>CM057454.1:294657500-304657500 GCA_016271365.2 Neoceratodus forsteri
GTACAATGGACGGGGGGGGGGCTCGCAGAGTCGAGATGGAAACACAGGGACAAGCGGCAAAAGACGCCACTGAAATGAGCAATACATGGAGGAAGACAGCAGCCAGAGGTGACCACAAGAACAGATTGACCAGATACAGAAACAGGGCACTAGGAAGATCGGCGCCTCTGGCTGCAACGAGAAACGAATCTTGGGGAGGCCCATGATGAGTGACCTTATAAGCCTGATGGGGGAGTGACATAATTGATCTGCCTATTGAACCTCGGGCTTAAAGCCCTCCCATAGTAGTCTTTATTAGTTTTTGGCCCCCTTCCCTGAAGGCCCAGGATGCCATTACAAAAATAATAAAATACATATTTATTTCTTTATTTCTTTATTTATATATTTATTGAATTTTGATGACTGGGTAGGCCCACTGAGCCCCGAGGGTCCCTTTTTCAGGGGCGACCCGGGATACAGTACAGTACAAGACAGTCAGGTAGTACAAGGTACAGAGAAAATAGACATGATTACAAGGTTACAATAAAGGCAATAATTCCGAATATATTGAACATAAGTGCAACGATTAATAGAGTTAAGGCATGAGCTTAAAGTCCATTTGGGCGAGAAAGGGAGAGGGTTGGTGTTGGAAGTGGGACCGGGGAGACTATCCTATATCCTGACAGTTACATGAGCTAGCCTCAAGCATGTGGGACTTGAGCCTTATGCAAAAGTTTAGCAGTGATGTGGCTTTCTGTACTAAACGTGGGAGAGTGTTCCACAGATTAAGGGCAGTGTAAGCGAAGGATTTACCACCCATGTTAGTCTTGACTCTGGGGATTGCTAGTAGGGTCCGACCTGAGGTCCTGAGCATTCGAGGGTTGGACTTAGGAGTGATAGTTCCTGTTAGGCTAGATGGGGCAGCCGGGCACTGCAATTTGTACACAAAGCAGAGCAGGGGGTACTGAAGACGAGCCTCAAAGGAAAGCCAGTGCAGCTGGGCAAGCGAATCACAGGGGTGGCTTCTTGGGTGACTCAGGGTCGCAAACCACACAGCTTTGTTATAGAGGACCTGTAGCCAGTTGCCCTCATGCTTAGACATTCCCTGAATTACAGGGGCAGCATAAGTTAGTGTAGGAAGAAGGACACTGGAGGCAATTCCTCTCCTAGCCTCCGAGATAAGCTGGTCTTTTAGCTAGTACAGGGTGCTAAGTTTACCGTGGATGGTCTTGGTTACTTGATCTACATGGGACTTAAAGGTGAGACCTTGGTCAATATTTAGCCCAAGGTATTTCATGGTGTCTACAATGTCTATTCTTTTTCCAGCAAGGGAATTTAGCTGTAAGGATTTGGTCCTGTCCTGGCTGAGGGATCTAGGACCAAACAGCAAGACTTCTGTTTTTACTGCATTGAGGACCATTCTGTTTGATGTAAGCCAGGCCTCAAGTGTATTTAGGTCCCCTTGGATGAGAGGACCTAGATCAGGTAAGGTATCCATGGACTGGTAGATGACAGTATCATCAGCATATTGAACCACTGCAGTTTCCCCACAGGGACGATTGAGGTCATTTGTGAAGCGAGAGAACAGGAGGGGGCCAAGAATTGAGCCCTGAGGTACATGCTCCTTGATGGGGTGAGGGTCAGACTTCTCTCCCTTCCAGCTGACCCTCTGGGAACAGCCTGATAGGTAGCTCTTGAACCAGTTTAGGGCCTGGGCATCCAGACCTATACTATGAAGCTTTGCAAGTAGAAGGCTGTGGTCCACGAGATCGAACGCCTTGGACAGATCTATAAAGATTGTGCCTGTTGGCTTGCCTATGTCCATTGCCCTGAGTACATCCACTGTTAGATTGATGAATGCAGTGTCAGTCCCATGGTTTGCCCGAAAGCCATGCTGAGAGGGGGCTAGGAGTTGGTGGAACTCCAGATAGTTCCTCAGTTGCCTGTGAACTAGCCTTTCATGCAATTTAGCAAGGGTGCATAGCAGGGAGATGGGCCTCAAATTGTCAATTTGTTCATGCGAGCCACCCTTGTGAATGGGGACCACATTGGCCTCCTTCTACTGGTGCGGAACATAACCTTCAAGTAGAGACCTGTTGATGATCCAGGTCAAAGGTCTGGCAAGGGACTGGGCTCCTTCCTTGAGCAATCTAGGGTTGATTCCATCAGGGCCACCAGAGCCTTTGTTTTTGAGGGCTTTTAGTAGCTTAAAGACCTCATTCACCTTAATCAGTCTCAGGTGAAACTGAGGTCTATTAAGGCAGGGAGGTCCATCGGTGATCTGTACTGGCATAGAAGGAGGTAGACCCTCTATATAAATACTGAATAGTGTCAGCTCTATTCAATACAGTTAAAACATTAATACATATTTAAGTATTTATAGCTGAGATACTCATTTAATCTCCAAATGCATGCATAAACAGAAAAGATTCAGAGCCCTTTTAAAGACCACCACTGAGGGGGCCTCTCGCAAAGTCCTAGGCAAAGAATTCCAGAGGACAGGGGCTGCCAGCCCAAATGCCCACCTCCTGATGATTAAAATCCTGCCCTCAGGACTACCAGAGGGCCTTCCTCAGCAGAGCAGAGATGGTGACTAGGAATGTAATGATGCAGGAGCTCTGACAGGTAACCTGGGCCCAGACCTTGATCGGGAGCTCTCTTGCTGGTGGCGCTGCTACCTAATCTGCCACCCGCTGCCCCTACCTCCACAGCCACAGGACATCCCTTGCCAGGTACGGACTGAATCTGAGCAGATAGTTTCATATTCTGGCACCCTAAAGTCACTAAGCTCCGATTGGCTGACTTCACGCTTGTGAGCTCTCTGATTGGTGTACCTAAAAAACATTACTCTGAGAGCAGAAAGCTTATTTTTTCTTCGCTCTTTCTACTACATAAGGACTGTCTACCCCTATTGTTTGGTTTTTTATCTACTGCATTCATTTGTACTACTTTTCTGATTGTTAATAAAATGCCATGACTTTGCAACTGAATGTTACTGTTTAAACTGCTGCTGCTGATCTCTTTCACTGGTGGCATGGCTACCTAATCTGCCACCCGCCACACCTACCAGGTATGGACCGAATCTGAGCCAGCAGTTTCATATTCTGGTTCCCTATGCTGCTAAACTCAGATCGGCTGCCTTCATACTTTTGAGCTCTCTGATTGGTGTGCCTAAAATCCCTTACTCTGAGCGCTGAAAGCTTATTTTTTCTTTGCTCTTTCTACTATATAAGGACTGTCTACCCCTATTGTTTGGTTTAGAGAAATGTCTAGCAGATTGCTTGCTTTAGTTTAAGTAATTTTATCTACTGCATTAATTTGTACTGCTTTTCTGATTGTTAATAAACTGCCATGACTTTGCAACTGAATGTTACTGTTTAAACTGCTGCTGCTGATTTGCGCTTTCTCTCTCCCGTATGTCAGACTCTATCACCCTATCTTTCCCCCTGATCACTTCTCCACAGGCTCCTCTTACTTGCCAAAGCCACCCCCCCAACTCTCTCAGAACACTGCACTGACCTGCCCTGTCCTCCCAAAATCTCTTCCTACCTATCACCTTTGTCTTCTCTCTGCCACTCCCCTCCGCTCCATGTGTTCTAGCCCTCCACTTAATCCCCGCTATTGTCACCTCTGGCTGGATCCAACCCCCCGGAGCATTGCAGACACCAGTCTGGGCAGTCACCAACCCCTTTTAACTTCTATGCTTTCAGGCCCCTCCCACCCCTTACTCTACCCTCTTAACTAACTCCACTCTCCTTCTCTTCCCACAGCTCTCCAGCCCTTGATCAGGAGCTCTTTCACTGGTGGCATGGCTACCTAATCCGCCACCCGCCACACCTACCTCCACGGCTGCAGGACATCCCAAGCCAGGTATGGACTGAATCTGAGCCAGTAGTTTCATATTCTGGTGCCCTATGCTGCTAAATTCAGATTGGCTGCCTTCATGCTTTTGAGCTCTCTGATTGGTGAGCCTACAATTCCTTACTCTGAGCACTGAAAGCTTAGTTTTTCTTTGCTCTTTCTACTTTATAAGGACTGTCTACACCTATTGTTTGTCCCACCCTCCCTCCCTTGCCCTGACCTCTATTAAATGAGCACAAGCTCTGCCTATACCACTCTACCCTTGTCTCTACTGGTTACTCAAGCTCAAGCCATTTAAAGCAGCTTAACCCTTTCCCCCACTTCTCTTACCCACCTGCTCTCGCAGCTCTCCTTACTGTTCTCTAGCACTATTTATTATAATTGCTGCCCTGCTTCCTCGATCTGCTGTAACTACCCCCTCCTGTAGAAAAGGCTTTCTATTCTTGCCACTTCCTTGTCCCTCTTTACCCTTTCTCTTATCCTCCCCTCCCTCCCATTCCCTCACCTGCCGAACAACTCCATTCCTCACTCAGCCACCCTTGCTCCTACTCCCTACTACCTCAATTGGACCCACTGCTCTTCTTGGCCCTCTGCCTTACTCCTACCCCTATGCTACTCTCACACACTTTTGTGTCTCTTCAAATTCCAAATCACTATTTTCTGCTGCCCGCCCAGCTCTCCAATAGTATCTAGTCAATCTTGGTTTAGGAATACCAAGCTCCACTTCATCATTATCACTCTCCTACTGCTCTCCGCAGGTGACATCAACCCTAACCCTGGTCCTGCACTCCCTAATACTCCCTCCCCTCCCACCTCCTCCCATTTCTCTTCCAGACCCCTACTGCCATCCCCTGGGGTTTAAAGATTCTTCGTCTTAACATTCAGAGTCTTTCCCCTAAACTAGACCTCCTGCACCCTCTTGTTGCTTCCGCTTAGCCTGATATTTTAAGAGTTGCAGAGACCTGATTAACAAATAAGGTCCCTGATGCATTCATCACTATCCCTGGCTACATTATTTCCCAGCAGGACAGAGCCAGCAAGGGTGGCAGCATCACTATCTACTCCTCCTCATCCCTCCAAATCAATACTTTTCTAGCGACTACAGCCCCTAAGACCTATGAAGCCCTCATTTTAAGATTATCTCTACCCTTTTCAGTCCCTATTTTCATTGCAGGAGTGTACTGCCGCCCCGGCCTATACTACGCTGTTACCACTGAACTAATCACCACCATTGGGCCCCTCGCCTTCTCATGTGAGCTTTACATTCTAGGTGACCTTAACCTTGACTGGTTGTCTCCCTCACTAGGTAAACTTTGCACAGACATAACTGCTCTCAACCTGTCTCAGCTAATCTTGAAACCTACTCGCCATAACCACAAATCCCAAAACCACACCGTCCTAGACTGGGCCCTTATCGCACACACACACAGAGTAATCCAGCCCAGCCTGCTGTCTAGTGCTCTTAGTGATCATCATATGATCAACTTAGTCAGGAAAGTTCACAGGCAGACCCTGAGGCCTCTCCTAAACTTCTAACCATTCACTCCTACAAAACCCTTGACAACGCCTTTCTGCTCCAGGACCTAATCCATGTAGATTGGGCCCCTATAGCTTCTGCTAAAACCATTGATTATGCTCTTGGTTACTTCAAGGACAAGTTTCTATGTATCTGGAACAATCACTCCCCCTGAAGCAAGTCAGAGTGCGGGGTAACCACTACTTTTTGATCACCCCTGAGCTCATCACCTGTCAGTAGCTTGGAAAACACTCAAATCCACCAAGCTCTCCTGTGACCTCTCTAAGTACTGCATGTTCAGAAATTCCTACACAAAAGCCATTTGGCAGGCCAAATCAAATTATTTCTGGTCTACCTTTAGCACTAACATAAATAACCTGTCTAAGTTCTGGAAAGTAGTCCACTCACTTGTTTCATGCCAATCAAAATCACTGCCTCCAGTGCTTAAAATTAACAACCAGCTCACAGCCGAGCATCCCTTAGTAGCTGTGGAATTTTTTACTTTACTTTCTGCTCCTTCACCCTACTTGCCTCCCTCTCAGTCTGTTCCTCTGCCTCTCCCCTCCCACCATCCACCATCCTCCCTCCCCACCAACAAATAACTAAAAGCTTTACCTGTTCACCAGTCTCTCCAAGTGACACATTAATGGTGCTCCTCTCTCTTAGTCCTACAAAGGGCAGCTCCCCAGATGGCTTTCACCTTAAATTGCTTTACTTATCTGCTCATGCTATTTCCCATCTACTAGCAGACCTGCTTAACATGTCCTTCCACACAGCTTCCATCCCTTTCTCCTTGAAGCATGCTACTGTCCTCTCCCTTCCTAAGGGTGGTGATCTTTCTTCTCCAGGAAACTACTGCCCAATCTCACTTCTTTCCTCCCTGGCAAAACTGCAGAAACAGCTTCTTCTCTCCCAGCTCTCTTCCTTTCTTGATGCCTTCTCCTTTTTCACTCCCTTCCAGTCTGGTTTCCAGAAGAACTACTCCACCACCGCCTTCCTACTCATAGTCATAGACTCTATCCATTCTGCCATGGATAAAGGACACATTACGTGTGCTATCTTTGTTGACCTTGCTAAGGCTTTCGATACTGTCTCCCACTCCTTCCTCCTTGAAACATTCTGATCTGCTCATCTGGCGCAGCCTGCCTGTAATTGGCTCTGCTCCTACCTGGTAGGAAGAACTCAATCTGTCAGAATAGTTGACACTATGTCTCCACCTCTTCAACTCTCGAATGGTGTGCCTCAAGACTCTGTACTTGGCCCACTTCTATTCTCTGTTTTCCTTAATGACCTTCTGTCTGCCTGCTCCTCGTCCCTTATCCATATGTATGCAAACAACACTGTCTTGTTCACCTCCAGCCCCTCACCCTCCAATGTGGCTACAAGATTACAGCTTGACTTCAACAATATTCAATGCTGGCTAAGTACTCATCAACTCTTTCTCAATGCCAAGAAGACAGTCTCCATGACCTTTAGCACTAGGCAGAGACTCTATCGGCTGCCCTCTCTCCCTTCCTTTCACATCCTAGATGGGACAACATTAGAGGACTCTTCCTCTTTTAAATACCTAGGCATCTGGATTGACCGACATCTTAATTTTTCTGAACATATTGACGCTAACCTGAAAAAAACTGCGCCCCAAGCTCAGCGCCCTTCATAGAAATCGCAGTGCATTACCACTACTGGTTAGGCGTGATATTGTTCAGAAAATGATTCTCCCTATTTTCGACTATGGTAACATAGTCTACAAAGCTGTTCCCAAATTTTCCCTTGCCATACTGGATTCCCTTTTCAATGCTTTCTGTAGCGTTGACCTCGTCTTCCTCTGCCACACTCATCATTGCACCCTGTATCACAATTTTGCTCTACCTTCCCTGGACTGCAGGCATCTCTCTCACTGTGCAAAGCTCACTTCCAATTTCTGGTTTGGATTCCTGCCCTCCTACTTTTCCTCTTCACTCTCTGCTCTCTCCCCCAACTTTTGCCCTCTTAGATCCTCTGACCCTCACACTCTTGCTATCCTTCATCGTCACACCTCCATTGATCAAGAAGCTTTCTCCTATCACTTCACCAAACTTTGGAACTCACTTCCTCTGCCTATATGACTTTCTTCATCCCCTCCCCTAACTGCACCTGCTCCTATTCTCCCTTTCCTCTCCCCTGCTCCTCTCTCTAACTCCATAAACCTGTATCTTCCCCTTCTTCTGACTTTCCTTGCCCCATCCCTCTCACTGCCCAACACTCTGTCCTTCCCCCTACACTGCACTTTCTCCTTGCCCACCTTCCCTCATACCTAACCCCCTATAACCCCTTAAATCTTCACCCCATACCCCCTGTTCCTGCCCCCAGTAACCCCTGCACCCCCTTGAACTATCTAAATTTGTTCACCCTTCACCCCTTCCCCACTCACACTGACCTCCCTCTATTCTATCACTAACTCTGGCATTTCTCCCTATTCCTCCTTCCTCTACTCCCCTCTTAAACTCCAACAGTGCCCCACCCCTCTGGCTACCTACCCCTCTGTCTCCCCCACCTCACTCTGTTCTCAGTTGGTCTTGCCCTCCTTGCAGGGTTCCTTTGCATCCTGAAGGGGGTTCCTTCTGGGCTTGGCTCCGTATTTCTCTACCCCCTTTCCCTATCCCTGCCCGCCCCCCACTCTTTCCCTAGGTCTCAGAAGCACTCACTAAACCATCTTACTATCTTGGCACTTCTGTGTCATTTACGCACCTACAGGCTTGCTGTCTTCGGCCCAGGGACTAACATGAATGTTCTGCCTAGTGATTCGCTCACCTGCCCCAGGAACTTATTGTATTGTGCTAACTACTATTGTGCTATATACTGTAGTCAACTACTCTAATGTGTAATTATGTAAAAGTCTACTACTCTATTGTATAAAAATCTTCCTGCACTGTTTATTTCGTATTATGCTTATATTATATCTAATTTGCTCTCCTATCCACTGTACCGCTTCCCTCCAGGCACTTCTGGAAATGAGCTGTTTCTCAGCTCATGTAGTCTTTCCTGGTGAAACATTTTGGGTAAATAAATAAATGCAGGGCATTGTAGGCCAGGCGACCCATTTTAAAGAAGATATGCCACTTCACCAGCAGCCAATGCAGTTTGTGCAGTACTGGTAACACATGCCAGGACCTTGAGAGGCCTGTCAGTAGCTGGGCTGCAGCATTCTGCAGCAGCTCCAGGTGTCATAGCACACCTTCCTTGACCCCAAAGTATAGAGCATTGCAGTAGCCAAGGCTTGAGGTCATGAATGTGTGTACCAACATGACCAGGTTGTTAGGCGGGACAAGGGACTTAATGCAGCTGATATTTTGTAAATGATAAGTCACTCTGGACAACCACCACCACCGCCTGAGCCTCCAGTGTTTGCTTATTGTGCAGAATGACTCCCAGATATTTCCCCTTGGTGGAGGCAAATAATTTAGAGGGACTGAGCCAGAGCCCAGTCTCCTCCTCAGAAGCCTCCACTCCAGCCCTTTGACCCAGCTCCACAACTAACACCTCACTTTTCTCAGGGTTCAGTCTCAACCAGCTCGATGACATCCAGGACTGGATCTAATACAAGCACTTATTAAGCATATTGACTGCACCCTGTGTCCCAGGTGCAAAGGACAGGTAGAGCTGAGTATCATCTACATGACAATGAAACCCAAGCCCATATCTTACAATGATCTCTCCCTGGGCAGCATGTATGCTATGAATAGCATAGGTGACAAGACTGAACCCTGGGTACCTCACTGGATAGAGCCACTGGGCATGAGGACTGTTCCCCCATTACAACCCTCTTAAAATAGGACTCAAACTAACCAATGACTTTGCCAATGAGTCTTCTGTATCCCCTGAGTTGGTCCAATAACAACCCATGGTCCACAATATCAAACGCTGATGAGAGATTGAGGAGAATGAGAACTGACCACTCTCCCCTATCTTTCTCACTGAGCAAGTCATTAAGCACTCAAACCAGTGCTGTCACTGTGCTGTGTATTGCCCTAAACCCAGACTGGAGGGGCTCATAGATGTTGAAGCATGAAAGGTGCTAGGGGGCCATTTGCATGCCCAACATGGACTCATTTGCATGGGAAGTAGCAGCAGGTGTGTGCCCCTGTGATAGTCCCCAAACCCACTCCGAGCACCTTCCCCCATAAACAAAATATGTCCCTGGTGTTCAGTGGTTCCCCACACCCTCTGATTGCTGCCCTGTATCATGTTAAGTAGTTATCTGGTGCTTAGTTGTCCCCCACTCTCTGATAGCAAGTCCATAGCATGTTAATTATTTCCTAGGTGTCAGTATTTCCTGGGTGTCTGGTGGTCCCTCCACCCTCTGATCACTGGCCCATAACATGTTAAGTATTTTTCTGGTGCTTTGTAGTTTCCCCCTGCCTCCAGTCACCATCCCACATAATAAAAGATACATCCCTGGTGGTCAGTGGTCCCCCTGTCCTCCGATCCCCAGCCCAATGACAATACATTACTCCCTGGTGGCTAGTGGCACCTACACCCTCTGATCACCACTCCGGTACTGACATACTGTATATAGTCCCTGGTGTCTATTGGTAACCCCCACCCTCTGACCACCACTCTGCTACTGACATATCTAGACCCCAGCATCTAGTGGTTCTCCCCACCCTCTGATCATCACTCCAGTGCTGATGTATCTAGTCCCTGGCACCTAGAGGTACCCACCCCTCCCTGTGATCACCATCCCCATACATGAAAAAATAGTCCTTGGCATTAGTGATACCTCAATCCTCAGATCGTCATTCCAATGACAAGAAAAAAGTTCCTGGCATCTGGCACCTCCCCATCCTACACTATTGGCTCTGTGCAAATTACCCTGCCACCCTGACCATTTAAGCCAGTGCTGCTGCTCCAATATGGTGACCATCACAGCAGTCCTCTCATCTCCTCAGCCAGGTGCCATATCTAAAGACAGGGAGTAAGCATCCTATGTACAGTACTGTACATGGTGTGCATCCTCTGTACTGTACAGGGAATGCACAGCCTGTGTGTTGCAGAAGGAACATACACTTCTCCTCCTATGCTAACTCCTTATGTAACAGGTTCTTAATTGGGTGTAATTGTTTAAACTAAAATGAACAGATTTACATTGGGCTGAACAGTAGACGAAGAGTAAGAGCAAACAGAAGTGATTTCTTTCCTGTTGCTTGAGATAGATCATAAGGAGGGATATTAAACTACTGCACAATCCTGATTTAACTAATTCTGTCATCAGTGTCCTTGAACACAGGAAATTACCCTTGACTGCATATCCATTGACCTCTCCAAGGAATTTGACCTTGTTGGACATCCACTTCTACTTGATACTCCAGTTAAGCTGGTCTTCTCCCCTGATGCTGTGGCCTGGTTCAAGAGCTACTTGGGCAACAGGGTACAGAGGATGAACATTCACTACTGTATCTCCAACCCAATCATGGTTACCTGTGGAATTTCTCAGGGAACTATCCTGGGGCATCTCCTAATTTTTCTTTTTATAAACTCAGTACCAGTAGCCTGCCTCCACACTAGCATGGTCCTCTTTGCCGATGATACAGTCATATTTAATGAGGGCAAGGCCATCAACAGTATTAACAAAATCCTCCTTTATAACCTCTTCTCAATGGAAAGCTGGTTTAACCATCACAAATTGGTGCTTAACAAAATAAAAGTAAACCCATGTTTTTCTTGGGACCAAGTAATCCCCACATTGGCATCCTAACCATGATGGACTTCTTGGAGAGCAAATTGAGATAGTCAATGAATTCGGATAGCTGGATATCATCCTCAACAACTCACTTTCCTTTGAACCCCGTGTTGCATACGTTACAAAAAAACTTCACAAGCGGCAGGATGTGCAACACAGAGTTAAAAAATTCCTCACAGCTGACTCTCAGAAAATTCTATCAAATGGTCTTCTACTGCCACTGACTGAGTATGGTTTGTTAATTTATTCTTCTGCTGGTGAGCCCATTCTGTCCAAGGTTACAGTCCTCCACAACACAATCTGTAGATTGCAAACTAATCTTCCATCCCAAAGTCACCACTGCCACCTTCTCTTCTCTGCAACTTGTCTCCCTCTGGACCTTATAGAAACATAGAAACATAGAATTTGACGGCAGATAAGGACCGCTTGGCCCACCCAGTCTGCCCATTTCCCTACCTACTGGATAAGCTGCAGATCCTAGTTAACCAGCAGCCTACTTCTTCCTACCCCAACCCCCCAGAACTGCCTTATGACTATCCCATGCATGCTTGAATTCCACCACTGATTTTGACTCCACAACCTCCTCCGGAAGGCCGTTCCATGCATCCACAACCCTCTCTGTAAAAAATACTTCCTTAAATTACCTCTGAGCCGCCCCTCTATCTTCAAATTGTGCCTCTTGTTCTTGCACACCTCTTTTTTGAAGATGCTACCCTCTTGGACTTTGTTGATTCCCTTGAGGTACTTGAACGTTTCTATCATGTCCCCCTCTCCCCTTCTTTCCTCGAGGCTATACATATTAAGCTCCTTAAGTCTCTCTTCATATGTCTTCCGGTGCAGACCCTGCACCATTTTAGTTGCCCTCCTCTGGACAGCTTCCATCCTGTCTATGTCTTTGCGGAGATTGGGTCTCCAGAACTGCACACAGTACTCCAGATGGGGTCTCACCAGCTGTCTGTACAGAGGGATAATAACTTCCTGTTTTCTACTGGTGATGCCTCTCCTATGCATCCCAGTATCCCCCAACCCTCCTTGCTGCCCTCTCACATTGCTTGCCCGTCTTTGGGTCATCTGATATGACTACCCCAGGTTCCTTTCCATTTTGTTGTTGTTAGTATCTCACCCCCATTGTGTACTCTTCCCTGGGTTTTGTTTCCCAGGTGCATTACCTGCACTTCTTAGCATTGAATCTAAGCTGCCATACATTTGACCATTCCTCTAACCTTGCCAAATCCTTTCTCATCCTTTCCACCCCACCCTGTGCATCAACTCTGTTGCAGATCTTAGTGTCATCTGCAAAGAGACATACTTTTCCTTCCAGTCCTTCTGCAATGTAAGCATAAAACATTGAGAGGACCGGTCCTAATCACTGAACCCTCGGTACCCCACTAGTAACCCTCCTTTCTTCTGAGTGGACTCCATTTACTATTACTCTCTGTGTCCTATTCTCCAGCCAGTTCTTTACCCAGGCTGTCATCTTGGGACCCACTCCCCAGGCTGGCTAACTTGTATATTAATCTTTTGTGTGGGACTGTGTCAAATGCCTTGCTAAAGTCTAGGTGAGGCCATGTCCACAGCCCCTCCCTGATCTACTACTTTGGTCACCCAGTCAAAGAAATCTATCAGATCTGTCTGGCATGACCTTCCGCTGTGAATCCATGCTGCCTAGGGTCCTGTGCCCCTCTGGCCTCTAGATACTCGACAATTCTTTCCTTTAGAAGTGATTCCATCATTTTCCCTATCACTGAGGTTAAACTAACAGGTCTATAGTTTCCTGCTTCTGCCTTGCCCCACTTTTATGAAGGAATCACATCTGCCCTCCTCCAGTCCTCGGGTACCACCCATCCTCCCATGATTTGTTAAAAAGGGTAGTCAGTGGTGTCACTAGTTCTACCCTTAGTTCTTTAGAATTCTGGGATGAATCCCATCAGGCCCCATTGCTTTGTCCACCTTCAGTTTTAGAGTTCTTTCAGAACCCTTTGTTCTGTAAATAGGCGTATCAACTTCTGTATCCAGAGTGTTACTACTGTTTGTTTTATGTACCTCCCCTCTTCCTTTGTAAATACTGAGCAAAATATTTGTTTAGTATCTCTGCCTTTTCACAGTCTCCTCTGCCCACCCTCCCTCCCTTTATTAAGCCTCACTATCCCTCCCTTGGTCTTCCTTTGCTCCCTGATGTACCTATAAAAGGTTTTATCCCCCTTCTTAACTGAGTTGGCTATCTTTTCCTCGGTTTGGGCCTTTGCTGTTCTGACTGCCTTCCCAGCCTCCTTTTGCTTTAACTGATACAGTTCTCTGTCCTCCTTCTGCGATTCCTTGTACTTCCTGAATGCTTTCTTTTTCTCTTGAACCTTCACTGCCACTTCCTTTGAGAACCATAGTGGTTTCTTACATCGTCTTGTTTTGTTGCTTCACACAAAGGCTTGTTACCTCTGTGATGGCAGTTTTTATTATTCCCCATTGTTCTTCCACCCCTCCTTCCTGCCCATTTGCTAGTGCATTCCTTAGGCACTCACCCATTTTGGCAAAGTCAGCCCTCCTAAAGTCCAGTACTTTAGTCTTTGTATGGCTTGACTCTATTGCTGTGTTTATTCAGAACCATACTGTTCGATAGTCGCTAGTTCCCAGATGGCTACCCACTTCTACATCTGTAATCCTCTCACCATCTCCATTTGAGAGAATCAAGTCTAATATTGCTCCTCTCGAGTGGGCTCCAGTACTAGTTGTCTAAGGCATGCCCCTGTAGGGCATCTAGAATAACCCCACCTGAAGTGGCAGCTGCAACTGCACTCCAGTTAACATCTGGCATATTCAGATCACCCATCAGCAATATCTCCCTTTTTCTGCCATTCTAAGTATACTCTCTATCATTTCCCTGTCCATTTCCTCCCCTGAGAAGAGGTCTGTTCTAACCCTGTAAAGTATTGTGGTGCCATTGCCTGTCTCCAAATTTACCCACAGTGCTTCTTCTCCTCCCTGTGTACCTTTTTGTTCTGTTGCTTTTATTCCTTCCTTATGTAAAGAACTACCCTCCTCTCTTTACCCCTCCTGTCCCTCCTGTACACAGTGTATCCTGGTATGTTTATGTCCCAGTCATGGTTTTGTGTGTACCTGTTTCTGTGACTGCCACGATATCCAGATGTTCTTCCTCCATCAAGGCCACTAATTCAGGAAGCTTGTTACCCAGACTACAGGGCATTAGTACTCATTGCTCTCCATTTTTGATGGCTTTACCTTCCAGTGCATCCCCCACTGACCGTTCTACCTCTGTCTTTTTCTCATTTAGTACCCTGTTTTGTAGGGAGAGGCTGGGATTTTCCTGCTGCTTGTCAGTGCCTCCCCCTTTGACTAGTTTAAAAGCTTGCCAATGAAGCATTTAAACCGATTGCTCAAAAGACTTGTTCCCTTCCTGGACAGATGCAGACCATCCTGCCAGTATAGGCTGGTGTCCCTCCATATTATCCATCCGTACCTTCATATTAAACTCCTTGCACTTGTATTTCTGCAGAAAGTAGCATTAGGTCTTTCCCTCACAAGCATCCAGGAAATTTTCCCTGAACTTGTAAAAAAACAGTCACAAGATAAACTGAGGGCCATTCCTTCTAAACCTCTAGAATGAACAGCAGCCTAGGACAAAGATCTCTTACCTACAGGGTCACTTACTGGTACAAAAATCCGTGGACTTCTCTTACTGAAATGACATCAATCTCCAGTTTCAAACAAACCTGATCTCAGTACCTACCATCCCTAGCCATTTGCAACTGTTTCTGACTCATATTGTAACTCTCCTCTGCACTTAAGTAACTGTTTCTAGCACAGTCTGATTGTAATAGTCCCCTGCTTTCTCAAATGTCACTATGTTTATTTGTAACCTGCTGAATGCTCACGCCACTGGGCACTTATGAAAAAGGTGTTTCCCAGTATAAAAATAAAATTAAATGAAACAGCTTCTGTGTGTTACAGCAGGCAAACTCTTCCTACTCTCCAGGTTGGTGGATTGGAGGCCACATAAATACTGGGGAAAGTCATGTGACAGACATGGACCAATCTGGGGTCAGCAGGCAGACCTGATTAAAATGTGGGGGATTTAAATACCAATGTCAGTACTCTTTCAGTGCACATTTACTCCAGCTTGAGCAAGTGCCAAGAATACGTCATACAGAAAAGGCATCTTGGGTAGAGATGCAGCAAATTTAAAATCCACAGGTGAAGTGAACATGAAGTAGCCACATCGCGTTATCATAACGCTACGCGAAGTGACCATTGAAAAGTGCTCACTTCGCCTTGTTATTTTGACTTCACATTGTTATTCTTCCTTAACACAAAGTAAGGTGGAAAGACAACAATATAGGCACTTTAGGCAGCCCCCCCCACATCACATGGCTTACAGTACTGTCTGTCACATGCTTTAGCCAGGCAGAAAGGAAGTGAGTCATACAAGCAGATACTTTCACTTTCTCCTTTGCAGAGGTAGAAGGAGGAGGAAACATTTTGTGTAGGAGAGGAGAGTTCGTTATTGTTTCTTTATTGAGCAAATTCCAGAAAACCCAAAGGCTTTTATAAAAGCTAATTCTTTAGTTTTTTTTTACTGTTTTGTCAGTTATTTTTGGTGACCAATTTATTTTATAAGTTTTGTTTTGTGTGTGTGTGTGTGAGAGACTGTGAGTGTGTGTGAAGTCACTCATTGCATGATGCGTCAGAGAGGGAAGGAGCGTTTTGTGTGATGGACCAGGGACAGTATGTGGCCCATAGATAGAGGGGAGTGCACGCGCATGGGGGTTATAGCTAGGTGTCATTGGACTGCTCCAGACTGTTTGGTCCTGCTTTGCCTCCAGAAGCAGCAGCACCGCCAGTGCCACCACCACATCTACCATGTCCTCCACCACCACCACCAGTAGCAGCTGCAGGAGCTCCAGCAACACCACTTCCACAGCAGCAGGTGAAGCCCCAGGTGTGAGACAGTGCTGCTGGAATTGCATCTGCCCCTTCAGGGTAGCCTGTCCCCCCAGCTCCAGAGTTTGGCAGTATTTCAACTGTGTCGGGGACAGCATTGTGTTGTGTCTGCTTTGTGGTGTGCAGGTGTGAAGTGGCCCCTGGGGGACACATCTGGGGACTGGGGGCCAGCGCACACATATGCTGAACCACCACAAGGTGGTGTGGCAGGCTGCCACTGAACAGGCCAGGCCTCCACCTGCTGGACCATGTGGCAGTGGCAGAGGATGCGTTGTTGTGCATCGCTGCAGCAGAAGGAGGGCCACAGCAGCAGCAGCTCCACCACTACCCCCAACACTGCCACCAGCACCACCCTCACCACCTCCACTACCTGGTTCCCCCCCCTCGCACTAGTGGACGCTGGCAGACATAGCACTTTTGTGGGCTACAGTGGAGGAAAGTAATGAGAGGGTGGGTGCTGTCTAGCAGAAGGTGAAGCAGATCGAGCAACACCAGCTACAGATAGTGTTGATACTCTATCTGCTGATGGAACATCATGGGATCCCCCATTAGCTTTTTTTTTCCTCCACACCTCCCCCCCTGCACTCTCCCTGGCATCACGTCATAACGTTGCTGAGCGAAGGGCAGAAATTGGGTGGCTCTTCAGAACAGGAAGTCCTCTGGGACCCGGTGTACTGAAATTAAGAACGTTTTTGCCAGAAAAGTATTGCACTATGTAAGGACATGTGGAGCAACAAAGATTCCCCTGGAGGTTAGGAACCCATATATTGGGTGAATACCATTACTATGTAACTTGTTGAATCTCTTTAAAGCAGCAGTGCAACAATCTGTTGAAAATTTTGACCTATATTTTTTTATGCTATTTTACATTGCCACTTTACTTACATCCTCACTTGTATGATACTGTTCTTTCCAGTATTTGAATCTGCTTTAGTACTTTTTTTCATGTCTGAAATAATAAAAAGAGCACTCCTTTTAGTAAGGTGTGGACCAGGTCTTTGTCAGTATTTTCCGCTGTTTTTCTCCATCAGTTGTTATATATTACTTATGTTGTAAAATTAACAATTATGCAGCAGGCAGTGTTTTATGACCTCACAGAACAATATGTATTCAAAAACAGCTGCAAATAGTGATGAAAACCTGGTCAGAGCCATATTAAAAGGTGTGCTCCTTTTAGTTTTTCGGACATGAAAAAAGGTAGTAAAGCAGACACAAATTGTGAAAAGAAGGTTATCATACAAGTCAGGAGGTAACTAGTGGCTGCCAATGTAAAAATAGCATAAAAAACTATAGGTCAAAAGTTTCACAAACAATTTCACCACATTGTTGCACTGCTGCTTTAATTTATAATTTAAGTATGACATTATGTGCTCACAATCACAACACACAAGATGCATCTGTCTTGTGTCCAGAACATTACCAAGTGCTGAGGAAGTGAAATGGGAGCGTTACACCACATGCAAAGTCCCGCAGAATTTATTGTGCAGTCACTCATGTGCAGTGGTCATTAGAGTCCCCAGAATTTTTCTGCATCCCCAAAATGCATCTGTCTTGTATCCAGAAAATTCCAAAGTGCTGAGGAAGTGAAATGGGAGCGTTTATTTTATTTATTTTATTTATCAAGTCTAGGATTACAAATATGTTTGAGCCAAGGCTCTTTTACAAAGGTTCCACATCAGAGAAATACAAATTATGGGGAACATCAAGACAGACATTACAACAATGTGGACATTGCAAATAGATTACAAAGTAATAAAATTCAGGGGTAACATTGTAAGCAAGGCAGCGAAAACAGAGAAAACAGACAAGAGAAAGGAAGTGCCAGAGTCATAGGGAGAGGGAAGAGGGGAGAGGGGATGAAGGAATCTAGGTAGGGTGGGGAGAGGGTGAAAAGTGCGGCATTGGGTGTACCAAGATGTGAGGGTTGAATCCAGTGGGAGGGGGGACCACTAGAGCAGGCAGGGAAGTGGAGAAACAAGGTTAAGCTAGGCAGTCACAGGAGCTGTTGGTTGTAAGATAGTCCCAGAGTCTAGTTTTAAACATACCAATTGTTGGGCAGAGGAGATGGTGGGGCTGAGGCCATTGAACCAGAGTGGCGCTCGATAAGCAAAAGATTGTTGTCCCTGTGAAGTGTGACAGTGGGTACTTTCAGTAGTTGTAGCATGGATCTCCAAAGGCACCGTTTGTTGGTTTGGTGTTGTAACAGAGTTGAGACCCCAGAAGGTGCAAGGCCAAGGTAGATTTTTTCACCATGGATCAGGTGAGAAACTTTATGCAGTTTGATGGTTGGAGCCAGCCGGTCTGGATATACAGGTCACATGTGTGGGTGAGACGATGAGCACCAGTGATGAGCTGACATGCCTTATTTTTGGCAGTTGAGAGGCGTCTAAGGGTTGTGGTTGTGGCCGAGCCATAAATGATGAGACCATAGTCTATTACAGAGATCACAGAGCTCAGGACTGCAACCTTCAAAGTTTCTGGTGTGAGGTGTTGTCTGTGTTTGTAGAGGAGACCAAGCTGTGTATTAGCAGCTCTAGCTACATTATGTATGTGAGGTCCATAGGAGAGATTAGGGTCAAGCTGTATCCCAAAGTATTTGAAGGGCCCCGCCTGATCTAGAGTGTTCCCCTGGGTGGTGGAGATAGCCAAGTGGTGTAGCTTGTGTGGGTTATGAGAGCTGCAGAAGAGCTTAGATTTGGTTTTCTTGTCATTGAGGACCAGTTTATGATTAAGAAACCATGTCTCTACAGAACTGAAACCAAGTTGAAGGTTGTGTTGAAGAGTTGCAGGATCATTGTGAGTGGAGAATACAACAGCATCATTGGCATATAGTATGATCTGCTCAGAGCAGTGGTAAGGGAGGGAGTCTAAGAAAAGGCTAAAAAGAAGGGGGCCCAGTATGGATCCCTGTGGGACACCCGAGTGAACAGGCAAGGTATCAGAAAGAGCATCAGCAATTTTTGCTCTCTGCGACCGGTTTTCTAAGTAGCTTTTAAACCAGAGAGAAGAGTCAGGTGATAGCCTGACATTCAATAGTTGGTCAATTAGTAGTCCATGGTGTACTGTATCGGAGGCCTTGGAGAGGTTGACAAAAACGGCACCTGTGAGAAGGCTGTTGTCAAGGGATTTGTGCAAAGCTCCAGTGACCTCAAGAAGGGCTGTGGTGGTGCTGTGACCTTTCTGGAAACCGTGTTGCTGTGGACAAGGTATATTGTATTTATCCAAGTGGTCAGTAAGTTGATCAGCCAAGATGTGCTCGAGTGCCTTAGAGAGTGGGGGCAGTATAGAGATAGGGCGATAATTTGAGTGATTCATCTTATCCCAGCTTTTATGGACAGGTGTCACGGTGGCTGTTTTCCATAAGTCCAGGAAGTTTCCACAGATGAGAGACAGAGGTTTAGGATTTTTGTTAATGGATGAATTACCTCATTGAGGGTGAGCAACAGAAGCTTAAGGTCCAGGGTGTCGCTACTAGATCTAGATTTAGAGATAGCTGCAGTAATATAGCAGTGAGCTTCATTCAGTCTTACCTCCCTGAAGTAGAAGAGGGGATGGTTAGACTGTGGGGCTATGGTATTTGGGGAGTAGGCCCTGTTTTTGAAAAAGTCATGGGGTAGGACAGCACTAAGGTCTGAAAAAACTTTGTTAAAGATGTTTGCAATCACCTTGGGGTCGAGGGTTGAGGATCCTGGAGTTTGTGTGTGGCCTGAGCTTCTAGGGCCAGGATTAGGATGGATGCTGCCTGAGATAAGAAGGAGGAGAAGTAGGAGTTTTAAGGAGCAGAGCTGCAGCTCTTTAAAGGATAGTTTTGATCGTTGTTTCCGGGAGTAGAGGTTGCAAGGTTCCAGGAGGTATCCCATGTGGACTGCAAGGTGGCACAGTGTAGAGAGGTGACCACACTTGTTGAGAGTAGTGGTTGGAGTAAATAACCAGGAATATTCAAACGGTGGACCAAGCACACGTCTCAAGTGGAAGTGGAGGGTTCCCTTGGAGCTGCAGTGCAAACCAGAGTAGAGGGTGGCAGGTGCAGGGGGGGTGGGGTGGCTAGGACCAGGGAGAGAGAAGAGGGGACAAGGAGGAGGAGGAGGAGGAGGAGGAGGAGAGGCAAGAGATAGGCATAGAGAACCTGCATGGCTTGCATATTAGCACAGTAGGGGTGGGGAAGTGAGTTGAACAGGAGTGAGTAACTTGGCTAGCAGGAGGCAGATAGAAAGAGAGATTGAGAAAGAGAGCACCTAAATCTTAAACACTACGTGGGATGAGAGAAGGGGGATGGGAGGCATAGGCAGAGCAGAGGAAGCTACAAGTGTTGGCCAATAGGCATTGGGAGGCGTGGTACGTAAGAGGGAGGGCGGGGTTAGAGGTCTATTTAAGTAAGGTAGGAGGGGGGTGGTGAGGTGGGCAAAATTTTGAGGAAAAACTAATGCTAAGTCAATGGGCACAGTGCCTGGAGAGCAAAGCAAGGCAGTGAAGACAGTGCTGGCCAATCAGCTGCTGTTTGAGAGGTGTGTTTACAGATGGAGGGAGATCATCTGCATTTAACCCCTGTGGGTAGACTGGAGCTCGAAGCACAAGTGGTTAGAGGTGAGAGTGGATGGCAGGCTTATCTAGTTTTTAAGAAGGGACAGAGAGGAAAAGGAGAGCCCACTGAGGAGGGAGCACTGTGATGATAAAAGAACAGAGTGTATGATGTGCCAGATAGGATAGAAGCTGCTACCAGAGATATAGCCCTATAGTGGTGAGAGGATATAATCTGCTAATGGAAAAGTCAACAAAAAAAAGGCTCAAAATTCACTTCTAATATCAACTCAGAACTTAAAATGACTGTAAGGATTAAACAAATTATTAAACCCTGGCACATAAATTCAACTAGAGACAGAGGGAGATACAGTAGTTAGAGAGGTGTTCAGCAGGAGATAGTGTGGGCCACTTGGACACTGGTACCAAATCCAAAAGTCTGAGCTAGTACCTCACACAATCAGCTGAGCAGTAGCTCATGGAGGATTTCTGAACCACTGTTTAGGTTTAAGAAATTGAGGGGTCCATGGCCTAGTCAAGGCTCGCTGGATCCCTGAAATAAAGTAGAAAAACAGGCTTTTTAAAGGCTGGAAGAGGAGGCTTGTTACATCAGAACAAAGAGAATAAAAGAAGTGGGCAGGGTCAGAGAGCACAGCAGTCTGTTTGGAGGTTGGGGTGGGGACAGGTTGCAGGTTAGAGAGCAGAAGAAGGATTTACACAGTCAATGCTCAAAATTCACTTTTACTATCAACTCAGAACTTAAAATGACTGTAAGGATTAATCAAATTATTAAAACCTGGCACATAAATTCAAGTAGAGACCCAGAGGGAGATACAGTAGTTAGAGATGTGTTTAGCAGGAGATAGTGTGGGCCACTTGGAAATCAGTTCCACTGGTACCAAATCCAAAAGTCTGGGCTAGTACCTTGCAGAATCAGCTGAGCTGTATCTCATGGAGGATTTCTGAACCACTATTTAGGTTCAAGATATTGAGGGGTCCCTGACCTAGTCAAGGCTCGATGGATCCTTTGCAGAATCATCTGAGCTGTAGCACATGGAGAATTTCTGAACCACTGTTTAGGTTCAAGAAATTGAGGGGCCCCTGGCCTAGCCAAGGATTGCTGAATCCCTTGCAGAATCAGCTGAGCTGTAGCTCATGGAGGATTTCTGAACCACTGTTTAGGATCAAGAAATTGAGGGGCCCTTGGCCTAGTCAAGGCTCACTGGATCCCTTACAGAATCAGCTGATCTGTAGCTTATGGAGGATTTCTGAACCACTGTTTAGTTTCAAGAAATTGAGAGGTCCCTGGTCTAGTCAAGGCTCGTTGGATCCCTTGCAGAATCAGCTGAGCTGTAGCTCATGGAGGATTTCTGAACCACTGTTTAGGTTCCAGAAATTGAGGGGTCCCTGGCCTACACCAATTGGTTACACCTATTTCTGAGTGCGTCTTTCCAATAGTGCTCATACATAACTCAGTCAGCAGCTGGCTGTGGAGGTGAGAGGTGGGCTGTGCCAGTTGCCGACTGGGGACAGGTGGGGGGTGCTGGGTGGGCTGGCATGGCTGCGTGGGGGTGGGGGCCACTAGACTACAGGGAAGAGTAATTGCTGCATTTTCAGCGGTGGCTCGAGCGGGGCATGGGTGGGGATGGCATGCCACCCTGTGGGACTTCTACCAATGGGTGTTTTGGGGAATGGGGATGGGTAGCCCTGTGGGACTTGTGCCAATGGGTGTTTTGAGGGATGGGGGTATGGGTAGCCCTGTGGGCTTATGCCAGCAAGGTGTTTTAGGGGTGGGGGTATAGGTAGCCTGTGGGACTTGTGCCAATGGGTGTTTTGGGGATGGGGGTATGGATAGCCCTGCAGGGCTCTATGCAGCACATCGGGGAGGGCTGTGGTAATGGGATGCCCTGTAAGGCAGATGATGTAGGGTTCAGGGGCAGGGGTGGGCAGCCTGTGGGTCACCTCTTGTGGCAAGCTGGGCAGGGGGGCAGTTGCGAACTCGGTGTAGCTTATGACATGCTCATGCCAGGTGCACCCGCAGTTCAGCATACATGGCTGCATGTCACAAGTCACAGGACTTAGCTGTGGAGACCTTGCCCCTTCTAGAATAGGGCGCAGGGTCATTGTTGCAGTTGCGGGTGGCGCAAGTTGCATTCGGCGACAACTTGTGCCATCCTTCTAGAATCGGGGTACCTATTTCTCCAACTTAAATCTACCTACACCACAGATATGCTCCTCTCCCAAAGCACACTTTCACTGTCTCTTACTACACAGACTCAGTGTTGTACATTAACATTCAAAATCCACACACAAACAATAAATGCTCGATGATATGAGCTCAGGAGGGTTTCCTACAATCAGTGAACTAAAGTTTGAGCAAAAAAAATATTTAAAAAAGGCATTTTTAACAGCTTTTAGAAGGTTTGAATCACAGAGAGTTCTCAGAGCAGACTATCTCCTACAGCTTCCTACACACAGTATCCCAAACTGAGGCTGTGCACAATAATATAGAGCCCATGTGACCTGAAATCCCATGAATCACTGCAAAATTCACCTTTGGAGCTTAAAAACAAGGCAAAATGAGGCAAAGTACATTGTTTTCAATGCACTTCACCTTTAAAATTGTTGGAGTAGTGGTCTGGGAAGGTGGAGTAACGTGAAGTCTTTGTTTACAATGGACTTTGCGTTACCATCATAATGAGAATTACTCAGCTTCGTGTTGCGGAGTACTCCGTAAATTCGCCTTCACTCTGTGAATCACTTTGCAGAGGGAATTGAGTCCACTTTGCCCACTACTAATCTTGGGTGGGGAATTCAGATCCTAGGAGAATGAACTAACAAGGAAGTTGCAAGCAATAGGTTTCTCATAGAGGTAAGGGTATCTGCATGCGCTTGAAATTAAAGACCAGCACATGCAGTCGGGAATGTTTTAGCAAAGTAGTGAATATGTGAGGGAACTATCTGAGATAAGCAAGGGAACCAGTGCTGAACAAACAGAAATTAAACCTGGCTGAGCATTAGGAAGTGTCTAAACACATCTTAAGCTTATGATAACTCAAACTAGCACATCTTGAACTTCTGTGAACAAAACCAGCATTCAAGCAAACTTGACATTTGTGGCTTTTGGCATGCTTGTAAGGCAAGTGTAAATGCCTGCAAGTCCTCAGGGCAGGTCAAATGAGAATTATTGACTTTTTTTGAAACAGCAAGGGGTTTTAGCAAGCAAGGGAATTTACAAATGAGGGTTTAGAGCCTTTTTATGGCTGCAGTGGGCGGCACCCTGCAGACATCTTGCTTCAAAAAAGGGCTCAGTATTACTTCAAAGCATTCTTTCCTATTACAGAACATATTGGACTTGCAGCACAGTATCCGACACCAGATAACTATGCCAGAAAACAAAGACCTTTCCCCTAAAACAAGAATAAACAACATGTGTTTCCTTTGCAGTTGTAATAGCTCTCCTACTTTGCCAGAGTCACAAATCAGTCATTAATCCAGGATGCCTTTATATAACATCCCAGTTCTGTCAGTAGGCAGTAAGGGTTAACAGTGCTGTGATCAATTAATCACTGCTATGTTGTATCCTCCTAGGTTTTAAATTACACACAACACACCCACACCCACACACATACCTCTGTGTTTTAGCCTTGCTTTACCATGGACTTACATAGTCCAGCATTCTTTTACATTCAGATTGATATAGTCCAGCATTCCTTTACATTCCAGCTCTGTATGTCTGATCTTCTAGTGGTATTATAAAGAAATAACATTTTTGTCATGTAATTGATATACACATTCCAGCCTCTTTTTCCTGTATATATATTTTTTTTTTTTTGCTCTTGCATCATAACCTCAGTGTATATATTTATTCAGGGATTGGATTCCCATCTCATGGCACTAATCTTATCTCTTTACCGAACTGTAATTTAATTACATCAACAATCAAGAGCACATAAGCAATTGCAATGGACTAGATAAGCTGGGCAGTGAATTTAATTAATCATGTTTTACTTTTTCTTTTTACATTTATCACTGTCTCTGATCTCTACCACTACACCTTATAGTGCTGTATGTTAATTTGAGCTGCATAATTCACAACCTCACAGTCTGCTCACTCTGGGAGGTCACGGAGGTCAGAGGGGGACCGATATGCTCCTGTGTTTTAGAAAAAGATTTCACTTGATTGAATTACCATCCTGCAATTTAAGTAACCCCAATCATACTATACAGTTTATATATGTAGTGATATTAGCCACAAAATGAGATAGTCACAAAAGTAATGCAAGAAGCAACTACAGTATATTGCACATTTCCATTCTGTGCCATGCATTTACACTAGCCCCATGACAAAATGTTCTATAATTGTTTAAAAACTGTTTTCTAGCTGGCCCGGTGGCACTGAGGGTTGAGACACTGGACACCACACCTCATGACACACCGGCGACCAGGGTTCAGGATCGGACTCGGGCTGCCGGGGGCTGGCAGGGGAGAGGGAGGATTGAGTGTCCGACGACTGCTCTCCTCCCTCTGGGGTGGGTAGTGGGGCTTGCATCACCCTGTAGCGGTGATTGGCATAGGCCAGCCACACTACAAGTGGTGTGCAATACTAAGGGGGGAGAGCACGGCGGGCGTCAGCACTACGTGCACGGATGCCATTGCATGTCTGGCTCTCCACTGGGGAGAAAATGTGGAAAATGTGGAGGGCGATCTTCGCGGCTGATGGCCGCGCCTTGCACCCCCGGAGAGACCCGAGAGAGGCACATGCCCAGTGGGTGTGAGAGCGATAATGGTTGGCCCACTGGGAGAGCGGGTTCATGTGGCCCACATGCACAACTTGGTCCGGGGGTGCAGGGCCGGCAGCCGGAGATCATGCAGGGCCGCTCTGCTGAGGAGAATAAACAATAGTATGATAAAAAAAAAAATGTTTTCTAAATCCATTTCAATGAACACTAAGGGGCAAGGTGACAACATTGGCAACCATTAACAAAGAAATAGCACAAAAGTTTTCCTTCAAAAACTACCGTAACTTGGTCACTGTTCACACTTGTTAGTACCTTCTTTTTTAAACTATGTTTACAAAATTGCAGGGCCCAATATATTAATAATGTGACCCCATGTCCCTGTTGCATGATCCCCCCATCTTTTTTTATTGGGTTCTATGGACTCTGTTAGTGAAATTCTTAAACTTCCTCTGATCCAAGGTTGCTCACATGTTCTCCCTTCCCCATACTTGCACCTGCTCAGGTAAGGCAACCTTCTCTTATTGTCTCCTACACCTCTGGAATCAACTCCCTTGGGACACTTGCCACTTCCCCACTTTTGCTGCCCTTAAATCACTGGTCTAAGCAGCCTCTACCACAATATGCTCTTGTCATTCCCCCCATCCCAGACCATGCCTCCACCTTTTCCAACCAGTACTCATCTCCTCTCATATTGCTATACCTCTCTGCTACCAGCAAAGGCTCCACAGATACCCAGCCTGAATTCTCCTGCTATATCCTTATCTATTTCTCCTACACTATTCTTGCTCCAGGTTCCGCCATGTGGTCTCTTGCTCTCCACCCTGCATTGTGTTGCACAGCTACAGTTAATTAATTTGCTGCTACTGTATATTTGTTGATTGTAATGTGTTGTACATTATCAAAACCTGAACTGTTTTGTACATTATTTTAAATTTCTTCTGATGCTACTGTATAAATATCTGTGCTTGTTGCATATTCACTATATATATTTTAGCTCATAATGTCCTGTATTGTAATGCTTTTGGATGTTATTTTACCACAATATTGTCCCCTACCTCCAGGTCACACCTGGAAATGCATTTCAGCTCAGTGTGCCTTTCCCGGTCACCAACTTTTCAATAAATAAGGAGAACTTTTGCAGCCTTACTAATTTACAATAGTCAGTGCAGTCACCTTGCACCTAAGTGAAGTTTGCTGAAATGGATTTAGGAAATATTTTTAAAGAATTACATAACATTCTGCCATGGGGCGAGTGTACTTGCATGGCATGGAATGGAACTGTGTGACATAGTTGTTTCTTGTACTATATCTACAAATTTCTCATTTGGTGGTTATTACTGATACAGATACAAATTGCAAAGTATAACTGGGGTTGCTTAAATTCCAGGATGATAATTCTATCAAACAAAAGGTTTTTTTATAAAACACATAAGCATACCATTCCCCCTCTGATCTCCATGACCTCCCACTGTGAGGTTATGAATAATACAGCTCAAATTAACACACAGCTGTGCAAACTGTAGTGGTACAGAACAGAGAGAACATGTAAAAGGAAAAAAGTAAAACATGATTAATTATATTCACTGCCCGACCTATCTAGTCCATTGCTTATGTGCTCATAACTGTTGATGTAATTAAATTACAGTTCGGCAAAGAAATAACATTAGTAGTTGGCCCAGTGGTGTACAGATCTGAAGCACTGGATGCCTTACCTCTTGTCATATCAGCAACCCTGGTTCAGGAACAAGCCTGTTGTGCTGGGGGTTGGCCAGGGAAGAAAAGGATTTAGAGTCCACTGGACTGCTCTCCTTTTCCAGGGTAGGAGGACTGCCTGGCCCACTGAATGATTGCCACCAGGTGGAGGTGTGGTGGACCACTAATGCAGGTCTGAGGATGGCAGGGAAAGGGGGGAACTGTGGGATTCCATGGGCGTGCACAAGCTTCCATATACATACGTCCGACTTGCATGCCCCAGTGCTGGGATGGGGACAGAAAATGGAAAACTGAAAGCAGGAGCAGGCCCCATGATTCTCCTACCATGCTTCTACCATGAGGTGTCCTCAGGTCCCAAGCCAATCTGGATTGTTGCACTGGGGGGGGGGGCAGGGATGACCCTCTCTCCTTTACATATATAAAAAAGGAAAATGGAGGTTGGAGTGTGCAAATCAATCACGTGATGAAAATCTCATCACTTTATAATACCACTAGTTTTTAAAGAGGGGATACAATCTGGATGGAGGAACCAGAGTCTTATGGATGTAAGGTTTTGATTAATGTCCAAATGTTTATGCCACTCAAAGAACTCATATAGTGTGTGTTTCTTATGATACCATCTTTCTTACACATTTTTCACTACCATCAATAGTATCATTTTGCAGCCATATTGACTTTAGCTAGATCTAGTTTAAAACAGCAGAGGGTTTAAGCCGAAGAGGTAATTTATAAACTTTTTTTGATTAATAGCAAAAGAGTCTCAAAGAGATAACTCCTTATGTGATAGATCCTAAAGTGGAAGTGGGTTTCTAAACTAAAACAGATTTACTTCAGGCTGAACAGTGGGCACAGCGTAAGAGCATATGGGTGTGATTTCTTTCCTGTTGCTTGATCTAGACCAAAAAGAGGGATAATGCATTGGTTTGCACCAGCCTGATTTAAAGGGGAACTGTCAGAAGTATTAGCCTCATACTCATGTGTGAGGTTAATTCCAATTTGCACTTTGTGTAAAAATAAAACTTTTTTTTTACTCACTGTTTACTGCAGTGTAATGGAATGTATTAGGCTAATTTTTGCTGACTTCTAAGATTCCATTTCCAGTAACCATAAATCCCAGAATCCCCTGTAGCTGACTTCAGTGGAGCACTACAGAGTTGTGAGATTCAATAGCTTGCACTATACATGTTAAAAGTGTTATAATCTAAAATCAGATGTTTGCTGGTCCTGCTGGTCTGACTGTGCTCTTGTGGCTTAGTATAGTCCTCTATGACTATATCTAGCCCCAGGAGAACAGTAGACCAGCAAACAGAAGATTAATGCTTATTAAAAAATCTCCGACATTCACTATAGGCTAAGGAAATCTCCCGCGGCTGCAGTCCTGCTCTGATGTCAGCTGCAGGGGAGTCTGCAATTTCTGGTTACAGGAAATCTCAGTTACAAGTAAATGAAATTAGCCTGATACGATCTACTACACTGTAGTAATCATTAGGTAAAAAGAGTTTTTTTCACAGAAAGAGCTAATTGGGATCAGCCTCACACTTGGGTGTGAGGCTTTTATTGTTGATAGTTCCCCTTCAACATCTTCTGTGTGTTGCAGCAGGCAAGCTCTTTCCTGCTATCCAGGTTTGTGGATCAGAGGCTACAGAAATTCTGGGATGGGTCAGGTGATGGACACAGGTGAATCAGGGGGTCAGCAGGATGTCCCACCTAGGGGACATCCCACAGAGAGGTTAAAAGGAAGCACTCCTAACTTATCCAACACATGTTCATGTCCCAGCACATGAGTGGAACAGCACAAGACTGGAACAGGTGTAAGACTGGCATCATAAGCATTGACTGGAATCTGCAGGAGGAATCAATGAACCAGGGACTCTAACAGTCAACTAAGGTAAGCAACTGGTCACTCCAACTATAACATTCAATGCAGGGAAGGGTGGGGGGTGACTGATAGGCCATAACTGGGAATAGGTACAGTACCCTGTCTGTGGTAGAAGTATAAAAGGATTAAGGTGGGAATAGGGAAAACTAATAACATCATATGAGGTAAGGATATAAAGGGGAAAGCTACAGTACTAAGAACTTTTAAAAGCAGAAGGGGAAAACTAATTAATAACTTACCTAGGGTATAGCAACAAGGGGTAAAACAAACCAAAAAGGGAAATTAAGAAACACCATATCTAGGGTAAGGACATAAATTATTTTTTCAGGTAATAGGCATAGTGTATTTGGGAATGATGGGAGTGATGCAGTAAAGCGACTGTGGAGTGGCAGTCTTCAGGAAGACCTTCTGGAGACAAAAGTGCTTCCCCATCTGAATGCACCTGTATGGGCTAAGGAACAGGTCTGTAGACTCTGGGTCAAGTTGACTAGGATTCAGGGGATCTCATATCCCACTCAGGAGTCACCAAGACCACCCTCACTGCTTTTGAGGGTGCAAAGAAGGAGGGATGCCTGGACTGCAGTGGGTTCAGGGAGGGTGTGTGTGTGGAAGGAAACACATACCTCAGCTGGTGCCACTACAACAGTCTTTCTCTGCTCTGGCAGGACAGGGCTGCCAAGATGAGGCACCCATGGTAGTAGTAAGCAAGACTGTGGGAGTCCTTCAGAGTGGAGGCCCCAAAGTGGGAGGCAAAGGAACCCAGAGGAAGAGGAAGAGGAAGCAACTTCTGGTGGGAAAATCAATTGTTAGAGGGATAGTTTTGGGAACACCATGGGAGGGAAAGAGGGAGGTGAGGTGCCTTCCTAGCAACTTGGCACAGAGGCGGAGTGGATTCTTAGGATTGCTAGGGTGGTGGGCTGGAGGAGGAGTTGGAAGTCATTGTCCACCTGGGGACAAATGACCTGGATGTGGCAGGGGTGATAAAGGATAGGTTTAGTAATCTGGTGAAGGGCCTGAAGCAGGTAGCATGGATGGTGGCCTTCACTGAGGTGCTACCTATGCATGGCTGGAGGGAGGAGACAGAACACCGCACCATGGTTTTCAATGACCGATTTATTTATTTAGTTTTTGTTGACTGGATAGGAGTTCTAGATAAAAGCATTGCCTATTTTCAGGTACGACCCGGGAGGGTTACAGACAAAAACAAACAGCAAATTATAAGGATACAAAAGTACAAAACAACAACATGGTCAGATAAAAAACAGGAGGAAACATGTCAATCAGCAGCACAATGAGATATTTAAGCAATAATGCATGACAGGATGTGTGTCATGCTCAGATAAAGTCATGCCTAGGGTGGTTGAAACATGAGACCACAGGCCGAGTGCGTTCAATGCCCAGGAAGTGACGTTATGCCAGCACAACATACACTCTGGAGTGCATTATTGCTATTATACAATGGCTCATTTGTAAATAAAATGAAAAAAAAGAACACTAAATAATTTTATGGTTTTTTTATTTGACTTTTGTGTGTGGATGTGTACTTATAGAAAAAAGTCCTGTTTTTCTCTTTACTACTAGGTGGTGCTGTGTGAATGATGCTGTCTAGTGAGATCTTTACTTTTCTGCGTGAATGTCAATGCACCTGGAATCTTTGCCTATCCCCCCCCTCCCAATCGGGTGTTCTCTGTTTGCTTCTTTATTTTTTATTCTAGTTTCTCTTTAAAAGGTTTTTTTGCTGCTGCCACCAAGCAGTTTGCTGAGTGAAGGCAGCAGGCCCTGAAGTTGGACTGGGGAGGTGGTGCGAGATCGTTTTGGTGAGTAGGGAAATAATTTGAAAGTATACTAGAGAGCTGAATCAGAGCAGGAGAAAAGAGAGAGGTCATCTGTACCTTTGTGCTTCCAAAATACTGTGTTACCGAACAGCAGAAAAAGGTGAGGGACATTACAGTGGAGTTGGAGGTTTGCAGTCACAGAGTGTACAGTGTGGCAGTTACCTCTGTGCATGCACTGTCATAGACTGGAACAGAGAGGCCCAGGAGAAGCAGTCACGGTTTTGTTGTACTTCTGTAGGCACTGTTCAATTGTTTTTAAGCAAGATGAGGGCATAGAACAATTTTTTAAACTTACTGAGCTTACTGAATGTGGCGGCATTCCCTGCTACTGAGTGGGAGACCTGAAACTGTCTGGGTGACATTTTGTGAAGCCGATTGTGATGGTTTTCTTTTGTCATGAGGATGGAGTGATTTGTTTTTACATCTGATGTGGTCATCTGGGACTAGATCCCATGATGTTGTACTCAGATAACATCACAAGTCCAATCCCACACCGACCAATGGGAGCACAGGATTCTTTCATGCCATTGTATAATAGAAAGCAACCATAATAAGTGCAACATTTTCCTGAGTTAAAACATGATAAAGCCAGAATTTAGTGATAATACAATGGATCAGTAGCACAAGCACTTATCAGTAACCAGGAAGAACTTATGAAGTTCTGCCCTGAAAACCTGCTGTGACTTGGAGCATCTTTTTTTCTTGTTATAATATGATTTATTATTTTCAATCCAGAAAAAGAATATCAATAAAAATAGCAGTACAGACATTCAACAACAATACTTAACAAATACACAAATTTTACACACACAAAAAAAAAACAAATCCTCCCATCCCTCCCTGCAGCTCAGAACACCCTAAAAAGAAAGTTGCAAGGCCGGCTGTGAGAATAATTCTTGGGAGGGTCAAGAGGTACGGAAAGGTGAATGAGATTGGTATTAAAAACAGAGGGCTCAAGAGTTCAACCCCATAGAAGGAACAGATAAAAGAGTATAAAGTGACTCCGATCTATGCAGAAAAGAGTGAGGACACGTCTGTAAAGAAGCAATATGCTTCTCCAGCATGAGTGCAACCAAGATCTTCTGATGCCACTCCTTATAGGGAGGAACAAAATCATCCCTCCAATGATGAAATATAATTATTTTCACCATGGCTGAGATCAATGACGTATAAGCTTTTCAGATACTAATCAGACCTCAAGGAAAAAGACCCACAAGGCAAATGGAGGGAGTAAAAATATCATCCAACCCCAAAAGTGGGTCTAGTACAGTCTTAATGGCAGACCAGAAAGGTGCCACTCTTACACAATCCCATAATATATGACTGAGGTGTCCTTATGCAAAGTTACAGTACAACATGAACAAATAAGGGACAGGAGCTTGCCCATCTTGTGTAACTTGAAGGGGATATAATATAACCTGTTTCTATGTGGGGAACTTAAAACTGAGTTAGCCTTAATCTGTCTTGTTTAATGAATTTATACAAACTACGCCAAACTGAGTGCCATATATCATGGTCGTCAGGGATATCCAAGGCCTGCACCCAATAATAACAGACACCAGAGGGGGTATTGGCATCTAAGGATTGTAATAGTCTATAAAAACCTGATACAGAATGTGGCTGTGCCGAGGTGGTGAAAAAGCATTCAGATGTGATTGATTCACCAACTTCCAAGGCTTGGGGCCCAAGTAAGATAAAATAACATGTGCTACTTGCAAATAGTTGAACTGAAAAGCTTTAGGAAGTTGAAAACAGTCACAAATGATTTGAGAGGGTAACAGCTTATCACCCTCCATAAGTGATGTAATCAATCAATCAATCACTTTATTTAACCGGGCATCAGTATATTCTTAAGCCGAGGACAGAAAGCGATGGGAATAGGCCATCCTGTTATTTTAATATTGGGATTAGCTGGTATCGGTTGAGCTAAACCTCTGGTCCAGTCCAGCCTCAGGTATTGACCTAGTTGTTTATGAGCCTTTAAAGACCAGCCTATAGGCACAGGGCGTTGCACAGTGGGAATCTGGGAGGTTTTTGTATAGGGTAAACTGCAGAGCTAAAGGCCATGTTGGAGACAGAATGAGGACTCAATTTACAACCACAAGGGCAGGTAGGATGGATTCTGGCACAAACCATTAGCCGGGCCCCATTGAAGGGACATACTAGCATGGAGGGTGCAGTAATACAAAAACAAGTTAGGAAGGCTCAGGTTTCCATTGTATTGGGCTGCTGTCAGTTTAAAGTAAGATCAATGGATGGCCAAATCCTTCCATAAAAAATGGTTGAGCATGCCTTGTAAGTGGATGAACCAGGATTTGAGAAGAAAACATTCCAGCATTCCCAAGGGGTAGAGAAAGCTTGCAAGATGTTTATCTTGACTACGCTTATCCTGCCCCATAGGGACAGCGGCAGAAAAGACCATCTTTGTAAATTGAGTTTCAATGTGTGTAGCAACCAGGTAAGGTTTTCTTTAACAATAGTTGAGACAGAGCGAGAGAGATGTATTCCCAGATAATTCAGTATACAAGGTTCCTAGGTAAGACCCAGATCATAATCACACTTTTGTTGACTAAATTGTTTAGGGGAAGGACTTTCATCTTACTCACATTAAGCTTGTAAGAGGAAATTGCTGAAAACCTAGATATTTCCTCAAGAACAATCAGGATTGTAGTAGAGGGGTCTTCTACATGTAATAATAAATCATCCACGTGAGCCAATAACAGGTATCACTTCAACTCAACTAAGATACCTTTGATCTCTTGATGTCTTTGTAAGCTACAAATTAAGGGCTCCAAATATAAATTAAACAGTAATGGGAAGAGGGGACAGCCTTGCTTGGTACCATAGCAAAGAGGCGATGAGTCTGATTATATACCATTGCACCAGATACGGATAGTGGGGCCGCTGTAGAGTACTTGAACCCAGTGGACAAACTCAGAGGAGAGGCAGAATTTTAACAATACAGAGAATAGATAGGGTCATGGCACATGATCAAACATCTTTTCTGTGTCTAGGGAGACCAGGGCCAAAAAGAGCCTGCCCTCCCCAGATGCAGAGATAAGGGGATGCAATTTCCAGAGGTGGTCGCTTGACAGTCTACCCTTCATAAAACCCAAACGAAGGATAGTTGACTGGCTAAAATCTTTGAAAGTCTTTTTAAATCAGTATTTAGTAAGGAGATTGGATGATAACTATCTGGCTGCAGTTCATCCATGTCTGGTTTCTTAATGAGAATGATACAGGCTTCCAGACAGGAGGCATCCGTGATGCCAGAGAAATACCAAAAATGATATAGTCATGTAAGGACAGGGGCCACTTCTGCAAGGCAAACAACATAAAAGTTTGAAGTAAGACAATCTGGGCCTAGTGCTTTATCTAAGGGTAGCTGCCATATAGCATGCTGAACCTCAGGAAAAAAAATGGCTGACCCAATAAGTCCTTCTGAGAGAGATCAAGACCTGGAAGGGTAAGGGAGTCTAAGTAGGCTGATATACTGTACTCCATAGGATGATCATGAAGCTCCTCCGAGAATAGATCCATATAATAAGAATGAAATATTGCAGCAATTGACTTGGAGCATCTTAACGGCATCGATAAAGAGTTCCAGAGTTTGGGAACAAATGCTGAGAATGCATGTTCACTCATCTTTGTTGTACATTTAGGTATGTTCAGAAGTGACTGATCAGTCGACCTAAAGGGATAGGCCTGTGATGTGTGTTTGAACATGTTCACCAGTGCCACTTGTGTACCAGTTCTAATAATGTCAATTGTATATCCAACAGTGTACAGTTGATAAGAGGATGGGGGAGAGCCAGCCAAGGCTCGAGTAGAGGACGCAGTAATGGGTATGCCTTGGCATGGAGAGGGCACACATATTTCATTTACTTAAGGCCCCTTTGTTGGCTTCCAAGTAGAATATCAGCTGATAGGTAAGGTTAGGCCATAGGACACCCTGGGCAATGGCCAGCCTGGTAGCTGTGGTAGGAGTATAACTAATGCTGTAGGCAAGACCAAGCTTCGAGTTTACTGTTTTATAGGTAGCTTTCAGATGTAGGTTAAAATCCAGAGCAGGGTCTAAAGTGACTCTGAGATACCTGAAGGAGTAAACAACCTCTAATGTGGAGCCATCTGTACTGCAGGCATTTAGGGCAGAGTGATAGGCCCTGACTCTAGGAACTGAGCCAAAGAGCATAGTAAGTGTCTTTTTGGTATTCATGATAAGTCTGTTTTGCTTCATCCAAACCTGGCTAAACTCAAAATCCTCATTCAACTTAGTGTTAATGACCAATATGTCTGTGGCACTGGTATACAGAACCACATCATCAGCATAAAGTATGATTGAGCAAGAATCTGCCACATTGGGCAGATTGTTGAGGAAAATAGAGAACAGTAAAGGACAGAATATGGATCCTTGAGGTACACAGACGTTAGCTGGGGATAGGTCAGATTTGATTCTGTTGATTTCTACAGTTTGCTGCCTACCAGTGAGGTAACTAGTTAGCCAGGTAGCAGCAGCTGATGAAAATCCCAAGGCTTTCAGTTTAAGCATCAGCAAGGAGTGATCCACAAAGTCAAATGCCTTGGTTGGTTCAATAAATACTGCCCCTGTAAGCATACCCTTATTCATCGCCATCTTGACATCACTAGTAAATTTAAAGAGAACAGTGGATGTACTACATGCATGCCTGAAACTATGCTGGGCTGGGAATAATAAGTTGTACAGCTAAAGGTGTTCTGTAACTTGGGAGGCCATGATTTTCTCAATAAGTTTTTCATGCACTGATAAGTTATTTATGGCTCTGTAATTGTCCATACACTTGGTGTCACCCTTTTTTTGTACAGTTACCACTCTAGCAATCTTCCATAACACTGGGACTTCTCCAGTGGAGAGTGACAGGTTGAACAGCTTTGCTATCAGTGCTGCTGAGAGATGGCAGCAGATTTGAGGAATCTAGGTAATAATCCATCAGACTCAGCAGTGCGGTAACCTGAGATAGTCATGAGGAGTTGAAGGACCTCAGTTTTAGAGGTGGGCCTTAGGTTGGGGGGGAACTGGTGCCATCTCCACAAGGCTGAGACTAGGGACCTGGTCAGTCAGCTTTGTGTATTTTGAGAGGACAGAGAAATGGGAGTTTAGGGCATTAGCAATTGTACCAATATTTTTACAATTTATGCCATTCAGTGACATTTGCGATATTGTCTGGTTTGTACTCTGACCAATGAAAGTCTTTATATGATTATAAAATCTTCAAGAATTGCTAAAAGATACTTGGAGAAGCTTTTTGCAGTAGGCACTTTTTGAGGCTTGTATCGCTTTTTTACACTTTGTTCTCAGATGCTTGTATTCTACCCAGTCAGTAAGAGACTGGTTGAAGGCATAGTGCAGGAAGGAAGGGTTTGGCTACTGTACATTGTGAACTGGGGTCCTACCTGGAGGGATGAAGGCCTGAACAAATGGGATGGCCTCCATCCATCCAGGAGGGGAAATGCAGTTCTGGGTGGAATGTTTAAATGCTACCTTGATGGAAATATAACGTAGCCAAATGGGGGGGGCAGAAGAAATGAAGAAGGCAACAAATGCCTTCCCCCCCAAAAATGGAGCAACAGTATATAAAAGCCCTGGGGAAATAACTTCCCCGGGGTAGTGGGGAGTAGCAGCTAGGTGGGAGAAGACGCAGGAGGGTTGAGAAGTGGATCAAAGACTGAATAAAATACTTGGGAATGTGGGCAGAGAGAGGATAGAAAGGGGAAGGACAGTACCAGGGAAAAGAGAAATGCAAAGAATCGACTTGGTAACAGGGCAAAGCAGGTGCAGGGAGGGACCAAAGGAGTGGAGAGCTATGATTACCAATGCAAGGAGTCTGTGAAATAAAAATTTCTGACCTTGAGAATAACATTGTGGAAGTGGACTGGGATCTGGTGGCCAAAACAGAATCATGGTGTGCTAACAACCACACCTGGGAGGTGGCCATACTGGGCTAGAACATGTTTCGAAAGTATAGCCAGGGAGGAAAGGAGGTTGCTTTATATGTAAGGGATGGTATAAAGGCCACTGAAATACCAGAATACAGCAGAGAAAAGGATAGGCTGGAGGTCATTTGGACTGGCTCAGAAATGGGTGTGGGACTGTTATATGCATGGAGATAGTGTACAGGCCACCAACACGGGGGGAAGAATTGGACATGGTTTTAGGGCAGGCCATAGGCAAATGGCAATTAAAGCAAAAATAGTAATTATGGAGAACTTTAATCTGCTTGATGTAGACTGGAAAAGGTCCATCGTAGACTCCCAGCAAGTGGCATTTCTCAGACATCTGGTGACAGATCCAACTAAAGATGATAATGCTGAATATGGTACTAATGAACAGGGACAGCAATGCAGATGTCACTGTGGGTAGCCCCCTTGATATAAGTGATCATCGTATTGTGTGTAGAGATGGGTAAAGTGGCCTTAATTCACTCTGTGGCGTGATACATGGAGTGAAGGCGGATCTGCGGAGTGCTCCGAGACGCAAAACAGAGTACTTAGCTTTATAATGGGTAACGCGAAGTCCATTGAAAGCAATGTCTTTGCATTATTCCGCCTTCCCAAACCACTACTCCACCAAAATTTAAGGTGAAGTACATTGAGAACAATGTACTTCGCCTCACTTTGCCTTGTTTTTAAGCTCCAAATGCGAATTTTGCAGTGATTCATGGGATTTCAGGTCACATGGGCTCTATATTGTTCTGCATGGCCTCGGTTCAGGGTAGTGTGTGTAGGAAGCTATAGAAGACAGTCTGCTTTGAGAGCTCTCTGTGATTCAAACCTTCTAAAAGCTGTTAAAGTCTTGTTGAGTAATTTTTTTTTGCTGAAACTTTAGTTCATCAATTGTAGGAAACCCTCCTGTGCTCATATCTTCGAGCATTTATTGTTTGTGTGTGGATTTTGAATGTTAATGTACAACATTCAGTCTGTGTACTGAGAGACAGTGGAAGTGTGCTTAGGGGGAGGAGCATATCTGGTGTAGGTAGATTTAAGTTGGAGAAAGAAGGAGTTCTTTGTTTTTTGTTTATATGTTTCTTGTATAACTGATTGTGTTAATGTACACACAGTAATATTTTCAGTAATTGTTGACATTTTTTTGCTGATTGTGTGTGTTGTGGTCTGGAGAGACCTGGTGCAGCAGTGAGGTTGTTTAAAATATGTTGCATATTACTGAAGTTTTAAATTTGCTACGCATTACTTGTAGACAAATTTTGTGTGTGTGTGTGACGTGACATCAATTTTTTTTTTTTTTTTTAGTCTTTGGAAACCGGGTAAGGCCCACTAGGCACAAGTGCCTGTTTTCAGGGGCAACCTGGGAGCACTGGGCAGTTAAGTGACTTGCTCAGAGTCACACAGTATGCAAGTGGAGGTTGTGAGAATCAAACCAAGGTCTTATCTGCTGGATGAACCAAGCTCATTCACAGCTTATTACTCTAACCTCTAGGCTATACTGCCATATACCTTTTATTGTGACACAGTGTAATTGCAGGCACAGCAATGTGAACCTGCTATCCACTGCAGCTGTGTGATTTTGTACTGCTGTTGTGGTATCTTTCCTTGGTTTTGCACTGCAGTAATCTGCAGTCAGTGCCCCCCCCCACCCCCGGCAAAAGGTATTCTTTTCCAGATTGGATTGTTTGTGACTTGAGAACACCACTGGTTAGTTAATGTGTTGTTGAACTTGTTGTGACTTTGCATCTGTATGTTTTGTTGAAGCTACAGTTGTTTTTTTGGCTTCATAAGCATCACTCCCCCCAGCCCCCACCCAGAGTGAACATTCCAAAATCTAAATTTGTTTAGAACATTCCTGTTGATCCCCCAAAATGCCTGCAAAGAGACGTGCAAGCAAAGCTGTTTCTCTCCATGGCATTGCTGCCAGTGGTAAGATTGTCTGTGGGTGTGGTAGTAGTACGCAGTCGCAGAAGTGCATTGCTGATGTGAGGAAAGGTATTTCTCCTTCAATGTTTTTTACAGCGCAATCAGTATCTTCACTCATAGTTGGAGAAGATGATTTTGTCCCAGTTGGTGGTGTTAGTGCAGTTGCAGGTGGTAGTATGAGTATTGCTGCCTCAAGTTCCACTTCTGACCAGTTTACCAGGTCCAAAAATATAGTGGGGTGTGAAGCAGTGGCAGTGAGTGACAGTGTAGATGATGTCATACTCCCCAGTAACATACTAGTAACTAAAAATGAGGATTCTGATTATCATGTCAATGATAGCACACAAAATGAAATTTCTTCCACAGCGGTTCAGGTCATGCATTTGCCATGCAGTGATTCACAGTGTAGTGAAAAAATTTCGGCTGATGGTGGTGCTGATGATGATGATGTTGCTATAGTTGCATCATGCGGTCCATATGTCAGCATCCTAGCAGAAGATGTGGATGATGTTGATGAATATGATGATGATGTCAGTGACCCCTGCAGGGAACCAGAGAAAAAAGAAACTCAAGGTGGCTGTTTCTGAGTCTGTTTGCATCCCCCCCCCCCATAAAAAGTTGTGATTTACCAGTTTCAGTTGATGCTGATTACCCAGTAATAATGATAGGTAGTCATGGTGGTCAGTTGCAGTCCAAGTGTGTCCTGCCTGAAAAATCATGTAGCACGCCCCCGCTTCATGGCTTAAAAAAACAGAGTCCAATAAGCAGCATCGGGGGGACATGTTAAAACTAGAGCATCAAAATCCCTTGTTTGGGTTTTTTTTGTGGAAGATGCAAATGATGAGTCAGTTGCAATCTGCCAGGTTTGCCAGGTGCGTGTGAGTCAAGGTAAAAAGGGGAGCCATCTGGGCACAGGGGGGCAGCATACACATCTTAAGAATAGGCACATGGCACTGTGGACTCAGCACAAGATGGCAGCCAATACCTGTACCACAGTCAGGCGTTCACCCTTGTCATCAACCATAACAAGCATGTCATCCCCTTCCATGACTGTAGCATCAAGTAGAAAATTAAATGCTTGCAGTAGTGATGAAATAACAGCAGAGGATTACTACAGGCATGATGAGGTGGAAGAGCAGAATGATTTTGAAGTCTTGCCCAGTGGTGGTGAGAGTAGCAGTTTTGGTGGTGGTGGTGGTGGTGGTCAATGCAGTATTCCTAGTGCAAGTGGTACATCAACCCCTGTCTATAAATCTGGGAAAATAACTGCATTTCTGGGTTTGTCATCACCTGTACAACCATCTTCATCACATGTCCAAACTCCACCCCCTGCCATTCGTAGAGCAGAACAATTTGTCATCACACCCCATGTAAAACGTTTAAGTCAGCCCACATTACAGAGTGTTTTTGCGAATAAGCTGAAGTACCCACCCAATCATACAGTGTCACATGAACTTAATGCTGGTGTAGCTGAAATGCTGGCAATTGATCTTTTGCCCTTCTCCTTGGTGGAGAATTCTTGGTTCCTGCAGTTTGCTGCACACGCCTGTCCAAAATGGAAAGTCCCATCCAGGACATACTGTTTGACCTGTGCTGTTCCCGAGTTGTACAGTACTGTGTCTGACTCAGTAAGACATGCCCTTCAACATTCCTCCTCTCCAGTCATCCATTTAAGTATGGATATGTGGACAAGTGGCTAAATAGCGGGGAGTTCATATTTGTGTATAACTGCACACTGGGTGCAGATGCTGGGGGCTGTTTGTGCTGTTGGTAGTGTGAATAATCAGTGTAGTAAGGTGGAGTGTCATGGTAGCAGTCTTCCAGGAATTCGACAGCATGCAAAAATTGCTATGCACAATGTGGCCTGTTCACACACTGGTGAAAACATGTTGGACATGGTACTGACTGAAATTGACAAGCGGCTGAACCCCCTGTCCCTGAGAGTTGGGTTCATAGCAAGTGACAATGGGTCAAATGTGGTGAAATGCATCATGAATGGTGGCTTTTTTCAGGTTTCATGCATGGTCCACTGTTTAAATCTTGTGGTGCAGGAGTTTCTGCAGCAACCTAATATAAAGGAAATGCTGACATTTGCACGCTGTATCTGTTCTCACTTTTCACGCTCTGCAAAGGCCCGTGACCAGCTTCAGTAGTTGCAGGTCTGAAACAGCATCCCGCGGTACCGCTTGAAGCTGGAAGTTGTCATCTGGTGGAACTCCACTTTATACATGGCAGAGAGGCTGTATGAACAGTACAAAGCCATCTCAGAATATCTTGTCATGCACACTAGCCGTGACAATTCCAGGGGCCTCCTTGTCTATGACAACTGAACAGTAGCACATCATGGACTCTGTAATAAGACCATGAGGCCTTTTGAACATGCCACACAAGCAGTGAGAGGTGAGTCTGCCTCAATTAGCCAATCAATTCCACTTCTGCAGGTGCTGAGGCAGACATAGGTGAATGTATAACATAGCCTTGATGTTGCCGGAGACAGTGCTAGCAGTGTGTATCTAAAACACATGCTGACAGTATTTGACCAGAATCGTCACATCTTGAGCATTCAGTGTAGTGACAACTTTGCAATAGCAACAATGCTGGACCCATGATACAAACATGGAATTACCTCAGTACTTGAGGGCGGGTCTAAACAGGTAAAAAATGCCAGTGGGCAACTGGTGCGCTTGGTTCATGGGACACAGAAGTCACGTGCCAAGGTCAGGAAACCTGAGCAGCTTAATCAGGCTGAAGGTGAACTTGGAGGAGTAGTATTAAGCATATCATTTAAGGGGAAGGGGACTGCAATTCCAGGTGGTCTGTCATCAAATGTGGCTGGCGTTAACCCTCTTTGGGAGGCTTTGTCACAACTGGGGATTTGTGACATAAATGATTCCGGAGAAGTGGATGATGCATCAACCACTGGACTTGGAGCAGCACAGAGAATGGTTGAGTCATGTGTGTCTGAAAACAGGCATCTGTCAGTCACTGATGATCCCCTTTTATGCTGGAGTGGAAAGGTCAGTGACTGGCCAGAGCTGACTGCTGTGGCACTGAAGTACCTGACATGCCCACTCTCCAGTGTGAGTGTCGAGAGGGTATTCAGTTCAGCAGGTGCAATAGCTCAGGATTGTCATACAAACCTCTCTCCTGCAAATGTCAGTTTGCTGACATTCATAAAAATGAATGAGAGGCACATACCAGCTTAGACTGCAACCTAAGTATTCGTACCCCAGCATATTCATGGTTATGTTGATGTCAAAGAAAGGGACAATCCTCGTGGCAGTGACAGCATGAAACGGCAGCCTGCCACTAATGTAGATGTTAACACAATGGAGAGAGAATTTCCCCATGGTCAGAATTCAGACATAGAAGACTGTGAGGGCAACTTTCTTTCTGAGGATGATGATGAATGATGATGAGGTTCATGTGGCAGGTTTTAACTTAAGTGGTTAAAAGGCTGTCACATGTCTTGTATGATACATGTTCTCTTTTCCAAAAAGTTAAATTATTGTCCCACTCATAGTGATTCAAATTCCATATGTCACGTCATCACATTTATAACACAGAGCACAGTAGATCCTGGCCCCCAAACTACCACCACCATAAGACCACTGTTCACCACTGCCACCATAGGGAATGTGACCGTGAGTCCCCCTTGAGTACCACCACCATAAGACCACTGTTTGCCACTGCCATCACCACCAGATGCAGGAAGATGTGAGAGGGAATGTCATCATGTGCTGCAGCTATGACCACCACCACCCACAACCAGTGTCATTGTGACAATGTTGTTCCACTACATTGACCATGCCAAGGCAGAGGGAGTCGAATAGGAGACCACATCCATTAACCACAGGCACAAGGCTTCTTACTATTAAGACTATAAAGTGAGTATGCATACTAATGTTCTTCATGCTATTCAACTTCCTTTAGCTGTGTGTTTAGTTTTGTGTTGCTTTTCTGAGCTGCAATGGTCAAACACATACGGTCAACTTATTTTTATTTTTATTTTTTTACAGTTTAACAACAAATGACTCTCCTTCACTGAAGGTCTCTATCAATGGTACAGCAGCAGTGCTGTCTACATGAACCTATGGGATATCCCTTTCCAGTCCTTTCTGGTAAGTATATCAATTTTATTTCATCCGTTCCTTTTTTTTTTTTCATAAAAGTGCAACAAATCCGACTGAGGATTGATAAACTAGGTGACATGTACATCACAAAAAATATTTCTGCAACATATCATGCACTGTATTCCAAATTTGCAGCTGTGCAGCCATGACAATGTTGAAAAAGTTGAACCCAGGTTGTGTTACTTGACAAGATGAGGTTTTGAAATGTAACTTGAGTTGAGAAGCAGGAACACTGACACAGTGTATTTGTTACATAGCCTGGTACTAAAGTAAACTGTGATCTGATGATTGCAGTGGGACAGCTAGCTATCTGTGTTAATCCAGAAACCCATGGTGGAACAGCCATGGCTTAAACATAATGTCTCACTGCTGCAATCAAGTTGTAATAAGTCCTTCATTTCTTTTTTTAGGAAACTTCCAGATGCTTTGTTGTGTCATAGTTGCCTTATCCAAAGAACTTCATCAGCATCATGCCCCCCCAAGCTGGGGCAGACATGAAACACGCAGAAGTCATTTCAATCGATGACCATGACCATCATTACTGGACTGGAGAAAGATGCAGATGAAATCTGTGAAAAAGTAACCAAATAATAAACCATAATTAATGAGCCCTACTTGCAAATATACTTGCCCCCCATAAAAAAAATGCTTACCTTCATTGGCTTGAGAGTATTCCATTTCCAATTTCAATGCCAAAACTTCTCATCAAGCACTGGAATGTGTATACCAACAGTATGTAACCTGTGATACAAAACAATGCAATGAGTATGTGTATATATATATGTCAACACCCCACCTAGAAAATACATATATATCTATAAATATCATATCAACTCACCAAGGCTACTATCAGTGCACACACAAAGGGCACCATTCCATCCAGTTGAGGTGATCACATCGGATTCGCGGGAATCACAGCACACTTTGGACCAGCAACAGTTCTCTCATGGTCATCATTTCAGATGGAACACTGAATGGAGTCAGGTCATGTTATCCCTCCTTCACACGGTTTGGCAGGACACTGTGCATCACGACATCATCATCATCACAGAGTATATAAACTTTCTGTACACAAGACAGTTACATTTTGGAGATGCAGGAAAAATTCTGGGGACTCTGTGTGTCCACTGCATGCATGAGTGACTGCACAATACATTCTGGGGGACTTTGCCTGTGGTGTAATGCTCCCATTTCACTTCCTCAGCACTTGGGAATTTTCTGGACAAAAGACAGTTGCATTTTGGGGATGCAGAAAAATTCTGGGGACTCTGTGTGATCACTGCATGCATGAGTGACTGTGCAATAAATTCTTGGGGACTTTGCATGTGGTGTAATACTCCCATTTCATTTCCTCAGCAATTGGGAATTTTCTGGACACAAGACAGTTGCATATTGGGGATGCAGAAAAAAATCTGGGGATTCTGTGTGACCACTGCCGGCATGAGTGACTGCACAATACATTTAGGGGGACTTTGCTTGTGGTGTAACACTCCCATTTCACTTCCTCAGTGCTTGGGAATTTTCTGGACACAGGACAGTTGCATTGTGTGTGTTGTGATTATAAGCACATAATGTCATCCTCAAATTATAAATTAAAGCAGCAGTGCAACAATGTGATAAAAATGCCGATCTATACTTTTTTATGCTATTTTAGATTGCCAACCACTAGTTACCTCCTGACTTGTATACTAATATACTAAAATGCCAGCAGAATAGGCCTAATGGTCTCTTGAGTCTGCTCAATTTTCAGCACCTACACTGAGGGCCAATTTTGGTGTACCCCCTCCCCCTTGGGTTATACAGCCCCCAGTCCCAAATGTTCCACCTGTATTGGGCCTGGTCAGATTTACCCTTCCCCTGTACCTGCCCCATCCCCTCTTAAACCCGTCCACAGTCTCCACCTCTACCAGCTCCCTGGGCAGTGCATTCCATGCCTCCACCACCCTTTCAGTGAAATAACATCTCCTCCTCTCCCCTCTGAGCCTGCCACTTCCAGCTCACACCCATGACCTCTTGTTGCCCCACTCTCCTTCCTTTGGAGCACCCTGACTGGGCCTCCTTTATTGATCCCTTTCACATACTTAAAGACCTCTGTCATGTCCCATCATCCCTCCTCTCCTCCAGGGTGTACATGTTAAGCTCCCAGAGCCTCTCCTCATAGGTCCTCTCCCCCAGGCCCCAGATCATATTGGTTGCCCTCCTTTAGACCCTCTCTAGGAGTGTAATGTCCCTCTTTAAATGTGGTCTCCAAAACTGTACACAGTACTCAAGATGTGGCCTAGCCAAGCAGTTATACAGTAATTCCTCTGGCGATGCATCCTAGTATCCTATTTGCCCTTGCTGCTGCTCTGCTACAGGTCTCCAAGTTGTTCATTTTGACAACACCACTACCCCCACTATATCCTTCTTTTCACAGTTGTGTCTGCTTTATTTTTCTCATGTTTGAAAAAATAAAAGGAGCACATATTTTAATATGGCTCTTACCGGGTTTTCATCACTATTTGCAGCTGTTTTTGAACAAATATTGTTCTGTGAGGTCATAAAACACTGCCTGCTGCATAATTGTTAATTTTACAATAGAAGTACTATATAAACAACTGACACATATAATGGATCCATTCACATATCTGGACTGTGTAGTACGATGTGGTCTGAACGCCCATTGGCCCACGCTATGGACCAATGGGCATACAGCCGTACTGTATGCAGTCAGTCGGTGGGCGGCTGGGCAGCTTGCAGCTGGGGAGCTGCCACCCGCCACTGATGGGGGGAGCAGGATGGCGGGGCTCAGTGGGCAGGTGGGGAGGGGGTACTGCTCGACCACCAGGGATATGGAGATTCATATTATATTACTCATACCCATGATCGGTCTGCATGCGGTCCACTGGACCACCAGGGATATAGGAATTATGATTTATTTTACACTTACCCATGATCGGGCTGCATGCGGTTCACTGGACCACCAGTGATATAGGACCTATGATTTATATTACTCATGCCCGCGATCAGGCAGGATTCGGTCCACTGGACCACCAGGGATATGGGACTAGTCATTACATCTACTCATGCCCACGATCAGGCATTGGGGCACTTTGCTGAGCTGTGCAGGGGATGTTGGTCCCCGATGGTTGCACCATGGCAGGGCGCCAGGTGCAAGTCGCCAGGAATCAGAGCACCTGCATGCAAATGGGGCCATAATGACATGCAAATGGCCCCATTTGCACCTTGCATGTATTATGGCCCCATTTGCATGTGCACGTTTGAATATCACGAATGCTGCACCTAGCGCAATGGCACTTGCATTAGTGCAGCCCCCTGCTCCTCCCTGGCCACTTGCGCTGGTGCAGTGCCACTGCACCTTGCACAATGCAGGTAGCCACAGAACGATATTCAACATTGCTGAGCCATGGCATAGCACCATTGAATATCATCCTGTCAATGCCCTGGCGCATCCCAGTTTCGCTGTGCCCAGGCTTGCGCCATTGCCTGGTGCAGTCTGAATATCCCACCCATAGTATACATAGTAGAAACTCTACTTTACATCAACTGGTTAAAGACTTGGGACCCGATTCTCAAAAGGGACTTAGATAAGCACAAGCTGCAGTAAACAGCAGATTGCGCCAAAGTCCAGTGCACCAGGGACCCTGCACCTGATTCTGGTACAGAAGGGATCCCGGCACCTATGTCCCCACACTTGCAGCAACCTCTCCCATGTGGCAAACACATGGCACATGCAAGGGTTTGCCAAAAGCACCTTGCACCAAAGGCAAGCAGTTCTTGATCCCCGATGTCCCCGCTATTATTAAAATAATGTAATCCTCGTGCATTGGTGGTCCAGTGTCCCCGATGTGCCCAGTAATAATAGAATAAATTAAACACCCTTATTTGGTGGTTCATGGACCCAATCCTCGTACCCCGATATCACCGGTAATAACAGAATAAATTAAACACCCTTCATTACTGGTCCAGTGACTCCAATCCCCATGGTCTGATGTCCCCAGTAATAAAAGAATATAGTAAACATCCTTCATTGGTGGTCCCATGACCCGATCCCAGTTGCCCAATGTTTCCAGTAATAAAGAAATAAAATAAACCCCCCATCATTGGTGGTCCAGTGGCCCCCCCCACCTGAGGAGGTAGTGCCCGCCCTCACTTCCCCACCCCATCTCAGACAGAGTTGAGATCGGCACAGCGCTCCTCACACCTCAGACTTTTCCTATCTCGAATCAGTCACTGAGCACGTACTCAGCAGCACGCAAGCTCACTGACAGTTCAGTGGGGAACCGGCCACAGAGGTATGAGGAGGGCCATGCCGCCTCACCTGTGTCATGGAATGGGGGGAGTGGTGTGATGGGCACTTCCTCCTGGGGTGGTGGGCCACTGGACCACCAATAACAGGGGTCTATTTTATTATTCTCTTAACAAGAACATCAGGGTATGAGGAATCAGGGACACTGAACCACCAATGAACGGGGTTTAATGTATTCTATTATTACAGAGGACAGCAGGGATCAGGGATCAGGGTCATTAGACCACCAATGAAGGGGGTCTGTTTTATTTTGTTATTACTGAGACATTGGGGAATGGGGATTGGGGTCACTGGAGCACCAATGAAGGGAGTTTACTTTATTCTTTTATTACCAGGGACATTGGGGTACAGGGATTGGGGTCACTGGATCACCAGTGAAGAGGGTCTAATTTATTCTATAATTATCAGGGTCACTGGACCACCACTGCATGGGGATTAATATATTTTAACAAAAAGGGGGCTTTGAGGATCAGGGAGGGGTGACAGCAGCACATTGCTGCAAACAGGCTACTCTGCCAGAGGAGTATTTTCTAAGTACCCTTGGACCAGCCCTGGCTGGACTAAGGGCATGTAGAATTTCTTCCTCTGGGAGAGATCTGTGAATACATTTATCAGTGATGTGGCAGCTTGCGGCTGCCACATGCCCCCTAGCACCAGTTTGCAGCCCATTTTTGAGTGCATGGGATGTGCAAGCTTCATTTGGGGCAGGCAGCCTGCAGTTGATTCAGGCTGCCTGAGTGAATGCCTCAGAGGGCAGTTTTGGAAGCAAGGTGCCATTTGCACCATTTCTGTTTGGCGCAGACACCTTGAGTCATTTCCAGGGCTTTGAGAACCAAACCCATGGTGTAGAAAAGTAGGATATGCCATTTGGTCTTTTTTTTATAGAATCATAGAATTCTGTTTTGAAGAGATTTCCAAAGCCTATATCTAGGTGCAGTTTTCTGTTGTACAACATTGGGCACCTCCAGCATTGTGAGTGTTGTAACAGTTTTATTTGTTGGAGTGCCTTTGGGGTGTGATACCATCTTAACAATATTTTTAATTGCATTATTTGACTTCTTGCATTAGTGTGGGCCCTATGTGCATCTTTTAAGTATGTGTTTCGGCCCTTTGTGCGATGTCTATCTGTAGACCCTGTGCCCATTGTGCTATACATAGAAACATAGAAACATAGAATTTGATGGCATATAAGGACCACTTGGCCCACCTAGTCTGCCCATTTCCCTACCTAATGGATAAGCTGCAGATCCTAGTTAACCAGCAGCCTACTTCTTCCTACCCCCACTCCCTAGGATTGCCTTATGACTGTCCCATGCATGCTTGAATTCCACCACTGTTTTTGACTCCACGACCTCCTCCAGAAGGCCGTTCCATGCATCCACAACCCTCTCTGTGAAAAAATACTTCCTTAAATTACCTCTGAACCGCCCCTCCTCTATCTTCAGATTGTGCCCCTTGTCTTGCACACCTCTTTTGAATGATGTGCTACTCTTGGACTTTTGATTCCTGTGAGGTACTTGAAAGTTTCTATCATGTCCCCCTCTCCTCCTTTCCTCGAGGCTATACATATTAAGCTCCTTAAGTCTCTCATCATATGTCTTCCAGTGCAGAACCTGCACCATTTTAGTTGCCCTCCTCTGGACAGCTTCCATCCTGTCTATGTCTTTGCGGAGATTGGGTCTCTAGAACTGCACGCAGTACTCCAGATGGGATCTCACCAGCTGTCTGTACAGAGGGATAATAACTTCCTGTTTTCTACTGGTGATGCCTCTCCCTATGCATCCCAGTATCCCCCCAGCCCTCCTTGCTGCCCTCTCACATTGCTTGCCCACCTTTAGGTTCATCTGATATGACTACCCCCAGGTCCCTTTCCATTTTTGTTGTTAGTATCTCACCCCCCATTGTGTACTCTTCCCCTAGGTTTTTGTTTCCCAGGTGCATTACCTTGCACTTCTTAGCATTGAATCTAAGCTGCCATACATTTGACCATTCCTCTAACCTTGCCAAGTCCTTTCTCATCCTTTCCACCCCACCTTGTGCATCAACTCTGTTGCAGATCCATTGAGGAGCACCGGTCCTAATACTGAACCCTGCGGTACCCCACTAGTAACCCCCCTTTCTTCAGAGTGGACTCCATTTACTATTACTCTTTGTGTCCTATTCTCCAGCCAATTCCTTACCCAGGCTGTCATCTTGGGACCCACTCCCAGGCTGGCTAACTTGTATATTAATCTTTTGTGTGGGACTGTGTCAAATGCCTTGCTAAAGTCTAGATAGGCCATGTCCACAGCCCCTCCTGATCTACTACTTTGGTCACCCAGTCAAAGAAATTTATCACATTTGTCTGGCATGACCTTCCCGCTGTGAATCCATGCTGCCTTGGGTCCTGTGCCCCTCTGGCCTCTAGGTACTCGACAATTCTTTCCTTCAGAAGTGATTCCATCATTTTCCCTACCACTGAGGTTAAACTAACAGGTCTGTAGTTTCCTGCTTCTGCCTTGCTCCCACTTTTGTGAAGGGGAATCACATGTGCCCTCCTCCAGTCCTCAGGTAACACATTTGTCTGTTGTTTACAGTTGTTTATCCCTGATCACTCTGTACTGTGTCCACTAATCCATTGTTTTTCCCTGGTTTGTAGAGCTGTGTGAGCCACTCCCATCCCTGTGCCAATCCTTTATCCTATTGAAACTCTCACACAACTTCACTCAGTTGGAGATATTTCCAGAAGTGTGACCTGTAAAGCTGAACCTTGTCCTGCATCAGTTGGTAAGACATTAAGGGACCAGTGTCTCTCTCCATCATGTCCCATATTGTGGATATGCGCTTCTCCATCCATGTTCACCATGCTATGGCTGTACACCCCCTTGTATGACTCTATTATTCCAAAGGGATGTGTATCTCACTGGGGGAGCCACTCTTGCCATATGGTATCTGTGCAAGGTGCATGCACCTTCTCCATGCCTTCCGGGTATCCCATATTACCAGAGAGTGTCCTTATTGCTCAGTCAGGGTTTCCCTCCCAACAGAGTACCCAGTAAGGCCTGCTCCAAAAGATACCTTTCCAAACCCACTCATGCTGGATTTTCCAGCTTTGTGGTAAGACACCATCTAGTGGCTTGTGCAAATCTGTATGTTAAGGCATACCTGTAAAATCAAGGCAAACCAAGCCCTCCTTTTGTCCAGTGGGTCCTCAAATTCGCCCTGCTGAATCTTGGGGCCTTATCCTCCCATTGAAGCTTTGTCACCTCCCTATCCAATGACTAAAAGACTTTGGCAGGTGTCTCCACTGGCAGGTTTCAAAATAGATATGCAATTTTTGGGGGGGGGGGTAAACATCCGTAAGGCTTCTACTTTGCCTTTAAGGGATATCCTCAGCATTATCCATCTTTGGATGTCCACTATAATTGTATTCAGCACCGGGTTGTAGTTGTCCTCTGTCAGATGTTTCCAGCTGGCTGGGACCCTAATCCCCAGATATGTGAAGCCCTGTAGGCTACACACCACTGATTGTTTGCACAAAGTACAGTGTACAAGATCTAAGTTCAACAATGACATTGTGGTCTTTTTTACATTTACTCTCAGGCCTGAGACCTCTGCATATTCTCAAAGGATATCTAAAACCGGAAGGGGGGGGGCAGTGGAGTACCAGGTTCTCCAAAGTGAGTAGGAGGTCATCTGTGTAGGTGTTTATTAAATACTGTTTCCCCTTGACCTCTATACCCCTTAAATCTACCGTATTAAGACGTCTCCTGGCCAGCGGGTCTAATATCACCAGAAATAGCAATAGGGATAAATGACAGCCCTGCCTTGTACCCTTTTGCAGTACAAACTGTTGGGAAATGTTTTGGTTAGTTAAAACAGCTGCTGTGGGGGTGTTATATGGGGCAGTTATCCACTACTTAGAGTTCAGACCAAAACCGTATGCTCCTCATGTGTCATATAAATACCCTCATTCCACTGAATCAAAGGCTTTGCAGAAGTACACTGCTAGTGCTGCCATCAGTGTAGTGGATTGCATGGCCTTTCACTTGAGGTTGAGGACCATTCACATATTGTCCACTCCAGTTCTCCTTTTACTAAAACTAGCCAGTGATGTGTGTATGATGTTCAAGAGGACAGTCTCTAATCTGGTAGCTAACACTTTGGCCAGGACCTTCGTGTCGAGTGCTATAAGGGAGATGGCCCTGAAATTTGAGCAGTGTAGTGGTCTGTTGACCTTTTTGGCAACAGTGTGACAATTGCCTCTCTCATCATGAGAGGGAGGATGCCCTTTGCCTTCACCCCTTGCAGCGCTACACATAGCACCAGTGTGACTTCTTCTGCCATCAGCTGATACAAGTCTGCAGGGAAACTGTCCGGTCCAGTGTCCTTTCCAGATGCCAGTTTTCACAGGGTCCTCCTTACCTCTTTCTGTCATATGGGCCTGTCTAGTTCCAGCATCTCCTCCTGAGTTACATGAGGGAGCTGACTCTGTCCTAGAAATGCTGCTATTGCATGGTCTGTCTCCATACCTATTGGGGGTGCTGCAGAAGAGTATATAGCCTGATACAATTGCGGCATGGCTTCATTTATTTCTATGGGCTTCCAGACTATTTCTTCATGTATGGCTCTGAGGGCATGAATTTAGGAGCTAACGTTTTGCTTCCTTCAATCATATGCTAACAGTTCTCCCACTTTAACTCCCTGGTCACCTGACTTCCTGCTGGTTTAGTTTCTATCTGCCAAGTTTTCCTTCTGCAGGTTATAGAAGTTAGCCACTAGAGGGCTTTAGTCCTCCAGGTTTCCTGCCTTACTAGCTCACCCATCCCCTCCATTCCTGCAGCTTCTCTTGCACACCGCACAACTTCACTGCCCCTCTGCTCACTGTTTTCTTTCTACCTATACCCACTCCCTCATTCGCCCAGACCCCATGCCCCTCTAGCCAAACCCACTACCCTTGTAGTGTAACTCCACTAGTTACCACTAGGAGTTGCTGCTGCACCCCATTTTATCCATTTTTGCCCACTGTGTAGGATAGCCATCTGATCCCAGACATAAGGTCTCAATAGGGTCCCATATCTGTATCCCCCCTCCATGATTCAAACCCTGTACCCTCCACACTGCAGTCCAGTACCCTACCACTAAGCCATGGTGACTGTCACAATTTTGACTGGCATTATGTCTCCCTTATTCTTACATCACCCATCTGCCCTGTTAGTGCCCCCCATTGGTCACCCCCACTTGCAGCTACAAGTTCCTCCTGGTTGCATTATTCCTGCTTCCCAGTCCCACAAGTCCACCTCTTGAGGACCTCTCCCACGCACATCCCACTCCCTCCACACAATCTTTGATGCCACCAACCCTACCAGTGCTGGCTATACACCCTCCATCCCACCCCATACATCTCCCCACTGTCTCCTATCAACACCTACCACCATGCAGGGTCATACTCCTATCCTATCCCTTACTCACGGCGCTGGCCATTCCTTGCTCTAACTATACAATAACTAGGTGACAGCACTTTAGGACACTCAGACAGCAATCCTTTGCCATACTCAGAATGATTGCCTTTCTCCTTCTCATCTCAGGGAATGTCCATCGTAACCCAGGCCCCGCCACACCTAGCCCTAGTTTCTCACAACATGGGCTTAGAATAGCTGCAATGAATATCTGCAGCCTGCCCAAGAAAACGGCAGGCCTCCACTGTTGGCTTCAGCAACACCAACCAGACATTCTGGCCCTTACTGAAACCTGGTTGTCCAAAAAAATCCCATACTCAGCAGCCGCTTTCCCAGGCTTCACCCTCCACCAAACTGATACAGTAGGTGAGCGTGGAGGAGGGTGTGCAGTGTACATCTGTGACTCCATCATGTGTCTTGTGCTTCCTATACCCTTGCTTGACCACAATGCCCAAGATCTATCCCTAAAGGTCACTCCAGATCCCTTTATGGCCCCACTAAGTTTGACGGTGGCATACATCCCCCCGAGAAACCAAGCTCAGGCAATACAGTCTATTGCTAATTTCATTTCCAGTTTCCAACCCAATACAGAGCAGGCAGTTGTCGGTGATCTGAATGTGAACTGGCTTTCTGGCATGTCCTCATCAATCAAAGACAAGTTTGCTGCTCTTGATCTTACCCAGCTGGTCAACCCACAAGGGTGAACACCACTAATGGCTCCAGCACCCTGCTTGACCTCCTACGCACAAACCGTCCCCATAAAAATTTCTAATCTTATGGTCCTCCCTGACTCACTAAGTGACCATTCCCCCATTATATTCTCAAGGTCATGCTTTCAGCACAAACCCAATCTGCACAAAATATCCCGGCGCCACCTCAGGCCAGGTGGCCTCACCAAACTTAGGAATTACTTTGCCAGCTGGGACTGGTCCCCGATCTCTCAGGCTTCAACCATAGATGAAGCCCTTGACTACTTTACCCACTCATTTATTAAAGCCTGTGATATTTACGCCCCTTTCTCTATTGTACAGACTAAGAAGCACAATGTTGCCTGGGTCTCTACAGAACTGCTCCACCAGCTCAAATACAGAGACGACCTCTGAAGGAAAGCAGTTTCCTCTGGTACACAAACTGATAGGCAGGCTTATAAAGGAGCCCGCAACAAATGAACCTGGGCTATCAAGCAGGCAAAATCTGAATGCTACAAAACAGCCCTAGCTTCCTCCTGGGGGAACTTACGGCTGTTTTGGGACAACATCAAGGAGCTGAACAGCAAAACCCAGCTTCCCCCCCGTCGCTGCTTACCATAAATAATGTCCATACCACCGACCCGTAGGCCATAGCAGACTGCCTTAAAGCATCCTTCTCCGACCTCAGTGCAGTGCTCCCACTCAACTTCTTTGATCCTATTCCTGCAACCCAGCCTCCTAACCTATGGTGCCCCCCTTCCACTTTAAAGTAGTGACCATAAACGAGGCAAGGCCATTTCTCTCCAATGCCCTCAGTGGTGTTTGCTACTGTAAGAATTTGTTTGATATGAGGGTCCTCAGCCTTGTACTAGACACTGTTATCTCCCCATTGACTGACCTCTTAAATCACTCCCTGTGTCTTTGGCAGTTCCCCTCAACATGGAAGACTGCCACCATCACCCGTACACTAAAGAGTGGTGACTGGACACTCCCCAAAAACTATCGACCCATCTCTATCCTCCCCCCCAAAGCCCTTGAAAAGATTATAGCCACACAACAGACTGATTATCTCCTCACTTACAAGCTGCTATACAGGGAATAACATGGCTTCAGGACAGGTCACAGCACCACCACAGCCCTGACTGAATTCTCCAATGACATCCATTCGGCCCTTGATAAGAAACACCATGCAGGAGCCATCTTTATTGACCTGTCAAAGGCCTTTGACACTGTGTCCCACCCCTTACTGCTGTGCGTACTCCAATACCTAGGCCTCTCCAGTGCACCTCTAGCCTGGTTCACCAGCTACCTCACAGCATGACTGCAATGCATCAAAATTCACACCACCCAGTTCTCCACTTTACCAGTCCACTCTGGGGTTCCTCAGGGCTCAATTATTGGCCCTCTGCTGTTCAGCATCTACCTGAACACCCTGCCCAAGTCCTGCACCATTAATCTGTTGCTGTATGCAGATGATGCAGTTCTCTTTGCCTCACACCAAGACCCTAATTCTCTGCAACCATCCCTCCAACATGCATATAGCCAAATTGAGAACTGGTTCTCAGATCAAAGACTTGTAGTTAATGTGAAGACTAAAGTCATGCTCTTTGCCCATCATCAGAATAAGACCAAGAATATGCAACTCTCTATCCACTCCCACTCCCTCCTTCCCTTAGAGCAGGCATACACATATAAATACCTAGGAGTAACTTTTGACTCCCACCTCTCCTTCCGCTCGCACATAAACAACCTGTCATCAGCCATCAATGCCCACATAGGACTCCTGCACCGGCACAAAACCTGCTTACCCCCTGCAGCCCTTAACCTGGTGGTCACCGCATTGTTCCTCTCTCTTGTGGACTACAGACTTACCATCTACTCCGCTGATCATGTGGCACTGAACAAAATCCACCTGGCCATAAATAAAGCATGCAGACTCCTGTCAGGAGCAGATAAGCATACCCACACCTGTACCCTGTATTCCCTCACAATCCTTCTAGACCTGGATGAGAAAATACGTTACCAAACCTTTCTCCTTCCAAAAAAAATTAACCTGGGGCTCTCCCCACTGGGGGTATCTGCTGTACTCCAATGCTCCCTCACCACGGTAAATACTCGCACCACCAGCAAATAGGTATGGTTGATCCCGAGGGTCAGGACCTCTCTAGCACAAAGGTCTTTCTCCTTCAGAGCACCAGCTTGGAACAATGAACTACCCGCTGACATATCCTCCATCTCCAACCTAGGTCCCTTCAAAATAGCACTCAAAGAACATATGCTTGCCTCTTGGTGGTGCCAGTGTACCCTCTAGTCAGGTTCTACCTTACAGCTACCTCTCTGTCAAGCCACTGGACAATGCCTTTTGATGGGCTGCTTGCATTTTGCATTTGGTTTTTTTGCACTAGTTTTCCACTTCTCTAAAGGACAGGTAGAGCAAGCCTTTACCTAACATGGATTCTGTTATGGCAGCTACCAGACTCGACTACTCACACTATTGTTTTGAAACTTGGATGTATCTTTTTTCCATGTACTATTGTTATATGTTACTTACTACAGCACTGTGTGTGTAACCCCTGTGTATTATTATCTTGCTGTTACCTTATACTATGTATGTTCCGTTTTTTGTACTCCGACGCGGAGCCTTTGTAAATGAGTCTCTGACTCAAAGGTTGTAATCCTAAACAATGTTAAATGAATAAATAAATTTTGGCTGTGAAGTGCATCTCCTGGAAGAGTGCCATGTCTGTCCTGAGATGTTTCAAGTGTTGCAGGACGTTTGTGTGCTAAATAGGGCAATTTCGACCCTTAAGATGCACCTCACTTCATCCTCCTTTATTTTGGAACTGATTCCAATCTGCTGTAACCCCCCACAACTTACCTCTTGGGGCCCCCTTTATTTTTATTTTTTTATATATTTATTCTTCATGCCCCCTTACTCACCACACTAGACCCCTATCCTCTGGGAGCCTTATGCTGTGCGCGCTCCTGTAGTTCCTTCCCAGGTAACTCCATCTGGGCTTTGGTAGACCTGACCCCATCCTGCTGTAGTTTACCCCCCAGATGGGGAGGAAGGAAACTCTCCTAAGTCCCCTACAGTCCATGAGTGTGCATCAGGTGGTCTTTCCCAGCCTTCTAAGGATCCTGGTTGTGCATTTCTTGGGCCAGCCAGGTCCCATCTCCAGGCATCCAGTGTGGGGTTTTCCACTTTTTCTGGTTCCGCCCCACAGAAGGCCAGTATGCTAGCGGAACCAAGGGGCAGATAATGTCACAATGTGTTGTCGCTCTAGCTCCTGGCAGATGTCCTCCCACTTTTTCATGACATCCTGCAGTACCTAAACCTGTGGTCACCCAGGTGGCGGTATTGTTGTGGGACAGGCAACCCACCCTCCCTGGAGGAGAAGAGCAGCCAGTTGGTGCTCGATCCTCCTCCCACTGGTTGACAACCAGCAGCCAGAGTCCATTCCTGAACCTGGATCATTGGCGTCACAAGTGGCAGCTTTACCGCTGTGCCAGTGGGCTGGCCCTTTGGGCTGTCCTCTTGTCCTCAGTTTCATACCATGGTCCTGCTTCCCACTCCATGGAAGCAGTGAAACCTCTTGAGTACTCACCATGGACTCAAATTCTTTTTCCTTTGAGGAGAGTTACACTGCAAAAGAACAAAAACAAGACAAAGAGAGCAAGGCAAGCAAAAACTGTTTGTGTATTGTCTATTCTAGGATCTTGCTCTGCCTATGCCCCTTTTCTCCTGACAATCGTATTCTTCACTAAACCCAGTACCTACAGTACTTGATACTAAAACCACACCTGCTTGTAAAGCAGAGCTTCAGTTGGTTGCATGATATCACTAATGTGCCTAAGGTGTTAGCAAAAAGGGTGAGAACCTTGTTTACCCTAGCTTCACCACTTAGGTACAGTGTGGGAAATTAAGTTAGTCTATAGCTTTTTTATGCCTCCTACCTGACCTGTATATCCTAGTGCTGACTTAGCGATTCTCTTAAGTGTACCGTCTTACTATTCATCCTCCTATCAGTGCTTAAGCACTTTATCCTTCTTTTATATTTATCCAGCTATAGTTTTGCCTGGCTCCCAGTTCTTCAATGTCAGTGGAGAGGGGGAGAGGTTGGTTGTGGGGTGACCTGTGACCATGTCTTTGGGGGTGCAGGTGGTTATGCGCTTCCCTGTACCTCCTTATTGGGCCCTGTGTTTTCACATCCATGGGAGGGAAGGGAGAAGGGTCCTGTCTATTCATGCCATTCCTAATGCTGACCAGATGGAATTTCTTACCTGCTTTGGACCAAGGCCCTCCATAGCTGTACTTGCCCCCACTTGCCTTGAATGCTTGTGTGTATCTAAAACCTGTATTTCCTTCCTGTCCTGTGTGGCCTGTGCTGCTTCTCCCTTGTACTGAGGTTACACAGAAGTATATATGTTACTTCCCAGTCATTACTATAGGGCCCCTTGTTCTCTCTATTACTATTAATATGGGAGGGGAGGGCCTGCAGTAGGCTCTGATTGATTTGTTGTTTACAGGCAGTCAATAGCGTCTTTTTACCAGTTCCATCCATCATATCTATTCATCCCTTCATCTGACTATTCATACTGCTGATACCCGTCTCACCCTCTGTTACTCATTTTCTTCTTTTTTTTGTTTTGTTCTACAATTTTCCTCCCTTCATTTAGTTTCCCTGCCTTATTACACCCCATCAGTTTGTTTATTCTAGTCCCTGCCCTTGCTTCTGTGTATTTCCACAATACAACTCCCCTGTTCCCTATAGCCTATATTCCCCGCCTCCTCCTTCTGTGGCCTCGAGCTCTCCTCTTCTTTCCACATTGACTCCTTAGCTTCCTGCATTCCCATCCTGAAACTGTATTAACCTTTAACAATAATGTGTAACATTATAAATGCAAACTGAAATAAACCAAACATTTTATGTGTACCACATTAACCTCCTTGTGTGGTGGCTCAACAGCACTTCCAGGATATTGCCTTGGGCAAGAACCATGCAACATATAGTCTTTCACCTGCTTAGCCTTGATCCACTGTGACTACCTTAGTGTACTTTTGGTTTCCTGGTCTGGTCACCTCAGGTAATAGCTCTGAATTGTCCATCTCTTTGACTGCTACTTCCAAACCTTCCACAGCATCCGCCCAGTCAGTGGTGGCCTTCCAATTTATTCTGCCCTCCGATCCATCTTCTCTGCCATCAGCTGATTGTTCAGTGCTGGTCGAGTTGTCTCTGAGATACTTTGCTGGTGGTGACTCCTTTCTGATGGACAATTTCTCTCTCCTACCTGTTCAACTCATGAAGTGCTGCCTGGAGCGCTGAGGCTGTGGAAGTCTTCTGATCTCATGACCACTCCCACGCTTATTTCTCTGGCTCTTAGTGGGGAACAGTACTTCCACCAGGTACAACAGGTTGTAATTCACCATTTTAGGATCCTAGATGGGTGATGCCATCTTATACTCCCTGGTGTCCTTTTGTTTACTATCCTCTACCTTCTGTCTGCTGCTTTCTTGGTACCACTTCTGGGGATGATCTTTGCATGGGAACCAGAGTGTTCTGGGATTTGTAGTTCCCAGTCTGATTTGTTGCCAATGTTTCTGAAACCAGTTAATGATCTCTTGGGGGCTGTTTGCAACTATTTCTTTGCCATCTTTCATCTAGGGAAGAATGGGGTTGTGTCTGTGAATGAGATCCTGAATGTGGTGATAGAGACAGTAAGGATTTAGCTCTTGAGATGAGCATCAAGGGTAGAGATTAGTTTCTTTTGAAATAAGTGCCCAGAGTATGGAACTGAGTCCTAGAGGACCATATTGGAGATCTCTGTCTGGAATTTTTTTTTGTCGGTCTGCCTTAGTGATTTGGATCTCCTGTTTCAAAGGTGTTGTTACTTGGAGGGGATACTGTACTCAGTTAGAGTGAACTGATTTTTCTGCCCGGATCCTCGAGGCCATGTATTTGAGGGTGGATTGCCAGCCCTGCTTGGGAGGACGAGGCCTAATGGGTCGGGGAGCTGGCCAGTGGGTTCTCTACTGTCTGTGGTAAATGTAGGCTACACTCCTTAAATATGGACTGTTGAACTCTGTCCTGTCTTCTTTTTTTCTTCCGCTTTAGAATGTCTGTTGCAAATGTACCCTCTTATCTCTTCTACTTTGTATATTTGTATTCTATTATCCTAGGTAGGCCACCTAGGATAAAACTGTACTATCTACTTCTGTACTTCACTTCTATTCTCTAGCTCTGTCTAAAACTTTTACTTTTGGTTTATACAGCCCCACCCCCCCAAACTCCTAGGTGCAAGGAGTTAGTAAAACGGATACTGCACAGTAAGAAAAGAGGATTAGGTCCTCAGACATAATAAAGTAATGAAGACTAACAAATAAAAGTCTTCCGGTTTATGAGTTAAAGAAGACTAATGCATCAACGTCTTCCGGTTAAATAAGACAGGATCCTGGAGAATGTTACATGTACATATTGCATTAGGTTTAATGTATACATGTAGAAAAAAGCTGTATTAATGGAAAAGTTGTGCTTAATCTAATTCCTTCCTGCCCTCAGGTAAAAGTGACTTATGCTTTTACAGCTGCCCAAGAAAGGAAATATGTAAAAATAGTCCCCAGATACTCAGCTTATGCAACTCCTGTACACCGGAATAAAAATGAGAGTAGAAAGCTTCATTTGATTCAGGTTTTACTGCCAGACTTGAACTAGTGTCCTGGAAAACTGAAGCAAAGTAATTATGAAATGAGAGGTGGGGCATCATTGGAAATGTCAGCTGCCTGCCCAAAAAGGAAATGTGTACAACTTTTACTTTCCTGCACAAGTCACACTGCAGGTGAACTGTGCAGGTCTGAATAAAAGATCTTTTAAAACTCTACATTTTTTGTTGTACAGAGGCTGCTACCCAGTATCCTTAAGGGAAGGTGCTTAGACTTGGAGTAGCAAGCCTCTGAGAGAAAGTTAAACTGGAAGTTAAAACAGCTAAAGGAGTTAGTGGCTAGGTAAAAATATAAGCTTGCAATTTCAGCTGCCGCTCCTGCAGCGCTATTATAGCTCCCTTGTCCTCAGAAGTCGCTGTACTGGAGATATGTTAGAGGCTTCCCTGTCTTAAAATAGCACGAAAATATTAAAAATAAATAAAATCAAAGCATACAAAATGAACAGTAGAAGCATGAGGACTTGTAGAAAAAAAAGGGGTAAAACTATAAAATGGAATTAAGTTAACCCCTTTGTAATATCGTGCACCCAGAAATAAAGCAGCTTGTATTTGTTTAAAGGAAAAATATTTTGTTTTAACAAGTGATTCAGATTTAACCAGGTAGAAATCCTTACCTGGTTGCTAAGGAAGTAAACAGCGCTACTTTTTCTTGCTTGTCTCTAAATGTGAACTATAATACGAATACTGTAAGACAGGAGTCCCTCTTACATGCATAAGTTTCCAAGCAGTATATAAAGAAAGCAAGTTGAATTTAGTTCTTTAAAAAATTACAAAGACCTGCAGAAAGGAAGGGAAAATAATAAAGCTAGATTATTTTACTCCCCTGCAGAACTGTGCACCCTGTAGTGAAGCAGCAATCATTTCTGGGCAAAATAATACTTTGAAAACTAAGATTTGACCAGGAAGAAATGCTCACCTGGTCACTCAGGAAAATAGAAGACCTCTTTTCTGAGCTGCTGACCTTTGAATGGGTATTCCTAAGGGATCAGCGCCCTCTACTGTCCCCCTTTTTATATGTTCACCTAATAAGCCCCTGTCACTCAGATGGTTAATAAGTATTGCACCTTCAGGTTGCTAGGAAATTGTGAGACTAATTAACCCTGAAATAGGAATAGAAGTGTTGTTTATTAGCCTGCTGTATAAATGGGAACAGTATGGGAATGGTATTTATCTAAGTAATGGCTTTAGGTCACATTTAGATACCTAACCTATTTTAAAGCATTATATTTGTGTTAAGTTTGTTAAGCGTCTAGTCAGGTGACCTTTTCCAGGAAGTATAAATACCTCCCCAAATCTGTTCTTCAGGCAAATGAGCCTTGTAAGTGATACAGGGAGGTCTACAGTGAGGTGGACTCTGAGAGTTAAGTAAAATAAATACAGAAGTAAGCAGACTGTAGCTATTCTGCAGTCTTTGACTGTATATTGGAAACTGCAAGAAAACACTGAGGAAAAAAGTGGTCATTGACATTACATCTTACTTTTCTTTATTTTTGGATTTCTGATTTCTTGGTTTTATGTTTTTTTGTAAATAAATGTCACATATCTGTGTGTTTAAATCCTGACACATTGCCTCATGTGATTATTTCCCACACACTGTGACACTCTACAAGGCCCCTCACTGGACCTGCTGGTGGGTTGGCCTTTGCGAGGTGCTGAGGTTGCAGGGCAGTTATCTCTGGCGGTGGCCCTCATGGGAAGGGCTCTTAATTTTTACATCTATAAACAAGAATTCTGGCAGTTCTGGGAAACCCCTATTTCCAAGGAACCTCAATGTGTTAATAATCTGAGACAATCAACTTTATGATCAGACCTTTTTTTCTGTTTATTATTTGGGCAGTGACAGTGCTGTTTTATTTGGGTGTCCCAAGGTAGTGAGAGGACCTGGGGCCCCATATGTCATCTGATATTGTTTCATGAGCTTGGCACACCCAGTGGGGGGGGTGTATCCAAGTATGTAAGTATTTAATTTCATTCTTACACTTAACGGTTTAAGTTTAGTTATATTGTTTTATTTTGATTCATTGTGAATTGAAGTTCTAAATTTGGACCTTCAGTGACTAGTATACATCTTCTCCTTATACGACTTACAGGGACCACTTTGTTGAACTCTGATTGTCTGAGACTCTGTGTTTTTATTGTAATACCACAGTGACTGGGAAGGGGGTTTTATAGTGTTTAATTCTGTTGTTAGACTGTATTATAATTTAATAAATTGTGGGGTGGGTGTTTTAGTTTTATATTAGTTGAAGCTCCCTCTTTTGGGAGAGAAGGGTGGGTGGATATTAATTTAGGGGTTTTATTTGGTTAGGTGTTGGGTATTTGTTTTTGTATTTTTTGTTTGCTATCCTTGTAAGTGAGAGTGATGGGATGGGTTTTAGTTAATTGTATTTTAATTTTTTTGGGGGGAGGAATTTCTTTTATATCGGCTTGGTGCTCTTGTTGATTTGGGAGCCTGCTTTAAACCTCGTGGGCTTACCCCCGGGGTTGTGCACTAATCATCCTCCATCCTCTGACCTTTGTGCCCTCCACCCCCCCGGTGTTTTCAGCTTACCAGCATTGTAGAGTGCTGGTTATCACCCATAAGAGGGGTGTTGGGGGAGGTGGGGGGTTTGAACAGCAGAGGATGAATGAGTGGGGCCTTCACATTGAGGTAGTTAGGTCCAGAAGATGCCCTGGGGTGAAATAGAGCCTGGATTGGGGTCCTTCATGTTTGGTCCCCTTACCCAAGGGCACCACCATTACTGGTGGGCAGGTAGTTGGGGCATCTCTGGAGACCCATCCAGCTTGAGCAGTGTTATGCAATACCAGATCCTTTAAGAACAAGACTGCAATTATTGCAGATGTTGTTGGGACAGCTGATCTGGCCTGCATCACTCAGACTTGGCTGGATGAAAATACAAGCCCCATATTGGAGGCTGCTATTCTGGCCGGGTACTCAGTGATTCACCACTCAAGATTCGACCATGGGGGGGTTGCTGTCTGTTTCAAGACTGAATTGGGCCTCACAAGTGTACTGGTTGAGGAAGCAGGATAATTTGAGTGTGCCATAGTAGCAGGTGTAGGCTGTAGAATAACCTCAATTACCATCCACCCAGAGATGAGAAGCGATTTCTCCAGGAAGTAGCAGACTTCATCATTGACATGGCGTTTGGGTGTCCCAAGCTTATGCTTCTAGGTGACTTCAGTGCCTGGGTTGATGATGAACTCTCACAATTTGGACAGCACTTCCTGCAGTTGATGACATCACTGGGCCTTACACAGATTGTTACCTCTGCTACACATAGACATGGTCACTCTCTTAACCTAGTCTTCCTCCTGGGGGTCGAAGCCTCTAACTTGGTGGTGGAACCTGTCAGATGGCACAATCACTACACCATGGGGTTCAATTTTTGAGCCCCCCTTCATAGGCCTACCCCTGTGGAAATGGTCAGATACCACCCTTTATGGGATGTGAGCCCTGAAGGCCTAGCGGTGGTACTTGACCTATTAGAGTTTCTGGTGGCAAGCAGGAATCCAGAGGCTTTGGTGCAGGCCGATAATTAGGTCATGACCATAGCGCTGTATTCTATCACTCCTGTCCATGTTCACCCTCTCTCTCTCTTCACCCTCGGTCCCCTTGGTTTGATGGGACCTTGAGGGAGTTGAGACAACAAGGACGAAGGTTAGTGCAACGTTGGTGGAAATCCACCCTGATGGTCGACCATCTTAGATTGTTAGAATATTATCAAGCCTACCAATTAACAATTGCCTGTAAGAAGGCAGAGTTCCTGTCCGAGGAGATTGCTGCTGATCAGAACTGACCAGTTCAGCTCTTTTGAACAGTGGACAGGCTGTGCAACCCAGCCAGTCTTCAGTCTCAAAGAGCTTTTTCTCAGTTGGAGTGTGATAAGCTTGCTCAGTTCTTTGTGGATAAGATGGCTGATATCAGGGTGGAGATCCTGGCTTCACACTCTATGGGGGATGATGTTGATTGGTGCTCAGTCTCTGTCCCTCATCTTACCTGGAATACCTTTGACTGGCTGGAGTTCGTGGATGTTATGCGGATTGTCCAGGGTATGCACCCTACGTGCTGTAGTTTGGATCTGGGCCCTACTTCCCTGATCATGGGTTGTTGTGACATCATTGGTCCGATCCTGGCACAGATAGTCTGGTGCTTCCTTGACTCAGGTGAGTTTCCTAGCTCCCTGAAGGAGGACGGTGGTGACTAGAGATGCAGCGAATTTAAATTCCACCGGCGAAGTGAATGCAAAGTGGGCACTTTGCATTGCCACTCCGCTACATGGAGTGGGCAATGCAAAGTGCTCACTCCGCTTGTCATTACCACTTCGCGTTAAGGCAGAATGGCAATGTGAAGTAAGGCAAAGTCATTGTTTTTAATGGACTTTGCATTCCTCATTATAATTCGAAGTGATCCACTTGGTGTTTCAGATTTGGCAGCCCCACCAAACATCACATGGCTTACAGTACTGTAAGTCACATGTTCTTTAGCTAGGCAGGAAGGAATGAGTCATACAAGCAGACACTTTTACTTTCTCCTGTGCAAACGGAGAGAAAGGAGTGTGTTTTGTGACTGCTGATACTTTGAGATCAGAACAAGGAGGACATTTAAAGTTTGATTTAGACCCAACAGCTTTTTTAAAAGCTAATTTTTTTGTCGTTTCTGTACTCTTTTTACTTAAGTTCTTCTTTCTGAATATTTTATTTTTCTTACCTTTATAAGTAGTTAGTTGTTTGTCTATGTCTGTGTGACTGTGTGTATGTTGTGTGAGTAGTGATTGCCCAGACTGAGGGAGCTCAGTAGGAGAGATGGTCCAGGGTGAGGGAATGTCTGGGGTGAGGGCAGCTCTGGGAGAGCACAGTAGTGGTAAGTGTTGTGCCATGTGCATGCGTGGGGGGCATGGGCACCTATTCCTGTTGGACCACTCGAAACTTGTGAGTGCCCCCCCCAGAAGCAGGATCAGCACCACCACCTGTCCTAACTCTGTGGCAGTTGAACCACCACCTCCACCACCAAGTCCAGCACCAGGTCCTCTGGAACAGGATGTGCCTGATCCCCCCAGGCCCAGGTGTGGATCTCATCCCTATTCAGCAACGTGGCCAGTCAGCTGCCACTTCATCTGGCCCTCCCCTGTCTGTGCCTGGTCCTCCCTGCACCTCCATTGTTTGGCAGTATTTTGACTACGTCGTGGGGAAAAGCAGTGTGGTCAAGTGCTGCCTATGTGAGGTGGAGGTGAACCGTGGCTCCCAGGGCACTCACCTGTTGACTGGGGGCCAGCACACCCATATGCTCAATCATTACCAGTTGGAGTGGCAGGCTGCGGCAGAATGGACCATGCCTGCACCTGCTTGTCGTTCTGTGGCAGAAGGTGCAGCTGTGCATGGTAGCATCCCTAAGAAGAGGAGGGCCACAGAAGCACCTGCTGTTCCACTAGCACCCCCACCACCAACAGGTCAGCCTGTAGAACATGTGGACCCCAGAGAACTACGTGTAACACAGGCTGACTTGGCAGTTCTCTGGAGTGCTGTCGAGGAGAACAATGAGAAGATGAGTGCTGTGGAGCAGCAGCTGGATCTCATAGAGGGACATCAATTGCAAATTATGTCCATGCTGAAACTGTTGCTGGATCACCATGGGATCCCACATTAGTTTTTTTTTCCATATGCCATGCGCCCCCCACACCTTCCTTGCTGTGTTATAAAATCTATTCCTCCACCATCCCAGACTCTTGTATGTAATTATGCTCTTTTTTCATTGTCTTCCATATGCGTGACACTTTGTATTCTGAGCAGTGCAAGTACACTGTGCTAAACTGCATGTGTGCAGTCAGTCTTCTTTCCAGTCTGTGTATGTACTGCAGACACTGTCCAACTCCCTGACTTAAAAACACTCATTAATGAGTACAATGGTTGGATGGTGAAGCTTGGAGAGATACTACAAAACAGGCGTACAATACATCCAAGTAACTAGTAAAGAAATTAATGTTGTGATTCGTGACGTGATTGTAGATCGTGATTTGTGACTGCATTTGTGACCGTGAAGATGAATAAATGTGAATGCCTACGGCTGTAATTCCCCAGGCCCCGATGAGGTGTGGCACAAAACTCCCAGTCTTAAAAACACGTATCAATGAGTACAATGGTGGGGTGACGAAGCATGGAGAGATACTACAAAACAGGCTTACACTACATCCAAGTAACTAGTAAAAAAAATTAATGCTGTGATTCGTGACATGATCGTAAATCATGATTTGTCACTGCATTTTTGACCATGATGATGAAGAATGTGATTTGTATCACGAGTGGCTCATGATGATGGTCCTGACTTAAAAACGCATATTAATGAGTACAATGTTCATGCAGAATTATGCACCACACCTGTCCAGTACTCTGAAGGGAAGCCAAAGAAACAACTATGACTTAAGTAAGAGATGGAGATTAGGCCCTAAAGAGATGCAAATGTACAGACAGATAAAGATTGCTCTGTGCACTGAAGAGATGTAGATGCAAAGGCACAACACCTAACCAGTGCTCACCATCAGAAATTCAAATCTGGAAAAGAATATCTTTGCCGGTTGGGTCAGGCCGCGGGGGACAGTGTAATGCACTGCTGCAGTAACAGTCACTAGTACTAGTACCAGTAAAGATACCACAAAGAAGTACAAAATCACACAGCTGCAGCAGATAGCAGGTTCACATTGCTGAAATTATGTGGCACAATAAAAGGTGTCTGATTTGATGACATGCGTCACACACACACACTTACTCACTCACTAAGTAATGCATAGCAAATTGAAAACTTCAGTAATATAACCACATATTTAAACAAACTAAAATTATGCACTGCTGCACCACAACAACCAGCAAAAAAATTACAAGAATTATTGAAAATATTACTGTGTGTACATTAACACAGTCAAACAAGAAAAATATCATCAAAACAGAAAGCACTGTCTTTTTCTCCAAGATAATCTACCTACACCACAGATACGCCCCTCCCCAAAGCACACTCCCACTGTCTCTCAGTACACAAACTGAATGTTGTATATTAACATTCAAAATCCACGCACAAACAATAAACACTCGATGATATGAGCACAGGAGAGTTTCCTATAATCAATGAACTGAAGTTTCAGCAAAAAAAATGACTCAAAGGCTTTTTTAACAGTTTTTACAAGGCTTGAATTGCAGACTGCTCTCAGAGCAGATTGTCTCCTACAGCTTCCTACACACACTACCTCAAACTGAGGCTGTGCAGAACAATCTATTGCTCATGTTACCTGAAATCCCATGAATCACTGCAAAATTCGCCTTTGGAGCTTAAAAACAAGGTGAAGTGAGTCGAAGTACACTGTTTTCAATGTACTGCACCTTAAGAATTGATGGAGTAGTGGTTTGGGAAGGTGGAGTAATGTGAAGTCATTGTTTTCAATGGACTCGATTACCCATTATAAAGGGAAGTACCGCCTCGCATTGTGGAGCACTTTACGACCACATCTCCGTGAATCACTTTGTGTAGCGAATTGGGGCCACTTTGCCCATCTCTAGAGGTTAAATCCCTCCTGAAGAAAGCTTCACTGGACCCAGACTCTCTTGCTAACTACAGATCGATCTCGAACCTCCCCTTTGTGGGGCAGGTTATTAAGATAGTAGTGGCTGTACAACTGGAGAACCACTTGACCATCCATAAAATCTACGAACCTCTCCAGTCCAGTTTTCGAAAAAGCCACACCATTAAGACTGCTCTGGTTTGGGTGCTTAATGATCTCTTGATGGTGAGAGATCAAGAAAGTCATTCTATTCTGGTACTCCTCAATTTCTCTTTTCAGCATTTGACACCATGGACCATGGGGTGCTGCATGAGCACCTGAAGTTCATCTGTGGCCTGACTAGTACAGTCTTCAGGTGGTTTAAATCATTCCTGACTGGCAGAACTCAGAGGATATTGTCAGGGATGTTTTCCTCCAACCCGCTCTCTCTGTCATGTGGGGTCTCTCATGGTTCAGTGCAGTCACCCATGTTGTTCGCTGTGTACATGCTGCCCCTCAGAGACATTATAACATGGTATGGGCCGAGGTCTCACTGCTATGCTGATGATACCCATCTCTTCCTGTCTTTCACACCTGATCAGGATAGTACACTCTTGGTGTTTAATAACTGCCTCAGAAAAATCCAGGATTGGATGAATTCCTGCTGGCTAAAGTTGAACTTGGGAAAGACAGAGGTGATGGTCGTGGATCCTGGTCACCGGATAGAGGGTTGGGGGATGGTCAGCCCACGGCCTTTTTCTGGGGGGCTCCCAGCTCCTTGCCTCTGAACAGGTGCGGGAAATAGGGGTGATGCTTGACAATGGGCTGACTTTATGATCTCAGGTGTCGGCAGTCGTCAAGTCATCCTTTTACCATCTGAGAAACATGAATAGGATCAAGCACCTTGTTCCGTCCAGTGACCTTCCCACGCTGATCCACGCCTGTGAGATCTCACACCTCGATTACTGCAACTCCCTTTACAAAGGGCTACTGGGATTTGATATCTACTGCCTCCAGCCAGTGCAGAATGCTGCAGCCCGGTTGTTGACAGGGACTTCCTGGTCATGTCACATAATGTCGGTGCTGCGCGAACTGCACTGGCTGCCAATTCAGTAGTGGATCACCTTTAAAGTCGGATTACTGATGTATAAAACCCAAACATGGACTTGGCCCTGACTACCTGAAAGAGCTTCTGTTTCCCTACTGACCAGAGTGATGACTCTGCTCGGCTGACAAGGGGTTGCTAAAGATTCCAATAGCATCATTAAAATCTTCTGGGGCCCATGCATTTATGTACATGGCCCCTACCCTTTGGAAAACTCTATTCCATCAGCTGCTGGAGTACGTGACCCTGGGGCTCTTTTAACAGGCACTGAAAACTTATCTAGGGAGCCAAGCATTTGTTAATTAAATGTATTTAGCAACAGATTTTGACAGTTTTAGATTGTTTTATATTATTGCTTTTAGCTATTTCTGTAAAGCGCTTTGGTAATTTGAAAGGTGCTAAACCAAATAAAGATTTTTTATTATTATTATTATTAATGTTAATTCCAGCAAGCCCCCAAAAATGGTATCTCATGTTTAGGTCCCTCAGCTCTTTTTACTGATGGGGTGGAAAGCTACTTCATGTGAGAAGTCCCTGTAAGATGATACTTTGGACCCTCTAAATTCAAGTTCCCCAAGATCTCTTGTTACCTTCAGATGCCTTTCTTTGGTTGAATACCTGAGGATATATGCAGTTATTGGCCTTGGATTGGTTCACTGTGGTGGTTGTTGCCCCATTATGGGATGTGCCCTCTCCACTTTAATTAGCCCATTCTATCTACCTCCCATAAATCACGGCAGAAAATCATTTAGAAGGTTTTCCACCCTGTGGCCTTCCAGACCCTCAGGGATGCCTAAAATTCTAATGTTATTGTGTTGTCCCATATTCATACATAGATACATAGATACAGTCGGCAGATAAGGACCACAGGCCCATCAAGTCTGCCTGTTTATGCTACCTGATGAAGCAGCCAGTGACCCTATCTGGTCACTTGCTTTAGCTTTTTCTTCCCATCTTTAATATTCCTTTATACCAGTCCCATACATGTTTGAAGGCTGCTACCATATGGACGGCCACTAGTTCATGTGGCAGGCTATTCCATGCATTCACCACCCTCTCTGTAAAAAAAGAACTTCCTGACATTGCTCCTTATGTGACCACCCATCAATCTCATATCATGCCCTCTTGTTCTGGCACTACTTTTAAACTGGATTATGTTGTCCCCTTCCACCTTGTTCATGCCCTTGAGATATTTGAACATTTCTATCATATCATCTATCTCCCTCCTTTGCTCCAGTGTGTACAATTTGAGGTTTCTGACTCTTTCCGCATAAGGCTTGTGATGCAGACCCTTCATCATTTTAGTTACCCTCCTCTGCATCATCTCTATTTTGTCAATGTGCTTATGAAGGTGTGGCCTCCAGAACTGGACATAAGGCTTCACCAGAGTCCTGTATTGTGGAACTATCACCTCCGTTCTTTGGCTTGTGATTACCCTTCCAATACATCCCAACATCCCAGTGGCCTTCACCACCACCTTGGCTGTCTGCCTTGTGGCATTCAGTTCTTCTGTGATTATGATTCTCAAGTTCTTCTCTTTCTTAGTAACTGCCAACAGCTCCCCCCAACCTGTAGCTTGCTCCAGGGTTCCTGCTCTCCACATGCATGATTTTGCATTTTTTTGCATTAAACCTTAGTTGCCATGCATCTGACCATCTCTTCAACTGTTCCCATCCTTTATCCTTTCCATCTTCTTCAGGGTATCCACCCTGTTGCAGATCTTGGTGTCATCCACAAACAGGCAAACCTTTCCCTCCAGCCCTTCTACAATGTCACTGATTAAGACAATGAAGAGGACCGGCCCCACAACTGACCCTTGAGGTACTTCACTGGTCACCTCCCTTTCCTCTGATTGGGTTCTGTTTACTACTACCCTCTGTTTTCAGTCCTTCAACCAATTTTTAATCCAGTTTACCACCTTGTGTCCCATCCCCAGACATCCTAGCTGATTGACAAGTCTCCTATGTGGGATGGTATCAAAGGCTTTGCTGAAATCTAGGCAGGCAATGTCTACAGACCCCCCCACCCCCGATCTACTGCCTTTGTCACCCTGTCAAAGAAATCTATTAGATTAGTTTGACAGGACCATCCTGCAGTCTAACCATGTTGCCCGGGATCCAACACCACCATGACTTCTAGGTGCTTCACCATTCTTTCCTTGAGGGGTGTCTCCATTATCTTTCCTACTATAGAGGTTAGATTAATTGGTCTGTAGTCCTCTGCATCTTCTTTACTACCACTCTATTCTCTTGGTCCTCTGCTCTCTCCCATAGTTTATTCAGCCTTGTCTCATGTGCTTCTAGGTGTTCAATTATTTTATGGTGGTGCACCTCCAGGACATCAGTTCTTTATTCAGATACATTCATTTGGTCTTGAAGGTGCCTGACTTCCTCTTCCTCCTGCTAGAGAGGTTTCGATATCTGCTGCATCTGTTAAAAGTTCTTCTAACATATGCGTGATGTAACCTAGGGAGTCCTCCACTGTCCTGTTTGCTCTCTGTGCCTGCTGCAGTTCTGTTTCATTCATGTTAGTGTTTGTGATTAAGCTCTTTCAAGGTGATGTACAAAAGTTGCAATCCTTGGCTTCTTTTAAGTGCTTTCACTCTCCAGCCGCTGCTTTGTACTTCTTAAAAGTGGCTTCGACGTGTGGTGTGAAATATCTCTCCCTGCTACAGCCTGTACATTCACTGTCCTTGACACTTGGTGGTGGCACTCCACCTCCCTTCTCAAGTGGATGTTTCTTTGGGACAGAGCAGTGCTTTGCAGTGGTCCACCTCACGACAGGGCCACCCCAGTATCAAGTATGTGCAGCTTCGGATCTTCACCACGTATACTCTCCTGTTTGGGGTCACTGCATGTGCAAAGACCTCTGATATCAGCAGGTATCACCAGTTTCTTTCTTTTGTGGTGCCTTACTCTGTATTTGCTTTAAATGGATCAGGTTAGAAGTGGAACATAGCTTTTAAGCAGCCATGTTTCTTTGTGGCCAAACCACACCCCCAGCAGGACAGTTTCCAACATTGACATAACAATTAATTGTGTCCATTGTATGACTTTCATAAAGCCCACCTGACATAACTACTGCATTCATTTTATGACTTTTGAGTTGTGCCTATTTTATAATTTTTGAAACTCCTGATCCAATGTAACTGGGAGTTTTTTCCCATTTTATTACTTTTGAGACTCCTTCCAATACGATATATCTGATGCAGCCTAGCTAGCCATAGTACAGTAGAACTATTGAATATTCTTCGCTGGACTATGGTGCAGTGCTGGTAAGATAGAATATTCAAACAGCATTTGTGTTCACAAGTATGGTTAGAGACTCACTTACACCACTTTGCAGCCTCAAAGCAGAAAAGGACTACAAAATGCCATATTGGATGACATGATTAGTGAGTTGCCAACTTGTCTGTGACTGGCCCTAGCACATGCTGGTATGCCTATGTAAGCAGCTGTTAGTGCCTTGCATATAAGTGTCTTGGCATGCTGGAAGATTTGAAGAAGCAATAAATGGCCATTATGAGATGTGGACCTGCACCATGCCTCCCCACCCTGAAACAACCTGACAAGCTTAGGAAACATTTTCTCTTGGTGTCCAGGGGTTCCCCACTCCCTAATCTCCCTACCAAGCTTAGTGAACATTTTCTCTAGGTGTCCAGGGGTTCCCCACTCCCTGATCTCCCTACCAAGCTTAGGAAACATTTTCTCTGGTGTCAAGTGGTCCCCCTGCCCCCAATCTCCCCACTGAGCTTTAGAAACATTTTCCCTGGTTTCAGTGGCCCTGCACACCACCCAGTTTCACCAACTGCAGTAGTGCACAAATGCTGTGTTGATTAGTGGCTCCCTGTATGTACAAATCTCCACACCACCTTTCTGCTCAGACCCACCACTACCACCTCCATACAGTATCTGATCCTCACCAACGGTGATGAGTGCAGACCCTCCGTTCACTTCCACAGCTGACTACCAACTGACAGCTCATGACTGTGTTGCCTAATGTAGAAATGGCTGTTTACAGTTGGCAGAGTGACTACGAACTGTCAGTCTGCATCTGGCCACAGTGGTGAGTGGAGGGTTTGTGTTGGTCCACTAGAGTACACTAAGTGTGTCTCCTTCCTCCATAGAAATTGTCAGTCAGTTAGTCAGTCACTTCATCAGAGAGTTAATTGTTCAGCACAAAAGCCATTACAAAACAGACAACACATATAAAGTAGAATTTCAGAAATATTATACTTTACAGATCAGAACATGTTAAGAGAACTTCATAAAAGAAGTACATATTCTTAAAATATAACAAAAATCATAACGTCTCTATTTAAAAGTATCCTTTCCTCTATACAATCAATTAATTTTAGAGTGAAGTCTGGTCCTACCCCATTTTTGCAGATTTGTATTGCAGTCTCTTGGATTTCCACCTTATAATACTATATTAAGCATTCAATGCTCAAAGGTATAGAGGCTAATCTCTGTCACTCTCTCACTTCAAGAAGCCTAATCGAAATAGCCACAGTCATTTCCCAGATCTGCTGACTCAATAAGATATTAGAGGCTCCATAAGGCCATATCTAACAATTGATATGTACTGTATACGACAGTTTTACTCCAGTGCAACCAAAGGATACACAGGGTTTAAGTAGTCAATATTGGTTAATTAACTAGATTACTTAAAGAGCAGCTGACACGATTGGTGCTAGTATTCGTTTTTCAAATGGAGACAGCACATTATGTTAGACAGTGAAAAATGTTGTTGTCATTAGCAGCAAGTTTTTTTTTCATTTACCTTTTTTTTCCGTTTGGGTATATGTTGCACATTCACACAGTCTGTCACTGTTGTGGCTCCCACTTGTACTGTACTGTGATGTCAGGTATGGGAATGCAGTCACTGAATAAAGATTGATGAATGCAAAATCTGAATGCTGTCTGTGCAGTAGAGTAAACCCTTCGCTCACTGTCTATCTATATTTCTGTGAAGTGGGGCAACTGTATGTGTAACAGCTGTATATCGTATTTTGTTTCATGGTTATTACAAATTTACAAAAAAAAAAAAATTCTGCCAGATTACCACAGTTGTGTGGCACTAAGGTACAGATCGAAAGTCCATAGCTATCTTCCTTCAGTCATCATTTGACTGATTGGTTGTCTCATTCGTTTGTGTGCCCCTTGTCAGTGTGAATAGCCTAGCAGCTTGACACTCATCTTATTTTACGGTTTTGAAAATATACTTCGTGCTGATGGATTTTTTCTTAGAAAAATTTTGTCAGTCTGTATATGACAATGTATTTAGTTTTTGTGTACTATCTGAAGTGCCTTTCTGAATTGTTGTTTAGTACTGCTGCTGTAACCTGTTGTGACAACCTAAATTCTGGACTGGTACAATACACTACAAATTTTGTTCTGTTAAATTGTGACTTATGTTACAGTACCCACTAGAGATTATATCAACTGTGAATGAAATAGGTATTTTTTTTATTTAGGTCTGTATTTGCCACTGCATGTCTACCCTGGCTTTGCTTCAGATGTCAGATTTGCTGTTCTGATGTATGTCTGGAACTGGATGTGACAATTTGCATACTTGAAAGCAATTTCAAAAAGTATTTACAGATTTTGTTACTGAGAAAATGTGTTATATTGCTTGTTGACCATGACATATGGGTTGTGTGCATCTTTGATGTATGATCATTGGTACTCAGCTATCTATATATTCTAGGAAGTTCTGAAACAGTTATTTCTGGCTTATCCTATTCCTTTTTTGGTTTTTTTTTTGCCTTCAATATTTCCATTTAAAACAGAATATGCATGCCTATTGGTTTGTATTTGCTTTTTATTCAACTGTTGATGTGAATAATCACCTAATCTGATAGTTGTGTATTGTACTCGTTAGAATCACATCATCTATTTCACTTGACTTTATTGAAGTCAGCTTGTTCTTATTGCAGTTACTGTTCCCAAATGTTTAAGTTATTTTTCCCGGAAACTCCCTGAAACCTCAGTATGGTGAATACCTGTGTGGAGTATGGTTGTTCTAAGAGCAGCAAAAATAATGTTAGCATGCACAGATTTCTTCATGACCCTGAATTACATGCATGTTGGGACAGAACTGTGTGTATTTATAGAGCTGACTGGAAAGGGGCTACCAGTAATAGCTGTTTGTGCAGTGACCACTTCACAGAGGATACCTATGAGCCCCAGCATGCTCTTGCCAAGTCTTTAGGACTTGTCATGGGTCATGTTTGTCATCAGTTGAAACTCGGTACCTTACGACAATCTTCACAAAGGCTGCTAATCCCAGGAGTCAAGGAAAAACAGCTAAGAGACCATGGGTGTCAACATCATTGGCCAAGAGAGAGCAACAGCAGGTAATGTTTCTTTTTATAATTACATGTTGTATGTTGTTGACTGAACATTTGTCACAGTTTCATTGTTAATGTATTTACTGTATGACTACATGCTGCTATACTCATGTTTGAATAATGCTGGTGTGATGTATTCATGCATAATGTGTTTCAGTACACCCCCTTTGTGACTCAGTGGGTGCCTTGAATTGTGTGTGCATATGTGTGAGTTGCAATGTGTGTTTGTCAATGGGTAGGTTTGTGACTGCGCACGCATGCTGCCTAGTGTGTATATGACATTATTCAGCACACCACTGTGTGACTCATTTTGTATATGTAATCATGTCTGCAAGTGTGTGTGTGTGTGTGTGTGTGTGTGTGTGTGTGTGTATGTTGGAATGTGCGTCTCTTTCCGAATGCTGATATATGGATCTCATCATTTGGGTGTTTGTAAAGGTTCCTTTTTCTGTCCAAACATTACCTGATATTGGTACTTGTAGCTACTTGCTAGAACTGAGTTTGAATCCTGGTGGGTAGGCTGTAGTGAGGTGTCCCATGAAAATCACTCTGTGTGTATGTCAGACTACATAGCAAGGCATAAGCAGGTGAGTGTGCATCCATAACTGTTGGCAAATGAAAATCACCTATGCCACTTGATATGTGCATGTCTGTCCTTGCATGTGACCTAGTTTGTCAGTGTTTCAGTATGCTACTGCTTGAATGTGTGTGCCTGAAGTTGTGTGCACAAATGTCTGAGTTGGAATGTGTGTCTACATGCCTGTGGGTATCTATATATTGTCTGTTGTGATGTGCATGTATATGTGTGTGTGTGTGTGTGTGTGTGTATGTTGGGGTATGCATCACTCTCCAAATGCTGATATGTTGGTCACACCACTGGAGGTTTTTGTGGGTTCACCATCATGGCCAAACATTATCATGTATTGGTACTTCTACCTACTTGCTAGAACTGGGTTTGAATCCCGGTGGATAGGCTGCAGTGAGGTGTCCCATGTAAATCACTCTGTATGTATGTCAGACTACATAGCAAGGTGTAAGGAGTCGAATGTGCTTTCATAACTGTTGGTTCAATGAAAATTACCTATGCCACTTCGTGTATGCATGTCTGTGCATGCATGTGGCTTAGTTCATCAGTGTTTCAGTATGCCATTGCTTGAATAAGTGTGTTCCTGAAGTTGTGTGCATGAATGTGTGAGTTGAAATGTGCGTCTCTATATATGTGTGTATATGTTATGCTGTGCGTCAACTCTCCACATACTGGTACATTGCTTAAACCACAAAGATGTCACATTCTTCATTTGTTATGATGATGTAACAGTCACAATATGGAATGGGCACTACTTTTCATGATAAATATTTTGTTTATAATTAATTTAAAACATTCAGTTCACTGTGTTAATATTTACATTTCATTGGTCAGATCAATTACTACACAACAACATCGCCAAACTGAGTACTTTATTCAACTTCATGCAAAACCAATCACATATATGGGTCTCACTTCACGCAATTGATATGTAGCAGTACACTTTTGAACAGTGAGTGTATTGATTTAATCTTGTCTTGCAAACGAAATGTAAATACTGCATGCCCTTTTGTGTGTAAGCATGATAGTTAACACTTTTGCGTATAATATTTGTTTGTTATTGCATTTTAGATTGTTAATGAACTTTTGACAACAGTTCACACAGCAACTGAACAGATGATTACATGCTGTCTGAAGGTGGTTGTCATGATGCCATGACAGACACCATCTCATTACCACCCATCATGACCAAAGAGTCTTCCAACCAGATGTACTTCAGAGACATATCTACACATCATAATGAATGTATCCAGGCCCATATATTGGGAACACACAAAGGTATATATATACTGTTATGACATGCAGAATTAATGGTATGTGCTGGCAGGAAAGCAATGTATTCGGTTTTAAAAGAATAATGGTTGAGTTGATGAGGAACAGACAAGAGGGAGCCAGAGGGACTACAAATGGGTAGAAGGCTGGATAAACACACTCAACGGACAAAATATACATGGGTAGGAATTGGGTGAGTTTAGAGGAAACAGTAAAACAAAGTAGTTACTGACTTTGTTCCTGGATTAGCTGAAGGTATTCAGTTAATGCCAATCTGTCGCTGTAAGGCAGTAGTGAATGGTTACTGATTGTGAGCTGCAGGAGATTGAGACAAGCATGGAGTGACAACTGCATGAGCTGCCTGTCACCCTTTTTTCAGATGAAATTAAAAGGGAGCATGTTGCTTTAAGATAGGATGGAGTCCATGAACAGGAGGCCCAAAAAAGAACCACCAGCGCAAAGGGAAAACAACATGGAAAGTATGTGCTAGGACCAGAATGATGAGGTGGACCGTCATTGTTTGCGGTTAATGAGTAGCATTCGTTATTATGGCATGGTTGCTTGAGGTCATGAATCATCAGTCAGATGGTTGAAAAGGATGTGTATAATGGACAATCCAGATGGGATAAGGAGTAAAGCACCAGCAGCAGCTCAGCACAATGGATCAGAAGCAAGTAACAAAAGTACAACTGGCAAAGGAGAAGAAATGGGGAGCAGGTGTAAGTGGGAGCAAGAACCAATGATGTTGGTGGAATTAGAACCAGGACAGATGGTGTCGCTCTCAAGGTATGTGGAAGGAATGACCAGTTAAACAAGGGGAAAGCTGCTGGGGCATCTGTCTGGGCAGCGGAAGAAGGCCGAGGCAAGAGACCTGGAAAAGTATGGGAGGAGGGAGCGAGACAGAACAAAAAGGAATGGCAGGGCCAGAAAAAAAACATAGAGGGCAGGACCAAACATGTGGAAAAGGCCTTCAGTCTGCAATTTATAAAATAAGCAATATTTTATTTTACTGGTTAAGAACCAGCAAATATAAACATTGAAAAATTGGGAATGTGTAAAAAATGTGGATTTTATGCACATCCTCGGTGTGCGATGTCCAAATATTTGTAATTATTTATTTATTTAGTTTTTGTTGACCTGGTAAGTGCACTAGGCATATCCTGCCTATTTTCAGGCATGACCTGGGGAGGGGGATACAGATGAATGCCATCTGACCTTGAACCAGATGACACTGTTGGTGGTATTTTTAGTGAATGACGGAAATTTGGCCAGGACACCGGGGAAATTCCCCTACTCTTTTCAATAAGTGCCATGGGATCTTTAACATCCACCTGAACTACCACCAATCCAGGCAGATGGGACCTCGGTTTAACGTCTCTTCCGAAAGACGGCACCTCAGAAGTGCAGCACCCTCTCATGCTGCGCTACAGTGTCAGTACTGGGATATTAATCCAAGTGCCAGATGTGGGAACTGAACCCACAGCCCACAGATCTCCCAGCCTCAGAGACGAGTGTGCTACCTACTGAACCACTGACACTGAATAATGTTAATGATATACCCCTAGGGCTTCACCATCGGGGTTTATGGTGCATCACACACCTTGTGTGGGCATAAAATCCACATTATATAGACACTTCCACATGTAGTATTCTACATATAATTAATTATAATGGATCAGGTATATCCAATTTCAGTGTTGTTTTTATCCATACAGGTGTTCAGACTGCTGTACTGACATGTGACATTGGTGTCCAGTGTGATCTCATACCACATCAAGCAGAAACAACGGAACATGAATATGACTGTTACTTTTTGGATTCAGAGACAGACAGTGAAATGGAGGCAGAAGCAGATGATGAATACAATCCACATTCTTCTTCAGAATACACTGAAGATGACAAAAGTTGTAGAAATGATGATAATGGCTATGTGAACGAGTCTGACCTGAACTTGTCTGAAGACTGTTATTAGGATTTCCGTGATGATGCAAAATTCATTATATTTGAGTCCTGCATAAAGAAACTGTTAACTTGGTGACACTGTCTGAAATGTGGATGTGTCGGGATTACCGTAACAAAGAAATGTTTTGGCACAATGCTGTTACTGACTCTGTGAGCAAACAGTGTGGCATAGTCAGCCCTATGTAGGAAGAATCCCAGCAGGAAACATGCTTCTATCATCTGGTACACTGTTTACCGGCTCCACAGTCAGTAAAGTTCTTTGTGTCCTTAATCACATAGGAGTTCAGAGTTATTCTGCCAGAACGTTCTTCCTACATCAGTCAAATATACATGTGCCAGCAAAGAATAACACATGGATCAGTAAGCAGGAGGGGCTGGTTGCTGCATTACAATCGGAGCAGAGGGGACTACAGTGTGGTGGTGATGAATGGACAGACAATCCTGGGCACTGTGCCAGGTATGGTACATATTCCCTAATGGAGCTTGAGGCTGGAATTTTACTTGACATACATGTTGTTCAGGTATGTTCCATGCAGGTCACACATGTTCCTCAGTGTGACACCTTTATAACATTTTATTTTATCTTGATATATATGAATTAATTTTCAGAGCACTGAATGTGGAGGTAGCAGTAACATGGAGTTGAAGGGTCTCAGGCGGTGTGTGGCTTCAGTGACGGAGTGGGGACTTAACATTGAAAAACTAGTTATGGACAGACACTTACAGGTATCTATGTGGGTTAAGAAAACATGCTGGACACTGAGCACCGCTATGATTCATGGCATATAGCTAAAGGTACAAATTTATCTTACTGAGCATGTAATAATATTAGTTTAATCACAGTGTAGCATAGAAATTGCCACAGATACAATTCCTGATCTCTATTCTTTATACTTCAATGTCTAGGTATAAAAAAAAAAAATTATCATACTATCAAATGGTAAGCAGGGAGACGATCTTAGACCATGGATGTTGTCAATAGTCAATCATCTGTACTGGTCATGCGCTTCCATTCTAGATGGCTCAGACGACATGATTGTTGCCAAGTGGTCATCGGTTGCCACACGTACAAAACATTCGCAAACATGCAAATGCACACTATCCTCAATGTTCTCGTGGCCCACTCACAGACTAGGATAAAATAAAGAGATGGCTTAAATCATGTGAGTGCATTGTATGCTGTTACTTTACATTTTGACACCGTACATGTTAAGCTGTGTCTCAGAAATAATAGATGAAAAGCATGATTGAAGATATGTGTTAGAAAAATGGTCAACAAACAGAACACGGCATATAGAATTAATGTGGATCCTGTCCAGGGAGAGGGAGATCAGCAGTGGGTGACACAGAGATCAGTCCTTGTGCCAGTCCTGTTTAATGTCTTAATCAGTGACATAGCTGAGGAACTGGATGAAAATGTCAGCCTGTTTGCAGATGGCACACAGATCAGCAACAGGGTGGATACTTCAGACTGGGCGTATAGACTGGGGAGGGACCTCGTGAAACTTGAAAAATGTGTCTTATGTGTGATAACTAAAGTTCAGTTCAAATAAGTGCAAAATAATGCACCTGGGAAGAAGGGACCCGGATGAGTGCTACATGATGGGGGGGGGGGTTTCTGATGATAGGCATAGTGGTGCCTTACTTGTGGAAAAGTATGGTGAAAAGCCATTGTCCAGTTAGGGTCAAAGGCCACATACATGTGTAGTGCGTTTGGGCAGACTGGATGGGTCTGACAGTTATTATCTGCTGACAATAACTATTTTTTCTTCAAAAAGGTTTTTTTTTTAATCCCTGGGAGCACCTGGCAGGTGGATATGGTCTCTTCTGATGGAGAGACTCAGTCTCCAGATTCTCACAATACTGTATTGTTGGCTCGGGGAGTCCCTCTGTGAATTACTCCCCTTCCCCCAGAGACCCAATCCAGATACCCCAAACCAACCTCCACAGTCGTATGAGCCATCACAGACCATATCAGTCTCCAGTTTTTCTAATTTTTTCTCATTTTTTCTTCCCATCTCTCCCCACCAACGTAATGACGTCTGCACATGTCTCCTTAAACATACTGCCATCTGGCCATTGGCAGAGGGCAGTCAATGAGCCAGATGGCAAGTCTCCTTCTCCCTGAGAGAAGACAGCAGTCATCCGGACACTAGATCAATCATCTCTTCCTCCTGCTGACCCCAGGTGGCCCGAGCTTGTTTACAGGAGAAGAATACATTAAGTGGGTGGATGGACTAAAGTGATGCTTCTAGTTGCACCAGAAACCTGAATGTATATGTCCTGATGATAGATGTCTATGCTCATGATACAATTTTATCTTGCTACCTCTAAGGTCACTGCTGAAGTTGACCATCTGGTTACAAACACGAGACTACTTAATGATGTGAAAAAGGTATCTCATTCACATCAAACATCAGAACTAGAGGTTTTCCATAGCCTAATGAATCAATTTGCCCCCAAAATGGTGTTTTTTTTCATATGAGGGGATGAAGTGTAGGTATCAGTGTTTGTGTATCTTATAGTATGTAATAACATAATATTTTTCAACTTTAATGAAGCAGCAACTAGGGATATGGCTTAGCTTTGCTGCAGTCCCTACACCTCCAGTTCAACCTCTAGCTCTGCAGGAGGCATTCCCTGATCAGGGTAATCTGGTCTGTCAAGGAACAGCATCTAGGGACATGGCTTAGCTTGGCCTCAGTCCCCACATCTCCAGTTCACTCACCAGCTCTGCAGGAGGCCTTTATGAACAATGCATCCCCTACTCTCCTCTCTTCCCCTTTTTCTGCTCATATCCCTCTCTTTACCACCTCCACTTGCTCTCTACACACCTATTCCTAATAACTCTCCCAACCCCATCAGTTACTATTTCCAATCCCCTACCCACATCCATGCTAGCTCTCCCTTTCTGCCATTTGAAATACAGTCTCGCTCTACCACTATTCCTCATGCAGCTTTGGTAACTGTGTCCACTTTCACTACCATTCTCCACCTTCTCCTTCCTCACTCATCCGCCCTCCCAACTTTCCATTTCTTTCTCTACTGTAATCCCCAACCAGTGCATGAAGTGCCCTCCTCACCATCAACCCCTCTAATGGTGCCTTCCTTGATGACCTTGACCCAAAACTCATCTCCCTCTCTGCTTTGGATATTGCCTACCCACTCTCAATAATCCTAAATCTCTCATTCTCTATTGCCTCAGTCCCCCTCTTCATGGAAACATGTTGTGATCCTCCATCAACCCAGAATGGGTAACCCCACATCCCCTGGCAATTATTGCTCCATTTCTCTTTTCTCAACCATTGCCAAGCTTCAAGAACACATTGTCCTCTCCCAACTCTCCTATTTTCTATCTGACACATCCTTTTACATTCCTTTCCAGTCTGGTTTCAGGAAAAAACACTCAGCCATCACCTCTCTCCTATGGCTCACAGACTCCATCCTAATTAGGATGGACAATGGCCAAATAACCTCTGCAATTTCTGTCAACCTGACCAAGGCCTTTGACATCGTCTCTCACTCCCTTCTCCTTGACTCACTCCCAGCAGCTGGCCTATCTCCCTCTGCCACAAGCTGGTCCAATGCCTACCTTATTGGTACAACCCAATCAGTTAAGATCTTGGATGCCACTTCCCCTCCACTCCCATCCTGATTAGCACTGGAGTCTGCCAGGGCTTGGTATTAGGGCTCTTCCTATTCTCCATCTTCTTAAATGACATTCTGTCTGTTTGCTCCCCAACATCCGCCATACATATGTATATTGATGATACAGTCCTGTATGCATCTGGCTCCCCTTCCCCCAAATAGCTCCACATTACTGGCCTCCCTTGATCTCTCACACAATGTTAAGGACCATGAATACTCTCCATGGGTCCCTCTTCTACCTCTTAAGGGACTTATATCTCTCTTCTACTCCCTTCACCCACCATTTTAAAGGGGTCTCTGTGGGACACTGCCTCATCCCCTTCTATCTGGTCCCCCAATCCCCTTGCAGGGTTCCTCTCAATTTGAAGGGGTCTCCTCTAATCTCACAGTACTTTTTCCATTCCACACTCCATTATGAGGCCTAAGCAGTAAACTACATTTACTGGTCATCTTTGCAAGTCGATGAGAGAGTATGCTTACGCGAATACAGTATGGTTTGAAGTGATTTCAGAAGCTTAACATAGAGAATACTGGATGGGCAACTATGCACAACCAGTGTGTTCTGCCACATAGGGGTTCTGATTCCCTCAGACCTCGAGAGGGAAGCTAGAGAGGTCAATGGGAATCAGAACCATGAGATGGAAGAACACACTGCTTGTACATAGAGTTGCTCATCCTGTATTTTGTATAGTGTATAGTACTGTGTGAAATAGGTGTGCATGAGTTTTTTTGCTTTCAAAATGAAACTGACTCATGCAGTTTCTTGAGGTTTCAGAATGCTGTTGTACCACAGTCGGGTAGAATCACATAAATAGGCAAAGTTTTTGGTGTGTGGGGGGGGGGACTATGCTAAATATATGAGTTGGCATATTTGGTGTGCCACTGAAATGACATGTCTTGTTAAGTGATGAAAAAGCATGGTGGCAGATTGAAACTGTGTGCCCAGTGCTTCTGCCAATGAGAAGGCAGATTGGGCACAAGGATCCTTTCCTGGGCAAGAGGCAGATTTGTGCTGGGACTATTTATTTGGTGGGCATCTATTGAATGTTAATGTACCCCTGTGGAATGGGTACCAGACAATCAGATGCCGCCAAATAAAGAAAAAAAAACATTTTCTAATGGATTATAGTCAACCTTCTCCACCCCTCCCACAACCACCCTCCAACTCACTCCATACAATTCGTATCAGTTGGATGCCTGTGGTACATTCACCTTCATCTTATTTGTTCCATACCCCCAACCCTTCCCCCCATACAACAACCACCACTATGTATGTTCTTCGCTCACTGATGATCCTATATAACAACATGTCTATTTCTTATACATAATATTTGAATATGTCATTGTACTTATTTTCAAAGGATATGTGTCTGATCTACTCCTGGAAATTGAGAAGATAAATGAGAGCCCAGAAATATGCAATATAAACAAAACAGACCTTGACAGTACAACTGTTAGTCTATGCTCCTCATTCATTCATCCAGAGAAGAGCGTAGCCATAAGCCAGCATGTCTCTTGATTCAGGAAAAGAAGTTCAACACCATCGTCACTGAGGATCATGACTGATGGAATTGTAAAGTATGCCACAGTTTTATTGGCTTTTGTGATGGACTTTGTTGTAGTTAATATTTTTATTGATTCTCGTTAAAAAAATAACCACATTTGCAACACCAGTTACAGACCTGATCATTATCTGAGTACATTAGTATTCCTAACAGAAATATCCAAAAGCAAAGATCAACATCTGGTTACATAAACAATCTTTTGGAAGACTGATTTGGTGAGGGAACATGCCCTTCTAATATGTCTGGTAGCACATTATCTATAATGTTGGTGTCCACATTATTCAAGTCATTGTGGGTGAAAACTGGCTGCATTTGTTATGTCATTCCCCAAAGTAGGAAGCATTGTGATTTCAGTTTGCACAGTGGTATCACTGTTATTGCATGTAGTACTGTTAGGTAATGGTTTGACTGTTTGACTTGATGCCATTGCCACTAGGGGGGTTCATAATGTAACACTGGAGATCTGTTGGGATCCTGGCACATCTGCAATGATATATATATATATATATATATATATATATATATATATATATATAATAGATATAAATATATAGATATAGATATATAGTTATATTTATCTCTCTCTCTCTCTCTCTCTCTCTCTCTCTCTCTATATATATATATATGTATAGCGTAACTATTGATCTATACAACAGAAAGTTTGTTACATGTATCACCAATTAAATTTAACAGCTATAGCTCTAGTCCTTTGAACAATAGAGCCATCATAAATAGTCCCATACTAGAGCAGTCAATGACTATGCAGACCTCAGGGGGGAGGGTTACGGGGTTGTCTCTTGTGAATTCTCATTAAGCGCATACTGGTAGTATATGCTGTATTTGAGAAAAAAAACTGTGATATGCAGTAGTTATGGAAGTTATAGTAATACCCCAAGATATCTCATAATTATAGCGACTCCATCAGGCATCATTGTGATAGATTTAAAAAAAAAATTTCTATAATTGAAATGCTTTTGAATCATACTGCTTTGAGCAATTGCCACTGTAAAGTAAACTGATATCGGTATTTGTTGTTCTGTAAATTATAGCTTCTATCTGTCAGGTTGCAGTCATCCACTCTCAGTTACATTAGTCACTTGATATAATTAGTTATGTGCATTTTTACAGCTCCTTTTGTCCTGTTGAAAGGTTTAAGACTATAATGAAATTAAATTAATAGTCAGACAGAGAATTCAGGTAGGGCAACTATGCACAACCAGTGTGTTCTGTCACAGAGGGTTTCTGATTCCCTTTGACCTCAAGAGTGAAGCTCAATAAGTTCATGGGGATCAGAACCCCGATGTGGCAGAACATGCTGATTGCACACAAAGTTGCTAATCCTGTATTATTTTTACAGTGTATAGTATTGTGTTAAATGTGTGCACTGTGATTCTTTTGATTTCAAAAATGAAACTGAAGTGTGCAGTTTTTAGATGCTTAAGAATGCTGTTGTACCACAGAAAGGTTACCTTAATAAAAAAATTATTTCTAAAGGTGTGTTCTCAATGTCATAACATAACAAGGAAACATCTTAATACATGATAATCCTTTTGGTGTATGAATGCTCAAAGAAAGAATTGTTGAGTACCTAGAGGCCAGCGGGGCACAGGACCCAAAGCAGCATGGATTCACAGCAGGAAGGTCATGTCAGATGAATCTAATTTATTTCTTTGACTGGGTGACCAAAGTAATAGACCAGGGAGGGGCTGTGGATATGGCCTACCTAGACTTTAGCAAGGCATTTGACACAGTCCCACACAAAGATTAATAATCAAGTTAGCCAGCCTGGGAGTGGGCTCCAGGGTGGTAGCCTGGGTAGGAAACTGGCTGCACAACAGGACACAGAAGGTAATAGTGAATGGAACACATTCTGAAGAAAAGGGGATTACTAGTGGAGTATCTCAGGGCTCAGTACTGGGTCCAGTCCTCTTTAACGTCTTTATAGGTGACATTGCAGAGGGTCTGGAAGGAAAGGTATGCCTCTTTGCAGATGACACAAAGATCTGTAACAGAGTTGATACACAAGGGTGGGTTGAAAGGATGAGAAGGGACTTGGCAAGGTTGGAGGAATGGTCAGACATATGGCAACTTAGATTCAATGCAAAGAAGTGCAAAGTAATGCACCTGGGAAATAAAAATCCAGGAGAAGAGTACACAATAGCAGGGGAGGTACTAACGACAACAATAATGGAAAGGTATCTGGGTGTAGTCATATCAGATGACCTAAAGGTGGGTAAGCAATGTGAGAAGTCAGTAAGGAGAGCCAGGGGGATACTGGGATGCATAGGAAGGGGCATCACAAGTAGAAAAAGAGAAGTGGTTATCCCTCTGTACAGACAGTTGGTGAGACCCCATCTGGAGTACTGCGTGCAGTTTTGGAGACCTCATCTACGCAAGGACATAGACAGGATGGAAGCAGTCCAGAGGAGGGCAACTAAAATGGTGCACGGTCTACATCAGAAACCATATGAAGAGAGAGACTGAAAGAGCTTAATATGTATACCCTTGATGAAAGGAGGGACGGGGGGACATGATAGAAACTTTTAAGTACCTCAAGGGAATCAACAAAGTCCAGGAGGGTAGCATCTTTCAGAAAAAGAGATGTGTAAGAACAAGGGGACACAATTTAAAATTAGGGAAATGGCTCAGGTAATGTGAGGAAATTCTTTTCATGGAGAGAGTGGTGGACGATGGAACCACCTTCCTGGAGAGGTTGTGGGGTCTAAAACAGTGGGGGAATTCAAACATGCATGGGACAGACATAAGGCAATTATAGTGGGGGGTTGCAGGAAGTAGGCTGTTGGTTAACTGGAATCTGCAGCTTATCCAATAGGTAGGGAAATGGGCAGACTGGGTGGGCCAAGTGGTCCTTATCTGCCGTCAAACTCTATGTTTCTATGTTTCAAACACTGGCCTCTGTAGTATTACTATGGAAAATCATATAGAAAATTATACATGGGTAACTATGCACAACCAGTGTGTTCTTCCACAGAGGGGTTCTGATTCAATCTGACCTCTAGAGTGAAGTTCGAGAGGTCCATGGGAATCAGAAACCCAATGTGGCAGAACACACTGATTGAACATAAAGTTGTCAATCCTGGATTTTAGTGTATAGTATTGCGTGAAAAGACTGCAATGTGATTCTTTTTGCTTTCAAAATGAAACTGACGTATGCAATCTATAGAGGTTTCATAATGCTGTTGTACCACAGAAGGTTACAATCATAGTCCATGATCTTCATGACCTTTGAAATGTGGTACAACACCCTTTCAAAAGGGATGGAATTCTATGTAGAACAAAACTGTACTATACGATTTTATTAAGTTGTTCTCAGTCCACCTCCCCAACACAAATAAAAGTCAGAAACGCATTTTAGTTGGAATTAGATATATATTTTTTTTAGAATACAAACATATGCATAACATTTTAAAAAATCTATATTATTAATATATTGATTTCTCTGTCTGTCAGTTCACAACTTTATTCAATATGTCACAAAGTGCTGATTAATTAAAGCGACAGTCTGCTGCACTGATAACATTACCAAGACTATTTGCCATGTTTCAGAGTCACACTATCCAATTAAAACAACAAAATACATATAGTTTATTTGGTTAACTATTAATTATGTAGAAAAATAACACGTAGTCTGCTCAATCATCCAATTCTGGGTACTTAAACCCACAGTATTCGGCAGGTGGGAATGTTGTCCATATTCTTGTAATTGCACAGGAAGGGATTGGCACCCTCACATGATGGCCTAGGTATCCCCAACTAGAGATGCAGCAAATTTAAAATCCATCTGCGAAGTGAACGCGAAGTGGCCACTTCGCATTTGCACTTGGCTATGCAGAATGCCGCTTAGGAAAGGTTCACTTCACCTTGTTATTATTACTTCGAGTTGTCATTCCACTTTAAACGTGAAGTAAGGCAGAGTGACAACAATACTGGTAGCACCCCACCCACACAGTCACCAGAATTAATGTGCATCCCCAAAAGCACTACTGTCTTGTTTCCAGAAAACTCCTCAGTGCTGATGAAGTGAAATGAGAGCATAACAAGAAATGCAAAGTCTCCCAGAATTAATGACACACTCAGTCATGCGTGCAGTGGTCACACACAGAGTCACCAGAATTAATGTGCATCCCCAAAATGCTGCTGTCTTGTGTCCAGAAAATTCTCCAGTGCTGATGAAATGCTACTGTCTTGTGTCCAGAAAATTCCCCAGTGCTGACGAAGTGAAATGAGGATGTAACAAGAAATGTAGTCTCCCAGATTTAATGGTACACTGCAAATGCACAGACAGATTAAGATTGTGCTGCGCACTCAAGGGATGCATACGAAAAGGTACAACAATATCTAACTAGTGCACACAAGTCACAAATCCAAATCTGGAAAGGAACATATTTTGCCAGTTGGGGGATTAGTGCACGGCAGTAACAATCCACTACCAGTAAAGATACCATAAAGCAGTATAAAAAATTCATGCAGGTGCAGTGGATAGCAGGTTCACACTGCTGTAATTACTCTAGGGCACAATAAAAGGTGTCTGATTTAATGGCAAGCATCTCACACACACTCACTCACACACTACAAGTAATGTGTAGTAAATTGAAAACCTTTAGTAATATAACCAAATGCTTTAAGCAGACAAATTATACACTGCTGCACCACAGCAATCAGCAAAACAATGTCAAGAATTACTGAAAATATTACTGTGTGCACAGTAACACAGTTATACAAGAAAAATATAACCAAAACAGAAAGACTGCCTTTTTCTTCCAGTTAATGTACCTACACCACAAATACGCCCCTCCCCCAAAGCACACTTCACAGTACACAGACTGACTGTTCTAAATTAACATTCAAAATCCACACACAACAATAATCACTCAATGATATGAGCACAGGAGGGTTGCCTACAATCGATGAACTAAAGTTTCAGCAAAAAAAAAGACTCAAAAAGGCTTTTTAAAAAGCTTTTAGAAGGTTTGAATTTCAGATAGCTCTCAGAGTAGACTGTCTCCTACAGCTTCCTACACACACTACCCTGAACTGAGGCTGTGCAGAACAACCTAGAGCCCAAGTGACCTGAAATCCTATGAATCACTGCAAACTTTGCCTTTGGAGCTTAAAAACAAGGTGAAGTGAGGTGAAGTAGATTGTTTTCAATGTACTTTGCCTTAAGAATTGGTGGAGTAGTGGTTTAGGAAGGCGGAGTAACGTGAAGTCATTGTTTTCAAAGGACTTTGCGTTACCCATCATAATGCGAAGTACTCTACTTCACATTGTGGAGCACTTCGCGAATTCCCCTTCACTCCGTGGATCACTTCGCCCATCTCAAATCCCCAACACCAGCATACAAACTGCCGATATGCTGTGTAATGGTATCATCTGTAATAGGAAACATATATGTATATTTCAGTAAATGTGTATACCTTTTAAGACTGTTCTAAAAATAGAACTTTGATAGGAGGGTTAATAAATGCAGGAAGTGAATATCCAAGTCTCACACGTACTCATGTGTTGGCGGACCTTGTAATCCACCATGGTACTGGCGGAAACCAAAATAAGCAATCTGCAATACCCAGAGGTCTAAACAAATAGTCTGAAAACCAGGGTGCATGGCGATGCAGACATTTTCATCTGAATGATGCAGATCCTCAGCAATCTCACAGCAGCAGACAGACTCAAGAACAGTTTCCATGGGTTCACAGCATTCACAAGTGCACCTGTTAACAATACATGCACATGTCTGTCACTTAAATGAAACTCATTCACTTTCTGTACATTAATAATAATGGTTATAACATGATAATGTAAATGTGACAGGTATTACCATTCCCTATTGTTCAGTTGATGCATTTGTTCATCTTCAGTCTGAGGCAATGGATTGCCGTTCAGAGCCGCATACTCCTTCTCAGTGTAATGTGGTTCAAATCTGTAAGGCTGTATGTCTTGGAGGACAAACCCACTTGCCTGTGATGTTTCTTCTATATCCTCATCATACTCCAATGATGAATTTTCAGATAGACAGGCAACAATGTTTGAATTATTAGAATCGGCTATGTGCTGAAGACAAATATAAGATTTCGGTCAAGCAAATGTCCAAATAATAATAATAACCTTTTCAGTGTTTAACAGTACCTTCTTAATACCATGATGACAACATGTACTCCACGTAAGGGAAGGGATCAAAGCGATGGCTCTAATGTATAAACAAGGAGGAAAGGAGGTCCTGTGGGTCATAATGGAGACAGGAAATGGCAACATAATCTGAATGGATCTTGTATACAGACCTCTGTCTCACATGAAGGAAATGGTTAATGAAATGATAGAAGGCATCCTTAGGATGGCAAAAAAAAGGGGAGATATTGCTGATGGGGGACCAGAATATGCCATATATTAAAATGAGCACCTTTGCTTTAGCCTCATCCCAAGCAAAAAGAAGCTACAATAATCAGATAGTGTGGATTAGAATGGAAGGGAGATGGGTGGAAACGATGAGGCAAAAGGCATAAACACTTAAGGAATACTTCTGCTCATTGTTTACTAAGGAGAAGTGGTGAGATACCCAAGGGGTGGAGGTGTGCAGTAAGGGGGGGGTGATGGATGAAAACATACTGGGTAATTACAGAGATTAGAGTGCTGGAAAGATTGGGATCACTGAGAGTGGACAAGATGACAGGGCCAGATGGTATCCTCCCCAGTGTATTGAAAGAACTGGCAGAGGTCCTAGCAGGCCCCTTGGTGGACCTTTTCAGTGGCTAATTGGATGTGAGGTGTGTACCTCAGAATTGGAGAATGGCTTGCGTTCTGCCCATCCATAACTGTGTCTCCACTGACAAACCAGAGAACTATAAGCCTGTAAACCTCACATACAATGTAGGGAAACTGATGGAGACAATCCCAAAAGAGAGATTGGTGATTCTTCTGGTGGCCAATGGGTTGCAGTTCAGTGAACAACATGGCTTTGTCATTGACAGATCCTGTCAGATCAACCTGATAGAATACTGCAACTGGGTAACTAAACATTTACACAGGGGCCATGCAGTGAATATCCTGTATCTGGAGGCTAAGACGCAATCTGGAAGGCACAGGGGCTGGTACAAAGTTGGTGGGATGGGTAATGAACTGGCTGAGAGGAAGGCAACAGAGGATGGTGGTAGATAGGGAGCTCTCATCCCCAAGTGAGGTCACCAGGGATGATCGACAGGGTTTGGGGCTGTGACCAGTTCTATTTGGGCTATTCATTGCAGACATTTTGGTGATCATCAATAGCAAGAACAGTCTGTTTGCTAATGACACCAAGATGGGAGAAGTGGTGGATGACCAAGAGGGTGATGTCAGGGGTTGCAGGAGGTTCTGACAAAACTAGATACCTGGTGAGACACTTGGCAAATGGTGTTCAATGACAAAAAATGCAAGGTGATGTATTCTGGGGCAATGAATCCTAAAAAGGAGACACCATTTGGAAGGGGTGCAGCTTGCTGTAACTAAGGCAGAAAATGTATAGGGGTAACCATTGCAGATAAGTTAACAACTCAGCACAATATTTGAAAGCAGACTCAAAGGCCAATAAGATGCTGGGTTGTATAACCAGGGGCATAGCATCAAGAAGGTGGAAGGTTATTCTTCCATTGTATAAGTCACTGGTAAGATCGCACCTGGAATACTGCGTGCAGTACTGGTGACTGTACTTGAAGAAAGAACTTAAAGTGCTGGAGGAGTGTAATGCATGGCACTGAAGATGATCCAGGGTCTGTGGGATTAACCATGTGAGATCCGACTAAAGGGAATGAACACGTACTTGCTGGAGGAGAGGATGGACAGGGGAAATATAACTGAAACCTTCAAGTTCTTGACCGGCATAAACATAAATAGAAAAGGAGGGTTTTTTCAAGGTGAGGGAAGTGAGGGATACTCGAGGCCATGATATGAGGTTGAAGAGGAGTAGGTTCAGAAGGGAGATGATAAGACACTTTTGTACAGTGAGGGTGGTGTCCAGGTGGAACTATTGCTGACGGAAGTGGTATGGAACAGGACAGTGAGCAGTTTAAAAAAAAGGCTGGTACAAGGGAAGGGAAGGGTTAATGGTGTAGGGGGAGGAGGGGGCAGCTGATGAGTATGGGGGTCTAGCTGCAAAATCAAGCAGTCTTGATATGCCTTTGGGACTTCATCTGCTGACAAATTTCTTCTGTTCTTATAGCAACATATAAAATTGAAGTTATGGCTCCAATTCAGGCATTTGTGTGTCTCTGTTTGTATGCCAGTTGAACTCTGAAGAACTACGAAGTCATGTATGCCATGATATAATTATGTGAGTGTATGCTGGGAGGGTGGAGGGCAGGCAAGGGGGGAAGCATTTTACTACTACTACGATAGGACATAATATAAAATTAGAAAGAAAACAAACTTGGGATAACTGTAGGAAAGTTTTTCAGCATGGAGGGAATGGTGGACACAATGAATAGTCAAACACAGGAGACAGAGGGAGAGATCACAGTAAAGTGATATAAGAGGTAGGTAGGATGAGTGAAAACCCCTGTAATGGTAGTGTTAGAGGTCACAAATCAGTGTATGGCATATGGGCTGGCTACATGGGCACAGTGGACATTATCTGTTGGCAGTTCCTACATGGATGTTATCAATTTGGAATAAACAAACATAGACGGCCAGTCTAACAAGACAACATTCAATGACACAGCAATGCACACTGTTTTGTTATGTTGGGTATCAAAAGCAGTACCATGGGAATATCAATTCACAAGTATTGACAGCTGGTGTAACACCAGTTTAAGGACTGCATGTCATAATAGATGGCACCCACAGGAAGATACAAAGCAGGTTGTAGACTGGGGTCAGTTTGATCATTAATATTCAAAAATAATGTAGTAAAAAAGAAAGCAACAAAAAAAAAATTGTGGTTGCAATCTATTTTAAGGTATCAAATATCATACAAACATACAAAATTGACAACAGGTACAAACCTTATTGTCTATCTAGTCTACTCAAGTGCTTAGCACTTCAGTCAATTAGACTGTAGCCGCATCCAACCTGATCATTTTTTTTCTTTCACACACCCCCACCACCTCACAGTTTGTACCACCCTTTTGAAACTGTCCAAACTCTTATTGAAGTTCCACACTGTACGTAATGATGTGACTTCTTCAGGCAGGACGTAACACACTGCAGTTCATGAAGACCACATCTTATATCTACTGTGCCTGTGCTTCAGAAAGACTTTTGACTTGGTGCAACATGGGAGGTTACTTATCAAGTTTAGGGTCATTGGGACAGGGAGAAACTGGTGGGATGGGCTGAGAGCTGACTGCAGGGCAGACAACAGAGAGTAGCTGTAAGGGGAGAGACATCCAAGTCAAGGCCAGTATTTAGTGGGGTATCACACAGGTCAGTGCTGGGTCCTGCTTTATTAATTAACCTCATTTGAGACATTGCAATGGGAGTCAAAATAAAGAACAACCTGTTTTCCGATTACAATAAGATTTTATGAAAACTAAAAAGTGAGTAAGGAAAGCAGGCAATCAAGGGGGGAACTAGCTAAACTTGAACATTGGTCAAATTAGCGGCAATTAAGTTTTACTGCTAAGAAGTACAGGGTCATGCAGGGGGTGGAGGTAGCAGCTACAAAGGCTGAAAGTGACATAGGATACTAGTCACAGAGGATATGAAGGTATCAGCACCGTGTAGGAGGACAACAGCAAGGAAAAATCTGATGCAGGGGGTATTGACTGATGGATCACATTTAGAAAGGGTGAGGTAATCCTGCCCTTGTACATAACACTGGGGGCACAGTCTGAATTTGTAACAGGATAATGTTCAGGATGGAAAAGATAAAGCTATTCTTCACCTCCCCTCTCCGGTTGTAACACCAATCACTGTAGAAATGTAAAATTCCCTACCTGGCCTTAACACCAATCTATGTAGAAATTAGATATTCCTTTCTCTGGTAGTCTAGTGGTACCACCACCAACTACCCCACCACACCGGACACAACCACCCAGTTTCCCCGGTCATCAGTGGGCAGCAAACCCATCCGCATGCATCCATGACTGCCCATCGACTGACAACTTACAGTATCTGCTGCAAGCCCATTAGTCCACACTGTGGACCAATGGGCTGGCAGTGCATACTCTAATGGTTGGGCAAAACATTGTGAATGAAGTGCCCCTTAAGCGGCACATCTCTGAAATGTGCTGTCATATGCATTGCACATCTTGGCTGAATATTGAGATGTGCCACATATGCATGGGAAAGCCCACTGGAGATGAGCCGAATATATTATCATCTCACTACAGCACATCATTAATTGTGCTGTGCAATTCTCCCTTTTGAATATTTCCATGAGGTGCATTTCTGGGGCTGTGCTGGTGCAACTCATTTGAATGAGCAAAAATAAGAGGAGGAGGAAATTCCTGTGGTTTATAGGGTTGTAGCAGAAAAGGTCAGGGCAAAGAATAAGGCCTTTAAGAATTTCAAGGTAACACAGGAAGAGGACTGGGAAAGGTACCAGGTGAACCAGAGAGAAGCAGGGGTAGAAGTAAGGAGGCTGAATGCACGGAAAGAGGACAGCATAGCTAGTGAGGTCAAAAAAGGGGATACAACTTTTTTTAGGTATGTCAATAAAAGGAGAAAGACTAGGCAGGGAATACTCCAGCTAAAAACAAATGAGGGTGAGCTGATACAAGGGGACAGAGAGATGGCAATAACACTCAACAACTATTTTTTCTCATTGTTCACTAGGGAGTAAGACTGGATAGGCAGCAGTGCAGGAGAAGCCAAGGCAGGGGAGAGGGGAGCAGATATGCGTCCCTTTAGGGTGGAGGAGACTGTGGGAGAACTAGGCTGCATGAAGGTGGACAAAGTGATGGGGCCAGGGGTCAGTGTTAGGGCCCCTACTGTCAGTCTATTCATAGGGGACATCTTGGAGGGCACTGAGGAGGTGTGAGTCTGTTTCTAGATGATATTAAAGTTTGCAATAAGGTGGACTCTCTGGAAGGGGTAGAAAGAATGTGGCGAGATCTGTGGAGGTTTGAGGCATGGTCAGGGAGTTGGCAGCTTTCATTCAACATGGACAAGTGTAAGATCATGCACCTTGGATACAGGAACCAGAGGCAGGGTACTGTATGGGGGGCCGAGACCTGGAAGTAACAGATCAGGAAAGGGACCTAGGCATCACTGTATCAATGGACCTGAAGGTGGAAAGGCACTGTGAGAGAGCAGTGGCTAGGGGAAGCAGAATGCTGGGCTGCATCTGAAGGGGGCTTACCAGTAGAAAAAGGGAGGTCATAGTACCCTTGTACACCCATCTAGTCAGATCGCATTTGGAGTATGGGGTCCAGTTCTGGAGGCCATACCTCAAAAAGGATGTGGGGAGGCTGGACCGAGTTCAGAGGAGGGCAATGAAGATGATTAAGGGGCTCGGCCACCTGTCCTATGAGGAAAGGTTGGGAGAATTGAACATAGACTCCCTGGAACAGAAGAGGGAGAGGGAGAGGGAGAGGGGGACATGACTGAGACCTTCAAGTCCCTTAAGGGTATAAACTGGGTGCAAATGGGAAGCATCTTCCAGCTGAAATGGAATCAGAGGATGAGGGGGCATGGGTTACAGATTGGGGGGCAGTTCAAGGGTAACATTAGGAGGTACTATTTCACAGACAGGGTGATCTAGCCCCTAGCATACAGAACAGAAATAGGCATCAAATGTATAATAAATTAATCAATGTGAAATTAAAAGAATAGAGCACACACTGAAAGTAGGCTCAATATAATTTGGACACACATTTAGATGAAATAAAAATGAGTGCAAATTAGGTAGCCAAATGCAGACAGCAACAGCAGTATGAGTAGGTGGATTCACACAGTCAGTCCCCACTAGTTATGTTGAAGAGCTGCCATTTGTTTGGTTTTGAATGGGTGGGAAGTGGAGGGCAACCATGTCAAACATTTAGTGCAATTACTTATTACTAACATTGATAGAATGCCACCAACCCAGAATATAGGGAATACTTTACTATATTGTTTACAGGACACGTTGATGAGCAGCTATGTCAGACTATCATTATAACATGCACAAAGCATGGAACTGCAATATTTTTTATAGAATAAAGCAATCTTCTAGTACTTTCAGTGGAAACAGATAAGTAAATATTGTGAAAAAAAACAGAATAACAGCAAAAGAGATGACTTTTCAGTTGTTACTGCTTATGAAAGAGGGCAGCATCACTAACTGTGCTAATTCAACCAGACGTCCACACGACTGCTAAATGCACTGCGTCAGGGTGATGCTTTCCCTGACCTGATGTCACAGGGTCAAAGACTGCATCACTGAAATGAGCAGTTTGAACATCTGAGGCGTATTCATGTAGGGACATCATTAAGTGTGAAAAAAATGAAATACGATGTATGAGAGGACAAAAACATTTCGAATCAGTTCACGTGGCTCCAATTTAAAACATGAAGACAGCATGCGGTAAGTCAATCATGTCAGCTGCTCTTTAAGTAATAGTAAGTTTAACCAAATTTAAGACATTGGGGATACTTTAAATATCATATACTGTATACATTTAAAACAAAAGTTCTATCATGACAGAGTTCTTCTTGAGATTTCAGATTATAAATGACTTCAAAAGTAAATTCAGAATTTCAAAATACTGTACATTCAGTTTAGTGGCTACCATAAATTAACTGCCATAATATTGAAGCCAGTAAAACTGGTAGTCCAAAGATAAATAAAGGTTTTGCTAGACTCCATTAATTTCTAGGAGTTCAATAATTTATAAGCAGGAACATAACCTAAAAGGTTCCTATATTCTCAGGAGTCTACATATTTGTTAACGGGGATCATATACCAGCAGTCTTCATTCTTAAGTCAAATTATACTGACACTGGAGATTTCCATTAAAACTTTCAAAATAACGTTCAGTATATAAAATGTTCTAGTATTCTTAAAATCCTTGTTTATCTTAACACAGGGGCAGGCTCCTGGGTACCATGGCCTCAGCACTTGGCTCCTCAAGCACCACACACTCAAAAGGCATTCAATATATTGGCTCCTCAAGCAGAAGTCCTGCTAGTCAAATATACAACTCTAGGTCAGCAACATTTTCAAACAGGAGCCCTAACATTCCAATAACATAATGGCTGTATTTAGGAATGCACAAAAATTCCATCTTCCCCAATGTACATTTAAAAACATTTGGACAATATAGGGCACTAAAATATAACTCAAACATACCTCTAGAGCAGGCACCCACATGTCAGCATTTTTTGTTGCTGAAACAGCGTTCTTTGTATTCTTGCAAGTGAAATGAGTATACCTTGTTCTTTCATAAAAGAATGGGTTCCTATTTTCCATCCTGGAGTCCTTCCAGCTAATAAATCATAACTCAGTGTTCATGTCGATTTTGGCAGTTTTAAGCCATGTATTACCTCCACCTGTTTCTCTGGCACTGAAACATCTCTGAACTGTGAGCACTTAGAAAAAAGGGAAAAAGAGCACTCCACTGAGTGCAGTAAATATAATAGATTGAATACAAAGGCAGGACCCCCAAGCCCTAGGCAATGGTAGCCTGCATCTTCAACTCAAATTCAGGCTTTTCAGCAGAAACTGCGCAACTACAATCTTCCATATTTTCCAGCAAGCCTTCACAGCTGGGACTTTTCCTTATGAACTTTTACAGACATCTTCACCATAGTCTCCGACTGTTCTCCAGTTCCAAAACCTTCTCCAACTGCCAATTCTAGCCAGAGATCACAGGGCATCAGAAGCCGTACTTTTTCTGCTGTAAAACTATTAAGCTCAGCGCATCGATTACGCCATCTGGACGCTAGTTTACTGGCTGCAAACTCCACGTTGGAGTTTAAAGTAACAAAATGCCATATTGACAAATAGTGCTGAAATCAACCAAGTTTCATTCACCATTTTTAAATAAAAGAAAGATAAAATAAAACAGCATTAGTTTGAATGGTGAATTAACTGTAAAACGCTGCTTGTAGGTGGAGTTACAGAGATCGGCTACAGACCCCATAATGGAGTTCCAAGTAATATTTATTTATTTAAGTGTTTCACCAGGAAGGCATACTGAGTGGAGTACCACTCGATTCCAGATGCTTCCTGGGGGGAAGGGGACATTTGAACACGACAATTCACAGTGCAGATACAGCATCATAACAGGAATTAAACAGTACAATAACAAAACAAGTAACTTAGATGCCGAAAAGCAGTGGCTAACAGAGAGTGCGCTACTAACAAGTCCAATGGACCAGCAGTCCAAGTAGGCAATCAGTGTGAGATAAAGTAACGCTGGAGGACACATAGGTTTTGGCGGGTGCAACAAACAGGATAAACCAGGCACTAGACTAGGGCCTGTGACTTGGCAAGTAGAGCTGAGCCAAGAAGTGGTAAAGGTTAAGGGTGAGAGTTGGAATATATGGCATTATAGTGATGCATACTACATGAACAGGATGGGGGAAAATGACTTGAAGAGCTGGTTTAGCCACTGAGAGTTATCTGTGTGCCTAATGTCAGCCAGCAAGGAGTACCAAAGTTTAGGCAAGTGGTAACTGAAAGCCTGCTTGACCTTTGGCTGTGGACATATGTGGGACATACAGAGACCGGGAGTCAGTGTTCCTGAGAGAGTACACAGAGGGGGGTTGAACTGCAAAGGTAGACTCAAGGTAGGGGGGGAGGGTCCATGTCCAGAATTTCACTGTGGTCCTCGCACAGTGGCTACGTCTCTGATCATGTATCGAGGGGAGGTCTAGCAGCTTGTAGAGAGTACAGTGATGCACTGAGGGAAGGCAGTCTAGGGCAAAATAGCAGAAGAAGTGAAAGAGAGGGTTGAGTCTAGTGAGGGTGGACTTTGAGGTGGCATTGTAAACCACGTCGCCATAGTCAATAATAGGGAGAATCATTTGCTGTAGGATTGCTTTGCGAGTTTCCAGAGGTAAGCAACCCTTGTTATGATATACAGCACCCAGCTTGGGGTGAAGTTTCTTGTGGATTGAGTTGATATGATCAGAGAAGTCAAGGTGCTGGTCGAAGCAGACCCCAAGGTACCGGAAGGAGTTGCAGGTCTCCAATGGAGTCCCATCGATAGTGTGATAAGTGGGGGTTGTGGAGAGCCAGGAGAACCTCTGTCTAGTACCGAATGTGAAGGAGATAGTTTTCTTCAGATTTAGAAAGAGCTGGTTAGATCGAAATCAGCGCTGGACAGCGTTGAAGTCTTCCTGAAGTCTGAAGGCCACTTCAGTTGGGGAGGGACCAAACACATACAGTGCCCTATCATCAGCGAAAATATGAATGGATGTGTGTGTAGACATATGGAGGGCAGGTCATTCAAGAAGATGGAGAACAGGATTGGGCCAAGTACTGAACCTTGAGGGACCCTCATTGTTACAGGGAGGGTGACTGAAGTATGATGACTGATTCTCACAGATTGGGATCTGCCTGCAAGGTAGGATTTGAACCAGCTGGTGCAAGTACCTGAGAGCCCCATCTTTGAGAGTTTGGATAGTAGATGGGCATGAGAGATGGTATCGAATGCCTTGGCAAGGTCGACAAAGATAACCGAGGTGATGTGTCCATGATTCATGTCCATAAGAACAGTGTCGGTGAGCCTGAGGAGGGAGGTGACGGTGGCATGCATCTTCCTGAATCCCAATTGGTAGGGAGTGAAGAAGGAAGAGGCATTGAGAAAGGCTGAGAGCTGGTCAAGCACAAGACGCAGGAAGTGAGTAGGGAGATTAGACAGTAGTTACTCAGTGCAGAGGGATCACCCCCTTTTGGGAGGGGGATAACAGTGATACTTTTCCAGTTGGATGGGACTGAAGCAAGTGAGAATGAGATTGAAGAGGGTGGTCAGTGGGGAGGTGATGGCAGGGGCAGAAAGGTGTAGCATTTTTGAGTCCAGACCCAAGGGACATTTACCTTTGTAGGGGTTAAGTGCCTGCAGGGCTTTTAGCACTTCTGTAGAGGTAACCATGCAAAAGGTGAAGCCCTGGGAGGTGTGAAGGGTGGGAGTGGGCGGGAAAGAGTGAGTTTGGGGGAGTGTGTATGGGAGAGAGGCCGTGCAGCTGGTGAAAAAGGTGTTAAAGACTGAGGCCACTTCACCTGGATCAGTGAAGGTGGCACCATCAATGTTTAGGGCTGGGGTGGGAGGCTGGGCCGGGTGGAGTGAGAAGCGATTTGATTGATTTTGAGAATTTCGCAGGGTGATTTAGTTTAGAGTGGAAAGAGGCCTTGAAATAGCTGGATTTTGCTTGCCATAGGAGCCTAGTGCAGGAGTTGCAGAGTGCACGGTAGAGCTGGAGTGCTTCCAGGGTATTTGATGCCTTATAGGCTTTCCATGCTTGGTCCCTGGCATGTAGCTGATCGATTATAATGGTGGTGACCCAGGGCAGGTGGGCACCCCATACATGGGTCATTCTCAGAGGTGCATGGTAGTTCCATATGGTGAGGAATTTAGACTTGAAAAGGTCAAGGGCAGCATCAATGGAAGAGGCCAGAGGGATGTAGGACCAATCCAAGTTGGACAGATCATATAGCAGTGCTGAGAGGTCGAGGGATTTGTAGGACCTGGTGAGCAGTATATGGGGAGGAGGAGCTTTGGGCCTGCATGTTCTCCTAACCATGTAGATGAAGTGGTGATCACTTAGCGAGTCCGGAAGGAGTCCTGACTCGAGAATCTGGTGTGAGTGTGTGGTAAGGGCCCAATCTAGTAGGGAGTGTTTTTTGGACTTGTGATTCAAACGTGTGGGTTCTGAAATTTGTTGGGACATATTTAGAGCAGCAACATGGCTCTGTAGCTTGGAGTTTGCACTGGAGAGCTAGTTACAGTTGAAATCTCCAAGGATAAGGAGCTCTCCCCCAGAACCTAGCAGTTTAAGGATGCTCAGGTGGTCCATTATGAGAGGCATGGGGTGTCGGGGGAACAGTAGGACCCTGCTACATATATAGGGAGTCAGTGTGGGATTGAGAGCTTAATCAGCAAGGAGTCAATTGAAAGTGTGGGTAGGGAGAGCTGGATAGGGGTGAACTGCAGGTGGGCAGAGATGAACATGGCAATGCCACCGCCCTTTTATTACCCTGGTGGTCATGCTGAATTAGTGTGTAGCCAGGGATTGATAATTCAGCAGCCAGGTTGTGTGGCTTCAACCATGTTTTGGCTATGATCAGAATATCTGGATGCAGTGTAAGAACATTTGATTGGAGGAGGGTGAGCTTGTTCAATAAGCTGCATATGTTCAGATGCACAAGCTTGAGGCCCCTAGGTAGTTTGAGATTTGGGGGGTTAGGGTGAGTTGTGCCAGGGTTACACTCAACATCACCTGCAAGAAGCCGCAGTAGTGTAAGTAGCAGTTTAGTTTTGGGCATAAGCCATTGCGACTTATGGAGGGCATGGGGTGTCTGGTAGGGTTTACGAGAATTATTTGGAAAAGAAAAACATAGTGCAATTTGTCCTGCGTGGAAGGAGGGTGGCAAGATGGAAATACCAGGATCCCAGTTTACCAGGAGATGTTGAGGTGGCATCTCTGTGATGGTGGTGGCATGGGAGAGAGGTGGAGAAACCGTACTGCTTGATAAACTGGTGTATGGCTGTGGCTGTGGGAAGGAGTACAGTGGGAGGGACATTAAGGATGCAAAGCATGGTAAGATGCAGTGGGAACATGATGAGAATTGATGCTTTGTATTATGCTGTTCAGAAATAATAGAGTGACCACTAGTGGTGACAGCAGATAACCTACTAAAAGGAAAGTGGGCTGATGGAAAAAAATCACATGATTCTCTAAGCCTATATAAGGCTGAGCACACCTAGGATGGTAGCGGGGGTGGTGGGGCAGCTGGCACATAGTGCCGGCGGGGCCTCAGTTAGCTGGATGAGAACTGCAGTTTTAGGCTGCAGTAACATGGTGTAGTGTACCTGGTAGTGCCCATGGAATCTGCAGGGGTTCGGCTTGGGGGAGGGCAGGACCAGCGAGGCCCTTACGATCTATTCGGACACTCGGGAAGGGAAGAAACAGCAGGTTATTTAACAGGTATGTGGGAGGAGTGGCTCACAGCAGAAAACATTGCATTTCAGTCTCAGATGCAGTTTAGATTTTTTTGTTTGTGTGTCGTTGGTTGAGACCAAATTAATGCTGGCTATGCCTGAACCGAAGTACAGCAACACTGAAGCTCAGTTACTAACAAAAAATTGCACTTGGCTCTCAGTCTATGTTATTTAATGCTCCTTGCAGTAATTAAGCAGTATACTTAAAATGCAGGGAGACTGCAGTTGCAAAAATTAAAGTCCTGGCTGAGATCTGCTTGTACACAGGGAAACTGCAGCTATAACTACGAGTTAAATCTTGTTCATTGCAGCTGATTAAATAAAATGAAAGCTCCATTTCACTGATTAGGCAGTGTAGTTAAAATGCAGGGAGTCTACAGCTGCAAAAAATAAAGTCCTGGCTGAGATCTGCTTGTACAAAGGGAAACTGTAGCTGTAACTACGATTTAAATCTTGCTCTTTATAGCAGCTGATTAAATAAATTTAGTGCTCCAATTCACTGAATAGGCAGCTGAACTAAATAAATTAACTTTGTTTTTTTCTCTTTTAGATATTAACTGAAGAAGACCTAAGGTCGAAATGTAGATTTTTAACTCTATTTTCTATTTTCAGCATGCATTTAATATAATCATTTTGTTTTGCTAAATAAATTAAAGCTACCTGCGGTTATTAGGTTAAAGCCCAGGGTCACCTCAACTGAAATTAAAGCACCCTTTAGCAAGTGAGCAGTATACAGCATAGTGACATAAAATAAGGAGTCCAAAAAAGCTATCAGCAGCGCTGTGCCAATGGAAATTGTCTGAGCCCTTAAAATGGTGCCAATATTCAAAGTTCTTTGTCTTCACAGTTAGCTGGATGAGAACTGCCATTTTAGGCCACAGCAACATGGTGTAGCATACCTGGTAGTGCCCGTGGAATCTGCAGGTGTTCGGCTTGGGTAAGGGCAGGACCAGCAAGGCCCTCACGGCCTCCTCAGACACTGGTAGTGCCCATAGAATCTGCAGGGGTTTGGCTTGGGGGAGGGCAGGACCAGCGAGGCCCTTACTACCTCCTCGGACACTGGTATTGCCCATGGAATCTGCAGGGGTTCGGCTTGAGGGAGGGCAGGACCAGTGAGGCCCTCATGACCTCCTTGGACACTGGTAGTGCCCGTGGAATCTGCAGGGGTTCAGCTTGGGGGTGGGCAGAACCAGCGAGGCCCCCATGACCTCCTCGGAATGTACCCTGATGACAAATAATACTGAAAACCAACATAAGTTTCATTCACCATTCAAAATAAAATAAAAAAACAATAGTTTCATCAGTGAATGAGCTGTAGAATGCCACTCATAAACAGAGCTGCAGGGAGCGGAGCAGCACTGTGGCCATCTTGGCAATCTGTTATCTTCACTCAGGGAATCTGTCAATTCTGTAACTAGGGAGTGGCATGACATCATAGCTAATACATGTGACTTGACACCAAGAGTCAAGCACCACAGTATAAACATTGCCCAAAAGATAAGGAATTCTGAATTAAACAGATAGAAAATGTTATGACCTACTACTTATGGAGGCCATGCATTATTAAGCCATCCATGGTGAGATTTGGCAAAGATGTTGGGGGGGCAGGGTAATTGGCGTAAATTGTAAGTCCAGGCACTGCGTTACTTACCAAGCAGATGCGACAGACCGGTGGTCTTCTTCTGCTGGCTTTTATATGTTCGTGTGTTCATATACCTGTTACATTCAATAAAGAAATTTGGTACTGAGATGGAGTCTAATTCTTGAGGGTCTGTGCCTGTTGCCATTTGGGGCAGATTGGATAATGTAGAGGGGTGGGACTGAGAGGGCAGAGTGCAGGGATTCTAATGTGCAGGGAGGCATTAGCCACCAAGGTGTTTGTGCACTACTACCAGTGGGGAGATTGTGGTGGGGAACCACTGGACACCAGAGAAAAGAGTTCTAAAGCTCAGCGGGGAGATCTGGGGGCAGGAGGGAAGGGGGACTACTGGTGCTATGTGGTAATTTTCATTATAAGATATCAATATGGCAAACTGCTGCGGAGGAGCAATTGCCATTAGTGGGCCTTAATGGCTTGATTGTGATCAAAATCCTCATAGGTTACTGTTGGCCACATATCTCCTGTAGCAAGTAGGGGGTGAGGGTTTGCAATCACCAACTAGTTAGTGTCTGGCTGTTATACTGGGACATGCCTTTAGCAGTTGAAACATGCCCTAGCATGTTCCAATATACATGATTTGATCCAAGCACTAATTTGCTTCTGGAAAAATCATCCAGTGGACCCAAGCTAGGAGCTGCTAATATCTTGTCCCCAGTCTCTTCAGTGGCTCAGAAGATGACTCATTTGTGGATATTGTATTATACAACTGAATGATTTTCTTTTAATGTCACAAATTCCTTGTGCTCCCAGGTTGCACCTGTAAACAAGCTAGAGCTTAGAGTGTCTCTCCTGGTTAAAAAAATAATAATGTCACCACATGAGTGCATCATTGTCAGCTTTATGTGACTTTGAGCTGGTTGTCATTAAAATACAGACAATAGTTTCTTTTAGGAAACATAATCTACAAAATCTTGGCCTCTGGCTCGCCTGTCTGTTAGCTGAATTGTTACAGTTTCCTAATAAACCATTGCACCTACAGCCCTATGCATCCAACATGTTATCTAATCTGCTCTGCGTGTCAGTGTTCTGATGAGTATATTACACCTGAAGTACGAAACTAACTGTATGTGTCATTGAGACATGAAAAACTCACTGGTCCTTCAAATCTGGCTATAAATGTTTACTTTTTGAGCAATGTAAATGTAATTACCTTAAACGGTATGAATGACATTACATTTTCCAAAAACTTCTGTAACTTGTATGTGACATTTCGTAACCAGCACATGTTACTTTTGCTATGTGATATTTTATGTCATGTCTTACATTTGCCAGGGTCACCCTTATAAATAGAGTTGGTTCCCAATAGGCTTTCCCAGTTACCAAAAATAAATACCTACATTTTATTGATTTCCTGCATTATAGATAGCTATAATTGCTTATTGTTTTACATATTCAGCTTTGCGATGATCAGGATCTTTTGTTTGCCTTCCTTAAGCTAATTTTGCACTCATGCCCGACTGCAGAGTAATGATAACATACATTCTGCTAAGAAATTTTATAATAATAGGTTCTTGCTAGTCAGGTGTCATCAGGTGAGGTATTCAAAACTCTCCAGTGTACTCAGAGGTATACCTCTGAGAGGTCTGAGTAAGTTAATGGGCATTTCATTAGTTTTTTCCTTTTGTGAGTTATGATTAGCTGCATTTGGTTGGCGTGCCCTTCCTGTTCTCCAGTGGAACCATTTTTTAGAACGTTTTAATTATGTAAATAAGGTGTTTGATTAGCTAGTTTTCCCCATTTTCTAAAAGCTGAAATCAAAGTTCAGAGGAAATTGTTTTAATTTAGCTCATCTGCACATGTACATTAGATCCAATTAGTCTTTTTCAGTAAAATGTTATTCTTAATCACCTTAGGAATACACCCACTTAGTTTCCTGAAGAACAGCAGACTTATGGTTTATGAGTTATCAAGGAAAGAGGGTTATACTGCTAACATGTTCCCCATATGCTGGAGTTAATTAGTAGAATATTAATTGAGCATAGTTTCCATCTGCAGTTCTGTACACTGTGGCATCCCAGAACAAAAAAAAACATTCCTTATTAGTTAGCTTCCACATGATTATAGTCAATGTTCAATATTCCCCTTGAACCTATTAAGAAAAGTTGACATTTCTAATGAATCCTTTTTTCCGTATATAGTTTTGACCATAACTTCACTATAGAAGCCTGGTTCATTTTTTCCTGGTAATGCTCAGTTGCTAATATCTCTGGCTGTACTACTGCTTCTGCTAATGAAAACCATAATGAAAAAAATCTTATGTGTTCCTTTCTTCACAGAATGCAAACTCAAACAAAATTCACAGGTAAACTCCCCATGAACATTCCTAATTGCCTTGGAACAGTGTTTGAAAATTTGAAGTAATTTTCCATTATTGTAGCGAATAGCATAAACCATAATTTTTCATAGTAATTAACTTGTGTCAGCACCATTATTTTTCATTAATTATAAACGAGAAAGAATGGAGGCACACCCTCAGGAACAGATGTGTGAAAATGCCTGCAAGGCAGAGTTCTGAATTCCTTTTAAAGAGCATTGGGCTTTGTAGCCAGATATAAAACAATGGTGACTGCGAAAATTAATAAAGCACTGCCATTTGGGGTTGTCCTTCTTAATGTTCTAGTAAGATCTGTTCTCACGGGATTTTTGAGAATAACTTAAATAAGGTCATAGCCTAGATTTTAGTGGTGTGAACATTATTGGAACATATCAACTCTACCCTCATTTTAAAGACTTTGCCATATGATTTTTTTTTACTCTTTGCTGTAATAGATTCATCTTATACTTGAGAAAGAGTCTAGCATTATCACATTTATTTATTTCATTAGTTTTTGTTGACCTGGTAAGTGCACCAGACAAATTCTGCCTATTTTCAGGCACGACCCATGGGAGGAGGATACAGATGAATGCCAAGTCACCTTGAAACAGATTAAGCTGTTGGTGGTATTTTTAGTGAATGGGGGGACATTTGGCTGGGGCAACATCTTCATGAAAATATTGCCACTTAATAATATTCATAATTCTACAGTGTGGTGTTTTTGCTCTGAGCTTATTGACATCTGATGTTTACTATTCAAGGCCTAGCACAACCCAAATGCTTTCCTAAGTCACATCATGTCACACACTGCTAGCAGATGAGTGCAGTTGCAGTCCCAATATACTGTGCCCAGATGCCATTGCTCCTTTAGAGTCCCACTAGCTATAGTTGGAAGGGACAAGTTAATCTGTTCCCTTGTGTGGATGATTTTAATAGATTCAGGAGGACAATGAGAATTCAGGACATTTAATTGCATAGTGCTTGAAAGGAAAGTTTTTCTTCAAAAGGCCAGAAAGTGGGGAAGATAATAAGCAACTAAAATTTAACTGTCTTCCTAACATGCTAAAAATGCCATAATTACACACACCTTGTTCCAATAGGGTAAATGCAACATTGTTACCCCAATACAAGACTGTTAGTTGACAAGAAAAAGCTTGATCATCTGTTACTGTCAAGTGTATGGATTTGTGCAGATTGTCTAGATTAATAAAACCATATAGCATTTTTTAGTGGCAGAAAAAGGCTACTGTCCATGTATTACAAAAGTAAAGTTAAATAGAACTTTCCTCCAGTACTGATCCCTGGGGTGCTTTTCTAGGAATCCCCCCCCCATGTGCTGGATATTTACCAATAGCCTCTGACTCCTCCTTTAAACCAGTTTTCAGTCCATTTGGTCAGGCTTGCCCTTAGCTGTAGGTCTCCTTACTTTCTCACCAGCATTCTGTGTGTCATTGTATCAAATGTGCTGAAATCCAAATACATGATGTCAACAGCCTGACCCATGTCCACTGCCTGCATCACTACATTGAAGAAACCAATGAGGTTAGTCTGGCATCATCTCCATTTTACAAAACCATGCTGCCTCATAACTTGTAGGTCACTTACCTCTAGGAACTCCATTATCTGCCATTTTAAGATTGTCTCATCAAGCCCTTTGCCCACATTGGAGGTCAGGATCACTGGCTAGTAATCCCTCAGATCACTCATGTCTTCTCCCTGTGGAGCAGTATCACATATGGCCTCCTTTAGTCCACTGAGACTATTCCTATCTCCAGTGAGTTGTTGAAAACATCTACCAGAGAGGCAGCTAATACCTGATCCACTTCTTTCAATACCCTGAAGTGCAACATTGTTAGATCAGGAGACTTACAGATGTTCAATGCCCACAGACATACTGTATAAATACCCTATCCATGGAGGTATACCCAACTTCTAGTTTGTGCCCTAGTCTCTAAACCTTAATCACTCTGCAATCTGGCAACAGTCCACATTTTTCAACAGTTAAATCTGAACTTAAATACTTTAGTACATCTGCTTCACCCAGGGCATCCACCACCCATTCTTTTTGCTAGCTGTTTTATGACATACAAGTTTTTCTTTTTTTCACTTGTATACAGTACCTGAAGACAGCCTTGTCATTGACCTTCACTCCCACTGCTATCCTGAATTTAGTCTCAGTTTTAGCCTTGTTCATGTTTGCTTTGGCTACTAAGTGTTTCCTAGTATGTTACTTTTAAAGTGTGTGTGTGTGCGTGCGTGTGTGTGTGTGCGTGTGTGTAAGCTGTAGTAAGGTTTATGTAGCAACATGATTAATAAGACGTAGTACCAGCTGAGGCATTTGCTATTTAACTTTACCCACTAATGGTGTACAATATGTATTAATGATGTGTTGCACTGGGTTTTATGTTATAGAATACATGGGTGTGGCTGGGAAAGAATTACAGAAACCAAGTAAATTAGGCATTATCCATTTTCTTGTAATGTTTATGCATCCTACACACAGCTATTCTTCAAAAGTGCCTGTCCGCTATGCTGATTCCTTAGTATGAATCATTTGACTGAGTGGGGGCATTATACATTAGTGTGTAGTGATGCGGCTACTTCAGTGAAGGAGTGATTCCAATGTGTTGCATTGCCATGGTCCTGTGGGGTTAGCAGTTATTACAGAAGCTGATTTAAGCAATAAAACACTACAGGAGGGGCATTGTGGTGGGATAAAAGCCCACCTCATGTGGGTTGAAGCATGAGGTGAAACTGAGTACTTCCACCACCAGAGAAGGGCTGTTATCCCACCATAATGCACCCCCTGGAGTGCCTTATTGTGATTATGAAATGGGTCCCTTTTACTAAATGGTACACATTATTTCAAAACTGTTTTTGGATTATTATATTTAGAAGAAAAAAAAAAGTGTAAAATAATGGGGGAAAAAATACTTCAAGTTTTACTTTGCATTGTTCTTAATGCCAGCAGGTGGTGCCACTGCTGTATATGTGGTCTCAGCAGCTACTGTGTCCTGCTACAGAAGTTTGCATTCATTAGTGCTGTCACTTGGTGGTAGTGTGTCTGGCATGTACAGTATAGTGGGCAGGGACACGTTCACCTTCTGCTGCTGTTTTAGGATGCAGCACTACGCAGTTTGGGAGCCATGAATTTTTTTTTTTAAATGGTAAGTAATGGTTCATTTTAGTGCAGTGCGTGACACTCGGAGCTGGTCAAGACAGAGCTGTGTAGGTGCAGCACTTCACGGAATCCTATACAGCAGTTAAACTTAAGGAAATTTGTTTGGTGAGGGGGACCAACATGATGTGCGAGATCAGGGAGACAGGAGCAGGGTATTTACCAGAGAGCTATGCTTGATAGTGGACAGGAGGATGACTCACAGTAGAGATCTGTGTTGACTGATCAAAGGTTTGCTTCATGTGGTCAGTTGAGTTGCATGTAGGGGTATTTGTTAGGTGCCAAGTCCATTTTGCCAGAATCTACTTTCACCCAGGCCGTTGTGGTGTTAGAACTCCTAAAACTCAAGGTGGACAAAACAATTGGGCCTGACGGGATTCACCCCAGAATCCTAAAAGAACTAAGGGAGGACCTAGTGACACAACTGACCACGCTTCTTAACAAATCATGGCAGGATGGGGTGGTACCTAAGGACTGGAGGAGGGCAGATGTGATTCCCCTTCACAAAAGTGGGAGCAAGGCAGAAGCAGGAAACTACAGACCTGTAAGTTTGACCTCAGTGGTAGGGAAAATGATGGAATCACTTCTGAAAGAAAAATTGTTGAGTACCTAGAACCACGGGCACAGGGACCCAAAGCAGCATGGATTTACAGCAGGAAGGTCATGTCAGATGAATCTAATTGATTTGTTTGACTGGGTGACCAAAGTAATAGACTAGGGAGGGACTGTGGATATGGCCTACCTAGACTTTAGAAAGACATTTGACACAGTCCCACACAAAAGATTAATAATCAAGTTAGCCAGCCTGGGAGTGGGTCGCAGTGTGGTAGCCTGGGTAGCAAACTGGCTGCACAACAGGACACAGAAGGTAATAGTGAATGGAACACATTCCAAAGAAAGGGGGGTTACTAGTGGAGTACCTCAAGGCTCAGTACTGGGTCCAGTCCTCTTTAACATCTTTATAGGTGACATTGCAGAGGGTCTGGAGGGAAAGGTATGCCTCTTTGCAGATGACACAAAGATCTGTAACGGAGTTGATGCACAAGAGGGGGTAGAAAAGATGAGAAGGGACTTGGCAAGGTTGGAGGAATGGTCAGACATATGACAACTTAGATTCAATGCAAAGAAGTGCAAAGTAATGCACCTGGGAAACAAAAACCCAGGAGAAGAGTACACAATAGCAGGGGAGGTACTAACAACAACAAAAATGGAAAGGGACCTGGTGGTAGTCATATCAGATGACCTAAAGGTGGGTAAGCAATGTGAAAAGTCGGTAAGGAGAGCCGGGGGGAAACTGGGATGCTTAAGAAGGGGCATCATAAGTAGAAAAAGGGAAGTGGTTATCCTTCTATACAGACAGTTGGTGAGACCCCATTGGGAGTACTGTGTGCTCTTTTGGAGACTTCATCTACGCAAGGACATAGACAGGATGGAAGCAGTCCAGAGGAGGGCAACTAAAATGGTGCAGGGTCTGCAGCAGCAACCATATGAAGAGAGACTGAGAGAGCTTAATATGTATACTCTTGATGAAAGAAGGGACGGGAGGGCATGATAGAAACTTTCAAGTACCTCAAGGGAATCAACAAAGTCCAGGAGGGTAGCATCTTTCAGAAAAAGAGATGTGTAAGAACAAGGGGGCACAATTTAAAGATAGAGAGGGGATGACTCAGGGGTAATGTGAGGACATTTTTTTTTCACGGAGAGAGTGGTGGATACATGGAATCACCTTCCTGAGGAGGTTGTTGGGTCTAAAACAGTGGTGGAATTTAAACATGCATGGGACAGACATAAGGCAATTATAGTGGGGGGTTGCAGGAAGTAGGCTGTTGGTTAACAAGAATCTGCAGCTTATCCAGTAGGTAGGGAAATGGGCAGACTGGGTGGGCCAAGTGGTCCTTATCTACCATCAAAGTCTATGTTTCTATGTTTCTATAATGGCCTGACTGAGAGCAACTCTCAGCCATTTAGAACCCAGCAGTGTTAGTACCCATTTCATAATGCTCATTACGGCCTTATGTTGGACTGCAGCTGATTAAACTAATTGATTCTTGCTACAGTCCTTCAATCCAAAATATCAAGAGGAGAGAAGAAATGAAAAAAAAGAAAAAGCTGAGAATATTGGAGAAAATATGAAAGCAATGTAAGAAAGGTTATGCACTTCTGAGTGCCGTCAGTAATTTGAAATTGAGTTTATATTTCTTTGAGTGATTTTGTGCTTTACACCCCTCCCCCCACACACATGCAAAGATTTTCTTACACATTATGCTTTGACTGAGTTTTAGGCTTTAGAATGTATGTATGTGTGTTACAGAGATAGAGTTGGGCAAGCCAGAGCCAGGCTTGAGCTTGGCTTGATCTTAGTGACTGGCTCGGCTCAACCTCTATAAGCAACTGGGAACCAAGGTCAAGCCAAGCCAGGGATGATCAAAGTAAGCATTTTTGTCAGCCTGAGCAGTTTGTGTAGTATCAGAAACATGCAACTCCCATGTAAAGAACAGCCAGCAGTAGCCAGGGTTTAACTCGTGTTTTAGCTCATAGAGTCAAGCCAGAACCCTGGCTCGTCTCTGGCTTGACTCTAACTGAAAAATTCCTGGTTTGCCCACCTATATACAGAGATATACAAAATCCAAACAATTTGGAAATAATTTGTCTTCCTGTATTGTTTATGTATACATCTCTTCCTCCATGCTGCTTCTCTGGCGTGCTATATGTGACTGCAATCTGTACTTAATACAGTGATTTGTAGTGGACCAGCTATGTTATTGAATGAGTGAGAGCATCATGCTGCATTGCTATGGCCCTCTATGGGGCTGGCAGTGATTCCAAAATGTTGTTGTGCACTATGGCCCTCTATTGCACTATTGTTCTATACCCTGTACTATAGCCTAGCTGAGATGCTGCTTTTCATTTCCAATGGGGTCCTGCTGCTGCTTGACACAGCTTGATGCCTCTCAGTACCACTGGCATTTTGATTGTATTCTTTTTTTTATTTTCTATTTTAACCCCCACTTCTGACCAAGCACTGTAACCTGACTCCCTGCCTCCATCAACATGTCCCACCAGACCTCCCATGGAGCCCTGGCTTATCCCCCAGGTGGGGGCACAATGGGGGAGGGCCTACCCCTTACCCCTCCCAAGGGAAATCAAATCTGCATCTGGGCCCATTCAAGCGGCTGCAGCAGGCAGGTGAGGACCCACTATCGGGCCCCTGCATCAGTGTCATGCCGGGAGAGGCTTTTTTCATTGTATGCCCTCCCTGAGCATGATGTACCATGACAACTCCTTGGCTTATGCCAGCGTCTGTCATGCTCTCCCCACTGGTGTAGGCTCCTGGGCTGCAATACCTCTGGCCGTCACCAGAGATCAGGCCACTCCCGATCAATGTTCACCCCCTCCCCCCCCGGGGGGAGCTGAGCAGTCCATTGGATGCTCAGGCTTGGCTAGCCCTCCAACTCCCAGGTTCGCTCCCAAACCCGGGTCATCGGCATCACAAACAGAAATCGAACTGTTGTGCTGGCAGCCAGCAAACATTTTGACTGTATTCTTATCAAAATTCTTCAACCAGGGTGTGAAATACTTGATACCATTTTGAAGAGCTTGTGTAGCATGTTTAACACAGGGATTGTATATGGTTTCAGACCACAGTGGGATAACTTCTAGGGGATCATCAGAATGGTATATACTGGTGGGAGAGCAGTACATGGGGAGGGGCACAGTAGTTCTGGGACCTGCAGTAAGGTGGGGCTTAAGGCAGACTATATTGTGTATTAACTTAAAGTCTTCTTTTGTTGCTGTCTATGTCTACTTTCTTGCAGTGTCAGTGGATCAGCAGGTTGCACACTTCCCTATGTGCCAGAAAATCAGAAGGCTGTGGGTTCTAGCCCCACACAAGGAACATGGTGTAAATCTCAAAACTGACACAGCAGTGCAACATGAAAGGGTGCTGCAATTCTGAAGTGCCTTCTTTCAGACGAGACATTAAACCGAGATCACCTTTGACTTCTTTCTGGTGGTTATTCAAGTAAATAATAAAGATCCTGGGATCAATTCTCAAAAAGCCTGTAGATCACCACAAGGTGTGATGATCTAGAGTTGCTGGAATCCTGGGAGCAGCAGTAACCCAGTGCCCAATTCACGATTGGGTAGGGTCCCGGGGTCAAAGTCCTATGGCTTGTGGCAACCCTAGAAGTGCACCTAACAGAGGGCCCACCTGGATCGGGTGCTGCAAGCCATGAGTAGCTCCCTGGCAATGTCCTCAGACATTCCCTGGTGGACTAGTGGATCTCCCTCTCCAATGACCCCATGATTTATATAGAGAGCATATGCCCCTGGTGGTCTAGTGGACCCTTGATCCCCGAGTACCCCCATAAATAGAAAAAAATATTAGAAAACCTCTCCCTGTTGGACTAGTAAACCCCCCAACATGATCCCTGATGTTCCCATTATCTATTACTATACAAGACTCCATGGTAATCAAGCGGACCCCTCCCCAATCCTTGAACTCCTGTTATGTCATATCATGTATTTCTCGGTGGTGGCCCCCACCCTGGTAGGCAGTGTCCCACCACGTCGCTCCCCTGATCCTCATATTGAGTCAGCAACTGGCAAAGCCCACCACTCACCACCATGGCCAACTGCCAACTGAGCTCTGAAGGAGCACATACTTTATACAGTATGCATTCCTTGAGAGCTTACTCTGCAGCTGGCCGAGGTGATGAGCAGTGGGCTGTGCCAGTCGCAGACTCGCTATGGGGATGGAGGAGTGGGGTAGGGGAACACTGCCTACTGAAGTGGAGTTCTGAGGGCCACTATACCACCAACCAATATGTGACATGGCATAATGGTGATTCGGTGCTCAGTGGGAGGGGTGCCGTTAGATCTCCAGGGAGTCTTATACAGTAATACATCATGGGGACATTGAGGATTGGGGAGAGGGGTCTGCTAGTCCACCAGGCAGGGGTTTTCCAGTACTATTTGTATTTATGGGGCTACTCAGGGATCAGAGTCCACTTGACCACTGGGGCAGTACACAATGCACATGTGTTTTGGAGACATGGAGGGGGGGGCTGATGTACATTGTTGCTACTGGTCAACTACCTGGTGTACAATTTCTAAGTACCTTTAGATCAGCTCTGGCTGGTCTAGCAGTATTTAAAAATTTGCCCTCAAGGGGAGTTTTGTGAATCCTGTTTCAGGGGATTTGGTAGCCTGCATCTGCCACAATACCCTGGCACCATGCCGCAGCCCAGTATGTGGCGCAAGGGTGGTACAAACTCCATTCGGTACAGACTGTCTGCAGTAGATGCAGGCTGCATTTGTGGATTGCTCCCAGGGCATTGTTTGGTGCAAGGGGCACTCTGTGCCAATCATTGGGATGCAAGCCCCTTGCATTGCCCCGGGAGCTTTGAGAATCAGGCCCCCTGTGTCACTTCTTCAACAATAGGGAAATTTGTTATTGAATTAAAAAGAATATATATAAAAATACATACTGTTGATCCAAAATATAGAGAACACCTTTTAAATATACCCTTCAGTACAACCAAAGAAAAATTAAAAAAAATGAAATCAAGAAAAAGAAAAACAGCTATTAATTTTAAACATCATATAAATATAAACCGAAACAAATTCTTCTCAGCCTATCTATTCCTTCTTTTTCCCTTTTCTTTCTTAAAAACAATACTCAAAACTGAATTCCATTTTGTTTCAATTGTTTTGCAGTTTGATTCTTTTTATCATAATTGTACTGAGCCTGTAGTTCTCATTCTACTTGCTGTATTACTGTTACTAAATTCAGCTGTAATTGTTGCAATACTAGCTTGCACCTTGCTTGACACAAAAAAAAATGTAAAATTCAAATGTACTGAGCTCATAGTGTGAATGACTATTACTATTAACACAATGATATTTTCATTAACGAGAGGACCATTTTCTTCTTTCCACCACCTTGCAAGTGAGATCCAAAAATCTTTTGTAAAGCAGCATAATAAAAGTAAGTGTTCCACAATTTCAAGCACTTGCTGACATGTGCCTCTCACAGAATCATAGAAGTTGACGGCAGGTAAGGACCTCAAGGCCCATCCAGTCTTCCCATTTTTTCTACCTTATGAATGTGCCATAGGCCTGTACTCTGTCAATGGCCTATCTATTCTTACTCATATTTATTGCTCCCTTATGACTGTCCCATGCCTGTTTGAAGCCCTGCACTGTATTCATATCAACCACTTCCTGAGGTAGGCCATTCCTTGTATCCACCACCCTTTCTATGAAAAAGAACTTCTTCATATTCCCCCTTAATCAGCCTCCCTCTAGTCTCATGCTGTGTCCTCTTGTCCGGCCATTTTTCTCATATTGAAACATGTTAAACTCTTTCATCTTGTTAATGCCCTTAAGATGTTTTAATGTTTCCAGCATATCACTTCTATCCCTCCTTTGCTCTAGTGTATACATATTGTGCTCCATTAATCTGTCCTCATATGTTTTCTGATGCAGTCCCTGCACCATTTTGGTTACCCTTCTCTGGACTGCCTCCATTTTGTTAATGTCATTGTGCATGTGTGGCCTCCAGTACAGCAGGCAGTACTCCAGAAGGGGCCTATCCAGTGTCTTAAGAAGAGGGATTATTACCTCCCTCTTATGACTTGTGATATCCCTACTGATACACTCCAACATTACTCTAGCCTTACCTGCTGCTTTAGTGGTCTGCTTGGATGATTTCAGGTCATCTATGATGATGATGCCTAAGTCTCTTTCTTCCTTTGTGATTGCCAGCAACTCCCCTCCAAACCTATAGGTGGCTTCAGGGTTTCTCGTCTCTATGTGCATGATCTTGCACTTCTTTGCATTAAACCCCAGTTGCCACTCTTCTGACCATTTTGCCAGTTTATTCAGATCTTATCTCATTCTGCCCACCCCATCTGGATCATCTACTCTGTTGAAGATCTTGGTACCATCTCCAAACAGACAAACCTTACCCTCCAGTCCTTCTGCAATATCCCTGATGAAGATATTGAAGAGGACGGGCTCCAGAACTGCTCCCTGAGGTACCCCACTTGTGATTTGCATCTCTTCTGACTCTAAACTGTTTACCACCACTCTCTTTTCTGCCTGCCAACCAGTAGCCACCCAGTTGACCAACTTCTGACCCAGCCCGAGCCTACCCAGTTTATTAATCAATATTATATGTGTAACAGTATCGGAAGCTTTGCTGAAGTCATTGTAGGTGACATCAACTACTCCCCCTTGGTCCACCACTCTGGTAACCCAGTCAAAGAAATTTATGAGATTAGTTGGACAGGACCTTTCTGTTGTAAACCAATGCTGTCTTAGATCCTGTGCTCCTATGGATTCCAGGTGTTGCGTTATCCTTTCCTTAAGGAGTGCCTCCATAATCTTGCCCACTACTGAGGCAAGACTGACTGGTCTGTAGTTCCCTGCCTCCTCCCTGCTACCACTCTTGTGTGAGTTCTTCTCCAGTCTTCTGGTACCTCTCCTGTGCTCAGATACTCACTAAACAGTTCTGCTAATGGCTCTGCTAGTTCCACCCTTCACTGCTTTAGTACCTGGGATGTATGCCATCAGGTCCCACTGCCTTGTCTACCCTGAGCTTAACGAGCTCTTGTAGGACCCTTTCTTTTGTGAAGGGACTAGTGCACACCTCCCTTCCCCCGATGTCCATGGTGCTGAGCTGTGGGCCTCGCCCTACCTTTTCCTCAGTAAATACTGAGCAGAAGAATCTGTTTAGAATAGATGCTTTTCCTTGATCCTCCTCCTCACACTCCCCCTTATCCCCTTTGAGCTTAGCAATATCCACTCTGGACATTCTCCTTTCACTAATGTAGCTATAGAAAGTCTTGTCGCCTTCTTTTACTGTTTGTGCTAGTGTTTCCACAGTGTGGGCCTTTGCCTGCCTTACTACTTTCCCTGCTTCCCTTAAGGAAGTTTGGTATGCCTCCCTATCTTCATCTTGCTTTGTTTCCTTATATTTCCTGAAGGCCAGCCTTTTGGCTCTGACCTTTTCTGCTACAGTTCTTGAGAACCAAGGTGGCTTCCTTCTTCTTTTGCTCTTGCTTTTCTCTCTAACACAATGGGATGTTGCTTCAAGTATTGCATCCTTAATGCTTGCCCACTTTGCCTGTACCCCCTCAACTGTATTTCTTCTTGTTAGGGTTAGCTTAACTCTGTTGGCCATCTTATCAAAGTCAGCTCCTATGAAGTCCCATATTTTTGCCTTGGAATGGGATGATTTAGTTCTAGTGGCCAAATTGAACCATATCATGTGATGGTCACTGGCACGCAGGTGACATTCTACCTGAAGATCTGTGATCCTTTCCCTGTTAGTCAGTACTAGATCTAGGATAGCTCTGTCTCTTGTGGGTTGTTCTACCAGTTGTTTGAGGCCCTTCTCCTGCAGGGAATCCACTATGTGTCTAGTTCTGGCAGATGTTCCTGCTGGTATTGACCAATTTGTATCTGGTATGTTGAAGACTCCCATTGTCAGAACCTCCCCTTTAGCAATCATGTTTTGTATATCTTCTAACAGTAATGTGTCTATGTCCTCTCCCTGGTCTGGAGGCCTGTAGACAACCCCAGTTCGTATGGCAGTCCCCTTTCCTGTTTCCAGGGTGATGCACAGTTCTTCTGACTCTTTATGTGTATTCCGAATTTCTGTAGCTTTGATAGTCTCATTGACATAAAGGGCCACTCAACCCCAACCCCCTTTTGAACCTCAGTCTCTTCTGAACAGTACATAGCCAGGTACTGAAGTCTCTCAAGTGTGGTTACTAGTGAACCATGTCTCGCTAATGGCTGCTGTGTCCAATGTAGCCTCTGTCATTGTTGCCTGCAGGTCTGGGATGTTGTTTCCCAGACTGTGAGCATTTGCGTACATGATTTTCCATTGGCCAGATTTAGTTAGTTGTTGGGCGAGGTCCGGTGTTTCCGCTGTGCATCATATGGGGAGCCGGATCTTTTTCCTTACCTGGTGATGCAAATTAACTACAAACATGCTGAACTCCTGTTTGATCACTAGCTGAGAAGGGAGGGGTGTTCTTCCCATTCGACATATCAGATGCTGCACCTCCTCTCCCCATTTGCTAGTTTAAATATTCTGCAAAGACGTCAAACTTCTGCCCCAATGCACTGACTTCCTCCATAGTCAGTGCAGTCCATCGAATTTGAAGAACTTTCACTCCCAAAACTGTTGCCAGTCACCTACAAATTTGTGTCTTTACTGGCACCAGTTCTTGAACCACATGTTTAGCTCCTCTATCTCCCCTTCTCTAACCTTCCATCCATCTGCCCTCCTCTTCCAGATTGGCATGATCTCAGAGAAAGAGTTGCCAGATGAAATGGATGACAGTTTGTCACACAGCCTGGTCAGGTGTTCCTTGGTCTCCACAACTGACCGACTGGCAAGATCGTTAGTCCCTATGTGTACCAGGGCATCAATTTTTTCTCCTGCTTCCTGCATGATTTTTAGCAATGCGGTCAGTGTCTCTCCATGCTGATATACCTGGGAGAAATCTGACCATTACTCCCGACTGGTGGTAAATATCAACTCCCTGAATCATGGAGTCTCCTATGATCAGAAGTGTTTTGGATTTGCTTCTTGTTTTTTTGTCAGGGTTTTCTTTTCTTGCATACTATTTTTTTTTTAAATAGTAAGTTTTATTGAAGGGTTTTTAACACAAAGCATAAAATACAGGCAGACAATGACAGGAACAATCACAACTACATCTCTAGATACAAAATTGCATTCTATGTACTGTATATCAGTTTCGCCTGGTCTCCATTGACATTATGGAGTTGCTTACACCAAATTGATTAGTAGAGAGGAGAAGTAGAAGGTATGGAGGGTGATTTGGGGTTTTGGTGGGGATAAGGGGTTCGCTGGGTGCATGTCCCTTTTACCCTCCGCCATCAAGTGTCCCAGGTATTGGGGTACCCAAAGCATTAGGGGTTAAGGAGAAGAGCCTCCAGTGGTCCCCATCTTCTCAGGTATGCCTGTGTGGTGTGGCAAATGTGGTTGATCATTTTCTCCATGTGCAGGGCTTCAAGAATCACACTGTGCCACTCCTGGAAAGAGGGGATAATTGCATCTCTTCAGTGTCTGAGGATTATTTTTTTTTGCCATGGCTGAGATAAGGGTTACATGGTATTTCAGTACCCCTACTATCCCCTCCAAGTTGCATTACAGCAGGCATGTCTGGGGAGAGAAGGCATCTTCCAAGCTCAGCAGAGGGTCAAGGTGCATTCTGATCTCTTCCCAGAGTAGCCTTGCTATTGGGCAATCCCATAGGATATGCTTGAGGGTGTCCTTGTCTCCCTTACATTGGGTACAGCTTTCCAAATCTAGCTTTCCCATTCTAAAGAGTTTGATAAGGGTGTAGTGCATGTTGTGTATGATTTGGTATTGCATGAGTTTGAGGCCATCAAACTTCAGCATGGTGTGGGTGTTTCTCTAGAGGGCTTTGTTGCACTCAGGGGCCCCCAGTTCTGGGAATTCTTTTAATGGCATGACAAGTTGTTTGGATCAGCCGTGAGGGCCAACAAGTGTTTGTAGAGTCAGGAGGTAGCATGTCTGAGGGTTGCAAGGGAGCACAGATTGTCCCATCTGCTAAATGTCTCAATTCTCCATGGCTTGGGTCCCAACATTGATACAAGCATGTGTTGGAGTTGCATGAATGGAAAAGCAGTGATCCTCAGGGGAGATCTTTGTGCTTGGAAGTAATGGTAGGAGATCAGATGGTCACCATCCAGCAGAGAGCCCAGGGCGTAGCCCCATACATGACCAAGGGGGCATTTGCGCATTTTTGATCCTGAAGTTTGGGTTTCCCATCAGTGGCTGTGCTGGATCAAGAGTTGGCCTGGTGCCCAGTAGGTTATGTACAGTAACTGCTTGCAGACTTGGACAGAGGCTCCCAAGGGGGAGGCTCGTAGAGGTGGTGGGAGAGCCTTGAGAGGGATACTGGTCGGGGCTTGAGTTCTGATCTTGGCTATGTGGCACAGATCCAGTTCCATTCTCTTCCATTGTGAGATGCATTTTGTGCCTTTCACAAGGGCCTTGTGCATTCTCTATCAAAGGAACTGTGAGGCACGCACCATGAGGTAGTATAGTGGTAGGTTGGTGAGCTGCATCTGTCCCATCTCCTTCGCTGGTGTAAGTTTTTGATAAGCCCTCCATGTGGGCTCACCTGCCTAGAGGAATGAGGAGATGATTGAGTTTAGAGCTCTGAACCATGTAAAAGGGAGAAAGCAGCCCGACATGCTAAGCAGATATAGCAGCCTGGGTAGGACGTTCATCTTGATGATGTTTATGTGACCCCATAAGGTTAAAGTAGGGAGGACCAAGGTTTAAGGTCCAGGCTTATTTTTGCCAGTATGTCATCCAGGTTGAGTGTCCGGCATAGCTTATTATTCTGAGTTACTACAATTCCCAGATAATTAATTTGTTTCAGGCTCCATCCCCCCCCCCGCCAATGCTGTGAGTGAGTGGATCGTGTGACTATTAAGGGGCATTATGCAAGATTTGGTCCTGTTTAATTTGTAGCCTGACACCCTTCCAAATTCCTCAATGATTTCCACAGTGGAGGGGATCGACTGGCTTGGTTCATTGATGTGCAGGAGCATATAGTCTACATGAGCCAAGATTTTTTATCTGTGACCTCCCACTCTGACCCTTGTCATGGTCTTATCTGCGAGGATCCTCCTGGTGAGAGGCTCAATGTAAATGTTGAAGAGGTCAGGGGACAAAGGACATCCTTGTCTGATTCATGAGTACAAGTGGAAGGGAGGGGAAAGAAGTCCGTTGTAGTGCACCCTGGATTTAGGGCTAGTGTGGAGGAGTTGGACCCAGTCCACAAAGGCCTGGGGTAGCCCATATTCTCTCAGCACCTCAAAACAAAATGTCCAAGAGACCCTGTTGAAGGCTTTCTCCACATCCAGAGAGAGCAACACTGCTGTGGTTTCTCTATCTTTAGATGTTGCTAGTATATGACTCAGTTTTTTCAGTTGGTCGGTTGCTAGCCTCCCCTGCATGAATCACACCTGCTGGGAGCCAATGAGGCTGGCTACCACTCTACTCAGCCTTGCTACCAGGATCATAGCCAGGATCTTGAGATCAACATTTAAGAGGGAGATGGGTCTATAGCTAGCCATGCTTTTCGGGTCTTTGTCCAGTTTTAAGAGCAGTGTGATAGTGGCCTCTTGCATTTCTGGGGCCAGTTCCACTTGATTTTGGCCTAGTTGAAGAGGATCACCAGTGGTTCTGCTAGTACTTCCCCATTGCCTTGTAAAAATTGGGGGTGAAGCCATCTGGGCCTGGGCGCATTATCCAGTTTCAGTGATGTCATTGCTAACTGAACCTCACTGGCCGATGTAGGAGCCCCTAGCATCTCTAAGGATTCCCATGGAACTTTTGGGAGGTTGGCTTTGTGTAGAAATTGTTGTATTTCTTCCATGGGGGCTGGTGTACCCCCCCATACATCTTGGAGTAGAAGTCTCTGAAGGCCACTGCGACTTGCTTCGCGTCAGATATGGGTGCACCCATCACGGATCATACCATATTAATGGCACGATGCACTTCTTGTTGTTTCAGTCTGAGGACCAGGAGTTTCCTGGCCTTCTCACCCTGGTTCACATATCAGGTCTTAGCTCTCAAAATAGCCAACTTGGCTTGCTCCCTAAGGAGCCCTTCATATTTTTCCTGGACCACATTAAGCTCTTTGGTGGCCTGTGTGGTTGGGGGGGGGGCCCTTTCGCTTCCAATCTAGATCTCTTATCTGATGGAAATGTTCTGCGCACTCGGCTTCCCACTTTCTCCTCCTGGCAGTTGCGAGTCACAGGAGTTCTCCCCTGAGTGTGCATTTAAAGGCTCCCCATAGGGTGGCATGCCCCTCAACCATGTGGGTATTTGTCTGAAAGAACTACATGACACAGTCCTTGATTCTGGCTAGGCACCTTTGGTCCTTCAACAGGGTATAGTTTAACTGCCAGATTTTGTCCCAGTCCAGGAGATGGGATAGGATCGGCATCTGCACAGGGGTGTAATCCAACCTGACTCTAGCTTGGATCTCACAGGATGTGGTGAATTGCAGTAATGGTTGGTTGATTCGGAAGAAGTCCAGTCTGGACAAAGAGGAATGGGGGGGGCGACCAATATGTGTATTCCCTAGAATTTTGATGAAGGATCTTCCATATGTCCAGTAACCTGAGTCAGTCAAGCAGTTCAGACATTGTCGCTGACCAGATTCCAGTCACCCACCATAATGGTGGTCTGGGTTGGCATGGAGGACATATTTACCATTAGCGTGGTAAAGAATCTGTGGTCATCTTTGTTTGGGCCTTAGACTGAGGCCAGTAGGATCTCTTGCCTACCCAGCTCCCCTCAGACTATTAGGTATCTCCCTGCTAGGTCTGACTATCTGCCCTAGAGGGTGGAATGGGACACTTCTATGGATTAGGATGGCTACTCCAGCCTTTCTGTTGCTGCACCCTGCTACAAAGACTTGCCCCCATCCATTCTCTCCTTCAAAGGTGTCTCTGATGGTTGGATATGCGTATTTCTTGGAGGTATGCGATATGGGTTTTGAGGTGTCTTAAGACTGTATATAGTTTTTCTTTCATCTGCACCCTTTTATTTTCCATGTGGTGAGGTTGTATGGGGTATTCGTTATATAAGACATTGGGTGTACCTGTGTGTGTGTCACATGTGGGGCTGGCCAAGTATGCCTCAGCCAGCAGGGGCATGTCAGTGCATTCACTGCTGTTGGTTGGAGAAGGGTTCCTGTGAGGTCCCACCTAGCTCTAGAACTGGGGATTACCCTTAGTACATGCTCCCCCCACCCAACAGCGATCCTCCACATCCACTGTACAGTACTGGCAGGAGATTGAGCATCCATAATATAATGAATTACTGTGAAACAACAAAAATCATTACCTACAACATGAAGACTAACTACAACATACAGTACATACAGTTGGCTAGGCATAAGGTAGGAACTATACCTTCCCAGGCCCCTGGACGTAAGATGCCCAGGGTAAACCAGGGTAGTAGGGCCCCCCCAGCCACTTGATCCATGTGGGGCTCCCATGAGCGCTGCCAGTCTCTGTCCATAATCAGTGGCTATAAATGGTCCAGAGAGATAAACAGGTATGTGCATAGTGTATAGTTCAGAAACAAGTCTCACAGCAAATGATTATCATGAAGTCCTATGCTTCCAGTCAGTGGGATCTGAGAAGAGTTCCATTGCAGTCTTTTGCCTGTCAAACAGTATGCATGAATCACCAGCATCTACATGATGTCACACAAAAATAACTTAATTTAATTGCTGCAGTGGTTCCAGTGAGAGCAGCCCCAGAAGCAAGCAGCTTTCTTTTGTTGCAAGCATGTTGATCCATAACAGTTAGCAAGCTATCTGCCTCCAGATCTAGCCCTCACCAAGGGAGCTGTACTGTCTCGGGTTAGCCCATTCGCCCTCTGCTGCCCAGTGAGAGCATGTTGTTTAGTAGCCTCACCCCACTGGCCTGTCCTCTCCTCACACTGGGGATTGATTCTGGGGGTGTCCCACACTGCGCATCATTCTAAGTGTGGGTAGCATCCCACATTGAACCTTCGAGGAGTTTGTGACATTCCAGGGGGGCTGGTGTTGCTCATCCATGGATCAGGCCAGTGTGCCTCTCATTTAAATCTCCTGCCTTTCCAGTTGAGTTGTAGAGGCTTCACAGCTCTCCTGGATTAATGGCCACTGCCGCCTGCCCTCCCTTGCTCATAGAGCCATCCCGGACCGGCAGAACCCGATTGGTGCTCTGACTTTTTCGGAAGGCTCCGATTGGTACGCACGCTTTCCTCTTGCACACCGATTGGTGCACCTTCTGCCATTGACTTTCACAGGGATTTCAGTGGGACCCTGACTGCCTTTCCACTGCTAATTGCTGGCTGAATTTTACCGAATAACTGGATATGACTTCGCTAAATGTTGTAACTGTGTTAGTTAAAATATTTAATGATTAAGTAGCCACTAAAATGATGTGCTTTTGCCACTACAAATACAGCTTAAACGAGTCTCTGAAGTACATGGTGCAGACATAGTCTGTTTTTCAAAAGCGAATAGTTACTCCTGCCTGTGATTGTTCCTGTTAGTCTGCAAAAACCTGCCTAATACTGCTAGCTAAAACCTAAATTGACTGATTACTGCTGATTACTTATTTCACTCCTCCTTTGTCTCATTCTTTTACTAAGTATCCCCCACGCCGTTATATCTGTACTGCTGTCTCTGACCTAATTTGCCTTTGTATAAACCCTCCCCCATTACTATTTTGTCTGGTATCTCTCTCCCCCTTTACAGCTCATCATCCTGGTGTGTCCTACCCCTGCCTCTTCACCTTTCTTTGTCTAAAGCGTAATCACCCCCACCCACCACTGCTGGTCTGAAGCCAGGTTCCCGCCCCTAACTCTACACCATCTTCAGGTATATTTACTGAGTCTTTCTCTCTCCCCTTCCCCTTAGGCTCTTGCGCCTGAGCGGCTCTCTCTACTTTGGGTGGACAGCTCATAACGCCCCCACAGATGCCTTCCGAGCCCTAGCCGAACTCCTGCTGACTTTGGATCCAGCAACGCGGATCCAGCTAACAGGTACAACCACTGCTTGCTCGTAGAGACATCCCAGACTGGCAGAACCCGATTGGTGCTCTGACTTTTTTGGAAGGCTCCGATTGGTACGCACGCTTTCCTCCTGTGTACCGACTGGTGCGCCTTCTGCCCTTGACTTTCACAGGGATTTCAGTGGGACCCTGACTGCCTTTCCACTGCTAATTGCTGGCTGAATTTTCTCCTGCCCCCCCACCCCTCCCAGGCCTCCTTTAAATACAGCTTTGCTCCACCCAAACAAGCTCCAAATTTCCGGCTGACTCCTATTGGCTATCATCTGGCAGTGCTAAACCAATCTAGCCAATACCGCATGTAGCAGAACTACAGCACCTAGACTGATTTTAAGTACTTCTTACCTACTTATTTATTTACCAAAATTCTAGTTTTTAATTACACTTCTACACTAATCTCTCTGAAACTGAGAGCTACTGTTTGTGATCATGGTATCCACTTAGCAGTACTCCCCAACCTTCTCTAATTACTGGTCACAATTATTCTGGCAAGATGGGTTGCCTCTTTTTCCTTCTGCTAATACTTGGGAACATTATGCCACATGCCCTGCTGCATCTCAAAGTGTTAGGTGCTAAACCAGTTGCTGAGTCCCTCACTACATCCTACACTACCCCCACACACTGTACCTCCACCCTCTCGCCAACCCTCTCATCACACATATATACCCTACATCCTTCTGCCCACCCCCTCCTGTACCACTCATCCATGTATATCCAAGCTCTGTCCCTCATTTGCTCTAAACCTCAATTCCTCCATATGCTCTCACACCCAAAACGTACACCCCTTACAAGCTATCAAAGGCAACTACTAAGGGAAAAAGCCCTCTCTTTTTTATTATATTCCCTACAGAAAATGCTGCTGTTACTCCTTCTTTGCTTAGGTAATGTGGAGCTAAATCCTGGCCCTCCACTCCAATTTTCCTCTCCATTGGACTTTGCAGCTGCCCCTGGGCTAAAGATGATATTAGTAAACATCCTAAGCCTGACTAAAAAATTTGACCAACTTCAAGCCTGGGCAGCACATACTAACCCTGATCTCATCATTATCACCGAATCATAGCTAAAAAAGACTACTCCTGACCAACAAGTTACTCTTCCAGGCTACAAACTATTTAGGGCAGACAGGAACACTGGGGGAGTGGTCATATATGCCAGAAATAAGTCTGTAGTAACTGACATCCTTTGCAAATCCAAGCCTAAAGAATATGAAGTTGTTTCACTAAAGCTTCACCTTCCCTCCACGGAATGCATTACCATCATAGGTGGCTATAGGCCCCCGTCTAGTGGCTCCGAAATCATCTGCATTATAAAATCCCTAACCTTAGCTGCCAACTCAGAAACAATTATCCTGGGGGACTTCAACATGGATTGGCTCACTACAAAATTTCACTGCCTTAAATCCCTCTGTGATGAGCTTGGTCTTATACAACTAGTTACCGAACCCATGAGGAACAATACCTCAAACTCGGCTAAAAGTGCCATCTCAGATGTTATTCTAACTACTCACTCCAATCAAATCCCCCATTCAGCAGTATTCCGTAATGATATGAGTGACCACTGCATGGTGGTTTGCACAAAATCACAAACTAAAACGTACCAACAGTCCAAATTTAGTACTAAGAGGTCTTTACGCAAATTTAATGCGTCAAACTTTCTGTATGGCCTGAGCAGGATCAGCTGGCAAGATTTATATCTTGCAAACACTGCAGACGAAGCTGTCTCCCTCCTTAGTGACAATCTTACTGCCCTGGCAAACAAGCATGCACCCATTATCAAAGTCAGGGTGTGCAACATTTCCCACCCCTGGTTTACCCCAGACCTAAAGGCTGCGCTTATTAACAGAGACAAACTCTGGGATAAGGCTAGGAACACTAAGAGCCCTGCAGAATGGCAGGCCTTCAGAACTGCTAGGAATGCTTGTGTCAAAAGCATTCGTGCTACAAAAGCTAACTTCTATATCTCCACCCTGGAACAAGCCAAAGGGAACCCCCCAAAAATCTGGAGAACACTTATATCTATTGAAGGCCATCCTTCAGCTCCATCTCTCCCAACCAAGATATTTACCAATGGCAGGTTGGTGAAAAACAGCACCCAGATCCTTGAAGAACTCAATTTACATTTTGTTACCACTGGACTTGCTTTTGACTCCTCACCATATGCTAACCATGTGAATACTAGTGAAAGCTCCACCTCCTCTACCTGCAGGCCGTCCCACCCCCTCCAGATCCGCACTATTACTTATAAAGAAGTTGAAGATTCTCTCCTTAATCTAGATCTCTGAAAGAGTGCCGGGGATGATGGACTTGAACCATTTTTCCTGAGAAAAGGCTATGCCTTTCTCACTGCACCTATCCTAGATATCTTCAACCTATCCATTACCTCTGCAACAGTTCCATCTAGCTGGAAGTCTGCCCGCATCCTTCCTCTTTTCAAATCAGGAGATCCCTGCGATTTAAACAGTTACAGGCCCATCTCCATTTTGCCTGTTCTCTCTAAAGTTCTCGAAAAGCTGATCTACAATCAATTGAAACAACATATTGAATCTTACTCTCTCCTAAACCATGTACAGTCAGGTTTCCGGTCCAAACACAGCACAGTCACTGCTTTGGCTAAGGTCACTAATGACTGGATTTCCACCATGGACTCCAAGAAGGTCACCGGCGCAGTGTTCCTGGACCTTAGTAAAGCCTTTGATACTGTTGACCACCCCCTCCTAATCAACTGCCTTTCTAACCTAGGTGCCACTCCTTCTACCATACAGTGGTTCACCAGTTATCTCTCTGGTAGGATGCAGAAAGTCAAAGCAGATGGCTGTCTCTCAGTCCCACTTCCGATTGCCAGGGGAGTCCCCCAAGGCTCCATATTAGGCCCAATCCTATTCTCTCTATACATCAATGATCTTGATTCCTACATAACAAACTCCAGTATTCACTTCTTTGCAGATGACACTGTATTATATACCTCTGGCACAACTCTAACAGAAGTTAGGGACGTCTTGCAAGCTGACTTTGCACAGCTCGAAAGTAACCTTATTAAAGCAAAGCTCCTTCTGAATGCTAAGAAAACTAAGGCAATGTTCATCTCACGTAATCCTGCCTTTGGATTCCCCCCTTTGCTGCCAACGAACCTTATCGTCACTTCACTGGGTGAAACCCTGGAAGTTGTTCCTAAATTTAAATACCTTGGATTCTGGATAGATAACAAGCTCACCTTCAATGACCACATTGAGGACCTATCCAAGAGGCTCAAAGCACGACTAGGCTTCTTCTTTCGAAACAGGTATCTCTTCCCTGTTGCGACCTGAACCAAGCTTGTACTGGCCACATTTCTTCCACTACTTGACTACGGAGATTTCATCTATGCCACCTCTGCAATCTCAGGCCTAAGTAAACTGGACATTCTCTACCACCATGCTATACGGTTCATCACCAGAGCTCCCCACAGAACCCATCACTGCGACCTGTACACAGCTGTTGGTTGGACCTCACTCACCACCAGATGCCTGCTCCATGCTGGGATCTGGACCCTCAAGATACTCCTTCACAAATTACCAAGCTACATAATGTCCCTCATCTGTATCTGCCACAGTGCTTACTCACTCAGGAAATCAAACTACATATTGCTCGACGTCCCAAGAACTCGTACTGCCTTTGGACAACATGCCATTTCATTTGCACTTCCTACATTCTGGAACCAACTCCAATCCATACTAAAACTAACCAGCATTGTCCCAATTAATCTCTACAAAGCCTTATCCTCATCTAAAATAAAAGATATCTGTCACTGCTACTAAACCCCCCATACCACCCTTACGTTAGTTACTCATACACCGACTGCCCATGCTCTGACCGAAACAGGTCGGCAACCACACAAGAAGTACAAGACTAAGCTTAACAGCTATAGATTTGATCCCCATGACCTGTTTTTACTGCCTTTCACCTCTAGATCTCCTTATCACACCTTTCTCCACTCTACTCTGCTAGTCCCTAGCCTCATCTTTTACCGTCACTTTTTCTCCCTACCTTCCTTCTTAAACTCTCCCTGCTGTCTCCGCACATTAACTTTCTCCTATAATGCACTTATCTTTGTATGTATACAACTTTACCCAAACATCTGCTGATCCAGCATCAGACTTTAATGCCAGAACCCTGCCTTACCTGGCTGTATCACATCATGAATTGTCATTTATGAACTTTGTATGTGTCGTTTGCTCGATTGACAATGATACCTTGTATGTTACATCCATGTGTCTCGATTGACATTGTTACCTTGTATGTTATGTCCATATGTCTAGGTAAATGACCCAGGACCTCCTTGTGAATGAGTTTGCTCAATGGAATCTTTTTTCCTGCAATAAACTTGAACTTGAACTTGGAAAAATGTGTAATTTATCAGTCATGCCACAAGATGGTTACTCCTATAGCTGCTGTGGGAGTCAGAAGCAGGGCAAGGGGCCTTCCCTTGGGGCATGAGGGGGTGTAAGGAGAATGATAGGAGCACTGCAGCTTCCTGGGAGTCACAACTTGCCAGCACAGAGAGCCCTCGTGGGTAACAGCGGGTTTGTAGATGGGACCTTCACCTCCAATTCCAACCCTTTGCCTCCCCTCGACTGGGTGGTTTTGTTCTTGCCTGGGAGGTGTGTGGGAGAACCCTTATCCTCCCCTCTATACATGACCTTGGTCCAGCTGTCCCCAAGGGGACCTGCTGCCCTGGTGACTTGAGGTTCCATTTCTTTTGGGGGGGTGGGCCATCTGGTGTGCATCTCGGGGGATTGTCATTGTTGCTCCAGATCCCTAGGCTTGTCTGTTCCCCAATCAGCTTGTTGCACTGCTAGCTGGTGGTAGAAATTGCAGAATCTAGTGGTGGGAACCCAGGGTAGGGTCAATGTACTGGGGCTGGTATTCAAGGCCCAAAGAATGATCGGGGAGAAGGGATTGCAGTAAGAAGCAAACTTCTCGGCTTGAGAGGAGCTGCAGTTTGTATGCTCCACCTGGCAGGAGGTCTACCGGTTCCCTTGTTTGATGGTAGCTCCTGAGTGTTTAGGTAGAGGGGGGCAGAGAGGAGGCATGCAGTGGGTTAGAGGGATCCCTGAACATGAGCGACTATCAATTGATAAGCATGTCTGATGCTATGTGCCTGTGACCCACATTCTCCTTGTATTTCCCTGCCTGGTACTTTCTGGTATGGTAGCCCCTCTCTCATGATTGCCAGAGTTACCCTTCCTCACCTCCCATGTTGTACTCACACCCCATCTCCCTCCCAGTCCTGTTTTAGTGAGCATTGTCCCAGCTCCTTCCTCCCCTCACCTCAGTCCCCTGGTACCTTGAGTGACAGTCCTATTCTTTTGAGCTAGTATATATGATTTAGTCATTACATGGCAGTTGTCCCATCTGGATGCAGCCTACTCGTAGTGTTGTCACTCTTTGCTGTCCTTCCCCACTGTTTGTGGCAGGTGCAATGCCATTATCAGGGTGCTGAGATCGGCACTGGTTGCTGGGGTCAGTATGCTGCCATAGGGTCCAGCAGGAGTGTCTCAGTTGAATCATTCAGTCAGGGAAGATGGGACTGCAGGGGGAGTCTCTGGGCTACTTGTGGATGGTATTACCAATGTCCGTTGATGGGACATCCTGTACACTCTCAGTGGTGTTGTCCACCTGTAGGCATCATGATGCAGGGCATCAGGGGCTGGGCACAGAGTTAGTGCAGCCGAGGGTACACCTAATTTTAGCGCTCCCCTCTGCATCTGTGCAGATGTCTGTGGACGTGGTGTGCCCTCCTGGGTCATCCTGTCCTGGCCAGGTTAGATTTATCATTAGACCTCTGGAAGGTAGACAAAAGGACATAAAATCTCCAATGGGAAAGTATGTCTTTGCTCTGGAAGAAGGGGGATGAGAAACCAAGACTGTTATGGCCACCATTTTTTTGACAAGACAAGGGATCTGGGACCTTTCACCTGGTGGTCATCTCCTCACCTTTCTTGCACCTGGACAAAAAAGGCAGTCATTGCTCTCATCTCCACAGTCACACTCCAGGAGACATAATGTCCAGCATTTCTGCAATGAAGCCGTAGATGTGATATCTAGTTGACAGAGGGTACTTCCGGTCCGCAGAGCTATTTAAACAGTCAGCAGCAGGAAGCGGCACAAGCTCAAGTGTGTGTCGGCAAGCACGGAGACCCACACAGAGACCTGTGCATCTGAGCATGTGTCTTGCATGTCCTGCATGGGGACGGGGCAAGGGATCCACCTTCATCTATTGCCTAAGGTGTGTCATGGGAGGTACCAATCACACACGAGGTAAAGAACCTAGTAGACACTCCAGAATTTCTCTATAAGGGGAGATATATATACCTGGCAAACCTCACCCAAGAAAAACATGTAATCTGTTATTTCCAAACTAAAAATGGAGGCCAGGGATGGTGATATGCACCACCTACTGGACTCTCTATGCCAGAGAAGAGAGCTGATGAGATGCAAAATGTATAATATGTATGCTGAAACAAAGCAATGCCCATTACAAAATTCCACATGTAGCAAATGTTTGGAAAATATGATACTTAAAGATGAAATAAGGGTACTAAAATGTATGGGTCCTGAGGAAAATATTCATCAAATAGTAATCCCCCCTACTACTGCTGTATCTGAAAGTAATATGCCACTAACAGGAAGCAGACTACCTACTGGCAATTCTAGTGGGGATTCTGACACTGAAGGCTGGGTTACTGCCTGTGAGGACTCTGACTCATGTAGTTGGGCTATGGTGTCAAAGGGGCCTGCAAAAAAAAATGATGGAGAGCTTTGGGTCGATCTGAACTAGCTCTGCACAACAAATATGCTCCCCCTAGTACAATTACTGAAACTTGCTCTACCTCCCCATCAAAGACAGCCCCAAGAAAATAGAGGCTCTGGTTATAGGTGACTCCATATTAAAAAAGACTGACACTGTTGTGACAAAAAACAACAAATATAACTGTAAATTGCCTCCCAGGTTTAAGGGTTAAGGATATAAAATGCCGTCTACCAAAAATAATACACTACACCCCAAACTCTCAAGTCATAATGATACATGTGGGCAGCAACAACATAGATAAAGACCATGAGATGGATATTGTTGCTAAGATATTTGACTGTGCAGACCTTATCCAGGAGAAGGGACAAACACATAGGCCCAGATACTCAAATTACGCCCAAAAACTGTGCAATAGCAGGAGCAAGTGCAAGTCTATTGCGCCCATGCACAAGAGACGCAATATTCAAAAATGGAGAAGGCCAAACTGCGCCTACAGCCGACGACTGAATATCGCACCACCTGCACCATAGCATAACTAGGGAGGGGAAGCTGAACAGATCTGATGTGCCATAGTGCAACAAGGGATGTTCAGCTGAGCAATCCAGAGGCGGCGACATAAGCGCAACCAAGGGGCGCCCCCAGCAGCAGAGCAATGTAACTGCACAACCAGGGAGGTAGGGGCCCACGACCCATGCCACAGATGGGCACAGGAACACACAGCAGAACAGACATCGTCCCCCCACACCCCATGCACTGCACAACTGGGGAAGGGCCGGAATACCCACTGGCCCATGGAGACAAGCAAACAACCCACAGCCGGGCCACGGTGCCCCATCACACCTACCGGCAAATTGTGACTGGCACACAAGGAGGGCTGACCACCCCCCCATGCCACACCATCCCCCAATGCAGAGCACACCCTGCACCGTGACCCCCAGACACCCCCCCATGAGCAGTGACCACCACTGCAGGAAACCCCATGCATGCCACCACCCCCACTGTGACACTGCAACCCTGTGCACCACAGAACCATGCAAGCCAGCTTCACCACAAGCACCCATCAGCGGGTAGCAGCACACAGCAATGCAACAACGGCAGACACAGTGCCACCATGCACAGTCCCCCCGAGGTACTGCTGAGAGACCAACCATGAGTCGGCACATGAGGTACCCCACACGGGACAAGGCGTGCCCTTGACACCACCACCAGTGGTACAGCACCCTGCACAGTAGTTCAATGACACACCCTGACCCACCACTGGCCACAACAGCTAGCACAGACACCCACAGTGGTGCATGGAAGCATGCACCACACCGGATGCCACACAGTGTATGGACAGACACCCACCCATACCCAAGGGCACAACACAGGGACGCAGTGCTGGGGCAACTAAGCCCCCATTGTGGGCCCATGTAAACTGTGTACACACAACCCACAGTCCTCCATGGCACTGGAGTGCTAGCCACCCTGCGCAGGCACTGTGGACCTGTACACCACCATCAGTCACCCGGAGCACAAGTCACAGTCAGTGGGGCACATCCCCTGCAACACACACAAGGCACAGCATGGAGGTGGGACAACAACTGTGGTGTCCACAGTGCCACCCAAGGCAGGCATGCACCACACCAGTGACAGGAGGCAACCCAGCAATGTGACGGGTACAGTGACTGCCCTGCAGGGACTGCCACCACTGACATGCCAGTGGACTGTTCAGGGCAGAGACAACATGTGTGTCAGCTGCACAGGCCATGGACGGGCTGATGGGTGCGCCATGGACACAGAGCACGCACCATGGACCACTGCACACAGTCATCCAGTGCACAGGGAACTACACACACACCACAGACACTGACTGATTACCCCCACACCATAGTCACCTCCACACGGCCACACACACACACCCATGACCGTACCACCCCTGACGCCATGCACACCACTGCAGCTGAGCACCTATAGCCCGCTGCAAATCAGAGACCACAACAGTATTCATATCAAAATTAAATGTATTGAAAAAATATAACAATCAACTATATACAATAATACAAGAACTATATACAATATAACATAGGAACTATATACAAGGTTGGGGGGGCCACAAACAAGGTGGGGTTAGGTAGAGGGCAGGAGTGGACAAATGGGACGGGGATGGAGGAGTGTGAGGGTGGGTCAAGGGGGGTAGGGGAATACCGGGAGCAATCCATCCCTAGCGGGAGCGCCTCTCCCTGCTCTGGCTCCTCCTGGCCCTGTGTCTCCTCAGTACCCCAGTCTCATCTAAGCATTGCAGGATGTCCAGCGACGCCCGTGCCACCACCAATATCTCCCGCAGTGCCTCCCAGATCTCACGAAGATGGCAGGTACCTAGGACAAGGGAGCACAGTCAATAGGTGTGAATGCACAACCCCATACAGCCCATCCACTGTGCATGGCATATGGCTGTGGGACATACCACTGTGATGGTGTGTGACCACCCACAATGATCACGTCCACAGGACCTGCCCACCTGGCGCATACAGCCATGCGGAATGCTGCACACAACCACCGGCCAAGTCACACACAGCACCACCGTGGCCGTTTAGTGACATGGCTATGTGGTGCAAAGGCGATGGCACAACCATGTACCTGGTGAACACATGGACCACCATTGATGCACTCCCAGACATGCATTGCCACTGGACAGTGTTGACTGTAACAAGTTGCGTGCATGGCAGTGGTGTTGATGGATGGTGGCCATGTCCCGCTGCCCACCCTGTCACACAGCATGCAATAGTAATCATGGATATATGGCACTCACCCTCATCGGGCCAGTCAGGTGGGCGGTGATGGCCCTCGTCCTGCCTGGCTGCACCACTTTCCTCCCGCCGCCGCTCTTCCCTAGCACAGCGACATTCCTCTGGGCCTGTGGGGCAAACAAGGAGAGAGGAACATCAGTACAATCCCAAAGCAAAGTCCCCCTGCCCCAGGTGTGTGCCCTCCCACCCAGTCAGACCCACCCACCCCACACCCTGTGAACACCACCACAGCCAACCCCAGATGGTTCCTCCCCTATATGCTGGACACATACAACACTGTTACCCATATGGACAATAAAAGTGTGTTGACAGAACCCCTACCTGGCCGTGGCACTGTGCCCCTCCTGGCACATACCCACAGGCTTGCCAGTAGCTCTGGCTCCCTCTTCCACAGGTCCCCGTATCAGTGCCTGCACTGCTCCGCACTCCTCCACCATCCAGTGGCCTCCTCCAGGGCAGTGGCCACCTCCTGCCACACCTGGGTCCTAGCCCTGTCCAGAGGCACCTCCCCAAAGAGATGCCCATGGTGTGGCTCCACAATGGCCACTAGATTTGCTAATTCAATTGCAGACCACTGGGCTGCCCTTCTGTGTGCCATTCTCTCTATTCTAGTTGGCAATATGGTGCTCTGCAGCGAGGCTCCCCACGTGCAGATGCTGCGTGGTACAGCACTGCCATTCCCTGTCGCGCTGTTACCGAACAGTGCAATAGAGGCTCACCCATGCCTGACGCATGGTGCCTAGGGGCCAAAGGTCAGGCACAGGGTCAAGGGTCTCTGGCACATGGACATGCACAGCACCATTGGAACACAATGCGTGTAGCATGATTGGCTGCCTGTGTGCCAGTGCCATAGCGGCCTACCGCGCAGTTGGTCCATTGCCCCTATGATGGCCCAGTGCCACAGCGCCATGTAGTGACCATCGCTATAGCACCTCTGGCACAATGGTGGCCATGCTCTGCATTGCCTACCATGCACAGCATGTCATCAGTGTGGCAGACGCCTGCATCAGCAACCCAGGCATGCTCAGTGAGGTGTACTACACAAGTCACAGAACTGCACCATTGGCTCAGCACGTTCAACACAATTGCGCAAAGTGCAACAGCGCGATATTCAGCTGTCATATGCAAATCATCTAATCATCCATTCAATGGTGCAGCACTGCAATTTGCATCCACTTAAAGTTGCTCCTCGCCTCATTTGCATGGGTTGCGCTATAAAAGTGCGATATTGTGCTGCAGTGGCCATAGTCAGTTACTGCAGTTTATTGGTGAGTTGCATGCTGTTTGGGAGTGTGGACTGTGGATTTAGGGACATGCATGGGACTGCACAGTCACAGGTAACAACTGCTATTCTTACAGGCTACATAATGACCGAGCAGGTTGTTGGAGAGGAGGAACACAGTGGTGGGAGGAGGAGGAGGCCTAACTTTACAAAGGCCGAAACCGAGGCCCTGTTCGAGGCCTACCTGGATCAGGAGCCACTTCTCAGGGAAGACGGGGAACACCTCAAGCCCATGCTGCTGCATGGGAGGAGGTGGCATGTGCTGTGAACCTGCATGGCAGCCACCAGCTCTCCGTGCAGGATTGTAAGAAAAAGATGGGCAATTGACAGGAGGAGGATAAAGGAGAAGGTGGTTGCCATCAGGGCAGCACGTGCTGCAACAGGTGGGAGACAGCCGGAGGTGGTACAGCTGACCCCACAGGAGGAGAGGCTTGCTGGAAGCATGCAGTGCAGTGCCATTGAGGGTGTTCCGGGTGGTGGCTTCCAGACGGGTGGTGGCCCATCACTGCATGGTAAGTCATGGTCTGTCTATGGGGGGCAGGGTAGGTCACACGCAGTAATGCGACTTTGCTTTCCCTTACAGATCCTGAGCATCAGCATGGGTCAGCGGTGGTGGGCCTGTCCACTGAGGACAGTCAGCTGGAGTTGGACCATCCACCTCCACAGGTATACATGGAGCATTGCAACAGTGGGGCCACCTGGCTGTCCACACTGATGTCATTGTAACAGGTGTGGAGGAAGCCCTGCCTGTGTCCCAGCATGCTGGCGTCCACAGATACCAGCATGCTGTGACTGTGGCCAGTGCAGAGTCCGTCACCGGTGATGATGACACTACCGTCATGGGCAGTGGCACGTGTGTGCCATGGGATGGCCACACAGCAGGGAAATTCGTGCCCATGACTGTGGGTGGTGCCGCCGTGGAGGCCTGCGTGTCAGCACAGTCCCAACCTGTGCCTGTCAGCACCAGTGGGGCAGCACTGGTGTCTGTTCAGGACAGTGGGACTGTTGTGGCCACTTTGGCAGCACCACTGAGCCCTGGGGAGCAGCAGCTGGAGGGGCAGCATCAGCAGTCGCCCAATGGGCTTGGGGGTACAGGGTTCAGTGGCTGTGTCTGTGCACCACCTGTGGACATGCCCAGACCTGGTCCTGGTGTGCAGCACCTACCCTCAAGGGGTGCTGAACATCAGGCCCTTGCACACCCTGAGGGACGGGATGCCGAGGAGGGTGATGACCTCTTGGACGAGCACACCCGCCTACTGCAAGCATCGGTCCAGCAACAGATGCAGCTTGCGACGTCTGTGGATGCACTGCATGTGGCTCTGGAGTGGGCAGAGGAGTGTCACAGCAGGGACACCGCACTGATCCTGCAGGGATGGACCGTTAGTGGGAGGATGGCGAGAGTTGAGCCATACGCAATAGGGTTGCGCCTGCGCAAGTCCAAAATTGCGCCATTCTGCAATATTCAGCAGGAGGCAGTTGGGCCCCCGAAATCATGCTGAGCAACAGTGCTATGATAATGAAGGCATGTGACCTGAAGGGGGAGGAACCATGCATAAATGGCACAGTGTGATATTCAAAGACTTGCGCAATGCGCTACAGTGGAGCAAGCGGAAGTTGCACCATAGTGGAAATGAGCCAAAATAAAAAGGAGCAAGGAAGAGGCGCAAGAATACTACAGGGAAGCCACATGTGTCAGAGGCAGAGGCACAGACAGGGCAAGTGGCAGGAACAGGGTAGACCAGGGAAAGACCACAGCAACAGACAGGCACAAGGAAGGTGTGGGGAGCCACACAGCTCAGAGGCCAGCACAGGCAGGTGTACCCGGTGCAGAGGAGGTAGCAGCCAGGACAGTGGGGGGAATAAAGTGACAGCTGCCGGGGGGGGGTGAACGCAAGCCAGGGACATGGCCAGTGCCACCTTGTACATGGAGGCCGTATGAGGGGGCTGAGAAGGTGAGCAGGAGGGGGATGTGGCCGTGGAAGGGCCCGTCGGTGGTATGCCCCCAACAGGCAGTACCGAGCCTGCACCAGCTTTGAGCTGTACACAGATACTGAGATTGTGGGCCGGTACTGCCTGAACAGGGCAATATTGAGGTGGCTCTGTGAGCTGTGCAGTAATGTGATGCAGGCACCCACACGACAGAGCAATGCCCAGTCAGTGGAGACCAAGGTAACAGCCTGTATGTGCTTGCTCGCCACGGGTACCTTCCAGAGACCAACTGGGGACACCACAGGCATAACCCAGTCGGCCACATCACGCTACCTCACCCAATTCCTCAGTACACTGCTGCCACACGCTGAGGAGTACATCCATTTCCTCAGCACAGTGGCAGAGCACAAAGCAAACATAGAGTTCCACAGGGTAGCACGTATGCCTGGCATGCTAGGGGCAATAGACTGCACCCATGTGGCCATACGCACCCCACCTGGCCCCAAGGGGGCCGCATACATAAATCACAAGGGCTATGCCAGCATCAACTGCCATGTGGTATGCAATGCCAGGGGGCGCATTATCAATGTCTGTGCCATGCACCCTGGGGGAGCACACGATTCATTCATCTGGCACCAGTTGGCACTGTGCCACAGATTCGAGAGTGGGGACATCCCCACTGGACACCTAGTGGGTGAGTATGCAAACCACATGGACAATCATAGGGCCTGGGGGGGCATGGCGAGACGTGACATGGGTAGTGGCCTACATGGCCTGGGGCAGGGCGATGCTGATCACCAAACTAACCTCCACCCTCTACACACAGGTGACAGTGGATACCCACTCCGTCCCTGGCTGCTCACACCCTACCGGCAGCCCACGACCCCATCGCAGCAACGCTATAATGAGGCACATGCCACCACACGTAATTCTCATCGAGCGGGTGTTCGGGATGCTGAAGGCACGTTTCCATTGCCTGGACACCTCTGGCAGTGCCCTACAGTACGGCCCCTCAAAGGGCCTGCGGGCTATTTCTGGCCTGTTGCATCCTGCACAACATGGCCAATGAATGTGGGATAGCCGTACAGGTCGAAGAGGGGGACAGAGATGGGGACGATGGGGACGCTGGTGACGATGGTGATGGGCAGCCCCCCTTGGCCGACGGGACCCCTGACTGATCCAGCTGGCACAGCTGCACTGGGGCACCATCAGGGAGGAGCACTTCAGCCAACCCAGGTAAGCCATGGGGCCATGTGCAACCACAAGTGGCTAAGGAACAACCCACAAGCACACATGGACACACACAAGGGGTGCATGCCATCAAGGGAAGTGGCAGGGCACAGAAGCACACACACAACCAGGGATGGGTGAAGATTAACATGCCACGTGGATGGACACACACACACGCACACACACAATGCACCAAACGTGCACAGAGGGCAGGAGGCACACCGACCCAGAACGCCAGCCATAGCAACACACATGTCCACAGGCCACCACGCCCACTGCCTGTCCATGTGCGTGTGTCAGATGCTGAGCACCATTGCACATCAGTGTATAGCGCAATGCAGGCATCATCATGCACACGCAACTGCAGACAGCAGCCGGAAGGGTGTGCAGGTGGACTGTGTGTCCGCATGCAGGACCGAGTACCCACCCATGCACTACCCACTGAAACACACAATGCACACAGGGAAGCACCAGACAGTAGCCATGCTGGGAGACAGGTCAGTCATGCGACACAGTGCCCCGGCCATCACGGATGCATGGGCGGCCCCACCGAGACCCACCAGCACTGACAGGCTGACCACTGGCCTCATGGGGTGGCACCGATGGTCCCCCAGGGGTTCCACTGCTTGAAAGTGAACATGCCCACACAGGGGTCTGCAGTACACTGAACATGCCTGCACCAGGAGTGCTCGGGATGCCCACAGCTGAACCCGGCGTCGACAGGGTGGGAGTCGCACGACGCCGGGAATGGGAGGTGGAGAGTGCACTGCGTGGTGTCCGCGATGCATGGGTACCTGACTGTGTGCCCATTGTGGCCATGACAGCAATGAATGCCTGTGCATGCCTGTCAATGGCAGTGGTCACATCCTCCTGCAAATGGTCCATCTGTGCCAGGATCCATTCAGTGTCCCTGCTGTGACACTCCTCTGCCCACTCCAGCACCACACACAGTGCTTCCATGGATGTCGCAAGCCGCATCTGCTGCTGGACCAATGCTCGCAGTAGGTGGGTGTGCTCATCCAAGAGGTCATCAGCCTCCTCGGCATCCTGTCCCTCAGGGTGTGCAAGGGCCTGATGTTCAGCACCCCTTGAGGGTGGGTGCTGCACACTAGGACCGGGTCTGGGCATGTCCACAGGTGGTGCACAGATGCCGCCACTGAACTCTGTACTCCCAGGCCCCGTGGGTGACTGCTGATGCTGCCCCTCCAGCTGCCGCACCCCAGGGCTCAGTGGTGCTGCCACAGTGGCCGCAACAGTCCCACTGTCCTGATCAGACACCAGTGCTTCCCCACTGGTGCTGACAGGCACAGGTTGGGACTGTGCTGACACGCAGGCCTCCACAGTGACACCAGCCACAGCCATGGGCGTGAATTGCCCTGCTGTGTGTCCATCCTGTGGCACACACGTGTCACTGCCCATGATGGTTGTGTCATCATCACTGGTGCCGGACTCTGCCCCTGCCACAGCCATAGCATGCTGGCCTCCATGGATGCCAGCACACTGGGACACAGGCAGGGCTTCCCCCACACCTGTCTCAACTACATCAGTGTGGACAGCCAGGCGGCCCCACTGTCATACAGATCCACACATTCCTGTGGAGGTGGATGGTCCCACCTCCGACTCCGTCCAACTGTCCGCAGTGGACAGACCCACCACCGCTGACCCATGCAGATGCTCAGGATCATTAAGGGAAAGCAAAGTAGCGTTACTGCGTGTGCCCTACCCGGCCTCCCCCCGAGACAGACCATGACTTACCATGCAGAGATGGGCCACCACCCGTCTGGAAGCCACCACCCGGAACTCCCTCTATGGCACTTCAGTGCGTGCTTGCAGCAAGCCTGTCCTCCATTTGGGTGAGCTGTACCACCTCCGGCTGTCCCTCACCTGTTGCAGCACATACTGCCCTGATGGCAGCCACCTTCTCCTTTACCCTCCTCCTGTCTGTACCCATCTTCTTCTCACACTCCTGCACGGATCGCTGGTGGCTGCCATGCAGGTTCATGGCATGTGCCACCCCTTCCCATGCAGCAGCACGGGCCTGAGTGATGCCCCGCCATCCACTGAGCAGTGGCTCCTGAGCCAGGTAGGCCTCGAAAAGCGCCTCGGTTTCGGTCTTAGTGAAATTCAGCCTTCTCCTCCTCCCACCACTGTTGTCCTCCTCTCCAAGAACGTGCTCGGTCATTATGTAGCCTGTAAGAATGGCAGTTGTTACCTGTGACTGTGCAGTCCCATGCATGTCCCTGAATCCACAGTCCACACTCCCACACAGCATGCAACTCACCAATAAACTGCAGTAACTGACTATGGCCACTGCAGCACATTGTCGCACCTTTATAGCGCAATTCATGCAAATGAGGTGAGGAGCAACTTTAATTAGATGCAAATTGCAGTGCTGCGCCATTGAATGGCTGATCGGATGATTTACATATGACGGCTGAATATCGCGCTGTTGCACTTTGCGCAATTGTGTTAAACATGCTGAGCCAATGGCGCATTTCTGTGGCATGTGTAGTACACCTCACTGCGCATGCCCAGGTTGCTGACGCAGGCATCTGCTGTGCTGAAGACGTGCTGTGCATGGTAGGCAATGCAGGGCATGGCCACCATTGTGCCAGTGGCGCTATAGCAAAGGTCACTACATGGTGCTGTGGCAATAGGCCTTCATAGGTGCAATGGCCCAATTGCCAGATAGTCTGCTGTGGTGCTGGCACACAGGCAGTAAATCGCGCTACATGCATTGTCGTCCGATGGCACTGTGCGTAGCCTTGCACCAGGGAGCCTTGACCCTGTGCCTGACCTTTGCCCCCTTGGCGCCATGTGTCAGGCATAGGTGCACCTCTATCTCGCTGTTCTGTAACAGCGCAATAGGGAATGGCAGCGCAGTACCGTGCAGCATCTGCACGTGGGGTACCACGCTGCAGAGCACCGTATTGCCTACTATAGCAAACGCAATGGCGTGGAGAAGGGCTGCTCCCTGGTCTGCCATTGAATTGGCTAATCTGGTGGCCACAGTTGAGCCACACCATGGGTCTCTCTTTGAGGAGGCCCCCCTGGATAGCGCAAAGTCCCAGGTGTGGCAAGAGGTGGCCACAGCCCTCGAGGTGGTGACAGGCAGGGGCAGGACAGTGGAGCAGTGCAGGCACCCATATGGTGACCTGCAGAGGAGGGAGCTGGAGCTACTGGCCAGACTGCAGTCACGTGCCAGGAGGGGCACGGTACCACATTCAGGTAGGGGTTCCGTCAACACACTGTTATCATCCATATGAGTCACATTGTTGTTTGTGTCCAGCACATAGGGGAGGGACTGTATGGGGTTGGCCATGGCGGTGTTCACAGGGTGTGGTGTGGGTGGGTCTGGCTGGGTGGGGGAGCACACTCCTTGGGGCAGGGGGACTTTGCTTCAGGAATGCACTGATGTTCTTCTCTCCTTTTTGTCCCCACAGGCCCGGATGAAGTGCGCCAACTGTGTTTGGAGCGGAGGGTGGTGGAAGCCACAGCCAGATGGGCTGAGGGTCAACAACGGCCACCCAACCAGCCCAATGAGGGTGAGTGACAGACATCCATGATTAATATTACATGCTGTTTGACAAGGTGGGCAGCGGGGCATGGCCACCATTCATTGACATCACTGCCATGCACGTCACTGGTTACAGTCAACACTGTCGAGTGGCAATGCATGCCTGGGTGTGCGTCACTGGTGGTGCTTACGTGCACCAGGTGCATGGCTGTGCCACTGTCTGTGCACCACATAGCCATGTCACTAGACAGCCATGGTGGTGCTGTGCGTGACTTGGCTGGTGGGTGTGTGCAGCGTTCCACATGGCTGTATGCTCCTGGGTGGGCAGGTCCTGTGGACGTGATCACTGCGGCAGGTCACACACCATCACAGTGGTATGTCCCATGGCCGTATGCCATGCACAGTGGGCAGGCTGTATGGGGTTGTGCATTCACATCTGTTTACTGTGCTCCCTTGTCCTAGGTGCAAGACATCTGAGGGACATCAGGGACACCCTACGGGAGCTCCTCACCCTGGCACGGGAGATGGTGATGATCCTGAGACATATTGATGAGTCGGGTGTCCTTCGGAGGCACAGAGTGAGGGGGAGCCAGAGCCTGGACCAGTGTGGGAGACAATAGTCCCTTGATCCCTGACCTCCCATCCCCTCCTGGACCCACCCCCACACCCCTCCTATCCCATCCTATTCATCCACGCCTTCCCCCTGCCCACCCCCACCTTTTTTGTGTCCCCCCAAAAAAATGTATATAGTTGTTGTTCATGTAAATAGTTGATTTCTTTATTTTTATAATACATATTACTTTTCTATGAATACCATGGTGGTCTCTGATTTGCAGCGAGCTATAGGTGCTCAGCTGCAGTGGTGTGCATGCCATCAGGGTTGGTGCAGTCATGGGTATGTGTGTGTGTCTGTGTGGAGGTGTCTATGGTGTGGGGGTAGATATCAGTCAGTGTCTGTGTTGTGTGTGTTGTTCCCCGTGCACTGGATGACTGTGTGCAGTGGTCCATGGCGCGTGCTCTGTGTCCATGGCGCACCCATCGGCCCGTCCATGGCCTGTGCAGCCGACACACATGCCTGTCTATGACCTGCATGATCTGCTGGCATGTCAGTGGTGGCATTCCCCTCAGGGCGGACACTGTACCCGTCGCTTTGCTGGGTTGCCCATGTCACTGGTGTGGTGCATGCCTGGCTCAGGTGGCACTGTGGGCAACACGGTCATTGTCCCACCTCCATGCTGTGGCTTGTGTGTGTTGCAGGGGACGTGCCCCACTGTCTGTGGCTTGTGCTTCGGGTGACACATGGTGGGGTATTGGTCCATGGTGCCTGCGCAGGGTGGTTGGCACTCCAGTGCCATGGTGGACTGCAGGCTGTGTGTGTACACGGCTTACATGGGCCCACAATGGGGGCTTGGTTGCCCCACCACTGCGTCCCTGTGTTGTTGTGCCCTTGGGTATGGGTGGGTGTCTGTCCAGACCCTGTGTGGCATCTGGTGTGGTGCATGCTTCCACACACCACTGTGGGTGTCTGTGCTGGCTGTTGTGGCCAGTGGTGGGCCGGGGTGTGTTACTGGAATACTGTGCGGAGTGCTGTACCACTGGGGGAGGTGTCAACTACACGACTGTCCAATATGGGGTCACTCTTGTGCCAATGCATGGTCAGTCTCTCAGCAGTATTTTGGGGGACTGTGCTTGGTGGCACTTTGTTTGATGTTGTTGCATTGCCGTGTGCTGCAACCTGCTGATGGGTGCTCATGGTGGGGCTGACTTGCATGGTTCTGTGGTGCACAGGGTTGCATTGACACTGTGGGGGTGGTGGCATGCATGGGGATTCCTGCAGTGGTAGTCACTGCTCATGGGGGTGTGTCTGGGGGTCACGGTGCAGGGTGTGCTGTGCACTGGGGGGGATGGTGTGGCACAGGGTGGTCCGCCCTCCTTGTGTGCCAGTCACAGCTTGCCCCTAGGTGTGATGGGGCACCATGGCCAGGCTGTGGGTTGGTTGCTTGTCTCCATGGGCCGGTGGTTATTCCAGCCCTCCACTGGTTGTGCAGTGCTTGGGGTGTGGGGGGGCAATGTCTGTTCTGCTGTGTGTTCCTGTGCCCATCTGTGGCATGGGTGGTGGGCCTCTACCTCCCTGATTGTGCAGTTACATTGCTCTGCAGCTGGGGGGCTCCCTGCTTGCACTATGGCACCTCTGGACTGCTCAGCTGAACATCCCTTGTTGTGCTATAACGTATCATATCTGCTCAGCTTCCCCTTCCTAGTTGCGCTATGGTGCAGGTTGTGCGATATTCAGACGTTGGCTGTAGGTGCAATTTGGCCTACTCCTTTTTTGAATATCATGTCTGTTGCGCATGGGCGCAATAGACTTGCGCTTGCTCCTGCTATTGTGCACTTTTTGGGCGCAGTTTGAATATCTGGGTCATAAAATATAACACAAATAGAAGGAAGGCTTTCTTTATGCAAAGGGTGGTGGCCCCCTGGAACAGCCTTTCTGAGGCACTTATATGCTCTGAGTCCAATACTGCATTCAAAAACCATCTGGATAACTATATAATGATGAGAGGAAACATCTATTAAGGGTTACTGGATGGGAGCTGTTATGGGCTATTCCTGGCCTTCTTTGCTCCCAAACACCTTTGTGTAAACCTTTATATGAATTTGTTTATCTAATAAATATTCTCCAATGTGCTGTAGAGCATTTAAACTTATCCCCTTATATTCAGAATGAATAAGTAATCCTTGGTTTTGAATAATATCATACAATTTTCTCCTAGAGTTACTTATTACCTGTTGCATGATTTTTTTTTATTGCTGTTACAACAAACATAGGAATATCTTTAATTTTTCTTGAAGCATGCACAGTATGTTGACATTTTTGTAACAAGCATTTGTCAATGCCAGATGCTTTCCACTGGTATTAATGTTGTACCATGTCAAGGTGAAGATCTTGGGCCATGCCGGAACACTGAGTCTTGTACCGGGCCGGGGGTGGCACTTATGGAGGGGCAACAACTGACAAACTGAAGGGAATTTAAAAGAATAAAAAATACAGTTTTCACCATTCACTGCTTGGAGTGTGGGATGGGATCTCAATGAAGAGGTTCCTCTGCAGCAATGCTGCCGTAGTTAGGTGTACATGGGTGACTTCAGAAAGGAATGTGGCTTCTATTCCCACCAGTCTGGTGTGAGAACATCATTGAACTGAACTACAGGCTGTGGCAGAGCTATGCTCTATGTTAGGAATAACTGGAGCACCCAGGGACATATTTTTCTAACCTCTCCCCTTGTCTTTCTTAGTAGCCTGCTGCAGCAGTGCAATGTTCCTATCCTATTTATTTCCAGTTTTATGCCTCAGTACATTGGCCACCTACCTAGGTAGTCTCCCCTCTCACTGTTCTTTCTCTTACATTTTTTTCTTTTCTGTCCATATGTGGTGCTGAAATGCCTGCTGTGCTGAATAAATGCTTCATATGCATATGAATAAGAAAAATTGCTTATGAATGATGACATAAATGCCTAGTGAAGCTCTAGACTGAGAGAGGCAGCTGGTACCATATTGGGATAAAAATGTTACATCAACTGTCTCAAAGAACTGCTTCTATAGTTAATCTGGCAGAAGACTTCCCCAAACAGATTTATAGCCTTTCCCATGTGTAGCCCACATTACAAGAGACTTAGTGCATTCCAAATAGCATGCTTCAGACATAGACATTAACCTGTCCCTGCTCTGACACAGAATGAAAGAGCTGATTTATGAATGTGTTTGTTGGCACAATGCTTTGATGTTTGAGCACTTCATGCCTGAGAGTGTCATAATCAGTCTTACTGATTATTAGTCAAGCCCCTTGTAGATTCTTCTGGACTGGATCACTGTGACACACCCTGTATCCAGGGCCCCTGGTGTTATGCGGCAGAATTTTCTAATTTCTGCGGCAGGGCTCCTTGACTTCTGCGGCAGCATTTTCTGATTTCTCCGGCATGATTTATTCATTTCTCTGGCAGAATGCAGTCCTGTCATTGGCTAAATATGATGTGATGTCATCGATGACATCATATGCTGAGCATAGAGGAGGGGCTTCAGGAAAAACGAACTGGGAAACAAAGCCTGACACTATGAAAAAACAGTATATTTATATGAAAATTCACCAAAAACAATGAATTCTGTGGCACTATATATATTCTGCTACATGGTGCAAATTCTGCAGCAAATTCTGCAACGGCAGAATCGCAGAATTCCAGAGGTCTTGCCTGTATCGTACCAAAATGCTTTGCCTACGGCAAGCATAAAAAGGAAGTCATCCATCCTTCTAAAAAGGTTTTCCAAAACCTTAATTCTCCTTTCTGAAGTAGGCCCAAATTATGGTACAAAAAAGGCTAAACAAGAAGCTGATAAGCTTTATTAGGTTACGACTTTGTTCTTTAAAAAGTAATTATAAAAACGGTCTGAGAAATAGAGATTTCTGATTGGCTGTAAACATTTTATCAGTCCTATGTTAATCTTTGATTAACATACATGTACAGCCTAATCATATGCGTAATAAGGTTTAACACTATTTAAAAAAACAATTTTATTATAATAGCAATAAGGCACTCCCAGTGGTTGTGTTAATGGTCAGTTAATAACCCTCTAGGGGCATGTAGCACCCGGCTATGCCTCGTGCCACATTACACCCCTAGAGGGTGATTAACAGACTGTTAACATAACCCCTGGTCATGCCTTATTACTTAAATATAATATTTCTCACTTCATAGGACTTAACCTATTTCCCTAAATAACCTGAAATATTAAACTTAACAGAGTATTCACCAAGTATTTTGGTGATGGGTAAACTATACTCAAATATGTGAAAATGTGCAACAAGAAGATTTTAACAATGACTACTTTTTTCTCTCTTAGATTGTTGCCATTTTTTCCAAACCTGTACTTTCCATTCACATATTTTAATTTTTCCTCCCAATTTTTCACTCCCATATCCCCTCTACCCAAAGTATTTCCCAGTATGCCAACTGAAGACTCTGATAGATAGATCTCATCCAGGTTGGAAATATAAGGCCTGATTCCAGAAGGGGGGCATAAGGCTTGTGCCAAGACCTGCCTGTGATGCAAAAGGGGTTGCACATGTGTCAAAGCCCCCCAGATGCAGAGTGGTCTGATTTTCAAACAGATGGTGCATTTGTGGCATTTTTCCCCCACTTGATGGCTGCTTGCACCAAGGGTTGGTGCAAGTGCTGCGATTCAGGATGCAACATTAGACCAGGGAGAAGGTGGTCTAACTTCCTGCATCCCACGTTCTGGACTTGTGGTGGGGGTTTGTGGCACACTACATAGAAAATCATGCTTGCCGCAAGGTGTGCTGCAAGTCACAACTTGTGTCACACACCCTGCTGCGAGTCTCCTGCTGAACTGCAAGACTTTTAAAAATTGGGCCCATAATCTGTCTGGGTGCTCATTCTAAGTCATTTACTTTATTTTTTTTATTCTTGGTCTTGATACTGCTGAACATTCATCAAATTGTTTCAAAGCCTCCAATCCCAAAGACAAATCTGCTATGAGTAGACAAATTTCATCCTCAGAAGCGGTAGCCACAACAGCTACTGTACCCTTCTTACTCATCCTCTTCCTCCTCCTGTACTCTCCTTACAAGAGCAGGGGAATTTCTCCTGATGTCCTGGCCAAATTTCCTTCCATTCACTAAAAAATATGACCATGAGCTTAACCTGATTCAATATGTCAGTTTACATCTGTCTCCACTCCCCCCTGGGATGAGGCTAAAAACACTGTGGGTAGAATTGACCACACCTCCTTTCCCAGTCAACAAAAACTAAAAAAAAAAAAAAGAAGTTTCCATGTGTATGTTTGCAGTGTGTATGTGTGTGTGTGTGTGTTGTCCTATCAATATTTAATGCATAAGACTATGCCAAGGTAGGTATTGTGAGGCACGAGGCACCCCAGCTGTCTTCGACCTTCAGGGAGTACAGATTTTCCACACACTGCCTACCCTATAAGACTTACAACACTTAGAAAATGCTCTATTTCTGAAAATGCAAGAAAACTGTACAACAATTTAAAATTTAGTTTGTATGTTAGTATGGGCAACAAGACCACTCTCACAATAGTAAGAGTGGTCTCACATGCATTCTTAGGGTGTGAGAACCACAAAATGAAGATGAGCGGTTCTGATAACCTAAGAATGTGAGACCACTTTCACAACCATATGCGTGGTCCTGTCACCTGTATTAATATATTATTGATCAAGCTTGATCAATAATATGTTCAACATTTAAAATATCTTACTGAAACATGCCAGTTTCCAGAGCAGCTGCTCATGAGACACACTTGACAGAATGATTGTCTCACGTGCAGAGGGAAAGGGCACTCCAAATGATTGTGAGTTCTCCCTTAGTAAGTAATAAAATGTTAACTGAAATTTGTTGATGTTGCTATGATGTTGTTGTTTTTCTTTGCCTTTTTAGAATTTACATTATGTGAATACTGTAGTTACCATAGAATTTTACAGAACTCTGATTATAACTGTTTGCACTGCTATGATATACAATAGAAGTTTGTGTACATAGCTTGTACTGTATTATGTGAGATTATCAATGTATAGTCACCTCTGGAAGAGCATGGAGGCCCTGGGCTTGACACAACATGTAATATCAGTAACACACTCGGGCGGTCACACATTGGACTTGGTCTTTTCAATGAGTCTTAACATTATTGACCTTCATGTTGATCTGGTGGTTTGGTCGGATCACAGCACTGTGGGGTTCACATTTAGTGGGACCCCCCAGATGGTCCAGCCCCTGTGGAGATGGTCCGGTACCGCCCATTAAGAGGAGTTTTCTTTATGGGACTGTTGGCAGTGCTGGACCTATTGAGAGTTGGGCAGCTTGTGCAATGGGGCCAGAGGAAGCAGAGGTGGCCTATAATGGGATGGTGACTGCAGCCTCCAACTCAATCTCATCCTTTCATGTCCGCCTATTGCCTACTCACCAGAGATCCCCTTGGTACGATGAGGAACTCCAGAGTCTAAAGGATAAGGGGCAGAGGTTAGAGAGATGCTGGTGGAGATCTGACTGGATGGAGGACAAACTGGCCCTGAGGTCACATTATGTTGACTATCGGGGGCACTCTCCCGAAAGAAGGTAGAGTTTCTGTCTAGGGAGATTGCTGCATCAGGGAATAGACCAGCTCAGCTCTTCCATATGGTAGACAGACTTCTACATCCTGTATGTCTCCATGTGGGAGGAGCAGTTTCTAGCATTAGGTGCAAGGAGTTGGCCCTGTTCTTCACAGACAAGGTGTCCTCTATCAGGGCTGAGGTCTCCTCGAGTGACTCTCAAAATGGATGCAGTGTCTGGCCTGAGTCTTGCCGAAACACTCCTCCTGTCTGGGATGAGTTTGAGCTAGTTGGGGTGGAAAAGGTGAGGCGGATCATCTCAAAGCTGCGGCCTACACATAGTGATCTTGACCCAGGTACGACCCACCTTGTGGTTAGATGTTTGGACCTGATAGGACCTGTGGGTGCTGAGGTTGTCTGGAGTTCATTGAGGAATGGTATCTTCCCCTTGTCCTTGAAAGCGGCTCTGATTAGGCCCATTTTAAAGAAGACCTCTTTGGACCTGGACTACCTCAGCAACTACAGGCCGGACTCAAACCTCCCATTTTTAGGGAAGGTTATAGAGGAAGTGGTGGCTGTTCCACTTGAGAGACACATCGCATCTTCATCTACCTATAAGCCATTTCAGTCTGGATTCCAGGCTGGGCATAGTATGGAGACCACCCGGGTAAGGGTGCTTAATGATCTCCTGATTGCAATGGACAGGATAGCTCATACCATCTTGGTTCTCCTGGACCTCTCTGAGGTGTTTGACACAGTAGATCATGAGGTGCTGCTTGACTGCCTGTGGTTCTGGTGTGGCATGTCTGGCAATGTCATCAGCTGGTTCAGGTCATGTCTGATGGACAGAGTGCAGAGGGTGAAAATGGGACATGTCTCATCTAGCCCGAAGCCTCTGAGCTGTGGATTGCCACGGGGTTCGGTCTTGTCACCCTTATTGTTCACAATGTACATGCTGCCATTGGGGGACATTATCAGGCGGTATGGGTTGGGTTTTCCTTGTTATGCAGATGATACTCAACTGTACTTGTCCTGTGCACCTGATGTTCAAGTGTCAGACTCTGTATTTAACAGCTGCTGTCAGACTCTGTATTTAACAGCTGCCTCGATGAAATCCAGTAATGGATGACTCAAATCTGGCTTAGACTCAACCCAGACAAGACTGAGGTATTGGTGGTGGAGCCAGGTTGTTGTGGAAGAGGAGAGGATGGGGGGTTGTCCCTTAATCTATTATTGGGGGGTGTTCCCCTTGTCCCTTCTAGACAGGTGAAATATTTGGGTGTGATCCTGTACAATGGTCTGACACTTGACGCTCAGGTGCTGGCCATGGTTAAAAGTGATTTTTATCATCTCAGGAACATTGCCCGAATCCAACCCCTGATCACTCCTGAGGACCTGCGCACACTGGCGCATGCTTTCATAACTTCCAGGCTGGATTACTGTAATGCCCTGTACCTTGGGTTATCTGGAATCAACCTCTGCAGACTGCAGCTGGTGCAGAATGTGGCAGCAAGACTACTGACTGGGGTAAAGAGGTGTGATCATATTACCCTGGTCCTCCACGGACTGCACTGGTTGTCAGTCAGGTGGAGGATTGTCTTCAAGATAGGGCTTCTTACCTATAAGGCCCTGCATGATGCGGATTCTGCCTATCTGCAAGATCTCTTTGACCCTTATTGTCTGGCCTTGCTGCTCCATTCCACCAAGGGGGGCCTCCTAGGGATTCCTAGGGTTAGGCTGAGGCATTCAGGAGATAGAACATTTGCAGGGGCCACACCAACCCTGTGGAACTCCTTGCCTGACTATTTAAGGGGGGCCCTATCAGAGGAAGCCTTTAAAAGGGGACTGAAAACCTACCTATTTGAATTGGCTTTTATAATGTGAGTTTGTTGTTTGAATGAAATTTTGTACTTGTATTGATTTTATTATGTTATATGTGGTGACTTTAAATAATATAGAAATGTGATTTTACTGTTTAGTGCCCAGAGTCTCAGGAATTATGTGCTTTATAAATAAAAGTATCTATCTATCTACATATTGTGTCAGCCACACTTTTTTAAGCCCACTTAATGAAAAAACGTTTATGAGGGTACTGCGAAATGATGGTGGTGGCTTCTGTACAGGTAATAATCAGTTTGAGGGTGCATGGGGTCATTTTGGAAGTGATGTAAAAATATAATAACTGGTTATAAAATTAACTCCTCAAATAATGATTATAGATAAAGTACTTGTTAGTTCTAGAGCAAGATAATTTTTTTAAATAAAGTTTAGTTGACTCTGGTGCTTTATTTTGTAATATTCCTGCTTGTAGCCTTCACACTAAGGATGAATGAAAAGGACTCTTGGCTGGAGTCTGCCTGGAGTCAGCTTGGTGTCAGCTGTTGACCAGCCATGCTGCTCCTGCTCATGTCCCTCTGACTGCCTATCCTGCCAGCAAAACTGCCTCATGCTCCAGCACAGTATTTCGCACAGTAACCTGATCACCCCAAGGATGACTTGCTATCCACCGTTTGTCTTCCCATAAGGTTTCAACTTGCACATTTTACCTATTTGCATTCTGACTCTCTGAGACTAATTGGGTCCATGATAAAATGTTAATAACTACATGCTCCCTGTCTGGATCACCTTGAACTTAGTTTCTGATACCTATTACCTACTTAAATTACTGCCTGTGTTATTTTTTCCTGCTACTTATGCCCCTATAAACTTAGATCTGCCTAACAAGCCTGCTCTAATTATTATCTTTATTTTTTTTTAATTCAAAATTTTTATTCATTTTACCAAAAAAAAAGGCAGTTATACAACAATTCAGTTGTTAACAACTGTCAATTACAGCAGTACTATACGCCTTCTAACTATACATAGATTAACTACCTTAAATCCCCTCCCCACCCATCCTCCCACCCCTCTCAAGTGCTCCTGATTATATCCTCTGACGGAGGAGAAGAGACCCCTCTTATATTAAAACAGCTGATCTAACTACTGGATTACCAAACTCCCATTACAAGTAGAAGGCATATAGCTTCCCCCATTTCTTATTAAAACTTGCCATATTATTCCTAAAACCAGTTATCAGACGTCGGCTCTGAAAAAAGGAAATATATCTTTTAACCATTCCCTATAGGAAATAGCAAGCTGGTCCAACCAGTGCTTCAAGACCAGTTTTTTAACAATCATGGCAATTTCTGGTATTTACGTTCTTTGACCAAAATACCCTTGTAGTGTCCCAGAATACAGACCTCAATTGTGAAAAGGTCCTCTAACCCTAGACAGGGGTCAAGTTTAGATCTAATTTCCTGCCAGAGAGAGGATACCTTCTCACAGTACCAAAAAATATGCACCATATTCCGTTCTTCTCTGCCACACCTGGTACAAGTAGTATGCGGTGCTCCACCTAGCTTAGCCAATCTCATGGGGGTATAATACATGTTATTAAGTATATGGTATTGTGTGAGTCTGAGTCGATCTTGAAAATGATAAATATACAGATCTTTCCAGATCCAGGCCCAGTCAAGGTTCACCTCTGTAAGTAAGGTCGACCAAATCGGGGAACCAGGAAGAGGACCAGAGCATATAGACGCAATAAGGAGAGTGTATACTTTAGAAACTGAATGTGGCCCTAAGGCACTTTCCCTGACTTGAGCCATTAAGGGTCTAAACAAGGATGGTCGAGGTGTGACCCCAAATAAGGTACTTATAGTGTGCCTGATTTGGTACACCTTAAAAATCGACCATCTCGGGACGTCAAACTTATCAAGGATGTCGGTTGAGGAAAGGAGGTCATCCTGAGAGAATAGGTCTTCAACACATGCCTCTTGTAATTGGGGGAGCCAATGAGACAATAAGCATGACCCCCCAATTTTAATGTTAGGGCTTGACATGATTAGCTGACCCATATCAGCTTTAAGGGGTATCTTAAGATGTGAACAGCACTGTGACAGGACTTTTAAGGAAGTGCCGATTACCGAATCCTGAAGCCCTACTTGCAATGAAGATTTTGTTAAGTAATAAACCATAGTGAGATTGATGTTGTCAGATCTTAGAATATTATTTTCGATTTGGAGCCAAACAGGGGTGTATTCCGTGTCCTCCTGGGCAAGCCATCTCCCCAATTTAGTTAGGTGACTCACCCAATAGTATAAAAGGAAATTGGGGAGACAAAGTCCACCCTGGGCTTTAGGGACACTAAGTTTATAAAAGGCATGGCGGGGTTGTTTGCCTAACCAGATGAATTTTGATATGGTGGAGTGTATCCATTTGAAAAAGGAGATCGGAAGCCATAAATTCAATAAATGTAAGGGGTAGAAAAGCCGGGGGAGAATATTTATCTTAATTATATTTATTCAGGCCCACAAAGAGAGGGGTAAGTTCTGCCATCTTGAAAGATCCTGTTGGATGACCCCAATCAAGTCCTCGAGATTGAGCTTCTGAGCTAGAGTGGGGTCCCTAGATACGTAAATGCCCAAATACTTAAGTGATTGGGTGGACCATTTAATGCCTGAGTGTATAAAGTCAGATTTCAGGGTAAAACCATTCAGATGGAAAATTACAGTTTTAGAGATATTGAGCTTGTAATTGGATAGCTTACTGTAGTGATTGACCACCTCTAGGACATGATCCAGTGAGGTGACTGGGTGAGCCAAATGGAGAAGGATATCGTCCGCATAGTCCAAGATTTTGAGATCTTGTTTATGGATGGAGATGCCCCGATTAGTGGGGTTTGTTTGATCTGATGGAGCAGAGGTTCTAAATAAAGGTTAAACAGAAAGGGTGAAAGGGGGCAACCCTGTCTGGTGCCCATATATAAGGGAAACTGGGTGGAAAAAATTCAGTTACAGTAAATCTTGGCTGACGGGGAAGCATAAAGGGACTGTATCATTACAATAAACTGAGAGAGAAAACCCATTTTACGCAAAGTCAGCCATAAAAATTCCCAGTGCACCCTATCAAAAGCCTTTTCGGCATCTAGAGAGATTAACGCCATAGGGGACTGGGATGACTGGGCTACTTGAAAAATATGTGTGAGTGTTCTAAGGTGGTCGGCTGGAGAACAGCCCGCTACGTACCCCACCTGCTCCGGACTAAGGAGTCTGGTCCAGTGTGCTTTCATTCGGAGCGAGAGGACCTTTGCCAGAATTTTAATATCATAGTTAAGGAGAGACATTGGCCTATAACTAGCTGGATCCAAGTGTGTCTTATCTGGTTTGAGTAAAAGAATAATTGTGGCATCCATGAGGGTTGGGTCTAACTTATCTAACGTAAACATGTAATTGTATAATTTAAGCAGAAAGGGGGCTAGTTCCTTAGCAAATGTTTTATAAAAGTTTGAAGGGAAACCATCCAGACCCGATGCTTTGTCCAATAAAGGACCTTTGATGGCTTCTTCTATTTCAAAGGTAGATATCTGAGCTGCTAGGAGGGCTTGACTGGGGTCATCCAATGTTGGAAGATTGAGAGACCCTAAGTAGGCTTCTATATCTTGAGGATTTGTGTTGGGAAGGCAATGCCCACATAGTAACCTATAAAATTGTTCTAAAATGTGTACAATCTCCCGAGGTTCCGTTTTAATAGAACCATCCGCGGCCCTAATTGAGGGGATTAGTCGTGAATTCTCAAGCTGGCGAAGTCGGAGGGCAAGCAACTTGTCAGCTTTTTCACCTTGATCGGCGTATCTAGCTTTGGTTTTGACCACAGCATATTCAGCTTTATCTCTTATTAGTTCCGCGTATTCATTACACAATGCTAATAACTCTTCTAGGGTGCCCGGGGAGGTGGTGGAGGATAGGGAATTTTGTTTTTCCTTGATCTGGGTTAGTAAAGATAAAGCCTTGGACTGTTGTGACTTTTTCCTTCTGGAAGCCATTTTAATAAATTCTCCCCGAAGGTAACACTTCAAGGAGCACCAGAGGAAGTCCCATCTCGAGACCGATCCCTCATTATTAACCATGAATGTAGCAATGAGCTCCCTAATATGAAAGACCAACGCCTCGTCCTTCAGCAGCTGAGTGTTCAGCCTCCAGATGGTAGCCCTCCTAATACAAGAGTCCAATGAAATATCAATCCAGACAGTTGCATGGTCAGATATTACTATGGGTTCCATACCCATCCGGTAAAGACCAGGCATAAGGGAGCAACTAATTAGGAAGTAGTCTAATCTTGACCATGTCTGGTGGATGCTTGAACGAAACATGTAAGACTGACTCGTGGGGTTTAAGATACGCCATGGGTCACCTAGCCCTAGCAAGGTTATTAGGTCCTTTAAAGCATTCTGGGAAGGTGACAGAGGCTTCAACGGTCTATATGTCCTGTCCAAATCTTGGGACGGGGGAATGTTCCAATCCCCACCCAGGATCGAAGGGTCCGGAAGGGGCATGGTGATTTCATTAGCCAGGTCCATCAAAAAATCAGGATCCCCGCCTACCGGGCCATATATCAAACCCAGGACCACTGTGCTGTTATTTAGAGTACCGTTGAGTAGTACATATCTCCCAAGAGGATCAGTAATTATGTTTTCTGCCTGAAATGGAATGTGTCTTTTGATAAGCATGGCCACCCCACGGCCTGCAGACAAATTACCTGCTGCGAAAACCTGGGAAATACCTTGTCTACATAAGCTTAGTGATTCCGTAGCTGCCAGATGGGTTTCTTGGAGCAGGATAATGTCTGCATTTAACAGTGAGCAGTGCTTAAGTACCTGTATCCTTTTCAAGACGACCCTTACTCCTCTGACATTCCAAGTAATTATTTTAATGAAGTTATTAACTATTTTCACAACACACTACAGGTAACAACCTTGAAAAGATCCCGATGGTCCATATTAACCCCATAAGGCACACTCCAGACCCCCACCCCTACCCCACCCATTACTTTAATCAAGATAACCCAGCTAAGTTTTGTCCATAGATTTATCGTGTCCTGTGGCAGACATGCCCTGAGCCTTTCAGCCCTGCTAAAGCGTGGAAAATTCAGAAAGCATAACCAGATTCCCAATACCCCAGGTATCCCTACCCCTACCCTTAATAATCCCCCACAACTATGTAAAAGACTAACACTAACCAGATAAACTGCAGGCAAAATACTTTAGGTGTGATAAACCAAAAACCCCAAGAGCGTTTACTTCCGCTATCCAGTAGCAACAAACAAAAGGTAAATTGTTCCCCTTCATAGTACACAAAAGGCTATAGCTGGCCTCCGAGCTAAGGGGCCTATAAGCTGAACGACACTAACAATGAAGTTGAACCAAATGCCATATACCCCCCAGAACAGTACGCTGTGCAGCCCTCCCAAGACACCTCAGAAGAAGCCCCCCCTGCCTTTATTATGTGGCCCTACCAAGGCTGAGAGCCTTATTTTGAAACAGGAGAATCAGCCTGTGTAGCAATAAGTTGTAAACACCCACCATCCACTATATCAGAGAATGTGCTTCTCCTAAAACCCCTTTTTATGCATCTGTTAGAATTGGGCAATACTGGGTCCCCCCTTCTAGGCCTAGCTGATGCACTGAGCTGCAAATATCACCTAGCTGTGCCCATAACTCTGGTCATCCTCCTCTAAGACACAGGGCTAGGTGAGGGTCATCGAGAGGATTTAGCACCCCACCATCACTCAGGCAAACCTTTAAAATGCATCCCAGGCCAGCAAGGTGAATATTAAAAGAGAACTGACCTGAGTCCCCGGGTAGCTGTCTGCTCGGTGGATAGGGGAAAGGTTAGGGGGATACCCCCACTTGCACGGCATATACTGTCCCCCTGGTAAACTGCCTCCCCCTAAAAGGGTTCCTATGTGACCAAGAGTGGTACCGAGGTTCCCCCCAGGCATGTCTTTACCCCGACCCCCCCTGCCAGCACAGATATCAACCAAATACCCCCAGGCCGTCCCTGCTCAGCTCAGAACCATCCAGCCCACATGTAAGTAAAAAATTAAGTCCTTTATCCGTGGTTACAAATGCATAACAGTCAGTTATGAGGAGGCTCATCCTTCTTTAAACAGGCTGGGTAACTTCAGGGAAAGGTCTGCAGCTGCCTGTTCTGGTGTGTTGAATGTGATCCAGGAGCCCTGAACTGAGATGCGAAGTTTGGCTGGGTACATCATTTGGAATGGGATTTCAGCCACTATTAATTTCTTGACGGTAGCGTGGAAGGGCGGCCCTCTTCTGCTGGGTCTCCAGGGGTAGATCTTGTGTGATTCTTAGGGTAGCATTTTCCCACATTATTTTCTGAAGCCCTTTAACCTTATTAATTATATGTTGCTTCTCCACAAAACTCAGGAACCTCATGATGACTGGCCTTGAGGGAGCACCTGGTGGGGGTCGTGGTCTGAGAGAGTGGTGAGCCCGCTCGATTTGGTAGTTGGCACTAAGTGGGGAGGGCCCCATGACTTTCTGAAAGAACTTCTGCAAGAAGGCCACGGTGTTGGCACCCTCCTCATCCTCCGGTAGCCCTAGGATCAGTATATTTTTCCATCTGCCCCTGCCCTCTAAATCATCAGTTTTAAGCTGGAGCTTCTGTATCTGTTGGCGCAGCTGCACAATTACAGGCTCTGTCTTCTCCCTCCACATCTCTGTCGAGACCGTGTGGGCCTCTACATCACCCACCCTCCTTGTAAGGTCATTGAAATCGTTATGGAGGGACTTCGGCTCCGAAGCAATGTCAGCCAATGTTTCCTTGAATGGCAAGATTTCCTGCATGAAACGGTCTTCTGTTAGCGGGATCGCCGCTGGGGCTGGGGATGCTGCCTTGCCAGCCGTAGCTCCCTGGGCCTTCTGCTTCTTAGACAGCTTCTCTGGTGAAGTTGGAGGAGTATGCTTGGGGAGGGCCTGCTTCATTTCAGCCTCCATCGCGGCGAATGAGCCGATCACTAAATTTATTCAGTGCTAGCCTGGGGCTATATCTCCCAAATAGACTGCGAGAGATCTTGTTCAAAGCCTTTTGGGCTGTTAAACTGAAATATTAATTAAATGAGAGGCGAGTTGGCAGAGCTCCACTCTAGTGCTGCTATCGGGAACCCTGCATCATGTGATCTCCCTAATTATTATCTTTAGACTTACTGCCATTGTCTATTTACATTTTTATTTATAGCCCTGCCTAACTTTGTCTGACTCATTCAGCTGATGCTTTTATTTTCACCGTCAACGTTTTTTTTTCTTTTTGATTTACTTAGGTAAAGCCACCTGCCTCTAATAATTCCTCACTATGCTTCATACCCTTCCTGTCTGTCTGCCCTCTCTCTCCTCTCCTTTCCCTGTTTCCTTCCTTCCCCTCTCTTCTTCAGTACTTTCTCTCTCATTTCTCCTCCTCCATACTTACTCCTGACATACCCCTTCCACCACTCCTTCCTCTGCTATCCCCCTCCTCTCCCTACCTCCTCACTACTTTACCCCCACCATCCACTCTGGGTTCCTCCATACCCATCTCTAAGACTCAAATTTCTCCACTGTGCCTTTCTCTCCCACCTCTCTCCGCCATGTCTCCTTCTCCCCTTCATTCAAGAGGGTAACATTCCTTCTCCATTCTCCTTCTCCTTCTCCTCTTTATTCTTCTCCTCCTCCTTCCTAGTGATGTTGAACCCAACCACAGACCCACTTTTCCTACCTGTCTCTTTACTCTCCCCAAAGGCATCAGAATTTTCCACCTAATGCAGGCAGCCTTCTCTCTTAGCTCTACCTTCTTAAAGTCTGGATCTCTCAGCATCCTCCTGACCTCTTGTATATCTTCAAATCCTGGCTTTTCTCTAGGGTATCTGACTTCAGCTTGGCTCTCCCTGACTACACCTTTTCTATCAGGACAGAGGCAAGCATGATGGTGGAGTTGTCTTGTATGTCCACCAGAACCTCTCCTTCTCCATCACCCTCAGGGAGTCAGTCCCTTCATGTCAGAAGTTCCTTCTAGCCAAGCTTTCCCTCCCTTTCACTCTCCCCATATTTGTCAGTATTTTTTATGACTCTCATAAAATCTCTCCCATCTTCTTGGTTGAATGTTTCTCATCACTCTTTTCACATGATGTCCAAGGAGAGGTCATCCTCCTTGGGGACTTCAACATAAATTGACTCTCCATTGCCTCCTGTTCCATCATCCATAATATTGACTCCCTAAATCGCTCACAATTAATGCCAGAACCATCTGGCTCAATCCTCACAACCCAAACCATTCTCTCCTGGACTGAATGCTCTCCTAGCACCCCACTGGATCATAGCAGCAGGTCATCTACCAGATGTCTTCAATGACCACAGCATAATCTACTGCATCAGAAAGTGAGGCCCACTCATTCCACCCCTAAATGCATTTGGAACATGTCACTCAGTTCACTTGATGCCAATGCCATCATAAATGACCTCACTGCTTCTGACTGATCCCCCATCTACTCTACCCTGGACATTGACACAGCCCTTTCCCTGTTCTGTGCCATATTTAACCACACCTGGAACATTCACTCCCCCTCAGTAAGTTCAGGGCTAAACTCTCCAATCACCCCTGGATTACTTCTGACCTTAACAATTTGTGCAAGTCTCAGGACCAAGGTTAAGCATGTTACAAATCCTCCTAATCCCTGTCTGTCCTCTTATTCTACAAGTCACTCGGGAACTCCTGCACAAAGGCTGTCCGTGCTGTGAAGGACCACTATTTCAATTCAAACCTCCACTCTAACCTTAACTCCTCATCAAATTTCCTCCAGGTTATCCAATCTCTGTTTGATCTCCCAGCCCAATCTAATCCCCCCTCTCCTCCTGGTGGAAGACTCACTGGTCTGCAACCCCACTTCAGTTGCCACTATGTTTAGTAACTTCTTAACCACATGTGCACTACTCTCTCCTCCATCTCCAGATCACTCCCCCCCTTCTGTCCCCCTGCCTCTCCCTGTCACACTCACATAAAGGCTTCCAATTCCCTCCTGCTTCCCCCAGGAAGCTTTCTTGCCATTAATTCACTTAACCCTTCTAAGTTGAGCCCCGATAGTTTGGACCCCAAACTTCTAGAAATCGTGGCTCCTACCATTGCCTCTCCAGTCACTCACATTTTGAATCTCTTCTTCTCCCTCAGTGCTGTCCCTCAGGCCTGGAAGGTTGCAAAGGTTGTACCTCTACACAAGGTGGGGGATTGACCCTTCCTCCCCTGGCAACGTCCAGCCAATCTCACTCCTTCCCTGTCTTGCAAAACTTCAGGAGACCATGTGTATTCTAGGCTTGCTGCTGACTTCATCTACTGTGCTAATTTCCTCTCCTTCTTCCAGTCTGGATTTAGGAAGCATCACTCTACTGTCTCCTCCATGCTGTGTTTAACTGACTCTATCCCCACAGGGATTGATCAGTGACATATCACCACAGCTATATTCATCGATCTGGCCAAAGCCTTTTACTTGGTGTCCCATCCACTCCTCTTGGACATGAGCACTGCAGACCTATCAGCACCTGCTGTTGGCTGGTTCCATTTATACCTCAAAAGCTGTCAACAGTCGGCATAAGTGGGAGGCATCCTGCCCTCCATCCCAGCAGGAGTCCCACATGGCTCCACCCTGGGTCCTATCCTGTTCTCAGTTTTCTTAAATGATCTACCATCTGCTTGTGTCTCTTTGCATCTCCACATGTATGCTGATGACATGGTCATTTACACCTCTGGTTCATCAGCTTCAGCTGAGGAAGGACCGCTCCAGCAGGATATCCGCAATGTGCTGCACAGGTTCTATGACAACCAACTCAGGTCAGTCCCAAGCAGACTGTGACTATAAACCTTTGGTACCAGACAGAAACTGGTCAGTCTCTCACCCCTCCCACATGGTCAACTCCACGCTGGATGACACACCTCTGGAGGTTATTCCTGACTTAAAGTATCTTGGCATATGGCCTGATAGCAAGCTTGACTTCTCTGCCCACATCAATGCCATCCATGCCAAACTTTGTCTGAATTGCGATGCCCTGTACCACAATAAAGACTGACCCAACCTCCAGGTCCATCAAGAATTGATAACAAAAATGGTTGTCCCATTTCTGAGTATGCTGACATGGTCTATGGCATTGCCATTTCCTCTTTCCTTGCTGGACTGGATACCATCTGCAATGCCTTCTGATGTTTCACTCCCAACTCTACCCTCCATACTCAACATCGCACCCTCTATTCTTCCCTTTCCATCCTCCCACTACCTTCACCTTGGCAGTCCCACTATGCCTCCTTCATTGCTGAATACTGGTTTGGGTCCCTTCCTGACTACCTCTCTTCACCTCTCTCTCCTGTCCTGTACTCTTCTTACCATCTCCATTCCAGGGATTCCTGTACCTTCTCCTTAACCCACCCTCACTCCTTGGCTGGACAAGCTGCTTTCTCCTGCCACTGCCCTTCCCTCTGAAACCTACTCCGCTCTTACCTATACATCTCCACCTCTCTCCTGCCTTTAGACATCTGCAAATACATCTTCCTTCTCCTTCTTTCACTGTCAGTCCACCTCCTTACCATTACTTCTCTCTGATCTAACCAGCTGTGCCTTAGCCCATGGTCTATATATGCACTTCCTATAGTACTATCACCTTCCACAGCAGGCACTGCATGCTTTGTTGAGTCCTTTCATGACTGTCCACTCTCTGGATTAATCCCAGCCATCGATAATTTACTTGGTTAAAATATGCTGCTCCTACATCTGTGTTGCCGTATGAAATCAAAATGTTTTGCAATTTTTCATTATGCCTGTTCTCCTCTTCCCCCTAACCTGTGTCACACCTGGAAATGAGCCTTGGCTCAGTGTGCTTTTCCCAGTTACCATATTGTAAATAAATAACTAAACATTTTATATAGTTGTATGGTAATACTGTCCAATTTTTTGTATCAAGTGAAAGGAGGTCCTTGCTATGCAAAACTTTTTTTTGTGATATCAGGATTTTAAATGGTGATCTCTATTCAGATATGCACAAGATTGAACCACTAATTACTATCATGTTAATTATATTGGGTTATTTAATACATATGTTTTGCAAAGATCTGAAAGTGTCATTATCAACCATTTATGCTTTGATAGTGCTCGCTACAGTAACATTGTAACAATGTAATATAGTAACACAGTAAAATTAGGACTGATTGGATTTTATGTCCATCACTTCTACCCTACCTCCACACTAATGGATTAAAGGAGAACAGTCAGAATTAAGAGCCCACATCCAAGTGTGAGACTGGTGCCAATTTGAACTTTGTGTGCAAAAACATTTTTTACTCACTGTTTACTGCAGTGTAGTAGATTTATACACTTATTTTGCTTACTTCTAAGCTGTCATTTTCTGTAGCTAGAAATCCAAGAATCCCCTGCAGCTGACATCAGAGAATGGCTGCAGCAGTGGAAGATTCAAAAGCCTGACGTGCATGCTAGTGTTTTTATAAGCTCTACTTCATTTTTTTTTTATTTTGCTGATCCCGCTGTCCTCCTGGAGCTACATGATCAAGCAGGAAATGAGCATTAGCAATGGCGATGGAGTAGCTCCTGTCACAGATATCTCTGAATTAAAATACCTACTGCAGCACATTCTAAAAGAGATCTGAACTTTTAAAATATCAGTGGTCCCAATGGAAGAGAAAATCCAGGAACTGCAACACAAAGCCCTTGATACAGAGACCTATCTGTCATACATAGATGACAAAGACAGCTGCCACAAGGCCAGAATACAAGAACTGGAATATATAGTCAGCAGTTTATAGGAAAGGGCAGAAGTTGCCAAAAGCAGAAGCAGTCAAAACAACCTCCAATTCATTGACTTCCCCGAAAGTGCAGAAAATTGTGATGCCTCAGCTGTTCTCCCGAGATAGCTCCCAGGACTGTTAAAACTCTCAAGAAAGTCAGGTTTAGAAACTGACTGTGCCTCTGCATGCTTGGATCAGTGCCGAGGGAGGGCAACAAATGAAGGACTTCACCCAAAAACTATCGCACCGAAATCTGACCAATGGAAAATCATGCACATAAATGCTCGCAGTCTGGGAAACAAGATCCCAGACCTGCAGGCAATAATGACAAAGGCTAAACTGGACATAGTAGCCATTAGCAAGACATGGTTTACCAGTAACCACATTTGGGATACTTCAGTACCTGGCTATGCACTGTTCAGAAGAGACCGAGGTGCAAAAAGGGGGGGGGGGAGTGGCCCTTAATGTCAATGAAAATATCAAAGCTACAGAAATTCTGAATACACATAAGGAGCCAGAAGAACTGTGGGTCACCCTGGAAACAGGAAATGGGACCGCCATACGAACTGGGGTTGTATACAGGCCCCCAGATCAGGGGGAGAACATAGACACATTACTGTTAGAAGATATACAAAACATGACAGCTAAAGGGGAGATTCTGATAATGGGAGACTTCAACATGCCAGATACAGATTGGTCAATTCCAGCAGAGATATCTGCCAGGACTAGACACATGGTGGATTCCCTGCAGGAGGAGGGCCTCAAACAACTGGTACAACAACCCAAAAGAGACAGGGATATCCTATATATAGTACTGACTAACAGGGAAAGGATCATAGATCTCCAGGTAGAAGGTCACCTGGGTGCCAGTGACCATCACATGGTATGGTTCAATTTGGCCACTAGAACTAAATCATCCCATTCCAAGGCAAAAATATGGCACTTTAGAGGAGCTGACTTTGATAGGATGGCCAACAGAGTTAAGCTAGCCCTGGCAAAAAGAAATACAGGTGAGGGAGTACAGGCAAAGTGGGCAAGCATTAAAGATGCAATACTTGAAGCAACATCCCACTGTGTTAGTGAGAAAAGGAAGTGCAAAAGAAGAAGGAAACCACTTTGGTTCTCAAACACAGTAGCAGAAAAGGTCAGAGCCAAAAGGCTGGACTTCAGGAAATACAAGGGAACACAGCAGGATGAAGACAGGGAAGCATACCAAACTTCCCTAAGGGAAGCAGGGAAGGCAGTATGGCAGGCAAAGGCCCAAACCGAGGAAACACTAGCACAAACAGTAAAATAAGGTGACAAGACTTTCTATAGATACATTAGAGAAAGGAGAAAGTCCAGAGGAGGTATTGCTAAGGTCAAAGGAGATAAGGGGGCATGTGGGGAGGAGGACCATGTAAAAGCATCTATCCTAAATAGATACTTCTGCTCAGTATTTACTGAAGAGAAGGTAGAGCAGAGCCCACAGCTCTGCACCATGGACACAGTGGGGAAAGAGATATGCACTAGTCCCTTCACAAAAGAAAGGATCCTACAAGAGCTCAATAAGCTCAGGATGGACAAGACAATGGGACCTGATGGCATACATCCCAGGGTACTAAAGGAGCTAATGGTGAAACTAGTAGAGCCATTATCAGAACTGTTTAGTGAGTCTCTGAGCACAGGAGAGGTCCAGAAGACTGGAGAAGGGCTTGTGTGATCCTGCTCCACAAGAGTGGTAGCAGGGAGGAGGAAAGGAACTACAGACCAGTCAGTCTTACCTCAGTAGTGGGCAAGATTATGGAGACACTCCTTAAGGAAAGGATAGTGCAACACCTGGAATCCATAGGAGCACAGGATCCAAGACAGCATGGGTTTACAAAAGGAAGGTCCTGTCAAATTAATCTCATAGATTTCTTTGACTGGGTAACCAGAGTGGTGGACCAAGGGGGATCAGTTGATGTTGCCTACTTTGACTTCAGCAAAGCTTTCAAAACTGTTCCACATAGAAGATTGATTAATAAGCTGGGTAGGCTTGGGGTGGGTCAGACGTTGGTCAACTGGTTGGCAAACTGGTTGACAGGCCGAAAACAGAGAGTGGTGGTAAACGCTATACAGTCAGAAGAGATGCAAGTCACAAGTGGGGTACCTCAGGGATCAGTCCTAGGGCCAGTCCTCTTCAACATCTTCATCAGTAACATTGCAGATGGACTGGAGGGTAAGGTTTGTCTGTTTGCAGATGACACCAAGATCTGCAGCAGAGTAGACGATCCAGATGGGGTGGGCAGAATGGGAAGAGACCTGGAGAAACTAGCAAAATGGTCAGAAAAGTGGCAACTGAGGTTTAACACAAAGAAGTGCAAGATCATTCACATAGGGAGAGAAACCCTGATGCCACCTATAAACTGGGAGGAGAGTTGCTGGCAGTTACAAGGAAAGAAAGAGACTTGGGCATCATCATCACAGATGACCTGAAATCATCCAAGCAGACCTCTAAAGAAGCAGGTGAGGCTAGAGGGATGTTGGGGTGTATTAGTAGGGGTATCACAAGTCGGAAGAGGGAGGTAATAATCCCTCTTTACAAGACACTGGTTAATCCCCATCTGGAGTACTGTGTGCAGTACTGGATGCCACACCTTCACAAGGACATTAACCAAATTGAGGCAGTCCAGAGAAGGGCGATCAAAATGGTGCAGAGATGCATCAGAAAACGTATGAGGACAGATTAACTGAACTCAATATGTATACCCTAGAGCAAAGGAGGGAAAGAGGTTGATTGAAACATTCAAACACCTTAAGGGCATTAACAAGGTGAAAGAGTCTAACATGTTTCAATATAAGAAAAATAGCAGAACAAGAGGACACAGCATGAGATTAGAGGGAGGCCGATTAAGTGGTAATATAAGGAAGTTCTTTTTCACAGAAAGAGTGGTGGATGCATGGAACGGCCTACCTCAGGAAGTGGTGAATATAAGTACAGTGCAGGGCTTCAGACAAGCATGGGATAGTTATAAGGGAACAGCAAAGATGAGTATGAATAGATAGGCCATGGACAGAGCAAAGACCTATGGCACATTCATAAGGTAAAAAAAGAAATGGGCAGACTGGATGGTCCTCACGGTCCTTATCTGTCATCAACCTCTATATTGTATGTTAAGGCCAAACCTGCCAGGCTTCCTCAGGTTCATTAATAAGGAAAGAATTCTGTCTCTGGCTCATGATTGTGGTTCCCTGACCTAGTAGGAGCATTGTATCTCCATATTTGGTGATTTATCCATTGAACTAACACAGAAACATAAAGACCATGCAGACATCAATAAAAAGTGCTACAAGACCATGGAATGCCCTACAAATTGCAGTGTCCTGCAAAACTGGTAATCACTAGGAATGGTGTCTTGCACACCTTTGCCACACCAGAGGAGACCATGGGTTTCACTTGATAGGCACTGTCTAGGGGCAGCAAAGAAGCAGAGAAGGTCAGCAGGTGGGAGAAAAGGACAAGACCAGCACTTAACACCTTGAACCTATGCTGGTACCCTGAGGCAGCAGAACACTTCAGAAAGGATCAAATGGGGTGCCACATATTAAAATCAAAGAGATCCACCAGGAGGGGAAGGGACAGACAGAGATCCAGCTGGAAAGAAGATAACTGCCCAGGGAGGACAGTAAAGATTCTGGTCACTTGTCAGGCAGTTCTAATTCAACTAGGGAACTGGTACCGACAATCTGGGCAAGTTATGAACCTCTTAGCCAGTATACTGCTTTCTGACTCCTGATGCAAGTCAATGAAGTTCCTTCAGCTCCTCAGGATTGCTCATGGGCAGAACTGGTGGCCACTGACCCGAGTGTAGAAGATCTGATTGAGTCAGCAGTGCTAGATCACCGCAGTAACAACTTGACTCACAAACTGCCAATAAGAAAGAACTCAATGAATGCTCTATTACCAAGTGTCCTTTTGCAATAATTTCACTTTTTAAACCCATCATTGGATACATCTACATTTACTTCAAATAGGTTTCAGTATCAGTCCCCCCCCCCCCGATATGTACTTCAAGTATGTATTAACATGCTTCTCATTTAGGTTCAATATCAGCCCCACTTCCCCGCAATTGAGCTTTTGAATCATTACTGTTTATGTCTTGATATACTTCCAGCCAGTAATAACATGCTTCCTTTGTAGGTTCAGCTTCAACCCCCCTCCCCCCACTGCAGGTCAGTGGCTCCTGCTGCAGAGCTCAGTCAATAGGTGTTCCTGCTACACCTGCTATCTCCATGATGCTTCTTGCTACACCTTGGCAGCTGCAGGCTTGGACTTACCCCCTTCCCCTAGCTGTCACCCACATTGTCACGGGAAACACCTTAGGAGTGCTTTTCAGACATGGAACCCCCACACACATACCATAGAATGGAGTACTCCAGAGTTCCTGTTGGCTCCCCTGGTGTCCTAACTCCACAGCCTATACTCACCAATTGCTGGTGACAGCTGCTCCTACTGACTGACAGTCTGACAGGGATACACCCCTGTAAATCCCCCAGAAGAAGTGGCCAGGGTGCTGTACATAGCTTGAGCCATAGGCCTGGCTGTGAGGGAACTAGCATAAAGGTTAGCACCATAGTGGTCACACTCACTGCCATGATACCAAAGTTGATGAAGGATGGGTGTGGCACAAGCAGTTCCTATGACATGTACTCTTTGGCTCTCTTCACAAACATTGACTACACTGGAAAATAATTAAGTCAGTAAACAACAACACTGGCTTATGGGGTCAGCACTAAATCTTATTGATATTGAATGAATATAAATGCTCTTACCAGGAAGATACAATTTTCAACCTATTTTCTTACCCAGTGGTATATTCATTCTTACTTTAAACATGTGGATAACAATCATATTTTCACCCCAATAACAGGCTTTGCTTTTTTATTTGTAGCATATTAATCCCCCCCACCAAAAAACCAAACTTGTGGTTTCTAAGGTGCATATGGTCATTACTGTCTTCTTTGGTGTTCTCGGCTGAAAAAACTTTGGTCTGCCTTTTTCTTCTCTCTCCTTCTATCACTCTCTCTCTCTCTCTCTTTCTCTCTCTCACTCTTCATAGTAATCAAAGTGCTATGTGCTTGTGCAACTGTCATAAGTCATTGGCATATGGCTTTTAAGCCTTTTTATTCACACTTCTTTCAGAATGGCCATATGCAGACACATCTGCTTCTCTTTAAGTTGCAGTTTCCTGTGCAAAATTCCTTTTGCAATCTATAGCATTCAAGCATCAATACACAGCAGAAGGACATCAACACTTGCTGACACTTTTAAAGGGACACTGTCAGTCATTTCTGCATTATGCTATTTCTATTTTAAACCCCTCATTTTATCATTGCTTTTGTTCCCTAAAATTCATTGATGTTGCTAGTTGTTCTGTTTCCTTTCTTAGTAGAACTGAAATGTATGCTAAATTTGTGATTACACCCAACCTTCTTTTGTTTGAAATCCTTGATCTACTCTTACTAAATACATCCAGACATTAGCAAACCCCAAGCAGTGTAGTCATTCATGATTCAGTAGGCTCTTTCTTTCCACTGAATCATGAATGGACAAGCTGTCTGATGTGGGTGTTCCCCAAGTCCAGGAAAGAGGTACAGTAACGAGGCTGAGAGTTGATCAAGTGAATGTAAACAAACATGTTTTTGTATGGTAATAAAAGTACGGTAGGCAGTCTGTTTTTCACATAAAAAAAAAAAATAATCAGAATCAAACTACCATTTATATAAACAATCTCTACCGAACATGGCCAATCATGAAATGTGTTTTTCAAACTCAGAACATGTTGAGGTTAAAGAGAGTTGACAGTGTCCCTTTAAGTTATTTTAAACTGTAAACAGTACAACAGACTGGTCTTCATGCTATACAGATCAGATTCCTACAGCCATTACATAATGAATTAACATTTCAGCGTAAGGTTGTGCCTTTCTAGGAGTCAGGGATTGGCTCAACAGGATGCCATTTTAAGTTAAGCTATAAAAGTGAAACTGTCCCTTTTTACCAATAGCAGTGAGGTGACAACTTTTAACTAGACAACATAGCAAAGATACATGTACTTTAAGTGCAAGCAATTCAGTTTATGGAAATCGATATACTATAAGTCCATTATATCTGCATGAATTCAGAATGTCAAAGGTTCAAGTTTTTTCCTTCAGGACCCAGTATAACTCTTTTAGATTGGCAAAACTTCCAAAGATCAAAATAGCTAAAGAAAGGGATGACAGCAATTCCTCATTTGGCCATTTGAATGCTAAGCATTCTGTGTTAAAATCCAGAAGGTTTGTCTCTGGAGCAGTTTATTTACAACGTCTTCCCCTTTGTGTCCCATTTGTATCCCTTCAATGTCAGTGAATTTAAAAAAAGCTGTGGACCAATTGGCCTACCTGCTCAAAGTGTCTAACCATAGCACACACTTAAATCTTTGTTCTGATTAGTTTTATGTTCAGCTATTCTTATTCAGAGTTGTCTTTTTGTTTGGCCCACATAATGCAGGTCACATGGGCACGTTAACAAATAAACCACACCCTCCGTGCTACAGTTTACAAACTCATTGTATATTTCTTACTCAACCTCAGATGGTTGAATGAAGATGTATTTGTCATGATCGCATAACGTATACAGTGGCCAGATTTATAATTCCATTTTGGGGTTCCAGGTAGCCATATATTATTTTTGCAGTAGCTAATGTGTCATGGACCAGTTTGTCCTTTAGATTTTTGTTCCTATTATAGTTAATCCTTGGATCCTGTATTTTTATTGAGTTAAGTGTAACGTTAGTTTTCAGTATCTCCTAATGCTTCCTGATAATATTTCTAGTTTTGTGCGTTATTGGTGTGTACTCTGTTATAAAAGTCATTGGAGGGGTTGTATTATTCATATTAATTCCTTCCAAAAGAGCAGCTCTATTTGTATTCGCTGCATGCTGATGACCTTCCATTATCACGCCCAAATCATTGTCCCTTTCAGATTCCTTCTGCCATTTTAAATGACTCATTTTCTTTTAATTCAGTTTCAGTTGAACATGTCCTGTGCACACTTAAAAATTGCCCCTTTGATATATTATGTTTTAGATGTGGGGCATGACAACTATCATACAGTATTTCAACATGGTATTCCATGCAGTGTTCTTTCTGTACATCTGTGTTTCTAGTTTATTTGCATTTTCATACAAGCAAAGGTCAAGAAAGGGCACCTTGTTCCTTTTATATTCCCACATTAAAGATAAATGGCAGTTTGACAAATGTATATATTTTAATGATTTTTTTTCACTTTCTCTGCACTTTCTGTTCACATTCCCTATATATCATCCAGATACTGTTGCTATATTTTAATTGCCACACAGTGCTCATTTTTCTGGGTGTCAGCAACACACTTCCTCCCATTCTCCTACATAAATATTAACAAAATTAGGGGTAAACATTGTACACATACAGTAGACATCCCTTTGTGTTGTGCATAGAATTAATTTTTGAACATAATGTATAGTAGCTAGAATCCAGCACAAATCTGGTCATTTTGATAATATATTGATTTGGTGGTTTATTTGCTGCTCTTTCACTCAATGCCTTTTTACAAAGCATACAACCCTCTTCATAGAGGATATTAGAATAAAGGCTCTCTACATCAATTGCTGCTAGAAAGTCTATATCTTCAACACTCTCATTTTGCAGCATTATGGAAATATTATTTGGGTCTTGACATAAGACTTCAAGTTTGAGACAGGCTGCTTAATGAACATGTCTGTTTATTCTGAAATGGGTTCCATTTTCTGTCCTATCGAAGATATAACTGGGCAGACTTGTCCTCAGGTCCTATTTTGTGAAGCTGACAAAAGGTAAAATGGAGGCTTTTATGGTTTATTTTCTGTCATGAAATTAACTTCTGCTTTACTCAGCCAATAAGATTGTGCTTCAACTGTAATTATTCTGTCTGCCTTCATTTTTATTTCAGTGATTGGATCTACCACAACCTTCACATGAAACATTGCATCAAGTTATCTATTTGCCTCCATAAGATGAACCTCTCTTCCCCATAGTACTACTTCCCCTTCTTTGTCTGTCACTTTTACTATTATATCAGTCATGTCTACAAGTCCTTTTAGAGCTTTTGTTTCTGAAGGGGTTATGTTAATCAGATTATTTGACAAGTTAAGTTGTTTTACATCACATGATACTAATGTCATATAGATTATGAGTGCATTATTCGTAATACTGGGAGAAAAATAGTGTTTTCAGTTTTCATTAACCAATGTTTTCTTTATTAGGATCTACATTTATGTCAAATGGGGGTGGATCATAAATTAACTTTTTTTAAATGTAGAGTCCTGAACAAATGGAATAAATTGACGTTGATATTAAATGGATTTGTAAAAAGAAAAAAAAAAAAGAAACACTTTTTCCAGGAAGGTCATCTGAGGTGTAGTCACTTGATTTTGTTGTGAATGTTACTACTGCCAATTTTTGTTGCAGTTATGTGGTGACCTCCTAACCACCCCTAATTCCTCCATCCATTTTCTTTTTGTATCCTTCTCTGGTTGCTTCTATTGCCTCTGACTCCTCTTCCTCCTCTTCAAATGCCTCATCTTTCTCTTGTACTCTCTTCTCTATGTATACTGGAATCCATGTTGGATCTCTCCTTAGGGTCCTCTAAAAAATGCCTTCCAATTTGTCTTTGCCCTTTAAGGGTACCTTGTTCATCACTATTATCTGTCAGCTCCTGATGAAATATTTACTCCATCTATTTTGAATTCTGGCCATAAATTTATTCTTGACACTTGCTTTTTTGCACCATGCCATATGTATATCATTCTTTCCTGAAAGTCAATTGCATCTTTTTCATTTACATGCCTTTAATTCTGTCTGGAATTGTGTTAGTTGGAATCCATTTCATCCTTTAATATTTTAAATTCCTCTGCATTCTACTTTGCTTCTAATTTTCTCCAGTGCTTTTATCTTTTCTTAACTTTTTTCTATTTCTTTTTTTAGACTTTTTAGTGGTTAATAATATCAAATCATTAAAACCTGTACCCAGTCTTTTAAATATCCTTGGTCATCCTCCACATAAGAGGGGACTTTTGAATTCCTGAGCCCCTGGGAAATCTTTTTGTTTCTCCAATATTGAGATAATGATGCTGCATGCAAATGAAATCTAGTATTATGCTTTTTCAAATTTTCTAAGGTTTTCACATCAATAATATCTTAGTTAGGTACTGGTGTTATTGAAAAGGTCTGCCCAATATCATCCAGATATAAGGCAGTCTGTTCCCCATCTTCATCCAGAGTGGCTAGGTACTTGGTATCTGGGTTACCGGAAGCCATACTGATTACCTCAACTGCAAGCTCAGCGTTAATAAAATAGCCCCTTCATCTATCAAACAAGTATAAAAAGCAGCTCAAATCAAAATGCTTAAAACAGGTATGCTTGAATAATAATAGCTGCGCAAGCACACAGCACTTTAACTGATTGCTACTGAGAGAGAGAGAGAGAGAGGCATAAGGCAGAGGGAGAGGTACTGTATAAGGCAGACCATTTTTTTTTTCAATGGAGCATGCCAAATAAGCCAATAATGACTGCATGCACTTTATAAACTACAACTGGGGGACATTATTACACTGCAAAGAAAAAAGTAAAACCTGTGACTGAAATTATTAGCCACATTCTTAAAGTAAGAATGAATAAGCCACAAAGTAAGAAAATAAATGGTTTGAAAGTGTATCTCCCTGGTAAGTGCATTTTGTTTATTCAAAAACAACAATATTTAGCTCTGATCCCATAAGATTGTTTACTGACTTACTTTCTTTCCAATTCTTTGAATCACTGACAACACTGGATAAAGGGTTGGACTGGAGAGCAGGTACAGAGCCAACAAATTTGGACAAATGAGAGGTGCAATATTTATCCTCCCTACTGCTCTCAGGTTGTGCTTCAGGAATCACAGCATGCAAGGAAGCAAACAAGTTAATTGCTCAAGGAACTCCAGCACTCCACACGCACAGCTATAAGTACATATAGGTTCCAGTCCATGTATGCAGCTGCTTCAGATGCCACAGACTGCTGCACCCATGGGATAGATCTAGAGACACCCACATTGATGTGATGGGTATTAGATGCAGTGGTCACGGCAACCAAGCTCACCATGAAAGCCCTTCACATGATCAGATTGGGGGCTGGAGCACTGACTACTTGAAGCCTGCCAGGCTAGTAACTGGCAAGATGGGCCAGTGCAATATGAAAGATAGATTAGTAGTTTTCTGTAGTACCACACAGACAGAATTTACCTTCCCATTTAGCAAGGGACACCATAAGGCAATGCTGCCTGCACGCCTCCCCCTGCAGCAATACAGAGCCCCCCCCACCAACTTCTGCATGTATGCTGGAAATACAAGCAAGCTCTAAACTGGGTGGGTAACTGAGTAATAGTAGTAGAAGAGATGGGGTCCCACCTATGCTGACCAAGGCCCCCTTCTGAAGGGGCAGGTCCTTCCTTAGCTGGTAAAGACAGAGACACTGGGTGGTACAAACACCACTCAAAATTGACCAACAGCAAGCATAGAGACTATAGGAAATGTAATTTGGTAGCCACTGCCCCCACACAGCACTAGCCTTCAACCTTAAAAATGGTTATCGCCATTACTGTTTATTTTTATAGTAAGGATGTTGACTCTTGTTTGTTCTATACACTGGGCTTTTGCTTACTGGATGTTAATGTTTGCAAATGTTCTGTTTTATAGGAGACCTAGGGCTTCCCAAGGGACATGGAAGCTGCTGGGACAGATATATGCACGAGTCATTCCATGACTTAACATTCTCAGAATGTGTCTCATGTAAGCAGGATAATTTTTTCTCACAACTGGGGTGACATTCTAGACTGGAGTTGACTCTGGAAGTTCAATGTATTGGACCATATATATATATATATATATAGCACCCCTCTGCTTTTCAAACCAACCAGACATGGCTGTCACCTCAGTTAAAAGGATTTCCTGGAACATCACAGATATTCACTCCTGCATCAAAAGGGATAAAATCTTGGATCAGCTTAAGAGGGAGGAGGTTTTACAAGACACCCACATTACCAGCCCTGAGACTGAAAAACTTAAAATGGGTGGTTCTCATGGTCTATGGAAGCACCTACATTACCAAAAGAAGGTGGTGGTTAAAAACATACCTTTTCATTGCCAGTCTGACAAGGAGGACCGTTACATACTAGTCCATGGTTCACTGTGGGAGCCAAAGGAGTTACAGGGTAGTGGTAAATGGTGTCCACTCTGGAGGTGGCATAGTGACCAGTGGGGTGCCACAAGGGTCAGTACTAGTCCTCTTCAATGTCTACATAGAAGGACTTGAAGGGTGGGTATGCCTGTTTATGGGTGACACAAAAATCTGCTACACAGTAGACACACCGGGGGGGATGAAAGAAAGTGTAAAAAAGCTTGAGGAATGGTCACGGTGTTTGGTAGCTGGACTTCAATGCAAAAAAGTATAAAATCATGCACTTGGGGAACAGAAACTCAGGGATAGTGTATCAACTAGGAGTAAAAGTACTAGCAGTCACAAAACAGGAAAGGGATTTGGGGGTAATAATTTTAGATGACCTGAAGGTAGCTGAACAGTGTGACAAGGCAGTCAAAAAGGATAATTGGGTGTTCAGATGCATAGTCAGGGGCACCAGCAGAAAAAGGGAGCTAATAATACCCTGTATAGATCACTAATGAGACCCCACCTCAAGAACTGCTTCCAGTTCTGGAGGCCTACCTCCTAAAAGTCATATACAGGGTAGAAGTGGTAAAAAGGATGACAACCTAAATGGCGCAGGGCCTGCATGAGAAGCCATATGTAGAAAGGTATCAGGAATTAAATATGTGCTCCCTAGAAGAAAGGAGGGAAAGGGGAGATAGGATAGAAACATTCAACTGCCTCTCAGGTATAAACAAGGTACAGGAAGGAAACATTTTCTAGAGAAAGAGATGCTCAAGGTCACTTGGTCACACTATGAAGCTAGAGCAGGGGATGCTGAAAGAAAATGTAAGAAAGTACTTCTTCATCGAAAGGGTGGTAGATGCTCAGAACAGTCTCCCAGAGGAGGTGGTGGGGGCTAAAATGGTTACAGAATTCAAGAATACATAGAATAGACACAAGGTTATCTTAGAAGTAAGGCAAGGGGGAACAAACAAAAGACTGAGTTGAGTCTATGGTGGCTCTGTAAGTCGGGACAATAGGGCAGACTAGGTGGGCCAAGAGGTCTTTATCTGCCAACAAATTCTATGTTTCTATGTAAAACATCACCCTATCTATGCATGGTCCAAATCAGCATGATGTGACCTATTCCTTGGATCTGGTCTAGGTTGTAGCAGAGAATCAGAAGGGCTGCCTGGTATTAGCAGTTAACACAGATGTAGTGATGGACAAATTCCTAGATAGGTCCAAATCACCTACAACCCTCCCACCAGCTGCATCTAAAGTGCTGGACATGCTGAGGGCAGATATGGGCCTGGTGGACATCTGGCACCTGGTCAATCTAAAGGAGAGAGACTACTCCTATTTCTCCCCTCACCAGTCCTACTCCAGGAAAGATCTCTGACTCATAAACACAGAATGGTTCCCAGACATCAGGATAGGGGCTATTATAATTTCAGATCAAACCACAGTCTCCTTCACTTGGCTCCCTGCAGGCTCCCCAGCACAGCCCATGAGGCTATGTCATTTCAACACATCACTTCTAAAGGACGTGTCCTTCAGGACCTCACTAGAATCAGATGTTCAAGTGTTCCTAGAGGCCAACAGGAAAGTTGACACCTCTCCAGCCACAAGATGGGATACACTGAAAGTGCTACTCCAGAGAAAGTGCATTAGTTACACATTCCACCTTAAGAAAGCAAGAACAAAGAATCTGGAGGAGCAGCTTGCCAGACTCAAAGACCTGGAGAAACAACATGGAGATGAGCAAAAGTGTGCCCTTGGTCTCCTGTCAGATATCACTGGTACCAAGTAAAAAACAAATTTGCACCTGCATCACAAAGCAGAATATACCCTGTTTAATCTCTGAAAGTTCTTCTGGGAAACCAGGGAGAAACCTAGCAGGCTACTTGTGTATCAGCTCAAGAATTGTCAGGCATGCTTCAGAATCCCAGGAATCAAGAACCGCACTGGTGTCCCCTTAACAAACCCCTGGGATATCAATGACCTGTTCTTGAATTTCTACAAGACCCTACACACAGTAGAAATTACCCTTGACTCAGGAACTGACCAGCTTCACAGACTCCCTAGGGATGCCCATGGTGGTGGTCTAATTAAGGGAATGCTTGAAGTACCCTTTCTCCTCACAAGAACTAGGTATGGCCCTCTGTAAAATGTCCACTGGCAAAACATAGCAGGGAGATGCCTCCCAGTGGAACTCCTCCAATCCTTCAGTGGGTGCTACTGGAACCCCTGACTGAAGCCCTGGATGAGGCATACTGAATAAGAGAACTGCTTGTATCCATGAGAACTGCCACCATCACATGCCACCCAAAGTCAGGCAAAGACCATTTGGTGTGTGGCAGCTACTGGCCTATTTCCTTCATCTGCACAGACTGCAAGGTCTTCACAAAGATGATGGCCTTGCATCTCCAAACTTTTATAGCAGATCTAATTGATAGGGATCAGGTGGGCTTCATTCCCAGGCAGAAAGGCTTGAACAATACACGGAGGCTACTGAACCTCATATGCTGGGCAGCACACCCACATACTCCAACTGTCTTAATCTCTCTGGATGCAGAGAAAACATTCAGTGGAGCGGAGTGGGGATTCCTCTCTCATGCCATGCAAACCTTTGGCATAAGGGGAACTTTCATTAGTTGGGAGCTAACACTTTACCATGGAACACAGGTGAAGGTGAAAGCCTTGTTGCCAAATGGACATTATTTTGAGGCATGGATTGTCCAACATGACTTTCATGTCATAACCCTATCTCAAAGTTAGTTGTCTAATAAAATACTTAATGATTAAATTTCTCTTCCTGACTATAATTTGTACAGACAGGATAGGGTAGGAAGGAAAGGTGTGTGTGTATGTGGGTGAGTGCAGTTTATATTAAGACCAGGTATAGGGCACTGGAGATGGCTTCCCACCATAGTGGACCAGGGTGTGATGTCATCTCGATTGACCTGCTATTTGGTCATGATAAACATCTTATAGTCACCTCCATTTATATTCCCCCACATTATATCAAGCAAGGACTTGAGGTTGTAGCTGAAGTCAGAAAATCTTTACCAACTAATAGGGAGTGGATTTTAATGAGGGACTTTAATTTTAATTGGGGCACTGATCAACATTCCTTTGTTGTAGATCTATATCAAGAAATTGGAGTACAGCATTAAATTTCTCAAACCACTAGACTTAATTATAGGACTGGTGGGAGTACCATACTTGACTGGGTAGTGGTTACTCATCCATCCAAGATAATTAAATCAGGAGTTCTATCAGATCCAGTTAGTGACCACAGCCCTGTTTTTTGTATGTGGTCATCAAAACAGCATCATAGTCCCCCACTTTATGCTGAAACAAGAAATATTAATAGTGTTACCCCTTTGATTATGACTGAGGCCTGTGAACAAATTGATTGGACTTGCCTTGAAAATATATATGATATTAATCAAAAATTAGAAATATTTAGTGAATTATTCTATCAAGTAGTTAATCAATTGGTTCCCCTCAAAAAGATGAGAATTAGAGCAAACAAAAAACAATGGGTTACTAGAGAATTAAGGGTGTTAATGAGGCAAAGAGATAGAGCATGGAAACTTTTTTAAAAAGAAAAAAAAACCCTAGTCTGTTGATTAATTAAAAGATTCTTAGGAATAGATATGACAGCCATTAGAAAAGCAAAAGCAGATTTTTTTAAAAACAAACAACTGCGATCTTTTGGTAATCCAAAACAAACTTGGCAAATGCTTAATAATCTTCTGGGAAGGAATACTGGTGAAACTGCAATTGCAGTTCAGGATGGAGATCAATTATCTAGTGATCCTACTCATATAACTAAAATGTTCAATGAATACTTTGGGGATCTAGCAAAAAACCAAAAATCAAACGACTCTAACCAATACAAATTTGGTTATGGTTGGGGACCATAATGGTGAGCATCCACTTTTTTACTTTCATTTCTTGATCCCGGAAGTAGTCATTGATTATGTTCTTAATAATAGTCCTAGACCAATAATTGGACAGGATAGGATTGATTATACATTATTTAAAATGGGAATTAAAGTTTTAGCCACTCCCCTTGCTTCGATATTTAACTATTCACTATGTCATAATGTGTTTCCCCAGATTTGGAAATTAGCACTTTTCAAACCCATTCATAAAATAGGTAGTAAGAATATTGTTTCAAACTATAGACCAATCTTGTTAATGTCACCCTTATTAAAAATAATTTAAAGAACTGTGTTTGACCAAATTCAGGGTTTTCTATCAAGGTATGATCTACTGACGAATTGTTGACATGGTTTCAGGAAAAGCCATAATACTGAGACTGCCTCGGTGGGGTTCACAAACAGCATACGGAGTTCCCTTAATTTGGGACACTCTGTTGCTGCAATTTTCGTGGACCTCACCAAGGTCTTTGACTTAGTTGACCATGCATTGCTGATGAAAACCCTGAATGAAGTTTATCTCTCCAAGGATGTAATTTCATGGATAGGAGGTTATCTTAAAAATAGGGAGCATAAAACTATCATTGGACAAGCCATTCAGATTCTCATTAAATATCTTGTGGGGTGTCACAAGGCTCAATTTTGGGCCATCTTGTATTTCCCTTTTTGTGAATGCCACCCCTTCTACCTGTGTAAAGTCCAGCTTAATTATGTATGCAGATGATGCAGTAATTTTTCCATAAAGAATCATACCAGACCAAGCATTAGTCAAGGTTCAGCGGGATTTTGAAATCTTTCAAATGTGGTTGTCCTTACATCATCTAATTTGGAGCTCAGAGAAATCCAAATGTATGTTTTTTATTGCTCCCAGGAAACACAGAGACATAAATGTTCAGATTACTGATTTAGTGGGGATCCAAATTGAACTGGTGAATAGTTTTGACTACCTGGGATTGACTTTAGATTCTCAACTTTCATTTGACCAACAGGTGGCTAAAACTACCAAAAAAATTTATCACAGAATTGGAATGTTATTTAGAATTAAATCCTTTCTTACCCCCAAATTTTGTAGACACCCTGGACATAGTCTTCTGTTAAATATATTTGACTATGGTCTTTTGATTTATTCTGGTACAAATGACAAAATGCTACAGAAATTACAGATAACTTACCACAGTATATTACATTTTATGACTGGACTCCCAACAAGAACACACCATTGTGTATTACTAAGGGAAGCAAACTGTCCTTCTTTTTTAGATCGGATAAAGCTAAAGCTTGGAGTTTTTGTGTTTAAAAGAATCCAGAGTTTACTTTCCCAGGGGATCTGGGATCTTTTTCCTGCACAACAAAGTTATTTTGAAAAAAGGTCTCAGTCTTATTCAGAATTCCTCTTTACAAAGAAACAGTCGGTCAGAGGTCAGTAATATAAAGGTCAATTACATTTTTTAATGGTATTCCAATTGAAGTTACTAATGTTGGGGCAGTTTGAATGTTCAAGAGTAAACTAGTTAAATTGCTGAATAGTCTGATTGATTGTAATTGTGTTTCCTAACATAATACTGCACTTTATATTGTAATGTATGTTTTTTTATTGTAGTAAGTATGTTCTTTTGTATTATTAATGTGTGTATGTCCTTACTGTTTATTTGTTAACTTGTCATTTGTGAAAACAGGCAGTTTGCTCATCTTGCTAACAAGTATAACAAATAAAAATGAAATCACTAATGCTACAGAGTCAGCAGCCTTCCCTCTGGGGAAGGGCACCAAACAAGACTGTCCATTTTCCCCGCTTCTGTTCATACTTGTCTTGAAACCCCTTTCCAGACCATCTTGCTCAAGAGTAACACAAGTGGAGTGTGATTTGGAGGTATCACAAGACAGAGGTATATGCTTTTGATATTCTACTCACACTGATGATACCGGCCATATCGGTGCCAGAGACTGTCAAGATCCTAGAACTCAATGAACCAAATGTGGCCAATGTGTCCAAATCACATATTTTGACCACAACCACAGCAACCAGTACCTTGGTGGGCTTCTCATGTGGGCTGCACCCGGCACAAGAATTGATAACATATCTGGTGATCAATTTCACCTGGAACCCGGGAGAGGTGGGTAAACAGGGAATCATTTTGTGTCCCACTCTGTTTGAAATATTTGTTGGAGACATGAACATTTATATTAATAATATAATTTCAAAATTTGCAGATGATGCTAAATTAGCTCTGGAGGTCAATACTTTTGCCAAGCACTTAACTCTTCTCAACAATTTAAATAAAATAGAAAACCAGGCAGTAAATAAAGGAATGTTCTTCAGTATGGATAAATGTACTGTTCCACACCTTGGTGTAAATAACCCTAACTACAAGTATATATTGAATGGAAAAGTAATTAAATTTAGTACTGTAGCTCAGAAGCTGACCTTGGGGTAACAATCAATTATAAGTTTACCTCATCAGACCAATGTAAAATTATAACTAGAAGAGCTATCGGGCTTATTAAAAGAATACAGAATACCTTTATCTGTAAAACTGAACAATGCATCTTACCCATATGTAAGAATTTCATAAAGCCCCTTACAGATTATGCATCCCAGTTATGGTCCCCATATCTATCAAAAGATAAGGTAATGATTGAAGGTGTGCAACTTGCTACAACCAGATTCATTTCCATTTGTAAAGGACTAACATACGAGGACAGGCTACATAAGATAAATTTATTTTCACTGGAGTATAGAAGACGGTGGGGGGGATATTTTGTTGTTGTATAAGACTGTAAGATCCCATGTTGAGTAGCCAAATGGAGCTCAAATTCTATGTTTCTAGAGATAGTATGAAGTTGCATAATAGTAAGCTAATAGTACCCAGGGTTAACAGCAAAAAAACTGGATAATTTCTTCACAATGTGGGTGGCTAAAGACTGGAACAGGCTGTCACAACATGTGGTTGAGATAAAGAGCTTTGAACTCTTTAAGAAATCATTAGATACAGTTTATTTCTCTAAGAGCAAATTTGTCTAATTTTCCCATTGCCACAGGGGACAATCATGATGGGCCTTTGGCCTCCTTTTCTCTAATTCACCTAGTGATGTAATAAACTAAACCTGGCCTCTCTCTATGCTGATCTGGACCATAACCTGAAGAGGTGGAGCAAGCTGCATCTCACACACTAGGGAAGGGTGTACACCTACAAGATGATGACATCCCTAAGAATGTTTTACATGCTTAGCAACTAACTCATAAGAATATCCCAAGATCTGCTGAAAAGTGCAGACAGAAAGATGCTGTGAATCCTCTGGGGAGCAGGCCCTAGAAAGCAGAACTTTTGAAAAACTTACACAAGGAGCCCATAGAGGGGGGATACTCCTTCCAGATTATGTTCAGAAACACAAAGCCCACCTGCTATAGCAAATGGATGATGGCCTCCACCAGCTCTCATCCATATACCCCCAATTCAGTAGACTGTGAGAAGGCTTTATTGGGGACAAGTCTAGGTACTGCTATATTGTTTGGGTAACTTCCCAAGGCCCTAAAACTCCACCCAACCCTCCTAGCCACAGAGTATCCATGGAAGAAATGGTACCAGGTCAAAATAGCACACCAAGAAGAGCACTGCAAGAAATGCATTGCATAAAGCACAATTGGATTTAGAGCGGCAGGAGTATAACTGCATAACTGGCATAGAACTCCACAGAAGTTGCACAAATGGGATATGATGAACACACACACATCCTGGAGGTGCAGTGGTAGTACAGGAACAATCACTTTCCTCTTATGGGCATGCCTGAGACTACAACACTATTAGCAAGGAGAGCATCATGCATGTTGGGCAACACTGGGCTCCCCTCTGGTCTTCACACCATTGCTGGCAATCCTAGGATACCATCACCATACCCACTGGGCAACAATCTATCTCTAGTGCCTAGCCAATGGATCCTAGAAGCCCTAGAAAGCTAAGTGCATAATCCTAAGGCACTGGAGAGAGCAACAGCCTCCAGATCAAACAAAATGGCTCACAGAGGTAGTTAAAGCCATCAGCTTTGTGAGAGTACATTTACACAGTTGCAGATGGTGAAGGCAAATACTGCTGCAGATGGGGACTTTACCTCTCATCATGGTACTGTGGATTTCCTGAGGGATGTTATGCCAGAGTATCTACAAGGGCAATACTAGTGTAATATCAGCCCAGGAACGGAGGACCTCTCTAACAAACCTATAGAGTTGTGTGAAATTGTGGAATTTTGTTCTGCTAAATATTTCATGTAATTCATGCATTTCACAAAATATTTTGTGGGTGCGAAATGCAAAATTCCACTGGGGAAATACAGAATTTCATCAGCGAAATGCGGAATTTCATCACTCTTGGAAAAAATTCCTCTGCTCATGGGCAAAATTCTGCATTGTGCCAGTGAAATTCCTCATTTTGTAGGTGAAATTCTGCATTTTTCACCCACAAAATATTTTGAAGAATGCACAGAATTTCACAAAATATTTCATGTGGCAAAATTCGAGATTTTGCTGGAATTTCACCTCCGAAGTAAAATTTTGCTGCATCTCTAATCTGGATACCAACATACACACTCAAAGTACACATAGAATACTGCACATCTGCAGTTGCATTGAGTATAAATTGTGATCTAATCTCTGTGAATCCTTATATACAATCAGTTGCTGTACTAACTCATTTTATTAGAGTTGTATTTCCATGGGGATAATTTACAGCCCTGGCTAGAGATGTTACATGTTCTTTGTTGTAGGTTGCAGAATGTGTTGAATCTGTGATATTTTTCTTAAAACATAAATAAACTATTGATTATTAAAAAAATATTTAACTTAGGTCAAGCAGATGTGCTGTTTATAGGATGTATGACCACTATGAATAAAAGTAGGGAAACTTAATCTGTCTTTTTCCATTTTATTCCCTAGTTGAAAGTAATTAGAATCACTGTTTAACTGAAAAATGTTTTGAGAATAGAATTAACTTTATTTCATATACAAAGCAATAAGCCATGTTTAGCATCTTTTGTTTTATTATCATTCAGTAAATTTGCCCTGTGGGGGAATAATTTGAGGATCTGACTAAAATTTCATTTATGTCATTAAAGGGACACTGTCAACCTTTTTTGCATCATGTTATTTCTAGTTAAAACTCCATATTTTATGATTACTTAACTTCTCTAAAATTCATTAATGTTGCTGTTTGTCTTGTCTGTCTCCTTGTTTATTAGAACTGAAATGCATGGTAATGTATATTTCAAAACAACTTTGTTTTGTTCCAAATCCTGAATCTTTTCTTCTTGAATACTTCCTAAACATTAAAGTATCCCCAAACAGTGCAGTCACTCCTAAGGCAGTAGCCACCTAAACTCCCACTGCATCATGAGTGTTTAGTTTAAGTTTATTGTTCAACATATATTGTCATTAACTACACAAAGTTAAAAATACAATATCAATGCAAGTGTATAAAAAGAGTTTTATACATTAATATTTTAAAATCATGACAAGAGAATAATACACATGTATTTATAATTTCAGTTATACATTTCTTATTGCATTAACATGAATCCTTCTCAGAATTGTAATGCCTAGATGTAATTATCCTGAAATACAACAGAATTTGACCCTGGCAATCTCTAGATAACTTATCAAGGTAAAAGTAGTATTAGTATACAACAGTATTTCATTAAGTACGTCCCAAAGCTAAGTTCAAACATAAATACTTTGGATATGAAACACACAATAGACTTAGGCACTAACAAACCCCTTAATCCATGACAGGAATAAGAAGTGTAAATGGAAAAGATGGGTTCAGGTCTGGTTACCTACACCCTCAAGTTAAACATTAATCTCAAATCTCATTATGAGAAAAAAGATCCTAGTAGGGGATCAATTAGGGGTCCTTGGTTACAGTCTTTGCAAGACATATTTCAATCTAATTTTTTTTTCACCAATAAAAAATTCTGCTAAATCAGGAAGAATTTGTGGGATTTCAGAATTTAGTAAAAGACCAAGAAAGTAACATGAAAGTATAATATATGTTGAGAAATATTTAGCTAAATATTTCTTCCGTATTTTTTCATACTATTGGTATCTTAGAAGGGAATCAAGATCTTAAATGACAGGTTTAAATGCTTTATTGGCAAGCTTTTAAACTAGCCATGGGGGGATGTGCTAATAGGAGACAGGAAATGTCAAGCCTCCCCCCACAAAACACGCCAGGTAGTAATGTAAACACTGAGGTACAGTGCTCAACAGAGATAAGGATATAGTAAATGGAAAAACAGACAAGGGCAAAAAGTGCAGGCATGGGGGGAAAAAAGGATAAAGCCAAGATTAAATGGAGGGCAATAAGTACCAATGCCCGTAGTCTGGGAAACAAGATTCCTGAGCTAGTAGCCTTGATGGAAGATGAACAATTGGATATTGTGGCAGTCACAGAAACATGGTACATGGAGAACCATGACTGGGATGTCAACATACCGGGGTACACAGTCTACAGAAGGGACAGGGAGGAGAAATCAGGAGGTGGAGTAGCTCTATACATAAGGGAAGGGATCAAAGCTACAGAACTAAAAAGTAAAGGGGGAGGACAAGAGGCACTCTGGGTCACCTTGGAGACAGGGAATGGCATCACAGTCTGCACAGGGGTTGTATACAGACCCCCATCTCAAGGGGAGGAAATGGACAAGAAAATGATAGAGGACATTCTCAAAATGGCTGAAAAAGGGGAGATACTGTTGATGGAGGACCTGAATATGCCAGATGTTCACTGGATGACATGTACTGCAGCCACATCCAAGAGCAGGGTCATTCTCAATGCCCGACAGGGGGCAGGTCTTAGACAGCTAGTGTTGGAACCCACTCGGGAGGGAGAAATTCTAGACCTGCTACTCTCAAATGGAGAGAGGATCATAAATTTAGAAGTCAGTAGACATCTGGGAACAAGCGACCACTGCACAGTGTGCTTCACAAAAGTTCACAATTAGCACAACCATGGAGACTAGACATACAAAAACAAGCATACTGGACTATAGAAGGGCTGACTTTGGTGAAATGGATGAATACCTGAGGAATACATTAGCAAATGACCAAAAAGGAGGGGTGGAAGAACAATGGAGAAAAATCAAAACTGCCATCATAGAGGCAACTAGCCTTTGTGTGAAACAGATAAAGAAAACAAAGCAGAGTAAAAAACCACTATGGTTCTCAAAAGAGGTGGCAGGGAAGGTTAAGGAGAAAAAGGCTACATTCAAAAAGTATAAGGAATCACTGAAGGACCATGACAAGGAACTGTATCAATTAAAGCAGAAAGAAGTGGGGAAAGCAGTCAGAATAGCAAAAGCCCAAAATGAGGAAAAAATAGCTAATTCAGTTAAGAAGGGGGATAAAACCTTTTTTAGGTACATTAGGAAGCATAGAAAGGTTAAGGGAGGAATAGTGAAGATTAATAAGGTAGAGGGGAGGTGGGCAGAGGGAGACAGTGAAAAGGCAGAGATACTGAATGAATACTTTTGCTCAGTGGTCACAAAAGAAGATGAGGAGGAGTTACTTAAACCAGACAATAGAAGCACTCTGGGTAGGGGGGTTAACACCAGTCCATTTACAGAAGAAAGAGTCCTGACAGAACTCCTAAAACTCAAGGTGGACAAAGCAATGGGACCTGATGAGATTCACTCCAGAATCCTAAAAGAACTAAGGGAGGATAGAGTGACACCACTGACCACACTTTTTAACAAATTATGGGAGGATGGGGTGGTACCTGAGGACTGGAGGAGGCAGATGTGATTCCCCTTCACAAAAGTGGGAGCAAGACAGAAGCAGAAAACTACAGACCTGTAAGTTTGACCTCAGTGGTAGGGAAAATGATGGAATCACTTCTGAAAGAAAGAATTATTGAGTACCTGGAGGCCAGTGGTGCACAGGACCCAAAGCAGCATGGATTTACAGCAGAAAGCTCATGTCAGATGAATCTAATAGATTTCTTTGACTGGGTGACCAAAGTAATAGACCAGGGAGGGGCTGTGGATATGGCCTACCTAGACTTTAGCAAGGCATTTGACACAGTCCTGCACAAAAGATTAATAATCAAGTTAGCCAGCCTGGGAGTGGGTCCCAGGGTGGTAGCCTGGGTAGCAAACTGGCTGCACAACAGGACACAGAAGATAATAGTGAATGGAACACATTACGAAGAAAGGGGGGTCACTAGTGGAGTACCTCAGGGCTCAGTACTGGGTCCAGTCCTCTTTAACATCTTTATAGGTGACATTACAGAGGGTCTGGAGGGAAAGGTATGCCTCTTTGCAGATGACACAAAGATCTGAAATGGAGTTGATTCACAAGGGGGGGTAGAAAGGATGAGAAGGGACTTGGCAAGGTTGTAGGAATCGTTAGACATATGACAACTTAGATTCAATGCAAAGAAGTGCAAAGTAATACACCTGGGAAACAAAAACTCAGGAGAAGAGTACACAATAGCAGGGGAGGTACTAACAGCAACAAAAATTATAAGAGACCTGGGGGTAGTCATATCAGGTGATCTAAAGGTTGGTAAGCAATGTGAGAAGTCAGTAAGGAGAGCCAGGGGGATACTGGGATGCATAGGAAGGGGCATCACAAGTAAAAAAAGGGAAGTGGTTATCCCTCTGTACAGACAGTGGGTGAGACCCCATCTGGAGTACTGTGTACAGTTTTGGAGACCTCATCTATGCAAGGAAATAGACAAGATGGAAGCAGTCCAGAGGAGGGCAACTAAAATGGTGTAGGGTCTGCATTAGAAACCATATGAAGAGAGACTGAGAGAGCTTAATATGTATACCCTTGATGAAAGGAGGGATGGGGGGACATGATAGAAATGTTCAAGTACCTCAAGGGAATCAACAAAGTCCAGGAGGGTAGCATCTTTCAGAAAAAGAGATGTGTAAGAACAAGGTGGCACAATTTAAAGATAGATGGGGGACGACTCGGGTAATGTAAGGAAAAAAATTTTCATGGAGAGAATGGTGGATGCATGGAACCGCCTTCCTGGGGAGGTTGTTGGGTCTAAAACAGTGGGGGAATTCACACATGCATGGGACAAACACTGACCTAGATAGCTTCTGCCAGAGAACAGACAGAACACTAGGAGGAAGGAGCTACTAGTATAACTAAAACTTCTCTACTGGGACTAATAACTAGATCTCTTATACTGGGACCTTCAATTTAGTGTAAAAAAAAAGGAGTTGGTGTGTTTGTCAGAGTTGAAGTAAATTATCTGTTATCTGTGTTATCTGTGTACTTATCTAGGTGCTTGTCACAGGTGTCAGAAGGGAATTGTTATCTGTGAAATTAACTAAGTGTAGAAAGATTTGCAAAGTAGGGGGAATAGCTTAGCTAGAAGGAGCCAGGTTAAGACCAGATATAAACACTGCCCTAGATAGCTTCTGCCAGAGAACAGACAGAACACCAAGAGGAAGGAGCTACTGGTATAACTAAAACTTCTCACTGGGATTATATTGCCCTCCTTCCTCCCTCCACCCCCCACCCTAAACCAGTTCTACTTTTATAGGCACAGGATTTAACTGACAACAGGAACTTCCTGTGTGGGAGCAGGAAGTGAGTGATCACAGAGCCACCAAAGACTCACCATCCTAGAAGGGCAAGAGTAGCTCTCCATCCCCCCAAGCTGCTGGAGGTCTGACTCTGAGCAAGTGAGGCGACTACTGAGAAATATAGGAACTTCTAGTCTCAGAACAGGAAGATCAGGAGCTAAAAGGGTGCAGAGGCAGTAAGTAAGGAGGGAGAGAAAAAAAGAAATAAACAAACAGAGGAAAGAGTAAGTATTCCAAATAACAGTTAGGGGGCCAGAAAAAAGAAATGATGGGAGTGGTGCAGTGCAGTGGCTGTGGAGCAGCAGTCATCTGGGAGATGTTCTGGAGGATGCAGTGTTGTCCCATCTGCAGACACCTCTCTGGGCTGAGGGAGGAGGTTGCTCATCTCCAGGCTGAGTTGACCAGGATTTGTGGGACCTTCTCTCCCACCCAGGGACCACCAGGGTCATTGCTGTTGCCTCAGAGGTTGCCAAGAAAGAAGAGTGGTTGGACCACAGTGGGCTCAGGGAGGGTGAGGGTGGTGTAACAGAGGTGCACCCTTCCAGTTGTACCTCTCCACAATTTCTATGCCATTCTGGAAAAGTGTGGTTCCTCTATGGAGGCACCCACAGTGGAGACCAAGGAGGATGCTGGGAACCTCCACAAAGGAGACCCACAGGAGGGTGGCATGGGACCCCACAGGAAGGACAACTCCTGGTGGGGAACTCCATTGTAGGAAGGTAGAACTGGGGAGGAAGTGGAGAGGGAGGGGCCTGCCTGGTGCCACAGCTTGGAGGGACAGGAGGCGAATCCTCAGGATCACAGGAGCAGCTGCACAGGGAGGGAGCTGGATGTCATTGTCCACCTAGGGACAAATGACCTGGCTAAGAAAGGGATCAGAGCAGTGCAAGAAGCATTTGTGGAGATGGGGAGGGGCCTTAGACAACTAGCACACAAGGTAACCTTCTCAGAGGTGTTGCCTGTCTATGGCACAGGTGAGGCTAGGGTGCTCCACACCATGGGATTCAACCAGTGGTTGAAAAACTGGTGCAGAGCTCAGGGATTTGGCTTCATTGGGGACTGGGGGTCCACCTGGAGGGATGCAGGCCTATACTGGTCTGCATCTGTTCAGGAGGGGAACCAGAATCCTAGGTGATAGGTTTAAATACTTCATTGACAAGCATTTAAACTAGCCAAGGGGGAAGGCACTGGAAAGGAGCAGGGAAATCCTAGCCCCCCCAAAATATCTGGGTACTAAGTGAGGTAGACACCAACATAGAGATGTCAATAGGGAGAAGTGCAGGAGTAAATGGAGAAAGTGACAAATGCAATAAGGACAGGGATGGGAAAAAGGGGTAAGGCCATCAAGAAATGGAGGATAATGAGTACCAATGCCCGTAGTCTGGGCAACAAGCTCCCTGAACTGGTGGCCTTGATGGAAGAGGGATGCCTGGATATTGCAGCAGTCACAGAAACATGGTACACAGAGAACCATGACTGGGATGTTAACATACCAGGGCACACAACCTACAGGAGAGACAGGGAGGACAGAAGAGGGGGGGACTAGCTCTCTATGTAAGGGAAGGGATAAAAGCAACTGAACAAAAGAGTAAACAGGGAGGAGAGGAGGCACTGTGGGTCACCTTAGAGACTGGAAATGGCACCACAATCTGCACAGGGGTTGTATATAGGCCCCATGTCAGAGGGAGGGAATGGACAAGGATATGATAGAAGGCATACTTAGGAAGGCAGAGAAAGGGGAAATACTGTTGATGGGGGACCTTAACATGCCAGATGTTAACTGGAGCACCTTAGCGGCAGCCACATCCAAAAGCAGGGCCATTCTTGATGCCCTTCAGGTTGCATGTCTCAAACAGCTAGTTTTGGAACCTTCTCATGAGGGAGCAATCTTAGACCTTGTACTCTCAAATGGGGGCAGTGAGATGATCTCAGATCTAGAAGTGGGTAGCCATTTGGGAACAAGTGACCACCAAACAGTGTGGTTCATGATAAACTCAGCTACAGAGTCAAGCCATAAAAAAGTGAGAGTTCTGGACTTCAGGAGGACTGACTTTGGCAAGATGGCAGAGTGCCTTAGGAAAGCACTAGCAAACAGGTTAGAAGGAGGGGTGGAGCAACAATGGGGAAATATCAAAACTGCCATCACAGAGGCAACAAGACTTTATGTGAAGCAAATAAACAAATCAAAGTGAAAGAAAAAGCCACTATGGTTCTCAAAAGAGGTGACGGTGAAGGTTAGGGAGAAAAGATAGCATTTAGAAAGTATAAGGAAACACAGAAGGAGCAGGATAGAGAACCATACCAGTTAAGGCAGAAGGAAGCAGGGTGGGTAGTCAGAATAGCAAAGGCACAAACTGAGGAAAAGATAGCTAACTCAGTTAAGAAGGGGGATAAAACCTTTTATAGGTATATCAGGGAGCATAGAAAGACAAAGGGAGGGATAGTGAGGCTGAATAGAATGGATGGTGGGTGGGCAGAGAGTGACAGTGAAAAGGCATTGATACTGAATGAATACTTCTGTTCAGTATTCACAAAAGAGGAAGTGGGGGAGGTGCCTAATCCAATTAGCAGAAGCACTCTGGAGAGGGGGGAGTTGATCCCAGCCGTTTCACAGCAGAAAGGGTTCTGAAATAACTCCTAAAACTGAAGGTGGACAAATCAATGGGGCCAGATGGAATTCACCCCAGAATTCTAAAAGAATTAAGCAGAGAACTAGTGACACCACTGACTACCCTTTTTAACAAATTATGGGAGAATGGTGTGGTACCTAAGGTCTGGATGAAGGCGGATGTGATTCCCCTTCACAAAAGTGGGACTAAGACAGAGGCAGGAAACTACAGACCTGTCAATTTGACCTCTGTGGTAGGGGAAGTGATGGAATCACTTCTGAAGGAAAGGATTGTTGACTACCTAGAGGCCAGTGGGGCACAGGACCCAAGGCAGCATGGGTTCACAGCGGGAAGGTCATGTCAGATGAATCTAATTGATTTCTTTGACTGGGTGACCAAAGTAGTAGACCAAGGAGGGGCTGTGGACATGGCCTACGTAGACTTTAGCAAGGCATTTGACACAGACCCACACAAAAGATTAGTAGTCAAATTAACCAGCCTGGGAGTGGGTCCCAGGGTAGTAGCCTGGGTAAAACATTGGCTCAACAACAAGACATAGAAGGTAATTGTAAATGGAGTCCACTCTGAAGAAAGAGGGGCTACTAGTGGGCTACCGTAGGGTTCAGTACTGGGTCCAGTCCTTTTTAATGTCTTTATAAATGACATTGCAGAGGGACTGGAAGGAAAAGTATGCCTTTTTGCAGAAGACACAAAGAACTGCAACAGGGTTAATATACAAGGAGGCATGGAAAGGATGAGAAGGGACTTGGCAAGGTTGGAGGTATGGTCAGAAGTATGGCAGCTTGGATTCAATGCAAAGAAGTGCAAAGTAATGCATCTGGGAAACAAAAACCCAGGGAAGATTACACAATGGGCGGGTAGCAACAACAACAAAAATGGAAAGGGACATGGGGTAATCATATCAGATGACCTTAAGGTTGGCAAGCAATGTGAGAAGGTGGTAGGGAGGGCTGGGGGGATACTGGGATGTATAGGGGGAGAGGTATCACCAGCAGAAAACAGGAAGTTGTTATCCCCCTGTACAGACAGTTGGTGAGACCCCATCTTGAGTACTGCATCCAGTTCTGGAGACCCCATCTCCTCAAGGACATAGGATGGAGGCAGTTCAGAGGAGGGCAACTAAAATGGTGCAGGGTCTGCAAAAGAAGCCATACGAGGAGAGACTAAAGGAGCTTAATATATATACCCTTGAGGAAAGAAAGCAGAGGGAGGACATGATAGAAATGTGTAAGTACCTCAGTGGAATCAGCAAAGTCCAAGAGGGTAGCATCTTTCAGAAAATGAGATGTGCAAGAACAAGGGGACACAATTTGAAGATAGAGGGGGGACAGCTCAGGGGCAATGTGAGGAAGTATTTTTTCACAGAGAGGGTGGTGGACACATGGAACAGCCTTCCTGAGGAGGTTGTGGGGTCTAAAACTGTGGGACAATTCAAGAATGCATGGGACAGACATAAGGCAATTTTTGTGGGGGTTAGGAAGAAATAGGCTGTTGGTTAAATAGGATCTGCAGCTTATCCCCTAGGCAGGGAAATGGGCAGACTAGGTGAGCCAAGCGGTCCTTATCTGCCATCAAAATCTATGTTTCTATGTTTCTATAAGGCAATTGTAGTGGGGGGTGGCAGGAAGTAGGCTGTTGGTTAACTAGAATCTGCAGTTTATCCAGTAGGTAGGGAAATGGGCAGACTGGGTGGGCCAAGTGGTCCTTATCTGCCATCAAAGTCTATGTTTCTATGTTTATGAGTATGTGATGTAGATCTTCAGGTTCATTTAAATAACAGCCAATTAGAAGAAACAGGGACTTGTTCAGAATATCTGGCAGTTAGTATGCTGCTGGTAAACAACTCAAATTTATAGAGTCAGAATTTGCCCGTGAGTTGGGTTAGTTATCAGCAGTAAATACTCAATCAATCAATCAATCAATTTTTTATTTATAAAAATGTGCCTTTCTAAAACCAAGGCACCTGTACAATAAAATACATAAAATACAAAAAATAAAATAGATTATTATAAATAACATATAAATTACAACAAAAAACAATATAAAACCACATAACGAATAACCACATTAATCAATAAAAGCCAGGTTAAAAAGATAAGTTTTTAAAGCAATTTTAAAACTCTGAACGGTTAGGCAATCTCGTACCTGATGAGGTAGAGAGTTCCACAGGGACTGAGCAACAAAGCTAAATGCCCTTGCTCCCGATGTCTGCAAATGTAGCCTGGGAACCTCTAGCAATCCTTCATTGGTGGATCGGAGGGGACAGGAAGGACAGTAGAGACAAAAGAGATCTTTCAGGTAACTCGGTCCCTGGTCATGTACTCCTTGAGAGAGTGTTCCTGTATATTGTTAGTTAACCACTGTGAAACTTTTAATTGTTTAATTTTGTATTGAAATCTAGGATTACAAATACCTTTGCGCAGGAACTGCTAATTTACAAAGGTTCCACATTGAAGGAATGGGAGGTATACATACTACAAAGGCTGACATAATAATACATAGTTACACAATAAAAAGAAGCAAGAGACTGAGGCTTAGGAAACTCCAGTAATTCAAAATGTGCCTGATGTTACGTAGCATGACATTCCAGCCAAGGACAATCTTAGAAATAAGCCCTGCCGGAGAGAGGGAGGGGGGTATGCAAGCAGGAAGGCCATTATCGGAGGGTAGAGGGTGAGGGTAAGAGCTCTAAAGGGGAAGGTGGGGAGGGATAAATGTCAGGAAATGCCCAGGGGGGAGGAAAGGGAGAGGGAGCAAGGGCGTGGGCAGTTGAGGCAGGTAGAAGGGGGGCAAGGCAGGGAAAGGTAGCTGTCAAGACTGAAGTGGAGAGCATTGAGCGGTGGGCCCCTGATTAGGCGAGGCAGTCACAACAGCTAATTGAAATGAGATGAAGTTGGGGTTGTCCCTTAAAAGGGCCAAGAGCAGCAGTAAGAGTTTCTTTCTTGAGAGTATTGTACCACTGTGGTGCTCTGTGGGCAGAGGCCCTCTGGCCCATGGTAGTCTACATCTGGGGACAAGGAAGGTTAGTTGTTGTGAACTTCTAGTTCACTGGGTGCTGTGGTGGTCAATGAGGTCAAATTTCCTAGTCATTTCTCGTAACTACTGCAGAGACAACGTTTACATAATTCTGATGTATTTTTATTGCATGGTCAATGTCGTAAACAAATGAGATCATATCTCTCAAGTAGAGAATATATGGTTGACAACCAGTCGTCACTTAACAAATCTGAATATGTAATTTTTTTTCCCTTTATGCATGATACAGCAATGGAGCCAATTGGTTCCTGTGTCATGTTGATCCAAACATTTATTATTCTTATGTGACTTTTTGCAGTGAAAGTAATTTGACCAATATGGGCCCTTATCAAAGCACTGGCTGCTGAAGTAGGTAAGCATAACGTTTTCTTATATAATTTATTGATAATAGATTCTAACGTATATAAACTAGAAACTTCCCAGTTTTCAATAGCATAAAGCCCTTGGTTTATTAGTTTACTATATATAGCCCTAATCATAGGCTCTATTGTCATGCCACTGTAAATTTTATTAAATTGAAATAGGGCAGAAGATGTAATCCTCATTTTTGTCGCTACAGTTTTAATATACTTGTTTCAAGAGATTGTATTTGACATTGTAACCCCTAAATAAGTATACTGAATAACAAATTCCAGTAGCTGATTGGTCAAAAACAGACTTCTATACTTTTTTCTAGAATGTATGGCCATAACTTTGGTTTTTATTTATTAATTGTTAGTTTCAATACAGGCAAAGAACTTGTAATTTACAGGGACTTCTTTGTAGACTCAATCTAGATGTTGCAATAAGTGCAAGATCATCGGTGTATGCCAGGACCAGAATAGAATATTCAAGAACTTTGGTCATGGGGTAAAAGGGATTAATTAGTTCAATCAGAATATGGTTTATATAGCGATTAAGTAATGTCAGTGTCAGCACACACCCTTGGCGCACGCCAACATTAGGAAAAAATATTCTGAGAGACTATCATTACTATTGTATCTTATCTTAACCCAAGTTTCACTGTAAAGTCTTTTTATAAGATTTATTAGATTGGGGCCCATACCAAGAGCCTCTATACTAACCCTTAAAAAGTCTCTGTAGATCAAATCAAAAGCCGACGTACAATCTATAAAAGTAATAGACAAAGGTTGCTTTTTTACTTTGCAATACTTTTCAGTAATGTGTAGACATATAAAAATGTGTTTAGTTGTCCCATTATTTTTTTGAAATCCTGCCTGCAAGGGAGAATATATCCTTTTATGTTGGATCCATAGTTGTAACCAACTTAATAATATTTTAGAATGAATTTTAGCCATGTTATCTATCAAACATATTGGGCGGCAATTTGCAAGATCACCTCTATCTCCTTTCTTGAAAATTGTAACAACATAGCAACCCTTCCACGAATCTGGGGTGAAAGCACACATTATGAACTTGTTAAACAAGTCCATAAAAATAATTGCCCACCACTCTGGGACAGTTTTGTATTTGATCTGGGCCTGGAGATGTATTTGGCTTGCTACTGTTCATAGCAGAGAGAGTTTCTTCAGTTATAATCCAAATATTTTCATCATTAATTAGACTCGTGATAGAAAGATGTTTCACTAGACTTGTAGAAAATGTTACTAAAAAGAATTACTCACTCTGTTACAGGAATAGAAGCCTCATAACTCTTTTTATAATTATTCATGCCAGTAGCAACTAGCTTCCAGAAAACTCTTGTCATTTTTTTGTTGTATTGCAGTGTGCATATTCTTCCACAAGTTTAACTGATGTTTTTATTCTTGTTTCTGATCATGGTCCCTATACAGTTTTCTGCTTTTATTAAGCTTCTTAATATTCTCTCGCATAAGGAAATGTCTTACAAATCTAACCTGGTTGGTCAACTGCTTTTTCTGGAAATGACGGGTTTTATAAAACCAGTTGTGATATCGTAACTTATCTGGTTTGTGAGATTATCTGTATTTAGCTAGAAGACAGTCATACTACTAAACTACTTCATAATGAATATGCTTGGGACAGGATCGATAGTGATTAGATTGTGAATTATTTTGGAAAAGGTTTTTATATTTTTTTTCCAGTTTGTCCATATAAATTTGATTCCACAGAATAATTTTCTTATTGTTGTAAATTTCCACCTCATCTGCTTTATTTATATTCAATCTACCTTCAATCTTCCTACTTATGCAGAGAGGGGAAATGACCATTCTAAGACCTAGAATTTATTTTAAGATAAAGATATTTATAATAATTATATGGAGAGACAAAAACAAAATATATTGTTGAATGACCATTACTGTATGAGTAAAACATGTAAAGTTACCAGTCCTGTTCAAGGGTAATCGACTGTGCATCATGAGTGGCTAGACTATGTTGGAGGTGTTCCCAAGTCCAGGAAAGATACAGTGGGAGTTGCTCAAAGAATGTAAACTAACCTGTTTTTTGTGGTAACACCAGTATGGTGGGCAGTCTGTTTTTCACTTTTTAAAAGAGAAAAAAAAATCAGAATCAAACTACAAGACACACCAGCAATCTTTATAGAATGTTAGCAATCATAAAATGTGCTTTTTTTAACAAGGGACACTTTGAGGCCTAACAGGATTGACAGTGCCCCTTTAACTGGACCACCCTTCATAATTAAGACCAAATTAAGGTATAATTGTTGAGTCTATTGTGGCAAATTAAATGAATGTAAATACATTTAGAAGGTTTTCAGCAGTAATTGTGTGGGCTCACACTTTTTTTGAACCATCATAAACAATGCACACAGGAGGTGTCTTTGGTTGCTGCATTGGTCTGCATCTAGTTATTTTTACACCGTGTATTAAATGAAGATGACCCTTGGCTGCAGAATATAACACTGAAAAATGGAAAGCAGGTTACAAAAGTCAACTGTGGGAGAGTAAGATAGGTCATTACTTAATGGATAAGGTAAGTAATAACTTAGTAGTATTTGCATTTTGCAACATTAATGTTTTTTCTGGATCATTTCTTTTTAATTTTTGTACATTATATTGCAAACTTTATTGCATACAGTCAGGATTTATATGTACTTTAGGATGTCAGACTAGGCATCAGAATTTTTGGACTTTGGTTACCAATCCTGATTCCACTGTTAAAATGGAATCAGAAGAGGAATAGGATTGTTCAAAAAATGAAAAAGACCAATCTGATTAGACTGTGGGAAATCCAAATAACCCTCATTCTGACCTACATCTTCAACTGGTCTGGCTTCAGGCAAGCACACTCCTACTTAACAAAAGTAAAAATAAAGCCATGTACTTTGGCACAAGGCCTAGAGTTTTCAAACACATAAATTATCTTTCGATTACTAGTGTTGATAACACCAGTGTTGAATCTGTGGACAGTTTTCAATTCCTCTGCGAACACCTTGACCCTTTCTTGTCCTGTGCAGAGCACTTCAAGGTCTCAAAGAAAAATATACCACAGAAACACTGCAAAACCAAATAAAAAGGCAGCACCAGACACTTGGAGTATTTGCTAAAAAATTCTTTATTGTGCAAAGTTTGCAAATATATGTGCAAATATTCAAAAAGTGCCAAAAGGGGGTATGGTAGGGACACACACACACCTAACTTTGATCAATTTCACTTAACAAGGCATCATCAGGAGGAACAATATGTACCTGTAAGTACATTCATTGTTTAAATAGTGATGTGTCCTAATGAAGAAATGTATGGAGTTCAGTACTGGTGCCCACAACTCCAAAAGGACATTAACCTGCTGGAGAAGGTCCAGAGGAGGGCTACAAAGATGATAGTGGTTCAGCAGGGTAAGGCATATGAGAAGAGGTTGAGGGCACTGAACATGTACTCCCTGGAAGACTGGAGAGAGACAGAGGGGACATAATTGGGACCTTCAAGTATTTGAGAGGGATAAATAAGGTGGATAAGGAGAGTTTCTTTAAGCTGAGTGGCAACCATAACACGAGGGGGTACAGTCTTAAGCTTGGGGGTGGGAGATTTAGGAGGGAGCTAAGGAAGCACTTCTTCACAGAGAGGGTCGTGGACACTTGGAATGCACTGCCAAAAGAGGTGATCTCATTGAAGACAGTGGGCAGCTTTAAGAGAGGCTGGGATTTGCATGGGGGAAGGTAAAGATCATGGGTAGGGAGGATGGGAGGAGTGGGGAGAGAGGGCAGGGACAGTAGCTCAAGCTGTGGGCCCTGCAATATAAGCAGACTAGATAGACCAAATTACCTTCTTCTGCTGGCTTCTTTGTATGTTCATATGTTCATATAAACATTATTTATTAACTACTTATATTTCTAGAATATCTCCATAACACTGTGACATTGGTATTATTTAGTTGCCTGAACACCCAGTAATCTACATGATTCTGTTATAACGGTGATCTCTGCACTCAGCACTATTTGCATATTGTTGTAACATGCACTGCCACTTTAAGAGTCATCACTATTTAAACAGAGTACGCACTTACATCTTTTTCATTTAGATGTTAATCAGGACTGGTCAAAGTTAGGGGTGTGCCTCTACCATACTCTCTTTTTGCACCTTTTTGCATATTTGCACATACAGTATTTACAAACTTTGCACAGTAAGGGTTTTTGTGCAAGCACTCTGAGTATCCAATGCTGATTTTGTCTGGTTTTGTTTAGTACTGTATTTTGGCTTTAGCATAAATGTGCTGGTGTGGAGTGATTATCTGTTTCCCTCTAGAAACTCTGCAGACTACTGTATATCAAGTTAAGTCCTTTCTATATTCTAAAGCTAGACTCTGCATTGCAAAACAGGAGTTCCTACCTTTCATCAAATATGGGTCACTTGTCTGTAACCAGACCCCAGCCTTCGAGCTTCATAAGAAAACTGTGTTACAGAATGTACAGCCTTATTGCTAGGTTTACTCTCTTGGCTAACAAGAATACATACCACTGTCTGCTGTATTCCAAGCTAAACTGGCTCTCACTGGATAATGAATATATTCTCAAAATTGTGTACCTGGCCCTCAAAGCAAATTTGGCTGGATACATGGCCCGACATGCCTCCCAGCTCTTTTCCCCATTAGGACGTAGACTCTAGTCTCATCAGACATGACTCTACTAAGGGTTTCTCTCATGAAAACTAAAATAGGTCAAAATCCATTTGGCTTGAGGACCATAAAAAGCTGGAACTCCTTGCCTCCTCAAATGCATATTATCTTATCCCACATTACCTTTAAAGTTAGTCTCAAGTAATAATTCTATGTGAACGCCAATTGTAATACTGATGCTGTGTTGCAGCTTATCTTTATTATTTATACCTTACTTAATATATGCTGTCTCTATAGTAGGATTGTGGTGCCCCATTATAAGGTATTCAGTCACAGTGGGCTCTCACAGTTATCACAATAGAATAATGAGATTAAGAAGTAAATTATGGAATTCTTAGAGGCAAATGGGTTGCAGGAAAGGGTTTGTAAGTGGGAGATCATAAAAGACAAACCTGACTGCTCTTTAATAGAGTTACATAAGCTTTGGACAGCGATCAATCAGTGGATGTGTTGTACCATTTTGGAACAATCTTCACTTCAGTACCACATAGAAGGCTAATTTAAGAAAAAAGTGGTATGTCCTGTGGTAGGGATCAAGCTGACCAGGTAGATCTAGAACTTGCTATGGGACGGATCCAGAGATTGAGGCACAATCAGAGGATGAAGTTCAAGTTCAAGTTTATTGCAGGAAAACTCCATTGAGCAAGCTCATTCACAAGGAGGTCCTGTGACATAAACACTTAAAGTACAAACACAGATAGGTAATAACAGTATATACATGAAATACACGTTACATGATACAGGCTAGATATACATACAAGGGTACCACATAGGGTGATCGCAGGTGGTAAACACTGATATGAGACAGGGAAGCACTTATAGGTCGTATACTGATAAATGAAACATGATGACTGGTGTGATTTGATTTAATCAAATCAAATCAAATCAAATATACAGTATTTTGGCAGCTAGAACAAACAACAGTCTACAACTGATATGGGAGGGAGGAGAGATTTGATAGAGTAGCAGTGGAGCGAAGCAAGAAAAGCCAGGAGTAGAAGGAAGGAAAGCAGTTAATATGACAAATCAATTATACCTTACCAGTGGATAAATATGGCACACATGGGAAGGAAAAGACTTAATGACAGTTACAGGTATCTTTTATTTTGGCTGAACTTAGCGATTTGTAGAAGTTTATTGAAACTGTGCTAGCTAGTTTCAGATACGGTTTGTAATTGGTTCCAAATGGAGGGAAGGGCATATGCAATATACGTTTACAAAGGAAGTCCGCGTCCTTGGTATGTCAAGCATAATAAAGTCAGATTTTCTTAACGAGTATGCACTATGTGAGATACTAATAAGGGAAGAGAGATAGCTTGGCAATTTCTACAGGAGCAGTTTAAGAGTCCATAGCCCAGCATGGAGCAGGCGTCTAGTAGTAAGGGATGTCCAACCAACAGCTGCATATAAGTCACAGTGGTGCGAACGGTAAGGGGAGTTGGTAATGAACCGTAAAGCATGGTGATAAAGGATGTCCAGTTTACTTAGATTTGCAAGAGTGGTGGAGGAATAGATTACATCGCCATAGTCGAGTAGGGGGAGAAAAGTGGCCTGTACAAGCTTGTTTCGAGTTTCAAGGGGGAAAAGGGGCCTATTTCTGTAGAAGTTATGAGCAGGGGTATAAAAGGGATTGCATCTGGAACATGTGCTATTCAGTATCTACATTTGCCATGTAGGAGAGGGAATTCAAAAAAAGGCATGTCTCTCTGTAGATAATATTGTGATCTGCAGCAGAATGGACCCTGAAGAGAAAATAAAGGGTGTGAAAAGAGATCTGGAAAACTTGGAAAAGTGGTCCAAAGGATATTAGCTAAAGTTTAATGCAAATATGTACAAAGTGATGCACATTGGCATGAAGAACTGTAAATCAGACCAATGGATGGGGGAGTAAGTGTGGATCATGCAACAGAGGAGACAGACCTCAGGGTCATTATAAGGGAAAGTATCAAGTCTACTGTTCTGTGTAACAAAGTGATCAGGAAAGCACACATGATGCTGGGGTGCATAGGAAAAAGTTTTGATAGTTGGAGTGGTGCGGTGATACTGCCCCTGTATAGGTCCCTAGTTAGACCCCACCTGGAGTACTGTGCCCAGTTCTCGAATCTGTACAACTGAAGCCATAGACAGGTTCAGATAGTTCCAGATACTTGCAATATCTAAATGGATTCTTTCTGGTTGCCCACAGAGGTACTACAGGCAGGTTGGGAATTTCTGTAGTGATATCATAGAAATTTGTGGAAATATCTGGCCATGTCTTTGGCTGTAACTGTGCCTAAAGAAGGGTATGGACCACATAGAGACGATAAAAAGGTGAGCCTCTTTGATGACCAAGGGTCAGCAGGGAAAGATTTACTGTATACTCTGGGACCCAGTAGAGAAAGAAGGGATATGATTGAAACATATAAGTTATTGCTAGGAATCAATATGGTAGACTTTAAGGACCTGTTCATGAAAAACTAGGACATGAATGGAAACTAGTGGTGTGTGTGTGTGTTTGGGAAGGGGATTTCAGAAAGGACATGAAAAAGTATATCACACAGTGAATGGTGGACAAATGGAATAGACTGCCTAGTGTGGTACTTGAAGCTATTGTTCTCCAAGGAAGTAGAAGAGAAGGTAAAGGAAAAGAAGCAGGCATTCAAAAGATATAAGATGACAGAAAAGGAAGAGATAGGGAGAGTTGTCGGGAGGAACAATGGGAGGCAGTGTATACTGATGCTGCAGTGACTCCCTCACAGCGAAGACCACCACAGTGACAGGAATGGGCCAAAATCTGCCTGTCACTGTGATGGTCTCCACACAGCCAGGGGAATGCCTTGCAGGGTGTTTCACCCTTCCCGGAGTTGGAATCCTAAAGACCGGGGTGGTGGGGGGCACAGACCCCCACATGGGGGGGTTCATGGGGCATAGCCCTTCATTGAAAACAGGAGGCATCACTGACGCTGCACTGCCAACAGTTGGCAAGGCGGCTGTCACTGTCGGGGGGTGTCTCTGGAGCTGCTGTCACTTCGGCATGGTAAAACCGGGAGGCAGGGAAGGCAGTTAGAAGAAAGAGCTAAAGCACAGATGGAGGAAAACATTGCCAAATCAGCAAAAAGGGGATACAACTTTCTTCAGGTACATAAGCAAAAAGAAGAAAAGCAAGGTAGGGATAGTAAGACTAAAAGAGGAGGGGGGAAATATGGAAGAGGAACAGAAGAAAACTGTCATACCGAATAAGGACTTTTGTTCAGTATTCACAAAGAAGGACAGATGATGGGACACAGATAGTGGAGAAGAGCATTGAGGGTAGGGCGGTAGACACTAGCCCTTTTACAGTGGAGAGAGTCCTCAGGCAACTAGTAAAACTAATAGTCGACTAGACTATTGGGCTGGATGGGATTCACTCTAGGATACTGAAGAAAATAAAGTTAGGAACTGTCTGTGCCTCTGATGACTATGTTCAATCTATCACTGGATATGGGGGAAGTTTCTGGGGGCTGGAGGAGGGCAGATATAGTCCCACTACATAAAAGTGGGAACAGGGAAGAGGCTGGAAACTACAGACCTATAAGTTTGATTTCGGTGTTGGCCAAGGTTATGTAAACTCTACTTAAAGAAAGAATTGAGGAATACCTTAACACCAGTGGATTGCAGGATCCAAGGCAGCATGGGTTCACAGGAGATAGATCTTGCCAAACAAACCTGATAGAGTTTTTTGACTAAGTTATCAGGGAGGTGGATCAGAGAGGAGCGGTGGATGTGGTCTACCTGGATTTCAATAAGGTCTTCGACACTGTTCCACACAGAAGACTGTTAAACAAGCTAAACAGCATGGGAGTGGGTCCAAAGACAGTAAAATGAGTGCAAAGTTGGTTAAGTTAAGTAACAGAACCCAGAAGGTGGTGGTAAATGGAGTTCACTCAGAGGAAGGTATGGTAACCAGCAATGGGTGCCAAGGGGGTCAATACTGGGATTGGTCCTCTTCAATGTCTTTATTAGTGACATCGCAGAGGGGCTGGAAGGAAAGACATGCCTATTCATCGATGACACAAAAATGTTCAACAGAGTGGATACACTGGGAAGGGAGGGAGGAGGGAGGAAATGAATGAAGATCTAAAAAACTGGATGACTGGTCAAGGGTTTGGCAACTGGGCTTTAGCGCCAAAAAAATGTCAAATTATGCACATGAGGCACAGAAACCAAAGGGCAATGTATCATTTGTGGGGGAAGTGTTAACAACAACAAAGCAGGAAAGGGATCGGGGGGTCATCATATCTGATGACCTAAGGTAGCAAAGCAGTGTGATAAGGCAGTAGGAAAGACTAGTAGGATGCTGAAGTGCATAGGGAGGGGCATCACCAGCAGGAAAGGGAGGCATTATTACCCCAATATAGATCAATAGTTTGGCCACACCTGGAGTACTGTGTCCAGTTCTGGAGGCCCCATCTCGGGAAGGACATAGACTGGCTGAAGGTGGTACAGAGAAGGGAAACTGAAATGGTGCATGGCCTGCATTACAGACCCTACAAGGAAAGACTTAAAGAGAACCTTCACCAGTCCTTTCGACTTTCATGCATAAATTACCCCTTCTTGCATTGATTCTGGAATTGTATTTCATTACTGTCTGCTGCAGTTAGTTTTTGCATTCTGAGCTGCTAAAAACTGCAGGGTGTACCATGGCTTCTATAGCAAGCCTGGTGTTTCTGAGGACCTAGGCTTGCACTGCTGACATCACTGTAGGGCACAGTCAATTTCACACAAAAAAACAAAAAACATACTGACAAGGCATTTGGATTTTGGCATAATGCATTGCTAACAGGGTGTCATGGGGGAGTGGGGACACAGTATGTACACAGAGTACTGGTAGGTTTCCCTTGTAACATTGTTGCAGCTACATGGTACTGCACAGTGTGAGTCACTCCCCTATCCTACAATGATGTCATCAGGAGCCAGCAGCTGAACAGCAATGGCAAGTGCAGCAGGGATCAAAAACAAATCCAAATTATGGAAGGCAGAGTAAACCTTGGCCAGAAATAACAAATGCATACACCTTTTCAGGTCTAGTATTGCATATAATGACTACAAGCTGTAACTTTTTAGACTATCGCTGAAGTTCCTCTTTAAGGAATTAAATATGTACTCACTGGAGAAAAGGAGAGAAAGGAGAGACATGATAGAAACATTCTAATACCTCAAGGGTATCAATAAAGTACAAGAGGGTGGCATATTGCACAGAAAGAGATGAGGTGGCATGATATGAAGCTGGAAGGGAAGACTTAAAGGGAATGTGAGGAAATATTTCTTCAAAATAGGGATGGTGGATGACTGGAACAGCCTCCCAGCAGAGGTGGTGGGTACCAAAATGGTAACAAGTTTCAAACATGCATAGGATGGACACGGGGCACCTTAGTAACGGGGGGGGGGAGATGGAGATCAATTAAGGTCTATGGTAGCACAGTAGGTAGGGATTTTAGGGCAGACTAGGTGGGCCAAGAGGTCCTTTTCTGCTGACAGCTTCTATGTTTCTATGTAAGACAATTCTGAAATGGTATTTAAAATTGGGTGGGACAGAGATAAGGAAAGAGTTGGATCAACAGACAGAAATAAGGATGGATTCTCTAGGGAAAGGGATGACAGTTAGTCCATACAGCAGTTATATCTTTAAACAGCAACTGACACATTTCCCAGCTCCAGGCAGGCAATACATACCATGTAGCTGCCTGGCCTAGGAGCTATTTTTGCTAGGACTCAAATTGTTTTTTACAGAAATTAAAATATACTTAACACTCAAAAAGCTTGGCATGCAACTTCTTGATATGAGCTGAGTAGAGGAGTACTGCAGTCCCTCCCCTAAATATAGCACTTTGATGATGCTAAGTAGGCCCTACCGGGTCAATATGTCATACACTTAATAGCATATGGCAAAACCCCGAAACAGAAATAGCACAGTATAGGATAGCAAGAGGGTGCAATACCATGAATTGGTCTGTGCGCGGTACTGCACCCGCTCACTGTCTCAGGCAGAGGATAAGATCTATGCCGGGACAGGGATCCACCGAGCAGCTGCTGTAGCTCATTGGTATGAGCCATTGGCAGCAAGGGAGGCAAAGAGTGCTTTTGGGACTGGGTTCAATTCCTGGTCCCAGATGCATGGACTTTTTCATTTTTTCACACTTTGTGTGATATTTACTTTAACCCCCCTGGAGTTAGTTATTTTAGTCGTGGGGGGTTGTGGGTGCAGCCCCTCATAATGAGGGTGCTGGGGCAGAGCCCCTCGCAAAAACAAGACTTATGCCGCATGCAATATATTGCACTATATTGGCAGTGCAGTATATTACTGCAGTATAATGTCTTGCAACATTATGACCCCATGCCTAAGTAGGCAATGGGCCTTCATGCCCTCTATAGAGCTGCTATAAGGAATGGGGCAGTCTAAATGTGCTGACATGCAGACATACCTGTACATGGGGCCCACCCACTTCTACCATTCTTTGGTGAAAAAATAATAAATACCATACATACATACATATATACATACATACATACATAAATTAATATATGTATAAATAAGTAAATAAATATTTAAAGCTTAATAGTTGAATTTTTCAACAGTGCATGCCATTTTGGGAAAATACACTATTTGCCATGTTAAGGGAATTATAAATGCTATTGATTCAAATTTCAAACTATATCAGTGACCAAATCTTCTTAATTTAGATCCCCATGGTCCTTCGGGGAGTCCACCGCTGTTTAAAATTATTTAGATTTGAAGTGGCCTCACTTGGCAAACCAGTGTGTCTATCATGCTGCCTAGTATTATCAATGATGTGGGCTCCTCCCCCTCCCTCCCATGCATGAATTCTGCTGATGTCACATGATACTATGACTTACAGCCCAGCACTGAGGAGTAGAGAGATTGGTTCCACTGAGTAAGCCTAAATTGGTCTATTGTTGTCCCCCCTCAAAAAACAAAATCTTACATCTGGTCGGGGGTGGGGGTACATGTGATAAATGCCCCTTTATTGAAGGACTGGGGCCAGGCTGGTGAGAGTTGCAGTGAAAAGATGGTATTGGCTTCTAGCACTATATCAGATACAAATAACTTTATTTGCATAATCACTGTACAGAAATGTAAAGGGGAGTAATTAGAGTGGAGAAGATATCTAGGGTTGGGGAAACGGTTCATATATTTTGGAAAACTATGGCTTCAGAAGATACTATTGTTTTTTATAGTAAAGGAGCAGCATCCCCTTTTTCCATTTTTTAAAAAATAGTAAGCAGCAAAGTCTAAAGCTAACATACTGTAGCGGGGTCCCAGTTGTGGCCCATCCAGTGGGAGCACACCTTAACAGTCTTTCTGCTAAGTTAATGCCTGTCTTTTGAGTCCCTAAATAACTTTAGTAATTTCATTTGAGATAGCATACTGCAGTATAATAAAAATTACCCACAGACATTAAAAGTAAATTAACAGTATCTGGCCTCATTACAAGCTAGCTGCGTTAATTGTAGCTGCACGCTTTGGACACACAAGTTTTGCAAAGCAGTTTTTAATGAGGCCATCCGTCTTTCTTTTATCAGTCCCCTTCTTACCCCACAACATCACTTACAGCTTCAGACAACTTTGAACAGACAATTTGTATATTTCTTTTTTGTAAAAAAAAAAATTAATAACTATGCAACTTGACACTGGAAAATCTACTAGTTTTATCTATTGCGTTGTAAAATATTTTGCATTTTTATGAACGTAATTTGAGGTTCAGTTTATGTGATCTACGACAGCAGTGTATCTGCATGACACTTGACATGTATTTCAACTGTTCTACTATAATACATTGAACTCGTGCAGCTTGAGCAATGATATTCCAATGCAAGAGTTTTCACTGGGGGAATTTGTCCAGGCCATAATGATGAATCTTAAGCTTGTTACTTGCTATTAAAAAAAAGTATTTGAGTCAAAGGCATATGCAGTGAAACCACATGATGTCCATTATTTTGCATTTTTCTTTAAGATGACATTTTATTAAAATCCAGACATGCCACAGCAACCACATCACTGGGCTTTGCTTACTGCAGTATCAAATGATGTGATTTAACATTCACAGAGTAATCATCCATTCACTAAGCAGTAGAAATGTAGAGTGCAAAACTGCTTTGTGACCTTTACAGAAGTCCCATTCTGCAGCTCCAAGTCAGAGATGATTGTGCCTCATTATTTGTATCTCAAGGACAGCTTCTGAGCTTGGCTGACTCAAAGAAAACTTTTAACAGTGACAGAGGTAGAGGGACATGAGAGTTATTATACACTCACCTTTGAAACTGTCCAAACAATGCACAGCAGTGGCCAGCAAAGCCAAAAGAATGTTAGGTTTAATTAAAAGGAGAAAATTAGTAGAGGAATTAGGTGATATGCCACTATGCAAGGCAGTGATTTCACACACTGGTTGACAGCTATATGGAGTACTGTGTGCAGTGCTGGGCACTACATTACAAAAGGACAAGAAGGTGCTGAAAAGTAAAGTATAGGAGGCTGAAAAACATGATGTACTGTCTGCAGAAAGATTGGAGCACCTGAGAGTACAGTAGTAACATACTAACACTTCAGTACTGTAGCATAGGTAAATATTCAAAAGCATTACCTTCAGCAGTAAAACTACTTACTTGAAGTCTTCCGTATCATTCAATAGCATATTGCTGAATCAGGTTAGTAAAGTAAATGTAAAATGATGGTAACACTAGAGGTATTGTTCCTAAAACAGTTCAGTCTTTTAAGGTCAGAATGGACTCTAGGCTGAACTTTTTCACCCCCTCCTCTTCACAAGCTGGGAAGGAATCAGTATGCTTTGAAAACATAGTTTATATGGATTCCCCATCCCGCTTAACTACCCAGGATACAATGGTATACAGACATATATGCAGGCTTATCTTGATGGCCTGTACTGTCTTTGTAACCACTGTCTCTGCTGGTAGGTTCTTCCCTAGGTTGACCAGTTTTGCCATGCCGCAGTAACAGCGGCTCCGGAGACAATCCTGACAGCGACAGCCACCTTGCCGACTGTCGGCAATGAAACATTGGGGATGCCTCCTGTTTTCATCAGGGGGCTCTGCCCCCAACCCCCCTATGTGGGGGGCTCTGCCCCACACACCCCCTGGTCTCTAAGATTCCAACTCCGAGTCAGAGTTGGACCGGGGGGGGGGCAAAGCACCCTGCGAGGCATTCCCCTGGCTGTGCAGAGACCATCACAGTGACAGGCAGATTTTGGCCGATTCCTGTCGCTGTGGTGGTCTTCGCCATGGAGGAGTCACTGTGGCGTCGGTATACAAGGTTGACCACCCTGTAAGTGAAAAGTGTATCCCACCATTACCCCTGAATTTACCATCACTGCTCTTCAGGGCATGCCACTTCATGCTACTGGTGGGCTCCAGATCAAACATCTCCAAATTGACAATCTCGGCAATACCCTTGAATATAAGGCAGACTGAGATCATGTTCCCTTTCAGCCTGCTTTTCTCCAGGGTGAACATGTTAAGGGCCTTCAACCTTTCCACATATCTTTCATTGTCCTCATCCCTGATCATTATTGTGGCCCTGGGTTGCACCTTGTCGACTGCCTAAATGTCGTTTTTACATTGAGGATCCCAGAATTACACACAATACTTCAGTTGGGGCCCTGACCAGGGTCTTGTAAAGTTGCAGAATTACTTCCCCCATTCAGAGGGTAGTCTCCTTTATGATGCACTCCAGTATTCTGTTAGCAGTTCTTTACACTGGTTGCACAAAGCTTGCCATGCTTTACCTCTTGTCTATTATTACACTAGGCTCTTTTCTTGCTGTACTGCAGCAAGAGGATCCCCACACAGTGTGTAGTGTAGGCCTCACCTCTGTGTTTCCTCCCTAAGCTTAGCAGCTTGCTTTTGGCAACATGGAATCTGAGGCTGCAGTAGTCAGACCAATCACCCAATGTTTTCGGGTCCTGCTGAAGCTTATCTCTATCCTTAAGGGAGTCCACCACTTTGGTTAATTTAGTGTCATCTGTGAACTTAAACATGTTCCAAAGTTGTCTGTGCACTACAGTTGTACGGTAGGTGCTGCCGGTGGATGGCCAGTCCCAAAGTAGCAAACAGGGAGGCAGTATAGTGCAGTGCTTTAAGGCTCTGAGCTGCAAACCTGGACGCCTGGTTTGAATCCCACAGCCCCCACTTGCATACTGTGTGACCCTGGGCAAGTCACTTAACTTCCTTGTGCTCCCAGGATGCACCTGTAAACAAGATTTCAGCTCAGTGTGTCTCTCCTGGTTAAAAAAAACAACAACCTGAAAGCACTTCGGGGACTACGGAGGTGTAGTGGTACTGTGGGTCACCCTAGAGACAGGGAATGACACCTCTATTCTCACAGGTTTGATCTACAGACCTCTAGCACAGATGGAGAAGTTAGATAAGGTGCTGGTGGTAGCCATTAGCAAGATGGAGGAAAAGGTGGAGGTGCTGTTGGTGGGGGCTGTGGTTTGGCATATAACCAAGAAGTACCTTCCTTGAGTTTATATTCAACTGCATGAAGTATACTCCTGGAGTGCGGGCCGTGTTTTTTTTTTTTTTGGATGGTTGCCAATCTTTACCATGCACCCCATGTCTATCTCCTGGGTGCATTTAACTCATTCTGTTTACTTTTTTTCTCTTTGTGTGTGACTTCAGTCTGATGCTATAGACTGAAGCCTCCCAACTGCAGCTTCAACTAGAAGAAGGGAAATCTCTGACTTCCTTCAGGGACCGTTCCTCAGACAAATTGTCAGTGAACCCACTTGTGATGGGGTAATACTGGATCTGGTACTTACCAACAGAGGCAGTGTTGCAGACATCATGGTAGGGGAAGGGTACTTCGGGACCAGCAATCTACAGTGTAGTTCAATTGCAGGGAGTAGCCCTGGATTATGTGGGGGAAGAGCTCCTCCCCCAGAGCCTATTAAATGAAGCAGCTGACTCCCTCGCTGCCAAATAGTCGCACTACGCTGGCGATGCTGCTGCTGGTTCATGTTTGCTTGCTTTGTCCTCTCGCCTCCTGCTCCTGTTTCTTGGGTTTCTTTTCATCCGTTTATCTATTGTTCTCCCCCCCTCCTGCTTCTCCCTGTTGCCCTTTGTTTATTTTCTTTTACCTTTGTTTTAGGGTTCTCTTCCCAAGGCAGCTTCTTCGGCCACCACTGCATTCTGCTCCTTGCCACTGTCAGCTCGCCTATCCTCGTTCCTTGCTATTTCCTTTCTGTTTCTCCAAGCGACCACGTTCCATGCCGCCACTCAGTTCACTCAGTTTCCAGGAGCTGCTTGCTATGTGGACTACTGTGCTTTCCTTGCCGGAGCCTCCTCTCATGCTTCGGCATGCAGAGACCCAACCTCGATTGCTCCCAGCATTCCAGCGTTCTCTCCTGCTCTGCACTCTGACTGCTGGCCATTGACAGGCTGTAGTTCCGTTTCTCCATCTCTTGCCTAGTACCTTCCCTTTACTTCCCTGTCATTACCTCGAGCATTCGTGTAGTGAACTTCTGTTTTACATGGGTCACCACAGGACCATAATTGGGCATCATCTTTCTGGGTTAATCCTCAATGGCATCATAGCCTGATACGTGGCGGCTACGGCTTCTTATATTTTATTTGGCTGTTCACTTCACCTAGCATGGAGCCCACTGGGATCAGATCCGGTGCCATCTGGCGCTTCACACTCATGACTTACCTGCTTAACCTCAGAGGTATCTTGCTCATTTTCCTCATTGGCATTCACTTTATATCCTCATGGGAAACCAGCTAGCTGTTTACATTTCTTTAGTAAGGCGTCAGCTGGCCAATATGGGTAACCTTCGGTTTGGATACATTTTTTTGCTACTTTGGTTACTCTGCACTGCATTGACCATGCATGTTTATTAGACATCCACACAGCTGCAGCCTGAAATGGTTTATGGAAACTCTAGTACAATTCTGAAAGTGCTAGTTATTCATATGGGGAGTTCTACTGTGGCATTGTTCCTCTGTTGTTGCTGCTGCCCTCATATGTATGCTCAATATATTCTATGCTGTACGGCATTGGTTCAGGATTATGCTACCATCTATTATACCAATTACAATCTATTCCCTACTGTGTCGCTACTCTTTCTGCATTCCATGCGGCTGGGCAGTACCATTATGTTATCTACCACTTATCCACACCCTGCATCATTCCATGGGGCCAAAGATTCTTCACTACGCCACTACTACTTCTGCACTGCATGCAGCCAGACATTGCTACTACTCTTTCTGCCACTTTTCTAACACCTGCCTCACCCCGTAGGACCAGAGGTTCACCTCATTGCACTTTGAAGTCCTGTGCCCCTAGGCGCTCGGAGGTGTCATTCAACTTTCTCATTCCATCATATTCATCTACTTCTATGGCCTGCCTCACACTTCGGGCAAGGGGGGGCTTCCTTACTCCTACTCAATGCTTACATCACCCAGTTCGGGTTTAGAGTTCACACTTTGCTATGCATCTACCTGCAGTCATGTCTACCAACCTAGGAGTTCTCTTACTATGGACTCACATCTGATTTGTTTCGCCGTTCATCTTCCATTATTCAGATGCTTCTGCTTTGCCATTTCAGTCCTATGCATTCCTACTGCTACTACTCTTACCAGGACTTATTTGAGATTATCCAGAAGACGCAGTTCCCCTTTGTGCCCTACGGCTTTGGAACTTGAAGCCATGCCTTTGCCCATCCGGCTGACAGCATTTCTGACTGCTTGCCTGCTTCTCTACCTGCCTTCACCCTTCAGGCTGGGAGGTTTACTTTCTGATCACCAGCTTCTATGACTTGCCTTCGCCCTTCGGGCTGGGAACATTGCCTACTACTTGCTTGCTTCTACGACCTGCCTTCACCCATTGGGCTGACCTACCCATCATACTCATCTACAGCTCTGACCTGCCTTCGCCCATCAGGCTGGGAGGATTACCTACTACTTGCCTCCTTCTCTGACTTGCCTTCACCCTTTGGGCTGGGAGATTCACCTTCTTCTCTTCTACTTCTGCCTCGCCCAGCTCGGGGTCTGGAGATTCCTTTTCTACTTTTGCCTATCTGCTATTGGTTCCCCAGCCATGGACTCACTGCTGCTTCACCTTTTCAAGACATTAGTTACTATCTCGACTTTTGGTCCCCTACCTGCCTGGTACCTCTTATTTATACAACTAAGTGGCTGGTCCTCCCACTCCAATGCTATCAGTCTGCCTCAGTGCTTGTACAACAGCTTCCGGGGTTGTTCTCTTGGATATTTGCCCTGTTGCCTCAGCTGTGGAATTGCTGCTGCTTCCTTTCCAGAACTTGGTTGGTGTCTCCTGCAGCCTTTCATTATCATGCTTGTGCTCTACCAAATTCCAGCCTATGACGCCTCTAGTTCATTGGATTCTGCTTCTTCAGTTATCTCCATCTCAGACTCTTCGGGTCTCGTCTGCTTTCATGCCTTGAACTTTGCATACCTTCAGTTCTCACTGTTATTCCTCTCGTACAGTTGTCATGTCTCAACCTTGGTTTCTTCCAAGCGTTTACGTACCTATCCAGCTGATGGATTCCTGTGCATCATAGAGGGACTACCTTGCTCGATTTCTGCCAGTGGACATTCCTGGATCTAGCTGCGCTTCCCATACTGAAATCAGCAGCCTCTCTCCTATCTCACCAGCTGTCTGTTCAGCTACGCTTTCTTCAGGGGCTGGTTGCCACAACCTGTTCCTTCTCATTTGCCTACGTTGGTGCATCCTGCTCCTATTGCCTCGCTTCGGATTGCCAGTCCACCTGCCTTATTTCCTTTGGGCTCACCTTATTCTACTACTTGGATGCTTCACAACATTGCACCAGTGTCTCTGATTATCTATACAGCATGTCATTATTCCAGCTTAACTCTACAGCCGTTGCTTCATGTCAATTCCTAAAGATTATTTCTTATCAGAACTGGATTTGTCACTAGATAGCCTGGCCTCAAGCCTTCTCTCATTCCTCGTACTATACAAGCCCTAATATTAGAAACCTGGAAGTCATACTACTTCTATTTCGTCCTGCCTCGTTGATATCAAATCTTGGATGCAGCTATCTTCTGATCTCCTGTATTGAGTTTGTCATTTATCAACTTCGTATCCACCATCACTCAATTCCATGGATTATGCCCTCTATCAACTGAAGTACGGAAGGCGGTTCTTCAGTATATCTACTCTCCATCATTCTGAATTATACATGGATTCTTGGACTCGGACTTTATTAGAAGGAAAGACATTTACAATTTAGTTTTTCTCAAGCTCTGTTCATCTGGATTGAATTCTACAAATTAGAATTCAGATTTAGCTCTTTGCTTCCACAGGCTCACTCTGAGATTACATCAGTTGTGTCCTGAATGTCCTGTATACTTTTAACAGTGAATCCTGGGCCTTTCTAAGCAAATCAAGCCATAGTCAGCATGTCTCAAACAAATGCTAATAGCTCAATAACCGTACATGCTAGACACAAAGTATGAGTTGCAGAGTTATTCAGCACAAAATTTCCTTTCCAATGGTCGTATGCATGTAATGATAAGTAATTAAATTTTTTTTCTATGCTGGTCGAAACCGGAAAAAAAATATTTCTTTCACAAAAAAAAGGCAAAATAAGCCATTTTTTATTGCAAATTACATCAAATATCAACTCCAAATTTAGCATGCAGACATTAGATGGTGTTTTACTATTATGTTTGTTAAAAAAAAGATTTCTTTTTACTGTGAAACATATTTTTTCCTTATTTTAGTCAAGTTGCTTTGGTGAGATTTCAGGGATGAATCTCAACACACACACCATATCATAAACAAATGCATATAACTCCAAAAGTATACATGATACACACAACGTATCAGCATGAAAGATGATCAGCACAAAATTGCCTTTCCAACAATGCTATGTGATCAACTGTACTCATTACGGTATTTTTCTTATACCTGCTGAAGTGTCAAAAAGGTGCATTTTACTCAAGCTGCTTAGGTGAGTCTTGATGGGAAACATGTCAGCCATTCACACCGTGCCATAAACAAATGTAAACAGCTCCTAAACTATACATAACACACGCAAAGTATCAGCATGAAAGATGATCAGCACAAAATTGCCTTTCCAACGATGCTATGCGATCAACTGTACTCATTACGGTGTTTTTCTTATACCTGCTGAAGTGTCAAAAAGGTGCATTTTATTCAAGCTGCTTAGGCGAGTCTTGATGGGAAACATGTCAGCCATTCACATCGTGCCATGAACAAATGTAAACAGCTCCTAAAGTATACATAACACACACAAAGTATCAGCATGAAACTTGTTTAGCACAACATTGCCTTTCCAATGGTGCTATGCATTCAATTGCCATCTATACGTTTTTTTTTATACCCGCTCAAGTGTCAAAAAAGTGCATTTTGTTCAAGCTGCTTGGGTAAGTCTTGACAAACAACTGTCGAACACAACACACACACACACCACGCAAACAAATGTGCATAATTTTATTTTATATGTGAAAGACAAATATCAGCAGATAACCGTCCAGCACAAATAACCTTCCTAACGGGTCCAAGCATTCAGTTATAATCAATATTTTTGTACTACCTGAAAAACGAATTCAGTTTCCTGAGACTAAAAGCAGTTATTATACAATAGGAGTGAGCAGAACAAGTATTCTCACTGCATTATGAAAACTCAGATGTCCAATGTCTCCACATATCTCCACATATCACACTAATTCTCCATTTATTACTGCTTACTGCAAACAACCAAAACCCAGCACAAAACAGTCCTCTTGAATAAAAGCACTGGAATGGCCAATTGTATGATACAGACTACATCTGAACTTGTCGCAAGTGAACTCAGTCAACTAACGGAACCATCACTGGTGTCATCGCTACACTCCATCATTCTTTCATGGTATTCCACCATCTAGCTTGCCAATCATTCAGATATATTCTGCATCACACCCCTAGCCATCATGTACCCCTTTAGTCCTTTGGTACAAAACACGAATTTTTCATGTCTTTCTATCGCACCAACATGTGCAATGACATTCAACACAGGGTAGTCCCAAATATCCAAAGGTGCACTGTGGCCCACTCTTGCATACACCCACATGTAAGAATGAGCATTCATGACATTAAAACACATACAACCATGTGCACGGCGGCACCCATGGTATTTGGTACAATGCCCACAAGTCGCAACACCGAAAACAGAATGGCAACAAATGTCATAGATGTCCACAAAATTATTACAATCCCAATTCATTTCTTACCTTTTCAGATGGCGTCCCATGATGATGTCACTGCACTGAAGCAGCTCAACATCCTTACCTGGTGTCGTTCCAACCTCTCCTCTGTTGACTGTCATCTTTCTGTAAATAAAGTAATTCTATCCTCTCGTCTGTGTCATCCTTCTGTAAATAAAGTATTTCCATCCTCTCCACTGTTGTCTGGGTCATTTTTCTAACATGAAAAGGAAAAGAAAAGGTCCTACCTCTACCCTGCTGTCTTTGGTGTCCTGTGATGAACAAATAAAAAATTAGTTCCAACCGATTTTCTGTAGTCTGTGTCAGATATTTGCCTTTCCAAACTCCTCTAGCTGTGCTCCTTTAGTCCTCTGTGGCAAATTTGTCATCTTCTGTGGTCCTCTGCTGTTCACTCGTTCTGTTCCAGTCACATAAATGCAGGACCACCACCTCAGCATGTCTCTCCATGCCATGCACTACCGGAAGAATCAGTAACAATACCTTACATCAGCGACTTTTAGATTACACATGCGGCATTTTCACAGTGTCCCACCTCCATTCCTACAAAACCAGCTTATCAACTTTCTCGCTTCCACCACGGCCTCCATCCAGTCAAGTGCTCTATCTCCTCCGCCGTTTTCATATCCTGCTCCACTATGCACCTACCACCACCTCTGTGTGCATCTGCACTCCATCCATTGCAGCTGCTGTAGTTGTTGGTGACTGGGAACGTGGTCCATTTGGTGTCTTCCGGTGTTCGTCTGCCCCTGGCACGACTCTGCTTCAACCAAATATTCTGCGCCACACACAAAGCCGGAAGAATCCGCATTTATATAGCGCTTTTCATACATAGTGTATCCAAAAGTGCTTTACAAGCAGTGTTTCACTGGTAGTGAAGTGACTGAATGTGTAGTGGTGGCCATATCGCACATTACCCTACCACATCCGGCACAATTGCATGAACCACTTTTATGGGAAGGGGGAATGTTGGCGCTGACATCGGTAATGTTCCCTACTGTTTGCGAAGACTGCCCTGTGTTCTTTTACTTCCACCTGGACACCCACTAGGATGAGTAGAAGGGACCCCGGTTTAACGTCTCACCAGAAGGATGGAAAACCTCAGCAGCCCAGCACCCCACCCCCCAATTCTGCATGCGAAGAATGATTGTTGTTTGGTGCAAGTCAAATCCTGGTGTTGGACGAGAACCCATGACCTTGTGGTCCACAGGTGTATGTGCTACCAACTGAGCCACACTGACACCTCTTGGCATCACAATGGACAGCGCGACACACAGAACAGGTAATGTGGCAGCCAAATTAAAATACAAAATACTGAGCTAAAACCTCCACTCCACATAAATTATACTGAAAGAGGTACTGGAGAGAAACGGGCACACTGGCATACTCACTCGTCACTCTTATTTCTGAAGTTTTGTTCTGTATTCCTTTTTATCCTTTGAGTCATATCAATCCTCAGTCTGCCGGATGACACATCAACCCCTATGGCACCACACCACCACATCATCATTGCCATCGCTCAATGAAAACACTTGTCAGTACACTACGAGATGCTGTGGTGGGTGGCCATTACCAATATGTCCGCAGTCAGGCAGAGAGCTGCTATGCTCATCACACATTATGGGCAGTGACAGCAGTTCTGGACTGACCCAAAGGAAAATAAACTACTTCAGTTAGAACAAGGAGACAGCTGACTCCCAAAATAATGCGAGTTTCATCCCTCCATTAGCCCTTCCAGTTGGCCCCTCTGGTCTGGTGAGTGAAATCAGCCTAACACTGTCATCTGCACTGTGCAGCCACACTCGCTATTCTTTCTGAACACTCCCACTTGTCTCTCACCTACCGGCAACTTGGCAGTACCATTTCTGTCACTTTTACCCTTTACTTTCACTCACCAGACCTCTTTTAGCTCAGTATTTTGCATTTTAATTTGGCGCAGCCCATTCAACGACTGGCATGATGCTGCACTGCATCTGAAACACCAATGGACCTAACCTACTGTGACCAACAACGCACGCAGATACATTGCTCGCCTATGGAAACTGCATCTCTGTGACTTTTTGTGGCACTTTGCACACAGTGTATTACACAAATCAGTAACAATACCTACATCAGCGACTTTTAGATTACACATGCTGCGTTTTCACAGCGTCCCACCTCCATTCCTACAAAACCAGCTTATCAACTTTCTCGCTTCCACCAATGGGCCTAAACTACTTTCGCCAAGATCCGCTGGCAATCCATTTAATGCCTATGCCACTGAATATCTGACATTCATTGTTACACGACTCATGAAACTCTATGTGTTCTCACAGACTCTCAGGCTCTGTACTCTCACTCGCCGTTCTCTCTTGTGCGCCGATCTGTCTCAAAGTCTCAGGCTTTGTACTCTCGCTCACCGGTCTCTGGCAAACTCTCTCGCTCACCGATCTCTCTCAAACTCTCAGGTTCTGTACTCTCACTCGCCGATCTCTCTCAAACTCTCAGGTTCTGTACTCTCACTGTCGCTCGCCGGTCTCTCTCAAACTCTTCCTTGTACCATGGTCTGCTTGCCTTGCAGCTCCTCATCATGTACACTCAGAGAAGCTGCAGAGGGACTATTGTGGGCAAGTCTTTTGTGTCACTAGTGTGAGCCTCATTATCTGTAGTTGTGATATTCTGGAAAGCAATCAACACAGAGGTGTACATTGCACGTGCGGCATGTATATGATGGTTCAGCGTGTTTCTTTTTCAGTGCACAATTTCTTCACCTCCCCTTCTTCCCTTTCACCGGGTAGTGTAGTCCAGCCGAAGTAGGATCCTGCTCAATTACAGCAACTGGTGCACTTTGTCTCTTATTGGTGAACCCTTCCAGCAGATGCTCCCAGAGGGCAATGCGAAAATTCAGCTGTCTATGCTTGTTCACCCTCCCGGTCTTGGATCGTTGAACATGATGCACACTCTCTCGAAACAAAGTGAAAGCATTTGCTAATGCCAGGTCCCACAAAAACCAGAAAAGATATATCCACCACTTCTTAGATTTTCTGCTACTGTGGTACTGTCCCCGAAGCTGGTCAGTGACATCCACGCCATTCATGTGCATGTTGTACTGCTTCAGCACTTCAGGACAGGGAACAGATACTTCAGTGCCATTTCTTTGTTGCCTGGTCACAGATGTTGCTGGTAAGGTCAGATCATGATGAGTTGAGAGAAGGAAAACAGGATTGTTGTCTTTCCAAGCTGTGGCGACGAGTGATCCATCCTGTAGCTGTTCACAATGACCACGGTCTTTCTTCTTCATTGCTACCTTGTTAAGTTCTGCAGGCCACCCAACCCTGTTGGTACGCATTATGCCACATGCATACAACCCAACATTCAAAAGTTCTTTTGCCAGGTGAACTGATGTGAAAAAATTATCATAATACACATGGTGTCTTTTGCCACGCAGATCTTTAGTCAGGTTTGTCACCACCCTCTCTCCAAGGCCCACTTCCACAGTGCCAGCAACCTTTCCTGTGTAGACTTGGAAGTCTGACACATAACCATTGTGAGGATCTGCAAGAACCCACACCTTTATTCCATACCGTTGCGGCTTGCTTCGCATGTACTGCTTGAATGAGAGCCGTCCTCTGAATCCTACCATGGTCTCATCGATTGACACTTCTCGATGTAGGTGGTATTCAGTCTTGCAGGCTGTCCGAACATGCTCCAGGATGGGACTCACATGATGAAGTTTGTCGTGATTTTCTGATCCTCTGGGTGGATTTAGCATGCTATCATTAGCATGTAGATACTGTGTAATCTTCTCATAATGCTCACGGGTCATTACCTTTGAAATCGGACAACGTCCATAGAGACGGTGCTTACCCCAGTACATACGGTAGAGTGGTGCCTTCATAATAGACATGTACAGCCGTAGTCCAAAAAAACATTTTATGTCACAAGCTGTCACCGGAGTCCATTGGGAGTCCACTTTGTTTGCTTCTGCCTGCTTACAGGCACTGTACCGGTTTGTCTCATCAGCTATCAGGTCGTAGAGGATCGGTGGAAATGTGAGGTTCATGAAATCCATTGCAGTCTTCTCAGCACCCATCACTGTGGCTGGACCCACAGGCTTCTTGAAGTCTTCAACATGCACTGGCTGTAGCAGACATGTCCAACCATCATTGCGAACCTCATCCAGATGTGTTGAAAGTTGAGTATGTTGTTCTGCAGCATCCACTTCAACAGGGCTACATGCACGCTGCAGTCTAGCCAAAGGGACATCATCTTCACTGTCCGTGTAGTTTCTCTTCCGCCGTAGCTTGGCTAGTGGAACATCATCCTCTTCGCTGTCTGAGGAGTGCCTCTTCCTGTGCAACGTGGACAGGGGCAGATCATCTTCTTCACTGAATTCACTATCTGGTGTACTCAAAGGCCAACGCATCAAGTCCACCTGGATGTCAGAATCATCAGAACTGCAAAAACCCGGAAAGTCCTCTGCCTTGTTGTCACTAGCGCTATCGAACAAGCACAGCAGGTCATTTTTGTAGACATTCTCCATATTCTTCAGTTTGATTGCTCTGCGCTCTTCACAACGTACTTGGACTTGCCTAGGCAAGGTCTCTCTGGAGGTTATAATGATCTCGAGGTTCTATCGATAGCCGGTGGTTGTAATGATCTCTGGCAGTTCTACCGATCTTTGGAATGTTCACGCACAGTCTCTACAACAGAAAAATAAAGCCATATCTTTGCACTGCGAGCCACACAAACTTGCTGAATCCAACATATGTTCTGCCTACAATGCTCCGTTACCCGGTACCATAAAAGACAAACCGTGTATAACAGTTTGGCCGGCTGATGGCACCACAAGCCATGGACCTGGCGCCAGCTCACACAAAATGGTTGCCATGCAACAACACAAAATGGCATTCTCTGTATATCACATCTGTCTTGTAACCATCTAGCTGCAGGTGAGAGGCAACCGGACCTCTTGGGACTCCATTTTGTTGGATGGTGTCGTGTGTTTGTAGGTGGGGTGGAAGACCCTGACAGCGTGGCCACCATTTTGTGAGCAGGCACAGGGTCTCGGCGGGAGAGGGAGCAACCAGGCAGTAGGTGCTGCTCTTTGTTGGACGCTGTGGGGCCTTGCGTTGCCCGCCGCCATTCCACAAACAGCCACACCTGTTGCCTGGGTGCCCCACCTCCTTCCCAGACCTGCCGCCAGCTCACACAAAATGGTTGCCATGCTGTCGCAGTCCTGCCCCCCACCGGCAAACGCACACCACCACCCCACAACATGGATTCCCTGGTGGCCAGTGTTCTCCACACCCCACAGTATCCAACAAAAAACATGACCGCATTCCCCACGGTGTTCAGTGGTCCCTCCCTCACCCCCCACAAAGCAGACAACAACACAAAATGGCATGCCATCACCCCACAACATGGATTCCCTGGCCCATCACCCTCTGTGCGTCCCATCCAGCACATTGCAGAACCAAATACATTCCCTCAGTGGCCACCCCACTGAATTGGAGTAAAAGGTACCGTTACCTGGCCATTACCCACCCACAACGCCTTCCCCCAACCACAGCCTAGTAAATGCATGCTTGTGGGTAATGCACAGAACAAAAAACACCATACATTACATTTGAAGAAGTATCTTACCTGACTAAACTGGAGCACAGAAGAGGACACCCATACACTCCAAACGCCAGCCCGCAGATGCATAATGGCATGGAACAGATGGCAATACACGGAGAAACACCACAACCTGCCCCCTCCACCCCAAACGCCATCCACCAACTGCATACCCCTTGGAACACATGGGAAACAATGCGGAAGCCAAACTGGAGCACCGAGGAAACCAGGGCGACCTGTCCATTCCACCCCACACTCTGTCCCCTAACCACATGACTGGAGCATACAGCTGCAAAAGCATTCTGCAGCCTCCACACCAAACACCCCCACCCACGTGCCCCCCCACCACCTCCATGGGTCCTGCTGGCCAAATGCCAAAATGCCAAAAATCCCCTTGCCGTTTAGCAGATGCCCAAAGACACAAGAAAAACAAAGGGGCAACTCAAAAAGCAGACGAAGCTCTCTTGGGGATGGCAGGACTTTCAAAAGAAAACAGCCTGCTCCGTAGGTGGCTAGAAAATTTGGAAAATGCCGCTAGAATGCCACTAGATCTACTCACCTTTGTCTCCTAGGGCCACCGGAGGAACTGGAAGGTGAAAAACCATCACCTTTCCTATATGCCTGGCTGAAGAAACTACTTGCTAGCTAACAGCAGACACAATAAAAATAAAGGTGATAGAAGCTGAAATGGCAAGCAGGAGCACAGAGTAAACATTCCGCAGCCTCCCTTCGCCGCCAAACGCCGAAACACAGAAATCCCCTTGCCATATAGCAGCAGACACAATAAAAACAAAAGGGATGCCCAAAAAATACAATAAAACTAAATAGCCATTTCTGTAATGATTTGAGTGTTTTCAGGGGCTTTCATTGGAGTCAGAAACAGGAAGTAGGGATTCTGACTGAAAACGACTCAAAGACAGACCCTGAAAACAGTCAAATTGAAACAGAAATTAAATCAAAGTTGGCAAATTAAATACCTGTAAGTGTGCAGTTTGTCAGGGAATGCTATCGGGTAGCTTCAGTGGGTGCAACAAGCGGCAAACTGGGACTTGCTGTAATTGAACTCCACGCAGTACCAAAATGAGGACGTACAGTTTACAACGGCGTTTTATAATCTTTTTTCAATTGGACCCCTACACTTACCAACCAATCAGAGGAGGCTACCAGTGTGAGGTATCACGACAAGAGTTTCAAAACACAATAGTTCTATTGGCTGGCTATGAATGGCAGAAAAAGGTACTGACGACTCCACATGTAGCAGGGGCACACTGGGACTCTACAGCTGACGTCTGTATTCGTCCTCGGACACATGGGGGAAGTGAACTGCCGACTCCAAGCGGTGGCTAGGACACAATGAGTTAGCTGACTAGTTTAATTAGGATCTCTCTCTTTCAGTATGCCCAGAAGGACGGGCAGGTCAGTAGCCATGGGTCCTCAGAGGTTTCCCCCAAGGGGGTTTTTCCTCTCCTGAGTGCTACTGGTCACACTCTCCGGAGTTGGAGGAGGTGATTGTCTATTCTTATCATTAAGTTGTTTTCCACGACTTCTTCAGCATTCAGTTACTGAACAATCGTTGATATTTATTCTTTTTGGGGCTTTCATAATTCTAAATGAAGTTTCCTTCCTACAGGTGGGATATAGAGAAAGGTCAAAACCTTAAAAAATTATTAAATGACTCTATTCAAGCATCCAAGTACCTAAGCACAATACATTCTATACTATTACCTATTGAACATTGTCCTCTCTATACTGGTCTCTGTATCCAACAACCATATTCGTCATTCAACTATATGTTACATAAGCACTGAGCTATGAACCACACATAATTGCAAGGAGTAGCCCGGGATAATGTGGGGGAAGAGCTCCTCCCCCACAGCCTATTTAAATGAAGCAGCTGACTCCTGCGCTGTTTAGAGCAAGTTGCACTCACCCACCATCCTCCCCGACACCTCCTCCTTCTGCGGCACTCTTATCCCACTGGGGGGGGGCTTTCATAATTCTAAACCAAGCTTCCTTCCTACAGGTGGGATACAGAGAAAGGCCAAAACCTTCAAAAATTATCAAACAACTGTATTCAAGCATCCAAGTACGTAAGCACAATACATTCTATACTATTACCTATTGAACATTGTCCTCTCTATACTGGCCTCTGTATCCAACAACCACATTCATCATTCAGCTATATGTTACATAAGCACTGAGCTATGAACCACACATAATATAAGGACAGCTTTGGAATCAAACCACACAAAGACAAGGGTCTTGGACATCAGGAGGACAGATTTTAAAAAGATGAGTGAATGCCTCAGAGATGACTTGGTGGAGGAGGATGAACTGAGTGGGGTGGAGACATGGTGGGGAAAACTAAAAAAGGCCATAATAAAGGCAACAACCCTCTGCGTCAAGCAAGAGAGCAAAAGAAAGAGGAAAAAGACACCACTATAGTTCTCAAAAGAGGTGGCAGAAAAGGTAACAGCTAAGAGGGTAACATTTAGAAGGTACAAGGAGAAGCAGAGGAAGTAGGATAGGTGAGGTGTATCAAGAGAAACAGAGGGAAGCAGGAGAGCAGTAAGAAATGGAAAGGTGAAAACTGAAGACAGAATAGCAAAGGCAGTAACAAGACATTTTTTAGGTATGTAAGTGAAAAAAGGAAGACCACCCTTACAGAAATATAGGTGTGCTGTGTACATGTAGAATGCATGCCACATGCTTAATTGTGCAATGTTTGCAAGTGGTTCACATACACAAAGTTAACCTACAGTAAGTGAACTAGGTCTAAAAAACAAATCAGGTTCACATGCTGCAAGCTTAACATGTGCGCATCACGTAAGCAGGTGTGAACATCCAAAAATTACATCCAGTTCGCATGTTGCATGCTTGACATAAATGCAGCAGTTAAGTTGGTGTGAATATCATTTAAACATCACATTAGGTTCACATGCCATGCTGCACGCTTGCCATGTGTGCAGCAGCTGAGCTGGTGCAAATCTCATCTAAAAAAATGTCAGTTTCTATTTCTTAGAGTACTGCTAGCAATTAGTCATTAAAATACATTTTTAATTTTAATTCCCATAAAAATTAGGTAAACTCATTAATTCCAATCCTTTTGCAAGTTGTTTAATGGCTTTTGATTTTTGTCATTAAATCACCATTAATTTCTAAAGTATTATTTGCTTACTGCATTAAAAGTCTAGGATATAGCCAGTCAACAGCCCACATTCCAGATGTATGAAGAGGGGCTTCTGTGTTGTGAAGCCTGTTCTTTTAGTTTTAGACCATACAAATCCCTTTTGCATATTTAGTGCAATAAATGTCTTCATGACTGTTTTAACTCATTACTTTCCTTTGTCATTCTGTATTGAGTATATACGCCATGGCCATGCTCAGCACTCTTTGTGCTGAGTAGAGTCTTGGAAGCATGCACTATTCCTCACATTTTGTCACTGAGATGAGGGACATGGACACTCAAAATGAGGGACACTAACCCACATGATGATCAGGACACATCAAGAAACATGGAGATACAGTACCTCAGAATACAGTGGAAACCATTGCATTAGCACCTGAGAATGAAATTCTACCATTAAGCAAGGGTACCATTTAAGTAGGGCAGAGGGGGGCAGTTGCCCTCCCTCCAGATTTGTGCCTAGGTTGTTCTTATGATGTGGCAATAATGACTTTAAATTTGGATTTAATCTTTTGCACAATAAGTGCCCACCTGGCCTGTGTGTGCTCATGCTGTAGGTACTCTCCAGACTTGAATGTGTCCGTATTGTGTTGTCCACTCTCTCTACCTATTAGCGGCAGCACAGTCACATGTGATGTGGATGAGCTCCAGCCAAGAAAAAGTGCATGAGCCTTGGAAGTTTGACGTTGTTTTTCCCACCACAGAGTAGACAGACTGCACACTTTGTCTTGGAGGAATCAGTGAGCACTGAACTCTCAATAGCAGTGTTGAGGCAGTATATTTGTGTTGTTCTACTCTTAGTGAGTCTCCATCTCCCCTGGTGGCTGAAGGGCAGAGGGTGAGCTAGAAGCTTACTCAAGACTAGGCTGCCTATTTACTCTACTAGGCTCACCTTGCAAGAAAAAACAGCACAGACCCCCACAGCAGCAAGCTAGGCTTAGCAGCAGTGGTGACAGTGCTGTGGGTGGTTTTCATAGGTCTTGATCAGTACAGCGCAGCAGCAACCAAGCAAGAAGCAAGCAACCCAGGTTGGGTGGGTTTGGATTGCAAGGTAACTTTGTTGCAGACCATGTTGGGGACCTGTGATGGTTGGATCAAGCATCTAGTTTCTGGTGCAGGAGAGAGGTGAAGCGCACTGAAAACTGGGCTGATGGCACACTATGCCATACTGCAGGTTCTGGCCATATGGATGGAGTAAGTAAAAGTAAATTATTTTGTTTTTTACAGGGGGATTGGGGAAGGAGGAAGGACTAAAATACTGATATGTTTTTCATGTTTCTTCACCTTTGGGCAGCTTCATGACACATAGCGGATGGGTATTGAATGGAATGGAATCAGGGAGAAAAATAGGGACAAAGTTCTTTCTTTTTTGTTGGGGGGGAACAGAACTTCGGCTGGGAAAAAAATTGGTTAGTAACTTTAGGTGGGTTTAGTCCCAAATCTGATGCACTGCTCCGGGGTATATACAGATAAATCATACATTTTAATTTTTCCTGATTTGCATGTCTCTTTTCAGTCTAACCAAATAAGTTGTATCTTTTAGAGATGTTAAAGACATTTTAGAGCTGTCCCTTGCATTCACAGACAGTTGAGCGGTATTATTTATTTAGTTTTTGTTGACGGGGTAAGTGCACTAGACAAATTCTGCCTATTTTCAGGCACGACCCAGGGGAGGGGGATAAAGATGAATGCCAACTGACTTTGAACCAGATTAAGCTCTTTGTGGTATTTTTAGTGAATGGGGGAAATTTGGCCTGGGCACTGGGAAAATTTCCCTACTCACTTCTGGAGGAATTGCTGGCCTTCTTCCAAGATGGCCACTGCTCCTGTGCAAGTGGAGGACAAGGATGTCTCTGAGGTAGGGGAGCCGATCTCCACCCCTACCCATGTTCGTTTGGAGGTTGCTGTTCTTGCTGACTTAGTTGAAGAAGGAGATTTTGTGCTTTTATATCTGGGAAATGATAATATCTTATCAGCAAATATTTTCAAACTCCAAAAGGGTGTAGTGAACTTCTGCAAAACAACAGGATCCGGAGTCTTGCTTTAGCTTCTCAGAACATTTTCTTTATTGAAACAATGCCCCTACATTTCGCTGCTATGAGCTTGATCACGGGGCTCTTTTATACATCTAATTCAAAAAATAAAATACATTTTTAAGTCTTTACTCTTATTCTAATTAATACTAAATACACCATTTTTTTTAAAGCATGTATCTACCTTCATTCATTCAAATCTCAAAACCTCAGGCACAACAAATATTCCAAATGAAATTCTTTCTTCCCTGACAAAAAATATATTGGTTGGTCATTTAATCCTTAACATTCACCATAAAATTAAAAACCGTGCCAAAATGTAACATAAGTGATAATCCACTTAAAACCACCTTCACACACATACCTTGGAAAGCCTGCTAGCCTTATTCTTGTTTTTTGTTTTTAATATATTTCTAGTAAATCTGTAAATTTAAAAAATAAACAAATAAGGCTCCATTCAATATTATTCATCATAAAATTAAAACCGTGCCAAAATGTAACAAAAGTGATTTTCCACTTAAACCCCCCTTCACACGCATACCTTGGGGAGCCTGCTAGCGTGATTCTTATTATTGATTTTAATTTATTTCAAGTCAATCTGTAAATTTGAGAAATGAGCAAATAAGATTCTCTTCAATCCACAACTTTATCTTCGTAAAATGTTATATATTTATTCTTTTTAATTTTTCACTCACCCTCTTCATATACTAACGAGAAGAGAGAAGAACGCTTTTTGAGGCTATGGGGGGGCAGAGATTTAAGTGGACAGATGGGGGAAGCACCACGAAACATTGCACAGAAATTAGAAAACCTCAAATTTAGGGACACCCGTTTAGAATGGCATGGGCTAACTTTGACACAATATTTAGAACATAACAGGATTACAAGAGGTTTAAGGATCACGGTAGAACCTAATATAGGCATAAGTACATTGAAATTACATACAAAATGGGATGGTATTAGAAACAGAGCCAGTTGTGACTTTATGTACGCCCTTATAGAAGCCATTATAGAGGGGAGAACTAGTTTAGCAGAAGAAATACAAAAGAATCAAGATTTATTATAACAACAATTAATAATAGATGAATACACTACCACATTAGAAGATCTGAAACAGAAAATAGTCAACTATGAAAATAAACTAAAGCAGCAAAAAATAAGGAAATTTATTAGGGATACAAATGATTATAAGGACAACAAGGTTTACACATACAAACAATTTAGAAAACAAAGATTTGGTTACAATGTGGAAAGTGGCACAGATAGTGACAACAGTTACATGATTGAATCATCTACACGGTCAGGAGAAGATCAGACTGGAATAGGAGAGGCTGTCCCATCTAATGTCATACCAGAAGAAACTATACCACACAGATATGATCTTAGAACCACTAACATTAATCAGCAGTATTTAAGAACACAAGGGGGTTTTTGAATGGGCAGAAGGGAAGGGGGATGAGGAGGAGGAGGAAGAAGTGGCAGAACAATAAGAATGACAAATATAGACAGGAGATTTGTCAGAGAGACTCAGAAGTAATTCCAGTTTTCAATCTAAGTAAAAGAAAGCTGAGTGAAGCTGAAGTTAGTGTATTAGGATTAGGATTGAGTTTTGCACCTTCACAACCTGTTAACCTATTTGATTTAATGGTAGATTTACAAGGATTCTTCAGAAACCTAAGAATTAAAAATTCGTTTGGAGAAGAAAATGTTCCAATAAGTGAAGAACGGAAGCTAAAACAAGCTTCAAATATAAAATCCAAGTTCAGCCCACCTACAGAAAAAAATCATGGAATAGAATGCTTTTGCACATTAGTAGAAAAGGAAATATTGGCTTTATTTAAAGACAAAAGCTCATTATGGCCACTCCATCAAAATCTGACCAAGGAACAAAGGAAAGCTATAGACAATTTGAGTAGGGATAAAGGGGATAATCATCAAACAGGCGGACAAAGGGGGTGGAATTGTCATTCAAGACAGAGAACAATACAGATCTATGTGTCTAAAACTATTAGACAATAGAGTCAATTATTCAGAATTGAAGGGAGATCCGACGGTATCTATTCAGAATAGACTGAGGGAATTATTAGCAGAATTTGTAGACCTTAATTGGTTACAAGAATGGGAAATGAGAACACTGCTAATAGAATTTCCAAGAATTCCTACATTCTATTCTATACCGAAATACATAAAAACATGTCAGACCCACCAGGAGACCTATTGTTTCAGGAATTGATTCAGTTTTCGATCCAGTGTCAAAATATGTGAACTATCATTTACAACCGACAATAGAAAAAAGTGATTCATATATACAAGATTCCACGGATTTAATTAAAAAACTATAAATTGTGTTTAATGAAAATAATTTAAAAGATATAATTTTGGTCACTTGGGATATAAAAGATTTATATACTTCAATTCCCCATAAGGAAGGGGTTATAAATATGGGCAAAGTCCTGAAAAAAAGACCAGAGGGGAAACTCCCGAAAACTGTTTTGTTACAAGAATTAGCTACATTCATTTTACAAAATAACTATTTTGAATTTGAGGGTAAATTTTATCAACAGGAAAAAGGGACAGCTATGGGGAGTACAATGGCTCCCAGCTATGCAAATGCATACATGATTATTTTTGAAGAAGAATATATTTTCAATGGAGAAAAAAATATTTATAAAAATCATGTAAAGTTTTGGAAGAGATTTATAGATGACATATTTTGTCTGTGTATTGGAACTGAACAGGAATTAAAATCATTTAATGAATTATTGAATAATTTTGACACAAATTTACAGTTTACAATAGATTATAATAAAACAGCAATACCATTCCTAGAATTACAGATTAAAATATCAGATAGTATGTTTAGTACATCATTATTTAGGAAAAGTACGGACAGGAATACTTTATTACATAATGCAAGTTTCCATGAAACGAAATTAAAAAACAGTATTCCCTATTCACAACTAGTCAGAGTAAAGCGTAATTGTAAGGAAAACAGGGATTATGCAGAACATAAAGAAGATATGTTAAACAGATTCAAGGAAATTTGTTACCCTAAAAAAAAAAAAAAATTCTAGTACAAGCAGATGATAGAATTGAAAAAATAACACGTGAACAACTCTTAAATAAGAAACAGAGGCCAAAAAAGGATAGACTAGTTTTTGCCACGAAGTATAATCGTAAAATGACACAAATCAGACAAATCATAAATAAACACTGGCATTTAGTAGCCATGGATAATCCAAACATCAAATCGCTGCAATCAAAACCCATTATAGTATCAAAAAAAGTAAAGAATTTAAAGGACAGATTGGTGCATTCACAGTTTGTGCGAGATGATATGTATAAAGCACAATTACTACTGGGGCCACTACAACCGGGGATGACCAGGTGTGGCAAATGTGCAGTATGCAATAACACTAGCAAAAAATTTTCGTTTAAACATCCACACTACAATGAGGAATTTCAAATTAAGGAACACATTGATTGTAACACAGAAGGCGTCATTTATGTACTACAATGTCCTTGTGACAAATTGTATGTGGGACAAACTAAAAGAGCACTTAAAATAAGGATAGGTGAACATAAAAGTGACATTAGAAACAAAAATGAAAAATCACCAGTAGCGATGTATTTCAATGAGGCAGGTCACACAGGAGCTTCTCTAAGGTTCTGGGGCCTTGAGATAGGTAAAACAACCTTTGAGGGGGGGAAATTATAAAAAATTATTAGATAAAAGGGAGATGAAATGGATATTTAGTCTGAAAACGTTGGATCCTGTGATTGGCATGAATATTGATCATAATTGGCAAGCTTGTTTTTTAATTCAGGTCTTTATTGTAACAAATCTCTCAAGTTTATCTGTGAATGGTATTGCTGATTTCCATACAAGGAATATAATATATATAGTTTATTGTGAAATTTAATGCATTGAGAACAGTTTATCTGTAGGTAACTTTGGTGTGTCTTAGAACACATATAAAATGTATCAAAAGTATTATATTTAGTCTATAAAAAGTTGGAATTCATTATAAAATTGTTGAGTAGGGGAGATGAATATATAATCAAATTTCCATCATTTGATCTATACTGTTTGTTAGTTGTTCAGTATCCTTATGAAAATGAAGGTTTATGAAACAAAATGGTAACAACAATTCTGGTACAAAGAATGTTGAGATAAATATAAGATTTACTGTCTTCCAGTCATATTCCTTTGAAAGTGTTATCCTCTCTTATGAGAAATGTACTATTTGAAACTTTTTACACCTCAAAATAAAGCCGAGCCAAAGCGGGCAGCCTGGTGTACGCACACATACCCATATAGTTGGGTATGTGTGTTTGAATTAACAACAGCCTCTGTGATACGCGAGAGTTTCAGGTTGTGATGACATCACTCCCTCGGGAAACTCAGGCTGTTCAAGAGGAACAGCAGCTCTGGAAAGCAGGCAAGCGTTTCAGTGTAATTTGGCATTAGACGCCATTACGGGTACTATTATCTCAGGTTACTATGCAATGAAATGGACATATTTTGAAACAGAAACCACCGCAGTAGAAGGCCTTTTGATACAATTTAGTATATGAAGAGGGTGAGTGAAAAAATAAAAAGAATAAATATATAACATTTTACGAAGATAAACAAAGTTGTGGATTGAAGAGAATCTTATTTGCTCATTTCTAAAATTTACAGATTGACTTGAAATAAATTAAAATCAATAACAAGAATCATGCTAGCAGGCTTCCCAAGGTATGCGTGTGAAGGGGGGTTTAAGTGGAAAATCACTTTTGTTACATTTTGGCATGGTTTTAATTTTATGGTGAATAATATTGAAGGGAGCCTTATTTGTTTATTTTTTAAATTTACAGATTTACTAGAAATATATTAAAAACAAAAAACAAGAATAAGGCTAGCAGGCTTTCCAAGGTATGTGCGTGAAGGTGGTTTTAAGTGGATTATCACTTATGTTACATTTTGGCACAGTTTTTAATTTTATGGTGAATGTTAAGGATTAAATGACCAACCAATATATTTTTGTCAAGGGAAGAAATAATTTCATTTGGAATATTTGTTGTGCCTGAGGTTTTGAGATTTGAATGAATGAAGGTAGATACATGCTTTAAAAAATGTGATGTATTTAGTATTAATTAGAATAAGAGTAAAGACTTAAAAAATGTATTTTATTTTTTGAATTAGATGTATAAAAGAGCCCCGTGATCAAGCTCATAGCAGCGAAACATAGGGGCGTTGTTTCAATAAAGAAAATGTTCTGAGAAGCTAAAGCAAGACTCCGGATCCTGTTGTTTTGAAGAAGGAGATTTACGTGATGATTCTGGACCTGAGTTATACGTTGCCATGGAAGATGTTAGTAACTTTCAGGAAGGTGTAAATATGGATAACCCTCTAAGAGAAATTAAAGCTTTACAAGCTCATGTGATTTTGGAATGAGAGAAGCATTTTTTGCGGCAGAAAACTTTATAGGAGCATCTGGCTCAACTCAACAACAAGTCTGATGCTGTCGACGAAATTGACAGCACTGTCAAGCGAGGCCCACTGAAGTGTGATGTGGTAACACCTGGATCTGCTGCCAAGCAAGGTGAGTCACTCCCGATTGACATTTCTGGTGGGCTGGAGGTTCTTGTGGATTTGGCTGGCAGTACAGTCAATGTGGATAGTGAGTGCCTAAAGCTGCATAAAGAGACATGCAGTGCATCTCTTCTTGGTGCCAAAATACTGCCGAATGTTAAATCCGAAAGGGAGGTGAGAGACTGTGCAGAGCTTGTTCTTCTGTCCCCTGAAAGTGTTATACAACAAGTTACCATGCTTTCTGCCTCTGTTTGCTTGTCCAGAACAGCGAGTTTCATGTTTAGATATTCTACTGAGGACCAGCGGATTACTTCACCTGCTTCTCAAGAGGTCCTGATCCAGTACCGATCAAATATTGCTTTGCAAGATGGCACAACTCTTTTTTCCTTTAAAGCACAAGCCCAGGCTGCAAGGGCTGGCATTTGAGAAGACAACAAAGATAAGCAGACTGCTGTAACACTAGCTAAAAGACATATTGTGACTCCAGCACTAGGATCTATGCCACGACATGACTTAATCGACACTGCTGCTTTACCACAGCGTCTGGGTACTGTTTCAACCAAAATGGCCTTTCGAGAGGCCTTTTCAGTGATGCCTCTCCCCTCCCTTCTCCTGTAGATGCCTGTTCTCCACCCACTGCATTGCTTGAAGCCAGTTGGAAGAAGGTACCCTGTGGGGCCTGGATGCCAGACCCAGAGTGGAATCCGACAACAGGATTCACACAGGTGCTACCAGACTGGTGTACTACTTCCATTGCCACTGAACCTCACTTGGTCAGTGCTGACTTTTCTATTTCTCATAGTGTCCCTGATGATCCACCTATAGCAGTGGGTCAAAAATGGCAGGTTACTGAGTGTAGCCCAGTCATAGTACCCCTCCACACTGAGCCAGCGAATGCCCCTGATTCTGAATCTACTAATCTATCTCAGGTGGATGTGGACCCAGCTATACCTAAGCCTGCTAAACCTCTTCTTTCAGAATTTTTCTCTAAATCTAAGAAAGAGGCAGCCACTCGTCGAAATGCAGTATGCATCAGATGTAAGGGAGGACTGGAAGTACAGCCTGATAGACATTATGTTGGTAAGCTTTTGCTGAAGGACTCATTGCATTTCTCTCCTAATGATGGCTTCGCCTTTATTAACATTTCTGGCGAGGACAACTTTAATGTCAGTTTTAACTCTGCCCATGCTTTGGAGATGTTTTGGGAATGTTACACTCAAGTGAAGTTTTCCCCATATGGGCCCCCTTTTTTTGTGATCCCTTTATCAAAACCTCTTACTAAATTTGTTATGGTTATGTTTAGGTATGAGGAGGTCCATGTTGAGGATATCACCTATTGGCTGTCACAAAAATGTGAGGTTCTTTCACCACCTGAAGCCATTTTGGATTCTGAGAGATTTTGGACCGGGGTGGAAATATAAAGTGAAGTTGAGACAGTCAGATACAGGAGTTGAACATGTTCCTAATGCTTTTCTTTTGGGTAGGGATCGGGGTGTGTGTTTTTATACGGGACAACCCCAGGCTTGTTATCGCTGTGGCTCCCATACTCGCCTCTCTGGATCTTGTGATAAACCCCAGTGTGACAACTGTGGGGAAATTGGCCACATTGCCATATAATGTGCGAATCACACTAAGTGTGACTTATGCGAAGAATTTGGTCATACCTTTGTGGAATGTGCTTGGTCAGCCAAAAATAAAACTTCCTGTCTCAGCCCAGACTTGTTGATTCAGAATGCCCAGGATTTGGCATCCACTGGTGCTGAAGATTTCTTAACCCCTCCCCTGGCTCCCCTTTCCCCCTTTGATCCACTTGCCAGGTTTCTTTGGCATCTGAACCCATTCCGACAATTCCAACTCCTCCTGTAGTGGGTCCTGTACTTCCCATTAAACAAAAATTCCCTTCTAGACAGGAGAACCCTCTAGCACCCCTGACCCCAGTCTGCTAACATGACACTGTTGCAGGGGCAATTCAGGAGCTTATGCTACCCTCTTCATCCCCCTTGCCACTCAGAACGAAGACGGTCTGCTCAGAATCTCAAGCTAGGACGTCGGAGGACGGGATTGAATCAGAGAAGCCCTTTTCTGCTCTAGCCACTACTTGGGGGATCAGATATGGACCAGGGTGACATGGACTCACAACCAAAGGGGATGGATCCCCCTGTTGCCTCCCTTGACCTTGTGGGTTACAAAGGGAAGAAAAAGAAGAAGAAGAAAAAAGTTTTTAAATGCTGCTGGTTGCTAAGTTTACAGTTGGAACTTTTAATGTCCATAGCAAAGAAATGTGATTTATGATTATATTCATACTGCTCCACTTGATATTGGTCTCTTGCAATAAACGTGGATGTTTTCCAGTGCCCAACTGAGAATCTTTAGAGGGGAATGGAGGTGGGCCCCTCCTACTGGTCCTTTGGGCCAGATTGTGTGGATGGGGTGGGTATTCTTTTTAATGCTTTTTCCTTTACCCTACACAAATTAATCAACTTACTTCCAGGAAGAACATTTATACTTGATGAGAATTGGTGAAAGATGTCTTATAGATTTATAAATGTATATTGCCCTCAGTCTAAAGCAAATAGAGTAGCACTGTTTCAGTTGCTTCAGCCATACTTAGTGACCTCTAGACATATATTTTTTTATGTGGCGAGTTTAATTGTTGCACCAAGACTCAGTTGGTTCAGGAAGGACAGACTACTAGAAAAGTATATTGTGATTCCAATGCTCTCACTAAAACTATAGAAACCACAGATTTAGTCGATTGTAGGGATTTTCAGTTTCAATGCCCTCCTTATACCTTTAGGAAAGGCAGACTTACATCTACAATTGACCAGATTTTTATTTCAAAACACATGCCCACAGCACAGTTTAGAACTCTTCAGACAGAATTCTCAGACCATCTGTTACTGACTGTTTCCTTCATGGATGCACCTCAGGTACCAAGACCCAGGACCCAATGGAAGGTAAATTCAGTGCTATTAACAGTCTGAGGTGAAGGCAGGCATGCATTGTCTTATACAAGCAAGACTTTCAGTGAGTTTTCTGTATGACAACCTAGGAGAGTGGTGGGAAGATTCAAAAAAAGATTTTAAATGGTGGTTTCAATGCTATGGGAAGCAAAAAGTAAACAATAACTTTCTGACATATCTCACTCTCTGTAGACAACTGCAACTCCTTCACACCCTTTCATATACCTCAAAATATGATTATTCTTTTCAAATTAACACAATAAAAGCTAAAATGAAGTGATTTCAATATGACAGAGCTGCTACTATGCAGGCCTTGTACCAACACGGTACTACACGCTCTCGGATAGGACACCCTTTTGAATTTCGCAAGGCACAGAGGGAGGCTACCTGGCTGCACTCTTTAGTGGATAGTGAGGGTGTTGAAACAGACTCCATCCCTGATCTGCATTATATCATTAGTCAGCATTTACAGTCACATGCTCCATCACTGGCCCCAAGTCAGGGTGATATTAATTCCTATTTACACAGCCTCACTTTACCTGCCTTTGCTATGGAAGCATGGGAGATGCTGGTGCCCATTACAGATACAGAGATATAATCTGTTATTACTTCTTTAATGCCTGGAGTGTTGCCATGACTTGATGGCCTTTCTAATGATTTTTATAAAGCCTTTACTACAGACTTGGTGAACCGTTTACTTCTTGTTTTCCAATATTTTGTTGTGGGACAGGGTTTGTTTCCTTCCTTCCTTCTCAGAAGGTTTATTGATCTTTCTATACAAATCAAGGGTTAAGTTACTGATACAGAATTGAAAACCAATCACAATTTTAAATTCTGATTTCAAAATTCTAACTCATCTGTTAAATAACAGATTGAAATGATATGCATCTCTCGGAGGCTCTCCTTACCAATACTGCGGTATCCCTAATAGGAAGATACAGAGTGCTTTCAATGATTGTTTGTGATATTATTGATCACCTCTCTTTACACAGCAGATCTGGCTGTGTGATATCGGTGGACCAAGACAAAGCTTTTGAAAGGGTTTATCATCCATTCCTGTTTGGCACATTGAAGGAGTATGGTGTTCCTCCTCAATTTATTGCTTGATAAAAGGCATTCTATAATTCTGCTACGGTACGGCCCATGTTACAGTTTCAAGTGACTGGGAGGATAACTATTTTAACAGGGTTGCAGGAGGGCTGCCCCCTAAGCCCACTTCTTTATATTTTTGTGTTAGACCCCTTGCTCAGGAAGTTAAATGAAACACCCAGATGGCAGAGTATTTTTGGGAAGACAAATGATCTGGCAGTTTATGTGCAAGCCTATGCTGATGATATTTGTCTATTTTTTTTGTACAGTACCAGCAATGCGAGGTTTTTCTAGGGCTCCTGGGACAATATTCCTTAGTGTCTAATGCTAGAATTAATACAAGAAAAAGTAGAGGTTTATGGGTAGGTTCTGGTCCCTTTTATTCCACTTCTGCACATGGGATTACTATCTCCTCTGACCCCCTCAGGATTTGGGGTTTAGAACTTGGTCCACAGAATATCCCAGAAATTAATTGGGAAAATTCCCTGACTAAGGTAAGGGCTTAAAAGAGCTATCAGTCCTCTTTAAACACACTTGGTACTGCCGCTCCCCAACCCCCCTCCCCCACACACACACCATACTCGACAAAGTCCTCTGGAGCTGCTCCCCCCATCACAGTTCCCCCTGTTTCACTATCCCCCCACCTCTCACTCTCTGCAGTTGGTTTCAAACCCAATCCCCCTTGTTTCACTGTCACCCAGCCTCTCACCATCTGGGCTAGCATTAAACCCTGTGCAGCTACTCTGCCTTAGTCTATCAATGGATTTGGAGGTTTCCAGGGGTGTGCAACCTATGGCAACCAATTAGAAATAGCTTAGTATTCAACTACAACTGCTCAGTTTTTTTCTCCTATTTGTCTAATTGTCATGTAATCACTCTTTAATGCTTAATGATCAGGCATCTGTAACCACTGAATATGTGTATTGTCTTATTGTCCACCTTGACGTGGAACCTTTGTAAAAGAGCTCACGCTCAAAGGTCTTTCTGAAATACTAATTAAACAATGAACAATTAAACAATAAGGTGGATGTAAAAGTTCAATGTTGGAAGCACTGGAAAATATCTAATCTCGAAAGAATTCAGCTCATGAAACAGTTTTTAATTCAATGTCTGTTGTATATGGCTATGATTTTCCCCCACCATCACAGTTTGATACTAGAATCTATCTGATATTTTTTCAAATGTTCTGGGGCAATCGTTTAACCCCAGTAAATGCTGCTTTACCTATCTTCCAAGGGACAAGGGTGACCTGGGCATGATGGACCCCGTGGTGTTTTTGCACACTGTCTTCCTTTCCTAAATGGTGAAAGGGGGGTTACTTCCTTTTAATAATTTACATCAGATGTGGGTTGCTCACAATTTGGATAGATATTTTTGGGCCTGGACACTGGTCACACCTAAATTATTACCCCATCTCTATATTCCAGAAGATATTAAATCAGCAGCTCAAAAATTGCACAAATGGGGATTAACAAAAGTTAACATAAGGCAAAACAAGAGTATGCAATTATATTCGCTTGTGATGACCAAGATTTATCCTATTGCACCTGTCTTTAAAAACTGTCTGGAAGTTTTAAATAGTATGGTTTGTAGACAGTTAGTTAACAAAAGAATTCCGTTACATATGTGGGAAATGTTGTGGTTGTCTGTTTATGGACGACTAAGTGTTGGAGGAAATCACAAGCATAAGGTCATGGAGGAAATATATTACCCATACAACAACTGTATCAATCTTCATTTTATTCATAACAATCGGGTTTACAACCATTGAGTCAGAGACTCATTTACAAAGGCACCTCATCTCTGGGAAAGCAGACATCAAGACAGTTATTACAGTGCAGATTAAAACAGAGGATAACATTACAGGTGCAGCAAAAGGGACATTTAACATAGATACATTTAGGTTACATAATATAGTAGTTTGTATGTTACTCAGGTTACACAATATTACAAAACTGTGAGTTACAATCATGGATATAGTAGGTCCTCAGAGAAGACAGCGGGTTACATCCTTATTTGGACCTAGTAGGGAAGGAGTGGGTCTGGGGAAGTGAGAAGCTGTTCAGTGAACGTTGTCGAGCCAGGGAGCAAGGTGAGCAGGTACCACAGGTTACAACAGGGGGTTAGTTGCACCTACAACAGCGGGTATTAAAGAAATGGTTCAGAAGGGCTGTTTTGAAGAAGCCAATTTTTGGCAAGTTGGAGAAGCAGCTAGGGAGGGAGTTGAACCAGGTGAGGGCTTGGTAGAGGAAGGATCTCTGGGAAAGAGAGGTCTTGGTTCTGGGCACCTGGAAGGTGACCTTAACGGAGCTACGGGTGGTGATGGACAATGATGACTGCTGTAGGGAGGTGGAAACCTGGGGGGGGAGAGTCCTAACAGTGATTTCTTAGCAAGAAGGCAGGTCTGGTAGAGCAGTCGCTCCTCAAAGTTGAGCAGATTGGTGGTAGTATAGAGAAGGCAGGTGTGAGTGTGGCTGGGGGCACCGGTCAGGAGCCTACAGGCCTTATGGATGGAGAGTTGGATTTTGGATAGGGCAGTGTTGTCAGCTGCAGCATAGATGGGCAAGCCATAGTCCATGAGAGACAAGGTGGAGGAGGTGATGGCCAGCCTGGGGCAACCTAAGGCAGGCAGTCCCTGTGTTGGTATAGCAGGCCAATCTGAGAGTTTATGGCAGCTGACAGGTCATTAATGTGGGTGTGGAAGGAGAGGGCAGTATCTAACATGATGCCTAGGTACTTGTATGTGGTCACTTGTTCTAGCGGGTGCAGAGTGCTGGGGATAATCAACAGGGGGTATTTTTAGCTTTATTTTGGTGATGGGAGAAGAGCATTGATTTGGTTTTCTTCAGGTTAATGACCAGTCTGCGGTCACTGAACCACCTTTCGACTTGGTTGTAAGCGTGCTGGAGGAATAATGGGAGAGAGGTTGGATTGGGATGTGAGGCAATGAGGATGGCATTGTCAGCGTAGAGGTGCATTTTACCAGTGCCTGAGCTGGGGAGGGTGTTGAGGTAGAGACTAAAGAGTACTGGACCCAGGTTGGATCCCTGAGGGACCCCGGAGCGAATTGGAAGAGTGCTGGAGAGGGAGCCACTGATCTTGACATGCTGGGATCTAGCAGGGAGGTAGCTAGAGAACCAGGAAATGGGACCACCAGAGAAGCCAAGTTGGTGGAGAGAGTTGAGTAAAAAGGCATGACAGACTGTGTCAAAGGCCTTGGAGAGGTCAATGAACACTGCTCCTGCAAGGCTGCGAGAGTCAAGAGCAGCATGCAGGTGTTGGGAGAATTCCAGGACAGCCATGGTTGTACTGAGTCCTTGGCAGAAACCATGCTGTTCTGGACACATAATGTTGTACTTGGTTATGTATTCAGAGATCTGAATTGACACCACTTTTTCAAGGGCTTTAGAGAGTGGGGGGAGGATGAAGATTGGCCGGTAATTGTTGGGGGTGGACCGGTCCCCACTGTTATGTATGGGTGTGATTTCAGCAGTTTTACAAGCACTTGGTAACTGACCCAGGCATAGAGACCAGTTTAGAAGGTCAGTCAGGGGGACTAGGACTTCGTCCAAGACCATACGGAGGATCCGGGAGTCAAGGGGGTTATTGCTGCCTAAGGCATTTAGCAGGTGCAGCCTGGCTTCTTGGGGGGAATAGGGTGCACAGGTAGAATGGTGGATGATGCAGGACCGGAGGGAGAGAGGTGGGGATTTGGTCAAAGAAGCTGCTGGGGAGGACCGAGCTTAGGTCAGAGAAGGCAGTGTTAAGGCAATCAGCTATAAGGAGCTGATCTGTGGTGGGGGTGCCATTGATGGAGAGCTGGGATGGTGGGAGGGAGTGGAACTTCCCATTTAGCTCTTTCATATTATCCTAGAAGGTCTGAGCTGAACCCCAAGTGGAAGCGAGGGTGGTCTGGTAGTGCTCTGCCTCAGCCTGCCTAATGGCCCAAGTGCACTTATTGCATTCTGTGTTGTAGGCCTGTCTATCAGATGCCTTTCCAGATTCTACAGCAATGTGCCAGAGATTATCTCTGTTTTTGAGTCTCTGGAGGAGGGGTGGGGTGATCCATGCGGCATTGCATTTTATGGAGCGGATCCTGGTGAGGGGGGGCGAAAAGGTCACAAGCCTTACAAAAGGCATTTGTGAAGTGGTCAAGAGCTGAGTCATTGTCTGGGGTGCACTGGATAGTGGACCAGTCTAGCTGGGTTAGGTATTGTTTTAATTTTCTGAGGCCGCCAGGGTGTAAACGGCGACGTAGAGTATCCTGGGGCACTGGCTTCAGAGTGGAGGATGACCAGAGACAGAGGACTGGGGAGTGATCACTAAGAGAGTTGGGGAGGACAGTGACATCCCGGATTTTGTAGGGGCGGTTAGATATAACAACATCTAGGAGAGTGCTGGTGCCAGTAGAGTGGTTGAATCGGGTGGGCTGGGTGACTAACTAGGACATATCTTGAGGAAACAATGAAGCATTTTCTATTTACTTGTTCTTATGCTACAAACTTGTGGACTTATTTGGTGAGACTTTGGCACATGGGCTGGTTGACTTCATTGTCATATGACTCTTTGGTGTTGGGTCAGTTTGGTTTCTTAGAAAACACTTATAATAGGGATATGTTGGCTGTTTTTTTTTTGTTCTTTGAAATATTATTTATGGCAGGCTAGATGCCAATGGACACTGTCCCAGACAATTATGTCCTATGACACGTTTCGCATCCTAGTACATCAGGCTCTGGAAAAGGTGTATATTAAGGATAACAATATTTATGCAGCAGATAAAGTATTAAGATGGTGGAAGAGATTTTCTCGCTTGATTAAATATAAATGAATCGGTACCCTGTGGGTAGGACCAGTATGGGTATCTGACACTATGTTTGTATTTTTATAGTTATGCTTTGTCATTCTTTTTACCTTTCCTCTAAGTATAATCTCTGTTTTTGTTCATTCTTTTTTCCCCGGATGATTTGTTTTTTATGATTTTTAGATTATGTGATGTTAATATTTCCATTGTGTATCATTTATCCTATTTTTCAAATAAAAATTCCCCTACTTTTGATAGGTGGCGCTGTTGGTCACCTTTCCAAGATGGCAGCCACACAATCATCAGAAGAGGAGATGGAGGAGTCGTTTCACAAAGTGGGTGAAAATGTTTTGGATTGATTTATGGATGTGGATGATTTGGAGATTGATGATCAGACTACGGAGACTTACGACTTGACTTCAACAGAAATAGCTGGGGACTCATGGGATGTGGTGCGGGTGTGAAAGCCCAAAATGGCTAAAATATCTAAAGAAGGAGCTAAAGCTTTGCAAAAGGAGGTCAAATATGTAGATGATGCAGCTGGAGCAACTGCGACTGGAGATAAAGTGGAGCAGGGTTGATAATTCAGGACAGTGAGGCAGAGTACCGCTAGGGCTCCTGAAGGGCTGGAGAGGTGGAACAAGGCTATGCCTGAACAAGAAAAATGTACTCATGACTGAGCAGGAAGAGGGAGGAGAAGTACTCTTCATCCTAGGATGGTGTACGTACACTTCCAAATCGAGTGAGTACAGTTGTGCAAGAGGTTACTAACCATCTGAATTTTGAGACCTGGACACTGGAGAGAACTTTATCTGGAGCAGGGTGGACACAAACAGTGGAAGGCCACTGTCTCCTGGATTCACAATGGATTGATTTTCTTCTCCTGGGGAGCAAACGGGGGGCGGGGTACAACAGACAAAGGTATTAGTAAAGATGAGTGAAAAATATGTGGATGCAGGGGAAAGCTCAGCAGTACAAAAGACAATTGATAATCAAGTACCCATGAACTTGGGGGAACATAGTGCCCAGGGAGTGGAGTCAGAAGTGCATAACCCATGACCTAGCCAGCAAGTGGGTAGAGATGAAAGATCAAACCCTGCAGCACACTCTTCTCAGACCTCTGACCATGAGGTACTTGGTAGTGCTGGAGAGGGTACCTCAGGTTTAGGATTGGGGAATACCAGCCCAGCAGAGGACTTTGATGACAATATGGCTCCCTCCTGAGACCAAGGTAGGTCTGGCAGACAGGGCCCAATGTTTTCTGAGCTAGTCCAACAAAAACTCACACAAGCACCCAGAAAGAATGCAGTGCTAGTAAGATATAGAGGGAGTTTACCAGAACAACTGGACAGGATCTTATTGTGGCCTGTAGGCTTCTCAAAGACACAATGCTATTTCTCCCCTCAGAGATACAGTATATGCATTGATACACGTGTCAGGGGAAAACATGTTTGACATAAGCTTCTTTCAACATGCTGGTCTGGACAGATTCTGAACCAAATATATTATGTTATGGTCGACTCCCTTGTGTATTCCCTTCATGGCTATACCACTGACAAAATCTCTTTTGAAAATGATAACAGTAACGTTTCATAATGAGGGGGTAAATGTTAATAATATCTTGTTTTGGCTGCAGAAAAAATGTTTGGTTTTGAGGCAACCTGAACCAATTATTGATTCAGAGGGGATTTGGATGGGTGGGTGACGATTCCGAATAAAACTGTTGCAAACTGATGCAGGGATACAACATATCCCAGATAGCTTTTTTCATGCCTGAGATAGAAGGGTATGCTTTTATGTGGGTTAGCCCAAGGCCTGCTATAAATATGGGTCACATACACATCTCAGTAGCACTTGTAACAGGCTGAAATGTGCCCTGTGTGGGGATTTTGGGCATGTGAACATGGCATGCATGCATGAATGTATACAGGTGCAATTTATGGATGAGACAGGCCACACATACCACCGATGTCAGTGGGTGGGACTAAACAGAATGGATTGTCTGAACTAGGAAAACTTAGTTAACACTGCACAAGGGGATGCAAGTCAGACAGGGCCCCAGAGGAAAGAGACACAAAGGAAACATTCGGTACCCACATCCCCGAGGACACAGGTCACAAGGCAGATCCATCACAGGAACCTCAGGGAAGTGATTCCAGGACAAAGGTTTCTCTGCAGATAAATGCACAACTTATTCATGAACCAGACCATCATGACAGTAGTCAACACATTACTACTCAAGGGGACAGTGGCAAAGCCCCCAAGGTCTCCCTCCACCTCCTACAGATTTTCAGCTTCCAAAAGCTAGGAGAGTGATTAGGGTATCATTAAAACTGCTGGCACCACCAGCCCAAATATCTGTACAAATGCTTTTCAACCTCTCCAGTCCACAGAAGGTGAGTCGGATCTAGATTCAGACATTTCCTCATGGTCTGAAATGGTCTCAGACATGGAAAAGGAGACAACCCCCTTACCCTTCACAACTAAGCGGGGAAAAGGGAAAAAAAGAAAAGCATCAGACAGAGGATGAATGTGGGGTCCATCATACTGGACATTTGGCACTGACAAAGTGGATGGCTTAGGCATTATGTTTAGGGGAACTGATTTTAATTTGCATAGGTTAGTTGATATTGCTCTTGGAAGAGCACTCCTGATGGACTGCTCATTCTGGCATTTTCAACTCAGAATCATTAATACTTATGCACCCCAAACAAAGGCAGTACAGATTGATTTATTCAAAACAATCCAAACTTTTTTGTACACAACCAGACATATAATATGGGGAGGAGACATGAATTGTGGCATTGACCTTAACATACAGGACAACATTCAAAGAAAAGTGTACTGTGACGCTAATGTGCTGAAAAACATCCTTAACACAGCAAATCTTGTTGATGCATATTGCAAATTGCATAAAACTGGAGGTCACACCTATGTTAGGAGTAGATTTGCAACACAAATAGATTACTTATTTGTTTCAGACTGTTAATCCCACATGCTTTTAAAATCCAACCTTGTGAATTTACAGATCATTTATTATTGGATTGTCACATTAGTATGGCACACATTCCTCCGCGATTACTTTCACTTCATAAGAGGTGAAGAATGAACACGGCCCTTTTTACAGCAAGAGCAAAATAGTGACAGAAATAGACTATCATTTGCAGATTAGACGAACATTGATTCCTCTATACGATTCTCATTGGCAATGGTGGGTGGACACAAAAAATGATATCAGGAATTTATTGATACAGTTAGGGAGGGCAAAATATAATACAGAGTACATACAATATCTAGACTGTAGAAATTGTCTGTATCAATACATGTCATATGCACAGGGTCAAAGGCCAACAGTGCAGACACAAATAAAAATTCTGAAAGACAAAATGTGTTCCTTTCAATATAATAGAGCAGTTTCTCTAGATGCAGAAATGAAGTATGGGCAGTGAATCAACCCAGCTTAGATCCGTTTTCAGCCTGCAAACAAAGGCTGGATATAACTTTAATGTCTAGTTTGCAGGATGAAATGAGGAACATAAAAGTTAAAGATATGCACATTTTAGAGATTGTACATCAACATGTGAGACGGTCATCTGGGGGAGCATCAGAAAAGATACTTCAGAGGCAAGAATTGGGGAATTTAGAGGTGTCCCAGATTAATGAGATGGATCTAGCTGACCTAAATGCCAACATTTCAAACTCTGAAATTGAATGGGCAATTAACTCATTAAAGGAGGAATCATCACCAGGGCCTGATGGGCTTCTGAGTGGTTTCTTTAAGAAATGTGTTGATCCTCTAGTACAACATTTGGAAGTATTGCATAATGAATTTTTACAAGGTTTGTCAGATGATGCATGTTTCAGGGAGTCAATTATGATATTATAAAAAAGGAAGTAGACAACTTTTAAACAATTGGGGACCTATTAGTTTGTTAAATACAGACTATAACATTTTGTCCAAAATTCTCTGTGCTAGGTTACAAAAAATAAGCACTGTCTTAATACACCCTGCTCAGATGTGATCAATGCCAGAACGTAATATCACAGCTAACTTCACTTTGTTGAGCGATATCTTTGAATATGGCAGGCAGAATAAGGTGCAAGGCTTCCTGATGGCTATTGACCAAGCTAAGGCGTTCAAGTTCAAGTTCAAGTTTATTGCAGGAAAGACTCTGTTGAGCAAGCTCATTCACAAGGAGGTCCTGAGGCACATACACATACAGTTCACAGTTACATAGACAGGAGATATAAAATGTAGAACAACAAAGAAAAAAATATATATAATACAAGAGGTATACGCACTAGAAGTCCTTATGCTATATATGCAGTACATTCTAGCTTTAACCTTGACCTAAATTATGCAACACATTTCAGCTTAATAAGTAGAGGGCCAGTTGGTACCTAGGAAGTTGACTTGGCATTGGGGGCCTAGTAGCACCTACATATGTCTTTTAATTTAGAGATAGCTAGTGTTTTGTAGGAGTTAATTGTTACAATGCTGGTTATCTTCAGCATGGCTTGTAGTTGGTTCCAAATGTTTGGGAGGCATATGAGACAGCTCTTTGGCCAGCTGTGGTACATGTCCTGGGAACATCTAGTAGGATAAGGTCGGATTTCCTTAGGGAGTAGGTGCTATACGAGATATGTATGAGAGACGTTAAATAGACAGGCAGTTTGTGGAGTAGTAATTTGAGGGTCCAAATGCCAGCATGCAGGAGGCGTCTGGTGGCAAGAGAGGTCCACCCAACTGCTGCATAAAGATCACAGTGGTGGGTCCTGTACGCAGAGTTAGTAATGAAGCAAAGAGCACAGTGATAGAGTACATCCAGTTTAGATAGGCTCAAGGTTGGGGAGGAGATAAAGATAATGTATCTGTAGTCAAGCAAGGGAAGGAATGTTGCTTGGACAAGTCTTTTGTGGGTCACAAAAGAAAAGAGGGTCCTATTTCTAAAGAAGAAACCCAAGTGTGCTTTAAGCCTCTTTGATAGATCCTCGATGTGGTCATTGAAGGAAAGCTTGTTGTCTAGCCACATACCTAGATATTTAAATTTAGGTATGACTTCCAAGGGTTCACCTAGGGAAGTAACTCTGAAGTTTTTAGGTGGGGTAGGTAGGGCACCAGACAAGGCAAGTCTCGATAAAATCATTGTCTTGGTTTTTGACATTTAAAAGAAGCTTGGCATTGATAAGGTTGCTTTCTAACTGGATAAAGTCAGCTGGAGTGCTTCCCTGACTTCCAGTTAGGACAGAGCCTGATGTGTACAAAACTGTATCATCCGCAAAGAAATGTATGCTAGAGTTCTTTATGTGGGAGTCAAGGTTGTTGATGTACAAGGAAAAAAGGATTGGTCCTAGGATGGAGTCTTGAGGGACTCCTCTGGCAGTTGGAAGGGGGGGCAGGTAGTAGGCCATCAGCTTTGACTTTTTGTATACTTTCTGTGAGATAACTGTTAAACCACTGTAAGGTAAGTGCAGTGGCACCTATGTAGGCAAGACAGGTGATTAGGAGGTGATGGTCTACAGTGTCAAAGGCCTTACTGAGGTCTAGAAAGACTGCACCAGTAACCTTATTGGTGTCCATAGCATGGATCCAGTCATTAGAGACTTTAGCCAAGGCTGAGATGGTACTGTGCTTCGACCTGAAGCCAGATTGGGCTGGGTTTAGTAGTGAGTGCGCTTTGAGGTGATTTTTTAGTTGGTTGTATATAAGTTTTTCCAGCACTTTGGAGATAACGGGCAAGACAGAGATAGGACGGTAGTTGTTTAAGTCACAAGGATCTCCTGATTTGAAGAGAGGAAGAATATGGGCAGATTTCCAGCAGGCTAGAACAGTGGCTGTGGTAATAGAGAGGTTGAAGATGTGAAGGATTGGGGCTGTGAGCTGGGCATAGCCAAACCGCAAGAAAAATGATTCAAGGCCATCGTCCCCTGCACTTTACTTGGTGTCAAGGCTAAGAATTATGTCTTTGACTTCTTTGTAGCTAAACAGGCACAACTAGAAGGGATGAGGTGGAGTAGCAAGTGTAGTATCTGGGCTAGTGTTGCTATTCACTCGACTAGCATATGGGGAGGAGTCGAATGCCAACCCGGCAGTGGCAAAGTGAAGGTTAAGTTCTTCGAGGATTCGCAGTTTATTTTCAACCATCCCGTCCTTGGCCAGAATCTTGGTGGGAAGGGAGGAAGCAGCAGGATGGCCTTCAATAGATCTCAGTGTCTTCTAGATTTTTTGGGAGTTCCCTTTGACCTGCTCCAGAGTGGAGATGTAGAAGTTTGCTTTAGTAGCACGTACACTTTTAACACAGGCATTTCTGGCAGTTCTAAATGCCTGCCAGTCTGCCAGGCCCTTTGTGTGCCTGGCCCTAGCCCATAGCTTGTCCCTATTGGTAAGTGCAGATTTGAGCTCTTGGGTGAACCACGGATGCGAGATTTTCTGTTCGATAAAGTTGAACATGACTATCTATTTAAAGTGTTGGATAGTAATGGTATTAAAGGGAATTTCATGTTATGGTTGAAAACCTTATATACTGGTGCCTACATTATTCCTCAAGAGACTGGCTTATTAGAGGAACCAGTGATAATGAGTGTAGGCGTGCATCAGGGTCCTCCAGTCAACCCATTATTATACACTTATGTATTGGATCCAGTGGTAAGAATGAGAATGATGAATACAAGAATTAAAGGTTTGTCACCGGAGCATGGATTGACTGCACAAAAAAATAATGGTTTATGCAGATGACATATGTTGTTTTGTTCAAACACCTGAAATGTTTTAGGATGTTGGAAAAAATATTCCCAATGGCCAGGTGCTCAAATTAATTAAGAAAAAAGTCAGGTAGTACAGATAGGAGCAGACGAGAGTCAGTTTCAGAACATGGATTTCTTAGATATGTCCATAGTTACATATCCTGTGCCCATTCTTGGTATTTACTTTTGTTCAGGGGATTTACAAATGATAAATTGGGGGAAAAATATGATTATGTGAAGCAAAAGTTCAGATCTGGAAAATGTGGAAGTTTTCAAAACAAGAAAGAGTATTGATGACAAAAAATTTTATTTTACTCATCTTTACATATTTGAGTTACATATATCCTCCACCGACTAGTTTAGAAACTAGGCATTTAAGTTGTTTCTTTCAAATGGTTTTGGGGAGCAGACTCAATCCAGTCAAATGAGATTTTACATATCTTCCAATTAAAAAAAGGGAGGTCTGGGAATGCTAAATCCAGTGGCATTTTTTCACTCATTTTTTTGGGGTATCAACTATTAAATTATTATGGTTAGAGAATCTTAACCTGAGACAAGAATGGACACAACATCTATTCCTTAAATATAGTGACAAGTGGGAGGGCATTACCCCTAAATTAACATTATTATTAAATATCCTGGAGTACACAAGCTCATGCTTAAGAAAGCTCAGACAATGGAGTGTTACTAAACACACTGTGATTGTGTCTAGCAGGAAACAGCTGTATATGGAGGTGATGTCTACACAACATAGTTTGGGCATAGATTTCCCCGGATTGTTTCCCATCTAAATTTCCTAAAATATTGGCCTTATTAAGTGATAACAGAGTACCAGTGAAAACTTGGGATGTTGTCTGGTTAAGTTGTTCATGGCAGACCGGGGGTCAGGGGTAACCTATGACATAAATCTTTAGAGGACAGATATTGCTTAAGAGAGGGCTGTGGTTTAATATTGGAAACACATAAACATCTGTTTATTGAGTGTCCAGAAATGCAGAGGTTGGTACAGTATAGGTACTAGATTTCAGCAGCCAGGACTGGCACATCACTCATATGAAGCACCTACATTTGGGGATTATTCAGGGAGTCTACAACTGTTTCACCCAAGTACTTTGAATGTCATTTTTGCGTGCCTCAAATTTTTCCAATGGCAAGGAAGGCGTTAATTTTTGACTCAACAGTTATTGACTATGCCACTGTCTTTTATGTTAATTGTAGAAAGCACTTTGAAAACAGTTAAGCAGACTGATTATAAAAGGTTACCTATGGCACAGGCAGATGTATGGTGGAGAAGGAATGCTTGGTTATAATTTACAGGGCAGGAAGTGGGATTAGGTAATGAATACGGGCAGCTCTGCTACATGCATCCTATAGGGAGAGTTAATATATAACTGTCTGACAAAATGGAAAGGCATTGGGATATTATATGTTTAAGACACACAGTATGCACAGTCCATAATGAATACACAAAGTAGATAAAGGAAGGGGATTCCATGTAACATGGCTGTATTACTGTTCTATGATATGATTTAATGAGTAGTCTTTATCTTCTGATCTGCAGTTGGCTACAATATGAGTTTTATGAAGTCCTACTCCTCTTGATTCTTACTTTTGTGTTCCTTTTTATGCTTTTGCGATTGGAAAAAATCACCTACTTTTATTGTGGGGAAGGGGATGGGTTGTTGTATTAATGTGAATTGCCTATGTTTATGGTTAAGGTATGATGTAATACTTTTTTATGATTTTGATGTTCTGTTATTATGATTTAGCATGAAGTAATACCATTTTGTATACTTTGTTTTGAGTGTTGAATAAAAATATCCCCTACTCTTTTTGAAAAGTGCCATGGGATCTTTAATATCCACTTAAAGAGGCAGATGGGACCTCAGTTTAAGGTCTCTTCTGAAAGACAGAACCTCAGGAGTGCAGCACCCTCCTCATGCTGTTCTACAGTGTCAGTATTGGGATTTAACTCAAGTGCTTGGTGTGGGGACAGAATCCACAGTCTTCTGATCTCCTATCCTTAGAGATGAGTGTGCTACTTGCTGAGCCACTGACACTGTGTATGGTATGCACAGACTATTGGAGCCCCACTATAGTCAGGCATATGCTCCCCCAGTGGAGCTGACCTCCATATCCCCATGCTCAGGCACTTTATGACATAGGGCAAAGAAGAATGCAGGGGTGTGCAACATTGAAATGAATGGGGGTATTTTTGATTACTATTTTATACATTATTGATGGAGAGTTGGAAATTAAGGAAGGCCACCGCTTTGCTAACAAAGGCCTTGTTAGTAGAACAATGACCTTCACTATTCTCCAACTCACCATCATAACATATAAAATAGTAATAGAAAATAACTCCATTCATTTCAAGGGGGTACGCCCTGGCACTCTGACTCATGGACATAATCTCTTAAAGACTCCTGTCTCTGGCTTCCTAGTACTCAAGTAAGAGACTTTTTACTTATATCTATACTTGGTGGGTTGTCTGTAGCAGCATGGCTTTACCCACTACAGTATGTGTGCATGGTGGGGGGGACTGGCCATGTGGGTGTGTTTCAAGTTATTGCTACTTTTGTGCTTGCACCTTAAAGTCTGTTTGTGTGAAAGTGTTCAAAACTATGACGAGAAAATAGCAGGAGTACAGGCCAGACTGAAGTAATTAAGTGGTTTTGTGGGTAAGTTTGTGTATTAGGGTTGGGAAAAATGTTTTTTCATTGCTATGTGTGTTGCAGTTAAACTGTGAAAAGAGACAAGGTAGAGAAGAAAACTGAAAAGCATAACATGGCAACAAGCATGCCATATATGTGCAGATGTATTCAGATTCTTCTCAGCAGAACATTGCTCTAGGCAGGGGTGCTTCTAGATAGTAGCCAAACCGAATTTCAAAAAGTGCAGCACTCACCACCACAATAAAACATGCTGCTCACTGCTTCCGTGCAATATTTTTATTCCATTAACATGCCAAATAAAATCTGCACACCTTGACTAGTTTCAGATCAAGTCCTTCTTCAAAAGGTATGCTACATCTTTACAATGATTGCCTTTTATATGCACCATAAAATTACATCATCACCCAATGTCACATAAAATCACCACTTGAAGTGAAATAATCACCTCATAAAATGACTTATATATACACATCACAATCAACATTCAGAGCATAAAATACATATAAACAAACAACATCCATAGATGAACATATTTATCAATATCCTAAAATATTATATTACATTATTACAGTATATTAGTTGATTATTTCACTCCAAGTGGTGGGCCACAAAAAATATAACAGGAGGAGCATTGGAGGGAAGGAGGTAGACACTAGTCTGTTTTCAGAGGAGAGAGCTGAGCCCAGCCAAGGGTATTGAGGGAGCTCAGGGTGGTACTGGCTGCACCTCTGACAACCCTATTTAATAGTTAATTGGAAACAGGAGTTATTCTGGAGGAATGGAGGAGGGCAGATGTAGTCACACTTCATAAAAGTGGTAGCAGGCAGAGGTTGGCAATTATAGACCATTCAGCCTGAATTTGGTGGTGGAAAGATTTATGGAACCACTGCTGAAAGAAAGGATTGTGGAATATTTTGAATCCAATGGTTTGCAAGATTCAAGGCAGCATGGGTTCATGCTGGGGGGAGGTCATTTCAAATGAATCTGATAGAGTTCTATGACTGGTTGACCAAGGAACTAGATCAGGGTGGAACAAGGAACGTGGCCTACCAAGATTTCAGTAAGGCATTTGACACCATTCCATATGAGACTAGTATGCAAGCTGTATAGCTTTGGAATGGATCCAAAGGTGGTAAACTGAGTAAGAAATTGGATAAGAGACAGGTTGCAGAGGGTGGTGGTTAATAAAGGTCCATTCTGAGGAAGGGAGGATGACCAACGGGGTGCCTCAGGAATCAGTGTTGGGATTGGTCCTCACTAATGTCTTTATAAGTGACATTTGCAGAGCTGAAAAGGAAGGTCTGCCTCTTTGTAGATGACATCAAATTCTGCAATAGGGTGAATAGGGTGGACACTCCGGGGGGGGGATGATCAGTGACCTGAGCAAACTGTTGGAATGATGGCCACCCGATGGTTCAATGGAAATGCTTTGTGTTGCCATTCCGGCAACACAGGTTCAGAAGCAAGGCCAGGTTTGCAAGGGTAGGGCAGACAGGTTTGGAAGTGCTGCTGAGGGGACTGTAAGCCAGGTCTGGAGGGAGACAGCCTGGCCCCAATGCATTAGCTGCCCCTCATGGTGAGTTGAGGAGTTTGCTCTTTCATGAGGATTGGTACAGGCCCAGAGCACATTGCTGCAGTTGAGGTTGACAGAGGCTGCACTGGCCATATAGAGTGGTGGGAGGGACCAAGGGAGAAAAAGAGGAGGAGGAGGAAAACAGTGGAGGCTGAGATTCATGAAGCTCTACTTACATCCAGCAGGCTCGTGATGTCACTCAGGACACCTTATCAAGAGTTGTATATATGCCTGGAAGAAGGACGGCCCTCCCCTCCACCCTACCATGGAGGTGTAGTCCGTGGGGACCATGGGTAGGTAAGCACTGGAGGGAGACAGGAACCAGTGGTGCGGGGGCAGGGCAGGGTGGAAGCAACGCCCAAGCTGTCCCTGAAGATGATAAGCAAATGAAGAAAAAAAAAAAAGAAAAGTTGAGGAGCGGTCCAGGGTATGACAGCTGGGTTTCTATTTGAAAAACTGCAAAATAATGAACATGGGGAACAGAAACCATGGGGTTGAGTACAAAATGATGGGGAGGTACTGATGACTAGCAAGCAGGAAAGAGACCTGGGGGTGATCATACTGGATGACTTAAAGTTGGCCAGCAGTGTGACAAGGCAGTTGGAAGGGTGAGTGGAAGGATGAGAATTATTGGTGGGGGAGGGATACTTTCAGCAGAAAGAGAAAGGTGGTGTTGCTTCTGTATAGATTGCTGGTAAGACCCCACCTAGAGTACGGTGTCCAGTTCAGGAGAACACATCTCAGAAAGAATATAGACAGAGTGGAAGAGGTGCAGAGGAGGTCAACTAAAATGGTGCAGGGTCTGCATCGGAAGTCCTATGAGGAAGGATTAAAATACCTAAATATATACACCTTGGAAGAGAGGAGGGGTGGGGGGTATGATAGAGACCTTAAAATACCTCCCTGTACAAGAGGGAAGTAGTTTTTCAGAAAACAAGGTGTTCAAGTAAAGGGGGGGTACGACAAGAAACTGGAGTGGGGGGGTAAATTCAGGAGAAATGTGACAAAGTACTTCTTCACAGAAAGAATGGTAGAATCCTGGAACAGTCCTCCAGCAGAAGTGGTGGGGGCAAAAATAGTGGTGGGTTCAAGAATGAATGGGATAGGCATAATAGATTCTTAGAGAATGGGAAGAGGTGGATGAATGGGCTAGAGATCAAGTAGGATCTGCGGTGATAGCGCAGGTGAGGAATAATGAGCAGAGTAGGTGGGCCATGTGGTTCTTATCTGCTTGCAGATCTACTGTATGTTTCTAAGTTGATAAACATGTTGACAGCAATTCTAAACTCTGCCTTTGGAATTGCATCATATTGTAACTGTTTTGGGTAATCTTGTTTTTTTAAGAACCTGATATGTACATTTTATATAATAATTTGTATTGTTTAGTTGTGTTTACCTTTTTTAATGTAACTGCCTATAACTCGGAGGACCACACTAAATATAGTCCGCACCAAACAATCTTATCCTGATTAAAAATAAAATGTTATTCATTCATTCATTTTTTCAACAGCAGTGTCCCCAGCTTAGACCCCAATGAACACTGCTGAGTAACCCTCTCCATCTGGAATACTGTGAGGATGGATGGGACTTACAACATAGTGGTGCCTTAACCAATCTGAGTATGAACATACATCCAATCTTGACAGCCAGAATGTTACCCATAGTCATACTGTGTAATCCTCAATGCCATGTTTCCTCAACAATCTTTCCGGTCCTGCCTTAAAGAGACACTGTCAACTCCCTTAGGCCTCAAATTGTCATCTCACATTTAAAAAACACATGTTATGCTTGTTTACATTCTGTAGAGATTGCTGATGTTGCTGGTAGATTGACTCTAATTCCTTTCTTCTTTTTAAAAGTGAAAACAGATTGCCCACCATACTGGTGTGACCACACTAAAACATGTTATAGTATATGGTTAGGGCTTATTCTCCATGGAAAATGACAGCTTTCCAAAACTTGTTGTAGAACAGTTCAAAGGTCCAAATAGTTGTACTATTGTTCTGACATCACATTGATAGTACAACTTTTCTGCCTTGATCTGCCTCCCGATAAGCTCACTTCATGTGGGTCTCATGAAAAAAATTGTGGAAAGATGGCAACGAAATTTAGTGAGTGTTGAGTAGTGAATACTGCTACTTTTGACACAAGAAGCCACACTCTGCTCCATGTCATAAAAGTGGACTTGTTTTAAAATTTCATTTTAAAAATTAACAATGCCAGACATAGAAAACAGAAGCCTTAGAGAGTGGGAGCAGGGAGAAGCTAGAGCGAGCAGCAGTGGCAGCAGGAGCAGGAGTGGGAAGAAGATGCAGCAATAGACACCAGATAACACAAAGGTAACAAGCAACTGAAAAAAGCACAAAAAATAAACAAGCCCTACTCATTTATTATGCAAAACAGTGGATGGGTGACCATCCTCAACTATGGCTGTGTTTCCATCTAGGATGTTGATGATATCATGGAGACCTCTTGAGTTTTGCTCTCATGGTCTCTATGATATCAACAGCCTTGATGGAAACACAGCCTTGTTGTGGATGGTCACCCATCCACTATTCTATATTGCTTACATTTCTCCCACTAAATCTGTCCTGGACTTAGGAACACCTCAACGTAGTCTAGCACTCCTTCTGCAGTGGGAATAGAGTAAACTATTGCAACATGAGAGGCTATACCATTTGGGGGTGTTGCTAATGTTCAAGATGTATGCAATAAGAGTAGATCAATGATTGCATCCAGTAAAGTTGGGTATAACTATTTATAAGATGGGTTGAAGAAAACTAGCAATTCAATTGGCTGAGTTGCTCTGCGTGCCCATGGGTTAAGTTAGCATTAATCCACAGTTGTGCTGAGCGATTCTGGAGATCCACCACCGGGTCTTCTTCTGTACAGTGAACAGCAAAGTATGCTGACAGCCATTTAACATCCCAAGTCAGCAATTAGAACTGTGGCATTTCTCCTGCCCCTTCTCTGATATGAGAGAGACACCGATAGTCCTTTTACATATACCCGCCAGCAGTTTCCCTTCTGTGGTGTTGGGTTGGTGGCAAGGGGGACCTGTAGTGCCCACTCTGTCTTTATGACTCCTCACATCTGGCATGGTGTGCCCCCCCAGGTCAAGCAGTGTTCAATGCTACTGTGTGTCAGTTTGCTCCCACCTCTGACTCCGCAGCCAGATTTCCCATCCCCCAGCCAGCACCCACTCCCCATTCCCTGTAGTAGAGAGAGAGAGAGAGAGAGAGAGAGAGAGAGAGAGAGACAGCGAGAGAGTTTTCATGACAGGCAGACAACACATGACCATGAGGAGCAGCAGTAAGGGAGAGAGACAGCTGGCTGTCCTAGGAGTCGGGAGAGAGTTAGAAGTTGTTTGCTGGCCAGCAGTCTCTCCCTGTCTCTCTCTTGGTGTCTCTCCAAGCTGCATGCCTCAAAGTTCATTTTCTGCCACCAGGGTGTTGCTGTCTGTCTCAGCGTCTCTGCAACCCATTGTCTCTGAAGTTGTTTTTTGGCCACTAATGTTCACATGTGTCTGGGGTCTGGGCGTATGTCCAAGCCACATCCCCTGAAGTTGTTTTGTGGCCACCAGTGTGACACAGTTGTCTCTCAGCATCTCTCCAAGTCAACCCCCCCCAACTGGGTCCCCTGACAGCACTACAAAGACAGGGCAAGTGAGAGAGAGAGAGAGAGAGAGAGAAAAACACAGAAACCCAGCAGCAGACTGGGCACTACAGAAAGAGTAAGAGAGAGACAGAGAAATGGAGCAGTGTCCAATGCGCAGTGTGGTCAACAATGTCAATTTGTTCATCTGCACATGACAATGAATGACACAGTGACCAAGGGTGACATCATGGGTGTAATGGGCAAATACAGGGAGAAAGCCAGAGCAAGAGAGGCAGAGAAAGAGCCGCAGAGCCACAGGGAAAAAGTCACTGTGTTACATTGTGAGGTAGAAATCGAGCAAGTTCACAACACACAAAGTCATCTGTTATGTATTGTATGAACATACACGTCAAAACTCAGTTCAGGACTGTATTTGTGGCATTTGTATCTTTCTACAATAAATAACATATGTATAAGTAGTAGGGACTACTTTTTAAGTCAGCAGTATACACACACTTTTTTCCTATTCATGCAAGGAAAAAAATACCTTTGTGGCTTTTATTTTTATTTTTCAACAAAACCCATGTTTTAAGTGCAATAACCCACTCCAGGGTATAGGGTTACTGGGGATTAATTAACACCCCAGGCACTGTGAGGACACTCGTCATGTGGTCTCCAGCCTCACGATGCACTCGGGGTGTTGATTAATTACCAGTAACCCCATACCCTGTTGAGGGTTATTGCTTACATATTAGCATGCATTTCCGTTCTGCTAAGAAAGGAGGCACATAAAACAACCAGCAACATCAGTTAATTTTGCAGAAGGTAAGCATCATAAAACATGAGATTTGACTAGAAATAATATGTCTCAGAAAAGGTTGACAGTGTCACTTTAAGAGACAGAACTGCACCATTTGAGCATATTGTGCCCTATGTACGAATGCGCATGAAATATGTGGAAACACAAGGTATACATGCCACACAACTGTATGGTGCACAGGACCACATGAACATGCAGTATGCAGGAAGAGAAATGTGTGCCATGCAGTAGCAGTGGGCATCACCGGGAAAGGCGAGGAGTGGAATGAGCAGGTAACAGAGGACGGCCCCAGCCATGTGGTCCCACCCTGTGACCCCACCATATAAGGACAAATGCACCGCCCACTGCGCAGATGTGGAAGTGAATGCTGAACGCATTGGAGGAGTACTACGGATGGTGGAACCAAGGGCCAGCACAGAGCATGGTACACACAGCAATGTGGAGGGAGAGCAAGAGAGGCAGACAGCAGGGCCGGCACCTGGAGATGCCCACTGTGGTGGAACCGGATGATCCCAGTCATCAAACTTCACCAGAGCAGAGGTAGCTGCGATGGTTAGCATGCACCCCAGCCACCCCCACAGAGGTGAAGGCGTGGCTGTGGTTGGAAGTGCAGCCTGCCGTGAATGCCACAAGGCCAGATGCTAGGACCCTAATGGCAATTAAGCACAAGTGGCATGACCCACAGACAGCTATGAAGAAACGGCTGAGTGCTGTAGAGCGTGAACCAATGTGGCACAGGTGGCGGATTTCCCACACCAGACACACAACTCACACCCATAGAATGGATGGTAGCAGACACACTCACCACACTATCCACGGAGTGGATGAGGACGTGGACACAATGGCTGGTAGGTTTTGCACAGACACAGCATGCCCTGATGTGGGAATGGAAGACTGCATAATGGCTAACAATCTTCCGTTGTGCCAACAGAGCAGGCCAGGGATGTCTGGCATGGTGGCGGTGTGCCAGAAGGACCACCACATACCACAGCCACAGACACAAGGCGAGGGCAGCCGAGAGAATACTGTACCGCAGGTGAGTATGAGGTGGGTACTGTCGTGGACACAGGCCAGGTACAAGGAGCAGTCTAATTAACACACCCTCCAATCTCCTCCCCACTGGATGAAGACAGGCAGCGGATGCAGTGCTGCCGGACACAGCTGACAACTCTACTGACAGACATGATAGTGAGGATGTGGAGACCCCTACAGAGCTGTATGGTGATGGTGGTGAGGAGTCCCAGAGTGTGACACAGAGCAGCCAACCAGCAACACCAGCCCATGAGCCACTGCCCACCAATGACCAGGGCACCTGTGTGTGAGGTGCGTCACGACATGGTGTGTGGGTGTACATCGCAGCCAGTACGGACTTGGACAATCATGAGGAGGGCATGTCCACCTGACTGACAGGGAGCTGCAGAGCAACCCAGGCTGCGGTGATACACGAGCCACAATACTGAGAGCTGTGTCAACTTGAGCTTGACTGCCTCGAGGCCCAGCATCAGCACATGGAGGTACCCGTGGAGCTAACCAGCGTCGTCCATGCCATGGGGCATGACATAGTGAGGATTGCAGGGTCTCTGGAGTGTATGGAGGGTACATTCGCTGGCTGAGAAACACCGCCATGGCACCTCAGCACTGTCTCAAGCCCATCACATGGGACAACTGAATGTGGGGTCACATATGGCATGATGCAAGTGTGGGGGGACAGGGGCACAGGCACCAGAGGGCATCCAGGTCCAGATGTGGTGGTGCACAGCATGGGCACTGATACTGCCGATACCATGGAGACACCTAGAGCGACAGCAATGGACATGGTCATGATGGACAGCCAGGCAGATGACAGTTGGATTGATGTCCAGAACACAGTGGCTCAGCAGGTAGCACACTCACCTCTGAGGCTGGGAGATCAGTAGGCTGTGGGTTCTATCCCCACATGAGGCACTTGGGTTAATATCCCAATACTGACACTGTAGTGCAGCATGAGGGGGGTGCTGCACTCCTGAGGTACCGTCTTTTGGATGAGACGTTAAACTGAGGTCACAGCTGCCTGTTCTGGTGGTAGTTCAGGTGGATGTTAAAGATCCCATGGCACTTCTCGAAAAGAGCAGAGGAATTTCCCCGGTACAATGGCCAAATTTCCTCCATTCACGAAAAATACCACCAACAGCTTAATCTGGTTCGAGGTCAGTTGGCATTCATCTGTATCCCCCTCCCCCGGGTCATGCCTGAAAATAGGCAGGATTTGTCTAGTGCACTTACCTGGTCAACAAAAACTAAATAAATAAATAAATAAACATGGATGATGCATTGGAGTTGGACACGGCGAACACCACAGACACACCACCCACACCATAATGCAGGAGCTGTGGCAGCAGGGAACTGGGGCCCTTACACAGGCAGGAGACATGGACCATGGCGCAGGATCAGGCCACCCAGTATGGAATGCCAGGGACATGAGCGGACAGCACCTTGGCACATACAAACAAACACACACTGGCATGGTGGTCATACTCGACATGGCACAGGGTGATGGGTGGCATAGTCTTATGAGTTCACACATACATGCTTACAGGGATCAGGGGTGGTGGATGGAACCCTGTCTGGCTGGCTACCTTGCCGTGCTACAGGGGCTTAACACAGCAGCACAGGTGCCCTGTCATTAAATATGAGCCACGTCGCCTGACACCAGTTGCATGCACCACAGCCACAAAGAGGATAATGAATGCCCTCAGTCGGGCCTCATCATCGAGCACAGATGAGATAGTGTGATGACACACTGGGATGTGTGCCATCCTGGATGCCATCACTGCAGCCATTGGTCAGGCATGTCTACCTGGGGGAGCCAGAGTGTCACAGGCGACAGGGCAAGCATCTGAAGGACCAGTTCACAACTGCTGCATGTGCAGCATGGCCTGCATCTGTCTCCTGCCAGTGCAGTGGGTCATTGGCAGGCTGTTCCAGTGGCAAGTCAGGCGGATGATGGTCAGACATTGGCACACCGCGCTGCATGGCCATGTTGTGCAGCTTCATGTAGACTGCGAAGACATGGCAGGCTCATGGCGGATTCAGTATCATGGTTCCCCCAGTGTGGTCCAGACATCTGAAGTGCATCTTCAGTATTCCAATGCTCCTCTTCAAAATGGCCCTTGTCCAATGGTGCGCTGTGTTGTATGCCACCTCTGCAGCATTTGCAGTTGCCAGGATTGGTGTCAGCAGGTATGGGCACAATGGATATCCGCTGTCACCTGTAGGATATGGGGAGAGGTTAGTCATGGAATTGGCATGCAGGCAACAGACTGACAGTAGAACAGTACACCTACCCAACAGCCACCCATGCATGTGACCTGCATAAAGCCATGCACCAAGACCCGATGCATCCAATATATAGGAGTTGTGGCATGACCCAGGAAACCTGGCACACACATCATTGAACAAGCAAGCCATGTCACACACAACCTGGCAGTTGATGCTATGGAAGTCTTTGTGGTTGCGGTAGGCCTTCTCAATGACTGAGGGCATCGGGATGCCAATGTGCATGCCATCCACAGCACCAATGATGTTCGGCATGTTGTGCAAAGCATAGAACACCTGCTTCATGGCATGGACCTCTCTGTCTAACATTGGGAGGCATATGTGTTCCCACGTACGCTCTTAACAGTGCATCAATTACCTGTGCCAGTGCCCTGGATATGGACGACTGGCTCACTCCGATACCATCACCCGTGACATAGTAAGCCAGTGCGCACATGATCTTGATCGCAACAGACATGTCCATGGAGTGGAATGGAGTGTTCGTGGACCAACACGGCCGCAGACTAGGTAACACAGTTGTACAACCATTGGCCACAGCAGTCGGAAACATTCTATGCAGTGAATGTCATGTAGCAGATGACTGTCCATGCGTGGATGGAAGACTCGCTTATGTTGCCGTTGTCATCTACCTCTCACATGCTCCACATTCAGCAGGCAAACATTCAGGAGCAGTTCTGAACACATTCTGCCATCATTCAGGTAACGGCTTGTACATGGGACAGTGCCTGATTATGGCATCACGTGGTATATGCATCACATGGGCTGACAGCAGTGCACCTGTATCTGTGCATGCACTGTACGTGGTGTGCCCCAAGTGTGGTGCAGGATGCCATGCCACCATCCCTCGTGATGACTGTGACAGCAATGCACGTGTCTGCCAGGTACATACTGGTTGGTGCTCACCACCAGCGCACATGTGACACTGCATTGCACCAAGTGATGGTGTACACATGGCAGCCAGAGTGTGACAGTTCCAGGCCATGTGGATCATGAATACCCATACCAGTCAAATGGGCACTGGTATGGTGCTGGGTCCCCCCCCTGCAGTGGCTTCTAGCGGCATACGTGCAACAGCAGTGGGCCGTGACCAGCGGTGTCAATGCATGACCACAGGTGACATGGCGTAGGGGTGTCCCAGGGTATGCTTCAGTGCCCCCCCCACACACACTGTCTGCAGGTTCCCAGTGTCATACCAGTGCATGCATGCCATGTGAGACATCCACGGTCCACACGTACACAGTGCCTTGCAGCTGCTATTCAGGTCCACAGTGCACCATTGCACCCATGGGGCCTTTTGTACTGTCCAGAGACACACACCAGTTCGTACCAGTCTGACAGTGCCCTTGCTCTACACAGCCATGTGCACTGCCAGGTTCACAGGCCTATGTACCATGGGGCACTGTATCCTGATGTCCTGCTGTCCTGCTCAGTGTGTTGACATGTGCTGGCGTTCTGTCCTGCTTGGCATCACCCACAGCGTGTGTTGTCAGTTGAGAGGGGTGGCCATGTGGAGGTGGCACATGGTGACTGCAACAACATGCACGTGTGTGTGTAGCATGTGTGGTTCTGCTTGGCATGTGCACGTCCATCACAGGCATGCTATATAAGTGGCATGACCATGTTTTTCCATGTCACACTAACACCATGGAGCATTGCCCACAGCAACTCTGGCACATTGCCGAGCAGAATTACTCAGACAGCACTGGTTTGGGGCATCTCTGGGCCATGCAGGCCTTTACGCCGGTGAGTGTGTCACGCTAGGGACATGTACCTGTAGGTGGGTGGTGGTGGGGAGTCGCATTTGTACATGCCTGTTTGTTTAACTGCATTCTGTTTGCTGTCACCTTCCCCTTCCCCTTGCAGGACACCATGGGCATGCTGAGGAGAGCTGAACTATGGTGACAGCTGCAGCAGAACGGGGCAGCGGTCATGATGGTGACAATGAGGGCACTATACTGCATGTGGTGACAGTGCAGGATGCCCAGGTACTTCTGGCAGACAGAGTTGGGAGGCACAATCCTCTACGTGGATGAGCAGGGTGACGCAGAGCCAAGGACCCTGTGGTGGGTCACGGTTCCATTCCATGTAAGTGGCTCTCATCTGTCCATCACCATGCTCCTCTGTGGTATACCTGTTGGTGTTGGGGGGTGGCCCATTGTTTGGGATATGGTATGCCTCACATGGGCTGGCCGGGCTGACATTGGTGTCCACTTCCCATGGGTAGTGCATGCAAGGCACCCGTACAGAGGTGGTATTACAGGGCTGTGCCCATTACTGGCATGTGTGGACTGCCCACCATTATGACCATCCAGCGACTATGGTGGGCATGACCAGGTGGCTGTCCTAGTGGCCTTCTTGCTATAGTGGTGATTGCCCACATGCCAGAGGGGTATGTGACCACTCACTCACACGGCACATTGTACAATGGTGGCACACGTTGTGGCATGTACCATCTGCTGCTGGCAGCGTGTCTGCCTCAGCCCTGGGGAGGTGGGATGCACCTCTGTGTGTCCAGTCATCACAGGGTGGGTGGAGGCCATACTTCTACACATCACTGACTGTCACATTCTCTCTACAGTGCTACAGGAGACCCATCCAGTGAGTGTGCTGTGGCAGGGGGAGTGGCTGAAGCCTAAAGAGGAGTGCAGCAGCAGCAATGAGGAGGAGGAGCAATGGCTGTCAGTGAAGGCACCAGGTCACAGGGTGCAGCAGGACCTGTCACAGACTGCACAGGCCCAGGCGTGGCCATCTGGATGTGCTTCTGCACAGTGAGAGGGGACTGCCATTGTGGGTGTATGGGGGGGCGAGGGGGTTTGGCATTAAATGGCACTGTATCGTTCAGTTTTCTCTGCTGTTGTAATAAATATACAGTTTGTCCGCTATTCCCTGTCTGTTCACTGCCTACCATGCGTATGTGTGTGTGTTTGGGGGTGACTGCAATGTCTTTTGTTTGCCAGGCTGTGAGTGGCCCCTGATCTGTTGTTGGTGGTGAGGGGGTGCCTGCAGTGGCACTCACCTCCGGGGGGGGGTGTTTCTGCAGCAGCGTTCAGCTGCCGGGCTGGGTTTGGTTCCCTGATCCAGACCCACCTAATGGGGCTGCCATGCCTCTTCGCATGGCACATCTTGTGCAGTGCCCTGCCATTCCACAGGTGTGCAGGTCTCTGTCGGCTGCGGTGGCATCCTACACCGTACGTGTTGCCCACACCACGGTGTTGTGTCACATGGGCACTGCTTTCTGGCAGATGCTGCAGCTTGTGGGAGCACAACTGGTAGCATGTTTGTCTGGTGACCTGCACACTACAGAACCATGCTGGCACGCATGGCCATATGTTTTGGGCACTTGCAGCATGGCCTGTGGGTGGTAGGGTGTCCGTGGCAGCACACACACAGCAGGGTCTTGTCTGTGCCCTCTGCTATCGGCCTATCATCTGTGCACACCTTGCTGCACATGTATGTGCACTTCATGTATTTTCATGCATGGGATAAGCGCTTCACTGCATGCCTGGTAAGTGACCCCACCCCATGTAGACAGCGCATGAGCAGGCAGTGTAATTGCACACTGCTTCTATGTGCGGTTCCTTGCATGCACATTAGGTATGTTGCACCTGGCTTCCATGCGCACATGTGGCTCTTATCCACTGCAGCTGGCTATGCACGCACCCTGCACATGCAGTGTGTGCTTCGTGCATAGGGCCCCCAAAATGTACTTTGTATGTCACCATAATGAGATTTCTAATGGCATGCAGTTTTATGCTTTTTTTTAATTGTAAAATTTTGTGCATTAATAGGTAACTAATATATGCAGGACAACTCTGAAAACAAGTCCTATTTTGGTCTTAAAGTTTTTTTCTGTCGAAAAATAATGGTTTTACTACTACTACTACCACTATTACTAGCTGTTAAAAACATTACTGGGTAGGCTATTCCTCATGTTAACCAACTTTCATGTGAATTAATGTTTTCTAATGTTTTATTATAACCCCCCCATCCAATGTGTGGGCATGCCCTCTACGTTTTGCATGCGAAAAGGGGAATGCAATAATTTTAGTGGATATTAATTTGGGGGGATATTACCTAGGCAGCAAAACAATCCATTACTAAGCCAGGTAAATGCTTGGTTGATGTCATTCATTAACTTAGACTGATTCACCATGTTGATTCCCTGACTAGGGGAGACAAAATATAAAATTTAATTATTGCCACAAAAAAACATCATGGGCTCGACTTTCAATGCCCCAAGTATGACACAAGGTGCCTTTGTCAAACATAATTGATGAAAGTGGCACCTTGCATCAAAAGATGCAGCAATTCTGATTTTTGGACGCAGTCTGTGTCAAAAAGAGAAGCCATTGCACCAAACTGGCAGGATGCCAGCCTTGCAACTGAAATAGTGGTGCACCAGGTCACAAGAGGGCTTTTGCCACAGTGGGACTGCACCTTTCCCTTTTTTGGAATTTTGCACGCCCCTCTGTGGATGCAACAGTGGGCTTTGATTAAACCATCCAGGCAGTGGTCTAAGCATCCTGCACCACTATATGACAATGTGGCGATTGGGTGGAACTTGCCAGGAAGGGGTCTGAGCAAGAAGGAGCAGGGGGTGCCCTAGGGGCATGAGGGAGACATCAGAAGACCAGAGTGGTGATGTGGCACCCAGCTGGGGTGCATGTTGCAATGATTGGCAGTCGATCGGCCGGCAGTCTGGGGAGGGTTGGCAGGGAGAGAAACTGACCTGGACCCAGGTCTGCACTGCTGGGGCACAGGCCCCAGAGGTGCCACTATCCAGAAGCGTGAACACAGAATACACTGGCTGCAGAATGAGAGCTGCCAGTAGTCCAGAAAAACTTTTTCTGGTCACAACAGCAGTCCCATGGCACCCAGTCCCCCTGCATTGTGGCAGGCTGCCTCCTGTGTACAAGCTTCTGGCTAGTGGAACCTCTGGGGAAGGTTCCATGGCTGTGGCCACCTGGGGCTAGGTCAGTTTCCCTCCTTGTCAACCCTCCCTGAACCGTCGGCCAATTAACCACCAGTCATTGCAACAGGCATTCCAGTTGGGTGCCACACCACCACCACACTGGTCTACTCCCATTTCCCCCATGTCCCCTAGGGCACCCCCATGCTTCTTCATGCCCCGGCCCCCTCCAGCCATGCAAAGTCACACACATGCACCCTTTGTGGCCCATCTAGTGCTGCACCTGATGGGGGGGCTGGATCCCTGCAGCAAGTCCCATGGATAAGCCAAATGTTTGGTACTAGCCTATGGCTGTGGTGACTCCTCGGTTTGTAGTGCAGGGACCCCCTCTTTTATAAAATTGGGCTCAGGGTCCCTGATGTACCAGGTGTTTGCCACAGTACTAGAGCAACACAACGTGCATCACTCTAAGGGCTCTTTGAAAATCAAGCCCCATGATTCAAAAAGTTACTGATCTGCTAGGCAGTAGTGACCATAATACTGTTCAGTTTGACATCTTAACCAAACACTCTTTCAGCAATGATATACCTGAAGTCTAGCAGTATTCAAAAGCAGATAAAAAAGCAGCAACAAATACCTAAGCACAATAGACTGGCATGCTTGATTCAACACTAAACTAGTTGAATAGAAGTGGCAAATAAAATTATATTAAATATGAGCGACAAGTTTAACCCACAGCTTAAAAAGAATTGTAAGGGAATCAGACCAAAATGGTTATCTCCAAATATTAAAAGTCTGATAAATGACAAAAAAAAACTCATAACAACTATGCAAGAACAAAGAATAATTCCACATTGTTAATATATATGCAGGGTCAAAGTAAATGTAAACACACCATCAAAAAGGCTAAAAACAATTGGAACTCACCCTTGCATGCAATGCAATGCAAATAAAACAATAGTTATATAAGCTGAATGAAAAATTCTAATGTGGAATCGGGCCTATCTTGTTTGAGGGAATTAATATCATGAGAGATACAGCAAAATTTTATTTTGCAGGCGAAGTTCCGGCGAAGTTGGTAATTTTGCCCTGTGGAATATTTCATGAAATCTGTGCATGTCACAAAATAATCCGTGGGTGCAAAGTGCAACATTCCACTAGTAAAATGCAGTATTTCACCTGCAAAATGCAGGATTTCACCTGAGAACGGTGAAATTTCACCCTCAAATGGCAGAAATTTGCTCACGAATGGTGAAATTCCACATTTTGTGGGCAAATTTTGCATTTCACTGGAGAATTATGCACTTCGCACCCATAGAGTATTTTGAGAAATGTGCAAATTTTGCAAAATAGTTTACAGAGGGAAATTTGCAGACTTTGCCCACTGTTCAGATCCTCTGCTACAGAAGCACTCAGCACAGCAGGCCCCAGTTGTGTTATGGTGCACAGCTGACCCTGCCGTGCAGCCACTCATAGTGTGTCTGCCACCACGACCTGCCAGCACCACTGTGTGAAACATTGTTGGGTTTTTCTGGGTGAGTGATGCTGCCTTTTAATGTTTGTATAATAAAATAGTTTAACTTACAGTCAAGATGCTGGCTCTCATTTTTTGTTTTGTGTGCATCTGAGCTGGTTCTCCATTCTCTATACTCACTACAGCTTCTGAGTACAGGTACTGACACATGGCCAAGCGGAGGGGGAAGGCCACAGCAAAGATCAGTCACCTTGTCACTCTTGCTTTTAGAGTACAGAGGCAGCAGAATGTGAAGAATAAGTGACGTCTGCCAGCCATGCCACCTACAGTGATTGTCACACAAGCATTCACTGCATTCACTGTACAGACACCATACTGTACATACACATTCCCTCAACACATATACCTCAACCCCACATAACACCACCACATATGCCTTGACCTCACATAACTCACCATACATACCCTGACCTCACATATCATCACCGCATACACCCTGACCTCACATACTGCCACCACATTTAGCCTAGCCTCATATACCTCCACTAAATATACCCTGATCTTACATCCCACCACCACATATGCCAAGCACAGACACCGATGCCCTCCCATCCATGGGCATTTTGACACTCAGGGTGGGTCATCAGCTCAGAGCAGCCTTGGACCCCCACCTAATGGTTGAATAATCCCTGCACAAGTCCATGCCATGATACTTGTCCAGGCAGTGGCTCTGCACCTCACCTCTGGATGGCCTCCTTCCCCCACCACCAAGTGGGATAGCCTCCTCCCTGGCATGAGTAGCCAATGCCTCAAAGCTATGTTGTGTAGTATGGCACATGCTGTGAACACTCTGCATATCTTCTATGGGGAAAGCATAATCTTGCCACCTGTTATATCCGGGCAAAGGAACTGCATCTTCAGTAGCCCCATCATTCTCTCAATAATGGACTGTGTCTCCCAGTGTGTCGCATTATATGCCCCCTCTACCACTCCATGTGCCTCCAAGTGTGGTGTCATTAATTATGGCCATAGTGGATATTTGCTGTCACCTGTGCAGTGAGTAAGAAACAGGGTTACTACCATACAGCTGACCATCTTCCACAAGTGTGCCATGTGTGTATGGTATGGATATTCACCTATCAACCAACCATCACTTCCTCTGTGGGCACCAAGAAGAACACTCAATCTGGACCCATCAAAGATATAGGCATCATGGCATGAACCCTGGTACTTGGCACACATTAGGGATGATACCCCTGGAATCATAGACAATCTGGCAGTTGATGCTGTGATACTCTTTGTGGTTATGGTATGGCCTTGCATGTGCAGCTCATTCATTACTGTCTTCTGTGCTCTTGTCATTTCAGGGTTATCAGGGTCCTCCATGGTGCACAGTGCAGGAAGAGATGTGGTATACTGCCACCAGCCTGAAGGCTTCCAGTGGTGACTCATAAAAAGAGGAGGATTAGGCAGTGATTGGTTGGATCATTGCTCACCAGTGCCTGGCTGTCACAGAGTACCTTTTCAGTGTATCATCTTTCCATTGACAGGGCATGTACAATATGTGGTACCCATTATATGGCTGTTGGCAGTGAGTAAAGCTTTATGTAATACACCTGTCTTATTTTTATTCCTGTCATCAATGCCATTTCACCAGCTAGGACTGTCAGCCCTGGGGGGGGGGGGATGCTCCATTATCCCTCTGTGCCCCACGGTATCTCCTGCTATTCCTGCACTATGTGTTTATATTGCATATTTTATATAAACATAGAAACATAGAAGTTGATAGCAGATAAGGATCACAAGGTCCATGCAGTCTGTACATTTCTTTTTCTACTTTATGAATGTGCCATCGGCATTTGCTCTGTCAATGGCCTATCTATTCATGCTCATCTGTATTGCTCCCTTATGCCTATCCCATGCCTGTTTGTAACCCTGCATTGTATTCATAGCCACCACTTCCTGAGGTAGGCCATTCTATGTATCCACCACCCTTTCTGTGAAAAAGAACTTCCTCACATTACTCCTTAATCGGTATCTCTCTAATCTCATGCTGTGTCCTCTTGTCCTGCTGTTTTTCTTATATTGAAACATGTTAGACTCTTTCAGCTTATTAATGTCCTTAAGGTATTTGAATGTTCCAATCATATCACCTCTGTCCCTCCTTTGCTCTAGGGTACACATATTGAGTTCTGTTAATCTGTCCTCATGTTTTCTGATGCAGTCCCTGCACCATTTTGGTTGCCCTTCTCTGGACTGCCTCAATTTGGTTAATGTGCTTGTGAAGGTGTCACCTCCAGTACTGCACGCAGTACTCCAGATGGGGCCTAACCAGAGTCTTGTAAAGAGGGATTATTACCTCCCTCTTACGACTTGTGATACCCCTACTAATACACCCCAACATCCCCCTAGCCTTACCTACTGCTTAATGGTCTGTTTGGATGATTTCAGGTCATCTGTCATGATGATGGCCAAGTCTCTTTCTTCCTTTGTGACTGCTAGCAACTCCCCTCCCAACCTATAGGTCACTTCAGGGTTTCTCTTCCCTATGTGCATGATCTTGCACTTCTTTGCGTTAAACCCCAGTTGCCACTCTTCCAAACATTTTGCCAGTTTATCCAGATCTCTTCTCATTCTGCCTACCCCATCTGGATCATCTACTCTGTTGCAGATATTGGTGTCATCTGCAAACAGACAAACCTTACCCTCCAGTCCATCTGCAATGTCACTGATGAAGATATTGAAGAGGACAGACCCCAGGAGTGATCCCTGAGGTATCCCACTTGTGACCCGCATCTCTTCTGACTGTATACCATTTACCACCTCTCTCTGTTTTCTGCCCATCAACCAGTTTGTCACCCAGTTGACCAACTTCTGACCCACCCCAAGCCTACCCAGCTTATTAATCAATCTTCTGTGTGGAACAGTATCGAAAGCTTTGCTGAAGTCAAGGTAGGTGACATCAACTGCTCCCACTTGGTCCACCACTCTGGTTACCCAGTCAAAGAAATCTATGAGATTAGTTTGACAGGACCTTCCTGTTGTAAACCCATGCTGTCTTGGATCCTGTGCTCCTATGGATTCCAGGTGTTGCATTATCCTTTCCTTAAGGAATGCCTCCATAATCTTACCCACTACTGAGGCAAGACCAACTGGTCTGTAGTTCCCTGACTCCTCCCTGCTACCACTCTTGTGGAGCGGGATCTCATGAGCCCTTCTCCAGTATTCTGGGACCTCTCCTCTGCTCAGAGACTCACTAAACAGTTCTGATAATGGCTCTGCAAGTTCCACCCTTAGCTCCTTTAGTACCATGGGATGTATGCCATCGGTCCCATTGCCTTGTCAAGCCTGAGCTTATCGAGCTGTTGTAGGACCCTTTCTTTTGTGAAGGGACTAGTGCATACCTCCTTCCCCCCTGTGTCCATGGTGCTGAGCTGTGGGCCCTGCCCTACCTTCTCCTTAGTAAATACTGAGCAGAAGTATCTATTTAGGATAAATGCTTTTACATGGTCCTCCTATTCACACATCCCTTATCCCCTTTGATCTTAGCAATACCCCCTCTGGACTTTCTCCTTTCACTAATGTAGCTATAGAAAGTCTTGTCACCTTCTTTTACTGTTTGTGCTAGTGTTTCCTCAGTTTGGGCTTTTGCTTGCCTTACTGCATTCCCTGTTTCCTTAGGGCAGTTTGGTATGCCTCCCTATCTTCATCCCCACTGCATTCCCTTATATTTCCTGAAGGCCAGCCTTTTGGCTCTGACCTTTTCTGCTACTGTTTTTGAGAACCAAAGTGGTTTCCTTCTTCTTTTGCACTTCCTTTTCTCTCTAACACAATGGGATGTTGCTTCAAGTATTGCATCCTTAATACTTGCCCACTTTGCCTGTACCCCTCACCTGTATTTCTTCTTGCCAGAGATAGCTTAACTCTGTTGGCCATCCTATCAAAGTCAGCTCCTCTGAAGTCCAATATTTTTTGCCTTGGAAAGGGGTGATTTAGCTCTAGTGGCCAAATTGAACCATACCATGTGATGTTCACTGGCCCCCAGGTGACATTCTACCTGGAGATCTGTGATCCTTTCCCTGTTAGTCAGTACTAGATCTAGGATTGCCCTGTCTCTTGTGAGTTGTTGTACCAGTTGTTTGAGGCCCTCCCACTGCAGGAAATCCACTATGTATCTAGTTCTGGCAGATGTTCCTGCTGGTACTGACCAATCTGTATCTGGCATGATGAAGTCTCCCATTATCAGAACCTCCCCCTTAGCTGTCATGTTTTGTATATCTTCTAACAGTAATTTGTCTCTGTCCTCCCCCTGCTCTGGAGGCCTGTAGACAACCCCAATTCATATGACATACTGTTACACAGCAGGTTTCAGCTTACATATTACTACAGGTCATCTGCAGTGGTGCTCCACCTGGTCATGTGTCTATAGTCCATAGACTCCAGGTGCTGTGACCTGCCCTATATGCCAGCCCTGCATACCTGCATTTTATGGCAGCCTTCCACATGGTGTGGTGCTGCATGTGCAGCATGACATACTGGAATGTCCTATTGCATTTCATGAGTGCACATCTGTGGAGGGCACGCATGACATTATGTTTACTGCTGCCATGGCAGTACGACACAAGGGACACATTTGTGCACCTCTGTGTGCTCTACATGCATGCTGCATGCTGCATGGCCATGGCATGTGTGTTTGAGGGTTGTATGCCTTTACATGTATCTGTTGTGCACATTGCAGGCAATGCATAACATCAGTGCATAGGCCACTATATGCTCAAAAAGGTAAGGAGTTGCAAATAGAAAATCCATACTCACCCACTGATATAATTATTCATAGACAAACTATTCTGAACAGAATTAATAAGCTCATGTCCCACTCATCCCCAGGTCCTGATAACATAGCAGTCAATATTTTAAAAATTATGGTTCATAACACTTCTCGAGCATTTCTCCAAATATATCAAGATTCAATAAACACTGGGCAAATCCCAAATGACTGGAGAATAATGGAGACTGGAGAATAATGGAAATTAAATTGATTCACAAAAAGGGTGACAAAGAAAACATATGCAACTATAGACCCATAAGTTTAACTTATATTAAAAACACAGATCCGGATAAGCATAGGTTTAAGTCTGACAGATCACGTAGTACCAATCTACTCAGTTTTAATTAGAAAGTCAGTTGCTCCTTGGACAGTAAGATCCCTTGTAACATCGTCTATTTGGATTTTAATAAGGCATTCAATCTCATCCTACACTGGTGCATTATCTATAAAATGGAAAGGGCACGTAATAAACATAATCTTATAATCTGGACACAAAACTGAATGCACAGCAGGAAACAATTGGTAAAAATTAAAGGCATTAAATCCAAATATGGAGAGGTCACTTCTGGAGTCCCCCATGGTCCTGTATTTGGTCCCCTCATTTTTCATATATTCATCTCCAATCTGACTAATAATATAACAAGCAGGGCCTCTAAATCTACAGATGACTCAAAGATATGGGGATCAGGCAAAATTGTAGAGCAAATCCAGATAATTCAGTCAGAGCATATTTCAGTCAGACCTTTACACTACATATGAATGAACAGTCAGGTGGGAAATTAAATTTAATATAGATAAATGAAAGGACATGCACCTGGGATACAAAAATACAGGAAATAAATACACGAGTACTCAAATACAATTAGAAACAACAAGTGCAAAATATCTGGGAGTAATAGTGACATTGGACCATAGGCAACCTAAGCAGCGCAATGAGGTAATTCTGAGGGCTAATCATGTTATGTGCTTCAGCAAGAGAAACATTCACTCCAGAAAAAAGGGCATACTTTTTTGATTGTACAGGGCTTATGTAGGGCTGCCCTTAGAATATGCTACACCCTTTGGGTGCCAGTTTGAAAAAGGAGACATTCAACAATTAGAAAGGGTTCAGAGAAAAGTCACCAAATTGATATTAATATATAGTAATAATTATAATGGACACATATGTTCCACAAAACTCATGTCATACATGACTCATATCTCTTGTGTAACCTGGATATCAAAGTCAAACCTAATATAACAGAGTCTAGACAACATCCACTTCAAATTTCTAAGAAACATTTTAATGCCCTCAAAAGAAAATGTTATTTCTAGGGTTGCACAGATATCCAACCAGATAAACTGAACCAGTCAGATTTTACAGCTTCTGACCATATTCCTCCCGATTGGATACTGCATGGTAAATGGGGTCGGGTACTGGGTGATTTTAGATACTAAGTCAGTAGGAGTTGTTACTAGCGGCAATGAGCTAAAGTGTTAAAGGGCATAGGTTATAAATTGTTGCGATTGCTGCCTAGCTTTTACCAAGACCATGAGACATCACAACAATAGCACAAAAAAGTCTGGTATGCCAATATTTCATTATTGAAACAAAGACTGATGAATATGTATTTGAAGAGTCAGCCATTAAGCAAACCAACACCCCCCACCCCAACTTGCGTATGTATTTCAGCAGTCTTTCAGCTATCTTAATACCTGAACTCTGTCAAGTCAGCCCTTGTCTCATTATGACTGTTCAATCCTGTGTATTACAAGCCAAAGTTTACCTTATGAAAGTTTAAGTTATAAGCAAGACTGTAAACGTTGCCACAGATAAACCCTGACTGCCAGTCAATGAATGCAGGACCCAGAATATTTGCTGCTATTGATAAATATTTTTAATGTAGGCTCCATTTAACTTCAAAGTAATATTACTGCTGCACTGCATCACCTCGTGTTCAGCCTTTGTCTCACTGTACCGCTGTACCACTGATTAACAGAATTTTTAACCACAACTTGTTACTGGTAATTATAAAATGTCCAAGAAATGCTCAGTAACTCATTGGTCTGGGACCCTATCCGTATGTAAATCCCACAACAAACAAATGGATAAAATCCCAGCTGATCACCACCGGCTGCACTACAGTCACGCAGAGTGTCAGCAACTGACTGAACATTCGTGATGGGCTGGAACTGCCATTTTTTTTTAAACTGCAAACAGTACATTATTAAAGAAATTACTACCTTTAAAACAGCCAGTGTAGAAATGGCAGTAGCAGTGGATTTGAAAAGCAGCACTGGAAAGCTTTTCCACGTCCTATTTCTTGTTTCACAGCAGACACACAACATCAGTACAAGTGTGGGCGATTACAGAGCAGTGAATCCTTCCTTAGACTGTCAGCCCACAGTAGAGCACCAGTCAGGGGGACTGCCTTGAATACGCATGCAGGCTCTACCTGAGATAAGGCCAGCTCCACCATCTACCATCACAAATACTGTTCTCAACATAAGTGGGTCAGGAATCAGTATAAATTATGCAAAACCATCCCGCAGACTGTTGTCGATGGTGCAGGCTTAGAATAAAAACAAAAAACAACAAAACAAAATACACACAGCTATCAGATGCTAATACAAGGACAGGGCTGCATGGTACTGTACTGTTCAACCATTGTAAAATCCTTGTCAATCTTAAAGCTACAGCACAGTCCTGTCTTTGAGCAATAATCAAAAAAAGCTCCTCAGTAGCAGACCTCTAAGCTGTAGATAATTTTCAGAGATGTCCCTGATTGAGATGTGCTCACAACTTGTAATCTTTCCCTCCTACAGTTTGTGTTTCTGTAAGTGATCAGTGGGGGAATATAAGCACAAAATAAGTCAGAAAGCAAACTGACAGACTTCTTCTTCTGAAACTGCACCAGACAGTAGAAACTTAATTCTAGTCTGCTGTAATCTGCAAAAGGTGTATTGTGCATGACTGCTTAAATAACCCTTTGTCTTCTAATGATTTCTTTTTGGGTTCCTGGGACTATTTTTTGCATAGGCGGATGAAAAAAATCCTGTAAAATCATTAAAATAAAAGAAAATATTGATTTATTGCAAATAATTTCTGTGTTTTTTCCTTGTTTCATTTTTTAATAGCAATAATGCACTCCGGGGGGGGGGGGGATGTTCTTGTGAGATTTACACATACCCCAGGTGGTTTATAGCACTCGGCCTGCAGCCTCATGCCACACCACACTCGAGGCATTTGTAAATCTTACAACAACATACCCCCATCATGCATTAATGCTTAAATAAAATACAATAGGAGTATTTATGCTGTTTAAGTTTTCATTTTTTTTTTTCACAGCATACTGTACTACTATCCGACACAATGCAAAACCTGATCCAATTAGAGTAGACACAGGGTATCCAGATCCAATATATGAGCAAATTTAGATATCCATGCATACCTAATTATTTCTCACATAGAATTGTCAATATATGGAACTCCTTACCTCTTGACATCATAATTAGTAAAAACAAAACTGAATTCAAAACTGGCCTAGATTAATGCCTTATGAAAGTCAAAATGTCTCACTGTTAGTTTTCTAGAGGAGCTACATACAGTATGGACTGACACCTCCTCAGCTCTTAACAATCTCAGTATGAACCTCAATAAGTTTACTTGCACTTATCAGTTCTATTCCACTATTAGTCAGAAAACTATGATAATGACTATATCAGTCTTCTCTTCTCTTTTCTAAGCTAAATCATTTGTGTATGCTCAATCCCTCCTCTGACAAAGATCCCACAGGGTTTAAAGCACCAGAGTTTCTCAGCTAGTCTCCTACTTCACTGCACAAATAACACCATATGTATTTATTATATTTGCCATGATTTTGAGTGTTTTTGTGTACACCTCAATTTGGTTTTGGCTCTAAGCCACTAATCAGCATGGTGGCTCTGTACTGGACCCTCTAAATATATTTAATGTTCTTCCTTTACTGTGGTGACCAGAACTGGACCCAGTACTCCTGGGGTTGTTGAATACAGGCATTTCACAAGGAAAGTACCTCCTAACTTGACCTGCTCTTTGTTCCCGTCTAATGCACCTCAGCATTGCATTTGCTTTCCTAATGGAGGCAGCACACTGCATGGGTGGCACATTATTTATTTCTTTATTTAATTTTGGTAACTGGGTAGGCCCACTAAGACCAGGTGATCCCTTTTTCAGGGGCAACCAGGGGTTAATTACAGAGAAACATAGAGCAGTAAAACATCCATAATACAATTAGGGAGTGACAAAAATTCATCATATAGGAGTAACACATCCATAATACAATTAGGGAGCAAAAGCAATTCATCATACAGGGGAGTACGACAATATTAGTCCACATATTACTTAAAGTGACACAAGACAATTTACAGAGCAATAGATAGGCTATAATCCATAGAAGGTTATGTGCTCACAGGTTATGTGCTCACGTGGCTCACAAATACCTCTCGATCACTTCCATCAACAATGCTGATCACATCACACAGGGTGTACTTGCAACCCAGATTCCTCACCCTTAGTGTCGTATCTTGCACTTCCCCAAGTGAAATCTAGGCCTCATTTCTCAACTCATGTCCATAATGTGGGCAGGTCCAATACTACTGCAGCCTAATTTCTCTGCTTTGTCTACTCTTCCTGTCAATGTAGTGTCATCAGCAAACTTCAGCACTTTACTTTTTGTCCCCCCCCCTTATACTTTAGCAAATTTTTTAAAGAGTAATAGACCTAGCAATAGCCCTTTTGGTATTCCACTGAGCACATTGTCTCCATTCTGAGTGGCAACCATCCACCACCATTCTGTTTTCTATCTGTTGGTTAATTTGCTGTCTCCTGTACACATTGTAGACTCCATGTTATAAAATGAGTCTCAAAATCCTGTAACCTCATTGATTAAAACATGTCACATGACCATGTGTAAATCCTGCAACACACAACCGGTAAAAATCTCACTGATCAAATGTTTACTTTCTTTGACCGTAATAAATTTTTTTTTTTAAATAACAAATTCATTTTATAATCACAACAATGCACTTCAAAGTTTGTGTAGTAGTGGGATTCATACAGTTCTTGTGTGGTTAAAGTCACTCGTCTGTTCCTTATGACACATCACACAAAGCATGTGTGAATCCCACAGCAACACACAAACTGTTGTGCATTATTGCTTAATTGTGCTACTTTCTCTATGGGTTTTCTATGAGGTACATTTTTATAGGCCTTGATGAAACCTAGCTAGATTACATCCACAGCCTGGTTTCAATCCACCTCCCTAGTTACCTCCTTGAAGAAGGCAATCAGGAAGGCTTGATGTATTCTACCTTTTTAAATATACAGCATGTTGTGTGCTATGGAACAACAAAACCATAGGGCAGTATCAGTTAAGAGGGAGAGAGCCAGGAAGTATTTAAGGAAGTATTTGTTTTTCACTCAAAGAGTTATGGGGCTGTGGAACAGATTACTCGATGAGGTGATAGTAGTTATTGGGGCCGAATCCTATTTCTTCCCCATGATCAGTGACATAGCTATCTTCCTACCTGTTGATACAGTCAATAGGCAGGACCAAGGCAAAAGAGGCAGTGGGTGGCTATTTATGTAACTTAAAATTACCACATTATCATTATGTAGAGCTCCTTTCTCTTATCTTCCACTGAGTTCCTGCTTGACAAACTCTCCTACCTTTTACATCTCCTTATTCACATTTCAGGAACATATTGATGTCCTTCCACCAAACTGAATGCCTTTTTTTCTCACTCTTGCCTTTTCTGGCAAGTTCTTAGTTCTTTCTAACTGGTTCTGCCCCTTTCCAAAAATACTAGTACAGAATATCCAGGCTTGCTGCCTCACATCACACATCTTGGAGCCAACATTGTATAACCCTTGCATATCTAGTCACTTTTTTTTATCTCAGATTCACTCAAAGACCACCACATGGTCTACTGTGTGCACAAATGTTAGCATGCCAAAGTCCCACACAGGGTTATGGAACCATGGTCATTTAGCTTTCTTGACCTGCTGGCTGACCTGTTAGCATTAACTAACCCCCCAACCCATCAATACTTATAATGCACTTGGCTACTTTGAAAACAAATTAACTACCATTGGTGATGTTCATGCTTCCCCTTCCCATGAAGGTCCTGTGTCAAATGCTCCCAGCTCCCATGCATCTAAGCTGGGCTTCTTGCTTGTATCAGTGCTCACAATATCACTGCTGGCGTCATTGTAAACCTCTGACAAACTGGATGACTTCTGAAGGTTCAGACAGCTTTATAACTCCTGCTTGAAAGCTGCTACACTGGCCAAACCTGAATACTTTTATTCTAGTCAGTAGAGCCCCCCTTGATGTATTCTCAATGCTGGATGACACTCTGCTCGAAGTAGTCCCAACTTTTAAGTTCCTTGGAGAGTGGTTAGATAGCAGGCTAGACTTTTCTGCCCACATTGATGCCATCCATGCCAATCAGTGCCCCATTCTTGGTGCTCTGTACCACATTAAGAACCCCCTTTCTCCCTAGGTCCACTAGAGGCTGGTCACCAAAATGGTTCTTTTTGACTACGTGGATGTGGTTTATGGCACTGCTCCCTCCATCTCTCTTACCAGACTGGACACCCTTTGGAATATCTTCTGCCACTTTGCTACCAAATCACCCTCTTGCACTCACCACTGCTCCCTTTACTCTTCCCTATCAATTGTCCCCCTCCACTCATGTCATCAGTCCTATTGTGCTTCCCTCATCTTTAAATACTGACTTGGGTTCCTCCTCTCATACCTATCTCATGTCATCTCCCCCATCCCCTCCTCCTCCTACTCACTGCACTCAAGGGACACATGAACATTCTCCTTTTTCCACCTACACTCCTCAGCTTGCAAATCTGCTTTCTCATACTGCCTCCCCTCCCTCTGGAACCAGTTGCCCTCCTCCATTCATCTCTCTCCCACCTTCCTCTGCCAGCTAAAACTCCTCCCTTCCCCCCTACTTCTGCCAACCCTCTTCACAAATGCTTTCCTACCCTTGCCTGGCTTTTGACCATCCCTTACTTCTCCTCCACCCTAACCTCATAGTTCTTGCAACATTGTTGAAGTTTAGCAACTGTTTTGACTCCTACTTTCAGCACCAGCTCAGCCTCCCTTCATTCTGGCACTAAGCACTTTCTGAGTTTGCTTAATTTGCACAGTTGTTTTGCAGGCTGAATTATTTCTCCTCCATATGCAATGTTTTGACATTTTGTCTGTATTGCAGTTAACTTATGCTTATTATATCACTCCCATTTTAACCGTATCACTGGGCTGGCTGTATTTTGTGTGCTATCATGTTTCTACCCTTCTGTTTTCCCCAGGGTCGCACCTGGAAATGAGCCTTGGCTCTGTGTGCCTCTCCAACTTATCAGTTTTAAATTAATAAATGAAAAAGATTGAAAAGTCTCTAGTCCTCCCAGCTCCCAGGTTGGACCTGGTAAGTGCACATGATTGCATCCAAGGCAGGAACAAATAACACTGAAAACAACAGACTACTACCTCCCCTTCTTGTCTGTGAAAATGCCAGCACCAAAACCAATCCAATAGAACACACTTCACTGATATGTTATTTAAAGCATTTATATTTCTTATAACCAAGCTTTGTTTTTGTTCATAAAAAAACATATAACGCTTCTGAAAAGTTCCAAATGATGTCAATTCTTTCAACATATATATATTTCATGGTATAGCATCAATACTTTCAGCCATTTTATATAGCTACTTTTTTATGCTGCGCTGTACGTTGCTGAAAAAAGTGCTTGTGCAATTTATGAAAGTATATTTGCCAGTGCTATTATAAAGTACGATATTCTGAAAAAACTTCCAAATTTAAACTGTATCAGAGCTGTTTACTGTAAGAGTATAAAGTCAAGTTTTGCTATTTGGTATTGTTGATAGAGTTTTAAACCACTAAAAAGCCCAGACATTTTTCCTTTTTTACCATAATATTATGGTTCATGGTGTTGAAGGCCCTAATGAGATCAAGCAAATAGTACTCTCACTTCTCTCCTCCCCTTCTCCACTTGTCTATCTACAATGCCACGCCCACCCCTTATTTCCTTTTTTTCCGCCTCTCAAGCTTTGACTCCCTCTGTTCTACTGTCTCTCAAGCCCACTTAGAGTAACAGCCCTAATGGCCAGTATCCTATGCTCTTTCATTGATCTGCTCCTGCATAACTGTAGCTCTCTCTATCTCTGCTCTACTTAAAGAAGAACTACACTGAAACTGTGAGTACTTTTGTCCTACAGAAACCATGTATAAATAGGAAATTCAGTGGGTGTTATTGATTTATGCCCTGGTGGTAAATACTACAGAATACTACTGTATTTTATAACTGCTTGATGTATAGTAGTTTATGTCCTTTTTAATGGTTGCACTGTGACAATAGTATGAGGACTTGGCAAAGACTTAAACTACAGTAAGTAATTCAGTTCTAAAATGGTCCACTAATGTACACTGTAAATCAAAAGTGCCAAGTGGGTTTACTAAAAGAGGATGAAACATGAAACATTAAGAGAATGCAAACCAGTACTGGAGAATAACTTTTACAGAAAATACTAGTTGTAAGGACGAATGCATTACCTTTTCAACCACTCTTTCCACACCTGCCATGCTCCAAGTGCCTGTAAGAAGGCCAAATGTTTTCTTCTCTACAAAGGAGATGACCCTTCTTTCAATGGTATCTACTCTGCCATATCAATTACAGCAGTACTATCACATATTCAAGAGTAACTTGTGTTATCCTTACTCTTCTCCTTCCGTGACTCTACTTCTTTCCTCAGAGCTTTTCTGTTTCAGGAAAACAAACTCCACAGGCTAACCAATCCTGAAGCTTACACCATAGCCTGTGACCTCTGCTTTCTTTATCCCCCTTGCCAAGGCTTTTGACACAGTTGTTTATTCTCTCCTCCTTCGTTGACATGCTAGCTAGGGATGTACTCTCTGATCTTTAAGTTATTCAGAACTTATTTATTGGACAGGTTCCAAGCAGTCTTTGTAAAACCTGCCCTTAATACCACCAAATTGGATCATGAGTCCCCCCAAGGCTTTTTTATTGACCTCACCCTGTTCTTCATTTTCCTAAACGATGTACACAAGGCCTGTGTCTCCTTGCACATTCATATAGCACCATGCTTTTTGGCTTTAGACCCTCAGCCTTTGAAGTGGCTTTGACAATGCCCAAAAATGTTTTCGTGCAAATCAGCTCACTAGAGCTGTGTGGAATTAGAACATTCTGAATTTATGTAAATCTGACAGAATTCTGCTAAATTCCATGAAGTTCCATGGTATTTAGTGGAATTTTTCAGATGTTTGTATTTGATCATAACTCAATTGTCTATTGAACTGGAGACCTGACTTGTGGCATCATTACTTGCTTATTTATTTCCTAACAACATGCCAAACCGGCATTACATTTGGCTTAGTCATTCCAAACATAAAGGGGCTCAAAGTCTGGCATTTTATTTTTCAGGAAACATTTGTGAACAAATTTATCAGCTTAAAACTTAGCCACATTAGGAGCTGAATGCAGCATGTGAACGCTAACATCAATAACCTGTGTTTGTAAGGGTCATAACATTTGTTAAATATAAAGCTATGTTTTAGAACAGTTTAAGTTACAGGAGTTCACAATTTCACTATAAAAAAATGTGCTAAAAGTTGTGAAAACATTTGGATATTTGAAACTCCTCTGCTCTTGCAGGTATAGACCTGATATACAGTATGTTATGTATATCCAATTTTAATGTATATTAATGCCTAACAAAACTTGAAAACTGTGGTTTAGTGGTTTAAAATTTACTGTAGAAATAACAAAAAATATTACTACTGGCAACATTTATTTGAAATATTTATGGTCACCTAAGAGGTAATGCCTCCAGAATTCGATTTGCTCAATTTAATATACACAAAGCCCATATCACAAATTCATCTGATAGTAAATTTGAGCTGTTAGCAGTGCTGTAGTTCTTTCCTGGGTGACATTATGACACCCTTCTCTCTCTTTTTCTCTGTTACCTGAATCAGATAGACTCAGTGGAATTGCTGGACACCCAATATCCTTCTTGTTCTTCACAGTGACCCACTCCCTTTAAAAGGGAGTCATGTATCTCGCCCAGTGGCATGGCAGGCTGAGGCATTGACTGTTTCTCTTCCTGCAGCACCTGCAACCCAGATTTGGCAATGGACATGGGTTGCTGGGGTGCTGTATTTATGAGGAAGGATTGAGAATCCATTGGACAACTATTCTCCCTTTTGGGGGGGTGTCTGTTCTGTGGCTTGACTGTCTCCTAGAGGAATCTGGGTGGCAGCACTGTAGGATGGCAGGGGAGGGGGACCCCACACCAGGATGCTTCGGGTGTCTCTCCTAAGGCAGAGTATATACATTGCATCATTGCACACATGTGTACCCCATGGCAGAAAATGGAGCAAAACCCTCTAGCAACAGTGCATTGATGGTCTGGTCCTTGCAAGCCCCATGCCAGTGACTGGGCACCTCTTAGAAACTTAGAAACTTAGAGGTTGATGGCAGATAAGGACCACAAGGCCCATCCAGTCTGCCCATTTCTTTTTCTACCTTATAAATGTGCCATTTTCCTTTTCTCTGTCAGTGGCCTTTCTATTCACACTCATCTGTATTGCTCCCTCATGCCTATCCCATGCCTGTTTGAAGCCCTGCACTGTATTCATAGCCACCACTTCCTGAGGTAGGCCATTCCATGCATCCACCACTCATTCTGTGAAAAAGAATTTCCTCACATTCCTCCTTAATCAGCTTCCTTCTAATCTCATGCTGTGTCCTCTTGTCCTGCTATTTTTCTTATATTTAAACATGTTTGACTCTTTCACCTTGTTAATGACCTTAAGGTGTTTGAATGTTTCGATCATATCCCCTCTCTCCCTCCTTTGGTCTAGGGTATACATATTGAGCTCCGTTAATCCATCCTCACATGTCTTCTGATGCAGTCCCTGCACCATTTTGGTTGCCCTTCTCTGGACTGCCTCAATTTCGTTAATGTTCTTGTGAAGGTGTGGCCTCCAGTACTGCATGCAGTACTCCTGATGGGGCCTAACCGGTGTCTTGTAAACAGGGAGTATTACCTCCCTCTTACGACTTGTGATACTCCTACTAATACACCCTAACATCCCCCTAGCCTTACCTACTGCTTTAGAGGTCTGCTTGGATGATTGCAGGTCATTGGTGATGATGATACCCAAGTCTCTTTCTTCCTTTGTGACTGCCAGCAACTCCCCTCCCAGTCTATAGGTGGCTTCAGGGTTTCTCTTCCCTATGTGCATGATCTTGCACTTCTTTGCATTAAATCCCAGTTGCCACTCTTCTGACCATTTTGCTAGTTTATCCAAATCTCTTCTCATTCTGCTCACCCCATCTGGATCATCTACTCTGTTGCAGATCTTGGTGTCATCTGCAAACAGACAAGCCTTACCCTCTAGTCCATCTGCAATGTCACTAATGAAGATATTGAAGAGGACTGGTCCCAGGATTGATCCCTGAGGTACCCCACTTGTGACTTGCATCTCTTCTGACTGTATACCATTTACCACCACTCTCTGTTTTCTGCCCATCAACCAGTTTGCTACCCAGTTGTTCAACTTCTGACCCACCCTGAGCATACCCAGCTTATTTATCACTCTTCTATGTGGAACAGTGTCAAAAGCATTGCTGAAGTCAAGGTGGGCAACATCAACTGCTCCCCCTTGGTCCACCACTTTGGTTACCCTATGCTGTCCTGGATCCTGTGCCCCCATGGATTCCAGGTGTTGCACTATCCGTTCCTTAAGGAGTACCTTCATATTTTTGCCACTACTGAGGTAAAACTGACTGGTCTGTAGTTCTCTCCCTCCTCTCTGCTACCACTTTTGTGGAGCAGGATCACATGAGCCCTTCTCCAGTCTTCTGGGACCTCTCCTGTGCTCAGAGACTCACTAAACAATTCTGCTAATGGCTCTGCTAGTTCCACCCTTAGCTCTTTAAATACCCTGGGATGTATGCTCAGGTCCCATTACCTTGTCCACCCAGTGCTTAGCAAGCTCTTGTAGGACCCTTTCTTTTGTAAAGGGAGTAGTGCTCACCTCCCTCCCCGCCCTGTGTCCATGGTGCTGAGCTTTTGAGCCCTGCCCTACCTTTTTTTCAGTAAATACTGAGCAAAACTGTATATTTAGGATAGATGCTTTTACAGGGTCCTTCTCCTCACATGCCGCCTTTTCTCCTTTGAGCTTAGCAATACCCCCTCTGGACTTTCTACTTTCACTAATGTATCTATAGAAAGTCTTGTCACCTTATTTTACTGTCCGTGCTAGTGTTTTTTCAGTTTGGGACTTTGCCTGCCTTACTGCCTTCCCTGCTTCCCTTAGGGCAGTTTGGTATGCCTCCCTATCTTCATCCCTGTGTTCCCTTATATTTCCTGAAGGCCGTTTTGGCTCTGACCTTTTCTGCTACTGTATTTGAGAACCAAAGTGGTTTCCTTCTTCTTTTGCACTTCCTTTTCTGTCTAACACAATGGGATGTTGCTTCAAGTATTACATCCTTAATGCTTGCATACTTTCCCTGTACCCCCTCACCTGTGTTTCTTTTTGCCAGGGCTAGCTTAACTCTGTTGGCCATCTTATCAAAGTCAGCTCCTCTGAAGTCCCATATTTTTGCCTTGGAATGGGATGATTTACATGTAGTGACTAAATTGAACCATACCATGTGATGGTCACTGGCCCCCAGGTGACCTTCTACCTGGAGATCTATGAGTTCCCTGTTAGTCAGTACTAGATCTAGGATAGTCCTGTCTCTTGTGGGTTGTTGTACCAGTTGTTTGAGGCCCTCCACCTGCAGGGAATCCACCATGTATCTAGTTCTGGCAGATGTTCCTGCTGGTATTGACCAATCTATATGTGGCATGTTGAAGTCTCCCATTATCAGAACCTCCCCTTTAGCTGTCATGTTTTATATATCTTCTAACAGTAATGTGTCTATGTTCTCCCCCTGGTCTGGGGGACTGTAGACCACCCCAGTTCTTATTACTGTCCCATTTCCTGTTTCCAGAGTGACCCACAGTTCTTCTGGCTCCTTATGTGTAATCAGAATTTCTGTAGCTTTGATATTTTCATTGACCTCTGACTATGTCCTGTGGCAGGACACCTGTTGAGAAGTTAAGTCTTAGAGAAGTTGGTGATGGGGCCAGGGGACATGTCCAGTGAGGGGCTGGTTGTAGTGACCAAGAGACAAACACAAGGTGGAGAATAAAAAGAGAGTTACTTATTCATTTTCCTAGCTGTTCTACCCATTGGAATAGCCAGGATTCCTCATTCTTGATTCCTCAGACATTTGCTTCTTCTTCCACTTCATGTTCCTCAGTGCCTCAAAGTTCTGTACTTCAGGTACATCAGGCTCTCAGGATAGTCTGTTTTAGTGAGTGTGATTCTTATATAACCTGCATTCAAGTTGAGATTCTTGTTTCTCGGTGCTTCATTACTTCAGCTAGTGGTCTGCTACTATTATGCTCCCACAACAAGAACAGAGTGTGCACAAGGTTGTGGTGCTCTCAAGCAAAAGTAACAGGTTTTGGGAGGCAGTATAGTGCAGTGGTTAAAGGCTCTGAGCTGCAAACCTGGAGACCTGGGTTTGAATCTCACAGCCCCCATGTGCATACTGTATGACCCTGAGCAAGTCACTTACCTTCCTTGTGCTCCCTGGTAGCACCTGTAAACAAGCTGTCAGCTTAGTGTGTCTCTCCTGGTTAAACTAAAAAAAAAATAACACAAAAGCAAGTGAAAAGCTTGGGTACTGTTGTCTAAACACTCTTGGTGTTTAGGGTAATCAATAAAAATAATAATAATAATACAGATTCTTGTGTCTCAGAGTCTACCAAGAAACATTTGTAAACAAGCAAGGAGTACTAATAAAGTTTATTATGCTACTTATGACAAGCATGTGACAGAGAAAATCACAAGGGAGATGGGTTTCTCACCATTCCTGAAGAATGTACATAATTTCCTGAAGTGTAGATCTAAGGTTCTCTAAGATTTTGTTCTATCTCTCCCCGTGCTCCAGCTCTCTGCCCTTCTAGAGAAGTTACAGTAGTGTCTTGAGCACGCTACAATGGATTGCAGACAGCTAAATACTACAGATAACAGCATAGCAACAGAGATTACAACATAGTTACAGTTATGAAAAACAATATGTATTGGTCCTAAGTCATTCTCCATTGGATAATGACTTAAGAGACAGAATTACTGATGAGTATCATATGAGACAGAATATGCTTCCATTAGCATTATAGCTTAGACAAAAGAAATGCTGAGAGTTCAAACTACATGCACATTTCTTAATTACGTACAATATAAAACATAGAGGCATAACAAAAGCTGTCTCTCTCTGTCAGCTTGCTTAATCAAAGAGAACTGCTGACAGGCCTATTAAATGGCATATCTGAGTGTAAAACTCATTACATATAATTATATGAGAATATAAGTATACAATAATCACTGATGATCCCTCTGAGTCATTGTATCAGTGATTAGATAGATTATATATGGAATATACTGTATGTAAAAGACAAACATAATCTAGATAAATGTATTATAGTCAGGTATAATAAATCATGCATGACAATATTAGCATATCTTAGCAGCAAAGCACATTCCTAGCACTCATATCTATATATAAGTGCAAAATAGCAGTATCACAGTACAATAGACCAGGAATACAGTATGAGGTGTATGTGAGGTGTATGTGGGACATTAGGGGGCATGACCCAGGCATAATAATCCCCTCTTTTTTGCCATAATTGCAAAAGTGGCAACACAACAAAAAGATGGAGGTTAGACACCATTCGTCTACAGGCCCAAGGCATGAGCCTGATACAGGAATATTAACTTGTCACAGTGGTGTATCTGTCCTATTAGGAAGAAATTGAAGAAACAAACTTAAGTTGCCTGTATGGATATTAAAAATAAGTAAAATTGAGATAGATCATCAAGATAGTTAGGACTAGACTTAATGATATCTGGTTCCGGGATGGGAATAGGTGTGATTACCATATAACCTATTGCCTGTTTAGGGAATAAAAACAGAAGTTAGAAATGTTCACTTTGCATAACTTTTAGCCCATATCAGAAGAATGTATAGTTCATCACCACACAATGTTCTACATCTGCAGAATATATCACCTTGAAGGATGGCATTTTTCAGTTGGTAAGTTAAACAGGACACAAAATGTCAATGTCCACAAGGCATAAACTATGAACAGTTCCAGGGATAAATCCAGGGTTTCTTCAAGTGTTAGATGCAGATTCATAGTTCAAATCTGAAGCATTCAGATTTTCCAAAGGTTGATCAAAATGTTCAGGAGGCAGCAATATTTTCATAGGCCTCAGCAAGGGGTGCATTAGATTGCACATCGAGTTTCACAATGGAATAGCAACAGTGTTCAGTTGAAGATGATCACACGGCTGCACAAAGTGTAAAAGTTTATAACAGTACTCAGTTTGTATGATGTGCCAGCCAGGCTTTGAAAACAAGCAGTGAAGAAAATTGATTTCTTGATTGTAGATCAAATGAAGAAGAGTCTTCTTGCTGAGCTAGGGGATTGCTCTTACCCCAGACTAGCTTCATGGCATGCATAACAATGAGCTTAATTGTAGAATCTTAATTGGAAGCCTAATTTCAGCTATTAGGCCTGTATTCACAAGTTGGTAAGACAAGTTAGAAGATGTCACATCTGCATAAAAGGTGATGTTCCTCTCGGGTATGACAATCAATGTTCAGAGTCAGTCACGATTCCAAGACCTCATGGTAAACAAGGAAAGGGGGTAGTTTTAACCTTTCATGCTAAAAGTTCCCATCAAGATGATCAATAAAATGGATGGTTGCCAGACGATCAGAGATGGATGTTGCCTGATGAAGATGCGGCAATGACACTGTGAGAGTCGCAAACATGACTTCCTGGATTGTGCGGGAATAAGTTTCGAAACATGGAACAACACTGGTGTGTGCGGTGACATATCCAAGGTTTCTTGCCATTGACAAGGTAATAGTGATAGATTACTGGTTATACTGGTTTTACTGTACAAAAGAAGGCCATTGTGGCCCATCGAGATTGTCCCCCACAACAGTAGGTCAGTCTCCTTCCTTATTTGTTAACCTAATATCCAATTTATTTTTAAAAGATTCAGAGGTTTTTGAATTTACTATGAATTCAGGAAGTTGATTCCATTTCTGTGGGGCCCTAACACTAAAGAAGTTGTCTCTTTTATTAGTATTAACTCTTTCAACAATTAATTGTTTGTTATGTAGTCTACCGACTATGCATTTTTTAGCATATGATAATCCGCATTGTTTCATCTGTAATGGACATTTTAATATATTAAATACAGATAATAAGTCCCCTCTTAATCTTCTTTGTTTTAGAGAGTGTAAACCTGTTTTAGTTAAACGTAAGTTATACGAGTCATTTTTGAGTCTAGGAATCATCTTAGTTAATCTTCTCTTTACCTTTTCCACTCTATAAATGTCTTTCCTAAGATATGGATTCCAGTAAGGGGATCCATAATCCAAATAGGATCTAACATACGATCTATATAAGGTGACCAAACACTGTTCAGATTTATTGACAAATGTTTTATTAATCTGTTTCAACATAACATTAGCTGTATTTGCCACTCTATTACAGTGGGAATCTGCTTATAATTTATTATTTATTAGAATCCCCAAATCTCTTTCACACTCAGACTATTTGATTTGTTTGTTATTTAACCAATATGTGTTTTTGGGGTTTCTATTCCCAAAATGTAAAACCACACACTTGTCCGTGTTGAAATCCATAAGGTTACTTTTTGCCCACTGTTCTATAGTTTTTAGGTCATTCTGAAGAATGTTCCCATTTAAAGCTGTATCAACTCTCCCTCCCAGTTTAGTATCATCAGTGAATTTAGAGATAAAATTACTAGAAGTTATATTTAGCTCACTGATAAATAAATTAAACAATGTTGGACCCAAGACCGAGCCCTGGGGTACACCACTGGTCACCATGAGTGGTTTAGATAAGAAATTGTTGACCCTAACCATCTGAGTTTGACCATATAACCATTGAGATACTCAGTTTATTATACATCCCATAAAAACAAATTTACACATTTTCTCAATGAGTAATAAATGGGGCACTTTATCAAAAGCTTTACTGTAGTCCAGAAGTATAACATCAGATGGGATATGGTTATCCAGATACCTACTAATGTTATTATAAAAGAAAATCAGGTTAGTTGTACATGAAGATCCAGTTTTAAAGCCACGCTGTGTTAAATCCTGTACCCCAAGAATCTGAATTTCGGAGTCAATGTGAGATTTAACTATTCTTTCCATGGTCTTACCAATTATTGAAGTAAGACTTATTGGTCTATAATTTTGAACCATTGTTTTGTTTCCCTTTTTTAAAATCGGGACCATAATTGCAGTACACCAATCATTTGGGATACTGCCTTCAGTCAATGATTTATTAAATAATAAAGTTAAAGGAACAGTAACTGAGTCAATAGTTTCTTTCAAAAACCATGCATTAATGTTATCAGGTCCCGAGCTGGTAGATTTTTTTTAGTATTGAGAGCACATTTTTTACTTCTTGCTCATTAATTATGGGATATAATGGGGTTAAATTACACCTGGGAAAGTAATTATCTTTATTATAGAAGACAGAAGAAAGATATTGATTAAATATATTGGCAATTTTTTGATCATCATTAACTGATTTCCCTTCAAATGTTAAAGGTCCAATTTTTCCAGTGTCACCTTTTTTACTATTTATATAAGAATGAAGTGATTTTTTATTTGATTTTGAATGTGCTAAGGTCAATTCTAATTTGTTTTTAGCTTGTCTAATTAGTTTTTTTAGGTGAATTACTGAATTTTTATATCTGACCCTAGTACCATGGGTACCATTTATTTTTAATTTCATAAAGAGACACTCTTTTAATTTTATTTGTCTGTGTATATCTTTATTAAATCTGATCGGTATTTTACCTTTTTTGTTATATTTGGATTTTAAGGGAACATATGTTTGTTCTATCATATTTATATTATATTTAAATAGGTCCCTTGCTTGGGTTATAAATATTTGTTAATACATACAATAAAAGTGCAAAATGTGGCAATGCCACTGACCCATATGTCTGTCATGTATGAGATCAAGGATATATCCTAATTCCAGATCCCGGAAGAGATAAGCAAAGGATTATAAAAACATGTTAGCTATAGACAGTGCAAAGGACTTTCCTAGCTATGTGATGCTCATCTGCTTCCTTAATGTGAGCAGAAATTAATTCATTAACATGAACATTTGTCAGGTCAAATCCCTTCACAATATCCTTAATATTGTAAATATAAATTGCTCTTAATGTGCAAAATCATGTATACCGTGCAATGGTGGGGGGGGGTATGATATTATATTTCATGCTATCATGAACCTTTAACATATGTGCTTGAATAATGGCTATATCAGCCTTATTTCAAACAGATATGTCAGAACCAAGTACGTCTGAGTCTAAACCTGTATTTTGTTAAAAAAAAAATCAGAACAAAACCAAAATGCCTACTGCGTTAGGGTAGGTTTACAGTCATAAGATGTACTACTAGCAGTCAGGATGTGAAAACCCTAAGTGTGTGCGTGTATGTGTGTGGTGCTATCAGTCCCTGTATAGGGAGTCATTAATGAGTAACTGGTATGCTGCCAGGGTATCCAATCACATCATTATTACAAAAAAATAAATAAATGAGGGAAATATTTGTTGTGAAACATATAACAAATCATTTCAAGTTCTAAAAGATGAGATTTAAAAATCACTGGGATGTGCATAAACTGCACATTATTAACTAGGGTACCTGGTTGAGAAATGGCTATTAGACCACTGGGTGGGTCAAGGTTCTATTTTGGGCACTCAGTATTAAGGGTCACAAATTATGGAGCATCAGAGGGTTAAAAAAAACAAAACCTTAAGGTCCAATGGCTTTTATTGCCATGTAAATTTGGATACAAAATTCCTGATTATCAATAAAATATAAACAGGAGTCCAGATCAAGTCTGACTGCATAAATTGATCCAAAGCAATGATTATAATGTTCTGTAGGGCCTCATTACCCTTCTGGACAATGAACATGTCTTTTAGGACTTTAGTGTGAATTCCACAGGATGCAATTAAATCATGTGGTCTTGTGAGGTATTTTGCCTCAAAAATCTGTTTAGGATTAAGTCACTGGTCCTTATCTGCAATATGATGTACAGTTTGGGCTTGTAAGAAGACCTATACTTTTAAAAAGAATAATAAGCATAAAGGCAAGCATCTCTCTCTTTCTGGAACCTAAAAGAAAAGAGGAAAGAAAAACATAGTTAGTTTAGTACTATTTCTCCCATTGGGGTATGGAAAAGTAATTTAATCTCCTTTAAATAGGTTCATTTGATTGGCATGTAGCCATTTATCAATGACTGTTATAGTGAGGCAGTCAACTTGGTCGCCTGCAGGACTGCATTTGTTTACAATGGGATAGGGCATGTTTTTGGGCATTGCCCATATATTGTTAAGCAAAAAAGTGTACCTTTTTTGATGTCTTGTTTGAGATATTTATCATATGATGCTCTATCAACAGTGGCAGTACACAGGTTCCAGAAGTAAATGTTCTGGGAGTCTCATGGACCATCATGATTTCAAAAATGGGTATGCTGTGTACCTGCAGAGGATGTCCCTTTTATTGCCATAAGGAGTAAAGGCAATAATGAATTTCAGTCCTTTTAGGGTTTTCTGAACAAGTATGGATAACATAACTTTGATCTGTCTGTTAGCCCATTCCACCTGTCCTGATGACTGTGGATGGTAAGGGATATGAAACTTTTGTTTTACCCATAACAAATCCAGAATTTCCTGCATTACTTTGGCTATAAAGCCAGATCCCTGTAATCAGAATTTACTTGTAGGGGGTAAAGTCCTACCTGGTAAATAGCTGGTTTACCAAAACATTTGCAGTCACTTTGACTGTGTTGTTCTGTTTTGGGATAGCTTTAAACTGTTTGGAAAATAGGTCAGTGATCACTAGTGCAAACTAATTGTTCTTAGTGGTTAGCATAAGGCCAATGTAGTCAAACTGGATATTGTTCCAGGTGCCTTTGCTTGTGGGGTAACAATGCATTTGTCCTAGCTGGTATAGGATTGTTCTGTGCACAGATCAAACAATTACTAATGTAGTGTTCTACATCATTTTATTTATTTATTTGTAAAATCAGTTTACAACTTTTGAGCCAGAGGCTCATTTCCAAAGGTACTTCGTCACATAAAGACATACATTGCGTTTTTGGTTACATAGTGTAGGTTTGCAAAACAATAGGCGTTCAACAGAGGCGCCACGTCACACTGTGGTCAGACAGATACATTTGGGTTACAGGGTACATGTAAGTTGAGAACAGGTGTTACACAAGTTGGTATCAATAGTGAGCAATCTAGTAGGTATACACTGAAACAGCTGGTACTGGGCAGGTTAAACAGGCACGGTGTACAGGGAAGTGGTGGTGGGGATGGCTAGGTGGAGAGCCGCCCGGAGGGCGTTGTCAAGAGAAGTCGAGGTGGAGGCTACTTTCAGTGACAGAAGCAGTTACGAGTGTTGATGATGTGGTTTCAAAGGGTGGTTTTGAACTTAGAGATGGTGGTGGCATTGGAGATGGCAGCAGGGAGAGAGTTAAACCAGGTTGGGGCTCTATAGCAGAAGGACCTCTGGCCACGGCTGGTTCTTGATCTGGGGCCCATTAGAGTGGTCTTGTTGGAAGACCGTGTTGCAATAGTGGGAGGGATCTGGTGGATGGATGCCGTTACCCCAGGGGGGAGAGCCCGAGTAGGGTTTTTTTTGTGAGAAGACAGGTTTGGTATTGGAGCCGTTCATCCAGGGTAAGCAAATTAGCCTCAACATTCAGCTGACAGGTGTGAGTGAGCCTGGGGGCACCAGTAATCAATCTGCAGGCTTTGTTCAGGGTTAAGTGAATTTTTTTGAGTGCAGTGGTGTCGGCAGCACCATAGACTGGTAGGCCATAGTCTACAAGGGACAGAACGGATGATGTAACAGCGAGGCGGAGAGCATTTGGGGAAGGCAGGTTCTATGGCGAAGAGAATTCCCAGTCAGAATGTTAGTGGTGGATGTTAGGGCATCGATGTGGTTGTGAAATGTGAGGGCTGAGTCGAAGGTAACCCCAAGGTATTTGTAGGAGCAGACTTGTTCCAGTGGCTGATTGGTACTTGGAAGGATATAGAGTGGGTGGTTGCTAGCTTTGTTTTGGGGGTGGGAAAAGAACATAGCTTTGGTCTTTTTAAGATTGATGATGAGTCTGCGCTCCTTAAACCAGGCTTCGGCACTGTTGAAAGACTGCTGTAGGGTGTCCTGGAGGGAGACGGGATTGCGGTGGGTGGCAAAAGGACAGCGTCATCTGCATACAGTAAATTTTGCCAGGGCATGCACTGGGCAGGAGTTCAGATAGAGCGAGAAGAAAAGGGGGCCCAGGATGGAGCCTTGGGGAACCCCAGAGTGAATGGGACGGGTATCGGAGACTGTGCTATTGATTTTTACACACTGCGATCAAGCATCAAGATAGCTTGTGCACCATGCTAAGGGGCCAGCCGAGAGACCAGTGTGGCAGAGTGCATTCAGCAGAAGTGGATGGGAGATGGTGTCGAAGGCCTTTGAGAGGTCAATGAACACTGCACCAGCTAGGGAGCTGGCATCCAAGGAGGAGTGTAGGAAGTTGGAGAATTCAATTAGAGCAGTGCTGGTACTGTGACCAGCACGGAAGCCATGTTGCTCTGGGCATAGAATGTTATGCTTAGCCAGATAATCAGTGATTTGAATGGCCACCACTTTCTCCAGGGCTTTAGAGATGGGGGGGAGGATGGAGATTGGCCTGTATTTGTTGGCTGATGACCTGTCACCCCCTTTGTGAATTGGTGTGATAATGGCTGTTTCCATGCTGTGGGAAGTGTCCCAGGCAGAGTGACTGGTTAATTAGGCTGGTGAGTGGGGCAAGGACTTCATCTAGCACCAGCCTGAGGATACTGGGGTCCAGTGAGTCACTGCCGGACTGTTGCCATTCAAAGCTTTGACTAGGATGGGTCTGGCTTCCCGAGTGGAAATCTTGCACCGGTGGAAGCTGGGGCGCTGGAGGACAGAGGGAGGTTGGTTGGGGGGAAGGGTCAAAGAAATTACTAGGGAGGACTGAGCTAAGGTCAGTGAAAGCGGTGTTGAACCAGTTAGCTATGATGGCAGGCTCGGTGGTGGTAGTGCCATTTCTAGTGAGCTGGGATGGGGTAGGGGAGTGAGCTTTTCCATTAAGTTGCTTAATATTATCCCAGAAGGTCTGGGCCGAGCCCCAGGAGGAGGTAAGGGAGGCCTGGTAATGGTCGGCCTTGGCTTTTCTGATGGCCCATGAGCACTTATTCCGGGCTGTGTTGTAAGCCTGCCTATCAGACAGACGACCCGTTTCAGTGGCAGGTGCAGAGGTTATCCCGATTCCTTAGTAATTGTAGAAGGGCGGCTAATCCAAGGTGCATTCTGTTTTTGGACCGGATTTTGGTGAGGCGCAAAGAGATCACAGAGCCACGTTGAAGGTGTGAGTGAAGAAGGCGAGGGCAGTGTCAATGTCAGTAGCATGATGAATGGGGACCAGTTTATCTGGGTGAGGAATACTTTAAATTTTTCAGCCCACAGGGTGGAGGCACCTCGGAGGGTGGTCTGGGCTTTGGGTTTGGGATTGAGACTGCCCAATGAAATAGAATAGGAGAGTGGTCACTTAGGGAGTCTGGGAGGACCTGGATGTTTTGGATTTTAGAATTGGTTAGTTATAATAACATCCAGAAGGGTGCTGGTACCTCTCTTAGGGTTTATTCTTGTGGACTGGGTGGAATGCGTCAGGTCTTGGGCGGCAAATGAGTCTCTGATCGCAGATGAGGAGGTGCTGAGCCAATTTACATTAAGGTCCCAACTAGAATTTGCTCCTGCCTTATGGTGGAGGGTTGCCAGGTAGTCCGTTAAAGATACCAGGGATGGGTGTTGGTTCTTTGGAGGAATGTAGCTGTGGTGAGATGAGAGGACTCTAGAGGGTCGGGGTGAGGTTGAGGTAGAGCCTGGGCCCCATTTACAAGGGCAGGGGTGGGGAGTGCGTGTCCAAGTATTGTGTCCCTAGTGTAGATTGCAGCCACCCCCTCGTTGCCTACTCGTCCTCCCGGTATAAGGTATAGCCTGGGAGGGAAACAAATGAGTCAGGAGTGGTTTGGACAGCCATGTTTCAACCAGGGCTATGATGTCTGGTTGATGAGCCAAGGCCCAGCACTGAAGGGTGTCAAATTTCTTCAGCAGGCTGCATATGTTCATGGAGGCTACTTGAAGACCAATGGGCTGGGTGGGTGGGTGGAGGGGCAGGGCCTGGGTTGGATGTATGTTCCCTGTTAGGAGTAGAAGGAGAAGTGCTCTGGTCAGAGGGTGCCAGATGGAGATTGTCGCCGGGAGTGATAGGATGAGGAAGGGGTTTAGTAGAACAGGGGTGAGTAGGGCAGCACAGGCAGAGAAGGCTTGTGTGATCAAGGTGCAAGGGAGCTGGGGGAGGAAAGGTAATGTCTGGATGGGGGTGAGGTGGAGAGGAGCATATGGGGTGTGTGGAGGAGGAGGGAGGGGGAGGAACAGTGGTAAAGGAGGAGGGGAAGACCAGAGGGTAGGTAGGAACACTGGAATAGTGAGGCTGAGGGTTAATAGGGACAATAGGGTTGGTGGAAGGCAAAAGAAGGAGGAGGAGAAGGGAGAGGCTGGCGAGCAGGGGGTGCACATGCATAGTTGGTAAGGGTGGGGGAGCTGAAGTGAAGAAAGAATGGGGTACTAGGATGATAGAGGGGAGATAGTAGTGAAAGGTCACTTCTAAACCTAGTTGCTGCTATGGTGTAGTGGCAGGGCAGGTGCCTGAAGTGCACAGAGTACTAGGTTCAAGCCTTGACCAGGGTAGCAGGAAGGAGCCCAGCCAGTGGCTGTAGCAGCAGGGAGTTGGGTTCAAGGTTCGCAGAAGCACTCAGATAACACTTTAGCAGTGTCTGAGGGTTAGAGCGTTTTTAAAGTTTTTAAATCCTACAGTAATAATAGACAGGTGTGCTAGCTGAGTGGTGGGACTGCTGACTTTGACAGTGAGGGTTCAAGGCGAGAAGAGGTAAACTTATATTTTGGCAGGTGGGGGGTAAGAGACTAAAAGGCTTAGAAAGTAGTAATAAAATAGGTAGACAATGTGGTCCAGAGGTAGAGCTGCTGACTCTGACTACAATAGTACTGGGTTTGAGCACAGCTCAGGGACAGAGTGTAAAAGGTTTTTTTTTAATTCAAAGAAGGAGGGAGGAAGGGTTAAGAGTTTGAAAGTAGAGGAGGATGTTGGTCTGGTTCATTGGCTTAGTGGTTAGTCAGTAGCCTTTGGCCAAAAGGATACCAGGATTGATGCTGGCAGTTTCTCATTTCTCATGTGTTGCCATAAAACAGAGGAATTTAGTCTGTCTAGGGTTTTTATTGACTCACTGGTGTACACCAGTTGGAGTACTGTGTATTTGGTATAGTTGATAAAATCTACTCTCAGGTGTTCAGGAATTACCCGTAACTTTTCATGAGTGTTACAGCAGTGATATTCCAAATGAGTAGGCCATCACTGGATGGGTGAATGTCATTTTCACTTTATTATAAGAGTTATTTCTGGAAGTTATTCCTCAGTTCCTTTATTAAAGAACCTATACACTGCCCTCAAATGAGGGTCCTTCTTATAGAGCATAAAGAATATACATACAACGTGCTCGAACCTTATGAATATACAGTATTTAAACTGGTTAGGTTTGTGTTGTACACAAACAAGTCACTGTATTTCACAGCAATACTACAGAGTACTGGAATAGAAATTTGTCTTCTGCCAAAGAAATTCAGTTTAGAGAGAAACAGTCCCAATTAGAAACTTAATAAAAATATTGTATCTGCAGTGCTTTCTGTAATTATCTCAAGGACATTTATTGAAGCGGGCAGAACTTAACCCTCTCATGGAGTGCTAGTATAATTTTACGTAAGGAAAAATCATTTTATTCCATTCTTAACACAAGCTGTGTCTTTCTCAAGGACGTTCCAGCTCTCTAAACCATTCACAAATATTTGTGGTAATTTGGAGACTCCAAGCCTCCCTGCTTTTCATTTTATTTGCCAGGCATGTTTTAACATTTCCTGTGAATCGTACATATATGATGATGCAATTACTAGCCATGTACACTCTGTCATCATTAGGATGTACAATAAGAATTCCAAACCCTGCTATTTGACCATAGTTGGTATGTGTGGCTGAGTCATCAGTCAAAACATGAAACACAGTCTGTCTTTTAACACTTTCTGAGGTTCTGTCAGAAAGGGCACTGGGACAGGTAGGTCAGTGGGTTGGAGTGAACAATCATGGGTCTCCCCTGCAAATTGTCAGCCATGGGTTAACAAGGATGGAGTTTTAATAGAAGGACAGTGATGTCATGATCCTGTAAAATGAGAGACCAGTGTGTAAGTCTGGCATTAGATACAGAGTCATCTTTTACTGTGTCTGACAACAGAATATTAGTTGGCGAATGATTGGAATGCAGCACAATGGGTGCATATTCAATGATGTACATAAAGTATCTCACTGCCCAGTATGTAGCCAAAAGACTCCTTTCACAAAGGTTGTATTTCAGCTCTACTGGGGCAAGCATCTGTGATGCATAAGCAATGGGTCTGATGTGTCCATTGTATGTTTAGGCTAAAACTGCTGAGATTGCTTTATCTGATGTGGCAGTTTCAAAATAATGCCCTAAAACTGTGTTAGGATTAACCAATGCTGGGGCCATGGTCAGTGATCCCAAAAGAAAAGACAAAGATATCAGTATTATGATACCTTGTACCTTCTTACCTCTAATGCCTGCCACTGCAGCCATAGTATGGAAAGATCCAGGTGTCACTGATGGAGGTGGTTCTGCATCATATGCAGGCAGTGTTGGCACTATCAAGGGTGCCTGCACAGTGGAGAAAAGTGGGGTGCAAGCTGCACATAGTTCTCCAGCTATGGATTGTGGTTCAGTAGCCATCGGGGTGGAGAAAGTAGTGTTGAGACAGTTGTCAGCTCAAGTTCAGAAATCAAACCAGTAACCTTCCCCCCCAACGTGGCCTATGATACTGAAAATATCACAGCCATGGGGCTTTCAGAATCAGGGTTGTCCCTCCTCCATCAAATGTAAAGTGGGTTTCCCCACCAGAATGTTGCTGGATGGTAGCAACATTGTTTTTAATGTTGCAGTTTAAGGTATTAATGCACTGCATAGCAAAAGCAATACATTCAGTCTTCTCGGCTGATGTTACATTGCACAGGAAAAGAAAACAACTTTTCATGTAATTAACTTCAATGTGTTCTTTATCCAAGGCCATGCTAATAAAGCAAACACTGTTAACAGCATCAGCTATTTCTTCAGCATCAGACGCTGACTTCATGACAGATTGCGTATCAGCCTTATTCAAAAGTATGTCAACATCATTTTTAATGAGAATCTTCTGTCCATCAGAAACTCTAGTGTTACTGATAACATTATTAATAAAGCTAAAAAACTCTAGTATGTTTTGTTTGGTTATGGCAGCAATCACAGGTCCCTGTGGCTGCAGGATCGAACCTCTGTGAGATGGTGGTCGGCCATTTTGGATTACCTCATGGGCATCATGGGTTACTGTGTCATGACCATCATCACATGACCATGAGCGGACATCTTGGGGATGGTATGGGGATACAACCTGATCATATGTGTGTCCACCATTTTGAGACTGTAACAATTTTCCATTTTGTGAATCACAGAAAAACAAGTGGCTAGTCTTTGCTCTAGTCCACCCCACAGCATACTGTGAGTGTTCAGAATCAAACTCTTCAACATCAGAAGAGGCAAGGTCTTTGGACATTAAGTTAGTATGCCCTGCCAATATCTCTGGCTGATGGTGCAAGTTCGCCATATCTGACTTTTTACTCCTACATTGTAACTCAGATACAGGACTTAGCACGCTATTAAGTGCTTTGTTTTCAGATTTCAAGACAATCACATCTTGTAAAACTTGCTTTTTATCAACAGAAACTGTGTCATGATTTAGATTCAAACCCTTCATTTCAAGTCTGCTGTAATTAAAGCATACCGAATCATGCTGTACTGTCAAGGTCTAGTGTTGAAATACCAGCTTGTTAACTTTTTCAGTAATTACTTCAGACTTATCATCTCTAAGTTCCTTGTTTTCAAAATGTAAGGAATTAGTGTTACTAGCCAGAACACCATTAGTTGCCTTTTCAGTGTTATCTCTTAAGGCATGCAGTTCATTGCTGTTTCTCTCATTAAAGAGAGACTCATTTACTAGACAGACAGACTGCAGCTCAGACTGTAGTCCAATTATTCTTTCCATATTAGAAGCCTGTTTCAGACTAATCATCTGCATTAAAGCAGCGTTCTCCATTTTGCAATCAATATGCTCAGATTTCAAAACAGATATTTCATTTAGAATAGCATCAAAACAATTAAACAATGTTGCAATTAATAATTCTTCAGGATCATTTGTACCATTTTTCAATTCCCCATAATGGGCAATGATGTCCATTAACAGACTACCATTGGATTCTGCTACTTTAGCAAAGTCAAGCCAACTACTGTTAGCAGTTTGGCTTGTTCAGGCATCCTGCCTCAACTCAGTACTGATATATTTAGACATGTCTTAAGATAAGAGACCCTAAGCTGTCTGTGGATCAAAAAACTTTGTATGCAACCAAAATTCATGAAAGCACACAAACAGCCTTTGGCATATGTGGACACCTAGATGAGTAAATACCCATCAGGATTTGAATGCACAAGAAAGCTGTCTAACTGTTTGTTTCGGATCCTTTATTGCTGTGTTCCCACAGAGAAAGAATAGGGGATAAAAAATCAAAAATAAAATAACTCGTTACACAGAAATTGAATATCTGCCAAGAGATTGTTTTGTCTGCACTGTAGAACATACAACTGACCAAAAAATTTTAAACATTAGACACTTTCAGCTTGTTTTTACTAGGGATCGCTCGCCCACTGTTTAATTTACAGAGGAAATTAAAATGAAACTTGGCAAAAACATCCAGACTTCATTTCACGGTCACCATTATGTTGTCTAAACACTCCTGGTGTGTAGGGTAAACAATAAAAATAATAATAATAATACAAATTCTTGTGTCTCAGAGTCTGCCAAGAAACATTCGTAAACAAGAAAGGAGGACTAATAGAGTTTATTATGCTACTTATGCCAAGCATGTGACAGAGAAAATCACAAGGCAGATGGGTTTCTCACCATTCCTGAAGAATGTACATAATTTCCAGAAGTGTAGATCTTAGGTTCTCTAAGATCTTGTTCTATCTCTCCCCGCACTCCAGCTCTCTGCCCTTCTAGAGAAGTTACAGTAGTGTCTTGAGCACGCTACAATGGGTTGCAGACAGCTAAATACTACAGATAACAGAATAGCAACAGAGATTACAACATAGTTACAGTTATGAAAAACAATATGTATTGGTCCTAAGTCATTCTCCATTGGACAATGACTTAGGAGACAGAATTACTAAAGAGTATCATATGAGACAGAATATGCTTCCATTAGCATTATAACCGAGACAAAAGAAATGCTGACAATTCAAACTACATGCACATTTCTTACTTACATACAATATAAAACACAGAGACATAACAAAAGCTGTCTCTCTGTCAGCTTGCTTAGACAAAGAGAACTGCTGACAGGCCTATTACATGGCATAGCTGAGTGTAAAACACAATACTTATAATTATATGAGAATATAAGTATACAATAATCACTGATGATCCCTCTGAGTCATCTTATCAGTGATTAGATAGATTATATATGGAATATATGTAAAAGACAAACATAATCTAGATAAATGTATTGTAGTCAGGTATAATAAATCATGCATGACAATATTAGCATATTTTAGCAGCAAAGCACATTCCTAGCACTCATATCTATATATAAGTGCAAAATAGCAGTATCACAGTACAATAGACCAGGAGTACAGTGTGAGGTGTATGTGGGGCAATAGGGGGCATAACGCAAGCGTAACAGCACTCACCACCACATTCATTTGCTGACACTGAGTTAATGTGTAAAAGTATAATTTATTGCATTTTAAAAGACACCACACCTAACGTGTTTCAGGTCCACACTTGACCCTTTTTCAAAGGCTTTGAAAAAGGGTCAAGTGTGGACCTGAAACATATTAGACATGGTGTCTTTTGAAATGCAATAAATTATACTTTTACGCTTTAACTCAGTGTCAGCAAATGAATGTGGTGGTGAGTGTCCAAGCTGTTTACTTGCTACTATTGTACTCCCCAGCTCAGCTGCCTGTGTCTTGGGTAATATATGCATCTAACTCATACAACTGGTGAACTCCTGCACTAGCTGCCTCCCCTCTTTATATCCTTAAATTTAAATCCCACAGATTTTGTTTCCCTTGAAAAGACCAGTAGCCCCTCCCTCTCAGCGCAACTGTTGCACATCCTGGGCATGCAAGCATTCTTTGTCCCAGAATGCACTGTAGATTGCCAGAAAAAGAAGACCTATTCCATTTCAACACAATCTTAGCAAAAGTAATTTTGTCTAATTGATACCGCCATCATTCCTCACAGGATCCAGAACCATGAGGGCTTGATATAAATTCTTCTATTAATAAGGAACATCTTTTATTCAATAAGCGATCTCCTCTTGACCTTAGAACTTGTACTTTCTATCAAAATGTGCACAGCAGTCAGCTGCTAGCTCTTCATGTAGTGCTTACCTGTGGATCACACTCTTTTGGCATACTTTGCAGTCAGGTGAAGCACCTTATCTACATTAGCATAAGGATCCTTCAATGCTCCTCCAAATCTCCTTCTAATTTTACAGTAGAGCCCTACATGAATGCAACCATGTTATTACTCTCCCGACCTTTTCTTTCTACACCATTGAAGGTCAGGTGTATGGCTGGGCAATATTCATGGATATGGCTTCCACAAAATTGTCAGGATATTCCAGTTTTCACAAATACTCAGGAAATTTGACTTTAAGTACTTGTGTCATTTTGCAGTTTTTTTGGCAGCTTATAACATGAATATCCCTTAAGCAACAGAGCAGTAAAACTGACACACACAACCTCCATTTTAAGGTATATCAGCCTGCCAAATTCAATAGCATTGTGTTCTTTACTTTTAAAATTACAGGGGCTTATAATTCTGCATCTTACACAGAGTACTTGAAAACTGAAATAAAAAACCTACAGAGCAAGAAACATGAAATATGACAAACCATATCCATGTGCTATAGTACTTTAAATATTTTAGATTTGGTGAAATCTGGATACATTGTTCTAAAATTAGATGGAAATACAGCAGAGCCAGACAGGATGCAACACAATGCTTTTCAGTAAATGACATCACAAAATAGTGCATGTTAAAATGGTTTAACTGCAACTGAATTACATTGTTCCCTGCAGCATTTTGCATTATTACTGCAAGGTACTACACTGCATACTGGCTGGCACTGCTGTAGCTGAGATTTAAATGCTGACAACATGTTTGGCTGCTTATTGCTCTTCCCCCTTTTAAGCTTGAGATCTAAATGTCAGTACGCATACTCAAGTTGTACAGTTCTTTCAGTCTTGCAGTTTGGAGAAGAAATTAAATGAGCATAACTAAAAATTAAATTTTGATGAAGTGTTTAGCCACCTATAACTCATCCCTTTTTAAATCTAAGAATTGCAGCTTAGTACATGTGTACACACAATGTGTAGCTGTACATCTGCCACATTTGGTAACATATAAAGGAAGGCTTTTAAAATTAAATCAAAATAACTGAAATTAGAATTTTGGTAGCATTTGGTGGATGTTTTGTGGGAATTCTGTGAAATATTCCAGAATAATGAATGATAATTTCACCAGAATTCTGCTGGCATGATTTAATATTCCACAGCAGTCTATAGATCACCCTTAATGCAAAAAAAAAAATAATCTCCATTATCTTTGGCATTAGGCAACAACTGTCAAATTTCAGGACACCCTAGTTTTCTCAACCTTCATTGCCCTAAATTAGAAGGAATCTCCTTCTTCAAATAACTTGATCATTGGCTAAGCTATCATCTTCCAATGTCCTGTCACATACTATAGATGTAATCAACAAAACAACCCTCTGTCAGTTTGGTGCACAACCTACCAAGAACTGCATTGTCCTCCCTGTTCTTCATGAACTTATCAAAATGATCCACCTAGCATTTAATTATGGTATAACTTCCAAACCTACACTGGTTCTCCTTTTTAAATTAATTATGTTGCTTTGCTCCTAACTGTCCACCCCATACTTAGTACTGCTATTTTATTGCAATCTCTAACTCCCCTCTCTAAAGATGAAATGCATGTCTTACTGGTTACTTTAACTCTCTCCTCACCTACACTTGCAATCTTATGTATTGTATTTAAAATCCCTGTCTACTTTTCCTTCTCTCTACCTCACCCTTATACCTTATCCATGCTGGCACCCTATTCCTTCTGGCCCCCTCATGCTGTCTAACCTCCCTATCTCTGTCCATTCTTCCACCTCCCCCTCCATCCTAAAAGTACTGCTCCATGAAGACACATCCCATTTCTGCTCCTGTACCTAAATCCTCACTTACCTTGCTGCCCCTGCTCCTTCCCTTCCTTCTTCCCCAAAACTACTTCTCAACTTTTCTCCTACTTATCCCTGATCTCTACCCATTCCTGTCCCTTCCACAGTAATTGAGTCTGCTAAGCATACATGGAAACACAGAAGCACAAAGATCCATCTAGTCTGCCTGTGGTTTCCTATCTGCCCTGGGACCTATTCACTATATGAAATTTTATCCCTCATGGGCCTTCCTCTGTTTCCCTCTGTACTGCTACCAACCTGAGCAACCACCAAACCCTTCTTTGTGTCCCAGCCATGCTTGAAACCATTTATGGTCTTGGCACTCACCATCCCCATTGGTAGACTGCTCCATGGCTCCACCACCCTTTCCATGACATAGAAATTCCTCACATCCCTCATCAAACCTACTTTCATTGCCTCACTATACACAGTATACATACTTACTATACACAGTGCCACACTGAGAAATTGTCATCCCTTTTAGATTAGTCTGTTCATTTACCATATTGTATTGTGCTTAATATTTTATACCATTTGTATTCCATTTGCTGTTCATGGTATATACTGTTGTATTATCCCCTGTTTTACTATGTAATCCTAGTTACTAACTGATTTTACATATTTTGTATCCAATTTCAGTATCCTTTTCCAAGAACACACAAAGAAACAAATTATTCATAGTTCAGTGTGCACCCTGGCCAAATATTTTAAATAAATAAATAAGGTTACACAGTGGTTAGAGTTACAAGATCAAGCTCAATGGATATAGTACCTGAAGGAAAAAGGCATTTTAAGTTATTTTATTTAGGGTACTAGGGAAACAAACCCAATGTCTTGCTTTGTCTCACTTTACCTATCTACCTATGCACAGTAGGAAAAAAATGTGTAGTATATTCTTGGTAATAGATTTTCATTATGATAAAGAATTGTATTAGACTTTTCTATTAGATGGTAAGGACATATTTCATATGTATAGCATGAAAGAAAAAGTACAACTTAACAGAATATATATTTTGTCCATTATCAGAATACAAAGTCCTCGAATTGAGGGGGATGGAAGTAGTAAGTTCACCAAATTGCTACAGTATATGCAGTCACTAAAACTGAGCAAGATTACATTGACAATCAAGAAGTGAAAAGTGGTCATACCAAAGATCATACTAAAAGGTTATGGAGCAAAAAGGTGGTTTGCCCATATACATTCAAGTTCTTCATCCATAACCTGGTAGGTCGAATCCCTCCACTAGGTATTTATCAAATTTAGTTCTGAATTCCATCTTATCCTTCCCACTTATTATCTCAATTGGCAATTTATTCCAGAGGTTCATGATGCATTGTGTACAAAATCACTTCCTCTTGTTAGTATGACATTTTAGAGGTTTAATTTGCAGCGAGTGAACCCTGGTGCCCAAATTATCATTTTGTATTGATTTATCTTCAACTGTACATACTGTATCAGCTTGTAAGGTATCAACAGCATATTTACTGGTCCAGTTCTCAACTTGTTGGCACATTTCAGAAATAAAGATTTGGAACTATACTGGAACCAGCATCGATTCCTAATGTACTCCACTTGTGACGTGTTTGATATCGGTGTGATACCCATTTATACAGACTCTTTGAATTCTGTTACTGAGCCATCTGTGTATACATTTTATAATGCTAGTATTAATATTTAAGCTGACCATCTTTGAACAATTGCCCAGTGTGGAACTAAGTCGAAGGCTTTAGCAAACTCCAGGTAGATACAGTCTATCGGTTTCCCTTTGTCAAGTTCTTGTGAAATTTTCCCATAAAAACAAAGCAAGTTAGTAATACAAGATCTCCCAGTGGTAAAATCATGCTATTCTATATCAACCTGATCATTTGCCTTTGAATGGATAGTTAATATTATCCATGATAACACATTCAAGGAGCTTACGTGGTACAGAGGTTAAACTGATGGGCCAATTGTTTTTAGATTCATCTTTGTTCACTTTTTATGTATGGGTACTACAATGACTGACAGCCAGTCCTTTGGGAGGTTGCTATTTGCCAAGGATGCCAAAAATAGGTACTTAAGTGGTTTTGCAATAATTGGTGATAATATCTTTAGCATCCGAGTTGAAATATTATCCGGGGTACCGAGTTATGATTTTTTTAATTGTGAATTTTCTTGATTCTGTCTTCCTCAGATATCTTAATGGATAAAGGTTTGGCATTGGGAATATTGTTAGTATATGGAGCAGATTTGAAAAACACTGAATGGAAATATTTATTGAATACATCCACTATGTTACTTGGCTCATCAGTTATTAAATTGTTATCTAAGATGGAGCCAAGTATGGTGCCAGAATTCTTTAAGGAATTTATATAGCTGCAGAAATGTTTCGTATTATATTTTGTTGAGTTAATTGTCATTTTTAATTTGAAAATTTTATTTAAAACTCCTGATTTTATTTTTGCATTGTTTTTATACAGTCTTGTAATTATTCCAAATGTTTTCAGATCTGTCTTTGGCATTTAGTTTAAATAGTTTTGTTTTCTTTCTTATTACTTTCTTTATTTTCTTGTTGAGCCATTTTGGTTTGATCCCTAGTTTATTATATTTTTTATTTTCTTAATGTGAAAGTCTCGTATAGTTATGATTTTTTCTTTTATCAACCACATTTTCTCAACTGAAGCTAGCCCTGGCAAAAAGAAACACAGGTGAGGAGGTACAGGCAAAGTGGGCAAGCATTAAGGATACAATACTTGAAGCAACATCCCATTGTGTTAGACAGAAAAGGAAGTGCAAAAGAAGAAGGAAACCACTTTGGTTCTCAAATACAGTAGCAGAAAAGGTCAGAGCCAAAAGGCTGGCCTTCAGAAAATATAAGGGAACACAGCGGGATGAAGATAGGGAGGCATACCAAACTGCCCTAAGGGAAGCAGGTAAGGCAGTAAGGCAGGCAAAGTCCCAAACTGAGGAAACACTAGCACGAACAGTAAAGAAGGTGACAAGACTTTCTATAGATACATTAGTGAAAGGAGAAAGTCCAGAGGGGTATTGCTAAGCTTAATGGAGAAAAGGGAGCATGTGAGGAGGAGGACCTGTAAGGCATCTATCCTAAATAGATACTTTTGCTCAGTATTTACTGAAGAGAAGGTAGGCAGGGCCCACAGCTCAGCATCATGGACACAGGGGGAGGAGGTGAGCACTACTCCCTTCACAAAGAAAGGGTCCTACAAGAGCTTGCTAAGCTCAGGGTGGATAAGGCAATGGGACCTGATGGCATACATCCCAGGTACTAAGGAGCTAAAGGAGGAACTAGCAGAGCCATTAGCAGAATTGTTTAGTGAGTCTCTGAGCACAGGAGAGGTCCCAGAAGACTGGAGAAGGGTCATGTGATCCCACTCCACAAGAGTGGTAGCAGGGAGGAGGCGGGAACTACAGACCGTCAGTCTTACCTCAGTAGTGGGCAAGATTATGGAGGCACTCCTTAAGGAAAGGATAGTGCAACACCTGGAATCCATAGGGGCACAGGATCCAAGACAGCATGGGTTTACAAAGGAAGGTCCTGTCAAACTAATCTCATAGATTTCTTTGACTGGGTAACCAGAGTGGTGGACCAAGGGGAGCAGTTGATGTCGCCTACCTTGACTTAGCTTTTGACACTGTTCCACATAGAAGATTGATAAATAAGCTAGGTAGGCTCGGGGTGGGTCAGAAGTTGGTCAACTGGGTGGCAAACTGGTTGACTGGCAGAAACAGAGAGTGGTGGTAAATGGTATACAGTCAGAAGAGATGCAAGTCACAAGTGGGTACCTCAGGGATCAGTCCTGGGGCCAGTCCTATTCAACATCTTCATTAGTGACCTCGCAGATGGACTAGAGGGTAAGGCTTGTCTGTTTGCAGATGACACCAAGATCTGCAACAGAGTAGATGATCCAGATGGGGTGGGCAGAATGAGAAGAGATCTGGATAAACTAGCAGAATGGTCAGAAGAGTGGCAACTGGGATTTAATGCAAAGAAGTGCAAAATCATGCACATAGGAAGAGAAACCCTAAGCCACTTATAGGCTGGGAGGAGTTGCTAGCAGTCACAAAGGAAGAAAGAGACTTGGGCATCATCATCACTGATGACCTAAAATCATCCAAGCAGACCTCTAAAGCAGTAGGTAAGGCTAGGGGGTGTTAGGGTGTATTAGTAGGGGTATCACAAGTCGTAAGAGGAGGTAATAATCCTCTGTACAAGACACTGGTTAGGCCCCATCTGGAGTACTGCGTGCAGTATTGGAGGCCACACCTTCACAAGGACATTAACCAAATTGAGGCAGTCCAGAGAAGGGCAACCAAAATGGTGCAGGGACTGCATCAGAAGACATATGAGGACAGATTAATGGAGCTCAATATGTATACCCTTGAGCAAAGGCGGGAGAGAGGTGATATGATCGAGACATTCAAACACCTTAAGGGCATTAACAAGGTGAAAGAGTCTAACATGTTTAAATATAAGAAAAATAGCAGGACAAGAGGACACAGCATGAGATTAGAGGGAGGCCGATTAAGGGGGAATGTGAGGAAATTCTTTTTCACAGAAAGGGTGGTAGATGCATGGAATGGCTTACCACAAGAAGTGGTGGCTATGAATACAGTGCAGGGCTTCAAACAGGCATGGGATAGGCATAAGGGAGCAATACAAATGACTATGAATAGATAGGTCACTGACAGAGCAAAGGCCGATGGCACATTTATAAGGTAGAAAAAGAAATGGGCAGACTGGATGGGCCTTGCGGTCCTTATCTGCCGTCAACTTCTATGTTTCTATGTATGTTTCTATGATTTTTTTAACAGCTTTTCCCAGATTCCTACCTACCTTAGCTAAGCTACAAGTGCATTTGATCCTTTCTCAGATCTCTACTTACCTTTATGACTTTCATTTTTTCACTCCGTTTCAATATGGCTTTTGGAAGAACCATTCCACCACCGCCTCCCAGATCAGGCTCACTGACTCCATCCTCTCAGGGATGGACAGCAGCCAAATCACTTCTGCCATTTTTGTCAACCTAGCAAAGGCTTTCAATACTGTCTCCCACCCCCTACTCCTACACAACCTCTCCTCTGCTGGCCTAACAGATTCTGCCACAAACTGGTTTAAGGCTTACCTAGTCAGCCAGATCCAGTCAGTCAGAATTGCTGACTTCTCCTCCCCACCTCTCTCCATTGACACTGGCATACCTCAGGGCTCTGTACTGGATCCAGTCTTGTTTTCTGTATTCCTTAATGTTCTTCCCTCAGCCTGCTCATCCTCCTCAATCCATATGTACACCGATGACATGGTCATCTTCACATCCAGCCAGCCCTCTGTTGATATGGAATCCAGACTACAGCTTGACTTCAACAATGTTCAGTGCTGGTTCATTTTCCATCAACTCTCCCTCAATGCCAAGAATACTGTCTCCATGACCTTCAGCATTAGGGAGAGATTCTCTAGGCTTCCATCTCTACCCTTCTTCCACACCCTTGATAGGACAGTCATAGAGGACACCTCTAACTTTAGGTACTTGGGAGTCTGGCTTGACTGACACTTCAACTTCTCTGGACATGTAGATGCCATCCTGAAGAAACTGCATCCCAAGCTTGGCATATTATACAGGACCCATAGTTGCCTTCCACTACCGACAATGTGCAAACATGTCCAGAAGATGATTCTACCTATTTCTGACTACTGTGATGTAGTCTATAGTGCCACTCCCAAGTCTTCTCTAGCCAGGCTATACACCCTCTTCAACTTCTTCTGTCACTTCACCCTGGACTTCCCTCTCTCACCCACCATGGTACCTCTATCACTCTGTATCTCTCACTTCTCTTGAAAATCACCACAGGCTCCACTGTGCCAAATTTGTGTCAAAATATTGGTTTGGGACCCAACCTCCTTACCTCTCTTCCTTACTGTCCACTCTGCCTCCTCCAGATCACTGCTTATATGATACTCATCAATTGGTAATACCCCACAGCTCAACTTTGGTAGATTAGTCAGCCTTCTCTCATCACTTCCTTAAGCTATGGGATGACCTTACCTCAGAAATCCACTTATCTTCTTCCACCTACTCTCTATCTTTAGCCCTAAACATTTTCTTCTTGGAAAAACTGCTCCTGCAGCTAGTCCCTCTGCCATTCCCCTCCTCCAACCAGTTCCAACTACCCTTTGCTCCCCTCATCTACCTTTTCCCATGGCTAAGTTGACTTTCAATTTGGTTTGCACTAAGCTGCACCTCCTGTTGTCAATCTTATGCATGTCTCTTGTATGCTTATATAGAACATTGCTGCATGCACAGTGTTTTTGATAACTGTTATGTTGTTCTCAGCTTAACCTGTAGTAATGTTTAATGTTGTTGTAATCAACCTGTGGATTATTGTAAATTTACTTTGCACATTCACTGTATTCAATATTTTATGTAACCAATTGGTTGCTGCGTGTTCTCACTCCCTGTTGAACTTGTATTATGTCAATTGGATGTATATATGGTATCTGTTTGTATGCTACTTTCCCTCTGTATATCCTTCCCCCAGGATGCACCATGAGACAGGTAACCTGTTGTTCAGTGTGCTTTTTCTGGAGAAACTTTTCAATAAATAAATAAACTTGTTTTTAAGAAATTTTCCTATGACTTCAGTTCCTGTTCGGCTTAAATGGAGCCTCTTTTTGGCATAACAATGGCTCATCCCATAAAAAGCATCCCAGGTTTTTAAGAAGGCCATTCCATCTCTTATACACAAGTCTCTTGTGCTTGTTTGCTCTGTCATTCTATTTTTTTCTGGATGTCCCTTTAAGACAGGTAAATTACCTAAGATTATTACTGTGCCTCCCTTATTTGTAACTGTGTTACTGATCTCCAGAATTTCTGCACAGATATCTTTATTGTGGTCTTTGCCGATATTATTGATATCTATATGGATTGCTACTGTGGGATTGTTACCACTGTTTGATAGTAGTTGGGGGAATCATGTACTAATATCCCTTATCTTTGCCCCTGGAAGACAGGTTGTTATCCTATTTTCTTCATCTTTGCCACAAATTAGTGTATCACACCTTCTTACTATTGAGTCACCAGTCATAAATACTTTTGTTTTTTGTTAGCTGCAACAGGCCTGGCAGCTGATAAAACATCTGATGCTGGTGCATCTGGTGTGACTACCTTGAATCTATTCTGCATTGGCACACCCTCTGTGATACATTCTGCTCTCTTTCCCTTTTGGGCAGTTTTAAGATATGGTATTTGGTACCATTCGTTATTATCAGAGACTATTGGTTAATTTCTGTCCCTTTTATTTTATTGTGGATTGCTATTGTTTTAAGTGGGAGGAGTTATTTTCAGCCCCATGCACCTTCCCAGAGTTTAAACTACTATTAATTTTTACTGTTAGTTAGTTCTTCATTTATAGTTTTTAATTTGGTGACTAACTCTTGGTTCTCTATAGACTTATTGCATAGAAACACATTGGGGTCTAGGTTTTCTGTTTTCTCTGCATACATGTTAAATGACACACATTTTATTATTCTCCCCTCCTTCTGCAGAGAACTAAGTGCCTCATCAAGTTTTCAGCTCTTACCCCTTTTGATCATCTTGTCCATAGTCTAGAGCAGCACTTCAAAGTTTTTTGCCCTCCTTCCCAGCTGACTAGGGTTGGCTGTACTTCTGCTTGACTCCACTTGCTAGGAGCTGAGTTTTAACCCCCTTGTACCTGGAAGTAATGGCCCATGCTGGTTAGGCACATCTAGTGCTGCATAAAACAATTAAAACAGTTTATAAAATAAAAATGAGTGCACAATGGTTGCAAACAAAAATCTTTAATTAAAAAGAATATATATCTATCTATCTATCTGTATATATATATATATATATATATATATATAGATCTATATCTATATATATATATATATATATAGATATAGATCTATATATATATATATATATATATATATATATATATATATATTGCAGTGTTTTGATTAAAAGAAATGGTACAGTGTTTGCTTTTAACAATACCCACATAAGTAAAATTTCCAAATATCAAATACTGTTACTACTAGGCTTAATGAGAAGGTTATTGCATTGTAGCTAGAAACTCACCTGATAACCTTCAACATATAATACTGGTTGGGCTCCCTGCCCCCCCACCTCACCTTCACGCCTTGCACCAGCTAACTGCCTAGGCTACTCCTTCTGCCAAAGGGACACCCACACTTTCAACCTCCCTCACTCTCACACTGCCTCCAGTCAAGCTGCCTTTTCATATTGTCTTCCCTTTCTATGGAACAACCTCCCACCCATCTTTCACCAGGCCTCCTCCCTCCCAGCAATTAGGCAACTCCTCATACTCCTCCCAACCCCTCCTTGCCAAAGATGCACCTTGGGACCCACCCCTACATGGGACTAATTCCCACACCATGAAGCCTCAGTTGGTCAAATATCTGCCTAAGCTTATCTCCAGCTATTACTAATTCCAGCATCCCTACTGTACTACTCCTGCATCTGTTTATACCATATTGCAAGACAAATGTTTCTATTGTAAGATCTAGATGTTGTACCTACTGCCTGTAACCCAGAACTGTTGTGCAATCTGCCTGTAAAAATTAATTTGTTGTACTTATTTCCTCTGGGTAACTTCTATGTAGACCTCTGTACCTGGGTCCCACCTGGAAATGAGCCTCGGCTCAGTGTGCCTTTCTCGGTAATCAAATTTCAAATAAATAAAATAAAATAAATATGAGCCTCTCCAGTTGGGATTTTGGTCAAAGTTCAGCACTGAGACTGCTCTGTTCAGGGTGCATAATGACTTGCTCATGGTGAAGGATAGCCGAGAGTCGTCTGTTCTTGTTCCCCAGATCTGTCCTCAGAATTTGACACTGTTGACCATGGGCTCTTATTGGACTGACTCAGGGTGTATGTGGGACTCTCCAGCAAAGTTTTTAGCTGGTTTGAGTCCTACCTCATATGCAGATCTCAGAGGATTGTTTTTTTTCCCATCTTCTGTTTTCCCTCCTACTTGGAATCTACAGGCAGCTCTTGCTAGCCCCTGTCTGCCACCTAAGTCCTTCCACCATGCCCCTTGTACTGCTGAGCCCCAGTACCCAACAGATTTTCCTCTCATGGTGGGGATGGGAAGGGGAGAGCTGTCCTCCCCCTATTCAGGGCATACAATCCAATTCAGGGCTTCTGGTGATCCAGCAGTGGAACAGGATGCCAGTAGGCATGCAGTGCTTCATGGAGCCTGCAGATGCCTCTTTTCCATTTTCTGTTCCTCCCTTTTGCTGTCATGAGTGCATGTGTGTGGACTGTTGCCATGTTCTTTGCCTCCAAGACTCCTAGTTCTGCCACCCTACCTCTACCATGAGGCAGCCAAGGAGCAGGATGACCATCCTTCCCTCCCTGGGAGAGGAGACCAGTCCATTGGATGCTCAATCCTCTCCATCCAGTGTTGACCGATGGCAATTCAAGCTCACTCCCAAGCCCAGGTCACTGGCATGGTGTGAGGAAAGGCATCCAGTTCCTCAACCCTCAGTACCACTGGGCCAGCTTACAGATCATTGTTATGGGTAATTTCTCATCGCACCCAAAGGACTTGTACTGTGGGTTATCCCAAAGGTCAGTCTTTTAGCCCATGTTATTTTTTTGGTGTATGTGCTACCCCTGGACAGGATCATTAGGCAGGATGAAACTGGGTTTTTCTTCTATGCAGATGATACCCAGCTGTATCTGTCTTTAGCATCTCATGACCATGGAGCAGTGGATGTGATGAAACAGTGTTTGGCTGAGATCCAGTGTTGGATATCATCAAGCTGACTGAGACTCAACCTGGACAAAACTGAAGTACTGGTGATTGAGTCAGGTATGGGGGTCTGGCAATGTCAAGGAGAGAAGGGGCTTTGCCTTGGTACCTCCAGACTTGAGACTGCCAAAAAGGTGAAGAATCTGGGTGTCATCTTAGATGAAGGGCTGACATTTGAGGCTCAGTTGTCAGCAGTCATCTGGAATGGGCTCCACCATCTTAGAAATATTAGCAGGATTCATTCCCTTATTCCTCCTGAGGACTTGCCCTCTCTGGTACATGCATTTGTGACATCTCACCTTGATTACTGTAATACACTCTACCTTGGGGTCAGAGGATGTTCTCTGTGATGCCTGCAGTCAGTGCAGAACATGGCTGCAAGATTATTGACCAGCCTTCCAAGGATAAGTCACATTACCCCTGCCCTGTGGCAACTGCACTGGCTGCCAATTAAGTGATGTATCTCCTACAAGGTTGGTTTGTTAACCTTTAAGACCCTACACTGCCTGGGTCTAGGCTACCTGTGTGAGCTCCTGAATCCATATCATCCTGCTCATCCCCTCTGGTCTGCTGAGGAGGGTCTACTAGTTGTCCCCAGGACAAACAGAGCTTTTGATGAGGCTGGTCCGCTACTTTAGAATTAGTTACCCAGGGCCCTGAGATACACCCCTTCAGTGGAAGTCCTTAAAAAAGGATTCAAAATGTATTTGTTTGCTCAGGCTTTTTGTGTCTAAATTATCTATTTATGAGTGGATATTTATGGACATGCAATTCTGCTTTTAGCTTTTATATTTTGATGCAGAGTTAAATTCATATTTATACTGTATATATATGCACTGTTGTCAGTTTCATTTATTTGTTGTCTTCTCTTTGTACTTGTGCCCTGGGCCTCTTGGGAAAGGCAACAAAATAAATAACAAAAAATAAAACTACCTCTATTACTAGGCATTCACATAATTAGAAAAAAGAAAAATGACATTCTTGTAATAGAAATTCTTAGTCTAATAAAGAGTTCAATCATTGGGTAAAAAAATTTAATGACCGTCTTGTGTAGATTTATTTTTCTAGTTTTCTTGCTGAGGTCCTAGTAAGTAGAGATGTGTGAGGTCTATAAAATTCACTCTGTGAGGTAATTTATGGATTTTGTGGAGCAATTTTGCGAGATTCGAAGCTGCAAATTTCATGGATTATGCAGCAAAATGCAAAATTGTGCCCGTAAATTTCACACCCCACTCGTGAAATTTGAGTTTTGTGGTAAAAAAAACTTCAAATTTATGAAGAAACTTCATGCAAATTGTATGAATCAAAGTTTTCCTAAAACTCTGCGAATTCCACAAAGAGTGAAGTTTCAGCACTTCACGTGAAATTCATGGGTGAAGTTTAACATTGCAATATCTCTACTAGTAATCAGTCAATGGATTCAGATACATATAAGGTATCCTGATCCTGCATGTCTTCAGTGTCATCTGTTATGGCCTTCAGCATCATAGAATGTATTAAATAATTGCTAAGCAATTTAATCCAGAAACAAGTAAGTTTACCCTGCTACACAGCACCCTGTAAAACAAATTTTGGCCACATTTCAAACAGACGCTCAGAATTAAGGCTTTCTAAGTTCTTCTACACTGTATCTCCCTTGCAAAATCCAGAAAAACTTCACTTTAAACTCAGAGACTCTGAACTCTTTTGAGTCCGTGATTGTCATGTTAAAGTTACTTCTTATTCCACTGTGGCCATGATGCCAATTACCATTGGTGATGGTTGGGCCTGTATGACAGAGGTTTGGCGTTTTAATATTTGGTGGCATTTTAGAGTCTGCTTCAGTCCTTGGGAGTATTCTAAATGCCTCACTAAAAAGGAAAGAACCCTCAAATAAGTCAATGGCCATATTATTTAAAAAGCAAGTGCTTAGTAAGGATGTACTGTTTATTTTAAAGAATGAAGATTTGGGCCTTAGATGCCTCTGTAATCATTCAGTGTGCTTTTATTTGTTTCTTTACATACCTTTTGGTCATTGCATTTGTATTTTGCCAATTGTTAGTAACAAAAGATTTGAACTGAATCCTTATAATATGAAGTCAGAAAGACTTTTCTGGCAAGGCTGATAGTGAGCTTTGATGGGGAATTGTAAATCTGTGTTCAGATTTTTATGGAGAAATATGACTTTATACCACCAAAATATTATATGTTTAATAGAAATATATGACTTTTAATAACCTGTGATCTTTTGTTATAAATCAGCAGGTGACATTTCCTTTAAAGTAATATTTTACTTGGGGAAAAGAAAAGAAAAACCAATTATTGTTTCAAAAAACTGCAAAATCAGATAGATGGATCACAAAAGTGCACACAAGTAAAAGGCAAAGTTTGCTGCTGAAAGAAGTATCTATTTCTTTTGAAAAATGATAGAAAATTACATTTAGTTTCTCACTGAAATGCATTGGGATCCTACGTAGCTGGCAGTTTCTGACATCACAGTACCAGAATTCTGTTGAATTCTTTTTTTCTAGCAGTGTGAAAAGCAAAGGTGAAAACCTACTTATTCATTGTACTAACAAAAATGTTATTTTAAAAGTAGAAAGTAATTACTATCACAGAAAAATACAATATATAAAATGTTGTGATTAGCAGTATATTTATTAGAAGTAAACACCTGAGCCCAGACTTTCAAGGCTTTGCACTGGGCACAAAGTGATTGCACCTGCGTTGTACATGGGTTTATGCCAAAATCCTTTATTCAAAGGATACTCTTGCTTGTGTTAAGAACACTAGTGCCCCAGTGCAGAGTTAATGTATGTGAGGGTGATACCATGCATATTGGTGCAGCACAATATTTAGCATGTTTGTACAACACAAATAGGTTTGCCTAGGTCAAATAGTGCTGCACAATTACTGCCTATAAAAGGACTGTCTTAAACAGGGGAAAACCTTACAGGTAGATGGAGACACAGCAGGCCACACTCCAAGATGGCGCTCATTAGAGCACACATTGTCTACAGTACCTTATTCAGCAAATCCGGGAGGATGAGGTGAGTGCTAATATTGATCCTGGTCCCAGATGTAGGCCATGGAGCCATTATACTGGATGCAGACAGTACCATCCATGAGTCACATTAGAACTCCTCAGTGATGATCAGATCATGGGTGGTACAGGCTCAACAGGCCCATGCTCAAGCAACTGTGTGAGCTGCTGCATAATCAGCTATGGATAGACACCCATCACAACCATGCATTGTCCTTAGAGCACAAGGTGATGGCTGCACTGTGTTTCCTGGCTACTGGAACATTGTAGATACCAGTTGGGAACATCACTGGTATCTCACAGTCAACTACTTCATGCCTGTTGGGCCAGTTCCTAGATACCTTGTTGACCCATGGTGTAGAGTTCATCATATTCACCAGCATACCAGTAGAGGGAAGAGCAACCATGCAGCAGTTCCATCAGCTTGGGCACTTACCATCTGTACTTAGTGCCATTTGGGCCCCCACGGGTGATAGAGTGGAGGCCTATGTCAATAGGAAGGGGTTCAATTCCATCAGTTACCAGGTGATGTGTAATGCAACATGGTGCATCATCAGTGCTCTGTCATGGTATGCCGTCAGCACCTGTGATGCCTTCATATGACACAATTCCATTCTGTTCCAGAGATTTGAACATGGAGGTATCCTAAGTGGCCACCTCATCAGTGAGTGTATCAAGAGACCCACATCCTTCCCATGTTGTACATAATGACACTAACCAATTCCCTTTACCTACATATGGGACAGTGCCCATCCCCTGCATCCCTGGCTCCTCACACCTGTCCTACACCCCACCTCTGTTGCAAAGGATAGGTACAATGTGGCACACAGTGCCATGCACAACTTCGGCAAGAATGTCTTTGGAGTGTGTAAGATGCAGTTTTGGTGCCTTGATCATTCTAGTGATACACTAGAGTACACTCCTTAGAAGGCCTGTGAAGAAAGGGGACAAGACATTCTATAGGTACATCAGTGAAAAAATGAAAACCAGTTGAAGCATTGTAAGGCTCAGATGGGAAATAGGGGAATGCAAGGAGTGGGATCTGGAGAAGGTGGAAATATTGAATAAATGCTTCTGTTCAGTACTCACTGGAGAGGGGGAGGGGAGGGGCATGGGCCACAACTAGGTAACAGATGAGAAGGGGGGGAGGTAGACACAAGTCCGTTCACAGAGGACAGAGTCCTGGTGGAGCTCAGAATGCTGAAGGTGGACATAGCAATGTGGCCAGACGGCATGCACCCAAGGATAATAAGGGAGCTGTGGAGAGAACTGGCAGTGCCTCTGAGAGCTGTGTTCACTGAGTCACTCAACACAGGAGTGGTTCTAGTGGACTGGAAGAGGGCACATGTAGTTCCTCTGCACAAAAGCGGTAGTATGGAGGAGGTTTTGGGAACTATAGGCCAGTCAGTCTCACCTCAGTGGTAGGTAAGATCATGGAGACACTGCTGAAAGAAAGGATAGCGGCACACTTGGTATCCAACCGAGCTCTGGATCCAAGGCAACATGGATTCACAGGGTTCTACCACATCAAAGGGTAGGTGGCAGTGTGCCCAGTCATTACGGTGGCAAGTGTGAAAGTCGCTGTTTACTCTTTTTGTGGGGGGCTGTGCCCCCCGTGCCCCACCCCCTCCTTTCTAAGGATACTAACTCGGGGGGGGGCAGACCTCAGGAAGGGATGGTGAATCTTGCATTTGGTGCCATAATGACCCGGCGCTGTAATGCTGGTGCCCTAATGGCCGGAAAGGCACTCACAGCAGGGAGGTAATGTCAGACGAATCTAATAGATTTTTTTGACTGGGTGATGAAGGAAGTACATCGGGGAAGGGGGAAGGTTAAGGGGTAATATGCAGAAGTTTTTATTCACAGAGAGGGTGGCGGATGCATGGAATGGTCTGCCTTAGGGAGTGGTGGGAGCTAATACAGTGGAGGGATTTAAACATGCCTGGGACAGGCATAAGGGAACTTTAGAGGTAGAATGAGTGGTGATAGGCCGTGACCAGTTAGGGTCACAGATCACAAACAAATGTAGGGCTACAGGGCAGACTGGATGGGCCTGGTGGTCCTTATCTGCCAACAATTTCCATGTTTCTATGCCTGTGCCATATTCCTTTTCTGTTGTATACTATACAACATGGCACTAAACTGTTGGATATGGATGATGGCCCCAGAGGAAAAAGCAGCAACAGATACAGAGTAAGAAGACCAGGGGATACTGGAGCAATTCACAAGGTGTGACTACAGAATGTCCGGGAGGGCCCAGAGTACAGAGTCCAACTCATAAGGGACATCTTTGGACATGGTGGGTGAGCACAGACCACACTGGAGATTGTAATATGGTTACCCAATGCATTACCAAAAACCAATAACAGTACAAACAGAGCACCATGTTAGGCAGAGGATAACAAAACGGAGGTAACAGAAATGCATTCCAACCAGGCAGAAGGGGGTAGCCAATAGGCCAACACAAACATTAAGTCCATGATAGCAGGGGGGTTATAAAGGGGCATTATCTCAGATAAATACCATCCAGGCAGAGGGAAGAGGGGTCCATGGTAATACAGGCCTTCCAGGCAGGGGGTAGAAAATGGTGCATACACAAAGATAGGCCGTGTTGGGGGGTAAGGGCTATACACATAGATACCCACCAGTGGGGGCATTGTAGCACAGGCCATTCATGCCGGGGTTGGATGTTACTCTTCCCCTGCTGTGGCCCTGCAGGGTGCTGACACTGGGGAGGAGCAGGTTGCGACCTGGTGTGTGCAGTCTGTGGTCACCTGGGAGTCCTGGGTGTGCGGAGCATTCTCATCCTGGCACTGCTTGGCGTGGTCATACACTAGAGTGTCTGTTGTGTGGCTGCATTACTTCCATTGGATTGGCCTTGGACTATGGCTGGCCTTTGCAGTGACTGCCAACATGCCAGCAACTTACAGCACAGTAGCACACAGGTTATCCATGCAGGTGGTAATATCCTGAAGCCGTAGCTCCATGCCAGCAGACAGATCCTGGTGCAGGTCACATAGAGCCACCATGGGTTCTACATGACATGCCTCAATCTGATCCTTGGCATGCTGCTGTCATTGTATGGCATGCAGTAGAAGCATGTCAGTTCATGCTGTGCAACACTCTTTGCCTCCATGGCTGACTGCAGTAGCTGCCAGTTGTCAACAGCATCCCACTGTTGCCAGGGACTGTCAGTGGGAGAGGGTCAGGCAGCACCATCGGTCATTGTATGGACTGGTTCTGCACCATGGTTGGTGATGCAGTCCATTGTGGATGCTGTGGGCTGGCTATGGCTGGCTCTGTGTGATGGGCATGGGGCAGCAGGGCTATGTCTGTGCTAGAGGATGGATCATGGGCAGGGACAGTGGTCGCTGGCCATGCTGTATCAGCCAACAGGTGGCAGGGCAATGACTGTGCCTCTTTTGGGATCATTGGGTGGCTCACTGGTGGCTGTGAAAGGCAGTGGGCAGCTGCACTACTGTGACCATTGGGCTGCTTAGGTAAAACAGTTGGGACCACTTGATATGGAGGCTGGCAAGGGGAAAGCCCCTCCTGCTCTGGTGCAGTCCCCTCCTTTCCCCAGCTCCCATTGTAGGTCTTATCTTCCTCTTCTTCCATGCACTCCTTGCTGCTGTCCACCAGTTGGCATAGATGGGTGAGAGGCAGGGGCAGCTGCCACCAAGATGGTCCTGGGGCATCCTTGGTCGTGTCTGGTACAGCGTGCTATTCTGTTGGGAGAGGAAGGCTATATAGCACCATAAAGTACAGAGCTGTGTGCCAGTCGAGGAAGCATGCATGCGCAGTGTACAGTGATACTTCACCCAGGCTGTGCATGTGTTGCACTGCCTATACTCCCTGTGTCCCTACACACTATACACCTTTACACCAGTGAGCACACAATCCATCACCACGGGGCCCAAAACTCAGCACTAGTGAGCACATGCTCCAGAACAAATGAGCACACACCCCAGCACCTGTGAACACACACCCAACGCCAATGAGTATACGCCCCACCATGGGTGAACACACTCAGAACCAGTGGGCAGACATACCACTGGTGATCACACACCCAGCACTGTTGGACACACTCCAGCAAAAATGTGCATACACCAAATCCCCAGGGAACGCATATTCCAGAATTGGTGAACACATGGGCAACGACACATGAGGCACAGACATGGATCTGCACACAAAGGGCTATACACTTTGTGACATGGAAACAGTAGTGTGGCCTACACCCAATGTGTCACACAGCACTGGAGAATACATAAACCCATACATATATACATTTACATATACACACAAGGCTGATGGAATGGTGCACTGGCAGTCACTCACATGGCTGGGTAGGTCTCCTTTGCTCTCGTAGCCACCATCTGGCACTCACATTACCTCCATAGGCCACAGGGTGGATGCTATGTCTCCTCTGTAGCATCCAAGGTAAGTGCATTCAGCAACACCTCTGGGCCCCCTCCCTGTGGCATGCAGCTCCTTGCATTGTATTGCCATGACCTGATTCGTATACCTCCTCATGTCTCCAAAGCACTCCCATACTGCTTTCATGGCTCTGTAGCAGCCACCAATGGCACTGATATTGAATATTACAGTTTTGCCTGCCACACAAAGCCCATTTGTGCTAATGCATTCCTTTGCACTGCATTGCTTGTACATTGTCAGGCTGTGACACAGTCATGATATCAGTTGCCACCTATGACATCACTAGTCTGCACAGCCCTGCATGGCAGGCCACTGCACAATAGTAGTGCACAGCACTGTGCAGGATTGCACATAGGCATCCCGCACACATGCCTCCCGATGCAAAGCATATGCTCCCCGTCCAGCCTCCCCCCCCCAGATGTGTGTTGGGCAGTGCAGTATGACATACAGTAGCACAGTGCTGACACAGCAATGTGCTGTGCAATACTGCATGATACACCCAGATAGCCCAGAACCTGGCAGCAGCATTGTACAAGTGCTAGGCCTAGTAGTGGGATGAAAATGTCAGGCAGACAACGCAGGGCCATTTGACAGCAGGACCATAGTGGACCACCACCAATTTGGCCAATCTGCTGAACCTGCTGGTGGTCAGAGAGGACTGGCTGCTGGGATAGATAGCAGAGCAGAGAGGACCTGGAGATAGCTGTGGGCATCTGTGAGGCAGTGCCTCACACACAGAACTGAGGACACCCACATCTGTGACCAGTACCGGCACAGATTTAATGACATCCTTCTTTTTTTTGTCAACTGTATTTATCCTCCTGTGGTGGGTCAACTTCTGCATCCACCAGGCCTACTGAACTCGGGGACCTTCAGGGACTTTTAGCACCATGCAAGCCCTTGCAGATCCCCAGAGTTGCTCTAGGGGCATCATCCATGTCAGCCCCCACAATTTTCCTCCATTTCTCCCATGGTTGCTAACCAGGACCCCTGGCACATGCACACCACAGCTCCTAATTGGGTCCCTTCCGCCCTCCCCATAGACCTAACATCAGAGCTCCTGGTGAGTGGCACATCACATGTGTCCTACATGTAGCTGTGATGGTAGGCATCTCCATCAGGCCATGGATGTGCCCACCATCTGTGTCATGTGCACTGTCCATTCTACATTTCATGGATACTGGCAAGCATCTGTCAGATACAGCATGGGGTACTACCATACTGCACAGGAGCTTCTGGACATGTAGTGGCCACTGTGCAGTGCCACCCCTACTGTTTTCTGCCCCCCTGCCATTGTGCAGGCATGTCTTGCCAATCCCTGTTATCTGTGACGTGGTGCACCATGCATACGCATGCTTACCATGCCTTGAAAGGGTCTTGAGCTGACATTTAGAGATCTGTTGTACAGGAGCTGGGGGCCTAGTAGGATGCAGGCACTACACACAACATAAACTGTGCAAGGCCAAAACTAGCACAGGAGAGGTATCATACCTGTTGTACCTAGGCCATGGTGGCTCGCATGTGTGTGGTCATACAGGTGGTCCTACAGGAATGTTCCAGACCTGCCCATCTGCATCAAGCATACAGTATGTGATGGCTGGTGCACAGTGCAGGTGTATGGGTGATTATACTTTGTAATTGTATACTGAACACTGCACTGTGTTCAAATGCAGGATACTGATTACACCTTCCTTTCCCTCCTCTACAGACCTCAATGGACAGCTGGTCCCAATGAGGGGCACAGGACAGCAGGACTAGCTGGGCTGCAATAAGTATAGGTCCAGATTGCCAAGCTGTGACGGGCCCAAGGAAACTGTTCGTGGGAGGGATGTACACATAAGTACCCTATACTGTATGTTACACCTGAGGTTTCACGTTTACGCTTATATGTGCTGGAACAGCTTGGGGGGCTATGGCCATGTCCATACCACTTTCATAGGTGTTAGGGCCTGGCTATATCTGCTGTTTGTAATCATGGCAATGAATTATACTGGTGGAGTATGCTCTGCCACTGCAAAGTGTGCTGTGCACAGTGTTACCTACACAGTGTATGCTGACTCAGCAGTGACAGACAGCAAAGTACATTGAAGAGGCAATTCAATGTTGCTGCTGTAATGTACCCGAGGGAACCCGGCACTGCTTCTCTGGGTCTTGCACACCCTTGCTAAATCAACTCTGACTCGGAGTTGATTATATTAAAATACTGGAGGGGCAGAGCCCTCTGCATGGGGGAGTTTGGGTGGCAACCCCGAAAAAAGAATGATTTATTTAATAGCTTTATGCCAACCGCAATTGTGATTGACATAAAGCCATCATTGTAATGTCGGTCAACAAAATTTTTGTCAAACCATCATCGTAGCTCCCCTAGATGGCACCATCTATGTGGCATGCAGAGTATCAGTGCAATTGGGGTCAGTATCGGCCTTGGTATTTTTGGTAGAGGTCATGATCTACTGGGTTATGGCACAATGAGCAGACATTACCTATGTAAATGAAGGGACTGGTCGGGGTGGCAAAGCACAGGGTGATGCTGTCAGTGGGTGGGGGGAGTCACACCAATATTCTACACCTGAATGAAGGGGTAATATGGGTGTGGGTGAATCCAATCATGGAGGAGAGAATTTACCCCTTACATCTTTGCTCCTTCAATTGTGTAGACTCCTCTCTCACCCATGTCTACACTATACTGCATGCATCTGTGGTTGGTGACAGATGTTCCTGTGTGGCCTGCCATGCAGGACGCATGCCTGTGGGGGCATCACCTCTGGGGCTGTGGTGGGGGACACTCACCCTGAACTTGGGACATTGGTCCAACAGTGCCACTGTAGTGTGTCAAGGTCTGTGCAGTCTACTTCTGTGCATCTGTGTGCTACTGAAATGGTGCCCTGTGTCTGTCTATTGTGCCATGGCACTGCCTTCCACTGTGTGGTGGCATGCCCCTGTGTCACTGACCAGGTGACACAGAGGTCTACTGGCAGTTCTCACAGCCCTGGTTGTGCCCCTCATCAGTGCTGGTGAGGTCCGTTCTGCCATATGCATGGACTGTGTATGAATTGCTGTCAGCAGGTGGTTGACATTGGCCACTGTAATACTGGTACACCACCATGTCCAGCAGTGCGTGTCATACAGCTACTGTGGTAATCTACCTGCAGTGGTACCCTCTCTGGTGCTATATGCACTGTGTGCCATATTCACTGTGTGTCATACTCTTGCAGCTCGAGGTTGCCCCACAAATATGGCAGATGGTCAGTGGAAGGGGGGGCACTGATTGGCAGATGCTGTGATGACTAACTAACACAGTGATGACTAGGATATGATTACTCCACTGTACATGAACGGGAACAGCCATACAATCTGACACAATGTGACTTTGCAGGGCCAATGCCCTGCACAGGGCTTTGCTTTGGGAGACATCCTATACTGAAGGTGGTATCAGCGTCTTCTGGGATAGAGGATGCTTCCAGGCCACAGTGCATCAGTGCATCATATACCAGTGTTGTGGTGAATGGAGAACAGTGTGTCAGGCACCCTCCTATATACACCACCACTGCACACGCATGTTTCCATGTCAACTGCACACAGTGCTCCTTTATGGTTCCAGCCATGTACAACTTTGTAGTAAGCATCATATGTGTGTGCCTGAGTCCCATCCCTGCTGCCACCTGCGGTGACTCATGGATGTCTGTGTCCTGCCCATCAGTGTGGGCCTATGCACTGGATGCCTGGTCATTACATGTGGTGTGAGGGTGTGGGTCCTCACCATAAGGGCCATGACACTGCCTATCAGGCTCTAGCTTGGCACTGCTGTTGCATGTGCTGCATTCATACATCTGGCATGCTATCCAAAGTCATGTGTTCATTTCACAACTAGGGCACTCTTGGGTGCAGCATGGCACACCAATTGCATGTGCAGTCCTCTACTGTAAGGGTACACAATGCTATCCCTAGTATGGCATGACTGGTCCACTGCAACTGTTTTGCTCCCATCACCCATGTGTGGCATGGTGGCCCATGTGTCAGCTGGTTGTAACTTGGTTGCACATGCTTAGCCACTCCTGACTCTCTCATCCTGTGCACACCTGACTGAGTTCATTGTTTTTCTGTCCATAGGTGCCCAGTGGTCTACCAGTCATCAGGGTCATATTGAGGATGGAAGGGGATGGGATGACCTGCTGCACAGGCTGATCCATCTGCAGTAGATTCTCAGCCAGTGGGTGAACGACACCAACCAGAATATCCAGGACCTGGCTGCAGCTCTCTGCCAGCAATGTCCTCCACCACCACCTCCTGGAGCAGAGCTCTGATGCGGCATGGGCATCAGCAAGGGAACAGGTGTCCCCATTGGACTCCACTCCAACCTGACTATGGGCTGTTGCCCTGATTGTGTTTTCCCCACTCCCTTTTTATATAGTGTTGATGCTTTATTTTTATGACCTGTTGCCAGTTTGTTCTATAAAAGTTTATATTTGCAACAAATGTTGCTGTGTAATGTGTCTGTCACTGGTGCCCTCCTGTCCCACACTCAGCCACCCCCAGTGTGCAACTCTGGACCCAATGCTCTGGTCATGGCTGTGCCACTGCTTGCTCCCCTGTGGCCAGCACTATTCTTAGTGTTATATTCAGAGTTGTGCTGCTACAGTGTGCTGCACAAGTGCCTGTCGTTTGCATGGTGTGCAAGCCACCATATAATCATAGGGTTTAGAGCTAGTGCAATGCCTCTGAATATACTGTAGCATGCTAAAGGACCAGTGCAAGTGCAAATACAGGGCAAACATTGTGCTTGCATGAACTTCTGAATATCTGGGCCCTGTTCTTTAAAGCAAAGAGACAATTATAAATACCATGGCCCAGATATTCAAAAGAGTTGAGCCATGCTCAATAGGGTTGCGCCTGCGCAAGTCCAAAATTGTGCCATTCTGTGATATTCAGTAGGAGGCAGTTGCGCCCCCGAAATCATGCTGAGCAACAGCGCAATGATAATGAAGACATGCACAACTGAAGGGAGAGGAACCATGCATAAATGGCGCAGTGTGATATTGAAAGACTTGTTCAATGTGCAATAGTGGAGCAAGCAGAAGTTGCGACATGCTGGAAATGAGCCAAAATAAAAAGGAGCAAGGAAGAGGTGCAAGAATGCTACAGGGAAGCCACATGCGTCAGAGGCAGAGGCAGACAGACAGGGCAGGAGGCACAAACAGGGCAGGCCAGGGGAAAGGTCACACTGAACAGGCAGGCACAGGGAAGGTGTGGGGAGCCACACAGCACAGAGGCCAGCACAGGCAGGTGTACCCGGTGCAGGGGAGGAAGCAGCCAGGACAGCAGGGGAATACAGTAACAGCTGCCCAGCTGCCGGGGGGGTGAACACAAGCCAGAGACATGGCCAGTGCCACCTTCCACATGAAGGCCATAATAAGGGGGGTGAGAAGGCAGGCGGCAGGGGGGCGTGGCCATGGAAGGGCCCGTCAGTGGTATGCCCCCAACAGGCAGTACCGAGCCCACACCAGCTTGGAGCTGTACACTGATACTGAGATGGTGGGCTGGTACCGCCTAAACAGGGCAATTCTGAGGCAGCTCTGTGAGCTGTGCAGTGATGTGATGCAGGCACCCACACGACGGAGCCATACTCTGTCAGTGGAGACCAAGGTAACAGCCTGCATGTGCTTGCTCACCACGGGTACCTTCCAGAGACCAACTGGGGACACCACAGGCATAACCCAGTCAGCCACGTCACGCCACCTCACCCAATTCCTCAGCACACTGCTGCCACATGCTGAGGAGTACATCCATTTCCCCAGCACAGCGGCGGAGTGCTCAGCAAACATACAGAAGTTCCACAGGATAGCATGTATGCCTGGCATTCTGGGGCAATAGACTGCACCCATGTGGCCATCCGCACACCACCTGGCCCCGAGGGGGCTGCATGCATCAATCGCAAGGGCTATGCCAGCATCAACTGCCAGGTGGTGTGCGATGCCAGGGGCACATCATCAATGTCTGTGCCATGCATCCTGGAGGAACACACGATTCTTTCATCTGGCACCAGTCGGCACTGTGCCACAGATTCAAGAGTGGGGACATCCCCACTGGCCACCTAGTGGGTGAGTATGCAAACCACATGGACAATCATAGGGCCTGGGGGGGCATGGCCAGAGGTGGCATGGGTAGTGGCCTACATGGATTTGGGCAGGGTGATGCTGATCACCAAACTAACCTCCACCCTCTACACACAGGTGACAGTGGATACCCACTCCGTTCCTGGCTGCTCATACCCTACCAGTGGCCCGCGACCCCATTGCAGCAACGCTACAATGAGGCACACGCCACCACATGTAATGTCAGCGAGCAGGTGTTCGGGATGCTGAAGGCACATTTCTATTACCTGGACACCTCCGGTGGTGCCCTACAGTACAGCCCCTCAAAGGCCTGTGGGATATTCCTGGCCTGTTGCATCCTGCCCAACATGGCCAACGAATGTGGGATAGCCGTACAGGTCGAAGAGGGGGACAGCGATGGGGACGATGGGGATGCCGGTGTTACACGAGGTCCCAGCACCCTAATTGGTACCCTCAGAGGTACACCGTAGACAGCTAATGCTTAGGTATAGGTTATACTAATACTTCGGGCTAAGGGCATCTACCGTACAAGAGTAGATGTCAGGATATGAATGCATATTGTTGTAATCCACTTTGCTTGCTAATACACATATATTTTACCATGTATTTTCTGTCTATTTCTTACTTGTCAGATGCCAAGACACCTGTCCTTGAAGTAATTATAATATGTAAGACAACATTGCCATCTTTTGGTGATGTGCACCACTACACTTAGTTATGTAAGACTCTGTATAAGAACTTCTTTGTTCTAAAACTGATGACTTTACAGAATCATATAATGTTATCTTGGACCATGAAGCCATCTCTAATTTAGTCAATAGGGCTCATCTCTGTAACTAGAAATGTTTCTATCTTTTGGTAACCATAGTAATTATCATAGGTATATAATGTTATGCACAGGCTTTACACCACGGAGACCCGAGCAACCCCAAGAGACTACAGAGAAACATCGAGGTGTAGGAACGCTTAGCATTGGCTCCCGGTTCATATTGGTAAGAACAGCTTAGGGCAACTGTGATTTATCCCTTTGGTAGTAATAAACTTGTTTATTACTCTAAAGCAACGTGTTTGTGATCACTTGCATTCCCAATATCATCAAGAATCTGAAAGTGAGGTTTAGACCTCTTGACAAATTGGCGACCGTGTGCAGGTGAAATTTGGTGTCTGTAAGTCTTCACTTGTTGCTTAAGCTTTTCCCTTCCCCACGGGGACAGTAGAGTGTACATTCCCGTATCACCTCTCCCGTTTAAAACTACGTTTGTAGTTACTTGCAAAGTCTGGCTGACTTTTTGAGTGTGGTCGATGCCGTCTCAACCCACTCCATAGCAGCTTGAATTGCAAGCCTACAACTAATACAGTAGCCCGACTGTGTCTAAAGTACTCGTGCTGTGGATCAATATGCAGCACGCTGTCTTTTTCACAGTTTGAATTTTCGTTCCCTCACACATAATGGCCACAGTATCAGATATCTGCGCAGAACTGAGACTCGATGTCTCTAACTTCCTTGTCTCCCATGGAGGATGAGCTGACTTCGTGCGGGACACAAGTCAATCCGAAAACCCTGTACTGGGGATTTCAACCCAGTACGCAGAGACGCGACAATCAACCAATAAGCACCACGCTAAAGGGTTGATGGTAGCCACTCTCTATGCTGCTTTGGAAGCCTCTGAAGCAAGGTTTCGAACCCTTGATCTGCAGATTTCATCTCTTAAGCAAGAGATGGGTTTGCAGGAAACAGAATGTATCAGACTGCAGCAGAACTTGGAGTCTGAACTCCAAACTCTGCCAAATGAAAAAGATTCACTATTGCATCATTCAGCCCAGACTAGTGAACAGGAACTATGTATGTTGATGCAGGAGTGTGAAAGTTTGAGACAGGATAAGAGTCAGGTTGTGCAAATGAATGATTTGCTGAGTGCTGCGAATGCTCAGTTGAGTGATGAAATGGGTGAGCTTCAGGACGAGATCAACCAGGTAAGTAATGATTTAGAGGTAGCCTACAGGGACAATCGCGAATTGAGCGCCACGTATCAAGTTTTGCAGAAGCAAAAGCAAGATGAGGCTGATATGGATGTTGCAAGTGTGAGTCATGATGAATATAGAACTAAGATGGCGACACTGCGCCATCAGCGAGAGGTACTGGCTGAACATGTTAAGGCAATGGGAGACGTAGCCCCTGCCTTTCATTCGTCATCAGAAGGGGAGTTATCTGATGATGATGTTTCACAGTACAATGCCCAGTCATGCCCCTACTATGGCCCAGACTCCCCACCCAGCCATCCACAGCATGGCGGGTCCCTGCCCCCAACTCCCCAGGTCACACGTCGATGACACTCATCATGAGAAATGCCAACATGGCAGCGCCCATGATGGGGGGGAGGCTCAAGCCTGGTCCCGACGGCGCCTCCGGTAGCCATTATTAATGTGGAAGACAGGCAAGAGGTAGAAACCATGATCGATAGAGCATTAGGCAATGTCCCCCTTCCTGAAAGAAGCATGAAAGCTATTAAAAGCCAGATTAGGCAGCTTTTTCAGGAAGCCAGCACTCAGGAATGTATTGTCCACACCGCAGCCGAAGCTGGAGCTCGCACAGCCTTAGATGGTGCACGAGACACTTTACCTTTGCCTGATCGACCACCCACTAATTCCCTGCAAATGGCCTACTCTGTTCAGCAAATTGCTGACAGTATCGGTCGGATGAGCCCATCCAACAACCTCAGCTGTCACTTGGAAAAGGTACATTCTAAATGCGAGGTGCTCAGCCTCGCTGCAGAATATCAGGTCCAAATACTACGCCAGACCATCGATCCTGGTTTGTGGGCCAAACTCCCTGAAGATGTTTGCCAGGATGGGAATGCCACCTTTGATGAGATTGCAGCTGAGCTCATTTCTGCTCACAGTCCAGGTGTTGAAGGAGTGATGCTTGCATATCCTGTGAAGCAGAATGCAAAAGAAAGCCCAGCGACTTACCACCAGAGACTCTGGATGGCCTACCGAGCAGGAAAGCACCTGGCACAAGAAGCTGCGGATGTAGATCTTATTGAATATAAGATCTTGTTCCTTAGGAACATGATTCCAGCAGTACGGGAAAAGGTAGAGCCAACCACCTACCCAAACACGGACAGGTTTGCCGATATTCTTCGGAAAACAGAAAGAGTATGCCAACTGTATATCCGTGATTTGGGCTCCGGTTCCAAGAAGGTAGCTGGTGTGGAACCCACTTCGGGGACCACGACACACTACACAGTGGAAGGGCAGGCTCAATGCCAACAGGCGCAACATTCGCCAGCCCCTCCAGCCGGTAACCAACACCCCCAACAGGCCCAACAACAACCACATCAACAACAGCAACGGGGTGGGAACCAGAATTGGCACAAGAACAGAAAGCATAAGGTTAGAGGTAAACCACAACAGAGAAAGAGTCTTTCAAAAAGGGAGATAGCTAAAGAAAATCAGAAATTTCGAGAGCTCCTGGGACAAGTGCTCTCTGTGGCGGATGCTGTTCCTGCTCAGACCCTTGCGGCAGTACAACCGGCAGCCCAGGCCACAACCGGCCATGGAGACATCAGAGGTACAGGCCCTCAGACCCGTACAGGCCTGAACCCAGAAGTTCCTCCCTATATAGCATCAGTACAGCACAGTGAAGTCATTCACGCAAGTCAGGCCCAACCTCTGCATGCTTCCGGCAATACGGATTGACAATTACAGGCCCCAGTCCGTATTGTAAACAAGCTGGTCTTGGATACAAACGGAAGGCTCTGCACCGAAGCCGAGTCGGGTGTCGCCGACTAGTAGTCTTACTAGATACAGGTGCAGCTGTATTTGTGCTACATGATGAACATCCGGACACGTCCCCTTGGTGTACCGGATGGAAGACCAACATGTCAGGAGTCGATGGTACTAGGCTGCCTGCATACCATTCTCTACCCTTACCGGTGGAGTTAGGCCATTTAAAAGCCTCACATACTTTCCAATTAATGGTACTGCATGATCATCCTAGTATCATAGGGATCGACTTCCTTGCGCCACACGGCTGTGTGGTGGACCTAGCTAATGTTATTGATACAGATTCAGGGTCAATACCATACCATTCTGATTCCTGACTCACATGTTGTGGCAATGATATCTGCCAATGACAAAGAGTATGATATAGATTTGTTCAAGAATCATGAACTTTTCCCAAAACTCCTACCTATTCTGCAACAATATTTGGAAGCGTTTGCAGTTAACAAACATGACTGTGGTAGAATGCATACTGTCATTGAAGTGCCAGACCCGGCACATGAGAGGCAAAGGCAATATTCTTTCCCAACTGAGGCCTTGCCTTCTTTTAGAGAAATGATCAAATCACTCCTTAAGCAAGGAGTAATCAGGACTTGTGTTTCCACTGCCAACTCCCCAGTGTGGCCTGTGAAGAAACCCACAGGTGCCTAGAGACTTACTATTGACAACAGGAAACTGAATCAGGTCACTCCCAGTTGCTCCCCAACTGTCGCATCGGCACCAGATGTGCTCCGACTTTTAACCCCTGATCAGAAATGGTTCAGTGCCCTGGACATTTCCCATGGTTTTTGGTCACTGCCATTGACCCTTAAGAGTCAATATAAATCTGCCTTCACCTTTGAAGGAAGACAGTATACATGGACTTGCTTGCCACAAGGATTCCATAACAGTCCATCCCTCTTCCATCTCCACATGATGGATGCCCTTGAGAGTTTCTCTACCCCCCAATGTCTCTTACAGTATGTGGAAGACCTGTTGCTGGCCACAGCCACACAGGAACAACATCTGGATCTCTTGGATGAACTACTGACCCTCATTCAGAGAGCAGGTTTGAAATGTAACCCAGCAAAAGCACAGTTGTGTCAGAAAGAAGTACTCTTTCTGGGTCTAAAAATAACTGACCAAGGTCAAAGCCCTACCTGGAAAAAGGTACTGGGATTACAAGACTTGCCATCACCTACCAGTGTGGCAACTCTTCGAAGGTTCCTAGGTATGGTAAACTATTCGAGAGATTTCATTGTGATCTTGCTCAGAAAGCTGCTCCTCTATACGAGCTACTCAAAAAGGATGTACCATGGACTTGGGGCCCTAGTCACACCCAGGCTGTGACATCACTGAATCAGGCCTTGGCCTCCGCCCCAGCACTGGTTAACCCCAATCCAGCACTACCATTCCATCTGGAGTGTGCCACCTCTGACATTGCCATGTCAGCAGCGCTAGCCCAGAAGGTGCATGGCACCTTGAGACCCATTGCATATGCCTCACAGCTCTTGACCCCAGTGGAACAGAAGTATGACCTTTGTGAAAGGAACCTTCTGGCTACCTACTGGGCTGTCAAGCACTTCCTGTATATCATTGGGTACTCACCACTGATCATTAACACTAACCATACACCGACTACTTTTTTGCTCTCAGACAGAGTGAAGGATGGATCAGTCTCTAACACCAGGCTGACACACTGGTCACTTCTTCTCCAGTACAGGGACATACAGGTCCACCCAACTAAAGTTCCATCTATGCTAGCTCATGGTCTCCTTTTCCAGGGAGAACCCCATGACTGTACACTACAGTCACCTGATCTTCCAGATCCAGGTCCTTTCTTCCCTGCCACGCCACAAGTACTCGAGAGTACCTCTTTGTGCCGTATCTTTACTGATGGTTCAGCATCCTACTATCAGGGAGAACAGATTGCAGGGATGGGTATTTTGGTGATCTACCCTTATGGGAACACTGCTAAGATATCTAAACACTGTAGTGTAGCTTCATCACAATATGCAGAGATGGCAGCGGTGGCCTGTGCCCTTGAGTTCATCCAACATGGAACCCAGGATACCATCATCTTTACAAACTCTAATTGGGTTTTTTGTTCCCTTACAGAATTTCTTCCCTTCTGGCAGAAGAACTCCTTCCTCTCTTCTGATGGCAGTCCAGTGAAGTATAAGAAATTGGTAATATACATACATGCGCTGGCACAGAAATTTGCGCACAAACTTTATGTACACAAGGTTAAAGCCCATGCTCTCCATGACCCCATCATGCCTTCAATGACACTGCAGACACCCTCGCTAAGGAAGGGGCCTGAGGGGGGTGACGTCTGGATGATGGAACATCCAGAGGCTAATGCAACTGTACATATTGCAGCACTCAAAAAGAAATCTGAGTCTTTTTCTCCCTTGGACCACTGTGCAGCCCAACAGCTGGACACTGAACTCAAAGAAGTGTTCAGATTCCTTGATAAAGGTACTGAAGAAAAACTTACTACACATAACCCTTATCGGAGGCATGAAGGTAAGTTACGCTTGTCACCAGATGACAAGCTTGTTTGGTTTCAACCAGATGACTCCCCCAACAAGTTGTGGGTTGTCCCCAGACACCTCAGATCTGAGTTCTTGCACCAAGTGCATGACACTCCCACTGGTGGACACCAGGGAGCAGAAAATACTCTCCAGTGACTCAAGACCACCACCTGGTGGCCTGGTATTACTAAAGACCTTAAACAATACATAGACAACTGCTTTGTTTGTGCACAAAACAACCCCATCCCAACCAAGCGAAATGCCAAACTTTTACCACAAAGACATTCTGGCCCTTGGCATGCCATCCAAATCGACTTTATTTGCTCTCTGACCAATACCAGCAGAAATAATAAGTATGCTCTTGTGGTAACTGACCTTTTCTCAAAGTGGGTGGAGGCTTTTCCCACTAAGACATGTACAGCAAAGACCACTGCCAAAATCCTGGTAGAACAGATCTTCTCCAGGTGGGGTCTACCCCTCAAGGTAGACTCTGACAAAGGAACTAGTTTTACAGGTGAGTTGATGAAAGAATCCCTTGAACTCCTTGGAGTTCAGCAGAAGTTCCACATACCTTACCATCCATAATCTTCAGGTCAAGTAGAAAGAGCCAACAGACGGATTAAGCAAATGCTTTCCAAATTCATTGAGGACAATTTCAAAACCTGGGATTCCCTATTGCCTTTACTCCTTATGGCAATCAGGGGCACACCTTCAGCCACCACCCAGCTCACACCCTTCAAGGTGATGACTGGTAGACAGATGAGATTACCTGAACACCTGTTGTTTGACCTGCACATCCCTACTGCAGACCGCGTGTCTGTGGATCAGTTTGTGGAAGAACTCAGAAAAGACCTCATACACACACACTCGTACACTGCAAATTGCATGGGCAAAGCCTAGCAACAATCCAAAATACAATTTGACAAACATGCACAAGAAGTGGATTGGCAAGTTGGAGATCAGGTAATGGTACTTCAATTTGCACATCCCACCCATTCCTTCTTGAATAAGTGAAGGCCCCTACCCCATTGTCAACAAGCTCAGTCCAGCAGTCTATCAGGTTAGACTCCTTCATAACAACAAACTGACTGACAAATGTTTACATGCAAACCAGCTGAAATTATATAAAGGAGCTTAACTTACTTTTCCTCACCCCATTGGGCAGAATTGTACTAACATACTAATCTTTGATCTTCCTTTTCAGATACACTGACAAGATGGCTATCTTGTTCCTTTATTTCCTCCTCTCAGGAGTGATTTCCTGCATCCAAGGCACAGTACTGGACCTCCTACACCAACTCGACCCTCCAGCACCTCCTTCAGAGGGAATATCCATCAAAATACCAGATACCATGATCACTGTCCAGGAAGGTTCCAATGCTTACTTCACTACCTTGGCTATTGCTCCTGACAAATCCACCCTTCAAATTGAGTGGCAAACCACATCACAAGGACAAATTCTCCCTGTGGCCAAACTCTCCAAAGGCACTTTCCCAGGTTGTCCCAATGCTAAATTATCCCCAAATGGTTCATTGTCCTTGTTACAAACTGCATTAATACATTCTGGTTTGTACAATATAACTGCCTTAATAGACTCTTCTTACTGTAATTCTTTGTCCAAGGATTCCACTCGCAGATTTTGTGCTATACACCACATGGCTCCGGCAGCCATGTACCTCTCTGTATTGTCACTACTGATAAACAGCTTTTGAATGTCCAAGCACAACCCTTGGATCCCGTAGTGGCCTACAGCCACTGCCATCCCAGGTTCTTTGATTAACAGTTTACAGTTTATGCATATACCTGTTTTGTTTAATCTTACTTACTGGAATATGAAAGAGTTTGGTATGTGCCACAATACTAATACATCAGCGTTTTATAGTACATTATTGCTTGATAGTTTAGCTGCATTTCAGATTCGTATGCAGGATCCTTTTGCTGGTGTCTATTCAACTGAACATAGAGGCAATTTCAGGAGGAAGACCCCTCCTGGTAATTTGAATCATAAACTTAACAGAAGTGAAGTTGACAGTTCGGATGTTACAGGTGCAACCGGTATTGTCACAGGTCTTTTTGGTATGGCTATGTCTATCTGGAATAAAGCTGACATTGCTGCTATCAAAAGTCATTCTGCAAAGTTCTCCACTGGCTTGGTTAATAATGTTTTACCTCCATTATTGCATGGTGTGGATGGTCTTAGTCAGGAAGAACGATACACTGTATACAACATGCACGACATTGCAAAGGCATTTACTGATTCTAAAGATAAGATCAATGTACTCATACAACAGAATAACAGAGAAGCAGATAAACAATCTATTGCTAGGGAAATACTCTGCTCTGCTTATGGCTCCTACATTATCACTACCATCAACAACCTCTTCCGTGATTTAGAATCCGGAAGAATTCCTGACATCATACATGATAGACACCTCTCCAAATGGTATTGTCCAAGATGTAAAACCTCTAGCTGTGTTTCCATGTGTATGCAACAGACTTTGTCTATTCCTCTCTCAACAGCTAGAAATTTGGGGTTTATGACCAGACACCCTAATACTGGTCCCTGTTTCACTACTAAGAAATGTTCCATAACAGATACCATGTTTGTTTCTTTCACTGTCTCCTTACCACGTTTTGATCCTAATACAGCTTTGTTCGACAAGCTTGCACTGGTACATTCTATAGGGCATTTGGATGAAGACATCTACAGAGAATGCCTGGATCTACCACCTCTACTGGTTTACCATTCTTTCCTGGATGCCTGGGTGGCTCCGCACACAGACTGCTGTGCCAAAATGCAATATATCTATCTGTGCCACTGTGATGTGTTTGATGTTATACGCCCTGTCTGTGGCTACTCTCCAGACAGCATTGATTGGACTTTCACTATGGATGATGACATCACTGAGAATGGCATCAACTCTTTCGACTCAACAATGGCTCCGAATCAGCTGTACCAATCCTATCGTGAGGAGGCTCATCGCCTGTCAACACGGATTTCAAAGATGACCTACACCTGCCCTGTCCAGTTGCAAAAGTGGAGACTGCTTACTGTACGTTCACAGTACAACTCTGATGGCAAATACTGTATTGTTACTAATTACAAGACTTATACATATGGTTCTGTTACATGTGCTATTCATTACCCCAATTTTTGTTTTGTTCCCCACCAGAAGACTGTTATTGGACATACTGTTATAACCCCCGTCCCCCTTATGGATGCTGAAATTATTGATGGTAACCCAGATTATCTACTCACACTCTCAGAATACTTGCCATACTTTAACGTACACATAGACTCACTTACACTTACACTGAAATCCCTTTTAGACAGGAAAGACACACATCTCATCCACATCAGCAATAATATTACCAAGTCCAATGAAGCTGTTCTTGACCTGATTAATGATGGAGATATGAATAATGCATTAACTAACACCTGGTTAGAAATCACTTTTAAAGGTTTTGTTATTATATAAGCATTTTTGATTTTCACTTTGATTATTATGCTTTGCTGCCTACGATGTACACTACGCCAACACCGTGAGCAGCTCAAGTTCCTTTACAAGGCTTGCACATCGGGATTGTAAACGACCACTGCTCCTGTCCTTACCCTAGACATTTGCCTGTGTTGCCCTTGCAGGCAACAAGGGGGGAATTGTTACACAAGGTCCCTGCACCCTAATTGGTACCCTCAGAGGTACACCGTAGACAGCTAATGCTTAGGTATAGGTTATACTAACACTTAGGGCTAAGGGCATCTACCATACAAGAGTAGATGTCAGGATATGAATGCATATTGTTGTAATCCACTTTGTGTGCTAATACACATATATTTTACATACATATATATTGTATTTTCTGTCTATTTCTTACTTGTCAGATGCCAAGACACCTGTCCTTGAAGTAATTATAATATGTAAGACAACATTGCCATCTTTTGGTGATGTGCACTACACTTAGTTATGTAAGACTCTGTATAAGAACTTCATTGTTTTAAAACTGATGACTTTACAGAATCATATAATGTTATCTTGGACCGTGGAGCCACCTCTAATTTAGCCAATAGAGCTCATCTCTGTAACTAGAAATGTTTCTATCTTTTGGTAACCATAGTAATTATCATAGGTATGTAATGTTATGCACAGGTTTTACACCTCAGAGACCCGAGAGACCTCAAGAGACTACAGAGAAACCTCGAGGAGTAGGAACGCTTAGCATTGGCTTCCGGTTCATATTGGTAAGAACTGCTTAGGGCAACTGTGATTTATCCCTTTGGTAGTAATAAACTTGTTTATTACTCTAATGCAACATGTTTGTGATTACTTGCATTCCCAATATCATCAAGAATCTGAAAGTGAGGTTTAGACCTCTTGACACCGGTGACGATGGTGATGGGCAGCCCCCCCCCTTGGCTGACAGGACCCCCAACTGCTCCGGCTGGCACAGCTGCACCGGAACACCATCACGGAGGAGCACTTCAGCCAACCCAGGTAAGTCATGGGGCCATGCACAACCACCAGTGGCCAAGGCACAACCTGCAAACACACAGGGACACACACCGGGGGTGCATGCCATCAAGGGAAGTGGCAGGGCACAGAGGCACACACACAGCCAGGGATGGGTGAGGATTAACATGCCACACCAAAGGACACACACACACACACAATGCAACAAACCTGCACAGAGGGCAGAAGGCACACCAACCCAGAATGCACACCCTAGCAACACACATGTCCACAGGCCACCACACCCACTGCCTATCCATGTGCTTGTGTCAGATGCTGAGCACCATTGCACATTGGTGTACAGCTCAATTCAGGCATCATCATGCACACGCAACTGCGGACAGCAGCCGGGAGGGTGTGCAGGTGGACTGTGTGTCCGTGTGCAGGGCCGGGTACCCACCCATGCACTACCCACTGACACACACAATGCACACAGGGCAGCACCAGACAGTAGCCGTGCTGGAAGACAGGTCAGTCCTGTGACACAGTGCCACAACCACCACGGATGCATGGGCCACCCCACCGAGACCCTCCAGCAGTGGCAGGCTGACCACTGACTTCATGGGGTGGCACCGATGGTCCCCAAGGGGTTCCACTGCATGGACATGACCGTGCCCACGTAGAGGTCTGCAGCACACCGAACATGCCTTCACCAGGAGTGCTCGGAATTCCCACAGCTGAACCCGGCATCGACAGGGTGGGAGTCGCATGACACCAGGAACGGGAGGTGGATAGTGCACTGCATGGTATCTGCGATGCATGGGCCCATTGTGGCCATGACAGCAATGAATGCCTGTGCCTGCCTGTCAATGGCAGTGTTCACATCCTCCTTAAAATGGTCCATCCGTGCCAGGATCTGTTCGGTGTCCCTGCTGCGACGCTCCTCTGCCCACTCCACAGCCACACGCAGTGCATCCACGGACGTCGCAAGCCTCATCTGCTGCCGGACAGATGCTTGCAGTAGGCGGGTGTGCTCATCCAAGAGGTCATCAGCCTCCTCGGCATCCTGTCCCTCAGGGTGTGCATGGCCCTGATGTTCAGCAACCCTTGAGGGTGGGTGCTGTGCATCAAGACCAGGTCTGGGCATGTCCACAGGTGGTGCACAGATGCCGTCACTGAACCCTGTACCCCCAAGCCCAGTGGGTGACTGCTGATGCTGCCCCTCCAGCTGCCGCACCCCAGGGCTCAGTGGAGCCACCGCAGTGGCCGCAACAGTCCCACTGTCCTGAACAGACACCAGTGCTGCCCTACTGGTGCTGACAGGCACAGCCTGGAACTGTGCTGAAATGCAGGCCTCCATGGCGGCACCACCCACAGCCGTGGGCACGAATTGCCCTGCTGCATGTCCATCTTGTGGCACACTCGTGTCACTGCCCATGATGGTTGTGTCATCATCACTGGTGCCAGACTCTGCCCCGGCCACAGCCACAGCGTGCTGGCATCCATGGATGCCAGCACGCTGGGACACAGGCAGGGCTTCCTCCACACCTGTCACGACGACATCAGTGTGAACAGCCCGGTGGCCCCACTGTTGCAATGATCCACATATACCTGTGGAGGTGGATGGTCCCACCTCCGACTCCATCCGACTGTCCACAGTGGACAGGCCCACCACCACTGATCCATGCAGATGCTCAAGATCTGTAAGGGAAAGCAAAGTCACGTTACTGTGTGTGACCTACCCTGGCCCCCCATAGACAGACCATGACTTACCATGCAGTGATGGGCCACCACCCATCTGGAAGCCACCACCCCGAACACCCTCAATGGCACTTCACTGCATGCTTCCAGAAAGCCTCTCCTCTGCTGGGGTGAGCTGTACCACCTACGGCTGACCCCCACCTGTTGCAGCATGTGCAGCCCTGATGGCAGCCACCTTTTCCTTTACCCTCCTCCTGTCCGTGCCCATCTTCTTCTTACACTCCTGCATGGAGCACTGGTGGCTGCCATGCAGGTTCATGGCACGTGCCACCTCCTCCCATGCAGCAGCATGGGCCTGAGGGGTTCCCCGCCATCCACTGAGCAGTGGCTCCTGATCCAGGTAGGCGTCAAACAGGGCCCCGGTTTCGGCCTTTGTAAAATTCAGTCTTCTCCTCCTCCCACCATTGTGTTCCTCCTCTCTAACAATGTGCTTGGTCATTATGTAGCCTGTAAGAATGTTCCTGAATCCACAGTCCACACTCCCAAACAGCATGCAACTCACCAATAAACTGCAGTAACCGACTACGGCCACTGCAGCACATTGTCGCACCTTTATAGTGCAATCCATGCAAATGAGGTGAGGAGCAACTTTAAGTAGATGCAAATTGCAGTGCTGCGCCATTGAATGGCTGATTAGATGATTTGCATATGACGGCTGAATATCACGCTGTTGCACTTTGTGCAATTGTGTTAAACATGCTGAGCCAATGGCACAGTTCTGTGGCATGCATAGTACACCTCACTGCGCATGCCTGGGTTGCTGACACAGGCATCTGCCACGCTGATGATGTGCTGTGTGTGGTAGGCAATGCAGGGCATGGCCACCATTGTGCCAGTGGTGCTATAGCGATGGTCACTTCATGGCGCTGTGGCACTGGGCCTTCATAGGTGCAATGGCCCTACTGCCTGGTAGTCCACTTTGGCGCTGGCACACAGGTAGCCAACCATGCTACATGCATTTTCATCTGATGGCGCTGTGCGTTGCCTTGCGCCAGAGACCCTTGACCCTGTGCCCGACCTTTGACCCCTTGGCACCATGCGTCAGGCATAGGTGCACCTCTATCGCACTGTTCGGTAACAGCGTGATAGGGAATGGTAGCGCTGTACCGTGCAGCATCTGCACATGGGGAGCCACGCTGCAGAGTGCCATATTGCCTACTATAGCTGCTAGAATGGCGCTCAGATGGGCAGCACAATGGATGGCTATTGAGCTGGCCAATCTGGTGGCCATAGTTGAGCCACACCATGGGCCTATCTTCAGGGAGGCCCCCCTGGACAGGGCCAGGACCCAGGTGTGGCAGGAGGTGGCCACTGCCCTGGAAGAGGCCACAGGATGGGGGCATACAGCTGAGCAGTGCAGGCACCGCTATGGTGACCTGTGCAGGAGAAAGCCGGAGCTACTGGCCTGACTGTGGGCACGTGCCAGGAGGGGCACGGTGCCACGTCTAGGTAGGGTTTCTGTCAACACACTTTTACCATCCATATGAGTCATAGTGTTGTATGTGTCCAGCACATAGGGAGGGACTGTATGGGGTTGGCCGTGTCGGTGCTCACAGGGTGTGGGGTGGGTGGGTCTGGCTGGGTGGGAGGACACACACCTTGGGGCAGGGAGACTTTGCTTCAGGAATGTACTGATGTTCTTCTCTCCTTTTGTTTCCCCACAGGCCCGGACGAAATACACAGAGTGAGGGCAGTGCGGCAGAGGGGGGAGGACAACGCAGTCAGGCGGGCCGAGGGCTATCAATGCCCACCTGACCGGCCCGATGAGCATGAGTGCCATACATCCATGATTAGTATTGCATGCTGTGTGACAGGGTGGGCAGCGGGGCATGGCCACCATTCATCGACATCACTGCCATGCACGCCACTTGTTACAGTCAACACTGTCCAGTGGCAATGCATGTCTGGGTGTGTGATACTGGTGGTCCATGCGTGCACCAGGTGCATGGCTGTGCCACTGCCTTTGTACCATATAGCCATGTCACTAAATGGCCACGGTGGTGCTGTGCGTGACATGGCCGGTGGGTGTGTGCAGCATTCCACATGGCTGTATGCACCTGGGTGGGCAGGTCCTGCGGACATGATCACTGTGGGTGGTCACACACCATCACAGTGGTATGTCCCATGGCCGTATGCCATGCACAGTGGGTAGGCTGTATGGGGTTGTGCATTCACACCTATTGACTGCACTCCCTTGTCCTAGGTACGCACCATCTCTGTGAAATTAGGGACACCTCAAGGGAGCTCCTTCATCTGGCCTGCGAGTCCATGGACATATTGAGGAGGCTCAACGCAACGGGGGTGCTAATGAGGCACAGAGGCAGGAGGTTCTAGAGCCATGGACGGCGGTCAAGATGATGGTCGTTTGGTCCCTGACTTCCCTTACCCCCCTGGACACACCCTCACACCCCTCCTATCCCATCCCATTTGTCCAACCCTTCCCCCTACCCACCCCCACCTTGTTTGTGTCCCCCACCCCAAGCTTGTATATAGTTTTTATTATTGTACATAGTTCACTTTTATATTTACAATACATTTGAACTTGATATGAATACTGTGGTGGTCTCTGATTTGCAGTGGGCTATAGGTGCTCAGCTGCAGTGGTGTGTATGGCATCAGGGGTGGTGCAGTCATGGGTTTGTGTGTGTGTCCGTGTGGAGGTGACTATGGTGTGGGGGTAGATATCAGTCAGTGTCTGTGTTGTGTGTGTTGTTCCCTCTGCACTGGATGACTGTGTACAGTGGTTCATGGCGCGTGCTTTGTGTCCATGGCACATTCATCGGCCCCTCCATGGCCTGTGCAGCCGACACACATGCCTGTCTGTGACCTGCACTGTCTGCTGGCATGTCAGTGGTGGCATTCCCTGCAGGGCGGACACTGTACCTGTCACTTTGTTGGGTTGCCCATGTCACTGGTGTGGTGCATACCTGGCTCGGGTGGCACTGTGGGCAACACAGTCATTGTCCCACCTCCATGCTGTGGCTTGTGTGTGTTGCAGGGGATGTGCCCCACTGTCTGTGGCTTGTGCTCCGGGTGACTACTGGTGGTGTATGGGTCCACGGTGCATGCACAGGGTGGCTGGCACTCCAGTGCCATGGTGGACTGCGGATTGTGTGTACACGGCTTACATGGGCCCACAAAGGGGCTTGGTTGCCCCACCACTGTGTCCTTGTGTTCTTGTACCCTTGGGTATGGGTAGGTGTCTGTCCATACCCCACGTGTGGCATCCGGTGTGGTGCATGCTTCCACACACCACTGTGGGTGTCTGTGCTGGCTGTTGTGGCCAGTGGTGGGTCGGGGTGTGTCACTGGAATACTGTGCAGGGAGCTGTACCACTGGTGGTGGTGTCAAGGACACGACTGTCCCATGTGGGGTACCTCTTGTGCCAATGCATGGTCAGTCTCTCAGCAGTACCTCGGGGGGACTGTGCATGGTGGCACTGTGTCTGCCGTTGTTGCATTGCCGTGTGCTGCAACCCGCTGATGGGTGCTCATGGTGGGGCTGGCTTGCATGGTTCTGTGGTGCACAGGGTTGCATTGACACAGTGGGGGTGGTGGCATGTATGGGGTTTCCTGCAGTGGTGGTAACTGCTCATGGGGGGTTGTCTGGGAGTAATGGTGCAGGGTATGCTGTGCACTGGGGGGGTGGTGGGGCACAGGGTGGTCTGCCCTCCTTGTGTGCCAATCACAGCTTGCCAGTAGGTGTGATGGGGCACCATGGCCAGGCTGTGGGTTGGTTGCTTGTCTCCATGGACCAGTGGTTATTCCAGCCCTTCCCCAGTTGTGCTGTGCTTGGGGTGTGGGGGGATGATGTCTGTTCTGCTGTGTGTTCCTGTGCCCATCTGTGGCATGGGCGGTGGGCCCCTACCTCCCTGATTGTGCAGTTACATTGCGCTGTGGCTGGGGGGCTCCCTGGTTGTGCTATGGTGCCTCTGGACTGCTCAGCTGAACATCCCTTGTTGTGCTATGGCGCATCAGATCTGCTCAGCTTCCCCTCCCTAGTTGCGCTATGGCGCAGGTGTTGTGATATTCAGTCGTTCGCTGTAGGCGCAATTTGGCCTGCTCCATTTTTGAATATCACATCTCTTACGCATGGGCTCAATAGACTTGCGCTTGCTCCTGCTATTACGCACTTTTTGGGCACAGTTTGAATATCTGGGCCCATATGTCAATGACAGAAATTTTCTTTCTTACGCAAAGTTGTCTAGGCATTCAGTCTTTCAGCTTGTAATCACTGCCTCTTTAATATGAACATCATCATTGTTCTTCAAAGATACAATATTAATTTTGCACTAAGTAACCAAGTCCACATATTCATTAAGCATTTGAGTGTTTACTTCTATGTGAGTGCTTACTGTAGTTAACATAGCAGTTAATATATTAAATTTTGCATTTAATTTGGCTAATTTTGAAAGGGTTTACTCCAACATTTCTGTCAAGACATTTAGGAGTTAATAAATGGTCACAAGAGTATTAGCAAAAGATAGATCCTCAGTATTTCTGTTTGGTAATGAAGTGTGTGCTATGTGCTGGTGGCAGGGACTCAGAGTCAAAGTCCGAAGATCACTCCACAGAAACATTATGGGCTCCTATTATCCCATACCCCAATTCAGCAGTCAGAAGAAAACTATTCAAAATCTGGCCCGTTTTTCTGCTATTTTGGCTTTTTAAGTTTCTTTTTATATAATTTAAATTGCAAATCAGTTAAGGAAGCTTTATCTGACATGTTCAGTCCAGTAACTTAAAATAAACTAATTATTTGATAAAGATAGTTATTTAGTGAGAGAAACCAACACGTAGACCTCTTGTATGCAGCCAGACTCCTCACAAATATGACAGATTTTCTAAAGACATCGTAGTTGTGGTGCTCAGATAGCATGAAATTTGATCTGCATTTACTATGCAAGATAATCAGGAAATCAGATCTCTGACCCAGAATTCAGTCCGAGACCAGACTGGATTTTGAATCTTGGATATTTGGATCTGATCCCACTGATTAGTCACATCCTGGTTCTCTCAAATGGTCAGGCAAAATATCTAGTTTGTTTTTATATTTTTAGACCAACTACACCAAGTCCAGTCCACCTTCACCAACTGCTGTTGTGGTGAACTAGGATCTGAGATGCAGAAAAAACAAAGCGATTATTGTTAATGTTCAGGCCATGTCAGACTGCCCCCTTCCCCATACAAACATCCCTGGCAAGCTCATCAATGCATAGTAGCAGATGCTGTACCACTGCACCTTTACGCCACTTGTTCCACCACATTCTGTCCCATCCCTGGTCCCTGAAACTTGTACAGCCCTAAATATTTCCTCATTGACTGGTCACCATGACCCTTATAACAAACAACTGATTCATCTTCAAGAACTTGCCACATTGCTAGGCTGCCAGGTTAAACTGTGTAAAAAATATTTCCCTGAGCAAAAGACTCAGAAACTCAGCCCAATCACTTTTACTGCTTCCTCCATATCACTTGCCAAACTAATAGCCATGCATGGAAATCAAAGTTAAACTGTGTAAAAAGGTGTCCAGTACTGTCTAGCAGACACGCAATGATTTTTAAACTTTGATTTAATAAAATATTTGGATCACCAATATGTGTGTGAGGGATCTCTGCAGCTTTTCATACTGGTGCAGGGCTTTTTGCTGCCACTGTAGCCTTACTGTTACTCCTTGCATTCATTATTGCTAAAAACACATTAAGACTAAATCCCCCTACATCAGGTTACAGTTGAGGTCCCTGTGCAGTTTTGTTTATTCACTGACATGGCAGATGTATCTCCAACTGTGCAGTGTACTGTATGAGGTGGATGAGCAATGATGGATGTGTGAACTGGGGCAAGCAACAGAACATCAGCAGTTTGCATATTGCTTTCAGCTGCTTCAGTTTGCTTGCTCTGTTTTACTTAATTTTTTTTCTGAAGAGAGGGGAAATAATATTTTTTTTTCTGTTTGACAGTTACTGATAGATGAAGTCTGCAAACTCCAAAATATTTGCGAATTTCACTCATTTTGTAAAATATTTCGCAGATGCAAATGTGAAATGTGAATGTGAAATTCCAACTTTGAAATGTGGAATTTCACCCCCGAACGACAGAATTTCACCACTTGCGGGCAAAATTCCACTGTTTGTAGGTGAAATTCTGCACTTTTCTGGCAAAATTCTACATTCATTTCAAGGGTGAATTTTCACAAATTCACACTCACAAAATATTTTGTGGATTGCTCGAAATTCACAAAATATTTCATGCCAAAAATTAAACTTCAGCACATCTCTATTGACAGTCCAGATGTAGGAGAGTATGGGTCAAGAAAGCATTAAATCGCTGAGTCAACCAACAGAATATATTTGAACCATGTGTGTTTGGGATCTGGAGGCACCTCCATTTCACTGTTTGATCCTGTGTTTGCCTTATTTCAGTTTTATTCTAAACTGTACTCTCCTCCTGTTGTTAGTGGGCTTCAGTGGGGAGGAGGTGAGGGGTTGTCTGGTCTGAGTGATGGTTTTATAGAGGATGCAGAGAGGTTTGGAACTACAGTCATGGAAAATCAGAGAAAAGTTTGACAGTTAAGCAGAGTTCACAGTAAATCATAGCAAGTCCTGTTTTTTGTGACTAAAGTAACACCTTTTTCTTTTTACAAGGGAGACAAGAAGGTGGCTGACACTCATGCCACCCCGATTTGTGATTAGGACAGGTGCTAAAAAATGTAAAAGTCCTGTTTTTGTTTACTGAGTTTGTGTGTTTTACATCAGAGGATGATTATGTCCATGGTTAGAGAATTGTCTCACAAAGTGTCGGATGGGCAGGCAGCTGAGTAATACCACTAATTATGCAATGGCAAAACAATCCCTGAACTCAGAATGTTTTAGCTATTTACATGTGCTCATTTTTCCTCCACAATATTAATAAATAAGAACCATTGTATAATAGCAATAATGCTCGCCATGGTGTATATTGTGCAGGGATAATATATATTTTTAGGTGTTGGCGACACTTGGCCTTTGGTCTTGTGCCCAACCAACTGAGGTGTGATATTATCCAAGCATGACACGCACCCTGTTGGGCATTATTGCTTAAAGAACTACAGGCATAATATGAGCTACTTAAGATTTCCCATTTGGTAGTCAGGAACGAGCACGTATCAGAAACAAGTCATGTTACTGACAGTATTGTGGGAGTATAGGCAGGGACACCAAACTATGGTGGCTGCAAATTAATTTGGGTGAATTAATATATAAAAAAGATAAAAGCTAGGCATGATAAACAAGTTACAGAAAAACAAACACAATATACTAAAACCAGAATGAATGCCACAGCACAAAGTGGGGCAAAACATGTACATTTATTTTTGTGTTGTTTTGTTACACTGCTGCTTCAACAATTCTAAAGGGAGAAATTGTGGAACCACAGCTCCTTTTATAGGAACTACACTAAAGAAACCTAAGAGGCCACAACTATACAGCTAAAACCAGAATGACTTCTCTTAAAGTCAAACCAGCACACTTTTTTCTTGAAGTTAGAAAGACTAACCTTATGTAATAAATAAAACTTCTGATACGTGCCAGATATTTGTGAAATATCACCATCTTGGGCTCAAACAAGCTCAGAAAGGCTACCTGTCCTTTGGGCTTGTGGCATTATGGCTTGTTTGACCCCTCAATGATGATATTACCTTATATCTGACACTTCCATATCAGATATTCTCTATATTATACTGGTACGCTAATGCCAGTACAGTTAGGGAGTGTTATTTCCCAGATGACTGGTCTGGGAGCAGCCTGTCTGAGACCATTTCCAAGCAACCTGGTCTGGGACCAGCCTGGTCTGAGGCCAGTTTCATAGCTGCCTTGTCTTAGATAAGTATCCTTGCCACCTGGTCTGAGACCAGTTTCTCCTTCCAGCAGAACTGCTCTGGGATGTTATTGTAACATATGTGTCTAATCACAAGGTTGCTAGGCTGCAGTCAGCAACGTGCAGTGGTTAGTGTACTATGCTGGGATCATGAAAGTCTGAGTCTCACTTTCACCCCCACATTTTTTGAGTCCAAATTTCACTGGTGTGGTGACCCATGGTGGCATGGACTTGGTAACAGTAAATCTACACTAAAGGGAGTGGGTGCAGGAAAAAAACTAAGTGCAACAAAGAAAGCTCCTGTACAGTGATGAAACTCACCCCAAACCAGGTGGCTTGGAAACTGGTTTCTGACCAGTCATCAGGGGAACAATCTTCCTGCAGCATAGTTATGGTTGAATGGAGTATTCAGTGTTAAACCCAGTTTTTGCACCTTAGTAACTTTGCCGGCATTTAATGGAATAGCCCCAAATAAGAGTTTTGGAACAGTGAAGATCTGTCTACTTGTGTGAATTTTTTGTGCGCCCCCCCCCCTTCTTAGATGTGGGGAAGAAAAGAAATTATTTAGAGTCTGAAGTTGTCATAAGTTTTGTGACAGCATCTTGTGCAGTTTCTAAGATCTGGAACATTGATTTTTGGAAAACTGAAAATTTTAGTCCTATACTTAATCCCTTCCAGCCATCAGAGCACTCCTCAGAATGTGCCCATCATTAGGGTGCCACAAGGGGAAATTCACCATTCCCTTCCCAAGGTCCACAACCCCAGAGTTAGAACAATTAGAAGGGGGAGAGTTGGGGGTGCAGACCCCTGCAAAAAGACAGGACAATGAAATTTGAACTTGGCACCTTAATGACCAATCATGACCAAATGGGCACGTTCTGGTGGTGGAACTGCAACCTGTGTTGAAGTGATGCCTTTCAAAAGTTTTGTGAAAAAGTATTACACTGCTTTAGAGTTATATGAATTTGAAGGGTTTTTTTCTGAACATGCTCAGTAGGGTTTCTGAATAATCTTCTGATATGAACAATAAAAATATCAGTCATGAGGGTTTATCATTTGTGATTTATCGATCGTAAGAAACAATATCGATTGTGATGGCTGCCATCTTGTTTTTTTAAGTTTCCTACTAAAAAACATGGAAACGTATAAAAATCATTAAAAAAAAAAAAAACACCTGAACCTAGCTAAATGGGACCAGTTTAGCTAGATTCTGGTATTTTTGTTATTGTTGTTGTTTTTTAAAGCCAGACATACCTTTTCTGGTTACCCCAACATCGAGGTTGCTGTTCTTAGTGAGAGGTGAAATTTGCCTGTGTTCTATGTATGAGAACAGCGTAACTTTCTTTACATCAGCAGCTGCAGAAGGAAATGACTTGCTGGCTTTCTTTGCTGCAGTGAGCTGGAGATCTTATGCTTCCTCTCTCTCTCTCTCTCTCTCTCTCTCACTCTCTCCCCCTCTTTCTATCTATCTATCTTGTCTGTCTCTCTCTCTTTCTCTCTCTCTCTCTCTCTCTGTCTCTGTCTCTGTCTCTCTCTCTCTTCTTCTCTACTGGGTTAGATACTGTTATAAATTAAGCTTGATCTCTGAATTTCCAGCTGTTGAGAATCCTGGATGCTTCTGAAGGGGAAGATCTCATGGAATTCATGAAGGACTGAATTGTGAAGTCCCTTCATTTTCCTCATGACAATAATGTAAAGTCCCCGAAAGAAAGCCTATCAAATTAACAAGCAGCCAGCCACAACTAACTTGAACAAGCTGTGAATGATTTTACAAAAGACTGTGGGATCAGAGGTGCACAACATAATATTCTATGACATAAAGTAACCCGTCAAAATGGCAACTGAAATTGAGCGACTCGAACATGAGAAACTCCGTTTCAATGCTCATCATGTGCGCTACCCTGAAAGATTAGTGAAGGGCAAACAACAAGGCAACTGGAAGAACAGGAGAGGGAAAAGAACAGGATGGAAGGTATGTGGGAGGTAGTTCAGTGAGAGGCTACTGCACTGTCCATATGGTGTGGTGGTGAGGATGGCTGGCTACAGTGGGGAGAGATCAACTTTCAGGGCTGGGGAAGTGCACAGTATTTTGTGTTTTGTGGGTGGGAGTATTTTTTTTTCACAAGTTTCTCCTTCTGCTTAACATGCACCCTCCTGGAGTTAAGAATCTTTAGTAAGGGGTGTGTGTGTGTGGGGGGGGTAAACATTGGTTTCAGTCCCCATGTCTTTGCAGAAGTGTACATCACCATTTTGGTTTTTCAGCGATGTACACTCGCTATAATGGTGATTGCTATTTGTCGATCGTCATTATGACATGAAATCATGACATAACATTTGCTCCATTTTATGCAAATTACACACTTACTGTTGAAGACTGGGACATTAAACTGTACTCAGATTTATCCTTTCAAACATGGAACCTGAGAAAACAGTTCAGCAGAGTTTGTCACAAGCTTAGGGTTTTTCCATCCGCTGTCTTATTTCTCTTTGCTGCCTATCTCCATATTGTTTAGTGGTACAAAAGGTATCAATGTAGTGATATGAGAGACTCTGGAAGATGGGGTGACATAACTTCTAAAAAATTCCAGGCCAAGGAGGACTCGGTACCAGTGCAAAAAGAGTGATTAGCTGGGTGCAAGGCTATCTACCTATTCTATCTTAAGCATACTGGTGTGCCCACCTCGGGTACTGCTACTTTCAACCCCTTCCCCTCCTGGGTGCCCACTTCCCTTCCCAATACATAAATAAAATAAAATAAAACAAGTATTATAAAAACAGGCAGACCAGGATGCCCTCCCCGGTACTGCTTGCCAACCCCCTTCCTTCCAGATCACCCTTGCCTCCCCCATGAATAAGTGTTGACACTGTGGCACCCACCCCTAGTGCCACCATACAGTTAATCTGACACTGGGGTGGCCAATCTGTAGAGTCAGATCCAATAGATAAATAAACTTGCAAAAAATAAAACAGCCCCTATATGTCTTTTGTTATGATGTTGTAAGAAAGAAAATTGTCCCTCACCGATCTGACACCTCCACCCACCCCACCCTGACCCATCCACTATCCCACACTCCCCACATAACTTCACTTACCTATACAGGTCCCACAATGTAGATCTACTCTCCAATTGAAAACATGTCTTGCTGCAGGAACCAATGACTGTGATATGAGGCAATAAAGAAAGTCTGATTTAATGTATTTCAATGGCTTGTGAACTTCTTCTTGTAACTTTATCATTTATTAATATTTTTACACAAACTTTTCAACATGGCCATTTTGGCACCCCATGTCATGAACAAGGTAGGTGGAATGTTTCAAATTTGTCCTGAAAGGTGATTTTGTGGTTGCTGAGATAAATCACCTTTCAGGTTGGATTTGAACATTTTCACCTACTGGGTTCATAATGCAGGGTCTTAAGAAGGCTACATTGAAAATGTGGTCTAAAAATATGGTAAAATGACTGAGGTACTGTATGAGCGAGCATTGAAACATTTCAGTATTCACTCATAACTTCACTAATTTTCCCACTAAACAATCAACATGGCATTTTTGGGACCCCACCTCTTAACAAGGCATGTGAGATTTTTCAAATCCATCCTGAAAGGTGATTTTACAGTTACTGCCTGAGATCACTTTTTGAGTGAGATTTGAACATTTTCACCTACTGGGTACATGAGGTGGGGTTGTAAGAAGACACTGTTGAAACTTTGGTATATAAATATGGTAAAATGATCAAGCTGTAAGTGAACATTGAAATATGTCACTCATAACTTATATAATTTTTAATATTTTGACTCCAAACATTCAACATAGCTGTTTCTTTTTCATACTACCTCATAAACATGATGGGTGTCTTTTTTAAATCCTGAATGAGATGTATTTTTATACATGTGGTGCAAAATGATATTTTGACCAGTATTCTATAAATGTATGTTACTAAGGGAGAGTCATAAAATGAATATCTTGAAAAGTGGGGTAAAAAAAAAAGAAACTTTGTGTGTAGTACCAGCCTTTACCCACTAGAGTTGTACTGAGTTCAGGGGCGAGCTCAGTGACCAAGCTGGATGGGCCAATGCTGGGGATGATGCTGTTATGTGACATTACTCCCAACCTGAGGAGGGTAGATGCAAGGCTGCCTGCACGGGTCCAAGTAACATTACAAGGCCCTGCACCTCTGCTCTGCCAGTGAGCCCTGTGCTTTGACCAAGAGATGGATTATTTGCTCTGTGCTTCCGCAGTCTACTAGACAGCCTCATTCATACTTGATATCCATTGCTGCATGGCTCATCATACTTATAAAATGGAACAGTTGTGCTATAATGTATTAATAAAGTAAACAAATGTGCATTGTTGGCTTATTGAAAAACCTGTAATTGTACTGATTTAAATGTTAGGAGGGTCTACTTTCCATTAATTAGTATCTCTGTTCACTGCTGGTATTTTTAGACACTGTTCACAAAGTGAGTAGTGAGTGACTGCAGCAGCAGCATGCAGGGCAAAGCCTTTTGTTTCAGCCTTCATCTGTGCTGGACTGGCCTAAGAACTCTGCATATTGGATTGGAACGGTAAATAGGAGGTGTTTCCTCACTCTCCTAGCCTTGAAAAATGTTATAAATATTTAAATTTGCTACACAATTAGATCCGCACGAAAACTCATTTCCTGTAGCTGATGAAAGTAGTCTCTCCTTCCCCTGTCCACTCACCATAGCCTGTTCCAGTTCCTCCTCTCTGACACAAGGATTTTTAGGCTTATTCTCCCTGGTACAGTTCTCTTGCAGGACCAGATCCATGTAATATTTTGCTGTCCCACAGTAGTGTTTAAATCTGACATGTGGTTTGAGCTGCATCAGGACTCAAACTTCCATGGCTGATCAAAATGGTCTCTGTCTCTCCCTTCCCCCTGCCTACCCACCCACCAGAGCCTGTTACACTTCCCCTTCTCTGACACAGGTTTTTTTTTTATGTTCGCTCTCTCTGGCACAGTGCTGTTGCATGATCAGAGCTATGTCATGTGTTCCTCTCCCACTTGCCACAAAATTCAGCCGTAATTTAAAACACCCTCACCCGTTCTTCTCATCTACTGTCTGGCCATATTTTTGCAGCTAATCAATGGAGGATGACAGGCTGTCTTATCTGGTGGTGAAGACATTTCAGTTCTGAACATGCTCAGTAGGTACTTTTTGAACCAACATTTCAAATCCTTATAACTTGCAGATTAATATTTTTTCACCAAATCAATGAAAGTCACCATTCTAGGGAAAGCACTTTCTTCTCTGAAAATTTCAGAGTAAAATTACAAATCATCTGGGTGCTAGGCAAAGGCAAAACAACAGCAAAAAAAAAAAGATCTTTCATAAAAACACACTATATGGATCTCAGAATCTGTACATCAGACTGCAACAAGACTTGGCATGTCAAGAGACTGTGCCCTCCAGTCTGCACATTGAAAATGTTGAGCAAATCCATTGAAAGGACTCAAAGCCATTAATGTCCAAATCAAGGGTTTAACATTAAACAGTCTACTGAACCCTAACTATAGTGACTCCACAACACCACTCTAATATGCATACATCCCAGACTGTGTGGAATTTTGTTCTGAAATTTTCAGGATATAAAAGGCCTCCCCAGAATGATGCCTTTCTTTAAATAGGTGAAAAAATATTAATCTGTTCCCAGGTAACAGTGATTTAAAATGGTTCTGAGTGTGCTCAGTAGGATATCAAACATTTATCCAAAAGACCCTACTGAGCATGCTCAGAACTGAAATTTAAAACCTTACAACTTGGGAATGGATTAATAGTTTTTTTTTTCTTATTGTGTTTCTTCATCTCTCAGGACTGTCAGGCAGCTCTGGCTCCCTCTCAGAGGGCTCACCTTTCACAGCCCAGTTGTCCTGATCAAGATTGATTCCAGAAGTTCCACCATAAATTACTCCCCCCATGGCAGGGCAGGAGGGAGGAGTGCTGGTTCTCCACACCCCCCCCCCCAAGGAGCACAATCCCAAAACCAGGTCGAGTCAGGACTGGGACTTAGTCAGGCCATCACAAAGCCTGACACTCCAAATTATTCCAATTTTCTCTCTGCCTCCTCCCACTTGCAGCATGAGCTTGCACATGTGGAAGCACATGCACACCATGTACCCACTGTTCTGTACCTCCCTGACTCCAAAGCTGCCCTCTGTCCACCACTAGGGTGCAACCAAGGAGCAGGGTAGCAACCCTCCTCTCCATGGGAGAGGAGAGCAGTCCATCAGATGCTCAATCCTCTCCCTCCCCTGCCTACTCCTGGTGACCCATGGTCGCTCCTGACCCGAGGTTGTTGGCATGGCATGAGGTGTGGCGTCCTGTGCTGTAACCCTCAGTGCCACCGGGCCAACCTCAAATAATAATTTTTCACCAAATCAGTGAATGGCACCATTCTGGGCAAGTTCATTATGTCATAAAAATTTCAGACTAAAATTCTAAACCATCTGGGCACTAAAGGATGATAAAAACACAGCAAAAAAATATGATTTTTTCTAAAAACTCACTACATTGATCTCAGAATCTGTAGGATTAGGATAAAACTTTTCACGTGAAAAGATTTTGACCCTAAATTGGGCATACACAATTTTGTTCAAATTCGTTGAACAGGGGCAAAGTTATTAAAGTGTAAAATTAGGGTTTTAGCATTAAACAGCCAACAGCTCAATCTTTACTATAGTGGTGCTACTGCACCACTATAATTAGTTGCAAAACACAGGGTTGTAAAATGCAAAATACAGAAAGTAAGGAAATGGAGTTTGGAGTCTCAAGAGTCTTGGCAAATCAGTGGTATGGTGTTCCTTGGTATGGTCAACCTGATGGCCACCTTCTCCCCTAAGTACATAGCCTCATGTCTGAAGCACAAGGCACAACTCCAAGCCAGTGCCTGATAGGCATATAGTCTTTCTCTTTGGCATGTTGTCTTTGGAGCTAAATAAGTACATGTATGTCTTACCACATGTTGGCAACAGAATCAGTCATAGCTTTCTTCCTGCAGGTCTCTATGGGCCTTGTGGGAATCAAGAAATTATGTTTGTTTGCTCAGGGAAGGGGGTGGGTACTACGGTTGACAACCCCAAGGAACACCACACTACTGATTCACCAAGATTCCTGAGACTCCAACACATAATGTTTTTCATTTCTTTATTTTGACCATCTTGTATTCTTCAACTCTAATGTATGGATTAACGTTGTTTTTTGCGATGTATTACCTTTCCTTTTGAAGTAGTGTGAAACTGTATCTTCATTTGTGCAGGTCCCAAAGGGACCTTCATGAATGGATACAGATGCATGGGGCCCTCTGGTCCCTACACCAAGGAAAGAGTCCATCTGCCTGTGGAAGTGCAGCACCCTCTAGGACCTGCACATTGGTGTGACTACGGATGCAAAGAACCCACTGCACTATCTGTGGGGCTGCAGCAGTACAGGATCCAGAGGACCCTATGCTTCCATGTCACCACAGATGCCATGCACAGGGTCAGGATTCCATGTGGCTGTGGAACTGCAGCTCACTCTGTGCCATGCACTTCCATGTTGGTACAAATGAAGAAACACAGGACCCTCTGAGCCCTAGGCCAACAGAAGAGTTCTCTTCACTATATTGTTACTTGTTGCACATGCAGCCAATACTGCACTGTCCCCTACCAGGTTGATAGTGTTGTCACATAGAAGCGCAGTCCTCCAGTCTCAGCTCATCCTACTGCATCACTAAGAATGCCACCAAACTTAGCTAACTGGTACGGGATCACTGGGTCAACTGCCAGACCTACACATGATGTCTCTTCATAATTTATTTGAGACATTTTGACCCCAAATTTTCAACAGTCAATTTATGACAACCCCCCACCCCCATAACATGACATGAGTCATTTATAAAACACTGGCCAAAATTTCATTTCTCTAAACAAGTGCAAAAATATGTTTTGGGTAGGAACTGAAAATGACACCTGTAACATTTAAATGGTGTTACTTGGTTACTTGATTTTATTAGACACAAGAAGGCAAAGCCCATCAAAAGTGTCTCCCACTCCTAGTTGGTGGATTAGGTAAAGGGATTTTTGGGCCAGTTAAGGTGGTTATCTAAATGGGTTTTACATTTTGAGAAGGAGCTTAAATCCACCACTTGTTGTGGAAGGGAATTCCAGACCTTAAGTGCCCTTATGCTGAAGAAACAGTCTCTCTCATGTGTTGTTGCTTTAGGAATTAGATGTTACTTATCATGGCTTCTAGTGTTACAGTAATTCTTTTTGTAGCATATTTAAATTCACACTGTTCAGCTAAATCTTTATCATTAAGAATTTTATATAACTGCAGCAGAGCCCCCTAGATCATCTGTCTTGCAGACTAATTGGGCCTGTTCTATCTAATCTAGTTTGATATTGTAACAGTCTTAAAGAGGGTGTACGTTTGGTAGCCCTTCTTTGTACTGATTCTAACAGTTTTATGTCTCCAATATGGTAGGGGCTCCAAAATTGGGAGCTTGAGTCCAAATATGGTCTTCTATACTGTATGTATAGTATAGTGGGACAATGAATGACTGGCTTCTGTTTATAAAAGTTATTTTAACCTTATTTAGTAATGCATTTGTGGTCTGAACCATTTATGCAGTGATCCTTGGGGGTTTATATATTGTTAACTACTATACCCAAGTCTCTCTCCTTGTCCAATGTTTTAATTATTTGATTATTGTGGGTGTACACATACTTTGGATTTTTTGCCCCAAAATGTAAAACAACACATTTGTCATGGTTTAAAGTTATTTTATAAGTTTTACACCAATTTTCAATTGTTTCCAGCTCTTTTGTGGTTAATGATTTTTACTGTTTGAGACTCATTACATCAAAAACAAATACACATACCTCAGCCTGCATCAATACAGCATAGTAGCTAATAGTAAACAGACCAAATAAAATGAAATCATCTCATTATGTACTTGAAAGTATAAAGAAGACAACTCAACAGGACTACTAACATGTGAAAGACATCATGTACCATTGAACCTTGGTTCTGAGGGGTGTCTAACCCCATGTGCCATATCCTTGAAATTGATTATTAAAGGGGGCTTACCTGATGCAATGCCTGTGGACTTTACTAGGAGAAGGCTGAAAGGTGGTCCAGTGGGCAACATCATGTGGCACTAGGGCATGACATGCATGTGGCCAGCCATGAACCACAGCATCAGATGTCAGCAGGGAATATCTCCCATGGTGGACTAGTATGCAACAGTTTCCAGATCATTGCATATCGACAGGTGTTTATTGAGAGTATCCACTTCATCCCCCAATTTCATATCATCAGTGAATTTAGCAATGACATTATTGAGGTTATTATTAATATCTTTTATAAATACATTAAAGAGTATAGGAGCCAACATTGATCTTTGAGGGACGCCATCTGTGACCTTTCCTGCCTTGAACAGACATCCATGAATTTTGACCCTCTGAGTTCGGAAACCTAACCAGTTATGTATCCATTTAATGATTCCTGGGCTAAAACCTAGTGATATTATTTTTGAAAATAATTCTTTCTGGGGAACTTTATCGAAGGCCTTTCTAAAGTCTAGTAATAATACATCTACTGGTTTACTATTGTCAATGCTGGCACTGACCGAGTTGTAAAATGAAATAAGGTTATTCGCATAGGAGTGATTTGAGAAAAAACCCATGTTGGAGTTTGTCGTCAATGCCCAGATGTTTTATTTCTAATTCAGTTTTAGTCTTAACTAGTCTTTTCAGTAATTTACAGCAAGCCAAGGTTAGACTAATTGGCCTATAGTTGTTAATCTTGTCCTTGGGGTCCTTTTTGTGGATAGGAATAATAATCGACCTTTCCCAATCTAGTGGGAATGTTCCTGGTTTGATAGACCTATTGTACAATATAGACAGTGTGGAGGAAAGCACTTTAGCAGTTTCCAACAGTAACCTAGGACTTATATTGTCTGGCCCTGGGGAGGATTTAGGTTTCAGATGTCTGATGCTAGCCAGAACATCATATCTAGAGAAAATGATTGGACTTGTATTGCTCACTTGGGTTGGAAATAATTCTAGTCCCTTTTTGGGGTTGAAGACAGAACAAAAATAATCTTTGAAAATATCTGTTAGCTCAAGATCATCTGTGATTACATTATTATTATGTGTAATGGAATGCAGTTGTTCTGGTGTATTTTTATGATTATTTTTATATGAATAAAAAGCTCTATTATTATCTTTAGTGTGTGAGATCCTCATTTCAAACTTACTTTTTTAAATTTAACTTTCAATTAATTTTTTGAGTTTGGCCAATTCCATCTTATAGTGTCATGTGACAGCTTGCAGTTTGATTTTTGCATTTTTTTTAAGCTTTCTTTTTTGCCGTCATTTGTTGTTTAACAATTTTGGTAAACCAAGGCGATACATTACCTTTGTTGTTATTTACTTCCCATTTGGGAACATAGTCATTAATATAGATATCAATCTCATTTTTTTTATTTTTGACCAACACTCTTCAACCTAACAGTCAGACAACTCCTGGGTCCAATTAATACCCTCTAGGTATGTCCTGATTCTGTTGAAATCTGCCTTATCATAGTCATTTATATATAGTTTATTAGTTTTCCTTGTTATCGATGTTATAATGTCCAATAATATTAATTTATGATCACTGCCCCCAATAGGGCAAGCAGCAGTAGTGTTTGAAATGTGTGTGCCTATATTTGTTAATAGTAAATCTAATATGTTTTTACCTCTTCTAGGCAATGTTATTAGTTGATCGAGGCCAAGGGTTATGATGTTGTTCAAAAATAGTCTTTCCTGTCCTGCGGACCCAGTTAATGTGTCCCAAGATATGCCAGGGAAATTAAAATCCCCAACAATAATTATGTTCCCAAGTTCAGAAGCTGTAATTGTCTCTTTAATAAGGGATTCAGTATATTTCTGAGTGGTGTTGGGGGTCGATAACAGTTTCCTAAAATACATTTTTTATTGTTATGCAATTGAATTTGTACTCAAACAGTCTTGGCTACTCTGTCATAATTTTCAAAAAGTTGATAGCACATAATTCCACTTTTGTTGTATGGTCAAACCCCACCTCCTCATCTTCCTTCTGTTGTTGTAGAACAATTCATATCCTTGGATTTCCCTAAACCAATCACTATCATTGTCTCACCATGTTTCTGAACCTGCAATGATGTCCAACTTATCTTTCTGAATAATTAAAGTTCTGATACATTAGACATGTTAAGACTTTGTGCACTAGTGAACATCATCCTATAGGATTTTGGGAATAATGAGGTTTATCAGATGTAGGGGATGTTAATGTCCTATTACCCCTTATCGCCTTACGATTTAGTTTAATGCAGAACTAATGCATTTTTTGATAGTTTTACCCAATATTTGATTCCCCCTTCAACTTAGATATAACCCGTCCCAACTATAATAACAAAGGTTATTTGCAAATATTTCCCAGTGTTTTAAGCACTGAATTCCATTTTTCAGTGTCCACTTCTGCATCCATTTGTTGACTTGCTTTACTTTATTGTTTCTACTAAAACCGTGCCTACTGTAGGTACAGGCAGAATTTCAGATAAACAGACTTCTCCTCCTAGCTCTTTGATTTTGTTACATACCCCTATATAATCATTTTTGATATCTTCTAGGTTTTTTTTGTTTATGATGTTGGTACCCACATGTAGAATTACAAAGGGATTTAGGCCAGAACTTTTTAGTATTTCCTGGAGCATGGACTGAATATCTTGTATTTCAGCTCCTCTAAAACTACTACAGGTCCAGTTTTGTTTGTCGTCCCTGCATATGACTCTGTCTAAATATTTAACCATTGAGCCTCCCAGTAGGAAAACCTGCTTATAGATATTACTAGGGGGTCCACCTTGCTCACTTCCTGGTTTCTTGGAGTCTGTGGGATTAGTTTCTTAGTGTATCCTTCCTTCAGTAGTATGTTCTAAGCCCTTGGGTTCAGTAACTATTTCCATGTCTGTACTATTTTGGTTTTCTACATCATCTCTTAATGATTGTAATGACATATTAAGAGTACCCTGTTGTGTGTTGAAAGAGGAGGAGCATTTCCTGCATGTTTCTATTATTATCTTAGCCATATCAGCCTCTAGTGGTGACTCCTTATGCTCTAGGACACTAAATCTATGATGTATTGTATGGCAAAATTCATAGCTCTACTCCCTCTTTTTTATTTTTATGAGAAGTACCCACATCAATCCAAGGGTTAGAGTCCACAGAGTCATCAGTTTCTTCAGTATCTCCATCCCTTTTCTTGTGTTTATTTAGTTCATTAGTAATAAGTGCTACAACACTCTGTAGTATCAATGGATCACTAGATGAACCAAAATCACTAATTATACTGTTGCTCATGCTAACATTTGCATTCCCACTACTTATTGGTGCACTGCCATTGATAGATTTTTTTTGAAGTGAAATTTGTTGCTGATTCTGATCAACCTGATTAATTTTTTGTGTAAAATAAGCTTCCAGTTCCTTAATTCTCTCACATTTGGTGCATAAATGTTCTTAGTTGGAGGTATATATGTCACTTAACCAATACTTGTCAATTGAACCCCCCTTTGGAAATGATCCACATGAATACTCAGAATTTGGGTGCTTGAATGGCAGCAATTTTATTGACACGTTCCTTTATTTACACTTTCTATAAGTCTTCAGTTCAAACACAATATTTACAGATAAATGATTCCTATAACATTCTCCATCCCCCCGCACCCACCCTACTAAAGATTCTTAACTCCATGGGGGTACATGTTTTGGGGGTGAAAAAAAAATAGTCAGATCAGTGCAAAATCCCAATGTGCCCAGCACCAAACCTGGCAACCTCCCATCCATAGCCTGCCATGAACCCACCATGCCACATGGCTAGCTCAGCAACTCACCATCACACTACACCTCACAAACCCTCACATCCCTTCTACCCATTGCATGGTGTGCTTGCTCCCCCCACATGTGCGTATACATGTAATGACAGGATGTCACTATAATCTGCATTTGCCCCCCATCCACTATCCCTAAGAACAGGTCCTGCTATTGAATCACCCTTTTGTTTGTAGGTACTCAGTAGTGATCTCCCTTCTCATGGGATACCCTGCCTGCCCAGGCCCTCTCTGCCTACCACCTGATGCTCTCCCTGGCAGCATGCTGTCTTCCTTAGCACCACCTACCTCTCATGCCAAATGAGCTGATGCCTTTCTGTGGCCCCGGGCTGTCTCATGCTACTCTCTCTTTGTCCACTAACCCTGTGTGTATAGGGTGGATGGGTGGGTGGGACAATAATCTTAGCAAAAGATGGAAAGCTACCCTTGTGCCCAGCCTAATAAACCCCTCTAGGACCCCAAAAAGAACCCAAGCTCAGTCCCTCCCATTCATCAGTCACCTGCTCCAGGCCCACCTGCATCATAAGACACCTGGTGACCTCATTCCTGAGATCACCAGGCTTCTCCTCCTTTCCCTGGCTATGAAACATTTCCTCAAGGGGCCACCTGATGACTCAGGTTACCTTTTAGTGGAAACCCAATTTCTCAGTTGAACTCCCTTTGGAAATGATCTACATGAATATTCAGAATCTGGATGCTCAAATGGCAACTATTTTATTGATACATTTGTTTAGTCAAAAGTCAAAACATTTTTTATTTGTTTGACGAAGTCATTACAAATATTTGCATTAAATAAAATGTATGTGCATAGAACCAATTTTCGATCACTTCTTTTACATCCATTAAATACATATGTCAGTACATGGTTACAATTTGTTTTAGTCATATACCATTCATAAAACAATCAATGCACACACTCTACATTCATATAATTATTACAGATGAGTGGATTGTAAAAAGCCAGATACTTTCTGGAAGGTACATAGGTTTTCACTGTTCAGTAAATAATTCACAACCTTATGAGGTGGAGGTAGAGATCTGCCATGATGTCACCAAGCCATTTTGTGTGGGGCCCCTTATGTGATGGTCAGAATAGTAATATGTACTTTAAATCATCCTCTGATGACCTATCGCAGTTACAAGATGGTGTTAATATATTTTCTCTTTTTGATTATGGAGTACATAATTTGCCTTATATATTTTGAGTCTGACTTTGGTCATTATTCTCCTTTCTTCTGGTTTGTTAATTTGATCAAATAAGGCTCGAAGCCATGTGTTGTTTTTATATATTTGTACCATTTGTATAGCTTAAACTTTTTCATTTTATCCACATATCACTTTTCTCTTTGTCCCTTAACTAATTCTTCACATTTTCGACAATCATCTGTCATAGGTGTATATAGATACTCCACAGAACGTGCCCAAGTCCTTTTGGGAAGAGAAATCGCCCAAAGATTTCTAAACTAGGAGAAACTTTTCCTGACAATGTATATTTTATTTCCACTTCTATACATTGTCTGGGGAGTCTATTTTCTTCAAGAAGAAATACCTTTAATGATAACAAAATCTGACTTTCTTTTATTAATGTTGAGATAGAATATTGTCCTAATTCTAAGTTTAGTATTCCTGCTGGTATTGAGTGTGGTACCATTAAAATGTATCTTTTCATTTTGTTACACATTACTTCAAATTTTTTGAAGTCTGCCATACCCTAGATCTCTGGTCCATACTATACTAAGGTGAAGAAAAGAGCTAGTAGACTGAGGCCCATAATGCTCTTATACTAGACAAATGAATAATAAGTTAAATTATACCCAGAATTGATTAACTTATCCAAGCGTTGTTTAAAAGTGAACTTAGTATTGCTCATAACAACAGAGGATGGAAGCTTATTCTAAGGCCCAATAGTACGAAGAGTAAAGAAATATTTATGTTTATTACACTTAAAGGATTTCCTAATTGGCTGGTAAGGGTGACCTCTGGTATAGTGCAAAATGGACTTAAATTTAAGGCCTAACTCAGACATGATATAAGAATCATGAACTATATCATATAAAAATAGTAGATCACCTCTCAAACGTCTAGAAGTAAGTGGTATAAGGTTCAGAGTATCTAGCCTTTGTTCATAAGATAGAGATGTAAGACCAGATATTTTTTTTAGTAAATTTTGTTTGTACCTTTTCAAGAGACACCACATCAGATTTTTTTTATATGGACACCATATCTGAGAGGCATACTCAAGGTGTGGTCTAGCATAAGGTCTAAACAATGGCATACGCACATCACAATCTCTAGAGCAGATATTTCAAAGAATTGACAAAATCACCTTGTTTGATGTGCCAATTATGGAATACAAATGTTTTGAGTATGTAAGATCATTTGAGATGGTAATACCTAAATCCTTCTCATCAATGGTTGTACACAGTAATGAGCCATTTATGTTGCATGAGAAGGAGGGATTATTTGATCTGAGATGCATTACTTTACATTTTTTGGTGTTTAGCTGCATACCCCATGTATTAATCTGGGTTGAAACAGTATCGAGATCATGTTGGATAAGAGCAGTCTCGTGTAGGGTTGAACATGGACCACCAATTTTTACATCATCTGCATATTTAGTTGTAATAGAGATGCAATGATGGGTGAAATCTGAGATAAAAACTTGGAATAAACAAGGACCAAGAATGGAATTTTGTGGTACACCACTCAGGACGCTACCTATATTTGATAGATAACCATTAATTATTATTCTCTGCATTCTATTACAGAGTCAATTCTCAATCCATGCTATAATATGTAAAGTTATGTCTAATCCCCTAAATTTAAGGCTAAGAGCCCAATGAGGCATAGTATCAAAAGCTTTGCTGAAATCAATAAAAACAACATCACATGGAATTTTGTTGTCTAAAAATAAACTAAAATGCTTGTAAAAGCAAAGCAAGTTTGTTGTACAACTTCTGCCCCTTCAAAAACTGTGTTGTTCCAAATCAGTTGCATTTATGGCAGGTGTAATAATATCCATAAGGACACTCTCTATAACTTTACAAATGGCAGAGGTAAGACTGATGGGCCTATAATTTTCCCAATAATGTTTAGAGTCCTTTTTATGGATGGGGACAACAATAGCTTCTTTTAATTATTCTGGAATGAAATGGTTTAACAGAAAGAGGTCGAACAAAAGCTTGGGTGGAAATGCAAGAGAATCAGCCAGTAAGTACAATAGATGACCAGCAATGTGGTCAGGACCTGGGAAACATTTTCCTTTTAATGTAATCAATTTGTCTTTGACAAGTTCCTCAGTAAAAGCAATCGGTGGATCTGAATAATTTGAAATTGGATTTAAAGGTAAAGAATCAGACATTGTAAATATCTCACAAAATTCTTCATTAAATACATCAGCCATTGTTTTTGACTCGTAAATAAGATTATTATTTGTTATCAGTGGCCCAACTTTACATGGTGTTTTCCTTAAAGAATTTATGTAAGAATACAATTGTTTGGTGTTGGATTTATTTGCTGAAAGTGCCAATTTAAGTTCCCAACTGGACTTCAATTTTAATGTATGATTTACATTTCTTGTTTGCTTTTTTATATAACTCCCAATTAGAGGCATTCTTATGGTTATCACCATTTCTTTACTTTTTATTTTTGTATCTAATCAGTTTTTTTATGTTATGGTTCATTCATTTTGGGATCTGTTCCCCATCTGATTTTTTTAATTTTTGATGGGATATAATTGTCCCTTAGATTTATAAGTAAGGACTTAAAAATGGACCAACCCTGTTCAGGAGACTGATGTAAAAAAGCAGAAGCCCAGTCAAAGCCCTCTAAGCAATGCTTTAAATCATTAGGATTAGCTTTATCATATAAATAGATGATGGATGAATTTTGATTACATGTTAAATAAGTCTGTAAAGTGAAAAATATGAAATGATCACTATTTTCAAGTGGAGCAGATACATTTACATCTATGATGTCTAAATTTGCACTAGTTAGGACAAAATCCAAGATATTGTTTCCTCTAGTAACAGATGTTGCCTATTGCTTCATGTTTAAGTCAAGATAGGTACCTAAGAGCATTTTACCCCTGGGAGTAGAAGCAGAGAAAGAGTTCCAGTTTATGTCTGGGATATTAAAATCACCAGAAATGATTACGTTACCCATTTGATTTGCAACTTCAGATTCAGACAGAATAGCATTAAAAATATGAATAGGTGAATGAGGGGAGAAGTAACATGACCTGAGGAGAAAGAAATCTTTATTAGAAAGTAAAATTTTAAGCCAAAGAGTTTCCGTGGGGTAATCACATGTTTTAACTGTAGAAGAGATATTAACAGCATTGATTTTACTGCACATAAATACAGCAACCCCACCACCATGTCTGTCCTTAAAATTTAATGTATAAGAAGCAAAGCCCAGTAGATGGCAGGACCAGGCTGAGTTGCCATCACCCCATGTTTCACAGACAGTATTAAAGTCAGTTTTATTTTTGAGAGCCCTAATATGGAGTTCATCAATTTTTTGTGTTAAACTCCTAGGCCCGGATATTCAAACTGCGCCATTCTGAGGCGCAAGCCCTTGCACTGCTCAAAATAGTTGTGCAGGGGTGTGGCCGGGGCGATATTCAAAGGAGTTGAGCTATTGAGCAACTCCTTTGAATATCACCCCCCAGCCACAGCCACTGTGCATGGCGCCAGTGGAACTTGCGCCACCGCAAGTTGTCAGAGTTGAGCATTAAACTTGCGGTGGTGCAGTACCATTCTTCATGTATAATTCACGATATTCAAAAGGTGACATGCAAATGGGCCATAATTCATGCAAGGCTCAGGAGGGGCCATTTGCATGTGATTATGGCCCCATTTGCATGCCATTAGCATGTAGGTGCGCCGATCTACGAGGACTTGTGCCTGGCCGCCCTGCCAGGCAGCAGCCATCGGGGACTGATGCACCCTGCAGCCTGATCACGGGCACAACGTGAAAACAACCCCCCGACCCACACATCTCCCAATGCCCGATTGCGGGCAGAAAGTATCATGAACCCCCCCCACACATCTCCCAATGCCCGATCGTGGGCAGAAAGTATGTAAACCCCCCCCTTAAACAGCTCCCAATGCCCGATCGCGGGCAGAATGTAAAAGACTCCCCAACCGAATATCTCCTGGTGGTCCAGTGGACCGTAATGCCCGATTGCAGGCAGAATGTCCAGTGACAACCCCCAAACATCTCCCTGGTGTCTGTGTCCCCCCACCCACCACCCACGAAGCCCCACCACCCCGCTCCCCGGCAGCCAGCGGGCGGCAGCATCCCACCGCCTGCTGCCCCACCCACCGCCACTGACTGTCAGTAGGGCTGCCGCCCATGGTGCAGAGCTAGAGCCAATGGACGTGCAGCCCATACCGTACCATGACAGTCCAGATTTGTGAATAAACCCATTCACAAATCTGGACTGTCATGTACGGTCGGGCTACACGCCCAGTGGCTCTAGCTCTGCACCAATGGGCATGCAGCCCTACCGCAGTCAGTCAGTAGGTAGGGCAGCAGGCGGCAGGCGGGTGGGATGCTGCCGCCGCCGCTGCCGGGGGAGCGGGGTGGTGGGGGCTTAGTGGGAGGTGGGGTGGGGGGACACTAGACACCAGGGAGATGTTTGGGGGATTGTCACTGGACATTCTGCCCGCAATCGGGCATTACAGTCCACTGGACCACCAGGGAGATATTCAGGTTGGGGGGGTCTTTTTACATTCTGCCCGTGATCGGGCATTGGGAGATGTGTGTGGGGGGGTTTCATGATACTTTCTGCCCAGGATTGGGCATTGGGAGATGTGTGGGCGAGGGGGTTGTTTTTACGTTCTGCCTGTGATCGGGCTGGTGGGGTGGCACAGGAACTGAGTTGGGGGCCAGCCACGGGTGGCAGCTGCTGTGTTGTGCCCTGCAATACAGCAGCTCACCTGTGGGTGGCCTTCAACTTGATCCTTTTTTTTTTGGCTCAAAGTTGTGCAGGCGCAGGTTGGGGGTTGCGTATGCACAACTCTGCACAACCCGACTGAATATCGGGTTGTGCAGTTTATGCATGGTTCATCCCCCTCCTGTTGAGCATGCATTCATTTGCATTGCGCTGTTGCTCAACCTGTTTTCAGTGGCGCAACTGCCTCCTGCTGAATATCACAGAATGGCGCAATATAGGACTTGCTCATGTGCAACCCTGTTACGCATGGCTCAACCCTTTTGAATATCTGGGCCCTAGCATTTAAAGTAAAGAATTTTAGATGTTGACTAGAAGATTTACAAAAATTCAGAGTAGAGCAACAGGAGCTGTGCTCCCCCCCATGGACTAGTTTAAATGATTGTTGATTATTGATAAGTACTGTTTGCCAATAAGGCATTACTCCATCTACTAAGATGTAAACCATCAGAACAAAAGAGTTTAGGTGAATCCGAGAACTCCTCCCAATGAGTTATGCATGTAATTTCTTGACACAGACACCACTGGTGCAGCCAGTTATTGATAATATGTATTTTTTAATTTAGTAAAGTAGAATATCTGGGAATAGGCAAAATTTCAGAAAAATAAATATCACACACAAGCTCAGTGAGTTTATTGGTCATAGCAATGTAGGCTGATTTGATATGATGGATTGAATCTCTAAAAATGTTATTTGCACCTACATGAATTATACAAAGTGGATTTAAATCCTGACAGCTAAATATATTATCAGCCATGCGTGTAATATCATCAATCTTATCTTCACCAAAGCTGAAGCAAGTCCTATTTTGTTTGTCTGGTTCACAGATAGCCCTGTCTAAATGTTTTACAATAGAATCGCCTACCACAAATATTTGTCTAAGATGTGTGACCTCCTCACTAGAAGTAGGAGAGGAAGCTGCACATCCAGAAACAATAGTATTGGAAGAATCAGCTGAAAATTTAATAAGAGGGGCCTCAGACAACAGAGTTGAGACAGAAGGTGGGGGGACAGAGTTAGAACCTCCCAAGGTTCTAACTGAAGAGTAAGTATGTGTACTTACATTAGTTGTATCATCAGTACTGGGTCCCAGTGTATCACAAATAAGGGGGGGTCAAAGGGTCAAAACTATTCTGAAGTTGAAGATTAAAGTTTTCAGCTTTTTCTTCTTTTTTTACTAGATTTGGACCTATGAACTGTGTACCAATGAGAATCATCAGCACTGTTCTCCTAACTAAAATCATCTTCTCTAACCCTTTTTTTTGTAGATTCTATTAATGGTGTATTGGAAGTAGATGGGGATAAGACATACATTTTCTGTTAAAGTCAGTAATTCAGAAGCAGTAACTGGAACTAGATTTTGTGGGATTGAGTCACAACATGTGTTGGAGACATCACATGTGTCATGTAATTTTTGGCACAGTTTATTATGACTGGACTCAAATGCACCTAAATGTTTATAAAACATGTTAATTTCACATTACAATACCACATTTTCAGTGTATTTAGGACACTGGTAAGGAAGATTGTCATTTGGTGTAGCCAATAGATTAAACATATTGCAAGTTGAACATTTATATGCAATTTCACCTAAAGTCGTGGTAATAGTAGTAATATCATCCAAATATTTTAATTGGGAAGCCATAATAGCAGGGCACTATGTACTAAGAAAAGTAAAAAAGCTAAATCCATGTTGTGGTTATAACCTCTGTCCCATGGATAGGAATCACTCTGTATTATAAGTTTGCTCCTGGACATGCACAAAAGACGTCAGGTGTAAGTAACTATGTTTCTGTAGAGACAATAGCGCACACCCAGATCAAAGGATGTCAGGTGTAAGTAACTATGTTTCCATAGAGAAAATAGCCCACACCCAGATCAAAAAGCTCCACTATGCATACACAGGGAAAGACTGAAATTCAGTGTGGGTAACCAGAGTAACCTAAAAATAGGTTAAAGAGGGTTTTTACAGATTGTCCTGATTATCTTGAACTACTAGTCATAGGGTGAATTACCAGGATAGTAGTTGCACATATGCCAGACAGCTGAACCAGATGGTAGTGTGCACACAAACAACAATGAGGATAAGTTAAGCACAATACACATGGCAACAGCATAAACCTGCCACAGTGCAAATATCCTCAGATAACCATACTAGTATTTTTACTTACAGTATGGTCTAGCCTCGGGTTCACTCCCAATGCCCAACATGCCAAACACTTAAACAAGCTCAGACATGCATGTCTTAGCACACGTCTTCACACCTGGAGCCGCGTGTGCCCTGCCCACTCTCACCCTGTTCACAGCAGGGCTTGTAGAAGTACTGGAGAGTAACCCGGAAGTGTTACTCGAAATCAAAACCCCCCAAAATAAACTTCTTATAAATATAGCCCAACTATAAACTGCTAGGTGCATCATTCACTCACCTGTGGATAAGACACACAGTTGTGTTAAAACAGGTAGTTATTAAAGCGTTTTAGCAATGCCACACTTGTAGTCTGTAGTCCCGAAATTAACAAGGACAACAAACCATATTCTTCCTGCCCAGTTAAAGTACAGGTACAGAGCTCCAAGAATACAGCACCAACAAGTGTTATGCCAGTGTTTTAAAACATAACAGATTTAAAATGTAGCAAGTGTGTGCAGCATTGTAAAACTGCATGCAGTTAAGTCAGATTCTCGCAGTCAAGTGCGCCCTCTCGTAGCAGGGCTTGTAGAAGTACTGGGAGTAACCTGGAAGTGCCTTAGTCGAGGTAAAAAAATAAATAAATAAACTTCTTACAAATATAGCCCAACTATAAACTGCTAGGTACGTTGTCCACTCATCCGTGGATGAGGCATAAAGTATACGTGAATTTATTTTGGCTTCCAAAACTCTCAAAACTCCTTTAACTGATGTTCAGCCAATTTTTGCATTAAAGATTTTGAATGCATCAAATACTCTCCTTGATTTTTGTTAAGATCTGATGTATCTGGTCTTTCCATTTTAAGTTTTGACTTAATCTAACACCTAAATAGTCACAATATTTAACTATTTCTACTTTCTCAGTAATTATCCATAAAGGTTTAGAGTACTTGTTAGTATTTCCAAAAACTAATAACTTAGTTTTAGACATATTTATCTTTAATTTGTGATTATCACATAATTTTGAGAAATGAGTGAGTTACCTTTGCAGTCCTTAGGCAGATGTTGATATCAATACTAGATCATCAGCGTACGCTAAACCATTTACTCTGGTGTTTCCTATTTTTGGTGCATGGAATGTAGGATTTTCTTATTCTATCAGTATATCATTGATGTATATACTGAACAAAAATGGAGCAAAAAGGCATCCTTGCCTAACCCCTCTATTAACCTGAAATGACTTGGACACATTCCCATGTTGATCATATTGAACTACTCCCCATGTATTCAAATGAAGATTTATTAAAATGTTGAGAAGTTCTAGATGTAAACCTAATTTCTGTAATTTATTCTATAGTATTACTCTGCTGATGCTGTCAAATGCAGATGAAAAGTCCAAAAAGCAGCAGCAGAGTTTAGTCTTTTTGATTTTTAAGTATTTCCATACAAGATATTTTAATGTATAATGGTGTTGAGTTGTGGATCTAGTTTTCCTACATCCATTTTGTGCTTTGTGCATAATATTATTATGATCTGCCCACTCTTCTAGTCTCTACAAAGTGATTATTGTGAATATATTTTGTAAGACATCTATTAAGCTTATTGGACTATACATTTTAGGATCACTTTTCTTATAAATTGGGTATATAACACTCCCCTTCCAGCTGGTGGGGTATTCTTGTCCTTGCATAAAGGTGTTGTAAAGTTTCTCCATTACTGGGACCCACCAATCAATATAATGTTTATAAACATCTCCTATTATTTTGTCTGGTCCTGGTGCCTTATTTTATTTTAATTTCTTAATTGCTAATATTACTTCTTCTAATGTTATTATCGTGGGTATTGGATATATCATTTTTGGATCTTTTAACTTTGCTATTGTTCTTAGCAATAGCTCATCTTGTTCTAAGTAGTAAAGATCTGTAAAAAATAAAACCCATGTATTAGGAAGAATATATGCTTCTATTGTCTTAGCATATTTATTATAACCTTGACTAACCATTATCCAGAATTTTCTTCCTTCCTTTTCTTTTACAGTTCTTTTTAATTTTTGCCATATCATTTTAGCATAATTAAGTTTTTGTTCTTCTAATATTTGCTTATTTTCTTTTCTTTTCTTATTTATATCTATCTGCTCTTTATTATCTTTTGACTGTTGTGACAGGGTTAGTCCCTGCCATTGAGACTTGGCACTTTTAATTTCTTTGACTAAAAATCTTTGGTTGCAACCATTATCCTTTCCCTTCTTTATGCTGTCCCTTTTATTCTGCATGGAGACAGGCCACCTCCTTACAATAACCCTTCTACCCCCTCTCTGATCCCTTCTTTTTTTGTTTTCTCTTGTTTTCAAGGTCCCTATTCCTCTTGGTGCTGCATAACCTACTTGGGAGAAGTGGTGTGGCAGATAAGCTCTTGTGTAAGCATAAAAACTACACCACACCACCAGTGTTGTGTTTCCATTTCTTATTTGTGCTCTTAATGAAAGAAAAAGCTGTCAGTAGTATTTGGAAAGCTGATAAAACAAATGGCTGGTTTAAATCTAAAAGAAAGCCAGCAGTATATAGAAAAACCCTTTTGGTGAGCTTTCCTGATGGGTTATGTAGTGGCCTTGTATGGATCCATGCGACTGTTACTGCGATCTGAAGCCCTGCATAGCGTCTTTCGCGCAGTGCTCATTTTACATTTTTCTTATTCTGTTGCCTGGAAAAAGTGTTTCTGGGAAGGAGACTAGGCCCTGTATCCAGTACTGGCATTTTAAAAGCTCTCCTATATCCTAGGAGAACCCATTTAAGCCCCAGATAAACAACAGCTGAAAGTAAAAGTGTCAGCCATCGGCTTGTGATTTCAGCAGATGGCTTGACTGTTTCTCCCTAAAGCTGCTTCATTTAGCTCTCTTTTCTGAATATTGAGCAAAAGCAGTCTGTCCTTGGTTTTCCTCTGTCTTTGAGAGAACTGTGGCTCTGTTCCTCTGCATTTCAGGACAAGACTACAGTAATTATTTATTGTTAAGTCTGGAAGTTTACTAGAATGCTTAATAGGACATGACTTAACCCTGCTACTTAAAAACACAGCTTCTGTTGTGATATAAATATTTTTCTATTCCTGATTTAAATAGAGGTAATTTAAATGGGGATTGTTTAGGCAGTCTACAACAGGAGATTAAATAAAATGTGAGAATACTACCTGAAGAAACTAATGCTTTAAAAATGAAGGTTGTAGTCTGTTGACTAGAAAATAAAAGGGGAGGTCTGTCTGTTAGCAGTTCTTGAAGGAGAATGAGGGTCACCATAGGGGATTAACGGCCCCTTGTAGCTCTCCTTTAAGCAAATGAAAATGTCAAATTATTTTCTGAAATCCTGATGGTTGTACAAACTCAGTTAAAAGAGTTTCTTTTTGTTATATAGAAACATTTAGGGGTTTATTGAATTGTATAAATGAAGCATTGACTATATAAACTAATTTTGAGGGCATATTAAACATATTTTTCTGTTGAGAAAAATACTGGGTCACCTGACTAAGGAGGCAGAAATATAAATCCTACCTTTCCCAGTATCAAGTTTGATAGGGTCAGTTCCTTCTAACCTAGCTGGAGAGAAGTTCCAGAGAGTGAGCTAAGGAAAGTCATTGGATCACCATTGATTTGTTTGTTATTTTGTTTCTTTTGTTTTCTGTAATTATTTTTCTTTATTGTGCTAAGTTGTTTATGACAATAATAAACATCTCTATAAGCAAACAGTGGGTTGCACCTGAATTGCTACCTCTGAGTACGTTATTGTCTACCTGTAAAACACACCTGGTAACAATTGTTTGTTCTTTTTATATTTCTTATTCACTTTACTCAATTCTTTTGTCATTTTCCTGCATTTTTCATTAAACCATGCCTTACCTAATCTAAGCTTTGTTTTCCTTCCAGTTCTATTATTTGTACAGTAGGGTCTAACTAAACTGTTCAAATATGACCAATTATTAACTACTGTGTTATAGTTTGTATCTTTGATTATCAGGGATCTCATATCATTTATTGGACCTTTGAATAAGCTATCAAATTGTTTAAATGTATTTGCGGTCCATTTTATTCTTCTCTGGTTAATTATTTCCATGCCCTCATTTGTTCTTAAGTTAAGTTCATTAATCTTCATGTTATTCTTTGGTTTAGTCTTTAATGTTAATTCAATTGGAATATGTGTGGATTCCATCCTATCAATTACTTTCATATCCTTGACTATTTTAATTCCCTCAAGATTGCTCCATATATGATCTATAATTGAGGAGCCCCGGTCCCATTATATGTTAATTCTCCCTCTTGGTCTCTGGTGTTGTTCCATTTATTAGTAACGTATTTTTGCCAGTTAAGTATGGATTTATGGTTCTCCCTCTTTTATTAATCCTAGAGTTTTTTGTTGCTCTTTTCCATATTATTTTTGGATTTAATTCGGCTATTAAGTCTAAATATCCCGGACATTCTAAGTCTCTTCTTATCCTTGCATTAAGATCTCCCACTATGTAGAGTGGGATATCCATTTCTTCATCTGTTAACTAGTCAAATATTGTTTTTACTCTAATTAATGTATTGTCTGTATTTTTATTCATTGGTATTAAATATACATTTGCTAATATGCTCTTGTTATTTTCTTTTGTGTCTTCTATTTTCAACATTAATATATCATCTGAGGTAGAATACTGCTTAATTATTTTGAATTACTTTTAGTTGTTGTGTATATTGTGACTTCTCCTTTATTCCATCCATGTTTTTTCCTTTAACTGCTGATTTCGAGATATTTACATATCCCAGAATCTTAGGTGCCATTTCTGCTTTACACCAAGTTTCTTGCCGGTAGATCAAATCAAAGGTTTGAATGAATCCTTTGACCTCAGGATCTGCATTTTTAAAATAAGAACCTTCTATGTTACAAGATAAAATTTTTATTTCTATGTTACAACTTATATTTTGTTGATTTCCTAGAGTGTGCTTATTTAATTTCAGTCAGTCATTTTCCTTTTTCTTTTTCCAATATTTCATATCTATTATGATCTGAGTAATGTTTCCAGCTTTCCATCTCTTTCCTATTCTCTTGTCTTATTTCTTTCCTTTCATTTCCATCCTTTCTTATGTTTCCTTTAGACCAATCATTTCTTGATTTCAGATAAAGTCCTGTTTTTTAAGTAGGTATGCTTTCCATAATAAATATTGCACTGTCTCTGATCTCTTAAATGTGATATCTATCTGTGATATTATTTTCCATCTATTATGCATTGTAATATATTCTATTGTATTTTTAGATATATTTAACTTAGATACTCTTGAAAAGAAAGAAGCCATTTCTTGTTTTATTTTACCTATGGTATTATTTTTTGTTGGTTCCCATCCAAATACAGTCAATGTTTTAATTTCCCATTTTTCTTACTGTTTTTGTTCATAGCTTTTGATTGTCTTGATGACCCCCTCTAATTCTTCACTATTAATTAGTTTTCCATTCTCTTTTGTTACTGCATCCTCTTTTAACTGTGTTTCTCCAATTTTTTCTATTCCATCCCTTATTTTTGTGATATCTTTAAACTCTACAAATGGTACAATTTGTATCGGCCTAATATGCATTCTTAAAGTTTTTAGAATCCTGTCCTGACTCCAGATGACTTCTATTAGATGTCCCTTATTAGTGTACAGTAGTACACAGTCTTGGTACTTATTAGGTTGTCTCATTACATGTATTTCCTACCTGGAAAAAATATCCAGGTGGAGTACATGAATAGTCACTTCCTTCAGTTTTTCTGGAGTTTCATTACAGAGTCTGTTAACTCAGTGTATTTCTAATAAATATTCCATATCTGTCCCTTCCAAGTCTGTGACTTTATCCATATTTAATGATTTTTTCCCTTTCCTTGGTGACATCGTAGCAATCTCCACTCCACCCCCTAGTATTCCAGTATTTTTCTCCTCCCTGTTGATGTTTCTACAGCTCCTATATTTTCCTATACTAAAAACATCCATATTTCCCCTTGATTATTTATAATTTTCTCTTCACTTACTGGAAGTCTTCTCTCTTTTCCACCTTCAACATTTAACAGTCCCCACATATATTCCTCCAGGATATTTTTATTCTTTAGGTGAACCCTGGTCTTTCTGTTTTTTGGGGTCTCTTTGTGATTCTATTTCCTGTTTTCCCAGCTGATTAGATCTTAATTTTTTGCTTTTATTATTATTTAGAATCTCCTGTAAGACTGTTTCAAAATTACAGGTACATGGTTGATTCTTCTCAAAGGGTGGTGGTAAATTGATCTGTACTGCTTTATTCTCACCTGCTTTTTTAATTTTCTTTTATTTTTTACTTCTCTCTTTGATTTTACCTTTTTTTATAGATGTCTAGCCTAGCATGTTCTCTTTTCCAGTTCTTTTATTAATGTAAATACTATTGTTTTGTATATCTGACCTGAGCCTGATAATATCATCTTTTATTATTGCCAGATTCTCCAATATTGCTAGGTGGAATGGGTTCTTTATAGTCCTCTGCATATGCATTACATTTATGCTAGAAGAGCCTAAGTCCTCTCCTCTCCTAGAGGGCTCTTTAATATTCCTGCCCTGTTCTGTCTGTTCATTTTTGATACATATCTAAGGGAATGTGATACTTCTCTATTCTGATTCAATTCTCCTTGTATTTTGTCTATATACTTTAGACCATCAATTATCACATTTAGGTTTTCTTTAATATTTTGGATTTCTGACTCCTTTCTAGTACTAATATACTTATCATCAGTACCTGCTAGATCTAAAATCATTCCCTTTTCATATATTTCAGCCATGTCTTGTCCTTTTTGTTTTTAATTCCTCTGTACTCTCAGGAGAAAAACTTGCCCCCACATAATCATCTGTACGATCACTGCTATCAGAGTCATAAGGCTCCAAGTTATGCATGTCTGGAGTTTCTTGGTCAGGATAACCATCAGGAAGGAGGAATAAAACTTCATAATATGACTATAAACTGCCATATAATTAACTGGATTTGTAACTGGTTGCAAGATAGAACACAAAGGGTTGTTGTCAATGGCATTTATTCTGAGGCTGGTAAAGTTGTTAGTGGTGTTCCTCAGGGTTCAGTGTTAGGCCTGTGTTTGTTCCAGGCATTTATTGCCAATATGACTAAGGAATGTCTGCATTCACTATCAAATATGCTGATGATGTGAAAATAGGTGGTCCATGTAATAGCATAACTCAAGTGTCTGATATTCAAAATTACTTAGATCATATTACTTCTTGGGCAAATAAGGGGTATGATATTAAATCTGAATAAATGTAAAGTCATGCATATGGGAACAAATAACCCCCAGTATATGTATCATCTTGGGGGTTCTACCCTCCTTAAAACTTCTGATGAAAAGGATTTGGGCATTACTATTTCAGATAATATGTTATATAACAAACACATCAAGGGTATTATCCAAAAAGCTAATGTGGTTGTATGGTCTGTCTTACGTAATATTAAATCATGCCAATCAGAGGTATTAATGCCCTTGTACAGATCCTATGTCAGGCTACATCTTGAATATGCAGCCCAGCTGTTGTGCCCATACAAAAAAAATACAGGTCATTCACTTGAGAAGGTCCAAAGATGCTATACTAAGAGAATATCAGGTTTAAAAGATGTAACCTATAACAATAGATTGTCCTCATTAAATCTCATGCCCTTAACCACTCGCCGTTTAAGAGGAGAGTTATTATTCCTATACAAAATTATTCAGGACCCCTATCTTATGTCTGAATTAGGTTTACAATTTAAAGAATATATCTATAATGTTAGAGGTCACCCATTGCAATTAGTTAGGAAGCCATTCGAACATACTAGTCGTCAGTATTTTTCACATTTAGAACTGTGGGTCCATGGAATAAACTCCCTGTTGACATGGTTATCAGTAAAACCAAGGACATATTTAAATATAAATTAGACAGATTAATAAATTCAGGATTTGATCTTTCATATTATTATTCGGTTTAGTATAAGAGTGTCATGGGCATGTGCCTTCTTGCTCTTTCTACAACCTTAGTATGAACCTTAGTGAGAATCATGAGGCACAGAGGTATTCCATTCATATGTATCTTTGAAATCCCTTCTTGTTGTGGTAACAGTGCTGAAAATTTGACCCCCTTAAGGGGTGTTTCCTTGTGTTTCCCCCACTTTATTTTTAAACCTCTCTTTCTGGTTTGGTTTATTAGAATTTAAATCTCTCCATATATGGGAAGTGCCCAAAGCTGTAGGCTGTATCTCTGTGATCTTAATTTGTAAGGGATCTTCTTCTGATGTTTGTATTTGGGCTGTATTAACCATCCCTTCCCCATCTTCTATTAAACTAGTTTGCTTTGTTTGTTTTACCATCATTGCTCCCGTTTGTTTCCTCCTGCTCATTTTTCCTTTTTTCTTCTTATTTATTTCTAAGCAAGATTTACCACTTCTAGTTATAGCCATTTAAAACAAAATATTATCACGTTAATTTCAGCCAAATTAGCTATACGAATCGCTTATGCAGTGTAGTTAAAATCCACATAAAAACATTGTAAGTCTGAAAGCTAATAAAAGATATAAAGATATTTTATTATAACATACAGTTAATAGACTTTAAACTTTTAAAATAATTTGCTATATATGTCCCAATAATCTGAAAAATACCCGATCCAGTCCTTCATGTTTCTCCTTTGTTCTTACTTCTTGGTCTTGTTCTTTCACTATCTTTCTCACTCTTCTGCACAAGTTCTTTCCTTTCTGCTTGCTATGAACTTTTTTGTTCTTCATTTCAGCATCTTTAAGTCTATTTGGTTCCTCCGTGGATTCCTCATATAACAGGATCTCAGTAAATGTTCCCTTTAACTTCCACCTTCTGCCTTTTCTTCCTCTCATCTCCTTCTTATTTGAGCTCAGATTCACTAGCGAAAGAAAGACCTTGATAAAATCTTATATCAAATCTTAAAGTCTTATATGTAAACAAACTGTTACTCTTGATTATACATATGCATTCTTAATGCAGTTGGCTTCAAATCTAATTTTGATCTAATTTCAATCTAGTTTCAATTAGGTATTTTGAAGAGTAATAGGAGTAGGTATGAACAAACGAATAGTGTTTTTAATTAAAGATATGCAGTGCAAGCACCTATAAATATGGATACATTCACTAAGTTTACTAAATTTCTTTATGAGCAACTTTAATGTTCAAGCAAATCTAATTCTGAACTTACTTTTGTTGCTAGGATAACTTTATTGCTCCAGGTACTGCACCACTATTTAAAAGTGGTCATCAGACAGTTTCCTCAGTGCAAAAAATGCTTCCAGCTTATAGGAATGAATTTCCTATAAAAAAAATACCAACTTTTTCTTTTACTTGCTTAGTCCGCTCTACAGCCCTCTATTCTTTCTTCCTCCATAGCGTGGCAGAAACTGCTAGTGCCGTTGAGTGCCCAATCAATCCTTTGGCCTTTGCTTCTTATGTAGAAACTTGTGATTCTAACACGTCACTAAATTTCACAAGCTAATCAGCTACTGGGTGGCCAATCTGATCGATTAGGCTCTCTTTAATCACCTCTCAATAGTGTCAGCAGTTCCACCAATTCCAGAAGCTCTCCAATATCACTTGTTCCAATTATGTTGGCCAATCAAGATAGCATCAGTACTTCACTCCTTGTTAAATACTGCACGGGTTATCTCAAGTAATTACTTACCCCTTTAGTATATTAAATCTTTTTAAGTTTAGTCTTCCAGTTAGCCCAATCAGTGATACTCTTGTCTGATTTGCCTTGTTTACCTATTTCAGCAAACCTTCAATCACCAACAATAGCTTCAATGGGAATTATTTACAGAATTTTCAGACAGAAGGGCCAGTCCCAAGAAACCTTTAATTTTAAACTTGATTTGTTCAATTCAGACTCCTTTTCTTATTTTAGTAATAAAAAGATATGACAAGAGGGCTAAAGTTGACAATATCCACACCACGTTAAAGCACACTAAGGCACATATTAGCTCCCCCACACAGCTCTTTCACACAAAACCAAGTTTCAGATTATCCCAAATTCAGTCATGTTCTAAGCACAACTATGTCACCTCTCTGTCTAATATGGAAGGCCGCCCCAAAGATATTTGCAAACTAGAAGTTATTCAGTGACGCAGTACACAAATACACAACACGAAATGCACTGTGCTTGATTTTTTAAATGAACTAAGGAGGGAGGCACAAATAGCCAGGTATGTGCGGTGGGGGAGGAAGAATATAAGTCACACTAATCCACAGGTAGGTAGAGGGATTGGGCACAAGTTTGGGCACAAATTTCTTTCTAAGACACAAAAATGAAGATTTGAACTGGGTCTGACTATAACTGCAGCAAAGATAAAAACTTCTCTCATTTGTTCACCTCTCCTCTTCTATCTTCTCCTTCAAGGCATTTCCTTTTGCAACAGACCCCCTGTGGGGTCATCCCAAGTGCACTATCACCAGCTGGCTCTGCCACCGATTCAGACTCTTGGCAAGTAGAACAGATGCACTAGGGACAGAAGGCTATCAAATGTCATCGGCTATACTAAGATACACTAGAAAAGTGTATTTAGACCTCCCGGTCCTCCAATGTTTATAAAATTCTGCTGAGAAAAACTATCCTCAGAAATAAACAGGCAAAGATGACATACCTATTATAAACATCGGGAGAGCTTTAACAACACTCCTGCTCCTTCTCCTTCTCCTCAGGGGAATGACGCTCAACTGCAGCTGCCTACATTCCTTTATTTACACCTTCTCTAAACTTTCAATTCAAACACAATATTTACAATCCAATGTTTCTTATAACATCCTCTAGCCTTCTTTCTTTGCTCTGGTTCCTCCATCCCTGTGTTCTTTGCTTCTTCTTCTCAGGATCTGGATGCCTGATCTGACCACCATACCATCACCACCATCTCATAAACCTCCTTCCACTTCCTAAGCCCAGATGCTATAATCCAACCCCTAGTACTTCTATGTTCCCCTTCCCGCACCCCCTTTTACTCCATATCTGGGCACTGCTGATGCTAGCTCATGTTGCCCTGCCCTCCTCCTTCCTCCTGCCTGACCTCCTTTACCTGTCTTTTGCACCTCCTCCCTCTCTTCCCTTCCACTGACCCATCTCCAGCTCTTGCGTTGGATGATGCCCCCCTCACGGGCTAGAACAGCAGCCATTTCTTCTCTCACTTCCCTACTAGTTCTACAAATGGCATTAGGAAAAAGGACACCCTCTCCAGATCAGCTTGTGTTGCTTGAAATAGCACCCACCCATGGAATCTCACCTAAATTGTTCCCTCTCAAGTAATTTATTATCATATCTGGCCTACTCCATATTACCTTGTAATGCTTCCAATACTGACATTAGGTGAGCTCACCTCATGCCCCAGATCATTTTCCAATGCAGCTTGGTCTTCTTCAGCTCGAACCTTAACTGCTTCCCGCCAGGCATAGCTGCTGTGTATCTCTCGGCCCAGTAAATAAACAAGTTCCCCACAATCCAAATATTCCTACTCCACACACCTGTCAGGGTACAAAAGAAACAAAAACAGGTTACATAATTTTCTAACATATCTCTTGTAGCAGTTCAACTGCCATCTCCCCACCATTTTTATTTCTTCCTCTGTCCCCCCATTGGGATACCACTCCAGAAGCCACACCAATCCAGAAGGGGTGTGGTGCAAACTGCTCTAGATCTTCTCCCAGAAAACTCATGTCCTTCTTGAGTACCCCACTCACCTGGTATCTGGTCACCCCCTTTCTCTTCTCCTCGGCTTCTGCTGTATACTTCCATGGCCCATACCACACAAATCTGCCCCCCCACCCAACCTGGTTATTACCTCTTCTGTACCTTTCCCAAACTGATCCGTCTTGGACAGGGGTCAATCTCAATCTTTTTTTGCTCTAGCTAGCAGAACAAGTTCATTCCAAATTGCAGTAGCCCATAGATGGCTGCACTAGGCCATAATTATAATGGTAATTTTTGATCACTTATACAGGAAAAGAATGCAAGCCAAGAAATACTCTGATTGTTACACATGTATCCTGCTCTCACACTGCTATCTGCTACAGCAGAAAAAAAGACTGCAATTTCATCACACACAGTGTGCCCCCCATTGTTTTGTACCATGACCTCCTCTCTGTCTGTTCACCCCCAAATGGAATCAGAGTATATCACAACAGCAAATGTTCAGTCAAGCAATCCTAGCTCTGTCCACACAATAGCTGACATCATCATGCACCTCACCACACTCTCACCACCACCCAGAGGGCAATGAACAGTGTCAGGCAGAGAAAGACACTCTCAAACCCCACCCTGTGATCAACTGAAGACCAGCACTTCTAAAAGTTTTGGTACAGTGTCAAATAAGTCAGGTGCATATCTAGCATTTCTTTATAGATGGGCTACACAAACCTAAGGGGCTTGGGAAATAAATCAATTTATGGCACTTTTATTTTTAAAAGCATTGATTTTACTATGCTGTGCCCCAACAATAACATATTTTTCTTTAACATTGCCCTTTTGTCAGCCAGGGGAAACAGTACACATGCATGATGCTATACTAACTCTATTTGAACTCCTGGCAAGTATCAGCAACCTTCCCAAACTGTCATTATTCAAGCAGGCTCTTCAGACTCATCTCACCATAAATTCTGGTTGTCACTATCCAAACCCACCTTGACAGATATTGTCTCCCTCTTCACCCTCAACATGCACGCCAACTTCTGGGTGGACCATGCTGTACAAAATTCACCTCTTCCTCTAGGGGGACCACATTCTGGGTGGACCACGCTCTACTAAATGTAACTCCTTCTCCCTCAACTGGGAGCTAGTTGTACACACCTGAATGTTCTCATCAACATCATAATTATTCCTGTACCTTATTGCATGGATATAACTTATTATTTGACCTGTTTGCCTATACTAAATAATGTAAATACTAATCAGCATCTAGGTTTTTAATGTACTCCTATGTCTTTATGTGTTTAATGGTTGACATCTCAGTATTACCACCTATGACAATGGATCCAGCGGAGCTGAAATAAGTCACTGTTTTCTTTGAACCTATGTATTGTTTTCTTTTTTTGAAGTGGAACCTTTGCAAATGAGCAAAGAATATGCTGGGTTGGATAAGGCTGGGCCTGTATGGATGGCATATGCTGCCATGGTCCATTTAAAAGAGCTTGGACCCCTACACTTACCTGTAATGACAGCTATTGCTCTATAGATGGTCATTTCAGAGTCTGGTCTGCAGTAGTGTACAAGGAAAGTATACAGCTGAGAGATTTGGAGGGGAGAGGGAGCAGCTATGGTGAGACTGGGATAAAACCCACCACCTGCAGTGCAGACCCCGTATACATCTTAGCATTTTGTCACTGAAATGTTGGATGAAGACACTCAAACTGTGATGAAATGACAGGCACTGGTCTTAATAGTATGGGACAAATCATCAAACAGAGACACATTCAGAAAACTGGAAACTAGTAACTTAACAGCACACTACCCTTGATAACAGCCTGGAAACTAGCTGAAAATCCCAAAGGTGGAGTAAAATTACTCACATTGAGTCTTTTGCTGGGTCCCCCTCTTAAACTACAAGATAATTGCAGCTCTTAGTGATCTGTTAATCACAAACAGACAATCCATAACACTGTGAGAGATTAGCGTGAGGACTAGAACCTGCTAAAGTAGGGACTTTTTTAACTTTATTGACAGCCATGAAAACCTGCACTAGTCAAAATGGACAAGTAGAGAATTAGCTGCACTAGCCCTGGTCAATGTGCACTACATTTTAGTCAAGTAAAACAAAGTTAAAATCAAGCCCTGGTCTTGGACCTGGGCAACCAGATAACCAGACTATCCAGCCCCAGCACTACATCCTCAGCTTGCAAAACCCCAACTACATCCTCTTTCTTACCTGCCACCATCTCACCTACTCTAAAGGCTCCCCTGGCCATTAGTGCAAATATAGCCAAAATAAACAGGCTTCTTTACCTGATGTGCATATCTGCTGCACTGTGCCCGTGAGCCAGAGTAGCATTCCCCCTGTGATGGGCCTCCTTCTATACACCTGGCACCCCTGCTCCCACATCCACCCTAGCAGCATGTGCCAGATTGTCCTGCCCATCACTGGGTCAGGCCATGCCATGTAGTTGCATGCCCACCTGATTCAAGCCAACTAGCCCCCCTTCATGATATGTGCCATCCCTTCTTCCCATTTCTTGACCATGTATTGCATTATCTGTTCTTCTGTAGTGGGCATCCTTACCTCTAATCCCTCCCATTTTCAGAATTCCTGGAAGGCTGCCCATGCTCCTTTATATGCCTTCAGCATGTTAACTGACCAAGAGTTTCAATACAGCAGTCAGACTCTCTCCACCCAATCTCCCACAACTGGTCTTGTACCCTGGTTCTCTGGATGGCTGCTCAAGGGGCCAGGGCCCGGAACCTGTCCAACTGAATACGGGAGAGACTATCAGCAATTTTGTTCTTAACCCCATCTACTATATGTGCCTTATTTTGAAGGACAAGTAGATCCACAGCCCAAGCAATACTAGCTGCTATAAAGCCCTGTTCACCATATCTGTCGACCCCCACTGCCTAATGATGATCTCCACCACCCCTTTATAGTCACACAAAAACAAAATTCTTTTATCCCTCTTCTTGTCCCCCCATACCACCAATGCCACTCAAATGGGGAAGATCTCTAAAATTGTGATGTCTCTCAGAAGACCTGCACCCTCCTGGCCCTCGGCCATGCCTCCAATATCAATGCCCTCTAAGGTACACTCCTATGCCCAGTGACCCAGCAGCATCTGTGTAAAACTCCATATCTGTGTTGTACGCCCACTCTTCCTGCCAGAATGTTACCCCTTTATACTCTGATAAGAAGATTGCACACACTTCCAAATCTTGCTGTATGCCCTTGGTGATGTCCACCCAGTGGTGCAGGAACTTCCCCATAGCCTGCACCAGCCATTGTGTGAATGCCCACCCAGGACTTATCACCATGCATGTGAAGTTAAGGTGCCCCAATAGTTGCTGAACTAATACCAGCAGCACTCGTTTGCTACCCTGCATCTGCTCCAGCAGCCCCCTAAGCCTGGCCACCTTATCTCTGGGTAACTGTAAATATTTACTTGGTATCCACCTCTACACCTAATAATCCCAGTTTCTGAGCTTGCCCCTCTGTCTTTTCCTGCACCAATGGCATCCCTATCTTCCCACACAGCTCCCTAAATTCTCTTAACATGAGTTTCACTTCCTGCTGCCCCTTGCCAATGAAATCATCCAGGTAATGCACCACCCTCATGTTCCCATATTGTCTCCAGAATGCCCATTGGACTCAGAGACTAAATGCTCCAAAAGTGGAACAGGTCACGGAGCACCCCATTGGCATTGCCTTGTCAAACTAAAACCCTCCCTTGAACTGAAAACCCAATAAGTCCCAATCATGTGGCCTAACTGGCAGCAGCCAAAAGGCTTAATTGATGTCTATTTTGGACAACCAGACCCCTTCCACTGCTTTTATCAAGAACAATGCTTGGTCCAGTGAGATGTTTGATACCACCCGCAGATCCTCAGGAATTCCATCATTCATGGAGGCCCCATCTAGGTACGATAAATAATGGATGATCTAGAATTCCCTCGGCTGTTTTTTGGGTACCACTCCCAGCAGGGATACCCAAAATTCTATGAAGGAAGGGACTTCAAATATAGGCTGGCCCATCGGTGCAGTGGTGGGATTTCCGCTTGCAACACTGGTGACCCGGGTTTGGGAAGGGACTCGGGTTGCTGGAAGGCCGGCCATGGCAGAAGGATAGAGCATTCTTTGGACTGCTTTCCTTCTCTGGGGGGATGGTGGGGAAGTGTCTGGCATGAGAAGGACCCATGGTGAATGACAGGAGTCATGCAACTACCGGCGATCACAAGTAATGGAGGTGGGACAGATGCTGGACATCATTGCATGTCCCCACCTCCCAGAGGAAAAACAGAAAAAAGGAGAGGTGGGTCCTCTGTCTACATGAAGCTCTCCCTGGGCTTCAATTAACCACCATTGCCATCACTCCCAACTAGTTACTTGTTCCGCGGCACTGGAATTAGGGTAACCAATGCTGCAGCCCCACTCTCTGGGGGGTAAGCCAGAGATTTACTGGGAGATGCAGGCAACTGATGGCTGGTGGGAGCCAGGGGCCATGACCAGGGTGGAGCTTGATGGAGGACCTGCCAGAAAAAAGGAAAAAAAGGAAGGGACTTCGAATGGGCCTTCCACCCTCCCAGCCTGCACCTCTTTCTCAGTCTTCTTCCTCACCACTTCCTCCCTCCCCTTTACTGACCCCAGATTTGTAGCCCTCATACCCCATCTAACCCTGCTAAATCCTAGTGTGAAATCCTCTTGAAACTCTGGGGAAAGAGGATTGAGCATCTGGCGGACTGGTCTCCTCTCTTGGGGAGGGAGAGAGACTAGTTGTCCTGCTCATTGACTGCCCTCTGGCAGTAGCTGGAGGGCAGTAAGGGCTGGGAGGCTTGAAAGCCAACATCCTTACATTGACAAGGAGGGGGATTGGGCAAAAAAGGGAAAACGAGCTTGGCAGGCTTGATGATGGTCTGCTGATCCCAGGAGAGGTACCCAGATTCTGGATTATATCTCCAGGAGGGAGGGAGGAGAAGCCTTCCACCTCCTCCTGGCCCCAGCATGAGAGGCAATCCAGGGGGGAACACTGGGGGGCCACCTAGCATGGGAGCAGTGGGACTGGAAAGAGAGTCCCTCCAATAAGAGGGCCATAGCTGCCTGCCAGGCCTCCAGTGGTGAAAAACATATATAGGGGAAAACCCCTTTCACAGCATCTCCCCACTCTTCCTGTCCAGGTAATCCCCCATCAAGGCATCCTGTACCCTCCCATGATAGGTGTCTTTGCCAGAGCAAAGCCCCACCACAATTCCACCCCAGAATACTCAGTTCCACCCGTAGTTGGAATTATAGCCCTCTCTGGTGTGTGCCCCCTTAACCCTCACATTGAGGGCTGCCTTTCCATGCTCCCCTGCTGTAACCCCCTCAAAAGGGCTGCTTGTTGTATTGCCCCCCTTGTGACCCACCTCATTCCCCACCAGCCCTGCAACTGGACACCGGGTGTTGCCATGAGCATCTGGAAAACATGTGCTTGAATTTACAATTTGCCAACATGCATGACACCTTGTTGAAAGCCCAGTAGGTCTTCACTGCTGTGGCAGTGGTGTTCTTCCTACTGGACTCCTCCCCACTGCTCACTGGCCCGGACAAGGTCCTGACCCATAGATCCAAATGGGTACAATCCCACTGCAACTCCCCTTTAGCTGCCATCCTCCAGCAAAATGCCTAATCATCTTAGCCTTGTACGTATCCTGTATTATTGCTGTGTACGACAATAGTGGGACCCCAGCTCTGGCTGCTTTTCCAGTACAATAGCACTGTAAATGAGAAACCCTGTCTGCCATGTATCAGTGTTCTTCCCCTTATACTTTGCTTCCTCTTCTTTGTGCACCACCACCACCAGAGCCACTGCCATTTCTGATTTCCTGATGGATTCCCTCATTTCATACTTCCTGGCCATTTCCTCATCCACTAAACCAAAAATATCCACATACTCCCCTTCACATATCTTCTCCTTAATGAAGGTTGGCACATGGTCCTCCAGGGTAAAACATGGTGGCCCATTATACCCCTTGTTGCCCCTTTTCCCATTTCCCTCCACCCCTGTATCTGCCTTGCTCACCCCTTTCAGTTAATTCAAGACCTTTTCCATCTTCTCAAGCCCTTTCTACCCCATGTCCACAATAATACCCTCTAGACAGTCATTCAAATTGCCTTCATCAGACAAATCCACCTTTTCCTTACCCACACCTGTATCCAGCTCTGATGTTTCTGGTCCGAGCTTCAGTTGGGGTGCCATTGTTGGATCCGGGGCAGGCCCCCATGGCCTTTTTCCACCCCTGCCCCTGCCTCTCCAACCATCTGGTTCCTTTCTCTTCCTGGTTGCCTCCTCCTCTTCTTCCCAGAGCCAAGCCACTTCAATGAGGTCATTCATCTTCTCCATCAGTTTAGCTATCTCCTCCCTCAACTGGGTGCTGGAACAGGGAGCTGATCTCTTTGCTGGTGCCATCCCTGCTGAACCACATCACACATAAAAATTATATTAACTCCCTGTCCCATGTCCAGTTCCACTTTTTCGGTATATCATGATTTACTTCCTTCTCCATTTCTTTAATAATGCTGCCCACTTAGCAGTAATTACACTGGGAGAACTTCCACATACTGTAATATAGAAAGGGGAACAATGCATAGATGCTCATTATCACACAGGATCCTATACTCTCCTTGAAAGCTTAATTAAGAAAGTTATCTGTGATCAAAACAACAGAAGGCATAACATAAAAATAAACACCTCTGTCCCACTTCCATGGATGTTATTCTACTTCTGTTTCAGATCCCTCAACCAATATACAGAATACTAATGAAATGAATTATGAATTCAGTACAGAAAAGTCTCTATAGCCTAAATGACCTGCATACTGATAATGAGGCACTTGTGTGTGTAACCGAGGAAATACAGCATCTGAGAGCCCAAATAAAAGCAACAGAAAACAACAGCCATTACAGAATAACTTGAAAAACTGTGGAAAATCAAGAAGTATTGAGTGATGGCACCAACGGGTTGCCCAACAGGCCACTGTAGTTGTCCCTTTCTCCTGAACCCTCCTCCAGCCTTTGACCATCCATTCCCCTCCCCTCCATACCTCCAGGCCATGACTTACTGCATGCTCCCCATTGCCCATGGTTCAGACCTGTGGCCTACTGCAAACCTTTTCCCCAAGCTGGTCCTGCTTACCTTCCTGCCAGGTCCCTCCTGGCTTTATTTTCTATCAATATCTCTGCATTCCATATTAGCCCTCTTTTTATTTTTATACTGAGGCTGCCCAGCTTATTGGGATATCCTCGCTACCTCCTGTTTCATTGCCCAGACTCATAACCCTGCTGCGCTACTCCATGCAGCATGCCATAGCAGCACAAGACAACATACTGAGCTACATCCCAACCTGTACTGCAAAGAACTTTGGCAAGCACGTGTTGAGGCTGCATTTCCTTTACCTGCATTCAGTAACTGTTTCCCAGTTTACCGGTAAATTCATCAACCAGAGAGTGAGAGGAGGGGTCGAACTGTGTCATCAGCGGGGGAGGAGCTACCCTGTTTAAATCAAACCACGCTGGCATAGCAGTAGTAAAGCTGCCTTTAAAAGCTCTGCAACAGCTGACATTCATAAGAGCTACATCCAGACCTGTGCTGCAAAGAACTTTGGCAAGCATGTGTTGAGGCTGTATTTCCTTTACCTGTATTCAGTGACTGTTTCCCAGTTTACTGGTAAATTCATCAACCGGAGACTGAGAGGAGTGGTCGAGCTGTGTCATCAGTGGTGGAGGAGCTGCCCTGTTTAACTCAACACAGTAGTGCAAGCATGAGTGGTGCGAGCGTCACTCAGAAGAGAAAACACTGGGAAGAACATTTTCATGGTATGTTTGATATAAATGCAGCAAATATTCAAAGGTTTGACATATAAATGTAGCAAAATACTTAGAAAATTGCTGTATATTGGAAGACAGGATTAATATTATGTTTTAAATTTAGTAAGTTAGTTTCAAATTTCATTAAGTGTGAACAAATTGAGTAACAATATGTTTTAATTACAACTTGTGGTGTAGAAATTTAACAGTTAGTGGTAGAAATTTAGTTAAAATTGTGATTGTGTGGATAACGACTTTCTATATTGTTAACTCATACACATTTTAAGTAAAATGGAAGTACTGTGTAGAGTGCTGATTTATTTTATTGTAACATGTGTTCTACATGGGAAAATCTCAAACCCAAACAAAACTGAGGTTTCAAGTACATTGGCTTTGGAAATTAGATACCCTCGATCTTTTGGGGAATACAGATATGCAAAGAGAATACAGCTAAGCCTAGATGCAGAAATAATTTTTCAAAACTTCGACTTCTAATAAATATGAAACCTCAAATAGTACTTATTCGGAGTTACTGCTCTTATAAATCTAAAAGTTGTCTGATAATATCTTTGTTGTTAGGAGGTGATATGGAATTAAATCCTGGTCCTGAAAATAAAAATTAATTGAAAATTATTCATGATAACGCAAGGAGTTTGAAAAACAAAATTGATCTATTTAAGGCATGGATAGAAACTGAATCTCCAGATATGATAGCACTGACAGAGACTTGGTTAAATAATAAAATAGATGTTAATGAATTTGAAATTGAGGGATTTGTTTGTCACCATTTGGATAGGATAGGTCGCATGGGGGGGTTATTCTAATCTATATAAAATGGGAATTGGGCCAAACTAGTATTATATATGGTAGTCAAATTGGGCTTATTGATTGTCTTTTGGTTAAAGTACCGAAATTGGCATTAATTATAGGAGTTATATATGCTCCCCCCAAAAAAAAGTAGGAGAATTTGGAAATTTGGCACAGGTTATACAAACTCTATCTATGGGTTATGAATTAATCCTGACAGGGAATTTTTAATGCCTCATGGGGTGATCAGCAGGGGTTAGCATTGGAGAGTAGTCGTAAAGAACTTGATGTAACTCAAAAAATTCTTATTTCAACTAGAAAATCCCTATTTCATAGTCCAGGGAATATATTGGACTTATTGTTTGTAACTGCGAAAACCAGGCCTATAGATATAAAAGTAAACCAACCCATTTTGGGAGATCATTGTACAATAAGTTGTACATTTAAAATGGAGGATTCCATTTGGGGACCCTGATGACATATACCAGTTAAAAGCAAATGTAGAAACTTTGAAAATTATAACAAAGAAACATTCTTGGCTAGATTAGCTCTTGTTAAATGGGATAGATTGTTTTTTATGCCTACACTTGAATTAGCAATTCAAGAGTTTACTAAATGGTTTATGGAAATTTTCAATTAATTGGCCCCTTTTAGAACATGTATTCAAAGGAAATCACACCTTCCTTGGATAACAGAAAAAATAAAGAAACAGATTAGGGTGAAAAATAGGCTTTGTAAAAAAGCAGGGAAATCATTAAATTCTGATGATTGTGATAAGTCTAAAAAAGCTAGAAGTGATTTAAGATTTCAAATTAGGAAATTAAAACAAAGGGAGTCACGTGATGCTGTTTCCTTGCTAGCTGCACTCGCTGGAAGCTCCGCTAATCTCCTGCCTAATTTGGGTGTATTTAGCTCACCTCTGTATCAGTATACACCTAGACGAACCCACTAAGGCAATGGACATTAGGAGGAAAGTGTCGGTGTCGCCAATGGAGGAGGAGATGCCGAAGACTCTGCCAAAACGCACACTACCTGCAACTCCCAAGAAGGTCACGAAGAAGTCGTGGGCCTTGACAGCACAAACCTCCCAGCCCTGTAGCCCAGGTAACGGAGGGGAAGAGCCGTTAACGGTGTTGCATTTCTTAGAGGAATTCCGTCCCTTTAAGGGGAAATGGCAGATTTGGCTCTAGAAATTAAGAATATCACCAGTGCCTTAAGCGACCTGGCCAGAAGAACTACGGATGGTGAAGCCTGGGTGAAGTCGTTGGAGAGCAAAGTGGACAAGCTGGAGGGGGGTGCTCACTTCAATTAATCAGCGTATTGTCAAGCTGGACAGGAAGACTGAAGATCTAGAAGGCAGAAGCCGGTGCAATAATGTTGTTTTAATCGGTCTGCCTGAGAGAGAGGAGGAAGGGGATCCAGTAAAGTTTTTTCAGTGGTTGGTGGAGAAAGTTGCTGGTCCTTCACCCTACGGGCCTTGTTATAACATCGAGAGAGTGCATAGGGCTCTGCGACCTACCTCCCCTCCTGGTGCACCTCCTCGTATTTTCCTGGCCAAATTTTTAAATTATCAAGAAAGGCAGCTATTCCTCCAAAAGGTCAAAGAGGTCAAATCGCTGCAGTGGGAGGGAGCGAGCCTCAGGGTGACACAAGATTTGCCGCTGTCAGTGCGGCAATGGAGGGCTACGTTTCACCCGGTGGTGTCCAAATTAATTGCGGCGGGCATTAAGTACAGGATGACTTACCCTGCAAAGCTCTTAATCCTCGTGGATGACACCTGGCAAGCATTCGAGGAAGTGGAGTTGGCCAGAGAGGTTGCAAAATCCGCCAATTTGTTTAAGCCCAATGAGGTGTCAACTGGCCCTCAATAGGGATGGACCCAGCCGGATGTGATTTGGGAAAGTATGTGTGGTATGTCATTTGTAGGGCACAGACATTCTCACGCCCAGCTCTGCCGCTTCACTGAAGGGATTACTGAAACGTTTTATTGACACTGCATTTCGTTTTACGCAGCGATATGGGAGTTTTTTATGTTTAAGATTTTGCTGGCTGCCTGACAAACTGGAAGAAGAAAGCGGACTGTTTGGATGCTGGAAGGGTGGTGCAACTCCCTTTTGGGTGGTGGGGATTTCTTGGCAGTAATGGGAGTGGCTCATGGTGGATGCTGGACTCTTCTGGAGAGGACTTATTATTTGGCCCTTGTGATATGGGGTCTTTCTTTTACTGTCTCCTACTGGGAATATGTTATTCAGGCTACAGCAATGGGGGTTTGCTGGGCAGTGGGGCTAATAAAGCTCTTGGTTTTATTTTGGTGCTCCTGTGTGCAGATATTCTGGGTGATGGAGCTCAGGTGCATATGGGTGAAGTTTTGCACGGGGGGTCTATGGCTCTCTTTCTCTGCACCTGAGTAGCTCTAATTAATTTCGGGAGGAGGGGGGAGGTTTTCAGGGGGTAGTTCGATTACGTTGAATGGTTACAGAGACTTTCTCATTGAGGAGTTAAGACATATTAGAATAGTGGTTTTGGGATTTTTTTTTTTCTGGACAGAAGGATGATTCATTTTGGGTGAGGGGTTCAGTGGGATGACCAACAGTCAGGTAATCATGTCCAGGGGTAGGAATAGTTTATTTAGGTATTGGTTTTGTTATGGAGGGAGTGAGCAGTTCCGGCATGGTCTAAATGGATATTGGGCTAGGGGGTGGCGGGGCAGTGGATGATGCAGCTGAGTGAGCTGTCATCATGGGCCGTGATGCTGTGGGAGGGTTTATTAGGGGTGCGTCCCTAGGGTCTGGGGGGTTTAGTGTTGTTGTGGGAAGGTCTAATGGGGTTTTCTGGGGTAATGGGGTTTTAGTTTCTTGGTCTGGAGGGTTGGCGGGGCGGGGCAGTTTACACAAGGCTCTGAGGTAATAGGTGAGGGAAAGTGTTCGGAATATGTTAAGGTTGATTTCGGGTTCTATGTCTGGATCCATGATATCTCATAAAGTTTTTAAGTGTTTAAGTTGGAATGTTAAGGGGGCAAGACAGAAATCCAAACAATATAAAATTTTGAAGCATTTAAATGCTTTAGGAGCAGACATAATGTTTTTGCAAGAGACACACTTGTTGGATGCCGAGTGTAACAATATGAGGCGTCTCCAGATTGGACAAGTTTTCGCCTCACAAGGTAGCTCCCAGAGTAGAGGGGTCATGGTCTTAATTCACAGGGCTGTGCCCTTCACTCCCCTTCAAGTTCTGCAGGATAGAGCAGGTAGATATATTTTGGTTCTTGGGAAACTGCAGACTTTAGAGATTTTGATTGGCTCAGTTTATGGTCCCAACTCGGATACTCAGGATTTTTTTGTACAGTTAGGGGAAGTTTTGGCACCCTTTGTTAATGTCCCTATTATTATTGGTGGGGATTTTAATTTGGTAATGGATTCTACACTGGATAGGTCCAACCCCACAATTTCAAGACTCTCACCCGCTCAAAGAGCCATGAGGGATTGGGTAGATCAATTTGGTTTATCGGATGTGTGGAGGGATTTTCACCCTGGGACCGTGAATATACTTTTATTTCTTCTGCTCATGGCACTGCTTCCTGTATTGACTATATTTGGCTCTCTTGTACCCTCCTCTCAGGGGTACTAGGTTCCGAAATACAGTAGGGACCTCCCTCGGATCATGCAGTAGTGTCGGTATCGGTTACCTTCGCCTCCCTTCCTAAAGGTAGTAACAGATGGAAACTCAATAACCAAATCCTGAGAAACCATAATATAGTTAAACATATTTCCTCCCAAATAGAGGAGTTTGTACATAACAATGTGAGAAAGGATGCTCGTCCTGATATGGTTTGGGGGGCGTTCAAGGCATTCATCAGGGGGGTTCTGATAGGGCAGACAGTTAGTAGGAAAAGAGATAGAGATAGGCTCATAATGGATGTACTAGCCCGGATACGAATTATGGAGAACAGCCTGTCCCATGATCCTTCAGAGAAAGATAAGCAGGAGTTAATTAAATTTAAAGATTTTATCTCACATTATTAGGGAACAAGCTGAACTGGCGCTAATCAAAACTAAAGCTAGTTACGTGGATCAGGGGAGAAGGCAGGAAACTTCTGGAAGATGTGTCAAACAATTAGAGGCCTCCCTATAATTCAGGCGGTTCAGTCCGATAAGGATGGTCGGATTAAAACTTCCCGAAGGAGATAGCGGAGGGAATTAAGTTATTTGAATCCTTTATAGCCCAATGGTGATCCCCCTCAGAGGAGAAATACTGGCCTCTTTTGAGAGTTAAACCTTCCTTCTCTAGTGGAGCATCAGAGGGTGGCTCTTACTTCTGGTATTTCCCAAGAGGAGGTGGAAAGGGTTATCAAGGGGCTCCCTTTGGACAAAACTCCGGTGCCGGACTGCTTTTCGCTCAATTTTTATAAGGTATTCTCCAAACAACTGTCACCACTCCTGGTGTCCTTGTTTCAGTATGTTCTTGGTGGTCAGGTGCTAGATCAATCTCTGTTTGAGGCAATTATTGTTTTAATCCCGAAACCTGATAAACCGCTCGAGCAGCTGGCTAGTTATACGCCTATTTCTCTGCTCATTTACGATATAAAAATTCTGGCGAAGGTGCTAGCAGATCGCTTAAATAAGGTTATACCTGACTTGATTGGCATGGAGCAGGTTGGTTTTATGCAGGGGAGGTTGATAAATGATCATTTGAGAACAGTGGCGCATGTCTTCTCCGCGTCCGAGGAGGGCAGTGACCCTATGGTGCTGGTCTCGTTGGATGCAGAGAAGGCGTTCAATAGGGTACACTGGTGGTATTTAATAATGGCAATGAAAAAATTGGGTTTCCCGGAGCTATTTTTGCATTGGATTAGATCTCTGTACCTCAATCCCACAGCAAGGATTTCGTGTAATGGAGTGACATCTGACCCTTTTAGGTTATATGTGGGTACACGTCAGGGATGCCCGCTGTCCCCTCTTCTTTTTAATTTATACCTTGAACCCTTGATTAAAAGTATACTTTATAATCACAAAATAAAGGGGATTAAGGTTCAGGAAAGTACTGTAAAGGTAACAGCTTATGCGGATGATCTTTTGGTATATATTTCGTACCCGAATGACTCTATCCCTGCTCTATTGAAAACGATACAAGATTACAGCTCTCTGGCTAACTATAAACTAAATTTGGGGAAAACGGTGGTTTATCCACTTAATATGAGAGTATTTAGGCTGGAGATAGCGGAGCTGGGCCTGACATGGAACTCGGAAGCTATTAGATATCTGGGTCTTACCTTATCTAGAAATGTGGGGTGTATTAGGCAGCTAAATCTGGATTCTCTGGTTCATACAATTGACCTAGAGTTTAAAAGGTGGGCTAAACTTCCGATTTCGTTGTGGGGGAGGATAAGTTTGGTCAAAATGAATGTGTTCCCCAGGCTGTTCTACCCCCTTAGTGCTTTGAATATTTCGCTTCCACTTTCATGGTTTAAAAAGATTCATGGGCTTATCGCCAATTTTGTGTGGGGGTACAAGAGGGCTAGAATGGCCTATTACAAGCTGGAGGCCCCCAAATTATTGGGTGGACTTAGACTACCACACCTGGGACTATTTTTGGGCGGGTCAAGCTAACAAGTATCTGAGGTGGGTGCAGGACACGGTGACTTCGTATACCCCTTTATGGTTACTGATTGAACTGGCTCTTATTAGGGGGTCAGGTCTTGCTCCTGAAGCTCTATTGTACGTTAATCCCAATCTCTTGCCAGGGGCTCTCAGGAAGTCTCCGATTGGGGTCTCTGTAAGGGTGCACATGCAGCTTTGTGGTTTCCTGAAATATTCTCATGTTACTGACCCGTCCCAGCCCATAAGGGGCAATCCTAGGTTTCGTATTGAAGGTAGACTCATGAAGGCTGCCTGGCTGGTGCAGGGAGGGGAGTGTTGTGTAAGGGATTTAATGTCAGTGGATGGATATGTGCTTCCTGCATCTGAGATTATGAGTAAGTTTAAGTTGCCATCCTCGGTGATTTTTCAGGTTTATCAGCTTTGTCATCTCGTGGTCAGTAAATTTAGTAATAGGGCAATACAGAATCCGAAATTGGAGTTTTCTGAGACTTTTCGGCCTCTGGCAGGTCTACCACATGCTGTCTCCAATATTTATGCCATGTTATTTAACTGGTCCTACTCCCAGAATTTAGCCCCATCTTCCTATTGGGCTTCAGTGTTTCCCAATAGGGACATGGACTGGACAGGACTGTGGCACAGTTGCCATAAATTGATCTCCCAAGATCGGCTAAGATTGATTCAGTTCAAAATACTCCATAATATTTACTACTCCCCTCAGAAGTTGGTGAATTTAAAGATATCTACGGATGCATCCTGCGTGAGGTGTCAGCAGGGGGTGGGAGATTTGTTGCACATATTTCGGAACTGTCCAAAGATTATGCCACTCTGGACATGTATCAAAAATGGGGTAGACCCATTATCAGGGTTGGGAGACCTTTTCACTCCCGAAGTTTGTTTGATGGGAGATGTAGCTTCTATTCCTTTTAAAAATAGGAGGTTTCATATGTTGTTGATCTCGGCATCCCTCAAGAGAGTGGTACTCAGACACTGGAAGGATTCTGTTGTGATTAGCTATGCGGAATGGTTGGAGGAACTTCTGGCTAACTTCCGGATTGCGAGAATGATTGCCATTCTTCAGAATAAGCTCCCTAGGTTTAATAAAATATGGGGTCCCCTCTATAGTTGTTACACGATATAGAGATTTTTTTTCTTCTTCCCTTTTTTCTTCTCTGTTTGCAGGGTTGGGTAGGCACCTCAGAGCCTTTGGGGGGTGTTGGGGGTGGTGGTTTGGGGGGGCAGAGGATGTATCTTATGTTATATGTTTTTGCACATGTATGTAGATTTCACGTGGAGGTTTTGTGTGTTAAAAGATACATTCTCCGTATAAAAATTGTTAATAAAATCTTAATATAAAAAAAGGAAATTAAAACAAAAATATTAGGAAACAAAAACTTCTGAAACTACAGATACTAAAAAAAATTGGTCATTAATTAAATCATTTGACACCCCAGTAATTTACAAAACCCATATTCAAATGATAAAAAAGGTATTATTCAATCTCCTAACCAATCAGCAAATATATTGAATAATTATTTTGTACATTTGCCTGACTTAGACATCCAGTTTCAACTTATACAAATGGAAATCAAGAAAAGGTAAAATGTGATATCCCTAAATTTAGGTTTAAATGTGTAACCTGTAGACAAGAAAAGAATATAATAAATTATCTTAAAGTGAGGAAAGCTTTTGGTTTAGACTTAATAGAAAATCGCTTCCTTAAAGACTCTGCACAAATAATTGCCCCAGTATTAACTAGACCATTAAATTGGAGCCTGATGGATGGTATCTTTCCCCAGGAATAGAAAAATGCAAAGATTATCCTGGTCTATAAGGGTGGGGGACATATATATGAGCCATAAAATTATACACCTATTGCTTTGTTATCTGGAGTTTGTAAAATATTTGAATGTTTAGTCCAGGTCCAAATCAGTGAGTACTTAGAAAAATACTCTTTAATAACTGGGTATTAGTCTGGATTTCACAAGGGATATTCCACGGGCACCACACTCACCGACATGGTAGATATAATAGCCTCAAAGATGGAGGATGACTTGTCAGTGGGTGCAGCGTTCGTGGATTTATCCAAGGCTTTTGACACTGTGTCCCATAAGACATTGATAGGACGGATGATAGCTATGGGATTGTCAGAAGAGTCATGTGCTTAGTTTAGATCTTATTTGCAGGGTAGAACCCAACAAGGGTATGTTGATGGGTATTTATCCAATAAAGCTACAGTTTTGAGAGGAGTGCCCCAGGGCTCCATTTTTGGGCCTACATTGTTTCTGATATATATAAATCATTTGGTAGATACTGTGAAATATTCTGATATATGTTTATATGCTGATGACACATTGTTGAATGCTAGTGGAAAAATTCCCCAGATTATGGAAGTAAAATTACAGGCAGATTTTGAAGAATTATGTATATGGTTGACAAACTCAGGATTGGTATTAAATAGTAAAAAAACTAAATTCATGTTATTTGACAAAAGTAGTAAAAAATCTGGGAAAAATTAATATGTAGTAGAGATTAAAGCTACAGAAAGTGAAGTTTTTTTCTCAAGTGTCAGAATACAAATATCTAGGGGTATGGGTAGATAAGAACCTAAGATTTGATTATCATATAATTGATACAATTTTAAAAATAAATAAAAGACTGGGGGCGTTTAGACACTCAAGTTTTTGCATGAACATATGTATGAGGAAAACTATAGTGAATCAACTTCTTATTCCAGTTCTTGAGTACAGGAACCATGTATATGGTTTTGCCACTAAGAAAATGTTGTTAAAAATTGTTAAATGTATAATCGTTTGGCCCGATTCATCCTTAGAAAGGATTATCATGCACATTGCTGTGATATTTAAAAGGAACTTGGGTGGTTTCCACAAGATATTAAGAGGAAACTAGTTTGGGCAGCACAGACCTATCGAGTTCTGAATTTAAAACAACCAAGTTACCTTCATGATAAATTGGAAAGAAATCATACCATCAAAACTTGAGAGATATAAATTTAAGAGAATTTGCACTTTCTAAATTTAAAAATAAATATAGTGATGGAAAAGGCTGAATACGCACTGTTTAAAACACACATTAGATACTTGGATCAGGGAGATAAGGCGGGACACCTTTTGGATCTGAAATTGAGTCAGCAAGAGGAGTCTAGGCTGATCACATGTCTAACCACGGGGTTTGAGGGGAATATTGTAGTCACACCTAAAGCTATAGTGGACAAATTTGAAAACTTTTATAAAAAATTATATGGTTATTCAGATAATAGTATTACTTCCACAGAGATTCAACAATATTTGTCTAAATTTTCCCTTCCCACCCTTAGTTGAGATCAAAAGGCCCAGTTGAATTCCCCTATATCGGCGGCTGAGATAACAAGGGCTATTCAGTCCTTATCGCCTAATAAGGCTCTGGGACCAGATGGATTCCCATCAAATTTTTATTGTACATTTGAGAAGGAGCTTACCCCTATTCTTCAGGAGTTATATGGGCATGTTTGTGGTCATGGTATTGTTGATCCAACATTACTAGAAGCAACTATTATTGTATTGCCTAAACCGGGGAAGCCTAAAGATAAAGTTTCTAATTACAGGCCGATTTCCTTGATGAACTATGATGTTAAGATCTTAGCTAAGATCTTGGCATCTAGAATTACTAAGGTTTGGGATAACTTAATTAGTCCTGAACAAATAGGATTTATTGGTGGCAGAAATCCCCTAGATAATTTTCGGAAACTGGCCCACATTTTCTCTGTATTCAGGGATGCACATTGTCCGATGGCTGTCGTCTCCCTGGATGTGGAGAAAGCTTTTGACAGGGTAAGTTGGAATTTTTTGTTTAACACTATGGACCAATTTGGTTTCCCCTCAGAATTTACTGGGTGGATTAAACATTTATATTCTAACCATAGAGCCAGAATTTATTGCAACGGGATTTTTTCTAACAGTTTTCTACTACTTTCTGGAATGAGGCAAGGGTGTCCACTTTCACCTTTGTTGTTTAATTTATATCTGGAACCCTTGATTTGCAGTTTGAAATTATCCCCAGAGATAGTCAGAATCCCAATTGGTCAATTTGATCTGAAATTATCAGCTTATGCGGACGATCTAATACTTCATATATCAGACCCAGTCAAGGTTATACCGAAAATGATGGATATAATAGGAGAATTTAGTAGGTTTTCGAATTATAAGTTGAATATTAGTAAGACCGAAATTATGCCACTTAATGTATACTTACAAAAAGGTGATATAAGTGGGTTCTGGATGACCTGGACTAATAGGCTTAAATATTTGGGTATTACTTTAGCGACGTCAGGCTCTCTTCTGAAGAAATATAACCTAGATAATCTCCTACTAACTATTCAGCAGGACTTAATCAGATGGTCCCCTCTATATGTCACTTCAAGGGAGAGTTAATGTTATCAAAATGAATGTGTTACCTAGAGTGTTTTATCCTTTGAATATGCTGAACATATATCTTCCTTATACGTGGTTTCAGAGGCTTCATAGCATGATCACGAGATTTTTGTGGCAAACTAAACCCCCATGAAAATCTTATAATCATCTGAGTGCCCAAAAGATCTGGGTGGCTTGAAGCTTCCAAATGTTTATTACTATTATCTAGCGAGCCATATGGCAAAATAAATGAGGTGGACAAATACGTCCGTGGAGTCTAATTCCGGGTACATTCCCATATGGTTGCAAATAGAGCGAAATATGATTAAAAAGTCTAAAGTGACACCTGATAGTCTATGGCATGTAATTCCCAAGACAGTTTCTAAATTAATAGGGTCCATGGTGATCCTTAAGTCGATTAAGGTTCACAATCAAATGTGTAGGTCTTTGGGGATTAAACATACTAGAGATGTTTCACAACTACTGTTTGGTAATCCTAATTTTAGGGTTGAAGCAGAACTCATTTCACCAAATAAACGAGGATTGCCTCCAAATACAAAGGTCTGTGACCTAATTGAGATGGGGAAGTTGAAATCACTACATCAAATATTAGAGAGTTTTTGTCTTTCATCTAAATGTGTCTTTCACATTTACCAAATTAGGCATCTACTTATTGCCTGGTTTGGGACTAATCGGTGGGATAATAATGAAGGGGAGGCCTTTCGATTATTTCAGTCCCTGGCTTGGTGACTACATGTGGTTTCCGGTCTAGTGGCTGTCTTGCAGGAAAGACTGTATCAAAATAAAGCTGCCTATTCTCAATACTGGATGGATATATTCCCTAATAATCATTTTACCTGGGAGCATATATGGAAAGGTGTATATCTATATAGTAAAAATGATAGACTTAGGTTGATACAATTCTATATTCTCCATACTATACATCTGACCCCTGTAAAGTTATGTAAAATGGGGAAACTCTCACATGATGACTGTTTTAGATGTGGACAGGCACAAGGCTCCCCTCTTCATATTTTTTGGGAATGCCCCTCGGTGGCTCCCTTATGGTCTGAGATTAGGACTAAAGCAGATCCCTTGTTAGGGCTGCAAGACTTATTCACTCCCAAATTTGTTTATTGGGAGATTACACAACAGTCGCAGTGAAGGAAAGGAGATATTATATTAATTTAATATCACTCACGGTTAAGCATTGGAAAGATCAGATCATTATTTCCTATCAGGAATGACTTGCCGGACTATTGTATAACTTAAGGATAGAGAAAACTATAGCTAGCTACAGAAATGCCTTGCCTAAATTTAATGCTAAATGGGAGAAGTTTCATGATTTATGGATAATTGCCTCATCACACTAACCTGATGCATATCGCTCTTCCATTAGTAAGGCACTGGTGTAGTCTGCTATAGACGGAGACCAAATAATATGTCCTTGGTATACTTTCCCTTTTCCCCTTATCTCTTTTCTTTTTATGTGGGAGGATGTTGCTTTTTCCTTTTAATCCCCTTATCGTATAGGGATAGGGATGTGGTCTGCAGGATCATATTCAGTGGACTGGCTTTGGGAAGAGGGGATGGGAGGTGGGAAGAGGGATAAGGGGGTGAAGGAAAGTAGGGGAAGGGGGAAAGGGGAGGGGTATGGGTTAGTTATCTACTGCAATTTGTATTTAGTAGGTCTAATGTTCACCTGCTGTGTTATTTAATGCAGTATTTGTATGTTGGAATTGTATACGGAAATTGAATAAAACATATTCAATTAAAAAAAAAATATATTGATATGAGTTTTGCACAAGTTGCTATTGGATTATGGAACTCGATAAAGGCTGTGACCTATAAAATGCATAAAGATGTAAAAACCTTCGTAACTGATGTAAAATCAGAATTCATTGTTCGTTGTAAGTGCTACCGGTAGATAAATGGGGAGTAAATAAATGTATTTTGGGTACTATTAATTAGGTTATGGGGTTTTCTTAATATGGGTTGAAATATGGGAATATTCATGTAAACATTGTTTATGCACTTTATGAATGTTGCATGTATTTGTATTGTTGGTTGTTTTGTCGAATTTTGTATTAGTAAATATAATATGGTATTGGTTTGTACATTGTATTGTATAATGTGTATTGATATATGATGATTTTGTAACTACTTTAACAGGAACATCTTGAAAATAGGACTTTGTCCTAATGATGTATAGATCCACCAATCTCCTGTATAAAAATAAAGATTTTTACTACTACTACTGGGCCCCAAACTCTCTTAGCCCATCAGTCCCCATGAAACCCCCTCCCTCCATGTTCTTGTTTTCTTTTTACTAGTCTTTTTCCCATGCCACTGAGGCCTTCCCTGTTTGCCCTTTTGGCCACTGCTAGTAGCAGCACCTCTGCTGTACCACCACCCGGCACCCAAGTTTCTCAGCCCCCACCTGCGTCTTTTGCTGGGTCCAACTAGCCCGGGCCCAGTCCATGCCAAGAATGGCTGGTAATGCTCCTTACATACGGATGGGCCAAGTGAGCCAATCCAGCTGCCCATTCAATGCTTGACCAGCCAAATCTCTGTCCAGTACTCCAGCAAATGAGCAATCTCCCCCAGGCTAGACCAAAAAATCCACCACAATCTCCAGTCTCCTCCACATGACCCTCCTCACCAGTACCGCCAGCCTTCAGTGATCGCATTTCTCCAAAACCCACTAATGTACTTTTAAATCAAATCCAAGTACTGCAAGCCACAAACAAAACAGCCCTAACAAAAAATGAATTTAGAACCCCAAATTGCAACTAAATCCTTATTACAGAAATCTCTTTGGACCCTCAGGCCTACTATGTTGCCCCCTTCACCATCAACGGCTCCAAGCCAATTTTTTTAACTGCATTTCATGCCCACATACCTAAGTTGAGCAGCATTTTAACTGTGCTATCTAAAGAAATGCAATATGAAAATCTACCGGCAGAAATAAAGAGCCACTCAATATAAACTCTTTGTGAGGCCCTTGAGGCCTACAGGCCCCAACATGTGGCCTGCCCCCATGGATCCCGAATTAAATCCAACTTACTGAAACCTACCAACATGACGAAAACGATGCAGTGAATAAAAACACAGAAATTAACCGCGCAATTCCAAGGCTACTTACAGTCCCTTCTTACTCCTCAACAAATCAATGTTCTCCTTTACCTTAACTTGAATGTATGAATGCCAACCTGAAGTTGCCACACAAAGTGCTAAGATCACTCAACAAGAATCTTAGCAAAACAGGGAGAGTTACCCTTGTGCCCAGCCTTATAAACCCCTCTAGGACCCCAAAAAGAACCCCAGCTCATCCTCTCCCATCCAACAGTCATCTGCTCCAGTCCCACCTGCATCATATGACACCTGGTGATCTCATTTCTGAGATAACTAGGTCCCCCCTCAGCTGCCTCCTTCTTTCCCTATATAAGAAACATTTCCTCAGGGGGCCACCTGACAACTCAGGTTGCCCTTTAGTGGCATCCCCATATATCACACACCCCACACTGGAGACCTATATCCAACTCCAGAATTTTAATAGCTTTTACCATGTTTGGTTTAGGGCTTGAATTTCTTTTTTTGATAGGAATAGGTCTTTGCCTAGATTACACAGATCTAAGGTGCTATGTCACAAGGCCTTAATAGATAGACACACAACTTGATCCTGAGCTGAGTATATAATGCAGTCCACTTTTATCTACTTTGCTCCTTGTTGTTTTTAGCTAGGGGAAACAAGCTAGTGAACTGTTTTTGCACTCCATAATGCAGACTTATTTTCCTAATACTGAATGCAAGGTATCAAAATGCTGAATACTGTCAATCTTTGTTTTTACAGAAATGTGAGCTCCAGTCACTTACCCACCATATCAACTGCCACTAAAGTAACTGTCCCCCTCTGTCCTCATGTCCACTGGGGTCTCTGTGAGAGTCTTCTGCTTGAGCCCGCCCGCTCACTTGGAGGACTTCATTATATCCTGACTGACCCAGCAGTGTGCCTGTGTCACATGACCATTCTACTCATCAGAATGGTCAAAATCCTTGCAAGCTCTTAAAATAAATGGCTCTTGTACTAGCTCTGCTGTTAAAAGAGGCTTACTTCACCTCAGTGTCTATAAATATCTCAATAAAAATGCAGGTGAACACTTCTGTAGTTCAGCATGCAACCTTGCCGAACTACAACTATCAGGTGACTTTCTGTTGCTAGCCTACACACAGTTGGTGATCCTCCTCCACCCCGATAAACACAGTATCAATTTTAAGCACAAATAAAAGTAGCTGACAGTTCTTGTCTATACTGTCTCACTGCTCAAAGCAGTCACACAGCATAAGCACAAGAATTTTAGCAATTGTTTAAGTGTTGTAAAAAAATGACTGTTGAAAATATGGGGTAAAAATATTGAAAATTACCAAAGTTATGAGTGAACATTAAAAAATGTCAATGTATCTTCATAACTTTTACAGTCTGACCCCATATTTTCAACATAATCTTTTTATGACCCCAATTCATGAATTTGGTGGATGAGATTTCTCAAAACCTGCCCAAAAGATGATTTTGGGAAAAACTGCAAAATCACCTTTTGCCCAGATTAAAAAAAATTTAACCTACCTTGTTCATGAGGTGAGGTCAAAAACAGGCCAAGTTGAAAATTTGGTTAAACAATATTTAAAAAAAAAGGCTCAAGTTATGTGTAAATGTTCATAACACATTAAAAATACATTGACCACACTTACCTATTTCTTTCAGTTCCTGCTTGGTGTTGAAAGAGGAGGATGTCTTTCTTCACTGAATCAGTCTACAGCATTGGACGTGTTTTACGTGAATGTGGGATGGTGATTCTTGCATTGGGGAAGGGTGGGTGGTTGAGGCATTCAGGGATCGCTGAGGGATCCATTCTTTCTTTTCAATTTTTTTAGCAAAAAAAAAAAAAGAAAAGATCTCCCAGGGATGTTTTTTTTTGTTTCAGGTGGATGTCTCCCTTAGAATGTTCAGTGGTACCATGGGTGGCCACATCAGTGTTGCCAGCTATAATGGGATAGATTGCACTGGAAGGGCATGCCATCTATACTGGCACCAGGAGTGGTAAACAAAGGTCTGCTAATTATTTGGAGGGAGGGATCTTAGCAGGCACTGGTGGGTTGTTAGCTGGCACAGGAGTTTGGGTACCCCAGTGACAGAGATACCCATAAACAGTGGCAGGATTGGGCTTAATTAATATAAGTGAGCTGGGAGAAAAGGGGGATACTGATGGTGGGATTAGGCACCTGTCATCCATTTTTAAAACAAATACCTTGGCCTGGAGGGAGAGGAGATACCAGTGGTGAGACTGGACATCCATCAGCCAATTTTTATAAATAAATGTGGGTCAGGGGGATACTGGTGCTGGTTCAGCCACACCCACTGGTGCTCTAAGGATGGGTGATGAAGCAGTGTGAAGGAAGGAAACCATTGATACAGGTTCAACCCTTATCCCTATTATGTTTATTTTTTTTTTAACTGAGGATGCTCAGAAAATCGCATTGCTTTTAATCAACAGGCTATGCCTGTAGTTCAATTGGGTTAGTAACAAGCCACACCCCTTTCCTGAGCTCTATAAGCAGTTCCTCTCAGCCTTCTTCTGAAGCACTTTTTTCTTTGCTAACCAGAGGCTCTGTTGGTCTGTCTTCTCCATTGGGGCCTTGTCCCCCCCCCCAAGCATTGCTTGTGCTCCAAGCTCTGCTTAGTTTCAGCTGGATTCTGCTCATGTATTTCTCCTGCCTTGGTTAGTGTTTGTTTTGTCTTCAGCTGCTGTGTGCTTCCTTGTGTACTTGTTTCTCTGTTTTCCTGTGTTTGTGTTTTTGGTTTGCATTTTGTTTTCGGGTTTTCTAATTTTTCTGGCTTCTTGTTGCCCTTTGTTTGCATTGTGTTTATCCTGTGACTGTGCTCTAGGCTCCTACCAAACCTTAGTTTTCTGCAATTGTTATTGTATGTTTCATCCCACACTGCAATTTGCTGCTCCGGCTTAATTGATTGCACCTGTTCCTGGCTCTGCTGCTCAGCTAGCTGTTACTCCCTGTTTTTACAGCTCTGCTCATAATTTACTCAGTGCTAGCTCCACTGGGACTAATGCTACATTGCTATACTGATGCTTTCTGCTATTACATGGCTGTCTAGTGTCATGGTGCTTTGCTCCTGGCTCCCTGTTATTCCTATGGAGGAGGACTGTGGTGTCTCAGCACTGCATCATAGCAGGAGCATGTTTTAAGTAAGTTAAATGAATCACCTGCTCCTTGCTGCTCCTTGCCTACATGGCTTTCAGTTATCCATTGCATTCACAGATTTCCCTCATGGCCTACATGGCTTTCAGAAACTCATGCAGCCTACATGGCCTTCAGATGTTCATTGCGTTCCATTGTATTAGGTTTATATCCATGTCACTCCAGACGTTAAATCATGGGTTTTAGCCCACCTGATAGGCTAGTGATACACATGTGACCAAGGATCAAATTTTGCAGTATACCCTGGTCCCAGGAGTCCCTGTTCCTCAGTTCTCTCTTTTGCATCTGATAAGGCTGGAAGTACACCAGGAGTCCCTTTGTTTTCAAGAACTAATTACCTGAAGGTAGGCCTACTGACTTGGAACCACAGAAAGAATTTTCTATTTTCTTCTTTAATTGTTCTAATTTTCTTTGCTACTGCCCTTTGGGCTGCTAAACAAGCTTCTAATCCTGTTCTCCAGTAATTGGATTATTGCTAGTTTGGCTAATTTTAACTGATTTAGCTTAATTGGCCTCTGGCTATGCCTGCTAGGCATTATTTATTCCCTGGACCTTTTTAGTCTCAGGGCCCGAGTCATCTTTATGAGTGCAAATCATTTGTATAGGTAAAACCAGTTTTTTCTTACAGTCATTAGCAGCAACTAGTTAGTTTACAAGGGAAAGCAAAGAAAAGAAAAGAAAAAAAATTGTTTATTCTTATAATAGAGAATTCAGTCAAGCTGTTTTTGTTTAAATGAAATTCATTTTGAGTAATGGATAAGAGTTTGTTACATTCTGTTACCATGCTTGATTCAGCATATGCTTTTTGCATGTTTGGAATTCTGCACCCTGCCTCCCCCATCTGTTCATTTGTTGACCCCGACTCCCCCCAAAGCAGGGATCCGCATGGCAGAATGAAGCAAAGATGTTGGTCTCAGAGCAGGTGGAAGAACAACAGGGAGCTCCACAGGGCTGTAGACTGTTTTTGCATCACGGCTCTCCCTCCCACAGTTGCATGTACATTTTCTCCTGCAGGCTGCTTTTCTTTCACAGCAGAGACCACATGGCGATATGCACTTTCGTACACCTCATGCTACACCCCTTCTAGTGGGTAGCATGCTTACAGGCAGCACAAGAGGGGTAATTTCCCACTCAGGCTAGGATCCTATCATAGCGACCACTCCTACATTGACCAGGAAGTCCTCACTCTGGATTGTTATTTCTTCATCCAATCAGGCCCCTTGAAGCAGCGGCCTGGTGGATGTATGATCAGCCTCCAGCACAGGTACCACTGATATTCGCCCTGGCGGCTCCCTCCCACAGTGATCCACGTTCAAGTGAATTAAATCCCTACAAAGCAGGGACATGGGGGAGCAATACTATTGATGTATTCAGGGGTGAAAATTGAATATTACCCTGCAATTCGAAGGCAATCAGGGAATTTGGGTGTTTTTTATTCTCATTCTGGCCATGGCCAGCTTCCAAATGGACAGCCATCATTTTGAAAAAAACCTCAATAGCCATTTTAGAACAAGCGTGTCCCATGCATGCATGACCAATGCAGTGTCCATATTTGTAATTTTTGTAAAGGAACTACACCACACAGCCTACACGAGGCCTGCTCGTTGCTGCCCTCACTTTTATTATATGAATTCCATTTTGGATGGGATTAATTTCATTCCCCAGTTCAACCCACTTGCTAGTTATATGACCTCTAAGCATGGCTGCATATTGGATTGATTGTTGTTATGGAAACTGTAGAACAGAACAGGAGGGGAAAGAGTGATAGCATCCCCTACTCAGGGAGAATTTTTTTCTATTCCTCCATTACTGGCAGGTCTTCTTGATCCCTGGGTTCAATCCTAACTCTGTTATTCTCTTATCTTTTCAGATGGTGAAGGCCAAGAAATGCACGTCTTGTAGTGCCACCATGTTGGCTCACAACACTGGGCATCAATGCCCTGTATGCTTGCTGATGAGGAAGAAATATCCAGAGAACAATTCCCCACAACTGACTCAGACAGTCTGGGGCCTAACAGATCAGGGTGGATGAACCCAGGGGCGCTACTTATCCAAACACAACAGGCCACAGTGGCCATGATGGAGAGCAAGCAGAATTTCATGCTTTGAGTTATGGAGTAACTGAGGTCCCTGACAAAGGCAAGACCAGCCCCACAACCTGGCCCTACACTAGCACCAGATCTCCCACCCATCCCCCCAACCAAACAATTCTGACAACAGTGATCCTTCTCCATGAAGAGACAATGAATCCAGTGGAACATTAGATGATAAGGATGAAGTAGAATCAGAGGAAGAGGACATAAACATTACCCAAGGAGTACCCTCTCTAACTTCAAAACTCTGTTCCTTTGACCTGGTACCAGGCTTAATGAAGGCAATAAAAATCACTATGGGGTTCAAACTAGATACACCTAAACCAGAATCTAAACTCAATCCCATGATCCAACAGAGCCTGAAGGTAAAGGACACCTTCCCAAGCTGTCCTGCCATCAACGATATATTTACAAAGGAGTGGAAATCAACAGAGCCTGTTCATCTCTCTGAGAAAAGAAACCCGGACAGAATGTACTCGGTGTAAGAGGAAAAGGTCAAACTCTGGTGTAACGCACCAACCATCGACCCACAGATAGAGGTCCTAAGCAAGAGAATGGTGCTGCTGTGAAGCACCATATCACTCAAGGATCCCACAGACAAGAAAATTGAGGATATGCTCAAGAAACTGTTTGAGATTACTGGTATGGCAGCAAGAGCCACCATGACAGCAGTCTACTCCACCTGAGCACAAATTCACTGGCTAGAGGAGCTGCTGGAGAAATCAGATCCAAAAACACAGGAGTCCAAACTAATGGAATATACTCTGGCTACAGCTAAGTATCTGGCAGACATGGCTGTAGACACCCTTAAACTAGAAGCTAAGGCCTCAGCCCTCACTAACAGAGCAAGAAGAGCCTTGTGGCTCAAACTTTGGGATGCAGACACTGAATCTAAATCACTGGTACAGAACCTTCCCTTAAAGGGAGACCATGTCTTTGGTGAAGGCCTCAAAGAGTACCTTAAACAAAAAGAGGAGGGAAAGACCTGGCAAAAGGCAAGCACAGAACCACTTACCTGCCATCTGCCTGATGCAGGTTTCGAGGAAACAACAGGTTCCAGCAGAACTGGAAACAAAACTACAACACAAATAACTCCTTTCAAGGGAAAGGGCAAAATAACCAAAACAGTAACAGAAGCTTCTCTCAGTGTAACTATTCCTCCTTCAGGGGAAAGAACCACCATTTCGGAAGCAGAGGAAGAGGAGGAAAACCAAAGCAACAGTGACTACAATACCAACTCCACCACAGGGACAACTCAACAGTTGGAGTACCCCTCTGTGGGACAAAGACTAACTCTGTTCTGCCAGAAATGGCAAATAACCACATCTGACAGATGAGTGCTTGAGGTAGTATCCCAAGGTTATGCTATAGAATTATCAAACAAGCCAGACACAAACAGACTTGTCCTGTCCTCCATATCAAAGAGAAGAGCCATGGCCCATCAGGTACAAGATATTCTAAGAGATCTGATAAAGAACCAAGCCACTCAAACAGTACCAGCCAATGAGCTAAGTATGGGAGTCTACTCCATTTTCTTTCTAGTACCCAGGAAAAATGGAAACCTACGACCCATTTTAGACCTGAAATTTCTGATGAGATCATAACCCCTCAGAAATTCAAGATGAAAACACCCAGGCTGATGCAAAGGAGTGTACAGGTAGGCGACTACCTAACATCTATAGATTTAAAAGATGCGTACATCCATATTCCCATCAGGCCAAGTTCCTGCATTTCCATGTACTGGGCCAACACTTCCAGTATCAGGCTTTGCCTTTCAGACTCACCTCAGTGCCCAGGGTGTTCATGAAGGTGTCCATCGTCCTGGCAGCCTGTGTCCAGGAGTAAGGAGTAGACATCTTACCAAACTTGGATTACTGGCTGATATGCTCACACAGCAGATCACAGTCACAGAGGAACACAAAGCTGGTACTGAAAGTACTGGCAGAACGCAGTTGGGTAGTCAACCATGCCAAGAGTTCACTGCAACCTTCCCAGCAGATAGAACACCTATGGGAGAAAATTGACACAGCCGAGGGAAGGGTGAGGCCATCCTGAAAGTGGATAGAAATGGTCATCACCCCAGTCCAGGCCCTCAGGTCCTCCCATCACCCATCCATGGATCAAGCAGCCCAAGTACTCGGATGCATGGCATCCTGCATTGACCTGGTCCCTTGTGCCAGATGGAACATGCACCCATTACAGAACTTTATCTTGATGCAGGTCTCCCCTTCGAAGAACAATTTGTCAATGACTGTTCACTTACCAAAATCAGTCAGAAGGTCATTGTGGTGGACCATGAGTCAACATCTCTCGAGAGGATCCCCTCTAGAATAGACATACAAAGTGATGGTGGAGACCGATGCCAGCCTCACAGGATGGAGGGCATGCCTGAATGACTCTGCAGTCCAAGGCCAGTGGACAAGTTCAGAGTCAAAATTGCCCATCATCATCATCCTAGAGATGAGGGTGGTGTATAACGCCTGAGGGCATTTCAGGAGAACATAGTTGATCGATCCATCTTGGTGAGATCTGACAACAGGGTTATGGTAGCTTATATAGCAAAGCACAGTGGGACTAGAAGCAAGGCCATGATCAGGGAAGCAATGAAGGTGCTGCTTTGGGCTCAGACCAACCTCACAGCATTCACACCATCCACTTGGCAGGAAAGCTGAATGTCAAAGCAGACTGACTAAGCAGGCAACAAGTTCACCATGGGGAGTGACAACTCCATCTGGACATTTTCAGGATGATACAAAGGAGGTGGGGGTCCCATACTGATAGACCTGATGGCCTCCAAATTGAATGCCCAGGTCAATGGATACTTCTCCAGGTACAGGGAGAAATTAGCTCAATAAGTGGATGCCTTGTCTCAAGTCTGGAGTCAAGACTGCTCTTACATCTTCCCACCAATTCCCTTGATCTCACAAGTTCTGGTAAAGATTCGACTGTCCCAGAGTCTTACCATACTCATAGCACCTTATTGGCCACAGAGGGCTTGGAATGCACCAGCAGTGGCCATGACTCTGGACAGATGGACACTCCCATATCAGTGGGACATGCTCATCCAGGGTCAAATGATCTATCCGGCTCCCCATACGCTGAAGCTATTGGCTCGGCTCCTGAGAGGCAGCAATTGATAAATGCAGGGTATCATGACTCAGTCATTTCAACCATATTGCAATCCAGAAAGCCATCCACTACATCAACCTATGGCTAGCAGAGGAATGTTTTTGCAGCTTGGTGCAAAAAGACACTGGTTTAACCTATGAAGGTCAATATGTCAGTGATACTACTATACTTGCAACAGGGTCTGGATAAGGAGTTGTCCCCATCCTCCCTCTGAGTACAGCTCTCAATCATAGGAGCAGCCATGGGCCAAATTGGACATACCTTACCTGGGGCCCATGCAGATGTTATCCAGTTCCATAAGGCAGCAAAAACCATTTGACCTCACAAACTCGCAACAGTGGCTCACTGGGACCTTACGGTGGTACTAGGGTCCACCCTTTGAGCCCACCCATGAAGCCCAGCTGTACTGGGTGGGCCAAAAGACCTGCTTTCTTGTGGCTTTCTGTTCAGCTTGCAGAATCAGCGAGCTGGGAGCCCTCTCCTGTTGGGAACCATACACCGTTTTCACTCAAGAAGGAGTTTCACTGAGGACGGTAGCATTCTTTACAACCAAAAATCATCTCTAGCTCTCACAGGGAGCAACCCATTGAGCTTCCTACATTCCAGGAACAACCATAAAATGGTGATACTTCATCTCATCATTCACGAGACATTGGGAATGCCTTGGCACAGTACATCACCAGGATGCAACCAATTTGCAAATCTGAGAGACTTTTTGTCATAGCCCAAAGCCACAAGCAAGGCATGGTGGCCTCCAAAACAAATATCACCAGCTGGCTGAAAAAGACTATCCAAGAGGAATACATATCAAAGGGCCTAATTCTGCCAGTAGGAATAAAAGCCCTTTCAGCCAGAACGGTGGCCACGTCTTGGGCTGAAAGGGCCTGCATATCCACAGAGGACATTTGCAGAGTGGCTACATGGACTTCCATCCATACCTTGGCCAGACATTACAGACTTGAGTCTCTATATAGACAAAGAACTATCTTTGTCACAAAAAGTTTGACTACAGCATGTCCTACCAGTTTCCACCCTGATCACTCTGATCTGCCCTGAAGGAATGGTGGTACTGCTGCTTAAAGAAACCCATGATGTAAAGTCTGGAGTGCCATGGGTGTTTACTCACCTGGTAAAGCTGATTGTGTTGATTTGTATCCATGGCACTCCAGGGCCCTCCCTTCAGCACAATCAAGGCAGAAAATGTCATGCTAACTAAATAGGACTACATGGTTCCTGGGACTATGGATCCCTTAATACTGATACTGTCCAGTAATGATTGATATGATTACTCATTAGAGTAGTACATCATATGAATATAATGTCCGGTCAGTTATGCTAGGTAACCGAGTTTTAGAATTGTTACAATAGGTAATAAATATAATTTGGAACTTCCTTAGTACATTGTCTATTATCTTTCTGTATGTGGTTTAAAGTCAAAGGGAGCAGGTTAACCTTTATTACAGCTATGGAAGAATATAACTGAGGAACAGGGACTTCTGGGACCAGGGTATACTGCAAAATTTAATCCTGGGTCACATGTGCATCACTAGCCTATCAGGTGGGCTAAAACCCATGATGTAATGTCTGGAGTGCCATGGATATAAACCAACACAATCACCTTTACCAGGTGAGTAAACTCCCATTACTGCACTGTATGGTCCTTACTGGACTAACCTATCTCTCTATGTCATTTTAGGTATTCATGTCAATCATATCAATTCAGTATTCATGCTGAAACCATAACATCAAATGCTATTATGTAAACTATGATTGCTCCTTTATGTAACTGGTTGCCAAGCATATATATAATTCAGCTTACCTCCTATGCGATACAGCATGCTTACCTATGCTGCTGCCTATTTGATTGCTGTTACAAATCCTGCTGCATATGTCATATCTGTTAAATTTAATTGATTCATTTATGCTAAACACCATTGACTGAGCCACTGGCATCACTTCCTTTCATAAACACCTACCTTCAATGTCACCATCAATTCTGCTTCTGTAATGGAACTTGTTGGCTTGTTTTCTGCTGCTTGCTACTACTAACAAACCACCAAACCCTGGCTCACACTACAGCATCCTACCTCACCAAGGCCCTGCCTTAGTAGTTCTCATGGTTGTAGAGTTTGCTCACAATCTTTCAATCTCATGGTTGCAGAGTTTGTTCACAACCTTTCAAGGCCTGCTACCTAATATATGGACACTAGCTTCACTGGGCCTCCTCCTATCAAGCACTCAGAATTGAGTCATGCTCTCATTCATAAATCAGAGGCAAGCCAACCATGTCCATTACCTTTTCTGATGCAGAGCTCACCCTGTAAGCCAATGGTCTTGCTCTACACTCATGAATTCTGCATCTTGAGCATGTGAACCTCAGGATGGGGTCCTTCTCATCCGGCCTTTAGTGGGAATGTCCTCACTCCAGGTGTAGCTTTAGCATGCAGTCAAATGGCACACCTCTTGATGTAGAATTTAAGACTTCAGCTGCCAAGGGGAGGAACCCTCACAGCCCAAGAGTAGTCTTTTGGCTATGGTGCAGCCATGGCACCTTCGAATGCATTCCCCCTATGACTGCCTGGTTTGTTTTACTTGGTAGGCCAGCTGAGAGTGTCAGCGGTCATTGCTGTACTTCTCCCACTTTCAGGGTTGCTATCACTCAGAGTATTTATTGTTGTAGAGGCCTCTCTCAACCCTTCACAGTGTTCCTGTTAGAGGGATTGTGAGAGCTTTGTACCAAATTGGAATATTTCCTCCTCTTTGATTGGATTTCTAAACTGCAGCAGCAGAACCACCTCTAAATAAACTACCCCTAGCATATAGGAAAGATGACCAATGCCTTGGATCTGCAGTGATTATAATATGTAGTTAGTTGTTTATAGTATATTCCCTAGTTTCCTTAGGTAGGTTTCCACTGTTGGATGGAGATGGATCATGACCCTGCTTGCCATTCCCTCTCTCCTTAGGAAGCCCCCTGACGTCATCAGTTCAATCCTTTTTATCAGTGCAACCCTGACAACCTTTGCATATCGTTTGTGTTTCATCAAGCTGTCTTGTTGCTGCCAATCTGCTTCTCTACCTTGTAGTCAACATTTACTGCTAAATGATTTTTTGGGGCTCCTTTCTAAGGTACCTTTAGCTAAGGGAATCTTTCCCATGGCACCTCTGGGGTGGAACCATCTTCAAGGGTTCCTTGCCTGCAGTACCCCTACAAAGTGATAATTCCCCCTGGAATAGAGAGTGTGAATGGCCAAACAGTCATCACAATCGCATAGGTATAACATTACTCTGGTTGCATAGGCCCATTGAATTCAAAGGCTGTGCCTGTAGTTCAATGGGGCGAGCAACCAGCCACACTCCCTTCTTGAGCTATATAGGCAGTTCCTTTCAGCCTCCTTCTAAAGCACTTTTTTCTTTGTGCCACCATTCTCCCCTCCTCCTTCAGTGTCACACCTCTCTCCTCAGGGGGCTCCTTCCTAAGGTACCTTTAGCCAAGGGAATTTTTCCCACAGCACCTCCAGTGGTGGAACCCTTTTTGAGAGTTCCTTGCCTTTGGTACCCCTACAGGGAGGTAATTCCTCATAGAATAGACAGTGTGAACAACCAAACAGTTATCAAAGTTTCATAAGCACAATACTGCTTTGGTTGCATAGGCTCATTGAACTTATATTTCAAAAATTATGTAAGTTAAAAACTTGACAGTTACAAAATCTGAACTTTGGGCTAGACTCTATCAAATTTGTACTGTATGTTTCAGGTTTCAGAACAAAATAATTTTATACTTACAGGTGAGCAAACAAATTCTTAAAAATAATGAATTGTAGTACACTTGCTCTTCTGTAACATTGCCTATTAACCAAATTACAAAAAATTGTCAGTATACAGACAACCTGGACCAGATATATGAAAAATATATGAAAAAAAGAATTTTAGCTTAGGTTTTTTTACAGATTATTTTTTCATATGAAGGAATCTTTTTTCATGAGGTTTTTTATTCATGCAAAAAAGGATGCCTTTATATGAGAAAATAATTTGGGCCTAGGCTTTTTTCAGATTCTTTTTTTTGTATGAAGGAATCCTTTTTTGTGAGTTTCAGTCATACAAAAAAGCATGCCTTCCATACAGCCCATTTGTACGTGCAACTAGATTAGTCTTAACTAACTGGAAAAACCCAGAGTGTCGCTCATTAAGTGAACTTAAGCCATTTTGATCCTTTTATTTGTTTTTCTAATCAGTTCATGCTAATTCATGGATAAGCTCAAATTCAATATTAGCTTACTAATGTGTTGTTTTACAGTAGACATGAAAGAAAAAAAAAAGAAGTCCAATCAGAAAAAGGCTCCAGGTGGTACTGTCAAAATCACCTTCAAACTACCTCTCCAGCTTGGTATCAAAAAGTAACTAAACATAAAACAGTAAAACCCTTCAGATAAATTTGTGGTACAAAGTAGGAGTTCCCAAAATACCCCAATTTAAATCCCCCATTTTCTGCCATATTAGTCAGAACACCAAGAGAGACTGGGAACAACTGAAACAGGTTAGCAGACTATGTGGGAAGAGGCATGGAAACTGCTACTCTATCACACCATTCTGCACTCTGAGTCCTAGTCTTTCTCCTTCCTACTCTTACTCCTACTACTCCCTGAACTTCAAGAAGAAATAATATAAAAAAAATGGATCACGTGACGAGCTAAACCGAGTAAGGCGCTTTCTGAACTGCTCCAAGGCCCGTAGCTAATTATAAAGTCCAATTTTCTTCGGATTCAACTTGATCAGCATCAAGAAACCCCGCTTAGAAGTGTAAAGGGTCAGAGGACCTGGTCGTTGGTGAATTTAAAAGATAAAGGGAGTTTTACTAGCTTAACACACCGGTAAGCAGCGAGCAACTACGAGCAGTACCAGGCCGCGCTCTCAAGCTGAAATGGAACCCGAGATTGTGGAACCCCTGGCGGGGAGATTCCCGGCTTCCAAAAGGCCAAAGCCCCAGTTCCCAACCCCCAGTGAGCAGGAGGAGATGGCAGGAGAGGAAAGAGGGATCAAAACGAGTAATGGAGATCTCCAGGAAATCAAGCAGCTACTACAAGGGCTAGTGGTGGATTTTGCAGTGGTTAAGCCAGCGTTGCAATCACTAGCCCAGAGAATGGGAGACGCGGAGGTATGGATTGCGTCTCAGGAGAGAAGAATATTGGTAACAGAACAGGAGCTGGTGATGGTTAAGAGGCAAGTTAAAAAATTGGAAGAGAGGTTAGAAGATCAGGAGTCGAGGAGCATACAGAACAATCTGATTTTGGTGGGGCTACCTGAGAAGACAGAAGGATCAGACTGTGTTCTGTTTATTCAGGACATGTTGCTCAAACTATTTGGACCTACGCCATATGGAGAAGCTTATAATCTTGAGAGAGCTCACAGGGCTCTGAGAGAGGTACCACCACCGGGGTCAAGACCCCGAGTTATCATCATGCGCTTTCTCAGCTATAGAGAAAAAGTCTTTGTGTTAGCTGCAGCGAGGCAAAAGAAATCTTTACAGTGGAATGGTGCCACCCTGTGGATGTTTCAGGATCAAACACCCACAGTGAGAGGAAAGCAGAAAGAATACGTGGAAATTAAAAAGAAGCTATATATGGCTGGAATTAAGTTTTGGCTCCTGTATCCGGCGACATTGGTGGTTCGGCTCCAAGCGGGGGAGAAGCGATACCCCATGGCTAAGGACACACTGGAAGGGCTGTGAGCAGAGCTGCCAGATCTATTTAGAGCACCGAGTTGACTTGCTTTAGATGTCTGGGAGAGAAACGAAGAGTTTTTGACTTGGGACTTTGGAATGGTTAATCTGTTAAGTATAAAGTTAACTTGTTGGGACTGAACCCTCATTTAGATGATGTGATGAAGGGTCATGGAATTGGGGGAAATTGAAATCTCAGTAATCTCGTGGATACTATTGGGCTTAATAAGAGTTAACTAAGAGGGAGGATGTGAAACAGATTGCTATGGGATTGAGGAAGGAGGGACACTCTAAAAGGAGCGGAAATGGGAGAGGGGTGAACAAGGGTGTATAAGGAGAGACGGGGACTTTGTTAATTAAAAAGATGGGATGTGGGAGTGAGTAGAATGGCTAGGAAGAGAAGGTTAAAAGGGCAGTGACTGTGACCTCCATTTCGGAGTATATGGAAGGGGGTCAGGTCTGGGAGACATTAAAAGTGACAAGGGTTCAAGGGGGCAACCCATTGAGTACACATTAGCACTAGCTAAGGGTTAAAGGGGGGTATGGTAATCAGAGGGGGGGATATTTGGAGGGATGAGGGTGGTTCTCTCCCTCGGGCCAATAGGAGGGTTTACCTAAAGGAACTCCTTGGTTACTGGTCTCCCCTTGCTTGCTGTTTTTAGGGATCATTACTGCTTTCTATTACCCTGATAGGTCAGGGGAAGGATAAAGGGGCCGTTTCATGAGTGGGGTAAGATGAGGGCTAATGACTTCGACAGTATCCATAATGGAAACTTGACACTTTGGTGCGGGGTGGTTCTTAAACTAGAAGAGGGCTTAAGACTATCACAAAGGTAAAGAAGGGTATTATAAAAGCCCATGGAATGAGCTGGGTGAAGGGGGGTGGAGGGCGGAGTCAGCAGGTCAGAAATTGGAAGTGGCAATAGCTTATAGTGATAATGGGGGGGGACAGAGAGGGCTTATATATGTTGTCCCCCTATAACTTGAGCAGGAGGTTAAAAGATTATTAATTTTTTGACAGGTGGAGGAGGTTATTCCTGAACGGCTTATTAGGAGCTAAAGGTAGAACTGGGGTGAGAGGTCAAACATTTTGAGGGGATGGGGAAAAGGGGGGTGTAGGATAATTAGGGCTATGGTAGAGTAATAGCTTTATGTTGGTTATAAATAGATCCCGGAGAGCTTGAAGCCATGGAGGGGCAGGGGAGTAGTTTAGGAAGGAGCTCATCGATGATCTGAGGGATGGTAGGAGTGCGATCTAGGGATCAGGGACAGAGGGATGGGGGGGTTTCAGAAAGAGGGAGAACCCGTCAGGATAGAAGCAAAGGAGGCAGGCTCAAGCAGGGTTTTGGGGAACAATAGTCCCAATATGGTTCTCTGGCATGGCTTATGGCGAGTGTTAGACTAATTTCTTGGAATGTTAAAGGGCTCAGGGGTAGACATAAAAGATTGCTAATCATGAGACATCTGGACCAGTTGGGGGCTCATATTGTCACTTTTCAGGAGACACATCTATTGACGGAGAAACTGAATAGTCTCAAGAGATTATGGGTGGGCCAGGTTTTTGAGGTAGGTAAGGAAAGGGCTTCAGGAGGAATAGCGATCTTAGTCAGGAAATCATGCTCGTATAGTGTGGAGCAGGTGGTTACAAGAAATGACGGTAGAGGGATTTATATTTTGGGTATATTATATGGCAAGGCCACCTTAGTGGCTTCCATATACGGCCCGACGCCCCCCAATCCGGAATTCTTTGCCTCGATAGAGAGGGACATAGCTGGTTTTTCGGGGCACATGCTAATTTTAGCAGGAGACTGGAATGCGTATGGGGACAACTGGGAGGATAGGATCCCACTAGTGAGAGGGCCATTAACGAAGGCTCAAATTGCCCTGAATAAACTGTTAGAAGCTACGGCTCAAGTGGACCCGAACGGACTCATGCTGATGGGGGCAATAATATGACATTCTACTCAGCGGCACATAAAACTCAATCTCGTATTTACTTTTTTCTAGTTGATAGGAAGGTATTGGCGGGCATCAAAGGGTTGGCGATGGAAGCTAGAATCTTTTCCGATCACTCCCCGATTAAGCTAACCTGGGAACTAAAAATTGGCTCACCCAGACCATTTCAATGGAGGTTGACTGACTCCCAATTAGCGGACCTGGCAACTAAAGATGAACTCGAGGGAGCTCTGATAGAAATCATACAGAAACAATTACCTACATTGTTAAACAGGAAGTTGGTTTGGCCAACTTGCAAGATGCTGTATGCAGGGGTGGGTCGGGAGCTGGCAGCCCAGAGAAACAGGCAGAGGAATGCACAAGAGGATTTTATTTTAGGGGCTATTAGTTATCTGACACCAATGGAGGGGTCCACAGAGGAAATTGATAGGAAGCTCAGAAGCTTAAGATGTGAACTGGGGAATATTATCTATGGTAAGACAGATTTCTGGTTAGAAAAGATTAAAGCTAAATACCTACTGAAGGGAGATGTTCCGGGGCGCCTGTTGGCAGCCAGAGTAAGGGAGTGGGAAGCGAGCAGAACGGTGACATCTATTTGGCATGACGGGAAGGTTATAGTAGACCCCCAGGAGCTAGCGGATACTTTTGCATCTTACTCCAAAAACTTATATCAAATTGGGTATACGGTGGGGGAGAAAGAGATTAGGGCTTTTTTGGAAGGAGTGCCTCTACCTGTGATAGACCCTGGGCAGGCCAGTGAATTAGCAGCGCCCATAGATGTATCAGAGATTGCAGAGGTAATCAAGTCATTACCCACGGGCAAGACACCAGGGCCGGATGGCCTTATGGCGAAGTTTTACCAGACTCACGTACGCATTATAATGCCACTGCTCCAAGAATTTTTCAATAGTATACTTCAGGAAGGGGTGCCCCATGCCCCCCTCTATCAGGCTTATATTACACTAATTCCAAAACTGGGTAAACCTAGAGATGAATTAAGTAATTACAGGCCCATAGCATTAATGAACCAGGACATCAAGATTCTTACAAAAATATTGGTCAATAGAATTTGGCAGATAGCACCTGCTATAATCAGTCAGGAACAAGTTGAATTTATGCCAGGAAGGGGAGCCCTCGATGCCCTGAGGAAGCTCCATCATATTCTGAACTATGCAGTGGACTCTCAATTACCTTTAGCTTTAATATCCTTAGATGCAGGGAAGGCCTTTGATAGGGTCTCTCATCCATTTCTGTTTGCTACAATGGAGAGGATGGGCTTCCCAGAAGGCCTACTTAGAGGCATTAAAAATCTATATGCTGCCCCAACGGCTAGAGTCATTTGCAATGGTTATGTTTTGCGGGAAACACAATTAGAGAATGGAACTCGTCAAGGATGTCCACTTTCCCCGATATTATTTAACATCTACTTAGAACCCTTGTTGAGAGCTATTAATACGAATAGACAGATAAGGGGGGTGGAGATAATGGGAAGGGAGTTAAAGCTCTCAGTCTTTGCAGATGAAATACTGATGCATTTACGAGACCCTGTGGGGAGATTTGAGAGGACTAGAGAGCTAATTGAAAGATTTGCTAAAGTCTCTAATTATAAACTAAATCTGACTAAAACTCAGATCCTCCCCTCGACACCTTACGTATATAAGGCAGATTTTGCTCAGCTACGAGTCCAATGGATGTCAGACAAACTTAAGTATCTAGGTATCTGGATTACAAGAAATAATGATTTAGGGGCTGAAGTGAGCGTGGATGGGATGCTGTCAGCTATTAAGGGAGATTTAATAAGGTGGAATAAGCTGCCCTTGAATTTTATGGCCCAGCTTTGGGCTTATTAAAATGAACCTGTTGCCTAGGTTATTATACCCGGTGTATTTAGCTCCATATAGTATCCCTAAAAAGTGGTTCATAATGATCAAGAAAGTACTCTCAGACTTCTTATGGGATGGTAAACCCCCTAGGAAAAAATATAATGATTTATGACTCCCACCCTCTTTAGGAGGGCTCAAGCTGCCAGATCTTCACTTGTACTATGTAGCAGGACAGCTGGGTCTAATGGCTCGTTGGGGCAATAGTATGGAGGGAGAGGAATATGTTCCAGATTGGCTATATCTGGAGTCTCAAACGATGAGGGAAGCTGGGCTTTCTCCAGAAGTACCTTTGTACGCTAATATGACTAACTGTTTTAAGCAAAGGTTGGGAAGCCCAGTTATGAAAGTGGTGGAAGCTTGGTGGTCGCTTCTGACTAAGGCACAGAAAAAGGACCAAATGAAGGCCCAAGAACAGCCACTGGTGGGTAATTCTAATCTACTCATAGGGAATAAGGTACTTAAATGGGAAATGGGGCAGGTGGGCTTCTGGCTTATATTTAAAGGATGTTATCCAGGGCAGTAGGGTGGTCCTACCAGTGCAGTGTGATAGAATGCCCTTTTTCCAAAAACTGCAACTTATATGGATGCTTGAGGGGGTTTTAAAGAGGATGGGGGGTATCTCAGATGGTTCATTTAAGTGGGACGATTTGAGGGGGATCGACCCGAAAACTAAATCCCTATCGCAAGTTTACAGATTATTATTAGAGTTTTTTGGTTTGGGCTCTCCCATGTCAGTGTCATATTGAGACAATAGGTAGGCTCCCCAAAACATTGATTGGGCTAATGTGTGGAAGAATAGCAAATACATAATAATACCTAAATATAGGAGTCTACATTTTTTTATTGTCTCTAATCTATATTTTACCCCTGTGAAACTATGTGAAAGAGGCCTTAGACAGACAGACCTGTGCTTTAGGTGTGGACAGGAGAAAGGGGATTTATTACATGTGCTGTGGAATTGCATCAAAATATCACCCTTGTGGGGTTAAATCAAAAGGCGGATGGACCCAATGCTGGACTATTCGGAATTTATAACACCAGAGATATGTATTCTAGGGGATCTATTGCAAATATTGGGCGTCGCACCAAAATATCATGTATCTCTGATGGTGGCTGTAGTTAAATCTTATGTGGTCCAACACTGGAAGGATGATCATCTTTATGAGTATAAGCATTGGGTAGGAGATCTCATTGGGGCCCTAAGTAGGGTTAAAAGACATCTATATTCAGAGGAGAGGAAGGAGTTATATGCCAAAAGGTGGGCGGCATTGGAGGCAATTTATTCCCAATAAAGGGACACCTGGTTGACAGAGGTCTGTCTGTAGGGCTGTGGTTAGCTGAAAGCTTGAATCAGAAGGAAGATAGACATACAGTATCATTAGGGAGATGATATGGATAGGTTGTGTTGGCAAATGGTTTGTTAAGGTTTTGGGACGTGCTTAGTTGTAAAACATGGGGTCTGCCATGAAGCTGGGGGGTTGGGGAGTCTCTCTCTTTCTGGGGGGCACAGAGAGGTATCACCCCCTGAACAAGTTTTAGCTCAGTATGAACTTGGCCTACTGAGTACGGATAGGCTGCATGGGATCCTTTTGGGAAGAAGGGGAGAAGGTAGGTGTGTCAAACAGTATGTCACTCGTATATGGGAGTGTTGATAAGTATTGAGTGAGATTTGATGGGAGGGGGTGATACCTTCTTTGTGCATGTAAATAGTTACATTGTAAATAGTTTACACAATCAGTTTTGGATTGTGTATACTGGGATTCCAGGAATGTTTGTTGTGTTTGTATTTGAAAATAAATAAAGATGTGTTTAAAAAAAAAGAAATAATATAAAAAATTAAAAATTAAAAAAATAAACTCAAAATTAAATAAATTAAATAAAAAAAAGGAGAAAGAGCCCTATAGCCTCTCAAAAAAAAAGTGACTTAGCCGCTCCCATTGTTGTTATGAGTTCAGGAAGCAACCCTTTGCTGGTTCTCACCTGCCATGCAGAGTGGTAAGCAAATTATTTGTGCAGGGGCATCTGCACGGTGCTGGGGAAACCTTGATGTTTCTTTCTGCCTTAGATTGCCACCATAGTAATTTCTTGTTTTAAATTTGTGGTAAGAAAGCATGAATTTGGGGGTGCATAAACAAGAGATCCTCGATAGATTTGTAATGGAAGGGCTTAGTATCCTTCAGGTAGCTTTCTCCAGTAGGAGTGGAGCATTCTAGTGCCACAGAAAGTGAAAAGGTGCAACGGGGAGGGGGACAAACAAATTTCCTAGTGTCCATTCTGCAGCATGAGTGAGGTTATAGTTCAGGGTATAAGGAGGCTCAAGTGGGTTATTGAAATATATTGATGGGCTGGGTACCCTGCAGGAGAACCATAAGTCTGCAGAAAGTGGAAAAGCAGATGTGTCCTATAGAAAAGGGAATCCCTCAGACTGCAGTTCACCTGAGTATGTGCCAAAATTAGGAACACAACCAGCTCCTTTTCTATACTGCACTCCAGAGTCTCCCAAAGCTGGCATCTACTTGTAATAATGTTGCAGTACAGTGCCTGTTAAAGTGAAATTATCTTTGTCTGGCCTCAACACTTCATGCCATTATATATGGCTTACCAGGAGAGGTTTGCACATTCACAAGGGAGACCCTATGAGAGGACTAATTCCTCATGAACATCTACTGTAGCTGTGACTAGCTATTACTTCTAAAGTTATACTAGTGGGGGATCTGTGTGATCCACCTCTTGGCAGGTGTGTTATATCTTTACTGCGTGACAGCCTTTAAATTAGCAAGTTCCATAAGGAAGTGAATAACCCTGGTGGTGGGGGATTGTTTAACCAGGAAAGGCACACTAAGCCAGCAGTTGTGTGCAAGTGCAACCTGGGAGAACAAAGATGTTGTGACTTGCTCAGTCACGTAATATTTAAGTGGAGGCTGACAGGATTCAAACACAGGTTTGCAGCTCAGTGCCCTTAACCACAATGCTATACTGCAACATGTAGGGAATATGTAAAGGCATCCCATACACATATACCAGTTGGGAAGATGCAACTGGGTTCAGCAATGAGCTCAAATTAACTGAATTTGCCTCATGATCTAGTCAGAGCTTTCAGTAGAAGTACTGTTTATATACCATGTTATGGCATTTCAAACATCTTTAGTGTGGCAACATGTAAGACTGGCAAGAATTAGCTTAAGAGGCTAGAGTCAAAATCTGACAGCTGGGGTGGAACCATGATCTGTCCCTTTTCATTTGCTCATTCCTCCAAAGGTCCCCTACTTCAATTTCAGGGTGTAATCTGAGGTTACACTAGTGTAGTTGCCAAGGCAAATAGAGCAAAGTAAGTTTTCCAATGACTTTATGTCTCACCATACGTGCCTGTCAGTTGTAGCTGGCCCATGTGAGAGAGCTAGTCTCCTTCAAGAATGTTTGTCAGTCTCATGCTGCTGCTGTCTAGGGCTGTTAGGCTGGACAAATTTGAGCCATTACTCAAAGTACATGGGTCAGTGAGTTCCTAACAGAAACTGAGGGAACTTGTCAACTGGGATGCACATTGCAACATTTAAACATAACAAAATATTCTCATAGGTATCCCCCCAAATCAGTTCTCAGAAAGATAGGAAAGGGGTGAGAGGCAGGAATTAAGAAAAAAACTGTTTGAGATGCTGATGATCCAGGGGCGACCCATTGCAGAAATGTAGGGGTCCTTGAATGAGGCGTGTATTAACGGCAGCTCACTTCTCTCACTGCAGCCTGCAGCACAAGTTCCAACTGCGTCTTCAGAAGTCAAGAAAGTCCCACTATTCTCATGCATAGAATGTGGGTGAAGGGTCCCTCTCACTAAGCTGTGTAGCCTAGATTTTGGGTACCCAGAAAAGATATTTCTGGTAACTGTAACAAAAAACAAACATCAAAATATAGCTAAACAGGGCACATTTAGCTAGGTTCTAGTGTTTTTTTTTTTAAATGACAGCATATCTATGTACTTTTAGCACTTATTAGTTTGTGGAAAAAATCAACAAGATGGCGATTGTCACTGCCCCCAAAAAATGTTTGGTGCCATGCCAGACAACTGGCAAGAAACAAAAAAAAAGGGGTCCTGTGACATAAAATGTTTCATTTCACACCTGGACGTTATGTCAAAAACTCTACTGTGCATGCTCAGAACAGAAAACACTAAAACGTAAAGCCTAAAAACTATGGAACCATTTAATATTTTTTCACCAGACTTATCAAAGGCATTACCTTAGGACATGAAACATATCCCCTGCAAGTTTGGAGAAAAAATTCCATTCCACGTAGGCTGTAGGTGAGAGCAAATAAATGACATTAAGAATAGGAAAAAAGGTTGTCTTTTATGGAAAAATTACATATGCAGATCTCAGAATCTTCCCTAACTGACATCATAAAAAGTTTCACTGATCAAGACTTTGCCTCCTAGACAACACAACCAAAATTTCAGCTCATGTCATCAAACAGTGCCAAACATCTTAATGTGCAAAGTTAGTGGTTTAACATTGAACACCATACTCAACCCGAACTATAGTGGCACTACCATGCCACTATAATAAATGTTATACAGGCATGGTCGCAACTGTACTGTATATTAGGGTTGAGTAAGCACTTTAATGCTAAACTCCAATTCATGCACCTTAATAACTATGCACCCGTTCATCTGATTTACACAACATTTGGAAAGCTCTGCATTTGTGCCAGGGTCTCTTGAGCTTGAAATATCATGTAGATTGATTCAGTGGGAGTAAAGTTACAGAGGTGCAAAAAACATAAAAATCACCATTTTTAAGACTTTTTTTGCTCCCCAACTGAAAAAATATGAGGATTTGTAATCTGAAACTTTCAGGTTTAATAGAGATTGTCCCAAGGTATGTGATTTTATGGTTTATATATATACTGAAATCAAGTATTTTAAAATAATTTATAAAAGATTTTTCATCCTTGGGCATCCACAGTGTGAAAAATAAGCATTCTATGGATAGCTGAATTTTGAGTGAAACCGGGGTATACTGTTGTTGAATTTCATTATGTGTGTCGTATCACATACTGTCCTGTTTTCATATAATGTTATGGTGCTTTGTATATTATATCACTTGCTAATCAATATTTGAAACACCATAACACTATATGAAAAGACGACAGTATATGATAGGATGCACATATCGAAATAAACAACACTACATCTTTCTGCACTGTCAAACTGTTACCTTTAGTACCTGACTGCTGTTGCTAAATGGTCATGTCATCTTCTGGTGATATATTTTTTTATATATATGTCCCTTTATTTTTTTGGTGGTGATATATGGAGGAATCACAAATGTGGTAGTTTAAGCTGGTTTCCATCCAAGATGCAAGCTCTGACTCTTTCTATATTTTGATATTCTGTGTGCTAGCCAGAGGGGAGTTTATGATTTCTGTAGCTTCATTTTAAGTCTGTAAGTCAGAGTGGAGGTTGTGATCTTGTTGATATGCATTGTTGCCATTTTGGTTTTTAAGAACTGAATATATACTCCCTGGAGGAGAGGAAGGAGAGAGAGGGGGGATATGATATAGACATACAAGTATCTTACAGGGAGGAACAGGGTGCAGGAATACACTATTTTTAAGCGAAAAAGATGTTCCAGGACTAGAAGGCATGGGATGAAGTTGGAGGGAGGACAATTCAAATGAAACATGAAGAAGAATTTCTTCACAGAACGGGTGGTGGACAAGTGGGACACCCTGCCAGAGGAAGGGTTGGGGGCTGAAACAATCATGGGATTTAAGAATGCATGGGATAGACATAAAGGAATTCTGGAGATCTGGGGTAAGGGGCAACAGACATCTAGGAAAACATAAACTGAACTTACAAGCTCAAATGGGCAGACTGGGTGGGCCATAGGCCCTTATCTGCTGACACTGTCTATGTATCTATGTATCTATATGTTCTATTTGCTGCATATTCAGCATGATCTAGTTCCCAAAAGTTACATCCTTTGTCCTTGTCAGTTATGGGTGCTGCCTTGGGCTTCTACTCTGTATGGCCACCAATTTCTGGGGCCACATTTCCCTGCATTGTACTGTGGCAATCTTATGGAACTCCAATGAGTGGTATTACTTCTTTAGCTGCTGCAACATTGCATCATGATACTGGTGATGCATCATCGCAATGAGTTTTGCATGGGAGTGATTCTTGTTTCTAATAGTGAGATCTCCACAAATGCCTTATTTCTGGGGAAACTGGCAGCAGCTGAGGAAGATCTGGAGTTAGCAGAGCAGCACAGCATTTACTCACTAGTATGAATTTCAACTATGATGTAATTTTATTGATTTTTTGAAAATGCAGTACACATTAATTCCAAATTTTTGAGGAGGCTATGGATTGAGATGGGACAACTTCTCTCTGCTGGTTGCAATAAATCAGATTATGCTGATGCATTACTGCTGGTAGTCAGTAGAGTGACAGGTATGTGGGTCTTCAGTCCTCTGTGCCCACAGTCCAATGCCTCCAATTGGCATTGGGTAAACAGGTTTATAATTTCTATGTCCCAGCCTCACACTTCATAGCATTAAATTTGCATCTAGGAGCCCAAAAACAGGTGGTACACTCCTTCTGTTCCAGAGTGGATGGTGTCACTCACATCAGAGTTGTCATGGTGACCATCTGAGTAGCAACAATGTGAATGAAAGTGGCATGTGCAACTATGACAATTCAGGTTGGAGTTACATGCAGCACTCACACCTCACACAATGTAAAAGTTGACAACCACATTGCAGACACCTTTCTCCCATGTTTAGGCATGGGGGAAACTATCTACTTGCACTTAACATCCTGAGTCTGACAATCGTTGTCTCTTTCATCCCATGACAATGGTAGAGTAACAATTGTCTGTGGCTGAATTGTCCAGATTTTTCAAACAAGCCATAAATGTGCAGGATTTCTCATATGTGGTTGTAAACAAATCATACCAATCCATCTGCAATATTTGCTCTAACCACAAGCACAGCAATACCAAGTTTATCACATCCCTATTCATCATATTCCAATGGTACAGACTAGTTGGTGACATTTTACTAGACTGAAGATGTACTGTATGAATTTACCAGTAAGGTACAGAAAGCTGACACTGGAGAGGAGCAGAATTATTTTAAGTAAGTAAACAGACTTGTTTTCATTGAAAGGGAACACAATAAATTGCCTTATAGCACCTGTCATTTCCTGTCCCTTTCCATAATGTAATAAATGGTCAGACATTAGATGAATACAAAACTCAAAACCATCTGGTTACTGTAGGACAATGTACTGCTGTTGATGTGCCATTAGGTTATTGCAGTCAACCACACATTATTACCCATAGTAGAAAAGCTATAATGTAATTTTGTTTACTGCTTTATTTCATGAGTATGGGCAGTCACTGAGTCTTCACCTGCTATTGTTGACTGAGGTACCCCCTCTCAGTTTTGTTGAAGGCATATACTTTCTCTCTGCCACTATGGCATGCCAGCCCCTTACCCTTCAGGAGAGGTTTGAGGCAGGCTGCCTGAGCTGGGATGCTGGTAACATTTGATGCCGTCTACTTCACAGCTGTGAGCTTCATTTCAAAGGAAAAACTGCATCTTCCATGACAGAGGTTGTATCTGTCAGTAAAGTGCATACATAGGCATGCATCACCTGCACAGCTGCAACAGAGCACCTTGTGACACCTCACTGGTGTATTATGGTCAGGGTGATTATGTACAGATGCTGGCATTAGCAACAGCCCAAGTAAGTATGGAGTCATCAAGACTGTCATGTAGGCTCAGGACAAGGCTGTTTATGTTGGCTTCAATGCTGCCCAATGATTGGGCTCTCCACCTGCCACCTAAGACAACTCTCCTGATAAAACCCACTCTTTCCCTAGTGTCTAGTGGCATGCTGCACTGTCTAATCACCATCCCTGTTGTTTTTTTTTCTGTTTCTCTCATGTATAGTGGCATCCCCACTCTCCAATGGCCATCCCTTATTTTTTTTGTGTGTTTCTCTGGTGTCTAGTGGCTCCCCCCAACCTCCGATCACCATCTGCCATTAGTTGTCATATTTCCCTGGTGTCTAGTGGCACCATCCACCCTTCACTTGCTGTCCCTGGTCTGAAATAAAGGAAACCATTTATCAATGTTTTTTAACCAGAAAAAAGACAATGGTCCCTCGCCAATCTGCTCACCAGCCCCACCTCCCACTCAGCCGCCATCACCCCACACCCCCAGTACAGTCCCACACACCCTAAATCACCTGAACAGGTCACAAGGCAATGATTCACTCTCTGACTGAAGACACATCTTGCTGCTAAAACCAACGATTGCAATATGAGAAACTAAGGTATATGTCGTTCAACTTGGTTTTCAACTGTAATGCAGAATGTCATCATTTTTGCATATTTTAACACTGAATTTCCAACATGGCCTTTAGGGGACCCTGCCTCATGGACAATGTCAGTGGAATTCTGCAAATCTGGCCAAAAAGGTGATTTTGCGATAACTTGGTAAAATCACATTTTGGGTAGGATTTGAAAAATTTTGCCATCCTTGTTCATGAGATAGGGTCATAAGAAGGCCATGTTGAAAATGTCAGTCAAAATATGTAAAAATGGGAAAGTTATGCATATGTGTTTAAATTTGACTACCCTTGCTCTTAACTTTGGTAATTTTAAATATGTTCACTCCGAATTTTCAGCATGAATGTTTTTCCACATCACCTCATGAATGTAACAGCTGTCATTTTTCAAATCCTAATCAAATTGTATTTTCTCACCTGCGATGTGGAATGATGTTGGGGTGGGGATTTCAAAACTCTCAGCATGGCATTTATGAGGTGGGATAATAACAAGGCTATGCTGATAATTTTGTTGCTGTTTTACCTGAAATATAAGCACAGGACCCCCCCATGGCAATATACATGTACTCATTTATGGAGGGAAGCTTTAAAATAAAGCATAAGAAGAGATCTATAACATTAGCTTAATGATCAGATGATAGGTTGTTAACGCTTGGAGTGCTTTCTTCTCTGCTATAAACTTTAGCTAAACATATAGTACTCTACTGCACCCTGCGAGTGAAATAATTTGTATTCCATTTTCCTGAGGTTCTGAAGGGACCTGCATAAATGAGGATACAATTACACTGTCAGAAAAAGAAGGGAAATTTATTGCAAAAAACATAATTAATGCAGACATTAGAGTTGAAGAACGCAAAGTGCACAAAGTAAGGAAATGAAAAAAAAATTAAGGATTTGAGTCTCTGGAGTATTGGTGAATCAGTGGTGGTGTCTTCCTTGGGGTTGTCATCCTTAATGCCCTCCCCTGAGCAAGCAAGGTCAGGTGTGATCTCTTTTCTTCTCACAGGTCTCACAGGGCCCTGAATGAAGAAAGCCATGATACATTCTGTTGACAACATGTGGCAAGCCACACTTCTCTGCCTTTGAAGAGAGTACTACTTTGAGGCAATGGCTTGCAGCTGTACCTTGTGCTGTACCTTATGCTTTGGACAGGAGGCTATGGGCTTGGGGAAGGGATGAGTATTAGGACTGACAACCACAAGGAAGACCCCACCACTGATTCACCAGTACTCTGGAGACCCAAATCCCTAATATTTTTAGATTTCCTTACTTTGTGTACTTTGCGTTTTTCATCCCTAACGTCAGCATTAACATAATGTTTTATTTATATTATATTATTAATTGAAAAAAACATTGTTAATGCATCAGTTAGGGTTCATATTAAAGTAAACAAAGTATGGAAATGTGGTGTTAGGGTTCAAAACCTGACATCCCACCTCACCCCCCCACCAACCCTACCACCCCACTCAACCCCCTACCCTCCACAGACCAACAGGTGTTGATGCGTACCTTGGGGTCATTGGCTCTAATGCTCACCCCATTCCATGTGTAAGGAAGCTAACATGGTACAGCACAGGAGAATGGTGTGATCATTAGGGTCAATGATCCCAAGGCACACCCCAACTCCTGCTCTCCCATCAGTCCATAGTGTACTGTGGTCCCATGCATGCATATTGTAAGTATCCCTAATTATCATGTGGGAGTTCAGGTCCCTCAGAGCCCTGTGCTCCTATCTATCCATAAGTGTAGAGACACTGTAATTAACCCTTATCTCCCTGTCATAGCACAGGAGGGCTCTGCGCTCCCATTACTCCTTAATGGTATCCATATGTGGGAACACAGGGCCCTATGCTTCCATCTATCCATAAGTGTACAGAAGCACCCTTCAGTTCATAATGGTATCCATATGTCCTATGTGTCCTGTTTTTCCACCCCCAGTAGTCCATAACCATATGCACATGTCCATGTGGGAGAACAGGGCCCTCCAGGTCCTGTGCTCCCATGCATTCTTATTGTAATTGTTCCTGAGTTATGGAGCCTGTGATTCTATCAGTCCATAACCATATGCATATGTTCATGGGGTAGCACAAAAGTTGTACTTTCATGAAACTGCCTACTAGCTTTGAGAAACTCCCATAGAAATGAATGGGGAAGCTCACACAAAGTTTGAATTTTTGCAAAAGTACCTAGTAGTTTTTGTGAAACTCACACAGAAATGAATGGAGAAGCTTGCACAAAGGCTGTACTTTCATGAAAGTACATGGCAGTTTCACAGAAATCCCATTGAAATGAATGAGGAAGCTCGTACAAAGGTTTTACTTAAGTGAAAGTAACTAGTAGCTTTGTGAAACTCTTATAGAAATGAATGGGGAAACTTGCACAAAAGCTGTTCATTCATGAAAGAACTAGGTACTTTCGTGAATGTCCCATAGAAATGAATGGGGAAAGCTTGCTTATTGGCTGTGCTTTCCCAAAAGTTCCTAATAGTTTTGCAAAAGTCCCATAGAAATGAATGGGGAAACTAGCACAAAGGTTGTACTTTCATGAAGGTACCTAGTAGTTTCACAAAACTCCTATAGGAATGAATGGGGAAGCTCTGACACAGGTTGTAGTTTAACCGTAAACTGAACCATAACTGTAACCTTAACTGATGCATTAACAAAGTTTTTTGCAATGAATTTCCTTTCTTTTTGAGATGGTGTAATTATAATCTCATTCACAACTTGGAGTACAGGTCCCTTCTGGACCTGAGCATATCATTTACCATGTTTTTCATCTGGGCCCTGAAATTGTCCCTCATTTACATGTGGGAGTGCAGTGCCATCTGGGCCTTGGGCTCCCATCAGTCCATAATGGGATCCATATGTCCATGTATGAGTACAGGGCCCTATGTGCCCTGTGCTCCCACTCCCAGCTGTCCATAACTGTAATCCCATGCATGCATACTGTTAATGTTCCTCACTTACCTAACCAGCAATATTTAAAGGGGAGTACTCATGAAAGAAGGGATACCTTAGCACCCTGGGCAACATCAGCTATGTGCCTCCCCACCGAACTGCAACAGACATATAACCTATCCTGCACCAATTCCCAAACTGTAACCATAACTGCAGAACAAGTAATATTTAAGGGGGTGGGCACACACAATGGAAAGTGTACTACAGCACCCTGAACAATATGACATATGTGCCCCCTTTGACTCCAGCAAAGATATAACCTAACCAGCGATATTTAATGGGTGGGCACACATGATTGAAGGTGTACCTCAGCACCCTGAGCAACATCAAATATGTGCTCCCCTTAGATGTAACAGACATATAACCTAATACTCACAGAAACACAAACTGTAACTAACTGCAGAAAAGGTATTATTAAAGGAAGGGGCATACACAAAGTATGGTGTATCCCAGCTTCCTGAACAATATGATATATGTGCCCCCCTTAACTCCAGCAGAGATATAACCAAACCTGCAATAGTTGAGGGGGTGCAGACACGACAGACGGTGCACCTAGCACCCTCAGCAATATCAGATATGTGTCCCCTCCTTAAGTGCAACACACATATAAGCTAACCTGCACTGAAACCCAAACTGTAACAGCAACTGCAGTACAATAAATATGTAAGGGGGGGGCACACACAATGGAAGGTGTACTCCAGCACCCTGAATAATATGACATATGTGCCACCCTTTAACTCCAGCAAAGATATAACCTAACCTGCAATATTTAAGGGGCAGCACATACGAAAGGTGTACCTCAACACTCTGAGCAACATCAAATATATGCCCTCCCTTAACTGCAACAGACAAGTAACCTAACCTGCATTGAAACCCAAAATGTAACAGTAATGTCCCATCTGGGACTCACCTGAGGGCAGAGGCATCAGTCCCATTCGGAACACGGAGTAACATCCTGCAGAGGCATCAGTCCCATTGAGTTCCCAGAACAGCATCCAGCAGAGGCATGAGTCCTATCAGGGACCTGGAGTAGTGGATCCACTGTCCAGAAAAAGACTGTGGCATCTGGGAGCAGGGGCAGGGTGGTGGCCTGCAGCCAGCAAACAGAGAATAAGAGCAGAAGCAGAACAGTGATGTACAGCCAGCAACGAGGGACTAAGATTTTTAGATTCCCCTTGAAATAGTTGTATCACTGCAGCCAATCAGCTGATAGGAGAATTCTAAAGTGTTCCAATCAGGGAGGACCAAGAATAAGGAAAGTCTCAATCAGAGAGGGCCCCCTGACAAACACAATAGCTGGGAGACCCTTTAAAGAGAGCAGTCAGCGCCCGAGACAAACCACTGAGGCTATCCCATCTGAGACTCATCTGTGGGAAGAGGTGTCAGTCCCATCAGGACTAGGAACAGCATCCAGCATAGGCGTTGGTCCCACTGAAACCTGGAACAGCATCCAGCAGAGGTATCAGTCCTATCTGGGACCCAGAGTAGTGGAGCTGCTGTCCAGCAGAAGACTGTGCCATCTGGGAGCAGGAGAGTAGTGGCAGCATGCAGCTAGCAGCCAGGGACCAAGAGCAGGAGCAGAGTGGTAATGTGCAGCCAGCAACCAGGGACTAAGATTGTTGTCCCAGCCCTCCCACCTCCACTCCACATCTAATTAAAGACATTATACTCGGCAGGGATTGGTCAAGTCAGAAAGAAGGAAGAACACAGGATGTTACAGCCATCAAGGAGGATGCAACAGCTCCATGGACTGTTTCTGAAAGGGTGCCAAAAGGAGTGTAATCACAAAAGGTACTGTGCGTTTATTGGGACACCTGTGACTTTTATGGATATTGTGACTCAAATGGGGAATTGACATAAGGTACTGTGACATTTTATGGGCACTGTGACTTTAATTGGAGTAATCACATAAGGTACTGTGATGTCTTATTTTTTTAATCTGCACACAGCCTAAGGGGAAAAAGGCTTTAATAGGAATGATTGAGGGGGGTTCTTCCTTCTCTAGGACTAAGGGAATAATGGAGGGACAACTGACATGGAGGGGTAGCTTGAATGGGGTGCAGGCAGGTCTTGGGCATTTTCCCTGGGCTGCAAGGGCACAAGGCAGCTTTGGAAGGGTGGTAGGCTACAATGGTTGTGGGATGGCCATGGTTTTGGCTATAGCATGGAAGCTGGGGGCTTGTGCAGCTAAGGGGGGAGGAGGTGGGGTGGTTGACATGGGAAATAAGCAGGTTAAGGGAGAGGGCCATGGGGAGGACTGGTGGGGATCCACAGAGGCAGTAAGATGGGCAACAGGTTGAAGGGGAACAGAGGGGAGTTGTGGGGGCTAGAAACAAGTATAGTAATAGATAGGGGAAAAGGGAGGACTGGAAGAGAGCAAAATGGTACACAAGTAGGGAGGGAGGGTTAAAGGGGGACATAAGAGGGGAAGCAGGGGGTTCAGTAAAGGCAGCAACGTAGACAAGAAGAACAAGGGGGAATGGCACGAGATAATGTATAAGGGTGCAAAGCCTGCACACAAAGAAGGCGCCTCAGGCAATGGGATGTGGGCAGAAGGCATAGAGCAAGAAAACAGATTTGCACCCCTGGGGACAAATAAAGAGGAAGAGAAGCAGGAGAGGGGTGGGGAGGAGGCCTTAAGAGAAACAGGAGAGGCAAAAACAAAGGAATGCTCTGTAGGAAGGGGAAAGGGATATGCCCCTTTGGGAAAGAACCAAGAAGGAAGTAAACAAAAGGGGATGGGCAAGGGGTAAACTCCCCCTTAAAAGGGTCAACCCCCATGGGGGGAAGGCAGCAAGCACAGGGCTAGAAGGGCCAACCAAAGTAGGGAAGGAGGGGGTTACCTGCTCACCGAGGGAATCAGTCAGAACACTGGCAAAAGTAGGGCAAGGTGAGTAGTGCTCCAGGAAAGAAAGGCCGGGTGTGAGGATCAGAAGATGATGCCAGGTGGGGTGGATAAGGTGGGAGGAGCATGGGGAGGGAACATGACTTGGGGAGATGTGATAGGCAAGGTGGAAAATGAGAAAAGGGGAGTAAAAGGGATGCCAGGAGCTAGGAGAAGGATAAAAGAACAAAAGAACAGACATGAGGTAAAGGGGGGGCAGGGTCCTAATCATTGGGGACTCAATAACAAAGTGAATCAAATGGGGGGCAGGGGTGACATGAGCAGTGCAGTTTGGGTTGAGTGCCTGCCGGGTATGACAGCACTTAATATAATGCACTATATTCCCTCATGGGGCAAACAGCAGGATGGAAAAACACACCCGGTGTTTTACCTGGGAACCAAGGATCTGGAGGGGAATAGCCTGATGGAGGTGCAGGTAAGATTCAGGGAGCTTGCTAGGCATTGTAGCAGCCTGGGGTTCCAATCTATGGCTTTTTCAGAGGTGTTGCCTATGCCAAAAGCTAATACTATAAGGAGACAGAGGATTGAGGAGTTTAATCAATGGTTGATGGGTTGGTGCAGACAGATGAGATGTGGATTAGTGAGGGACTGGGGATCAATGTGGGAGGACAAGAGCCTATTTGTCCCAAACAGGCTGCACCCAAACAGGAAGGGAGTGGCAGTACTGAAGACTACAGTAAATTAGGACAGTACATAGAGGAAACATACAATTTAAACTTAATCGTGGGGGGGGGTAAGAAAAAATCCACACCGCAAGACAGGAGAGATACCAACCTCCCCCTGGATAGTGATAGAGTGTTAGGCAATAGCATGTCAAATGGAAGTGGGAAGGGGAGAATTTGAGGGAAGGCTTTAGCAGTTAATGCCAGGAGCTTGGGGAACAAAATGGTGGACTTGAAGGCCATCATAGGGGACAAGGGGCTGGATATAGTAGTGATATGCTAGACTTGGTGGACAGAGCATCATATCTGGGAGACAGCTATCCCAGGTTAAAGATTGATTAGAAGTGAAAGGATGGGTAGGAAAGAGGGGGACTTGCTTTATACATCAAGGAGGACATAAGAGTAACAGAGGGGCAGGAGGAAGATGGGAAGACAGAGCTCCTGTGGGTAACACTGGATAGAAGGACTGGAGAATCCTTGCAGCTGTGGGTGGTATACAGACCTCCTACACAGGAGAGGAAGGGGATAGACGGTTGATACACGCAGTCATGTGGATGGCCCTCAAAGGGGAACTACCCAGGGAAACTACTCTTGGTGGGGGACGTAAACCTCCCAGATGTGGACAGGGGCATCCCAGATGCAGTACTGGCTAGGAGCAGGGAGATACTAGTGGTGCTACAGGATGTATTTTGTGGAGGTGGGAGACATACTGGGCACCAGTGTTCACAGGACTGTAGGGCTGAGGGTAAGGGCAGGAAAGGAGTCAAACCAGACCAACACAACAGTTATGGACTTCAGGAGTGCAGACTTCCTCAGGATGAGAAGGATAGTGAGGGAAGAATTATACTGAAAGCCATGGAAATGTGCATAAAGAAGGTAAGGAAGAGCAGAAAAAGGATGAGGCCACTTTGGATTACAAAGGAGGTAGTGGGAGCGGTTGTGGACAGGAAGAGAGCTTTCTGAAACTATAAGAGAATGCTGAAGGAGGAGGACAGAGAGGCTTATAGGAAGAAGAGGAGACTAGCAGGGCAGAAGATAAGGAGGGCAAAAGCGGATACTGAGGAGAGAATAGCTAAACAGGCCAAAAGAGGTGACAGAACTTTTTTAGATATGTGGGGGGGGAGGAAGGCAAGGCAGAGGATTGCAAGGCTGAGGGAGGGAGTGATAAAACTGGAAGGGGACTGTGAAAAAGCAGAATAGCTGAATAAGTACTTTTGCTCAGTATTTACGGAGGAGGAAGAGGGCAGGGGACCTTAAGTTAGGGGAAGGGAAGGGAGGATGAAAGGGTGGATCTGAGCCCATTCAGTGTAGATAGATTTAAGGTGGAACTAGGCAGTTTGAAGGTGGACAAGGCAATGGGCTGGACAGGTTGCACCCGAGGGTGATCTGGGAACTGAGGAAGGAGTAGGCTGCCCCACTGATGAGGCTATTCAACTTATCTCTGGATTTGGGGAAGGTGCTGGAGGGCTGAAGGAGGGCAAATGTGGTGCTTTTGCACAAAAGGGGTAGTAGGGAGGTGATGGTGAACTATTGCCTGGTCAGCCTCACCTCAGTGGTGGGGAAGATCATGGAGGTACTAATAAAGGAGAGGGTGGTGAACTACCTGGAGGATAGTGGCTTGCAGGATGACAGGCAACATGGCTTCATGAAGGGGAAGTAATGCAAGATTAACTTGATTGAGTTATTTGATTGGTTGATGCAGGTGGTTGACCAGAGAGGGGCAGTGGATGTAGTCTATCTGGGCTTCAGTAAGGCCTTCGACACAGTCCCTAACAGAAGGTTGGTAAGCAAGTTGTAGAGTGTAGGTGGTGGTTGGGAAAATAACCAGGTGGGTGGAAAACTGGTTAGTGGGCAGAAGCCAAAGAGTGATGGTAAATAGGATGCATTCCAGGATGGGGGGTGATGAGTGAGGTATCCCAGGGGTCAGTACTGGGATCCCTCCTTTTTAATATTTACATCAGGAATATAGTGGAGGGGCTAATGGTGAGGATGTGCCTCTTTGCTAATGATACAAAGATCTGCAATAGAGTGGACACCTTGGGGGGGTGGAGGATATGAAGCAGGACCTGAAGACGCTTGAGGGATAGTCAGAGACTTAGCAACTGAAATTTAATACCAAAAAGTGTGCTGTGATGCACTTGGGCTGTAGGAACCCATGAGCAAGATACACTCTAAGAGGGGAGGTGATCAAAGTAACAGAGTAGGAGAGGGATCTAGGGATTATAGTATCATGCAACCTTAATGTAGGTAACCAATGTAGCAGGTTGATGGGGAAGGCCAGTGGAATGTTGGTGTGCATTAGCAGGGAAATTACTAGCAGAAAAGGGAGGTACTGATGTCCCTCTATAAAACCATGGTGAGGCCGCACCTGGAGTTTGGTCCAGTTCTGGAGACTGCACCTACATAAGGACATAGAAGGGATAAAGAGAGATCAGAGAAGAGCAACCGAGGTGGTGCAGGGTATGCAAGAGAAGACATTAGAGCAGAGGTGTAAGGAACTGGATCCATACACATTGGAAACTAGAAGGGAAAGAGGGGGCATGATTGAAACATTTAAGTATGTGAGGGGATCAACAAAGTAAAGGAAGAGTGTTTACTTAAAAAGAAGAAGGAGGCTATAACTAGAGGGCATGGCTAAGACTGCAGGGAGGAAGCTAAATATGCAACGTGAGGGGGCGATTCTTCATGGAGATGGTGGTGGAGGCCTGGAACAGACTACCAGAAGAGGTGGCTGGGGGCTGAAACAGTGGAGGGATTCAAAAGGGCATGCACAGACATAAAGGGCTGAGAAGCAGGGGAAGAGGGGCCAGCGGGAGGGGGGAATGAGTATGGGGTAAGGGGCAGACTAGATGGGCCAGTGGAGTCCTTTTCTGCTGTCAAGTTTCTACGATTCTATGACTAGAGGGGGCACACAAGACAGACGTTGTACCCTGACACTGAACAATATGACATATGTGCCCCCCTTTAACTCCAGCAGACATATAACCCAATCTGTAATATTTAAGGAGGACACACACAACAGAAGGTGTACCTCAGCACCCTGAGCAACATCAGATATGTGTCCTCCCTTAACTGCAACTGTAATATAATCTCACCTGCATCCAAACCTGGACCCTAATGCTAATTACAGAACAAGTAATATTTAATGGGGGCACACACAACAGGAAGTGTACCTCAGCACCCTGAGTAAGATCACATACAATTAATTCCAACAGATACAGAGATGAACTGCAACCTAAGTCCATGAAGGCCTTGAAGTCCCACTGCCCCTCAGTTCTGTGTGGGAGTGCAGGGCTCTCTGGGGCCTGCTCTCCCATCAGTACATAGTGTGTTGTGGGAGCACGGGGTCTTCCGGGCCCTGTGTTTCCATTCATGCATATTGTAATTGTCCCTGAAATTCATGTGGGAACGCATACTGTAGGGCCCTGCACTCCTATCTATCCATAACTGTAGAGATATTGTAATTAACCCTCATCTCCTTGTAGGAGCACAGGGTACTCTGGGCCCTGCACTGTCATCACTCCATAATTGTATCAATGTGTGGGGAGTGCAGGGCAAGAGACATTGCAATTAACCCTTGTGCCTGCCAATGGCACAGTATCACAGTCAGCACAGAGACATTGATAAACATTTCCACCACAGTTATAATCAAGGCCTGATAACATGCATAACTGCTTTGTACACCCAAAGGTGTTTTAAGTGCATTTTGTGATAACTCCATATCTCAAACTGTTTTTGAGATGTAGCTCTCGAAAGGTATCTTGATCCAGTGTTATCCTATGGGAAATGACTAAACTTCAGAGTGTTATACAGAAACTATGGAACCAATGTAAATTTTATCTACAAACCACCAAAAGGCACACCTGTGGAGCAAGTCCTTTGTACCCTGAAAATTTCAGCCCATTAGCCCAAACAGTGTATTTGAAATGCAGTGACAAATAAATGCACAGTGTAACAAAAGCAGTGTCACAGGTTTTGTGTCACAACCCAGGTTGTTTCGTGAAACAGTGCCTGAATTTACAGCACTTTTGCAAAAATAGTGTCACAATTTGTGACAATGAAAATGGGCAAATCAAAACAAAATATTTCTGAGCATTATTTCCCCAAACTACCCACACAATCTTATTCCTTGGACACTGATTAGGTAAACACAAGTGTTGGTGTTTACCAAGGGGGCAGTAATTTTTGAGTTATATTGTTTTTTCCATGTCACTAACTGAAAACAAGATGGTGGAAGCATGAAAGAAGAGGACTCATTTGTGAAAGAATGTGGCACTTTCGAGAAAGAGAAATGATACTTTAGCATGGGGCATCTAATTTTCCTATAGGAAATAATGGGAACATTGAAATTTTAATAACTTTTAATTGGATCAATATTTTTTCACCAAACTTTCGAAAGGCACATCTGTGACCCAGACCCCACATAATTTGAAAGTTTCAGAGCAAACCACCAAGCGATTTTGGGGAAACGGTGTGACAAAGAACTTACCAAAAAAAGTGGTCATTTTCATATATTTTGACATTCCGTAACTCCAAACCCGTACATCTGACTGCAATGAAACTTGGCAGTTCCAGAGAGGTATGGACCCTGAAGGAGTTTGCAAAATATCAGGTGAATTGGTCAAATGGTTGCAAAGTTATTAAAGTGCAAAATCTGGGGTTTAACATAGAAGTGAGGTTTAAACTCTAACTTTAGTGCACTACCATGCCACTATTATATTATATTATATTATATTATATTATATTATATTATATTATATTATATTATATTATATTATGAACTGGGGATTTTAAATGCAATATGCTGATTGGCTGAGACATTTTTGAAGCCGTGATGATATCGGGCTACATCATCACGCCTTTAAAAAACCTCCAGCCACCAGCCTCCTCACCCTCAAGAAACCAGTCCAAGGGCACTGGGCAGCAAGACAGCCCCATTGAAATCGTGCTCGGTAGGAGCAGCTCATCACTCAGTTCCACTACCAGTTTTTGCAGCAGCAGCGCGCAACTCAATTTCTTCTCTCTCATTACACAAAAGTCGAAAAGCAGAGCCCCCCACCTTCCAGAAAAATACAACTTCCCCTCATGGCCAAACATCAGCAAGGCAGTACCATGGGAGCAACAACGGCCAAATCATGTTTTCTCCCACAATAAAAAGATACCAAAACCAGTTTATTTAAATGGAAATGAGCATGCCAGTTGCAAACAAAGCTGAAGAGAAATGGCCAAGTACTTGTTTTTTGCACTAGTGTCCCATTTTAAGACACCTTCCTCCCCAACGGCAACACCACAATGGCACCTCACAGGCAAACTGGCAAAAACAATGGCAGTGAGTAAAAAAAATCACAATGAGATTGCCTATTTTACCTAAATGGAAAACACGTGCAGGGTCAACACAGTTCATATCCAGAACTAGTCCTAACAGGGTGAGAGTTCACCGCTGCACCTCCTCCACAATCTCCACTTACAGCAGCACCACCTGCTGCCAGTAACTACTTTTTTAAAAGATACTTCTCCAACACCACAATCAACTCATTTTCAAAAGGTTTTAAAAGTTCTTTTTTAATATTTTACTCATAAGACTTTGAAGCCAGTTCATAATAGCAATAATACACTCCAGGGTATGGCATATCATGGGATAGATAGCATCACTTCTCGGGTCATTGAACACTCTCAGCCTGTGGCCTCGTGCCCAACCACCCAAAGCATGGCAATATCCCATGATATACCACACCCTGGAGTGCATTATTGCTTACTTATATTATATAGTACAAGCCACTTAATAGGGACATGGATAATCGGGACATCTGCTTTATTGGGACGTCCCCCTGGCAACCGATTAAGTGGCCATGTATTTCAATGGAGGTGCACTCCTTTTAATAGACACAGGGATGCTGGATATATGGGATGATTTAGCCCTTCAGCCTCTCAGTGAGCGAACCATTATCACTTCCATTCAGTCTCATTCATTAGGTGTTGTTCTTGTAACACCTAAACAAGCAGGCGATTATGCGCTAATCTGAGTTTAACACATATGCCACCTGCTCGAATCTCTCTTACCCACACAGTACTCAGCAATTTTTAGAAATCTTTCTCCCATAAACTGCAGTTACCTACCTTAGTTGCAGAGAGTGAGTCTGTACTGTACAGTGGAGAAAAAAAGAGAGAGAATCATGCGTTGCCACTGAGAGACAGAATCACACTTTACTGCAAAGAGAGATAATCATGCCTTGCAGCATGTCAGGTGTCCTCTGAAGCTGCTCCCCAAGTAAACCTGGTGACCTCCATAGCTGCTCCACAAGAAACCCCGGCAACCTCCATAGCTGCTCAAGTAACCCCGGAGACCTCCGTAACTTTTGAAATTATAATGCCTGCTGATTTTTGCTTCCCTTACCGAGTTGGATGCTAAGTGCAGTCTATGACATTTTTTTCCACTCTGCCTGATCTCTTCATTTAGTACAAAGGCAGCACTGCTCCTCACAGAAAGATCAACAGGAGGTGAGGTAAGCTATATAACCTATGAAACTTCGGGAAAATATTGGAAATACTGTGCCAGAGATGTAAACGAATAGCACAGCATTAGGAAATATGCACTTAGATATATGGGATGGCCGCTTAATTGGGACAAAAAGGTTGCTACCAGGGTGTCCCAATTAAGCAGCTTCTGTTATGTTATATTATATTATATTATATTAAATTATATTATATTATATTATATTATATTATATGTCTTAGATATAGGTACAGTATGTTATTTTGGTTGATTAATATATCCAAAACATGTCTGATATGTAAGCCTTACTGTATCTAGCCTATTATTTTGTTAATTTATCTATAATATGTTTTGTATATCTTTATTATAGTTTAATACTATACATTATAGAAATAATTTCTATGTTTCAAATACAAGTATGCTGAATATCTTTTAAGTATCTGAAATAAATGTAGTCAGTGTTTCACAACTCTTGTTCAGTCATAGACATGCGGTCATCCTCTGGCATTCCAAATGGAACTTTGGGTATTATAGAAACATGGAAACGTAGACTTTCCTGGCAGATAAGGACTGCTTGGCCCACCTAGTCTGCCCATTTCCCTACCTATTGGATAAGCTGCAGATCCTAGTCAACCAGCAGCCTACTTCCTCCTTACTCCTCTCCTACCCCCCACTATAATTGCCTTATGTCAATCCCATGCATTCTTGAATTCCCCCACCGTTTTCAACTCCATGACCTCCTCAGGAAGACTGTTCCATGCATCCACCACCCTCTCAGTGAAAAAATATTTTCTCATGATTGCCCCTGTCCCGTCCCTTCTCTATCTTCAAAGTTTGCCCCCTTGTTCTTCCATATCTCTTTTTCTGAAATATGCTACCCTCTTGGACTTTGGTGATTCCCTTGAGGTACTTGAAAGTTTTTCTCATGTCCCCCCTCTCCCTCCTTTCCTCTAGGGTATACATATTAAGCTCTTTTAGTCTCTCTTCATATTGGCTTCTGGTGCAGACCCTGCACCATTTTGGTTGCCTTCCTCTGGATTGCCTCCATCCTGTCTATGTCCTTGCAGAGATGGGGTCTCCAGAAGTGCACACAGTACTCCAGATGGGGTCTCACCAACTGTCTGTACAGAGAGATAACAACTTCTTGCTTTCTACTGGTGATGCCTCTCCCTATGCATCCCAGAATCCCCCATCCCTCCTTACTGCCTTCTTATATTGCTTGCCTACCTTAAGGTAATCTGATATGAGTACCCCCAGGACCCTTTCCATTTTTACTGTTTACTGGATTTACTGGATTTTCTGGATTTTGTATGGGACAAAAGAAGGCCTAAACCCCATCGAGATTGTCACCCTCAATAGTGGATCATTAGATTTTTTTGTAGGTTTAACAATATGTCAAGGTTTGTTTTAAATGTGTCAAAGTCAGTTAAATCTATTAATTCTTGTGCTAGTGGATTCCATTGTTTGGATGCTCTTCTACAAACGTACTTATCACGCTTGTTGGTGTTGGCCCAGTCAATAGAAAGTTGTTTGTTATGACATCTGCCTACCGTAGGTTTTTCTGAAAAAATTAATACACATTGCTTCATTTGTATGGGTGATTTTAATACTTTAAATGTGAAGAGCATATCCCCCCCCCGAGCCTTCTTAAGTGAAGTGGGGACAGTCCTGCTTCATTAAGATGCATTTCATAAGTTTTATTTTTGAGCCTTGGTATCATTTTAGTAAAATATCTCTGTGTTTGCTCTAATCAATTTACATCTCCCTTTAGGTATGGGTTCCAAAATGGGGGTCCATAGTCTAAATGTGGACTAATATATGCCCTGTATAATGGGACTAAGCACTGTTGGGATTTATTAATAAATTATTTATTAATTTGTTTTAATAATATATTAGTTGTTCTGGCGACCATATTACAATGTGAGGTAGGAGATAATTTGTTGTTAACTGAAATGCCTAAGTCTCTTTCACAATTTGAATTTTTAAAAAGAACATCATTTAGAAAATAACTTGTTTGAGGATGTTTTATTCCAAAGTGTAGGACCATAGACTTTTCAGTATTAAAGGTCATGAGGGTTATTTTAGCCCATAATTCAATATTTCTAAAGTCCTGTTCTAACAGGGATATATTTAATATTGAATCCACTCTACCACCAAGTTTAGTATCATCAGTGAATTTTGAAATATGATTAAATGAAGAAATATTAAGATCACTTATACAAATGTTAAATAGTGTGGGCCCCAGAACCTAGCCCTGGGGTACCCCACTAGTAACTCGGCCTTGGTTGAACAATACACCATTTATTTTCACCACCTGAGTCCTATTATATAACCAGCATGATACCCAATTAGTCAGGTACTGAGAGAATCCAAGTTTATACAGTTTCTTAATTAGTAAGGCATGAGACACTTTGTCAAATGCTGTACTATAATCCAAGAGGATTACATCTGAAGAAATATGTTTATCCAACTAACTACTAATGTTATTATAAAAGGATACCAGATTTGTTGTACAGGAAAAACCTGGTTTAAAACCATGCTGTGATATATCATCATTCCCTAACTGTTGCATTTCAGTCTTGATTAGTGATTTAACCAGTCTCTCCATAACTTCCCCTATAATGGATGTCAGGCTGATAGGTCTATAATTCTGGATGCTAGATTTGTTACCTTTTTTGAAAATAGGAATAACTATGGCATGACACCAATCGTCTGGTATGTCATTTTTAATAAGAGACTTATTAAAGAGTATTGTAAGTGGTAAGACCAGAGAATCAGATGTTTCTACCAAAAATCTTGATTGAATATTATCTGGTCCAGAACCAGTAGATTTTTTAATAAATGATAAGGCCTTCCTAATCTCTGAGCATTCAAATTTATGAGGGATAGACACATTATTATACATTGGGGGAATTAAATCTAATTTATTAGAGACAGAACAGAAATATTTGTTAAAACGGTTTGCTGATTCATAATTACTAGTAATGATATTCCCATTTTCTAATAAAGGATCATAATCTTATTATTACTTTTTTTACTGTTAATATATGACAGATTTTTGATTAGATTTAGTATGTGCCAATTTAAATTCAAATTTAAGTTTTGCTTGTTTAATTAACTTTTTTATAAGGACACTGCTGTTTTATACTTATACATATTGTACATGCTTTGATTTTTTGTTAAGCTTTTTGAATAAACATTCCTTTTTTTAACCTGTTTATGTACTGATTTGGTAAACCAGATAGGTATTTTTCGTTTTTTGTTATATTTTGTTTTCATTGGAACATATTTTTCTTCCAAATAAAAAATAATCTGTTTAAATTCCCTCCATGCACAGTTGATTAATTTGTTCTTAAATGTATCTTCCCTGTTGACTTCTCTTAATTTAGAATTTATCAAATAGAAGTTAGCTTTATTATAATCTTTAAACTTGATGTTTACAGTAGGTTTAGGGATTTTGGTAATCAAATTGAGTTGAATTGAATTATGATCACTACTGCCAATTGGGGCAATGATGTTTATATCCAAAAAATTGTTTTCTATATTTGTAATAATGAGATCAAGTATATTTGTTCCCCTAGTTGGTTTACTCACCAATTGCTCAAGGCCTGAATCTATACATAATGTTACCAATAATCTTTACTGTATTTTTTTAGCAGTAAGTGTTTCCCAATTAATACCTGGCATATTAAAATCACCCAAAATGAGAGTATCACCATTGCTAGCCATGTCAGAAATGATTTTAATTAAGTCTGTTTTATAAAGAAAATCTTCGGAAGGTGGTCTGTAGCATACTCCAATGGTTAGACTGGGTTGACCCTTCAGCTGAATTGTGACCCAAAGAGAATCGGAAATAGTTGAGGTTTTAATTTCATAGGATGGAATATCGTTTCTTACATACAAACATACTACTCCACCTAATCTTTTTTCTCTGTCTTTATAATATAATTTGTAATTAGGAATTTCTCAAGACCACTTCAGTGAAGGGTCCCATCAGGTTTCGGTAACAGCAATAATACCCAGGTCCAGTAGGATGCATTTTACTTGTAATTCAGACACATTAAGATTATTTAAGGATCTAGCATTAAAAGATAGTATTTTACAAGGTCTGCCAAAATGACGTTTGTTACCAATTGTTAGAGATTTGGGAACCTGCCCATTCTCCCCCTATACATTAGTTTAAATGTTTATCAATTACAGAAGCCAACGTTTTTCCCAATATGGCACTAGTAAAGCATTTGATTTGGTACATCATGAAACACTTCTCTTAAGATTACAAACGATGGGGATAAATAATAATTCCTTGCAGTGGTTCAGATCTTACTTAACGAATCGTAAACAGAGGGTGGTTTATGGTATGGCTGTCTCAGATCTCCTGGATTTATATCGAGGTGTACCTCAGGGCTCAATTTTGGGCCCTGTGTTATTTAACATTTATATTAATAATCTTTCTGATCATGTGGTTAATACTGATGTTAGACTTTATGCAGATGATATAGTTTTGGTAGCATCTGCTGCTGACCCGGAGATCTGAGACAGCAACTTCAGACAGACTTTACTAATGTTGAGTCTTGGATTAGAGATTCTGGACTTTTAATAAGCTCTGGGAAAACTCAGAGTATGACTTTTCTGTGGGATCTAGAACTAAGAATTCTACTGATTTAAAGATTAGTTTTTGATGGTACATGTGTTCAAGAGGTTAATACCTATAAATATTTAGGAGTTATGGTGGATTATCGTCTTTCTTTTTCTGACCACATAACATCACAAATTAAAAAGTAAATCAAAGATTGGGAGTATTAAGAAGGGTATCAGGATGTCTGAATAAGGCTATAAAGTCTAAATTGATAAAACAACTGTTGTTACCTGTATTAGAATATGGTCTTCCATTATATAAACATTCTTATAAAAAATCTTTATTAAAGTTGGATCAGATCTATTATAGATTGGGGAATTATATACTGAATAACAAATCTCGAGTTCATCATTGTATAGTCTTTCAAGAACTTGGATGGTTATATCCATCAGCTCGAAGAGAATTTGTGTGGCTCATGATATGTCATGGTTTGATACATTCAAGTATGCATTCTTTAAGGTATTTGATTTGTTTGAATTCAGACACTAAATACTTAGATATGTTTGAGATCAACAAGAAAATTGCCTACAATTCAAAATTTAAATCGTATGGGGATATGGTTTTACAGAATAGTGTAGCTAGGTCATGGAATGGTTTGTCTTGTGAAATTATTGAAATTTCTGACTTGTATACTTTTAAGCATGAATTGTTTAATTATTTAAATGTTAGTTGTAATTGTTATTAATTTTTGTTATTGTATTGTGTGTTTTTGTTATGTTTGATGTTTTGTATGATAACACAGGTATTTGTTGAAAATGGGGATTAATTTCCCAACAGATAAACCTGTATAAAAATAAATTTTAAACAAACAAACAAACAAACTTCCTCTCCTGCTAAGGTGGAGACCATCCCAACAGAAGAGGGAGTCCCTATCACAAAATTTCTCCCAATACGATATGCAGTATATTTTTTGTTTAAGACACCACTTCCTCAGCCAATTATTTATTAGTTTAATTTTAACAGTAATATCCTTAGTGGCTCTTGGTTCAGGAAATATTTCTGAGATACAAACAAAACAACCATTTTCTATGAGTATGGTATTCAGTGCAACAAAATCTTCCATAAGTTGTAAAATGTTAGTATGAATAATGTCATTTGTTCCTGCATGTATTACAACCAATGGATTATGGCCAGCATCAGAAAGAATATTGTTCAACATTTTTGTTATATTGGACACTTTAGCCCCCCTAAAACTTGGGCATGTATGGTTTGCTTTGTCAGGGTTGCAAATTGCCCTGTCAAGGTGTTTAATTATTGAATCTCCTAGTACATAAACTTGTCTGATAGGAGTAATGGGATTAGTGGTGTCCATTGGAATAGTTATCTATGTGGGGAGAGGAGCCTGCAGTCTGGTCAATTTAGAAGGTGAATTTTGACTTACATTAACAAGTGGTAAATCAACTGTATGGGATATAACTTTAGGATTTTATTTATTTAAAAAAGGTTGTTGATCCAAAGCTATAAGTGTTAGTGATGGGGTTTCATTATTGTTACCCTCTTGAATGGAGTTATACTGCTCATTATTATTTGAGGTTTCTTCCCCTATACCAAGGTTTGTATCAAATTGCATAGAGAGTGGTGAGAAGTAATTATATATGGGAATGAAAAACTGTTGTGCTTTACGTCCCTTTTTCGATGCCCTAGAAGTAGATACTATGGTCCAATCTAAATTTTGTTCTATATCTTCCTCTCTTCCTCATTTCCTTAAGGGTAATTGATCACTGTTAATTGCATTTGAGGTCCCCATATTTGATGTGCATTCAGTCATAATGGAATTGGTTTGGGTAGATATATGACTATGGCAATATTAAGTGACCCTCTTCAGGGGGGAACAATTATTTAGCTCTTGGTAACATCTTAGCATGTCTGCTTGACTATTTTCTAAAAATAATAGCCTTGCTCCAAATGAGGCTATTTCATCGTTCATATGAGCATTAGTAGTGCATTTATCACAAGTAAAACTGTGTAGAGCAGGGAGGTACTTGCACTAATTAGTACATACAGCAATTTTTACTTTTATTACCAATGTCCCCATCTAAGGTCATGATGGTGAGAGTATTAATTTTACTTGTCTGTCCACTGTTTTCAATTGAGGTAGATAGTTTATTTTCCATAGTGCTTGTAATATAAAGTTAATGGTCTTCAAAATACACTTACACAAGGCATGGTGAACAATACAAAAGCACAATAAGCCTAATCTATTCCCTACTTGCTATGCTGTCTTTAGTGCTCAATTTACTATAATAATAAAGGCCCTCAATTATTGTATTTACAATCTGGATGAATGCCAAGATGCCAAACATGCAAAACACACACTAGACGCGTGTGTCTTTGTGTGCGGTATCTGTGTTCACCCTGCTGTGGCTCACCCTGCTCGCCACAGGGCTAAAGTTAAATGTGCAATAATGACCCAGAAGTGCTATCCGAGGTCACGGCAGCATGTAGCAACAATAACTGGTTTAAAACTTCTTAAAAATAATACTGTTTCTCATACACAACTGCTAACCCTTATTATAAGTGTACAGATATTTCAAAAGTAAAAATAAATGCCTCTCGTTCTGAGTTGTAGTTTTGAGGTAATCCTGCTTCCTAGAGGGTGGCAGGGCTCAACATCACTAACAGAGTGCCATTTAAATAAATTTATTTCATTCAGTGATAGCAGGCTTCCTGAAGCAGCAAACACCACTGCAGTTCAGAAAAATAGCTATACTTCTAGCGCTCACCACAAGGCTCAAGTTAAAGGTGCGGTAATGACCAGGAAGTGCTATCCGAGGTCATGCCAGCATATAGCAACAATAACTGGTTTAAAACTGCTTAAAAATAATACTGTCTCATGCATGACTGCTAACCCTTATTATAAGTGCACAGATGTTTCAAAAGTAAAAATAAATGCCTCTACTGTAGTTCTAAGTTGTAGTTTTGAGGTAATCCTCTTAAACTACAGCTCCTCTTCCTGCTTCCTGGAGGGTGGCACAGCTCAACAACACTAACAGAGTATTGTTGCTACATGCTGCCATGACCTCCACATCCTCTCTAGCTCCAAGTATCCTTTTGAGCAAGTCTACTCGTATAAGTACCTTGGGGTCTCCTTCGACTCTGCTCTTACTTTCCACTACCACATTGGTGCTCTTGCCTCAGCTTCCAATATTCGACTAGGTATCCTGTACCGCTACAAAAATTGCCTCCCCCCTGATGCCGTCTGACTTGTGGTCACATCCTCAATAATGTCCCTTGTGGACTATGGCTTAACAGTTTATGGTGCTGCAGACCCAACCACCCTCAGTAAAATCTGCCTCACTTTGAATATGGCCTGTAGGCTAACTACAGGGGCCCCCAGGCTAACACATACCTGCCAGCTATATGAAAAGGCAATGCTGCTCAACCTAGACAAATGACTCAGATACCAAACCTGCCTTATAACATAAAAAAACTCTCCTCGGGCTATCCCTGCCTGGGCTGACAGCCTCCTTCCACCAAGCACAACCCTTAGTACAAACATGAACCTCTTGCAAAGCCACACTATTAGTCCCTAGGGCCAGGACCACACATGGTCAAAGGGCCTATTGTTACAGAGCTCCATCCTCGTACAACACACTCCCTACCTCCATCTCTGATACCCCCACGATCTCCTGTTTCAAAACCTCACTTCGGAATCACCTATTTAACACGTGTAGTTGTGACTGTCCCTAATGGTGTTCTTGCTCACAATGCTCTGACAAAGCCCTCTGAGTGGCTGCACCCAACCTACTACCAACCACATCCCATAGCCCTATTAATTATCACCTCCTTCTGTCTCTGCACTCTACTGCATGTATGCTCATACCATTGTATGTTTATGCTGTAACTAAATAACTGTACCAGCCTGTGTTAACCAATCCTGTAACCTCAAAATTGCAACTAAGAAATGACAGCATGTGACTACCAATGTTGTAACCACAATGATGTAACAAAATTATTGTAATGTATTTGTCCTCTTTGTGACGAGGTACTTTTGAAAATGAGCCTCTGGCTCAAAGCTTGTAAACTGAAGTACAAATAAATAAAATAAATAAATTTAAATAAACATTTCATACAGCGCCAGCATGCTTCCTGAAGCAGAAACACCACTGCAGTTCAGAAAAATAGCTATACTTCTAGCACTCACCACAGGGCTCAAGTAAAAGGTGCGGTAATGACCTGGAAGTGCTATCTGAGGTCACGGCATTGTGTAGCAACAATAACTATTTTAAAACTGCTTAAAAATAATACTGTCTCTCATGCACGACTGCTAACCCTTATTATAAGTGCACAGATGTTTCAAAAGTAAAAATAAATGCCTCTAGTTCTGAGTTGTTTGTTTGAGGTAATCCTCTGAAACTACAGCTCCTCTTCCTGCTTCCTGGAGGGTGGCAGGGCTCAACAACACTAACAGAATACAGTTTAAACAAATTTATTTCATACAGCACCAGCAAGCTTCCTGAAGCAGCAAACACCACTGCAGTTCAGAAAAATAGCTATACTTCTAGCGCTCGCCGCAAGGCTGAAGTTAAATGTGCAGTAATGATGCAGAAGTGCTATCTGAGGTCACAGTAGCATGTAGCAACAATAACTGGTTTAAAACTTCTTAAAATAATACTGTCTCTCATGCACGACTGCTAACCCTTATTACAAGTGTTGTTAGTACCTCCCCCCTCCATTGTGTACTCTTCCCTTGGGTTTTTGTTTCCCAGGTGCATTACTTTGCACTTCTTTGCACTGAAACTAAGCTGCCATACTCTTGTTCATTACTTCAACCTTGCCATGTCCCTTTTCATCCTTTCCACCCCTCCTTGTGTATCAACCCTGTTGCAGATCTTTGTGTAATCTGCATAGAGGCATACTTTGCCTTCCAGCCCATCTGCAATGTCACCTATAAAGACATTACAGTGTACCAGTCCCAGTACTGAACTCTGAGGTATCCCACTAGTAACACCCTTTCTCCAGAGTGTGCTCCATTTACTATTACCCTCTGTGACCTGTTGTCCAGCCAATTTATTACCCAGGCTACCACCCTGGGACCCACTCCCAGGCTGACTAACTTGCTTTTTTAATCTTTTGTGTGGTACTGTGTCAAATGCCTTACTAAAGTCTAAATAGGCCATATCTACAGCCCCTCCCATGTCTACTACTTTGGTCACCCAGTCAAAGAAATCTATTAGATTCATCTGACATGACCTTCCCATTGTGAATCCATTCTGCCTTAGGTCCTGTGCCCCACTGGCATCTAGGTAGTCAGCAATTCTTTCTTTCAGAAGTGATTCCATCAATTTCCCTACTACTGATATCAAACTAACAGGTCTGTAGTTTTCTGCCTCTGTCTTGCTCCCACTCTTGTGAAGGAGTATCTGGATACTCTGACCCAAAGCTCATCATACTAAGGACCTGAACAAGCATAGATGTGGTGACAATACTACTTCTCCTGAAATGTTTCAGCCCCATTACTGCAGTGGACCGACTATCCATGTTATCTTAATTCCTTTGTGCACAGTAAATAGATTTGTTATGTTGCAATTCCCTGTGCACACAGGAAATTAAGATTTCAGGTCACAATTCCCTGCATGCATGAAACATTGAGTTTTGGGTTCGGATACATCCTGTGCACTTGGGCAATTGATTTTTTGAGTCATACCCAAATTTTCCATGCACGCAAGAAATTGTGTTTTCAATTTGCAATTTAAGGTGCACATCGAAATGAATTGTTGGGCTTGGACAGATCATTAAACACTGAAATTGTTCCTGCCCTTGGAAAATTTAGTTTTTGGGTTGCATTTTCCCATGCATACAGGAAATTTAGTTTTGGGGTCACACACATTCTGAGACACTGATATTTTCTGTGCTCATGAGAAAATTAGTTTTTGGGTCACTATTTCACATGCATGCTGGAAATGGAATGTTGGGCTTGTACACATTGTTAGACACCCACATTTGTTGTGCACATACCAAATTGATCTTCCATGTCACAATTTTCCATGTGTATGGAAAATTAATTTTCAGGGCATAATTTCCCATGCACACTGGAAATTGAGTTTTGGGTATGGACACATCCTGAGACACCCAAATGTTCTGTGAACACTGGAAATGGAGTTTGAGGTCAGAAACATTCTGAGACACCCACATTGTCCATGTACCGTACACAAGAAATTGAGTTTGCAGATTGTTTCCTGTACACATGGGAAATGGAATTTTGGATCTTGGTATATTCTGTGACTCCAAAATCTTCCGTACACATATAAAATTGAGGTTTTATTTTCACACCCAAATTTTTCATGTGCACAGGAGATTGAGTTTTCAGGTAGCACTCAAATCTTCTGTGAGAACAGGAAACTGAGATTTTTGGTCACGATTTACTGTACACATGGGAAATGTAGTTTGGGGTTTAGACACATTCTGAGACACCCAAGGTTTCCATGCATACAGGAAATTGAACTTTCAAGTTCAGATTCATATGCATATGAGAAATGGAGTTTTGGGTTCCAGCACATTGTGAGACACACATTCTTTGTGCATGTAAAATTGGTTTTTCATGTCACAATTTCCCATGTGCACAGGAAATGAAGTTTTGGGTTCAGCCATATTATGAGTCACCTAAAATTTCCATGCACACTCTAAATGGAGCTTTGGTGTTGGATACATTCTAAGACACCCAGATTTTCCATGCACATGGGAAACTGAGTATTTGGGTTGTAATTTCCTGTGTGCACAATAAATTGAATTTTGGTGTCACAATTTAACACATGCATGGAAACTGGATTTTTACCATAACAATTTCCTTTTCACATGGGATATTGAGTTTTTGGGTCACAGTCTCCTGTGCATTTGCACTAAAGGAGTCTTGGATTTGGACACATCCCGAGACACCCACATTTTCTGTGTACACTAAAAATGGAGTTTTGGGGTGGGACACATTCTGAGACACTCAGACTTTCCATGCATACTGGAAAATGAGTTTTCAGGTCACTCCCAAATGTACTGTGTGCACTGTACACTGAGTTTGTGGGGTTGCACCCACATTTTCCATGTGCCCAGAAAAATTTAGTTTTGGGGTTGCCATTTACCATGCACACAGGAAATGCATTTATGGGTTTGGGCACATAATGAGAAATCCAAAGTTTCTGTGCACACAGGAAATTGAGTTTTTGGGTCACATCCTCCTGTGTGCACAGTACAGCAAATTTATTTTTGGGATCGTAATTTACTGTACGCACAACGGTTGATTTTTTATATCACATTTTCTTATGTACACAGGAAACTGAGTTTTCATTTTGCAATTTCCCATGCTCATGAAAATGGAATTTTGGGTTCAGACATTCCTGACACCCCCCACATTTTCTGTGCACACTGGAAATGTAGTTTTGTGGTTGGACACATTCTGAGACATCCAAATCTTTCTGTGCATACTAGAAACTGAGTTTTCGCATAACACCGACATGTTTTGTGTGCACAGAGAGTTTATTTATTTACCTATTGTTTACAGGTAAGTGCACTTGGCAGAAAATCTGCCTATTTTCAGGCATGACCCAGGAGAGTACATTAGGAGGTAATAGAACAGGTAGCAATACAATACAAATAATATACAAGTGCTACAATACAATACTGATAATGTACAAGAGCTACAGTATTCGGAGTAATCAAAGTTTCTAAGGAGATTAGCACAGGAGTCACAATTACAAGCAGTGATTACATGAAAGTTCAGGTATAATGAGCAGTCAGTGACCACAGAGATGTTAATAAGAAAAGTAAAGGATAAACAATATGGTACAGCATAATGTTACACCTAAATGTTCCTTGCACATGGGAAATGGAGTTGTTATGTCACAATTTATTGTGTGCAAGGGAAACAGAGTTTTGAGTTCTGGCACATCCTGAGACACCCATATTTTCCATGCACACAGGAAATTGAGGGCTGGATTCACAAAGAGAGCCAACATTTTCATAGCTGTGGAAAATTGGCTTGTAGCACTGTGGAAATATAGTTGCACCATAGTAACAAAGAAAATTTCCACAGTTGTGGTAATCTGTAAAGCAGGCAAGTTACGGAAGTCCACAATTGTTGAAGTATCCCTAAAATTCTTTCCTTAGCTAAGGAAAAAGCTCAGCAGGCACAACAGGTGATCCATATTAACTGGGGCAGCAGACTTTGACAGTCTTGCCTTACTGTAGATGCAGCAGTAAGCATTCACAGAGAGAACAGCAGTCAGTCCCTCAACTGAGACCACTCCAGCAACACTGGTACCAGTAGGGCCATGCACCACAGTTGCTATCTATAACTGTTGCTGTAACTAATGCTTGTGTCTCTCCCTGGAGTGTTTATGTTGTCTGCTGCAGTAACACTCACTGCAGGCTGTTACCAGCTCTGCATCTACTGCCTGTTGGACCCTTTATGGGCTGCATTGGGTCTAGTGGTTGTAGTTTGTTGTATTTTAATGAAAATGTGTGCTATTTTTGTTGTAACAACTGACACTACTATACATCCACTGGTTTGCTATTACTTGTGCCTGCACCTCCACTACAATGGTATCTTAATTGTTGGTACACTGCACTTTGCTCGGGGAGAGTTATGCATCACTCTTTGTAGTGCAGCACATGTGCAACATTTTTTCTGCAACTGCAGAAAAACACTGGCTGTGAATAGCCTCTAAGAGTATATGCCATACTTTTCAGTGGCTTTTTTCCTCAAGAACTTCCATAGCTGCACTTTTTTTCCACAGTCCTCAGTGTATTTTTTCCACAGCTGTAGAAATTGTTTGTATAGCACTTAGAGCAATTTTCCCTTTCTTTCCATAGCTAGGCAACTTTTGGGGACTTAGAGAAGGTTTTGCACCTTCAGAGGTTTTTGTGAATCTAGCCCTGAGTTTTCAGGTTACAATATTTCCCATGTGAACAGGAATTTCAGTTTTCTGGTTGCAATTCGCCATACACACAGGAAATGAAGTTTTGGATACGGACATATTCTGAGACACCCACATTTTCCGTGTACATGGGAAATTTAGGTTTTGGGTTGCAATTTCCTGTGTCCATGGTAAATTGATTTGTTTGTGCAGCAATTTTCCACGTGCAAGAAAAATGGAGTTTTAGATTCAGACATATCCTAAGACATTTGCATTTTTCATTCAAACTGAAAATGGAGTTTTAGGGTAACACATTCTTAAACACCCACATTTCCCGTGCACATGGGAAATTTGGATTTTGGGTCACAGTTTCCTGTGTGCACAGTAAACTGATTTTTTTGTGGTGCAAATTACTGTGTGCATGGAAAATTTATTTTTTGTGTGGCGCAATTTCCCATGTGCATGGGAAACTGAGTTTTCGTGTCACAATTTCTTGTGTGAATGCAAAATGGAGTTTTGGATTCAGACACAACCTGAGACACACAAAGTTTCTGTGCATACTGGAAATGGAGATCTGGGGTCAGATACATTTTGAGACACCCACATTTCCCATGTGCAGTGGGAACTGAGCTTTCAGGTTGCACCCAAATTTTCAGTGTGCACAGGATATTATATGTCTGAGTCACACCTACGTTTTCCATGCACATGGAAAACTGAGTTTTCAGGTGCCACCTACATTTTCTGTGCACAAATGAAATTGAGTTTTCCCATCCATACAAGAAAAAGAGTTTTGGTTTTGGAGACATCCTGAGACACCAACAATTTCCAGGCACATGGGACATTGAGTTTTTGAGTCACACCCACATTTTCTGCTAATGCAGGAAACTTAGTTTTGGTTTGCAATTTCACATGCACATGGGAAATGGAGTTTTGGGTTTGCACACATTCTGAGACACCCAAATTTTCTATGCCCATGGAAACCTTAGTTTTCAGGTCACAAATTTCTCTGCAAATGTTAATTTGATTTTTTGTGTCATAATTAATCATGTGCATGGAAAACTGATATTTTGTGGGTTGCAGTTTCCTGTACCAATAGGAAATTGAGTTTTCATATTGCAATTTCTGGTGCACACACAAAAAATGGTGTTTTGTGTTCAGACTAGTGCTGTGCAGAATGTGGAATTCTGCCAGTGAAATTAGCATGGAATGATCATTCCGCCTGCAGAATTTCCAATGGAATTACACTTGTTCTTTGGCAAAATTCTATTTACTGTGATCCATCAAATAATATTCTGCAGAACAGCATTTTTCAAGGAAATTTATTCTGCAACAATTTCCACAGAAAATATTGAGATCCATGGAATAATATTCTGTGGAACAGCAATTTTTCAACAGAAAATCATTCCACAACTATTTTCTGCTGCTTAATTCCACTGTTCTGTTTCTGGTGAAATTCAGCAGAATTTCAGTGGAATTTTAAAAATTCTGTGGAATTTTGTTCCACCAGAATTTGAAAATTCTCCACAGTGTTAGTTCAGACACATCCTGAGACATCCACATTTTCCTGTGTGCACTGGAAATGGAGTTTCCAGATCTGATGCATTCTGAGACACCCAAATTTTTCCATGCATATGGTACCTTGAGTTTTCATGTCACAGCCAAATTTTCTGTGCACACCAGAAACTGAGTGTTTAGGTCACAATTTATCAAGCACATGTAAAGTGGAATTCTGGGGCCAGCCACATTCTGAACCACCCAAATTTTCTATGGAAACAGGAAACTGAGTTTTCTGTTTGCACCCAAACATTTCTGTGCAAACTGGAATTAAGTTTTCAGATTGCAATTCCCCATGTGCATGGGGAGTGGAGTTTTTGGGTCAGACACATTCTGTGACACCCACATTTTCTATGCATATGTGCATAGGAAATTTAGTTTTGGGGTTGTTATTTCCCATGCACATGGGAAGTGGAATTTTGGGTTCAGACAAAATCAGTTACATCCAAGTTGTCTGTGTGTACTGGAAATGGAGGTTGGGGTCATACACATTTTGAGTGACTGACATGTTCCATGTGCATAGAAAATTGATTTTTTTGGTTTGCAATTTCCTGTGCATATGGGAGATGGAGTATTGGGGTCAGACACATTCTGAGATACCCACATTTTCTATATGAACAGTAAACTGAGGTTTTGGGTTGCACCCAAATTTTCTGTACGCAACAAAAATTAAGTGTTCAGGTTGTAATTTGCTGAATGTGCAGGAGGTGGAATTTATAGGTCAGACATATTCTGAGACACCCACATTTTCTGTGTGCATAGGAAACTGAGTTTTCAGGTCACACCCATATTTTTATTTTGCACAATAGAAATTAAATTATCGGGTTGCAATTTCCTGTGCACATGGGAAGTGGAGTTTTGAGTAAAACACATTCTGAGACACTCACATTTTCTGTGCACATGGGAAATTGAGTTCTTGGGTTGCAATTTCTCATGAGAATGGGAAACAGAATTTTGTGTTTGGACAAATCCTGAGACAACCAAGTTTTCCATGGGCACTAATAATGGAGTTTTGGATTTGGATACATTCTGAGACACCCACATTTTCCAAGCACATGGGAAATTGGCTTTTCAGGTTGACATTTCCCATGTGCATGGGAAATGGAATATTAGCCTAGACACATTCTGAGACACCCACATTTTCTGTGCACATAGTAAATTTAGTTTTCAGGTAGCACCCACATTTTCTGTGCACACCATAAACTGAGTTTTCTGGTTGCAATATCCCATTTGCACAGGAATGCAGTCTTGGGTTTGAACACATCCTGAGACACCTACATTTTCTGTGCACACAGGAAATTGAGTTTTTGGGTGACAGTTTCCTGTGTGCATGAAAATGAAGTTTTTGGGTTTGGACACATTCTGAGACACCCATATTTTCTATAATGAATAATCTGAGAAACCTGAGAAGAATGATATGGACCCTCACTGATCTTGCCACCTATGCCCCCCACCCTGATCCCCCATGTACCACCCATTACCCCACACACCCTCACTCACCTTATCATGATTCCACAGTGTAAAGCCAAGCTCAGATCAGAAGGAGAACCTCTGGCTGGATCTGCAACTGTGATATGAGAAAATATGGTAAATCCATTTAATGTTCAGTATTTTACTATGCTTTGAACTTATCACTTTGTCATTAGTTAATATTTTTACCCCAGTTTTTAGCAAGGCCTTTTTGGGTCCCCTTCTCAAGAACAAGGTAGACTTTCCCTGTATGCCCAACAACAGTGCATAACACACAGTTGCACCACACCCCTCTAGGCTGGTACACCTTAGGTTTTCCACTGAAATAATTCTGTCAGCCAATTTCAATAACTACCAGACTCTCTCTTAAATCCTACAGGGCCTTACCCTACATGGCAGCAAAGTACAGAGTAACAGAGTCACAGATGAGAACAGGTGCCTTACAACAGAATTTTTAATTATGCCACATGTATTGAGTAAAATATTCAGAGCACATTCAAAATATACACTACCAAAGATGCCCTGGCACATAACTCAGAGTTTCATCATGGAGAGGGAAAAACTAGCTCAACTCACTGTTTTTGTTGTCACTGACTGATGTCAAAAGGTGTAATTACTGATGTTTATAATACACTTCAGTCATGCTGCATCTGTGCCTGTATTATTACATTTTAAAGACAATAAAGTCAGAGTACACATTAGAAAAAATTTACATAACTAGAATAGTAAAGGTAAGCATAAAAAAATGAGAGCACACACTATGCAAAAATTCTGATCCAATAATGATTAGGATGCGCTCATTCATACTAAGTTGGTGGCTGACCATGGTGGTGAGAGGTGGGCTGTGCTAGTTGCTGGTCTGTAAGGGGTTGGGGTGGGAGTGGGGCAGTCAGGCACTGCCAGGTGAGGGTGGGGAGCCACTAGGCCACCAGGATAATGGGGAAGTTTGCATTTGATGCCTAGATATCAGGGGTTGGGGGTGAGTGCTGTTTGTACATTGAGGGGATTTGGGACTTTGGCCTATTGGGGGTTAGGGGGACATAAAGTCCAGAGGGGCTGTATTAAAATAATAGGAAGTCATGGGCATGACAAAGCCAAGAGGGGCTTTAACCAGGGATTGGCTGTTGGGGGCATGGGCAAGCCCTGTGGGGCTTTAGCCACATGAGGGGTTGGGGGACTGAAGAAGCCCTGTGGGGCTGTATGGACTGTTTGGGACATGGGGTGTGATTGCACCCTTCACAATCAGGGTTGTGGCTTGCAGTGATCCCTCCAGGTATGCCCTTTGTTTGACGTACCTATGGGTTTGTCACAAATAACAGGATGGAGCCTCAGGGACCCTGCCCCTTACAGAATTGGGTGCAGGGTCCTTTGCATAATGGGGTTTGGTGCACGTCACCTTTGGTGGCAACATGTGCCATCCTTCTAGAATTGGGTCCCACTTGTCTACAATTCATTCAGATTACTGAATCATGACTTAGAACTTCAATACATTCATAATACTTTGTACATTTTTAACATGGTCAAGAATTCCTTATTGGTAAACCACTCTCAGTGATTACTAATTCATTAGCTCAAGGATCATTAATGGCAATGGCACTGGTCAAAGGCTACAAAAAAGAGTTTCAAATCCCAGTCATCATTTAACTCCACAGTTCTCCTCAGTCTGTCACCTCCCTGTTTATTTTTTTCAATATGCTCTAGCTCCATGAAATGTAGAGCTATGGGATCACTATTGTGTTCCTTACCCTACATGCTTTTATGTCAAGTTTCCTCAATTTCCAATCCACTTACCTGACATCACTATCACACAATACTGCCCGTACCACTGCATACAGTACAGTATATTCAAGTTAACCAACCCTGAATTGTATAGCATATCCTCAGTGGGTTAACCAGATGTTATTTACTTTTGGCTCAGCAATGAAATGAGCATAGTTCTGTGCAGACCTACACACTCCTTGCTGATGTCCCTGCATACATTGTCCTTCTGCTGTGGGTCTTACACTCTCTGGGGTCATTGGTTATGAAGGGGTTAAATATGTGATTGTTAGTACACAATTCACCACTAGTAGTTGCCACAGTGCTGCTGTGATCAATGTTACCAAATTCAGTTGTCTAATCACCTGCTCTTCTGCATTTTACAATGCTATCCACCTCCCAACTGTCCTTTCTGTCACCCACACACAACAGAAGTGTTAAATGTTTTAAAATGAATGTAGCACAAGAGGGGAAAAAATGATTTGTGCTTAGAGCCCTCTCGCCAATGCTTCTGAGTCCTGACTGACTCTTCAGTGGAGTTCTGCTCTTTAAAATACCCTGGCTGTTAGGACATGATTTGCAGGGCAGAAGGACAGACATGGATGTGGCCTGTCTTCAGGAGACATCATGCTCTTAGAAGATCACTAAGCTACAAAGAGATTGGTTGGGCAACTATATATATTATCTTTACCTGCAGGGCTGAAGAATAAAAATGTTATCCCACTCCAAAAGTTGGTCATCCACTGACCCTACCCCATCCATTATATTCTGACTCCAGCTCTCTCTCTCTTGTCGTCAGAGCTAGTAAAACATGTATGGTATCCTGCCAGTCACTCCCCTGGCTAATATCTGTATTTTTATACCCACACACCTCCCTCCCTCTCCCTAACATTTCTAACCAATATGAAAAACACGATATATCAGTTGACAACCCCTGACTACTGCTCCATTATGGGGGTAATAGCCAAACTCCTGCCTGCTCATTCAGGTTCCCCTTTTCCATAGCACCAGCTGACAGCTCTGAGGCATACTACTCTAAAGGGAGAACATTCTATTAGCATTGACTGATGCTAAGCAGATCAATCCCTTCTCTCCTTCATGTGCCCCTGAGCTGTCATCTGGGGCTGCAAATATGAAGGACTTGGGAGATGTTATCTATTCTCTCTCATTATAGACCAAGGCAAAACTAATACTGTACATCTTGCTTTTTCCCATAGGATTTGGGGGGGTTGTTAGGGAGGAAGATGAATTTAAAAATAATGTGTCAGGTGGGGAATGGCTGGTCAGATGTAAGATACATGTTTTACTACATGGAAGACATGTGAGAGGGGACAGGTGTGGAGATGACTGAGGGAGTGGGGATAGCCTTAGGAGTAGCCCAGGCAACCTGGAGGAATGCTTCTTTAAGGGTTACTTGAAACTATTTTGGCACAAAAAATAAATACAAAATAAAGAATAGTGAATGTTTTCTGGTCTTGATCACAAATACTCACCAAGTATCACTCCCCTAATTTTAAACACAGTGCAAAACAAATGTGCATAGAGATTTAAAGATAACAGTATGTCTAGTGATTCATTATTAACAGAAGGAGTAGTAATAGACATACAGGGATTTCATAGTCTAGAATACAAAATAGTAATGCAGCCACATCTTTGCGCAGGTCTTAAATTCATGGTCTAGTTTAGAAGAGATCTCCAAGTCAACTATGAGGTTTTGCTAATGTGATCACAATGCGTATAAGAGATACCATGGGGGTCTATCTATATCCCAAATATATTTAAATTAATTGTCCATAAGAACTAAGTAATTTAAACATCAGCAATATTCCTGGTGGTATGTTTCTTATTCTCTAACAGCATACTCTTTTGAGCAAATAATTATTAGGCTATTTGCTGTAAACCAATTATGCAGACTACTAAAGTCTTTCTGTAATTTAGTAGTTAGAAAATCAGTTGATTTCATGCTGTAGTAAGCAATGGTGCTCTTTGTATCAACGTGGATTTTAGGGAAAGTACTTAAATTTTCTAACTCCTCACTCATAAAATGTGATCAATATTAAAAGATTTGGGCCAAGCCATGGGACAACTCTTCAATTATTTTATTATGATTTGAGTTGTTGCCATTTATGGTAACAATTAACTATTGTTTGCAGATAATAAGCAGGTGATTAAAAAGGAAGCACATCTTAAAAGAGAGGGTGTACTATTAGATGCCTTAGTAATGACTTTTATGCTGTTTCTATCCTCACATTTTTCCATTCCTTCCTTTTGCAGTTCAAAGTACAGTGCTGACATGGGGCATGTTCCTTTCTGCTGCAGGGTGTTTTTTTGAAAATCACTGGCAGAAAATGGTACAGTGTGCCATAATGTGGGAGATATTGATCATCCAAGCACAAGCAGTGCACACTCAGGATGATTGTGGTGTTGAAATGTATTCTACAAATATACCATCAAAGAGCCATCTTCCAATTAGCTGTCATAAAGAAACCCAGACCCATGGAGTACTTCCTTGATCACCAACTAACTCCTGTATATATGGACACATTCTGCACCTTCCTTAGGGGAGCCTATTCCTTTCTCCATATGGCAGTTTTTGGAAATCTTTGGCAGATAATGGTACAGCATACATTACTACACAACATACAATATGCATTATTCTATAGCAGGAGTCCCTCCTGGGTTGTGGAAAGCCAGACTTAGTAGAGCACATGTGTAGAGATGACTGAAGTCAGCAAACCTCACTCTGTGAACTAATTCACAAAGTTTGTGGAATTCTGGAAGCGTACTTCATGAAATTCATGAAATTCGTGGATTGCAAAGTGCAAATGTTTTACCGCAAAGTCCAGAATTTTGCCACAAAGTGCAGAATTTCACCCATGAAATTCCACACTTTGTGGTAAAATTCCACACTCTGAGGTAAAAACTTAGCAATTTTGGAGAAGTCGAAGTTTCCCAGGTCTGGGGAAGTTTCGTGAAACTCTGCGAAGTGACGAATTTCACCACATCTCTACATATGTGCCATAAAGCACTGGGTTAAGTAAGCAATACAATGTGATGGGTTGTGCATTGTGCTGCAATAACCACACTCCCAGGGGTGCAGTGATTCACAAGGCCACAGACTGAGTGCCTTTAGCCCCTTGAAGTGCAGTCATCTCAGCACAATGCACACCCCTGAAACATCTTATTGTTTTTATAACATGAGTTTTTTCCTTTTAAAATGTATAGGAGTTTTTTGGGTTACACTTTAAGTGTCCTTAACTACACTTAAACTACTGTATAACTACAATGTAACTACTATGTAACTTCTGTGTAGTTACACGTAACTGCAATGTAGTAGTTAACTAGTTTCACACTTGCAGTTTGGTGTAGTTACACAATCTGCATGAACTGGTAGTTACTGCAATTACTGTTGCCTTCCTTCTGCCTCAAATCAATTCTGTCTGGCAAATGTAACTATGTATGTTGCACTTTGCAATAGCTGTCACATGTGTAGTTACACTTCAAGCATAAATCAATTTTTCTATTGCGCTTTGCAACAGCTGTTACATGCGTTGTTACATTTCCAGCATAAATCAATTTTTCTGTTGCACTTTGCAACAGCTGTTATATGTGTAGTTACACTTCCAGCATAAATCAATTTGTGCCAAGAGAGAGACAGTTGTGGTTGCATATGTAACCACCACTTAATGCAATTTGTATAACTACACACCAGGAAGGGTCCCTACCTTGGTATTGTATCCTTCCCCATCCACCACCATGCCACACAGCAGATCAGTGGTAAAGCATGATATGTAGCCATGTCCCACCCCAGCCACCCACCTGGGTGACAGCAGGCCAGGAGTGTGGGTGCAGAAGAGGTGTGGGTCAATGCCACAGAAGCAGCACATTTCTTAATAACTAAAGAACTGTTACAAGCCAGTACATAATTAAATAAACTAATTTTCTTGTATAAGTAAACAATGTAGTTGTATAGCAATTAAAACTATTAGATTGTATGTTTATTAAGCAGTAAGTGCATGAGGGAATGATTTGTGAAGGAAAGCATACACCAGAACTACAGCATTGACATTCAATGCATGTGTATAGTAATTACACCCTTCTTCATATGCTTTATTTTAAGTATCAGTTTCTGCATTCTTACATTGCAAATACGTGTTAGTTAGGCATTAACTGTGGAAACAATGCCACAGAAGCAGCACTTTCCATAGTAGCTACAGCATTGTTAAAAATCAATAAGTAAGCATATGAATTAATTATGTTTTATTGTATAGCAATTTACAATGTTAGATTACATGTTTATTTTTAGTTCTTTTTTGGGGGGGTCACACAGTACAAAAGCGGTGGACTGGGATTCGAACCCAGTTTGCCAGGTTTGCAGGTTAGTGTTTTTAACCATTGTGCTATACCACAGTAACTTCATGAGGGAATGATTTCTGAAGAATAATTCTGAGTGTCACTAACTACACTGTGACTACTGTATAACTACACTGTAACTGCACCACTTTGTAGTTGTTAACTAGTTTCACAATGCATCTTGTGTACTTACATAACTTTGCTGCTTCAGTGAGACTGACCCACAACTCTACTGCACCCACACCCCTATCCTGCTGCTGACCAGGTGGGTGGCTAGGGGTGGGGCATGACTACCCATTGATGAGAGTCCTAATTCTTCTGTACCTAAAACTAAACTGTTCCTTTGTACAATGCTGAACAGTGATAAGACTGATCGTACATCATGTACAGGTATATTGCAGCCACACTTTAGTTGCTACTGTATTGTGTTTCAACTGTATTCTTGCACTTAATTGTACCTAGCTGTACTCAATATATTCAATGTATTCTGTTTCCTGTACCATTCACTGTTAATGTAAGTGTATTGTCTGTATTACCTATGTATCATCTTTATGGCCTGATTCATGCCTGAAAATGGTTCACTGAATCAGTGCTGCCCTGAAGACTGACACATTACATGATGCTAACAGGTCAGCCAGTAACAGTCACCAGTTCCTCCTCTGCCTCAGTTCTGCTAACCAGAAAGAGAGGAAAATAGATGACTAGCGAAAGGAAAGGGGCGAGGTAAGGTAGCCCAAGTGATATCTAAAGGAAAGGATGTAAAACTGAAAAAGGATTAAGCCAGCCAGAGGCCAGAGGTTAGAGAAGGAGGACCTGAGGATGCAGGTTTTGGTCCCAGCCCCTTGGTGGCCAACCACACAGAAAGAGAAGAGAAAAAGGTAAAGTAAAGAGGAAGAAAGTTGAGGGTAGGAAGAGAGAGAGACCCTACCACATCTTATACCCAGAAAGAATTATGGGAAAGAGATGTTGTCTGACATCTAGGAGGTCACTGGGTCTGTTGCTGCCCACAGGGACTACAGAATTTGGCTGAACCAAAACTAGGCCGGCTTGGAAAGGTGAGAGCAGTGTATTAGACAGACAGTCTCAGACATCAATTCCTCCTGAAGAGCATGTGTGAAGAAGGTCACCCCTTCCCCCACTGCAGTACATAGTGTTGACAGCTATCCCAGGACAGGACCACCTTCAGTTACTGTTGTCCTGAGGGAGAGAGAACCCACAGGGTTCGGGGGAATCCTGTCCAGGACAAGTCCAGCCCCCCAAAAAAGGGGGTGAGGAGAAAAAATTATATAAGGAGGGAGAAGGAGAGTCCCCATGGGGCATCCCCTCCTCACACAGGGGAACTCCCCCACCACTTGGAGTCAGTCACAACCCACAGGACTGGACCAGGTCCCAGAAGAACCCCCCAGCTGAGAAGGGACAGACCCAAAGGGAGTCCCTAAGGCCAGGATAAGAAGCCCTACTTGCCCTCCATCCCAGGGTGGGCTCTGTCACTTAGAAAGGTAACAGAGGACTTGGAGATACCAGTGGGACCCCACCCACAATTGACCCCAAGGAGGGGGAGGGCAGGCAGCAAGGGGCCATCACCCAGGAACTGAGGCCCAGAAGGGAAGGTGGGTGGGTGCCAGTGATGAATGGTGAAGATACACTGGAAGATCAAGAATTACAATACGTCCATAATTTTCATATCTTCCCTGCATCAATCTTCACCCTTCATCACTGTCTGGGTGAGTACCGAGCCCCCCTGAAAGGGGCCCAGCACCTCCGTGAGGGCCTCAAGTCTTTAAGCCTCTCATGGGGGGAGGACCAAGAAAGGAGGAGATTCATTACAGGCCAGTTAGGCCTGAGACTGGTCAGGGTGAGGAGGGCTCTCCCATTGCCTGGGAGAAAGAAGTCACTCCTGTAGTTCCCATCTTGCCCTGCGGGAAAAAAGGTGGGTCCACCAGAAAGCAGCAGCAAGCACTCTATGCTGGGTAAAGGGTAACAACCTTGATAGATGAAGCCACTCTATCCTCCTAATGCAGACCACTGTCACAGCTAGCCTTGAAGCTACCTCTTTGGCATTGTAAGACAGCCTTGCCTGGTGCCTATGAGCTCCAGGCCTTGTGCAGAGAGGGAAATGGCCTTTCTGGTTGCCTCTGTATCAGGCAGCAATGCCAGCACCTTTCCTAGCATTGACCACAGATGCCTGTTGTAGGCTGCGTGGTGTACATGATGAACAGCAATGCTGAACATGATATGCACTGAGGAGAACACTCTCCATCCCCAGCATTCAAACTCTGCAGAGTCCTCATCTGGGGGTCAGTCATGCACTGGGCATCTATGCCTAGAAGGGGTATCTAGTACCCTCACTCCCAAAGAGGAATGAGGCATGGTCCCTGGAGACCCCTGGGGTGTTCAATACCTGCTCTGACAGTCCACAGGGGCTGGAGCTGGGGCAGAAAGGCACTGCCAGGTGCAAGATGATGCCTCCAGGAAGGGAATAAGCCAGGGAGGGACTACCAGGTGGTCTTTACTGAATTTGCTAAGGAAGACACAAGTCTTCTGCTCAGTATTGCATCTTGTGATGTGGGATAGGATCAGATCACCACCCAGCCTTGATAGGAAGTGTTGATACTCTGTCTAATCAGCATGTGAGGGCAGATGAACAGCGGTACCCTCTTCCTTGAAGGCAGAAGATGAGGAGGCAGATGAATCTGAAGTGTCTGGCTGCTGCAGGGGAGACAGGCAAAATACCTGCTCATCCATAGCCCTGACCTACCTGGGGAAGGCAGCAGCAGTGGCTCTGAGCTTCTCCCAGATCAAGGACCCCAAAGGATCCATGTGGCTTGGAAAATGAGGGGGGCTGCAGAGGCAAAGGGGAGACACCCTTCAGCTTATGCGAGTGACCTGTGCCAGAGCTAGGGGTCCTGGATGGTAATCTCAGACCTCCTGGGGATCTGCTGGTCCATGCAGTTACTGGTCACTCAACCAGCTCAAAGTGGTCAGGACTGAGCCCTGAAGGGGAAACTCCCCAGTGAGGATGATGGAAACCATGCTTAAGGAAAGGCTGGTGGACTGTCTAGAGACAAGGTGGCTGCTGGACCCAAGGCAACATGGATTCATGGCAGGGAGCTCATGCCAGACCAACTTGATTGATTTCTTCAAGTGCGTGAAAAGGAAAATAGATCAGGGCAGAGTGGTAGATGTGGCCTATCAGAACTTCAGGAAGGCCTTTGACACAGTCCCACACAGGAGACTAATCCACAAGCTGGCAAATCTGGGGGTGAGGACAGAGGTGGTCACATCGGTTAGAAACTGGCTGAGTAACAGAACACAACGAGTGGTGGTAAATGGTGTTAGCTCACAGGAGGGATGGGTATCAAGTAACATACCCCAGGAATATGTGCTGGGACCAGTGCTCTTCAATGTCTTCTTAAGCAATATTGCAGAGGGTCTAGAAGGGAGGATTAGACTTTTTATGGACTATACAAAGCTATATAACAGGGTAGATACACAGGAAGGTATAGAAAAATGAGGAGAGATCTGAAGAGGCTAGAAAACTGGTCCAAGGAATGGCAGTTGGGTTTCAATGCAAAAAAAGTTCAAGATTATGCACTTAGGGAGAGGGAATCCTGAGGTCAACTATGAACTAGACAAGGTAACACTGAAGGCAACCACACAGGAAAGGGATCTAGAGGTAGTCATAGAACACAACCTCAAAGTTGCTAAACAGTGTGACAAAATGTCAGAAAGGCAAACAGAATACTAGGGTGCATAGGGAGGGGCATAACAAGTAGAAGGAGGGAAGTAGTGGTACCATTATACAACTCTATGTTTTATACTCATTTGGTATAGGTTGCCCTGTTTAATATCTGTACATCGGGACCATCTTACTATAGGCAAAAATCTAGAACTCAATCATAAATCAGTAAGACTACAGTCCAAAAAGTCCATGAAAACTTAAAAATCTTTTATTCTTCTTATAGCTTCACACCAAATATGTTCAACCAGCTACAGTTTCGTAGCTTCACACTACTTCTTCAGGCCAGATTTATAATACAGTGCTGATTCTAGACATAAACAAAAAATAAAATCATAAACTTTCTCATAATGATATTCTTATTTTTTTATATATATAAACTTCAAAAATATACAGTCATAAAGATACCACACTATCACCAAACAATAAAATACTATTCTTAAGTTATATTTTTGTTACATTGAATGAGACTTGTATCATTACCCTTAGGAACTTGCAACTTAATTGATACTTATTAAGCTTTTTTCATTTTATATATATATATACTCATTCATTACAATGTACACAATTCATACCTGTTTTTGGTATCACTTTATGATTCACTTAGTGCTTTCAGAGTTCAACCTCAATTTATTCTGTTTCTGATAGAGAAAAGCTTTATTATTATACCATTCCTTATATGTCTAGTGTTTAATCATTTGTGTATATATATTTATATATATATCTATATATCTATATATATATATGTAAAACAAAACTTACTGTGTTATCTTAAAGTTCAAATATACATAAGTTAGGTACTTTTTATCCAGCAGATTTTTTAGAAAACTAAATTATGTTTTTCAATATCCATCTTTATTGAAGAGATAAACTTTTTTATAATATCTTTACCTTATGATATAGCGTTATTACTGAATCTTCTTATATTGCATTCATTAATGTTTCTATCATCAGTGTTTCTTTAAATCTTTTTGGCTTTCTCTATGAGAGAAACAAAACAGTTCCCTTAAACTTTTATACATTTCAATATATGTTCCTTCATTATTTTCTACCGTTTTCCCTGAAAGGGGTAAAGGTTTTTAATTGTTAATCTTAATATTTCTTTGTTCCATGTTTAGTTACATTGTGATGCTACGAGAGAGTAAAATATTTAAATGCACCATGAAATCAAGTGATAGTTCTTTTATAATTTATTTAAACATTTATACTTAGATTTTCCCTGAAAAGTGTAAAGGTTTATTACCTGTTGATCTTAATACTTATTTGCTCCCCATTTAGTTGTATTTTAATGTTACAAGAAAATCAAATATTTAGTTGCACCATGTATTCAAGTGATGGTTGTCTTGTGATTTATTTAAACTTCTGTTCTATGGTGATTTCAATAAGTTTAAATCGATTCCTACCTGGCTAAGATGCAATTCCAGGACCGTCTTCTAAAAAGAAAGGAGCGGTCTGAACTATTGGTCACACGCGGTTTAAAAAGACCATGAAACCGGCAGGGGGAACAAATGTCACCTATGACATCACTCCCATTCAATGAATAGGTGATGCCTCGATGTTAAAAATAAGGTGAGATAGCCTGATATGCCCTATAGCCAAGTGGTAGATGATGTAAAGACCCACTTGGCAGTCAGGTGGTCGGCGGTTCGCCCCCCACCCATGGCTATTTGCCGAATACTTTTTATTCTTTACAGTTAGAAATCATCTTGTGACTCATGGCAATCTATTTAGAGAAATAGGGAAATTTTACTTACACTATAGTTTAAATTGTAAATGTAATAAAAATGAGAAATATCCTTCTTATTTTTTTAAACATATCATTTTGAAGAAATAGATACAAGTTCCTAACTAGAATAATGAATTAGTGTCCTCTTACTTTCTTTCAAATATTAACTGTGATGTATATGGAAGTTGTACACTAATACTACAAACACATTATAGGGGAGCACTTCTGGAACTTAACTGATAAATATATCTTTAAATGTTATTTAATATTTACATGATTGCTTCATTTTTGTTAGAACACAAAACACAAGCAGTATCTATCCTGTAGCTCGATGGGCTACAAGTGCTTAACTCTTTGATCATTCAAAAGGTTGGCAGGTGGTATCCTGCCCTCGGTTATTTACCATTTTTAATCTATTCTTCCACATTGGAATTGTTATTCAAAAAGAATAGAATATTTTAAATACAATTTAGTAAAATAACTCAAACTTCTATTCTTTTCAATATATACACAGTTTCAAAGTGCTTAAATATCAAAATACCTCCTCAAATCCACTAAAATGGAACAATATACAAACATATTAATGTTATTTTTTGTTACATAGTTCATCAAAATAGATTATTATACCATTTTCTTTGTTTGTATAAAGAATACAATGTATCAACAAAATGTGATTTTTACCATATATCCATTTATATCAGTTACCAAAACAAATTCCAGTTACATGATTCGTTCATTTCAAATCTCGGATTGGTACTGTCCATTGTATAGATCCAGTACACCTCTCTTCTTAGTAATAATTCATCCCATGATACATTTCATCCTGTTGGTTCATAAATCATTTCAAGTTCCCAAAATCTTAGGGAAGCTGTTGAATGGCCTTCTTTGTTGAAATGTTTGGCCACTGACGATCTTTCATCCCTCAATTGGATGTCACTTTTATGTTCACTTATTCTAACTCTGAGTTCCTGTATTGTCTTTCCCATGTAAAGTTTGTCACACGGACATTGCAATATGTAAATTACATGATGTGATTTACAAGTAATATGTTGGGAAATAATACATTTTTTATTTGTATAGGGATTTTCAAAAAACACTTTTTTTGTGGTATTGTTGCAATGACAACATTGTCCACAGGGATAACTTCCTTCTTTTAAAGGTCCTAATAGTAGCTGTTTGCCTTGTTTTGGTGTAATGTCTCTTTTTTATGTTGTGTGTGGATTAATTTATCACGTAATGATGAATTTTTCTTAGATGTTACTAATGGTCTTTCTTCAAATTTAGTATTGGAGCTTTCTCCAGACTGTAGAATATGCCAGTTATCTAATAATGTACCCTTTATTTTATTACTTAAATGGCTATATGGGATGGAGAACACTATCCTGTTGTTATTAAGATTTGTATTTTCTTTTCTAAATAATGATTCCCTCGGTATTTGATTTACTGTTAAAACTGATTCTTCTATATTCCAGAATTTATAACCTCTCTGGTGAAATCTTTTCTTCATGAACTCTGTCTCCTTTCTAAAGACTTCCTCTGTAGTACTATTTCTTTTTGCTCTGATTATTTGTGACTTTGGAATGCTTGTTTTAATTTTGGGTCATGATAACTTGTATAATGTAAAAGAGTGTTTCTGTCAGTCTCTTTGCGGTAAAGTTTTGTTTCCAAAATGTTGTTATTTTTGTAAATTATTAAGTCTAAAAAAGTCACTTGCTGTTGATCAAATACCATTGAGAAAATCAAGTTTCCATCCCTAGTATCTAAATACATTTTACATTTTTATAATTCTTCTATAGAACCATCCCAGATTAATAGTACATCATTTATGAAACGTTTCCAGATTGATATGTTTCTATAAAATGGATTGTTAATAGTATTTAGGATATGTGTCTTTTCAAAGTTCCACATATACAGATTAGCATAAGATGGTACCATAGTGCTTCCCATTGCTGTGCCATGAGTTTGTAAATAGAATGAACCTTCAAAGTTAAAATAATTTTTTTGTAATACTAATTCTGATAAACCTATCAGAAAATCTGTTTCTGGAAATTTAGCATTTCTGTTCTGTAATATATGTTTTAATGACAACAACCCTTCTTCATGTGGTATACTAGTATAAAGATCTTTTACATCAAGGGAGACCAGTCACAAATTATCCATATTTGTAATGTTTTTATTTGTTTCTTCTAATAATTCAATAACATGGCAGGTATCCTTGATGTAGGTCTCCATTTTTTTAACTTCATTTTGTATATGACAGTCTACATACTTGGAGAGAGGCTCCATAATGGAATCTATTCCTGATACTATTGGTCTTCCAGGTGGTTTTTATGGGTTTTTATGTATCTTTGGTAATACTTAAAACATTGGTATTCTATGTGTTTTATTAATTAACATAATTTTTTTTCTGTTTCTGTGCACCATCCTTGTTCTACTGCTCCTTCCAAGAAGTCTTTTATATCTTCCTTAATTTCATCCTTGGGATCATGCTCTAATTTTAAATAATGCTCAATATCTTCCACTTGTCTGTGACATTCTGTTTTATAATCTTGATAGTCCCATGGGATTATACCCCCACCCTTATCTGCTGGTTTGATTACAACAATATTATCATTCTGTAGTTCTAACAAAACTGAAGCAATCATGTAAATATTAAGTAATATTTAAAGATATATTTATCAGTTAAGTTCCAGAAGTGCTCCCCATAATGTGCTTGTAGTATTAGTGTACAACTTCCATATACATCATAGTTAATATTTGAAAGAAAGTAAAAGGACACTAATTCATTATTCTAGTTAGGAACTTGTATCTATTTCTTCAAAATAATTTGTTTAAAAAAATAAGAAGGATATTTCTCATTTTGATTAAATTTACAATTTAAACTGTAGTGTAAGTAAAATTTCCCTATTTCTCTAAATAGATTGCCATAAGTCACAAGATGATTTCTAACTGTAAAGAATAAAAAGTATTCGGCAAATAGCCGTGGGTAGGAGGTGAACCGCCGACCACCTGACTGACAAGTGGGACTTTACATCATCTACCACTTGGCTATAGGGTGGATCAGGCTATCTCACCTTATTTTTAACATCGAGGCATCACCTATTCATTGAATGGGAGTGATGTCATAGGTGACATTTGTTCCCCCTGCCGTGTTCACGGTCTTTTTAATCCGTAGACTATTAGTTCAGACCGCTCCTTTCTTTTTAGAAGACGGTCCTGGAATTGCATCTTAGCCAGGTAGGAATCGATTTAAACTTACTGAAATCACCAAAGTACAGAAGTTTAAATAAATCACAAGACAACCATCACTTGAATACACGGTGCAACTAAATATTTGATTTTCTTGTAGCATTAAAATACAACTAAACGGGGAGCAAAGAAGTATTAAGATCAACAGGTAATACACCTTTACCCTTTTCAGGGAAAACCTAAGTATAAATGTTCAAATAAATTATAAAAGAACTATCACTTGATTTCATGGTGCATTTAAATATTTTACTCTCTCGTAGCATCACAATGTAACTAAATGGGGAACAAAGAATTATTAAGATTAACAGATAGGAACCTTTACCCCTTTCAGGGAAAACGGTGGAAAATAATGAAGGAACATATATTGAAATGTATAAAAGTTTAAAGGAACTGTTTTGTTTCTCTCATAGAGAAAGCCAAAAAGATTCAAAGAAACACTGATGATAGAAACATTAACGAATGCAATATAAGAAGAATCAGTAATAACGCTATATCATAAGGTAAAGATATTATAAAAGAGTTTATCTGTTCAATAAAGATGGATATTAAAAAACATAATTTAGTTTTCTAAAAAATCTGCTGGATAAAAAGTACCTAACTTATGTATATCTGAACTTTAAGATAACACAGTAAGTTTTGTTATATATATATATATATATATATATATATATATATATATACACACAAATGATTAAACCCTAGACATATAAGGAATGGTATTATAATAAAGTTTGTCTCTGTTAGGAACAGAATAATTTGAGGTTGAACTCTGAAAGCACTAAGTAAATCATAAAGTGATATGAAAATACCAAAAACAGGTATGAATTGTGTACATTGTAATGAATGTGTATATATAAAAAATGAAAAAAAGCTTAATAAGTATCAATTAAGTTGCAAGTTCCTAAGGGTAATGACACAAGTCTCATTCAATGTAACAAAAATATAACTTAAGAATAGTATTTTATTGTTTGGTGATAGTGTGGTATCTTTATGACTGTATATTTTTGAAGTTTATATATAAAAAAATAAGAATATCATTATGAGAAAGTTTATGATTTTATTTTTTGTTTATGTCTAGAAACAGCACTGTATTATAAATCTGGCCTGAAGAAGTAGTGTGACGCTACGAAACCGTAGCTGGTTGAACATATTTGGTGCGAAGCTATAAGAAGAATAAAAGATTTTTAAGTTTTCATGGACTTTTTGGACTGTAGTCTTACTGATTTATGATTGAGTACCATTATACAACTCCCTAGAAAGGCCTCATCTGGAGCACTGTGTTCAGTTCTGCAGGCCCCATCTCCAAAAAAACATAGACAGGATGGAGCCATTACAGAAGAGGGCAACAAAAATGGTGTCCAGGAGGCAGCATAAGTCATATGAGAAGAGACTCACAGCTCTCAATATGTACTCCCTTGAGGAAAGGTGAGAGAGAGATGGGGGGGACATGATAGAGACCTTCAAGTACCTAAAGGGGATCAACAGGATACCAAAGGGGAGCATCTTTCCTATGGAGATAGTAGAACAAGGGGGAACAGCATGAGACTAAAAGGGGGAAAACTTAGAGGGAACTTGAGGAAATTCTACTTTATTGAAAGGGTGGTGGAGAGATGGAATAGTCTCCCCAGCAAGTGGTGGGGGTGACCATGGTTCGGGGATTCAAGAATGCATGGGAAAGGCATATGGGAATTATCAAGCTAGGGTGAAAGAGGGGGGTGCTTATAGCATCTGGGGTACCTTAAGCATTAGAAAGAAGGGTAGGGCACACCAGATGGGCCACAAGGCCCTTATCTGCTGACAACATCTATGTATCTATGTATCTATATAAAACTGTGCAGAGTTACTAATGCTCAGTGGAACTGGATTGGAGCAAAACAGCATCAACATTGGCATCGAAACAACTGACCAGGTTGCAATGTCACAGATGAAATTTCTTCAGCAGGGGTGAGGTGCTGCACTCTCAATGGTGGGAGAAGCAGAACTGTAGTGGAGGAGGAGCTGGTGACCATTGCTGGCTGACCCACGAGCACCATGTAATGCATCTGCCCCAAGGGCAGCGCCACCTCCAGTACCAGCTCCTCCCCTACAAAAAAAAAAGCTCCTGTGGGGGTGGCTGCACCTCTGCCTGTCACCCAGACAGTGATGAATGGTGAAGGCTGACACAGGGAAGATAGGTAGTACTGTGTTGTTCTCATGAAATGGTAGTTACAACAAATAGTGTTGCCTCCCTTCTGCCTCAAATCAATTCTTTCTGGCAAATGTAACTACATATGTTGCACTTTGCAACAGCTGTTACATGCATAGTTACTCTTCCAGCATAAATCAATTTATGCCAAAACAGAAATGGTTGTGGTTGCACATGTAACTACCACTTCATGCAAATTGTATAACTACCCACCAGTCAAATGTGAAAATAATTAACAACTACATAGTATTTACAGTGCAATAACAGTGTAGTTACTTCATAGAAATGTGTGTTTAACTACATAATACACAAATGTGAATCTAATTTCCAACCACATTGTAGTTACATGTGACTACACAGTACTTACATAGCAGTTACATTGTAGTTATACAGTAATTACAATGTACTTAAGGACACTTACAATAAAGTGTTACCATTTTTGCAAAATTATTGTAAAATATATAGAAGTTAAAAATTGTACTAGCATTATTGGTTAACTAGATTTTCCGCCTGCAGGAAGTACATGGCATATTGACTTTGCTTTACGAAGTTTGTCCAATGTGGCATCCATATTTGCAGTTTTTCTGGCATCCTTATTTGTACTTTCACTGAATTTGTGTAATTGTGAATACAGATCAGAACCATGAACTAGAATGATTTCCAAGAATTATATATATATATATATATATATATATATATATATATATATATATTTATCATCTCTAAAGAAGTTCTTTTTTTTTTTTGTTACTGCAAGGTTAGGGAGTTGTGCCATTTAAGTTAGACCCTCTGCCCACATTGTGATGAAAGTCAAACATGAAGTGGTGAGAAAAAATGAACTTTTTATTATTTTAGTTCAGTATCTGATGTTTTATTGCTATGTGCCATTGAGACAACTGACCGACTTGAGTGCATGCGACTGTCACTCTTAATGTTTCTAGATGATCAACTTGAGTGCTGCAAGTGTCACTCTGAACATTTCTCTTCAATCCCCCCAGCTGCTTGCTCACTCTTTCACTGTCCAGATCACTAAATCTGCAAAACAAACAAGTGTCAAACATTAAGTGCTGAGAAGAAAGGAAGATTCAGTTAAGATGTTCTGCTGTAGTTCTGCCATGTGACATCAGCAGTGCTGAGTGCCATGCGAAGTCTGGAAAGGAACTGATTTGATCACCCAACACTGAAGCTTCCGAGTCAATGCCTGCTCTGGGCAGATCTCTCTCTCCACTTTTGACAATTGCTTTTATTTCTTAAATATGTTTGTGCCCTGGTGACTTGTTTTATTTCAAATACATTGATGCTTATGTTGATATGGAAAGACAAGTTTGGGTGGCTTTTCACCATTTGTGTCTGTGAAGCTGAACTTATGGAGGTGAGTGTGTGTGTGTGGGGGGAGATTTATTGCATGTGCAGACAGTTGCCATAGAAGAAGTCAACATGAAAAGGTTAAGTCTAAATGGGGTCTACAAAATTCAACACAGCACAGAACTGTAAGTTTCCTCCAATTCTGTTGAACAATTTGCAGTTTTTGAACAAAGGGGGGTGTACCATGAGACTGTTTAATGTGATCATGATAGCAGAATTTAAAATAAACTGAAAACAAAAAGAAAATGGGACATCAGAAATATTACTGTAGGTATATTAGTTTTTTTCACTGTTTTGGGGTTGGAGTGGAAAATGAGTATTTACATGTTGTGGACTAATCAGCTCTTTAGGGAGGGCAAACAGTGGCTGACATAATTTTTTTCATATTCTGTACTGGTGTAGGAATTTGAGAAAAGGCTACATACCTGGATGAATATGCATTATATTTTTATTAATGCATCGTCAGGTGACTGGTTCTAGTCTATCAGACTTACAGGATTTTCAACCTAATTTTATAAATAAACTACTTAGAGCTGTGCAGAATGTAGAATTCCACTGGCAGAATCCATGCAGAATGGCAATTATGCTTCTAAAATGCATTTTGGAATTTCATTTTGAATTCTGCAGGATTCTGGAAAGCATTTCTATGTAAACCACGTAATAATTTTCTTTGGAGTATGTAAAAAGAAGAAGAATTTTCTGTGGATTGTGGAAAAGGAATCTGTGGTTTATGTAAACTGTGGATTACTAATCTGCAAAAGACACTGTTTTCAGAATGTCATTATTTTGCAACAGGCAGCATTCCACAGAAACAGGCCATATTTTTCAATATTCTGAAGAAATCCATTGGAATTTTAAAATTCCGCACAGTACTATTGTATTACAGTATATGCAGGCAACTAGGTTTGTGATAGTGCACTGTAACAAAATAACTGCTGCCAGTGCTGAGGCTGCTCTTCCGCTAGCCTATAATCATAATATGTGCAGGGTCAGCAAAAGTGCCCCCCTCCCCAACAGTCCCTAATTTACTTTGCAGAGGATGGTGGTCGCTGGTTGCCCATATAATACATGGTAATGTTGTATTCTCTCTCACTGAAACCAATACACAATTACAGTATTTTATTGTGCCACCTGTCTGCCATTTGGCACATATTGTGCAGTCAGCACTGTGTTATACTCCAGCCCATTGCCAGGATTGTTTTGAGGGAGTCTCTTTTATTGGGCAGTAGAGTTTTTTTGCACTTGGAGTGTGCATAAAATCTTTACATAAAGGCTTGGAGTCTGTGAGCTGCTAGACACCCAGAAGCTCTGGGGTATTAGTTGCTCTGCTGTGCATTTCAGGGTTTAGTTTGAAAAAAAAAACACATTTCCGATGCATCTCTTAACCCTTGACTCTAAGAAAAGAATATCATTCTCAGGCTAACCTTAGGATCTGCAGCGGGGGCTGGCTGGCCAGGCCAACTGGCTGCAGTGCCTTCTGTTCCCCTTTCCAGAATTCCCAATTGACCACCAATGTAAAACATAACCACCCTGCCACATCCCAGGTTCCTGCATCAGTGTTCCCACTGAGTCACAACCCACATCCTTCTTGATCACATATTATAAATTTACTGTATTTTTCACACCACTTCATTTGAGGCTCAGAATATCCCAGTTGCTAGCCTCCATATGACTTGTGAGTTACTTAATATCTACTTAGATTAGAGTAAGACATTTTTAGTAAGTGACAAATCAAGGAGGAGGAGGAGGTGAGAGTTAAGGCCAAGGTTATACTTGTAAATGATTGCATTATGCAAAACATATGATCTTTTATATTTATTTATTTATCTGTTATAATTGGACACATCTTTGAGCCAGAGTAGTTCATTTACAGAGTTTTCTCATCAACAGCAGGTTACAACAAGCATTTGTCAAAGCCGAATGTTTGCTTGCTGGTATTGGTATTGGTAGTGCAGGAGTTAGAGAGATGCATAATAGGAATGGCAGTGAAGTACTGAAGTAACACCAACCCCAACCCCACCCAGCAGAGACTGACAGGTCTTGGGTGTGTGCCTTTGGGCCATCGTCCATAGCCCTCACAGCATTCCACCTCACCCACCCTGCGGACATTGACAGGTGTTGCAGTGTGCCTTGAGGTCTGCGGTCCTTACGCTCACCCCATTTCATAAGGAAATAAGCTGAGAGGGGTGCAGTATAAGATAATGGTGTGAATCTTAGGGCCAAAGACCCCAAGGCACTCCTTGATGCCTGTCAGTGGCTGCAGGTTGGGGGTGGAGGTGGAATGGGTTGAGCATTATGGCCAACAACCCCACATCACACCCCCGATGCCTGTCAGTCTGTAAAGGGTGGGCGTTACAGTTGGAAACCCTAATGTCCTAGGTGTTTTTTTGTATTTTTGCTCCAAATTTTCAACTTGGTTTTTTGGGAGCCCACCTCATGAACAATAGCAGTATCATGTCATTACTCAATTTCAAAAGGTGATTTTGCACAGCAAGTATGTCATTTGGCACCACAGATGCAAAAACACATTTAAGGCAGGATGTGAAAAATGACAGGTGTACTATTGATGAGCAGGTGTGAAGAAATGTCAATGTTGAAAATCTGGAATGAAAATATGAAAAAGTGGTGAAGTTATGAGTGTACATATAAACTGTGCAATGCATGCTCATAACAGTCATTTTTTGAAATGTTTTCACCCAATCACACGCCACTAGACTTGCCACCACAATAGTAGCCACACCATCACAAACAATTGTTAGACTAACAAACTGATTACAATATTGCATTGTGACAAGCCTCTGTACCATATTAAGGTAGCCAGTCCCACAGAGGTCCATTCAAACACCACAAGCTATACCATCACCAACAGTTGTCAGACTGACTGGCTTTTGGTCACAATGTTGCATTGTGACAAGCCTCTGTACCACACAAGGAAAGAGCCAAATCAAGAAAAGCAAGCTGCACAAGCAACAACGAGGGGGGTACTCCGTTCAGGAGGTTGCTATCCTCAGAATGACCAAGTGGAGAAAGTTGTTGAGCACTCCAAATGAAAAGAAAGACATGCCACAACAGAAATACAAGGTGTGTATAATTTTTGCACCACAATAAATTATACAGCTTTCTCTGCTACCACATCAAGGTAGCCAGTCCCACAGATTTCCATTCACACTAGTATCTGTAGTCACACAATCTCCCTCACTGAAGCACCCACATCAGCCAACAATTACCCATGTACTCACCGTAACCTTGCACGCTTAACAAAATGGTAACATGCCCACAGCAATGCCCTTCACCCTCCCATCACCAAGGAACCACAGCAACAAGGCACGGACACACCACAGGAGCAAGGGATGGCCCCAGTCGAGTGGTATACTTGGTGGAAAAAATTGTTCTGATCCAGTCTGTCTGACCGCCCCAACCTCCTCCTCCCTCACCAGAGGCCAGAACAATTTTTTTCAAACATATCTGCCAGTCACAACCCTCCATCACCGTGGAACCACAGCAGCTCTGTTTAACATGTACATTTTAAAAAAAAACTAAAAACATTTTAACAGAATACATTTCATGTCTCTTCCCTCCCTCCTTCCCAGACCCACTTCTACATATTTTTTTTTCACAAACACCAATAACATTCCTTCCAGCAGGCCCCTCCCCTCCAGGTCCCACCATCCACCAGTCCAATACAAATTTTTTAAACCATCATATCTGGACTCCCCTTGGGCTGCCATTCTCCCTCTGAGAGAACACAATCTTTTTTAAACAACTTGCCCCCTCACCCGGGCCCTCATGGGCTCCAACCCTCCCTCTAAATCTCTTGGCCCCCCCTCACAACATCAGTAGCATTTCTTCCACCTGGAACCCCCACAGTTCCCACTCTCCCTCAGAGTCTAATACAGATTTTTTAAACCATTTGCTCCTCTTTCCTGAACTCTCCTGGGCTGCCATCCTCTCTCTGAGAGGAGCACACATTTTTTTTGGTTTGTTTTTAATGGCTTGCCCCCATCAAACAATAAGGGAATTCACTGCATAAATTACATAATTAAGGCATGAAGTTAATGAATTGCATAAAATGCCCACAACCAAGGATGCCTCACTCACCTCAGCCCTTGCCTATCACACATGATATTTGCTGCTGGGTGCCAGTCACCACGCAGTCACAGACCCCTGTGGCAGTATAAGCCAGCAATAAGACACAACAAGGTGTGGGTTATGGCCTGATAAAAGCATGCCCCAGGTGCATTATAAGGCACAAGGTGCTTGTGATGAATGCCTTTAGTACCTGGGAAGTGCTCTTATCAGGCCATAACCCACACCTCGGAATGTCTTATTGTGATTATAAAATGGGTCCCATGAATAAGTATTTGAAAGAAAAAACACAAACAAATTGCTAAAAAACAAACATGGAAAGGAGGTTTTAATACCTGTAGTACAAAAATAGTCCCCTAATTGATTTCTAAAGTGTGTTGCCACCAGTAGAGGGAACCCCCCCCACTAGAGTTGCCACCTTCCAAGTACAAAAAAACCTGGACATCTGATTAATACAAGCTGGGGGTTTGGGTACCACAAGGCCCTAAAAAGCTCTGGTGGGTTTAGATGATCTGTGGTGAGTTTTGGGGCTTTTCTTGAAGGAAAAACACAGTTTTGGTATGTCTTTCCTATCCCTGATTCTGGGGGGGGGGTGGAATTTTCCCCCTGAAGTCATAGGTGTGGGAGAATCTGACTGGCCAAATGAGGGGGCAGGGGCAAAGTTCAAGCATCTGGGCTGACTAACAATGTCATGACAAACTAACCCACCCATTGTTAGGTAAAGGCTGGAGGTCTGGGGGCAGCAAGGCCCCAGAAGCTCTAGGGTTGACAGACTGTAGGTGTTCTGTGGTGAGGTTTGGGGCTTTAATTGTACACAAAACAAACTGTATTTATGTATTTTATACCTACTGGAAGCCCTCTCTGTTCAGAGGGTCCATGTTCATCCTCTACGCATGGAGGCTGAACATGGGCCCTCTGAACAGAGAGCACATCCAGTGTCTACAGTAAAGTTATGGGTAGTATTTTTAAGGTACAGGCTGCTGTTTTTATTAAAACAAGGCTAGAATAACTGCTGGTGAGGGCAGCTACCACTATGTGTGAGTGGTAGCTGCTTTCAGACAGGTCAGAAATTCACTTTAAATTCCCCAGCATTGTCACTGGTCTAAATTATATGTAACTACTTGCGTAGTAGGTAATACTTTACCCATTGCTGGTTAAAATTGTACCAAATCTGTCACTGAGTTACACAAGGCAGGATTCTGAACCCCACCAACAGTCTCTCAATTGATTACATTGGTGGCCAAAACAGTAAGGAACCCTCTCACTGGATCAATCTAGGAAACCCTTGTTACTATCCAACAACCCAACTCCATGATAGACCAGGTGGCCTAGATAGTAAATAACATGTTGCACTAGGCTGCTGCATTCTTGGAGTCCAGTCTGACATTCTACAGATCAGCTGGGTTACACACTTGTAAGTCAAGGACAATAACAACCCCCTCTCTGGGTTACACCAGGTGATTCAAAGTGGTGCACCAGCATTAGAGAACCTATTCCATCACCAGCATTACAGAACCTGTCCCACCAGTGGTGTACCCTGAATGCAAATAGTACAGAACCACTTGCTGGGTTACACCTACCAGCCTAGGGTGTTCCTGAAGCAATCACTAGGTTGCACCTGTCAAACCAGCAGAGTACAGTACTGAACTCCTCACTAGGGTTGCACTGGAAAAACTGGAGCATACAGAGTGCTGTATTACACTGAGACAATATAGAACCATCCCTGGTTTAACAAGGTAATCAGAGGTGTTATAGAACAAAATCTGTCACTGGTCACACCACACAAGTGTGCACAGAAAGCTTCCCTGCAGTGCATTTAAACCAAGCAGCCCAGACTCCCTCCCTGGCTGGATCTCACACCTGCTGGCAGGCTTATCCAGTTGTGAACTTTGCAAAGTGAATCACAAGCATGGATGTACTATGGGCTGTAGATGTAAACTACCAGCTGCTGTGGCACCTCACTCCCTCCTCCAGTAGTATGAGGCTGGGGCTGGGCCCAGGCTTCTTGCGACAATGACAAATTCGGTTCCAACCCAGGCTGGAAATTACAGGGACCTATGGCTACTCCAGAGAAGGATCCAGGAAACTGTGTCTTTCTTATCTCAAGTGGTGAAGTGGCTGGCTGCTGAGAGACTTAGGGAGCACTGTCGGCACCAACGCTGAGATCATTCTGCAGCTATGCAGGCTGCAATTTAAGCTTTTTTTCATTATCTCAGCCAGAAGAAGTTCTTGGAAGGAATTGAGCGATGGGCTCTAAAGCAGGCAGCAGCCAAAAGCCAATCAGACTTGGGCAGCAGAAAAAAAAAATGAAATTCAGTTCAGCCTGGGTCAGAGGATTTAATGTATTAACTCCCTTTGTGCTGTTGACTGCTGGACGGTCTCTCTTCTGGTCATCAAGCACTGGCCGCTCATCATAGACCCAGGTACTTTGTGGAGGAGAGGAGAGGAGTCTCTCTCTCTGAGGAGCCTTGAGTGTAGCTGTGTAGCAGGAGGTGGGAGCCTGGGAGGAGCTGGAGAAGAGGAGGTCACCAGCCACTCAGACTGTGTCAATCACTTCTCCTAGCACCCCTCCTCCCCTTTTCGGGTCCACACCAGCTAAGTTTTGGGAGTGAATTGCCATTAAAACAAGCATTTCTCAATGCCAAATGTTGTCTCGCTGGCATTGGCATTGGTAGTGCAGGAGTTAGAGATGCATAATAGGAATGACAGTGAAGTATTGCACTGATGCCAACTTCACCCCCACCCTGAAGAGACACATTTTCAACATAGGCATTTTGGGATCTCAGTGGGCTCCCAGTGTGCCACCTGAGTGTTTGGGAGGCCATCTGACAGGGGATTGGGCACCCCCATCAGCACATACTGAAGGGGGGGCAAGAGCAGTGGGGGACTGGGCACCCCCTCAGCACACAACAAATGGGGTCGCATTATGCCGACAGGGAGTCGACTCCCCCGTCAGCACATGAACTGGGTCAAGGCATGCCAACAGGGGGATTGGGCACCCCCAAAGTCGGCATTGCGGCAGGTGGTGGCGGCAGTCACTGCTGCCATGTTTACTAGAATGCTTCACCAGGAAAGGCACATTGGGAGGTGCTGCTGCATAGCAAGCTTGGCTCTCATTGCAGCAGACCTTTTCTTAGACCTGGTGGCCACTTTACATGTTGCTGGTGTTAGTGCCTGCAACTGCCTTATTGGGGAATGAGAAGGCAGCTACTGATGCATGCCTTGCATTTGCTCACAGTGACCGCATCTCCAAATCTGCTACTACTAGAAACATAGAAACATAGACTTTGATGGCAGATAAGGACCACTTGGCCCATCTAGTCTGCCCATTTCCCTACCCACAGGATAGGCTGCAGACCTAGTTAACCAACAGCCTATAGGTTGGCTGGCATGCATGTGCGAGTCAACATAAAAAGCAGATACTCAGTAGAAAAGTCATTGTTTAATCAAAAGTACATGAAATAATGACTTTTCTACTGGAAAAGCAGGACTTTTGCAGTGCTGAAACCTAAAACCAGGACTTTGAATGTCCCGATCAGATTTTCAAATTTTTTTTTTTTATTTTATTTTATTTAAACAGCAGTTTGGAAAACCTTTGAGCAATAGGCTCATTTACAAAGGTACCTTGTCACAGTAAGACAAACGAAAATACACAGTATAACAGTACAACACATAAGTATAACAGTAAATTAAGACATAGATACAAACAAGCTGTACAGGTAGGATGGATGCAAACAATACCAGAGTTATGTTGTCCTTAGCAGCTTAGTAATAAGCTTTGTCACAAGTATTGAGTACGGCTTTGACTAGTGGCAATTACAGCATCCGGGTGTTAATAAGGTGGTTACGTAAGGAAGTTTTGAAGCACGATATAGTTGGAGCTTCCGAGGGGGGCAGTGTGTTGAACCAGGAGGGGGCCCTAAAGCTGAAGGCTCTTTGGCCGTGAGAGGTCCTAGCTCTAGGGATAACAAGAGAGGTTTTCCCAGAGGTCCGAGTATGAACTAGTGGGACAGAGCGGCGTATGGTGGTGGTCAATCCTGGTGGGGATAGCCCAATGAGGGTCTGTTTTGTAAGAGTACAGGTCAGATATTTGAGGCGCTCGTCAAGATCAAGTACCAGCGCTTTAGCGTACAGTAGACAGGTGTGTGTCAGACTAGGTGCTCCAGTAATTAACCTGCAGGCCTTATTCAGAGTAGTGTGAATTTTATGGAGTGCAGTCTGATCAGCAGCACCATACACTGGCAGTCCATAGTCCACTAGGGACAGGATAGAGGAGGTGACTGCGAGTTGAAGAGCCTCTGGGGGGAGGCAGTGTTTATACCGATGTAAGATGCCCAATCGGATATTAGTGCAGTGGCTAGGCAACGATGTGTCCATGGAAGGAGAGGAGGGGTCAAAATGGATCCCTAGGTATTTATAGGAGCAAACTTGTTCGAGTGGGAAAGAGGACCCAGAGTGAATGAGGAGTTTGAAGTTGCAGGACTTGTTTTGGGGATGAGTGAAGAACATGGTTTTTGTTTTATTAAGATTTATCACCAATCTATGTTCCTTGAACCAGCCCTCGGCTTCAGTGAAGGACTTCTGCAGCGAGTCCTGGAGGGCAATAGGGTTACGACTTGAGGCAAAGATGACTGCATCATCAGCGTATAATAGAATGTTCCCCGAGCAAGAGCGTGGAAGGGTGTTAAGGTAAAGGGAGAATAGTAAGGGGCCCAGAATGGAGCTCTGGGAACCCAGAAAAGATGGGACAGATGTCTGAGTAGGTCCCATTAATTTTACACGCTGTGAGCGGTCAGACAGATAGCTGGTGTACCAGGAGATAGGCCCAGCAGCAAAACCAGAGAGACTAAGGGCATCAAGAAGGAGGGGTGGGAGACAGTGTCGAAAGCTTCCGAGAGGTCAATGAAGACAGCACCAGCCAGAGAACCAGTGTCTAAGGAGGAGTGGAGAAAGTTAGAGAACTCTAGGAGGGTTGTGTTGGTACTATGGCCCGCTCGGAAGCCATGCTGCTCAGGACAAAGGACATTGTAGGTGGAGAGGTAGTCAGAGATTTGAGAGGCCACCACTTTTTCCAAGGCCTTGGAGAGAGGAGAGAGAATGGAGATTGGTTGATAGTTTCCAGCCACAGTCCTATCACCACCTTTAAAGATAGGGGTGACAGTGGCAACTTTCCAGGCAGTTGGAACCTTCCCCAGGCAAAGAGAGTGGTTGATGAGGCATGTGATCGGGGTAAGGACTGTGTCTAAGACCAGCCATAGGATACACGGATCCAGGGTGTCACTGCCTGTACTGTTACTCTTGAGGGCAGTGACAAGGTGCGGCCTAAGTTCTTGGGCAGAAACACGGTGGAGGAGAAAATAAGGGCGAGAAAGATTTACAGCAGGTGCTGGGGGAGGAGGGTCAAAAAATTTGTAGGGAGGATAGGGCTAAGGTCAGTGAATGAGGTGTTGAGGTGGTTAGCTATGAGGGCTGGGTCTGAGGAGATCACACCATTAATGTTGATCTGGTGGGTGGGAGGGAGTGTGCACTCCATTTAACTGTTTAATATTATCCCAGAAGGTTCTGAGGTTCCCCATGAGGCAGTGAGTGAGGACCGATAGTGCTCAGACTTGGCCTTTCTGATGGCCCGAGTGCACTTGTTTCGGCGGCATATAACCGCCTGTCATTGGGCCGGCCAGTCTCCATGGCACGGTGCCATAGGTTGTCCCTTTGTTTGAGCTGGTGGATCAAAGCTGGGGTTACCAAGGGGGCATTCTTCCTTTTAGAACGGCGGGTCAACATTGTGGCAAAGATATCACAGGCATTATTAAAAGTTTGGGTAAAGAGGAGAGAGCTGTGTCGATGTCAGGAGTTGCCTGTATAGGAGACCAGTCAATTTGGGACAGAAGTTCCTTAAGTTTTATTAGTCCACCAGGTATTAGACGCCGCCGGCATGTGGACTGTGCTATGGGTTTGGGGACTGAGGATGACCAGTGGAATAGAATGGGGGAGTGATCGCTGAGAGAGTCTGGGAGGACTTGTACATTGGGGATCTGATTAGGGCAGTTGGTGAGTACCACATCAAGCAGGGTACTGGAGACTCTCTTGGGGTTAGTCCTGGTAGGGTGGGTAACTAGTTGCATTAGGTCTATTGCTGAAAAGGAGTCTCGGGTAGAGGAGGAGGAGGAGGGCTGAGCCAGTTGACATTTAAGTCACCCACCAGAATTTGATCAGTGGAAGGAGGTAGAGAGGTAAGGTATTCTGTAAGAGAGGCAATGGCTCATGCTGGTCCCTGGGGCACGATGCAGTAGTCAGGATAAAGGGGTCCCTTTAAAGGGTCAGGGGTTAGTTTCAGCTGAAGCGCCTGGGCCCTGGAGTCAAGGATGGGAGTGGGCAGGGCTAGTACGGGGAGAGATTCCTTGACATAAATAGCGCAGCCACTGCCCCATCTCCCAACACGGTCGGACCGGAAAAGGGTGAAACCAGGAAGGGAGACTAGGGAGTCAGGGGAGGATTTTGACAGCCAAGTCTCAACCAGGGTGATGACATCAGGGTTAATTGATGTGACCAGTCATTGTAATGAGTCAAACTTTTTAAGGAGGCTACAGATATTCATGGAGACCATGCATAGGCCTGTGGTGCGAGTTGGGGATCTCCTGGGAGCCGGGCCAGGGTTTGGATGAATGTTCCCTGACAGGAGTAGTAGCATGACTAACACCCTGGCTGGGAGATGGTGAGGTTTTCCCACGATTGACATGGGGGGAGGCTAAGGGAGCAGGGGTGGGCAGGGAGGTACAGGAGGGAAAGCAAGAATAAGAAGACACCCAGATGTGCCTGAGGTGAAGAGAAAGCTAGGGGAGGGCAGGAGGATGGGGACACACAGAGGTCCCAAGGGGCAGGAGAGCAGGTTCAGGAGCAAGGGGAGGGAGGGGTGCCAGGGCACAGTGTGGACTAGCAGATGGGTAAGTGGGTAAGTGCACTGCTAGTGGGGATAGGCACAGGCAGAGCGTGAGGTAGGGCCAATACATTGTGGTGAGCAAGATCCCAGGGAAGTAGTGCTGTACAGGTAGGAGTAGGAAGTAGTGAGGGAGCATAGGTCCCTCCAGTGGCCAGGAGGTATAACCTGCAAATGGGAAAGTGGGGAGATAGGTTCTGGGCAACAGGATGTGATGTCACCGGATGTGATGTCACGGGGTGGATCCTTAAATTGACAGCCGCCCCTGGGTGGGAGGGTGGTTGGGACGGGCGGGGCAGACGGCGCAAAGCGCTGTCGGGCTAGCACCCCTCTGAAGGTGTCCAGATGAAGAGAAGAGGCTCTCTTTACCTCAAAAGTTATCAGGCTGGAGATTCGGCTTCCTCAGCTACTCAGGTGAGCTGCTTGTGTTGCTTCAGTTGCTTGATTGTTCCAGGGACATTACTCTGAAACACAGGACAATCCCAGCAAAACTGAGATGGGTAGCAACCCTAGGGAAAGGGAGGTGGTAGAGCAGCTTGCCCACTACAGGATGATGATGAAGTCCACAAAAAATAAATAAAAAACAAACAAACAAAGCAACAGGAAAGCATGCTGTCCCGCTAGTTTATGCTACCCCCTACTACTCATGGCATGCCTGGCATAGTGCAGCCTACACCCTACAATGACATTAATGTTAAACCTCAAATTTTGCACCTTAATAACTTTGCCACCATATGATGCATTTGCCTGAAATTTTACATAGATGGTCTAGTGTCACAGATCTCTGAATCTGGCAAGTTGTGTTACAGTCAGATGTAAGGTTGTGGAGCTGCAGAATGCCAAAACCTGCAAAAAACCCTGACTTTTTGCATGTTTCTTTGCTCGCCCCCACAGCCCACATGGTTTGTTTGTTCAGTCCAAAATGCTCAGAGAAGATGCACCCTTGATCACCGATGTGCCTTTCAAAGACTTGGAGTAAAAATATTAAACCGTTCAAAAGTTATTCAAAAAACAAATTTCCCATTATAGTCAAAGGGAAATGTTAGCAACAATCACAAAACTATCACAAATGGCATTTTTATTTTCACAAATGGTGCTTTTAATTTTATGATTCTGCCATCTTGTTTACAGGTTAGTGACAGAAAAAATGCCTGATGTTTAAAATTGGGACCTTCTAGGTAAATACTGATTGTTGTGTTTACCTAGTGGGGTCCTGAGGATGCTAGTTCTATCTTTTTTTTGGGGGGTTTAACCCCCCCAGAAATAGCTTTTCCAACTTTAAGGAAAAAGTACTTTTGCAAAATACTTTCGTAAATGCGAAAGTTTTGTGATTTGTTTTGTGAAACTTTTGTGATTTGCGAAAGCAATTTGCAAAAGTATTCTCAAAATAACTGCAAATCTTTGCCATCCTCCTGCAACAAAATGGTTGGGTCTTTTGGGCTGAAATCTGCAGGCTGGCAAGCCCTAGTCCCACAGATGTGCCTTTTGGTGGTTTGGTGCCAAAACATTATAGGGGCCTAAAGTTACAGCATTCCAAATTTAGACATTTTCCCATAGGCTAACATTGCAGTGCCCGTGACACTTTTGGGGGCCAGTATCTCGAAAACGGTTCAAGATATGGATTTTTCATTGCAAAAATTCTTAGGTGAAGAAGTAGGTTGGAAAGCCATGGAAACTATGAAATTTGAATTTTTTTTCTACCTTGTACAGTTACTGAGATATTAGAGAATTAGTGTTCCAATTGCTCATTTTTATGTCTGAGGCCCACTATTATGCCCACAGAGTTAGCATTCACAGTGCATTTTGCTGCCCTTATCTTGGACACAATGCGAGATCTGGATTCAGTCAACTTATTGTTGCAAGAACTACTTACTTTCATGATTACAACCACACTTGCATGTTTTTTCTAGCTGTTACGGTTCCTGAGATATGGGCAAATTAGTTTTACAAGGGTTCCTTGTTTTACAGGGCTGATGTATAGCTCCATACTTATGTGTAAGTGGGAGACTCCCACATACGCATACCATTATGCGGAAAGTGGACAATGTAAAGGGAGTGCAGGGCCCAGAGGGCCCACGCTCCCACTAATGCATACCACTTACATTACACTTTCTCAAAAATAAGTAAATTCATTGCAAAAAACTTTGTTAATGCATCAGTTAGGGTTGCTTCCACAGTGACAAAAGTGTGGGAAATCTAGTGTTAGGGTTACCACCCCACCACACCCACGCCCCCCATCCTCAAACTTCTAACTCCACATTCCCCCACCCCCACCCCCACATACACACACATGCAAGACACATTCAAGATTGTAAGACACTATACCAGTCAGTCACATCTGTAAGCACAATAATCACAACACTGTGCTCCTTTCACATAACACAATGTAATGAAAAACAAATACAGTATGATCAACTCTATACTGCTAGCACAGTATGATGACACATTATAGCTGGCATATCTTTTTCATAAAGTGAAACTTAGTCTAGACAAACTTTCTAAATATTGATTTTTATGTGTCATAATTCAATGATTAGCTCGCTGCAGGTATCGCTGCTACCACATAGGCATGTGATCTTTGTTTCTGATAGGTTTGAAGTTGCAAGTGTTGATGTCTCTTTTCAACAATCAATGTCTTGTGAATGGTTTCATCTAGAGCTATGCCTGGCCACCTGTATTAAACTAGGACTTTGTATTGTGTATAATCCTCCTACGGTTGATATTAAGGGTTTACTTAAATTCCTAGTTTATTTTCAGCAGTTTGTTTCATCTAAATATGTGGTAGTAATGGGGTACTTTAACTTGAACTAGATGGGGGATGCTCATGATCAGCCTGAATTGTTGATTTCTTGTGCAGGTTTCTCCCAGGTGGTGTCGGGTGTTACTAGATTGAATCATTGCAGTAACCAACATACTTTAATTGACTGGATTTTAACCAAGACAGTGGATAGGATAATAGAGAGTGGGATGTACCCTGATAGTATTAATGACCATATACCAGTATATTGTATTTGGAGATACATAAAAATAGAAATACCACCCAAAATAATTACTTATAGAAATTATCATAATGTTGATTTTGCCAGTTTGATTTTTGATCTTCAAATGATAGATTGGTCTTTACTGAATCTTATTCCTGATTCAAATGCAGCTGTTGATTTTTTTTCTTACTTCACTTTTGGAGATACAAGATGGACATTTTGATCTAATAAAAAGAAGGGTTAAGAGTAAAGATAGCATATGGATTACACCAAATTTATTTTCATTAATATGGGAGAGAAATAAATATTGGAAAATGTATAAAGCCACCAGTAGCATTATCGATATTTGAGAAACAAATGCAAGTTGTTGGTACGTAAGGAAAATCAGACTATTATCAGAAGCAACAAATAAATTCATTAAGAGATTCTAAAAAGATTTGGAAATCAATTACAAAATTAACAGATCCAAATACAAATAAAGGAATTAGCACTGCTAATTTGAATGGGGTTGCCATTACTGACACAAATGAAATCTGTGATCACTTTCTAAAAAAGTTTACTGATTTATCCAAATACTTGACTGGCATTGATCCTTCTTGTTTTTCTAATGATTTAGGATCTACGTGTTCTGATGTCAATAATTCCTATTGTTTTAGTATGATACAGTCTCAGCAAGTACTTAAGTTGCTGAGACAAATGTCTATCAACAAAAGTGTTGGAGCAGATGGTTTAGAACTGTGGTTCCTAAAACTTGTTTCCAATTTCATATACGAAACTTTGACTTTCATTTTTAATTTGTCCCTTTCTACTGAAGTTTTGCCAGTGGTCTGGAAACAAACTATTATTAAACCTGTATTTAAATCTGGCCAACCTCATGGAATACATAATTACCAACCCATTTCTGTTCTTTCTCCATTAAGTAAGATCTTTGAAAAACTGGTCAGTTGCCAATTGGTGGAATATCTGGAAGCCGGGGGTCTTTGCTTTCCAGAGGAGCATGGCTTTTGGAGGCTTTATAGTACTGGCACAACACTGGCACATTTTACTAATCATACTTTAAGATCTATGAATGCTAGTCAGTTGACTGGAGCAGTATTTATTGACTTATTAAAAGCCTTTGATTTAGTCAATCATGCCATGCTGTTCTGGAGACTGAGAAGCCTTGGACTTTCCAAGATAACCTGTGACTGGTTTCAAAGTTATCTGGCTGCACAATCAGTAAGGGTGAAACTTGGTAGTGTGGAATTGACACTGGGTGAGCTTCGGCAGGGGGTACAACAGGGGTCCATTTTGAGGTCCCTGTTGTTCTCAGTGTTCATTGACCCCATTGTTAAGGTTCCACTTTATTCCCGAATATTGTTGTATGCTGACAACATAATATTGTTTACTAGCTCCCCAAAAATTTGTGAAATACATGTTTTTTTTTACAGCAGGACTTCTTAGCTTTGAATAAATAGTTTCTGGAACATTGTCTGGTATTAAATTCCAAAAAAACAGAATGTGTTTTATTTGGCTCTGCACCTAAAATTCGCAATGCAGAATTTTTAACAATTAGTGACCTGGCAGGTAACATGATAAAACAAGTAACAGAAAATAAATATCTAGGAATAATATTTGATTCCAGCTTAACTTATTCAGAACATATCAGGTATATAGTAAAGCAGGAAACCAAAAAATAGGTGCCTTATACCGAAATAAGGATTGTTTAATTAGGGAAACAAGAGAGATGATATCCAAAAATGTATTACTAACGACTTTGTATTATAATTCTTTTTTGTTTGCTAAGTTAGCTTTGAAGGAATTGAAACTGGTTAATAAAAATCCTTTAATTCCATCTGTAGATTTGTATTGGCTAAACCTTACAAAACACATCATTGCGATTTATATAATGAACTTAATTGACTTCCTCCTAAACTGGCTTACTCTTATAAATTAGGCTGCTTGATTAATAACATACTTGTGCAGGGTATTACATCACCTGCATAGTTTAATTAATTTAAAGAAAGATATTAGGTTGTTACTTTCAACTAGTGTGCAGCAGTTAATTCCTAGAATTTTTGCCTGCATGGGTGAGAGAGCCTTTTCCTTTCAATGTCTGATGTTATGGAATACACTGCCTGATAATTGTATTATTGTTTCTAAGCAAGAAAGTTTAAAAAAAAGTCTTGGATTGTTACCTGCAATCACTTGCTGTATGTAATTGTTCTTAGGAATTCTAAATGTATTGTCTTGTTCACCGCTTAAGTATTTATTGTGTTGTATACTTGTTTGTATTATTTGTATGTCAACTTGCTTGTTTGATATTGAAGCACCAGGTTGACACTGAAAAAGGGCCTTGGCCCAGTTATCTTACCTGGTAAATAAAGTGAATTGAACTGAATCAAATTGAATTAAATGTGGTAGCAGGACAGTCACAGCTGACACATACATAATACTTTTCAGATACCGTTCAGCTATGTAACTAGCACCATCACATGTTGTTATACTGCTGCGTTAACTGGAAATACTCATTAGCAGCATGTTATGGTTAGCTTTGGATGTTACAACTGTTGCTGTCACATGTTGCTTGTAAACTATACTACAAAACAATACTTTTATTATTATTACCATTTGTTATTAGGATTGACTCACTCTATCAGAAAAAAATATGCAACATCCCTGACTATTGCTGGGGTTATCCAAACTCTTTTTTCCAATACAGCTATCTATAGATAACATACTGTGTTTCATCATTTTTTAACAATTGAAATATAGGTATCTGCTTAAATCTTGTTATTGATGTTTGTAACAGAAAAATACTTACTGTGGGCCATCTCCTATGGTTGCCCAGCATGTGTGTGTACCCACAAGGCACTCTGATGGAAGCAGAACTCATATAGTTGCTGGACCATGATGATGGATGTGTCTTGTACTGCTTGCATGTGTGTGGGGGGGGGAATGCGGAGTTAGGGGTTTGAGGATTGGGGGCATGGGGGAAGGGTGGTTACCCTAACACCACATTTACATACTTTTATCACTGTGGAAGCAACCCTAACTGATGCATTAATGTTTTTTTTTTTTGCAATGAATATGTATTATAACTATAGTTAGGGTTGAGTAAGCACTTTAATGTTAAATCTCAAATTTTGCACCTTAATAACGTTGCCACCATACACTAGATTTCCCTGAAATGTTGCATGCATGGTTTGGTACCATAGATCTCTGGATCTGACAACTTGCATTATGATCGGAAGTACTGTTGTGGAGCTGCAAATCACCAAAAAATGCAAATAAATAGATTTTTGTGTGTTTCTTTGCTTGCACCCACAGCCCACATGATTTGTCCGTTTGGTGTGACATCTTCAGGGAAGATGCAGTCTGGGTCACCAGTGTGCCTTTTGAAGATCTGATGTAAAAATATTAAACAGTTCTAAAGTTTTTCAAACACAAATTTCCCATTATAGTCAATGGGGAAAAATATATGTGTCTCACAAAAGTGTCACAAGTACAATTTTGCTTTCTCAAATGGCCCTTTTACTTTCATACTGCTGCCATCTTGTTTTCAATTAACAAGAGAGAAAAATGCCTTGTATTTAAATTTGGAACCCCCTAGGTAAACACTGTCTGTTGGATTTACCTAGTCGGGTCCTGAGGATGCCAGCCTTATCTTTATTTTGGGGTAAGCCCCCCATGAAATGCCGTTTTAAAACTCGGAGCCCCAGTACTTTTGCAAATCACAGGAAAATTTGCCATGACACTATCATAAATGCAAAAGTGTTGTTCTATTTTTTTGTGAAACTTTTGCAATTTGAGAAAGAACTTTGTTCAAAAACTGCAAATCTTTGCCATCCCCCTGCAACAAAACGGTTTGGGCTTTTGGTCTGAAATTTGCAGGGTGTCAAGCCCTGGTAACACAATTGTGCCTTTTGGTGGTTTGGTGCCAAAATATTCAACTCTTCCAAAGTTTCAGTGTTCCAAAGTTGAGAAATTTCCCATAGGATAACATTGAGGCACCTGTGATGTCTTTCGGTGCCTGTATCTCAAAAACGAAGAGAGATACGTAGTTTTCGCTACTTGCAGCTTAGATCACTTTTTCTGCAGAAACAAGTTTGGAAATCATAGATTACATCAGCAGTGGAAGTTTTTTCCTATTTTCTAGGGTTATGGAGATACTGGAAAATTAGTGTCACAAGGGTTCCAAGGGTGCCTTTTCAGAGTATTTAGGTGCCCATATCTTATAAATGATGTGAAATAGAGTTTTGGTTGACTTATCTCACGTGGAGTACTCACTGTCATGGTTACCACAGCACTTCTAGCAGCTACAGTTGTTGAGATATTAGCAAATTAGTGTTACAAGGGTTCCTTGCCCTGTAGGTCCGCCATATGGCTCTGTAGTTATGTATAAGTGGGAGCACAGGGCCCAGAGGGCCCCTGCTCTTACATATGCATACCATTATGCAAAAATAGGCAATATGAAGGATGCGCAGGGACCAGAGGGCCTGTGCTCTCATTAACACAAACCACTTACCAGTTATGTTACACTTTCTCAAAAAGAATGGAAATTCATGGCAAAAAAAAAACTCAATTAATGCATCAGTTAGGGTTTATATCACAGCAACAAAAGCATGGAAATGTGATGTTAGGGTTACCACCCCACCCCACACCTCCCCCACCCTCCACAAACCAACAGACATCAGGGTGTGCATTGAGGTCACCATGCCTAACTCTCAACCCATTCTCCTGTACTGCACCACCTCAGCTTCTTTACACATGGAATGGGGTGAGAGTTAGGCATGATGACCCCAACACACGCCCTGATGCCTGTTGGTGTGTGGAGGGTGGGGGCGGGGTGGGTGGTAGGGATGGTAACACTAACAATACAATTCCATGCTTTTGTCACTGTGCTGTGAACCCTAACTGATGCATTAATGGAATTTTTTCCATGAATGTATATATAGGTATATATATATAGACACAAAGAGAGAGAGAGAGAGAGAGAGATTCTATATACATATGTATTTATATCTATATATACATATATATATATATATATATATATATATATATATATATTTATTATTATTTTGCAAAACTCAGTTAATGCATCAATTAGGGTTGATTCCACACCTGAAATTCAATGTTAGGGTTGCCAACCCTACCCCCCATACTCCTGTCACACCCTCCAAAGTCCAACATGTATTGGGGTGTGTCTTGGGGTCATTGGCCCTAACTATCACCCCATTCCACTTGCAAGAAAGTTGAGATGGTAATAGATGGCAGAATGAGGTGAGAGTTAGGCCCAATGACCCCAAGGCACACCCCAATGCCTGTTGGTCTGTGTAGGGTGTGGGGGATGTGGGGGCTAGGGTTGGTAACCCTAATATCAAATTTCAAGACTTTTGTTGATGGTGGTGAATCAACCCTAACTGATGCATTAATGGAGTTTTTTTTGCAATGAATTTCCCATCTTTTTGAGAAAGTGAAATGTTACTCATATGGTATCCATAGTTGGGCATGCAGGTCCTCCAGACCCTGTGCTCCCACCCATCCTTAAGTGTAGAAACAGAGGACAGAAGGGCCATGTGCTCCCAGTATTGCAAGATGGTATCCATAGGTGGAAGCATGGGCCCTCTGGGCCCTGCACTCCCACCCACCTATAAGAATAGAGAATTAATGCAGGAGGGCCCAGTGCTTTCTGTTTTACATAATCAGATCCATAGGTGGGAGCATGGGCCCTCTGGGCCCAGCACTAGCACCCACCCATAAGTGTAGAGGCATAGTACAGGAGGGCCCTGTGCTCCCAGTTTAGCATAAATAGTATGCATAGGTGGGAGCACAGGCCCTCTGGGACCTGCACTTCCACCTACCCATAAGTGAAGACACATAGCGCAGGCCTAGAGACATTCCAAGTAACCCTTGTACTGCAAATATGGCAATATCTCAGTAACCATAGCAACTCTGGAAAAAAAACAAAAGGTGCCGTGGCTGCCACAATGTTATCCTATGGGAAAATTCTCAACATTGGAGTGCTGTAACTATGGAACTGGTGTCAATTTCTTCATCAAACCAGCAAAAGGCAGATCTATGGGGAAGGGCTTACCACCCTACAAATTTCACCCCAAAAGTCCTAACAGTTTTTTTGCTATGAAGGGACAAATAAACTGGTGTTTTGGGACTGTTTACCTGCAGTTTACCTGCAGAACTTCCGCAAACATTCCACAGACTTTTTGAAAGTCATATTTGTCTACACATGGGGCTTTCATGAAAGTAACATGGACTTTCACGAAAACATGCCAAAATTTCATGCAAGTTCCATGGCTAAAATGGAGAAACATTTTGAAAAATGTACTTCTGGGCATGCTAGTGAAAAACTAATGATAGGGTTGTATTCCTAGGGCCCCGATTAGGTAAACCCAACTGCTGGTGTTTACCAAGGAGCAGTATTTTTTAAGCTACATATTTTTTCCATGACGCTAACTGAAAACAAGATGGAGGCTGCATGAAAGTAAAAACTCTGAGCACGATAGCAAAACTGGCTTTCGCGAACGTGGGAAATGAAAAAGGTTATTAACTTTTCAATGGATTAATATTTTTTCACCAAACCTTCCAAAGGCACCTGACCCAGTCCCCATATACCCTGAAAATGTCAGACCAGCCAGACAAACTGTTCAGGCTATGGAGACAAACGAAGAATTCCTCAAAATTGAGAATGTTTTTTACACTTTTTCACACTCCACAGCTCTGCAACCACACATCTGACGGGAACAAAACTTTCCAGATCCAGAGATCTATAGTACCAAACCACGCATGCAAAATGTCAGGCAAATCAAACAGTTGCAAAGTTATTAAAGTGCAAAATTTTTAATTTAACATTAAGGTGCCTACTCAGCCCTAACTATACTGGCCTACCGGAACAGTGTAATATATATATATATATATATATATATATATATATATATATATACACATATATATATATATATATAGAGAGAGAGAGAGAGATAGAATATATATATATATATATATATATATATATATATATATATATATATATATATACAAAAATAACAGTATAGTGCATTCCAAATTACGAGAACAGAGAGGCATACATTATTGCACTTTCATGGGAAATATCAAGTAATAAGGAATGAGAGGTAGTAGCAGGTGGGAAAGTAACTCCTGGGGCAGGTGGAGAGCATCTCCAGGAGTCTTGTAAGATGTGATGAGAGGGTGCAGGATAGTTTGTGGGTATATCAAGTTGCATTTACAGTTGTTGCTAGGGGTATGGAATTGCCAAAGATCACTCTTGAACTGTACAGTACAGGTAAATAATTTGCACAAGTATTAAAAATAGAACAGACCATACAGTATCTTTTCAAATTTGTACATTGACAGGCTGGTGGTAATTATTTAATGGAAATTTTTGGTACAGTAGTGGACACCCCACTTTAAATTTATTGTTTATTAGCCAGCCCTGTGGTGCAATGATAGCACTAACTCTTGCTATGCTGGTGACCGGAGTTCGGGAGCTGACTTGGGTTTCTGATGGATGGTTGGGAGGGAAGAGGACTGAAGATCAGCTGGGCAGCTCCCCTCTCCCTGGGAGGTTTCTCCACTTCACCATCAACTACCACCAGGAGGAGGCCTGGTGGTAGTGAAGGCTGGAAGATGAGATTAAGGAGAAGCTACTAGTTTGATGCAGTACAGTTGTGCTTCCACACAGCATGCTCTGATGTCCATGCTATAGCATGCGGTAGAACAGGTGAGGGAAAGTTGAAAAAAAGGCATGCACCACCACCCAAACACTCTGGACCCTCTGTATAGATGTGTGTCTTCAGTGGGAAGTGAAACACAGTCCTCCTTCTCCGGGCCCTACCTTGGGGAGGTGGGAAATCCAGTGGGGATTATCTTGGGTCTGTAAGTCCTCAGAGGGTAGGTCACCAAGTAGGTCACTGGTTCAGGGATATAGGGAGAGGGCTGGAAGTACAAAACCTTTATGGAAATAAAAAGTTACTAAGCTTGATTTTCAACGTGTGACACATGGTGTCAAGCTTGTGTCAAGCCCTGTGTCCAATTCTTAGCTCAACATATGTGCGCCAATCCCCTTTACCACAGCTTAACCCAGTTTTGTTGATCATGCTCAGTTGTGACACTTTACCTGCTTTATGGCAGCTTCTGCCAAATCTTTAGCACAAGCACCTTAAAACAGGTGCCTGAGATTGCCAAAAGCCAGTCCAGAAAACATTGGTCTCACTTGCGGCAATTGCTACATGGAATTGAAAGTCCAGATCATCAGCCAGGAGAATGCCTCAAGCCTGGTTCATCTGGTACTGTACATCAAAGCAATTTGTTGTTGTGGACCCCATAATTCTCATTGCCTACAGTAGGAGCAGGCATTCTCCTCACCTGGACTTTCATCTGTTGGCACTGACCTGCTGGTATTTGGCAGTACCCATAACATGTGATTTTGTCCATCTGAAAAATATTAACATTTGATTAATTCAGAACCTGGTAATACAGTAGTAGAGTCACCCACTTCCTTTTAATGATATTTGTGTTAAACAGGACAGGTAAAGGGTGAAATAGTTGTGAATGATAACCAGACTAGGAAAGTTGCTTTTTTTATGTATTGACAGGTAAAACAATGAAGCAGAATGCTTTAAATGTCACACATACATACTGTGACATAATCACACCACCTCCACACCACAACAATAACTGTGTTTACAGACCCTGTTTGACCTTTCAAAACTATCTATAGGACAGCTTTATCCATGATAGCAATGAATATTTTCATATGAACATACGAAAGAGCCAGCAGATGAAGACAATTTCATCTATCGATTCTGCTCATTATATCAAGGCCCCTAGCTTACACCACTGACCCTGCCAGTATACTGTGAGTATAGCGACTGAATATGGGCACCACATCAAAATAGCAACTCATATTGGGCGCTATACTCATGGGCTACCCTGCTAGGGTAGTTACTGTACATGACAGCTATGGTAGTGCATGGCAACAGCAAGAGGAGATAGCAAGAGGAAGGGGAGGGACAGGGAATTGGTTTTGAGGGAGGAGTGTACCTGCTACTGCTGAGCTAGCCATGTGGTATTGTGGTGTGAGTGGCTAGCTCAGGTGCAGCAGGTAAAGGGTTTGGGACTAGGTGGGGGAAAAATTGCCACTGCCTGAGGCCATGGCACTTAATTTTTGGGGGGTTTAGGGATTTTGCACCCTCCGTGACATACACCCCCCTGGAGTTGAGAATCCTTATTCAGGAGGGTGCAGGGGGGCAAAGCCACCCAAAAGGGGAGGCATGGGGTGGCACAGTCCCCCCCACAAAAACACTTTTTTTCGATTCCAGATGTTGGGTTGCCTGAAAGTGTTTATCGCCAATTTGCTTCTCTGCGATATACACTCACCATAATAGCGATTGCTATTCTGAGATCGCTATTATGACATAGAACCACCCTGCCTCCCCCCTTTCCCACTTCTTCCTCCCTCCATAACTGCCCCCCCATGGTTCCATAGTTAGGGATATATTTTGCTGGCAAAATTCTGGCAAAACCGCCAATTTTGCAGCACAAAACATTTTGCAAAATTGGGCTCTTAAGGTGAAATTTTGCTGGTAAATTTCAGCAACATTTCACTGATAAATTTTGATGACATTTCACTGGTAAATTTTCAGTGAAATTTCACGATCAATTTCGCCTTTCACCGGCACATTTCACCATATGTTAATATCAGGCAGAATTGGAAAAAAAATGCTTGTCACATGACTTACTCTCTCTAGCAGACTTCTGGTTACATGGGTGACTGTACTAAAGCAGGAAGCCAGACTAAATCTACTTCCTTTAGAGATTTTTCAGCCTAGCAGGAGGGCGTGAGCAGAGCAGGAGAGCTTGATTTTGCAAAAATAGTGTGTGTGTGTGTGTGTGTGTGTGTGTTTGTTTGTAATCTCTTCCCCACTTTATTTTAAAAAGTAAATATTTTCTGTTAGGGCTTTTTCTTTGTGTTATATTTGTCTATCTCTATAGTGTATGTGTGTTCGACTCCCCATTTCCCAGTCCCTCCCTACCCTGTATCTTTCTTTCTTTTTCATTTATTTTCTTTAGTTTTATATTAAGAAAAGTATCATTTATGACGTAGAGGCAGACGGTTAGTGGTAGTGCACCACCAGCAGCAAGAGGATCTGCTGTCCACCTTAACAGGCTGGCATTTTCCAAGTGACCCCTTAAGAGAAGCATGTGACCATGCCCCCCCAGCAGCAGCAGGTCCCCCCTACCACCAGCAAAGAATGAGCACCTTGTGACCCCAGCAGTGCTGCCCCCACACAGCAAGAGCAGCAGGAGCCCATTGCACCCCCCAGGAGCATGTGCAGCCCATGTCTGCCCCCCCAGCAAGAGCAGCAGCAGCAAGTCTCTGTTTCAGATGAGGTGGCCACCACAGAGAGATCAGCTGATGAGCCCCTGTCCCCCACAAGGTCTCTCCAGTTTGGACTTTTTTTCCACAAAAGTTGGAGATGACAGTATTGTCATCTGCAATCTTTGTGGCAAAGATGTCTGGTGTGAAAAACAAGGGACCCACCTGTGGTACCACCACGCTGCAGAGTGTCTCTCCAAGCAGCAAGAAGCTGCAGCAGGAGGCAGTGATGGGTCCGAGCATCACAAGAGCATCCAGCGGCCTAGGGGGCCTGCAGTAGCAGTAGCAGGAGAAGTTATACACCCCACACCCACCAGCACAGCCATGCTTCAACTGCAATTAGTTCAACATCATAGCCTGCAGCAGCTCCCCCAGCAGGTAACAACAGGATGGAGGACCTTGAGGCTGTGTGCCAAGATGTGGTGGCAGTGCGCATGGAGGTGCAAGGACTCCAGCAACAGGTGGACCAGTTCTGCCAGGAGGTCAGGGGAGAACTTGATAAAATAAGGGAGGACCAAAAGAAGGTCTTGTACCTCCTGATGGAGCTGCGTCATGGGGGTGGTGGTGTTGTTGGTGGCATTGGCACTGGTGCAACTGATTAGTGCTGTCTATGCACCAATTTGTTTTTCTTTCCTTTTTCTTTTACAAGTCCTGCTCTTTTTTCTCTGCACCCCTTAAAAATAAGAAAAACACCAAAAAAATAAAAAAGTAAAAAAAAAGAAAAACACAAAAAAATCTTTTCTGTCCTCTTTTTTCTCTATTATATATCCTCTTTGTTCTTTTTCTTATCCAGTGGTTTTCTGTCTTGTATGTTATGTTTTATGAAATATTTATGCTCCATTCATTTCCCCTCTGACTCATAGGATTGAATACCCTTACCCTGCGTCTGACCCTGCAAGTCCCCCAAGTACTATACCTGTAAACTGTGTACCTTCTTGCTTGTTTTATGTTACTCCTTTATTTATTTCCACCTATCCACAAATGTCAAGTATTGCAATTTGTTTGTATGTACTAACATGTTTTCCCAAAGCTACGTGATGTTATTGTCTGTTGTGTGTGCTAAGGGCTGGTGGCAGTTGCTTTGGCTGTGTGCAGCATCAGTCTGAATATGTACACAACAGTCATAGAAATAGTCACATAAGCACTTTTATTGCAAAATTAAACATGAATATGTTTTGTTCTGCTGAATAACACGTGTCTCCCTGACCTTGCCACCTTCAGAAATGTTAACTTTGTGTCCCTCCCCTCCTCCAGTCATGGTAATGTTTTATTAGTGCCTCACCACCACCACCACCACTTGATCACGGCCCAGGTTACCCGGTCCAAAATGTGTACTTTGGCCTCATTTTAACACAGCCTCTTGCTGCCATACTGTGCAGAGCAGGCATAGTAAAATGAGAAATATAACAGGAGAAAAGTTTGATAAAACTGAGACTGAAATATGATCTGAGTCAGCATGTGATGTGGCACTCCCCCACCACCACCCAGACAGTAAATAGCTGATTTTGGTCCTGTCTGCCAAGTATTTCAGACAGAATCATGGTGCTGATCATGCCCAACAGGGCCTACCAGTCCAGAAATGCTTCCCAAAAAATGTGATATTAAATTCAGACAGAAATCAGGTCTCAGCCATGTTGTTTATTGGTGCTTAAGCCACCACCCGAACCAAAACATGGTCTTTTATCCACTGTTTACAAGTCATCTCATGCTGAATCTCTGTTATGCAAGCAAAGTACAGGCTGTACATGTCCAGAAATGTTTCCTAAAAAATGGTAGAGTACATCAAATTGAGACTGAAATGTGGTGTCAGTCCTCATGTTTTATGGTGCCCCCCAGCACCCAGACATTAAAATGCTGTTTTGGCCACTGTTTACAATTGGTTTTAGGCCATATCTTGTTTCTGCGTGTGCAGCACAGGCAGTACACACCCAGAAATGTTTCCCAAAAAATGTTACATCAAATTGAGACTGAAATCTGCTGTCAGTCCTTATGTTATATGCTGCGCCACCACCTCAGGGAGCTGAAAATGGTACATTAAATTCAGACAAAAATCTGGTCTCAGCTATGATGTTTTATGATGCCTAAACCCCCACCCGGACAAAACAATGGTCTTTGGTGCACTGTTTACAATTGGTTTTAGGTGACATCTTGTTTCTGTGAGTGCAGCACAGGCCGTACTTGTCCAGAAATGTTTACTAAAAAATGGTACATCAAACTGAGACTGAAATGTGGTGTCAGTCATGATGTTTCATGGTGCCCCCCCCAGCACCCAGACATTAAAATGCTGTTTTACCACTGTTTACAATTGGTTTTAGGACACATCTTGTTTCTGTGAGTGAAGCACAGGCAGTACATGTCCAGAAATGTTTCCAAAAAAATGTTACATCAGACTGAGACTGAAATCTGCTGTCAATCCTTATGTTACATGCTGTGCCATCACCTCATGGAGCTGAAAATGCAGCTTCTGCCACAGTTTAGCCAATGATTTAACCCTGAAACTCAGTGCTGCTGGTGCCAAACAGGGCCTACAAGTTCAGAAATGTTTCCAAAAAAAGTTACAGTAAATTCAGACTTAAATCAGGTCTCAGCCATGTTGTTATATGCACCCAAGCCAGCACCCAAACCAAAACATGGTCTTTGGTCCACTGTTTACAGTGCTGTCATGCTGAATCTTGCTTCTGTGAGTGCAGAACAGGCTGTACATGTCCAGAAATGTTACAGAAAAAATGGTGCATGAAGTGGAGACTGAAATCTGATCTGAGTCATGATGTGAATGGTGCCCCCCACCACCACCACCCAGACACTATATTGCTGTTTTGGGCGGCATTTACTAATGATTACAGCCTGAAACTCGGTACTGCTGGTGACAAACAGGGCCTACAAGTCAAGAAATGTTTCCAAAAAAATGTTACATCAAATTGAAACTGAAATCTGCTGTCAGTGCTGATGTTACATGCCGTACCACCACCTCAGGGACCTGAAAAGGGGTGCCAACCCATGCAAAGAAAATGAATTCCTCCTGTAAAATGCTGCTGCTACTTGCAATTGTTTCCTCCTATTGCTGCTTTTTCAATTGATTGAGATAGATATGTATAATTATTATTTCCCTATGCTGCTGTCCTGATTGGCTGGCTATGTTGACTGACTGACTCTGTGGTTGTAGCTTGCCGGGCGGTGGGACTGGTTATAGCTTGCCTGGCGGTGGGACTGAATGACATTTTGGGGCACTGTAGCTTGTTGCCTGCTGCTGTCTCTGACTACTACTTGCCAAGTTGCCACAAGAAGTATTGTTCTGGATGGTTGATGGTGGATCATCCTCACACAGTCCATACTACTGCTGCTGAACACGTAACTTTATTTTTTTTCCTGTGCAAGATAAGGGTGTTGGTAGGTTAGTATTATGGTGTCTTGAGTTCTAATATGTTTGTACTGCTTTTATATTATTATTTTTCAGTGTGCTGTGAATGATATCATCATGCCAGGCTGTGATTAGGATCTAGGGATGTTTGAAAGCACCACATTTCCTAAGTTCCCAATGCAGACAGTAAGTATTGAAATTTTCATTACTAGTGTAGTATATCTGTTACTGCCATCTGGATGTCTGAGTCTGATAGTAATTGTGTTCTTTTTTGCTTTTGTCAAGATCAGGAATTCCAGCAAAGTTAACTCTCATTCCTGCTGCTGCTGCTGCTGCTGCTCAACCAGATCTGGTAGATTTATTTAATTGTGCAATGGTTCCACTTTCACAGTCCCTGAGGTAAGTATTTCTTCATTTTTTATGGTCTTCTGTGGGGGAGGATGTTGGTGGTGGGGGGGCTGGAATGTTTTACAATCCTCAAAATGTGTTCTTTTTATATTATTTCCCTGTACGCAGTACTGATTGGGGAAGGGGAATGCCTGCTACTGTCCTTCATCATGGACCTTGGTCTGGAATCATGTGCCCCATACAGCATGTTCCTTCAGGGGTCAGTTTCTGCAGTTTAATTTCATCACTGGGTATGTTAAGTACACATTTTTTTCTCTGCTTGTTCTAACTTGCTTGCTAAAAACAGGTCTTCAGATTGACGAGTATCTGAAGTGACAAGCAGCTCACCTGAGTAGCTGAGGAAGCCAAATCTCCAGCCTGATAACTTTCGAGGCAGCTCCCCAAGCTAGGCACTCGGGACAATCAAGCAACTGAAGCAACAAGCAGCTCACCTGAGTAGCTGAGGAAGCCAAATCTCCAGCCTGATAACTTACGAGGCAGCTCCCCTCCCAAGCTAGGCACTCGGGACAATCAAGCAACTGAAGCAACAAGCAGCTCACCTGAGTAGCTGAGGAAGCCAAATCTCCAGCCTGATAACTTTCGAGGCAGCCCCCCAAGCTAGGCACTCGGGACAATCAAGCAACTGAAGCAACAAGCAGCTCACCTGAGTAGGTGAGGAAGCCAAATCTCCAGCCTGATAACTTTCGAGGTAAAGAGAGCCTCTTCTCTTCGTCTGAACGCCTGCAGAGGGGTGCTACCTGATGAACACTTATATTTTATGAACTTTGTTCCTGTTCACCACTGGGTGGGCTTGTTATTTGATTCTCTTTGTGCTACTAATGCTGAAGTGTAAAGCTAGGGACTCACTAGCTTTTCTAGAGTTGCCTTGCTGATTTCATCTTAAAGACAGATATACCAAGCAGCTAATATAGATCAGACTTGTTTAATATGGTGGTATTTTGAGCTAATTGCTGATTTCATCTTAAAGCCAGATATACCAAGCAGCTAATATAGATCAGACTTGTTTAATATGGTGGAATTTGGAGCTAATTGCTGATTTCATCTTAAAGCCAGATATGCCAAGCAGCTAATATAGATAAGACTTGTTTAATATGGTGGTATTGAGCTAATTGTGCTTGTTACTGAAGGCATTAGGTTAGCTGGGTCCTAGTGTGACCTCATTTTGGAATAGCCCTGTTTGCTTAGAGTGGAGCTCCTTTGTGTAAGTCACAACATATTCTCCCACTGCATAGTAATGAGAGGCTTTGTTTTCTCCACAACATAGGCAGCTCCCCAAGCTAGGCACTCGGGACAATCAAGCAACTGAAGCAACAAGCAGCTCACCTGAGTAGCTGAGGAAGCCAAATCTCCAGCCTGATAACTTTCGAGGTAAAGAGGCCTCTTCTCTTCATCTGGACGCCTGCAGAGGGTGCTAGCCGACTGGCTTGGCGCCCGTCTGCCCCCGCCCGCCCAACCACCCTCCCACCCAGGGGGGCTGTCAATTTAAGGATCCACCCGTGACATCACACTCCAGTGTTATCACGTCCTGTTGCCCAGAACCTATCTCCCCACTTTCCCATTTGCAGGTTATACCTGCTGGCCACCAGAGGACCCATGCCCTCACTACTTCCTATTCCTACCTGTACAGCACTACTTCCCTGGGATCTTGCTCACCACAATGTATTGGCCCTGCCTCATGCTCTGCCTGTGCCTATCCCCACTAGCAGTGCACTTACCCACTTACTCATCTGCTAGTCCACACTGTGCCCTGGCACCCCTCTCTCCCCTTGCTCCTGAACTTCCTCTCCTGCCCCTTGGGACTTCTGTGTGTCCCCCTGTCCCCCCTGCCCTCCCCCTAGCTTTCTCTTTACCTCAGGCACATCTGGGTGTCTTCTTATTCTTGCTTTCCCCTCCTGTACCTCCCTGTCCACCCCCTGCTCCCTTAGCCTCCCTTCCCCCCTCTCACGTCAATCGTAGGAAAACCTCTCACCATCTCCCAGCCAGGGTGTTAGTCATGCTACTACTCCTGTCAGGGAACATTCATCCAAACCCTGGCCCGGTTCCCAGTAGCTCCCCAACTCGCACCACAGGCCTATGCATGGTCTCCATGAATATCTGTAGCCTCCTAAAAAAGTTTGACTCACCACAATGCCTGGTCACATCAATTAACCCTGATGTCATCACCCTGGTTGAGACTTGGCTGTCGAAATCCTCCCCTGACTCCCTAGTCTCCCTTCCTGGTTTCACCCTTTTCTGGTCCGACCGTGTTGGGAGGCGGGCGGCTGCGCTATTTATGTCAAGGAATCTCTCCCGTACTAGCCCTGCCCACCCATCCTTGACTCCAGGGCCCAGCGCTTACGCTGAAACTAACCCCTGACCCTTTAAGGGACCCCTTTATCTGACTACTGCATCGTTGCCCCCAGGGACCAGCATGAGCCATTGCCTCTCTTACAGAATACCTTACCTCTCTACCTCCTTCCGCTGATCATATTCTGGTGGGTGACTTAAATGTCAACTGGCTCAGCCCTCCTCCTCCTCTACCCGAGACTCCTTTTCTGCAATAGACCTAACAAGCTAGTTACCCACCCTACCAGGACTAACCCCAAGAGGCTCAGTACTCTGCTTGATGTGGTACTCACCAACCGCCTAATCGGATCCCAATGTATAGTCCTCCCAGACTCTCTCAGCGATCACTCCCCATTCTATTCCACTGGTCAACCTCAGTCCCAAACCCATAGCACAGTCCACATGCAGCGTCTAATACCTGGTGGACTGATAAAACTAGGAACTTCTGTCCCAAATTGACTGGTCTCCTATACAGGCAACTTCTGACATCGACACAGCTCTCTCCTTCTTTACCCAAACTTTTAATAATGCCTGTGATATCTTTGACCCAGTGTTGACCCGCCGTTCTAAAAGGAAGAATGCCCCCTGGGTTACCCCAGCTTTGATCCACCAGCTCAAACATAGGGACAACCTATGGCACTGTGCCATTGAGACTGGCCAGCCCAATGACAGGCGGTTATATGCTGCCGCCCGAAACAAGTGCACACGGGCCATCAGAAAAGCCAAGTCTGAGCACTATCGGTCCTCACTCACTGCCTCATGGGGGAATCCCAGAACCTTCTGGGATAACATTAAACAGTTAAATGGTAGTGCACACTCCCCACCCACCCAGATCAACATTAATGGTGTGATCTCCTCAGACCCAGCCCTCGTAGCCAACCACCTCAACACCTCATTCACTGACCTTAGCCCTATGCTCCCTACAAATTTTTTTGACCCTCCTCCCCAGCACCTGCCGTAAATCTTTCTCACTTTATTTCTCCTCCATCGTGTTTCTGCCCAAGAACTTAGGGCCACACCTTGTCACTGCCCTCAAGAGTAATAGTACAGGCAGTGACACCCTGAATCCGTGTATCCTACGGCTGGTCTTAGACACAGTCCTTACCCGATCACATGCCCTCATCAACCACTCTCTTTGCCTGGGGAAGGTTCCAACTGCCTGGAAAGTTGCCACTGTCACCCTATCTTTAAAGGTGGTGATAGGACTGTGGCTGAAACTATCGACCGATCTCCATTCTCTCTCCTCTCTCCAAGGCCTTGGAAAAAGTGGTGGCCTCTCAAATCTGTGACTACCTCTCCACCTACAATGTCCTTTGTCCTGAGCAGCATGGGTCCTGAGTGGGCCACAGTACCAACACAGCCCTCCTAGAGTTCTCCAACTTTCTCCACTCCTCCTTAGACACTGGTTCTCTGGCTGGTGCTGTCTTCATTGACCTCTCGAAAGCTTTTGACACTGTCTCCCACCCCCTCCTTCTTGATGCCCTTAGTCTCTCTGGTTTTGCTGCTGGGCCTATCTCCTGGTGCACCAGTTATCTGTCTGACCGCTCACAGCATGTAAAAATTAATGGGACCTACTCAGACATCTGTCCCATCTTTTCTGGGGTTCCCCAGGGCTCCATTCTGGGCCCCTTACTATTCTCCCTTTACCTTAACACCTTCCACGCTCTTGCTTGGGAACATTCTATTATGCGCTGATGATGCAGTCATCTTTTGCCTCAAATCATAACCCTACTGCCCTCAGGACTCGCTGCAGAAGTCCTTCACTGAAGCCGAGGGCTGGTTCAAGGAACATAGATTGGTGATAAATCTTAAAAAAAAAAACCATGTTCTTCACTCATCCCCAAAACAAGTCCTGCAACTTCAACTCCTCATTCACTCTGGGTCCTCATTCCCACCAAACAAGTTTGCTCCTATAAATACCTAGGGATCATTTTGACCCTCCTCTCCTTCCATGGACACATAGCTGCCTCAGCCACTGCCACTATATCCGTTGGGCATCTTACGTCGGTATAAACACTGCCTCCCCGGAGGTTCTTCAACCTCGCAGTCACCTCCTCTATCCTGTCCCTAGTGGACTATGGACTGCCGGTGTATGGTGCTGATCAGACCACTTCATAAGGTCGCTTTTCTCTGAATAAGGCCTGCAGGTTAGTACTGGAGCACCTAAGATGACACACCTGTCTACTGTATGCTAAAGCACTGGTACTTGATCTCGACAGCGCCTCAAATATCTTACCTGTACCCTTACAAAAAGACCCTCCTGAGCTTCCCCACCAGGATTGACCACCACCATACACGCTCTGTCCCACTAGTTCAGCCTCGGACCTCTGGGAAAACCTCTCTTGTTATCCCTAGAGCTAGGACCTCTCACGGCCAAAGAGCCTTCAGCTTTAGGGCCCCCTCCTGGTTCAACACACTGCCCCCCTTCATCTCCGAAGCTCCAACTATATTGTGCTTCAAAACTTCCTCACGTAACCACCCATTAACACCCGATGCTGTAACTGCCACTAGTCAAAGCCGTACTCCAATACTTATGACAAAGCTTATTACTAAGCTGCTAAGGATGACATAACTCTGGTATTGTTTGCATCCATCCTACCTGTACAAGCTTGTTTGTATCTATGTCTTAATTTACTGTTATACTTATGTGTTGTACTGCTATACTGTGTATTTTGGTTTGTCTTACTGTGACAAGGTACCTTTGTAAATGAGCCTATGGCTCAAAGGTTTTCCAAACTGCTGTTTAAATAAAATAAAATAAAAATAAATAACATTTGTAGTTTTTTCTTATCTTTGGTCTTTCTTAGGTCATTTTCCTTTGTTGAGGTTTCATCATATCTCTGTGTGATGACTACATCCATCCAAGCCCTGCAGGAGCTGTGTTGCATGGAAGATGGGGGGGTGTTGCTTGAACTGTGATGTTGGTCACTGGTGTCCATATCATTAATAAGTACACACCACCCACATATATGGAGGAACTATATACAGAAATGGATAGTTGAGATGTTGTTTAGTAAATAATTAGGTGGAGGGAGCCAATGTCTTGTCTAATCATTTGAAGTGGCATAGCTGCAGTAATCATGAAAATCTGGAATCCAAACTGAGGAAAGCAAGCACCTCCCCTTGCCCTGCTCCCCCCCCCCCAGGAACCATCACAGTTTCGGTACAAGAACTTTAACCTGGTAGTACAGCATAAGTAACCTTTTTGGGGGAATTTGATGTTGTAAGTTGTTAAGCCTTTTCATGATTACTTTTGTAATGAATGACTCGAATCACTAAAGATGGCTACCATTCACCATTTTTCAAAATTTGTTCAACTTGTGTTGTTAACAGTTGAATAAATATGTTACATTCATATGTTACTTGTACTAGGAGCCAGGGTTTTTGTACATGTCACCGATAGTAAGTGGCAGAAAATATTTTTTTGGTTGCATGGAGTGCATGGGTGTGTCAGGTCAGATGTCAAGAGGGGTGGGGCGACGGTGTGGCATTTGCCAGCATGGGCATTTTTAAGGACATTGAGACAACATATCTTGCTATAAGATGAGGGTGACAGTCGACATAAAAAGTTAGATACTTTTGGCACCAAAACATAACTGTAATCATGCAATTGCAAAATATTTATGGTTATGGTAATTACATTGCTGCTTCTTTATATAGGGTGGGGGATTGGTGTTGTCCAAACAACAGGTTACTGCAAAGGGTGATCAAATGAAACTTAAACACACTGCAGCAGAAAACACATTACCATAACCAATACAATGGTACATAGCTAAAAATAAGGTATAACACACCATACTGAGCTGAAAGTGGTTGGGGAAGGGTGGCCATCAAGCGAACGTTTTCCACTTTCACATCATCCAAGATGCACCCCTCACAGTCTTCAAGACTGGAGTTCTCACCAGGTAGAAATTCTCTCACCATTGCTGCTTCATCCACTTCTCTGCTGGTGGATGCCTTAGTCGAGGGATTGTCATCATCTTCATCACCAAGACACAGTTCCTGTGGCAACACCATTGACATCACTGTGTTGTGTGGAATGTGCCTTTCTCTCATGTCGATGAATGTTAGTATGGACACATTCTTGGGTGACCAATTGGTCCAATGGTTACTCACAATGGCCCCAGCTGTGCTAAACACTCATTCCACAGTGACACTGGATGGTGGGCAGCTCAGGTATTTCACAGCAACAGATGTTAGTGCTGGCCAGTCAGTCATTTTGCTGCTCCAGTACAACAGTGGCTCATCAGTAATGGCAAGATGCTTTGGATCCCCCGTGTGGGCCTCCAACATTCGTTCTGCTGCCTGGAGTCCATTTGCCTCATCTGTCTCCTCCTACTTTTCCTCCATATCTTTCACTCCCACCTGAAAGAGAACATTTCAAATGGGATTGCTTGCAGTTTTCTGCCTTGTCTTGCCCATTTTCTCTAATTGGGTTGCCTATGAGTTGCTGGTGGTGGTAGCAACACCTGCTTTTGCCACAGTGCATGCCTTTTTCATGTGTGCAGCATGTACCATGCTAATGAGGTTCTCTGTCAACTTTTATACTCACTGATGATCTCCTTCAGTTATAGAGGGCAGGCCACATTTGTAGTGTGCATCCAGCGCAGTGGCGATTGCAAAATCAGTTGACTGTAAAATTCTGGATACATGGGTATTTGTGTCCAACACGTGGAGCATGTGATCCATTAGATCACAACTGCCACAATCCCCACTTGCCTCCATCTAGTGTCATGCGTTAACTAGTGTCTGCCTCAGTACACATATGGATTGACTTATACAAGCAGTGTCCCCACTCACTGCCTGTGTAGCATGCTCCAATGGACAGATAATGCATATTAGCCCATCCATTTGGCACCACTACTCTGTCATTAGAGTGATGGCCACTCCAGCACTGTCATGGGTGATGAGCAGCAGCAGGTATTCTGACACAGCCTTATACTGTTCATATAGCTGGTCAAGCATGTACAGTGTGGAGTTCCACCTGGTCACAACATCAAACTTCATCGGGTGCTGAGGCAGATGGTTATTGCACTGTAGCTCATGTAGATGGTCACGGACCTTTGCAGAAAGGGCGAAGTGGACACAGGCAACAGTAACTGTTTCCTTAATATCTGCATGGTTGAGAAAATGCTGAACAAGATTAAGACAGTGTGCCAGGCAGGGCACCCCAAAAAAACAACCATCACTAATGCACTTCACTATATTGGAGCCACTATCACTTGCGATGAATCCTGCTATGAGCGATTGTGTGTGTAGCCACCCATTAATCTCGTCCAGCAGAACATTAAGCATTTTCGCAGCTGTGTGAGAACCAGTAACACTTGTCATACTCAGGGTCACATTCTGCTGAATACCAGGTGTATTCCTATCCCTAGAATTTTGTTTCATGCAGGTTTTGCCAGGCCCAAAATCAAGTGCTGCCCCAGGCAACTGTGCCCAGTGTGCTGTTATGCACAGATACGAGCTTGCTGCTGTTTGTCCACTGGTCCACATATCCATGCTAAAATGGATATATTGTGATGCACTATGCATCAATGCATGTCTAATGGAATCAGCAACTCTATTGTTCAGCTCTGGCATGGCACGCTTAGTAAAACAAGTTTGCGATAGAACTTGCCACTTGGGACAGGCATGGGCCATCAACCTGCTGAAACCAGCCTTCTCCATGAATGAGAATGGCAACAGATCAATGGCCAGCATTTCAGCAGTGGCAGAATTTAACTCTCGTGCAGCAACATGATTTGGGGGGGTACTTTGTCTTCCTCTCAAGGATGCATCTTTCAGGCTGTTCGACCAGAACACTGTACTTGTGGCAGCAATGATGCTCTTTTAGGGGCAACACTTGACTTTTGGGTCTGTGTAGACCACAGGAAACCAGTTATTTTGGATGCTTGTGGGTGTGGTGGTGTACTTTTCAGACTAAATGGACTGGGACTGGCATCTCCACTGCTATGCCCACTACTTGAGAGAGCAAAGGATTGCTCACCCTCCTCCTCCACCACTGACCCACTCTGCCCTCCCTTCTCCTGTTCTTTCTCTACTATATTTAACTTGCCATGGTAGATACCACCTACAACTCTGGCATCCTTCTGGTGTTGCTATCATTTCAGTGCGTGCTTGTTTTTCAGGTGGGCGTGTTGGCCACTGGTGCCTATGTGGCTTCCCTTTTTCCCCCAACTAACACGTGCTTGACAAAGTTGGAAGATTACTGTGGTGTCATCAGCAGGATCAAGCGCATAAAAGTTCCAAACTAGAGACTTTTGACCTCTGGACTTCAGATGCTTCTGGGACTGGAATAATTTAGAAACAGGTGTGGACGTGTGTGTTTTTTGGGCTGCTCTCATCACTTCAGTAAGACTAGTTTTTGGAGAGGGGTTACTTGACAGCTTGGAGGTTTGCTTATAGGCTTGGTGACAGACTGACCCACAAGCTGTGCATGTAAATGGCCTACATCACCCTTGTCCATTTTTAACTCAGGCTCCCATGTGGGATCATTCCAGTCATCATCATCACCAATAGTGATGATATCCTTGTTCATAGGTTCATAGGTTCATAGAAGTGTACGAGTAGCATAGGCAAATGTAAAAGATGCCCATTATTGTACTCACCACCCATATACACTAAGGGTGGAAATCAAATTTTTTGTCCCCCTTGTCTTCCTCCTCCTCACTATCACTGTCTTCTTGCAGCATGGCACCTTTTTCTTTTTCTACAACCATCTCAAGTGTCTCACTATCCCTATTTCCAGGATTATCATACTCTGGTTGAACACTATCATCACCAACTCCTGCAGGAACACATACAGTCACACCGAATGACTTATCACCCTCCTCCTGGACCACTGTTCCTGTGCTGGTGTCAGTGCCTCCCTTCTTCAACTGTCATCATTCCCCATTAGCATGGATACAACAGTTTGAGCCTTAAAAAAGTAAGACACAGGTATGCCAGACCCAGTTCTGCCAACAACTCCTTTGCTGGTTCCTGTCGTACCACCAGAGCTCACATCAGAAGACACTGATGCAGACACACATGTGCTTTCACTGCTATGAGGAACTGGAACTGAAGTTGTACTTTTTTCAGCAGACTTCTTAGCTCCCTCATCTCCCTTGCCACAGTTCCCCCGTACTAGGCAGTCTCTTAGCAGACATTTTTGCTGGCTGCTGCTTCAAAGCTTTGCCTTTCTCTGGGAGTATTTGAAAAAAGGATGTACAGTACAAGCCACTTAAACAAAACATGCTTAAGCGGGACGACCGCTTAAGTGGGACGTCTCATCATGTACAGATCGAGGCTTGTGTTAAGTATATGGTCCCATAAACACTTAGTCGGGATGGAGTAAAATGAGCATTCTGCTTTAGTGGGATGCCTCAGAGCCTGTTTGTGGCCTGCTTTTTGGCTCTAATTTAATTTATTTGACCTTTAAGCTGTATTTAAGTCGGTGCTTCTGAGTGCTTCAGTTTACAGTCTCTTCCCGTGCTGCTGGTAATAATGTCTCTACCGAGGAATGATCTGACATTGGCAGACTGAGTTCATGTGCTTGAAGCACTATCCACTTCCAATCGGTCACTGTCCACTGTGTCGGCAGAGTTTAAGATTTCTAAGAGCCAGGTAGGGCGCATCAGTAGAAACTACAATGCAATCCTTGCAGAGTAGCAGACCAACTCTAATCCTAGCCACAGGAGGAAAAGGGAGGGAAAAGACAGCGAGGTAGATGATGCTCTGCTGCTGTGGTTCTCCCAGGCTCTGCAGAAAGATGCACAAATCTCTGTACCAATGCTGAAGGCTAAAGCAAGTAACCTGGCTACTGAGATGGGCCATGACTCATTTGAACCTACCGACGGATGGTTAACAGATTTCTTTACTCCTATCATTACATCATTGCCAGAGATGACCAGAAGTGAGCCTGATCACTTCGATGACCTTCCTGGTCACTGGAGAACCTGAAGATGCACAGCCATGCACCTCAGCATCGCTCAGCAACTCACCTGTCCAATTCTATACACTGCTGCAGACTACAGAACTATTTTCTGATGAGTTATTTGATTCCGAGTGTGCTGAATATCCAACTGACCCCATGGAGGCTCTAGATGAAAAAACATACAGAATGCTTTAGACGCAAGCATACAGTACAAGTCACATTAAACTGTTCCTCCAATGAGTTGGTTTAACACTTCTGACTAAGTTGCATAAGTGTTGATGGATCCAATACAAAGCCCTGCACAACCTGTTTCTTCAGAGTTAAAACTCAGTTTTGCATTGCATTGTGACAGGACTGCAGATGCAGTCCAAAGGAGTTGCAAAAAACATTTTACAAACATTGCTCTTGAGCTGATTAAACACTGAAAAATAATGCAATTTGAGTTGCCAGTACATTGCCAACTGTAAAAAACAATGCTAAACCAACTCTTTGGTGGAAACATTTAATGCAACTTGTACTGTATAGTACCATATGAAAAAGTACACTTAAGCACTTGAGCACAAGCAAATAAAAAAAAAAATAATCACAGACTACAGCACAAAATAAAAAACATTCCTTTACCCTTGCCTGTGCCTATTGCTCAAATCCTGTATATTCAGTATAACATACGACACAACACAATGTGCTTTTTTCACTGACGTGCAATTAACAATGTGGTAGAAATTGTCTTCACATTAGAGAGACGGTCGGATAAGTGGGACGCAATGATTGAAACCCAGTCATCCCACTTAAACGGCTTGTACTGTATTACTAACTGTGTGAACAACACCTCACATGTCACATCACACCTACAGTACTGGCTTCCTTACAAGTCCAAACACAATCAGGACAGGTAGCAACACTTAGAGTACAACTAATACTGTATATGGTAGGTAGCCTATTCTAGTAAAAACATAAAGGTGACTTTTTTTCTTTCCACAAACAGGAATTAAAGAAGCACACATGGAAAAAGGGCATAAGTGACTGACTTTAAACACAGATCACCTGTGGCTGGACAAATAAAGTACTGTAATGTGTTATTACATAGTTAATAGTACATTTTTTTTATTATATAAGGGCAGACACAACCATAAAACCTCAACAAAGGTGAATATCACAATATGGTAGTGGTCTGGGTGGGAGGAATCACCAAGCAGTCTCTTGAAAATGATTATATTAATATACAGTTTTTTAACAGGTGTTAAACAAACAGTGCTGTAAGAGAGAAAGGTTAAGGTAAGTCAACTAAAACAGGAACACTGCACAATGTGCAGAGGCATGCTCCAGCAATAAAATACAGGGGAGCAATTCAACAAAGCAATGCGACTGTAAATGGACAAGTTCAAGTGATAAAGTACTTTAATAAACATTCAAAAAAATATAGAACTGTTGATTTTCACAGTTTAAGTGACACAAGTTAACACTCCAGCAAATAGAACTAACCACAAACAAATAAAATAATGGATCCACTCTGTGTGTTTAAATCTTTAGAATTCACAATCACAACTAAAAGTGGAAGAATGCTATATATAACACAGGCTAACAGCAGCAGTAACTCTCTGAAACAGGACAGAGTAACTTTTCAGAGAAAAAAATGGCAAGATAAAACAAAATTAATAAGAAAAAACAGTAAGTAAATAAATAACTCACAATTTGTGAGTAATCTGTTTGTAAAAGGCTAGAAATAGCCTGCACTGCTTTACACTCTTACCCTACCCCCCTCAACTTCTTCAAAGACACAGACAAAAGTAAAACCTAATTAAAGTAAGTATTATGCAAAAATCAACAAAATTAGAAACTGTTCCCTAGCAACACTTGGAAAAACATTATATTTTGGAGCAATTAGCTCTCGAAAACAAGTTTTAATGAGGTTTTAAAAGGCTTTATTTGCTCTGATGCACCACAACAGACTGCTCTCCAACTCAACACGCAGCAAAATGATCTGTAAACAAGCTGCACATGATAGTTGATCTGTTCACCCACAATGCATAGCAAATTTCACTTTTGGAGCAAGTTTCGCTGGCGAAATAGCCCCACAAGGCAAAATTTTGAGCATTAATGGGTGAAACTGGTGGACCAAGGCATTTACACGAAATTGCACCATTACCTGAAATTGTGAAATCAGGTGAAATTTCACTTCGCCTATGCAAAAAATGTCACCAAGGCATGTTATGCAAAGTTTCGCCATTATGCAAAATTGTGTAAACAGGTGACATTTCATGTTGCCTAAGAAAAAAATTTTGTGTAATTGCAGAATTATGCAAAATACTTTGTAAGTGAAATATTTCAATTTTGCACAACACTACCCATAGCTTCCCCTTATAGCTATACCAGACCCTCTTAAATATGCCCATTGTCTTCTCTAAGACCACCTCCTCAGGTAACACTCTCCATTTGGCCATCACTCTCTTTGTAAAGAAATGCTTTCTAACATCTCTCCTACCCCCCACCCACCAGCTTAAACTGTGCCCCTTGTGGTTTGGTTGTCCCTTAGCTTGAAGAGACTCTCCCTATACACCCTGTGTATCCCCTTTGAGTATTTGATGTCTCTATCACATCCCTACATTCTCTCCTGTCCTCCAGGGAGTACATTCTCAGTGCTCCAAGCCCCTCCTCATAAGACTTCCCCTTTATGGGTTAATTTTATGTAATGTCAATGTACTTGTTATATTAACATTGTCATTGTCAACTGCTGAGATTATTGATCAATGTCCTACTGTATTATGCCTATATTTCTGCAACATAGTTTAGAAAATAAATTGGGAGATCAGCCAAACAATCAGCACTACAAATCTAGCATGACACACATTTCCATATTCCTAAAAAGTAAGAGGAAGGTAATCCTAGCTTGAGATGACAGGGCTCACCAGAATGAGCTGTTCTTTGTATCATTAACATTTCATCCACAGAATGCAGTTAGGAGTTTAATAAAAGGCATATGTCCACAGCATGAAATTAACAGTTTTACAAAAGCATGTTTGTCCTCTGAATGAAGTTAAGAAGTTAACAGGAACATTCTGTGCTGTTTCAGTGCCTTTTGGAAGAGTATCTGTTTAAAAGTAAAATAATATACAGTATCTCCTCAAGCCCCTCAAGGACTAGAAAGCCATTCTCAAAGTGCCAAAAAAATTTAAGTTTGGAACTCCAGTCCCCAGACCCTGCAGCAGTTTTTGCTGGGGCACAATCTACAGCTGCAGTATTTCAGAACACCACTGGCCCAAGAAATACAATAATTTCCTGCCTTGCCTTCAATACCGACAGAGACTTAATTATTTCTACAGCCAGAAAAATGGGAGCTCTGAAATTTAAAGAGGTGACTTGCAAAATATTCCCAGACATTACTCAGCAACCTTAAAAAGGAGAAAATGATTTCTACAATATAAAGAAGAATTAGATGAAATTGGAGCAAATTTTAAGTTACTTTTCCTCAAAAAATCTGGTTCACCTATGATGCTAAATAAAGACTCTTCATTGAGTGTGACTATGTTTATGCATATATTATAGGAAAAAGAAATGGAAGAATAGAAGAAGAACCAGACTGAGAAGAAGAGATTGCAGAACTTGAAAACATCAAAGACTGATGGACATTTGAATGCAGAATGCTAATATTAATTTTGGCTAGGCAAAAATTATAATCACTTGATAATTATTTAACAAACTGTGTTAATAGAACTCCTTTCTTAGCAGATTTGCTATTGGTTATATCATATAATAGTAAACACTTTAAATGCCCTTAAAGCTTGTATTGACTCCTTAAATTTTTTCTTTTTGAAATAAAATACTTAATGTAACAGCCTCTCACCTCAGCCAGCTTGAGGCAGGTTACCAGACAGCACTTGAAGGGTTATGCTAAACCTTGAGAGCTGTTCTGGGGGCTGTAGGGAATTACCCAGAGATAGAATGCTAATGTTCATGCTGTGAGTGGCCTGATTTAGCTAAGAGCTGGAAACTAGAGAATGAATATGCATAGCTGTTCCCATCTCCAAAAAGCCTAAATAAGGGGAAGGCACCAGGGAAGTCTGGACCCAGCCAGCCTAGGTTAGAGCCTTGGAGAGAGACAGAGAGAGAGAGAGAGAGAAACAGAGAGGCAGTCCAGCATCTCTGATTGTGACTGGGCCTTGGGGGACTGCAGTTCCAGGGATGGTGGCAATGTCCCTAGGATCAGGTGGCACTGGCACACTTCTGCCTGGTCTTCAGAAAAGAACATTGGCAGTACCTGGAGGGATGGAGGCTCCAGGAACTTGCCTCAAGAGGAGCAGAGATCATCAGCCCCAAAAAGCACATGTGGGAGAGTGGTGGGCAACACTTCAAGGAAGGTCACTGAAACTCTTGCAGGTTCACTCCCTGAAGCAACAGTAAGAGGGAGAGTGAATTGGGAAAGTCTGCATTCAGAACAGAATGTACCTTGCTAAAGAAATGCTCACTGGAAGTCACATGATGTGTTGCCATGGGTAAAACCTTAGTTTGACCACTCCAACAGCTTAATTTTACAGTTTTTATAGGTTCGTATTGTTTTATCCCATGTGCCTCTAATTTTTCCAATGTGTGCTAAGTCTTTAGTACACCCGGGTATCAATTGTGTTGCTTAGGATGGATGCAGAAATTAAGTCTGCCTCGATGCATCACACCTTCTTCAGAGTAAGATTTGGGTTTGAAGGGCAGAAAGCTGCAGTCTGCTACTTCTAGCAGTACTTCACCCCCAGTGGACACTCTTAACAAGGAACATTTTATATAGGAGTTTGCCCCCTTAAAGGAAGATATCCTGTTTCTCATGGAGGACATTAAAGCCAACAGAATTGCTAAAGAGAAACTCACCCAGAGGGTTGGAGATGTGGAAGCCTGGGTGGGTTCCTTGGAAAACTGGAGGGGATGACTAGATCTGGAGGTGGTTGCCCTATACCAAAAAATGGCCTACCTGGAAGCCCACCAAGAGGATCTGGAGGTGCGGAGCAGATGCAACAATGTTGTGAATATCGGGCTACTAGAGAACATAATGGGCCCCAACATGATTAAAAGTGTTGGAGACTGTCCAGAGAAGATTGACCAAGTTAACCCCAATCTCAAGAACATTCCACATGTCAATAAACTTCATAATTTGGATTTGCATAGTCTTGAGGATAGATGGAAAAGGGTGGTTATACTTATTGATGTTTAAAATACTGAATGACCCACTACTCTTCACATTATGTAAGGATTCACCACAACAATAGGATCACAAATATAAGATGTCATAACCAACAACTAGTCATACCCAGGGCTAACATCAACAAGCAAGACAACTTTTACAATGGTAGAGAGTTAAACTATGGGATACTCTGCCACCAATTCTCATCACCATCAAATCATTTGATAGATTCAAGAAAGAACTAGATAAATACCTGACGGAACCAGACGCCCACTAAGTGGTGGGAGACAGTCATGACGGATTCATAGCCTGCTTCTCGCTGACAAAATTGAGTAAATCAATTGATACTCTTTGTATAGAAGTTATGTAAACAATTTCCTGAGCCCTCTCTCAATGGCCCGTTCTATATTATTGAATGAGCATACTGGGCATGCCAGCTGATGCCTCCTGAAGGTTTCAAACCTTATCCTCTTAGCTTTAAATTCCTATACTATTTGGATAAGTAGCATCTCCCTGCTAAAGTCAGAGGTCTTCAGGAGGTGACATGTGAGGGCATCTGGATTCACATCTTCTGGGGTCTACCTCAGTCGATCTGCAACTGGAGAACTGCCTATCATCCTCTTATTTCTAAATTGATAGCAGACCATATTAGCTTTAGGATGCTATACCCTGTCAGGCTCCAGCTTTTTTGCAACAGAGCTACTCAGAGCTTGGAATCCTCAAAACAAGCAAGACATAAATTACCCTCATTGTATCCTGATCTACTTAAGAAGGAATGAAAGGTGCAAGTATCTCAATTAGTCAATGGCAGTAAGGTCCATGGCCCTGCTGAATTGTTACCTCTGGAACTTTATTTTGTACTTGGTTTGACTCTTTTAGATGAAACCCAAAATTTGTTTGGTACTGTTGCAGTTTATTTATGTTGGACATTTAGAGTCTGCTTATTCCTTGTTGGGACACATTATTTAAATCTGGTATCAGACTTTATTGTGGATTAGTATGGTGCATCCTCATGGGACTTACTGAATGCTCCTTACTTAAGCTGCAAGCAGAGTAGATTTAGTTTCCTACTACTAAACTGCCTTGGTTTTCTTACTTTCATTTTGTTTGGAGGGGTTTGATTTTTTTTTCTAGCTTAACCATATTCTTTATATTCTAGCCAAGGAGACGTGCACCATCTAGGCTGTGCCTCGTACTATTCTGGTATGGACCTTCACTACTGCTCAATTAACCCATTGCATAGTTTGGACATCGCAACTTCCGTAGCTCCCAATTTTGGATATCACATTCCCTGAGAAGTTTTTCTGAGTTTTGTTTTCCCATTCTACTTTATTCACCTGGTTTCCTTGCTATATGGCTGTGTTCTGGACTTCCAGCTGGCAGGGATTGATCAGCAGAACTGTAACAGAGGACCTTATTTTTTTTTCTTTCTATGTATTCATCTCAGTTTTGCTTCACTTTGCTTGCTGACTGAAATCCTGTTAACTTAATTGCTTACCTGGTCAAAATTTTTAATCCATTTATTGCATTTTGTGGGTTATGATTTGGGAGGCTCCCTGCCCTGGCTTCTGTTATGCTGACTCACTTTTCTCTGCATTCAGAGTGCCATTATATTTAGTTCTATCCCACCAGCATACTGTCATCCCCTCGACTGTCTGTTCACCATCTTCTCTTTTACTTATAGAGTTGAGGCAGATTTTCCACAGAGCCCTTCTGTTATCGGGTAGAGTGGAACCCTAGCTAATGCTATCACATGAGGGGCTATTTATCATCCTGCATTCACCATTATAAGTGTGGTGTTTTGAAGGATCCTTTCCCTACCAACTTTCCTTTGGTTTTATATGCCTGATCTTGCTGCTTCAATTTTTTCCTCTCTGTTATTTTGCCCTCAGTCTCTCTCCAGTGTTAGAATTTATTTTTCATGAGTCTGATGGGCATTAGACCGAAGGGGGGATCTCTGAGGTGCCTCTGTGTGCATTATCCTTTCTAGAGAATCCCCGTTAGTTTCTGTTAATTCTCCTTTGAGTTGTTTGGGGTACCTGTTAAACTTCTTCCCCCTTAGTTGTCACTTTCTCTGTCTCCTTTCCCGTTCAGCTATGCTCAACTTATGTGTAACATGGCTAATTTTTTGTGCAGGGGACTAGGTCTCTCATGCCTTGCTATTTAGTATTATTCTTACTAGTTATATTCTTTTGTGGAGTAATTTTCATTTGGGTCAAATATAGAGAGATGTCAGCCTTGTTGTATTTATTTTTGGGCTCTAGTGACCCTTAAGGACTTGTGTGCCTCCTCCTCTATATACAAAATTGTTTGTCTTAGTTTGAGGACCTTCTTAGGAAGAAGCCAGAAGGGGAAGGAAACATATTCAATTCAGTGCTTTAAAGTAACTGGTAATTGCTATTTTTTTTTTAAACTTAGATTGTGGGCTTTTAGTGACACTGTAATTTCTTTGCTGTCTTTACTTAGAATTGTTTTTGGGCTGTTGAAAATTTAAAACATAGTGGTGGTGTATTTCTTTGCTGTCTTTAATTGTTGCAAATTTAGTCTTGGCTTGTCTGTCTTGCCCTGTAGTTTGGGTGAGGGGTGTTAATTGTCTGACCTCTGACCTCAGCTACATGATAACTGGAGATGGGGCTTAGTCAGAGTTGAGATAGCAAGTGAGTTTTGTTTTCTCAGAAGAAGCCAGAAGGGGAAGGAAACATATTCAATTCAGTGCTTTAAAGTAACTGGTAATTGCTATTTTTCTTTTAAACTTAGATTGTGGGCTTTTAGTGACACTGTAATTTCTTTGCTGTCTTTACTTAGAACTGTTTTTGGGCTGTTGAAAATTTAAAACATAGTGGTGGTGTATTTCTTTACTCTCTTTAATTGCTGCAAATTTTCACCCTTCCCTCCCCTTTCCCCATTCTTAATTATATGCCCTGTTAAATATGATTGACAGGAGCTAAACACAGGGGATAGTAAGGGGTGTGGAGTAGGAGGGGCATAAGGGGGAAGAAGCCCACCCTCAGCGCAACAAGTGTTTTGACTCATTTATTTATTTATTGGTTTATTTTCTTTTTTTAAAAAGAAAAGTATCTGAGGATCAGTGGCAGGATTTTTAGGACAGTAAATTAATAAAAAGGGAACTAGGAGAGCTTCAGTAACAGACAAGTAGTGGAATAGCAGTATAAGTGCAGTATAATGTGGGGAGTGGTGCAATGCAGTGGCTGTGGGGCAGCCATATTCAGGCAGACCTTCTGGACACTGAGGTGCTGCCCTATCTGCATGTATCTCTCTGGACTCTGGGATGAGGTAGCCAGACTCAGAGTGGAAGTAAACTGGGTCAGAAGTACCATCACCCCTAACCAGAGACCACCCAGTCCAATGCAACTGCCTCAAAGGATGCCGAGAATGAGGAGCACTTGGATGACAGTGGGCTCAGGGATGGTTAGAGCAGTCAGGCAGAGGCACATCCCAGATCCTATTCCACTCCAGAACTCATATGCCACACTGGCAAATGGGGACAACCAAATAGAGGTACCCAGAGAAGTGGAAGGAAAGGATGTGGAGGTTAGCCAAGGAGGTGACTTCAGTGAGGAGAGCAGTGGACCCCAGAGGAGGAAGAAGCAAATCCTGGTGGGGGACTCCATCATAAGAGGGATCCAGCTAGGAACACAGGAGGGGGAGAACAGGGAGTTGAGGTGCCTACCAGGTGCCACAGCATGGAGGGATGGAAGGAAGATCTTGGGGATCACTGGGAAGACAAGAAGGGAGGGTGAGCTGGATGTCATCATCCACCTGGGTACTAATGACCTGGCAAATGGGGAGCTAAAGGAAGTTCAGGAAGAGTTTAGGAAATTGGGGAGGGGTCTCATGCAAGTAGCTACTTCTGTCACTTTCTCAGAAGTACAACCTGCAAGAGGCAAGAGAGAGCATGGGGTGCATGCACCAGGAACTTTAACTCATGGTTGAAGAACTGGTGCTGTGAGGAAGGGTTTGGACTCTTTGGTGACTAGGGACCCACCTGGAGGGATGGAGGTTTGTTCAAGCCTGACAGCCTGCATCCATCCTGGAGGGGAATCCAAGCACTCAGTGATAAGTTTAAATGCTACATTGACAAGCATTTAAACTAGCAAAGGGGGGGTGGCAGGCCAGCAAGGAGGATACCTACCTGCTCACCCCCCACAGCTAGCAGTGGAACCAGTGAACTGGAGGAGCAGCTATCTCTACAAAGCAGTGTGCAAGAGATGGAGATTAGTGCCCAAGAGGTGGATAGACAGAAAAGGGGCAAAATTCAGCAGAAGGGCAGACAGCAAGGAGAACCAGGGATAAAGGACAACCAAGGAAGGGGCTGGAATAGAACAGCAAAACAGTCTAGGGAGGTCAAATCATGGAAAGCCATGTGTGCCAATGCCAGGAGCCTTAGCAACAAGATGGAAGATCTGGAGGCTGTCATGGTGCAGTCAGACCTGGACATTGTGGCCATCACTGAAACCTGGTGTAATGATAACCACCACTGGGAGATGGCCATGCCTGGCTACAACATATTAAGAAGAGACAGAGCAGGTAGGAAGGGAGGAGGAGTGGCACTGTATGCGAAAAATGATATTAAGGCTCACAGAGATCCTGGAGGAACAAAATGGGGGGAGAGATACTGTGGGTTAAGCTGGAAAGGAAAATGGGGCCAGCCATTTGCACAGGTGTGGTCTATAGACCACCAACCCAGGAGGAAGAAACAGATAGGAAGCTGATGCTAGCCATCCAAAGGATGGCAGACAATGGTGAGACAGTACTGGTTGGAGACTTCAATATTCCAGATGTGGACTGGAGCATCCCAGCAGCAGCATCAACTAGGAGCAGATTTATCCTGGACTCCCTTCAGGGTGCCTTCCTCAAGCAACTGGTCATGGAACCAACTCAGCAGAAGGCAATACTGGACCTTGTGCTCACAAACAGGGACAGTGTGATGGGGTAACAGTGGGGGAGCACCAGGGGAACAAAGACCACCAGTCATTGTGGTTTGAAATCACAGAAAGAGCAGAACCAAACCACACAAAAACACGTATCCTGGATTTTAGGGTGCAGACTTTGGGAAAATGGGGAGATACTTGAAAGAGGCATTAAGGGAAATGAGGCAGGAATCAGGGGTTGAGGAACAGTTGGCAGTAGTTAAAATGGAGATTACAAGAGCAACAGAATTATGCATTAAGCAGGTTAGCAAGAGGAAAAGGAAGAGGAGACCATTATGGTTTTCCAAAGAGGTAGCAAAGAAAGTGAAAGCCAAAAAGATTGCATTCAGGCAATACAAAAAGACACAGGCTGAAGGGGATAGGGAGAAGTACCAGGAGAAGCAAAGGGAGGCAGGGAGGTCAGTAAGAGAAGCCTAAGCTCAGACAGAAGAACACATTGCAAAATCAGTGGGTAGAGGGGACAATACCTTTTACAGGTACATAAGTGAAAAAAGAAAGGCAAAGGGAGGGATAGTGAGACTGAAGGAGGAAGATGGGGGCTGCATGGAGGATGACAATGGTAAAGCTGACATATTGAACAGGTATGTCTGCTCAGTCTTTACTGAGGAAGAGGAGGGTAATGGGTCTGAAGGGAGTACAAGGGGTGAGAGAATGGTGCAGAAATGGACACGTCACTTTACATGAGAAAGGGTCCTGAAGGAACTGGAAGTAATAAGAGTTGATAAAGCAATGGGGCAGGATGGGGTGCACCCCAGGGTCCTTAAAGAACTAAGAGAGGTTGTGGCTGAACCTCTGCCTATCCTGTTTAGGCGATAACTGGAAACAGGGGAGGTACCCAAAGACTGGAGGACAGCAGATGTAGTCCCCTTATACAAAAGTGGAAACAAAGAGGAAGCGGGGAACTACAGACCAGTCAGCCTCACCTCGGTAGTGGGGAAGATCATGGAAGCACTACTGAAGGAGAGATTGGTGGAACATCTGGTTGTCAATGGACTACAGGACCCAAGGCAGCATGGTTTCACCAGGGGGGAGGTCATGTCAGACCAACCTCGTTTAATTTTTTGACTGGGTGACTAGGGAGGTGGATCAGGGGAGGGCAGTGGACATGGCCTATCTGGACTTCAGCAAGGCCTTTGACACTGTGCCACATAGAAGACCATTACACAAAATGGGGAATATGGGTGTGGGCAGGACAGTAGTGTGGTGAGTAGGTAACTTGCTGGGTGGCAGGACACAGAGGGTGGTGGTAAATGGCTGTCACTCCACAGAGGGAAGAGTGACCAGTGGGGTGCCACAGGGATCAGTGCTGGGACCAGTCTTATTCGACATCTTCATCAGTGACATTGTGCAGGACCTACAAGGCAGAATTTCACTGTTCGCTGATGACACAAAGCTCTGTAACAGAGTAGACACACCAGAGGGTGTAGACAGAATGAGAAGGAACCTGCAGAAACTTGAAGAATGGTCAGGGGTTTGGCAGTTGAAATTCAATGCAAAGACGTGCAAGATAATGCATATGGGGCACAAAAACCCTGGCACAATATATCAGTTGGGGGGTGAGGATATAGCATGCACCAAGCAGGAAAGGGATCTTGGGGTTATCATCTCTGATGACCTCAAGGTAGGGAAACAGTGTGACAAGGCAGCAGGTGATGCAACTAGGATGCTGGGATGCATAGGCAGGGGCATCACCAACAGGAAAAGGGAGGTCATAATTCCACTATACAAGACACTAGTGAGGCCCCCACCTGGGTACAGTGTACAGTTCTGGAGACCTACCATGTAAAGACATAGACAGGGTAGAGAAGGTTCAGAGGAGGGCACCAAAGATGGTACATGGATTGCATCACAAGTCCTATGAGGACAGGTTGAAGGAACTGAATATGTACTCCCTGGAGGAGAGGAGGGAGAGAAGGGATATGATAGAGACATACAAGTATCTTACAGGGAGGAACAGGGTGCAGGAATACATTATTTTTAAGTGAAAAAGATGTTCCAGGACTAAAGGGCATGGGATGAAGTTGGAGGGAGGATGATTCAGCGAAAATGTGAGGAAGAATTTCTTCACAGAACGGGTGGTGGACAAGTAGAACACCCTGCCAGAGGAAGTGGTGGGGGCTGAAACAATCATGGGATTTGAGAATACATGGGATAGACATAAAGGAATTCTGGAGGTCAGGGGAAAGGGGCAACAGACTTCTAGGAAAACATAAACTGAACTTACAAGCTCAAATGGGCAGACTGGGTGGGCCATAGGCCCTTATCTGCTGACACTGTCTATGTATCTATGTATCTATGTACCATTAGAGGGTTCCAGAGTTTTCAAGATATTGGGTGCCTCTCTTCCTTTCTGGGGACTTTCCCAGCAGCAAGAGACAGATGGATAGGGGCTTCTTGGCCCATTGGGTTTCATTTCAGTCTATCATTGGAAGGGGTCAGAGCAGTTGCTCTGCAGACAAGTATGGGTTCATCATGGGCCAAAAGGTTTTAGAGAAGCAGTCATTTGGACCATGGGGGTTTGAGCTGATGGGGATTGTTAACATTGTAATATGTTACTTGGGGGTACTTTTTGGCTTTGCTGATTCTTGGTTTGGGGTGGGTGGGTATATATTTAGTGTCAGTTGTGTATTTTATTTTTTCTGATTGGGGATATCTGTGAGGATTGTACCACTATTAACCCTTCTGTGTTATCAGATCTCTTGGGGGTGTCAGTTTTGAGGGGTGGGGTTATCTTCTGTGCAGGACTCATAGAATGGGCAGGGTGAGGTCTCCCATTGCATTGATTAGTTTGTTTCTTGTCCCATGAGTGGATCATGGAGGATGGTTTTGTAGAATATTAAGGGAAGACAATCTAAGGAACAATGCCATTGTCTCTTAAAGCATTTGAACAGGTTAAGGACACAGATTGCCTTTTTACAGGAAAATCATTGCCCAAACTTCATGTTTTTTTTCCACACGCCAAATACTCAGGTTACCTTTTAGAGCAAGGAGAAAGAACTGCAACTAGGACTAAGGCAACCTATCTGGGACAAGGGAAGAAAGCTAGTCATCTGCTGGCCCTTCATCTCCATCAGCAGGAGGCCTCAAGATGGCTCAAAGCCTTGCAGGATCCCACTTCCGATAAGTTAATTACCCAGCCTGGGCAATAGGTAGAGATTTTCAGGGATTATTTTCTAAACTTCTACACTGACAATTTGGAGAATTATACCATAGACACCAGGATGACTAATTTCCTAGGAGATATTCCCCTCTCCCAACTGTTGTTGGAACATCAACAGTCATTAGAGGGCCTGATTAGAGAAGACAAAGTTTGCAAGGCTGTCTTAAGTATGCAGACTGATAAAGTGCCCAGCCCAGATGACTTTTCAATGATTTTTTATAAAACCTTTTTGGAAGAGTTATCCATAGCTATGAGTTGAGGAAGCCTCAACTCTTGAGGGCAGAATAACCCTGATATCTAAACTGGGTAAAGACAAAACCAGTCTGACAGCTATAGACCCATTTCCTTAATCATCGTTGATATCAAGATTTAGGCTAAGGTCTTAGCTGCCAGGTTGAGTGAAATTTGGAGAACTCTAATAGGCCCAGAACAGTTAATCTTTATGGCCGGGAGACTTTTCAGCAACCATCTCCATAAAATACATCACTTGATCTCTGTATCCAGGGCAACCAACACTGACATGGTTTTGTTCTCCCTGGATGCAGTGAAAGTTTTAAATAGAGTGTTGTGGTAAAATCTTTATTTCACTTTTATCTAAATAGGGATTGCTTGACACTTTTATTTGGAGGTTACATGTTCTTTACCAGTCTCCTTCAGCCAGAGGTACCTATGATGGGGTCCTGTCATATGTTTTGCCTTTCATGAGAGAGACTAGGCAGGGATGCCCCCTCTCCTCCATGCTCTTCAATTTGTACCTAGAGCCTTTGAATTTTAGGCAGAACCTGAAAATTAACACTTCCCCATCCATCAGAAGCATTCACATTCACTCTCAAGAACTTAAGCTATCAATTTATGCTGATGACATTTTCCTTCACTTAATGGCCCCTCAAACCTCTATTCCAGAAGTTTGTAAGGTAATAGGAGAATTTGGTGTTTTTAAGCATATATACTTAATATATCCAAATCAGTGGTTCCCCACTTTTACCTCACATTAGACAACATGTTGTAGAATCTTTTGGTTTGCAGTGGGAAACTAGATGTCTTAACTATCTGGGCATTAAGCTTGCCCTACACCCCAGATCCATAAAACCTCTTAACATTGATCCACTACTTAGGAAATAGAACAAGATCTTTCCAGATGGAAATTGTTGCCTTTAATATTGGGGGGCAGGGCTAGCATAATTAAAATTAATGTTTTGCACTGGTCATTATACCCATTGGGTATGCTAAATATTGTACTCCCTTTATGTTGGTTTAAACAGCTTCATACAGTTCTAAGTCAATTTCTTTCATTAAACAAACTGGCTCAAAGAGCTTATGTGAAACTGATGAGGCCCATGATTTACAGTGGCCTGCATCTACCACATTTCACCCAGTACTGTTTTGCACTACCTGGGGCTAAATATTTTTTGTGGAGACAACAGGGAGGTGCCCAAACAGATATTACTTATATCCCTACTTGGCTGCAGATTGAGGGTGAGCTGGAAGCCACATATCACTGCTTTCTCCTTTCTTTGTTATATATTCCTCCATCTCACCTACTTCCCACACTTCACCACACTCTGACTGCATGGTCAGTCTGAGCTCATGTATAACTTTGTCAGTGTCTGAAACTTTCTTACCACAAAGACAGCTGACAACCACTATTTCTTAATCCCAATCTTGTAATTACTAAAAAGCTGATTGCACCAAGTTTTTGGCAAGGGCCTGATATTCCTTCCCTGGATGTGTTAGTCTACTTACAAATCAAGTTGTCAGGTTTTTCCTTTCCTTTCAACAGAAATATGGGGTTCAGAACAGGGATTTTTTTAAATTATTTTAGATGACACATTGCATCTCACTGTTCTTAGGCCCTCCCACATGGTGCAATCAAGCAGTTTGTTTCTTGAACATCTGTCAGTTATAGCCCAGCAGCCTCACTCAATTTCAAACCTTTATAAAACAATTGATCAGCACTTTTGGGACACTATTTCTTCCAAGGCTTTTTACTGGGAAGTAACTCTGGGTCTGGACTACTCTGATGAGTGCTGACAATCGATATGGCAGGTTTATATAAATTATACTGGTGCAGTAGAACCACTATAGTTAGGGTTGACTAGGCACTTTAATTGTAAACTTCAATTTTTGCACTTTAATATCTGCACAGCTGTTCAACAGATTTGCATGACATTTTGTATTCACAGTCTTGTAAGTAGATCTCGTGAAGTGCCAAGTTTGTTTCAGTTGGATATATGGATTGTGAGATGTGGATAGTTAAAAAACATTAAACAATTGATGTTTTTTGCTGTTTTTTTTTTTGATTGCATAGTGCCCAGATGGTTTTGAATTTTTTTCGGAAATTTTTCAGCATACTAAGGGCTTGCCTCAGAAGGATTTCCTTTAGAGGATTGGTGAAAAAATATGAATCCTTTCCACAGTTATTAAATTTAAAAAAAAATTGGGTTTTGAGCATGCTTCATACACACTTCAAAATAGCTGTAAAAGGGGCATGGTTTGCCTGTCTAGAGTCACTTCATATCTCATGAATAATAATGACTTTATTTGAATGCCTGTTTTTTTTTTTAAATTGAGGGAATTAGAAAAATCAGGTGAAAATTACAAGCTATCCCTTATTGGGAAGCTTGGTCTGTTTAACATCACTGTTTACAACAATTTGTTTTTGGTTTACTTTTTGGATGCTGACAGACTGAAGATGTAATTTGTTTTGAAACATGGGCTACAAATCAATATATTAAACATTAAGGCTACACAAGGAAAGTAGTTGTATTTTTTAATTTATGTTAAAATAGACAACAGAATATAGATTTTGTGTTCATGCGAACTGAAAAAGTTTCAGAAAATTCAATGGCTTAGAAATATGCAAAGTTTAAAAAAAGACTTTTGGCAATACAGAGAAACAGGAAAGTATTATTGGCTGTTTTAGCCTGGCACTGGCCTGACTTTGGATAAGAGAACTTTGACACAGTGCTATCCAAAGAGGCAATGTAGAATAGTGACTAAAATTCTGAGCTATGTTGCTAAAGACCTGAATTTGAATCCCATAGCCTTACTGACTTTTTTTTTAATAACTTATGCATTTGAAACAAACTCCACTAATGGCAGAAAAATGTTTATAGATTTATAAAAACTAATTACAGAAAAAGTACTATCTCAAAAAGTAGGGAAATTCTCTGCAAACTTCATTAATGCACTAGTTAGGATATTATCTTGCCTCGGTAGTGCCACTATAGTTAGGGTTGAGTAATCACTTTAATGTTAAACCCAAATTTCTGCACTTTAATAGCTTCACATTGTTCAACAGATTTGCATGACATTTTGCATGCATGGTCTCATTGGGTAGATATCTAGACTTTCCAAGTTTTGCTCTGTTTGATGTGTGAATTCTGAGATACTGATAGTGAAAAAAATTAAAAAATTGCTGGGTTTTGCTGTATTTTTTGCTATCGTGTAGTGCCAGATGGTTTGGAATTTTGGTTTGAAATTTTCAGGGTACAAAGGGGTTACTGAAGAAGGATTTCCTTTGCAGATTTGGTGAAAAATATTAAATTGTTCCAAAGTTATAACATTTTTAAAATGTGGGTTTGAGCATGCTTAGTAAACACTTCAAAATAGCTCTAAAAGGAGTGTAGCTTGGGCAACTAGAGATACCTCATAGCTCATGAATAATAATGAGCTTATCTGCATACCCATTTATTTAAAATTGAAGGAATTGTTAAAATCAGGTGAAAACTACAAGCTATCTCTCTTTGGGAAGCTAGGTCTGTTCGACATCGCTGTTTACAACAATTTCATTTAGGTTTATGTTTTAGATACTGACAGATTGAAGATGTGAACTGTTTTGAAACATGGGCTGCAAATCAATATGTTAAACAGTAGGGCTATGGAAGGAAAGTAGTAATTTTTTAACTCTTGTTACAATAGACATTATGGTATAGATTTTGGCTCAGATATTCAAAAGGGTTGCACATGGTACAACAGTGTTGCGCCATGCACAACCCACTGATGTGCCCCAGCATGATATTCAAAAGGCAAAAGTGCGTGTCACGAATCCCGATGCGCCGGAGCGCATCAGTAAGATATGCAGGCACAGGTAAGGGGGCATGCCCATGCATACTCTGCACAGCCCGATATTCAGCCCAGGATGTGCAGAGCCATGCATGCGCAACCCCTACCTGTGCCAGCACAAAGTTGATACAAAAAAAAGGAACAATGGATGGCCACCCACAGGTGAGCTGCCACATTGCAGGGCACAACATGGCAGCTGCCACCTGTGGGTGTCACTAACTCGGCTGCACCTCCGTGGTGGGCCCCCATGTAGTTGTGGGCATCAGTAAAATAGATATAATCAAAAATCCTGGTGGTCCAGTGGACCACTGCCCGCCCGATCATGGGCTAAGTAAATAAAGAAATTTCCCAAATCCCTGGTGGTCCAGTGGACCACTGCCCGCCCGATTGTGGGCTAAGTAAATAAATGAGAAATCCAATATCCCTGGTGGTCCAGTGGACCTGTGTGCCTGATCACGGGCTAAGTAAATTAATGATATTTCCAATATCCCTGGTGGTCCAGTGGACCTGTGTGCCTGATCGCGGGCTGCAGTAGAATTAATCAAAACCTATCCCATCTCTCCACCCGCTCACTAATCCCCACCACCCCGCTCCCCCCGGTCAGCGGCGGGTGGCAGCACCCCACCCACCTGCCGCCCTGCCGCCTGCTGACTGACACCGTCAGTAGGGCTGTAAGCCCATTGGTTCACAGTGTGAGCCAATGGGCATGCAGCCCATACAGTACTACAGATTCCAGATATGTAAATGGATCCCATTCACATATCTGAATGTGTAGTACGGTATGCTGCACGCCCATTGGCTCACACTGTGGACCAATGGGCGACAGCCCACCGACGGTGTCAGTCAGGCGGCGGGGCAGCAGGTGGGTGAGTGCTGCTGCCCGCTGCTGACAAGGGGGAGCGGTGGTAGGGATCAGTGGGCGGGTGGGGAGGGGTCCACTGGACCACCAGGGATGATAGGTTTTGATTAATTCTACTACAGCCCACGATCGGGCACACAGGTCCACTGGACCACCAGGGATATTGGAAATATCATTAATTTACTTACTGTAGCTCACGATCAGGTGGATAGGTCCACTGGACCACCAGGGATATTGGATTTCTCTTGTACTTAGCCCACGATCGGGTGGGCAGCCGTCCACTGGACCACCAGGGATTTTGGAAATTTCTTTGTTTACTTAGCCCATGATTAGGTGGGCAGCAGTCCACTGGACCACCAGGGATTTTGGATTATACTATCTTTTACTGCAGCCCGCGATTGGCCTGTGGGGCACATTGCTGTACTGCAGGGGGCGTCGGCCAGGAGCAAGTCACCGAGGACCGGCGCACCTGCCTACAAATGGGGTCATAATGACTTGCAAATGGCTCCATTTGCACCTTGCATACATTATGGCTCCATTTGCATGTCAACCTTTGAATATCGTGGTTGCTGCACCTTGTGCAATGGAACTTGTGCTAGCACATCCCCATGCTCCACTCTGGCCACTGGTGCTGGCACAGAGCCACTGCGCCATGCACACTGTGGGTGGCCAGGGTGAGATATTCAACAATGCTGAGCCATGGTGCAGCTCCGTTGAATATCACCCGGTCAACGCCCCTGCCCAGCAAAGTTGCGCTGCACCCAGGCTTGCGCCACAGCCTGGTGCAGTTTGAATATATGGGCCTTTGTGTTCAGGTGAGCTGAAAAACTTTCAGATAATTCAATTTCTTAGATATATGCAAAGTTGAAAAAAACATTTGGAAATACTGAGAAAGTAGGATTGGCTGTTTTACTCTGGTACTGGCTTGACTTTGGATAGGAGAACTCTGACATGGTGCTACCTAAGGAGGCAATGGAGTGTACTAGCAAAGTTTCTGGGTACTGAACCCGGGAAGATGGGTTTGAATCCCACAGCAGCCACTTTTTGTTTTGATAATAACTCATCCATTTAAAAAAACTAATTATGGAAAACACTCATGTGTTTATAAAAATGAATTACAGAAAATGTACCATCTCAAAAAGGAAGGAAATTAATTGCAAAAATCATTGTTCATTGCACTTGTTAGGGTATTATAGTAGTGCAGTAGTGCCAATATAGTTAGGGTTGAGTATGCATCAAAGTCATGTGTTTAGAAAAACTAATTATGGAAAAATATGCATGCATTTATGAAAATTAACACAGAAAAAGTACTATCTCAAAAAGTAAGGAAATTCATTAGAAAAAAAAAACGTTGTTATTGCACTAGTTAGGATTAAAGCAACAAAAGTAGGGAAATGTGGCATTAAAATTTCCAACCCTAACACCCCAGCCCTACCCTGTAGGCAGCAACAGGCGTAGGGCGTGCCTTGTGATTGTCAACCCTAGCACGCACCTTATTCCATGAGTAAGTAAACTGAGATGGGTACAGTATGAAAATTGAGTGAGCATTAGAGTTGACAATCCCAAGGCACACCCCACTCCTGTTGCTGCCTGCATGGTGTGGCTGGGCTGCTAGAGTTAAAAACTCTAATTCCACATGTCTCTACTTTTTTTGCTTTAACCCTAACTAGTGCATTAACACAGTTTTTTGGAAATGAATATGTTAATCAAGACCGTCTTTGGTTACAATGATTTAATATCCTTCATAATCTTTATTTTTCACCAACCAAGCTGTTTCAAATGGGTAAAAATCAGACCCCCACCTGTACTAGATGTGGTCTGGAAGATGGCACTCTGTTCCATATGTTATGGCAATGCTTGAAAATACAGCCTTTTCAGGAATCCATCAGAACCAGTTTGGAACATCTCCTAGGTTTTCAGGATGCCTTCACCCCAAAGATTTATATGATCGGAGATTATGGTAATCAACTCTTGGGGTCACGGAAAGATCATATGGCATTGATTGCTGTGGTTGCAACATTAATCATTCTATGTCACTAGTTGAACACCACGATCCCACTATGGGCTGAGTGGCTACAGGAGATGTTAAACAATATCAATGTAGAAAAATAAATAGCCAGGTTTTAGCACACCTTACATGCTTATAGGTCTAGCAGGGAGACTTTAAATACGTTATTACTAATTAGACACTAAATGGGAACATGCTCTCTTCATGAAATTGTGTATTAAATAATTTTTAAGATATTTATCTTTCTCTCAGGGATTCCCCATTGGTCCAGGGATGCTTCAAGGGGTCCTGCTTGGGTATTGGGACTGGGGTTGAGTGACGGTGGGGGATTTGTTTTCGTTTGTTTGCACTGTTTATTGTTTGTTGCTTTGTTATTGTGTTTATTTTTTATTTTCTTTTTGTTGTTGGCTGTTTGACACTTAATAAAGTATATTTAATTGAAAAAAAGAAATGCTCAGTGTCTAAAGTCCTAGGCAGTTTGTAGTGAACCCCTTGGCATATGTCTGAATGAATGAATGAATGATGATAGGAGATCTTACCAATCTCTGTCTGCCTGCTGGTCAAAGGTCATGCAGTTCTGCAACTTAGTGACACAAGGACAGCTACTGGTAGACCCCTTTAGCTGGCTTCTAGGATGGTTGAGCCTTAACCAGACACTAACATGAACTCAAAGGAATGGTTGGTCCCTGCCACACTGAAGCAATTCAACAGATTTTGCTAAAATGGAGATCAGATAGACCCTCATATGTTATATATTGACTGTCAGCATTATTAAAACAATCAAACTATGAGAAATTGATATATCTTTCCAGGGCAAACATAGCACTGTATAATGTAGTGTGGATCCCTTTCTCCAGTGCTCTCAAGTGACTTAACCTCAAGCTGTTAGTTTTATTATTATGCTCTCTTCTTGTACCATATTGTAGAGTGTTTTAGCTCTTCCTTGGAACAACTGGGTCCACAAGCATAGCACTTTCTGGTTTTCTTTATTTTTTTTTCCTGTGCTATTGTTTTAATGTTTTTATTTTGCTATGAAGAATTACTATTACATATTGATTTTTAGGATTAGTTAGTTACTACTGTATTAGTTAGCCTTCTGTATTTTTACCTTGTGTATTTATTGTCTTCCTGTTAAGCTTTTACTTTGTTTTAGTGTTAAATGTATCCTTAAAAAGTGATGTATGCCCTTTTTGATGTGTTGTTAATTCTTCTGTAGCATCCGTACTGTTATTATTGAAACTCAATAAAAATTAAAAAATTAAAGAAAGATTGTCAGGTAGGAGAAGACCTGGCAAGGGTGGGGGACAGTAAGTCCAGTGTAAGGGGCCATTCATAAGAGTCTGCTTTTTGGGCTACTAGGGCTGCCAGGGTATTGTTGAAAGGAGGCACACATGGCCAGACCAACCATGCTTTATGCAATTGATATCATACACTGACATGCTTTTGTATTTGTTGCCATAATGAGCACATCAATACATGTGCCAGCACAGTTTGTCCCCTGGGCAGGTGCTTGCCCTCCCTGGAGAGAGGGTTACTGCACAAATGGTCTTTGAAGCAGCAGCAGGGCTCCAGGGACCCCACATGGAAGGTTAGGGATTTTATGGTTGAAAGATACCCATACATATGCAATGTACTGCACTGTTATACCCATTTAGTTCAGGAGGCTGACCTGGAAAATTATGCATTCTTCGGGTTGGCAAAAGACCCCACAAGAAACTAGGCACCATCAAACCGGTGTATAGAAACAGCAATACAATTGTATGCACACTAGAGGTGGGGTGGGGATATGTAAAAGCCCCAGGGATGTGTGAAGTAATGAATGTGCAGAACATGGCACAGGAATGAATTTGTAGTGTAGTGTGTGCAAGTACCATGTAAGCAAAAAAGTTATATGGCCAGGAAAATTCCCAGCAAGCTGCTTACCAAGTAGGCAGCAATTAAGTAAACATCAGCATGCTTGATCACAGCTTCTGTATGGACCTTATAATTTGTGTGTGGTCTCATGTTAATGATGCCCATAATATGGCTTTTAAGGTGCCTTTGATCCTCATCACCCTTTACCCACGATGGCATTGTGACTGATGCTGGTGCAGAACTAATAGTTCATGGCATAAGGCTTGTACTTTTCAGGACGAGATGCCATCCAATACCTCTAGACTCAGAAGGTGCCTGGCTCTTACACTTATAACAATAAATATTGATTAATGGAATATGGATTAAGAACTATGAATACATTTTTATGCTTTGCTGTTTTTGGAGCCTTTATTTCAATTATTGTTTTTACTTTATTAAATTCCTAATCTAGTTCCATTACAGTCATCTTGGATCTGTGAACAATAAATCTGATGGATTTTACCTGAAATGCTACAGTTATCTTACTTTTTTCTTTTCTTTATTCAAAATACTGTATACAATTATTGAAATTAATACAATATGTATAAATGTTCTGTTACAATCAGAATATAGTTGAAACTCTTATTAAAAAACATTCTATTCTGATGTAATATGGAACTTCATTGAAAATGAGCTCTTCTCAATTGAATGTATCCTTTATTCTTGAATGAATAAAAAATGATTTACTACTACTACAGAAAAAAGATACATTCTGTCCACAAAATGAACTAAGTAGTTGACAAAAAGCTTTTTGTCAACATAATTAAGTTCTCAGTTTTACAAAAGGCATTTTGTCCACAAATGAAGTCAGCAGTTTGAGAAAATTTATATTGTCCACACAATGAAGTTAGCAGTCTGAAAAGATGCCTTTTGTCCACAAAATGAAGATATGAGTTTTTCAAAATAGTACAGTTTGTACACATACTGTAACTATTTAAGGAGCTGATCACCTCTGTTTTGTCCCACAAAATGAAGTTGGCAGTCTGATAAAATGCATTTCGTCCACAGAATAAAGTTTTTTGGTTTTTTTTTAACTCTTTTTTTTTTGTGCACCACTCACCTCTGAACTCTATCCAGCAACCTCCTGGATCACAGTGTCTACCTCCCAGCATGGCTCAGAAGTCACAGGCTCCTCTCCGGCCACAGGCATCCCCCAGGTCTACCCTCCGGGGAAGGGCCACCCCCACCCAGGGCACTCTTTCTCCAAGTATTGAGACACCAGGCCAGAGAGGAGGGGGATAGCCTGAGGACCGTGCCCGTGTCTGGGAGTGTGGCCTGGAAGAGAGGTGCTTTTGTCTATCAGAGGCAAGAGGGGGGTTTCTTTTTCTTGTGCACTCCGTCCAATGTGGAGCCCAGTTACCAAGGCAACGTGTGCCATGGCTCCACCCCTGGCATATGCCTGCGACGCTACATTCGGTTATCCCCAGCCTCTGCCAGAGGGCGGTCTTTGAGTGAATCACTAAACTAACCCTCCCCGGGAAGAGAGAAAGCAGTCCTCCATAAGCTCAGTCTCTTCCCCTCCCCTGCCGACCATGGCCATCCAGGGCCATTCCCAAACCCAGGTCGCCAGTGTGACATGAGGTGTGGTGTCCAGCTCCTCAACCCTCAGCACCACCAGGCAGGCTCACAGAATGAAGTTTGCTGCAGTATTTGAAAACATGCGTTTTGTACATAGTCTGGTACAGCCTGCCAGAAGACATAGTGGGGGCAAAGACTGTGGGGAGCTTCAAGCATGCATGGGAAAAGCACAAGGGTAAATTAGGTAGAAGAAGGGGGTTGGAGGGCAGCCGGTGACTAAATAGGGTCAGAGGTATTGGATGAGGGAAGGAAAAGAGGCAGACTAGATGGGCCTACCAATCCTCTTCTTCAGACAAAGTCTGTTTCTATGTTATACAGATTGACTTAAGCTGTGAATAAAAATTATAATATAATATGCTGGGCTTATGAAGTACCCTAAACAAAAGTATGATGCAGTGGCCAACATTGAGGGCTACTGGTTCAAAAACATTATGTCTGTTCAGTCAATGCCAAACATAGGCAATGCTAGTAAACTGGAGTACATGGCTAACAATGTTCAAAATGTACTGGTTTCTAAGTCCTATGTATGACAACAAAATGTCGCTATACAAGTTGACAGCATAGGCTACAGGTTCCACAAATTGTGTCCATTAAGACAGTGCCAGACATGGACAAGCTTCCTATTATGCCATTGATAAGTGGATGTGTTTTACACACTGGTTACATGGGCAACGTTGCCCCCAAAAGTATTTATTCAGCCTGTGTAGCCCTGACAAAAATTCACAAAACATTAACCTGAAGAAGCCTGAGTGAAGACAAAAGTGCAACATCCCACACTGGGGGTTAAAGATTCCAAAAATTGTGCACCCATTGGAATAGTGCCACACATGGACAAGGCTTTTTGTTATGCCATGGGTAAGTGTTGTACATACTGGTTTCATGGGCAATGTTGCCCCAAAAATTACTTTTTCAGCCTGTCATAAATTCACAAAACATTAATCTGAAGAAGCCTGAGTAAAGACAACAGAACAGCATCCCACAGCTTAGAAAGTCAATGGCTAAAGAACTGATGAATGGAAGATATTGGATGTATGTGTCAGCTACCACTTGAATGACTTTCTTCCTCTTTTTCTCTAGCTGATCCCCTAATGTTCTCTTCCCCTGCTAGTCCCATCCAGAGTGTGGAAGGAGGGCAGATCTGGCAGTTTAGAGAGTTTTTGTCTAGTACCAAAAGTCATAGAGACAGTTTTTTTTCACATTCAGGGAAATCTGATTTGACTGGAACTAATGCTGGATATTGGTAAAAGACAGTTGAAGTCTGCTTGTCAGGTCTGGTATGGAGGAGCCTGAGGCAAATATGACAGTGTCATCAGCATACATGTGTATGGATGCAGATGTACAGTACATGCAGAGGGAAGGGAATTTAGAAAGATGGAGAAGAGGATGGGTCCAAACACTGAGCCTTGGGGGATGCCAGTGTGGATAGGGGGTGACAGGGAGTTGCCAATTTGGCAGCTTGAGTTCTGCCAATGAGGTAGGAATGGAACCAATCTGTGGCTTGAGTCGAGAGACCAGCAGCAGAAAACTGGGTTAGGAGGAGGGTGTGGGCCACAGTGTTGAAGGCTTTGGCCAGATTAATGAACATAGTAGAGGTAACCAAGCCCTGGTCCATACCCGTCAGGATGGCATCAGTGAGCCTGAGGAGGGAGGTAGATGTGGAGTGAGATTTACAGAAATCAGACTGGAAAGGGGTGAGGAAGGAAGAGAAGCCAAGAAATGCAGAGAGTTGAGAAAGTACTACATGTTCTTGGAGTTTAGCAAGGGTAGGGAGAAGAGAAATAGGGCGACAGTTGCCCGGAACTGAGGGGTCACCACCCTTAGGGAGGGGAATGACAGTGGCTGATTTCCAGGAAGAGGGAGCTGAAGCCAGAGAGAAATAGAGGTTGAGGAGTAGAGCAATAGGGTGGCAAATAGCAGAGGCAGAGAGTTGCAAGAGCTTTGAGTCCAGACCATATGGACTTTACAAAATCACACATGCCCCCACAATGCAAAGCATCATGGGCTGCATATGCAAATCACCACAGAATGTTATGCTGGTCCAACTTTAAGCAGAATTGCATGGTGCCGAAAGGCCTCTCACACAGTTTGCAAAGGGTGCTAACAGAAGACATAGACACGTGTTTCGTCCTACCAGGACTCATCAGTATGCCTCATCTGGTTGACACCCCAGTGGAATGGACTAGCTACCCTTAAGGCAGTGTGCCTTGGATATATTGTGGTGAACCCATTAAAATAAAAAACTATTTAAAAGACAAAGAACCTCTGTGCTCAAACACTGAGGCAAGGGTTACCCCGAAGGGCATTTGGCTGGGAAGCCAAGTTTCAAGAAAATACAAAATCACACATGCCCCCACAATGCAAAGCATCATGGGCTGCATATGCAAATCACCACAGAATGTTATGCTGGTCCAACTTTAAGCAGAATTGCATGGTGCCGAAAGGCCTCTCACAGAGTTTGCAAAGGGTGCTAACAGAAGACATAGACATGTGTTTCGTCCTACCAGGACTCATCAGTATGCCTCGTCTGTTTGACACCCCAGTGGAATGGACCAGCTACCCTTAAGGCAGTGTGCCTTGGATATATTGTGGCAAACCCATTAAAATAAAAAACTATTTAAAAGACAAAGAACCTCTGTGCGCAAACACTGAGGCAAGGGTTACCCCAAAGGGCATTTGGCTGGGAAGCCAAGTTTCAAGAAAATACAAAATCACACATGCCCCCACAATGTTTGCCCACAGAGGTTCTTTGTCTTTTAAATAGTTTTTTATTTTAATGGGTTCACCACATTATATCCAAGGCACACTGCCTTAAGGGTAGCTGGTCCATTCCACTGGGGTGTCAAACAGATGAGGCATACTGATGAGTCCTGGTAGGACGAAACACTTGTCTATGTCTTCTGTTAGCACCCTTTGCAAACTGTGTGAGAGGCCTTTTGGCACCATGCAATTCTGCTTAAAGTTGGACCAGCATAACATTCTGCTGTGATTTGCATATGCAGCCCATGATGCTCTGCATTGTGGGGGCATGTGTGATTTTGTATTTTCTTGAAACTTGGCTTCCCAGCCAAATGCCCTTTGGGGTAACCCTTGCCTCAGTGTTTGCGCACATATGGACTTTTACCCTTTGTAGGATTTAGAGCAAGTAGAGCTTTAAGGACTTCAGCAGATGTAACAAGGGAGAAAGAGAAGGAGGAGGAGGAGGAGGGTAGAGAGTGATGACAGGGGGAAAAGAGAGGAGGGGGAAGGGAGAAGAGGAGGGTGGAGGCACAGGTGGTAAAAAAGTTGTTAAATTCAGCAGCAACAGCAGAGGGCTCAGAGATGGTAGCCCCATTCACCTTAAGGAAAGGAGGTCAGACTGGGTGGGAAGCAAGGGGAGACAAAGGAGTGAATGGCCTTCCAAAATTTGGATGGGTGGTTAATATTGGTTTTGAAGGTGGAAGCAAAATAATCAGCCTTGGCGAGTTTAGTTGTCCGAGTGCAGGCAATTCATAAAGTTTGATATCTGTGGTAATCAGCAGGGGACCTAGAAGATTTGTGAATCTTCCAGGCCTGATCACATGCCCTTAGGCAAGCTAGCAGCTCAGCAGAGATCCAGGGGAGGTGAGAACCTCAAACCCTGGTTTTCTTAAGCGAGGCATGAAGAATGCTGAGGAGAAGTTTAAGGTGGAGTCCATGGAGCTGGCAGTGGATATAGATGACCAGGCTGTAGCTGCTAGAGTCTCATGAAGTGGGTGGAGGTCCAAGTACTGGAAACAGTGAATCTGCAAGAATTTGGGTGGGGCTTTGGAGCGGTGAACCTTGTGAATACAGTACACCATATGGTGGTCACGGAGGACATCTGGGAGGGTGGCCAATGTAGTAATTCTATGGGGGGCTGAGGTGAAGGCCCAGTCCAGAAGAGTGTGGTTTAAAGTTTTAAGATTCAAGCTAGTAGAATCAGAGATTAGTTGGGAGAGGTTAAGATATTTGATGTTATCGCAGAGGTTGGTATTAGAAGGGGAGAGACAATTTTTATTAAAGTCCCCAAGAATGAGGAGTTCCCCAGTGGAGGCATGAGAAGAGATGGTGGAGAGAAGTTCAGTAATAGTGGAAGGAGTTATTCCAGGGCAGCAATATACATCAGCCACAAAGATGGGGAGGGAGAAGGGAAGGGAGATCTTGATAAGGAGAAGTTCATAGGCAGAAGGGGAAGACATGTAGATAATATGAACATACTGTAAGGCAGAGGAAAGGTACATGGCCACTCCACCACCCCTGATAGCACGGTCCTGACGGATTAGGGAATAGTCAGGGATGACCACCGCTAAGTCAGGAGTCTTGTTGGACAGCCAGGATTCAGAAAGTATTAGTATGTTGGGATTGAGGTTGACCATGAGAGGCTGCAATAAGTCTACTTTAGGAAGAAGACAATGGATGTTAAGATGAGCAAGACTTAGCCCCTTAGAGAAATTTGAGAGAGGGGGGGACTGCTGTGCTGGGATTGGTCTCAACATCACTGATAAGCAGTAGCAGGATGACAATAAGAAATTTAGTTGGAATGGAGGGGTGTTTACATAGTAGGTGAGATAGTGTGCGATGTTTAGGAGGAGAACAGATGGGATAGGTGAGTAGGAGTTGTAGGATAGCCAGATGAAGGTTAGGAGAGGGGAGAAGAGAACAATGAGGAGGCCAGGGTGAGTGGGAGGGAATGTGAGAGCATGAGTCTGGGGAGAGCGGGTGAAATTGTGGGGGGGAGGTAAGAGAATAAAGGGGAGAGGAGGGGTGAAAGGGTGGTAGAGAGGTAAGCGTGAATAGGAATGGGAGTAGGAAAAGAGTGAGGTTTAGCATAATTAAGCAGAAGGGGCAGGAGAAGGAAGAGAGTGTAGCTACTTTAGTTATAAAATGGGATTAGTTATGCAAAATAAGATACAGGCCCAGTTTCTAGCCCAGGTTTAATAACTGGGAGAAACAAGAGGTGGCAGATTGGAGCGCTCCCTAAATGGCAGTGCAATGGGCAGGCACAGAGAAGAGTAACAATTCAGGCTGAGATAAAATAATAGTTTAGGCACCTCATGATAGTGTGTTAGCATAGAGGTTAGTTGACACAGGGCCAGTTGGTGGGGGGGATGTAAGTAGTGTGTAGAAGCAGATGGGGGACCAGGGACTTAATGGTTCTAAACATTGCTAAAAATTGTAGATTAGGTTAAGGTTGGTAGTACTGAAAGGGGGACAGAGGGCAGAGGTGAATGTGGTGGGAGAGTGAGGAGTTACATGTGTTGTTTAGAGGGGAATGTGTAGCAGGGATAAAAGGTAGCAGAAGGCAACATGAACTTGTAGCTGCTATGATAGAGTAATGGTTAAGGTTGTTGCCTCCAGTGTACAAGGACTCAGGAGGAGAGAAGTTCTGCTGTAACTTGAGGGATTGTGAATACTGCCACAGTAAAAACAAGCATTTGTCAATGCTGAATGTTGTCTTGCTGGCATTGGCATTGGTAGTGCAGGAGTTGGAGAGATGCATAATAGGAATGGCAGTGAAATATGTAACTGACACCAACCCCACACCACCCTGCAGAGACTGACAGGCATTGAGGTGTGCCTTTGGGTTGTCGGCCATAACGCTCATGGCATTTCACCTCACTCTACCCTGCAGACTCTGACAAGTGTTGCATTGTGCCTTGGGGTCATCAGGCCTTAGGTTCACCATATTCCTTAAGGAAATACATTGAGATGGGTCCAGTATAGGAGAATGGGGTAAACTTTGGGGCCAAAGAGTCCAAGGAACACCTTGATGCCTGTCACTGGTTTCAGGGTAGGGTTGGGGGTGGAATGCTTGAGCATTACAGCTGACAATCCAAAGTCACACCTCTGGCACCTGTCAGTCTCTATAGTGTGAGACATTATGGTTAGAAATCCTAACACCCCAGGTGTTTGTTGGTATTTGCACTCCAAATTTTCAACATGGGCTTTTTGTGACCTCACCTCATGAAAGCATTTGAGATCTCCGCTCATGAACAGTGGGACTATGATTTTGTTAATCTGTCCAGAATATTGATTTCCCAAAATGACCGCATCATTCTGAGCCAGATGTGCAAAAAACACATTTTGGGCAGAATGTGAAAAATGACAGCTGTACTGTTCATAAGAAAGTGTGAAAAATGGCAATGTTGAAAATCTGGAGTGAAAATATTAAAAATTCTCAAAGTTACGAGCCTGCATGGAAACTGTGCAATGCACACTTGTAACAGTCATTTTGTGGAATTTGTTCACCAAATTTTCAACATAGGCATTTGGGACCTGCACTTATGAACAGTGTCACTGTGATTTTCTTAATCTGTCCTGAACATTGATTTCCCACAGTCACCACTCCATTGTGCATCAGATGTGCGAAAACACATTTTGAGCAGGATGTGAAAAATGACAGTTCTACTGTTCATAAGGAGGTATGAAAAAATAACAATGTTGAAAATCTGGAGTGAAAATATAAAAAATTCTCGAAATTATAAGCGTGCATGCAAACTGCGCAATGTACGCTTGTAACACAGTTATTTTTTGGAATTTTTTCACCAAATTTGCAAAATAGGCTTTTTGGGAGCCCACCTCATAAACAGTGATACTGTCATTTTGTTACTTGGTCCCGAAAAGTGATTCTGTGCAGTGACTGAAAAATCACCTTTCAGGACCGAATAACGAAATGATAGTGACTGAGTTCATGAGGTGGGGTCCGAAGAACACCATCTTGAAAATTTGGAGCCAAAAGTCACAAAAATGGGCATGATAGTCACCTAAGACGAAACCCCCCATTGATGCCATTGTACAGCTTACCATGATTTTCTTCAGTTCAAGGCCAGGCTCCAGAGGTAAATATGGGGTGAGGGGGGTGCGAGGAGGTGGGTGCAGGTTGGGGGAGGAGGGTATTGTGACCATGAGGGACCATTTTCTGTGTTACAGGTAAAAAAAAAGGATGTCACAGGAAGGTTTTGCCTTACAGGTTTGCTTTGGGCACACTGGGGTTGGCTCCCAGTGTGCCACCTGTGTTTTTTGGGGACAGGGGACTGAAGCCAATGGGGATTGGGCCTCCTGTTGGCAAAGACAGTGTGTCTCTGTTTGGGGGGTTGATGCTGAGGGGGATTTGGCACCCCCCCTTGGCAGAATGGGGACAGGGGACTGAAGCCGATGGGGATTGGGCCCCCCTGTCAGCAAAGACAGCGTGTCTGTATTTGGGGGGGTGATGTCAAGGGGGATTGGGCATCCCCCTCGGCAGACAAATAAAAACAAGGGGGAACATATGCCAATAGGGATTGGGCTCTCCCATCGGCAAATTAATTGGGAAGGGGGCATGCCGGCAGGGGGATTGGGCACCCATGATGTCTGCTTTCTGGGGACTGTGAGAAGTGGATGGCGGCAGCCACCGCCATGTTTATTGAATATTTCAACAGGCAAGGCATGCCCTGCAATGACTGGCCACTCCCTCATTGCAGCAGCAAAATTCTTTCAGGTTGGTGGCACGCTTCTGAACTGCTGTCATAGATAGGGTGCTCGTTCATTGGTGCCACAGAGATCATCCCAAAAAAGCAGTGGCCCCATTGGCCACAACATGGTCGCATCTCCACAACCTGCTACTTCAGCAAGCTGTCACAAAATGCTGCTTGTGCTGCATGCATAAGATAACATCAAAATTATTTTCTTTACATTTTGTTTTTCAGTTTTGCATTGCACTGTGACTGGGATGCATTCCAACCGTGATGCAAAAGCATTTTACAAACATCACTATTGAGCTGGTTAAGAACTGAAAAGCAATGCAATATGAGTTGCCAATGCATTGCCAGTTGTAAAAAACAATGCTAAACCAATTTATTGGCAGAAAAGTTTAATGTGACTTTTACTATACATGTGGCTGGGCACCATCACACTGCCAGCTGACACACACTTCCTGCCCACTTACCAAATCACATTGCAACAGCACAGCTCAGGATCACCCACACACACACACACACACACACACACACACACACACACACACACACAGTGGTTGCTTCAGAACTTGGAAGGAGGAAGGGACCACAGCAACTTGGGGATGGAAGACTGCCACAATAAAAAAAACATATTTAATTTTATGGAGGGGGAGGCTGCCAAGATGCCAACTACCAGTGGCTGGACATGAGTACATTGCCAGCTGACACATATTTGCTACCAACTACTCAGATCACACTGCAGCAGCACAGCTCAGGATGGCACACACACACACAAGTTGTTTTAGGACTCAGTAGGAGAAAGACAAAAATGCTGCAAGTTGCAATTTGGTTGTATGTAAAGAGTTTGAATTTTAATACTGTCACTGAAAGAAACAAATTCTGGTCAGAGCCAACATGGCTGCTTTAGAGCAACAAGTCTGAGTGAAAACTACCCAAAGCTCCTGCCATGGCTGATGGCTTACTTGTGCTGGTTCTACAAATCAAGAGAAACAACAGGCACAGTACTGCAGTCCAGGAGTAACATCAGTTTGTAGAGGTAAAAAAAAACAGACTGGATCAGTACCTCCAACTGCAGGAACATTTTATTAAGTTATAGTCACACAGAGAGTGCTGTGTTTACCTAGCACTTCAGACACGAACTACCACGCTGGAACCAGTTACCAGTTTTAAATATATAGGGGTCACCCTTGACTCTGCCCTTACCTTCTGTGAGAATATTGCATTGACCTGCTCTGCAATTAACATCAGAATTGGTCTCCTGTATAAACACAGACCCTGTCTCCCTCCTGACACCCTCTGTTTAGCCATCTCTAGCTCCATCCTTTCCTTGGTAGACTATGGTATAGTCATCTATGGCACCACCTCTTACACTGCCCTGACCAGCATTAAACGCACCCCTCAACAAAGCATGTCTGCTGGCCACAGGCTGTGATCAGCTCATGCATACCTGTGACCTCTACTAACATTCATCATGGCTAAACTTTCAGGGGCGTCTATTCTACCAGACCTACTTATTGGCCAAAAAAAAATCCAGCTGGGGATAGCCCCTCCGGTTGTCTTTCGCTCATCAAATGGGTTTGCCAGCACGAGCCACAAGACACTCTGAGACTACTGCCTTCCACATCCCTTTTGTGAAGACCACTGCTGGCCAAAGGTCCTTTCACTGCAGGGCTTCACTCTGGATGAACTCAATCCATGATCCTACCTTATCTATCCCCAGGTCGGACCTTTTAAATCTGAGCTATGTGGCCACATTATGACCAGCTCTAACTGTGATTACAGATAAAGTCCTCTACAAGTTCAAAGTTCCACTGCGGAATATGTATCTGATTCTAATATATGATTCAACTATACACACCTTTGGGTGTTGCTCTATGTATGTATTATGCATTATTGCCTCTGTACTTACTACTTAGTCACTGTATTCTGTTATACTCTGTACCTGTCTTCATTCTATGCATGATGTGGAGCCTTTGTAAATGAGTCCCTGACTCAAAGGGTTGTAATTCCTACACTTTCATAAATAAATTATATATATCTATATATATATATATATATTATAAATAATGTTGAAGATTTATGTTAAGAAATGCAACTTGAATTTAAAATACAACTGTTAAATTTTGTGGAAAGTTAGAGAAACCCCTCTGTGATGAAATGGACTAACCTATCTGAACTTAGAACTACAGCATTAAAACTGTTTGCATGAGGTGTTTTGTGTGAAAAATACTACTTGAAATGCTTAGAAATAAACAAATCTGATTAGCCAAGAATTATGTCATCATTTATAATTTTGTGTATAAAGGATATACTGGATATACTGGAAAATTTGGACAAAAGAAGGCCAGAAAGCCCATCGAGATTGTCCCCCTCAAATGTGGGTCAATTGACTTGGTGATTTGTTAACCAGCTATCTAACTTTGTTTTAAATGACTCAATAGTTTCAGAGTTTACTATATATTTTGTTAATAAATTCCATTGTTTTGGTGCTCTTATACTGAAAAAGTTCTCTCTCTTTTATTAGTGTTAACCCGTTCGATTTTTATTTGTTTATTATGTAATCTACCAACAATATGTTTATTAGACTATGTCAGTCCACATTCTTTCATTTGAATAGGGCATTTTAATATTTTAAACAAAAACTTCAAATCTCCCCTAAGTCTGCTTTGTTGTAATGAGTGTAGTCCAGTTTTTGACAGACGTGCTTCATATGACATATGTTTCAGTTTTGGTATCATTTTAGTCATTTTTCTCTTAACATGTTCCAATCTATAAATGTCTCCTTTAAGGTAAGGATTCCAGTAGGGAGATCCATAATCTAAATAGGGCCTGACATATGACCTATATAACGGGACCAAGCACTGTTCAGATTTATTAACAAAGGTTTTACCAATTTGTTTTAATAAAGAATTTGCAGTATTGGCCACTTTATTGCAGTGTTGGCTAGCTGATAATTTGCTATTCACCAGAATACCTAGGTCTCTTTCACATTCAGAATGTTTAAGTTGTTTATTGTTTAACCAATAGGTAGTCTTTGGATTTTTATTCCCGAAGTGTAGAACCACATACTTATCAATGTTGTAGTCCATGAGGTTAGTTTTTGCCCATATTTCAACATCATTAAGCTCTTTTTTTAAAGTAGCAATATTTTCAGTTGAATCTACTCTGCCTTCTATCTTGGTATCATCTGAAAATTTAGAAATAAAGCTGCTGGAAGATAGAGTCAAGTCGCTAATAAATATGTTCAATGAAGTTGGTCTGAGGACAGAGCCCTGAGGAATATCACTAGTCACCTTACATGAATCTGAGAGGGATGAGTTTATCCTAACAATGATGATAGTGGATGGCAAGCTGTGCAAACCAAGCCTGTGTTGTCATCGACCTCGAGAGTAGTCAGAACCCTGCTGGCAATACAGGATTGTTGTACATGTGACTGGGCATCCAGTGTTTTATACAGTATATGTTGTTTTTTTTATCTTAAGAAAATAAATTGTTGCCCCCCCCCACACACACACATGGCACATAACTTTGGGAAATTTTAAAACTAATAAACCCATTCTAAACCCAACTGCTAATACTCCATGCAATGCTACTGACAGTCTATTTGCTTTTAAAATCATTTGAAAAAAAGCTTACTTCATAAAAAAGGAAGACCTGGGTGAAGAGCAAGAGAAAGATCTGCACTTGTGTTCTTCCATTTAAATCAACACAGATTCAATCAAATGCATTATAGTACAGATTGTGCTCATGCATGTTTCATAGTTCCTTTTATTTTTGTATGTAAGATTCTTTTTAAATGATTTTGAAAGTAAAACACTATCAGTGGCATTGTGCTGTGCATTAGCAGCTGGGTACAGGATGGATATAGTAGTTAAAACTAATACAAACATTGGAAATGTCTGTGTTTGGGTCTATGTGTGGTGAGGGGATACAACAATTGTGAGAAGAACAAAGAACAGGTGGCACTAAATTCCCATTCTTATTAAAACATTTTTACACCACAGACAAGTGCAACATCATTCTATGACATTTGACCTGTGGTACCAAAGCTTTTCAGTTTGGATGGAAAGCCATGCAGAGCAGACCCTAACTATATACTACAGTGCCTTTTATACACACTGTAATTCTAAGTGTTTTTACAAAGCATCAAGTTACATGCTGATAGTAAGGGATTATATGCAGCATGCATACAGAGACCACTGAGCACACTCACATGATACACACAGGCATCCTATAGTAAACCAGTGGTTTTCAAGTGAGATATCTTGAGGGCCACACAATGCAAAATATGCTGGTGGCCTTTCTCTTTACATTTTTCATTTCATTCCCTTAATGTAAAATATTTATTTTCCCATATAGTACAGTACATAGCAAATGATGTTCATATTGTCATCTTTCTTTTGCCAGTAGAAAATGGCCAAAGGCTGGCATTGGTACAGTAATATAGTTACAATTTATAGGGCCAGCAACCTGAGCTCTGGAATAAGCCAGAGTCATTCAAGGCTGGCCACTGAGTGGAGGACTGAGTATCTCACAGGATGCTCCCCTCCTCCACAGTGGGATGGTCTCTGTCTCCCATGCAGTGCTGCTACCTGGGTGAATACAGGTGGAAGCAGAACAGAGGCATGGTGGAGAGGGGATCTGCTGGGCTCACAGTAGGCATGCAGATGTGTATAGTGCTGCTCTGAGCCCTGTGTGGGGATGGCCCTGGGTTAGGGAGAAGACAGCAAAAAAATAGCCCCAGCAGCAGTCAGAGATGATCCCTCAGTATATCTGGAGGACTCTCACCCTGCTGTTTGATGCAAAATTAAAGAATTGAGGAGGTTGCTGCCCACTCCTATCCCTGTCAGTAGCACAGTGTCATGGCTTGATGGAAGTGGTATATTGCAGTCAGAGGTGATAGAGGTCTGGGAGTTTGGGGGCAGCACCTGAGATTGGAGGGAGCATAAATAGTAAGCTAAACAAGCAATGGGGTGGTGTGGAGTTGAGGAGGGTGCAGTCCTCCTGGACTGTCATAGCCCCACAGAAAAGTAAACAGAATTTCGTTGAACATTGCCTGGTACCAGTGAGGACCTCCAGCACACTGCAGACTCTCCAATGACTGGGGGGCTGGAGAAGATAGGGCAAAACAGAATAGGATATGTGGTTTGTGGACAGGCAGAGGGGGCCACATAGTTTCTACTGCTTCCCTTAGGCAAGCATAGCTAATGGTCTCTTTCACCCACCCTATGCCTCAAGGAGTTTGTGTCCATTATTGGGTGGATACTGGCCTCTGTCCCATGGCAAGCCACCATCCCACCCACCTGCATAGAGATGTGCCCAGGTCAGGCATAGGGTGCATAGGGGCACGCAGCCATACTTTGGATCCTGTGTAGTACCCAGATGGTGTGCATGTGGTGCATAGGGAATGCTCCATGGCTTTTCCAAGACCTCTGCAAATGTAATGGGGCAGCTAACCATTTGAGGATTGGACCCTGAATATACAGGCTGCTGCAAATAAACAAAACATGATAATGAAATGAGACAAATATTGTACATTGCAGTATAAAGATACAGCTGTGAAGCTTCCTCGTACCTTGGCCCACCGGCTGTGAAGCTTATTTATTTATTTATTTAGTTTTTGTTGACCGGGTAAGTGCACTAGACAAATCCTGCCTATTTTCAGGCACGACCCTGGGGAGGGGGATACAGATGAATGCCAACTGACCTTGAACCAGATTAAGCTGTTGGTGATATTTTTAGTGAATGAGGGAAATTTGGCCAGGACACCATGGAAATTCCCCTACTGATTGGCAGGTGACTTTGCTGCTCGACGAGTGGTGGAGACGGTCAGTGTGGTGTGAGACATGGAGGTGGAAGGAGTGGTGCAGCAAGTGCCAGGCACTGGAGACGCCGAAGAAGCTGCATCTTGTTCGTCGGAAGTTGTACAGGACTCTACTACCTGTGTGAGACATGGGTTTTTGGATTTAACCTCTAAATTGTCTCTCCAAGAAAAAAGAGACATTCTGCAGATGGAGTTAAAATCGGTGGAATTATTGCTGGAAACTGAAATCGGAGGTCAAGAAGAACAAGGAAAGAGAAAACGGATTCCAGATGTTCCTTTGGGTTCGTCAGTTTCACCTATCGCTAAAGTGTTTGCTTTGGATACGGTTTCGGAGAAACAGGTGAGGGAGACGGAGCAGCAGTTGGTCTCTCAGGACATAGACAGTATCGATTGGTCACCTGACATAGCATTGGAAAACACTGGTTGGTCTCGGACTTCCACAGGTGAATGGCTTGCAGACTCCAGGCCAGAATTACCACAAGAAGTAACCGGTAAGTCGGTCGGACATAGACCAACTTTTTCAGTCATGTCTTTTCCGACTTCGGTGCAAGCTCCAGCGTCTCCAGGAATACGGAGCGAGGGTCGAGAAACTTTGTTGAGTGGCGGTTTCGGCGAGCAGACCATTTCTTTGCAGAATTTGGCTCAGGAACAGTTAATTGTTCAACCTGAGGTTATGAAAACAGGACAGGAGGAGGAGGCTCAGGTACATGAGGCGGTCTCTCCTGGGACCGAATCTTCAGGGCCCAAACAAACTTCCTTTAGGCCAATACGGAAGCAATTAGATTTGGCAAAAGAAGGCATGCTATCCGGATAAGATATCTGACTGGGTTGCAGGAATTGCCCGACAGGCAATATGTGGGACAAGTTTTGATAAAAAAATCTTTGGGTTTTACTCCTTCAGATATTTATGCCTTTATACATATTTCTGGGGAGCATACTTTTGACATTAGTTTTCATTCAGCAGCTCTCTTAGAGAAATTCTGGACAAAGTATGCAATATTAAAAACTAATCCTCTTTGGACTCCTTTTCAAGTTACTCCTCTTTCCAAACAAGCTTTTCGTTTAATAACTGTTCTTTTTCGTAGTGAAGGAGTAAATATTGTAGATGTTATGTTTTGGCTAGAACAACATTGTGAAGTATTAGGAGCACCAGATCCCATATTAGACTCTGAGGGTTTTTGGAATGGTGGTTGGAGGGTTAAAATAAAGCTTTTTGAGGATGGGACTGATTTTAAACATCTACCAAACTGTCTTTTTATTGGTAGAGACAAGGGTTTTATTTTTTATCCAGGCCAACCATGAAGATGTTATAGATGTGGCTCAGTTAGACATATAAGTACATCTTGCATTGTTCTTTTGTGCTCTTATTGTGGGGAATCAGGGCATTCTGGGTTTCAATGTGCTAATAGCCCTAAATGTTCTTTGTGTCAAGACACAGGTAATGATTTTTCAGATTGTCCAAAAGCATCCCATAACACCTCAGCCTCAGATTTTGGGCTTCAAGATCAATATTTGGCTAGTGTTGCACGGAAAAATGTTAGAACAAGTTCATGGACCCCTGGGGCACAGTACTCTGGACATGCTTCAGAAGGCCATACATATGCAAAGGCAGCTAAACGGGGGCCTATGTTGCATTCAGAGGAACTTTGCCCTACTCCTGTAGTATTACAGGATTCTGGGTAGAAGGATTTGGTTACTACAGGGCCTCCTGTTTCCCTTTGTGTGCCTGAGGTTGTTAACTCCATGTTACCCCCTTCTGTTTCCAGTAAGGATTTACAAACCAGTAAAAGTACTAAATCAGTTCAGTCAATTTCAGCCATAACTTCAGGAGGTATAGCAATTTCCAACCCCTTTACTGTTTTACAAACGGAGGAAGGGGAGGATTCTGACACTATTTCGGGTACATCTTCTCAGAGGGACGCTCTATCGGACGTAGAAACTAATATTGTACCAGCCACTACGGTTAAAAAGAAATTGATTCGGGGTACCAGGATAGGTTTAAGGAAAAGTATTAGGAAGAAAACTTAACGATTACTTTGCCTTTAACACAATATAATTTAACCATTGCAAGTTTGAATGTAAATAGTATCCTTACGGAACGTAAACGATTGGCCACCTTTTCTTTGTTTTCCCATTATATAGTAGATATAGTATTTTTACAAGATACCAGACTATATAATGAAGGAGATTTTGAGGTTGCTTCCAGGGCATGGGTGTGGGGCCCATGTTTCTGGTCTGGTGGTGTGGACCGATGCTGTGGGATAGGAATTTGTTTTCTTTTTTCAGAATTTAAAATGTTACGTTTAGTCGAGATTTTTCCAGGGAGGGCTTTATTGTTAGATATCCAAGTAAATGGTGTAGATTTTCATTTAATTAATGTGTATGCACCTCAGGTTAAAACAGAGCGGATTGATTTATTAAATATCATTAAGCCTTTTTTATTTACTAGTAAAAATATAGTGTTTGGTGGAGATTTTAATATTAGTAGAACTTTTTCAGATAAAACTGGGCAGACAAAAAAAAAACCTTTAGTGATGCAAGTTTTCTGAATAATTTAATATATCAAATGGGTCTCCGAGATGTTTTTCTTAAGGAACAGGTGGATAACTCAAAGACTTTTTCTCAAGGCAAAAAAGCTATTAGAATAGATTATTTTTTTATTACTCCAACCCTACAATATTCCCAACAAAAGGTACATATTGTAGCAACTTCTGATCATGGATTATTGATGATGAAGCTTTCTAATTTTCAAAATACTACTAAGGGTCCAGAGTATTGGAGAATGAATCTTTCATTACTTGAAAACCCAGAGATTATGACAGATTTTATTTCCTTGTTGGAAGCTTGACATTCTGTATTTTTTCTATATGATTCTCCTCTCCTTTGGTGGGAAGATAGTAAAAGATATGTCAGGGAATTTTTTCAGAAACTAGGGAAATTATTGGGGACATGTCGGAATGACAGGTGTCAAAATTTAAGGGATTATCTTAATCAGCTTCAGAGTTTGCAATTGAAAAGGGAACCGTATTATTTACAAGAAATAGCTGCAGTTAAGGCTGAATTGGTACAGTTACAATATGATAGAATGAAATCTTTAGAGAGGGAGCAACTGTTTGGCACCCAAGGGAAACAGGCTTTTACGAATCCTTTTGACAGTTGTCAAAATCAGAGATGTCAGAAAGATATTGCTTGTATTAAAACACAAGAAGGGGTGTGTTACGAACTAATGTAGAAATATTGCATGAAATTGAAAGTTTTATTTCTACTATGTTTCATGAAGATCCTGAAATTAGTGAGAGTGGTTTAGATGATTGGTTGATGGAGTCACAACTTCCTCAAGTTCCTGATAGTTATTTTTTGTCTTTATTGGCTCCAATTACAAGTTTGGAACTTACCAATATCATTACCTCTCTCCCTTCAGGGAAAGCTCCAGGAAATGATGGTTTACCTAGTGAAGTATATGTTTATATAAATCGATATCTAGGGAAGGAATTAGTTTTAATGTATAATTATTGTCTTTTGAATAATCATATTCCGGATAACATGAATATTAGTCTCTTGATATAACTATTTAAAAGTAGGGATAGGGAAAACTTGAAGAATTGGAGGCCTATTTCTCTTTTAAATTCGGATTTCAAAATTCTTACCAAGATACTTAGTGGTAGACTTAGCATCGTTTTGCATGATCTAATTTTACCAACACAATTTTGTTCAGTACCAGGGAGAAAGATTATGGATGGTCTTATTTTGTTGAGAGAGGTAATGGAAAAAGGAAGGTTACGAGAAATTATGGGTTTTTTGATTAGCTTGGATCAAGAAAAAGCTTTTGATAATGTGGCACATAAGTATATTTGGAAATGTCATGAGAAATTTAATTTCCCATGGCCTTTTATAAACTGGATCCGTATGGTTTATGTAAATGCATCCACCATACCATATGTGAATGGTTGGTTGGGATCTAGGTGTGCAGTTCAGAGAGGGGTTAGACAGAGCTGTCCTTTAAGCCCTATGATATATATTTTTACATTAGAGCCTCTTTTACATAAAGTGATGTTGAATTTCGCAATTCAAGGGGTAACGATTTCAAGCATTTGTAAGGAGATTAAATACATTGCATATGCTGATGATTTATGTTTTACTCTGGCAGATTTCCTCTCTGGTGGAGTGTTGGGAACTCTGTTGAACAACTTTTCCCGGGAAACAGGTTCCAGGATAAATTTCACAAAAAGTAAGTGTGTTCCAATTGGGACAGGTTTTACTCAGCATCAGGACATCCTAGGTATCCCTATAACGTATACCCCTTGTAAGATTCTAGGGTTTTTTTTTTGGTCAGGAGGATTTGAGTTTTTTGAACTGGGATATTTTATTAATGGAAGCCCAGAGGAAAGTAGTATATTGGAACAGACGGTTTCTTTCAAAAAAAAAAAAAGGGTCTATATGTTAAAAACGTATTTATTAAGTATGTTTTTACATCTGAGTACAGTGTATATGCTGCCCATACAGCTAGAGATGAGGGTGTATAGTGTATTTTTTCAGCGAATTTGGGGAAGTCGTTTGAATCCTATCAAGAGAGGAGTTTTATATTTACCTATAGGGAAAGGTGGTTTGGGGATGAGTAATCCAGTTTTGTTTTTCTTTAGTATGTTCTTTCAGGCTAATATCATACCCCTGTTACAAAAGCAAGATAAATGTTGGGGTCCTTGGGTTCTGGATACAATAGCGCCTTGGTTGGACTCTTGGGAAACCCATAAGGGTATTGCTAGGCAAAAACCCATTTGTGGTCTTTCAATATATTTTCAATATTGTTTCAGTAAAATAAAATTATGGGTTTGACGGTTTGAAGGACATACTTTATCAAGAAGGGAGTTATATAATCATGTTTTGCAGAAATTTTTTTGGGACCTTCCCCTTTTTGGGAATAGATCTGATGGAGATTTTAAGCAAATTATACAGATGTTGGGAAATACCAGAATACCGGTGTATATGTGGGATGTTTTGTGGCTATGTGCTCATGACAGGCTGAATGTTAAGAACAATTTAAAACATAAAGGATGCATGGAAAGATATTGTCCGAGACAAGATTGGTGTGGAACAGAATTGGAAACAATGAGGCATCTCTTTTTTGAATGTCCTTTTATAATTCAGTTTTGGAATGAAATTGTTAAGTATTGGGTGGGTTCCTTTTTGGATCTTGACTTGGAGGTTTTGGTTTTTGGTCTTATATTTCCAAAATGGAAGAAATATCATATTGGGACATTACATTTAATATTTATATTTATTAAATATCATATCTGGCGAGATACGGTGTCAGTGGTCATTAAGACAAAAATATGTGGCCCCAGAACAATTATTTTGGATTATTCAAAAAGGTTTGAAACTTCATAAATTACAGGAATCATTTGTAATTCCTTTACCGATGTATAATTTATGGTGGTCTGATATTTCCTGGCTAGACACAGGTTAAAGGTTTTTGTTGTTTTCCTTTTGATAAGGTATGATTAAAATATCTATCGAGAATTTTTTTTTCAAAAAAAAAAAGGGGGAAGTGTTTGGTGTTTATAGGTTTGTTTTGGGGAAAAAAAGGACTGTTTCTGGAATTTCTTATCTCAATGGTTGTATAGTTATGCTTTGTTCTGTTATGGTGTGACTTTACTGACTTGTGAATGTGACTTTTCTTTGGATTTTTGAAGTTTCAAATAAAACATTCCCCTACTCTTTTCGACAAGTGCCATGGGATCTTTAACATCCACCTGAACTACCACCAATCCAGGCAGATGGGACCTCGGTTTAACTTCTCATCCGAAAGATGGAACAAATAAAAAAAGTATATGTGCAGGTGCACACTTAACAGCATAATAAAATAAGAGAGATGAGGAATACTCTATAAAAACACAATGCCTTTTATATAGGTCTGATCTGAACAGGTAAGTGCAAATAAAAGTATACCAGTACAAGTTGCAAGAAAGCTGAAGATTAATTACCAGGATAATCAAGGGTTAAAACTCAGTTCTGTCTCTAAGTGAGAAGGGGATGTGGATGATGAAATATTCATGCAGAGAGACAGGCACTGAGAAAGAAATTAAAAACAGCTACATCTCATAATAGGAATTTCAACAGTAAAAAAAAAGTATGAGATGCACAGCTTCATTGACTCAAATAACTATAAATATCTTGTCTAAAAGGCACACTTTTTCAAGAAATCACCAATGTAACAGCCTGCTGTGAATTACTGAGCTCTGTATATGAATGGAAGCTCCATGCTCTGTAATTTGGTTCAGCTCAGTGATGTTCACACTCTGGCAGGCTAGATGTGGCAGTCTGCAGCAGAACACAAGAGATATGTGTGTGTGTGTGTGTATGTCTTTGTGCACGCGTGTGTGTGTGTCTGTGCGCATGTGTGTGTGTGTGTCTGTGCATGTATATGTGTGTGCGTGTGTGTGTGAGAGAAAGAGTGCTCTGTTGGGCAAATGCATTAGTTTAAATTAACTACGTGTGCTGTTGTTTTTAAGGTTGTTAATGTTTACACTCTGGCAGGCTAGACCCTCTCTATCTTCTCCATTAGGAGACTCTTTCTGCTGTAAAGTTTCATGGGGCTGTCCCAGACCCATGCCTTCCTCAGTGCTCTGTAATGTGCATTCTCTGTTTCATGGCTTTACTTTTTTCAAGAGCAAATTGCTATATGCAAGAGCCCTCATTTTTTAAGAAATACTTAGATTTTGAAAATCAGTAGTACAGTTAGCACTATTCATAAAGATATTTATTTTACATGCCCTCAAAATGACAAATGTGAGTTTCAATAGGAATCAGAGCAATTACTACCTAAAGCTCTTTTAACAGGTACAATTTTTAAAGAGGCTGCAAAAATAGCATAAAAGGATGTGATAGTCAAAGTCGCTAGCTGAAATTTCCATACCAACAATAAAATAGTGCAGTCTAGTGCAGGCAGGGGTGAAGGAGGGGCCAGACACAAACATACCACTGATATAAATGGAGACAATGTGGAGAGTTGTGAGTCATGTCCAGTAGAAGTACTCAGGGAAAGAAGACAGACTAGGTAACCTGTCAGTGCCTTCTCTCTCTCTCTCTCTCTCTCTCCTACTCATAGCAGTACGTCAGCATGGTGACATCACCATGCAGCTATAAAAATTATTTTTTTTTTATGGAATGCCACCAAGGTGTCAACTATCAGTGGTCAGGCACTGGCATGCTGCCAGCTGGCATACTCTTTCTGTCTACTGCCCAGATCACACTGAAAAAGCACAGCTCAGGAACACACACACACACATACACACACACACACACACACACACACACACACACACACGCTTATTCAGGACTCAGGAGGAGGAAGAAGGAACTTCTGCAAGCCTGCAGCTTGGGTGAATATACAGGGTTTGAATTTGAAAACTGCCACAAAAAGAAAATGAATTGGTTTTTTTTTGTTGTTGTTTTTATTGTTTTTTTTTTTTCTTGTATGCCACCAAGGTGCTAACTACCAATGGCCATGCACTGAAATGCTGCCAGCTGGCACACACTTGCTGCTCAGTAAAAGTAACTCCAAAAAAGATTACATCTTGGGCTTCAGGCAGGGGTTTCAGTCAGTCTCTTTGTCTGCCCTGCTGAAATGCTAGTTCTGCAATGAAAAACAAAGTGTGTGCTGCACTGCTGATGAGATTGGTCAAGTGGGCACTAGCAGACCACCACCTTATACCCCATCTGCCTACTGCTGAACCCCAAGCACACTCCTCCTGTCCAGAGTCCAGTCTCTGCCATCTCAGTTTCCAGACTCAGTTAAGCCCCTGGTCCCAGAAGTCTGCTGCTTTGCAGGCACTCTATAGCTAGACTATTGCATTTTTTATTTGTTTCCCTTAAAATATTCTCCCTTCAGCAGTTCTACTGTTTGCAAGACTGTAGGTCAAACTTTTAAAGAAATTGTTTCCTTTTTTGAAGAATTTACTAGCTAGCTGAAGTAAAGTCACTGTCCTGTCTGAGTTGCCTAACAGCCAGACGATGGGTGCGTAAGTGAGCTTTCACACTGGCTCATATTGTTAAGTTGAGTCTAGCACCAAAATGAGGCCCTGACTCACACTCTGCCAAGTAAACTGTTTGAGGTGCAAACTACGGCTTGAGTTTCAACTGGTTCACCTGGTTTGCACCATTAGGACTAGATCAGACCAGTTGAACCAATAGTCTGCCTGTTTGCCCCAAAAGTTTGCCACAGTCTGAAAGAATCAAGCACCCAAAGTTCAAGGTGTCTGATTGTTTTGTAGAATCAAAACTTACAGCTCCTGACCAAGTTCATCCCATCCACACGATGAAGTTTGACAAAATGCATGTTTTCCCAGAATAGCTATCCCATAACTATCTCACACCCTAGTATCCACCCAATTACTACAGATAACACCAGTATCTGCTCCCAAAACTAGCCACAATCCAATATCTGGCCTTTAACAATCCTTTTCCAGTAAGCACCACAGATACCTAGTATTCTGCCCTATACCTCAGTATCTTTTCTGCAAGTGCCCGACCTCTGTATCTAACCTAAAAGTACCCCACTCCCCAGTATCTACCTTTCAACTGCCCCTCACCTCGGTGTCTGACATCCAACTGGTGAGTTTCCTAGCTCCCTGAAAGAGGCGGTGGTGACACCAAACTTGAAGAAAGCTACCCTGAACGCAGACCGTTTCACAAACTACAGACCTATCTCTAACCTTCCCTTTGTTGGGAAGGTGATTGAGAAAGTAGTGGCAGCTCAACTGGAGAACCATTTAACCATCCATGACATCTATGAACCCCTCCAGTCCAGTTTTCATAAAAGACATAGCACCGAGACAGCACTGGTTCAGGTGCTCAATGATCTTTTGAGGGCGAGAGATCAGAAGAGACATTCCATCTTGGTTCTCCTAGATCTTTCTTCAGCTTTTGATGCCGTGGATCACTTGGTGTTGATAGGATGCCTGAGGCATATATGTGGAATATCGGGAACTGTCCTTCGATGGTTCACCTCATTCCTCATGGGGAGATCACAGAGTTGTGTCCGGGTTTTTTTTCTCAGGCCCAACGGCTTTGTTGTGTTTGGTGCCTCAGGGTTCAGTGCTGTCACCCATGTTATTTGCAGTGTATATGCTACCATTCAGAGACATTGTAAGAAGGTATGGGCTGAGGTTTCACTGATATGCAGATGATACCCAGCTATACCTGTCTTTTGCACCCGAGCAGGATGGAGCTCTCTCGATCTTTGACAACTGTCCAAAAGAAATCCAGGAGTGGATGGATTCTAGCTGGCTGAAGTTGAACTCAGAAAAGACAGAGGTATTGGTTGTGGACCCGGGTCAATGGATAGAGGAGTTGGATGTTGGTACGCCTTCAGGAATTTTTCTTGGTGGCATTTCTCTCCCGACCTCTGAATGGGTGCGTAACCTGGGGGTGGTCTTTGATGATAGACTGACACTGCAGTCTCAGGTGTCGGCTGTCATCAAGACCTCCTTTTACCATCTTAGGAACATCCCCAGAGTTAGGCATCTGGTTCTGTCTGATGACCTTCCAACGCTGGTCCACGCTTTTGTGTCCTCACGCTTGGACTACTGCAACTCCCTTTACTTTGGGCTTTCAGGGGTTGAAATTCACCACCTGCAGCTGGTGAAGAATGCAGCAGCCTGGGTTTTGATGGGGTCTAGTAGATTCTGTCATATCTCTCCGGTGTTGCGTGAACTGCACTGGCTGTCTATACGGTGGCAGATCACCTTTAAAGTCAGTTTACTGACTTTTAAAGCCCTTCACAGTCAGGGTCCAGTCTATCTGAAAGAACTTCTGGTTCCCTACTGCCCTGGTCGATCACTCTGCTCGGCCGATGAGGGGTTGCAAGAGATTCCAAGGGTGAACCTGAAATCATCTGGTTCTAGAGCTTTTTCTTATGCTGCGCCCACCCTTTGGAATTCTCTACCCCTTCGGTTAATGGAGTGCACCTCTGTGGAGGAATTTAAGAAAGGATTGAAAACTTTTCTTTGGCAAAAGGCCTTTGTAGAAAATTGAACTGTATTTTGATTATGTTTCTTCATTTATATTTAAGATTTTGGAATTTAATGCTTTGTTTTAAATTGTTTTAAGTCATAAGGTGCCTTAGAAATAGAAAGGCACTGTACAAATACAATTATTATTATTATTATTAACTTTCCTGCACCTCAGTATCTACCCAACACTTATCCGATGCACCACATCTTCCTCACAACTATCACTCAACCCCAGTACATCCCCCAATCTACTATATACTGGGTGGAATATTCAAAAGGGTTGCGCCATGCTCAATAGGGTTGCGCCCGCGCAAGTCCATAAGTGCGCCATTCTGCGATATTCAGCAGGAGGCAGTTGAACCACCAAAACATGTTGAGCGACAAGAATGCAAATGACAGCATGCGAATCAAGGGGTGGATCCATGCATAAAGAGCTCAATGCGATATCCAAAGAGTTTAATGTGCAACAGCGACCAGCCGGAAGTTGTCCAGCCGAAATGAGCCAAATAAAAGACTCAAGGAAGAGGCGCAAGAACGCACAGGATGCCAAGTGGGAGAGAGAGAGAGAAAGACAGACGTGACAGGCCAGGCAGGCAAAGGAAGCAGTGTGGGCCATAGGCTGCAGAGGCCAGCGGGCGGGTGCCCGTGCAGTGGAAGTAGCAGTCAGGACAGCGGGGTAACAGAGCAACATCAGCCGGGGGCACAAGCCAGGAGATGGACGGTGGCAGCTTCCACATGGAAGCTGTAATGAGGGGGGTGAGAATGCAAGGTGCAGGGGGACGTGGCCGTGGATGTGCCCGTCGGCGGTACGCCCCCAACAGGCAGTACCATGCCCGCATCAGCTTTGAGTTGTACACAGATGTAGAGATCGTGGGCCGGTACCACCTGAACAGGGCAATACTGAGGCAGCTCTGTGAGCTGTGCAGTGATGTGATGCAGGCACCCTCATGACGGAGTCATGCTCTGTCAGTGGAGACCAAGGTGACAGCCTGCATGTGCCTGCTCACCACAGGCACCTTCCAGAGGCTAACAGGGGACACCACAGGCATCACACTGTCGGCCACGTCACACATCCTCACCCAATTCCTCAGCGCACTGCTGCCACATGCTGCGGAGCACATCCATTTCCCCAGCACCGCGGCAGAGCGTACAGCAAACATGCAGGCGTTCCACAGGGTAGCATATATGCATGGCATGCTAGGGGCCATAGACTGCACCCATGTAGCCATTCGCATGCCACCTGGCCCCGATGGGGCCGCATATAGGAATAGAAAGGACTTCCCCAGTGTCAATTGCCAGGTGGTGTGTGATGCCACTGGGTGGATAATCAATGTCTGTACCACACACCCTGGCAGAGCACATGATGCCTTTATATGGCATCAGTCTGCACTGTGCCATCGATTCAAGAGTGGGGACATCCCCACAGGCCATCTAGTGGCTGAGTATGCATGTAGAAAATGCAAACTCGGGGCAAGGGTGGGAATGCCACAGGTGCCATGGTAGTGGCACACAGGGATATGGGCAATATGGACCTGAACATGAGACTGATCTCCACTATCGCCACACAGGTGACAGCGGATACCCACTCCGTCCCTGGCTGCTCACACCGTACCGGTGCCCCATGACCCCATCTCAGCAACGCTATAATGAGGCACATGCTGCCACACGCAACATCATTGAGCGGGTGTTTGGGATGCTCAAGGCACGCTTCCAATGCCTAGACACCTCCGGCAGTGCCCTACAGTACAGCCCCTCAAAGGCTTGTGGGATATTCCTGGCCTGTTGTATCCTGCACAACATGGCCAATGACTGTGGGATAGCCATACAGATTGAAGAGGGGGACAGCGATGGGGATGCCAGTGGCACCGGTGTTGATGTTGATGAGCAGCCCCCCCTTGGACAGCGGGACCCCCGACTGATCCGGCAGGCCCAGCTGCACTGGGACACCATCACGGAGGAGCATTATGCACAACACAGGTAAGTCAAGGGGCCATGTGCAGACAACACTGTCCTGGCACAACCCACAGGCACACAGAGCAACACACCAGGGGTGCATGACGGCAAGGGGGGTGGAAGGGACCAGGCACACAAACACACCATCAGGGAGGGGCGAACAGTCATATGGACACACACACAAACACACCAGGCACAAAGCGTACATGGGCAGGTGCACAGCAGAGCAGGAACAGACATGGTAAACACACAGATCCATAGACCACACCCATCACCTGTACTGTCCAAGCACGTGTGTCAGATGCTGGGCACCCTTGCACCTTGGTGTACAGTACAATGCAGGCATCATCATGCACACGCACCTGTGGACAGCAGTCGGGATGGTGTGCAGGTGGTCCGTATGTCGGCGTGATGGGCAGGGCACCCACCAGTGCACTGCCCACCATGACGCACACTGCACACAGGGCAGCAGCAGACAGGGCCCACACTGGGAGACAGGTCAGTCATGTTGCACCATTCCACGGCCACCGCTGATGCGTGGGTGGCCCCACCGTGACCCAACAGCACTGGCAGGCTGAGCAGGGGCCACATGGGGTGGCACCGATGGACCACCAGGGGTCCCACTGCGCGATCGTGACCTTGTCCGCAGTGGGGTCTGTAGGATACCAAACATACCTGCACCAGGGGTGCTTGGGATGCCCACAGCAGAACCCAGCATTGACAGGCCTGGTGTCACATGATGCCGGGAATGGGGAGTGGAGAGCGTACTGTGTGGGGTGCGCGGTACAGGAGCACCTGCATGTGTGCCCAATGCAGCCACAACAGCGACCAATGCCTGGGTCTGCCTGTCAATGGCGGCGGTCACATCCATCTGCATATGGACCATCTCTGCACGGTCCAGAGCACACTCCCTGCTGTGCTGCTCCACAGCCGCACACAGTGCCTCCACAGACATTGCAACCCGCCTTTGCTGCTGTACTAATTCCTGCAGCAGGCAGGTGTGCTCATCCAATGGGTACTCTGCCACAATGGCATCCTGTCCCCCAGGGTGTGGAAGGTCCTGATGCACAACACCCCTTGAGGGTGGGCGCTGTTCGCCAGGACCAGGAATGGGCGTATCAAAGGGCGGCGGGCATGTGCCACCACTGGACACTGTACCTCCAGACCTGGTGGGTGACTGCTGCTGCTGCCCCTCCAACCGCTGTGCCCCAGGGACCACTCGTTCCACTGTTGTGGCCGCAACAGTGCCAGACACCTGCACAGCCACCGCTGCTGCCCCACCGGTGCTGCCAGGCACAGCCTGGGACTGTGCCGACATGCTGGCACACAAGTTGGAACCAGCAAGGCCCAGGGGCACATGCTGGCCTGCTGTGTGTCCGTCATGGGACACACACATGTCACTGCCCATTGCAGTCCTTGCATCATCAATGGTGCAGGCGTGCTACAGCCACAGTCACAGCGTGCTGGCATGCTTGCATGCCAGACTGCTGAGACACAGGCTGTGCACCCCCCACACCCGACTCACCGACACCAGAGTTGGCAGCCCAGCGTGCATGCTGGTGCAGTGCATGCTGGCTGCTGACAGAGGTGGATGGACCCTCCTCCATGTCCAGCAGGTCATCCTCACTGCCTGGACCCACCACCACCATCCCCTGAAGAGGATCTGTAACAGAAAGAGAGGACATGTGAGTGCATGTGAACAACCTTCCCACCCCCAACACCACCACCATGTCATACCGTGCAGTGATGGGCTTCCACCTATCTGGAATCCACCTCCTGGTACGCCCTCAATAGCACTGCGCTGCATTGATGCAGCCAGTCGGTCCTCAGCCAGGGTCAGCTCCACCACCACTGGCTGGCCCCCGCCAGTGCCAGCATGTGCCGCCCTGAGGGCTGCCACCTTCTCCTTCACCCTCCTGCGGTCTGTCCCAATCTTCTTTTTGCATTCCTGCACGGAGCGCTGGTGGCTTCCATACAGGTTCACTGCCCGGGCTACCCCCTCCCATGCAGCCGCACGGGCCTGATGGGTGCCCTGCCATCCACTCAGTAGTGACTCCTCCTCCAGGTAGGCCTGGAAGAGGGCCTCAGTCTCTGCCGTGGTGAAGTTGGGCCTCCTTCTCCTTCGCCCACCATCCTCACCCTCATCTTGGCTCTGCTCGGTCATGGCGATCTGTATGGGTGGAAGTGGACACCTGTCACTGTGCAGTCTACAGCGTTATCCCATGCCCATTGTCCAGAACATCCCACAGCATGCAACACACCTCTCACCTGCAGTAACTGAATCTGGCCAGCGCAGCCCAATATCGCACATTTATAGCGCAATGCATGCAAATTAGGAATGGAGCAACTGTAATGAGATGCAAATCGTGCCACTGCACCTTTAAATGGCTGATCAGATGGTTTGCATGTGTCGGCTGAATATCGCGCCATTGCGCTTTTCACAATACAGTTGAGCCAGCTGAGCCAATAGAGCAGATCTGTGACTGTGCGGTACACTGCATTGCGCATGCCCAGGTAGCTTACGCAGGCGTCTGCCACACTGATGACGTGCTGTGCGAGATCGGCAATTCAGGCCATGGCCACCATTGTGCCAGTGGCGCTACAGCACTGGGCACTATATGGTGCTGTGGCACTACTGCGCAATAGTCCACTGTGGCACTGGCACGCAGGTGGTCGGCCGCGCAGGATGCATAGACGTCAGATGGCGCTGTGAGTGGCTTTGTGTCATGGCCCTGATCTGGTGTCCGACCTTGCCCCTGCGCTGTTCTGCTGCCATGTTAATGCGGCCCTATTGGCGCTGTCTGGTGACAGCTATGTAATCCGACTGGCGCTATGCAGAACAAAGCGATTGGAACCTATGGTGGTCTATTGCACAACATTTCCACGTGGGGTTGCCGCGCTGCGGGGCGCCATATTGCCTGCTGTAACACTACAACCATGGCACGCAGGAGGGTGCCCCAATGGAGCCCAGTGGAGGTGGCCAACCTGGTGGCCCTGGTAGAGCCCCACTATGGGGCACTGTATGGGGAGGAGCCCCTCACCATGGCTCGAACCCAGGTCTGGCTGCAGGTGGCCAATGACCTGGTGGGGGTCACAGGGGTGCAGGTCTGCTGAGCAGTGCCGGCACAGGTACAGTGACCTCCGCAGGAGGGAGCCGGAGTTGCATGACAGGCTACGGTCACGTGCCAGGAGGGGCATTGTGCCTAGGCCAGCTGGGTGTACCATCTATGCACCTGTATTCTCCGTAGGAGTGTGAGTGTGTTTTGGTGGCTGTGCATGGGTGATGGCTCTGACATGGTTGGCTGTGTCAGTGTGTGCAGGTGTGAGATGCATGGGTTTGGCTGTGTGGGCAGGCACACTCACTGGGGCAGGGGGCAGTCTGCTTTGGAGTCACACTGATGTTTTTCTCAACATTTGTCTCCCACAGGCTGGGCAGAGAGGATGCAGGCACGGGATGAGGAGGGCCATGGCAGGGCCCCGGTGGCGGACAGTGGTGCTGCGAGGGGTGGGCCACAGCAGCAGCAGCAGCAGCAGCCACAGCTGCTTGCGGAGTGTGAGTATCATTACATCATGGATGCTATTGCATGCTGGAGGGGGTGGGCATGACCACCAGCCATGGACAACACAACCATGCATGACACAGGCGACATTCATCACTGTCCAGTGTCACTGCACGTCTGTGTGTGCGTCACTGGTGGTCCATGCATGCACTGGGCACATGGCTGTGGAACTGGCATCCCACCACATTGCCACATCACTTGACAGCCTTGTTTGTGCTGTGATGGACATGGGCAGTGTGTGTGTGCAGTGGTGCACATGGCTGGTGCTGCCTGGTTGGGCTTGTCATGTGCATGGTCACTGTGGGTGGGTGCATACCATCACAGGTGCGGGACATTGGGCTATATGCCTTGCAGGTTGGGTGGTGTTCAGGGTTGTGGTCAGTCACAGCCATTGACTGTGTTCCCTTTTCCTAGGCCTCATCGTGCTCCTCAGGATTGAGCGGGCACTGCACCAGCTGACCCGGGTGTCCCTGGAGAACTGGAACATCCTCCAGGATATCCAGTGCCATGGGCTACAGAGGAGGCACAGCCAAGTGAGAAGGCACCAGGCAGCGGAGGACCAGCCTGCTAGGCCTTAGGCTGGCTTCCCCTTTCCACTTCACCCATCCCTCCCACCCTGCCTTCCTCTCCAAGTTGTTCATCCCTACCCTTGCCCACCCCTACCTTGTACCCCTACCCCCTCTTGTAAATAGTTTTGTTGTTTTTCTTGTTGTACTTTCCATCTTTTGAATATGTATATATATATATATATATATATATTTTGATATGAATACTGTGGTGGTCTCTGATTTGCAGCTGGCTATGGTTGCTCAGTTGCAGTGGTGTGCATGCCATCTGGGGTGGTATGGTCCTGGGTATGTGTGTGTGTGTGTGTGTGTGTGTGTGTGTGTGTGTGCATGGAGAGGCATCTCCAGTGTGGCAGTGACTTTCTGTTGGTCTTGCCATCTGCTGCCGCCCACTGCTGGGTGCACAGGGTGGGTCTGGCTTGTATGGTTCTCTGCTACACGAGGTTGACGTGTGCCAGGGGGATGCATGGTGTTTCCTGCAGTGCCAGTCACTGCACATGGGTGGTGTCTTGGGGTCACGGTGCAGGGTGTGCTGTGCATATGGGGGGCTGATGTGCACTGTGGTTGTCAACCCCCTGTGTGTGGCAGTCTCAGCCTGCCAGTGGTTGTGCTGGGGCATCATGGCCCTGCTGTGCTTTGTTGGCTTGTCCCCATGGGCCAGTGGATCATCCGTCCCACCCCCAGTGATGCTGTGCTTGGGTGTGCTGGTGTCTTGTTGGTTCTGCAGTGTGTTCCTGTGCCCATGTATGGCATGGCTGGCGGTGGGCCCCAGCCTGCCTCCCTGGTTGTGCAGTTCCATTGCTCTGCTGGGGTGGGGGGGCTCTGCTTGCGCTATGGCACCTCTGGACTGCTCAGCTGGGCTGGCCTTGTTGCACTATGGCGCAACCTTTCTGTTCAGCTTCCCCTTCCTGGTTGCGCTATGGTGCAGTTTGTGCGATATTCAGATGTTGGCTGCTTGCGCAATTTGTTTTGCTCCATGTTTGAATATCGCGTATGTTACACATATGCGCAATTGAATTGTGCTTGCTCCTGCTGTTGCGCACATTTTGGGAGCAGTTTGAATATCTGGGCAACTGTGTGCAATATAGGGTCATATGTTTTTTGGGTCAAGATTGAACTGGAATGTTATGCCTGATTCCCTTATAATGCAGGCAATGTTTTATTTCAGCTCTGTAATATTTCAGCTAAAATAAAGCCTTTCATTGCTGTAGGTTGAAAAGGCTCTGCAATTTTTTTCTTTAAGTCTAGTGTAAGATTCAATGTCATCTAGAACCTTGTTTAGTAACAGACCAGATAAGTGTCACTGAATATGTGTAAACAAGTGCATCACTAGTATTAATTTTGCCCAGTGGAGGTTTTTGAGACAAGTTCCCTCCATTGGTTGTTATGAAACCATTGTGAGTTAAAGTGTCTAAGACATTATTTTTATATAATGTACAGTATTATTAGTTTTCACATTGTTACATACCTAAGCTGTTATTGCCACTACTGTGTGACTAGTTTGAAGCGTCTGTTCAAGTGTGTTAGTTTGAAGCTTTTGTTATATGTTATATATACTTACCCAATTAAAAGTAAGGGTTCAAATGAGCTAAGACAGAGTTCAAACTATGTTTTGCTGACTTAGATGAAAACATGATTATCAAATGTTCCTGGCTGAAATGTAAGCAAAATTCAGCTGAGCAGTTTTAATGCCTAATGACGTGAGATGAAAAATGTTTGCTCTGTAAAATGTACTGTATAGAAATATGAACATTTCTTGAGAGTAATTATGGTATATCTGAACAACAATACCATCAAAGATGGTAATGCCCCTAAAGCTGGTCCAGTAGCATGGAGGACTGAGGCATCTAACATCATACCTCCTGCCATGCAGGAGACTCATGTTTAGGAATGAGCATGGGTCGACCAGGGGTTGGTGAGGTGGGAGAAAATTAATCCAATCAAGTCCAATCAACTTTATTTATAAAAGGCGCTATTCCAAAGTTCATAGCGCCCTAACAATAAATATATAAATACACAGAAAAAAACATCCATCATAACAGTACAGTGTGATTCTTTAAATATTGTCACAGAAGGCCAGCCAAGTAGATAGGTTTTAGTGTGGTCTTGAAGCTCTCTATTGTCAGGCACTCTCGTATCCAGTGAGGTAGCGAATTCCACAGGGTTGGGGCTACAAACATAAATGCCCATGACCCAGATGACTTCAACTGAACCCTGGGAACCTCCAGCAATCCCTCATTGGTAGAGCAGAGTGCTCAGAGGGGGCAGTAAGGATGCAGAAAATCTTGTAGGTAACTCAGACTCTGCCCGTGTAGGGCATTATAGGTCAGGAAGCCAATCTTGAAGGTGATCCACCTCAGAATTGGCAGCCAGTGCAGTTCACACAGCACAGGTGTAATATAACTGGACTGAGATAGCCCAGACAACAACCTGGCTACTGCATTCTGCACCAGCTGCAGGTGATGGATATCAACCCCAAGAAGCCCTAGGTACAGAGAGATACAGTAGTCAAGACATGAGGTCACAAAGGCGTGGATCAGTGTCGGAAGGTCACCAGATGGAACAAGGTGCTTAATCTGGGCAATATTCCTAAGATGGTAAGAGGAAGACTTGATGACAACCGACACCTGTGACTGAAGCATAAGCCCATCATCAAATATTACCCCGAGATTCCGAGCCCATTCAGAGGTCAGTAGCTGATCTCTGCTGAGCCAAAGCCCGGAGGGATGGTCAGCCACCACTCTCTCTGTCCTGCAACCTGGATCCACCACCAACACCTCAGTCTTGTCAGGATTCAACTTCAGCCAGCTGACATTCATCAAGTCCTGCATCTTGGTGAGGCAGTTGTTAAACACCAAGCCTGCACTTTCCTGATCAGGCACAAAGGACAGATATAGCTGGGTATTATCAGCATAGCAGTGAAATATCAGCCCATACCTCCTTACAATGTCACCCAGCAGCAGCATGTACACCACAAACAACATGGGGGAAAGCATGGAGCCCTGTGGTACCCCACAAGGCAGAGAGAATGAGTCAGAGGAATAAATCCCCAACACCACCCTCTAGGATCTGCCAGTGAAGAAAGAATGGAACCACCTGAGTACTGTCCCAGACAGGCCACAGATGATCCACAGATGCACCAGCAACACCCCATGGTCCATGGTATTAAAAGCTGCTGAGAGATCAAGAAGAACCAAGATGGAACAGCTCTTCTGATCTCTTGCAATCAGGAGGTCATTGAGGACCTGAACAAGGGCAGTCTCAGTGCTATGCCTCTTCGAAATCCAGACTGGAGAGGATCATAGCTATCATGGATGGTATGATGATTCTCCAGTTGCAGTGCAACCTCCTTCTCAATAACCTTCCAACAAAGGGGAGGTTAGAGACAGGTCTGTAGTTAGTAGGGCAGTCTGGATCGAGAGAGGTTTTCTTAAGGAACGGCATCACCACCGCCTCATTCAGGGAGTCTGGAAACTCACCCAAATCTAATGAACTCCATACTATCTCTGCTAGGACTGGGCTGATGGTATCAGTGCTCCCCATTAAGAGGCGCGTTGGGACTGGGTCCAAACTACATCAGGTCGTCCACAAACTCTGGACAATCTGCATGACATCTACAGTCTCCAGCTGGTCAAAGTGCATCCAACTACACCAAGGAGTGGCAACCTCACACCAACCACTACTACCCCCCATAGAGCAGGCTGATCGGATCTTGAACCTGATGTCAACAACCTTATCAGCAAAGAAATGAGCAAGCTCCTCACACTTTTCTTGTGACAACACTCTTATACTTGCAGACAGGCTCAGGATTGCACAGTCTGTACACAGTTCGAAAGAGCTGAACCAGTCAATTCCAAGCTGCAGCAATTTTCCCAGACAGGAACTCTACCTTCTTACAAGAGAATGCTGATTGGTAGTCCCTGTAATGGTCCATCAATCTAAGTCTGTCGGCATCAAGGCATAATTTCCACCAGCACCGCTCCAACCTTCGTCCTACTCGCCTCAACTCCCTCAAAGTCCCATTAAAACAAGGGGACCGAGGGTGAAGGGTGAGAGGACAAACCCAAACAGGAGTTATGATATCCAGAGCCTCCACCACAGCCCTGTTATAAGCTTGTAGCAGGTTCTTCAAGCCTTCACTTGTGCCTCATAATCCCAATAGGTCCAGCTGTGCCAATAGGCCATCTGGGGTCACACCCTTCAAAGGGCTGTACTGGACCATCTCCACAGGGGCAGGCCTATAGGGGAAGCCTGAAAATTGAACCTTATAGCATGGTGGTGTGACCATCCCACCAAGTCAGAGGTCTCTATCCCCAGGAGGAAGACCAGGTCCAGAGAGTGGCCATGATTATGGGTCACAGAGGCAACTGCCTGTGTGAAGTCTAAGAAGTTCATAAGCTGGAGGAAGTCCTGACCAAACTGCAAGAGTTCATTGTCAATCCAGGCATTGAAGTCACACAGTACCATCAATCTGGGAGACTCCAATACCATGTCGACAACAAAGTCCGCGACTTCCTGCAGGAACTGCTTCTCACCACCTGGTGGACAGTAGATGAGGATGATCCTGCACCCCACGCCTGCAACCACCGTACACTCAGAGGACCTAGTCTCCTCAACTAGCACAGCTAGAAGGCCAAATTCTGATCTAAAGCAGATTGCTAGCCCCCCGCCCCTGCTATCCAATCTCAAGCGGTGTATCACCAAGGACCCAGCTGGAATCGCTGCCTCTAAAATGGTGCCACCATTTTCATTCAGCCATGTCTCAGTGATGCAAGCCAGGTCCATTGACCCAACAAGGTCAGCAATAATATCCGTCTTGTTTTTAATGGACCTGGCATTGCACAACATCACTTGAGTCAGATGAGATACCGGGGCTGACTGAGCTACCGACCCGCCAATGGTGGAACCCTTAGGTATGGGTACCGGGCAAGGCAAACCTTGTTCTGGGACCCATTTCACTCCAGGGCATCTCCTGGTCCTCACTACCCCAATCCAGCCACTAAGCTACCCCCCAAGTGTCCAGTACCTCCTCCCTTCTGCCTTCTACCCGCTATCCCCAGAACCCTGCAGCAACCATAAACCGCTGCAGGCAATGTAAGACAACTAAAGGGAAGGAGGTCCCTGAGCTCAGAAGGGGAGAATCACCTGACAGGGAGAGCAGCCTGCAAGCACATACTGACAGAAGCCTGAACTCCAGCCCCCAATTATCCCAAAATAACACACACACACCCAAACCACTATACAGCTAACATAATTAAATAAAACCCCAACACCCCCAACTTAAATAAACTAAGATATAAATAAAGCTAAGCCCCCCAAATATAACACAGAAATAAACCAGTACCCCACAAATCCCCCCAAAACAAAACCAATCCCTTAAAAATTACATAAAATCCAAAATAGATCTAAAAAATACCCCACACAATTAAACATGCCACAGACAGCTCTTCTCTCCCAGGGAAGGGGTGGCAGCTATATGGGCCTTTGATTGCCACTGAGTGGAGGTCTGGTGCCAGTGCAGGCAACGGGCAACTCGGGGGGGGGCACAGATCTCAAGGAGGAACACACCTCAATGCACACATTTCCAATGTGAAGCTGTTACAGTGATTTGGGAGAAAATAGAAAAGGGATCCTGGCACTGGATGAAGCCCTGCACTCCTCCCGAGACCGATAACACCACCTGAAATCCTGGAGCCCAACTGGACATGGGTACTGAGGGAAGGATATTCCTCCCCTCTCTACCCCAACACAATGGGAATCTGCTAGGCAACAAGCTCCAGATCAGTCCAGGGGAGGTGGGCATTGTCCAGGGGGAGCAAGCACTAAAGAGTTTGATGGCAGAAGTAAAAAGCTACATGAAAAAAGATGGTATTGCACAACATCTAATGCCTTCAGGACATATGGTATTTCTCAACAATAATGCTGTCAAGAGGTGTGGTATTTCTTAACATCTAATGCCATCAACTATGGTGTTTTGAACATCCAACACCATCAAGATTATTCTCAACATCTGATACCATCATTATGTCATCAGAGAGCAACAAGTCTTTCTATAACAAATCAAAGTTCTGGGATCTCAGGAGAAAGACAACAACAGGTAGAATCCTGTGCCATCTACCATGTCTCAAAATCATGAAGCAACGAATCGTTTGGGAACAAAACTCCAACCAGCTCCAAACATCTACCATGGGATTGGACCATTGAGGATGAGAATGCCAACAAGCATCTCTCCCCACTTGGAGCAGATAATGAGCCCTTGCCAAGGGAAACTCCATAATTAACATCTCATCTTTGGCAAGAGAATAAAAGGTCTAGGAGTGAGATTTTACCAGGAGGGCTGTGGGTTTATCAAGTGGCTAATGTGTGAGCTTGTTTTGCTAAGTATTTTATAAACTGTCATCATCTGGACTGGTTATATTACAAGCTGAAATTGGGACTCTTATACTTAGGGTATCAACTAAACAGGAACTATTTAAAGAACATACTGTAGATTTCCTGCATCCCCCCAGGGAAAGCAAAAGACTGCAGCAGTGTCATATTCTTTGAATTAGAGTGCACTTCTACAAATGCATTTGAAAGAGACTGGTGCCTAATTACTTGTTAATTGTTTGTATACCATCTTGTGCTTTTCAAGTGTATGTTGTTTATAATAAGTCTTATTGAATGGTGTAGTATGGGTTTCTTGCTATCTGCTTGTCCTGTGAAATTCACAACATTGTGGGAGTCATGTGAGATTCTGTAACTGGGATTAAGGTTTGCTCCAGAGCTAGTATAAAAGCCTCCCACACATTTATCTTCCAAGTTTGGGTTTGGGTAACTAAATCCTCGTCATAACACTCACAATGCCCTGGTAACTGCTCTAGAACTAAATCATACTCCAATACTGTATCTGCCCCATAACCACCATCACATGCTAGTATCTGCCCCTCAGTTATACCTTATCCAAGTACTGGTATCTGCTACTGCAATCACTGACACCACAGTATATTCCTTATAATCACCCACATCCTTGTACAGTACGGTACCTATCCCACAACTGCCAAACAACTCAGTATCTGCTCTCAAACTACCCATCACCCCTGTATCTACCATACAGTTGTCGCACACTCCAATATCTACCCCTGAAATCACCCACATCCTAGTATCTGCCCTGCAAACACCTCATGTACCCATATCTGCCACACAACCATCATAGTCCTACAACCACCCTATACACCCCAGTACCATACTACACTAGTGTCAGCCCCAACCATGAATACTCCTGTTTCTTCACAATACACATCCTTACTCCAGTATCTATTAACAAATAACCTACTCCTCTATGTCTACCCCATATCTACCACATTCACCAATATTTGCTCCACAACTAACCCTCTCCCAAGTAACTGCCACACAAGCACCACCATACCTAGTAACTACACAGAAAACACAATGATAATAGAGATATGTGCCAGACTTTTTATTTATTTATTTAAACTTTTGGTAGAGACCTACAGGAGAGACATGGAGGAGGCAGAAAAAAAAATTGGTAACCGTGAAAGGTGCTGAGCCAAGGCTCATCTCCAGGTGTGACCCGGGGTAGGGAGCATGGAACAAGATTAACCAATACAGTTGAGTAAACAATAGAAGAAACATGTCATACACAGCATTTACATAATATATATACAGAGTACGTCATTTACAATATTTACACTAAGTACACTATATGCATCAAGACTGGAAGATAAGAACTATCAGGAGTTTATTTAAATGTAAGTGGCATACTGGGGATTGATATAGGTCCTGCCTGATACTCAGAAGTGGGGAAATCATGAGACAGATATCTTGATGTTGGATAGTTGAGGGTAGATACAGTAGGTATAAGATAATCTTCACACTCCAGTATCTGCCACCACACAACTACCCAATACAGTACCCTAAAATCTGCCCCAGAACAACCACAAAACCCCATTATCTACCCCTTGCCCATGATAGTGAGGGGTAGATAATGGGGTTTAGTGGTTGTTTTAAGTAGTTGTGGTTGTTGCCTCAAAACTATTCCTTCCCTTTGTTCTGCCACACAACTACCTCACAACCCATTATCTTCCAACAATTAGCCCATATCCCCTTATCTGCTTAATTACTCCAGTCCCTGGTATATGCCTCAAATATACTCCTTAGAGGTGTGAGGGCATGTTATGGGTCAGATAATGGGGGAAAGAAGAGTTGTGGTACAGCTACTGGGTTTTGGAGTGGATGAGGGGCAGATACTAAAATAAAAGGTAGATATGGCAGTAATGGACATGGGGTACTTGTGGGAAGGGTTTGTTGTATGGCAGAAACTAGGGTATTCAGTGGTTGAAGGCACAATATTAGGACATGGGGTAGTTGTGTAGTTGTGTGAAAAATACCTGGATGTGATTGGTTATAGAGGCAATACTGAGGTGTAGTGATGGTTGTGGGGCAGATGTGTATGCATAGGGTACTTATTGGACAGATACTGGGTGTGAATGAGTTGGGGTAGATACTGGAGTGTAGGGTATTTATTTGGCAGATACAGATGTGAAGGGCAGATACTGAAGTATGTGGTACTCGTGAAGCAGATAATAGGGTGTGGGTGATTGTGAGGGGAGATTGTGTAATGTGTATAGTTGTCAGAGTAGATAATTGGATATGGTGTAGTTGTGATGTAGATAGCAAGTTGTGGGGAACCTGTGTAGCAGATACTGTGGTGAGGTGATTCTTGTGAGGCAGAAAATGGTGTAATATATTGTTGTAGGGTAGATAATAGGATGTGGAGTATGTTACGGACAGAGGCAATGTTCTGGTACTTTTACAGCAGATACCTATATGTTGATAGTTGTGGGGTAGATTATTGGGTAGCTGTGGAACTGTTATTGGAGTTCAGCAGTTATGAGGCAGATACTGGGACAATGGTGGTTGCAGGAGAGGATACTGGGATGTCCTGAAGTTATGGAGCAGATATTGGGGTGTGGGGAGTTTATGGGGCAGATCTACTGCACACAATAGATTATAGCAAACTCGTTCTGTTGACAAAATTTATTGTTTTCAGCTGCTCAATTCATTCTGTGAACAAAATGTATCTTTTCAGAGTGCTGCTAACTTCATTCTGTGGGCAAAATGCCATTGGTCAAGTCCTTACCTCATTTTGTGGATAGAATATATTTTGTCAATTGTCTAACATCATGCTCTGGAGGGACTGTTAACATGATTCTGTGTATAAAATGTGTTTTATCAAATTGCAACTTTCATGCCATGAGAAAATTGCATTTTGTCAAACTGCTAATTTCATGCTGTGGGCAAAATGCCTTTTGTCAAACTGATCCAGAAGCAAATGATTTGATACCTTTTAATGGGCCAACATAGATGTAACAACAAGAACAAAGTGCTCTAGCTTTTGGACCAACCAGTCTTTCTTCAGAAGTCTAATGACCGACGTCAAACTGCTAATTTCCTGCTCTGGGCAAAATGCCTTTTGTTAAACTGCTAATTTTATGCTGTTGTCAAAATGCCTTCTGTCAAGCTTCTAATGACAGTGCATTTTGTAAACAAAATGTTAATGTTACAAGCAGCAACCCATATACCTGAGTCATGACCCTATGGAACATCACATGTGTTCCTTACACATGCTTTACTATACCAGTGAGTGTGTGCACCAGCAATAGTAACTAATGCATTAGTTATGGTACAAAACTAGAACCAAAAAAAGTACTGTGTGGCACGATGCTGTATGACTTGCTTGCACTGCCCTTAGAATTCTGACACTGTGACCCATGGTTGCTTGTAGACCTGTTGCTGAAAAAAGATCTGCAAGGTTCTGCAAGTGCATGAGCACCATAGAGGATTAACTGCTCAATCCACTGTTAAAAAAAAGAAGCATTAGAGCTTGGGCTGGATGAATAGGAGAGCATGATACTGTACAGTATATGAACATACACAATTTTCAGCAGAAGAAGGCCTTATGGTCTACTGAGTCTGTTTGATGTCGAGCTCAAGCATCATATGTTACATGGTGATCAGCCCCTCCCCAAAACCCTGACCCCTCCCCTTGACCTAATCCCACCCCATCTTAAAACCCCAATAGTTTTTGAATTACAGCCTCCTCTGGTAGTCCATTCAACCCAATGGCCATACTCTCTCTGTGAAGAAGTGCATCCTGACTACCTTCTTAAATGTTCCTTCTGCCAGTTTACAACTGTTTCCCTTTTTTGTTCTTGTTCTTGCTGGGGCTAAAAAGATCCCCATGGTCAACCCTGTTTTTACCTTTAAGTTATATGAAGGTCTGTAGGGGTACCAGTACTGCATAGAGTATTCCAGGTCTGGCCTCACCATTATCATGTACAGTGGTAGTAAGACCTCTTGCCTCCTGCTAGTGACACCCCTACTTATGCAACCTAGCATCCCATTTGGCATGAACACTGCCTTGCCATATTGCACAGAGGGTTTCAGATTGCTTGTGATTGTGATCAATTGGTCTTTCTCTTCCTCAGACACTGTAACAGTTATGCCCCCAATCTGTACTTGGCCCTGGGGTTCATGCTCTCAGTGTGCATGACCTTGCTTTTTTTTGATGAACCCCAGTTGCCAGATTCCCCACCATCTTTCTAATTTTGCCAGGCCCTCCATCAGATCTCTGCCCCCTCATCTGTGTCCACACACAAACACACACACAGAGCTTGGTGTCATCCACAAAGAGGCAGATTTTGCCTTGTATGCTGTCCCCAGTGTCATTTATGAGCACATTAAACAGTACCAGACTGAGCATAATACCTATGGAACCCTGCTGATGACCTCCTCATTCCTGAGTACTCACCCCCCAACAGCCATCGTTTTGGGTCTTCCTCCCAGGCAGTTTACAACCCATCTTGTCAACTTGTCCTCTGCCCCCTGGTTCTCCAATTTCTTTACCACTTTGTTATGGCAGATCGAATGAAAGGTCTTCCTGATGTTCATGTATGCTATGACCACTGCCTGGCCCCTGTCCACTGGTCTTGTAACCCTGTCAAAGAAATTGATCTAGATAACTTGGCACAACCTCCTTGCCATATACCCCTGCTGCCTGATGACCTAACCCCTGATGAAGCCATTTGGTGATATGCAAGGGTGTCTGAAGTGCTGCAGAAGATTTCTCTATAAATGTAGTTTGCCTTCTAACCTGCATGGTGTGTGCCCTTTTTGGTTTTTCAAAAGCTTGCCAACTATCGATGTCAAGCTGACTGGGCTGTAGTTCCCTGGCTTGTCCCTTGCCCCACTCTTATACAAGGGTAATAAATCTTCGGTCCTCCATTCTCATGGCACCATTCCTACATCCAGGGAGCTATTGAACAAGTCAGCCAAAGGGGCTGTCAGAACTGACACCAGTTCCCTCAGCACCCTAGGGTGCATACCTTCCAGCCTAGGTAATTGTCTGCCTTAAGGGACCTGAGCCCTTTGAGTACTCTGTCCTGCATAATTACCTCCTCCCACATTTTGTCTCCCCACCCACTAACCTTATATATCCCTGTGGGACTGGTCCATCTTTTTCCACCATACAGTATGGGATTCATTATTTCTACAGCTTGGATTTTTATTCTTCTGTGTAACAACCTCTATCTACTGTCACAAGATGTGAACAAAGAGAAGAGGATACATTAGGTTCAGAAATGGTAGGAATGAATCAACTCTGGGGAGATCTTTAAAGATATCATTTTTATGTTTGCATGCATGCATGTGCAAAAAACTTAGTGCCACCATACGAGTTTTCGTAGGTGTGCCACCCCCACTTCCAATGCCCTGCTCCTTTTTGCAGGCGCAGCTACACCACACCAATGAATGTAAGAGCTGTCTATGACAGTCGTTCAGATACAGTGGCATACAGATGAAAGCAAAAAACAGCTGCAATCAGCGGTGATAATGTGTAGGCAATTTGCATACTGCCGTCAGCAGGCAATTTACATATTGCCGTCTGCAGTATGCAAAGTGCCTACACTCTACAATGTATCTGTACAGCTGTCATAAACAGCTCCATTTTTGTCTACTCCCCCCCCCAACACCCAAGTAGCACGCTGGAAGCCCACCCCTAGTGTGCTCTTGCACTCCCCCCCACACACCGTATGGCTGATGGGGGTGCCCAATCCTCCATTGGCTTCACTGCCCTCCCAAACAGACTTCCAGGTGCTACACTGGGAGCCCACCCCAGTGTGGCAAAAGTCCGTACAACCAACTGGGGTGCCCAATCCCCCCTCGGCTCCACTGTACCCCCCCAAAACCAGAGTTCCATATGCCACACTGGGAGCCCACCCCAGCATGGCAGAAGTTTGTATGGCCAATGGGGGTGCACAATCCCTTGTAAGCTCCACTGTCCCACCCAAAAAACTTCAAGCTGCCACACTGGGAGCCCACCCCAGTGTGGCAAAAGTCCCACGTAGTCTAAACAAACATAAAAACACCTGTAAAAAAAAGGTACGTCATTGACTGTCTCGCCCCCTCCCCAACCCGCACCACCCTCATGCACCCACCTCCCCACACCCCCGACCCTACTTACCTCAGGAGGCCAGTGCGATGATCTTCAGTGGACTGGGAACACATCTGCACTCTTCAAAGCTGACAGTGAACTGAAGAAATGCCAGTAAGCTGTATAATGCAGTAAACATTTTTTTTTTAACTATGGTGCATTTATCGGCCATTTTTGGGAATTTTTTCACCAAATTTTCAACATGGAGTTCTTGGGGACCCACTTCATGAACTCAGTCACTGTCATTTTGTTATTCGGTCCCGCAAGGTGATTTCACAGTCATTGCTTGGAACCACCTTTTGGGACTGAATAACAAAATGACAGTGTCACAGTTCATGAGTTAGGCCCCCACAAAAACCCTATGTTGAAAATTTTGTGAAAAAATTCCCAAAAAATGACTTTCACGAGGGTGCATTGTGCAGTTCCTACACACGCTCATAACTTTGAGAATTTTTAATATTTTCACTACAGATTTTCAACATTGCCATTTTACCACACCTCCTTGTGAACGGTATAGCTGTCATTTTTCATCTCACCCAAAATGTGTTTTTGCCATGTAGTGCACATTAGGACGGTTGGTGTGCAAAATCAATGTTTGGGACACATTAAGAAAATCACAGTGACACTGGTCATGAGCAGAGGTGATTAAATGGGTATTTTGAAAATTTGGTGACAAAAAGTCCGTAAAATGACTCTGTTACGAGCATGCATTGCGCAGTTTCCACGCACCCTCATAAGTTCATGAATTTGTAATATTTTCAGTCCAGATTTTCAACATTGACATTTTTCCACACCTCATGACCTGTACAGCTGTCATTTTTCACACCCTGGACAAAAAGTGTTTTCTCACTTCCAGTGCAGAATAGCACAGTCACTGTGGGAATTTAGTGTTCTGGATAGATTACGAAAATCACAGTGACATTGTTTATGAGTGAAGGTGCAAAAATGCCTATGTTGAAAATGTGCTTTAAAAAATCCCTAAAATACTTACATTACGGGTGTACATTGTGTAGTTTCTATGCACACTCGTGACTTCACCAGTTTTTGTGTATTTTCACTCCAGATTTTCAACAATGCCATTTTTTACACCTCCTCGTGAACAGTACACCTGTCACTTTTCAAATCCTGTTCGAAATGTATTTTTGCACCTGTGGTGCCAAATGGCACAGTTGCTCTGCAAAATCACCTTTCACATAACAAACTGATAGTGTTACTGTTCTTGTGGTGGGGTCACAAAAAACCCACTTGGAAAACTTGGAGTGAGAAACTCCCAGGGCGTTAGGGTTTTCAACCATAACACCCTACCTTGTAGGGACTGACAGGTGTCAGGCGTGTGACTTGAGATTGTCAACAGTAATGCTCATGCCATTTCCCCCCCCACCCTGCAGCCAGTGACAGGCATAGAGGTGCGCCTTGGACCCTTTGCCCCAGAGTTCTCCCCATTCTTCTGTACTGTGCCCATTTCAGTGTATTTCCTTATGGAATGAGGTGAATGTAAAGGCCAAACACCCCAAGGCACACTTCGACACTTGCCAGTGTCTGAAGGGTAGGGTGAGTTGAAATGTCGTGACCGTCATGGGTGATGACCCAAAGGCACACTCCAATGCCTGTCCATCTCTGCAGAGTGAGGGTGGAGCTGGCGTCAGTTCAGTACTTCAATTCCATTCCTATACTGCATCTGTCTAACTCCTGTACTTCCACTGCTAATGCCAGCAAGCAAACATTCGGCACTGACAAATGCTTGCTTATGTTTGCCATGTGAGCTTGCACACAGCAAGTAATCATCTTCCTATGATAGTGGCTTTTGAGGGGCATGATATTGTCCCTCCAATGCAGAGCAGTGTTTAATGGACAAATCTGTAGCAGTCCAATTATCAGCCAATCTAAATATGACAGAGTTTTAGCTTGGTGGGTGGAAACTGTGTCTACTTCAAAACAAAAAGCTGACCCAATCATGGGTTTGTTGTCTCCTTTGATGTAACTATTCAGCATGCTGACCTCTCCTTATCAGACTGGCTTAGGTTTTCCAAGCATTCACAGACACCAGCTGTTAAAAGTAATGTATGTGTGTGTGTGTCTTCTCTCTCTCTCTCTCTCTCTCTCTCTCTCTCTTTCTCTCTCACCTCTCTCACTGTTGGTAGATGGTATTTATTCACTGGTAAAGGTGATTATCCCTGCAGCCTTTATGTTTTCACATGCCTCAGTAACATCCATGCTATATATTCATATTTGTAACAGCATTTATTCACTTCAAGTTGTAGCTAGTAGCATGCTGTATCCCTTTATTTTATAGTTGCTACAGTATAAACCAGAAACTGAGTGTTTAAGTTTCAAGCAGCCAGCATTGTGTTTGCAATGTTCTCATATATCTCTGTTCCAGCTTTGACTTGTGCTGGAGTAAGTTAGTGTTTTTTTGTTGTTTTTTACAGTGGAGGTTCAAAGCGGACTGTTCATATGCACTTTCTCATCTTAAAATATATCATGTTGTTAGATTTTCTTTTGGGATGGTCAAAAATCTTTTTAAGTAGGCCTGAGGGCTTGTACCAGAAAAGGTAATATTTCAGTATGTGCATCAGCTGGCCAGCAGAAATGTCTGTAGAACTAATGGATTTTCCAAGTCACTAGCCCTGCTGGTTAGTGGCTGCAATACTTAAAGAACTAGTGGAGCCAAAGCAGACAGACAGGAAAATGATGCAAATTTAAAGAAGTAGTCAGTTGTAACTTTTCATTTCTGAAGCATTTTCCTTTTTTCTTTTGTTCATTAGAAAGTCTTCTGCCGGCCCGTCGGCGCAGCGGTTGGATTTCTGCTTGCGATGCCAACGACCTGGGTTCAGAAGCAAGCTCGGGTCACTGGAGGGCTGGCTGGGGGGAGGCAGCTTGAGTGTCCCATGACTTCTCCCTGTCTTCAGGGAAGGAAGGGGCTGTGACCCAGTGTTGAAGTGACCACTGGTGGAGGCCAGGGGTAGACCAACACATCAGGATCATTGGGATGGTGCGTGACAGATGTCAGCTCTTGCCTTGACGTCCGGATGTCACGCACCTTAAGAAAGCCAGGAAAAATCACTCACTGGCTGCTGGATGATGGCTCTCTGTTCCCTGAAGGCCTCCAGCACCTTCCCAGGGCCTCCAGTTCCTCAGCAGCATCCCCGGGCCCTAAGAGTATGTGCTGGGGTCACGCCTCTCCCCCCGGTGCCTTCCCCCTCGGAGGAGGGGGACCCACCCAGTGAAGGGATATGCCGGGATATCCCAAGGGTCGGCTGCAATATGAGGATCAGAGGAGGGCTGGGTAAGAACAGTAGGGACTGGGGGGGTAACTTGATAGAGCCTGAAGGAGCGCTGGACCAGCGAGCACGGGGAGGAAAAATAGATTGCACACACAAAAAAAAAAGAAAGTCTTCTATGTGATAATATTGTGCTGGATGTGTGAAACAGCTCTTAACCTGTCAGCTGACTTCTCTCTCTGTATTACCCCCATTGCATCATCAGCATGGTGATCTCACTGAAAGTGACATCATAAGTGAATGACCTGGCAGCTGTTGAATGGCTGTTCCTAAGCAACAGTCATGTCACAGTCAGTGAGGTAACAATGCTGATGATGAAGTGGAAGGGGGGCAGTAGAGCTAGATATGTCCGCTGCAAGGCTAAGAGCTGTTCCACATATCACACCTACTAACATCAGGTAAACAATCTTCTAATTAAAAAAAGGGAAAAGAACAAGTACCAGAGATAAAAAAGGTAATGACTAGTTGCTTTTAAAATCTAATGCTAGTTTTAGGCAGTACACTAGCTCTTTATTTTCAGTCCCTGCATGGATCAGCCTGAGATGGGATTTCTCTTTTTTATTCTATATATTCTCCCCTAGCCGGCTGTTCTCTGCTACCTGGTCCCCAGATACATCAGCCCTCCACACCACTTGATGGGAGACAGCTATAACCTGTACAGTGGCCCCCTTATGGGGATCATGACAGATCATAGAGAGAAAGTATACATATGTATACAGTTCTCCAAATCCCTGTCATGTTGGTTGTGCTGTCCATTTCTGTGCCATCATCTTGGTGACCACATGTCATGATGCAGGAATCAGCATGACAAGCTAATGTTTTGTTGTTACCTGTTGTCGACATGGTGCATCAGGTATGCACAATGATGTGTGTTTGTTGTTTTTTTTTTGTTCCTGTTAATTTTCTTAATTTGCCCTTACCAGACAGCCCTGACATCCAACGGCACCCACCTGCCATCCAGTGTTCACCAAGGTTCCCCACCTCCATCAGGGCAGTCATGTTTCCCCAACTCACATTGGGTATGACTAAACAGAAGCTTGTGGAATTAGTGTGAGACTGTAGTAAAAAAATTGTGAAAACAGCAATTTCATAAGGACATGACAGATGCATGTTCCTTTTGTTGCATCACATGTTATATATACTGTTTGTGGTTGTTGGTTTTGCTTCTGTGTTTACTGTAACAGCATATTTACTTCTTTTCCATTACATCTTTTTTGTTTATATTTCGGCTCCCATAATCATTATGCTATCATGGACTCAGCACTAGAATGTTTATGCTGTTGTGAGGTTAATGCTATATTGGCTGAATTTACATACAAATATATGAAACTGCCAGCAGAAAAAAGCCGTAATGGTCTGTTGAGTCTGCTTGAGTGTGCAGCTCAGTTACTTCCCTGAAGCTGCCCTCCTCAAATCCACCTGGAGTTATCTCTCACCTTTCCATTCCCCTCTCCTAACCCCTTCCCAGTAGAGCCCCCTTCAGTTCTAATCCTCTGCATCACCCTATCCCACCCCCTCTCAAAACTGGCTACCGTTTTTGCTGCCACCCCCTCTCCCTGTAGCTGATTCCACTGCTTCACCATCCTTTCAGTGAAAAAGTGCCTAATTTCCTTCTTGAATCTCCCCCCACCAATTTAAGGTTATGTCCCCTTGTTGTACCCTCCTTTCTTAGGTTAAAGATGCCCTCCATACCAACCCTGTTTATGCTCTTAAGGTACTTGAAGGTTTCAATCATATCCCCCCACTCCCTTCTGTCATCCAGGGTGTACATGTTCAGTTACCTCAGCCTCTCCTCATATGTTTATTTATGTACAAATCACCCTAGGCCAAGGAAAGAACCTTACCATAGGCTGTGACTAACTCTGCACAATCCCCCATCCATCTCTCTCCCCTCCCTTATTTCCTCTTGATCTAGCCCCCCTTCCCCCCGACTTGGTGTCAAGTGGGGATTTCAGTATAAGTTGGTTGGGATCAGGAGCTGGTTCCACTCATACCTCTGTATTTGAAGTCCACCAATCTCAATTAATAACTGAACACATTAGGATCAGTATTAAATCTGTCAATCATTCTCTTTTAGACTGAACCCTTACCAGTAGCCAGCTAGGGGAGAATAAACAGAATTAAAAAAATCTCATCTCAGGCTAATCCACACAGTGGTCAGATTAAGATTTGTATGTACTAGCCAGCAGGGTAGTGATTTGCAAAATCAACTAGCCCCATGACATTTCTACTGGCCCAGTTGGTCTACATTTTGAAATATCACCTTTTCTAGTACAAGCCCTCCTGTCTACTTAAAAAGATTTTTGACTATCTCAAAAGAAAATCTAACAGTATTTGGCTAGTAGATGGGTACCAGTTTTGACCCTATCCATGAACATCCACATGTGGTCACACAGTTGACAGTAAAGGAACAAACAGCCAGGACCACCCTCTCAGTGTACACACACACACACACACACACACACACACACACACACCATGGCAAACATCTGGCATTGACAAATGCTTGTTACCATGTTATTGTTATTAAATAGAAAGTGAAAAGAAAATATAAATCATGAATTTGCATTCATTACAAAAGCAAAAGTAAAGCAGTTAGACAATATTAAAATTAAATACATGTTCAAGTTTTAACAGAAGTCCTCTCATAGGTGGAGAAAGCCAAGATGTTACAAAGAATGTTATTATTATAATTATGTATTACATCTAATTTCCTGGATAGTAAACATACCCATTATAATTATAGTAGAGTGCTGCAACCTTTAAATGTCAGTAGGTGCATGTTAGATACAATAAATTACCAGCTATGAGTACAAGATCTCAGCCAAGTCTTAATTAGTGGTAGTAGTAGTTGTTCTTTTTAGTTAGCTGCCATTCTCCGAAAACTCATGGCATAACACATACAAATAAACAAAATCAAATAAAACATAATACATAAATAAAATTACAAACATCATAAAACACATCCTAATAAAGTAACGGTATCAGCTTACATAGTAAAGAATGCATGAAAAAACTGCAGTAAAACAAGGACCAATTCAAGGTTTTGCAGACACCTCCAGAAACAGGAAACATTTGAGACCCCTCTTTAAGACCATCAATCAATCAATCAATCAATCTTTATTTTATCAGGAGAAAAACATCATTGAGAGGACTCATTTACAAGGTGGTCCTGGATACATAAATACGATAAGAACATCATAACATATAATGGCAACAGAATATACAAACAGCCGACAAATTGAGAGGACTCAAGAATATTACATAACAACACAATACATAAGAACAGTTTGATCATCATAGGCTACGCTGGTAGCAGATTATACAAACAGCCAGCGAGTTACGTGCAATGAGGCAATATGACACAACAGGAATAGGCTAAGAAATCAATCTAAGGGCATCATAGAGCAAATGAAAGGGGCAGAGAGAAGGCATAGTAGGAGCGGGTGGAAGGGGATAACTGAAAGGAGAAAGGGGAGGGTGAGAGGGGAAAAGTTTGGAGAAAAACAAATGGAGCGGGAGACGTTTTTCCAGAGGTGGGGCATAAGGTCAAGGATAGTCAGTAAGAGGAGCAGGTGCCGTAATCCGGTATGTAGGTCAAGATACAGGAAGAAGGCATTGTTAGGAGAAGCAGCTACAAGTTTCTTTAAAAGAGTAACTCAGCAGTGTCTTACAGGTGGGCAGCCCAACTAGGTTCGAGAGTTTTAAGGTACTTTGGATAGTATTCCAAAGGGTAGGGAGGGCATGGCTTATGGAGAATGTACCATGTCGAGTTCTGACTCTAGAAATGTCAAGCAAGAGGTAAAAGTATTTTCTGAGCAATTAAGGCCCCACACAACAAGTAAAGAGATCCAAGATGTATTTGAGGGGCTTGTTGGTAAGAGCTCTAAATGTCCAGAGGGTGGCATTTTTTAGTCTTCTGGTTTTCAGTGACTGCCTCCCAATTTCAGCATAGAGGGCACAGTGATGAGTATTATATGGGGTGTTGGTGATGAATAGGATTTCCCTGTGGTATACGTTATCCAGCCTGGCTAGGGAAGCCATAGTGCAATGACCACTGACCAATGATAAGACCTCTCTATGATCCCTCAGGATGGAGTTCCATAACACTGGTCAGCTGCCACAAAACACAGTCCTTCTGAGGCCTTCAATCTTGCCCTCATTATCCTGATTTGGCCCTCATCAATGGAGTGCAGAGGGGGATATGGCAAGTGAGGAGACAGAAGTTCAACCAGGTGGTCCAGACCCATACCTTGTAGGGCTTTATAGGTTTGTAAACCGACCTTTAAGGTTAATTAATATTAATTGATTAGATAATAGGACATTATGGGGTAAGTGTTATACAGAGATAACTTCATCCCTCAAGCATGTTGTGAGGCATAAGGTACAGACAAGTGCCTTTAACCACCTGAGAAGTGATGTTAAACAGCATAATACCTGCCTGAAAGTGTCATATTGGAATTATAAAATTAATTCTGTAAAATAAAAAAGGCTTTTTTGTAATGTTATCTTAATTTCTATCCACGATGTACTGAGATAACATCACAGCTGTAACTTCTTATAGGCTAATCAGCATTCAGAATCTTTTATAAGCATTTAATAGTAGTTATCCTCTTAATTCATATGATCTCATTTCATTTATGCTATAATTACCTTGATAATGAACATTGTCCCTCTCATATTTAAACTAAACTAACCTAAAGCTATTCAGACACAAGACTGGGGAAGGGGAATAAAAATAAAATTAAAAATATGTTTAACATAAAATGCTCTGTCCATTTATTTGTATGGCTTTTCAGCTCAGGTATACTATCCAAGTTATGCTATCTATGCAGCCTTTGTTACTGACTATTTAACCACTTATTGGAAACAGGAGTGGTTCCAGAGGACTGTATAAGGGGTGATGTAGTCCCAATACACAAAGTGGTAGCAAAGAAAAGGCTGGCAATTATAGCCCAGTCAGCCTGATCGGTGGTGGGAAAGTTAATGGAATCACTGTTGAAAGAAAGGATTGTGGAATATCTTGAATCCAATAGGTTACAAGACCCAAGGCAGCATGGGTTCACAGGAGCAGGGGAGAGGTCATGTCAAACAAATCTGATAGATTTCTTTTACTGGGTGGCCAGGAAACTAGATCAGAGTGGAGTGGTGCACGTAGACTATGTAGATTCTAATAAAGCTCAAGACACAGTTTCACATAGGAGACTCGTAAGCACACTGGGTAGCTTAGGGGTGGGTCCAAGGGGGGTTAACTTTGGTAAAAAATTGCTTAGGGAATAGGCAGCAGAGGATGGTGGTAAATAAAGTTCACTCTGAGGAAGGGAGGGAGGGTGACCAGCAGGGTGCGGCAAGGATCAGTGTTGGGATTGGTCCTGTTTAATGTCTTTATAAATGACGTTGCAGAAGTGCTGGAAGGGATGGTCTGCTTCTGTGCAGAGTACCCCAAAATCTACAATAGGGTGGACACTCTGTGGAGGGTGTGGAAAGGATTAGAGACAACTTGAGACATGAGCAAAAGATTGGCAGATGGGGCTGAAATTCAATGCAAAAAAGTGTGAAATAATACACTTGGTGCACCAAAACCTAGGGGTGGAGTACACAATGGGTGGGGTGGCACTGACAACCACAAAACATAAATGTAACAAGGGTGGCATGCCACACTGACATTATGAGGCCAAAATCAAAAGTGTGCACTGGAAAGGAAAAAAATCTAGCAGTTTGAAACCTGGCAGTTTGAAAAGCAAAAACACCAACTACTTTTATTAAGCAAAGCAAATATTGTAAATGTAGAAAGTCTTTTACTGATAGACTGTATTAAACACACAATTATTACAATAGAAAATTGCCTGTTTAATAGAAGTGAACAAACATTTGCTTTTTTTTACACCACACCTTTAATGTAGTTTGAAGACATTTATTAAGAAGAAAACACAAGCTATCAAAACAGACTCCTACCAACAATCTGCCCCCATGAAATCTGTTTAAGAAAACCAGAAATATACAACATTCTAAGATCATCTGAATTTCATTCACTTCATTATTACAATGATATTTGCTTGAAAACAGATTATTTGTTCCTAAGAGTTCATCCACTCCTAATGCTTTTCTAAACATTATTGCAAATTGCTTTCACAAATATAGTTACTCTGGAATCTTTCTTCCTAATATCAAAATCCTCAGTTTGTGACATCGTAATCATTTCCACATCAAGGAGATCGTGATTTTATACATTATGATGGTAAAAATAAACTCAGCTTGCAATACAGTAATCAGTAACAGTAGGTTCCCTCTAAGGTATGTCCCTCTGACAGTGACACCAACACAGTGACCTATGTCACTGTCAACAAAATTGACAGTTTGCCAACAGGTCACTGTGTTGGTACGCCTGAGACAGGGGCACACTGTCTCCCAGTACTGCACCCCCTCCAGAATCAACTCCGACTTGGAGTTGAGAATCTTTAGTACAGGGGGTGCGGGGGCATAGCTTCCAGCATGGAGGGTTTTGGGGGGTGAAGCCCCATGATAAAAAAACATGACCAGGAGACATTTAGGATTTATGTCTACCACAACTTGCGATCAAGATAAATCCTGTCGCTGTTATGCCGGTTTACAAAAGTGTTGTTGAACCAGCATCGTAGATCTGGTTAACTCTAGGGGACAAAAAAAACGTTGATAGTAATTACTTAGCCATTTCAAAATTAAATGCTGAATTTGCTTCCTTGTTCTTTATTTCCTTTTTACAATTCTATATTTATTTCCCTCCAGCACCCATCTGCTCATGGACCACTACTATCCCACCACCACACACCATCTACTGTCAGCCTTCTGAGGCTTTCCCTGATGGTGAAGCCTTTCAGGCTTTGCAATTCCCCCTCTTCACTCAGTCTGGTTTGAATAGTTATGTATCTTATGGATGGGACTGTCACACTTTAAAGATAGCACAGGGAGGGGCAATTTCTCTCATTAGGCTCTTCCTGTTGGGTGGCATGAACATGCTGGTGACCTTTCAACATTGCCCTCCCACCACCCCATAGCACTGCAAATAGCCACCTTACTTGCATGTAAAACATCCTCTCATGGTAAAAGAAAGGCCTCTTGACTCATCACATGATGATCCTGTGGCAACAGGCTGTGCTGCAATCTTTCCATAGCAGAGGTGCACTGCTGATTTTTTTTATTTTTTTATTTATTGAAATCTTGGATGACACCTGTGAGTGGTTGCTTGTTGAGAGGTTCCACATCAGATACATTAACACAGGAAGACACAATATAGTTACAGTAAATTATACATACAGAGTACAAAAAAATTCAGCAGTACATGGGTGGCAATGACAAAGTTAAACAAATTGTGTTAAGGCATATTACATAGTATGCCAGCATCCTGCAGAAGACAGAGAGAGAGAGAGAGAGAGAGAGGCAGAGGTAGACTGTTAGGGTGAGGTAGGGAGGGGCAGTGGGAGCTGGGATAGGAAAGGCAGAGAGAAAGAAAAGAGCCAAGGGAAGGGGGTGGGAGGCAAGTGCTAGGGCAAAAGGGGGTGGGAGGCAAGTGCTTGGGCAAAGACTTAACTTGGTGGATCAGGAGTTGGAAGAGCTGAGGCAGACTAAAACTGTGGACGCAGACTAGCGGGGGCACCTACAGGTACTATTGTCTGTGAAGTGCTGACAGAGTTTGCGCTTAAAGGAACCAAGGGTTGTGGCTCTGGCTATGTCAGGTGGTAGACCATTTGTCCACAGAGGGTAGGTGACCAAAGGATCTCTGGGCCATAGCTGTGCAGCACCTGGGCACATGGAATACTTGGCAGTATCCCTCCCAGACATACTGTCTGATAGGGAGACTCTTGATTTCAATACATGGACTTCGATGCCAAATTTGAAACTGAATGTAGTATTGTTTAAAATCAATTTATAAAGTGGATAAGGAAAATACTGCATCCTGATTGGTTAGGACCTGTGTGTTTAGAGATCATAATGCATGGGTGGCAAACAGGACACAGCACACCATAGCCATGCCTTTCGGAAATATTCCTGATTGCCATTACAAACATGGCTGCAATCTTTACTCATTAAAAAAATCATCATGCTAGCTTAGTGGCATGGAGGGTTAAGGCGTTGAGTGCCTTACCTGCTGCTATGCCAGTGACCCGTGTTCAGGAACAAGCACAGGTTGCCAGGGGTTGGCCATGGGAGGAGGGCTGGGAAATGACTGAGCAGCTTTCTGGTAGATCTCCTCTCCTGGACTGGGGAGGTTGGCCATTTCAGCTCTTGACTACAACCAGGTGGAGGCCTGGTGGTAGTCCATGGAAGCTTGGGAGGCAGATGTCAGTCAGGGGTGGAAAGAAGAAGCAAAAGCCCAGCATGCATGTGTAAGCACCCTCTGGGAGCTTATTAGTTAACTTTGGTTGCTAGATGTAGCTAGCCAGGAAGAGCTAGTGGTGCCAGTAAGTCTGGGATGTGGCCCATCCCAGAGGATATAAACAGGAGAGAGATTAGAGCTGAGAGAGATTTTTTTCTGGGGGCTTTGAGAAGAAGAAGAAAGAGGAGTCAGGAGTTTGGGCCCCCCAGTTCGGCCGGAGGTTAGTGGCATGGCTGGGGTTGGATGCTTGCCATCCCTGCCTTCCTCCCTTGAAGACCCACATATGCAGAAGTGAAGGGGTTCAAGCTGTTAGAGAAGAGGAGAGGAGCAGTGGACCAACAAGCCTGATTCCTATCAGTGCTGTTGGGAGCCAGAGCCTGAGAGAAGCTGAAGATTGGAGGCCTGCCATGTGATATCTGGCACCATGGTAGGGTAAGCACTGAAGGGGGCCCTGTTTTCATAGAAATCTCACACGTAGGCGAATGCACCCTGTTGAGCCATAAGTGTTTCTGGTAGCGGGCCTGCTCCAGCAGGTGGGATCTGAGGCGGGGTCCAGAGGTGGCAGCTTGGACTGTTGTAGGGTGTAGCAGTGGCAGTCTACCCCTATTCCCCTGGCCAATGGCTGCTACAGTGGTTGGGCTCTCAGGGAGTGCAGCCTGTGGAGGCAGGAAAGGATCCATGTGGGGAATGGTTGACTGGGACCCCGGCAGGGTGGCAGGCCGTCTGGGTGCTCTGTGTGGTACAGCAAGCAGTCCCCTGGGTGAAGGCAGTGCAGAAATTGGAATTGCTGCATGAGTGGATTGTGCCCATGGTCTCTGTATGTCCAGGAATATTCAGAATTCCTTGAGGTGAACAGATTGGCACATGGCATCAGCAATTGAGTATCCAGAAGGTCTTTGGTGGTCCATTTTCATGCTAAAAGCAACACCATTGAGGGAGCGTGAGCCCCCCTCAGTAATAAATTTGCTCACTGTTAAAATCAGCTCTCTGCATTTTAAGGTAACCCCCAGGGTAGCAAGCTAAAGAAAGGCAAAGGAAGAAATGGGATTAGGACAGTAGAAACATCTCATGTTGTCACAAGTGCTACCTCAGTTTAAGTTTCATAGAAACATAGAAACATAGACTTTGACGACAGATAAGGACTGCTTGGCCCACCTAGTCTGCCCATTTCCCTACCTAGAGGATAAGCTGCAGGTCCTATTTAACCAACAGCCTATTTCTTCCTACCCCCCACAAAAATTGCCTTATGTCTGTCCAATGCATTCTTGAATTCTCCCACAGTTTTAGACCCCACACCCTCCTCAGGAAGGCTGTTCCATGCGTCCACCACCCTCTCTGTGAAAAAATACTTCCTCACATTGCCCCTGAGCTGTCCCCCTCTATCTTCAAATTGTGTCCCCTTGTTCTTGCACATCTCTTTTTCTGAAAGATGCTACCCTCTTGGACTTTGTTGATTCCACTGAGGTACTTAAATGTTTCTATCATGCCCCCCTTCCTCAAGGGTATACATATTAAGCTCCTTTAGTCTCTCCTTGTATGGCTTCTCTTGCAGACCCTGCACCATTTTAGTTGCCCTCCTCTGAACTGCCTCCATCCTGTCTATGTCCTTGAGGAGATGGGGTCTCCAGTACTGGATGCAGTACTCCAGATGGGGTCTCACCAACTGTCTGTACAGGGGATAACAACTTCTTGTTTCTGCTGGTTCTCTCTCCTATACATCCCAGTATCCCCCCAGCCCTCCCTACTGCCTTCTCACATTGCTTGCAAACCTTAAGGTCATCTGATATGATTACCCCCAGGTCTCTTTCCATTTTTGTTGTTGTTACTACCTCCCCCATTGTGTAATCTTCCCCTGGGTTTTTGTTTCCCAGGTGCATTACTTTGCACTTCTTTGCATTGAATCCAAGCTGCCATACTTCTGACCATTCCTCCAACCTTGCCAAGTCCCTTCTCATCCTTTCCATGCCTCCTTGTGTATCAACCCTGTTGCAGATCTTTGTGTCATCTGCAAAGAGGCATACTTTTCCTTCCAGTCCCTCTACAATGTCACTTATAAAGACATTAAAAACGACTGGACACAGTACTGAACCCTGCGGTACCCCACTAGTAATCCCTCTTTCTTCAGAGTGGACTCCATTTACAATTACCTTCTGTGTCCTGTTGTTCAGCCAATGTTTTACCCAGGCTACCACCCTGGGACCCACTCCCAGGCTGGTTAATTTGACTACTAATCTTTTGTGTGGGACTGTGTCAAGTGCCTTGCTAAAGTCTAGGTAGGCCATGTCCACAGTCCCTCCCTGGTCTACTACTTTGGTCACCCTGTCAAAGAAATCAATTAGATTGGTCTGACATGACCTTCCCTCTGTGAACCCATGCTGCCTTGGGTCCTGTGCCCCACTGATCTCTGGGTACTCAACAATTCTTTCCTTCAGAAGTGATTCCTTCACTTTCCCTACCACAGAGGTCAAACTGACAGGTCTGTAGTTTCCTGCCTCTGTCTTGGTCCCACTTTTGTGAAGCGGAATCACATCTGCCTTCTTCCAGTCCTCAGGTACCACACCATCCTCCCATGATTTGTTAAAAAGTGTAGTCAGTGGTGTCACTAGTTCTCTGCTTAATTCTTTTAGAATTCTGGAGTGAATTCCATCTAGCCACATTGCTTTGTCCACTTTCAGTTTTAGGAGTTCTTTCAGAACCCTTTCTTCTGTGAAAGGACTGGGATTGACCCCCCCCCCAGAGTTCTTCTGTTAATTGGATTAGGCACCTCCCCCACTTCCTCTTTTGTGAATACTGAACAGAAGTATTCATTCAGTATCCTTGCTTTTTTTACCGTCACTCTCTGCCCAACCACCATCCATTCTATTCAGCCTCAGTATCCCTCCCTTTGTCTTTCTACCCTCCCTGATATACCTATAAAAGGTTTTATCCCCCTTCTTAACCGAGTTAGCTATCTTTTCCTCAGTTTGTGCCCTTGCTATTCTGACTACCCTCCCTGCTTCCATCTGCCTTAACTGGTACAGTTCTCTGTCCTGCTCCTTCTGTCTTTTCTTATACTTCCTAATTGCCATCTTTTTCTCCCTAACATTCACCGCCACCTCTTTTGAGAACCATAGTGGCTTTTTCTTTCATTTTGATTTGTTTATTTGCTTCACACAAAGGCTTGTTGCCTCTGTGATGGCAGTTTTCACCCCTCCTTCTAGCCTGTTAGCTAGTGCTTTTCTAAGGCACTCTCCCATCTTGCCAAAAGTCAGCCCTCCTGAAGTCCAGAACCCTCACTTTTGTATGGCTTGACTCTGTAGCTGAGTTTATCATGAACCACACTGTTTGGTGGTCACTTGTTCCCAAATGGCTACCCACTTCTAGATCTGAGATCCTCTCACTGTCCCCATTTGAGAGTATGAGGTCTAAGATTGCTCCCTCATGAGTAGGTTCCAAAACTAGCTGTCTGAGGCATCCACCTGAAGGCATCAAGATGGCTGCTTTTGGATGTGGCTGCCAAAGGTGCTCCAGTTAACGTCTGCAGCATATGTCCCCCATCAACAGTATCTTCCCTTTCTCTGCCATCCTAAGTATGCCTTCCATCATATCCTTGTCCATTTCCTCCCCCTGATGTGGGGTCTATATACAACCCTGTCCGGATTGTGGTGCCATTTCCAGTCTCTAAGGTGACCCACAGTGCCTCCTCTCCTCCCTGTTTACTCTTTTGTTCAGTTGCTTTTATTCCTTCCCTTACATAGAGAGCTACTCCCCCCTCTTCTGCCCTCCCTGTCTCTCCTGTAGGTTGTGTATCCTGGTATGTTAACATCCCAGTCATGGTTCTCTGTGTACCATGTTTCTGTGACTGCTACAATATCCAGGCATCCCTCTTCCATCAAGGCCACCAGTTCAGGGTGCCTGTTACCCAGACTACGGGCATTGGTACTCATTACTCTCCATTTCTTGATGGCCTTACCCCTTTTTGCCCCATCCCTGTCCGTATTGCATTTGTCACTTTCTCCATTTACCCCTGTGCTTCTCCCTATCGACATCTCTATGTTGGTGTCTACCTCACTTAGTACCCTGATATTTTGGGGGGGCTAGAATTACCCTGCTCTTTTTCAGTGCCTCCCCCCTTGACTAGTTTAAATGCTTGTCAATTAAGTATTTAAACCTATCACCTAGGATCCCGGTTCCCTTCCTGGACAGATGCAGACCATCATGCCAGTATAGACCTGCATCCCTCCAGGTGGACCCCCATCCCCAAATGAAGCCAAATCCCTGAGCTCTGCACCAGTTTTTCAACCACTGATTGAATCCCATGGTGTGGAGCACCCTAGCGTCACCCATGCCATAGACAGGCAGCACCTCTGAAAAGGTTATCATGTGTGCTATTTGTCTAAGACCCCTCCCCATCTCCACAAATGCTTCTTGCACTGCTCTGATCCCTTTCTTAGCCAGGTCATTTGTCCCTAGGTGGACAATGAAATCCAGCTCACTCCCCTGTGCACCTGCCCCTGCGATCCTGAGGATTCATTCCCTGTCCTTCCAAGCCATGTCGCCCAGCAGGCACCTTACCTCCCTCTCCCCTTCCTCCCCCAGTTCTACCTTCCTAACAATAGAGTCCCCCACCATGAGTTGTTTCCTTCCCCTGTGGGCTCCCATGCCACCCTCCTGTGGGTCTCCTTTGTGGAGGTTCCCAGCATCCTCCTTGGTCTCCACTGTGGGTGCCTCCATAGAGGAACCACACTTTTCCAGAACAGCATAGAAATTGTGGAGAGGTACAACTGGAGGGATGTGCCTCTGTTCCACCACCCTCAGCCTCCCTGAGCCAACTGTGGTCCAACCACTCCTCTTTCTTGCCAACCTTTGAGGCAATGGCAGTGACCCTTGTGATCCCTGGTTGGGAGAGGAGGTCCCACAAATCCTGGCAAACTCAGCCTGGAGATGAGCAACCTCCTCCCTCAGCCCAGAGAGGTGCCTGCAGATGGGACAACACTGCATCCTCCAGAACATCTCCCGGAAGACTGCTGCTCCATAGCCACTGCACTGCACCACTCCCAACATGTATTTTTTCTGGCCCCCTAACTGTTATTTGGAATACTTACTTTTTCCTCTGTTTGTTTATTTCTTTTTTTTCTTCTCTCCCTACTTACTTACTGTCTCTGCACTCTTTTAACTCCTGATCTTCCTGTTCTGAGACAAGAAGTTCCTATATTTCTCAGTAGTCTCCTTACTTGCTCAGAGTCAGACCTCCAGCAGCTAGAGGGGGATGGAGAGCTATTCTTGCCCTTCTAGGATGGTGAACCTTTTGTGGCTCTGTGATCACTCACTTCCTGCTCCCAAACAGGAAGTTCCTGTTGTCAGTTAAATCCTGTGCCTACAAAAGTAGAACTGGTTTAGGATGGAGGGGCGGGAAGGAGGGCATAATAGCCCCAGTAGCGAAGTTTTAGTTATACCAGTAGCTCCTTCCTCCTGGTGTTCTGTCTGTCTGTTCTCTGGCAGAAGCTATCTAGGGCAGCGTTTATATCGGGTCTTAACCTGGCTCCTTCTAGTTAAGCCACTTCCCCTACTTTGCAAATCTTTCTACACTTAGTTAATTTCACAGATAACAATTCCCTTCTGACACCTGTGACAAGCACCTAGATAAGTACACAGATAACACAGATAACAATTTACTTCAACTACCTCTGACAAACACACTAACTCCTTTTTTTATTTATTTTTTTTTACACTAAATTGAAGGTCCCAGTACAAGAGATCTAGTTCTTAGTCCCAGTAGAGAAGTTTTAGTTATACCAGTAGCTCCTTCCTCCTGGTGTTCTGTCTGTTCGCTGAAATTCAGAGAATGGAAAAGTAAGCAAGTGCCTGGTATGAAGACAGAAATTCAATCGTTTGAAGGTCTGAGGGCATGAAAAGAGAGTACTGCTGAATTTGAAATGCTCGTAAGTGAGGCCTGTTTTGGTCCACATCAAATCTGCTGCCAGAAATGTAGCCATTTCAACTTGAGGGAATTTCTGCAAGCTGTAAATCAATCTGTTAGCAAAAGAGACTGTTGAAGAACCAATGTCAGGTGCCTACCTGTGAATAGCCCCACCGTATTTGTTACCTCCATGCTCCATGGAGTGACTGTTCCTGTTTTTTATCAACTGTTCATTAAATGGGATCACCTGTTTCTGCAGTTCCTGTGTTTGCCTCATTTGTTGGAGAAACTGTTTTGCTGTTAAAAGAAATTTGCCTCCACAGCCAGCCACCTGTGTGTTCCAGGGCATGATCCCCGAAGACCATCACACCCACAAGGAGGACTTCGAGAAGCCTGCCTGGTGAAGACTGTTTACAAAGGCCTGCAGAGAAAGTTTGCAAGGCCAGGCATGTGAAGGTCTCCGTCATCCCACCAGTGCACTGTCCCTGCATCGTTTGAAGGTCTGAGGGCACCCCACCCGATGGAACCAATCTATCACCTGCAACATCCAAAGAAATCCAGATACTGTTTTCCAATTATTATTTCTGGACTGTGTTTTTGTAGTTGTACAGTGCCCCGCTCCACAGGACATTTACCATCTGTATACCCCTAGATGCAGGGAGGGGGGGCTTACACATGCTTGCTTGCATGCACATGCTCTCGCAAAAGTACGCCACAGTTGAGTGGGGGACAGGGAGAAAATCAAGGAGGAAAATAAAAATGGCATGGCAAACATTCATAATTCCCACACACCATCCCTCCATCTGTCACATTTCCAGGGGACCTGTTAGCAGAACTGGACTCAGGCATCTGGAAGGGAATGGTTCTCCCCCTCCTGATCCTGACACAGGGGAATCAGAGGATGTGCTGGCCAAACTGGTAATCTTGGGGAGATGATGGAAAGTGGGGGACGATGGGACAGGAGCAGATGGGAGCCAAACTCACCATGGCCAGAGAGAACAAACAGACTATAGATACAAAAAGTCATCTTGGCCTTAAAGGTTAAACTTGCACAGAATAAAAAAAAAAAACGGATTTAATGTTCTTTTCCATTTAATTCCCCTTTGTACACATATACAGGAATTAAAATAAAGTACTGCTCAGTTTTATTTTTAGAACTTCTTTTCTGATTATGGATCTCTCTGTCTGACCATGGACCACTCTTCAATTCTATCCTACCTATTAGGGAAATATTTGTTGTTTGCTCTTCCCCAGATAAAGCTGAGCCCATAGCTTTGGTGAGGCCTTCTGTTGTGTGTGTTTTTGTGTGGGATGATGTCAACATTTAGCTTGCTGAAGTCTGCAGAAATTTGAATTTCTGCATTCCATGATAAACATTCTATCTATTGAATTTGTGGCTAGCCAGATACTTGACAGCTGTGGAGGGACTACTGTTTACTAGATATTTTAACAAAAGAAAATACCTGTTTTTAATTCTAAAAAGTTGGCATTTTTGTATTTAAAATTTTCTCCCTCTACCCACTTTATAAGTTCAATTAGACATTTCCAGGGAGTGCATTATGTTGATCAAACAGCATTTCCAGGGGCTGAAGACACTCTGCCTGTGGCGCCATGCCCCACTACGCCCCAACGGATGCAGTTAGATCTGCATAATGCATGTCCTGTTGAGTTTTATTGCTTATAAAATTACTGGTTAGTTATGATTACAACCTAAAACCAGTACTTGTAAGTCTCCGCTACACAACCACCCCCATTATTCATGCACATTTATAACAGAAATTACAACATAGTGCCAAACTTACCTGCAGCTGGCCATTTCCAATGTGAGCTTCCACCTCCAAAAGATTCTCCCTTCCTGCACTGCAGTGTCCCTTTGACAGGAAGATAAGCAGTCTTTAGTGAAAGCATCACTGCTTGACTTTAGACACTCAGTGCATTTTTACTCTTCCCCACCACTGACCAAGCAGAGGCTTGGATGGAAAGAGGGAAACGCTGCAAAAGAGGAATCTGTTTCTGTGTCGTAGTTGGGCTCCCAGTCAGGAGCAGAAGTGGTAGGAGCTGCTAACAGTAGAGCAGCTCCTGCAGCTACTCAACTTATGCAGCCAGTAATTATAAAAAATAAAATATGAGCAAGTGTGAAAGTTCATATTTTTATTCACCATTGATGTCTTATACCAGAATAAACTACTCTGCCTTCTGCCTGGTGGTTTATGTGGTTTCACACATGTTGGGCGTGTAGCAAAAACTCATTACACAGTGCTGCGTATACATTATTTTAATATACAGTATTATACAGGAATTTTAAAACTATTCTTTGAACTTGCACAACTATTGAAGGGCAATCACACTTATTGTGCAATTGCCCATAAACTGCAACATTTTTTCTTCCAACTGCAGCACAAAAGTAATGTATGTGTAATTTGTCCCCATGAGATAGATGCAACAGTCACAAATGTGTCAAAACATATGTAAAAACATTCAAACATATGGGCACATTTATTTTGGTGCAATTGCAACTCAAAACTGGAAGCTATGACCCTGTCAAGACTTCTGAACATGCTACCATTTGGTTTGTTGCTATATCTCATCCAGTTACCAGTTTTATAGCTTTGAGTTAGCTTAGGTGAAATAAATCTTTCTATGAATACTGCATAGTATAGTTTGTGTACTGTCGTCTTAGGCATAATAACTCAGTAGTCCAGAAGTATGTCTGCATGGAAGTATTTAAGAAAATACATGAATGGATTATTACATTGCACAAATTACAAAAATGCTTCAGAAATACACAGTATATACAAGATATGTCACTAAGATAGAAGATCAGGATGTCACGGTATGAGATTTTGATGATATGAAAACAGTTACATTTAATTCCACAGTTATCATAATACTTCAGTAGGAAGGTCATGCCAGACGAATCTAATAGATTTCTTTGACTGGGTGACCAAAGTAGTAGATCAGGGAGGGACATGGACTACCTAGACTTTAGCAAGGCATTCGACTCAGTCCCACACAAAAGATTAATATACAAGTTAGCCAGCCTGGGAGTGGGCCCCAAGATGATAGCCTGGGTAAAGAATTTGCTGGAGAAAAGGACACAGAGGGTAATAGTAAATGGAGTCCACTCTGAAGAAAGGGTGGTTACTAGTGGGGTGCTGCAGGGTTCAGTATTAGGACCGGTCCTCTTCAATGTCTTTGTAAGCGACATTGCAGAGGGACTGGAAGGAAAAGTATGTCTCTTTGCAGATGACACAAAGATCTGCAACAGAGTTGATGCACAAGGTGGGGTGGAAAGGATGAGAAGGGACTTGGCAAGGTTAGAGGAATGGTCAAATGTATGGCAGCTTAGATTTAATGCTAAGAAGTGCAAGGCAATGCTCCTGGGAAGCAAAAACCCAGGGGAAGAGTACACAATGGGGGGTGAGATACTAACAACAACAAAAATGGAAAGGGACCTGGGGGTAGTCATATCAGATGACTTAAAGGTGGGCAAGCAATGTGAGATGGAAGTAAGGAGGGCTGGGGGGATACTGGGATGCATAGGGAGAGGCATCACCAGTAGAAAACAAGAAGTTGTTATCCCTCTGTACAGACAGCTGGTGAGACCCCATCTGGAGTACTGTGTGCAGTTCTGAGACCCAATCTCCGCAAGGACATAGACAAGATGGAAGCTGTCCAGAGGAGGGCAACTAAAATGGTGCAGGGTCTGCAATGGAAGAGTATAAAGAGAGACTAAAGGAGCTTAATATGTATAGCCTCAAGGAAAGGAGGGAGAGGAGGGACATGATAGAAATGTTCAAGTACCTCAAGGAATCAACAAAGTCCAAGAGGTAGCATCTTTCAAAAAAAGAGGTGTGCAAGAACAAGGGGGCACAATTTGAAGATGGGGGGGGGCGGCTCAGAGGTAATGTAAGGAAGTATTTTTTAACAGCGAGGGTTGCGGATGCATGGAATGGCTTCCAGAGGAGGTTATGGAGTCAAAAACAGTGATTGAATTCAAGCATGCATGGGACCGCCATAAGGCAATTCTAGGGGTTGGGGGTAGAAAGAAGTAGGCTGCTGGTTAACTAGGATCTGCAGCTTATCCATTAGGTAGGGAAATGGGCAGACTGGGTGGGCCAAGCGGTCCTTATCTGCCGTAAAATTCTATGTTTCTATGTTTCTATGTTCAGTATTATGGAAGTAGTCACTTAGTCAAAAATGCTTCCTCTAACTCATCTGGTAGGGACACTTGTCACAGAAGGTACAGTCATCTCTCTCTGGTCAGATGAGGCTTCTGCAGCCGCTGACCACATTTCCCAGCCTGCACTCTCCTCCTGCTAAGGGTCCCCCTCCCACGACTGGAGAAAGCCCTCGCTCCACGGTCAGACTTTTTCCGGTCAGACGACATTTCTATAGCCACCGACCACACTGCCCAGCCCGGACTCTCCTCCTGCTAAGGTACGGCACCCTCCAGCCAATCGGAACTTGGGCTCCTTTCTCTGAATGGCCTCGACTGGCCAGGAGACAAGGACTTTAAACTAGGCTTTTTCCGCCCAAAAGGACTCAGCTCACCTCTCTGGTTTTCCTCTAAAAAGACTTTTCCTCAACTGCTTTACTTAAAATATTGTTTGTTTAAAAGTATTTTCACTGAAGTTGTTGCAAAAGTGATTACATCACTGTCAAGTTAAAGTTAAAGTTGTTAAGTCGCTCTCAGCCACTTTGGTGCCTACACTAAGCACCCCTATTGTATTGCTAATTTTTCTCTGTGCTACATAACCCTATCTGTCTCTGTCCCAGCTGCCTATAAATCTTGCTTTTTTTCTCCCTTCTTCCAGCGGCCCCCCATGACTGGGGAAAGCCCTCGCTCCATGGCCACTCTCTCTCCGGTGAGACGACACTTCTGCAGCCACCGACCACACAGCCCAGCCTGGACTGTCCTCCTGCTAAGGTACAGCACCATCCAGCCAATCAAAACTCAGGCACCTTTCTCTGAATGGCCCCGACTGGCCAGGAGACAAGGACTCTGAACTGGGCTTTTTCCGCCCAAAGGACTCAGCTCTCCTCTCTGGTTTTTCATCCCACCTCCCCACTCCCTCCCAGGCCCCCATTAAATATGTCTTAGCCCCGTCCATAGCCGGCATTGCTACCTCTCTATTGGCCATCAACTGGGCCTATCCCCAGCATTCCTTCACCACGCATTAGGACAAGGCGCTCTTTCCATCTATTATAACACTCCACCCCCTTCTGGAATTATGGCATACTGCATCTACAGTATCCTACTGTTTTTCTGCTGTGCACCTATTGCCCTTTACAGGAACAATGAGTTAGTATCCAATCCAGTATTTGTCCCCCTGCACTCAGACAGCCAAGCCCCAACTGATGCACTGCACCCCATCTCATGCTCCCCCCTTCTCTTGCCTTCACCCCATTGTCCCCAATCACACCTCCTGCTTCCATCACTACTGACATTCAGATCGCTCCCTCTATTATCCCCTACAGTGTCATATCTCACTGAAAAGTATCAGCAATATCAGACCGTCATTGCCACTTTTCAACAAGCGGCGCAAAAGGGACTAAGCTTTCAGGTTTTTCCTGTGCTTACTCAAGAAATTACTCCTCCTACTACTACTTTGCCTGGGCAATGTAGAGGTAAACCCTGGCCCTCTCACCCTGCTTAATTCTCCAACAGAGTTTGTGTCAGCCCCAGGTCTCAAAATAATGCTAGTTAACATTCTAAGCCTGCCCAAGAAAATTGATCAGTTACAAGCATGGGCCTTACACACAGAGGCCGATCTCATCATTATCACAGAATCCTGGCTAAAAAATCTAACTTGGACCAACAAGTATCCCTTCTGGGCTACAAGCTTTATAGAGCAGACAGGGGAACCAGGGAAGGGGGAGTAGTTATTTACACCAAAACCAACTTCTCCGTTAGTGACATCTACTACAACTCCAAACAAAAGGAATACGAAATAATATCCCTAAAGTTATACCTACCCTCCTCGGAATACATTACTATTACAAGTAGTTACAGGCACCCTAGTGGCGGAACTGACATCTTTAACATCCTGAAGTCATTAACTACCTCTGCCAACTCCGAAGTATTAATCCTGGGTATCTCAATGTGGACTGGCTCTCACACAAATCGCACACTCTTAAATCTCTGCAATGAACTTGGCCTTACCCAGTTAGTGTCTGAACCTACTAGAATTAGCAAGGTAAACACAGTGAACAGCTCCATTCTGTATCTTATACTATCTATCTATCCCCACAAAATCCTCCAAACAGCAGTATTTCATAATCATATGAGTGATCATGGAATGTAGTCTGTACAAGGTCACAAGCAAAAACCCATCATCAGCCTAAGCTGATAACCAAACGGTCTTTCAGAAAATTCCATATACCTAATTTCCCAAATGACCTTAGTAAGCTTAGATGGTAGGATCTATATCGCTCTAAAATGCCTGACTAGGTGGTCATGGCCCTAAATGTTAATCTTAACCCCATAGCAAATAAACATGCACTGGTCATCAAAGTTAGGACATGGAACATCTCTCACCCATGGTTCTCTCCTGATCTTAAGACCGCTCTCCCCACGCATGATAAGCTATGGGCAAAGGCTAGACATACTAAGAGTCCGGTGGATTAGCAGGCTTTTAGAACAGCCAGGAACGCCTGCATGAAGCGTATCCATTCTGCCAAAGCCAACCTCTATGTCACCACACTAGAACAGGCTAAAAGGGAGTCCCAGAAAATCTGGAAGACCCTTAAGTCAATTGAAGGGTGACCGGTGGCCCCACTCTAGTAACCAAGATTGTCAAAAATGATATGAATGTTGAAAACAGTAGCCAAATCCTCGAAGAATTCAACTCCTACTTTGCCACCGCTGGCCTAGCCTTCGACTCATCCCATTATGCTGTACGGGTAAATAGACAGGTTAGTTTGAACCCCACTCCTTTGGCAGCAACCTGTCCCTTTCAACTACTCCCCATAAGCTTTAAAGAAGTGGAAGATGCCCTTATGAATCTAGACACCAAGAAAAGTACAGGGGATGATGGAATCAAACTGGTTTTCCTAAAACATGGGTACCGTCACCTCACTGCCCCTATCCACCATATCTTCAACCTTTCTATTTCGTCCTCCACCATCCCTTCATGTTGGAAATTAGCCCATATCCTACCACTATTTAAATCAGAAGACCCATACAATCTAAATAACTACAGACCTATCTCGATTCTACCTGTCCTCTCTAAAGTTTTTGAAAAGATGATTTATGCACAACTAAAACAGCACATGGAAACCTTCTCACTCCTGAACCCAGCCCAGTCTGGCTTCTGCTCTTACCACAGTGTTGTTACTGCATTGGCTAAAGTAATCGATAACTGACTGTCTGCTATGACCTAAAAAAAGGTAAAGGGTACTGTCTTCCTAGATCTTAGCAAAGCATTTGATACCATAGACCACTCCCTAATTGAATGCAGCCTTGCTAAAATAGGTGCCACTCCACTGACCATCCTGTGGTTTAGTAGTTACCTTTCGGGAAGGATGCAAAAAATCAAAGCCGGTGGCATGTTCTCCTCTCCACTACCAATCACTAGAGGAGTCCCGCAAGACTCTATCTTAGGCCCCATCCTTTTCTCTATATATATTAATGACCTTGACCATCACATATCCAAATCAAAACTCCACTTCTTTGCTGATGATCTTTATATGTCCGATGCATCCCTATCAGAGGTTAGAGATGTCCTCCAAGCTGACTTTGCCCAGCTCAAATCCAGTCTCATTAACACCAAACCTCTTCTAAATGCAAAGAAAACCAAAGCTATGATCTTTTCCTCCAATATATCTACCTCCCTGCTGAAAGATTTTATAGTTGTAGGCGAGCCACTGGAAGTCACCCCGAAATTTAAATACCTTGGATTCTGGCTAGACAGCAAGCTCGCCTTTACAGAATACCTGAATGACCTTGCTAAAAGACTAAAGACACAGTTAGGCTTCCTGTTCTGCAACAGGTCACTTTTCCCACTCGAAATTAGAACTAGACTTATACAGGCCACATTCCTCCTGCTACTAGACTACAGGGACCTAATTTATACCTCTTATTCAACTTCTAATCTAAATAAACTGGACATTCTTTATCACCGCACCCTACACTTCATTATGAACTCCCCATTACGGACGCATCACTGTGACCTGTACTCAGCCATAGTTTGGATGTGCCTCTCTACCAGACGTATTCTCCACGCTGGTACCTGGACCCTAAAGCTTCTTCTTAACAAACTTCCTAGCTATCTAACTTCCCTTATCCACACCTGCCACAGTACTTACTCACTCAGGAAGTTAGACTTTATCTTCATGTATGTCCCAAAGACTCGCACCTCTTTTGGCAAGCTCGCCTTCTCCGTTACCCTCCCTGCCAGCTACAAATGTCCCTGAATCTACCTAAAGTAGTCTCTGTTAGCCTCTTTAAAAAGCTAACTAATTAAAAAATAAAAGATGTCTGTAGCTGTCACTAAAACTTATTCTGCTAGGATTTGTCAAGCCTACTGGTCCATAGAAACAGCTCCAGCATGTAATGTAAGAGTGTGATGATCTACTTCATGTGATATGTAGCACTACCTGAACACAAATACAGGATTAGCACTTAATTTCTGTAATGCACAATTTCTGTATGTAAATATTAGTCTTGTTAGTATGTATACATCAGGACCTCCTTGTGAATAAGCTTGCTCAATGGAGTTTTTTCCTGCAATAAACTTGAACTTGAATTGAACATCCATAGAAAAGACACAAACATTTGTTTAATGTCCTAAAAACAATGGTATATCATGAGCCACAGTTTTCATGGCATCAGAAATTGCCCACAGTATCAATACCATGACTTCTGATACCATGGTATACTGTGAAATCATCATACTGTGGCATCCCTAGTAGGAGGTGATCTTAGATTAGGCAAGCTAACAAGGGATGAGTATGAGCACTGGCCTTAATGAAACTATTGAGAGAGAGACATCACTTAAGGTGGTGAAAATGTTGGGGAAAACATAATCTGTTGATCAGGGGTATTGTTTGAAAATCTGTGATGATTTTTTTTTGTGTGAAGGTGCAATGTAAACTGCATTAGTGCTGGCTTAAAGAGATACTGGCCCACATATTCAAAATGTTACCATGGTGCTAACTTAAAGTAGTGCAATCAGGCTGGACAGGGGGCCATATTCAAAGGCATCCAGTGTGTGGTGCTTACCCTTTACAACCGTAGTGCAGAATTTACTGCTGTGCTCATGCAAATGAGCTATTCTCCATGCATGCGTGGCACTGTGGTATATTCAAAGGTTTTAACAGTGCTAGACAGCCTCTATTGAAGTGTTGTTTAATGCTGCCAAACACTACCCCTATGATTATCCATGTGCTCAGTGGTCTCCCACCCCCAATCACCAATCCCCTATTCAGTTGCACAACCCATGGTTTCTTGTGGTCCCCCCATCCCGGCTGGAGTACAGTGTGAATGTTACATTCACTGAGCCTCATGGACCATCACCACCCTGATCTCCACCCCAATGGACAGTATAACTCCCTCATCCTGCTTACTCAGAGTCCTCCACTCAACCCCTGTGATCACCTCTCACCCAAGTAAATTGAAGCACCCCCAAGATGGTGGCTGCAACAGCCCCTCTGCTCACCACCTCCACCAGCAATGGTCTGAATGATAGGGAACCATCATGTCTATACACACATTCACTCCCTATCATTTAGATGGTGGGTGACTGAGGGGTGAACAGTGGGACTCCACTGTCTCTATCTTAGTGGTACATTGGTTTACTGGGTTGACCTGGGGCAACAGGGGGTGTAGTGGAGGGTACTGAACAGGAGGGATGGTAGGAGGGTCACACTGTCCATTGGAATGTGGAAAGTTGTGAGTCCTGGGTCCACTTAGGGCCAGAGAATGTAACTTACACACCATTACAGCTATCAGAACAGCAATTGGGGTGCAGGACTACTGCGCACCAACAGGGCTTGTGATATCAGAATGAGGGACTGACATTTGGGGTGTGATGGGTGAACAACTGCACAACATGGATTGTGTTATTAGGATGAGGAATGGGTGATCAGGTGGAGGGCTCAGGTTGGTACAATGCCAATGTGCAGCTGAGTGTGGCAGCATTGTTGGGTATGCTAATAAGCCCATAATGGGTATGCAAATGATCCTTAGCACCTTGCATACCCTATGGCTTATAAGCATGCCAGGACTGAATTTGGCTTGCAGGATCACTGGCACAATTTTGTTTGGCATAGGCAATATCCATTTACCTCATGTGGGTCATATTCCATTATGGGATGTGTCAGTGCAACACATAGGGCATGATTCTCCAGTGGTTTGGAATGCCACAAGCCCCAGGTGCGCTGAACACATGGTGCATGGGACTTGCGGCATTCCCTGGTCAGCACTTGGGATTCTCGATCCAGTGCACCTCTTGCCTCCAGTTGGACCAGTTTTTGCTGTTCTAACTGTGTGTCACACTGAGGACCTTTTTATGGTGTTTACACCACATATTTGGTGCAAGCCACCATAAAAGGGATCCAGAGTCACAAATGCGCATGACCTCTGAGAATCTGGAACAAAGTGCTCCAATGTGTTGGGCACAGCAGCAGGGTGTGGCACATGGCTTGTGCAGGTTGGCACATTTGAGAATCGAGTCCATAGTCTCTATGCACTTCACTAATATGGCCCCATATTCAGACAACATGCTGCAATTGAAACATACTACCTGTCTGAATACTACCCCAGAGCCAGCTGTGCACTATTTCATGTGTGACACTAATGTGTGCATGTCCAGCTCTGACTATGGGACTGGGGCCAACAGTCACGGAAGACTACCCAGATGTAGTATACTTAGCATCTTTTGTCGATGTTTCAGGGAGTCAGTATCAAGTAAAGATAAAGAAGATGCAGTTAAAAGGAGTTTGAAGAGGAGGTTATCAATCTCATGAATGTTTTATTATAGTAGGTTTGTTATTGAGGATGGACAGCACTTACATCTCATCCCTCTGCACAGACTCACAGCCATTCTCTTTTAACTTGCAGTTCAGTGTGTTATACAAATGGTCTTTGGGACAATTTCAAAAAACGAAAATTAGCGCAAAAAAATCTGCTAATTTCAAAAATGGAAAACATCAGTTCAGCACATGGAGGTTGAATGTCGATGGAGGAAGAAGGAGGGGTTTTGAAGGTAATGATGTGAGCAGTCTTGGTCTTTAATCCAAAAAAGGATGCACAACAAGAAACTGCAAAAAAGAATACGACATAGTTTTATTTTCATATACACAGTATCTCTAAGTGCTTTATGAAATAATAAGGTTGATACTAGCAGTGGAGTTATTAAGTGTGCTAATAAAACACACTCTGTCACATTGCTTTTTTTCTTTAAGTTAATTTTTTGTTCATCTGTCACCAGTCCCCGGAATGGCAGAAAATCCCCAGCCAACCCAACCCTATCAACCTGCCTTCCCACCAGGACTTACAATTGTGCTTCCACAGCATGACCTGAGTGCTTACTGTGTTCAGGGCCTGTGGGTAGCCAGAGGTGGCAAGCTGAAACAGGGACTGACCTTTTCTTGCATTTTTCTCCACCAGGGGAGTAGGCAAGCAATGCTGCCCAAGATGACTTTGCAAACGCTCCTGTGCACCGGACATCAAAAGCTAGAACTTTCCCTTGTCCCTGATGTGATTAGTCCCTAGCTGCCTTGCCAGCATGCCATTGTTAGGGGGCAGACTTGCATTGGCCACATGCCACCTCTTCCTGGGAGAGGAGAGCTGTTTTCTGGATGCTCAGTCCTCTCCCTCCATGGCCAACCCCCACCTTCCCTGGTCTGCTTTCAAATCAGGTCACCAATGTGGCAGCAGGTATGGTGTCCTCAACCCTCTACTCCACTGGGCTGGCTCCTCGGTCACACTGCTTTAGCTTTCAAATGGTAAGGATACATAGATTTAATAATTAGAACTATGTGTCCATTTCAAAGTTTCACCATATGAACTTTGAACCTGAAACTGGGCAATATTTGCTACATTTTGAGTAGCTTCACAATTCATATGGTCAATTTGCAATACAAATAAAGCAAAAATAAAAAATCCTCTCCAGGGTGTGTCCTTTGGACACCTTTGCCTGCCCCAGTCATTAACCCATGCGCACGCACGCGCACACACACACACACACGCATGTGCACACACACACACACACACACACAGAAATTGAAAGAAAAATTTAACCACATGGCACTGTGCCAGGCGAAGACGGTGTCTTTAAAACCAACCCCTCTCACTAGCCTACTCCATTTTTCCAAATACCATTATTAAATAGCCCCCTCCCCAAAAAAAAACACACACACACACAGACTTCCGATCCACAATTTAGGGCAGAGGAGGCAATTAGTTAATAAAACCAGGCTAACATGATGCTGCTGTATCTTGCTGTGTCTCTTTTTCACCTGTTCCTATAAAGAATAAACTAATCAAGCAGTTATCAGAATTAGCACTAAGAAAACTAATTTTTTACATGGTGCCATAGGTTTATTAAGCCCAATTAGAAGTAAAAACTCCTTACTGGGGGAAAAGCAAAAGACTCCATTTTAAGGTGATGGATTTCACAATCATTTATTAAAAAGAATAGATTAAATATTTCTAAGCATCAAAATAAAATATTGAACTTTGCTTACAAACGGCTTAATAGTATTATCAATTATTTGCATATATTCTTTTATCTGTTTATTTATTTTAGTTAGTTACAGTAGTTAGTTCATTAGTTAGTTAGTTAGATAGATGTTTCAACCATTTTACCAGAAAAATCATAATGAGCTGGTATCAGCTCATTTCCAGATATGTCCAAGGGGGAGAGGAAAGTGAACAGAACAGGTCAAAGGTACACTGTATAATAATAATACAGGAATATAGAAATAAGTAAAACAATACATACAAATTACAAGAAAACTCTTCAGAATAAAAATTTGCTTACAATAAATTACCATATAGTCTGCTTTGAAACAGGTAAAAGAAGATTAAACTGTGAGCAATGCTACAGTACTATAAGGAATAAAAAGTAATGACTGATTAACTGGGTTAGAGGGGATAAACTGTTTCTGATGCTTCGATGGACTTCTGTCACCAGCCTTCCTCCCTTCATTAGCACAATGTAGGGAGGAAGGCTAGTGTTAGAAGTCCATCCCAGCATCAGAAACAGCTGCAGGAGTGAGTAGAGAAATCACACAGGAGAGATTGCAGAGTGAGAAGGGAAGGAGCAGAGTGAATGGAAAGTTGGAAGATCCCCATATTTTAGAGAAGCAGAAGGAGAAGACTGCTTGGCCAGCAGTAGATTTCATTCATGGGAGAGTAAGACAGTGAACAAAAGTGTTGTGAAGAGAGTAAGAGGTAGAAGGGGGGAGAGACAGCAGAGAAGCAAAATATGAGGGAGCAGAGCCAAACCAAAATTTGGAGATAAATGTGGCAGTGGGAAATGTGTCTGACATCAAGAGAGGGGAGGGAGGGACGGAGAGGGAGGTACACAAAAAAAATGATGAGTACACATGGGTTTGTAAAGGGAAATCTACAGAAGGAGTGAAAGAAGGGGTCCAGTCTAGCTAAAGTGGACTTTGGAGTAGCACTGTAAGCAATCGCTCCATAGTCAAAATTGGGGAAAATCATCTTAGCGAGGATTTCTCTTTGAACAGGAAGCAAAATGTATCTCTTATTTCTGTAAAGTGCTCCATGTTTGGGGTTGAGCTTCATGTGGATTGCATCCACATTAACAGAAAAATCAAGGTGGCAATCCAACCAGACCCCATGGTACGTGAAGGAGGAGACATTTTCAATTGTTGCAGCATCAAGGGTGTAAAAGGAAGGAAGGGGGTGGAGCTCTAGCAAGCCTCTGCCTGGTGCCAAAAGTCATAGAGACTATTTTCTTTGCATTGAGGGATAACTGATTTCCTCAAAACCAGTGCTGTATGCTGTTACAGTGTAGCTGTAACTGGTTCATATAGTCAGGGGTATCATATCATCTGCGTACATATGAATGGATACCAAGGAGCAGGCAGTGGGGAGTTTGTTTAGAGGTTGGGCCAAGGACAACCCCTTGGGGTCTTTATATACTTTCTAAAGTTATAATCAAGATGTACTATCACAAGCAAAAGAGATACTGCAAACGAGACACAGCAAGGTTTAATCCAGTTCATTTTATTGTTATTCTTTTATTAAACAAAAAAAATAAGACAAGATAAGATAAAGTTACTGGGCTGCTTTATGCTGTGTCCAGTCCTGTATGCATCAGTGCAAGAAAATATGCTGTTTTATTAATTGTGGCAAGATTTTTGGGCAGGTTATATTATGAATAAAATATGTGATGAGTGAGGCAGTCTGTTGTTTTTGAGATTACACCGGTTTAAAGGCAGATGCCTCCCAAGTGAAGTTCCTTATTCTCTCAACAGGATCAGTGTCACTAAGAGTTTTTCTTTTTTCTAACTCTTTTATTCCAATTATGGTAAGAGTGATTGCTTTCAGGGTAGTTTTCGTGTGCTGAAGTTAATACAGATTTTGCTGCAATAGAGAAGTCGTAACTATTGGCATGTCATTCTGAAAGATACAACAATGTGACCTTGCAATATGCTCCAAACAAAAAAGGAATGTATTGAGCCAGAAACACAATTATTGAAAATACTGAACAGTTTCCAATGGTGGTCCTGTTGGAGGTATGATTTATAGGAATTTGACAATAAATGCAAACCGTGAGTGGTATCACCTCATGTATAAATAAAAGAGAATGATGGGCAGAGGCAACCAACCACACCCTTTCCTGGGATAAAGATATAAACCAACTTCCTCCCAACTCATTCAGAAGCTCTGTTTCTTTGCAGCAGCCAGAGGCTGTGCCCCCCCCCCCCCAACACCTATGGTTGCTGCTTTAATCTGAGTTGTGTTAGACCTTTGTGTTTGATTTTTTGCCTTTGGCTTCTGTTTGATCTGTGCCTTTTGCAGCTCTCTGGTTTGTATATTTGCCTTCTCTGGCTATGGTGCTATCCATTGCAATGTCTGCTACAGCAGACAATCCTGCTGCTCTCATGTCCTCATTTACTGCCAGTGCCTACCTGCAGTGTGTTTTCAGTGTGCTGATTCTATTCTATGTTCTACATCTGTCATGCTGTTGCATTTCATTTTTGTTTCCTCAGCCTGTTTTTCCTGCTGTTGATAACTAATATCAGCAACCTTTTCACTGCAATCCATCTATATGATTAGCATTCTGATAAGCAGCTACAGCCACTTAATTCCAGACATTTCAACGTGTTTTTCTCAGTTATTCAGCCATCACTCAGTCTGTTTCAGTATTTTCACTATGGTCATGGCTGTTTTATAACTTCCTGCAATTCCTGCTCATAGGAAACAATGGGGTGGAGGGACTAGGGGAGTGGTCCAGTGTGCGGCAGCTGGGTTTTGATACTGAGAAGTGCAAGATTATGCATCTAGGGTGTAGAAACACAGGAGGAGAGGTACTTACAGTCACCAAGCATGAAAGGGACCTCAGGATCCTCATATCTATTGACCTTAAAGTAGCAGGTCAGTGTTACAAGGCAGTAGGAAAGCCTAGTGGGATGCTGGGGTACATTGTGAGGTGGTTTTTTTAGCAGGAGTATGGAAGTGGTGCTGCCACCATATCACTCGCTGGTGAGGCCCCACTACTGTGTTCAGTTTTGGAGGCCACACCTCTGTAAGGATATTGATAGGGTGGATGCAGTACAGAGGAGAGCAACCAAAATGGTGTGAGGGTTGCACAAAAAGCTATATGAAGAAAGGCTGTAGGACATCATCATGTACTCCGTGGAGGAAAGGAAGAGTGAGAGGAGACATGACTGAGACCAACAAGCATCTCACAGGTGAACAAGGTGATGGCTGTGATTTTTTTTTATAGGAAGGAGGGCACTAGAACTTGGGGCCATGACCCTGTTGAATAAAATCACCTGTTATGACACACAATTGCAGAAGCAAAGAAAAAAAAAGTTAATTCATGATGAGAATGACTACAAATTAGACAGAGTGCATGACTGGACATAAAAGAAAAAAGTGTCAGAAAGACTACAATCGATTCTAAAGAACAATTCTGAAAGTGGGGGGAAAAAGTGCGGTTACGTAAGAACTTACTGTAACAGTAGATCTTTGAGGAATATCTCTTGCAGTAGGTTACTCTTGGGAGGTTACAGCAGAGGGCGCTGTCACATGGCAGATTCTTCGGCAGTCTTTTACCAGGGACTGCCCACACATGACATCACTGCCTTGCTTCTTACATAAGTGTGGGCTGTCCCTGGCATCCTCTGTTCCTCGCTGGTTTCAGCTCACAAAAGTGAGGACCGAGGGAAACCAAGGTACCAGTGAGTCCCAACACTAAGTCCTTAGATCAGGATTTTTCCCTGTTAGAGAAGGCAGAAGGACAGTGGGTAGGATTGTACCTACTGCAAGAGACATTCCTCGAAGATCTACTGTCGGTAAGATCTTACGTAACCACACTATCTTCTACAGAATGGTCTCTTGCAGTAAGTTATCACTCTTTGGAGAGTTCCCAGAAGTTATGTCCATGTAGGAGGACAATTATGACAGGATGCCCTGTAGGACAGCATGGCTGAAGGCCGGTCTGCGTCTTGAGGCCACATCCAGATTGTAATGCTTGGTAAAGGTATGGATGGTAGACCAGGTGGCTGCATTGCAAATATCAGTAATGGAGGCACCCTTGAAACAAGCTGCTGTGGCCACTATAGCCCTAGTAGAATGGGCTTGGACATAACCCAGTAAGGGCTTATTGTATTTTTTGTAACAAAAAGTAATACAATGGGCTAGCTAGCAAGAGAGGGTGCATTTTGCAACCAGAAGACCCTCACAACCTGGGGCAAATGTGACAAACAGTTGTGAGATTTTGCGAAGGGACTTCATCCGATCAGTATAGTAATGAAGGATGCAATGGACATCCATAGTACAGTATGCAGAAGATGTTCTCCTGGACTGGAGTACTTCAGGTAAAAAACTGGTAACTCCAAGGACTGATTCAAGGTTTGTTCCAAAATCACTTTAGGCAGAAAGGAAGCGTTAGTGCAAAGCAAGGCCCAATCCTTATGGAAAATTAGATAGGGTTCGCTGCACATGAGGGCATGAAGCTCAGAAATTCTTTGAGCAGAAGTGATAGCCACCAGGAATAGTATTTTCCAGGAGATGAAACACAGGTCACAAGTGGCCACTGGTTCAAAGGGGTCATCAGTTAGTTTTTCAATCATGAAATTCGGATCCCATGGAGGAATGGGACCCCATATCAGAGGCTTCAGATGTAATATGCCTTTCAAGAACATCTTAGCCAGATGGAATTGATACACAAGGCGACCATCTAATAGTTTGTGAAAGGCCCAGATGGTGGCCAGGTGGACTTTAATAGATGAATAGCTATAGCCCTCTGAGAACAAGGAGGACAAGTAGTCTAAAACCTTCATAAGAGGGCAAGAGTAAGGGTCCAGTGAATGAGAAGTGGACCAAATGGAAAAGCGTTTCCATTTAAAAGTGTAAGTATTCCTGGTAGCCTGCTTCTGGGCGGCAAGCAGAACATCTGCTACCTGAGAAGAGACTTGTAGTTTATTTATGAAGACATTTTCAGGAGCTAAGCATGAAGACAGAGGGTCATCAGATTGGGATGCAGGATGGAGCATTGTCCCTGCATCAAGAGGTCTGGCCTGAGTGGCAAGGGAACGGATTATGCTATTGATAGTTGTTGCAGAAGTGGGAACCATGTCTGTCGAGGCCACATGGGTGCTATGATAAACATCATGGCCATCTCCATCTGTAGTTTCATTAAAGTTCGGAGCAGGAGAGGGAGTGGGGGAAAGGCATATAAGTAGAGTCCTATCCACGGTTGGGACAGGGCATCTGTAGAGCTTCCCCTTGGGTTCAGAATAATAGAGAAGTATTTGAGGAGCATGTAGTTTTCTGAGTATGCAAACAGATCTATCTGTGGGGTGCCCCAGAGATGAAAGAGATCCTGCAGGACTGAATTGAGTAGCGTCCATTCGTGAGCTGAGGACTGGCAACTCAGATGGTTCACTAACTGATTGTGACAGCCCAGAAGATGAGCAGCCGTGACCGTCAGTTGCTGTTTGGTCACTTCACACCACACCTTGATTGCTTCCATGCATAGGGAGCCAGAGGGTGTCCACCCTTGTTTGTTGAGGTAACAGACCACCGTCATGTTGTCCAACTGACTCAGTAGATGATCTGGGGTCAAATGCGGACTGAAGGCATGCAGTGCCAGGAAGACTGCGCATAGTTCCAGAAGGTTGATATGATGATGGGAGTGCCCTGAAGGCCACATGCCCGGAGTCCGATATGAACCGAGATGAGTACCCCAACCTTTTAAAGAGGCGTTTGTTGTCAGCACTTGGTGAGTAGGGAGTGTGCGAAAGGGCATGCCCTGATTGCGATTGGAGCAGAGCATCCACCATGTGAGAGCATACTTGAGGGCTGGAGTTACCCTGATAGGTTCTTCGAATTTCCCTGTTTTTTGACACCATTGCTCTTGTAGAACCCATTGGATAGGATGCATCCAAAGGCGTGCAAATTCCACAGTTTGTATGGTCACAGCCATGTGCTCGAGGAGGCACAGCATAAGACAGGCAGTGACTATCTTTTGTGACTGAATTTGTATGGCCAGGCCCATTAGGGTATCCTGATGAGCAGGAGGTAGATAGGCCTTGGTGACAGTCATGTCCAGTATAGCCCCTATATACTGGAGTGATTGGGTCAGATGAGGGTTGGACATGGGCCAGTTCGCCACAATCCTGAGATCATGGAACAACTGAAGGGTCTCCAAGGGGGAGAATAGCAGATGTTCCCTGGTGTCTGCTTTTATTAGCCAATCGTCCAAATAGGGGAAGATGAAGTGGCCATTTTTTCTCAAGGCCCCTGCGGCCACGACTAGGCATTTGGTGAAAACCTGTGGGGCTGATTAAAGGCCGAAGGGCAGAACCCTAACTTGGTAATTTTGGCCCAGAAGGTGGAAACGTAGGTATTTCTGATGTGCTGGATGAATGGGTATATGCAGGTATGCATCCTTCATATCCAGTACACACATTCAATATCCTTGGCGCAGGAGAGGCAAGATGGAAGTTAAGGTTACCATCCAAAACTGTTTGTACTGGATGTACTAATTTAGGTTTCTCAGATCTAGTATTTGTCTGAGGTCTCCAGTTTTCTTGGGTACCAGAAAGAAATAGGAATAAATATCCTGTTGTGACAATGGCATGAAAACAATAGCCTGCTTTATCAGCAGGGCAGTAAGTTCCTCCTGGAGCATAGGAAGGTGTGTCAGAGGATACTGAACCTTCCAAAGAGGAAGTGAAGGTGGTAATGAAATTAATTCCAGTGTATGTCCAGTTTGAATAATCTGGAGTACCCATGCATCTGTCGTTATTTACTGACAAGCCTCCAAATGAAGGGCAAAATTACCCCCCACCGCTTGGACTAGGAGGTGAGGGGAAAGCCCTAGGAAGTCATTGAGAACTGGAGTTGCCAGCCCCTCGGGAGGGACGGGCATGGGAGGGACATGTGGCATCTGAATTGCCTCTTGTGTTTTGACCATATCCCTGAAAAGCACCTCAGTGAGAGGACTTGTAATGGTTACCTCTTTTATTATAGTGTGAGTATTGATTCCGCGGCATATGGTACACGCTATGAATCATTTGAAGGATATGTCCAGAAGCCTGGAGGTCATCCAAAATGATTTGGGTATCAGGACCAAATAGTTTGTCACCACAGAAAGGGACATTAATTACTTTATGCTGGACATCTGGTGCCAGGCCAGATACACAAAGCCAGGCATGGTGGCAGAGGGTGATGCCTGTGGCAGAGGGCCACATAGAAGTATCAACCACACCATAGCTTGAGCAAAGAAGGGGGTGAGAGATAGACATCAAGGTTGACATGGTTTGTAGCAATTGCTCCTTTTCTTCAGAAGGAGGTAATTTGTTAAGGAGGTCTATGGCTGAAGTACCCAGGGTATGCTGATATTTCACCATGTGGCACATATAGTTTAGGATCCTTATATTCATGGTGCCAGAGGTGAAGACCTTCTTGTCCAGGTAATCAGGACACCTGGATTCTTTATCTGGAGGTAAAGAACTCATATGTTTAGGCATTTCAGTGTGGTCATGAGGGCTGCAATGATCACTGAGTCTGCCGTAGGCATTGTGGGCAAATATTGATGGTCCAAGGGAGCTTGGTATAGCTGGTCAGTCTTAAGAGGGATGGCCATTATGGTTGAAGGCTGTTGCCACACATCAGAGATGGTGTTCTGATAAGTAGGTATTAATAGGCGAATGACTAGGACAGGCTCTTTGGGTAACTCATGCTATTTAGCTATGTCTCATCACTGTTTATCTTGTTCAGTAGTGGAGAACCTCATAACTTTCTGAATCTGTAGCATCATATCATTGAAAGAGGGTTCATCCAGAGGAGAGGCAGCCTGAGGGGCTGGCAGATCCTCATTGAAGGAGGAGACCACAGAGTATGGGGAGTCCAGGTCCGGAAATTCTATATTTAGAAATTCCTCATCATAAATGTCCTCCAGGAGGTCCCCCATCAAGTTGAGTTCAGATGACAAGTAATCCTCTAAATGAGGGGGCAGGGGAGACTAAGCGGGAGCCTCCTGATCAGTATGGGGCCGTTTGGGTGGAGGAGAGGCACAACTCTGGGAAAGATGAGCTGCATCAGAGTAGGAGACTGGCTATATCCCAAGGATTGCAGTATTATGTGTAAAATGCATTCAATGTTGGGTACCTGTGACTATGGGATATCCACATATTGAGGCTGGCTGTTTGTAATAATAGGTGTCAGAGAGGGTACGGGGTAGTGGGGGTCAGGACTAGCCCTGCAAAAATATAGCCCTGAGTCTCTCTGGAAGTCAGCCGCACCTCTATAGGAAGGCACCTGAGAAGGTGGAGGGGTGTTAAGCATGCCAAACAACATTAATTTGCCCTTAGGAACTCCTGTCATCAACAACGAGGCAGGAGAAGAATGCATAGTGTATGGGACAAAAGACATCGGCAAGAAAGGGGCTCCCATCAACGGAGCAGCCATTTGCTTGGCTGCAGGTCCTATAGAGATCATCAATGAAGAGTAGGAAGGCTTTGTCGATGGAGGGACATCAGAATGTGCTGTCTTGAGTGCCTGGGGAAGCTCCATTGACAGGTGAAGCACTCCCATTGATAAGAAAGGCACAAAACATCATTCCTTCGATGGGAGAGTGGCTCCTGTTGATAAGGAAGGCATAAAACAATGCTCCATTGATAGGAGAAGAGCTCCCATTAACGAGGAACACTCCATTGATGATGCACATGTTGCAGATGTCACCGTCGATGTGTGTCATGGAAGGGAGTGAGAGGAGGGTTTCTCCTTTTCCCTTTTGTGTTTAGATGGAGACCCAGTTATGGGGGAGCCCATGGAAAGATCCTCCTGGGTCTGCTCAAACAGGAAATTTTGTTGCTCCATAAGTAAACTTTTGATTTCTTGCAACCATCGTCGTCGAGTTGCCTGGTTAAATTCTTTACAGAAAGTACAAGAGATGGTGTCATGTGTGGGTCTCAGACACCTAACACAGTATAAATGATTGTCAAGCTTGAAAATCTTCCTGCCGCAAGAGCAGGAATGAAATAAGGCTTGCTTTTTTATAGATCCTTTCTTAGACATTCATTTCATTCAAGTCTCGTCGATGACTGCTTCACAGAAGATTGAGCCAGCTGCTGTGCTAGCTGAAGCCAGTGGGAAAATGAACAGAGGATACCAGGGACTGCCCACACTTATATAGGAAGCAAGGAAGTGATGTCATGTGAGGGCGGTCCCTGGTAAAAGACTGCTGAAGAAGCTGCCATGTGACAGCCCCATCTGCTGGAACCTCCCAAGAGTAATAACCTACCGTAAGAGACCATTCTGTAGAAGAGCTGTTATTACATCTAACAAAGAAGGAACTGTACTTGATTATACAATAGGACCATCAGACACAGATGAATCTGATTCTTTTTTAGTTCCAGAAGAGGAGGAGGAGTATTTTGAGACCAGACGGAGCCAACGCAGGACAAGATTCCAAGAGGTCTATCCACAGCAATCCAAGGGAGAAAGAAGATGGGAGGGGGGGGTGCTGCATGGAAGCGGCAGAAGGAGAGGACGTTCTTATTATAACTAATGAATGTTGGTATGCAAACCACGCAACCCCCAAATGTGACACAGTAACATGCTACTAATATCTCTGGACATGATTTAACACAGAACGAGGTTGCTGTTCTGAGTAAATGATTGCCATGTGTACCATCTACTGGTTTAAACTACTTTAACACTGTCATTGATTTACATAAATATGCAAGAAATGTAACCTTCCAGCATATTTATTCAGAATGTGAAGGTACACAGTTGGAAAGTGTAAATGCATTATTCAGAACACTCTTCAAATAGTGTCCAACTGTGAACCCCATAGTGTCTTTACTCATTAAGAAATGTGAGCTCGATCTGAAGAATTTAAAAACTAAACAGGCAAATGTCTCTTCTAAATGCACTTTTGAGGAGTGTTTGGCCTTGAAAAGCTTGACAGATAACCATAATGTTGTCATACGCTTGGCAGACAAGGGCGGGGCAGTAATAGTAATGAGTAGGGAGTACTATGTGGGTGAAAACAAAACGCAATTGTCAGATGATAATTTTTGTGCCAAACTGAAGCATAATCAAACTGTGCAATTCAAAGGGGAAGTAGATGGCATTTTAAATATGGGTTTTGTACAAGGATATTTGATAGATGCAGATTATAGGGCACTTACGGTGGCACATCCCGTGGTTACAGTAATACATATTCTGCCAAAGATACATAAAGATGTTACACAACCTCCTGGAAGACCAGTTATATCAGGTCAAGGATGGCTCACTGAGCCATTGTTCATGTTTGTGGATATATGTTTACAGCCATTAGTAAACTCGGCAAGGTTCTATATCAGGGATTCAAAGGAAATTATTACTCTTATGGAAGACTTGGATTTCCAGGAGGGTTGTTTTCATCACATTAGACATAGATTCCTGATATCAGCCATTTCCCATAATGATGGTTTGAAAGCTGCTGAACATTTTCTAAATTTAAGGTCGTAGGAAAGTATGGTTTCTATGCCCACGTGGTATTTGGTTGAACTGGCATGACTGGTGCTTACCAAAAATATGTTCCTATTTTTTTTTTTACTTACTTTTTCCTCTGCATGGCTCCCAGTCAGCTCCTTTCTTCAAGGCATCCCATCTTTCTCAGGCTGTACCCATCTCCCATTCAGACCACCACCTAGCTACCCTCATGGCTTACCCCCATGTCAGGGTGGCAGGGAGCCCCCAGCTCCCCGCCAGGACCGGATCCAGTACAGGTAGCACCCTCGGAGACAGTGCATGAGAGAGATGGCCATCAAGCTGCTCAACCTGGGTGCTATTTTCCTTTTTTCCTTTTATGGCGGTGGGTGTGCAATGCCAACAGTAGGAGTGCCACATGTGTGTCCACTTGTACTACGCCAGCTGGCTGCTCTGCCTCCATGCCCCACTGTATTGGCCACACATGCCAACACCTAGACTCCGCTAGGTGTCAAGCAAATGTTGGCCGCTGTTCCTCATCCTCCCCAGGAGAGGAGAGCAGTACTCCAGATGCTCGATCCTCTCCCACCCCGGCCGGCCCCCAATGACCATCTCATACTGCAAACATGGGTTGCCGCTGCAGTAGGAGGTAAGGTATCACTGCCTTAGCCCTGCTCGCCACCAGGATGGCCTAAATATGTTCCTATTTGAGAAGGATTTTTATTTGAAGACAAATGGCACGGCAATGGGAGCGACTATGGCCACCAGTTATGCTTGTCTTCATGTCAAGTACTGGGAACAGATTTTGCATAGTGCCACCACAAATCCATTTTTTGATTTTGTGGATTTGTGGCAGGACTTTATAGACAATGTGATAATCATCTGGAAAGGCACACAGACACAGTTTAATCAATTTGTGAGTTAGTTAGAAAGCACCAGCTCTCGTCTAAGGTTTAAAAAACACATTCATCCTGATGAAATAGTGTTTCTGGATTTGAAAATTTACAGAAACACAGCTGGTGAGGTTTGTACCACCTTGCACCAAAAGGAGACTGACTGTTACAGTCTTCTTCTGTTTAACAGTTGCCATCCCTACCACACAACCTTTAATATACCAAAAGGCCAACTAATTTGACAAAACGTAATTGCACAGAATATGCCCAGTTTGAGGATAAACAAGCTGAACAAGTGGCCAGATTTAGAGAGAGGGGATATAGTAACAAATCTATTGTAAGTGCAATGACAGCAGTTACAGAAATGGACGGGTCACAGTTGTTGGTACCAAAGGAAAAGTTACAGAGGCAGAAAGTATGTCCGTTTGTTACCACTTTTTCCGTTAGATATAGTGAAGTAAAAAACATCATTCACCAAAACTGGGACATTTTACAATTAGAACCCAGACTGCAAAATGTAGTAAAGCAGGGTCCAAATGTGGTATATCATAGAGCAAAAAATATCAAAGACCTGGTATCACCAAGCTTGCTTCCTGAGCACTCTTGCAGTGTTCATACATGGTTGCTCCCCCCCCGCCCCCGCTGAGAGATAACTTCAGGTGTTATTCGTTCCTATTTTCAGTACCTCGTTATTCAGTTAATACTTAATACTTAGGTTAATACTTAGATTTTAAAGACATAAGAAGAATATGATGTCTACTAGGACTGTCTCCCTGCCCTTTAGCAGGTTCTATCCTTGTAATCTATGTCCATATATTCATTTAACTTGTGTTTGCATATATTAAAAGTCTTTGCTTCTACCACCTCCATTGGTAACCTATTCCATTGTTTCACCTGTCTAATAGTGAACTATGGCCCTCTTAAAAAAGCAAGGTTTTAGTTTAAGCTGCCACCAATACACCCCAGTGTTGTGATGTTTGTTCTTAAAAATAACATCAGAGTTCCGTCATAGCACCTGCTCTTTAACTATATTAAACACAGGTAATAGTTCCCCTCTGACCTTTCATCTTTCTAAACTATACATTTTCAGGTATGATAAACTTCCCTCATAGTTTGCTTTGTAGCTTTACCCTGTACTCTTTCCAGCAACTAAATGTCCTTCTTTACTGTAGGTACAGAAGCCAAAATTACGATTAATAGTCCAAATAAGGGCATACATATGATTTATATCATGCCATTATTATCTCCCTTGATCAACCAGTAAATGCTTTTCTGATACAGTCCAGTGACTGCCTTGCCTTCCTTGCTGTCGCGTCACAGTGTGTTTCTGACTTAAAGTCCTCAGTAATCTAAATTCACAAATCTCTTTCCTCTTAACTCTCTTTAGTTATATCAACCTCAATATAACATTCATGTTTTTGACTTTTTGTTCCAAAGCATGCCACTTCGCATTTATCCATGTTAAACTGCATGCCATGGATTTTTTTCCATGTTGATAGTTTATCTAAATCCTGTTGTAAGGATTCAGTTTCTGATGCTATACAAGCTGTTCCTCTTAGTTTACTATAATCAGTGATCTTAGCTATCCTGTAAGTGATGTTTTTATGTAAGCTGGAAATGAAAATACTAAACAGGGTTATTCCCAGGACCGATCCTTGTGAGACCCTAGTACATATGTTAATGTCTAAGGAACTAGATCCAAAAATTCTAACAGCCTGGATTCTATCAGTTAATTAGTTACCTAGCCATTTTACAGTACTGTATAGGTACCAAATTTGTATTCAGTTTTTTTCCTTTTAAGAATGTCATGGCATACTTTATCAAAGGTCTTAAAGAAATACAATTATACAATGACAAGAAAGAATCCTGGACTCTGATTGGCCAGTCTGGAACTGGAACCATGATGTTATCCCAGTACAACATCCCAGATCTAGTCCCAGTACATACATGATCAAGTAACGTGAAAAAAAATCACTGCACATGCCAAGTTCAAGATGCCTTTACTTGACATGACACCTGTAAATTTTGCCAGTACCTTATAAACTCTGCAAAATGGAAATCCCTCCATCCCCCAGCACACAAAGTACAACAAATCAACCACAAAACCTTCACACTTTCTCCGTAAGCCCTGTTATCAGTTTAGCTTTCTTATTAAAAAAAACAGCAAAGTGAAAGTTATGTTAGCAAGTGGCTTCACAGCAGTCCCATGCTGTACTGGAAGTCCCCACTCAGTGAACTTCCTCAAACCATATACATATTTTTTTTAAATAAAAAAAGCAATGCAACAGAAACCGAAAGCCATCAGATAGGCTTCACAACTTGTCACTCCCATTGCTTCCCACTCTCCAGACATTCCTTACTTGCACACCTAAAAGCGATCATTAAGATTGGCTTCACGGAAATCCCATAGTCCCTACTGCCATAGTCTGTGAATGCTTGAGTACCTCTGTAATGTTGTGCTTCACTTACCCAATCTTCTGCCTTCAGTCTGTTCTGACAGTGAACGTTGTAGTGGGAGAAGGAAATCAGGAAGCCGTTTATCTTACCTGCAGCCCACACAGGACAAAAAGCTGCTATGGGGGGGCAGTGATGTAACACATGAGAAAATACAGAGAGAGACATTTGTGGGGGGTGCAGAACAGTTCCACATACTGGCAAAACAATAAATCAGCACTATTTTTTACACCTGCCATTGATAAAAATAACAAATAAACTACTTTGAAATCTATTTTTCCATCTTTTGATTTTTTTTTTTATGAGCCACTGTTTAATAGAAAAAATGCACTCCATGTTGTGTGTCATGTTGGGATAACATCACTTCTTGTGCATTGGACAAACTCGGCCTGCAGCCTCGTGCCCAAAGTTTGACGTTATCTATCATGATACACATATTGTCGTGCATTATTCCTTTAGTACAACACATCCACAGGGATTCCCTTATCCATCTTCTCACTAATTGACTCATAGAATGCAATTAGGCACTAACTGGCTCATAGAACGCTATCAGATTAGATACACACGAACTGCCTTTTTTTAAAACCATGCTGTGCATTGTAATTTAGTACTAGATAGTCTGACTATTTGACCATGTGAACTTTTAGGAAAATTTGAAGTATATTGCATATTAGTAATATTAGACTAATTGGTCAGTAATTACCACAGATATATCTATTATCTTTTTTGTGTATGGGAACCACAACTGCTTTTCTTCAATCATCTAGTAATATCCCTGTTTAGAATGTTTTGATAAAGAATAACTGTATAACAAGGGCACATTCTACTGATAATTCCTTTAGTAAACATGACTACTTATTATCTGGCCCTGGTGATTTTGTTATATCCAGTTCCCTCAGTTTGTTCTCTATATCCTTGGCACTAATTTGCATGATGTCATGCACCTTTTCCCGAGTTTGATTAAATGCAGTCTCCCAAATAATGTCCTGATTCATTTTCTCTAAAAATATTGTTACAAAGTAATTACTGAAACTAGTTGCCATCTCTTCTGGGTTGTTTATTACTTTACCATCTATATTGATTGATCTGATATCTTTTTAATTAGATTTTTTAATTGACATAAGCATAAAAATATTTTTTCCTGACCTTTATTAGTAGTTAATCTATGCTTAAGTATGTGTTCTGTTTTAATGAATTGATTACACTCTAACACTACAGCCCCCGTATTCAAAAGAGTTGCACGGCACAAAATGGCGATGCATGGGGCATCTCGGAAAATGTGCGGTGGCATAATATTCAAAACCAGGAAATGCATCATGCACATTTGAATGCAGATAGAGCAGATATAATGTACGCCACACCGAAAAAGAGGGCAGACACCTGCATATGCCACACATGTGTATATTCAGTCAAAATGCATGGTGCATGTGCTATGGAACCCAAATTTGGGCTGCGCAAAATTAGGTATAAAAGGGGCATCCCTAAATCAGCCAAACACCCAGAGGTAGGCTGCTGTACTGCAGGCAGAATGGCTGGGAATACGTTCCACATGGCTGCAATAATGACTGATGTGAGGAGACTGAGGGAACAGCAAGGAGGCTGAGGAAGGGCCTGTAGGCAGTATGCCCCACAGAGATGGTACCAACCCTGCATCACAAATGAACAGCTAAGTGACGCAGACATCATGGGCTGGTACTGGCTCAATGGGGCTGTTCTGAGACAGCTCTGTGAGTTACTCCATGATGAGCTCCAGGCATCCACACACAGAAGCCATGCTATAATGGTGGAGACCAAGATCACTACTGTGCTATGCCTGCTCACCATGGGCACCTTCCAGATACTGGTGGATGACACCACTGGCATCACCCAGGCAGCCACCTGTCATCCCCTCACACAGTTTGTAAATGCTCTTCTGCCCCATGCTAGTGAGTTCATTCAATTTCCTAGCACACCAGCAGAGTGGACAGCAACTATGCAACACTTTTACAGGGCTGAATACCTACCTGCCATACTAGGGACTATTGACTGCACCCATGTGGCCGTCAGAGCACCACCTGGTGTTGACAAAGATGTCTATGTAAACAGAAAGGGCTACCACTCGATCAGCTGCCAGGTGGTGTTCAATGCCACAGGGCACATCTCAAATGAATTTGCCAATGTCCTGGGAGTGCACACAATGCCTTCATCTGGCATCAGTCATCCCTGTTCCATTGGTTTAAATCTGGGTCATACCCAGTGGCAGTCTCATGCATGAGTGCAAACAGCCACAAACAAGGTATCCACATGGCATCATGTTGCAGTGGTAGTGGCAGTACAGGTGTCAGAACAGTAAGAAGGAGTGCTGCAATGACAGACAGCCATGTGACACGAGTGGGAGGGTGGGAGGGAGGGAGGAGGAACCTGAAAAGGACCGACAGAGAACAGATGTGTAATGCTGGCAAGGGAGGGATAAAATGTGATGATTGGCATTAGGCACAAGTTACAGAGGAGGGGTGCCAGCCAGTAGAGGCCTGTGACACTATGGGAATGGAAGTATAAGGTAACACATTTGAAGGTGCCATTGCTATGTGAAACAAACAGGCTGAGGATATGCCATGACCCACAGACTGATTGGCATGCAGGCTATGGTGGAAGTGACAGTGGAATGCAACAGCAGGGAAAGGGCCAGAAGGGGGAGGGCAGGAATGTGCAACAGTGACAATGTGAGTGGGGAAATGTGCAGATGAGGCTGACCGTATGTAACAGATCGGTGTGGAGAGCTGAATGTCATGACAGTAGATGGTATGTTAACATATCACCTTCCTCTACACAGAATACAGTGCATACCCCTTTTGGTCCTGACTGCTCACCCCAATACTGTGGCCCATGTCTGAAGCAGAAGACAGGTACAATGAGGCATACATGGCTACTAGAAAAATCATAGAGCATTTGTTCTGCATGTTGAAGATGCACTTCAGATGCCTGGACAGGTACGGGATGCACTGCAGTATAGCTCAGACAAGGCCTGTGGCATATTCCTGGCCTGTTGTATGCAACATAACATGGCCATAGACCATAGAATTATTGTCCAGGTCCTGGAGGTTGGTAGTGCAGAGGACATGGAGCTGCCTAGACAGCATCAATGGCACAACAAGGGGGACCCAAGATTGGCTCTGAGGGGACGGCTGCACAGGGACACCATTGTGCATGAACATTTTGGATCCAGAAGGTAAATATAGCCTGCAGGTGAGACATTGCTGAAATGCACACAGAGCCTGTGCATGTGAGTGCACAATGGGCCCCAAGGTGGCTTTGAGTATGTTCATGTCAGTCCAGCATGGTGTGCACACAGGTATGCTGAAGTGGCATACACTCATGTCCACAGGTGGGACAACATTGGCAAGGATGCATAGAGATACCAGTAGCAGTTTAGCATATGTCAGAGACAGACCACTGGCAAATAGCCACAGTGGTAAGCCACATGTTCACTCATTTATGCCAATGCCAGTCCCACAACAACAGGGGCCACATCTATGTTCTAGATGCCATCCATCTAATGTGACAATGCCACAAGGGTTGTGAAGTGCGGCAGTGTGGTTCACAGAGTGTGGACATTGCACAGCCGTAGGCAATACAGGGCAGAGGTAGCCCCACTTGCAACCTGGAGCCATCATGGGCAATCCTTAAGTAACACCTAAACAACATTTTGCCAACAAGCTATTCAAAAATTTGACTTCATAGGGAACTCAAAGAAAGACTGCTGTATACATCAGTGCTAAAACTACATTTATATAAATTACCTAAATATGGTTCCAAGCATTTGAAAAATGTAAGTTCAGCCTTCCAATTAAAAAAAGCAAAACTGCCGTGCTTGCTTCCTAAAATGGCTGCCAAATGTGTTAAGGGATGACATCACTGGAGCCAGAGTCAGAGACCTCTGTGGCTCTCTATAGTGCTAATTAGTTCTTTTTTATCTTTGTTTAGAAGTGTTTCACCAAAGTGGTCAAAACCATGTGTATTATTTTGATCAATACACATGCTAGGCTATGGTTCTGTTCATTTTGTTTACTTTAACTTGCTGAAATTGTGTTGTAATTCAACCGACTTTCTCGTTGGCAAACCACAGTGCAGTACAAATCTTCAAATACCTGGTGGTCAAGAGGTTATGGCAGATCCAGGATGTTGCAATGGGGGGTGCTGGGGTGGTGTGCATACTTCATATACTTTTTTTAAATATTTATTAAACCTTTATATTGTCGGCTATTATTCTTTCTTGGTACATTTTTGACAGAACCTACAAATGTAGTCCATAGTTTGAATGTAAACATTTGTACAATAAATAGATCATAGTTCTTCAACAAAGTGAAATGCAGCAGCAAGCAAGCAAGTAAGTTACAATGGGGGGAGGGGGTGCAGCCGTACCCTTCACCACTGCCTAGATCCACCACTAGTTTGTAGCAAAGTTCTTGTGTAGTCCAATGCAAGAGTTCATATTTCCTTGGAAATCAAAAATGTGCTTGTCTTCTCTTCTTTTTCCATGGGAAATAATAATAAGAAGAAGAATCAGCATTTATGTAGTGCTTTTCATACACATTGTATTCCAAAGTGCTATACAAGCCATGCTAGATTGGTAGTGAAGTTACTGAACGTGTAGTGGCAGCCATTTCACACATTAATACCCACCCACAGCCTTGGACAATTGCATGAACTGATTCTATGGGACTGGGAATGCTGGCCTAGACACCAGAGTCAGGTAGTGATCATGGTGCTGGCAGCCCACATCTTATATCTCACAGTGATCTGCACATCTTTCTCCGCCTTCTGCCTTCTCCCTTCCCAGAATATAGCAGTACCCTGCAAGACTGGCCTGCTCAGTGCCCCTCTGGTATTCGTTGTTCACTCCTGCTCTCCTCACCAAAAACTGGTGAACTCATCACCCTTCTGCATCATGAATGCAGTTAGTACAGTCCTCTGGGTTTTTTGACATATCAAAAATAAACAAGCCTTTCCAGTAAGTCAGGCTGATAGCAGCAGGGCACAATGGGGAAAGATAGGCTTTTCTGTCCTTAAAAGGTCTAGGCTACCTTAGATTAGGTACTAATAAATGACAGGTGTACGCATCATTGTGCTTGTCATTTAATAGTGCCTAATCATAGGTATTGTAGCTTAGACCCTATATGGGTAGGAAAGCCTATTTCTCCCTTTGTGCCCTGCTGCTATCAGCCTGGCATACCAGAAGATCATGTTTATGATTAATATGTAAAAATAACATGGGAGACTGTACTAACCACATTAATGATGTGGAAGGGTGGTGAGCTCACCAGTTTTTGGTGTGGGGAGCAGGTGAAAAGAATGAATGCCAGGGAGGGAGGGACTAAAGAGGCCATTCCAACAGGGTACAGCTATAATCAGGGTAGGGGAAGACAGAACAGGGGAAGTTCAGCAGATCATTGTGAGATCTGAGATGTGGTGCTGCCAGCACTGTGATCACTACCTGACTGTGGATGACAGGAGCCAGCGATGACAAATACTCATGAGTGGCAGGGTTGCACCTAAATTGTTACTTGAATTCAGTATAGGGAGAGTACCCTGGGGGGGTTGAGGATTGTTGGTACAGTATTGAGGGGCTGTGTATAGCTCATTCAAGATTAGGAAGAGTGGTAGCCAGCCAACTCACACTGTGGAGTAGGGCACATAAGCCTACTGGAGAAGAATTGCTGAGGGCTGTCCTGCAGGGTTCTGTAGATCACAGGTAAGGGATTAGACCGACACTGGAAATCGGGTGGATTTGCTCAAGGCAGTAGTATGCCTCTCCTGCTAATAATATTGTTATCCATAGCAAGTGTAGCCCTTATGAGGATATGAGTAGCAGTTTTTCAGTTGTATCCTGATGCTTATTGCTTGGCCCTTCAGGAAGACCTAGTTGTTGGTTAATGATGCAGAAAGAAAAAACACAACAGGGTGACTGTACATACTGCCTTTACTGTGTAGAATGGTAACGATCTGTTCAGTGTTTACTGTGGGAGAAGAAGTCAAACATTGAGTACGAGGACAAGAGAGTGATTTGGGAGGCCTTTTCCAACAGTGCCAGCTGATGAAGCATATCACATGTGCACTACTCTCTGAGGTTCAAGACTACAATCTGAGGTGTGATAATTCTCTTAATGAGACCACAAGCTCAAATGCGGCCCCAGGCAGTACTAAGGACAGAGTGTGGATGGTGGGGTGTTCAGCAGAAGGTAGGCTAGGTGCAGGGTGTTCACTTGGAAAAAGACTGCAAGAGAAGCTTATTTGTGGATTACCAAGAAAGCATGAACACTGGAATTGGATCAGACCTGTACTTCACTACAAATTTCAGGATGTCAGATAATCACTAGATCACCAGGTATTTGAAGTGTTGTACTGTACTGTGGTTTGCCAAAGAGAAAGTCAGCTGAATTACAAAACAATTTCAGCAAGTAAAAGTAAATAAAATGAACAAAACCATAGCCTAACATGTACTGATCAAAATAATCCATGTGTTAACACATGGTGTTACTCATCCTGGTGAAACAATTCAAAACAAATGGGGAAAAATAACTAGTTAGCACTATAGGGAACCATGTGGGTCTCTGCCTCTGGCTCCAAAGATGTCATCAATTAACACATTTGGCAGACATTAAGGGAGCAGTCAAGGCTGTTTTTTGAAACTGAAAGGCTGATGTTTACATTTTCCAAAAACTATGAAACTCATTTATGTTATTTACATAAATGCAGTTTTAGCATAAATGTAAACAGCAGTCTTTTCTTTACATCGCTATGAAGCCAGATTTTGGCATTTGCAGTTTTACAAAACTGCTTATTTAGGTACACTTTAAAGACCTTGGATCCTTCAAAAGTTGTGCATGCATGCACCAATGACATGAACATGACCTCGCCCCGTCGTCACAGGCAACAGCAATGGGGACCCCTGGGCCACTTGGTCAAGGCCTCCACCTCCGAGGAGGTAGACACATGTGTCTGTGAATGGCTATGTGTTGGGATGGGTGTGGAGAAGTGACCACCATAGCCAGGGGTGGGGGGAACATACAATTCTAGGGGATGGGGTGTTAGGGGAAAAGTGGATGCTATGTAGTGTTCTGGGGGTGCTGGAGTTGCTTCGAGATGTGCGGCGGGTGGTACGGTCACCACGGGCAGCCAGTGCTGCAGTGTTTTCCCATACAGCCACTGCTATATTGTATAAGCCTGCATTAATGTCCTTGCGGAACATGCAAATAGCCCCCATGAATTCTGTGTGCTGACTCCTCATGGAGGCGCATCTGCACCCTCAACCCCAGCAAAGCATCATAGAGTGCATCCTAGTTCTCAAGGGAGGCCCTTAGTATCCTTGTTTGTTTGGACAGCTCCTTGGCTGGGGCAATGTGTTGGGGGCTGGGTGGAGGCTGCTGATTTGGGGGGACCTGGTTGTGCGACTGCAACAGCTTGTGGTGGCCCCATGCCTTGCTGCTGGGGTTATGGGGATGAGGCACGTGCATCTACTATGCGTGCCAGGGCTGCCTGAACCTGCAGCCAGCCAGGCTGTGGCTGATCACCAGTTCCCCGTTTTAGGGTAATAGTGCCCAGCTTCTGCTCCACTGCAGGCTGAAACATGTTGCCCTCTACCTGCGCTGGTGCCAACTGCAAGTGGTGGCCCAAGCCCTGGATGGCTACTGGTAGCATGTGCAGCATGTGGGGAATCATTCTGGGTCACATGGGAGGCGGTGTCAGGGATGACACTGTCTATCATCGTACAGTCATCATCAGTGTCTGTGGCAAGCACCTCCACAGCAGTGAGGAGGGCCTCAGATGATAGGAAGACAGTCTCATCATCATCACCACTGTCCAACCTGGCCATGTGTGTGTGGGTCCATGTCAGTGGGGCCCACACTGCCTATAGCTGTGACCACAGGTATAAGGCCATGATGTGCAGGGCTCAGTATCTGTGGACCACCACCTGTCTCAAGATGTGATGGTACTGTTGAAACAAATCGATGCACCACGGTTAGGGATACATGTCCATGTTTACATTACTGTATTTACACAGGTATTGTAGGTCCTCATGCATGTACCAGAATACCATGTGAAACCACACACAGGCATGACACAGTGAGCAGGGCACATGCCAGACATGCTTGGATGCACACATATGCTGCAAAATGCATAACCATGCAGTGGACATTGTTGGGTCACCACACAGTGCTACACATAATAGATATGATCCTCACAGACATAGGAAGGCACATGCAGGACAAGACATGAACTGCAACCTGGATACTCACAGTGCGAGGACAGGTTATCACTGGGAACACCGTGCACAGACACCTGCCTGAAGGTTGTTGACATGAGTGTCTCCTGCGGTATCATCAGAATAGCCCTTGAGGGTCTGCCACCAGTTGTCTAAGGGGAAGCACGAACCTCGGCCAGTAGGCCTTTGCAGTGAACCAGCAGGCCACTGATCCATTTCATGCACACCTGGGGAGTGTGGTTATAATTTCCCTGCACATTGGCAGCCTTCATCACCTTGCTCCAGCCCTGTTCCTGAGCCTGTGGTGTCTCACACTTCCTAGAGAGGAGATCCTCTCAGACCACATAAGCCTTGGTGAGGGCCTGGAGCTCATCTTTAGTAAAGTTTGGATGTCTGCATCTGTCTGCTGCTGTTCTGGTGCTTTTGGAACAAACAGATAGAGACAGACCCAGTTACAATGACATGGAAATAGAAAAAGCCCCTTACACAGAACAATGAATGCCACACATAAACATGACACAACACCTACCTTCAAGACTGCAGTACCTCTCAGTCAGCTGTGTGTAGTGGTAGTGCTGGCCTATTTTTATGGTAATGTCCATGCATAAGAGCTGAATACATTCCAGTAATGAGATTCAAATCTGCTATTTGGGCGCAGACTGTGCAAGGAGGCTATTTGCATATCCTGGTTTAATATTGCACAGATGCACAGCGTGCAATTGGCATGTATTCGCACATTTTCATTTGCTTTGCTGAATGCTATGGTGCACATACACAGGCATCTGCGTGATTGACACCATATGTCACTACACTGTGCAGCACACACACAGTGCCATTCAGTGACAACAGCAATGTTGTATTATGTAGAAGCAAATGTGGGTCAGTCATGTGCAACATTAGCCTGCCACGAATGCCCCTTGCAGTGCACAGCATGGATGGCTGGAGTCATGGCAGAGAGTGCCTTTCACAATATGGCACCATGCGGCAGCCGTGCATATGCGGCAGCATGGGGCATGACCTTAGTTTGCTGCACAGCACCACACTATCATACATGCACAATATCACAGCTGTGATGCCCTATAGTGCAAAGTCATGGTGCTAACAACAGCAGCACAGTGCCAACCATGTATGCACTAGCATGCTAAGTATGCGGGTGTGAGGCCTGCCAGAACATGGCTAACAGTGCATGCCATCAACAGCAACAGCACAATGGCAAGAGCAACACTCAGGATGGCACCAAGCAGTGCACCCTGAGGTAAGCAGATGTAGAGCTGGCTGAGCTGGTGGACCTAGTGGTCCCCAGGGAAGGACAGCTATTCAGCCAGGAGGAGCCTGACTGACCCAGGTCTGCAGTATGGACTGAAATTGCAACAAGGCTCAGCAGGCATAAAGGGTTACAACAGACAGCTGAGTATTGTCACCACCAGTTTGGTGACCTAATGAGGAGGGACAGGACCTATCTTGACTGGTACCTTGCCATGTTGGAGGAGGGCACAGTGTCATGCCCAGGTGTGTGCACCATGACAATGTGTGACCTGTTGGTTGTACTTTTCTGTCAGGGGAGTCTCTGTGTCTGACACTGACCATTGTGGAATGTGGCATGCTATCTCTATTGATCCACAGTTGAGGAACACTATGCGGCATACTGGTCTATTGCATTTGGCAGAGACATGCCCCACCCTCTTTATAGTGCAGGTGTACAGTGGCACATGTCCATGTCTGTACTACTCAGGGAAACACCTGCCTACAGAGCCTGACAAGATGCCAAGTGGTACCATTAGACAGTCTGCTGGGCAGGGAATGTTGCCATCAGAAGCCAGACACATAATGGGCAGTGGTGTACAGGCTACAGGACCTGTGCATTGCACTTGTGTCCTCCCTGGACATTGCACATTGTGGTGACAGGCACATACCTATCCAGCAATGACATCTGTGACCAATATGCTATGTAGGCCCCATGTGCACCATGCAAATGTGCTGGCACACACACACACTACAGGCAGCTGTTCTGATATATGTTTGTAGGTATCATGCCTGCACAGCATCTGTCACTGTGATTGTTCCATTTCAGTGAAGGCACACCCTTGGTCAGAGACACAGGCGGAACATATCTGCTGCATGCTGTCATTGCTTGTCAGCATGGCCATGTCCCAATGTGTGGTCACAGCAATGTACGGTATGGCTGATGTACATTGTGACTTCACATACCATTGCCATGTCTCTAATGTCTGTATGTGTCCATGCATGTGTCCACCCATGTGGCACAGGCCACACACAAGGACCTGGTATAAAGTCATACCATGTCTCGGCATGACCATGAACAGCAGTCCCCCTGTAGAACCCCACATGTCTTTGTTCATCACAGTTCTCCTTGTGGCCTTGCACGCTGGAGTATGTAGGCATGTATCATTGAACAGCACAGTGTGTCATAGTGGGTACCCATTGTGCATCCCCATGATACAGTGTGGTGGTTGACATGTCACAGTAACAGGGTATGCAGGTGCCAGGATGATGTATGTATCCAACAGGTGTCCACTGTGTGTGCTGCACCCATTCCTGGTACCATCATAGTGGCACTGGCAATGCATCCATGTACCCGTCTTGTAGTATGTGCTACAGGTCAGGGCTCACAGTGGTGACAGGCACAGGACCTCTGTGGTGTGTCCCACCCTGATATGATGCAGTGGAGGCTGATCCTCTTGCAACAGCTATGCGGTCCTATGGCCCTATACGACATGTCAATGGTTGGCTGTACACCACCTCTGTAGGCACGTGGCCATGACAGTGACCCCCATCTAGTGTTGTCCTGCCACCATAGCCTAACATTAGTGTCACATGTCCATGTACATTTGTGCCACACATTCCAGTGTGGGACATGCATGTCATTGTCAATGTGCTCACCCATGTATCCATTGCAGGCCAAATGGCAACATCCACTGGGACCATTGTCCATCCTTTGCATTGGTTACAAGTGCTGCCCAGTAGGGGTGCTACCTCAGCCTGGCTGACTGCTATGTCACCAGTCATCATGGGGCATGGTCCACAGGACACTGGCTACGTATTGTACATGCACTGCACACAGTCAGGGGACTGAGGTAGGGTGTCACATATATTACATGGTACACCTATTGACTACATGTGCCATTTACTTTCACTGTACTGTTTGAGTGTTCTGGTGGTATTGGGGGGGCAGTGTACAACCCAACATCATGCCTATGCAGAGGTACACTATATGCCATCCCCTGCTGGGGGTTCATACATTCTCTCATGGGTGTACAGCAGAAATACCCAATGCTGCATCGTATTTGGGTGGATTGTGGGGGACATGTGTGGTAATGCATGGCTATGATTGTGCCTTTGTCATTGTGCACATATTGCAGACAGAGAGGCTAGGAGATGGGCCCAGCGGGATGAGTGGATGAGGGCCCCTGAGGACATGGTGGGAGCAGGACAGCACAGCGTGGCAAGGGTGTTGCCGCAAAGACAGTCACATGAGTATGCCTGTGTGTTTCACACTGGCATACCCTGTCTGTGCTGCACATTCACTGTGATTCATCCACTGTGGCCTTTTGTTCACCACATGTTGGTTTGCATCCTGCTGTTGCACATGTGGTACATCCACCCTGTACATCATGGCCTTCCCCACCCTGTTGTCCACCATGGGGCCCCATGTGTACTAACATGCTTCTGGCGCTGTGCATATAATAGTCTTGTCCTGTGCCACATGGCGTGACCAAAGCAGCTGTTTAGCCCATTTCTGTATTGAACTCATATCCCCTGCAGGTTAACACTGCACATGATGCGTGCAGGCATATTACATAGAACATATGATACCCTATGTGTCCCTTTCTTCCTACTTGTGTTCAGCACAGGGGTCATCTACACACCTGCCCATAGTTGTCTTGGTGGTGTGGTCACATGGTCCCCAAATGGGCCATTGTGGTCAGTGGCATGCGGCATGTACACATCCAAGTGACCCTACCATCAAACCCATGGCAGTGATATGCTGTTGGTCAAGCTCCCTTTGGTGTTCTCCATACGCCATACGTACATGGTATGTTGCTGACACCCCCCCCACTCCACATATCACCCACACATTGTATTGGATCACATTGTTCTGGTGCTGTGCCCTTACAGTTTGCCAGTGTGTTGAGGTTCATGGTATATTACTGTGTTGTGCCTAGATGTGCTACCCAGGGATAATGGTATAGCTATAGCCACCTCCTGTGTGTGCAACATTTTGTATCTATGCCAAGTGCAGCATCTGCCACACACATGGCAGTGGTGGGCAGCCATTTCATTCTCATATCAGCCAATGTGGAATGTGTTGCCACAGCACTCACCTATGGCCTTGTGTCACGTGGGCTTGTGGCCATGGCTATATAATGGTGTTGACCAGAGATCACCAATGACTGTTGGCTGACAGCCCCTCCAAATGGCCTACATCACCATGTCACTGTGTGGCCTGAATGTAAGGTACATCAGAGGTTGTGTCCACCTTCTGTTCCTCTGCTATATACCCGCACATTCGACGGTCTGTATACATGACACCAAACATTGTGCAGGTGGTAGTTGTACTATGCAGTCATGCATGCTGATATTGCATTTGACCTTTGCATTGTCCACCACCATACACTGTGTGTGTATGCCTGTTGTGTCACCTTGATATACCAGCTGTACCCTGTACAGGTGTCAGCCCCACGGTGCCCTCTCTGTGGCAGGGACATGGGTATGTGCCTTGTTAGCATGTGGGATCCTCTGTACAGTGTGGTCTTTGTGTAAATGTGGCCCTGTGGTGCAATACACATATTTCCATTTGGGGAGATGAAATTTAAGCATGCTTCCATTGCCCAACAAGGTTGGTGATTGGGATTAAACACTGGCCCACAGACTATTTCAACAACCCAGCTGCTGTACTGACTGAGTCATGTCCCTGTCCACAACAGGTCTGAAGGACTAGTTCAGTGCTGTTCTCCCCATGACTGTACGACATCCACCAGTATTTGGCTGGCATGTTGGTGCCAGTGTCAACACCTGCATGTTCCTCTGCACAACTGTCACCATGGCCACCAGACTATGGGTGTATTCATGGGTTGTGGCGGTGGTGTTGTTTCCCCACATGGGTACATGCTGCATGCCATCCTTCCTTGCTTGCATTGGAGGGCAAATGTGGACAGTCAGGGACTACTGTGGTGATGGGGCTGCTAGCACCCCTGACCCATGGGTCAAACACCTGTGGCTGTCACGCACACACTTCTGCCATTGGACAGTGTACCATAGCTGCAGCTATTGTGCATCCTACACATTGCCATGTGCATCTCCACAACATTGCACTATGACATTTGGGCTGCATGTCCTGCAGTGCCCTTTTATTGGTGTCATGCCCGTGACAACATGTGCTGTGCTTTGTGGCACACATGTCCACTGCACATCTGTTGTCACTGTTGCATGCAGCACTGTGACAAAGTCTGTGGACAGCACACCACACATGCACACCTGCTCATCACCACCGTTGTTGGGGGGGGACGCATACTATCTATGCATACATGTCGACCCATTGGCACTGCTGCTGGATTGAGTTGCTATTTTCTTCCCACAGGTCATATTCAGGCACCAGCCAGTGCGAACAGTGTTGGCCAAAGACCTGCCACGACATGGAAGAGAGGGTGGCCTGAGGGACTGTGACCCAACCATGGGTGATACTGTTCCACCACAGGGCCCTATTAATATCCGTGACGGCAACAGTCAGGACATTAGCGGCCCTAAGAATGGAGATGTCCTCATCATGCCGCCTGTTGGCACTGCCGCTCACTATTGAGCCATGAGCCAGACCGCATTCCCCTTGTTAGATAGTTTTGCCCATTTCCCACCACACTCTCCAACCCCTACCCTCATCCCAGCATTTTAATAATTCGAAGCCTCCCACCCTTGTCCACTATAGTCCCCACCCCAGTACCTTCCTTGTTTTTGGTTTTAGCTTTTTCATATTTGTATTACTGATGTTGTTGATGCTGTTCTCATTATTATTATTATTCACTCTTCCTGTTATATTATATTTGGTTGTTTTTTTACATAAATATTTATATTTTCATATTTTAAATGGCATTCTGCAGTGTGTTATGTTCTAGGGATATTTCACAGGTGGTTGCCCGTGTGCCCCCCATCCACATATCCACATGTGCAGAGGTGGTTTTTGTCCTTCGCTTCCCCCAGTGCTCCCTGTCTCTGAGGGAAGAGGGGCTCCACTGCGTGTGCCCCTATGTTCACCTACACAGGTTGCACAGTGGGCCTGTGCACCTTCTGTCGCACTGGCATGTGTGCTACAGTGTCCATCATCCTCCCACATCACTGCTAACCATTGATCATAGCTACTATTGTGCTCCCCTATCCATGTCAGTGTGTGTGTACCATGGGCAATGTGAATAGGCATGCACATGCTTGGGCATGTATGTATGGTACACAGGACTGTCCCCTTATAGTCCTTCCATCAGGCTCTTTCATCACCTGTGGTGTGCCACTGAGCCTGCCCTGTCCCCTGGGCTGCCACAATTTTGCGCCAGCCATGTTCTTTCATGCACACATACAGTGCGCCACAGCCACTATTTGTGTATCTGTCCCCATGTCCTTTGTGTGTGTAGTTCCCCATATTCAAATGTGGGCTGATGTGCCACACATCTTCAGTTGCAGGACTGTGCATCCTTGGGATATTCAGTCACGTTTGTGCGATCACATTTGCTGGTGAAATTTCTGAATATCCCATTATTTTGTGATGGTGCATTTAGATACATGGCACAATCACTTGTGCGGCGCACCCTGCCACTTTTAAATATGGGGCCCTGCAACTTTGTATTGCCCTCTATCTACAAATGATGCAGATGGTTTTGGAATTTTGGATCTTTGCTTTGGTCTGTTTTGCATCCTAATAGTTAACCATTATGGCCTACTGCCTCATTTATTATACTTCCTACAGTGTTGGGTAAGTTACTTATTCTATTACTTTCTATTACTTTTGGAAACTTATTCCAGAAACATCTGTGCAGTCACTAGCAAGGATAAAGAAGTACTGGAAAAAGTAATACACCTTACAATTACAATTACTTATGTCTTTTTATACAAAAGTAATACATAACTGTAACTGATTACATTTATTTGAAAGTAACTAGTGACTAACCTATTACTTTCAAGTAAGTGTCATCTGTTACCGTTTTTTATTATTTTTGTATTGCTTTTGTATAAAAAGAAATAAGTAACTGTAACTGTCAGGGTTATTACTTTTTCTAGTACTTCTCTATCATTGCTAGTGACTACACAGAGCATCCTGGATCAAGTTTCTAAGAGAACTAGAAAGTAATAGAAAAAGTAACTTACCTAACACTGACTTCCTATATTAAGTATGTGGTTTGGATTGTTCGTCAAGATTATTTTCTTTTGATATGACCTATTTTGTCTTTGTTATATATATATATATATATACAGTATATATATACAGTATATAAATATATATATATATATATATATATATATATATATTAGAGGCAAAAAACTCCATTTAATGCATTAGTTAGGGTTGTTCCACGCTGACAAAAGTAAGGAAATTCAGTGTTAGGGTTGAAAGCCCCCCTTGGCCCCCCACCCACACTCCCAACCGGCATTGGGGTGCGCATTACGGTTGTCGGCAATAACTCTCACCCCATCACATGTGTAAAGAAGCAGAGGTGTAGGAGAATGGGGTGAGAGTTAGGACCGACAACCCTAATGCGAACACTGATGCGGTTGGGGGTGTGGGTGGGGGGCAAGGGAGCCAACCCTAATACCAAATTTCCTCGCTTTTGTCGGTGTGAAACAACTCTAACTAATGCATTAAACAGAATTTTTTGCCTCTAATTTCCCTTCTTTTTGAGAATGATAATGAGAAATAGTGAATGTAATGCAGCGGCAGGAGCAAGGGCCCCACGCTCCCGCCTCATGATGTCTTGTCACATAGTAAAATTGTGCCCTCAAACGCAAATAGTAATGCACATGGTGACGCAAAGTGAAACAGAAAGAGAAACAGTAGTATAGACAGAAATGTTAAAAACAATGCAAAAGCAAGTGCAAATGAAAATGCAAAGGGTAACGCACATGGTGGCGTAGACGTGAACGGTAAGTGAAACGGGAACTGAACCGCAAGCGAAAACAGTAATGGTAACAGTAATGTAAATGCATAGGCTGGTTTTCCCCAAAAGCTGCATAAAGAAAGACAGTGAGTACAAACAATGTATGCATAATAATGGTTCTCGGAGCAGAAAATGAGGAGTTGGAATACTCAATTGCTTATATCTCAGGAACCGTATGACATACAAAAAATTTTTTTTTAAGTTGTATGATTTATGACTTTCCTGGCTAGTTTTGCACTTAGCCCCCACTAGGGGCTAAGTATTTTTCTGGCAAAAAGTCTGTATCTCGCACCGTTTCTGAGATACGGTCCATGAAAGGCGTGGCGAACGCCGTAATGTTATCATTTGGGAGAAAAAGAGAAGTTCGGAGTGCCATAACTTTGGCTCCCTGTAATATTTTTTCACCAAACCACAAAAAGGCACATCTGTGGGATGTTGGCTGTGTTCTCTCTACAATTCAGCCCAAAAGACCAAACCGTTATTTTGCAGCAGGACGCCAATGGATTCCTGTAATGCGCCAGACGCCGTAAAGTTATCATATGGGAAAAAGCATCAACTTTGGAGTGCCGTAACTTTGCCGCCATGTAATATTCTTTCAATGAAACACTGAAAGGCACATCTGTGAGATGTCGGCTGCGTTCCTTCCAAATTTCAGGCCAAAACACCAAACCGTTCTTTTTGCAGCAAGGTGCCAAAGAATTGCTGTCATTTTCCCACAGCCTAGAAAAGTACTATTGCAGTTTGCGAAAGCTTTCGCAAATTCATTTGACAGTGTCGCAAGTGCGACAGTACTTTGCAAAAGTACTTTTTCCAGAAATTAGAAAATCAGATTATTGGGGTGTTCTACCCCAAAATAAAGACATGGCTAGCATCCTCAGGGTCAGACTAGGTGCATACAAAAAGAATTAGGTTGCTAGAGGGTCCCAATTTTAAATGCCAAGCATTTTTCTGATCACTAACTGAAAGCAAAATGACAGATCTGTGACAGTAAAAGGGCCATTTCCGAAAGTAAAAACTGCATTTGCGACACTGTCAAACTTTTTAACTTTTCCCATTGACTTATAATGGGAACTTATTTTTTTTGAATAACTTTTGAACCGTTTAATATTTTTTCACAAAATCTTCAAAAGGCACATCAGGGACCCCGGCCGCATGTTCCCTGAAGATTTCGGACCAGTCACGTAAACTGAGTGACCTGTAGCGATGACAGTAAAATTCCAGAAAAGCGTAAACGCACACACAAATCATGCTTAATAACGCTGCAACTGTAGATGCGACCAGTACAAAACTTGGCAGATCCCAAGGCCTATGGGTCTTGATCATGTGTTCCAAATTTCTGGCAAATCCGTCAAACGGGTTGCAAAGTTATTAAGGTGACAAATTTTGGGTTTAACATGTAAATGGCTCCTCAACCCTAACTATTGTGGCACTACTGTGCCACTATTATATATATATATATTTGCTTTGTTTATAGTTTATATTGTCCCTTTGTGCTCTGGTCCAGTACCACTCTAGTCAAGTAATCCTTGTTTGATTTTACTCCAATTTGCTTTCCTGTAGTTATATATGAAATTCTAGTTTTCAACCCATTTCTGTTTCTCTCTCCATGTTATATACACTATATTGTGATCACTGTTCCCAAGAGGATCTTTAATGGTGCAGTTTGATGGACTGCTAGCAACATTATTAACAGCCAGGTTTAGTGTTTTATTCCCCCTAGCTGGTAGCTGTACCTGTTGTTCAAAGCTACATTCTTCCATTAAACGTATAAACTAATTTTATTTTCTGCAAGTCACTGTCTGGGATTGCCAATTTATACCAGATAAATGAAATCTGTCAAAAACAGCACAACTCCTCTTCACTGCTAATTGTATTTCCTCATTAATCATATCCATGTTTCTATTATCACAATCTGGTGACCTATAACAGACTGCACTAAATAACATTTTATTTGAATTATATTCAGTGTTTATCCAAATACTTTCAGTTAGACAGTTACGCTGTTCTATATTTATTACTTCAGCACTAGGTAAAGCATTCTTAGGTAGTTCATTTTCTATCATACCAGTCATTCCTCAGCAGGTCTCAATCAATCTACTCCAACATATGAATCATTCCCTCTGCATGGTCATACGGACTGCCCATTTCTGCGTCATGCAATCTGGTTCTATGAATGCATTCCTACTGGCCATTATTAAGCTTCCCAATCCTGCTCACTCACTCCCGTTATAAGTTCACATCTTATGGGTGACTCCCTTTTCAGGCAATGATCCATTTCAGGCTGCATGTCTCTTGTAGCATTCCCCTGATAGTCCCACCAGGTGGTGAGAAGGTCCAACTCTCAAAAGGAAGCTTCAGAAAGCAAATCTACTTGGCAGAATCTCATGGTATAATAATTAAGGCTTCAGTGCCCGCATGGGTTTCTCCAGCTGTGGAGACATGTCAGCAACACCTTCAAAAGCAATTCCCCCTGCATTTGCTAAGGTCTGCCTAGTCTCATTCTGTATCTCCTTCTTTTAGTTTTCAGTCAAGGATAGGCCTCCTTATGGCCTTGAGGCTGGCTGCTAGCCATTCAGCAGTTGCTGCTCACCTCATTTGGGGGGAGAGGTGGGTTTCCTTTCTGGGTTTTTCCTTTAGGTGTGAGATTGCCTCATAGCACTCCCACAGTTTTATTCCATTAGATGGATAGTATTATCCCTCAAAAAGTTTCCACCTGAGTTAGAATGCCACATTAGTTTTATTTATTTATTTATTTATTTATTTATCAAGTCTAGGATTACAAATACCTTTGAGCCATGGCTCTTTTACAAAGGTCCCACGTCAGAGAAATACAAATTATGGGGAACATCAAGATAGGCATTACAACAATGTGGACATTGCAAACAGAGTACAGATTAATACAGTTCAAGGGTAGCATTGTAACAAGGCAGCCAGCAGCATTTGTCAGAGAAGATAGACAACAGATAAGAAGTGCCAGAGTCATAGGGAGAGGGAAGAGGGTGGGGGGGAGGAGAAGGAATGTAGGAAGGGTGGCAAGAGGGTGAAAAGTGCAGCATTGGGTATACCAAGATGTGAGGGTAGAATCCAGTGGGGGGCAACTAGAGCAGAAAGGGAAGTGGAGAACAAGGTTAAGTTGGGCAGTCACAGGAGCTGTTGGTAGTGAGATAGTCCCGGAGCCTAGTTTTAAACATACCAATAGTTGGGGCAGAGGAGATGGTTGGGCTGAGGCCATTGAACCAGAGTGGTGCTCGATAAGCAAAAGAGCGTTGTCCCTGTGAAGTGTGACAGTGGGGGACTTTCAGTAGCTGTAGCGTGGATCTCTTAAGGAGCCATTTGTTAATTTGGTGTTGTAACAGTGTTGAGACCCCAGAAGATGCAAGGCCAAGGTAGATTTTTTTCACCATGGAGCAGGTGAGAAACTTTATGCGGTTTGATAGTTGGAGCCAGCCGGTCTGAGTGTACAGGTCACATGTGTGGGTGAGACAGTGAGCACCAGTGATGAGCTGACATGCTTTATTTAAGGTAGTTGAGAGGCATTTAAGGGTTGTGGTTGTGGCCGAGCCATAAATGATGAGACCATAGTCTATTACAGAGATCACAGAGCTCAGGACTGCAACCTTCAAAGCTTCTGGTGTGAGGTGTGGTCTGTGTTTGTAGAGGAGACCAAGCCGGTGTATTAGCAGCTCTAGCTACATTATCTACATGAAGTCCATAGGAGAGATTAGGGTCAAGCTATATCCCTAAGTATCTGAAGGACCCCACCTGAACTAGAGTGTTCCCCTGGGTGGTAGAGATAGCCAAGTGGTGTAGCTTGTGTGGGTTATGAGAGCTGCAGAAGAGCATAGATTTGGTTTTCTTGTCATTGAGGACCAGTTTATGATTAAGAAACCATGTCTCTACAGAACTGAAACCAAGTTGAAGGTTGTGTTGAAGAGTTGCAGGATCTTTGTGAGTGGAGAATACAACAGCATCATCGGCATATAGTATGATCTGCTCAGAGCAGTGGTAAGGGAGGGAGTTTAAGAAAAGGCTAAAAAGGAGGGGTCCCAGTATAGATCCCTGTGGGACACCCAAGCGAACAGGCAGGGTGTTAGAAAGAGCGTCCGCAATTTTTACTCTCTGTGACCGGTTTTCTAGGTAGCTTTTAAACCAGAGAGAAGAGTCAGGTGATAGCCCGGCATTCAGTAGTTGGTGTATTAATAATCCATGGTGTACTGTATTGAAGGCCTTGGAGAGGTCGACGAAAACGGCCCCTGTGAGAAGGCCATTGTCAAGGGATTTGTGCAAAGCTCCAGTGAACTCAAGAAGGGCTGTGGTGGTGCTGTGACCTTTCCAGAAGCCATGTTGTTGTGGACAAGGTATATTGTATTTATCCAAGTGGTTGGTAAGTTGATCAGCCACGATGCGCTCAAGTGCCTTAGAGAGTGGGGGCAGTATGGAGATAGGGCGATAATTTGAGTGAGTCATCTTGTCTCCACTTTTATGGATAGGTGTCATGGTGGTTGTTTTCCATAGGTCCGGGAATTTTCCACAGCTGAGAGAGAGGTTTAGGATTTTTGTTAATGGATGAATTACCTCATCGAGGGTGAGCAAAAGAAGCTTAAGGTCCAGGGTGTCGCTACTAGATCTAGATTTAGAGATAGCTGCAGTAATATAGCAGCGAGCTTCATTCAGCCCTACCTTCCTGAAGTAGAAGAGGGGATGGTTAGACTGAGGGGCTGAGGTATTTGGGGAGTAGGCCCTGTTTTCGAAAAAGTCATGGGGTAGAACAGCACTAAGGTCTGAAAAAGCCGTGTTAAAGATGTTTGCGATCATCTTGGGGTCAAGAGTTGAGGATCCATCAACCATTAACATGGCCGGAGAGGTTTTTGGCTGCTTTCCTGAGACATCCTTGATATTGTCCCAGAAAGCACGACCATTTCCCCATGTATTGGTGAGAGTATCTTTGTAATAGGTGGATTTCATTAGCCGTATGGCTTTTGTGCAGGCATTTCATGCTTGTTTGTAATTTTGGATGTCCAGTTGTTTGCCAGTGGCCCTGGCAACTGCCCAGAGGTGATCCCTTAGTTTCAGCTGTGAGAAGAGCCGCAGTGACACATGGGTTAGAAAGAGATTTTGTTTTGCGCCTTTTAGCAAGGGCAAAGAGGTCGCAGGCTTTGTTGAAAATTGAGATGAAGTGATCAAGAGCCAAGTTTACATCTGTTGCTTCATAGATGGGTAGCCAGTCTTGTAGAAGCAGGTGTTGTTTGAGATGTGGAAGTTTTCCACGAGGAAGGACTCTGCTAGGGATAATTTTGGGAGGGGGCTTAAGGAATTTGTTAGACCATGCACACATGACTGGGGAGTGGTCACTGAGTGAGTCTGGGAGAATGGTCATACGAGAAATCCTTGTGGGGTGAGTGGTGAGGACCCAATCCAAGAGGTACTGGTGCCAGTCTTGTAGTTAATCCTAGTAGGGGGTTACCATTTTAATGAGTTAGCAGCTGAGATGGAGTCTTTATAGGCACTGGCACTCGATGCTAACCAGTTTATGTTGAAATCCCCTAGTAGAATAAGTTCAGTTTCGGGAGGATGTGAGTTGATAAAGTTTAGAACATCGTTGAATCCATGTTTAGGGTCCCTGGGTGGGACGTATATGGAGACAATAGTCAGAGCTTTATGGTTGGGACCTGGGATGATTTTTATTGGCAGAATCTGGGCTGAGGCAGAAAGTGATGGAGTTGCTACAGGGTGCCAAGACGGGGAGTCTTTGATATAGGTTGCGCAACCACCACCTTTTTTGAATATCCGGTCCAGCCTGTGAACATTGTAGCCCTGTATTGTTATTGCTGAGTCAGGAACTTTAGGTGTCAGCCAAGTTTCCACCACTGCAAGGATGTCAGGGTTGTGTTGGCATATGAAGGCTTGGAGTGCATCCAGCTTTGGTAGTAGGCTGCAGATATTAATGGTTGCAAGGATAAGGGCACCTGGAGTTTGTGTGTGGCCTGAACTTCTAGGGCCAGGATTGGGATGGACGCTGCCTGAGATGAGAAGGAGGAGGAGCAGGAGTTTTAAGGAGCAGAGTCGCAGCTTTTTGAGAGATAGTTTTGATTGTTGTTTCCTGGAGTAGAAGTTACAAGGTTCCAGGAGGTGTCCCATATGGACTGCAAGGTGGTACAGTGTAGAGAGGTGGCCACACTTGTTGAGAGTAGTGGTCGTGTTAAGTAACCAGGAATATCCAAATGGTGCACCAAGCATAAGTCTCAGTGGAAGTGGAGTTTCCTTGGGTTGCAGTGGAAACCAGAGTAGAGGTGGCGGGGTGGGGTGGGGGTGGGGTGGCTAGGACCAGGGAGAGAGAAAGAGGGGGCCAGGGCAAGAAGGAGGAGGAGAGGCGAGAGAAAGGCAGAGAGAGACCACATGGCTTATGTACTAGATAAAGAGATAGAGATATAGCCCTCTAGTGGTGAGAGGATATAATCTGCTAATGGAAAAGTCAAGCTCTAAATTCACTTCTAATATCAACTCAGAACTTAAAATGACTGTAAGGATTAAACAAATCATTAAACCCTAGCACATAAATTCAACTAGAGACACAGAGGGAGAAACAGTAGTTAGAGGTGTGTTCAGCAGCAGATAGTATGGGCCACTTGGAAATCAGCTTCCACTGGTACCAAATCCAAAAGTCAGGGCTAGTACCTTGCAGTACAGAGGATTTCTGAAAAACTGTGTAGGTTCCAGAAATAGAGGGGTCCGTGGCCTGGTCAAGGCACACTGGATCCCTGAAATAAAGTAGAAAAACAGGATTTTTAAAGGCTGGAGAAGTGGTCTGGTCACATCAGAACAAAGAGAATAAATATAAGTGGAATTACATTAGTAAAGCATGCAATAATAAGAATACCCATGCCAGGAGGGATGGCAGCCATGGATCCCCAGATATTTCCTGCACAAAGTTTTTTCTCTCTTTTAAGTGCCAAAGGCCATAATAAAGCTTCTGTTATAGCATTGTCCCTGGTAGTAGCAGTTGGGGTTGGATGGTGACTCGCCATCCCCTTTCTCTTCTCACTCATCACTAGCTATCTGTGTCATCACATTGCTTGTCTCTGTTTGCATCTCCTACTTCACAGTTCTTTTGAGTTCCATCCTACGGTACTGTTATCCTAGAGAATAAAGTTCCTGCAGACCCTCTAGGGGTGGAACACTCATCAAGAGCGTTTCTTTGCATTTAAAATACTGGACAGGGTGGTAGTCCCTCAGGGACAGAGAGTGAATGGCCAGTCACTACATATTTTTTTTTTTATTTAGTTTTTGTTTATCGGGTAAGTGCACTAGCCATAGCAATGAGAGTCAACAATTCAAACATGCAACTAGTCTTTGGCTATCAACATGCTGCACAAGCAATACTCCACACAGTGATTGCATGTGCCTATTAAATGAAAAGGCAATGCCTGAGGTTTGATGTCAGGAGCAATCAGCCACACCCATTCCTGGGCTATATAAACCATCTTCCTCCAGCTACCACAGTCTACCCCTCCTCTTCCAGTGGCTTGTTTATCTCCTTGAGCTCCTTTCTAAGTACTTTTAGCCAAATAAATGATATTTGTATAGCACACCTATGGGTGGAACCCTCCTAAAATGGGTTCCTTTGCATTCACTCTATCCCAATAGGGTGGTAGTCCTTCAATGGACATTAAGTGTGATTGCCCAAAGTAACTACACTCAGAGCCGCTTATAGAGGACTCATCTGTGATGGACCAAAATGTCCATAATAAGCAATGTCCACAGTATGTAAAAAATGATTGACAGGGAGAATTTTTTTTGTTATGGTGCTATACTGCACTGTTTATGTTAATACTCTTAATATGAATGGATTTTACCCTTCCCCCAACTTCAGATAGTATTACAGCCAGTACCATGTATATTTTGTCCGTAGTTTACTGTATATAGTGTACTGCATATTGGTGGTAGTGCAGTGTTAAATTTGATAAAGGTAACTCACTACAACACAGGGGGTGATGTTGGTGCAGTACTGTAGTACAGATGAAACAGCACAGGTACAGTATCTTCTATGAACGTATCTTGCTGCAGCGTGTTATGTTGGTGTGGGAAAAGTTCTGTGGGGATGAATGAGGTGTTGCAGTGTTCTGTGGTTCTGTGCAAGACAACTTGTTTTAAAACTTAATTTATATTGGGCCTTCATTTACATAAAAACAATGACTGTGCTTGGTGGTTGTGTGGATAAAGATCAACAAGGAAGGATTCTGTTAGGCAGTCAGAACAAGGAGGTTTCATTGCTTGGCGAAGAAAGAGGTTATGGAGATCTGTTTGTTTTTGGATCATGTAGCACGTCCAGTGTGCTTCTGTTCTTGAAATCTTGTCCTAGTCAGGAATAATGTCCATTCACTGCTCCATAGCCCTGCATAGCATTTTAAGTGCTTCACACACATCAGCAGCTGTCGTGATCACTGGTAGGGGTTTTGTCATACTCCTCTGGGTCATCGGTCTTTGCGTTTGTGTCCAGGTTCATCACTTCTAGGACCACCTGAATGTCATTGACTGCTGGCTCCAGATCATTTTCACCCAGGTGGGCTAGTGAGTCAAATTCTGACTCTGTTAGACCAATAGCAGGCATTATGATCTCCTTGGCAACCTCCTCCATGTTTGCTAGCAGCTCTGGTTTGTGGAACCCAGCTTTTCTAAAGCAGTGCACTATAGTTTCTGTTCTGGCACAGTCTCGTGCCATCTTCATCATGCGGACAGCATCTAGTATGAAGATATGGTATACACACAGTCTCTTGCAGTGATGTCAGCCCCTTCTGCCACTTCCATGTCTGCCAGAAATCATTCCTACATAGCCCTGACATAATGACGCTTAAAGGCATAAATCACACCCTGGTACAGTGGCTGTGTAATGGAAGTGGTGTTGGATAGTAAGAAAACAAGCTTTATGTTGCATAGCCCTGCAATGTCAGGATGGCCACTAAAATTGATCTGAACTAGGATGATTTTCCTGCCTCTAAATTTTCTGTCCCAGGATTTTACCCAATCACAAAATATGTCTGAAGTTGTCCACGCTGAGCAGTCATGTCTGTACAGATCAGGTAGGTGGTGAACATTACGAAAACAGCATGACCTTTGTGGATTTTCCAATGACTAGCAAATCACATTTCTCAGTCCCTTACATCTTGCAACATGCCAGGACTAAGACTCTCTTTTGCTTTTTTTTGTCCCACGGGCATATCATCTTTGAAAGTAAGGGTGCCATATCCAATGCAATAAAAAAAACCACCAGTTTCATCTGTGTTGAATATGTTAAAGGAATAATGCCTGACAGGGTGGGTGTTATGCTGGGATAACATCCCGCCTCGGGTGGTTGGGCCCGAGGCCACCGGCCGAGGGCGTCCAACACCCGAGAAGGGATGTTATCCCAGCATAACACCCACCCTGGAGGGCATTATTCCTATTATACAATGGCTCTGGAGTCACAGAAGAAAGAAAAAGATGAAAATGTTTATTTAAAAGTATATTTTTTAGTGTTTTTTGTAAAGCGTAGGTTTAATTTTTTAAGAAATAGATCCTGTTTCTTCTTTTGGCCAGCAGGTGGAGCTCCTGTATGGTAACTGTGGCTCTTCACTGGTAAGTACTGACAAAAACATTTTCGTGTTGTCTCCTGTCTTTCATGCTACCTGAAACTCAAATGATTCTCTGCTCACCCCCCCACCCCACCATGCCTGTGTGTTTCTATTTGATTTGACCTGTATCGGCCTTTGTTTCTGTTCTGTGGTTGACGGCAGTATTTACTTCCTGGTTCCCCTACTGACACTCTGTTGACTTGTTTCTTTCGGGGTTACCGCCAAGCTAGGAACAGAGCGCTGCTGATCCACGCGCACAGTTGCCGACCGGATTTTAAATTCATTTCGGTTTTATGTTCTCCCGGTAGTTTTGTGGCATTAACGATGTGTACCGGGAGAAACCTAAGGACAACATTGAAAGTGCTTGGTGCAAGGATCAGTCAAGGGAGGTAAGGGTTCTGGCCGCACCTGTTAGTTTGAGAAGCCGCTGTGTAAAGAAAAAAAAAACCTCGGTTTGTTTTATCGGTTTAAACTTTTAATTGTAGCTAGTGAAGGGAGTTGTGCTGCATTTATGAAAAGCTCGCTGCTGACTACGGGTTAGATTTTAAAAGTGGCTAGCGGCATGAAGTCAGTAGAGTGCACTGATTTTTTAAGTGGTTAGGTAATTTTCTGTACTGAGACTACAGCCGGGATGTTATGCTGGGATAACATCCCGGGTCCAGTCTCAGTTTCACCAATCAGAGACCAGGATTTGTACTTGCCATTGTATAATTGTGGATTGTAACCATCCAAAATGACAGGGAGAATGTCAGTCAGCCAGGAACTAGCCCCACTACTGATGATGTTGAGATTCCCACCATGGGCATGTCAGTAGCACATGTTATGCTGTGCCTTCCAATGCTGGAGCCAGCCCGTGGTGGGGACAAAGTCCTCCTTGCTTAAGCTGTGGTGAGTTGCTTTGATTTTTTATTCAGAAGGGGGACAATGATTAATTCTTCTTTTTCCCCACACCTGTGTAAACCACTAGAGGAGAACCTCCTATTCCTCCATATCTTTCCCATCCATTTTCCTCTTTCAGCTTGTTTTTTGACTTCCAAGCCATTGCGCCAGCAGCTCCACCTTACGTGAAATCAAATCAGAAACTGTGGATTTTACAAGATCAAAGTGAACAGCCAAATCTCAGACACTAATTTTTGGTGGGGAATCAACCTGCCTGAGCAGCTCTATTTCTCTTGACAGCCACCACGATCTTTTGGATGCTAACAATACTAGGTGAAATCAGCCTTCAGTCAGCAGAATCTGGCATATTAAATACAAGAGCATTAGCAGGTTTTAACAGGTGTTAACATTGTTAATTGCTTGCACTTAAGTGTTACAAGCCCTCTGCCTATTGTATGTTTGCAAAAACTGCACTGCAGTGTATTTTTAACCATGCGGAAAATTAAAGGGAGTTGTATCATTTAGTTTGGAGCAATGAAAAATGTCCGTGCAAACCGATTGTCCCCATTAAACAGGTACACAGGTCAGAGGAGTGCAACCATAATGTTGCAGCGTCTGCACCAGAAGACATATGAGGAGAAACTAAAGCAGCTTAACATGTATACCCTTGAGGAAAGGAAGGAGAGGGGGGACATGATAGAAACTTTCAAATATCTCAAGGGAATTAACAAAGTACAAGAGGGTAGTATCTTTTGGAAGAAGAGATGTGCAAGAACAAGGGGGCACAATTTGAAGATGGGGGGGACGGCTCAGAGGTAATGTTAGAAAGTATTTCTTCACAGAGAGGGTTGTGGATGCATACAACAGCCTTCCTGAGGAGGTTGTGGAGTCAGGAACAGTGGGAGAATTCAACAATGCATGGGACAGGCAATTCTTGGTGGGGGTAGGAGGAAGTAAGCTGTTGATTAACTAGAATCTGCAGCTTATCCATCAGGTAGGGAAATGGGCAGACTAGGTGGGCCAAGTGGTCCTTATCTGCCATCAGATTCTATGTTTCCATGTTACACTATAAGTGGAGTGAATTGTACATATAACAGGCATCAATCCAAATACATAACTGGTCTTTGGCTATCAAGATGTTGCACAAACATTACTCCACAAATTAGTCTGTTACAATAGACGCCTGATTACTTGTTAGACTTGTCTATATTACACAGTAATATACTGTGAATGGTTTTAGGGTCAAGTATACAAACGTTGCAGGTGTGCTAGACATCCATTTGCACTTCTGCAGTAAAGTTCCAGTGCTTGGCTGGATATACTTTCACAGTACATAGCACATGAAATGCTGACGTTGTGTGTGCACATGTATGCATATCCAACCTATAAAGTACCATCCACTGAGGGGGGGAGGGGAGTAGCCACATGATTTGTACATGTGTACGCCAACTCACACATGAGATATGCATTATCATGTGTGGATTTTTGTCTCAAAAGTTACACCAACAGGATGGAGGGACTGCAGCAGTTATGCTACATCCCCTTGTACATTGGGAAAAAAAGATACACACCATGCTATGAGATCTGAAAAGCAATACAGCAACATAATGCACCCTAGATTACATCCAACATACCCTTTTCCAGTGACCCAGCATTCACCTTGACACACAAACATACACATACACACATACACACACACACACACACACACACACACACACACACACACACATACAAACACACATGCACACTGCTGCCCCATAAATGGCCATGCATGCCCCGAACTCACCTATGCAATCAGAGTCAGCAATTATGGCAGACACAAGATGTTCAGTAGTGATATGTATATTTTAGTGTCACATCGAATAGAAGTAGTTCATTACATCTTGGTCCACAATGGCCAACAGGCCCATGCAGTCTACCACATAAAGTCACTGTGTTGGGTTACACAGCATGCCCCCTGAGGGGCCATTTCCAAGTGTCCATTCAGCGGGGTCAACACCATTGACATTCCTGTTGGTGCCAGTCTCAAGTTTCTGTACAGTGTGGTAAACAGCATGTGACAGGTGTCCCTTCTGTGGTGTAAATATCATGCCCCTTACTGCAATTCCAAAAATGATCCATAAGGTAGCCCTGATGGGTTATAATATGAAGCACCACCTACCTACAGTCCTTGGGTCAGTCATTATCCTTGTCACTAGCTGTGACTCTTGCACTGCTACCTCCAGCAGCACCATCTCCATATCTGTCATCAGCTCCACCACATAGTTGCCCACCACCTTGGCCCATACTTCCCACAAACATGATATTTCCACAGCCTGTTGCTGTCAACAGCATCAGGGTAATACATCTGCATCACACAATGTGAAACACCCATCAGTAGCCAGAACAATAAATGGATGTCTCCTCATGTAAAACTATCATGAGTGTTGAACCTACTGTATCCTTGCACAGACAACCCCCTTCAGTATCCTCCATTCCTGTTTACCTAGCTATTGCCCAGACACATCAGGATGTCAAGAAGATGGTTTCAGTAAAGCAATGTCTATGACTTCAGAAATGTCTTCTTTACTCTGCCTAGGGTGTCCACTATGTGCTGTGTGCAATGCTCCAGTGTTCACAGAGGGGCCCCAATGCACATGGAAGTGTAACCTGATCATAAAGGGTTAGGCATGTCACTGTCAGTGGCTACCTCATAGAGCAGTCCTATCTCCATGGAAAATAATGGATACCTGTGTCACTACTTCATACCCTCCCACCTGTTCCTACCAATCACCAATATAAAAGTCACCAGTTCTACTGATCATTGTACCCCCTGAGGTTGTACTGGAATGGTACCAGCTAAGGCAACAGCATCTGGTGGCATAGGTTGCCTATTGTAATTGTCAGATATCAGTGACAGAATAATATCACACAGGTAGCAATGTGTATGCTTGCAGGACATACCTGGTAACACAATTCTGGAAATAGCTACTGCTGCACAGGCTACATACACTGTAGAACATACAGACAAAAAAGAATATTTAACATGTATTTGTACTGCTGGGATTGCATATCAGATGCCTGGTCATGATGGGTGGCACACAATTGCTGTCACCTGTGAAGTTTGCCATGGGAATATTCAGTATGCTGCTGACTAACAGTAAGTGAACAGTTCCTAGTATGGTGGCTGGGAGGATAGATCTGAGGGTAGTGCCAGTGTGGTTGCCAATGTACCATACCCCCATTCATGCCATCTGGATGCAGCAGGCTACATAACTGGCTTGGCAATGTGACAATCTGTGGTGGATGACTACTCCACCTTTATGTGTATGTGGAGGGGGATCATATGTCTTGTGTGCAGTGTCAATGTGTTATAGTGTAGCATATATACTCTGACATGACAGAATGTGCATTTTAAAATGTCTAAAACAGTGTGTGTGTGTGTGTGTGTGTGTGTGTGTGTGTGTGTGTGTGTGTGTGTGTGTGTGTGTGACTATCCCACAGAGGGGTGTGTACTCCTTGGGTGGGGTGGACAGAGAGACAGAGATCTGAATTCTGATGCAGTGCCCATTCGGGGAGATTATTCCTCTGTGTACCTCCCATGGTGCCCAACATGCTGCTGTGTTTTACAGCAGTGCTGTACTGGGTCATGAAGGTTCCAGGACCACTGTAGTGTATGGTGCCAGTCAACTGGGTAGTTACTGTGCTGTCAAGGGCCTGCTCATCCCATGATTTACAAACACCTGTTAGTGGTGTGAAAGTACAATATAGTTGATTTTGATTTTACTCAGTTCTTTTGATTTATTTAAACTCTGGATAGTCCATAAGCTAGCAAGTCCATTTACATGGTTGTTCAGAACAGAAACAACAATAAAGTAATAGAGAGATACATCATACAACACAGACAAGTGCAAAATTCATCAAGCCAAAACATTAACTACAATTAGTCCATTGTCTCTGGGCATTAATTTACCAGATGCCCATGGTTCAGACAGGGTTGGATGCACCAGTGCATGGCTGGCAGGTATTAGCTTGTTAGGAGCATCCCCTGCTATGCTCACACTCTCAGTATTCATGCATTACATTTGTGCTTTGGATCGGCAAGGGGCATTCTACCTCCTTATATGGTATGGCCAGGGGGTTGACCTTAGGCATGTCAAATACTGCATATTCAGCCTGTTGCCTCCCAGCACTGCTCCACACAGCCCTACACATACATTTGGTCTGTCTCTCATCCACTGTTAAACAATTGATATGCAGAGCTGATACATGGTTCATAGCTACAATTTGCAAATCATTTATGCTGATTTTTTTATCAATCCCACATATCTTTGTGGTTCAGGCCCTTATTGCTTAAGTGACCCATAGAACTGAAGCACGAAGAAATAGTTGGGAACATGTTATTGCAAATTAGTGTTTCCATCAGTTAGAATAAATAATAGCCTGTCATGATTTTTCAATCATCTGACCCATTTCTTGTTTGTCAGCTGAAGACTCGGGTATTAATATTGGCATTATCATTTTTGAAAGAGACAGCAATTTATTGTATTCCTGTTTTACACTAATTTATCATCACTGTGCCGTTTCTTTCATCATCTACAGTTCAACAATATGCTTACAATGATTAGGTTGCTGTGTTATAGCTAATATCTCATCAGACATTAAATCTGTTGTTGACATTTTTATTGTTTTAGCTGTCTTCATGCCAATTGCATCAGCTTTTTGTGTTGTAAGCCTAATCCATTGAAATAGGTTTTTATTGGAAGAATGTAGGGAAACATACAAACTGTTTGCCTTTACTTACACTGCTGGGTTTGTTTGCAATTCTACAAGCAAACAAGCATGTTGATTATTATCTGGATGCACACATTAGTCCTGCTAGTTCACATCCCAAACAGAGCAGCAGCAATGGGGTTAAAAGTTGCTACCATCAGACTAGATCATTCAATGTAAAAGATGTACAAAAAGGCCAAACTACACCTGTTCAAAACAATTCACAGCTATTTAATACATTGCAGTATATTTGCAATTTTTTTTTTTGGTGTCGCAAAGATGGCACTTTGCAGAAAAAAGATGCCAAATGCCAAAGTACACAATGGGATACTAACAGCAACAAAAACGGAATGGGACCTGGGGGTAGTCATATCAGATGACCTAAAGGTGGGCAAGAAATGTGAGGGGGCAGTAAGGAGGGCTGGGGGGATACTGGGATGCATAGGGAGAGGCATCACCAGTAGAAAACAAGAAGTTGCTATCCATCTGTACAGACAGCTGGTGAGACCCTGTCTGGAGTATTGCATGCAGTTCTGAATACCCAATCTCCACAAAGACACAGACAGGATGGAGGCAGTCCAGAGGAGGGCAACTAAAATGGTGCAGGGTCTGCACCAGAAGACATATGAAGAGAGTCTTAAGGAACTTAATAGGTATAGCCCTGAGGAAAGGAGGGAGGTGGGGACATGATCGAAATTTTCAAGTACCTCAAGGGAATTAACAAAATACAAGAGGGTAGTATCTTTCAGAAGAAATGTGCAAGAACAAGGGGGCACAATTTGAACACAGAGGAGGGATGGCTCAGAGGTAATGTGAGGAAGTATTTTTTCATGGAGAGGTTTGTGGATGCATGGAACAGCCTTCCTGAGGAGGTTGTGAGTCAAAAGCTGTGGTGGAATTCAAGGATGCATGGGACAGTCATAAGGCAATTCTAGGGAGTGGGGGTAGGAAGAAGTAGGCTGTTGGTTAACTAGGATCTGCAGCTTATCCATTAGGTAGGGAAATAGGCAGACTGGGTGGGCGAAGCAGTTCTTATCTGCCATCAAATTCTAAGTTTCTAAATGTGGATTTTTTTCAAAAGCATCTGCAGTTCATGACACTTTATGGATTCTGTTTCTGCCAAGTACCCACTTCCTTATACAAATACAAAGTCCTGTACATACAGGGTGGGATATTCAAAGGGGTTGCACATGGCGTAACAGTGGTGCACTATGCCCAACCCACTGAAGCGCCCCGGCACAATATTCAAATTGGTAGGTTGCTCTGCACAACCTCTGATGCACCGAGGTGCACCAGTGATGTATGCAGTGCAAGTGCGGGGGGCGTGTCCATGTATATGCAGCACATCCCAATATTCAGCCCAGGATGTGCGGCGCATAAGCAGCACAAACCCACCTTGCACCACACAGGGGGGCACAAAGATGTGGCTGTAAAAATCAAGAACATGTCTGGGGACACCCACAGGTGGGCTGCCATATTGCTGGGTGCAACACGGCAGCTGCCTGCTGTTGGTGACCAACCGACCTCCCAAGACACAGTACGGGCATCGTGCCCCCCTCAAGAGATCACGGGCATAGTAAATATATATCCCTGGTGTTCCAGTGGACCTGATTCCCTGCCTGATCATGGGCATAAGTGATAAATAATATCCCTGGTGGTCCAGTGGACCCGATCCCCTGCCCAATCGCGGGCATTAGTGTTAAATAATAACCCTGGTGGTCCAGTGGTAGCCCTCGCTCCCCACCTTCCCACTGAGACCCACCACCCTGCACCCCCCCGGTCAGCGGCGGGCGGCAGCTCCCCACTCACAAGCCACCCGTCTGCCCACTGACTGACACTGCACAGTATGGCTGTATGCCTATTGGTCCACTGCGTGGTCCAATGGGCATGCAGACTGTATTGTACTACACAGTGCCGAAATGTGAATGGTTCATTCACATTTCGGGACTGTATAGTACAGTATGGTCTGCACTCCCATTGGCCCACGCAGTGAACCAACAGGCGCACAGATGTACCGTATGCTGTCAGTCAGTGGGCAGCCGGGCGGCTTGTGTGTGGATTCACACCCGCCACTGACTGGGGCGCAGTGTGGCGGGTCTCAGTGGGTGGGGTGGGTGAGGGGGTACCACTGGACAACCAGAGTTATTATTTATCACTTATGCAGCGATCGAAAGAGGGATCAGGTCCAGTGGACCACCAGGGATATATTTGTATTACGCCCACGATCGGGGGGGGGGGAGTGGGCCCACTGGACCACAAGGGATATATTTCTACTATGCCCACGATCGGCCACTGGGGAGCATTACCTGCCAAGGGGTAGGGGGTGTCAGTCCCAAAGGCTGCAGCCTGGCAGGGTGCCAGGCACAAGTTGTCAGGAATCAGCGCATTGCATGCAAATGGGGCCATAATAGCATGCAAATGGCTCCATTTGTGCTTTGCATGTGTAACGGCCTCATTTGCATGCCCAATGCTGAATATCACGGTCGATGTGCCTAGCGCACCCGCATTTGCGCTGGTGCATCCCCTGCTCCTCACCTGCCACTTGCGCTGGCACAGTGTCACTGCGCAGTGCGCAGTGCAAGCACCCCCAGTGCCATATTCAATGGTGCTGAGCCATGGCAAAGCACTGTTGAATATCACCTGGACTATGCCCTGGCTCAACCCAGTTGCACTGCGCCCAGGCTTGTGCCCCTGCCTGGCGCAGTCTGAATATTTGGCCCACAGTATACATGCATAGCTCCATAGGGTCAAGGTTTGTTTTATGCTAGCATACATAAATCTCAAGTACATGGATGTTAAACAATCTGTGTTGAAAATAGTTGGGATTATTTTTGAAAACCTGGACATATTCATAGTAAATGTAGTGATCCTTTTAAAGGGACGCTGTCAACCCCCTTAGGTCTCAAAGTGTATCTTGTTTAAAAAAAACACATTTAACAGTTGGTCACTTTCTGTAGAAACTGCTGATGTAGCTGGTAGATTGCTTCGGATTTCTTATTTTTTAAAGATGAAATGGACTTCCTACCATTCTGGTGTTACCACAAAAATATTTTATTTATTTATTTGTGACTTTGATAACCGGGTGAGTGCACTGATCCCAGGGACCGTTTTCAGGCACGACCTGGGCCATAACACATGGTGCAGGGCGTCAGTGGAGTACAAGGTAACAGTAATACACATGAAACAGATTTGATACAGTACAAGCAACAATAGCAGACATAATATACAGGTTTGATGCAAATATGTGTTTGTTTATACTCCTTAATCAACCCCCACTGCAGTTTTCCTGAACATGGCAACACCTCAACACAGTCTAGCCACTCATGGTGCAGTGAGAGGAGAGGAGAATATTGCACCATGAAGGCCTGCATTGTTTGGGGTGTTTCTAATGTTCAGAGTGTATCCTAGAAGAGCAGATCAAGAGTTTGAAACAAAACAAGACTGGGTATAATTACAACATTAGAATGCTTTCCAGTTGTACTCAGAAAGGAAGTAGAGAAAACAACCAGCAATATCAGTGAATTTCAAAGAGGGTAAGGAATAACAAAATGTGGATCTTCAACTAGAAATAATATGATGTTAAAAGGGTTGATAGTGTCCCTTTCATTATTTCAAATCTAAACAAAATGCTAAAGTAGGCAAAAGTAGTAGAGAAAAAGGGGCATCTTGCAAGACAGGAAAAAAAGAGTGATCCAAAGTGAAATAAAAAAAAGGTATAGATTCACAATTTTCACTGTAAAATGCTCTGCTGTTTTAAATCTTTGATGCCTAGCCAGACCGGTGGCACTGAGGGTTGAGGCGCTGGATGCCACACGTCATGCCACACCAGTGACCCGGGTTCTAGAATGGACTCAGTTTGCTCGGGGGTCGGCAGGGATGAGGAAGAATTGAGTGTCTGTAGACAGCTCTCCTTCCTTGGGGGTGGGGGGTGGGGCAATGCTGTGCACTGTAGACTGATTACCAGCAGTGGCTGTGTGTCGGCACAAGTGTGCCACCAGAATGGGGTGGGGCCCACATCCAGGGCATGAGGCCGCCTCCACAGAGGCAGAGCCCAGCCATTTGCCCATTGCATGTTCATGGGCCCTGGGGTAAAACAGTGAAAAATGGACCTGAAAGGCATCATGATTGTCCGACTGTGGAATCTGGGCATGGGAAGGGAAAGGCTGACACTCCTCTCCCTGACCCTGTCACGGGGAGTGGGCAACCTGCAGGGGCTCTCACAGGGGAACCAAGTGCAGGAACACCTGACTGGAGAGGTGAGCCTCCTGAGGGAGGAGCCGGAACTGTTTGCCAGCCCCACCCAAAAATGTATATATAAAAAAAAAAATCAATAAATCCTTCATCCCTGGTATCACTCTTATTGCATATATACTATTGTTTAACCCTTACACTGCCAACAGAATTAGAAAGTATTGGAGTTCTCGACTAATACAGTGTATCAGTCCACAACCCTGCAAGGGTTAAGTATGTACTTGTTCAAAGAATGCCAGAAATATCCTTCCTTTGGTACTTGGTGGTAATATGGCCAATATACTTTGATTGGGTTAAAACGATGACTTAAATAGTAAAACTACTATTTACCTTACTTATTTACCAATTAAACCCAAAATGTAGTTTTCCTTCATCGTCACAGCTTTATTTTGATCTGAGACATTTGTTGATTTTTATGGTAAATCCCAACCCTCTTTATAGCAAGTAGAAGGAGGGAAGTGGTGGTACCATTGTATAACTCCCTTTAAGTCCTCATCTGGAACACTGTATTCAGTTCTGGAGGCCCATCTCCAAAAAGACATAGACAGGATGGAGACGGTACAGAGAAGGGTGAAAAAATGGTGTTCTGTATGCAGCATACGTTGTATGAGGAGAGACTCAGAGCTCTCAATATGTATTTCCTGGAGTAAAGGAGAGAAAGGGGGGACATGATAGAGACCTTCAAGTAGCTGAAGGGGGTCAACGGAGTACCAAAGGGGAGCATCTTTCACATGAAGGGAAATAGCAGAGCAAGGGGGCACAGCATAAAGAAATTCTACTTCACTGAGAGGGTTGTGGAGAGATGGAACAGTCTCCCTCAGGAATTGTTGGGGCCGGCCATGGTTCAGGGATTCAAAAATGCATGGGATAGGCACATGGGAATTATCAAGCTAGTGTGAAAGGAGGGAACTTGTCCTAGCATCTAGGGTACCTTAAGCATTAGAAAGAGGGGCAGGGCAGACTGGATGGGCCACAAGGCATTTATCTGCTGACAACATCTATCTATCTATGTATCTTTCTTGACAGCATGCTTTCTGTTTACCACATATTGTACTGACTCTTTTGATCAATTGATCACACACTTACACTATTATCCAATATATATCTTTACTATACAGTAATAATGTTTCACATTACTGCACCTGAGGCATTCTAACAAAGTAATATGATTATTTAAGATCAGAAGGGACACTAGGTTTATCAAGTCTGCTCCACCCCAATTCATAAGCAGGGACTAAGAAACGTGCTGTTCAAACTGTATCACCTTAAGTCATTTAAACAATATCACTGCAATAATATCATGGCTAAAATCTCAGAACCCTTTACAGTGAAAGGGGCTTTACACCATTATGGAGTTACGGCTACCCCTGGGTGTGTAGGCAGGGAAGGGAAGCAGCACTGGGGAAGGGATAAGACAGCAGGAGGTGTGGTGCCTGGCTGAGCTGCTCCCATGGTGGAGCGACTAAGGTACTCACTCCTGGAGTGGAGGAGACCTGGCCTTCAGAGTTTGGTTCCCTGTGTCCTAGAACTGAGCTTTGGTGTTTTTTTTTCTTTCAAAGACAATTCTCCCATCCTGAGTTTCTCCCCATCCCCAAGGTCCACTCCCCCTTGGAGCTGATTATATAAATTCTGAGGAGTGTGGGGGTGTGTGGGGTGGCAGAGACCACCACAAAACAAAAGACCCCATATGTTATTTTTTTTTTTTGTGTGTGTGTTGTGTCGGGATTTGTGCTGGTCGGTGTTTTAACCAGCATTGAATGTGATTTTAGATGTTTTGATTTTGGCACTGTGTGCCGCAGTGTTTCTGCACACAATGTAATCATCTGGAACCATTCAACCTAGGCATGGTTGGGAGGTTAAATACCCTACCTTAAAACACTACCTGCAGGTATCTCCAAACTACCCTAAATTACCCTAAAACTACCCTAATGCAAAATAGGTAGTTGGTTAGGTTAGGGTAGGTTAGTTACTACCCTGATCGTTCTCTACCCTGTTATCCTACCCTGACTATAGCTAAATGCGACCTTGTTTTTGACTACCCTAAACAGAGAAAAGTTTCAAAAGGATCTGTCTTAAGTCAGGTAACATAGGCACAGCTGCTCTGAGCAAGCCTGCTACTGTTTCCAAAATACAGTCTTTAGTATTACTGCTGTATAAGGCATTCTTCTATAGGGCCACTGTGATATGCCCTGACTATTCTTTATTAAAAGGGTGGTGGACAAGTGGAACACCCTGCCTGAGGAAGTGGTGGGGGCTGAAATAATCACGGGATTTAAGAATGCATGGGATAGACATAAGGGAATCCTGGAGGTCAGGGTAAGGGGAAACAGACTTCTAGAAAAACTTAAAGTGATCTTGCAAGCTCAAATGGGCAGACTGGGTGGGCCATAGGCCCTTATCTGCCAACATTATCTATGTATTAAGGTGACATTGCCAGCCAGATTGTCTGCAGCAGTTAGTGAATCAGAGATCATTGAATGGTTAAATAAGCCATTTGTCTCTTGGGTCATTGGCAATGATTCATTGCGTGAAAAAGCCATTTACAAGAGGTGCAGCTGCTCTGAGTGAGCCTGCTGCTGCTTCCAAAAATTAAACACTGAGAAGAGTGGAGCTGGCTATGCCAATTTTTTTTCTTTGCTTCATCTTTTTTCGCTTCTCCCTACTCTTCCAACCAGCCACTCCTTGAGGCCGTGTAGTGTTAACCCCCACTTCACCCACAGGGCCATGCTCATTGCCATCCATATCATACTTGCTTTGGTCCGCATCCTTGGTAGACCTGGGATAAAACATCTGGGGGCCCCCATCCCCAAAGGGGCACAGAGGAGGAGAGATAGTTCTTGCAACCTTGGTTAAGGAGTGGAGACTAGGAGGTTTGGAGGAGGCTATGAATGGCTATGTGTCTCGGGGGAATGAGGCAGCCATCATTCGGCTACCAGGTTGGTGATTTCCGCTTTTCTGGTCCCATCCAACTCCCACATTCATGTGGCTGCAGTGGTGTCCTAGGGATGGGGACATTAAGCAATATGCGGTGGTCCATGTAGCCTGGAACACCTCGGTTAGCCACCTCCAGGAACTGCTAGTAAACCAGTCCAACACTGCCCCTCTGGGAAGGAGGCATCCATAGAACACTCTGACCCCTCCCTGCTGGTCTTCTTTTCTGATGTCTGGACTCAGGGCATGGGCCTGGGCCACCAGCGTGCTGACTGATCCCCAGTCACTTGGTGCCACAGAGCCAGCCTCCAAATTTTTTAATGTCAGTACAAACAGAGGCCCTAAGACAAATGCCTTTTACTGTAATAAAAGACTAAACAGGGTCAGGGTCACACAGCAGTGCTTTTTCTGGCTTCAACAAGGGCTTCTGAACATAAAGGGCCCGGAAACACTTAGGGAATCAGTGTGATTCTATTAATAAAACACAACTGTCTACTGATGATGTTGCTGCAGGCCTGTAGTAAAACATTACAAATAGCTTTCCAGACTGAATGCAAACAGACATTCTCAAAACACTTGATGTATATGTTTATAGTATATGGTTTTGGCTTATTATGAAAGGAATTCAGTGGCTGCTCAAATGTTGTTGTGCACATTCTAAAAGTTGCTGTGAACATTCCAAAAGTCATTGTGCACATTCTAAACATTATTGTGCATGTTCTGTAATCAACATTGATGAGTCGCTAATTAATATTTATGACACTATTTACTATCTGCCTCCTGATTGGTCCAAACAGCCCTTTTTCCAAACCAAACTCAAAGTAAACATACTGGCGCCATTTAGCGAGCGGCTCACGGAGATAGCTTGAACATGGACTGCCGTAGTCAGATCTGCATTGTCAAACCATACAGATTTGACACGTTTTGTTTTTTTTAACTTTTTTCTGATCAACTGCTACTGTGATTGGTACAAGGTTTAGGAGAGGAACGAGACTGCATTAATGGACTCTGTGCTGGAGTGAGCTGCCAACAACAACCACGAGCACGAACGCACAGTATGAATCCTTGTGAAACAAAAATGTGGATAAATTTTACCTTTTTTTTTCCATCTTAATAACCATATACTATAAAAAATAAAATATGGGCGAGCATACACAACTCGCCCTGTGTTTCCATCTCAGGGTTGAGATACCAACGTGGACCTCTCAAGCTTTGCTCTAGAGGGCCATACAATGGTATCTCAACCCCAGAAACACAGGCTTGTTGTGTATGCTCACCCATACATTATTTCTTATGTTGTTGATTTATTGTTATATGTTCAAAATGTAATAAAATCTAAGTTTAAAAATAGGGATTAATAGTATTCCTTATTCCTGCTCCAGCTGGTAAAGTGTTAGTAGTTTTCATTAAGACAGACAAAATAAATATTGCAATGGTTGGTGTTTACTATTTGCAGGGTGCTCAATGTTCCAAGAACATTTGTATTTTTTCAGAACAGCCTGTTCCTTGCAACTTACTATAAAATGAGCTCCCTGCAAACAGTAAAACACAAAGCACTGCAGTATTTAGGTTTGTCTCTCTTTTATGAATAAAGACTGCTAAATCTTTACCAGCTAAGGCACAAATGAGGAACACTAGTAATTACCCATTACCCATCTCAAACTACCTGCTCCAAGAATTACACTGTTATGTCAGGTAGGGTAGTACATTATGCAAACTACCCTACCCAGCCAAAAGTAAGCTGTACCCACACTTCTCAACCTAGTTCTATGTGATAACGGCGAAAGCCTAAAGGTGATCACCATTATCAAGAAGTCTAGAGTTGCAAAAACATTTTCGGCACTCTGACACCCTGGTGCACAGGAAAACGGCACCGGGGACTTACTTTTAATGTTTTCTGTGGAGAACTCTTCCCTACCCACATGAGAGGATTTGCCCCTGCACCTCTAATAAAGGATTCTCAACTCCAGGGGGATGCATGCCAGGGGTGTGTGTAAACATTAAGAAATAAAAGGTTCGGGCCGAGCGCAATAAAATTGCACCAGGGCCCGGACCTGAACCCGGTACCACACCCGCCGCTGCCGTGGATCAACCCTTGACACTACAACACAGCTCGGCAGCCCACCACAGTGCCACCCCCTACAGCTCCTCCGTCCCCTCCTAGCCCCGCGCACGTACGTATAGTGACATCCTGTTGCTATTTTCACCCACCCCCCCATCCGGTTGCCCTATCCTCCCATCACCGTGAGGGATTTGCTGTGGCATGGGTCGCCATTATGGACAGCGCCCTTCCCCATGCATCCTCCGCACAGGATACCACTCAACCCAGCTACCTGTCGGGTAGTCCATGACTAGTTCAAACAGCTACTAAATTGTAGGCATTCCCCAACCTCCCTTATATCCAGTTTACACTATAATTCTCTATGTAAGCAGAAAATTGCCCAGGCTTGAATTGAAGGCCTGTACTGTCTTCATGCCAGCTGGAAGGCTGTTACATAGATTCACCATTATCTGAGAGATAAAGTGCCTCCTAACGTTTGCTCTGCATTTATCACCTATGAGCTTGATGTCTGTCTCCTAGTACTATTGGAGTACAGACAATCAACCATCTCTGCCTGTTTGTGCTTCTTGATGCCCTTCAATATGCAGAAAACAGAGATCATGTCCCTCTTTGTCTCCTTTTTTATTTTTTCATTTAGTTAGTTTTTGTTTACCAGGTAAGTACACTAGACAGGAAATTGCCTATTTTTAGGAAGGACTCAGGAGGTTTACAAAGAACTAAAAAAAAGTAACTGACATACATAGTACAAAAGCAGCATAGACTTACAATATGGCAAATGGGAATAAGCAGGTGGTAGTCAACAGGAATAGGCAAAACAAATGAGTCAGAAGAATGTTCCAGTAAAAGTAAAAGTTAACCTGGACAAGGAGAGGCAAGTTGGGAGCCTTGAGAAAGCGCATGTTATTAAACATGAATTGTTAGTGTCTGTGGGGTGTCTGTTGGATGTGGACAAAGTTTCAAGATATTAAGTACTGTATATTTTCATCCTATAACCTAGCAGAGGTTATTAAATGTTACATGCTGTTGAGTCTGACTCCTTGGGATTTGTGAGGATTCTTGGACGGAAGGTTTTTCAAGGGAAATGGTCTTCATCTTATGAGGGAGGGGTTAGTAAACTAGGGCAGAAATTGGGTGTCTAAGTAGACAGTCTTTTCAACTTAAGAGGGATAGTTGAATCTAGCAACACTTTGTAGGTGGCAGGTGCAGGATAAACCCAGCTGTGGATACCCTGGAAATTGAAATAGGGCTAGGGAAAGCCACCAGTTGTTGGGGCAAGGGTTCAGTGAAGTTAGTGAGTGATGGACCAAAGGCAGGTAGGAAACGTACACATATCCGAGGGAGTGGTTGTTGGGGGGAGTGGACAGCATGAAAAGGGGATCAAGTAAGAAGGAAGAACATAAGATGGTTGCATGACAGTTAGTTTGCCTAAATGCAAGAAGTTTAAAAAGTGGCCATCATGAAGATTTTGGCTAGTAGTAACAATGACTGGGATCTAACAGTTGCGGGTTATTTAATACTTAGAAGAGATAGGGCAAGGTTAAAGGAGGCAGGAAAGGCCTATACATTAGGGAAGCTATTGAAGTGACAGAGGATGGAACTGTCACAAAGGAGGGGAAGGGGGAAGGGAAGGGGTAGTGGAATCAACCTGGGTGCAGCTGACACCAGCTGTTGGTAACAGGAGTAGATTAGGGGTGCTGTATAGATGGCCAGGGCAGAAAGAGGAGAAAGGCAGAGAGATGGAGGAAGAACTTGAAGGGGAGTGGTAAAAGATTATCTGGTGTTAGCAGAGGACTTGAACTTGCTGGATAAAGACTGAGTCATCCCAGCAGCAAATAGCATCATGAGTCAGGCACTGCTAGATATACTTCAGAACTGCTTACTGGTACAGCAGGTCAAAGATTCCACATGACTGGATACCGTACTTGATTTGGTACTTGCCAGTTTGGAAATGGTGGGGGGTAACTATCTGAGAACTGTTCGGGTCCAATCACCCCAAAATTGCATGGTTCAAACTTTTGTGGGGAACAATGGACCACCCTTGAACACAGTAGTTCTGGACCTCAAACATGTGGATTTTGGGAAGATACAAGAACTAGTTAGGGAAAGTTTGGCAAGTATAAGCAAGATCAAGGGAGTGGAAGAACAGTGGGATAGAATTAAGGAGGCACTCCTTTAGGTGACTGGATCTTGTGCAAGGAAGTTTTCCAACAGAAAAAAAGCACAAAAGGCTGACCTGGTTCTCAAGGGGTGAGGTAGGCTGCAAGGGCAAAAAGAAGGGCCTCCACTGAGTACAAGACAAACAAGGGGGATGAAGGCTGACAGAATTATCAGGCTAAACTTAATGAGGTGAAGGTGGAAGTCAGGAGGGCAAAAGCAGATAGAGAGCTACTGACTGCTAAGTTTTTTAAAAGGTGGGGAAATGTTTTTTAGGTGAATAAGGGAGAAAAGGAAAATGGGGAATAGTTAGGCAAGCTGAGTGTGGAGGGTAGTGGAAGAAAACAAACTAAATGGAAAAGAACTAAACAGTTACTTCTGTTCTGTATTCACGGAAAAGGCAATGGTCCCCTGTAAGACAGTAGTATCAAGGCCACCACACAGGGGATCAGGAAAGGTGTGGAGAACAGCTTTATGTTGAAGAGGTAACAAAAGGTTTATAATCCTTCAGGGTAGGCAGTTTGCCAGGCCCAGATGGCCTGCACCCATGGGTACATGGCTTCAGACCATAGCATAACACCATTTTGGCACTTGCTAAAGTTACGAATGACTGGCAACGTGAACTTGATGCCAAAAACTTTGTACAGTATTCTTAGACCTTAGCAAGGTGTTTGATACTGTCAACCATGACCTGCTTCTCCTTTCCCCTCAGGAACATTGGACTGGACCACCTTTCCTTGAGATGGTTCTCTAATTATCTAGTAGATCAGTTCCAGCAGGTCAAAGTGGAAGGGGAAATCTCTCTCCACTTAAGCCCCTCCCGAGAGGCATACCACAGGGATTGATACTAGGCCCCTTGCTTTTCCCAATATATATATTAACAGTATAGATGCCTGAATCAAAAATGCCAATGTACTTCTTTTTTCAGAAGACATGGTTCTTTACACCAGTAAACCTACCCTTGAAGCTGCTTGCAGTCACCTTCAACAGGATTTCAATCTACTATACCGTCTCATTGATCCCTTTCCCTCCCTCTTTAACCTTTTCATAGCATTCCCTTTTTGCTTTTCCTTATGTAGCCTGCTCCCTTGCATAGGTTTCAGTTGTCTTAAAGTAGCATACCTCTTGTTCACATTCCCCCTACCTCTCTGACCTTGAAGCACTAACCTTACCTTCTGCCTTTCCTCACTCCCCTTATCTGGAGTCTGTCCCTGCCCATGGTCCTGGTATCACTATTTGCTGCTGTGACACTTATGGGTTCCTCTGCCTACCCTCCCCCTCCTTTTTTAACCTTCACAACTCCCTTTCTTTTCTTATCAGCTTCCTAACTTCCCTTGTTGCCCCTCTCACTCGTGTTTATTCTTCTGTCTTCACCACACCATAGTGTCCAATCTTGACTATAACCTGTATTTAGCTGCTCATGTGTGTATATAGTTCTCATGCACTACCACTGTCATTATCCTGTGTATTATATTTTGCCCTGACTTTGTTAGTTAGTTATTTAAATATTGTGTGATTTTATTGTGTTCAATGTGCTGTATATTTTTCTTGTATCCTGTCCAGGTCCATCTCACAAATGAGCTTTGCTCAATGATGTTAACCTGGTTAAATAAAGATTTTGATTGATTGAGTGATTGACATAGAGAACTGGCTGCAGAATTGGAAGTACCCTTAACCCAACTATTTAATGACTCACTGAAGTCTGAAGAAGTGCCAGCAGATTGGGAAGTCCACCAAAACTGTACCACTCTACAAGGGAGGGTGGACTAGAAGGATCCAAGTAGCGTCATGCCTGTCAGCTTTACCTCCAGTGTAGGTAAGCTGAACAAGACCATAGTGAAGGCCAGCTTGGTGGCCTACTTAGAGGATAATGTATTACAGGAAACAGGCAGCTTGGATTATGTCAGGGAGGTCAAGCCAGACCAACCTCATATTGTTTATTTATTGGGTCACCAAGGCAATTGATAAAGGACAGGTGGTAGATTTGGAGTACTTCAGCATCAGCAAGGTCTTTGATTCGATGCAACATAGAAAGACTACTGAAGAGGTTGGAGGACTTGCAAGTAGAGCAGGCTTTAGCTATGTGGTTGGAAGTTGGCTTGTGGGGACACAACAGATTATAGTTGTGAGCAGTGCTAAATCAGGGACAGGGAGATCACAAGAGGAGTGCCACGTCAACTGGTCCAAAAAACTATCTTACGTAATATTTGCAAAAATGTCATAGGGGAAGGTAGCCAGGGAAATATCTTTGCAGATCACCCATAGTTATGTAGCAAGGTAGATCATGTGGAGGAGGTGCTGGAGCTCCAGAAGGACCTAGAGAAACTCAAGAAGTGGTTTACGATGTGGCAGTTGAGATTCAATAAAAAACAAAAGGAGCAGCTCTGAGAAAAACACTGAAGGACAGAGGCAAACAAAAATTGAGCCCAAAAGTTTAGAAAAGTCCCAACTCACAATTAAGGCCATAAACACCCAAATAAGGGCAAAAAATAATTTGTTGCATCACAAAAGCATTTTAAAATAGTGTCTTGTACAGTAGCAAAATATGACTCAATGTTCAACACCCAAAATACTCCTTTATTCAGAGTAAAAATGGTACACCAATACAGTCCATCTTTTGCAACCCTTGTGGTCAGTGCCTTGTGAACATGCACCTTCTGCATTAATACACTAGTTAATTACAGTATATGGCACTAAATAAAGCAACCACCACAATATTTGTAAGTAAATCCATTAAGAAACAACAGCTAAAAACAGGCTCTCAAGCTAGTTTGCCTACATAAAACAAGTATGATCTAATATTAAATAACATTTCTAATAGCCCTAAAATGTATCAAGATTCATGCAGTTTTGACATTACTATGAATACATAATTCAATTTTTATTTTATATCCCAACGATACAGTATTTATAAATCTATATTTGATTTCAATTTCAGTTTATCGTTTCGCTTGAAAGCCACCAACAATTTTAAAATTCCAATTCTAATATCAGAAAAAAAATCATACAATCATATATCAGGTTCAGGAGAACAAATTTGTAATACAATAATACTAAAATGTCGGCATAACATGCCTCTTGGGCACCCTTCTTAGGTAAATATTGCCTTGTTCATAAAACTCAATTGCATTCATTAAGTTGCATACTTACAGTATATTAATTCTTGATTAGCTAGCAGTCTTTTCTTGATTTTATATATTGCATGGAAGTATTTGGCCAGTCTTTCTAAGGACCTTACATCTTTTGTATGAATTAAAATAGCAGTAAGACATGCAGAATCAATATCATATACAGTGGCTACAAAGGGTTTCAGACAGTATAATCTTTCTTTACTATGCCAAGTACAGGTCTATAAAACATGTGGTAGATCCTCTAGCCCACCTGTCAAGCAGGAACAGTTCTCCAATTCCCTAGGTAGTTTGTTATGTCTCACTTGTAATACATTCCTAGGGAATCTTTCAAATTTATATTTTACAAAAAGATTCCATATTTCAGGTTCTGTTATTATGTCTAAGTAAGTTTCATATCCTGAAGAATAGTTATTCTTAGTGAACCATCTCAGGTAAGAGGATACTTCTATCATGTTTAAGTTTTCCTTACTCCAGGTATCATTAATTCATTTAGTGATACATTTTTTATATTTGTAACTCAATTTTAACCCTTTATTCACATAAGTCATCAGGGTAGATAATCTGTACTTGCTCAGTAGGTGAAGTATTCCAGTATACCAGAGCTGTCCCCTATAACCCATTTCATACCAACGCATCTTTTCTTTAAGGCATTGTGAAGAAAAAGTGAGTGTCAAAATATTCATAAGTCTGAACCAAAAATTGACTTTTCTGGTATCTGTTAGGGCATTTAAATTCATTAATCCTAATTTGGACCTAACATACACAGCCAGACATGACAGACTCATACCTTAACATTTCGCAATAATTTAAATATTGGAACCATTAGCTTATCTTTAGTCTTGTTATCCCATATCTCTGCACTGTATAATTATTGTGCTTGAAATTTTGTTTTGATTGCAGCTACCAAAGGCTGGATATTGAAAGCACCATTTCAGCTATTAAATTTTGTTAGACCCATAGCAGTTTTCTTCAGTTTTTCTAAGATCATATCTAAATGGAAATTCCATAGACAGTTGGCATTAAATGTAATACCTGAATAAGCATAGCTAGTGACTATCTCTATTGTTTGATTTCCCAGGAACCATTTTCCTTTAACAGCTGATCTCTCTCCAAAGAACACAATTTTAGTTTTGTTGAGATTGATATATAAGTTTAGTTCGGTGGATAACTTGTATAACAAATCAATTTTCTTTTGAAGTCCTTTTTTGGAGATTGCTAACAACACAACGTCATTTGCATAAATCTATCTTTGCACAGACTTATTGAAATATAGAATCTAAAAACATTTTTATGATTTCTCAATCATGCTGCGCTGTCTCTTCAGATTCTTGCATGGAACAAAAGTGGCGTGTGGATAATCGTGATCGGTTGAATGAATGCAATCAAATTCCACATCCAAAATGTTTAATAAAAGATTGAAAGCTTTAAACATGTGTATAATGAAATCAGAGGAAAATAGCACTATAAGTAGTCTTGGGACATGACTGCAATATAAGGATTGAAAACTATAAGCATGCATTCAAAACAATGTAGAATAAATTGAATTAGAAAATATATTATAGAGGATAATGTATTCGCTACTATCAGCAACAAGCATATGTAGCCATCAACAGGTAGCCATGGTGAGTGTTTAAACCTCAAAAGCATAGCTACAGAGGTTTTGGTTGCCATGTTGACCTTGAGATGACCACATATGCTAGTTGCCGATAGTGCACCATACATTATCATTTATAGTGTATGGTCCACACACAATGAGAAGCATTACTAAAAAAAAAAAAACATAGTTCATCTGTACTTTAGGTTTTTTTCCCTCACTGCCCCCTCTCTTCCCAGGTCCACTCTCAGTGCTGCGGCTATTTGAGAAAGACAGGAGGTTCACATACCGCGCATGTGCAAACACATTCCAAGTTGTGCTGCAGTAGCTACGTAGCTAGAGCAGCACATGTGCCATGAAATAGATACTGCAGCACAACAAAGTTGTTGAAGGGATGGAGTTCTCTCTCTCTAACAATGTTCCACCATACACTATAGCAATATTAAACCATCAAGCACAGTATGCGTTAAGATTAAAATGTCATTATCTCTTCTTTCCTAAAAGTGCAATATGAATAACAAACATATCTCCATATATTACAGTAACTATTATTAAACATAGTAACAGTTATCAATGTGCTACATATTAAGAGACCTAAACCATATCTGTGATTAAATAAATATTACAACTAATAGAGTACTTTCATTGATAAGAGTTGGAGGAGGTGTTTTATTCATTCATTTAATCAGAAGGCAGTGGTAGATTTAAAAAAAAAACTCTATAACTATCCTAAAAAATTGGATAGACTGTAATAAACCACAAACATAGTCAAGGCCAATCTGATAGATGAATTATTTTAGATTGGTTGGTAATCAAACCTACTATTCATCCCCAAACCATCCATTGCCCACAATGCATAGATCCTTATACGAGTCTCTGTAATATATATTTATCATGATCTCCCTCTCTTGGATTTATAAACAGTTTATAAACAGTTTCTCAATCCCTGTAAATCTATACTTTTGATCATGACCCATCTCACAGATATGATTGACAAGTGCATTGTCTTTCTTACCACGTTTGATGGCTCAAAGGTGTTCGCCTATGTGAACCTTCAATTTTCATTTCATTTTTCCAATATAAAAACACCTGCAATTGCAAACAGCAAAATAGGAGACACCTTCTGAGTTACAAGTAAGGAAATCCCTGATAGTAAAACTCTTCCCTGTATTTGAATTGCAAATTTAATTTGTTGTCATCATTACACCACAATATGTACAATCCACAATTTGGAAATGGCCCCTGGCTTGTGGTGGTAACCATGTTGATATCATCTGCTGTACATTACTACTTCATTGATGACTATATGTAGTACTACTGTGAACAGTACTGCCTCTTTTACACACACAATGAGGTGTGGTCATAATATATGGTCTCAATTTTAGTTCTGCCCCTAAAATATGCCAGTGTTTCTGTACAATCTTGGATATTTACCTGCTTGTGCTGAGTATGTTGTAACAAAATAAAATCTTTCACAATCGGAATTGATATTGTTATCCATAAGGACACCTACAGCTCCCTGAGATGTTGCACTTCTGATGACTAATAATGTACTTCTATCAATTCTCTCTGTCCTCTCTTGCCCCCATTGATGCCATCATTTCTGTACCCCCGCTCCAGAAATCATTTTTTAAATCACTTCCATGCTGATCAAAAATGTTCTTGTTGCTGCAGTTTCATCTGAGTCACACAAATTGACTCACCAGTATGCTATTAATATTATGTCTTGAGTGACAGCAGAAAAACCTACAGCAGCGATTTCCTGTACATTGGTTGCAGTAAACCTGTGTCCAGATAACCCCATCAGTTCTCTTCCAAAACAGGACATACAAAAAGTGCATTTCAGAGCCATTACAGTTGAGAGTGAATTTCAGATTACTATTAGAAGCCTCCAAATATGCAACAAATTGTAGCAGTCTTGCTCACTACCATCTCAGACCATGGAAACATAGAATTTGCTGGTAACTAAGGACTGCTTGGCCAACCTAGTCTGCCACATTATTTCCTGCCTATAGTATCTCCCCGGATCCTTCTTGACCTCTGACCAATTCACATAGAAACACAGAATCTGTCAGCAGATAAGGACCTGATGGACCATCTAGTCTGCCCTATTTTCCTTACCTATAGTGTCGCCGTAGACCCTATTCAGTTTCTGGTCCCCTGCCCCCCACCACTAAGATCCCTCTGTGTCCATCCCATGTGTTCTGGAACCCTATCACTGTTTCTGCTCCCACCACCTCTGCTGGTAAGCTGTTCCATGTGTTCACCACTCTCTCAGTGAATGAGTAGTTCCTCAAATTTCCTCTGAGCCTCCCCCTTCTAACTTCATAGCATGACCACTTGTCCCTGAACATCTTTTTCTGTGGAAAATGTTTCTCTCATGTACCTTGTTTTTGCCTGTGAGGTATTTTAATGTCTCTATCATGTCCCCCCTTTCTCTCCTTTTCTCCAGGGAGTACATGATAAGTTCCTTGAGCCTTTCCAAATAAGGCTTTTGATGCAGGCCATGCATCATTTTTGTAGCCCTCCTTTATACTGCCTCCTCCCTCTCTATGTCTTTACAGAGACTGGGGCTCTGGAACTGTACACAGTACTTGAAGTGCAACCTAAGCAGTGATCTGTATAGGGGTATTATTACCTCCTTCCTTCTGCTGGTGTTTCCCCTTCCTGTGCAACTCAGCATCTCTCCAACCTTTCCATCTGCTTTGTCATGCTGCTTCGCTACCTTCAGGTCATCAGAAATTATCACCCCAGGTCCCTTTCCTGCTTTGTGGCTGCTATTACTGTACCTCTCCTCCCAATTTGTATGTTGCCTCTGGGTTCTTATGCTAAAAATTCATGTATACCCAAGTTCATGCACCCCTTTCCCTAAGATTCTCTTATGGCCATCACATGAATTCTTAAACCCACACCTCTGTTTTCACCCCCTCCACCTCCATTGGAAGACTGTTCCAGGAATCCATCACTCTTTCTGTGAAGAAGTACATCCTCTTATCTCCCCTGAATCTACCTCCTCCAGTTTTTTGTCAAGCCCCCTTGTCCTTGAGCACCATTTTTCCTGAAATATATTTCCTTTTGACCCTTACTTAACCAAGTGAGGTATTTATTATATTTATTTATTTAGTTATTGTTTACCGGGTAGGTGCGCCAGCCATAGAAATGACTATTTTCAGGCATGACCTGGGATTTAAAGGCCTTTATAATATTCCCCCCTCCTCTTTTCCAGGGTGTACATATTTAGGTATCTAATTCTGTCTCTCATACGGCTTCTGATGAAGACTCTGCATCAATTTCAGTTGTCCTTGTCTGGACCACCTCCACTCTGTCTATATCTTTCCAGAGATGTGGTCTTCAGAACCAGACACAGAACTTCAAAACCACTCTTTGCAACCACCTCTTCAATATCTGCTCCTGTAACAGCAACTAACTTTTCACTCTCTCACCCACTCTGATCCAAATTCTCTGACAAAGTCCAGTATGGATTGCAACCTCCGTCAACAATACCAAACCCATGAATAGGACTGACTACTCTGTTTAGATGCTTTCTCAAGCTAATGATGTCTTTCTGCTGTGATGATGTAAATATCATCATCCAAATTCTGTAAATAATGTCGGTAAATATCTACATCCAAATACTGTAAATAATGTCTGTGACAAATGTCTGTAACACATGCTTAATGTAATTGTTGTTATACCCAGTCTGTATTAGTTTCTATCTTACATGTGACGAGGTACCTTTGTAAATGAGCCTCTGGCTCAAAGGTTGTAAACCCGATATATCAAATAAATAAATAAATAAACTTTAGCTGGGATCTTACTCGTGATCTATACAGAATCAATAACACCTCTCTTCCCTATGCACCCTAGTATCCCACTAGCCCTCCCAATTCTCTTGTCACTCTGCCTGACCACTTTTAGGTCATCCAATATGATTACCCCTGGTCAGTTTCCTTCTTTTTGGTCATCAGTATAACTCCTCCCATTTTGTACTGTGTTCCTGGGTTTCTGTGCTCCAAGTGCATTACTTTGCACTTTTTCACATTGAAATCCAGCTTCCATACCCTTGATCACTCCTTCAGTTTTCTCTGCTCTCTGCCCATCCTTTCAACCCCTCCTGGAGTGTCCACCCTATTGGAGATATTAGTGTCATCCACAGAGACACACATTTTCTCTTTCAGCTCCTCTGCAATGTCACTTGCAAAGACATTGATGAGGAATGGTCCCAACACTGATTCCTTAGGCACCCTGCTGGTCACTCTCTCTCTCTTCCATAGAGTGAAATCCATTTACCTCTGCCACCTATTCCCTAACTCATTTCTTACACAGTTTACCACCTTTAGTCTAACTCCTAAGCTACCCAGCTTGCTTACTAGCCTCCAATGTAGAACAGTGTTGAAAGCCTTATTGAAATCTAGGTAGGCCATGACCACCACTGAACCCTGATCTAATGGCTTTGTCACCCAGTCAAAAAAATCTGTCAGATTCATTTGACATGACCCCTTCCCCTCCCATGAATCCATGCTGCCTTAGGTCTTTAGCCAATTGGAATCAAGATATTCGACAATCCTTTCCTTCAGCCATGACTCCATTAACATTCTTGCCAATGATGTCAGGCTGATTGGTCTATAACAGCCAGCCTCTTTCTTGCTGCCATTTTTGTGAAGTGGAACTACATCTGCACTCTAGTTCTCTGGAACTACTCCTGTTTCCAGTGAGCTGTAGGTGTGACCAGTACCTCCTTGAGCCCCCTCAGCCCTCTTCTATGTACCCCATCTGACCCCATTGCTTTGTCCACTTTCAGATTAGTGAGTCCCTTTAGGACAATCTTCTCTGAAAGTGGACTAGTATCAACCTCCCTTCCTCCAGTGCTCCTATTACATTTTTGTGGACCCTCACCTTCTCCTTCTTCTGTGAATGATGAACAAAGGCATTTGTTTAAGATGTCTGCCTTTTCCTGCTCCCCCTCTGCACAGTGCCCCTTCCCTTTTTAAACTTACATATCTAAAAAATGCCTTGCCCCCTTTATCACCACCTGGGTTATTCTCTCTTTAGTTTGTGCCTTTGTGCTCCTTACTGCTCTGCCTGCTTCCCTCTGTTTTCTCTGATGCACCTCCTTATCCAACTTCTACATTGCATTATACCTTTTGAATGCTACATGTTTAGTATTTCCCTTTTCTGCCACATCTTTTGATAACTATAGCAGACTCTTTTTCCTCTTGCTTTTTGCTTACTTGCTTGATGCAGTAGTTTGTTGCCTTCCCTTTGACCTTTTTTAGCTGTGTTTTTTTGTTCTTCCACTCCTCACATGTCATTATCCTCCCAGGTCACCGCTAAGGAAGTCACCCATCTTTTTAAGATCTGCCATCCTGATGTAAAGGACCCTGACCTTTCCGTGGTTCTGTTCCACAGTCATCCTTATATTGAACAACACTGTACAGTGATCGCTGTTCCCCAGGTGGCCTCCTATCTTGATGTCTGCAACACTGTCCCTGTCAGTCAGTAACAGGTCCAGTATTGCCCCATCAAGAGTGGGTTCACCGACTGGTTGTCTGGGGAAGCCCCTTGCAGGGAATCCAGGATGTCCCTGCTTCTAGCTGAAATCACAGATTAAATCGACATCCAGCAGACTGAAATCCCCCAGCAGCAGCCCCTCCCCTCTTCTACCATAATGACAGCAGACTCCACCAGTACCTTATCTAATCCACCAGGATTGGACTTGCACCTAAAACGCTGGCATCCGAGTGCAGTATTGAGGGGGGTACTGTACTGTTGGGGTGTGCTGTCCTTTGGATGAGATGTTAAACTGAGGTCCCTTCTACCCATCCTGGTGTTGTCCTGGTGGGTGTCCAGGGGGAAGTTAAAGAACCCAGAGCACTCTTCAGAAATAGTAGGGGACATTCCTGGTGTCCTGGCCAACATTCCCTTTCCCATAAACTGGTTCATGCACTTGTCCAGGCTGTGTGTGTGTGTTGATGTGGAATATGACTGCCACTGCACATTCAGTCACTTCATTACCAGTCTAACACTGCTTGTAAAGTGCTTTGGGATACATGGTGTGTGAAAAGTGCTATATAAATGCTGATTCTTCTTCTTCCTCTCCCTGTGCTTAAGGACTATGGATTTATTTACTTATTTATGACTTTGGTAACCGGGTAGGTGTACTGATCCCAAGGACTATTTTCAGTCACATCAGTGTGAATAGAGGCTCCATTCCCCATCTCTAGGGTGCCCCACAGTGCTTCTGCTGCTCTGTATTCCCTGTACCTCTATTACTTCTATGTCTTACCTCACATAAACAACCACACACCATCCATTCCTTCCCATCCTGTGCCTCTTGAACAGAGCATATTGTGGTATGCACATGCCCCAGTCATGATTTTTTGGAGCACCATGACTCAGTAATGGCCATAATATCCAGGCTGGCCTTAGTCATTATGGCCTTTAGGTCCAGAATCTTATTTCCTAGACTTCTAATATTCACATACATGGACTTCCAGATTTTGTTATAACTGTGCTTGGTAGTTTGCCCTCTCTCCTTCCTCCCTCTGTTTTAAATACTTCCAAGGTCATACCCCCCTTCATTTTTACCACCCTTTATGAATAAATCATCAATATAGCATCTGTAAAGAGCTATACTGGCAAATAATTGATTTCTTTCTTGGTCCTGAATGACCCTGTTTTCCCATTCCCCTAGGTAAATGGTGGTATAATTAGGGATGAATGCCACCTCCATTGCAGTACTTTTTGGTGCAAATAATATTTCCACAAGAATGTAAAAGTGTTACATTTCAGAACATTTTGTGCCAAATAGCACAGAAATTCAACTTGTTCAAATTTATATAAGTCTGATCTAGTACGCAATTTGGAGAGACTCTAGCGCCCCCCCCCCCCAATCATGGGGCATGCTAGTATACAATGATGTAATAGAGTTAAACTGCATCAACTGGGTCATTTACCCACCAATTTGTGCCCCAAATGTAAAAAAAACACCTGGTAACCTGCTCCATATGTTTTGGGCCTGTGAGATGGTTTCTTCCCTCTGGCGACTTATTCAGACCCATCTGGACCCATTGCTGGTACTGTCTGAAATGCTTACCCCTGAGATATGCATTTTGGGAGACTACGCAGATAATGTTAAGGGCAATCAAAGGGCACACATGGAACTGATCTTGGCCTGTGCCAAAAAAGTGATACTTAGGCACTGGCTAGACCTGATCACCCCCAGTTACATAGAATGATATAAGGAAATCATGTTCGCCCTCGAAGCAGAACGTATCACAGCAGGCTAAATCACAGGATGGGCAAATATAAACTAGTATGAGATTCACTATTTGCCTTCCTATCAATTCACTAGGTAAGAATTAAACACTTTAAAAACCCATAGTTCAGTAGCTCCTCATCTGTGGCCTAGCTTTATACTGTATATTAGTTAGGATGCTTGCAAGTCTAGATATCAGCAACCTTCCCTTACCTGAATGTTCCAGTGGCAAGGTGGGGAGGGGGAGGGGGGGATGAAGGGAGGGAGTGGGAGGGTCCAGACAACTATAAAAAAACTGTTTCTATGTGCTCTACTTCAAATTCTGTATACTCACCTACTTGATGGATATGGGCTGTATATAGACCCAGCATCCATGTGTTGTCTATTTAACTAGCTGTTTTTTTGCAATAAAACATATTTAATAAAAAAAATAACAATGATGTAATACCTAAGGTAACTAGCAGTGTCTCCTTTTGTACCACAACATTCTCCATCATTTTAAGGAAGCCCATTGTATTTTCTAAATAGGCTGGGTATGTGGGTGCAATAGGCTTAATGTGTGGATCCACATACCTAGCCAAATGTTTTATTCTTGAACAAATACTATAAATGATTGGATGACCAGGAAGTTTTGGGGGAATTTTTATGTAATTTGGGAAGACATGTATAGTGGCTGTCACTAGTGATGTCAAAGTTAGATATTCCATGACTTTTTGTGATCACATTATTATGAAAAGCAGCATCAATACAAATAGCTATGCCCGTTTTAAACCACGTTTTAAACTACATTGTTAAATTGGTATTAAACTTAGCATAAAATTACAAATTTTGTAACTGTGCAATGAATGCTGCCTCATACTCACTAGAGTCCATAACAACTGTAGACTCATCCTTGTCTGGGGGCTTAATTGTTATTGATCTGTTTTCTTGAAGTCATTTCAATGCTTCAAACTCCTCCCTACTGCAGTTAACATAAAGTGGACATGGCAAATTTTCAAACACCTTTTCCATATCATACTCACAAACATTACGGAAAGTCATTCCCACAGGATTCATTGGTAGAATGAACTGAGATTTTTGAGACAACTACATGAGTTGCTTACCTTACCAGTGACATCTACACCTGTTTCAGAAATGTGTTCCTTATCTGTATTGTAATAACAACATGGCAACTTAAGTAACCTAACAAACCTGTTCAGATATATTTTTATTTATTTATTTATTGAAATATTTCAACAGGAAGGCACATTGAACAACAAGTTGCTCGTCTCCCAGTGCTTCCTGCAGGAAGGGGCTACATTGAGGATGAGAGAACAGATTTTTACAATATTGCAAGTAACATCATATAGATACAGATAGATAGCAGGTGGACAGCACTGATGTACATTTGAATTGAAGGGGAACAAGGGGACCCAGATAACAGACATTATAATTAATAAAACTAAATATAGTGGCTAAGACTTGACAGAATGCAGAACAGACAGTACAGTAACACAACAGAATGACAGAGGACAATATAGTTCTAAGTGCTAATAAACACAGGGGCATTCAAAATAATTGCAAGGGAAGGATGAAAGATGGGCATGAGGAACTAAGTGCTATATAATTATGTATTAAGATGGTGGAGGAGGGGTGTGTAGGGGAGAAGGAAGTCAGAACCTAATTCCCCTTCTGGATGTTGTGAACCTAGCAAGGGGACTGGGATCCAGCAAATTAGAGGGGAGAGGAAAAATAATACAGAACCTATACCCCTTCAGGATGTTGGGAACCCTACAAGGGGATGGGGGAAGGCAAGTTAGAGGGGGAGATAGGAAGAGGGGGAGAGATAGATTGTATGAGGCTGATGGTGATTATAAGGAGGAAGGGCAGAAAATTGGGGAGATGTGGGGGATAGGGCAGCAACAGAAGGAGAGTGGGTGAAAATAAGGTGGGTATAATGACTGGCAACAGGGTAAAAGAAGAAGTTAAGGAGGCTTATAACAGGAAAACATAGTGGAGAGCTACTTATGTAGGGCAGAACTGAGAGATTGAGAGGAGGAGGAGTGATGTATTTGAGGGGAGGAGTTCCATATTTTAGGAAGCATGGCAAAACCAGACTGACCAATGAGGGTGGAGTGACGGGGACCACCAAGGTACGTGTGTCAAATGATCTGAGGGAGTGGGAGGGTGGGGAGGGTGAAGAGGGATGCGGTGAGGTATGAAGGGAGTTCACCAAACCAATATTTAGAGGTCAGTTTGGGACTGCAGGAAAGGTGCCTATTTGCTAGTGGGAAAAAGGACAGAGCATGATAGAGATCACAGTGATGAGTACAAGAGGGCATGTCAAGAGCGAAGCAGCAGAAGGAGTTAAAGAGAGTGTCCAATCTAGTCAGTGAAGAGTTGGGAGCAACACTATAGACTATATCACAGTAATCAAAAATGGGAAGAATCACCTGTTGGACAAGTTCACGCCAAGCTGTAGGAGGTATGAAACTACGGTCCTGAACAAGGCACCGAGCATGGGGTGCAGATTTTTCAAGATGGCATCAATGTGTCCAGAGAAATTGATGTGAGGGTCCAGCCATACCCCAAGGTATCTAAATGAGGAGGTGTCCTCGAGGGTTGTCCCATTCAGGGTATGGAAAGAGGGCAGGCCAGGGAGCTGAGAGACTCTCTACCTAGTGCCAAAGGTCACGGAGACTGTCTTCTTGTCATTTAGGAAGAGTTGATGGGAAGCAAACCAGTGCTGAACCCGGCTGAAGTCATGCTGTAAGCTGATTGCTGCATCAGAGGGACATTTGCCTGAGGTGTACAAGACAGTATCATCGGCATACATGTGGATGGAGGAAGAGGGTGAGCAGACTGATGGGAGGTCATTGAGAATGATGGAGAAAAGCAAGGGACCGAGTACAGAGCGCTGTGGGACTCCTGTGCTAATAGGGAGGGGAAGGGAGATGGAATCTGAGACTCTGACAGATTGGGTCCTACCAGTGAGGTAGGCCCTGAACCAGTTTGTGGCTGGCTTAGTTAGACTGGCAGCAGTAAGGGATGTTAGAAGAAGGGTGTGGGAGACCATGTTGAAAGCCTTAGTGAGGTTGACAAGATGGCAGAGGTGATCAGGCCATTACTCATCCCTATAAGGATGGAGTCAGTGATCCTGAGGAAGGAGGTTGTGATGGGTTGATTTTTCCAGAAACCAGATTGGAACTGGGTGAAAAAGGAGGAGTCAGAAAGAAAGGAGGTAAGTTGAGAGAATACCAGATGTTCTTGGAGTTTAGCAAGAGTAGGAAGGAGATAGATGGGGCGATAGTTACCAGGTGTAGTTGAGTCACCACACTTGGGAAGAGGGAGGACCACTGCATGTTTCCAAGTCATGGGAACAGATGCAGACATAAAATAGAGGTTTAGGATGATGGAGAGCAGATAGGCTATGGTGGATGCTGAGAAGAAGAGGAGCTTAGGATTGAGGTCATCAGGTGAGTAACCTTTTGATGGGTTGAGGGAAAGAAAAGCATTTAGAGGTTCACTGGAAGAGATCATGGAGAAGGAGAAAGATGGGAGGATGGGAAGGGGATGGTATGTAGAGGGGGAGGATGATGGGCAACTGGGTATGGAAGTGGGAAGGGAGTTTAGAAGGGCCATGGCACACAAGGTGTAGTAGGAGTTAAATTCCTCGGCCACCAAACACAGGTCTGAAACAAGATAGTTATTTATTTTTAGCATTGGAGAGGGAGCTTGGGAGGGCAGGGAGAAGAGGGCATGCACCACATTCCAAAATTTGGAGGGAGTGTTTATGTTTGAAAGGAAAGCTGATTTAAAATATTTGGACTTTGCTCATCTCGTTGCTTTTGTGCAAGAATTACGAAGCATTCAGTATTTAGCATAATGAGAAGGGAGCAGTGATGCTTTATGTTTCTTCCATGCTCAATCCCACTCCCTGAGGCAGGCCAGCAGTTTGGGGGTTATCTAGGGGAGGTGGTTACCTTGTACTCTGGTACATTTGATAGGGGAGAATGTATTCCAGGCTGTAATTAATTTTTCTTTAAAATAGGCTAGAACATGGTCAACACAGGGGACTGAGGCAAGTGATGACCAGTCAGTGCGTGTGAGATCCTGTAGGAGAGGATCAAGTTCTAGGGATTTGAAGGAGCTGAGTTGTTGGATTTTATATGGAGGTTTGGGCCTATGGATCTTCCTTACTGGGAAGATAGGGTGATGGTCACTGAGGGCATCAGGTAGGATTCCAGACTTAATAACTCTATGAGGGTGAGAGGTGAGTGCCCAATCCAACAGGGAGTGATTACCTGTCTTCTGATTTAGGCATGAGGGTTCTAGAATGAGTTGAGTAAAATTTTGGGATGCAACATCATTACAAGCCTTGGTAGTAGAAGAAGACAACCAGTTTAAGTTGAGATCACTCAGGATATATAATTCACCTGACAGAGTGAGGGATGTAATCGAGAAGTGATAAGTTCATTTGCTACAGAGAACTGGATGCCGGGACAGCAGTAGATACCTCCTATGAAGATTGGGATGGTGAAGGGCAAGGAAATACGAATGGATAGTATTTCATAAGATTCAGGGAGGGAAGAAGATAAAATGGTGGTATGTTGTAGTGAGGCCAGGGTATATATTGTCAGTCCACCACCCCTGCTGGCCCAATCCTGCCTGGATACAGAGTAGCCAGGGATGGAGATGGAGAGTGATCCGGAATCTTGTCGCTGAGCCGTGTTTCAGTTACGATTAGACTATCAGGAGTGAGTGATACCACCAAGGTTTGCAGAAGATTGATTTTTAGGAAATAGGCTACATATTTTTTTTTAAAGTTGTTTAACCAGGAGTAGCACACTAAGCTGAAAGCTTTTTTACAGGAGCGACCTGGGAGCACAGGAAAGTTAAGTGACTTGCTCAGGGTCATACAGTATGCAAGTGGAAGCTGTGGGATTCAAACCCAGGTCTGGTCTGCTGGATGTCACCAGATTTGCAGCTCAGAGCCTTAAACCACTGCGCTATACTGACTCCCTGATATGTTCAAATGGATGGTTTTCAGACCATTTGGGAGGACAGAAGTGGCTCAAGAGTTGAGCACGTTTGAGGTAGGTGAGGCAGCTGGGTTGTTAAGGGTGGCAGGTCATGGGTTGGGGTGGATATTGCCTAACGTAAGTAGCAGAAGGGATATAATGAGGTAGTGAATCTTGGGGCATTTGTGAAGACCCAAGGATTTAACAGGTGATAGGGAAGAGTGTGTAAAAGGTGAGTAGGGGATTCGTAGGTGAAGAAAGGCAAAGTAGCTAGGCATTGAGAATACAGATGAAGAGGGGAGTTGAGGAAAATAGGACCATCTTGCAAGAGGGGTGCAGGAGTGAATTCCAAGATAAAAGTAGGGGTTGGGAAAAAAAGGTCAGAAAGGGTGGAGGAATACTGCACTTGTGGTGAGTGGAAGAAGAGCTGGAAGAATAGGCAGAGTAAGTTCAAGAAGTAGAAGAGGGAAAGAAAGGGGAACATTTTTTGGGTGGGGAAGCACTTACTGTGAGATAAAAGTAAGAGATTAGGGATTATAGGGAACGAAAGCTAAGGGGGGGTACAGTAAAAAGTAAATACTACAGTACTGGAAGTAGATATGTGGATTAGAATTTATTATATAATTTCAGCACTTTCAGCTAGAGTATCAAGGTGGCTCTCTGGTGGCCAGAATTTATAACCTGCTAAGGGGGAATCAAGTACATAGTTATTCACAATAACATAGTCATGACAGCTCCTGGCTATAAAGCAAACTGTCCAGAAAGGGCAGGAAGGTGGTGGGTGTGTGGGAACTACACAGTCATGACAGCTCCTGGCTCTAAAGCAAACTGTCCAGATAAGGCAGGAAGGTGGGGGGATGGGTGGAGAGCCGGCGCACAGTGCTGGCTGGATGAACACAGTTTAAAATCAGTAACAGAAAGAATACAGGCACGCTGCACTCTTACAGCCTGAGGCTAAGATGCACAAGAAAGAGTGCCAAATGTAAAGGAGGCAGAGTAGCTCCGAGTCAGTTTTTTTCAATCAGAGCAGCTTCTCAGTACACCTTGTGGCCAAAACTTGGGCTCCTGGGGGTAGGCAGGATGTGCCAGGAGGAGCCGCCAGTGAAATGTGGACCTCAGCTGGGGTGCCTTATCAAGGCAGTGGTGACCTAGTGGCCAAAACCTGGACTCCTGGTGGCAGGCAGGATGTGCCAGGAGGAGCCACCGGTGCAATGCGGACCTGAGCAGGGGTGTCTGATCAAGGCAGTGATGACCTTGTGGCCGAAATATGTGCTTCTGGGGGCAGGAAGAATGCGCCAGGAGGAGCCGCTGGTGAAATGTGGACCTCAGCAGGGGTGTCTGATCAGGGCAGTGGCAACCTAATCCTCTATCTCTAGATACATGATTGTGACAAATGGGTTTAAAGACTGTGTTGGTACAAAATGTAACCCTTTAGCTAGTATTTTTCTTTCAATTTCATCTGAAATATATTTAGAATAGTTGCCATGTTCCGTTCCTCACAACTGGCATTTAATTCCTCTGTATCGAGTATCGACACCAACAGTATCTTTTGCACATCTGTCTCTGTCTCAGTGGGTAATGCTGGCCTTGTTATATCTGTTGCTCCTCCTCTCCCTAGTTCTGTCTGTTCCTCCTTCTGTAACCCCTCCTGTTGTACTGTGCTATGCTTTTGTAACCTCACCCTTGACTTCTTCCTCTTCCTTGATTCTTGTCTTCTTCTGTCTAGATCCTGAAACTGAATCCTGGCACTGCAGTGTGGTAACTGTACTATTTGTTGGTGGGGTTAGGGAACAGTGGGGGCTGTTCTCCATTTCTACCTATCGCAGGGAATGTCCTCCTCCTCCTCCTCCAAAAAAGAAATCATAGATGATGCCCCACATGCCCCATCTGAACCACTGGTATTGGAGATATCACTATAGTGTCCTGTTTCTTTGATAGATTTAATATTTTATTGGTGTTCTGTATAGCTTTTTTACTCCAGCCAGAAACTGCCCCACACCCATATATGAAATATACAGGTTTGCACAGGCAAACACCTTGGAGCCATTGAGCATGGTAACAGACAATACACTTGCCAATCATATCTGTCAGATGGCTGGTTATCATAAGATTAGAGAAAGCATTGAGAAAGCATTTCTAAATCCACAAGGGGAGATCATGATACATTTTATGATGCAGAAAATTATTTTGTATTTATACTTTGGGGGCAATGGATGGTTTGGGGTTGAATGCCAAATTTTATCTCCAACCATTTCTAAAAGAATTCAGCTATCAGTTTGGCATTGAATATGTCAGGGTTTTAACATAGTTGATCCAGTTTTATAGGATATAGAGTTTATTGTCAACCCCTAGCCTTCAGATTAAATAAAGCAATAAACCCCACAAATCTATCAAAAGAAGTGTTCTATTTATTAGTTGTAATATTTACTGTATGTCTCCACAGATATGGTTTACTTCCTCTAATATGTAGCATGTTGGTGACAGTGATACTTTTATTAATGGTTATTGTAGTATACTGAGATATGTCTATTATTCATATTGCACTTTTAGGAAAGAAGAAATATAGAATATCGCATGGGGGCTTATGTGTAAAGAGGAGTTTGTGCACATCTGAAGTGTGACATACCTCATAAATCCCAAGAGCGAAGATTGACAGGTTTATCAAGGCATTACATAGTGAGGGTGAGCATACAATAAGAGTTGAAACACACTTCCCTGAGTTATATATTTTATAATAACTGGTTCCTTAAATTTTTTTTTCAGACAGGTACTTGTTGAACAGCCCAATGTCGGTTTGATGTTTCTTAGAGGGTTTCTGTTTTCTGGTTGCTCTATGAATTTTTGTCTTTCTGTGTTACTAGGTTACTGAAATGTTGATGAATGTGTCATTTTATAGGTGGATTGATAGACATTAGTAGACTGCTGGTTATTTTTTGTTTCTGTGAGAAATATGTCTTTCTTCAGCCACATGTAAGTTAAATTCCCGCTCGGTGGTTTCAGTGAGATTAGAGCGATCAAGTTGACAATGCAAGCTGACAGTGTGAGGAGCCAGTAGTGGTAGCATGAGAGTTATTTTAGAATTTTTGAAAAAGGTGCTTACTCAAACTCCATTATACATGGGTGATTATATACAGCCTTGTGTAATCATACTCCATTATACATGGGTGATTATACGTGGCCATGTATAATGGAGTTTGACAGCTTCTGCCCACAGTTCATAATCATCACTAACCAGTTTTTATATAGCATTTTGATCATAATGCATGCTGTGCTTGATGGTTTAAAATTGCTGATATATATTCTAGTTTGATTTATTCTATAATGTTTTGAGCGAATGCTTACAATTTTCAATCCATATACTGCATTTGTGTCTCAACTGTACTCATAATGCTAGTACAATATGATTTCGTTATGCACATATTTAAACCTTTCTATCTTTCTGTTATGTATTTAGGATGTGGAACATGATTGTATTCATGCAATACATCGTGATTATCTACACACCTATTTGGTTCCATACAAAAATCCAAAGAGAGAACACAGCGTGAATGAAGAAGGATATTAATGTTTTGAGATTCTTTATATAAATAAATATGTGCAATGATAGATTTATAAATAATTTATCTTCAGTACATAAAATAAAAATTGATTGTATGTATTTAGGGCAATGTGGAGACTCCCTGTCTGCATCTTGAAACATTTTAAGACTATTTGTACCTTTCATTAATATTATGTTACACTCATTTTACATAGGCAAATTGGACAAACTTAAGAGCCTGTTTAGCTGCTGTGTTTTAATGGCTTGATTTAGTTACACACATTGTAGTGGGTGCTTGATTAAGCTCAATATATTAATGAATTGATGCATGAGGTGCATGTTCACAAGGCACTGAACACAAGGGTTACTAAAATAGACTGTTTTTACTCTTGATAAAGCACTATTTTAGGTGTGAAATGTTGGGTCATATTTTTACACTGTGCAAACCACTATTTAAAAATGCTTTTTTGATGCAATATATTATTTTTGCCACATTATTCCTGTTTGGCATTTTTTTTTTCCTCATTGATGAGTCACTGTGTGTTGGGCTTTTCAAGTCAGTTAATATATTCAATGCCAAGAAATGCTAAGTAATGCAATTTGGGAGATGGAATTGATGCACAGAATACTGAATGGGAGGGGTTAGACTGGCCACTTCAACAGAGGAAAGCAATTCTGGGGTCATAATCAGTGACTTCCTCAAGCAAACAAATCAATGCAGCACAGAATACAGAAAGGCATCAAAGATGCTCAGGTGTATAAGGAGGTGTTTTGACAATAAGAGTAGTGAAGTGACACTGGCACTGCACAGATCACTGGTGAGGCCTCACATGAGGTACTATGGTAAGTTTTGGAGTCCTCACTTGAAGAAAGATATTGACAGGTTAGAGTGAATGCAATAAAGGGCCATCAAGGTTAGGGCAGATCGTATTAGTATTGTCTGTAGGCCCTAAATATGAACTTGATGGAGGCCAGCTGGGAGCATGCGGTCATGACTAAAACATTTAAGTTTCTCAGGGATATAAGCAAGGTTAATAGTGATGATATGATTTTAGGAAGTAGAGATGCAATCACTAAGGGGCATAACTGGAGGCTGGTTGGGGGGCAAGTTCAAGAGAAACATGAGGAAGTTCTACTTCACTGAGAGAATAAAAGGATCATGGAACAGACTACTGGTAGAAGCTGAGGGAGCTGTTACCCTTGACAGGTTAAACAGGTGTAAGGGGGTTTTATATTTCTTCTGCACCCTGGCACCCTCTCTCACACACTGACCTACCATGGTGTCAGCCTCCCCCCAGGAATAAATATTATTTTCCCTCCCACGCTCAGGTGGCATTTTATACACAACATTAATGTACACCAAGCAGAAACCATGAACAATAATTAGAACATAAAATAACCTCTGATTTATTATAGGAGAGGGGTAAAGGGGAAGCATAAAGCATAAAACAACAGGTTTACAGTTGTCCCCCTCATAGTCCCTGTGCCACCCCAGTGGGTGCACCAAGATCCCCCCCCAATGGCCATAAGAATTATGAATGTCCATTGTGGTGGGTACCTCACCGGGTTGCTGGTGGCCAACCAGATGATGTAATAGCGCTTCACAATGGGAATGCAGAAGGAACCACCATTTTTGCTTGAACAAGGTAAACTTGGGGCTCCTATAGGATTTCAAAAGGAGCAAATAAGTAATGTTTTCAGCCTGCCAACTGGGCTTTTCCTGAAGCTTAGCAAAGTCCTGACTGGAACATCACCCCCTCTGATTATCTAGCTAAACTAACTGACTTCATTTTGAAAATAATTTCTTGGGGCCACAGCCCAGAGGTACTCGCAGTTTATGGAAAGTCTCAGGGGTGCTGAGGAATGACACAGACTAGTGGTAGTGCTCTAAAATCAGCAGACAGTCTCTCAGGGAACAATAGCTGTGAGCTGGAGATTTTATGCAGGTACAGGATCCTTCTCCCATGATGGGCCTTTTGTCTTCTTCACCCCTTAGACCTTTCATCATCTTCGCCTGTTGGGGCTTTCATCATCTTCACCCCTTGGGCCTTTTGTCATATTTGCCCCTCTGGCCTTTTGTCATCTTCACCCCATAGACCTCTTTGCACTCTCATGGTCCCAACCAGGATAAATGCTTTTCAGCTGGGAAAAACACAGTTCAGAAGTCTCAGCAACTTTCAGAATGAGAAAAAGGTTCAAACAATTTACAGCTTAACAATTGTAGCACAGCAGTACAGGTAAATCCCAATGGGAAAACCAAATGAGCAATCCAGTTCAATTTCCTTTTGGGAAGCTTGGCTAGTAGGCAGTCTACCTGAAGGGTCTTTCCGGGCTTGGAGGGGCCTTTTTGCACCACTGGCTAGCTTTCTGACTAGCTTTCTGGCTGGTGCAGCCCCCCCCCCCCAGTCTCTCTTTCCAGGTTCTCAGCTGAACTCCTCCCAGAATCCAGGGCACAGCCCATTATATAGTCAACGTCAATCTGGCTTCTTCTCGTTCTTCTCTTTCCTTGGGGGCTAAGCCACACATAACATCCTTTCTGGGGGAACAAATTGAATCAGTGGACAAATTCAAGTATTTGGGGTTCTGGATTGACCACGAGCTCTCCTATACAGTTCACATAGAGGAACTGGTAAACATGTTAAAGCAAAGACTAGGTCTTTTTTTCAGAATTAAAAATTTATTGACCTGGGAAGCTAAGCTTGTATTGGTGCTAACCACTTTCCTCCCTCTCCTGAACTATACCGACATACTGTATAGTCATGGGCCATCTACAATACTGGCCAAGTTTGATGACTTGTACCACAGGACACTAAGATTTGTAACTGGTGCACCATACAATACTCATCACTGCTCTTTGTATGCTCTGCTTGGCTGGCAGTCGCTAAAAACCAGGAGACTGAAAAATGTGGCCATTTGGACATATAGAGCCCTAACTGCTAATATCCCTCAATACAGCCTTCTAACCAGCACACCTGGAAGTTATTCTCTTAGAAGACCCTCCTTCATCTTCCTCAACATTCCTAGATCTAGAACACTCTTTGGGTTAGCATCCATAAGCCATTCCCTCCCTGCTCTATGGAGCAACCTTCAAAAATCCCTGAAACTCAATTATTGTTAAAATGGCAACCTTCAAAACATTACCCTGACAGTACATTAAGGACACCTGCAATTGCTACACCTAACTTCCTCTTAGATATCGAGATGCATGTGCATAGCATGCCTGGTACTATTGCCCAGCTTCACTCTATAACCCCTGAAAGGCTCCATACAACCACCCTTCAGTCCTTCCTTCGCTCTATCTTACCTGGCCCTCAGCTGTGTGGAGCTTCTACCCATGCTCCTCTTCACCTGTGCCTACCTTTGCGCATCTTTATGTTGCTTGCACTTTATGCCTTAGGGAAATTATTTATGTACTTTATGCATGTGCACTTATGCCCTATTCCTATGTATTGTCAAGTATAACTTTGGGCTCATAATGTATAATTGTATCGTAATGTGTTTAATACCTTTAAGGCCTTGTAATACGTCCATATCTGCAAAACCCACAAAAGGTACTTATTGATCCCTAACTGTGGCTAAACAGTACAAGAGGTCAGGAAAGCACAAGATTAGGGGGCCCACCTTTACATACCATTCATTTGCTGAGTACAAGGGGTCTGTCTCTTCACAACCTTCTTGTGGCCAGTCCATAGAAGTCACGGATGTGCTGAGAACACTTGAGGGAATTTGACACCAGTACATTTTGTCATCCTCTTCACTGTTTGAACTGTCATTGTGGTAGGTGGTGGAATAGGGTAATTGCACACTCGGATGTTGTCAGGAGATGTCAGTGCCATCTTTTTATTGGTTTGCTTATGATTTCTGGTTCTGGCTGGTCTTGGCCCATGCTCTGTTACAGTCTCTGGAATTGGCTCAAACTGACCAATGCACAGAAGGTGTTTATGGTGAATGGTTTTAACAATTCCCTGGCAACGCACTTGATGAATGTGACACATAGGTAAATCAATTAACTTATCAATGACAACATAAGGTTCAGAAGACCAGTGGTCAGCTATCTTGTGTTTTCCACGAAGGCCAAGATTTCTGAAGAGAAGTCTATCCCCAACTTATAAAACTTTGTGACACACTTTCTGGTTATACCTGAGATTATTGGCAGCACTGACTTTACTGGCAGACTCTGCAGCCAATTGATAGGCTTTTCTCAGTTGCTTTTTGAGCCATCTCACATATTCAAGGTAAGACTCTTTGGAGGTTCCATTATCGGACCTTCCGAATGCTAGGTCAATTAGCAAATGGACTTCTCGCCCAAACATTAACAGTTACAGAGAAGCATCTGTAGAACTGTTTCTAGTACAATTGTAGGCATGCATTAACTTTGGGATGTGCTGACTGCAATTTCTTTTCTTTTCTAATCAAATGTTCCTATCATGTTTAACAAGGTGCGCTTAAACCTTTTCAGTTGTGGGTGCCCTTGAGAATGGTAGGGAGTGGTGTGTGACTGCTGGATATTATATGCAGCAAGAAATTCTTTCACTATGTGGATCTGAAAGTCAGGACCTTGATCAGGGTGAATACACTGGGATATACCATAATGAATTACAAACTCCTTGAGTTTCTGCACAACAGTCTGGGCTGTCTGATTTCTTGTTGGGTAGGGCTGTGTATACCATGTACAGTGATCAGTGATGCTTAAAATGTGGCTATAACTTCTACTATCTGGTTCCAATGACAAAAACTCCATACATAGCAGTTCCATATGTTCACAGGTTTTAATGTTCACAAGTGGTGCTGCTTTTTGGGGCAAAGTCTTTCTCTGGACACACCTGGCACAAATCTTGCAGTGCTTTTCCACATTAAATACAGTTCTGGGCAAATAGAATTGCCTTTGCACATGGCTCAGGGTGTGCTCAACCCTAAGGTGCAATATGTCATCATGAAGTGCTTTAAGGACAACTTTGCAGTACTTCCACGGCAATATAAACTGGTTACAGGGGGCCATTGTTTTGGGGTCTTGGACAGTGTGGTAAGGAAGTTCATCTTTCAAGGATAACTTGCTCCACTCTCTCAAGAAAATTGAAGCATCAGGATGATCATTTGGCACTTTATCTGGGTCTTCTTCTTTTTCTAATGCTGAGATTACCCTTCACATTCCATAATTGCGGCCCCTATTATACAGGGCATGGCTAAACAAGAGATTACCAGGATGCAAACCCTATATAATAAAATAGCTCATTTTGCAACCTTAGACCACCTGAGATGTCACCACTGTGACACTTTGGCCAATCTTCGTTGGCCCACATTGGTCGCCCGCCTCCAACACCCCTTGCTTGTCCAGGCCTACAAACTTCTCAAACCCTACGCTCCGCCAAGCATTGCTGGGACCATAACCCTCAAACACAACCCAAGGAACCTAAGGACCTCAGATAGAATGCTATTAGAAGCTCTAGGGTAAGGACAAATGCTGGTGGAAGATCCTTTTCCTCCCAAGCAGCCTGCCAATGGAACAAGCTCCCTCCCCAGGTCCAGGCCTACTCCTCACTCATGAACTTCTGCACCAGGCTTAAGTTCCATCTGCTGATCTCAAGCAAATGCCACTGTCATGGCACTTACAGCTCCTAAGGTACTCCCCTCCTCTCCAACTCCCATCTCCTAGCTTAACCTTCCTACTACCTGCCTTATACAGACTGCTCGCCAGAGGCCACGTGTAACCCCTGAATAAACTATACGCAAAGTACTATCAATTGCTTACATGTCATGATGATAACCATGCCTGTACCCATGCCTGCATCCACTGCTTTTCTTTTACCATGCCTGTAAGCCATGCCTGTATCCACTGCTTTTCTTTTACCATGCCTGTAACCATGCCTGTATCCACTATTTTTCTTTACTGTAACCACCTCATGATGTAACTCACAATGCCTCAAATGTTCCTTATGTCCTTGTTCATTCTTTAACTTGTATTGTTATCCCGGGTCGCCTCTGAAAAAGGGACCTTCGGGGCTCAGTGGGCCTACCCGGTCACCAAAATTGAATAAATAAATAAATAATCTTGCCACTGTGACCATCTTTGTTCTTATCATTTTGGCTGGGGCAAATGACTTAAGTCCAAGCCCTCAAAGATGTAATAAGCTTCAGGTGTAGCATCAGGGTGGGCTCCCATAGCATTAATGACCCTGGTGTGACAAACAGACATCTGAGTCCACATATTTTCTACATACAGCTTTTACATTTGCAGGGGTAATGTAAGTCTATTAGCCCCCTTCTGAGGGTGAGGAGGGTTGACAAGGCTTCAACATCTGTATTGTTCAAGCCCTTCTGATAATCTAGGGTAAAGTCATATGTGGAAAGAGCATACAACCAATGGTGACCTGCTGCATCCAACTTAGCTGTGGTGTTGACATAGGTACAGTAGTAGCCACAGACACTGCCAACTATTTCCCAAAATTTCTGTGATATTTCCAGAAATATCTGATGATTTTTGCATTTAAACAGAGAGAAACTCTTCAGAAAGTTTGCACAATATCTGGAAATAGCTGGCAATGTCTGTGGCTACCACTGTAAGAGGACTGTTGTTAGTTCTTACTGTAAATTTTGTCCCATAAAGGTAGTCATGAAACTGATCTGTGATGGCCCATTTTAAAGCTAAAAATTCCAGCTTGTGCACTGGGTAGTTCTTTTTTTCAGTTGGTGTCAGTCTCTGACTCACAAATGCAACTAGTCTCATTCCCTTTGGGTACTTGTGATATAATACTGCTCCCAGCCCACCCATGCTGGTGACTGTGTGCAAAAAAAAGTGTTTAGTGGAGTCAGCAGATGACAACACAGGAGCTTCAGTAAGTCTCTTATTATTTCCCTGAATGCATTTTCACAGTACTGATCCCATCGGTCCCCCAATGATTCATTAACTTTGTAGTAAGTCTCTTGGGGTACTTCCTTCCCCCACTGCATTTTATAGTTGGTAGGGGGTACCCCATGTTAGATTTGTAAGTGGTTGGACCACCTTGGAGAAATCCTGGATGAATTCCTTGGGCTAGTCCGCTGGGGAAGGGGCTGAATTTTCTGATTTTCATTTGCTTTTTTGAATTCATAGGGGGTTGAAATGCTGCTTATTTGATAGTTTGCCAGTGGAAGTTGTTTTCTGGTGACGTTTTACATCAGGCTATTTTGGTATAACAAAGAATTCATTATTAGCTGAGTTGCTTTATTTTTGTTTGCTTTGTTTCAGACTTGCTTCAGTGGGGGTTGTGTATTGGGCCCAGACAGTGGGGCTCAGGCTGTTTCTGGCCACTTTGCACTAATTGGTTCTATAACACAGGACCAGTTGGGTTTTCCCACCCTCCCCAGCTCAACTTCCTTTATAAGTATTTAACCAGAAGGTGTGGCAACTTCCTGCTCAGAAACAGGACAGGGCAGAGAGAAGCATGGTAGGCAGCCAGGCAGCACTGCATAATCAGGGTGGATATCTTCTTGAGATTGCTATTGCATTGAAGTAGCAAAACAAAAATAATGTGCATGATACATTATGGGTATCTGGTAAATAGTCAATGGGAAAAAGGTTATGGTACTAAGGAGAAGGAAGGTTCCATAACAGCAATCAGGGCAGACAGAAGTAGAGCAGAAAGTGATCATGTTAGGAGTGGTGCAGTACAATGGATGTGGAGCAGCAGTCTTCAGAAGGACTTTCTGTGAACTGCAGTGCTGCCCCATCTGCAGGTACCTCTCTGAGCTGAGGGCAGAGATTGTCAGCCTCCAGGTTGAGTTGACTAGGTTTCAGGGAATCTTCTCTCCCACCCAGGGGCCACCAAGTCTGCACCCAATATCTCAAATATGGACCAGCAAAAGGAGTGGATGGACTACAGTGGGCTAAGGGAGGGTGAGGCAGGTGGGTCAAAAATGCATTCCTCACCTGGTAGAACTGAAGAACTCCTATACAGTTCTGGAGGAGCTTGAGGATCCCACAGTGTCAACTGAAGTTGCAACCAAAGGAGGTGAGTGAATTTTCCACAAAACAGCCCCACAAGCAGGTGGTAGAGGGCCACAAAGGAAAAGGAAGCTTCTCCTAGTGGGGGACTCCATAGTCCAGGAAGTGGATTTGGAGACAGTTACAGTAGAGGAAAGGGAGGTAAAGTGTCTACCTGGAAGCACAGCTCAGAGGGATGGGGAGAGGGTCCAAAGAATTGTTATGGCAGTAGCAAGGAGGGGGAAGCTTGATGTTATTGTCCATCTGGGGACAAATGATCTGTCTATGGATGAGGCAGGGATAGAAAGGGTGCAGAAGGAGTTCAGGAAGTTGGGAGTGGGCTTGGGCAGGTAGAAGGCTCCATGACCTTCTCAGAGGTGTTGCCTGTCCATGGCAAGGGGAGGCTAGGAATCTCCACACTAGGGACTTCAATGCTTGGCTGGGGGAACTGGTGCAGAGAGAAGGGTTTTGGCTTCATTGGGGACTGGGGATCCACCTGGAGGAATGTGAACCTGCACACAGGTGACATAATACATCCATTTAGGGAGGGAACAGTTGTCCTCAATGAATGGTTTAAATGCTTAATTGGCAAGCATTTAAACTAATGAGGGGGGTGGCAGAAGGAAGCAGGAAGATTCAAACTGACCACCCATACTGGATAGTGCAGTTAAAATGGAGGGCCATAAAGTTATGATATCACCAGAGGTAACTAAACTCATAAAGGGTGGAACAGCAGAGGACAGGAGGAAGGGGATTAAAAACAGGAAGGACAAAAGGAGTAAGAAAAAAAACAAAAGAGGGGATGATAAAAGGAGAAATGACAAAACATGGAAGGCCATGTATACTAATGCCCACAGCCTAGTAAATAAAATCCCAGAGCTGGTAACCTTGATGATGGAGGCTGACCTGGACATTGTAGCTATTATTGAGATGTGGTAGACTGGAAAATATGACTGGGATGTAGCAATGTCAGTTTATACTCTGTTTAGGAGAGAAAAGGAGGGTAAATGGGAGGGGGTTGACTCTTTACATCAGGGAGGGTATTAGAGTGACTGAGACACAAGGAATGTGGGGGTGGCTGAGGCACTGTGGGTCACCTTTGGGAAGGGCAATGGCACAGGTATTCATACAGGCATGATATACAGACCTCCAGCACAGGGGGAGGAGGTGGACAGGATTCTAGATGAATCCATCCTCACGGTGACAGCTAAGAAGAGGTACTGCTGGTAGGTGATTTCAATCTGCCAGATGTGGATTGAAGCATCCCAGCTGCTTTCTCAGCCAGAAGCAAGGACATCCTGTACTCCATGCAAAGGGCAGGCCTCAGGCAGTTGGTACTAGAGCCAAAACAGGAGGGTGCAGTTTTGTACCTGGTACTCACCAACAGGGACAGAATTTCAGATGTCAGGGTGCATAGACAGCTGGGTCCAGTGATCATCTTGCGGTGTGGTTCAATATAAGTACAATGGCAGAGTCAAGCCACACAAAGGTGTTGGTCCTGGATTTCAAGAGAGCAGACTTTACTAATATGGTGATATGTCTGAAGAATGCCCTGGCTGGGAGGGACCAATAGAGAGAGTTAAGGAGCAGTGGGCCCATCTGAAAGGAGCCACCTTGGAGGTGAAAAATCTTTGCATTAGGCAAGTAAACAAGGTCAAGAGAAAGAGAAAACCACTATGATTCTCAAAGGAAGTGGCCGGGAAGGAAAGGGTGAAGAGATGGCTTTCAGGAAATACAAGGAAACACAGAAGGAGGAGGACAAGGGTAGTGTACCTGGATAAACAGAGGAAGGCAGGGAAAGTATCTAGGAGTGCGAAGGCACAAACAGAAGAAAAAATTGCACAGGAAGTAAATAAAAGGGACTTAAAGGGGAAGAAGAATGTGTGGAAGGGGACCTAGAAAAAGCATCAATACTGAGCAAATATTTTTGTTCTGTATTCACAGAAAGAAAAGGTGAGGGACCACAGTTAGGCAACATGAGCAAATATGGGAGGGAGGTGGACACCAGTCCATTTACGGAAGAGACAGTCCAAAAAGAACTCACAAAACTGAAAGTGGACAAGGCAATGGAACTAGATGGCATACATCCTATAATGTTAAGGGAACTACGGGAGGTACTGGCAGCCCTGATCAAAGAATCACTTAATATGGGAATGGTTCTAGAGGACTGGGGCAGGGCAGATGTTGTCCGTCATCACAAAAGTGCGAGTAGGGAGGAGGCTGGAAACTATAGATCAGTCAGCCTCGCCTGAATAGTGGGGACAATTATGGAATCACTACTTAAAGAAAAAGTTGTGGAACAGTCTGAATCCAGCAGAGAACTGGATCTGAGACAGCATGGATTCACTGTGGGAAGGTCATGTCAAACAAATCTAATTGATTTGTTTAACTGGGTGACTAGGGAGTGAATTGGGGTGAGCGGTGTGTGTGGCCAACCTGGATTTCAGTAAGGACTTGGATACCATTCCACATAGAAGACTTGTGAACAAGCTGGGCAGCCTGCGAGTGGGTCACAAGGTGGTAAAATGGGTTGGGAACTGGTTGAGTTATAGAAAGCAGAGGGTGGTGGTAAATGGAGCTCAATCTGAGGAAAGCAGGGTGACCAGTGGAGTGCCACAGGGATCATTTCTTGGGCCAGTCCTGTTAAATGTCTTCATAAGTGACATTGCAGAGGGGTTGGAAGGGAAGGTGTGCCTCTTTGCAGATGACACTAACATCTGCAACAGGGTGGACACTCCAGGAGGGGTGGAAAAATGAGGAGGGACTGAGGTAAACTAGAGGAATGGTCTACAGTGTGGCAGCTGAGATTCAATGTGAAAAAAGTGCAAACTCATGCATTTGGGGTGCAAAAAAACAGGAGGATTACATGACGGGGTGGAGATACTGATAGTCACCAAACAGGAATGGGATTTATTGGTAATCATACCTGATGACCTAAAGGTGTCCAAACAATGTGCCAAGGCTGTGGAGAGAGCCGCATAGGGAAAGGTATCACCAGCAGAAAAAAAGAGGTGGTGATGCCACTGTATAGATCATTGGTGAGTTCTCATTTGGAGTACTGTTTCTGGTTCTGGAGGCTGCATCTCCATTAGGACATAGGGTGGAGGCAGTTCAAAGAAGGGCAACAAAGATAGTGCAGGGCCTACACCAAACATCATATGAGGAGACAGTGGGAGACCACAATATGTATACCCTAGAGCAGAGGAGAGACCGGGGAGATATGGCAGAAATCTACAAATATCTAAAGGGCATAAATAGGGTACCGGAGGGTAGCATCTTTCAGAAAAGGAGATGTTCAGGAAGAGAGGGGCATGACAAGAGGTTGGAATGGGGTAGACTAATAGGAAACATTAGGAAGGGTGGTGGACACATGGAATAGACTCCCAGTGGGGATGGTGGGGGCAAACATAGTGGGGGAATTCAAACATATATGGGACAGGCACAGGGGAACCTTATCGATAGGAATAAGAAGGTAAAGCTGGAGATCAAGTAGGGTCTGCAGCTTTTGCAGTAGGTAGGGAAAATGGACAGGCTGGATGGGTCTAGTAGTCCTTATCTGATGACAGTTTCTATGTTTCTATGGAAGGGTAGTGAACTATGTAAAAATAATTTCCTATCTCCTTTATGGGCTGCTAACTACATGCCCTGGCCCTGTTTGCCAGGATGGGGCCAGGGAAACTCTTATTTTATTTGGAGGAAGCCCTGTTTACTTGCCATGGCTCCAGAAACAAGAGGCACCTCACTATTACAGCTCCCTGTCCCACTGGCCATTTGGGGACTGGAAAATCCCCACCCAAGTGCCTGGAAGCATTTTTACAATTGTATCCTGGCTCCACTGCCTGCTATGGAGTCAGGAGCTGTTTTTCTCACCTAATGACCACATGGCCACACTGTTCACAGGAGCTGCAGGTTCTTCAAGGCTGACTGTGCATGTGCAGGCTTCTTCGTATGCATCCATATTTTTTTATATCCCAGTCTGGCTCCCACTATTACCTGACCAGGCAGGAGTCTCTCTGGACACTCTTAGGCACAGACAGCAGTAATGGACCTTGGCCCACTTTCCCTATGGGGCTGAGGGATGGATACATCAGGCAGCAGCTGCCAGGAAGTGCGGAAGGAAGCCCTAGCTCAGATCCCACCAGGGGCTTCTGAACAAGCTATCCCATCCTGATTCCAGCAGTCCAGGGGACTGGAGGCAGAAAACAACAGCTAATGGACATCCAGGGCTGTAGCCCAACTCAGGTAAGCCCCACATTGATGGGAGGGCTTATATACAGCTGGGACAGGGTATGGGGTCTCAGAGTCTCTAATGGGGGCAACATGGGTATGTGGGGTAGGGGAGTGGGGGAAGAGGGTAATAGCCTACCAGTACTGTAGGTCAGTGGGAAGAGGTAATATTGTAAGAGCTGACTCAATGAACCTTCAGTCTCCTTCTGCTGTTAAATTCTGTTTCTATTGACCAGATTTTAAAAGGGCTCTTAGAATGATGCAAGGTGAGTCAAACATCTACCTTGTATCCAATCTAGGTGCGATAAAGGCTGTGCACCCTATTTTGCAAGAAACATGTTTTCTGTGGCAAAGTCACCCAAAAAGATTCACGAAGTCCACTATGTCAAACATATAATGCATGGGGTGAGAATGATGCAAACTGAGAATGAGGCAAAGCTGAAGCAAAAATATGCACAGAATGAGATGGAGCAAAAAATGAGCCAGGTTAAGTCAAAACTATGATGCAGAGTAAAAATTATGCAAGTTGAGCCAAAAACATGAATCAGATTGAGTCAAAAAATTAAGCAAATTGAGTCAAACAATGCATGAATGGAGAAAAGTAACGCAAAGTTAAGTTTAGCAATGACACAAGTTGAGTCAAAAAAATGAAGCAAACTGAATAAAAAATCATGCAGAAAAAAGTGTCAAAAGCTGAGTTTAACAATGATTCAAGTAGAGTAAAAAAATAAAGCCAGCTTAGTAAAAACAAAGTGAAGTAAATTGAATCAAAAAATGGTGCATGGAGCAAAAGTGATGCAAGACAAAACAAAAACTACTGCGGAAAAAAATGGCTAAGACAATGGCATGCAATGCCCCCAAAACATTGTCAGGTAGTCACACAAGGGAATATTGGCTCTACAACCAACTCCCTAGATAATCTACCCTCAAGTTTATATGCTTCAGTGTCAGTTAGATGAGCTCTGGCTGGTCAAACAGAAGCATGCATCTTCAGCGGACTGTCAACAGCTTACACCTTAGAAAATCACAAAAAATTGAATGGTGCTTCATTTTTTTGGCACAAGCCCTGTTGCGACATGGATCACCCATTTTTTTAACACAAGCCTGCCACAAATCATGTTGGCACAGGCAGTTCTGCTTTTGATGGAAGAAATGATAGAACATCAGATTTAATGCAAGTTTTGACACAGCTTGCTCCTTGCATCACTCTTTTCTGGCACAAGCACCTTGCATCATTCTTGGCCCTTTGAAAATCAAGCCCTATGTTTTCAAATGTGGCAACAGAACTGCATGCAATACCATAGGTGTGGTGTAATCAGTGATCTATTCTATGGCAGAATCACCTTCCCATGCAACTGATGAAGCCTGCCTGATGCAACTGAGCATTCTGTTTACTATCACATACATTCTGCTACACTAAGGAGGATTTTATAACGTTATTAATTGTTACTCCAAGTCTCTAACTTCCGGGAGATGTTCTACTTTAACCCTATTGATTGAGTACTCCATCCTTGGATTTCTACAACCCATGTGTATCACTTTGTATTTTTTATTATTGAACTTTAATTATCAAATGCTGGACCACTTTTCTGGTTCTTAAACCTTTGTCATACAACTAATCCTTTCCTCACTGTTCAACCTCCAAGAGAATGCTACTCACCAAAATAGAGTAAATACTCTAGGAGGCGGGGGGATAGCAGCATGCAATTTTTTCCATGGTAAAATAATGATAAAGTGCAGTTAGTCAATGTTCAGTACACCCCCCTGTGCGAGGAGGCAGCTGTCCCAGTGGGGTCAGGCAGAATGCATAATATTGTTGCAAAACAGTTTTGTTCCTCCACTAAAACATGTTTGCAGGGTAATGGAAAAATAGCTGTGTTTAGTACTGTAAATACCACACATACCACTCTTGCAGTAGCTTCTAAAAATATATAGAGATGTGTACTGTTTAGTTCTGAGCAGTAATTCATTTTGCACTGTTATTTATAGATGTGATAGCCATAGGACCAGTGACTGTCTGTGACTAACAACATCAAGAAACTAGGAAAATCTGAGAAATGAATGAACATGCCATTTTGTTTTATAAATATTATAAATATCATACTGAATAATTTGATGTGGAGTTGAACTTTTGAAATATGTGATTCTACGGTACTTCTAATTTACATTTATAGCGTGAAATAGAAGAATTTACAACTGAATTTAAAACTGAAAAACAAATCCAGATATTCCTTTGTTTTTAAATATCAGCATAAACTAAGACTATGTCATATTAAACTCTTACTCTTATATCATTGATGGCATACTTCTGTAGAGTCATTAATCAATTTTAATCAGTACAAAGTAAGGACACATGAATAATCCCTTTGTGTTGACATGCTCAGTCTTTGTCTCACTGCAATTTCAGATTTTGTTGACAAACTTATTTTGTATTACTGCAACACAAACTCACTTAAATTTACCTAGTATTAACACAAGCTCACTGTTCAACATAAACTCACTGTGATGAGTTTTAAAAGTGTACACATTTAAAAAATCTAAAGAATTTTGGATATGTTTTGATTTTAGCTATCATTATTTTTGCTGGGACTTCCAAACATTGCTATGACATTTTGCCTGTTTTATAGTGTCACACAGGTTTCAATAATTCTCCTTAATCCATAATTTAAATTGCATTGTGATTAATGTTCCCTATAAACTGTATAGTTCAAACAGAGCAAAAGCAATTAAAACTGACAGATGGAAAAATGAAAAAACCTGCCCAGCAATGTGGTTAACACAGGGACCATAAATAGTTTCAAAACATAGTGGGGCAATTTCCAGGAGGACAGTCTTCTGTCCCTACTGTCCCTGTGTCTGCATTTAGAAAGCCACAATGTTCATACTCTTAATGAGTCATGTAAATGTACAGTAACACAATGCCATCCACTGGGATCAAGGGAAGTATCACAGTTTTTAACTGGGCTGTTATGCAGGATACTGCAATAACTTAATGTAATCTAAAGGTTGTTCCTCCATTTGTCGTTGAGTGAACTATGAATTTTAACACACAGAGTACACGATCCTCATGGAAGGCACTTTACATCATCAATTAGGAGTGTTCATAGCAAATTGTAACACATTCTGATCATAGTCGATTGGGCTGCAGCTGAGGAATGTGGGGTAAAAATATTGAAAATATTTTTTTTAAATAATTTTACACCAAATAATCAACATAGCCTTATTAAGACCCTGCCTTGTGAAGAATGGCAGAGAAAATGCTTAACTCCTAGCCCAAAGCTTATTTTGTGCAGGGACTGCAAAATCAACTTTCAGGACACAAAAACACATTTTGGGACAGAGTAGAAAAATGACAGCTGTCCCGTTCATGAGATGCTATAAAGATATGGCTGTATTTAAAATTTTCGGTAAAAATATTGAAAATTACCAATAGTACGAGCCTGTGTTCACAAAGTTCAATGTAGGCACAAACGTTATTAGTTTTTAATGTTTTTACACCAATCTTTACAAAATAGCCTTCTTATTACCCCACCTCATGAACAAGGGCAAATGAAATTTTAAACTCCTGCTCAAAAGGTGATTTCATGTCAGGACTACAAAATCACCTTTTGGGATGTAAAGAAAAAACATTTTGGCCAGCATTTGACAAATGACAACTGTCACACTCATAAGGTGCTGTAAAGATATGGCTATGTTGTAAATTTGGGGTAAAAATATTGAAAATTACTGAAGTTATGAGCCCTTATTTGCAAAATTTAACACAGGCTCATAACGTCATTGTTTTTCAATATTTTTACACCAAATTTTCAAAATAGCCTTCTCGTGATACTGCAGTACCTCATGAACAAAGGCAGAGAAAATTGTCAACTCCTGCCTGAAAAGTGATTTCATGCAGGAACCACAAAATCACTTTTTGGGACAAATCTGCTTAATGACAGTTCAATTGTTCATGAGGTAAAGTCCCAAGAAGGCATGTTGAAAATGTGGGATAATATTATGCAAAACTTCTCAAGTTATGCAACTAAGTTCAAAACCCCATTGAAATACATTGAACTGCATACCTGTTTCTTCAGTTCACAGACCAGCTTTGAAGAGTGAAGATGTGCCTGTGGTCCAAAGAGGATTATGGTGTTGGACCCCTGATGGGTAAGTAAGGGCTTGGGGGAGGAGCGGGGTGGTCGGTGTTAAGTAGGAGGGTCAGGTTGTGTGCCAGTAACAGCACAAAAGACATCCATGGATGGTTTTCTTTCTAGAAGTTAAAAACAACAACAACAACAAAAATGATGGAGGATTCCTGATCGTGACACTGGAGGACTGGGCACCACCAGTGTCACTGTTGTGTTTCTCGGGGGGGGGGGATTACTGAGAGAGAGGGTCGGGTGTGGGGAAGGAAAAAACAAAACAAAAAAAGGTCACCAGGAACACAATTGTGACACTGGGGATTGGGCATCCCCAGTGTCATCTTTATGTTTCTGGGGGGGGTGGGTGCTAACAGGTAGGGTCTGGCAGGGGTATATGAATAATTCGAAAAGAAATGAAATTGGTAGTCACAGCAAAATACAGCACAGTTAGCTATGATCAGGGTGGCTGCCTCACAGTACTGAGCATGCGCTACTGGTCGCGCATGCACAATACAGTTTGGCAGCCATCATGGACATGGCTGAATGTGATGTGTTCCAACATGACTGTCGACAGGCAAAAAAATAGTGTGGTGTGACTGCCAATACAGACAGTGAGCAGAGTGCTTCACAGTTGCGGAGGCGACTGAGTTGCAACTCCAACATGTTGTTCGGTCATAAGAAACGTACTGCCTGCTTTTTTATTTTATTCATTTATTTTATTTTATTTGAATTTGGTTAACTGGGTGAGCCCACTAAGACAGTACAGTCCCTTTTTCAGGGGCAACCTGGAACAAAGGTACAGTTCAATAAAACATGTAACAAAAGTAACCAAAAGTGAGTGAGAAACAAACTAAAAATATACAGCAAATAAAATACAATCAGTACAAAGCAAGAAAGCAAAGTATGCACAGCATATATACATTAGTGCTTCTTGGCACATAGAACAGAGCCAAAATTTCTAGCAATACAGAGTATCTTAGAGTACAACATGATACAGTCCCTGTTGTTCAATAGCAGGAGAACCAGGTTTAGAACACATCCAAACCCAAAAATGCTTCAACATGAGAAAGGAGAGTGGTCCCTAACCAGGTATTCAAAACTTGAAAGGTGGTGAGCAAGTAGCAAAGGAATAGTGGAAAAGACTACAAAGGCAGATCCCCTAAAATTCAACTAGGTGAACTGAGGAAATTAGCCAAAGCAGGTACAGGGCTTAGGCTGCAGGAGGTGCACAGAGAGGTTTTGCTTGAACATAGCAAGAGAGGAGAGGGAGAGTGAGAGTGAGGATAAGGGGAGTCCATTCCAAATGGTGGATGTTGAGTAGTTAAAAGATTGTTTGTCAATTGCTGGGCGGGGATAAGGAGTGTTAAGCAGAGGAGCTGAGAATGACCTAAGAAGGCGTGGAGAAGATTTTCGTGTCAGTGGGCCACTCAGGCAGGGAGGAGAAAAGAGGAAGGTAAGTTTGTAAATAAAGCAGATAGAGGAGAACTGCAATCTTTTGATCATAATCAGGTCAGCCTATTGCCATTAGAACTTTGCAGTGGTGACGTTGTGAGTTGGTTCTGAGAGTAAATTGTCCTACTCTGTGGTAAAGCATTCTCATCTGGGAGAGTGTGGTTGTCTTGCAGGATAGCAGTATGGGGTGCCATAGAAAAGTATGAGGAGGAGGGAGGAAGGGAGAAAGTAGCTATCTTTAGACAGGAGGCACGAGAGAGGAGAGGATGAAGACAGTAGAGCAATCCTAGTTTCAGACTGAGTTTTTTCGTGGTGTGTGTGACATGCTGTTTGAAGGAGGGGGAGGGTCTAGTAGGATACCCAAGTATTTGAGAGATTGCACTGATTCAGTGGTGACCCCCAGTGGAAGTCTGAATATGGAGTCAACCAAGGGGTGAGATTCTTCCAGAGGGGTTAAAAAATAACATTGACTTTATTTTGTGTGTTAAAGACTAAGTGATTCTTAAGGAACCATTTCTCAAGCATATGGAAGTCAGATTCCAGGTTGTGATTAAGCCAAAGGGTATCACACGATGACTGGTATAATACAGTGTTGTCAGCAAAAAGTTGCAGCAGTGACCCACCACAGTTCAGGGGTAAGCTGTTAATAATTAGAGAGAACAGAAGATGCCACAAGATTGATTCTTGTGGTTCACCGTGGGTTATAGTATTAAATGGTGAAAGAACCCCACACCATTTTACACCTTGGGAGCAGTCAGTTAGGTAATTCAGGAACCATAAGAGGGATAGATGATCCGTACCCAGAGAGTGTAGCTCATGTAACAGAAGATTGTGGTTTACCAAATCAAAAGCTTTAGTTAGATCTATAAATATGGCCCTGGTGTAAAGCACTTTGTCGAGTGAGCCAAGGATATCAGTGGTTACCTTGGTTAGGGCAGTGAGGGTGCTATAATTCTTTCTGAAGCCATACTGACAATTGAATTGGAGGAGATGACATACCAAGTAAGACTGAAGTTGACTGAAAATAAGTCATTCTTGTAGCTTTGCTAGAGGGTAGACAATTGAGATGGCTCTGTAGTTTTTGATAGCAAAAAGTCTGCAGGGCTGCTCCCACTGGAGCCCTAAAAAGCAATTAGTTCTGCATTTATTTCTTGTTTTTGTTTGTTTTGTTTTTGTATAGAACCTAAAGGAACTACACAATATTCTGCACCCAAGAGCTGTGCCCTTTTAAAAAGTTACAGTGCCATCAAGTGATGCACTGGGAAGAGTAGCAGCATAGCGTTGCAGCTCCGCTAATCTGAAGAAAATAAATATAATAAATTCTGCCAGAAGCTAAATAAAACAGTTTCCTACCTTCTCCGGAATTGAGGGACTACCGAGGGGATCAGTCAAGAAGTCAGGAGACCGATTCTGAAGTATGAATTCGGAGCTGTCGGAAGAGCGAGATAATGCGAGCCGTGGCCAGAGGTCCTTCAGCTATAGAGCCCCAACCTGGTTTAACTCTCTCCCTGCCACCATCACTAATGCCATCACCATCTCCACATTCAAAACCGCACTTCGGAACCACATCTTCAGCACTCGTAACTGCCCCTGTCTCTGAACATAGCCTCCACCTCTTTCTCTGACAATGCCCCTTGGCAGCTCCACCCAACCATCCCTCCACCACTCCCCTGTACACCATGCCTAGGTTTAACCTGGCCAGTGCCAGCTGTCTTCAATGTTTATCTGCCAGAATGCTCACTTGATACCGACTTGTAATACCTGTTATCAATTACATGTACCCTGTACCCAATTGTATTTGTCTGACCACTGTATGATGGCACCTCTGGTGAATGCCTATTGATTTTTTCAAATCTTTGCTATGTAACCGAAACGCAATGTATGTCTTTATGTGACGAACTACCTTTGGAAATGAGCCTCTGGCTCAAAGGTTGTAAACTGATTCTTAAATAAATAAAATAAATAAAAATGAAGTCGCGGTGGGGCTGGAAGCAAAAAGGCCCCACAGAAGCACTTCGCCGGAATCCGATGTAATTCCAAATAAACAACAAATGGCACAAGATCAGCTGCAGGAGGATATCGGCACCATCAAAACAGCTTTGTTTTCTCTAATAGCTGAATTCAAGGAATGGAAGGGATCATTGTCGGATCTTGGAAACTGCATAGGGGATGCGGAGGTGAGAATATCATCAGTGGAAGACCACTTAGTAAAAATAGAAGCTGACAATGTGGAGCTAAAGAAATCAGTAAAAAAAATGGAAATTAAAATTGACAACCTAGAAGGGAGGTCTAGGTGTAACAATCTAGTCCTCCTAGGACTTCCAGAGGGGGATGAAGGCAGAAATTCCATAGCTTTCATGCAAAAGCTCTGTGTGCGTATTGCAGGCCCTTCTCCAAATGGGCCTATATATGTAATAGAGCGTGTGCACAGAGCAATTAGGCTGAAACCAGAGCCAAATAACCCACCAAGACCTATTATATTTAAAGTACTAAACTACTTGGACAGGGATCATATTTTAAAAGCTGCAAGGAGCGCTGAAAAAGTAGAATTGGAAGGGAAGCACCTGAGAATGGTTCCTTATCTTACATACAAAGTAAGACAGGATCGAGCTGCTTATCGTTCAATTCAATCCAAGCTTTACGCTGCCAAAATCCATCACAGAATGCTATATCCAGCACTTTTATAAGTTACTCTGCAGTCGAGTGTACAGTGCTACGAATCGGCAGAGCAAGCAAAGGCGGATTTGGCTGTCCAGTTACCACAACTGTTTGGAAAGGGGGACTGAGCAAGATAGATGGCAAACAGAATCCTGGAAAAAGCAAGTAAAAGTGTATAGGGAGCATATGTGAGAGGTGAAGTTGGACTGAGCCCACTAGTCAAAACAGTGACTGTTTTGTGTTTTTTGGGTTAGAAGAGTTTATTTTAAGTCCCACATTCAGAGGGGGAAAAATAAAAAAAAAGAAAGAAAGAGGGTAAAGCTTTTCATTTAAAAGGACTGGGTGAGTCTGGAAGGAGAATTGGTGTCTTCATTCTGATGAGCAAAGCCTCGGGACTTGATAACAGTGCATATCCTACTCCAGCATTACTTAAAATATGGATAGTGATTTAATATGGGGAAAATAAATAACTGCTGCCATCGTGTGGCTGCAAAGGAATATTGCAGTCCTTAAAACAATTAGTAGTGTGGTATCTAAATACTAAAAAGTGGCATTTGAGTTTAAGAAAAGGATGAGCTTTGTGAATTATTAACAGATAGCTTCAAGGAAAATTGCTATATTTAGGGAACACGAAGTATAAATTTGAATGTTGTTTGTTGTTTATAATTATAATTGCGAATGAAGGGGGACAGTTTTGAAAATGTAAGTCCTCTAGAGTTAATAGAAATAGTTATTTCATGAAAGAAGGCTTTAGGGGGTAAGGTAATTAGCAATGTAGGTGAATGAAGAGGAGGTACAGAATTATAGGGGAGATAGTGTAGGTGTGGCAGAATTGTTAAGGCACCTTTTTTTTGGTGCGTAAGAGATCATAGTGGGGCTGCTCCTCTCGGGGCATGGAGGATAAAACATTAGGGAGCGGGCATTCGGCCCGGGTAGTTAATCATTGGGGAAGAGAAAATAGGGGTTGGGGGAAGGGAAGGGGGTGGAGAAAGGGATATAGGCAGGACTTTAGTTAATGTTATTGCACCATTCAGGATGCAGATGCAGGCCACAATTAATGCAGTAGACATTTATGTTTTGGAAATATGGGGAGTTGGAGATCAATATCATCGAATATTAAGGGGGAAAGACAATTCAAAAAAATATGTAATATTACGTCATCTTAACAGATACCAACCTCACATTGTTATGCTACAGGAGACACATGTAAGTGTAGGGAGCTTGAGTCAACTCCACAAATCCTGGGTGGGACAGGTGTATGGGGCAGGTAACAGCCCTAGAAAGGCAGGGGTAGCTATTTTAATCCATAAAAGTGTACCTTTTAAAGAAATCAAGTTATGGCAGGACCCTGAGGGGAGATTTGTCTTTGTGCACGGGAGTTTAGCGGGGGTGGAGGTAATGTTAGGCTCCATCTATGGCCCAAATTAGAACAACCCGGTATTTTTTTCCACTACTAGAAGCCATAATATCCTCAGCTCCTAATGTTCTGTGCCTCCTCGGAGGAGATTGGAATTTAGTATATGCGAATGATCTGGATAGGTCATATAGTAAACGAGCAGGTCTCTCACCAGCACAGAGAGCGCTCCGGGAATTGATGACTGATTCTGGTCTTTCAGACCCTTGGAAACTTACAAACCCACAGGTGCATGAATATACTTTTTATTCAGCACCGCATAAGGTGCTCTCAAGGATAGAATTTTTTTCTTATCCGTTCTTTTGCTTTATCAGGGGTAGAAGATGTTGAGATTTATCCTAGGGTCCTTTCGGATCATTCTCCGATTTGGCTGAGGGTGAGATTTATTCAATATAGGAAGATTTCCAGATCATGGTCTCTAAACACCCAATTGTTGTTAGAGGAGAAATGAGTAGAAAGGATAAGGGAGTTTATAAAATTCTCGTGGGAGACTAACTATGCATCCATCCAAGCGACAGATGTGTTATGGGGAGCCCTTAAAACTACATGGAGAGGAGAGTTAATACGAATGGCCACAGTTAGGAAACATCAACAGACAAAGGAAGTTGAGGGGTGGTTAGAATGAATAAAAGTTTTAGAAAACTATCTGGGCTCACCCTCAGAAGAGCAGGTTTGGGGAGAACTTCAATCGCTTTCAGCGAAATATGCCTCTCATATGTTAAATCTCAATTTATGGGCTAATGCTAAGTGGAAAGCCAATTATCTCGGACAGGGGGAGAAAGCAGGGAGGCTATTAGCAAACAGACTTAAGCAACAGAGGGAGGCAAGGTGGGTGTCGACACTAGAAGATAAAATCACAGGACAGTTTACCTCTGACCCGTCAGTAATTTCTAAGATTTTTAGGGATTATTATCAAGATTTGTATACAGCTCCAGACTTACTGGCAGAATAAATAAATAAGTTGGAAGAATTTTACAGGATATGACGTTACCAAAGTTGAATATAGAACAACAAAATTGCTTAGTAGACAATATCAATATACATGAAATACTAGCTGCAATTGATAGATTACCAATGGGCAAAGCCCCAGGCCTGGACGCCTTCCCTCCTGCCTTCTACAAAACATTCAGAAATGAATTAGCACCATATCTGCAGGAATTATTTAACTACTTATTTGTGACTCCAATAAAAGAACCCTCCATATTTGAAGCCAGAATAGTGGTTTTACCAAAGCCTGGGAAGGACCCCTCTAGTCCAAGTAACTACAGACCTATCTCGTTACTTAATATAGAGGTCAAATTGTTGGCAAGTATTCTGTCATTCCAATTAAAACAGGTTTGGGACATCTTAATTGGACCTGAGCAGGCAGGTTTTGTCTCAGGTAGACACTCTAGTGACCTCTTTCAAAAAATTTGTCATCTGATGTCCGCGTCCGGGGAGCCCAATGCTGATATGGTACTGGTCTCCTTGGATGTGGAAAAAGCTTTTGACAGAGTCAATTGGAAATTTGTATTTGACCTTTTGCCTTGATATGGCATACCTTCTGATTTTATTCGATGGGTGGAAATACTTTATCATTCCCCATCAGCAAGAGTGCTTTGTAACGGGGTTATTTCTGATAGTTGCATGTTGACTAGAGGTACAAGACAGGGGTGTTCCTTATCCCCTATGTTATTTAATTTATATATTGAGCCGTTAGCCCTGAAAATGAAGGCGATCAAAACTATCAGAGGAATAAGAATAGGTGCAGAAGAATATAAACTATCAATGTTTGCAGACGATATTCTTCTGCATTTATCTTCTTGGCACTTATCATTGCAGTCAGCCATGGATATTATACAAGATTTCAGTGCTCTATCGGGATATAAACAGAATTCAAAAAAACATCAGTATTAGCTCTAACTCCAAAGGGTACAAAGGCCATGATAGAGGAACTAGGATCATGCTGGGCCCCCAAGTCAATTTATTTTTTAGGTAAAGAAATCCCTAAGGACATGGGTCCAGAAGCAAATGATTTGATACCTTTTAATGGACCAACATAGATGTAACAACAAGAACAAAGTGCTCTAGCTTTCAGACTAACCAGTCCTTCTTCAGAAGCTCAAGCTCAAGAGCCATTCAGAAATTAAAAAGACTGAAGGAGCGGGGAGGTCTCAGTATTCCCAATCTTTTTGTTTATTATTTGGCCTTTCAGGGGAGTAAGTATTTTCAATGGCAGGAACCACAAAGATATAATGCATCTAATTTAGCCTGGCTACAAATAGAGAGACACCTAACTTCCACTTATAAGGTATCATTAGCATCCCTGTTGTTTACACAGGGTAAGAAAATACCACAGAATTGGTGGTTTACACCCTTAACATGGTCAATGAGACCTCATGCTCAGCTGTGTAATAGCTTTAAGTTGGATCATCTCCATGACCTGAGGCAACCAATATTTAATAACTTAAATCTAACAATAGGAGGCAGAGTTATTACTCAGGCATTTTGGAAAGACTGGCGTGTGATGAAGCTATCAGAAATAATGACAGAGAAGGAATTTATCTCACCCTCTGTATTCAAACAAACCTTTCAATTTTCAACATTACGTATATTTAAATATCTCCAAACTAAGCAATGCGTATGTAAGGCCCTAAATAAATCCCCATGGTCTTCAAAGGCAGATAGAGTGTTCTCAGAGATGGCAGAATTAGCTACTTGACCTTGACCTATATCTAATTTCTACAGAAAATTGGTTTCTGTGGCTGAACTTGCTTTCAGACCGACAGCTATGTATTGGAAGATGGCTGCTAATCTTTCATATGATCCAGCTCAGTGGGAATCAATATGGTCTAATAATTATAATTTTCTTAAGCAGGATAGTCTCCAGTTAGTTAGATTCAACATTCTTCATAATTTATATATCACTGTGGTTAAGAGGAATTTTATGGAAAAACAGCATTCTTCAACTTGCCTGAAATGTAAACACAAGTTGGGAATGCTTAGCCACATGATCTTGGCTTGTTCTAAGATCCAAGATTATTGGCTTAAGGTTAAAAACTTTTGCAGCCTATTATTCAGAAAGAGCAATTATTTTACTATTGAAATATGTGTGCTGGGCCACGTCTCAGTGGCTATTCCAAGCAAATTTAAATATTATTTGACATTAATTTTGGCTGTGGCACTGCTTCTTATAATGAGGTACTGGGTGAAAGATACTTCACTACCCTTTCGGGAATGGATTCAAGAACTGTATATTGCTATCAATGTAGAAAGAGCAATAGCCTTATAGTACCATTCTCTTGGATCTTTTAGTAAGAGATGGGAGCAACTCACATCCTTTATAGCTGAAAGGTGGGAGTCAGCACAGAATGGTCACAGCTCCAACTCTTCCTGAGGTAGTAGGTGGATATTAAAATAATATGGTTAATCAAATGGAATGTATTAGTTGATACTATGATTATTTTTTTTTTCAAGCCATGGAGTCCTGAAGGGTATTTGATTGATAAAGGGAGGGAGGTTGGGAAGGGGGTTAACTTAGTTCATTTATTTAGTAAAATAGACCATAGGAAAGAGGGGTGGAAGTGGGGGGGGGAAGGGAGGGAGAGGGAATAGTGTGAGTTTTCAAGTTTTAGTTGTATTATTATTGTCATTGAAAAGCCCAATGCATCTGTATGTGTATTGTATGTTTATAATTTTGTGCATCTAATAAAGTATATTAAATTGCAAACAAAAAAAAGTTACAGTGCCTCTTTATTTTCAATGATGGACATTTCTCCAAACAGTACATTTACCAACAGATCTCATGTCAAGAAGTACTGCAGTCTTATTAACTCATTTTGTAGAGATTTTCATATATTTCCATTTGATCAATATATTTTCTCCACAGTTAAGTCACATCTTATCCAAGGATCAAAACTGTGAGACAGATGCCACTTCAACAGGTATAACATTTTGCAATTTACAGAGGTTGCTTGGTCCTAAGCATTCATTTGAAACTAAAACAAATCAAAAGAGTTATGATTTCCAATAGAGATTGACAGGTCTATAAATAAATAATTCACTGCATCAACAGGCAAAATGAGTTTGCACAAGTGTGTGTGTACAACCAAATTATATATTCTTAATATCTCCAAGTCTCATGATCAAGGTTTTTCACCCTTATAGAAAGGTACAAGAAGAACTATGCTCATAAAGGAAATTGGAGGTGCAGCAATAATCTACCACCACCCCGCATCAAAAGAAATAAGGCTGCAGAAAGAGGGAAGAACAGAAGAACTATAACAGATAAGAGTTCTGGAAGCTTGGTTTAGGTATCTTATGATGCCTGGGTGGCTTGTTTTCCCACTGCCTGTAAACAATTGGCTACAATCTTTGAATTTGCTGGTTTATCAGGTCAAAAGTGTATAATTGCTTCTGCAAAATATAAATTTGTTGGTCTTAACCTCACTGTCCTATAGATGATACTTTCTCTACCATCACAGAGATACCAGAGGAATTCTGTCTAGTAGTGATGATATTGCCGCATTTCGTTATGTGAAGTATTTCACATAATTTGGCTGTTTCGCAAAATTTTATGAGGAAGGGAAATGCAAAATTCGACACTTGTGGGCAAAAGTTTGCCATTTTCAGGCAAAATATCACATTTCACGGGAGGAATTTTGCACATTCGCACCCCCCAAAAATGTTTTTGGGAATGGCTGAATTATGCAAAATATTTCACACTGTGAAATGGCCGGTTTCATGGGAATTTCACAACATCTCGACTGTCAAGGTAAAGGAAAATGGAAGGGATGCAATGGTCTGCCACCCTCAAAGTATTGAGACATAAAATGGTTATCCACCTTAACATTTGATGTATCCTCCCCACATCACCAGAAGAATATTGTAGACCTTTGAAATGGAGAAAAAGAATAAAATCCCTCTGGGGATCTGGAACCAGCCTTTCCTCCATGCAGATGGACTAATCCCATTCTTTGATATTTGTATGGAATTTTCATATTGTGGACACTGAACCAATGTTATTAAAGGGAGGCCTGGAAAATAATACCATTGATCACTGAAGAGTAATCAGTTAGTTAGAAATAATCACATTCTTAAAAACCTGATTTTTTTTTAATTAAAGGTTCAAGAAACCAGAAGTACCCCTATACATAACATAGTTATGCAGTGGGAAAAAATGTTGCAAGCAGAAGAGTTCTGTTAAATGGATACTTGGGTTTTGATTGACAAATCTCTTGAGCCTTACCATATTGAATCATATTTATCTGATGGTTTGAGGTTTGAGTGAACATATTTTAATCTTAAGACAGGATGCTGTCATCAGCTTGCCTGGTGGCACAGTGATAGCAGTATCACCTGGCACAGCAATGCCCAGGGTTCAGGAATGGTCTAGGGCCACTCAGATGCTTGCTTGGGGGAAGGAAGATTAAACATCTTATGGACTGCTCTCCTCCTTCACAGGGGGGTGGGCAGTGTGTCTTGCTGCTTCACTACAACTTAACAGAGGCTAGGTGATATAACAGTGGACATCCACAGAGTTGCACTGATGCAGATGCCTGTTACATGTGCATATGTAAGCATACACAAGTGTCATTGCACACTGCTCTGGCCTTGAGGAATGGGATATACCATCAAGAGCAAAATTACCACAGCAAGCAAGAAGAAAACATGACTTCACAGACCCTGCAGTACCAGCTGATGCACCCCGCACAAAATAGTTGTTCTGGAAATTGGTGGGGAAAGTCTTGTAAAAGGTAAATGATGGGGCTGGTGGTAGCAACTCAATGCATCCAGCAGGGGAACAAGGAGTATAAACACTTAAAGTAAAAAAGAAAGGATGTTGTTGGAGTCAAAACAAAAGTAACTTCAAGAAAAGTAGAAGAGCATTTGCAGCAAAGTGAAGTAGAAATATTGTAGGGATCAGACTGACAGGAAGATGGGGGTGTCACTCTTTTTGTAAGTGAAGGTGTCACTGTGGAAGAAAAGGGGGGCATAATGGGGCACACAGTGTCACAATGTCTGTATGGGGTGAGCTATGGGGAAGAGGGACAAATATCTCCTGGTGGTGAGTCCACCAAACAGTTCAGTGGAGGATGGTGCTCAGCTGGTGGGGGGAAATTATAAAAGCAGCCAAATTAGATGAAGTAGTCATCCTAGGGGATTTCAATCTCATGGGCATAGACTGGCATCCTGAGAGGTCTATTGACAGGTCTGAGACAGAATGCCTGTCCACCTTTAAGGACTGCTTCATACAGCAGTATTTCCAACAGAGCACTAATTTCTAGGCATCCCCAGACCTTGTTCTCAGCAGTTGTGAATGGGGTGCTCTCCAGTGTAAAAGTCAAGAAAGAGTTCAAATGTAGAGCACTCCTTACAAAAACTTCATGGATTGAAAAGATAGAGACTCAAAATGTTTATGTCATACCTTAAGTTGAGTGCAAGTTGACTTGGCAAGCCTCTCCATAATGCAGTTTACACACAAATTGAAGATTACAAAGGACATTCCACTCGCCCAGAGCTGGAAATGACCCAGCACTTCAAGCTCGTACCTAAGCCTTGGTCAGGAGGTGACACTTAAATCTGTATGTGAATTGCATTATAAAGAGGCTTGTTAAGTCAAGCTGTAATTGGGGCTGTGTGTATCCTGGAATGAGCACACTTTGTCTTTAAATCAAATCTGTTGCAACAGTAATTCTTTGTCTTGTACTATTCTAATTCTTCTCCCTATGTTCCCTAACTATCAGGAAGGCCACCTGTAGTTATTCTGTGTATCCCTATTTTCTTTCCTTCTTTCATTTCTTCTTGCTCTTCCACATTTTCACTGTGCCCCTGATTACACGTTTAAATCATTTAGCTAGGACAAACCCAGTGAAAGTAGTCCTTATTTGCCCTCTTGTGTAGCTTAGGGGTGGAAACTACAGGGTGAAATGAAAGACAAGCTGAGTGTCTTTCTGGCCGCTTCTGTCACCCTCCTAGCAAAATAAACTGCAGAGATGATTTTCTAAACAAAATAGAATGTGTGTGCAAGGTAACCCGTAGTTTGGTTCTTCAGTTAATGTTACCTGCAGTTTAAAATTCAGTGCTAAAATGAGGCTGCTTGGTGCTTGCTATTTTCTGTGTGATAGACTGAAAATGAGCATATTTGTCTCCTCAGGCTTTGGCAGACCATTTTGTTTTGTTTCTTTTTAAAACAACACATTCTTTCTGAAAAGAGACTCTTGTATGTTAACAGACTTATGTTTTGTATGCTATGTTTTAGGTAAAAGAAAACTTGTACTGCTGTGCTAGAAAATATTGCCTTACCTATTTTAGCCTTTTCTGCAGCCAGGATTCTTCTTCATCCCTCAGACTCTACTATAGGGACAGGCGGCCATCTTCTCAGTTAGTTTATAGTCAGTAGTGATGGGAGGAGCATGACTGTTTGGAATTGCATACATAGAAAGGATTTGCCTTATTATTATTATTTCTAGATTATGTTATTGTGTTTCTAACATTCTAGTGTAGGTTTGCTTTAATTCTGAACTAAAAATAAATATTCTGGAAGATTTTAGTTTTTAGTTATAAAAAGGGGCGGGGCCTAATTGATCACCTGATCCTACTCTTGTATAAAAGGACCAGGTCTGGGAGCATTTTTTTTTTAATTTTCTGATAGGGTGCTGACCCTATCAGACACCTAGCTCTTTTCTAGGTGCGATTTTGTTTCCGTTTGAAGCTATACTGAACCGTTATGCCTTTATTTTCTTGTCTTCTTGTTTATGATTATTTTCTTTTGATGAAATCAGTCCGCTTTTGTTTATTTCCATTGTATGAATAAATACTTTTTTTATTTGGCATCCTGACACTGTGTTGGACTTCCTTACTACCCATGTTTACACAAGCTTACAGTCAACTTATGATATGAAATAAAAGTTCTGAACCTCTATCTTTTCAGTCTGTGAAGTTTTTGTAAGGTGCACACTACATTTGAACTCTGGTTGTGAAGCTGGGCTGGCTGCCCTTGTAGCAGCACTCACACCCCTGAGACTGACAGCACCTGTTTGTGTTCAAAAAGTCAAGGAATCCATGGGAGGCCACAACTGGGTTATCTTCTCCATGGTGACATACATAGAAAACAAACAAAACCTCAGTCACCAGAACCATACACTTTGGAAAGGTAGACTTTGCCATAATGAAGTGCATAGTTTCTAACAGTCTGTTGTGGCTGCATGAGACTAGTAATGCAGAGCACATGTGATGTTCTTTGAGAAAGTTGCACATTTCTACAAACAATAGGAGGAAAGGCCAAATAGTGGCCACCAGGCTCAGCAGGGATGAAAGCCAAATAAATCTGGACACTAAAGAAGGTCTTTGACCACTTAACATGGACTGGTTGTTTCATGGCCCAAGAATAGCACAAATCAGCACTTAGGAACTTCAAAAGCTAGAAGTAAGACAACTAACCAGCAGGAGCTACAGACAAAGCCAAAACCCTCTTTCAGTGAATAAATGGAGGGAGGAAGGGGAAGATGGGGATTGAGCACATGAAAGCAAGATGGGGAACCAGGGACAGATGAGAGGAGATAGACAAGAGGTGATGACTGATATGCTTAAAAAAAATTGCTTTACATACAGTATATACTTTGTTTTCAGTGTTCACCACAGGGCCCCTGTTGGGGAAGGGAGGTTACTAGAAGAGCCAATAACATTAGGGATATCCACAGTGCAGTCATTAGATATCATGCCTATCCTGGTAGATATATACCTGGCAAGAAGTAAGCTAGGTAAGTCCCAAGTGTAGACGGGATGCACTCCTGTACCATAATGGACTGAAAGAAACAATTGGCAGGGTCACTTGCAATAATCTTTCAGGACTCTGTTTGGACAGCTAAGTAAGTAACTCAAATGTTATTTATGAAGCTCCCTATTCCTGAGGCCCGGGGCACCGTACAGATTCTGGCAGTGACACTATCAGCTAAACAATAGACAAATAATTCAATAAAAATCAATCAATCAATCAAAAGAAGAAATAAAGTAATATAGTAAAATAAGAAATGCTGGGGTAACTATTCTTGGGCAAAATAATGGATCCTAAAAGCCGCTCTAAAAGGATCTGGCTGCAGGTCCCACTAAAAGGCCTCCAATGAAAGGGCCTCCCTCAAGGACCTAGAAAGTGAGTTCCACAGGGCCATTCCTGCCACCTCAAGTGAATGGTCTCCAGATGTTTTAAGCTGAGTCCTGGGAACTGCTAGGAGGCCCTCAGAGAAGGAGCAGAGAGAGAGAGAGTGTTGAGAGCAGCTAGGAGTCAGTAAGTTACTCCAGTAGCCAAGGCCCAGTTTGTACAGGGTTTTATAGGAGAGAAGACCCACCCTGAAGGTCATCCTCCAGCTGACAACTAGCCAATGTAGATCACGCAGGACTGGGGTCACATGGCAGGGCCCAGGGAGGCCCATCAGTAACCTGGCCATTGCATTGTGCACAAGCTGCAGGTGATGCAGAACACTTCCACTGAACCTGAGGTAGAAAGCATTGCAGTAGTCAAGTCTGGATGTCACAAATGCATACAGCAGTGAGGGTGTATGGTATAGATGACTGGAATGTGGCTAGTGTTGATTAAATCTTCAAGAAGGGGTCAATGTCAGACCCAGGCAACAACAGGATGGTTAGCCTCACTTCAGTGCTTGTCAAGGCCCTAGAGGCCATTAACAAGAACAGAATAATGGAACACTTCATTAATGCCAAGGTTCTTTCCCCATCTCAAGCCAAAACAACCTGACCATCTTCTCTTAAGGGGTGACCATGAACAGAGGCAGGGCCATTGATATAGTCTGTCTGTACCTCAGCAAGAACTTTGATACTGTGGCACAACATGGCATGCTACTGATAAAATTAAAACAAAACTGTATAAACAAGACATATACAAGGTTGAGTGCTAACTGGCTTGGTGGAAGGACAGGATCCCTCAGGGATTGTTACTGGGGCCATTGCTCTTCCTCATCTTTATAAATTATCTTAAAGCTGGGGTCTTTAGCAGGCTGCTTAAGTTTGCATATAACACTAATGTATCTAAAGTGGTGGATTGCTTGGAAGATGGAAACAAACTTCAGGAGGGCTTAAACAAGCTGGGCATTTGGTCTGACTCATTGAACTTCTGATTCAAAGTAGTCAAATTCTAGGTTCTGCACATGAGAATGAAAAACAGAGGAAGGACACAGACACTGTGTTGGGCTCCTCTTGCTGAGGTAGTATAGGTGGGTGAAATTAGCAAGTTCTGAATTCACAGAATATTTATGAGTTTACGTGAATTTCATGAAATTTCACATTTTGGGGGATTTTCTGAACTTCTTTAATTGGCCATAACTCGGTCCGTCTTAAAGGTAGGCATTGGAAATTTGCTATGCTTATTTTCTGGAACAAGCCCTAAAATTGTGCCAAGTTTCATAACATTTGAATGAAGAATGAGGAAGTCATAGGGGCTCAAATGCTAGCAATTTATATTCATGTGAAACTTTCTGAAACTATTTCTGTGCTTAGAACTTAGCCACCTTTGGAGCTAGACAATTGAAAATGTAGATGCCTGCCTCCCAACATGACTTCCAGGAGCTTGCTTCTGAACCTGGGTCGTCAGCATGGCAGCATCACGTTCTGATGCTGGACTGTGGTGGTTACCTTAAAGCCTAATATTTAGCATCAGTAAACTTAACAACATTGGTGATATTCTGTTCTCTAGCTTTAAACTTATTGGGGCTTAAAATGCAACAGTTTATGTAATTGCAAAATGTAACTTTCATAATTTCTGATCATTCAGAGACTTATACCTTAATCACCTTTAAAGCTAGAGATCTGAAACTTGGCACACATATGTATAAGAGCATGTTTAATGTAAACATACCAAATCTGGTGCAATCTGCACAAATGCTTTTAGTTTATGTAGTTGTTAACTACAATTGTAAAATTTCCAAAACTTTGGAGGCTTATAACTCAATCACTTTTAAAGACAGAGATCTGAATCTTGGTACACTTCTGTACGGGCACTGGAAAGTCAACTTTCCAAATTTGGTACAATGTCAAAAAATACTTTTTTAAATTAGATGGAAAGAACCAAAATCAAAGTTTTGGCAAAGTTTTGTGAAATTTTTGTGGGAATTCTGTGAAATTTCATGGATGTGAAATCATAATTTCACCAGTGTTCTGCTGGTGGAAAAAAACAATTGCCCACCTTTATACAGTAGAGGAGCAAAAGGACCATAATAGACAACCAATAGGCAAGGGGTTGAGCAGGACAAGCAGTGGGAGGCCACTATCAAGAGATCAAGCAGAACACTGGTGTGCATCAAAAGTGGTGACCAGCAAAAGCAGGGGAAATAATCCTGTCACTTCACAAGACCCCGGTAAGGGCCAACCTGGAGTAATGCACATAGGTGTGGTTGCCTTAATACAAAAAGGACACAGAGGGAGTCAAGAAGGTGTAACAGAGGGCCACATAAATGTTCAGAGGTATGGGTAGCAACACCTATAAAGAGAGGCTGTAGGCACTTAACATGTTCACCCTGGGGAAAATAAAGGTATGAGTGGACAGGATCCTCACACTTAGGGGTGGTCAATTCAGTGGTAATATGAGGAGACTCAGTTCTACTTGAGGGTGTTGGGCCTATAGGACAGTCAACAAGTAGAGGCAGTGGACATGAAGATGGTTCCATATCAAAATAGCAAACACAAAATAGCAAATGCCAAAGCACATAACAGCTACTACTACCAGTTCTCTCAACAATTATTCTTGGCATGATCACTTGTGACATATGCGGGGGACTACTCCACCCACTTTTCCCCTATTTTAAATATTCTAGAACCACGCCGCTCATTTATGGTGGAGAGAATGACATATTCGGAGCAATGTAAATATGAGTCACTACTTTGTGTCATTCGCTAATTTGACATTCGCTATTTTGACTTTAGACAGTTAATGTTTTAAAATTAAGTCTGGACACATGTCTGCTTACCATGGGAATCACTGAGTACTCTGAGTAATATAGAGGGCAGGGAATCCCTATAAATGAATGATTTAATTCCTGCTATTAAATTTTGGGGTGGAGGTGTACATAATGATTATAGAATGCCTTCCAATCCTAAATTACTATGTCTCTTAACTCATTGCCTCCACAGGAGCTCTCTGAAGTTGCAGCACTTGTCTCCTGTATACTATTAACAGTGAATCCTGGGCCTTTTTAAGCAAAATCAAGCCATAATCAACATGCCAAAAACAAATGCTAATAGCACAAAAAACATAAGTGCTAGACAAAACATATGAGTGGCAAACTTGTTCAGCATAAAATTACCTTTCCAACGGTGGTATGCAAGTAATAATAGGTAATTTCATTTTTTTCTACGCTGGTCGAAATAGCAACATAAACATTTTTTCCACTAAAAAATGCACCATAACCCTTTTTTTGTTAGGAAATATGTAACATATCAACACCAAATTAAGCATCTGGACATTAGATGTACTTTTAATAACTTGTTTGTACAAAAACAGCTAATTCTGAAGTATTAAACATACTTTTTCCCCATTTTAGTCAAGGTGTATTGGTGAGGTCTGAGGGACAAATCTGAATCATACACACCCTACCATAAACAAATGCATATAAATCCTAAAGTATACATGATATACACAATGTATCAGTGGCAAAGTTGTTCCGCACAAAATTGCCTTTCCAACGGTGCTATGCAATCAACTGTGCTCAATTCGGTTTTTGTTTTATACTGACTGAGATACCCAGAATGTGTGTTTTCTTCAAAGTGTTTAGGTGGTTCTTGATGGACAAAATGTCTGCCATACACACCATGTCATACACAAATGTGAATAACTCCTAAAGTGAACATGATACACACAAAGTATCAGTGGCAAAGTTGTTCAATACAACATTACCTTTCTAATGGTGCTATGCAGTCAAGTCTAATCAATTATTGCTGGCAAGTAATATTAAAACATGTGAGTGATGTATCCAGATGTTACTAGGGCACACAAGAAATCTGTAGGTGACTTCTGCAGTCATTCTGGGACACATTACAGTACATTTGCTGCTGCCTACAGGTGTATCCTAGGAGACAATGAGTTAATGACAATTTTACTATGATATTTTATGGCACATAGAGTTTAGGTGAACATTACTACACATGAATTGCCATGATGAAACTGAAAACACTGTCAGTTCATTACAAATGTATTGTTCCAATCACAAGATGGCTTGGCAGCTTTTTATTTGTCTATTAGATTCTCTGGAGTGTGAAATGAATTTGAAGGTGAAGAACTTACTTCAGAAGAATCTTGAGATGAATCTTGAGTGGTCATCAGCCATATTAAAGACTTATTGAATATCAATCCACCTACAGAAAAAGGTAAGGCTTTCTTACAAAAAAAAAGTGACAAACTAATTATCAGTTATAGACCAGTTTAATCTTACTTAAAATTTTAGGACATGGCAGCAGCCTTAGCTGTAAATGCTTTCAGTTCTTAGAAGAAGAGCTCTTTGGATAGGCAGAATATGGTCGTTTTGAGTCTTCAGGTGCTCAAGGGCCTGTTGCATCTGCTTCTGAGTTTTCCCTAATGGGTCCAAGCAGCCCTGCTGCTATTTTGAAAAGATGCAGCCACATGCAACAAAAATCCACAATGTTCAGTAAAAGAAGTGATGCAGATGTGCTTTGGGCCATTTCTTGCCATACTTATGCATAGTGTGCCACAAAATTAGGATGCTGGTACTGTATACCATCAAACAGATGGTATAATAGTCCAGCTGTACTGTATTTCCTTTATAAAAATAGTGGCAGACACACCTTGGACAGATCATTTAAAAAATATAGCTCATTGCCTTCTTTTTGGGGTGAGGACTGGAGCCCTCCGAATTTTGGGAGATAAAGCTCTTAGGTTGGGTGTGGTGTAAAACCCTTCAAGCAAGCTCCTCTAGGTTTTGGCTTTGAGTGTTAACTTGGGGTAGTGATCCTTTGGGTCCCGGTCACAGAATCCTTATGATGACAGGGGTGCAAAGCCCTTTCAGTCCTTAGATGCAGACAGCTTTGAACATCTGGGCGACAGGATATTAATAATGATTTGGATGTACTGTCCTTTGAGTCCTTAAATACAGACCTGTTTATGTCAATTGTGTCATGTGCTGGCATTTTTAACACTGTAGAAATTATTTTACATCTATTATTAAATATCCTTTTAAAAATGGATAAATCTTAATTAAAAACTAATGGGTAACAGCTAGGGTGAACCACAAGAAACTAAAGAAAGACAATAATTGTGATGTTAGAGTACAAATTCTCATGACTCTTTGTTACCGTGTGGAGAGATAGACTATTGCAAGGGGTTGACCAACTGCTCAGAGTTAAGCTAACATTTTTTTGCAATTTTCAGCACCCTTTCTGAAAGTAAAACAAAAGGATTTGTCAGTATGGGTACATTTTCATGGCTTAAAACTCAGCGGAAGTTTGGGTGATGCCAAGACTAAATGAAAGCTAAAATATGGCAATAAATATTGCATTTTTTAAACTTCATCCCAATAGCACCAGCAACTGTTTAGATTGTATTCCAGCAAAAATATTTAAAATGAGAAAAAAAAAATCCACACCAGACAGCCCAAACAATCAAATCCATAGATACAGCATCATAGTTTAAAGGGGGAAAGGAGGTTGTTTTTAATTGATATCTCCAAATTATCCACATTTAACAATACCTGAACAGGCATTGTAAAATGCTATGTTTATTTATTTAAAAGTTGATAACCAGGAAAGACACCATGAATCAAAGCTCATTTCCAGGTATGACCTGGGGGAAAAGGGGTACAGAGTACGAGTAAATACAAATGACATACAGAGTGCTTTGTAGGGTACTTAGCGATGGAATATACACAGCAAGAGATAATTACAGCATGGCAGTAAATACAAGTAGCAATGAAATATACACAGCAAGAGATAACTACAGCATGGCAGTATATGCAAGTAGAAGTACAATTCAATAGCTATATTTACAAAGATATGTACAACCAAGGAATGGAGAGCAGTCAGATGTGTCTGGTGAGGGCCTAGGTGGGAAAACAGGTGCAGGAGGTGATGGGGATTTTGAGTACATGCCTGAGAGAAGAGAAGAGAGGAGAAGAGAAGAGAAGAGAGAAGAGAAGAGAAGAGAAGAGAAGAGAAGAGAAGAGAAGAGAAGAGAAGAGAAGAGAGGGGAGGGTGTTCCAGAGGGATAGAAATCTGTAGGAAAAGGACAGCTTGCCTGAAGAGGTGTGGACACGTGGAAGGGAGAAAGTGTGGGAACTGTTAGAGCGGGAGTTGTAGGGTAAGGGAGTAGCAGGGGTAAGGAGAGAGGTGAGATAGGACGGGAGGGACCCAAACCAGTATTTAGCAATGAAAGTACAGCAATGAGAGGAGCACGTTTGGGAGAAGGACTGGAGGGAAAGGTAAGAGTATAGGTCACAGTGGTGAGTTAGAGGAGGGGAGTAAGAAGCAAACCTACAGAAGGCATGAAACTACACAGCCAGTTTAGTGAGGAAGGTGGTATGGACAGCACTGTAAACAATGAGAGCATAATTAAAGGCAAGAAGGATCCATTTAACCATAAGGTCATGTCTAACAGGGAGGGTGAGACTGGATTTGTTGCAGTAGAGTAACCCCAGTTTAAGGCACAGTTTGGTATAGAGGGCATTGAAGTGGGAGGAGAAATCGAGGGAGGAGTCAAGCCAGACACTGAGATATTTATAGGCTTGGACATTGTCAAGGGGAGTGTTGGTCATGGAGAAGAAAGTAGGACAGGAGGGAAGCCTGGCAAGTTCTTGTTTAGTGCCAAAGGTCATGGCCACAGTTTTATTGCTATTGAGCTTAATGTGGTTGCTTCAAACCAGGCTGTGACCAATGAGAGATCTTGTTGAAGGTGAGATTGAATGACCTGGGTGGATGGTCTAGACAAAAAAAGGGCTGTATCATCCGCATACATGTGAATGTGGGTGTGGGAACAGTAGAGGGGAGATCATATATAAAGAGGGAAAAGAGAACAGGCCCAAGAACTGTACCTTGGGAAACACCTACAAAATTAGGGAAAGAAGGAGAGAGGACGTTATTAAATGTGACTGTCTGGAAATCGCCAATAAAGTAAGAGCTGAAACAGGCTACTGAGACAGGGAAAAGGCCACTATAACTCAGCTTGTAGAGAAGGCGGGAATGGGAAAGAGTCAAAGGCCTTAGTGAGGTCTATAAATATGGCAGATGATCTGACTGTGGTCCATCGCTGAGTGAATGGTGTCTGTGAAGCATAAGAGAGAGGAGGAGGAGGTCAAGTGGATTTCCTGGATCCTGCTTGGATGAGGATAGAAAGTCATTTAGCCTGGCAAGAATTTTGGATTCTTGCAGTTTGGCAAGAGAGAGGAGAAGTGAGATAGGGCAGAAGTTACCAGGGCTAGTGAGGTCACTGCCTTTGTGGAGGGAGAGAACTGTAGCAGACATCCAGGCAGAAGGGATCATGGCTGAGGAGAGTGAGAGATTTAGGATGTGGATTAACGGGGTCACTATTGAGGGGCCAGAGATTTTAAGAAGCCTGGGATGCAGTCCATCTGGATTAGATTTATTGGACTTGAGTGTAGAAAGGGCTCTCAAGACTTCTGATGGAAGAATAGGTGGGAACTGGGGGGCAGACGGATGTGAAGAGGGTTGAGGAGAATGGGGTGGGATGGGGTAGGCCCAGAAGGAATGGCACAAGAAGTGAAGTATTTATTAAGGTTTTTTTGGCAAAATAAGCTGGACTGGAGATTAGTGTGCCATCTACCTGGAAGGGGGGGAGAGTCAGAGGAGGGATGAAGTAGTGAGTGAAGGTCCTGCCAGAAGGAGGATGGAGTACTATTAGAGGGGTGTAGCCGGGATTCAAAGAAGTTGGATTTTGTGCACCTGATATTTTGTTGTGGAGGGCATGGAAGTCCTGGAGGTAGGACTGGGTGCCTGTAGTTTTGAATCAGCACCAAGCATGGTCATAAGCTCTACATTTGGCCAGGATATCAGAGGTTATCCAGGGATGGTGGGTGCGCCTTACTCTTGTAGTTTTATGGGGGACATGGGAGTCCCAGATCTTCAGGAACATAGAGGTGAAATGGGAGAGGGAGGAGTCTACTGAGAGGGAGGAAAAGACAGGGCTCCAGTTGGCCTGTGCCAAGTCCTGGAGAAGTTTACGTATGTAACCCCCACCCCCATCATTTTGCAAATGACAGGTGGTATGCTGTTTAAATCTGACAGCAGTACCAGGTGGGGACTGGGTTCGGGGAGGAATAGGTCACTCGGCACAAAGCCTAGGTTTGGCTATTCTGCACAGGGGCACCCAAGTAACTCCGAACACAGGAAGCAATAACTGTAATGTCCAACACTGGAAATAGGATTCTAAAGTGTGGCTTTATTCACATCCAAGCAGAACAACAAAGCATAGATGAACCCCCATGGGGCTACATTCCTGGTAATGCAGATTAAAAGAATCAAGAACACTTCTTCAAAACTTCAGCCCTCAGGATCTGAACCCACCAGGCACACAGCCTGGACTTGTAGGCTGTTTCGGGTACACAGCCCAAACTTGTACACTGATCTTTGATTCCCAGGCTCAGCTCCATTGCCGGCCACTCAGACACCTTCCATATGTCATGAAAACATTTTCTGGTTGCTCCCTAAACCACCTAAGAGCACCTCAACTCTATCAGGGAAACTTCCTCTTAATCCCAAGTCTGGGTACTTTTCTCAGGCACTGGCCAAGTACCTGAGAGAAAGTAAAGTTGCCACAGAGCAAATCCATAGAGGTGAATTTGGTTACCACTGAGGTCTCCCAACTCTCGCTTCTAGAATTCATACCTGGCCACTTCTCTGGACAGGAAACACTTCATACTATAAAGCTTGGCAATGTACTGTAGATTATGGCTAAATGTATGTCACATTTCCTCTACTTGTCTTGCTTTCCGTTTGTGCTGGACTTGAACACACTTTAAATTGGCATAGCCCATTGCTCTAGGCCCCCCACTGATTAAGCAGTCCAATCCCCACTTTACTTCACTCTTTGGTGCTGGACTTGAACCTACTTGAGTTATCCGGCAATGTCTATTACACTAGACCTCCTACAGATTAAGTAGTCCAATCCCCACGTTCCAACAGTTCAGGTGAAAACACTGGCCCTCTGCCCGAGCGAACTCACCCTTTGGTTGCAGGTGCCCCACAGGCAATTCCTCCACAGGAATTTCTCTCTGAGAGCTTCTGTTGCCGAAGCACAACTTGAAATAGGCAGCTTCTTCCCTTAGCCGAAACCAGGAGGGTTGCCCCTGGAAGACAGGCAAACCTTCCCCCCCAGGGAGGGGGCACTTGGACCAGTGACAGCGGTCTCCACCGCTTCAGCAATAAGTTTCTATGTCCCTCTTATGGTGGAAACACACACCTTCTTAACAGTAGCTCTAAAACAGAGCTTAAACTCTGAGAGCCTGCACACAGACTGCTGTGCTGCTGTCTCTCTTCAAGACTGCATACAGACTCTGTTCAAAATCCCCAACATTCTATCCTAACTTCCAACTGCAGCACTCCAGTGTGGCTCATGCAGCTGTGAGAGTTCTATGATGATGTCATCCCTCAATCTCAGCTGAGACTGAGAACAGAGTGAGACAGTGTGAAATCCATTTAACTGGAGTTTCACAAGCTGCCTTCCCTGCCTACCACTAGGTCTTACTGGGATTCTAGTAACCCCAGGTAACAGGGGGGTTACATGTACATTAAAATATTTTAGGTGGAGGAATTGGATGTATTTGGGGGGAGTGAGAGGAGGATGGACTTTTCTTATACAATAGGCAGGGCAGTGGTCACTGAGCATGTCAGGTAAGATGCCAGCAGAGCAAATGAGATGGGGGTGAGAAGAGATTACCCAGTCAAGCAGTGAGTGTGACTGAGATCTAGGGTTAGGATGCATAGGCTCTTTAATCATTTGGGAAATATTTAGTGCCTTGATTTGTTGACAAGCAATAAGAGATGAGGGGGAGAGCTAGTCTAGTTGAAAATCACCCAGTAGAATGAGCTCACCAGAATTAATGAGGGTGGAGAAGGCAGAGATGTGGGAGACCGGGGATGAGGAGGAAGTTACAGGAGGCATATAAGACCCCCACAAAAAGGGGAGAAGAAGAGTGGAGGGTGATGGAGGTAAGGAGAAATTCATGAGAGCAGGGAACAGCCTTGTGGTGGGAGATGGAGCAATTTAAAGAGGTACGGGAGTAGATGGCCACCCCCCTGCCATGTTTTCCATGATCCTGTTGGAAGAAGGTGAAGTCAGGAAGGGCCATTTGAGAGTCAGGGACACAAGAGGATAGCCAGGTTTCTGAGATGCAAAAAAAGTCCAGGGAGTGTATGGTGACCCACACTTTTAGGTCATCCAGTGTGAGAAGGAGGCTGCATGCATTTACTAGGTTTTTAGGACATAAGGGAGCCAGTTGGCCCATCATGAATGTTACCCACATATGTGGGAATAACTATACCAGACGATATTGAGAATAGTAATAATATTCATCCAACTTATTTTTAAAAGATTCCAAGTTTGATGGGTCAGCAATACACTGGGGACGTTTATTCTATGCCATTATTGTACGAACTGTATAGAACTGGTTCCTTTTATTAGTGTTTACTTTAGGGACAATTAGCTTTTTATTATGTGATCGGAGATTGTCACGTGTGTGGCTAATTTGGATTCCATGTTCTACCATGAGCTCTGGAGATTGGAGTAATTTAAACAGAAAAAGAAGATTGCCCTTCTGTCTATGTGCTTCTAAGGAATGAAGTCCTGTACAGTACAATCTCTCCTGGTATGATTTTCCCTTTAAATTAGGCATCATTCTGATCACTTTTCTCTGTACTCCCTCAATAACTTTTTCGTCTCTGACCAATTGTGGTGACCAGATCGGTGACCAATAATCTACAATTGGATGAACATAACCTTTGAAGGTTGAAATGATTACCTGCTCTGATTTACAAGTAAATGATTTATTAATTTTATTAACTAGATTTTTTGAGTTTCCGGAAATTGGTAAGCACTGATCTCTAGATGTTAATTTATTGTTAATTATAACTCCTAAATCTTTTTTCTTTTGCCAAGTTCTTAAGTAAACTCTGGTTCAAAATATTAGTATACATTGGGTTATTAGCACCAAAGTGGATGACAGTACATTTCTCCACATTCAAAATCATATTGTTGGCTAGTGCCCAGCTTTCAATTTTTAACAAGATCAGTTACTAGTAATAGATGTTCCCAAGGGTATCAACCCCCCCCCCTCCAATTTTTGTATCATCTGCAAATGTTATTATTGAATTTCAAATGTAGCTATTCGTGTCACTCACAAAAACATTAAACAGAATAGGTCCCAGCACAGAGCTCTGGGGCACACCGCTTCCCACCAATCCTTGAGAGGAAGTACACTTTTGTAGACATACAAACTGAGTTCTGTTTGAAAGCCATGCCTTGATCCATTTAATAATATCAGTGTTTATACCTAATTGGATTAACTTGTTAATCAGGGTACCATGTGGAACCTTATCAAAGGCGTTCACGAAATCCAACAGAATAACATCAGTAGGAACACCCATGTCTAGTTTCTCACTGATCTGATTATAAAATGAAATGAGATTTGTGGAGCACGATCTTTCATTTTTGAAGCCATGCTGAGTCATATCTACAATTCCTAGCTGATCAAAAGATACCTCCAAATGATTCTTAATAATCCGTTCTAATGTCTTACAACAATGAGAGGTAAGGCTTATTGGTCTATAATTTTCAATCTTTGATCTAGTCCCTTTTTTGAATATTGGAACAATCACTGCTGTTCTCCAATCATTGGGCAACTCACCTAATTTAAGTGATAGATTGAATAGGATCTAGAGTTTAAATACCATGGATTTAGCTGCATGCTTTAATAAATGTGCACTTATACTGTCCGAGCCACAGCTGGCTGTTGGATTTAGTTTTAATAACTCATTGTAAACCTCAGAAGTATTTATGTATAGTTCTGGCCCTGACCTTGGTTTTAAATTATTAGAATTCAAGGTATTCTTTGAAAAAAACAGAACAGAAATATGTATTAAATTTATCTGCAGTTACTTGATCATCATCTAGGATAGTATGATTTTCCATGATTGGCCCCACTTTCCTAGATGTGCACTTACAGTTTGAGTTTATATATGAATATAGACGTTTACTATCTTTAGAGTGAGCAATATGGAATTCACTGTTGGCTTTGGCCCATTTTCTGGCTAACTTAAGCTTCATTTGTTTACTAATATAGACTTGTTTATTACTTAGAGATTTATTGTTTTTCAATTTTTTATATGCATTTTGTTTCGATTTAATCAGTTTCTTAACTGTTGATGTAAACCAAGAGAATATTTTACCTCTACTGTTATATTTTTTTTTTCCTAAAAGGCACATAATTTTCCTCTATGTTTAAAACTAAATCCTTAAAGGATTCCCATGCTAAGTCAATTGAATCATGTGACAACAAACTATCCCAATCTAGATTTTTAATCTCTTTATTAATTAAATCAAAAGTTGCTTTCTTATAATCCCTCTGTGGTACCTGATGGAGTATAGGTGCCTTATTCATTGGGAGAGAACAAGTTACAGTGTTATGATCACTATTGGTCAATGAAGGTTAACATCAATATTGCATATTTCATCTGGTATGTTAGTTAATAATAAGTCAAGGATGTTAGAATCTCTAGCTGGTGCAACAATAAGTTGCTCCAAGCCGGCATCAATACAAAATGTTGATGAATAATTTTTCAATAGTTGTAATACCAGAATAATCTGACCAATTAATTCCAGTTAAATCAAAATCACCTAGAATAATTAGATCACTCAACATGGATGCTTCCATAATTTGCTCAAACAATATTTCATTGTAATATATGGAGATAGCCTAATAATACCATCTCATCCCATACAAAAATTTTCTTGTAATACCACAGTACTGAAAATGATAATACCATTGTTCCAAACTGATAATACTATCGTTCAGAAGTGATAATACCATCGTTCCACTCCTGAACAATAGTATTATCAGAAGCAATCGGCACCATGAGTGCAATCACCTGGCCACTTCAAGCGTGAGCTCTCTTCCAAACCGTAAACAGTTTCCTGACAGAAACACTGCTCCTCGGTCATGGCGCGTCACTACAAACAGTAAAAATGCAGCCTAATACCAATAACGTCACGGAAGACAGAATATGGTTTGTCAAAAACCAGGAGCACCCTAACACCATAAAAAAAATGAATTTTGACTTAAAGCTCCTCCAAACATACCTTACAAAGCAAGGTGAGTCACGGTCCATTGAAGCTATCCCCATAGAAGAACTAGACTCCATCCTCGCTAACTTTTTATTTCATTTAAAAAAGCAAGACGGCTCTGAATATGAGCCTAGCACAATACGAGGTGTCCTGGGAAGCATCGACAGACACCTACATAAAATTAATTATCCCGCCTCAATTTTCCAAAGTCCTTCCACAGTATTCAAGCAAACACTAGAGACACTAACTGCTAAGCAAAAATACCTCAAAAAACTCGGAATGGGTAACCGGCCAAGGCAAGCAGAAGCCCTAACAGAAACAGACATCAACTTACTGTACACATCGGACACTCTAGGTTACGACTCCCCCACAGCACTCCTTCACATGGTCTTCTTCAACATAGGGCTGCATTTCGCCCTACGAACAAGCGAGCAATACCTCCTCCACTGGAGCGACATAGTGTTAAACAAAGACAGCCAAGGAAATGACTACCTGGAGTACCATGAATGGCAAACGAAAACTAGAACAGGTGTAAACATAAGGGATATAAGGCCAGTATACCCCAGGCTATACCGCAACACCACAAACCCAAGCAGAGACACAGTAACTGCCTACAAAAAGTATGCCACACAAAGGCCCCCTGCCATGCTACAAGCTGATGCTCCCTTCTATTTAGAACCAAATCTGAAGCTGAAACCAACCAGCTTAAGGTTCAGAACCATGACAATCGGAGAGAACAAAATTCGTACCATTATGAAAATGCTACAAAAATCTGCAGGGCTCCCACCAGAAAAACAAATAACTATTCATAGCACAAGAAAAACGGCTATACAAATGCTGATTGACTGTAATGTGTCTCCCACGGATGTTGCCCAAGTCTCCGGTCATAAAAACATCCAGTCAATTAACAATTATAGTACCTTGTCTGAGGTAAAGCAACGGAAAATATGTGCCATCCTCTCCGGCGAACAACCCAGCACTTCCACACGTCGTCCAGCACCTCCTGAATGTGAAGCACCCAGACCTGACACAGCGACTAACTCCATTGCAGTCCTACAGGAAATTACAACACAGATGTCCTCCAAAAGCTCCCACATCTCCGCTACTGCAGGCAACATATTTGGTTCCCACTGCAATTTTTTTGGCAATGTCTCGATCAACATCCAGAAGTCACCACCCCCACCAAAGAAGCGATGATTTGTTATCTACTCCGATTCTGACTAGGACTAGAGCCTCTTGCATGCTAAAAAAAAAAAAAAGGTTAAGTTTACTGTTTAATGTTCTGTTAACCACAATTATTGGCTCATCAATTACCTCAAATTCTGGACTACTTTACTGGTTCTTCTGAGAGCTGTTCCTGATTCACCACTGACAACCCATCAGCCTGCACCAAAGGTAAGTAAAAACTATTCCTGCTCCATATATTACAAAAAAATAACAGATAGCTAAGTATGTAAAACTCAGCAGTAATACCATCTCGAGGTTTTGGGGACTTTGGGTACCTCTCGAGCTTCACTCTCGAGGTACCAAGTCCCCAAAACCTCTCGATGGCATTACTGCCTTGTAATACATACTCAGCTATCCATTATTCTATTTATATTCTCTTGTGGCACTTGGTAGTCTATAAAGGTTTCCAATTATTATAGCTTTTCTACCTGGAAATATGACTTTAACCCATACTGTCTCAAGGTCCTGATTTGAATTATTAGGAAGTGATAGTAGATGTGATTGAAATGTATTATCAGTACAAAGGCAGACTCCACCACCTACTCTACTTACTCTATCCTTATGATAGAGAGTATATCCAGAAATTTGTGCCATCCAATCTGGCACTGTATTCCACCAAGTTTTGCAGATGCCTACAATTTTGAAGCATAATAGCCTGAAGTTCACATTTTCTTCTGAATATTCAGACTTCTGGCATTCATCATTAAGATGTTACAGCTTCTGTTGGTTTCGATTTTAGTCCCCTTTCCAGTAACATATATAGTTTTTCTACAGTCCCCCCCCCCCGAAGATGTTAGTTTAAATGGTTCTCTAAGTATGCAAAAATTTTTCTCCCAAGGAGCTGGCTTCCTGTTTTGCTAAGGTATAAATCATCTCATGAGAATAAATGTGGTCTGTCAATAAAATTCTCTCATTGAGGGATACATCCAAAACCCTGTATAAGACACCAAGATCTTGATATGAAAAATTCACAAGCCTTTTGGGAGAACCTGAGGGAGAGGGGTGTCTGGGCATGAGGGGCCAGGATTAGGTTCAATGTCCCCTGCTAGGAGTAGTAGGAGGACCAGGAGTTGGAGGTGAGGAGCATGAGACTTTCTTTTGAATCTGTGGACAAGGGGGGGGCATGCAAGGGAGGTCAGGGAGGGAGGAGCTGATGAATAGCTGCCAAGTGAAGGCTAGAGCAGCAGAGAAGCCTGTGGTGGATTGAGAAGGAGGGGTAAAAGTTAGGTGGAGAGGGGAGGAGAAAAGAGGTGTCTGGTGAAGTGGTAACATTGTGGTAAGAGCAGAGGGCAATGGGGAGAAAGCTGAGGTAAGAAGCTGAACAGCAGGAGGGGGCAGAGGGAAGAAGGAGAAGGAGTAGAAGGGGGAGGAGAAAGTTGAGTAGGGTGCACATAGGGGTAAAGGGGAAAGTCTGGGAAAGAGAGAAGGAAGCCAGGGGAAGCAGAGAACAGTAAGCAGATGTGGAGGGGAGTGAAAGGAGTAAAATTAGCAGAGCTACAGCAAGAAAGAATATCAGGAGGAAAAGAGAGAGAAAGATCCCAGTGGGAGGTCACACACTGGGGGGGGGCACACAACTGCAGATTTGGGTTGGACAGAGGAGATTGGATCAGAACATTAGAAGGTGAAGCTCTGGAAGCAGATAGAGCATTTAAAGAGTGTTGGAGTAGGGGTGGGGTGGGTGGAAAATTTGCCCTGATAAGCAGAGCTGGAGCAGTGCACAGTCCAAGGTTTAATAGACACCAATCCCGGGGAAGTGGCTGAGGTGCTGCAGCCAATCAGATAACAGAGGCAGACAGGCACCAAAAATTGAAGCAGTTCAATTTCTGGGACCATATCTTAGGACAGAATGGATTCTGGAAAGCGGAGAGGCAGGCAGCAGTGGTCTGAGGAAAGTCACACTGCCGGGGTGTTCGAGCCCGATCAGGGGCTCCAATGATCTCTGGGAGAGAGAACAAGGCAGAGGTTAAAAATTAGTAGGTATGCGGCAGATGGGAGACAGGGGATGAGACAAACAGGGCAGTAGGGGACAGGAGGTGACTGGGAGGCAAAAGAGAAATTGGTGGGCAAGTTAAAGATGAGCACAGGAGACAGAGATAGTTGCTCAGGGGAGAATTTAGAGTCTGGGGCAGGGCAGGTCAGCACCAAGCTCTGGGGGGGGGCAGAGAAAAGCTCAGTGGGGGCAGTAGGGCCAAAAACAGGATTAGTGTGTAAAAAGAGATTAAGTCGAAAAGCACAAAGAGAATTAAGAAGAAGAATCAGCATTTATATAGCTCTTTTCATACACAGTATCCCAAAGTGCTTTACAGCAATGCTAGACAGGTAGTGAAGTGACTGAATGTGTGGTGGCGGCAATATTGCACATCATCACCCACACACAGCCTGGATAATTGCATGAACCAGTTTATGGGAAGGGGAATATTGGCCAGTACACCAGGAATGTTCCCTGCTCTTTACGAAGAGTACCCTGGGTTCTTTTACTTCCACCTGGACACCACCATGATGGGCAGAAGGGACCTCGGTTTAACGTCTCATCCGAAGGATGGCACTCCCCAGCAGTAGAGCACCCCACAATACTGCACTCGGATGCCAGCGATTTTTAGGTGCAAGTCCAACCCGGTGTGGGAGGAGAACCCATGACCTTCTAGTCCAGAGGCAGATGTGCTACCAACTGAGCCATGTTGACACCCAAAAGAAATGAGAAAAACAAACAGAATAGTTTCACAGAGAGGGAAACAGGGTTAAGCAGGTTAAGCACAAAGGATTAGGCAGAGAGGAAATAAGCTGCTGCTGCACCTGTAAGCATCAAATATTTTAACTTAAAAGATCAGGATTAAAGTCAAGCAAAACAACTTTACAGCAGGTTACTAAGCAGTAGTATATTTAGGTGGGTAAAATACAGCTGTGTAATAAAATAAGTTAAGACTAAACAGAGTACTAGGGAAAGAATTAAAAATTTGGCCTGATAAGCACAGCTGGAGCAGTGCACAGCCCAAGGTTTAGTAGACACCAATCCCAGGGAAGTGGCTTAGGTGCTATGGCCAATAGGATAGCAGAGGCAGACAGGTGCCAAAAATTGAAGCAGTTCAATCTCATGGACTGTACCTTAGGACAGGCTGGATTCTGGAAAGGAAAGAGGAGGACAGTGGCAGTTTGAGGAAAGCTGTGTTGCCAGGTTGTTCGAGCCCAATCATGGGCTCCGATAATCTTAGGACAGGCTGGATTCTGGAGAGGGGAGAGGCAGGCAGCGGCAGTCTGAGGAAACCCATGATGTCCGGGTGTTCGAGCCTGATCAAGGGTTCCAATAGGACAGGCTGGATTCTGGAAAGGTGGGCAGCAATGCTCTGGGGAAAGCCATGCCACCAGGGTGTTTGAGCCTGATCAGGGGCTTTGTTTGGCACTGATTTTACGCGATAATATTTTATAAAGTACTCTTCATGGAATTTGGAGATTTCACTATGTCATCATGGTTAATGTACTGAATACTAATCTTATCTGTTGACCTATTAAAATGGTGCAGAGAATTCTGTGCACAAACTGTGACACTGTTGCAAATCCAAATTAAAGGGACACTGTCAACTTCCTTAGGCCTCAAAGTGTCCCTAGTTAAAAACAAGTCTTGCCAGAGCCGATAGGGCTGCAGATGAGGAATTTGGTGTATAAATATTAAAAATGACCAAGATTATGAGCCTTCATTATCAGAATGTAATGTAGGCTCCTAAATTTGTTTTTTTTGTAATATCTATACACCAACTTGTCAGCATAGCCTTGTTATGACCCTGCCTCATGAAGAAGAACAGATCAAATGTTCAAATGCTCCTCAAAATGTGATTTTTTATGCAGGTACTGTGAAATCAACTTTCAGGATGCAAATACACACGTTGAGCAGGAGTTGAAAAATAACAGCTATCACATTCATGAGGTTCTGTGAAGAAATGGCTATGTTGAAAATGTGGGTTAAAAATATTTAATATTACTAAACTTACAAGACTGCATTTGCAAAATGCATCCATAGCCTGATACATTTTTTGTTGTTAAATATTTTTACAACAAATTGACAACATAGCCGTCTTATTATCCCACCTCATGAACAATGGCAGAGAAGATGTTCTTGTCCTGGCCGAAAGATAGTTTCACACAGGGGCTGCGAAATCATCTTTTGGGATGTAAAGATATTTTGGCCAGGAGTTGAAAAATGACAGCTGTCACATTCATGAGGTGATGTAAAGATATCACTATGTTGTAAATCTGGAGTAAAAAATCAAAAATGACCAAAGTTATGAGCCTGTGTTTGCAAAATTCAATATAGGCTCATAATGTTATTGTTTTTTATTATCTTTATACCAATTTTTCAACATAGCCTTCTTATTACCCCACCTCATGAATAAGGGCAGAGAAAATTTCTAACTACTGACTGAAAGGTGATTTCATGCAGGAAATGCAAAATCACCTTCTGGGATGGGAAAAAATATTTTGGTCAGGATCTGAAAAGTGACAGCTTTCACACTCATGAGATGCTGTAAAGATATGGCTATGTTGTGAATCTTACGGAAAAATACAGATAATTAGTAAAGTTACGAACTTGCATTCACAAAATTCAACATAGGCATATAACTTTGATTTTTTTTTTTTATATTTTTACACCAGATTTGCAAAATGACCTACTTATGACCCCACCTCATGAACAAGGGCAGAAAAAATGTTCAACTCCTGCCCAAAAGGTAATTTCACACATGGACCACAAAATCGTCTTTCGGGGTGCAAAAAAAAAAAAACAACATTTTGGCTGGGATATGAAAAAGTACAGCTATCACACTCATGAGGTGATATAAAGATATGGCTATGTTGAGAATCTGGGGTAAAAATAATGAAAATTACCAAACTTACTAGCCTGCTTGTAAACTTCAATGTAGGCTCATAACTTTGTTGTTTTTTTATATTTTTGCACCAAATTTTCAGCATAGTCTTCTTATGACCCCACCTCATGAACAAGGGTAGAGAAAATGTTTAACTCCTGCCCAAAAGCTTATTTTGTGCAGGGACTTCAAAATCACCTTTTGGGAGAGATATGTCTAATGACAGTTTAATTGTTCATAAGGTAGGGTCCCAAAGAAGGCATGTTGAAAATGTAGGCCAAAAATACTCAAACAATTGCCACATGATGCCACTAAGTTCAAAATCCCACTGAAATACATTGAAGCACATGCCTGGTTCTTTAGTTCATGGTCCACCATTGAAGAGTGAAGATGTGTCTGTGGTCCAGAGACGATTATGGCATTGGACTACCAATCAGTAAGTATGGGCTTGGGGGGGGATGAGTGGATGCTGAGTGGAAGGATTGGGTGGGTCAGTTACATCCGCAAAAGACATTGATGGACCATTTTCCTTATTCAGGGTTTTACATATACTAAAACAACAGACTGAGGATTCCTTAGCAGGACACTGGGAGATTGGGCATCCCCAATGTCACTGCTATGTTTGTGGAGAGGTGGTTGGTGCTGAGATGGAGAATCGGGTGGGGGGATATCTATACATACACATATATATATATATATATATATATATATATATATATAAAGAACTTGCATGCATGGTAATGGGGAGGGGTTGCTGTAAACAAAAAAAAAACAGAATTCCTCATCAAGATACTGGGGGATTGGGCACTTCCATGTCAAGGTTATGTTTCTGGGGAGGGGTGATAAGTGCTGAGAGGGAGGGAGGAAGGGATGGGTGGGGTTGGGGGGATACTTCAATGCTGCTTTCTTGGTGGAGTGCTTCACACGGTAGAGGAGATGACTGTGTTGACACTCCAACATTTTGTTCGTTCACAAAGAATGCAAGGAATGCAGAGTCCTTTTTTGAAAGCAATAGGTCTTCAGGGCTCCACCCAGTGCAGCCATAAATATCAGTGACCTTAGACTGTCACCATCAATCTTTTTACACATCTTTCACAGCTGTGTTATAAATGTTCTCCATTCATGCTATTTTTATTTGAATATCTCAGATTTTGCTGGAAGATGAAGTGGATGGGAATGGGAGGCTGCTTTTACATTTGATTTAAATTCAAATACCAGCTCTTTAAGCCTGTCAGTTTAGCTCTACATATTGGGCCAGATATTCAAAAGGGTTGAGCCATGCGCAATAGGGTTGTGCCAGCACAAGTCCGAAATTGCACCATAGTGCGATATTCAGCAGGAGGCAGTTGCGCCACAGAAAACATGCTGAGCAACAGCGCAATGCAAATGAAGGTATGTGCAACCGAAGGGGGTGGAACCATGTATAAAGTGCACAATGCGATATTCAAAGGCTTGCGCAATGTGCAACAGTGGATCAGGCGGAAGTTGCGCCATGGCAGAAATGAGCCAAAATAAAAAGGCTCAAGGAAGAGGCGCAAGAACTTGACAGGGAATGCACATAAGGCAGCCAGACAGAGCAGGCCACAGCAGTAACCAGTGCAGGCCAGGGAGTGGTGAGGACAGAATAGGGGTAGCTGAAGGTGTGTGGGGCCACAGAATACAGAGGCCAGTAGGTGTACCCGGTGCAGTGGAGGTAGCAGTCAGGACAGCGGGGGGAACAGATCAACAACAGCTGGGGGGGACACAAGCCAGGGAGATGGACAGTGCCAGCTTCCACATGGAAGCTGTAATGAGGGGGGTGAGAAGGTATGCTGCAGGGGGACATGGCAGTGGAAGGGCCTGTCGGCGGTACGCCCCAACAGACAGTACTGTGCCCACATCAGCTTTGAGCTGTACTCAGACATAGAGATTGTTGGCCAGTACCACCTGAACAGGGCAATACTGAGGTGGCTCTGTGAGCTGTGCAGTGATGTGATGCAGGCACCCTCATGATGGAGTCACGCTCTGTCAGTGAAGACAAAGGTAACAGCCTGCATGTGCTTGCTCGCCATGGGTACCTTCCAGAGGCCAACAGGGGACACCACTGGCATAATACAGTTGGCCACGTCTCGCATCCTCACCCAATTCCTCAGCGCACTGCTGCCACATGCTGCGGAGAACATCCATTTCCCCAGCACTGTGGCAGAGCGTACAGCAAACATACAGGAGTTCCACAGGGTAGCACGTATACCTGGCATGCTAGGGGGTGATAGACTGCACCTATGTAGCCCTTCGCATGCCACCTGGCCCCAATGGGGCCACATATCGCAATCGGAAGGGGTTCTCCAGAGTCAACTGCTAGGTGGTGTGTGATGCCATTGGGTGCATCATCAATGTCTGTGCCATGCACCCTGGCGGAGCACACGATTCATTCATATGGTACCAGTCTACACTGTGCCATCGACTTGAGAGTGGGGACATCCCCACAGGACATCTAGTGGGTGAGTATGCATGTAGGACTGGCAAAGTGGGGGCAAGGGTGGATAAGCCACAGGTGCCATGGTAGTGGCACACAGGGCTAGGGGCATTATGGGCCTGAACATGACACTAACCTCCACTATCTCCACACAGGTGACAGTGGATACCCACTCTGTCCCTGGCTGCTCACATCCTACCAGCGCCCCATGACCCCATCGCAGCAACGCTTCAATGAGGCACATGCCACCACATGCAACATCATCGAGTGGGTGTTTGGGATGCTGAAGGCACGCTTCCGATGCCTAGACACTTCCGGTGGTGCCCTACAGTACAGCCCATCAAAGGCATGTGGGATATTCCTGGCCTGTTGTATCCTGCACAACATGGCCAAAGACTGTGGGATAGCTGTACAGGTTGAGGAGGGGGACAGCGATGGGGATGCCGGTGACGCCGGTGATGATGGGGATGAGCAGCCCCCCCTTGGACAGCATGACCCCCGACTGATCCGGCTGGCCCAGCTGCACCAGGACACCATCACAGAGGAGCACTTTGCACAACACAGGTAAGTCATGGGGCCATGTGCAACCAACACTGTCCAGGGTGCACCCCACATACACACAGGGTAACACACCAGGGGTGCATGATGGTGAGGGGAGTGGAAGGGTAGAGGAGCACAAACACACAACCAGTGAGGGGTGAACAGTCACATGCCACATGGACAGACACACACACACACACACACCAGGCACAAAGTGCACAGGGGCAGGTGCACAGCAGAGCAGGAACAGACATGTGAAACACACACGTCCACAGGCCACCTCCACCACCTGTACTGTCCATGTACGTGTGTCAGATGCTGGGCTCCCTTGCACCTTGGTGTACAGTGCAATGCAGGCGTCATCATGCAGACGCACCTGTGGACAGCAGTCGGGAGGGTGTGCAGGTGGTCCGTGTGTCGGCGTGTTGGGCAGGGCACTCACTGGTGCACTGCCTACCATAACACACATTGCACACAGGGCAGCACCAGACAGGGCCCACACTGGGAGACAGGTCAGTCATGTGGCACAGTGCCACAGCCACCTCAGATGCGTGGGTGGCCCCGCCAAAACCCAGCAGCACTGGCAGGCTGAGCATGAGCCACTTGAGGTGGCACCGATGGACCACCAGGGGTCCCACTGCACTAGCGTGACCTTGTCCGCACAGGGGTCTGCAGCATACCAAACATACCTGTACCAGGGGTGCTCGGGATGCCTACAGCGGAACCCGGCGTCGACAGGCTGGGTGTCGCACGATGCTGGGAATGGGGAGTGGATAGCATACTGCGCGGCGTGCGTGGCACAGGGGCACCTGACTGTGTGCCCAATGCAACCACGACAGCGACCAATGCCTGAGTCTGCCTGTCAATGGCAGCGGTCACATCCATCTGCAAATGGTCAATCCCTGTAAGGATCCTCTCGTTGTCCCTGCTGTGCCGCTCCACAGCCACACACAATGCCTCCACAGACATTGCATCCCGCATCTGCTGTTGTACTGATGCCCGCAGCAGGCGGGTGTGCTCCTCAAACGGGTCGTCTGCCACATCGGCAACCTGTCCCTCAGGGTATGGAAGTGCCTGATGTTCATCACCCCTTGAGGGTGGGCGCTGCTCACCAGGACCAGGTATGGGCAAGTCAACAGGTGGTGCACATATGCCACCGCTGAACTCTGTACCCCCAGACCCGGTGGATGACTGCTGCTGCTGTCCCTCTGCCTGCTGTGCCCAAGGGACCAGTCATTCCACTGCTGTGGCCGCAACAGTGCCGCACCTGTACAGCCACCGGTGCTGCCCCACCGGTGCTGGCAGGCACAGCCTGGGACTGTGCTGACGTGCTGGCACACATGTTGGAACCAGCTAGGTCCATGGGAGCGAGCTGCCCTGCTGTGTGTCCATTATGTGACACACACGTGTCAATGCCCATAGTGGTCATTGCATCATCAATGGTGCAGGTTCGTGCCACAGCCACAGCGTGCTGGCATGCTTGCATGCCAGACCGCTGAGACACAGGAAGGGCACCCCCCACACCTGTATCACCGACATCAGAGATAGCAGCCAGGTGTGCACACTGATGCAAAGCACGCCGGCTACCAGCGGAGGTGGATGGACCCTCCTCCAACTCCGGCTGGATGTCCACAGTGGATGGGCCCTCCACCACTGTCCCCTGCAGACACACAGGATCTGTAACAGAAAGTGAGAACATGTTAGTGCATGTGCTCTACCTTCCCCCCCGACCATGTCATACCATGCAGTGATGGGCTACCACCCGTCTGGAAGCCACCTCCAGGAACGCCCTCGATGGCACTGCACTGCATGGATGCAGCAAGACGGTCCTCCGCCGGGGTCAGCTGCACCACCTCCGGCTGGCCCCCACCTGTAGCAGCGCGTGCCGCCCTGAGGGCTGCCACCTTCTCCTTCACCCTCCTCCTGTCAGTCCCCATCTTCTTTTTACATTCCTGCACGGAGCGCTGGTGGCTTCCATGCAGGTTTACGGCATGAGCCACCCCCTCCCATGCAGCAGCACGGGCCTGAGGGGTGCCCCGCTGTCCACTGAGTAGTGGCTCTTCCTCCAGGTAGGCCTTGAAGAGTGCCTCTGTCTCTGCTTTCGTGAAGTTGGGCCTCCTCTTCCGCCCACCATCATCCTACTCACCTATTCCTCGCTCGGCCATGTCACAGTCTGTATGAGTGAAAGTGGACACCTGTGACTGTGCAGTATACATCAATTCCCTAAGACCATAGTCCAGAACATCACACAGCATGCAACTCACCTATCAACTGCAGTAACTGAATATGGCCACTGCAGATCAATGTCACACATTTATAATGCAATGCATGCAAATTAGGAGTGGAGCAACTTTAATGAGATGCAAATCGCGCCGCTGTGCCTTTGAATGGCTGATCGGATGATTTGCATATGGCGGCTGAATATCGGCGCTGTTGCACTTTAGCCAATACAGTTGAGCCGGCTGAGCCAATGGCGCAGTTCTGTGACTCGTGGTACGCACTGCAGCATGCCCAGGTAGCTTCGCAGGTGTCTGCTCGCTGATGATGTGCTGTGTGCGATTGGCAATTCAGGACACGGCCACCATTGTGCCAGTGGTGCTACAGCGCCGGTCACCACATGGCGCTGTGGCACAACTGCGCAATAGTCCACTGTGGCAATGGCACACAGGTGGCCGATCGCGCTGGACGTGTAGACATCCAATGGCGCTGCGCGTGGCCTTGCACCAGAGACCCATGACCTTGTGACTGACCTTTGCCCCTTGGCGCTGTGTGTATGGCATGTCTGCCGCTCTATCGTGCTGTTCGGTAACAGCTCGATAGGGACCGAAGGCGCTATACGAACAGCATGATAGGAACTGATGGAGTTGTATTGCGCAACATTTTCATGTGGGGTTGCCGCACTGCAGAGCGCCATATTGCCTACTATATACCTGCAGGGATGGCATACAGGAGAGATCCACAGTGGAGTGCTTTGGAGGTGGCCAACCTGGTGGCTGTGGTGGAGCCTCACCATGGGCCACTGTTTGGGAAGGAACCCCTGAACGTGGCCAGCACCCATGTGTGGCAGCAGGTGGCCACTGATCTTGAGCAGACCACTGGGCAGTGGAGAACAGTGAAGCAGTGCAGGCACCAGTACAGTGACCTGCGCAGGAGGGAGCGGGCACTGCTGGCACCCCTATGGTCACGTGCCAGGATGGGCGTGGTGCCTAAGCCAGGTGGGTGAGCCGTCTATGCACCTGTATTGTCCGCATGGGTAACACTGTGTATTGTGACCAGCACATGGGGAAGGGTTGGTCTATGGTTGGCTGTGGCGGTGTTCGCAGGTGTGTGATGTATGAGTCTGGCTGTGTGGGCAGGCACACTCATTGGGGCAGGGGGCTGTCTGCTTTGGGATTTCACTGATGTGTTTCTCACCTTTTGTTTCCCACAGGCGTGAAGGAGAGGAGGTTGGCCCAGGATGAGGCAAGGAGAGGGGTTGCAGAGGTGGCTGGCCGAGGTGGTGGCGGTGTTGGGCCACAGCAGCAGCAGCAGCTGCAGCAGGAGCTGCTTGATGAGGGTGAGTGTCATTACATCATGGATGCTATTGCATGCTGTGGGGGGGCAGGGCATGGCCACCATCCATGGACAACACTGCCATACATGCAACGTGTGACAGTCAGCACTGTCCAGTGGCACTGCATGTCTGGGAGTGTGTCACTGGTGGTCCATGCATGCACTGGGCACATGGCTGTGGCACTGACTTCCCACCACCTAGCCACGTCACTGTACAGCCTTGGTTGTACTGTGCTGGTCATGGGTGGGGTGTGTGTGCAGTGGCACACATGGCTGTTGCTGCCTGGTTGGGCTTGTCTTGTGCACGGTCACTGTGGGTGGGTGCAGTCCATCACAGGGGCGGGGCACTTGGCTGTATGCCATGCATGTTGGGTGGGCTTCAGGGTTGTGGACAGTCACAGCCATTGATTCTGTTCCCTTGTCCTAGATGTCCGGGTCCTGAGGAGGATCGAGCAGGCTGTCCACCACCTGCTGGAAGTGTCCTTGGAGTCCCTGGGCATACTGAGAGAGCTGCACCGGAGGGGAGTGAGGCGTCGGAGGAGGACCGGGGACCAGAGGCAGCCTGCTGATGTGCAGCCTGGTGGGCAGCAGCTGCCCCCACCACCTACCCTTTGCCCATCCCTCACCCTGCGCCCTCACCCAGTTCTTCACCCTGCCCCTTACCACCCCTACCTTGTATGCCCGTACCCCCACCCCTTTCTTGTAAATAGCTGTAAATAGTTGTGTGTTCCTGCTCATATTTTTCTATAAATCTATTTTTATATGAATACTGTGTGGTCTCTGATTTGCAGCTGGCTATGGGTGCTCAGTTGCAGTGGTGTGCATGGCATCTGGGGTGGTATTGTCCTGGGAATGTGTGTGTGTGTGTGTGTGTGTGTGGGAGGTGTCCCTGGTGTGGTAGTGGCTTTCCAGCGGGTCTGGCCGTGTGCTGCCACACACGCTGGGTGCTCCTGGTGGGTCTGGCTTGTATGGTTCTGTGGTACACAAGGTTGCATTGTGGCGGGGCATGGGATTCCTGCAGTGGCGGTGCAGTCACTGCTCATGGAGTGGTGTCTTGGGGTACCAGTGCAGGGTGTGCTGTGCACAGGGGGTGATGTTGTGCACTGGGTTGTCCGCCCCTTTGTGTGGCAGTCTCAGCTTGCTAGTGGGTGTGCTGGGGCAACATGGCCCAGCTCTCTGCTTTGTGGAGCTTGTCCCCATGGGCAGGTGGATATTCCGTCCCTCCACCAGTGATGCTGTGCTTAGGGTGTGGGGGTGTATTGTTTGTTCTGCAGTGTGTTCCTGTGCCCATCTGTGGCATGGGTGGTGGGCCCCTGCCTACCTCCCTAGTTGTGCAGTTCCATTGCTCTGCTGCTGGGGGGCTCTCTGCTTGCACTATGGCGCCTCTGGACTGCTCAGCTGGGCTGGCCTTGTTGCACTATGGCGCATCATATCTGCTCAGCTTCCCCTTCCTGGTTGTGCTATGGTGCAGGTTGTGCGATATTCAGACATTGGCTGGTTGCGCAATTTGACTTGCTCCATGTTTGAATATCGCGTCTGTTGCGCATGTGCGCCATTGACTTGTGCTTGTTCCTGCTATTGCGCACATTTTGGGCGCAGTTTGACTATCTGGCCCATAATGTTTACTTTGCTGAGGTTAAGAGATTTATAATATAGAGAAATGGCTCAAAACAGAAGAATACTCTCAAAGGATTCATATGACTTATTTCAGATCAGATGAACATATAGATCAAAATAAAATAAACTTGCTTTCCTATGCCTGTCAGGGTTTAATACAAATATTGTCACATGAAATTACATATTGGTTTTGTTCTAATCTTTGGCAGTCATCTTCAGTGCATTCTAGACTTTATTTTATTACATAAGAATATAAAAATGTTGTGAATTGGAGAAGACCACTTCTGTCTAAACATACATTTAGCTTGTCAACCTCTGTTATTTTTTACCATACTATCTTTGCTTTCTACAAAAATGTGAAATGTGTCTGCAGCAGTGCATGTGCAGTGAAAATACTGAAATGCATTTTATTCTAATTTAGATTGGCTTTTATCTCTTATAGTGAAGAAACCAGTTTTCCACATTTTGAATCTGCTTTAGTATTTTCATTTTACGTTTAAAAGAATAAAGGAAGCACTCCTTTTGATATGGTATCCCCAGGTTTTAAAAGAAGCATTCCTTTTGATATGGTATCCCCAGATTTTCGTCAGTATTCTCAGCTGTTATTAACAACCTATAAGTTCAGGAAGCAGTGCTTGTTGCATGCCATGTCACCTTAGTCACAACAAAAGTGATGCTAAATGCCGGGTGTTTAACAACAGCTGAGAATACAAAAGAAAACCTGGGGAAACGTTATGAAAAGGAGCACTTTTTTTATTATTTCAAATGTAAAGGTGCTAAAGCAGACTCAAATGGGGGAAATGTGAATATTACAAGATACTGTAGGAGATGCAATGATTTCATCTGACCACTTATTCCGGATATAGAATGTGCTAACCCTGGAGTGACACATTTCGGCCTAATTTGGCCATTTAATCCTGGTTTCAAAATTTTTAGATTATGTCTTCCATTTTTAGTCCTTTAACTTAATAAGCAATTTGCATTGATCAGCTTTATCAATCTCTTTCATAATGTCATGGACTCATATTAGGTCATTTCAAAGATTCTTTTCCCCCATGAAGAATATGCCTGACTTCTTTAATCTTTGCACATGCTGTACATTAGATTCTTCAGGGCAAGTCCCATCTTCGTTTGCCAATTATGTGGGGTAACAAACATGCCACTAACCTGGGACATGCAGATATATTTTCTTAAACATTCTGCTCTATAAGTATGGGCTTGTTTTATAGAGGAAACATTTAAAAAATGGTTAGATACACTGAAGGTGGGTTCAGGAAGTCCTTTCCATTTTGCTTTGCCTATGCACATGAATACCTGAGTTGAAAGAACCACTGTTTCTCACGTTGACAGGATAGTCGAGTCACCACTGTGCTGTAAATACAGCACCCCATTTTTCAATAACTGAGAAATGCTTACTATTTAATATGTTAACTGCCAAATTAAAGCAATCAACCTCATTTCAGTTGCAAAGCTTCAGTGGAAACAGAAACAAATCCATAGGGGAGATCGTTAACAACAGCCTTATCATTTTTTCATTTCACAGTTTATTTAGGCACAAATGCCCGACTGAGACAAAAATGTCTTGTTGTCAGTGGTTCTGCTCAATTTTACTGCTGGGATAATTGAATCACATGGAGGTGAAGAGAGTTGCTCAAAGTCACACCATGGCGGGCCAATGAATGTTGATCATGATCTGCAATTCAGTGCTCTAACATCTAGGTTATGCTGCCTTCTATATCATTAACCGTGACCCACAATATGCAAATACACACATGCTGCAGAAAGTGATGTCATGTTCCAGTCACTACTATCACTTAAAGAGAATCACTTCAGACATGTGACCTTGACTTTGTACAGCCCTAGAGGTCATTAAAGGGACTTAATATAAACGTGTATGGGAAATCACAAATTCCTACCTTAAATATTTGTAACAAATTATTTTATAAGCGATAATAAGAGATACACTGCCATGTGGGTGGGGGGACATGGATGCAAAAAACAGAATGCTGCTACCGTCTGTTAACTATTCCACACATGGAGACCAAAAGGTTTTCAAGTTTGACTGCATAGACTACTAGTGTAATTTAGTTCCTTAGTTAAGTATCCATTATTGGGAAAGAGACTATACTGTTGCAGAGGACATAAAAAGCGGGCCCATTGACACATTGAAATAAATTTTAAATAATGTGAGAAAGACAAGGACTGAAATCCATATACTGCAGTGGGGTTCTGCATTTCAGGTGCACAGATCAGTGAGTCTCCTCTGCATTCATTCCCCTTTCTTAGGAAGAAAGGAGCCCTTGAGAAGTGAAAGCCATTCCATACATCCTTAACAATGCATATGTTACTGGCTGAATGAACAGCATAGCAGCTATCCGATATCGAATAGTTTGAGTCTGGATATTGTTCTACTGCTAGCAGCATGCATGACCACTATAAATATATAAATATGTTTAAAGAGCTACTGATGCCTCAAAGAAAACTTTAAAAAAGATAATAATTCGGTACAAATCTGCTTGTATTCCATTTATATTTTATGTATTTTTCCTCCCTATAATTTATTACTAAGGAAATGTGAATGGCTATATGATTGTTGTCCCTTAGAGTTTATTTTGAGTTCCTCTGCTTCTATAGCTTACTCCTTACTTCAAGTCATAATCCTCTGTTATGACATCAATGTCTGTTGCCATGGGAATAACTGTGAGATCACAAGCAGTGCTCTATGGCTTCAGGTAGGGAAAAATCAGCAGGAATAGATAAACCCTTCAGGAGCAGAATCCTGTTTTCATACAAATGATCTCAGTAATAAAAAAGGGGGAGTAGAAATACAGAACTAATGGGAAATACAAGCTGGACTGTGTCTAAATATTATGCCTTGTTAAAGTTCATCTGAATGTGTCACCAGCTCTTTATGGAAAGAGGAAGTAATATCTTGGGAGCATGATGGGGGTTTATAAATAGATGAGCACAAAAAGGGATCACTTCAGCCAATGGCTGGTAGAAGCTATGTCTCCCTTTGGTAGACAACATGAGAAGACAATGTGAGTAATGATGCCCCTTAGAAGATGTAAGCACTAAATGTTTGCAAGTGTAGATAACAATTCTTTACTGTGGAAGTAAGATAATGAATGTTAAGGTAGAAAACTGCTTTTTACAAAATAACTTACACTAGACAAATATTAAATCTGAGACTTGGAATCCCATTGTAAGTAAGAATTTGTTGTAACAGGTTACATTCCAATATACAGATAAACAGATTATTCCATCAGCTGGTTAGCAGTGGAATGAATGACATGTGTAAAATGGTAAGATTACACTGCAAGGGATATCCCAATATTCTTGCAGAAATTTGGGGTACTTTCATCCTATATAACTTTTTCTTCTGATTAAGGATTTGAAATAAATATATTGTGCCATTTACACTGACTTGTGTAAAATAAGGTTTTACTAGTGAGAATCTGATAAATTTTTAAATCTTAAATCCTACAAAACTATTACATGTAATGCTTCATATCTAAATGATAATCATACTGGTCTCAATATGTAACTGGAACACTTTTTTAACAGGAAATCATTAGTACTGTACATAATTAGTTTACACTGTAATTTGTTAATGGCTTCGGCAAATGCATGCTATGGGAGACAACAATGAAACATAGAAACATAGACTTTGACAGCAGATAAGGACTGCTTGGCCCACCTAGTCTGTCTATTTCCCTACCTACAGGATTAGCTGCAGATCCTAGTTAACCAACAGCCTATTTCTTCTTACCCCCATAAGAATTGCCTTATGTCTTTCCCATGCATTCTTGAATTCTCCCACAGTTTTAGACCCCACAACCTCCTCAGGAAGGCTGTTCCATGCGTCCACCACCCTCTCTGTGAAAAAATACTTCCTTACATCACCCCTGAGCCACCCCCCTCTATCTTCAGATTGTGTCCCCTTGTTCTTGCACATCTCTTTTTCAGAAAGATACTACCCTCCTGGACTTTCTTGATTCTGCTGAGGTATTTAAAAGTTTCTATCATGTCCCCCCTCTCCCTCCTTTCTTCAAGGGTATACATATTAAGCTCCTTTAGTCACTCCTTGTATGGCTTCTCTTGCAGACCCTGCACCATTGTAGTTGCTCTCCTCTGGACCGCCTTCAGCTTATCTATTTCCTTGTGGAGATGGAGTCTCCAGAACTGGACAAAGTACTCCAGATGGGGTCTCACCAACTGTCTGTACAGAGGGATAATAACTTACTGTTTTCTGCTGGTGATGCATCTCCCTATACATCTCAGTATCCCCCAGCCCTCCCTACTGAATACGTACATTGCTTGCTAACCTTAAGGTCATCTGATGTGATTACCCCCAGGTCCCTTTCCATTTTGTTGTTGCTACCTCCCCCCATATGTATAATCTTCCCCGGGTTTTGTTTCCCAGGTGCATTATTTTGCACTTCTTTGCATTGAATCAAGCTGCCATACTTCTGTCCATTCCTCCAACCTTGCCAAGTCTCTTCTCATCCTTTCCATGCCTCCTTGTGTATCAGCCCTGTTGCAGATCTTTGCATCACCTGCAAAGAGGCATTCTTTTCCTTCCAGTCCCAAGTAATATCACTTTCAAAGACATTAAAAAGGACTGGACCCACTACTGAACCCTGTGGTACTCCACTAGTAACCCGTCTTTCTTCAGAGTGGACTCCATTTACAATTACCTTCTGTGTCCTGTTGTCCAGCCAATGTTTTACCCAGGCTACCACCCTGGGACCCACTCCCAGGCTGGTTAATTTGATTATTAAGTTTTTGTGTGGGACTGTGTCAAATGCCTTGCTAAGGTCTAGGTAGGCCATGTTCACAGTCCCTCCCTGATCTATTACTTTAGTCACCCAGTCAAAGAAATCAATTAGATTCATCTGACATGACCTTCCCCCTGTGAACCCATGCTGCCTTGGGTCCTGTGCCCCACTGGCCTCTAGGTACTCAACAATTCTTTTCTTCAGAAGTGATTCTATCACTTTCCCTAAAACAGAGGTCAAACTGACAGGTCTGTAGTTTCCTGCCTCTGTCTTGCTCTCTCTTTTGTGAAGGGGAATCACATCCACCTTCCTCCAGTCCTCAGGTCCCACACAATCCTCCCATGATTTGTTAAAAAGGGCAGTCAGTGGTGTCACTAGTTCTCCCCTTAATTCTTCAAGAATTCTGGGCTGAATTCCATCAGGCCCCATTGCTTTGTCCACCTTCAGTTATAGGAGTTCTTTCAGAACCCTTTCTTCTGTGAAAGGACTGGGATCGGCCCCCCTATCCAGAGTGTTTCTGTTAATTGGATTAGGCACCTCCCCCTCATCCTCTTTTGTGAATACTGAGCAGAAGTATTAGTTCAGTATCTTTGCTTTTTCACTGTCCCTCTCTGCCCACCCGCCATCCATTCTATTCAGCCTCACTATCCCTCCCTTTGTCTTTATATGCTCCTTGATGTACCTATAAATGGTTTTATCCCCCTTCTTTACTGAGTTGGCTATCTTTTCCTCACTTTGGGCCTTTGCTATTCTGACTTCCTTCCCTGCTTCCTTCTGCCTTAACTGGTACAGTTCTCTGTCCTGCTCCTTCTATGTTTCCTTATACTTCCTAAATGATATCTTTTTCTCCCTAACCTTCCCCGCCACCTCTTTTGAGAACCATAGTGGCTTTTTGTTTCATTTCGATTTGTTTATTTGCTTCACACAAAGGCTTGTTGCCTCTATGATGGCAGTTTTGATGTTTCTCCATTGTTGCTCCACCCCTCCTTCTAGCCTGTTTGCTAGTGCTTTTCTAAGGCACTCCCCCATCTTGCCAAAGTCAGCTCCCCTGAAGTCTAGTGCCCTCACTTTTGTATGGCTCGATTCTGTTGCAGAGTTTATCATGAACTACACTGTTTGGTGGTCACTTGTTCCCAAATGGCTACCCACTTCTAGATCTGAGATCCTCTCACTGTACCCAATTGCGAGTATGAGGTCTAAGATTGCTCCCTCATGAGTGGGTTCCAAAACTAGCTGTCTGAGGCATGCCACCTGTAGGGCATCGAGAATGGCCCTGCTATTGGATGTGGCTGCAGCAAAGGTGCTCCAGTTAAAATCTGGCATATTCAGGTCCCCCATCAACAGTACATCCCCTTTCTCTGCCATCCTAAGGATGCCTTCTATAATATCATTGCCCATTCCCTCCCCCTGGCATGGGGCTCTGTATTCAACCCCTGTGTGGATAGTGGTGCCACTTCCAGTCTAAGGTGACCCACAGCGCCTCCTCTCCTCCCTGTTTACTCTTTTGTTCTGTTGCTTTTATCCCTTCCCTTACATAGAGAGCTACTCCTCCCCCCCTCATCTACCCTCCCTGTCTCTCCTGTAGGTTGTGTACCCCGGTATGTTAACATCCCAGTCATGGTTCTCTGTGTACCATGTTTCTGTGACTGCTACGATATCCAGGCATCCCTCTTCCATTAAGGCCACCAGTTCAGGGAGCTTGTTGCCCAGACTATGGGCATTGGTACTTATTACCCTCCATTTCTTGATGGCCTTACCCCTTTTTGCCCCATCGCTGTCCTTATTGCCTTTGTCATTTTCTCCATTTACCCCTGTTCTTCTCCCTATCGATATGCATACTGTACTGTAAGAGATTTATTGAAAAGGTAGTTCTAGATACTTTAATAAACATTGCATAAATTGAACACAACAGAGCAAATGGTCCCACACCATATCAGGTGAAATGTACTCTCTGGCCAACTCCTGAACTAATTAACCTGTCTAACACAAAGTGCATTGCAATTCCTAAAACAGCAATTTATTTATGCTACATGTTTTAAAACACAAAAATACTTGTCTTCAAAAAACATAGTTTTGGATATACACTTCAGGAGTCGGCATCAAGCTTTCTAGCATGCGTAGTCTTTGTGCGAAAGAAAAGCATGTCAGCCATCAGACTTACAAATCTCTTTCACTTTACCAAATCATGCAAGTACTTTACTTTTATGAAACAAAAATAGTTGAAGATTTTAAGCAAACTTTCTCTGCCTGAACAGTCAATGTAAGGTGCTGGTGCATAGTGTACCTACCATGATATTCTTGTCCATGTACATAGTAGGGTGGATTTCCCATGATGTGGATCAAGAAGAGCACCTCTCTCTGCCCCCCCTTCCTACTCTCCATGGTGGGTACAAAGGAAGAGAATGGAGAAAACATAGGGTAATGCCCCAGCCAATTCCTCACAGAAGCAGAGGGCAACATCCAAACCAGGAAGAGGAAGACAGTCCAACTTATGACACTCTTCCTATTCATTACTGAATGCCTCAGGGTTCATTCAGAGTATGTAACTATTTCACAGGTGACAGGACAAAGGGGAGAGGGGGTCAGCGAGACAGAGGCAGTATAAGTCAGTCTGTTGAATAACTGGGGGCTGTGAGCTTGGGGATTCACAGGCTCACCACTCTTGTTACACAGTACACATCGAGCAGCAAGCAACCCAGTCCATGCACCATTATTTAAGCCTGTTCTGCTCCAGCTCCAGGGCTTCAACTGCTCCTGGTGCTACAGCTAGCACCTCTCCTTCCAACCCCATGCCACCCCCTCATGGTGGTTAGCCATCACTTGTCAGCCACCTCTCAAGCAGCCAGTCCATGCTCATTTCTACCTACCTTCAGGATTTAATAAGAAGAGGGTCACTGTAAATGGAAAAAAAAAGCAAAAAATGGAGGATTCCTCATTGAGACACTGGGGGATTGGACACCCCAGTGTCATTGTTATGTTTCTGGGGGTGGGGCGGGATAGTAAGTGCTGAGAGGGAGGGGGAACACTGCAATTCTACATTATTGGCAGAGAGCTGTGTTTGCGGAGGGACCAAGCTGACACTTCAACAGGTTGTTTGTTTGGAAAGAATGCAAGGAATGCAGTCTTTTTTGAAAGCAGTAGGTCTGCAGGGCTCTGCACATTGCAGCCCTAAAAACACATATTATGATTGTTCACATGCAGTAGAGACTGCTGATGTAGCTGGTTATATGATCCTGATTCTTTTTCTTTTTTTTTTTAAAGTGAAAAACAAGTGCCCACTATACTGGTGTTACCAAACAAAAATATGTTTGTTTACATTCCTTGATCAACTCCCACTGCATATTTCCTGGACTTAGGAACACCCCCAATGCAATCACTCATTATGCAGTGGGAGTAGAGGAGACTATTGCATCATCAATGGCTGCATTGTTTGGGGGTGTTTGCAATGTAAAGGAAGTGTGCAATAATATTAATAGATCTGGGATTTGAAACAAAACAAGGTTGGTTATAACTATACATTAGCATGCATTTCAGTTCTACTAACTAAGAAGGTAGACAAAACAATCAGCAACATCAATTAATTTTAGACAAGGTAAGCAATCATAAAATGTGCGTTTTTAACTAGTAATAATGTAACCCCTAGGTGGCGCTATCTCAATGGCTACTACCTCTGCCTGCTTGGCTAGTAGCAAGTTAACTCATTGTCTCCACAGGAGCTCTCTGAAGTTGTACCACTTGTCTCCTGTGTACTGTTAACAGTAAATCCTGGGCCTTTCTAAGTAAAATCAAGCTATAGTCAGCATGCCACAAACAAATCCTAATAGCTCAAGAACCATAAGTGCTAGACACAAAGTATGAGTGGCAGTTATTCAGCACAAAATTATCTTTCCAATGGTGGTATGCAAATAATAATATGCAATTTTGTTTTTTTTCTATGCGGTTGAAACAGCAAAAAAAAATTTTTTCACTAAAACAGGCAACATAAGCCATACACACCATACCATAAACAAACGTGAATAACTCATAAAGTATACATGATATACAGAAAATATCAGTGGCAAAGTTGTTCAGCACAAAATTGCCTTTCCATTGGTGGTATGCAAATAATAATATGTATTTTTTTTTCTATGCTGGTTGAAACAGCAAAAAAAAATATTTTTTTTTCATTAAAACAGGCAACATAAGCCATATACACCATACCATAAACAAATGTGTATAACTCCTAAAGTATACATGATATACACAAAATATCAGTGACAAAGTTGTTCAGCATAAAATTACCCTTCCAATGGTGCTATGCAGTCAAATATATATTATATTCTGTTATACTATATATTAAAATATATAAGTGACTTCTCCAGACATTGCAAGGGCACACTGGGAGTCAGTAGCCGACTTCTGCAGGCATCCTCAGGACACACCAGTGTATTTTACTGATGACTACAGGTGTCTGCTAGGAGACAATAAGTTAAGGGGCCTGAGTTCTGAAACAGGTGCCTCTACCTAGACATCAGGGTTGGTAGTGGTCAAGCTAACCTGGGCACAGCCCTCCAGGACACTGTAACCCCCTCTTTCCCCTCTAGTGGCCTGAACACTGTACAATAATCACTTTCACAATACACCTGGGGCACCACACAAGTACCCACACTGTTTGCACTTACCACCAGGGCTGGTTCCTCTGGCTCACCCCTGGGGACCCCCTGTAAAACAAGGTTATGCACAGCAAATAGCAATAGTTCAGTACTTTGAGCACAGACTGGAACCGCAGTCAGATTACATGCAGAAAAAGTTAGATCTGATTTATTCAGGGGACTTCAATAAGGGAGGGCCAAAATCAGGTTAATTAGCTTAAAGGGTATATCAATCAAGCAGTTATGCATGTGCTTTGAGTCCCCCCACACAGTCCACCTCTGGGTACCCCAGGTGGAGAAGAGATAGACTAGCCAGGACCGTTGCCCAGGGTTGCAGCTGATTGGGGCCGTGTGATGGAAAACACAACATGCACAGTACACAATATTTGGAATCCAGAGCCAGAGGGCTCAGTTCATAAAGGAAATGAAACAACAAGACAATCAGATGACACACTCAGATTAAGCTGCTGTTGCAGGGAGTTACCCTGGTATTTACTCATTATACCCAAGACTGGACACAGGTTGGATGAAAATCGAGATTGCAGGTGGTTGATCTGGAACGCCAGGAGAAGGAGGGCCCACATGAGTTGCAGAGGCATCGTTCCTGTTCAAGCGTGGAGCAGGGGGCTGATCCCCAGGCAGGTCTCTTGTCGATGGCTTCTCTGTGCAGTGGGTAGTCTGGCTGGGCCCAGACCGTATGGAGACAAATTCGGATGTAGTCCATTTTAGGCTGGATACAGCTTCCAGCAAGCAGAACACAGTTCACACAGTGGGGGCTAACTCATGACCCACTAGCAGCTCATAGCACATTTATATGTAAGGGAATTCTACTTTACCAGGCAAAGTGCTCCCCGGTCACAATCGTAAAGTCTCTGCACACACCGGGAGCTTAGGGGTAGCTGGAACTCCTGACAGGCCGATCACATTCAGCAAAATCTTCGGTCTTCTTCAGGTTGAGCCTGGCCCACTTCAGTAGCCTACTTTAGTCACACAAACTTGGATTTAGTCCAAAATAATTCTCTTCTCTCCCTCTCTGGAGCAGCACACCGACATGCAGGCCAAAAACGTATCTTTTTCAGTGTTCTCCCATACGAATCCACACAGGATTGCTGCTCAGAATCACGTCAGCTCCTTCTTGTTCAGCTTCCAGTTTAGATCTAATTGAAAACTGCAAGCAGCCCGGGACTTCCCCAAGATCCAAAAGATTTGATTGGCTGATTTGGCTGTCAGTCAAAGCAAGAGCTCCCCCTTCAGTTGCAAAAAAGGCACAAAAAGTTCAAACTACAGTTCCTATAGATTTTGAATTCAGACAGCTCCTGTAGTCCAGCTACATTTTAGGTCCCACTAGTACTGATTGGTCCAATTTGCAGTCCAGGACCAAAATAGTGAAGACAAACAAAACAGTCCTTGCTACAAAGAAAGCTGGTTAGACAAACTACATTATCATTATCACTCTAAATGATTTCAGTAAATAGTTAAATCTTTCAACAGAGCTCCCTCTCAGATTACTTAAGCTGCAATCAGGCAGCTCTTAAAGAGACAGTACACAGAGGCTATCCAGGCTCTGGTAATCACATTTAAACTGTTAAAATGAGGACACCAGCCTGGCAGTGAGCATTTAGGCAAGATCAAGGAAGACTTTTTGGGAACCCCCATTTGTAGGGGGGGTTACAATAATATAATACAAAAGATTGACAGTGTCCCTTTAATGGTTCCATGATCAGAACTATACAGAATGCTGTCCATAAAACCAAAACAAGGTGACTTTCCTGCTTAAAGGCAGCCCTTATTGTCAGGGGTTATCTGACTAAAATGGCAGGGAGGGTGACAGGTATTGATAGCAAGGACAGGTGGGGGAAAGGTGATGGGAAGTGAGAAGGGGAGAATGAAGGGAAGAGAATGAGGAATCATGGGAGGAAGGGCAAGGAAGTAAGTAGGGTCATGGGAAACAGGGTGGAACAAAAGGGGGAGGGGGAGAATGCTAGGATATGGACTGGTGGAGCTGAGCAAGGGGAATGACCACAGGAAGGGGATATTTAAAGGAAAGTATAGGTAGGATCACCCTTCTTTTTGGTACAGAGCAAGTTGGATCAGATGCACTTCTAACATATTGGTTTGCATTGTAGCATTTTGCTGGTACAAGGATTTTTAATGGACATTGAGGATAAGGTAAATAATTTGGATAAGAACAAGATAAGGATTAATAGAAAAAATGATAAGTAGGGAAGTTTGTGACCAAAACAGGTGGGCTGGTCTGGAATTGTTTGCATGATGTTTTGTTTTATGGTTAGGATATGGCTGCCGGTTATTTAGTTTATCCAGTTTAGCGGCTGCAGTAAATGGAAGGAGGTCGCTGCATGATGTTATGTTTATGGTTGGGATAGCGTGGTTGGTTATTTAGTTTATCCAGAATAGTAGCTGCGGAAAGATTAGGAGGTTGCTTTGCTGCATTGCAGTAGTTCTCAGTGGATAGAGTAGGAAGGTTACTTAAAAATAAAAAGGAGGTTTGATGGAACTGGGAAGGGAGAAGCCAGCTAGCATGGAGCACTCATCCAAACAGGGGAAATGTGGTGGTAAAACACAATGCAGAGGGTTTCAGTTAAGGGTTGAGAGGGGGGCGGCTGACCTCCACATTTGAGCAAGGAAATAACAAAGACAATGTTGCATGTGCATGGTGATCAGGGGCAGCCACAGAGTTGACTGCCTTGCAGTACTGCTGAACATTAGAAAAGGAAGAAATTAGCAGAGTGAACAATGGAGAGCAGCAACTTTGGATAGATCAGAGGTGGAATGGGGCACACAAGAAAAAGGGTGAAAATGGAAAGTGGGATGGGAGGTTTGGATGTAATTGTTTGGGGAGGAGGGGGACAATAATAGACAACAAGGCGGAAATAGCAGGCTGTGAAGAAAATGAGGTGGTGGGGCACTAGCCACAAAGAAGGTTTTTCTGTGTTGTTCTCTTACAGAGGGATGAGGGGAGATGGTATTTCATGGGCTCGAAGCAGAAAGAAAGAGGCATCATGCTGCTTATGTGTGCTACCGGCTGCCAGCTGCCAGCATTTGGAGCACAGCAGCCAGCCATCATGCATGCTCTGGAACGAGCTTGCAACCATCTTAGAGTCAGGAAGCTGTGCACGCATGCTACAAGTGGCCGTCATATTGAGCATGACAGCTAGCCAGCGCGCATGCACAGGAACAGACCAGCCATGATCCTATAGGGTAGCAAATGGCCGCCATCTAAGGAAGGCACAAATGGTGGCATTGGAAAGGTTTTTGCCTAAGAAGGGGAGGGATTCAATACAGAGGGAAAAAAAAAGAAGAAAGTAAAAGGATTTCAGCAATTGAAAAAGGGGTTGATGGTGGCTAGGATTAGTCTTTATTTAAAGGATGAGGCATATTCACAGCCACCAGGAGACTAAAGGTGCATGAATAGGGAATTGCAAGCAGAACAGTCAGGGAGCAGATCAAAAGCATGCTACAGGCATGGGATGCACAAATATATGAAAAAAAAAAGAAAAGAAAAGAAACATCTCACAAATATACATCGGCTAAGGAATGGTATATGTGGCTCCAGAGCAGGAGGCAGGGTGACAAAGGTAAATGAATGATGTTTGCTGATATTTGTTTGCTTTCCGAGTTTTGGCAGGCATGGCATCAAGGCAAGGAAACACCATTGGTGGGGCAGATGCAGGCCCAAGCGAGGACCCAGTGCAGCAGGCGATGGTGATGATGAGAGAGGTCCAGGCGATCCTCATGTGGCAAAGAAAAAAGAGGAGCTGAAGAAGAAGTTAGATGGGAAGAGGAAGACACTGGCATTGGATGCTGGCAAGGGTGCAAAGTGGTCACCTAGAACAGGGGCCAAAGGAGCATCTGGGAACAGGCGTCTGGGGATAGGCGTCAAGATGATTTAATTGATTTTGCGATAGAGGGGAGTTTGAAGGAGTATGTAGAGGTACTCATTGAGGCAATGGGGTGAATGGGCTGGGAGACCTGGAAAAAATGCTTCAGGAGCTAAAAGGAATGGAAGTGGAGGGACAGGGTTGGGGGGCAGGAGGTGACCAGAGTAGGAAGACATAGAAGGAAGGGGCACCAGAGAATGCAGTAGGGGTCATGCGTCACTGGCTTTAAAGGAAAAAAAAATATGGAAGAAGAAATATATAGATATTTTTTCACTGGTACATAAGGCTGCAGCAAAGATATATGAGGAGAAGGAGAGGATAGACAAGACAGAGATGGCAGTGGCTCTAGTGATATTAAGGAGGGCACAGGAAGATAAGTACTTAAAAGATAAGACTATGGAGGCCTGGCTGACGGGTTTCACATAGCTCTTCACTATCATACTGCAGAAACAGCCAGAGGCAGGCATTCTTCTGTTGGTGCATTCACTGATTATATGCAATGCATACAGGATGCAGGGAGGATATGGGTGGTTACTATATGATGAAAGGTTTCATCAGAGGATGGCATCTCATGGGGATATATGGTGGGATACTAGGCACCCTGACATCTGTCTTGAGATGATGACAGTGCAGATGGCGGGTGGTAGGGACGCAGTAAAAATGGAAGCAGCAAACTAGCAGAAACTATGCTGGGGGTATTATAGGGCTCAATGCATATGGACAAACTGCACATTTCAGCATCCATGCTAAAAATGTACTGGTCCACACACAGTCTCGCACTGCTGGAGCAGGGGTGATAGTTTAGGGGAATGGGCCAAGAGTTCTGAGAGCAGGCTGTAATGGAGGTAAGTGGGCTATTGACAGAGGTGCTGGTAATGAGATTTATTGTACAGAAGTGGAATGAAGGGTTTTCACACTCTACAATGGGGATTAATTTGTTGGGTGTAGGTCTAGTATGCAGTCTTAAGGAATGGGGGGACCTCGCAGGACCCCAGTAGTCAAGAGAATGATGCAGGGTTGGCAGAGGCCAAAAGGTAGAAACCCAGACAGAAGATGGCCCATACCAGATAGTTTGTTAGGCAGGTTATTGGGGCATTGAGAAGCATTTGCCACTCACTTTATGAGGAACGATTGTTCATAGCAATCTTTCTGGTTATGTTTTTGGGCGCATTTTAGGTGAGCAAAGCGGTGGCCCAAAACAAGAGATGCAGAGACAGGGTCCTATGTTGGGAAGAGGTTCAGAGGCTCAATGATAGCATAAAGATTTGGTTGAACAGGTTAAGATGGATCAGGAGGGGCAAGGAACAAGAGTGGTCATAGAGAGGAGTGAGTCGAGGAAGCATATGCATGGTGCAAGCTATGAACGAATGCAGGACAGTAAGATCAACAGCGAGAGGAAGTTTGTTTATACATGGCAACAGAGACCTGGCCACCAGATTGCAGCTAGCAGCAATACTGAGGAAGGGTTTGGATTTTGTGGGGGAAAGATGCTTTCAGTATTTTGTTCCATTCATTCAAGATATGATCGGCCTCAGAGGAGGTGGCAAAAGTAGAAAAAGATAGCAGGGAGTCCCAGGGGGAGACAGCTATGGATGAATATAGAAGCAACAAAAGTCCACTGGAGGGGGGCAATGATATGGGGGATTGACCTTGGCTGGATATCATGATGGAAATAAAAGGGGCTTTAGAGATAATTAGGGGATGGTGGCTAGAGGTAGTAATTGCTTGGTCTGAGATGATTCTAAGGCAGGTATTGAGGCATGCAAGGGATATTAAAGCAGTGGAAGTGGCCAGGAAGAGGTTGAACAAGAAGGTGGCAGCTATGCTGAAGGGATTAGTAGGTATGTACGTCATGCATATGGATATTGCATACAAATGCATCTGGATGTAAAGGCAGGATGGGGTGTACCTGACAGAGGTGGATCTGGATATGTTCAGTTTACCATTGGAAGGGGCGTTGGAGGAATGGGGTAGGAAAGAATGGATTTGGGGGGCCCATCATCCAGCACAATAGCTGGAGATGGTCTAGTGGAAGAAAGAGGAAAAAGGGGGAAGGGGGTAATAATAGACACAGGAGAAGGATATAGGGGGCCCATGGGGTACTGGGCTGGGAAACCAGAACATGGGCTGGGTGTGTACCCAGCCATGTTGGCAACTTGTTGGGTTTGCATCCCAGAGGGCTGAAGGCTGGCATTGGGTATATACTCAAGTCCAGAGTGCTATTAAAACTGATGGATAATTATGCAATGTACATGATGTTTATATGGATAAAAGTATTTTGATACCATAACTTAAGTGGTTATGGAATTATGTAATGAAATATGCCAGCTCAGCACCAAGCATGGTTGTGAGTGTGGTGGGTTATTTTGGGAAGGGGATCCTATTGCAAGGTGGGTTGCCAGCTTAAACACAGCCCTCTTTATCAGGGATTTCCTGACCAAAATGACCACTGCAGTTTTTCTGCAGGCTGGAATGAAAGCTCAATTAAACAACATCCACTGCAATGAAGGGGATGCTGCTCCCTTTCTTTTGTTCTGCGTCACCTCCTTCTTTCTGGTCAGGCTGCAAAAGAAAAGATAAACAATTTGGGAGACAGAATGAACAAGTCAAGAAATTATGAAAGCAGTGTTTAGGAATGCCAAAGAAATTGCTTATTGAAGAAAAAATGGACCCTAGTTCCACACCTGGTGAAATCAATCAATTTCAGGGACAACTGCACACTTAAAGCTTAAATATCTGAGTCGTGATTGGCTTGAATGTTACAGTGTTTAAAACTGAAAATAGCTTTTTAGAAAAAAAAAGATAATAGCTTCAGTTTATTGCTAGTGTAGTCAATTGATTTTTATAGGGAGACTTTGGCAACCGTCTAATAGCTGGACCATAGATTTTGTGGTTTAACCACCTGCCATTGAAAAAGCTGACAGCAATTTTCTTTTCATTTGATGATAGGTAACACGGTTTAGTAAGGTCTAAAGATCTGCTATTGAAATGTCTTTGTCAAGTAAAATGTATTAAGGCTTCTTCATGAAGGGTGTTTGCAGCTGGTGCTTAACACTACAAAAAGTTGAGGAAAATGAATAAAGAATTTCTCTTTGAAAACATAGCTTTGTTGATTGCTTGACATTAAAACATTTTATTTATTTCAGCTATATTTCAGGCAAGTCTGAGGAATGAAGCAGTTTCTGAAATAAGATAAAAAACCTTTTTAGTACCTGAGTTTTGAAATTTTAAATGAATTGAAATTTAAAGCTGACAATAATGATGTTTGATGTACTTTATCATGTGACTTTTTATCAGATGGGCAGGATAAGTAGGTTATTCTAGCTACAGTACTTAACTTACGTTGGTTTTCCTATGCATCTCTTTCCCACCCCACCCCCAAAAAGTGAACAGTTTAACCAGATAGTTTTCGGACCAAAACAATGATCATCTGACCCAAATGGAGTGTACTAGGAATAAATAACTGACTAGAAAATAATAGGCTAGCACCACACTGTTAAACTGAGAAGACAAGGAAGAAGATACTGACTAGAGTAAATAATCTACAGTAGTATCTGCCAGTTTTTTGAAGGAAGAGGCAAACTCCGAGGTTATGAGGATGGTTTTCCTTAAAAGGTATTATTTAAAGCTGGTCTGATGGTACAGTACGTGGGTGTTTTTTTATTGTTATATATTTTTTACCTTTTGCCATTTTGTCCTAAACTGCCAGCCTCTTACCAATCATTGCTCACTCTATTCCAGTTTCTCTCTCTCTCTCCCCCCCACACACACACACACTCATTCCATTACTCTTTCTTTCTGGCCAAATTCTTCTACTCCCTTTAACCTTCCTTCCTACCTATCTGCCCTCATCCCTTCCTCCAGCCCTTTCTCTAATTTTCTTCACCCATGTGATACATGCTCCTTGTTCAATCCTTTCTGAAAGACCTCTGCTGATCTATATGTGTTCTCTGTCCACCTCCTTCACTGCTGGGGCTGCCTCCTTCTTCAGATGCATCTCTACTCATCTCTCTACCCTTTCTGAAACCTTCTTTTAAGTGTATGCCACTAGCATTAAGTAGCATCTTCTCTTGCTACTTCTGGCCCCACTTTTACGCCCCCCCACACACACACACACACTGCAACTGTCTCTCCATCCCTGTATCCTTCCTGACTTGTGACAGACTACTGCACCTTCATTCGGATGTATTACATTTTTGCCTTGTGGATATTTTTGTTCTTTGTTAAGTGTTTTTCAAATTTCTTTAGGATGTACTGTATTCTCTAGATTCCATTACTTTGCCTGCCTTTATATACATCTTTCTGCTCCCTTTGTACCCCTTCCTCAGGTTTGCCCCTGGAATGAGCTCTGATTCAGTCTGCCTGTATCACTTACAAACACTTTAAATGCATTAATAAATAAATACAGTGTTCTTCTGGATTCCCAGAGTCCTTTACTGCTCAGATAGGAAAACAGTAATACATTCAATAAGCACAGAGAATCCAGTAACTACAACAACACACTCTGGTCACAGCCACAACGGCAGCTAATGCATTAATGTGATACAAGATTCCTTTATTTCAATGGTTTTATGAGGAAAGACATATTGAGTTAGTAACAGCTTGTTTTCAGATGTATCCTGGGGGAAGGAGAAAGAGGAAAATAACCAATACAAAAATTAAGAATATAAAGTTCATAGAACTGGAATAAGTGTAACAAAGATAAAGGTGACAATTATGATTAAGAATAAGTTGACAAAAATAAGTTACCAAGCAATAAGTTGTGGAACTGACCAAAGAACAATTAAATAGTTATCAACTTATCAAAATAAAAACTAGGGGAATGGCTGATACTGGGGAAGAGATATAGAATTAATGTGTGACATAGTTGATCACTGTAATGTAAAATCCTTCACTGGCCAGGCTGCCTTCTCTTTCTGCTTTTATAAACTTTGGAACTCTCTCCCCCCAACCATTTGGTCCACCTCTTACCAACGCTCGTTCTCCTCTCTGCTCCATTACCACACAGCTACCTTCTGTGCCTGCCTTTGAGTCATAACCCTTCCCTGTACCTCAGTTTACCTTCTTCCACTCTTTCTCCATGACCTCACCACTCTCCCTGTGGCTGCCTTTGAGTCATAGCCCTTCTCACTCCTCAATTTACCATCGTCCCCTCTTTCTCCTCCTCCTTGCCTGCCCACCCACCTCACCAACCCTCCTCACTCTCTTCTTCCTCCCTCACTTACCTTCACTTTCTCTTCTTCTCCCCAACTGTGCTCCTTCCTTCAGCGCACTATCCCCTGGTGCTCTCACCATTGAAAAGTACTATTGGTTGTAGCCATGGGACAGATTCCCTGCCGTATCCCTGAAGTACTTTGCCTATAATTTTACCTGTCTGATGAACCTCATTCATGTTTGTTTTGTACTGTTTATTTATAGCTCTGTATGATGCTTCATTGTATAAGTTGTTCTATGTTGTTCTTACACCTCTCTTCCCACTTCCCCTGGATGCATCTGGAAATTAACTACTTTTCAGCACAGTATGTCTTACCTGGTAATACTTTTGAAATAAATAAATACATAACTAATGAAAGAGTCCCACATTTACTCCACAATAGTAGAACAATCAAAATCATAAACATTAAGGTAATGCACTGAAGAGTATTTTTGGTTCTGGACATACACACCCTCTTGAAAATGTACACAACACACACACATACACACACACACACACACACACACACACACACATATAGCTGTTACAACAGTTGTGCACACACATGCGGTGTGAGTGTCAGCAGAATTTGGCAGCTACAATATTTCATTTTCAGTGGGGTATTGCTTTTACATATTTTTCCAGTGTATTTAGTAGAATTAGCACAGGAAAATGCAGAATCTCATTTTCACTGGGGTCCTGCTTTTATACATTTTTACAATGTAGTTACCCAGGATGGGTCAGTTAACATGCAGTATCCCCTTTTCAGTGAGGTCCTGATTGTACCTGTTGTAACACTAACAGATCTAGGATGCCCTAAATGGGTTGACTCCATCACAGACTGTATGTTTTCAGTGACCGGATACTGTATCTCTCTCTTTGGCCAATAAAGGGATGTGAATTTTGCTGAGTGCACATTGTAGTGCCTCATTTTTGCATTGGGGGACTGTATTCAAACATGCTTAGGGCACTTGCACTTTGCTCCAAACATGTTTGAGAATAGCAAATTTAGTGAACTGTGTTAATTTGCACTCTGGAAAGGGACTTTGCAAGGGGCAGCCTGATACCTTTTAATATGGGGCCATTACTCTGTGTAGTTCTGGTTTCCAATTCTAGGTTTGTCTACTTATTTCTGTTACAAGTTTTTAGCCACTGACTGTATTGATTTTAGCCATTGACTGTCATGCCATCAACCCAGGTTCAAGAAAGGACCTGGGTAGCTTGAGAGCTGGCCTGGGAGGGAAGATGAACATCTATAGGACAGTGAAAGGAATCTAGGTGGCAGCACAATGGGACAGCATGGGATGGAACCACACACCTGGATGTCTCAAGTGTCTCAATGGAGGCTGAGTACACACATGTCTGGGCCAAATAGGGGAGAAATTAGGAAGAAAAGCCCTCCAACTGTAGAACAGTGATGGCTTGCTCTCTTGCAGGCCCCACACTGATGACTAGGCCCCTCTGATCCAAGGTACTCTGGCAGAAATACCAGAAAAGGTAAATCCCAGAGAAGGTGGGTGATGAAGCTGGGAAGACTGGCTCAGATGGGGGCCAGCCAGGGTGCTGAAGAAGATAAACAGCTTTGCAGTAAAAACAAATATTATAATTTATTATGCATTCCCACTGCGTGTAAAGAAATATCTACAGGTACTGTATCTATCTGTCTGTCTGTGTGTCTATCTATCTATCTATCTGTACATATACATATACATATATATTATAGCTGCACAGTAGTGCAGCTATAGTTAAAGTTGGCGGGCCACTTCTGTGGTAAACTACAACGTTTGCACTTCAATAACTTTGCAACCATTTGTCTGATTTGCCTGATATTTTGTATGCGTAGCATCCCACAACAGATCTCTGGATGTGGAATGTTTCATTTTGGTCAGATGTATGGTTGCAGAACTGCAGAATGTCAGAAATGTGAAAAATCCTCACCTTTTATGCATTTTTTCATCAGGCTTAACAAACTCAAAGATGCATCTGTTTGGATTCAAATGTGTATGTGTATATGTGGCCTGGGTGAAAGTGGTGCATTTTGAATATTTCGTGAAAAAATATTAATCTGTTCAAAAGTTATTTAAGTTTTTCATGTCTCATTTTAGCCTATGGGAAAATTTATATGTGCACTGCGAAAACTTTCGCAAAAACTTTTGCAACACTTTTTTGTGCATGAAAAGATTTCATTATAAGGTATAGGGGTGTTGTGAAAAAAAAAAATTTGTTTTCACGAAAATATTTTTGTTTTCATAAAAACAATGCTTGAGAACATTGTTCCATGTGTTGTTTTCTTTGTCTCTTCATTGTGCCAAGGTGGATTGTACTGTCGGGCTGACATTTGCAGGGTGGCAAGCCCTGGTTACACAGATGAGTGTTTTGGTGGTTTGGTCCCAAAACATTCAATGGGCCCATAGTTACAGTGTTCTGAAGTTGAGAAATTTCCCATAGGATAATACTGTGGTGCCTTCCGGCTCCCATATCTCAAAAATGATTTGAAATCAGGCTTTTTTGCTACCCGCAGCTTAGTCCACTTTAGCTTAGGTAGACTAAGCATGCATGGAGGTTTCAAAGTCATGATCACAACTACAGTGGAATTTTTTCCATAGTTGCTACAGTTACTGAGATATTGCCAAATAAGTGTTCCGAGGGTTCCTTTTCAGTACTATGGGGCTGCTGTATGGCTCCGTACTTATGTGTAATTGGGAGTGCAGGGACCAGGGAGCCCACGCTCCCATGGAAACATACCATTATGCAAAAAATGGGCAATATGAAGGGAGAGCAGGGCCCAGAGGGCCCATACTCCCACAAACACATGCCACTTACCTGTCACTGTATGCTTTCTCAAAAAGAAAGGAAATTCATTGCAAAAAACTTCATTAATGCATCAATTAAGGTTGATAGCACAGTGACAAAAGTGTGGAAATGTAATGTTAGCATTACCCTTCCCACCCCACCCCACCCTCCACACCAACTGCCTCGGTGTAATAGGATCATTAGACCTAACTCTCATCTCATTCTCCTATACTGTAGCATGTCAGCTTGCTTACACATGGAATGGTATGAGAGTTGGGTCTGATGACCCCATGGCACCCTAATGTCAGTTGGTGTGTGGAGGGTGGGAGGGTGGGGCTGGAGTGGTGGTAGGGTAACCATAACATCACATTTCAATACTTTGTTGCTGTGCTATCAACCCTAAATGATGCATTAACAAAGCTTTATACACACACACACATATCTCTCTCTCACTCACTCTCTCTCTCTCTCTCTCTCTCTCTCTATATATATATATATATTATGGTAGAATAGCCCTTTAAAGGTTAAAGGGTCAAATTTCGCACCTTAATAACTTTGCCATCGTTCAACGGATATGCCTGAAATTTGGAATGCACAGTCAAGAATCATACATCTTGGCATCTGCTAACTTTTGTAGTGGTTGGATATACAGCTGCGGAGTTATTAAGTAAAATCTGCACACGCATTTACGGTTTTCAGGGAATTCTTTGCTCGCACCTACAGGTCGCATGGTTTGCACGACCAGTCCAAAAACTTCAGAGAACGTGTGGCCGGGGTCCCCGATGTGCATTTGAAGATTTCGTGGCAAAATATTGAATGGTTCAAAAGTTATTCAAAAAACAAGTTCCCATTATAAAGTCAAAGGGAAAAGTTAACAAAATGTTTGACGGTGTCGCAAATGCACTTTTTAGTGTCTCAAATGGCCCTAGTAGTGCCACAAATCCGCCATTTTGTTTTCATTTGGTGATCAGAAAAATGCTTGGCATTTAAAATTGGGACCATTTAAGGACACAATTATTTTTGTGTTTACCTAGTCGAGCCCTGAGGATGCTAGGCATGTCTTTATTTTGGGGTTAAACACCCCAGAAAAATGTTTTTCAAATTTTTGGAAAAGTAGTGTCACAAAGTAGTGTTGCACCTAGAAGCACTTTACTTAAATTTTGTAAGCTTTCTACAAATCACGACACTACTTTTTCAGACTATAGCCAAAATGACAGCAGTTCTTTGCCACCCTGCTGCAAAAGAATGGTTTGGTCTTTTGAGCTGAAATTTGGAGGGAAGGCAGCCAACATCTCACAGATGTGCCTTTCGTGGTTTGGTGAAACAGTATTGCATGGATGGCAAGTTATGGGACTCCGAATTTGACATTTTTTCCTATAGACTAGCATGGTGGCGTACGCCACTCCTTTCGGGGCTCATATGTCGAAAACAGTGCTCAATAAGGAATTTTCGTCATGACAATGCATAGCCTATGGCTACACATTTAGCAAAAACATAACCAGGAAAATCATGAATAATGATTTTTTTTTTTCTATGGGGTATGGCTACTGAGATATAAGCAATTTAGTATTACAACACCTCATTTTCAGCTCCGAAGCCCATTATTATGCATACCTTCTTTGTACATACTGTGTTTCTTTATGCAGCTGGTTGGGAAAAAGAGGGTATGCACTTCTATTAATGTTACAGTTACTGTTTCCACTTGCATTTACGTACCCATTTGCATTATCGTTCCCATGTACGTCACCGTGTGCATTACACTTTACATTCTCATTCACGCTTGTGTTTGCATTACTGTTACCATTTGCATTTCCACTACTGTTTGTGTTTGCATTTTGGCTTGCATCACCATGTACATTAGCATTAGCATTTATGGCAGCTCTTTTCTTTGCATTTGTGTTTGTCTTTTGTTTTGTGTCTTCGTTGCTGTTACTGTTACCATTTGCATTTCCTATTGCGTTACTGTGCCCGTGCGCATTACAGTTTGTGTTTTCATATGTGCTTGCATTTCCTTTTGCATTTATGTTTCCTTTGGCATTATTGTTGCTGTTACCATTACCATTTGCATTTACAGTTGCGGTAACCTGACTGTGCATGTTACAGTTTACGTTTATGTACGTGTTTACATTCGCATTTACGTTTCTGTTTCCTTTGGCATTACTGTTCATGTTAACTTTACCATTTGCATTTACAATTGTGGTACCATGCCCGTGCGTGTTATGGTTCATGTTTTTGTTTCTGTTACGTTTGGCATTCTTGTTGCTGTAACACTTAACATTTGCATTTACAGTACCAGTACCATCACTGTGCGCATTACCAATTGTGTTTTCGTACGCGCTTCTGTGTCCATTTACATCACTGTTCGCTTCAGCGTCACTTTACGCTTGCTTTTCTAATAACGTTTGCTTTACCATTTATGTTTGCTTTACCATGTGCATAACCATTACTGCTTCCGTTTGCTTTGCAGTTCCTGTTACTATGTAACAGGACATCACATGGTGGGCCCCGCGCTCCTGCCACCACATTCCATTCACTACTTATCATCCTCATTCTCAAAAAGGAGGGAAATTAGAGGCAAAAAATTCCATTTAATGCATCAGTTAGGGTTGTTCCACAGTGACAAAGTGAGGAAATTTGGTATTAGGGTTTGAAGACCCCCTTGGTCCTCCCAGCCAACCCCCCCCAACAGGCATCGGGATGCGTGTTGGGGTCATCGTCTAACTCTCACCCAATTCTCCTATACTTCTGCTTCTTTACACATGTGATGGGCTGAGAGTTGGGGCTGATGACCTCAATGTGCACCCGATGCTGGTTGGGGGTGGGCTGGGAGAGTCCAAGGGTCTTCTTACCAACTTCACTCGAATTTCTCGCTTTTCGCCAGGAACAACCCTAACTGATGCATTAAAATTGAGTTTTTGCTCTAATTTATATATATATATATATATATATATATATATATATATATATATATATATCTTTATATATAAAATGGTTAGCAAATGTCACAGATTAATAAACTGTGTACTAAAAAATATTACAAGTAGATAACCTGAAGTATTAATACCTATATATTGCAGTATAATAAGATCTAATCTAGATTATTGCTCTTCCTTTTGTGCTCCAACCTTATTCAAAGATAAGGTACTGGTGGAGAAAGTCCAAAGAAGGTTTACCAGATGTGCTGGTCATCTGAAATCAGTTTCATATGATATTAGAATGAAATCCTTGGGTTTTTATTCCCTAGAGTATCGGACATTGAGAGGAGATTTATGTCTGATTTATAAGGCTACACGGGATGAGGTATTTTTGAATCCTTATGCCTGACCTGGTGTACCTCAAGAAATAACACTAGGTCTCACAACTTAAAGCTAAAAGCAGGAATTAATAAGACTGTTAGGAGAAATCATTTCTTTACACAAAGAGTTGTGCCAGCCAGGAACTCCTTACCCTTGACTGTAGTATTATTCAATTCAATTTATTCAAGTTTAAAATAAACCTAAACTTGCATATGGGTGAATTCAAATATAACTTCCACCCAGGTTAGGGTGGTGGGTTCTTTATGGGCACGTCCCTCAAACTCATTTTAAACCTATGAATCTATATATATAGTATATATATATATATATATATATTATGGTAGCACGGTAGTGCTGCCATAGTTAGGGCTGAGTACCCCATTTAAGGTTAAATGGTGAAACTTTGCACCTTAATAACGTTGCCACCATTCAATGGATTTGCCTGAAATTGGCAGGCTTGGGGCATAACCATAGATATTAGGATCTGCAACTTTCATACTGATTGGATATACAGCTGTGGAGTTATTAAGCGACATCCGTGCGCACAATTACTTTTTTTTCACATTCTTTGCTCACACCTACAAGTCACACAGTTTGCACAACTGGTCCGAATACTTCAGGGAACATGTGGCCAGGGTCACTGATGTACTTTTTGAAGATTTCGTGAAAAAATATTGAACGGTTCTAAAGTTATTCAAAAAACAATTTTCCCATTATAGTTAATGGGAAAAGTTAACAAAAAGTTCAAGTGTCTCAAATGCAGTTTTTAGTGTTGCAAATTACCCCTGTAGTGTCATGAGTCAACCATTTTTCTTTTCAGTTATTGGTCACAGAAATGCTTGGCATTTAAATTTGGAACCCTCTAGGGACACAATTATTTTTGTGTTCACCTAGTCAGACCCTGAGGATGCTAGCCTTGTTGTTTTTTTTGGGGGGGTTAAACACCCCAGAAATAAGTTTTTGAAATTTTTGGAAAAAGTAGTGTCGTAAAGTAGTGTCGCACTTATGACACTTTCGTGATTTCATTTGCGAAAGTGTTGCAATTTGCGACACTATTTTGCAACATTATGCCCAAAATAACAGGAATTCTTTGCCACCCTGCTACAAAACAATGGTTGGTCTTTTGGGCTGAAATTTGGAGGGATGAAAGCCAACATCCCACAGATGTGCCTTTTGGTGGTTTGGTGATAAAATATTGCACAGATGGAAAGTTACAGTGCTCAGAGTTGACACTTTTCCCCATAGACTAACATTGCTGTGTCTGCCGTTCCTTTCAGGGCCCGTATCTCAGAAACAGTACGAGATATGGACTTTTCATTGGAAAAATTCTTAGCCAGCTAGCCAGGAAAGTAATAATTCATATGAAATTTAAATGTTTTTTCTACGTTCTGCAGTTCCTGAGATATATATGCAATTTAGTATTCCAGCTCCTCATTTTTTGCTCCGAGCCTCATTATTATGAATACATTCTTTGTACTCACTGTGTTTCTGTATGCAGCTGTTGGGAAAAACCAGGGTATGCGCTCCAGTTACTGTTACACAAAATGTTTCCACTTGCATTTCCATACCCGTTTGCATTAGCGTTCCGTGTACACCAACACCTGCGTTATCCTTTGCGTTTCTGTTTGCGCTTGCATTTGTATTACTCTTACCATTTGTGTCTACAGTACTGTTTCTGTTTGTGTTTCACTTTGCGTCACCGTGCGCATTACCATTTGAGTTTGCGGCCACCCTTCCATTTGTGTTTGGATTTGTCTTTTGTTTTGCTTCATCGTTGTTGTTACCGTTACCATTTGCATTTCCAGTTGCCTTCCTGTGTGTGTTACGGTGTGCATTTTCGTACGCGCTTGCATTTGCATTTCGGTTTCTTTTGACATTACTGTTGCTGTTACCATTACCATTTGCATTTCCAGTTGTGGTACCATGACCGTGCACGTTGCGGTTTGCATTTCTGTATGCGCTTGCGTTTCTGTTTCCTTTGGAGTTATTGTTGCTGTTACCATTACCATTAGCGTTTACAATTGCAGTACCTTGACCGTTCGCATTACGGTTTGTGTTTCTGTACACACTTGCATTTCCATTTCTGTTTCCTTTGGTGTTATTGTTGCTGTTACCATTACCATTTGCATTTAAAATTGTGGTACCATGACCGTGCATGTAACAGTTTGCGTTTCTGTACGTGCTTGCGTTCGAATTTTGGTTTCTGTTTCCTTTGTCGTTATTTTAGCTGTTACCGTTATTATTTACATTTCCAATTGTGGTACCGTGACCATGCGCATTAGGGTTTGCGTTTCCGTATGCGCTTGCATTTGTCTTTCCGTTTCTGTTCCCTTTGGCATTATTGTTGCTGTAACTGTTAACATTTGAATTTACAATAGCGGTACCATGACAGTGAGCATTACCAGTTGCATTTCTGTATGTGCTTGCATCTCTGTTTGCTTCACTGTTTGCTTTGGCATCACTTTGCACCTGCATTTCTATTAATGTTTGTGCTACCATTTACATTTGAATCACCATGTGCATAACCGTTAGAGCTTGTGTTTGCATTGCAGTTACTGTTACTATGTCACAAGACATCATGTGGTGGAAGCGTGGGACCTGTAGAGCCTGTGCTCCCACCACCGCATTCTATTCACTATTTATAGTCCGCATTCTCAAAAAGAATGGACATTCATGGCAAAAAACTCTGTTTAATGCATCAGTTAGGGTTGTTCCACAGTGACAAAAGCGAGAAAATTTGGTGTTAGGGTTGAAAGCCCCCTTGCACCGCCCGCCCCAACCAGCATTGGGGTGTGCGTTGGGGTCATGGTCCTAACCCTCACCCCATTCTCCTACCTCAGCTTGTTTACACATGTGATGGGGTGAGGAGTTAGGGCCAATGACCCCAGCACACCCCAATGCTGAGTTGGAGGGCGGGCTGGGGGTGAAAGGAAGGCTCAATCCCTAACACCAGATTTCTCACTTTTGTCACTGTGGAACAACTCAACTGATGCACTAAATGGAGTTTTTTAAATATAAAAAATATATATATATATATATATATGTAGTCATTGCAAAAAGCTCAATTAATGCATAAGTTAGGGTTCCTATTACAGTGACAAAAGTATGAAAATTCAGTGATCGGATTCCCAACCCTACAACCCAACCCCCACTCTCCACACACCAACAGACATTGGAGGGTACATTGGGGTCATTGGGCCTAACTCTCACCCCATTCAATGTGTAATGAAGCTGAGATGGAACAGTGTAGGAGAATGGGGTGAGAATTATGCCCAATGACCCCAAGGCACACCCTGATGCCTGTTGATGTGTGGGGTTGGGGGTGGGGAGGTATGGTTGGGAACCCTAACACTAACTATACGTATACACATACATATTCCAGTGTAACATAGCAGTGCACTGTCTACACACACAGAGCATTACCACTCATGTACTAACATACATACACTGCCTTATATTGGGTATTGCTGACCTATAGTTTCTTACTGAGCATGTTAGATTATGGTCTTATTGTTTATACAGGTACCTATAATTATTTATTGGCATGCCTTAGGGTTACATATAATACCATACTTAGATTTATGCTTAATGCTCCATATCATGATCATCATTGTTCCCTGTATCAACAGTCTGACTGTTTATCCTTTGAAAATAGAGTTCAGCATATATATATATATATATATATATATATATATATATATATATATATATATATATATATATATATATATATATATATATACATATATATATATATATATATATTTTCATGTATAAAATCACTCTTGGACATTTTCCTGATTCTGCTTCCAGTTTATTCAATAGGGTTACTAATGGTTGTGGGACTAGATCACAAGATAAGCCTTCCTAAAATACTACCATTATATTGTAAAGCCATCAGCCAAAAATCTATTACTTATAGGGCCCCTAAATTTTTTAACGTACTCCCTCTGGAACTTTTGAGTAATAAAACAGTTAATAATTTTAAGAGAAGACTTGTGCTGTATTTACAAGATCAACATCATTGTGTTTGTTAGAGTTTGTGGTATGAAACTGTAATATGTTGTAAGTGTATTTGATTGAGCTATTTGTACAGTATTTATTGTTTGTATGTATTTAATGTTTCTTGTGTTTATATAAACCTCAACTTGTCACCTGTGAAAATGGGCATTTTGCTCATCAGGCCTGCAAGAATAAAAAATAAATGAAATTAATTTCTATATGTTTGTTGCTGTAATAAGAACCCTAACTGATGCGTTAACAGAAATTTTTACAATGAATTTCCTCACTTTTTGTATTTCAATGAGGTTTTCAACTGCAGTTACCTTATTTCTCATATACAGTCAATTCCACTTGTGTGGCCATTCAGTTGTGTGCACATTCCATGTGTGTGTGTGCACAGAAACATCAGGTCCCAATTCATTTGCTATACCTGCAATGTTAAATAAATTGGATGTGTGCACATATATTTTCAGATGTGTGCACAACTTGCAACCTTAAAGCCAGCAGGCAGCATAGTGTTCAGCAGCTCTCAGTTGTGTTAATTGTTGGCCAGCAGCTTCCTGTAGTGTTCCGAAAGTGCTAATTGCCCTGTAATTGAATGCAGCACTTAATAGCTAGATGGACTGCACTGCTAAACATTAAGCAGGTGTTAAGCATCTGCCAATCTGCTTAACTGTCACCCCCGTTGTTAGCCTGATGAAAGTGAGTGGGTCAGAACAGCATGCTACATGTCATCTGTTGCTGAGTTGCTTCATGGAGCACTGGAGTCACAGAGTCATGGGGCTTCAGTTTGCAGCTGCAGGATATTTAAATTTGGACTCATTACTGAACTATGGGCTGAGGAGCAGTGGGGATGCTGCCTGACTTACTATTTACTGTCATGTATGACCAGTGGACTATATCCCTCAGAGGCTTGTTGTGAGGTGGTGCAGAGCCTTGGAAGGACTGGAGCAAGCTGGATATAAGTGGATCCTGTATGGGTGACTGTGTATTGGTTGTGGACCTCCTACTGAAGTTTTGCTACAGTAAGTACATTCTGATTTTTTGGCATTGCTGTACTACATTCAGCTGAGGAAGGTGGTGAGAGTGCGTCCTTTCAACAGGCAAATGATAACCGCAGTTCCAGAATGTATACACTGAGTCCTGAGATCGCGGTCAATGCATTTTCAGTTGTGTGCATTTTCAGATGTGTGCACAAAATCTGCTGGTCTAGAACTTGTGTACACAACTGGAAATGACTGTAGTAGTCACCGATTCCAGCAGCAAGACGTGTCTTCCATGTGAGAGTGGGTGTTCACACTAGAATCTATTCAGGTAAGTGAGGGTGTGGGGAGCTGGGAGGTGTGAGGACGTAGGTGCTCACTAGGAGGTCGGTGGGAGGTGGAAGCACATCACCATTGGACCTTTTTTTACTGATTTAAAAAAGGACATTAAGCAACCATTTTCTTCTTTTCAGGCTCCAATGGACATTGAAGAGTTGGGGGAGTGCTACTAGACACCTCATTTAAATCAGAAATTACATGCATAAGGCTGGAACTGATCTAGATAGTGGGGGAATGTAGACTAACATGTTTGCACTAACCACTGAGCCACCTAACTGCACATTCTAATTGTTGTGATACACACACACACACACACACACACACACATACAGTATCTGCATACATATTCCAGTATAACATAGTAGTGCACTGTCTACACACATAGAGCATTATCACACATGAACTAATACTCATACACTGCCTTATATGGCATTTATTTACTTATACATCTAACACATACTTTTATTGTATTTAGAAAAAGCACTGTGTTTTGCACTAACATATTGTACTAATATACAGCATGATGACCAGCAGTACTGGAACAAAGTGCCATACACACACACATATGCACTGCTTCATGTTCTGAACAATGCACAATACTAAGATATAGAATTGCAGCTCTTTGCAAACTGACTGGGAAAAGGTTACTGTACCAGGAATGGGTTAACAGAGTGCCACACATGTGCATGTGTGCACACACACATCCATCTCCATGATGTGAGCAGAGTTTGCCATATAGGGAAACACACACAGAGCCCTTTGTCATTGCCTGTATGCATTAACTTTCACCAATTAATTTCAAAAATGTAAACAATAACCAGAAAAACCAATACAAAAAAAAAAAACTCTTTAAGTGATTTACGTAAGTTAGTGTGTTATTTACTTCTGTCCTTTTTTTTAACTCTTGCAGATCTCCTGAAATGATAACAACGCTGTCCTTTACTCCTAGTGCAGCTCAGTAAAACACAGCTTTTAGGAGAGTGTTGAGCTGAGGCATTTCCTACTAGTCTCTGAAATATGATAGCAGGATAACATATTTACAGATGCCAGCCTTGTTAATCAAGTGGTGGCCACCATTATTCTCCAGGTAAAGTAGGAAATGTTTTATCTGGACATCCCATAACTGAAATGCCACATGGGTGGAAGAGAGAGAGAGGGAGGGATCAGGCTTTGTTTTTCTTTCTTTCTTTCTTTTTCTTTTTTGGCACTTGAAGGGCACGTCTCACCACTCTTTTCCCTTTGTGCTAGCTCTAGCAGAAGTCAGTGGCAGAGCAATAAAATAGTGCAAGTGGAAGTGGACGTAGAGACAAAAAGATAAAAATGTGTAAAAAGAGGGTTTAGGTGTCCTTCTAGACTGAATTAAAATGAATTTCTCCACTGACTGATACTTAGTTTAACAAGCTGCATGTGCTGTTTACACTGAGCACATCCACTGATTGTAGTTTGAGCTGGCAAGAGTGTACTATCTCTCTGTCTCTCTTTCAGGTATTGGAGGGATTAAGCCTCAACTCCAAAATAGTGCTTCGGTGGGAATCTGAAGTGCCCTTTTTCCCCCAAGTGATAGCAAGATGACTTGGAGAGCTCCACCGTGCAGCCATAAAAACTGCATTTATACACCAGTTAGGGTTCAAATTAAAGCAACAAAAGTAGGTAAATGTTGTGTTAGGTTTTCCAACCCTAAGATCCCCCACACCCAAAGCAGTAAAAGGACAAGACCACACAAGCAACCACAGACAGCCATCATCAGGTATGATAAATGACATACAGTTGTTTCTATGTGACACAAATGCAGTACCACTGATGTGCTACCATCGTGAATTTGTATCTGTGGTATGCTCACCACAAGGCATATACACTCCCTTCTCATTGCAGACACAGATGATTTTTTTTTTGAAAAGTTTCATCGGGAAAAGCATACTGAGCTAGAAATAGCTTGTTTCCAGATGCATTCTGGGAGGGATGGGACAGTAGAGTTACAACCAAATTTACAGAATATACAGTTAAAACAGAATATACAGACAGCATAATGTGGAACAACAGGCAAAAAGAATAATAATCGGCAATGTTAAATAACATTGGGGAAGCAACTATTATCTACAATGAGAATGCATGAGAAATAAACAGTGTAGAAAAAGAAATATAGGATTGGTTAAGGGGGAAGTAATGAGGGAGGGAAGAAGTTTATGAATAGAATTGCTTAAGAGGAGAGCACTAGGATGTTTGGATTGAGGGTTAGTGCAGGAGTGGGTGGGAGGATAGGAAAACACAGTAGGACACATGTAGCAGAGAATTCATTTTCAGATGGAGAATGGAGGAAGGCAGTAGGACACAGGTAGCTGAGACTTCAGTTGCAGGAACAGGTATGAAAGGTGAGGTTATGTAGAAGGGAGGACAGAGAGTGGGGGAGGAGGCAGAGTGGATATGGAGGGGAAGGGAGTTCCAGAGTTTAGGCAGTCTGTAAGAGAAAGCCTGGGTGGCTGAGGAGGTCATTGTGGGGCATGCTAGGGAGCAGCAGTGGGAGCTGCAGAGGGAATACAAGTTTGGGGTGGCAGGGAGAGGGATAATGAAAGGTAGGGAGGAAGGGAGGATGCCAAGCCAGTATTTCGTGATAAAGGAACAACAGTGGGCCAAGTGTCTGGCTTCAAGGGAAGGAAAGGAGAGGGATGTACAGTATAGACAGTGCAGTGATGTGTGCAGGATGGGAAGTCCAGAATGAAAAGGCAGAAGGAGTGAAAGAGAGAGTCCAACCTGGTGAAGGTGGATTTGGGGCAGCGCTGTAAACTGTAGCACCATAGTCAAATACAGGGAGGATCACTTTCTGAACTACAGCTCTGCAGGCTGGCAGAGGGATGCAACAGCTGTGGCGATACAGCACTCCTAATTTAAGGTGTCATTTTTTGTGTATGGCATCAATGTGTTCAGAAAAGTCAAGGTGGTTATCAAGCTAGACCCCAAAGTACTTGAAGGAAAGTACATCCTCATTGGTGGACCCATCCAGGGTCCAGAAGGTGGGGGACTACCAATTCTGGAGAGCTTTCGCCTTGTGCAAAAGGTCATTGAGACTGTTGTTTGGCATTGAGAGCAAGTTGATTTGAGTGGAAACAGAGCTGGATGTTGTCAAAGTCCTGCTGAAGTCTGGTCTTCAAATCAGACAAGGAGTGACTGAAGGCAAATAGGACTGTATCATCAGCATATATGTGAATGGACACTGAGGTAAAGACAGCAGGAAGGTCATTTAGGAAGATGGAGAATAGAATAGGGCCAAGGATGGAGCCCTGGGGTACACAGGTGCTGATTGGAGGGGCTGGGAAAAGGTATCACCAATACAAACTAATTGGGACCTACCTGCAAGGTAAGAGCAGAGCCAATTATTTGCAGGGGTGGAGAGTCCTGCTTCTGAGAGCTTGTAGAGGAGAAGGTGGTGGGCGACAGTGTTGAAAGCTTTGGCCAAGTCGACAACGATGGCTGAGATGAAATCGGCCCTGATCCATACCTGTGAGGATGGAGACTGATGATACACAAACCACAGCACTGCTTCCTTGTGCAAAAGCACAAGCACCTGGAGGGGTTTAAACATGCCTGGGACAGGCACAAAGGAACATTGGGTGGGGAGAGAATGATGAAAAGTCATTTATTATTTAGGGTCAGTGACTGCATACAAGTATAGGGCTTATGGGCAGTCCTTATCTGCCAACAAATTCTATGTATCTGCAGCCACAGATGTCAATCCACGATGCACAAAGTACAAGACTTCTTTCATTTTTAGGGTTGTGGGTGGAGCCTACAGCCCTTCTGTCATCTGTAGCTCTAAAAATGGCTTTTACTAGAACTTCCTTTTTAGACATTTATATGTATTCCTCCACAGCTGCAAAGTAGTGCACCCCCCTCTGATTTTGGCTATTTGTTGGTCTATGTTAAAGGCATCTGAAGGAGGGAGGGAGATGCTACTATATTGTACCTCAGAACTTCTCAGGATATTAACAAAATAAACTTTTTAAATTACTGTTTCTATCATCTGTCCAGCTCAGTCTAACAGATTTGTTCTATTTCTTTCAGCAACCTAGGAGTTAACTCATTTCCTCTTGTTTTTTTGTGAAAATGAAAGTCAGACTCATCATCAGATTACAGACAGTGGAATTGCAGTTTATTAGCTGGCATTTCTTTCCGCAGTACAGGCTGGAGGCAAGCACTGGAAACAGAAGACAGTTTTTTTTTTTCATTTTATAATATGATGTATTGAGTGTAAATCTAATTGCAGGGTCAGGGCCTTGAAGAAAATAATAACATTTATGTAACTCATTCAAGATTCCATCAGGTGGTCAGAAAAAATGTCTGAGAGAATTTGTGTAAAAACTAACAAATTAAAGATGCAAAAAATAGCATGCACACTGGCCTCTGAGACTGGAAGATCAGAAGGCTGTGGGTTCTATCCCCACACTAGGCATGTGGGTTAAATAGTTTATGTACTGCCTAAAATTAATATTAGATTATAAAAGCAGTCGACCATTACCTTTTATATTGAGATACTTTATATTTTCTCTTTGTTTAATTAGAGGATTGTTTACCTGATGTTAATATGTGTGAAACAGCACCCTGTGTGGCAGCTGACATAGCTAGCTATACTGCCCCCACTACATCACCAACATTGTGACCTCTCTGACTGTGACCTCACTGCTACTTAGGAACAGCAATTCAGTGACTGCCAGGTCATTCACCTGTGATTTTACTGTCAGCTTGACATACAATTTTAATACCTAACAGCAAATCCGAGCCTTTTTCCTGATAAAAGGCTGCCAACACATTACATTTAAATAAACAACAAAGTCACAGCTAAGGAACTAGTGGCTTATGGAAAAATCTACAGGGATTGATGTTGCCTCTACAGGGAAAATACAGGAAAAATGAGGGCTCATTACAGGAAAATGGTTATTTGGATCAAGGAGCACTGTGATGATTGTGACCAAATAGCACTATATGGCACTAACAAGAAAATGGCTTTGGACATTTGGTACAGTAGCTCTTCACAGCCCTATCGGCTCTTACTTGATATTGTTAGAATAGTATGCCCCATGGGACTAGTGCTTCTGTAGCATCAGGTACTCATGTACACTGTAAGACATGTGGAGAGTGGTGCAATGCACTGGCTGTGGGGCAGCAATTTTCCGGGAGACATTCTGGAACCTGCGTTGCTGCCCTATTTGCAGGCAGCTGTCAGCTCTGAGGGAGGAGGTTGCCCACCTCCAGGCTGAACTAGAAAGGACTAAGGAGGCCTCCCCCACCCAAAAAGCACCAGTTCCACAACCACTGCCTCAGAGGTTGCCATGTGTGAAGAGCAGATGGACCACAGTAGGTTCTGGGAGGGTGAGGGTGGTGGAACAGAGCGTAGCCCTTGAGTTGCACCTCCACACAAATCATATGTCAGTCTGGCAAATCAAAGTTCCTCTATGATGACAACCTCATTGGAGACCAAGAAGAATGCTGGGGACATCCACAAGGAGACCCACAAAAGAGTGGCAAGGGACACCACAGGGAAAAAACAGCTTCTGATAGGGGACTCAATTGTTAGGGGTGTAGACCTGGGGAAGGGAGAGGAGAGGGAAGTAAGGTGTCTGCCTGGTGCCATGGCTTGGAGGGACAGGAAGCAAATCCTCAGGATTGCAGAAGCAGCATCACAGGAGAGGAAACTAGATATCATTATCCACCTCAGGACAAATGACCTAGCTAGGCATGAGATCAGTTCAGTGCAGGATGAATTTGTGGAGTTGGGGAGGGGCCTCAGACAGGTAGCAAGCACGGTAACCTTCTCAGAGGTGCTGCCAGTCTATGGTGGGGTGAGGCTGGAGGTACTGCACACCATGCAGTTTAATGAATGGTTGCCAAAACTGGTGCAAACACAGGGCTTTAGCTTCATTGGGGACTGGGGTCCACCTGGAGAGATGAAGGTCTATACTGGCATGATGGTCTGCATCTGTCCAGGAAGGAAACATGCTCCTAGGTGACAGGTTTAAAGGTTTCCTTGGCAAGATTTAAACTAGCCAAGGGGAGGTGCTGATAGGAAACAGGAAAGTTCAAGCCTCCCCCCAAAAAACATGGCAGGTAGTAGGGTAAACACTGAGGTACAGAGCTTGACAGAGGGCAGGACAGGGGTAAATGGAAAAATGGACAAGGGCAATAAGAGCAGGGATGGGGTAAAAAAGGATAAAGCCAACATTAAATGGAGGGCAATGAATACCAATGCCCGTAGTCTGGGAAACAAGCTTTCAGAGCTAGTAGCCCTGATGGAAAAGGAACACTTGGATATTGTGGCAGTCACAGAAACATGGTACATGGAGAACCATGACTGGGATGTCAACATACCAGGGTACACAATCTACAGAAGGGACTGGGAGGTTAAAAGAGGAGAAGGAGTAGCTCTGTACATAAGGGAAGGGATCAAAGCTACAGAACTAAAAAGTAAAGGGGGAGGACAAGAGGAACTCTTGGTCACCTTGGAGACAGGGAATGGCATCACAATCTGCACAGGGGTTGTATACAGACCCCCGTCTCAAGGGGAGGAAATGGACAAGAAAAATGATAGAGGCATTCTCAAAATGGCTAAAAAGGAGATACTGTTGATGGGGGACCTGACTATGGCAGATGTTAACTGGATGACATGGACTGCAGCCACATCCAAGAGCAGAGGTCATTCTCGATGCCTACAGGGGCATGCCTTAGACAGCTAGTGGTGGAACCCACTCGGGAGGGAACAATATTAGACCTGGTACTCTCAAATGGAGAGGATCACAAATTAGAAGTCAGTAGACATCTGGGAACAAGTAACCACTGCACAGTGTGCTCACAATAAACACAACCATGGAGACAAGCCATACAAAGACAAAGGATACTGGACTTTAGAAGGGCTGACTTTGCCATAATGGGTGAATACCTGAGGAATGCATTAGCAAATGGCCAGAAAGGAGGGGTGGAAGAACAATGGAGAAAAATCAAAACTGCCATCATGGAGGCAATAAGCCTTTGTATGAAACAAATAAAGAAAACAAAGCAGAATAAAAAACCACTATGGTTCTCAAAAGAGGTGTCAAGGAAAGTTAAGGAGAAAAAGGCTGCATTCAAAAAGTACAAGGAATCACAGACGGAGCGTGACAGGGAACTGTATCAATTAAAGTAGAAAGAAGTGGGGAAGGCAGTCAGAAAAGCAAAGGCCCAAACTGAGGAAAAGATAGCCAACTCATTTAAGAAGGGGGATAAAACCTTTTATAGGTACATTAGGGAGAATAGAAAAGTTAAGGGAGGGATAGTGAAGATTAATAAAGGAGAGGGGAGGTGGGCAGAGGGAGACAGTGAAAAGGCAGAGATATTGAATGAATACTTTTGCTCAGTATTCACAAAAGAAGATGAGGAGGAGTTACCTAAACCAAACAGTAGAAGCACTCTGGATAGTGGGGTTGATGCCAGTTCATTTACAGAAGAAAGAGTACTGAAAGAACTCCTAAAACTCAAGGTGGCAAAGCAATGGGGCCTGACAGGATTCACCCTAGAATCCTAAAAGAGCTAAGGGAGGACCTAGTGACACCACTAACCACACTTTTTAACAAATCATGGGAAGATGGGGTGGTACCTGAGGACTGGAGGAAGGCAGATGTGATTCCCCTTCACAAAAGTAGGAGCAAGGCAGAAGCAGGAAACTACAGACCTGTTAGTTTGACCTCAGTGGTGGGGAAAATGATGGAATCACTTCTGAAAGAAAGAATTGTTGAGTACCTAGAGGCCAGCGGGGCACAGGACCCAAAACAGCATGGATTCATAGCAGGAAGGTCATGTCAGATGAATCTAATTGATTTCTTTGACTGGGTGACCAAAGTAATAGACCAGGGAGGGGCTGTGGAAATGGCCTACCTTGACTTTAGCAAGGCATTTGGCACAGTGCCGCAAAAAAGATTAATAATCAAGTTAGCCAGCCTGGGAGTGGGTCCCAGGGTGGTAGGCTGGGTAGCAAACTGGCTGCACAACAGGACACAGAAGGTAATAGTGAATGGAACACATTCTGAAGAAAGGGGGGTTACTAGTGGAGTACCTCAGGGCTCAGTACTGGGTCCAGTCCTCTTTAACATCTTTACAGGTGACATTGCAGAGGGTCTGGAAGGAAAGGTATGCCTCTTTGCAGATGACACAAATATCTGTAACAGAGTTGATACACAAGGGAGGATAGAAAGGATGAGAAGGGACTTGGCAAGGTTGGAGGAATGGTCAGACATATGGCAACTTAGATTCAATGCAAAGAAGTGCAGAGTAATGCACCTGGGAAATAAAAATCCAGGAGAAGAGTACACAATAGCAGAGGAGGTACTAATGACAACAATAATGGAAAGGGATCTGGGTGTAGTCATATCAGATGACCTAAAGGTGGGTAAGCAATGTGAGAAGTCAGTAAGGAGAGCCAGGGGGATACTGGGATGCATAGGGAGGGGCATCACAAGTAGAAAAAGGGAAGTGGTTATCCCTCTATACAGACAGTTGGTGAGACCCCATCTGGAGTAATGCATGCAGTTTTGGAGACCTCATCTACGCAAGGACATAGACAGGATGGAAGCAGTCCAGAGGAGGGCAACTAAAATGGTGCAGGGTCTACATCAGAAACCATATGAAGAGAGACTGAAAGAGCTTAATATGTATACCCTTGATGAAAGGAGGGACAGGGGGGACATGATAGAAACTTTTAAGTACCTCAAGGGAATCAACAAAGTCCAGGAGGGTAGCATCTTTCAGAAAAATAGATGTGTAAGAACAAGGGGGCACAATTTAAAGTTAGAGGGGGGATGGCTCAGGGGTAATGTGAGGAAATTCTTTTTCACGGAGAGAGTGGTGGACACATGGAACCGCCTTCCTGGAGAGGTTGTGGGGTCTAAAACAGTGAGGGAATTCAAACATGCATGGGACAGACATAAGGCAATTATAGTGGGGGGTTGCAGGAACTAGGCTGTTGGTTGACTAGAATCTGCAGCTTATCCAATAGGTAGGGAAATGGGCAGACTGGGTCAGCCAAGTGGTCCTTATCTGCCATCAAAGTCTATGTTTCTATGACATACACACTTGACAGTGCTATGTTTCTGCTGCCAGAGATGTAAGACATATACAGCAACCTCTGGCTACTGAAGTTCAGGCACCAGAAAATACATGTTAAAATTGCAACACTACTTCTGTCTGCCTCTTCAGCCAATGGTGTAAAAAATATACACACTGACTTCTGGCTTCAGAAGGGTGAGCCATAATGAGGCATACAGTTATACAGATGGAAGTACTGTCACAATTTTTTTTATAATGGTTTCAGCACTGGATCTAAAAATTGTTCAAGGTGGTAGCAGTTTGTCAGTTATGCTGATGGGTATAGAAAGGCATGCACTAATCAATCATGATGTCTAGCATGCATTAGTACAGTGGAGCCAGGCATGTTGTAACACATTATCTTTCAGTAAATGACATGTCACAAAATACTGCAGTAAAAAAGGGCTTAATTGCCATTGAATTACATTGGTCACTGCAACATACTGCAGCATTTTTGTAATATACTGCAGTCATACTGTGTTGCATCCTGGCTGGGGCTACTGTACCTCTGGCTGGAGAAGCATAGGCCCATGGGGACTTCTGTCTACAGAAGGAAAGACCCCAATGGGACCAGCATTTCTCCAGCCACACATACCCATGAACATAATACAACATATACACACAGGTGAGGCTGCAAAAGCACAGGCCCCTGTGTGGCTGGTGCTTATGCAACCACATATACAAATCCATGAAGTAGCACATCAGTGCTACTGCATTTGTGTTATCCGGAAACAGCTGCATCACAGTACATTCCATGTCGGCATACAGAAGTGCAGGGCCCACAGCAGTTAATGTCAAGAATTCATGGGGCTTTTTGGTGGGCTGCAGAAGTGCAGGGCTCTCAAGGTCCTGTGCGTCATTGTGGATTCAGACACAGATGGACAGAGAAAAAAGTTAATCTCTCAGCCAAAGCAAAAGGCCCTCTGGCCCCCATGGGTCTAGAGGTGCAGGGTCCTATGGCAAGAAAAGGGTTCTCTTCACGATGTAGTACTTAGACCCTTGTGGACAACTGTGCAGAGGTAGCAAGAGAGAGAGAGAGAGAGTGCGAGAGCGAGAGAGAGAGAGAGAGAGAAGTCCTGCTGAGAACATGGATGAATGGCTTTTCTTGGTAAGATTGGCACCCTGAATTTTGGGATGCCCAGAAAAAGTATTTTCTGCTTTTTTCTTTAGAAAAAAAAAATCTAGCCAAACAGGTCTCATTTAGCTGGTTCATTTTTTTAACACATAATTTGTAAGCATTTTCATTTATTTTTTTTTTTGGAAAAAAGATGGCAGCTGATATAAACTGAAAAAGAATTTTCAGTTCTTGAAAGCCATTTTTTTGTCCATTATAACTTAATGATGCAAACAGAAAAAGCTCTCATGCACCAAAAAATGTTTGGTTCATATCAGAAGATTATTCAAAAACATTACTTAGCAAGCTCAGAACATCTTAGAAAAAAATTTAAAAACCTTATACCTCTGGGACCCCTTAATATTTTTTCATGATTCATTTGAATGGCACTACCTAAGCAAAGGCCACTTCTACCCTAAAAGTTTTGTGAAAAAATCCCATACTGCTTAGGATATCTGTAAGAGAAAAAAAATGTTAGGTATGGAAATAAAACCTCACTTTTCCAAAATAAGGGGTTGCTGGTTCTCAGAAACCACACACGGTGCCGTCACAAAACTTGTCATGTCTTAAGACTCTACCAGCTTGACCATGCATGAAAATGTTTGGGCTATTGCACCAGACCCCACCAAAGTTATTAAGGTACACAGACTGGGTTTAACATTGAGAACTCTATTGAGCCTTAACTATACTTGTGCTACAGAGCATATAGGGGATATGTTGAGGGTCTCTCTCTCTATATATATATATATATTATATATTCATTGCAAAAAACTCCATTTTACAAAACCAGTTAGGGTTTCCATTACACCTTTAAAAGTATGGAAATTCAACGTTAGGGTTAATACATGTATCAGCACAACAACACCAATCTCTGCAAACATTAGAAACAAAACAATTATTTGATATATCCCTTGGTGTCCTTCCACCAAACTCGTACACCATACAAATATATTGTTCTATACCACATGATTAATAGCTCAAATGGTGTATGAGTTAGGTGGAAGGAAACCAAGGGATATATCAAATAACTGTTTTGTTTCTAATGTTTACAGAGATTGGTGGTGTTGTGCTGATAACACATATTAACCCTAACACTGAATTTCCATACTTTTAAAGGTGTAATGAAAACCTTAACTGGTTTTGTAAAACTGAGTTTTTTGCAATGAATTTCCTCACTTTTTGAGATAGGTGTGTAACAAAATTGCAACAAATACTCAGAAGTTTGTCATCTTTTTTCACATTGTGACCTCAAAGTTTCAACATAGTCTTCTTATCACCTCACCTCATAACCCTCATACTATAAGTATACATTTCTTAATCCATGGCAAAACACCATTCTGTGTCACAGCTGTGGAAACACATGTTGGACAGGATATGAGAAATGACAGCTGTAGTATTCATGAGGTGATGTGAATAAATGGCTATGTTCAAACTTTGGAGTGTAAATATGAATGATTAGCAGTTACATGCATGCATAGCAAAATTTAATTGATTGCATGTAACTCAGGATAACTTTGCTACTTTTGCTCCAAAAATTTCAACATTACCTTTTTGGGATGCTACATTATGAACATTGGCACTGTCATTTTGTTACTCAATCCCGAAAGGTGATTTTGCACATCGACCACACCATTTTGTGCCACAAGTGCAAAAGCACATTTCAGGCAGGATGTGAGAAATGCAGCTGTACTGTTCATGAGGTGGTGTAAAAAGTTGCTATGTTGAAAACTTGTAGTGAAAATATAAATTGGCAAAGTTACATGCGTGCAAAGGAAAATTTCAATGACCATGTATGATTCGGGTGTTTTGGGGTATTTTTGCACCAGATTTTCCACTTGGGCTTTTTGGAACCCCGCCTCATGCAAAATGGCATTTCCATTTCATTACTCCGTCCCAAAAGGTGATTTCTTTCAGCCACAGTGCAATCATCTTTCAGGACAGAGTAACAAAATGACAGTGCCAGAGTTCATTAGGTGGGGTCCCAGAAAGTCCATGTTGAAAATGTGGCTCATGTCAGAGGGTGTAGGCAGAATGAGGAGTGACCTTCAGAAGCTTGACAAATGATCAAGGGTTTTGCAGTTGAAATTCAATGCAAAGAAGTCCAGAATAATGCATATGGGGCACAAAAACCCTGAAACAACATATCAAGTTGGGGGAGGTGAGGATATAGCATGCACCAAGCAGAAAAGGGACCTTGGGGTTATCATCTCTGATGACCTCAATGTAGGGAAACAGTGAGACAAAGTAGCAGGTAAAGCAAAAAGGATGCTGGGATGCATAGGAAGAGGCATCACTAGCAGGAAAAGGGAGGTGATAATTTCAATATACACAACAATAGTGAGGCACCACCTGGAGTACAATGTGCAGTTCTGGAGACCTTACCTACTTAAGGACACAGACAAGGTATAGAAGGTTCAGAGGAGGGCAACAAATATGGCACAGGGATTGCATCACAAGTCCTATGAGGACAGGCTGAAGGACCTGAATATGTACTCCCTGGAGGGAAAGGAGGGTGGGAGGGAGGAGGGGCGATATGATGGAGATATACAAGTACCTTACAGGGAGGAACAGGGTGCAGGAATAAACTATTTTCCAGTGAAAAAGATGTTCTAGAACTAGAGGGCATGGGATGAAGTTGGAGGAAGGGCAATTCAGATGAAACATGAAGAAGAATTTCTTCACAGAAAAGATGGTGGACAAGTCGAACACCCTGCCAGAGGAAGTGGTGGGGGCTGAAACAATCACAAGAGTAAGAATGCATGGGATAGACATAAGGACATTCTGGAGGTCAGGGTTAAGGGGCAACAGACTTCTAGAAAAGCATAAAGTGAACTTACAAGCTCAGCTGGGTAGACTTGGTGGGCCATAGACCTTTATCTGCCAACCATGTCTATGTGTCTATGTAAAATACCTACTAATGGCTATAACATTAACATACAGTATGTTCAAAATGTCATTGACCACTTCTACTGTATGTGGAACTTACCTTTATTCCTCAGTTTGCTGTTCGATTTTGAAGAGTGCAGAAGTGTCCTGGTCCACAGAAGATGACAGACACCAACCTTGGTTGGTAAGTATAGGGCAAGGGGTGTGGGGTGGTTGGTTGCTCAGTGGGAGGGTCAGGATGTGAGAGGAGATTGGGAAACAATATGAGACCTTTTTTCCAGGAGTTTAAAAAAAGATGTGAACTGTTTTCTTTTTTAAAAGGAACAGTAGAACCAGTTTTCAGGGCACTGGGGGTGGGTTCCCCAGTGTCCCACACTGCTCTGGGGGTATAACATAACTGGGTACACTATGTACACTGAAAGTGGGCTCCCTAGAGTCAACCACTGCTGGTGGGGGTGAGTATAGTGCTGACATGGGGATTGGGCACTCTGCTGTTGGCAAAACCATTACATGCATATTTCAGGACACTGGGAGTGGGTTCCCAAGTGTCCCACAGTGGGGGGGGGTTCTTTATCTGGGACACTGGGAGTGGTGGGGGGAGGAATAGGATATTGAAATAGCAAAAAGCACAAAAGACAGTAGCTCAATGGCACAACACCTTTAGTCTTCAAGCATGAGATGCACTTACCAGGGTGTTAAACTCAGTTGAAAAGCACCGAACTAGAAAACTGTCAAAAAGGTCAGCACTTCATTAAGTCCTATAGTAAGTTTAAATCATACGGAAATGTTTCCAACCCTAATCCCCACCCGCCAAGCAGCAAAAGGAAAAAACATTAAGGTTTGGGGTCTCCAGAGTCTCAACGCCTCAGTGGTGGGGTCTTCCTTGGGGTTGTAAACCCTAATGATTACCCCACTCCCCAGCTTCTAGCCTCCTGTCAGAAGCACAAGATACAACTCCAAGCCGGTGCCTCATAGTGATACTCTATACAAAGCTAGAGAAGTATGTCTCCCCACATGTTGTCAACTCAATCTGTTGTAGCTTTATTTATGCAGGGCCCTGTGGGCCTAGCGTGAAGAAAGGAGACCACATCTGCTGTCTACTCAGGGAAAGGGGTAGGCATTAGGGTTGACAACCCCAAGAAAGACCCTACCACAGATTTGCCTAGACTCCAAAGACCCCAAACCCTTTTTTACTTTTCTTTTACTGCATGGGAGGATTAAGGCTGGAAACCCTAATGCTGCATTTCCCTATTTTTGTGTCATTAACTTGAATCCCTACTGGTGCATTAAATAAGATTTGCAAATAATTTTCTCTCTTTTTAAGATAGTGGAATTGAATCCTCATTCACACAGGTCCCTTTGGATCCTGTGTGAACAGATGCAGAGGTGCAGGGCCCTTTGAGCCCTGTACCAAGTGCGGACTCCTTCCACCTATAGAACAGTAGGGGCCCTTGCGGACTTTGCACTACAATGCAATGATGGAAGCCAATAATTCATAGGGTTGTCTGGTGGACTGCAGAAGCACAGGGCCTCTTGCCCCACACATTCATGTGTCCACAGATACAGATACAGATGCAGAGGGCAAAGAGTCTGTCTGTCAGCTAATGCACAGGCCCCTCTGCCAGCCATGAGTACAGAGGTGCAGTGCCCTATGCCAAGAGAGGAGCTGTCCTCACTATATGGTGTCCAGTAAATTGCAGGCAACCCTGCAGTTTTCATTCACTGGTTGGGGTGTGTTGCATAATTATGCCATCCCCCACCCTATTTAGCTAGGTCACTGAGCTTGCCCCCCAAACTCAGCTCAACAGCACAGGATCACAAAGCATACACATGGTGGTGGGCGAAGACTGGCACTACACATAAAGTTTCTTAACATAAACATTTTTTTTTGTATTTTGATCCCAAATTTTCAAGACAGTCATTTTATGACTCCTCTTATAAATATGACATGTGGCAGCATTTATAGTATATTGTCTGAAACACCATTTTGAACCACAAGTAAAAAAACATATCTTGTCCAGGATTTAAAAAATGACACCTTTCATGTTTACGAGGTGGCATGGAAAAATGATTATTTTGAAAGCTTGAAGTTAAAATATTGAACATTTGCAAAGTTATGAGTGAGAGTTTAAATACTGCAATGTTTACTTTATAACCTGGGCATTTTATCATATTTGTACACCAAATTTTCAGTATAGCCTTCTTATTACCCTACTTCATGAATCTCTGTGAAAATTTTCAAATCCCCACTGAAACATCATTTTGCGCTACAGGTGCTAAAACACATATTAGACAGGACGTGAAAAAAGACAACTGTCACATTCATAAGTTGGTGTGAAAAAATTACTCTGTTTAAAACTTGAGGCCAAAATACTGAAAATTACCAAAGTTATATAGTAGAAAAATGTCAACACACATGCATATCTTTGTTGGTTTTTAGTATTTTGGCCCCAAATTTTTGACTTAGCCTTCTTATGATCCCACCTCATGAACAAGGGTGGTGAAATTTTTGAAATCCTGCCCAAAAGGGAATTTCACAAGGCAACCACATAATCACCTTTTCAGGTAAGCTTTGAATAATTCCACTACTCTTGGTCAGGTTATGTCCTGAAAAGGCCACATTGAAACATGGTGTAAAAATATTAAAAAATGACAATGTTATGAATAAAAGCTCATACTGTACCCCATTGAAATACATTAAACTGGACTTACTTAATTTTTTCATAGCACAGTTGTTGGTTCTAGCAGCAAAACCTGTCTTTGGTCAGAGAGTGGGTCTACATAATGAGCCATTTTCAGTTGAGTGAGTGGATGTGTAGTGGTTTGGGGAGGTGGGTAATGAGTGGGAGGGCGGAGTAGGGGTGCTTGGGGAGTTATATTGGCAAGGAACCATTTTCTTTTATATAGGTTAAAAAAATCAGAGAGGGATGATTTTCTTTATTTCAGGGAACTTAACAACACTGGGATTGGGTACCCTAGTATTAGGATTCTGTGGCATTGAATGACATTTTGGTGGAGATTTGAAAATATTCACCAAACAGGTTCATGAGATGGGTTCATAAGAAGGCTATGCTAAACATTTGGGCCCAGATATTCAGACTGCACCACAAATTAGTGCAATAGTAACAGCAGGCGCAAGTGCATTGCGCAAATGCACAACACATGCAATATTCAAACACAGCACAGGCCAAGGTGCGCTTGCGCAACACAAATGAGTATTGCACTAACTGCACCATGACACAACCAGGGATGTGTAGTGGCACAGGGCTGATGTGCAGTAGCACAACCGGGGATGTGCAGTGGAGCAGGGTAGTAGCACAGTAGCACAACCAGGGATGCACAGGGACAGGATGCAGGGGTGCACCACCCATGGAAGCCATGGGTGGAGGAGCACACAGCAGACCAGACAGCGCCCCCTGCACCCCATGAACTGCACAACCTGTGGTGAGCTGGATGAACCACCAGCCCATGAACACCAGCACCGAATCCACAGCTGGGGCATGGTGCCCCAGCACATCCCTGGCAAGCAGTGACTGCAACACAAGGAGGGCCAGCCACCTAGTGCCACCCCATCTGACCAATGCAGAGCACACCCTGCACAGCAATCCCCAGACACCTTACCCAGGAGCAGCACCCAACAGTGCATGGCACCGAATGCATGTCACCACCCCCACTATGACAATGCAACCCTGTGCACCATGGAGCCATGCATGGCAGTCCCATTGTGAGCACCCTGCAGTGGGTGGCACCAGCCACTGATGCAACAACTGCAGACACAGTGCCACCCTGCATGCCCCCCATGGCACAGCAGAGAGGTCGACACTGCATCAGTACCTGAGGGACCCTGCATGAGACAAGGCCTGCCCTGGACCCCACCACCAGCAGGACAGCACCCCGCCCACCAACCCAAGCACACACCCTGTCCTATCACTGTCCCCAACAGCCAACACAGACACCCACAGTGGTGCATGGAGGCATGCACCACACAGGATGCAACACAGGGCATGGATAAACACCCACCCATACCCAAGGGCACCCCAACACAGGGACACAATAGCAGGGCAACAAAATCCACTGGAGTGTGACCACTGATGCTGTGTACCCACGGCCTGCACCTCACCATGGCACAGGTGTACCAGCCATCCTGTGCATGCACCATGAAGCCGTCTGCCACCAGCATGCGGCTGGAGCACATGTGACAGACATCAGAACACAGACAACACAACAGACACCAGCAACAGCATAGAGGGGGGGCAACAACAGCATAGGCCACAGTGCCACCTGAGGCAGACATGCACCATACTGGTGACAGGAGACAAGCTGCCATTGCGCCGTGGCCAGAGGGTGGCCAGCATGGACAGCCACCAATGACATGCCAGCAGACCGTGCATACCACAGACATGCAAGGGTGCCAGCTGCACGGTCCATGGACATACTGACAGGGGCACCAGGGACCACTGCACACAGGCATCCAGTGCACAGGGAACAACACATACATACCACAGACAGGGACTGCATCCCCCACCCACACCATAGGCTGATCTCTGCCGGACACACACACGCCCAGGCCTGCACCACCCCCAATGCCATGCACACCACTGCATCCAAGCACCATAAACCTGCTGCAAATCAGAGACCTCCACAGTTGTCATAACAAATAAGTGTGTATTAAAGATGTGAACTATATACAAAACAGATATAAAACTATTTACAATGTGGGAGGGAAAGGGCCACATACCAGGTGGGGGTGGGCATGGGGCAAGGGTGAACAACTGGGAGTGGGATGAAAGGGTGTGAGGGTTAGTCCAAGGGGAATGCATAACAGGGTCATAGTGGGCCTAGCGTCAACCCCTCTCCCTACTTCGATCTCTGTGCCTCCACCGGTGACGCTGTCCTCCTCCCTATTCCATCCTCTGGAGCAGCTCAAGGGTGGCCCTTTCCAGCTGTAGCAGCTCCTGGACACTCCCCTCAAGTGCAGTCCAGCGTTGTCCAACTAGAACAAGGGAGCAGAGTCATTACGTGTGACTGGCCAGACACCTGCAGCCCATCCATTGTGCATGGCATACAGCCATGGGCCACGCCCCTGTAATGGCATGCAACCACTCACAGTGACCGTGCCCAAATGACCCACCTACCCAGGCACCCACAGCCATGTGGAACGCTGCACACACCCATCGCCCATGTCCAGCACAGCACCACCATGGCCACACAGTGACATGACTCTGCAGTGCAAAGGCAGTGGCACAGCCATGTACCCAGTGCACGCACAGACCACCTGCAATGCCCACCCACACATGCAGTGCCATAGGACAGTGCTGAGTTCACCATGTGGTGTGCATGGCAGTGGGGCCAAGTGCTGGTGGCCATGTCCCACCACCACCCCTGCAACTCAGCATGCACAGATGTAAGGGGAAACATGGCACTCACCTACATCCAGGCCAGCAGGGCACTGCTGGCCCATGGCCCCTCCACCTTGTCCCTGCTGTATTGGTGGCACACCCACTCAGTCCTGCTCCTCCTGTACACGGGCCTGCCTCACCCTACGGTGCTCCTCTGGGCCTCGGTTGCAGACATGGAGAGGGAAACATCAGTACAAACCAGTAGCAAAGCCCCCCAGGTGTGTGTGTGCCTGCACAGCCCAGCCATGATGCACCACCATCACCACCACCACCCCCACTAGACGGCCCCCATCTCCCTGCGGGGTGGACACATGCACACCGTGATACCCAGACAGACAGACGCTACCAGTGTATGTATGGATGGAGTACCTACCTGGCTGTGGCTATACGCCTCACCGGGCGCATGCCTGAAGACGCCCCAATCGGTCAGGGTCCCTCCGCTGTAGGTTACCATACCTGTAGCGACACTGCTCTGCTGTTCTGGTGATCCTGGTTGCCTCCTCCAGGCCATCAGCCACCTTCTGCCACACAGCACTATGTGGCCTGTCCAGGGGATCCTGGCCAAATAGGGCACCAGCATGAAGCTTAACTATGTCCACCAAGTTGGCCAGCTCAATAGCACTCCACATCTGTGCTCTTCTATGTGGCATCCTTCGGTGTGTATCGCTATCAAAATGGCGCTCTGTAGCACACATGCCCCATGTGTGGAGGCAGCGCAGTACTGCGCTGCCAGTCGCCATTGTGCTGTCACTCAACTGCGCAATAGGGGTGCACCCATGTGGATGCATGATGCCTAGGGGGCAAAGGTTGCCCGCAGGGTCAAGGGTCTGTCTGCACACGGAGCGCCACAGCACTATTGGGACACCCTATGTGTAGCGCAGTAGGGTGTTTTTGTGTGATGCCCTGCAGTGGCCTGCCATGCTGTGGTTCCATGGCACCTACGGCACACCAGGGCACAGCACCACATGGGCGAACAGCACACCAGCACCACAGACACAGTGATGACCATGCCCTGCACTGCCTCCCACACACTGCACGTCAGCAGCGCTGCACGCGTCAGCGTCAGCACCCCGGGCATGCACCGTGCGGTGTCGATTTTGCACATCACAGTGCTGCACCATAGCCTGAGCATGCTCACCAACATTGTGCAAGGTACAACAGCGTGATATTCAGCCAGCATATGCGTATCAGCTCATCTGCCATTCCATGGTGCAACCACTGCATTAGCATCCACTTACAGTTGCGCCTCACTTCATTTGTATGCGTTGCACTATATAAATGCGGCATGGGGCTGCAGAGGACATAGTTAGGTATTGCACTGTATTGTGGTGGATTGCATGCTGTTGGGATGTGGGGTCTGTGGTTTGTGAGGGCTGAATGGGACTGCACAGTCCAAGGTAACACCTGTCATTCCCACAGGCTTGATCATGACCGAACGTGAAGAAGAGGAGGAACAGGGACGGGGGAGAAGGAGGAGGCCCAACTTTACCAGGGCTGAATCAGATGCCCTGTTTGAGGCATATCTTGACAGGGAACCGCTGCTCAGCGGACAGCAGGGAATGCCACAGGCCAATGCTGCGGCATGGGATGAGGTGGCACATGTCATGAGCCAGCATGGCAGCCACCAGCGGTCCATGCAGGAGTGTAAGAAGAAGGTCTGCATGGACAGGAGGAGGATCAAAGACAAGGTGGCTGCCATCAGGGCTGCATGTGCTGCCACTGGTGGGGGCCAGCCGGGTGTACCACGCCTGATGCCACAGGAGGAGTGGGTGGCCAGCAACATGCAGCATTGGGCCATCGAGGGCATTCCTGGTGGTGGCTTCCATATGGGTGGCAGTCCATCACTGCATGGTAGGTCCTGTGCTGTCACTGTGTAGGTGGTGGAGGAAATGCCACAGGGCAGGGCGGAGCTAATGTGTTCCCTTACAGCTCCTGAGCATCTACATGTGTCAGTGGTGGTGGGTGTGTCCACTGAGGGGGATGCCCTGGACACGGAGGATCACCCATCCACCTCCACAGGTGTCCGAGGGACTGGACTAGTGCATACCTGCACGTTTGTCGGGACTGATGAGGGTAGTGCGGGTGCAGACGAGGCCCTGTCTGTGTCCCAGCATGACAGTGCCCACAGTCTCCAGCGTGCTGGGGCACAGATTGGTGCCAGATCCAGCACCGATGATGACGGACCACACGTCCCGGACAGTGATACATGTGGGACACAGGATGGTCCCATAGCAGGCAATGGCACAGGCGTTGCCATGGGTGGTGCTGCCATGGAGGCCTGCGTAACAACACAGTCCCAGCTTGTGCCTGTATGCCCCAGTGGGGCAGCACTGGTGTGCATCCAGGGTGGTGGGGCTGTTGCGGCTGCTGCGGTGGTGCCGGTGAACCCTGGCAATCGGCAGCTGGAGGGGTAGTGCCAGCAGTCAGCCAATGGCGATGGGGGGACAGTGTTGGGGGGCGGTGGCAGTGCACCACGTGTGGACATGCCCCAGCATGGCTCTGGTGTGCAGCACCCATCATCAAGGGGTGCTGGCCATCAGGGCCAGGAACACCACGAGGGACAGCATGCTGGACCAGTGGATGACCTCTTTGACAAGCACAGCCACCTACTCCAGGCTTCAGTAGATCAGCAGATGCAGCTTGTGATGGCAGTGGATGCACTCAGTGTGGTTCTGCACCAGGCAGAGGAGCAGCACAGCAGGGACCACAGTCTGCTCCTGGCAGAGATGGCCCAGCAGCGGGTGGATGTGACCGCTGCCATTGACAGGCAGACCAATGCATTGACAGCTGTCATGGCCACATTGGACACCCAGTTCAGTGCCCATCTGCCGCAGACACCACGCAGTGTCATGTCCACCCCCCATTCCCGGCACCATGCGACATCTGCTATGTCGACACTGTCTGGTCTGCTGTGGGTATACTGAGTAATGTCTGGCACGGGCATGTTCGGTGGGCTGTAGACCCCTGCGCGAACACTGTCGCATTCACGCAGCATCACCCCTGGGGGGCCGTCGGTGCCACCCCATGAGGCCAATGATCAGCCTGACACAGCCAGCAGGTCTTGATGGTGCCACCCATGCATCTGTGGTGGCCATGGTACTGTGCCGAGTGACTGACCTGTCTCCCACCATGGCCACTGTCTGCCACTGCCCTATGTGCAGTGTGGTGTGCATTGTGCGATGCATGGGGGGGTACCCGGCCCTGCACACCCTCCTGGCTGCTGGCCACTGTGGCATGTGCATGATGATGCCTGCATTGCGCTGTCCGCCAGTGTGCAATGGTGCCCAGTGTTTGAGGCATGCACAGTGATGTGCACTGGACATGGTCATGTGTGGACCTGTGTGGGGGTGGGGTGGCAATTCGGGTTGGCATGCCATCTACCCCTTGTGCATGTCTTGTGGTATGTGTGTGTGTGTGTGCATGTGTCATGTTCAGCCCTGCCCATTCTTGACGCCGTGTGTGGTGCCACACTCAGACCCATTCCCCTACCACTGTCTGCCCCAGTGTTCTGCTCTGCCTGTCTGTGGGCTGTGCCCTTGCCATTGGTGGTTGCACATGGCCCTGTGACCTACCTGTGTTGACCAAAGTGCTCTTCTGTAATGGTGTATGGTGCAGCTGTGACATCTGGATCAGGTGGGGGTCTCTTCGCCCAGGGGGTGGCTGCCCATCACCAGCTGGACCGGCATCCTCATCGTCCCCACCGCTGTCCCCTCATTCAACCTCTACTGCTATCCCACAGTTGGTGGCCATGTTGTGCAGGATACAGCAGGCCAGGAACAGCCCGTAGGCCTTTGAGGGACTGTACTGTATAGCACCACCAGATGTGTCCAGGCACCGGAACCATGCCTTCAGCATCCTGAACACCCACTCAATGACATTCCGTGTTGTGGCATGTGCTTCATTGTACCGTAGCTGTGATGGGGTCATGGGGCACCAGTATGGTGTGAGCAGCCAGGGACATAGTGGGTAACCACTGTCACCTGTGTGTAGAGGGTGAACATTAGTATCGTAGTCTGCGTCGCTTTGCCATGGACCAACAAGGCGGGTACCCCATGGCACCTCTGATTATGCACCCCCCAAAGTCTGCTCATGTCATCCTGTGTGATATGCATACTCACCCACTAGCTGGTCGGTGGGGATGTCCTCACTCTCAAACATGTGGCACAGTGTGGACTGGTGCCAGATGAAGGCATCCTGTGCTCCCCCAGGGTGCATGGCACAGACATTGGTAATGCACCCCCTGGCATCGCACACCACCTGGCAGTTAATGCTTGCGTACCCCTTCCGATTGATGTATGCTGCTCCCTCTGGGCCAGGTGGCATATGGATGGCCACATGGATGTAGTCAATGGCCCCAAGCATGCCAGGCAACCGTGCTACCATGTGGAACTCCTGTATGTGTACTGTGTGCTCCGCCTGTGTGCTGGGGAAATGGATGTACTCCACAGCATGTGGCAGCAGTGCGCTGAGGAATTGTGAGTAGGTGTGATGCAGCCAACTGGGTTATGCCTGTTTTGTTCCCTGTTGATCTCTGGAAGGTGCCCGTGGCGAGCCGGTACATGATGGCTGTCACCTTCATCTCCACTGACAGAGCATGGCTCCATCATGTGGGTGCCTGCATCTCATCACTGCACAGCTCACAGAGCGCCCTCAGGATCGCCCAGTTCAGGCGGTACCGACCCACAATCTCTGTGTCAGAGTAATGTTCAAAGCTGGTGCAGGCTTGGTACTGCCTGTTCTGGGCTTACCACCAACAGGCCCTTCCATGGCCGCGCCTCCCCTGCTGCCTGCCTTCTCACACCCCTCATTACTGCCTCCATCTGGAAGGTGGCACTGGCTATGTCCCTGGCTGGTGTACCCCCCCGGTGGCTGTTGTCCCGTTCCCCCCACTGTCCATTCCTGATGCTCCCCCTGCACTGGGTACACCTCCAGCCTTTGGCTGTGGCTGTTCTGCCTCCTGCCACTGCCCTCAGTCCACTGTGGCACTCCACAGTCTTTCCTGCCCAGTGGTACAGGCTCACCACTCCTATCTTGTTTATGGCTCAGTTTTGCTGGGCCCTGTCCTGCTCCTGCCGAGTACTGCACAGTGCTACCTTCTGTACCACCCTGGATGTCTATCACCACACTCCCACCTGTGGCTTCCCTTTTGCGTTCTTGTGCCCTTCTCTTGCTCTCTTTTATTTTGGATCATTTCTGCTGTTGCGCAACTTCCACTAGCTCCTCTATTGCACATGGTGCATGCTGTTGAATATCGCACTGTGCATGTTATTCGTGGTTCCGCCCCCTATGGTTGCGCATGCATTCATTACTATTGCACTCTGGTGCATTGCTTATTGCACTGCGCAGCTGCCTCCCACTGAATATCGCACAATGGTGCATTTCCATGCTTGCACTGGCGCATCCCTGTTGCTCATGGCGCAACCCTTCTGAATATCCGGGCCTTGGTGTACAAATATGATAAACTTGCCATGTTATGAGTGAACATTGCAATATTTCATTTTTCACTCATAACTTTGCTAATCTGCAATATTTTGACTGCAGACTGTCAACATAGCCATTTTTTCACACCACCTCATAAATGTGACAGGTATCATTTTGTAAATCCTGGACAAGACGTGTTTTCACACTTCTGGTGTGAAATGATGTTTTGCATACTATACTATAAATGCCACGTCATGTTTATAAGGGTAATTATTAAATGATTATCTTGAAAATCTGGGGTCAAAATTAAAGAAGAGAAAAAAATAATAATTATTAAGAGACTTTGTTTGTAGTGCCAATCTTGATCACAGCAGGAAGTGCTTTGTGATCCCATGATATTGCACTGAGTTTGGGGGTGAGCTCAGTGACCCAGGTGAATGAGACGAGGGTGGGAAGACAGCACTGTTATGCAACATCACCCCAGCCAGGGAATGAAAGGTACCGAGTTGCTTGCATCGGTCCCCTTCAAGTTCAAGTTCAAGTTTATTAATTTAAAAAAATAATTTGTCACATGCAAAAAACACTACACACTGACTGACAAATCACATTAATCATAATATATGCACTTCATAACAAAAACAATTTTCCCCTATTTTTTAAGATATATATGTGCAAAATTAGTTTCAATAAAGTGTAACTTTGGGAAATGGCTAAATACCAACTAAGAAGATAATTCACTATCCTTTCTCATAAAAAAAATACATACATTTTTTTTCAATCCATTTTGCTTTCTCTTTCTGAAATATTTGACAATGCAATAATAGATGTGTCACATTTAATCTCTAGTTATTATCACAAATGCAAGTGTCATACTTTATTGTTTTAGACCAGAAGCTCCATACATGAGATTTAAAATGTATTATTCCTAGTTTTAGCTAAAGCCTTTCTATGGGCCATATTTTCACAAACCTTGAGATAATAGTTATGATTCTTATCACAAAGTTGCACCTCCTAGTAATAAAAATACATTTGTGGCATAATGGGTATGCTATTAATATCTGCCATATATTCATTATCAGCTAATCTTTGTTTAGCTAAGGAGTAAAAACATTGCACATTTTGAGCTATGTGTGGATCCACTAGTGGACTGAGTCCCAGTTGATGAAGATAACTGATCAGTTTGTAAACCAACTACCCATAAGGGTCTGTTTTTGAACTCTTGCCAGCATAGTTTAGATCTATTTGCCTCCATGGGCCCCGATTATAGAAGGGTTACGCGAGGAGTAACAGCAGTTGCACCAAGTAGAATGGCGCATGTAGCAACTTATGCCAGCAGTTGCGACATGCGTGATTCTACAAAGTGACCTGTGACATGTCACAGGCCACATGTGCCAAACAGCTGTTACGCTGCATAAACCCTCTGCAACATGGCACTAGGGGATTTACGGCAGCAGTTGTACCCCATTCTAGAAGGGCAGCCATAAAGTGCTCACATCGGGATTCTACAGGAACTGCCGGAGGAGATTCGTCAACATAAGTTATACCAGCATTTAGCTGGTATAACTTATGGATGCCCCAGGGTGTCCTGTAGACTGTCAAGTGGATAGTGCACAGTTACCCTCCCTGCATGCCCAGCACACACCAGTGGGGCCCCCACAGGGCTACCCATACCCCCAGCTCCCTGAAACAGCTGTTGGCAGAAGCCATACAGGGTGGAGCTGCCATCCCCCCACCCATGCCCCGAACCGCGAGACACCTGCTGCATATGCGGTAATATTCCAGCCCTGGTAGTCTAGTGTCCCTCCCAACTGTACATTAAAGGAATAAATAAATAGCCCCATGTCCCTGGTAGTCTAGTGCCCCCCCAAACCAAACATTAAAATTATAAACATGAACCAGTTACCGTGGTAGTCTAGTGGCCCCCCGAACTGAACATTAAAATTATAAACATGAACCAGTTATCTTGGTAGTCTAGTGCCCCCCCAAACCAAACAGTAAAATAATAGAAAATGATCCAGTCACCCTGGTAGTCTAGTGGCCCCCATCAAGCCGAATAGTAAAATAATAAAAAATGATCCAGTCACCCTGGTAGTCTAGTGGCCCCCCTGAACCGAACAGTAAAATAATAGAAAATGATCCAGTTATCCTGGTAGTCTAGTGGCCCCCGGAACCAAACATTAAAATTATAAACATGAACCATTTACCCTGGTAGTCTAGTGCCCCCCCAAACCAAACAGTAAAATAATAGAAAATGATCCAGTTATCCTGGTAGTCTAGTGGCTCCCCACCCAGCCATGCCAGCCCACTCAGCACCCCACCCATCACAGCCGACCACTGGTACAGCCCGCCTCTCACCTCCACGATCAGCTGCCAACTGAGAGCAGTATTAGAGTTACTGATCAGATGCACTCAGAAATTAATTTCTGAGTGCATCTGTGCAGTAACGCTAATACTGCACTCAGTCAGTGGCTGTTCATGGAGGTGAGAGGTGGGCTGTGCCAATTGACAGCTGGGGATGGGTGCGGGGGTGCTAGGGTGGGCTGGCATGGCTGTGTGGGGGATGAGGGCCACTAGACTACAAAGGTAACTTGATCATTTTTATTCATTCACTGTTCAGCTTGAGGGGGGCACTAGACTACCAGGGAAATGGGGATATTGTATTATTTCATTAATATACAGTTGGGGGGGATGCACTGAGACTACCAGGGAATAAGAATATTATTACTTTATGGTTGGGAGGCACTGGACTACCAGGGCAATGATGTGCGCTGTTATGGCGGGTGACCCGGGGGTTGGGGCAAGGGTGGGGGTGCACTTGTGACCTGCGGCAGTGGGTTGCAACATGCTGGCCAGGTATGCCCTCTGTGCGGCGTACCTTGCCATATGTTGCAATTTGCAGGACTTTGCTGCGGAGACCCTGCCCCTTCTAGAATAGGGTGCAGGGTCAATGTCACAGTTGCGGGTGGCACAGGTTGCGTTCGGTGGCAACCTGTGCCACCCTTCTAGAATCGGGCCCATAGTATCTATTTTAGAACAGTAACCTAAGGCCATAAAATATGCCACAGTTTGTAATCTATGCATGTGTGCTTCAAGTTAAGGAACTATGTGTAGACCAGAGATGTTTTATTGCTAGATGAAATGCTGTCCTTATTTCAGCTTTCATTCTACTTAATACAATGGTGTCATCTGCATATGTTAACACTGGTATATCCACACCATTTATAGTAGGTGAATGACAGGTCTGTAAACATAATATTCAGTGTCTCTATATACAGATTAAAGAGAGCAGGCACTAGTATGCAACCTTGTTTGACTCCATGGTCTGTGCTTACACCTTCTGTAAGTCTACTATCCACAGTGTATTGTATTTTGGCCACAGCTGCAAAATGTTGCATCTGGAGAATGCTCAACAATCTTTTCTCTATTCCTTTACATTCCAATATATTCCAAAGTTTTGATCTGTTAATGTTATTAAATGCCCCTTTAATATCTAGAAAAATTGCATAGAGATTCTTTTTTTTTTTGTGAACCACGTATTTGTCAATAAGATAGCTCAATGTGAAAATCTGATCTATGGTACCATATCTATTTTGAAAGCCTGCCTGAAGCACTGATAAGAAATTGTTGCTTTCAATCCAGTTGTGCAATTTGGTTATTAATGTTCTAGTGAAAATGTTCTATGCAATACACTATACACAATGGAGTGACAGGTCTCTAACATGAGGGATCAGATTTATCACCCTTCCTAAAATGAGGGACTACTAGGCCTACTTTCAATTGCTCTGGTACAATGTAATATTTATTAATAATTGCAAATAGTCTGTCTAATCTCAATGCCCTCCACTGTGGATCAGTGGCAAAAATGTCAGCTGGTATATTATCTACGCCTGGAGCTTTTTTTTTTTTGCATTTTTATAGACATTACTACCTCAGACGTTTGTACCAGTGGCCAACGTTCTTCATTATTTGGAAGAAAAACCTTTTCAGATTGATCTGACATGTATAGTGCTCTAAAATATGTTAAACAAGCATATAGATGGATGGCACCATCAATATTATGCATTAGAATTACCTAGAGCCATTAGGTCCCAAAACATCTTGGGATATTTATCCCTTATAGCTTTTAATTTTTATACACAATTCGGATTTACAACCTTTGAGTCAAAGACTCATTTACAAAAGCACTTCATCACAGGGAGGGGAGACAACATATTGGTGGAGCAAAACAGTGGGGAACAATACAGGTGAGATACAAAAGGAGCATACAAAGCAAAGCAATTTCAGTGACACAGTGGAGCACGCAGGTTACAATGCATGGTGTACAGACTACAAGTAAGCTATTCTAAATAAACTAGTACATATGTAATACTATAAGAACCCTAGTGGTACTAGGTGGTGGTTACCTTGGGGGGGAGGACTATGTCTGCGGATTAGCTCAGATGTAGCTCTTGGTAAGGCTCTGTCATGGGCATTTGCAGCTCTGAGTGTCAGTGCGGTGTTTGAGTAGGGCAATTTTGAAGGGGCCAATTTTTGAGATGTTAGTAATGTGAGTGGGGAGGGAATTATACCAGGAGGGGGCTCTCTAGTGGAAAGAACTTTGGGCAAGTGAGGTCCTAGCTCTAGACACCTGGAAGGTGGCTTTGGTTGTATTTCAGGTGGTGACTGAGTGGGTGACCCATTGAAGGAATGTAGTGACTCCTGGGGGGGGCCCAAGTAGAGTCTTTTTGGCCAATATACAGATGTGGTATCGCAGGCACTCATCAAAGGTGAGTAGGTTTGAGATGGACTAAAGCTGGCATGTGTGCATTCTGATGGGGGCACCAGTCAGGAGCCTGCAGGCTTTGTTGATAGAGGTCTGGACTTTCATGAGGGCAGTGGGGTCAGCAGCTGCATAGATAGGGAGCCCATAATCAACCAAAGACAGGATGGAGGAGGAGATAGCCAGCCATAGGGCATACTCAGGGAGGCAGTCTTTGTGGTGGTAAAGGAGTCCAATCTGGGCATTCATGGCAGAGAACAGGGAGTAAAGATGGGCATGGAAGAACAGAGCCGAGTTTAAGGTGATGCCCAGGTATTTGTATGTTAATACCTGTTCAAGGGGGTGTAGGGTGCTTGGGAAGATGAGAAGGGGGGCATTTCTGGAGTTACTTTGGCAGTGTGCAAAAATCATAGATTTCATCTTCTTGTGGTTCAGAACCAGACAATGCTCAAGGAACCATTTTTCAGCTTGGCTGAAGGTGAGTTGCAAAGAGTTGTGCAGGGTGAGTGGGTCGGGGTGAGAGATGACGAGGACCTCATCTTCAGTGTATAGAAGCATTTTACCTGATCAGGAGCTGGGAAGAGTGCTTAGAAAGAGACTGAACAATGTGTGGCCCAGGATGGAGCCTTGATGGACCCCAGAGGGTACAGGTAGGGCAGTTGATAGGATACCATTGATTTTGACCCATTGGTGTCTGTCACAGAGGTAGCTGGAGAACCAGGCTGGGGGGGTCAGACGAGAAACCAAGATGATGAAGGGAGTCAAGCAATAGGGGGTGACACAGAGTGTCAAAGGCCTTGGATAGGTTAATGAACACTGCCCCAGAGTCAAGTGCAGAGTGTATTTGGTGGGAGAACTCCAATAGAGCTGAAGTGGTGTTGTGTCCAGGGTGGAAGCCATGCTGCTCTGGGCACAATATGTTGTACTTGGATAGATAATCCATGAGTTGGGTGGATACCATTTTCTCCAGGGCTTTAGAGAGGGGGGGAGGATGGAGATTGGTCTGTAGTTGTTTGGTAATGTGCGGTCTCCATTTTTATGGATGGGGTAATTTCAGCCAATTTCCATGTGCTCAGGAATTGGCCAAGGCATAGAGACTGGTTAAAAAGGTCAATAAGAGGGGTTAACTTGACATCAAGTGTTAGGCGGAGAATCCTGGAATCAAGGGGGTCACATCAGGGGTTGCGGCTGGAGAGGGCTTTTTGTAGGAGTGGTTTGGCATCATGGGAAGATATGGTCTGGAGGAGAAATGGGGTGATTAATAACAGGGGGGTTGGAGGCACAGATAGGATCAAAGAAGTGGGCAGGAAGGACTGCACTTAGGTCAGAAAAGGTTGTGTTGAGGCAGTTGGCAACAAGTGGGAGGTCAGTGTTAATTGTGCCATTAACAACCATCTGGGGGGAGAGCGGGTTTTCCCATTAAGCTCCTTAATATTATCCCAGAAAGCTCAAGCAGAGCCCCAGGATGAGGCCAGGGTGGTTTGGTAGTATCTGGCCTTGGCTTGCCTTATGGCCCAGGTGCATTGGTTGCAAGCGGCATTATAGGCTTCTCTGTCTGGTATCCTGCCTGACTCGACCTCAATATGCCACAGGTTATCCTGCTACTTCAGTTGCTGGATCAGGGAGGGAGAAATCCAGGCAGCATTGTGTCTCTTGGAGCGAGTGCTGGTAACAGGGGAAAAGATGTCACAGGCCTTGCAGAAGGCTCTGATGAGGAAAGCTAGAGCAGTATCTATATCCGTTGCAAGGGAGATCGAGGACCAGTCGAGCTGGGCTAGGTACTGCTTTAGCTTATTAAGGCCCCTGTAGTGAAAGCGGTGGTGGGGGTTGACTTTGCATGTGGGATAGAGTGTGGGGGAGGACCAGAAACAGAGAATTGGGGAGTGGTCACTAAGAGAGTTGGCTAGGACATTAACAGACTTGATTTTGTGGGGGCGGTTAGAGAGTATTATATCAAGGAGGGAGCTGTACCCACTTGATTGGTTGAATCTGGTGGGATGAGTGACTATTTGAGTTAGGTCAAGGGCTGTGAAGGTGTCCTTTATGTGTGCTGTAGTGGATCCAAGCCAGTTGATGTTGAGCTCACCTAGGACTAGCTGTTCAGCTTTGTGGGGCAGGGTAGAGAGATAGTCAGTGAGTGAGTGGATAGCTAGACTTTGGGCCCGTGGGGGTATGTAAGTGGTTGTAAGGTAAAGAGGGCCATGGCCCAGGTCAGGGGAGATTTTTAGGGTGATGGCTTGGGAACCGTGACCGAGCTTAGGGTAGGTAGTCGTGGCCCAGGAGGGGAGTCACCTTAAATAAAACTGCACATCTGCCTGCAGCTTACCCACATGATCTTCTCTAAAAAGGGTGAAGCTAGGGAGGGATACAGCAGAGTCGGGGGTTAATGCGGAGATCCAGGTCTCCACTATGGCAAGAATGTCGGGCCTGAGCTGGGTGACCCAGCACTGGACTGCAGCAGTTTTCTTTGGGAGACTGCAGATATTCATAGAGGCAATGTGGAGGCCATGCCCAGTAGGGGGCAAAGGGTGGGTAGAAAGTCCAGGTCCGGGGTTAGGGTGGACATTCCCAGAGAGCAGGAGAAGTAAGGTGATGAGTCGTGGGAAGAGGACTGCGACGTTTGAGGTAGAAGTGTTTGGGCAGATGCAACGATCTGGGGGGACAGTGCAGGGGATGGGGAGGGAGTTAAGGGCAGTTATGGCTAGGACAGAGAGGGCCCACCCTGCACAGTGTACAGAGGGCAGGGGGTGGACATTGGTGGGGGGTGTGGTGGGGCGATAGGGTGGTCCAGTATGCGAGGTGAGTTAGTGGTGAGCAGAAAACAGATGGGAATGCTAGGAGCAGTGGGAAGATTAACGAGAGGAAGCTGACATTCTGGCAGATGTGTGCTTACAACAGAGCTGAAGAGATTCACCGGAGGGATAGTGGGGGAAGGGGGACAGCACAGTGAGGAACAGATCAAGTATAAAGAACACAATTCAAGGGGCATAGTGGGGTATGGGATGAGAGGAAGTCAGATAAGTGGTGGCAGGCAGGATCCCCTTAGCGGCCAACGAATATAATCAGCAGGTGGAGAAGTGGGCTGATTGGTTAAAATGCATCCGTAGTGGTTAAGTCACCCTATTGGTTAAGTCACCCTATAAAGCTGCGTTTCGACCAAGGGTGGTGGGGGGATAGTGGGGAGCCGACGCGTAGCGTCAGTGAGGCAACACACTGGTTTCAACTGCACCACAGTCCTCCGCTTGTATGCTGTGTCCACGATTCCGTACCTGCAGCACTTCAGCTTCGGGGGGGGGCATCTGCAACAGGCCCTCGCGACCGACCGACCAACCGGGATCAGGATCCAGAGAATGTCTTCAGCACTTCAGTTTCGGGGGGGGGAGGGCACCTACACCAGGCCTTCATGACCAACTGACCGGGATCAGGATCCAGAGCTTGCTGAAGCTCTGCCCACAAGTCCATCTTATAATTCTCTTTCCTTTTTAATTAAATGATATTACCCTTTTTAAGGTTAACCCTTGCCCTGAAAAAAATTGGCTCCAATACTTGGGAGATTTCTCTTCCTGTGGACCTCAGTGCCTTTCTTAACTGTGAACATTGATATTTAAACCATCTAGTCATAGCATAAAATTGCTTCTCTGACCTTTTATCTCTGCTCAGTTCAAAAACAAATATATTTTTAAATAATCATATTCTTGATTATATAACCAAGGATCCATAATGTGAACCTTACTTTTATTTGTCAAAAAAATTACAAAAGGGATAGACTTCCTAAGTATATAATAGCTCCACCACCATATCCCTAAGGTATGGTTTCACTTTATTCTTTTTTATTAGAAATATGCAAGTCCTTTGTAAACTGTATTTCTTTAAGTAGATTTACTTTTACTAGATAGAGACCCTTCATATTTACTGAAACTATCAATGGGTAATATGTCACTTTCCCATGATCATTTTTTAATCAATGGAAATGAATAAACATCAACAAATACGAACTCTATAACTACCCCCCATAGTTGGATACATTATTTCCCATTCATTGTCTCCACTTGTTCTACTATTAAGAAGTCTTAACACATTTCTGTTCACCAAATACAATACCAGTTTTCTACTTTTATTAACTACTTTGTCTTTTGAGTGTCGAATTGGAATTGCCATGGAGTCATCTATTGACCACTTGATGGAGCTATTCTCTTGCAAATTTCCAACTCTAGCATTAAAGTATCCTTCTATTATCATATGTACTTCAGGGTACTTAACAGTATGGTCCAATATAATAGATTCAAGCACTTTCATCATGTCTACTTCTGGTTTCATAAGGACCTTGGGCAGCAAGTATACGTTAATAACCACTGTCAATAGTCTGTCTTTTATAATAAGACCTACTGGGAGTAAATTATTTGATGGACACTGAAATGTTATACTATTATCAAGCTCTGCAGTAATAATCAAAGTCAACAGTCCCCGTCTACTGTGACCATACTGTGATGTTTTAATTGCTGGTTTACCATGAATAGCATAACATTCTGAAAAAATAATCAGGAACTTGTGTAGCCAAGTTTCTTGAAACGAAATAACAGAAAAAAGTCTTCAAATTTCTGCACCAGTTTTTGTCCTCAATTTTAACAGCTATATCAGCTATATTTAAACTGATGCATTGCATAATATCTCAGGAAGCTTCATTCTCCTGTCATGCTCTGGAATTTAATTCAATTAATGGTAAACGAATCTGTGACAACATCAAGTAGTGAGTGCTCGCTGGCTGGGGAAGAGGTTGTCAAAGCATAAATAGAACTGGTTTCAAGCATTGCGTTATTATTTATCCATTTTCCATGTTGTTTTCTGCCTCTAACATATTTAACACCCTCTCCTGTCTCACAATCTGCAATATCACCTCCAAAAGAATATTCTATCTTGGGCAGACACGTGCATTCTGTAATTCTTGGTTGGATACAGTTTTCACTTTTGTGCCACCTTAACTTTCATGTTGGCCTGTGCATGCACAAGCAACATCTTGCAGTAGCAGCACTTTCAGAGGTGTGTCAGTGTTGTGGCCGATGCAGCAGACCCTTTAGTGGGTGCGTCCCTCAGCCACCAATCAGTGATCATGCTGATAATGACAGCAGTTTCAAAGAGAGCCATGGAGTTGAAAGAAATCTACTGCTCCAATTAGGTGCAATTTCCTCATTGCAGTGGCAGATAACAAGACTCTGGCCATGTGCAGTTACCAGCAGAGTTTCAGTGTGCATTTCCTGGTGAAACATTTCAGTAAGTGAAATAGCTGTGGCATGGTTTTCCACAATGATGACTCCTGCCACCTGCCACACAGTCCCTCAAAGCTGACATTGGAGGTGCCCAATCCCTGTGTTGGCATATCCCCCCCCATTATGTGTCATGGTGGGAGCCCACCTCAGTGTGTCAAAACATGGTGGCTCTTGCCACCTGCCACACAGTCTGGCAAAGCCAACATCAGGGGTACCCAATTCCCATGTCAGCATGTATCCTCCCCATTAATGTGACACACTGGGCACCCACACCAGTGTGCCAAAATAATTGCTTCCAACACCGAGATGCCAACTCCCAGTGTTGGATGTGCCACCCCCAACCCATCTATGTTCTTTGCCGACAATGGGGTGCCCAATCCCCATGTTGGCAATGGCATACACCTCCCCATTGTGGCACACTGGGAGCTCACCCCAGTATACATAAATGTGTTTTTGAATTGTTTCCCCTGTAAAATAGAGAAACAGTCCCCCACGGTATTTTTATTTTATTTAACCTGTAAAACAGAAAACAGTCCCTCATTGTCTCCCCCAGCCCCTTCCCTCAATCCACACCCTCCCTCTGTGCGCCCACCTCCCCACAACCCCCCTCACCCCATACTTACCTCTGGAGGTTAGGAGCAGTGATCTTCTGTGGCATGGGACATGTCTTTACTCTTCAAAGGCCACCTGCAAACTGGAGAAAAGATGGTAAGCTTTATAATAGGGGGTTTCAACTTAGGTTGATATCTCAGCCATTTTTTGGAATTTTGGCCCCAAATTTTCCACATGGGGTTCTTGGGACCCCACCTCATGAACATGTCACTGTCATTTCATTACACAGTCCCAAAAGGTGATTTTGTGGTCACTGTGCAGAGACACCTTTTGGGACTGATTAACTAAACAACAGTGCCACTGTTCATAAGGGGAGGTCCCAAAAAGCCTATGTTGCAAATCTGGTGAAAAAATTCCAAACAATGACTGCATTACGAGAGTACATTGTGCAGTTTCTACTCACACTCGTCATTTCACCAATTTTTTATATTTTCACTCCAGATTTTCAACACTGCCATTTTTTCACACCTCCTTATGAACAGCACAGCTGTAATTTTTCACATCCAGCCCAAAATGCATTTCTACTCCTGTGGCACAGAATGGCACAGTCGCTGTGGAAAATAAACTTTTGGGACAGATTAACAAAATCACAGTACCACTGTACATAAGGAGAGGTTCAAAAATGCCCATGTTGAAAATCTGGTGAAAACATAAAAAAACAAAAAAAATGATTGCATTACAGGCATGCATTGCACAGTTTCTACATACGCTCATACCGGCACCAATTTTTCAAATTTGTACTCCAGATTTTCGACATTGCCATATTTACTCACCACCTCATGAACAGTACAGCTGCCATTTTTCATTTTTCAACCTGCCCAAAATGTGTTTTTGCACATGTGATGCCAAATGGTGCAGCCACTGTGCAAAATAACCTTTCAGGCAACAAACTGATAGTTCCACTGTTTATGAGGTGGAGTCACACAAAACCCATGTTGGAAATTTGGAGTGAAATCACCAACAAATGCCTGGGGTGTTACAGTTTCCAACAATAATGCCTCACCCTGTACAGCTTGACAGTTATCATAAGTGTGACTTGGGATCATCGGCTATAATGCTCATGCCATTCCACCCCCACCCTGCAGCCAGTAACAGGCATCGAGGTGTGCCTTGCAGTCTTTGGCCCAAAAGTGCACCCCATTCTGCTGTACTGCACCCATCTCTGCATACTTCCTTATAGAATGAGGTGAGCATAAGGCCTGAAGACCTCAAGGCACACCACGATACCTGTCGGTGTCTTCAGGGTAGGGTGAGATGAAATGGTGTGAGCTTTATGGCCAACTATCCAAAGGCACACCCCCAATGCCTGTCAGTCTCTGCAGTGTGGGGGTGGGGTTGGCATCAGTTCATTTCTTCTCTGTCATTCCTAATATGCATCTCTCTAACTCCTGCACTACCAAAGCCAATGCCATCAAGCCAACATTCGTCGTTGACAAATGTTTGTTCTTTTGGTCACCAGTTTATTATCCTGCTCACTTTCTTGCAGTAATGCTCCTTGTTATGCATATTATTTGTTTCTTGTAAAGTGATATTTATGTTCCTGCCTAAATCCTTAAATTCATCGGCATGCTTATTTATAAGTGTTCTGTTTTCTGGATCCTTAAACATTATACAGATCCAGCTCTTAACCTCCTCACATCTATATCTATAAACAGATTATATGTCTGTCCAAGAAAAAAATGTTCCTTCTATACTTTTACAAGCATTTTATACCACCGTCTTCAACGCAAACACATTTTCATTGTTCCTTTTAGGAAGATCCCCTTTATAAATATAGTTGGAAATAATTTTCCTCTCCTAATAAGTAGTTCTTTGTAATCATTATAAAGGGTACTTTTGTTCTTTTGTGCAATTGTATTTTGCCCTGGGAGCACAAGACTCTGGTTAGTTATTTCATCATGGCAACTTCTCTGTTTGGGTTTTGTATACCCCTAATTAAAATTTATTTTTGCATGTTTTAATTCCATGTGAGGAGGCATCTGAATGTGTTGTTTAGTATTTTGCTTTGAATTCTGTGTTTTATTGAGGCAATATTCACATGGTTGTTTATTTTGTTCCTGTGGTTCTTTTTTGTCAACTTTATTTTCTTAATTTGTTAACCTTAATAGTCTTAATCAGTTTATTAATTTCCTTTGCTTCCTGTTTGGCAATACACTGAGTTGTCTTTCTGATTTCCTCTTTGTTTTTATAATGTTTTTTCTTACACTGTCTTTGTTTGTTTCTTAATATTAATGTATTCTACTTTGCTGACTCCTACTATTTCTGCTGTATTGTCTAATAATTAGTAGCAGAATAATTTCCTGAAGGAGTGAATACTTTTAACAATCTCACCTTTTATCTCAGCCAAACCTATTAGCAATAAATTCTGAGATACAAAGAATTCCAGAGCTGGAGGTAATTTTTGTTTTTCCTCACATTTTTTTAGTCACTTGTTTGAATTTTGACTCTTCTGAATTTACAGTGTGCCACAAATGAGTGATATTTGGTGGGGGATACAGATGGAGGATCCAAATGCAATCTTATATAATACGGAGATATGAAATGTTCAAAATCATGGAAAAATTACCTCATATCTATATTGTTTTCCTGCAATTATGTTATTTTATCCTGTACATTATGTTGCTTAGCCTTCTGCAACTTTGTTGACAAATATATATTCCCTTTCTGGGTGGATGCCTCTTGAGCCCATGAATGTATTTGTAATACCAATGTGGTGGGTGGGCAAACCTCAATTACTGCTCTCCTTAATGAACCTCTGGAACTGGTACATACATTTAAATACCTGGGGATGTGGATTGACCACAAACTGTTCTTTCTTGATCATATTGAAGAACTTTCCAAAAAACTTAAACAGAGGCTCGGCATATTCTTCCCTATTAAGCACTTGCTAACATTGGAAATGAGAACCAGAATCATACAATCTACCTTCTTCCCCTTGCTCAACTATGGGGATATGCTATACAGACAAGGGAACAACTCAGCTCTAAAAAAAGCTTGACATCTTATATCACCGGGCCTTATGATTCATATCAGGAGCCTCCTATGCTACTCACCACTGTTCCTTATATGCCCTGGTTGGCTGGACTTCCCTTGGCACAAGGCAATATAAAAATGCAGCAATCTGGACCTTCAGTGCTATCATCAAGAAATTGCCCTTGGATATCTCAGACTGCCTCCCTATTTGCATCCCTGGATCATATGCACTAAGAAGATCCACCTATATCACTCTTATTATTCCCAAAGTCAAAACTCATTTTGACAAATTTTCCATTGGCTGCTTCTCCCTACCCTATGGAACAAGCTCCAAAAAGTACTACAAATTGCCTCTTCACATCCCCAGGCTACTTTCAAAACCTTACTGGCCAGAACAGCAACAGAAAACTGAAAATGTGCATCATAAAACCCCTATGCTAACACCTTTTCTTCCTTCCCCTACCGTACGTCTGCTGGTCAGGACTGTTACATAAAATTATAAGTGTGCTTCATAAAACCCCTGTGCAATCACTTTTCATTTATTCCCTACCTCAGGTCCACACCACTATGATTTCTTACTGCCTTTTACTTTCCTTATAAGTGGTCCAGCATACTTACTTTTTCTTGCCCACATATTTACAGTGACTTAGATGGCTATTGCCCTGGGCTCTTACTCTATGATCTATCTTTGTTTTTCAAACTTTCAGATGTGATCTTTCCTCCCTGCAGACCTTTGACCTCCTGGTCCTGGCTTGACATTGTGCCAGTCAGTTTACACACTATCAGTATAGACTGGTACAGCTAGCTTTTAGAAATGCTTGTGTATTTTGTGTATTGTATTCTATTTTCTTTAAACCAGTCTGTGTTTATCGTAACCAATCTAGCCAATGGAATGTCTATCATATTTGTTTTTGCATTTTGTTTCAGCAAATCTGTATATATCCTAACCATTCTGTATAAACAGCCAATTGTATGTTGTAATTGTTTGGAATATCTACTCTATGAGGATGTGTTGTTGTATACTCCAATGTTATTCTGTCTCATATGTAATTATTACCAAGTCCATCGTGCAAATGAGTTCTTCTCAATGATGTTTCACCTGTCTAAATAAAGACTGATGATTAATATACCACATTAGGTATAACTGAATGTATACATTCTTGTGTGTTATCAAATATATTTTTTTTATTTTTTTTTTAATTCTCCCAGTTCCCCTTTGATGCCTGAATCAACCCACCTGTTGCATTATGTGAATCCTCTAATCATTTAATTATTGTCATTAGAGGGTGTTTCTCATTCCCACCTGAACAGTGTTTGTTAATAAGCTGACTCATTTGATTTAATTTCAGTTGTGTTGCAGGAACTATAAAGTAATTTGTTATTAATTTAAAATCTTCACTAACTGGCAAGGATGTCTTATTTTTGACAACTTTTTTGGTTTTCAAAGACTTAGTCTTTACTGCCTGTTTAGCTGCATGCATAGTTGATTTTTTTGTCTCCATCTCTTCAGATAAAGAAGGGCACCCATTTCAAATAACAGCCATCAGCAAAAAATTATTTCAAATATACAATAAAAACTAGATGATTAGAAAGTCCTTTCAATAAAATGTCCAATGTAAAAGTTATTCAGCTTGCGGGCAGCCTTATGCAAATATTATAGAGTACTATACAGAACAATGTTTCCACAGTTCCAGACTTATATCCCAAGGAAGAAGTCCCTCAAACTCCAAAACAACCTTTGATGTTGTAAAAACTGAAGAGGAAAGTAAAAACTTTCCCTGCTTGTGCCTTTGTTTAAAAGGTCCAGAAGTCCTCTTTCGATAATTGAGAACTGTCTTCCCAAAAATTCAGTAAAAGATCAGTCTGTGAAAAGGTCTAGAGGCCTTTAAGAATAAAACAAAATGATGCAGTAAGCTAATGTTTTTAAACAAATTAAAATAAGATTAAAAGTGACTACTAAGATTAATAATAAAAGTTCATACTTTAAAATCTTTTGAATAAAAGCCCATTTATGTGTAGTATAAAAATAAAAAAATAGTAATGAAATTTACTGCATTTTGTACAAAAAAAAAAAACCTGTGAGTCATTTGTTTTACTGTACTATGGTTCCAGGTGAACACATTCACACACACTCCTGCTTGCACCCAGATAAAACGATCAAGGCTCATAAATTTCAAAATAACAATGATAAAAAGAAATACTGCTAAATCTTTTTTTTATAGAAAGCAGCAAACTTACAATATGTTGTGTTCTAAATGCTGGTCTAATCATGAGAGAAATGCCTGCTGCCTGCATTGCAGCTCCACAACAGAGTTGGTTTAACATTTTGAGTGTTGCATGACCTTTGACTGCCACATCACATAAATTGGTGCTAGGGTTTTGGCATGAATATTCAAACTAATAGTGGTCCAATTTGTAGAATAAAAAACAAAATGTAAAAACAGAAAAAAAAAAGAAAACAGAATGTAATTTCCCTGTAATGGACCTTGCCCAGAATTTGTTACAAATGAAATACTCCGATACCTCCCTACAAAACCTCAAAATCCAAACAAATCATGCTCACAGAACTCAGATTATGCCAAAATTCAAAAAGATTTAAAATATTTCATCCATCTGAACCCAAAGCAGCTCCAGGGATGCCACAGCGATCAACAATTATTATACTTCAACTAAATAAATGTGATATGTACCACTGCTGCACATGCAAATCAGTACACCTGCAAATCAACATACACAAGTGCCCAAGCAATGATGTGACTACTGCCCAATAAACTAGAACTGCATTGGCTTCTGCCTAACACTGCTTCCCACTCCAAAAAAACAGTGCTCTGCTTTACAGTGTTTATTTGTTTTGTTCCATTTCTCTAACTGGGTCTGCCTTGGCAGTCATGATTTCACTTTATTGTGGGCTGTCCTCTGACCCACTTTCTCCCAGGCTCTCCAGCTCTATAAGACTCTCTGCTGCCCTTATCTAAGCGCTTTGGGCTTTGGTTCTTTCTGCTCCATAAGTTCTATTGGCTCTGCAGCATTGACTTTGATATCACCATCTGACAGTCCTTCTTGAGAGCAGACAGATACTCCATTTCTTGTATTTTACAGTGTGGGCTCTGCAGGGCCTCAGACAGCCATTGCACTTCTGAATCTTCAATGTTGTTCTTTTCTAACATCTTCATACTGTATGTTCCTCATACTCTAGACCCATAAAAAGATGCATCATGAAAGTTAATCCAAGCTCCTTCAGCTCTAACTATGGATGGCAATGCACAGACCCAGGTAGCATATAGTGAAGATAATTCTACTGTTGGCATAATGCCCAGCACCTCTGCACCTGAGGTGGCAGAGGACCCTGTGTGTTGGCTGACGGATGGACTCTTTGTCTGGTACATATGTATCTGTGGCCACATGGAAATACAGGGCCCTCCACAGCCCACCAGACAGCCCCATGAATTTTTGATATCCATCACTGCATGAATGTGAAGGGCCCACAAGAGTCCTGAACTTCTGTAGGAGGATGGAATCTTCCCTTGGTGCAGAGTCCAGAGGGTGCTGCACATCTTCATATAAGCATACGATTCCACTATCTAAAAAGAAAAGAAATCCTTTGCCCAAAAGCTCTGTTAATGCACCAGTTAGGGTTCAAGTTAATGCCACAAAAGTAGGGATCTATGGTGTTAGAGTTTTCAACCCTATATTCCAACCCCCACTTCCCATGCAGCAAAAGGAAAAAACATTAGGGCTCCATATTCAGAGCCGACTAGATGCACGTGCATAACAGTGAGCCATGCAAATAAGTTTGGCCAGCCAGCTCTGGCATGATATTCAAACAGAATGCACAATCAGAAAAGACTGCAGAATCAGTTTGAATATTGGACTCAAGATGAGCGGTACACAGCCCTCAGACATCATGTATGGTGTGGTGCATGCAGGGTGCAGGGCTGAAGAGCACCCATAGGGGAATGCGTGGCACACACCTGTATGTGCCACAGCCCCCATGGGCAATATTCAGCACAAATATGCAGATGAATCCATTGGGCATGCATGGTACAATGGTTCCATTTGCATGCCCACTATGGGCTCGTATACAAGGCTGCACCACTGTGTTGTGCATGGGTCAGCCCTCCCCAGCCCCACTCTCTGTTAAAGTAAAACACTACCAGAGCTCCCTTTTTCATAGTGTAGTAGTCCCCCCAGCCCCGATCCCTGTTAAAAAAAAACACTACCTGGTCCCCCTTTCCAAAGTGTAGTGGCTCCCCCAGCCCTGATCAATGGCCCAACAATCAAACCCCTAATGTTTATTCCCTGTTGACTAGTGGTCACCACCCCTCCACCACATTTGGCACTGACCCCACCACCTGCTTCCCATCTAACCTGTATGCAGTTGTTGGCTACACCTCCTCACCTGCATGGCCAGCTGCCAACTGATCGGTGCAGAAGCATGTACAGTAAATAGTACATGCTCATTGGTTGTGAGACAGCCAATGAGTGTGTACTATTTACTGTATGCACTTCTGTACCAATCAGTCAGCAGCTGGCTTTGGCAGGGTGAGGAGGGTTGTACCAGTCACTGGCATGGGTTGGGATGGAGAAGTGGGGTGGTGGGTCAATGCCTAATTGGGTGAGGGGACCACTAACTACCAGGGAATGGGGATCAGAGGTTTAATTGTTGGACCAGTGATCAGACCTGGGGGCATCACTACAGTATGGAAAAGGGGAATTGGGTAGTATTTTATTTTAACAGACTGGTTTGTGGAGGCTACTGGGACATGTATAAGGACAAAGAGTAAGAAGGGCAGGGCAATGAAGCCCAGTTGGGTGACTCAGAAGGTCATGCATGGAGTGAGGGCCAAGAGAAAAGCATTTTGGAGGTTTAAGAAATCCAGAAAGGGAGTTGACAAGGAAGAGTATACAAAGAAGTCCAAGGAGGTTACCAGGCTTGTTAAAGTGGTCAAAGCATCTAGACAGCTGAGACTGGCACAGGGTGTTAAGGATGGAGAAAAGGACTTCTTCAGATACATAAGAGAGAGGAGGAAAAACAAGGACCAAATTGTGAGGATTAGGAAAGACAAAGGGTTAGTGGAGAAGTGGGGGATCAGATGGAGGTATTAAATAAATACTTCTGTTCTGTGTTCACAGAGGACAAAGGGGCAAAAGGAAGGGGTGGAGTGGGCATTGGGGGAGGGGTGATGGATACTGGGATTACATAGAACAGGTTCTGGAGGGGTTAAGGGCACTAAGGGAGGACAAGGCACTGGGATCCAATGGCCTTCACACTAGGGAACTTAAGGAACTAGTGGAGGTACTGGCAGGACTGCTGACTGACCTGTCCAATATCTCCCATGACACGGGATGCATACCGCAGGACTGGAAGATGGCCCATGTGGTGCGCATCCACAAAAGTGGCTCTAAGGACAAACCAGGCAATTAATGATTAGTGAGCTTTGCATCAATCATGGATAAGCTCATGGAGATGATCCTAAAAGAAAGGCTAGTGACCTTTCTGGAGGACAATGGACTTCAGGACTATCAACAACATGGGTTTATCTTGGGCAGATCCTGCCAGACAAACCTAAGTGAGTACTATGACTGGGTGACCAGGGAACTGGACAAGGACCATGTGGTGGACATTCAGTATGGACTTCAGCAAAGCCTTTGATTCTGTGCCACATGGGAGGCTGGGTGGGAAGCTGGAGTATATTGGGGTGGGAAAAAAGATGGTAAATTGGGTCAGAAACTGGCTGAATGGAAGACAGCAAAGGGTGGTAGTGGGGGGGGTCTCATCCCTGAGGATGGTGATGAGCGGGGTGCCACAGGGATCAGTGCTGGGACCGGTGCTGTTTGGAATATTCATAGATGATATCTCACTCAGAATTTGTAGTAGGATCAGTCTGTTCTCAGATGATATGAAGACGGGGGCTGTGGTGGATGACATAGAGTGTCAGAAGGGGTTGCAAGAAGACCTGACCAGACTTCAGAAGTGGTCAGAAACATGGCAGTTGGGGTTCAACACCAAGAAATGTAAGGTACTACAGTTTGGGGATAGGAATCTGGGGTGGAGCTATCAGCTGGGGGGGTCAGTAGGAAATCAAAGAGAAGGAAAAGGATCTTGGAGTGCTTATAACGAGGAGTATGAAAAACTTGGCTCAGTGCAGGAAGGTGGCAGCAAAAGCCAACAAGACGCTGGTGTGTATAGTGAGGCTAATCCTCTCCAAAAATAGGGAGGTGATCCTTCCCCTGTAAAGGTCACTGGTCAGGCCGCACCTGCAATACTATATGCAGTACTGGCGCTCATTCCTGAAGAAGGATATCAGTCTGTTAGAGGGTTGCAACATAGGGTGACAAGGATGATCCAGGGATTGGAGGGAATATCCTATGAGGATAGGCTGCATGGGCTGAACATGTTCTCCATGGAGGTGAGGAGGGATGGAGGGACATGATTAAAACCTTTAAATACTTAAAGGGGATTAATAAAACTTACACAGAAGGGATTTTCTAGATTAGAAGAGGGAGGTATATGAGAGGACACTGGCTGAAACTGGAGGTGGGAAGATTCAGGATGGAAATCAGGAAACACCTTTTCACAGAATGGGTAGTGGACAAGTGGAATACTCTACCCGAGGAGGTGGTATCCATAGAATGGTGGGTGATTTTAAGAGGGATGGGACAGAGTGAGGGGAGGTACTGATGAAGAGGGGTGGGGAGGGTGGGACAGCTGCAAATTGAGGGCTAGATGCACATTAAGCAGATAGACCATAAGGCCTGTTTCTGCTGGCGTTTCATATGTTCATATGTTCATAAATTTCACAGATTAAGGATATGGGCAGAGCAGCCATGCAGAAACAAGATGGGTGCATGTAGGAACAGAAATTGGAAGAAATATCAGAATTGGGCTTGTTCATAGACCACCATCTCAAAAGGAAGAAGCAGGTGGGGAATTAGGGAAGGAGATCGAAATGATAGCAGGGCTTGGTGAGGTGCTGCTACTGGAGGACTTCAACATGTCAGAAGTGGATTGGAAAATCTCTGTAGCAGCAAGTACAAGAGGCTCAGGCTAAGAGAAGTCTTCAGGATGCATTTCTAGTACAGAGAGTATAGGAGCCTTCTAAGGAGGCAGCCATTCTAGACATAGTACTTACTGAAAAGGATAATATGGACGAGGTCTTAATTTATTTATTTGTTTTTGTTTACCAGGTAAGCACACTAGACAACCAAGTGCCTATTTTCAGGTGCGGCCCAGGAGATTACAGAGATACATTCATGATTACAAGGATACAATCAGGTACAACAGGCAAACAATAAGAGCAGGAGCAAGTAAGGGCATTAGTCATAAACATGGTAAATGCAGCAACACCAGAGCACATTTACCTACCCAGTGGTAGGAAGATAATAACATAGTACATAGGAGGCAGGCTGTCAGCTGAGTATAGCAGACAACACGGCATTTGTAGGCTAGGGGTTGTAGAGTACGTCAAGGAGATTACAAAAGGGGGATAGGAGAGGCCAATGAATCACTCAAAGGAATAAAACAAATGGCCTAGCACAAATTGATCCAGTACAGCAAGGAAGGATCCATCCCAAGCTGATTCATTGATCCCCGTATGTTTCACCAGAAGGGAAGTCAGGATGCCCTACACCATAGAGCAGCAAGAAACAGTAGGACATACAGCAGGAGTATCTTAAGTGCAGAGGCAGATAAAGGCAGATATGAGGAAGCCCCAGAGGGGGCTTTAAAACAGGATTGGGAAGTGGAGGAGCGAGTGCTCACTGGAAGGGAGTTCCATAGTCTAAGGGCAAGAGTAGTGAATGCTAGACTCTCTGGGAACCAACAACCATCAGTTTAATGTCAAGCTTCGGGTGGTAAAAAAACAGACCCTGCTAATGTCCTTGACTTTAGGATGGCTGATGTCTGAAGAATTGAGGGTACTAATGTAGGGGAAACTAGAGGTGGGAAAGAGCAACCTAGGGGTATAAGCAAAATGGGAATTGGTAAAAATTGAATAACAAAGGTCACAGATCTCTGTGTAAGGATAATTGGCATGAAGAAGACAGGTAAAAACCATTAAGTTTCATGAGGGAAGTAGTGGGGACTGAGAGGATTAAGAAATGGGCATTTAAAAATACAGAACCAACCAGGCAAAGGGAGACATGCTGGAGTTTTACAGCAGGATGAATGAGGCCAAACGGATAGTGAGATCAGATAATGCTGACATGGAAGTGAGGATTGCAGAAGGTACAAGAGAAGGGAAAGATGAGGGAAGGAACAAGGAAAGAAATAAGAGGAAAGTAAGGTGGACATCCTGAACAGATAGTTCTGCTCAGTGTTCATAGTGGGGGATAAGAGGCCAATGCCTTACTTGGCTATAAGAGCAGAGGGGGGAGGGGTCACTGTAAATCTCATTCTAGCTAAAAGGGCTCTGGAGGACTTACATGAACTTACAGTGGATACGTCCATGGTCCAAGATGGGCTATAGTATCACCATGTGTACCTAATGAGATGGGGCATGTCCTACCTGAACCACTAGTTGAGCTATTCAGTACTTCTCTGGAGACAGAGATAGCACCCAGAGAAGGGAGATTGCAAATGTAATTACCTTGCCTTGTTGTGGGAGCAGAAATGTATTGAGGATAGACTGCCAGAGATTATAATAAGGGAAAGGTTAGTGAGTTTTCTAGATGCAAATGGACTACAGAAAAAAAAAAACAATAGGGGTTCTAGGAGCATGGAGGTTATGTCAGACAAACATAATGAGTTCTTTAATTGAGTGAAAAAGGCAGTAGACAAGGGACGTGCTGTGCCTTGACTGTATTAAAGCATTTGATTATGTCCTGCATGGATGGTTGGTTTAAAAGATGAAGGATCTTGGAGTAGCAGACACAAATTTTAGGTAGGTGCAGAACTAGTTAAGTGACAAAACCCAGATGGTAATAATTAGTGTGAAGTTCTCTTGGTTCATATGGGTCACTAGCATGGTATCACAGAGATCTGTCTTAGAATCAATCCACTTCAATATCTTTAGTTGTGGCAGAGGAGTAGAGATTCAAGACAAGATATGCCTTTTTCCAGATGATGCTAAGATCTGTGGTGGGGTGGACAGTGAAGAGGGCATCAAAATTGTAATACAGGACATGGGTATATTGAAAATATGGTCAAAAGCATGTTAGTTTGAAATTTAATGCCAGAAAGTGCAAGGTGATGCACATAGGGCAAGCAGTCCTAACACTGGATACAAAATCTGGGAGGTAGTAGTGAAAAGCAATACAGAGTAACTAACTTGAGAGTGGAGGTGTGTAAAGTCGAGAAGCATGACTTTGTGAAAAACTTTGTGATGTTCCCCAACTTCAGTTCTTCGGGGGGGGGGCAACTTTGTACAGCTTTAGCCTGATGACTTGCCCACATTTGCCCAGCAAATACCAGACCTAGTGGCATTTTGTTAGCAAAATTGTCAGTGAGGTACCACTGCATGAAGTACTTGAGGATAAAGTAGCACTTTGCCAGTGAAAACTATACAAATAGTGTAAACCATCCCGGCCCACTGTATAGTTGCAGTAGCTGACATGGTCAGATATTTCCACATATTTTGCAATATTTCTTCAGAGATTCTGCCGGATGACCCTATAGCAGTACTGTAGGAATGCAGGGAATTTTTATAGCGATATCACAGAATATTTTTGGAAATATCTGACCAAGCCTTTTACTAAAACTGTAAGACAAACATCACCACCATCCAGAACATTAGAAATTATGCAACCCCACTTCACCACCCTCTGTCACCTTCTGTCCCACTTATTCAAGTGAAGTTACTATAGTAAAGTACAATATATGCTGCTTCTGGCTGCCTGCTAGCCATGTACAGTACAGATCTAACTCCCACTCACTCCACATCATTTAAACACATCAATCTCCCCCATCCATAACCCTCAATAATTAAGCTCACATACTGATGTCTACACTCCACCCCCTAGTTCCCAACCTCCCACCTCCCCCAGCCCCAAATAATCAGATACAATACAAGTAGCAGGACCTGCCAAAAAGAAAGCTTCCCAGCATTGGAGAGTGAGTTGTGGGACACTCACTTCAATCTATGCCCTGCATTAAAATTAATGAATAATCATCTCAGTTATAATAACACCTGACCGAAAGCTTGTCAGCCAGTCAGGTGTTACTATAATTTCAGTTTGGTTTTATTTGTTCAACCATGGATCATTTAAAACTTTACATAATATTGTTAATAAATACATAGGATTCTTACATTAATAAAATGATATTGCACATTATTTCACAGTTTAACATGTACATTCATGATTACAACTTTCTGTAGCTATCTTATGAAAGTAGCCATAAAACTGATCAAAATCACTGCATCATTAGCTGATAGAGAGTTTAACAATATGTCCATGCATGTTTTGTAAAGAATAATACTTCTTAGGCATAAATTTATTCATTTCAAATACAGGTGACATTGAAATAAAATATGAAACAGGGTCTCATTGTGTTCTAGATTAAGATAGAATTCAGCATTCTTATTTTAAGTCACCTTTCTATATCTGTCTTCTGTTGTTTTTAAACCAACCTAATCACAGTAACTTTACCCAACAGAATACGCTTCATTCTCAGCTGGGATGGGTGCATGGAAATCAGAAACACAGACATACACAAAAACTTCAGTGAGATAGGAACCACTCCTAACCAGACCCTATTAGTGCTTTGAGGCACCAGACCTCTTCCTCAGGGGCTGTGGTTACCAGTAAAACAATAAACATTTAAACACCCTTACTCACAGGTGTTAAAATTAATAGCAAACTGAGTGTAATCAAATGTGAGATGTTGCCCCGTTACCCTAGGTCTGCTTGTCTGTCAGAGTAATCAATTTGTGGATATGTATCCATTTGTCAGCACTCAAATCTGTGCAGTTCAGTTGGCAAACAGACAGACCCATTATCATGATAGGGACTAAAAGAGGTTTTCATCCATCAAAATGAAAACAACATTTGAAAAAAAAAAGTCATCCAATTAAATAGGTGCCTAACACAATTTTAACAAAGTATCTCCATTCACCAAACATTTATATCTTTATTATACAATTTAGCTTTTTTATTTGTTCATAAATACTTTAAACAATTCAAACATTCATGAATTGATGAAAAATGTAATCACATTATTAACAAAAACAACAGGTAAGCAATAAGGCACAAAGTTGTATTTGTCAACCATATTTTACAGCACTGCCAGGGGCTTAGTAAGGCATGAGGCCAACATCCGAGTGACTTCAGCTGTGGCCGTGCTGTAAAATATGGTTTATACACACCCGAGTGCCTTAATGTGCTTATAAAAGTGACTCCTTTTTTTTTTCACTTTTGACTATTCGGAAAAGCATGTTTAGATGTAGAAAAATAGATTTACTTTATATATTTGTGATAAAATAATCCTTTTGCCCACTGCAAGTGATGTCTTTGATGATGTCATTGTATTGTTGCCTACTTTCTTCTTCTCTGTTGTTCCCCACATTCAAGATATGAAATGCTTATCATGGAATGTTTACCATGGAATACATGGATTCAAAATTCTGCTCAGTTCCACTGGCAGCATGTTTCTTTCCCAACACACTGTACACACAAACAACAAAAGCTTTTGTTACAGCCAGAGACTCAGTTATCTCCCTGTCAGGGCAGGAAGAAGAGAGTTTCCTTTAAGCAGTTAAAGATAGAAGGGGAATTTTTGACTGTCAGCAAAGAAACAGTTGTAGTGAAAACTATAAACAATACTTATTGGGCTGGATATTCAAACTGCGCTATTTTGTGGCACAAGCCCTTGCGCTGCACAAAATAGTTGCGCAGGGGTGTGGCGGTGGCGATATTCAAAGGAGTTGCACTATTGAGCAACTCTTTTGAATATCACCCCCGACCACAACCACTCGTGCATGGCGAGTGAATCCAAAGCACTGCAAGTGGTCAGAATGGAGCATTCAAGTTGCGGTGGCGCAAGTACCATTGCGCCATGCACAAATTTCCCATATTCAAAAGGTGACATCCAAATGAGGCCATAATTCATGCAAGGCACGGGGGGGGGGCCATATGCATATATTTATGGCTCCATTTGCATGCCATTAGCATGCAGGTGCACCGATCCCCGAGAACTTGTGCTTGGCGCCCTGCCAGGCAGCAGCCATCGGGGACCGATGCCCCCCGCAGGCCGATCGCGGGCATAAGTTAAAAAATTCCCCCACCCCCCCCACTGGCCCAATCACGGGCATATGTTCAAAATACCCCTCCCCTGACTGGCCCGATCGCGGGCAAAAGTGACAAATAACACCCACCCCCACCAGTCCGATCACGGGCAGCAAAGATTAAACCCCCAAGGACATATCCCTGGTGGTCCAGTGGACCACTAAGCCCAACCAGCGAAAGCAAAGTGATTAACCTCCCCCAAGACCTATCCTGGTGGTCCAGTGGAGCCTAAGCCCGATCGCAGGCAGCAAAGTGATTAAACCCCACCAAGACCGTATCCCTGGTGATCTAGTGTCCCCCACCCCACCCACCCATGAAGTCCCACCACCCCGATCCCCGGCAGCCAGCAGGCGGCAGCATCCCACCCACCTGCCGCTCACCACCCACCGACTGATCTGCTCGGTAGGTGACGCCTCATTGGTGCAGAGCAAAGTCAATGGGCATGCAGCCCATATGCAGAAGCAGTTCAGATATGTGAATGAATGAATTTATTCACATATCTGGACTGCTCATGGGAGATGGGCTGCACGCCCATTGGCTCTGTCTCGCACCAATGGGCGGCAGCCCTACCAGTCAGTCAGTCGGTGGTGGCAGGCAGGTGGGATGATGCCACCCGCCGCTGCCAGGGGGAGGGTGGTGGGGCTTCGTGAGTGGGTGGGGTGGGGGGACACTAGATCACCAGGGATATGGTCTGGGGGGGAGGTTTCATCACTTTGCTGCCCGCGATTGGGCTTAGCAGCCCACTGGACCACCAGGGATATGGTCTTGGGGGAGAAGGTTTAATCACTTTGCTGCCCACAATCGGGCTTAGTGGTCCACTGGACCACCAGGGATATGTCCTTGGGGGAGGTTTACTCTTTGCTGTCCGCGATCGGGCTGGTGGAGGGTGGGTGTTATTTGTCAATTTTGCCCGTGATCGGGCCAGTCGGGGGGAGGTGGGTTACCATATGCCAGCGATTGGGCTGCAGGGGGGGGTAAAGGGAGTAGGTTGAGGGCCACCCACAGGTGGCAGCTGCTGTGTTGTGCCCTGCAATGCGGCAGCTCACCTGTGGGTGGCCCTCGACTTAGTCCTTTTTTTTGGCTCAAAGTTGTGCAGGCGCAGGTTGGGGGTTGCACCTGCACAACTCTGCACAGCCCGCTGAATATCGGGCTGTGCAGTTTATGCATGGTTCCTCCCCCTCCAGTTCAATATGCATTAATTTGCATTGCGCTGTTGCTCAGCTTGCCTTGGAAGGCACAACTGCCTCCTGCTAAATATGGCAGAATGGCGCAATTTCGGACTTGCGCAGGTGCAACCCTATTGCGCATGGTGCAACCCTTTTGAATATCCAGCCCATTGTTTCTAATTTGTTTATATATGCAAGGAGAGTGTGATAATCAGGGAAACATCATTTAATTCATTTGTTTTATTTTTTATTTAAGGTAGTTTTATTTTTAGGGCCCAGTTGAAGAAATTTTTACAGTGTACAGGTAGCAGCCATGTTTGTGGTGGAAGATCAGTTCTGGCTGTAGGGGGCTAACTGAAATGCTTGTGTTCCAAATGCCCTTTGATCTGTGTTTCAGACTCTTCACTGCTGAGCAGTCCTTTTTTCTTACCAATGTGTAAACCGTATTTTACACATAAATAAGAGCCAATCAGATTACATGATTTTACCCTGCCATTTTATAGGCAAATATAACAAACATTAGAAAATGGCAACTATCAATTCTTAAACCTGATTGGCTGAGACAGGCTTCAAGCAGGGCATTTATTTTTCAGTTTATGCCCAGCTAAAAATAAAAGCCAGTCCAAGTGCCACTTCACAGAGTTACAGTCTCCAATGGGCCATTTTCTAAGTGCAATAAAACCCTCCAGGGTGGGCATTATTGGGAAACGCTGGACCTTCCAGGGGCTATAAGGCCCTCCGCCTGTGACGTCGGGCCTCATTACATCCCTGCTTACTTTATCTTCATGATGGATGACAGCAAGAAGTTTCACACACACAATATCCATTTTACAACATTTCAACACTTCAGTACTTCATTCAAAATATACTAATAACAGGACAAAACAGCACTGATTCCATATTCAATTTTTCAAAAAACTAATTCTGGGCTCCTATCACACTACATGGATGTTTATTCATAGGAAATACTCCCAGTCCATGTGATCATTGAAACCCTGTGGTTTTAGGGTTTTCATTTTACAAATCCACATTGACTGCTTTTGTGATAGTAGGAGGACTCTTTCTCACCACTTAGTGAGGGATCTGTTCTATCCCATATAAGTTATAATATGTGACCCTAAACATTCATCTATTTCCAAATGACTGCCTATTGGATGTGAGATATCTCTACATCAAATTGTCCTGTATTTTTTCTTTTAATGGGTGTGTGGTCTGGCCAGTGTACACTTTTCCACAGGAGCACCACAGAGCATATAGCAAGTATCTGGTGCTACATCTAATAAATTGTTTAATCTGCACCTCACACACTCCAGTGGCAGAGGGATTCAAAAAGCAATTTCCTTGAATAGCAAATGGGCAAGTGATGCAATGCTTGCAAGGGAAGAAACCTAACAGTTTGGAAGGAAGCCAATTGTGTTTTAATACTGGCTGAAAACTGTTGTGTACCGAAAGATCTCTGAGGCTTTGACCCCTTCTAAATGTGACTCTTGGTCCCACATCACTGATCACTTTCAAATCATGGTCAGTTTCCAAAAATCTGTCAGTGTTGCTTAATGACTGATTTTAAATCCATGGCTCCCTGGACATATGTGGTAACAAAGGTGACTTGCTGGGTTCTCCTCCTACTACTTCTTCCTTTTCTGCCTGTTCAAGGCTCTGACTTTTTCTATAGCACCTTTAAGTACTTCTTGACTTTAACCCCTATTCTTAAGCCTAGAGGATAATTCAGCTGGTTAGGAGTGGTTCCTGTCTTATGTTGTATTGTGTCCACTTTGCTCTTTTTTGTTTTGGTGATTTACCCATTAAAAAATAAGTTCACTGACTTGCTAGAGTGCTGGAGTTTTTGTATATGCCAATCAAAGTAACACCTAGTGATTGCTCCTCTCTTGTTTGGCATCAGAGGTAGCTGTAAATAAGACTCACACATGTGCCATACATTATGGCTAGCATACTGTTAAGAAATGTTTAGAATTTCATACTTCCTGAATGTCCCTTTCCACATAAGCCATAATCTTACATTTAATGTTTGATTTAAAGGATATGGAAAGAATGATCTCCTTTAATGAATCTTCTGAAGTACTTTCAAATTATTTGCTACCAAAGTACTTTGATGATTATCAAGCCAAAGTGACCTGATTGAGTACTTTAGCCACTTCATTTTTCTTTTGTAAACAAAGATTATTCCATACATTTTATTAAATGTTCACTATTCTTAGCCAACAACAAACCACTCTCAAATCAATTATGACTTTAATAGGGACTCTACCCAATTCAGATCTCACATGTTGTGCTGTCCAAGTCTTACATATATTTAAAAGTGAATGATAAAATAAAGAAAAGGAATTTCCACATCATGCGTTACACAATAACCCCACACTTTAGAGCTGTGGAACATTACTAGATTACATTTTAAGAGTCGTTATTGTGGGAAGTCATACTTCATGCATTCTGTTGCAGGAAATTGGGTGATGAGCGAGGACACTAAAAAATTGCATACATAATTTTTTTGCGGAATCTGCAATTTTCACCATTCTTCTCAAAAACTGACATGTTCAGCAGTTTATTGCAGTTTTTGAGTTTTTACTTTGAACAGTATAAAAAGTGTTAACATTTTCAGTAAAAGACTCTCAAATATATTGACAATTTTGCATCCAGAATAGGGTTTGGCAGAAACAATTCAGTGCAAGGTGGGGAAGGGTTTTATGTGACAGTGCTTTCTGTTGAATCTTTGTCTGGTTTTGGTTTCAAAATCCACTGGCCAAGCATAAGTACTTTTAAACACTTATCATTTGATTTGTGTTGAAGCAGTCTATCAGAAAACATTTTCTTACCATAGAGATTGAAAGAGCAGGTGGGAGAAAAGATGCACATTATTCCATTCAACTAAATGGGGTGCTAACTAGGAAGCCTTTTTTGTAAGTGGTAGGGCAGGTTTTTCCTAGTGTACATACTTTCATTCAGGCTAGTTTCTATTCAAACATCTAAGGATTTTGGATGGCCCTGTTGATTAAAAACTTGAACAAGGTAGTTGGTAACAGTGATCCAGTACCTAGAAATCTACAACCTAGATGCTTACAGGCAAAGACTACAATAACAACCTGACTAAAGTCTGAAAATAAGCTTATGAAACACATAAACTGTATCTGAACATTTATTTTTAACTAAACAGAGTAATTACAGCCTGAGTAAAACAAAGTTAATTACAGGGTACTCTGGCTTCTGTATAATGCAGTAAAATATATTGGAATTTTGCTTTATATATTCTTTGGTAACCAGGTAAGGCTGACTAGGCACACGTGCTTGTTTCCAGGGGTAACCCAGGAGCATTGGGGAGGTTAAATGACTTGCTCAGAACCACACAGTATGCAAATGATGCTGTTGGATTCAAACCCATGTCAGCAGGATGTACCCAGTTAATTTACAGTTTGTTACTCTAACCTCTAGGTTATACCGTCAGCACCAATAACCTCCAGATTTTGTGTTTCAATACAGTATGAGATTTCAAAAATAGTCTACATTACCTACAGTGCAAATTATGAACATTAAACACTTTAATAACATTTTACTAAAACCTTATTATTCAAAACTCTATCTGCTTATTATTTCTTGCATCAAAGTGGGTGAATAGTTGACATTGCACTGTAAATAGCTGTTGATCAGATTTCATTATTCTATATCCAGAAACCAAAAAAATAGTTGATTCTGGATTTATTTGATATTGATTTGCTGTGGCTCACTACAAAACTATTTAACACTGTATGAAGCAGATGCTTTAAAATTTTTGAAGATAGACAACACATCTATCAGTTTAGTATTCATTTTAGAAACGTACACTTTTCTTCATATTTAAAACATGTTCAAGTGGCAGTGTATTCATTTAGCAGTTTATGCTGACTAATAAATGCTGGAACAACAGTAAAATATGTATAGTGAAGCACTCTGTATCTACAGAACTCCTACAATTTCCTGATAATTTTTGCAAAAAATCTCTGCAATTTTGGGGAACTTTATCTGCAATTTTCCAGTGGCCATGGTGATGAAGGGGTACCACAGTTTAAGCTCCGACATTGCATGATTTTGTTTTTATCATGTCACAGATTTTTCTCCCCTGCTGGTCAGCCCCCATCCAACTGACCCCCCAGCCCCATCCCCCAGAATTACCGGCTCTTACCTGCCCAGCCCGGGAACGGTGCCTGCTGGGGGTCAGTCTTCACCATGCTAACCGGCATTTTTTCCACTGGTTTTTCTTCAGAAGGCCCTAGGAGTCAGTGCACATGTGCATGGAGCTGCACATGCACCGAACAGCCCCAGTCATGGCCTCCTTCCCAACCCCCTGGCCTACTGCCTAGGCCCCTCCTGTCCAAGCTTCCTCCAGCCTCCACTGGGGGTCGCCCATCAACCAAGGGATGCCACACTTCCTCCCTGGAGAGAAGAGCTTGCCTGTTGACAGCTCAATCCAGCTCCACCCTCCCTCCCTGTGCTGGCTTCTGATGCCCAGGGCTCATTCCCAAACCACGGTTGCCAGTGTGGGTCAAGGTAAGGTGCCAACACCTTAGCCCTCTACGCCACCGGGCCAACCAATGATTTTGTTATTTTACAGGTGCTAATACTTTTTTTCTAACATTTTGTTTGGTGCTGGGGAGGAGGCAGGTTGGATGCTAAAAGGTACTGTATGGTAGACTCTTGGTCTGTAATACTACTAGCTTGGGACATTGTGTGGGAGGAGGGGGGTGTGTTTAGGTGTTGTGCTATGGGATATCCACTCTGAACATGTCTGGCAAGCAGCCAGTAGCAGCACCAATTTTATTCTAGTAAACACATGGCAAGAGAAAGGAGCTGGGTCCTAGGGGATGGCAGAGTGAGGGGCATTATTTCTAAAGATCTGGGTGGTGATGGGTGGCATTTGTCTCACTATGGTGTAGGTGGCTTATACTGTTTAAAGACTGTTTTTCTTAAGAACTTTGGACACAATGTTAGAGAGAAGTTGGGAAACTTTGCCCCACTAAGCAGAGTACAAAGTTCCCAACCTCACACCAACATTGAGAGTGAAGTAATAAGTCACTGCATCCCTACTTGGTAGTAAAAAACATCAGACAGTTTTATGGCATTAGTGAAACTGAAAAGGCCAGTGTGTAGGGCAAATAAGATGATGGTGTGTATAGGAAGGGGGATTGCCTGCAGAATCTAGAAATCCCTGCTAACACTGTGTATGAAACTGGTTTATCTTCTCCTGGAGCACTGTGTGCAGTTTTAGAGTCTCCATCTAAAGATAGGCAAGGACAGAGTGGAGGCAATGCAGAGGAGGGAGACCAAGATGACCCAGGGACAGTAGGAATGGACATATGAGAAGGTGTAAACAGGTCTGAACATGTACATGCTTGAGGTGAGATGGGAGAGAGGTGGCATGAGTGAAACATAAAAATACTTCCATGAGTTAGAGAAAGTGAATAGCAGGGAAGTGTTCTGACTGAATGAGAACACAAAGATCGGGGCAAGTCCATGAAGCCAGGAAGGGGCATGTTTAAGAGATATACTGGTAGGTAATTTTTCACAGGAGGGTGGTGGAGGAATAGAATGAGCTACTGAAGGAGGTGGTGTATGCAAAATCAGTGGCGGCATTCAAGTGAGGGTGGGGCAGAGACAAGGGCTTAGGAAAGGGGGAGAGAAGAGTCTCTAGGTCTCTCCCATTTAGTATTATTTTGGTTAGGATGAGCAAGCACCGTGGGATAACAGACCTTTATACTTCTCATAGATTCTATGTTTCTATGTTTCCATTACACAGTGTGCATGACCCAAAGGTTTCTAGGGCGGCAGGATAACCAAGTGGTAGTACATTATATTATTATGTGGGAGACCCAGATTCATGACACAGAACAGAATCTTCATACCCTGTCAGCTGGGAGGAAGTTGTAGTCTGCATAAACATCCTCGTACCCTGATGTTGGGGACATCGCCATCCTGCTTTGTTTGTAACCCTGCAGCCAATTATAGAGATGACTTACACGTTACATCTTGCTGCCTCTAGCTGCAGGGTGCAAGGAGATGAAGATGCTTTGGATCAGGCAGGGAGGATGAGTGCAGTACACATGCTTGTGTCAGTAGCACTCACCCCCACTGTTGCCTCTTCATAAGCCTCAGACTCTGCTCAGCACAGAAGAAACTCCAACCTGAAAACCAGTCTGCCACAGGCAGGGGGTCATGCATTGGGGGTAAGACACAGATTTTACACATGTATGTCAAAGGTTGACATCTAAGAACACAGTGGATATCTATGTTATTGATTGATTGATTCACTTATTTATTTAATATGTTATGTTTTTGTTAACTGGGTAAGTCCACAAGACTGACAAAGCCTATTTTCAGTCATGACTCACAATTGTGAAAGAGTTCCAGGAGGGATCACATCATGCCGTCACAGGGAACACAGTAACTGATACAGTAGGGGCTACAACAATGAATAGGTGCAACACATTACATAACACAGGTACATACTGTATATTGGAATTGTAAAGGTGCTTTCTTGGTTCTGTTTTAAAGTGGGTATGCATTTCAATGTTTTTCTACTGGTACAAGCAAGGCATTGCAAAGTTTAGGTGCAGAAAGGAAAAAGCCATCCACCGCACATTGGTGAGTGTTCCAGGTACTTTAAATCAGGATTTCCTTTAGACCAAATAACACAGATATCAGACTTGTAGTACACAAGCTCAGAGAGTGATCAAGGGGAGCTGGATCTGAGAAGCATATTAATCAAGTAGACTACTTCATAATCTCTTTTTGCATCAAGATGCAATCAACCATATTAATTATACAATCTGCAACTATGAGTTTTGTGACCAGCAAGTAGTGCAAAGTGCCAGATGCTGTTATTGAAACAGAGTTAGAGGTGTACACCAGCAAGTTGTAGTTTAGGGTAGGCAATAAGGTTCCTTGAGCTATGGATAGGTGGCTTCTTTGGTGGGTTATTAGTATTCCCAAAGGCCAATCCAAGTTAAAAAGCAGCAGTACTAGTTAGTCGGCAAAATATATCATCCTACCTTATTTTAGCAGTAATGAATTCCTGATAGTCTTAGATTATGCACTAGGGTATTTCAAATTAATTCAGCTATTTTTTTAAGATAGTATTTAATTGCAATGTTTGTAAATTGTGTTGATCTACAATAAAGATGGCAGCCCTCAGATGCTTTTAGAAACCTCCACCCAGAGGTCACACATTAACTGCACCCACTGTATTCATACTGCCAATGAGTCATGGTGTTGCCAGCACATGATTCTGATAAAAAAAACAGCACAGCACCTCCCTGATCTGCTTACAGCCATGGCGGTAGACCTGATAAAGCAACAAGAACTTTTAAGAACTTCAAAATCATATATCTTGCCTTTAGAATGAAATAAAGCAAAACAGAAATCAGATATATTGATGTTTTGGTTTGTCCTATCCACTGATCATAACTGGACTGAGTATACTGTAGATCCTTGCACAACTCACACACTGACTGTAGCAGTGATTATGAAGGTATCTTCTGTTTTCACCATCTGAATTCTGTTATATACAGTAGGTAGTCAGCAAAGTAAGTCAGCATATTTGTGGCTACCCACTGGTACAGAGACTGTGTAGATGCAGTTTGTGATCATCGAAGTTGAAAGACTTGTTCAGATCCCCAATCCCCAGCACCAGTGATCATCCCAATGTCCATGGCAGTGAAGAGCTCATTTAGGAATCTGACCAATGAAGTAGCTGTTCCATGTCCCTGTCTAAATCCATGTTATTCTGGAACTAGAATGGCATGAGTCTTAGTATAAATCATTAATTGATTGTAAACTAACTGCTCCAATATCTCTCCAGGGTTAGACAGTATTGATATTGTGTGATAGTTCTCTGTATTTGTAGGGTCATTGTTTTTTTAACTCTCTTTATGATCTTTTTTCAGTAGGTGGGGATGTACAGTAACTCTATATCTCTGTTCATGAAAGACCCTCTCCCAAGTCATGCATCTTCCCAGTCCTACCTACTTGGTGTTGTTGGTCTGTGGGTTCTGCACTATGATGGGGCTTCCCCATCCCAGGGGTTGAGGAACATAAGAGACCGAGATCTCCTCACTGGTTATTCTGGATGTCATTCAGGCTGGGTGGTGGTTGCCTTCTGGCATCATGGTGTATGGCTGTAAGGTTGTTTTTTTCTCTTTTTAGTTGCAGTCCCCTAGTGGAGTGGGCATGCAATGATGTCATGGTATGTTAGATGTTCTCCCATACCCAATATACCCACAACCACTGCTTCGCCAATCCCAGCACTTAAATGTGCCCATGCTGCACCTACCCCCCAGCCATTGTTAGGAGTCAGAATGTTGCTTGGTTTTGGATCCCTGACATCCCGGAGGAGGAGGAGAGCAGTCTTTTTGTACCAGGTCATAATGGCATATGCTTTTTTTTTAGTTTTTTAGTTTTTGTTGACTGGGTAAGTGCACTAGACAAATCCTGCCTATTTTCAGGCATGACCGGGGAAGGGGGATACAGATGAATGCCAACTGACCTTGAACCAAGTTAAGCTGTTGGTGGTATTTTTAGTGAATGAGGGAAATTTGGCCAGGACACTGGGGGAATTCCCCTACTCTTTTCAATAAGTGCCATGGGATCTTTAACATCCACCTGAACTTCCACCAATCCAGGCAGATGGGAACTCGGTTTAACCTCTCATCCAAAAGAAGGCACCTCAGAAGTGCAGCACCCCTCTCATGCTGCATTATAGTGTCAGTACTGAGATATTAACCCAAGTTCCAGATTTGGGAACTGAACCCACAGCCCTCTGATCTCCCGACCTCATAGATGAGTGTGCTATCTACTGAGCCACTGACACTGATTGCATATGACATTCTAGCTAACCCAAAACAGCACTGTCCATTACAGTGAATGGTGCAATACCGTGTATACTGCTGTACATGGTATTGCAACATTCTCACAACCCAAGGTAGAGGCTAAGACCTCTGCTGGGACTGGGTTCCACTGATCAGCTGCCGTGGCTCACTGGACTAAGCCACAGCAGCAGGAACCCAGGCGCTGCATCTGGGACCAGGTTTGATTCCTGGTCCCAGACATTTTATTATTTTCACACATTGTACACTCCCCAAGGTAACCCCTCCCCGGAGTTGAGAATCCTTAGTGGGGGGGTTTGGGTGCAAAACCCCCCACAGAAAAAAGACATGCTGCATGGAAGAAATTGCACTGTATTGGGAGCGCGATTTTGCCATGTGGCATAATGTCTTGTGACATTATGACCCCGTGCCCAGTCTTTCAGATGGTCATTCTCCTCCATCCTGCTGATACTAAGGCACTCTGGGCTCATTCATGAACCTGGGTCATTGGCACTGCAAGCAGTAGTGCAATCACTGCATCAGTGAGATGTGTTTTGTAGAGTTACTTGTATTGAACACCAGTACAACATTCATATGTTTTCATACATTTGGTATAGTGCTAGGGATCATAAACAGATTAAACATTTTTGTTAATAGCTGTGATATCACAGATGTTGCCAGCATATAACATGTAAACGCTATTAAAATTTGAAAATGTGTTGCCCTGGACAAGATATATTTTCTTTGTTACAATGAACTTCTGTGTTTTCTCACCATGATTAGTGAATTTGAAAGCAAATCATTTACAATTATTGAAACAGGTCTAGGTCATTCTTAAGCACTTTAGAGATAATGCACTGTATGCAACAGTAGTAGTAGTAGAAACTTTATTTATGAGGCACCCTTCCCTGAAGGCTCTGGGCACTGTACAAGAACACACAGAAAATTAAAATCAATACAATAAAAAATAAATATAATTAATAATCAACTTAAAATAAATGAGAGAAATACAAATCTAATAATTCTGATAACATTAGAATAGGAGCTGAATCACTGGAATACTCAGTACCTGTTTTGATAGACATGTGGTATTAACTGTTTAACCTTTTAACTATAGTTGTGAAAATTGAGAAATGGCTAGGTGAAAGGGAAATTACTATTAAACATGAAGAGGAGCACTCTGCTAGTAAGGTTAGAGGACCTATACTTTAAGCTTATTTTGTATGACGATGAATTTTGAAAAAATTAGGTGCAAAAAGTCTAAATAAAGATACACCGGCATGAAAAGGACAGCTGGGATAAATCTATACAGGGGGTATAATTTATACTCAAAGTCTAGGGTGCATAGGAAGGGGGGAGGCATTGCAATGTACATATATGATTCAATAAAAAGCATAGAACTGGAAAAGGATGCTGCAGAGCTGGAGACTTTATGGGTCAAACTGCTACCTCAAGATGGCTCCAAAATTATAATGGGGTTGATATATAGACCACCAGCTATATCTGCAGATAATGACAAAGCCTTGTTAAAAGAAATAGCTGCTCTGGATTCAGCAGATAGAATATTTATACTTGGAGACCTTAATTTACCCAGTATAGACTGGAAGTTATCAAATGGAGCAAACTGAACAGATATGGGGTTTTTAGATATTTTTGACCAACTTGGGTTACAGTAGAAGGTACTGGATAGTACAAGAGGTAATAATATCCTCGATATTGTATTAACAAATATGGGAGATACAGCAGATGATGTTTGGGTAGATAACCCGCTTAGTGATCATTGTACAGTTCATTTTAGGATCAAGGAGTCTCGGGTTCTGTTAGAGCAAGGATCTACAACAAAGCTGAACTTCAGAAGGGTAGATTTTGACCAGTTTAGAAGGGAAATTTCACTTTGGTACTGGAATAAGGACTTTAAAAGTCATTCAGTAAATGAGATGTGGAACTTGCTTCTCACAAAATTAAGGGATCAGACAAAAAAAACACATACCCAGTTTTAAAAAATATAAAACCACAGGGAAAAAGTATCCAAGTTGGCTCAACTCATCCATTAAAAAAATGATAAATAAAAAGAATAGAATGTTCAAAAAGTATAAAAAAAGACAAATCTGAGGCTAACCATCAGGTCTTTAGGGATCTTACAAAGAAAGTTAAAACGGTCATCAGAAAGGCAAAAGCGTAGCAGGAGATCCTTTTAGCAACTAAGGTTAAGGATAAAAAGAAATCCTTTTTTAGCCACATTCATCAATAAAAAAGAGTCCAAGTACAGTGAGTCCCTTTAAGAATAATAATGGATTGTCAACTTCAGATAAAGAAATGGCGGACATCCAAAATGTACAGTATATTTCTGCTCAGTTTTTAACAAAAAAGCTTCACTCCCATTCATAAATAACAACCTCCCATCCCCTAGACAAATAATAATTGACTCAGATGAGGTGCTGGAGAGATTATGTAAGGTGAACATTAATAAATCATCAGGGCCAGATAATGTACACCCCAGAGTGTTACATGAGTTGGCAGATCATATAGCACTACTCCAACCCATCTTTTTCAATCCTCCCTTGATAGTGGGGAGGTTCCACAAGATTGGACGGTTGCAACCATGGTACCACTATTAAAAAAAGGGGCCTAAAACCGTTCCACTACATTTTAGGCCAGTGAGCCTAACTTCTATTATGGGTAAAATCTTGGAAGGTATTTTAAAAGAAAAAATTCAAACCTTTCTTGAGGAGCAGGGGTTGACTGATCCCCTGCAGCATGGATTCACAAAATCAAGGTCCTATCAGACTAATCTCCTTACCTTCTACGAGAAAGTTAATAAAGAACTAGACAGGGAGAATTCAGTGGGTGTTGCCTTTATGGACTTTGCTAAGGCATTCAATAAACTGCCCCACTTTGAGATATTAACCACACTTAGGGAGATTAAGCTGGAGGCCAATATTGTATATTGGATCTTGGAATGGTTACAGGACAGAAAGCAGATGGTCATTATAAAAGGGGCACTATCAGACTGGGCACCTATCACCAGTGGGGTTCTGCAGGGTTCAGTTTTGGGGTCATGCCTATTCAATATTTACATTTCCATCCTAAAAATATAAAACCCAAATATCTGGCTCTACAAGTTCACAGATGACTGTAGAGTGGGGTTGGTTGTCAATAACTCTGCTGAGGGGACTCGCTTACAAGGAGCAATAAATGAAATCTTAAAGTGGACCAAGTCGAACAAACTTGTGTTGAACACATCTAAATGCAAGATAATCCATGTGGGTAGGCATAATAATGTAGTAGTTTATAAACTTGGAACTGATCCACTAACAGTAACACATGAGGAAAGAGACCTGGGACTCAAAATTACTACTGATCTTAAATTTAGTACACACTGTAATGATCAGATAAAAAAGGCTAACCAAAATCTCAACTGTATCTTGAGACACATATACAGGAGGGGGTTCTGATGCCACTGTATAGTTCTTTGGTTAGGCCTCATTTGGAGTAGTGTGTCCAAGTGTGGTCCCCATATAAAAGGGAAGATATTCTTAGAGTGGAGGGGTACAGAGAAGGGCCATCAAAGCTATTGTCAACCTTAAAAATAGATCATGCAGGGAAAGGTTGGAAGCATTGAACCTCTATTCACTCCATTATAGGAGGTATAGAGGGAAAATGTGAATGCTGTTTAAAGTCATGGGGGACATTAATTTGAGGGAAGAATTAGGATTTACACTCAAGACCACTCGGTGTAGTGGTAGGAGGTACAGCAAGCAGCTATTCTTATCCAGATGGAATTTAATCGCCAGGAAAAATTGGTTCAGCCAGATGGTAATATCATCATGGAATGATCTTCCAGCTGTGGTAGTAGACAGCCTTAACATGGATACCTTTAAATTATGACTGAACATTTTCTGTAGGGATAAAACTATTGAGTTCTAAAATACAAGGGACTGGCAAGCTATAAGGACTGTAATCTAAGATGTTTGATATATCCTATGATCCTATGTTACAGATTAGAATAAAGTCAAGCTAACAAAGCAAAAGAAAAGCTGCTGTTGAACCTAGAGAACACAGGTAAGCAGCACTATTTGTGTTTAAGAAAATGTTTTTATTTGAAATACAGGAATGGTTTCACCTAATATGATCAATTTTCAATTGATAAAAACAGCAGAGAGAATTCTCAAGTCCTGCATTAGTCTGTCTATAATATCTTTTCAATACTGCAGATACTAAAGGTACTTGGGTTCCCCACCAGAAAAATCTATTAAGTAATAAACTGTTGCAGGAAGCATGTATTACAGTAATTCATTAGTATTCAAATAAGTATATGACCTGGCTGATACCAGAGGTCTGTGGCACACAGTGAGATGCTGTGGGGTTGATGAACACAGCCCTTCTCCTCAGTGAAGGCTGCCATGATGTTGATTGGACCACTGATTCAAACTGTTTTTTTAATATGCAAATAATAGTATAAGTTTTTATACTTTAGATATTGAAGGATAAGAGTATGACAACATAACCACTGTGACATGAACTTATAATAATTTGAAAAAAAATGTTTGTAAAAATTAAGGCTGCCAGTGTGAGAAACTGATGTTATTGAATTCAAAACACTAAACATGATTTATGTATTGCTTAAAATTAGATTCTATCCCGTAAGAAGCCTATTGAGATGAAACATTGGGCTATATAGGATCTTTTGTAAAGAATAAAAGAAAAAAAAAATAAAGAAAAAGTTGTTGAAAAACTGAAAGACGTGGCTGGCTATAGTTTTTTGACCTTTCCCTGAAGGCTCAGGGTGCTGTACAAGAACAGACAGGAAATTAAAATCAATACAATAAAAAAAAAAAATAAACAACTGTAAAATAAATGAAAGAAATACAAATCTAGTGTTCCTAATAAAATTTGAACAATAGCTAAAACACCAGAATACTCAGTAACTAATTTAGGACTCTGAAGACTCACCTGAACTGGTAGGTCTTTAAAGATCAAATGCACACCTATTTCAAAAATGGCTTGAATTCACTTGAAATCAAGTCCCTGTGTCATGAGTAGTGTTTCCTGAAAATATCATGCTGTTTGGTTTTGTGGTTTTCTTTAAATCAACATCTGTTAATGTGCTCTGCAGTAATTGAAAACTGAAGAAACAGTAGATATGTTTCTGTCCCTGTCAGTGAGCAATGACATCATACCTGTCCTGCCTGCTGCTTCTGAAATTAAGTCCCTGATTGCTAAATAAGCTGCTGTAGTCCTTAGTTACAGCAGTCTCTAGGGCTAATTGTTTTCACTCAGAGTTTGTTACTAACCCTTCTGGTTTGTGTTTAGAGAGATATGCTTAAAATATATCTTTCTGTTATAAAAAATGATCATTTGAGGATCAGTGCTGAATTGGAGAGGTATGAATGAATCGGTGAGAAATAAAATTTTCTGTATCATAGCTCTCAGTTCTCTGTCATCACAACTCTGCATTCTATTCTGGCCATACAACACAGGGTTGTTTAAAGGGACACTGTCAACCTTCTTAGGTCTCAAAGTGTCCCTAGTTTAAAAAATATATTTTATGATTGCTAGCATTCAGATAAAGATTGCTGATGTAGCTGGTAGTTTGATTCAGAGTCTTATTTTCTTTAAAACAGTAAAAAACAGTCTGCCCAGCATACTGGTGTTATCACACCAAAACACGTTTGTTTACATTCCTTAATCAGTTCCAAATGCATCTTTCCTGGACTTGAGAACACCCACAAAACAGGCTAGCCCCTCATGTTGCAGTCGGAGTTTAGAAGGCTACTGTCTTATGAGTGACTGCACTGTTTGGGTGTGTTTCTAATGCCCAGGAAGTACACAGTAAGAACAGAACCAGGATTGTAAACAAAAACAAGGTTGTTTATAAATATACATTGCCATGCGTTTCAGTTCTACTAGGCAAGGAGACAGACAAAACAAACAGAAACATCAGTGAAGTTTAGCAAGGGTAAGCAATCATAAAATGTGGGATTTCAGCTAGAAACAATATGATGAAAAACAGGTTGACAGTGTCCCTTTAATGGATATAAAATAAACTACATTCCATTAATTCATAGAAGCAGTGTGTATTTAATGTAGTCTCAATAAATATGTTCATGTTCATGTGATAACAGTTTTGTTTACATGTGATTGACAAATGTGTGTGTCTGCCACACCATGCTGTTTCCAGAATATGAACTAAAGAACTACTTACATTCAGTTCTTTGAGGTTTTCAATGTGGAAATACATCATGTATATGCAGAACTTGAAATGCTATATGGCATCCTGCTGCTCCTATCTTCTGCCTCTCAGTTAAGGCTGCTGCACCCTGCTTCCCTCTGTCCCCCTCCCCTCCCCTCCACAGTTAGGGCCAATGCACTCTGTTGCCCACCTTTTCTGCCCCCACAAACAGGGTTGATATGCTCTGCTAAGCCCTAGAGTCCCAGGTCCTCTTCCTCCACAGTTTCGCTGCTGCACCATGCTGCCCCAGGCCCCCAAAGGTTGGGCTTTTTGCTGCACCCTGATACCCACTTCCATTGCCCCAAATCGGCAGAGCCACTGCACCACGTGCACCCCATCACACAGTCAAGGCTGCTGTACTCTGATGCCCCACTGAGTCCTGCACCACAGTCAAGGCTTCTGCATCATGCTGTCTTCTGTCCCCTGACACCACTGTGCCCTGCTGCACCATACAGCCTCTTGCCTCCACAGTTAAGAGTTGTTGCACCATGCTGTGCCCTGCCCTTAGAGTCAGATCCTTTGGTACACTGTCCAAACTACTCAAAAGAAAAACCAAAAAATACTTTCATCTAGTATTATAGGATGGGGAACAGAGGGTAGCAGGGTGCAGCAGCCTCAACTGTTTGTGCAGGAGGCAGCAGGGTGCAGCAGCCCTGACTGTGTGGAGAAGACAGTGGGCAGTGGGCTGCAGCAGCCTCAAATGAGGGCAGAAGACAGGGGCCTTTTGGGCCAGGGGAAAAGGGGAAGCAGAGAGCTGCTACCTAAACTGTCGGGCAGGAGACAGGGGCATCAGGTTGCCATATAGTATGTCTAGTTATACACATACATGATTTATTTTCACACAGAAACCCTCTAAGAAGTGAATCTTATGAGTTCATACAGTGCATGTTCCTGAAACAGTAGAGTGTGACAGATATACATTTGTCCACCTGACATTAAAACGAAATGATCAGAAGAACATATTTATTGAGGCAACGGTAAATGCATGCTGCATCTATGAATTAATGGAATGTAATTTATTTTATATCCATTATACAGCCAAAATAGAATGCAGTGTTTTGATGACAAAGAACTGAGAGCTATGATACAGAAATTGTTGTTTCTCGCAAATTCATCCATACCACTTCAATTCAGCACTGAACCCCAGGTAATCAACTTTTTATGAGAACAGAAAGATAGATTTTAAGCATATCTTTAAACACAAACCAGATGGGTTAATAACAAGCTCTGAATGAAAACAATTAGCTCTACAGACTGTTGTAACTAGGGAGTACAACAACTTATTTAGTCAGTCAGGGATTTAATTTCAGAAGCAGCAGGCAGGACACGTATGATGTCATTGCTGACTGACAGGGACAGAAACGTCTTTACTGTTTCTTCACTGTTTTTAGTTACTGCAGAGCACATTAACATGCTGATTCAAAAAAATGGCAAAACCAAACTGCATTATATTTTCAGGCAACACTAATCAAGACACAGGGATATGTATTCAAGGGAATTCAAGCTTTTTATGGCACATGTGCATTAGGGCCCAGATATTCAAACTGTGCCACAAAGTAATGCAATAGCAGGAGCAGGCACAAGTACAGTGCACCTATGAGCAACATGTGCGATATTCAAACACTGTGCAGGGCTAGAGGTGCTTGCACCGCACAACTGGATATCACACCAACTGCACTGTGGTGCAGCCAGGGATGCGCAGTGGTGCAGGGTAGCAGCGCATCAGCACAACCAGGGATGCTCAGGGACAGGATGCAGGGTTCCCCCACACATGGAAGATAGGGGCTGAGGAGCACACAGCAGAACAGACATCGCCCCCCCACACCCCATGAACTGCACAATAAGAGGAGAGCTGGAAGAACCAGCAGCTTATGGAAACCAGCAACAATCCCACAGCTGGGGTATGGTGCCCCAGCACACCCCCTGGCAAGCTGTGACCAGCAAACAAGGAGGTCTAGCCACCCCATGCTACACCATCCCACCAATGCAGAGCACACCCTGCACAGCGTTCCCCAGACACCCTGCCCAGGAGCAGTGCCCAATACTGCAGGAAACCCCATGCATGCCACCACCCCCACTGTGACAATGCAACCCTGTGCACCAATGAGTCATGCAAGGCAGCCCCATGGTGAGCACCCTGCAGCGGGCGGGCAGCAGACACCGATGCAACAACTGCAGACACAGTGCCACCCTGCATGGCCCCCCTGAGGTACAGCTGAGAGACTGACCATGTGTTGGCACATGAGGTACCACACATGCGACAGGGCATGCCCTGGACCCCACCACCAGTGGTAAAGCACCCTGTACACCCTCCCACAGACACATCCCATCCCAGCACTGGCCACAACAGCCAGCAAAGAAGCCCATAGTGGTGCATGGAAGCATGTGCCACATAGGATGCAACACAGTGCATGGACAAACACCAACCCATACCTAAGTGCACACCAACACAGGGACACAGAAGCCGTGTACCTAGGGTTAGCACCCCTCTATGGCACAGGTGTACCAGCCACCCTGTGCATGCACCATGAAGCTGTACACCACCAGCACGTGGCTGGAGCACAAGTGACAGACAGTGGAGCACATCCCCTGCAACAGACACAAGTGACAGCATGGAGGGGGGACAAAAACAGCAGAGGCCACAGTGCCACCTGAGGCAGATGTGCACCATACCAGTGACAGGAGGCAACCTGGCATTGTGTCAGGTACAGTGGTTGTCCAGCATGGACAGCCACCACTGACATGCCAGCAGACAGTGCATATCACAGACATGCAAGGGTTTCAGCAGCACAGGTCATGGACAGTATGACAGGGGCGCCATGGACACAGAGCATGCACCGTGGACCACTGCACACAGGCAACCAGTGCACAGAGAACAGCATACAAACCACAGACAGTGACTGATTCCCCCACCCACACCATAGGCTGTTCCCTTCTGGACACACACACAAGCCCATGCCTGCAACAACCCTGATACCATGCACACCACTGCAGCTGAGCACCTGTAGCCCACTGCAAATTATAGACCACCACAGTTGTCATAACAAAACATATGTATTAAAAAAAGGCAAGAAACATAACTATATACAAATATATACAATGGGGGGAAGGGCCACAAACCAGGTGAGGGTGGGTAAGGGGCAGGGGTGAACAACTGGGATAGGGAAGAAGGGGTGTGAGGGTGGGTCCAGGGAGGTAAGGTTCTTCCGGAGGCATGGAGGGCCTAATGTCCACCCCGCTCATCGCTTCTGTGGTGCATATGCAACTGCTGTCTCCTGACCCTGTGCCTCTCTATTCACTGGAGGATCTCCAGTGATGCCCTCACTAGCTGCAGTAACTCCTGCAAGGTCCTCTTGACAGCCATCCAATGCTGACCACCTAGGACAAGGGAGCAAAATCAATAGGTGTGAATGTCCATCCCCCTGCAGCCCACCCATTATGCATGGCATGCAGCAGGGGGCCACGCACCTGTGATGGTGTGCAACCACCCACAGTGATCGTGTCCACAAGACCTGCCCAACTAGGTGCACACAGCCATGCGGACCGCTGCACACACCGACCGCCCAAGTCCTGCACAGCACCACTGTGGCTGTACAGTAACATGGCTAGGCGGTGAGAAGGCAGTGGTACAGCCATGTACCCAGTACATGCATGGACCACCAGCGATGCACACCCACACATGCAGTGCCATAGGTCAGTGCTGAGTGTACCATGAGGTGTGCACATCAGTGGCGTCAATGGATAGTGGCCATGCCCCACCACCTACCCTGCAACACAGCATGCACAGAATATCCTGGAAGAAAGATACTCACCTGCATCCATGACATCTGGGCGCTGATGTGGAATGGGCCTGCCATCATGTGGCTGCTGCCGGGCAGCTTCCTGCTCATGATGTGCCCGTGCCTCTCTGGCTTGGTGCCTCTCTTCAGGCCCTAGGGTGCAAAAATGGAGAGGGGAACATCAGTACAAAACAGTAGCAAAGGCCCCCCATGATGTGTGTGATCTCACACAGCCCAGCCATGCTGCAACCCCACCATGACCACCACTGCCCACACTGGATTCCCCCCCGTGGTGGACACATGCCCACCGCAAAACCTGGATGGATGCTACCAGTGTATGGATGGAGCATCTACCTGGACGTGGCACTGCGCCTCGCCTGGCACATGCCCATAGATGGGCAAGCCTGTCTGGGTCCCTCAACCGGAGGTCCCCATAATGGTGGCGACACTGCTTCAAACTTCTGGAGATACCGGTGGCCTCCTCCAATGACACTGCCACCTCCTCCCACACAGCACTCCTTGCCCTATCTCTGGGCACATCCCCAAACAGGGCCCCAGTATGGGGCTCTACAATGGCCACCAAATTGGCCAGCTCCAGAGGGCTCCACAAGGCTGCTCTCCTGCGTGCCATAACTACTGCAGCTAGGATCACAAAATGGTGCTTTGCAGTGCACATCTGCCATGTGCAGATGCTGCGCACTACAGTGCTGCCATTCCCCATCATGCTGTCACTGAACAGCATGATAGGGGTGCACCCATGTGGATGCATGGCACCTAGAAGGCAAAGGTCAACCACAGGGTCAAGGGTCTGTCATGCACGGACCGCCACAGCATGATTGGGACTCCCTGCATGTAGCGCGGTAGGGTGCCTGTGTATGCTGCCCTGCAGTGGCCTACTGCACTGTGGCACACAGCACCTACGGCATTCCAGAGCATGAGCACTATACATGTGAACAGCGCACTAGTGCTGCTGGCATAGTGGTGGCCATGCCCTGCACTGCCTCCCATGCTCAGCATGTCATCAGCACGGCAGGCGTCATTATCAGCACCCAAGGCATGCACCGTGCGGTGCCTACTGCGCATGTCACAGAGCTGCACCTTTGCCTGAGCATGCTCAACACAATTGTGCAAGGTGCAACAGTGTGATATTCAGCCAGCATATGCAAATCAGGTCATCAGCAATTCCATGGCGCAGTCACTGCAGTAGCATCCACTTAAAGTTGTGCCTCACCTCATTTGCTTGCCTTGCACTATATAAATGCGACATGGGGCTTCAGAGGTCATTGTTTGGTATTACAGTCTATTGTGGTGGGTTGCATGTTGTTTGGAAGTGTGGACTGTGGTGTGTGGGAGATGCATGGGACTGCACATTCAGAGGTAACACCTGTCATTCCCACAGGATCAATAATGACCGAACATGAGGAGGAGGAGGAACAGAGATGTGGGAGATGGAGGAGGCTCAGCTTCACCCGGGCAGAATCAGATGCCCTGTTTGAGGCCTACCTCAATAGGGAACCACTGCTCAGTGGACAGCGGGGAACACCACAGGCCGGTGCAGCGGCATGGGATGAGGTAGCGCATGCCATCAACCAGCATGGCAGCCACCAGTGGTGCGTGCATGAGTGCAAGAAGAAGGTGGGCACGGACAAGAGGAGGATAAAAGATAAGGTGGCTGCCATCAGGGCAGCACTTGCTGCAACTGGTGGTGGACAGTTGGATGTGCCACGCCTGACACCACAGGAGGAGTGGGTGGCTGGCAGCATGCGGTGTGGTGCCCTAGAGGGCATTCCAGATGGTGGCTTCCAGATGGGTGGCAGCCCATCACTACATGTTAGGTCTTGAGCTGTCACTGTGTGGGGGGTGGGGGGAATGCCACAGGGTAGGGCAGAGATATTAATGCTACTGTGTTCCCTTACAGCTCCTGAGCGGCTACATGGGTCAGCGGTGGTGGGTGTGAACACTGAGGGCGATACCCTGGACACGGAGGAGCACCCATCCACCTCCACAGATGTCCGAGGGTCAGCACCACAGCATACTCACCTGTCTGTCCAGACTGAAGTTGGTGGTGCTGGTGCGGAGGAGGTGCTGCCCGTGTCCCAGAGTGACAGCGTCCATGGATGCCAGCATGCTGTGACACGGACTGGTGCTGGATCTGGCACCGATGATGATGGATCACATATCATGGACAGTTATATGTGTGGGCCACAGGATGGCCCCACAGTAGGTAACAGCACTGGCACAGCCGTGAGTGGTGCTGCCGTGGAGGCCTGCGTGACATCACAGTTCTTGCCTGTGCCTGTATGCACTAGTGGGGCAGCACTGGTGTGCGTCCAGACCATTGGGTCTGTTGCGGTAACTGCGGCGCCACCGGTGAGCCCTGATGAGCAGCGGCCAGAGGGGCAGTGTCAGCAGTCAGCCAATGGCAACGGGGGGACAGTGTCGGGGGCAGTGTCAGTGCACCACATGTGGATGTGCCCTGGCATGGCTCTGGTGTGCAGCACCCTTCATCAAAGGGTGATGCCCTGCACGGCCAGGAACACCATGAGGGACAGCATGCCGATCTGGCGGATAACCTCTTTGAAGAGCACAGCCATCTACTCCAGGCTTCCATGGATCTGAAGTCAAGGCTTGTTAGGGCAGTGGATGCACTCAGTGTGGTTCTGCACCAGGCAGAGGAGCGGCGCAGCAGAGACCATGCTCTGCTCCTGCCAGAGATGGCCCGGCAGCGGGAGCATGTGACCGCTGCCACTGAAAGGCAGACACGTGCATTCACAGCTGTCATGGCCACATTGGACACCCAGTTTGTTGCCCATGCACCGCAGACACCATGCAGTGTCACATCCACCCCCATTCCTGGCATTGTGAGACACCTTCCGTGTCAACACTGGGTTCAGCTGTGGGCATACCGAGAACACCTGGCGCAGGCATGTTCAGTGAGCTGCAGACCCCTGCTCGAACACGGTCGCTTTCCCGCAGCATCACCCATGGTGGACCATTGTTGCCACCCCATGAGGCCAATGGTCAGCCTGTCATGGCTGGCAGGTCTTGGCAGGGCCGCCCATGTATCCATGGTGGCCGTGGCACTGTGCCGTGTGACTGACCTGTCTCCCATGTCTACTGTCTGACGCTGCCCTGTGTGCAGTGTGTTGTACAACGTGCAATGCACGGGTGAGATACTCAGCCCTGCACACACACGGTCCATGTGCACACCGTCCCAGCTGCTAGCCACTGTGGCGTGTGCATGATGATGCCTGCATTGCGCTGTCCACCAGTGTGCAATGGTTCCCAGTGTCTGAGACACACACAGTGATGGGCACTGGGCATGGTCGTCTGTGGACCTGTGTGTGGCTAGGGGTTGCAGTCGGGGTTGGCGTGCCTTCTACCCCTTGTGCATGTCTTGTGGGTGTGTGTGTGTGTGTGTTTGTATGTGTGCATGACTGCGTGACGTGTTAGGCCTTGCCCATCCCTGACGGTGTGTGCGGTTCCACTTTCAGCCAATTCTCTTGCCGCCATCTGCCCCTGGGGTTCATCCATACGTGTCTGTGGGTTGTGCCTTTGCCACTGGTGGTTGCACATGGCCCCATGACCTATCTGTGTTGGTCAAAGTGCTCCTCTGTGATGGTGTCCCGGTGCAACTGTGACATCTGTATCAGGTAGGGGTCTCTTCGCGCAAGGGGTGGCTGCCCATCACCGTCTGGACCTGAGTCCTCATCGTCCCCATCGCTGTCCCCCTCTTGAACCTCTACAGCTATCCCACAGTCATTGGCCATGTTGTCCAGGATGCAATAGGCCAGGAATAGCCCGCAGGCCTTTGAGGGGCTGTACTGTAGGGCACCGCCAGACGTGTCCAGGCAATGTAAATGTGCCTTCAACATCCCAAACACCTGATCTTTAACATTACGTGTGGTGGCATGTGCCTCATTGTACCATTGCTTCGATGGGGTTGCGGGGCACCGGTATGGTGTGAGCAGCCAGGGATGGAGTGGGTAGCCACTGTCATCTGTGTGTAGATGGTGGACATTAGTATGGTGGTCAGCATCGCTATGCCATGGGCAGTCAAGGCCGGTACCCATGGCACCTCTGATTATGCCCCTCCCAAGATCCATGTCTTTCTGCGTGATTTGCATACTCACCCACTAGGTGGTCAGAGGGGATATCCCCACTCTCGAACCTATGGCACAGTGCAGACTGGTGCCAGATGAAGGCATCATATGCTCACCCAGGGTGCATGGCACAGACATTTGTTATGCAACCCCTAGCATCGCACACCACCTGGCAGTTGATGCTGGCATAGCCCTTCCGGTTGATGTATGCTACACCATCCAGGCCAGGTGGTGTGTGGATGGCCACATGGGTGCAGTCAATGGCCCCGAGCATGCCAGGCATATGTGCTACCCTGTGGAACTCTTGTATGTGTGCTGTGTGCTCCGCTTGTGTGCTGGGGAAATGGATGTACTCCACAGCATGTAGCAGCAGTGCACTGAGGAATTGTGTGAGTAGGCATGACGCGGCCAACTGGGTTATGCCTGTTGTGTCCCCTGTTGGTCTCTGGAAGGTGCCCGTGGTGAGCAGGCACATGACAGCTGTCACCTTTGTCTCCAATGACAGAGCATGGCTCCGTTATGTGGGTGCCTGCATCTCATCACTGCACATCTCACAAAGCCGCCTCAGGATCACCCAGTCCAGGTGGTACCGGTCTACAATCTCTGTGTCAGTATAATGCTCGAAGGTGGTGTGGGCTCTGTACCACCTGTTGTGGGCATACCACCGATGGGCTCTTCCACTACCGCACCCCCTGCTGCCTGCCTTCTCACACCCCTCATTACTGCCTCCATCTGGAAGGTGGCACTGGCCATGTCCCTGGCTGGTGCCCCCCCTTGGCAGCTGTTATCCCATTCCCCCTGCTGTCCTTTGTGATGTTCCCCCTGCACCAGGTACACCTCCAGCCTTTGGCTGTCCTGCCTACTCCCACTGCCCTCAGTTCACTGTGGCATTTCCCTGTCTCTCCTTCACAGTGGCACAGGGTCCCCACTCCTGTCCTGTTCCTGTTTGTTCCCAGGTATGCAGTGTCCTGCTCCTGCCCAGTCCCACTCACTGCTACCGTCTTTCCAGTTGCTGTCACCTTGCTCCTACCTCTGGCGTCCCTGTAGCATTCTTGTGCCTCTCTCTTGTTCCTTTTTGTTTTGGATCATTTCTGCTATCGCGCAACTTCCACTTGTTCCCCTATTGCACATGCTGTTGAATATCGCACTGCGCCATTTATTCAAGGTTCCTCCCCCTACGGTTGTGCATGCATTCATTACCATTGCGGCTCTTGAGCATTGCGACTTGTGTGACACAGCTGCCTCCCAATGAATATTGCAGAATGGTGCATTTTCGTGCTTGTGCTGGCTCATCTGTATTGTGCATGGCGCATCCCTTTTGAATATCTGGGCCTTGATCTTTAACCCCTTTTTAAAGGTCTCCACTGAGGGGGCCTCCCTTAGTCCCCTAGCAAAACATTTCATAAAACAGGGCCTGCTGCTTCAGATGAAATATTGGAGGAAGACTTAAGCTAGGACCTTAGGACTAAGAGAAGTCCCCTGCAGATGAGCAAAGGGTCAGCAAGGACTGGAGAGGATGAAGTTCTGCCAAGTAATCAGGGACTAACCCATGTAGGGCTTTGTATGTTAGTAGATGAACCTTGAAGATAACTCACCAATTACAGGCATACAGTGTGGATCATGAGGGACCAGAATTACATGACAAGACCTTGACACACCAGTCACTAACCTGGTCACTGCATTTTACACCAGCTGCAAGTGTCGTAGGGTATGGCCACAAATCCTGAGGTAGAGAGTATTACAGTAGTCCAGCCTAGATGTCACAAATGCATGCACCAGTGTTGGCAAGTCTTCAGGAGGAATAACGGACTTAATCTGGCTGCTGTTCTATGATGGTAAAAGCCACTCCTGACTACAGCAGACACCAGAGCCTCCAGTGTCAACTGATCATCTAAAATGACTCCCAGATGTTTCAACTTTGCAGAAAGCAACAGCTTGGATGACCCGAGCTGAATCCCCAACTTACCCATGACCACTTCTGCTCCCTCTTCTGACCTGACTCTGTCCCCAGTACCTCAGACTTGTCCGGGTGAAGTCTCAGCCAGCTAGATTCCATCTATTTCTGAATTTCAGACAGGTGCAAATTCATCACCTTGAAAGCATCAGGCATCCCGGGTACAAACAACAAATATAACTGGGTATCGTCAGCATAGTATGGGAAGCCCACAGTGTATTGTTGAATGATCCCTCCCAGGGGCAGCTACAAACAACATGGGTGAGAGGGACAAACCGTGGGCACACCACAGAGCAGGTGCATCAGAGATGATGAGACTGTTCCCATCACCACCCTATACACCCCATCCCTGAGCTAGAACTCAAATCAGCAGATGACAGTGCCAGTGAGTCCAATATACTTATGCAGATGATCCAACAGAAACCTATAGTCCTCAATGTTAAAACACTGATGAGAGATTGAGGAGAACGAGAACTGATCATTCACCCCATTTCTTGACATGAGAAGATCATTATATACCCTGGCCAATGCCGTCTCAGTGATATGCGTAGATCTAAAACCAGGTTGGAGGGGCACATAGATGTAATGAGCTACAAGCTATATCTCAAGCTGTAGCACCATGACCTTTTCAATAACTTTACTAAGAAAAGATTGGTTGCAGGTAAGGGCTGGGCAGAATTAGCAAATGCCAATTTTGCTGAATTTTCTGAAATTCTTAGATTGTTCGTAACTCAATTAGCATTATAGCTGGAACTCTGATTTGGCATACTTACTGTTTGGATGGGGCCCTAAAATAATGTCAAGTTTCATGGCATTTGGGTGAGGAGTGGGGAAGTTATAGGGGCTCAAAGTCTGGCATTTTATTATTCTTGTGATCATTTCTGAATTTTTTTTATGCTTACAACTTAGCCACCTTTGAAATTAGATAACAAAAATGTAGATGCATACAACCTGAAAGAGTCACAGAAGCTGCTAAATAGAGAAGCAATGTATCATTCAAATCACAAGTTACAGGAGTTAAAAATGTCTTACCTTAATTACTTGTTAAAGTCAGTGAAAATTTTCAGAATATTTGGATGTTCATAGCTCAACTGCTATTGCAGGTATACACTCACAATCTGGCATGCATACAGAAGTAAATATGTCCTGGAGTCTAACTAAGCTGGATAAATGTGGATTAGTAGGATAAAGCTTATTGTGGATGCTTTAGAAATTACTAAATGGCAGCATGTGCTTACAAAATTCATAGATGCATAATAGGTAAAGTCGCTAGAATTCCACTTGTGGAATTTAACTTTCACAAAGTACTTATCACCACTGAATCACCATACCTGCATTAGCAGCATGACCCTGCAATACCCCTCCAACAGTCTTGCGACAATGATGCCAAGTATCATGCTCCACAGTGACAAAAGATAACAAGATACTTTTGTCACTGTGGTGTATGTCACAACTAGTTGTAAGTCTTTAGGCTTGGCATGACTTTGTTCTACTGCTTTCATATAGTAAGAATATATATTGTTATCTACAGGGCTGTTAAAGAGTCAGTAGGTGACATTGTACAGAAAACAATGCTGCACATACACGTGTGATGTGCTTCCACAAGTCATTGAGTCAGGGTGCGCTAGTGGTTATCTAGCATATTGCAATAATTCAGACTAGTGCCCAGTGATATCTATGACTATGTTTCATAGTTCCTCACACAAGATAGTAACCTGAAACTTTGTCACCACTGTAATTTTACTATGAAGCCTCGTATGAATGATGCATTATTGCCACTTTACACAGCCTTTATTTTCATCTACAGTGGCAGCTCAAGTGCATGACTGGAAAAAATATATGGAAATGGATTCAACAAAAGTATCACAGCATTCCAAAATTTCACAAAAGGTCATGAAATTCAACTTTAATTACTTACATTGTTTTAGAATATTGGGCTGCTTATGACTTGGCCAGCCTTTGAACAAGAGTTAAGCGAATTCACACACACACACACACACACACACACACACACACACACACACATATACACTCCTTTTTTATGTTGGCTAATGCTTGCGCACTAGACAACATCTTGCAGTAGTAGCAGATTTGGGGGTGTGGTCAGTGTGGGTGAATGCAGATCATGCATCAGTAGGTGAGTCCTTCATTCCCCAATAAGCCAGCATGCAGGTGCTAACAATAGCGACATGTAAAGTGGTCACCACATCTAAGAAAAGTGACACTGCAATGAGAGGCAAGCTCGTCATGCAGCAGCACAATAACACTCCTCTCAACATGCCCTTCCTGGTGAATTACAGTATTCCAATAAACATGGTGGGAGTGACTGCCACCACCGCCTGCCACAGTGCCAACTTCAGGGATGCCCAATCCCCCTGTCAGCATGCCCTGACCCAGTTCATGTGGCGATGGAGGAGCCCATTCCCTGTCAGTATAATGCCCCCTTCCCATTTCAATTGTGTGCTGAGGGATGCCTATCCCCCTAGGCATCATGCGCCCCCTCAACAGTCTTTCTTTGTGATGGGGGGCCCAATCCCCATCGGCTTCAGTCCCCCCATTCCCAGTTCAATCTACTGATGGGGGAGCCAGTCCCCATTGGCATAATGTCCCCCCATTTGTTGTGTGCTGAGGGGGGTGCCCAATCCCTCTAGGCTACAGCTCAGCCCAAAACACTCAGGTGGCATGTTAGGAACCCACAATGTTTTTTTTTTTTTAAACCTGTAAAACAGAAAATGGTTCCTCTTTGAATCTGGTGGCCCCTCCCCAACCTGCACCCACCCTCTGCTCATCCTGCCTCCCCACACCCCCCTTACCCCAAACTTACCTCTGGAGCATGGCGTGAAGATCTTCAGTGGACTGGGAACACATCTGCACTCTTCAAAGCCGACTGCAAACTGAAGAAATTCTGGTAAGCTGTATAATGGCATAAATAGGATTTTTCAACTTTGGTGCATATCTTGGGCATTTTTTGGGGAATTTTGGCACCACATTTTCAACATGTGGTCATTTGGGTCCCCTCCTCATGATTTCAATCACTGTCATGGCGTTATCTGGTCCCAAAAGTTGATTTCTCAGTCACTATGTGGAATCACCTTTCAGGACTGATTAATGAAATGACAGTGCCACTGTTCATGAGGTGGGCTCTCAAAAAGCCTATGCTGCAAATTTGGTGAAAAAAGTCCAAAAAATTACTGTTTTACAAGCTTGTGTTGCGCACTTTCCACACACACTCAGAACTTCATGAATTTTCAATATTTTCACTCCAGATTTTCAACATTGGCATTTTTCTGCACCTCCTCAGGAACAGTACAGCTGTCATTTTACATATCCTGGGAAAAATGTGTTTTCACACTTCTGGCGCAGAATAGCTTGGTCACTGTGGGAAATCAGTTTTAGGGACAGATTAAGAAAATGACAGTGACACTGTTCATGAGCAGAGGTCCTAAAATGCCTATGCTGAAAATTTGGTGATGAAAGTCCATAAAATGACTGTGTTACAAGTGTGTGTTTTACATTTTCCATGAACCCTTGTAACTTCTCAAATTTGCAATATTTTAATGCCAGATTTTCAACACTGGCATTTTCTCACACCTCCTTATGAACAGTACAGCTGTCATTTTTCATATCCTGCCCAAAATGTGTTTTCGCACCTGTGGCGCACAATGGCGTGGTTGCCGTGGGAAATCAACTTTTGGGACAGATTAACAAAATCACAGTGCCACTGTTCAAGAGGGGAGGTCACAAAATGCCTATGTTGAAAATGTGGTTAAAAAAATCCCCAAAATAATTGGGTTACTGACATGCGTTGTACAGTTTCTATGCATACTCATGACCTCAATTTTTCATATTTTCACTCCAGATTTTCAATGTTGCCATTTTTTTACACCTCCTCATGAACAATGCAGTTGTTATTTGTCACATCCTGCCTAAAGTGTGTTTTCGTACCTGTGGTGCCAAATGGTGTAGTCACTGTGCAAAATCACCTTTTGGCTAGCAAACTGATAGTGCCACTCTTCATGAGGTGGGGTCACAAAAAACTAATGTTGAAAATTTGGAGTGAAAATGCCAACAAACACCTGTGGCATTAGGGTTTCCAACTGTAACATCCCACCCTGTAGAGACTGAAAGGCGTCAGGGGTGTGACTTGGGATCTTCGGCTGCAATGCTCATGCCATTCCACCCCCACCCTGCAGCCAGTGACAGGCATTGAGGTGTGCCTTGCAGTGTTCAGCCCCAAAGTTCACCCCATTCTCCTCTACTGCATCTATCTCAGCGTATTTCCTTATGGAATGGGGTAAATTTAAGGCCCAAAAACTCCAAAGCACACCATGACATTTGTCAGTGTCTACAGGGTAGGGTAAGGTGAAATGGCATGAGCATTATAGCTGATGACCCAAAGACACACCCCAATGACTGTCAGTCTCTGCAGGGTGGGGTTGGGGTTGGCGTCAGTTAAATACTTCACTGCCATTCCTATTATGCATCTCTAACTCCTGCACTACCAATGCCAATGCCAGCAAGACAACATTTGGCATTGACAAATGCTTGTTTCCTTATTGGTTTCTCTACCAGCTGGAAGCTCATCTCGCAGGGATATTCCCTGTTCCCAGGGATGTACCCTGGTAGGGCTGAACCCAGCCATCATTCCCTAGGCTACCAGTTTTTTGCTAACATTTTTTCCCTCCCATCTTTCCTGGTGGAGGAGGTGCATCTGTTAGCTTCACACTGCCACAGCTTCCCCTGGGGCAGGCGCAAGATCCCTGGCCAAGCCACAGGTGTCATTCTGTTGTTGGAACCCAACACCAACCCCCCAACACAGATGAACTTGTAAGTGCAGCTGTCTTGGCCAAGTTGTACCTCCCTATTTGACTTCCCAGGCTTACATCTGAACCTAAGTCATCATCATGGCAGTGTGATGCTCTGCTGTTATGGGCAAAATTTTGCCCGATATAAAAAAAACCCCAGGTGGCTAGTGGTCCCTCTACTAGCCACCCCACAGGTACACATTAAATCCCTGGTGGCTAGTGCCCCCCCCCACCAAATCACCCGCCAACCACCTGACTTAAAAAAAAATCCTTATAAATAGCTTTCCCATACTGGACAGTGCCCAGACAGCCCAAATGTACTGATGCCCTGGTGGCTAGTGGTCCTTCCCCTCTACCCCTTCACCCCATGTGTATAGTGATATTGCCCCCCATGTCCATCCATAGCCCATAGTTAAAAAAAAAATTCCCTGGTAGTTGGTGGAATTCCCAATAGCCCTTCCCCTCCCAATCCCCAGTCCCATATATTTCCTCAAATCCCTGGTGGTCTAGTGCCCCTCAACCCCCACCCCAGCAGGAGTTCAACCACCCTACTCCCACCCTTATAGTAAACCCTGCAGCGGGCAGACAGTAACATCCCTCCTCTCCTCTACAGCGGGCCCGCCCACTGAGCTTTAATGAATGAGCAAGTTTCTGTTCAGGAACATGCTCATTCATTAAAAGCTCAGTGGTAGGCTAGCCACAAAGCATGTGCTTCACAGCTGGCCCACCCACAGAGCTTTTAATGAATGAGCGTGGGTGGGCCGGCTGTGGAGGAGAGGATTGATGTTCCAGTCTGCCCGCTGCAGGGTTTACTGTTGGGGTTGGAGCAGGGTGGTTGGTATCCTGCTGGGGTGGGGGATTTGGGGGCACTAGACAACCAGGGAGTGGGATTCAGGGAAATATATGGGACTGGGGATCAGGACGGGGAGGACAGTAGCCTACTGGGGAAGCCACTAAACCACCAGGGATGTTTTTTAACTATGGATGGACATGAGTGGGTTCTATCACTGTACACTTGGGGGTGAAGGGTGGGGAGGAACCACTAGTGACCAGGACATAAGGTCATTTGGGCTGTGTGGGCACCGTCAGGTGGGGGATCTATTTATAAGGAATTTTTTTAATCACAGCCAGCGGGTGAACCAGTGGGGGGAGGGACAGCTAGCCAGCTGGGATTTAATGTGTACCTGTGGGGTGGGACCACTAGCTGCCAGGGATTACAAGACTGGAATTTTAGATTGACTTAATAGAGGAGGTGGAATTTCCATGAAAGTTCAGAAATGGATTTTTGAACGTCTATGGAAGCGAAAGCCTAACTTTCATTTCAGTTCCACAGGTGAAAAGGTTTTTTTGTACACTCCTACAATTAACTGCTGAAACAGTTCTTACCAGCTGGAGACAGCTTGAATTTAATAACCTGTCCACAGTACAGAATAGCTGTGCCAGTCAAGTCATCCCATTCACAATCTTCCTGGACAGAAATGCTGCGTTCTTATAGGAGATTGCATTTTGATGTTCGTTATATTGCATTGTTAAAGCCAGTTTTACCTGCTGGGCCCTGGACCTTCTCCAATAGTGCTCTGACCTCTGACCCTTCATTTAAGCCATAGGGAAACCTAAGCATGAGACCTAGGGTTGTACACAGATGGGTACTACAGAGCCAAAGGCCCAGGCAACAACCCTGTTATAGCTCAATACTGCGTTCTCCTATCCTAAAAACTTGCACCATTTCTGAGATGTCCAACATCACCAACAGTTCTTATTCAAGCCCCCTTAAAGGATGGTACTGAACCATCACCAAACGGAAGGACCACAGGGGTGGGACCCCAAAAGAGAACTTCATGCAATGATCTGACAAGCTAACCAGATCAATCTCAAGGTAACTTACCTCTAGCCCCAGGGAGGAAGCAAAGACCAAGGTGTGTCCATGTTGCAGAATCTCAAAAGTAATAACTTGAGTGAGACACAGTGATTCTCTCAATTGGAATGAATTCCTTTCAAAATGTGAGACTTCATCATCAACCCAGGTGTTGAAATCATGCAGAATAATCTTTCTGGATGTCTCCAAGATCCTCTCAGTGATGAAGTGTGTGATTTCCCACAGAAAATCCTCACCATGTCCCAGAGGACGGTACACCAAAAGAATCCTGCAACTTGCACCTGCACCCCCATGCACTGATACCCATTCAAACAAAGAAGTGCCTCCCATTTCACAGTGAAGTTCAACTCAGTTCTAAAATAGATAGCCACCTTCCCATGATCCCTCTATGGGCAGGGTATAATGGAGAGTCCAGCTAGGACCACCACTCCCATGACTGAACTGGCATCATCTCTCAGCCAGGTCACCATTATGCAAGTCAGATCAACCTAGGATCCCAAAATTAAGTTTGCCATAATGGCGGTCTTGTTCCTCATTGATCTTGCATTAAAGATATTGCCTGAAGGGGATGGACTGAAGGCTGCCAGCTCATTGGGATTCCAGGGTATGGGAACCAAACGTGCCTTGCCACTCTCTTGGTCAAATTTTGCTCCAGGGCATTTCCTGGTCCTAACAATTTTAATAATCCCCCCCCCCCATTAGTACCCCTCACACCCAGCTGCTGACTGCCTTGCCTTCTCTCGATCTCCACCTCTCTGCACTCATGATAAGCCACTCTAGGCAAGTGACAGTCCAGAAAGTGATACAGGTCATGCAATGGGGCTGAGGAGTATCTAATCCTAGGTGGTGCTGACCCATCAGCACAGCAGTAGCACTACCACTTGTGATGCTGTCATCCCAGGTTCAGGAATGAGCCTGGGGAGATGGAGGACTGTCCGGGGGGAGAAGGCTGATCATCTGCAGGACAGCTCACCTTCTCTGGGAGGGAGGGGGAGTCTCAGCTCACTACCTGACTGGCTTCTGGCAGAAGCTGGGGGAACAGAAAGTAGAGAGCATTAGGAACGGGTTGGTCAAGAAGGACTTTGGTGCACAGCGCCATGATGTCAGGGCACACACCTTGCCCTAAGAACAAGGGGAAAATAAATCAGTGCCTGATCTCCAGGATGATGGAGAACCACACAGAGACCCTGATGGCTCACGCCTGCCAGATACTCTGGAGGGAGTCCGATGAAACTAGTAGAAGAGTCTCAGGGTGTCTGTGTCCCACCTCATACCCATCAGGGGGTATATCCAAGGCTCCATGGGGACTTGCCTGGGATCAGGTAGGTCATGGTGCAGGGATACTGTAATGCGTGTCTCCTGAAGGAGTGGAGATTGGGTGCAAGTGAGAAGTACAAATAGAAATTTCAAAAAAACAAAAACCTAGGTGGTCCAGGACCAAGCCAGAGTCACATTTCTACTGTTACTGAGTAAGAATAAACACCTATTTATGTAAGAGAGGGGATACTGTGTAGCAGGAAGGAAGGGGAGGAGGACAAGGTAGAGACATTATGGGTAAAAATCAAGGACTCGAAGGACAGGAAGGTTAGGTTGGGGATCATGTATAGACCACCTTTTCAAATTAGGACATTGATAGGGAGCTAGCGGAGCAGATAAGGAAGATCAGTGTGAAGGGTAACACCATGATTGTGGGGGACCTCAATATGTCTGGGGTAGATTGGAGCATCCCAGCCACATCAAGTGCCAGGGAACAGGTCCTCCTGGGGGCATTCCAGGACAGCTTCCTCATGCAGATGGCAAGGAAGCCAACCAGGGAATGTAACATTCTGGACCTCATGCTGACAAATGGTGAGCTTGTCAGGGGACTGGGGGTGGAGGATCCACTGGCAGGGAGTGACCACCACACTGTGTGGTTCTAACTCAGTATGGATAAGGAGACTGCCAGTACAAGGACAAAGGTGTTGAACTTCAGGGGGGAAGACTTTGGCAGAATGAGGGACATAGTAGAAGAGCACCTAGCCAGCATCTGGCCACATGGTTCTATGTCATAACGATGACTGCAGAATAATGATCGCCGCCAGGCAAGTGTGCATCGCTGAAAAGTCAATCTGAGATGTACACTTACCGGTGACATAGAACAACAAAATGACTTTAAATAACCAACTCCAGGGTGATGCATGTTGGGGAGGGGGATAAAAAAAAAAAAAAAATGCTGTGCAAGCAAGAAAAATGTACCACTCCCCAGCCCTGAACCCTGTACCTACTGCTCCCAAGCTAGCCACCCTCACCACCACATCACACAGTTAGCTTGGTATCAGCACGAAAAAAAAGTCCCTTTCCCTCCACTTCCCATCGCTGTGTTACTGTGCTGCAATGTTCCCTCACTCATCCCTACCATTACTGTACCATCCCTTGCTACCCATCAGAGTAGCCCAAATGTGAGGCGCTGCAAATGAGTTGCTATGATTGTAGTCACTCATTTGCAGTCACCTATATCACTGGATACCCACCCACACATGGATGTTAATTAGAAATGGTAAATTATCAAGCTTGGCCTTGCAGAGGCCACTAGCCCATGTACAAAGATCCAAAGTAAAAAGGCAAGTTCCAGAAAGCCTAGCTGGTTAAGCAGGAAAGTGTTAGAAAAGGTGAGGGATAAGAGAACAGCTTTCAGAAGATTTATGAGATCCAGATTGGGGGAGGACTGGGAGGAGTACATGAAGAACTCAATGAAAGAAGGCAGTATGGCACAGTGGTTTAAGGCTCTGAGCTGCAAATCTGGAGACCTGGGTTTGAATCCCACACCCCCCACTTGCGTACTGTGTGACCCTGAGCAAGTCACTTAACTTCCTTGTGCTACCAGGTTTCACCTGTAAACAAGCTTTCAGCTTAGTGTGTCTCACCTGGTTAAATAATTGGAAAAAAAGTGAGCAGAGCAGTCAGGGCAGCCAAGGCATCAAGGGAGCTAAGGCTGGCACAAGGTATAAGGAAAAAAGGATTTCTTCAAGTACATTAGGGAGAGGAGGTACTCTCCAGGCCCTTTTACTAAGACTTTTACTCATGGTCATCATGGTAGAAATACTACAGGGCTACATTTCATACATCTAAATGTGCAAAGTATAAAATCTAAATTTCATGAAATTGAAGCCCTGGTAACAAAATATGATCCAGATGTGCTTTGTTTAACCGAATCTTAGCTGAAACCATCTATTGAAAGTAAATACTTTTTGATTGATGGTTTTAATGTGATTCAGAGGGACAGGCCTGGTAAAAAGAGGAGAGGGGGGATACTGATGTTAAATAAGGAAAGCTTAGAGGCAACAGAACTGGAACCAAAGTCAAACTCTAACTGATTGTGAATTAATTTTGCTGCAATTACTATTGGGGGCTGCTATAAGCTTAAAATTTGAGCAGTTTACAATCCACCTAATATGGGCATGATGGGTCTTAAGGATTTTCTGGAGTTCATTGGCCAGGATTACAGGCTAAGTGATATGCTTGTACAGTACTAGATGATTTTAATATTAATTGGGACCCCTCTGTTACACCTAAGCTTGAGTCATTATTAACAAATAAAAACCTCTGTCAGCTCATTGCCTCATTTACTAGAATGAATCTAATTAGTAAAAAGCACACCTTATTAGATTGGATCTTAACCAACAATCCTAATAAAATCTTGAAGAGTGGTATACTTCCTGATGGAATAAGTGGCCATCTTGCTACATTTTGTCTATGAAAGTCTAAGCCTCCCCCGTGATATATAACTTTTTGGAAGTTTACCTTGATTATACGTGATCATTTGCTTAATGAATTACAGTCAATTTAGTTGCCCTATCTACAGTAGATGCTATCCCTGATGTGAACCCTGCTGTTGATTTTTTTCTCAAACACATTACAGGACATACAGGATAAATATTTCCCAATAAAAAAGTAGGGTTAGAGGCCTAACTAATAACTGGATTACCCCTGATTTATTTCATTTAATGAAATCTAGGGATGTAGCCTGGAACAAGCATAAAAAAATCTTAACTTGAAATGGATTTAAATGGATATCATATATATAGGAATAAATGTACAATTGAACTACAGCAAAGTAAATAAGGATATCCTTAAATAATCACTGGTCTGAGAGTAAAAGTCCCAAGAAATTTTGGTCTGCAATTAAAACACTAACAGCCCCTAATATCAGGACCCAAACTATTACATTTGAAGTGTAACCCCCCTGTTATCCAGGGTTACTAGAATCCCAGTAAGACCTAGTGGTAGGCAGGGAAGGCAGCTTGTGAAACTCCAGTTAAATGGATTTCACACTGTCTCACTCTGTTCTCAGTCTCAGCTGAGACTGAGGGATGACATCATTTTAGAACTGTTGCAGCTGCATAAGCCACACTGGGATGTTGCAATTGGAGATTAGAGTAGAACACTGGCGAATTTGAAGTGAGTTCAGTGGAGTCTGTAATAGAGGAAGGAGGTGCTCTGCTGTAAGCAGGCCCTCAGAGCTCTAAGCTCTGTCAAAGAGCTACTTTCTTTTTGATAGGTGTGTGTTCTCAGCTGAAGAGGAACACAATAAGAACACATTGAAGTGGTAGAGACTGCTTTTAGTGATTCTGGGCCCCATCCCTGCGGGGATGAGGGGAAGGAATCAGCCTGTTTCAAGGGGCAACTCCCCTGGTCCGGCTAGAGAAAAAGAAGCCGCCTGATTTAAGTTCATGCTGAGGCACCAGAAGTACTGGATGAGATTTTCTTTAAGGAGAAAATGCCTGTGGGGCACCTGCAACCAAGGGGTGAGTTCGCTGTGCTAAAGGGCCAATGTGTTTTTACCTGAAATAAGATGAAACTAAAGTGACTGTTACTGTGGGGTCAGGAAAAGACAGCCAAGTACAGTTTGGAAGATGTGGGGATTGGACTGCTTAACTCTGTGGGGGGGTCTAGAGTAGTGGACACAGCCACTTATTAAGTATGTTCAAGTTCAGCACAAATGGGCTATAAAGACAGTAGACTGAATGTGAATACATTTAAAAAGAATCTAAACAGCAAAGTGTTTTAAAGGATGAGGTGTTACAGTCCCATGAAATGGCTGGGTATGAATTATGGGAACGAGAGGTGGGAGACTCCCCATCAGTAGTAACCAAATTCACCTCTACGGGTTTGCTTTGGGACACCTGTTGCTTTCTCTCAGATACTTGACCAGTGCCTGAGGAAAGTACCCAGATATGGGATTGATGAGGAAGATTCCCGTATGGAGCCAGAAGTGCTCATAGGTGGTTTAGGGAGCCACCAGTAAATGTTTCCATGCTATATAGAAAGTGTTCAAAGAGCTGGCATGATAGCCAAGCCATGGAAGGAAGGTAGTCCAAGTGGCTAGCAAGGGAGCCAAGCTAGGAAAATTCAGAGCAGAGTACAAGTGCGGGCTGTGTGCCCAGTGTGTTTCAAAGCCTGAGGGCTAAAGTGAAAGTGAATGTGTTCTGATCTCCCTAAATCTGCATTACCAGGAGTGTAGCCCTGTGGGGGTCCATCTATGCTTTGTTTATTCTGTTGGATGTGAATAAACGCCACACTTTAGAATCCCACTTCTGGTATTGGACATTACAGTTATTGCTTCCTTTGTTCGGAGTTACTTGGGTGCCTCTGTTGCAGAATAGCCAAACCTAGCCAATGTGCCGAGTGACATATTCCTCCCCGAGCCCAGCCCACCAGGTATTGCTGTCAAGATGGAAACAGCATGCCTGGGTGGGGGTTACAGAAGTAAATGGTAAAGTGGTTACAGATGCTAAAGAAATATCTCATGCATTCTTAAATAAGTTTGTGGACCTATCTCAGTGCACTGACTTTTTTCTTCAGAGGAACCCCTTAGTTATAAAACATCAGATATCAGTACTAATTCTATCCCTACATTTTACTTCAGATTGATTAGACCAAACCAAGTCCTGAAATTATTAAGAAAATTATCTCTTAATAAAAGTTCAGGGGCTGATGGTCTTGAGAAAATTTTTTTGACTTGCTGCTTTTTATATTTATCTCCCGTTAACAAAAGTATTTAATTTGTCTCTCATTACTGCTGAATTTCTCACCCTTTGAAAACAAACAACAATAACACCTATTTATACAAGGGGGGATCATCTGCAGACTTGGATAGCTACCGACCCATTTCCCTCCTTCCATCTTTGGGTAAATTATTTGAAACAATTGTGAATGAACAATTCATGGATTACCTTGACTCAGCTGGTCTTTGGTCCCCAGAGCAGCATAGTTTTCCAAAACAGCATGGCACAGGGACGCCCTTTGCCAGGTTAACAGACCACATTGGTGGGGTCATGGATAAAGGAGAACTCACTGGTGCTGTATTTGGGGACCTATCCAAATCCTTCGACCTGGTCAATCATTGCCTGCTGCTTGGGGAACCGAGGCACCTCGGTCTTGGGGACTCTGCTTGTAGCTGGGTTGGTAGCTATCTAAGGAAATACTCTCCTAAGGTTAGTTTTGGTGGTGTAACTTCACTGACTAGGTTAATGGAAGTAGGGGTACACCAGGGATCAATTATGGGGCCCCTCTTATTCTCATTGTACATAAATATACTGCCTTCTATGTTAAAAAACACCCATACATTAATGTATGTGGATGACATTTTATATGTTAATTCTTCATCTGTGGAAAAAATAAATTCAGCCTTAAACACTGTTTTTCAGATTCTTGATACATGATTGAGAGGACAGCATCAACTATTAAATAACAAGAAAACAAAAAGTATGATCTTTTGAACCAGGTAGCCTATGTCTGGGAGTGACCCTCTTGTTGTCTATGACACAATGGGGACTGTGTTGGAACACGTTTTCCCAATTTAAATATTTGGGAATCACTTTGGACTCAGGTTTATCTTACTCACTTCACATAAATTTGATTTGTAGGAACCTTAATCAGTGGCTGGGGGCCTTGTTTAAATTGTAAAATCTCCTTATGGAACAAGCAAGATTTGCCATTGCTAATAATGTTCTGCTATCAGTTCTGAATTATAATTCTTTTTTGTTTCATGATTTGGCTAAATCTAATATGATTTTACTAACAACAACTTTTCAAGCAATATGTAGATTTGCTTTTAAAAAAAAACCTTTTCACACACATCCTTGTATTCTGTATCAATTAACTGGATGGTTGCCCCCAAGTCAGAGTTGTGCATATAGCCTTAACTGTCTTACTCAAAATGTACTGGGGTTGGGTTCTGTTTTCCCATTATTTTCTTTGCTAAACCAAAGAAATATAGATAGGAACCTCCACCCCAGTTCTTTTTGAACATTTATGTTCCTACATGTAAGGACTTGTGTTGGAAATTCAGTTTATTCTGTCTCTGCTCCTTTTCACTGGAATAATCTACTTTTAAATATACAAAAAATATTGAATCATGAAAGTTTTTAATCTTGTCTTAACAAATTTTATGCTAGTACTCTTACACGTAATTGTTAATCTGGAGTATGGTTTATGTCTTGTTATGTAAGTATGTTATGATGCTTTTTCTTCTGTAACATCATGACAGTATTTCTTATGGTCCCGGGTCATGTTTGAAAAAGGGCATTGGCTCATAACCAAGGCCACTGTTTTTCATTTTTTACCGGGAAAATCCGGTAAAATTCCAGAATTAGGGCTGCCTGAAAACTGGTAAAAATGAAGATTTCATGGAATCTGGCATTTTCTATCAGATCAGTAAATCTACAAAAAAGTCTGTTTTTCTCTTAATTCCTTCCTGTACTGTTTTTAGTTTGCTTTATTTAATGCTCTGTATATTAAGCCTTCTTTAATTCTGATTATTTATGTACATACTAAAAGAATGATAACAGGATCCCGGTAAAATCTGGAAATTAGAGTAACAATCACCGGTGAAATTCCGGAATCTTAAGTCTTGAAAACGGAATTTAATTGTTTTAATCACCGTAAATCAGTGGCCTTGCTCATAACACTTACCGTGTTAACAAAAGTTAAAGAAAAAAAGTAAAAGATCAAATTGTTAGAATCACGAAAGATGGTGGGTGGGTGGACAAGGGAGCAGACCAGGGAGAAATGCTCAATGACTACTTCTGTTCTGTGTTTACCATGGAGACGATTGGGCCAATGGCTCAGGAGATAGGGGATGGGCTCGAGGGGGGGCAGGGATTTAATAGATGGGGAAATCCCAGTGAACATGGTGATGGAAGGCCTAATAGCACTGCGGGTAGATAAGGCACCTGACACAGATAATAATAATAATAATAAATCTTATTTCACACAAACGCCATTCAAAATATCAAGGCGCTTTACAAAAGATTAAAAATAGCAATTATAAATTCAATAAGTACAGTATAAAACAGTGATAATAATCTGACAGGGTTCATTCATTCAGTACCATTAAAGGCCTGGCACCATAAAAAGGTTTTTAATGCCTGTTTAAAACATCCCACAGTTGTGCACTCCCACAGCTGATGGGGTAGAGAATTCCAGAGGGTAGAGGCTGCATAAATGAATGCATGGGCCCCAGAAGATTTCAAAGACACCCTTGGGATCTCCAGCAACCCCATGTCTGCTGAACTGAGCTATTGCTCAGGGCGATAGGGAACAAGAAGTTCCTTCAAGTAGTCAGGGCCTAGTCCATGTAGGGCTTTGTAAGTCAGTAAACTAACTTTAAAGGTGATCTACCACTGAACTGGCAGCCACTGTAGATTACGTAGCACAGGGGTGAAGTGAGATGTTCAGGAAGTCCCCGTCAACAGTTGTGCTGCAGAGTTCTGCACTAGCTGCAGGTGGCGGATATCAACCCCAGGGAGCCCTAAGTACAGGGAGTTGCAGTAATCAAGGCACAAGGTCATGAAGGTGTGGACCAGTGTAGGTAGATCTCCAGACAGAACAAGGTTTGGCATATACCCCCAGGGTTATGAAGGAGTTGTCAGAGGTGCTGGCAGAGCCAATAACAGATTTATTCAATATCTCACTGGGAACTGGGTGCATTCCCAAGGATTGTAGGATGGCGCATGTGGTGACCCTCCACAAGAGTGGTCCCAAGGATGAACCAGGCAACTATAGACCAGTCAGCCTTACACCCATTGTGGGGAAGCTAATGGAGACTATCATTAAGGAAAGGCAAGTAACATTTCTGAAGGTGAACCATCTCCAGGACAACAGACAGCATGGGTTTGTCTTGAGAAGATCTTGTCAGACCAACCTGGTGGACATTTATGACTAGGTGACCAGGGCACTTGACAAGGGCCAATCAGTGGATATCTTTATCTAGAATTCAGCAAGGCCTTTGATTCCATGTAACATGGGAGACTAATTAGCAAGTTGAGATACCAGAGAGCAGGGGAGAAAATTGTGGAGTGGATCGGGAACTGGCTGAATGACAGGAAGCAGAGGGTAGTCATAAGGGGGGAACTCTCAACTCCAAGAGCCATAACCAGTGTGCTACCACAGTGCTTGGAACTGGGTCCAGTGTTGTTTGGCATTTTCATTCCCGACATCTCGCAGGGGATTATGAATAAGATCACCCTTTTTTCAGATGGCACAAAGTTAGGTGCAGTGATGGATGACACAGAGGGGTGGCAGGGGCTGCAGGATGATCTGGCTTGACTCAAGCACTGGTCAGAAACATGGCAGCTGGGGTTCAATGCAAAGATGTGCAAAGTTATACACTTGGAAGCAACAAAGGAATCATTATCGAATGGGGGGGGTACAGTTATCCCCTACAGAGGAGGAAAAAGATCTTGGGGTGATAATAACATGGCAAATGAACCATTCAGCACAGACCAGAAAAGTGGCAGCCAAGGCTAATGAGGTGCTGGAGTGTATTGCCAGAGGAATCATGTACAGGAGAGGGGAGGTCATCCTGCCACTGTACAGGTCATTGGTGAGGCTGCACCTGGAGTACTACAGTATATGCAGTTCTGGTGCCCCTACTTAAACAAAGATGTTAAATTGTTGGATGAGGTCAAAGGCAGAGCAATCAGGATGATCCTCGGTAAGGAGGACAAACCCTATGAGGAGAAACTGAGGGAGCTCAACATGTACTCCCTAGAGGAATTCTGGGATAGAGGGGATATGATAGAAACCTTCAAAGTTTTTTTTTTTAGTGTTTGTTGACTGGTAAATGAGGACTAGACAATTCTACCTATTTTCAGCCTCATCCAAGGGGAGAGGGATACAGATGGATGCCAACTGACATCGAACCAGATTAAGCTGTTGGTGGTATTTTTAGTGAATGGGGGAAATTTGGCCAGGGCACTGGGGAAATTTTCCTGCTCTGGTGGAAAGGGGTGCTGTTGGCTATTTCCATGATGGTGGAGACAGATGAGGTTGTGTCGATGGTGGAGCAGTAGGTTTTGGACCTGTCCTCTGGCCCAGCCAGTACAACAAAAGAGGATGAAGATTTGGAGTTTCAATCCATGGATTCAAGTGAGGAAAATATAGCAACAGAGAAAGAAGGATTTCAGATAATGGCAGAAAGCTTTTCTGGAGAAGAGGATGACATGGATATCTCTGAATTTTCAGGCACAGAAACTGCAGCAGAAATGGATAAATTGGACCAGGAATTGGAGCAAAGAAGGACATACCTGCTACCTACAGTATGTTAGCAGATGATAAGGAAAATTATATGAAAAAGAAAGCGGGACTCCACAAAAGAGTGCATAGTGTATCACCACCAGACTCCTGGAAGATCATTATTTTGGAAATAAAACATCAGCCTAGACCGGAAAAGCTTCAGAAAGGCAATCTTTTGGATTCACTGACAGAAGAGATACATCTAGAGCAGCAGGCAGCAGTTCTGACTGCATCAAAAGTGCCGCTCATGGCAACTGAGAAGCTCAAAGCTGCATTTAATATTGCAACGCTGTGCTGGAAGCACAGCAACACAGTGGAGAGTGGAGAGTGGAGCAAGGAAACATCTTAAAAAAACTCTGGATGGATGCAGACCGACACGAGAGTGGATACCAGACCCAGCATGGGATGAGATGCACAGTCTGAATAGCACCAGGATGCAAACAGTTCAGGGGTGCACAGATAACCGGATAGCAGAGCCCTGAGGAAAAAACACTCGGCAAACCAGGTAAATAAACAAGCACTGGGAACTGAACAATGCACAGGGGCAAAAATAAAAGTAAAGTTCAGTGTGCAGTGATTTAAAGAGACTGCAATAGAAATGGAGAAGGGAAGGCAGGGGAGAGAAGGAGATGCAGTTTACACACACACACAGCACAAGAACAAACAGAATCAATATGGCAGACCAATGAGGTTATAACTGGGGAAAGCAATAGGGATTCTCCCAAAACAAGAAGGATATATACAGCAGTTACACAAGGGAAAACAGAGGAGAATAACAGAAGGGAAGCCCCCACCACCATTGGCAAAGACAAAGATTTGCAAATTTTTTTACTAGAACTGAGCCCCTACTTAGATGCAGTGCTGTATGGTTCAAGTATAAAGGTGGTCTGGAGTTATGACCAGACAGAATATGTATTTGGGGAAATGTCTGTTGAAGGAAAATGTGTAATTCATGGCTTCAGAAATATATATGCTTATACATATATCAGGAGAAGATGAGTTTGATGTGAGCTTTAGTCATGCAAATGGCTTGCAAAGATTCTGGTTGCTATATAACCAAGTAAAGTTTTCTCCTTTATGGACTCCATTTATTGACATTCTCTTAATAAAACCATAGATAAAGATGGTGACAGTGATGTTTCGGAATGAGGGAGTGCATATAGCAGACATGGTTCACTGTCTGCAGCAAAGATGTGAGGTGTTGAGTGCTCTCAAAGCCATAAAGGACTCAGAGTTCCTATTGACAGGAGACTGGAAATTCAAGGCCAAATGACATCAAAGTCCTGAAGGGATTGAACATATACCAAACAGTTTTTTCTTGGGCAGTGATAGAGGGGTGTGCTTTTACGCAGGGCAGCCCAAAGCCTACTATAAAAGAAGGGCTAAAATGCATTTATCTAATGTATGTGACCACTTAAGATGTGGAATATGCATGGAATTTGACCACATTAGTTATCAGTGTGCAGATCATGCCAAATGTAATCTTAGCAATGAATATGGGCATGTGTACAAAGACTGTCCATGGGCGGCCCATAACAAGTGCCATAATTTAAACCCTAATGATTTAATTACAAGAGCTCAGCAGGTGACAACAAAGCCAAATGATGATACAAGTCAGAAACAGGGGAGAGAAAAAAACAGCCGCACAGGAATCTGACACTAGAGCTGACTCACCAGAAAGCCTAAACAGAGAGGAGCAGGAGGCCGGAAGCATACAGGACAATGACAAGGCTATGTCTATAGAAAGCAAAGACAAAGCTTTAGAAATGCCCCCTTCCCCCCATCAGAGAAGTGATCAGTACCTTCAACCAGATGCAGAAGCACACAAAGAAACAAGCCCACTGTACAGCAAGGTGCAATAGAGGTGAACAATCAATATGATGTATGGCAGCAGGGTAGGGAGGGGGTAACAGAAGATGAGGATATAGTGTCAGACTCTTCTTCCTTGACAGAAAAAATGGACATGGAGGAACAGGCACCTGAATAAGCAACAAAAGGCAAGAAGAAAAAGAAGAAGAAGAAAAAAAGATGAAAAGAGAACTGGTGTCCTAAAACATATTAAATGGACACGTGTAACATAGCAACTTTAAATACATATAGCATAAACATTTTTTTTTAAAAAGAGCTGCTTTATTTTCATGGCTACATACTATTAATGTGGATGTTATTTTTCTACAAGAGACATGGATGGACTCAAGTCAAATGATGTATACCACTCGGGGTAATTGGATGTGGGGACTGTCTTATTGGACTTTTGGGTTGGATAGGGTGGATGGGGTGGGGATGTTATTTTTGGGAACCGATTTTGGGTTCCAAAAACTGATTGATTCAATCCCAGGAAGGTACTTATAGTAGATGGGGTGTAGAAAAAGAAACCAAGTAGATTTATTTCAGTGTATAGGCAACAAACAAAGGCAGAGGGTAGATTTGTTTAAGTAATTACAGCCATATTTAGTAACAACTAAAAATGTATATATAGGAGGGGACTTTAATATTACTCTAGATGTTATAGATAGAAGAGTTAAAGGAAAAAAAGTTTATTGTGATTCCCGTGCTTTTAAAAAAACTCATTGACACAGCCAAATTGATAGATTGCACATCGAAGTCAGGAATTAAATTTACCTATGTAGGGGAGTAACCTAACAAGCAAGATAGATTATTTATTTGTATCTAAACACCTAAACATCCAGAAGACAAAGACAACACCGGTAGAGTTTTCCGATCACTTGTTGGTAAAATCAATATTAAGGTTTGATCAGGATTGTATAATATCAACAGAGACATGGAAAATGAATATGACAGCCCTAACAGAACAAGTGGTAGAGAAAAATATACTTAACATTATGACAGCAAAAGTATCAGTCATGCCGTTACATGATGATCTGGGAAGATGGTGGGAAGAACTGAAACAAGACGTAAAGGGATGGTTAATAAATTATGACAAACAGAAGGTGAGATCAGATTTATATAAATAGTTACAACTTAGGGATAAGTTATGGTATATAGATAATACACAGCAGCATATGTGGGACAAGAAGAAGTGACTGACCAAATTATAAATATAAAAAAATTACATCAACAGAATTGATGCTAGTATCAAAGATGCTAACATTCACCTCTTCACTGATGATACTGTGCTTTATATCAGCAGACTTACTCTTAGATCAGCCTGTAGTGATCTACAGCAGGAATTCAACCAATTGCAGCTATAGCTTCTAAATCAGCAATTCCTTTTAAACACCAAAAAGACTAAGGCTATGCTTTTTTCACCCCTTTCTCATGCAACAAATCCATCTACTAATGGAAAGCTTCCTCAGATTACCACCTTACTTGGTGAATCTTTGGAATTCTTAGACAAATTTAAATATCTGGGGGTCTGGATTGACCACAAACTTTCATTCATTGATCACATTGAGAAGCTGTCGAAAAAACTCAGAAAGAGACTTGGTCTCTTTTACAGGATTAAGCACTTTCTCACCAAGGATGCAAAGAAGGGATTGGTGCAAACCACGTTCCTCTCCTTGATTGACTACACAGACTTTCTATATAGTCAAGGTCTTACTACCACTCTAACTAAACTGGACACACTCTGTCACTGAGCCTTGAGGTTTATCATGGATCTCCCTTATTCAACTCACCACTGCACTTTATATACAGTTGTGGGTTGGCCTTCCCTAAGCTTTAGACGACAGAGAAATGCTGCCATGTGGACCTATAGTGCCATCACTCAGAGGTTACCCTCTTATATCTCAGACTGTCTACCACTGAAAATCATATCTAAGTATGGGCTGAGAAGTGCTCAGTATATTTCTCTGACTGTGCCCAAGGGCAGAGCACAGTTTGGCCAGTCTGCCATAAACTGTATGCTACCACTGCTGTGGAATAAGTTGCAAGAAACTCTGAAACTGTTCCGCCTGATCAGTCTAGCAGCATTCAAATCAAGTTACAATCACTCCTTCAAGGAAGCCTGTAACTGCTTCCATTGACAGCTGCCATTTCTTCAGTAGTTGATGTCCTCTCTCGTACCATGTATCATAATTGTGCCATTATTGTCCCCTCACCATTCTGCCCTCTCCATCCTTTTTTCTTCAACTTGTACATTCCAAGGGTAATTGCTGACCACTTTCTTTCCTTCCTACCCCTTACCCTTCCTGCCCTTCTTAGTACACCGCCCTAGTTTATCATATTAATGTTGGCATGTGAGTGTTGCCATCCTACAGGATAACTCATCCCCAACTAGCATGTATCTGTCCATGTTTACCCCTGCTCAGTGTCAGGGTCTGTATGTAAATATATATGCAGCTGTTATGTTGTGGTTCTATTGTTCTGTACTCAAATTCTTTCTTTCTTGATTGTCATTCTATTAATTGTCCTAACCTCAGTTCAACTTTCATTGACTGCTGTGCATTGACTGCTGTAACCATGATGTCCTTTACTGTCTTATTGTTCTATGTCCAGGTCCATCTTGAAAATGAGCTTGCTCAATGATGTTCAGCTGTTTAAATAAAGATATTGATTGATTGACTGATTCATTGAAAAAGGAACTGCAGAAATACCAGTATAATGGAGCAAATGTATTGGATGCCACAATGTCCTTTGGTACACAGAAGTCACCTTATGTAGACCCTTGTGAGATATGTAAGGACAGAAGACAAAACTTTCCAAAATGTAGTATACAGACACAAACAGGAAACATAATTTTGGACGGGAAGGGGATTTTGAGAGAAATTGGGACATACTTGAATACAGTACATCTGGAACAGGAAATATCTCCAGAGAACATAGACAAATACTTAGCAGAGGTTCAAGTCCCACCATTGGGAAAGAATGAAATTCATAAATTAATAAGGCCTATCCAAAGACAAGTGGTGACTGATGTAATACATACCCTGAAAATAAGGGTGTCTTCAGAGAAAGATGGGATGCCTAATGAATTTTATAAAGCATTCATGGAGATTTTTAGCTATTGCTTAATGAGAGTGTTTAATTTTTATTTAATTATAAAAAAAGTATACTGTCTGCATTTTCAGTATGACTAATTCATTTTTAATATATATCGAAGGATAGAAACATAGAAACATAGGATTTGACAGCAGATAAGGACCACTTGGCCCACCCAGTCTGCCCATTTCCCTACCTGATGGATAAGCTGCAGATTCTAGGTAATCCACAGCTTACTTCCTCCTACTCCCCACTAGAATTGCCTTATGTCTGTTCCATGTATTCTTGAATTCTCCCACTGTTCCTGACTCCACAACCTCCTCAGGAAGGCTGTCCCATGCATCCACAACCGTCTACGTGAAAAAATACTTTCTAACAGTACCTCTGAGCTGTCCCCCCTCTATCTTCAAATTGTGCCCCCTTATTCTTGCACATCTCTTTTCTAAAAGAAACTACCCTCTTGTACTTTGTTAATTCCCTTGAGATACTTGAAAGTTTCTATAATGTCTCCCTTCTCCCTCCTTTCCTCAAGGGTATACATATTAAGTTGCTTTAGTCTCTCCTCCTATGTCTTCTGGTGCAGACCCTGCACCATTTTACTTACCCTCCTCTGAACAGCCTCTACTCTGTCTATGTCTTTGCAGAGATGGAGTCTCCAGAATTGCATGCAGTACTCTCCAGTACAAGTCACATTAAACTGTTTCTATAATGAGTTGCTTTAGCATTTTTGATTGAGTTGCATAAGTGTTGCTGGATCCAGTACAAAGCCCTGCACAAACTGTTTCTTAAGAGTTAAAATGCAGTTTTGCATTGCATTGTGACTGGACTGCAGATGTGTTCCAAATTATCTGCAAAAATATTTTACAGACATTGCTCTTGAGCTGGTTAAGCATTGAAAAATAATGCAATATGAGTTGCCAATTCATTGCCAACAGTAAAAAACAATGCTAAACCAACTCATTGGTGGACAGTTTAATGTGACTTGTACTGCAGATGGGGTGTCACTAACTGTCTGTACAGAGGGATAACAACTTCTTGCTTTCAACTGTTGATGCCTTTCCCAATGCATCCTAGTATCCCACCAGCTTTCCTTACTGTCTTCTAACATTGCTTGCCCACCTTTAGGTCATCTGATATTATTACTCCTAGATCTTTTTTGATTTTTGTTGTCATTATTATCTCACCCCCCATTGTGTATTCTTCCCCTGGGTTTTTGTTTCCCAGATGCATTACCTTGCACTTCTTTGCATTGAATCTGAGCTGCCATATATTTGACCATTCCTCCAACCTTGCAAAGTCCATTTTCATCCTTTCTACCCCACCTTGTGTATAAACCCTGTTGCAGATCTTTGTGTCATCTTCAAAGAGACATACCTTTCCTGCCAAGTGCTCTCCAATGTCACTTATAAATACATTAAAGAGGACCGGTTCCAGTACCGAACCCTGTGGTATCCCGCTAGTTACCCTCCTTTCTTCACTGTGGACTCCGTTTACTATTACCCTTTGCGTCCTGTTGTCCAGACAATTTTTTATACAGGCTACCACCTTGGGACCCACTCCAAGGCTGGCTAACTTGTATATTAATCTTTTGTGTAAGACTGTGTCAAATGCCTTGCTAAAATCTAGGTACAGTAGGCCATATCCACAGCCCTTCCCTGGTCTACTACTTTTGTCACCCAGGCAAAGAAATCTATTAGGTTTGTCTGACATGATCTTCCTACTGTGAAACTATGCTGCCTTGGGTCCTGTGCCCCCACTGGCCTCTAGGTACTCAACAATTATTTCCTTCAGAAGTGATTCCATCATTTTCCCTACCACTGAGGTCAAACTAACTGGACTGTAGTTTCCTGCCTCTGCCCTACTCCCACTTTTGTGAAGTGGAATCATATTTGCCCTACTCCAGTCCTCAGGTACCACCCCATCCTCCCATGATTTGTTAAAGAGAGTAGTCAGTGGCATTACTAGTTCTACCCTTAGTTCTTTTAGAATTCTTGGGTGAACCCAATCAGGCCCCATTGCTTTATCCACCCTCAGTTTCAAGAGTTCTTTCAAAACCCTTTCTTCTGTGAATGGACTGGTATCGACCCCCCTATTCAGAGTATTTCTCTTGTTTGGTTTAGGTATATCTACCTTCTCTTCCGTTGTGAATACTGAGCAGAAATATTCGTTCAGTATCCCTGCTTTTTCACTGTCACCCTCTGCCCACATTCCCTCCCCTTTATTAAGTCTCTGTATCCCCCCTTGGTCTTTCTTCGCTCCCTAATGTCCCTATAAAGGTTTTATCCCCCTTCTTAACAGAGTTGGCTACCTTTTCCTCAGTTTGTGCCTTTGCTATTCTGACTGCCTTCCCTGCCTCCTTCTGCTTTAACTGATAAAGTTCTCTGTCCTGCTCCTTCTGTGTTTCCTTACGAACTGGAGGCCAATATACTTATTAAATTCAGATTGCAAAATTCTGACAACAATATTACAGAGAAGATTCAGATGGGTAGCTCAAACTCTGGTAGATTCAGTTCAAACATGTTCTGCTCCCGGCAGGAAAATACAAGACAATTTTGGAATTGTAAGAGATATGATGAAATATTGTAAACAGAAGGAGATAACAGGGGTTTTATTAGCACTAGACTAAAGCAGGGCATTCGATAGGGTAAACCATAATTACTTATTTAAAGTTTTACAACACTACTGGATTTCAGAAAAATGTATCCACTGGATAGAATTGGTGTACCAGTCAGAAGAAGTGGCACCATTGTTGAGAGGGATAGAAGGAAACAAAGTGCCAGTGAGGAATGGAGTTAGACAGGGGTGATCCCTAAGTCCGCTTTTATATGTGTTTGCATTAGACCCATTTATAAAACAAGTGATACAAAACAAGTCAGTAAAGGGAATTGTTGGGGGAACCCTGACAGAAGAAATGAAAATGATCACATATGTGGATGATATATGTATATTTGCTAGGAATAAAGAGAATGCAAATAACTTGATGGAAATTATGTCAAATTTTTCTACAGAATCAGAAGCAGAGTTGAGCAAAGTGGTTAAAATTCACTACACATAGTATTTCACATACAACCTGAATTTCGCTTACTACTCTGCAAAGTGAAGTGAATAACTACACATCTCAAAGTAACACAAAGTTCCCATTGTTCTCTATGGACTTTGCATTACTTTGCCTTGTTTTCTATTGACTTTATGTTACTTTGCCTCGTCTTTGTGCTCTTTAAGGTGAGTTTTGCAGTGACTCATGGGATGTAAGGTCACATAGGCTCTATATTGTCTTGCACAGCCTCAGTTCATCGTAGTGTGTGTAGTGGAAAGCTGGAGACAGTTTGTTCTCAGAGCTCTGAGATTCAAACCCTCTAAAAACCTTTAAAAACATATTTTTGCTACAGAATTTTGTGACACAATTTGGTAGATCAATTGCAGTAACCTGCAGACCTGCAGAGACAATCAAGCATGTAATCAGTGGCCTGTTTTTTAATGACTTTGCCATAGCAAGCTGTAACTCAAAGTGAACTCGAAGTGGACAACAGGAAGTAAGGCAAAGTAAGGTGAATTTCAAGTTTTTATTGGACAATTCACGTAGTGCTACACAAATTCAAAATGGACCACTTTGGGTTCACTTCACATGCAAATTAAAACTTCACTGCATCTCTAATCAGGAGCAGAGTTAAACATAGAGGAAAGTAAAGGGATAGTACTATGATTATGGAAACATCAAGTGTCGCAGATAGCAGGGTTACCATAACTGAAGAACCATGTAGATTTGGGGATTTCAAATTTGGAGAAGTAGATAATGCTGTGTTAAACTGGGAAGAAAGTTTGGACAGAGCCTACTTCAAAGTACAAAGGTGGAAAGACTGGAAATTATTTAAGTTAAAAACAGTATATATAGCAAAATAATTTTTAGTACCATTGTTAGAGACCCGTGCAAATCGCAAATGTAAAATAGCATGAAATAACATGAAATTTGGTCCATAACACAAAATGTGGTCCATAAAATGAAATAAAATGAAAACAGCAACATGTAAAAACTTCTTAAAAACCTGCCATTTTTCCTCTGAGTATGCAGTAAACACACTGTTAGTGCCTAATCACCGATTCTCAGTTTCAGCTGACACCTTTCTGCCTGTTCCTGACCCCACAGCACCTCATTTAAATTCAATTGTATATATTAAATCAATTAAAGCTTACACTTTACAGTGATCTGCCCATTTCAAGCTGCATTTTTCAACCTGTCTTCCTCATTTATCTAATGTCCATGTTCCCTTTCACTTGTTCAGCTCCCTGTACCTGTCTCCTCGCATTATTTTGTGGTAAAATAGAATGAAGAGCTCTAGTTTCTGTTCCCAGCTCACCGTACCCTGTACCCATCTCCAAGGAGCAGCACCGGACTAACTAGAGGTTCAGAGATCTTTGAAAATTCAGTGATCCGCCAGTTTGTTTTGATTAATTAATATGAGTAAATGAGTTCAGCTGGCAGCAATTTTAGCTCACTCATTAAAAACGCTTGAGGTTTGTGTAAAGGTCTGCAGGTAGTGTTTGTGCTGTGGTGTACTGATGTGTTACTTTTGCAAAGAAATGCAAAGAATTTGAGGCTGAGGGGATGGTACTGGTTATTGAAACATATGACATTGTGGGGTTTTCACTGTATTTTCACTGCAATTTAATAAAACATATAATAACAAGAAATAAAATGAAACTGACATGAAATAACAAGAAATAACAAGAACTTTATGAAAAATAAAATGAAATTTGAAGAAAAATAACAATAAATTCAAGTGTCTCTAACCATTGTTATTGTACTGTATGTGGGGATGGTTTTTCCACTACCCTTGACTATGGAAGCCAGGCTTTTATATATATTCTTTTAAATGATACGGGGATGTAGGCTTAATTTGATAAAAAGAATATATACATAACTGCCAAAAAACAGAGGGGGGTTTATTTATCTATTTATTGAAATGTTTCACCAGCAAGACACACTGAACAACAAGTTGCTCGTCTCTCAGTGCAACTGGGGGGTATAATTGGATGAAGAATTAGACATACAGTTTAACATTTAAAATATACAAGAAATTAAACATTTAATTACATTTGTAACAAGACATACAGTTAAAGAATATCATAAATAGTCATACAGTCGCATTTGTAACATAACATACAATTAAATATATAATATCTGTGAAATATGCATTTAATTACAAGTGTCATATCTGAAGAACATAGTATGTAGCGGTGAAGGGTGAGGAGAGTGTGCTGAGATGAAGGCTGGGGGGTGGAAGGTTTAACAGGTGATGTAAGTAATGGAGAGGAGCAGAGGCATAGGAGGACAGTTAAGGAGGGTTAAAGCAGGAGCAGTTACAGTAGATGAGAGAAAGTTATGTAAGGCAGAGCAAGGGAGTGGGAGGAGGAGGAAGAGGAGTGCCGTATTTTTTTGGGGGGAGAGAGTTCCAGAATTGTGGGAAATGATGGGTAAAGCCTGACTGACTGATGAGAGTGATATAGCGGAGGACCAACAAAGTGTGAGTGTCATAGGATCTGAGGTAGTGGGAAGGGGGAGGTAAGCATGAGAGGTAGGAGGGAAGTTCTCCTTACCAAAATTTAGAAGTGAGTTTGGCACAATGAGTGAGGCACCTGTTGGCAAGTGGGGGAAGGGAAATGGTGTGGTAGAGGTCACAGTGATGAGTGCGTGATGGAGCATCAAGGGCAAATTGACAGAAGGAGTTAAATAAAGTGTCCAATCTGGTTAGGGAGGACTTGGGAGAAGCACCATAGACTACATCACAGTAGTAGAAAATGGGGAGTATCATCTTCTGGACTAGTTCACGCTGTGCTGTAGGAGGGATGTAACTATGGTTCATAAATAAGACACCAAGCTTGGGGCACAATTTTTTCAGGATGGTGTCAATGTGGCCAGAGAAGCTGAGGTGTTGGTGCAACCTGACTCCAAGGTATCTGAAAGAGAAGGTGTCCTCTAATATTGTCCCATCAAGTGTATGGAAAGACGGTGAAGGGTGGAGCTTAGAAAGTCTCTGTCTAGTGCCAAAGGTCATGGAGACAGTCTTTTTGGCATTTAGGAATAGTTGATGTGAGGCAAACCACAACTAAACTTTGTGGAAGTCAGGCTGAAGGGTGGTTGCAACATCAGCAGTGCATTTGCCAGACTAGAACAGGACAGTGTCATTGGCATACATATGGATAGAGGTGGAGGGGGAGCATACTGAGGGCAAGTCATTTAGGAAGGTGGAAAAGAGAATGGGTTCAAGCACCGAGCCCTGTGGGACTCCAGTGGAAATAGAGAGGGGGGAAAGATTGTATCCTGGATCTTGATTGATTGTGTTCTGTCTGAGAGGTAAGCTCTAAACCAGTTTTGGCAGAAGTAGACAATCCAGCAGCTGTAAGGGAGTCCAGAAGCAGGGCATGGGAGACTGTGTCGAATTCTTTGGTGAGGCTAACAAAGATGGCAGCGGTAATGAGGCCATTATCCATCCCAGTGAGGATGGAGTTGGTGAGCCTGAGTAGGGAGGTTGTAGTGGAGTGGTTCTTTTGAAAACCAGATTAGAACAATGTAAAAAAGGAAGAGTCATTGAGGAAGGAGGTTAGCTGAGAGAGGATCAGGTGTTCTTGGAGTTTAGCAAGGGCAGGGAGAAGGGAGATTGGGAAAAAAGTTGTAGGGTAGGAGGGGTCACTATCCTTTGGGAGAAGGAGGACCACTGCATGTTTTCAGGATGAAGGGACAGATGAGGATGAGAAGGAAAGATTTAAGATCAAGGAGAGAAGGTAAGCTACAGCAGAAGCTGAAAGGCAGAGGAGTTTAGGGTTAAGATCACCCTGTGATGAGCCTTTGGAAGGATTAAGAGAGAGAGAGAGAGAAGAACCATTAGTGCTTCTTCTGGGGAGACAGCAGAAAAAGAGAAGGAAGGATGGGCATGGAGGGGTTGGGTACTGGTTGTGGGAGGATGAGGAGGGTGGAGGTTAGAGGGGAGTTTCTTTAGAAGTGCTGTGGTGCAGGAGGTATAATAGGAGTTAAACTCTTGAGCCACTGCACATGGTTCGGAGACCAAAGAGTTGTTTGTTTTAAGCACAGGGAGAGGCAGATGTGAAGGGGGGAATAATAGGCCATGGACCACTTTCTAGAATTTGGAGGGGGAATTGATGTTTTTGAGAAAAGACGATTTAAAATATTCAGACTTGGCAAGTCTGGTAGCTTTTGTTCAGGCATTTCTTAACATGTGATACCTGGCATGGTCTAGCGGAAGCTGGGAGTCCTTATGTTTCCTCCAAGTTTTGTCCCATTCCCTGAGACAGTTCAGTAACTCAGGGGAGACCCAGGGATGATGGTTGCCGTGAACTCTAATGCATTTGAATGGAGCGTAGGAGTTCCATGTAGTTAGAAATTTATCTTTAAAATAAGTGAGGGCTTAGTCAATGGAAGGGGCAAAGGCAATAGCAGACCAGTCGGAGTGGGCCAGTTCATTAAGAAGGGGTTACGGTCTAAGGAGCTGAAAGAGTGGAGCTGCAGAATTTTGTGAGGTGGTTTAGGTCTATGGACATTCCTGACAATGAAGATTGGGTGATGATCACTGATGGAATCGGGGAGGATGCCTGATTTAATGACTCGTTGGAGGTGAGAAGTGAAAGCCCAGTCTATCAGGGAGTGGTTAAGAGTTTTATGATTTAGGTGGGTGGGTTCCAAGATGAGTTAGGAGAGATTGTGGGCCATGATGTCAAGTCATGTCTTGGCAGTTGTTAGTGACAGCCAGTTTTGGTTTACCTGGTTACCAAAAGACTGAAAAAACCAAAAAACAAAAAAAACATCACCCAGGATGTATAGCTCACCTTTATGTGAGAAGGAGGTTATGGAGGTAATGAGATTCAAACTATCAGATGTCTTGAAGCCAGGTCGACAGTAGATGCCAGCTATGAAAATAGGGGAGGAAAAAGGCAAGGTAATGTTTACTACAAGTGCTTCGTAGGTGGAGGGTAATGAGGAAGATAGAATGGTTGAGAACTGAAGTGAGGACAGGATATACATGGCTACTCTGCCACCCCTGCCAGTTCTATCCTGTCTGCTTATGGAATAACCTGGGACATTAATGGTGAGATCAGGTATTTTAGTGTTTAACAAATGTTCTGTTTAAATTAGTAAATCAGGTGTGAGAGATTACCACAGGATGTAAAAGGTCAATTTTTGACACAAGACTGCAGATGTTTAAGTGAAGGATTTTCAGGGCCTTGGAGAGGGCAGAGGGGGTGGAGGATGTTGGTACATTAGTGGAAGGATTGTAACTGGTAGGGATTTGTGTAGCAGGACCAGGATTGGGATGAACATTTCCTGATGAGAGGAAGAGTAGTGCTATTATGAGTGAGTGGAGTTTAGGGCATTGTGATGGGCTGAGGATTTTGGAAGTTTTTTTTTTGGGGGGGGGCTAGGTGAGGTGAAAATAAGATGGTGAAGGAAAGCTAGGTGGCTTGGGGATGAGAACAGAGTAGCAAGGGGGAGGTGAGGGAAGTGAGACCAGAGTACTTGAGGGGGTGTTGGAGTTATAGTATGGATTAAGGTAGGGGATAGGAGAGCAGAGGGGAAAGGTGGGAAAGGTTAACTGGACTGAGGAGAGTGTGGAACTGAGGTAGATAAAATTGATAGAAGAATTAGAAGGAGGGCAAGTGGTGAAGGAAGGGTGGGCATATTGTATGGATCAGTGGAGCAAAAATAGAAGAGGGTATACTAATCAATGTTGCATCCAGCAGTCTTCTTCAATACCTTGTTCTAGTCTGGGACATTTAAACTAAGTTTCAGTAAGGTAATGGTACCTGCACAGTAATGGTTTAATACGGAATATTTGGATACCTGGGAAAGGGAACCACAGCAGCTAGGAAGAACTAAGGAGATGCCTAATTTCTTCAACCCTACAATTTTGAAATTACAGAAATGGAAAATTGACAGACAGGATGTGACCACTATGCATAGGAAACTTGTATATGCTAAGATAATGGAAACAGAAAGAGTAAGAGATAATGATAATGATGATAATAATAATAATAATAATAATAATAATAATAATAATAATTTTATTTATAAAGTGCCTTTCCAAAAAGACCAAGGCACTGAACTTAAAAGTTAAAACACATACAAATTACACCAAGACATTCCTTAAAATTAGATTAAAATTAATACCCCATAATATAAATAACATCAACATGATTTAATACCCAGGAATTATCAGCCAACACTATCAGGGAAGGCTAGCCTAAATAAATAGGTTTAAAAAGCTGACTTGAAACCTTGGACAGTTAGGCACTCCTTTACCCGATGAGGTAGATAATTCCACAGTGTAGGGGCTGCAAAAGCAAAAGAATGAGCCCCAGAGGTCTTCAAATGCACCCTGAGAATCTCTAGCAATCCTGAGTTTAAACCCCAAAGGCCTTCAAAGGTTAACATTGTATGTAACCAATTAATGAACCCTCAAATTCCCATAAAAACATGGGATATCCTATGGTTAGGGTCATATGGAAGATTAAATGTCAAAGGGGACTAGATGCATAAAGCAGTGGCAAAAAGGATGTGTGCATATCCAGAATGTATAGAGGAACTGGAAACAATGGAACATTTTTTATTTTCATGCACATATGCATTACAGTTTTGGGAGATGGCTGCAAGAACATGGAAGATGTTATAGTTATTAAGATTAACATATGAACAGTTGGTATTGGGAGATGTACTGCAGATGGCAGACAAATATGACACAGGAACTTTACAGGTGTTTTGTGCATGTATTAAGTATTATTTATGGCAAGTTAGAGCACAGTTTGTGTTACAACAAAAATATATGACATATACTCATTTATGCACTATTATGGAGAATGCATTGAAAGAAGTATATAGAACATGGGTAGGTCTTCCCTTAAATTCAGAAGGCAAAGAAATGCTGCACTTTGGACCTTCTGGGCAATCATTAAGCAGCTCCCACAACACATTTCAGATTGTTTACCCTGTTGTACGTTAGGTAGTTATGCTCTGAGAAGCTCCTTTTATATTTCCATAACTATCCCCAAAGTCATGCTTTGGCAGGGTCTCAATAAGTTATGTACTTCCTCACCTCTGGAATAAACTCCAAATAAATATGAGAATAGCCTGCCATGTTAATCTATCAGCATTCAAATCACTATATGCATGTTCCATTAAGGAGTCCTGCATTTGCTTTCCTTGATTTTTGGTTAAAGGTATACTGGCTTCAGACATTGTACCCTCTGTTTGACTTCCACTGACCCCCCATGTGATTTGTACTCATGCTTATCCTCCTCCCTCCCTTCTCCACCTTAGTTGTTCCATATAACCATTGTCCTTCCCTGCATGGTTGCCCCAACGCCTTTGTCATGATGGTATATTCAGTGCATATATTGCTATGTGACTGCTATCTGTAAGTGTTATCTTAGTGAACATATTTACAAATGCATCTTATTCTAGTGTATGTAATGCCTTTGTAATCCCCTTTTCACCTGGGGTTACTAGAATCCCACTTGGATCTAGTGGCAGGCAGGGAAAGGCAACTTGTGCGACACCAGTTAAATGGGTTTCACACTGTCTCACTCTGTCCTCAGTTTCAGCTGAGCTTGAGGGATGACTTCATATAGAATTCTCACAGCTGCATAAGCCACAGTGGAATGTTGCAGCTGAGACTTAGGTTAGAATGTTGGGGTTTTCAAAGGAGTGTTGTGCAGTCTGTAGTGGAGGGAGGAGTTGCACTGCAGTTGGCAGTCCCTTATAGCCCCAGCTCTGTATAGAGCTACCACAGAAGAGGGTGTGTGTTCTCGTCCTAGAGAAGGACACAGAAGAATACTTGCTGAAGTGGTTGAGACCGTTCCCCAGTGGTTCCAGTGCCCCAGCCCTAAGAGGGATGGGGGAACCAGACCAGCTCTTCAGGGGCAATCCCCTGGCTCTGCTGGAGGTAGAAAAGCTGCCTGAGAAGAAGATGTGTACTAAGGCACTGAGATATATGTTTTTGTCCTGAGAGAGAAGCCCGTGGGCACCTGCGAACCATGGTGAGTCTGCTTTGCCAGAGAGCCTATGTTTTCACTGAGACTGTAGTGTAAAGTAGCTGCTAATGTGGGTTAGGAAAGGACAGCCAAGTACAATATTTCAAAGCTATGTGTATGACTTGAAATGCATCTAGTCAGTGGGGGTCTACAGGGATGGACATAGTCACTTAGAGAACATTGCAAGTCAGGACACCAGTTACCAAAGACAGTAGATTGTTAAATGTGATATACATTTTCGAGATAGCATTCTAGAAACAGAGAGTTTCAAAGGAAAGGTGTTGACTCCAAATGAATGGCCGGATATGGATTTGGGGACAAGAGGTGGGAGACCCCCATCTGGAGTAACAAAATTTATCTCCATGGATTCACATTGGGCACCTATAGCTTTCTCCCGGGCACTTGGCCAGTGTCCACAGAAAGTAACCAGACATGGGATTAAGGATATGTCTTTTTTCCCTTAGAGCTAGGAAGTGCTTATGGGTGGCAGAGGGAGCCACCACAAAAAAGGCCATGCTATATGGAAAGTATACTAGTGCTGGCCGAGGGCCATGCCAGTGAATCCAGGATAGAGAGTGTACCAGTTCGGGCTGAGAGTGCAGTGTGTCCAGAACCTGAGGATAAAAGTTGTTGTGATGATGAAGAAGATGTGTTCTGGCCTCTATAGTTCTGCATAACCAGTGAGTGTAACCCCGTGGGGGTCCACTCTGCTTTGTATTCCTGTGTGTAAGTGAATAAAAGCCCCACTTTAAAATCCCACTCTTGGTTTGGACATTCACAGTTCTTGCTTCCTGTGTTTGGAATTACTTGGGTGCCCTGTACAGAAGTTCAAACCTAGCCCTGATGCCAAGTGAATGTTTTCTCCCCGAACCCAGGCTAACCAGGTAATGGGTTACATAAATGGAGTCACTGGGTGCTAAATAATAACAACAACCCTAAGCCCGACACCTGGTTACAAATTGGAGGCACCGCTGAGGATTTGGGTTTGGAATCTAGGGAGAGAAAAAGAAAGATTTGCTCAGATGAGGGCTAGCGTTTTGGCTGTCTGGCTGTAGGCATACATGTGATATCTCCCTCTTTGTGCAGGAGACTCCTGTTTTTTTGACTGAACTCCCTCTCTCCCTCCTGGGAAACAAAATCTCCTGCTTAAGTAAAATTATGTCCAAAATATCCATTCATGTTTGTTTTTGGCAGATAAAAACACATAAAAAGTAAATTAGTGATGAACAATATAAGTGATAACATTGTACAACTAGTTGTTGATTCTTTTTAGTGCTTACTCTTGACAAAATGAAATATATTAAGTGCATTTATTCTTATTTTTTTATGCCATTTAAGGACAAACTCATGATGTTACGGCATCTCCCTACTAGTAGGCCAATCTCCCTACTAATTTGACCCAAATCTCCCTCTTAAGCAAGTTGGACATATCACATGTATGTGTAGGTAGCCCAAAATGTAGAAGCATTGACACCCAAATGTCTCGCTGTGTGCTACTGTTCATGTGCAGCTGTAATTGTGCCACCAGTTTACCGAGGAGCAGTAAAGCCCGAGAGTGTATGCCCTTGTCCTGCATCAAAGTTATAACATTTGCCAGCTTTTTAGAGTGTTGTGCGACAAGAAAAGTGTGGAAAACTGTGGGAAACAAACAGAGATTTGTGCCCTAGACATTGGAAGTGCTTGTTGTATGGACAGAGAGAGTCGCTGAGTGAAATGCCATGAAAAATGGTTGAAATAGTACTCCTGCCGAGGAGCTACATTTGAAAAAAAAAAGTGTGGTTTGCAGTTTAAATTTTGCCTGCTCGACGATTGCCATGGAGAGTGAGCATGAGAAGAAAGGCTCATTTGCATGGCGTCAAGTGATTGGTGAGACTGCAATCAGTCCCGCCCCCAAGCCAGCTCTAGAGTGACTGCACAGTGTTTGAGAGGGAGAGAGACAGAGAGTAGTGTGCGAACTGGCTTGCCAGGAGGAGCATCGCGGTGACTGAAAATATTATAAAAGTAGTAAAATCAGACTTTTCTATTTAAAATCGGGCTCAACCCGCATTTGTATTCATCTGGGAAGACAGTGAGGTGTTCAGAGGGACAATCGGCAGGACTGTCAGTCCACTTCATTCCAGAGTCCTCCAAGACCGGCTGTTGGCTGAATTTTTCCACCTCAATAATCAGCTACTGATTAAGTGAGTACCAACCTAAGAGCAACTCAAACTGTGTGTGATTTTAACTAAAGCCAGCTGAATCTGTGTGTAGCAGTGCAATCATTTTGCAAAAAAGGACTGTGTCATAATTGTGGGTTCAGCAACAGTATAATTTTCAAAGCCATGTGAGAGACTGTGGGTTGCATGAAAGATGCAACAAGAAATACAGGCAATCCTGTGCGATGAAATACTGTGGCTTTAGGGACTTTTAAACAAGAACAGTGAGTTACAACAAGTAAAAAGTTCAGTACAAATCATATAAATGTGCCAAGAGAACAGACAGTGCAGTTTAAACAGTTTGAGTGAACTTAAACAGCAGAGTGTGTAAATCGGATAAGCAGTGGCTTGAGTCAGAAACAGAACATTGATGTGCAAGACTACTGCTGCTGCCATTACAGGGTGGGGTAGTAAAGTAAACACAGCAGCAGGGGAGCCATTTTGTAAAATTTTTCCAACAGAATGGGACTTGAGATAACAGTGAGCTTTTCTTTTTCTCTGCAGTCATGGCTTTGGGATCAGCCTGCTACCCGGATCATGCCCGGGCTATGACAGTAGAAGAAGTAAACAGATTGAAAGATATTGAGATATGTTACTACGGGGGATGTTTGCCTCCTCATGTGGTGATTCCTGGATATCCGATAAGATTGTGCATAATGTGCTTAAAGGCTAGAAGGGACGTCTTCATAGTTCCTCACTGTTCTGGGTGCTCTAGAGAGACATGTTTTAACCAAAGCACCAAAGATTCGTTTGGCTCCCACATGGATAAAAATTCAAGAATCTGCAGTTGGCAGCACACAGCATCAGGTAGAGCCTGTTGCAGGAGGCTCAGTAGAGTGTGGCACAAAGCAAGAGGGTGCAGATCTATAGGCAGAACAAAGTACTGATGTATCTGAGTCCGGGTCACAGAGACACATTGCGGAGGGAGCATCAGCAGATCCTTGGAGAGAGGGGCCTAGCCCAAGTCTCATAGGAGAAGTTGAGATGAGAGAGACCTTTGAATGGGAGATGTCAACCTCCACACCCAGCAAGGAGTGGATAGTCTCAGTAGTGAAGATGACTGCTCACTCCTGGGTTCAGATCCTCAGTGAGGAAGAAGATGAGTGGGAACCTATGTGGCCTTATGAAGACGGTGCGGATCCACAGCCTCATGCTCTTGCCTTGGAGGAGCGAATGGAAGGAGAGATTGGTGACTCCACAGCCCTGTCCCCACAAGAAGGAGTCAAAGATCCATTTTACGTAGCATTAAGTATGCGTAGCTGGCAGAACCAGGACTGGCCACCCCCAAGCCAGGCCAGAGGTCTCAAGTTGACCACGTGTAGTAAAGAGGAAAGACCGGTTCATAGGAAGGAGAATGAGAACTGTGTGATATCCTTTTCTACCTTTCCTCTGAGAGTCTGGGAGGAGATTAAAAGAAACAGGAAATCCTGGATAGTGGAAGAGGCCACAAGATTTGTCCATCCCAGTGCAAGTCGGTATGTCCTAGACAGAGTGTCCAAGAGAAATTCAGACAATGGAAAGTGGGCAGAACACTGTTTATAGACACTGTTCGGTTCGTTGATGCAGGGGGACATGAAACCTTTTTCAGTGTGAATTATGAGCACCCAGATGGGGTAATAATTCTTGCACCTAACCCATTGTGTCACTTCCCACAATGCAGACAACTTCCTGCAAATGTGCCCATGCCTACCAAGTGGAGAGGAGAACAGAGCAGAGCAGTGGCAGCCAGTGCTGCCATCCAGCCATTGCTGTACCTATGTTTTTCTGCCAGTCTGGCATTCCAGGAACCAGGTGTCCCAGATTCATCAGCCTTGCAGTGTACTGGCTTTCCGGATTCCATCGACTGGCCTTCCAGATGACATCAGATCCAGAGAAGACACCAGCCCAGCTGTATCATGATTCAAGGCCTGGGATTTCAGATGACTTCAGACTAGCTGTGTCCTGTCTTGTTCCAAGGTTCCATTTCCTAGATGACATCAACCCAGCAGTTTTCAGATGTGCCATCCAGTCATTTTCCAGAAGATGTCACCCAGCCATATCAGAAGTATGCTGCCAGGGAGAGTGTTTTGTCTTTTCTCTTGCAGGTGTTCCTGAAGAAGACAAGAAGAGAAGACAAGAAGAGGAGGGGGGACTCAGCAGAGTCCTTCATGTGCTTAAAAAGTAGTAATGTTTAAAGTGCAGTGTTGTTGTTTGTTGTGTTTAACTTTTCCTTCCACGGGTATGGTTGTGGGGGAGTGTGGGAGTAATACCTTGGGTATAGTATTTGCTCCTTGTGTTTTGGTTGCAGGTGTCCAGGACTGGGGGGAGGTTCCCCTGTTTTTGGGTAATTTTGGGTTGGTCAGATAGGCTTTCCCCTAGAGGGCTGGGGGGGATCGAAAGGCTGTGGTCCTGACCAGCCATAGGGGCTGCAGTACTGATCTATAGAGGACTATGCTCTGGTCAATTTTACCAGGGCCACTAAGTAACCATAGAAAGATCATAGAGTGGAGGCTGATGTGTCAGCTGATGGCCTCTGGGCCCTTAGCGTTGCCTGCCTGTGCCTAGCACATGATAGGAGGGCCAGATCACCACTCTACGTAGGTAGCACAAAGGGTAGGACAGTCATTTTCCTGGCCAAGGGTGGGTGTGACCCCCTTATCACCTGGGGTTACTAGAATCCCACTTAGATCTAGTGGCAGGCAGGGAAAGGCAGCTTATGAGACACCAGTTAAATGGGTTTCACACTGTCTCACTCTGTCCTCAGTCACAGCTGAGCTGGAGGGATGACATCATATAGAATTCCCGCAGCAGCATAAACCACAGTGAAATGTTGCAGCAGGGAGTTAGGTTTTCAAAGGAGTGTTGTGCAGTCTGTAGTGGAGGGAGTAGGTGCACTGCAGTTGGCAGTCCCTCATAGCCCCAGCTCTGTATAGAGCTACCACAGAAGAGGGTGTGTGTTCTCGCCCTAGGGAAGGACACAGACGAATACTTGCTGAACTGGTTGAGACCGTTCCCCAGTGGGTTCCAGTGCCCCAGCCCTAAGAAGAATGGGGGAACCAGACCAGCTCTTCAGGGGCAATCCCCTGGCCCTGCTGGAGGAAGAAAAGTTGCCTGAGAAGAAGATGTGTGCTGAGGCACTGAGATGTATGTTTTTGTCCTGAGAGAGAAGCCCGTAGGCACCTATGAACCATGGTGAGTCTGCTCTGCTAGACAGCCTATGTTTTCACCAAGACTGTAGTGTAAAGTAGCTGCTACTGTGGGTCAGGAAAGGACAACCAAGTACAGTACTTCGAAGTTATGTGTATAACTTGAAATGCATCTAGTCAGTGGGGGTCTACAGGGATGGACATAGCCACTCACGGAATGCTGCAAGTCAGGACACCAGTTACCAAAGACAGTAGATTGTTAAATGTGATATACATTTCAAGATAGCATTCTAGAAACAGAGAGTTTAAAAGGAAAGGTGTTGACTCCAAATGAATGGCCGGGTATGGATTTGGGAACAGGAGGTGGGAGAGCCCCATCTGGAGTAACCAGATTTACATTCACAGATTCACTTAGGGCACCTATTGCTTTCTCCTGGGCACTTGGCCAGTGTCTGCAGAAAGTACCCAGACATGGGATTAAGGATATGTGTTTTTTCCCTTAGAGCTAGGAAGTGGTCATGGGTGATAAAGGGAGCCACCAACAGAAATGTCCATGCCATATGGAAAGTGTACCAGTGCTAGCCGAGGGCCATGCCATGGAATCCAGGAAAGAGAGAGTACTAGTTCAGGCTGAGAGCCCAGTGTGTTCAGAACCTGAGGGTAAAAGTTGTTGTGATGATGAAGAAGATGTGTTCTGACCTCTATAGTTCTGCATAACCAGTGAGTGTTACCCCATGTGGGTCCATTCTGCTTTGTATTCCTGTGTGTAAGTGAATAAAAGCCCCACTTTAGAATCCCACTCCTGGTTTGGACATTCACAGTTCTTGCTTCCTTTGTCTGGAATTACTTGGGTGCCCCTGTCCAGAAGTTCAAACCTAGCCCTGATGCCAAGTGAATGTTTTCTCCCCAAACCCAGGCTAACCAGGTAATGGGTTGCATAAATGGAGGCATGAGGCACTAATTAATAACAAAAACCCTAAACCTGACACCTGGTTACACCTTTATTTTAATTTTTATAATATTATTCTGTGTTTGATCATGTACCTGTCCGGTTCCATCTAGTAAATGAATTTACTCAAAGGTGTTTCGCCTGGTAAAATAAAGATTTTTGATTGATTAATTGATTGATTGATTGATTGATTGATTAGATTGTATATCTCACCCATGAGCAAAAGTAAATGTATGGTGGAGTTTTTTTTTATAAGTATAAGTAAGGTAGGGATGAAGGATGGGAGATGGTGGAAATAAGATTGTGGGTTGGTAACAGGTGTTGTTGCATTAAAGATTAGGATTCCTTTGTTGAGTTAAAATGAATGTACAGTGATTTGTATGAGTTGTTTATATATATGAATAAAACATTCCCCTGCTCTTGGGTAGAGTGCTGCTGCCCATCCTCAGGATGGCAGATGCTGGTTTGGAGTTGGAGGAGGAGGAGGTTGTATGTCAGACTGGGGTCCGGTCCCTCACCCAAGTCAGTGCTTTTTTAGGGAATGAAGAAATGATTTCTGTTCCTGTTGCAGAGGTGGATCCTCTAGCAGCTGATTCAACTATGGAAGTGGATTTCCCTGTTGATGATTCTAATATGTAAAAATGTGTTACCATGGCTAAAGAGACAAGCAATGACTTACTACAAAAAACTTTCTCAGTTGCAAGGAGTGGGTAATGTGGAGCCTTTTTCTGAGAGTTCTAATGATGCATGGCATTATAACATTGTTTTACAAAATCCGAACAAAGTATTTCAAGGTTTGGTGCAAAACTGTACAGCTGAGCTTGACAATCAGCTGACTGCTAATAACACTTCTCCCTTGGAATACCAACAGATGTCTGAACGATTGCACCCTGTGGATAATGCTTTGGCCTTGCAACTCATCACTGCTGTGTTTGGTGTTTGCAGGTCAGAATTGCTTACTAAACAAAAAGATTGGTCTACAGAATCAACCCTGATGGACGCAGGATGGATAAAAAACTCGGACAGATGATGATTTCATGACCCGAACTGGGATGTTGATTCACAGAGCTCTACTTCAACTCCAGGGGCCCCCACACATGAAACACACTCTGAAACCCCTTCCTGTAGCTACTTATCTGGAGCAACACCAAAACGCCATGGCTCACAGGTATCTATGACTGATGACTGTGTTAATGATTCCTCTGCACAAAATACATTTGCTAGGCCTAGCACATGTGACTGTCTTCTTTAACCTACTTTTCCCTTTTTGGCAGTTATTCCTTCTCATCCACCCCCTACTCTCCCCCTCTACCTTCCCCCTCCTCTTCCTCTTCCTTACACTTTCCACTTGCACTTCCTGTGTGTTTTGACAATTGCTTCTGGCAGCAGCATCTTCTTCTTGTGTCTCACCAAGTTCTTGTTATCAGTGTTATCCCTGTCCTGTGCATGCCCCTAGTACTGCCTAATCTGTATGTACTCATATGATGATAAACAACTGTAACTTGTTATCCTGTAATAATTAATTACTTGCTTGTTTGTTCTCATCCTAACGTGGAACCTTTGTAAAAGTGCCTTGGCTCAAAAGTAATTGTAATCCTAGACTCTAATAAATAAATAAAATAAAATAAAATAAAAAAATAAATAAATAAAATAATGTACTATATACGGTGAATTCTGAGCATTCAGATTCTGTACATGAGAATCAGCCCCCCACCCAGGTCAATGGAAACAATGTAATAATAGGGAACCCACCTTTTCAGAACTCTTTCAAAATAAACTTGAACAAGCCCCAAGAAAAAATGCAGTCAGACTAAGGTGCAAGGGGGGGACTCAGTGAACACCCTGACAGAGCGTACATGGCCAGGACTCTCTTAAAAAACTCAGTGAACTTTTAAGCATCAGATGTGTATGCACTAATTCATGTTTTGGGGGAAGATGTGTTTGTTGTGAGTTTTAAAACATTTACATTGTTAGAAAGGTTTTGGAAAAAGTATGAAAACCTAAGGTCTACCCCTTTGTGGGCACCTTTTATAGTGATCCACCTGAACAAACTCATTTTTATGTTGGCTTGCGCTTGCACAGCCGACATCTTGCAGTAGTAGCAGATTTGGAGGCTTGGTCACTGTTGGGCGAATGCAGGGCACACATCAAAAGGTGTGTACCTCATTCCCCAAGCAGCCAGCAGCAGGCACTGACCTCACGCATCCCTAATGTGGCCACCAGAACAAAGAAAAAGTCCGCTGCAATGAGAGCAAAGTTCTCATGCAGCGTGACTACAACACGCCTCCCGACGTGCAGGCAACATGGCGGCAGTGACTGCCGCCACCGCCTGTCACAATGCCGATGGGGGAGCCCACTCCCTGTCAGCATACTGAACCCCCTCCCATTTAAAACATATGCCAAGAGGGTGCCCAATCCCCCTCTGCATCATGCGGCCCCTCCAATAGTTTTTCTTTGCTGACAGGGGGCCCAATCCCCATTGGCGTTTATCCCCCATCTCCAGTGATTTTGCCGACAGAGGACCCCACTCCCCACAGGCATAATGTCTCCCCCCTCGCTTCTGTTGCATGCTGAAGGCGTACGCAATCCCCCTTGGCTTGTGTCTCCCCCTCTCAGTATGTGCTGATGGCGTGTCCAATCCCCTGTAGGCTACATTATTCCCTACCAAAAAAATACACTTAGGTGGCACGGTGGGAGCCCACCCCAGCACTCCAAATCCCTTGCAAAAAAAAATCCATCCCACAATTTTTTTTTAAACCTGTAGAAAAGAAAACAGCCCCTCGCGGTCTCCCGGCCCCCTCCCACAACCCATACCCACCCTCTGTGCACCCTGCCTCCCCACAACCCCCTCACCCCATACTTACCTCCAGAGTATGGCACAACAATCTTCAGTGGACCAGGAACATGTCTGCACTCTTCAAAGCCAACCGCAAACTGAAGAAATGCTGGTAAGCTGTATAATGGCGTAAACAGGGATTTTTAAATTTGTTGCATATCTCAGCCATTTTTGGGAATTTTGCCACCAAATGTTCAACATGGGGTTTTTGGGACCCCTCCTCATGAATTCAGGCACTGTCATGGTGTTATTCAGTCCCGAAAGGTGATGTCACGGTCACTGTGTGGAATCACCTTTTGGGACAAGTAACAAAATGACAGTGCCACTGTTCATGAGGGGGGCTCTCAAAAAGCCTATGTTGCAAATTTGGTGGAAAAATTAAAAAAAATGGCTGTTCTAAGAGCTTGTGTTGTGCAGTTTCCACGCACACACGTAACTTCATGAATTTGTAATATTTTCACTCCAGATTTTCAAAATTGGCATTTTTCCACACCTCCTTATGAACAGTACAGCTGTCATTTTACATATCCTGACCAAAATGCGTTTTCATATGTCTGGCGTAGAATAGTGTGATTGCTGTGCGAAATCAGTTTTCAGGACAGTTTGAGGAAATGACAGTAACACTGTTCATGAGCAGAGGTCTTAAAATGCCTATGTTGAAAAGTTGGTGCCGAATGGCAATATAATGACTGTGTTACAAGCATGCATCACGCAGTTTCCATGCACCCTTGTAACTTCGCAAATTTGCACTATTTTCGTGCCAGATTTTCAACACTGGCATTTTTTAACACCTCCTTATGAACAGTACTGCTGTCATTTTTCATATCCTGCCCAAAATGTGTTTCTGCACATGTGGCACACAGTGGCATGGTGGCTGTGGGAAATCAACTTTTGGGACAGATTAACTAAATTGCAGCACCATTGTTCATGAGGGGAGGTCCCATAATGCCTATGTTGAAAATGTGGCTAACAAACTTCCAAAAATAATTGGGTTACGGATGTGCATTGTGCAGTTTTTACGCATGCTCATGACTTCTCCAATTTTTCATATTTTCACTCCAGATTTTCAGTGTTGCCATTTTTTTATGCCTTCTCATGAACAATACAGTTGTCATTTTCCACATCCTGCCCAAAATGTGTTTTCATCCCTGTATCATCAAATGGCATAGCCACTGTGCAAAACCACCTTTCAGTTAACAAACTGATTGAGCCACTTTTCATGAGGTGGCCTCAAAAACAGCCCATCTTGAAAATTTGGAGTGAAAATATCAACACACGCCTACAGTATTAGGGTATCCAACTGTAGCACCCCACCATGTACATACTGACAGGCGTCGTGGGTGTGACTTGGGATCATTGGCTGTAATGCTCATGCCATTCCACCCCCACCCTGTAGCCAGTGACAGGCATTGTGGTGTGCCTTACACTGTCCGGCCACAGTGTTCACCCCATTTTCTTATATTGCACTCACCTCAGTGTATTTTCCTATGGGATAGAGTAAGTATAATGCTCAACGACCCCAAAGCACACCCCAACACTTGTCAGTGTCTACATGGTAGGGTGAGGTACAATGGCATGAGCAATATTGCTGACGACCCAAAAGAACACCCCAATGCCTGTCGCTCTTTATAGGGTGGGGGTGGGGTTGGTGTCACTTTAATACTTCACTGCCATTCCTATTATGCATCTCTAGCTCCGGCACTACCTATGTCAATGCCAGTGAGACAACATTCAGCATTGACAGATGCTTGTTAAATCTGTAACCATAATGTTCCATAATAAAGGAGTAAATGTGCATAATATACAGTATTGGTTAGAGAAAAAATGCACTATATTGGGCCCCCTGAAGTGATAATTGACTCTGAAGGAATATGGACAGGTGATTGGAGATTTAGGGTGAACCTCTTTCTGAGGAATAGTTAAGTGTCACATATTCCAAACAGCTTTTGTTTAGGTAGGGACTGAGGAGTTTATTTCTATCCCAGGCAGCCAAAAGCCTGCTACAAGTGTGGATGCAGGACCCACTTGAGCAGTGCCTGTGACCATCTCAGATATGCTCTGTGTGGTGAATTTGGCATGTAAGCATGGTTTGTAGAAACATCTTCAGATGTAATTTATGTGATGAGACAGGCCACGCAAATCACCAGTGCCCTTGGGCTGGACAGAACAGAAGGGGCATGGTGAATAAAGGAGTCATTATTGAAAAAACTCAGGAGAATAACAGACAGAGAGAGCAGAGAAACACAGGGGAAACCCTTACCACTGGCACCATATCACCTGCTCCTAGTTTAAAAGAGCCTAGTGGGAACAGAGACAGAAATTTACGGGAGCAGGGCCCTAGCACAAATACTGCAGAAGATCAACTTTCTCCCTCTAATGATAACCAGGAGGATATTCCACCAGTTCACGTATCTGAGGAAAAGGGAGAAGGAAGTATGCCCCCCCTTGAGGAACCCCTCCCTCCTTACAGGAAATATGCACCTTGACAATGCTCTTAAGAAAGACATTGATAGAGAACAGACCAAACTGACAGGGAAACAAGGCAAGATGGATCCCCCTGGTGAATTTCAGATTCCTAAAAGACTAACAAGAGCTATTTCTAAACAACCTACCCCTGTAGTCCCACTGCTAAACCCTTAACATGTCCTGCAGGTTGGGTAATTAGGGGATTCAGAACCAGAATCAGATATTTCTTCCAGGTCAGGAGTAGTTTCAGATGTAGAGGTTGAGGAAAAGCAGGACTCTGGTCCTTTGGAAACAAAAAGGAAAAAGAGAAGGAAAAGACAGTTAAAAAAATACTCATAAAAGACAGTAAATGGCATCACAATGTCTTGCATTCACAAATGTTTGCAGTATGAAGGCTTATAAAAAGAGGATTTCTATTCTGTCATATTTCAAACTTTCCCCCTTTAATGTATTTTTTCTCCAGGAAACTAGATTTAATTCATAATGGGACATTTCTCAGGTAAAATCATCCTGAATATGTGTTTATTTATTTGAAAGTTTGTGACTGGGAGATGCACACTGAGCCATGGCATATTTCCAGGTGTGACCCAGGGGCAAGGGAAGGGGAATATTTGTACAGATGTAAAAAGACTTACAGAACCAGATTAAGCTGTTGGTGGTATTTTTAATGAATGGGGGGGGGGAATTTGGCCAGGAAACTGAGGAAATTCCCCTACTCTTGTTAAGAAGTGCCATGGGCTCTATAACATCCACCTGAACAACCACTAGAACAGGCAGACAGGACCTTGGTTTAATGTCTCATCTGAAAGACTGCACCTCAGGAGTGTAGCACCCCCTCTTGATGCACTACAGTGTCAGTATTGGGATTCCTCCCACGTTCCCATTGTAGGGCTAGAACCCACCACCTTCCAATCTTCTGACCTCAGAGGCAAGTGTGCTACCTGCTGAGCAACTGACACTGCATGAGGGCCCTGTTTTTGGTCCTTTGGGCAAGATGTGGCAGGTGGCCTAGGTATTTCATTTAAGAGCACTGATCTCACTGTTTACAAAATAGTAGACATAGTCCCAGGCAAAGCCCTTTTAGTGGATTATATATATATATATATATATATATATATATATATAAGTTAGAGGCAAACTTGTTTATCGATAGTAGTTATTTACTTGTAGGCACAGTTAGTTGAGTCCTTGACTTCTTCTCAATCAGACAGGTGATTAGACTGCCAGCCTCTAACTCTCACCCCATGACATGTGTAAAGCAGCAGAAGTATAGGAGAATGGGTGAGAGTTAGGACCCACGTATCCCAATGCGCACCCAGTGCCGGTTGGGGGTGGGCGGGGTCCAAGGGGTTTTCAACCCTAACAGCTAATTTCTCATTTTTGTCGCCGCGGAACAACCCTAACTAATGCATTAAATGGAGTTTTTGCCTCTAATTTCCCTTCTTTGAGAATGATAATGAGAAATAGTGAATGTAATGCAGCTGCAGGAGCGCTGGGCCCCCCGCTGCATAAAAGGGCCCCGCGCTCCCGCCACATGATGTGTTGTGACATACTAACAGGGACAGCAATGCAAACAGAAATGCTAACAGTGGCGCACATGGTAACACAAGCACGCATGAGAACAGAAAGGGTAACGCACATGGTGGCGTAGACGGGAATGGTCTGCCACGTGATGTGTTGTCACATAGTAACATGGTGCCTGCAAACAGAAATGTCAATGGGCATGGTGATGTAAAGTGAAACAGTAAGATAAACATTACTGTAGACAGAAATGGCAAAAAATAACAGAAACGCAAGCGCAAATGAAAACGCAAAGGATAACGCACATGGTGGCGCAGACGTCAATGGTAAGTGAAACGGGTACAGATCTGCAAGCGGAAAGGGCAACAGTAACAGTAATGTAAGTGCACAGGCTGGTTTTCCCCAAAACCTGCATTGACTATTGAGAAAGACAGTGAGTACAAATAATGTATGCAAAATAATGAGTATCGGCGCAGAAAATGAGATCTTGGAATACTAAATACATTATATCTCAGGAACCGTACGATGCAGAAAAAAAATGTAAAAGTCATATTATTTACAACTTCTCCTGGCTAATTGGAATCTTAGCCCCATAAGGGGGCTAAGAAATTTTCCAACTGAAAGTCCGTATCTCGCACCGTTTCCTAGAAACGGGTCCTGAAAGGCGCGGCGAACGCCATAATGTTATCCTATGGGAAAAAAAGAAAAGTCTGGAGTGCCATAACTTTTGCCTCCCTGTAATGTTTTTCACCAAACTACTGAAAGGCACATCTGTGGGCTGTCGGCTGTCTTCCTCCAAATTTCAGGAAAAAGACTAAACTGCTATTTTGCAGCAGGGCTCCAAATGATTTCTGTTAAGTGTCGGGTCAGAATGTTATCCTAAGGAAAAACATCAATTTTGGAGTGCCATAACTTTGCTGCCATGTGATATTTTTTCACCAAACTGCTGAAAGGCACATCTGTGTACTGTTGGCTGTCTTCCCTCCAAATTTCAGGAAAAAAGACCAAACCGTTATTTTGCAGCAGGGTGCCAAAGGATTCCTGTAATGCTTCGGGCGCCGTAATGTTATCCTGTGGGAAAAACTGTCAACTTTGGAGTGCCATAACTTTGCCGCCATGTAATATTTTTTCAATACAACACTGAAAGGCACATCTGTGAGATGTCGGCTGCGTTCCTTCCAAATTTCAGCCCAAAACTCCCAACGATTATTTTGCAGTGCAGTGCCAAAGAATTGCTGTCATTTTCCCACAGACTAGAAAATTACTGTCGCAATTTAAAAGCTTTCGCAAAAATTTGCGACACTTTCATGAGCATGAAAGTAATTTGTGAAAGTACTTTTTCCAGAAATTTGAAAAACATATTTCTGGGGTGTTTTACCACAAAATAAAGACATGGCAAGCATCCTCAGGGCCGACTAGGTGAATACAAAAAATTAGGTTGCTAGAGGGTCCCAAATTTAAATGCCAACCATTTTTCTGATCACCAACTGAAAGCAAAATGGCCGATTCTTGTAACAAGCCCATTTCTGAAAGTGAAAATGCATTGCAAGTGTTGAACTTTTTGTTAACTTTTCCCATTGACTTATAATGGGAAACTGTTTTTTGAATAACTTTTGAACCGTTTAATATTTTTTCACGAAATCTTCAAAAGGCACATTGGGGACCCCGGCTGCATGTTCCCTGAAGATTTTGGGCTGGTCATGCAAACTGTACGACCTGTAGGCACGACCACAGAATTCCAGAAAAGCGTAAACACGTGCACAGATCACACTTAATAACTCCACGGCTGTATATCTGACCAGTACAAAACTTGGCAGATCCCAAGGCCTATGGTTCTTGATCATAAATTCCAAATTTCAGACAAATCCATAAAACGGTTGCAAAGTTATTAAGGTGCAAAGTTTTGGGGTTTAACATAGAAATGGCTCCTCAACCCTAACTATGGTAGCACTACCGTGCTACCATAATATATATATATATCAAGGTTTTACTTTAGGGTTAATTAATACCTTTGCCCCACAAAGTAAAACAGGCATAGTAAAACTATTTGACAAAATTAAACCTTTCAAGTTTACTGCAAGACACGTAATATGGGGGGGTGACATGAACTGTACTTTGGATATTAAAATGAAGGATAATATCCAAAGAAAGGTTTATTGTGACTCTAATGCTCTGAAAAACATAATAAGAATGACTAAACTGACAGATTCATACAGGGCAGTTAGGAAGGACCCTGGATATACATACCATAGGAACTTGTACCCCACTAGAATAGATTTTCTATTTACTTCCAAATATTTGTCACTCTACAAAGCAATGTTAACATCCTGTGAATTCTCAAACCACTCCATATCGACATTTACTTATAATCTTAGTAATATACCACCAATGCTTCCTTCAGTACCGAAAAGGTGGAAATTAAATACATCCACTTTAGAGAATTGTGATATTAAACAAAGTGTAATCTAGCTGCCATCAGACAGAGATTTGGTGCAGTGCATGTATGACACTATAGAAGAAGGGTGGAAGGACACTAGGGATACAATAAAGGATTTTTGTATTACTCATGGTTAATCTAAAGCCAATAGGGACTATCCGCAATATTTGGATTACAGACACCAATTTTATAAACTTATGTCTTTACCACCCTCAGACAGAATTACTTGTAAAGTACAATTGGATCACATCAAAGATAAAATGCTTCAACTTCAATATGACTGAGCTTCCACTTTAAAAGCTGTAATGAATTTTGGTTTAACAAATCAACCCTATGCAGATCCTTTGTAGGCATGCAAACAAAAACATGATGAAAAATTGATGGATGTCTTTTTGATGAGACTGGCACTTTAAGAACCATGGATGTAGAAGTTCAGGATTCTTTATCGGCCACTTTTGGTATAGCATATGACTATTCTGGTTCTGTGGGAAGTATAATACATTACCTCATACCACGGATCCCTCAAGAAAACTTACAAAAATTAGCAGCACCTATCACCTTAAATGAAAATCTGGAAGTAATTTCTCAGCTGAGTCCCAGCATTTCTCCTGGAATACTTGGGCTCACAAAGTAATTTTATAAATCTGTTTCTAATGAGTTGGGAGGCTTTTTAGTTCAGCTCTACAATGAGATTGTTGAAAACTCACACTCCTGCCCAGACTTTGCTAAAGCTATAGTTATTTTTCTTCTTAAAAAGAAGACAGGCAGTACTTACAAAATTGGAGACCTATAAGTCTTTTAAACACTAACTACAAAATCCTTTCTACCATTTTGTGTAACAGAATGAAATCTGTGGCTGGGGGTGTAATTCACCCTGCACAAACCTGTTTTATTCCCAAAAGGAGTATTACTCAGAAATGAATCTACAGTACAGCTACTACATGATATTTTTGGACTTGGCAATCAAGGAAGAATTGATGGTTTTGTTTTAGCTTTGGACCAGACCAAAGCTTTTGGCAAAGTTTCCCATAAATATATTTTTCATATAATCCACTTGTATGGTTTTCCAAAAAATTTTATTTGCTCGAGTAAGGTATTATATAGTAATGCATTTTCAATACCTTTAGTTAATGGATTGCTGAGTAGTGTCATTCCTTTTAACAGAGGAGTTAAGCAAGGATGTCCTCTGAGCCCTATTTTATATACATGTATATTGGATCCAGTAATTAGATTTTATGGGACAAGACTGTAGTAGATAACACCACGCATATTTCAGTTCCTACACAGAAGCCTGCTGCCTATGCAGATGATGTCTGTCTGTTTGTGTAAGATCAGAATTCAGGTATAGCTGCTATTAATTTGTTTAGGGAATTGGCTCAGTTTTCTGGTGCAGAAATTAATGTGGGGAAATGTGTAGGTTTGGTTTTAAATACCCATACCCCATCCCTGGCCGATATAGTTCAAATTCCACTCTCTACTGTTCTCATTAGGATATTAGACCTTTTGTTTGGGCAAGGGAATTTAACCTTTCTAAACTGGGAATCTAAAATACTGATAGGTGAAAAAAAAAGTACAACTGTGAAAATCCTTGAAGCTTTCTAAAAAGAAAGGAGTAGCAATTATTAAACAGTCTATACTTAAGCAATAAGGCACAACAGGGTGTGGTATATCATGAGATATCATCACACCTTGGGAGGTTGGGCACGAGGCCGCAGGCCGAGTGTGCCCAACCACCCAAGAAGTGATGATATCCCATGATATACCACACCCTGGAGTGACTTATTGCTATTATGAACTGAGTTTCAATTTTTTTAAATAAAAAAATAAAAGGATCAGGTTTTAAAACATTTTATGAATGAGTTTTTGGATGGTGTAGGAGTACATTTAAAAAAAAAAGTAGTTCTCAGACAGTAGAGAGCAAGAAGGCTGGTGGCACCAGAACTTTTCTGAAGCCATGATGATGTAGTCTGATATCATCATGGCTTCAAAGAGCTCTCAGACTATCAGATTCCTGTATTTATGATCCTCAGTTCATAATACCTATTTTTTATATATGTATGCCATATTTACCCTCTTCCCCTGCAATTAGACACTAGAATCTTTGCATATTTTTTCAAATGTTGTGAGGGAGTAGTTTGAACGCGATAAAAAGAGAATTCACATATTTGACAAAGAAACAAGGAGATCTCGATATGATAAATCCTGTTGTATTTTATCACTCTTTTTTTCACACCACTATTAAAAGGGGATGAGATGTCATATAACAGCCCTGGCACAAGTGGACTACATTTTTGTTAAAACCTCTGATGGATAAATGGGACTCAGGACCTCCAAAAATCATAGGCTCCCTGCAGATTCCAGGGTTTGCAGAACAACCCATGAAGGAAAGCTAGGTAATGGAAATTAGAGAAAATCGATGTATTCAGTTTACATAGAAAATATTTATACGGAAAAATCATGAATCAGGACTTTGCAAATAGGGCAGACTTTCTAACGTGTCCTCCTGCAAAAATGCAGAATGCCCAACTAATGGTAAATGATACTAGAATCCCACCTAAACTTTGGGATATTGTATGATTAAGCTGCTATTGGAAGCTGGGGGTAAAGGGGAATTTAAAACAGAAGCCAATTGATGAAAGATACTGTTTTAGGACAGAATGTATTCAAAGGGAAGAAATACAAGAACATTTTTTTTTCTCTCTGTCCATATACTATCCATTTTTGGAAACTTCTTGCCCAGAGATCTCATTGGTTCTTTCTGCCAAATATAACATATGAGAATTTAATTTTGGGTATTTACCAAAGGGGGATTGGGGAAATTTCACCGCAGTATCATAAATTTATTTTTGCTCATATTAAGTACTACCTGTGGCAGGCTAGGTGTCAGTACTTGCTGCAACATGTACAATCCACTGAGCTGTCAATAATTATACAAACTGAAGCTATGGTTAGACACTTCAAGATTCAGGAATATAAGATCTTAGATAAAAACAAAGCAGACTGTCTGTAGGCCCATATAAACTGGCTCACCTGAACATGTATTTATAGAAATGCTGATTGTAATTCATGGCTGAACTATGATATAATGAAGTGTAAATGTTTTATGTTGTTAAGTTTCTTTTACTGTGTTTTTTTCTAGTGTTTTTTTTTTTGTGAATTTCTTTTGGATTTACTGTTTTGTCTTCATGAATTTCCATGGGTTGTCTCTATTTGAACTTTTTGTATTTTGTATTGATATTCATAAATAAAAATTCCCCACTGTTTGTGAAAAGTGCCATGGGATCTTGAACTTCCACCAGAACAGGCAGATGGGACCTCAGTTCAACATCTCATCTGAAAAATGGCACCTCAGGAGTGCAGCACCCCCCTCATACTGCACTACAGTGTCAGTACTGGGATTTATCCCAAGTGCCTGGTGCGGGGACAGAACCCACAGCCTTCTAAGCTTCCAGCCTCAAAGGTGAGTGTGCAACCTGATGAGCCACTGACACTGCTAAATTTATGAAATGCATAAATACAGATAGTACAGAGGGAATTTTAAGATTAAGGAGAAGGAGGGACACTATGGGGCACAACTTAAAGTTGGAGGGTGGTAGATTCAGAAGGGAAATGAGAAAGCACTATTTCATAGAGAGAATAGTGACAGGGTGGAACGCATTTCCAGAGGGGATGGTATTGGGCAAGAGACATGCAGAGACCACAGGATGGGAAACCATATGAGCTTACCCCCCATAACAGTGACAAGGGACAAATGGCAAGTACTATTGGTGATGCTAGTAAAGGAGGGCAGGATGGGAGGGGAGGTGGAAGGTGGTTACCCTTAATGCTAGGAGCCATGGAGGAAAACTGCAGAGTTACAGGTGCTCATGGCAGAGGAGAGGTGGACTTTGCAGCAATAATAGAAACATGAGCCACCCAATACAATGACTGGGACCTGTCTGTACCAGGGTACAGGTTATTTCGTAGGGACAGGGTGATTGGGAAAGAAGGGGGTGTGGCACTATATGTGAAGGAAGGACTGAAGTGTGTAGGGGAGGAAGGGGAGGAGGGTAGCATGGAGTCACTTTTAATGCAAATCCAAGATTCCAAGAATAGGATTCTTAGAATGGGAGTGGTGTACAGGCCACCATCTCAGATGGAGGAGTTAGACAGGGAACTAGTAGAACAGACCAGAAGGACCTACGAGAAGGATAGTGTGGAGATTGTGGGGGACTTCAACATGCCAGGAGTGGACTGGAGTACCCCAACAACCAGGAACAGAAGGGAGCAGGTACTGCTGGATGCCTTCCAGGGCAGCTTCCTGCTGCAAAAGGTCAGTGAACCAACCAGGTTAAGGAATACCCTTGACCTTGTGCTGGCAAATGGGGACTTTGTGAGAGAACTTACAGTGGAGGAACCGCTGTCAGAAAGTGACCACAACTCAGTATGGCTCACATTGGATATGGACAAGGAAGAAGTGGAATCTGGCACAAGATTTCTGGACTTCCAGAGGGCCAACTTTGGAAGGATGGGGGAAGTGGTAAAAGGGTACCTGGCCAGAATTCAATCTAGTATGGACGCTAACCAGAGGTGGGAGCTCATAAAGCTGGGGATAGTGGAGGCAACCAAAACCTGCTGCAAGGCCCAGATCAAGAAGGCTAGGGCTAAGAAACTGAGCTAGTTGAGCAAGGAGGTCATAGAAAAGGTAAGGAGGAAAAGAACTGCCTTTAGGAAGTACAAGAAGACAGGGAGGTGGGAGGACAGGGAGGAGTACTTGACGGAATCAAAGGAGGTGACAAGGCAATAAGGAGAGCCAAGGCATCTACGGAACTCAGGCTGGCACAAGGCATTAAGAAGGGGGAGGAGGACTTCTTTAGGTACATCATGGAGAAAAGGAGCTGTAAGGACCACATAGTAAGGATTAGGAAGGAGGGGGGGTTGGGTGGAAGCAGGATGCGATATGGCAGAAGTACTAAATGAGTACTTCTGCTCAGTATTTACTAAAGAGAAGAGGGGGGTGACACTGAAGGGGAGGAATGGCAGAACAGGGGAGGAAGGGGTGACAGATGGGGAAATCATGGAGGGCAGAGTTCAGGAGGGTTTGAAGGCACTGAGGGTGGACAAGACACCAGACCTAGGTGGCATCCACCCCAGGGTACTGAAGGAGCTGGCATAGGTCCTTGCAGGACCTTTGGCAGACCTATTTAATGCCTCACTACATTCGGGGTGTGTACCTCAGGACTGGAAGATGGCTCATGTGCTGTCCCTCCACAACAGTGGCCCCAAGGATGAACCAGGAAACTGCAGACCAGTGAGCCTTACATCCATCGCTGGTAAGCTAATGAAGACTATCCTGAAGGAGAGGCTGGTGGCCATCCTAGAGGCCAAAGGACTACAGGACAGCAGACAGCATGGCTTCATACGGGGCAAATCCTGCCAAACCAACCTGGTGGAGTTCTATGACTGGGTAACTAGGCAACTGGACAGGGGCCATACAGTGGACGTCCTGTATCTGGACTTCAGTAAGGCATTTGACTCGGTTCCGCATGGAAGGCTGGGAAGTAAGTTAGTAGGCACAGGGGTGGGTGCAAAGCTGGTGAGATGGGTAGGAAACTGGCTTCAGGGAAGGCAACAGAGGGTGATAGTGGGTGGGGAGCTCTCATACCCAAGGGTAGTGACGAGCGGTGTTCCACAGGGCTCGGTGTTGGGACCAGTGTTGTTTGGAATATTCATTGCAGACATATCATTGGACATCAAGAGCAAAATCAGTCTGTTTGCTGATGATACCAAGGTAGGAGCAGCAGTGGATGACCTAGGGGGATGGCAGGGGTTGCAGGATGGTCTGGCAAACCTTGAAACCTGGTCAGACACCTGGCAACTGGGGTTTAATGCCAAAAAGTGCAAGGTGCTGCATTTTGGGATGAAGAACCCAAGGAGGAGTTACCAGCTGGGGGAAGTGCAACTAGCCCAGACAGAGGAGGAGAAGGATCTGGGTGTGCTCATTACAGGGTCAATGAACAACTCGGCACAATGTAGAAGGCAGCTGCAAAGGCCAACAAAATGCTGGGTTGTATTGCAAGGGGTATATCCTCGAGGAGGGAGGAGGTGATTCTGCCACTGTATAGGTCATTAATTAGACCGCACCTGGAGTACTGCGTACAGTACTGGGGCCCGTATCTCAAGAGGGACATTAAGATACTGGATGGGGTGCAGTGCAGGGCGACAAAGATGATCAAGGGGCTGGGGGACTTATCATGCAAGAGGAGGCTGAGGGAGTTGAACATGTACTCACTGGAGGAGAGGAGGGACGGGGGGACATGATTGAAATCTTTAAGTACATGAAAGGAATAAACAAGACCGGTAGAGAGGGGCTGTTCAAAATAAGAGTGGGGAGAGACACCAGGGGCCATGATATGAGACTGGAGGGAGGAAGGTTCAGGAGGGAGATAAGGAGACACTTTTTTACAGAGAGGGTGATCGTGGGGTGGAATGCGTTACCTGCAGAAGTGGTATCCAGTAGAACAGTGGACTGCTTCAAAAGGGGATGGGACAGGACAAGGGGGAGGGTTAATAAAGGGGAAGGGTGGAAGGGAGGGGCAGCTGCAGAATAAGGAGTGCTAGCTGCACATTCGAGCAGACTTGATAGACCTCTAGTCCTTTATCTGCTGGCAAATTTCGTATATTCGTACGTTCATATCTTTGAAGATGGTGGGTCGTTTTAAGAGGGGATAGGACAAAGTCAGGGGAAAGGTTGCCACTGAGGCACTGGGGGGAGGGGTAACAGCTAGTATGAGCATAAAATTGGATATGCGGGTAGGAGGGGGGCAGCTACAGTGTAACAGACTGCTAGCTGCACACTCGAACAGACTATTTATTTTATTTATTTATTGAGATCTTGGATTAACACCTTTAAGCAGAAAGCTCCTTCATAGGTTCCACATGAAGTATGACACAAACAAGAATACAGATATGTTCCACAGATACTGATACAGCAAGAAACAATTGAAAACTGTCTGCAGGCATAAATTCTAGCAATAGTTACACAATCTAAGCACATACAGGGTGCAGAATCAAAACAAAGGCTAACGTTTCACTAGGTAACAGTAACATAAATTGAGAACACTTGTTTAAAAGGAGAACTGTGCAACTAACAACATAGGCAGATAATTTGATTGTACCTGAGTCAAAGAAAGAAGGACAGTCTTGTACAAGTACATAGAAACATAGACTTTGATGGCAGATAAGGACCACTTGGCCCACCTAGTCTGCCCATTTCCCTACCTAAAGGATAAGCTGCAGGTCCTATTTAACCAACAGCCTATTTCTTCCTACCCACCACAAAAATTGCCTCATGTCTGTCCCACGCATTCTTGAATTCTCCCACAGTTTTAGACCCCACAACTTCTTCAAGAAGACTGTTCCATGCGTCCACCACCCTCTCTGTGAAAAAATACTTCCTCACATTGCCCCTGAGCCGTCCCCCCTCTGTCTTCAAATTATGTCCCCTTGTTTTTGCACATCTCTTTTTCTGAAAGATGCTACCCTCTTGGACTTTGTTGATTCCACTGAGGTACTTAAAAGTTTCTATCATGTCCCCCCTCCCTCCTTTCCTCAAGGGTTTACATATTAAGCTCCCTTACTCTCTCCTCGTATGCCTTCTCTTGCAGACCCTGCACCATTTTAGTTGCCGTCCTCTGAACTGCAAAAAGGCATACTTTTCCTTCCAGTCCCTCTGCAAGGTCAATTATAAAGACATTAAAAAGGACTGGACCCAGTACTGAACCCTGTGGTACCCCAATAGAAACCCCTCTTTCTTCAGAGTGGACTCCATTTACAATTAACTTCTGTGTCCTGTTGTCCAGCCAATGATTTACCCAGACTATCACCCTGGGTCCCACTCCCAGGCTGGTTAATTTGACTATTAATCTTTTGTGTGGGACTGTGTCAAATGCCTTGCTAAAGTCTAGGTAGGCCATGTCCACAGCCCCTCCCTGGTCTATTACTTTGGTCACCCACTCAAAGAAATCAATTAGATTTGTCTGACATGACCTTCGCCACTGTGAACCCATGCTGCCTTGGGTCCTGTGCCCCACTGGCCTCTAGGTAATCTACAGTTCTTTCCTTCAGAAATGATTCCATCACTTTCCTTACCACAGAGGTCAAACTGACAAGTCTGTAGTTTCTTGCCTCTGTCTTGGTCCCACTTTTGTGAAGGGGAATCACATCTGCCTTCCTCCAGTCCTCAGGTACCACACCATCCTCCCATGATTTGTTAAAAAGGGTAGTTAGTGGTGTCACTAGTTCTCTGCTTAATTCTTTTAGAATTCTGGGATGAATTCCATCTGGCCCCATTGCTTTGTCCACCTTCAGTTTTAGGAGTTCTTTCAGGAACCCTTTCTTCTGTGAAAGGACTGGGATAGACCCCCAATCCAGAGTGCTTCTGTTAATTGGATTAGGCACCTCCCCCACCTCCTCTTTTGTGAATACTTAACAGAAGTATTCATTCAGTATCCCTGCTTTTTCACTGTCCCTCTCTGCCCACCCACCATCCATTCTATTCAGCCTCACTATACCTCCCTTTGTCTTTCTATGCTCCCTGATATATCTATAAAAGGTTTCATCCATCTTCTTAACCGAGTTGGCTATCTTTTCCTCAGTTTTGGCCTTTGCTATTCTGACTGCCCTCCCTGCTTTCTTCTGCCTTAACTGGTACAGTTCTCTGTCCTGCTCCTTCTGCGTTTCCTTATACTTCCTAAATGCTATCTTTTTCTCCCTAACCTTCACCGCCACCTCTTTTGGGAAACATAGTGGCTTTTTCTTTCATTTTGATTTGTTTATTTGCTTCACATAAAGGCTTGTTGCCTCTGTGATGGCAGTTTTGATATTTCCCCATTGTTGCTCCACCCCTCCTTATAGCCTTTTTGCTAGTGCTTTTCTAAGGCACTCTCCCATCTTGTCAAAGTCAGCTCTCTTGAAGTCCAGAACCCTCACTTTTGCATGGTTTGACTCTGTAACTGAGTTTATCATGACCCACACTGCTTAGTGGTCACTTGTTCCCAAATGGCTACCCACTTCTAGATCTTAGATCCTCTCACTGTCCCCATTTGAGAGTATGCGGTCTAAGATTGCTCCCTCATGAGTAGGTTCCAAAACTAGCTGTCTGAGGCATGCCACCTGAAGGACATCAAGAATGGCCCTGCTTTTGGATGTGGCTGCAGCAAAGGTGCTCAAGTTAACATCTGGCATATTAAGGTCCCCCATCAACAGTATCTCCCCTTTCTCTGCCATCCTAAGCATGCCTTCAATCATATCCTTGTCCATTCCCTCCTCCTGACATGGGGGTCTATATACAACCCCTGTGCAGATTGTGGTGCCATTTCCAGTCTTTAAGGTGACCCACGGTGCCTCCTCTCCTCCCTGTTTACTCTTTTGTTCAGTTGCTTTTATGCCTTCCCTTACATAGAGAGCTACTCCCCCCCTCATCTCCCCTCCCTGTTTCTCCTGTAGGTTGTGTACCTTGGAATGGTAACATCCCAGTCATGGTTCTTTGTGTACCATGTTTCTGTGACTGCTACGATATCCAGGCATCCCTCTTCCATCAAGGCCACCAGTTCAGGGAGCTTATTGCCCAGACTACGGGCATTGGTACTCATTACCCTCCATCTCTTGATGGCTTTACCCCTTTTTGCCCCATCCCTGTCCTTATTGCATTTGTCACTTTCTACATTTACCCCTGCGCTTCTCCCTATCAACATCTCTATGTTGGTGTCTACCTCACTTAGTACACTGATTTTTTGGGGGGGGGCTATGATTTCTCTGCTCCTCTCCAGTGCCTCCCCCTTGGCTAGTTTAAATGCATGCCAATGAAGCATTTAAACTTATCACCAAGGATCCTGGTTTCCCTCCTGCACAGATGCAGACCATTATGCCAGTATTGGCCTGCATCCCTAGAGGTGGACCCCTAGTTCCCAATGAAGCCTAATCCCTGAGCTCTGCACCAATTTTTCAACCACTGATTGAATCCCATGGTGTGCAGCACCCTAGCCACACTCATGCCATAGACAGCAGCACCTCCGAGAAGGTTACAGTGTGTGCATTTGTCTAAGGCCCTTCCCCATCTCCACAAACACTTCTTGCACTGCTCTGATCCCTTTCTTAGCCAGGTCATTTGCCTCTATGTGGACAATGACATCCAGCTCCCTCCCTTCCCCTGTGCAGCTGCTCCTGAGATCCTGAGGATTCATTCCCTGTCCCTCCAAGCCATGGAGCCAGGCAGGCGCCTTACCTTCCTCTCCCCTTCCTCCCCCAGTTCTACCTTCCTAACAATGAAGTCCCCCACCAGGAGTTGTTTCCTTCCCCTGTTGGGTCCCATGCCACCCTCCTGTGAGTCTCCTTTGTGGAGGTTCCCAGCATCCTCCTTGGTCTCCACTGTGGGTGCCTCCATAGAGGAACCATACTTTTCCAGAACGGTATAGAAATTGTGGAGAGGTACAACTGGAGGGATGCATCTCTCTTCCACCACCCTCACCCTCCCTGAGCCCACTGTGGTCCAACTGCTCCTCTCTCTTGGCAACTTCTGAGGCAACAGCAGTAACCCTGGTGGTCCCTGGGTGGGAGAGGAGGTCCCATAAATCCTGGCCAACTCAGCCTGGAGATGAGCAATCTCCTCCCTCAGCCCAGAGAGGTGCCTGCAGATGGGACAACACCGCATCCACCAGAACGTCTCCCAGAAGACTGCTGCTCCACAACCACTACACTCCACCACACCCCTCATGTCTTATTTCTGGCCCCCTTAACTGTTGTTTGGAATACTTACTCTTTCCTCTGTTTGTTTCTTCGTTTTTTTCTTTCCTCTCCCTACTTAATTACTGCCTCTGTGCCCTTTTAGCTCCTGATCTTCCTGTTCTGAGACAAGAAGTGTCTATATTTCTCAGTAGTCTCCTTACTTGCTCAGAGTCAGACCTCCAGCAGCTAGGGGGGATGGAGAGCTACTCTTGCCCTTCTAGGATAGTGAGTCTTTGGTGGCTCTGCACTCACTCACTTTCTGCTCCTAAACAGGAAGTTCCTGTTGTCAGTCAAATCCTTTGCCTATGAAAGTAGAACTGGCTTTGGGTGGGGGGTGGAGGGAAGGGAAGGAGGGCAATATAGTCCCCGTAGAGAAGTTTAGTTATACCAGCAGCTTCTTTCTCCTGGTGCTCTGCCTGTTCTCTGGCAGAAGCTATCTAGGGCAGTGTTTAAATCTGGTTTTAACCTGGCTCCTTCTAGCTAAGCCACTCCCCCTACTTTGCAAATCTTTCTACACTTAGTTAATTTCACAGATAATAATTCCCTTCAGCCACCTGTGACAAGCACCCAGATAACTACACAGATAACACAGATAGCAGACATACAGATTACAATTCACTTCAACTAACTCTGACAAACACACTAACTTTTTTTTTTATCCTAAATTGAAGGTCCCAGTACAAGAGTTCTAGTTCTTAGTCCCAGTAGAGAAGTTTAGTTATACCAGCAGCTCAAAGTGCGGAGGAAAGACTAGATAGACCATCAGGCCTGTATCTGCTGGCATTCTTCGCATGTTCGTATGTAACCAAAACACTTCAAAACTCCTGTCCATGACCACTCTTTAAATAAAATAAATAACTACCCTCCCATTTCACCCTCTAATACTCCAATTCCCAAATATTACCCACATGTATGTATATTACGTAAGGAACATGGCATAACAGAATGTTGATTATACTAAGTGGTTGCCCACTATGTGAGCCTACAAGATGGCAGTTTTTACCTTGTACTGCAAATTACAAAGACATTTTATTGCACAGCTTACCATGCATTTTGCAGGTTTACTCTTACTCATTTGCTTGAACAGCCAGTCTCTCCTTCAGCTGCTTGGATCTTCCAAAGATCAGAATTCAAAAGTCTGTTAGCCTGCATAAACTCAGGTCTCAAACTTAATCCAGATACAGTACTTTATTTAATAGTAGCAGCTTAGACAAAGTCCACAAATAACTTTTATAAGCATATAACAAACCACATTTACAGACCCCAACTCCAAGGGTATTTTGGGACCATTGCTGCGCTCATCATGACTGATGTTTTTGGTTATTGATGCCTTTCTCAAAAGTCTTGAGTGGGGATCTGGAAATGCTGTTTGTAATGATGGTATTAAAGTTATTTATGGACTTTGTCTACATTGCATCTATTAAATAGAGAATAAAGTATGGATAGGGGTGTCTAACGAGATTTTACACACACCCAAGTTGTGGATGCTACATAAACCCCGGAGTGAGCTCTGGCAATGTAGCATCCTGACAACGAGGGTGTGTAAATCAAGTTTGACATATCTGACGATATTTTATTTTATATAATTGCTGGGTTTTCCTTTTTTGCCTCAGTAATTATATAAAATAAAAAGCTTCCGGTGCATCCACAGTGTGGCTTCTCAGGTGCCGATTTGAATCGTCATATTTTAAAACATTCTGTTTTTGTCCTGGTTTGTGAGGTTTTCACTGTGTTGGGGGGAGGGGGAGCTTACCACCGAGTTCTTCTGGCGGTGGCGGTGCTGTTTCGGAAGAGATGGAAGCAGTCAGCAGTCTTGAGTGGTGGCACTGCTGCGTGAGCATGCTCACAGCAAGGGAAACTATGCGCATGTTTGCCATTATAAACACTCCTTTTTAATGGTTAATTATGCCACGGTTTCCCTATGGGAAAAAGGGGAAGCCGGTTATTATATCAAGTATTATATCTGGATTAAATATTAGACCTGAGTTTATGTGGGATTTGCATTTCAAACCAATGTACAGGAAATAATTTTAATGGAAAAATTGAAAACTTTTGAATGTGCCAGATTGATGGGAGTGGGACTGGTTGTAGATTTTTCTTGAACAGTTTCATCCATCCATGATTGAAATGCATGTGCTGCTAATAACTTCAGGACTCTTTTTTTTTTAAGCAGCTTGGGTTTGCCTCTGCCCAATTACTGTACCCGAATTGTTTATACTTTTACCTTATTTGTTTATAATATTATCTCCTTTCTTCACCATGTTTCTCGCTCTGTTTTCCCCACATTTAACAGATGGAATGTTTACCATGCAATAAAGGAAATTAAAAGTTTGACATTTCCCCTTCTAACACACACATATGCATGCACGCACACACGCACACACTCACACACACACACACACACACACACACACACACACACACACACACACACACACACACACAACACACACACACACACACACTCACCAATCAAAGAATTCATGTGCAAACAGTGGCCTGAGTTTTTGAAAGCCAGAGAATGCTGCAAGCCCCAGGTGTACCAGAGATATGGCACACTGAGCTTGTGGCAATCGAAAGATATTTTTTTATCCCTTTCCACAATTGACACATACTAGACCATCTTTTTGTGGGAACCATTTTGACTGCGCTTGCACCCAAGGTTTGGCGCAAGCTACTGTAATGTGTGTAAACTGTTGCATCTGTGCCCAAGATTGTAAAATTGGGCACGTTGCAGAATAAAGTGATGTGAAGCAAGACTGGATGCAAGCCATGCAACACCCTTTGAAAAATTTGTCCTAGTAACTCAGTTTTATAGAAACATGGAAAAACTGAAATTTGTCAGCAGGAAAGGTCCACTTGGCCCATCTAGTCTGCCCTTTTTCCTCCCCATGGCTCTTTTCCATCTTGACCTTATTCCTTTTTTCTTTCGTACCTTTGCCTCTCATGTTCAGTCCCATATAGGTATCCCATGCCCTCTTGCACTCCCCCCCAGGATAAGTAATAGATGTTTCCCAGGTAAGTACCCTAGGTAGAGGTAGGAGGGGTATTCTGATTGCAAAGGAACACGAGTAATTAAACTACAGGTAGTGCTTCATTTTTATGTTGCTTGCACGCATGTGCAAGAAACAGTGCCATCATCGGAGATTTCAGAGGTTTGTCACCTCCTCCTCCAATTCAGTCAGCGAGCTGGCAGGCGCGGCCCCTGTAAGCCAATGCATTTTGGAGCTGTCTATTACACTCTCCAAAATGCAGTGGCATACAGTTGAAAGGGGGAGCTACGCTTCAGTGAGCAGAGATAAGAAGCATAGCTCCCCCCCACACGCAGGCGTGCGCCCCCCCGCACGTACCGTGTAGCCGATGGGGTGCCCAATCCCCGTCGGCTGAGCTGCGTCTCTCCCCCCTCAGTTGTAGGTGCCACGCTGGGAACCCACCCCAGTGTGACAATCAGTCCATAGGCCTACGGGGGTGCCCAATCCCCGTCGGCTGAGATGCCCCCAACATCTCGCGCCATGCTGGGAGCCCACCCCAGCGTGAGCAAACGTCCCATGACGCCTTTTCTTTTTATTTTGACCTAAAAATGAAAACGGTCCTCGTGGAGCGCCTCCCAACCCCTCCCACAACCCGCACCCACCCACTGTGCACCCAGCCTCCCCGCCCCCCACTCACCCCATACTTACCTCCGGACTCTGGCGCGACGATCTTCGGTGGACCGGGAACACGTCTGCACTCTTCAAAGCCGACCACGAACTGAGGAAATGCCGGTAAGCTGTATAATGGCCTAGATAGGGGGGTTTCAACTTTGTTGCATATCTCAGGCATTTTTAGGAATTTCTGCACCAGATTTTCAACATGGGGTTTTTGGGACCCCTTCTCATGAATGATGTCACTGTCATGGCGTTATTCAGGCCCGAAGGGTGATTTCATGCAGTGACTGCGCAGTGACTGCGAAATCACCCTTTGGGCCCGAATACCGCCATGACAGTGACATCATTCATGAGAAGGGGTCCCAAAAACCCCATGTTGAAAATTTGGTGCAAAAATTCCAAAAAATGACTGTTTTACGAGAGTGCGTTGAGCAGTTCCTATGCAGGCTCGTAAGTTTGCAAATTTTCAATATTTTCACTCCAGATTTTCAACATTGCCATTTTACCACACCTCCTTATGAGCAGTACAGCTGTCATTTTTCACATCCTGCCCAAAACGTGTTTCCGCCCATGTAGCGCACAATGGCGCAGTTGGTGTGCAAACTCAATGTATGGGACACCTTAACAAAATCACAGTGACACTGTTCATGAGCAGAGGTCTTAAAATGGCTATGTTGAAAATTTGGTGAAAAAATTCCTAAAAATGACTGTTTTACGAGCGTGCGTTGCGCAGTTCCTACGCACGCTCGTAAGTTTGCAAATTTTCAATATTTGCACTCCAATGACTTCCAAATACCTAAACAGCACATAGAAGCAAGCAACATTCGGCATTGACAAATGCTTGTTTTGAATTAGTTTATGTTAATACAGACAGAGGTGCTGATCAGCAGGGAAACATTTAATTGATTTGTTTTTAATTTAAGTAAATTTTATTTTGGGCCTATGATAGTTGCAGATTTTTTGTATGTAAAGGTGGCAGTTATGTTTCTGATTAAAGGTCAGTTCCTGGGTGCAGGAGAATTGACATATTAATTGTGATGTGGCTATTAACAAGTGCCATTACTAAGTTGTGCAATTATGGTAACATAATTGCACAGCTTAGAGGACCTGTTAGCTAATCAGATGACTTCATTTTTTTTATCATTTATAAGCTATGTCAATGTACTGACTGGTGTTGTTGTAGCAAAGGGCTACAGCCATCCAGAAGGTACATCAACAATAGCATATTCAACACCCTGGACTGCTTATTCCACTGATAAAACTGTGAAATGTAGAAAAATAACAGACAGAGATATAAATTATGGCAGTTGATGTTTATTGTGCTTTTAAGTGCTATTTGCTGTAGTTTTATATACTGTAGGTTCTAAAGTTAGTTCAGGTAAATAATAAGTAAAGTAAAATGAGTGGTGTAAATATAAAAGTAGTTGTTGTCATTACTATGTTTTAAATTGCACATTTATTTAGTGTTATTGCTATAAGTAGTACTGCAGTCCTTTAGAAGTAGCATGTACAGTGGCACCAGCCAGGATGCAGTGCAATGCCTTGCAGTATTACTGCAGAGTGCTGCCAGGAACAGTGTAATTCATTATCATTTAAGCCTTATCATTATGCAGTATTACATACGAACATATGAATTTACGAATAAGCCAGCACTACAGGCTTAATGGTCTATCATGTCTGCTCAAGTGTGCAGCTCTCAGTGTTGAGTACTGATGCTGCCTTCCCCAACCCCCTCACCCCCTTCCTCACTGATTACACTATCTGAGTTACCCCCATCTTCCACAACCACCCCATTCTGATTCTGCCCCTGATCCTGTCCCACCCCACTTAAATCCCCCACTCATGTCTGTGAAATTAGTTCCTCAGGCAATGCATTCCATGCCATCTCCACCCTCCCTGTGAAAAAGTGTCTCTTCATCTCTCTTCTGAAGCTCCCCCCTCCAATTTCAGACTGTGCCCTCTTGTGATCCCTTTCTTCCAAAACTTAAACAGGCCCTCAGTACTAGTATTAACCTTATTTATGCCCATCAGGTACTTAAAGGTCTCTGTCATGTAACTCCTGTCCCTTCTGTTCTCCAGGAAGCACATATTGAGTGCCCACAGCCTATCCACATATGGCATTTCCCTCATCCCACTTAACATCTTGGTCACCCTCCTCTGTACCCCTTCCAACAGTTTGATGTCCTTCTTTAAGAAGGGGTGCTAGAACTGCACACAGTACTCCAAATGATGCCTCACCAGTGACCTGTACAGTGGCAGGATCACCCCCTCACTCCTTGAGTTGATTCCCCTTTCTATGCACCCCAGCATCCTGTTGTCCTTTGTTGCTGCTTTCCTGCACTGTGCTGAGTGGTTCATATGACCTCTGAATACCACACCCAGATCTTTTTACTCAACCGATAACTGCTCTCCCCCAATTGGTAACTGTACCCAGGATTTGTGATTCCCAAGTGCATAACCCTGCACTTCTTGGCATTGAAATCCAGCTGCCAAGTGTCTGACCATCTGTCCAATGCTTATAAGTCCCTCTGTAGTACCTCCCACCCTATGCTCCATCTACCACTGCTCCCAGTTTGGTGTCATTCGCAAACAGTCTCATCCAGCTCTGAATTCCAACTGCCACATCTGCTATGTAAATGTGAAATATCACTGGTTCCAGTACTGAGCCCTGCGGGACCCCATTAATGACTGTCCAGGGTGATGAGAGCTCCTCCCTACCACCACCATTTGTTGCCTGTTTTCATCAGCTCCCAAACCATCTAATCAACTGTTCCCCCACCTCCAGGTTCTTAAGCTTACCTGTTAGCCTCCCACAAGACACTGAGCTGAAGGGTTTGCTGAAGTCCAAATACAGGACATTAACCACCTTGTCTTCATCCAATGCCCTAGTCACTCAGTCATAAAAGTCCACTAGGTTGGTCTGACAAGACCTTCCTTGAGTGAACCCATGCTGTCAGTCATCAAGGAGACCATTATCCTCCAAGAATGCCACCATCCTTTCCTTTAGGATAGTCTCCATTAGTTTCCCCACAACTGACGTGATGCTGACCAGCCTGTAATTCTCTGGTTCATCCCAAGAGCTGCTTTTATGGAGGGGCACCACATATACCATCCTCTAATCCAGGGCACACATGCTGATAGAAGGGATGTGTTGAATACATCTGTCAAAGGTGCCACCAGGACCTCTTTGAGTTCCTTCAGTACCATTGGATGTATTCTATCTGGTCCTGGTGCTTAATCTGTCTGCAGAGACCTTAGGCCATCTAACACCCTCTGCACAGGGATCACCTCATTCACCATCCTATCTCCCCTGCCTTTCCCTACCCTGTCCCAGCCTTGTGGCATAGGTCCATCCCATTCTCTTGTAAAAACTAAACAGAAGTATTCATTTAATACCTCTGGTTGTTCCACCCCCTTTTCCACCCATCTTCATTTCAACTTAATTCTAGAGATTTGCTCCCTGCAGCTCTTTTTCTTCCTGATGTAGCTGAAGAACCCCTTTTCTAATCCCTTGAGCAAGCCTTTGCTCCTTCATAGCCTTGGCTGCATTTACCACCCTAGTCACCACCCTGGAGCTCCTGAAGTAATCCTCCTTATCTGCTACTTTGCATGTCCTCTTATACAGTAGGTCTTAAAGGCTGCCCTTTTTCCCCTCACCTTTACCTATACTTCCTTGGCCCATCAGCTCAGCTTATTGGACCTAGCCTCCTTACTCCTCCACATAGTGCAGGAGTTTGTGGCTTCCACCAGCCCCAGTTTTATGACGTCCCATTTCTGGGTGGTGTGCATGTCTGGAGCTATGGTGGCCTTGTGTCTCCCCACTACTGAAGCCATCCTACTGAATTTGGCCCTATTAAAATCTATGACCTTGGTAGTGGTATATGTCTCCTCTCTGCTCATCTTGAGGGAGAACCATATTGTACTATGGTCACTCCATGCTAAGGGGTCCTCCAGCCTTACCTCCCATATCTGATCACCATGCAACAAAACAAGGTCTAAGATGTTGCCTTTTCTTGTCAGCTCTCTTACCTGCTGTGTCAGGAAGGCATCCTGGAGCACATCCAGAATGACTTGTTCACTGCTGCTAGATGAGGGCATGAAGGACAAATCTATTCCTAGTAGATTGAAGTCACCAACCACCACTGTGCTGCCCTGGTGGCAGTTCTGCTGTACACCCCCCACCAATTCCCTCTTTCTCTCCATCTGGGAGGGTGGTCTATACACCACCCCCTGCCTGACATTCTTGTTTTTTGTCTTGCATATACTGACCCATAAAGATTCCATATTCCCCTCACTACATTCTTCCCTGTTGCACTCTGTCCACTCCCTTATGTAAACAGCAACCTCTCCTCCCTTGCCATTTACCCAGTCCCACCTATACAACCTAAAGCCTGGTATTATTAAGTCCCATTCCCCATTTTGATTTGCCCATATTTCTGTGATGGCAGCAATGTCTACCCCCCACACTTCCACCATCAGTTCTTGGAGCTCTGGCATCGTGTTGCCCAGGCTCTCCACTTTCATGGAGACCACTACCCATCCTTTCCCATGATCACCACCTGCTCTTACCATCTCCAAATACCATCCCTCTCTGGGAGCTTCCCAGCGACCTATATTACCATCTGGGCTGGGGGGGGAGACAAAGGTCCTCTATTAACCTGAGCCTCTGACTGCTTGATATGTCTTGTCCCCCCTCCCATTAGCTAAAATTAAGTTTGACACCAGAAACTCCTTGAGTTTTTACTTCAGGCCTGCTGTACCTTCTCTGCTGAGGTGCAGTCTACCTGGGGCATACAGATTATTGTTTGCCCATGTTTTCCCCCCAGTTACCTGCCAACCTAAACCCCATATACTCACACCACCCTCTCAACCATTCATTAAATTATTTAATTCTTTGCTTTCTGTTTGTTCTAGCTTTAGGTACAGGCAGTACCTTGGAGAAAGCAATTGTCCATGCTTTGTTTCTGTGCACCCTTGCCAATTCTCTAAACCTTGCCTGAACCTCCTGAAGTCTATTCCCTTCTAAGTCTCCCCCACTAGACTCAACTATAAGACTGGGACAAGCACCCTCCTAGACTGGATATTGACCAGCCACCCATCCCGCATCTCAAAAGTCTCCATTCTCCCAGCTACGCTAAGTGACCACTCCCCAGTCGCATGTGAATGGTCTAACAAATTCAGCCCACCACCAGCCAAACTAATAAACAGTAGAATCCTTCCATGTGGTCAACTGAAGCACCTCAAATTACTCCTTAGACAACAAGACTGGTCACCTATCTTCCATGCATCAGATGTCAACTCTGCACTTGACTTCTTCATCAACTCCTTCAATGCTGCCTGTGACGTTTACGCCCCCTTCAAAAAGAGGAAAGTAAAAGGCCTTAGCAATCCATGGCTGACTGCTGATCTCCTTACATTGCTGAAAGCTAAGGACCACCTCTGGTTTCAGGCTCAGACCACTGGTAGGCAAGTAGATATACAAAACTACAAACGTGCCCGAAATGATGCACCAAAGAAATATGCCTGAAGAAAAGTAACTATTACAAAGATGCCCTCACAAACAACTGGGGAAAGGGGAAGTCCTTCTGGAATAATCTCAAGGAAGTTACAGGAATACTGCCCAAAACATCACCTTCAATGTTGGACGTGGATGAGACTATAACTCTTGACCCTTCCACTATAGCTAACACATTCAATAACGCATTCACTGACCTCAGTAATGTTCTTCCTCCAGACTTCTTTGATGAAGACCTCCCTCCTGCACCCTCCCCCACCCCTCCGTCTCTTCCTCAAGTTGCCCCCCTTTTTACTTCAGAGCAGTCAGGACACATGAAGTCCATAGATATGTCTGTAAAGCTATTGCTGGATCTAGAATAAGTGGTGACTCACTCGACCTCAAACTGCTGTCCCTTATGCTTGATGAAGTGCTATCTCCTCTAACCTGGATCTTCAACCTCTCCCTCACCCTTTGCCAGTTCCCCGACAGATGGAAATCTGCCACCATGACACCAGTCCACAAGAGTGGGGACAAGGCACTTCATGGAAATTATATATAGGAAATTATAGTATATCCATACTACCCCCCCCAAAGCCATTGAATGTCTGGTATCTGACCAGCTATTGGAATACCTAGACAAGTACAACATCCTTTATAAACAACAGCATGGCTTCAAAAAAGGCCACAGCACCACATCTGCCCTCCTTGAATTCATAGGAGCAATTCACAACTCCCTGGACAATAATTACCTCACTGGTTCAGTCTTCATAGACCTGACCAAGGCTTTTGACACCGTCCATCACCGAATACTCCTCACAGAACTGCTAAAAGCAGGGCTCTCCTACGAGTCTGCAACTTGGTTTAAGAGCTACCTGGAAAACTATTCCCAAAGAGTGAAAATTGCTGATGTCCTCTCAGATACTAGACCAGTACACTCAGGAATCCCCCAGGGTTCATTCTCGGGCCACTCCTCTTCAGCCTGTTTTTGAACAATCTTCCTCAATCCTGTCCAGAACAAATCCTACTCTATGCTGACGATGCTGTCATTCACACCACTCTACAGGACCCCCACCTACTCCAAAACAAGTTTCAGAAAGATTTCACCTCCATTGAAACATGGTTTAGTAGTCAAAAGCTGGTTCTCAACCATAAGAAAACCAAGTCAATGCTTTTCTGTGGCTCCCACAACAAACATAGGCTTCACCCCCTTAATATTACAAACTGCCTTGGTGCTGTCCTCAAACAGGTTCACTCCTTTAAATATCTGGGGATCACCATAGACAGCAACATATTGTACAGCATCCACATAGATAGCGTCGCCAAAGCTGCAAACACGCGCATTGGTCTCCTCTACAGGCGCAGGCAATGCCTTACCTCGGATGCCTTAAGGATAGCTATACAGAGCTCAGTGGTCTCTCTAATCGAATATGGTCTGATTATTTATGGCTCTGCAACTGACACAGCCCTCAAGCACTTATCCTTGGCCCTAAACAAAGCCTGCCTACTCATCACAGGATCTCACCAACTCACCCATACGTGTGACTGACCTCTATGCCCAAACAGGGTGGCTCCAGTTATCAAACCGTATCAAGTACCAAACTTGTCTAATAGTTAAAAAAAAATATGCTACATCTTGCTCCCCCAGAGTCCAAAGTCTTCTCCTTACAGGATGCAAACCCGGCCTCACCAGGGCTTCAGAAAATCAAATGCTGCACATTCCTTGGTGCCGCACCACAGAGGGCCAGAGATCCTTTGCGTACCAAATTCCTAGCTGGATTAATGGACTCAACAAAGACATCTCCTGTCTGCAAAAGCTAATCTCATTCAAAGCCAACCTTCATCGCCTCCTAGCTGCCTCTAGCTCCTGTGACTGGCCCTCATAATCTGATCTACCTTCTAGCACTTCTACTCCTGCCCCTTCTCTTCCTCCTCCTACAGCCCACCCTCCCCTCCTGTTTTTGCCCCCTACCCCCAAGCACATTTTTGAGGCCTGCCAAATGCCCATGGCTACACCGATCTTTTTGTGTCCATTCCAAGCCTCAGTTACCTCTGGCTACTCTGACCCCTGGTACTTACTTTCCCTCAATGTAATGTATTTCAGATTCCTAAAAATATCTGTGCACCATTTCTGCATTGTTACTCAACTCTATGTAATGTTTGTATTGTACCTCAATTGACATGGAACCTTTGTAAAAGAGCCTTGGCTCAAAGGTACTTGTAATCCTAGACTCTAAATAAATAAATAAAAAAAAGTCATTAGTACCCAGATGCACTACAAGGTGGGGCTTCCCACCCATCTAATGTCCCATGCAGGAATGATGTGCTTCCCTTTGTGTGCCATCATCCACAGCATGCATTCCACCCAGACCCTTCCTGTTCCAATCCCCACCTCAGCTGATACCCTTAATGATGGAGTCACCAATGATGATGACACTTATTTTCCCTCTTTGTTTTTCAAACTTTAACTCTCCATTTGTTGTTGTGACCCTGCTTCTGTCTCCTTGCTGCCCCAGCTCTTCCATGCCACTGGCTTCCTCTGAATCCCTACATGCACCTCCTTTCTCCTGAAAGTCTTACCTCCACCGTGTACTATAGCTGCTGTAGTTTCCACTTTCTTCCCTGAAATCCCCACTATAGAATCAACTTCTGAAGTCTTTGCTATCTCCTCTACTTCCTCTCCCTTTGCCGTTTACCAATTTGCTGCTTTGTTACTCCTGAATGCTCCCTGAATCCCCTTTCCATCTCTGTTGTTTAACTTGCCATTATCTTCAACCTCCCTTTCTGTTTCACTGTCACCTGCATCTTTTCCAGTGTCCCAGCACCCCTTTCTCTCTGCGTACATGTTGTTCCACCTGTTGCACCCTTTTACCAGAACCAGAGCCCTTGATGCCTCCATGCCCTCCTGCTGTGATATCACCCACAGGTGACCCTTGTTCCCTTCTTCAGTTGACCCTTCCCCCCACCATTTATGTCAAACCCAACTGCACCCCAAGCCTGTTTCCCTCCTATCCCCCCAAGTCCCTTACCTGTCCCCCTGAGTCTCTGCCAATCACCCCCATCTTCCCCTATCTCCCTAGCCTACTGTTCCTAGCATCATTATCCTCTACTTCCACCTCATTTCCATAGTCCTTTAAACTCTGTAATGGTATATACCTGTTCCTCACATTAACCCTTCATTCATTATGAAACTTATTCCACATCCCAGTTCAACCATTGCTGACTTCCTTTGATCCCTGCGCAGCACCTCCCTTCATCCTCCCTCTCCCTCTGACCACCCCCACCATCCCCTGTTCTTCCAGCAGTCTCGTCCTGTTCCTTCCCCTTTCATCCCAAAGACTGACCCAGTTTCTGCCTCTTTTGTCTCCCCATTGTACCTCATGTTTGTCCACTTATCTTCTCTCCTACTGCTTACCTAATCTGCACGGTAACCCCCTGCATTCCCTCCTCTAGCCCCTTTTGTTCCCCCTTCGTACCTCATGCTTGTCCTCTAATCTCCCCTCCTCCTATTTATGGAACCATCCTGTATCCCCCTGCAGTTCTCCCTCCCATGGCAAGCCTCTCCACCTCCCACGTAACTTAAAAAATTCAGTTTCCAAGTGCAAGACCCTCATACATACTGTATGGGGCATCCTCCCAAACTCCACAACGTGTCCATGTGGACCTCTGCTCCACATCCAATACACCTCACTAGTCTTTTAGGTCCTTTTCCTCCCCTATAGTTCTGTTGCACCCACCCTGTCTGCCCCCACACTCCCCTTCAGCCCTGATATCCAAACATCATAATATGTGGCTCCTCAGTATGTTCTCCCATCTTCTACACTCCTGATGAGAATCACCTACTCTTACACCCTCCACTCTATTTTTCTCCTGATAAGTACAGTATCACCTGTTAACAACACCCCTCAAGGGGGCATGGCACTATCTGGGATGGGAGTACCTGATGCACAATTAGATTACCTCAGCTTCAGTCCCTAACTATCTGAGTGGCCTAGTGGTTAGGGCAGCAGGATATGATAAAGCCTACTTACTGTGTCTGAGTATTACTGACGATATGGTGTTGCATCCTGGCTAGCACAGCTGTAAGCCTAATGCAGAAGCAGCATATGTTGGCTGTTTAATGTGGGAGTGAGTTTTATCCTTTCTGCTGTTGTGTTGTGTAGATGTACACTGTACCACCATCCACATATATGTTAGTAATTGTGGAGCCAGGCTGTTGATGAGCTCTTGTCATTGGTACTACCACTGCTGCGATGGTGATCTTGTTAGGTAGCAGCTGCGCCTCCATTCATGTTGAATGCAGACACAGTTGATGATCCTGCTGATGATGATGGTTCTAGGGCTGGGTAGCATGATGATGTCAATGTAAATGGTTGGTGAGAGCTGGGTGCAGACATGGAGGATACTCTTGCTGTGCGTGTGTAGAATGCCAGTGGTTTCAGATGTGCAAAAAGCGGAATTACTTCTATTGTTATTGCTACATGGTGCACAGTTTGGTACCCTTTTTGTCCAGAGTGGTAGTGTACTGTGAAGAGGATATTGCTCCAGTGTTGTCATTTGGAGGTTAACTCTGGCCAGTAGCTTTTGGCACTTCACTCGGATCTGTGCCCTATCATTTCTATGATTTGGCAGACTGCTATTTCTGCTTTTCTTAGTATGGGGACTACTGTACTCATTAGGCTGTGATTTGTATTTTTTTGCTTCATTGGACCTCTTGCCTGATCCTAGCCATCATATTGCTAAGATAGTTTTTACTGACGTGCTAATGGATGTACCATATATCCTATTGATTCAACAAAATGGAGATTTATTTTTCTTGGGTGTTGGTAAAATGTTTTACCATCTTTTGCAATTTTGTCCAACTACTGTTTCAGTTTTAGTGGACATAATGGGTTGTTCCAAGTGCTGTAAATGAAATCTCTGTGCTGTTCTTTGTTGAGTTCATTTGGATTTTTATGGGTTGGGTTCTCCCACTTTAAGTGTATAAGGCACATTCCTGCCTATGCTCATAAAGTGTTCTTGTGAATACGTCTGGTTTTAGGGTGTGCTTTCTGTTTCTTCTCATGCAATTATAATTTGTATGTCAAGACAGACTTTTTGTATGATCCAGGTTTTGGGTCAGATGACATAATGGGTGAATGCTTCGGTTTTTGCAGGACTACGTCAGTTATTCTGGGGGAGGTGGTTTGACTTACGTTGTCCTGCTTTTTTACAGTTTTTAATCATAGAAATGTAGATGACGTTTGTGGTTTTACAGTCATTGTTGGCCACTGTGCTTATATTTCTTGCAAGTTTTGGCCCATTTATGTAGTAGTTTATACCTGCTCTGGGGCTATTGAACTTGAATAAGCTGCAGTGAATGCCATCAGTATGTCTTACAGCTGCATAGCAATAGTGCAGCTGGTAACTTATGCTTTCTGGTACAATTGTCAGCTTTTATTTGTTTCTGGATCACTAGTGTCATCTACAGTTGCAATTGCCCATGGAGTGACTTTTTTGTATTTTCCTTATCTTTGTTTTCTTCAGTTGGGGTTTGTTCATTTGTTGAGTTTTCTTCGTGTCTTATAATGTTTTCTTTTCTTAAAGGAAAACTACTGTACACCCTCATATCTTGTAAATTTGTTTGTTTCCATGTCAACAGATAACGCTTTTCCTGCAGCTGTTAGGAATATATGTGATTGCTTTAGTTTCTTTTCACTGTTCATACTAGTCCTTGTAACTACCAGGGTGGGGGGGGGGAGTTCCATTTCATGGTTGTTGAAATCTCACTGTCCCTGAGAACTCCATTAGCATATGAGAACATGTTATGAAATCATCCTTTAGACCCTACAGTATAACTGTCTGCTTAATTAGATTTCAACAAAACTTGTCACAGCAAGGTGTGAAATACAACATTTACCTTCAGTTAGCTTTGCAAACTAGTTGAGTTTTACCCATTAAATTGCTTTCAATTTGCATATTTTCAGAGTTCTTTTTTTAGGGTACTTGCACTTTCAGCATAGAGATTCATGGCATAAATGACTGATTTGATATAATGTTCTCAAATGCTAATGCAGCTCTCATGGATAATGAGATTTCAACAACCATAGAATGGAATCCCCCAGGATAGTTGCAGGGAACAAGTATTAACAGTGAAAACAAACTAAAGCAAACACATATATCCCCACTAGAAAAGAGTCAAATGTTGGCAAGGAGACAAATAAAATGTACATGATATGAGGGTGTAGTTTTCCTTTAAGACCTTCTTTTTGCAGGTATTTCAGTCTACTATGGTTATTTTGGAAGATTCAGAGCTGCTGAATATTTAGGTGTGTTTGCCATGTTATCTGTATTTTGGTCTTGCTCTCAGCTGGTTGATGTTTGATTTGGTTGAATTGGGTGGGGAGTCTAGTTTTATGAAGATTTGTCATGTAGTTGATTTGACTACTTAGACATATATTGGTTGTTTCAATCTGAAATTTGATCTCTTGGCCTCTTCAGGCAGTAGTAGTATGTTTCGAGATTGCAAGGCTGTGCTTCAATTAATGCACCCTTAGGTAGTGATTTGAAAGGAAGCAGTATAATTAATACATATTTTAACTTGGATTACAATATGTTAATGCAGTACCATGTAACAGTGTTTCAGTCATTGAAGAGGCAGATCTGGCTGGATCCCATTTTGTATTTTTCTAATGAATGGAGCTCAATCCACAGTGCCCCATGGGAGTGCACATGTTAGGCCCATACCACAGAGGACCCTTTCTTTATGTGTGAAGGCTTCTATGACATCTACCAACTTAGCAACCCATCCACAGATGATAGCTCATCACGATCCTTAGAACAATGTTGGTGATTGTGTCAGGGGCCAACAGGGGCACAGTGCCAAACTCTGCACAGATCTAAAGTGTAAGATACAGGCTGGTTGGAAGCAGAAGTTATGCCAGGGGGACCACCAGTGTATGTCCTCCACGCTCCCAGACTAGACCTCAGATAGGACCTCGATCTGCTGCACCTAGCCCTCCAAAAGTGCATGGAGGATAGGAGGCAGGCTGGTAATGATTGACATTTCTTATTTTATAAAATGGTAGTAGGCTAGAAGAGGAATATGGCATGCTTATGCTTACTGTTATATCCCACAATCACTTATTTGCATGGAAGTATAGTGTCTTGCCTAGCTCTACTCTCTGGACTGTCCCATATCCATGCTTGGACATCGATGCTAATTGATAGGGACTGCAATGGACTGAGAAGTGAGAATGTCACTCTTGCAGATTGGAATCAAGGGTAGAGCTGTGTGAAGACCCATAAAGCACAATCAAGCATATGTTGGCCAAGCTGTAAATCATGCCCTTGGAAAGATTATTGGACAACAATATTGCTTTCTACTATTAAGTCTGGATAATACCAGAAAAGTTTGTTAAAATTAAAGAATGTATAATGTAAATTATATGGATAAATTAAATGATGTACTGCACTCTAACATATTGTCACATTTTTCACTTTCTATAATGGATTTTGTGTGAATGTTGCCCTGTATATATTATAATTTCTTACTCTGCTCTGTATGATTACTTGCTAGTGTATTATGTAAATACTGTTCTGTACACATTGTTTTCACCTACGGTTTATGTATTATGATGACTGTATATCGTAGCTGTGCATCTGCACCTTGGTCATGCCTGAAAAAGGCTTCTATTGCCAGTGTACTTACCCGGTCAACAAAGATAAATAAAATAAAACAATACATTTTATCAGAATATATTGTAAAATTCTTTGCTCTTGAATAGCTGCAAGTGAAGTAAAAAGGATCTATGATGCCAGTTCAACAACAATTTTTCAAACCGATGTTATAGCAATGGATTTATGTCGACTTCAAATTGCAGTTGGTATTACTCCATCAGGTATATTATTTGTTTTTTCGGTGGCTTTGCCTTGAACCCCCCCATGCAGGGAGGCTCTGCCCCCTGCATACGTACTTATGGATTATCATCTCTGAGTCACAGCTGATTTGGAGAGGACTGAAAGACCCATGAAAAGCAATGTGGGGTCTCATGGGTACATTATAGTGGCAACATCGAAATTCCACTGTAATGTCATTCGATATTGAAATGTCGCTGTTCTATCACCATACTAAGTGCATAAGCTCTGTGATTCATATTGCATGTAGTGTTGTGCACAAACTCACATACTACAATTTACACAATTGCAAAAATTTTACTACATGAATTGTTGCACTAGTTATGCACTGTGCATCTTGCAGTGAATTTTACTAAGTGAATAGATGCATTTTGCATCAGTAATTTACTACAAAGCGCAAATTGCATCAATTTACGTCTTAACAATTGGCACAGTTCTGTTGAATTGTCTAGTGCATGCTATGCAAATGCTATATGTAGCACATAGTGACTGAATTTGCAACAATTACACAAGAATTTTAAATTCGCAACACTCCTAATCACTGATATACCCTGATTTTTCTTACGTAATAACTGGAAAATCTATGAATAAAACATAAAAAAACAATACTTGGCATAATGTATTTTCCTAAAAATCAAGTTGAGTTTTCTGGAATTCAACATGTTTTCTGTGTATTGGAAGAGGTGTGCAACTACGAAACAATGTCGCTCTAGCCCTGGAATAATACAAATGAGAATTCACTGCACAGGTCTTTTTAAAGAAAGACCATTTCCCATCTACAGTATAGTACTTTAGAAATATAGAAATATAGAATTTGACGGCAGATAAGGACCGCTTGGCCCATCTAGTCTGCCCATTTCTCCCTATCTACACTATTACATCAGACCATGCCCAATCTACAGCTCTTTCTCCCACCACCCTTCCTTTCCACTGGGATTCCTCTGGGTTACTCCATGCATTCTTGAACCCCACTACTGTTTTTGCTCCATCACCTCCACTCGAAGTTTATTCCAGAAATCCGCCACTCTTGCTGTGAAGAAGTACTTCCTCACATCGCTCTGGAATCTACCCCACTCCAGCTTCAAAGCATGTTCCCTTGTTCTTGAAGACCTTTCCTTCTCCTGTACCTTATTTACCCCCGTGAGGTATTTAAAGGTCTCTGTCATATCCCCCCTCTCCCTCCTCTGTTCCAGGGTGTCATATTGATGTCCTTTACTCTCCTCACAGGGCGTTTGATGCAAACCCTGCACCATTTTAGTTGCCCTCCTCTGGACCACCTCCAATCTATCTATGTCCTTCTGGAGATGTGGTCTCCAGAACAAAACACAATACTTTAGGTTGGGTCTTACCAGTTATCTATACAGAGGCAACACCACCTCCCTATTTCTGTTGGTAATACCACTCCCTATGCACCCCAGCATCCCAGCTGCCCTCCCTACTGCCTTGTTGCACTGTCTGGCCACCTTTAGGTCATCCAATATGATTACCCCCAGGTTTTGTTCCTGCTTGGTGATCATCAATATCACTCCATCCATTTGTACTCTGCCCCAGGGTTTCTGTGTCCTAAGTGCACTATTTTTCACCTTTTTGCATTGAAACCCAGGTGTTATACCCTTGACTGCTCCTCTACTTTTCTGAGGTCTCTGCACATCCTTTCCACCACCCCCCACTGGAATGCCCACCCTATTGCAGAATTTGGTGTCATCCACAAAATGTAAGACATTTTCTTCCAGCTCCTCTGCAATGTCACTTATAAAAATATTAAAGAAGACTGCTCCCAGCACTGATCCCTGAGGCACCACACTTGTCACTCTGCCTTCCTTGGATTGAACTTCATTTGCCACCACTGTCTGTTGCCTATCCCCTAACCAACTTCTTATCCAGTTTACTACCTTTGGACCCACTCCTAAGCTACCCAGCTTGCTTACTAGTCTCCTACATGAAATGGCCTTGAATGCCTTATTGAAATCTAGGCCAGCCACATCCACCACTACACCCTGATCTAGTTCCTCGGTCAACCAGTCAAAGAAATCTATCCGATTCATTTGACATGACCTCCCTCTTGTGAAATCATGCTGCCTTGGGTCTTGTCACCCATTGGATTCAAGATATTCCATAATCCTCTCCTTCAGCAGTGATCCCATTAACCTTTCCACCACTGATGTCAGGCAGACTGGCCTATAATTGCTAACCTCCTCCCTGCTATGACTATTGTGTAGTGGGACTGCATCTGCCCTCCTCCAGCCCTCTGGAACCACTGCTGTTTCCAGTCAGCTGTTAAATACAATGTCAGAGATCCGGCCAGCATTTTCCTGAGTTCCTTCAGTACCCTAGTATGCACTCCATCTGACCCCATTGCGTTATCTACCTTCAGATTAGCAGTTCTCTTCTGGACTCTCTCCTCTAAAAAAGGACTAGTGTCCACCTCCCTCTCTCCAAAGCCTTTATTACTTTTTTGTGGTCTCTCCCCTTCTCCTTCCTCAGTGAACACTGAGCAAAAGTACTTCTTCATGATGTCTGCCTTTTCCTGGTCCCCCTCTGCACAGTCCCCCCTTTCCTTTTTAACCTTACAATCCCACTCCTGGTCTTCCTCGTCTCACTTAAATATCTAAAAAAAATCTTGTCCCCATTCTTTACCACCTGGGCTATTCTCTCTTCAGTTTGCACCTTTGTACTCCTTACTGCTTTCTCCACTTCCCTCTGTTTTCCCCCAATACACCTCCCTATCCTCCTCCTTCTGCATCTCCTTATACCTTCTGATGGTTCCCTTTTAGCTTTTACCTTATCAGCCATCTCTTTCAAGAACCATGCAGTAGCTGTCTCTTTTTTTCTTTTGCTTTTTCTCACTTGTTTGATGCTGAGGTTTGTTGCATTTACTATGCTCCCTTTTATCTTCACCCACTGTTTCTCCACCCCAGCCAGGTCACCTACCCCTGCTACAGCACCTCTGAGGCATTCACCCATCTTCATAAAATCTGATCTCCTGAAGTCCAGGACCCTCACTATTGTATGGTTCAATTCTGCAGCCATCCTTATTTTGAACCACACCGTACGGTGCTCTCTTGTCCCCATGTGGCCTCCCACCTTATCGTCTGCAACACTGTCCTTGTTAGTGAGTACCAGGTCCAGTATTGCCCCATCACGAGTGGGCTTACTGATTAGTTGCCTGAGGAATGGCCCCCGTAGAGAGTCCTGGATGTCCTCTGCTTCTAGCTTAAGCCACTGCTAGGAGGCGTCAATCCAGATCTGGCAGGATGAAGTTCCCCACAAGCAGCACCAGGTTGCCCCTGAAAAAGGGACCTTTGGTCTCAGTTGGCCTACCTGATTAAAAAAAAATCAATAAATAAACCTCCCCCTTTTCTGTCATCTTCCCAATGGCTTCCACCAGTGCCTTATCACATTCTTTCCTCTGCACTGGAGGTCTGTTAATCACACCAGTGTGAACAGTCACTCCATGTCCCATCTCCAGAGAGACCCACATTACCTTTGCTTTCCCCTGTATTCCATGTATCTCTGTGGCTTTTATGCTTTCCCTCACATATAGCACCACACCTCATTCTTTCCTTCCCACTGTGTCCTTTTTGAACAGAGTATAGCCTGGTATGGTCATGTTCCAGTCATGGTTTTCAGTACACCATGACTCAGCAATGGCCACAATATCCAGGTTGGCCTCTGCCATAATGGCCTCTAGGTCTGGAATCTTATTTCCAAGTCTTCTTTCATTCACACGCACAAACTACCTTCCAGTTTTTGATTCTGAAGTTTTCCTAACTAACATCTTCAGAAATGTACACTTCAAGAAATCATTGAATCAATAAAATGGAATTACTTGTATTTCTTTTTATCCAGTAACTCACTGTATGGAGAAAAATGACTGGGTTAATACACTGACACAATCTTACAATGACCTAAAGGTCAATTACTCATTTCTTAACTAAAACTTCTATTTTGACTAGCTTGGAAAATTATACGTCTACAAATAAATGTAAAACTCCCATTCCCCGTGCTTGCATTGTGAGGATATAGGCCTGAACTTTCATTACAGGCTTTCATCTTTTGCAATAACAAACCACTTCTGATAATCATCTTCCATAAGGTCTCCTTATTTGGGCTCCAAAAGAAATCATAATAAACTAGCTATGTTTTCACAAAGAAGGATATGCAACTTAAGAAAACATATAAACAAACTAGTATTAACTCACACAAAGGTAACATGATTGATGATCTGACAAAATTTTAATTAAAACAGTGTTGCTAGGGTGAACATATACAGTTCAATTTCACATATTTCAAAGGAAAAATTATTTACTGCCACATATTCGATGATAAAGAAGCAATTCCTTGATCACTGTCTTTATCAAAGCAAGCCTTGTGCATTTCAATCTTCCACTCAGAAATGAAGGCATTAGTACCCTATACTATAAATTTAGTGCATCAGATCTCCACTGAGGCCTGGGGACATCAAGATGCTCAGATGAAATTATTCTGTATATTTGTTTTCATACAAGGGTGTTGATTTACAAATAGTGAATGCAAATTACTTTGTTAGCAAAAGAAATAACCCAAAACATTTGGCAAAGCTAATTTTTCTGAACAGTTGCCAATCAGCTAAGTATAGCATATGCTAAGTATTTTGTATATAAGTGATTTATTGCTGAGTTTACCAACTGTGTCTGCTGAAATTATTTAGATTTTGAGTTTATTTGCTTATGGTTCGGTAGTTGTAAAGATTGATTATTATATTCCTCAAATCCAAGTAATTGTTAATATAATCCTAATTCCCTACCAGTTCTTCTGTTATTATATTAGCTTCATCAGTGCTGCACTTTACACATTGTTTAGAGGGGATCTAGGTTGCATAAACTGTCTCTTACTATTCCCTAATTTACTTTTTCAGTAGCAGTATATTTAATTAAGAAAAACAGATGAAATATTGTCTTTCCCAGTGCTTACATAAGATCTTGTATAAGAGCACTTTCCCTCACCACTGCCATGAGTATCACACTTTAGAAATAGTGTAGTTGAATATATTATGAGCTGAAGAAGAAATATACAAGCACAAAATGTAATAGATAGTCTGCTTAAGATGTTCCCAAGGACATAGAATGCAAGCATATGCAACCTACACAATAGAGTCCTGGCATAAACCATAAAAGCTTAGTGGGAACAACTGCCATGACTAAATTCAATTGCTTCACATGCAATTCATTTATACTTTTAAATCTCATTTTTACGATGCAGTTGTACCATATGCTTGATATGCTGATAAAAATTGTGTGGTTTTTTTTGTTTGCAATCCACCCCCTCCTCCCCCCAAACTCCCAACCCCCACCCCACACCCCCAGACTTATCTTCCCACACAGATACCTCTGGCTTACCCCCCAGAGCAGAGTCATGGCACCAGGCAGAACTCTCAGAGACGGATAAGGCATCAGCTGGGGGCATCCACTGACATTAACTCCCTGGCTTTTCCCCCAGGGCAAGGTTCGAGGCTGGCTCAAGTCACGGACACTGGAACTGGTCAGTGGAGGGAGAGCTGGAAGCAGTGATCAGGTTCAGTGGCTGGCACCATTATGGGTGGCCTGCAATTTTATTTGTTGTTTTTTCCCCTGGGGGTGGAGATGTGCAATGATGTTCCACATCTGCCCCACCCCACACAAGTAACAGTGCTGGCATGGAGGAACCTCCAGCCTCTGCCAGGGTCTGCATTGTGCCTGATACTCTATCTCCCTCCCACCAGAGAAGGAGAGGAGTCCCTGGGTTCCTCAATCCTTCTTTCCTGGCCTGCCATCCGATGTCCTGAGTCCATTCCTGAACCTGAGTCATCAGCATCACAGATGGGTGCCCTGCCCCTGCAACAGAGGGCTGGCCACAAATTGTGTTTTTAAGAAAGTGAAGATAGTTTACAAACTTTAATTATCCTTCTCTGGCTATGTCTGGCTTCATACTTCACAGTTAGGAAGTATTTTGCTTATCGTAGAAGCACAGAAAGGCTGTAACCAAAGCCAAATGGGTGAATAGACAGTTTTTACTATCAATGTGTAAGAAAAGACTCATTGATAATTAGCCTATTCTAAATAAAAAAGAGGTAAAGGGTCTTATCCCAAAATGGTAACTAAAGAACCTAGGTTAGAGAAAAGGAAAAAAGTAGAAATGTCATCTTCCAATATTATACAATGCAAATATTGAAAGGAGACAGACTTGATGTAAAAACATTTCAAAATTAGTGGCATGAAAATGTGAGAGTTTTAGATAAGGTAAAATTGAGATTTCTAGACAGAGACAGAAATAAGGTTTAGTACAGTGTATGGTTAAATATCAGATAATGCAGAAAGAAAAGGTTCAGTCCTTGTGCCTGAACTCAAAGTGGGTAAACTGTGTTTTGGCATGTACTGTATTATTACCAATAGTTTAAACAAGCATTTGTCAAGGCCGAATATTTGTGTCCACTGGTGTCATGGGGTGGGGGGGGGGGTTGAAAATTGCTTCAGTGAAGGAACCAGTGAATTAACATTCAAGAATGTAACATAGAAATGAAGATGTTGGGCAGTGGAATTATCTAGTTTGGTAATATCTGTGCCTCAAATTTTCAACATGCCCTTCTAATGACCCCACCTCATGAACAAGTGCAGAGAAAATGTTGAACCCCTGGCCAATAGATGATTTTATGCAGTGACTGCAGAATCACTTTTTGGGATGCAAAAACACATTTTGGCCAGGATCTGAAAAATGACAGCTGTCACATTCATGAGGTGCTGTGAAGAAATGGCAATGCTGAAAATCTGGGATTGAAATATAAAAATTAGCAAAGTTACAAGCCTGCATTTGCAAATTTCAATGCAGGCTCATATCTTTGTTGTTTTTTAATGTTTTTACACAAAATTTTCAACATAGCCTTCTAATAACCCCACTTCATGAACAAAGGCAGAGTACAATTTCAACTCCTGACTGAAAGGTGATTTTGTGCAGCGATTGCAAAATCACCTTTCAGGATACAAAAAAACCCAGTTTGGCCAGGATCTGAAAAATAGCACCTGTCACAGTTTGTTAAACAGTTGAGGACACTGGAGTATTGGACACCCCAGTGCCTATATTTTGTTTGTGGGGGGTACACAGCAGACAACGATGGATGGCTTTCTTTTTTTCAGGATAAAAAAACAACGAGGGACAGTTTTCTTTCTTTCAGGGAGAGTTTGCAGAACATTTTGATGACACTGAGGGATTAGGCACCCCCAATGTCACTATGGTATGTTTGTAGGGGTAGTAGGGTGGTGGGTGCTTAGAGGGAGGGTTGGGTGGTGGAATAACAGTGCTTGCCATACTGACTTGCACTTCAAAGGTAAGAGCCATGCTGTTACTGCATCAGCTCTGTCCTTTGAAGTGTATGACCAAAGCGGCCCCCCTCAGAAAACCAGTGTCATCAGGACACTGCCTACTGATTCACCTGCCACAGACCAGCCCATAGAGTACCACTCTCCATTGGACTGGCCCCCCCACACCCCTATCTAGCAACCCTCATAACAACATGTTCACTTGCACGTGCACACATGACAAACATAAAAAATCTCTGTAATATTTAACCATGCTAACTTTAAATGTTGTCTTAGGACATACTTTTTTTTCTCATTTAGTAAGCTTTATTAGTTTAAAATTTTTTACAACAATCATCCATACAGACAACATGTACATACATAACAGAGAAATGATCATTGATTAAAGAATGATACATATTCATAATATGAAATACATAGATGAAGATTATATTATAATAAATCCTAGAACACAATATGGTCGTCTGTATCCCACCTGCCTCCCCCACTCCCTTCAACCCTCCCCAGTCTGCCACTTACTATTAATTGAGGATGGTTATAACAAAATAGCAAAATGAAAAACCATATTAAATGCAATTACCTTAAAGAGGGTAAGTGAAAATATTTAATGTCTACTGAATCAATAGGTGTGTATACAGTGAGTCCCGTCTTAATTTATATTTGTCCATTCTGTTACTGACTCCAGCAATGATGAGCTCTGCTTGCAAAGCAAACATGATCTCCTTGTACCATTCCATGTAAACAGGGACATTGGGTTCCAACCAATGCCTCAAAATTACTTTCTTGGCACAGCTTGATATTAGGGCCATTTGTGCTCTCTGCTGACTCCCTTGTAAACATGTATAATCACTCAAAACACAAATTTCCAGATTAAAATTATCCGATGATGCAAGAAGTGGATCAAGACGATTTTGAATGCTAAGCCAAAAAAGAGTGATTTTGTCACATGACCATAACATATGAAGCAAGTCAGCAGAGGCTTGTTGACATTTGGGGCATTGGTTAGAAGAAACCCTTCCCATTTGATGAAGTTTAACCGGAGTATAAAATAGATTATGATTAATATAAAAATTGCATAAGTCTGTATCTGTCCCACTTAATGTATTTATATAAATGATTCCAAATGTTTGACCAGTTCCTGGAAGGGGAAGTCGCTATTAAAACATTGTCCCACCAATAAAACCTCTTACCTTCCAGAATAGCAACATTTGCTAGGAGAAATTTATATGAATAGGATATTATATGGGAAGAAGGGCTAGATCTAATATAAGGGGATAAAACAGACATGAAGGAACTATCCCATCCCCTAACTCAAAATAATGTGTCAACATGTGGGATATCCGAAAATATTTGAAAACATTTGTGGTGGGCCAATTAAGAAGGAGACTGGCTACATTATAGGGGAGCAGTTGTTTGTCCCGGACTAACTGGCTCATTTTTAGGACACCCATATCAGGCCAAAAAAGGTGAGGTTTAATTACCTTGCTCGAAACTCAGAAATTAGGGTTTAAGAACAGGGGTTGGGCAGTGTCTTTGTAGGCATCCGTTTTGAGGAAAGTAATTAGTTGATAGTGTGTGTGAAGTGAGAAACTTGATGGTGTTTCCTTTATGGATTTAGGGAGAGTCTTTCTAGTAATGAAAGGAAGGGCCTTAGGGTCAATGCCGTTTTCAGAGCAAAGTGCTTGTTCTATTTTGACCCAGGAGGGAAAATATACAGGAGCTGGACAATTCTCTAGGGGTTGTATCCAATATCTAATCCTGGTCAAGTGTATCGCTAGATAGTATATGTAAAAATTAGGGGCTTGAAGACCACCATCCATTTTTTGACATGTAAGTTTGTGGTAACTTCTTCTAACTTTTTTTCCTTGCCATATAAAAGTGTTGATAACTCTTTGTATCTGAGAAAACCGTGATAATGGAAGATCCCCATTAAACATTTGTAGGGGGTATAATACATGGGGTAAAACATTCATTTTTATTATATTCATACGACCCCATATAGAAAGAAATCATTTTGACCAGCGTCTAAGATCTTCTGCTAAAATTTTGACTAAAGCATCTAAATTAAGTTTTTTCATGAAGTGGGGAGAGGAATGAAGGTAGAACCCTAAATATTTAAATTTATTGGTGTTCCATTGAAGTTCCAAATGCTCAATGTCAGTCCTCACACCATGTATTTGTTGAAGGGAAAAACCTCAATTTTTACAATGTTTAACTTATAATTTGAGATTGCTTCAAATTGGGAAATGAAATGAAAGACAGCAGATAAAGACTGAGTGGGATTAGAAACATGAAGAAGTATATCATCTGCACAGGCAGAGATTTTATATTCCGTATTACTTATTGATATACCAGAGACCAATGCAGAGTTCTTAATTTTCCTGATAAGAGGTTCTAAATATAAGTTGAAAAGGAAAGGAGAAAGGGGACACGCTTGACGGGTACCTTGGAATAAAATGAAAGATGTGGAAAGAACACCGTTACATTGGATTTGGGCTGATGGGGAGGTGTATAAAATTTTAACCCATTGTATAAATTCATTCGGGAGGTGATATTTGGGTAATAACCCAAAAAGATAGTCCCAAGAAACCCTGTCAAAAGCTTTTTCTGCATCCAGGGAAACAAGTGCTGCCGGTACAGATGAATCCCTGGACACAGAAGAGAGATATGCTATTTTCCTAAGGTGATCAGATGAAAGCCTTCCCTTTATGAACCCAACCTGCTCTATACTTATAGGGAGTCCCAAACCTGGCCTAGTCTAGAAGCAAGGATTTTTGCAAGAATTTTGAGATCCACATTAATTAGGGAGATTGGTTAATTAGGAATCAGGGGGGATCTTTGCCGGGTTTGGGAATAACAGTGATTATAGCTCGAATCAAAGAGGTATCAGATATACCCTTCTCAAAGATATAATGAAAGGTATCTAAAAGAATAGGGGAAATTATCTCTTTAGATTTTTTATAGAAATTTGTAGTGAAGCTGTCTGGGCCAGGGGATTTATCTGGGGAAAGAGAATCTATGGCATCACACATTTCTATTAATATAATAGGACCTTTTAAAAAGTTAGCCTGGGTATCTGAATAGGTGGGGAGATCGACATCTTGAATGAAGTTGTCTAATTGTTGAGATAAGAAGGGAGTACTGATGCTGAGTATAATTGTCGGTAGTAATCATGGAATTATTTTTATTATTATTTAAATTTTGGTAACTGGGAAAGTCCTGAGACCAGAGATCCCTTTTTCAGGGGCGACCTGGAGGTCACCCCTGAAATGCATTCACAAATGCATTTACAATATCTGGGGGGGAGGTTAAGAGGTCACCCGAAGTCGAGTAAATAGAGGTAATTATTTTATCCATTATTTGGGTACGAAGCTGAAGAGCCATAATTTTCCCTGCCCTTTCACCGTGATCAAAGTAGGATATTTTAGAACAAAGCATGAGAAATTCAGCCTTTTCTGCTATTAATTGGTTATATTGAGCACAAAGAGACTCAGCTTTTTCCCACTCCTCTATTGGAGCTGAAGGAAGGAGATGTCTCTCCCGATCTTCTATCTGGACTTGAAAAGAAGAGAGAGCTGCTGCTCTCTGCTTCTTACACTTAGTCGCTTACTGAATTAGCTCACCTCTCAGTGCACATTTCAGGGAGCCGCACAGAAAATCTTTTTTAGACATGGATGGGGCGTTGATTTCCATAAAGTTAGAGATGAATGTATGAAGGAATTGTATTTGATCTTCAGATTTCAAAAGTTGGTTATTTAACTTCCAAATTCTGTCTCTATGGATGTTGGGGGAAAGATTCAGATGAAGATGAACTGTACGGTGATCTGAAATAACCTTTGAAGAGTAGGTCTGAGAGACCCCCAGAAGATGATCAGCAGTTATAAGAAAGTAATCTATCCGTGAAAAAGAATGGTGAGGAAGAGAATGAAATGAAAATTCTTTATCTACTGGATACATTATCCTCCAAGGGTTTGTCAGGCCAACCAAGTTCATTAACTCATGTAAAACCTTTTGTCCCAGTGATAATTTTTGCTGACTCTGACCAGATCTGTCAAGTGAATTGGATATCACCTGGTTCCAATCACCACCTAGTATAATTGGAAAAGTGGTCCATGGGGCAAGGAGTATCATGAGGTTTATAAAAAAAGCAGGATCATCACAGTTAGGTCCATAAATAGAACCTAACACCAATTCAGAGTGACCCAGAAGGGCCTTCAGTAAAATAAATCTGCCCTCAGGGTCAGTGATTTCTTGTATAAGCCGAAATGGGATTCTATGGGCTATCAGGATGGCAACCCCCTTCTACGGGAGTCAATAGCTGAACCAAATACTTGACCCACCCAATTTCTATGTAAATAATGAATATGATTAACCCGAAGATGTGTTTCCTGCAGAAAGGCCATGTCAATTTGCAAACTTTTTAAATGAAGTAAAACCTTAGATCTCTTGGCTGGAGTCTGGGCTCCTTTTACATTCCAGGAGCAGTATTTAAAATTTGCCATAACAAAATTATGGGATATAATGGAGTAAAATATAAGACAAAGAAGAAAATATAACCAATCCTGAGTACAGAAAATTAAGAATATTTAATCCCCTCTCAGTTGCAGACAAACCCTTAATTATTGTCCTTTCACCCTCCTCCCTCTCCTTCCCAAAGTACAAACCCTCATAGCTAGGACCTAGAATACCTAGCTCTGAACCCCACAAATTATAATGCAATACTGAACTGAGAACAGTCCCTAACTGGGATATTGATTTAGGAGGTTCAAACCCCATTGTTTGACTTATGACTGCTTTTCCTGCAGCAAACAATCAAGCATGCCCCCCTCCCACCTCAACCTGTAACCTAAATGATACGGTTAGCAACTAACAATTATCTATGCTTAAAACAGGTACCTAACCCAACTCTCTATCTACCTATTATGGATAAATTCAAAACTTATAAGATAATATTTGTTTTTAAAGAACCCGTTAGTGATCTGAAGGCTGTCAAATCAAACTCAATATTTCTCAGTATTCTGGTAAAACATTGAGATACCTCTCACAATATTTCAGAGTTGTAAAAACACACAAGTAGATGGAAAAAAAACAAAAGTAATAAAAAAACCATGTAGCACAACCAAACCTATTATCAACAGCCACTTTTGTTATGATTTAAAAAGCTTTTACAACCAGAATCACAAAGTAATAACTCCAGTATAGAAGTAGGTCATGTGTCAGGACACAGCGTGTCCGATTTATATTAATCAGGCAAAAAAAGTTAAGGATCGTCCAACTAATACATTTATCCAACCTAATCAAGTCTTGTTTTTAACCACCCAGGTGATTCATTCAAGCAAAGCAGCAATAACCCGAGTTGATATTAACCAGAAAGTCAGAAAGGCTTGCAGCAGCTGATAGATTGTGCACATCTTCATGTAGACTAGAGCATTCACCCATCTTCTTAAGTAGTCAAAGTGTCCAAAAGCAGCAAAAAGAAATCTTCTGTGGCTCTTCCTCAGACCGATGAGTCTACATGTCTCACAGGGCTCAGGCAGCTAACTCAAAAATAAAACCTTTATGGGGCACTTCAGGACAGGGTAAGTAAAAACTCCCATAAGGGAGAAAACAGTACTAGACTCCCCAAATCGAAACAAAATCAAAATCAAATCCCTGCCTCCAGGCTCCTCAAAAATAAAGCATTTCTCCAGCACAAGCAACAGGGACAATCAAGCAAGATTCAAACTTGCATCCAATGTATCCTCCAGCCAGTTCCAGCCATTCCTTATAAACATATAGCGTTGAAGCCTCAACACGAGGTGAAAAGATCCAGGAAGAGGGCTGCCAGTTCCCCAGTAGCCTGCTCTGCATTATCAAATGTTTTCCAACTGCCCGAACATAAAACAGATAGCCTGGCAGGGTAGAGCATCCGAAATTTTATTTTAGCAGCTATTAATTTAGTGATGGAAGGATAGTACGTGGCCCTTTTTTGACGTGTGGCAACTGGCAAATCTTGGGAGAACTGAATCGGGCCTTCTTCCCGTTTAACCTCCTGTAGATCTTTGACTGCTGATAGGACATGTTGGTGATCAAGATAGCTCAGCAACTTCAAGATGAACGGCCTAGGCTTTGCACCAGCAGGGGGTCTGGGCCTTAAAGATCTATGCACTCTTTCCACTGCATAGGCCGTCGAGTGTGGAGGGGGGCAAGCTATTTTCATGAACATTTTCTGGGCAAAGGTGACTGGCGAATGACCCTCTACTTCTTCTGGGAGGCCGAAAATCACCAGGTTGTTACGCCTGTTTCAGCCTTCCAGATCTTCCAACTTTAATTTCAGTTTTTGTAGTTTGTGCCTGATAGAAGTCAGTTGTGGTTCCATTCGGGATCTCCAGGATTCAAGTGAAGACGTCCGAGCAGAGACATCAGAGAGTGCCTTGTTGGTTTCTTTCAGCTCTGTCCCTGTATCTTTCATGTCAGAGGCAAAGTCTGCATATGCCGCTTTTAAGCAAGGCCATTTCTGCTAGAAATCTGTCCTCAGAGAGTGGAGCTGCAGTCGCGGGAAGCTGAGAACCCTTCCCAGTACTAATGGCATGCATTTTTAGCTAATTTCGCTTGTTTTTCTGGAGTAGTAGGCGGCGTCCTAGATGGGAGGGCCTGTTTCATTTTGGCCTCCATTTCTCGTGATTTACCCTGCTAAGTTATTTAAATCAGCATCCAATTCCAGTCCTGACACGGAGAAAATCAGTACAAATCGAAATTTCAGTGCGTATTGAGCAATTTACTGATTTGTTGAGTAAATTAGACCATTGAGGTGGGAGTGAGAGCACAATGCGTCTGTTCAGGAAGAAAGCATCACATGATCCTCGGTCATCTTAGGACATACTACTGTAAGCAATTCTCTTGTAAATGTTTTGTATAATTTTTGTGTTTTGACATGTTTGTCTTATATGTACTTACTTGAATTGTAACATATCTAGCTGTTGTATTAGCCCCAGGTTATGTATGAAAAAGGACCTTGACTCTTTACACTTACCTGGTCAACAAAAGTTCAAATAAAATAAAAAATTATGAAAAATGGTAAATGTTTCCTGAGTGCACATTTGTCACTAAAATAAAGTAAAACAGTCAAAATATATTTTATTTTACAATTTTTGTCCAGAAAAGATACACTAAGTTGAGACTTGCTTCCAGGTGCATTCTAGGAGCACAGTAAAATTAAGTGTCTTGTTCACGGTAACACAGTATGCAAGTGGTGACTGTGAGATTCAAACCCAGTTTTCCAGGTTTACATCTCAGTTCTCATAACCACTATGCTATACAGCTTCCCAATATATTGTTTATTCCTCATCTGCCCCCACTTATGGACTTGCTGATGCAGAACAATGTACTCTCAGGACTACAGAACAAATCATCCCAGTTCACAGAGTCCTCATTTCAGTACAAGATAGACACCTAGAGTAAGAATAACTGTTTGCTCCAAACACTCTTACCATGTTCACTAGTATGGTGGGCCACCCTTGGTTGGTATGGTCTTCTCAGTATTGATTTATTTAAAGTTTAGTAACTGGGAGAGGCACACTGAGCCGAGGCACATGTCCAGGTGCGACCTGGGGTAGGGAGGAGAGTGGAAGAAACACATCAAGTACAGTGTGTGCATGTCACTAATATGGATAAAAATACAAGGATTGAATAACTAAGTGGAACTACAAATAACAAGTGCTAAAACAATATTATACATTGAGAGACCTAGGGAAGGAGGGATGGAGGGGAGTCAGAAAACTAGAATGGAGTAGTAAGAGAAGGATGGCAAGGATCGGGTAAAGAGGGTTGTGGTGAGGGAGGAAGAAGATAAGTGCAGCAATCGAGGTAAGGGGGAGTGATCAAAATAGACAGCTGTCAGAATGAGGGGGTACAGGTGCAAGAGGTAGGAGGGGACTGGGAATGACCATATTAGAGACAGTAGAGAGGGAGATTGTCGAAGAGAGCTGGAAAGAGATTTCTAGATTTTAGGGAGGTTGTAGGAGAAGGCAGCCTGCCCTGAGTTAGAGTGGGGACTGGGAAGAGAGAAGATGCAGGTGTCTCTAGAGTGAAGCTGGTAAAAGGAGAGCAAAGAGGGGGATAGGCAAGAGAGGAGAGGAGAGGTAGTGGCTAAGGGTCCCAAACTAGTATTTAGAGATAAAAGTTGATGCATGGAGCTGGCAGCATAGACTGAGGGAAGGAAGAAAGAGGGAAGAGTAAAGAGTGCAGTGATGAGTGCAGTGGGGAGTGTTGGAGACAAAATGGCAGAAGGCATCAGATAGAGTGTCTAACCAGGAGAGGGAAGTGGAAGGGGTGGACCCGAAACAATGTCGGTGGAGTCAAATATGGGGAGGATCATTCTGGTGAGTAGTTCATGGCATACAGATAGGGAGGGACATCTTTGTTTCTGTACATGGCTCATAGTTTTGGGTGGAGATTGGAGTTGATGTAATCTATGTAGGTCAAAAGTCAAGATGGCTGTCAAGCCATATGCCCAGGTACTTATAGGAGGGGACTGACTCTAGTAGAGTATTGTCAGGGGTTGAGAAAGAAGGGAGGAGAGAAAGTTTGGAGAGGTTTTGTGAGGTACCAAAAGTCATGAATACTGTTTTCTTCATATTGACCTTAAGCTGATTATCCTGGAACCAGAGTAAAACCCATTTGAAATCATGCAGCAGTTGGGACTTAACCACTGAGGCAGAGGGACCAGAGGTGTAGAAGATGGTACTGTCAGCAGAGAGATGAATCTGGGTGGAAGTGCAGGCAGAAGGAAGGTCATTTAAGAAGATGGAGATAAGGATAGGACATAGGATAGAACCTTGAGTGACACCATCTTTGATAGGGGAGAGGACATCCCAAGAAAGAACTTGATGAGTGTAACCAGAGCGGTAGGATCTAAACCAATCCACCGCATGGGATGAAATGTCAGCATAGTAAAGTTTGGTGAGAGGGATGAAATGAGAGACAGAGTCAAAAGCTAATGCAAGGTATATTAAAATGGCGACAGTGATAAGCCCACAGTCCACACCCATCAAGATGGCATCAGTGACTTGAAGCAGCTATGTTATGGTGGAGTGTTTTGTCTAAACCCAGATTGGAAGGGAGAGATGAAGTCAGAAGAGGAAAGGAAGTTGGAAAGTCTAGCAAGGATGAGGGATTCCTGAAGCCTGTCCAGAGAGGAAAGAAGTGAACTGGGATGATAGTTGCCAAGCGAAGAATGATCACTCCCTTTGTGCAGGGGAATCACCTTGGCAGCTTTGCCAGCCTGGGGAGAGTGCTGAGAGTGAAAGAAGGATTTAACAAGTGTGAAAGAGGGTGGGCAACAGCAGAGGCAGATATTTGAAGGAGAAGAGGGCCGAGGCAACCAGCCATGCTTGCTGCGATCCTGAAGTTCATTTCAGTTTATTGTGAAGGTACAGATCCTGTTGAGCATCCTCATTTACAAGGAGGTACCTTATACAACATATACGTGATACAAAATCACAGCTTACAATAATGCCATATACAATGAAGGTACATAAGTGTTACAATACACTTATTTACAAGGAGATCCCTAATACAACAAACACATGATACAAAATCACAGCTTACAATAATGTCATATGCAGTGATGGTACATAAGTGTTACAATACCCTGGATTCACAATTGCAAGGCACCAAGATAAAAGCAATGTACACTAACGGAGCAGGGAGAAGGATCAACACAACCTAACACGAAAGGACTAAGTAACAAATCCCAGGTTAATTACTATATACAAAACATGGAGGGAGATGCAACAAAAGATAAGACAGGAGGAGGGGGACACAGAGGAATAAGTGCCAACATTAGGACAGTATACATAGACAGGATTTGGGTTGCTAGATACACTGACAGGTTTCAGTGACATAATCTCTGACCAGCCTGTTGAATGCTGTTAGGGGTATTAGGCTGCACAGTTTTAAGGAGGTTTGAAGCTTATTCCATGAGGCTGGAAGGAAATAATTAATTGACACCATGCCAAAATGGGTACAAACTTTGGGTACCTTAAAGGAGATATATGAGCAGGTCCAAAGGAAGTATGCACTACTAAGACGTATGAGGACAGTTGAGATGTATTGGGGGCACTTATTTAGAAGTGCTTCATTAGTCCAGGAATAAGTGTGGATGAGTCTCCTAACAGTAAGAGAGGTCCAACCAATGATCTGGTACAAGGTGCAGTGGTAAGTTCTCACGGGGGTGCTGGTTATAAAATGGATGGCACAGTGAAATAATGTTTCCAGTTTGGAGACATGTATGGTTATACAGGTATTATACAAGATATCAGCATACTCAATGAGGGGCATGAAGGTAGCCTGTACTAGTCTGGTTCTAGATTTCCAAGAAAATAATGATTTATTTCTAAAGAAGAACCCTAATCTTTATTTCAGTTTTTTAGTAGGGGCATCGATGTAAATGGAGAAGGACAGATGCAAGTCTAATATAAAACCTAGATACTTTAAATTATTTACCACCTCCAATGTGTCTCCTAGGGGAGTAGTAATAGGAGTAATGGGATTCAGCATAGGGCAGAATGATGGGTTGTTGGGTGGGAAAAAAAAACATGACCTTTGTTTTGTTAGCATTAAGAAGCAGCTTGGACAAGATTAGGTTATGCTGGAGTTTCTCAAAGACTGCCTGGAGTGCCATGCAGACTTGGTCCACAGTTGGTTTTGATGTATAGAGCACTGTATCATTTGCAAATAAATGGATATTGGAGTCATCGATCCCTGAAACAATTTTATTGATGTAAATTAGGAACAACAATGGGCACAAAATGGAACCTTGTGGTACCCCTATTACGAGAGGGAGAAGCAAAGAATGGATACTGTTTATCTTAATGTGTTGTTTTCTATTTTCCAGATAGCTGGTAAACCAAGCAACCACTGAGTCTGACATACCATGTAATTCAAGGCTGTCAAGTAACAAGGGATGATCCACTATATCAAAGGCCTTAATAAGGTCCAACAATGCTGCCCTGGTGACATGTTTTCTATCCATAGCCTCAAACCAGTCACTAGTGACATTTGACAGTGCCAAGACTATGCTATGATGATTTCTAAAACCCAGTTGAAGAGGGCTTATCAACGGATTCAATTCGAGGAATGACCTGACTTGGTTACTGACCAATTTCTCTAGGATTTTTGATAGGGCCAGCAATATTGAGATTGGCCTATAATTGTTCACATCACTGGAGTCACTAGACTTGAAGAGGGGAATAAGATGAGTGACTTTCCATTCTTGAGGTACAGTACCATTTAATAATGATAGATTAAATAAATGCGTGATTGGGGTGGTGAGGAAATAGTGACCAAGTCTCAAAAAGAAGGGGTCGATATTATATGCATCCAGATTGAGTAGTTGCTCTTTAACCTGTTTAAAGGTGATTTCCAAGAAGGAGAAGGACATCGGAGATAACAGATTTGACGGAGCAGCCACACCGATGATGGAGGAATCAAAGGTGAGGCCTGTTGTGGCAAAATGTTAATTAAGTATATCAAGAATAACAGGTCTGTCTGAGATTAGATTGCCCTTATGAGAAATGCTAGCAGGAAGGGATGGTGGGATTATATTCCCTTCTATTAGCTTGAAGGTATGCCAAATCTTAGATGGATTCCCATTGGATGATTCCAGGGTATTTAGGTAGTAATTTTATTTTGTGGTTTTAACCAGTTTTGTACTTGCATTACAGCAGACTCTAAAAGCTGTCCAATCTGCATGAGATTTAGTGTGTCTGGCAGTGACCCATAATTTGTCTCTTTTGGATAGCATTAATATGATTTCTGCATTAAACCAGGGACAGGTTGCTTTTTTCACACTGCTATTAACAACAGGTGCATGGAAATTTATAATTCTAGTGCTGATACATTTGAAGATGGACAGGGCTTCATTAATTGAATGAGCTAGGTAAAATTGTTGCCAGTTAATGCTAGACAACTTGCAGGGATAAACTTCCTAAAGCATCTTTTAGTGATTATTTTGCTAGATTTGACTAATTTTGGCAAGCTTCTGACCCAAACCACTATATTGTGGTCACTAAAGGGATTATGCCAAATGGCTTGGTGGGATATCTTATGTGGTCGATTTGTCAGGATAATGTCTAATAATGAACTAAGCAAGTGGTTTATGTGGCTAGGCCTGGTAATTTCCGTGACTAGTTGTGAGAGGCCTAGGTCATCGCAGGCAGTCTTGAAAGGGACTGATTTTGAACAGAGCCAGTCAAGGTTCAGGTCACCTAAAATTAGTGTCCCATTCATATTGGCATCTAGAGAATGTAAAATGTGGGACAAGATATCTAAGCCTGCAGACGGCGGTTGGTAGCAGCCGATTATATTAACTGATTCGGATGACGCGATAGCTACTGTAGCTCGAGTGATAGGCATTTGAATTGTCTAGGTTTGGAGGTTGCCTCAAGGACTGAGACAGTGAATTTCTCATTAATATGGCTAGCCACTCCACCACCTCTAGAAGGTCTATCTGCATGGTAAAATAAATAATCTGGTGCTGACAGAGCTTGGTCCAGGACTGAACTTTTTAGCCAGGTTTCTGTCAAAACCAACATGTCTGGCCTGGAATAAGATACCCATGCTTTCATGTCTGTCAGTTTCTTTTGAAGACTGCATATATTAATTAGCATCATTTTAAGGCCCTTCAATGTGATATAATCCATAGGGGTAAGGGTCAAGGGAGGACCAGGATTGAGTTCTACATTACCAGAACATAGGAGAAGCATTAAAAGAACCTGTGATAACCAAGATTTGGAGGTAACATTGAGGAGTTTATGATAAGGAGAGAGATTGTATTGAAAACTGTTTGCCCAAATTCTATGGGAGGCAAAGTATCTGGCTGAGATTGCACCCTCAAGTGATATAGCCTTAAAATTATGAGGTACTCTGGACACAAGAAAGAGTGACAAGATACTGGTGTGCAGATTCCAGTTTGGGTGAGGGTACAGTGAGAAGGATAGCAAAGGGGTGCTGGTAGGGTTAAAATCATAGTGCTCATGGTATTTGAGCTTGGGTGATCCTAATATGGACAGGAGAGCAATGATAATTAAATATATTTCTATGGTAGGGATATGTATAAGTGCTAGTATAGAGGCAGGCTAAGTGAGGCAACTCATGGGCCAAGCAAAATAAGCTTGGACCAGCAATATGCAGCAAAATCTTTGACAGAGATGGTGCTGAAACTATTAGGCAGACCGGTTCACGTTTCCTGAAATAAACCTATTGCAGTACTGTACAGCTCGGGTGATTACAAACCAATGGGCGAACAGGAGGGGAAAAGGGGAGTGGTTATGGCTGCAAGAAGTGGTTCCTTGGCTCAAAGCCTGTCGCAGGCAGAAAACCAAAATGGATGCAGGGAATGAGCAGGGGGTGCTGCGGTTCAATCAGAGCAAGAAGCTGTCCCCTGGCTCAAAAGTCTGTAGCAGAGAAAAAAACAATACAAAAATTGGTGGTCCACAGTCAATACAACACAGGAAAGAAGGCAGAGGAAGCAGTCCAATCCCACACTGGCAGCCGGGGAGGTGCGCCCAATACAGAATAAGGCTGAAGATCAATTGAGCAGTCTTTTCTAGGATGCTGTACCTGGATAGCTTAGATCTGCGGGGAGCTAAAGGAAGCATGGCCAGCCAAAAGGAGCTGGGCAATGGGCCACTGGATAGCCTGGTCAGGCACAGAGCCTAAAGAAAGGGAGAGGGAAGGGTTACTCAATTTAAGCTAGGGAAAAATAATTCAGGTTAGCTGAAAGGTTAAGCAGTGAAAGGGCTTAAAAAACTAGAGCTCAGATTAGCTGAGCAGTTAAATGGTGGGAGAGCTTCAACTAAGAGAACAAAAGGAGGATTAGAATAGATACAGAAAGGGGGGAAGGCAGAAGGAAGAACAAAGGAGTTAGATGATGGGCACTTAGTCTGGCACCAAGGTCACAGCAGGGGAATATGGGGGAGGGATAGGAGTAAAAGGAGATTGCTGACTAAGGACAGGATAGGAGGGCTAGAACAAGGCAGGAATGCAGTCAAAAAGCAAAATAGTCAAGAAAATGGGAGGGAGGGGAAGAACAGAAAGGTAGCATTAAAAGAAATCAAGGGAGGGAGGGAAGAACAGAAGGGTAGCAGTAATAGCAATCTAGGGAAATGGGTGACACAGCAGTGCAGCACAATAAATCAATACCTTAGCAGATTAACCAATATGGCAAAATTAACCAAAGCTGGTAGGCAGTGGATTAAATACCAGGAGGCAAAACAGTGAAAATAAATACTGGCAATACAGAAGATTTAGAAGGAACATTTAGATGAATTCCAAACAAAAATTTACAGAACATCAAAAGCAACTACAAAACAATAGCACATTAATTTAAATGCAGGAGGCTGACAGAGCAGTGTAATCTATAAACCTAGCTGAGGGGTTGGACCTTGGAGGAGTCAATGCTCCAGCCTGACACAGATAGGGGAACCAAGAGCCGCTGGCTGGAGTGAGGAGGCCATGATTACTGTGTAAACCATGGGCCAACTCTCAGCCACTGGTCTGTTCTGGATATAGTGAGTGAGCGACGGTGCCATGCTCCAATGGGAGCAAGAAGAAGTCCCCTGGCTCAAAGCCTGTGGCAGGCAAACAGTCAAAACAGACGCAGGGAGTGAGTGGGAATGCCATGGCTCCAAACAGAGCAATAAGTGGTCCCTGGGCTCAAAAGCCTATAGCAGAGAAAGAAACATTTCGAAAACTGGTGGTCCACAGTTAGCACGAAATGGGAAAGAAGGCAGAGGAAGCTGTCCAATCCCACTCTAGCAGCTGGGGAGGTGCACCCAATACAAAACAAGGCTTAAGATCAATAGAGCCAATAATAAGTCTATCCTAGGATCCTGTACCTGGATAGCTTAGCTCTTCGGGGAGCTGAAGGAAGTGTGGCCAGCCAAGAGGAGCCAGGCCTCAGGCCACTGGATAGCCCAGTTGGGCAGGGAGCCTAGAGAAAGGGAGAGGGAAGAGTTACTCAGTTTAAGTTAAGGAAAAAGAATTCAGGTTAGTTGAAAGGTTAAATGGTAGGAGGGCTTGGAAAACAAGAGTTCAGGTTAGCTGAGTAGTTAAATGGTGGGAGGGCATAGGTAGAGAGAACAAGATTAGATTAGGTACAAAAGGGTGGGGCAGAAGGAAGAACAAAAGGGTTAGATGATGGATGTTTAGTCTGATGCCAGGATCATGGCAAGGGAATATGGGGGAGGGATAGGAGTAAGAGGAGATTAAAGATTAGGGACAGGATAGGAGAGCTAGAACAAGACAACAAGCGAAATGGACAAGAGAATGGGAGGGAGGAGAGAACAGAAAGCTAGCAGTGAAATAAACTGAGGGAGGGAAGAACAGAAGGGTAGCAGTATTAGCAATCTAGGGAAAAGAGTGAGACAGTAAGGCAGCACAATAAATCAATACCTTAGCAGATTTAGCAATATAGCAAAATTAACCAAAGCTGGCAGACAGTGAACTAAATACCAGGAGGCAAAACAGTTAAATTAAATACTGGCAGGGCAGAACGTTTAGTAGGCATGTTAAGATGAATTCCAAACAAAAATTTACAGAACATCAAAAGCAACTGTAAAACAATAGCAATAGGAAGAGGTAATAGTCGGGGAGAGATAGCAGGGAATCAGTAATTCTGGAGGAGAGCCATGTATCTGAGATACGGAAGAGATCAGGGGAGTAGTTGGAGACCCAGACTTTGAAAAGACCGAGTTTAGGGAGCAAGCTCCTGGCATTAAGATGAAACAGTCTAAGACCTTTGGGGATGGAGAAAGGGGAGGTGGCAGGGTGAGGGCTTGTATTAGGTTGAACTTCTCCAGATAGGAGGAGAAGTAGACAGAGAAAGAAAGTTTTGTGAAAAGCTTTACACATAATTGGGTGTCGGGGGGGATTTGGGTTTGGACGGGGAGGAGAGGATAGTTCAAGTCTGTGAAGGCATTTGAGATTCAGGGAGGGGAAGGGAGGAGGCCAGAGTAAAGTGATAGAAGGGGTGGGAGAGGGAAGGAGTGTGGGGAACCCAAAGGTCCATTTTCATGCATGACCTGTATATATAAAACAATAGGAAGCAGTAATGAGAGATAAATTGTCATTAACTTGTTACTTTCTACCCAACCAACAAAAACTGAGTCACAGATAGATTTTTAAAGCTTTGATAATGTTTGCAAGATGTGCACAAATAAGCATAAAGCAAGAAGATGACATAAATATAGCCTGTGCAGTATAGCCTAGAGATTAGAACACCAAGCTGTGAACCTAGAGAATCAACAGACCAGAGTTTAAATCAAGCAAAATGCATGTTGTGTGACCCAGAGAAAGTCACTTAACATCACTGTGCACCTGAGATGCACCTGTCCATGATCCTTGGCTCAGAATGTCTTTACTGTAATAAAACATTCTAAAATAAATATACAGAAAATGCACAAGAGTATCTTTTTGTATATCATAAAGATAAAAAGCAGTCTGTAAAAAGATAATTATAATAGCTATATTATTAAAAAAGATAAAAGAAGATTAAAATTAGACTTTACAACTCTTACTGCATTGCAGGCTTTCAGTTCCTACTTTGAAATAATACAATATTTCTCTTTCAGTATAACAAAAACAACTCAAGAACTTAGAATAAAAGAACTCTGTCTTGATTTCTTTCATCCTCACTCCAAAGTGCAAAGACAGAAAACAAAGGGAAGAACATGTGTACTTGCAGTACATGACATGCCTTGTATGCCAGTGGTAGAAAAGAAAGGAAGCAATTTTGCTTTACTTACAGTTCTTATAAAGAATGTTCTTTTTTTTTTTTTTACTATGTTGATATAAATGAAATGGCAACAGTGTATGACAATCTCTTGCACTATAAAGCAAAGACTGATTTGAATGCTGTAACCTCCATGTGAATCTGCACTCTATATAGTATTTGTTTACCAAGAAGGTACAACAGCCAGCACAGAAACACACAGTGTTGCATGGAAGCATGCACCACACAGGATGCAACACAGTGCATGGACAAACATCCACCCATGCCCAAGGGCACACCAACACTGGGACACAGTAGCAGGTCTACCAAGCCACTGGCGTGTGGCCATGGCTGCTGTGTACACATGTCCAGCACCCCTACATGGCACAGGTGTGCCAGCCTCCCTGCACAGGCACCATGAAGCTGTATGCCACCAGCATGCGGCCGGAGCACAAGTCACAGACACTGGAGCACATCCCCTGCAACAGACACAAGTGACAGCATGGAGGGAGGACAACAACAGCAGAGGCCACAGTGCCACTGGAGGCATACATGCACCATACTGGTGATGGGAGGCAACCTGGCATTGTGCCGTGTACAGTTGTTATCCAGCATGGACAGCCACCACTGACATGCCAGCAGACCGTGCATATCACAGACATGCAAGGGTGTCAGCTGCACAGGCCATGGATGGTCTGACAGGGGTGCCATGCACACAGTGCATGCACCGTGGACCACTGCACACAGGCATCCAGTGCACAGAGAACAACACTCAAACCACTGACAGTGACTAATTCCCCTGCCCACACCATAGGTGGTTCCCTTCCGGACACACACACACACACGCCCATGCGTGCACCACCCCTAACGCCATGCACACCACTGCAGCTGAGTACCTATAGCCCACTGCAAATCAGAGACCACCACAGTTGTCATAACAAAACAAATGTATTAAAAACAGGTAATCAAAACAACTATTTACAATTATGTACAATGGGGGAAGGGCCACATACCAGGTGGGGGTGGGTAAGGTGTTTTCAGGGGCATGGATGGACTATCATCTGCCCTACTCATCCTCCATGTGGCACCGATGTCTCCTACGCCTCCTCACCCCATGTCAGTCCATCCTTTGGAGGAGCTCCAGGGTCACTCTCGCCACCTGTAGCAGCTCCTGCAGTCCCCTCTCGATGGCCTGAAGTCGCCGTCCACCTAGGACGAGGGAGCAGAGTCAATACGTGTGACTGTCCAGCCCCCTGCAGCCCACCCATTGTGCATGGCATACAGCCATGTGCCACGCCCCTGTGATGGTGTGTGACCACCCACAGTGACCGTGTCCACAAAACCTGCCTATCCAGGCACCCACAGCCATGCAGACCATTGCACACACCCACCGCCCATGTCCCGCACAGCACCACTGTGGCCGTACAGTGACTTGGCTATGCGGTGTGAAGGCAGCGGCACAGCCATGTGCCCGGTGCATGCATGGACCACCATTGACGCACTCCCAGACATGCAGTGCCACTGGACAGTGCTGACTGTAACACTTCACGTGCATGGCAGTGGTGCCAATGGATGGTGGCCATGCCCCGCTGCCCGCCCAGTTACACAACATGCAATAGTAATCATGGATGTAAGGCACTCTCCATCATCAGGCTGGTCCCTGCGCCTCTGCAGACCTTCACCCCTCCTGGCCTGCTGGTCCTCCTGGCAGCACCTCCTCTCCCTCGCCAGCCTGTGCTCTTCTGGGCCTAAGGTGCAAACATGGAGAGAGGAACATCAGTACAATCTGGTAGCAAAGTCCCCCCGCCGCCCCCATGTGTGTGCAATCCCACACGGCCATACACATCCACCCCCCCGATACCACCACCACGGCCAACACTGGACGGCCCGCCCATGTGCCGGACACATGCAACCGTGATACCCGTATGGACGATAATAGTGTATGGATGGGGCACCTACCTGGCCGTGGCACCGTGCCCCTCCTGGCATGTTCCCGCAGGCGGACAAGAGTGTCCGGGTCCCTGCACCTGAGATCCCCATACCTGTGGCGAAACTGCTCTGCCATGCGCCCAATTCCCATGGCCTCCTCCAGTGCATCAGCCACCTCCTGCCAAACTGCACTCCTGGCCCTGTCCAGGGATGCATCACCATATAGAGCCCCAGCATGGGGCTCTACAATGGCCACCAGATTTGCTAATTCCACCTGGCTCCACACAGTAGCCCTTCTCCGAGCCATCTCAGCAGATAGTTGAGGTCAAAATGGTGCTCGGCAGTGTGGTCCCACCATGTGCAGATGCTGCCATTCCCTATCACGCTGTCACCGAACAGCTCGATAGTGGTGCATCCATGCCGGACACATGGTGCCTCAGGGGCAAAGGTCGGGCACAGGATCAAGGGTCTCGCGCGCATGGACAGCCACCGCGCGATTGGAACCCAATGCGTGTAGCATGATTGGGTGCCTGAGTGCCACCTCCTGTAGCGGACTACAGCGCTGTGGCACCAGTGTGCCTACGGCACCCCAGTGCCACAGTGCCATATATGTGAACATCGCAGTAGCGCCACTGGCACAATGGTGGCGATGCCCTGCATTGCCTCCCACACACAGCACGTCAGCAGCACGGCAGGTGCCTGTGTCATCACCCCGGGCATGTGCAGTTAAGTGTGTACTACGTATGTCACAGAACTGCGCCCTTGGCTGAGCACATTCAACACAATTGCGCAAAGTGCAACAGAGCGATATTCAGCCGGCATATGCAAATCAGCTAATCAGCCATTCAATGGTGCAGACACTGCATTTGCATCCACTTAAAAATGCACCTCACCTCATTTGCATGTGTTGTGCTATAAAACTGCTACATTGGGCTGCACTGGCCATAGTCGGTTACTGCAGTCTATTGTGGTGAGTTGCATGCTGTTTGGGAGTGTGGACTGTGGTGTTTGGGACATGCATGGGACTGCACAGTCACAAGTAACACCTGTCATTCTCACAGGATGAATAATGACCGATCGTGAGGTGGAGGAAGAGGAACAGAGACGTGGAAGGAAGAGGAGGCCTAACTTCACCAAGGCAGAAACAGATGCCCTGTTTGAGGCCTACCTCAACCATGAGCTGCTGCTCAGTGGACACCAGAGAACACCACAGGCCCATGCTGCTGCATGGGAAGAGGTGGTGCATGCCATCAACCTGCATGGCAGCCGCCAGCAGTCCATGCAGGAGTGCAAAAAGAAGATGGGCACAGACAGGTGGAGGATTAAGGAGAAGGTGGCTGCCATCAGGGCAGCACGGTCTACGACCGTTGGGGGTCAGCCGGACATGCAACGCCTGACCCCACAAGAAGAATGGGTTGCTGGCAGCATGCAGTGTTGTGCCATCGAGGGTGTTCTGGGTGGTGGATTCCAGATGGGTGGTAGCCCGTCACTGCATGGTAGGTCACATACATTAATGCTGCTGTTTTTCCCTTACAGCTCCTGAGCATCTAGATAGGTCAGCGGTGGTGGGCTTCTCCACTGAGGGCGGTAGCATGGAGATAGAGGAGGGCCCGTCCACCTCCACAGGCATACGAGGGTCAGGGTGACAGTGGGCCCACCTGGACGTCCGGACTGATGTTGGTGGAGCAGGTGCGGAGGAGGCCATGCCCGTGTTCCAGCATGCCAGCGTCCAAGAATGCCAGCATGCTGAGATTCGGGCTGGTGCCGGATCCGTCACTGATGATGATGGAGCTAATGTCATGGGCAGTGATACGTGTGGGCCACAGGATGGCCACACAGCTGGTGAAATCACGGGCATGGCCATGGGTGGTGCCGCTGTGGAGGCTTGCGTGACATCACAGTCCCAGCCTGCACCTGTCTGCACCAGTGGGGCAGCACTGGTGTGTGTTCAGGAGAGTGGGGCTGTTGCAGCCACTGCAGCAGCACTGTTGAGCCCTGGAGAGTGGCAGCTGGAGGGGCAGTGTCAGCAGTCGGCCAATGGCCATGGGGGTACAGTGTCAGGGGGCGGCGGCAGTGCACTGCCTATGGACATGCCCAGGTGTGGACCTGGTGTGCAGCACCCACACTCAAGGGGTGCTGACCATCAGGGCTGTGAACACCATGAGGGACAGCATGCCGATCAGGCAGATGACCTCTTAGATGAGCACACCCACATACTCCAAGCATCAGTCAATCAGCAGGTGCGGCTTGTGACTGCAGTGGATGCACTCAGTGTGGCTGTGTGCCAGACAGAGGAGCAGTGCAGCAGAGACACCGGTCTGCTTCTGGCAGGGATGGACCGGTTACGGGAGGATGTGACCGCCGCCATTGACAGGCAGACACAGGCAATCACAGCTGCCATGTCCACAATGGGCAGTTATTTTCCCATGCGTCGCAGACACCACACAGTGCAATGTCCACCCCCCATTCCCGGCACTGTGTGACACCCTCCTTGTCGACACTGGGTTCAGCTGTTGGCATCCCAAGCATGCCTGGCGCAGGCATGCTCGGTGTGCTGCAGACCCCTGCATGAGCATGCAATGGAACCCCTGGGGGACCGTCGGTGTCACCCCATGAGGCCATTGGTCAACCTGTCACTGCTGGTGGGTCTAGGCAGGGCTGCCCATGCATCCGTGGCAGCCATGGCACTGTGGCGCATGACTGACCTGTGTCCCAGCATGGCTACTGTCTGATGCTGCCCTGTGTGCATTGTGTTGTTTGGCGTGCAATGCACGGGTGGGGTACCCGGCCCTGCACACACGTACACGTTCCATCTGCACACCCTCCTGGCTGCTGTCCGCTGTGGTGTGTGCATGATGATGCCCACGTTGCACTGTCCACCACTGTGCAATGGTGCCCAGCATCTGACACACACACAATGACAGGCACTGGGTGTGGTGGTCTGTGGACGTGTGTGTGGCTAGGGGTATCGGTCGGGGTCAGCGTGCCTCCTACCCTTTGTGCATGTCTAGTGAGGTGTGAGAGTGTGTGTGTGTGTGTGTGTGTGTGTGTGACCATGTGCCGTGTTAGACCTTGCCCATCCCTGGCAGCATGTGCGGTTGCATGCTCAGCCAATTCCCTTAACGACATGCACCCCTGGTGTTTGTCCATGAGTGTTTGTGGGTTGTGCCTTTGCCACTGGTGGTTGCACATGGCCCCATGACTTACCTGGGTTGGATGAAGTGCTCCTCTGTGATGGTGTGCCGGTGCAGCTGTGCCAGCCAGATCAGTCGGGGGTCCCTTCGCCCAAGAGGGGGCTGCCCATCACCATCTTCACCAGTGTCCTCATCGTCCCCATCGCTGTCCCCCTCTTCAACCTGTATGGCTATTCCACAGTCGTTGGCCATGTTGTGCAGGATGCAACAGCCCAGGAATAGCCCACAGGGTTTTGAGGAGCTGTACTTAAGGGTACCGCCAGACGTGTCCAGGCAATGGAAATGTGCCTTCAGTATCCCGAACATCCGCTCGATTACATTGCATGTGGTGGCATGTGCCTCATTGTAGCATTGCTGCGATGGGGTCGCGGGCTGCCGGTATGGTGTGAGCAGCCAGGGACGGAGTGGGTATCCACTGTCACCTGTGTGTAGAGGGTGGAAGTTAGTTTGGTGATCAGTGTCACCCTGCCTTGGGCCATCTAGGCCAATACCCATGTCACCTCTGACTATGCCCCTCCCAAGCTCCATGTCTTTCTGTGTGGTTTGCATACTCACCCACTAAGTGGCCAGTGGGGATGTCCCCACTCTCGAATCTGTGGCACAGTGCTGACTGGTGCCAGATGAAGACATCTTATGCTCCCCCAGGGTGCGTGGCACAGACATTGATTATGCGCCCCCTGGCATCGCACACCACCTGGCAGTTGATGCTTGCATACCCCTTCCGATTCATGTATGCGGCCCCTTCGGGGCCAGGTGGTGTGTGGATGGCCACATGGGTGCAGTTTGTTGCCCCGAGCATGCCAGGCATACGTGCTACCCTGTGGAACTCCTGTATGTTTGCTGTGCGCTCTGCCGGTGTGCTAGGGAAAGGGATGTACTCTGCAGCATGTGGCAACAGTGCAGTGAGGAATTGGGTGAGGTGGTGTGATGCGGCTGACTGGGTTATGCCTGTCGTGTCCCCTGTTGGTCTCTGGAAGGTACCCGTGGTGAGCAGGCACATGCAAGCTGTCACTATTGTCTCCATTGACAGATCATGGCTCCGTCATGTGGGTGCCTGCATCACATCACTGCACAGCTCACAAAGCCACCTCAGAATTGACAGATTCAGGCGGTACCTGCCCACAATCTCAGTATCGGTGTACAGCTCGAAGCTGGTGCAGGCTCGGTACTGCCTGTCGGGGGCATACCGCTGACGGGCCCTTCCACGGCCGCGCCCCCTGCTGCCTGCCTTCTCACCCCCCTCATAACTGCCTCCATCTGGATGGTGGCACTGGCTATGTCCCTGGCTTGTGCTCCCCCCCGGCAGCTGTTTCTGTGTTCCCCCTGCTGTCCTTGCTGCTACTTACCCTGCAATGGGAACACGTTCCTGTGGTGGCCTCAGTGCTGTGTGGCACTTCCCCATTTAGCACTGCACTGTAGCTGTGGCTCCCTACACCTTCCCTGTTCCTGGGGGTTCCAGGTGCTCTGTCTCTGTCCTGCCCTGTGTGTGTATTGCCTGTGTGGCTGGCTATGGTTCAGCAACATGTGCCTTCCCCTGTAGCGTTTTTGCACCTCTCTCTTGTTCCTTTTTATTTTGGCTCATTTCCGCTATCGCGCAACTTCCACTTGCTCCCCTATTGCGCATGGTGCATGTTGTTGAATATCGCACTGCGCCATTTATGCATGGTTCCTCCCCCTTCAGTTGCACATGCATTCATTATCATTGCGCTCTTGTGTAGTGTGATTTGGGGGGTGCATCTGCCTCCCACTGAATATCGCAGAATGGTGCATTTTTGGACTTGCGCTGGCGCATCTCTATTGCGCATGGCGCAACCCTTTTGAATATCTGGGCCAAAGAGTTTACATAGACACTGTCAGCAGATAAGGACCTATGGCCCACACAGTCTGCCCATTTGAGCTTTTAAGTCCACTTTATATTTTTCTAGAAGTCTGTTGCCCCTTACCCCTGACCCCCAGAATTCCCCTTATGTCTATCCTATGCATTCTTAAATCCTGTGATTGTTTCAGCCCCCACCACTTCCTCTGGCAGGGTGTTCCACTTGTCCACCACACTTTCTGTGAAGAAATTCTTCCTCATGTTTCCTCTGAATCGCCCTCCCTCCAAATTCATCCCTTGCCCTCTAGTCCTGAAACATCTTTTTCACTGGAAAATAGTGTATTCCTGCACCCTGTTCCTCCCTGTAAGGTACTTGTATGTCTCTATCATATCTTCTCTCTCCCTCCTCTCCTCCAGGGACTACATATTCAAGTCCTTCAATCTGTCCTCATACGACTTGTGATGCCATCCCTGTGCCATCTTTGTTGCCCTCCTCTGAACCTTCTCTACCCTGTCTATGTCTTTATTTAGGTAAGGTCCCCAGAACTGTACACTGTACTCCTAGTGGGGCCTCACTAGTGTCTTGTATAGTGGAATTATGACCTCCTTTTCCTGCTGGTGATGCTCCTGCCTATGCATACCAGCATCCTATTTGCTTTACCTGCTATAACATGAGAAATAATGTCTTTGAAGTGATGCTGTGGGTTGTTTAGGAACTACTATTACTGTGGACCATGTGAAACATGATTTGCTGATGATATTATATTTTGAATGATGAGACTGGAGCCTCAAGGAGGAGAAATCATGATGGATGTTGATGATGGATAAGTGACAACAGTCCTGAAGTTAGCATCTAGGTAAGAAGTTGGCTTGTTCTTCTGTGGAGAATGAGAAACCAGCTGGAGACTTCAGTTATAGAAGATGGAAGCAGCCTTCAAGTTGCTATGATAAAATGTAACAAAGATCTGCATAATGGATATTCTAAGATACTGGTCAATTGATTGAATGATTGACAAAGATAGAGGCCGAAGATTTCCCCAAAGCGTCAGCTGTCAGAGGGAGGAGTAAAGGAGAGGAGAGGAATTGACATAGCCAGTTCTGATTTTTTTTAAGTCCCTTATGATGGAAATAACCAATTGTTTGAAAGTACAAACTTTTAAAACAAGAATTAGAATATGGTTTGATGTTCATAATGAATGTATTTATTTTACATCATGGAATAAGTTTTGTTAACCTGCCTGTACTTTGTATTCTTCTTGAAATTCTGTTTTAACTTACTGCATGTCTGTACTTATATTTGATGTTTTATGTAAGACTTGTCAATGTGAAAATGGGCAATATTGCTCATCATGCCTACAAGCATAAAAAATAAAAAATGAAAAACAAAATGCTGCCAGTATGGTTTACCTATGGAGTTGGACTTTAACCTCATAGGCAGTACTATCGGGCAGGAATGTTGACACCATGAACAGGTCCACTTTGAGTAAGTGAGTAGATTAACACATGATGATAGTCTTGAACAGCAGCATTGACTGAGTCTGGAGTAGGCAAACCTCTCAGTAATCCCCTGAGCCTCAGGGACTTTCCTGATAGTGCCGCAAAATGGTTCAAGTTCTCCAGAATTTGTGCCTCCAAACTGACAGGGGATCAAAGGAACAAACAATGACAAACAAACAGGTATAAACTGTCCCCCCAGGAATGCACTCCACACTAATTCCTCCCCATCCTGTCAGCTTCCTGAGTGAACATGAAAGCTGTGAGATAGCAACATAGAAATATAGACTTTGACAGCAGATAAGGACCGCTTGGCCCATCTAGCCTGCCCATTTTCCTACCTACAGGATAGGCCGCAGATCCTAGTTAACCAACAGCCTATTTCTTCCTACCCCCCACAAGAATTGCCTTATGTCTGTCCCATGCATTCTTGAATTCTCCCACAGTTTTAGACCCCACAACCTCCTCAGGAAGGCTGTTCCATGCACCCACTACCCTCTCTGTGAAATAATACTTCTCACATTGCCCCTGAACTGCCCTCCTTCTATCTTTAAATTGTGACCCTTGTTCTTGCAAGTCTCTTTTTCTGAAAGATGCTACCCTCTTGACTTTGTTGATTCCACTGAGGTACTTAAAAGTTTCTATCATGTCCCTCCCCTTCTTTCCTCAAGGGTATACATATTAAGCTCCTTTAGTCTCTCCTCATACGGCTTCTCTTGCAGACCCAGCACCATTTTAGTGCCCTCCTCTGACTACCTCTATCTTGTCTATGTCCTCTGGAGATGGGGTCTCCAGAACTGGACACAGTACTCAGGATGGGGTCTCACCAGCTGTCTGTACAGAGGGATAACAACTTCCTGTTTTCTGCTGCTGATGCCTGTCCCTATACATCCCAGTATACCCCCAGCCCCTCCTACTGCCTTCTCACATTGCTTGCTAACCTTCAGGTCATCTGATATGATTACCCCCAGGTCCCTTTCCTTTTTGTTGTTGTTACTACCTCCCACCCATTGTGTATTCTTCCCCTGGGTTCTTGTTTCCCAGGTGCATTATTTACACTTCTTTGCATTGAATCCTAGCTGCCATACTTGACCATTCCTCCAACCTTGCCAAGTCCCTTGTCATCCTTTCCATGCCTCCTTGTGTATCAACCCTGTTGCAGATCTTTGTGTCTTGCAAAAGGCATACTTTCCTTCCAGTCCCTCTGCAATGTCACTGATGAAGACATTAAAAGGACTGGACCCAATACTGAACCCTGCGGTACCCCACTAGTAACCCCTCTTTCTTCAGAGTGGACTCAATTTACAATTACCTTCTGTGTCCTGTTGTGCAGCCAATGTTTCACCCAGGCTACCACCATGGGACCCACTCCCAGGCTGGTTAATTTGACTATTAATCTTTTGTGTGGGACTGTGTCAAATGCCTTGCTAAAGTCTAGGTAGGCCATGTCCACAGCCCCTCCCTGGTCTACTACTTTGGTCACCCAGTCAAAGAAATCTATTAGATTCATCTGACATGACCTTCCCACTGTGAACCCATGCTGCCTTGGGTCCTGTGCTCCACTGGCCTCTAGGTATTCAACTATTCTTTTCTTCAGAAGTGACTCCATCACTTTCCCTACCACAGAGGTCAAACTGACAGGTCTGTAGTTTCCTGCCTCTGTCTTGGTCCCGCTTTTGTGAAGGGGAATCACATCCGCCTTCCTCCAGTCCTCGGGTACCACACCATCCTCCCATGATTTATTAAAAAGAGTAGCCAGTGGTTTCACTAGTTCCTCCCTTAATTCCTTTAGAATTCTGGGGTGAATTCCATCAGGACCCACTGCTTTGTCCACCTTCAGTTTTAGGAGTTCTTGCAGAACCCTTTCTTCTGTGAAAGGACTGGGATCGAACCCCCTATCAAGAGTACTTCTGTTAATTGGATTAGGCACTTCCCCCTCCTCTTTTGTGAATACTGAGCAGAAATATTCATTCAGTATCCCTGCTTTTTCACTGTCCCTCTCTGCCCACCCAATCGCTCATTCTATTCAGCCTCACTATCCCTCCCTTGTCTTTTCTACGCCTCTGATGTACCTATAAAAGGTTTTATCCCCTCTTAACTGAGTTGGCTATCTTTTCCTCAGTTTCGCCTTTGCTATTCTGACTTCCTCTGCTTCCTTCTGCCTTAACTGATACAGCTCTCTGTCCTGCTCCTTCTGTGTTTCCTTATACTTCTGAATGCTATCTTTTCTTGTTGACTTTCACAGCCACCTCTTTTGAGAACCATAGTGGCTTTTTCTTTCATTTTGATTTGTTTATTTGTTCACACAAAGGCTTGTTGCCTCTGAGATGGCAGTTTTGATGATTCCTCATTGTTGCTCCACACCTCCTTCTAGTCTGTTTGCTAGTGCTTTTCTGAGGCACTCTATCTTACAAAGTCAGCCTCCTAAAGTCCAGTACCCTAACTTTGTAAGGCTTGATTTCAGAAGGAGTTTTAACGTGAACCACACTGTTTGATGGTCACTTGTCCCCAGATGGCAACCCACTTCTAGATCTGAGATCCCTCTCACTGCCCCTGTTTGAGAGTACAAGGTCTAAGATTGCTCCTTCACGAGTGGGTTACTAAACTAGCTGTCTAATGCCTGCCACCTGTAGGGCATCAAGAATGGCCTTGCTTTGGATGTGGCTGCAGCAAATGTGCTTCAGTTAACATCTGGCATATTCAGGTCTCCCATCAACAGTATCTCCCTTTCTCTGCCATTCTAAGAATGCCTTCATCATATCCTTGTCCTTCCTCCCCTGACATGGGGTCTGTACACAACCCTGTGCAGATTGCGGTGCCTTTCCAGTCTCAGGTGACCCACAGTGCCTCCTCTCCTCCCTGTTTACCCTTTTGTTCAGTTGCTTTATCCCTTCCTTACATAGAGAGTTACTCCTCCCCCTCTTCTCCCTTGCCTGTCTCTCCTGTAAGTTATGTACCCTGGTATGTTAACATCCCAGTCATGGTCCTCTGTGTACCATGTTTCTGTGACTGCTACAATATCCAGGCATCCCTCTTCCATCAAGGCCACCAGCTCAGGGAGCTTGTTGCCCAGACTACGGGCATTGGTACTCATTACCCTCCATTTCCTGATGACCTTACTCCCTTTTGCCTCATCCCTGTCCTTCTTGCCTTTGTCACTTTCTCCCATTTACCCCTGCCCTTCTCCCTATCGACACCTCTATGTTGGTGTTTGCCACACTTACTACCATGATTATTTGGGGGGGCTAGGATTTCCCTCCTCCTTTCCAGTGCCTCCCCCCTTGGCTAGTTTAAAAGCTTGTCAGTTAAGCATTTAAACCTATCACCTAGGATCATGGTTCCCCTCCCAGACAGATGCAGCCCATCATGCCAGTATAGGCTTGCATCACTCCAGGTGGCCCCCCCAGTCCCCAATGAAGCCAAATCCCTGAGCTCCACACCAGTTTTTCAACCACTGATTGAATCCCATGGTGCGGAACACCCTAGCCTCTCCTATGCCATAGATGGGCAGCACCTCCGAGAAGGTTACATGCGTGCTACTTGACTGAGGCCCCTCCCCAATTCCACAAACTCATCCTGCACTTCTCTAATCCTTTCTTAGCCAGGTCATTTGTCCCTAGGTGGACAATGACATCCAGCTCCTCCCTGTGCAGCTGCTCTGGCAATCCTGAGGATTCGCTCCCTGTCCCTCCAAGCCATGGTGCCAGGCAGGCACCTTACCTCCCTCTCCCCTACCTCCCCCAGTTCTACCTTCCTAACAATGGAGTCCCCCACAAGGAGTTGTTTCCTTCCCCTGCAGGGTCCCCTGCTACCCTCCTGTGGGTCTCCTTTGTGGAGGTTCCCAGCATCCTCCTTGGTCTCCACTGCAGGTGCCTCCTTAGCGGAATCACACTTTGCCAGAATGGCATAGGAATTGTGGAGAGGTACAACTGGAGAGATGCACCTCTGTTCCACCACCCTCACCCTCCCTGAACCCACTGCAGTCCAACCGCTCCTCTTTCTTGGCAACCTCTGAAGCAACAGCAGTGGCACTGGTGGTCCCTGGATGGAAGAGGAGGTCCCACAAATCCTGGCCAACTCAGCCTGGAGATGAGCAACCTCCTCCCTCAGCCCAGAGAGGTGCCTGCAGATGGGACAACACCACATCCTCCACAACGTCTCCCGGAAGACTGCTGCTCCACAGCCACTGCACTGCACCACTCCAATCATGTCTTATTTCTGGCTCCTTAACTGTTTGCAATCCTTACTCTTTCCTCTGTTTTCTTTCTCTCTCTCTCTCTCTCTCCTTACTTTCTGCTTGTGTGCCTTTTAAGCTCCTGATTGTCCTGTTCTGAAACAAGAATATCCTATATTTCTCAGTAGACCACTTACTTGCTCAGAGGTAGACCTCCAGCAGCTAGAGGGGGGCCGGAGAGCTACTCTTGCCCTTCTAGGATGGTGGGTCTTTGGTGGTTCTGTAATCACTCACTTCCTGCTCTCAAACATGAAGTTCCTGTTGTCAGTCAAATCCTGTGCCTATAAAAGTAGAACTAGCTTTGGGTGGAGGGCAATATAGTCCCAGTAGAGGAGTCCAGTCACACAGCAGTCCTTTGTCCTGGTGTCTTCTGCCAAGCTATTATGGAGTGTGGTCATTGTCGCAGATTTAGAAGTCTGTTGGTTGAGAGGTAAGGGTGAGATGTGAAAAAGAAGCTGGAAACATGAATAGGGAATGGAACAGGGCATCCTAAGACCTTAGTGCCCTATGATTCTGGAGTTCTCACTAAGCATTCATCCCACAGAATCTTAGGTGGTAGTCATGGTTGTGAAAGAGGGCTCCCATAAGTGCAAACCTATGATATATCAGTGTACAGCAGAGCAGAATCCAGAGTCAACTAAAAAACAAGCACCTGCGAACAGTGTACATGGCTGTAGGGTAAAATACATGACTTGATTCTCCACTGGTAATACACATAAAACAGTATAATAGTACTAGTAGGCATCCCAACTGTAAATGGGTTTTGATCCATGTGTACATCAATAGGAAGACAGCCACTACACTAGTGGGGGTCACAAAACTGGTTGTTATGCTGAGTGCATGCTAAGGTGAAAAACTGCAGCTGTATAGTTTGGCAGACACAGTAGCTGAAGGACATACTCTGTCTCTGATTGATGATTTACCTACAGAAGAGCTAAGCAGCAGACTGAGGAGGAGAAAGCAACTGAAGCTGGCAGTAGGTGTGGATTCCAGATGAAACTTGTATGACCCATTGAGGTTATTAGAAGAGGAACCTCAGAAAATGTAGCATCTGGAGCCTTAAAGTGCTGACACAGGTGGTGTTGCAGACCAAGAAGCTCAGACACGGGAACAGAGTGGTGGATCTGAAAGAGCAGGAAAAGCCCAAAAAAGAAAACAGGAGAAACAGAGAAATGGAGAGGGAAAGCACAGAAAACCAAGGTAGGAGGGAAAATTGGAAAATGCCAACAGAGAGGAGCAGCAGGGGACAGGAAACAGGCAGGGAAAGGGAAGAGAGAAGGGAGAAGAGAGGCAACAGAAGTGAAGAACTAGGAGCAGCAGCAGCAGCCACTGAGAAGGATACAGGGCACAAACAAAGGCAGGGGAGAGAAAGGAAAGGCAAGCAGCAAGTAGGGAGAAAGGTGGGGAGACAAGAGAAACTCATAGAATCATAGAAATCTGATGGCAGAAAAGGACCCCAATGGCCATTGAGTCTGCTCCTTCCCCTCCCCCTACTCATCTCCTTTTCCATGGGCCCTCCCTTTCCCCCCACTTCTGAACCCTATATGTCTGTCCCATTCCCTCTTGAATCCCTCCACCATTTCAGCCTCCACTACCTCCTCCTCTGTTAGTTTGTTCATTCCAGGCCTCCATCACCCTCTCCATTAAGAATCGCCCCCTCACATTGCCTCTATATTTTCCTCCCTCCAATCTTTGGCTATACCCTCTAGTTTTAGTCCCCTCCTTCCTATTAAATAAGCTCTCCTCCTTTACCTTATTGATCCCCTTCACATACATAAAAATTTCAATCATGTTCCCCCTCTCGTCTCCAATATGTACAGTAGGGTTGGGCAGACCAACCCACTGAAAATCAGAATCCCTCCAGATCCAGTGGTGGTCTGATGGATCTGGATTAATAAGAGCCAAGTGTTGAATTGTACCAAGTCAGGGCCATCGGCCACAAGTTAAGAAAAGGGCTAAAGGGCCTTAAAATACATCCTGGGACTGCAGCAGTGAAACCTTAACAAATAAAAGAATTCTGTTAGCCTACCTATAGATGGCATGGGAGAATGACTGTGGGCACTCCAGTCAGTCACACGATGGCCAGTACTGCATGGTATGTGGCTAAACTGCTGGACCATCCCCCCCATACTCGAGTCATCTTGCTTACTCACTCAGCTTTGGATTGGGCGCTTTCACATGAATAAGTGCACTGTAGCTTAAAGAGACAGAGGAGATAGAGATCCGATTGGCCAGATGCAGCCAAACTGACAGGCTAGACTGCTTATTGCTGAATGGGGCCTGTCTGTCAGTCCTGGTAATTAGATGATGTGGTGGGCAGAGCGGAGCTGCCTGGATCACTTCAACTCGGCATGCTAAGTAAGAGGTGCCATTGCGGAGCTGATTATAGGAGAGGGTGGATGTGTCTCTCAACTTTGTCCATATACAAATTGTGTGTGTGTGTGTGTGTGCGCGTACTGGACACAGTAGCATTTTTTGGGTTAAATATAATTTAAAAAGTAAACAGAGCATCAGCATATATGAAGAAATGAAAAAATAATTATCATTAGTTTTGGTGGGCCGGGGATGGGTAGAAGTGAGGGAACCTCATGGTGAGGGTAGTGGACATCTAAGGCTGTGTTCATGCTACAGCACGGTAAGGGAAACTGTTTTTTAAAATGAATTAATTACCATGCTGTAGTATCCATGTTCTAACGTCCGCACTGCTACCAGCATGTTGTAAATCGCTATTTAAAAATGGTTTACAGCATCCGCACTACTGCCTCTGCACCGAATTACCTGGCAGCCAATTTAGATGTGGGGACATCCAGCTTCATTTCTGGAAACCATGCTTGAGCGTCCGCACTATAGGTAAATCCGAGGTTAACTTCTGAAACATTTTTAAAACCGTGTTTAAGCCTAGGTCTTATCAGGGTTTAAACACTGTTTTAAAAAGTGGATTCCAATGCGTGTTAAGTGCGAACGCAAACCATGCTAGGGCACTTTAAATTGGTTTAAGCTGCTTAAACCATTTTAAATAGCTTAGTCTGAACAAGGCCAATAGGGCTCCTGGTGGGGGACCAGACAGCTAGCTAGCCATCATATACAGGTTGCTGGTGGTAAAAAACAACAAAAAGGATTAAAAATATATATATTGAATTAAGCAGGGTGTTTTATTGATTCTTCACTTTGTGTGGATTGTGGACTGAGTAAAGTGGAACCAGTTTAGTCTAGTCTGTATTCTACACTGAACAATTATCATCTAAACTAAAGAAAAGAAAGTATTCAAGAGGAAAAACCTTGTTAAAGAGAGGGTGAATAGTGTGTGCCTCTAAGGTCATACATGGCAGCCCTAGAGTAGAGTAACTAAGGAACAACAGAGAACTAAGTGGCAAAAAAAAAAAGATATAAAGAAAAAGAAGCTTTTTTTTAAAATAAGAAAAAAAAAATAGTAGCTACCTACACTGGTGGAAGGGGGTTCATTGTGTCTGTGAGAGCAAACCTGCCCTGGTCCTTGTCAAGCAGAGAAATTTGAGAACAACTGAGGACTAAATTTAACTGTACTGAGTGGGCAGTGGGCACAGGAACTTGGGAACAACTGAGAGGACTAAATAAAAAAACACATACATGAGAAAAAGCAATTTGTGTATAATTAAAAAAAAATAACCTAGCTACTACTGTGGCAGAAGGGGAAGTGTGGCTGTGAGGCTGACCCTGTACTGAGTGAGTGGGCAGAGGAACTTGGGAACAACTGAGAGGAGTCAGGACTACATAACACATCTGTGATATTGCAACAGTTGAGAAATTGTTCCTTGTGTGTAGTAAAAAAAAACAACTAGCTACTGTGGTGGAAGGGGGAGTGTGGCTGTGAGGTCATGCCTGTACTGAGTGGGCAGTGGGTACAGGAACCTGGGAACAACTGAGAGGACTAAATAAAAAGACACATATATAAGAAAAAGCATTTCTGTGTATAATTAAAAAAAATTAACTGGCTACTACTGTGGTGTAAGAGGGAGTGTGGCTGTGATGGTGGACCTGTACTGAGTGGCAGAGGAAAGTGGGAACAACTGAAAGGACTACATACATCTGCAGTACTGCAGCAGTTGAGAAATATTTCCTTGTGTGTAATAAAAAAAAAAATAGGTACTGCCGTGGAAGGGGGAGTGTGGCTGTGAGGGCTGACCTGTACTTAGTGGGCAGAGGAAATTGGGAACAACTGAGAGAACTAAATAAGAAAATATTTACAGGAAAAATTATTTTTCTGTGAATTAACAAAATAAACCTAGCTATTTTGGTGGAAGGGGGGCACTGGCTGTGAGCCAAGCCTGTACTAGTGGGCTGAGGAACTTGGGAACAACTGAGAGGACTAAATAAAAAAAAACATACTGGAAAAAGCATTTTTGTGTGCAGTTAAAAAAAAAAAACCTGGAAATGTGCAGCAGACAGGGTGAGGCCAAAATTGGAAAGGTATGGGGAAATGTATGGTACAAACAACACTGCACAGCCTAACTGGTAAAAGACTAGTTCCTACTGTAGTACTTCATCTGGAAACAGTAGTGGTTCTTCCACAATGTCGTCCAAACAGACAGGAAAGGCCAAAACTACCTTAATTAAAAGTAAACGAGTAGTCAGCACCACAAGGAGTGGCAATGTTTGTGAAATAGCAATAAGGAGAGATGGAGTATATAGTGCTTGTGTAATTTGTAGTACTTTTTGTGGCTTTACTCTATTCTCACCCTTGAGTAGTAGGTAATAATTTGTAGGGAATAGAAGGCCCATGAGCAAGGGTGAGAAGAACACCGGAGGAGGAGGAAGAGGGGATGGTGGTGGATGAAAAAACACTCCCTAAGCAAGGGAGGTGTGTTAGAGGAGGGATTATGTAGAGGTTGTGGGAGGAGCTATTCCCCACATTGAACCTCAGGCAAGCCCTCCCATTCAATGTTTTGTGGAATAGCAATGAGGAGAGATGGGGTATATAGTGCTTGTGTAACTTGCAGTATTTTCATGGCTTTACTGTAGTCCCAACCTTAAGTAGTAGGTAGGTAGGTAGTAATTTGTAGGGAATAGAGGACCCAAAATGAAACCTCCTCCAACTCATAGAGAGTATGACCCCCTGGCACTCAGGAGAGGAAAATTCCCCAGGTGGAGGAAAGTTCTGAGGATCCATGACCGGAGGTCTGCTCATCCTTCTGGGTATACTAAATGGAGAAGGATCTAGGTTATAGTAACCATAGCTAATTTGAGGTTGGTGAGTTGCTTGGAGAGACGATAACCCATCTTTGATCCGTGGATGATGCCGATCGCATGATGATCCTGAGGTTGAAGAGGAGATTGTTCTGAATGAATGATAGAATCCTAAGTATAAAGTAAATCTGAGTAAAGGAGGATGAAGGAAGTCCAAGTATACAAAATGATGAATGATGCTTGTCCAATGGACTTGTAAAAGGCAAAAGGACCATGACCAGATCTATAAGATACTAAACTAGGAATGGTGGAACTGCAATGGTAGAAGAAGTCATTGGTGAATGATCCAACTTATGAGAGGCTAAAATGTAAGGGTATGGTCTGGAGGCTAGGAATTCTGTATTGAACAAGGAGTTGTTAAGGAAACATCCATACAGAAAAATGTGTAGAAGAGTCTTTGAGTGCCCTGGAGATGATGGTTCATTTTTGATCCAAGGATGATACAGCTTGATTGATGATCCTGAAGATGAAGGGTACATCTTTCAGTAGGGATGGTAAAATCCTATGTTTAAAGCAGATTCAGTTAAAGAAGGGCTAATGCAGACCATATTTCCAAAGTGACAAATGATGGATGTCCAAGGGATTGTATGGATGGTATGAGATGGGAGAGCAAGATTAGATTGATATAAGATCAGACAGTGCATTATGGTAGTTGTGATGGTTAGTAAAGTTATGAGTGACTGCTCCAATTTGTATAAGGTTTGATATTCGAGGTAGTCTGGAGGTTAAAGATTCGATTAGTGAGCAAAAAGTCACAAGGTATGCATCCTCGTAAAATAAATAGAGAAAAGTTTGAGTGCCTGATGAGAGAGATGCCATAAGTGATTAGTAAAGCACTAGAAGATGATTTGTGGAGCCATCCAGATGATAACCTAATATATATGAGGAATGACTGGAAATTCAGTATAAGGAATAGATGGCTTCTTTGGTCATGATGTTCATGATTTTATGCTTAATCCTCTGCTGTTACGCTGCCTGAAGTAAGTGTGGGTATTCCTGTAGTGTGATAATTTCTGAGATGCATCATGCTGGCCTAGGTGGTTAAGTTTATGGGTAATCCTGATACTGAAGTACATGAGAGAAGCTTGTGGTGGCTGAGAGGAAGAGTCTGTAGGCCGGATTGGTAGTGAGATCGATAAATGTAGGATGCCATAGGATTTAATGCTACAGCTGATTAATAACAATTGGGATGCAAGGCTGAGTTGGTGAATTTGTCTTGGCTGTTATGGATTGCCAGGTAGAATTCAGGAGAGCCAGTTCTCAGTGATAGTCTTTACTGTAGAGATTAACAAAGGTACTTTGAGCTAAAAATAGAGGCTGAAGGGTCTGCTGGAAGAAATGCTGACCCAGCTGAAGGTACTAGGTGAAAAGGTGCTAATAATAGTATAAGGAATAACGATGTCCGGGATGAAATCGAAGGTTTGGATGGTGTGGAGTCAGGAATCGGCTAGGAGGTGGAGATCCCATGATAAATATTCTGGACAATATCTGTGCAATTCCTAAAATTAGCAATGAGTGTTGGGAAGTAGGAGTCGAGTAACTTGGTCATCAGAGTGATTGTTGAAATAAGAGGTGGCATAAGGTAAGATGGGCGATGTCCATAGTTGAAATGGTTATCTTCCAAGGCCTGGAATCTGTAAAAGTGATGTTGATTATGAAGTCTGAATATAACAGAAGGATGTAAGTCCTTTCAATATATGAGGATGGCCAATAAGATGAGGCATCTGGGGAGTCATGGTGATTGGAAGAACAGAGATCCAAGGGTATATCCAATAGAGACAGAGGAGATCTTCCTATTGTCCAGGCAAATGGGATTCCATGAATGATTGCAATGAACTGAATGAGCAGTGTGAGACTTCTATGATAACGTAAGAGTATATGGGCATGTGAGCCAAGGAATGTTTGCTGGCAGTAGTATTACTCCAAAGTAATGAATAAATGATCGAATGAGTAGTGGAAAGATACTGTTAGAAGGGCAGGAGTAGAAGTAGGGGATGGATGGTATGGAAAAGCAGATGACTTATTAGGAGTACTGGTCAGAGATAGGATACAAGGCCCAAACAAGCCACAGCAAACAGTATGAAGCCCTGAGCTAGCAAAGTGAAGAGAAGAAGGCAGCCAGTCAAATGTGAAGGAAGTATGGAGTGGATCCTGAATAACTGAAGGAATAAGCAGAGGAAGCTATGGGCCAGGCGAAGCCAGATGACATCCAGAGCAGGAAGGAGCAGGATGATATCAGGTCCATGGTGAACAGCAGCGAACTACAGGAAAGCTGAAGCAAGGCATCAGAGGATGATCCATGGAAGGCCAAGGAGCCAAGCCAAGCACTATGAGCAACAAGAGTCCCACATCTGACAAAGGCTGGAAGCTACCAGAGTAAATGATGGAAAGTGCTGGAGCAATGAAGGACAGGGTCCCAAACCTGTTAGACAACAAGTCAATACAACAGCTGAACTGGTGACCTGTTGTAAAGAAATCTATGAGGCAGTCAATCTAGAGGGGGAGAGGGAGTGAACAAGCTGGCAGGATCCATATGATCAGGGAAAGGAGGCCAAAAGGGTTAGAAAATGAAGGTCCATGGAAGAGCGAGATGGTTAGTGGAGTCATTCAAATGCAGAAGAGTCCTGTGATTGAAGGAAAGTGGCAAACTGGCAGGATTGAGGCAAACAAGTCAAAGAGGTCCGGTTCTACAGTTGAAGTTGCAGGCAGAGGTAGGAGGTCCAGGTCCAGAAGGGTTGAAGTGCCAGGCAGCAGGTGGAGAAAAACACATGCAAAGCAGCAGAATGGAAGGAGATGTGTCTTGAAGGGACGTTTGATGCAAGAGGATCCAGACTAGATGCTGCTAGGGAATGTAGAATGATGAGAGAACTTGATTGAAGAAGTTCCGTTCCTGAAGAGAAATGGCAATCTGCAGCAGTGTAGTTGCAAAGAGTGGAGACAGTCCATGTAGAGTCAGGCTCCCGGCCATGAAAGTTGCAGATAGGATGAATGGTCTAGGTTGCAGGCAAGATAAGATGGAGAAGCAAGCTGGGCAGAGTCCTGTTCCTGAAGGAAGCAGCAGTCGGATATCAGGCTGAGGACATAGAAGAAGAAGTAGTAGACTGAATATTCTGGCAACCATCAGAGACGGCAGATATGGATGGTGGTGAGTGAAGCAGGAGAAATATAATGAAGAGGGCACGTAGAATGTGAGAGTTACATTCCCGAAGGGAAGCGGCAAATAACAGGAGGTAGAGAAGGAAAGTACAAGTCTGTAGATTGAGGACTGAGCTCCCATCCCCGGTAGTCATGGTGAGCTAACCTACACTCGATGCTGCCAAGCAGAGTTAGGGATGGAGGATGTCAGGTTGGTAAGCAGGAGGTAGTTCCATTTCTGAAGGGAAGCAGCAACTGGTAGAAGTAAATAAGGTATGGTCCCATTCAGTAGATTGTAGACATGGCTCCCAGTGTCAATTTGGTAAGTAGTATGAAGTAGAGAATGGAACGGAATCCCATCCCCAGTAGACAGGGGAAGCCTACCTTCACTCAGCACCTCAGAAAGTGCGAGTTAGGGATGGAGACCGGAGTACTGCTGGTATGGGCTGAACGAAGCACTAAACTACTGCAAGGATAAGAGACAGACAAGTAATGAACATGAATGGATGCAGTCTGGAATTAGTACTGTAAGCATAATATGGAGGAGACATGAACTTGACAGATACAGAGAGTGGTGAATGCTTAGGTATAGTACACATTGAAGGCAATAGGTAGTTAGATAACTAGTGGTAAAGCTTAGGTGGTATCACACAGGTAGCACTGGACAGCAGTATGCATGACAGGAATTAGGAAGGTTCCTGAAATGTATTCCCCTGTCCTGTATGAGTAGAGAAAGGCACGTGGAGGAACGGCTGATGGAAGGCAAGATGATCGTATAACTAAGATGGCTGCCCTCCCTCCCATGAAGTAACACTGTGTTTAGTAAATTTTGTTTGTGTGTGCCATAGTAAGACAGTCCCTCCTTAAAGGCAGTGATGTTCCTTCTTGTAGAAGCACATGTAACCCCCCTACAAATGGGGGTTCCTAAATTGTCTTCCTGGGCTTGCCTAAATGCCCACTGCCAGGCTGGTGTTCTGTGTTGTAGCAGCTTTAAAAGTGCTTGCATTCAAGTGCCCTGTTAGCCTCTGTGCCTGTCTCTTTAAGAGGCATCATTTTCGTATGGTTATAATTAATCTAGGTGGGAGCTGAGTGATTTCAGACTTGACTTCCGCCCAGGCTGCAATACAGTCACTTCATTCTGCCATCGCTAATTGGACAGAGGAAGCTTTACTAGAATCTATGATTGTTTACTGATTATCTCCTTTAATAATAATAATATTGTAGTTTTTCAAACCTGCCTTCCATTGCAGCATGGATTTTCAGTTTTGCACTACCATTTTGGTTCTGGACTGCCAGTTTGGACCAATCAGTACCTTTTGGGACCCAAAAATGGAGACTGTCTCCAGGGGTCTTGTGGGAGTGAATTTCGGTAGGAATTGTAGTTTTTACTGTTTGGCACCTAAATTGACCTGGAGGGGGAGCCCTTGCTGTGACAGATAGATGGATCAACGAACCGAACCTTTTGGATCACTGGGAAGTCCCAGAGCTGCCTGCAGCAGACTGTTCGTGTGTAGTTGGAGTTGAGAGAGTGAACAGCTTGAGTGATTCAAGCAGCTGCTCCTGCGTAGTTGCTTGGGGGAATTGGCGGGAAGGCTGCGTTTGGCCTGCCTGCTACCATCTTCTTCAGAGAAGAAGTCTGCATTAATATCTCGGACATTATCCAAATTTGCTGTGATTGTGACCAGAATCCTGAATTGTGACAAAGTGAAATTTGCCTGGTGTGGACCGAAGATTTGCCTAGGTGCGATTGTCTGTCAGAACTTGAGACAACTGCAGAGCATACGATTTGTGCAGAGACACTGTTGATTGTGTAAGAGGTCTAAACCTCACTTTCAGATTCTTGACGATATTGGGAATGCAAATAATCACAAACAAGTTGCATTTGAGTAATAAACAAGTTTATTACTACAAAAGGGATAAATCACAGTTGCCCTAAGCAGTTCTTACCAATACGAACCAGGAGCCAGTGCTAAGCGTTCCCTACACCTCAAGGTTTCTCTGTAGTCTCTTGGGATCTCTCAGGTCTCTGAGGTGTAAAGCCTGTGCATAACATTATATACCTGTGATAATTACTATGGTTACTAAAAGATAGAAACATTTCTAGTTACAGAGATGAGCCCTATTGGCTAAATTAGAGGTGGCTCCACAGTCCAAGATAACATTATATAATTCTGTAAAGTCATCAGTTTTAGAACAAAGAAGTTCTTATACAGAGTCTTGCATAACAATATGTAGTGGTGCACATCACCAAAGGATGGCAATGTTGCCTTACATATTATAATTACTTCAAGAACAGGTATCTTGGCATCTGACAAGTAAGAAATAGACAGAAAATACATAGTATAATGTGTGTGCATTAGCAAGCAAAGTGGATTACAACAATATGCATTTATATCCTGACATCTACTCTTATACGGTAGACGCCCTAAGCCCTATGTATTAATATAGCCTATGCCTAAACATTAGCTGTCTACGGTGTACCCCTGAGGGTATCAATTAGGGTGCAGGGACCTCGTGTAACAATTCCCCCCCCCCTTGTTGCCTCCTAGGGCAACACAGGCAAATCCAGGGAATGAACAGGAGCAGTGGTCCCTTACAAGCCCAACGCGCGAGCCTTGTAAAGGAACTCCAGCTGCTCACGGTGTTGGCGCAGTGTACGTCGTAGGCAGCAAAGCATAATAATCAAAGTGAATATTAACGCTTTGTATTATTACAAAACCTTTAAAAGTGATTTCTAACCAGGTGTTAGTCAATGCATTATTCATATCATATCTCCATCATTGATCAGATCAAGAACAGCTTCATTGGCTTTGGTTATATTATTGCTGATGTGGATGAGGTGTGTGTCCTTTCTATCTAAAAGGGATTTCAGTGTAAGTGTAAGTGGATCTATGTGAACGTTAAAGTATGGTAGGTATTCTGAGAGTGTGAGTAAATAATCTGGGTTACCATCAATAATGTCTGCATCCATAAGGAGGACGGGGGTTATAACGGTATGTCCAATAACAGTCTTTTGATGGGGAACAAAACAGAAGTTGGGGTAATCAATTGGACAAGTAACAGAACCATATGTATAAGACTTATAATTAGTCACGATGCAGTAGTCTCCGTCAGAGTTATACTGTGAGCGCATAGTAGGTAGTCTCCATTTTTGCAACTGGACAGGGCATGTGTAGGTCGTCTTCGAAATCCGTGTTGACATGCGATGAGCTTCCTCACGATAGGACTGATATAGCTGATCCGGTGATAGAGTCGATTCAAAAGAGTTGGTGCGGTTCTCAGTGATGTCATCATCCATAGTGAAAGTCCAATCAATGCTGTCTGGAGAGTAGCTACAAACAGGGCGTATGACATCAAACACATCACATCGGCACAAGTAGATGTATTGCTTTTTCGCACAACAGTCCGTGTGCGATGCCACCCAGGCATCCAGGAAGGAGTAGTAGACCAGTAGAGGTAGTAGATCCAGGTGTTCTCTGTAGATGTCTTCATCCAAATGCCCTATGGAGTGTGCCAGTGCAAACTTGTCAAACAAAGCTGTAGTGGGATCAAAACGTGGTAAGGAGACAGTAAAAGAGACAAACATGGTATCTGTTATGAAACATTTCTTAGTAGAAAAACAAGGACCAGTGTTTCGGTGTCTGGTCACAAACCCCAAATTTCTCGCTGTGGAGAGAGGAATAGACAAAGTCTGTTGCATACATAAGGAAACACAAGTTGAAAGTTTACATTTAGGACAATACCATTTAGAAATGCATCTATCATGTATTATGTCAGGGATTCTTCCAGTTTCTAAATCACGGAAGAGGCTGTTGATGGTAGTGAGGATGTACGAGCCATATGCGGAACAGAGTATTTCCCTACCAATGTATTGTTTTTCAGCTTCTCTATTATTCTGTTGTATGAGTGCGTTAATCTTATCTTTTGAATCAGTGAAGGCTTTTGCAATGTTGTGCATGTTATATACAGTGTATCTTTCTTCCTGACTAAGACCTTCCACACCATGCAATAATGGTGGTAAAACATTATTAACCAAACCAGTGGAGAACTTGGCAGAATGACTTTTAATAGCAGCAATGTCTGCTTTGTTCCAAATGGACATAGCAGTACCAAAGAGACCTGTGACAGTACCTGTAGCACCTGTAACATCAGAACTGTCAACTTCACGTTTACTACATTTATAATGAAGAGTAGCAGGAGGAGGAGTCCTCCGAAAATTACCTCTGTGTTCAGTAGAATAAACCCCAGTAAAAGGGTCCTTAGTACGAATCTGAAATGCAGCTAAACTATCAAGCAATAATGTACTATAAAATGCAAAAGTATTAGTATTGTGACACATACCAAACTCTTTCATGTTCCAGTAAGTAAGATTAAACAAAACAGGTATATGCATGAACTGTAAATTATTAATCAAAGAACCTGGAGGGCAGTGGCTGTGAGACCACTACGGGGACCAGGGTTATGTTTTGGACATTCCAAAGCTGTTTTCAGTGGGCGTAAACAGAGGGTACATGGCCGAGAGGCCATGTGTGTACAGCACAGAATCTGGGCAGAATCTTTGGAAAGAGAGTTACAGTAGGAAGGCTCAATTAAAGCAGTAATGTTGTACAAACAGAATGTCTTAGTGCAGTTTGTAACAAAGATAATGAACCATTTGGGGATAATTTCGCATTGGGCCAACCCTGAAAAGTTCCCTTGGAAAGTTTGGCCACAGGGAGAATTTGTCCTTGTGATGTGGTTTGCCACTCAATTTGAAGGGTAGATTTGTCAGGAGCAACGACGAAGGCAGTGAGGTAAGCATTGGAACCTTCCTGGACAGTAATCATAGTATCTGGTATTTTGATGGAAACTCCCTCTGTGGGGGGTGCTGGAGGATCCAGTTGTCAAAGGAGGTCCGGTACCGTGCCTTGGGCGCAAGGGATCACTCCTGCAAGGAGGAGAGATAGGAACAAGATAGCCATCTTGCCAGTGTATCTGAAAAGAAAGATCAAAGATTAGTATATTAGTACAATTCCGCCCAATGGGGTTAGGAAAAGTAAGTTTAAGTTCCTTTGTATAGTTTCAACTGGTTTGCATGTAACCATTTGTCAGTCAATTTATTGTTGTGGAGGAGTCTAATTTGATAGACTGCCGGACTGAGCTTGTTGACAATGGGGTAAGGGCCTTCCCACTTGTTGGAGAAGGAGTGGGTGGGATGTGCAAATCGAAGTACCATTACCTGATCTCCAACCTGCCAATCCACTTCTTGTGCATGTTTGTCAAATAGTATTTTGGACTGTTGCTGGGCTTTGCCCATGCAGTTTGCAGTGTACAAGTGTGTGTGTATGAGATCTTTTCTGAGTTTTTCCGCATACTGATCCACAGATACTCGGTCTGCAGTGGGGGTGTGCAGGTCAAACAGCAAGTGTTCAGGTAATCTCATCTGTCTGCCAGTCATCACCTCAAAGGGTGTAAGCTGGGTGGTGGCTGAGGGTGTACCCCTAATTGCCATAAGGAGTAAAGGCAATAGGGAATCCCAGGTTTGGGGATTGTCCTCAATGAATTTGAAAAGCATTTGCTTAATCCATCTGTTGGCTCTTTCTACTTGACCTGAAGTTTGCGGGTGATAAGGTATGTGGAACTTTTGCTGAACCCCAAGGAGTTCAAGGGACTGTTTCATCAACTCACCTGTAAAACTGGTTCCTTTGTCGGAGTCTACCTTGAGAGGCAGGCCCCACCTGGAGAAAATCTGTTCTACCAGGATTTTTGCAGTTGTCTTTGCGGTGCATGTCTTAGTGGGGAAAGCCTCCACCCACTTAGAGAATAAGTCGGTTACCACAAGAGCATACTTGTTGTTTCTACTGGTATTGGTCAAAGGACCAATAAAATCAATTTGGATGGCACGCCAAGGGCCAGTGTGTCTTTGTGGTAAAAGTTTGGCATTTCGTTTTGTAGGTATGGGATTGTTTTGTGCACAAACAAGGCAATTGTCAATGTATTGTTTAACATCTTTGGTAATACCAGGCCACCAAGCAGTGGTCTTGAGATGTTGGAGGGTATTTTCTGCTCCCTGGTGTCCACCAGTAGGAGTATCATGTACTTAGTGCAAAAATTCAGATCTCAAATGTCTGGGGACTACCCACAATTTGGTGGTAGTGTCCTCTGGTTGGAACCAAATGAGTTTGTCATCAGGGGATAAGTGTAACTTACCTTCATGCCTGTGATATGGGTTATGTGTAGGAAGTCTTTCTTCAGTACCTTTGTCAAGGAATCTGAACACTTCTTTGAGTTCAGTGTCCAAATGCTGGGCTGCTGAGAGGTCCAGGGGGAGAAAAAGACTCAGATTTCTTTTTGAGAGCTGCAACATGTATTGCTGTATTGGCTTCTGGGTGATCCATCATCCAGATGTCCCCTCCTCATGCCTCTTCCTTAGCAAGGGTATCTGCTGCTGTGTCATTGAATGCATGATAGGGATCATGAAGAGAGTGAGCTTTAACCTTGTGCACATAAAGTTTGTGTTTGTATTTCTGTGCCAATGCATGTATGTAGATTACCAATTCTTTGTATTTCACTGGACTGCCATCAGAGGAGAGGAAGGAGTTCTTCTGCCAGAAAGGGAGAAATTCTGTAAGGGAGCAACAAACCCAATTAGAGTCTGTAAAAATGATGGTATCCTGAGTTCCATGTTGGATAAACTCAAGTGCACAGGCCACCACTGCCATCTCTGCGTACTGGGATGAAGCTACACTACAGCGTTTAGATATCTTGACAGTGTTCCCATAGGGATAAACCACCAAAATACCCATCCCTACAATCTGTTCTCCCTGATAGTGCGATGCTGAACCATCAGTGAAAATACGGCACAAAGAGGTGCTCTCAAGTATATCTGGCATAGCAGGGAGGAATGGACCCGGATCTGGGAGGTCAGGTGACTGCAATGTACAGTCATGGGGTTCCCCCTGAAAAAGGAGACCATGAGCTAGCAGAGACAGAACTTTGGTCTGGAGGACCTAGATGTCTCTGTCCTGGAGGAGAAGTGACCAATGTGTCAGCCTAGTGTTGGAGACTGACCCATCCTTCACTCTGTCTGAGAGCAGAAAGGTAGTTGGTGTGTGATTCATGTTGAGAATCAGTGGTGAGTACCCAATGATATACAGGAAGTGCTTGACAGCCCAGTAGGTGGCCAGAAGGTTCCTTTCACAAAGGCCATACTTCTGTTCCACTGGGGTCAAGAGCTGCGATGCATATGCAATAGGTCTCAAGGTGTCGTGCACCTTCTGGGCCAACACTGCTGACATAGCAATGTCATAGGTGGCACACTCCAGATGGAATGGTAGTGCTGGATTAGGGTTCACCAGTGCTGGGGCAGAGGCCAGAGCCTGCTTCAGTGATGTCACAGTCTGGGTATGAACAGGGCCCCAATTCCATGGAACATACTTTTTGACTAAATCATACAGAGGAGCAGCTTTCTGAGCAAAATCACAAATAAAATCTCTCGAGTAGTTTACCATACCTAGAAACCTTCGAAGAGTTGCCACACTTGTAGGTAATGGCAAGTCTTGTAATCCCTGAATCTTTTTCCAAGTAGGGCTCCAGCCTTGGTCAGTTATTTTCAAACCCAGAAAGAGTACTTCTTTCTGACATAATTGTGCTTTTGCTGGGTTGCATTTCGGACCTGCTCTCTGAATGAGAGTCAGTAGTTCGTCCAAGAGATCCAGATGTTGTTCCTGTGTGGCCGTGGCCAACAACAGGTCATCTACATACTGTAAGAGACATTGGGGGGCTGAGAAACTCTGTAGGGCATCCCTCATGTGGAGATGGAAGAGGGATGGGCTGTTATGGAATCCCTGTGGCAAGCAAGTCCACGTGTGCTGTCGTCCTTCAAAGGTGAAGGCAAACTTATATTGACTCTTGAGGGCCAATGGTAATGACCAAAAACCATTGGAGATGTCCAGGGCACTGAACCATTTCTGATCCGGTGTTAAAAGTCGAAGCACATCTGGTGCCGACGCCACAGTTGGGGAACAACTGGGAGTGACCTGATTCAGTTTCCTGTAGTCAATAGTAAGTCTCCAGGCTCCTGTGGGTTTTTTCACGGGCCAAACGGGAGAGTTGGCAGTAGAAACACACGTTCTGATTACCCCTTGCTTAAGGAGTGACTTGATAGTTTCTCAGAGAGAGGGTAAGGCCTCAGCTGGAAATGGGTATTGCCTTTGTCTTTCATGTGCCGGGCCTGGCACCTCGATAAGAGTATGCATTCTACCACAGTCATGCTTGTTAACTGCAAACGCTTCCAAATGTCGTTGCAGAATCGGTAGGAGTTTTGGGAAAAGTTCATGGTTCTTGAACAAATCTATGATGTCATACTCTTTGTTGTTAATAGATATGGTTGCCACAGCATGTGAGTCAGGAAATAAGACAGTGTGGTATTGACCCTGGATCTGTATCAGCAGCATGTTAGCTAGATCCACCACACAGCCGTGTGGTGCAAGGAAATCAATCCCTATGATACTAGGATGATCATGCAGTACCATTAGTTGGAAAGCATGTGAGGCCTTCAAATGGCCTAGCTCTACCGGTAAGGGTAGAGAACGGTATGCAGGCAGCCTAGTACCATCAACTCCCGGCATATTGGTCTTCCGTCCGGTAGACCAAGCAGACGTGTCCGGGTGTTCATCATGTAATACAGATACAGCTGCGCCTGTATCTAATAAGACAATTAGTTAGCGGCCCCCGGCCTCTGCCTCGGTGCAGGGCCTTCCGTTTGTATCCAAGACCAGCTTGTTTACAATGCGGACTGGGGCCTGTAATTGTCAATCTGTATTGCTGGAAGTATGCAGAGGTTGGGCCTGACTTGCATGTATGACTTCACAGTGTTGCACTGACGCAATGTAGGGAGGAGCTTCCGGGTTCAGGCTTGTGTGGGCCTGAGAGCTTGTACTTCCTGTGTCTCCATGACCAGTGGTGGCATGGGTCACCGGTTGTACTGCCGCAAGGGTCTGTGCGGAAACAGCATCCGCTACGGAGCGCACTTGCCCCAGGAGCTCTCGAAATTTTCGTTTTTCTTCAGCTATCTCCTTGTATGAGGGACCCGATCTTTGTAATGGTTTCCCTCTGCCCATGTGCCTTCTGTTTTTAGGCCAATTCCGGTTCCCACCCCACTGTTGTTGTTGGCCCTGTTGGAGGTTTTGTTGGTTGCTGGCTGGAGGGGCCGATGGATGTTTGGGTTGCTGTTGCTGGGCCTGCCCCTCCACGGTGTAGTGTGTTGCAATCCCGGAAGCGGGTTCCACGGCAGCGACCTCTTAGAACCGGAACCCAGATCACGGATGTACAGTCGATAAACCCTCTCGGTTTTCCGAAGAATATCGGCAAACCTATCCGTATTTGGGTACGTGGTTGGCTCTACCTTTTCTCTTACAGCTGGGATCATGTTCCTAAGGAACAAGGTCTTATATTCAATCACATCTACATCTGCAGCTTCTTGTGCCAGATGCTTCCCTGCTCGGTAGGCCATCCAAAGTCTCTGGTGGTAGGTTGCTGGGCTTTCTTTTGCATTTTGCTTCACGGGATATGCCAGCATCACTCCTACCACCCCTGGGCTATGAGCGGAGATGAGTTCAGCTGCAACTTCGTCAAAGGTAGCGTTCCCATCCTGGCGAACTACTTCAGGGAGTTTGGCCCATAAACCAGGATCGATGGTCTGGCGTAGTATTTGGACCTGATATTCTGCAGCGAGGCTAAGCATCTTGATTTGGAGTGCACCTTTTCCAAATGGCAACTGAGGCTGTCGGACGGACTCATCCGACCGATACTGTCAGCAATTTGCTGAACAGAGAAGGCCATTTGTAGGGGATTAGTCGGTGGTCGATCAGGCAAAGGTAACGCGTCTCGCGCACCGTCCAATGCTGCGCGAGTTGCAGCTTCAGCTGCAGTACAAACAACACCTTCCTGAGTGCCAGCTTCTTGGAAAATTTGTTGGATCTGACTTTTAATGGCTTTCATACTTCTTTCAGGAAGGGAACATTACCTAATGCTCTATCAATCATGGTTTCAATCTCTGCCTGTCTTCCACACTAATAACGGTTATCCGGAGGCACCGGCCGACCAGGCTTGGGCCTGCTTCCCCATCACATGGGCGCCGCCATGATGGCATGCTTCCTGATGATGAGCGCACGACATCGTCGCGATGTGTGACGGGGAGTAGTGGGCGGGACCCGCCATACTGTGGATGGCTGGGTGGGGAATCTGGCCATAGTAGGGATGTGACTGGGCGTTGTATCAGGAGACTTCATCATAGATAGCCCCCTTCTGATGATGAGTGGAAGGCAGGGGCTACGCCTCCCATTGCCTTAACGTGGCCAGCCAAAACCTCTCGCTGATGGCGCAGTTTATCCATCTTAGCTTTACATTCATCATGATTCACACTTGCAACATCCATATCAACCTGATCCTGCTTCTGCTTTTGCAAAACACGGTACACGGCGCTCAATTCGCGATTGTCCCTATAGGCTATTTCTAAATCGTTACGTACCTGGTTGATCTCGTCCTGAAGCTCACCCATTTCATCACTCAACTGTGCATTCACAGCACTCAACAAATCATTCATTTGTACAACCTGACTCTTATCCTGTCTCAAACTTTCACACTCCTGTTTCAGAGTACACATTTCTTGTTCACCAGCCTGTGCTGAATGATGCAATAGTGAATCCTTTTCGTTACGCAGAGATTGGAGTTCTGACTCCAAGTTCTGCTGTATTCGAACACATTCAGTTTCCTGTAAACCCATCTCTTGCTTAAGAGATGCGATCTGCAGATTAAGGGTGCGAAACCTCGCTTCGGAGGCTTCCAAACAGCGTAGAGAGTGGCGACCATCAACCCTTTAGCGCAACGCTTGTTGGTTGATTGTCGCTTCTCTGCATACTGGGTTGAAATCCCCAGTACAGGGTTTTCGGATTGACTTGAGTCCCGCGCAAAGTCAGCCCATCCTCCATGGGAGGTAAGGAAGTTAGAGACATCGAGTCTCAGTTCTGCGCAGATATCTGATACTGTGGCCATTGTGTGGGAGGGAACGAAAATTCAAACTGTGAAAAAGACCGCGTGTTGCGTATCGATCCACAACATGAGTACTTTAAACACAGCTGGGCTACTGTATAAGTTGTAGGCTTGCAATTCCAAAAGCTGCTATGGAGTGGGTCGAGACGGCATCGACCACACCCAAAAAGTCAGCCAGACTTTGTAAGTATCTACAAACTGGTAGAAAAGACGGGAGAGGTGTTACGGGAGTGTACACCTACAGTCCCAGTGGGGAAAGGGGAAATTTACAGCAACAAGTGAAAACTTGCAAACACCAAATATCGCCTGCACACGGTCACCAATTTGTAAGAGGTCTAAACCTCACTTTCAGATTCTTGACGATATTGGGAATGCAAATAATCACAAACAAGTTGCATTCGAGTAATAAACAAGTTTATTACTACAAAAGGGATAAATCACAGTTGCCCTAAGCAGTTCTTACCAATACGAACCAGGAGCCAGTGCTAAGCGTTCCCTACACCTCGAGGTTTCTCTGTAGTCTCTTGGGATCTCTCAGGTCTCCGAGGTGTAAAGCCTGTGCATAACATTATATACCTGTGATAATTACTATGGTTACTAAAAGATAGAAACATTTCTAGTTACAGAGATGAGCCCTATTGGCTAAATTAGAGGTGGCTCCATGGTCCAAGATAACATTATATAATTCTGTAAAGTCATCAGTTTTAGAACAAAGAAGTTCTCATACAGAGTCTTACATAACAAGGTGTAGTGGTGCACATAACCAAAGGATGGCAATGTTGCCTTACATATTATAATTACTTCAAGGACAGGTGTCTTGGCATCTGACAAGTAAGAAATAGACAGAAAATACATAGTATAATGTGTGTGCATTAGCAAGCAAAGTGGATTACAACAATATGCATTTATATCCTGACATCTACTCTTATACAGTAGACGCCCTAAGCCCTATGTATTAGTATAGCCTATGCCTAAACATTAGCTGTCTACGGTGTACCTCGAGGGTATCAATTAGGGTGCAGGGACCCCGTGTAACAATTGCAACTGGACTGTCATCCGATCTGTGGTATTTACTTGCCTTTACTGTAAGTGTGCTGAATGTGGAATGTGGGTCACGATTTAGTTCCCCACACTCCTGATTGTGTCATGCTAGCTGGAGGCTGGATCCAGCAACTTTACTGGACTGTATCCGATTCATTCACCTGGTCTTGGCCTCACCATCTCACCTAGATTGCCTTTTATTTAGCAGAGTTACACCTGACGAGAGAGCTGCCTGGGGATCCGGCTCCCTGCTCAACACTAACGAACAGGAATGACCACCACAGTACATCATGTGGCCCTGCTTCTCCTGGCAAACCAACACTTCATCCTGAGGTTTCCATTTGGTCAATCCTGCATCCTGGTCTGGGTAGCATGAGTAAACATCTAGATCGCTCCCTGCAACAAAGCTCAAATCAAAGTGTATCACCTGATTGAATTATTTTGATTGATTCTTAAGAACTGAGCCCTCTGGCTCTGGAATACAAATTGTGGGTTAAAGTGCATGTTGTGATTTTTCCTCCTAAAGGCACCAACAACAGCTGCAATGCTGGCCTACCCCGGGCAATGCTTCTGGCTAGCCTGCAGACCAACTGGGTACCCAGAGTGTGTGTGACTGTGTTAGAGGAACTCTTAGAGGCATGCATGCTTAGCCTGATTAAATTAGATCCAGAATCAACCACCAGATTACAGCCCCTCCCTTATTCATGTCTCCCAATAAATCAGATCTAAATATTTTTTTTCATTTACACTGGCTATTGTGTACCTTTGTGGTGGGGATACTGTGTTGCTATTGCATTTCTCCACTGCAGGTCTTGTTTTGCAGGGGTCTCCAGGGCCAGTGCAGCTGATCCAGCCCTGGTGGTAAGTGTGCCAAGTGTGGGTATAACCTTGCATTCTGGTGTTAAATGTGACTGTGCATTTGCTGACCAGTATAAGCTACTAGAGGGGATAGAGTGGATATCAGTGTCCCAGAGGGCTGTACCCAGAGCAGTTACTCTACCATTAACCCTGTCCTCTGGGTGGAGGCACCCATTCACTGAACTCAGGCCCCTCAACCTGCATCTGGTCACGCATAGTGGTGGGTGAAGTGGCCCCAATTCGCTCTGTGAAGTGATTCGCAGAGTGAAGGCGAATTTGTGGAGTGCTCTGCAATGCGAAGCGGACTACTTCGCATTATAATGGGTAACGCGAAGTCCATTGAAAACAATGACTTTGTGTTACTCCACCTTCTGAAACCACTACTCCACCAATTCTTAAGGTGAAGTACATTGAAAACAATGTACTTAGCCTCACTTTGCCTTGTTTTTAAGCTCCAAAGGTGAATTTTGCAGTGATTCAAGGGATTTCAGGTCACATGGCTCTAGATTGTTCTGCACAGCTTCAGTTTGGGGTAGTGTGTGTAGGAAGCTGTAGGAGACAATCTGCTCTGAGTGCTCTCTGTGATTCAAACCTTCTAAAAGCTGTTAAAAAAGCCTTTTCGTGTCTTTTTTTTGCTGAAACTTTAGTTCATTGATTATAGGAAACCCTCCTGTGCTCATATCATTGAGCGTTTATTGTTTGTGTGTGGATTTTGAATGTTAATGTACAACATTCAGTCTGTGTACTGAGAGACAGTGAAAGTGTGCTTTGGGGCAGTTCCCCCCCCGACAGCGACATTTCACCAGTGAGGTCCCCTACAGCGACTACAGCACCTAGCTGCGTGGGAGACCCACTGGAACCTGACGCTGTCTGTTGGGGGTCCTGCACCTCCCAATCAGCTCCGACTGGAGTTGAGAATCCTTCAGTGGGGGTGGGGGCAGCCCCCATGTGGGGGGTTGGAGGGGCAAAGCCCCCCCGAAGAAAACAGCAGAACAAAGTGCGAACCAGCAGCCGACTGCAGAATGCAGTCGACCTGTTGGTGTCGCTGACAGGGCATTCGACAAAATTTTTGTCAGACTCCCATCATGGATCCACTTTGGGGGAGGGGTGTATCTGTGGTGTAGGTAGATTAACTTGGAGAAAAAGACAGTGCTTTCTGGTTTGGTGAAATTTTTCTTGTATAACTGTGTTAATGTACACACAGTAATATTTTCAATAATTCTTGCCATATTTTTGCTGATTGTTGTGGTGCAGCAGTGCATACTTTTAGTTTGTTTAAAATATGTGGTTATTTTACTGAAGTTTTCAATTTGCTACGCATTACTTAGTGTATGTGTGAGTATGTGTGTGACACGTGTCATCAAATCAGACACCTTTTATTGTGCCACATAATAATTTCAGCAATATGAACCTGCTATCCACTGCAGTTGTTTGATTTTTGTACTTCTTTGTGGTATCTTTACTGGTACTAGTACTAGTAACTGTTACTGCAGCAGTGCTGTACACTGCCCCCCCGCCCCGCAGCCCGCCCCAACCGGCAAAGGGATTCTTTTCCAGATTTGAATTTCTGATGGTGAGCACTGGTTAGGTGTTGTGCCTTTGCATCTACACCTCTTCAGTGTGCAGCCCAATCTTAATGTGTCTGTGCATTTGCATCTCTTTAGGGCCCCATCTCCACCTGTAACTTAAGTCACAGTTGTTTCTTTGGCTTCCCTTCAGAGTGCTGGACAGGTGTGTTGCATAAGTCTGCATGAACATTGTACTCATTAATATGCATTTTTAAGTCAGGAACATCATCACGAATCACTCGTGATACAAATCACGTTCATCATCACAGTCACAAATGCATTCACAAATCATGATTCACGATCATGTCACGAATCACAACACTCATTTTTTGACTAGTTGGATGTATTGTAAGCATGTTTTGTAGTATCTCTCCAGGCTTCACCACCCCACCATTGTACTCATTAATGAGTGTTTTTAAGTTGGGGAGTTTGTGCTACAGCTCATCAGGGAAGTACAGCCATAGGCATTCATGTTCCCAATACAGTTTTCACTTTGGTTATCTCACACCGTCGACACTGAATCACGTTCTTCATCATCATGGTCACAAATGCAGTCACAAATCACGATTCACAATCATGTCACGAATCACAACATTCAGTTTTTTGCTAGTTACTTGGATGTATTGTAAACATGTTTTGTAGTATCTCTCCAGGCTTCATCACTCCACTATTGTACTCATTAATAAGCATTTTTAAGTAGGGGAGTTTTGTGCTACAGCCCATCAGGCAAGAACAGCCATAGGCATTTGCTTTCCTTCCCGTACAGCATGTGAGTTACAGTACTGCAAATAGTGGTGGACGAAGTGGCCCCAATTTGCTCCGTGAAGTGATTCACTGAGTAACGCGGAATCCGCGGAGAACTCCACAATGTGAAGTGGAGTACTTTGCTTCATAATGAGGAACACGAAGTCCATTGAAACCAATGACTTTGCATTATTCTGCCTTCCCCAAACCACTTCTCCACCAATTTTAAGGCGAAGTACATTGAAATCAATACAATTTGCATCACTTCACTCTGTAATTGAGCTCCAAATGAAATTCTGCAGTTATTCATGGGATTGCAGGTGTCATGGGCTCTAGATTGATCGGCACAGCCTCAGCTCTGGCCTGGGTAGTGTGTGTGCAGTGGTAGCTGGAGACAGTTTGCTCTCAGAGCTCTGCAATTCAAAACCTCTAAAAGCTGTTTAAAATGCCTTTTTGAGTAATATTTATTGTTCAAAATTTAGTGCATTGATTGTAGAAAACCCTTCTGTGCTCATTTCATTGAGTGTTTATTGTTGTGTGTGGATTTTGAATGTTAATTTAGAACAGTCAATCTGTGTGCTGTGAAGTATTATACCTTTGTTGATGTACACACAGTAATATTTTCAGTAACTCGACTTTTTTTGCTGATTGTTGTGGTGCAGCAGTGTACAATTTGTCTGTTTAAAACATTTGGTTATATTACTAAAGGTTTTCAATTTGCTATGCATTACTTGAGTGTACATGTGAGTGTGTGTGTGCGATGCGTGCTATTAAATCAGACACCTTTTATTATGTTACAGAGTAATTGCAGCAGTGTGAACCTACTAGCCACCTCAACTGCATGAATTTTTTATACTGCTTTGTGGTATCTTTACTGGTAGAGGTTTGTTACTGCCATGCACTAATCCCCCAACAGGCAAAATGTATTCCTTTCCAGATTTGGATTTGTGACGTGTAAGCACTGGTTAGGTGTTTTTGTGCCTTTTCGTATGCATCCCTTCAGTGTGCAGCACAGTCTTAATCTGTCTGTGCCTTTGCATGGCACCATTAATTCTGGGAGATTGCATTTCTTGTGAAGCTCTCATTTCACTTTGTCAGCACTGGGAAATTGTCTGGACACAAGACAGTAGCATTTTGGGGATACACATTAATTCTGGAGACTCTGTGTGTGACCTGACCACTGTGTGCATGACTGAGTGTGCCATTAATTCTGGCAGACTTTGCATCTTGTTACACTCTCATTTCACTTCATCAGCGCTGGGGAGTTTTCTGGACATGACACAGTAGCACTATTAGGATTCACATCTAGCCACTCCTAGTCAGAGGAGATGGTACATGGGGAATGTAAACAAAAATTCCTGGACTTTGAATAAACAATGTGGAAACAAACCAGCAAAACTTCTTGGAGCATAACGTCTCTTTGCAGTAGTAGCCCCAGGAAGTACAAGTATCCCACAGCACCCTCCAAATCATAAAGGGTCCTACAGCCCTTAGGAATTGAACATTTGTAATAAATGTAAAAGAAGATTTAGAGCTTTTCGACAGCAAGTTTATACAGTGCAATATTTGGAGGCAAGAGAACCGTACCTGGCTGTGGGAATGGTACTGGAACACCAAATATCTGGAGGGACACTCGAGCCAGCAAGGAGACACTGATGGGGCAAGAAGGAGACAGACTGCAGGAAGCAGAAGCAGAGAGCCACTGGAGTGGTGTAGCGAGGATCCAAAGTGATCAGGACTCCATAATCCTCCTGGCTACAGTATACATAGGATGGCTTAAAATCTGCAGCATTTATCCTGGTAGCACGCATTAGGTAAACCCTCCATTAATATTGAGTGAGTTACTTAATTGTTGTGAAAGCATACCTAAGCACCCTAAAATGCCCACTCCCCCAGGAAGTGAACAAAATGACATAAAAAATGCACAATATGGATAACAGGGCCTATGGAGAGGTAGGAAGCAATGCGACGGTGGCAGGGAGGAAAACAGCTCCAAAAAAGAAACAAAAAAGCAGAGCGGGAGAAGAGGCACGGGGGTCGAAATGGAACAGAGGAAGAGAAACAAACAATGGAGCACAGGACAAGTCAGGGAAGCTGTGATGAGAGGAATGATTATGAAATGGAGGATGTAGTCAAGGAGGAAGAAAAGCAGAAGCAAATAGAAAGCCAGAATGAGGTAGAGGTGGCAGTTGCACAGATGCAGGATGATTTGGACTTGGATGAGATGGGCAGTTTGGGCATGAACAGTGTGGTGTAGGTGCAGGAGAAACCAGATGATGGGGCAGTGCATTCAGATTTAGGTTCAGTTAGTAGCCTGGGGGAGTTGTTGGATGATGATAATGGTAAAACAGAAAAAGACCATGATGAGCAGCTTCCCAGTGTTAGAAAGAACAACACAGTGGAAGTGACAAAGGAGTACAGTATAGTATGCCTGGTAATAAAACAAAAAAGGTGATATCTTAGAAACATAGAAACATAGACTTTGACGGCAGATAAGGACCACTTGGCCCACCCAGTCTTCCCATTTCCCTACCTACTGGATAAGCTGCAGATTCTAGTTAACCAACAGCCTACTTCCTGCCACCCCCCATTACAATTGCCTTGTGTCTGTCCCATGCATGTTTGAATTTCCCACTGTTTTAGCCCCAACAACCTCCCCAGAAAGGCAGTTCCACGCATCCACCACTCACTCCTGAAAAAGATTTCTCACACACCCCTGAGCCGTCCCCCCTCTATCTTTAAATTGTGTCCCCTTGTTCTTACACATCTCTTTTTCTGAAAGATGCTACCCTCCTGGACTTTGTTAATTCCCTTGAGGTACTTGAACGTTTCTATCATGTCCCCCATGTCCCTCCTTTCATCGAGAGTATACATATTAAGCTCTCTCAGTCTCTCTTCATATGATTTCTGATGCAGACTCTGCACCATTTTAGCTGCCCTCCTCTGGACTGCTTCCATCCTGTCTATGTCCTTGCATAGATGAGGTCTCCAAAACTGCAAACAGTACTCCAGATGGGGTCTCACCAACTGTCTGTACAGAGGGATAACCACTTCCCTTTTTCTACTTGTGATGCCCCTTCCTATGCATCCCAGTATCCCCCTGGCTCTCCTCATTGACTTCTCACATTGCTTACCCACCTTTAGATCATCCAATATGACTACCCCCAAGTTTCGTTCCATTTTTGTTGTTGTTAGTACCTCCCCTGATATTGTGTACTCTTCTCCTGGGTTTTTGTTTCCCAGGTGCATTACTTTGCACTTCTTTGCATTGAATCTAAGTTGCCATATGTCTGACCATTCCTCCAACCTTGCCAAGTCCCTTCTCATCCTTTCTACCCCCCCCCGTGTATCAACTCTGTTACAGATCTTTGTGTCATCTGCAAAGAGGCATACCTTTCCTTCCAGACCCTCTGCAATGTCACCTATAAAGATGTTAAAGAGGACTGGACCCAGTACTGAGCCCTTATCTTATGTGTGGCCTTACTTTTCTCTAGCTGCCAATAATGAGTTATGAGCAATTTGCTCTATATGTAAAAAGAGCATCAGCAGAGGGAACAAAAAAGGTGCTTTGAGTACCTTAGCATTAAAAAGACATTTAGACAGATGTCACCCATTACATCTCAGGCGTGATTTTTTGATCAGAGAGAAAGAAAACAACAACATGCAGGCCGAGTTAAGTCAAACTACACCTGCTGCTCCTGTTATATGACGTGACAGCAGCAGCAGCCCTGCTGCTTCAGTTGTACTGTCAACTCCTTCTCAGTCATCTTCTAGAATGAGTACTACAGTCCCCTTTTGCCCTTCTTATCATCCAGCACTCCTAATGCTGGCCATCTGAAAACTTCAACTGCTAGAAGACAGCTCACAATTTCAGAGACAATTAAACGTAAAGCTAAGTACCAGCATAGTCATCCTGAAGCAATTGCTATAACAAAACTAATTTCAGAGATCATAGCACTGAACTTACAGCCTTACAGAATTGTGGAGCATGTAGGATTCAAAAGGTTTTTGAATCACCTGTCACCACGATACAATATTCCATCCAGGAAATATTTCTCAGCTGTTGCAATACCGCAGATGTATGATAAACTGAAAAATGCTTTAAAAGATGCAGTTGCTGGGGTTATCCATCTGACTACTGACATATGGGCAAATTGCCTGTCAGAACCATTTATGTCACTGACTGGGCATTGGGTATTGTTTTTTCCCTGTAGTGGCACTGACAATTCCCCTCTGAAACTGGCTTCCCTTCATATCCAGTATATCCCACAGGATCACACAACTTCCAACATCCTGGATCAGCTCAATAGAGATATACAGTACTGGCTTACATCATAAGGGCTTTCTGTAGGTTTTATTGTTGCTGACAATGGCTCAAAAAAAGAAAGCATTGTCTGATGGGGTCTTTGTTCACATTCGATGTTTTGCACACTGCCTAAATTTGATTGTGCATGCATTTATGGAAGAGGACAGAGATATAAAGCCTCCCACACATGTGGCAAAAAGAATACTCACACATTTCAGCCACTCCTGCAAAGCACACCGGCGCTTTCAGGCCATACAAGAAGAGCACAAACTGCCTCCTAATACACTCATCCAGGATGCTGCAACAAGGTGTAACTCTACCTTTTACATGTTCCAAAGATTGCTGGAGCAAAAAAAGGCTAAAAGACAGTATGCACTAGAAAACAGCATAGGGGATGCTGAAGTGTACATTACTCCTCAGCAGTGGGCTGTTTTAGAACGTCTCATCAAGATACTGAAATCCTTTGAGGAAATTATGAGTTGGAAGGTACAAGAAGCCAGTTTCAGATGGGAGAGTCTACTGCAACTGAAAGGGACTTGCCACCCAGAATAAAAAAAGACATAGTACATAGAATGATTAAAAAAGTTAGAGATGATGAGAAACTTGGTGAAATGCTCATGGCTGAATATTACATTATTGCAACAGTGTTAGACAAGATGAAACACTCCTCACAGTATGACCCAAATGTGTTCCAAAACTGCAGAGAGAAAATTATTCAAGAACTAGTTTTGCCTTTAAAAAAAACCATGACAACAGATGCAGCCCCTTCATCCAGTCCTCCTGCACCTTCACGGCTCTCTCTGCTCAGTCAGACAACAAAACAGTCAGCTGCTACCATTAGTTTTACACCCAGCAGTCATGTTTGGGGTCACTTGGATGCTGTCGTTCTTCAAAAATCAGCCCTTCCTTCTCTATTTGTCACTGCTTCTGCCCAGGCCATGGTTGACTGTTATTTAGCAGAAAAAGGTATTGAATGAAATGAAGATCCCATTAAGTACTGGCAAAGCAAGGAGCCTGTACAGCCTGTACTTGTGCAGGTAGCCTTGAAGTACATGGCCTGCCCCCAACCAGTGTATTTTCTGAACAATTCTTTAGCTGTGCAGGTAATGTGGTAACAAATACACGATCTAGGCTACTACCAGAAAATGTTGAGAAGTTAACATTCTTAAAAATAAACCTTCCATTAACTGGTTACACCTGACCCAGAGACAGCAAATACATTTTGCAATGACCTCAAAGATGATTACTTGGAAGAGTAGAAAGATCACAGTTTTTCAAATCAGTACTCAATATGCCCAAATGTGGCCTATGCAATTTTTGTACCTGATGGCACAATGTTTTCAGCATGTCCTAACAGACTTTGTTAATTTTTGATTTGCCTGAACCTGATGGCACACTTTTTGCAGCATGTCCTAATGCACTTGTGTAATTTTTGGACTGCCTGAACCTGATGTCACACTTTTCGCAGCATGTTCTAATGGTCTTGTGTAATTTTTGGACTGCCTGAACCTGATAGCACACTTTTCGCAGCATGACCTCATGGACTTGTGTAATTTCTGGACTGCCTGTAGTTGAGACCGATGGCAGAATGTTTTCAGTATGTCCTAATTTCTGGATTGCCTGAACATGATGGCACACTTTTTTCAGTACGTACTAATGGACTTGTCTAATTTTTGCATTTTTGGATTACTTGAATATTGGTCTCTGCCCACTCAGTGCAGGTTAGACCTCATAGCCACACTCCCCCTTCCAACACAGTAGCTAAGTCTCTGGATTCCTAAGGACATGCAGTTTTCTTTTTTGGTACGGGTCCCCTAAATATGTCATCAATTTGGGTGGGTGGGTGGAGGGGACCCCATGCAATAGGAAATAACTGCATGACTCTCAGTGGAGCAGAGAAGGAATTGGAGCAACAATAACAAACTGGTATTTGTTAGGAGGAAGTAGGCTTTTGGTTAGCTAAAACCTGCAGCTTATCCAATAGGTAGGGAAATGGGCAGACTGGGTGGGCCAAGCGGTCCTTATCTGCCACCAACTTCTATGTTTCTGTGTTTCTATGATATGCCCATTGCATAATGAGTGATACTAAATGGAAATGGGATTCCTCTTCTGAGGCCAGACAGGTCAGTTAATGTTGCAGCACTATTACTATTGACTCTGAGACAGGAAACAGATAGAGGTCAACTGCATGACTGCCATATTCAATTGACCAGCACATCAGTGCTATAAACTCACAGTTTTCATATTCTGAAATGCTGACTAAAATTCTATGTATGTGTTACAGATCTCAGTGTCATTTTATGCAATTATATAGCAGATTTGCAGTCTTCACTACATTTTACAAAAGGTTCTGATTTAAATCAGGACTTATCAGGACTTTGGCATGGATCCTGATCCTGATAATAAGGATCAGGACCTTTTCAGGTCCACCCAACCCTAGTGTACAGATCCAATTCCCTACATCTCTGCTCGTATGGCTTCCCCTGCATACCGTACACCATTTTGGTTGCCCTTCTCTGAACCCTCTTCATCCCATCTATGTCCTTGCATAGGTGAGGTCTCCAGAACTGGACGTCGTATTCCAGGTGTGGCCTCACCATGACTTTGTAAAGAAGCATCAGTACCTACCTCCTTCTGCTAGTAATTTCCCTCCCAATGCATGCCAATATCCCATTTGTCTTCCCTTCCACTTTGCTGCATTGGTTACCTACCATAAGGTTGCATGATATTATAATCCCCAGATCCCCTCTCCTGCACTGTTTTTTTTGATTTCCTCCCCCAGAGTGTAAGCTGTTCACAGGTTTTTATGCCCCAAGTGCATCACCGCACACTTTTTGGCATTGAATTTAAGTTTCCAAATTTCCAACCACCCCTCCAGAATCTGAGTCCAGCCTCATGGCCTCAACCCCCCCTTGGGGTGTCCACCCTATTATAGATTTTTGTATCATCTGCAAATAGGCGTACCCTTCCCTCCAGCCCATCTGCTATATCACTGATGTAGATATTAAAAAGGAGGGGTCCCAGTACTGACCCTTGGGGCACTTCACTCATCACCCCCTCACCCTAGAGTGCACCCCATTTACCACCACTCTCTGGCTTCTGCACGCCAACCAGTTTTCCATCCACCTAGTTATTTTCTGTCCCACCCCTAAGTTTTCCAGCTTATTTACTAGCCTTCTGTGCGGGACTCTGTAGAAGGCCTTACTGAAGACCAGACAGGCTACGTCCACCACCTCTCCCTGGTCAACCATCTGCATCACCTTATTGAATAACTCTATCAGGTTCATCTGGCATGATTAGTGAAGCCATGCTGCCTACCATCCTGCAGGCCAGTATCCACCAGGTAGTTCACCACTCTTTCCTTTTTTAGTGCCTTCATCACCTTTCCCACCACCGAGGAGAGGCTGACTGGGTGATGGTTCTCCACCGCCTCCTTACTGCCCCCCTTGTACAGTAGCACCACATCCACCCTCCTCCAGTCTCTTGGCACCCACCCTGTATCCAAGGACAAGTTAAATAGTCTCATCAGTTGGGCAGCAGTTCTTCTCTCAGTTTCCAGAGTACCCTCTGGTGCAAGCTGTCTGGCCCCATTGCCTTGTCCACCTTCAACTTGCCTAGTTCCTCCCTAATCCTGTCTATGCTGAACAGGTTAGGATCCACTTTTTTGTCTTCCCTCCCCTTCCCCCTCAGCTCAGGCCCCCTACCCCCCATGAAGACCAAGCAGAAATAACTATTCAGTACCTCTGCTTTCTCAAAGTACCCCTCCAGCTGTATTTCTCCCTCTCCCCTCAACCGTACTCTCTCTTGTCTTGCCTTCCTTCTTCCCCCACATATCTAAAAAAAGTTGTATCTCCTCATGTGGCCTGCCTAGCTATTTTCTCCTCAGCATCAGCTTTAGTCCTTCTTATCTTCTGCCCTGCTATCCTCTGCTTCTCTCTATATATGCCTCCCTGTCCTCCTTCCTTTGTGTCATCTTATGCTTTCTGAAAACCCTCTTCATTTCTCTGATTGTCCCTGCCAACTCCCTTGTAAACCAGAGTGATCTCCACCTTTTTCTGTTCTTCCTCAACTTCGTAATGTAAATTTAAGTGGCTTTCAGTACCCCCCTTGATTGTTTCCTATAACTACTCCACATCCCCTGTATTTGCTTTTCCTGCCATTTCTTCCCTAAATATCCTACTCATTCTGTTAATGTCCATTGTCCTGAAGTCCATAACCCTCATACTGGCCTGATCTGACTCCCTCCCTCCCCATCCTTACTCTGAACCTTACAGTTAGGTGATCACTTGTACCTAGGCCGTCAACCACCACCACCAACTCTCCCACACTTTCCACATTTGTGAGGACCATGTCCAGCAGGTTATCTCTCCTAGTGGGCTCCCTAACCAGCTGTTGTATGAATGCACCCTGTAGCACCTCTAGAATCCCTCTTCTCCTAGCTGATGCTGCAACCGGGATCTCCCAGTCCACATCGGGGAGGTTTATGTCCACCACCACCACCAGAAGCTCCCCCTTGAGAGCCATCGTGTAACTGCCCGCATAAGCTGTTTATCCCCTTCCTCCCCCTGCCTAGGAGACTTGTATACCACCATCAGCCTCAATGATTCTCTACTCCATTTACCTAGTGTGACTTACAGGAGCTCTATCTCCCCTTCCTCCTTCTGCCATTCCATTGCCCTAATGTTGTCCTTGATGTATAATGTGACCCCCCTTCTTTCCTGTCCTGTCCCTCCTAAACAATCTGTAGTCAGGGATAACTGTCTCTCAGGTATGATACTCTGCCCACCAGGTCTCATTTACCGCTACTATGTCCAGCCTCTCGGTCTCCAAGTCCACCATTTTGTTCTCCAAGCTCCTGGTGTTAGCTGATAATCCCTTCCACCATGATCCTCCCCCTCGCTGTGCTCCCCTTCCAACCTTCCCTTGTTCATGCTTTTTTCCCAGCATTCTGTCTCCTTTCTGGGGGGGAATAGGATGGTAGCCTCCCATATCTTCTGTCTCCTTGAGTGGTCTTTTTCTAGACCACCTTCCCCAAATTCAGTTTAAATTATACTTTTTTTGATAAACTCCCCTAACTTTCGCTTTAGTACTGCTGATCCCTCCTTTTTCAAGTGCAGTCTGTCAGTAGCAAATAGGCTCTCATCCTCCCATGTTGATCCCCAGTACTCCACTAACCCAAACCCCATCTGCTTGCACCAACCCACCAGCCATTGATTGAATTCCTCAGTCCTCTGCTTCCTTTATGTGCTTGATCTGGGCATGGGCAGTACCTACTAGAAAGCAATAGAATAGAACCCCATACTACTACAAAACCTAGCAAGCTCCCTGAATCTTGCTTGCACCTCCAGTAGACTATTTCCCCTCCAGATCATTGGTGATCAAGTGGATCACCAAATGTGGCCTCCCATCTTGCCGTTTGCCCCATCAGGGTATATTGTGACTTACCTCTAGTGCCATCATTCCCAGCATGCACTCAACCCAAATTTCATTGCTCTTGTCTCCCTTGCTCCCCATCTGATTCCCTTTATTATTGAGTCCACTATGAGCAAGACCCTGATACTCCTTTCTTTCTGCTTGTACTTTTGGTTTTCTAGCTTACAGCTCATTCCTGGCATCCCAATTACTCCCCTGTTCTCATCTTCTCCCTTGTCCAGTTGTTTCTCCCTGGTTCTGCTCTCCCCCTGGCCACATCCCCCTTTTCCCCCTTCTGGTGTCACCACCAGTCCCACCCACCCTTGCCTCCCATTTCACTAGCACAGTCCCCTCCCTTTGCACTTGTCCTGCCTCTTACTTTCTGTTTCCCTTTGAATAGGTATCCTCCTCTTCCCCTCCTCTCCCATCCTATTTACTGTAGTCTCTTTGTGGGGTGTCTCCCTTAAGAGTGTTTTTATCCCCTCTTGCCCTGTTTGGCTGCTCCCCTCTAGGTTCCCCACCCAAAGGTGCCTCCCCCAGTCCCCTTCCTCCCGAACAATGTTCTACCTTAGCCCCACCTCCACCCTCTATGGTCTCCTCACCACTGCTCTCCTTTCTTTCATCCTCTTCATGTATTCCCAGGGGTGCGAATCTGTCTCCTGCTCTGTACCCTGGTTTAACAGACCACTGTCTGATGTGACCCCTCCTGTTTTCTGCCCCTTCTCTGTCTGTGCTAGCTTTGCTCTTTTTGATCCTACCACCTGCCACTCCACTATTCCCTCCCGTCATCTTTAACACCTGTTCCTAAGTCCCCTGTATCCCCCCTAATGTGCTGTCTTTCCCCTTCCCTCTCTCCCAGTTGGTGCATCCTTTGGGCCTCCTCCTGTCCTCTCCCTTTCTTCTCCTATCTTTTGCTCCACCTGTTCCTAACACCCCTGCAGCCCCCCATATTATTGCTTCCTCCCCTCGTACAACTGGACCCCCCTTTGGACCTCCTCCAATCCTCTCCCTTCCTCTCTTCCTGCTTAGTGCCCACCTAAACCACCCCACCTCCTCCCTAAGCCGCGTAAGCTGTCTACACAGCATGCAGCCCCCCCCATCCTCCATGCTATATCCAACACCTTGGCAGACCCACACCCATTGCACCCTACTACCCTTCCTAAGTTGCCCCATGCCTTAGTGTCTTGGAGACCATACTCAAGACCTGTCTGAACCCTTTCCAGGCTATCCTGCCATCTTTGCTGTCCGTCCATTTGCCCACCTTAGTCTTAAAGCAGAAAGAATATCCCCTATCCTTAATTATAAAAGTTGTTTGTCCCTTTTAACAGTTTGCCCATAATCACACTTTTATACTGCTACATACTTATACTTTACTGTAACTTAACTGCTATTGCTACCTTAGACTTAAAAGACAGAAAGAATACTTCCTATCCTTACTGATAAGCAGACAAAAAAAACCACACAGCCGCCCAGGCATGAAAGAAAAACACTGAGCATGGGCTGCTGTGAGAGGTTAGCTTATATTTGGAATGTAGGAGGAGGAATTCCCCCACATTAAACTTTGGGCTTTAGCCCTTCCATTTAAAATAATATATTTAACATTAATTATATACCGATCTTTCAGTTAAAATAATTACCTACAAGTCAGGCAAAGCAAGATTTATGACAATTACATTCCACATTAGAAAACGAATGGTTCATTGTTTTTAAATGTTGTATAAGAGTAAATTTGCTGAGATTATACAAGAAAACTTTACAGATACACACAGAAGGTGATGGCTGATAAGGACCGTATGGCCCACCTAGTCTGCCCCCCTTTCCCTACTTAATGCATTACCGCAGACCCTAGTTGCTCTGTGGTGTTCCCTCACTTCCCTATTGCTAGAGTAATCTTATGGCTATCCCATGCATTCTTGAATTCCCCTACTGTTTTGGCCCCCTCCACCTTTACAGGGAGGCTGTTCAAAACATCCAATGCTCTTTCTGTGAAAAAGCACTTTGTTGCCCCTGAGCCTACCGCCTCTAGTCTCATATCATGACCCTTTGTTCTTGTACACCTTCTTTTCTGAAAGATGCTACTCTCCTGTACCTTGTTTACACCTCTGATATACATGAATGTCTCTATCCTATCCCCCCTCTCTCCTGTCCTCCAGGGAATACATATTGAGGTCCTCTAGTCTTTCCTCATATGACTTTACAGAAAACTGTTTAAGTGCTTTGGGGCTATGTGACAGAAAGCATTCTGTCCAATGGTAATTTTAATGCTGGTGCTTCCAGAAGCTTTTGCTCAGAGAACTTTAAAGGTAAATGATTTATTTTTTTATCAGTGTATGGACACATAAATACAGTCAGTTAGCTTGGTATTGACATGCAGATATATGACAGTCTTTCCCATTGATGTTTTTCTTGTAGTGGTGTGTTAATTAGTACAGTAGTTGTGAAGGTAGTGTGCATGATCAATAAATGTCATCTGCTCAATCGGGCTACTAGGCATGGTAACGTCACAACCTCTGTAGTAAGTGACTTTCTGACTTATAGCTATCTCCCAGGCAAGTGCACCAAAAGTCTGTCATCTTTGTTCTAAAGAAAATTATCTAGTAATGCTCAAACAATTTCAATCATGTTTATCAATATTTATTAAAGTAACTGTGTCCTCATTATAAATGGTATTTTCCCTTTTAATCTACAAGAAAGTGAGTGTAACTGAGTTCCTGCTGTGTTTGTTAATGTGGAAGAAGGCGTGAACTTCTGTCATTCTTTTTTTTTAAGTCTGTCACTGTTATCAGGTATGTTTTTTATTTTTCTTCACATTGCTCAGATTCATCAGCAACTGCCCCACCCAATCCCGACCTTCATCAGTAAAATTAATGGTAATGCACTGAGTACTATCTGCACGTTTCTTGCAAAAAGCACAGCTCATCACATTTCTGTATTGTTTCAATGTGTGATGATGAAATGATATGTGGTGCATTCAGTGTGTAATTTTAGTAGTTGTTTGCTGTACTGAATTAATTGCATTTTTGTTTCTTTTTTGTTCCCTGGTATGACCTAAATGATGAAAGTGATACCGCTTAATTTTGCATTGTCAGATAGGATTTTATAATGATTTAAAAAAATTTGAAAACTGGCAGTATACTACTGTTATTTCATGATCCTGCTCCTTAAATAATATCCAATGTGATTTTCCCTTTTGGAGATTAACAAACAAACAAAAAGAAAAATGAGACCCAATATAAATTAAGACACGTGCACATTGTAAGTTCAATGCATTGTCCATTGTGAATACAAGACATGCTGCTCCTCTAGAAATAAATCACATATTGGCCCAGTGAAGGTTGTTGCAGAGGTTTTCTTTAGTCATTTATTTCACATGCTTGAACTGGTGCAGGACTAACTGTGAGTGTGTGTGTGTGTGTGTGTGTGTGTGAGCGCACGCGTGCGCATGTGCTTGTGTGCACGCATGCGTATATGTGTGTGTGTGTGTGTATAGGCATGTGTGTGAAAATGCACAATGGCGATCATACAATGACACTGGCAGTAGGGTAATTTAAGGGTTGTGATATAATTTCTTCATTGAAAGAGTGGTGGATTGTGGGTTTGCTGGTACAGTCTTTCAGCTTAGGTCTGCAAGGTGGGTACTGGTGGTAGTGGACCACTGGGGAGTGGCATAGTGGGTGATGAGTGAATGACTGCAGTGGCTGGATGTAGTGGAGGCACCCAGTGGAGGTGCCATTTCCACTGTGACAGTGTCACTTCACATGGGAATATGGAGATTGGCATGGACGAACCCTGTCCAGGACCCAATGTGGCAACAGCCCTGACACCTGCCTTTGGGGTACAAGACTGTAGTCTGTCATCAGTCTGACTACACACAGTGGCCTCTGTACCAGGAGCATGCACCTTTTGATTGGAAATATTTATTCATCGATGTCAAGGTGATCAATCTGGGAACATGAAAGGGAAGGAGTTCAGGCTCCTACATGGTGCTACGGCCTGAAGGCATGGGTAATTCATCATATGGAATGCTTACACAGCAGTAAATAATGGTCAGCTGGATGTCATTGTCTAGTTGGGTAAAAATGGTCTGGCTAGTGATGATGCTGGAAAGTTGTTTTTTTTTCTGTCTGTGGCGAGGGTGTATTCATATTTGAAGTGTGGTGGCTGAATAACTATTGTGGTAGACCTTGCTCATCCCCATCCCCACCCCCACCCACTAGGTGATGTTCAGAGTATGGATAAATTGAGTGGAGAGGAACCTTCAAAGGGTACAAATAATAAACCAGTTATGGTGACAGTACTACATAGAGGGGAGACCAAAAGCAAAAACACTACAACTAGTATTGGAGAGGGGGGACATTTAATTAAATTTAAATAAAAAGAACTGAGGTAAGAAGGAGAATGGCAAACCATTTTTAAGGTCATGTGTGCTACAACTATAAATTTAATAATTATGATTCAATACCTAAATGCCATCATGCTGGTTTCGAGCCTGGATATAGTGGCAGTCACTGAGTCAATGTGAATTGCGAACCATGACAAGGACATAACTATAACAGGCCACACCTATTTCGTGAAGATTTGGTGGGGTACAGTGGTGAGGTTGTAGTGCTTTATGTGAAGTAAAACTGAGATTTGACATAGATACAGGACATCTGAGATGATGGAATGGTACTATTGGTCAAACATGGGATAGGTAATGAATCCATTAATCACATCAGCGTGATATACAAACTTCAGGAACATGGGGGATGAGATCCATGAGGTGCTGGCGACATCCAATGTCAAACTGACAGAAGAGCTGGATATGCCACTCCTAGATGATGATTAGAGACTCCCAACTGATGCTTCAGCTACAAATATTGGCATTCTGTTTTACCTGCAGGTGAAATTTGTCAGGCAACTATTCAGAGAATCTACTCCTGATGGTGCAGTATTGGACCTAATTCTCACTAACAGGAACAATGCACACATCAAGGTGGGAAGTCATCTGGGACCAGTGATCACCTTACACTGTGGTTTAACATAGGGATGGCTGCTGAATCAAAAAACATACAATCTAGTATAAATGATTTGGGAATGATAGATGCTGTGTTGATGGGTGACTGAGTCATGGATCTCCTGATGGATGGGGGTGTTAGTAAGAAAGGGGGGGGATCACAAACAGAAAGTGGACATAGTGAAGTCAAAAATGCTGTTCACCAATCAAGTGAGAAAACTCAAGAAAAAATTATTCTACCATTGTTCTCAACAGAGGTATTAGGAAAGGTTGCAGTCAAAAAGATCAAGGAGATGATGAGATATAATGATAGGGAGGAGTATCAGGGGAAAAGAGTGTTGTGGATAAAGCTGTAAGGAGCTCAAGTTTGCAAACTGAAGGCAGACGAGCACAAAATGTAAAATAAGGAGTAAATATAGTAGTTGATAAGTGGAATGCCAAGTGGAGATTTGGTGGGCATTACATGTGGTGAACAGGAAAAGACATACATCTACTACACCTGCTTTTGCTCAGTTTCTACAATAGAGGTGACATAGATTCATTATGATATTTGTTTGCTGGTAGTTGGGGGTTGGGCAGTACCCAATTTCTGGAGTACATAGTACTGATGGTGCTCATATACATGAGATGGGGTACAACCCATGGTACTGATGAAGCTCAGGGCACTATAGCCAGTATCTCTGTAGCGAGAGTGAATCAGAGGTGGGTAACAATAATTGAATCATGTTTGAAAAGAAAGGGTGGATGGAGAATCAGTTCATTTCATTTACAAGGAGGTCCTGGGTGGGGCGGCATACAGAATTTGGATCAATGAATTACAGAGCATGGAGGTGTAACTATACAGTTCAACTCACAAAGAATACAACTCACGAAGAACGAATACAGTTTATGCTCAGTTGCCTATATATAATATCAGTTGAATTACTGAATTATGTCTTTTGTTACTGCTGCAAGACATGGCATCATGTTTCAATTCAAGTGACTCAAAATCAGAAACAGATGATTTCAGCTATGTTTCCACAACACTGATAGTTCCATACAGTTTTGAATCACTTGCATATACTGTATGTCTTCAACCACACAGAATCAGTCATCATCTTCTGAGAAAGATTCAGAATCTGAACATGAAATACGTGAAGTTAGCATAGTTGAACAACATTTTTTCAGGAAAGTACTCACAAACCTGAGGTAGGACAAAGCTATGGGGCCAGACAAAGTGAATACAGGGGTGCTGAGAGATCACAGAGAGGTACTAGTTGCACCACTGGCAGCCATATTTAGCAGAGCAGTGGAGACTGGAGTCGTCCTGGAGGACTAGAGAAGGGCAGATGTAGTTCAACTTCACTAAAGTGGTAGCAAGGAAGAGGTGGGCAATTATACGCCTGTCAGCCTGTCCTCGGTAGTAGGCAAGTTATTGGAAATACTACTGAAGGAAAGGATTGTGGAATATCTAGAATTCAATGGGTTACAAGATCTGAGGATCTGAGACAGCATGGATTCACAGGAGCAAGGTCATACCAAACAAATCCAATAGATTTCTTTGACTGTTGACCAAGAAGTTAGATCAGGATGGAGTGGTGGACATGGCCTACCTGGATTTCAGCAAGGATATTAACACCATTTCACATAGGGGACTGATAAGCAAGCTAGGTAGCTTGGGGGCTGGGCAGTAAGGTGCTAACCTGGGCAAGAAGCTGGTTAGGGGATAGAAGACAGAGGGTAGTGGTAAACAGAGTTAGCTTCGAGGAAGGAAAGGTAACCAGCGGGGTACCTCAGTGGTCTGGCTGGGACTGGTCCTCATAAATGTCTTTATAAATGAAATAGCAGAAGAGCTGGAAGGGAAGGTCTACCTCTGTGCGGATGACACCAATATCTGCAATAGAATGGATACTCTGGGGGGGAGTGGAAGTATTGGCAGGAATCTGAAAATACTGGAGAAGTGATCAAAGGTATGGCAGCTGGTATTTAATGCAAAATAATGCACTTGGGCCATAGAAACTCATGGGTGGAGTACAAAATGGGGGGAAAGATTGTGACAATGACCAATCCGGAAATAGATCTGAGGTAATCATGTTGGATAACCTAAAGGTGGCCAGGCAGTGTGACAAGGCAGTCCGGAGGGCTAGAGGGATGCTAGGGTACATGGGTAGGGGTATCACCAGCAAGAAAAGGGAGGTAAGAAGGACGTGGCTTAGCCAGTGAATAAGCTGGTGACTTAAACTTTCTGAGCTGCTGACCCAGAGCAAAGATCTCAAATTTTACCCAACTCTCTGAAGAGCTATTTGCACCTACTACCATCAGAAGCCATCTGAAGCTGTTCTCTACTCGCAGTTCATTTTTTAAATATTTCATACCTAGATTCAACTGTATTTCATTCCTAGGCTGGGAACCCTGCTGCATCCTTGGCTGCATGATGCACAACTCCAATGAGGGAGAAGAGCCCTCAATTTGTGACATGTTTGCTTCAATATTGAGCCATATTGAGGGACTGACTGTGGCTTCTAATAACGTGGCTGGCACATTACACAAAATTGGACATTAGGATGAGTCTTAAGGAACAGAAAGTGGACTTACATGAGGAGGCACTGCAAGGCCACTGCACAGCCATGTGGGAGTAGGTGCTCCAAATAAAAACATTACAAGACAAAATGGACTATATGGAAAGGATGAGAAGAAGACAGAACAGTGTCCTTCTTACAAAAAGCCCTTCTGGAGCTCCTGCAGCTCCTGAAGAGTACCAGAATCATTATCGAGTGGGCCCACTGCTTATTACAACCGAAGCCAGCCACAGGAGAAAGGCCAAGACCCATCCTAGCCCAGATTCTCAACTTCATGGAGAAGGAGGCCATCCAGGCTAGGGCCAGAGAACTGGGGAGCCCTGGACTGGCGAGGCCACCGCATAATAATATTCCAAGACTACTCAAGGGAGTTAGCTGCCAGAAGAACGGCTTATACTGAGACATGACAGAGGCTCCATGAGTAGCAGGTACCTTTTACTCTACAGTACCCAGCAGTCCTGAAAATCACCTACGATGGTCCCCATACCAGTTCTTCACACCAGAGGCCACCACAGATTTTATTAACATGACCTGACCTCCCTCTAACAACAAGCACCGTAGCCAGGCTCAGGGCCTTCCTGCTGAGCCACATAGTGCCTATTTGGACAGTAGATCACTTTTGAAATGGGACCAGCATGCTTCATTGGAATGGACTAAGCATCAGGGAACCCACAGAGAGCTGGAACCTAGACCCGCCAAAGGCTGCAAGAGACCACCGTTTGCTTCCCACACCAGAAGGGAACACCCACAGGACAGAGGATGAACCGAAGATCATACCAAATGACCGTCCAGTGAGAGGGGACCCAGGACGTGGAATGTACTATTCCCTACTTTTTGCAGAATCAATTTTCTCCACTTGCCCTGCAATTTCCAACATGTGCCGAAAAGCCCCTCTCCGAGATGGAATTTTCTGCCTCTGCACCCCTGAACCAAGAAATTGAGGGATGGTACAGTGATCCTGGGCAGCTTCCATTGACATTGTCCTGCTTCTTGGAGACTCTGCAGCCTCAGCCTTGGACTTGGGCCCTCTCCCAGGACAGTTGTCGCATCCAGAAGAAGATGATGGAGAGAGGGAACCGCACACCATGATCCCTGTTTAAATCTTGGATTACAGAAAAGTGCCTAACAGGTTTTTTGTCACTGAGTGGAGTAAATTGGTGGGGTGGTGTAATGGCATAAGGGAGGAAGAAGAGGGATTGGCGACTGATTGTATCAGCTGAAGTATAGGGCCTCTCCTCCCTCCCTGCAATAAACAGGGACATCAAGAAGGGCAGGGTTGCATTTATACCTTGCCTCCCCCCCCCAGACACTCCTCCTTCTAAAGTTATTTGTAACATGCACAAATGGTGGATTACCACTGCAGGGGTGATTGTTTACCTGTAATGGGAGGGGTGTGTGGAAGGGGGTATTTGAAATGTTGGTTTACAATGCTACAGTGTTCTATATTGGTTCCAGGTGTACTGACTTCATGCCACCCAACCCTGCTGTTCCTCCTTCCCCCATACCACTCCCCCCCACATGACTTGACACCCCTTCTTTGAGCTACAAAGGAGAAGCCAAATGAGTGACCGAGGATGTCCCACCCCTCACCCTGAGGGTTGCCACATACTGAGGCAGGAAGATTCCTCCCCCCGGGCTTCTCCTGGATCTCCTCTGGACCCCCTTTGGTGCCACAACCCACATGGAGGGGGAGGAGGAGGAGCTGACTGTCACCAAAGAGGAAAGGGACCTAAGGGTTATCTCTGATGACTTTAAGGTATCAAAGCAGTGCACAAAGGTGGCAGGAAGGGCCAGTGGCATGCTGGGGTGCATAGGCAGGGGTATCACTAGCAGAAGGTGGGAGGTGGTGATGCCATTGCATAAAACATTGATAAGGCCTTACCTGGAGTGCTGCATGCAGTTCTGGAGGCCACACCTGCGCAAGGACATAGATAAGGTGGAGACTATCCAGAGAGGGCAACAAAGATGGTGCAGGGCTTGCACCGCAAGACATATGAGGAGAAACTAAGGGACCTCAATAAGTACTTACTGGAGGAGAGGAGACAGTGGGGGATATGAGTAAAACTTTTAAGTACTGTACCTCAAGGGCATAAACAAAGTGCAGGTGGGGGACCTTTTCCAATGTAGAAAAAGTACTAGAACAAGGGGGCACAATATGAAATCGGAAGGGGACAGATTAAGCGGTAATGTGAGAAGGTTTTTCTACACAGAAAGGGTAGTCGATGCTTGGAATAGTCTGCCACAGGAGGCAGTGGGGGTAAGCACAGAGGAGGGGTTCAAGCATGCCTGGGACAGGCACAGAGGAAGCTTGAGAGGGGAGGGAGGGAGTGATGAAAAGCCATTGATCACATAGGGTCAGTGGCCACATACAATAAATAGGGTCTATGGGCAGACTGGATGGGCCTAGCAGCCCTTATCTGCTGACATTTGCTATGTTTCTATGTCCGACTGGCAGGGGGCACAGTGGGTGATTAGCTTATGTCTATCTACACCCTTATATTGCTTCATCTGTCTCACCGGGGCTCTAGGAAGACTCAGTACATCCCTTAGCTCTGGGTGGCTGCTAACCTATGGGATACTTTTTCCCCCTGCTTGCTCCACCTGCAGTTACTGTTTGTTTGTATCTCATCTCGTGAGACCAGTTCAGGTAAGGGCAGGATGGCCCTGCATGTCTGCCAGTTCTTTACCCTCCTTATGGACAGCTGGGCCTGCCATTGGCTGGTGAAGCAGCCAGCTAAGTCCAGCTTTTGGCCCTTAAACAATTTTTGGTTTATAAGTTTATGTACATAGGTTGTTTAATTGTTACTGGATAAGTAAGTACTACTCAGGTAATCTACCTGACCAGGGATTCTAGCTGTTCCCCCCAGAATGCACTCATTTAAAGCAGAGAGCAAGTGACTGCAGGGAGGGTCAGCCTTTCCACAACGGTTTTATGTAATAAAGGCGAGTCTGAAAGACCGCCCATTACATAAAGCGACCACAAAACAGCCCATGGCCAAAAGAATGCCTGATATTGTAGCGACGGTTGCAAACAGCGACAGTCGCTACAATACTTACATCCTACATATACAAAAAAAATATTTTTATGCAGGGAGCTGTGCCCCCCCATACTCCCAAAAACAAAAATAATCAGCTCCATGGGGGGTGGAGACCAAGGGGCAAGTTATCTGTTTTATTTTAAAAAAAAATTATTCTGTTCAAAGCCAGACCCGAACCTGGGTCTACTGACATCGCAAGCGATAGTGTATTCCACTACATTATACTGCCAGCTTGACAAAAACCTGGCACACAGGAACCTATATCCTGTACTAGCAAGGCTAGCTCCTTGCTATCCTTGCTCTACAGGATATAGCAACCTAATTCAGCACTCGCTGTCAGAGAGAACGGTATTATAGAGTCGCTCAAACTCAAATCGTAGCGCTCAATAATACACACACTACATGGGTGCTACCTTCTACAACTGTTGTCCTTACAGGAATTCTGACTAGTTTTGAACGTGGGTGTAATTAGTGTTCTACACGCATTAGAAAATGGGCTTCATTTTACCTGAGCTCTGATTGGCTGAGCCCCATTACAATTCTATCAGACAACAGAGCCCGGGTAGAAACAGGTGCCACCCCAGTCTGCCCCATTACTTTACCAATAGAACTTTCAATTTGAATATGCCGCCATTTTTATTCTGTTGCTTAGCGAGCAAGTTGGTAGCTGCCCCCTTCCCCCATTCTGTCTGTCTTGTAACATTTGGTAAATAAAAGAAATATAACAAAAGAAATTGCCTGCTGTTTCAAAACACTACAACTACTCCCAAGTACAGCAAATGTAATAGTTACAGTAAGACCCCAATGTCATGAATGCAACCCTTGTCGCCCGTCGCCCGATAGTACAGTGCTAGATATTCATTCATGTCATTAAACTTCCCTGTTTACCTTAGCAGTACAGCTCTCTGACAGCAATACTGCCAGCTCACAACCAGAATGCAAAATCTGTAGAGACAACAAACAGTTGAAACAGCCATAGATTGGGGCAAGTTTGAAAAAAAAAAAACTGCAGTTTTGTGTTCTCACATTAATGTGATCCTTCTTCTGGTTTTGTCTGGGACACAGAGACTGGAATAGAAGTAGTTTGAGGCAAGTGAAAAAATTATTTTTTTTGGTCGGTTGTCAGTGTCATGCCAATGGGTTTTTATCTTGCAGTGAGTCCCTACTCCTCAGCTTATTATCCATACTCGCGACTGCTCCACTGCGGCTACCCACAGCCACTGCTCCGCTCCTTGGTCCAATTCCATGATGTAATCATTCATTTTTTTATATATCAGCCCTGCTCACTAACTTAGCTCAAAATGCAGCATAAAACTATTGGAGTAGCACACAAATGTACCTGAATTTCACAGGCTCAGCTTTGTTTGTCCTCCCAGCTCGACCGCCCGCCACCACCTCTCCTCGGTCACAGTCCCCAATCTGTGGTTAAAAAATATATCCTTGACAGAAAGAATAATTTAAAATGAATTAATGAATAATTATATAAAAAAAAAGAAAAACTACAACAGCAGTTTAACCAAGCCGTCTGTGTGTGTGTGTGTGTGTGTGTGTGTGTGTGTGTGTGTGTGGTGTATTCATGACAACCAAGTCTACAGTAACAAGTACAGAGGATGCAGTAGGACAAAAGTCCTTATGTCCAAAAAAAAACTAAAAACACAACATTTTATTGCAGGCATAGGAACTATTTTATTATAAAATAAATCAGACTTGTAAGACTTAATAGTTAAAACATAAAGATAATGTTCACCTGCCCTGCCCTGAAAAAGTGACCTTTGGGGCCCAGTGGGCTCAACTGGTTATCAAAATTTAATAAATAAAATCAACTTTTTTCAAACATACATAGTGCAGTTGCCCATTTTCTAAGCACAATAATACCCTCCAGGGTGGGCAGTATGGGCTATACCGGACCTTCCAGTGGCTATAAGACCCTCCACCTGCAGCGTCGGGCATCATTACACCACTGGGTGGTCCAATATAGCCCAATACCGCCCACCCTGTCAGGTATTATTGCTTACGTACATCCTCTGAGACCTGAAAAAAGGCCCGGCTGACACCCATCTGGGGTAATATAAGGGGAAGGACTGCTCAAACCTTACCCTAAAGGAAATATGACAGATACGATTTTTCATACCTGGAATGTTCAGGGGCTGAACTCCTCTATAAAGAGGGAAAAAGTTCTCTCACACTTTAAATGCTTGAAATCTAGGGTGATCTTCCTCCAGAAGACCAAATTGACCAAGAGTGACCATGCCCTGATACTGAAGGACTGGGTGGGTCAGGGAGGATCATGCAGGGGCTACCACAAGGAAACACGGGGTGATTATCCTCCTTCATATATTGCTACATTGGACCCTGACTGCTTCTGTTGCTGATCTTGATGGCAGATGGGTGGTGGCCACTTACAGTACCCCTTCAGGTCCCCTAAGTCTATGTAATGTGTACGCCCCTAATGTGGATGACCCTCAGTTCTTTCATGCCCTAGCTGAGACCCTCAGTGCCTTCTTGACACCCAACTGCCCCTTACTCCTTGGCAGGGATTTCAATCTGACACTGGTTCCCCACTTGGACAGGAATGATACTGGGAAAGAATCACATATCAGGGGGAGAAGAGCGCTCCAGCAACTTATGTCAGACCTGGGGCTCACTGACGTATGCAGACTCTCTCTCACCCAGGGGTCAGAGACTACACTTTTCATTCTGAACCTAACTCATCACACTGCAGGTTAGCTTATTGGTTAACGTCCCCATCTTTGCTACATAATGCTATTGATGCAGCTATCCTCCCTAGGGTTATTTCCAATCATGCCCTAGTCCAGCTGATAGTACAATGGGGCCCTACTTCCCCCATCCCACAGCTGAAGACTTGACCCTCTACTCATACGAGACCCAGATTTTATCCCCTGGGCTAAAAATGAGGCCTCAATGTCTTGGCACACAACTCCTCCTCAGACACCTCAGCAGGAAACACCTGGAAGGCCTTTAAGGCCACCATGAGGAGCAGTATTATGGGATATGCTGCAGCCAAACACAGGGAAAGGAAACAACACCTGGTAGATATAGAACAACAGCTAGCACTGACAGAGGCTGCATTCAAGGCTATGCCTTCACCCTCCCCTAGCTCCCCTATGGGCAGAGAAATTCTTGGCCTATGCATTGAGATCCACCAGCTTTTAAATAGGGAAGCTGAAGTGGCCATTCTCAGGCTCAGGCACACCTTCTGGGAAGGAGGAGATAAAGGGTGTAAGGTGCAGGTGTACCAACTTAGGCGAAAGCAGGCCAGCAAGCATATTCCTGGCCTGAAAGACAACCAAGGGACAGTGGTTACTACTCCACAGGCTATAAATGAGGTTATGTCCTTCTTCTATGCACGGCTTCACTCCACCACCCATAAAGGGCCGGTATCAGGCACACAACCCTTCCTGGATGGCCTGTATCTCCCTAAACTCTCCACACAACAGTCCTGGGAGTTAGATGCCCCAATCACCCAGGAAAGTAGAAATGGTCATTCGGAGTCTTCACCTGGGGAAATCCCCTGGAAGTGATGGATACACTGCTAACTTCTACCAGGTGCTGGCCCCAGTGATTACCCCCTTCTAACAGAAGATTTCCAAGAAGAGAAATTCAAGGTGGCCTTCCCTTTCTCTCTCTTAGACAGGTGACTATCATAGTAATTCCAAAAAAAGGAAAGGACCCTACCAATCCGGGTAACTACTGACTGATATCAGTCATAAACCTGGACAGTAAGGTTTATGTTAAGGTTTTTGCCTCCAGACTGAGTCCCGTATTATCACACCTCATTCACCCCTTCCAGGTGGACTTTGTCCCTGGCCATCACAGCTATGACCATCTCAGAGCACTAATGAACCTTATGCACACAACACGTCAGTTGTGCACTCCAGCTGCAGCCATAGCTATCGACTTTGAGAAGGCCTTTGACTCCATCAAATGGAACTACCTCTACATTGTACTAATCCATTGGGAATGGGGGAGAGGTTTAAGGCCAGAGTGCAGGTCATCTACACCAACCCAAAGGCCTGGGTAACTACTAGTTCCACAGTATCCCTTCAATTCCCACTCAAATAAGGGACTCAGCAGGACTGCCCCCTGTTGCCCCTCCTGTTTGTGGTGGCAGTTGAACCTCTGGCAGCAGCAATTAGACAGCACCCAGGTATCTAGGGGATCTGAGTTAGTGATACTGACTACCCTACCCTCATGCACGTGGATGACCTGCTTCTCCCCCTTGTGGATGCCCAACACTCCCTGCCCTCCCTTCTGACCCTCCTGGACTCCTTCACCAGCTACTCCAGACTTAAGCTTAATCAGGCCAAAACTGAAATGCTCCCCCTTAATGATAATGTTATTCAGCACATAGCAGTGACCTCTGGACTGCTTTGGGCCCCCAATGGGATTACGTACTTGGGCATTAGACTCACCCCTAAACTGGAAAACCTCTGGCATGCAAACATACATCCCTTGCTAAATGCCACCAAGACCGAATTTGATAGTTGGAAGCTGCTCAAGCTTATGCTGGCTGGGAAGATTGCTGTTATTAAAATGGTGGCCACCCCTAGGTTCTTCTACCTGCTGGCCCACATACCTATCCCCCTTCCCAAACATTGGTCCCAATCCATAGACAAACTGATAGGTGACTTTTTGTGAAAGGGAACCAAGCACCTGTTCAGCTGCTCCAAACTTTGGGCCCATTGGTCACAAGGGGGATGGAACCCTCCATGGATGGAGGGGTACAAATTAGCATTTCAAGTAGCCAATAGCCCAATGGCTCCACCTGGTAACATCGCTCCACCAATGGGTTTGCATAGAACAGGATATGAAAGGGACCTTACACCCCGCTTCCCTCCTGTACACCCCGGCGGGTGCCAGCCCTTCCCAGGATACTATCCAACCGTCCGCTATGGTAGAGGTGTCTAGGAAAACCTGGACTCGGTACACACCAGACTGGCCATGGACCCACTCCGTCTCTCCTATATGCGGCTCTGGTAGAACCCTCATATTACCATAGGTAATGAAAGAGTATTTTGGAAACACTGGTTTGACAAGTGCATTCATGGTGCATGAGACTTATGTGACCCCCCCCAACTATGGGTAACACCTTTCAGAAGCTCCAGGAGAAGTGGGGCCTCCACCAGATGGACTTCTGGAGGTACCTGCATATCCAGGTGGCACTCAAACCCCTCCTGGAAGGTCCAAGGCAATACAGTAACCCCTCAGACTTGGGGGACCTGAAAACAACACCCTAAAGGCCTTGCAGGTAGAATCTATGCCAAGTTAAGGAGCACCCTTCCATCTCAATCAGGGGACTCTAAGAAATGATGGGAAAAAATGCTTTAGTGCACCATCTCTATTACACAGTGGGGACAGGCCTGGAAAGATACTCACAAATGGTACCATGATGCCTGTTTCTGGCAAATCCAAAGCAAAATATCCCATTCATGGTACAAAACCTCTGTTGTACTCTGTAAGGCCAAGCTTCTTGATTCCGATTGATGCTGGAGATATCAGGCCACTGAGGGGGACCTGGTTCATATACTATGGTCCTGCCCCAATTTACAGAACCTCTGGAACTGGATGTGTCCCACTGCATTCAAGATACTCCACAAACAGATTCCTCGGTCCCCCATGTTCTTCCTCTTGGGGATTCAGTCAGATCTCACATGTTTGACCCCACAGGAATACAGGTGGTTAGCTCTTCTGGCCATACAGACCAAAAGAGTCATTCTCTGAAAGTGGCTTACTTCTACTATTCCCACAGTTGAGGAGGTTTTGGCCTCCCTGTCAGCTCTGGCCAAACTAGATAGGATCTCCCACCTCCAAACTTGCCAGATGGCTAAATTCCAGCTGTGCTGTGCACCCTACTTGAAATATGTCAACCCCCTAGAGGGGATTGGCTGAACCCAGAAACTACTGGTTGGAATCAGCATGGTCTTCAATCACTGCAAAGTGCCTGATTTAATGGGTGGGGTATTAAAGGTTGCTCCCCTAGGGTATTATACTTAAAGCTAGGTTTCCAATAGTTCCTGATATACTGCTGTTCTTCTTTACTAGGAAGATTAATAGGTTGTCTACCACTGTGTTGAAGTATCCTTTCTCTAGTTATAGGACATAGATCCTATAGTATTTATAATAGGCTTGGAGCACAGATTCTTTGTGTATATGTCTGTTCTGTTTCAGAGATGGGGCCCCCTGGACCGAGTAGAGCGAATTCACACTTATCTGTGTCACCCTTGACGGCTTGCAGAGCTGTGACTCATACTCAGAAAGATAAGTGTGTCTTTGGTCCCACCTTATATACGGTCCTTGAGGATTCCTGAAGGGTGAGTAACCCTTTTTCAAATGCCCATTACTCTATGTAATGCCCTTTCTAGGATATGCTCCCATAGTTCATCCTCCCCCCCCCCCCCATTAGAGGAAGGGGAAGTACATTAGATAAGCTCATACCTGGGTACTCAGTCTTACCTTAGCCTTTGCATACCTGTTGACTGCACCCTGTCACCATCTGCAGATTGTTGATGTGTCTAACCTTTTCCTTTCCTTACCTTGCCTCCAGATTCCCCTCCCCCCTTTTGTCTCTCCATCCCCACATAACAAAGCTGTTAATCAACCTTATAATGTATTGCTTTACTTTTTGAAAACAAAAAAATGTACACTGAAGAATAGGGAGGTAGTGTCGCCCTTATATAGATAGACTGCACCTTGAGTACTGTGTGTGGAGGTGGACTAGAAAAGGGCTATCAAAATGGTGCAGGGTCTGCATCCAAAGTCCTATGACATGAAGTTAAAGGAGCACAATATGTACTCACTGGAGGAGAGGAGGGAGAGAGGGATAAGATAGACACCTTCATATACCTCACAAGGATTAAAAAGGTATAGGTGTGGGTGTCTTGCAGAGAAAAAGGTGCTCTAGAACAACGCGGCATGCTATGAATGTGGAGGGAGGTACTGTAGATTCAGGAGATATGGTTCATTTTGTGGTGACTGATACGAGGTCTGTAAGGCAGTTTTATCTGGGCCAGAAAATCTACAGTATGTTGATTTGCATGAAAGTGTTTTTAACTAACAGGAAATAAAAACTTTTCAATAAAGTATGACAACCTGGCAAAATTTATCTTTTGCATTGCAAGTTTTTTTTTTCGTTTGCAATGTTTATTCAAGCACTCTGTGCTGGGCTTGGAGTGGATATGCCCTGGTACGTAATCAAAAGAATTTCTTCTCTTCACACAATTTCACTTCAGTCCTGTGAGTTTTCAAGAACTAAATCTCACAAATTTATGTTGCCAGTCTGTCACACCTGTGTTAAATAACTACAGCAGCTGTAACTTGGTAAAGTAAGCCCCTTCCATGTAGCACACACAAAATCTCACATACACAAACACACACACACTCGCATATCTGTTTTTAATTTTCAGTCTTTCCAAAATGTGATGCTTATTGTACGTGACTCAATTCATAGTAGCTGATCTGTGACTGTTTCCTTTTATCTGTTGTTACTAGCAGAGATTTTATTTGTTTAAAATATTTTCATTTTTTTCTAAACTGTATACAATAACTGTCATCTTCCATGCTATGAACAAAGAAATATATCTATCCTATGGTCCCTCCCAGTCATTAAAGTATGCTACATACAGAAAGTTGTTGCAAGCTACTACAGGCCAATATCATTACTAAATGTTGATATAAAACTTTATGCAAAAATTCTAGCTTCTCGTCTTGCACAAGTTTGGAATTCCATCCTGGGCCCAGAGCAGGCTGGCTTTGTTTTGGCGGTGTACTGTACCGCAGGTGACCATTTTAGGAATTTATTTCACATTATCTCTGTGTCCCAAGGGCCAGGCAACAACTTGCTGCTGTGTCCCTGGATGCAAAGAAAGCTTTCGACCATGTTAATCGGTCCTACCTTTTTCAGATTCTTGTGAAGTATGGGCTTCGCGAAAAATTCATTCACAAGATACAAGCCTTATATTTAACTGCTCAGATCTTGTGCAACAATGAGTTGTTCGGCATATTTTCATTGACCGGGGGATCCGTTAGGGGTGTCCTCTGTCCCCTTACTTTATTTATTTATTTATTTTTTATGTCTTTGTTTACCGAGTAAGTGTGCTGATCCAAAGGACCATTTTCAGTCATGACCAAGGCCACACAGTGGCACATAAATCAGGCAAAAACATAGAGCAATCAAAAAATTCAGGCAGGTTCATAACAAGATTAGTTACAGAGGAGACCCGGGCCACAGAGTGGCCAAAGCATACAGAGCTGTTCAAAAACCTTCGGACAAATATGGAGCAAAACTCAACCATCAGAAATAGGCAGGGGAGAGTGAAACATGGGGTACAAGATGCAGAGACATTCGCATATTAGTGATTATTACACAGATGTGAGAAAACACACAGCAACCATTATACTGAACCTCTACCTTGTAGAACAAATCTAACCGAGGATATACAGGGTGTCAAGATAGGGGACCAGGAGTTAAAATTATCAACTTTCACTGATGATGTACTCCTCCATATACTGTATCTAATTGGCACAGCTCCATTCCAGTTGCAATACATCTTATTTCTCAGTTTGGTATTTTTTCTGGCTATAAGTTGAATTTGAATAAAAGGGTGATTCTCTCCTTATCACCTCATTCCTTCAAAGAGGAGACAGAAAGCATGGCCCTAAAATGGGGATCTAAAGCTCTTATCATATTTAGGCATCCGAATTCCCTACGATTTGCAGCAGTTAAAATTCCTTAATCTGGACCCCTTTTAAAGCAAATAGAATTAGACCTTAAACGTTGGCGCCACTTACCGTTGCCATTGTGGGAAAGGGTGAACATAATTTAAATGAATACGGTGCCCTGTTTGATGTACCCCATTGACACACTCAACATTTCTCCCCCTACATGGCTTCTTATAGAGTGGAGTTTGGCCAGCGAGCTTCATCTTGTTCTGTCATCCTTATTATGTGTCCCCTTTTCCCATATATCAAATAGAATTAGACCTTAAACATTGGTGCCACCTACCGTTGTCATTTTGAAAAAGGGTGAACATAATTAAAACGAATATTGTGCCCCGTTTAATGTACCCTATTGGAGCACTCAATATTTCTCCCCCACATGGCTTCTTATAGGGTGGAGTTATGCCAGCAAGCATTGTCTTGTTCTGACATCCTTATTATTTGTTCCCTTTTCCTGTATACCATCAGAGTTAAAAAATACCCCTATTGAATAGTCTGTGTGTTCCCATATACAACTGTGTAGACTGTTGAAATCTTCTCCTCTAAAAGATTTAAGTCAACTGCTCTTTTGTAACCCCAACTTTAGTATTTCAGGCTCCCCTATATTAGCAACACAATGGAAAGGCTTGCAGATCAATGCTTTTGCAGACCTTCTACAAGATGTCCAGCTCATTACTTTCATTAAGTTTCAATCAAGGTTTTCTTGTTCATCTGCTTTCTATTTTAGTTTTTACAGCTCTGTTGCTGTATCAAGACCCATCTAGGGCCTCCTCCATAGCCAACTGTACTCGGTTTTCTTTTTCAACAATGGGCATCATTGCCACTCAAAGATAAAGCTATTTCTTGATAATACTAGGATTTGGGAAACAGATATGGAGCTTGTATTCTCCTGAAGCTTTTTATTGGAAACAGACTTTGAAACTAGATTACATTGCCACATAATGGAGTAAAATGTTGGGATGATATTTACCACCTAGTTCAACAAGATTGTTTAAGGCTGTTACAATTTAATATCTTACACAATCTTTATTACTCTCCCTTTAAACTATACAAGATGGGCAGATTAGTTCCACCAAGTGCGAATTCTGTGATAATGAGGTAAGCACTTTGGTACATAAACTCTGGTGTTGTCCAAGGGTGAACTCCCTTTGGTCGATTGTATGTAAAGCCTTAATTCCCTTTTTTGGAGTTCTGCTTATTTTATGGAAAGTATTTGTCTCTTGGGGGATTACTCACCTATCCCAACAGTCTGAGATAAACTATATATGGCTATGAAATTGTTTGTTACTATACTTATAATAATAAGGAGGTCACATGATGGCTGCCTGATTGGTCTCATCTCCAGCTCTTTCCCAACCCTCTGCTCACTTTTATTATCTTTTTCTCGTTAACTGTTACCGTCTGTAGGGAGCTTGCTTACCTTACCTCGCCAGTGCTGATTTCTAGTGTTTCCTGGAGCAAACAATGGATATGGATATGAAAAATCCTCCTCCTAGACACACACCACCAGCCACCCCAGACAAGGCCTCTGAGCAGACCAAATTGCAGCCTATACCGAAAACTACTACTGGATCGAGTGCCCTGATGGAGAGGTTTTTAGAGGAGCTGGGAGCCTTATGAAATGATCTTCAAACTTTAAAGGATTCCATCCAGAAGATTCAGGTGTCAATAGACTCAGCACAGTGGGTAGGCGATAATGAAGCCTGCATGTCTTCCCTTAAAGACTGGCACAGTAAAATCGATCCCAAGATCTGGCGCTTGCTGCAGAAAAACAAGAAGCTAGAAGAGCACCTTAAAGATCTGGAGGCGGGGAGTAGACAGAATAATATTGTAGTGCTGGGATTACCCAAACGAGCTGAGGGCCCAAATGTTTTACAATTCATGCAGACGTTTTGTGAAAAAATAGCCTGGCCCTTGCCCAATGGGCCAGCGTATATTCTGGAGAGGGCCCATCACCCCCTGAGGCCAAAGCCGCCAGAGGGTGCCACACCTCGGCCTCTGATTTTTAAAGCCTTAATTACTTGGAAAAGCAGCACATTCTCCTCAAAGTTCGGATCTCAAAGAAGTCCTGTGGGAAGGCAATTGGATCAGAATAGCCCAAGACCTTTCCCTTACTGTGTGGCAGAGGAGGAGAGATTTTCACCCAGTGGTCTCCAAATTACTGGTGGACGGAATCTGGATTAGAATGAGATAAACAGCAATACTGCAGGTTCTGCACAATGGCAAATGGAAAAGCTTTGAAATGCCTAGCCAAGCCACCAAGGAGCTGGGCTCGCTATACCCAGACCTATTTAAAGTGGCCTAAGTTTCCCGCTTCAGGATGGACTCTCTACACTTGTATTTGAATTGCAGAGGTATTTGTTTCAGCTGTTGAGATGTTTCTTGTACCTCTCTTTTCTTCTTGTTAGATAACAGAAAGCTGTCTCTACCCCTCTGCCTAAAGGTCCTTTCTACCCCTGTACTGTTTTGGCATTATAGTGCTATTTATAGTTGGCAAAATATCTTGGAATTGGATCAAGTCACATACCTATCCTGAATTGCAGAAGGTAAGAGCTGTCCCTCCTGTACTGGTTGTGCACTGTAGGGGTTAAGGATCTGTGGAACTCCTGGCTGTGTCCACCCTCCAAATATGCCTGATAGAATAAGTGGCCTGTTTATCTTTCATAATGGAGCAAATATGATACTCTTGACCTCTGTGGTGGTGTGAGTCCAGATCTTTCCCCCTCAATGTCTTTCCACTCTCCTACCTCCTCACACCTCTCTACTCCACAGAAATTAACTTTTCACCTAATCACCAGTGTGGGCTGTGTCAGGGGCCACTCTAGAGTGAATTTACCAAACTATCTTCCTTCTGCTTGTACACACGAACTTGGATGCAATAAGGCATCGACCAAATTGATCCTTGTTTCACAGGCATTTAACTTGTTGGTTTGGACTAGCATCTGCTCCCTTAGTGTGCACGTTACGGGCAGTTCTGGACTTCGTGTTTTTCTTTTGCTGTAATCACTGTGGATGCAGAGCAGGGTGTTCAGAGGATTACCGTGGAGTCAGTGATAGACTTTGTAATGTTTTCTGGAGCGACGTCTGCTCTAAGACTTTTTGTAGACCCATTCTGCCATCCATTACTGATCCCTCTTTTGTAGCCCACTTTCATTCTTGAGTTATCTCTGGTGGGAGATCATTTTGCTCTACTTAATATTTATGGACACGTGCTGGGATTCAGCCTTTTGTTTTGTTAGTTACTAGTTTAGATGAGGGCATGTGGAGGTTATTGGTTTGTAAGCCCTGTTATGGGAATTATTTAGTTCTAGTTGGACAAAGTTCTCTTAATGTAACAGCTGTGTATGAAGTCATGATGTTTCGGTGGTGGGGGTATGTCTTATAAGGTTGTTGTGATGATGGGCACTTGGTTTCATATTATGGAATAATGGGTTTTTGCTTATCTCTGTAGATAAGTGGTGGGGGGAGTGGACGGGAGGGCAGTTTTATTATATCATGGGTGGAAGAGGAATGAAGTATGGTCTTTGGGACTGGGGGATGGGATTATATATAGTTATGGGGGGATGGGAGCTGTTATGCAGTTTGTTATTCTGGGGAATTTTTCCTACTTTATGGGTTTTGAGGTTGAGCGGGGTAGGAGTTGGGCTTTCCCAAGCACAAATAGGGATAAGGAGGGAGAGGGGCCCTGTTTTCACACAACCTACTCTCCTACTTAATGAGTAGCATTTCTTATAGGTTTATTTCATGGAATATTGGGGGCCCAGAATAAGCAGAAATGGCATATGATTCTGAGCCACCTTCATAAATTCCAGGTCAGTGTAGCCTTACTACAGGAGTCACATCTGCATAGGGACTGGGTGGATGCTCATCTTTTTAGGAGGAGCAGGGTTGGCTGAGCTTTTGGGGCTGGTTTCAGTACAAAAAGGGGGGGAAGTGGTTCTGGTAGCCAAAGGTCTTCCATTTCAAGTAATTCGGGAACTTTGGGATGTTGAGGGCAGGTTAATTTTTCTCCATGTTCGACTTGGGATCTTGGAGCTGGTTTTAGGCTCAATATATGGTCCAAACACAGATATCCCTAATTTTTTCACGTGCCTGGGTATGGCTATGTTGAAAATTTGGTGAAAAAATTCCTAAAAATGACTGTTTTACGAGCGTGCATTGCGCAGTTCCTACGCACGCTCGTAAGTTTGCGAAATTTCAATATTTTCACTCCAGATTTTCAACACTGCCATTTTACCACACCTCCTTATGAGCAGTACAGCTGTCATTTTTCACATCTCACCTAAAATGTGTTTCTGCCCATGGTGCAGTCGGTGTGGGAAATCAATGTATGGGACACATTAAGAAAATCACAGTGACACTGTTCATGATCAGAGGTCTTAAAATGGCTATTTTGAAAATTTGGTGAAAAAATTCCTAAAAATTACTGTTTTACGAGCGTGCATTACAGAGTTCCTATGCATGCTCGTAAGTTCACAAATTTTCAATATTTTCACTCCAGATTTTCAGCATTGCCATTTTACCACACCTCCTTATGAGCAGTACAGTTGTCATTTTTCATGGCACAGTCAGTGTGCGAAATCAATGTATGGGACACGTTAAGAAAATCACAGTGACACTGATCATGAGCAGAGGTGTTAAAATGACTATGTTGAAAATTTGGTGAAAAAATTCCCAAAAATAACTGTTTTAGGAGTGCACATTGCGCAGTTCCTACGCACACTGGCAAGTTTGCGAATTTGTAATATTTGCACACCAGATTTTCAACAGTGCCATTTTACCACACTTCCTTATGAGCAGTCAGCTACCATGTTTCACATCTCGCCAAAATGTGTTTCCACATACGAAGCGCATAACGTTATAGTGTGCGAAACAATGTTTGGGACAGATTAAGAAAATCACATTGACACTGGTCATGAGCAGGTCTTAAAATGGCTATGTTGAAAATTTGGTGACAAAACTCCATAAAATGACTGTGTTACGAGTGAGCATTGCACAGTTTCCACGCACCTTCGTAGGTTCATGAATTTGTAATATTTTCAGTCCAGATTTTCACCAGTGGCATTTTTCCACACCTCCTTATGAACAGTACAGCTGTCATTTTCCACAACATGGCCGAAATGTGTTTTCACATTTTCAGTGCAGAGATGCATGGTCGCTGTGGGAAATCATTGTTCGGGACAGATAAAGAAAATCACACTGACACTGTTCATGATCGGAGGTCCCAAAATGCCTGTGTTAACAATCTGCTGTAAAAAAATCCCCAAACTAGTTACATTACGGGTGTGCGTTGCACAGTTTCTACGCACGCTCGTGACTTCACCAGTTTTTTTAAGATTTTCACAGCAGATTTTCAACATTGCCATTTTTTACACCTCCCCATGAACAGTACCGCTGTCATTTTTCACATCCTGTTCAGAATGTGTTTTTGCACCTGTGGTGCCAAATGCCATAGTCGCTGTGCAAAAGCAGTTTTCGGCTAACAAACTGATATTGCCACTGTTCATGAGGTGCGGGTCACAAAAAAAACATGTTGAAAATTTGGAGTGAAAATACCAACGAATGCCTGAGGCGTTAGACTTTCCGACCATAACACCTCACCCTGTAGAGTATGACAGGCATCAGGGGTGTGACTTGGGATTCTTGCCTGTCATACTCATACCATTCCACCCCCACCCACACCCTGCAGCCAGTGAGAGTCATCAAGGTGTGCCTCGGACTCTTCGGCCCCAAACTTCACCCCATTCTCCTATACCGCACTCCATCTCACCGTATTTTGATGGAATGGGTGTGCATAAGGGCCAAAGACCCTAAGGCACACCGTAACACTTGTCAGTGTCTGCAGAGTAGGGTGTGGTGAAATGGCATGGTTGTTATGCCTGACGACCCAAAGGCACACCCCAATGCCTGCCACTCTCTGCAGGGTGGTGGTGGGGTTGGCTTCAGTTCAGCGCTTCGCTGCCATTCCTATTATGCAGCTCTGTAACTTCTACACTACCAATGCCAATGCCAGCAAGCAAACATTTGACATTGACAAATGCTTGTTAAATGTTATAATTGTGTGTTGTTCCTAGTAAAAGTTATAAAATAAAGTCCACTGCAAAAAAAGAAAGTCGTTGCAAGCCTGTTAACTAAATACTAGCCTGTAAAACATCTACAGATCACTATATTAGGAACCCTAATGGTCTAATGGTCTAATAAATCAGAGACTGCCTTGACATTTATAAATCCATGAATTCTGTACTGCTAATCTCATCTGGTTATTAACAAGATCTGACACTCCAAATATAAGGATGGTTGCCGACAATTTGGCTGTGTCTAAAAGACAGCTACTGGGTGGCTATGGTGTGGGCATCTGTCTATGGAGAACAAATCAAATATTGTTTTTAGTGACTATATAGGAGATTCTGTCTATCTGTCTAACAGTAGTAGGAGTCACATGAAGAGGTTACATGAAAACATGTGCATCCAGCCATGAGCAGTATCCTACTGCTGTTGTTATTGCATCCTGGTTGAATAAACACTGAGTGGCCTTGTGGACACCAACACCTTCCATAGCCAGTTGCAGGATCTTCTTGAGAGAGAGAGAGAGAGAGAGAGAGAGAGAGAGAGGGAGGGAGAGAGAGATGCCCACAGGCAGCCGTACAGTATATTCCATACATCCCCAACCATTAATCAGGGGCATAGTTATACTGCCAGGCAGCGCCCTCCAACCAAAAAAACAAAAACTGAGCAGTGATGTCAGATTCCCCCCTACTCTCCAGAAGTGCTATAATTCCACCCACAAACAGACTAGATCTCCATATATAGTAACAATGCAACCCACAGCCAGGATGCGATGAGCATTGGACGTACATACATAGTTTTGAATCCTACCAGCATCACTTACTCACTTTGACCAGGAGGAAGTCTCTGCACCATTAAGCAAATGTAATCTGTAATTTTTCATCTTTTTGCTATTTGTTCCTCTATGACTAAAATGGCTACCCGCACGCTTTCTCACTTTGGACACTCCCTCTAATATTGATTACTGTCTCGCTAGTCCTGGCTCCTGTTAATAGTGGGAGGTATGAAGGTGGATTATCAGGCCCTGATCAACTCCTCACCAATGACATTCCCAGTCACTGCTATCTGTTGAGTAATAACTGTTTTACAAAGGTGTGAGTAATCCATGTGGATATCTTGGCATGTGGTGCCTTCCTCATTTATGAGTATGTACATGAAGGGTGTGAATGTGTGTGTCTTTTTTCTGTCTGTGTGTATATAAGACCCTGTGTGTATGTATGCAAAAGTTATGGCCTGATTTTTTGGTTTTTCATATTAAGCTCTTGTTTATGTACCTTCACTCAGGATCTGAATGGTTTCATGTCATAGCAACAATCTCTGTTAAGGTGAGGGTACATCACTGAAAAGCAAATTGGTGATGTACACTAATAGGCAAAAACACATCCGGCAAATTAAAACACTATTTATTGGGGCCGGCCCGGTGGCGCTGAGGGTTGAGGCACTGGATGCCTTACCTCGTGCCACACCAGTGACCTGGGTTTGGGAGTGAGCTCAGGCTGCTGGAGGTTAGCAGGGGAAGGAGCAGATCAAGTGTCTTATGGACTGCTCTCCTCTCCCAGGGTGGGTTGGGGTACAGTGTCCAGCATAAGTCTGACACCTAGCAGAAGCTCGGTGTCAGCGCGTCTGGCCTGGTAGAATGGGGTGGTAGGTGGGGCATTCGGCGGGTGCACTGCATGTGGATGCGTGCGTAGGGAGCCCTTGTCAGCATTGCATGCCCTGCCTCCAGCAGAACACCGAAAAAGGGGAGTACCCAGCTGTTGCAGCTGGATGGCCATCCGCGATGTTCTGTGCCGCTCCAAGGGACTACCATGAGTGGATCCGTTGTGTGGTGGGAGGGTTGATTGACCCCCACTGCCCCCCATGGGGGGTAAGCCTTGGGGTAATCAGTGGTTGCCCTCAGTTGGAGATGGTGCAGGTTGGATGGTGGCCAGATCACAGGGGATGCAAGGATGATGAGGCTGGCTGGGACCTCCATGGGAGAAAAAAGTAACTTAAAAAAAACAAAAAAAAACCCACTGTTTATGTGGGGGACTGCACCCCCCATACCATCACTTGCAGTGGGCTTTGCCCCCCAGACACCCCTGACTAAAGATAACCAACTCCAGGGGGATGCATGTTGGGGAGGAGGAGACAGTTTGCAAAATAGTAAAAACAATTCCACTGGCAGTAAAACTTTCCCCAGTCTCCAGCCCCGAACACAGTACCTATTGCACCGTAGTTAGCCACCTTCACCACCACACTGCATGGCTAGCTCGATTGCAGCAGAAACACTACATCACACAAACTCTCTTACTTATCCCTCACCATCTACTCCCTATCCCTCGCTTTCCAGTCGCCCTCCCTACACTCGCATTCACATTCGGTCGCTACCCTTACAGGGTAGCCTAAAAGGATAGCCCTGTTAATGAGTGACTGTTTTGACAGTCACTCATTAACATCCGCTATCATCACTGGATACTGATATGAAATTGTACCCATGCTTACTTGGGATACATGTGTGCATGTACAGCCATCAGGTATCTGTATGTGCACCTACATTCATCAGGTCTCTCTACTTGTACAGGCAGGCCTTAGGTGTATCTGTATGTGTGTGCATGTACTCATCTAGTCTGTGCATATGCAATTACTCATCTGGTCTAAAGTTGCATGTACGTGGCTTCTGATTTTGACATCACTCTTTTTCAGGGTTTTTCTGTGCCTCATCTGGTCTGAATGTGTGTGTGTGTGTACATGTTACTTCTTTGCATGTGCACACACATGTGGGGCACCAATCTTCCAATAATATGGCAAGCAAACATTAGACATGGGCAGGTACTGAAATACCTTACCCGAAATACTACCCACAAGTACCTCTAAACTACCTGAAATTACCCTAAAAATACCCTTTTGAAAACCAGGTAGTTGCTTTTGGTCAGGTAGTTACTACTCTATTCTACTATCCTGCTACCCTACCTTGACAATAACAACAATGTGTAAGACTGTTTTTGACTGTAGGCTGTGTACTATTACACTGTTTGTTAGGTGCTCCAAGCCCTATCATTTATGAGGCAGGTATGAGAGGCACAGCTACTTTGATTGAGCTTGCTGCCATTTCCCAAAAATTATACCCATAGCGGGCATTGCTGAGGCAGATACCATTAGCATCAGGAATGCTGTTTTAATTCAAATATGGAATGGGGCGGGAGGGGTATATCATTAGCACCAGGAAAGCTGTTTTAGTTCAAACATAGACTGTGGCAGGAGGGGGGTACGCCACTCCACACAGGATTTTCTATTCATTTCATACACAACCTAATCTTCATATTGAGTATCATTGTTTGCAGGCTGTTGTTCATGTTCAGGGTCAAAATCACATAATTCACTGTTTGGGACAATTGGGAAGTTGTCAGCATTCATTTTGAGAAATGTAAGTCATTTCACATTTACTGGACTTAGCAGTGTTCTTTGGTCAGTGACTATTGCTCCAGCAGCACTAAATATGTATTCTGAATATGCACTTGAAGGTAGACAACTGAGGGACATTATTGCAAGATTTGCTACATCTGGCCACATTGTTCTCTTTTGTTTCCAATACAGTAATGGATCTTCCTCGAGACCAAGCACAGTTTGGTCTGCAAAATACTCCTGGATCATTATGTTGTGTCAGACAGTTACTAGTCTGGCAGATGAACCAGCTGCACTTTCTTTACAGAATACTAGTCCATGTTGCTGCAGGTGACTTAAAACTGATTTTCCTTTCTGACCCTGAACAAAGGATGCCAGAGAATTAGCTGTGAGATGTCCTTTCCCTCACTCATGACACTGGTGAGTGTGACAAATTTATAGATGTGCTATTGTCTGCACCAGAGGCAAACTCTGATGGATCGGCATAGTTTGACTGCTGTACATCAATCAATGGTGTTGGTGGGGCAATGTCACATTTGGTTAACAGAAGATCTCTCCAAGACTCAATCGGCTCAATTTTCAAAGTCCAAAAGTTGATGCAAGGAGCCTGTGTCAAACAGAATTGATGCAAGTGGCTCCTTGCATCAAAATATGTACCATTTCTGATTTTGTAACACCTGCTGCATCTACATTGAGACCCCCTGCACCAAACTGGCCTTGCAGCAGCCTTGTGCTCTACATGTGGGTGTGCCATGTCACAAGGGGGTGTGCATCATAGCGGGCCTGCAACGTCCCCATAATCAGGATTTTGAATGCCCTGCTGTGGCCGCAACAGCTGGCAGTGATTAGACTAGCAGTAAGCTGTTCTAACTCCCCTTGCACCAGCCTATCTGTACTGTCCATGCCACATACACCCCCACCCAAACAGCTGCCTTGGGGGCCTGAAGGAGGTAGGGAAAGGGTGGCATGCGTTGGCAATGTGAACGTTTCAGTGCTAGCTTGTGTACCTGTCCCTGTAATACTGCCTCATCTGATATTGGTCCTTCACCCCCACCCCACAGCACATGTTTGCGTTCCCTATACTGCAATGGTGACATACTTAATGTATCTACTGATGGTACTTACATCTTCCACATGTATTGTATGGCAGCTGGTGGGTTGCCAGCTCTCTGGCCACTGCCACAAGCCTGTCTGTGGCTTGTGGCATTCCCCTGTGATATGCTATTTTTTTACACGGCTGGCACCTTGAAGCAAACATGCAGAGTTTGGTGCCAGGACCTTGCTTTTTCAAAAATTAGGCACAGGGTTCGTGGTGCACCCTGAGATTGCTGCAGCACTAGATTAACACAATCTGCACCAATCAACAGTGTCTTTGAAAATTAAGCACAATGTATTCCCCTGCAGGAAGGATAGCTTCAATGTTACATAGAAACATAGACAATGATAGCAGGAAAAGACCAGAGATCCATACAGTCTGCTCAAGTTCCCTATAATCCCTGTAATCTACTGTTTCTCCAGGGTACTAAACTGCTCACTCCACATCTGCTCTCTATTCTCCTCCTTGGCCCCATCACCCCCGGTAACCACTATTCCCTTCATTATGTCCCATAAAGTCCCCTGACTGTTTTTGCACCCACCACTTCAGCTGATAGCTGTTTCAAGGTTCCACCAACCTTTCCGTAAAATAGTACTTCCTCACATCTCTCCTGAACCTATTTCTTGTTAATTTCCATGCATGTTCACGTGTCTGCAAATTGGTATTCAGGCTAAATAGTTCCCCACAGTTCACTTTGTTAATTCCTTTAAGGAACTTTTTTTTTAAATTAAGTCTGCTTTATTGGGTAACCTGTGAGGTGGGCACATGAGGAAGGGTGCCGTCCGTTATGGCGACTCCTTCCCAGTGCTATCCCTCACTGTGATGGGGAGGGTTGGGTGACTGGATGAGGCTGTGGGTGAATTGGGCGACAGGATGTCGCTATGCGTACGCACACGGGGGATGGGAGCGAGCACGGTGAGCTTGGGCTGGGAGGGGTGGAGAGGCTGTGGGGGGTGGCGCTGCGGCGGCTGGCCGAGCTGCGTCATGGCATCAGGGGTTGATGAGTGGATGTGGCAGGAGAGGTACTGGGTTTGGGTCTGGGCGCCTGTGCAATTGTATTGCACCTGGCTCGAACCTTTCTTTTTTTCCTGCTTTCACCCCCCCTCGACATGCACCCCCCCTGGAGTTGAGAATCCTTAAGTAGGGAGGTGCGGGGGTGAAGCCCCCCCCACAGAAAGCAGTAAAATAGTGTTCTGGCTCCATTGTCCTGAGACGCCGGGGTTGTCAGAGTACCAAAAATGTTTTCAGCACTCTGACTAAGTAATAACGGTAGTCGCCTTTAAGCATTCGCTGTTATCACATAGACCTGCTTTACTGAGTTTCCGAATTATACACATCATGAAACATACAAAGCAGTGCAGAATATGGATTCCTTACATACACACACATGACCCACCTTCCTCCCCCCCCCCTTACCTCCCTTCCATCCACTTCCCCCCCCTTTGGCATCAGGTTGTTACTATCATGACTAGAGTTTAAGGGCTATCCATCCTTGCAGCAGAATTAATTTGCATGGAGTAAAGGGTGTACAATTTTTCACCAGTTTCTTTTATACCTGGATAGGCGATTATGCAAGCTGGCAATCATGTGCTCAATTTATAAATTGAGCAGCATTTCTTGTAGCCACTCCGTGAATGAAATATTCTCCACATCTTGCCAATGATGCAACACTAGTTTTTAAAGCGATGAAGCTATCATGGCCATATAATATATACATTGGCTGATATTTATCCTGGCATAATCACCTATTAAACAAATTTCAGGTAAGAAGAGATCCTCTATTCCCAGCAGAGGATCAGCTCTTTGCCTAATGGTTGACCGTAATGAAGCTGTGTGTGGACTTGGAACTGCATAATCCTCAGCCTGTCCTGCATAGTATAGGTGTGACAGTTTGTCCATATCCTGCCCAATTCTAATTCTATTTGAGGAAATTGTGAAGACCAGTATCTGGATATCCCAGCAATGGAAGGGAAGGCCCTATTGTAAAGACTAACATACTGTATATTTTGTACACTGCATGGGCAATATGAGTAAGGTAGAGAGCGAATGCATAAAGTCTCATGCACCTTCTTCCACCACAAGCGACTCATCTTTCTTAACCATCATGTGTCGGATTTGGAAAATATTGAAAATTTGATTCCTCTCCACATTAAAGCATCTCATAATGTACCCTGAAGAGAGCCATCCCCCTTTTTTAAAAAAATCATTAGGGCTTGATTTCACTAGCTATGGAATCCAATGACTTGTAATGTCTTGCCTCCTATTTTAAAGTTAGGATTCCCCATAAGTGGCTGTTTTGGATCCTTATTGTGCTTGTATCTCAAGAAGGAGCAAAGCTGGAAATGAATCCTCACAGACACTGAGATTGGTGTGTCATGCAGCCCATTGGGCAAGTCTTTTGGCCTAATGTGCATCAGGGCATTCGGGGACATTCCTCTCAAAATAATTAGTTCCTTTTCTACTGTGAGCCATATGGGCACATATGTAGATGCACTTACATCTTCCAGCCCTGTCAGCCACCCTAGGTATTTACTCACTTGGCTAGCTCAATAGTACAACCCAAATTGCGACAACCTAAGCCCTCCCAGGGTTTTGGGAGCAGCCATTTTATGATATGCCCTTCTCGGAGGTTTGCTCAACCATATGAAGTCTGTGATAACTGCATGTACTCTTTTAAACCACTTAAGGGGTAGCCATAGGTTTAGCAGATTTAGCAGATAGTCTCATTATTATGCTCATTTTAACCAAGCTAATATGGCCCTTAGGGATAGAGGTAGAGTTTTCCACCGGGTTAAATCTTGATGAATTATCTGGAGTAATACAGCTAGATTGAGCAGCTGCATCTTAAAGCCACTCCTAGCCAACTTTATGCCCAAATATTTAAGACTTTGGGGTGACCATTGTAGCCCCAGTTTCTACTATCTCACTTTTAAGAGTTCCAGAGTTAAGAGGGAAAATTAGAGTTTTGTCCAAATTGATTTTCCTTTAAGGAACTTGAAGGTAGTGGTAGGCGAGTGGGATCAATCTGCTCCATGAAGCTATTCGTGGAGCAAAGGCGGATTCGTGGAGTGTTCCGCAACGCAAAGCGGAGTACTTCATGTTATAGTGAGAAACGCGAAGTCCAATGGAAGCAATGACTTCACATTACTTCACCTCCCCAGGCCACTACTCTGCCAAATTTAAGGCGAAATGCATTGCAGGCAGTGCACTTCACCTTGCTTTTGAGTTCCAAAGGTGAATTTTGCAGTGAGTCAAGGGGATTTCAGGTCACATGGGCTCTATATTGATCTGCACAGCCTCAGTTCAGGGTAGTATGAGTAGGAAGGCGTAGGAGACAGTGTGCTCTGATAGCTGTCTGTGATAGGGATCTTGTAAAAGCTGTTCAAAAAGCATTTTTACTTTTTTGGGGGGGATCCAACTTTAGTTCATCAATTGTAGGAAACCCTCCTGTGCTTATATCATTGAGCATTTTTGTTTTTGTATGGATTTTGAATGTTAATTCACAACATTGAGTGTGCGTGGTGAAAGACAGTGAAAGTGTGCTTTGGGGGAGGGGCGTATCTGTGGTGTAGGTAGATTTAGGTTGGAAAGATGGTGATTTATTTGAGTTTTGGTTATATTTTTGTTATACAACTGGCTGTGTTAATGTATGCACAGTAATATTGTCAGTAATAGTAGAAATGTTCTTGCTGTTTGTTGCATGGCCAGTGCTGTAGTTCATAAGTTCAGGTTGTTAACAATACTAATTTACAATACATAACGTGGCATAGTACTGAAATTTTGCATTTGTGATGCATTCCTCATTCAGCATTGTACTCAAACTGTTCTGTGTGTGAGTGTGTGTCAGTGCGGTGTTGTATGCATCAAATAATACACCTTTTATTGTGCCACAGACTAGTGTAATTGCAGGTGCAGCAGTGTGAACCTGCTATCCACTGCAGCTGCCTGATTTTGTACTGGGATCGTGGTATCTGTTCTTAGTTTTGATGCTTGTAGTGCTGTAAAAATCAGCACTGTCTGCATTCAGTGCTCCCCACCCCCATGTTCAAAAGGTATTTTTTACCAGATTGGATTGTTTTTGTGACCTCATCAGCACCACTGGTTACTGAAGTTGTTTTAATTCCATGACAGTCTCGGAGTAGTCTCTTATCTGTTGCTGAAGCCACAGTTGTTTATTTGTCTTCACATCCAGCGTCCCTCTAATCAGAGAGTGAACATATCAAAATCTGAATTTGGTTATAATATCTGTGGTTGATCTATCCAAAATGCCTGTAAAAAGACGTGCAAGCAAAGCTGTTTCTCGTCATGGCAATGTTGGCAGTAAAATGGGGGTCAATGTGAAAATAGCGTGGTGCGATTAGCGCTTACAATAAAGGCGCGTTAAAAAGGCCGCAGCATTTTATTAGTGCTGTTACAGTTAAGCGCAGCGATATAGTAGCGTGGACACTAGTTACTCACAGTGGCTTACATCTTTTCCCCAATTCTGCTAATACCCGATTTTTGAAAGTAAAAAGCAGACTTTTGTTTTTATTTAACTTATTACCCCTCTCTGCACACAAAACATGTTATTTTCCTTGTAAGAACCCACAGTGGTAGCACAGACTTGTGTTTCTCGCTCAGTGTGATCCAGCTACACACACTTTGAATTCCTATTACTTGCCCCTTGCCTGACTCTGGTGAATAGTGCACACTACTGTCTGCAAACCGCTTGCCAAAAACAAAAGCAACAAGGAAACCATTACTGTTTTCCGGATCCGGACTTTATTTAATACAATAATAAATAGTGAGTAAAAATATAGCCATATAGCCATTTTCGCTAACTATTAAAGCGATAAAAATCCTTGCTGTATTTAATAATTCTAAAAAAGATGGCATAAAAAAATGAGTTAAAATATATACTTTAGACGGCAACTATTAAAACTATTAAACTATTAAAATCCTGGCTGTATGTAAGACTGTATGTACAACTTTATTTTTTAAAAAACAAAAACTCTACACTTGTAATTGAAAGTTGTATGCAATCCCCTTAAGGTATTCATACGTCGACCTTTGTCCATACTCTGACACTACCCTCTCAATGCGTTTGGCAGTGTCCTTGTATTTTTTTTTTTGTGCCTGCAATCACCGAACCTGTGATTAATTGCTCAAGTCTGGCAGTATTGTACTTCTACTTGCATTTAATAAAATCAATAAATCACCAGATTGATGGGTGGTGGGCACCAACAAAGTGATTGAATTTACGGTGCCATGCTTCCACCGCATTGATTGTTCTTGGCAATTCCAATTGCACAGAATCGTAGCAATTCCAAAGATCTGTTGTGAAAGTTGGTCTGCGCCGCCCTCCTCTGCCCAGTGGTCTACCCAGCCAAGTGTCCTCGTAATAGTCTAATAGAGGCACAAGTATGTCAGAGTTACTAGTAAAAAAGTCCTGACACATCAAGTCTTCAAATGCTGAGATAATGTCAACTGTGGGGACATACGCTAATGCTGGCAAACATCTAACGTGGAGGGCAAATACCGGATCGGACATATAGCGACTGCAAATCTCATTATGCTGCTGCACTTTACGCCATACTGATTGGCAAAGATGAAAAAACAGCCACGCAGTTGTGCTTCAGGGAAACACTGCCTAAAAGATTTAATAGCAGCCAGCTCAAAGTCAATCAACACACTTTCTGGTTTAAGTGGAGAACACATAGCAGTTATCTCTGTAAATACTTTATTGTAAGTTGATGCACTGCGACTAGTCATGAGCACATACACCAAGGGGATAACATTGCACAGTTTTATAGCATGTATAGTGTACAGCTGATTAAAAATAGATGGGCAGCTTTTAAATGTTCCATCAGCAAATAAATGCTTACATTTCTTCAGCATTTCCAGATCTCTTGAAGAGGAGAATATAAGAAATCGGTCACTGACAGGTCCTGAATCGAAAACCAAGAACTTTTCACCGTTTTCAGTAACACAGTACTCAGGTGGAAGTACAAGGGACATAGCGTCTAAGGGTTCAGGTGGTGGCCGACTTGTCACTCTTCGTGTCCTACGAACAGTTCTTTTCAGCAAAGGCACGGCTGGAAGCTGTGCTGCAACTTCAGGAGGGAGTTGAGTAATGCCAGCAACAACGATCTGGTGGGTGGTTTCTGTGTTGGAAGAAGCTTTGTATTTCATCTCAGCAATCGCTTCTTTCTGCATGACAGTAACAGGGTCTGGCACATGGTTGTGTTCACCCAGATTTTTAACTATTATATCACCAGTGATATGTACCCTCGCAGTACAGTGTCCAGTTGCATACTGCAAGCATTTCCAGTACGACTTTTCACCACAAAAGCATTCTCTGCGTTATAGAAAACCCTGCCACAGTGCAAGTTCACCTCCTTTCTGACTTTTGATGTATCGCACTTCCATGCTGCCAAACGAAAGTGCTACAAACCGCACACCTGAATCTTGTAACTCACTTCCTGCGAACTAATAGTACTCCTGCACCTGAATCTCATTACTGGCTAATTGCTAATGGCTAATTAAAACTAAGTGATATCCCCTTCTCTCGGTCATGCAAACTAAAGGAAAACTAATTAAAAGTGCTATCCCCTTCTCCCTGTCATGAAAACTAAATGCTGACATCCCCAGCACAGGGACACGGGTTCTGCCCCCCTCCCTCAACCTTCCAAACTAACTAACAAACAGATGGAGGGAGGCAGCATTATGAATGAATGGTGCTATTTTATATGCGTGACAATTTATGCCACATGCTTTTATGTTCCGCGCCATTAAGGTAGCGTTATTTTTTACAGCGCTATTTTATCTGCGCTAAAATCACCGGATACTGTAAAATGGTTTGTGGGCATAGTAGTAGTACTCAGACGCAGAAGTGCATTGCTGATGTGAGGAAAGGTATTTCTCCTGCAATGTTTTTTACAGCCCAATTAGTAGCTTCACTCATAGTTGGAGGAGATGATGTTTTCCCAGCCGGTGGTGTTAGTGTTACTGGTGTTAGTGGTGGTGGAGGTAGTATTAGTATTGTTGCGCGAAGTTTTAATTCCGACCAGTGTACCATATCCAAAAATATTGAGTGTGAAGCAGTGCAAGTGAGTGGCAGTGTAGATGATGTCATACTTCCCAGTAACATCCCAGTAACTGAACGTGAGGATTCTGATAATCATATCACGATAGCATACAATGTGATATTCCTTCCACTGTGGCACTTAACGTCACGCGTTTTCCATGCAGTGATTCACAGTATGGTGAAAAAATATCAGGTGATGGTGGTGTTGATGCTGATGATGAATGTGATGATGATGGTGCTATTGTTGCAACATGTAGTCCACATGCTAGCATCCAAGCAGAAGATGTGGATGTGTGTGATGTTGATGAATATAATGATGATGTAATTGACCCCAGTTGGGAACCGGAGAAAAAGAAATTAAAAGTGGCTGTGTCTGAGTCTATTTGCAGGAATCCCCCCCCCCCCTTAAATCTTGTGATCTACCGATTTTAGTTGATGATGATGATGACCCAGTAATCAATATGATAGGTAGTTGTGGTGGTCAGTTGCAGTTCAGGTGTGCAGTGCCAGAAACATCACGTGCCCCCACCCACTTCAGTGCTTAAAATAACAGATTTAAATAAGTCACATCATGGACATGTTAAAAGCAGAGCATCACAATCCCTTGTTTGGGATTTTTTTGTTCAAGATGCAAATGATGATTCAGTTGCAATCTGCCAGGTTTGCCATGTGCGTGTGAGTTGAGGTAAAAAGGGGAGCCATCTGGGCACAGGAGGACAGCATACGCATCTTAAGAATAAGCACTTGGCACTGTGGACCCAGCACAAGCTGGCAGCTACTATCACAGTGGGGCATTCACCCGTATCACTGGCAACCACAGCCAGAATGTTATCTCCTTCCATGACTGTTAAGCCCAGTAAGAAATTAAACGTATGCAGTAGTGCGGTAATAAGAGCAGAGGATTACTACAGGCATGATGAGATGGGGGACCATAATGACTTTGAAATGTTGTCCAGTGCTGGTGAAAGTAGCAGTTTTTGTGGTGGTGCTGGTGGTGAATGCAGTATGTCTAGTGCAAGTGGTACATCAACCCCGGTTGGCAAATCTGGCAAAATAACAGCATTTCTGGGTTTGTCATGATCACCCGTGCAACCGTCTTCATCAAATGTCCACACTCCATCCCCTACCAATGCCATTCATCACAGAGCACAACCATTTGTGATCAACACACCTCGTATAAAACGTTTAAGTCAGCGCACGTTACAGAGTGTTTTTATGTATAAGCTGAAGTACCCCCCCCCCCGAATCATACAGTGTCACGTGAACTCAATGCTGCTGTAGCGGAAATGCTGGCAATTGATCTTTTGCCCTTCTCCTTTGTGGAGAATTCTGGATTCTGGTGGTTTGCTGCACATGCCTGTCCAAAATGGAAAGTCCCATCCAGGACATACTTTTCTACCCGTGCTCTCCCCGAGTTGTTCCACACTGTGTCCGACTCAGTAATACATGCCCTTCAACATTCCTCCTCTCTATTCATCCACTTAAGTATGGATATGTGGACAAGTGGCAAAACAGTGGGGAGTTCATATTTGTGTATAACTGCACACTGGGCGCAGGTGCCGGGGTTGTTTGTGATGTTGGTAGTGTGAATAATCAGTGCAGTAAGGTGGATTGTCGCGGTAGCAATCTTCCAGGAATTCAACAGCATGCAATGATTGCTATGTGCAGTGTGACCTATTCACACACACTGGTGAAAAAAATGTTGGATGTGGTACTGACTGAAATTGACAGATGGCTAAACCCTCTGTCCCTGAGAGCTGGGTTTATAGCAAGTGACAATGGCTCAAATGTGATGAAATGCATCACGCATGGTGGTTTTTTTTTCATGTTCCATGCATGGCCCACTGTTTAAATCTTGTGGTTCAGGAGTTTCTGCAGCACCCTGATATAAAGGAAATGCTGACCATTCCAAGATGTATCTGCTCTCACTTTTCAAGATCTGGAAAGGCCCGTGACCAACTGTGGCAGTTGCAGATACAAAACAGCCTGCCTCAGCACCGCTTGAAGCTGGAAGTTGTCACCCAATGGAACTCCACTTCATACATGGCAGAGAGGTTGTATGAACAATACAAAGCCATCTCAGAATATCTTGTTATGCACACCAGCCATGACAGTTCCAGGGCCTCCATGTCTATGATGACTGAACAGTGGTGCCTCATGGACTCTGTAATAACAATTTTGCGGCCTTTTGAACATGCCACGCAGGCAGTGAGTGGTGAGTCTGCCTCCATTAGCCAATCAATTCCATTGCTGTGGGTGCTGAGGCAGGCACTGGTGAATGTACAGCATAGCCTTGATGTTGCTGGAGACGGTGGTAGCAGTATGTTGCTGCAACACATGCTGACAGTATTCAACCAGAATTGTCACCTTGTGAGCATTCAGCGTAGTGACAACTTTGCCATAGCAACAATGCTGGACCCAAGATACAAACATGGAATTGCATCAGTACAGGAGGGAGGGCCTGAACAGGTAAAAAATATCAGTGGTCAACTGGTGTGCTTGGTTCATGGGGCACAGAAGTCACGTGCCAAGGTCAGCAAACCTCAGCAGCATAATCCGGCTGAAGGTGTACATGGAGGACCATCAAGCATATCCTGCAAGGGAAAGGGGACTGCAGTTCCAGGTGGTCTGTCATCCAAAGTGGCTGGCATCAACCCGCTTTGGGAGGCTTTGTCCCAAGTGGGTATTTGTGAAATAAATGATTCAGGAGAACAGGATGATGCATCAACAATTGGACTTAGTGCGGCACAGACAACAGCTGAGTAATATTTGACTGAAAACAGGCATCTGACAATAACTGAAGATCCTCTTTTGTGCTGGAGTAGAAAGGTCAGTGAATGGCCAGAGCTGACTGCAGTGGCACTGAAGTACCTCACATGCTCACCCTCCAGTGTAATTGTTGAGAGGGTATTCAGCTCAGCAGGTGCAATAGTCAGGGATCGTCGGACAAACCTGTCTCCTGCAAATGTTAGTTTGCTAACATTCATTAAAATGAATGAGAGGCACATACCAGCACAGACTGCAACCTCAGTATTCATTGCCCGGCCTAGTCATGGTGGTCTTACTGATGTGGAAATGGAGCATCCTGGTGGCACTGACAGTGGCCTCCTGAAACGGCCCACCACTGACGTAGATGACGACACAATGGAGAAAGAATTTCCCAGTGGTCAGACTTCAGACATTGATGACTGTGAAGGTAGCTTTCTTTATGAGGATGATGATGTGGTTAATGTAGGCAGGTTTTAACTGAAGTTTTTAAAAGGCAGTGTGCCCCCCTGAACCACCACCACCACCGGGACTGATGTTAGCCACTGCCACCTTGAGTCTGTCTGACCCCCAGATCACCACCACTGGGACTGATGTTAGCCACTGCCACTACTGCCACCATGAGTCTGTCTGCCCCCCTGAACCACCACCATCACCGGGACTGAAGTTATCCACTGCCACCATGAGTCTGTCTGCCCCCAGGACCACCACCACCGAGACTGATGTTAGCCACTGTCACCACTGCCACAATGAGTCTGTCTGCCACCCGAAACACCACCACCACCTCCAGGACTGATGTTAGCCACTTCCACCATGAGTCTGTCTGATCCCTGGACCACCACCACCGGGACTGATGTTAGCCACTGCCACCATGAGTCTGTCTGACCCCTGGACCACCACCACCAGGACTGATGTTAGCCACTGCCACCATGAGTCTGTCTGCCCCCTGGACCACCACCACCGGGACTGATGTTAGCCACTGCCACCACTGTCACCATGAGTCTGTCTGCCCCCCGAACCACCACCACCACCGGGACTGATGTTAGTCACTGCCACCATGAGTCTGTCTGACCCCCAGACCACCACCACCACCAGGACTGATGTTAACCACTGCCACCATGAGTCTGTCTGCCCCCCGAACCACCACCACCACCGGGACTGATGTTAGTCACTGCCACCATGAGTCTGTCTGACCTCCAGACCACCACCACCACCAGAACTGATGTTAACCACTGCCACCATGAGTCTGTCTGACCCCCCGGACCACCACCACCACCAGAACTGATGTTAGCCACTGCCACCATGAGTCTGTCTGACCCCCGGACCACCACCACCGGGACTGATGTTAGCCACTGCCACCATGAGTCTATCTGACCCCTGGACCACCACCACCACTGGGACTGATGTTAGCCACTGCCACCACTGAGCCTGAGTCTGTCCGGACCACCACATCCATCAGCCAGAGACACAAAGCTTCTTAATATTTAAACCATAAAGTGAGTATGTTTACTCATGTTTGTTATGCTGCTTCACTTCCTTTAGTTTTATGTTTTGGTTTCTGTAGCTTTTCAGACCTGCAATGGTAAAACACATACAGTACACTTCTTTTGTTTCTTTTACAGGGTAACAAAAAAAAAGGCTCCATCACTAAAATTCGTTGGGAATGGTACTGTAGCTGTACCGTGCAGAGGAAGCGATGTAATATCCATGTGAAATCCATTCTGGTAAGTGTGAAGATTTCATTTCACCCGTTTCATTGTTTTGTAAAGACTGCAGCAAATATTGCACACAGGTTGAGTTAGTTGACAAGATGTGGGTTTGAAATGTAACTTGACTTTAGGGATTGAAATTAATTTGAGAACCAGGGAGGGACTTATAACAATTAAGTTGTAAGAAGTCATTTATTTCTTTTTTTAGGAAACTTCCAGATGCTTTGTTGTTCTGTCAAAGTGGCCTTATCCAAAAAAGTTTCTCAACATCAGGCACCCCCTCCCTCAAGCTTGGGCACACATGCAACAAGCAGAAGTCCTTTCATTAGATGACCATAACCATCATTAACAACCGGACTCCAGAAGGATGCTGATGAAATCTGTGAAGAAGTAACAAAATAAGAAACCATTAAAGGCAAACCTGCAAATATGATCCCCCCCCCGGAAAAAAAATACTTACCTTCATGTGCTTGAGAGTTACCGGTTTCCAATTTCAGTGCAAAAAATTCTCATTGAGCACTGGAATGTGCATGCCAACAGTTTCTGTGTGACCTGTGATGCAGAACAATACCATGAGTACATGTCCATGTCAACCCCCCTCCTCACCTACAAAATACACAACACAACTATATATATATATATATATATATATATATATATACTATGAGTATGAAAAGTATTTGCCCTTCCTGATTTTCCTATTATTGCATATTTGTCACACTGGATGTTTTCAGGTCTTTAGACAAAATGTAATATTAGATAAAGGGAACCTGAGTGAACAAATAACACTTGTTTTTTTTTACTTATTTCATTTATTTAATGAAAAAAGTTAACCAACACCAACTGGCACTGTGTGAAAAAGTAATTGCCCCCCTAATTAAATCAACCAAATTAAAGGGATAATTAGAGTCAGCTGATTGAACACAGCCAGGCTTGATTACAGCCAGCCCTGCTCAATATAAACCTCACTTATTTTGACCCTTACCATCAGAGTCACGTTGCCAGCACAAAGATTCAACAAGCACATTGTGCCACGATCAAAGGAAGTTCCTGAAAAGATCAGAAAAAAAGTTGTTGCTATCTATCAGTCTGGAAAGGGTTACAAAGCTATTTCTAAGGCTCTGGGACTCCATCGAACCACAGTGAGAGAAATAATCCCCAAATAGAGAACATTTGGAACAGTAGTGAATCTTCCCAGGAGTGGGCGGCCTGCCAAAATTACTCCAAGGGTGCAGCGTAAAATCATCCAGGAAGTCTCAAAGGATCCTAAAACAACATCCAAAGAACTGCAGGCTTCTCTTGCCTCAGCTAAGGTCAGTGTTCATGACTCACAATCAGAAAGAGACTTGGCAAAATGGGCTTCATGGGAAAGTAGCAAGGTGGAAACCACTGCTAACCAAGAAGAACATAAATGCTCATCTCTCATTTGCCAAGAAGCACCTGGATGATCCACAAGCCTTTTGGGAAAATGTTCTATGGACAGATGAGTCCAAAGTGGAACTTTTTGGACGACATGGATCCCATAATGTCTGGCATAAAGCATACACAGCATTCCACAGTAAGAACATCATACCAACAGTCAAACATGGTGGTGGTAGTGTGATGGTGTGGGGATGCTTTGCTGTCTCAGGACCTGGACGACTTGCCATAATTGTAGGAACCATGAATTCTGCTCTGTACCAGAAAATTCTTAAGGAGAATGTCCGGTCATCCGTCCGTCAGCTGAAGCTGAAGCGTAGTTGGGTCATGCAGCAAGACAATGATCCAAAACACAAAAGCAAGTCCACATCAGAATGGCTGAAAAGAAGTAAAATTAAAGTTTTGGAGTGGCCTAGTCAAAGTCCAGACCTAAACCCAATAGAGATGCTGTGGCAGGACCTGAAACAAGCAGTTCATGCTCAAAAACTTACCAATGTTACTGAATTAAAGCAGTTCTGCGAGGAAGAGTGGACTACAATTCCTCCACAGTGATGTGAAAGACTGATATTGAATTATAGGAAGCGTTTGGTTGCAGTCATTGCAGCTAAAGGTGGCGTAACCAGTTATTAAGTGTAAGGGGGCAATTACTTTTTCACACAGTGCCAGTTGATGTTGGTTAACTTTTTTCATTAAATAAATGAAATAAGTAAAAAAAAACAAGTGTTATTTGTTCACTCAGGTTCCCTTTATCTAATATAACATTTTGTCTAAAGACCTGAAAACATCCAGTATGCCAAATATGCAATAACAGAGAAAATCAGGAAGGGGGCAAATACTTTTTCACGCCACTGTATATATACTCACCAAGGCTACTATTAGTGTGCAGCCAAAGGGCACCCTTCAATCCAGTTGAGATGATCACATTGCATTTGCTGGAATCATCTTGCAGAACACTTTGGACCTGCAACACGATGCTCACAGTCATCATTTTATACTGGGGTATGTGCTGAAATACTTTCATTCCACTGTGTTAACACTTGTCAATTTTCTGCACACAAGCAGGATGCATTTTGGGCCGGCAGAAAAAAATCTGGGGACTCTGTGCCACACTGCGCACATGACTGAGTGTACCATTAATTCTTGGGGACTTTGTATGTGCTGAAACACTCTCATTCCACTGTGTTAACACTTGTCAATTTTCTGCACACAAGCAGGATGCATTTTAGGGTGGCAGAAAAAATCTGGGGACTCTGACACTTTTGTGTGCATGACTGAGTGCACCATTAATTCTGGAAGACTTTGTATGTGCTGAAACAGTCTCATTCTGCTGCGTAACCACTTGTCAATTTTCTGCACACAAGCAAGATGCATTTTGGACCTGCAGAAAAAATCTGGGACTCTGTGCCACCACTGCGTGCATGACTGAGTGCACCATAAATTCTGGGGGACTCTGTATGTGCTAAAACAGTCTCATTATGCAGTGTAACCATTTGTCAATTTTCTGCACACAAGCAGGATGCATTTTGGGCTGGCAGAATAAATCTGGGGACTTTGTGCCAGTTTCGTGTGCATGACTGAGTGCGCCATTAATTTTGGAGGACTTTTTATGTTCTGAAACAGTCTCATTTCACTGTGTAACCACTTGTCAATTTTCTGCACACAAGCAGGATGCATTTTGGGCCTGCAGAAAAATCTGCGACTCTGTGACACCACTGCATGCATGACTGAGTGCACCATTAATTCTAGGGGACTTTGTATGTGCTGAAACAGTCTCATTTCACTGTGTAACCACTTGTCAATTTTCTGCACACAAGCAGGATGCATGTTGGGCCTTCTGAAAAAATCTGGGACTCTGTGTCACCACTGTGCGCATGACTGAGTGCACCATTAATTCTGGGGGACTTTGTATGTGCTGAAACACTGTCATTCCACTATGTTAATACTTGTCAATTTTCTGCACAAAAGCAGGATGCATTTTGGGCCAGCAGAAAAAATCTGGGGACTCTGTGCCACCACTGTGCGCATGACTGAGTGCGCCATTAATTCTGAGGGACTTTGTATGTGTTGAAACAGTCTCATTCCACTGTTTAACCACTTGTCAATTTTCTGCACACAAGCAGGATGCATTTTGGGCCTGCAGAAAAAATCTGGGACTCTGTGCCACTTTTGTGTGTTCTGTGATTGTTGCTGTGAGCTCATGATGTCATACTGACATTTTTACAATTAAAGCAGCATTGCAAGAATGTCCTCACAGTTTTGAACTGTACTTTTTATGCTACTTTACATTGCCACAGCCACCACTAGTTACCTCCGAGTCGTGACTTAATGATATGATTCTTTTCATAATTTATGTCTGCTTTACTTACTTGACTACTTTGTTTCATGTATGAAAAAAAATGAGCACACCTTCCAATATTGTTCGGACCAGGTTTATTTTTGTTTGCAGCTGCTTTTCAATAACTATTGTTCTGTGGTGTCATAAAACACTGCCTGATGCATAACTGTTAATTAACAACAGAAGTGATATATAACAACTAATTGATGTGATGGAGAAAAGCAGAGGAAAACAATGACAAAGACCTGGTCAGCACCAATTTAAAGGGAATGCTCCTTTCATTATTTCATACATGAAAAAAAGCAGTACAGCAGACTCAAGTACTGCAAATTCTTGTATCAGTCCAGTCAGTCAGGATGTAAGTAAAGGAAGTTGTAACTTGGCATTAAAAATATAGGTCAGAGTTATCAACAGATTGTTGCACTGCTGCTTTACAGAGATTCACCACATTACATAGTTATGGTGAAGCACATAAACTAATATGTGGGGGCATTACTCCCACTGGAATATTTCTTGCTTCACAGAGTGCAATATATTTCTGTGAAAACCACCCATAATTTCATTATAGTGAGTCATGTGACAGAGGAATTACCGATCAGAAAAGCCACCCACATTCTGCCACCCTTTCTCAGCGACATTAGGATGTGATGCCAGGGGGGAGAGCAGGTGCATGCTCCACTATAGTGAATATCCGGCAGCTATCCCAATGTTTCCTTATGTTATAAGGTTGACTTTGTGGTGAAATGTGGGAATGTTTCCACTAACAAGGCTCTTCTTACTGGAAACGTGCCCACACGTTTCACCACAAACTGACCATTATAACATTAAGAAACATTCAGAAACCTGCAGGACAATTGGATATTCACTGTAAGAAGCATGCAAACGTGCTCTCCCTGCCATCACGTCTTAACGTTGCTGAGAAGGGAGGCAGAATGTAGGCAGATTTTCAGAATGGGAATTCCTCTGTCATGTGACACTCTGAAATAAAATTACAGGCGGTTTTCACAAAAATGTATTGCACTATGTGGTGTAAGAAAGATTCCCCTGAAGGGAAAATATGTGTGATTAAACAACAACAAGGAAAAAAACACACAAAAACAGTACAACACAGTAGTGGGGTGGGGTCAGGGGTGGAGGTGGGGGGCCAAAAAACAATCACCTCACTTACTGTGGCCGTGGGATGCTGTGGTGGTCCAGCAGCAGGTGTAGCATTGAAACTATTTGCTGCTGCTGTGCTTCTACTCTGTTCACCTGCTGCTGCAAAGCAGTGAACTGCTCATTATTTTCTTCAAGCACTACCCACACCAGGCCAATGTCAGACTGTGTTACAGGGACTGTGGCGGGGTTCACTGCAGCAGGGAATCCAGGTAGTGGGGATGGTGGTGGACAGGGTGATGCTGGTGGCTGTGGTGTTTGTGGTGGTGGAGCAGCTGCTGTAGTAGCCCTCCTCATGCTGTGGTGGTGACTGCGAGGCACAACTCCCACCCCAGCAGCACTCTCGGCCACTGCCATGGAAGGGCCAGCAGGTGGATGCCTGGCCCCTTCCGTGGCAGCCTGCCACTCTGCCCTGTGGTGGTTCAGCATGTGGGTGCACTGGCCACCAGTCCCCAAATGTGTCCCATGGGGGCCACAGCACACCACCACACCACATACATGGCATGCCAGTATTGTGCTGTCTAACCCCACACAGTTAAAAAACTCCCACACTGGGGAGCTGCGGGGGGGGGGACCAGACACTGTTACTGCATGGGCACGAGTCCCACCACCACCTACAATATCCAGGGCCAACTCCTGTGGCTGTGGAGGTGGTGGAGGGGGTGCTGCAGCAGCCCCAACAGCTGCTGCTACCGGTGGTGGTGGTGGTAGTGGCGGAAAAGGTGGACGTGCAGCAGCCACTAGTGGCACTGGTGTTGCTGCTGCTGCTCCTTTTACTTCAACAGGGGAAGAAACACCAGCCAGGAGTCGGGAGTGGTCCAACATGACATGACCGCCCCATCCCCCCTGCGGTTCTGCACTCCCCTTCTACTGCGCCCAAGGGCCAGTGACTAGCCTTCTCTTAGGTCCATCCTCCTGAAGTCCACGGGCCGACACACACACACACACAGACAGTGGACACACACACACACACACACACATATAGTCACACACACAGAACAAAACAAAACATATACAAAAAAATTCACCAACAAAAGAAAACACAAATACAATACAAAAACTAAATAAAGATATAGCTTTGAAAAAAGCTGTTTGCTTTCTTCTGGAACTGAAATGCAACGAAATGGCAACAAGGCAATCAAGCACTGTAACTCCTCTCCTCTCCTCTCTCAAATGCTTTCTCCCTCTACAAATGCAAAGGAGAAAGTGAAACTGCTTCTGTGACTCACTTCCTTCCTGCCTGGCTAAAGCATGTGACTTACAGTACTGCAAGCCATGTGATGTGCCTATTCTCTTCTCACTTCACCTTACTTCACATTAAGGCATAATGGCAATGCAAAGTGGTAATAATAATAATGTGAAGTGAGCACTTTGCAGTGCCCACTTCACGTTGTGCTCCACTAACATGAAGTGCCCACTTTGCGTCCAATTCGCAGGTGGATTAAACATTTGCTGCATCTCTACTTAAAGGTCTCTATCATATCTCGCTTCTCCCTTCTGGTCTCCAGTGAGTACATATTTAGTGCCTTGAGGTGTTTCTTGTAGGATCTGACCTGCTGGCCCTGAATCATTTTTGTTACTCTGCACTGCACTGTCTCAAACCCATCCTTATCCTTTCTGAGGCGAGGACTCCAGAACTGGGTGCAGTACTCTAGATGAAGCCTCACCAGGAATCTCTAGAGTGGAAGTATTACCTGCTTTTTCTGCAATCAGAACCCCTCCTGATACATCCCAGCATCCTGTTAGCCTTGCTATATGCCTTGTTGCACTGACTCGATTTCTTAAGTGAGTTGCTAATGATAACTCACAGCTCCTGTTCCTCAACTGTAGTGCTAAGTCTCTCTCCTTCCATCTAGTATTCTGTCTAGGGGTTCTTTTTTCCCTAGGTGCATTACCTGCACTTTCTAGCATTGAATTTTAACTGCCAGATTTTTGACCTCCCCTCTAGCTTTTGTAGGTCTATCTACACTTCTCTTATTCCTATATTACTATCCACCATCCCACATAGTTTTGTGTCATCTGTGAAGAGACACAACCTGCCCTGGATTCCTTCTCCAATGTCACAAATGAACATAATGAAGAGGACTAAACCCAGGACCGATCCCTGTAGAACCCCACTCATAACCTCCCTCTCCTCTGATTTAACCCCATTGACCACCACCCTCTGCTGCCTCATTTCTAGCCATTTACCCACCCAGTTCACTATTGGTTTAGCTGCATCCTGGTCTTCCATCTTCTTGAGCAATCATTTGTGAGGTACTGAGTCAAAACCTTCCTGAAGTCAAAGCCAAGAAGAGCCAAAGCATTCCTGTGTCTAATTCCTTTGTCACCCAGTCAAGGAAAACTATCAGGTTAGTCTGATAAGATCTTTCTGCCATGAAATCATGCTGCTTACTATCCTGGAGCCTGTTGCTCTCCAGGAAGTCTATGGGGTCCTTTTTGATCAGTGACTCCATCAGCATCCCTACTATAGACGTTAGACTGACAGGCTTGTAGATCCCTGATTGCTTCTTATCCCCCCTCTTTATGAAGTGGTACAATGTCTGCCACCTTCCAATCCCTTGGAACTTCCCCAGACTTAAGTGAGCTATTGAACAGACATTCCAGTGGTTCAGCCAGTTCAGTTGCTAATTCCCTGAATATCTTCGAATGCAACCCATCTGGTCCTGGAGCCTTATCTATCTTAAGGGCAGCCAGCCCTTTCAGAACCCTTTCATTAGTAAACAACGGCTGTCTCATTTCTGGGATTCCCTTACTAGCATGGACCCATTGTCCTTCTTAGTGAAAACTGAGCAAAAGTAGTCATTTAGGATGGAAGCCTTTTGCCCATCCTCCACTGTCACCCTACCCCCCTCCACTAGCCTTATGATTCCCCACCTCTTTTCCCTTTTTTCACTAATATACCTGAAAAACAGTTTTTCTCCATCCCTGCCCCCCTCCATGATATGCAGCTCTGTGTCTGCTTTGGTCTCCCTAATGACTGTCTTTGCCTCCCTAATTTTCTGTAGATACTCTTCCCATTCTACCTCCCCCTTCTTTTTCTTGTATTAATAGAAGGTGGATTTTTTTTTGGCCCTTACCACTTCCCTGACAATTGCCCCTTAAAGTATGGATGTAGCAATGTAGGCAACACTTAGATGTCATTCTTAAACATTGTATTTACTCTCTGATCAGTCAACAGTCTGAGACTCAAATCATCAACCAGCATAATAATTGTGGTGTCTTCTTTTGACTGAAATTATTTTTTTTATGTCATCAAGGAAAATATTAAGAAATATTATTTGAGGAAACATTTCAGTCACAGTTGCACTGTCTGCTCTGACATCATGTGTGGCAGCCTCAAATGGCTCCAATAAGGTGACCAAAAATTCAAGTAGACTCCAACTGCTGGAACTGAGCATGATGTCTAGTTTGCCTATTTGATGCTGCATGGTGTAGTCATGTACAGATTTTTTTTTGCTCAAGAAGCATTTCCAACATGAACAATGTTGAATCTCCAGTCGGTTGGAACTTCCTACTTTAATGTATGCAGCAGTAAGTTGTTTGACATCTGCAGGGGAGGTACCCAAAGACTGGAGGATAGCAGATGTAGTCCCCTTATACAAAAGTGGGAACAAAGAGGAAGTGGGGAACTACAGACCACTCAGCCTCACCTCGGTAGTGGGGAAGATCATGGAAGCACTACTGAAGGAGAGATTGGTGGAACATCTGGTTGTCAATGGACTACAGGACCCAAGGCAGCATGGTTTCACCAGGGAAGGTCATGTCAGACCAACCTCATTGAATTTTTTGACTGGGTGACTAGGGAGGTGGATCAGGGAGGGCAGTGGACATGGCCTATCTGGACTTCAGCAAGGCCTTTGACACTGTGCCACATAGAAGGCTATTGCACAAACTGGGGAATATGGGTGTAGGCAGGACAGTAGTGCGGTGGGTAGGTAACTGGCTGGGCAGCAGGACACAGAGGGTGGTGGTAAATGGCTGTCACTCCACAGAGGGAAGAGTGACCAGTGGGGTACCACAGGGATCAGTGCTGGGACCGGTACTATTCAATATCTCCATCAGTGACATTGCGCAGACCTAGAAGGCAGAATTTCACTGTTCGCTGATGACACAAAGCTCTGTAACAGAGTAGACACACCAGAGGGTGTAGACAGAATGAGAAGGACCTGCAGAAACTTGAAGAATGGTCAGGGGTTTGGCAGTTGAAATTCAATGCAAGGAAGTGCAAGATAATGCATATGGGGCACAAAAACCTGGCACAATATATCAGTTGGGGTGAGGATATAGCATGCACCAGGCCGGAAAGGGATCTTGGGTTATCATCTCTGATGACCTCAAGGCAGGAAACAGTGTGACAAGGCAGTAGGTAAAGCAAATAGGATGCTGGATGCATAGGCAGGGCATCACCAGCAGGAAAAGGAGGTCATAATTCCACTATACAAGACACTAGTGAGGCCGCACCTGGAGTACACTGTGCAGTTCTGGAGACCTTACCTACGTAAGGACATAGACAGGGTAGAGAAGGTTCAGAGGAGGGCAACAAAGATGGTGCATGGATTGCATCACAAGTCCTATGAGGACAGGTTGAAGGCACTGAACATGTACTCCCTGGAGGAGAGGAGGGAGAGAGGGGATATGATAGAGACATACAAGTATCTTACAGGGAGGAACAGGGTGCAGGAATGCACTATTTTTCAGCGAAAAAGATGTTCCAGGACTAGAGGGCATGGGATGAAGTTGGAGGGAGGACGATTCAGAGGAAACGTGAGGAAGAATTTCTTCACAGAACGGGTGGTGGACAAGTGGAACACCCTGCCAGAGGAAGTGGTGGGGGCTGAAACAATCACGGGATTTAAGAATGCATGGGATAGACATAAAGGAATTCTGGAGGTCAGGGGTAAGGGGCAACAGACTTCCTGGAAAACATAAACTGAACTTACAAATTTAAATGGGCAGACTGGGTGGGCCATAGGCCCTTATCTGCCAACACTGTCTATGTATCTATGTATGTATCTATGTATGCAGCCCTTCAGGGTTTTTTTGTGCTTTCACAGAGTGGCTGAAATGTTCACATATTTTCTAAAGTAAGACCTAACAGGTTTTCAACATTTTTGTTTCCATTTAAGAAATTATGGATGATAAGATTTAAACAATATGCAAAACAAGGTATGTGTTGGTAGTTGCCATCTCTAATAGCTTTGACTATGTTGGCACCATTATCTGACACTGTGAACCCTGGAGATAAGGAATACACACTAAGTCATTTATGGAACTGTTTTTGAAGCTCCTACAAAACATTCACTGCAGTGTGGTTTTCCTCAAAAGTAGCGACATAATATAGCCTGCTTCTTACTGCTTACAGTAGAGCTGGGATTATTACTTTCTGACTGAAAACCTGCTGAGTGAGCTGTATCTGTCATGTAGTCAATTGTTTGGTTCCTGCTCCATATATCTGTAGTTTCGTGAACCTGTTTCACCACAGAGAGTTTCAACTGCTTAATGACTCCAGTACACACCAAGTCATACAACTGTGGAACAGCCTTTTTTGAGAAATATGCTCAACAGGGAATGGTGTACCATGGTTCTATCTGGTTCATGAACTTGAGGAAACCTTTCTAGGCAACAAAACCAAAAGGGAGTTGACAATCAGCCAACAACTCTGCAAAGGCTCTGTTTAACAGCTGGCATGTTGGATGCTGGTGGATAAATTTTACTCTTCTCACAACACTTTCTTTTAATGTTAGTTGACAAGATCTTTTTAATTTTTGGAGGAATGCATTTTTCACGCCTTTTTCATGTGGAGTACTACTTTGGGATTTTCCAGTACTAGTTGGTGTCAGAAGACAGTCTAAGTTTGTCTGGGAAGACTGCAAGGATACATTAAGTTTTTCAATGTCACTTTCTGCTACCATTTCATTGTCACTAAGGTCACGCCATCAACACCTCCACTACCACATATACCAACCACACTGCCCCTTGCCCTACCTCACTCAACTGGGTGTTTTGCCTTTGCATGTCACATCATTACTGATGTTCCAAAATTTGCCAGTTTGCCACTATGAATGATGCTTTTTTTGCACAGACAGCATACGGATCTACAACGCTGCATTGACAATTTTTTGTCAATGCGATATTTCCCTGACACCACTACATCAACCGCAATTGCGGTTAGCATGATGCTGCTGAGTTGAAAGTTCTTGTTTTGTGGGGGGCTCTGTCCCCTGCACCCCCCCTTATGATTATCAACTATGAGATGGAGCTGATTTGGGGATTGTGTGCGGGACCTTAGGAAAGGGTGCAGGAGTCCCAGGCGGACTTTACAGTGACATGATGATGTTGTCAGCATCAACCATGCTGCTGTATAGTTGTCACTGTAGCAACAGTATACCACTGCATACAGCTCAAGAGTTGTCTGCAGGGTCAATACAAAATAACTTCCACACTAAATAGTTACATTTTTGCTTTGTACCATGGTGCCTGGCACTATTCCTTGACAGTCAAGGGACCTGGAGGAAACCCTACACTGCCACTTCGTTGTTGAGATGAATTGTACTTATTCATACTCATCTTCTTATTCTTATGTTTAGCATATGATTTTTTTCTGCACTTGCCTCTCATGCCTTACAGCAGCATCCTCTCTAACCCCATCATTGAAACTATCAACCCGATAACTACAAGATTCAGAAAAAACTGGAAGTGTCGTCATCATTATGTGGGACACAGCCTAGGCAATCCCATTCCCAGTCCCCAGTATCACTACCATCTGAATCAGCATTCGCTGCCTCAGTATCTTAGCTTATATTTGAGGAGGATGTCTTCTTGCATGCTGCTTCAGCAGCTGGAAGTATCCTGACTCATTTGGCAAAATGTTCAGTACTTCTACCAGTAGCTCCAATCAGTTCTTCCTGAAACTCTACTACCATTTAAATGATAACATGCTTTTCTGGTTCAGGACATTTAGTGCCAGCCATGGTGAAGTTATTATTATGGTTGCTATGTTCTTCATTAGTGCTGTCATTCATATTTTCCATATTATTAACAGTTGCACATTCAGCAGCACTGTGCTTCTTTTTAGTAGACTTTGACTGGGAAGTATGAGGCATAGCAGACACAGCCATGAAAGGATATTGTTTCACTAACTGCTGCAGAGACAGACAGTGTAGGTGAGTATGTCACAGTAATTTTGAGTCATTATTAATGACAAAGATCGGGTCACAGGATCACCTTACAAACAATGTAATACAGCCATAAAAGGATGTCATTGTGTTGCAGAGATAGACAGTTCAGCTATGTCACAGTAGTAAAATACAGGGCTTAGAGGCACCTAGCAAACAGTGTAATAATATATGTAAAAGGCTTTCATTATGCTGCAGAGACAGATAGTGTAGCTATAGTACATCACAGTAATAAATGACAGGACTCAGGGCACCTAACAAACAGTGTGATACAGCCATAAAAAGCTTTAACTATGCTGCAGAAACAGAAAGTGTGGCTATGTCACAGTAATAAATGACTGGGCTCAGGTCACCTAACAAACAGTGAAATACAGCCATAAAATGCTTTCAAAATGTTGCAGAGACAGACAGTGTAGCCATGCCACAGTAATAAATGATGGGGTTCAGGGGCATCTAACAAACTGTGTAGTACTGTACAGTAATAAAAGGCTTCCACCATGCTGCAGAGACAGACAGTGTAACTGACAACTATGTCACAGTAATAAATAACAGGGCTTAGGGCACCTAAACAAAATGTGATATACTTTAATTTCAAAACAGCTGCCCAGTGCCTTCAGTTTTTGTCTATGTCTTTTCCCCAAACCTTGCTCCTTCTCTGTTCTCTCCACAATCCCCAGCACCACCTCAATGACTGAGACTGACTCACTTCCCCCTAGCTGAGATCATTTCTCAGTCCCCCACTATTTCTCCCTTTGCCCCTTGTAGTGTAGGTTTAATTTTCATATTGATCAAATTTTAAAGACAAGTTATTGACTCTATAGCTGTGATTTGTGCTGCAGAATGAGTGTCCATGGAGCTGCTTCTACAACCACAACACACAGACTGTTGCTGGCTAAATTCTAAGCCACAGGCTCACACAGATGGAGTAGAAACACCGCTGACCAATCGGATGTCAGCCTGGAGTCATGTGCTCCAATTCTGCTATGGCTCCAGGAAGGCACCCATAGGTTGCCCTTAATGCCTGTCTGCAAGTCCTTTACCCGTTACCTGTTACCTATGTCTAATGTATTTATTTATTTATTTTGCTTTTGTTAACCAGGTAAGTACACTAGACAAGACAACTTGCCTATTTTCAGGTACGACCCGGGAGAGTACAAGAAATTACATACTTACACACTTGGGACAACATGGTACATAATTAGGAAAAGATTACACATCATAAGACAACAGGGTACAAGTTAGAAAAAACAAACTCGCATGTCACATGCGAACATCATAATGTAGAATACACAAAGTACAAGGCATATGAGGCACATTTAGTTAGAATAGGTACAGCAGAGTAAAAGGTGTGTGTCAGTTTTGGAGCAGTACAAGGTAAGGATTGATAGCAGCAGGTACATAACTAACATCTTAGGGGCCAGCTGTAATGCATGAGTGCTAAGTGCTAACATTTGTCACAGGGGTTTTTGGCACCCACAGGCTGATGCGAGTTTGAGATGGTTCCATAGGGCGGAACACAGGCTGCCCTGAGAGGGGGCAACATGGACCTGGGCAGGGAAGGTGTTCAAATGTTTGGTGGCACACGCTGCAAAATCCCTTTCACCCATTTGAGTCTGAGTCACAGGTACCTTGAGTGTGGCAGACCCCTGAGACCTAAGGTGATAGGATGAGAGAACAGTTTGGGCCAGCAAACTTGCCACCCCTGGAGGGATGCCTGTGCTGAGGACCTTTCCTGTGAAGCAACCAAGGACAAAGTCAATGTGCTTTGAGGATGAGAGCCAGTTTAACTTGTTGTAGAGATCACAGTGGTGAGTGAGCCAGGGGGCCGTTAGGGTGAAGCGGCAGACATTGTTGTAGGCCATCAACCACCTAGAGAGATGGACCTTAGTGGTGCTGGCAAACAACAGGAGCCCATAACATAGTGAGGGGAGAAGCATACCTCTAGCAAGAGCAATACGCGCAGCTGGCGTGAGGTTATTTTTTGCTCTGTTGGCCAGACCCAGTTTACAGTTGACAGTTTTGCATGTCTTCTGGATATGGTGGCCAGGGTTAAGCTGTGGGTCCAATGTTACACCAAGGTATTTGAAATTGTCCATGACTGGGATCGGGACGCCTCCCTTACCGGAAACACTGAACGGCACAGGGGAGGCCTTAATCTTAGCCCGGGACCCAAAGAGCATGGCCTGGGTTTTTTTTATATTAAGGACTAGCTTATGGTTCAGGATCCATGTCTGAATGTTTCTTAGGTCATCACTCAGGTGGCTGTTAATGACCCCCACCTCTGGGGAGTGAGACAGGATGACCAGATCATCTGCATAGAGGATTGGTTTACAATGAGCAGTGGTTGCGGGGAGATTATTAACGAAAATGGAGAAGAGCATGGGTCCAAGGACAGAGCCTTGGGGAACCCCCATTGTTACTGGGATGGGGTCCAAGAGCTCTTTGCCATATTTAACTCACTGCGTTCTACCATGTAGGTAGTTGGACAACCAACTGAGAGCAGCAGAGGATAGTCCAATTGATCTAAGCTGTGTTGATAGCATGGCATGGTCGACCAGGTCAAACGCCTTCGAGAGGTCTATAAAGATAGCCCCCGAGAGTTTGCCTTGGTCCATGGCCTCTCTAATTCAAGATGAAACAGTAACTAGGGCTGAGGAGGTACCATGCCCCTTCCTGAATCCATGCTGTACAGGAGACATTATGTCATATGACTTTAAGTACTTTGAGAGTTGCCCTGCCACAACTTTCTCCAGAAGTTTGCTAACCACGGATAGGATGGATATGGGGCAATAGTTCTCTATCAGTTTAGGGTTCCCCTGTTTAAGGATTGGAACCACCCTGGCAACCTTCCATATGTCTTGGATAACTCCAGTTGACAGGGACAGATTGAAGATGTGTGCCACCAGAGGGGCAAGGCAGGGGGCACCAAGACTGAGGAGCTTTGGTTCCAAGCCATCTTGGCCAGCATTAGAGAAGGGGAAGAGCCCAGCGAGCAGTTTCTGCACCTCTTGAGCCACCACTGCCCTGAACAGAAAGGGTGGGTGGGGTGATGAAGGTGTTATGGTCTGGTTGCCGCTGACACCACCACCATTGGGGAATGTCGAGATGTACTCAGACAGATCAGAAAAATAATTATTGAAGGAGTTGGCAATGGTTTCCAAGTTGTTGCAGCTGGAACCATCAATTATCATATAAGTGGACTCAGCATTCTGTGTACCTCTCACAATGTGTTTACTATTCCTCCAGAACCTCCTTGGGTCCATAGCTGAGTTCAGTAATGCAGATTTGAAGAACTCACTCTTGGCTATCCTTATGTTCTTTTTGCACCCATTTCTGAGTTTCCTGTATTTCTGAAGGATAGCCTGGTCAGCCGTGGCCTTAAACTTAGCCCAGCACTTATCTCTGGTGTTGAGGAGGGCCAGGAGACTACCATGAAGCCATTTGGTAGCCATTCCCCTCACCCTCCATGTGATGAGGGGGGCATGTTTCTCCTGCAGGGCCCTTTACGAGATGAGGAAGTGACTGACAGCGGATGTGGAGTCCTGCGCATTCTATACTTCCGACCAGTCAGTGTACTTGATATTATTTTGAAAAGAGGACAGATCAAACCTAGAGTAGTCTCTGATCTGGATAATTTTATGGGGTATTTTCAGGAGTGGGATCCTCCAGACACAGTACAGGGAGTGATCAGAGATAGAATCAGGTAGGATACCAGATGAGCTGATCCTATCAGGTCTATTTGTCAAGATACAGTCCAGAAGGGAGCTCTTACCACCATTTGTAGAGCATCTGGTAGGATCCTTGACAAGCTGTGTCAGAGAGAGACCGGCAAGTGATGGTTCAAAGGCTTTGGTGTTACCACCCAGCCAATTGAGGTTGAGGTCATCCAGAATGATTAGTTCATTCTGCCATGTTACTGCGCCAACTGTGTCAATGAGGCCAGTCAGTCCCTCTATGCCTCCCTTTGGGGGATTGTAGGTGTATAGAATGTGTATCTTTTTTGTCATCCCTAGTAACAGCACCGTGTGCAGTGTCTCACAGGGGGACTGCACTGTCTGTTGACTAGGTAGGGCAGATAGGTTAAGATGGCTCCTGTAGTAGACCAGGATACCACCTCTCTTTCTTCATGGACGATCATGACGGATGAGGTCATAACTACGGAAGGCACATACAGAGTTTGGGGTGGAAGGTTTCAGCCAGGTTTTTGTAATGCCAAGAATGTCTGGACTATGACGAGTTACCCAGACATGAAGTTCCGTCAGGTTTGGCAGTAGACTTCTGATATTAAAATGGGCTACCTTCAGCTCTTTTACTGCTGACCAGCCCACCAGTGTAGGTGAGGACTGGAGTGACGGTCCTGGGTTTAGTTCTATGTCCCCTGCTAGCACAAGGGTCACCAGCAGGAGCCAGAATAGATGCCTTAATGGGGGAGATCTGTCCTTGTTCTGTGACTTCCAGTCATAACATCTGACCTTTTGGGCAGGTCTGAGAAGGCTCTTCAGGTTAAGATCACCGAGGACCCCGGGCAGGGGTGAGCCCTCTGCTAGAATGTTTGAGAAGGTGAAGTCAGACTCCACCGGTTGGATACACGTACACCAGGGGTCTCTTTTCAAGGGTCACCCACCCTTGAGATCCAGGGGATCCATTACACAGTAAGGATCACAGTGGCAATAGTGCCCAGGAGTAACTGGTGCAGGACTAGCTTTGATGGGAGCTCAGGGAATCCCATGATTGCCCCAGTACAGATGTCCAGCTGAGACAGGAAGGGGATTTCCACCATAGGTCACCAATGGACACAGGACAGTGCCAAACGGGCATTTAGTAGCCTGACAAGTGGCGGGGAATAGATTATTTGTACCTTACTGGACCCTTATCTTAAGAACAAACTAGTGTATTATTATGTAATAAAGACAGTTAGCTGACTAGTAGAGCCATAGTGCAAGTATTAATCATATGGGAGACATCAGACATAGGTTTGAGCAGGCAAGTAAACAGATCAATAGGTACAGTGCCATCTTTCTGGCAAGTGTCTAGTTTACAACCAAGAGACTAGAGAATTACCCTGCAGGTTTCCCACCACGAGACTAGAGGATACCATGCAGGTTAACAGTCTAGAGGCAACTAGATTTATTTTGCATGCATGAGATAGGCAGATAGGAATAAAATTATGCAGGCAGTAATTACTTCTGCAGGCATGAGTTAGGCTTAACAGAATGTAGTTATACTGGTACACAGCAGACAAACTGGATTGAAATATTTCAGTTACAAAAAATGTAATGAGACAGGTTATAAGTTGATTACACTGGCAAGAGGAGCTCACCACTGTGAATTATATCACAGGGTTCAGACTGTCAGACAGTTAGCAGTCTGGGTGAGTAGGCACTGCACTGTAGCCAGAGGGGGAACACCCAGGAGACTACAAGGCAGTCCTTAGACAGCTGCTCCATACTGCCCTAACTCAGTTTAATTGGCCAATGTTAAACTGAGGGCATGGCTACTTGGCATTTAATGGGAGGAGGGAACAGGGTGGTCGGGTGAGCCAAAAAATCAAGTCCAGTAGAGCTCCTGTGTGCAGCTCCCAGACCCTCCACAAACCCCTTTAGTCCCTGACTATTCAGCAGTTGTCCCAGCAATTTCACTCATTTTTTGTCTGCAGGGGAGGTCCGCCCGGTTTCCCAGTGCCTCAACCCCACGGCGTGCGGCTTCTTAGGTGCAGGGGGCAAGAGCAGCCTGCTCCCAACACAAGTTCCAGTCCTACTGTGACTCAGCAGCAGTCTGCACTGCTTTAATTCTCCTTAGCCCAGTGTCAGCAAAGTTTTGGGGCCAATCGGTGCTTCTGCCTTTCAGCTCGGCAGAAAATGGCGCCAGATTCAAACTGCAGCAGGGGTACAGTCGGAGTCACCAACGGCAGGCAGGGGGATCGAACAGCAGGTAAGTGACTCAGAAATATGGTCAAAAAAATTTCAGTAGAGCTCCTGTGTGCAGCTCCCAGCCCCTCCACAAACCCCTTTGGTCCCCGACTATTCAGCAGTTGTCCCAGCAATTTCACTCGTTTTTTTGTCTGCAGGGGAGGTCCACCCGGTTTCCCAGCACCTCAACCCTTCGGCGTGCGGCTTCTTAGGTGCGGGGAACACAAGTTCCAGTCCTATTGCATGACCTAAGAATTATACTGTTATTTTGGGTAGATTAGTACATTATCTGAACTACCCAACCTGGATACAAATAGATGATACACACATTGCCTGACCTAGTTACTCAGGAGGAAGCCAATATCTAGTAAAAATGCATCCCCATCCATTTTTTTTAAACTCATAGAAACTTAGAAACATAGACTTTGACAGCAGATAAGGACCACTTGGCCCACCCAGTCTGCCCATTTCCCTACCTATTGGATAAGCTGCAGATTCTAGTTAACCAACAGCCTACTTCCTGCAACCCCTCACTATAATTGCCTTATGTCTGTCCCATGCATGTCTGAACTCCGCCACTGTTTTAGACCCCACAACCTCTCCAGGAAGGTGGTTCCATGCGTCCACCACTCTCTCCGTGAAAAATAATTTCCTCACATTACCCCTGAGCCATCCCCCCTCTAACTTTAAATTGTGCCCCCTTGTTCTTACACATCACTTTTTCTGAAAGATGCTACCCTCCTGGACTTTGTTGATTTCCTTGAGGTGCTTAAAAGTTTCTATCATGTCCCCCCATCCCTCCTTTCATCAAGGGTATACATATTAAGCTCTCTCAGTCTCTCTTCATATGGTTTCTGATGTAGACCCTGCACCATTTTAGTTGCCCTCCTCTGGTCTCTTTACCTCCTTCGCTGGCCCATAGACCTCTCCCCAATGGGGGGTGGAAGAGATTGTTTCCCACCCCATCTGAGATTCTCCTGAACTGGCTCACTGTTCCTGGGAGCTCTCCTCCAGCTCCACTGACCACCCTGCCCCCGGCTCTGAGCCCCTTGAGGCAGGACCACCATACTCCTCCAGTGCTTTGTCTACAATTTAGAAGGGTGGCCGGGAAGAGGAGGAGAGACACAGTGACCATCTAGACAGAATCCGACTGTGGGCATGGTAGGCATCCTTGGCCCCACCTTCACCTGTCTGGGTACCAGGGTTTTCCTGTGTTCAGTTTCCCCTCGGGGGTGTGGACATGCAAGGACATCCTGCACTTGACGGGCACACTTCCACAACCATGCATAAGGCATCTGCTGTCACCCCTTCCCCTGGAAAGCCACCACTAGTTGCACTGCTCCTGACCACCACCAGGAGCCACTGGAACTGTGGCAGACACATCCACCCATCCTCAGGAGAGGAGAGGAAAGCAGTCCTCCGAATGCTCAATCCTCCTCTGGTCCTGCTGATCCCTGGCGGCCTGAGCTTGCTCCTGAACCTGGGTCACCAGCATGGTGCAAGGTGTGGCATCCAGTGCCTCAAACATCAGCACCAATGGGCCAGCCTATTCCCATCCATTTTTAATTCTCATGTGTCACTTTGTAGTATATTGTATGCACATTTTTATGGACTGCGACATTTCAGTTTTTTGAGTTTGTCTCTGTCTGCATATTGGTCAGGGGCAGTCTGTGCCTACGTACTCATCAGCGGTATTCATGTACTCATGATCCAGTTTGTGTATGTGTGTATGCCAATACAGCCTCAAAGACAACTCTTATAGCTGTAATAGAGGTTTTTACATGCATTTTTAGGATATGAGACCCACAAACCTAATGATTTAAGTGAGAACAATTTTACAACCATAAGAGTGCTCTCATTGGCTTCATTAATATATTATTGATCAAGACAGAGAAATAATAAAATAGAAATTTCGGGGGTCACATGATGCAAAGCACTGAGAAACAGAGGGGGTGACAAGTCTCCAAAAATCTTCAATTGATTCATTGTGATTTCAATTTCATTATTTTGCAACATTTCTCATTCTCCCCCCTAAGTAGTGAGTGGCTGCTGCTTGAGGATCTTGTGTTGGTGTTTGTATTTGGATTGGAAATGGCAGCTATGCATCAGATGGACACGGATTCTTGTCCTCCTGTACCTGTCCCACCACCATTGCAGGAGTGTAAATTGTGGCCTAAATGACCACACTAAAAGGTTTCCACCAGTCCACCCACCAGAGTCTCCTATACCAGAACATATTACACTATGCTACTTCTTATTAGAGATGAGAAGCCTAAAAGAAGCTCTTCAAGACTTGATTATTGATGTTCGCACCTTTTGTCCAGCCCAAGAAGGGCTCACTCACAGAATGGGTGATGAGGAAGCTCAGATCATCCTGTTGGAGCAGCAGCAGGATTGAGTCAAGCCAGAGACAGTAGCCCTGCAAGGAATGGTTGCAAAGTTGGAAGAACACTTAGAAGATCAGGAGGGGTGCAGTCAGAGAAATAACCTGGTGATTGTGGGTATCCTGAAATCTTCCGAGGGACCCAGTAGGTGGCTTTACACTCTGAAGCTTCTACAGAAAATAGCAGGTGCATCCCCAAATGGCCCAACCTCCATTATCGAGCGGGCTTATCACTCTCTGTGCCCATGGCCAGTGGAGGAAAAGAAACCACGACCCATCATTTTATGCCTCCTGAATTTCCTGCATAAGCAGCTTTTTTTAGCTCAAGTACGATCTTTGCAAAAAATCCTCTGGGAGTACTGGAGGATATGTATATTTCAAGACCTTAGCTCTTTGGTACATCAGAAATGGAAGGAATATAGGGACATACTTTGCAAATGACAGGCTGCTCAAAACTGATTTAGGCTCCTGAACCCAGCCAAGTTTTTAATTACTCTAGAGGATGGCCTGAAGCAATTTGGATTGGTTGATCAAGTGAGATAGAAGCTCCAAGCTCTGCTTCCAAATCTCTTTGCAGCCAGCTGCCATGGCAGTGGCTCACCTACAAAGATGGAGAAGCACTCAGGAGCACTGTGAAGACTTGAGCAGAGCTCTTGCTTCTCAAATGGGATATTCTGTTTTCCTCTGCTTTTTGTGACTTTGCTTTGTTATAGTTTGTCCACCTTTGGGACTCATTTGAACTCCTACATTTTACCTTGGCTTATGTGTGCTATTTGGGGTTTGGGAGGCAACTTTCTTGATGCACAGGGTACTGGCCATTGTGCTTTTTGGTGGGTTTTGGGTCAGTTGCACTGTATTGGACTAGGTGATGACAGGTGAAGGGGAGAATGTGGGTAGTCCAGGTCCTTGGTATGGTGGGGAGGGAGGTATGGAGGTCTGTTGTATATTGTGTCTTGGCAATTCCTGAACCTTGCATGGTTTGGGGGCCCTCTGAGTCCTAGTGCTCCCTTTACAGTATGCACAGTGGGTTACCACCATTTCTTTGTGCCCCGTCTTTATACTTGGCTATCATGGAGTGGTCTGGTCATCATGGGCATGTGGATTGTTAGGCTGGCTCCTCCCCACTGCTTTAGGGGTCAAGCTAATCTGCAACAGTTTGAATGTGTTTGGGCCTGCTACTTTCCCTGAGGTTCAGTTTCTGTCATCAGCACCATAAATTTTCCATATATAGGTGGTCTTCTGCCCACGTCAATGCTGTGCAGTGGATGTTACTTTTCAGTTGAGAGATTCACTAACTCCCACTTTAGCTCTTTGTTGCCCATGGGGGGGATCTTTTGGGGGATGTGGCCTCAGATCTTCTCTAGTTGGGGGGATGATAGGGGTGGTCTTCCTCCCTGGGAGCTGTGCTCCCCTTCATTACAACCCTAACATGGACCGTCTCTTGACAACTTTTGGAGGCAGAAGGGCTTAAGCATAGGACTGTGTTCCTATACACCTAGCCCTCATTCCTTGTTTCCCCCTTTCCATAAGGCATTTTTTTCTTGTGTCTCATGACTGGGGGAGTTCCTTGGGGGTTTGCCACCTCATTCTAAGGTCTCCCTCTTGGTTCACTGTCCTTTTCTGAGGAATACTGATATTTCTTACAATTTAATTAATTGGAGTACTTTTTCACCCTGCCACAAGTCCATTGTGGGCCAATTACAATGAAGTTCAGTCTGTCAGACCAGGGTATGATAGTGAGCTCAGTGTTCTGTGTTTGGCTGTTGTTTTTACTGTTATGCATTAATACATCTATTTTTTGCTTTAGTGTGATGGGAGTTTGCATATGAGAGAAGGAGATCCTGCTTCTCTTAACCTTATTCCTTGTTCAACAGGCCCATTCTGCTTCCCATCTTTTTTGGCTATTGATTATGGATAACTGAGTAAAATTTATTTCTTGAAAAATCAAAGTGGGTCTTGCCAGAGAGAGAAAAGATGATGTATCCTCAAGCAGTTGTACAGGATGGGGGAAATGATAGCCTGGTTGCAGGAGACTAACTTACCTACACTAGAGACCAAATGCACAGATTTCACAGAAAATGGGTGGGCCAGGCATTTGGAGTGGGTAACAGCTCGAGACAGAGTGGATTGCAATTTTGATTGCTAGGCAGGTGGCTTTTTCTGTCTGACAGGAGACAGGAGATTCGGAGGGCTGCTACTTGTTTTTACATGGATGGTAAAATCAAACTGAGGTAGTATTGGGCTCCGTATACCATCCAAATGTAGATTCCCCTTATTTTTTCACTTTTCTGGCTTCTGCCTTTGCCCTTTATTGGTCGCTCCCCCTTATCATCAGGGGTGATTGGAATCTAGTTCAATGCACAGACCTGGACAAACCTGATAGGTGCTGACAGGGCCTATCTTGTTCCCCAAGACACAGACATCAGGAGGCCATTGGCTGATGGATTGGCATGCATCAGAGCACTGATGGCCTCCTCCTTCATTCTCCCACTCCAGCTTGCATTGCCACCTGTAGTCAACCAGGTGGCAGTGTTGCAGTGATGTCTGGACACCCTCACACCCCTGAAGGGGCAAGCATCCACTGATATGCTCAACCATCCTCTCCGGCGGCATTCTCTTGACCCAGATTTGTTCCCAAAAACCTGGGTCACAATCATTGCTAAATATAGAGCTTTCTTATTGGATGTAATCATTCTATCAGAATTATCTCACTCTTTGATTAACATACATGTAGAGCCTAATCATATGTTGAACCAGGTTAAACACTTTTGAAAAATCATTATTATTATAATAGCTTTAAGGTACTCACTATTGTTAAGTTAACTGTCAGTTAATCACCCTCTAGAGTTTTAGCTAGGCCGATTTACTGTGCGTTACTATTTTCATTTGTGCTCACAGGTTTTGTTATTTTTTGCTTACATTTTACTGCTTTATTGTTCTCTGACTCAAATTGCTGTTGGAGGGTACACTTTCTGCTGGATTATTACAGGGTGTGCCTACAGGTTTGTTACTGTTTTGTGCTTACAGATTACTGCTCTAATCTTCTCTGATTCTACTTGTTTTTTGCAAGGTATATTTTCTGTTAAAGTGTTCTGCAGGTTGAGCTTACAAGTGTTGTTACTTTTTTACTACTTTATTTTTTCTCTGTAGCAAAGTGTTTTTTGCAGGGTATATCTTCTGTGAAAGTGTTACAGGTGGTGCTTATAGGTTTTGTGATTTTTTTTTATCTATCATTAGGCTAAGCTTTCAGAGCTAATTACAGGAGCACATACGAGATACAGACTGAGGGATAGCGACTGCATTTGTTGTTGGTTGATTGTTTCTACTCTTGTCTCCTTGCTTCTTTCATCCATGGTTCTTCTTTTTCAGCAGGGGAGGGGCCCAACCACCAACCCCCATCCCCAACCACCCCATGCTACACTCTTCTTGTAAAGTAGCATAGTCGTGACACTTCCTGTAGCAAAGCAGGAAGGGGAGGATCAGCGGGGTATCCACACAGTGACCTCACTTACAGGGGAACAATTAATTTAATGTGTTATAAAAATCTATATGGAAACAAACAAAACACACACAAAAAAAAAAATCTTTCGCTTTCATTTTCCTTCTAATTACTCAGACCCGGTTATAAACTCAGCAACTCAACTGGAAAGGATATTATTAACTGAAAGTACTGTAGAACACTTTTCAATAGGGCAGTTATACAGGATTTAGGATGCTGTCCTGCATGCTGGACTATCGGAGATCTAAAGACTCAGCTCCGGGCAGCATGGTCTGAGACTGTGTGCCTCAAATTGCATATTCAGGAAGAAGTATATTACAAGAACTGCCCACCATTTCCCAACATCCAACTGAAGCACTTCGACCTCAGAGGGTAGTTGGTCGAGGAGGTTGGCAACTGGTTAGGTGGGGCAAATTGGGTGCCCCATCACTCAATGCTCACCAATGTATCACCTCCACAAACCATATAAAAACTACAAACAGGTATCTGCCTCTGTCTTCAAAATCATATAAAGGGATAGAGGACACTGCAGAGCAAGACACTGCTGCACAGGTGCTAGAGCTACAAAACTAGCCCAAAACAGGGACCAAAACAAAAAAAGCAAAAAGTAAATCCAAAACACTTCTGCTCATTGGAGACTCCATGATTTGGGAAGTTGATACCTACCTACGTAAGGACATAGACAGGGTAGAGAAGGTTCAGAGGAGGGCAACAAAGATTGTGCATGGGTTGCATCACAAGTCCTATGAAGACAGGTTGAAGGAACTGAACATGTAGTCCCTGGAGGAGAGGAGGGAGAGAGGGGATATGATAGAGACATACAAGTATCTTACAGGGAGGAACAGGGTGCAGGAAAACACTATTTTTAAGCGAAAAAGATGTTTCAGGACTAGAGGGCATGGGATGAAGTTGGAGGGAGGACGATTCAGAGGAAACATGAGAAAGAATTTCTTCACAGAACGGGTGGTGGACAAGTGGAACACCCTGCCAGAGGAAGTGGTGGGAGCTGAAACAATCACGGGATTTAAGAATGCATGGGATAGACATAAAGGAATTCTAGAGGTCAGGGGTAAGGGTAAATAGACTTCTAGGAAAACAAACTGAACTTACAAGCTCAAATGGGCAGACTAGGTGGGCCATAGGCCCTTATCTGCCGACACTGTCTATGTATCTATGTACCTCCAGCCAGGGGGTAATGGCAAGATGTCTCCCAGGTACACCAGCATGGAGAGACATTGATCGCATTGCTAAAACTGTGCACAAAGCAGGAGAAAACATCAACATCCTGGTACACATAGGGGCTAACCATCTCACCAGCTGGTCAGTTGTGGAGACCAAGGAACACCTGACCAGGCTGGAAGACAAACTGTCATCCGTTTCATCTGGCATCTCCTTCTCTGAGATTCTGCCAGTCTGGGAGAGGGGGGCAGATGGACAGAAGGTCAGAGAAGGGGAGATAAGGGAGCTAAACATGTGGCTCAAGGGCTGGTACCCTGAAAAAGGACACACATTTGTAGGGTAACAGGCAACAGTTTTGGGAGTGAAAGTTCTTTAAATTTAATGGACTGCATCTGATGAAGGAGGGAGTCAGTGCATTGGGGCAGAAGTTTGATGACTTTGCAGAATATTTGAACTGGCAAATGGGGAGAAGGCTGCAGCACCCAATACATTGAATGGGAAGAACACCCCTCCCCCCTCAGCTAGTCATCAAACAGGAGTTCAGCATGTTTGTAGTTCATTTGCATCACTAGGTAAGGAAAAAGGTCCAGCTCCCCATACAAGGTGCAGGGGAAAAGCGAGACATCACCCAACAACTAACGCACAGAAATATGGCCAATGGATAATCATGTACACAAATGCCCGCAGTCTGTGAAACAAGATGCCAGACTCAGAGGCAACAATGACAGAGGCTAAACTGGACATAGTAGCCATTAGCGAAACATGGTTCACTAGTAACCACACTTGGGAGACTTCAGTACCTGGCTATGTACTGTTCAGAAGAGACCGGGGGGGGGGGTGGAGTGGCCCTTTATGTCAATGAAAATATCAAAGCTACAGAATTTTAAAATATATATAAGGAGACAGAAGAACTGTGGATCACCCTGGAAACAGGAAATGGGACAACCATACGAACTGGGGTTGTGTACAGGCCTCCAGACTGGGGATGGACATAGACACATTACTGTTAGAATATACACAAAACATGACAGCTAAAGGGGAGGTTCTGCTAATAGGAGACTTTGACATGCCAGATACAGATTGGTCAATACCAGCAGGAACATCCACCAGAACTAGACACATAGTGGATTCCCTGCAGGAGGAGGGCCTCAAACAATTGGTGCAACGACCCACAAGAGACAGGGCGCTCCTAGATCTAGTACTGACTAACAGGGAAAGGGTTACAGATCTCCAGGTAGAAGGTCACCTGGGGGCCAGTGACCATCATATGGTATGGTTCAACTTGGCCACTAGAACTAAATCATCCTATTTCAAGGCAAAAATATGGGACTTCAGAGGAGCTAACTTTGATAAGATGGCCAACAGAGTTAAGCTAGCCCTGGCAAGATGAAATACAGGTGAGGGGGTACAGGCAAAGTGGGCAAGCATTAAGGATGCAATATTTGAAGCAACATTCCATTGTGTTAGGGAGAAAAGCAAGAGCAGAAGAAGGTGGAAACCACTTTGGTTCTCAAAAACAGTAGCAGAAAATATCAGAGTCAAAAGGCTGGCCTTTAGTAAATATAAGGGAATGCAGCAGGATGAAGATAGAGAGGCATACCAAACTTCCTTAAGGGAAACAGGGAAGGCAGTAAGGCAGGCAAAGGCCCAAACTAAGAAAACACTGGCACGGACAGTAAAAGAAGAGGAAAAGACTTTCTATAGATACATTAGTGAAAGGAAAAAGTCCAGAGGGGGTATTGCTAAGCTGAAAGGGGATAAGGTGGAGTGTGTGGAGGAGGACCAAGGAAAAGCATATATCCTAAAGGGATATTTCTGCTCAGTATTTATTGAGGAGATAGTAGGGCAGGGTCCACAGCTCAGCACCATGGACACAGGGGGGATGGAGGTGTGCACAAGTCCCTTCACAAAAGAAAGGGTCCTACAAGACCTCACAAAACTCAGGGTGGACAAGGCAATGGGACCTGATGGCATACATCCCAGGGTACTAAAGGAACTAAGGGTGGAACTAGCAGAGCCATTAGCAAAACTGTTTAGTGAGTCTCTGAGCACAGGAGAGGTCCCAGAAGACTGGAGAAGGGCTCATGTGATCCTGCTGCACAAGAGTGGCAGCCAGGAAGAGGCAGGAAACTACAGACCAGTCAGTCTTACCTCAGTAGTGGGCAAGATCATGGAGGCACTCCTTAAGGAAAGGATAATGCAACACCTGGAATCCATAGGCATACAGGATCCAAGACAACATGGGTTTACAACCAGAAGGTCCTATCAAACTAATCTCATAGATTTTTTTGAGTGGATAACCAGGGTGGTGGACCAAAGGGGTACAGTTGATGTCCCCTACGTTGACTTCAGCAAAGCTTTCGATACTGTTCCACATAGAAGATTGATTAATAAGTTGGGTAGGCTCAGGGTGAGTCAGAAATTGGTCAACTGGGAGGCAAACTGGTTGACAGGCAGAAAACAGAGTGGCAGTAAATGGCATACAGTCAGAAGAGATGAAAGTCACAAGTGGGGTACCTCAAAGATCAGTCCTGAGGCCAGTCTTCTTCAATATCTTCATCAGTGACGTGGCAGATGGACTGGAGGGTAAGGTTTGCCTGTTTGTAGATGACACCAAGATCTGCAACAGAGTAAATGATCCCGATTGGTGGGCAGAATGAGGAGCAATCTGGAAAAACTGGCAAAATGTTTGAAAGAGTGGCAATTGGGGTTTAAAACAAAGAAGTGCAAGATCATGCTCATAGGGAAGAGAAACCCTGAAGCTACCTATAGGTTGGAAGGGGAGTTGCTGGCAATGACAAGAGAAGAAAGAGACTTGGGCATCATCATCACAGATGACCTCAAATCATCCAAGTTGACCACTAAAGCAGTAGGTAAGGGTAGAGGGATGTTGGGGTGTATTAGTAGGGGTATTACAAGTCGTAAGAGGGAGGCAATAATCCCTCTTTACAAGACACAGGTTAGGCCCCATCTGAAGTACTGTGTGCGGTACTGGAGGCCACACCTTCACAAGGACATTAACCAATTTGAGGCAGTCCAGAGAAGGGCAACCAAAATGGTGCAGGGACTTCAGCAGAAAACATATGAGAACAGATTAACGGAGCTCAATATGTATACCCTAGAGCAAAGGAGGGAGAGAGGTTATATGATTGAAACATTCAAAAATCTTAAGGATATTAACAAAGTAAAAGAATCTAACATGTTTCAATATAAGAAAACTAGCAGGACAAGAGGACACAGCATGAGATTAGAGGGAGGCCGAATAAGGGGTAATGTGAGGAAGTTCTTTTTCACAGAAAGGGTGGTGGTTGCATGGAACGGCCTACCTCAAGAAGTGGTGGATATGACTACAGTGCAGGGCTTCAAACAGGCAAGGAATAGGCATAAGGGAACAATACAGATGAGTATGAATTGATAGGCTATTGACAGAGTAAAGATCTATGGCACATTCGTAAGGTAGAAAACATTGGCAGACAGGATAGGCCTTGCGGTCCTTATCTGCCATCAACTTCTATGTTTCTATGTTTCTATGTACCACTTGGCCATGCCTCTTGTCACATTATACCTTTACAGGCTGATTAACAGACCATTATTTATTTATTTAGGTTTATTTGTAACCTTTTGACCAGGAAAGACATACTAAGCAATTATACTGTAGCTTGTTTCCAGTTGTCTCCTCGGGGGTGACAATGACCTGTTTTCCTGATGGAGATGAGGGTCATGACACTGGGAAAAATCCCATACTCTTCATTGGAAAGTTCCATGAGGTTTTTTTACTTCTGCCTAGACAGTGACCAGACATGGGCATAAGAGATGTGGGTTAATGTCTCATCTGAAGGACAGTATCTCAGCAGTACAGTATAGTACACCTATCACACTGCATTATAATGGCAGCTACTGGTATTACCCATAGTACCTGGAGTAGGAATTTTTCCAAGTGTCATAGATAGATGGATAGAACCTATGTCCTTCCAATCTTTCAGCCTCAGAAGCACATTGCTACCATCTGAGCCGCTGACGCTGATCATTCATTTAGTCCTTCTGACTCCTTTCTGTTACCAGCTGTATCTCACCACCATATTTAGTGGCTCATACCATCCCCAATCTGAGTCTGCACAGTACCAGCCTACAACTACACCCAGCCTAATTCTGGACCTGTGCCAGTCTACCAGTAGCACTGACTGTATTTTGACACACCCTCTCTAGTCCACTCTTATTGTATAAAATAGCAGGGTAAAATCATGTAATCTGATTGGCTTTTATTTATGTGTAAAATATGGTTTACACATGGTTAAAAAAAGGACTGACCAGCAGTGAAGAGTTGGGAACCCAGATCAATCGCATTTGGAACACAAGCATTTCAGTTAGGCCCTACCACCAGAACTGATCTTCCACCACAAGCATGGCTGCTACTTTTACACTGTAAAAAACTTCAACAGGGCCCTAAAAATAAAACTACCTTAAATAAAAAATAAAACACAGTAATTAAATGTTGTTTCCCTGATTATCACACACTCCTTACATACATAAACAAATCAGAAACAAAAAGTATCATTTATAGTTTTCACTACAACTGTTTCTTTGCTGACAGTGAAAAATCCCCTTTCTATCTTTACCTGCTCATCAGGGAACTCCCTTCTTCTTGCCCTGACAGTGAGATAATTCTCTTAGTAAGTATAACTTAGTCGATACACTTCATGGAGTCAATGCAATTGTTTTTTGCACTTATGTAATGTCTAACAACCTACTGTTCTCTGGTATTGCAAAGTCAAATATATTACTTTTGTTTAAATGTGTACCACTGCATCTCTACTTGTTGCATTTTGACATTGTCCTGCATTTCCATGTGTTGTACTGCTATTCTTTGATTATTGTAACCTCCTGGGTAATGCCTGAAAATAGTCACTTTTGTGTCTAGAGAACTCACCCAGTTATCAAAAAGAAATTAAATACATAAAATAAAATAAATTGAGTCTCTGGCTGTAACAAAGACCTTTGTTGTCTTTGTGTACAGAGTGTTAGGAGAGAAACATTCTGCCAGTGGAACTGAGCAGAATTTTGAATCCATGTATTCCATGGTAAACATTCCATGATAAACATTCCATATTTTGAATATGGAGAAAGACAGAGAAAACAAAAACAGGAGGAAGAAAGTAGGCGATAATACAATGACATCATCAATGACATCATTTGCAGTGGGTGGAAGGATTATTTTATCACAAATGCACACAAGTAAATCTATTGTTTCTACATATAAACATGCTTTTCCTGACAGTAAAAAGTAAAAAAAGGAGCCAATTTTATAAGTGCAAGAAGGTACTTAGAGATGTGTGTAAAACATATTTTACAGCATGCCCAGTGGCTCAAGTCACTTAGCCTTCAGATTCATGCCTTAGTATGCCCCAGGCCATGCTGTAAAATATGTTTTACACACACACACACACACACACACACACACACACACACACACACACACACATTCATGCCTTATTGCTTACTTACAAAATGGGTAGGACAATCACTGCATCCTGATTGGCCAGCAGCCATGCATTATGAAACAAGTAGCAATGGTTAAAATATATGCTGGTCATCTGGACACAACACATTAACATATCATTGCCTTAAGAAAAAAAGGAATTAATAATGTGTTGGGTTAATAAAATACTCAATTAAAGGGGACCACTGGTGGGTTGGCCATAATTTGCCTTTTTTTTTACTTAGTGTTTACTGAAGTGTATAAGATTGTATCAGACACAAAGGACTGCACTTGATCCCTGGAGAACAATGGGACCAGCAAATATCTAACTGAAGTTTGCAAAAGCTCCAACATGCACTATGTGCTGTTGAATCTCCCACTGCTGCAACGATTCTCTGATGTCAGCCTGTATGGATTCTGGGATTTGTAGTCACAGTAAATGTCAGCTTGGAATTCATCATAATCAATCTGATAAATCTACTACAATGCATTAAACAAGAAAGAAAAAATCTTTTTACACATAGTATGAAAATTGGGCCCAGTCACCCACTGATGTGGGACTTTTAGTTCTGGCTGTTCCTTGTTAATTCTATATCCCTCATCAGATTATTAAATTTACAGTCATGTTGCTCTGACAAGAGTTTATTCAATATGTTCACATGAATACTACAGTGAAGCCAATTATGATGCCACTCAATATTGCAGAATGGGGTGGGTGAAATGTATCTGCTGCCAGTGGAATTCTGGTGAAATGCTGATTTCACTTCTGTGAAATTTCATTAAATTTATGTGAAGATTTAATGACATTTAGCCAAAATTAATGATTTTAGTTTATTCCATCTAATTTAAGAATTTTTTGTCGAGATTGCACCAAATGTAGTACTCTGACTGTGCTAAAGCCCATACAGAGGTGTAGCCAGTTTCATATATCTACCATTAAAAATGACTGAGTTATAAGTCTCCAAACAGTTAGAAATGTTAAAATTACATTTAATGACTACAGTATGTCAGCTAAAACTATTTGTCCAAACTGTGCCAACATGGGTATGGTTATTTTATCAATGTCCATATATATGTGTTCCAAGTTTCAGATCTCTAGCATTAAAGGTGTCTGAGTTATAAGCCTCATTCAAAAATTTTAAAATTAAATTTCACAATTACATCAACTACTGAATTTAACCCTTAGACTGCCAACAGAATTGGAACATATTGGAGTTCTGGACATATAAATCAGTCCATTGCCCTGTAAAGGTTAAGCCCCTATAAGATTAAAAGCTAGAGAATGGAATATTTTCACTGTTATAAGGTTCACTGACCCTAAATCTTAGGCTTTGAGGCAACTCCCATGGCCCAGCATCAGAGCAGCATGCTGCTATGCTGATGACCCAGATTTGGAAGCCAGCTCAGGGATCTGTGTCAGGAGGCAGGTCATGGCTAAAATGTACAGTTTGCATAAGCAGTACTCCTCTATTTAGCAGTTTCTATGACTCTTCAAAGAAAGTATGCACCTAACTTTTCAATTATCTCACTTCAAATGTGGCTGTTATAAGCATAAAAATATTTTCAGAAATTTTCACATGAATATTACTTTGCCAGATATTGAGCCCCTATAATTTCTCTACCATTCATTCTTGGCAAAAATTTAGGACCTATACCAGACAACAAGTACAGTGTGCCAAATTTCAGACTTTTAGCTGCAAAATTGTCTGAGCTATAGCCAATTAAAGAATTTTGGAAAATTCAATCAAAAAATCACAAATGTTTATGAAATTCTGTGGAATTTTACACAAATTCCACAAATTCAGAATTTTATATTTTCACCCAGCTCTACTGAAGAATTTTGAATAGAGATGTGTGAAATTGTCAAATTTCATTATGCAAAATATTTTGCGAAATTCACCCATTTCACGAAGTTCAGAATATCACTAGCATAATGTGAAATTTCACCTGCAGAAGACAACATTTCACCTTTCATAGGCAAAAATGTCACCTTCTGCAGGCAAAATTTCACATTACGCAGGTGAAATTTCCAAATTTTGCACCTAGCGAAATATTTTGCGTAATGGGTGAATTTCACAAAATATTTTGCATGACAAAATTGCTGATTTCACCAGCAAAATATAATTTCATAACAACTCTAATTATAAGGTGCACTTGTTGTAGGGAATAGGGCAACTTAAATGGCAGTTTACCCCTTTTGACGTGTAGGAATCTGTGACTGTGTTGATTCATGGCAGGTTCTACTGTATTAAACTGCATAATTCATGACAGTACAGAGACTGGATGTGGTGGTATGAGGACTGATTCTTTCAGTATCAAGGATGGGATGCAGGAGACCAATATACTGTATGTGAGTCTTGCTACTGGACCAAAATAAAACTATTGAGATTACCTTTGTGAACATTTTACCCCAAAGCAATTAACAAGTCCAGTTAGATTTATCTGCCTATGAATATGGTTACATTGCTCTCGACAATGCAGTATGGCTGAAATGAAATAAATTTTGTATTGCAGTATGTGTGTAATTTTTTTAATAATGTATATTTAAGATTCAATTGAAGTACAGGATCTCTTGTTTTAAAACAATTACAAATGAGGAATAATAAAACTGTTATAATCCTAATTTTGCAAACAAATGCTCCTTACAAGCAACAGAAGACATTGCATGGCAGTTTTATAAGGAGTAATTTTGTAACAAACATGATAAATCAACAAAGAAGAAAAATGTTACTTCTATTATGTCGTGTTTGTAATTCATGTCAAAGACTTCATCACAGGGAGATATGGACATTAGAAAGAACATTCACATTCTGGGTATGGTAACATGTAATTTCACTAATACACAGTGGCTTGAGAATTTCAGAATGAGTAAAAATATTTTTTCCCATTTGGTACATAAAATTGATCCATTTATTGGTCGTTCAAAACTTGTTTCTAACATTATATTCTAACATACGTCTGGACTGGAATAACATTGTGGTGTATGTTGACAAACAATGATTGCAAATCTATTGGTCATTTGTTTTGGGGTATCCAGAAGAGCAGTATACATTGCTGTATATGATGTACAGTGGCATTCCCCAGAATGAAACCCACGTTTAAAGCACTCTGCAGTATGCTACAGCAGATCTACTGAATAAAACAATGTAATTTCAATGGCAATCTGTCCCTTTTGTCATGTAGGAAACTATGGCATTCACTACATCCTAGCAGTGTCACATTTTTCCTGAATGACAAAAGGGACTAATTGTCATTGAAACTACATTGCTTTATTCAGTAGGTCTGCTGCAGCATTCTGCAGAGTGCTGCAAAATGCATTAGAACTGGGATTCATCTTGGGGACACCACTGTATGTAAAGCAATTGTAGTAGTGCTCATTTGATATGAATTAAAGTTACGATTTTCAAAATGTTCATTTTCACAGTTAGATGTTTCATTTTGAAATGTAAAGTAGTTGGCATCACTAAATCACAGCCTTGGTATTTTCACTATCATGGCTGTGAAAGGACTGTATGAGATGTCATTCACACAGAAGCTGTACAGTCGCTCATTATATCTCTGGCCATAAATTCTAACATTTCTTGCTCATGCCCCCCCCCCAAACTTTCATTTTTCTATAGCCTTTGTTTTATTCTGTTATAAGTTAAGTTATTGCTGCCAAATAAAAAAAAAAAATTATCGTACTGTGCTCACAGACTGTTTGTGGTTGAGACATGTTTCTGAAGGTTCACTTGTTAGCCTTTGACTACTGTACAGAACATTGCTAGTTAGCTAAAAAGAAAAAAAATACATTCAAAGCAATGTTTCTCTTTTAAATTTACTTGTTTGGTCAGTACGGGTGATCTTTGCTAACCACAAGTGCTGTAGCTTCCAAATCCATCACAACGTGCTTTAATGTCATTAATACAGAAACTCTGGCTGTTCTGTTATAGAAAAGATCAATGGAAATTTCATGAGGTGGTATAACACAGCATATCATTAAAATGGATTTTTTTTAAGTAATTTAAAAAGAATTAATAGAAACATAAATGTGTTCTGCTATGTTGTCATTTATGGGCAGTTCTGATACCATTCATAGAGAGAAGTTAATGGCAATTCAGACTGTACAGTAAAATAATGAACTGTACTGTACTGTACAGTAGAGATGTAGTGAATTTAAATTTTGCCTGTGAAGTGCCTGTGAAGTGGGCACTTCATTTTGGCACTTAGCTATGAGGAGTGCCCAATAGAAAAGGCTCACTTCACCTTGTAATTATTACTTTGCATTTTCATTCCATCTTAATGCGAAGTAAGGCAGAATGACAACAATATCAGCAACAACCCAAACACAAAGTCACCAGAATTAATGTACATCCCCAAAGTGCTATTGTCTTGTGTCCAGAAAGCTTGCCAGTGCTGACAAAGTGAAATGAGAGCATAACAAGAAATGCAAAGACTCCCAGAATTAATGGGGCACTCAGTCATGCACGCAGTGGTCACACACAGAGTCATCAGAATTAATGTGCATCTCCAAAATGCTACTGTCTTGTGTCCAGAAAATCCCCCAGTGCTAGCGAAGTGAAATGAGATCATAACAAGAAATGCAGTCTCCCAGAACTGACTGTGCACTGCAAACACAAAGACAGATTAAGATTGCACTACTCACTCAAGAGATGCATATGAAAAGGCACAACACCTAAGCAGTTCTCACAACCAAGTCACAAATCCAAATCTGGAAAGGAATACCTTTTGCCAGTTGGGTGATTAGTGCACGGCAGTAACAATTCACTACCAGTAAAGATACTACAAAGCAGTACAAAAAATTCATGCAGGTGCAGTGGATAGCAGGTTCACTGCTGCAATTACTCTGTGGCACAATAAATGGTGTCTGATTTAATTGCATGCATCACACACACACACACACACACACTCACACACACACTAGAAGTAATGCGTAGCAAACTGAAAACCTTTAGTAATATAACCAAATGTTTTAAACAAATTATACACTGCAGCACCACAACAATCAGCAAAAAAAGTCAAGAATTACTGAAAATATTACTGTGTGTACATTAACAGTTATACAAGAAAAATATAACCAAAACAGAAAGGCTGCCTTTTTTGTCCCAGTTAATGTACCTATTCCACAAATACACCCCTCCCCCAAGGCACACTTCACAGTACACAGACTGACTGGTTTAAATTAACATTCAAAATCCACACACAACAATAAACACTTGACGATATGAGCACAGAAGGGTTTCCTACAATCTATGTTCTAAATTTTGAGCAAAGAAAATGACTCAAAAATGCATTTTAAACAACTTTTAGAGGTTTTGAATCGCAGAGCTCTTAGAGCAAACTGTCTCCAGCTACCACTACACACCACTACCCATGCCAGAACTGAGGCTGTGCAGAACAATCTAGAGCCCATGTGACCTGCAATCCCATGAATCACTGCAGAATTTCATTTGGAGCTCAATGACAAGCAAAGTGAGGCGAAGTGAGGCGAATTACATTGATTTCAAGGTACCATGTAAAATTGATGAAACAGTGCTTTGGGAAGAAAGGAATATGCAAAGTCATTAGTTTCAATGGACTTGTCGTTCCTCATTATGAAGCGAAGTACTCCGCTTTACATTGTGGAGTACTCCACGGATTCCATGTTGTTTCTTGAATCACTTCATGGGGCGAAATGGGGCCATTTCGCACACCACTACTTACAGTACTGAAACTTACATGCTGTACAGAAATGAACGCGAATGCCTATGGCTGTACTTCCCTGATGAGCTGAGCTTGTATCATAAAACTCCCCAGTTTAAAAACTCTTATTAATGAGTACAGTGGTAGTGATTGGGTGAATCCTGGAGAGATACTACAAAACAGGCTTACAATACATGCAAGTAACTAGTAAAATTAAATTTTGTGATTCGTGATGTGATAGTGATTCGTGAATTATAATTGGTGACTGCATTTGTGACTGTGATGATGAAGAATGTGATTTGGTGTGAGAAAACCAATATGAAACTGTATGGGAACATGAATGCCTACGGCTGCACTTCCCCAATGAGCTGTGGCACAAAATTCCCCAATTTAAAAACTCTTATTAGTGAGTACAGTGGTGGGTTGGTGAAGCCTGGAGAGATACTACTAAACAGGCTTACGTGCAAATTACTAGAAAAAAAAATTGTGATTCGTGACGTAATCGTGATTCATGAATCATAATTTTTGACTGCATTTGTGCTGTGATGAAGAAAGTGATTCGGTGTGACTGAGAAAACCAATATTAAACTGTATGGGAACATGAATGCCTATGGCTGTACTTCCCCGATGAGCTGTAGCACAAAACTACCCAATTTAAAAACTCTTATTAATGAGTACAGTGGTGGGGTGGTGAAGCCTGGAGAGATACTACAAAACATGCTTACAATACATCCAAGTAACTAGTCACCAAATGAGTGTTGTGATTTGTGACGTGATCGTGAATCATGATTTGTGACTAAATTTATGACCGTGATGATGAAGAACATGATTTGTATCATGAGTGACTCGTGATGATGGTCCTGACTTAAAAACGCATATTAATGAGTACAATGTTCATGCAGAATTATGCACCATGCCTGTCCAGTACTCTGAAGGGAAGCCAAAGAAACAACTGTGATTTAAGTTACAGATGGCGACTGGGCCCTAAAGAGAGGCAAATACACAGACAGATTAAGATTGCACTGCACACAGAATAGATGCAGACACAAAGGCACAACACCTAATGAGTGCTCACCGTCAGAAACTCAAATCTGGAAAAGAATACCTTTGCTGGTTGGGGCAGGCCAGGGGGGGACAATGTACTGCAGTGGTAACAGTCACTAGTACTAATACCAGTAAAGATACCACAAAGAAGTACAAAAATCACACAGCTGCAGTGGATAGCAGGTTCACATTGCTGAAATTACTATGTGACACAATAAAAGATGTCTGATTTGATGACACATGTCACACATACTCACATGCACACACTAAGTAAAGCATAGCAAATTGAAAGCTTCAATAATATAACCATATATTTTAAACAAACTAAAATTATGCACTACTGCACCACAACAATCAGCAAAAAAAGTCAAGAATTATTGAAGTTATTATTGTGTGTACATTAACAGTTATACAAGAAAAATATCACCAAAACAGAAAGAACTGTCTTTTTCTCCAACTTAATCTACCTACACCACAGATACGCCCCTGCCACAAAGCACAGTTCCACTATCTCTCAGTATACAGACTGAATGTTGTACATTAACGTTCAAAATCCATACACAAATGATAAACGCTCAATGATTTGAGCACAGGAGGGTTTCCTACAATCGATGAACTAAAGTCTCACAAAAAAATTACTCAAAAAGACTTTTTAAACAGCTTTTAGATGGTTTGAATCACAGAGGGCTCTCAGAGCAGACTGTCTCATATAGCTTCCTACACACACTACCCCAAACTGAGGCTGTGCAGAGCAAATCCCATGAATCACTGCAAAATTCGCTTTTGGAGCTTAAAAACAAGGCGAAATGAGTCGAAGTACATTGTTTTCAATACACTTCGCCTTAAAGATTGGTGGAATAGTGGTTTGGCAAGGCGGAGTAACGCAAAGTCATTGTTTTCAATGGACTTCTCATTACCCATTATAACGTGAAGTACTCCTCTTCATGTTGCGGAGCACTCCGCGACTTCGCCTTCACTCCATGAATCACTCCACGGAGCGAACTGAGGCCACTTCACCCATCTCTACTGTATAGTACTGTACTGTACTGCACAATGTTAATGAAACTCTCGAGCAATGAGCTGCAAAGTAGGCTGAAGCTGAATAGCAGCTGCCTGCCTAGCAGAGTATAGCAGAGTTGTAGTGAACTTTGACTGCCTGACGTCTATATAGCTTACTGCTTGCACTACTAATTTTTTTCTGCTAATTGCCCAATATTGTAGAATAGCTAGAACTGACTACTGCCTGCTGTTTGTTGTGCCACACTCTTTTCCCATCACAGTTCCTCTCATTCATCCTCAGACTGCCTCCTTTGCTTCCCTCTTTCTCTTGCTTTTTTTTTCCTTTTGTATTTCTTTCTCTCTATTCCCCACAATGTTTCTCTGCCATCTACTGGACCCCTGATTCCCTCTCCTGACACCCCCCCCCCCCCGAACCAGCACATTTTGTAAATATTGCCTTGCATTTTGGGCCATCTTCTCTACCCATTCCAGACTACCCTGAGTCCTCTCCACCACACGCCTCCTTCCCAGCTCTTCCTGGTCTAATTCAAGGGGCCTTCCCCCCCCAACTTCCTGTATCAGCCTTTTGCTTTGCTAAATTCCCACCTGCCACCTCTGACCAGACCTCTCTGCAGGAACCTTTTCTCTCCCACTATTTGCACCTACTTCTGCCCTGAGTGCTAAATTGCCCAGGGCCCTCCCACCAATTTACTTGACCTTTGTCTTTGACTTTTTAACTAACGGACCACCTTTTTTTTCTGCTCTATTTTAGTCACAAGCCCAAACCAGGCTCTCCAGTTCATCCAAGTGGCCCTGGCGCTGCTACCTGCTGGCGGCTGGATCTCTGCATCCAGCCCACCCCCCCAACCAAGGAAAGCAGGTACGTTTGGTCAGCTCCTAGCTCGGAGCTGTCAGGCTTCAATCCCATAATTGGACTGCCTCCTGGGGACTGTGGCTGCTTTCCGATTGGATGCTGCAGATCCCCATTGAGAAAGAAAGCACACAAGGCACCTTTTTCAAAACACAGCTTGGCCACTGCCTTGCTGTACAGCTCTCTGCACAGTTTTTCACCTACCCCCCCTCCTCCCTCCTTTATTAAGTACACTTCCCCAGTGATCCCCACCCCCTGAGGCCTCACACTAGTCAATTACAACTCCTTAAAGGGGCTCTCCTTTCTGTAGCTTCTTAAAGGGGTGATCCTCTCTCGTGCTCAAATAACATTGTCCACAATGCATCTGGGATCAAGTGCATTGACACTGACTACGGTCCTCCTCCTACTTCCTACACCAGCCCCACCTCACTTAGGACCATCACCCTCTACGCATAGTACCCCCCTCTTATATGCAACACGTCTACCAGACCCTCCCCGATGCTCGATCATCTCCCCCCCTCGGTACCCCCCACACTTCCACCATGCTACTTCTTACTTCCTGCTCATACCTTGGTCTCTTCTCCGCAATGCCTTTCCTACCCTTTGTACTCTACCCACCTCTTTCACCCCAGCACCCGGATCCATGTCCAGTTGCACGGGGAGATGCCACAATCACTACCACGCTTTGGTGTGCCTAATCACCCTCCTGTTGCTTCAATCAGGTAACATTCATCCAAACCAAGGCCCCATGCCCAGCCTTATGAACAAGCCTGCCCAGGCTCAAGGACTCCGCATAGCTTCTATGAATATTTTCAGCCTCCTTAAGAAGGCTGCTGCATTCCAATGCTGGGTTACTTAGCACCAACCGGACATTGTCGCACTCGTTGAAACCTGGTTATCCAAATCCACCCCTGACTCTTTCGTCTCCCTCCCTGGTAACACCCTTTTCAGGGAAGATCAGGTGGGTAAGTATGGAGGTGGTTGTGCTGTCTACATGCGTGACTCCCTCCTTGGACATGCAATTCCACCACCCAAGCTTGATAACGGGACACAAGCCCTCACTCTAAAAATCTCCCCCAACCCTGGTAAGAGCCCACTCTTTTTCACCGTTGCCTATATTCCCCCCAGAAAGCAAGACCTCACCATTCAGATGCTTGCTGACTATCTCTCTGGCCTACCACCCAAAATGGCCCAGATAATTGTTGGTGACCTGAATATCAACTGGCTCTCTGCCATGGCCTCCCAAACCAGAGATATCTTTGCCGCCCTTGACATGTCTCAGCTTGTCACCACCCCAACTAGATTCAACCCCTCTACTGGCTCCAGCACCCTCCTGGATATAACCATTATTAACTGCCGCCAGAGGGTGCTTGATATCAGTGTACTTCCCAACTCAGTGACCACTCCCCAGTCATATTCAACAGCAAACCAGCACCACAAACCACCCAGTGATGTCGCCTACTCCCAGGTGGCCTGTGACACCTTAAACTGTACCTCTCACAACTGGATTAGTCTCCAATCAGGCTTGCACCATCCATAGATGAGGCATTGGGTTTTTTCACTCACAGTTTTAACATTGTCTGTGACCTCTATGCCCTCTTCACTAGAAATTGCACAAAAAAGCAAAGCATGCTCTGGGTTACCCCCTCCCTCCTTTGCAAACTTAAAATGAGAGACAACCCATGGCACATTGCCATGGAATCTGGCAAGCTAGCTGATAGGCAAGTGTATCTGGGCCATTCGACAGGTCAAAGCCCAGTATTACCAATCCACTCTTGTCTCCTCCTGGGGTTCAGCTAGAAACTTTTGGGATAATGTAAAGGAGCTGAATGGGAAATCCCACTCCCCACCCCCCTCTCAACTCTCCTTTAATGGAACTGTCTGCTCTGATCCTCTTGGCATTGCAGACTGCCTAAACCACACTTTCTCAGACCTGAGTTCAGTGCTTCCCAGTAACTTCTCTGACCCCATCCCAGTAGCACCCCTGCCCACTCTCCAGAGACCTCCTTTCTACCTACGTACCATCTCCCCATTAGAGGCTAGACCCCTTCTGCAAAAAGCCATTAGTAGTAACAACCCCGGCACCGACCTACTGGACACTATGCTACTTTGTCTGATGTTGAATGCTATCCTGGTCCCACTTACCGAGCTGCTCAACAGCTTTCTGTGCCTGGGGCAGTTCCCTAGCACATGAAAAACTGCCATCATCACTCCCATCCTAAAGAGTGGCGATTGCTCGACCCCGGGTTAATATCGACCTATCTCCATCCCCCCCCACTCTCTAAGGCCCTAGAAAAAATAGTTGCCAACCAGCTTGCCAAATACCTGGCCATGCCCAATATCCTGTGCCCTGAACAGCATGGCTTTCATGTAGGTCCCAGCACCACAACCGTGCTACTTGAATTCTCCAACTTCCTGCACTCTGCTTTTGATGCCAGAAGTCCTGCCAGTGCTGTGTTCATTGAAGTCTCCAAGGCCTTTGACACTGTTAGCCATCCTCTCCTGCTTGACTCCCTCAGATGCCTTGTTTCTCCCTTGGCCCCATTGCATGGTTCACCAGCTACCTCTCTGCCAGAACTCACTGTGTAAAAATCAATAGCACCCTATCTGACACATGACCTGTCCACTCTGGGGTTCCCCAGGGCTCCATGTTAGGCCCTCTCCTCTTCAGTCTTACCTCAACTCCCTCCCCTTGGCCTGCCCAAGTAAGATCCTCCTCTACGCGGATGATGCTGTGTTCTTTGCCACCGACCCCAACACCAACACACTCCAGGCCACCCTCCAACAAGCTTTTGATAGAGCTGAGCATTGGTTCACATCACGAAGGCTAGTCCTGAACCTAAAAAAGACCAAAGCTATGCTCTTCTCACATCGCCAAAGCAAAGCCAGTGGTGCCCCTCTTGTGATACTGCCTAGCACGCTAACCCCCACTGAGCAGGTTTCCTCCTACAAGTATCTGGGCATTACCTTTGATTCAGCACTCTCCTTCCATTCCCATATCAATGCCCTTTCTGCTGCTACCAATGTCAGGATTGGACTGTTATACTGACATAGGGACTGCCTACCAGAGGAGGCCCTTAGATTGGCAATCACCTCCTCTGTTCTGTCGCTAATCGACTATGGGCTGCCCATCTATGCTGCAGCTGACAACACTGCAGTTGCAAGAATCCAGCTCACTATAAACAAAGCCTGCAGGCTAATGCTGGGAGCCCCTAGGCACACCCATACGTGCCTGCTGTACTCCACCATCAACTTGCTTAACCTTGAAGAAAGACTCTGCTTCCAAACCTGCCTTCTTGTAAAAAAGACCACGCTAGGGCTCTCCCCCCCCGGGGTTGCCACCTCCCTGCAGTGTGCCTCCCCCTCAGTCTCCACCCGCAGCACTGTCAAACCTCCCTTATTGTTCCCAGGGTAAGGACCTCTATGGCCCAGAGATCCTTTTGCTATCAGGCTCCCTCCTGGTACAATTCCCTTCCAGACAACATAACTGACTCTACTAAACTTGGTCCCTTCAAGGTCTCCCTCAGAAGCCATCTAACAAACACTCACTGCTTCAACTGCACATAATCCCCCACATGCCCCTAACCCTCACCCCTAGGCTGGGTCTGCCCTATTTACTTTTGCTGTATGTACCTGGGGTCTCAGGCAACCTCTGCTGACTAATGTAATAAAATATCTCTGGTTGCTACCTGACATGGTACTCGTGTACCTATATTATGACTACTGTGATCTACCTATTACCAAGCGTGTACCACCAGTGAATGCCTGTAACACTGGTTGCTTTTTAATCTAAGCGCTATATACTGTACTGTTTTGCTTGCTGTGATATATTGCTCCCTTGGCGAGGTGCCTTTGTAAATGTGTCTACAACTCAAAGGTCTGTAAATCGATGATCTAATAAAAAATAGAGAAATAAATAAAACCATTAGGAAACTTTTAATAACTCACTGCACTAAGCATTGTCAAATGCTAGATCAGAAAGTTGCAGGAATAGTTTAATGTGACTTGTACTGTAAACCATTATAAATATTTATGGGATGTAAACATGGGTTGGCCAGGCAAAGTACAAGATGCATGTCTTTTAGCTATTAGTGGAATTTATGCTTTTCTTTTTGTAAATACCCATTTCATAATAATAATAATTCACTGACTTACGCAGCCAGTATAGTGTTATGCTTGTGCAACTGTGTTAGTTTGGTTTTGGCCATTTGCACTCTCTATTCCAGAGGAATTACCACCCTGTAGAAGTACAACGGCAAGGAACTCTCAGACAGGGTTCCACCCCTAGAGGTGTTACGGGACATTTCCTGTGGCTAAAGGTACTTTAGAAATCCCCCTAAGGAGAGAGTGCTGCTGCTGCTGGAGGAGGAGGAGGAGGGGAGGATGGTGGGACAAAGAAAAAATGCTTCTCAGAGAGGCTTACAGGAACTGATGCTTATATTGCTCAGGAAGTGGGAGTGGCTGGCTGCTTGGCCACTGAACTTCAGGCATAGCCTTACATTTCACTGACCTATGCAGCCAGTATAGTGTTATGCTTGTGCAACTATGTTAGCTTGGTTTTGGCTGTTCGCACTCTCTATTCCAGAGGAATTACCACCCTGTAGGGGTACGATGGCAAGGAACTCTCAGAGAGGGTTCCACTCCTACAGGTGCCATGGGATGTTTCCCGTGCCTAAAGGTACCTTAGGAATCTCCCCCCCAAAATGTTGTATCATCCTCAAAAAGGAGGCAACACGAAGCATAATGCAAGCAGTAACAGTGACATGGAAGCAGTAACTGTAACGTAGTAGTAGAGAAGCATAGGCAGTTTGATAATGCAATGATATGCTCAGTTGTTGTAGTAACAGCCCAGGTTTGTGTAGCATGATACTGATGGCTTGCATTAAGAGAAGGGGATCCCCTAAGGAGAGAGGGAATGGCAGGACATCCTCCACCTCCATCCAACAACGGAACCTGCCTAAAGAGACTAGGGAAAGCAACTATGCTAACTAAGAGTTATGACCTGAGGCAACGGAGGAGAGAAAAAAAACCCTATGAGGAGGAAATCTCTGGGGATCCAAGGCCTAGGTCACCTTCCCTTCAGGTTTGGGAAAATTTATTTAGTGACAACTCTGCAGCTGCAATTTGGAAAACCCAATTAAAGGGAGGTGGAAAATATTTAAATTTGGAGGGAGGCTCTCACTCAAACCATCTAGTGGGAATGTCGTGGAAGGTTGTGAGAAAACTCTGCAACAATACATGCATCCAAGGTGCAGGAGGAGCGCAACAACTGCTGAAGCTCTCACCTGGCCTGTCCATCCTAAATGAATCCATGTGAACCAGAGGCAGTCATGGGGAGAATGCGGTGAAGGTGTCTTGCTAGGGAAACCACTAAAGTCAATGGCCAGCTGTTATAGTAGAACACTAGAGCCAAAGGAGATCGTCATAACCACTCTTCACCGCTAGTCTTAAATTCTACAGCAGAAGCTGCTGTTGCATAGCAGGCAGCTAAAGCCAAGCCCAGGGTGAGGACATTCCCAGCTACGGGCCAGGTGACAAGGATCCCGCCTCAAGTTGGACACGCTCGATGATGCGGACTAAACACGGAGCGAGACCGTCGGCTGCAGGAACCCTGCACCAGAATAGAATGACTGGCATGCCCCAGAATTGATCGAGAGCTGAAGGCAGGTGAGCTGAATGAGCACGGCATGCTGAGATCATAATGAGCATTGAGTGCTGAGACCTTGCAAGGTCGAAAGCATATTGAGAACAGTAGAATCCCAGGCCAAAGCCAAAGGGATGGCATTAGGAGTGAAGCAATCGTTTGAGTAAGCAAGAAGCAATGATTGTGTAAGCAAGAGTGCACCTGATAGGTCAGCAAGCTGAAGTAGTAATAGGTGGCTGTGCATAACAACTGTAAAGCAAGTAAACAGCACTGAATTAGGGGCAAGCCAGCCAGACATGAATAGCCAAATCAAGATGACAAACTCTGAGAATTTTTGGCGGTGAAGACAGGATACAGAACAGAATTAATTAACCACATAGGCCACAACCACCCAAAACACCACCCAGTCCCACCGTAGGACAATCAAGGAAGCGATGAAAGGCCAAGAACCACATGCAGATGTAAAAGCTAATTTAATAGCCTAAGCAGGAGCTTCAGCTAACCTCAGAGTAAACAAGGTACAATAGGAATGGATGTAAACAATGCAGCAGCAGGAAGCAAGTAGGCCTGTACAGCAGTAGTAAGCAAATGAGTACACTGAGTTGTAAGTGCAAGAAAAGGAGCAGCTATGGTTGAGCAGAAATACAAAGGTAATGAATGCAGTTGCATTGCAGTAGTTTGAGCATGGTGAGCACAGTGTTAAAACACAGGCACTGGGTACAATAGTAATTAAAGTAAACAGCAGTGGCTGCAATTGTAGGTAGTGAAAGCGGTAGCATGAGCTCTGAGTAGTTTCGTAGAAGCAGTGCAAGTAATTTGAGAGTTACAAATGAAGGCCAGCAGTATGAGCACTGTAGTAGCAGTATGCTAGGAGTTTGGGAATGAAAAGACCCCCAAAAAGACTAAACCAAAACACAGTAAAACAGAACAGGGAAAGCACCCCCCACCAAAAAAAAAAGAAATAAAACACACAGGGAAGCACACAGCCGGAAGAATACAAACCAGAAGCAAGGAAAAAAACACCGAAGTCCAGCAGACACACACATAAACACCGGGTGGGGGGATTAGGCCCCAGCCAGTACAGAGGACGAAATAATGCCTCATGGAGAGGCTTAGAGGAACTGCTGCTTATATAGCTCAGGAAGTGGGAGTGGCTGGCTGCTTGGCCACTAAACTTTAGGCGTAGCCTTACATTTAATACACAATAAATAATTTGGGTCATGGTCAGCTAATTACACTCTATGGGATAAGAAATGTGTCATATGCCTTTACTATTAGTTTTAGTAAAACAAACAAAAGAAAACTAGATTCTTCCTCATGGACCTGTTATGTAGCACCAAACAACATCTTCCCTCAAACACTCGCTCAATATCCAAACTTTAAGTATCTACCGAAAGATGCAGAAGCCTCACTATGGTCTGAATTATCATCACTACTAAATGAGTTGCCTTCCATACTGGATATCAATCGCATATTGTGGTTGGGCTAAAGGATGAGTTCCAAGTACTGCATCAAATTCAGCGTAGTACTGGCATTTTTGTGTTGCTTGCACACAGGTGCAAGAAACACATTGTGTCAGCAGTTAGGGAGCCTGCCACAATGCATCAAGAAATTCGGCCACATCACCATGCAATCAGCTGTTTTGGTGCATTGCATGCTACCAAAACAGCTGATTGTGTGGTGTCCCCATAGCGACAGCTTCTCCATCAGCCTATCACAGTCCCCAGAAAGCCGACAGAAAGCTGCTGCTCACTGTTCAGTGTGCCTTACTGATGAAACATTTCAATAAATAAAATTTAAAAAGCTGACGGGGTGCCCAATCCCCCTGTTGGCATGACCTCCTTCCCAGTTCATTTGCCGATGGGGTAGCCCAATCCCCGTTGACATAATGCACCCCCCATAACTCATGCGTCCCCTCCAGCACACTGTATGGCTGAAGGGGGTGCCCAATCCTCCATTGGCTACAATCCCCCCCCAAACAAACTTCCATCTGCCACTCTGGAAGCCCACCCCAGGAAGCAAAAAGTCTCCTTGGCCAATGGGGGTGCCCATCCCCCATTGGCTCCACTACCCCCCCAACAAACTGCCTGGTGCCATGCTGGGAGCCCACCCCAGCGTGGCAAAAGTCCCATGTCATCATGTCATCTTTAAAAAAAAAAAAGACCTAGAAGAAAAAACAGGCAGTAGTTGATTCGCTTGCCCCTTCCCCAACCCACACCCACCCTCTACGTACCCCACCTCCCCACACCTCTACTTAAACCCATACTTACCTCCGTAGCCCAGCGCAATGATCTTCGGTGGACCGAGAACACGTCTGCACTCTTCAAACAGATGGCGAACTGAAGAAATGTCGGTAAACTGTATAATGGCATAAATGGGTCTTTTTCAAACTTTGGTGCATATCTCGGCCATTTTGGGGAATTTTTTCACCAAATTTTCAACATGGGGTTCTTGGGACCCCACGTCATGAACTCAATTACTGTCATTTTGTTATTCAGTCCTGAAAGGTGATTTCTCGGTCACTGTGCAGAACCATCTTTTGGGACTGATTAAAGAAACGACAGTGTCACAGTTCATGAGACACAATGGCGTGGTCGGTGTGCAAAATAAATGTTCAGGACAGATTAAGAATATCACAGTTCATGAGGTAGGTCACCAAAAACCCTATGTTGAAAATTTGCTGAAAAAATTCCCAAAGTGACTGTTTTACGAGCGTGTATTGTGCAGTTCCTATGCACGCACGTAACCTCAAGCATTTTTAATAGTTTGACTGCAGATTTTCAGCATTGCCATTTTACCACACCTCCTTATGAACAGTACAACTGTCATTTTTCACATCTCACCCCGAAATGTGTCTTGGTGTGTTCGGTGTGTGAAATCATTGTTCGGGACAGATTAAGAAAATCACAGTGAAACTGTTCATGAGCAGGGGTCTTAAACTGACTATGTTGAAAATTTGGTGACAAAAGTCCATACAATGACTGTGTTATGAGTGTGCATTGTGCAGTTTCCATGCACCCTCTTAAGTTCATGAATTCATAATCTTTTTGGTCCAGATTTTCAACACTGGCATTTTTCCCCACCTCCTTATGAACAGTACAGTTGTCATTTTTCACATCCTAGCCGAAATGTGTTTTTGCACTTCCGGCACAGAATTGCATGGTTGCTGTGGGAAATCAGTTTTTTGGGATAGATTAAGAAAATCACAGTGGCACTGTTTATGAGTGGAGGTCTCAAAATGCCTGTGTTGAAAATCTGCTGTAAAAAATCACAAAACTAATTACATTACGGGTGTGTGTTGCACAGTTTCTATGCACACTCATGACTTCACCAGTTTTTCTATATTTTCACTCCAGATTTTCAACATTACCATTTTTTACACTTCCTCATGAACAGTACAGCTGTCATTTTTCACTTCCTGTTTGAAATGTGTTTTCGCACCTGTAGCGCCAAATGACGCAGTTGCTGTGCAAAATCGCCTTTCAGCTAACAAACTGATAGTGTCACTTTTCATGTGGTGGGATCACAAAAAGCCCACTTTGAAAAACTTGGAATAAAAATACCAAAAAAACGCCCAGGGTGTTAGGGTTTTCGATCATAATTCCCTACCCTGTAGGGACTGACAGACGTCAGGGGTATGACTTGGGATTGTTGACAGTAATGCTCATGCCATTCCACCCCCACCCTGCAGCCAGTGACAGGCATTGATGTGCGTCTTGGACCCTTTGGCCCCAGAGTTCACCCCATTCTCCTATACTGCACCCATTTCAGGGTATTTCCTTATGGAATGAGGTGAGTGTAAAGCCCAAACACTTCAAAGCACACTTTGACACTTGTAAATGTCTGCAGGGTAGGGTGAGGTGAAATGTTGTGACCAGTTATGGGCAACGACCCAAAGGCACACCCCAATGCCTGTCTATCTCTGCAGGTTGGGGGTGGAGTTGCCGTCAGTTCAATACTTCACTGCCATTCCTATACTGCATCTGTCTAACTCCTGCACTTCCACTGCTAATGACAGCAAGCAACACTTGGCATTGACAAATACTTGTTTCTGATTTCTTTCACTGTGCTTGTTATTGTCCTGACAATGCTTATACCAATGTGTAAGTGCCTTACTACAGTTCCAACACAGGGACCCACTCCTTACATAACCATGCTCTTTCATTTTTCCAGCAATGTCCAGTAATATATGAGTATTTTTATGTTGTCAATTTGAAGCATGCTGATTGTAATCCTCACTCCATTTGAGATGAGAAGTTTTATCTGTTTTTCTCTCCTTGTCTGGCCAATTAGCCAACCTTTCTTCTAATGCTGTTGAAGCCATTATGTGATAACTTACTTGTAAATCAAAAGACATTCATGAATACATTTGTTAAATTGCATTTCACAACTTACAAATAAACAGTAAGGCTGGCATAACACCCCAGCCACATGTAAACACAGAGCCACATTCTCAATGTTCTCTATGGAAGAGTAAGGAACAGAGAGTACCCTGGTAAGCTAGTAAGGAAAGGAGGATGATTTTTCATGCACACCAAAGAAACAACAGTAATGATCAAGCATTTTTCAATGCTGAACGTTGGTTGCTTGTTAAACAATTTGATGTTTTTCTGAAAAAAGGCCAATGGCAAGTCTAGTCTGCATACCCACAAGACCTCCCACATTGCATCACCACCCCAGGTGTGGCCTCACCATTGATCTATATAGGGGTAACACTACCTCCCTTTTTCTGCTGGTGATACCCTTCCCTGTGCACCCCAGCATCCTACTAGCCTTTCCTACTGCCTTAGCACACTGCTTTGCTAGAGGTTGAAACATGGAAATTGTCGGCAGATAAGGACCACTAGGCCAATCCAGTCTGACCGTAAGCCATGTACTTCACTGTGGCTTCTGACCATCCCTCAGCTGTACCTCTATGATTCTCCCATGCCTGTTCCATACATGCTTAACTCCCACCACAGTACTTGTTCCCACCACCGACTGAGGCAGACCATTCCATGTGTCCACCACCCTCTCTGTGAAGAAAAGAGTCCTCATATTCCCTCTTTGCCTGCCACCTTCCAATTTTGAATCCTGCCTCCTCATTCTTGTACTCCTCCTGTATTGGAAGATGTCTTTCCCCTGCACCTTGTTTTTACCCTTGAGGTACGTGATTGTCTCTATCATGTCTCCTGTCTATCTCCTCTGCTCCAGCAAGTACATATTGCGGTCCTTTAATTTCTGCTCATTTGCTTTATGGTGCAAGCCCTGTACCATCTTAGTTGCCCTTCTCTGGACCATCTCCAGTCTGTTAATGCCCTTTCGAAGGAGTGGCCTCAAGAACTGCACATAGTACTCCATGTGAGGCCTGATCAGGGTTTTATATAACGTCATCACTACCTCCCCCTTTCTGCTGGTGATAATAATAATAATAATTTTATTTTGCGTAAGCGCCTCTCAAACTATCAAGGCATTTTACAAAAAGATAAAACAACAGTAGTAAAATCAGCAGACATAATAATAATAATAATAACAGTCTAAGGGGGTCGCACTCATTCGATGCCACTAAAGGCCTGACACCATAAAAAGGTTTTCAACGCCTGTTTGAAACCTCCCACAGTCCTGCACTCCCATAGCTGATGGGGTAAAGAATTCCAGAGGGAAGGGGCCATGTACATAAATGCATAGGCCCCCGAAGATTTCAACGACACCCTTGGAATCTCCAGCAACCCCATGTCAGCCAAACGGAGCTGTTGCTCAAGGCAATAGGGAACAAGAAGCTCTTTCAAGTAGTCAGGGCCAAGTCCATGTAGGGCTTTATAAGTCAGTAAACCAACTTTAAAGATGATCCACCACTGACTCGGCAGCCAGTGCAGACTGCGCAGCACAGGAGTGGTATGGGAGGCTCGAGAAGCCCTCATCAACAAACGTGCTGCAGCATTCTGCACTAGCTGCAGGCGGAGGATATCAACCCAGGTAGCCCTAAGAACAGGGAGTTGCAATAACTAAGGCATGAGGTCACAAAGGCGTGGACCAACGTAGGTAGATCCCCAGATGGAACAAGATGCTTGACCATGGAGATATTCCTAAGATGATAAATGGAAGACTTGACGACCACCGACACCTGAGATTGTAAAGTCAGCCCGTCATCAAGCACTATCCCCTGGTCTCGCACCCATTCAGAGAAAAGGATCTGGGAGCCCCCAAGAAAAAATCCAGAGGGCTGACCAGTCCTCAACCCCTCTATCTGGTGACCCAGATCCACTTCCATCACCGCAGTCTTTCCCGCGTTCAACTTTAACCAGCTCAAATTCATCTAATCCTGGATTTCAGCAAGGCAATTGTTAAATACCGAGAAAGCACTATCCTGGTCAGGTGCAAAAGACAAGTAGAGCTGGGTATCATCAGCATAGCAGTGAAATCTCAGCCCATACCATTGTACAATGTCTCCGAGGGGCAGCATATACACTGCAAACAACATGAGGGGACAGCACTGAACCCTGAGGCACCCCACATGGCAGAGAGAATGGGTCCGAGGAAAAAATCCCAGACAACACTCTCTGACTTCTGCCAGTAAAGAAAATGTAAACCACCTGAGGACTGTACATGTCATGCCACAGATGGACCTAAGGCACTCAAGCAGTACCCCATGGTCCACAGTGTCAAAAGCCGAAGAGAGATCAAGGAGCACCAAGACAGAATGGCTTCTCTGATCTCTCACCATCAGGAGATCATTGAGCACCTGAACCAGGACAGTCTCGGTACTGTGCCTCTTTCGAAAACCGGACTGGAGATGTTCATAGATGTAATGGATGGCCAAGTGGTTCTCCATCTGTACCGCCACTACTTTATCAATCATCTTCCCTATAAAGGGGAGGTTTGAGATTGATCTGTAGTTGGCCAGAGAGTCCGGGTCCAAAGAAGATTTCTTTAGAAGGGGTGTTACCACAACCTCCTTCAGGGAGCTTGGAAATTCACTCAATTTAAGGGAGCACCGCACTATCTGTGCCAGGGCCGGGCTGATAATATCACAACAACCCATAATCAGGGAAGTTGGGCCCGGATCTAAACTACAGCATGTAGGGCACATACCTTGGACAATCTGCATGACATCCACGAACTCCAGCAGGACAAAGGTACTCCAGGAAACCCAATGTGAGGTGATCAAGCACCAGTCATGATGATCTCTGGCCTGATGTCAGCCACCTTATTCACAAAAAAATGAGCAAGCTAATTGCACTCCACTTGCGAAAAAGGTCTTCGGAGCTGCAGACAGGTTGGGTTGCATAACCTATATACTGTTCAAAAGAGCTGAGCTGGTCGGTTCTGAGTGGCAGCAATCTCCCCAGGCAGGAATTCTGCCTTCTTACGGAAAATCACTGATTGGTAAGTTTGATAATGCTCAACCAATCTAAGGTGGTCCACCTCCAGGGCAGATTTCCACCAACGCTGCTCTAACCTATGTCCTAGTCAGTGCAGCTCCCTCAAAGACCCATCAAACCAGGGGGCCCGAGGGTGAAGGGGGAGAAGATGAACATGGACAGAAGCAATCAAGTCCAGGGCTACAGAAATGGCCTTATTATAAACCAAAACCAAAGTCTCTGGACTTGAGCTGGCCACAAGAAACTCTGAGAGGTCAGTCACTGCTGCTAGGCCTTCAGGGCTCACTTCCCATAAAGAGCGGTAACTGACCATCTCCACAGGGGCAGGCCTTTGAAGGGAGGCACAAAAGTTGAACCTCATGGTGTAGTGATACCCCTACATATGCACCCCAGCATGCCACTGGCCCTCCCTGCTGCCTTTTTAGTCTGCTTCGACATTTTCAAGTCATGTGAAATTATAACCCCCAGGTCCCTTTGTTTCTTTGTGACTGTCGGCAACTGCCTCCCCCACCCTGTATCTCTCCCCAGGGTTTCTATGACCCAGGTGCATAATTTTGCACTTCTTTGATTTAAACCTCAGTTGCTACTCCTCAGATCATTTCTCAAGCCTTCCTAGGTCCTTTCTCATTTTCTCCGCCCATTCCAGAGTATCCACCCAGTTGCAGATCTTGGTGTCATCTGCAAACAGGCAGATCTTTCCTTCCAGTCCATCTGCAGTGTCATTAATGAAGACACTGAACAGGACTGTCCCAAGAACTGATTCCTGCATTACCCACAGGTCACCCCCCCCAGATTGTACCCTATTTACCACCACCCTCTGTCTCCTATCTGTTAGCCAGTTCCTAACCCAGTTTACCACCTTGTCTACCATGACCAGACTACCAAACTTGTTAACAAGCCTCTTATGTGAGACAGTGTTGAAGATCTTGCTGAAATTGAGGTAGGTGATGTCCACAGGCCCCCCACCGATTAATTCCCTTCATCATCCAAAGAAATCTATCAAATTTGTCTGACATGACTTACCCACTGTTAGGCCTGACAAGGGTTTTATATAATGGCATCACTACCTCCCTCCTTAGGCTGGTGACACCCCTGCCTATGCACCCCTTGTAATTTTTTCACATTTTGACCCCAGATTTTCAACATTGTTTCGTAAACCCCATTGGTGAAAATGTCTTAATCCGTGGCAAAATGCCATTCTGCACCACAGGTGTAGAAGTTTGTTTTGGGCAGGAAGTGTGAAATGACAGCTGTACTATTCATGAGGTAATGTGAAGAAATGGCTAAGCTGAAAATTTGGAGTCAAAATATAAAATAATTTGTAAAGTTATGCACGTGCTTAGGAAAATTTCAACGAGTGTGCGTAACTCTGTCTTTTGTTGGTATTTTTGCTCCAAATCTTCAACCTGGCCTTTTTAGGACCCACATCTCATGAACCATGGTGCTATCATTTTGTTATTCAATCCCGAAAGGTGGTTTCACGTAACGACTGGTCCATTCCACGCCACAGGTGCAAGAACATGTTTTGGGAAGGATGTGAGAAATGACAGCTATACTGTTCATGAGGCAGTGTGGAAAAATGGCTATGTTGAAAATTTGAAGTGATAATATTAAAAATTGACCATGTTACGCACATGCATAGGAAAATTTAAATGAGCGCATGTAACTTGGGCGTTTGTTGGTATTTTTGCTCCAAATTTTCAACATGGGATTTTTGGGACTCCACCTCATGAACAATGGCACTATTATTTCAGTAATCTATCCCAAAAGGTGATTTTGTGCAGTGACTCCGCCATTCTGTGTCACAGGTGCAAAAATACATTTCAGGCAGGATGTGAAAAATGGCAGCTTTACTGTTCATGAGGTGGTGTGAAATGATGACTATGTTAAAAATTCTGAGTCAAAATATTAAAAATAACCAAAATTACATGTGAGCATATAAAACTTTCAATGAGTGCATGTAACTCATCCATTTTTTGGTATCCTGACACCAAATTTTAACATGAGCTTTTTGGGTCCCCACCTCATGAACAGTGGCACTGTAATTTCGTTAATCAGTCCCAAAAGGTGATTTCACACAGTGACTGCAAAAATAACCTTTTGGGACTGAGTAATGAAATTACAGTGAAGTGTTCATGAGGTGGGGTCCCAAGAACCCTATGTTGAAAATCTGGTGCAAAAATCTCAAAAAATTGCTGAGATATCAACATAAGTTGCAATCACCATTGACAGCTATTATACAGTGCTTACCTTGATTTCTCAGTTTGCACTTTGGCTTTGAAGAGTGCAGATGTGTACCAGTCCAGAGAAGATGACAGCGCTTGACCTCTGGTGGTAAGTATGGGGTAAGGGGGGGTACGAGGAGGTGGGTGTGCAGAGGGAGGGTCGGGATGGTGGAGATGACGAGGGACCATTTTTTTTTTACAGGGTTAAAAAAAATTAATAAAGATGTTAGCAGGCAGTTTTATTTTTATTAGGGACAGGAATGTTTTGGCTTTACTGTTATGCTCCCCCAGACCCCCAATCAAGGCCAACAGATAAAGGAGCCAGCAGGAGCACTCGGTGGCCACCCTTGCCACGGTCACTTGGGTGGGGGGATAACAGCCCATCAGACGATGGACGGTTTAGTTTTTAATTTCAGGATAAAAAAATGACGAAGGACAGTTTTCTTTCTTTCAGGGAGAGTCTGCTGTACAATTGAGGACACTGGGGTATTGGGCACCCCCAGTATCGTATCTTATGTATCTTATTTTTGGGGGAAGTGTAGGGTGGTGGGTGCTTAGAGGGAGGGATGTGTTGGGGGGGAATAACATAAAAAAAGAGGGTCAGCAATGTAAGAGGGAGAGAGAGGACATGAGGAGCCGACTGCTGCAGCTCGCACATTGAGCTGATGCTTGGCTGGACCCCCAATCAAGGCCAACAGATAATGGGGCTGGAAGGTGCACTTGGTGGCCACCCAGGACCAGAGAGCAAGGCAGCACACAAATCGCTGTATGTCTTGGTGGGCTAAACTGTCATGCAAATTAAAGGGCCAAAGCCCTCTCAGATTAGAGCAGTTTCAGTACTTTGAAGTGCATGACTATTCAGCACACTGAGCAGAAATTTGCATCAGGACCACACCGAGTGGTCATTGGGGAAGACTGCTGAACCCCTGGTTCTGTGAACTGCAATTGCTCGGCAGTGATACAACCCCCCAAAATCCCATACTGCCACAATACATTGGTTTGCGCATGTACAACCAACGTAAAAATTGTGAATGGTACTTAATTTTTTCTTAAATAAGTTTATGTGTATAAAGTTGCTATTGTGAGAATAAATAATATTTAAATCTTTACTTATTTTTACTAATAAAGGATGTTTTCCTATTAAGGGCCGTGTTTGAGGTTCTCAGAGAGTAAAGGTGTCATGCATCATATTTGCTGAAATAAATCAGGGATGAGATAAATAGATCATAAATTATATATATAATATGTGATGAAATGTCAAATTCCATTGCCTTGACTTGCTACAATGGGTGCATTTCGGAGGAATTTCTATATGTGATTCAGTGCCTAATCATCTAATCAGGTCACTGGGAAATGTTTGAATGTTATAAGTGTAATAATCCACTCTGGGTGTGCATCACTGCTGTAATAACCTAATTTACTGAGTGGTCTAATGTCCTTGGGTTTGTCTCAAGCCTCACAACACACCAACATCATTCCATTATTACACAATATTGCCGCACACCAGACCATGGATTATTCCTTACATATCTCACCTAAGAAAATATGTATCCATGCACACTGGTTCACTTCCCATTGCTGAATGTGAGAAGTTGTCAGTTCATTCTGTTGATCTCATTGAGTTAATTAAATGTTCTGAACATGGTCACCCTTTCCATTTTGCCTGGCAGCAAGTACAAGAGTAGTCAGCTCATCCTTCATTGAAAGAAATTATGAATATGGGCTGGCATGGTAGAGCAGTGGTAGCACACCAGCTAATTGCACTGGTAAACCAAATTGGGAAGTACGTATGGTGGTTGTCTGGTTGAAGGATGATTGAGCAGCCAAAGCATGTTTCATCCTTCATTAATGGTGACTTGCATGGTCCACCATCTGACTATCACCTAGATAAGGATGTGTGGTAGAGCCACTCAGTCTCAGGAGAACAAGGAATTTATCTACCACTCTGTCAGTAAAGTAGTACTTCCTCACATCACTCAAACTTTCACCCACCCCTCCATCTTCATCACATGCCCTCTACTCCTGGTGCTCTTCCTCATTTGACTGAGACTCTTCTCCTGCACACTGTTCTTCCCTATTAAATACTTTTAGGTCTCTATCATGAGCCCTCTTATTTTCTTCTGTTCCAGGGTATACATGTTGATATCCCTCAATCTTTCCTCATAGGGGTTTTGGCTCCTCAACACACTGAAAGGGCCCACTTTGTTCCTGGGAGACCACTGTCCCCACTTTGTGTTGGCTCATGCTCCCAGCTGCAAAACTCCTCAGCTCAAGTCATTCCAATGCTGGCTCCCTAAGTTTGCTCATGAAACCAGATCACTGGAACCTGTAGCACGTAAATACATGACAGCTAAAAAACCTTTATGTGCCAGCCCAGTAACATGGTGGTAAAGCTACTGCCTGCTAAGCGGGTAACCCTGGTTCAGGAACAGGTTCTGGGGCTGGCCAGGGGTGGAAGGATTGAACATCCCTTAGACAGCTCTCTTCTTTCAGGAAGAGGGATTAGAATGGCCTGCTGATTTGATGCCATATAAAGGACCCTTGGTGGCATCATTACAGGTCCACATAGGATAGGACCCCATATATGGATGCCAGGGACATCTCCACATTGGCAGGGTATGCATCTCATGTCATTGAGTGCCTGTGGGCCAAAGGAGAAAAATAGAGAATAAAATACCTATGACTGCAGCTGGGTGATGGCCCAGTCCACTGCAAGCCCCTAACCAATGACTGTGCATCTCCTAGCAGGTCCTATGACAAAGATACACAGGAATGTCAGGTGAGGTAGCTTGGGGACCAGTACAGATAGGGGCAGTTTGCTGAAGCCCAAGAAGAGAAAAATATAGATTAAAAAAGAAACTGTATATCGGTGTCATGCTATGGTTTCCAAGTTAATTAACTATAATGTCAGGCTCCTCAATTGCATATTGTATATGGCCAAGGGTGGAGGCAGGATACATGAAATGACTCCTCAAGGCTCCAGAGCATCTTTCAGACCAAGCGAGTAAATAAAACAACAATAAAACCATCTAGTGATCATGATTTTCTGGACACAAATTATGAGTGATGAATATGCTGTATGAACCCAAAGTTTAGTGATATTCATTCTGAATTAATAACCTCTTCTCAGATCTGAATAATGGGTTTGCTAAAGTCAAATACAATTAGTTGTTCCAGTTTCATACTGTATTTCAATTGAAATCCATGTTACTATGATTTAAAAAAGAAAAACATATAAACAGCCAGGAAACAAGGCAGAGATATGCTTATGGTCTCATCCCCCACTACCATGTGCTGGTTCCCAGCATCACACTCCCAACAAGGATTGAATCTGAAATAACTCACTGTATGCCATGAATAAACAAGCATTTGTCAATGCCGAATGTTTGCTTGCTGGCATTAGCATTGGAAGTGCAGGAGTTAGATGCAGAATAGGAATGGCAGTGGAGTATTGAACTTACGCCAACCCCACCCCCACCCTGCAGAGATAGACAGGCATTGGGACATGCCTTTGGGTCATCGCCCGTAACACTCATGCCATTTCCCCTCACCCTACCCTGCAGACACCGACAAATGTCGAGGTGTGCCTTGGGGTGTTTGGACTTTACACTCACCACATTCCATAAGAAAATATGCTGAAATGGGTGCAGTATAGGAGAATGGGGTGAACTCTGGGGCTGAAGAGTCCAAGGCACACCTTGATGCCTGTTACTGGCTGTAGGGTGGGGATGGAATGGCGTGAGCATTACAGCTGACAATCCCAAGTCACACCCCTGACACCTGTTAGTCCCTACAGGGTAGGGTGTTATGATCAGAAACCCTAGTGCCCCAGGCATTTTTGGTATTTTCACTCCAAGTTTTCAATGTGAGCTTTTTGAGACCCCACCTCATGAACAGTGACACTATCAGTTTGTTCGCCAAAAGGTGATTTTGCACAGTGACTGCACCATTTGGTGCCACAGGAGTGAAAACATATTTTGAACATGATGTGAAAAATGACAGCTATTCTGTTCATGAGGAGGTGTAAAAAAATGGTAATGTTGAAAATCTGGAGTGAAAATGTAAAAAATTGGCGAAGTTACGAGTGTGCATAGAACTGCTCAATGCACGCTGGTAACACAGTCATTTTTTGGAATTTTTTCACCAAATTTGCAACATAGGCTTTTTGAGACCTCTCCTTACGAACACTGTGATTTTCTTAATCTGTCCTGAATGTTGATTTCCCACAGTGATCGTTGTTGCGATGTTCCAGATGTGCAAAAACACATTTTGGGTAGGAAGTGAAAAATGACAGCTGTACTGTTCGAAGGGAGGTATGGAAGAATGATAGTGTTGAAAATCAGGAGTGAATATATTAAAAATTCTTGAAGTTACAAGCATGCATGGGAACTCCACAATGCACAATCATAACAGTAATTTTTTGGAATTTTTTCACCAAATTTGTAACATAGGCTTTTTGGGAGCCCACCTCATGAACAGTGACACCTGTCATTTCATTAATCAGTCCCAAAAGGTGATTCTGTGCAGTGACTGTGAAATCAGCTTTTGGGACAGAATAACTAAATGACAGTGACTGAGTTCATGAAGTGGGGTCTCAAGAACCCCATGTTGAAAATATGGAGACAAAAGTCACAAAAATGGCCAAGCTAGTCACCTAAGTTTACCCCCCACCCCAATGCCATAATACAGCTTTCTGTGATTTTCTTCTGTTTGCGATCAGCTTTTGAAGAGTTCAGAAGTCTCCTGCTCCACCAAAGATCATCACGCTGGGCTCCAGATGTAAGTATGGGGTGAGGGGGATGCAGGGAAGTGGGATGCACAGAGGGTGGCTGTGGGTTGGGGAGGGTGTCGTGACCATGAGGGACTGTTTTCTGTTTTACAGGGTTAAAAAAGGAACATTGTGGGAAGATTTTTTTTATAGGTTTGCCAAATACATTTGGGCACACTGGGGTGGGCTCCCAGTGTGCCACCTGTGTTTTTTTTGACAGGGGGGACTGAAGCCAATGGGGATTGGGCACCTGTCAGCAAAGAAAGTGTGCCTGTGTTTTGGGGGGCAATGATCTTGAGGGGGATTTGGCACCCCCCTCGGTAGACAAATAAAACAAGGGAGACATTATGCCGATGGGGATTGGGCATCGCCGTCAGCAAACAAACTGGGAAGGGGGCATGCCAACAAGAGGATTGGGCACTCTAGACATTGGCTTTCTAGGAACTGTGAGAGGTGGACGGCAGGAGCCGCCATCATGTTTATTGAAATGTGTCAGCAGGAATGGCACATAACAGAGGTGTGTCAGATCTGCTGCTGCAATGACAAGCCTGTCTCTCATTGCAACAGCAGATTTCTTTCAAATTGATGGCACGCTTCTCAACTGCTGTCATAGACAGCATGCTCATTCATTGGTGTCACAGAGACAAGCCCCAAAAAACAGTGGCTGCACTGACCACAGCATTGCCACACCTCCACAACCTGCTACTCCACCAAGCTGTCATAAAATGTTTCTTGCACATGTGCACAAGCAAATATAACAAGTTATTGAGAGAAAAGCACAATGCATGTTTTAATATGCTCATTCCTATGACATCTACAAGTTTTACTCAGGGGCTGTTTAATTTGTTCGATAAAGTAACAAATATATAGTAAGAAGTTTGTTTGACAATTTTTTTTTTAAATCAAGGAACGAGGGACACACCTTTGGGATAGTATTGAGACCAGTGCTCAGATGGGCTACTACAATCACTTATTTATGTCAGATTTCATGTAGCCTTTAAATTTTCAATATGTTGCACTCTGTCTTGCCTGGCCTATTTTGCCACGGTTCTATGTGATTATAGCAAGTGCAAATAGTGACAACAAAATAGCGAGGGGCAGAAACAGCAACCAAGGTTTTTATTGGGGGGCTATGCCCCCCTCCCTCCTTTGTGAGGGGCTTTACCCCCACACCCCTTGGGGTGCAAGTCAAGGAGGGAGGGAATGTTGAAGTTGCCAAAACCGCGGTTGCTGTTTTGTCCTTACTGTTTTTGCGAATTGCCATTTTGCGCTCGCTATCATTACGGGACACCTTTTACCACAAGCTGTCTTCCACAAACACTGCATTCATTCACTCTAAGTAACCTTTGTCCACCATGGAGCACTTTATAAGGGGGAAAGAAATTTATGTGAGTGTTTTGGTATATTAATATTACCGAGGGATGTCACTGACAGCATACGAAGAAAATGAAACTACAACACAGAATCACAGATACTAAACAGGTTTATGTTTTGGTATATCAGTGTAGAGAACAAGTAAGGGATGTTAATACAGTACATGAATTCAGCTCTAAATCAAATTACTTGTGATCATAATGGACATTCACTAGACTGTGAATGACGGTTAGCAGGCAAGGGAAAAACAAATGTAAAACAAGTTTTCCCCTCCCCTGAATAGGACCCTTCAAAAGAAACATAGTCAGTCCACTGACAGAAATAAATAAATAATGAACAATTTATTAGAATTATTTCAGATATGTTATCAATGAAGGGTAATCAGGAGGGTCACGTGATGGCAGCCTGAGCTGAAGCATCTTGTCCCCGTAGCTCTGTCTTCCACCTATAATTTCTCATAAATAACATTGTTTTTGAGTCAAACCTGTTTTGTTTGAAGCCGACTGGTGTGACAACGCTTGAGAATTGAGAGGCAGGGGTGTAGTATGTGGGTTTACATGGGCGCCTCCGGGGCATTCAGCGCCCCTCATTCCGGAGAAGGATAAGACCACTAAATGGCCCAAGCAGCAGGCCCCTAGCCTACCGAAAATGTCCGTGGCAGCAGCAGCTCTCTTGGAAGAGAGGTTCTTGGAAATCATGAAAACGCTGCAAGCGGCTGTCGCTGCGATCTCCAAAGATCTCCAAACAATTAAGAACTCAGTGGCAACCTTATCAACGAGAGTTGGGGACTCTGAAACGAGGATCGTCTCTCTTGAGAACAAACAAGAGAAAGCTGGGCAGGAAAGTATGAGTTTTGTACGGAGGCTTAAGAAGTTAGAAGATAAGTTAGAAGACCTGGAGTGGCACAGTAGGTGCAATAATTTGTTGATTATTGGAATACTGGAGCAGCAGGAAGGCAATGCTCCAATTCCATTTCTACAAAGGTTATGTGCCAAAATAGCTGGTCCGTCCCCTAATAGGGGGGAGTATGTCATCGAAAGGGCTCATCGCGCTCTGCGCCCCATGCCAACTTCAGGTCAGCCTCCCAGACTGATTATTTTTAAACTACTAAATTTTTTGGATAAACAGCATATTCTTGCAAAGGTTAGGGAGATCCGAAAGGTGACCTGGGAGGGTCAGAAGATTTGTATCATGCAAGACCTCCCGCACTCGGTTCGGCTGAGGCGACAGGAGCTAAACCCATTAGTGTCAAAATTGGTGGCAGCTGGCAAACCTTTCCGAGTAAAATACCCAGCAATTCTCCTGGTTAAACATGAAGATAAGTGGCTCTCCTTCGATTCCCCTGCACAGGCATTGCAAGATTTGAAAGAGCTTTTCCCTGACCTGTACAAGTGAACAGAGGGGCAGAGGTGATGAAGTTGCAACGTTTAACCGAGAGATGTGGCTGTACTTGGTTTGGTCAGCTCTGCTCATCTGTAACAGCTTTAGATAAGAGGAGTGAGCAGGCTAGACTCAATCCCTTCTCCTGCAGTTCTGGTTCTCATATAGGAGAGTGATGCAATTAAGGATGCCTTTACTCGTTTCTTGGGAGCTTTACAGCTTATGAAGGTGACACTCTAAATATTCGTCTCAAAGCTTAGGAGGTGTTATTTTATTGGCTGGTTACGCGGTTGATTTGGTGACATTATGATAAGGCAACGTTGTATGCGGTGGAGTTATGCATAGACTGAATGGGTATTGAATGTTTCGTTCTTCTTGAACGCCGAAAGGAATTGTCTTGAAAACAGAGCATCTTAATACATCAGGCGTATTGGGGATATACTCCTTCGTTTCCCTTTCTTGTATGTTGGAACACTTGATATAGCTGGATTGGAAATGGTCCATTAATCCTTTCCTCGTGGGACTAGTACTTGTCTATTTTGGTTGAAGGAAATGCAAATCCTTTATGGGGTTTAAATATTCTGTTTCGTCAAAGGGACACATGCCTTAGATGGCAATTGACTGTGGGGGGGGGCGGGGTTTGTTCTGTCCATTCAAGATTATGTTTGGTATACTGGTAAGCTGGGCTTCTCTTTCAAAGTTTGAGAGCAGCCTAATGAGGGATAAGGGGACTGTTATTATTTGTTACCACAGATAGCAAATAGTTATGAGATTAACATAATTGTCCAGAGTATTCTAACACCCGGATCTAAATCAGGCGTTAATGTGTTAGGGGTAGAGCCTACTAAGCTGAAATAATAGAGAATTACTGAATGTTTCCTTAGACACCAATTTTGCTTATATTTTGAGTTATTGTGCTACAGGTTTGATAGTAAGATATATTATAGGGTACATGGATGAATACAGGGCAGGGACTACATTAAGTTACTATTTCTTTTTTGGTCTCATAAAGATGGGTACAGGGAGGGTGGGGGTGCAAACGGGGTGAGAATGTTATGTTTGGGTTTGTGCTTTAACATCACGTGGCAGTTAAATAGTGGGAGTGCAGTTAACTTGAACTGGGGGTGGTTTTTAATGTTGGGGTTTGTGAGTTTTAAGAGTGTTAGTTTCTGGGGGGGTTGTTTTCAGATGGTGGTATTGGTAAAGGGGGGAATGCCATACACTGCCATGCTTTATTGTTCAGGAGCATTTTAATGACCATCAAGGATTTTTTTATTGGGGCTGCTATCTATTTCCAAAATAACACCTTGTGCTGAACATGGACAGCCTCCCTACTGGGACTGATGTGTTTCTCCAAAACAACATTTTGTTTTGAATATGAACAGTCAATACTGTTTTGTAAGTTGGAATATTAAAGGGGCCAAATATAGGGTTAAAAGGCAAATGATATTGAAGCACCTACTGCATCTTCGAGCAGGAGTTGTTTTTCTTCAAGAAACTCATCTGAGGAGGGAGGATAACTCCCTTTTTCAAAGGCAGTGGGTGAGGCAAGTTTTTGGATTAGGGAAATCAATGAATAAAGGTGGGGTAATGATTCTAATAGCAAAAAATGTCCCTTTTAGATCAACCCAAGAAATCTGGTATTCAGAGGGCCGTTACATCTTGGTACATGGTATGCTAGAATCTCAACCGATATTGCTTGGCTCAATCTATGTTCCAAATATTAACTCCCCTTCATTCTTTGTTCAGTTATTAAACCTTGTGGTGACCAATCCATCAAAGCTTACGATACTAGGGGGGACTGGAATCTTGTTCCCTAAACAGAGCTGGATAGGTCTAACTATGAGAAACGTGGTTTATCTCCAGCTCAACGAGTTCGGAAAGACTTGATCAGAGGTGCTGCTTTGATTGATGCGTGGAGGGCTCTAAATCCTACAGAGAGGCAATCTATTTTTTTTTCCTCTCTGCATGGCATGAACCAACTCCCAAATTGATTATTTTCTTATAAGCTCCTTTGCTTTGCCCGGGGTACTACATGCGGGGATTTTTGCTAGAGTCCTGTCAGATCATACGCCCGTTAGTATAAATTATTGGTTAGGGGCAGGTTGTAAACTATCCCCCATTGGCAGCTGAATACTCAGCTGCTACGTAACAAAGCTTCCCTGATGCATATTATGGAGTTTATTACATCCTTTCTCAGTTGTAATCAGGGATCAGTTGGTAAGTATGATTTGGACTGGGCGGCCTTAAAATGCTCCCTGCAGGGAGAATTCATTAGAATGGCAACAAAAAGGGCCCATCAACAGAGGGCTCAGATGGGCGATCTCCATGCATCAATCAAAAGTCTGGAGCACACCCTCTCTCGGCATTCCTCGGCAGATGTTTGGGCTAGGTTGTATCAGTTGCAAGCTCAGTATGTAGGTCTGATTTCTCAAAAGGTGGAGTTGTCTCTCCAGAGAACTAAATTAAAGTATCAAGAGATGGGAGAGAGAGAGCAGGGAAACTACTTGCCTTACATATTCGGCAATTGGAGGCTTCACAATTTATTGCTGGAATTAGTTTTGCTCAAGATGGGCAAGTATGTACTGATCCTCAAGAAAAAGTGGAGGGGTTTGGTAGGTACTTTCAGGAACTTTATGCGGTTGATCCATCTTCACGTCCCTCCAAAGCTGATATAAATCATTATCTCAACTCAGTCAGCTTGTCTAAAATTACTACTGCGGAGGCAGCCTCCCTGAGCGCTCTTATTTCCATCGCAGAAATTCAGCTGGCTATAGAACAATTGCCTGTTGATAAATCTCCTGGGCCTGATGGGTTACCAAACAATTTATATAAGGCTTGTCAATCCATTCTAAGCCCAGTACTGAGTGAGGAATTTAGTTATTGGTATGATAATGGTATATCGGACCCCAGTTTCCGGGAGGCTTTAATAACTTTAATTTTAAAACCTGGGAAAGACCCATTAAGTCTTGTAAGTTACCGTCCTATCTCCCTGCATAATTCCGATATTAAAATATTAGCTAAAATCTTGGCTAATAGGCTTTCAAAGGTAACGGGTAACCTCATAGGCTATGAGCAGGTTGGGTTTATGGTGGGAAGGTTGTCTGGGGATCACATGTGAAAACTTTCACATCTTATTTCAGCTGCCAGGGACTCCAGCATACCAATGGTGCTGGTGTCCCTGGATGCAGAAAAAGCATTTGACAGGGTCTCCTGGGACTTCCTTTTCGCCACCCTGACCTGCTTTGATTTACCCGATGCTTTTCTGAGGTGGGTACAGCTTTTGTATTCCTCCCCATTGGCTAGAATTAGATGGAATGGTGTACTCTCTGCTCCCTTTCAGATTTCTCGGGGTACAAGGCAGGGGCGTCCCTTGTCCCCCTTACTTTTCAATCTTTATTTAGAGCCTCTGCTATGTAGGTTGTTAGTCAACCCAAGTATTATAGGTATTCAGGTGGGTACAGCGAGATATGCGCTCTCGGCATATGCAGATGATATTCTGCTGCATGTTGAGAAACCATATCTAACCATCCCGGCTTTACTTTCTGAAATTTAGGATTTCTCTAAGGTATCTTTCTACAAATTGAATCGGTCTAAAACCAAAGTTTTACCTTTAAATGGTAGAGTGATGAAGGCTGAATTGTCACCTTATGGTCTTTCATGGGAAGCAAAGTCCCTAACATATCTGGGTATTAGAGTTTCTAGGGATATAGGATCCATGATTAAAGATGACCTTATTAATCTGTCTAAAACGGTAACTGGGGATATGGAGAGGTGGGGACTGCTTCCTTTTTCCCTATGGGGGAGATTAAGTGTTATTAAAATGAATGTGTTGCCGAGGATGTTATATCCAATGGGGATGTTGAGAGGTTTTTTACCCAAAGCATGGTTTACCAGGTTTCAAAGATTGGTTAGTGGTTTTCTGTGGAAAGGGAAAGGTATCCGCAGAGCCTACTTTAAGTTGACCGCTCAGAAGTATAAGGGAGGCCTTCCGGCCCCCTCTTTCTTTTTATATTATGTTGCGCACCATCTTAGTAAACTGGCTTTTTGGAATAAAAATTATGGACCATCGGAATACTCCTCTTTGTGGTTGAGCATAGAGAAACATTTGGCGGCTAAAGTCCACTGTACGTTATTTGCTCTTCTGTATGTCTCTCCGTCTTATATTCCTAGGTCTCTTAGGAATAGCCTGATGGGTTGGTCACTCAAGGCTTCTCATCAACTCCAGAAGCATCTTGGAGTGAGGTGGTGTCAGTCATTGGAGCAGCCTATTATAGGTAATCCGCATTTCAAGATTGGATGCTACCCAATATCCTCCACTTTTTGGCCTCAGATGAATAGTTATAGGGCCTCTGACATTTTGTTGAATGGGAGACCACTTCCTTTTGATCATTTTCAGAGATCCACTAGGGTGCCAGATACATTTGCTTAAAAGTATGCTCAAGTTAGTAAGGCCCTTATCTCCTTCTTTTCTAGTATCCCTGTGAAGGATTCAGTGGCTATGGATGTGTCTACAATCCTTCAGGTGGCTTCCCAACCCCATCCTGTTTCTAACATTTACAAGACTCTCCAAGTCTTGGACTCCAAATTACCAACTGGGATTTGTTATTATTGGAAGAAGGAATTGGGAACTCCTGAGGATTTTGATTTATGGGGGAAACTTTGGCAGACATCGTATAAATACATAAAGCAAGACAGGCTTCGGTTAGTCCATTGTAATATTATGCATAATATTTATCTCACACCAGTGAAACTTTTTAGAATGGGCAAATTGACTTCATCGGTGTGTGGTAGATGTAAGAGTGATATTGGTTCACTTTATCTTATGCTATGGACTTGTTCCAAAGCACAGAGTTTTTGGCAATCTATTTGTAAATCCTTGGATCCCTTTCTGGGTTTGGAGACATTGTTCACCCCCGAAGTCTGTCTGTTAGGTTACTATCCCCCCAGTAATCCAAGGGTCAGAAGAGCGCACACGGCACTTATTGCTGCAGTGGCTAAATTGACTATTATGAGGCACTGGGCAGAAGATAAACTCCCTTCTATAGTAGAATGGTATAGGGAGGTCTTATTAGCGTTACAGTTGGAAAGGCATATTGCTTCCATGCAAGATAGGCTGAAGGCCTTCCTATCAACTTGGGGTACTTTGGAGACCCTTTTTGCTTTATGGAAGACTTGATGGTCTTGCTTATATCTTGATGTTATGGTCTAAATGTGCTTGGCAGTGTTTGGTGCGGGAGGGAGGGAGGGGTGGATCTTATGGTATCTTATGGGGGTTGGGTTTTGTTTCAATAGGCTTAACTTATCTATGGGTTGATATGATTTGATTGGTTTGATATGTGGTATTGTTTTGTTAATGTTTTGTTATTGTTTTGTTGGTGGACTGTTGAAATTTAATAAAACATACTTAATTAAAAAAAATGAAGGGTAATCAGGGCTTAAATCCTTAAACAGCTAGCCCCAAACTGATTGATATGATCAGGTATGATAAACTTCTGGAAAAGAACGGGATGTTGGGAAATGTGTCACAATGATTTCAGAACACAGGTTAACATTACAAGGAGACAAAGAATCTCTGTGCGCAAACACTGAGGCAAGGGTTACCCCAAAGGGCATTTGGCTGGGAAGCCAAGTTTCAAGAAAATACAAAATCACACATGCCCACACAATGCAAAGCATCATGGGCTGCATATGCAAATCACCACATAATGTTATGATGGTCCAACTTTAAGCAGAATTGCATGGTGCCGAAAGGCCTTTCACACAGTTTGCAAAGGGTGCTAACAGAAGACATAGACACGTGTTTCGTCCTACTAAGACTCATCAGTATGCCTCGCCTGTTTGACACCCCGGTGGAATGGACCAGCTACCCTAAGGCAGTGTGCCTTGGATATGTTGTGGTGAACCCATTAAAATAAAAAAACTATTTAAAAGGAGAGTGACTTGGGCAACATTAAAAGGAGAAGCATCTAAATCTTTTCAGGTTCCACACATGTGTTGCTTTAACAAACCTCAAACCAAAACATAAAATATCAAGTTACACTACCCATGCATTCAGATTCAAGCTAACATACAGCATGTGTAACAATTTAAAATAACACATTTAAACAAGCTTATTGGTGTAAGTCTCTGAACTTTTATCAATAAGAAGTGCTGGAGGGCTTTTGTGGTGATGACCTTTTTTCACCTACCATACTGTAGCTTTTAAATACTGAATCTCCTTCATATTCCCTCCTACTTTTTGCCTCTCTCTCTCTCTGTCTCTCGAAGACCTTGTCCAATTGCAAGGCTGGAAAATGCAGAGAAATGGGTTTTCATAAGCTTCATTGCATGCCTTCTGATCCTGGTGTTCTTTCTCATTTGAACGAGACTCTCCTCCTGCACCCTCTTCACCCCTATGAGGAACTTGTAGGTCTCTGTCATGTCCCAGCTTGCTCTCCTCTCTTCCAGGGTGTACATGTTGAGATCCCTCAGTCTCTCATCATAGTCCTTCTCATTCAATGTCTGCACCATATTACTTGCTGTTCTTTGGACTTCATCTACCAAGTCTATGTCCATTCTGAGGTGTGGTCTCCAAAACTGAACACGGTACTCCAGGTGAGGTCTCTCTAAGGAGTGATAGAGGGCATCCCCAGCTCCCTCCTCCTGTTGGATATACCCGTCCCTTGCCCCTTCCTCTGCACCCCATCATCCAATTAGCCCTACCTACTACTTTATCACAGTGTCCTGACATTTCAAGATTGTCCGTTATGATAACCCCCAGATCTCAATCCAGTTTAATGATTGTCAGTACCTCTACCATCCTATACTGTGTTCCTCGGTTCCTATTCCCTAGGTAAATAATTGTACCTTTTTTGTCATTCATATCCAGCTGCCATGTTCTTCACCACATCTCAAGTTTCCCAAAATACCTGCACATTCTATCTACCCCCTACCCAGTGTCCATCCTATTGTAGATTTTGGTATCATTTGAAAAAAGGCATACCTTGCATTCTAATTCTTCTGCAATGTTGGTTATGATGATGTTGAGAGGACCAGACCCAACACTGAGCCCTGTGGCACCTCACTGGTCACTTTCCCATCATTAGAGTGCATTCCACTTTCCAACATCCCATGTCACCTATCCATCAGCCAGTTTCTAACCCTGTTCACTACTTTGGATCCCACCTCTATGCTGCTCTGTTTCTTTATCAGTCTCCTGTGGTGCACAGTGTAGAAGGCCTCACTAAAGTAGAGGTAGGCCATGTCTACTACCCTCCTCTGAGCTATTTCGCTTGTCACCCAGTTGAAGAAATCAGCTAGGTTTGTCTGACATGATCCCCCCGTGAATCCATTCTGCATGTGGTCTTGAAGCCTATAGGATTCAAGATACTATACCAACCCATCCTTAAGCAAGGTTTCCATTAATTTCTCCACCAATGAAGTGAGACTAATCAGCCATTAATTGCTAGCCTCTTCTCTGCTGCCCTTTTATGCAAAGGGACAACATCTACTCTTTGCCAGTCCTCTGGAACCACACCTGCTTCTAACAAACTGTTGAATTAGGCCGTCAGTGGGGCAGCTGCAGTGAAGCCCACCAGGATGAAACGCAGTGTCACAGGTTTTCTGCATGACAAAAGGGATTACCTACCACTGAAATTACATTGTTTACTGCAATCCAATTGTAGAAATGAAAGGAAAAGTGTGACTCTCACTGGGATTTGAACCCAGCACCTCAGCAATCTGTACTTTAGCTCTTAACCAACTGAGCTATGATAGTTCAGCCAATTAAGGCCCCTGAGTTTTCCCATATGAATCACACATACATTCCTTTCTGGTGTTGCAATGAGCAACCAGGAAGTCTTTTTACAGGCTCAAAAACCTCCTCCTTATCTCTCCCAAGTGCAGCATATGCCACTGAGCAGCAAATTTAGAAATTCAATTGTTTGCTGCAGTAACTCTACTGCAGAATTCTGCAGTGCTGTGCTTCATCCTGCTGGGCTTCACTGTAGCACCTCTCTGAGTTTTCTTAGTACCCTTGGGTGTTTCCTATCTTTTCCCATAGCCTTGTCCACCTTCAGAGCTTAAAGTCCCTTCACGACTTTCCTCTAAAAATGAGCTTGCGTTTACCTCATCTACCCTTCCTTTCTGTTACTCCCTGATGATCTGCCCTCCTCTACTGTGAAGACCAGCAGAAGTATCTGTTCAGGATGGCAGTTTTTTTCTAGTCCCCTTCTGCGCAGTATCCCCATGCCACCCTCTTAATCCTTACTATTGCTTCTCTTGCGTTTCTCTTACAGTTATGTATCTGAAGAAAGTTTTATCTTCATTAACTACCCATTTGGCTATTCTTTCCTCCATCTTTGCCTATGCTCCCATCTCCACCATTTCTGCTTCACTCTGTTTTACTTGGCATATGTCCTCCGTCCTCTGTGTTTCCTTATACCTGCTGAATGCCACCATTTTTCCTTCAACACCTTGGCCACTTTCATAGAGATCCAAAAAAATACTCCTTTTCCTTTTACTCATTTCTTCATGCAGAGACTGATTGCCTTAATTATTCCCTCATTGATTGTGTCCTACTCTGCCTGTAACCCTCCCCGGCAAACACTCCCTCTGAAGCAGTTTGTGAGGTAGTCTTCCATTTCTTTAAAAAGGACTTTTCACACAATTGCAGTATATATATATATATATGTTTTGATGCTGATTGTGTGACAGGAGGTTTATTCACTTATTTTGCATATTATCACAATTAGGCATTACAAAAGGCCAGCAGCATCCTGAGATGCATAGGCAGGGGTATTACAAGCAAAAAGCAACAGGTCATAATCCCATTGTACAGGTCTTTGGTGAGGCCTCACTTGGAGCACTGTGTCCAGTTCTGGAGACTGTGCCTTAAAAAGGACATAAACTGATTAGAGTCAGTTCAAAAAAGAGTTATAAAGATGGCCCAAGACCTCTACCATGAACCCTATGAGACCAGACTTAGGCAATTAAACTTGCACTCAGAGCAGAAAAGGGATAGTGGAGATATGAAAGAAACCTTTAAATACCTCAAGGGAATCAACTCAGCAGAGGAGCAGAGTCTCTTCAATGAGAATAAAGAGGCACATATCAGAGGGCACAACAGATGCTGTGTGTGTGTGTTGGGGGGGTAGAATCTGGAGCAATGTCAGAAAATTCTTCACAGAAAGGGTCATGGAGCCTTGGAGCAGACTACCACAAAAGGTGGTGGAAGCAAAGATGGTTAGGGAATTAAAACTATCTTGGGATCTTGGGTTAGGCGTTGTGGGATACTGAAACAAAGAAGTATATCCTGGGGGTAGTCAAACAAACAAACACACGAGCAGACTAGATGGATCGAGTGATCTCCATCTGTGGTCACATTCTTATGTTCTTTCTTATGCAACAATGAAATGCACTTTGATTGGTGATGGGACCATATAAATAATCACCTGTTCGCAAACCCTGTATACTGTGAAGAAGCCCCTGTGTGGATGGGTGAAACATAAGGGGTGGTGCATTTCCACCACCTACTGCTTCCAGTGGGTGAGCTGCAAGTTGAAAATGGCTGTGCAATAAAAACCAAGTTTTTTGTCAAACTGAGAAATTGCCTTGTGCATTCCTTGCTGAGAGGGCTTTGTGCTTTCTTTGATTTCTCAGGCTTCATGGACTCTTGTTAGCAGAGGCACCACCACCCTAGTGCTCACACTATATGGTGGTCACTGGTACTTAGGTGTTTTGCCTCTGTGATGTCTGCAATGCTGTTCCTGTTTGTAAACACCAGGTCCACTACTTACTCATCCCTAGAGGGTTCATTGACTAGCTGCCTGAGAAAAGTACGTAGGGCATCAAAGATTGCCCATCTCCTTGCTGAAGCAACTGTTGGAAGGCTGAACTCCATGTTTAAAAGACTGAAGTCACCAACTAGCAGCACCTCTTCCTTACTTCCCATTCTGATGATGACTTCGCCAAGTGCCTTATCCAACTCATCTCCCTATGCTGGAGGTATGTGCACTACCCTAGTATGGCTGCTGGCCCCAGAGTCTGTCTCCATGGTGACTCACTGCACCTCCTGTCCTTTCTTTTTCCTCTTGGTGATCCTGTAACTTTATGGCTCTGATTCCCTCCCCCACATACAAAGCAACCCCTTCTCTGTTCCTGCCTACCCTGTCTCCTGAACAGAGAGTAGCCAGTGGCCATGTCCCAGTTGTGGTGCTCAGTGTACCAGGACTATTTTATGGTCATCAAATCCAGGCTAGCCTTCAACACGATAGCCACCAGGTTCAGAATTTTATTTCCCAGATTCCTTGCATTGGCATGCATGGCTCTCTATACCTTATTCCCTACCTGCCTGCTCCCCTGCTTTCCATCATTCTTCCTGCCTGGGCTGTCCTCTGAAACTCTACCAGACCCACCTCTTCCTGTTTTATCTTGTCTGTTCCCTGTCTCTTTTACTCATTTTTTCTTGCTTACCTGATTTATAACCCCCTTTTCCTCTGCCTTGTCCCCACCCCTGTCTTCTTTCACACCTGCCCTAGGGGAGTTTACTTCTCCTGGCCCTCCTTCCCTAGTACAGCATCTTTAAGCGGGCAATTGTTTCTTTCCTTGGTTTTACAGCCTCACCTCTGGCTAGTTTAAATACTTATCCATGTTGCATTTATACTTCCCAATAAGGACTGTGGTCCACTTCCTGGAAGGATAAAGGCCTTCTCCCCTATAGAGACCAATATCCTCCTAGGCAGTCCCCAGTCCAAATGGAGGCAAAGCCCTCCTCTATGCTCCATGTCTCCAACCACTTGTTAAGTGCCTTGGTGTGGACTACTCTGTCCACCTCCTGGTAGTAGACAGATACCACCTTAGAAAAAGTCACAGTTTGTGCCACCTACTTAATGTCTGTCCTCAGTTCCCTGAAATTATTCTACACTAACTCTACCTTGTCCCTTGGCAGATCATTTGTCCCCAGTTGGACAGTGATGCCTAGCTGCTTCCCAGCTCCTGCTACCCTAGCAATCCTCTGGATATGCTCTTCATTTCTCCAAGTCAAGCACCTCTCAGACATTTCACCTCTTTTTTCCTTCCTCCTCCCGCTCCCAAGTCTATTGTCCTAACAACAGAGTTCCCCACCAGCAGCTGCTTCTTCCTTGGCTGGGGGGCCACTTCCTCCCTCATTCAGGCCTCCCATTCTGAGAACTCCCTATACCTCCCTTACCAATGCTCTGGGTGCCACTTCTCAGCTGCCCCATCTTGCCAGTAGAGTGAAGAAATTGTGCAGTGGTACAGACTGAGGAGCATGCACCCTTCCCTACACCCTGCACCCTACCTCCACCCACCAATGTCTAAGTGCTCTGCCTCTGCCTAGGTATCCACTTGGAGAGCAGTGGTGGACCCTGGGTGGGGCAGAAGGTCCTCTGCATCCTTGCTAAGTCACATTATCCACATTAGCCGATCACTGGAAACAAGGGAGGTACCCAAAGACTGGAGGACAGCAGATGTAGTCAACCTTATGCAAAAGTGGGAACAAAGAGGAAGCAGGGGAACTACACACCAGTCAGCCTCGCCTCGGTAGTGGGGAAGATCATGGAAGCACTACTGAAGGAGAAATTGGTGGAACATCTGGTTGTCAATGAACTACAGGACCCAATGCAGCATGGTTTCACCAGGGGGAGGACATGTCAGACCAACCTCATTGAATTTTTCGACTGGGTGACTAGGGAGGTCAATCAGGGGAGGGCAGTGGACATAGCCTATCTGGACTTAGCAAGACCTTTGACACTGTGCCACATAGAAGGCTGTTACACAAACTGGGGAATATGGGTGTGGGCAGGACAGTAGTGTGGTGGGTAGATAACTGTCTGGGTAGCAGGACACAGAGGGAGGTGGTAAATGGCTTTCACTCCACAGAGAGAAGAGTAACCAGTGAGGTACCACAGGGATCAGTGCTGGGACCAGTCTCATTCAACATCTTCATCAGTGACATTACGCCTGACCTAGAAGGCAGAATTTCCCTGTTTACTGATGACACACAGTTCTGTATCAGAGTGGACACACCAGAGGGTGTAGGCAGAATGAGAAGGGACCTGCAGACACTTGAAGAATGGTCAGGGGTTTGGCAGTTGAAGTTCAATGCAAAAAAGTGCAAGATAATGCATATGGGGCGCAAAAATCCTGGCACAATATATCAGTTGGGGGGGTGAGGATATAGCATGCACCAAGCAGGAAAGGGATCTTGGGGTTATCATCTCTGATGACCTCAAGGTAGGGAAACAGTGCGACAAGGCAGCAGGTAAAGCATATAGGATGCTGGGATGCATAGGCAGGGGCATAACCAGCAGGAAAAGGGAGGTCATAATTCCACTATACAAGACACTCATGAGGCTCCACCTGCAGTACAGTGTACAGTTCTGGAGACCATACCTATGTAAGGACATACACAGGGTAGAGAAGGTTCAGAGGAGGGCAACAAAGATGGTACATGGAGTGCATCACAAGTCCTATGAGGACAGGTTGAAGGACTTGAATAGGTACTCACTGGAGGAGAGGAAGGAGAAAGGGGATATGATAGAGACGTACAAGTATCTCACAGGGAGGAACAGGGTGCAGGAATACACTATTTTTAAGCACAAAAGATCTTCCAGGACTAGAGTGCATGGGATGAAGTTGGATGGAGGACAATTCAGAGGAAATGTGAGGAAGAATTTCTTCACAGAATGGGTGATAGACAAGTGGAACACCCTGCCAGAGGAAGTGGTGGGGGCTGAAACAATCACAGGATTTAAGAATGCATGGGATAGACTTAGGAATTCTGGAGGTCAGGGGTGAGGGGCAACAGAACTTACAAGCTCAAATGGGCAGACTGGGTGGGCCGTAGGCCCTTATCTGCTGACACTGTCTATGTATCTATATATCTATGTAAAGATTTCACCACTCTTATTACTTTATATTGCCTGTTGTGTGCCATTTGCTATGTATTTCTCACCTGCCTGATCTCTTCCCCCAAAACGTACTACCATTCTCCAAGTACGTGACAAACTCTCCAGCTCTATACCTGTTCTACTCCATCTCTGATCCTCCTACCATTGCACCATTCTCCATATAGATTACCTGCTCTGTAGCACTTGCTGTCTCCCCCTTCTTAATATTTGCCCCACTAGCTGCCACCATTCATCGTAATTCACATTAACTTCTCTGTGTCATTTGATCTATATTCATCCCCTCCCAGAATTCTTCCCAGCCACAACATGTCAGACTTTTCCCTAAACATTAGGTGCTCTGCGGCATTTGCTTTAACCCCCTTCTCAATCTCTGCCCCCAGATGCTGTCATTCACTGTCATTTACATTATCAACTCTGCAGACTTGCTGTCTATTCCTCTCCTTCCTGATAGCTGCCCCCCAAAATGCAGGTGTCCATACACATTAGTTGCTCTGCAACACTTATTTTCTCTCTTCCTCCTCCTCCCTGATTTCTGCCCCCCACAAATGTGCCACTATTCACCGTCATTCACATTATCCACTCTGTGGCACTTGCTCTCTATTCCTTCACTTCCTGTATTTGCCCCCAAAATGGCAGCATTTTTGCTACACATTAGCTGCTCTTTGGCACTTGTTGTCTCTCCTCCTACCCAGTCTCTACCCACCTCTCCAAGCCTGCCACCATTCACCGTCATTTGCCTTAGCCACTCTGCAGCACTTGGTCTCTATCCTTACTTTTCCCTCCCAAATTTCTGCCCCCCCAACCTGCCCATATTCATCCTATACATTAGCTGCTCTGCAGCACTAGCTCTTTCTCCCCCATGATTTATGTCCCCCGCAAACCTGCTGCCGTTAACTGTCATTCACATTAGCTGCTCTGTGATATTTGGAATCTATCCCACCTGCTCCTGATTTCTGCTCCCCCCCCAGCTTGCCAGCATTTTCCCTACACATTAGCTGGTTTTCAGCACTTGACCTCCCCCCAAGCCATGCCACCCAACATGCCATGATGCGGAACTTGATCTCTAGCCTTCCTCTCCCTAATCTCTTCACCCCAAATATGCCCATATTCTCCCTATGCATTCGTCACTCTGTGACAGTTCTTCTACCCCCAGTCCCAAATCGCTGGCACTTGCTATCTCCCCTCCTGCCAGTCTTTGCCCTACAAAATCTGCAACCATTCTTTCTAATTCACAGTAACCACTCTGTGGCACTTGCTCTTTATCACTATCCTCCTCAGATTTTGCCCCCCATGCTGTCACTGTCTGCATACATTACCTGTTACTTTCTATTGCTTGCTACTGTTGATTGTATTGTTTATAACTCATTCCTGCTGCATACATTCCCTTTTCCCTTCCCAATACAGCAATGCCACATACTTGATGTCTTTTAGGTACACCTCCTTTAATTTCTGTCTGCATTTTCACGTTGGCCCAATTAATTTGTTCTCATTTGGTACATTTCAATTTCACACTGTCTTGATTTATCCTATTTAACTATTCTTTTTTTGTTTATGGAACAATGTGCATAACCTACACTTCTTTTATCCTACTATGAAAGCTAAAGTAAACATGTTCATTACTCTGCCTGCAACCTGATATCTTCCACAATAAATTTCAATAAACAGTGAAAATTAAATTAAGAGGTGCATGTATTTCAATTTTTATTTCTGTCTACCACCATCTCTCAATTAATCCCATATCTCCTCCTCCCTTTTTCATTAGCTTCCCAAATGCTTAACTGCAACAAAGGTTGCTTGAACTTACAAAAAAGTAGTCCGGAACAAACTTGCAACACAACACTAGTCTGTAATTTTATAAACTTTGTGTTGTTTCAATGATTCAGTCCCAGTTCAACTATTTTTTTCTTGCCAGGTTTGCTAATGAACATAATTGCCATACAGCCACCACCATTTCTACATTACTTCTCATAATTTACATGTCCTGTATGTAATCATGTATAATCCCTTAAATATGCAGTCTTACTGTAGTACTCCAAAGGTTGCCAGCAAGCACATCAGGGAAAACCTCAGGGAGGGAAAGGGTTACCCCCCCCACCTCATACACAGTCAGCAGTTTGCTGACCAAGCTAGCTGGCTGACCACTTCTTGTCCCTATCCCCCTCTCCTACCTCCCATCCCCTCCTGGAGCCTTCCCGTGCTGGATCCTTTGTCTTGTCCAGACAAGGTCTCCAGCCAATGTCCGAAGGGGGCCATAAATCATCCCGAGGGGCTGCTCCAAGCCCCAAGGACTCAATCACCTGGCCAGAAGCCAGGTCCACCCCTAGTCTAGAAAGGGTCTTCCCTGCTAGCCAGAGGACAGTTCTGGACTGGGTGGCTAACAGAGTGGAAAACACAAGAGTACAGATGCCTGGAGACTTACCTGAAGTTCAGGTCCATAGGTCCTTGGTGGCTGCTCCTCTGTAGCCAGTGGTCCCAGAGGGTCTTCATCAGCAGCAGCAGCAGCAGTAGTCATCCTCTGGCCTGCAGTGGTCCAGCAGTCCTTCCAATGTCCAGCAGCAGCCAGACCCATAGGGTAAGCTCCCTTGAGTCCTCTGCTCCAGGTGAGTTTTCTTCATTGCCGGTGGGATTTCTGGGGTCCTGTTGCTGGGTATCCTGGGCTGTACCCTGATTAGGCAACATGTGCAGTCCCCCTGCCATTGCAAGCCTTGTGACAAGGGTGGTGGACAAGTTTTCTGTTGTCCTCCTGCCTACTGGCCTTAGCGCCAGCTGTACCTGGTCCAATCATTTTTCAAGTTTGTTTTCCCCCTTTAGTGCTTTTGCTGTGTTTGTTTTTGTTGGGCCCATTTGTTTTGTTTTTTTCTCTCCACATCTGGCCTTCTATGCCCCCTTGCATGGCCGAGGTGTCCAGTGAGGGGGGGGCCCCACTGTAGTCGGCTGCAGGGTTTTTTTAGTTTTTAGTTTTTTCCTGCCTGCGTTTGCTGTTGTTTTAATTTTTTTTTCTTGTCATTTTCTTTGATCCCCTGTATTGGCTCTGTTTGTGAGCTGTCTGGTGGGCGCTCGCCACTACTGCAACCAGGACAAAATATCTTCTGAATGGGAGAGGTGGTGGTGAGGAAACTTCCACCCTCCCCACTATTTGCATCCCTCCCACCAGTCTTCCAACACAGCTTCAGCCATTACAGGAGCTGCCGACATGCGCTGTGCTCGAAGGAGATCCTGGGGGTCAACCGGCCAGCAGAGGAGGCCACCAGTGGCATACAGTGCATTAGCATCCTGCTGATGATGTGGCCTGATGGCATGGTCCTGGTGGATGCCTTTTACTGAAAGGACTGGTGGACTGCTGTGAATCGTACCCCAGGTAACTCGACCACCCCCAAGTAACCACCAGCAATACAGTAAGTTGCCCAAGCACCTGACCAATGCCCCATTCAAGGGACTGTCTCACCCAGGGACCCCACCCCGGAGATCTGGAACCAGGCAGCAGCGCGCACTCAGTAACTGGTCAACACGCACTGAGAGATGAGAGACCTGAGGGAGGACCAGAGAGATGGAAGCAGATGGCCACCCAATGCAGGGCTTGAGGGGTGTGGGAAGGAGGTCAACTGACCAATTTAATGAGTGCGACAGATCTATCTGCAGGAGGTGTGGAATCAGTGGCCATATAGAGCGGGAGTGCTTGCAACAGCTAACAGAAGCAGCCAGTATAACAGGGCGTCCTCAGGACAGTGGGCCAGCCACTGGGAGGACAGAAGGTACTGTGGGCCCTGAATCTACACCAGAGCACCATAAGTACCATGTGTTGGAAGGTGCCCCATCATACTAGTCTGGATTAATGGTGTCAAACTCATAGCACTGCTTAGTACTGGTTTCCAGGTGTCCACAATCCAGGGAAGGTACTTCTTTGAACAGTGGCCCAAGGCACTACTTCAGAACCCACCCCAAAAGTGGCTCAACCTGATTATAGGAAATGGCCTAGACATCCCATACTATGGCTACCAATAAGTCGATATCCAGTTGAGCACAACCACATACCCAAACCAGGGTGTCATTGTCACCCAGATGGCAAATGATAGTCTACCCCCAGTTATCCTAGGGATGAATTGCCTGCTCAACTGCCATGAATAACTGATAAACATCTTAGGGAACCTCACCACTCAGCTACCATGACCAGAGAGATGCATTTGGCAGCAAGCCATATAAGTCATCCAAAGCCACCAACAGTTTGCCATTGACCAAGGGGAGATGTACATCATACGGGTGGTAGACTCTCGACCCATTGTGCTAAACCAGGGGTACGAGACAACTGTTCTCTGCAAGGCCAAGAAAGGGGTGCAGGAAAAAGATTACCTCGCCCTGCTGAAACCTTACATCAATGCCACAGATAATGCCATTGCTGTCACCTGCAGCCTCGTGATGGTAAAAAGGGGACAGGTTCCTGTTAGAGTCCTCAGCTGTGGAGCAACCTCAACCTGGCTGTACATGCACCAACCAATTGGGTGGTTGGTGCAAATTGACCTGAACAGTGTTGTGGAGGCCTTACCTGGAAGCACACCCAGCACAATGGGTGTGACCGTCTCTGTAATTGCTATGGAAGGATCCAAAGACGAGTCTGAAAAGTAATGGCTACACAAAATGGACCTGGGGACCTCAGCAACTATGAAAGAGCAAAAGCACAAGGTGTTGAGGTGATTTGCAAACACAGCATGGCATTCTCCCAATACTTACTCAACTTTGGATGTGCCAGCCTGGTGCAACACCACATCTTGACTGGAGAAAATGCCCCTAGCTGACAGCAATTTCGGCTCATACCACCTGCCTTGTATCAGCCCACCAAAGACCTGTTTAAGGAGATGCTGGACACGGAAGTCATCCGGGAAAGCCACAGTCCTTGTGCCACGCCAGTAATGCTGGTCAAAAAGAAAGACATCCAGCTCTGATTTTGTGTGGACTACCACAAGCTGAACCAGGTCACACACAAAGAAGCTTACCCCCTTCCACGAATCAAAGACTCCCTTGCAGCACTAAAGTCAGCTACTCTGTTCTCCATCCTAGATCTAGCCAGTGGAGCGCCCCAGAAGACCAAGAAAAGACTTCCTTCACCACTCCAATGGACCTGTATGAATTTGCAAGAATGCCCTTTGGTTTGTGCAGTGCCCCTGGTACCTTCCAGTGACTAATTGAACACTGTCTGGGCAGCCAGAACTTTAACATCGTCCTTCTCTACCTGGATGATGTCATTGTCTATTCAGGCACCTATCGGAAGTACCTACAGCATTTTGAAACAGTCTTCGAGTGACTTGCAGCAATGGGCTCAAGATCAAACCCTCCAAGTGCCACATCCTGAAGGACAGAGTCAACTACTTGGGCCACATCATTAGAGCAGCTGGGATTTCCCCTGACCACTAGAAAATGCAAGCCATGCGGGACTGGCCCATACCAAAGACAGGCAGAGATGTCTGCAAATTTCTTGTCTTTGTGATGTACTACCGCCGGTTTGTCAAGGATTTTGACAAAATTGCAGCAACACTGCATGAGCTCCTTCTAGGGCCCAAGGTCCAGAAAGTCCCCCGCAGTGCTTAATGCTGTGGACCAAACCCCAGCAAGCAGCATTCCAGCACCTCAAAGACATTCTGACAACAGCTCCTATCCTGGTCTATTCCAACTACACCCAACCTTTCATTGTGTACACAGAAGCCAGCAACTTCTGGCTTAGAATAATCCTGTTCCAAGTCCAAGAGGGGCACAAAAGAGTCATTGCCTATGCCAGTCAAGGGCTAAAATGGTTGGAGCACAATGACGAAAGGTACAGCTCCTTAAAACTTGAGTTCCTGTAACTGGTCTGGGCAATGACTGAAAAATATAAGCACTACCTGACAGCTACCACCTTCCTGGTGTACACTGACAATAACACCCTGGTGCACCTACACACTGCAGAGCTAGAGGCCCTGGAACAAAGGTGAGCATCCCTACTGGTGAACTTCAACTTCACCATTCGCTAGCAGTCAGGGCATGTCAATGCCAGTGCAGATGCCCTGTCATGGTTGCCCACAATGGATGAGCCAGAGAAGGATGAAACAGCACAAGAAAGCCTAGAGATGCCACCATTCCTCAATGTGACAACTAAAGTGGCCCATGCCTGCTGTCAGAGCATCCTACAGACACTAAACACAGATAAAGAAACTAAATTCCCTCCTCTTCCTCAAGATGCGGGCCAGTGGGGGCTGATCCAGCAAGAAAGTCCAATCCTTCAGCAACTGCAACAAATGCTGGTAACTGGGGCCACACTCTCACTCCAGGAACAGCAACAAGCAATGGAGGAACTCCTCAGACTTCCCCAGCACAGGGACTGCCTCTCCATCCAGCAAGGGAGGCTGGTCTGAAGAGTGTGCTTCCCAGAAACCCACCTACCACTAGTCCAAATCGTACTGCCAAAAGAAACCGCACCAGTGGTACTAGAAGCTTTCCATAATCTGTCTGTGCACTTTGGCCATGACAAAACCAAAAGCAATGTAATGGCTGTGGGGCAGCAGTCTTCCGGGAGTCTTTCTGGAGGCTGAGATGCTGCCCAATTTGCAGACAACTCTCTGCCCTGAGGGAGGAAGTTGCCCGTCTTCAGGCCACACTGGACAGTAGTAAGGAAACCTTCCCCAGGCCACACTGGACAGTAGGAAGGGAACCTCCCCCATCCAGGGAGCACTAGCGCCACCACCACTACCTCAGAGGTTGTGAAGAAAGCACAGCAGTTGGACCACAGTGGGCTCAGGGAGGGTGAGGATGGTGGAACAGAGGCACACCAGTCAATTGTTCACTCCACAATCCATACACATTCTGGGGAGCATAGCTCCCCTATGGATGCACCCGCAGAGAAGATTGATGACAACTGTCACAAGGGAGGCCCACAGGAAGAAGGCAGAGGACACCACAGGGAAAGGAAGCAGCTCCTGGTGGGGGACTCAATTATTAGGGGTATAGAGCTTGGGGGAGCTGGAAAAACTGAAGTAAGGTGCCTGCCTGGTGCCATGGCTTGGAGGGACAGGAAGTGCATCCTCAGGATCATGAGAACAGCTGCAAGGGAGTCTGAGCTGGACGTAATTGTCCACCTAGGGACAAATGACTTGGCTCATCATGAGATCAGAGCAGTGCAGGAGGACATTGCAGAGTTGGGGAGGGGCCTAAGACAAGGAGCACACACAGTATCCTTCTCAGAGGTGCTGCCTGTCAAAGGCATGGGGGAGGTGAGGGTAATTAGCACCATGCAGTTTAATGAATGGTTGGAAAAATGGTGCAGAGCACAGGGGTTTGGCTTCATTGGGGACTGGGGTTCCACCTGGAGGGACACCAGCCTATACTGGCAGGATGGTCTGCATCTGTCCAGGAAGAGAACAAGTCTTTTGAGCAATTGGTTTAAATGCTTCATTGGCAAGCTTTTAAACTAGTCAAAGGGGGAGGCACTGACAAGCAGCAGGAAAATCCCAGCCTCTCCCTACAAAACAGGGTACTAAATGAAAAAAGACCGAGGTAGAATGGTCAGTGGGGGATGCTACAGAAGGTAAAGCCATCAGAAATGGAGAGCAATGAGTATCAATGCCCATAGTCTGGGTAACAAGCTTCCTGAATTAGTGGCCTTGATGGAGGAGGAACATCTGGATATCGTGGCAGTCACAGAAACATGGTACACACAAAACCATGACTGGGATTAAACATACCAGGATACACTATCTACAGGAGGGACAGGAGGGTAAAAGAGGAGGAGGAGTAGCTCTTTACATAAGGGAAGGAATAAAAGCAACAGAACAAAAGGGTAAACAGGGAGGAGAAGAAGCACTGTGGGTAAATTTGGAGACAGGCAATGGCACCACAATCCACACAGGGGTTGTATACAGACCCTCTTCTCAGGGGGAGGAAATGGACAAGGAAATGATAGAAAGTATACTTAGAATGGCAGAAAAAGGGGAGATATTGCTGATGGGTGATCTGAATATGCCAGATGTTAACTAGAGTGCAGTTGCAGCTGCCACTTTGAAGAGCAGAGTTATTCTAGATGCCCTAGTATTGGAGCCCACTTGAGAGGGAGCAATATTAGACTTGATTCTCTCAAATGGAGATAGAGAGAGGATCACAGATGTAGAAGTGGGTAGCCATCTGGGAACTAGCGACCATCGAACAGTATGGTTCACAATAAACACAGCAATAGAGTCAAGCCATACAAAGACAAAAGTACTGGACTTTAGGAGGGCTGACTTTGCCAAAATGGGTGAGTGCCTAAGGAATGCACTAGCAAATAGGCAGGAAGAAGGGGTGGAAGAACAATGGAGAATAATAAAAACTGCCATCACAGAGGTAACGAGCCTTTGTGTGAAGCAAATAAACAAAACAAAATGATGTAAGAAACCACTATGGTTCTCAAAGGAAGTGGCAGTGAAGGTTCAAGAGAAAAAGAAAGCATTCAGGAAGTACAAGGAATCGCAGAAGGAGTAGGACAGAGAACTGTATCAGTTAAAGCAAAAGAAGGCTGGGAAGGCAGTCAGAACAGCAAAGGCCCAAACTGAGGAAAAGATAGCCAACTTAGTTAAGAAGGGGGATAAAACCTTTTATAGGTACATCAGGGAGCGAAGGAAGACCAAGGGAGGGATAGTGAGGCTTAATAAAGGGGAGTGAGGGTGGGCAGAGAGACAGACTGTGAAAAGGCAGAGATACCAAACAAATATTTTTGCTCAGTATTTACAAATGAAGAGGGGGAGGTACATAAAACAAACAGTAGAAACACTCTGGATACAGAAGTTGATACCAGCCCATTTACAGAACAAAGGGTTCTGAAAGAACTCTTAAAACTGAAAGTGGACAAAGCAATGGGGCCCGATGGGATTCATCCCAGAATTCTAAAAGAACTAAAGGTAGAACTAGTGACATCACTGACTACCCTTTTTAACAAATCATGGGAGGATGGGGTGGTACCTGAGGACTGGAGGAGGGCTGATGTGATTCCCCTTCACAAAAGTGGGAGCAAGGCAGAAGCAGGAAACTACAGACCTGTTAGTTTAACCTCAGTGATAGGGAAAATGATGGAATCACTTCTGAAGGAAAGAATTGTCGAGTATCTAGAGGCCAGAGGGGCACAGGACCCTAGGCCGCATGAATTCACAGTGGGAAGGTCATGCCAGACAAATCTGATAGATTTCTTTGACTGGGTGACCAAAGTAGTAGATCAGGGAGGAGCTGTGGACATGGCCTACCTAGACTTTAGCAAGGCATTTGACACAGTCCCACACAAAAGATTAATATACAAGTTAGCCAGCCTGGGAGTGGGTCCCAAGATGACAGCCTGGGTAAAGAATTGGCTGGAGAATAGGACACAGAGAGTAATAGTAAATGGAGTCCACTCAGAAGAAAGGAGGGTTACTAGAGGCGTACCGCAGGGTTCAGTATTAGGACCGGTCCTCTTCAATGTCTTTATAAGTGACATTGTAGAAGGACTGGAAGGAAAAGTATGTCTCTTTGCAGATGACACAAAGATCTGCAACAGAGTTGATGCACAGGATGGGGTAGAAAGGATGAGAAGGGAATTGGCAAGGTTAGAGGAATGGTCAAATGTATGGCAGCTTAGATTCAATGCTAAGAAGTGCAAGGTAATGCACCTGGGAAACAAAAACCCAGGGAAGAGTACACAATGGGGGTGAGATACTAACAACAACAAAATGGAAAGGGACCTGGGGGTAGTCATATCAGATGACCTAAAGGTGGCCAAGCAATGGAGAGGGCAGCAAGGAGGGCTGGGGGATACTTGGATGCATAGGGAGAGGCATCACCAGTAGAAAACAGGAAGTTATTATCCCTCTGTACAGACAGCTGGTGAGACCCCATCTGGAGTACTGTGTACAGTTCTGAGACCCAGTCTCGCAAAGACATAGACAGGATGGAAGCTGTCCAGAGGAGGGCACTAAAATGGTGCAGGGTCTGCACCGGAAGACATATGAAAAGAGACTTAAGGAGCTTAATATGTGTATAGGAGGAAAGGAGGGAGAGGGGACATGATAGAAATGTTCAAGTACCTCAAGGGAATCAACAAAGTCCAAGAGGGTCACATCTTTCAAAAAGGTGTGCAAGAACAAGAGGGCACAATTTGAAGATAGAGGGGCAGCTCAGAGGTAATTTAGGAAGTATTTTTCACAGAGGGTTGTGGATGCATGGAACGGCCTTCCAGAGGAGGTTGTGGAGTCAAAATCAGTGGTGGAATTCAAGCATGCATGGGACAGGCATAAGGCAATTCTAGGGGGTGGGGGTAGGAAGAAGTAGGCTGCTGGTTAACTAGGATCTGCAGCTTATCCAGTAGGTAGGGAAATGGGCAGACTGGGTGGGCCAAGTGGTCCTTATCTGCCACCAAATTCTATGTTTCTATGTTTTATGTTTCTATGTTTCTATGTTTCTATGTAACCTTAGGAAGCACTTCTACTGGGTTGGCATGAGAGAAGATGTCGTCAGTTGGTGCAATGCCTGTAAGCCATGCAGCCTCAAACGCAACCTAGGTACCACAGAATGAGCATCCCCGGTGTCCATTGTAACCAAAGCACCACTAGAGCTAGTCACAATGGACCACATCAAGCTGGACCCCAGTAGTGATGGGCCAGCCTATGTCTTGACCTTAATTGATCACTCCAGCAAATTCCTGCTGGCGATACTTGTCTGAGATATCACAGCCAAAACCACTGCCAAAATCTTCTTGGACCACTTCATCATGCCATATGGGTTTCCCACCAAAGTCCTCACAGACCAAGGTCTGGCATTCAAGTCCAAGAACTCTGTATTGTATGGGAGTCACAAGCTGCGAACAACTACGTACCACTTGTAATCCAATTGACACTGTGAACATGCCAACCACACCATCATCAACCTGCTAAAGTCCCTACCTGAGGAAATACATTTGCAATGGCCCACCATCCTCCCAGAGCTGGTCTACATCTATAAGAACACCATTCACAGCTCCACCAGGCACACGCCTTACTACTTGTTGTTCAGAAGCCATGGCTGTCTACCCATGGACATGGTTCTGGGAGTACCAACACATCCCTAAAGCACCCCAACAACTGGTTGGGTATAAGAGCACCACAGAAGTCTGAAACTAGCCAGAAAAATGGACTCCTAACACATGGACAAAGCGCACCAACAGCAAAAGGTCCTGCATGATAGCACAGCCAGAGCTGAACCTCTTGCTATCAGAGACAAAGTCCTACTTAAATGGACACACAATAACCACAAACTCAGGACCAAATGGGAGTCAGACCCCTACCTCATTTTAGATACCCAACTTCCCAGAACTCCCTGTCTATGGAGTACACTTACAATCTGATACATTCCAACAAAAGACTGCACTGAAACATCTTTAAACCTTGTGCCTTCCAAGCCTCTACCCCTGCAGAAGACTGAGATCCAGAACCTGAATACCCCACCCCCGAGGAGAGGCAGGTACAAGAATCCAGTGGGCCCCTAGTACTTTTCCCAAAAAGCCCTTACCCATGGACCCAGGTCGACACTGTCCCAGCCACTGTGCCACAGGGACCGCCATTGGCAGACCTGGTCAATACGCACCAGTGACCCCCATTGGTACAACCCGCTGCCGCAACACATGAGCCTCCATTGGTGGAGCCATTGCCGACTGACCTACCTCTAAGGTGGTCATAGCGTACTACCCAGGGGTGGCCCCCCACTCGTCTTATCACAGAAATATAAAGCCCTACCTAAGGGCCTGATCAAAGGTTGAGCAGTAGATTCTGCTCCGGTTACTGACATAAATAATGGTTATGCTGACATCAGCCACAAGTAATCTAAGGTATTAATACTGTCTACTATGTTACTGATGTTGCAATACTGTAGGTAGTTCTCACTGTATTTAGGTATACCAGTTTACTAGTGTGTGATAGTCACCTGTTTGCTTATGTTCTACAGATCAAATGGTATTCCACCCCCCTACATGGGGACATGTATGTTTGGGGGGGTGAATTGTAATACCCCAAAGGTTGCCAGCAAGCTCATCAGGGAAAACCTCAGGGAGGGAAAGGGTTAATCCCACCAACCCCATACACAGCCCACCTGCTTGCTGACTAAGCTAGTTGGCTGAACACATCCTGTCCCTATCCCCCTCTCTCCCATCCCTTCCTGGAGTCTTACCATGCTGGATCCTTTGTCTTGTCCAGACAAGGTCTCCAACCAACACCCAATGGAGCCTATAAATCAACCTGAGGGGCTGCTCCCAGCCCCTGGGACCCAATCATCTGGCCAGAAGCCAGGTTTGACCCTAGGCTAGAAAGGGTCTTCCCTGGCAGCCAGAGGGCAGTTCTGGACTGGATGACTAACAGAGTGGAGAGCACAAGAGTATGGATGCCTGGAGGCTTACTTGAAGCTCGGGTCTGTAGCTCCTTGGTGGCTGCTCCTCTGTGGCCAATGGTCCCCAGGGGTCTTAAGTAGCAGCAGCAGCAGTAGTCACCCATTCCTCTGGCCCACAGGGGTTCAGCAGTCCTTCCAATGTCCAGCAGCAGCCAGCACCATAGGGTAAGCTCCCTTGAGTCCTCTGCCCCTGGGTGGTGGACAAGTTTTCTGTTGTCCCCCTGCCTGCTGGCCTTAGCACCAGCTGTACCTGATCCAATCGCTTTTTAGGTTTGCCTCCCCCCCCGTGGTGCTTTTGCAGTGTTCATTTTTGTTGACCCCATTAGTTTTTTTTTCTTTCTCCATGTCTGGCCTTCTGCACCCCGTTGCATGGCCGAGGTGTCCAATGGGGGGGGGCAGCCCTGCTGTAGTCGGCTGTCAGGGGTTTTTAGTTTTTATCCTGCCGGTGTTTGGTGTTGCTTTTATTTATTTGTTCTTTTCATTTTCTTTGATCCCCTTTGCTGGCCCAGACTGTGAGCCATCTGGTGGGAGCTCACCACTACCCCAGACCAGGAAAAAACACCTTCTGGGTGGGAGAGGTGGTGGTGAGGAAACTTCCACCATTCCCCCTGTTTGCATCCCCTCCCGCCAGTCCTCCGGTGCAGCTGCAACCGTTACAGTAACTGTTGACTTGTGTTGTGCCCAAAGGTGGAACTGTTGTACAGTCAGACTGCACTGTGCCACAATAAATTGAGTCCAGGCAGAATCAAATTCCTGGGACTCCAACATTCTGTCCCATGGGGGGGGGTCACATGATGCAGTGGTGCTGAGTGGCTGCCTGCTTTGGAGCTCCCGTTTCTCCCCTCTCAAACTTTAACTTTCGCTAAGCCAAAACCACCAATCTGCCACCAAACGCTGTCTAAACACCTTTGCTACACCAGGAGTCGACAGTGGAAGTAGTTGGAGGTGTATATTGCCTGCTGGAACATCGCGATGACAGATGCAGAAATGAAGGCCTCAGGAGTCAGGCACACCCCACCTACAACGCCAGAAAAAGCCTCAAAGAAAGCCAAAAACTCTGGTTTCAATCCTTCTTCAACCAACAAAACTTCATCTAGTGGAGGTCTTAATGTTGCAGGGGGTACTACCTTAACAGAGGAGCATTTTTTGGAGGAGCTGTCACCATTTAAAGATACCCTGCAAGAGATCTCCAACGAAATTAAATCAATGAGGCAAGATTACATCGACCTCTCAAGAAGGATGGGTGACTCAGAATCCAGAATAGGGTCAGTGGAAAGATGGCAACAGAAAATAGACCCTGAGATAGTCAGGCTTCGCCAGCAAATACAAAAGCTACAACTAAAGTCTGAAGACTTAGAAGAGTGATGAGCGAAACAACGTCCTAATTTTAGGTCTTCAGAACTGGAGGAAGGGAGACACTATCAAGTTCGTCCAGCAATTCTTAAATAGGTCATTGAGCCCCTCACCTGTCCACCAGCAATATCATGTGGAACGTGCCCACATATCTCTTAGACCCAGACCTTCCCCAAGCGCCCCCCCCAGACCTTTGATCATCAAATTTCTAAGTTACCTGGACAGACAACACGTTCTTGATAAAGTTAAACAGTTGGAAGCAGTCTTATGGAATGGAACCAAGTTGAGGATTACTCAGGACTTGCCCAGAGAGGTTTGTTTGAAACGTGCTGCTTTCCACCCAATAGTAAGCAAACTGATTGCTGCTGGAAAGCCCTTCCATATGATCTACCCTGCAAAGCTGTCTGTGCAAGTGGAAAGCGCCTGGCATTCCTATGATACCCCTGAAGAAGCGTTAACTGACTTATCTAAACTGCTGCCTGACCTGTTCAAAGGACACTCAATTAAATGACTGAAGCTTGTCTAGGCCAGGCATAAACTGGAGTAGATCACCAACTGAAGTTAAGGACTTTTGCAGTTTAATTCCCTGATTTTACAAGTTCTGTGTTTGGATGATTGAATTTTAGCACTTACTGTGCAGTCGCGAGGTTCTGCTGGGTCGTGGGTAGCCCTGGGGTCGATTGCCTCCGCTTCCAGTGGGGGACTCCTCCGGGGACCCGCGTGGTGATGGAGCTGGTGGTAGTAGGCCGCGAGGCCTAGTCGGCCTGTCTCTAGCTCTCCTCGAGTCCTAGCCTCTCGATCCACTAGAGGGAACTAGCGCAGAAGGGTGCAGTTTCCGGAGGACCTATTTGCGGTCGGACCGATTTGGTCCATCAGCATTTTCGGTCCCTGCGCGATTTCCCCCTTCACTTCCAGGTCTCCATTGGAATCAGATTGAGAGGACAAGGCCATTGGAGCTGCTCCCAGGTAATACTACCTGCTACATTTTCTTTTGGGATGGGGAGCGATTTCAGTTATTTCTCTTTTAGAGGCAGTGCCTCTTCGTTGAAGGGGGGAGACGGGGCTTATAGGCGGGTCGTAGCTGAGCCATGCCTTCGACCAGATAGGGAGTTATTGGTACCCCCAGATGTTGCACCACAATGAATACTGTTTTTATCGATCGGACTACTGATGATGTGGGATGCAGTCCCCAGTCTCGATGTTTTGGGGATCCTATTATCATAAGAATCACTCTGGGGTACCCTGGGAGGGAAGATGTATGGGGGTAATCAGAACTGTTTCTGACATTATGGTGAAAGATCCGTGGTACTGTGTAGATAATGTTTATCTTGCAATGTTGTGGGGGTGGGAGGGGAGGACACTGCTTATACTGCCGTTGATGTTTGGATGAATGATACTTGGATTGATGTTTATAATGTTCATCTTGCAATGCTATAGAGGCGGGATACTGATTATAGAGATAATAATACCTTTTGTGAGTGCTGCCACTTAATTTTATGAGTGCATTTTCTTGGTGTTTAATACTAAAGTTGGGCAGCCTATTAATATCACTAGTTCCGGGCTTTTATTTTCTACTAGAAGAGAAATTTTGGGGTATGTTGGGGAGGGTTTGAGGGTGTCACCACTGTATGGAGTAAGGCAGAGATTGCAAAAGGTTAATTGGTGTAGTACTATACTGTGTCCTAAAATATAGTTAGTAGTACTGTTAAATTGATCAGCTGGAATGTGAGAGGATTAGAGATGCTAAGAAGAGATCCCGTATTTTGATTAATTGCTCGATACTGGGAGCCAACATCTTATGTTTGCAAGAAACCCATATTACAGTAGCTGAAAGTAATATGTTAAGAGTCAGAGGCTTCTCCCAAATTTTTGTGGCTGGCGACTCATCGGAAGCCAGGGGAGTAGCTGTTATGATAAAGAATAATATACCTTTTAATCCGACGAAGGTTATCCGAGACTCAGAAGGCAGATATATATTGGTGTCTGGATCTCTCTATAACTCTCCTATTGTTTTAGGCTCAGTATATGGCCCAGTTGGAGGAAATGTGACCTTTATTGTGCAATTAATTGACAAGCTCAGCTCCCTTCTACCAACCCCTTTGATTCTAGGAGGGGATTGGAACATAGCCCCAACCCAGGAGCTGGATAAAACTTTTAGGCCATTAAGATCACTGCTTCCACACAATTGGTTGAATGATATGAGTAATATACTGAGCCTGGTGGACCCTGGAGAACCCTTTACCCGCTCAATAAAAGCTACACCTTTTTCTCCCCACTCCATAATTCCTGGTCGCGATTAGACTATTTCCTAATATCCACCTCTCTCTCATGACTAAGGTCTTCTCGGCAGGTATTGAGCCTATAGTAATTTCGGATCACGCGCTAGTCTGGTTTAAATTCTCTCCCCAGTCCTCAACATCCCGTGACACGGTCTGGAAACTTAATACCCAGTTATTAAAAGAAGAACACTTTCTCACTCAGATTAGATCTCTTATTAGTGATTATCTGGAAACCAATCGGGGCTCAGTGACCAGGATGGATATTCTTTGGTGCTCTTTGAAGTGCTTTCTGAGAGGGGAACTTATCAAAATTTCCTCTAGAAGAAAAAACTCAGGTCTCAGAATCTCATTTGCCTCTCCAAACCAGATTAAAACAGCAGAGAATATATTGGTTACTTCTAGCTCGTTGAATAATTTAGAAAACTCCACAAACTTAAAAATGAATATGAAGGACTGATTCGGGAAAAGATGGAGTTTGCTTTACTGAGAACCAGGGCTAAGTACTTGGATCAAGGAGAAAAAACGAGTAGACTCCTGGCACTGAAACTGAAAGAAGTGGAGAATTTCAGGCTGATTCCTGCTCTGGAAGACCAAGAAGGATCCATCAAAACAGAGCCCAAAGATATAGCAGCAATCTTTAAAGAGTTTTACCAAAATCTATACAGTGCCAAAGCATCCCCTTTCTCCCACTCAAGGCTAGAGGAGTTTTTCCGGTCACTGACACTTCCTCACCTCTCGGAGGACCAAGTGGCCTTCCTCTCCTCACCTCTCTCCCAGGAGGAGGTGGAACAGGCCATTCACAGTCTCACGTCAGATAAAGCCCCTGGCCCGGATGGGTTTCCAGCCAACTTTTATAAGGCCTTCCGCCAGGACTTGATTCCCCTGCTCCTGGACTTATAAAACTATTTGCTGTCAGCAGATACCCTGGATCCTTCCTTACTGGAGGCCATTATTATCCTGATCCCCAAGACGGCTGAACCCTCCCAGAACCCGGCCAATTACAGACCAATCTCGCTGCTCAACTGTGATATTAAAATCCTGTCCAAGATTCTAGCTTCCCGTATTAAGCAAGTGTGGAATCCATTATTGAGTAGTGAGCAAGTAGGATTTGTACAGGGTAGGTCAGCGATGGATCATATTAGATCACTCTCTCATGTTTTTAGGGCAGCTCAAACTTCTCTGGTCCCTATGGCGTTGGTAGCCCTGGGCGCGGAGAAAGCGTTCGACAGAGTTAACTGGGAGTTTTTATGGTATACTATGTCCAGGTTCGGCTTCCCGGGGGAGTTCATGGGGTGGATCAAAACTCTATATAGAGCCCCCACGGCAAAGATTTATTGCAATGGGATCCTCTCGCCCTCCATTCAATTACACTCTGGGACCCGACAAGGCTGCCCCTTATCCCCGTTCCTATTTAATCTCTATTTGGAACCATTGCTGCTCAGCCTCAAAGCTGCCCCAGGGATCCAGGGATGCCCCGTCTTCAACCAAACTTCTAAGATCTCAGTGTATGTGGACGATATTCTTTTACAGTTAGCTAATCCGGCTGATTCCCTGCGGGTGGTAATGGAGATAATCACACAATTTGGAGAATTATCCAATTATAAACTTAATCTGGCAAAGACGGAGATCTTCCCACTCAATGTACATCTCACCCGGGCTTCTGTATCCCACCTGGCCATGAAGTGGACCCCATCCCATTTGAAATATCTTGGCGTTTATCTGGCACGGGATCCTTCCCAAATCAAAAAGCTCAACTTAGAGGACTTGTTGGACAGAATTAAGTCTGACTTGCAAAGATGGGGGAAACTGCCATTACCAGTGGGGGCCCGGATCAGCATTATCAAAATGAACATTCTTCCCTGGCTCTTTTACCCCCTAAACCTCCTAGACATCTGGCTACCTAAGTCCTTTTCCAAAAAAATTCATTCGACCTTAACTGACTTTATTTGGAACCATAAACCTCCGAGGCAGGCCTCGACAAACTATGCCTCCCAAAGAAATGGGGTCTTAGATTACCGAATTTCGAATTCTATTACTGGTCTAGTCACCTTATCAAAGCAGGGAAATGGTTAGAGGATTTGAAAGAAGCTTATTTTCCCACATGGCTAAATCTGGATCTTGACCTTATCAAACGCCATAATATAAATCCCTCCAGCCTTTTTTATTGCGGTTTCACATCTCTCCCCTGAGAGATTCAAGACTCCCCAGTGGGTGTCACAGTTAGAGTACTTAACCAACTTTTTTCCTCCACTAGGGCCAGATATATTAGAGATCCTGGTCAACCACTGATGTATAACCCTAATATCAGGATAGGGAACAAAATGTTAGTCCTAAGTGGCTACCCCAAATACAGGGCTCTCAGTGGAAGACTTTTATGTGCAAGGCAGGCAGGCTCAATAGCTGATCTATCACTCGTCTTGAACATCCCCACTAATGCCCTGTTCAAGATATATCAATTAAAGCATCTGGTAGACAAAGAGTTTGGAATAGCAGTACCCCCCTCAACTGTTAAACCACTACTAGAGGAGGTTAAGGGTTGTGCGGTTAAACCCCACGGGGTGTCTAAGCTGTACACCTACCTCTTGAAACTTGTCCATCCCATTCCTCTAACTGGTTCCAAATCCTGGGCGCTATCCACCTCAGGTTCCCCATTTCCATGGGGTCAAATCTGGAAGGATCTGTACATCTACAACACTTTAGACAGGAATAGGATGATTCAGTATTTCATAATTAATAACATGTATTTCACACCAGTCGGAAATCAAAATTTGGCCTCTCTGCTCCCTCAAAATGTTTCAGGTGCGGGGAAGAGCAAGGAGACCTCCCTCATATTTTCTGGCACTGTCCTAAAATTGCTCCACTCTGGAGGATAACTGAGGATAATTTAGATCCCATACTAGGTTTGAAAGACCTTTTCACATTAGAGATCTGTATCATAGGGGACTACACAGGTATCAAGGTCAGGGAAAGGAAGTACCATATAGCACTCATTTCTATGGCGGTTAAGAGGCTGGTTCTCCGGCACTGGACAGATAGTTTTGAGATTTAATACCTAGATTGGGTGGAAGAAATGTCCCAATGCTTCAAAGTGGAGAAGTTGATTGCTAATTTTAGATCCTCTCCAATGACCTTTCAGAAGAAATGGGGCAAACTATATGCTCTGTATCTCCATTGACAGGGATCCTTGACATATAAAGGAACTGAGCGAGGAAGTACCTCCTCAGGACTTGGAGTTTCCTAGCTCCCTGTTTCCCCTTTGCAGTAATTCATAACCTCTCACCCTGTGAGTTTGTAGAAACCAGCTTCCCGGCCAGTATCTTAGGTTAAGAACTCTTATAACACCTAACTACTAGAGTTAGTTTATTATCTCTCTCTCCTTAGTGGTGACGCCCTCATTGGGGGAGGGGGTGGATAGTTGATTTGGGTTATCCTGTTTACTGTTTTCTAGTTTCTCTTGGTACCTTCATTCTCCTTTTCTTTCTTTGCCCGGTTACTAAAGTATATTCAATTCTGGAATATATTGAATATTTGTATTATGTTCAGATGTCACTGGTTAAATTGATGTAACTACAGTTGGAAATTAATAAAAAGAGAATTTCAAAAAAAAAAAAAAAACATTCTGTCCCATGGCTGTATAGGGGCAAAATAAGTGTTGGGTGGGAGCATGGCTCCCTGACTGCCACCACAATCACCACCAATGATCCCCCTGGACAGTGGAGGACCCGGGCCAGGCAGTGAGTGGGCTGTAAGCCCAAAAATGTTTTGACCTAGTGCCAGAGGTTCCATAACACAGGGAGAGAGTGCAGAAGTGGGCAGAGCACCCACTAAGTCATAATAGGGGGCACTGCAAGTTTATAGCCCCAGGGAAAAATAGTTCTGGTGCCAAATCGGCACTTTATTTAAGCAGAAGGGGAGGGGGTGAAAAGAGAGCAAAATGGAGAAGGGAAATTTGTACCCAGCATCCAGAGGACAGGGACAGAAACAAAAGGGCTCTTAGAGAGTGTGCAGAGGAGACATGGCTAAGTACAGGCCCTGCACAATGAGGCTATAGCCCATAAATAAATATTGATAAGTGGTGGCGCTAAGTCTGCACCCATGGTATTGCCCAGCTGCCACCCCTTAAGACACAGGCAATGGGTGTGAGCTGGGCCTAGGAAATCCCCCTTCAGGCCTGCAAGGCACCAAAGGGTTCCTCAGGGATTTAAAGGGACAGTGCCCATTTTAAGAAGGTCACCCCACAGTCCCTAGTCTTTTCACTGAGAGCTCCATCCTTCCCCATCAGCTCTCCAATTTTTCCCCATGGACTGCTTGCTGATGGCTGGTGTGACCTGCAGACCAAGGGCAATACCAGGTTTACACTGCACTGCATGCCAGCTGGACCCTGGCCTTAGGTGATCCCAGTACCTGGTGAAAGAAAAAGTTCATGAGTTATTGTGTAATTGCCAGTCTCAGTGTTCCTCCTGGGTTGCACCCTGGGATGTTATTGCCCCAAATGGCTGGACTGTTTGCCTCGGGGCCTAAATGAAAGCATAGCAGGGCTTTAACTTCCTGCACTGCACCATCCAAGACAACTATTTGCACTGTGGCTGAACTTGTTTTCCCTGCACTTTGATCAGTTGGTTGCTAGACTGTTCTGCCTTGGGGCCTGAACTTCCTGCCCCACCACCAACTGTGTTTGTCTACATCAGTCCCCTTTCCTTTCCCAGACTGAGCTTTTGCCATGGGGGAGTGGATGGACTGCCCAGATACTGTAGTCCCACCTCCTGAACTAATTGCCCTACAACAGACTGCAACTGCCTGCACCCAAGTCCAGGGGCCACCTTTTCTTCACCTGTGAACCAGACCCACAGTTGCATGGCAATGAACATGTACAGTGTGTGCCATTGCACAACCCAAGGGCATCATATACACAGTAGTGGCGTGCATATGGCAGGGGACACATACACATGCAGAAACCCATATACACACACACACCTATACACACACACACACACACACACACACACACACAGGTGATACGCATCCTTGTGGCACAGATATACACCTATCTGGCGTCGGCACCATCCCATCACGAACCATGCACAGAAAGTGCTCAAGCCTCTGGGTCTCCTGCCACTGTATATCAACGTAGTCATGGCAACACTTCTTCCTGTCCCTTTTTAATGCCCATGTGCTGTGTCAGTTGCCGGGCATTTGAGACCCACCCCTGCCTGCATGGCCTGTCCCACTCCCTAACTGCATCAAAGAGCTGCCACTCATGCTGCATGACCAGCTCCACTAGACTGGCCAGCTCAGCCTCCCCCCACCTATGGTCCCTATGGACCACCACCCTGACAAGTCTGCTGGATGCCATGTCCACTACTAGCACTGAAGACAGTATCACAGAGCAACACCCTAACACCACTGCCACTCCCTGCTGTGTAGGCCTGCAATGTGAATCACACATACTATAGAGCGGTGTTGTGTGGGTCTGGGGCTGTGCAAATGCATTAGTGCCGCACTAACCAGAAGTGCAGAAACAGAGCATGCATGACCCCACCGTAACCCCCATGCATTCCTATGTTTCTACGCATGTGCAGTATTTTGCACAATAGTCTAGCTGCGCAGTACAAACACATTAGCCCGGTGCAATGGTGGATGGTACTTTGCCTGGCATACACCTATTTGCCTGGAGCGAAAATGTGCCATATTCAAAAACTGCATTCAAATGCATGCAAATGGGTCTACTTGGGTAGTTGGCGTGCAGTCTGCCTCATTACCATATCATTACAACTTCATTTGCATGAATTACTGTGTGCATTGCCTGGCTGGGCTATTTAAGGGCTGCCTGATCCCCACCTGAAGGGCAAACATGTACTGCAGGCTGAAGGAGGAGTCTATGCAGCAAAGACGCAGGCTCATCATGTTGCAGGAGGCAAATAATGCTGAGCAAGGTAGGTTTCACTCAGAACTGGCAGAGAAGTACTGCACTACTACATGGTCTGTGCACTGGTACACTGAACTGGTGACATGTACTGTGTGTGTGTGTGTGTGTGTGTGTGTGTGTCAGTGTGGGCCTGTGTGTGTACACAGCGTTGTTGCCTGCTGTGCTTCTGGTAGCAGGCCTCTGTATATACAGTGACCACAAGTGCATCAGGCAGGTGCACATAGGTACAGCGCTGCACTGCTGTGGCACAGTCAGACATGCATACTTGTGACTATGACCCTGTATGCACACACTGCACAACATATGGCTGCTACAGTGCCCTCACTGATTCTCACTATGCCTGGGGGGGTAATCCCATATGGCTGTTGTGCGCCACAGATATTCGTGTTGTGTACAATGTACTGCCCATCATGCATATGGACACAGACACGTTCCTCCACACAGTGACACACATTCAGTCACAGCGCTCAACATTCCCTGACCAATGATTGTCTACATTCTCCACAGGCACCCCTGAGGGACGAGCATGGATGCAGTCCCACAAATTCTCCACCGAAGAGTTGAGGGCACTCATACATGGTTATCTGTTATGGTTAGAGGCCATGCAATGTCACAAGAACACAGACGCCACTGTCAGGCTGATGTGGGAACAGATAACAGTGGAGGTCATGCTGTGGGTGGATGTGGGCACACAATGGAAGCTGTACAGAATCGTTGGAATGACTTGCAGCATCAGGCAAAGGAGGAAGAGGCGAGATGCCTAAGAGAACTGCACATCACAGGTGGTGGCCCAAGACAGGCAGCACTGATGACACTGGACCCCATAATGGAGGTGGTGGCAGTGACCATACGCACATTGGCCATAGCTGGTATTGAGGGTGGTGGATGTGAGACCCCACTGAATCTACAACATGCATGTGAGTGCATGTCAGCTGTGTGTATACACACCGGGGGCAGTCATGCTGCCATGTGTGCTACTGTGTGCACGTACTGTCATCCACATCATGGTGGTGATCATCACGTGTGTGTAGGTACAGTGCCTTCAGAAAGTATTCACCCCCCTTTGGATTTTGTCACATTTTGTTGTGTTACTACCAGAATTGTTAATGCATTGAAATGATATTTCACACCCCTTGATTCACACAGCATACTCAACAATTTAAAGGGGCAAAAATATTTTTATTGTGGAACAAAAATTTATGAAACATTAAAAACTGAAATATCTTGTTTACTTAAGTATTCACCCCCCTGAGTCAATACTTTGTAGAAGCGCCTTTGGCAGCAATTACAGCTTTGAGTCTTCTTGGGTATGTCTGTATCAGCTTTGCACATCTGGATTTGGGGATCTTCGCCCATTCTTCCTTGCAGATTTGCTCAAGTTCTGTCAAGTTGGATGGGGAGCATTGGTGAACCGCAATCTTTAGGTCTTTCCACAGATTCTCAATAGGATTCAAGTCTGGGCTTTGGCTGGGCCACTCAAGAACATTCACCTTCTTTTTCGGAAGACACTCCAGTGTTGCTTTGGCTGTATGCTTGGCGTCATTGTCCTGTTGGAACGTACATCTTCGCCCTAGTCCAAGGTCTATTGCAGACTGATGCAGGTTCTCCTCAAGGATGTGCCTGTATTTGGCTCCATTCATTGTTCCCTCTATCCTGACAAGTGCTGCCCCAGTCCCTGCCACTGGAAAGCATCCCTATAACATGATGCTGCCACCACCATGCTTCATGGTAGGGATAGTGTTACACGGGAGATGAGCTGTGTTAGGTTTGTGCCAGGCATAGCGCTTTGCATTCAGGCCAAAGAGTTCAATTTATGTTTCATCAGACCAGAGAATCTTTTGCCACATCATCTCAGAGTCTGCCACATGCATTCTTGCAAACTCCAGGCATGCTATTATGTGTCCTTTTCTCAGGAGTGGCTTCCGTCTAGCCACTCTCCCATAGAGACTACATCTGTGAAATGCTGCAGAGATTGTTGTCCTCTGGACAGGTTCTCCCATCTCAGCCATGGAACTCTGTAGTTCTGTCAGAGTGGTCATTGGGTTCTTGGTCACTTCCCTGACCAAGGTCCTTCTTGCCCGGTTGCTCAGTTTAGGAGGACGGCCTACTCTAGGAAGAGTCTGGGTGGTTCCGTAATCTTTCCATTTCCTAATGATGGAATTGACTGTGCTCCTGGGAACTTTCAACACCCTAGAAATGTTTTTATACCCCTCCCCAGATCTATGCCTCCTCACAATTCTATCATGGAGTTCTACGGACAGCTTCTTTGTCTTCAGGGTAGAGTTTCTGCTCTTGCATGCACTGTCAACTGTGGGACCTTAAATAGACAGGTGTATTTCCTCTGAAATCATGTCAACCATTTGAACTGACCACAGGTGGACTCCATTCAAGTTTTAGAGTGATCTCACAAGGAAATTGGATGCACCTGAGCTCAATTTAGAGTGTCATGGCAAAGGGGGTGAATACTTATCAAATCAAGACATTCCAGGTTTTTATTTTAAATTAAATGTACATAAAATTCCAGAAGTTTCATTCCACTTTGACATTATAGAGTCATTTGTGTAGATGCATGACAAAAAAATCCCATATAAATGTATTTTAATTTGAGTTTGCAACATCACAAAATGTGACAAAATCCAAGGGGGGTGGATACTTTCTGAAGGCATTGTATGTGGCATCACATGTACTGTGTGCATGGTGGGGTCTCTACTATGGGATACACATATATGTCCGTGCACGCATGCACAAAGGGTGTGTGCATATGTGTGTGTGTATGTGTGTGTGTTTGCTGGGTGTGCACAATGGTGTTGGAGTGCACTTTGTGACACTGGTGGCACTATAGACTACTACATGCTGCTGTACAGGTGTGGGTGTGTGTAGTGCCATCCCTGCCACTCACAATACATGCTTCATTCCACATCCCAATGTGCTGGACCCGCATATAGTAAGTGTGCTGAGGATGATGGTGCATAAACATCAGGCGCCTGGACAACATGGCCTCAGGAAGTGGCTGGGGATGTCACCATGTCTGCCAGGACTGCAGCAGCCAATGCTATTCCAGATGTGTCTGATGAGGACGAGGAAGAGGAGGATGATGATGAGACAAACATCCCCAGCGTGGACTACATGGGCGTAATGGCCGTGGTGGGGTGTCAGCATCTAACAGTGCAGATGAGGCTGGTGACATGTCAGGGCAGGATGTCTCTGGCCACACAGCTGTTGCAGATGCACCACCAACAAGGCAGCCAGTGCCCCCGCTGCAAACCAGACCACCCGTGTTGTGTGGCCCCAGGCACGTATCTACTAGCACAGACCATAACAGTAGTACCACAAAGGCAGGTGTTGTCTGTGAGAGGTCCACAGCAACAAACACATGCCAGGCCCCAAGACCGCCACCTGTGGGTAGCCTAATGGCCAGGCAGGCAGATTGCCCACATGATCTGTGTGTTGCAGCTGACACTGCGGTAGGGCTGCAGGCTGACGCACAGGCCACCCACTGGGCACATGCTGCAGAATGCCACCAGCCACCCCTACCCACTGTCCCTGTTAGCCCTGCACCCAGGGCCCCATGGGACCTGAACCCCATGTGCTATTACAGTCTGAAGTTGCATCACAGACAACTGCACTGGAGGAGCTGCATGCCTTCAGGTGTGAAATGCAACACGAGGAGCTGTCTCTATTCCAGGAGACTGTGAACACATGCCTATTGCATGCAGAGCAGCATGCTGAGAAATGCCATGCCTGTAACCATGAGGTGTTTGGGGTGCTCACCAGGGCTGTATGGGAGCTCACAGCCACTGTTCTCCCTGGTGGTTCTGCAGGGCAGCAGTGCAACACAGGCCGACAACATTGGAGGGCCACCACTGGATCACGGCATGCTTCCATTGCGCGTTCCAGATGCTCTGGGTCAGCCAGCACTGCTGCGTCATGCTCACCTGTGGGATTGTCACAGAGCACTGGGCACAGGTCTTCAGTCACACCAAGCCCCCACCGGAGCCACGGTCATCCAAGGGCAATGTCCACATCCAATGTCTCCTCTACCCAGAGTAGTCCCCATTGTGGGTGCACAGTCATGACTCTGTCCATATTCATGGTGGCCAATGGCGCTGATGGTATGTGCATGCCACAGTATCCTGCATCCCTCCCACATTCACACATGCACATGCACCTCCCTGCCCAGTAACACATCACACATCAGTCCCCCTGTCACACGTTTGCCTTGCATGTTCTGTAGTGTGAAATACTGATACACCTGACACCATTGCTTGTACTGTAAATACACATTTCATCAGATGCTTGTTGTCCATGTTGTGTTTACTCACCTGCCCATCTGGGTAAATGTTGCAATTATGTTGTTGTGATGCTCCTGGGACCTCCTGGCCATCCTGGGGTCTTGCCATTCCAGTTGCTCCACTATCCCCCTGTCCGCTGGCTCTGGTTCACTGTCTGACTGTTCCTCAGCTTCCGGTGTGTGTATTCTATGGTTCAATGCCATGTTGTGCAACATGCAACAGGCAAGGAATATATGGCTTATCTTCTGATGGCTATACTGTAGGGCAACGCCAGACCTGTCCAGACAGCAGAACCTCATCTTGAGCATGTCAAAGACACGCTGTATAATGTTCTGTGTTGCAGCATGTGCCTCATTGAACCATTCCTCAGCCACTGTTGAAGGCCAGGGGATGGATGTCAGTAGCCAGGGTCTCAGGGGATATGCACTGTCCCTTGTGGAAACATAGCCACATGCCAGCACGTGTGTACTATACCGGTCACTCAGCTTTCTACACAGCCCTCTAGCAGGTCCATGCTGACTGCCTCTGCACTCCCCCTCTCTCCATACCCTATTTAATGTTAAAGGGCACTACCCTGCCATTGGTTGTTCTCCTGTGTGCCTGCTGCGGGTACTCACTGACAATATGTCCATTGGGTATTACACCTTGCTCAAATGCCTGGCACAGCTGGGACATGTGCCAGATGTAGGTGTCTTGGGCATAGGCTGGGAACTTGGCAAGGACAATGATTATGCACTCTGATGCATCGCATACCATCTGGCAATTGAGAGAGTGGCAGCCCTTTCTGTTGATGTATACAGTATGTCCCCATCATTACCAGATGGTGCACAGATGGCAACGTGGGTGCAGTCCATGGCATCGAGTACAGCTGGTAAGTGTGCAACCCAATAGAAATGCTGAATTGTCTTTCTCTGCTCCTGTGCTGTGCTGGGGAATATGATGAATTCACCAGCATGTAGGACAAAAGCATCCTGGAACTGGGTCAGGAGGCGTAAGGTGGCTGACTGCAACACACCAATGGTATCACCTACTGGGGTCTGGCATGTCCCAGTGGTGAGAAAACATATCTCAGCCATCACCTTCTGCTCGACTGACATGGCATGACTGCATTGGGTGTTAGGCTGAAGCTGCTCATGCAGGAGCTCACACAGTTGCCTCAGCATGACCCTATTCATTCTGTACTGGCTCATGAGGTGGTCATCTGACAGGGTCTCAAATGATACCCTGGGCCGGTACCTCCTGTGTGCAGCATACCTCCTCCTTGACCTAGAGTGTGGCCCAGGGTAGGCCTGATCCCTCTTTTCCTCCTCCACTACAGCTACCATCAGGCACATCAACACAGCATCACAAGTGACCACCATCTTTGCTCCTGGTGTCTCCAGGCTACCCCTCTTCTGTGGTTTGCACTGTGTTTAGACTGCCTTTTTATAGGCAGTAACTAGCACCATGCTACTTGTTGTGCAATTGCATCTTGCACCACGCTACAGCTTATGTTAGTCCAGCATATTTCCTCCCCATCCCCCTTTTGGTTTACTCTTGAGGATGCCTCTAAAGCATATTCTCATCTGATCAGAATCCAACCTTCTGAAGCCCAGGACCCATATCTTACAGTGATTTGTTTCCTCCTTAGTATTGTCCTCAAACCATACCGATTTTGGTCACTTGTCCCCAGGTGTCATCCCGCCTCCACCTCCTTGACCTTGCTAGTGTTTGTGAGCACCATATCTAGGACTGCGTTTTCCCTAGTGGGGCTGTAACAAGTTGATTGAGTCCAGCACCTTGCAGGGTGTTCAGGAAATCTCTGCTTTTTGCTGTGAATGCCGTGCAGGAGGACCAGTCTACGTCTGGAAGGTTGAAGTCCCCCATCAGTATGACTTCTCCTTTTTCTGCCATTTTTACTATGCTTTCCAGCAAAGCTTTATCTGCATTTGTCTCTTTTTTGGGGAAGGGGGGCTATAAATCACTTCTACTCTGAGGGCTGAGTTTGTGCCAGGTTTGAAAGTGATCCACAGAGCCTCAGGTTCTCCCTGAGTTCTTTGGACTTCCATGGCCTTTATATCTTCCTTTATATACAATGCAACCCCTTCCCCATGCGTCATCTCTCTCTGTCCTTTCTGAATAACCTGTAACCCGGGAAAGCAACCATCCCACTTAAGGCTCTCATTTAGCCATGTCTCAGTTACTGCAGCCCAGTCCAGTCCTGTTTCCACCACTGTGGCTAAGAGTTCTTGGACTTTGTTAGCTAGACTCCTGGCATTTGTTACCATTGCCTTCCATACACTGGCGTCCTTCTTCCTTTGCTCCCATGAGTTTCATTTCCCATGAATGACATTACTATGTTCTTTTTGCTTCCACCATTGTGGCCGATAGGAGGCATCCTTGCCTGTCTCTGGTGGGGTGGTGTCAGGGATTCTGCTTTCTTGCTTCCATCTGACCACTACCTCCTCACTTTCTAATTTAAACTGCTGGCGGAAACGTAATATTTTTGTCCAAGTGCCATTACACTCTCCTTGGTGAGGTGAAGGCCATCGAATTTAAAATATACCCTTTCCTAGAATTCCTTCTAGTCACCGATGAAGGAGTGTCCTTTTTCTGAACACCACATGTGGAGCCATGCATTCAGTTCTTTGATTTCAGAGACTCTAATTTGTCCCTGCTCTCCTCCTTTCTCCCATACTGGGTGTACCTCGGAGAAGGCTAGGGTGGATGAAAAAGAGGACAGTCTATTATTCAGCTGTGAGGTGTGCTCCTTGACTTGTTTGAAGGACTGGCTGGCATTATCATTCATGCCTAGGTGAACAACGATGGCCCTGATATCTTCCTCCTCCTTACGGACGTATTTCATAAATTGGTCTGCAACACTTTTTGCTGTGGCCCCAGGGAGACATCTGACTTTGATTTCCAGTTGGTTGGTCCTGTTTAGGTATAATTTGACCCCTCGAATCATGGAGTCCCCCAGGATAAGCAGTTTCTTTTTCCCCTCATAGGAATGCTTGCCCTTGCGGGTTTGTCCCACCGATGTGGGTGGTGCAACAACCTTTCCTTCCTTGGACCCGAGTCAGTGTCCTTACGTAAGTGTGACTCATACCCTTGTGTGTTCCAACTACTCACATCCTGAAGCTCCTGGGGAAACCCTGAGACTGAAATCAAGAGGACACATTATTCCCTTGCACCCCAGCCTATGCCCGGTGAATGGCTGATACCCATCCTGGCCCAGTTCCACTGCTTCCAAGTTAAGAACTATATTGTGTGATGGGCCAGGGACCTGGGCAACCTGGTGTGGCAGGGTCACCACGTTATGAGTTTTCAGGACTACTCCCAGGACATGACAACCAGAAGACCAGCCTACACAGAGGCCTGCAAGGCCTTGCACTTGTCCAGGGTTCCATTCTCTTTGACATACCCAGCTCTCTTGTGAGTAGTCCATAATGTCATCCCAGTGACATTTAATTAACCAGAGGCCATGATAAACCATATTCGAAAGAACTGGCACAGTGCCCTCAATCTTCATACCCACCCTCAGTACCATGTGCCCCACAAAACACTGCAGCAACCCAAGGGGGACAGGGTCACAATGTGGATGGAAGTGCAAGAGGGTTCCTTTCATCACTTGAGAGAAGACAGCTGGCATCAGGCACCCAAAATGAATAGATGCAAAAGTAACCATGCCAGGGTCTAAAAACTAATTCAGAGCTACAGATCTGATCCCGGAGTCACAGTAACAGTGTTAAGTCCAACAATGGGGTTGAAGACATGTTAGGCCTCCCAACCAAGAAATGCAATGCCCAGCTGCAGACATTGCCCCCCCCAAAGCTCAAGCACATGTCTTGGGTGCAGTTTCTCTCCTGCCATCGACATCCACCAAGCTTCTGTCTGTTGCCCTGGACTTGCCACTACCGCCCATTTCTTGGACTTCCATTGTGGCTGCAAAGGTCCCCTTACCAACGCCAAGTTCCTCAGGGACTTCTGACACAAACCTCTGTTCCATCTCTTCCAGCTACCAGCTCTGCAGCAGGAGCTCCTATTCTGGCCTGCTCTGTCTGCATTCCAACTGACTCTGTATACTGCTCCTACAACTCTCAAGATTGATGGATAGCTGTGGGAGGAGTATCAGGGATGTGCGTCTCAGGCAGCATAGGATTTTTGGATCAACTTCCTCAGGTACTGTGTTTACATTCAGACTTTATGCTTTTCTTACCTCAGCAGCCAGAGTGAGTACTCCTGAGGTTGCATTTCATCTCATGGCCTCAGCCTTGTGGTTCTCGGAGCTCCCTGTGCCCTCTCCCTTTTGGGTTCTGTGACTTTCAGCTTACCACTTGAGGGTAATATATTTATACAGTATGTATCCCACCCCTGTGGGTTAGATATACCAATTCTTCCCTTGGTCAGGTTTTGGCCTAATTAATTAATTAATTACTTAATTAATTAATATGTATGGTTTCTGCCCACTGGTGGGGTCTCCAAGAGTCAGGGGCTGCCCTGGGATGTGGACATACGTAAGTGGTATTGGTGCAGTTTGGGGTGGTCAGTTCCCATGCCATGGAAGTGTGTGGTGGGGTTGTGGGAGCTGGGGAAATTGCTTGATCCTGCATCTTCTTTTGTGGCTAGTTGGGTGGTCTGAGTGATTCGGCAGCGAGTTGATGGGGTGGCGACCACTGGATAAGTTTAAAAGGCTCTGGTGGGCAGAGGAATATGAACGTGCAGCCCCATGGTAAAGAGTGGTCAGAGTGGGAAAAGAGCAGATATGGTGGCCAGTGAGTGGTGGTAGGTACTGATCCAGGATTAAAGCCACAAGTCCAGAGTCATACCCACAAAGTGGAAAATGGAGATAGAAGCCAGCAGTCCCAGTCAAGCTGCCAGCTCAGAATGTGTCCATTGGGGGGACATTGGCCCTAGCGTTTTAAGGGAAGGGTTGACTGCCAGTGACAGAAGAAAGATGGAGAACAGAGGAGGAGGGAGAGTGAGGGATGGAGCCTCTATGTTCGAGGGTTTCTCTGGCCTCCCACCTTACACGTTCATGAAAGGAGCCTGCATTCATAAATAATGTGAGAGCCGTCGTGAGAGACTAAAGAAAGATATGCTGCTGACCAGTATTTAGGGGTCAACTGGCCCCTCCAAAAGTGTGCTGCTGCCCAAAATTCCACTTGTGGTCACCCAGCCAAGGGAACAGAGAAAATGGTGGAGGGTCTGCATGACCATAAAGATCCACCACACTTAAACTCCGCTGTGGGCTCCTGGGCCCGGAGGAATTCATTTTGTAAATAAGTTCACGACTGGCCAAGTCTATCAATTAAACTGGGATCCCCCTGTTTCAGCATTATGGTTGTGAGAACTGTCTGGTATTTCAATGTCATTGCTGTTTAACTGGCAGTATAGCCTAGAGGTTAGAGGAACAAGGTGTGAACGAGCTTGATACATCCAGCAGACCAGACCTGAGCTTGATTCTACAACCTCGACTTGCATACTGTGTGACTCTGCGCAAGTCACTTAACCGCCCAGTGCTCCCAGGTCACCCCTGAAAACAGGCACTTGTGCCTAGTGGGCCTAACCCAGTAACCAAAAGACTAAAATAAAAAAAAAAAATAACTCCAAAGTTTTCTTGCAGCCCAGCACCAGGATGGCACCCCCTGACACTGAAGGATCCCTTCCAATGCAGTCGGCTAATGGTAATAACTGTACAAATGGCCCGTATGTGTTTCTGCTGTTGTGGTCACCCCTCCCTGATATTATCATCATGCTTACTCCTAGACGTGGGGATGGGGGGTTTACATATAGACAGTTATTTGTGGACCACTCTCATTTGGACTACTTTCCAGGACTGGAGGGGCTTATCTTCATTTGTTGCTGAATGTTATCTACAGTGTTCTGGTTGTGATGACTGTCTGCATCATTTTTAAGTGTTTTGTGTTTATTGGATCGATTTGGTGGGGTACTCATGTGTTGCCCCATGACCTGTCAGACCTTTATACATGGTATCATTTGTATACCCTCCTCCTGGCCATGGGGCTACTGTGGATTGTGGTTGGGTGCTTTTGGGCTTGACTCCTATCTAATGGTATGGCATGGCAATTTTACCCATGTGGCAGCACCTCTGTCATCATCTACCTGGCCTGGCGCACTTCCCCTCCTTCCTCCTCAAAGGACCCCTGAAGCTGCCTTTTCCTGCATCCTGGTCCCCAACTGTTTCCTTCCTCCCCTTGAGCAGCAGAACTGTACAGATTTGTCAGAGTACATCTGGGCATTTCAGGTGGGGATATCAGTAACACTGCCTGGCCTTGTGCCTGGGTTAGTAGGTCTTTCTACTTTCACCTGAAGCATCTCTCTCCTTGCCAGCATAGCGTACGGAGCTTCATGGGCCGATCAGCGGCTAAGAACCAGTCCTTCTTTTCTTCTGCAACTGTCCAACCTTAGAAAGACTGCAATTTATGCCACAATATGCTGTCTCATACACCCTACTCACTGCTTCCTGAACTACTCAGGCTGGAAGCAGGAACTCACACATATGCAGCTTTTTAGACTGTGAAGGACAGCCGCAGAGTGTCCATTAGTGACATATTTTTATTGCCCGGGTCTGCTGTCTGGTATTACTCCTGGCAGCTGGAACCTTGCTCTTATTTACCCAGTTTCTGGCCTGGATGCCCTAGAAGTGTCTGCTGCAGATCCTACTCTTGGTGCAACTTATGCCATCATGCTAAGTCCTCCCCCCCTTCTCACACTTCCACTGTTGTCTGGTGCCTTAGTCTTTAATCCCCCCAGCTACGATTGCAACATATGGACCCAGCACTCATATCCAATGGACTACCACACTTATTTATCTTAGTGTAGCCCTCCTCCCCCCATACACTGGACTTAGTCTTTGGGATGGAGAAGAATTGCCCTTGTCCCAGTTGCCACTGGGGCACTCTCATGCCCACTTTAAAGGGAATGCTACACTTCCTGCTCCTTCCAACTGGTTCTCAGGATTGAAGTTTTGGGGTGATGGAGTCATTACTTGTCCATCTCTACATCATCTGTTTTTCCATTGCAACTTGATTTCCCAGATTTTGTTTCATCCCTCAGAAGACACTGGGTGAGCCTGGAATTCAGCTGGTGTCCCGCTTTAGGTACCCAATGCCTTACAAAGGTTACAATTTAGTTCAGCTATTCTGTTCTGGTGTATTAGTACAGTTCTGTGTTACAGATTGTGTTTGCTCTTTTCTTCAGTGCTGTCCTCCTTCCTTTCAGCAGTACCCCCACATCTGGGCATGACCCTCTACTACTCATTAGGCCATGGTAGGTCTCTTCATGACAGACCCCCGGTTAAGCTTTACCTGCTGCCATCACCCTTCTTGATGTCTGATGTTCGTTGTCACAGCTGGAATGTTTGGGAATTGACCTCTATGACAAAATGCAGGCAGGTCTTGACCAAACTGCACTACATGTGTACCCAATTGGCTCTACTTTAGGAGACTAAACTTCTTAGCCAGGAGGCTCAGAAATCATGCAGGGGGTGGATAGGGTTGGAAATCCACAAGGCCATAGTATCCAAAAAAGATGGGAGTCTCCATTCTGTTTCATGCATCCCTTCACTGGAAGTTGCTTAAGAAATTGGTGAACACAGAAGGAAGATGGGCCCTTGCTCTATTTGACACCCTCACAGCCCTTTAGCTGTGGGCAACCTATATAGCCCAAACAGGGACTCCCCCGGTTTCTTCTATGACATGGCCAATAGCGTGGCACAGTTCAATGATTCCGACACCACTTATTATCAGAGGGAACTTTAATCAAATCATGGACTATTCTTTGTACAATAGCCATGGCACACCAAAATTCCACTCAAGAGTGGACCAGACCATCTCACTATGGCTCAAGGACTAAGCCATCTCTGACATCTAGAGGGTTCACAATCCTCAAGTGAGGGATTGTAACTGCTACTCTGCAGTCCATGGGTTATATAGCTACCTTGACATGTGGCTTACCTCCCATGAAGCTACACCTATCTTAGTATTGGTCGTTATCACCCTTCTGGTAATCTGAGACCATGCTCCGGTTAAGCTGGACCTCCTACTGGGGCAGTCCACCTGCTGCACTCTTAGCTGGTGCCTTGACCCCTTTCTGTTGTATGACCATCTGTTTCAGCCCTGGCTTATGAGAAGGTCAACAAGTATCTCACCATTAATGGCACAGGGACCATGTTGGTGGGTACCCTATGGAAGGCTTTTAAAGCTACCATTCAGGGGCAGATTATGTGATATGCATCCCACAGGTGCAAGGAAAGAGAAAGGAAGCTTGCAGACCTCGAGGCCCAGCTTAAGCTGAAGGGAGCTGAGTTCAAATCCAACCCTAAAGTGGGGGGCTTACTCACAGGTCCATAAAGATATCCTGTGTCTGTGCATAGACATTAATGCATTCCCAGCCAATAAAGCTAAACTGGCAATACTTCAGATTTGCCATTGGTACTAGGAAGGGGCAAAGTGTGATAAATTTCTTGCCTTTCACAGGCAGAGAAGCACATAGCTGCCTGCACAACAATTATGGGGAGCTATGTATTACATCCCTGCTGATTAAAGCTTTACATAGAAACATAGACTTTGGTGGCAGATAAGGACCGCTTGGCCCACCTAATCTGCCCATTTCCCTACCTACAGGATAAGCTGCAGATCCTAGTTAACCAACAGCCTATTTCTTCCTCTCCCCACAAGAATTGCCTTATGTCTGTCCCATGCATTCTTGAATTCTCCCACAGTTTTAGACACGACAACCTCCTCAGGAAGGCTGTTCCATGCGTCCATCACCCTCTCTGTTAAAAAATACTTCCTCACATTGCTCTTAAGTCATCCCCCCTCTATTTTCAAATTGTGTCCCCTTGTTCTTGCACATCTCTTTTTCTGAAAGATGTTGCACTCTTGGACTTTATTATTTCTACTAAGGTACATAAAAGTTTCTATCATATCCCCCCTCTCCCTTCTTTCCTCAAGGGTATAATGTATTAGGCTCCTTTAGTCTCTCCTCATGTGGCTTCTCTTGCAGACCCTGCACCATTTTAGTTGCCCTCATTTGGACTGCCTCCATCCTGTCTATGTCCTTGTGGAGATGGGGTCTCCAGAACTGGACACAGTACTCCAGATGGGGTCTCGCCAACTGTCTGTAGAGAAGGATAACAACTTCCTGTTTTCTGCTGGTGATGCCTCTCCCTATACATCCCAGTATCCTCCCAGCCCTCCCTATAGCCTTCTCAAATTGCTTGCTAACCTTAAGGTCATCTGATATGATTACCCCCAGGTCCCTTTCCATTTTTGTTGCTGTTACTACCCCCCTAATTTAGGAGGCAGTATAGCGCAGTGGTCTAAGACTCTGAGCTGCAAATTTGGTGACATCCAGCAGACCAGACCTGGGTTTGAATCCCACAGCCTCCACTTGCATACTGTGTGACCCTGAGCAAGTCACTTAACCTCCTTGTGCTCCCAGGTCGCTCCTGTAAAAAAGCTTTCAGCTTAGTGTGCTATACCTGGTTAAACAACTAAATAATAAAAAAAAAATAATTGTGTAGTCTTCCCCTGGGTTTTTGTTTCCCAGGTGCATTATTTTGCACTTCTTTGCATTGAATCCAAGCTGCAATACTTCTGACCATTCCTCCAACCTTGAAAAATCCCTTCTCATCCTTTCCACGCCTCCTTGTGTATTAACCCTTTTGCAGATCTTTGTGTCATCTGCAAAGAGGCATACTTTTCCTTCCAGACCCTCTACAATGTCACTTATAAAGACATCAGAAAGGACTGGACCCAGTACTGAACCCAGTGGTACCCCACTTGTAACACCTCTTTCTTTAGAGTGGACTCCACTTACAATTACCTTCTGTGTCCTGTTGTTCAGCCAATGTTTTACCTAGACTACCACCCTGGGACCCACTCACAGGCTGGTTAATTTGATTATTAATCTTTTGTGTGGGACTGTGTCAAATGCCTTGCTAAAGTCTAGTTAGGCCATGTCCGCAGCCCTCCCTGGTCTACTACTTTGGTCACCCAGTCAAAGAAATCAATTAGATTCATCTGACATGACCTTCCTGCTGTAAACCCATGCTGCCTTGGGTCCTGTGCCACACTGGCCTCTAGGTACTCAACAATTCTTTCCTTCAGAAGTGATTCCATCACTTTCCCTACCACAGAGGTCAAACTGACAGGTCTATAGTTTCCTGCCTCTGTCTTGCTCCCACTTTTGTGAATGGAAAACACATCCACCTTCCTCCAGTCCTCAGGTACCACATCATCCTCCCATGAGTTATTAAAAAGGGTAATAAGTGGTGTCACTAGTTCTCCCCTTAATTCTTTTAGAATTCTGGGGTGAATTCCATCAGGCCCCATTGCTTTGTCCACCTTCAATTTTAGGAGTTCTTTCAGAAGCCTTTCTTCTGTGAAAGGACTGGGATCAAACCCCCTATCCAGAGTGCTTCTGTTAACTGGATTAGGCACCTTCTCCTCCTCCTCTTTTGTGAATACTAAGCAGAAGTATTCATTCAGTATCCCTGCTTTTTCACTGTCCCTCTCTGCCCACCCAACATCCATTCTATTCAGCCTCACTATCCCTCCCTTTGTCTTTCTACACTCCTTGATATACCTATAAAAGGTTTTATTCCCATTCTTAATCGAGTTGGCTATCTTTTCCTTAGTTTGGCCCTTTGCTATTCTGACTTTTCTCCCTGCTTCCTTCTGCCTTAACTGGTACAGTTTTCTGTCTTGCTCCTTCTGTGTTTGCTTATACTTCTTAAATGCTATCTTTTTCTCCCTAACTTTCCCTGCCACCTCTTTTGTTTTATTTATTTATTTATTTATCAAGTCTAGGATTACAAATACCTTTGAGCCTTGGCTCTTTTACAAAGGTTCCACGTCAGAGAAATACAAATTATGGGGAAGATCAAGACAGACATTACAACAATGTAGACATTGCAAACAGAGTACAGAATAATACAATTCAGGGGTAGCATTGTAACAAGGCAGCCAGCAGCATTTGTCAGAGAAAATAGACAACAGATAAGAAGTGCCAGAGTCATTGGGAGAGGGAAGAGGGGAGGGGGGAGAAGGAATGTAGGAAGGGTGGGGAGAGGGTGAAAAGTGCAGCATTGGGTATACCAAGATGTAAGGGTAGAATCCAGTGAGGAGGGTAGGGGGGACCACTAGAGCAGGAAGGAAAGTGGAGAAACAAGGTTAAGTTGGACAGTCACAGGAGCTGTTGGTAGTGAGATAGTCCCGGAGCATAGTTTTAAACATACCAATTGTTGGGGCAGAGGAGATGGTTGGGCTGAGGCCATTGAACCAGAGTGGTGCTCGATAAGCAAAAGAGCGTTGTCCCTGTGAAGTGTGACAGTGGGGGACTTTCAGTAGCTATAGCGTGGATCTCCTAAGGCACCATTTGTTAATTCGGTGTTGTAACAGAGTTGAGACCCCAGAAGGTGCAAGGCCAAGATAGATTTTTTCACCATGGAGCAGTTGAGAAACTTTATGTGGTTTGATAGTTTGAGCCAGCTGGTCTGAGTGTACAGGTCACATGTGTTGAGAACCATAGTGGCTTTTTCTTTCATTTTGATTTATTTATTTGCTTCACACAAAGGCTTGTTGCCTCTGTGGTGGCAGTTTTAATGTTTCCCCAGTGTTGATCCGCCTCTCCTTCTAGCCTGTTTGCTAGTGCTTTTCTAAGGCACTCTCCCATCTTGCCAAAGTCAGACCTCCTGAAGTCCATTACCCTCACTTTTGTATAACTTGACTCTGTAGCTGAGTTTATCATGAAAAACTCTGGTGGTCACTTGTTCCCACATGGCTACCCACTTCTAGACCTGAGATCCTCTCACTGTCCCCATTGGAGAGTACAAGGTCTAAGATTGCTGCCTCATGGGTGGGTTCCAAAACTAGCTGTCTGAAGCATGCCACCTGTAGAGCATCGAGAATGGCCATGCTCTTGGATATGGCTGTAGCAAAGGTGCTCCAGTTAACATCTAGCATATTCATGTCCCCCATCAACAGTATCTCTCCTTTCTCTGCCATCCTAAGGATGCCTTATATCATATCCTTGTCCATTCCCTCCCCCTGACATGGGGGTCTGTATACAACCCCTGTGCAGATTGTGGTGCCAATTCCAGTTTCTAAGGTGACCCACAGTACCTCCCCTCCTCCCTGTTTACTCTTTTGTTCCATTGCTTTTATCTCTTTCCTTATACAGAGAGCTACTCTTCTCCCTCTTCTCCCTTCCCCTCTCCTCCCTGTCTCTCTTGTAGGTTGTGTACCCTGGTATGTTAACATCCCAGTCATGTTTCTCTGTGTACCATGTTTCTGTGACTGATAAAATATACAGGCATCCCTCTTCCATCAAGACCACCAGTTCAGGGAGCTTGTTGCCCAGACTGTGGGCATTGATATTCATTACCCTCCATTTCTTGATGGCCTTACCCATTTTTGCCCCATCCCTGTCCTTATTGCCTTTGTCATTTTCTCCATTTACTCCTGCCCTTCTCCCTATCGACATCTCTATCTTGGTGTTTACCTCACTTACTACCTTGATTATTGGGGAGGGGCTAGTATTTCCGTGCTACTTTCCAGTGCCTCCCCCCTTGGCTAGTTTAAATGCTTGCCAATGAAGTGTTCAGGCCAGAATTGTATGCCCATCTTTACTAGTCCAGAAAACCTCTTACACTTCTGCCATACAGGTCTTTCTTAAAAAGCTCTACCTGCCTCACATTACACCAGAGCAGGTAAGTTCACTGGTATTCCCCCTTTCAGTCTCCAAAATGGAGCAGGCATTGAAGGGCTTTAACTACTAGAAGGTCCCAGGTGATGATGGCTTGCCAACTGAATTACATCAGATGTTATCTTTTGTCATCTGCCCAGTGCTCCAACTGCTTTATCAGGAGGACAGCACAACCCGATCATTTCCCCCTATGATAGCCACTGGCACAATAACTATCCTTCTCAAGCAGGAGAAAGACCCCACTCTGCCAGCCAGTTACCACCCAATCTTTCTGATTTCAGTAGATAGCAGGATTTATCCTAAGGTGCTTGCTAAAAGGCTTGATCAGCTTGCATCTTCCCTGGTACACCCCTCACAGGTAGGATTTATGTGGGAATATTTGAACTCTGATAATCTGCAGTTCCTGATAAATCTGATTGCCATTGCTTGGCAGGCCACTTCTCCACAGGCATCTTAGTCACTGGCTTCAAGAAGGCTTTTGATTCTACAGAGTGGGGTACATTTATAAGACTCTAGTTTGTATGTGATTTGAGGAGCAATTCCTGGCTTATAGCCATACTATGAACACTGCCCCTAGGATGCAGGTCCTTACTAATAGCACCCTTCACCCCTTTCAACCAAACCTTGGGAATCAGACAAGGTTGCACCTTTTCTCTGTTGCACATCATGGTGGTCATTGAGCCCCTCTTAGAAGCCATGCACCAGCACTCAGCCATAAAGGGAATCACTATGGGAATGGACCAATACAAAACCCTACTATACACAGACAACTTACTTGTCACACTGGCCAATGTCTAAGATAGCATCTGCACCCTGATGAACTTACTGCACACATTATCTATGACCTCAGGGTTGTGAATTAATCAGGGGAAGATGGAGGTCATAGCCCTTAATAAGAAATGCCTACCACATGCATTCCAGACACTGCGGCTGCAGTGGGAGTTGGGCTGTATTTCATACCTTGTCCTCAAAATCATCTCCCAGGTGGGAAAATTTGTGAGATTACCTTTATCCCTCTGCTGACCAAGCTCAAGCCAGAGATAGAATGCTGGAGGATGCTTCACTTGTTCATAGCTGGCAAAAATGAAGCAATAAACAGGATCACTTCTTCAAAACATTTTCATCTCATCTCATCTCATCTTATCTCATCTCATCTCACACTTTTCTAGACACATTCCCATCAGCTGGCTTGACCAGATGGACAAATTTGTGGGAGGATTTCATTGGGAAGGCAAACTGCCATGCTACAGCTGCCAGAAACTTCGTACTGTGAGGATGGTGGGGCTTCCCATGGTTTAAAAGAGATTATTGGGCCTTCCATGCAGTGCAGACTGGCACTGGGTCCAAACAGTGCTGACAACAATAGTCTTCATAGTGTATGCAGTCAAAATGGAGCTGTTTTATTTTTTTCTCACTCAGGGTGGAGGGGCAGATCATAGGGCAAGTTAAATTTCTGAAGCCATGGAATACTGTTTCCATGGCCCCATGAAAAAAAAATAAGTCCTAATGTGAGTAAAATGAATGGAGACCAGGATTAGAACCCTGGTCTCCAATAGCACTGGCCAAGCTGCTCTATGTCCCAGCCCTCCATGCCAAGGGAGCAGCTTGACAAGCTTCCTGTATTCTGGTGCCCTTGTTCCTGATTGGCACTGTGGACAGCGATGATAGGCGTGCTTACTACAAGCACTGTAAATCCCCTCTTGCTGTCTAAGGTAGTGCTATCCAGACTAATGCTCAGTTGACTGACGCTATTCTGGTAGCTCTAATCTAACTGAGTACCATGCAAACCTGCCAGTGGTTTGCATATCCAACTCAGTCACCCTCCCCTTAGTTTGGCATCAAATCTAGATGTTGGGCAGGAAGCCATCAACATGTTCATTCACTCACCCCCAACCCCAAAATTGCAGTGCTGTATCCCACTAGTCATACCTCAGTCACCACCTGGTGACATATAGGCAAATGGCTGGGTATTGATCTTGCCCACCCTAGACTCACCCCTCATGGAACAATGCCTCCATTTAGGTAGGGAGTAAAGACATTGCTTGGCCTAGGTGGCAACGGCTGGCATCCCTACCCTCTCTAATGTTCTTTTCCCACATCATAATACCATGGAGCACTACTTTGGTTACCAGAATCAGTATGATCTGCACAAAACCAAATTTTGGAGATTTCTCCAATTATGAAGCACCCTGACCCATACACTGAAGACTGTGAAGGGGCTGTGGCAACTCAGGGGGACCACCCCTTTCTGGCCTGGTTGTCCCAGTCCTCTGACATTATTCATTCTCCTGTCAAGGTGTACATTCCAGATCAATCTTCCTTGGCCTGGAATGCATGGGCTGCAGCAATAAGGAACACTATTCCTGACAAAGAGTGGCTCCTATGCTGAAAAGTGGCTCATACGGCACTGAGGGACCCCCACAGCAGACTGCAAAAAAGACACTTCTCTGTTGGTATTGAATCCCTGCAGTGCTGCACTTGGCACAACTTCCTCCAAATGATAACTGCTGGAGGTGTGGATGTGTGGGAGGAGACCGCTGTCACAACTTCTGGTCATGCTAGAAGCTAAGATGGTACAGGGAACAAGTCAGGATCATGATCTGCAGGATCCTATGAATTCCCATCTTGGACTTACCAGCTCTTCTCATTTTAGGCTCCCCCATGCCCTGACCACATGTGAATTGGCTCATCCAAGCTGGTGTTGAAGCCAATCACCTCCTTCTGTATAGGTGGTGCTCTACTGTGATCCCATCTATGACAGAGCTTCTGTGTACCCTGGCCCACATATCTCACTACAAATGTCAGGCTCACCTCAACTCCAATAACCTGCCCAGATACCAGGATATGTAGGCTCCTTTACTTTCTCAGCTGCAGACTCCAAAAGGGGGTACATCTGCTCCTGTGTATGAACTGATCCAATCCCCAAAAACAGGTGTTGGATTACACACACCCTTTCCACTGTAGGAAAAAAAACTATAATTTGCAAAAATATGTTATAATATTTAGTTATAATATCTAGTTAATATTATGTGGTTATTAGGGGTGACGTGATATAGACAATATTATGAGGTTATTTTAGTTAATATTATGTGGTTATTAGGGGTGACGTGATATAGACAATATTATGTGGTTATTTCAGTTGGCATGTGATACTAGACAACTGGTTCAAAGACTATAAAGGGTTTTTGTTTCCATGGATCGAAAAAAGAGGTTTCAAGCTGTCTTTTAAAAGTGGCTTGCATGAACATCAGAAAAAAATGGGATTTCAAACTTAGATTTTTAAACATGCTATTTCCTCTTAACTTTCACATTTAAGTGTCTCCAGGATTCAGCCTGAAGACAGAAACTGATAAGGGAGCCATGGTAGCTGACATATCAAGTGATGTCTTCCCTGATAACAGAGCTAGCACTAAGCAGGCACTTTTGTCCTGTGTAGAAAAACACAACTTCAATACATTTCAATATGGAACACAGACTTTTGTTAATTGCAGGAAAACCCATGATAATGCCGAACTATAAACAACAGGATCTAATATCTGATGTTTTGATGTATTAAAGGACTGACATTCAGGAATGCAACTGGTGGAGAAAAAACATTATTTACAAATAAGTCCTATGGCAAGAGTTCTGAAGATAATGTACAGTAGTCTTGTCTGGTCTTATATGAAAGCTTAACTCATGAAACTTCCAAAAATATGACTTTTATGAATGCAAGAGGTTGCAGGATCAAGTTATGTTACTTGAAAGCTTTGCAAACTGTTTTAGACAAACAATTTGTCACCTGGACAATTTGTGAGCTACAGTCTGGCAAAAGCAAGTCAAAGAAAATATTTTTTCAAATGAATTCTGGACTTTTAATGGACTTTCTAAAGGTGGATTTGGATGAAAGATATCTTATTTTGAAGTTCAAGACATACAAAGTAAGATTATTTTCTTTTAAACACATTTTTCTTGAAAACAATGTTATAACTTTTTTTAACTTATCTTAGGCACTATTTGCCTTAGAGAAATAAAAGATACATGAAAATGTGGCATTTAATGAGTTAAGCTCTGAAATGTTTGTTTCAAGACAGTGTCTAAATGTATTCAAACATTAGAAGAAAAAATAAGTTTGGACTTAATTAAAAATTCAGAAAGAGGCTCTTTCATCATGTGGATTACCAAATGTGGCACAGCTGGATAGGCTGTGTACATTCTTACAGCTAGTGCCCGACTGCTTTCTCATTGTGTGGATTACTGAATGAAATTTTTAGATAGACATGCCTAACTCAGATCTTACTGGTAAGATTTGTTTCAAGCTGTTTCAGACAACAATTCCATAAAATACTAATTACTGAAGCTGTTTTTGGGCCAGTTATCTGGGCTGGAAAATTGTTCATTAAAGAGGACTTTTGGCAGTGAGACTGCCAAAAACTATTACTGTGATTTCTCAGCTTTTCCTGATTTATATAGCTGCACTTTGCTTATAAGCAGAGAGAGTCCCAAGAGCCCAATGTTTGCTGGTTTCCATTTGCTTAAAGAGTAGAGAGGTCCTTGTGGCACCCTATTTACAAAACTATTTTCTGAATTTTGGGGTGTGAGAAAGACTGCTTATATGTGGACTCTGGACTGTATACATTTGAATTTTCTTTGTTAGTAGGCTTAAAATTTTTTCTAATTTCATTAAGATTCTCCTGTCTGTTGAAATGTTGTTTGGGGGTTGGGTGGGAGTGGGGGTGGGGAATTTAAATTGTTTAAAATTTGTATTTTTGTCTTGTTTGTGTGGTGTTAATTTGTATGTTTGTATGGTTGGTGTGTGTGTGTGTGTGTGTGTGTGTGTGTGCTGGTTGTGTGATTGGTGTGTGTGTTTTATTTTTATTTTTAATGGTTAAGTTAGAATTATGTGTAGAGGTGTGCAGGCTGAAAGGATTACCTACTCAGTGGACTACCTGTGATCTCTCAGTCTTTTTTCAGGGCTCCCATTATTTTTGCCAGCAGGGGTGCTCAACTGCTACCAGGAGTTGGGGTCCTAAAGGGGTGAAGCAAACACTGCAGTGAGGATCTCTAGTTTGTCAAAGTGTGGGCAGGATTATTGTAGTGCAGAAGAGGAGATGCCCAGGGAGAAGAAGGTACCAGGACAGAGGACCATCATACCTGGTGCCCCTCCCTAGGGCCCTGCCAAATGTCATTTAGTAGCAGGTGGTTCATCCAGCTGGCTCAGGTCATCCCCTTTGGGACTTTCTTTGTAATGCAAGGTCAATGAGGAATAAAACTGTGGTGATGTAGTTATTCATTGCCCATTCCTCAGCTGACCTTGTGTGCATTAATGAGACCTGGGTGGGTGATCATGCTTGCCCTGTACTGGTGGCTTCTGTTCCCCCTGGTTACTCAGTCTTGCACTGCCCAAGGAGGGACTGCAGAGGGGTTGGGTTGGGCACCTGTTTTAGATCCACCCTGGGCCTCACTGCATTTCTAGTGAGAATACTAGTGTATTTCAAGTGTGTGGTTACTAGTTGTGCCTTGGGAGTCAATTACAGGATAGTTCTTATCTACTGACCTCTGAGGAGGAGAGAGAGGAGTCTATTACTCCATGAGCTGACAGACTTCATCGTCAAATAGGTGTTGGAGTCCCCTAGGGTTTTAGTCCTGGGTGACTTTAATGCCTGGGTCGATGATGAATCCCGTCACTCTGGACAGTAGCTCCTCTAGCTGATATCTCATCTGGGATTGTCTTAGGCAGTTGCCTCCAAGATTAAAGATGTTGTGAAATTAAATTTTGCCAGCAAAATTGCAACAAAACTGGCCATTTCGCCACATGAAATATTTTATGAAATTCGGCCTTTCCGTAAAATATTTCATGGGGTGTGAAGTGGTGAAATTTCATCCGAGAAATGCTAAATTTCACCTGAAAACAGTGAAATTTCACCAGCAAGTGGAGAATTTAGCTTTTTTGTGGGAGAAATTTCACACTCTGTAGGTGAAATTTCACACTCTGAGGTCAAAATTCTATATTTTGCTTCTGAGAAACATTCTGTGAAATGGCCGAATTACGCAAAATATTTTGTGTAACAAAATTCAGCAATTTCACACATCTCTATCCAGGATACACATACAGTGCCTGCTACAGTTAAGTTGTCCGGTACCCCGGCATTCACAGCACTGTCAGTAGTGTCAGCAGTATGTCATGTGGTACATCTGCCGTGCGTTATGTGGTGCTGTGTGCATCAAGATTTGTCCAGCAGTATGCCTAGCTCAGAGCTAAATTTTAATTAAAAATCAGTTCAGTAGTAACATGGAAAATGTGCCAGGTGGTGCTGTTTCACACATACAGTAGTTGCATTCTGTTAATTGGCCAGGGTGGCGAGCATGCTGTATATTTCCATATCACTTTTGTTCACTCTTGCATGTGGCTGGCATACATCTGCTGTTCCCCTGACATCTGGTTCTGTCTGATTAGCTAAACTGTCATTCAAGAATAATTTTACCATACCTTAAAAGGTGAGATTTAATAAAGAGAAGTTGTGTGATTTTGATGCTGCTGCCTTTTTCATTACTTATTTATGCATGAATTATGTACTGCACCTTCTGATTCAATCCATGTAAAGTGAGTTCAATGGTTGTTAAAAATGGGTCCTGTGGTGTTTTCATGCTGGCACATATCCACAGCCTGTTTGTTGTATTCAAACCCAGCAGCTGTCACTTGTGATACTTGACAGCTCTGAGAACCAGTGCTGCTGTACTTTCAGCTTTTTCTTATTTACTGTGTAATCACTGCACCATAGCTAAAAGATCTTCCTCATCACAGTCTGTTTCTATGTTTTGCTTTGTGGGGGAGTACTAACTTACAATGGTGTTCCACTATGCAGGCTAAGTGGAAATTGCTATGCATTTAGTTGTTATTGTATGTCACCGTGATAGACATGAAGAGAATCTGCAGGGATTCTCAGACTAGTACTAAAGCTGCTCATACTGTATTCCTAAATAACAGTACATTATGTTTTATTTTTTGTGTTATTGATAGGATTTACTGCCACTCCTTGCTTGCTGTAACTTGACCTGAATGCCAGTGTCACTCATTGTGTTGAGACTAGCCAGTGCTTGTGAAGTATCAAAGTGCGCTCTTCTTTATTTCAAAGTGTGGCCACAAATAAGTAAAAAGTCATAACGTCGGTGGTCAGTTTTAACAATGTTGCTCACAGCTCACAGCATGAAGTGAAGACTTCATGCTGTGAGTGAGATTCTTAAAACTGATCACCACTATTTGGATGCTTTACCTATTTATGGCCACACTTTGAAATGAAGAAGAGTGCACTTTGATACTGCACAAGCATTGGCTAGTCTCCTTTGTGGAATTTCAATATGGCTGTTTATTTACTCTGTCTGCCTTAGGCAGGTGCTGGTCCCCTTTGCAAAGTGTTGTTAAATATCTGAGAAACTCATCAGAGGGACAGAAACCCTTGACATGTCACACACTTAGTGATTACAGTTGGGCTCCTAGCATATTTCCTGATTCGCAGCCTGTGTGTCACTGGAGATAGCCAGAGAGGATGACCAACGCACTCCAATCTGTCATCATTCTGCAGTGCTAATGAACCATTTCTTGCCTGATATAATGTATCTTTACATGCATGCTGCATAATGGCAGCAGCAATCATCACTATCAGAGGACACAACCCAGACAATCATTTACTCCATTTGGAGCAATATGACCATCACTACCCAGTCTTCATATCAGCACTACTGTAACTAATTAAAAAAAAAAAAAGAAATGATCACTTTCTATACTGGACATCGATGGGGGGGGGGTGATCCGACACTATAAAGCCAGAGTGAAACCAAACAATTAATCAATTTGCATATACTGACTGGATGATTTTAAATGGCTATACTATATATATCATCCTCATTGATTCACTGCCCCAAATTAGTAGAACTGAAGTTCCCATCTGTAGATGTCAGCCTCTGATCTGGTCAGCTTACTCTCGGGGCAATGCATGTACGATCTTCTGGGGCAAAGAGCACTTCATCATGTGACTGCTCCTACCAACCAGATGGTGTGTGAGTGGTAATTTTTTTTTATTAAAAATGTACTGCAGATTTGTTACAAAAAAGTAAGTACTCTAATGGTCACTGTAGTGGCTGGTTTTACATTAACAGCAACCTGTTCTAGCTCAAAAAAGAAAATCAGTATGGCAAGTGAGAAAAGAACAGCAACAGGGACACAGTGCTCAAGCTTAGAGCTAGAGACCATAACTAAACAGGGCACTGACCTCCAATGACTTTCCTGAGTCCTTGGTATCTTGTGTAATGTTTTATTAGATCCAAACCATGCCAAGATGTTGAGATAGAGCTACAGTAGGTTGGACTGCTCACATTATGTACAATCGGTCTCAATGGAATGGACTATATGTAAATTTGGGGCACAGCAAAAATGAGGAGCATAGACATAATGTGGGTATACTGTTTTATACACAGCATCATCCAACTTGTCCTTGTATCTCGCAGTATTACTTGGTATTACTTGGCATTATGTGGTATGAAAGAACAGAAGAAGGCCAGAGCCCATCGAGACTGTTCCCCACACTAGTGGGACATTATTTATCTATTATCCCTCAACCAAACATCTAATTTGTTTTTAAAGACAGTGGCACTAGTTGCCTCTATCAAGTCATGTGGCAAGGTGTTCCATTCAATGGATGCTCTTATTGGAAAAAAGTTTCCCCTTTTGCTGGTTTTATAAGTTTTTACTTCAAGCTGTTTATTATGCAGTCTCAGAACATGTCTCCTTTTGGAGAGTGTTAGACCACATTTTTCCATTAGATCTGATGAATTTATTAAATTAAAAACCATAAGCATATCACCTCTTAATCTTCTAGTCTGAAGAGAGAAGAGACCAGTAGCTTTTAATCTGTTCTGATAATCCAAGTTTGTTAATCATGGAATCATTCTAGTTACTCTCCTTTGAACCTGTTCAAGAATTGCTATGTCTTTTTTTTGGTTTGGATTCCAGAAAGGGGAGCCATAGTATAGATACAGTCTAATGAATGCCCTATACAATGGAATAAGGCATTGTTCAGTGCGATTAACAAAAGTGCATTTTATTTGCCTCAAAAGTCTGTTGGTCATGCAAGCAGTTCTAACACAGTGATCATTTGATGTAAGTTTATTATTAACATATATCCCTAGATCTTTTTTCACAATTTGATGAGTGACGTGGTAGTCCATTTATATGATATATCGTTTTTGGCTTATTTACACCAAAATGCACTACTAAACATTTGCCTTGATTAAACTGCATATGATTTTCATTTGCCCAAAGTGTTAATTTTTCCAAATCCTTCTTTAATGCATAAATATTTTCTTGATTATTAACCTTGCCCCCCAATTTAGTATCATCTGCAAATTTAACTATGAAGTTATTTGGCCCTGTTTGTAAATCACTGATAAAGAGGTTAAACAATGTCGGTCCCAAGACCAACCCCCTGTGGTACACCACTTGTCACACTACCCAAATCAGACAAGATATCATTAATTCTGACTCTCTGAGAATGATTTGTCAACCAGTTTAAAGTCCAGTTGACAATATCAGGTGACAAACCTAGATTGTGCATTTTAGTAATGCGTTTTTCATGTGAGACTTTATTGAAAGCTCTACTAAAGTCCAAAAGAATTACATCAGTAGGGATACCCACATCTAGTAGAGTACTTATATTATTGTAAAAAGATATCAGATTGGTGGTGCAGGAATACTTGGGAGTAAACCCATGCTGATTTGAATCATAAATTCCTAATTTTTTTACAATCTTGATCTATTAGAGACTTCATTACTCATTTCATTAATTTACCAGCCACTGAGGTCAGGCTAATTGGATGATAATTTTGCACAGAACCTCTATTGCCTTTTTTAAATATGGGAGTAACTATTTCTGAATGCCAATCATTTGGTACAATGCTTTCTTGTAAGGATTTATTGAAAATAATTCACAAATGTATAGAAATATGTATAGAGGTTTCGATCAGAAACCATGGATGAATACCTTCTGGGCCTGGACTAGTATTTTTTTAGTTTTTTGATAGCCTGTATAATGTAAATTGGCTAGAACCTATGATAATCTATGTGGTGAACTTTAAATGTACTAATAGGTGATTTTTGAGAGAAGACAGAACAAAAAAGTACTTATTAAAGAGATTTGAGGTTTCTATATCAGATAGAGAAGAGCCATTGGTTATAATGGGACCAATAGTCCTTGATACACCTTTTTTTACTATTTATATAGGAGAAAAGAGATTTGTGACAGTCTTTTGTGTGAGCTAGTTTAAATTCTAGCTTATTTTTTGCCAATTTAATAGAATCTTTTAAGTTTTTCACAGATAGTCTGTATTTATGTAATAGAGTAGTTTTAAATGGAACAGAACTATTCTTAAGTTTCCTAAAAAGTTTAATTTTTATTTTAATCTGATTTTAAAATGTCTTGTTGAACCAAGGGGGGATTTTTCCTTTATTATTAAATTTCCTCTTAGATGGAGTAAAGGTATTTTCCAAATAATGTACAATGTTTTTAAAAAAGTCCCAAGCTTGTTGTGTTGTACAATTAAGATGACTAGATTCTCAGTTTATGTTTGTAAGTATTCATTGATTTTAGAAAAATTTGCTTTGTTATAATTTTTTGTATAGTATAACTTCTTTTGTGTAGTTTTAAACTGTTGAATTTCAAAAAGAATAGATAAATGATCACTGGTCCCAAGTGGATCCCAAATTTGTAAATTGCTAATTTGTTGCTCTATGTTAGTAAATAATAGATCCAAAACATTAGGACCTCGAGTGGGTTCAGTAACAAGTTGTTGTAATCCAGTACTAACTACCACATCTATTAGTCCTTTCTCGGCATAGGACTGTCCTGAGAATGAGTCCCAGTTAATATGAGGGAGGTTAAAGTCACCAAATATTACAGTATCTTGAGAATCTGAAAAAATGTGCAATTTCTTTAAACATATCAGTTGTGGAATCTGAATTTTCAGATGGAGGTCGATAGATGTTACCAATAGTTATATAGGACTGCTCCTTCAATAAGATTTTAACCCATATACTTTCCAAAGGAAAGGGAGAACACACTTCAAAAGAAGGAATATCATTTTTGTATGTACATACAAAGTCCACCACCTTGGTTATCTAATCTGTTTTTATGATATAACTTATAACCTGGAATTTCTCTGGACCAAATTGAGGATGCGTCCCACCAAGTTTCAGTTACTCCCACCACACCTATATTTAAAGTTTTACATTTGGCTTCGAGTTCTGCTAATTTGAGTTGGTTTAAAGATCTTGAATTCAAAGCTAGGAATTTACATTTAGTTGTAATAATATTTTGGAAAGTATTCAGAGACTTGGGAATAGACCCATTCTCTCCCATTGTTTTTAGTTTAAACAATGATTTATGATTTTAGTGATACTTTTCCCCATAAGTGTACTACCCCTATGACTGAGATGTAAACTGTCCCAGCAAAACAAGGAAGAATGATCTGAAAATGATTCTCAGTGGGTAATACAGGGTATATCATGCTTAAAACACCACTTTCTCAGCCATTCATTTAGGGCTTTGATTTTCTGCGTCATGGTAGATGTTGATCTCGGGACAGGTAGAATTTCAGATATACATACACAACATCCCCTATCAAGTAACAGGTTACATAATGCCACATAGTCCTGTTGTAACTGATTAAATGGGGTGTTGTTTATATCATTAACACCAGCATATATGATAACCTGTGGATTTTCCCCCTCATTTTGTAAAATTTTAGGCATCATGGAGGTAATGTCAGATACCCTGGCCCCACGGAAGCTAGAACAAGTGCGGTTGCTCTTGTCACTATTGCATACCGCCCTGTCAATGTGCTTAATGATTGAATCTCCCAGGACTAACACTTGTTTTGAGACAGTAGGGGTATAAGAATCAGAAACAGGAGATTGTTTAACACACTCTGGAGTGACTAACTTAATATGTATTGATTTGATAGCTTGTGACTTACTAGGACAGGTATTCATGGGCATTAACTCCTGATTGAAAAGTGTTTTTAAACCGTTATTATCAACAGAGAGTGATGCACAGGATAAATCATGTAGCACTTCATTATTTGATACAGTCAATTGCTCAAACCTATTACAAGTTTCAATATTGCTTTTACTTCAGCCACATAATAGTATATCTCACTGCCAATTACTTTCTTTAGTCTCAAAAAAGCCACTGTTCAACTTGTGTTAAAGATCAATGTCTGATCTGGGCTGGTTTTAGAGGATAGATTAATATCCAATCAGATTCAGATATCAAGTTGGGTAGCTGTGCATCCCTAATCATATGCAAAAACAACTGAATAAAAATTATTTAGTAACAAGAAAAACAGAAAGACTTGCTTCTTCTTTTTAACTTTTTTGTAAACAAATATGCAGAACCATTTGACACATCACCTAAAACTACCTCCCATGCCGAGAGATAAAAAAAAAGCAACCACACTCAGGAACAATTTAACATAATTGTTTATATACAACAAAAATGGTACAAGTGACTAATCATTTACCAAAAATTGTAATGTAATCTAAAATATATATGAATGACAATGTCAAACTCAGATTTTTACCATGCTTCAAGTTCAGACTGCAACCAGATGAAATGTAGGAATGGGGACATAACCCTTTCTCGTTATATCCTTTCAGGCTATCTCGGTGCATGTTTAGAATGTTATTCCTCATAACAGTACTAACTGATAAGAATATGCCCAAAAGTAAAACAAAGTATACAAATTACACATTTTTTGTCTGAAGATATGTTTATTGTTGTAATACAGGGTAGAACTGAAACAAAACAGTACATAATCAAATTCCTGTCCCCTATAATGTCAAGTGACCTTGAACTGTTAAGCTGTTGGTGGTATTTTTAATTAATTGTAATGTGGGACAAATCCACACAGGATGATGGTTTCAGTACAACTGTTTATTTAAAATAATTTGCAAGATGCAGGCAGTCTGACCAAACTGCACAACACAGAAGAAAATTGCACAGATGTTTGAGTCCCAGATTATACATTCAAATGAGTAGATAAAGGAAGTAGTATTACCTGGCCTACTTTGACTTTAGCAAGGCATTTTACACAGTTCCACACAAAAGATTACTAAACAATTTAGCCAGCCTGGAAGTGGGTCCCAGGGTGGTGGTCTGTGTAAAACACTGGCTGTACAACAGGGTACCACAGGTTTCAGTACTGGGACCAGTTATTTTTAATGTCTTTATAAGTGACATTGCTGAGGGACTGGAAGGAAAAGTATGCATCTATGCAGACAACACAAAGATCTGTAACAGGGATGACACACATGGGGGTGTAAAGGATGAGAAGGAACATGGCAATGTTGGAGCAATGGTCAAAGTCACTCATACAGTACTTGTAATTATGGTAAAGATAGGTAATAGTCAAGAAACAGTACTTTAAGCACTTTATTAAGTTTTATAGGATTGTGTTTGTGTTCACAAACAGTGATGAAAGAAAACCAAATAACAAGCTCACTACTGTTGCTTTACTATTATTGTAAGGGTCTGGAAAATAATTTGTATTTGCACCTGTCCCAAGTCAGTGTGTGTGTGTGTGGGGGGTTACAACTGGGATATCAGAGAGCAGGGACACCTATTGTATAATTGGCTGCAGATCCATGTACCACTCACTTTTTCTGCTGTGTCCAGGAGGTGAAAGTACCTTGCACAGGGCAGAATAACATGCATGGCCCCTGTAAGAAAGACTTCAGCTCCCAGTCATACTTTCCACCTGATTCAACAGGAACATTTTTTAAAACATATCTGAAGGACTATCCAAAGGGTGCATATAAACAGTTTACAGTAACTTGTGAATGATCACACAGTCTAATATCAAAAAAGTAAAAACTCCTCCTTAACCCACCCCATTATCCTCAGAGGACCCAACTCTCATACAGACCCCCCCCCCCAGCTTCATCACATGCCCTCTAATCCTAATGCTATATCTCATTAGAAAAACACTGAAAAAAAGACTACCCTCTCTGTCATATCTCATCTTACTCTTCTCTCCTCTCCTGTCTTCCAGGGTGTGAAAAGAAATGCAAGTAGCACTTAAATAATTCTTCCTTTTGGAGAAAGTGATTTGTGACATGCTGTGGCATTCTTTGGTCTGGTTCCTGTGTGTGTGGGGAGGGAGGTGCTTCTGAGATTCATGTAATGTGCTTCTGTGACATTTTTGGGGCTCTTTGCTCTGATTTCAGTGTGGGGAAGGGTGATTCTGTGACTTGGATTTGTTGATTAAAATGTTAAAGTGGGTGATTTAACACCTCATTTTACAAAGAGCAGCCCATTAACAGGCATAAGTGTTTAAGAGGTCTGTTGTTTGTCTAGTGCATCCACCTGGTCAACAAAAACTAAACAAATAATATTCTTCTACCCAAAACTAAGAAAATAAATTCCCTTTTGCATTACTTCTATTCACCCATAAATCAAATGAAAATAGTAGTCAGGTAAAAATGTTACAAGTGCACAATTGATACAAGTTGATCAGTGTAAATAATACAGAAAGCTATACTGCAAAACATTGTATTACAGGTAAAAACACATTGGCAACTGGATATCAGGCACATTTTTTTTTTTTTACTTTTGCTCAGTTTAATATGTTATAGCATCTTTTATAGATTTATTATTTAGTAAGTGCCATAAACCTATTGATTGAAAAGTACAAATGCATCCAGAAATGAATGGGCATGTGGCTTTGAGTAATTATTTCTTCATGAAACAACTGCTGTTCAACAAATCAGTCACTTCTCACTCCGGCAAGTCTCTTTTGAGATACACCAATTGCCCATGACCATTAAAACATATTGTAATATGCAATCTGTCTAATTGTTACGATTGCTTAGTCTGTCTCAGTGACAGTCTACAGCATGAAACCGAAGGTGATTCAGTCATGCTGACAGCTGATCATCTATCACCCTTACTCCTTTCAGTTTGTGAGAAACAGCTGCAAATTCTAATTCAAAACAGACATGCTGGAGGGAGAAATTACTGATTTGTTGAATGCAGTAGAATGATCCACTCTCACATCCAAGAGACAAACAGGAGTCAGAACTGGTGGGAAGATGACAGCATGAGAGAGTCTCATTCTCTCTCATGCTGCAGCCTATCAGTCACATTTAAAAAAAAATTCTTCTGCTTTATTCACTGTGCTGCACTTTATCTGTGCAACAGCAGTAATAACTTGTGACAGTGATATATTAGAGCAACTTCACTGTGATTTCCTAACCTCTGACATGATGTGAAGGAAGTGCTAGTGAATAGTGTAAAGTGCAAGGCTGTCAGCATGAACGAATCTCCTTCATTCGCCTGCTGCAGCCTGACAGAGCAACAGTTTCAGATTTGTGTTCACATTGGTGTCTGATGATGATTAAAGAAATACTTACTTTAAGTAACCATATATAGTGCAAGTCCTGTACAAGCAGTAAATCTTCCAAACATTAGAATATGCACTACACAATTCAAGGCTGTTGGATCATATACTTGCACAGTATCATATTCAGATGATGCCAATTTACTCTTAATATTTGTCTTATCATGCACAAGAGGATGTAATATGTATATGTGCTGATAAAATTCTCTCATCCATTTCCATTCTGCTCTTTTAATAATGGAAACAGTGGAGAGGATCACTTGTATCAGCACATACAGTATAATAACATCTCAGGCATATACTGCACACCAAAAATGAAAAGCACACTGGTACATTTTAAAGTCCGATCTAATATTGTGCAAGTATACAACCAAACGGTGCACGGTGTACTCTATATCTGAGCTGAAAACATCAAGGATATAATTATATTTCTTACTCTATTTTTTGCTGCATCTGTATTACACCATGAGCTTTCTATGCACACAATTCCTTAATTTCTGTCCTTAATAAAATAATAAAGTTCTCAGATAAAAGATTGTGCTAATTTCTTTATGTAACGTTGTATGTGTGTTTGGGGGGGGGCTTTACACAAGTAAGCTGCACTAATTATGAGAGAAGACTTTAACTGACAACATAAAAATCAGCTGCTGAGAAGCAGCAGTGTACAGTTTGGTGCAGGTTTTGGGAAAATCGGCTGCTGTTAGAGGGACTGGAATGGAGTCAGAGATTACCGGGCTTCAAGAGCTGCTCAGTATTTCCACTTACAATATGTAAATTCTAATAATGTGTAAATCATGTACATTTCACTGAGTTATAACCTTACCACAAGTTGGCTCATAAGCTACTGTTAGAGTTTAAGGCTGTTTCTAGGGGCTACAGTTTAAGCTTGACAATGTGTTTTCCATCAGTGGCAAACAAATGTAAAATTCTCCTTGCAGTTCCTCATCCTCTTGCACCTGCTGAGCATTTTTCTGTTGTGTTTTTGTTTCAAAATAATTTTTGATTTTATTTTGTTAGTTGTAGTGTTGTGTAAGTTTGAGTGGTCACAGTCATATGGCATGGGTCATGGTGGGCTCATATATTGTACTGTACATCCAGTAGCACACCTTTGGGCAGCTGTTTTGCAGTAAATCACCACCGTGTTCTCTTACTATTACTCTCTCAATTCTACAGAATTGCAAGTTTACTGGTGAGCCACGTCCTGCCTCCTGGAAATATAGCAATGATTATGGATTCACTATGATTAGCAGATTTACTTTATATGCACCATTCTGTTTCTTTTCCCCATATGGACTGTGGTCTGTAGTCTGCACATGAAAATAAAAGGGGCATAAAGGGGCATGATGCTTGCTAAACAGATTCTGTCATTCATTGCCTTCCACTTCATTCAGACAGATTTTAGTGCCTTAACCAGGCACACAAGGCAGACAATAAAAGGAGGAAGTATTATAATTGAGAATTAATGATAGAGTGCATGGTAAAGGGGGAAAAGAGATCACTAATAATATGAACTAGATGTTAGGTAATTCGGAATTCACTATAAGGTGACAATTCAAGGCATGATTAACATTGGCTATACCTGGTAACCATAGCTGTTTATTTAACTTCTTATTTACCCTGTTTTGAAATTGGTTCACACTGAAATTTCTTGTAAGCAAATTGGCTGTACTCTGAGATACTTCAGAAAATTGTAATAAAACATACAACAATGGGCAATGCTTTAAAAAGACAAATTACATTTAGTTGCAGTAAAAATCATTTATTATCTAAAACATTGGCATCCCTGCACTGCAACCTGATGCCATCTGTGGGTTAATTCTGAGGGGGACATCCATTTACTATACAGACACATATAATTGCTGTAACTGCTCAAGTAGACATTGTGTGGAAAAGAGAGGAAATGCAGTTGACAACTAAAACAATAAAGCATCTCACACCACATCCAACACTGCATTATGCAGTTACCGACTCATTAACTCCTCAGTAATGTACCATGAAGAGCGGCACCGAGCTGTACTGAGTGGTATACCTCGATAACGACAAATCTTTCTGTAGCAGGCACTGTACATGGACACACTCTCAGCCTGGTTTTCTCACTCAGATTTGACTCTATGGCAGTCAAGGTTGATTCGGTCAGTTGGTCAAATCATTATTCTGTTGAGTTCCAGTGCGGGGCCCCCTGTAAATTAACCCCTTTTGTGGAGACAATCCGGTGTCATCTGACGAATAAATTGGAGCCTCACCAACTCCAGGAGTCACTGGATGTCTCGAGCTTGATGCTAGCCTGTGCTCAGAGTTCAGATGCTGGGGTTGAGGCTTATAATACAGCCTTGACTGAGGCCCTGGACCTGAGTGCACCCTACCAAATTTGCCCCTTTACCTCCCAACATTGCTCACTGTGGTACTGTGTTGAGCTGCATCAGTTGAAGACTAAAGCATGTAGGTTAGAGCATCCCTGGAGGAAGTCATGCTCTGAGGAGGACACATTGACTCTAAGGCTCCATTATTCAGAGTATCAGAGGGCAATCAATCTTGAGAAAACTGAATTTTTGTCACACTCAATTGCTGCAGCAAGAAGTCCCCCAGCTGTGCTGTTGTACACTGTCAACAGCTGGCTGAATCCCTACTGTCTACAGTCTGGGACATAATTTTCTATAGAAAAGTGCAAGCAGTTTGGGCATTTCTTTGCCAACAAGGTGGTCTCTGTCAGAGCATGTATTACCTCCTCTGGTACAGCTTTTGCCTGGGTGATCGACCTGCTGGTGAAGATCTGCTGCCAAGTTGGACTGAGTTTCATCCAGTTTTGGCAGATGAGATTCTCTGGGTGCTTGCCAGCATGCATCCCACCAGCTGTGCCCTGGACCCAGGTCCATCATGGTTTGTTATTAGCTTCTTGGATTTCCTGGGCCCAGTGTTCATGGAGATCATTAATGGGTCTTTAAGTGAGGGTGTCTTTCCTGCAACACTGAAAGAGGCTGTAGTGACACCCCTCCTTAAAAAGTCATCTTTAGACCCTGAAGTTCTCTTGAACTATAGGCCCATCTCTAATCTTCCCTTCTTGGGGAAGCTTATTGAAAGGTGGTGGTTGACCAGTTGGTTGAGACTCTGTCCATCTATAAACCTCTCCAGTTGGACTTTCGGCCCCAGCACAGCACTGAGATGGCTTTGGTCAGGGTTGCACATGATCTCTTCATGGCAAGGGGCTGAGGGCACTATACCATCTTGGACCTGTCTTCAGCGTTTGACAGGGTAGATCATGGTGTGCTTTGGACCATCTGCAGAACTATGTGGGCACTACTGGTACAGTTTTGTGCTGGTTTAGCTCATATTTAAGTGGAACATTGCAGCATGTAGTCCATGGGAACTTTTCCTCTGGACCTTTCACATTGCCTTGTGGTGTTCTGCAGGGTTCCATTTTGGCTCCCCTGTTGCTTTCCATGCATATGATGCCACTGGGAGAGATGCTTAGGTGGTACAATCTGGGGTTCCACTGCTATGCAGATGATTCCCAGTTGTACCTGTCATGTTCCTCAGGTGACCTTTCTGCTTCAGATATGCTGAGATGGTGTTTAGCTGAGATTAACAACTGGATGTCTGCTAACTGGCTATGTCTCAACCCCGGCAAGACAGAGGGTATGGTGATTGAGCCAGCTCATGGGGGTATGTTTGCTGATGGGAGACTGCTGACCTTAGTGGTTGATGAGTGTCCCCTGTCGGTGATTAGTGCAGTCAAGGATATTGGCATTTTTCTTCATGACCATCTTAACCTCGAAAAACAACTGTCTTTTGTATCAGAGCCAGCTATTTCTATCTCCGGAATATCACCACGATCTGTCTGTTCTTGATGCCTGCTGACCCTGGCTATGATTATCCATGCCTTTCTTACTAGCGGACTCAATTACTGTAATGCTCTGTATCTAGGGCTATCTGTAGGTTTGATGTGTCAACTTTAGCTAGTGCAGAATGCTGCAGCCAAGATGTTGATGGGTACCTCAGTGAGGGATCATGTCACTCCTATTCTGTGCTCTCTGCACTTGCTGCCTGTGAGTTCACCCATCACATTCAAGATTGTCTTGTTAACTTACAATGCCCTACATGGTTTGGGACCTGACTACCTAAAAGAGTTCTTGGTTCTTTACTCTCCTATCCACCCCTACGCTCCACTGAGGCTGGTCTGCTGGTTGTATAATCTTCCTGTTTAAAGAGAGCTAGAGATTGAGCATTTGGTACAGCTGCACCATTGTTGTGGAACTCACTCCCACTGCATATTCGAGTTGCCAGCACAGTGAAGGCCTTTAAAGCCTCTTTAAAAACATATTTGTTTGAAAAAGCTTTTAATTTTCTTGATAATGTGATTTTATTTGCTGGGATGTTTCATTGCATATGTTTTTTAAGCACTCTGAGCCCCTGGATAGGGCACTATATAAATAAAATTTTCCTTGCCTTGCCTTGTGTCCTAAGAAGAAAAACTTGCTATGCTCACCTCATTTGCATGATCTAGTCAATGTTGGTAAGTTTTGCAGGATATGATGTCATGATGATGCTCTGGTAAAATGGTATAATAGATTCAGCCATTTTGAAGAAGGGCAGAATCTCTTAATCCTGACACTGCATGGTTCTATATTGGTCAGTCTGTGTTTTATGGCTGTGAACAGAATTCCCTCCAAAATACTGGACTGCCTTTCTGTATTTGCTTGGAGAATTCATGTCTTTCTTTCTGCGTTTGCAACAAAAGAAACTGCTTAATCTTCATGCAGCCATATCAGAATGGACTTCCATTAACTGTGTGGAGGTTGAGCCAAAGACTGCAGCAGAACTCAGAAAGGACTTTTGTAATCAAGGTGAAGAAGGATTCTCACCAATATTCTGAAATTAAGAAGAAAAATTTAAATTCTTCAACAACCAATGCTTTGAATATCACTTTTCTATTTTAATATAATAACTGGGGAGGATTTTTTTCCCTAAGGAAACCCAGTATGTAATTTGCTGCTATAAAGGGGTGTTTATAACAGCAAACACATGCTGGGTTTCCATCACTCCGTTCATGCGCCAGCTGTCTGTCTTCCTGTTCTCCATCCCACTGAATAATACACCACACCCGCACTAGTCTTGGTGGTAAGTAAATCTTTCAAAAGCAAACAGGCTGCACTATTATATTTGAAACTTTGTGAGCCCTGTCTGTTATTTAAAACTGCTTACTTGAATTAAAAAACATGGAAAGGATGGAAGGAAAGGTTTCAACAGCCGTGGACAACACTGATAGTTGACCAGACCATGGCTAAATAGCAAGATATTTTTATTTTATATACTTGCTGTGTTGAAAAAATGCTCCCCAGCAATTATGTAACATAAAAGATGGTGTGGTGTGTAAAACTCAAATTTTACACACACCCTCAGTGTTGGATGCTTAAATAGACCCCTTGAATGTCACTCTTGGGGTTTATGTAGCATCCAATACCTTGGGTGTATGTAACATTCTCATTACACACACCACCCATGCTTTATTTTATATATAATTTTAGTGTAACTCGGAAGGGAGGATTGGGTTACACAGTGGGGGATTTCTTAGATAATTAGAATATGGGTATCTAAAGAAACAAAACATTTTGCATGCAAATAAGCGTTTGAACAAGTTTCATGTGAAAAGAAGTGCTTGAACAAGATTAATATGCAAAGAAACAATTTAAGTTGTATGTGAAAATAAACTTTTCTAAGTCTTTGTGCATGAACAAAGATGTTATTTACAAAGTAAGACTAAGACTGCATATTGTGTCTGATTGCATTTGTTTACTTTTGTTTTTGTTTTTTGTTTTCTTTTTGCAAGTTGTTATTTTGTATTTATACTGCTTTTAAAGTGTTTATAAAACATTATATTTATGCCACAGTTATTGGTTATTAGTTTGTATTGCACAGGGACAGTAAAGTTTATTTTTAAATAATTCCAAGGGTTTCACAGAAAAGTTCATTTATAATATTCATGACCTTTTATATGCAATAGGTGGTAAAGTATGAATCCAAGCCAATCTTACATTGTTTTATACATAGATACATAGACAGTGTCGGCAGATAAGGGCCTATGGCCCACCCAGTCTGCCCATTTGAGCTTGTAAGTTCAGTTTGTTTTCCTAGAAGTCTGTTTCCCCTTACCCCCGACCTCTAGAATTCCTTTATGTCTATCCCATGCATTCTTAAATCCCGTGATTGTTTCTGCCCCCACCACTTCCTCTGGCAGGGTGTTCCACTTGTCCACCACCCGTTCTGTGAAGAAATTCTTTCTCATGTTTCCTCTGAATTGTCCTCCCTCCAACTTCATCCCATGCCCTCTAGTCCTGGAACATCTTTTCGCTTAAAATAGTGTTTTCCTGCACCCTGTTCCTCCTATAAGATACTTGTATGTCTCTATCATATCCCTCTCCCTCCTCTCCTCCAGGGAGTACATGTTCAGTTCCTTCAACCTGTCTTCATAGAACTTGTGATGCAATCCATTCACCATCTTTGTTGCTCTCCTCTGAACCTTCTCTACCCTGTCTATGTCCTTACGCAGGTATGGTCTCCAGAATTGTGCACTGTACTCCAGGTGGGGCCTCACTAGTGTCTTGTATAGCGGAATTATGACCTCCCTTTTCCTGCTGGTGATGCCCCTGCCTATACTTCCCAGCATCCTATTTGCTTTACCTGCTGCCTTGTCACACTGTTTCCCTACCTTGAGGTCATCAGAGATGACAACCCCAAGATCCCTTTCCTGCTTGGTGCATGCAATATCCTCACTCCCCAACTGATATATTGTGCCAGGGTTTTGTGCCCCATATGCATTATCTTGCACTTCTTTGCATTGAATTTCAACTGCCAAACCCTGACCATTTTCAAGTTTCTGCAGGTCGCTTTTCATTCTGTCTACACCCTCTGGTGTGTCTACTCTGTTACAGAGCTTTGTGTCATCAGCGAACAGTGAAATTCTGCCTTCTAGATCCTCTGATGTCACTGATGAAGATGTTGAATAGGACCGGTCCCAGCACTGATCCCTGTGGTACCCACTGGTCACTCTTCCCTCTGTGGAGTGACAGCCATTTACCACCACCCTCTGTGTCCTGCCACCCAGCCAGTTACCTACCCACCACGCTACTGTCCTGCCCACACCCATATTCCCAGTTTGTGTAATAGTCTTCTATGTGGCACAGTGTCAAAGGCCTTGCTGAAGTCCAGATGGGCCATGTCCACTGCCCTCCCTGATCCACCTCCCTAGTCACCCAGTCAAAAATTCAATGAGGTTGGTCTGACATGACCTCCCCTGGTGAAACCATGCTGCCTTGGGTCCTGTAGTCCATTGACAACCAGATGTTCTACCAATCTCTCCTTCAGTAGTGCTTCCATGATCTTCCCACTACTGAGGTGAGGCTGACTGGTCTGTAGTTCCTCTTCTCTCTTTGTTCCCACTTTTGTATAAGGGGACTACATCTGCTGTCCTCCAGTCTTTGGGTACCTCCCTGTTTCCAGTGATTGGCTAAACAGGATAGCCAGAGGGTCAGCCACCACCTCTCTTAGTTCTTTAAGGACCCTGGGGTGCACCCGTCTGGCCCCATTGCTTTATTAACTCTTGTACTTCCAGTTCCTTCAGGACCCTTTCTCGTGTAAAGGGACTTGTGTCCATTTCTGCACCATTCTCACCCTTGTACTCCTTTCAGACCCATTACCCTCCTCTTCCTCAGTAAAGACTGAGCAGAAATACCTGTTCAATATGTCAGCTTTACTGCTGTCATCCTCATCGGCTCCCATCCTCCCCTTCAGTCTCACTATCCCTCCCTTTGTCTTTCTTTTTTCCTTATGTACCTGTAAAAGGTTTTGTCCCCTTTACCCACTGATTTTGCAATGTGTTCTTCTGTCTGAGCTTTGGCTTCCCTTACTGGCCTCCTGCCTCCCTTTGCTTCTCCTGGTACTTCTCCTATCCCCTTCTGCCTGTGTCTTTTGTATTGCCTGAATGCAATCTTTTGGCTTTCACTTTCTTTGATACCTCTTTGGAAAACCATAATGGTCTCCTCTTCCTTTTCCTCTTGCTAACCTGCTTAATGCATAATTCTGTTGTTCTTGTAATCCCCATTTTAAATACTGCCCACTGTTCCTCAACCCTGATTCCTGTCCCATTCCTCTTAATGCCTCTTTCAAGTATCTCCCCATTTTCCCAAAGTCTGCCCCCCTAAAATCCAGGATACATGTTTTTGTGTGGTTTGGTTCTGCTCTTTCTGTGATTTCAAACCACAATGACTGGTGGTCACTGTTACCCAGGTGCTCCCCCACTGTTACCCCCATCACACTGTCCCTGTTTGTGAGCACAAGGTCCAGTATTGCCTTCTGCTGAGTAGGTTCCAGGACCAGTTGCTTGAGGAAGGCACCCTGAAGGGAGTCCAGGATAAATCTGCTCCTAGTTGATGCTGCTGCTGGGATGCTCCAGTCCACGTCTGGAATATTGAAGTCTCCAACCAGTACTACCTCACCCTTGTCTGCCATCCTTTGGATGGCTAGCATTAGAGCCCTATCTGTTTCATCCTCCTGGGCTGGTGGTCTATAGACCACACCTGTGCGGATGGCTGGCCCCATTTTCCTTTCCAGCTTAACCCACAGTATCTCTCTCCCATTTTGTTCCTCCTGGATCTCTGTGGCCCTTATGTCATTTTTCACATACAGTGCCACTCCTCTCCCTTCCTGCCTGCTCTGTCTCTTCTGAATATGTTGTAGCCAGGTATGGCCATCTCCCAGTCGTGGTTATCATTACACCAGGTTTCACTGATGGCACAATGTCCAGGTCTGACTGTACCATGACAGCCTCCAGATCTTCCATCTTGTTGCTAAGGCTCCTGGCATTTGCACAAATGGCTTTCCATGATTTGACCTCCCTAGACTGCTTCACTGTTCTACTCCAGCCCCTTCCTTGGTTGTCATTTATCCCTGGTTCTCCTTGCTGTCTGCCCTTCTGCTGAATTTTGCCCCTTTTCTGCTTATCCACCTCTTGGGCACTAATCTCCATCTTTTGCAAACTGCTTTGCAGAGATAGCCACTCCTCTGGTTCACTGGTTCCACTGCTAGCTGTGGGGGGTGAGCAAGTAGGTACCCTCCTTGCTGGTCTGCCAGCCCCCTTTGCTAGTTTAAATGCTTGTCAATGTAGCATTTAAACTTATCATTGAGTGCTTGGATTCCCCTCCAGGATGGATGCAGGCCGTCAGGCTTGAACAAACCTCCGTCCCTCCAGGTGGGTCCCCAGTCACCAATGAATCCAACCCCTTCCTCACAGCACCAGTTCTTCAACCATGAGTTAAAGTTCCTGGTGCATGCACTCCTCTGCGCTCCCTTGTCTCTCACAGGTAGTACTTCTGAGAAAGTGACAGAAGTAGCTACTTGCTTGAGACCCCTCCCCAGTTTCCTAAACTCGTCCTGATCTTCCTTTGGCTCCCCATTTGCCATGTCATTAGCACCTAGGTGGATAATGACATCCAGCTCACCCTCCCGACTTGCCTTCCCAGTGATCCCCAGGATCTTCCTTCCATCCCTCCATGCCGTGGCACCTGGTAGGCACCTCACCTCCCTGTCCTCCCCCTCCTGTGTTCCTAGCTGGATCCCTCTTATGATGGAGTCCCCCACCAGGATTTGATTCTTCTTCCTCTGGGGTCCACTGCTTTCTCAGCTGAGGTCACCTCCTTGGCTAACCTCCAAATCCTTTCCTTCCACTTCTCTGGGTACCTCTATTTGGTTGTCCTCATTTGCCAGTGTGGCATATGAGTTCTTGAGTGGAATAGGATCTGGGATGTGCCTCTGCCTGACTGCTCTAACCCTCCCTGAGCCCACTGTCATCCACATGCTCCTCGTTCTCGGCATCCTTTGAGGATGGTACATGGTTTATGATATCATAGGTATCATAGGTAGGAATCAAGCTTGTAGACTGTTGTCCATTAAAGCTTGCCATAACCCCAAGTAAGAACTGGAATGTCTTCTCCCCATAATGTCTATCCAACCTCTTCTTAAAACTGTTCATATTTGAACTAGCTGCAACTTCTGTTGGAAGCTCATTCCATGGAACCACCATGATGCTGGGCTGAAGGCTTAGCTGAGTGCCCATAATAAGTAACTGACATTTAACCTATTGTTCTGAGACCACATTGGACTCTTCTGGCAGATCCAGCAGGCCTGGCTTGGGTATCCATACCATAACTCATCTCTTCCAAGTTTCCAGTGAAATTATTGGCTTTCTAAATTTCTGTCAGCACTGTCTGTTTGAGATTTGTATGAAGTGAACTGTTGCCATCTCCCCACTAGCATATTAGCAGTGTACCATGACTATTACTTAATCTGAAATGGCAACTATATCTGTCACCAGCTCTGTACCTCTGTACTATGATGCCTTGCAATGTTCATTATAGCATAGCTGTGTGTAATTTCTATGAAGTGTATTTCATATGATGCATAATCTGCTCTATAATGTTGTTGAAAGGTTCAATAAAATGATAAAGAACAAATCCCACTCAAAAGATAATTTTGGTCAGAGTCCACAAAATTTAATTTTGCGTTGAATTTGAAAAATTACCCCCATCTTGTTCATAAGGTGGGATCCCAAAAAGACCATGCTGACAATCTACTGTAAAAATATTAAAAAAGATGATAAAGTTATGAATAGAAGTTGAAACCCCATTGAAATACATTCACCCAGACGTACCTTATTTTCTAATATCACAGTCACTGGTTCCAGCATCAAGATATGTTTTCGATCAGAGAGTGGATCTACATTGTGAGACACTTTTAGTTGAGTGAGGATGTGTGGGGTGGTGGATGCTTGAGTTGGGGTCAAGGTGGGGTGGGTGGTGGTGGGGGGTTTCAGATCAATGAGGTACCATTTTCTTTTTTACAGGTCCTTAAAAAAAAGAAAAAGACATTAAGATACTGTTTTCTTTTTCATTGGTTCATCAGCAATATTTGGCAGCATCAGGACAAGTATGAGCCCTGAATAGGTCCAGCACAAATAGCAATCATTACTTGTATGGAAAAACTAGTCTTTTTTGATGGATAGGGTACTAACTTACAGTTTGCGAGCCAGTGCTTTAGCCACTTGTGAGGTCACTCCAGCATTGACAGCAAGAACTTCCGGATCCACACTGTCAACAAATGTGACCCTTCTTTTCATGAATTTGGGTCTGTTTAGCCAGGATTACAGAGACATCTCAGTGTTGTTAGCTGCAGCTGGGACTTGAAACAGGCAGCACAAATGGAAAATGCAGCATGAGGAGAACAGACACATGAACAGCATCATTGGGGCCAGTAGCAGCAGTAATCTGTTGACCTGGAGCAGCTGTGTTAGGCAGCATAGGCACAAGGAACAAAAAGCATAGGACCAGGAAGCAGCATGAAAAAGAGAGAAATGTGTGAGCATTTTGCTGCCACTTCCCTTAAATACACTTACTAACAAGAATTCATTGAAGGACTACAGAAAATGGTAGTGTACTGACCTGGTAAAGGTGATTGTGGAGGTATACATCTCTGAGGTACTCCACAGTCATGACATCATGGGTTGTGTACACCTGATTGGTTGGTTGATGCACATGTGACTTGCCTGGGGACCTGCTCCAACTGGAACAGTTTGATGTCTTCCAGAGCTATATCTGAAATGAAATACTAATAATTTTGACTTGTGGTTATGTATCATGCATTACAAATTCAGGAACATTCAAAATGGGTTACTTTTTATTTCCTGTTGATAGACTCTAGTAAACACCAGCCAGTATGGCATGCCAGCACTGAATAATAGTAACAGATTAACTCTGCACGTCACTGAGGAGGGATGTGGACTGCCTCAGAGATGTACCGTATACCACCTCAATCACCTTTACCAGGTGAGTAAACTATCATTGTGGGGGATAATCTCTGAGGGACGCCACAGTCATGACATCATAGGTTCCTAAAAAGCAGTACCCAGACCCCCGGGTGGGATAGACGTGTCCCCTTCTATTCTACTGGATTTTGCTGCTAGTAAAACTGAGTAGCTAAAGTTCATCTTATTGCCTTGTGACACATACTCTGTAGTGTCTAGTGAATGTGTGTAGGGAAGACCAGTTGGCATCAGCACATATTTCTTCAGTTGTGGCCATATTTTTCTGTGCCTATGATGTGGCTATTGCCCTTGTGGAGTGTGTCTTTAGGTCCATGGGTGGTACAGAGTTATCAGCTCTGTATGATTCCACAATCGCTGCCTTGAGGTATGAGGCTATTGATGATCTAGATGCTGGATGACCTTTCCTGTTGCCTTGTACAATGACAAAAAGGTGGTCGGTCTTGCATACTTCTTCAGTGCATGTGACATATGTGTTTAAAATTATTTTCATTCCCAGTGTTTGTAGCTGAGGATCTTGTTATACTTCTTCTGGCAGCATGTAGGCAAGTATTTCAATTGTTTGGCTTGTGTGGAAAGCTTATGCCACCTTGGGTATGAATGAAAATATTGGTCTTAAAGAGACTCAATCACTGTGGAATGTCAGAAATGGAGACCTGCATGAAAGGGCCTGCAGCTCTCCAATTCTCCTAGCTGAACAGATTGCTACTCAGAATACTTGGCCTGATTCTAGAAGTTGGGTGCAGGGCTTGTGCCAAGCCCCGCATCCACCACAAAGTTAGACACAACTGCATCAAAGCTCTTTGATGCAACTCTGCACCATTCCAGAAGGGTTGATGAAGTTGCGACAGTTTTCTCACTTTACAGCAGCTGAGCCAAATGATTGACACAAGCCCCATAGTAAGGGTACCTGCTCAGATGCAAAGTTAGACCATAAGGGGAGAGGGCCTAACTTTGACATGTCAGGGACTCAGCATTGACTTCTAGAATACCAAGTTTGATGCCAGTCAGCACTTGTATCAAACAGCCTGCCACAAGTCCCTTGTGGTGATTGCAGCAGCTTTTTGAATTGGGTCCACTGTTTTTAGATGTAGCCACCTGAGTCCCACTGAATCTAAGGGTTCAAAGGGTGATTTTGTCATGGCTCTCAGTACCATGTTAAAATCCCATGGTGCTATCATAGTCTTTATCTTGGGCTATATGTTCATCGCAGCGTTTAAGAAAGAAACAATGTCTTGGTGCGTCTGCCTATTGTGGTGCCTTGTATTGGCCTCTACTTGGACTCTGAGTGAAGATGGAGAAAGTCCCATGTCTAGCCCCTCTTGTAAATATAGTAGAATATCCATGATTGAGCATTCTTTAGGGTCTGTATTGTGGTGATTGCACCATTTTGAGAATATGCTTCAGTGTGTCTGATATGTGTGGTTGTGGATGTCTTTCTGGACATGGTCATTGTGTTAATCACTAGTGGGTGATAGCCTGCTTTCAGCAGTCACTCCCTTTCAGGAGCCAGGCCATTAATTTTAGTTGTTGAGGATTGGGGTGACATACTGGCCCCTGCTAGAGAATATCATGTCTATTAGGTAGCCTCCAGGGGGGTCTAGGGCTATAGCTACTACTGTGGTAAACCAGGCCCTTCTAGGCCAGTGGGGTGTTATAAGTATTACTCTCACTCTGGATGTACATATTTTCTTTAATACTTGTGGGATGAGTGGCAATGGTGGGAATATGTATGCTACATTAAATATCCATCATGCTGTCAGGGCATCCACTTCCATGGCTAGTCTGTGCTTGTATTAGGAATTTGGGGCATTGGTTGTTCTTGCTGGATGCCATTAGATCTAGTTCCACAAGTCCCCATCTCCTGTTCATTTGTTAGAATATATGTGGGTGTATTCTCCATTCTCCTGGGTGTATCTGTTGGCAGCTCAACCAATTGGCTGTTGTATTTAACTTGCCTGCCAGGTGGATTGCTGAGATACTCATGAGGTGTTTCTGGGCCCATTGTGATGCTTCTTTGTGCATCACCATGCTTTTGGTTTCCCCCTGTTTATGTAAGACACTGTCACCTTGTTGGTGGATTTTATGAGTACACGTTTGTTTCTGATGTGCTGGATGAAGTGTAACAGTGCCAGAAATACTGCCCTCATTTCTAGTATATTTATGGGTAGTTTTGCCTTGGTTAGTGACCATTTTCCTTGTGCTGATTGATGCCCCAGGCCCACCCCCCAGCCTGATAGGCTGGCATCTGTATAATCACCTCTGGGTAACGATCCAGAGGCATTCCTTTGGCTAGTTTGTGTCTGTTTGTCCACCATGTTAGGCTTCTTATCATGTGTGGGGGAGTGTTACTATCTGTGACAGGTCAACGTCATATGTTGGTCCTTGTTTGATCAGAAATTACATGAGTGGTCTCATGTTTCATCTGGTCCATGGTACTATGTCTATTGAAGATGGCATTAGGCCTAGTACTTGGGATATGAATTGTAGTGAGGGTCTTTTTAGTTTCTGTAACTGGTTTGCTTGAGCAATAAGTGTGTGGATTTGTGCCTGTGATGGATAAACTAGGCCCAGAGTTGTGTTGATCATGGTGCCTAGATGCTGTATGGACTGGATGTGGGTGAAGAAGCACTTTAAGTGATTGATTACCCAGCCATGGCTCTCTAGGCATTGTACCACTGTTTTTGTCTCCCGAATGGATTGCTGTATCGATCTGGTTCTGATTAGCCCATCAACCAAAAAGGGATAACTTGTATGCCCTTTTCCCTCAGTTTGGCTGCTAGAACTATTATTACTTTTGTGAATACCCTAGGAGCAGATGCCATTCCTAATGGGAGGACTTGGTATTGGTAATGTTTCCCCAGTATGAGGAATCTGAGGAACTTGTAGTGTAGTGGTCTCATGGGTATGTGAAGATAGGCATCTTTCAGATCTACTGATGTTAGAAAATCACCTGGACGTTTAATCTTCAGAGTGAATCTGATAGTTTCCATCTTGAAGGGTTTGTATTGTACAGATTGGTTCAGGAACTTTAGATCTAGTATGGGGCATAGCCCTGCTATCTTCTTGGACACCATGAAGATTATGGAATATACTCCTTTTCCCCTTTCGTGTAGTGGAACTTCCACTATGGCCTTGTTGTGCAATAGGTTGGATAATACTTGATGTACATAGGTCAGATTGATTTTATTTTAGACACTGGGGATATGATCAGCCCACTTTGTATGGGGATTTGTGAAAGTTCTATTGTGTACCCTTTTCTTATTATTTCTAGGACCCACTTGTCTTCTTTGGACTGTTCCCATGCCTGTGCGTATTGAAGGAGGCATGCGTCTATGGGGACTTTCTGGTAATGCTTGTAGCAATTGTAGTCATTGTTTTGACTGGGGTCTGCAGCCGGCGTATTGTCTTCTACCTCTGTTGGGACCTCCTCTACCTCAATATCTAATAGAATGATTTGCTGGTGGGTATGGCTGCCTGAAGTTGCTTCCCCTGCAGCTGTAATTTTCCCATCTCTTGTCTTGAAAGGAGGGGGAGTGGGTTCTTTGTCTAGCTGGCAGATCGGTTGATCTGTTTGCTTGCTCCTTGGTAAGTGGCTTTCCTTCCTTTTTTCCCCTTGAGGTATTTTTTCTAAGCCCTCACTGAACAATAGTGAACTTTTGAAGGGCAGTTTATGAAACATTGCTTTGGATTCATTGTCCACATCCCATAACTTCATCCAAAATGATCTTTGTGTTCTGTTGATTAGTACTGCAGCTCGCAAATTAATTTTTGAGGAATCTACCACCATGTTAGATGAATACTTGGTTGATAATATGGCATTTTCTAGGAGTTGTAACTCCATACATTTTGGGGTTCATTTTTTCATGATTTCCTGGAGCCATATTAAGTGGGCCCTGGTTGCATAGATCACTGTTGTTGCGGCTCTAGTTCCTAAACTAGGTAGTTCAGAATTTTTCATTAGACTATCCTCCAACTTCCTGTCTATACAGTCTTTGAGCCCTGAGGCTGTCACAGTTAGTAGAATGGTCTTTTTATTTAGATGCAATTTGCTAGTCTATTGGTGGTGTGCATCACAATGTTAGTTTGTCAGCTTGTAGGGGGGTACATTTTGTCCCATGACTGTTGCTCAGGTATATGAGGTGGGTCAGTTGACTCTCATTATTTAATGACCACTTCTTTAATGGATTCACACATGGGGAATATATCAGCCTTTTTTTTCAGATGGTTTTAGTGATGGGAGCAGTTTAGATAGAGGAGCAGGAACTGGAGTCTCTAATCCCACTGTTAACATTATGTTGTATACTAGAGCAGGGATTTGATCAGGAAAGCACCATTTTGCTGTTAGTGTCTGCAGATATACCTCCATCTCCCCCTCTTCCTCAGAAGGATTTTCTGAGTTTGGCTGTGGAGATTGAGATTGTGGCCCTTCCAGTACTTGATTTCTGTAACTCCTGTTGGGTTCAGGAGGAGTGTGAGGCTATGTGCCTGACATTTCCATCAGCTTGTCTAGCATGGCAGCCAATACTTGCTACTGGGCTTGCATGAGTTGAGTATTTTGCAGTAACATTGCTGCTGTGTCTAAATTCTGCAACAGAGTGCATATAGGATTTGTAGGGGTTTTAGGTGGTTGTGTCTTATTTTGAATTCTGCCGATCCCTTATCCAGTGTCTTCTTCTTCATTTAGTATGAGTAAATCTATTTACTGTTTATTTATTGAATTTTTGTTGACCCGGTAAGCCCACTGGGCCTAGAAGTCCCTTTTTCAGGGGCGAACAGGGGGAAGGGAGATACAGATGGTGAGCAACTGAAATTGAACCAGATTAAGCTGTTGGTGGTATTTTTAGTGAATATGAGAAATTTGGCCAGGACACCCGGGAAATTCCCCTACTGCAGTGCTGGCAGAAGGGGAAACCATGGCTGTGCATCTGTGACATGGCAGATGCTGCTCAACCTTTCATGGAGACAGACATAAGTTTCAAGGTTGGAGAGGAGCTTGCTAAAGCTCAACCTGTGATGGCTTTACCCTGAGATGCGGCAGAAACTGGAGATGTCATTTCTGAACTTCCCGGTGATGTGCGCTGTAGAAACCATGCAGAGGGAGTTTCAGACGGGACTTTATTCTCTGAGTCATCTTCTGACAAGGAGGATTTGGATTCTGCTGCTTTACTGGATATTCCTTCCATATGTGTTCAAGGGGAAAGTGATGATTTTGCTGGTGTCCATAACAGTGAGTCAGCTGAATGTTCACCTCGGCATTTTGACACAGACCCTAACCAGATTTCTATGGCTGACGCCGCCCATGGTGGAATGCAAAAGTTAAGATTTCAGGCCAATTCCTTTCCCTCGGTTGACAGGAGCAAGAATTCAGCCTTGGCTGACACAGGCTGTGTTTTGAAGGACAGACACTGGATTCCAGATTCTGAATGGATTTCTTTTACACCGACACTAGCCTCGATTCCAGGAATCTCTGAGTCGGCTCCTGTGGGGTCGGATCCAAACTCACATACCTCAGGTGACTGTGTTAACTCTGCTATTACTGAACATGTACCTTTGGATGGGGATGGCCCTGATCTATCTCACACTTCCCCCTCCCCGTCTCCCAGGAGGGACTCTTTCTGTTCTTGCCCACGATATTCTGACTTGTTCAGAAATAATAGGCTGGAACAAGCCCCCAGGTGGAATGCTGTTCACCTTCATTATAGAGGGGGCCTGCAGGAGTACCCTGATCGATTTTTTGTCACCCGACAGCTGCTGAAGAATTCCATGAACTTTCAGGCCTCTGACATATGTGCCCTCATGAACATCAGAGGGGAGGACAGTTTTGATGTAAGCTTTCGGTCATTTTCAGGTCTGGACAGATTCTGGCAAAAATATGAAGCCTTAAAGATCTCTCCATTGTGGACACCTTTTTGGGCTATACCTATTACTAAGCCTTTATATAAGACCATTAATGTCTTGTTCAGGAATGGGGGGGTTAACGTGGGAGATATTCTTTACTGGCTAGAAAGCAAATGTACAGTGCTTGGTCCCCCTGAGCCAGTTATCAATGGAGAAGGCATCTGGACAGGGAGCTAGAAATTTAAGATCAAGCTACACACTGTGGGGGATAATGTACAGCACATTCCTAATAGCTTTTCTTCTGGGGAAAGATAGGGGAGTGTGTGTTTTTAACCAGGTCAACCTAAGGCCTGCTATAAATGTGGGAGTTGTTTTTTGTTCTTTTTTTCGTGTTATTTTATTTTCTTTTTTTCAGAGACTTGTTAGATTTGTAATTTTTTTTTTATGGTTCATGCATTCATTTTCATGTATGTACTGATGTTTTGTTTCTAACAATAAATAATTCCCCTACTCTTTTCGCTGGAGGGCGCTGCATTGCTGCGAGAAAGTGAACAGAATGAACGAGATTTTGGAGGAGCAAGACATGTGGGTGGCTGAGGAGCGAGTCTCCTCCTCGGCCTCCCTTGTTCTAGAGACAAACATGGATTTGGACCCTATTTGGACCCTATTTCAGAGGAAATGCTTGAAACGTCTACAGAAAACATGGAAGGTTCAGATGCTGACTTACATTGTTCAGCAAAGTCTGGAACCGAGATTCAGATTTCGGATCAGGCTGTCCTTGAAAAGAAGGCAGGTGATATTCATTTGAAAATGGAATTGGTGGAACGGCACTGTAAGGAAACGCAGTGCAAATTACAGGAGGAACTACGATTGCAGGAGGAACAGTCTGTGACACAGGAACCGGATTTTGAGTCGGGTAAGATGGAGACTGCATCGGATGCAGAGAGTTTGAGAAAGGCAGGGAATCTGCCTACAATTTCTACAGAAGATGTTGCCCCTGGCTCTCCGGTAAGACTATCTGCTGAAGTTGTGTGTGCTTCCATGTCGGATGGGGATACACAGAATGACGTGCCAGTAACCAGTGACATTGCGATTCCCCCAAGCTCCGGGAATCAAAATCATTAAAGTACAGAACCAGTCTTATTTTCAACAGTTTGTGAAGGGACTGGCCCCTTACCCCCGGTTGTTTTTACCATAGGGGGCTCCTCAGGTGGTGGAAAAAAGGTTAATAGTAAGGAGGTAGTGGGGAAGGGCTGGAAACTGCTTTCTCAGATTCTTGATAAATCTTTTAGTCTTGTTCAAGGGACTCCTGCTGTTACTTCTCCAGGGTTTTCTTCTTGTGCAGCAAACTGGGTCTCGTCTGCTTTGCAAGCAGCTGGGTGGTTAAAAAATAACTCTGGCACAGGGTGGGATGCTAATTTGCAAAATGTGAAGGCCTCAGGTTCTGTCCCCGATTATCCCCTCTGTATTTCTGCCCCTACTTCTGAAATAAGTAATGGCTCTATTTTACAGCCAGGGCAATGATCTCCTTTGGAGCAAACTGCAGTGCTTCAGTCAGATATATCCTATCCCTTGTTAGAAGAGATTAAAAGTTTGGAGAGTGACAATCCTTTGTTAACTACTGGAGAGGATTTGGCAGGCTCTATTCCTTTGGGTCAGTATATTATTCCTGAGTTGCAAAAATGCCCAGAAAAACCCTTGCAGGCCCCTGATAATGTATGGCATGATAAGGTGTGGGAACAACTCTTTCCATCTGATAATAGGCTCCTATCATAATCAGCTATGAGAAGAAATGCTGTACATTTAAAATATAGGGGTGATATTTTGGATGTTCCTGACAGGCATTTTGTAGGGTGGGTCTTGCTTAAAGACAGCATGAAGTACTATGCATATGAAATATATGCCCTTACAGATGTACCTGAGGATTCAATATTTAACATTAGCTTTAAGCATCCAGCAGGTCTTGAAAGGTTTTGGAAACAATATCAACTTTTGAAGCTTTTTCCTTTATGGAAACTGTTTTTGGCAATTAACCTAACAAAACCCCTGATGAAAAAGATTACAGTATTATTTCATAATGAAGGGGTGAATATAGCGGATATTACCTATTGGTTACTACAGCATTACACTGTTAAAGGTTACCCAGAGCCTATATTAGATGATGAACAATTTTGGACTGGTGGCTGGGAATGTCAAGTTGTTTTGAATTTGGAACATGGTCTGACAAAACATTTGCCGAATTTTTTTTTTTAGGACGATACTGTGAGGTAATTTTTTACCCAGGACAACCCAGGACATGTTTCAAGTGTGGGGATATTGGACATTTAAGTAATGTCTGTGATAAGCAGAAGTGTGGCCTTTGGGGGGAAATGGGTAATTTTGTGGAACAATGTCAGCAACCTTTAAGATGTAATTTGTGTGACGAACGAGGACGTACTTTCCGTAATTGTTCTTGGGCTTCTCACAATAGTAGAGATTTGGCTATTTGGGCTGAGCAAGATGCTTATGTAGCCACTGCACAAAAAGAAAAATTGCGTATGCTGGAACTGTTAAAATCTGCACCTAATATAGGTTCCCCAACCCCAAAGAGAACCTAGAATACATGAAGAGTCCTCTGCAGAGTGAGTAGTTCTGGATGGGGTAATGCCTGAGTCCCAATCTGCTGGGGTAGATGTGGGGCTTGGTATTGTAGAAACAAGGAGTGATGCTGATTCTATGGCAGACGCTGACCTATGTGACCCCCTTCCCTAGACTATAATTGAGTCCGGTGTGCAAGATAATCTGGTGGAATCAGAACAGAATATGGAGATGGTAGTGGAGGAGAACCCGATGCCCCTTCCCACTGTACAACAGGAAGCAACGTTCCACAGGGTTACTAGACCAAAAGCAGGGAAACCCCTTATAGACTCTCAAGCAACTTCTAAGGAGTTGAAAGGTCTCTCAGTACACAACTCCCACACTTTCTTGTTTGAACATGGTGGTGAAGAAGAAAGTATTGATTCAGACTTATCCTTTATTGCTTCTTTGCAGGATGATGTTGCTGCTGATGTAGGGCCCGTTGATAAGCCTAAACCTAGAAAGTGTAAAAAGAAGAAATGACTATGATTGCCTATCTGTCATGCTTTGTTATTATGTATTTTTTTCTCTCCTCTTTATTCTGCCTTTTATGAATGCAACTTTTTCTCTTCTCACAATTAAGGTGAACAGCATTAAGTCATTGGAAAAAAAGTGGGTCACTTTTGCTAGTCTTAGAGAAGGGGGAGGACATGTTATTCTACTTCAGGATACCAGATTGCATTCTTTACCAGAGGTGAGGGAGGCTCACAGGGATTGGAGATGGGGTGTCTCCTTTAGGTCTTTGGGAGAAGAATCGTGTTCAGGATTGGGTTTTTTATTTTCAGGTTTGACTGTCCGTGTCTTAAAATTTTCGATATTCAGCCAGGGAGGGCTGTGATTATGGATATGGTTTTAGGGAAGGTGACTTATAGAATTATAAACATTTATGCTCCTCAAGTTAAAGCAGATAGGTCCTCTCTCTTTAGGAGAATAGAACCTTACCTGCATACCTCTAAGCTGGTGCTATGGGGAGGTGATTTTAATTGTGGGCTATCACACAGAGATTGGGGAAGGGCTACAACAAAGATTTACAGTGACACGAATGCCTTGCTTAAAATCTTACGGGTCAATAATTTATGTGATGCTTATGATATTTTGAAACAAGCTCCTACACACACCCCTCTTATAAAAGAAATGTGTCCACAAGGATTGATATTTGGTTTGTTTCTGCTCAGGTTACTTGTCAGGAAGTGGTGGTTGTCCCTTTGGAAACATCAGATCATATGGTTGTTAGGCTACAATTAGGAATAGTACAGAAGTTTCCCATAGGGAGGGGTTATTGGAAAATGAAGGTTGCTGTTTTGCAGGAAGCCCTTATGCAGACTTCTGTGAGAGAGTATTTCATGTTAAGAGCGGATATTTGTTTTCTGTATGATAGCTCTATAGATTGGTGGGAAGACACTAAGAGAGATTTAAAAAAACTTTACATGAATCTCACCAGTGAAAAGGCTAAAGGAAAGTATATCCAGTATTTAGGGCTTAGAGCAAATTATATGCATTTGCTGACTCAAGCTGCCGATACGAAAAATAATGTAAAGTTACCGTTACAATCCATTAAAGAAAAAATGTATATGTATTTAAATGAGTCTGTGAAAAGGGCAGCACAGCAACAAAAGTATCAGACTGGGGATCAAAAGAGCAGGTGAACCCTTATGATCTGGGCTTGCAGGGGGCTCAACACCTAGTTATGACTGCCTTAAAGGATGAACATGGAACCATAGTGACACATAATAGTGGACTTATGTTCTTAATTCAAAACCATATTAAGACTACGTTCCAGAAGGATAGAGTAGGGCAGCCACACTTATTTGTACAACAATCAGAAATACCACAGTTGAGTAAAGAAGAGGAAATTGGTTTAAAAATACCGATTTCAGAAATAGAGATAAAGGAGGCTATTTCTAAAATCACTCCAAGGACTACCCCTGGAATTTATGGAATTCCTAACGATTTTTATAAATGCTTTTCTGACATCTTCACTCCTTGGCTACAGATTGTTTATGGAGCTATTTGGTAAGAAAATAGGTCAGTGCCTAGCATGAAGGAGGGAATTATGACTTTCCTATATAAAAAGGGGGATCCTCAATGTGGTTAAAAATTGGAGGCCCTTGAGTTTATTGAATTCTGATTACAAGATTTTAACTAGAATCCTGACAAATCATCTAGCCAAAATTGCACAAAAGGTTATTAATTCTGTACAGACCTGTTCAATTCCAGGCAGAAATATTGTTCAGAATTTGATCTTTATTAGAGAAACAGTAGAACAAGGTTTAGAAATTAATTTGGATGGTTATCTGATGACTATTGATCAGGAGACTGCTTCTAATGCAGTGTGACAGGAATATATCTGGGTGGTGTTGCAACATTATGGAGTTCCAGAGCCCTTCTTGATTCTATTGAGGACATTGTATACTGAAGTTCAGGTCACCCCCTTGGTGAATGGACATCTAGGTATACCTATTTATTTGAAAAATGGTGTTAGACAGGGCTGTCCAATGAGTCCTTTGTTATATGTATTTGGTTTAGACCCTATACTAAGAATCATTGAATCTGCTGCAGATATTAGGGCATTAAAAATAAGAATGGGATTGTTTTTGAGAAAGTTACTGCTTATGCTGATGACTGTGTTTTTACTACAGCTGATTTAGAATCTGGTGACCGGATCTTACAAACACCAGAGGAAGTCTATGATACCACAGGGATTAAGATTAATATAGGAAAGAGTAAGGTTTTAGTTCTGGGGGCTGCACAGACGGTGGAAATGTTTTTCATTACTGTGACGAAAGATGAAATTAAGATGTTGGGCTTGTTCTTTGGTTCTAGGGACTCAGAAGGGAATAATTGGAGCTCGGTGTATGACTTGGCTAAACTTAAAGTTATGTCATGTCTTTCCTGGAAAATGACTAGAAAAAAAGGGTGTATTTACTTAAAGCATCTATAGCTCCCATATTTTTATATGTCTTGCATGTTTTTCCTCTTTCTTTTGCTATGCATGCAAAAATTATGGGCCTCTTTTTTCTTTTTTTGTGAGGCAGTAGGTTAAATCCAGTTAAGAGGGTACATATGAGTAGGGCTTGGAAAGCAGGGGTTCTGAATATGATTCAACCTTTAATATATCTTTTTGGGTACTTTTTCTTTAGTTCAATTCATCCCTTAGTCTTAGAATCTGAGGGCATGGGATTGTTGTATATGCGGTTGTGGGGAACCCCTTTTTTGACAGCATGGGGTAGAGGTAAATGGCATCCCTTGGAGAAAGCACTTCCAGGGTATGTACAGACCACATTAATATATATTAGGACATGGAAACTCAAGCTTGCTTGGTTTTTGGGAAATGAGAAAACACATTTTCATAAAATTCTTCTTGACAAATGGTACAATGAGGAGCCCTTATTGCAAGTGCCCCCTACAATTAATACTGTGCTGCTGTTGGAAAGTATTGTGGAACCACGGATCCCTCTTAAGATACAAGATTTCATATGGTTATGTTGGCATCAGAAATTGAATGTAAAGGGAAATCAAAAGCACAAACAACTTGACAGAAGATGTGGGGAGCTACTTTGTAATGGTCAAGTGGAAACTATGCATTGTATGTTTTTTGACTGTGTGCATGTTCAGGGGTTTTGGAATCAATTTGCTGGTTGGTGGGGAGAAACTTTCTTTCAGTATACGACTTATGATATTTTGATTTTAGGACAAATTCCTCCTGCATGGTTAAAATGGACAAAAAAACACTATTTATGTCCTTTTAGCTTGTTTAAAATGGTCCTTATGGCATGCGAGATACCTACGATTCTTACAGGGTAAAGTGGTTCCACAGCAAGAAGTATTATTTAATGTTCAAGGAGAACTAGCTAGAATCTATGAAAATGAATTTCATACATTAGGACAGGATGTGGGTTCTAGACTATGGAAAAATGTTGGGTGGATGGGCTAATGCTTGTCATAATCTTTTCCTTTCTGAGACTTTCACTAGAGTATTGTATATAGAATGTTTCTGAAATAAGGATTATTGTTATTTGTTTTGGGGATGGAACTTGTCTTATGTTATCACATATATTTCATTATGGGATTATGTTGGTATGAGTACTATGTATGGAATGTTATGAGGAGGGCACTATGAGGTGATTCATATGAGTTGTATCAAATTTATGTTTTGATTTCACCTTTGTTATCTTTTCAATTTTGTTTTTGAATGTTGAATAAAAATTTCCCCTACTCTTTCCAGTAGGGGAACCCTTACGACTGTGGAGTAGTCTCATTCTGCAGTAGGATGTGGAGGTGTTTGGATGGATCAGAATGAGTAGTTTCAAAAGCAACATAGACCTTTGGTAATGTCCCAGGTCAAGAGATCTGCTGTGGAGGTGGCTGGGATGCACCCTTTGGGTGGCAAGCATATCACCCAAATCACTGGTCCCTTGCAAGGAACAAACTCCGCACAATTAAATCTGGTGGAAAAGCAACAATGTTTAGAGGCAGAATTGCTCCATGTAAGTGAGCAAATCTCTAAAGAGAAGCTTCAACAAGAAGTAGATTGGAAATGCAAATGATCCATTACATCTCTGAGTACTACTGGAGCCACTGGTCCTTCCAAACTCCTAGCAGCAGAAGAAAGACCCAGATCACCTCAGGCTGGGACTGAATCAATTTCACAGAGAGATTGGAGTACTGAGATGGAAGGCTCCCGGTCACCTGACAAGGCCCTACATGAAGCTGGATGGATACCCACTCAAGATGGACATTGGAGACTGGATCCAGGAATTCCCTTACTGGGTACTCCCATACACCTGCAGATAAGTGTAATAATTTCTCCTTCTGACATTTCCGGAGATACCTGTCCAGTATCCCCTATAGCACTCGACCCTGGTCCTGATGTCAACACTATAGACATAATAACTGTTGATTTGGCTACAGCTTCCCTTGAAAATCCTGTACCTGAGGATGACCCCATCCCTACTGATGCAGGGCCTGAAAAACTGACTTATGATAACCACTTCCATAAGCCTGTGGAACTAGCAAAATGCTGAAATGCAGTTCGGCTATGGTATGTGGGCCCACGAGACCATCCCCCTGATCGATTTTATGTTGGCAAAATTCTTTTAAAACAAAGTATGTTTTTTTTTCCTTTGGAAGTCTATGCCCTGATACATGCCCAAGGTGAACCACATTTTGATATTAGCTTTTGAATCCCTGCCCTTTTGGAAACCTTTTGGTGTCATTATACAAATCTTAAAATTAACCCTTTATGGGTTGATTTTATTGTCATTCCTTTGACTAAGCAGCCTTTTCAGGTCATCACTGTACGGAGTGAGGGAGTAAATTATCACTGACCTTGTCTACTGGCTTGAAAAATGGTGTTCTATTCAAGGGAATCCGAAGCCAATAATGGATGAGGAGGGGTTTTGGAATGGGAGGTGGAATTCAAGGTGAAACTGCAACAATCCGATCAAGACATTATACATCTTTCTAACTGCTCTTTTATTGGGAGGGATAAGGGTTTTTTGTTTTACCCTGGTCAGGCTCAGGTGTGTTTTAAATGTGGGTCTACTAGGCACATCAGTATTGCTTGTGACATTTGAAATGCTCACACTGTGGGGAAAGAGGGCATCCCAGTATCCACTGTTTTCATGACCCGAGGTGTAACCTGTGCGATGAAGAAGGCCATACTTTCTCAGATTGCCCTAAAGCAGCCAAAAACACTAAAGATGCTGATTTTGGTGTGCAAGATCATTATATTTGGACTGCAGTGAGGCAAGCCTGTGTTCCCCTGGTTGCTAAAGCATCTGTACCCTCCCAGACTCTTATATCTGATGTAGCCCTGAGGGACAAGACCCCTTGCTCTCTGCTCTTCATTTTGAGTAGTCTATGGTAGCATCACCCAGTGTGGACAAGGTATTCCCCTTGGTCTCTTTGGTCGCGCAGCCTTCTGAAGAAGCCTTTGTTGTTGTAGCTGGGAAGAAAGGCAGAGGAGTAAAACATAAATTAAAAGCTAAACAGAAACCCCCAGAGAAACTTCTGGAGGATCCTAATGTTTATTCAATACTGATGGATGAACATTCTGGCATGGAGGAGGAGGATGAACAATCGTCTGTACCATCCTCACAAACTGGGGTTCACGTGGAGCTGAAGGGCCAGGAAGTCCAACAACTGGTGACTCAGAAGAGTGGTAGAGTAACAAGAGCATCTAGCAAAGAGAAGTGGCTGTGTCTCCTCACTAAAAGACCCTGGTTTCCTTTACCTTTAGAGTAGAAACTCTCATTGTGAACAATATTCATTCCTTGGCTAAACATTCTAGCACTTATGCCCATTTTTTTCGGACTAATTTAGACTGTGTTTTCTTACAGGATGTTAGACTTCATTCTCCTGATGAGTTATCTGGGGCCTCTGATGGCTGGATATGGGGGGATTGTTTTTGGTCAAATGGGGATGATGTGTGTTCTGGAGTGGGTATTTGTTTTTTTACTAAAGTTTGGGTTCTCCAACACTTAGAGGATTTGGAAGGTAGGGCTCTGTTATTAGATGTTCAATAGAAGGGATTGTTATTAGGCTTCTTAATGTTTAAGCCCCACAATTAAAATATGATAGAGTGGTTTTATTTCAGTCCCTCAAACCTTTTTTTGTTAACTAATCATCCGGTCTTGTTGGGAGAGGATTTTAATTCTACCTTACCACCACAAGGACCCGTACCACCAGGTAAAAAGATTTATTGCGATGCTCTGGGTCTGCAAACTCTAACTGAGGAGGTAGGCCTCATTGATATATATTCTGTGCTATTTCCAGTGGCGCCCTTCACTCATTTTTGTGGTCTAAGAGCATATTGTATTGATTATTTTTTTGCATCCCCCTCATTTCTGATTCAATTGGCTAGAGTAGTGGACGTTGCTACTTCGGGTCATAGGATGTTAGAATTAGAGATTGGCAGTCACCCTGCACAGAGAAGAGGTCCAGGAGTTTGGAAATTAAATGTTTGTTTATTAGAAATTCCTCAGGTACAGGAGGGTTTTCTTTCTGTTTTTCAAGCTAGAAAATCTGTATTTTTCTATACGATGATACGAACTTATGGTGGGAAGACACGAAGAAGGAGATTAAAAAATATTTTCAAGAGATGGGGCGTATTAATGGGAAATTTAAACAAGATGAGATGTGTCATCTGAGGGATAAACTCCGATATTTGACAGGTTTGCGTCAGTATTTAGACAGAGAATGTCAACACACTATTAAAACCATTAAAACAGAATTGGTGTTTTTGCAATTGAATCTAATGAAGGATTTGGAAAAGAAACAGAAATATGGGATTATAGGGAAAATAGCAAAAATGTTGTCCTTCGATACTGAGTGCTGTTTGAAGGATAGGAGAAATCTGACCTATCTCTTAACATCAGGGGGCCTTATGGTAACCACCAATGTGAATGTGTTGGGAGAGATTTCAGCACAATTTGCTAATTCTTTTCAGAGTCAATCTTTGCCCCTTGAGGATTTAAAAAAAGTAGTTACTGTCCTGCACTCTACCATGAATCCCTGCAGATTGTGGAACTTTTTTAACTGAGCCCATTTCCCTGCTAGAAATAAAGTAGGTTATCTGGGTGTTGAAGGCCGGGACGATGCCTAGGGCGGATGGTCTTCCCCATGAGATTTATAAAATTCTTTGGGATCATTTAGGACCTGAGATCTGTGAATGTTATAATACCTGCCTTAGGGTAGGATGATTACCCAATAGTATGTTGGAGGGTCTGTTAATTTTGTTATTTAATGATGGAGAGAGAGGACTTTTGACTAATTGGAGTCCGATTACTCTTCTAAATACTGATATCAATATATTGATGGAAATCCTGAACAAACGACTGTCACGGGTTCTAGACTCTATTATATATCCCTCTCAATTTAGTGGTGTTCCAACAAGGAAATTAGAGGATGCTCTTATCCTTCTCCATGAAATCCCGCATAAAGGAAACACAAGAATTGATGGGTCATTTAGTTTGTTTAGATCAGTCTAAAGCCTTTGATAAAGTGGAGTATGAATATCTCTGGGAAACCCTGCACTGTTACGGTTTCCCAGAACTTTTCATTACATGGTTACAGATGTGCTATGCTGGGATCAGTATTCTGTCCAGTATTAGTGGTTGGGTGGGCCAAAATGTGGCTGTCAGGCGAGGAATGAGACAAGGTTGCCCCCTCAGCCCATTGTTGTATATTTTATCTTTGGATCCACTTCTCCATGCTTTGCATAGTACGGAGCAATTATTGGGCTCTCGGTAGGATGTGCGGATACCCCAATTATTATGATGACATATGCAGATGATTTAGGTATTTTTTTAGCTGATAGACGATCTGCCTGTGAGGCGAAGGGTGTTTTACAAACATTTTCTGATTTGACCGGTTCTGTTATTAATCATTCCAAAAGCTGCATATTGCCTATTGGTTATGATGCACAAGATGTGTCCTTAGTATGGGGAGTACCAATTACTTTCGCTTACTGTAAAATGTGGGTATTTATTTTGGAGGTCTGGATCCACAAACATATAACTTGGAGATGAAATTGGTAGGGGCAAGAGAACGGGTGTGAGGATGGAACAGATGGCGTATGACAAAATCTGAATGAATTTACCTGATCAAAACATATTTGTTGTCTTATTTCCTGTTTGTAGCTGCAGTTCCTTCCCCCCTGACAACTGGAGACCTCAGTGTACAGTGTATTTTTTCAGTGTTAGTGGGGTAGCCGTTTAAACCCAGTGAAACGTGGGGTTACTTACCTCCCCAGAAGTATGTGGGGTTTGGGGTGTAATTAACAGTAGTTTTCTTTTATGTCATTTTTTTTCTTATAATGTTGTACCCCTCTTCAAGAAGTTTCACATTATATGGACTCCTTGGATGCTGAATAATGTAGGACCTTTGTTGGATGTTTGGGAACCAGCACAAATTATTTCAAAGCAAACAAGGGTGAATTGGCTTCCTATTTATTTGAGGAATGCTATAGGGAAACTGAAAGTTTAGAAACTTTTTAAAAGTTTTGTGTGTTCATCTACTCATGAGATTTTATATGGTTGGATCATGGAATCTCATTTTTTACAATCCCCTAGTTTTATAGATTTGCCTTGTGAAGATCAGAAAGCAATTATTGTACTGTTAAATAGTAGGAGGCTTCCTCATTATATATGGGATTTTTTGTGGCTCTGTACACATAAAAAGTTTGGGGTTCATGGGATTTGAAACACAAGGAGCTTGCAGAGTGGGACTGTCTCGGGGTGGGATATGTGAAGGAGTAATCAAATCCATGACACATCTTTTTTTTGAATGTCCTTTCGCTATTTCATTTTGGGAACATTTTCATGGGACTTGGCCCTTAAATCCCTTTCGGGTTTTAACTACTGTACTGATAGATGGGTGGAGGGGACAGTACCTGGGTTTTGGACCAAATATGACAATTGTACCATTTGGCTTATGATGAGTTTTATATGTTTTCAGTTGTGGCAGGCTCGCTGTGCTTTAACCCTTCGAAAGCAATTGAAAACATGTGACCAGATTATTTTATTGATTTCTAGAGATTTTATTAGATGGCAAACTCTAGAGAGGTGCACAGTCTCTTTAGCACTGTATGAACTGTGGTGGAGAAATATGTCCTGGCTTGATACGGGATGATGGTGGTTACACGTTTTTAATTTTTTTCTATAAAGCAGTGCAATTTGTTATTTCTATTCATTTTCCCAGGGCTTTTTTTGGCATTTGAGCAAGGGATCTTCCTTGTTTTTGCCTTGGATATTTTGGATATTTGATGTTTTTTCTCCTTAACAGGAGCCTTTTGGATGCTTTATGGATTTAGCTATGGGTTTTCCTCCCCTTAGGGCACCTCGTCGTCCCCCCCCTCATTTTTTGGATGAATATTTACTTGGTGACATAATTCTCCCTGGGCAGGACTATTTTCAGCCTGTCTTGCTGAAATATTACAGTAATTATGTACCTCTTTAAAAGTCAAGGTTTTTTTATAGTGAGGGTTTTTTTTCAATTTTTTTGTTTACTTTTTTTTCTTATTTTCTTTGGTTATTTAGGATTGGTGCATATATTTACTCCCTTTGGTCTTTTATTTTTGCTTTGAATTAGGATAGAATTCTATTTACAATGTTGCCACTTTTCATAGATTTGTTTTTGTTTTCTTGTTTTGGTTTTTTGATTTCTGTTTTTGATTGTATGATGTAATACAATGTTTTATTTTGTTTTCTGCTGTTTCTGAATAAAATATTTCCCTACTCTTTTTTGATAAGTGCCATTGGGATCTTTAGCATCCACCTGAACTACCACCAATCCAGGCATTTGGGACCTCGGTTTAACATCTCATCCAAAAGACGGCACCTCAGAATCTTCGGCACAGGAGGCTTATGGTCTGCCCATCTGACCAGGAGCTAGGGATACCTTACAATGCCTGCAGCTCTTTGTTTTTGACATGATAGTCTGTGGAAAGAGAAGACACATTAAGGGAATTTGTTTTGGGGAAGGGGAATTACTGAGCAGAAAAGTCTAGTACTTTTAATTTAAGTTTCCCCTCCATTGTAAAACTGTTACATTTTGCTGCAGAAATACTTCATTATGTTTGCAATTGCCATTGCACCACAAACTCTAGTAAACATATAAAAATAACTGACTTGGTATTATTTATTATGTAACCTTTATTTAAATTTATATATAGAGAGAGTACTACTGCATTCGGGCATTTGTTGAAATTGCTGGGCCCTCCACTTTGATCTTCTGCAGGCTGACCTGTGAACAAGGAGATGGATGAAGCTGTAACATCATAGTCTGCACTTACTGTACTTTAAAAATGACATTTGTGACAGATTTTTAAAAACTAACATTAACAGCCACTTACTGAAATGCAGTAATCACTGCAGATTGACATCTGTTAGGCAGATGTCTTCAAGCTCTCCAACCACCTTGGAGACCTGGAAAAAGCACAGTACAATACATTTTTTATGAAGGATTGTTCCATAATAAAAAAGGAATACAGTACTTACGAAGCTATCCAGGCAAGTGACATGTACCGTTAAGATTTCAGCTTCCTTGAACCCCTTGAAATAGTCTTCTTGTTGAGTACTGAGGTCAAGGAATGCTTATAAAATCCACTGGGCATGCTGCTCCTTTAAAGTTGTCAGGCTAAGGTCCACTTTTATGTTTTCTGCTGCAGTTCCACAGTTTATTGTCTCTGTGATTTGGGAGGCATACCACTCAGTGGAGCAAGCTTTGATATTGTCCTTAAAGATCTTATTTACTGAGATGTCCAGTGGCTGCAAGACATCGGTACATGATGCAGGTACGAAAACTGGGATCATACTACAGCTTTCAAGTTTGTCCGGTACTGGGCATGTGGAATGAGCCCTGTAAAGATCCAAAATTAACAAGGTAGGTTGCTCTTCAGGTAGGTCATGATTTTGGATAGTGGACTAAAGGTAGGGCACTAGCACATGATCGATGTACTGGATCATTGTGCTCTCATTTGCCCAATGGTTCTTGGAGTGCCAGATGTGCCAGTCTCTGGGGAAGTTAAAATGAGGGTGACAATTTGAGGTTTTGATAGATGACTTAAGGTGCTAAATAAAACCCTGCTAGAGTACACCCCAACACCATCGACACCTGGCATTTGTCCCCCAAGCCTGTCACCTCGACTTGCTTCACTCCTACTTCCTCCATTGTCCACTGGGAGCACGGTACTAAATGGACACCTGTCTCATCCATATTTATGACCAGCTCTGCTGATATCAGTTCCTGCATTGAGGCAGTGCTGATTCTTTTTAGGAATTGTTTTTTAAGTGTTTCAAAATCATCAGGTGTTTTCCAACCAGCCTTAGTCCCCTTTCTCTTACAGAAGCCTAACCTGCTAAGGAACTGCCATGTTCATTGGCGAGTAAAGGAAATACTAGTAGCAGCTTTGGGTTGTGAGCTTTAACAATACCGATTAGAAACAGCTGCCTCTACACAGGCATTTACAACCGCTCCCTCTGAGTGTAATCTCTTAATGATTTGTTTTAGCTCAGCCTCCACATCTTGCACAAGTAAGGTTGGTTTCCCTCTGGACTTTGTAGGCAGAACTGAAGCCATCAGAGCAGGGTATGACACTGATTTTAATTTATTTAAGTAATCAGTTTTAAATTTTCAAACTGTGCTCTTGTTAATGTAAGAGCCATACTTGGTTTGGTATAGACAAACTGCGCTCATCACACCACATTCTGGAGCGTACTTGCCCAATTCAAAAATTACTTCAGGGCTATAGCTTACATACTCTGACTTTCTTCATTTGGGTGGAGGGGCTGAGTTCCTTAACTCATGGACAACACTGTCAGCAGTTTTTAATGATACTGCAGCACATTCGCTCAGTGCATCAGGAGTGATTTCTTCCAGCACTGAGCAGTCTTTCTTCACTGACCATCCTCGCTGCAGCCACTGAACCAACAACATGCTGAAACAGAATAACACAATACTGAAACAGGAGAGCGAGTGCAACACTGAGCTATGCAAAACTAAGTATCATTATACCATAATTGAAAACTGCTAAATTCGGGTTGTCAATTACAGTAATTGAATCATTGATAGGTGCCTATGATTAATGAAACTGGCTACCCTGTGGTTGAACTACTTGAGTTTTTAACTGTTTGAACAACTGAAATGCATTGCTGTATCATGTAAACAACTTATGATTGCTGTCAAACTGATGAAAGGGCAGAAACGCAAATTAGGTTTGCGTTTTTAAGTTTAAAATCTCTGACTGTGATCTTTTGTTTGCCCAAGAATTAACAGTTTTACAGTATATTATTTAATATCATCTCGCTGCTTTATATGGGTGTGCTGGCCCTTTAAGTGTAGCTTATATTGCTGTTTTATATGGGTATGTTGAAGTATGGTGTGGCACATCAATGAATGGTTCTTTTTTGGATTTATTAAATGATATGGCACTATCATGTCTAATGGTAGGTCCTGTACCACTAGTACTGGTACCAGCACATCCCACTGTGCATATATTGGGTATTTTCACATCTGAATGATCCTGGAATTGCTGGCAGGAGTTCCAGGTTGTTAGGAAAGATAAATTCCATCTCTTGAACCACACAGTTCTCCTGGACCACTAGTAGGGATTCCAGAGTGCTTCCATAGTTAACTACTGTATGTGTGCCAATATACTATGATGAACCCCTTGGAGTACTTAGTTCCTGGCACGGCTAGCAGGGGTTTCCAGGTAATTTGTAGGCTGTTATTTTGCTTTGTAAAGGGATCAGATCAGGATATACTGATTATCTGAGCTAGTCTAAGCAAGCTGATTATTTCTGCTTGATTATTCCATCATAGCAATGCATTTTCTGCTATGGTTATAACACATGAAAGCATATAAATCTAGTCTGGTCTCCATAAGCTAATTTCTGCATTTCTTTATATAATATATCATATAATGAGAAAATGTGTTTTATGTAATTTGTGTATATTAAAGATATGACGAACATAAGGTTGTGAGAGATGAGGAAGAAATTATTGTGAAATTGGACATTTTGGAAAATATTGTAATACATTAATTGCTGACTGAGCATCCACACAAATGGTAGTCTGTGTTTTTATTGGACAGGGCTCTGGGGACAATATATTATATATCTGAACTGTCTTACCTTGTATTTTCTGTATATCTTGTTCATAAATTAAAACATTGTTTCTCGCTGGAGCTAATGAGTTGTGCTGTAACCTGCTCAGATGAACATTCAAAACTGATCCAGTTGGAGCAGGTCCCCAGAGAAGGGGGATGGACTTCTTTAGAAGTCACATGTGCATCAAACAACCTATCAGATGTACACAACCCATGATATCATGACTGTGCAGTGCCTCAGAGATTATCCCATACAATCCATGAACACTACAAAGGTATGCAAGCAGGTGGTGGAGGGGGGTTGTAAAAAAAAAATTGACAGCAATTCAGTCAACTGAATCAACTGACAGCCACTGACAGATACTGATGTTATTTACAGTTGCTTATGCTACTAGGAATTGACTGGGAGACTGGTGGATGACTATGGACACATTAATGTGTGTGTGAACATGCCAGGTAGCTTGACAGAGCAAACATTTTTGAACACTAAATATATTAGTTATACTGTAGACAGATGGATAGATAGATAGATAGATAGATAGATAGATAGATAGATAGATAGACAGACAGACAGATTGATAGATAGAGAGACAGATAGAGAGAGATAGATACTGTAGATAGATAGGTAGACAGAAAGATAGACAAACAGACAGATAGATAAACAGATACACACATAGTAGAGAGCTAGAAAGAGAGAGAGAGAATGAAAAAGAAAGAGAGAATAAGAGAGATCATGACCATTGGCTTACTGCTCTGACTAAAGTCAGAGCACAACTCCAGCTGCAACTTTACAGTTCAAGCAGATCATCCTGTTCTCATAATGAGACCATGGGTGAACAGCTCCTATCAGTAAACTGGGCACTCTGGAATTTGGGGTGGCCAGAAAATATATTTGTCTTTTTTTGTTTGTTTGTTTATTTTAAAACAAACACCAAAATCCAGCTAAACAGGTCCCAATTAAGCAAGTAAGATCAGGTGTTTGTTTTTTAAAAAATGCACCATTTTTATATATTTTAAATGATTGTTAGTTCAAGAGAAAAAAAACAAGATGGCAGTTGTCACAACATGAACATTTTTTTTTGTGTGTTGTTAGATGCAAGTGGTGAGAAAGCAAAAAGCACTCACAACACAGAATTGTTCATGTTGTACGAGAGGGTTATTTAAAAAACCCTACTGATTGTGCTCAGAACAGCTCAAAAAGAAAACTTTAAATCCTTATAACTCTTAAACCATTTCATATTTTTAACAAAACCTTTCAAATACATTACAGTACCTTGACACAGGCTGCTTCTACCCTGAAAGTTTCAGAAAAAAAAAGTGTTCTATCGAGGCTGTACTGTAGGTGAGGGGAAAAAATAAACACGTTAAGTACAGAAAAAAAATAGCCCTCTACAGGAAAATAAAAAATCTGGATCTCAGAGACCGCACAAGCTGCCATCACCAAATTTTTCAAATTTTTAGACCTTGCCGCCTAGAGAATGCCTGTCAAATTTGAGACAGTTGCCTCAAGTAACCTCAAAGCCATTATAGTGAAAAGTTAGTGGTTTAACATTGAAGCCATTGAGCAACCCTAACTATACTGGTGGTAATGTTTTGATTTGCTTCCCTTGTGCTGAACCATTGATCAGAAGGACACCGATTCCATTTTGTACTTTTTTCTTTTTGTAACTTTTGATCCTAGCACAAAACCACTTAAACACTGTTGTACAAATTAAATATGACATGGGTAAGACTGAAATAGAAAAAAGAATTCACTCACCATACTTGACCTCTTCTGACAACACTCTAGGCTTTGCTCATGAAAATATTTCTACTGTCTCATTCTCACACATTTTATACCATGTGTATCATGGCAAGAAAACTATGTTTATACAGACATTGGGGTTAAAAACCCAAAGCAGGCAATGTAGAGAAATAAAAAAAAAATCAGGTTTTTGGATCTCTGGAATCTTGAGAAATCAGTTGTGTGGTGTTCCTTGGGGTTGTCAACCATAATGCCCATGCATATTAGGGTTGTTACCTACCTTGTTCATGAGGTTGGCTCCAAAAAGGCCATGATAAAAAGTCTGGAGCAAAAGCATTAAAAATTACCTAGCTACAGGTGTGAGTAAATGTTTAAAATGCACTGAAATATATTAATCATACTTACCTGATGTTCTCAGATCTGTGTCTGCCATTGAAGAAGGAAAATGTATCCCCGTTACAGAGAGGATTAGGGCTTTGGACCATAGTAGGAGGATGCTGAGTGGATGGGGGCTTGAGGGGGATGACAGCAATGGTGGCAGCAGATTCAATAAAGGCATTGATGGACAATATTCTTTATTACAATAAATAAAACAAAAACATGTCCAGGTACTATTTTTCTAGTACAGGCATTGACACTGGGGATTGGCCACCCCAGTGTTGTTTTGATATTTCTCAGCAATGGGTGGGGGATGGTTTCCCCAGTTTCACACAATTGGAGTGGGCTGGGGTGAGGGATTATGAAGCCAGCACAAGGGATTGGGAACCACTTTATTAGCATCTTAATTGTGTGGGCAGTGGACTTAACAGATTGGGCACCCTTCTGTCTGGAAGGAAATTAGAAAAATAAAATTCAGAGGAGGGAACACAACCAACACTGGCTTGGGCACCTCAATGTCAGAAGCTTGATATTTTAGCTGTCACCAGGAACTGGGCACCTGGTGCCTGGTTTACAATAAAGAGGACACAGATGTGGCTAATGGTAGCTAATGGGCTGTAGAAACATAAACAACACACAACTCTGTTCAGCAGGGGTGGGGCTATGCACTGATGTGTAGCCCTTCCCCAAGTGAACAAAAATTATTAAACTAGTTAACAGATGTAATTTGCAGCATCAGGATATTCCTACCCCCTTATAGATGCACTCATTTTCAAAAAATGACTACATTAGGATATGTGGTCCTAAAAATTTAATTATCCTTAGAATGTTCGGTGCTTAAACATAGCATGTGTTTGTTTTCTTCATTTTCTAGAAAGCAGGGCAAGTAAGGAACTTAAAAAGCACAACATCACTCACGATTGTGGCAAACTCAAACTTGCAACTCTCAGGTTTGAAATCCCTTTACCTTTTTAGTTATAGGTGAGCAAAAAAAGGTCTTAATTGATGTCATTGTTAAGCTTTGTTCACTTCTATAACTTTTCCACTACTAACTGATAGCAATAAAATTGTCACGATCACTGTGTGGCTGACCACCTCTGTGCCTTCCAAATTTCAAGTAAACTAGTTGAACAGAGCAGAGTTTTTAGGGTGCAAAAACTGGGGATTAACATTAAAGTGCTTACTTAACCCTAATATACAGGCACAGCCATGCCTATATAATAGATAGATAGATAGATAGATAGATAGATAGATAGATAGATAGATAGATAGATAGATAGTGGCTATAGAAATACTGTATTATAGTGATGAAATAGTGCCTCTATAGTTAGGGTTGAGTAGGCACTTTAATGTTAAACTTCATATGTTGCACTTTAATATCTTTGTAACTGTTCAATGGATTTCCACCAAAGTTTGAATGTGAAGTCTCATAGGGTAGATCTCTTCACATGCCATGTGTTGTTCCAGTTGGATGTACACACTCTGAGATGAGAATATTGAAAAACATAAAAAAAAAATCTCTATTTTTTTGCTGGTTTTTTTTGCCATTGCCTGGTGCCCAGATGATTTGGAATTTGGGTCTGACATTTTCAGAGAAGAATGGGCTTCACCTATAGATGTTTTCAGTTCCTGGTTTGGTGAAGAAATATTAATATTAATTAATCAAAAACCCAGGGGAAGAGTACACAGTGGGGGGGGTACTAACAACAGCAAAAATTGAAAGGGACCTGGGGGTAGTCATATCAGATGGCCTAAAGGTAAGCAAGCAATATGAGAAGGCAGTAAGAAGGGCTGGGGGGATACTGGGATGTATAGGGAGAGGAATCACCAGTAGAAAACAGGATGTTGTTATCCCTTTCTACATACAGTTGATGAGACCCATCTTTAATACTGCATGTAGTTATTGAGATCCCATCTCTGCAAGGAGATAATACAGGATGGAGGCAGTCTAGAGGAGGGCAACTAAAATGGTGCAAGGTCTGTACCAGAAGCCATATGAAGAGAGGCTAAAAGAGCTTAACATGTATACCATCGAGGAAAGGAGGGAGAGGGGAACATGATAGAAACTTTCAAGTACCACAAGGGAATCAACAAAGTCCAAGAGGGTAGCATCTTTCAGAAAAAGAGAAATACAAGAACAAGGGGACACAATTTGAAGATAGAGGGGAGACAGCTCAGGGGCAAGGTGAGTAAGTATTTTTTCATGGAGAGTGTGGTGGACACAGGGAATGGCTTTCCTGAGGAGGTCACAGGGTCAAAAACAGTGGGGGAATTCAAAAATGCATGGGGCAGACATAAGACAATTTTGGTGGGGGTTAGGAAGAAGTAGTAGGCTGTTGATTAACTAGAATATGCAGCTTATGCAATAGGTAGTGAAATGGGCTGACTGGGTGGGCCTAGCAGTCTTTATCTGCCATCAAAGTCTATGTAATCCATTCCAAAGTTATTTAATTTTAAAATTTTGGATTCTAAGCATGCTCAGTAGGTACTTCAAAATAGTCATATGAAGTGGTATGGGCAATCCTTTTTACATGAGTGAAAAATTATTTTTCATTTGCTGCCATCTTGTTTTCTTTTTTTTTCCAAAACAATTGAAAACCTACATTAATGGTACTGTACCAGATATGAGAGGAAAGGCAGAGGGAGGAAGGCAGCATAAAAATTAATATGGGGTGGGGGAAAGAGGCATGGGGGTAAGCACTTGAGTGGAATGAGGATAGGCAGCAAAACATGGAAGGGCATGGTTTCGAATGCCCACAGCCTGGGAAATAAAATCCCAGACCTAGAGGCCATATTAGTAGAGGCAGACCTGGACAGAGTGGCTATAATGGAGACCTGGTACATCGACAATCATGACTGGGATGCAAATATTCCAGGTTATGCTCTTTTCAGGAGAGATTGGGGGAAGAAAAAAAGGGGGTAGTGAGAGAGTATGTAAGAGAAGGCATAAAAGCAACAGAGTTACAGGGTAGACAGGGGGATGCTGAAGCACTGTGTGTCACCCTTAAGCCAGTCAATGGCACAGCAATCTGAGCAGGGGTGATCTACAGACCTCCAGTGCAGGGGAAGGGGGGGGGATAGGGATCTAGGGGATCCAATTCACGAGATGGCAACAAAGGGACAGGTATTACTGCTGGGTGACTTCAATACCCCAGATGTGGATGTACAATCCCAGCAGCTGCTTCGTCCAGGAGCCTTGACATCTTGGATTCTGTACTGGGTTCTTTACCAGGTTACAGAAGCAGGAGAAGGTGTTAGCCCATCGAGCCTGTCCCATGCCTACGCGGGGCTTCATTACACCTGACTCATAAGATATTTGTCCAATCTTGTTTTGAATATCTCAAATGTTGGTGCTGATATCAGTTTTCTTGGGAGACAGTTCCAACATTCTACTGCTCTGAATGAAAAAAAAAACTTATCCTGGCATTATTACTACAGTGGTACAGTAAGTACAAGTTTGCTGGTTGTGGCATCTCAGGTTGTCTAAATTTTGGTACAGGCTCATTCCCATGCTATCCATCAGTTCTTGGTCTCTGACAATTTTGAACATTTGTAGCATATCTCCTCTTTCTTCTCATCTCCAGTGTGTATAGACCCAGCTCCCTCAATCTATTCTCATATGTTTTATCCCTCAACCCTGCCACCATCTTGGTTGCTCTATGCTGTATCCTTTCTATGTTGGAAATGTCTCTCTTCAAGTGGGGACTACAGACTACAGAACGGTAGTCTAAATATGGCCTTATGCATGTTGTATAAAGTGTTCTTATATCTGATCCTGTCCCTTGATACAAATGCATTTTTGATACATTGCAGAATTAATTTGTTTTCCTTACTACTTTGGCACAGTGGTCCCCAAAATTAAGATCCTTATTAATCAAGACCCCCAGATCATTTTCATTGTCTACTGTCTTCATTGTTTTCCCATAAGGCTGTAGCTTACATAGTTATTATTCTCATGTGTAATATAACACACTTGTCGGAGTTGGAGCTAATGTTATTAGTTTGTGCCCATTTTTATATTCAGTAGATCTTTTCTTAAGTTGTCTATTTGTCTAGTGTTTTGTACTACAGCTCTCAACTTGGAGTCATCTGCAAATTTGGCTGCCCAGTTGATGATGCCTTTATTGAGGTCAGAGATAAATATGCTAAGCAGAACCGGCCCCAACATTGAGCCCTGTGAATCCCCACTCATCACATTCCTCTTCTCTGAATGACTACCTCTGATTCAGACTGCCTGGGTTCTGTTATCTAACCAGTTAGATATCCAGTATAATGTCTGGTCTATATTATCTGCATACTGTTTGTCTATTAATGTACAATGTGGCACTTTATCAAAAGCCTTCTTGAAATCTAAAAAGATAACATCCACTGATTGGTTTTTAGAAAGTGCCTGGCTTACTTTTTCATGAAATACTAGAACATTGATGGTACATGATCTAGTCTTTTTAAAGACATATTGGTTAATTATGGTTTCCATAATTTTGCATTATAAACATGTAAGACTAATTGGTCTATAATTGGATGAGTTAGATTGATTCCCTTTTTTGTGGATGGGTGCTATTATTGCTCTCTGCCAGTTCTCTGGGACAATGCCAGTCTGTATAGATCTATTAAACCATATAGCCAGAGGTGCAGCTATCCATTCCAGTAACTCCTTTACTAGCCTGGGCTGAAGTACATCTGGTCCTGCTGATTTGTTGATATTAATCCTGTCAAGTTGTAGTTTGACTTCTTCTCTAGAGATTGTAATGTTACTATTATTTGCATTAATCTTGTTAATAATGGGGGATGTAATGTTATTTATCCTTCCCTTATGGTTATACACCAAAGCAAAATAATCACTAAATAGATTAGCCATCTATTTTGGTTCTGTAATCTCCATAACATCCTCCTTTAATGGCCCTATAGTTCTGTCTAGATTCTTGTGATTTACGTAGGCAAAGAAAGTCTTGCCGTTGTCCTTTGTGTGGGCTATTTTAAACTCAATCCTCTTTTTTTTTTCTTAATTAGTTTTTTTGCTTGCAGTTAGGGCAGATTTATATTGGGCTTTGTTATAATCAGTGTTATGCCTTTTCACTGCTTTGTATGATGACCTTTTTTTGTAAGATTTTCTTTATCTTGCTTGAAAACCACTGAGTTATCGTCCCCTTTTTGTTGTATACTTTTTTTATTAGGGATGAAGTATTGTTCTAGCTGTAGTAACAGGTTTTTTATTTCAGTCCAGAATGGGTTCACATCATCCCTATTATGTGATGTCTCCCAGTCCCATGATGTTACTCTTTCTATAATCGAGTAAAGATCTGCATTTGCATAATTTTTTGCAGTTGTGCTGCCTTTTATTGCTCTAATGTGCATGTTCAAATTAAATGTAATAACCTCACGGCCACTATTGAATAATGGTCCCTCAGTTTTAACATCCTGTACATGTTCTTCCATGTCAGTTATGATCACATCTAGAATATTATTACCCCTGGTAAGTTCCCTTACTAGCTGTGTCATTCCATTAGCAGTCAGTGTGTCTATAAGTATATGCTCCATTTGATTAGAGACAGTTGTTGTGTCCCAATTAATGCCTGGTGGATTCAGGTCTCCCAATAGCATCACATCCTTTCTATGGGCCATTGCTGAGATGTTGTCTAGCAGGGTTTTGTGCTTGTGATCTTTTATAGCTGGGGGTATGTAGCAGATTCCTATAATAAGTTTTTTCCCTTCTGTTCTAATAATCTCTGCCCATAATTGTTCTACCATAGGTTTTGGTTGGTAATTTGGGGTTAGAAAATGGGCTTGTAAAATCCTGGCTTCTGATTGGCCATATCCCTACTGAAAGCCCTGGTCTATCTGACAGTAGTGTTTGGTAGATAACAAGTGCTAGCCCCTTCACCTAGTCACATATCATTGTGCTCAGCCTGATTTTCTATTGGCAGAAAGTACCCAACTGAATTTCAAATCTCTGCCATTTTTGTCTCTCTTGCTTAGCAAGTGTTATTGGTGCCCAGCACTCCTTAGAGTTCAGTTCTTTTTATTTATGTTTCTTTTTTTTCATGTACAGTACCTCCCAACACTCTTTAGTGCAGTGACAGCTGCTGCTCTCTACATTTCTTTTCCATTTTTCCTTTTTTTTATTTTATGTATAGCTTGTTCTATGTACTTAATTCCTGACAATGCAACTCTCGGAGAATGAAAAGCGGCAGTGCTCTTCCTCTTCCCTCCTGCAGTCGACAACCTGGTCATTCACAAAAATGAAGCAGCCCCCAAGACATAGGCTGATGAATTACCAAACATGTCTTCATGTTCCATGAGATGAACTCACAAAAGTAGCTTTACTGTTTGCACTAACCTTGGCCATCAGTCTCCAGCTCGCTTGCAACTTTCAGCTGTTTAGTTTTTGTGTGTGTCCTTTATGGAGACCCCATCACACACCTATTTGCTTCTCCCCTCTTGATTACTTATGTTTATTTTAAGAGTCTTCTTTGCTAGCCTTGTAAAAGAATTTGTTTTGCCTTGAAGTCATGTGTACTGCAGCCCTTGCATGCTGTTTTTCTCACTCCTCTGCTTGCCGTTGATCTTCACTTCTCCGACTGTGTCTATGTCAGTATGTTGAACCACGGCTTTGAACTTTCAATCCGCCACTCCATCCCTCACTTGTCCCATTTTTCACATCAGTGCTGTGTCATACAATTTAAAAATAAAACTCAAAAAGTTATAAAGAGTGAACAAAAGTAAAAGAATGGCCATTTCTGTGTGAAAGTGCTCCCTCATTGGCAAGGGGGCAAGGGTTGTACTGGCTTATCACTCACTCACTCCCTACTTGCTGTTGCTCCTTTCTTGCTAAGTATTAAAAACTTTAGAAAGCTGAATCAGAAACAAAAGTGCTGCGTGGTGATGGCTGGGTGTGGGGGAGTGCTGCATATTGGTGGGTGTGTGTGGGGGGGGGTAACTGCCTACAGCCAGCTTAAAAAAAACAAAAACTAGGGAATCTCCAGTATGACAGACACATCATACTAATGTAGGTGGAGGAACTATTTTATTACAACATTTATTTTAGACTAATTTTTTATTAACAGTTTTAAAAAAATATTTTTTTTGCAGTGCCCATAATCTAAGCACAATCATACCCTCCAGGGTGGGCAGTATTAGGCTATGCCAGACCTTTCAGGAGCTATAAGGCTCTCCACTTGAGGCATTGGGCCTCATTACACCCCTGGGCATCCCAGTATAACCCAATACCTCCCACCCTGTCAGATATTATTGCTTACTAATTTCATTAGAAGTAATGCTATCTTTGACACAGAGTACCACTCCCCCTCCCTTTCTTTTTGTTCTATCCTTATGTAGTAGCTTGTATACCTTTATGTTTTTATTCCATAAATTGTTGTTGTCCCACCAGATCTCCATGATTGCTGCAATGTCTATATGTTTTTCTTTTAATATGATTTCTAGCTTGTTTTTGTTTTATAATATTTAAGCTCCTGGAATTAGTAAGTAATATATTCAGTCCCCCCCCCCTTCTTTTGTTGCTTTGTCATTCTTAGTTTGTGTATTATTTGGCTTTATTATGTGATTTCTGTCTACTGGTGTCCTGTCCAACATATTATTTATTGTATCCCCTTGCCCCTTGTTTGTCAGTTTAAAGTCTTATTTATGAAAGTAGCAATTGATTTACCCAGTAGTGCAATGCCTTTTCTATTTAAGTGCAACCCATCCCAACAGTGCAGTCTTAAGTCACCATCAAACGAGTCCCAGTGTGAGGCATTTTATATTATTATGCAGGCACCATTTCCTGAGCCATTCGTTTATTTGTTTTACTTTTTGGGTTTTGAAGTAACTCATGTGTGGGACTGGGAGAATTTTGGAAAAACAAATGTCAGTCTACCATTTCTCCAGTGTTGTTTTTAGGGAGATGTAGTTTTCCTTGATTTCTTCAATGATTTTGTGGTTTACCTCTTTTGTCTCTACATGGATTATAGTTAAGGGTTTTTGTCCTTCACTCTTTAAAATTCTAGCAATTTCCTTCTCTATATATTTGATTTTCACCCTACCATAGCTGCTGCATGTTCTATCTACCTTGTCTGGGTTACATACCAGTCTGTCGTAATACCTGATTATTGAGTCCCCTAATACAAAAGTTTGACATTTGGAGACTGTAACATTTGGGGGGTTGGGTACATTCTGGCCTGTAGTAGTATTATTACTGACTTGGGTAACCTCGATGGATTCAGATGGTGTATTTGATTCTTGACTAGGGTTATCATTAGTTTCCATATTGTCCTCATTGTTAAGTGCTGAACACTTATTCCCAAGCTGTATATCATTGCTTCCGTTCAGTTGGAAGATTTGGTTGCATCTCCTTTTCCTACTTTATTTTGGAACAATGTTCAGTCATCCTCACTGCAATCTGTACCCTCACTGCACTTTCTTTTAGTAGGTCTAGCATTATTAATTGTTAGTCTGTTTTTCATTCGTGCCATGTGGTTTTTCTTTTAACTTTAATTCCATGTTTTTTTGAGATGCTTCTAACTGGTCTAATCTGGTTCTTAGTTCTAACAATTCCTGCAGCAGCTATTTATTAGTCAGGAACTTGTTGCAGATGTACTCCCTTTGATGATCTCATTTTGGATTAATACATACATATTGCATTCAGTACATTTAAATCCTGCATCCTCATTCAGCATGATGATTGTTTCACATGTTGTAGCAGTATTAGTTCACAAAATATGTTGCTCAGGTGTAGAATTAGACATAACTCAAGACTGCTGTATAAGGGAGCTACATTTATTGGTAGTGGCACCTTGGTACTGGACCTTAGACCATGAGAAAACAATAGCAACCAGTCTATGCAGTTGCAGTCCTTATTTACTTTCTGTAGTAATATAGTTGGATAGAACTTGTATGTTAAGTTATGTAAAACAGTACCTGGCTAAACAGTGGTGCCCTTGTTTCCTTCCATTCCCACTGGACATGTGTCTGGTGTGTCACCACATGAGCTGACACACATGCTCACCCAGCTGAGGCTTGCCCTGCTCATGTGGGGCATTCCTTAAAAGACCAGGGGTCCAGAAGTCACAGGAGTTCACTTCTGGTTCCTGTTTCTCCAACAATGCTGAAAAACCCTAAAAATATATTTTATTGCCACCACCTTATTAGGTGGACTTCAGGTATGGTTGGAGCACTGCCCTTACTCCTGGCAGACTGCTAGAAATTAAAAGATAGAGCTACTTAATGAATGACCAGGGCTGGTGGAGCTATGCCAGCCACCACAGTCCCACGATACAGCTCAGTCCAACAAGCTGAGAGGAGGTACAGAGTGTGGCCTATGTCTGGTTCCTAGGCAATGGCCTGAAACGTCCCCTCTCCCCAAAGGGATACCAGTAGTGCAAACAAATCACTAAGTTAAAATTCTACTGTGGACACTCTCACCAGAATAAGATTCCCTCCAGGGAGCAGGCCTCAGACAGCTAATGATTCATCCCACCAGGGACAGGATGATTCTGGACCTCATACTGACCAATGGTGACAGAGTCACAGACATCCAGGTGGAAGGTCAACTGGGTTCCAGCAACCATCACATAGTGTGATTTAGTGTGGGGACAGAGACACAAGCTAGCCACACAAAGGCAAAGGTCTTAGATTTTAGGAGGGTGGATTTTTTTAAAAGTTGGGAAATGTGACATTAGTGTTTCCAACCCTAACACCCCACCCTCACCCTGCAGGTAGCAACAAGAAAATCCATTGCAGTTTCACCTCTCTTGCCTCTTCACAAATCAGGCATGTAGTGTGCCTTGGGGTTGCCAACCCTAAAGCTCACTCCATTCTCATATACTGTATCCATTTCAGGTTATTTACTGATGGAATGGGTTGACAGTTAGGGATGACAACCCCAAGGCATGCCCCATGCCTGATCTGCAAAGAGGCAAGAGAGGTGAAACTTAATGGTTTTTCCTATTGCTGCCTGCAGGGTGAGGGTGAGATGTTAGGGTTGGAAACCTTAATGCCACTTTTCCCCACTTTTATCACTTTAACCCTAATTAGTGCATTATCTAAGTTTTTTGCAATGAATAAATATATATATTTATAAAATGGGTAGGGAAAACTCTGCATCCTGATTGGCTAGGACCAGAGTATTGTATGAGCATAATGCAAGTTAAAAAAAAAAAAACACTGCCAAACAGGACACATAACACTCTTAAAATCCATATGCCTGAATTTAGAATTTTTAAAAACAAAACGGACACCATTTTTTCAAGCCCACCAATAACATCCATGACTGTGTTGACTACCATTACAATAACACAGCAACAGAGACATGGGATACCCAAGAAAACATTGTACTTAAATAGTGCCTTTGGCAGTTTTTATATGCCAGTTCACAAGTATTCATTTAAAATTAATGCTTCTCTGACTACTTACACTGGATCCAGAGAGAGCACCTGCTTTGCTCACAGCAACATAATTAAAATTAAATTAATTATGTGTTGTTTTTTTCTATAAAATTCTGTTTTCAGTGTTTTAAATAAAATCAATTTTATATCACAACAGAACTTCAGACCTCACTGCTCTCCATTCACTAAGAAACGTAGTATGCGTCAGTCACTCACACAGACCAGTGGCATGTTCATGAAAATTTCTACCGCAGATGGTAGTGTGCTGCTGGCAAGGCTGCCAGGAAATCTCAGTCTTCTGATGGCTCCGATACCAGGCTCCATTCAGAAAGGCCCCCAGCCCTGATGGCACATTTAGAAGCAGGACACTAGTAATAATAACAAAACTATCTTGCTGCTGTCAGTCTTCTCACAATATGCACACCTATCCTTCTTAGAACTTTTTCACCGAAACCCAGCTGAACCATGACAAAAACACAGTCACTCATCACTCACTCACTTTATCTATGATGGGACATCTCAGTAAAAGCAATTTATTAACACACACAAAAAAGATCTGCTCTAACCAAAACAGGGAAGGAGGTTGGGAAGAACCACCTGCATGTAGTTGGACATATCTTCATATGAAGTCTGAGACTTCAAGATCACTAAGCAATCATGTCACCCCCATTGTCCTGGAATCCGTGGCGGGACTATTTTACACACTTGTTTATAGAATTTCATGTTTTTTTCAATATGTTTAAATGTTCTACATGGATTTTATTTAAATATGTCTAGCTACCCATTTTATAAGAGCAGCAAGGCACTCGGGGGATATGCATTACACTGTCATGACCCTACTCACAGGGGCGAGTGGCACTTGGCCTGCATCCTTGTGCCACATGAGGGTTCACTTATCACAACATAATGCACACCCCACTGTGTTTTATTGCTTACATAATGTATGTGTGTATGGAGAGAGAGGGAGAAAGAGAGAGAGACAGAGACACACACACACACACACACTCGCGCGCGCGCGCACACACACACACAGTGGAGAACACCAGTATGCAGTGCAGTGTCACAGATTACTGTATGACAAAAGGGATTACTAACTGCTTTTGAAACTGCTTTGTTTTTGGCAGTAAGACTGTTATAAAATGTAGTAGAACTGTGTTACATCCTGCCAGGATATTGCATGTATGTGTTCAATGGCAAAACAGCTATGTTAATGCATCATTTGGGTTCCACTGCCACAAAACAGTGAAGTGTGCCTATAGGGTTTTTCAAACCTAATGCCCATTCCACTCACCCAACACTTGGCCTTGTGACCCAAGGCCAAGCTACAGTTAGAGGTCTGAGGCGAAGCCCACAGGTCTGGTACTTCAAGCTGCAGGTCTGGGTCTATGTCCCACAAATCTGGTGCTCCACGTAGGGCCCACTATTCAGTCCTAACTTTCTTCCCAAAGGACCCACCTTGCCCTGCTCAAAGCACAAGACATATCATAGTGGTAGGGTAATCACTTGAAATGCCCAGACCCAGGTTTGGGAACAAGCTTCAGTCATTGGAGGTCCAGCCAGGGGAGGAAGACTGAGCATCCCAGAGACACTTTCCTCTTGCAGTGAGGGAGTGTCACTGCCATTGCTGCAGTGCTGCTACCTGTGTGACCACAGATACTAACACATCATTAAGAAGAATAGGAAAGGGACATCAGCTGTGCATCCAGCATGTCATCATGCATGTTCCCAAACTGTGCCCCAGTATGCCTATTTCCTAATTATTTTTTTTTATATTCTTTGTTAACCTGGTTAGGCCCACTAGGCACAAGTGCCTGTTTTCAGTAGCTTTGGGATGGATAAGTGACTTGCTCACAGTCACACAGTATGCAAGTGGAGGCTGGGTGAATCAAACACAGGTCTGCTAGGTGCACCAAGCTTATTTACAGATCATTACTCTAATCTCTAGGCTACACTGCCAGCCACTATGGCTGGGAGAAGCATGGAAAATCACCCCAGTACCTATGTTGATGTACCCAGGTGTATCTGGACACTACACCACCATGGGGGCAACTCCTAAAAAGACAAGATACATGGGGTAAATCTCCCCTATGCCATCCCTCCTAAGGGGTATGTGCCTGGTCTATGGAGGAGAGACATCACAGGTAGGAAGGCAGATGGTAGGGTGTACCATGGGAGCTCCTGAATAGACAGAAGTGAGATACAGAAAGGGGGTATGCAGTTAAGTTAAAAAAAGTAGTGTCCTATGTAATACTCAAATTATTCTAACTGCAAATTCCACTTCCCTTGTTTAGGTAATAACTCATATTTTAGTCAACACTGCTGCTTGAATTGTGTTCTCCTCCATGCGTACTCAAGGGCCGGATTAACCATAGGGCAAAAGGGGCAATTGCCCTGGGCCCCCTAGTTTGAGAAGCCACTGATTTCTTTTTTTTTTTTTTTACTTTTTTTTTCCTTCTTCCCTGACCCCACCGTACATTCCTGATTGTGCGTGACTAAACCTTGGGGTAGGGGGGGTTTATCATCAACTATTCCTTTGCCCTGCCAGGCCCGCCGCCTCGACTACTCAAACAGCTTGCCATTTGCGGCATTTTTGTTTCCCCATGGACGTTCTCTCTGCAGGTCAGGTGAAGCATAACATGCTAGCTAGCTAATGACATTGTTCCAATATGGACCTCCATTGGTTTGCACCCCACCCACCCAGACCAGAACCTTTCTGTCTTCCCATCCCTCAGGTCCATGCGTTACGCATGGTGCATGGTGGTTCCATCACATCTCGCTCATATGAAGTAAGTCCCACCCAGATCTAGAAAACAGCACCACGCACCAACTGCCAGCAAACTGAGAGCTGCCGAATCCTGTCGTCATCGTCGATAGAGAGAGTGAGAGATCGTCCCTCCACACTCTGTGCCTCAGCATCTGTGGCCTGTCACTAGGCCTACTGTCTGGACTGGCTGTCGACTCAGTCATCTGGTCTCGAGGTCCGGAAAACAGCTAAATTATCAGCTAAGGCCAAAGGCAGACTGGCAGTGCAGAATGCACCCGCCGCTGCCTTGTGTCTGTCAGGGAGACTGTCAAGTAGTAGGAGCTGCCAGCGAGGAGTGTGAGTAGTCAGCAGAGAGGCCAGAGGCTGAGCGGACCCAAATCACCACCAGGCATTTCTGTCCTATTTGCCTTCTCATCTTCTTGACTTTGTCTTTATCTCAGGTAAAAAAAAAATAATAATAATGTTGTTTGTTATTTAAAAAAGTTTTAAATAAAATTATGTGACTTGTGAGAAGAGGTTCATACTATAGTAAGAGAGACAGGGAGTGGGAGGAACATTCGGCCTTTCATTGCACCAAGCTCCAGTCAGCTTCTCTCACTTCTTAATCTTCTCCCAGTGCTTTGTTTGTCATCATGCCACCAGTCAGTGAAGTTTGGTAAGACAGCTCAGCCACTGTTACTCAGGTCTCTTGCTGACTGTGGTCAGTACTGCAACCTCTCACCCCAGCAAACATTCACAGTAGCTGCAGCAGGTTTATTGTATCTGGGTTACCTTCCTTGTCCCTCACAGCAGCACTCATCTACCTGCTGCCCAACACAACACCAGGTAGACTAGCCCACTGATCTAAGGATGGCTAACACATTTAAATGGCAGGCTGTCCAGAGCTACTATCTATTAGGGCAGTGAGATGTTGGTGTGGAGGGGCCAGTAACACATGACTGTTGGAGTGCTGACACTCAGTGTGAATGTAATCCAGCCATCCAACTTCAAACAACAGCCTTCTATTTCTGCCCGAATAATGGCATTCAGAGTAGCTGGAAAACCCTCCAAATGCATTTTAAGGCATCAAAAAACATTCAGCTTTCGGGGTTAAGTCACGGGGGGCTCCACAATTCAAAATTGCCCAGGGCACCACAACTTGTTAATCCGGCCTTGCCAACACCCCTTGTGCCCAGCCTTAGTGCTGTCACACCACACCAGGATTTGCCTGAATTATGTTTATATGTGGCATAGACATTGCTGCCTTTTGCTTTAGTGTTACACCCTGCCGCACACAAAACTAACAATGCCGATGCGAGCCCAGGCTACTTGAGCCCCTTGCCCATGGGAACATTTGTCAGTAAACAGAAGATACTAGCACCATTTCCATGTCCATCACCATGCTTGAGAATGAATACATCCTGTTCCCTACTTGTCCCCAGCCACAAGTACCATTTCCTCTCTTGTCACCCAACAGAATGCAAACAAATAACTGTTTCACTATAACTAAAGTCAATAAACTAAGAAATATATTCCTTAAGAGCAGCAGCAAAATGTCAACAGTGACTTCACAAAAACTTGTCCAAAAAATAAATGTCACAAAGTGCTTTGAAATGTCACTTTTTGGTTTACAACAAGCCACAAGGAGCTACAGATCTTTCTCCAACACATGTAAAACTGCACAACAGAGAGAGGAGGAGAAGCGGTCACTTGAGAGAGGGAGAGATGGGTTTTTATAACATCTCATCCTTTGACCCTAACATAGGAGTATCATGTGACCATATTGCATGTAGAATAATTTATGAGTGTTCCGTGGAATTGTTTGACAGAGTGCAACTTATTAAGAATACATGCAAAGTTTATATCACTTTGCAAGGAATCATGTTTCGTAAGAAGGGCAATCTCACTTGTTCATATAGCAAATAACTTTTTGACCCTTTCAATTTTGACTAATTGAAGACAATCACATGGCTGAAATGCTCATGGAATATGTTTCTGCACATTTCAGCCACAAACAACAGAATTTTACATGAACTCTGGAATGGTTTTATAGTAAAAATAAATTGTATAGTTCATTAGGGAGATTTTGCTGTTCATGTGATTATTCTGCCAAACACTGCAAATTTCCACAGCATTGTGAGAGTTTTGCCCTCCAAATATTGGCAAGATTCCATGAAAATTGCTTAATTTTGCATAATTTCTGCAGAATCGAACTATGCACTTTTCACTCAGCCCTACATGTTATGCACTCACTTTGGTACTTTAAACATTTTGCTTGTGTTGAACCTGGAGAGATTTTTACTATGATAGTCATATTTTTTGTTTGTGTTGGACATTTATATTTTCTCAACAATTTTCAGGATATTTTTCAATTTCTGTTCAACTTAAAAAAAATGTAACAAACTTTTTTCACAGTTTGTCATGTGTTGTCTAGCATACCTGTTATCTGTTATGTGCTAGTGATTAGTAACTTAGTGTTCATCAAGCCACAGATGCTATCTGTTAAGCCTCTGCTTTAGTTCACTAATGTTCATCAACTTAATTTTTGTAGAGACTCATGTTAATCTTCTAGTGAATCACTAAACTTTTTTTTCAAATTAAAATATTAAGCGGTGGATTTGTAAAGACTTGCATCACAATTGCAATGCAATTGCCTTAATTTATTTATTTATTTAGCTTCTGTTTACCAGATAAGCACACTAGGCAAAGCAAATGCCTATTTTCAGGTGCAACCCAGGAAATTACAAGACATATGCATACAGGACAGAGGTTTACAGTGTTTAGAGATAAAAAAAATATATAACACAATATAGCAGGGTATTACAGAGTGGCAGGTAAGAACATCACATTACATGATAAAACAGCATACAAGAACATCAGCATGGTAGTCAAGGTAGGATCTCCTTGCTGGTCTCAGGAAGGAGACCTCTCGTTAATGATTAAAGTGCAACACTTGTAAGGAAGGGGACAGCTAGGCATTGCACCTAGGCTGTTAGACCACAAAATGGTGGTCTAACTGCTGGATGTAATTACTGCAGGTCATGCATCAAAAATGATGCGTTGTCAAAATTCTGATACCTGTCATTTTTTTGCCATAAAGTGAGCAAAGTCTTGTAAATGCATCAGAATGTTTGGAAATCAAGTGGAAACATTCTGATGCATTTAAAGAGATTTAGCTGTAGTGTAAATGCTGCCGCAGATGTTTGTAGCCAGACTTTTGAAACTCCAGCCCTAATTGTAATTATTTTGTTTTAATGTCACCTAAGTCAACAAACAAATAGAATGGCAACTGATTGGCAGCAGGCATGTTAGTTAAACAACTTCAACTCATAGAAAAGAAATAACCCTCACTGTCACCAGATGCATTAGAAGAATTTTCTTGGCAAGTTTATTTTCAACAAACTGTGAACTCAGCACACAAGCCCATCCACAAATGCCTCAATGTTTTTGCACAAAGTGCTTTGCCAAGAGACATGGTAGCCCTCTAGTGCCCATGGTTTTACACAGAATTTCTTAAAGGCACATGCCCTTACAGCTAAATCTACCAAAGTGATATAGTAGGTACACACAAAAACAAAATTAAAAACAGACTGTGTGCTGCGAATATTCAAATTCAAGTTCAAGCTTATTATCAGGATAAATTCCATTGAGCACTGATTTACAAGGAGATCCTGATTTGGCAGCATGATACAATAAATACAGTTGGTTAGAAAAATAGTGCAATAAATACAAATGGTTTGAACAATAGTACATAGCATAAGAGCATTGAACCATTAACAATAGATAACAGCAAAAGCAGATATAATACACAGTTATAAACAAAATGATACTATACAACTATTGACAATAGGTCAGCAGGGGGGATACAGATAAGAACTGATAGTAGCAATGGAGCACAGGTAATAAATTAAGTAATGTACAAATGCACAGACATACAGTAAATACATGTGGGCAGGAGTTGGAGCATCAGGGGGGATGACAGAGACAAGAGGCATAAAATTTGCTGTTGACTAGGTTTTTGAAGGTATTTAGTGGAACAAGGTTTTGTAGTTTGAGGGTGGCTTGTGCCCTGTTCCAAATAACTGGGAGGGCAAAACTTATGGCCACTTTGCCAAAACGGGAGCATGGTCTTGGGACAGCCATCAATATATAGGAGCTGCCCCATAGGGGATAATGACAAGCAGAACGCTGCAAAAGGTCTGAGATGTAGGTGGGTAACTTTAGCAAGAGTGCTTTGTAGAACCAAAAGAGTGAGCGAAAGAACCACCTCATGGACAGAGAAGTGCAGCCAAGTGAAGCATAAAGATCACATTGGTGGGTGTGAGGGTGTGCATTTGTAAAGAAACATATTGCTCTATGATAGAGAGTGTTGAGTGGGTGCAGCAGGGAGATTGGGCAGTGACCATATATCATGTCAGCATAGTCAAGAAGAGGGATGAAACTGGTTTGAACTAATCGCTTCCTGGCATCAGTAGGAAAAAGGGATATATTCCTAAAGAGAAAGCCAAGCCGTTGCCTAAGTTTTTTTGCAAGCAATTCAATGTAGTCAGAAAAGGCTAGATGCTGGTCAAGAATGCAACCCAGATATTTAAATTTATTGACCACTTCGAGGTTGTCACCGAAGAGGGTTTTTGGGGGCGCAAAGAGGAAGGGTCTTTTGGAAGGGAGGGCAGATGGTTGGAATGGAAATACATGACCTTGTTTTTTAGCATTGAGGAGAATCTTTGACTGTACAAGATTATGTTGCAGGAGATCGAACTCTGCCTGAAGCTCAGCACAGACTGCATGTAGTGAGGGCCCGATGGTGTATAGGACTGTATCATCGGCAAATAAATGTATTTTAGCTTTGCTAATGTTAGCCCCAATGGAATTTACATATTGCATGAATAAAAGAGGATCAAGACTTGAACTTTGTGGCAATCCTCTCGAGAAGGGGAGGAGTGGGGAGAGTGAGCCTTCCACCTTAACCTGCTGCAGTCTGCCTGACAAGTAGTTTGAGAACCATCTTAGCGCCAAGCCAAAAATGCCATGTCCGCAAAATGTGTCTAAGTGTAGAGAATGGTAGACTGTGTTGAATGCCTTGCTATGATCAAGAAATTCAGCACCTGAAATCTGCTTCTCATCCATGGCCAGCAGCCAGTCATTAGTGACTGTGGCAAGGGCAGTGGTGGTGCTGTGTGCAGGTCTGAAGCTGGATTGGAAGGGATTTACAAGATTTGTCCTATTAAGATGAATGATTAAGTTAAATTTACCATGCTGTGATCCTATTGCATATTTTATTAATTGATTTTAATATCTGATGTTATTATGGTATGATTTTATCTATATGTATTATTGATTTATACCTGAAGCTATGGTTTTAATATGTTCAGCACCTTGATATGTTGAAAGGCGTTTTATAAATAAAATTATTATTATTATTAATAAGATAGTCTCTTATTTGGGCATTAACTAGTTTCTCTAAGAGTTTAGAAAGTAGGGGAAGGAGGGAGATAGGGTAGTAATTGTTAAGGTCCATGGGGTTGCCAGATTTGAATAGTGGAAGTATGTGTGCAATTTTCCAGATGTCAGGAATGATGTCTGAACTAACGGATAGACTAAAGAAATGCAAAATGGGAGCTGTAAGATACTGAAAACCAGTCTTGAGGAAACAAAAAGGACCTATCCCAGCAGCGTATGCCCCCTTATTCACTTTTAGTTGGAGAAGAAGGTCTTCAACATGTTTAAAATGAAACAGGGTGAAAGTGAAGAGCATTCTAGGAGGCATGATGGATGGTCTAGTTAGCCTTGAAACAAGGGCAACTGTAGGAGAGGTATCGAAGGCTAGACCTGCAACTGAGAAATGAACATTAAAACTATTCAGAATGGCTGTCTTATCAGAAAGTATCAATCCCTGGAACAAGATCTTGTTGGGTAGAGCGTCTGGGTGTTTGTTTCCCTCCACAGATTTTACAACCCCCCAGAACTTGCCTGGGTTACCCTTGGTGGAGTCGAATGCTGATAAGCAATGGGCTGCTTTAGCTGTCCTAATCAATTTGGTACATTCATTCCAAAAGAAACTAAAGGCCACCCAGTCTGATGGATGTTTGGTATGCCTGATCATAGACTATAACCAGTCCCTTCTGATTAAGGTGGATTTCAGATCAGCATTGAACCATGGACAAGAGTGTTTATGAGTCCTACATTTTATCATAGGGCCATGTCTGTTGATGATACCAGTTAGTATATTATTGAAAATGGCAGCTGTGTAGTTGATGCTGGAGTCCAGATAAAAGCTTGTCCACTTTATGTCTTTAAGGTCAGCTAGATAAATGAGCAACGTTGAATTTACGGAAACTCCTTTTTCAGATAAACCTGCTAATTTGGTAATTCGGCAGTAGGCCTCTAATGCAAGCCACCACACAGTGGTCACTGATGTCACTAAGGAGGATTGCTGCATGGGAATACTTATGGGGAAGATTTGTGAGTATCAGGTCGATTAAGGAGCCAAGTGAAAGGTTGCTTGGATTGGGGCGAGTAATATCAGATATCAGTTGAGAGAAGTCCAAATCATAACAAAAGTCTCTGAGGTGCTTACTTTTGTTGCATGAATTCAGCCAATCAAGTTTTAGGTCACCGAGGATGGTGAGTTCATTTTGCTTTGATTTAGACAAGTTGTGGATGAAGTGTAAGAGTTCCATTTCTCCCAGTGGTGGTCTATAACAAGCTATCACAGTTAGTGTCTCAATTGGAGAGATAACTAAGTTGAAGGCAAGGGCCTCATATTCCTTCAGTATGGAGACAGCAGAGATATTGGTAACTGAATTTATTCTTAAAATAAATGTCTACGCCCCTACCCTGGAGTGCCTGTCACTGTATAAAATGTTATAGGATGGGAGCGAAATTACACTATCTGGGACAGAGCCTTTTAACCACGTCTCACTTAATACAAAGATGTCAGAATTTGTATGGGAGATCCAGGTCTGGACAAAATCAGTCTTTTTTAGGAGACTACACACATTAAGATGCAGGTACCTCAGGCCTTTGATGGCTGCCAGGTTGGATGGTGAAGCTACTGAATGTGGTGGACTGGGATTTAGTTCAACATGACCCATCTGCAAATAAGTCTGCATTTTGTTATGTGAACATTCTTGCATACAGGGCATGTGCAAGGCACTGGAGTCCATATGGGGGAGGGATAAAGAGGGTACATTGTGTAGAGGAGCAATGAGACCATAAGAGATATTGAGCATGTGGGGGTCAGGTGTGCCAACAGAAAAATAGTTGGAGTATCCCAAAAGGTGCCCCTTGGCAAGTGGATAACCGGTGATGATGCTAGGAGATGGTGGGTAGCTGTTGCAGGTGGTAAAGTGTTGAAGGAAACAATGGTAGCAGAGGAGGGATTGTGATGTGTGGAAAAGTGGGTGAAAGGTAGGAGGGAGCTGGTTGATAGTAATGCAAGGGGGAGGGTGAGCATTGTGGAATTAGTAATAGGTAGGAGGAGGGTTGCTTTGGGTAGGTTAATGAGCTCCACACTTGTGGCAATCACTGTTGACTAGCATGAAAGTACTGTAGGTAAGGAAGCAGGAGATAGGGGTCCTCCGAGGCTCAATGCAGGTGTGAAGGCAAGAAGTCTATAATGCACTTAATAGACAAAAGTTTATCTAAGTGCAGTCTAAGATACACTATATTGTATTGAATTAGGAAGGGGCTTTTAAGTTGGATGGTGCAGTAAATCAACTGGAAATGAATAACATAAATGGAAGATTAAGGCTATGAAATAATGCATTGGTTAAGGCAGGCAAATGACAGGCCACTGATCTGGAACACAGGTGGGGTTACTACAACAGCAGACAGAGACTGACAATGAGCCAGTTAAGGCTCATTAGCTGGGAGATATGGCAAGGATCAGAAGTGATGACCTACAGAGCAGACACAAAACAGAATCACTGGCTCAGCATAGATGGTAGCAACAAGTGCTGAGAGATCAACAGGTGTCCCCTAGCAGCAGAACAGTAGAAGCTGCAAAGGGAAAAGTGGACACTTAGTCACATGATAGCACAAGCCTATATAAGGCTGGCCAGCCAAAGGTGGGTGTGGTGTGCTGAGGGTGAGGAGCTGCTATGCAGTGGCAGTGGGAAGAGCCAAGTCTGTATTTCCAGGAGCAAGGAATGTGAGTTACCCATGCAATTTAATTAATTTGCATAGTGCCCTAGATAAAATGCCTTCTAGTTAGCAGCTAAGAGGGGCATAGCACTGGCTATGGTTTCAAAATGCCTTCCTGCAAGGAGAATAGCCCAGGCTTAATGAATTCATTTAGGTACCGGCTACAATTTCTTCAGAACAGGATAAAGCAGCAACAGTAGATATAAGTTTAAGACTAGTGCAGTGCGGCACAATTACAGATTTTACAAGAGCAGGGCTTAAACAGGATCTCAATGCGGCGCTCAGTAGAGAAGGAGCTAGTCTCCAAAAGGCACCAATTTCAAATTGCTTGCTTGACTCCGAGATCCTCAAGTTGCATACCTGGCTTGGCAGAGGCACATCAGGGAGCTGCTCTGGCAGCAGATGACTGAGGGTAAGGTGAGGGCTGTGAAGAAAAGGGACAAAGATTAGGCAAATAGAAAAGGGTGGACTAGAAAACTAGTGAGGGAGGGCTTCGCAGACAGGAGGGCAGAGATCAGGTAGCAGTGGAGGGGGGGCAGGGAAGCCAGTAAGAGGGAGAAGAGCAGATGGAGGGGGGAGGATAGACTACAGGTATGTCAGTGAGAAAGCCTTAAGAAAAATAAAGAGCAAGCGATTACAACAGTTTGCTGAAGCAAGGTAACCTACCCTAAAATAATAATCTCACAATGCTTGCCATAAAAATCCCCAAATATTCTTGATGCTAAGCATGGTAGCTATGTATTCTGCTCCATATACATCAAATAGAAACATGACTTGTAAACAAACGAAAAAAACAGATATTAGCAAGATAAAAAAACACCATCCTACTTTCATAGATATGAAATGTTAGGATAACCAGAATTGCTAACAGAACGGGAAAACACTCTGGCAAAATAAAAGTTAATGCATACTTCACATGCAGAGACCATCCCACTCACAGGGATGTATGGAGACCATCCCAGTCATAGGGATGTGAAAATATATGATAAACATGAAGAAATGTTTTGCTAACAAAAACTACAAAAATGAGGTCAGCTTGAATTTATCATTAAGCCCACATTTAGTAGTCACTCCCAAATGGAAGAACCAGAAAGTCTCCCCTCTTCAGTATGATTCACAAAAAGTACCTGACCCTAGAGCCTACCTGAACTTTCTCAATGCCCATAAATTGATACTTGTGGTTTGCAGGGTCAGAATCCTGGGTGGCGGTGACCTGCAGTGATGTACTCAAGATTACCCTGTGTCAGTGGTCACTCATGGTCCCCAACCCATTCATTGAACTTCCACTTAGTGAGGTCCACAGAAACTGGAGCAAGAGCCAGGACATCACTTGCTCAGAGGTCCTTTTATTATAGAGCCCCTTCCTGGTTCAACTCCCTCCCTGACACCATCACCAACTTCTCCAATATAGGTACTTTCAAACTCACTCTCAGGAATCACTTGCTTACCTCGTGGCTCTGCAGGTGTGCATAGCCAATCTTGAGCACCATCCCAGGCCTGCTTTCATGGGGAGTTAGCCACAACCATTTCAATCTTCTTGACAATGCCCCCAGGGCTGCTTATATCTGCCCCTCTCCAGCTACCAAGTCTCTGGTCACACTGCTTTTTGTTTAGCTACCTCATTGTATAGGCCAATGTTATTCTCACCTGTAAAATACTCTGTTGTAACATCCTGGCTAGCAGGCATAAAGCACTGCATTGGCCTTTGGTTTTACCCTTTGCAAATTAGATGCCATCCCAACATGTCTGTACATCTCTGCTGTCATGTAACCATATAACAATGTTCACATGAAAACCTGTAACTATGTGTTAGTCTGTGGAATTATGTAGCTGGTATGTCTATGTACTCTGGATGAGGAGCCTTTGGAAATGAGTCTTTGACTCAAAGGATTGTAATTCTGATTGTACAAATAAATAAATACTATATACAAACAGTTGGATACACCACCTAGGTTGTGTCACAGTTAGTAAACCTTTTAACATGGAATACAGCTCACTCCACTTACACCGCTTCCGGCTGTAGTGGGCAATTGGATTAAGTGGGTGTTTGTCAGTTTCCATTTGCCAGTTACATTACACACAATGTAAATAATGATGCTTATATTGTGTATTGAGCTCCATCTATTTTGGGCAGTTCATGCGCAGTTCATGCTCCAATTAACATCAAGTAACCCAAGGTAACATCTACTGTATTATGCTCTGCTTGCCACTTGTTCAATGTGATTGCCACAGATCACAGAGAGCTTTTAAGCTGAGGCATTGTGAGCTGCAAGCTCATTCACAGCTCATTCACACAGTGCCATGGCGGTGAACAGTGTCAGTCAAAGATGACATCAAAACAAAAAGCTATGTCATTAAGCAACAAGGTAGAGCATCTAAAGAAAATCGATGAGCCCCATAAAATGAGTCAGAGAGACCTGGCTCAACATTTTGATCTGCCGCAGTCCACAATTGCAGACCTCCTCAAGAAGCAGGAGCAGATCTTGACTGACTGGCATTCCAGTGCAAACCCAACCACAAAAGAAAAAGAGATGGGAAGGACAGAGAGGTTGAGGAGGAACTGCTATGTTGGTTTAGCAATGCTCGAGGGTGAGATGCCCTGATCAGTGACCCTTTGCTGACACAGAAGGCAATGAAGCGTGCTGATGCATTGGGGGCTCCCTGAATTTACTGCTTCTGAAGGGTGGCTCCAAAGATGGAAAGCCCACCTCAACATTGGCTTCTGTTCGGTGCACAGTGAAAAACAAAATGCTGACTTAGCCAGTGTTCAATACTGGGTTTCTGATGTGCTGCCCAGATTGCTGTCTTCTTTTGCCCCACAAAACATTTTCAGTTGCAATGAAACTGGGTTATTTTTTTGATGTGCCAGCCATGGAACTCTGGTTTTTAAAACAGAGACACTGCCTGGACAAAAGATGGCAAAAGAAAGACTCTCTGTCCTTACGTGTTGTAACATGGATGGCACTAAGAAAAGTGAACTCTTAGTGGTGGGGAAGTCTGCTGTACACCACTGTTTCTGAGGTGTCAACCATCTCCTGGTGTGCTATCGGGCAAACAGATCTGCATGGATGATTTCTGATATTTTCACAGAACGGCTGTGATTGTGGGATCATAGGATAAGAGGGAGAAAGATTGCTCTGATTTTGGACAATTTGTCAGGCCAAGCTGCAGTCCCTGGTTTGTGCAACATTAAGTTAGTGTTTCTCCCGCCCAACACAACTTACATTATCCAGCCTCTTGACCAGGGAATAATTTACAGCTTTAAACAGCACTATGTTAGAGCCATGCATAAATGGGTGTTGGATGAAACTGACATTGATTCTGAACTGTCTGTTGCCATGTGTGTGTATACATAAGATAAACTTACTTGATGCAGTTAGGATGCTTAAAGAAGCCTGAGATTGAGTCACACAGCTCACTAACCAGAGGTGCTTCCGTAAAGCCAGATTCTTTATCAATGGTGACCATGGTGTGCAGAGTGAAGTGACCTCTAGTGCACCCCATCCAGCCTGCAAGTGATCTTGACCCTGCAGAAGAAAGCATATTAGCACTAGATGAAATGAAAGCTAAGAAATTCAATGCCTTGTATCTCCTAGGAGACAGTGAGGAGAAGGCAAATGTGGATGACATCAGTGAGATGATCAGACCAAAGTGTGCTGCCACTACACTGGAGATAGAAGAGGAGGATGAAAACAACCAGGAAGAAGAAAAATGTACTCCATCTGATGTGAAATGTGCACTCCTGACTCTATGACGTGCCGTGGAACAACATCAGGAAATTTTGCCTGACTGGGGAACTGCTGCAGCAGTAGAAAAAGCATGGGCTCCCTACTGCAAAAAAACATGCTCATCAAATGAAGATTCAGGACGTCTTTATGGCAACAGACTTAGATAAATGAATATGTACTGTAGTGTATTATATTGAGCAGTGTACCGCAATGTGATGGTTGCCATTTGTGAAGTGCAGTACTGCATTTGTAATCGGTGTTGAGTACTGAGGTGTTTTGGGGTTTCTGGGTTGTTCGTCAATAAATTTATCAACCACACCTGTGTCTGAGAGTTGCTAAGGGTTACACTGACCATCCCTCATAACGAGTAATTGCACCTTATACTAATGCGTCCACTATAAGCAGAGTAGACTGTACTTCTTTTGTAGTGGGATGTTCAAATGTTTTGGACTCCATAACGATGTCACAGCATTTTACATTAATATCTAGTGCATTACAAAATGCAAAGTAGTCCCCATTTCTGCATTTTGCTATAAATGGCATTGTCTGCAGATGTATTATTTAACTTTTTGACTGTTCTTAGTTTTTTTTTTAAGGTATGCCTAGTAAGTTTTGAATTAGATGTCAGAAGTGGATGCTCACCTGTTGTGCCCGATGGCGGGGGGATACTGCCACTGAAAAAAGATCCAAGGATTTTGTGCCTTTTTGAGGGTACTTGAATGATGTCAAAAAGGTACTATAGAGGTTCAAAGAATGGCATCCATCACATCAGACCTCTGCCGAAATTCAGGACAAGGCTCAGGGGCAAAAAGTAAAAAGACAACAAATAAAACATTTAATACAACTGAACTGAAATCTGCTTTGAGAGAAGTAACACTGTCTCAAAACCCCCACATCTGCACAAGCATTAATGTTATTTAGAAGACTATCTGATAAAGTAAAAAAAAATTGAAAACGTAAATGTAATAAAGTAAATGTATCTGAGCCTATTATTTTAGTATCATGCTGATGTTTACATTTCTTCTGATTTATATTGTCACTGCAGTGTTAATTTGGTAAATGACGTTAAAATTTGAATACCTTGCTGAAGAGAAGTGATGAGCTTTCTTCCTGCTCGGTATATGTTCCAAGTAAATTCTCCAATCATGTTAGAGTCATTATTCTTGTTTTTGTGTTATAGAACAAAACTAAAACAGGTAAAAACTTCCAGACATAGATAATGATGGCAGAAAAAGACCAGTGCTCATCTAGTTTGCCTGAGGGCTGGCCATATAGCCTAGAGGTTATAGTAATGAACTATGAATGAGCGTAGTCCATCCAGAAGACCTAGATTTGCTTCCCTCTACTTCCACTTGCATGCTATGCTACTCTGAATAAGTCACTTAACCTCCCCAGTGCTCCTGGATCACCCCTGAAAACAGGTACTTGTGCCTAGTGGGCCTCATCCGGTTACCAAAGAGTAAAAGTTCTCTATTAGCCCTAGCATGTACTGTCCCTAAAGGGTCCTTGCCCTCCCAATCCTCTACCCTGGTTTTGCCAGCCCAGCAACCCCTTTACCCTTCAATATTACACCCCACTCCAACCAGTGAGTAAGAGGCATGGCACCCTCCTGGAGGAAAGATGGAGCCATGATGATTCTCTTGTCAGCAGGGTACATTAAAGATAAAAAGGGTTGAAAGATGACAGAAGGTCCGGCAGAGGATGTTTTACTTCTGTGCAGTTACTCTGGTTCAGAAGCAATTTTGTATCACTAGCATTGGAAATCAAGGCTGGGAAGTGATGCCATATGGCAGTGTGTGCCAGCTAGGGTGGACTGGTGCCAGCACCCACTGCAGCAGTACCCCACATGGTGGGTCAGGGAGCCCGCTGACTCATGGGGGGGTGGCATGTGCAGTGAGCTATTGCAGTTTATAAAAACACCACTGATTTAAAGCTGATGATATGGATTTACTCCATGTTGTGAGCTCCAAATGCAAAAAGAGTTAGTGGCGTAAAACTCCTTCAAGTCCAGGTGTGACTAATTTACATGTTTTGACCCTTATCACATGCCTCACTCCACTCAGCCTACACTATACTCCCAATCTCAGCATCCTGACTGCCATTTAATTGCCCATGACATAGGATGGCCAAACTCCACATGAGAAAGCAAATTCAGTGCTGCTGCAGAGGCCAGCTGTGCTAGGTCTATGAGTACCACTGTGCATCATCCTGCAAGACAGTGGGCCCAATTCTTACAGTTCCCAGCATGGTGCAAGGGGCGTGCACCACAGAAAATAGTGCAAAGTACCCTTTGCACCAAGTGATGTGTCAGGAGCAATTCACAAAGGCAGCCTGCATCACCCACAGGCTGCCTGCCACAAACTGGGCTTGCGCTGCTCGTGTGCCACAAAATGGGTTGTGGCAAGGTGCTAGGGGCTTGTGGCAGATGCAGGCTGCCAAAGCTCCTCGATTGGGATTCACAAAATTCACCCAGAGTGTGAATTTCTAAGTACCCTTAGACCAGCCAGGGCTGTTCAAAGAGATACCTAGAAACTCACCCCTTGGGTGAGTTAAACACTCTGCGGCAATGTGCCGCTGTTCCCTGTCCCAGACCCATTTACCCCTTATATTATATAATAAGTCCCTGGTAGTCTAGTGCCCCCCCACACCCCAATCACCTGTTATAATAATTTATAAATCCCTGGTAGTCTAGTGCTCCCCCAATCCCCAATCTCCTGTAATATAACTTAATATCCCCTGGTGCTCTAGCGGACCATTCCAGCCCTGGTCCCCCATTATGTGACAATCTGACATATCTGGTGGTCTAGTGGACCCCCTTCCCCCACCCCATAGTGCCCTACCACCCCACTCCCCCATCCCATAACCAATCCAGTGACTGGCTCAGCCCACCACTCACCACCACAGCCAGCCACTGAATGAGCACTGAATGAGCATGTACCATATATAGTACATCTCAGTGAATGACAGCTATTCTCAATCATTGAGTGCATACTGTATACAGTATGCATTTAATCAATGCTCATTTGGTGGCTGGCTGCGGTGGTGGTGAGAGTGGTGAGCTGCTAATCGATGAGATCCGTTATAGGATGGGAGTAATGGTGGTGAAAACTCTACAGGGTGGGGGTACCTGAACCAGCGGGTATATCGAATTGTCACATAATAAGAGATCGAGCTGGGTAATCACTAGACCACCAGGGATAATGAGATATAGTACAGGAGATCAAAGCTTGGAGGAAGCCACTCAACTACCAGAGATTTTTATACTAATATAACTGGTGATCGGGACTGGGGGGGGCACTAGACTACCAGGGAGTTGTAAATAATTATAACAAGCAATTGGGACTTGGGGGACCACTAGACTACCAGGGTTATAGTACAATAGTTCATTAACATGGGACTTGGGGGCGTCATATATTTCTGTGGTTAATCAGGAAATCAGTGATGGGGGACTACTTTCACTTTCCACAAGGAGCCTGTAACAGACCCTTCCCGTGCACCATGTGTTTGATGCAAATGTGGGGACTTAGGCCCTGGGACCCCTTCTATACCAGAATCTGTTGCAGGGTCCCTGGCACACCGGGCTTCAGCACAAGCTGCTATTTGCCACAGCTTGTGCAGATCTAAGCCTGCTATGTGAATCGGGCACAGAATACTATATTTCTGTTCTTCACCAGATGCCCATGACAGGGGTTCTGTGTACAGATGTGCTTGCAGCTGCTTGACTTCATTCCATGTCAGCAGACACCCTACTTTGTAAGCCACTTCTGCCACTGATGTCACCCATGGTCACACTTCACTCCCCAAAGAGCATCCTCTGGGACACCTGATCCTCCTCCTCCCCGCAGGCCCTTTGATGATCTTGACTCATTCCTGAACTCTGATCTCCAGCATTGCCATCTAGTATAGGCAGTGATTAAAAGGCATCACTTACCTGCTTCTGGGGGACCTTAGGGTAGGGATTGTTAGAAGAGACAGGGTACCTGTAAAATAATAAAAAACTGGTTGTAAAGAATCTGTACTTCTTTGCGAAATGCGACAGGAAAGGCAAAATGGTAAATAATACTTATCTGACAGAATGTATGGTGCTTCATGACCTGTAACAAAAAGGAAAAATAGATTATTACAGTGTAACTAAAAGGTGCCAGTGGTGATAATGCAATGCCCAGACTGGCTGCCAGTCACTAGCATGTGAGTAGCTGCAACTCCAGTATGCACCCACTAATATCTGTCAAATGAATTTGCACTAGAACTGAAGTCTCCACATCTATCCAGACAGATGGATGAAAGATTATTGTAAAATACCACACCAATTGTTCCTTGGGTGAGCTGAGGTGGGAAGAGTATTGAGCGCCCAAAGAACTGCTCTCATCTCCCTCGGAGAGGGGACAAGCTGCACCACTCTTAGCTTGTGCATCTAACTGAGGGACATCCATCAGCAAGTTTGTACAGCATAGCTTTTACAGGCACACTTGCATCACTGCACACTGCCTAGATGAGGTGAAAGAACAACTGAAACTGCCTGGCTCTGAAATAATAAAGCCTGACTCACACTGCCACCCAGGACCACTTCTACTGGATTGTGTTCCGGGGGGGGGGGGATAGCTCCTCCTCTTCTAGCCCCAACAGAAGGGGGACCCGCTGGAGTTTCTGAGGTAGGTCCTGGGTAAAGCAGCTGTCAGAAAGCTCTCTGAAGCTGGAAAAAAAATAACACATTTATTCATTACAATTTATTTACCCAGGATTACCCGGCTGAGCTACAACATCTCTTTTCCAGTGGGGTCCTACTTTTACCCATTTCTGCAGCTGAGTGGACTGGAACACCAGGGGGTTAAGTGACTTGCCTTTGGTCTCACAGCAAGTATTTAAGTTTATCAGAGTTTGAACCTGCAGTCTCTTGGTTCCCAAGCTGGTGCCTGATAGTCAAAAAGTTTGCATTGGTGCAAAAGGGTGTTTGCCCACGTAAACTATTTTTTGTGCTGGACTGCAGTATTCAAAATAGGCAGTTGCACATGTTAACAGGGTTAGCACATGCACAAAAAATAATATATACGGGTAGGCAAAGGGAAGTGCGGGGACAGGAATACCTAGGAAACTATTCAACCCATTTGTGCTGTGCAAAAGGGTTTAGCGTGGCCACTTTGCACAGAATAAATACCATCGAATAAAATCCCATCTTACTCTGTGCAGCCCTAGTGGCTGCTGGATCATTGCAGCCAACAACCACATTGGTGGTGGGGTAGCACACCTGCCGCCTGGTGGACAGAGGCACATCCTACCCCCAAACCCTGGTCACCAGAAAAAAAGAAGCAAGTCCCGTGTGTACAGTGTCCCCATCACCCAGCTCCGGTCTGTTATAGAAAAGACATCCCTGATACCTAGAGATCCCCCTATCCTTTGATTTTCAGCCAATACACTTTGAAAAACATCCTTGGTGGCTAAGGGTCACTTTCACCCTCTGACAGCCAGTCTGTTCTGTTAGGAACACATCACTGGTGGCTAGTGATCACCTCCATCCTCTAATCACCAACCTGTACAATCTGCAAAATAATCCCTGGTGGTTAGCGGTCCCCACCACTGTCTGATTGCTAGCCTGTATACTCTGCAAAATGTCCCTGGTGGCTAACGGTCCCCTCCCACCCTCTGACTGCCAATCCAGTAATCAAACAATGGTTCGCTGGTGTCCAATGGACCCTCACACCCTCCAATCACAGCCCCATAAGCCTTGCCTTGTAATTTACCCTGCTGCCCCATGTCCACCCCCCCATGCCAGCCCTGGTATGACACACACAAAAAAATTATTGTGCCTAATACCTTCCCCCCCCAGTCTCCAATCCCTGGCCCTGGTACAAATACAAAAGTCCTACTGTAGCTGCAATATCCTTTCATCCTTTCCATATCTGCAAAAGATGCAATGGACAATAAAAAAAATCCAATATTCCCTGGCATGCAGTGGTATCCCCCACTCTGCGATCTCCATTCCTGTTGATACACATTAGTCCCTGGGATCTAGCAGTTTCCCTGTACCGCAGGCACTGTCAGCCCATCCTGCCAACCCCCTTACCATTAGTGCCATTGCCATGGCCAGATATGATTACTGGCACTGCCGTCCATTCAAAGACTCAGCCGGCCATCATTTATGCACAGGTTCCTCCCCCTCCCTTACTGTACAGTACAGTACAGTACAGTACAGTACAACAAGGGTGCGACTTGTGTAATACATAGGTGGCATGCTCCCAGTCTTTCATAAGGCAGCTGGCCAAGGAGGTGAGAGGAGGGCTGTGCCGGTAGCAGTATCCAGTGCAGCACCAGTGCCAACAAAAAGGAGTGGGGTTGACAAGGTCAGTTGACTATGTCCACAGTCCGGGGGCCACTAGACACCAATGACTTATGTATAGCAATGGGAATGGAGATCGGAGGGAAGGCGGGTGTCACTGGACATCAGGGAATCATTGTTGGAATACTGGGCCAACAATCGGTGGGCAATGGTGACTGCTAGTCACCAGGGATGTTTTTCAGGGTATATGGGCTGGCAATTGGAGGGTGGTGGTGACCGCTAGCCTCCAGAGATGTGTTACTAACAGTGTGGGCTGATGATTGGAGGGTGGGGGACACCTAATCACTATAGACATGTTACTAACAGCACGGGCTGGTAATCAGAGGGTGGGGGTGACTGCTAACCACTAGGGACTTTGGATTACTGGGCCGGCAACTGGATGTCAGGAGGGACCACTAGTTACCAGAGACGCACCTATTATTATGTCCCAGGCTGGTGCTCAGGGTGACCACTGGACTCTGAGGATTAACTTATTAGTTATTCAGATGGTGAGCAGATGGAAGGAGGGGCCACTAGGCAGCAATGATATCTTTCACAAGTTACAGGATGGCAATTGGGGGGGGACCACTGGACATCAAGGAATTCCTTGCATCTATGGGTCTGGACAGTCAGGGTTGGGGCAGCACTGTGCAAACCTGCAACCACTTCCCATGCAAATGAGCCCATAATGTGCATGCAGATGGCCCCTTAGAGCCTTGTATGCCCAATGGGTTCATTTGCATGGGTCTATCTGAATATCTCACCTAGCACTCCCATGCTATCAGCTCTAATGGTGCTCTTCCTTGCACAGCAACACTCCATGTTGGGCCAGTGCCACATGACTTAGTGCTCACCAGCATGTCCCTATATTCAGTCAGATAGCACTGGTATGCTATCCAATTGAATATAACATCCTCAGGATCCTGGGCAATGGCAAAGTATAGCACAAAATTTTGTGCTCCACTTTGCCCATTTTTGAATATCAGGCCCCTGGTGTTCTATCCCTGGACAACACTGCCACTTACCATGCACTTGTGCAAGTTAAGAGTGCATATAAGAGTCTCATAGAATAATGCACCCCTGGCCCCATTAAGCACAGCCACCTCCATATACGTACAGGTAATTAAGAACCATGGGTGATGTAATGTCCCTGACCTAGCTGATCCAAGTCAGTGAGCTGTTCATCAAAGCAATTCTGAGAGTAGCCTAAAAAGGTAAACAAGAAATTTAAGAGGACACAAATGACCAAATGGCAGATATAAACTACATGTAGATTAAAAATCATACTACTCTAACAAGAAAACTGTGATGTATGGGGTGTTAAAAAATACAAAAAAGACTTCTAAGAATGCAGATAAGTAAAATTAAGGGCAGCAGAACACAACAGTTAGAAATTCACAATCTGGGTCTCCATCTGGTTCACAGCTTTGTGCTCTAACTAGTAGGCCAAACTGCCTTTCTTTCTACCCTGTCCCAGGTCACACGGTTTTATGTGATAATAGCGAGTTTTCCAATGTGCCAACCACAATGAGCAAACAAAAAAGTGCCTGACACAAAAAAGATGATCAATATTACACCGGTCATCACAAAGAGCAACGATCGCTTAATCCCTTAATTACATCCAGTGAATAAACAATTTTTATTTCAATATTTTATATTTACCTGAACCCAGGTCCACCAGTTCCAGGGGCGGTGGCTCAAGCCACTACGCCAAATGGCCAGCTTGGCAGGGCTTGGCCAAACAAATCCACATATCCTGTTTGAGTGAGTGCAGCTCACTGCTACACTTGCTATAAAGTACTCGTTGGTGTTTTCTGCCAGTCGCTCTTACTATGAGCGGTTTTATTGAGTCACTCAAATTGGGACACTCAATAAAACTGGCTCACATCACTGCACACCAGTCACACAATAACAGGGTTACCAAATTTGCAGGGATTCCTGTATTTTAAAGAAAAAAGGATCAGCCATCTGGGATAACGTTCTCACTGGGATATTGTTCTCATTGCATTTTTAAGGGAACTACATCCTAGAATCATCCTAGAGTAACAGGGAACTGCCAAACTGGTATTGGAAACCTTTCGTAAGGGGTGGTTATGGATAGAGTGACTCTGATAGTATACCCCAAAGTACGATCAATACTCCTACCCACCCTTACACAATAATAAAGAAGCCCCTCTGCTGGATTCCACAATAAACCCCCACTCAACATACCCACTAGCCCGGTTTACCCATGTCCTTCAGTTATATTTATTTCTTTTACCTGGAAATGTCCAGATGGGATGCAGTATCTTGTTTCCTGTGGGATCCTGTTTTTATGCATTTGTCTCACCCACCAAGCATAGTTAATAAGTAGGGCAGCTCTTACCAGTGTCCAAGGAAGCCTTGGAAGTGGGTCTCCAGGTGACATCTGGTTGTCCATGTAAATTAGAAATAGAAATGTGATTATGCAGGACCTATAGTTCTTTAGGAAGAAAACAGGACGCATGGGAAAGGTTAAACATTAAACAATACTCATCTTACATCACTGGGTAGGCATACTGTTGGACCTGTAGAAATAAAGGGAAAATGGTTAAGTATGGGGATCGGTTAGTAGCATGAGTAAACACAGGATAGCAGAGAGGTACAGGATGCATAGAAATTAAGCAGAGCTGAAATTCAGTGGTATTCTGGCACATCTGTCATATCACTTTCTTGTCTGAATTCAAAATGTGGGACCCTGGTACTGTGCATGGAGTAAGCAGTCCAACAAAACTTAGCGCTCAGAGCTCCAATCCTGAAATAATCAGGGTAATCATTATTGCCCCTATTGGAGACTTGACATTTTCGTACAATATCAGTGGCACAGGGAGGGATTCAAACATGTTAATATAAATATACAAAAATAGAAAAAGGTGTTCACCAATTTCAGTATCCAGGACAGATCATTGAGTGGTTGTTTTTTCTTCTGATTCCTATTCAGTTTGAGAACAGACACAGTGAATCTTTTCCGCAGATACATCAAGAAGTGGAATCACTTTATTGATGATATTTTGTGTGTGTGTGTGGGATGGATCTGAGGAAGAAGTTACAAGCTTTATACATTGAATCAATAACAATGACAAGAACCTGAACTTCACATATCTTGTTAATAGGACCAGTATTGACTTCCTAGATCTCACCTTGTTTGTAGATGAAAATATGACTGTTCAAACAAAAGGCTTTAGAAAACCTACAGCCACAAATGTTTTTTTGAGGGTTGCTAGCTCCCACCCCGAGTTCTGGTGAGATTTATTCCATATGGACAATTTCTGTGTATTCATAAGAGATGTTCTGGGGAAAAGGAATTTAACAATCAATTGAATGAACTTTTCCAGAGATTTTTAGGCTGGTGATATGATAGACCCACACTAGATGCTGCCCTTGAAAGAGCAAAATCACAATACAAGAAACAATCTTCTTAAACCAAAGAATAGGAATAACCAGAAAAAACAACCAACCACTTTTGTGACAAAATATGGCAGAAATGTAGGTCAAATTGGTACAATTATAAGGAAGTGTTGGCTTATTTTACTCAATTATAGTGTCCTGGCTATTGAAATTGGTGGTCTACAAAGAATCACATTTTCAAGGGCAGAGAACTTGCATGACAAGTTAGTGCATAGTAAATATTGAATACAAAAAGATTGATCCACGTATGAGAAATTGGCTTCCACCTTTACCACAGGGAATGCTCAGCTGTCAGAAAGGTAATGACTGCATCTTCTGTAAACAAGGTAAAAGATTTGAATTAGAAGGCTGCAATAAAGGGGTGGACATCAGGAATGTTCTTAACTGAGGTAGTTTTCACATAGTGTATGCTGTATAGTGTCCCTGCAAATTACTGTAAATTGGGAATACAGTAAGACCATTACATCAGCAGATATATGAACATATTAGAAACATCAGAGATGGACTTTTGAATACACCTCTAGCAAGACACTACTGTGACAAACATGATAGGAATCCAGAAGGGACCCTTTTCATGGCATTAGAATTTGTACCATGGGAGGTGATAGACTAAAAAATTATTGCAAAGAGAAAGTTTTTGGATATTCAGCTTAAATACTTTGCAACCAAGAGCTCATAATTTAGACTGGGAACTCACGCCAATAATGTGTTAACTGTGAAATTGTATTTGGGACTTAGTAAATATATACTAATAATGAGAATTGCTGTACCAATATTGTGTTACTGAGCCATAATGAGTATGAATACTAATACTTATACTTCTTTTCTGTTTTATAGCCTTTTTTGGATGCCCTCTAAAGATATGGATTGGTTGATCCCCCAGACCCAGAAGCTGGATTTAATACGTCATAGGGGTGATCACTTGTCTCATTCTATTTGACAACCATTTTTTTCTATTTTCCATTCCCTCTTTTTAAAGGATTTTCTTTTTGTCTATCAGCCAGCAATTGTTGTCACTGTATTAGGAGGGACATTGGATTGATTCACTATAAAGGGAATTATGTAAAGAATGCAGCAGTAAAAATAAATCAAGGAAAAGATTTCATAAGGAATTGTTTGTTGTTGCAGTCTGTAATTTGCTGATCTGGTGAGCTGTAAAATATGTTTTCTATTACTTGATGCAACCAAAAAAAAAAATTGTCTATTTTTGTATGTTCATGTTAACATGTTTGAATCCCTCCCAGTGCCACTGATATTGTATGAAAATGCCAGGTAACCAATAGGGGCAAAAATGATTTCCTTGGCTAGTATGGTATTTAAGGGAGGACATTACCACTTTAACTCTGCCCTCTGATGAAGAGTCTGGTCAAATGGCTAAGGATTTGGAGTGGTTGCTGCTATCATGCTGTTTCACTGTGTTCCTTAATTTTGGATTAAATAAAAAGCATAAACCACATTTTGAAATGATAAAGAGTCTCGGACTGATTATTTCAGGATTGGAGCTCTGAGTGCTAAGTTTTGTTGGACTGCTGGTACCTACTAGAGGGTAACCACTCTATTCCTGAGCACTGGGTTTGGAATTCTGCTGTGCACCCTGACTTTGCAGGTTGTTTGATAGTCTGCATGGAGTGCATGCTTATTTTGGGGAAGATGTAGTTCCACCCCTGACCATTACTGGTGCTGTTTGAAGCAATTTTTCTGGAAATGATGGCTCCCAATTTACTGTGACAACACATCCAGTTGGAATACACTAGCCAGGTCCCATAAGGCCCACCTGCTCTCAATGTATTCAGCCTGGGTTAATTGATAAGAGAAGTCATCCTGCCACAACAGTGAGAATGATCCACCAGTAATTTACAGAAGGTGGCAAAGTTGTGATCCCCGTAGCACTGGAGGATCAGTCATGAGAATTTGTAAAAGAAGAACATAACAGCACCAGGAAAGCAGCTGAAAAGATCACATTCCCTGCATACTGCTCCCTTGGGCTCTAACCCTAGCTGTCCTGGCCCACCCTAGTCCCCTGTTTTCCGTGGCCCTAACACTAGACCATGACCTGGCTCCCCTACCCCATGCTATCCTGATACATGCCAGCCCCGTCCCACCCCAGCTCCCATGGCACCGCCCCTGGACTACCTCAGGCTGGCTGTGGGGTTGAAAGGGGTAGTTAAGGTTGTGATACGTTGTGATATTGGTGAGATCAGCACTATGATATGAGTATGACAGGGCTGTAATACTGGTGTGGGGTGGGAGGTCAGGGCTGTAATACTTATGCCACATGTTAGCCCAATCCTTGCTTATACCTACCCAGTGCTTCACATACTCCTCTCTGTAATAACCCAGTCCATTAATACCTCCCTCTTCAGCAACTTATATCAGATACTTATTCTCTGTTATTGTCACTCTTTTAAGAAATGATAATAACTTACTTTGTAGCTCCAAACTGAAAAGCTGCAACTCAGTAGTGTTCCTGAGGGATGCCTAAAAAAAGGAATACATTTAAGAGGACACAAAGAACCAAAGAGGGGATATAAACCACATGTAAATAATAATCAGACTAAAAAAATTCATACACTTATCTGATAGATAAGATGGGATGTCAATCTAGACCTGTAAAATAAAAGAAAGAGGTTAAATAATGTTTTCTAGTAAAGATTTACTGTTAATGGATGCCAGACATCTTGGTGGCACTAGGGGTAGCATGTCACACTACCATGCAACAGATTCAGTTTCACATAAATCTAGGGAAAGGAAGATAACCTCCTTGCTAGTGCAGCACCTCATTTGGAGAGCTAGGTGTGGCACTGGATATCATGGGAGACCAAGCAACATTATGCTGCCACCTCAGGTCAGCATATAGGACACTGACTACAGTGAGAAATACAGCCTATAACTACAGAAAAGTCCCTATTTGGTGCATGACACAGTCAACAACCCCATATCACTAGCACCAGGTAAGCCCCAGGCCAGCAAGGTTGGGATTGACTACAGTGAAGGGTACAGTCCATAACTACAGGAAGGGCCCTGGTTGGTGCATAATCCAGTTCACAATTCCTTATCCCTAGCACCAGGTAGGCCCCAAATCAGCAGAGTGGAGAATGACTACAGTGAGAAGTTCTGCCTGTAACTACACAAAGGCCCCTAGTTGGTGAATAACACAATCCACCACCCCTTATCCCTAGCACCACTTAAGCCCCAGGCCAGCAGAGTGAGGAATGACTACAGTGAGTTCAATCTATAACTGCAGAAAGGTCCACTGGTTGGTGCATGACACCGTCCATGACTGCATATCACTAGTACCAGGTCTGCTCCAGGCTTATCTTCCCAAAAACTAATGAGATTGGACACAAAGCAGAAAATGGCAGTTGCCTGGGGCCCACCATGCAGGGGACCTTTCCGTATTGCAGTGGTCATGGGGATGGGAGTGGCCTCTGGATAGACACCAGGGGAGCTACCTGTGAGGCCAATGGGTAGGCCAAGGCAGAATTCTCACATACACAATACACACAGCTGAATTCACCCACAATGATGCACAATGCACTCAAATACATATCTAGATGCACAATATCGTATGCACTGAAACAAAAGAAGACAGTTGCATACAAATACAGTATATACAGTACAAATGTACTCACACATACATACACACACTGATGCACAGTACAGATATACCCACACCCAGCTGCTAGGAATTTTGTCTCCCATCAAAATATTCTAATTTCAGTAACAACCCCGGTGGTCTGCATTTTATACCTCCTCAATAAGGAAGGAAAGATTTTGAACATGATTTTGTCTTCTTGGGGAGTTCCCTCCACCTCATGATTTGGACACAAGTTATGAACCAATTAATAATAATAAAATTAGCAAGATTCCAAACCAAAAAATGTGTGTCAGGCTGAACATACAGTATGTGGCAGAACAGCACACATACACACACACACACACACTTCAAGCAAGCAAGCACAAAATGACCAAAAAAAAAAAAAGTACAACTAACAGAATGTTTTCTATTGTACTTTAAGTGATCAGAAATTGTACATTAGCTGGATTTGGAATTCACTCCAAAATTCAAACTGAGCAAAACACCTTTTATATAAATAGCCACATGAATTCAGAATCAGGTTAAAACATGCTTTACAGAAACAAGAACATTACACCAAGTAAACTGAGGCAGACCAAATTTGTCCACAAATAAACACAAAAGGGTCTCTGAATTTGTCCCCTATGTTTGATGTCCTTGAAGGAGGACATGGATAGGTGGAAGCACCTCCGTCTCTCTTTGTGGAGGAAATTCCAATCATTGCAGGTGATGGTCCTTCCTAAGGTTTTATACCTCCACCGCTATTTACTCCTTTCTATACCTGACTCTTTTTGGATGTCTTTGGATAAGCTTATCTGATGTTTATTTTGGGAAGAGGGTAGGCCCAGCATATCTTTGTTGTGATTAATGGCCCTTTGTTCTTAAGGGGGTTTTCATATCCCTGGTTCAAGGGCTATTACCTGACTGTGGGCCTTCATCAAATATGGATATGGCTGCATGCAGATCAGTATCGGCATACAGCCAGGTGGATTGAAATTGAGGAGTATCTTATGCAGGGTGTAGTCCCAAATATTATTTTTGGGGATTCTTCTAACATTATTAAGGGTTACCCTATACATGCTTATGTTTTAGATGTATGGAAAAAAACTCTTTAAATGTGTTCATTCCCCTTGGCAGCTTCCCCTGTACTGTTGGCCGCTATGGAATAACCCAAAACTGTGGGAGGGAGGCAAACCACTTTTTTGGCAGGACTGGGTAGTGGGCAGCCTTTCCCAAGTTACGGACATTCTTCATTTACTGTAGATACTGGTTTGTTTAAAGATTTTGCCATCCTGAAACATCAGGCTTCACTGCCACAATCCCATATGTGGAGGTACAGTATCTCCATATTTGGCACCTTGTTACCTTATATCTTTTATATGGGCACCCAACTTCAGTTACCATCCAGAGAAATGTGGGATGATATTTTAGTGCAGGTGGGTGAGGGTCGACCCTCCAATAAATTGCAGAAGATAGGTCAGATTTATAAAGGTCTCCTGCAAGAATATGCTCCATCAATGGATATGTTGAAAAGTCATTGGGAAAAGCAACTTTTCCATCAGCTCTCAGTTGAAGACTGGGCTTGTTGGGTCAATGCTTATAGGCCACTGTATGTTGTGACAATGGGGGGGAAGTGGCTTAGTCAATAAAAAAACTTTGCATATGTGGTATAGGATGCCTGCTTAATTGAAAAAGATGAGCTTAGTTTCTATGTCCAACTATTGGAGATGCCACCAATGTGAGGGCACCTTGTTGTATATTATTTGGACCTGCCATAAACTACTGGATTGGTGGCATCAGCTGTGGGATAGAATATCTGGGATTTTGCAGTATCAGGTTCCCATGGATGCATCTCTTTTGGTTATGGGCAACACTAATAAGCTCCTGGTTCAGCATAAACCTCTTCATCTCTGGTTGATTGCAGCCACCACTGAGGCTAAGTGCTTGGTTTATAGGAAGTGGATATCAGAGGAACGTTCAACCATTGATGAATGGGAAGACAATATGCATAGGTTGGTGGGCCTGGAGTTTCTCTCTTTTCTGGCCACTAACAAATAGCCTCTTCATGAGAAAGTATGGGGGCCTTACCTTATTGGTTATTCCCATGGTCAAATAGGTTGAGTAATGAGTTTTTCTACCCCTTCTGCACGCCTTTGACTATTTGGTTTGGATTTTGGCAACTGTACCAGGGTTTGTACATGGGAATCGTTCTGCTATCTAGTCTCTTCTGCCAGACATGGATGCATTCTAGAGGCCTTACACTAGTTTACTTTTATAGTGTGGGCTGTGGCTTTATAATTACCAGCACTCTCTGTTGTTTTTCTTCTTACAGCTCCTGTTAGATATTTAAGCAATAAGGCATGACAAGATGTGTGTTATCATGTAATAACATCACTCCTGGACTGGGTTGAAGCATGCAGTGAAGCCGAGTGCCTCCACCACCCAAGGAGTGACGTTATTACACGATAACTCACACCTTGTTGTGCCTTATTGCAATTATACAATGGCTTGATGTTATAGAAAGCAAAAATAAAAATAAAAATAAAAATGGTTTCAGTAGATTTTTAGTGAGGCAGTATATCTTTGTTTCTGAAAAAAAAGAAGGTGCATGTTCCATAAAATCAACACAGTGATGTTATTGTGTAATATCATCACTGTCTCAGGCACACATTGACCAATCAGAGTCCAGGAAATGTTCTTGCCATTGTATAATGGGTGATAATTAGGACTTGAAATACATGTCAGGTGAAACTTTGTGTATTGTATGGATGGGGGATATGTTTTTTTTCTTAGCTGTTACATCTGGAGATACTGGATTTTAATTATTTGCAGATGTTTTTCCTATTGTTCTGGCATTAGTCATGTTTGTTCTAGATAGATTTTGAGTGTTCTCCCTCTGGAAACTGTGTTTGTATAATGAGAGCCTTTTAAGATAGAAACCTCAATAAAATATGAATTACAAAAAAAAAAAAGTATACACAAAAGAGATATTTTCACAATCAACATAGCATTAAAGAGTACATTGATCCCAGACTTTTATATGTTTTAATGTAATGTATTTACACATGCACGTGTTTTGAACAAATACAATACCAAATACAAAGAGCATAGCCCCCACCACACACACACACACACACACACACACACACACACACACACACACATTTAAACACTCCAGCAGTTAGGAAATAATAATAAAAAAATCTTTAAGCATTCAAGATGAGAAATTCTACATAACAGACTCAGTTTGTAAATACTTTTATTTACATACCTGCAACTTGTGAAACTCAGCTAATCCATATATAAACTCTCTCAGCCCTGAGGGTACACAGTAACTGCTTTAGAATTAAAAACACAGAAAACTGCCCCCAAGGGTTTTGGGAGTTCACATGTCTCTTGGGAAATGCACCCAAAGGATTTTGGGAGATGTAGCTTTCCTAACGGGTAGCTATTTAAGATAACATAAACATATTGTTTCAGTTTCTCATAAGGGAAACTGGAAGAGACAGCTGACTGTAGTCTTTGGTTATGATTCACCGAGTATTCAAAAAATTGCACTTTTAAGAGCACTGCAGATATACAGTATTTTTAATCTTCATTTAATAATAATTTCAAGTTTAAACAAATAGTTCATTGAATACTTCTTACAATTTAGTTTTCTTAGAGGTTATATTATTCTGATGATGACTAAATATGATTAAAATGAACTATAATTAGTATTTACAGGCAAATTAACGACAGCTTTAATACTAAATTTAGTATTCAACTTCAGTGAGGGATGGGTTTGTAGAGACACAAGGGTAAATGAAGAGTGTCTCAGCCAACTGGGAAGTGCATTTCTACTTCACAAACAAATGACCTAGAGTGGGGAATGGGATTAATAAAAAATGGGATTTTAATATTAAGTATAAAATAATAAAAACAATAAGTTTTATTTTCAGTTGGTCCTTAGATCAATGCAATTTGTGATAATCTATGGTAGCAGCAAACTCTGGGTGCATCAGGGACCCTGCAACCTATTTTATAAAAGTGGGGATCCTTGTGCCAAAGTGCTGAGAGTTGCTGCAGCTGCAGGGTTGTGCTAAACATTTGGCACACCTGAGATGTTTGACAGAGGGTTCCAATAGGCCCCCCCACATGGTGCAACCCTAGCCATGCTGTGAAGGTGTGGGGGGGTGAAGATGCCTGTAATGAGTGGACCGGGGGCAGAGGGAGCAGTGGGGGTGCCATGGGGGCAGTGGGGGTATGATGGCAGTGTGACAGTATTAAGGAGGCACCCAGCAGAGGTGCTATGTACCATGAGACAGAGTTGATCAGCCCAGGTAAAGTGGAGTAGGAAGGGATGGACTATGACCCAGACCCCAGTTGGACACAGCCCAGGCACATGCCATAGAGGATCCCCAGACCCCAGCAATGTAGTAAGGCATCTGCCCTCCATCACATGGGGGGCTGTGCACTACGGGGATGTTACAGTGCCTGGAGAATGTACTCATTCACTGATTACACCCTGCAACCCATTGCCAGTAACACTTGCTGCGTGTAGGGGTCTGTGAGTCTTTGGGGTAGAGCCAGGGCTGTGTCCACCTGGCATCTGTGTCATGGTCCATCACTGCCCACCCCTGTCTTCCTGGGCTGATTGGCTATGTCTCATGGTGCTTGGCTCCTCTGCTAGATGCCTCCTTAATACCCTCACACTACCTCCATACCCCAGTCACTCCCTATGGCACCTTCACTGCTCCCTCCACCCCTGATCCCCACTTTTCTGGCTCCCCCCAGTCACTTCCCTTCCCAGCAGTTGTGCAGGGCCCTGAGATCAGCTCCTGGCTGGTCTAAACTGTGTCCCCTGTGGCAACAAATGCAGAGCTTCCAAAATTCACAAAAAAGGGATGGTGTAGCCCCTCCATGGTGCAAGCTCCTTTACTACCTGGTTCAAGGGTGCTTCTGCAACAAAGTTGGTGCAGGGCAACTTTGGTGCAAGGCATCCCAATTTCAATGCAGCCTGCATTAAAAAAAATCAGATGGCTGCAGACTTTGATGCAAGGTGTCACTTGCATCAAAGTCATTTGGTGCAGACACATTGCACCAAAGTGTGGCTTTTAAAAAATGAGCCAAATGCATTTAAATGCTGAAATAAATCAAGAACTGTGCAGTATAGTGTATAATTGTTAAACTTTTTTTTAACTCTGTTTTTCTCTCTTTCTTGGTTTGTGGATATATCCTGTATTTTGCATGTTCTGGTCCCACTTCCTCCCATTGGGCATCCCTCCAGTTCACCTGCAAAAGGCAGTCCATGAGTTACCCTTCATGGTGGTACACCCGGGGGGGGGGGCAAGGGTCAGATCGAGATCCACCAGAGAACCCTGACAAGCTGGATGGATGTCCTCCAGAAGAGGATCATGGTTGCATCCTTGGCTTCATTCTGCACATGAGGAGGGTTCTCTTATTTGTTGCCAGCCCCTAGCTGAAAGTAATATGCAATGATATCAGCACACATCATGGATGCTACAACCCCTGATATGCAGTTATCTGCTGCCCCACCAATTTATTGTCTTAGTGCTGGTCCCAGGTGCACTCACCTCTAGAAATTGGAAGATTTTATGTCTACTGGGTGTCAGTATCCTCCCCACCCCAGAAAAGGAGGACAGTTCCTAGGCTCACCTCACCCCCCCCCCCGCCATCCAGCTCTGCAATGGCCTGAGTTCACTACCAAACCCAGGTTGTCAGTGTTACAAGCAGTCACTACCACTGTGCCAGTGGGTTGGTCTGTATTATTAAGCTTTATAAAGTTGTTCAATCTTACTGTAATGTTTGCATTCAATCATTTAAAGACAAAACATGCTGTTAAACTGTTCTGAATTATTTTTAAGTATAGCAAAAAAGCAATTTAAAAAAATATTTAAACAAGTATTTCAACTACTTTTACAGTTGTTTCAATTGTGTTCTGCACAGGTGCTCATGGAGTGTGTTATATATTTTCTAGCTCTGTGAAACTGTTTCAAGATTGCTATCAATAAATTGTTTGCTTAATGAAGACACAGTTCTTGCAAAAATGTGTGTGTTCATAGTCCAGTTGAAAATGTTGTGTCAGTCAGTCATTTCCTGATCTTCAATAATTATTGTATTTATTTTAGGTTGACATCCCATTGCACTTCTACTATTGTTCAGTGAAGCATGAACATGTGAAGTGGCATCTTTATACTGCTTCTGTACGCTAATGACTGTTAGTAACAGTAAACATGGTTAGCAGTATTTAACATTAGCATCAACTCAGAATGACTACTAAACTGACTGACTGACTGCTTTCATACTGCTAAGGAACTCTGTTTTCAAAGTCAGAATGCCATCTGCATTCCAATATACTGTTTACATAGCAGACTGCCTGGGAAAGGGTTGAATTTCAACCATAAGTCTTCTTCAAGAATTATCTATAAAGAGAAAATAGCAAAGTCAGTGGAGCTGTAAGGAGAAACAAGGGATAGATTTGTGAGTAAGGAATACAGGGAATGGATCTGGAGAAAAAGTAATACTAGTCAAGGTAAGAATAGAAACTGTAAAAAAAGGTGATGATGGGGAAGCGGCATGGTAGGAGTGAATGAGCTGAGGACTCCTTAACTCATTCACACCACAAGAGCTCTTTGAGACTTCCACCACTTGTGCCCTGTATACTCTTAGCACTGCATCCTGGACCATTCTAAGCAAAATCAAGCCATAATCAGCATGCCACAAACAAATGTGAATATCTCTTGAACTGCAAGTGCTACACACAAAGTAAGAGTGGCAAAGTTGTTCAGCAAAACATTACCTTTCCAATGATGCTATGCAATTAACTGTAATCAATTTGGTTTTTATTTTATACTAACTGAAATAACTGTTTTTTTGTTTGTCAGCCATGCACACCATACCTTAAACAATTACGCATAACTCCTAAAGTATACATGATAGACACAAAGTATTAGTATTAGTGGCAAAATTGTTCAGCACAAAATTACCTTTCTAACGGTGCTGTGCAATCAATTGTAATCCATTTAGTTTTTATTTTATACTAGCTGAAACACCAAACAACTGTGTTTTTTTTTCAGATTTATTCAAGGTGCTTAGGTGAGGCTTGAGAAATAAATGTCAGCCATGCACACCATACCTTAAACAAATGTGAATAACTCCTAAAGTATACATGATAGACACAAAGTATCAGCAGCAAAATTGTTCAGCAAAAAATTACCTTTCTAACAGTGCTATGCAATCAATTCTAAGCAATTCAGTTTGTTTAATATTTAGGTATAAACTGCTGACTTCCTCAGACGTTTCCTAGCCTGAGTGAAAGTCAGCTGAGTACGTCTACAGGCATCATTGGCCTGAGTGGCTATGCTTTCAGATGCCACCTACAGGTGTATCTAGGCCTGAATGAGTTAAATAGGGTCTAATTACAGGTATAGTAAAAAGGCTGAAAGATGACAAAAGTGAGGAAAGAGAAAGGGACACCTGGAGAGAATGAAAGTGGATATGCTCACATAGCTGGAATGCCCATGTGAGAATGCCCACTCATATCCTAAATGGAAGTGTGTGCAAGCATACTCACACATGCAATGTTAAGGAGATATGATGTCACTGTGTGGGATAAGGTGGCTATCCATGTTTACAGTAGGAATGTGAATTTATCAACATTTGAGGGTATCAGATTTGTGTGTTTTGTCAGTAATGATGGTCCCTGATAAACTGAACATTCTTTCGGAATTTACACTGGTTGATGGGCAGCTCAGATAAAGTATTGCCACAAAATTCAATGATGACAACTCCAAGTCCTGAACCTTTGTTGCTTAGTACTGTACAATAGTGGCTTTTTATTAATGTTCAAACTCTTTAACTCATTTAGATACACCTACACTACAGTATACATTTTCCGGACTAACTGCTGGCATGTTCCTTTTCCTCCTACAGTAATACACTGCTTCCTCAATACCCATCTGTTAAACTGGAGCAACTATAACTATACTGGCATTTAGAAATGGTGGTGTTTGTGATGCTACTGATACTGGTGTCCAAAGAATCCATTGATGTGTCATGATCAGAGTCAACTCTGAGATCAATATGAAAAGATTGCAATATCTGGAATTCTGATCTCATCCTCATCCCAGTTGGCTTTACTGTCAGTTGTTATTAATACGCCATTTCAATCAAGTAATTCTTCACCTCGTGGAATGCATATGGACCTCCTACAGAAGTGCTTGGTGTCCAGGTTTGTACCCGAGGTCAAACAAAGTGGTAACTCTGTAATCAGTGGATTTTAGAAAACCACTGTTATCAACCACTGAAGAAAGTAGCTCCCTTTATAGAAGGTCATGATGTCTCTGTTGGTAGATGATATGAATCTGAACTGGTTACAGAAAGATAACTTAGGTTTTGAATCTTTACTATAGTCTTATGGGTTGACTCAGATTATTAATGAACCAATACGTTAGAATTTACAGACTTTAAACCATTCGATTCTGGATTGCAATATCATTAATCGGGAAGGAAAGCTAGGCCCCCTCAGGAGTAGAGATGGGCAAAGTGGCCCCAATTAGCTCTCTTGATGATTCTAGAAGTGAAGGTGGTCGGAATGCTCCACAACGTGAAGCGGAATACTTTGCGTTATAATGGGTAACACGAAGTCCATTGAAAAGAATGACTTTGCATTACTCCGCCTTCCCAAACCACTACTCCACCAATTCTTAAGGTGAAGTACACTGAAAACAATGTACTTTGCCTCACTTCACCTTGTTTTTAAGCTCCAAAGGTGAATTTTGCAATGATTCGTGGGATTTCAGGTCACATGGGCTCTACATTGCTCTGCACAGCCTCAGTTTGGGGTAGTGTGTGTAGGAAGCAGTAGGAGACAATCTTCTCTGAGAGCTCTCTGTGATTCAAACCTTCTAAAAGCTGTTAAAAAAGCCTTTTTGAGTCATTTTTTGTGCTGAAACTTTAGTTCATCTACTATAGGAATCACTCCTGTGCTCATATCATTGAGCATTTATTGTTTGTCTGTGCATTTTGAATGTTAATGTACAACATTCAGTCTGTATACTGAGAGACAGTGGAAGTGTGCATTGGGGGAGAGACGTATCTGTGGTGTAGGTAGATTAACCTGGAGAAAAAGACAGTGCTTTCTGTTTTGGTGATATTTTTCTTGTATAACTGTGTTAATGTACACACAGTAATATTTTCAATAATTCTTGCCATTTTTTTGCTGATTGTTGTGGTGCAGTAGTGCATAATTTTAGCTTGTTTAAAATATGTGGTGGTATTACTGAAGTTTTCAATTTCCTACGCAACACTTAGTGTGTGTGTGAGTATGTGTGTGACGCATGTCATCAAATCAGACACCATTTACTGTGCCACATAATTTCAGCAATGTGAACCTGCTATCCACTGCAGCTGTGTAATTTTTGTACTTCTTTGTGGTATCTTTACTGGCACTAGTACTAGTGACTGTTACTGCAGTAGTGCAGTACACTGCCCCCTCCCCCGCGGCCCGCCCCAACCGGCAAAGTTATTCTTTTCCAGATTTGAATTTATGATGGTGAGCACTGGTTAGGTGTTGTTCCGTTGCATCTGCATCTCTTCAGTGTGCAGCACAATCTTAATCTGTCTGTGCATTGGCATCTATTTAGGGCCCAATCTCCATCTCTAGCTTAAGTCACAGTTGTTTCTTTGGCTTCCCTTCAGAGTGCTGGACAGGTGTGGTGAATAATTTTGCATGAACAATTTACTCATTAATATGCGTTTTTAAGTCAGGACCATCTTCTTGAGTCACTCGTGATACAGATCATGTTTTCATCATCACAGTCACAAATGCAGTCACAAATCACGATTTATGATCACGTCACAAATCACAACATTAATTTTTTTTAATAGTTACTTGGATGTATTGTAACCCTGTTTTTTTAGTATCTCTCCATGCTTCACCACCCCACCATTGTACCCATTAATGAGTGTTTTTATGTCAGGGAGTTTTGCGCCACACCTCATTGAGGCCCAGGGAAGTACAGCTGTAGACGTTCGCATTTCTTCATCATCACGGTCACAAATGCAGTCACAAATCATGATTTACGATTACATCACAAATCACAACATTAATTTTTTTAACAAGTTACTTGGATGTATTGTAAGCCTGTTTTGTAGAATCTCTCCAGACTTCACCATCCTACCGTTGTGCTCATTAATAAGTGCTTTTATGTCAGGGGGTTGGACAGTGTCTGCAGTACATACACAGACTGGAAAGAAGACTGACTGCACACATGCAGTTTAGCACAGTGTACCTGCACTGCTCAGAATACAAAGTGTTATGCATACAGAAGACAACAAAAAAAAAGAGTATAATTACATACAAGGGTCGGGGATGGTGGAGACAAACATTTTATAACACAGCAAGGAAGGTGTGGGGGGCACATGGTGTGAGGGAAAAAGAAACTAATGTGGGATTCCATGGTGATCCAGCAGCAGTTCCAGCATGGACATAATTTGCAACTGATGTCCCTCTATGCGATCCAGCTGCTGCTCCACAGCACTCACCCTCTCATTGTTCTCCTTGACAGTGCTCCAGAGAACTACCAAGTCATCTTGTGTTACGCGCAGTTCTCTGGGGTCCATATGTTCTACATGCTGACATGCTGCTGGTGGTGGTGGTGGTGGTAGGGGTGGAGGTGCTGGTGGAGCAGCAAATGCTGCACTGTGGCCCTCCTCTTTTAGGGATGCCACCATGCACAGTTGCACCCTCTGCCACAGAATGGCTAGCAGGTGCAGGCATGGTCTGTTCTGTGGCAGCCTGCCACACCAGCTGGTGGTGATTGAGCATATAGGTGTGCTGGCCCCTAGTCACCAGGTGAGTCCCCTGGGGACCACGGCGCACCTCCACCTCACATAGGTGGCACTTGACCACACTGCTGTCCCCCTGACACAGCCAAAAAACTGCCAAATAATGGAGGTGCAGGGAGGACCAGACACAGGCAGGGAGGGCCAGATGAACTGGCAGCTGGCTGGTCACAGTGCTGAACAGGGATGGGATCCACACCTGGGACTGGGGGAACAGGCACATCCTGCTCCAGAGGACCTGGTGCTGGACTTGGTGGTGGTTCAACTGCCTCAGAGTCAGGACTGGAGGCAGTGATGGTCCTGCTTTGGGGGGGCACTCACAAGTTTTGAGTGGTCCAACAGGAATGGGTGCCCATGCCCCCCACGCATGCACATGGTATGATGCTCACCACTACCATGTTCTCCAAGAGCTGCCCCCACCCCAGATATTCCCTCATCCTGGTCCATCTCTCCTATTGAGCTCCTTCAGTCCGAGCAATCACTACTCACACTGTCACACAACACACACAGAGTCACACAGAAACAGACAAACAACTAACTACCTATAAAGGTAAGAAAAATAAAATTTACAGAAAGAACGAATTAAGTGAAAAAGAGTACAGAAAAGACAAAAAAAGTAGCTTTTAAAAAAGCTGTTGGGTCTAAATCAAAGTTTAAATCTTCTCCTCACTCTGATCTCAAAGTATCAGCAGTCACAAAATGCACTCATCTCTCTCCATCTGCACAGGACAAACTATAAGTGTCTGCTTGTATGACTCACTTCCTTCCTGCCTAGTTAAAAAGCATGTGACTTACAGTACCGTAAGCCATGTGATGTGTGGGGGGCTGCCAAATCTGAAACACCAAGTGGATCACTTGGAATCATAATGAGGAATGTGGTCCATTAAAAACAATGACTTCGCCTTACTTCGCATTGCCATTCTGTCTTAACGTGAAGTGGTAATGACAAGGCGGAGTGAGCACTTTGCATTGCCCACTCCACGTTGCGTTCACTTTGTCGGCGGAATGTAAATTCGCTGCATCTCTACTCAGGAGTACTGTCTGAATCTGTAAGTGATCATATGGCAACGTTTTGTGTGTTAAACTTTAAGCACAATGAAATACCTCCTCGTAGTATGCAGGTTCATAGCTTTAAAAGAGTTAATGTGGAAGCATTATTTGTCCATTTGTCATTACTAGATTGCTCATGTCTGGATTGCATTCCAGATTTAAATTTGGCATTAGAGTTTTTCTGTGACTTATTGTTACCCATGAAGAATGCTTTTGTGCCCTGCGTAATTTAAGACTTAGAGGTGTCCCTGATAAGTGGTTTTCTACTGAAATAAAACAATTGATAAAGCAAAGGAATTTAGCATGGGAATCTTATAAGGAGAGTTTAATAACTTCATATTTGAATACCTACCACCATTTAAGAAATCTACCCCCTAAAATGGTCAGAACTCCAAAAAAGAAACACTTTCAAGAGCACTTTGAGTCTAATTTGTCTAATTCTAGAAAATTTTGGGACAATGTTAATTCTCTATTGTTACCTAAATTCATAAACTCAATATAGAAATTAAAAACAGATGATCAGGAAATAACTGATACAACTAAGATTATTTATCTTTTAAATGAAAAATTTTCAAATCTGATTATAGAAGGACTTCATCCTAAGATCATGTTGCTTCCTGGGTTTCAGATTTTTCTAAATTAGAAAGACCTACATTTTGTTCTAGGATGGGTGAAAGAGGTGGAGGCCGGGATATTCAAAGCAGTTGTGCATGGCGCAACTGAGTTGCACTGGCACAAGTGCAGACTTGCACCAAGGAGTGCTATTCAGCGGGAGCAATTGCGCAGCACAAATCGCATTATGCCAATGTGCAACTATAATGAATGCATATGCAAGAGCAGGGGGCGTGCTCATGAATAGTCAGCGCAGTGCAATATTCAACCTTGGAACCATGGTGCAAGTGCAGAGCAAAACTTAGATGTGCCGAGCAGACTTGAACCTATAAATACAGAGCAGAAGCATACAGACAGCACTTGCACCAGGCAAGAGGAAGTGGCAAGAGACAGTGGACAGACAGACAAAGAGACAGAGCAAGGGAGACAGAGCCAGTGTGGGACAGAGTGACTGTCACAGGCAGCCACAGGGGTAGAGGGATGGAGGTGGCAGTGGAGAGTGAGCCAGGGGCTGAGAGAGCGAGAGGGACAGGTAGGCACAGTGCCACACAGTGTACCGTGGTGGCATATAGCCTGTAACAGCTGACCACCCAGGGGGAGACAGGACAGCAGGGGCCATGGATAGTGCACCCTTTCCAATGGAGGCTGTAATGAGGGGTGTGAGAGGGCAGGAGGAACAGCGACGTGGCCATGGAAGGCCCTTCGATGGTACACCTGGAAAAGCTGGTACCATGCCCGCACCACCTTTGAGAACTGCACAGATATGGAGATTGTGGGATTGTACCACTGGAACAGGGCCATTCTGAGGTAGCATTGAGAGCTGTTCAGTGAGGAGATGCAGGCACCCACAAGACGGAGCCATGCATAGATACATAGATACATAGACAGTGTCGGCAGATAAGGGCCTATGGCCCACCTAGTCTGCCCATTTGAGCTTGTAAGTTCAGTTTGTGCCTGTGGAGACAAAGGTGACAGCTGTCATGTACCTGATCACCACAGGCACCTTCCAGAGACAAACAGGAGACACCACAGCCATAACTCAGTCAGCCATGTCACACCTACGCACACAGTTTCTCAATGCTGTGCTGCCACATGCTTCAGAATACATCCATGTCCCCAGCACACAGGCAGAGCGTACAGCAACCATGCAGAACTTCCACAGGGTAGCACGCACACCTGGCATGCTTGGGGCCATTGACTGCACCCAAGTGGGCATCCGCATGCCACTTGGCCCTGAGGGTGTGGCACAAATAAACAGGAAGGAGTTCCCAAGTGTGAACTGCCAGGTGGTGTGCGATGCTAAGGGGCACATCACCAATGTCTGTGCCACACACCCTGGGAGTGCACATGATGCATTCACCTGACACAGCTCTGCGCTGTGCTACAGGTTTGAGTGTGGAGACATCCCCATGGGTCATCTAGAAGGTGAGTATGGGACTGGCAAGGGGTGCAGGGCAGTGCAGGCCATGGGATAGGGAGGGCAGGGTTGGTGCACTGATGAGGGCACTGGGGACAGGCAAGGGGCACAGCAAAGGAGGACACAGGGCTAACCATATCATTATCCACACAGGAGACAGTGCCTATCCACTGAGGCCCTGGCTGGTCACCCCCTATTGGTGTCCATTGTCCCAAGCAGAAGAACACTACAATGAGGCACACGCCAACATGTGAATCATCATTGAGCACGTATTTAGGATGCTGAAGGCATGGTTCTGTTGCCTAGACAGGTCACACAGTGCCCTACAGTACAGCCCCTCAAAACTCTGTGGCCTATTCCTGGCCTGCTGTATACTGCACAATGTGGCCAGTGACTGTGGGATAGCTGTTGAGTATGATGAGGGTGACAGTAGTGAGGATGACAGAGGCAATGGCCAGAGGGTGGTGGAAAGCCCCCCCAGGTGGAGGGATCCCTAGCTGCAGAGGATAGCATGGCAGCATCGGGACACCATCTTACAGGAGCACTATGGTGCATGCAGGTAGGTGGAACCAAACCCACATACTGGCCACACACATGGGTACAGCACACAGGCAGGGGCATGCATGGCAATGGTCATGCACACACAGAGATGTGATGCAGGGGTAGGGGAGTTGGTGGCACACATCCACACACAACTGCACACAGCAGCAAACAGCAACACGCACACACCCATGTGCCCAGGCACTGGCTAGTGGCAGGTATCAGATGCATTGCACCGGTGCACAGGCACAACTGGTGCAGAACTGCCCTCATCACACCCATGCCACATGGGCCAGCGGCTGGGCAGGCACACACACAGGCAGCATGTGGTGCAACACACAGGCAACACACCAGTTGAATGCACACACACACATACGCCGCTCATGCATACACAGGGCTATGGCAGCAGACTGCAGTCAGGGCAGCAAGCACATCAGGGCCACCGTGCAGAACCATGGCCACCGCAGCCATGGGGGCAGATGTGCTGGGGCTGATTGGCAGCCGCAGGCTGCTCATCGGCCACAGGGGGTGTTTGCAACAGCCCCCCAGGTGTTACACTGCAGGACTGTGACCAGGTCTGACAGGGGTCTGTAGGTATCCAAACAGGCCCACCACAGGCATGCCTGGGATGCCAACAGCAGAGCCCGGCATTGACAGGGAGGGTGTCACCCAATGCTGGCATCTTGGGGTGAACAGTGCACTTTGTGGTGGCTGTGGTGACCAGCCACATCCTGTGGCAGCCAGCAGTGCCAGGCCTTCCGAATTTGCATTGGCTATGCAATTCTGGGATGCAGTCATCTCCTCCCACAAGCACCGTATAGCTGCCAGGAGCTGTGCAATGCCCCTCTAACACTGCTCAGCCACCTGGTGCACCTCCGCATGCAGTTCATGCACCCCAATGGCAAGCAGCAGCTGTTGCTCCATGGAGGTCCACAGCAAACTGGTGTGCTCTGCCAATGGGTCGGCACCCACGGGAACCTGGGTGGGGTGCTGACCCCCTGTGGTGACTGACCATGCTGCACACCTTTCCGTTCAGGTGGATGCTGCACAGTGGGGTCCCCATGGGGTAAGTCCCTATCAGGTGCCCTGGCAGTGGACCCCACATCTGGCTGCCCTGTGGACCCTTCTGCTTGCTGCCACTGCCCATCCGGCTGCTAAATGCTGCCCAGCACCTGCATGGCTGCACCACAACCACCACATGGCACTGCTGTGGCAGTGCACACAGTCGCACCTGCAGTGGTGGTGGTGGGCAGCTGTCCCACTGCTGTCAGGCTGCTGGGCGCGCTGCCTGTGATGGTTTCTGGTGTGGGCATCTCCCCCACAACACCTCCCGTGCTGTCCAGGATTATGGTCAGGTCATCATCAGTGTCAGACCATGCCCCAATTTGTGTCTCCATCCAGAGGACGCTGAGACTGGCATCCTGTAGAAACACATCCAGGGCCTCATCCGACCCCATGCCCAGGACATCCAGCTGGACAGTGGTGGTGTGCTGCATCCGATCAGGCTCCCAGATGCCCAAGGAGGTGGATGGCTGGTCCTTCAGAGCTGGGCCTGCCTCCATGGCTGCTGGTGCCCCATCCTCTGCATGCAGGTGTGCTGGTGCTGAAAGAGAAAACAGACATGTCAGTGATGCAAGGTCTTCATCCTCCCCAAGGCCCCCTACCCCCCAACACAGCCACTGCATGCTGTGCATGCCAACCTATGTACCATGCAGTGATGGGCTGCCACTCATCTGGAATCCTCCATCTGGCACACCATCCACAGTGCTGTGGCACATGGTGGCTGCCACCAATTCCTCCTGCACTGTGAGCTGTGGTGCATCAGCAGGCCCTCCTCTAATGGCTTTCCAGGCTGCATGGATGGTTGCCACCTTCTCTTTGATGTGCCGCTTATCGATACCCACCTTCTTTCGGCACTCCTGCAATGACTGCTGGTGGCTGCCGTGCTGGTTGAAGCATGCCGCCACCTCCTCCCAGGCCCCAGCCCTGGCCTGTGGTGTGCCCATGTCACCACTCAACAGTGACTCCCTGTCAAGGTAGGCCTCAAACAGGGCCTCTACCTTTGTGAAGTTGGGCCTGTATTCGTAAGCAGGCCCACTCTCCTCACCCTCCTCATGTTCTGATATGTTGCTACCTGTGGACATGGACAGCACAATGTGTCAGTGTCAGCAGAACCCTACTCCATCCCCCTTGCTGTGCTGGCAGGGCTCAGCAGCATGTTCAACTTACCTCAGATGGTTGCAATACCAGTCCATGGCCTGTGTCAGTGTGTGGCACTTTTATAGTGCAACGCGTGCAAATGAGCATTGGTGCAACGGTAATGACATGCTAATTTCCCCAGTGTGCCACGCATTGGCTGATGAGCTCATTAGCATGTGATGGCCGAATATCACGAATTTGCTCCATGCACAATGAGACTGCTCTGGAGCAAGTCACAGCACAATGCCCAAAGCATGCGCACTGCACATGACCGCAGTGTGCATGCACCGGTCTATGCACTCCCACCTATTGTGCATTGTGCACCCACTGTGCAATAGGGACCATGGTGCATGGTGCACCATGCCTGCTATTATGCACTGGCACACTGTGTGGCTGCTGACCCCGACCCCTGGTATGACCCCCTGACCCCTTGTCACTCCCCTGCCACTTGCCAATCTGGCCACACCCATATCATGCATCTCCGGCATTGCGTGATGGGCGGACACAGCACATGTATCCTCGAAGTGTGCATCTGGCGCACGTTGTACTCATGTGCACCTCTGACCACCACATTGCTTCTCCACATTGCGACTGGTCATAGGTGGAGCTTGTGAATTTGGTGGCATGCATAGAGCCACATGCTCCACAGCTATTTGTCCAGGTGCCCCTGCAGCAGCCAAGGGCTGATGTCTGGCAGGAGATTGCTGCCAGACTGCAGCAATCCACTGGGGAGGCTAAGACTGGGGGAGCAATGCCGCTACAGGTATGGGGACCTCATGCAGTGGGACCCAGAGCACCTGTGATGGCTACAGACACGCGACCAGTGAGGGGCCATGCCACAGCCAGCTAAGTCATCCCATTCTACATGTGTGCCCTAGTGCTGTACTGTGGTGTTGGCTAGGCTGCCTGGCATGCCCTGCAAAGGGGTACACTGTCATTGTGCACATTGCAGAGTGGCATTGCCAGCTGCAGCATGCATTGGGATGCAGCCATGCAGGACATGTCTGGCAGGGACACACCCTGTGCACAGGGGTGGGGATGGTGGGCACATGCTGTGGATGATTCCTGATGTGTACCTATCTTTGTCCATTCCCAGGACCTGAGGATCACCACTGAGCAAGGGGAGCAGGAGAGGTGGGAGCAGTGCAGTAGGCTGCAGTGGGTCATGGAGGTGGTGCAGGAACAAGACTGGCACCAGAGGGGCCGCAGAGGGCAGGTAAGCACTGTTTTGGTCTTGTGCACTTTACAGGGGTAGGCAGGGGAGTGGGTGCAGGCATGGCCATCTGCGCCATGTGCTATGGCAGCTGTGTGTGTTGCACTGTGCTTGGTGCATGTCACTGTGGGGCGGCCATTGCACATGTGTGCCAGCTGTTGGTGGGGTGGGTGTTTGCCCAGCTGCCACTGGTGTTGCTGTGGTGCTGCTGGAGCTCTGTGCCATGTGACTGCTATTGCACAGTCGGGTGGCCATTGAGTGGTGGTGATCACCTCTGTGCCCTGTCATGGCATGCGGAATTGCTAGCAGGCATTGGCCCACCTCCCTGTGGGAGGCCATGGCAGCAACTCCAGGGGTGTGTGTTCCCACTGCCCATTGCACACAGTGGGTGGAGATGGTACCTTGGGACATTGCACTGATCACCTGTCCTGTCCCTTGTCATAGGTGTCCAGCAGAGGAGGTGGATGCCATTATACTGCAGGCTGTTCTGCCAAATTATCCATATCACGTCCATCACCATGGAGGCAGTCATGCAGGTGCGCCGACTGTTGCTGGCAGACCAGAGGCGGAGATGGCCCCAGCATTCCCCTGTTACCCCTGCTGTATCTCTCCATCTGTCCTCCCTTCCCACTGTATAGTCCCTGTTCCGCTTCCTTCCCTCACTTTCCTACCCTTTCCCACCCTCTAGCTCTTGTAAATAGTTTTCTTGTTGAATATATATTTTTTGACATACCTGCCTGTGTCAGTGTCTGCTTTGCAGCTGACAAGAGGAGCCATGCTGCAGTGGCATGGTGTATGTACATGTGGTGTGTTTGTGTGTCGGTGCGCATGTCATGCATCTGCGGTTCACAGCTGCGTCCTGTGGTGTGTCCCAGTGTGGTGGTGTCCTGCCCCTTGCTCAGTGGCTGTGCCTTAGGGTGCCCATGGGGTGGCTGTCAGGGGTGTGTGGGCTGTGTGTGTTTGGCTGCATGGTCCTGGGTGTGGCATGCTGGAGTCTGAAAGGGTAGGGGCATGACTTGTGGCCTGTGGAGGGGACTCCATTGGTAGTCCTCCATTGGCCATTGGTGCCACCTGTTGTCTGCAATCTGTGCAACTGTTGTGTTCAAGGGTGGGGTGTCTGGATGCCTGTGTGTGCCCTGCTGGTGGCGGCCACTGTAGCCTGACATTGTGCTTCCCTGGCACTGTCCCTGGGTCTGTTCCTGTGCCATGCCCCTCTCTGTTGCTCTGCTGCTCTGCTCCCACAGTTGCCTGAGGCATCTCTTTCTGCGCCATGGTGCAGGTCTGTTTGTGCCATGGCGCAAGTCTGTTTGCGCCGTGGCGCACCTCTGTTTGTGCCATGGTGTAACTATGCCATATTCAGCCATGTTGTGCTGGTGTAGTTCAACATGTGCAACCTCTGAATATGGCACTCTTTGAACCATGGCACATCGGTTTTGTGCTGCACCAGACTTGCGCCAGCCTTTGGCACATTTCTGAATATCTGGCCTGTAGTGTTTAAACTTTTGCATACACTACCAAATAAGTGTAAAGATTGAAGGGGTGTATTAGATGGCGGTTTTCTTAAATTAGCTTTACCTTACATTGTTAACCCCTTTTGTTATATTTTTAATCCTTCTTTAATTTCCCATCAATTCCCTTAAAACTGGAAGTAAGGGTTGCACCTATTCCAAAGAAACCACATGCTGAACAACTGGAGGATTTTCATTCCATTTAAATTCTCAACCTTTGAAGTAAAATGCTGAAAAAAATGTTGCCAATCAGATAAATTATTGTCTGGAGGATCACAGTTTGCTTTGTACACAGCAGCATGGATTCCGTAAGAACTACGGAACAGACACAGCCTTGGTCAGTTTCACAAACACCATCCTGCGAGAGTTTGAAAGATGATTAATGTCAGGTGTGGGATTTGTGGATCTGACCAAGACATTTGATCTTATTGAGCATGATTTGGCTTGTGTTAAGCTGCAGGAGTTGTATTTTTCAGACACCACTGTGACCTGTGTCATGGCCTATTTATTTGAAACTTCTCAGGTAGTCTATATTGATTCCGTAGAGTCCCATGAGTCCTTTATTAGTTGTGGGGTCCCACAGGAGTCCATATTGGGCCCCCTGTTGTTTCTGTTGTTTGTAAATCAATTGCCATCTCAGTGTTTAGTCTGTGATACTATTCTTCATGCAGACGATCTTATTTTGCTTTATCAAGCAAATTCAATTTCTACCATTGTTCCTTCCATTCAACAGGATTTTAATATTATTTGTAACTTGTTTGTTAACAATTCTATGGTACTAAACTCGAAGAAAACAAAATCGATGCTGTTTGGAACAAAATCAATGTTGAAAGGTAATTTTAATATATCAGTTCATGATCTGGCTGGGGTAACTATTGAACAAGCACAGCATTTCAAGTATCTTGGTGTTTTGTTGGTTTCAGTATTAAATTTTTCTTTATAAGTTAGTTCAGCCTGTAGACAAGTAAATCAAAAACTGGGTCTTTTATATAAATTTAAGTCATGTTTTAATCCCAAAACCAAAAATCAATAGCTGTTGGTTCTCTTCTTCCCCATATGGATTATGTTGCCAGTGTTTATTTTAAGTTATGTATTGAAGAGTTAAACACATTGGCCCAGATATTCAAACTGCGCCCAAAAAGTGTGCAATAGCAGGAGCAAGCGCAAGTCTATTGCGCCCATGTGCAAGATAGATGATATTCAAAAACAGAGCAGGCCAAACTGCGCCTACAGCCAACGACTGAATATCACACCACCTGCATCATAGCGCAACTAGGGAGGGGAAGCTGAGCAGATCTGATGCACCATAGCACAACAAGGGATGTTCAGCTGAGCAGTCCAGAGGTGCCATAGTGCAACCAGGGACACCCCCCAGCAGCAGAGCAATGCAACTGCACAACCAGGGAGGTAGGGGCCCACCACCCATGCCACAGATGGGCACAGGAACACACAGCAGAACAGCCATTGTCCCCCCACACCCCATGCACTGCACAACTGGGGGAGGGCTGGAATAACCACCAGCCCATGGAGACAAGCAAACAACCCACAGCCGGGCCATGGTGCCCCATCACACCTCCCGGCAAGCTGTGACTGGCACACAAGGAGGGCTGAACACCCCATGCCACACCATCTCCCCAATGCAGAGCACACCCTGCACTGTGACCCCCAGACACCCTCCCCATGAGCAGTGACCACCAGTGCAGGAAACCCCATGCATGCCACCACCCCCACTGTGACAATGCAACCCTGTGCACCACAGAACCATGCAAGCCAGCCCCACCATGAGCACCCATCAGCGGGTGGCAGCACACAGCAATGCAACAATGGCAGACACAGTGCCACCATGCACAGTCCCCCTGAGGTACTGCTGAGAGACCAACCATGTGTCGGCACGTGAGGTACCCCACACGGGACAGGGCTTGCCCCATACACCACCACCAGTGGTAGAGCACCCTGCACAGTATTCCAATGACACACCCCGACCCACCACTGGCCACAACAGCCAGCACAGACACCCACAGTGATGCATGGAAGCATGCACCACACTGGATGCCACACAGTGCATGGACAGACACCCACCCATACCCAAGGGCACAACAACACAGGGACACAGTGGTGGGGCAACCAAGCCCCCAGTGTGGGCCCATGTAAACTGTGTACACACAACCCGCAGTCCTCCATGGCACTGGAGTGCCAGCCACCCTGCTCAGGCACTGTGGACCCATACACCACCATCATTCATCAGATCACAAGTCACAGACAGTGGTGCACATCCTCTGCAACACACACAAGGCACAGCATGGAGGTGGGGCAACAACTGTGGAGGCCACAGTGTCACCCAAGGCAGACATGCACCACACCAGTGACAGGAGGCAATCCAGCAATGTGATGGGTACAGTGGCTGCCCTGCAGGGACTGCCACCACTGACATGCCAGCAGACCGTGCAGGTCACAGAGATGCATGTGTGTCAGCTGCACAGGCCATGGACGGGCTGATAGGTGCACCATGGACACAGAGCATGCAGCATGGACCACTGCACACAGTCATCCAGTGCACAGGGCACACCATACACACCACAGACACTGACTGATAGCTACCCCCACACCATAGTCACCTCCACACGGACACACACATACCCATGACCACACCACCCCGACGCCATGCACACCACTGCAGCTGAGAACCTGTAGCCTGCTGCAAATCAGAGACCACCACAGTATTCATATCAAAATAACTGTGTATTGAACAAACATATAAAATTCAACTATTTGCAATGCTATATACAAAATATATACAAGGTTGGTGGAGGGTCACAAACAAGGTGGGGGTGGGTAGGGGCAGGGGTGGACAAATGGGACAGGAAAGGAGGGGTGTGAGGGTGGGTCCAGGGGGGTAGGGGAATACAGGGACTGATGGATCACTAGCAGGAGCGCCTCTCCCCACTTCGACTCCGTCAAGCTCTGTGCCTCCGCAGGACCCCGGTGTTGTCTATCCTGCAGAGGATGTCCAGCGAAGCCCTCACCACCTGGAGTATCTCCTGCAGCGCCTTCCTTATTTTCCAGAGATGGCATGTACCTAGGACAAGGGAGCACAGTCAATAGGTGTGAATGCACAACCCCATACAGCCCGCCCACTGTGCATGGCATACGGCCATGGGACATACCTCTGTGATGGAGTGTGACCACCCGCAGTGATCATGTCCACATGACCTGCCCACCCAGGTGCATACAGCCATGCGGAACGTTGCACACACCCACCGGCCAAGTCACGCACAGCACCACCGTGGCCGTTTAGTGACATGGCTATGTGGTGCAAAGGCAGTGGCACAACCATGTACCTGGTGCACGCATGGACCACCATTGATGCACTCCCAGACATGCATTGCCACTAGACAGTGTTGACTGTAACAAGTCACGTGCATGGCAGTGGTGTTGATGGATGGTGGCCATGCCCCCCTGCCCACCCTGTTACACAGCATGCAATAGTAATCATGGAGGTATGACACTCACCTTCATCGGGCCGGTCCAGTGGGTGGTGATGGCCCTCGCCCCACTTTGCTGCACTCTGCTCCTCCTGCCGCCGAAGTTCACGGGCATGATGGCATTCCTCCGGGCCTGTGGGGCAAACATGGAGAGAGGAACATCAGTACAATCCCATAGCAAACTCCCCCTGCCCCCAGATGTGTGCCCTCCCACCCAGCCAGACCCACCCACCCCACACACCCTGTGAACACCACCACAGCCAATCCCGGACGGTCCCTCCCATGTGCTGACACATACAACAGTGTTACCCATATGGAAGATAAAAGTGTGTGGACGTAACCCCTACCTGGCCATGGCACCATGCCCCTCCTGGCAAGTGCCCACAGGCATGCTAGCAGCTCTGGCTCCCTCCGCCGCAGGTCCCCGCATCTGTGGCGGCACTGCTCAGTGCTGCTCCCCCATCCTGTGGCCTCCTCAAGCACAGTGGCCACCTTCTCCCACACCTGGGTCCTGGACCTGTCCAGGGGCACCTCCCCGAACAGTGGCCCATGGTGTGGCTCCACAGTGGCCACTAGGTTGGCCAGATCTATTGCCGACCACTGAGCTGCCCTCCTGCATGCCATGCTCATTGCTTGATTTGGCAATATGGTGCTCTGCAGCGTGGCTCCCCATATGCAGATGCTGCGCGGTACAGCACTGTCATTCCCTATCGCGCTGTCACCGAACAGCGTGATAGAGGTGCACCCATGCCTGATGCATGGTGCCTAGGGGGCAAAGGTCGGGCACAGGGTCAAGGGTCTCTGGCGCATGGACACACACAGCACCATTGGAACCCAAATGCGTGTAGCATGATTGGCTGCCTGTGTGCCACTGCCATTAGTGGCCTACTGCTCAGTTGGCCCAGTGCGCCTATGATGGCCCAGTACCACAGTGCCATGTAGTGACCATCGTTATAGCACTACTGGCACAATGGTGGCTGTGCCCTGCATTACCTACTGCACACAGCACGTCATCAACACGGCAGATGCCTGCATCAGTAACCACGGGCATGCACAGTGAGGTGTGTACTACGCATGTCACAGAACTGTGCCATTGGATCAGCACGTTCAACACAATCGCACAAAGCACAACAGCGCAATATTCAGCCGTCATATGCAAATCATCTAATCAGCCATTCAATGGTGCAGCACTTCAATTTGCATCCACTTAAAGTTGCGCCTCACTTCATTTGCATGGGTTGCGCTATAAAAGTGCGACATTGGGCTGCAGTGGCCATAGTCGGTTACTGCAGTCTATTGGTGAGTTGCATGCTGTATGGGAGTGTGGACTATGGATATAGGGACATGCATAGGACTGCACAGTCCCAGGTAACAACTGCCAGTCTTACAGGCTACATAATGACTGAGCAAGTTGTTGGAGAGGAGGAACACAGTGGTGGGAGGAGGAGGAGGCCTAACTTTACCAAGGCCAAGACTGAAGCCCTGTTTGAGGCCTACCTGGATCAGGAGCCACTTCTCGCATGTTTGTGGGTTGTGCCTTAGCCACTGGTGGTTGCACATGGCCCCATGACTTACCTGGGTTGGCTGAAGTGCTCCTCTGTGATGGTGTCCCGGTGCAGCTGTGCCAGCCGGATCAGTTGGGGGTCCCATTGCCCAAGGGGAGGCTGCCCATCACCATCATCACCGGTGTCCTCATCGTCCCCATCACTGTCTCCCTCTTCGACCTGTACGGCTATCCCACATTAGTTGGCCATGTTGTTCAGGATGCAACAGGCCAGGAATAGCCTGCAGGCCTTTGAGGGGCTGTACTGTAGGGCACCACTGGAGGTGTCCAGGCAACAGAAACATGCCTTCTGCATCCCGAACACCTGCTCGATGACATTACGTGTGGTGGCGTGTGCCTCATTGTAGCGTTGCTGCGATGGGGTCGTGGGCCGCTGGTAGGGTGTGAGCAGCCAGGGATGGAGTGGGTGTCCACTTTCACCTGTGTGTAGAGGGTGGAGGTTAACTTGGTGATCTGCATCGCCCTGCCCCGGGCCATGTAGGCCACTATGCATGTCACCTCTGGCCATGCCCTCCAGGCCCTATGATTGTCCATGTGGTTTGCATACTCACCCACTAGGTGGCCAATGGGGATATCCCCACTCTCAAATCTGTGGCACAGTGCTGACTGGTGCCAGATAAAGGCAATTTGTGCTCCCCCAGGGTGCTTGGCACAGACATTGATTATGCGCCCCCTGCCATCACACACCACCTGGTAGTTGATGCTGGCATAGCCCTTGCGATTGATGTATGTGGCCCCTCGGGGCCAGGTGGTGTGTGTATGGCCACATGGGTGCAGTCTATTGCCCCTAGAATGCCAGGCATACGTGCTACACTGTGGAACTCCTGTATGTTTACTGTGCACTCTGCCGGTGTGCTGGGGAAATGGATGTACTCCGCAGCATGTGGCAGCAGTGCGCTGAGGAATTGGGTGAGGTGGCGTGATGTGGCCAACTGGGTTATGCCTGTGGTGTCCCCAGTTGGTCTCTGGAAGGTACCCATGGAAAGCAAGCACATGCAGGCTGTTACTTTAGTCTCCACTGACAGGGCATGGCTCCGTCGTGTGGGTGCCTGCATCACATCACTGCACAGCTCACAAAGCCACCTCAGAATTGCCCTATTCAGGTGGTACCAGCCCACAATCTCAGTATCAGTGTACAGCTCAAAGCTGGTGCGGGCTCGGTACTGCCGGTTGGGGGCATACCACCGATGAGCCCTTCCACAGCCTTGCCCCCCTGCCGCCCACCTTCTCACCCCCCTCATAACGGCCTCCATCTGGAAGGTGGCACTGGCCATGTCCCTGGCTTGTGTTCACCCCCCGGCAGCTGTTACTGTATTCCCCCCACTGTCCTCCCTGCTACTTCCCTTGCACCGGGGACACCTGCCTGTGGTGGCCTCTGTGCTGTGTGGCACTTCCCCCTTCTGCACTGGCTGTGGCTCCCCACACCTTCCCTGTGCCTGTGTGTTCAGGGTGCCCTTTCCCTGGCCTGCCCTGTGTGTCCCTCCTGCCTTGTCTGTCTGGCTAGAGTTCTGCCTCATGTGGCTTCCCTGTAGCGTTCTTGTGCCTCTTCCTTGCTCCTTTTTATTTTGGCTCATTTCCGCTATGGCGCAACTTCCGCTTGCTCCCCTATTGCGCATGGCGCAAGACGTTGAATATGCATGGTTCCTCCCCCTTCAGTTGCACATGACTTCATTATCATTGCACTGTTGCTTAGCATGATTTCGGGGGCGCAACTGCCTCCTGCTGAATATCGCAGAATGCCGCAATTTTGGACTTGCGCAGGCACAACCTTATTGTGCATAGCTCAACTCTTTTGAATATCTGGGCCAATGTCAGTAACATATAATAATATTTGCCATTTTGTTTTATCAGTTTCTTATCATAAATATCATTGGGATTTGTATTTTCAGTTAGTTTTGATGTCTTTTAGTTCAAGAATTGAATATTTTTATGGATGTTTGATTTTTAAATATATTTCTTTGAGTCCATTGTTTTCCTTGTCTGATTTAATGTCAGTTCATAGGGTACCATCAATGCTTAGGTTTGCATATGGTTTGTTGCTTTAAATTTCAATATGTAAACAAAAACTTGGGTCATGTGCTTTTTCTAATTCTGCTCCTCAATTTTGGAATTCATTGACTGTGTCTATTTGTATGGCTAATTCAGCTGTGAGTTTTAAACCTATGTTTAAACAGTTTTTACTGACAAACTCAGTTTGTAAATGTATTAAGTAATTGTGGTATTTGTTGATGTTTCGTCAATTTTGTATTCTTGTAACCAAGTCGGACCTGAAAAAGGGCCTTGGTCTAGTGTCCTTACCCAGTTAACAAATGATTAAATAAATTAGAAAAATGAAATGTAGTGCCTGTTTGCGGTTCATAAGTACAGTGCAAGCAGAATGATCACTTTCAGTACTTCCAGTTGCTAATGCATATTGAACAATGTCACAGCTAATGCAGAAGTGGGACTGCTTGGTATATGGATACTACATAGGCACTAACTGACTAGGTGGCATGTTCAAAGTGCTGTATGATAAGAAACAGACCACCCATGAAATGCAACTGGTCTGTCATTAAGCCAATGTTACCACGCCAAGATTGGGCTCATAAGACAAAAGTTGGTATCAAAGTGCAGTACTAAAGGGGTGCTGCACTCTTGGGGTACTGTATGTCATCTTTTTGATAAGATGTTAAACCAAGGTACCTTCTTCCAAACCTGGTGCTGTCTTGTCAAATGTCCATGTGCAAGCGAAATAACTCAAGGCCCTCTTTGCAAGAGATGGGGAATGTTTTATTGTAATATACATCAAAACAAAACACTGGTACATCATAATTCAAACATTTCATATAACATTTAACATAACAAACTGAAATTAAACATGACAATTAGAAAACTGCCACTAGTTAATTCACTAGTAACTATCTGCCTCTAAGTATCTTTAGCATTTTAGAAAGTATTTATATTTCTACTCTTTATTTATATTTTATAAATCCTGACAACCCTTTCCACCATTTCACCATAATATTCCTAGGGTTTAGTTTGAGGTCCTTGGTATAGACTGCATTCATTGCATGTTCAACCGGCAGTTTATAAGTGACATAGGGCATCAGTCTCTGTTGCAATGTTCATAGGCATCATGCCTGCCAAAGATAGAATTTTAGACAACAAAAAAACACCATCAGGGTTCCATGGCCATATTTACTTAAAAAGTGTGTGCAGTACCCTAGAACTAGTGACTCAGGAGAAAAATTTGAAACCTAACCTAAATTCCATTTATCCGCTAGATAACTCCATAAAGGTTTGGCATGTGAACATGTAAACAGAAAATGATCCATCGTCTCTTCTATGTTTAGGCGCCCATTATATGGACAATTCCTCTCTTCTTGTGCTTTGTGTTTTGCATTTCCTCTAAGATTTAATCACCCATATGCAGATAACCATGGATCTCCCACATGTGTATGGGGGTCCTACTGTTATTCAACTGTCTCAAAACCCCATCTCTTAAGGTGGGGGGCAGTTTTTTAAATTCTGGTTCTGAAGGGTGTCATTTACACATTATATGGGAATATAGTTGCTGCCCTGATAGTTTTTAAATATGATTCTTAGTTATCTCCCATTTATGCAGTCTTTTCATTACAGATTTTATATATTCAGGTACTTGTATCCTGGGGGGTAACTTTGGTGGACTAATTCCTACCATGATTGTAGGTATTTTGAAAGAACCATATAGAACTTCTGGTATTGCAAACTGTAAGGTGTGCCAAGACCAGTTTTAAAGTTTTGTGAAATAAAGAGACCATAAAAAAATGAGATGGGCTCAATCATTCCCAAACTCCCTTGGGCCTTGGGAAGGTAGGTAAAACATCTTTTTACTGGGTTCAGCCGGCACCCCATATCATCTGGAAGAATCAGGCATACAGCCTTGTGTCTAGGGTGGAGGGGGAGGAAAAATCATTGCTATGTATAAAAGGAGGGCATGATAAAGCATTTTATTATATGTACCCTTTTTATTTTTGAGAGCCTCCAGGACTTCCATCTACTTACCTTGTTTTCTGCCCCTTATAATGCTATTTCCCAATTTTCCAGGGGAAGATTTTATGGCCCAAACTGAATACCCAAAACTTTTGTGGTTCTGTGGAAAGATGAATTTGATTTACTGATACTGGTTCTTGGTCAATGTTGCCCAGGAGAAGACCTTTACATTTCCTTAAGTTCAATTTTGAGTTAGAAACTCCTGAATATTCCTGCAATTGCATCATTAGGGCAGGGATCTGTTTCGGATTGGTCATAAGCAAGCAGATAACATCTGCATAAGCTTGGATTTTTGTCTCATTCTGTCCTGGGAATCATTGTAAACCTTACCAGGACTGTGCACTACTTAATGTTTTGATCTGAGGGTCTAGGGAGAAAATATATAAGGAAGGGCTGAGGGGGCACCCCTGTCGCACTCCTGTGTTTATAGAGATTCTCTCTGCAGCCTTCCCTTTAATGACTGGTTGTATAATGATACTAGAGTATAAGAATTGTATTTTTTTGACAAAGTTGCCTGGTATTCCAAGTGTTGTAGTGTCTGGAAAAGGAATGGAAGGCACTCTGTGTTGAATGCCATGCTCAGATAGAAGGTTATGATACAGCCTTGTTTCTGATTTTTGCTGTAGAATTCAGTTATGTCCCAAATTATCATTAGGGCATGTTGGATCTTTCTCTCTGGTAACCCACAAAACTGGGGAGCATGTATTAATTTGGATGCAATTTTCCTTAATCTATTGTTTAGAATTTGTGATAAAATTTTGAAATCTGAGTTTAGTAGTATAATGGGCCTCCAGTTTGAGATAGCTAAGCTTTCACCTGATTTATATAGGAATATCTTAAGGCCTGATGTGAATTTGGGTGGGACCTAGGGTTGCCACCTTTGGAAGAGGCAAAAAATGGATCCTAAGCTCCACCCATAGCCCCACCACTTTTCATGACTCATCATGCATTGCTCCTCCTAGAAAGCCATTTGTTACATCAATAAGACAATACTTAAAGCAGTAGTTCAAAAATGTTAAACTACTGTACCTGTTAAAGTTACTTTCCATTATTTAATTACTTATGTATGTATTTATTGACATTGGTTTACCAGATGAACATACCAAGATACACATATATGTTCGGTGGGGGCAAGGGAAATACTGCAAACAGCATACAGCAGTATACATGGTATATAATAATACATAATAAAGAAATTGTTTCCTATAATGTGTACTTACATATGTTTTTCAGGCTCCATTTCCTTTTCATGTCCACAGTACTATTTCAAAGCCAAAGAAGTGACCATACCTTTTTCTTGAGGAAAAAATAATAATTTTAAACATTTAAAAATGTCTAAATTCTGATAGTGATAAAGATATTTACCAGAAAATGAAAGTGGAAGCTAACTGGCTGTGTTGCTGTTACAAAAGGTGGGGGCAGCTGTTAAGATGCAGTGGGAAAGATTAGGTTAAGTAAGTGCTAATGGTGTTAATGGCCATACTTTACACCTCCCAGGTTCACTGCTTTCACAAACAAAGGGCTATATTGACAAGCAAACTTGTTTATAACATGGATATGTAGCTGAAACAATGAATGATATCACAAAATCAAAAGAATGTGAACACTCAGAATGGCTCAAAAACCTGACCAGCACAGAGCAAAACTGGATTACCTGATAGGGACCCTGAAAAACTGATCACCAGGTAAAAAAACCTGACAGGTGGCAACCCTAGTGGGACCAAACCTTTATCAAAAAAAGCAGAGAAAACTTCCAACAAGCAGCTTGTTGTTTCCTTAAGGAAAGTTTTATACAGTTCATAGGGGAGACCGTCAGGGCCAGGTGAAGTTCCATTTTTCAGTTTTTCGATTACCACTTCAATTTCTTATGTTGTCAGAGGAGAGTTTAGTTCTTCCTGGTCTTCTGTTGGAAGGTTTATCTGTGTTCTTTGTAGGTAGGAGCTGATATCTTCTTTGGTGGTGGGGGGGGGACTTTTCATGTGATTCTATAAGCTTCTGTACTAGTTCCAACAGCTATCAGGTGAGCAGGGAAGGGTGGTAGATGAAGAAGAAGAGATTTTGAAGGCCGTTGCCTCCTTTTGCTTGTAGGCCTCAAAAGGGTCTCCAATTGTGGATCTTTGAGTTCCATATCTCAGCTCTGCATTTAAGGTTTTTGCCCTGTCATATTGAAACTTTCTCATGTCCTCCTTTAGCTGTTCTATTTGGGGGCTAAAATCATGCCTAGAACCAGAGGACTGAAAATAGAGGTTTTGTAACCTCGATCTGAGTTTTAAGTAATAAAAAAATGTACTCCTTGCCGTAAGTTTCTCATAATTTTGAAACCACTTTGCAATATCTTTCTTTGTGTCTAACCACCACTCTCCGAGGTTCTCATATAAGTCACTCATTGAGGTCCTGGCTCAAAGAAGTGACAAGATCTCTTGCTGAGCATAGGTATCAGAAAGAGTGGAGGTGTTCTGTCTCCATCTCTTATTTTGTCCTGTTTTGGGGGGAGGTGACAGGAAGGTGATTTGTAGGAGTAAATGATCTGAAAATTCCATGGGGGATGTTTGGAAACTAGGGGTAGGCAAATTTTTAGAGATAAAAATATGATCAATTTTTGAGGCTAACCTACAACATGGGTATGTATGCCAGGGGTCCATGTGATTGATGCTGAGCCCACTCCAAAAGCTCACTAGTGCTTATACATTTTTTAGAGCATTTGAATCACAATAAGCTTTTTTTTCCCTTCTCCCCCTTGTTTACCCTAGGGTAAGGTGCAATTAAAATCACCCCTAAGAATAACATAAGAAGCCGTATGCAGGTAACGCTGTAATTGTGAAATCAGGGCCACTCTATCTGCCTTGGACTGGGGGCTATAAACATTTATCAACCTATATGGTACTTGCTCATAATACCCATCAAGAATTAACAGTCTCCCTGGGATAAGGGTGATAATTTTAGTCATATGAAAGGAACGGGAGCTGAAAACAATGACAACCCATCTGCTCTATCTAGCCCAAATGACCGGTAGGTTGGGTCCCACCTCCATTCATCCTGAAAGAGTCTAAGCTGGTCAGAAGTGAACATCCATGTTTCCTGTAAAAACCCAATGTTAAGTTTCAAATCTACCAGGTATTGGAAAAAGGCAAGCCTCTTAGAGGGGTTCAATAGGCAATGACAGTTACATGACCCCGAAGTTAACTTGTTCATTGCCTGTTAGTTTATGGTCCTTTTTTCCTCTTCTTTTTTTTCTACCCTTTATATTCTGTGATGTTTGCCCTGCCTTCCTGTTCTTGTGAGGAGGGAAGGTCTGGTTCTGTCAAATTCATATCAGATTCTTCACCTATGGGGGCTAAGACAGCAAATGGGTTAGATTCCTCAATGGTTACTGGATCGGGGGGGGAGTTTGTGTTCCTGGTCACTCTCCTCCAAGGAAGTGGAGCTATGAATTGTGGGAAAGGACTTATATTTGCATTAACTTCTGTAGACTGACTATCTGTATAGCATATAGGTGGGAAATCCCTCTACTGGATCGGAACAGGGGAGGGGGAAGGGGTTCTATTCCTTCCTGATTCTCCTGCTTCCCCAGATTGTTTTCAGTGAGATCGATCATCTTTTCTGCAGGTGTGGGTTCTGGACTTGGGGTAAATGGAGGAGGGGGAGGCCTAGGAGATCCTCCTGGCCTGACCGGATCTGAATCCATAGGATTGGTGGCTTCCTCTTGGGCCTGCTGAATGAGAAGCTCTGGGCTGATAACTGTAGCCTTATTTCTTGCAGCCCAAGGCATTCAGGAATGGTATGGCCTGTTTCCTCACAGAAATCGCACTTTTTTAAATTTGCACATTGCATGCTACTGTGTCCCACCTCTTCAAAGTTGTCACATCTTGGCAGGTCACAGACACGAGGGAGGTGGGTTCTGGCCCCACATTTATAACAGGCTAGAGGATCTCCTGAGTAAAAACATACCCCTCTATCCCTGCCTAACATAAATGAATTTGGGATCTATTCGATGTCATTGTCTGTCTGTCTGAGTGTCACTTTATATTTCCACCCTCCTGCTAGAGCATTTCTGAATCTAACAGTGCTTCAGGAGAACTTAACACTTCACATTTTTGCAATGACCAATACGTAATGTCTTTGCTATGCACACCTTCATTACAAAACATAATTGTGACATATTTAATAAGGGGTTTTGTCAAGGGGATTATTAAAAAGGGGGACCACAGAGGTAAAAATTTCACTTGATTATAGCTTTGCCAGAACATCTCGAGGGTATAGATTGATCTAAAACTAATGTCACAATTATCTTCCCCCAAGATGTTTATGAAGGTAAACACCTCCTTAGGTGAAAAATGGAGGGAGTTCTTCTAGAGTTTCCTCCCCACAAACAGACAGTCTGTTCTTATATCCAGTCCCCCTTTGTAGTGGATTCTGATTGCATTCCTCCTTGGAGTGGCCTCTTTTTTGGATCTGGAGAAAAGTTCTGACAATAAAGGCCTCTGTTCAAGAGGATCACTCCTGTCGATCATCTCTGGATTGTTCTCTGATTTTGGATAAGGTTCCTCCACAGCATTGCTCTGTTAGGTTCTTCCGAAGGGGAGGAGGGTCTCCATGAGGGTGCACAGGGTTGTTTGCAGAGACATTTCCCTCTGGTGTTAACTTAGTAGTTGTTGTTCCAGTTCCTTTTTGATGCATCTCCTCAGGGTTAGTAATACTTATTTTTCCTCCAGAAACCTGGTTTTGTTCAGTTGGGTGCCATTCCAGGGTGTGTATTAGGAGAGGGTCTCACCAAGTTGAGTCTGATAGCCATTGGCCAGTAAGCATTTTTTCAGCCTGCTTCCTTAAATGCTTTTGCTGGTGACCAGCTGGTGAAGGGATCAAGAGCTTTTGATTGGTTTGCTTGTATGGAAAATGCCTTTTCAATTGCTTCAGTTGTTGTTAGAGCAGGGTGAGACCAGTCTGTTTTTAAAGCAATCTTTTAAAGCAGTCTTAGTGAAGGATCCAGGTCTAAATTCCTGTTTGCCAGTGTGATTGCAGATCTTTTATTTTTTTTCTGATCTGTATAGCCTGTTTTTGAGGTTCTCTCCAAAAAGGAGAAAACTGTAGCTTCATTCTGAGCCATCTTGCTTGCCTGGTAAATCATTTTCCATTTCTCCTGTTGTACAGGCCCGGAGTCTGCTTGCCTACCAGTTTTAATCATGTGGGATGCATTTAATTCATTCTTGGAAACACCAGAGACAGTTCCTTATCCTCTCTACTGAATCTTGAGTCTGAATCCACCTGTTTTATGAATTTATCCTTCTGCTCTTCCTTAAACTTGATCTATCATTTTCAGATTTCTCATTATTCTTTCCCACACTGGCTATCTCCCACAGTTTACTATCTTGAATTAGATCCTGTGGCTTTAGGCACTCGTTCTGTGTGATTTCACTGCCAGCCACACTTACAGTATATCAGTTTGTATTAGATTGTATGAAGGGTTAGATTTTACCTGTGGTAGGAGCTGGCTGCACATCTCATCTGTTTCCTTTGATGATAGTGCGTCATCCACAGTTCTATGAGCTGGGCTGTGCCCCTTGTTAAAATAGGAGTCCCTCTGAAGTTTTGCAAGTTCAGCTCACATTTTTGCAGTGTAGGCAGAATACCTGCACTCAGCTTCTTCCAACTCTTTCAGCATTTCGTCCCATTTCTCTCTCACAATGGAATTCACAATATGTTTATCTGGCTCCTCGCAGTCAGTTTCCTCAATTTTACTCAAATCCTGAATCGATAGAAAAATCTCTTCTCCTTGGTCTTTCTTATCTGTATTTTCAGCAAACTTTGCCACTTTTGTAGCCTCTTGTGGTAGGAGGAAAGGGGAAGAGGCTCGGTCCCCTACCTCAGAGACATCCAACCTCGCTGCTGTTTCACAGTGAGTGGCCATTTTGCAATGGCCAAGGGTTCCCCCTACAGTTGATTAGAGAATCTCCCCCAATGTCCTGGCCAACATTCCCCTTCCATAAAACTGGCTTAGGCAATTGTTTATGGGTGTATGTAGATGCTGATATATTAAATGGCTGCCATTACTGCAGTTGCAGCCAAAGATGTGGCCAGATATTTCCTAAAATTTCTGTGATATCTCTAGAGAAATTCCATGCCTGCCAGCTGTACCACTGTGGGCCACCAGACAGAATCCCTTTAGACATATAAAACTATTTACAAATATTTGAATGTACTTGTGGCTGCAACTGAACATGTTTACAGTTACTCCACAGTATCAGACAGTGTAGGTAGCACACTCACTTCAGAGGCTGGGAGATCAGAGGGCTGTTGGTTCAGTTCCCACATCTGGCACTTGGGTTAATATCCCAATACTGACACTGTAGTGCAGCATGAGAGGGGTGCTGCACTTCCGAGGTGCCGTCTTTCAGATGAGACGTTAAACTGAGGTCCCATCTGCCTGGATTGGTGGTAGTTCAGGTGGATGTTAAAGATCCCATGGCACTTATCAAAAAGAGTAGGGGAATTTCCCCAGTGTCCAGGCCAAATTTCCCTCATTCTCTAGAAATACCACCAACAGCTTAATCTGGTTCAAATTCAGGTGCTTACCATCTGCTTACCATCTGAATCACCCCCGGTTGCCCCTGAAAAAGGTACTTCTAGGCCCAGTGGGCTTACCAGGTCAACAAAATTAAACAAACAAACAAACAAACTTCACCATTGACATCCTCTTGTTTGTAAAGTATTTTGGGATACAGTATGTATGAAAAGAGCTTCTTAAATTCTTCTTCTGCTTCTGCATCACAACAGTGTGAATGAGTTTATAATCAGATAGTATCTTGTATTGTTGGAACATATGTTCAGTCATGTAGAGGGTGGAGTTTCACTGCATAACCATCTTGTGCTTCATGTAGTGCTGGGGCAGGTATATACATGTATATATAAGTCTCCTCTAAATGCTGTCTTGCCTTAGATGAGCAGGCAAAATGTTCAAAAATGTGGTGACATGCACACATCAAATCTGTGATGTCTGCTTAACTAAGAAAGCCTTGCAACTTTTATGGATGAAGGATGCAGCCAGTTGTCAATTTTCTCCATCAGCTTGACCAAGAAGCTAGCCACACTGTGTGCTTGTTAAATAAAGGTTATGAATAATGTTGTTTTCTGGGGCATATAATTTAAAGGATATGGTGCATGAGGCAACAAGCAAACCCAGCAGTTGTGCCTAAGTTTCTATTACGCACATGAATGACATGGCAGAAGAGATCCTACTGTACCACATATCCATAGTCAAGGGTATTGTGCTAATTGCTGAGCATGACAAAGCATGTGAACGGCAACATGCAACAGTATACCTCAGCTTGAACACAACCCAGTTCAGAAAATATATTTTTCCAAAACAACTTTCCATTTGGTGACAGTCTTTGCCATTAAACAGCTTTCTAAAGTCTGGATTCTCCATTAACAGCACAGCAGGAGATCAACTGTGGGCATTTCTGCAGCAGCATTAAATTCCCTGGACATATTGTGATTAGCGGTATACTTAGAAGATGTGTCAATGACTGCCTATTTTCAGCAGATAAAATAACTTTTTTTCTGACCAGATATATATTTTTTGGTTCCATGTTATAACGGCAATTGCGGAAAGGCGAGCACCATTACGGTGAGTGTACAGTACCAAAAATCAATTTTGGCGATGCACATTAGCAGTGTGGACAAAAATGGCAACAAAGACCTGCAGGTCTCATTTTTAATGAGGAGAACTTTGCCCCCTGCACCCTCCTACGTATGGATTCTCAACTCCAGGGGGGTGCATGTCAGGGATGTGTAAAAAACTTAAAAAAATGTATGCCACCCTCCAGCAAAAAAGAAAAAACTGCACCGCACTGTGCCAGACCTGAACCCTGTACCCTGTGCCTCCCAGTCGATCACCCTCCCTACCACACTAACAGACCAGCTCGGCAGCTGCCAGCCACACCTCCTCCCATATACCATCCCTCCCCTGCCTCTCCCCCATCTCGGGTGCACTCACATATACCCACTACTTCCATTGTGGTATTTCACCCACCTCAGTATCTGGTAACCCCCCCACTTGGTAGCCATGAACACAGGTGCTGTAATTGAGTTGCCATTTTTGTAGGTGCCCAATTTCGGTTACCTTGTTCACTGGATACCATATTTTTCCCCACTTTCCAACCAGAAGTGCAGGGTCACAATGCAATGGTGACTCCAGTTGTGATGACAAAAAGAGATGATTTTTACCTTTATTCTTCTTGAAGTACTGTACCAGTAGCACTAGTGGCACTTTCCTTATCAAGTTCCACTTTCTCTTCCTCTGCCTCCTTTACCCTCCCTGGTCATGTGTGATGAAGAATAACAGGTGCTTTAAGAAACCTCATCAGGTCTGCTCTTGTATTTTGCCTAGATTAACAGATGATTGAGTTTATGGTGAGTCTGCAGCCCACTAGTGCCAAGAAATGATTCACTTTCCCAAGGCTTACGTGGCCTGGCATTGTTCACATAGTACATGGTTCTCATTAGCTGTGGGTGAAGTGACAAAACTCCATAATTCAGGAAGCATGAAATGCAATGTGAAAATTTGCATAGTAAAATTTGCACAATTATGTGAATTTTACTTTTTTAATTGCCACTCTACTTACCCAGTGGCAAATTTTACTATTGAATAAATGCACTTCTTGTCAAAAATTCACTGTAAATTGTGAATATCATCAATTTGCACAGTACAAATTTGTGCAATTGCAGTGAACTGTGTTATATGCACTATGCAAATGCTATGCATACTGTGTAGTGGTCAAATTCACCACAATTCATGTGCAAATTTTACATTCACACCACTTCTCTCACTCGATGAATCACAAATAAAAAAATCCCATACAAACAAATTTGATTGGGGTGGTAACTTGCTGTGGCAGGCATGGTGGTTTATGTCTCTGCAAGTAATTTCTCTGTGTGACTTGTTACAGCTTTTTAGGGATTTTTTGGGAAATCTTTCTTCCGGTGGATGTTTGCTACCACATCAGTGGTTCTGTACCCTGTCACATTTATTGAACATTTATCCTTGTGTTGACTAGTAAGATCAGATGCTTGTTGTATGGTTGCACTTACTAACTGTTTCTTTTTTTTTGGGGGGGGGCAGAGGTTTCCAAGGGGTACAGTATGTTACATAATCATTACCCTCAGTCTCCACTACTGTAGAAACATAAACACATTGAATCTGTGAACAGAAAAGAACCACTTGACCCACCCAGTCTGCCCAAATGGGCCCCACCCCTTTTTGACTCCACAGACCCTACCTGTTTTCCAGTGACCATCCTTTTTCCTGCCCAATTCCTAACATTCCTCTATGTGAGCCCACAAATGCTTTAAGACCCCTACTGTTTTTACCTCCACCACTTCTGCTGACAGTCTATTCCAGGCATCCTCCACTCTGTCAGTGAAGTAGTACTTCCTAATATCCCTCCTAAACTCCCCCCTCCCCCAACTTTATCACATATCTTCTGGTTCTGGTACTCCTCCTCATTTGGAAAATACTCCTCTCCTGCACCCTGTTTGACCTGGGAGATATGTGTTGGCCTCCATGATATCCCATCCTGCTGTCTTGTCTTCTAGTGCATACATGTTGAGATCTCTCAGTCCCTCAGTTTATAATATGCCTGCAGTTCTTCTTCACTGGTCTCCTCTGGCTTGTCCTCCCCCTTTATCTTTAACAACCTATTACTTGACTGCCTCCCATTCCATATGTTTTGGAAGTACAGTGGGACTCAGTATTCCTGTTTTCCTCCTCCTCTAGAAACATGGTAGTTTTTATTACTATTACTTAGTTTTTTTTGGACCAGGTAAGTGCACTAGACAAATTCTGCCTATTTTCAGGCACAACCAGGGTGAGGGGGATACAAATGAATGTCAACTGACTTTGAACCAGATTAAGCTGTTGGTGGTATTTTTAGCAAATGGAGGGAAATTTGGCCAGGGCACTGGGGAGATTCCCCTATTCTTTCAGTAGGGGGAGTAATTCACTTCTGGTAGCTGATTTCCATGACTACAAAGGTGCAATGTCATCCCAGGTGGAGGAGCTTGCTTCTCTCCCCACCCTGTCTAACAGAAGCAAAGAGGCAAAATGTTCAGTGGTAAGGATCCCTGAGGACAAAGCAAGTCGCAGCAATGATGATGCTTCAGTAGCGAGTGAGTCACTTGAAGCAGTTGCAGGAGTCCAAATACCAGTGAAGGTTGTATGCACAATGAGGTCAGAGCAGGAGTTTGCCTCAAGAAGAGAATACCTGATTTATTTGCTGCATCTAGAGGAAAATCAGCAAAACGACATTAGGGAAGGAGTGGGGGCAACAGTAACAAAAGAAGGACCACAGACAGGAGAAACACTGCCGAATATGACCAGAACCATGGAAGGTACTGTAAATAATGCTGGGTAAATGTGTGAGAAAGTTGATAAAAATACAACAAGTATGGTTACAGCTGATCGAGACTATGAATTGTTGGAGGATATTGAAGGTACAACCAGAATGGAAGTGGGGTAGACGAAAGGTCAGGAGGTTCATGAATCAGCAACCACAGACCTGAATGATGATAAAATGCCATGTACCGAAATGTGTTTAATCCCCCCCAACTTTGATGGTAATATCTCTGCATTTGGGGTCACAATTGCAGAAGCCCTTACAAGTGCTGGATGGACTAGAAGTAATGTTAATGAACCGTGGAAAACTCCAGATATGGGGGTTACTGAAATAGAGGAAATGTGGCCCAACAATGTAGATCCTCTAGCCATTCCTGATTCCTTGAACTTAATGCAAAATCCAGTGTTGTGAACCATAGCTGATGTCACTAACCCTCCCCCCCCCCTGGGACCAGGCGGCTAAAGATAAAAATGATGGTGGACCTAACCAAATTGACAAAGACCCCCCTCCACATTCACCAGAAAATGAAGACAGCAACAGAGAAGAAAATAGCTCACATAGAGAGAACAACAATGGTAACGATGGAAGACCTCAGCCAAATGCAAGAACATATGCAGGTGTATTCCTTACCCCTCTAGAAGAAGCAAAGAGGCACAATGCAGCCCAGATAAGATACAGAGGGGGTCTAGACATTTTTCCAGGTTGAGTGTACGTTGGGAGGAAATTGATAAAGGAAAGTCTACAATTTTTGCCTTCTGAAATTTCTGCCTTAGTACATACATTTGGGGACCCGAACGTCAATGTAAGTTTTAAAACACCAGTGGGCCTAGAAAATTTCTGGCAAAGATATCAACTTACTAGACATACTCCCTTATGGTCTCCCTTCACTGTAATTCCTCTTTCAAAACCAGCTGTGATATTTATCACAGTCCTATTTAAAAATGAAGGGGTGGCAGTCCAGGATATTACACATTGGCTGAAGTTAAGGGGCCGGATAGTCAAACTGCGCCCACAATGTGCGCAATAGCAGGAGCAAGCACAAGTCCATTACGCACATGCGCAATAGACGCAATATTAAAACACGGAGCAAGCCAAATTGCGCAACCAGCCAACGTCTGAATATCGCACAACCTGTGCTATAGCACATAGAAACATAGAAACATAGAAGTTGACGGCAGATAAGGACCGCAAGGCCCATCCAGTCTGCCCATTTCTTTTTCTACCTTATAAATGTGCCATCGGCCTTTGCTCTGTCAGTGACCTATCTATTCATAGTCATTTGTATTGCTCCCTTATGCCTATCCCATGCCTGTTTGAAGCCCTGCACTGTATTCATAGCCACCACTTCTTGTGGTAAGCCATTCCATGCATCCACCACCCTTTCTGTGAAAAATTTCCTCACATTCCCCTTAATCGGCCTCCCTCTAATCTCATGCTGTGTCCTCTTGTCCTGCTATTTTTCTTATATTTAAACATGTTAGACTCTTTCACCTTGTTTATGCCCTTAAGGTGTTTAAATGTCTCGATCATATCACCTCTCTCCTCCTTTGCTCAAGGGTATACATATTGAGCTCCGTTAATCTGTCCTCATATGTCTTCTGATGCAGTCCCTGCACCATTTTGGTTGCCCTTCTCTGGACTGCCTCAATTTGGTTAATGTCCTTGTGAAGGTGTGGCCTCCAATACTGCACGAGTACTCAGATGGGGCCTAACCAATGTCTTGTACAGAGGATTATTACCTCCCTCTTACGACTTGTGATACCCTACTAATACACCCTAACACCCCTAGCCTTACCTACTGCTTTAGAGGTCTGCTTGGATGATTTTAGGTCATCAGTGATAATGATGCCCAAGTCTCTTTCTTCCTTTGTGACTGCTAGCAACTCCTCCCAGCCTATAAGTGGCTTCAGGTTTCTCTTCCCTATGTGCATGATTTTGCACTTCTTTGCATTAAATCCCAGTTGCCACTCTTCTGACCATTCTGCTAGTTTATCCAGATCTCTTCTCATTCTGCCCACCCCATCTGGATCATCTACTCTGTTGCAGATCTTGGTGTCATCTGCAAACAGACAAGCCTTACCTCTAGTCCATCTGCGAGGTCACTAATGAAGATGTTGAATAGGACTGGCCCCAGGACTGATCCCTGAGGTACCCACTTGTGACTTGCATCTCTTCTGACTGTATACCATTTACCACCACTCTCTGTTTCTGCCCGTCAACCAGTTTGCCACCCAGTTGACCAACTTCTGACCCACCCTGAGCCTACCTAGCTTATTTATCAATCTTCTATGTGGAACAGTGTCAAAGCTTTGCTGAAGTCAAGGTAGGCGACATCAACTGCACCCCTTGGTCCACCACTCTGGTTACCCATTCAAAGAAATCTATGAGATTAGTTTGACAGGACCTTCCTTTGTAAACCCATGCTGTCTTGGATCCTGTGCCCCTATGGATTCCAGGTGTTGCACTATCCTTTCCTTAAGGAGTGCCTCCATAATCTTGCCCACTACTGAGGTAAGACTGACTGGTCTGTAGTTCCCGCCTCCTCCCTGCTACCACTCTTGTGGAGTGGGATCACATGACCCTTCTCCAGTCTTCTGGGACCTCTCCTGTGCTCAGAGACTCACTAAACAATTCTGCTAATGGCTCTGCTAGTTCCTTCTTTAGTTCCTTAAGTACCCTGGGATGTATGCCATCAGGTCCCATTGCCTTATCCACCCTGAGCTTAGCAAGCTCTTGTAGGACCCTTTCTTTGTGAAGGTAGTGCTCACCTCCCTCCCCCTGTGTCCATGATGCTGAGCTGTGGGCCCTGCCCTACCTTCTCTTCAGTAAATACTGAGCAAAAGTATCTATTTAGGATAGATGCCTTTACAGGGTCCTCCTCCTCACATGTTCCCTTTTCTCCATTAAGCTTAGCAATACCCCCTCTGGACTGTCTCCTTTCACTAATGTATCTATAGAAAGTCTTGTCACCTTCTTTTACTGTTCGTGCTAGTGTTTCCTCAGTTTGGGACTTTGCCTGCCTTACTGCCTTACCTGCTTCCCTTAGGGCAGTTTGGTATGCCTCCCTATCTTCATCCCGCTGTGTTCCCTTATATTTTCTGAAGGCCAGCCTTTTGGCTCTGACCTTTTCTGCTACTGTATTTGAGAACCAAAGTGGTTTCCTTCTTCTTTTGCACTTCCTTTTCTGTCTAACACAATGGGATGTTGCTTCAAGTATTGTATCCTTAATGCTTGCCCACTTTGCCTGTACCTCCTCACCTGTGTTTCTTTTGCCAGGGCTAGTTTAACTCTGTTGGCCATCTTATCAAAGTCAGCTCCTCTGAAGTCCCATATTTTGCCTTGGAATGGGATGATTTAGATGTAGTAGCCAAATTGAACCATACCATGTGATGGTCACTGGCCCCAGGTGACCTTCTACCTGGAGATCTGTGATCCTTCTTTATTAGTCAGTACTAGATCTAGGATAGCCCTGTCTCTTGTGGGTTGCTGTACCAGTTGTTTGAGGCCCTCCCTGCAGGAATCCACTATGAGTCTAGTTCTGGCAGATGTTCCTGCTGGTATTGACCAATCTGTATCTGGCATGTTGAAGTCTCCCATTATCAGAACCTCCCTTTAGCTGTCATGTTTTGTATATCTTCTAACAGTAATGTGTCTATGTTCTCCCTCTGGTCTGGGGCCTGTAGACAACCCCAGTTCTTATGGCTGTCCATTTCCTGTTTCAGGGTGACCCACAGTTCTTCTGGCTCCTTATGTGTATTCTGAATTTCTGTAGCTTTGATATTTTCATTAACATACAGGGCCACTCCTCCCCTTTTACCTCGGTCTCTTCTGAACAATACATAGCCAGGTACTGAAGTCTCCCAAGTGTGATTACTGGTAAACCACGTCTCACTAATTGCTACTATGTCCAGTTTAGCCTCTGACATTATTGCCTGCAGGTCTGGGATCTTTTTCCCAGGCTGTGAGCATTGTGTACATGATTTTCCATTGGTCAGATTTTGGTGTGTTAGTTGTTGGGTGAAGTTTGGCATTACCCTGTGCATCGTATGGGGAGACAAACCTTTTTCTTACCTGGTGATGCAAATGAGCGGCAAACCACGCTGAATTCCTGTTTGACCACTAGCTGAGGGAGGGGTGTTCTTCCCATTCGACGTGTAGGGTGCTGCACCCTCTCCCATTGCTAGTTTAAATATTCTGCAAAGACGTCAAACTTCTGCCCTAATGCACTGACTCCTCTTTAGTCAGATGCAGTCCATCAAATTTAAAGAACTTTCGCTCCCAGAACTGTTGCCAGTTCCCTACAAATCGTCCTTTTCCTGGCACCAGTCCTTGAGCCACGAGTTTAGCTGCCCTATTCTCCCTTCTCTGACCTTCTCGCCCATCTGCCCCTTCTCCCAGACTGGCAGGATCTCAGAGAAGGAGATGCCGGATGAAATAGATGATAGTTTGTCACCCAGCCTAGTCAGGTGTTCCTTGGTCTCCACAACTGACCGGCTGGCAGATCATTAGTCCCTATGTGTACTAGGACATCAATGTTTTCTCCTGCTTTGTGAACAATTTTAGTAATGCGGTCAGTGTCTCTCCATGCTGATGTACCTGGGAGACATCTGACCATCACCCTGGCTGGAGATGGGTATCAACTCCCCGAATCATGGAGTCTCCTATGATCAGTAGTTTTTTGGATTTCCTTTGTGCTTGTTTAGTTTTGGTTCCTGATTTGGGTGAGTATTGTTGTGCTAGCTCTTGTGCCGCAGTGTCCTGCTCTGCAGTGTCTTCTGCCTCTTTATTTGATTTCAGAGATAGAGGCAGATACCTGTTTGTAGTGTTTATATGGTTTTCAGAGGTAATGTGGTGGAGAGCAGAGAGTGATGGGGCACCTGATTTGCTCCTCCTAACCACCTGCCAACCTCCTGGACCAACTACCCTCTGCGGTCGAGGTTTTTCTGTTGGATGCTGGGGAAATGGCGGGTGGTTCTTATAATGTATTACCTCTTCAATATGAAATTTGAGGCGTGCAATCTCTGCCCATGCTGCCCGGAGCTGAGACCTAAGATCTCCAAAGGCCCAGCATGTGGACAGTGTCCTAAATCCTGTAAGACTGTCCTTCTGAAAATTGTTCCACAGTACCTGCAGTTAATGAAATCCATTCCAAATAAGTTGCTGGGTTTGTAACCTAGTCAGAGTAATTAGAAGGAAAAAAAATGCAAGTAATGGTTTAATTGTGCTTTGTTTAACTTGTTATAACAAGTTAAATTACTAGTGCCCTGTAAGTAGGATCACCTTGTGGAGGCCCCACTGATCCGACCCTTCCTGCTCTGCCACAGGAAATGTCACAACTGTGGTACCCTATAAAAGGAGTGTAGCGTGGGGTGGTTGGCTGGGCCCTTCCCCTGCCTAAAAAGAAGAACCACGGACGAAAGAATAAGGAGGTAAGAGCAGAAACAATCAGTCAACAACAAATGCAGTAACCCTGAAAGCTTATCCTAATGTTTGATAAAACTGTAAAACCTGTAAGCACCACCTGTAATAATTTCAGAGAAGATATACCCTGTAAGAAACACTTTGCTCCAGAGAAAAATAAAGCAGTAACAGAAGATATACCTTGCAAAAGACAATTTGAATCAGAAGATTACAGCAGTAATCTGTTAGCACACACCTGTAGGCACACCTTGTAATAATGCAGGAGAAGGTATACCAGCAACAACAATTTGAATCAGAGAAAAAATAAAGCAATGAAATGTTAGCAACAAACAGTAGCAATCCCTGTGAGTAAAAAATAAAAACACCACCACACAGTAAATCTGCTTAGCCAAATCCTTCTCCCTTGCTCTGGTAAGTTTCTCTACTCTGCCTTTCAAGCAGTCTTAGAAGGAAAGAGCTCAGGTGAAGCTAGGTGCCTTGGCCAGCAAACCAAGTCTTCTACCTCCAAGTATCAACTAACCTGACTTTTTAACCCTTCTTTCTGTTGGAAATTACTGACAGTTTGCCAGCTCCACCCCCACATACACACCTAATCCTTTGGAAGAGCTGTGGGAGGAAAAGCAATTAGCTCCTTCAATGTGAGAAGGAGACTGAAACACCTCTGAGACAACAAACCTTTTCAACAAACAAGAATAAAATAAAACACAGTGTCAAACAGTAATTTTGCTTAGCCCAATGATAAAAAAAGTCACAAAAATGTAAGCTCCACCTGTAATACAGTAATTTCAGAGAAGATATACCTGTAAGAAACACTTTGCTCCAGAGAAAAATAAAGCAGTAACAGAAGATATACCTTGCAAAAGACAATTTGAATCAGAAGATTACAGCAGTAATCTGTTAGCACACACCTGTAGGCACACCTTGTAATAATGCAGAAGAAGGTATACCAGCAACAACAATTTGAATCAGAGAAAAAATAAAGCAATGAAATGTTAGCAACAAACAGTAGCAATCCCTGTGAGTAAAAATTAAAAACACCACCACACAGTAAATCTGCTTAGCCAAATCCTTCTCCCTTGCTCTGGTAAGTTTCTCTACTCTGCCTTTCAAGCAGTCTTAGAAGGAAAGAGCTCAGGTGAAGCTAGGTGCCTTGGCCAGCAAACCAAGTCTTCTACAACCAGGAAGGGGAAGCTGAGCAGATATGATGCGCTATAGTGCAACAAGGCCAGTCCAGCTGAGCAGTCCAGAGGCACCATAGCACAAGCAGAGAGCCCCTCAGCAGCAGAGCAATGGAACTGCACAACCAGGGAGGTAGGCAGAGGCCCACCACCCATGCCACAGATGGGCACAGGAACACACTGCAGAACTAACAATGCACACCCCAAGCACAGCATAAGTGGGGGAGGGACAGAATACCCACTGGCCCATGGGGACAAGCCAACAAAGCACAGCCGGGCCATGGTGCCCCAGCACACCCACTGGCAAGCTGAGACTGCCACACAAAGGGGACGGACAACCCCAGTGCACATCAACGCCCCCTTGTGCACAGCACACACTGCACTGTGACCCCAAGACACCACCCATGAGCAGTGACTGTCACTGCAGGAATCCCCATGCATCCCCATCACACTGCAACCTCGTGTACCACAGAACCATATAAGCCAGACCCACCATGAGCACCCAGCAGTGGGTGGCAGCACACGGCAAGACCAACTGAAAGCCACTCCCACACCAGAGACACCTCCCCATGCACACACACACATACCCAGGACAATACCACCCCAGATGCCATGCACACCACTGCAACTGAGCATCTATAGCCAGATGCAAATCAGAGACCACCACAGTATTCATAACAAAATATATATTTTTCTAATTAATATATGAACAATAACAATATGAATAAACAGAACTATATACAAATATATACAATACAAGGGTGGGGGTATGGGTACAAGGCAGGGGTGGGTAAGGTGCAGGGGTGAACCACTGGGAGAGGGAAGGCAGGGTGTGAGGGATGGGTAAAGGGGGGAGGTGATGGGCAGCTACTGCCTGCCAGCCCGCTCATCATCCAGCTGCTGCTGGTCCTGGGGCCTCCTCCTGTGCCTGATGCCATGGCACTGCAGGTCCCTCAGGATGTCGAGGGAATCCATCGCCACCTGAATGAGCTGGTGGACCGACCGCTTTTAGCCCCGCAGGATCCGGACACCTAGGACAAGGGATCAGAATCAATGGCTGTGACTGTCCATATCCCTGAAACCCACCCAACATGCATGGCATACAGCAAAGTGCCCCACTCCTGTGTTGAAGTGCACCCACCCACAGTGACCGTGCACAAGACATGCCCAACCAGGCAGCAACAGCCATGTGTGCCACTGCACACACACACCACCCATGTCCAGCACAGCACAACCAAGGCTGTATAGTGACGTGGCTACGCGGTGGGAACTCAGTGCCACAGCCATGTGCCCAGTGCATGCATGGACCACCATTGACGCACTCCCAGACATGCAGTGCCACTGGACAGTGCTGACTGTTACATGTCGCGTGCATGGCAGTGTTGTCCATGGTTGGTGGCCATGCCCTGCCCCCCCCCACAGCATGCAATAGCATTCATGATGTCATGACACTCATCCTCATCATAATGCTGCTGCTGCTGCCATGGCTCGTCACCACCACCACCACCAACACCAAGCACAGCCACCACTGCCACCTCTTGCTACGCCTCAGCCTGGGCCCTCCTCCACTCTGCCACGCCTGTGGGAAACAAAAGGTGAGAAACACATCAGTGAAATCCCAAAGCAGACATCCCCCTCCCCCAATGAGTGTGCCCACCCACCCAACCAGACCCACACATCACATATCCTGTAAACACCGCCACAGCCAACCATAGACCAACCCCCCATGTGCTGGTCGCACTACACAGTGTAACCCATACGGACAATACAGGTGCATAGACAGCTCACCCACCTGGCTGAGGCACCACGCCCCTCCTGGCACATGAACGAAGTCATGCCAGTAGTGCTGGCTCCCTCCTCTGTAGGTCACTGTACCGGTGCCTGCACTGCTCTGCCGACCGCCACCAGTCAGTGGCCTCGTCCAGGGCAGTGGCCACCTGCTGCCACACCTGAGTCCTTGCCATGTTCAGGGGTTCATCCCCAAACACTGGGCCATGGTGAGGCTCCACTATGGCCACCAGGTTTGCTAGTTCCACTGCACTCCGTTGTGGGGCTCTCCTGTGTGCCATCCTTGCATGTATATAGTAGGCAATATGGCACTCCACAGTGTGGCAACCCCACGTGGAATTGTTGTGCAATAGAACTCTGCTATTCCCTATCGCGCTGTTCGTATAGCACCGCCAGTCCCTATCGTGCTGTTACCGAACAGCGCGATAGAGCTGCAGACATGCCATACGTACAGCGCCAAGTGGCAAAGGTCGTGCACAGGGTCATGGGTCTCTGGCGCAAGGCCATGCACAGTGCCATTGGATGTCTATATGTCCAGTGTGATTGGTCGCCTGTGTGCCATTGCCACAGTGGACTATTGCGCAGTTGTGCCACAGCGTTATGTAGTGACCGTCACTGTAGCGCCACTGGCACAATGGTGGCCATGTCTTGAATTGCCTATCGTGCACAGCACGTCATCAGCATGGCAGACGCCTGTGAAAGCTACCTGGTCATGCGCAGTGCGGTGTACTACGCAGTCACAGAACTGCACCATTGGCTCAGCCGTATCAACCATATTGCGCAAAGCGCAACAGCTCGATATTCAGCTGTCATATGCAAATCATCCGATCAGCCATTCAATGGCATAGCAGCACGATTTGCATCTCATTAAAGTTGCTCCAGTCCTAATTTACAAGCATTGCGCTATAAATATGCGACACTGTTCTGCAGTGGCCATATTCGGTTACTGCAGTTGATAGGTGAGTTGCATGCATTGTGCTGTTCTAGACCATGGCCCCAGAGAATTGCTGTGTACTGCACAGTCACAGGTGACCAATCTCACTCATACAGGCTGTGAAATGACCGAGCGAGGACTGGGTGAAGAGGATGATGGTGGGCGGAAGAGGAGGCCCAACTTTCCGAAGGCGGAGACTGAGGCACTGTTTGAGGCCTACCTGGCTGAGGAGCCACTTCTCAGTGGACGGCAGGGCACCCCTCAGGCCCATGCTGCTGCATGGGAGGGGGTGGCACGTGCCATCAACCTGCATGGCAGCCACCAGCTCTCTGTGCAGGAGTGTAAAAAGAAGATGGGGACCAACAGGAGGAGGGTGAAGGAGAAGGTTGCAGCCATCAGGGCGGCACATGCAGCAACAGGCAGGGGACAGCCGGAGGTGGTGCAGCTGACCCTGGCGGAGGACATGCTCGCTGCAAGCATGCAGTGCAGTGCCATTGAGAGTGTTCCTGGAGGTGGCTTCCAGACAGGTGGTAGCCCATCACTGCATGGTATGTCATGGTTGGGGGGGAAGGTAGTTCACATGCACTAACATGTCCTTCCTTTCTGTTACAGATCCTGTGCATCTGCAGGGGTCAGCAGTGGAGGGCCTGTCCACTGCGGGCAGCCACCTGGAGTTGGAGGAGGGACCGTCCACCTCCGCAGATTGCTGGTGTGCACTGCAGCAGTGTGCACGCCTGGCTACCTTCACTGATGTTGAGACAGGTGTGGGGAGTGCCCTTCCTGTGTCCCAGTGGTCTGGCATGCAAGCATGCCAGCATGCTGTGGCTGTGGCACAGACCTGCACCATTGATGATGCACTGACCACTATGGGCACTGAAATGTGTGTGCCAAAGAATGGACACACAGCAGGACAGCTCATGCCCATGGATCTAGCTGGTTCTGACGTGTGTGCCAGCATGTCAGCACAGTCCCAGGCTGTGCCTGTCAGCACCAGTGGGGCAGCACCGGTGGCTGTGCAGGTCACTGGCATTGTTGCAGCCACAGCAGTGGAACCACTGATCCTGTGGGCACAGCAGGTGGAGGGGCAGCAGCAGCAGTCACCCACCAGGACTGGTGGTACAGAGCTCAGCAGTGATGTAGGTGCACCACCTGTGGACATGCCCATATCTGGTCCTGGTGAGCAGCGCCCACCCTCAAGGGGTGCTGTACATCAGGCCCTTCCAGACCCTGAGGGACAGGTTGCCGATGTGGCAGATGACCTCTTTGATGAGCACACCCGCCTGCTGCAGGCATCAGTACAGCAGCAAATGCGGGTTGCAACATCTGTGGAGGCACTGTGTGTGGCTATGGAGTGGCACAGCAGGGACACCAAGAGGATCCTGTCCCAGATTGACCATTTGTGGGTGGATGTGACCGCCGCCATCGACAGGCTGACACAGGCAGTGGTCGGTGTCGTGGCCACATTGGGCACACAGTCAGGTGCCCCTGTACCACTCACACCATGCAGTACGCTATCCACTCCCTGTTCCTGGCTGTGACACCCACCCTGTCAACACCGGGTTCAGCTGTGGGCATCCCGAGCACCCCTGGTGCAGGTATGTTCGGTATGCTGCAGACCCCTGTGCGGACAAGGTCGCGTTCACGCAGTGGGACCCCTAGTGGTCCATTGGTGCCACCCCATGTGGCCCATGCTCAGCCTGCCAGTGCTGCTGGGTCTTGGTGGGGCCGCCAATGCATCCGAGATGGCCGTGGAACTGTGCCGCCTGACTGAGCTGTCTCCCAGTGTGGGCCCTGTCTGGTGCTGCCCTGTGTGCAATGTGTGTTTCGGTGGGCAGTGCACCAGTGGGTGCCCTGCCCTACACGCTGACACACAGACCACCTGCACACTCTCCCAACTGCTGTCCACAGGTGCATGTGCATGATGATACCTGCATTGCACTGTACAGAAAAGTGCAAGGGTGCCCAGCATCTGACACATGTACATGGACAGTACAGGTGGTGGTGGTGGCCTGTGGATGTGTGTGTATTTAATGTCTGTGTTCCTGCTCTGTTGTGCACCTGACCCCTGTGCAATTTGTGCCTGTTGTGTGTGTGTGTGTCTGTCTGTCCATGTGGCGTGTTAATGTTCACCCTTCCCTGGTTGTGTGTGTGTGCTTCTGTGCCCTGCCACTTCCCTCGCTGTCATGGACCCCTGGTGTGTTTCCCTGTGTGTATGTGGGTTGTGCCCTATCCACTGTTGGTTGCACATGGCCCCATGACTTACCTGTGTTGGGCGAAGTGCTCCTCTGCGATGGTGTCCCAGTGCAGCTGGGACAGCCGGATCAGTCGGGGGTCACACCGTCCAAGGGGGGGTTGCTCATCCCCATCATCACTGGCATTACCAGCGTCCCCATCGCTGTCCCCCTCCTCGACCTGTATGGCTATCCCACAGTCTTTGGCCATGTTGTGCAGGATACAACAGGCCAGGAATATCCCACAGGCCTTTGAGGGGCTATACTGTAGGGCACTGCTGGAGGTGTCTAGACATCGGAAGCATGCCTTCAGCATCCCAAACACCCACTCGATGATGTTGCGTGTGGTGGCATGTGCCTCATTGAAGCATTGCTACGATGGGGTCGTGGGCTGCTGGTAGGGTGTGAGCAGCCAGGGACAGAGTGGGTATCCACTGTCACCTGTGTGGAGATAGTGGAGGTTAGTGTCATGTTCAGGCTCATATTGCCCCTAACCCTGTGTGCCACTCCCATGGCACCTGTGGCTTACCCACCCTTGCCCCCGATTTGCCAATCCTACATGCATACTCATCCACTAGATGTCCTGTGGGGATGTCCCCACTCTTGAATCGATGGCATAGTGCTGATTGGTACCATATAAATGAATCGTGTGCTCTACCAGGGTGCGTGGCACAGACATTGATGATGCGCCCACTGGCATCACACACCACCTGGCAGTTGACACTGGAAAACCCCTTCTGATTATGATAGGCAGCCCCATTGGGGCCAGGTGGTGTGCAAATGGCCACATGGGTGCAGTCTATCACCCCTAGCATGCCAGGCATACATGCTACCCTGTGGAACTCCTGTATGTTTGCTGTATGCCCTGCCACGGTACTGGGGAAATGGATGTACTCCACAGCATGTGGCAGCAGTGTGCTGAGGAATTGGGTGAGGATGCATGATGTGGCCAACTGTGTTATGCCTGTGGTGTCCCCTGTTGGTCTCTGGAAGGTACCCGTGGTGAGCAAGCACATGCAGGCTGTTACCTTTGTCTCCACTGACAGAGCATGACTCCGTCATGAGGGTGCCTGCATCACATCACTGCACAGCTCACAGAGCTGCCTCAGTATTGCCCTGTTCAGGTGGTACCGGCCCATGATCTTGACATCTGAATACAGCTCAAAGCTGATGCGGGCACGGTACTGTTTGTTGGGGGCGTACCACTGACGGGCCCTTCCACAGCCATGTCCCCCTGCAGCATGCCTTCTCACTCCCTTCATTACAGCTTCCATGTGGAAGCTGGCACTGTCCATCTCCCTGGCTTGTGTTCCCCCCAGCTGTTGTTGCTCTGTTACCCCCACTGTCCTGACTGCTACCTCCACTGCACTGGGTACACCTACTGGCCTCTGCACTCTGTGGCCCCACACACCTTCCCTTGCCCCTCTTCTGTCCTGTGCACTCCCTGGCCTGCACTGTTTATTGCTCTGGCCTGCTCTGTCTCCCTGCCTAATGTGGCTTCCCTGTTGTGTTCTTGCGCCTCTTCCGTGAGCCTTTTTATTTTGGCTCATTTCTGCTGTGGCGCAACTTCCGCCTGATCCACTGTTGCACATTGTGCAAGCCTTTGAATATCGCATTGCGCACTTTATGCATGGTTCCACCCCCTTCGGTTGCTCATACCTTCATTAGCATTGAGCTGTTGCTCAGCATGTTTTCTGTGGCGCAACTGCCTCCTGCTGAATATTGCAGAATGGCGCAATCTCGGACTTGCGCTGGTGCAACCCTTTTGAATATCCCACCCAAGGTGTACAGTGCTTGCTCTCCGAACCTATCATAGATTCTAAACAACTATGGACTGGAGGTTGGAAAATAAAAGTCCATCTCCCACACATGAATGGCCAGATACTGCATCTACCTAGCTGTTTTTATTTGGGGAAGGACAGGGGGTTCATTTTATGTGCTGGACAACCTAAATCTCATTTCTGGTGTGGGTCTCATATCCATCTAAATAATGAATGCAACAGACTGAAATGTACTTTATGCAGAGGGGTGGGGCATGTAAGCATCAATTGCCCAAACCCCACACATTGTGATTTGTGCAATGAAAATACCCATATTTACAAAAGCTGTCCATGGGCATCCCACAACAATGCACCACAGCACCAAGAGGAGCAAGAGGATTCAGTAACTAGAGCACAGCATCATGATTTGGACCCCATGACATGCTTACAAGGGAGAAGTGTGGTACAAGAAGAAAAAACGTGAAAGGTTGAGTCCAGAAATGGAAGAAACACCACCTTCACTGACACAACCTACAAACTCTGTGGCCATGGAGGTAGTGGGACCTTCAAGGGAAACAGAGAATATGGACAGTAAGCAAGGGCATGTGGAAGGCCAAGAAGAAAGGGACCAGGCAATGCCACCTCCTGAAGAAACAGCCTGGGTACAGAAAACTACTCTAAGATCAATGAGAAATAGGCCTGGCAAACTCCATCCAGGGGTAAAAATATGTGGAGAAGATCCCCTTCAGACAAGGAATAAATTCATCCGTTAGCAAAAAGAAAGCAGTAGGCAAATTCAGAAGAGGATTCTCATGTCTCCTCTATAACCTCTTCTCAGCCTGAAATAATGATTGATAATGACCTTACCTCTAGTGACTCTAGAGTATCAAAGAGAAGAAAAGCTAGAGAGAAAACATCAGGGAAACCATGTAAAATAAGTTCCTTTTGTTTTATAATATGGCTGGGGTGTTTTTCCTGCAGTACTCTGAACAAAAATAGTATTAAAAATGCAGGGAAAAGATGTACCACTTTTTCAGTCCTTATGATTTCCTGGCTACAGGTGATCTTCCTCCAAGACACTAGGTTCCATTCCCTCAGGGAATCAAATCTGGCTACTCGGGGAGGATACCTGTGCGGGGGTGGAGTTCGTATTCAACAATTTTGATTTTAAGGTAATTAAGTTATTGGATTTAGTCCAGGGGAGAGTCTTAATGCTGGATCTAGTACATAACAATCAGGAGTGGAGACTGTTTAATATTTATAACCCCCAGGTAAAATCCCAAAAGGTGGATTTATTTAAAAAACTGCAGCCATATTTACACATGTCTAAATCTGTGATTTTTGGTGGAGATATGAACTGCATACTCTCTCTAAATGATAAGACAGGCACTACACAAAAATTACATAATGATTTAAATTACCTGAGAAATATGGGCGCTTCTGCCAGATTAAAGGATAGTGCCGCTTATGGAAAATCACCCCCCAGCCACACTTTTGGTAGGGGATGAATGTCCTCAAGAATTGATTATTTGTTTATATCTGAATGGTGGTTTTATTTAGTAATCTGTGCTGATTCAATGAAATGTCTGCATTTAAATTTAAAGAGTAATTAGGAAACAGTGTGGATAATGCAGTTTCATAAACATGGTAAAATAGAAAGTTTAACTGACATTTTTAAGAAGAGTCTATTTTGAGACTGTATCAATTTATTTAACAGATTAAAGGTAACACATTTGAGATGCTGAATAAGGATTCTGAATAAACACAAGGGATGTATTTCATCATAGTATAAGGTGAGAGTTGTACATGAGACAGAAAATTGTTTATTTGAAATGAGTTGGTTTACAGATGTTATAAATTATTAGTATGACATTAAGTATGTGTGGCTAGTGCTTTGCCACATCCAGGAGATTGGGATACCAATTTGGACAACAGAGGCAGTATTTAGTTTAAATTATTGAAAGAAGTACATGAATCTGAATAGTAATTTATTTGTACATATTATTTATTTAGGTGAAACATGAGGGGCTGAAGAAGTGGAATACCACAAAATATTCCCCTTTATGCGTGTTAAGGAAAAATAAAAGGAAATTGCTACAAGCAAGTTTTTGAGCAGAGTGCATTAATTTTGGTTGAAATTGTGTATATCTGAATGGATTCCCTTTAGTGATAGTGCAGACATGCCTATAGGAACATCTGACCATGGCTTACTTTGGATTCAGGTTGGGTCTGCAAGGAATAAACCTGGTTCACATAATTTTTGGAAAATGAACACATCCATTTTAGAGGAAAATAAAGGGTGGGAAGAAGTGAGGGAAGTAATAGAGACTGATATCTCGAGTTTTGATTTATATGATAATTCTTTGCACAGGTTGCAGGAAACTAAAGTAGCAGTTCAAAAAATAAGTCTCACTCTACCCAAAATATATATATACTTCATGTCTTAATGTTCTTTATTCAAATCCATTTAATACTGTGTTTCTTTTATATATATATATATATATATATATATACACACACATATCCGAGATTTTAAGTTCACATGCTCCTGAAATTCTTTTCAATAAGTAACGTTTCAGAACTTTGAATTTGTTCCTTCATCAGACTTGGAGCTTTGTTATTTTTAACTGTTAAAAATGAGAAACAAAAATTATTATGATCATATCATAATTAATTCATAATGTAATAAGTAACTCTTAATGTAGATGGTTTGTATAATTTGAATTCAGGTGGAGCAAACCTGACTTTGGACCTATTTGTGTTATGTTCTAATTCAAATAAGCGTGCTGTAGAGCCAGGATGCTGCGCTTTCTCTTTGCTATATTAGAATGCCCTTGGAATTTCTGTCAATAAATGATGATAAAACCTGAATTAGCTCTACATTTCAGCTACAGGTCTAGAAAAAATGTTCACTTGTAGTTGTTATAATTTAACTTACTTCATGTCCCAAAGCATTTAAATCTTATCTTGAGACCTTAAGCATTTCGTACAGGTACTAGTTGGACACTATAAAAAAGAAGGTATTGTTTTAAAAAATATATTTATATTAAAGGTTGAACGTTTTTATGTCCAAACAGTCAAACATTCAAAGGGCTTGATTGTTTTACCTTAACTGGTGATTTAAGGAACTTCCTTTGATTTAATCCAAAAAACAAATGATAAACGCGCTGATGCTCCCAGCACCATTACATGCTGAAACACAATGTAACAAACTGTCTTCACCTCTCAGGTGAACAAGAAGGACCTGGGCACACAAAAATACACTTGTCGGTATGTTGACATCATGGATGATGTCACCTGAGCTGCCGGAAAGGCTTTTTCAGTAATCTATGTTATAAAATAAATAGTAGTCATGTAAGAAGTTTATCAGATATTTAAAAGTTTGCCAAAGACTCTGGAGTTAAATGGCCATAGTTATATCTGGATTAATACTCATAGGTATTTGGGCAATGGTTTAACTCATTCAAAAATCTAAAAAGGAGACTTAATGGAGTTATATTATCCATCGAGTTTCATTATTGACTGGGCCACTCAGGTGATGTCATCCATGATGTCAACATGCCGACAGGTGTGTTTTTGTGTGGCCCGGCCCTTCTTGTTCACCTGAGAGGTGAATACAGTTTGTTACATTGTGTTTCAGCATGTAATGGTGCCGGGAGCATCAGTGCATTTATCGTTTGTTTTTTGGATTAAATCAAAGGAAGTTCCTTAAATCACCAGTTAAGGTAAAACAATCAAGCCCTTTGAATGTTTGACTGTTCGGACATAAAACTTTCAACCCTTAATATAAATATGTTTTTTTAAACACTATATTCTTTTTTATAGTGTCCAACTAGTACCTGTACGAAATGCTTAAGGTCTCAAGATAAGATTTAAACACTTTGGGACATGAAGTAAGTTAAAATATAAGAACTACAAGTGAACATTTTTTCTAGACCTGTAGCTGAAATGTAGAACTAATTCAGGTTTTATCATCATTTACTGAAAGAAATCCCAAGGGCATTCTAATATAGCAGATAGAAAGTGCAACATCCCTGCTCCACAGCACGCTTATTTGAATTAGAACATAACACAAATAGGTCCAAAGTCAGGTTTGTTCCACCTGAATTCAAATTATACAAATCATCTACATTAAGAGTTACTTATTACATTATGAATTAATTATGATATGATCATAATAATTTTTGTTTCTCATTTTTAACAGTTAAAAATAACAAAGCTCCTAGTTTGATGAAGGAACAAATTCAAAGTTCTGAAACATTACTTATTGAAAAGAATTTCAGGAGCATGCAAACTTAAAATCTTGGATATATATATATATATATATATATATATATATATATATATATAAGAAAACACAGTATTAAATGGATTTGAATAAAGGGCATTAAGATATGAAGTATATATATATATTTTTTGGGTACAGTGAGGCTTATTTTTTGAACTGCTACTTTCATCCATTGAGTCTTACTCCCTACTTTTTTCTTTAAAATCAAAAAGGAACCTTGAGAGATTTTTAAGTGGATTTGATTTAAAGTTTTCTAAGCGGATTTAGGATTCAAGTCTCTCTAAATCTTATTTCATCTTCTAAAGCAAGATGGACCTATCCAACTATGGCCACTTTTTCTGAAATCGGGAAAATATCTGAAAACAGCTCCACTGCTTTAAGTATAAATACAGAGGAAACCACTAGAATTAAGGCACTAGTAAAAAGTAAAAGACATATATATAGTGTAGACACAACAGAATTACCAAAAGCTTCGATTAATAAACTGGAATCATTAAAACAAAGAGAAATTAGACTCAACGGGCATGCAGTCACACTTTTGGAATACATGAAACAAAAAAGGATTCCTAGAGGGTTAAGAGTACTGGTGGAATCACAATTAGGTTTCACTCCTGAAGGTTTTCAGACAAAATGGGACAGAATCAGATCTAAATGTTCATTTGATTTTATGTTATTACTGATAGAAACATTAACAATAGAACAAACACATGTACTAAATGAAATACAACTATTAGAAACCAAGTTGAAAGACACAGTAGAAATTGAAAGACTTAAAGAATTATTAGAAAAAATAGAAAAATCATTAACAGAATATGATAATCATATCAACAATATAAAAATAAATAGATTTAAAGGAGACATTAATGATTTTAAAAATGGAACTGTGTACAATTGGAAAAAATCTGAATTAAATACCAACTATTACAACTTAGATGAAATTTCTACAACTTCTGATAATTCAGATGGAGGAAGATACAAATCCAAGAACTGTTGTGGTTCCCCATACTATAGATCTTATAATCAAAGGAACAGATATTCACAATATCAAAATAGACCATTTGGAAGGTTTCAAAACCAATGAGGGAACTATTATGATAAAGAATTCTATAGACCATATCAGTAGCAACAATCTGATAGAGAAATGGAAAGGGATTTTCAGAAAGGAACAGAAAGGGAAGGAACTTCAGATACAACAAGAAAGGAAAAAGAACCAGGTGGAGGAGAAACAGAAAGAGACAAAATAAATGAATTAAGGTCATGGAACCAACAAAACTAAATATATGTAATCTCTCAAAAGAACACTAAATCCTATTGAAGAAAATGTTCTCAACCTTGGTTTATCTTTCAGTTTAACACAAAAATTAAACCCTTTTAAATTAAAGGTAGATTTGGAGAAATTCTACTGAAAAATTAGATTAAAACAGTTTTTGGCATGAAAGAACAACCACAACAAAATGAAACTGAAGCTGCACAAATGAAAGAACGTTATGAATTAAAACAAGCACTTGGAACTAAATCCAACTTTGACCCAATAGGATTTACCCCACCTACTATTACTTGTTGTAGTGAGTAAGTGAACAAAGATATTGACAAAATATTGGCAGAAAACACAAATAAACCACCTTGTTTCAACCTAACAAAGCAAGAAAATGAAGCACTGAATAATTTAAGCCAAGACAAGACAATTATAATAAAACCAGCAGACAAAGGAGAGGGAATTGTCATTCAAGATACAGAAAATTATAGAGCTGAATGTCTAAAACAATTGAATGAGTTAAAGACATATGAACGAGTCAGAAACATTCAATTTGAACAACTTAGAACTCTAATTATAGAAACTGTTACAGAAGCTAATGACAGAGGGATAGTAGACCAGTGGGTGTTTGAAGAACTTATAAATAAAACACAAAGAATACCACTATTCTATTGTCTACCCAAAATACATAAAGATTAAAGAAATCCTCCAGGTAGACCTATCATATCAGGCATTGGATCCATCACAGAACCCGTATCTAACTTTGTGGATTATTATTGTAAAGAATTAGTTATTAACACATGGTCTCACATAAAAGCTAGCAAACATTGCATCCAACTACTAGAAGAAATAAATCAACAAAATCTAGACTTAATAGATAATCTGTTCATCACTTTGGATGTTAAAAGTTTATAGACAAGTATTCCACATGAAGAAGGCATAAAAGCACTGGACTTTTTTTTTCTATCATCAAGACAAAATTGACCAAATAAAGAATTTCTTTTGAAATTAACAAGGATAGTATTAGAAAATAATTATTTCTCATTTGAAAATCACACATTTCTACAGAAAATAGGTACAGCCTTGGGAGCCACTCTAGCCCCGACTTATACCAATCTATATATGGCACATTTTGAAAAAGAATTCATACAATCAGAAGAAAATAGATTCAAATCAAAACTGATTCTTTATAAATGATTTATTGATGACATTTTAATTATATGGAATGGAACCATATGAGAAGCAAAGGAGTTTCATGAATATATAGAATCAGTAAATCATAATTTGTCATTCACGATGGAAATTAATTCTGAGACAATCAGTTTTTTGGATTTAAAAATAATAAAAGAAAATGGGAAAATCGTAACAGATCTTTACAGGAAAGAAACATCAACCAATACTATCCTACACGCTAAAAGTTTTCACCCAAAAAACTTAAAGACAGCATTCCTTATAGCCAAATGTTGAGAATAAAATGAAATAGCGGTAACAATAAAAAATATGATAACATTGCAGATTTAACCCAAAGATTTAAACAAAGAGGTTACACAGATTCGATCTTGAAATTATCCAAAGAAAAATGTGATTCTAGAGACAGAACAATTCTGTTACAGAATAAAACTGACACTGATACAAGGAATGAATCAAAGATTACCATGTCCACACAATACTCAGAAAGTTTTGGAAAAATCAAACATGTTATTCTATCCAATTGGAATATTTTGCAAAACAAATGATTTGGGACAATGGATTTTCCATAATAAACCTTGGGTGACAGCTAAAAAAAACACTACCATCAGAAATAAAATAAATAAGTCTCAACACTGGACACCAGAAGACAAACCCATGACTTGGCTTAAAAGTGAAATCAAATGCTTTTTTCCATGTGGCAATTGTATTCATTGTAACAATGGGCAAAAAATGAAACACATGAAAAGCACATGGGATGATGAGGAATATGCTATAAGAGATTTCATCACTTGCAGATCAGAATATGTGGTATCCTGTATTATTTGCCCCTGCTCATTGTACTACATTGGTGAAACAACAAGAGCATTAAAACAACAGATATCTGAACATAAAAGCAACATCAGAAGAGGTGATATCAGGTCACCATTAGCAAGACATTTCTCTGAATACCATCACCCTATATCAAGCCTAAGATTTTTTTGGCCTGGAAAAAGAAACCGTACATCTACGGGGAGGAAACAGGCAAATGGTTTTGTTACAGGGAGAAGCCTGGTGGATTTATACATTAAGTACCTATATGCCAGCAATAAGACATGATGAGGTGTGGGTTATGGCCTGATAAGAGCATGCCCCAGGTGCGTTATGAGGCACAAGGTGCTTGGGCCGAGTGCCTTTAGCACCTGGGAAGTGATCTTATCAGGCCATAACCCACACCTCGGAGTGTCATACTGCACTCATAAAATGGGCCAGCAAGTAATTATACAAAATTAAAAAAAGGAGAAATAAGACAGTAATGTAAAAATGGGGCTTCAATAGGTGAAATAGCAAAAAATAATCCCACTATTAAATGAAGTGTTTATTGGCAGCACAGGAATTCCTACCTATTACTGAGTTACAAAGTAGAATAATAACACAGACTGTATGTGAAGTCTCCCTTCCTCCACAAGGCATAAACGTTTAATGTTTTTCATTTGTTTTTTCAACATTAATGATTTTGTGTCTAAGGAGTGAGATTGACTACCCACTCAGTTTCAGTTACAGCAAGTGGACGCTATACTTTCTGATATGTTGGGTGATGCTTCTTTTGTGACCCCCCACACACACAAAATACAGAAATCATTTATATTTTAAGTTTAAAGGTCTACATTTTTTATGTTTGAGGATCAAAGAGTGCAGAGGTGGGGGAACGGGACAGCACATAGTAAAACAAAGCCGTCTGCACCGAGTGCTTCCCGGTTTAGCGGTCGCCGTGTCACTAAGGTATTTCACATCTTTGTGCTTTCATTATTGTTAGAACCCCTCATGCAATCATTTTGGTTTCTGCTGTGTTTGGTGGCTAGAACTCAAAGCAGACATTTGACTGAGGCCCACCATCCAGTTTCAGTGAGAATGAGCATGTCACTTAGGAGCCACCGTAGACTGTAGTTTCTGGTTTTGCGCTTTTCAAAATGCAACTGTCGCTGAACAGAAAGCAACTCGTTTTTAGCTGTCTGATCATGAGGGTAGTGCGGTCCAATGTTACATATGAATGTATGGGCTGTATGAAGCAGCAGACTGAGTAGGGGAGAATCGGGTCTGGAGATGGTAGAGACCTTCAGCGTGCACTCAGGAGGTTTTTAGCAGCAGAGCAGATAGCTTGAGCTGCTACAAACACCGGCAGTCAGTAAATAAAGTGTTCAAAACCTTAAACACTGTAGTTTTTGCTTGTGCAGGATCGTTCTGCTTTCTGTGTTACCAGCATCTCGCTGCAGTGTCAGCACACATGTGGTTCTATGGGATGCTGCTAGCTGAGGTGTGGCAGTGGGAGAGCAGGCATGCATTATTTTTTTTTGTGTGCATAGTTTTGGTTGGCACAAGTAGTGCCGGTTGTAAAGATATGTCCTGATAAGGCCAAGGCTGAAGGAGGCAGTCAGCTGATCACAGTTTAGAAATTCCTTTTCCCATTTTATAAACACAGATATGGACTCAATGAAAACCTGAGCTGGTTCACTTTTAACTAAATATATCTTTAGTTCATCTGATTTTACATAACAAAGCATTATGTATTAATTCACCATAGAAACAATAAACTAAACATTTGTTTTATTTAGTTCTATTATTATTATAGGATGTATTTACATCTTTATTTGTAAACCCGTCCCTTCCCTCTCCTTCCTTTAACACTTCTCTCCTTTTCCTCTTCTCCCCTTACTCTCCCTTCCTCCCCATTCTCCTCTCTTCCCCTCCTCCCCCTCCACCCCCCTTTTTTCCTTTCCCCTTACCCCTCCTCTTCCCATTCTCTTCTTTTTTAAATGAAAATACATCATCCTGACATTTCCTTCTGTTTAGTCTCCTTCCCATAATAGTGACCACCACATATTATATAGTTATAGTTTGTCTGTAGATGCCATTACCTTCTAAATTTATCAGGATTATAAATCAGATTTTGTCTAGTCCCTCTAAAGATGAATAATCCTAATTTACAATATAGAAATGTATAAATCCTTTTTCACATCTTAGTAGACTCATATTTTTGTAATTTGAAATATTAGACAAATATCGGTCTTGTTATAAGAACCTTTAGATATTTCAGTAAGCATATTTGAAGATTTTGGTATTCATGTGATCTATGCAATCAATATTTATACCAAGGGAGGCCTTTTTAGCAACCTGTGTTAAAATATAAATAGTACTCATGTACAAACTTCATTAGATATTTAAAAACATGCCAAAGATTTCAGGGGTCAAATGGCCTTAGCTGTCTCTAGCTTAACACTTATAGACATTTCGGCAATGATCTAACATGTTTAAAAGTCTTTAAGAAGGGGACTTAATAGAGTCATATTTATTGTATTCCAAGGAAGGCTTTGTCAGTAATCTATGTTAAAAAATAAATAGTAGTCATGTAAAAAGTGTATCAGATATTTAAAAGTTTGCCGAAGACTCTGGAGTTAAATGACCATAGTTATATCTGGATTAATACTCATAGGTATTTGGGCAATGATTTAACTTGTTTAAAAATCTAAGAAGGGGACTTAATGGAGTTATATTATCCATTGAGTTTCATTATTGACCGGGCCGCTCAGGTGACGTCATCCATGACATCAACACACTGACAGGTGTGTTTTTGTGTGGCCCGGCCCTTCTTGTTCACCTGAGAGGTGAAGACAGTTTGTTACATTGTGTTTCAGCGTGTAATGGCAACTGAAGCATAAGCGCATTTATCGTTCGTTTTTTGGATTAAATCAAAGGAAGTTCCTTAAATCACCAGTTAAGGTAAAACAATCAAGCCCTTTGGATGTTTGACTGTTCGGACATAAAAAATTCAACCTTTAATATAAATATATTTTTTAAAACACTAAATTCTTTTTTATAGCGTCCAACTAGTACCTGTATGAAATGCTTAAGGTCTCAAGATAAGATTTAAACACTTTGGGACATGAAGTAAGTTAAACTATAAGAACTACAAGTGAACAGTTTTTCTAGACCTGTAGCTGAAATGTAGAACTAATTCAGATTTTATCATCATTTATTGACAGAAATCTCAAGGACATTCTAATATAGCAAAGAGAAAGTGCAGCATCCCCGGCTCCACAGCACGCTTATTTGAATTAGAAAATAACACAAATAGGTCCAAAGTCAGGTTTGTTCCAACTGAATTCAAATTATACAAATCATCTACATTAAAAGTTACTTATTACATTATGAATTAATTATGATATGATCATAATAATTTTTGTTTCTCATTTTTTAACAGTTAAAAATAACAAAGCTCCAAGTCTGATGAAGGAACAAATTCAAAGTTTTGAAACATTACTGGTTGAAAAGAATTTTAGGAGCATGTGAACTTAAAATCTTGGATGTATATATATATATATATATATAAAGAAAACACAGTATTAAATGGATTTGAATAAAGGACATTAAGACATGAAGTATATATATTTTTTGGGTAGAGTGAGACTTATTTTTTGAACTGCTACTTTCTTCCATTGAGTCTTACTCCCTACTTTTTTCTTTAAAATCAAAAAGGATCCTTGAGACACTTTTAAGTGGATTTGAGGAAACTAAAGTAGAAATAAAGGCCCATTGCAAAAACATTGTGAAATACCACAACCAATATAAATATATAACTCACGTAGAACATAGAAGACAGTTGCAGAAATTAATGTCCTAATCAGTGGATTATGGTCTGAATTATACAAAGCAAATAGCAAATAATAAAAAAAGAAAAGTGCACATTCCAGTACTATAGGGCAACTTCTTTATTTCTAGAGCAAAAATTCAGCATACAAGTGAAAGCATATACAATTAATCCATATGATGATGATTGTAACCAGAGGGTGGAGAAAATATATATGGCACAGCTTTAGAATGCTTCTGGGTATATTGTAAATGATAACAAGACCATAATGGACATAGTAATTGAGCACACTAAGGGAATCATCAGTAAATACATGATACAGATTCTATACATGCCTTCATAGGGAGTGTGGAAATTCCACCTATACCACTAGAATTACAAGTCTTAGTTGAACCTATAGAGGCCCTGTAAATAAAACAAGTGATTACACAGCTTAAAAATAATACCTCCCCAGGTCCAGATGGTATCCTGGATTTAATAACAGACCAGTTGACTTCAGTATTCAATATCATTTCAGATGGCAAAATACCACTGCTCCCGGTTCTAGTAGACGGTCTCCTACTATATTTACATAAAAAAAATGCAAAGAAAGACATTAACAATTGGAAGCCCATCAGTCTAATTAATTCTGATTGGAAACTTATGCATAAAGTATTGTACAAAAGATTATCTCAGGTAGCTGATTTAGTAATTTGTTCCTCATAAACTTGTGCGGTCCCTGAAAGGTCAATGCTAGATAACATAAAGTTACTGAGGGAAATTTTTTAAACACCTTCAGTTGGAGTTATATTTTAAGCTTAGACCAACCAAATGCTTTTGATTTTGTATCTCATTAATACCTGTTTGAGGTATTACAGGCTTATGGAATTCCAGAAACTTTTATTAATTGGATTAGAATTATATATGGAAATGCATCTGTCAGTCCATTTGTGAACGGGGTTGTAGGCCCACATATTCCTTTGTTAAGGGGGGGGTGACACAGGGATGCCCGTTAAGTCCACTTTTATACATATTTACAATAGATCCACTACTTAGGAAAATCAGCAGGGACCAAAATACAGTATTAAACATGTTTTAAGCCCAATAGATATGTACTTCCCCTGTGCAACTGCATATGGGACGACATATGTCTAAGAGTGTCAGACCATAGATCAGGGTCTCAAGCTTTAAAACTAATTCAAGATTTTTCTCAAATATCAGGGGCCTCTCTGAATAAAACTAAAAGTGTAGGTACGGTAGTTAGGGTTCATTCAAAGTTACAAGTAGAGGACATAGAAGGTATAAAAATAATATTTGGTCCTTTAAAATTATTACGTATTACCTTTGGGGGACAGGATCAGGCCACTCAAAACTGGTCAGAGAAACTGGACTGGGTAGATGAAAAAGTAAATCAGAGGAAATCTTACCCTATGACTAGGAAAAAAGGGATTTGTATGTTGTAAGCATATATTATCCCAATTTTTTTTACGATTAGTGGTGTTTTTCCAACTTCCTGTCAAATTGGAAACAAGACTATATAAAACATTTTTCAGCTTTTGTGGAGCAGCAGATTAAACCTTGTCAAAAGATCTGTAACCTATTACCCAGTTAAAATTGGGGGCATAATATGACAAACCCAGTGCTTTTCTTTTTTACCATGTTTCTGTATAGTAACATACTGCCCATTTTAAAGGGGAAACAAGGTGAGTGGGTTTTTGCAGTTTATGCTCAATGTACTTATTTTTTCCAAAAATGGGAGGCCCCAGGTTGGGAGGCCTTTAGAGAAATACCTTTAGGTACTTCTAATTATCTTGTGGACCTATTTAAGAAAATCAAAATGTGGAAAATAACAGTACATGACTGTTTAGTACATAACAGAAAGGATATGTATAAATACATTTTGCATACAAGTATTTTAGTACCTCCTTGTATTAGTTGTCCTCAAGGGATAGAAGAGAAGTGTATTATAGATCAGTTGATGGAATGCAGAGTACTCACAAATATGTGGGATACTCTATGGCTATGTTGCCATAGTAAATTAAATGTGAGAGGTAATCAATGCCAGAAAGCAATGGAAGAAAGATATTGCTTGAAGGAATCCTGTATTACACAAATTGAGACAATGCATCATTTATTTTTTGGGTGCTCTTACATAAGGGATGTGTGGGGAAAGATTGCTCATGTCTGGAATGGTCCAACATTTGCTGGAATGACTTATGGTGTTTTGATTTTTGGGAAATATACTACAGATTGGAAGATTTTTTACATGGGTACATTGAGGGTAGTTTGCATAATAATAAAATGGTGTATATGGCAGGTACGATGCCATTTAAGTTTACAACAAAAAATAATCCCCATTACAGTGCTTGTGGAAATGATTACAAAAGAAGTTACTCAAATATTAAAAAAAGAAACGGCAGGTTTACCTCCCCCAGTGCTGATGAATTTGTGGAGGGAAATGCCTACCAATTTACTAAATGGTCATGGATAAAAATATTGTTGTTTGGTGGGGGGGGGACGCAGGGCTTTCAGGCTAGGGTAGTGAGGTGCACATGAAAGAAAATTTAAAAAAAGAAGCCAATATAAGAGAGATGACAAACAAGGTAAAGATTAGTAATTCATAATGTGACAACAAAAGAAGGTAAGAGTGAAACAAACAGAAAAATAATCATACTGACACTGCTGATATTTAATATTTAATATTTTAAATATATGGCAGTTTTCAGGGTGGCAATATGAGGAGTCTCTATATGCACCAATAGCCTGCCACCCCTAACCATGGCTCTGTATGGAGCCCCTGATAGATGTTCACAGAGGAGGGGAGTTTTAGGTGCTCCACGGCTAGGCTATTTTAAGCTGTCCCTTGGAGAACAACTATTCAGCTATTTGTTTTGTTGCCAGTACATTGAGGGGGGTCCTGCCAATAGCCATTAATGTTGCATGACATAGCACTAAGGCCTAAATAGATTTAAATAAATTTGGAGAGCCAGAACAGCTTCTGAAAAGCTAAATAATAAAATTAAAGGTTTAAGGGAAATCATGTAACTTACATTTATGTGGTGGTGGAAGTCAGGGATCCTCCTCACAGGCCATCCTTGCTAGGGGTCCCCAAAAACTATAAAGCTGGCTCTGTATTTTTTGTATATAAATGTGCCGCAGAACTTTAAACCTTGCCACAGAACTTGAGCTACCACTGCTGCAGAAGGTACATCAGTTTTCTGCAGAAAACAGGGGGGCCTTGCCTACTAGTACATGGCCCTATGTGGTCTGTGTCCTGACCATCTAAAAGTCCTCCTGACCCAACTTACCTCTGTCTGCCCTCTTCACTCCGTCAGTACTGGATTGCTGTTGGTCCATTGGTCCCAGCTGAAGCTCTTCAATTACTGGTTATTTATGATGGCTGTGACTACACTGTGGAATGCTTTGCCTGTCCATATTAGAGCCAACAGCATGGTGGGGGTCCTCAAAGGGGCTCTAAAGTGCTATCTTTTTAATCTTGCTTATTTTCTGACCTATTTTAATTTAACTAATTTATTTAATTATTTATGTTACAACTGGAATTATCTAGCAAAAAATATGTTGTTGTTTGATGAGATGATTTATTTAATGATGGGATGGTTTATTTAATGTTGACATTTTATTTTTTGTGTTCTGTGTTCTGTTTGCTTATTCTGTACTGCACCCTAAACCCTGGGAAAGGATGGCACAGAAATACAATTGCTTTGCAGTGTCTTAGTGTACACAAGTAACTTAAAATATTGGCTGTCATAGCTCCAAAAGATTGTATATATATATATATTATTTATACTTTAATAGAAACTTAGAATGTGATGGCAAATAATGGCTGCCAGGCCCATCCAGTCTGCTCATTGTTTTATCCTTCATTTTTTGCTACTGACCTGACTTGATCTAGTACAATCTTTCCCCCTTACCCCTACAATTCTCTTATGCCTATACCAGGCATTTTGAATCCCACCACTGTTTTTGCCCCTACTACCTCTGCTCTAAGGCTGTTACGGTTACCCATCACCCTTTCTGTGAAGAATTACTTCCTCATATCCTTCCTGAATTTACTCATGTCCAGCTGCATAGCATGCCCCCTTGTTCTAGAGCACCTTTTTATCTGAAAAATATCCCCGTCCTCTACCTTATTTATCCCTGTGAGGTACTTAAAAGTCTCTATCATACCCCCTTCTCCCTCCCCTTCTCCAGGGTGTACATACTTAGCTATTTTAGCATCTCCTAAAAGGATTTCTATGGCAGACCATGTAGCATTTTGGTAGCCCTCCTCTAGACTACCTCCACTCTGTCTATGTCTTTCCTAAAATGTGGTCTCCAGAACTGGACACCATACTGCAGGTGGAGTCTTACAAGTGATCTATAAAGGTGCAGCACCACATCCCTCTTCCTCCTGGTGTTACCCCTTCCTATGTACCCCAGCATCCCATTGACCCTTTCAACTGCCTTGTCAAACTGCCTGACCACCATTTGGTTATCTGATATGATTACCCCTAGGTCTCTTTCCTGCTTGATCTTTGTCAGTATCTCTACACCCATTTTGTATTCCTCTCTGGGTTTTCTATGGTGCAAGTGCACTAAGTGCATTCTTTTGCACGTTTTTGCATTAAAACCAAGCTACCATACCCTTGACCATTCTTCTAGTCTTTTCAGATCCCTGCCCCTCCTTTCCACACCACCAAGGTGTCCACACTGTTTCAGATATTGGGTTCATCCACAAAGAGGCAAACATTCACTTCCAGTCCCTCTGCTATGTCATTTATGTAGACACTGAAGAGGACTGATCCCAGTACTGATCCCTGAGGTATCCCACTGGTCACCTTCCCATCCTCAGAGTTAGCTCCATTTTCTACTACCCTACTACACCATGGCCTATCTGCTAACTAGTTTCTTACCCAGGTTACCATTTTGTTACCCACCTCCAAGTTACCTAACTTGCTCCTATGTGGAATGGTGTTGAAAGCCTTACTGAAATCCAGGTAGACCACATCCACACCACTCTAGTCCTACTTCTTTGTCATCCAGTCAAAGAAATCTATCAGATTTCTTTGGCATGACCTTCCCCCTGTGAAATCATGCTGCCTTGGATCTTGTAATCCTTTGGATACAAGATATTCCACAGTTCTTTCCTTTAATTATGTTTCTATTATTTAATACACCTCCAATATCAGGCAGACAGGCCTGTAATTGCCTGCCTCCTCCGTGCTATCACTTTTGTGAAGTGGAACTACATATGTCCTAATCCAGTCCTTGGAGACCATGCCAGTCTCCGGTGGTCTGTAAAATAGTTCTGTCAGGGGTGCAGTTAGTACCTCCCTGAGCTCTCACAGCACCCTTGGATGCATCTTGTCTGACCCCATAGCTTTGTTCATCTTCAGCTTAGCAATTGCTTTCCAGACTCCCACCACAGAAAATGGACTAGTGCCCATTTCCCACCCATCAAAGCTCCTGGTGCCTTTTCATGGTCCCTCACCTCCCTTATCTACTGTGAACACTAAGCAGAAGTATTTGTTCAAGATGTTGGCTTTTTCATGATTTCACTATGTATAGTCCTATCCCTCCCTCTTTAACTGTACAATCCCTCTCTTTCTCTTCCTTTGTTCACTAATATACCTAAATAAAGTCTTGTTCCCTTTGAATACTCCCCAAACTATTATTTTCTCAGTTTGCCCCTTTGCTCTCCTTACTGCTTTGCCTCCCCCCTCTGTTTTCCCTGCTACACTTCCCTATCCTTCTCTCTCTGGGTCTCCATATACCTTCTGAATGCAACTCTTTAAGCTTTTACCTTTTCTGCTACATCATTCAAGAACCATAGCAGTCTCCTCTTTATTTTACTTTTGCTTAGTTGCTTGACACAAATATGTTTTGCCTTTAATATGCTGTCTTTTAGTTTGACCCACTTTTCCTCCACCCCCGGGTCATCTCCCCCTGCCAAGTAATTTCTGAGGCAATCTCCCATCTTATTATAATCAGTCCTTCAAAAGTCCAGGATCCTTGCCATTGTGTGGTTAGATTCCACAGTAGTCCTTATGTTGAACCACACTGTATGATGGTTCATTGGTCTCCAGATGGTTTTTCACCTTGATGTTTTCAACACTGTCCCTGTTTGTGAACACCAGGACCTGTATTGCCCCATCATGAGTGGATTCAAGACTAGTTGCCTAAGGAATGCCCAATTCATGGAGTCCAGAATGTCCCCGCTTCTAGCTGAAGCTGCAGCAGGGAGGCTCCAATCTACATCCAGCAGATTCAAGTCTTCCACCAGCATATCTCCACCTTTTTACCATTTTGCCAATTGCCTCTAGCATTACCTTATCTAAGTCCTCCTGCTCTGCTAGAGGCATGTGGATCACACCTGTCCAAAGAGTGCTCCATTTTCTGACTCATGGGTGATCCATAGTACCTCCCCTCCCCCGATTTCCTGTATTTTTGTTGCTTTTTTGATTTCCTTCACACCACTCCCCCTCCTTTCCTTCCTACTCTGTCCCCTGTGAACATTGTGTAGTCTGGTATGACCAGTTATGGCTGTCCGTGCAGAATGTCTCGGTAATCACCACAATATTCAGGTCAGTATTTCCCAGACTGCAGTTCTGGAGATCCAGTCTCTGCAAAGACATAGACAGGATGGAAGCTGTCCAGAGGAGGGCAACTAAAATGGTGCAGGGTCTGCACCGGAAGACATATGAAGAGAGACTTAAGGAGCTTAATATGTATAGCCTCGAGGAAAGGAGGGAGAGGGGGGACATGATAGAAACTTTCAAGTACCTCAAGGGAATCAACAAAGTCCAAGAGGGTAGCATCTTTCAAAAAAGAGGTGTGCAAGAACAAGGGGCACAATTTTAAGATGGGGGTGGCTCAGAGGTAATTTAAGGAAGCATTTTTTCACAGACAGGGTTGTGGATGCATAGAACGGCCTTCCGGAGGAGGTTGTGGAGTCAAAAACAGTGGTGGAATTCAAGCATCCATGGGACAGTCATAAGGCAATTCTAGGGGGTGGGGGTAGGAAGAAGTAGGCTGCTGGTTAACTAGGATCTGCAGCTTATCCATTAGGTAGGGAAATGGGCAGACTGGGTGGGCCAAGCGGTCCTTATCTGCCATCAAATTCTATGTTTCTATGTTTCTAGCATCAGCAAACAGGGCCTTCCAGATCTTCCTAGCTCTTTGATTGTCACTTCCCCCTTTTTCCTTTTGTTCCCTCTTCCTCCCTCTTCTCTTCTGACTGCTTTATTTCATCCCTTCCTCCTTTGCTAATCCCATTGCATATTGTATCACCTTACAGCATCCCCCATCCATTATCATCTGGGTTACATCCATCTCATAGCCTACAGATGCACATGTGGCCAGATGTTTCGAAATCTGATCTGCTTAGGTCCACTTCCTTCCCACAGGACTCCAGTTCCTTAATGTGCATTGTAGAGTCAGCAAGCATACCGCCTAGCTCCATAGCTATCAATAATTATGGTAAGGAATCACAAATTTATTAATTCAGCCTGATTAAATCTTGTCCTTGTGGGGTAGTTACTATTTGCAGTAGATACTCTGCAATGCTTATTCAGTACTTTGATTTTTAGTCCCTCTTTTTTTTTTTTTTTGCTCCTTACTTGCTCCTCTGGCCTGCCTTTCCTTCCAGCTGCTCAAGGAGACCCCAACCCCCTCGCCCTGACACCCTTCCACTACCTCACTTCGTAGCCATCCAGGGGTGGCCCAGTGTATCCCTCTCACCAGATGGGTCCCTCTCCTCTGAGGGGGAAGGCACCAGGAGGGGCAACCAGCACACTCTACGTTCAGTTCCTGGCCACTGCTGAGGTGGATTCTGGGGCGTCAGGGCACTTGAGTTGGCAGGAGCCAGCAGCCATCATCTGGCCAACCAGGGAGCTGAGTTTTTGCTTTTCTCCCCAGGGCGTGGTGTGCCACAGCTGTCTAGGCAAATGCAGACGTCCACCATGCCCTGTGTACAGTGGGACTCGCTTGAACTGTCACCCTCCCGGCATCTGCCAGGAGGTGGCAGACAGCATGCCGTGTCCCCTCCCTCCCCCCAGAGAAGGTGAGCAGTCGCAGGATGCTCAAGCCTTCTCCTCCTGGCCAGCTCTCCAGCAACCCGAGTCCATTCCCAGACCCGGGTCTCCGGCATCGCAAGTAGAAATCCAACCACTGCGCTGATGGGCCGGCTTTAGTCACTCTTTAATACTACAAGGTTGACCAGTGGAGAGGGCCCTCTCTTTAAAAAAAGTGGCTCCTTTATACTGTATGTTACTCAGGAGTTTATGTTCTTAAGTCTGGACAGCTTGAATGTTAAATAGTGATTTTGCTTTCTGAAGCATGCAGTTTCTTATGAGTTTCTAAGTTGTACTGCACTGAAGCATGTGATTTCTTATGAGTTTCTGAGTTGTACTGCATGCTTTCTCAGTTTCAAAATAAATTAGTTCAGCCAAAATACTCAGGTAGTTATGCTCCTATCACCAGACGAGGCTAAGCAATCATCTGTTCTGCATCAGGGAACCAGCCTAGGAAATAGACTACCTTGTTTTAGAAAATAAATAAATGAATGGATGGCAGTGACATGGATCAGCGTACTGGAAGGGATTTAAATATGGTGCCTCTGCACCTTCCACACCCAGGATTAGCATTACACCTGCTTCTTGCTGCCACACACTGCTTGCCCTACAAACAGATCTTGAACCCCTTAAGAGCAGTTCAAGCCCTCCCTACGTGGGCAAGGTCCCCTTGTGAGCAGACATTGCTGAAGCACGAGGCATATCCAAAGAAAAAAGAAAAACCTGCCGAATTTACACTTGCTGCAGTTGGAGCAGTGGAAGGGTACTGACCTGACAACCCCCTTGCTTGCTCTCCCTGATGGTTCTTGACCTGTTTGGCTTCTGGGACTTTCCCTCAGCAAAAATACACCTCTCTCTTCTTCCCGGAGCACCTGTTCAGTGACTCCATGCCTCGAAACCCTGTGCCCATTCTTTCCACTCCACCACATGGATTGTGGCCATTTTGCCACCACCACACCCTGGAGTCCCTAGAGTGGACATCTTTGCTAGCGCTTCTGTTCCAGTGCCACCATGCTCACACAACCCTGACATACTGGGGCATGCTTGGCTCACTCCTTATCCGCCATCTTTTGAATGGCAAGCATGGTGGAGGATGCCCCATGGCAGTGACTTTCTCACACATGCACTCTGAGCTGCTGATGTCACTGCCAATGCCTCCACCCTCACAATGAAACATGAAGGGGAAGAGGCAAACTAGCACTTCACAGTGCTCCTCCAGTGATCATAATGAAATAGAAGTGTTGGTCAAGCCCAGTTCTCTGTTTTTGCTCCCAGGCATGTTATTATTACCAAAAAAGACTAGGGGCAATTCACAGGCAGCACATTTTTAAGCCACCGACTTAGCATTTGTAGCAGTGGTCAGATTTAAAGAGCCAGTGTCATTGGGCAGCACAAGGCATTACAAGCACAAGCAAGGGCAGTCCTTTTTTTTTTCTTACTTATGTTTTATTCATTTTTTTCAGTATTTTACATCAAAGCAAAACAACAGCAATTAAACAGAAAATTATACAAAATAAGATAAAAAATAATCATGCTGTTACATTATGATTCATGGTGTGTCTAGATCAAACATAAAGGAGGGAGAGGATATTATATTTTATTCTTGTAAAAGCTTAACTAGAAAGATTCCTATCTGCACTTTTTTGGTTAACAAGCATTATATTCTTTATTTAATTAAGTAATCAGCAGCGCTTATTCTCAAATTAAACGTCTAGTCTCTCATAAATTATATAGAAGTAAGACTTCCTATTTACTTAATATGCTTAAATTAGTTTCATTTATCACCCCTGAAATTTCCCTCTTGTATATACCATACTTAAATTAAATTTACGTGTTTAGCATTTCCTTCTCAGAAAGCATAGGTGATTCAGTACTACTACTTTGAGAAAACAGATTTCAAATAAAAGTGGCTAGCTGATCAGTCTCAAAAAACATAAATTGTGTTCCTTTATGTTTTACTCAAACTTTGGCAGGGGCCAGGAGCAGGAACTCTGCAACCAATTCCAAAATGTCTTGACAATATCCGAAAAAAGTGGCATCTCCTTTGCTGTGTAGCGAATGCATAATCAGGAGAATCGAAAAATTAAATGTTTTATATATCAACAGTGCTTTAATTCTAGAAAGTCTCATAATTAAATCTCTATCTGAATCAAATGCAAATGACACAAATATAGTGGACTTCTTGTTAACTGTGTCTATTGCTTGTTGGGAGGGTTCCATTTGGTTACTTGGGGTACTTTGCTTTGGTATAATTTGGTATGCTTTAATGATGAATTGTAAGTTTTCCTCAGGTAATTCAAAAACTGACACAAAGAGATCTTTTAACATGTCCTGGACTGACTCAAAGGGTTTATCAACAGTATTAGGTAGTCCCACAATTCTGAGATTTTTGTATCTTTGTTGGTTTTTGAAAATTTCAATTTTTCTTACCGTGTTATAATTATCTGTAATTAAATTCACTGTAGTAGCCTCTAGTCCCATTATTTTATTTATTGTTTTTGCTTATTTCTCCGTTGTTAGCATCTACATCTTCTGCAATATTTTAGATTTTCTTCATTTTGTTTTGCATCGGTTTGCAGAAAATCAACCTTTTCTGAAAGTGCATGAAATCTCCAGTCAAACGTTTCTGACCATTTAAACAGTTGTTTCAATGTATCACCCATTGATTCAATTGTGTGTTTGGGCATAGTAGCGCTTGTAACTTTCAAAGCCATGGTAACACACTCAGGGTAACCAGTTGCAGGTATGTCACAAAAGTCCGGATTCTCCCTCACAGACCCAAAGTCGGCTGCTACTGCTGCAGGATTTTTCTTGGGAGCTGAAAAGACAGTGAAATCACTGACCACTGGTGAGGTAGGTTGTTTAAATTGTGAAGCCTCAGATGTTAAGTTTGCAACAGTGGAGGATTGAGGAGTGTTACTCAACTTTTTGGGGCTTTCTTCCAAACTTTGTCCATGGGTTCTACACTGGTCAACAAGGGCAGTTCCCATACAAGGACATTGCTCCACTTCCAAGAGTTACAGGAGCATATAATGCATACCCATGGTAGAACCACTTTATGCACAGCTGTTGAAATACATAAATAAAGTAAATAAATAGATAACAAATTCCATGTATATATATATATATATATATATATATATATATATATATCATCATCATGGTTAAGATGAACAAGTGCAGATCCTGACAAATTGCCCTGCTACCTAACCAATCAGGGGCACACTGCCCCACTTGTGCCAAACAACAGGAGGCATCTAAGATACTCAGTGAACCAGAGGAGGAAATGGACCAGAGTTCAGACTCCCCACACCCTTCACAAAATGAACTGCCTTCCACTGCTGAGAAGCTTTTCAAAACTCAACAGGCAGTCATGCTTAAGATCCTAGAATGCATGGAGGAGGTACTGAAGGCTAATAAACAAACACCTACCGACCCACCTAAAAAGCCATCCAAGCCTAAAAGCATAGGTTTTAAGCCCTCCACAAATAACACCCCTCCTCAGCCAGATGACAAGGATGAAGAAGACAACCCCTATGAGCAAGCACCTAACAACACAACCAATGGTGATTCAAGGGACAAGGATCACCAGGTGGAAACAAAGGAAGAACTGACACTTACAAATTCTGCCAGAACTACTGCTAGCAGTCAAGTAGACAATGGGGTTTGCGGTACCCAAACCAAAGCAGCAGTCCAAACTAAACCCCCTTATAATGTTTCTATGTTTCTATGTTTCTATGTTATAAGGGCAAAGCAAAAAAAGGATGACTTCTTTCTCATTTGTGAGTCACTAACCGAAGTCATAATGAAAGAGTGGGAGTCCATTGATCCAGCCAGAATTGCTGAGAAGTGTACTTTTGACCGATTCTACCCTATCAAGGATGACATCAACAAGTTTTGGTGCACTCTCCCCATGGTAGACAGGTCACTAGGTTGTACAAGAAGATGATCCTTCCCTCAGAGGCCACAACTCCTCTTAAGGACCCAATGGACAAAAAGATGGAGAAGTGTTTGAAAAAATGGTTTGAGATGACATGCCTAGCCTGCAGAGCTAACATGGCAGCAATGTACACCTCTCATGCCCTTGTCACATGGTTTGAAGAGCTAGCATCCAGACTAAACCCACAATCTAAACAAGCTGACTTGGTTGAATATGCCATCTAAGTGGCCAGATATGCAGCAGATGCATTCATTGACACCCTAACAATGTTGGCATGCCTGGCCACCCTCACAAATAGGGCTAGATGCCTCATCTGGTTGAAAATATGGAATGCAGATATTGAGTCTAAAACAATGTCGAACAATCTACTCTTCAAGGGCAACTTAGTATTTGGAGTGGGCCTAGAGAAATACATGAAAAATAAAGGTGATGGAAAGGGTCTAGATAAAGAGAAGTCTATGAAAAACCCTTATCTTCTGAATTTTGGGGTAGATTTCAGCCCTACAGGGACAAGCAAGACAGGAGGCAGATGGGTCAGTATTATCAGAGCTGGTCTTACAATTTCAAACTGGCCTACTTCTCCAATACTGGCTGAAGCAGGGCATGAGGCAGGGGACAAAGAGGTAGATATGGCTTCAACTCATCCAGGGGGGTGATCTCACTCCAGCTGGCTGCCTGACGCTGCACTATAGCCAACCAATGCCAAGGCCAAATTCTCATCCACCAATAGAGCAAGACTACTGCAATTCTCACACATATGAAGCAAAAAAACTCAAGACTGATGGATACTGTAGGTCATATTTCATGGATACTGCATCGAATTTGCACAGAAACCATTTGCAAACAGGCTAGTAGTATCCCCAGTGTCCTGCCAGCCAGCAAAAATTCAAGCAGTGCAATTCACACTCCACAATCTACTGTAAAACAAAGTGATTGTGGCAGTCCTTCCAGATCAGCAGGATCAGGGGATATACTCTGTCTTCTTTCTAGTGCCGAAGAAAACAGGAAACATGAGACCGGTGCTTGATCTCAAGTTCATCAACCAATTCATGCAATACAAGAAATTCAAGATGGAGACACTCAAGTCTACACCATGTTCACTAAAACCAGGAGACTTCCTCCCTTCTATCAATATGAAGGATGCCTATCTCTATATACCCATCATTCCATCCTACTACAAATACCTCAGAATCAAGATCTTGGGGCACCACTACCATTATCAAATGCTCCCATTCAGACTAGCTTCAGCTCCATGAGTATTTACCAAAGTTTCCATTATAATGGCAGCCAACATCTGGCAAAAAGGAGTTCACATAATCCCCCACCTGGACGACTGGCTAATCAGGGCCAGATCACCTCAGCTAGCCCCTCAGCACACACAATTAGTGATGACAACTCTACAATTCCATGGCTGAAACCTCAACTGGGAAAAGAGCAGCCTAATCCCCAGCCAAATGATAGAGCATATGGGTGCACTCATAGATATCGAGACCGGCCTGATGAAACAATCCCAAAAGAGAGCAGACAAGGTGATGTCACAAGCTCAAGCACTAGCCAATACCAAAACCCCAACACTAAAGGTGATCCTACAGACATTCAGGTCCATGGCTTCTTGCATAGGCCTAGTCCCCTGGGCACTATGGAAGATGCACACTCTACAACTACAGGTGATAAAAGCAGGTTGCAAGTTGAAACATGACCTGAACAAGACAGTCTCTCTAACACCGCTAGCCAAGAAGTCAGTCATGTGGTGGCTCCACCATTCCAACATAGTTAAAGGAGTTGCACTAAAGACGGAGCCAGAAGTAGTCATAGACCAGGGCACCAGCCTCCTCCACTGGGGGGGCCACCCTGGATTGCATACCAGCTCAAGGAAAATGGTCTCAAATAGAATCCAAAATGCCAATCAACATCCTGGAAATGAGAGCAGTGTATCATGCCCTACATTACTTCCACCAGAAGATACAACAGGGCCACTGTGGCCTACATCACAAATCAAGGGGGCACAAGGAGCATCCAACTCTTACTGGAAACTAGAAAGGCACGGGACAGGGCCCAAGCCAACCTCCAATCAATCATGGCAATGCATCTCTCAGGGAAATTGAATGTACAAGCCAATTGGTTGAGCTGTCAGGAAATTGCTCCAGGAGAATGTTCCCTCCATCCTCAGGTATTCCATCACCTGAACAAATGCTGGGTCCTGATGCTGATCGATCTGATGACAGCCACAAAAAAAATCACAACTGCCACTTTTTAACTCCAGAATTAAAGTACCCGGTTCACTAGGAACAGATGCCCAGACTCAAAGCTGACAATTCCAGAGGTTATACGTGTTCTAACAAATACCCTTAATACTACAAGTACTAAACAAGATCTGCCAAACCAGATCCACAGTGGTAATGCTTACACCTGACTGGCCCAGGACACATTGGTTTACAATACTATTTGCCATGACTATCGACACACCATGGTCAGTTCTGCTGCAGATGGACCTATTAATGCAGGGACCCATATGCCACCCAAACCTTCAATCTCTACACCTCACAGCCTGGCTTCTGAGAGGCAAAGACTGCTAAGGAAGGGCTATTGTCCAAAAGTTGTTGATATCATGCTCCATTCTAGATGTTGTTCAACCACAAACACTTACAAGCACCAATGGTCAATTTTTCAAAAATGGAGGCCCGACAACCACTTGAATGAACACCCCATAAGTATTCCACACATCTTGCTATTCCTACAACAAAGAGTGGATAATGGTCTATCAACACCATCCTTGAGGTCCAAATGGAAGCAGTCATGGCCAGGGCAGGACCCACTGACAACCATTCTCCAAGGTCACACCTGGACATTCTTCAATTCTTAAAAGATGTGCCTAACAGCCACCCCAAAGTCAAACCAATCATAGCACCATGGGACCTGACCATGGTTCTGGACATGATGGCAAGAGCCTCATTTGAACCATTGCCCACAGCAGATATCAAGTGGGTGTCATTCAAGACTCTGTTCTTGGTGGCAGTATGCTCTGCCTTGAGAGTAACAGAAATCAGGGCACTCTGCTGTAAGTCCCCTTTCCTAATAATCCACAATGATGGAGTCATAATGTGAACCACCCCTTCCTTCTTACCTAAAGTCTCAATGCCTTTCCACACATCACAGACTATTGAATTACCAGGATGGAATCCACAGACTAACAATGAGTGGGACAAAACACACAAACACTGAGATATGAAACAGGTCATCACCATCTACCATGACAGAACAAAGGACTTTCACTTATCTGATAGACTGTGCATTCTACACAATGGTTATGTTGAAAATTTGGAATAAAAATATTAATAATTGACAAAGTTACATGCATGTGTAGGAAAATTTCAATGACCCTGCATAATGTGGGTTTTTTTTGTATTTCTGCACCAGATTGTCAACATGGGGTTTTTGGAACCCCACCTCATGAACACTGGCACTGTCATTTTGCTAATTGGTCCCAAAAGGTGATTTTGTGCAGCATCCATGAAATCATCTTATGGGTCAGAGTAATGAAACAACAGTGACAGTGTTCATGAGGAAGGTCCCAAAAACAACATGTTGAAAATGTGGTGCAAAAATACCTTAAAATGGTCGAGATATCAACATAAGTTGAAAACACCATTGACAGCCATTATACAGCACTTACTTGATTCCTCAGTTTGCAGTTCAGCTTTGAAGAGTGCAGACATGTCCTGGTCCACAGAAGATGACAGTGGATGACCCCTGGAGATAAGTATTTATTTATTTTATTCATTTGGTTTTTGTTGACCGGGTAAGTGCACTAGACAAATATTGCCTATTTTCAGGCACAACCTGGGGAAGGGGGATACAGATGAATTCCAACTGACCTTGAACCAGATTTAGCTGTTGGTGGTATTTTTAGTGAATGAGGGATATTTGGACAGGACCCCGGGGAAATTCTCCTACTCTTTTTGATAAGTGCCATGGGGTCTTTAACATCCACCTGAACTACCATCAATCCAGGCAGATGGGACCACGGTTTAATGTCTCATCCGAAAGATGGAGAGGTATGACGAGGGACTGTTTTCTTTTTTTCACATGAAAAAATGAAAATGTCATCAGGTGATGGTTTTCTGATTTCTAGCTTTTAAAAGAAACAGATTTTGGGACACTGGGAGTGGGCCCCCCAGTGTCCCACAGTACAAGTGGAGAGGTGCTAATGAAAGTCTCAGGACACTGGGAGTGGGCTCCCCAGTATCCCACACTGCTTGGGGTGAGGGCATAACTTGGGATACTGGGAAAGGCCTTCCCAGTATTCCTCACTGCTGTATGTGGGGTTATATATAACTGGAGACACTGGGAGTGGGCTGCTGAGTATCCCACACATCTGGGAGGGGGGCAACATGTAGTATGTTTTGGGACACTGGGAGTGGGCTCCCCAGTGTCCCACAATGCTAAGTGGGAGGGCTGGCCACAACTGAATGACAATTGTTTGAAAATGTGGTATGTGCGAAACTTTTTTGAACATTTCACATCCAGTTGTAGCCAAACATGGAATTCAAAGACAGCATTTTTAAGTAAAAGAACAAGTTATGTGGCTGTGGTTCTCTGGTAGTGCAGAGGACTAGATACATATCTGTCAGGTCAAGGGTCTTGAGTTTGAAACCAATCATTCCATTTTTTCCGGCTTTATTGTATGAGGGAAAAAACAATGGAGTAACTAGTTTCAAACCCTGTACCCTTGGCCAGGTAGTTATGTATTTAGTCCTCTGCACCAGCAGAGAACCACATCAAGAGCAATGTTTTTTTGTTGCCTAATAATGTTTATCTTGATTTCTTAATTTGCTGTTCGACTATCAAGAGTGCAGACATGTTCCAGTCTGCAAAAAACAACAGCGGACAAACTCAGGAGGTAAGTATAGGGCAAGGGAGGGAGGAAGGGGACTGTGGGGTGTTTGGTCCTCAATAGGAGGATAAGGATGAGGGAAGGAGATGGGGAACACAATGATGGACCATTTTCTTTTATTGTTCAGGTGTGAAAAAAAGTCATCATGGGACCATTTTAATTTACAACACTTTTGTCATGAAAGCATATATTGGGACACTGGGAGAGGGCTCCCCAGTATCCCCAACAGCCAGGGGTGGTGGTGACACATCCCTGGAGACACTGGGAAAGGGATCCCCAGTGTCTCACCATGTTGGGGGGGGCAATAAACCAAAGAGCTGCACAGGAGCTATCTGACACCAGGAGTGGGCATCCTGGTGTCAGAAAATAATAGTTTAAAAGGTGATTGCTGGCTTTGGGAGTGCAACTACACACCAGGAAGGGAGGATGGCTCAGGGCTGACTATGCAGCCGGCAGCACACGTTCCAACTGCGACTGCAGAAGTCAAGAAAATACCAGTGTTCTCATACTGAGAATGGGAGAGAAGCGGTCCTCTTGCTAAGATGAGAATCTGAGATTTTCAGTGCTCAGAAAATGTGCTCATTTACACATCCACATTTAAAAAAACATCAAAATGTAGCTAAGGAGGTCCCCTTTAGCTAAGTTTTGATGTTTTTTTTAATACACTCATTTTCATGTTTTCTTCACTTTCTCATGCTCGCTAACTGCAAAACAAGATGGTGGACACAACAGAGCTCTGCCCTGGCAAAGCCATATACTGTGCAATAAGATTGACTTACTTTGCACAAAAACAATGATATATATATATATATATATATATATATATATATATATATATATATGCATATATATATATATATATGCATATATATATATATATATATATATATATATATATATATATTCATTCAAAAACTCTTTTAATGCATCAGTTAGGGTTCCTATTACAGAGACAAAAGTATGGAAATTTGGCATTAGAGTTCCCAACCCTACCACCCCACCCTCCATACACCATCAAGCATCAGAGTGTGCCTTGGGGTCATCAGCCGTAACTTTCACCCCATTCCATGTGTAAACAAGCAGACATGGTACAGTACAGGAGAATGGAGTGAGAGTTAGGCTCAATGACCCCAAGGCACACCCTGATACCTATTGGTGTGTGGAGAGTGGGGATGAGGTGGTAGGGTTGGGAACGCTAACGCTGAATTTCCATACTTTTGTCACTGTAATAGGAACCCTAACTGATGCATTAATGGAGTTTTTTGCAATAAATTTCTCTTCTTTTTGAGATAGTATAATAGTATCCGTATTTTTCTGTGGGAGTGCAGGGTCCTTTGGACCCTGTGCTCCAATCCCTCCGTAAATGTGCATATGTATGTAGAGTGCCCTGTGCTTCCATGTGTTGAACAAGTGACCAAACTGATAGCATTGCTATCTTATTACCCTACCTCATGTAACCAGTTACAGAGAAATTGTGAAATGCAAGGCAAAACAGAATTATGCACAACTGCATCGCCATTCTGCATCACTGGTGCAAAATGATATTTTGGGCAGGATGTAAAAAATGACATCTCTACTGTTCATGAGGTGATGTGAAAATATGGCTATGTTGAAAATTTGGCATCAAAGAAAAGTAGCAAAGTTATCCGCATGCATAGAATAAATTCAACAGAAGCACATAACTCAGGCATTTTCTGGAATTTTTTCACCAAATTTTCAACATGGCCTTTTGGGAACCCCACCCCATGAACACTGGCACTATCATTTCATTAATCTGTGCCAAAACTTGATTTCACACAGCAACTGCATCATTCTGTGTCACAGGTGCAAAAACATGTCTTGGGCAGAATGTGAAGAATGACAGCTATACTGTTCATGAGGAGGTGTAAAAAAATTGCAATGTTGAAAATCTGTAGTGAAAATATTCAAAATTTGTGCTGTTATCAGTGTGTATAGAAACTGCACAACATACGCTCATAACACTGGCATTGTTTTACATTTTCCACCAAATTTTCAACATGGGTTGTTGGGACCTCCCCTCATGAACACCGGCACTGTCATTTCATTAATCCATCCTAAAAGTTAATTTCACACAGCAACCATGCCATTCTGCACCACAGGTGCGAAAATACATTTCGAGCAGGATGTGATAAATGACAGCTGCACTGTTCATAAGGAGGTGTGAAAAATGGCAATGATGAAAATCTGAAGTGAAAATATAAAAAATTGGTGAAGTTACAACCTTGTGCAGAAACTTCTTAACACACGCTTGTAACATAGGCATTTTTCAATTATTTTACACCAAATTTTCAACATGGGCTTTTTTGGACCTCCCCTCATCAACACTGGCACTGTCATTTCATTAATCAGTCCTGAAAGATGATTCCACGCAGTGACCATGAAATCACCTTCTGGGTCCAATTAATGAGATAACAGTGACAGTGTTCATGAGGTGAGATACCAACTTAAGTTCAAAATACCATAGACAACCATTATCCAACACTTACCTTGATTCTTCAGTTGGTGGTTTGGCTTTGAAGAGTGCAGGCATGTCCCTGTCCACAGAAGATGATGGTGTCTGACCTCCTGAGGTAAGAATGCAGTAAGAGGAGGTGCGGAGAGGTGGGTGTGCAGAGGGAGGATGGGGATGGGGATGGGGATGGGGAGGGGGATGTGAAGACAACAAGGGACCTTTTTCTTTTTTCACAGGATTAAAAAAAGACATTGGGGGACTGTTTTATTTGTTGTAGGTATACCAGTTAAAAAAAAAACATATTATGGCACTGGGGTGGGATACCAGTGTTACTAGTACTGGTAGCTGTGGGGGGTATAACAGAACTGGGGACACTGGGTATGGCCTCCCCAGTGTCTGACCTTGGGGGCTGGTCTGCCAACACTGGGACAGGGCACCTTATTATCAGAAATGGAGAGTTTTACTTCTATTCAGAACTCTGGGAGTGGGCTCCCCAGTGTCCCATACTGGTGTGCTGGAATCTAGTGGGATTGTGCATCCTATATTGCCATTAACAGTTCTGGTCAGTGATTTTCATAATATGAAGTAGGATCTTACTTCTTATCTCATCATACAAAATAAGATCCTACTGAGCATTAAGTGGCTACAAAGTAAGATTTTCAATATAAATTGTAAAACAAATTAAAGACATTTTAAGAGAAGTAAAGTGCAGAATGTACTTAGGGGGTCACAATAAGCAAGGTGCAGGTGTTGGTTCCTTCCTAGAATATCATTTTGGGAGATTTCCAAATTTGAATTAATGGCGGCAATATGAAGTAGGAATTTTTACATACGAAGCAGAATTCTTACTTTGTTTCATACAGCTATATTGAAGTGCCTATTGAGTATACTCAGAAATGATTTTTCTCAAAATTTTAAATTGCAATAACTTAAAAATGGCTTAATGTTTTTTTACTAGACTAGCAGAAGGCACATCTGTGGGGTATTACCTTTCTGTCCTGAAATTTTCAAACTCAAAAACCAAACCCTCTGGGGTGTAGGCTAGTTTAAAGAAAAATTCCAGCAAAGTCAATGGCCCCTATGCACATAGGGGCAGGAAGTATGTGCCAGAGGCACCTATCCTACCCGTGGAGCTCTGCACCTGTGGACAGATGTGCACAGGTGGCATTCATGACCACAGGCTGACTGTCTGTGGCCCCACCCCCCCGGTGTGCAGGTTCTCCTGGGATGGACATGGGCAGGGTTGTGTTCCCAGGTGGGTGGACAATCCAAAGGCCTGCCTGGTACCTAGAGTGGATCCCATGTGCATGACAGCATAGGACCAGGATCATGAAGGGATACCTGTGCACTGTGCAGTTGGCCACTGTTGGCCAAAACTCCGCCTCCCCGGAACACGTGGAGACACTGGCCGTGGGAAGGTGGTACCACCACAGGCTTGCACAGCAGACAGCTCCCCACTCACCATCCACACCACCCCTGATCCTCATTGTTGCTGCGGCCATGGGCTGCCAGTGGCATTGCCACTAGACACCTACCCCTCTGCCTGCACTGGGGTTTATATGTGCAGGGTGGTTTGAGCTATAGGGATGGGGGGACTCCTACTGTTGGAGAGAGAGAGGGAGCTTGGGACTGGTTGTGTTGGGGGGACCCTGTGGGTGCGTGGCCATGGCTGTGTACAGCCGTTATGGGGCCATAGCCTGCATTGTCCTCTGCATCCCTTCAGACAGCATGACACATGGTATTGACTGCAGCACAGTGCCACCACGGTCCCTGCCTGCCCCAGCATATTGCTGTCCATGCAGCTGGGGATTGCCTGAATAGGGACTGAATGTCCCCAGTAGTGTATCCCACGTGGGGGGCACAATGGGCATGGACTGGCTCTGTGCCACAGATATGCGGTGCATAGCTGCTCCACCCATTCATGCATGGGGCCAATGAGAAAAAACATGTTTTTTTTTACCTCTCTATAACTCAGAGACTGCACATATGACTGGAACGTAACTTGCCAAATCAAGACATCTGCCCCACAGGATGGTGCATACCAAATTTGTGCAAATCTGTTGAACAGTTGCAAAGTTATTCAACTGCAAAATCTTGAATTTAACATTGAACTGCATACTCAACCCTAACTATATCTACTTTGCAAAAAACTCCATTAATGCAACCATTAGGGTTGTTTCTACAGGGACAAAAGCCAGGAAATTCGACATTAGGGTTTTCAACCCTAACTCTGAATTCCCCCACACCCACACCCACACACACACACAACACACATGCAAGCAGGAGACAGTACAAGGCAACACAACCAATCAAAAACAGACACCATAAAGTAACAGAAAGAACATACAACTTTGTAAACATACCATGAGAGGTATCCATCAGCATATTTCACCAACTGTATCACTTCTGCTGCCATCCCAGTGTCTTGGGGGGTACACCCACATGTTGTACAATCATGTAGGGTGGTCACTACATGAACTGTATATTTACATACAGATACCGCAAGAGTTTACATAACTCCTCGTACTACCAGATGGTGAGCTGAACCATGTTATTTCATCCCTCCATTGAGATAGAACAACACTGTGCATATGTCATGCTGTGATGCCAAGGTCCTATGTACTCTGCACTTCCATCCCTGCATCAGCATAGTACACCAGTGTCTATGTGTCAGTATGTCCATATGTCACAGCGTTACACCATTGTTCTTCAAATACAGCAGTAGCATCCAGAGTTGCAAACCCTAATGATGAATTTCCTCATTTTTGTCGTTGTAGAAACAATCCTAACTGTTGCATTAATGGAGTTTTTTGTAAAGAATTTCCTTCCTTTTTGAGACATTGTAATAAAGTAAACACATACACAGCTTTCAAAGCATTATTTTTTACAGTGAGAGCATAACCCCTGTACACCACCATTGTACCATACTCTAGAAATGTAACATACATTACTGGTAACTGGTATGCAAACCTTTGTTTTACATGTCAAGCTATAGCTCCTACACACACATCTATGTGTACTACCATTTTCATTATATTCATTTATACTTCTTTTCAAACCTGAGCCATATATCATTTATATATGGTAATCAAGAAACACAACAGACAGAAAATTAGTTCAAAAAAAATTATTAATCATTAAATGACAATTCTGTTTCAAAGAAGGCCAAATTGCACAACTCACTCAGTCTCATATCTCTACTCTGTAATTCATCACAGACATATATTAAGCATTGAAAAAAATTATATGAGACTGATCAAGTCAATGTTCCTGGGGTGGGCAAAAATCAAATGCATTAAACAATTAAAAAGTTATGGACACCAAAAGAGCATATCATAAGATTGTTGCAATAATGCATTACTAACATACTAACATACTAGATGCCAGCAGAGTAGGCATCGTGGTCTATCGAGTCTGCTCATGCTTCAGAATTCTGAGTTGGTACCTAACCCTGTCTCCTTTCCCTGTTTCTCCCTCCCTCAACCTCTGTTTCATCCCTTGCCTATACCTGTCCCACCCTCTCTTGAACCCTTCCACTGTAGAAGCCAGTACCAATTCCCCAAGCAGCACATTCCATGGTTCCACCACACTCTCTATGAAATACCTCCTCCTCCTCCTCCTTTCCCCCCTCATCCTTTTACCCTTGAGCTTCCAACTATGTCCTCTGGTGATTCCACCCTCCTTCAGCCTAAAGATCCCATCTTGACTTACCCTATTAATTCCCTTGAGGTGCTTGAAGACCTCAATCATGTCCCCATGGTCCCTCCTCTCCTCCAGCGAGAACAGGCCAAGCTCCTCTAGTCTCTTCTCACACATCATCTCCCCCAGGCCTCAGATAATTTTGGTTGCTCCCCTCTGAACCCTTCCCAGGGGTTGGATGTCCCTCCTTAAATGCAGCCTCCAGTACTGCACACAATACTCAAGGTGTGGTCTAACCAGGCCATTGTACAGCAGCAGAATCACTTCCCTGCTCCTTGAGGTAATCCCCTGTGTGATGCAGCCCAACATCCTGTTTGCCTTGACCACAGCCCTCCTGCACTGATCTGAATTATTCATGTTGACATCCACCAGGACTCCCAGGTCTTTCTCCCCTGCCGTGGCCTGCAACTCATCCCCTCCCAGGGTGTACTCATGTTTGGGATTACCCCACCCAAAGTGCAGCACTTTGCACCTGAGGAGTTAAAATTCAATTTCCAGGTGCAGGCCCACCTATGCAGAGTATCCAGGTCCCCTTGCAGGGTCAACCTCCCCATCTTCCCCCTCTACCACTGCACCCAGCTTAGAGTCATGCACAAAGAGACTCATTTCACACCTGATATCTTCCCTGACATCGGAGATGTAGGCATTAAACAGGAGTGGCTGGCTGGCCCAATGATGGTGAGGGTTGAGGTGCTGGACACCACACCATGCATCACACTGGTGACCTGGGTTCAAGAGTGAGCTTGGGCCACCTGGAGTTGGCCGGGGGAGACAGGCTTGAGCATCCGATGACAGCTCACCTTCTCTGGGGGAGCAGGGATCTTCCAACCTGGCAAGAGGTGACCCCTGGCAGAGGCTGGGGGTGCAACAGCAAGCTGGAGTCTCAGGGGCTTGAATGGTCACAAGTGTAGGTTGTTGACCAATCAGCCATGAAGGCTGCTCCTTTGAGGAAGGGAGGGGGAGGGACGTTGTGGACTTCGGTGTATGCCATGATGTTTTGAACCCACAATGTCCCACAAGGAACATGGGAAAAACACCCCAATGGAGCCGGGAAGACAGATCGCTGAGCTGGGTACTGATGTGCCAGTGCCTGTCTGCAATCTTAGGATCCTGATGAGACTTACAAGATTTGGGGGGCTGCCCTTGCCCCGACCCCACCTCGGGGGGGTTTCCAAGGCCAGATGGAGGGACAGGGGACTGTAAGGTAGGCACTGGTAGGGGCAGGCTTCATAGGCGACTCCCAATGGTGTGACTCTAGTGGGGCAATAGGTGGGAAAAAAGAAATATAAAAACAAAAAACAGGACTGGCCCCAGAACCGAGCCCTGTGGGACCCCACTAATGACCCCCTAGGAGACGAGACCTCCCCACTGACCACTACCCTCTGAGTACACCCAGCAAGCAAGTTTCCAATCCATTTGACCATCAGTAGGCCTGCTCCATCCCCCTCAGCTTCTCCAGTAGGCCATTGTGAGGGACCGAGTCAAATGCCTTGCTGAAGCCCAGTAACAGTACATCCACTGGTCTCCCCCTGTCGAGTTCTGATGTCACCCATTCATAGAACTCCACGAGGTAGTTTGACATGATCTACCTGACACAAACCCATGCTGATGACTACCCAGGTATCCCCTGTCCTCCAAGTACCCCAAAAATCTTTCCTTAAGTATGCTGTCCATCATCTTCCCCACCACCGATGTCAAACTGATGGGTCTATAGTTTCCTGGCACCTCCCTCAATCTCCCTTTGTGGATGGGCATAACATGTGCCAGCCTCCAATCCCTAGTCACCCACCCAGTCTCTAGCGACAGGTTAAAGAGATCCACCAGAGGTGCAGCCAGAATACCTGCCAACTCCCACAGAACTCTGGGATGTGGGCCCTGGAGTTTTGTCCTTTTTTAGGGACAAGGGATTCCCACACCCGACTGATGGGGATATCAACGTCAATCACTCCCCCCCTTTCAGCAGATCTATCCTGAAATGATACCCCTGGGTTATCCCTCCCCACATCTTGTTCATCAGCAGGTGCTCCAACAATCCTGCCTGCTGCCCAATCTAAATCCTTCAGCTCCTGCTTTGTAAGTCTCCTAGCTCCCTCCCTAGTGGACACTGAGGCAAAGTAATCATTCAATACCTCTGCCTGTTCCCTAGCACCTTCTACCCACCCCCTGTTTGTCCTCAATCTGTCAAGCTGACCCTTGATCTTCCTCTGCTCTCCTATATACCTAAAGAACCAATTTTCCACAACCCATATCCCCTGGGCAAGCCTCTGCTCTTTCCTAGCCTTTGCCCTCCTCACCATCCTGGTGACTTACCAGGCTGCAAGGTGGTAGTTTTCCCTATCCCTCCCCACTTCATTTTTTTGTATCTGCTGTAGGCAGCCCTCTTCTCCCTTAGAGCCTCCTGAACCTCCTTGGTCTAGCAGCATGGTTTATAAGACCTTGCTCCCTTGCGCTTCACCCTTGCACAATACCTGATGGCCTCCTGTAGTCCTCATTTTATGATCTCCCACCTACCTTCTACATCTGTCTTTGGTGTTATCTCCCTTAAATGCCCCTTGAGAATTTGTCCCATGCCCTTAAAATCTGACCCCCTAAAATCCACAGTACTTGACCTGGAGATATCCCCTTCTCCCTCCAAATTTAGCTGAAACCAGACCATGTCATGGTCGCTCCCAGCCAGGGGATCCTCCACCACAAGATCCCATACCAGATCCCCATCAGCAAGAACCACATCCAGGACATGTCCCTCTCTCAATGGCTCCAACACCTGCTGAGTGAGGAACATGTCCTGGAGCCATCCAGCAGCCTCTGTTCCTTGGTCACCGTGGATATCATAGTTCCCCAATCAATAGCTGGCATATTAAGGTCCCACATCAGCACCACTCCTTCCTCTTATGGCCCACACTGGCCCTTTATGTTAGCCAGCAGACAATCCTCCAGATCTTCCACCCGCCCTGGGGGCCTATATACCACCCCATCTTGATCTTTCCTCCTGCGGGAGTTCACAGGGTGACCCATAAGGCCTCCACATTGCCGTCTGCTTCCTCCGCCTTAATAATCACTATGTTATCCCTAATAAACATAGCTATTGCTCCACTTCTGCCCTCCTTTCTATCCTTTCTAAGCACTATGTACCCACCCAGATTAAGTTCCCAGTCATGGCTAGAGGTGGCTCAAGTTTCAGTGACCACTGCTACATCCATCCCTCTTTCAGCCAGCATGGCCTGGAATTCTGGCATTGTGTTCCCCAGGCTCCTGGCATTTGTTAACAGCACCCTCCACCCCTTGTCCCTACCCCCCCTTACTGTGCCCACCCTGGACCTTTTATACATCCACTCTCCGTCCTCCCCTAAGGAACCTTCCTCCTATAGGCAATCGTTCAACCCCCCCCAGAGGCTGAAGGCCAGACATACCCATGAAATGTGTGGTCAGATCAGCCCCCCATTTCCTCTCCCCCTTTACAAGTTTAAACCCCATCTATCCTGAATGAAATCCACCATCTCCTGTTTTAGAACTTCCTTCCCTATTGGCTTTAGGTGAAGCCTATCCTGGACGTACAGTCCCTCATCATCCCAAACTCTCCCCCAGTCCCCTAAGACCCCTGTCCTCCTTTCTTCCCCCCACTGCCTGAGCCAGTCATTTACCTCCTGATCTTCATTTTGTTCTCCACAGTGGCCCTTGGCACTGGAAATTTTTCCGAAAAGGAAACTGTGCATCCATTGTCCTGGCAAACTCTTGCAAGTTCTCAGAACCTTACCTGGATTTCCAGTACACTATTCACCTCTATATCATTTGCCCCCAGATGCACCAGGAAGTCTGGTGATCCTCCACAGTCCTTTGCCAGCTCATACACCATGAACTTTGCCTTATGCACCATCAGACCAGAGATACCCACTACATTAACTTGACTGGATTTTCCCTCCCCCTGCCTCTCCCAATAAATACCCCCAATCATGGAGTCCCCCAGCAGGAGTACATTAGTGTCCCCCTCAGTCTTTTAGTTACCTCTTTTTAGTGCTCCTGAGCTAAACCCTATCCCCCTTTCCCTGAGTCCCCTTTCCCCTGGGTGTCCTCCAGCCTCCCTATGAGAGAACCCCTTGCCACTCTCCCCTTCTTGCCACACTTTCTGTGACTGAGTTACCCAGATCCCCCCTGTTTAGGTTCCTCCTTATTCCCTACCCCATCAACACCTACCACTCCAACCTTCCTCCCCCCAGCTCCTGCAACTCTAGTCCTTCCCCCTAACACCACTGTCATATCTCCATCCCTCTCTATAGCCTCCTCCTCAATCTTATTTTCTCCAACCCTGCTCCCCTGCAGGTCCCCCTTACCTAGAGTCCCTCCCACCTCTTATGTTTAGGACTGTTTTCTCTATTGTTTTCCTCCCTGGCATGTGCACCCCTTGCTACAAGTCCATACTCCATAAGTTCAGCCCCTGTTTGATGAAACTTGTCCAGGTCTCACTCCATCACTGCCCACCTGCCACCCACATTCCCTCCCAGACACTTTCATTGCACCCCCAATGCCTCCAGTTGCATCCTTAGCCAGTTAACCTCTCCCTGATCTGCAATAACTACCTACAGAGTGGGCTCCCTCCCTCCCTCCAAGCACATTTTAGTACCATTGCCACCCCAAAGTCAGTGCACCCTACAACCCTGCCAAAGATGCCTGCCCTGGTGGCAGGAGGCCACCCACAGTGACCCTCACCATACATATTTGGACAATCCCCCTTGACCAGGTCTCCTCCCCCTGAAGTACATCTTTGCACTGCACTCCAGGTAGCCATACTGGGGTGGTGTAAGGCAGAGTTACAGCTCCTTACAGTCCTAACAGTTAAACACAGCCCTAGAACCAGCTCCTAAGCAAGGTAAAATAATTTAGCAGAGTTACAGCCCCTAACAGTGCCATCAAAAAGAAAGAAAAGAGTTTCAGCCCCTCACAGTTCCAATAATAACCAAAGTCAGTATTTCCCTTCCCCAGATCCCTGAAAACCCATGATTACTCCCCAGCCAATCAGTACCATACCTTCCACCTGGTCTCACCTCCTCTGTGCATTTAATAGAGATTGAGGTCGAGGTCAGGGACAGGAGTGGGGTGGGAAAAAATTGTAATTCAAAATGTTAGTTCTGCAGTCAGTCAGTCACCATCAATGTTAGCTCAGTTAGCAATGTTAGCTGTGATCAGAGTTTCAAATATGGTGCCTGGTCTCTTGATTGGCCAAGCACCCTGGCACTTCTCAACTCTGTCCTGGCCACTGATGTGGCCATTCCCCTCTCTGTCCCAAAAACAGCTCCCACCACCAATGCGGCTTAAAGAATACCCTAGGATCTCCTGGCCACTGATGTGACCATCCCCTTCTCCTTCCAAACAATGGCTCCTGCCGCCAATGCCACTGCAAAAATTCCCCGGGACCTCCAAGAGCAGTCCACCAATGTGGTCTATGCAGTTCCTCTTAGGCTGTGTGACAGAATGCAGAGGCAGCTGGGCCTGATCCTTTTATGTCCAGTCATGAGATTTCAAATATGGCACCTGACCTCTTGATTTTCCAAGCACCCTGGCACTTCTCAACTCTGTCCTGGACACCAATGTGGCCATCCCCCTCTCTATCCCAACAATGGCTCCTGCCACTGATTCAGCTGAAAGAATCACCCAGGACCTCCTAGCCACCGATGTGGCCATCCCCCTCTCCTTCTAAACAAGGACTTCCGCCACTGAGGTGGCCACAAACCCCACCGGTACCTCCATGAGCAGCCTGCCAATGTGGACTGCACAGTGCCTCTTAAGCTATGTGACAGGATTACTATGTTGGAATATTTTAACATTAAGTGCATCTTTAAAAATTCCTCACCTGACCCCTTAATAAAGGCATTCAGAAAAAAATCAGGAACATATCTTGAACTGATATTGAGCAGAGTGTGTGATTTACAATACTCTTCCATAAATAACAAACAAGTAATATCTCACTACGCAGAACACATCTTTTAAATACACTAATATAATGCAAAAATAAATATTATTATTATTCAGTTAAATATTTATTAGCAATCTGATAATTGACAGTGTTTCATAAGAATTATTCATAAGAAAATCTGAGTAATTAAACAGGCACAATTCACATATTTATAAAAATGGTAGATACTAAATATTATACATATTAATCTTTTCATAAAACATCAGAATACATGGTGTTCAGACACTGCAGTATTAAAGTCTAACAAGCTGTAATGCTGAAACTATGTGCAACACAAAAAAGAACATAGCTATGAAGTGCTATGTAACTGTCAGAATTTTTAAAAACTTTAATATGACAGTTTTCACACCAAAAACTGTACAGAGAGTTTACAGAGATGTACATAGTTCTAGCAAATGTTAATTTTGAATACATACACAATATTAACAGTAACTATTTATCTGAAATCATCCATATCACAAGCCTACATAGCAATGTCCTGTTCTCACAATTAAGTAAAGTAGGTGGAAAATATGCCACCTCAAGTGGACAGTATACAGATATTAGTAAGAAACATGATGTAGATATAGAATATCAGGCATGTCCTTACTGTACTTGCAAAGTATTGCACAACGATATGTGTTCAAACACATGCAAAGCTGCAGTGGCAGCTTTGTTGCACAATCTGTCCTCGTGCATCACTAGGCAGATGTGAGATATGTACATAGTGCATGCCATAAACACAGAACATTGCCAACCAACAAGCATAGTCATGTTTCTCTATGTATGTAATGTGCACAGTATTGCCATACAATGGTGTGATAGCAGTCAAACCACATTCTATGTCACATGGTGCAGCAATGCAGAAATGAGCAGGTTAGTACATCAGAATTCCATACTCCTGAAATACCAGTGTACAGGTAATAAGATTGCTCTACAGTCAAAGCTATTGTTGTATGTCATGTGACCATACACACAGCCTGCACTGATTAAGGCCCACATAGGCTGTACTGAATCAAAAATCACAGCAACACCTACCTTGACTGTTGGCATCATAAATACCTGCATCTACATAATCTGTTACTGCAACATTTCATAAACTGATATGAAAAGAGCTGCACATGTCCAGTAAAGGTTGTGCAGTACACCGTTATGACTACTACAGTGCATTAAACAGACTTAAATGACATTTACATGTACTACTTTTCTGCCCAGTGAAGGTCATTGTCATTTTTGAGAACCAGGACATAAGCATCTTTTAGATTATGAGGCAATCTCTGTTTAAAAGTGCTCATGTAGTCATTGCATTCCATCCAGCCGTTGCTGTACCTGAGCCATGTAACATAATGTCCTGAATGAACAGATGCTACATGGTGGAATATCACAGCCTGAGTGTCAAAGCATGATCCCATGAATTGTACTCTTGAATTGTGCTCTTCCAGCTACAAAATCAGTGATCAGTGTGTTAGCTCATAGTAGAGATGTGCAAAATTGGAAACTTTTACCCAGCAAAATATGTTGTGTAATTAGTGCATTTTGCAAAATATTTTGCTGGGCAAAAGACAAAATTTTGCCAGTGGTTGAGAGCAAAATTTGCTCACGGGTGAAATTTTGCTACTCAAGGACAAAATTTCTCCAACCACGGGCAAAATGTATTTTTTTATCAACGTGGTGGTGGTCCCCCCGGCTGCTCACTGGCCCAAAAACAAAATCCTCCCCGGTGTCCAGTGGTCCCCCCTGACTGATCACTGTCCCAAATAAGTTTTAACACATTAGCTGCCTAAATGTGTATAATATGCCATTAGATAAATTCATATCATCATGCATATTAAAAGACGATCGAATTTGTCATAAATGATCTCCACAATATTGATAAATATTTATTTTCTCACCCTTTAACAGAGTTTTTATTGGTCAGATTTCCTACATACACAGCTATCCCCTTAAAATACTGGAGGCTTTGTTGCTGGAAATATATTCCTAAGGAGAAAGTGGAATGACTCATGGCAGTATCCTATGACATAGAGTTTGCAGCTAATAATATAGATGCCGGTCTCAAAACATGGATGGAGAATTGTTTAAAATACATGCACCAATGTTTTTACTACACAAGGAATGATCATTACTTACAAAAAAACAATCCCTGGTGTCTAGTGGACCCCTACCCACCCACCCTGTTATCAGGACCCACCCCTGCACCCCCATACCCTGATCAGGCCACCGGTACAGCCCTCCCTCATCTCCATGGCTGGCAGCCTGACTTAGCTTCAGTGAATGAGCCGGGCTTGTACAAGCATGTGCTGATTCATTGAAGTGCTACTGTGCTCGTGCAAATATGCAGTCATTCATTTTGGTGCTCAGTTGAGCCACCAGCCATACAGGTGAGTTGAGGCTGTGCCAATGGCAATCAGGTACAGGGTGAGTATTGGTGGTCCACTAGACACCAGAGATGTTTCTTTTTAGAGTAAAGATCGGGGTCTAGGATCCAGACTGGGGATTGGGGCAGGGGAGAAATGTGTGTACTTAGGGAGGATAAAGACTTATTTGGGCCAGTGACTGGCCAGTGGGAGAGGTCACTGGACACCAGGGAGGATTTTTGTTTTTGGGCCTGTGAGCTGCTGGGGGCAGCCCACTAAATGCCAATGCATGGGCTTGGAGCTTGGCGGGAATCTTTTTGCAGCCTAGAGCAAAATTGAAATTTAAGTGAAACCTTTCACTCAGCGAAATTGCCAATTTCATTGCAATTTTGCTGGCAAAATTTTGTTTCGCTGCATCCCTACTCATAGTCCATTTGCATTAAATCTCTGCAAGACTAAAAGAAGATACTGAGAAGAGGTTCTAAGCTGTATGGACTGAAGACACTCTCCTCCACACTGGCTACATCTCCAGCCATACTCTGCATTCCTGAGCAGTTATCTGAATTTAACAGAACATGCCTGTGGAACATACAATGAAAACCACAGCATGCTTTCTATTACTTCTTTGTGTGAATGTCAACAAGACAGTCAAGTTTACTTTGTCATATAGGTGACAGTAAAGGAATGTTGCATTGAAATCTGATCTGAGTCCAAGCTATTAATGATAGCCATCATAAACTCAGTCACATCTTGCTGAATGTTATTAGAGAATGTTTGATGTCCATCATATCCACCCAACACAATCCATAAGAGTATCAGAGTCTGTATGCTATTGTCATGCTTATCACTATTATTCACAACCTTCTTTATTGACTGAGACAGTGGTGTCATGCGAAGATTTGATAGTGGTAACAAAGTGAGACATGTGGAAATATGCATGCCTTGCTGAGTTTGCATAGCTGTTCACTCCAGTTCTATTGTCAAATGCTGGGTCAACACCCATCCCAAGTACCTTCTTCCATGCAGCAGAGGTTGTCTGTTATTGAGTTGTGGCTTCCTTCTTTGTGCTGCCTGCATTCAATGCTGGTCTATCTGTCTGGTACCTCTTTTTTATACCAGAAACTGTCACTGTAGCATTGCAGTCTGCCACATTCATGGGTAGCAATATAAGAGGCAATGTCGGCTGGTGAAGAGTACATAGTCTGTTGTACTCAGCGATCCATCATCTGTCAGCATGTATTTTATGTGATGCTATGCAGATGATATACAAGTAACCCAAAGTCCTTACATGTGAAAGCACAACATAGCTCATGCCATCTTTGAAGATGCCAGTGCCCATGTTGATAGCTGCTGAGTCCAAACTTAAGCCTTGCAACTTGAGTATGGACACAGCATATGCAATACACACAGGAAACTGTTTCCTAGTGACATATATGTCTTTCATGATCTGAAACTTTACAGTCATCCAGGGAAATATGTAAAGACTGTTTAATGTTGTCAAACTTGACAATGAGTGCCTATATGAATGTCTTCTGTACAATATACTGAAAGTCAATTATATGTCCCATTGCACCATTCACCATGCCATGCACTACATTAAGATTTTGACTTAGCATGATGCATGAATTCATACACACAGTTAGAACTGTTTCTAATCCAGCTGTGCGAGACACATCTGACTTTAGCTCAGACAATCGTTCCGTCATCTTTGTTACCAGATTCCAACTCAAGACTGCACAATCAATGGTGTCATCTGCATGTAGAGTAATGATTTCCTGACCCTGTCTCTGCAACATAATGTTGTTAAACTAAGCACACTGCTTGAGTTGAGGCATGAGACACACAATCCGAGCAGAGTCTGAGTACACATTACTGAAAACATCACATGTTGTAGTAAGAGAACTGCACTCACTGCTGATATGGCTTGTGTTCAACAGAGAAACATTCTGTTGTGACAATAACCCAATGTGAGCCTGATCCAAAAGTATCTTGTACTCAAGATCATGGCTCTGCCGCATGTTTTCATACAGCTCAATGTAAAGGAACAATTCTCAAAGATTTATTCCTCCAGTGCATCTTATTGTGTTTTTTGCTTCCTTTACAGTCAGTGCTCTAAAGACATGCTCTCTATTCACAGGTGCAGGTTGCAGAAGGTCCCCAAACACAACAACACTTTTCCCACCAATTGGCTCAATTCCAAGTATCTCTTGGAGATGTAGATGGATACATGCAAGCAAGACATTTGAGACCATACTAATCTCATCGATGATCAGAAGTTTCATCTTGACAGACATTGGTTGCAGCTCAGATGCCACCTTACGGAAAAGTTTTAGGTGGTCTCCTGTTTTGCCATGCTCTACAGGTAGCATAAACAACTGATGTAGAGTTACACTGCCAATGTTGTATGCTGCCAATCCTGTAGGAGCAGTTACAGCTACAGACATCACTTCTCCTGTATGTCTCCTTATCTCCACTGTGATAGTTTTGATAACAAAACCCTTGCCTGTGCCAGCAGAGCCACTAACAACCATTAGAAATGGTTCATACTTTCTGCAAGCATATTGTTTCTTCTCATGAAGGATGCCATGTCTGACAGCTTCAGTGACAGCATCATAAGCAGCAAACTGCTGCCTATTCAACTGGTCAATCAGTACACTAGCATCCTCCATCACATGAGAAGAATGTTCCATGGCACTTTTGACTTCAGTCATCAGAACCACAGGATCATTCATTGGTAGAGGAGCTCCAAGAGTACCCTCTCCTTCAGGATCTATCTTTTCTTGACAATTTCCTGGAGTATCTTCCTCAAGCTATTTCTTAGCTTGTTCCATCTGCTTCTTCTCTAATTCCAGCCTATGAATGTATGTTTCAGACTGCTTACTGTTGAAGGTCTCATATGTAAGGTAGAACTGTTCCTAATATGTTTCACAGCCTCCTTTCAGTGTCTTCTCATCCCTTCATGGCTTAAAGAGGCACATTAGAGCAAAGTAGTAATGTTCCTTGCTGTCAGTTGTAGAGACTGAATTTACAATCGCCAATCAGCCATGGTTTCTTCCTTTTAGCAAGGCACCCATCAAGCCTCTGACTTTGTAAACCTCTCAAGTTTCATCAGGTGCTACATCAGTCTTATAGTAATACCACTTAGCAACATGGTACAGGCACATATAATCCATCACAGTAGTCCAGTTTGGGTAGTACATGTCAATCAGGTTATTCTTCAAAATATTTTTTGATGAGGGGCGGTTTGTAACAAGTTCTTCAATCTCATCATGAGATTTCAAAACACACTTTCATTTCTCTTTGCAGTTAACACTAAGAAGTCGTACAGCATCAGACTTGCCATACAGGTGTGTCCCAATCAAACAATCACTGGCCTCATATGTTCCACACTCCCTGTGAGATAGTGTCTTTAATCCCAGTGACCAGAGCTGTGAGCTCAATGATTGGCTGGAAGTAGCTATATCTTCCCAAAGCTCAAGCAAACTGGTCTGCTCTTGTTTCATGATTTATAATGTAACATACCACACAAGAGACAGAAAATTATCTGACACAAACTGCACATCAATGTTTGCCTGCCACATCAGGAGAAGAGTAGGGTTGTAATCATTGATGAACGCATCATTCTCCTGCCTGGGTAACTCATACACCCTTTTAGTGGACTTTGCCTTGAGATGGTGATGCATGGCTGATAACAAGTCACTCATATGTCTTTGCTGGCAGACACATCTAAGGAAACCAAGTCAACACCTGGTGTACCACTCATTATGATTCTTGACTGGTCAGTGACAGCACTCTCCACAAAGACGTCACTTAAACCTTTGCACCAGCTTCCACAGTGCTGGACTGTCATGCTTGTCAGGGATGTGGCATGTGACATAACGTTGAATTAACTTCAGCACTTCAGCTGCTTCATTCTCGCCAATATGAGGAGCATCTTTTTCCACAACAGCATACGTATTGTGTCGTGCACCTCATGCCTGGTGCTCCGTCCTCCTAAAGTAGTGCTCTACTAATCCAAGAAGAGGATTGTCTTTTGACAGAATGAATGTCAATATCTTATGGAAATGTTAGTGAAAATGTTGGGGCACAGAAACTGGATCAAGTGAGCACATCTCACCAAGTGTCATTGATGAAATTCTATCAGCATCAGCTTTGGCCCACATCAACATCCAAGTAACTCATCCCAGCTTTACTCTGCACAGCTCAGAGTTACAAATCAAGTATCTGCACCATACTCGCTCAACATAGTCATGACCACTGAGTGTCTGTGATACCAGTATTTTTTTGTGCCATGCAGACTCAAGGGTATAGATGTCAAATTCACCTGTAGCATTTTGTCCTTTTCTCTCAGTCTTTGCAGAAATGCAACTGCTGTAACCCCATCTAATGGGCTAGTCAGTCACAGTGTTTATGCAATGGACACAGGGAGGATACTAAGCTCACTATCCCACAGCAGGTGGAACAAATATTGTAGGTTCTTATGAAATTTGCCATCCTTGTTTAAGACTGTCAGTGTACGATATTCAGCACCTTGAACATGCACCTCACATGTATCTAGATGGCCTCCTGTACCATGAGGGAATAAATCTGGAAAGCAATGTGCTTCAAGTTTTTCCCCCCATATGCTGAAAGGACTTCCTTTGATCTGTTTAATCTGGTACAGGTCAATGTAATCACCAACTGGATCTCTGCCATGTAGAGGGTGAATTGTGCACTGCTCATACACATCTTCATGAGTCGCAACAGCAACCTTCTCAATCATTGGCTTCCTAGTGTCCACTAGTCCAAAATGAGCAGTCATATCTGAGAGTTTATCTATGTCAAGCTCATCATAGAAAGGATTATTGCTCTTCAGTTAGAGTACAGTGCTTTTCACTTTCTGCACATTGACAACATTTTGTCAAATGACCTTGGACTTTGTAAGTACACTGTTTACAAGTATAACAACACTGTTTTCCTTTGAGATTTTCTCCACATTCTCTTTCAGAGAAAGTGGCAAATACATCACAGCCTCTTGCAGAGACTTGATAAGCTCTTTTTGAGGTGTGTTATGTTTTTGTATTCAGGTGTAGAATAGTCTGAAGCCATTTCATGGTTTGTATGAGTATCCATTCAATCATATTCAGTGCAGCAATCTCAATAAGTGTGACATCTGACTCCATATTGTTCAACAGATCTTGGTGGCAGTGTGTTATTTTTCACCTCTGTCAAACAATAATGACACATGATGACCACTGGATCCAAGTCAAAGTCATTCTCTACCAATAGGTAGGCCAACAGACGTGCCCACATGTCATTAAAAGATTTAATCTTTTCCAGATCAACTGTAACAGCCTGAAGTCTGTAAAGTAGTCTGTAACATGAGACACACACAGAGTCAAACTTCTCTCTCTTAGCCAGTTCAAACTAAGCAATCGGTTTCACAAATGTTTTCAGTATGTCGGATTCCCAAAGAGTGAGAGTACATGATACAGTGGCAGACGTGTCATCACAGGGTGCATCATAATGTTTACTGTTACATTGCACACCCTGTATCACAATTTTTGCAGCTTGCATATCTCCTGCTTTCAATGACTCATCAAGCTGTTTGTATACTGACACAGTTTTCTCGCCTGGTATATTTAATGCACAAAGCTGAGCATCATAGGATTGTGTACAGCAATCATATGCATGTGATGAAATGCACTCTTGCTCACACCACTATCTAAGCAAGCCAAGGAATGCTGCAATAGCCCTTTATGCTTGTGAATTTCACAGAGATGAATTTTATATAAAATGTTGTATCTCTGTTTCTTCTTTGTTGCCAGACAGTTATTAACAAACTGTGCAATAGCATCAAATGATGCTTGCCTCAGATTGTAGGTCTCATTACATCTCCATGATGCACAACTTTTGGTCAGCTTCTCAGTTGTTGAGTGTGTTTCATCAACTTTGACACTTAGTTCTTCACCACGTGTCACACTCAACACATTACAAGCCTTGCCAACAGAAATTACAAGTTCCTTGGAAACAGGGTTTGTAAGACTCCTGCCAAAAAAAGCCTCCGAGTGCTGTTTGTGTAGCCATATGCCTTGAAAAAATTAACAAAAGTTGCCTCTGTTTAGAGCTGTAATATTTTGAAGCCTACTATGAACAGACTGCACTGTAGCAGTGAAATGTTCAATCTCTCTCATAATTTTTTTCTACAAATGTGAAAGAACAAGTGCCATATTCACAAATGTACGAATCCTAAGTTGTAGTTTCATCAATGACAGTTAATTCTTCAGTCACTTGCCTTGACATTTCATTATTGTAGAAATAATCTCATCAACCTTATCCTCTGAAGCTAACTTTTGGAAAAATGCTAACTTGCTAGGATGGCCACAAATAGCAGAACTGTGCTTCTGTTTACGGGTTGCAATTGTAATGTTTGCAACCTGGGCTGCTCTGCTGTGCTCAGCAATCCCAACATCAGGATGAGGAAGCGGGTATTGTACAGTAGTTTCTAAACAACAAAACTGAGGCAGGCATCTCATAATCAGTAGGCAACCTTTTCCTGTTAATAGACCTTGCACTGTCCTTAACTTTCATTGTGGCATTTTTTCTGCCTACATTACTCTTCATCAATTTAATATCACTATAATACTTATCCCTTTTCCACTTATTCTGTTGTCTATGTCTTGTAGGCATTCTCTCTAAAAAACACAGGTTTCAGGCAATATAACAATACAGGATAATCCACCTATAAAAGAAAAGAAAAATGTTTTATCAGCTTCCTGTAACCATAAATATTTCCTAATAAACGTTTAAAATAAATAACAGTACAACAATTTTTTACTGTGTGCATTAGTTCACAAGAAAAATATAAAATCTTTAACGTTTTCAACCTACGTGAACAAGCCCAATTGAAATGCATAATGTTGTCAAAGCTTAAAAATGTAACCACAAAAGTTTTCAAGCTGTGAGAACAAGCCCCCATTGAAATACACTATGTTGTCATAGCCAAAAGATGTTTTCTTGAATGTTTTTGCACTCCATGAATGAGGTCCATTGAAATACACTATGTTGTTGAGGTCAAAAAATGTAACGCAAACGTTTTTGAGCTCTGTGCACAAACCCCATAGAGATACTTTATGTTGTCAAGATAGAAAAATGTTACCACAGTAGTTTTCAAGCTACATGACAGAGGGCCATTGAAATCCATTGTTTTCGAGGTATAAATGCAACCATGAATGTTTTCGAGCTACGTGAATGAACCCCATTGAAATGCGTTATGTTATTGAGGGTGAAAAATGTAACTGCGAAACTTTTTGAACTCTGTGAATGAGGTACATTGAAAAACACTTTGTTGTTGAGGTAAGAAAATGTAACCGTGGAAGTTTTTGAGCTCTGTGGATGAGCCTCATTGAAACACATTATGTTGTCAAGCTTAGAAAATGTAACTGCACTAGTTTTTGAGCTACAACACCGAGCCCAATTGAAATTCATTATGTTTTCAAGGTCAAAAAATGTAAATGCAAAGGTTTTGGGCTCCATGGACAAGCCCCATTGAAATTAATTATGTTCTTAAGGTAAAAAAAAATGTTATTGCAAAAGTTTTCAAGCTCAGTGAGCAAGCCCCATTGACAAACATCATGTTGCCTAGGCTGAAAAATGTAACTGAAAGTTTTCAAGCTCCATAGAAAAATAACAATAGAAAATCAGTAGCTTCTCCTATACATAACATTGCAAAATGTGGACGGTCAAAAAAAAATGTTAGCAGAAAACATTTTTTTTGTTGAGCTATTGTGATCTTCTACCTTTGCCTACTATGATACTTTGCAACAAGAAAGTTGGTTAAATCTGTTTCTAGAAAAGCTAGCGGCAAGAAAACGGTGCAAAAATATATATTAAAGTAACACACCTGTGATACATTGCTAAAAGCATACAAATCCAGCATGCTAATTAAGAAATTGATGATAATGAGACCAAATTCTGAACTAGCTCCACTAAGAGTGGCAATGTTTTTTTCTGAAAAAACACCCACATACCATGTCTAACGAATCACACACCAGTGAGAGAAGATTGATACTCCACAATAGCAAATGATACCACACCACTAATTTATGCAAATGTTATGTTTTTAAAATAAACTTGATGTACCACAGGAAACACTTTAACACAGACAATTATACTTCAATAAAAAACAAGAAGAAGGAAATAGCACCATTTTGAAGAAAACTGCTGAACTACACAGGATTCTCAGTAAGTATATCACCTCAAAATAAATGTCAAAGCGAACTTCCAGATATTACCTGCTTACAATACTATTATTTTAAAGCTAATATCTTCCTATCTACATTAGTGTAAGTCTCATAATGTTAGATCATTTCTTTAATTCTTAATTTTAGGAGTTTAAGACAGACCTTGAAACAATACTCACCACCACACATGTCAGTTCAAAAGGGAGTTCAAGCACAGCAAGCACATGGTGTATCTAGCAAGTTAGCAGCAAATCAGAATGCCTCTTCTGCTGTGTTGTTTCAAATCATCCAATCAGAAAGGCATTAATTCCCACTAAAACAAAACTGTGTTTTGTCTATGCCACAACCAATAACAAAATATTTTCTGCCAGATATGAAGTGTAATGTTTCTATTTGCACCCTAGAAGTAATAACAACCAATAAATATTTAGTTTGCCCACTGCTGCTACCTCTCACGGGAAGAATAAAAAGCCATTAGAAAACTGCTGCTACAGTTCTTTAGATGACACTAGCTACCAACAGACTCAGACTGTCTTATTGAGCTCTCTGTGACTCTGTTTTGCAAGAAACTGTTAGCATGGCAGAAATCTCCAGATTCACAGTGTGGATTGTAGGCAGCAGTTAAATTCGTCAAGGTGGTGAATATTCTAATAGAAGGCAATTTGGTAGTGACTTGAACCTTCCCAATTGCAATGTTTACTGGTTTGGCAAGGGAGTTATGAGATGAGAGCAGCTCATGCCAACCATGCAACACCTTTGGAACAACCACTCTGAGTCAGATGTACTGCTGCTCCATCTCGGAGGGAATGATTTAGGTGACAAAAGGTGGATAGATTTAGTAGCTGAAGCTAAATTGGACCTAGCTTCACCTACAGAGATGTTACCTGCTTGTAAAATAATCTATTCAGATATTACAGATTATATGGTATGGAGTGCAGATCAACACATGTATCTGCTCAACAGGGCAAGGAAAAAAAATAAATATACACATCTCTGCATTTTTACGTGATCTGGGCATGCACACAATCCATCATCTTGAAATCAAGTATTTTAAAGATTGGCTGTATCTAAGAGACAGTGTGCACTTCTCGGACACTGGCAATTGCCTATTTTGGGGAGACTTCCAACATGGCATCCTCTCTGTGATCTGAAGAACAGTGTGCATTGAAACAGTGGTCAAAGCCAACAAAAGGCTCTTTTTAGAGCCAACTTTCTTTGTCAAAAAATAGAACAACAAATGCACACAAAAACATTTTAATTCAATTAAGCAATAATGCATGATGGGGTTTGTGTCACACTGGCATAATGTTACGCCTCAGGAGGTTGGGCACAATGCCATCACCCATACCCACACTTGTAACATTCCTTAATTTACCTAAAAAATTCCACAGTATGCCACAACATATGTACACAGAGTAGTGCAACATATACCATGCCTGTTGTCAGGGGAAGGAGATAACATTAACCCAGCTGTGAAATGTGTGGGGCGGCGAGTGGATTTTCATGCAATGCCACCAGTAATTGTGTGTAGGGGTGGATGGAGCCTTAAGCCAGTGCCACCTACCAAGGATATAGCTTTTTGCTAAGTTTGTGAAGAAGAAGGTCTATCACACCCATCATGCTGTGCGACAGAGTGTGTTTGTTATCGTCAGGCCTTTACCTGCTCACCTGGACTTTGATCAGCTTGCCGACCTGTCCCTTGATGTATGCACAGAACACATATCTCGGATCTCGTTCACTCTGATCTGCCGACGAGGGATTGCTAGAGATTCCCAGGGTTCGCTTAAAAACATCTGGGGCACGTGCATTTTCTTACGCAGCCCCCACCCTGTGGAATTCTCTACCTAGTTGGATATGAAGCTGCCTGACCGTCGAGAGTTTTAAGTCTGAGTTAAAAACATATCTATTTTTGAAGGCGTATGGAGAGTGATTCCTACTGTGATTTTTATTGTGATTTTATTGTTATTATTATTGTTATTATTATATTCTGTAATTAAATGTCTGTTCATCTGTACAGCGCTTTGGTTTTTGAAAAGCACTTAAAAATAAATTTTACTTACTTACTTACTTACTTACATATAGCAGCAATGGAACAGTACTCCCTGTCAAACCTTGTGTCCCTATGCACACCCCCTCAGGCAGTAGCACATACCCTGGTACATGACATATACTGCTAACCCACCTATTGCCCACCCACATTGGATTAGTCTTTGCTCAGCATGGAACAATTTGACACAAATGTGCTGCACAACCACATATTCAAAATCCTGACCTAGGAGGGAGGGGTGGGGCATAGGATGTAGACTTGTGAAAACCATTCATGTGCTGTCATTGAAAGTTTTCTACCACAATCATTAAAAAAAACTCTCCTACAAAATGTACCAATACCATGATATCATGAAACAGATCTCACTATAACATGCCACCTATATACAGCTACATCTGCTATGAATGACACTTATGATTTATTCCTCTAGGTGCACATATATCACTGTAGTAAATTGTTTTTCCCTATCTCTACTTGTCTTACAGAAATGAGCAAGTAATGGACTGCAGACCAGCTGCCTCTGCTGCTGGAGGCTATGACCAAAATGTGTGATCCAAAAATCATCTTGAGAGGTACTAACATGCCTCTCAAAGAGACTTGGAAGGGGGTGGCCAAGTACCTAAGACATGAAAAAGGACTGGAAAATAAGAGGTGGAGGAAGTGCAGGGGAAAATGGAAGCTGCTATGTCAAAAATTTTATAAAATGAAGGAGATGTGGAAGGTGCCAGAAAAGGACCAGGCCTGGTATTAACCAGCATACCAGCTGTGGCTTCAAATAGGAAAAGCAAAGTTTGAAGAAAGAGTGCTTCATCATAAGTACAAATTATTTTTCCCATAAAAACATTGTAATGTTACAATTATACAAGATGGCAACACAAGGAATGGCAATGTGTAGGGCCTTACAGACAGTAAACAGTCCACCTCATGACACTCTAAGGAGAAGAAATACTCAGCAGCTTACTGGACCCGAGACAGTCTGTTGAACAGCACAACATACACTAAAGAATACCTCATAGTAATTCTGTTATGGGGATTTGTTAGTCAAATTTGTGAAGCTCTTACACATAGAACTTTCACGGAAGATGTTGTTCTGCAATAACAGTACAACTTAAACTTTTTTCCGACAATGAAGAGCCAGTATATTTCATAATACAACAACATCAAAAACATTTCCAACAACAGAAGTGGGCCATTATCATAGAGAAAAAAATGGGCTAGCTGTAGGAAGAGGGACTGATGCTGGAGAGAGCTGAACACAATTAACACACCCTTGCTCCAACATACAAATATCATGCATGTCTTAAAAGGAAGTGTCTATGTCTCATCAATACATAAGAATAAGACTGTGACTGCAGCATCTGCACTGCATGTGCAACAATTAAGCAATAATGCATGACAGGGTGTGTGTTGTGCTCAGATAACATCACGCCTGGGGTGGTTGGTCATGAGGACACAGGCCAAGTGCATTCAACACCACAGAAGTGATGTTATCCCAGCACAACACACACCCTGGAGTGCATTATTGCTATTATACAATGGTTCCTTTGTTGGAAAATAAAAGTAAAATGGAAACATTTTATTTAAAATACCTTTTTTCTCTTTCTTTGTGTAAGGGCAAGTATACATACTGAAAAAGGAGTCCATAATTCCTCTTTTGTGCAGCAGGTGGCGCTGCTGTTACATACTTGCCCCTATCTTGCTTTATGTCTGCCTATGTTTCTGTATAGCCCATTGGCTCCCCCAACCCCATATGGGAGTCGATCCCCCCTCACACACACACACACACACACACACACACACACACGTCATCTCTTGTTATTTGCTTCCATGTTAAAAAGTGTTTCAAATCCCCCCACTTTGTGTTTTTATTTTACTGCACTGAGGTTGCTGGTTTTGATGTGTGTTGCTGTGGTGAGTGAGCAGTACAGTGAAGGGCATAGCACGTGGTCAGCTTTTTAAACAACCACTTGCTCGCACGTCTTAACTGTATCATTTCTGTTAGATGGGAAAAAAAAAGCAAAAGTGTTGTAGCTTTTCAGCAGAGCCATAGAAATAGTATACTGCAGTTACTGTGGAGCTGCGGGGTCATCCTAGGAGATGTGCTGAAAGGAGGAAGTAGGTGGGAGCAGAGCAGCTTTGATTTTCTGTTTTGTGCCAAGAAATGGAAAATCAAACCTGTTCTGGTCTTGTTGTTCTTCCATTTCAGAGTTGCACCAGGTTTTGTTTAACACTTTTTTTTTAAATTAAAAAATGTGAGGCCATCAGAGAAATGTGTGTGCTGACTGAAGTGGGGTGAAATCCGCAGACATCCTGCTTTCTAACAATGGGCAATCAGGCTTTCAGCAGTTCAATAAAACTGCTCTGTTTGCTGGGGGAAAAAAGATGAGGCTGCTCTGCATAACACTGAGAAGTTCTTTCTAAAAAGAAAGAAACATAATGTTGCTATGTGTGTGTGTTAGGGGGCTTTTCACAGAAAGGATGGCAAGTGTGTGTGTGTGTGTGTGTGTGTGTGTGTGTGTGTGTGTGTATTTTTTTAAGAGCCAGGAAGGCAGCCAATCTGGAATCTCTGAAGTGGGCTGCTGAGCAGTGGTTAGTGTAGTGGACATCATGGAGTAATCCACTGAAGGTTGATGCAGTCATCAGAGGGCTGGGACTAGACCCTTGATGTTGTACTGGGATAACATCATGATTCCAGTCACAGTCTGACCAATCAGTGGCCAGCATTCTTTCTTGCCATTGTATAATATACATCCACTGAATGCCAACACTCACTGCTTGTAATAAATTGAGCCCCTAACAGTACAGTTAAACACATTTTTTTTTTATAAAAGACCTTAAACAAAAAATCACAGCAGGTGTTGATAAAGGTACTCATTTTTTTTTCCTGTGGTTTTATTTTATATTTAAAAACTAAGCAATAATGTCCCACCAGATATGGCTTATACAAGGACAACCTCATCTCTGTAGTATTTTTGTAAAATACTAATATGCAGTATAACTTGCAGTGGTATAATCAGTGAAATAGTATCTATTTATAGTCATTTGCAGTAAAAAAAATATTAAGTATTATAAATAGACATAATATTGCTAAGGTCAATATGAAGTCACATGATTTTGTCTTTATTTTTTTTCTAACAACTGCTGGAGCCACAGTTGAGGAAACACGAGCTTCACCAGGCCCAGTCCCTGCAGATGAGGGCACTTAAGAACCTGAAGATGAAGATCTGATAATCATTGGCACAGAATGTACCAGCAACTACAAAAATACAACACAAGATTCACATGGTAAAATATGACATTCTAATCCTATTATGATAGCAAATTATTGAATCAACAAAATATTACAAAATAAAAAATAAAGTTTAAGGCATAGAATCATAGCTACAACCACTGACATTTATTTACAACATTAACTATATAGATATGTATGTATGTATAGAAGAGATATCCATGGCACAACTGTAGCATAACAAAGACATTTACACAGTTACATATTGTGTCAAGTAACCTCACTATTGTCAAACCCACAACTGACAGTTACAAGTAGTCACTCCCAACTGTATAAACAATGTTCTTATACAACTGATGGCCCACACATATCCTGTTAATATAGCGTATGGTGGAATGTGGTTGTGTATGGAAATCCATACACTGCAAAAAGTAGTTCTGCTTGAGTAGTGAAGTCATCACTAATGCAGAATGACTTTTCATTCCATGTTAGTGAGGACGTCACAATGCAACACCCCCACTGGTGCTGTTCGTATGACTGGGGGCGTTTGACTTGTCGTGTGCGTGAGCTGGATGGTGCTCTAACAGAAGACAAGAGCCAGTTCCCTGTGACCAAGGATGACAAAAAAGGGTTAAAAAGTAAGCAGGCTCTTATTTTTGGGCACTTTACACTATCAAGAAAACTGTAATGGAGCCTACATACACAACCACACTATTCATGTACCTCGTGGTTTCCATGATGACAGGGACCTCTCGAGCTTCACTCTTGAAGTCCGCTTTCTCATGGAAACCACTTGGTAACAGAATATCATGGTTGTGTATGGGCTACCATATACTATCCTATATGGTTTGCCACCTTGGGGTTCTGATTCACATGGATCTCTTGAACTTCGCTATCGAGGTTAGAGGAAATCAGAACCCCCCTGTGGCAAAACACAATGGTTCTGCATAGTTGCCCATCCTGTATTCTCTATATTACAGCATTTCATGGCTTCAATCTTCTAAAAATGTTTTTCTAACTTCCTTCCCATGTTTTCCCTCTGTTCATAATTACTGTGTTTGGTTTGCAGCATTGCTGTGCTGACCCAAAAAAAAATAGTAAATTTTTTTTATCAACAGTGTTTTCATTACAAATGTCTTTTCTTTCTATTTTTTTGCTGAGAAGGAATGACACGTTATTTGTTAATGGTGTGTATTTTATGAGTATTACGAACTGTGATAATTTTGGTACTAAACAGTATTGTAGGTAACTGGAAGATAAACTGTGTAGTAGTGCTGAAAAACAGTTAGCACTCATGGTGGTTTGAAATGTAGTCACAATGTAAATAAATGACTTATGGCATTATCACTATGTTTATAAATAAAGTTACACACATAGTGATGACATCACCATGCAATAAGTATTTCAATGTGATAAATGGACTAAACATTATGCTCAGTTCAACTACTAGAATGTCACTCTACTACTATACCATGCAGACACACAACAAGGCCCCTGTCACACTCATAAACTAAATTACCTAACTATCAAAACATAAACAATACATCTCCTTTAACAGTATGCAGACATAAAAGGTTAGTTTTCATTGTCATGAAACAATAAGTTGTCACAAGCAATGCTTCAGATATTACAGCAATTAAGATGAGCTGCAATTAATGAATTCCCATGATTTCCTGATACTTGCAACCACAGAATTACATTTCTCTACATGCTGCATCAAAACATTACAAATACTGAAACAGTCTTGTTGTAATAAACAGTCAACCAAAAATATACAAAGATGTTTTTGTCATAACATAAAAACTTATGAATGTTTTTATTTTTATTTTTTCTTCCAGAATCACTGGAGACCAGGGCATTGCCTAATATAAAAGAGGAACCAGCAGAGGACAGAACATCTGAACATATGTACACTATATACAAAAGGTTCAGATAATGTTAAGGGTTCACAACTAAATAGAGTGAACTGAATTACAGAAACAGAGTGACTCAGTATGATTCATGTTAAAAATGGGTAAGGAGGGAGTAGAAACAGGTTCAAGAGTCTTGTACTTCAAGAGAACCAACTTCGGGAGGATGGGGGAGGTAGTTAAAGGTATCTAACCCAAATCCAAACTAATATATACACTAATCAGAGGTGGAAACTCATAAAACTGGGGCTGGAGGAGGCAACCAAAACCTGCATCAGGGTACAGAGTAAAATACCTAGGGCCAAGAAATCTAATTTGTTGAGCAAGGAGGTCGTGGTGAAAGTAAGAAATTAAAGAGCTGCCTTTAGGAGGTTAAAAAAAAACAGGGAGAGTGGAATACAGACAGGATTACCTGAAGTAATCGAAGGAGGTGACAAAGGCAGTAAGGGTAGGCATGGCATCTAAGGAGCTCAGGCTGGTGCAAGGCATCAAGAAGGGGGAGAAGGAATTCTTCAGGTACATTAGGGTGAAAAGGAGTTGAAGGGACAAAATAGTAAACGTTAAGAGGGATAGGCGATTGGGTGTAAACAAGGGTAGAGCAGGCAGAAGCACTTAATGAATATATCTGCTCAGTGTTTACTAATGAGAAAGGAAGGGTGCTACCAAGGGGGGGTGGAAGGTCAGGCTCAGGAGGAGAGGAAGTGATAGATGGGGGAGTCACAGAGGGCACAGTAGTGGAGGGCCTGAGAGCTCTGAGGGTGGACAACATGCCAGGGCCAGATAGCATTCACCCTAAGGTACTAAGAGAACTGGCAGAAATCCTGGCATAGCCATTGGCAAACCTGTTCAATGCCTCCCTGGTCTCAGGAAGTGTACTTCAGGACTGGAGGATGGTTCACGTGGTACCCCTCCATAAAAGCGTTCCCAAAGCTGAACTGGGAAACTACAGTCTGGTAAGTCTCACAACCATCATGGGAAAACTGATGGATAGAATCCTGAAGGAGAGGCTTGTGCCCTTCTGGAGACCAATGGGCTACAGGACATTAGGCAGCATGGGTTTGTCAAGTGCAGTTCCAGTCAGACCAACCTGGTAGATCACTATGACTGTGTAACCACATAGTTGTACAAAGACCATGCAGTGGCTGTCCTGTTTCTGGACAGGTACAGGTGCAGGGGAGAAAATGGTGAGATGGGTAGTAAACTAGTTACAGGGAAGGCAGCAGAGGGTGGTGGTGGGAGGATAACTCTCATCTCTGAGGACAGTGACAAGCGTACTACAACAGGGCTCAGTGCTGGGACTGGTGTTGTTTGAGTTGTTCATATCGACATCTCAATGGGCATCAAGTGCAAGATCAGTTTGTTTGCAGTGGACACCAAGATGAGAGCAGAAGTGGACGACCTAGGATGGTGGCATGGGTTGCAGGATGATCTGCCAAAATTGGAGACCTGGTAGGACACCTAGCAGTAGGGGTTCAATGCCACAAAGTTTAAGATGCTTCATTTAGGGGCAAAAAAAAACAAGAAGGAGCTGCCAGTTGGGGGTGGGGTTCAGCTAGCCATGACAGAGGAGGAGGAGAAGGACCAAGGGTTATTATAACAGACTCAAATGAACAAAGCAGCACAATGCAGGAAAGCAGCTGTAAAGTCCAACAAAATGCTGGGTTGTATTCCCAGGGGTATATCTTCAAGGACAGGGGAGGTGATCCTGTCATTGTATAGATCACTGGTTAGGCCACACCTGAATTACTGCATGCAGTACTGATGACCATACCTGAAGCGGGACATTAAGTTACTGGAGGGGTGCAGTACAGGGCAACAAATATGAACCCGAGACTAGGGGACATACCCTACATGAGCAGGCTGTGGGACTTGAACATGTACTCACTGGAAGAGAGGAGAGACAGGGGAGGTATGATTGAAACCTTCAAGTACATGAAGGGAATAAACAAGACAGACATGGAGGGACTATTAATGTAAAGGGAGTAGGGACATTTGAGGTCACAGTCTCACATTGGGGGAAGGTTCAGGAGGGAAATGAGAAGACACTTTTTATAACAGAGAGCGAGAGTGGTGTCTGCTTAGAACATGTTGCCTGTGGAAGTGGTATCCTGTAGAACAGTGCACTGTTCTAAAGGGGATGGAATAGGGTAAGACAGAGAGTCAGGGGAGGGGTGGTAGAGGCAGCTGCACTATAAGGGTTGCTAGCTGCACACATGAGCAGACGCGATAGATCATAAGGCCTTTATGTGCTGGCAAATTTGTGTGTTCATATGTTCATATGTCTATGCATCGTTATTTTTAAAGATGGGCAGTAGTAGTGTGAGAAGAATAAACTTAAGCAATTAGGCTATATGACAACATATATATAAATACCATACCTAACAAGACACAAAACATATCTCTTACTGTTCTGTTTCACAGATGTACAAGTCAGCATGTGATTTTCTTTCCTTTTTTTTTTCCCCAACAGAACCACAGTCAAGTCACACATGAGCAATTTGTGAGTGTCTGGACTGTCTGATTCAGGCCCAACAACAATATTGAAAACAATAAAAGAATTACTTAAAGCACAAAATAAAAATAAAATAAACACCCAATTTAAATAAGGCCTTATTGAAAACCAAATTAAGTAAACTATCACCCAAATTCAATACATGAATCAGATTGTCCAGACGCTCACAAACAGGATTTATAAGATCTTCAAGAAAAAAGATGTTCAGGAAGATGACACACTGGAAGAAGGAAAAGGCCCTGATCTCCAGTAATCAAATCTTCTGTCCCCTCCTCTGTCACTCTTCTGCACCTTCCCCAACCAAGAAGCAGCTTTCACTTCCTCCAGCAATCTTCTACCTTGCCACCCCCTTCCAGGTCTCCTCACAGCCTCCAGCAGCAGAGGCAGCTGCCTCAATACCTCTGGGAAAACTATTTTATTTTTGCCATCTTATTTAATATATCAGCAATGTTATTTTTTTTTGTCATAGGTGAATTAACCTTCTTTCAGTTCAGCTGTAGATATCTTTCATAAGTTATGGAACAAAAGCAATCATTTTTCAAACAAGTGTTTATTTTTCTAAAAAAAGTTAATATATGTATTTTTTACAGATTTTTAAATATTATGTTTTTGTAACCGCTATATATATATATATATATATATATATATATATATATATTTTTTTAGGATAAATAATAAAAACAGAATTTGTATTTTTATGTAAAATGTATAAAAACATATATTTCTCAATATAATTATGTTGTTTCTTATTTTCTTTTTTGATTTAAAATGGATTTTTATTAACCATTTTTATACACATGATACATTAGTACATTGAGATATAGATATATACATCTATTTAGATAGAGCAACACTTGAAGGAAAAATTAATCAATATGGGTGTGTAGTAAAGCATAGGGAATTATAGAACTTAAACTCTGCCTAACCCGTTAGTGGGGATACACAGAAACCTATATCAATGGTCTCCAGCCTGACCATAACAGTTTCCATTAGTCAGATTTAAAATTTAAGATTCAATAACCAGAACCATACATACCCCCTGAGTTCCATTATTAATTAAAGGAACCCACTCTGGTCCGCCATCGCCATCCTCAACCCCCCCCAGCTATGGGCAGAAGTCAGAGTCAACCAATGCCTTGTAGAGGGACCATTTCTGCCATCTCCTCATGTAATTTGGCCCTTTGTTTTGAATTTTGGTGTTGAGAGTTTCTGTGTGGTATATTTGTTTCATTATGGATCTTCAGTCAGCTACAGTTGGTACAGAGTCCTTCATCCATCTTCTAGTGAATGCCTTCTTGGCAGCAAGGAGCAACACAGGTAAACATATGGTTCCAGGTTGGAGAGTGATCAGGATAGACTACCAGCAAAACTTTTTCCACTGTTATTTCTATAGGTTCCCTCATAGACTGCAAGAGTTCTAACTGAAGTGTTAGCCAAAAGGGCATTAGATATGGGCACTGCCAAAGAATGTGTCCCTGTGAAGTGCATTGGCATCCACAGTTCCTCCAGCACCTACCATATTTCTCTGGCAAGTATTTACTGAGAATAGCTGGGGAATGAAAATACCTAGTGCAGCACTTCCAGGTGAACTCATGCCAGCTGGGGGAAGAAGTTACTTTGATGGCTGCTAATGTGGTCTCAGCCCAGACCTCCCCTGAGACCTCTAAGTCTAGGTCCTTATTCCATTCTTCGAGAATGGTGTCTGAGGTTTCTGGAGACCCCTCACTTAGGGCCTTATATAGGTTTCCTATCAAATGCCCACCCAATTTCCCTTGTATAGCATCAATGAAAAATTGTAGAAAACCTGGGTTAGGGGAAGGCAGCATAGGTTGGATAATTCTATTTCTCAAGATGTGATTTCTTATTTGGAAGTATCTAAATTGGTCAGATCAGTGGAGACTAAATTTAAGCATCACGGTATCAAAAAGATAAATCCCTTGGGGTGATAGAAATTGGAAAAAGTGGGATAAGCCCAGTTTTCACCATCATACAAAGGAGAGATCTGAAAGTATTGGGAGGAAGGACTCATCCTATGAAAGCAGTTTACAGTACTCAAATATGGTATGAATGAGTTTTGTAATCCTTGTTCTTTTCCATATGCCATATGTCTGGGCTGTAATTTTTGTAAAGGCTCTAGGCTGCAGAGACCTCCCATCTGAAGAAAAGAGTATCTTGTTGATATCAAATAAATGACTGATGTGAAATTCAAGAGTTTTTCAGGCAGGGCAGTATTTGTCCAAAATACACATTAAGATTATTCAGAAGAATGCAGCTTTAGAATATAATTTGAAATCAGGAAGGCCTACACTGCCCTGAGCTAAGGAGAGCTTGAGAATGGACAAGCGAATTCTCAGGTGCCCAGAACCCCAGATAAAATTGGAAATAAGTTTGTCCCATAACTTGAAATAAGTTGAGGGAGAAAAGGGGATGTTTTAGATAAGGTAGAAAAGTCTGGGGAGAATATTCATTCTGATTGTTTCCACTCTCTGGTGGAATGAGAAAAGTAGAGGGGACGATTTTGCCAGATCTGATTGAATGTTTATGGTCAGGAGTTCATAATCCTATCTTATTTTCAAATATATCACATAACATGTATCAAAATACTTATTAACTTTGTTAACATGGGGGAGTGAGGAGAAGGCATCAGTATGGGAGAAGTGGGGAAGGAGGGCAGGAATATTAGCTGAAGCTGTGGACCCTGCAATACGAGCAGACTTGAGAGACCCAATGGCCTTCTTCTCCTCACTAGTTTGTGTCTTCATATGACACCAAGAGTGTTGTACATTTTTTTTCATGAGCTGTTGATGAGGGTAGTATGGGGTTGGAAGGGAATTGGTACTGGTCTGTGTGTGTCTGTCTTTGCGGGGGGGTGTTGAAATATTTGCACTGGTGTGTGAATTGCAGTAGGAATTAATCAATGTGTGACGTCCAACAGAATCAGAGAAGGTAGGAAGGGAATAACAGTGAGATGTCTCAGAGTGCTACAATGATAGCCAGAGACATTATATTATCATGAGAAAGAGATAATGGTTATGGAGGCACCTCAGGCAACAGTCACATACTACACACATGATGGATAAGTGTCTCTGGGGAACAGGGGGGAGTTGGGTGACAGTGTATCCTACTCCTGTGTAGGGTGTGTGCTAGATTTAGAAGATTGTGGACACACTGACACAGAATACTGGTGCTCCATAACAGTTTCAGATGTGGAACTGTACTACATACTGTTATGTATATCTAAAAGACATGTACGGCAAGTGACGGGTGCCACAGTGTTATCCTATGGGAAATTTATCAACTTTGTAACACTGTAACTTTAAGGTAGTTGAATGTTTTGGCACTAAACCAACTAAAGGCACATCTGTGGCACCAGGACTTGTCACCCTGCAAATTTCAGCACAAAACAACAATCCAACTTGACACTATCAAGTGACAACATAGCACATTAGACAATGTGTTCATGCTGTCTTATCATGATTACTTCCATGTTTTTGTGGCACTCCTATCTCTATAATGGAAATGTTATTGCACACAGAAAGGTGTTGGGGTGTTCATTGGGATTGTCAGCCTAACTTTCACCCCATTGCATTTGTAAGTAAGTTGAGGTGTTGTAGTATAGCAGAATGGGGTGAGAGCTAGGAACAATGAACCCAATGAACACCCCACTGCCTGTTGTTGTGTGGAGGGTGGGGGCTAGGACAGGGGGTGTTAGGGTTGGTAACCCTAACATTGAATTTTCACACTTTTGTCCCTGTGGAAACAACCCTAACTGATGCATTAACAAAGTTTTTTGCAAAGAATGTCCTTACCTTTTGAAAAAGTGTAATATAAAGAGTAAATGGTATGTGTTGGTGGGAACCCGGGACATCCGGGCCCTGTACTCCCACCAAACTGCCCATTTGTGCATAATGATATGTGTCTGTTGGAGCGCTGGCCCTCTGTGCACTGTACTCCCACTTTCACATAATCACATAGCCATACAGCAGCCCTATAGATCAAGGAACCCTTGTAACAGTAATTTGCCAATATCTCCTCAACCATAGCAGCTATGAAAAAAATTTAAGTGCTGTTATAGGCATGACAGCAAGACTGTCACATGAGCTATTGTTGATCAAATCCATATCTTACGTCATTTCCAAGATACGGGCACTGATAAGCATTGCGGGTGTTAACTCTGAGTACGTAGTACTGGCCTACAGACATGAAAATGAGCCATTGGAATACTAATTTCCAAATATCTCAGTAACCGAACAAGGTAGAAAAAAATTTCAAAATTCATGGTATTCATGGCTTTCCAACTTACTGCTGCATTTAGTCCTAAGGATGTTTGTGATGAAAAATCCATATCTCGAACCATTTTTGAGATACGGGTGCCAAAAAGTGTGACATGCTCCGCAATGTTATTCTATGGAAAAATTTATCAACTTTGGAACACTGTAACTATGAGTCTGTTGAATGTTTTGGTACCAAATCAACAAAAGTCACATCTGTGGGACAAGGGCTTGCCTGCTTAAAAATTTCAGGCCAAAAGCACAATCCACCTTTTCACAGTGAAGTGAAAAAGAAAACAAGACATTAGAAAATTTGTTCGTGCAGTGTTATTGCGATTATTTTAAAGTTTTCACGGCACTCCTATCTCTATAATGGAAATGTTATCACATACAGAAAACTGTTGTTGAGGTTACTTTTTTTAATCACGATTGCCTTCGCTGCAAACATAAATGTTGCCGAGGTCAGAAAACAGCAAAATGATGCAACAAGTTTGAAAAACATATTTCCAGACTGGCTGGTGAAAAACTAATGCTAGGATCATGTTCCTCAGGGCCCGATTAGGTAAACACAACCGTTGATGTTTATCAAAGGGCATCATTTTTTGAGTTACAACATTTTTTGTCTCTCACTAACTGAAAACAAGATGGCGGCAGCATGAAAACAAATTCAGGAAGCACGACAACAATAATGTGCTCATGAAAGTTTTTGCAATGCACATGTATATTTTCCCATAGACCATAATAGGACATGAAAAAATTGAATAACTTTGGAACGGAGCAATATGTTTTCACCAAATCTTCAAAAGGCAATAGTTCAACACAGACCACATGTAGTCAAACAAATTTGAAGCCACTCAGATGCATTATTCAGTCCATTATGGCTTATTGAAAAATGTGCAAAAGTTGGTACTTTTTCACATTTTGAACATCCTATGGTTCCACAACCATACATCTAACCAGAACGAAACTTTCCAAATCCAGAGATGTATTAATTGGTGGTTATGACTGCAACATTTCAGGTAAATCAGAGAAATGGTTCCAAAGTTATTAAAGTGCAAACTTTGAGGTTTAACATAGACTTGACCTTGCAACCTTAACTATACCTGCCCTACTGGGAAGGTATAATATATATATATATAAAATAGTGGCACGGTCGCGCCACTATAGTTAGGGTTGAGCAGTCACTTACATACTAAAGTCAAAGGTTTGGACATTAATAACTTTGGACTCGTTCAATAGATTTGCCTGAAATTTGGTACATGGATTGGGGTGCACTAGATCTCTTGATATGCCAAATTGCATTTGTATCAGATTGCTGGTCTTCGTGTATGAAAGCGCTGAAAAATGCAAAATTATAGATTTTTTTGAAGTCATCTTTTGGCATTGTTAATGTGGTGCTGCACAGCCGTCATGTGGTGTGCCACTCTGCAAGATAACTTGTTTGAAAGAGCTTTCATAGCTGAACATGCTGCTTTTTGTTTGGTGAAAAAATATTAAGGCATTCAAAAGTTATGGCACTTTTAAGTTCCCATTAGAAGTCAATGGGAAAATTTATATGTATACCTTGCGATCAAAGAATGGGGGTTCTGGCCATCTGGTCTTGCCTGGCGATCAAAGAATGTGTAGCCTCGCAGTTCAAGAATCTTTGTTTCCGAGGAATTTTCGAAATTCTTTGACCGCGGGGTCCGCCATCTTATTTTTAGTTTTCCAATCACACAAACACAAATATCTCAGCTCAGGGGTCACTTCTGAAGTAAAACTTTGATGGGTTTTACTCAGGGGACCCTGATCTATCAAGCCATGGCTTTGGTTCCATCCAAATCGGTCTAAAATAGAGTTATAAGCTTTTAAAATCTTAATTCACAGCTCGTTAACGATCTTTGATCTCGAGCCTGCAAATTCTTTGATCGTGAGATTCTTTGATCATGATCTTGCATCATGACCTAAAACACTAATATCTTGGATCAGGGGTGGGCTAGGGACACAAGTGAGGGCTTGTTTTGCTCAGGAGGGTCCATTCTGTCGAACCATGCCATTTGTTTGGTTGAAATCAGTGAATAAATAGAATTTCACCCTTTTTTTATTCTTTGATCATGAGCCTGCAAATTCTTTGATCATGAGGCTGCAAATTCTTTTATCGTGAGATTCTTTGATCGTGATCTTGCATCGAGAGTGAGGGACGAGATGGATGAATTTAAAAATCATTTTCCTCAGCCCATGGGAACCCTAGGAAGTCAAATGAGGGTGGGTTTTACTCAGGGGGCTTCATTCTGTCAAACAATGATGGTGGTTTACTGCAATTCCTCCAATTTTTTTATTTATTACATTTTTTATTCTTTGTTCGTGAGCTTGTAAATTCCTTGATCGTGAGGCTGCAAATTCTTTGATTGTGAGATTCTTTGACCGTGATCTTGCATCGTGAGTGAGGGACAAGATGGCCCAATTTAAAATTCTATTTTCTTAGCCCAGGGGTGTCCTAGGAAGTCAGTTGAGTATGGGTTTTACTAAGGGGGCTTCGTTCTGTTGAAGCATGGTGGTGGTTTACTGCAATTGCTTCTATTTTTTGAATTATTAAATTTTGTATTCTTTGTTCATGAGCCTGCAAATTCTTTGATCATGAGGCTGCAAATTCTTTGATCGTGAGATTCTTTGATTGCAAAATAGGGACAAGATGGCCAGATTTCTTATAATGGGATAGAGAGGGAAATTTTGCCAATCTTTGACATTGAATATTTCAGAAATGGTTTGGTCTTTTTACTTGAAATTTGGAGGGAAGAAAGGCAACATCCCTCAGATGTGCCCTTTAGTGGACTGGTCAAACAATATTACAGGGCAGTAATGTTACGGCACTACAAAGTTGGCGCCTTTTCCCATAGGATAACATTATGGCGTCCGCCATATTACAGGAATTATTTGCTGCTCTGCTGGAAAACAACGATTTGGTCTTTTGGGCTGAAATTTGGAGGGGAGAAGGCCAACATCCTGCAAATGTGCCTTTTGGTGGTTTGGAGAAAAAATATTACAGGGTGGCAAAGTGACAGCACTCCGAAGTTGATGATTTGTCCCATAGGATAACATTATGGCATCCATCGCGTCTTTCAGGGCCTGTATCTCAGAAACGGTGCGAGATACGGACTTTTTGTCAAAAAAATGCTTAACCTCCCAACTAGAGGCTAAGCAAAAAACTAGCCAGGAAAGTAATAATTCATACAAAATTTTATTTTTTTTCTTACGTCATACAGTTTCTGAGATATACAGTAAGCAATTTAGTATTCCAAGTCGTACTTTTCTGCTCTGAAGTCAATTATAATGCATACATTCTTTGTTTTCAATTAGTTTTTTCAATGCAGTTTTTGGGGAAAAGAAGGGTGTGCCCTTTTGTTACTGTGACAGCTAGCGTTTCCAGTTGCGCTTCTGTTACCATTCGAATCACCATTCCCGTCTACGCCACCGTGTGCGTGACGGTTTGCATTTTCATATGCGCTTGCATTTCTGTTTCTGTTGTCTTTACTGTTGCTGTTACGGTTATCATTTATGTTTACTATTGCTGTACCATGACCTTATGTGTAACAGTTTGCATTTTCGTATGTGCTTGCATTTCTGTTTTTATTGGCTTTATTGTTGATGTTACCATAACCATTTGTGTTTACAGCTTCGGTTCTATGACTGTGTGTGTTACGGTTTGTGTTTTTGTACGTGCTTGCATTTCTGTTTACTTGGGTGTTACTGTTACCATTTGCATTTACAATTGTGGTACTGTGAATGTGTGTGTTACCAGTTGCATTCTGTATGCACTTCTGTTTGATGTCTCCATTTAAGTAACTGTTTGGTTCGGCATCACTTTACACTTGTGTTTCTATTTACATTTGCTTTGCCATGTGCATTACTGTTGCTGCTTGTGTTTGCTTTGCAGTTCCTGTTACTGTGTAACAAGACATTTGGGCACTGCGCTGCCGCCACTGCATTCCTTTCATTATTTATCATCCTCAGTCTCAAAAAGAAGGGAAATTAGAGGCAAAAAACTCTGTTTAATGCATCAGTTATGGTTGTTCCACAGCAAAAAAAGCTAGTAAATTCAGGGTTAGGGTTGAAGGCCCCCCTTGGACCCCCCAGGCCACCCCACAACTATCATCAGGGTGTGCATTGGGGTCATCGGTCCTAACTCTCACCCCATTCTCCTATACCTCAGCTTCTTTACACATGTGATGGGCTGAGAGTTAGGGCTGACAACCCCAATGCACACCCCGATGCCAGTTGGGTGGTGGGCTGGAGGGTCTAAGGGGGAGCTTTCAACCCTAACCCTGAATTTCCTAGCTTTTTGTTTTTCTGTGGAACAACCCTAACTGATGCATTAAACAGAGTTTTTGGCCTCTAATATATATATATATATATATATATATATATATATGTATGCATGCAGGATTTTGCAGTAGAGTTACTGCAGCAAACAATGCAATTTTAATGGGAGTTAATCACTTTTGTCATGCAGGAAACCTGTGACTCTGCACTTCATCCCAGCAGGCTTCACTGTACATATATATATATATATATATATATATATATATATATATATACATATATATATATATATAGTGGCACAGTAGTGCCACTATAGTTAGGGTTGAGGACCCATTTACATGTTAAACCCAAAATTTTGCACCTTAATAACTTTGCAGCTGTTTGATGGATTTGCCTGAAATTTAGAATACACAATCAAGACCCATAAGCATTGGGATCTGCCAAGTTTTGTACATGTCACTTATACGGCTCCAGAGTTATTAAGCATGATCTGCACGCGTGTTTACGCTTTTCTGGAATTTTACGGTCACGCCTACAGGTTGCACGGTTTGCACAACCAGTCCAAAATCTTCAGGGAACATGTGGCTGGGGTTCCCAATGTGCCTTTTGAAGATTTCGTGAAAAAATATTAAATGGTTCAGAAGTTATTCAAAAAACCAGTTCCCATTATAAGTCAATGGGAAAAGTTAACAAAAGTTTGACAGTGTCATAAATGCAGTTTTACTTTCGCAAATGGCCTTTTACTGTCACAAATCCGCCATTTTGTTTCAGTTAGCGATCAGAAAAATGCTTGGCATTTAAAATTGGGACCCTCTAGCAACCTAATTATTTTTGTATTCACCTAGTTGGACCCTGAGGATGCTAGCCATGTCTTTATTTTGTGGTAAAACACCCCAGAAAAATGTTTTTCAAATTTCTGGAAAAGTACTTTTGCAAAGTACTGTTGCACGTGTGACAGTGTCAAATGAATTTGCAAAAGATTTCGCAAACTTTGACAGTACTTTTCTAGGCTGGGGGAAAATGACAGCAATTCTTTGGCACCCTGCTGCAAAAGAACGATTTGGTGGTTTGGCCGGAAATTTGGAGGGAATGCAGCTGGCATCTCACTGATGTGCCTTTCACTGTTTTGTTGAAAAAATATTATATGAAGGCAAAGTTACAGCACTCCAAAGTTGACACTTTTTCCCATAGGATAACATTACAGTGTCCGACGCATTACAGGAATCCTTTGGCACCCTGCTGCAAAATAACGGTTTGGTCTTTTGGGCTGAAATTTGAAGGGAACACAGGCAACATCCCACAGATGTGCCTTTTTGTGGTTTGGTGAAAAAATATTACAGGGAGCCAACATTATGGCACTCCAAACTTCTCTTTTTTCCCCATAGGACAACATTACGGGGTTTGCCGTGCCTTTCAGGGCCCGTATCACGGAAATGGTGAAAGATATGGACTTTTTGTCAGAAAAATACTTAGCCCCCAAACAGGGGCTAAGTAGAAAACTAGCCAGGAAAGTCATAAATCATATGCCTTTTAAATTTTTTTCTACATCATACGGTTCCTGAGATATAAGCAATTTAGTTTTCTAACTCCTCATTTTCTGCTCCGAGAACCATTATTATGCATATATTCTTTGTACTCACTGTCTTTCTTTATGCAGCTTTTGGGGAAAACCAGCCTGTGTGCTTACATTACTGTTACCATTACCGTTTTTGCTTGCGGTTCCGTTCCCATTTTACTTACCGTTCACATCTACGCCACCATGTGCGTTACTCTTTGCGTTTTCATTTGTGCTTGCTTTCGCATTGTTTTTAACATTTCTGTGTACACTACTGTTTCTCTCTCTGTTTTGCTTTGCGTCATCATGCTCATTACTATTTGTGTTTGCAGGCACAATGTTACTATGTGACAAGACATCATGTGGTGGGAGGCCCCGTGCTCCCGCCACTGCATTACATTCACTATTTCTCATTATCTTTCTCAAAAAGAAGAGAAATTAGAGGCAAAAAAATCCATTTAATGCATTAGTTAGGGTTGTTTCACACCAACAAAAGCCAGGAAATTCAGTGTTAGGGTTGAAAGCCCCCTTGGTCCCCCCGCTCACACCCCAACCGCATCGAGGTGCGTATTAGGGTTGTCAGTCCTAACTCTCACCCCATTCTCCTACACCTCTGCTTTACACATGTGATGGGTGGAGTTAGGGGCCATGACCCTAATGCGCACTCTCAAGGCCGGGTTAGTGTGGGCAGGGAGGCCAAGGAGGGCTTTCAACCCAGCACTGAATTTCCGCACTTTGCTGAGTGTAAAAACCCTAGCTAATGCATGAAATGGAGTTTTTTGCCTCTAATTTCCCTTCTTTTTGAGAATGATAATGAGAAATAGTGAATGTAATGCAGTGGCAGGAGCGTGGAGCTCAAAGGGCCCCATGCTCCCACCACATGATGTCTTGTCACATACCAACACGGTGCCCACAAATGCAAATGGTAATACACATGATGAGGCAAAGCAAAATGCAAAGATAAACAGTACTGTAGACACAAATGGTTAAAATAATGCAAACGCAAGTGCAAATGAAAACTCAAAGGGTAAAGCACATGGTGCCGTAGACAGGAACAGTAAGTGAAACAGGTATGGAACCACAAGCAGAAGCAGTAAGGGTAACAGTAATATAAGCACACAGGCTGGTTTTCCCCAAAAGCTGTGTAGAGAAAGACAGTGAGTGCAAAGAATGTATGCATAATAATGGGTGTTGGTGGAGAAAACGAGGAGTTGGAATACTAAATTGCTTATATCTCAGGAACCGTACGAAGTAGAAAAAACATTTAAAAGTCATATGATTTAGGACTTTCCTGGCTAGTTCTGTACTTAGCTCCCAGTAGGGGGCTAAGCATTATTCTGATGAAAATTCTGTATCTCACACCGTTTCCAAGATACGGGCCCTGAAAGGTGCGGCGAACTCCGTAATGTTATCCTATGGGGAAAAAAAGAGAAGTTCAGAGTGCCATAATTTTGCCTCCCTGTAATATGTTTTCACCAAACCACTAAAAGGCACATCTGTGGGATGTTGGCTTTCTTCCCTCCAAATTTCAGCCCAAAGGACCAAACCATTATTTTGCAGCAGGGTGGCAAACAATTCCTGTAATGCAGCGGATGCCGTAATGTTATCCTATGGGAAAAAGCATAAACTTTGGAGTGCCGTAACTTTGCCACCCTGTAATATTTTTTCACCAAAACACTGAAAGGCACATCTGTGAGATGCTGGCTGTGTTCCCTCCACATTTCAGCCCATAAGACCAAACCGTTCTTTTGCAGCAGGGTGGCAAAGATTTGCTGTCATTATGCCACAGCCTGGAAAAGTACTGTTGAACTTTGCAAAAGCTTTCACAATTTCATGCGACAGTGTCACAAATGCGAAAGTGCTTTTTCCAGAAATTTGAAAAACATATTTCTGGGGTGTTTTACCCCAAAATAAAGACATGCCTAGCATCCTCAGGGTCCGACCAGGTGAATACAAAAAGAATTAGGTTGCTAGAGGGTCCCACATTTAAATGACAAGCATTTTTCTGATGACCAACTGAAAACAAAATGGCAGATTTGTGACAGTAATAGGGCCATTTGTGAAAGTAAAAACTGCATTTGCGACGCTTTTGAACTGTTTGTTAACTTTTCCCATTGACTTATAATGGGAACTTGCTTTTTGAATAACTTTTGAACCGTTTAATATTTTTTCATTAAATCTTCTAAAGGCACATCGGGCACCCCGGCTGCACGTTTCCTGAAGATTTCAGACCAGTCGCACAAACCATGTGACCTGTAGGTGAGAGCAAAGAATTCGCAAAAAAGCGTAAACACACATTTCGTTGGTGCTTAATAACTCCGCAGCCATATATCCGACCAGTACAAAACTTGGCAGATCCCAAGATCTACCATGTCCAATCATGCATACCAAATTTTCAGCACATCCGTTGAACAGTAGAAAAGTTATTAAGGTGAAAAATTTGACCCTTTTACCTTAAAATGGCTCCTTAACCCTAACTGTAGTGGCACTAATGTGCCACTATATATATATATATATATATGTATAAATATATATATCTATATATATATATATACACACACACACACTCACTCACACACACACATATATATATATATATATATATATATATATATATATATATATATTTATATATATATTATATATTTATATATATATATATATATATATATATATATATATATATATATTCATGGCAAAAAAATCTGTTTAATGCATCAGTTAAGGTTGTTCCATGGTGGCAAAGTGAGGAAATTCAGTGTAAGGTTTGAAAACCCTAATTCCGCATTCACCCCCCCCCCAGCACCACATACACACAGACGCACATGCAAGTAGGGGGAGGACCAAGGCAACATGACTAATCACAGACAACCAGCAGCAGGTGACAGAAATAAAAAAAACAACTGTCTAAATATACTACAAGACATCCCCACCCTCCTGACCAGGTACTGCATGCTCAGTGGAGATCAACAGCAAAACTGAGGCCATGTACACCAAACATACACATCCCTGATTGCAGGTGCACACAACGTACCACACTTAGGAGTTGCATGGCCTTACCTAGCGATGTCCCACACTCCACCACATCTGGTACTGCACCTTAGCTATAGAGCACAGCAAAACTAAGTAGTTGTACAGGTATAATATGTGTAGTTGATTTCAAGTATACACAACCTCCCACCGTTAGGCACTGGAGGACCTTCACAATGCAGTGCTTCACCCACTGAGACCAGGTACTGCATAGTAACTGGAGAGCCCCAGTTTAAATGAACCCATGAAGATCAACACTGTTACTCCATGATTGCAGCCTTGCAAAGGTTAGTACAATAATGAGTCACAGAGTCTGTGAGAGAGAATGCCCCCTCCCGTCCTACAACACTTGGTCCATTGCAACTGAAAGCTATAGTAAAAGAAAGTCTGTTTATATCTGCGGTACACCTACTTGATTGCTGGTGTAGTACAATAACCATAGTTATTACTTATGGCATCAGCCACAGAATGGTCTGCCAAACCCAAAAACTAGGTACTACAACCTGAGTGTAGACCAACTGCAAAAAAGTGAGGCTGTGGACATAAATGGTACAGCTCATGCATTGCAAGGATACTCAACTTACCACAATTTTGATTAATGTGGTGTCAGAGAGGCAATGTCATTGTCTTTACCAGGTACTACCTCCTCAGTAGAGAGCTACAGCAAAAGTGAGCCTATAGACATCCGTGATACACCTCCGTCATTGTAGGTACACTAATGTTAGCATGTTTAGAAGTTGCTTGGCCTCAGCCAGCTAATTCCACTCCGTGTTAGACAGACCAGTTACTGCATTCTTAGTATACAAACACGCTGAAGGTAAGTACAAAGACATCAACAGTACACCTACATCACTGAAACTGTATATCTGTTAGTGACATTAGGAGTTGCACAGCCTTGTACAGACAATAGTTCCCCTGTACCTCCAGGTTAGGCTGTGTATCTTGAGTGGACAGATGCAGTTAACTTACTACTATGTACATCACATATTTAAATGCAACAGTTCTTGTATCTTGATGATGGATGTGTCTTTTACTACATTTACATAGTTGTTTTTATTTCTGTTTACTCATGAGTGTACAGACCTTTGTCCGGCTGCAATCAGAGCGTTGCATTGTTGTTGTCCAGTCAGGGTGCAGTACCAGGTGTGGAGGGGTGTGGGGCATCGCTAGGTAAGGCCATGCAACTCCTAAGTGTGGTACATTGTGTGCACCTGCAATCAGGGATGTGTACGTTTGGTGTACATGGCCTCGGTTTTGCAGTTGATCTCCACTGAGCATGCAGTACTTGGTCAGGTGGGTGGGGATGTCTTGTAGTACATTTAGACAGTTGTTTTTTTTTTATTTCTGTCACCTGCTGCTGGTTGTCTGTGATTAGTCATGTTGCCTTGGTCCTCCCCCCTACTTGCATATGTGTGTGTGTGTGTGTGTGTTTGTGTGTGTGTGTGTGGCTGGGGGGGTGAATGCAGAGTTAGGGTTTTCAACCCTAACACTGAATTTCCTCGCTTTTGTCGCTGTGGAACAACCTTAACTGATGCATTAAACAGAGTTTTTTTGCCATGAATATCCTGTCTTCTTGAGAATGAGAAGTAGCAGTACTACCTGAAATGTTGTTGTGGCAGCACCACACACATAGCCAAATGCACACGAATGAAGAACACAGTAAGTCATCTAGCAGAATTGTCTGTTATGAAGAGTGACACAACATCCATCTCAAGCATATGCCTCTTAATATTTATCTATTTCCTTTTGCTTAACATTGTTATGTCACATACTAATTTATGGTGTTGCATTGTTTCACACACTACCTTTTTGCAGCCAATGAGACTACTCTTGTGAGACATAAACAATGTGGCACTCTATTTCTCAGCACCACTGTTAAATATTTAGATATCTTACATGGTCCTCTTCTGTACCTTTACTACACAAACATTTTGAACATAACTCATACTTATTAATGTACCTACAAAAATGTTGTCATAACACTGCAAGATATGTAACACAACAACAATTGTAATGTGTTATCTGTTTAAACCTGAAACTTTGTGTATAATGCCATTCTTCACCAAAGTAAGGAAAATGAATGATTTCTTATAGAATATTTAAGCAATAAGGCATGACCAAGGGTTCTGTTAATGGTCTGTTAATCATCTGCTAGGGGTGTACTGTGGCACGAGGTGTAGCCAACTGCCACATGCCCCTAGAGGGTGATTAACTGACCATTAACATAATCCCTGGCAGTGCCTTATTGCTATTATAATAAAACATGTTTTTAAACAGTGTTAAACCTTGTTCAGCATATGGTTAAGCTCTACATGTATGTTAATAAAACATTATAAAAAGGGTCTGAGAAATAGAGACTTCTGATTGGTTGTAAACATTCTATTAGCCCTATGTTAATCTTTGATTAACATACATGTACAGCCTAGTCATATGTTGAAAAAGTTTTAACACTCTTTAAAAAAACATTTTATTATAATAGCAATAAGGCACTCCCAGGGGTTATGTTGATGGTCAGTTAATCACCCTCTAGGGGCATTTAGCACTTGGCTACACCTTGTGCCACATTACACCCCTAGAGGGTGATTAACAGACCATTAACATAACCCCTGGTCATGCCTTATTGCTTAATTAACATAAGGCTGTTAGAATGTTTGCAGCCAATTAGAAAGCTCCATTTCTTAGACCCTTTTAAATAAATATTGATGACAAAGATCCCCACAACTTAATAATACCACAAGAAAAAGTGTTATGTTCAAAAAATATTATTTCTATATATATTAAAGTAAAATAATATTATTTTTAAACATTCAAATAAAAACAGTCAGTCCTGACAAAAAATGTTTATACAAATTCAACCACGTTTAATACAAAAAAAAAATTATTTATCTACTAAAGTAAATGTTACAACAAAAATAGATATATTCATTAAAAAAGTTACAAAAATGATTATTTAAGAAAATGTGTAGAAAAACATTTAACAAACTATATACAATATTAACAAAGAGCTCTCAGAGAGAGGTGTGCTGCTGCTTGAAGCAGCCCAGCCCATAAGTTGTATTCAATGTGGAGGTGCAATGGAAGTGGAAGCTGTTGCACCTTCCAGAGGAGATACCCGAGCAGCTGTGTAGGCTGGTCACTGTCTCCCAGGGAAACTGGATGTCACTGGTGGAGGTGAAGTGCTGGTGCTGGCCACAGTGTCACTAGCCGCTGTCACCACAGGCTCAAGCTTGACAGTCTTTTGTTACGCTTCCATGAAGGACAGCAATTTCTCTTGTCCTTCATGGAGTGGAACATTGTCCCTTATCAGACTGTCAACCTTGTGCTCGAGTCTGCAGTAACAGTGGCAGTGGCCAGCGCACCACTTTAAGCGAGGGTGTCCTGCAAAGTGACAAAAAACATGAATAAATATATGAGCCTCAAAATGGTGATTACCTATCTGTCTTTCATCTTACAATATTGATATCTAATTCAATAATTTTAATACATTTTGCTGGGCACTCTCAAGCCTATAGAGGAATGTGATGTAAATCACAACTCCTGTCTTGTCAGTTCCATTATTATATTTTTTTCTACCATATTATGTTCTTTGTGGACAACTTGAAAAGATCTATAAGAACGGTGTACTTTCTGCACTGTTGTTCTATATCAGTTAGTATTTGGCAACACTCACTACCTAAATGTTTTCACATAATAAACAACACAGTCTGATATACAGTGTTACTAGCTCTTCAATTGTGTATGAACAAGTGAACTTGAACATCTACACCTATATTATTTGTTTGCACCTGTATGAGAATAATAGCATGACCTGCACACCAACACTACTATTTCCATTATCTAATGTTCATATAATCATCTGTTTAATAACTGCTACAAAAGAGACAGACATGTCATAGTTATTTATTTTGTGTACATATTTTCATTGAAGCAAATCATCTTTTACTGCTGTTACATTAATTAAACAGTAAGGCATGACCAAGGGTTATGTTAATGTTCTGTTAATCACCTTCTAGGGCTGTAGTGTGACACAAGGTGTAGCCGAATGCCACATGCACCTAAACAGTGATAAATTGACCACTAACATAATCTCTGGGAGTGCCTTATTCCTATTATAATAAAACATGTTTTTAAACACTCTTAAACCTTGTTCACCATATAGCCAATCTGTACATGTATGTTAATAAAAGATTAACATAACGCTGTTCGAATGCTTGCAGACAATCAGAAAGCTCTATTTCTCAGACCCTTTTTATAATACTTGAAATAATGTTAAACGTTTACAAATCAACAGCTCAGTGACATTGACCACTAATTAATGAAATATGTTCTCTACACATCATGTAAAGAAACTGTGTGTGGGATATTCAGAAGGGTTGTGCATCGCGCAGCACACTGTTGCCATGCGCAACCCACTGATACGCACCAGTGTGATATTCAAAATGGGAATGTGCCTGGTACAAATGCTGATGAGTCAAAGCATATCAGTAATGTATGCAGCACAATTAGGAGGGTCATACTCATTCATGTTCCACACATCCTGATATTCAACCCGGGATGTACTAATCCATGCAGTCACAACCTCTACTTGCACTGCACACAGTTGATCCCCCCAAAAAAGGAGCAACAGCTGGCCACCCACAGCTGAGCTGCCATATTGCATGGTGCAACATGGCAGCTGCCAGCTGTGAGTGGCCACCCAAGCTAAAGTGGTACCTTCATGCTGGCACCCCCCCATGCCTGATTGTGGGCATTAGTATAGCAATAATGGTCCTAGATCCCTGGAGGTCCAGTGTACCACTCGCAGCCTGATTCCAGGCATCAGTGATATATTATGTCAAACCATTCATCCCTGGTGGTCCAGTGGTACACCTCCCCTCCCACCCACTGTCAAGACTGCCCAGCTCCCCCATCAGCAGCGTCGGCGAGCTCTCACCAGCTTGCCACCCCACCGCCCGACGACTGACTCTGTACAGTAGGGCTGTAAACCCATTGGGCCACAGCATAAGCCAATGGGCGTGCAGCCTGTACTGTACTACATAACCCAGATATATGAATGGATGCATTCACATTTCTGTACTGTGTAGTATGATATGGCCTGCACACCCATTGCTTATGCTGTGGACCAATGGCTGTACACTCCTACCATATGGAATCAGTAGGCAGACAGCGGAGTGGCAAGCAGATGGGGAACTGCCACCTACCACTAACTGGGGGGGTGCGGGTTGGGGGAGCTCAGTGCATGGGTGTGCAGGGGAATACCACTGAGCCACCAGAGATGCATTGGTTTCTCATTATATCTTGCTGACAACCGCGATCATGCTGAAAACAGTCCACTACATCACCAAGGGTATTGGACCATTATTTCATTACATATGACTGCAATCAGACAGAAAATGGGCGACTGTAACACCAGGGTTATAGGACATTGTAGTTTATCGCATATCCCCACAATCAGGCTGTAAGCGGTCCACTAGACCACCAGGGATACTGGACTATTATTTCATTACATATTCCTGCAATTGGGCTACGAGCAGTCCACTGGACCACCACTGTTATAGGACACTGTAGTTTATCACATATACCAGTGATCAGGCTGTGAGCGTTCCAGTGGACCACTAGTGATGTGGGTTGTTTGTTATTTATACATATGCCCACAAACGGGCATTGGAGCATGTTGCCAGTAGGGGCAAGGGGCGTTGTTCCCCAATGACTGCAGCATGACAGGGTGGCAGGCACAAGTAGTTGGGGATTGGCACACCTGCATGCAAATGGGGCCATAATGACATGCAAATGGCCCCATTTCCGGCTTGCATGCATGATAGCCCTATTTGCATCTGTACTTTTCTATATTGCAGCAGTTTGCTATAATGAAACAAACTGCAACAGTAATTGATGAAAAAGATAAGTGGCCCGTTAACGTGCATATTCATCAGTCTTCATTACTCACTCTGTAATCTGTGTCATCTACATACCTGCACACTAACCTTCCACTGTCTCTGTGCAGGAGTACGGGTGTGAGCATACACCATAAGCAAACAACAACAATATGTACCCACTTACAGGTAACTTGACACATTGCAAAGCATTACAGTACACCCATCATCTGTGAATGGCAACTACACCATGTGACATATCCATTGTACCCCCGCTACCATTTATCACACTCTTACAATATGGTAACTAGCTCTATTACTACAGTAGGCCCTCACAATTGAATTGAAAACTTGTTTTGAATTGGTTGAGTATGCATTGTAGTACACTGGGCCTTATCATCTTGATTATCAGGAACTTTCTATTTATAAATATACTTCTTATCCCAGTACACTCCCCCTTCATACAGTTAACTTATTATGACATACATGCATGACACACCAGTCCAGTCCACTCCATCACCCTTACACACACATTGCAATAATTATAACATACTCAGAATTGGTTTAGTATAGCTGTTCTCATGTGCCACACTTGTCTCACCATATCATAGATTTCCCCTTAATGTAGTACTACCACCTCACCACGTACTCACTGAGAAACAAAAATGTCATCATAAGTGTACCATCATAATAAATAGAGTACACTATTCAACAAAATACCTCCCAGCTATGCATGGAGTGACACCATATAGTACACCTGTATGCATACTAAAGGAAAAAGTAGATATATGAACATAGAAAACAGACTGTGTCACAAAATGTCAATATACAAATGATCCATTCACATGTTGACTGTCTACTACAGTATTGTTTACATTACCACTTGCTCATTGCTTTTCTGAAATAGCTACACTGCTCTCACAGTACCTAGCAATTAGTAGCTCTGTGACTGCCTTAGGGGTGAAAGGTACTCCATACTACTGAACAGACATTGTGGGTGCAAGGGACTGTGACGCTATTTCTTGTGTGAATATCTTTTATGATGGTACTTACGTTGAGAGCTGGTGCCCGGCTCCTCCTTCACCTCCACAGTTCTTTCTGCCTCAGCTTCCCTGGCAACTATAAAACATATTAGTTAAAAAATATTATAACATATGCCACAGTATATTAATCTGCCACTAAACTTTTATTGTGAAATAGATTTTTTTATACTGTCTTATTGTGTAATTCAAACATGTATCACATTTGTCTTTGCTATGACACCTCTGTGTTTCCATGGATATTGTATCATTCAGCAGCAGTGACATCCACGCACCGGGACTGCTTGTGGACACAGCAACAAACTCACGTGAACAGCAACTACAGTGCCACAACCAATCTTACAGAGAAGTTCCCATACCTTGTCAGCCACATCAGTACTGCACACCCAGTTGTAATTCAGAAAATCTCTCTGTGCAGTACTTACACTCAGAGCTGGTGTCTGGCTCCTCCTTCACTTCCACAGTTCTTACTGGCACTGCTTCCCTGACCACTATAAAACATATAAATAAAAAATATATAACAAATGCCACAATATATTACTCTACCACTAAACTTTTATTGTGAAATACATTTTTTTATACTGTCTCATTGTGTAATTCAACCATGTATCACATTTCTCTTTGCAATGACACTTCTGTGTTTCCATGGATGTTGTATCATTCACCAGCAGTGACATCCATGCACTGGCCCTGCTTGTGGGTACAGCAACAAACTCACTTACATGAACAGTACCTGCAGTGCCACAGCTGATCTTCCAGGGAAGTTCAAACACTTTGCCAGCCACATCAGCACTGCACACCCCACTGTAATTCAGAAACTCTCTCTGTGCAGTACTGCACGTGCCCATGCAGCTGTCCAGTGATGCCCACCCTATTTTCAGTTACTACCCCACTGTTACCATAGACATACAATACTGTCCATTCAGAAATATACAGATTCTGGCAATATATTACCAGAATATAACAGACTCAATATCACAATCTGTTTGGTATGCATGGGTCAGCACCCCAGCCTGATTAACATATATTACTATTCTTCCCTTCTCACATCATTATGTGGACAATGAAACATTCTCCTGTGTATATTGTGTCTGGTCACATCACTACGTCTCACCTAAGTGGGTAGTATATCAATATACAAAAACACTTTAAATATACCAGCCAAGATCTAGATAACATATATTGGGCTGAGTACCTGTATTACTCATTTTGAACATGAGATGATACAAAAACACAATTAAAATCTGTACAGATATCTTCTTAGAGTGCAATGAAGACAACATTCACTTATAAAATAATAGATAAGAAATTCATAGGACAACAATACTTCACATACCATTGCTGTCTAGAAATGTCATGACCAGTTGTAGATCATAGTTAAACCAAACTGAGATGTATACAACTACCGTACATCTGTCTATAAAATCTGTTGCTTTTGAATCACCATTTACGTAATGAAGTAGTATACCTTGTTCTTTAGAATTTTTAAGCAATATACCCCAACGGAGTGTTGGTTTACTGGAGGATATACCACAGCTGGTGTAGTTCAGTCACAAGGTGCAGCTGGTGAGACTTAACCATGCCAAAGTGGTAATCCTCCAGTATACTACTCCTGGAGGGGTATATTACACTGTATAAAGGGCTTGTTTGTTTTTTTACACAAAAAAATATTTAAAACTTTCATTTGATTTCAAACTTGCTGCTCATTTGTTTATCATCCATCCATTAGCTTTACAGTGCTGTGTTTGTGATTAACATATGGATTTGCCAGGGAGTTCCTGATGTGGCTGAGTGCTGTCTGGCACCTTTTACAGCAGGTACACTGGAGTATTTACAACACTGAAAAGGTGCCAGCTAGACAATCAAAATTCAGAATTCTATTCAACTTTTTTCTGTGTGTTGTATTATTACAAATATTAAATGGGTGCTGGAAGTCATATTAACTTTCTGAAGAGTATTTCCTAAAAAGAAGTGACTTAAGTAGTCCAGCTCACACCTTACATGATAGCCTCATACCACCCCAATTATGTAATACAATAATTTCTATTAGCATCTTACCATCTGACTCGACAAGAATGACACTGTAGGTGTCAGAGTGCTCAGCCTCCACAGCTTCGGACTGTCCTGGCACTACCTCAGCTGCAACTGGGGGGTGCCTGCACTGGTCTGTGAAAGAAGACAATAAGTAGATCCACTAAGTTTTGCGTGTAATGTCATCACATTTTAACTACACTATCTTTAAGCATTCAACATGTTTCAGGCACCTAACATTGGCTGTAATCAGGTATTGCAGAGCCATTGCAGACACATATAAAATCGCAATTACTGCAAATAAATATTTCATAAATAAAAGATCATAAGCTGACTCAGTACACAATACTTAGTACTTATGTAGTATGCCACATGAAATACAATTCTGCTTAAATAAAATCGATACTGGATAGTAACTCCAACACTATCACTGGGTTATTCATTCAAAAGCATCGTAAAATACATGTTTTTATCTAAGTCAATATCAAGACACATGTATTGTACGAACATATATATATATATATATATATATATATATACATATATATATGTAACACCAAAAAATATGCATCATTATTTAATAACAGTTATAAATACTTTTTCCTTAACTCAAAAAAAAACCAAAAGACTAAAAAAATGGCGTCTCTTGTGACATACAAAATATTCAGTTGTTTTACACTACAGCAACTTCACTTGTAACATCTTATTGTGATACTAATATGGCTACAACAACAAAGACTTCAATCAGAAAAAGACTTTCTTTTACCCAGTTGTGTACCTGTACTATAATATCATAGAATCTGAGGAATTTTATTGAATAACTTACGATGAGTGAGGTGTTCCCCCATAGCTGGCTTCCCTGCAGCTTCCCATAATTCTTACGTGAGGTAGTACCAGCACTTGTCATTCTCCGGTATCTCCTCTCCTTGCTTCAAAACATAGAAGCATTGGCGCAACAGCTTCCACTTCCTCTTCAACTGCACAGTGGTTTTGTTCTTGACTTTTAATACCATATGCAGGAAGCTGTTTATGCACCTCCACATTGAGTCCAACTTCCGGTTTGTGCTCCGCATTAAAATGAGAGCAATCCCCCTCGCTTGGACTGCCTCAAGCAGCAAGCACACCTCTTTCATGCTCCACTGTCTCATGTTGAATTTTCTATTCTACAATAAAAACATACACAAACATTCCATTACTGTCATGTCTCAGAGTCTATATATTTATATGTATTCTATGACATATTCTGATTAAAACATGTCAAGAACAGCATTTCACAACCCTGCCATACCACTTCACACAGAAATTATTTTTCACATGGGTTGTATTGTGGTACAGTAACACTCCTATGCATGCTTGACACATCCTGGTATTGATCCCGTAATAATGTGAGCATCTGAATCCACAACCCATACTTCTGCTGCACACTGTTGAAGTCCCCCCAAACAAAAATAATTTAAAAAAATGACAACCGCAGTGTACCTGCAGTATTGCACACTACCACATGGCATCAAACAGCTGTGGGTGGCCAACCAAGCTCAAGGGCTACCATGTGTTGGCATCAGCCCTCCTTCATCAACTGTGATTTTGCTATGAAAAATATATTCATGGTGGTCCACTGCACCCCACCCCCTCACCCAATTGTTGGCTTTCTGTTGAAAAGTAACCATTGTGCTGTACTGCAGCTACCACTCCAGCTCAATCTAGCTAGGAAGTAGAGTGAACAGGGCCACAAGGGATACATTCTATACAGTTAACCCATTATAAGGTGAAAGGGTACAGTCCACTGTACTACCAGCAGTATTTTTTTAATTGAAAAACCAAGATCTAGTTTTGAAATACATTACCACAAAGCAACCGGGGGGGTGCATCACTAGCCAACAGGTATTGCCTCACACAACACCAGGGACAAGTTACTGATGAACGGCACACCTGCACACTAATGACGCCAGTATTATATGAAAATAGGTGTATTAACACCTTGCATGCATTATGGCTCCATTTGCATGTACAGTTCTAAATACTGTCATACTTGAACCTAACACCAGTGCACTTCAGTGCTGTATCCCCTCTACTCCTCTCTGCCCATTTACACTCATGTAGTGCTAAAGTAACATGCACAATGCAGGTTGCCAGACTGAAATACTTAACAATGCTGACCATGCCACAGCACTGTAAAATATTGCCCTGACAATAACCTGCTGCATTGCAGTTGCACTTTGCCCAGGCTTGTTCCACAGCCTGGCACAGTCTGAATATTCCTGACCGATTTGTTACATCTGTGTGAGTGATGTATGCAGCTGTTCTATTTTTTGACCAGCATGTTTTGGTTCTGAAAAGAACCTTTGTTTGCACTTTGCTATTTGTTCAAACAGTCTGACATTCTTAGAGGACTTTGAGGATTGCATCTCGAAGGTCTCCCAGGAAATGGCAATTGCCAGCATGTGAGAAGTGTATACCATCTGGTAGGTATAGCCAATCATAACAATACTTAATTTCTGGGTGATGTATGGTGTACATTCCAGACATGCGTAGAAGTGCAGATATCTGTATGCAGACTTTTCTTCAGGCTCTGTCAATAAGGTACATATGGTGTTCTGCTTACCAGACCCTACGTTCTGTAATATCTGAGAAAAAGATTTTGCAGGCAGGCGATATAGTTATAATAGAAGCAAGGTCCAATTTTGCTTCTGTTACTAAATCTACCCAGAGTTTGGTTCCCAAATCATGCCTCTGAGATGTATCAGAAATATGTCTGGATGAGGCTGAGTACTCAAAATTCAGTGCATGGTTGGCATGAGGTGCTCCCACCTCATTCCACCCCTACCAAACCACTTAACACAGCAATTTGCAAGCTGCAGGTTTCTCCCAAAATCACTATTTTGAGCATACTCAGACACTCGTCTCATATACTGTTTAGAAACTATCCACAAAGTCCTTTTGCTGTTTTCTGCCATTCTCAGCTTTTAAACATAGAAGTGGACAGAGAGCTACCAAAAAAGTCAGTGTTCACCCTGCAGTAATTAAGCAGTAGTGAAAGTAAAACTGCTATTTTCCATCCTAACTTCAACCCAGCTTCAGTGGGCTGATCCATAACACACAAATAAAACAGATCATTAGCTACTACTGTGCCTTCATTAACCAATGTAGTCTATGCACGGACTATCACTGCACTTCTGCTACAGCTAAAATGTGCTAAAATTTAAAGGTGGGAAAAAAAGCATCCTTTTGCTAGGCAGTTTTAAACAATTACAACTGCAGAAACATAGAAACATAGAAACATAGTCTGATTGGTTCCCTCTTCTGTTATGGGTACACGTGCACCTTCCTATCTCCATCCATTTGCAGCTGTATCTGTGCAAGTAAGTACCAAACTACTATCTGACTTGAAACAGTTTTACCTAAATAATGCAGAATCCTAGGTTATTTTTAGCAACATAGTCAAATAGAGCAGTAAAAAACGTTTTGATTAATACTATTTACCTGTTACTAACACTTTTTATCATACTAGAAAAATGCTTTATAAAATATAATGTACTTACAGTTATAAATATGCTGTCTCTCAGCGTAAACTAAGATGGCTGCTGTTGACTTCTTCTTCAGTGCTGTCCATCACTGATTAGTTGTCTCACTTGGCCTGACAAATCTAGCATAACATTGGCAGAACTAGCTGTCAGTCAAATAGCAATCAGATACGATTCGATAATGAATACAGTTGCCACTACCAAGCTTAAATTTATAACACTTTTGCATGCACGACACTACTTTTTGTGACACTGTTGAACACACGACACTATTTTTTGTGACACGTTCGTGCACATGACACTACTTTTTTCAAAACTTTGAATTTACAAATAATTTGATGATTTTTTCCAAAAACAAGCATTTGTCAATGCCAAATGTTGTTGCGCTGGCATTGGCAGTGACGGAGGTGGAGAGGCATAGTGCTGTGAGTTTGTTAATGTGTCCCAAAAGGAGATTTTGCACAGCGAGTATGCCACTGTGCGGCAGAGTTGCGTAAATGCATTTTGGGCTGGCTGTGGAAAATGGCAGCTGGACTATTGATAATGAGGTGTGCACAAATGCCAATGGTGAAAATGTGGCATGAAAATATTACAGATTGACAATGTTACAAGGGTGCATGGCAACTGCGCAATGCATGCTTGCAACACAGTCATTGTCTGGACTTTCGCCACCAAATTTTCAACATAGGCATTTTAGGACCTATGCTGATAAATAGTGTCAATGTCATTTCCTGAAAGTGTCCCAAAAAGTGATTTCATGCAGTGACTGTGCAATTCTGCACCAGACATGCAAAAACACATTTCAGCCAGCTGTACTGTTCATAAGCAGGTATGGAAAAATGGCAATGATGAACAGCTGGAGTGAAAGTATTACAAATTTACAAAGTCACAAGCATGCGTGTAAACTGTGCAATGTGCACTTGTTTTATTGACTTTCATTCCTAAATTTTCAACATAGGCATTTTATGACATCTGCTAATGAACAGTGTCACTTCCATTTTCATAATGTGTCTCGAACACGGGCTTTCCACAGCAACTGCGCTATTGTGCACTGGAACTGCGAAAACAGATTTTGGTCAGGATGTGAAAAATGACATCTGCACTGTACATTAGGAGGTGTAGAACAATGGCACTGTGGAAAATGTGTAGTGAAAATATAAGTTTACGAACTTACGAGGGTGTGTGCAAACTGAGTAATACACACTCGTAACACAGTTATTTTATGGACTACTGTCACCAAATGTTCAACACAGGCATTTTAGGACCTCTGCTCATAAACAGTGGCACTGTCATTTTCGTAATGTGTCCCGAACAGTGATTTCGCACAGTGACTGTGCAATTCTGCGCCGGAAGTGCAAGAACACATTTCAGCAAGGATGTGAAAAATGACATCTGTACGGTTCACAAGAAGGTGTGGTAAAATGCCAATGTTGAGAATGTGGCATGAAAATATTGCAAGTGCACTAACTTACTAGTATGTGTTGCACAGTTGCTACGCATGCTCGTGAAACAGTCATTTTATGGAGTATTGTCACCAAATTTTCAACACAGGAATTTTAGGACCTCTGCTCATGAAAAGTGTCACTGTCATTTTTTTAATGTGCTTTGAACACTGATTTCTCACAGCGACCATGCTATTCTGAGCCGGAAGTGCGAAAATACATTTTGGGCAGGATGTGAAAAATGACAGCTGTACAGTACACAAGAAGGTGTGGTAAAATGCCAATGTTGAGAATCTGGCATGAAAATAGTGCGAATGCACTAACTTATCAGTGTGTGTTGCGCAGTTGCTATGCACGATCGGAAAACAGTCATTTTTGGAATTTTTTTCCACCAAACTTGCAACATAGTCTTTTTGAGAGCTCCTCTCAAGAACAGTGGCACTGTCATTTTGTTACTCAGTCCCAAAAGGTGATTCCACACAGTGACTGCAAAATCACCTTCCAGGACTGAATGACGCCACGATAGTGCAAGAATTCATGAGAAAGGGTCCCAAAAACCCCATGTTGAAAATGTGGGACCAAAATTCACAAAAATGCTCGAGATATGCATTAAAGTTGAAAAAACCCTATTCATTCCATTTTACAGCTTACTGGCATTTCTTCAGTTCACGGTCGGCTTTGAAGGTGCAGACATGTTCCCAGTCCAGAAGATTGTTGCACCAGACTCCGTGAGGTAAGTATGGGGTGTGGGGTGGGGGAGGCAGGGTGCACAGTGGGTGGGTGTGGGTGGGGGAGGGGGATCAAGACTCATGAGGGACCATTTTCATTTGCAGGAAAATGAAAAAAAACATCACGGGAGAGTTTTTTTTACAGGGGCTTTGGCATGCTGGGTGGCCTCAGCCTGCTACCTAACTATTTTGAGGGGTGACTGTACCCAATGGGGGATTGGGAACCCTTGTTGGCACACAACATGGGAGAGGAGGAAGTAATGCTGACAGGGATTGGGCACCCCCATTGACACACAAAGAAACTGGAGAGGTATGAGTCGAGGGGGATTGGGCACCCCCCTCGGCATTCAACAATTGAGGTGGGGGTTTTATGCTGATGGGGAGTGGGCTCCCCCATTGGCACACAAAGAAAGCAGGGGGGTCAACTGATAGGGGGACTGGGCACCCCCAAAGTTGGAAGTAGTTAGGCAGTCACCTGCTCCCTGACCATGCACATAATGGCGGCGAGAACGACAAGAAAAGGACCGCTGTGTATGATGAGCTTTGCTCAGATTGCAGCTGACATTTTCTTAGATGTACTTGCCACATTCTGTATGCATGGTGTGGCGCCGGCATGCAGGCTGATTGGGGAATGAGGGACACACCTACTGGTGCATGCTCTGCATTCACCCAACAGCAACCCTGCCTCCAAAGCTGCACTGTCCCACGATGTTGGCTGTGCAAGCGCACCAACATAATGATGATTACTGAAGGGCAAAGTTTCCTGCTTCTTACTTAATGTACAAATACATAAGTTCACACAATTTCACATACTTATTCTGAAATTGTAACTCTACCTGCACAACTATGTAATTGCTGAAGCTACATTGTCATTGTTTTCTGTCACTCCACAAGTGACCTCGATATTCATTCCTAATCAATTATTGTGATTATTTGTCTTAGCAATAACACATGAACAAAGCTAAGCTTAACAATATCTTAAGCACTCCCTAGAGACATAATGTGGCACAAGGTAGAGCCAAGTGTTATATCGCCCCAAAGATGTAATTAAATGACTGTCAATGTGATTCTTGTGAATGCCTTATGGCTATTATGACAATTAATATTCAAAAGTTAAGTGTTTGAAGTTGACTTTATTAATCTGTTACTCGTTTACAGAAAGATTTTAAATAAAGTAGTTGTTTGACCAGCAGTTTAACAATACTAGGTCAAAATTACTATACAGAATTCCAGTGATTCTGCATTGCTGAACAGTGAAATAGTACAAAAAAATCTATGTGGCAAGGTGATAACGCTATACCGGACAGTGTAACATGAATCAAAATAAGACAGTCACAATTTGATCAACCAATCTGATTTAAGCATTTTATAAATCTTTTTTTTTGTAATATTTTATACATAAATCATCTGTCTGGATATACAATGTTAGAAGTGATCAACACAAGCATATACTAATATTGTCTTTCTCTCTGTCTTTTATACAGGTGTCTGATACTTCTGTAACATTGCTGACTGCCACTGTGAACTAACAGATTGAAAGATGCCTGGTAAATACAGACGTGCACGTATAGAAAGACGAAACAGGTACCACAGTACTTCACTGTTGCTTAAGAATGATAAAAAAACAGTGATGTGAGTTCAAGACATAAAACAAAACACAGTTCTACTGGAATAGTGAGCTCTACAGTAACTCATTCCACAACAAAACCACATACTTACTCAACAGCAAGTAAAAAATGTTTACCTGAGCAACAGTTGTGTAGATCTCTCAGATGAAACACAACTATTGCTACAGCAACCATCAACAGACCTTCTAAACAGCGTCGTAAACTCACAGCTGGTGATTTTCATCTGAGAAAGCAAAAATATTTCCGATCGCTAGCAAGTAAAGCAAAGATCGACAGGCTTATTGCTGCTGTGATGAGACATGAGTGCAAAAAGACAAAGAGTCATCTGACTTTGATGAAATTGCATCTCAAAGTATGCACATTTGTTAACACAGCTGTATTTGTTCTTTAACATTTATGGTGTAAGATGTCTCGTGCTTGAACTATTCAGAAAAGTTGTGTATGACATCAAAAAAGGCTACAACGGTATCCTAATTTGACTGTGCACAATTTCTGTGATGTATTCACAGGTCACTGGATGCACATACAGCACTCAGAGGCATATTCCTGGGAAGAATCTTATTATTCACAGAAAAAAGAAAGCAAGTTCACCATTGATGAGTCCAATAAACTGGTCAATGTGCTCAGTGTCTGTGATGACACAGCAATGGACACAAATGATGACTGTGATGCAACCACTGTGTCCCATAAACAGCACTGTCTCTCATGGCCATGTGATGAAACCTGCAACCATAGGCAATCATCATTTGAAAAAGTTGAACAGTTTGTCAACCTATTTGTGATAACATCTCACAAAGAAAGATATAAACTATTTAACAAGACTGACCTTTGTGAAATTTGTCCACATACTGGACTTATGGGTCACTCACTAGCATGCCTCAATAACGGTGTTAGTGACAGTGTCTTTCACAACATGCAGATGCTAGGAGTGCATCAAACAGGCATGCGAAACTTTGTATACATGGTTTATGAAGTCCGACTAGTTGTCAATCAGTACACTTGTTTAAATGACTTATTGCAGTGTGGTGACATGCAGGGTGCCATCACATTTCTCAAACAGCTGCAACGTGTGACTTCTGTACTAGACACAACTATTTATCAGTTAGCAAGTTCCGCTGAAACATCTGTTTCTGTGATAGAAACTGACATACTGCAACAGTACAGCAAAGAAATTGCAAAATTTGAGCTGGCAAAGGCTCAGAAGTTTGACTCTGTATGTGTGTCATGCGATTGTCTGTGCTACAGCAAACAGTCACAGTGAACCTGGAAACCTTGTCACCATACAATGACATGTGGTTCCATCTCTCAGCATTTTTGCCAATGAAATCTGACTTTAAGTTACAGACCACCATTCTGCTGTGCAAACACTGTTTCTCCAAACTAAAATCTAACATTCTGCCACCAAGGTCACTGTTGAATAATATGGAGGCACATGTTACACCAAGTGAGATTGCAATATTGAATATGTTTGAATGCATTCTAATTTCAGACAATGAAACCATTTCAAACCATTCTACATCTGAACACAAAGACTTGGAACATTCCACAGAAAGAACTCAATAGATCTCTAAAGGGTTCCGTGATGTATCTCCCACTTCCTCTACAGGAAAATGTGGAGGCAATCTCTATGGAAAATAGTTTGGTGATTCTTGTAAATGGCGTTCCAACTAAGTCCAAGGTCATCTGGCAAGATGTTGTCAATGTACAGAAGGTAAAGCTTGCTCTTAGTTATTTAAAGAGTAACAATCCCTTTTATGCAGACCTTGACATAGATCACATGACTAGTCTCTCTGTTCAACCTGATCTCTTAGAAACAACTAAGCCAATGATTGAGAAGGTCAGTGGACAGGCAAGTGACAATGTGTATGAACAGTACACAGTTCACCCACTACACGGCAGAGATCCAGTAGGAGACAACATTGACCTCTATCAAATGAAACAGGTGGAAGGTGAGCATGTCAGCATTTGGGAGGCAACACTAGAAGCACGCTGTTTCCCAGACTTATTCCCAAAAGGGTCAGGTGGATGGCTAGATGAAAGGGAAGTGTGTGTACAGGGTGCTGAGTACTGCACTAGCCATGTGCTCCGTAAAGATGGCGAATTCAGATGTAACATACAGTACCTGTTTCATCTCCTCTGGGAAAGTGAACTTAGCATTCTGTCTGCATCTATTGCACATGCTGTTCATCTCACAACTCCACTAGATGGAATAACAGCTGCTCAATTTTTAGAGAAATTAAAGCAGAAAGATGAAAATGTGCAAGTGAATCTGTCATCCATACCTTCAAGTCTACGTGGCACCAAAGAATATTGGTATCGCAGACACTCGGAAGTGATGACAATGCTGCAAGAGTATGGTGCAACCATATGGTTTGTCACACTTAGTTGTGCTGAATATGCCTGGGCCAAGCTCATTGAACTGTTGAAGTGGGCAAATTCTGATGTTGATGGCATTTCATCAATGACTGTCAGAGAAATGTGTTCACTTGATCCTGTGTCTGTCAATTTTCATAAGTAGTTCCATGACATTCTGACTTTCATATTGTCAAAGGGTAATACACCTCTTGGTACTGTGGAGCATTACTTTTGGAGGACAGAATATCAAGCATGGGGTGCCCCTCGTATCCATATGTTATTGTGGATCAAGGATGCACCACATATAGGTGAACATGAAGCAGCACAAGTGTTAGCATTCATCAAGAAATATATCACTTGTCACATTCCAGACAAGTATGACAGTCCTACACTATGGAAGTTGGTACAAAAGTTCCAGTGACATATTTGTGCAAAATACTGCTGGCGAGTAGTAAAGAACAAATCTAATTGGTACACACAATGTTGCTATGGATTTCCTAGATGAGTTTGTCAGGATGGTTCCATGAATGAACTTTTTTCAGCAATGCGACACCACTTGAAGGCAAAATCAACCAAGAGGGTATACGAGTTACCCAGAGATGAGAAAGAGGTGTACATCAATGACTACAACCCAACTCTTCTCCTAATGTGGCAAGCAAACATAGATGTTGAGTTTGTGGCTGACAACTCATTGGCCCTGGTGCAGTACATGAATTCGTACATAACCAAACATGAGCAGACTAGCTTGCAAGATCTTTGGGAAGATATTGCCAGTTCAAGCAGAAGCCTGACATCTCAGCTGTGGTCATTGGGCTTGAAGACCGTTTCACACAGAGAATGTGGAGCTTATGAAGCCAGTGACCATTTAATGGGTACACATCTGTAAGGGAAGTCTGATGCTGTCTGGTTTCTCAGTGTGAACTACAAAAAGAAACGCAAACATGCACTGATTCCCCATGCTGAAATTGAGGAACTCGCTGCCAATAGACCTTCTTCAAAACATATCCTGAAGAATAACCTGATAGACACATACTACCCCTGTAGACATGATGACATGGATGATATGTGTCTCTTTCAGGTAGCTAAGTGGTATGACTACAAGCCAGATATATCACCTGACTCAACACGCCACATTTACAAGGTGAACCGAGTGGATGGCTGTCTCATAAAGAGACACAAGTCATGTCTCATAGACCACTGTAAATTATATCTAGGTACATTGGAGAGCAGAGAGCATTACTACTTTGCTCTCCTATTCCTATTAAGACCCTGGAGGAATGAGGCTGAATTAAAAGGTGACTGTGATACATTTGAGGAAGAATTCAATCTCAGTTACAAGACTTTCAAAACTGAATACTCAGAGACATACATACAGAGACTAGAGGCTGAGAAAGAACAGCTTGAGAAGGCAGAGAAGCAGCTTCAGGAAGACACTCCTGTTAGCTCACAAGACAATCTTGATCCAGAAGGACAAGCTGTTCTAGGTGAACCTCTGCCTTTAAATGCCCCAGAAGTGTTAATCTCAGAAATTGAGACAGCCATGGAACATGGAACACACTCCACTGTCAACCCAGCTGATCTGAGAGAAAGACTGAATCAGCAGCAGCATGTAGTTCACTCTCATGTCATTGATGCCGTTCAACATGGCCTACTACATGAAACAAAAAAATGTGACTGTCTTGACTATAAACCACTACTGATCTTTGTTAGTGATTCAGCTGGCACAGCAAAGAGTTTCCTTATTGAAGCCATCGCTGCTGAAATACAGAGCCTGACAGGGTCATCAATGTCTGTTGCTCTTACTGCTCCCACAGGACAAGCTGCATACAATATTGGTGGAGTTACATTACACCATCTCTTTATGTTACCAGTGGAACATGACAAAACAGGAGAGTATCGTAAACTGTCATTTGAGGTTGCATCTCAGCTCTGTTCCATGTTCACAAAGATGAAGTTCCTCATCATTGATGAAATCAGCATGGTCTCCAATGTAATGCTTGCCTGTATACATCTACATCTACAGGAGATCTTAGGTACTGATAATGGAGTACCATTTGGTGGCAAAAGTATTGTTGTATTGGGGGACCTTTTACAGCTTGCACCAGTTAATGCAGAGCATGTGTTTGCAACTCTGACTGCCAAGCAAGCTAAGAACATACTTGGCTGCATTGCAGGTTATAACATTTGGGAGTTATTTACCTATGCTGAGTTGTATGAGAAAATGTGCCAAAGTGGTGATCTGGCTTACAAATCACTTTTAGATGAAGCTCGTACAGGTTCTCTATCACCAGAACATGTTGCTATGTTAAACGATCGGAGAATCAGAGTAGATACTACATCCATAGAAACAGCATGTAATGTTTTCAGCGATGTGTACTCTACAGGGACACACATAGTGTGTCTTATGCCACTAAAGAAATGCACTGAGTTCAACAATGTTATGATGCTGAGAGAAAACCAAGAAATTCTAACTCTACATGCTGTTGATACAGTTGATGGTGTCATTCTCAGTCGCAACCTAGTAGCAAAGATGACTGAACGACTCAGTGAACTAATGTCAGATGTTTCATACACAGTTGGCCTAGAAGCTGTTCTTACACTTTGTAGGAACGCACGTATCATGCTACGATGTAATCTCAGTGTTGAATGAGGCATGGTAAATGGTGCCATGGGTAACATCATTGATTTTGTCTGCAATGTCCAGAAGACATACAGTATATTGAGACTCTCGTAGTTCACTTTGACAACATGGAACAGCCAGTACACATAGAATGTACCTGTGTGAAATTTCAGGTATTTAAGGATATCTATGTAAACAGGAAACAGTTCCCACTATGTGTTGCATATGCTGTTTCTATTCACAAATCTCAGGGACTGAGTTTGGATTCAGCAATGGTGGACATAGGTACAGACATTTTCAAGGATGGCATGAGCTACGTGGCACTTTCATGTGTCTGTTGTCTTTCTGGGTTGCACATTATAACTCTTGCACCTCAGAAGATACGAGGTGACAAGCAATGTATTGTTGAGTACAACAGGATACATACTCTCCATCAGCCACAAATGTCTTTAATACCACTGCCTACATATCTGGCTGACTCACATTGTACAGTCATATCTACAGGTGTCATCAAACAGGCATGAGGTTCCACAAGTGATTCAACTCTAAAGAGTTCAACAAAGGTCACAATATCAACTAAACATTCAGAGCCAGCAGTTCATCAGAAATCAGTTGGTGTAGCTGTTGTACCAGTCTTTGACAACAGCACTAGAGTGAACTGCTATGCTAACTCAGCTATGCAAGTTTTTCTACACATGCCACACTTTCTGCAGGCAATATCTGCTTCACAACATACTCCCCTATCAAATGCATTAAAGCAGATTGTCAACATGACTTCTGACCAGACTAACAATGTGCAGTCACTAACACCACTACGCCAGGTGTTAGGTACATATGATGGGTGTAGTACATTTGCTGCTGGCATGCAGCAAGACACTAGTGAGTTTATGATGGCTATCATAAACAACTTGGATGAAGACGGCACTCCAATGCACCAGTACTTCACTGTGTCATATGTAACCAAATATGTATGTGTATCATGTGGTCATTCACAGCTTGAAGCCACAGAAGACATGCTGTGGATTACTCTTTTTATCCCTTGAGCCAAAAGTGTCAAATTTCAACAGCTATTTACCAATGCTCAATGTGGTCACTCCTGTAAAAGGTGTGGAGGCAGATGAACTGAGTCCATATGTCTCAGGAGTTCATCTCAATATCTGTTGCTTATATTGCACAGATTTGACTCCAACAGGCTCAGAGTTGACACTCCTATCACAGATTACATAGCTGGTAGAATAGTTTTTAACCAATCTGTGTTTGACACTCACAGTGTAGCCTACCACCATGGTCAATCTATGCATTCTGGCCATTACACCTGTTTGCTAAGGTACAGAAGTGGATGAGTACAGTGTGACGACTCTATGAGCAGTTTTAAACAGAGACTGCCACTACCCTTAAAAAATGCATATCTTCTAATATTGAAGGATTATGATGACCTTCATATTTCAGAAGAATAGAAGACAACATGTGGCATTTTTTAAATGACTACTTTGTGACAGAATCAGTCGTAGGTCAGTACAATTGTTTACAATCTACAGTACGACTCTCAATAAACCGTAGCATAGCAACAAAATTATATACTAGCAGAGACAGTTCATGCACTATGACATCTAAGATCTTGTGTAGATCAGTGACAACATGGAAATTGTTGTAGTGGCTTCAGTCGGTGCCAACAGTATTCACAGTCACTAGAGAAACCATGCTTACATGTCTATTAAAGATTGCATATTTCAAAACAGAGTCCTTTCTGGCTCCCCTGTTCTGTACATATCTTTTCTTGTAGGTGTATCATACCCATACATAACAGGAAGTTGTTGCCAGTTCCTAACTTTTTGCCTCTGCAGAGACACAAAGTTGTCCCTTATCATTTAAAATAAGTGTAACACATCTCATTCATCAAAGGGAACACTCTGTCACAAGTTTTCTATCACCAGTTTTTTTGTCTATTACCCGTTGACATCTAGACAACAGCATCATTCATTCACCATGCAACTGTGTTGAACTATGCCTGATGTATTTGCTACACTGAAACTGTACATATGTAAAAATAAAACTCTTTAGTGATAATGAAGCAAGTTAAATGAAGCAAGTGTAAATACTGAAGTATTGCTGCTTATTAACAAATGACTTTTGCATACCTATGTGATGACATGTAAATAATATTTACATTCTCATTTTGTCTCACCATTGTTGTTAACTAGTTTAATTGTTCTAGTAAAAGTATTACTATAAGAGTCAAGTAAAAATTAATTCTTAACATGTAATAGAATACTACAGTGATAAAGTTCAGTGACCCATATCTTTCATAAAAACAACGTGCTACACACATTTGTTATTTACTAGTTCAGAGCTGACATAATAACTAATGTAACCATTGAAAGAAATGTATATTGTACCTGTAGTAATATGAAATCTGTTGTACTTGTTATGCAAGTAAACATAGAAACATAGAAACATAGAAACATAGAAGTTGACGGCAGATAAGGACCGCAAGGCCCATCCAGTCTGCCCATTTCTTTTTCTACCTTATAAATGTGCCATCGGCCTTTGCTCTGTCAGTGACCTATCTATTCATAGTCATTTGTATTGCTCCCTTATGCCTATCCCATGCCTGTTTGAAGCCCTGCACTGTATTCATAGCCACCACTTCTTGTGGTAAGCCATTCCATGCATCTACCACCCTTTCTGTGAAAAAATTTCTCACATTCCCCTTATTGACCTCCCTCTAATCTCATGCTGTGTCCTCTTGTCCTGCTATTTTCTTATATTTAAACATGTTAGACTCTTTCACCTTGTTTATGCCTTAGGTGTTTAAATGTCTCGATCATATCACCTCTCTCCTCCTTTGCTCAAGGGTATACATATTGAGCTCCGTTAATCTGTCCTATATGTCTTCTGATGCAGTCCCTGCACCATTTTGGTTGCCCTTCTCTGGACTGCCTCAATTTGGTTAATGTCCTTGTGAAGTGTGGCCTCCAATACTGCACTGAGTACTCCAGATGGGGCCTAACCAATGTCTTGTACAGAGGGATTATTACCTCCCTCTTACGACTTGTGATACCCCTACTAATACACCTAACACCCCTAGCCTTACCTACTGCTTTGAGGTCTGTTTGATGATTTTAGGTCATCAGTGATGATGATGCCCAAGTCTCTTTCTTCCTTTGTGACTGCTAGCAACTCCTCCCAGCCTATAAGTGGCTTCAGGGTTTCTCTTCCCTATGTGCATGATTTTGCACTTCTTTGCATTAAATCCCAGTTGCCACTCTTCTGACCATTCTGCTAGTTTATCCAGATCTCTTCTCATTCTGCCCACCCCATCTGGATCATCTACTCTGTTGCAGATCTTGGTGTCATCTGCAAACAGACAAGCCTTACCTCTAGTCCATCTGCGAGGTCACTAATGAAGATGTTGAATAGGACTGGCCCAGGACTGATCCCTGAGGTACCCACTTGTGACTTGCATCTCTTCTGACTGTATACCATTTACCACCACTCTCTGTTTTCTGCCAGTCAACCAGTTTGCCACCCAGTTGACCAACTTCTGACCCACCCCGAGCCTACCTAGCTTATTTATCAATCTTCTATGGGAACAGTGTCAAAAGCTTTGCTGAAGTCAAGGTAGGCGACATCAACTGCTCCCCTTGGTCCACCACTCTGGTTACCCAGTCAAAGAAATCTATGAGATTAGTTTGACGGACCTTCCTTTGTAAACCCATGCTGTCTTGGATCCTGTGCCCCTATGGATTCCAGGTGTTGCACTATCCTTTCCTTAAGGAGTGCCTCCATAATCTTGCCCACTACTGAGGTAAGACTGACCGGTCTGTAGTTCCCCGCCTCCCTGCTACCACTCTTGTGGAGTGGGATCACATGAGCCTTTCTCCAGTCTTCTGGGACCTCTCCTGTGCTCAGAGACTCACTAAACAATTCTGCTAATGGCTCTGCTAGTTCCTCCTTTAGCTCCTTAAGTACCCTGGGATGTATGCCATCAGGTCCCATTGCCTTATCCAACCCTGAGCTTAGCAAGCTCTTGTAGGACCCTTTCTTTGTGAAGGGAGTAGTGCTCACCTCCCTCCCCTGTGTCCATGATGCTGAGCTGTGGGCCCTGCCCTGACCTTCTCTTCAGTAAATACTGAGCAAAGTATCTATTTAGGATAGATGCCTTTACAGGGTCCTCCTCCTCACATGCTCCCTTTTCTCCATTAAGCTTAGCAATACCCCTCTGGACTTTCTCCTTTCACTAATGTATCTATAGAAAGTCTTGTCACCTTCTTTACTGTTCGTGCTAGTGTTTCCTCAGTTTGGGACTTTGCCTGCCTTACTGCCTTACCTGCTTCCCTTAGGGCAGTTTGGTATGCCTCCTATCTTCATCCCGCTGTGTTCCTTATATTTTCTGAAGGCCAGCCTTTTGGCTCTGACCTTTTCTGCTACTATATTTGAGAACCAAAGTGGTTTCCTTCTTCTTTTGCACTTCCTTTTCTGTCTAACACAATGGGATGTTGCTTCAAGTATTGTATCCTTAATGCTTGCCCACTTTGCCTGTACCTCCTCACCTGTGTTTCTTTTTGCCAGGGCTAGCTTAACTCTGTTGGCCATCTTATCAAAGTCAGCTCTTCTGAAGTCCCATATTTTTGCCTTGGAATGGGATGATTTAGATGTAGTAGCCAAATTGAACCATACCATGTGATGGTCACTGGCCCCCAGGTGACCTTCTACCTGGAGATCTGTGATCCCTTCTTTGTTAGTCAGTACTAGATCTAGGATAGCCCTGTCTCTTGTCGGTTGCTGTACCAGTTGTTTGAGGCCCTCCCCCTGCAGGGAATCCACTATGAGTCTAGTTCTGGCAGATGTTCCTGCTGGTATTGACCAATCTGTATCTGGCATGTTGAAGTCTCCCATTATCAGAACCTCCCCTTTAGCTGTCATGTTTTGTATATCTTCTAACAGTAATGTGTCTATGTCCTCCCTCTGGTCTGGGGGCCTGTAGACAACCCCAGTTCTTATGGCTGTCCCATTACCTGTTTCCAGGGTGACCCACAGTTCTTCTGGCTCCTTATGTGTATTCTGAATTTCTGTAGCTTTGATATTTTCATTAACATACAGGGCCACCCTCCCCTTTTTGCACCTCGGTCTCTTCTGGAACAATACATATCCAGGTACTGAAGTCTCCCTAGTGTGGTTACTGGTAAACCACGTCTCACTAATTGCTACTATGTCCAGTTTAGCCTCTGACATTATTGCCTGCAGGTCTGGGATCTTATTTCCCAGGCTGTGAGCATTTGTGTACATGATTTTCCATTGGCCAGATTTTGGTGTGTTAGTTGTTGGGTGAAGTTTGGCGTACCCCTGTGCATCGTATGGGAGACAAACCTTTTTCTTACCTGGTGATGCAAATGTGAATGGCAAACACGCTGAATTCCTGTTTGACCACTAGCTGAGGGAGGGTGTTCTTCCATTCGACGTGTGGGTGCTGCCACCTCTCCCCATTTGCTAGTTTAAATATTCTGCAAAGACATCAAACTTCTGCCCCAATGCACTGACTCCTCTTTAGTCAGATGCAGTCCATCAAATTTAAAGAACTTTCGCTCCCAGAACTGTTGCCAGTTCCTACAAATCTGTGTCCTTTTTCTGGCACCAGTCCTTGAGCCACGTGTTTAGCTCCCCTATCTCCCCTTCTCTGACCTTCCGTCCATCTGCTCCTTTCTCCCAGACTGGCAGGATCTCAGAGAAGGAGATGCTGGACGAAATAGATGATAGTTTGTCACCCAGCCTAGTCAGGTGTTCTTGGTCTCCTCAACTGACCGGCTGGCGAGATCATTAGTCCCTATGTGTACTAGGACATCAGTGTTTTCTCCTGCTTTGTGAACAATTTTAGTAATGCGGCCAGTGTCTCTCATGCTGATGTACCTTGGAGACATCTGACCATCACCCTGGCTGGAGATGGGTATCAACTCCCGAATCATGGAGTCTCCTATGATCAGAAGTTTTGGATTTCTTTGTGCTTGTTTAGTTTTGGTTCCTGATTTGGGTGAGTATTGTTGTGCTAGCTCCTGTGCTGCAGTGTCCTGCTCTGCAGTGTCTTCTGCCTCTTTATTTGATTTCAGAGATAGAGGCAGATACCTGTTTGTAGTGTTTATATGGTTTTGGAGGTAATGTGTTGAGAGCAGAGAGTGATGGGGCACCTGATTTGTTCCTCCTAACCACCTGCCAACCTCCTGGACCAACTACCCTCTGTCGGCGAGGTTTTTCTGTTGGATGCTGGGGAAATGGCGGTGGTTCTTATAATGTATTTCCTCTTCAATATGAAATTTGAGGCGTGCAATCTCTGCCCATGCTGCCCGGAGCTGAGACCTAAGATCTCCAAAGGCCCAGCATGTGGACAGTGTCCTAAATCCTGTAAGACTGTCCTTCTGAAAATTGTTCCACAGTACCTGCAGTTAATGAAATCATTCCAAATAAGTTGCTGGGTTTGTAACCCAGACAGAGTAATTAGAAGGAAAAAAAAATGCAAGTAATGGTTTAATTGTGCTTTGTTTAACTTGTTATAACAAGTTAAATTACTAGTGCCCTGTAAATGAGATCACCTTGTGGAGGCTCCACTGATCCGCCCTTCCTGTTCTGCCACAGGAAATGTTACAACTGTGGTACCCTATAAAAGAGTGTAGTGTGGGGTGGTTGGGGATGGGGGTGGTGGCTGGGTTCCCCTGCCAAAAAAGAAGAACCACGGACTGAAAGAACAAGGAGGTAAGGCAGAAACAATCAGTCAACAACAAATGCAGTAACCCTGAAGCTTATCCTAATGTTAGATAAAACTGTAAAACCTGTAAAGCACCACCTGTAATAATTTCAGAAGATATACCCTGTAAGAAACACTTTGCTCCAGAGAAAAATAAAGCAGTAACAGAAGATATACCTTGCAAAGACAATTTGAATCAGAAGATTACAGCAGTAATCTGTTAGCACACACCTGTAGGCACACCTTGTAATAATGCAGAAGAAGGTATACCAGCAACAACAATTTGAATCAGAGAAAAAATAAAGCAATGAAATGTTAGCAACAAACAGTAGCAATCCCTGTGAGTAAAAAAATAAAAACACCACCACACAGTAAATCTGCTTAGCCAAACTAAGTCTTAATCCTTCTCCCTTGCTCTGGTAAGTTTCTCTACTCTGCCTTTCAAGCAGTCTTAGAAGGAAAGAGCTCAGGTGAAGCTAGGTGCCTTGGCCAGCAAACCAAGTAAATGTAATCTATGTTAATGATACTGAAAATTGTAAATCAGACACTGTTACTGATCACAACGCAATTCATACCTGTTCTTGACAGTGTTTATGATTGCCTCTATTGAGGGGTCGGGTGGGAATTTTCCATATGCACCTAGTCAGTAATATATCTTAAAATATTTAACCGAACATACCAATTATCTAATGTCACTGAAATCATAAACTTTTTAGATTCTATTACTTGAACACTTAGCATCTGGTTTTTTGTACACCCCAGGAACATACACATTATCAGTCACACAATAACGACAAATCATCACTGTTTCATGTGTGTAATCACTGCTTAGAAGCTCCTGACATACCTTCATTAATGTAGGACAGGACTAAGGGACGAGACACGATTGGAACATTCAACTACTTAAAAGGTATAAATAATATTGTTAACCAAAGTTTCTTCAAGCTGAGTGCCAAACATATCATGAAGGGGCACAGGCTTCAGCTTGATGGTGGGAGGTTCAGGAGGAATGTCAGAAAGCACTTCTTCCCACAAAGAGTAGTGAACACTTACACTGCACTGCTAAAGGAGGTCACCTTGTTAAAGACAGTGACCAGCTATAAAAAAGCCAGGTATATGCATAGGGGGAAGATAAGAAGCATGCCTAGGCAAGATGGGAGGACTGTGCAGGGATAGCAGAGACATTAGCTCAGACCCCTGCAACACGAGCAGACTTAATATACCAAATTGTCTTCTGCTGCCTTCTTCATATGCTGTGTTTCCATATGTACATACTTATTCCAATTCATATCATCTACTTACTATAAATGGCACACATTTAGATATATTCCAAGCAATGATTACACACATGCAAGGATTGTATTGTGAGACTGATTTTGTGAAAAAAATAAAATCTTAGTTGGCCCTTTTTCAGTTTCACCAATTGGCAATAAATCTTTTTTAAACTTAACCACCTGTGTTGAGTCTTTACTGAACCATAGCATAATAACATTAGAATGTAACTCTTGTTTCTATTAAGCATGCAAATCAACTGTTAGAAATACTACCACACCTACGTGTTCATGGGCTTGTTTTTTGCTGTGGCTCTCCACTCAGTATCCACCACATGGCCTAGGGTGTGGCACATTGCCTGACACAGTTACCGTAATTTCTAAGTGTGTTAAGTAGTCTGTACTGCCCTTAGTTTTCCTGTGCCTCTCCAGTCAGTGGGCAGTAGTTGCTATAGTGAGGTGTGGTGCATCGCAATGTAACACTATCCAGCTCTGGCTATATACTCAGGATGCAGTAACTGCTATGTGTGCTGCAATTCCCTGGCTGAGCCCATGCAACTCCTAACTGTGCTAACTTCACTGTACCTACAATTACAGAGGTGTGTCGTTGATCTCCAGTGATTTATTGTTCCTGTGGATCACCACTCATGATGCAGTACAAATTTGTTTGGGGGGAGCAGCATTAGCTGCCTAAATTCATGCAAATCTTAACTCAGCTAACTTCAGTATCCCTGCAATCAGTGATGTCTACCATTGATGTCCATACTCTCACCTGTATTGTGTATCTCCACTGACAATACAGTACCTGCTGTCATGTTTGAAGACACATTGCCTGCCTGAATCCATTCAAGTGATATCTGTGCTAACTGGACTGTTCCTGTAATCAGGGAACTGTACAACTGATGTACATTGCCTACCTTTTCCTTTGACTATTCACTCGGGATGCAGCAAGTGGTCTGCAAGTGCAGTTCCCCCATGACACTGTTCATCTCCATAGGATTTTTTGTTCTGTACTCTTCACTCGGTATGCAGTATGTGGGCTAGGGGTTCAGACATTGCCTGACAGAGCTCCTGTAATTCCTAACTAAATTAACTAGTATGAACAACCCTTACTTTTCCTCTGAGTCTGCAGTCAGAGTGCAGTAGTTGTTGTAGAGAGATGTGCAACATTGCTAACTAAGTCCATGAAGCTGTGGCTGTACAGTCACAATCAGTAACTGGCATGCATGATAAAATTTTCTGGGTGATCCCATACAAATCCTAACTGTGCAAACTTGTGTCAACCAACAAATGCAGAGGCATACCATTGATGTCCATTGCCTCAGTCTTTCTGTGCATCAGTACTCATGATGCAGTACAGATTTTTTGGGGGAAGCATTACCTGTCTGGCCCACCCCCACAAACACTAACTATGCTAACTTGAGTGTCCCTGCAATCACTGACATCTACCCTTGATGTCCATACCCTCAGCTGTGCCATGGGTCTCTACTGAGGATTGAGTACTTGGTGTCACAGTTTGGAAAGGCATTACCTGACTGAGGTCATTTAAGTGATAATTGTGCTAACTACACTGTACCTGTAATTATGGAAGTGTACAAGTGATCTGCATCACCCTTCTTTGCCTGTGCCTCTTCATTTAACATACAGCAAGTGCTCTGAAGGTGTAGTCCCCTACCCCATGAGACTGTGCAACTCCTAAGCATACTAACTTCTGTACACCTGCAATGATACTCCTAAGTGTGCTAAGTTCTCTACAGCTGCAATGACAGAGCTACACTATTCATGTCCATAGGTGTATTTTTGCTGTGGCTCTCCACTCAGTATGCAGTATGTAGACTAGTTGTATATTATTTCTGGCACCTCCAGCTGATTGTCTGTGACTGGTCCTGTTGCCTTGCTTCTCCCCCCACTCCCATGTCTGTGTGTGTCTCTGTGTGCCACTGGTGCTCAGTGGGGTGGGAGGTGAATGCATATTTATGCTTTTGAACCCTAACACAGAATTTTCTCACTTCTGTCACTGTGGAACAACACTAACTGAATCAGAAAAACACAGTGTTTCTCTCTAATTTCCCTTCTTTTTAAAAATTACTCTTACAAATATTGAATGTAATACAGCGGCAGTAGCGCAGGCCCCACGCAACTGCCACGTGATGTCTTTTCACATACTAACACAGTGCCCATAAGTTATACAGTGCCAGCAAACACAAATGGTAATGCACATGTTAACACAAAGTGAAACACAAACATAAACAGTACTAGAAATAGTGAATGTAATACAGTGACAAGACCAGCGATGAGAGGGCTCTGCGCTCCCACCACATGTTGTCTTGTCACATAGTAACACAGTGCCCACAAACACAAATGGTAATGCACATAGTGACACAAAGTGAAACACAAAGATAAACAGTACTGTAGACACAAATGGTTAAAATTACAGAAACACAAGTGCAAATGAAAATGCAAAGGGTAACGCACAAGGTGGCGTAGACACGAAAATTAATTGAAACAGGTATAGAACCACAAGCAGAAGCGGTAAGGGTAACAGTTATAGAAACACACACAATAGTTTTCCCCAAAAGCTGCATATAGAAAGACAGTGAGTACAAAGAATGTATGCATAATAATGGCTCTCAGAACAGAAAATGAGGACTTGGAACACTAAATTGCTTATATCTCAGGAACCGTACGACATAGAAAAAAATTTAAAAGTCATATGAATTATCACTTTCCTGGCTAGTTTTGTACTTAGCCCCTGTTAGGGGCTAAGCATTATTCTGACAAAAGTCTGTATTCCACCGCTTTCCGAGATACAGCCCCAAAGGCGCGACGCATGCCGTAATGTTATCCTATGGGAAAAAAAGACAAATTCACAGTGCAATAACTTTCCTTCCCTGTAATATTTTTTAACCAAACCACTAAAAGCCACATTTGTGGTATGTTGCCTTTCTTCCCTCCAAATTTCATTTCAAAAGACCAAACCATTATTTTGCAGCAGGATGACAAAGAATTCCTGTAATGCAGCAGATGCAGTAATGTTAATCTATGGGAAAAAGCGTCAACTTTGGAGTGCTGTCACTTTGCCACCGCATAATATTTCTTCACTGAAACACTGAAAGGCACATCTGTGACATGTTGGCTGCGTTCCTTCCAAATTTCAGCCCAAAAGACTAAACCGTTCTTTTGCAGCAGGGAGACAAAGAATTGCTGTCCTTTTCCTACAGCCTGAAAAAGTACTGTCAAACTTTGCGAAAGCTTTCTCAAATTCATTCAACAGTGTCACACGTTCGACAGTACTTTGGGAAAGTACTTTTTCCAGAAATTTGAAAAACATATTTCTGTGGTGTTTTTCCCCAAAATAAAGACGTGCCTAGCATCCTCAGGGTCTGACTAGGTGAATACACAAAAAATTAGGTTGCTAGAGGGTCCCAAATTTAAATGCCAAGCATTTTTCTGATCACCAACTGAAAATGAAATGGCAGATTTGCAACAGTAAAAGGGCCATTTGAGAAAGCAAAAACTGCATTTGCGACACTGTTGAACTTTTTGTTAACTTTTCCCATTGACTTATAATGGGAACTTGTTTTTTGAATAACTTTTGAACCATTTAATATTTTTTTCCCGAAATCTTCAAAAGGCACATTGGGGACCCTGGCAGCACATTCCCTGAAGATTTTGGACTGGTCACGCAAATCGTGCGACCTGTAGAGACAGTCAGAGAATTCCAAAAAAGTGTAAATGCATGCGCAGATCACGCTTAATAACTCCGCAGCCATATATCCGAACAGTAAGAAAGTTGGCAGATCCCAAGATCTATGATTCTTGATTGAATATTCCAAATTTCAGGCACATCCGTTGAATGGTTGCAAAGTTATTAAGATGCAAAATATTAGGTTTAGCATGTAAATGGCTCCTCAAACCTAACTATGGTAGCACTACCGTGCTACTATATAATATATATATATATATATATATATATATATATATATATATAGATAGATAGATAGATAGATATATCTCTATATATATATACAGTATAACTGTACAAATTACAGATGTCAGTTGCAACATAGGTGAGCAAAACATAAGGTTGATACAAGCATACAATATAATTGTAATAGAGTCAATTAGTACATAAGTGCAGAGTATAGACAATTGACTATGTACAGCACTAGACGTTGATCATACACACCAGGAGAGTATAGGCAGCAAGTGGAGAAGTTTAGAGAAGATTAGGTACAGCTCCCATTACAGACAGGAGGCTTGTAAAGTATTTCCCTATTTTGCCTTTTGAAGAGAGTAATGGTCATGTATGAGAGTAATGAGTGTGGGAGGTCATTCCACTTTTGTGGTTCTGCGAAGGAGAAGAATCTTGTTCCAATAGCAAGGCAAGTCTTGGGCAGACCTAGCCTTAGGAGGTGTGAGGACCTGAGTGTTCATGGGAAGGATTTCGGGGTTAGTAGGTTAGATATACTCGGAGGAGGTGGGATATGTATAAGCTTGAAGATGGCATAATATACTGGGAGGTTAAGTCTGACCATAAAAGATTGACAACCCAAATTGTTCAGCATGTCAGAGTGATGGGTGGGAGCTGGGGCCATAATAGCAAATTGGACAATTCTGTGATAGGCAATTTTGAGTTAAACATAGAAACATAGAATGTGATGGCAGACAAGGACCGCTTGGCCCACCTAGTCATCCCATGTCCCTACCTGATGGATAAGCTGCAGATTCTAGTTAATCAACACCTTACTTCCTCCTAGCCCCCCACTAGAATTGTCTTATTCCTGTCCCATGCATTCTTGAATTCTTCCACTGTTCCTGACTCCACAGCCTCCTCAGGAAGGCTGTTCCATGCATCTACAACCCTCTTTGTGAAAAAATACTTTCTAATATTTCTTCTGAGCCGTTTTCTCTCTATCTTCAAATTATGCCCCCTTGTTCTTGCACGTCTCTTCTTCTGAAAGATACTACCCACTTGTACTTTGTTATTTCCTTTGAGATACTTGAAAGTTTCTATCATGTTCCCCCCCTCTCCCTCATTTCCTCAAGGGTATACATAATAAGCTGCTTTAGTCTCTCATTGTATGTCTTCTGGTGCAGATCCTGCACCATTTTGGTTGCCCTCCTCTGAACAGCCTCCACTCTGTCTATGTCTTTGCAGAGATGGGGTCTCCAGAATTGCATGCAGTACTCGAGATGGGGTCTCACTAACTGTCTGTACAGAGGGATAACAACTTCCTGTTTTCTACTGTTGATGCCTCTCCCTATGCATCCCAGTATCCCCCCAGCCTCCTTACTGCCTTCTCACATTGCTTGCTCACCATTAGGTCATCTGATATAATTACTCCTAGGTCTCTTTAGATTTTTGTTGTTATTATTAACTCACCCCCCACTGTGTACTCTTCTCCTGGGTTTTTGTTTCCCAGATGCATTACCTTGTACTTCTTTGCATTGAATCTGAGCTGCCACATATTTGACTATTCCTCCAACCTTGCCAAGACCCTTTTCATTCTTTCCACCCCACCTTGTGTATCAACCCTGTTGCAGAACTTTGTGTCATCTGGAAAGAGACATACCTTTCCTTCCAGGTGCTCTCCAATGTTACTTATAAAGACATTAAAGAGGACTAGTCCCAGTACTGAACCCTGCGGCACTCCACTAGTTGCCCTCCTTTCTTCACTGTGAACTCCGTTTACTATTACCCTTTGCGTCCTGTTATCCAGCCAGTTTTCTATCCAGGCTACCACCTTGGGACCCACCACAAGACTGGCTAAGTTGTAAATTACTCATTTGTGTGACACTGTGTCAAATGCCTTGCTGAAATCTAGGTAGGTCATATCCACAGCCCCTCCCTGGTCTACTACTTTGGTCACCCAGTCTAAGAAATCTATTAGGTTCATCTGACATGACCTTCCTGCTGTGAAACCATGCTGCCTTGGGTCCTATGCCACACTGGCCTCTAGGTACTCAACAATTCTTTCCTTCAGAAGTGATTCTATCATTTTCCCTACCACTGAAGTCAAACTAACTGGTCTGTAGTTTCCTGCCTCTGCCTTGCTCCCACTTTTGTGAAGTGGAATCACATTTGCCCTCCTCCGGTCCTCAGGTACCACCCCATCCTCCCATGATTTGTTAAAGAAAGTAGTCAGTGGTGTTACTAGTTCTACCCTTAGTTCTTTTAGAATTCTTGGGTGAATCCCATCAGGCCTCATTGCTTTGTCCACCTTGAGAATGGACTGGTATCGACCCCCCTATTCAGAGTTTCTCCTTTGTTTGGTTTAAGTACCTTCCCCTCCTCTTCCATTGTGAATACTGAGCAGAAATATTAATTCAGTATCCCTGCTTTTTCACTGTCATCCTCTGCCCACATTCCTTCCCCTCCCCTTTATTAAGTCTTTGTATCCCTCCCTTGGTCTTTCTTCGCTCCCTAATGTACCTATAAAAGGTTTTATCCCCCTTCTTAACAGAGTTGGCTATCTTTTCCTCAGTTTGTGCCTTTGCTATTCTGACTGCCTTCCCTACCTCCTTCTGCTTTAACTGATTAAGTTATCTGTCCTGCTCCTTCTGTGTTTCCTTATATTTCCTGAATGCTATCCTTTTCTCCTTAACTATCCCTGCCACCTCTTTTGAGAACCATAGTTTTTTTTCCTTCATTTTGTTTTGTTGATTTGCTTCACACAAAGGCTTGTTGCCTCTGCTATGGTTGTTTTGATAATTCTGCATTGTTCCTCCACCCCTCCTTCTTGCCTATTTGCTAGTGTTTTTCTGAGGCACTCTCTCATTTTCTGAAAGTCAGCCTTCCAAAAGTCCAATACTCTTGTTTTTGTATGGCTTGACTCTATCGCTGTGTTTATTGCAAACCACATTTCTAAATCGGAGATCTTATCTCCTTCTCCATTTCAGAGTACCAGGTCTAAGACTGCTCCCTCCCGAGTGGGTTCCAACACTAGCTGTCTGAGGCATGCCCCCTGTAGGGCATCAAGAATGACTCTGCTCTTGGATGTGCCTGCAGCAAAGGTACTCCAGTTAACATCTGGCATATTCAGGTTCCCCATCAACAGTATCTCCCCTTTTTATGCCATTTTAATAATGCCTTCTATCATTTCCTTGTCCATTTCCTCCCACTGAGATGGGGGTCTGTACACAACCCCATGCGGATTGTGGTGCCATTTCCTGTCTCCAGGGTGACCCACAGTGACTCATCAGTTTCCTGTTTACTGTTTAGTTCTGTTGCTTTAAACCCTTCCCTTATATAGAGAGCTACTCCTCCTCATCTTTTACCCACCCTGTTCCTCCTGTAGACTGTGTATCCTGGTATGTTGACATCCCAGTCATGGTTCTCTGTGTACCATGTTTCAGTGACTGCCACAATATCCAGGCATTCCTATTCCATCAAGGCCACTAGTTCAGGGAGCTTGTTGCACAGACTGTGGGCATTGGTACTCATCACCTTCCATCTATTTTTTATGGCCTTACCCCTTTTAGCCCCATCCCTGTCCTTACCACCTTTTTCTACATTTATCCCTGTTCTGCTCACTACTGACTTCTCTAGCTTGGTGTTTACCTCTCTAACTACTGTGTTGTGTTGAGGGGGCTGGGATTTCCCTGTTTCTTTTCAGTGCCTCCCCCTTGGCTAGTTTAAATGCTTGCCAATGAAGCATTTAAACCTGTCATCTAGGATCTTGGTTCCCCCTGGACAGATACAGACCATCATGCCAGAATAAGCCTACATCCCTCCAGGTGGCTCCCCAGTCCCCAATGAGGCCAAAACCCTGAGGTCCACACTAGTTTTTCAACCATTTACTGAATCCCATGGTGTAGAATACCCAGCATCATCCTTGCCATAGATAGGTATCACCTCCAAGAAGGTCACCATACATGCTACTTGTCTAAGGCCCCTCCCCAACTCCACAAACTCCTCTTGCACTGCTCTGATCCCATTCACAGCCAGGTCATTTGTCCCTAAGTGGACAATGACATCCAGCTCCCTCTCTCATGCAGCTGCTCCCACAATCCTGAGGATTTGCTTCCTGTCCCTCCAAGCCATGGTGCCAGGCAGGCACCTTACCTCCATATCCCCTTCCTCCCCCACTTCTACCCCCAATGATTGAGTCCCCCACCAGGAGTTGTTTTCTTTCCCTGGGGGGTCTTGTGCCACCCTCCTGTGGGTCTCCTTTGTGGAGGTTCCCAGTATCCTCCTTGGTTTCCACTGCAGGTGCCTCCCTAGAGAAACCACTCTTTGCCAGACCAGCATATGAATTGTGGAGAGGTACAACTGGAGGGATGCACCTCTGTTCCACCACCCTCTCCTTCCCTGAGCCACCTTGGTCCCACTTCTCTTCTTTCTTAGCAACTATTTGAGAGATAGAGAGCAGAGCGATATAGAAGGCCTAGTTTCTGATTAGTAGCCTTAGTGACACAGGTCATGTGCTTATCGAAGGATAGATGCTTGACAAGTACTACACCCAGGTATTTAAAGGAGATAACATTTTTGAGTTGAATGTTAGTGGATGTTTTGATAACCGGAGGGGGCTGTGAGGTTGTGTCAAATTAGGTATGGTGGAACAACATGGATTTAGTCTTTTTTGTACATAACATATCTACATATATATATATACATTTATGCAATAGGTGTGAGACCAAAAACCATTGAATAAATCCATTTATTTCCACATATGTGGAATAAATCTAACCACCCTAGATTTATCCCACATATGTGGGATAAATGCAAACTGTCAATCAAAGCTTTTTTGTTCACTTTTTGACAAACAAATGTGAATAACTTTAAAACGAAAATGATAGCATAGTACTGTGAGCACGAAAATGTTCTGGACAAAATATCTACAAAATGAGTGGTGTTTCATTTATAGATACCTTTTAGTTTTTTTTATAATTAGCAAAAAACAGCAAAAAATCCTATTTTCTTTTCACTTTTCAGACAAACAAATATAAATAACTTTAAAATGAAAAATGATAACATGGTACTGTGAGCACGAAAAATGTTCAGCATAAAAATATCTACAAAATGGGTGGTGTTTCATTCAGAGATACCATTTAGTTTTTTCAAAATTAGCAAAAAACAGCATAAAATTCAGTTTTCTTTTCACTTTTTCGACAAACAAATGTGAATCACTTTAAAACTAAAAATGATAGCATGGTACTATGAGCACAAAAATGTTCAGCATGAAAATATCTACAAAATGAGTGGCATTTCATTAATAAACACCTTTAGTTTTTTTTTTTATAATTAGCAAAAACAGCATAAAATTAAATTTTTGTTTCACTTTTCATCAAACAAATGTGAATAACTTAAAACAAAAAGGTAGCATGATACTGTCACCATGACATTTGTTCAGAAAGAAGTTCTCTACAAAATGAGTGGTGTTTCATTTAATAGCAACCACCGCTAAGGCGGACATACACCAGGAAAGTTAACCAAAGTCCCAGAAAGTCCCAGAAATTGCCATTTAAAAAAGAGCATAAACAGTCAAAACCAAATGTTCCCACACTGATAAGAAGCATCCCTATTGCATAAATAGAAATATGCAATGGTGGTGTCAGATAAATGATTTATCTACACTTGTACTGTTTGACCTCGGACACCTCACTCGTGGCTTACGCCACTCGTGAAGTTCCCCGAGGTCAAACAGCACTTGTGTAGATAAATCATTTATCTGACAGCTCACCATTGTATATCCCATATATATTACACTGGCGCAGTAGCACAAGCATAGTTAGGGCGAAACCTAACTTCTACGTTAAACACAGATTTTTGAATCTTAAAAACTTGTAACCATTAAACAGAATACATGATTTTTTTTTTTAAACTCAAGTTTATTAGATATTTGCACAGGTTCAGATAGATCAATCAGTGTACAACTTTGTAATCCAGTTAACATGGCAAAAATTCCATACAATATATCATTACTTAATCTAACTTTTTTATCATATCCTCTGTCTATCTAGGTACAGACCCATGGTGAAATTTCATGTGGAAGAACAGTTGACTTGAAAACTCTTGGTCTTTCATCTCCTGAAAGTGGCACCTCTGTCTGCCGGCCATTAAATCACAATACACTGTACCTTATTACCTTTCATAAAGTACAAGTTGCAAAATAAAAGTATGACAAAGAAGCAACCGTTAAGTTATTTTACTTTTTGGCTGGTTATTGATAAACTGTGTAGTTTAAATTCAGTTATATCATAAAAGTCTTGATCATGGCTGTGAAATAAATTCAAAACACTGTTCCTAACATCTAAGAGGTAAAGGCCTGCTGGGATAATACTGAAATACCCCCCATTCCTTCTGTCAAGTGCATAAATGGTAACCAATTACCATTAAATCTGTCTTTCTGTATACGCAACTCTGCTGTGATTCTTTCAACACTTACTATTCCTTTAATTGTATCTGCCCACTCCCTATGGTTAGGGGGTTAGGGTTTAGCTACCGTCTTGTGATGGCTTTACCTGCAGCAACTAGCAGGATCCCCATAAAAGATTTCTGGCTATTAGAGGAACTATTTTTTGGGAATATCCCCAGAATCATGTGCTCAAAAGAAAGGGAATCATTGCACCCAACAATAATCTTATATTTCTCAGTTTCCTCAGTCCAAAAAGGGCATAATACGGGACATTCCCAAAATATATGGTAATGGGTACCTATCTTCACAAAGTTTCTTCAACAGTTTTCCGAGTAGGTCAGATTATAATGTCTAGTCCTAGTCAGTGTGTTGAATAATCTGCCTATGAGTTTCCAATGAAACTTTTTCCAAATATTGGAGGACAAAGTTCCTTAGACTCCTTCCCAAATAGACTACCACGTCCAGGAGTCAAACTGCATCCCAACTTCTTGTGCCCAGGCTGTGGACATTTCAGGGGATCAGTTATGGAATGCAAATATGTTTGGACCAATCTGGAAATCAAGTGTGTCTCCTCTGGATTACATGCTGCATTAATGATTAATTCTGCCATAGGGTGTGGGTCTTGTTGAGTTCCGTGGAGATTAGGATCTTGTCCAAAAAAGAGGCTCCATGAAGGTAGAAGAAAAAGTGGGCAGCAAGCAGCTTAAATTCCTGTTTAAGTTCTTGAAAGGATTTAATCCAATCCTGTTTCACAAATTGTCTAAAGTAGATCAGAACCTGACGTCGTCATTCCAGTAAAAAAATGATCTAGCCGGGGGGGGGGCAGGACACAATCTCTGACCTAATAGATAATGAGTGGCCTAGGCCGAAGTCCATTTTGACTTTACCCCAAATTTTGTACAGTTGTTCCTGCCAAGGATTAGTTGATTTACATTTCCTTAATCTATCTGGTGTCTCAATGAAATCTATAAGTGTTTGAGTTCCAGCGTCACTCCCCAACTCTATCTCCGTCCATACATTCTGTGTGTTCCATGCATGGTAAGCAACCCAAGTGACAAATTGGGCCATAAAACAGGTAAACCAAGTACCCCTTGTGTTTTTTGGCGGAGCAGGTATTCCAGGCTACCCTGACCTTTTGTCCCCCCCCAACCAACCCCTACCATATAAGGTAAAGTATGACTATGTTAATTTTTTTCCATTCTGGGGTGGACATTTTTAATGGAAGGGAGCTGAACAAAAATAAGAAATGAGGGAGTAAGTTCATATGGATCGTTTCAACCTGGTCCATCAAGGTCAGAGGTAGGAGTTCCCACAGCTTCAGATATGTAAATACTTCTTTTAAAAGTTTTCTGTAGGTCACCTGATAAAGGTGTTTCAGATTAAGGGGGATATAAATGCCCAGGTATCAGATACTCGTCGACACCCACTTAAAAGGGATTAGTTGTGAAAGGGCCAACGTGCATGAACTGCTCACTAGGAGAATTTCAGTTTTGACCTAATTGATTTTAAAGCCTGAGATTTGGCCATAGGTGGCCAATGTTTGGGCCAAAATTGGGCATGACTGTAATGAGTTTTTTAAATATATCATGGTGTCATCTGCATAAAGAGAAATCCTATTTTCTTTACCCGCCACCCTTATTCCTTCCAAATTGGGATATGATCAGATTAATTCGGCTAGGGGTTCAATACTGAGGGTGAAGAGGAGGGGGGTAGGGGAAAGCCCTGCCGGGTTCCACTCTGTGTATTCAGGGTGCTGGATATTGTCCCATTCACTCTGATATTTGCCTGGGGTTTAAAATAAAGTGCCTTAACCCAAGTCAGGAACTGTTCCCCAAATCCACATTTCTCCGAAAACCTCTGCCAGATAATGCCACTGCAGGCAATCGAACACCTTTTTAGCATCAATAGCAGGTGAGATGTGTTGCTCTTTAGCCTGTTGTCATAGATGCACAATGTTTAGACAGCGCCTAATGTTGTCTTGAAGGTGTCGGTTAGGCATGGAGCCTGCTTGATCTGGGTGTATCAAATCTGGAAGAAACTTATTAACCCTATTAGCTAAAATATTTGTGAAAATCTTGGAATCTACATTAAGTAGTGATATGGGACTGTAGGAGGAACAGGCCTTGGTGGGTTTACCTTCTTTTGGAATCACTGTAATGAGGGCATCTCTCCAAGAATAGAGGAAGTATTTCTCATCAATACAGGAATTGAAGAGATCAACAAGTATTGGACCCAGAAGGGTAGAGAATTTCTGATAAAAGTCTGCATTGAAGCGATTGGGGCCAGGGGATTTACGAGTTTTTAAATGTTTAATAGTCTCGGCTATTTCCAGTAAAATAATCGGAGTTTCCAGAAAGAGTTTATTTTCTTCTGACAATCTCGGGAGGTTTGTTTTTTCCAGAAATTCTCAATGTTTATTTTGATTATCCTGTTCCTGCCCCTCCACTGAATATAGGGTTGTGTAGTAAGCTTTAAATGTTTCTGCTATTTATTTTGAAGTATAATGACTGGATGTCTGTTCCCCTGTATTAGTTTGTATTTTTTATATATATCCATCTGGGAATCTGGGATTTTCGCAGTCTAAAGACAAGGAACCTACCAGCCTTATTTCTATGTTCATATTATTTTTGGTTTGTTTATTGAAGTTTACCTTCCACCTGTTTGTCTAATAAGCCATGAAGCTCCTTCCTGACCCAAACCAGTTCCTTCCAAGTGTCCTGAGATCCCCTAATTTTGGGTTCCTTTTCTAACTGGTTTAATTTTTTTTCCAGTAATTCCTGCTTTTCTCTACTTTGTTTCTTGAGCCAGGATGAGTAGGCAATAATTTGACCCAGATTTAAGTACATCCCAATACCATTCAACTCCTGCATCCTGTATCCTATTGTGACTCTGATATTCATCTATCGTTGTGGTCATTAATGTTTTAAAGTCTTCCCTCCCAAGAAGGGATGTAGTCATTCTCCATGTTGTATACCTTTCCCAGTCTCCCAATTTAAGGTCCAGCGTGACGGCTGAATTGTCTGAAACCAATTTGGGATGTATGCAGCAGTCTGTGACCTGGTACAGATCTGACCTGCTGCACAAAAAAATAGTCAATGTGGGAGTAAGACCTATTGGGGATTGAACAAAAAATATAGTCCCTCAAGGTAGGGTTAATTTCCCATCATACATCAGGCAGTGCAAGCTCTTGCATTCCTTCCCCCCCAATAGTTTTGCCATCTGTTTGTTAGTTGAAGAGGCATGTGAAGAGCAATCCAAGGCCAGGCCCACCACACAGTTGAAATCCCCCCAAGCAATATCATTCCCTCCCCCAAACCTGAAATCTTTTGAAAAACTGATTTATAAAAGGAAGGTTTGTCCACATTAGGACCATATACATTTATGTGCTGTATTTATTTGGAGAATATCCGATCTGTGATAGAGATGAATCTATCATCAGTCATACAGTCCTCAGACTGGAAGCAGTATAGCGCAGTAGTTTAAGACTCTGAGCTGCAAACCTAGAGACCTAGGTTTGAATCCCACAGCCCCCTTTGCATACTGTGTGATCCTGAGCAAGTCACTTAACTTCCTTGTGCTCCCAAGTTGCACCTGTAAACAAGCTTTCAGCTTAGTGTGTCTCTCCTGGTAAAACAAGTATTAAAGAAAAAACTTAACCTCCAGAATGAGTTTTTTTTATCAAAATAGCAGCTCCTGCCATCTTATTTGTGGGGTGTACTGAGTTCACCACTTTTCCCACGCAGGAGTAGTACAACTTTTGGTGTTCTGCCTCAGATAACTTTGTTTCCTGTAGAAAACAAATGTCTGCCTTCAATTTTTTAAGATAATGGAGGATTTCAGTTCTTTTTACTGGTGGATTGATACCCTGGATATTCAGAGATATTACCTTAAGAGTAACCATTTTATCTGTTGAAAAAAAAAGAAACTGATCTCAAATGTAATGTCTGCTCCAACCCAGTGCCCCACCACCACCACCAAACCACCCCTAAGTTTACCCCATCATGGTTCATCAGCAGTAGTATAATTACAGCCTTTTGCACATTTTAAACAATCCAGCCAATAAACAAGTGTAACTGGCACAACAGGTGCTGCAAAACTAATGACTGAATCATTGAAACATCTCATTTTGTGCTGGCCCAGTGGCACTGAGGGTTGATGCACTGGATGCCATGCCTTGTACTACACCAGCGACCAGGGTTCGGGAACGCACCCAGGTTGCTGGGGGTCAGTTGGGGGAGGAAGGATTCAGCATCATAATGGATGATCTCCTCCTTTGGGGGGGTCTGGGCAGTGATTGAGCCCGTAGTGTTGTTGCCAATGGAAGCAGGAGCAGCAAGGTGCAATAGCTACTCAAAGGAGTCAGGGTGGGGAGGTCACTGTGGATGCTTGAAGACAGAGTGTGTCAGCATGCTGCTTGTCTGGACATAAGTCCTTTGCGTCAGCATCCTCAGGGGTAGGGACAAGAAATGGGAGAAAACTATAGGTAAAGTCTCCCCGTAGTGAGCATCATGATGCTGGGTTCCTGGTACCTCAGGGACCAGCTGAAAAGACTGGAGAAAGGTATGGTTCCCCAGGCCAAGATGAGGAGAAAGTATTAAAAAAATAAAACAGAAACTTCTCATTTTAAAAACACTTTGAAAAGACACAAGAAAGAATATGAATAAATTTAGGGTGTTTAATTGCTTCCAAGGTGAACATATGGAAATCCTTGGTTACACGGATGTTGAGGTAGCTATTGCTATGGTGCCTGTTAATAGAACACGCCTGACCCTGAGAGTGTCAGTGAAGTATAGAAGTCACCGAGAAGATTTAATGTGCTAATATTCAATGTGAAAGAAAAAGGCCACTGCGGTTGGTGCCTCTGAAATGTGACTGAAGTTAAGAGCCTAAGAGCCACTGCTCAAATTTTACTCTCTGGCCATCATCTATAAAAATTTACTTCAGAAATCAAACTTTTCTGCTGTGCACCCCTTCCCAAACTTAAGCAGAATATGACAGATTAACACCTGAAAAAACCAACAACAGCATCCCCTGCTTTCCTCTCCTTTGTCCACTTTAAATAATTCAAAGCTCAAAGAAATGTAACATTTTCAAAAGTGCAAGGCTGTTTTAAACCTTTATTATACAATGGCAAAAAAAAATCTTGGGCTCTGATTCGTCAGTCTGAGATGGGACCCGTGATGTTATCCCAGTACAATATCACGGATCTAGTCCCAGCACAGAAAAGACCACATCAGATGTTAAAAAAAAAACAAAAAACAATCACTCCACAACGCGATTGCCTGCCCCACTACCCTCCTCGCTCACACGACGATCAGTCCTACTACCTGGTCTGCCCATACACTGACAGCACTGTCTTTACAGAACACCGAGTTAAAATCTGTTCCTAAGTTACCCAACAAAAAGAAAACTACGTCGCGAACCCTGTCATTTCACACGCGAGAGCAGCATTTAAACAGTGACCGCACGGCTCTACTCGCTAACGCTCGCTGAGTCCTCTCTTGCCATAACGCTCACTAGCTCCTCAAATACATGTCTTCCTTTTACTTATTTTAAAACCCAAACTAACCTTCCTTCACTTCAGGCTTGACACCACACTGACCGAGTGAAGTGAATCACCACATCGATCGATGAAATGCCAACATCTTTTCAAGATGCATACAGCGTCTCTACACTGTCTATCTCAGTAACATCAAGGGGAAACAGCGAGTGAATTAACAAGGAAAAAAAATAAAACACCATCTTTCCAAGATGCATACAGCGTCTCTACAGTGTCTCTCAGTAACAGCAGGAGAAAACAGCAAAAGGACAAGGTGCACAGGGGGTCAAAAAGACAAAGACACAAAGACAGACATTAAAAAGAATACAGAGAAACCATGTAGGAGGCAGCTCCACCTCCTGCACAAGACAGGAACTGTGGACTTTTTTTTCAATAAGTATACCTGCCCAAACAAAAAAATGAAAGAAATTTTTTATTTTAAACAAGTTTTCCTATCTTTTTCTACTTAAAATAAAATGAGCCATTGTATAATAGCAATAATGCACTCCAGGGTGTGTGTTGTGCTGGGATAACGTCACTTCTGGGGTGATTAGTCACACACGGCCCGCGGCCTCATGCCTAATCACCCCAGGCGTGATGTTATCCCAGCACAACACACACCCTGTGATGCATTATGGCTTAATTCTTACACTAGAAGTGTATTCATTAGCCCCCTTTAGGCCAGAAAGCCTTGTAACATAGTACTTTGAAAAGAGCATGAAAAAAATACTTAAAAGGAGTGGACCTATAATAATTCAAATGGGAAAGGAAAAAAGAAAAGACATTTTTTTTAATAAGTCCATGTCCCAATTGTCAAAGCATCACCAGAAGTCCAGAGTTACATCTTACAAATGTTCAAAAGGTATAAGCCATTTTAAAATAGAGGGGAACACTGTAAACTGAAAACACAGGCACAGTATTTTATTTGAGGTCTCAAGAAGAGTTCTAATGGGGAGAAACTATAAGACTCCAGTCTTAAATGGACATCAGTTTGGTGAGACTGGCAGTCTAACTAGGCCTTGATGTCACCAGGCTCAACAATAAGGAGAAACTCTCTTTTCACTTTATTTTAATTTAAGGTACCTAAGGTGCAGTTCATTCAGGTGGAAGGACCCGCTGGCTGGTCAGAGTCCAGTTGCTCCTCTTCTATCGTGGATTTATTTTCCCTGGTAAACAGCTCCTTTAGATCTACACTGAGGTAGGAAGGCCAAGACACTGCAATAGGATTGGAGCGCCATGATCAGCCCACTCTGTGACACGGCACATGAGTGATTTCCTGCTCTAAATCTACAGAGTGGAGATCTGGAGCCTGAATCCTCAGTTTGCACAAGGTCGGGGCGGCCTCATAGAGGGACTCAAACAGCTATGGATCTTTGTCCTTGTAGATGCACAGAAAGACTGGGAATTGCAGCTGGATTTTTAAGTTTTTTTCCTTTGCTGCCCTTATTCTTTCTTCAACTTGCTTCCTTTTGGTATTCAGAAAGTCAAAAAAAATCCTGATCAAAGGATAGACATTGGTCATCCAATGTAATGCCCTTTAGTTTCCAGGCGGTTTGTAGTATAAGTTGCTGATCTTTGTAATTTAACATCTTGATGATTACAGATCATGGTCTAGCATTCTGATCAGCTCTTTTAATAATCAGGGGATGAGCTGTTGTCAACTTTAGCACTGAGTCTATCACATGAAACACAAAATCTTCCACATTCAGGAAAGACTCTTCCAAACCTTTGGGCACTATAAATATACGAAAATTATTTTGTCTGGAGCAGTTCTCCTCATCATCCAGTTTTAATTGTAGCTCTCTCTCCTGCATAAGTAAGTAGAGTATGGCCTGATCATGCTGGCTAGTTGAGTCAGCTAGGGATCCTGCTTCCTGCTTGTAGTGCATTTGCCTGTGCTCCAGGGATCAGCTCTAACATCAGCCACAGAAGATTCTACCCGGTGTAGAGTTTTAATGATCCCATCCAGCTTGGACATGATGGCTTGTTGATCCAAAGGCTCCCTACTCTCTTCCGAGTCTGTGATGCTCGCTATGGAAGAAGCAGGTTGGGAGTCATTTGGTAGGCCCTGTTTTTTATCACTGTCCATCAGAGCTCTAATTTTTGCAGCTTGTGAGTTTTTCTCTTTGGATTTAGTGGTCACCATCCCTGAGGCAGAAATCCACAAGTATTAGGGTGTTAGATGGCAGATTTACCAATTTTTGTGCCAATTTAAGCAGCAGAGGCTTCAGAGCTCTAAAACTAAGTGACCGCACACTCAGTGACATCACTGGACGTCCCAATGTATTTGAAATTTGGCAAGCATAATAGCAAGTGGCAGGACTTTTGATGTGCAAAATGTCGTGTGAATCTGTTTTGTGGTTTTTGAGATACAGTGTTGAAAAAAAACAGAAATATTTGTGTTTTTTGTCATTCCTTTGTCAACCTGGATCTCAGAAATGACTTTAGGTAGTGATCAGAAATTTTCAAGGTAGAAAGCCTTTGCCTCACAGATGTGCCTTTTGAAGGTTTGGTGAAAAAATATTAATCTTTTTAAAAGTTATTAAACTTTAAATTTCCCATTATTTCCTATGGGAAAATGTATATGTCAGGCACAAAAGTTTAGAATTTGTGCAAATTACATAATTTGCATGAAATATTGCTGCATTTTGTGCAAATTACATAATTTCAGATGCAATCCTTTTTGTGTGTCAGATGTTTGGAATCCCTTCACTATGCTGAGTTTTTTCCATGTTCTTTATTTTCACCAGATGCTTAGCTCAGTCCTATTCTGGAAAAGTCTGCGCTGAGAGATATGCCACTGACAGCATTTTCTAAATGTAACCTATCAACACAGGCTGCATGGGGCACTGTGCTGGTGCCTGAGATGCTGTGTGACCCTGCATTCCCACCCCTAAAAACATTGAAGTGCAGGGTTTGTGGGCCACTGTGCTGCTACCTGACATACTTTGGGAGTGTAGAGTCCAAAGGACCCTGTGCTCCCACCCGTAAAGACTTTGTAACACAAGGCCTGTGGTATACTGTGCTGTTGCCTGAGATACAATAATGTTTTTACAAAAAGTAAGGAAATTAATTGCAAAAAACATTGTTAACCCACCACCACCAACCACAACCTGCATACACTAACAGATGTCGGGGGTCTGCCTTGGGCTCATGGCCCTAACACTCACCCACCCCATCCTTCAGACACTGACAGGCATCAGGAGTGTCTCTTGGGGTAATTGGCCCTAATGCTCACCCCATTTTCCTATACTGTGCCCATCCCAGCTTATTTACTTATGGAATGGGGTGAGTGTTAGGGCCAATGACCACAAGGGGCAACTGTGATGTGTGTCAGTGTCTGCAGGGTGGGGTTGGGTGAGCATTAGGGCCAATGAGCCCAAAACAGACCCCCAACATCTGTCAGTGTATTCAGGTTGTGGGTGGTGGTAGGGCATTAGGATTGGAAACCCTAATGCCAAATTTCCTTACTTTTTTGACTGTAGTTACAACCCTAACTGGTGCATTAATGAAGTTTTTTGCAATGAATATGTACAGTATTATAGAGGTGTGATAGTTAGTGTTGAGTAGCCTGTTTTAGGTTAAACCTCAAATTGTGCACTTTAATAACTTTGCAACTGATCAATGGATTGGAATAAAATGCGGTATGCACTGTCCCGTGGGGTAGATCTTGTGATGTGGTAAGTCTCATTCTGGTTGGATGTAGATTCTGAGATTCAGATAGTGAAAAAAAGTAAAAAAAAGTCGACTGTATGTATTAGAAGTGATAATTCAAACGGGCGCTCTGAAATTATTTCTGAGTTCCTGTTTGGATTAGCACTGGTGATACACATAGTCAGTGGTTGGCCATGGAGGTAAGAGGTGGCTGTGCCAGTCTCCGCTGGGGAAGGTGGGGAGTGCTGGGTGGGCACAACTGGGGGTGAATGGGGCCACTAAACTATCAGGAAATAAGAAATGCTTATATTTTTCATTATGATGGGGGCCACTAGACTACCAGGGATAGCAATAATAATAATCAAATACAGATCGGGAGGGGGCCACTAGACTACCAGGGATATAAACATAAAAAAAAAGAAATACATATGGGGGGGCACTAGACTACCAGGGAAAAAATAGATATATGAATAAAATACACATTGGGGGGGTCACTAGACTACCAGGGATACAGACATCGTTATGTATATTATCATGATTGGGGAAGGGGGCCACTAGACTACCAAGGATTTTGAAAACTTATGTTTTTTTATTCAGATGAGGCAGAACAGAGCCCCCTGAGCAAAATCCACCTTCATATACCTTTCTAGGGCACACCTGGGCTACAAAAATCTATTTTAAAATCTGCCCATCTCGTCCCTTGCTCTTTTTTTGCAAACAAGCAATTTCTTTGATCGCAAGCCTGCAAATTCTTTGATTGTGACATTCTTTGATAGCAATCAAGCATTGCGAGCGAGGGACGAGATGGCCAGATTAAAAAATGCATTTTCTCAGTATAGGGGTGTGCTAGGAAGACAAATGAAGGTGGGTTTTACTCAGGGGGTTTCATTCTGATGAATCACGGTGGTGGTTTACTGCAATTATTTAATTTTGTTCAGTTTGAACAGTTTTTATTCTTTGATCGCGACCCTGCAAATTCTTTGATTGTGAGCCTGCAAATTCTCTGATTGCAAGATTCTTTGATTGCGACTGTGCATCACAAGTGAGGGATGAGACGTCAAGATAAAAATATCTATTTTCTCAGCCATGGGGTGTCCTAGGAAGACAAATGAGGGTGGGTTTTACTCAGGGGGCTTCATTTTGTCAAACCATGGCAGTGGTATACCGCAAATTCCATCAATTTTTGGATTTATGAGATTTTGTATTCTTTGTTCGTGAGACTGCAAATTCTTTGATCACAAGCCTGCAAATTCAGTGATCATGAGATTCTCTGATTGCCATCTTTGATTGTGAGATAGGAACAAGATGGCCAGATTTTTTATAATGCAATAGATAGGGAAATTTTTCCAATTTTTAACACTGAATATCTCAGAAACAGTTTGATCATTTTACTTTAAATTTGGAGGGTGTTTATGGCATGCTATGTAGAGGTGAATTATGTTGTTTACGTGCAGGAGAAACCTTTTTTTATGGAGATATTGCGTGACTCACTTTATGTGTTGAGGACCGTGTTTTGCTTGTGGTGGTGGCTTGAAATTGATAGGATGTCTAGCCTTAGTGTCATGGATGTAGTTTTCAGCTGTTGTGTGTGTTAAATGTCAACAGGTGTGGAACTGTGCCAGTCTGATGAATGAAAATCTCATACATTAAAATTTTATATCTTGGACACAGTTTGGTCTTTTCACTTGACATTTGGAGGGCTTTAATGGCTTGTCCTGTGGATGTAAATTACAGCATTTCCATGTCAGAAAATATTTGTTTGATGGAGATAAGGAGTGGCACAGTTTATGTTCTGTGGACAGCGTTTTGCTTGTGGTGATGGCTTGAAATTGATAGGATACCTAGCCTTAGTGTCATGGATGTCATTTTCAGCCATTCTGTCTATTAAATGTCAAAAGGTGTGGAAATGTGCCACTCTGATGAATGAAAATTTCAAATTTTGACATGTCATATCTTGGACACGGTTTGGTCTTTTTACTTTAAATTTGGAGGGTGTTGATGGCATGTCCTGTAGATGTCAGACACTATATTTTTTGTGGAGATAATGTATGTTGCACTTTACATTTTTTGGACAGTGTTTTCTATTGTTCTACTAGACTAACATTTTTAGTAGCTGGCATTGCTGCTGTGAATGTACTTTTTAGTCATTGGATGTGTAATGTGGCCTGGTACTTACAAGTTGGTGGGAACACGGGGCCCCTTGGGGACACGCGTTCCCACCAACTTGCAACTTTCTACTTTTAATTCTTTCTGTGTAGGAATTCTATGCAAAATATGTTAATGCATCAGTTAGGTTCTTCTACAGTGAAAAAAGTGAGGAAATTTGATTTTAGGGTTCCCACTCTTTGCACCCCACCCCCAGCCCCCCACACCAGGCATCAGGGTGTGCATTGGGGTCATCTGCCCCAAATCTCACCCCATCCCATGTGTAAACAAGCTGAGCTGGTGCAGTTTAGAATAATGGGGTGAGAGTTAGGGCCAACGACCCCAATGCAAACCCTGATGCCTGGTGGTGGGAGCGAGCTGGGGTTGGGGTGCAAGGGGTGAGAACCCTAAAATTGAATTTCCTTACTTTTCTCACTGTAGAAGAACACTAACTGATGCATTAACAAAGTTTTTTGCATAGAATATAGATATAGTTAGGGTTGAGTAAGCACTATAATGTTAAACCTCAATTTTTGCGCATTAATAACTTTGCAGCCATTCAATGGATTTGCACAAAATTTGGAATGTGCAGTCTGGTATGGTAGATTTCTGGATTTACCAAGTTGAGTTTCAGTTGGACTTACGATTTCTGCACAGCAAAACACTAAAAATGCATTTTTCACCAGTTTTGACTCATGTTTTTTGCCCATGGTGCTGCGATCACACTGTGTGGTCTTTTGGTCTGAAATTTAGAACATAAAAAGTGACTTGGTAAAGGAATAATCCAGTATTGGTTTGGTTAAACAATATTAATCCCGTTACAAAGTTATTAAATTTTAAATGTTTGGGTTTTGAGCAAGCTCAGATCATGCCAAGATTTATATGATAATTTTTCAGACAAAGACTGGGCTCACGGTCAAGGATTTTGTAGCTCAGGGACTAGGATCCTAGTCTGCCAGAGAATTCCTTTTCTGTGAACCACCATCTTGTTATTCAGTTTTTTCCCAAAACAACATGTTGTAGCTTTCTCCATGGGTGAATTTTGGTCCACATGAGGCATGGGTTTTGTTCAGGGTGACCCCCTCTACAAAGCCATGCCTTTGGTTTTACTCATTTTGGTCAATAAATACAGTAGTAGCCTCAGACATTGCCAGCTATTTCCAGATATTTCATGAAATTTCTAAAGAGTTTCTCTCTGCTGCCCCTACTGTTGAAATGGAGAAAGCATGAGATATTTCTGGAAATATCACTGACATTTTGGGAAATAGCTGGCAGTGTCTGTGGCTGCAACTGTAGCTTTTTAACATTTTTAAATTCTTTGGCAGTAACTCACCAATGATCCTAGTCCATAAGCTGTCAAAATCCTAGTCTGAGAGCTCGCGGTCAAGGATTTTTCTACCTCGCAGACTAGGATTTAAAAAAAGTTAACATTGCATTGCTAATGAACACTTTGGTCTTTTCACTTGAAATTTTCAGGGTATTGATGGGACGGTCTACAGGTGTGAATTATGCTGATTAGGTGTTGGGAAATTAAGCAGTTCCATAGATATGTCATTACAAATTTGAGATTTTTCCAATAGTATAACACTGTGGCACCCATCGCACTTTTCGGTGCCTATAACCTGCAAAAGATGCAAGATACGGATTCAGTCAATTTATGTTCTGAGCAGTGCTTATTGTCACACTTACAACAACACTTGAATTTTTATTCAAGCTGCCACATTTCCTGAGATATTGGCAAATTAGTGTTACAAGGGTTCCTTGTCCTATAGGGCTGCTGCATGGCTCCGTACCTATGTGTACACCGGGGCCCTATGCTCCCACACATGCATATCATTATGCACAAATGGGCAGCTTGGTGGGAGTGTGGGGCTGGAAGGGTCCCATGCTCCAACCAGCATGTTATTTACTAGTTGTATTACATCTTTTCAAAAAGTAAGGAAATTCATGGCAAAAACTGTGTTTAATGCATCAGTTAGGGTTAAAGCAATAAAAGGGAAAAAATTAAATGTTAGGGTTGAGCCCCTAATCCCCCAACACCCCACCCCCTCCTTCACAGACTGACAGGCACTAGGGTGTGCCATGGGGTTGTGAGGCCTAACTCTTACCCCATTCTCCTTTAATGTATCATGTCAACCTGTTTACACATGGAATGGGGTGAGAGTTGGGTTACACAACCCCATTGCACACCCCTGCACCTGTCAGTCTGTGAAGGAGGGAGGTGTTGGGGGGTAGGGGCTCAACCCTAATGTCTCATTTCCTCACTTTTATTGCTTTAACCCTAAATGATGTATTAAATGCAGTTTGTTATGAATATATATATATATATATATATATATATACACACACACACTCACACAGTATATATATATATATACACAGTATATATATATAGTCAGTTATTTCCATATATTTCAGAAATTTCTTAAGAGTTTTCTCTGCTGTCCCTACTGAGGAACTGTAGAAAGTAGGGAATTATATATATATATATATATATATATATATATATATATATAAATTTCAGAAAGGCCGCCACTGGAAAGTGGTGCCTAGACAAAAATGCAATGCAACATCAAGAAACCAGTGCCATGCTCACCACATATAATAGAGAGGTATTTTGAAAAATATTATTAATTTGAAAATTGTCAAGACATGTAGACTTTTTGTTTTCTGCACCAGCACTTCAATAAATGAACATTTTGCAATTATATACTGTATATATATATATATATATATATATATATATATATATATATATACAGTATATATATATTTAAATCAACTCACTTCAAAAATTACTGATAATGTGCCACAGAAAAATCATAATCAGTGATTCAGATTTCAGATTCAGGATCTTTATCAAAATGTATAGAACTCACATGAATTACTATATTTAAAAATACTAATATAAACTATAAAATAATTCCATAACACCTTTCACATTTAACATTTAGCAACAGCATTACACTTGTATATTATTTCACCTATTAAAATTGACAATGCATGACAGAACCTTATTTGTGAATCGTACTACACCATAAATAGATTTATCACTAACAAGCATTAAACATAAAGCCTCCTTGGGTGGTGAGTCTCGGCTCCCTAAAGCTGGAGGGAGTTTCGTTGAAAAAGTATTACCAGATTTTTTATGTCCCGACAGTCACAAAACATTTTGGTACAACATCCACAGACAAATGCTGGAGAAATTGCAGTGCTGTGGGAACACATTACCGCATTATGTGGTCCTGTCCTGGGGTAGTTGAATTCTGGAAATCAATCAGAAAGAAACATTCAAAATTCTGGGGGGGTACAGATGCCTGAGTCCTTTCAGCATTATATACCGGGAGTGAGGGTTCCAGGGATAACTTCATGGAGCGGTAGAGAGGTGTTTCAATGTATGGCCCTCACAGCCCTGAAGACTCTCACTGCCCACTGGTTGGACCCAAACACTCTGGGGTTGTCTAAATGGAGGGACAATGTCTCTCAAATCTTTTATAAGGAACAACTAACTGTGTAGCTCCATCTTGCAGAGGAAAAAGTCTTGAATGCCTGGCAAATGTGGTTAAATTATACTGCTCAGGAAGTGCCAGTTGGTAACAATATCCACAAAGGTAACAGCCTTGGGAGGGGGAAGGCTGGATTGGTATAATACTTCGGGTTTTGGAGAATTTCAGAAAGAATTATTGAGTACCTAGAGGCCAGCATGGCACAGGACCCAAGGTAGCATGGATTCACAGAGGGAAGGTCATGTCAGGTGAATCTAATAGATTTCTTTAACTAGGTGACCAAAGTAGTAGACCAGGGAGGAACTGTGGACATTGCCCACCTAGATATTAGCAAGGCATTTAAAACAGTCCCACACAAAAGATTAATAAACAAATTAGCCAGCCTGGGCGTGGGTCCCAGGGTGGTAGCCTGGGTAAAACATTGGCTGGACAACAGGACACAGAGGGTAATTGTAAACGGAGTCCACGCCAAAGAAAGGGGGGTTACTAGCAGAGTACCGCAGGGTTCAGTATTGGGTCCAGTCCTTTTTAATGTCTTTATAAGTGACATTGTAGAGGGACTGGAAGAAAAAGTATATCTCTTTGCAGACAACACAAAGATCTGCAACAGGGTTGATACACAAGGGGGGTGGAAAGGATGAGAAAGGACTTGTCAAGGTTGGCGGAATTGTCAGAAGTATGACAGCTTAGCTTCAATGCAAAGAAGTGCAAAGTAATGCATCTGGGAAACAAAGACCCAGAGCTAGAGTACACAATGGGGTGGGGAAGTATTAACAGCAACACAAATGGAAGGGGACCTGGGAGTAGTCATATCAGATGACCTAAAGATAAGTAAGCAATGTGAAAAGGCAAAAAGCATGGCTGGGGGGATACTGGGTGGTATATGGAGAGGCATCACCAGTAGAAAAAAAAGTTGTTATCTCTCTGTGCAGACAACTGGTGAGGCCCCATCTGTAGTACTGCGTGCAGTTCTGGAAACCCCATCTTCGCAAGGACATAGGCAGAATGGAGGCAGTCTAGAGGAGGGCAACTAAAATATGGTGTAGGGTCTGCAACAGAAGCCATACGAATAGAGACTAAAGGAGCTTAATATGTATACCCTCGAAGAAAGGATGGAGAGTGGGGACATGATACAAACATTCAAGTACCTCAAGGGAATTAACAAAGTCCAAGAGGGTAGCATCTTTCAGAAAAAGAGATGTACAAGAACAAGAGGACTCAATCTGAAGATAGAGGGGGGATGGCTCAGGGGCAATGTGAGGAAGTATTTTTTTCACAAAGAGGGTGGTGGGCACATGGAATGGCCTTCCTGAGGAGGTCATGGGGTCAAAAACAGTGGTGAATTCAAGAATACATGGGAAAGACATAAGGACATTCTGGGGGGGTGGGAAGAAGCAGGCTGTTGTTTAACTAGGATCTGCAGCTTATCCAATAAGTAGGGAAATGGCAGACTAGGTGGGCCAAGCAGTCCTTATCTGCAGTCAATGTCTATGTTTCTGTGTTCTCTATTTCTATGTTTCATTTCAGTCACCTGTTTCACCTGGGGCCCACACACTTACATCCACCTGTCATATTTGTTCATCAGGCTATTAGTTTGTATAAGCTGGTTGTTTTGTTTTTTTATTGTGGCTGTTCAGTTGTAATGTAGTTTGTTTTTATGGTTATGAATCATATGTTGACCAGACAGATCTTTCTTTTTGGGCAGGTCAGAAGCTTGTAATGTTCACTGCATATAAAACTATGCCTACAAAATTGTAACAGGTAAGCATGATTTCAATATATATACCAATTACTCTTGCAAAATATGGGAAATGAGGAAAAACTCCTGATATGGACTCAAATTATACACATGTATCTGTTTTTATTTATTTTTTATATATATACTTAATAGCACCTGCTCTGTATCAACCATGAAGCAACATATTTTAGATCTGATGATGATGTTTTTATTATGCTGGACTTAAATAAAGCTGAGTTTCAGAAAAAGAAGCATTGCACGTGAAAATTGGACATTGTTGTTTTCAAAGTGCTTGATATGTAAAAGAGGTTTAATCCACAAATCATGTTCATTCTCAAAAGCCAGACATTCTAACATCAAGTGCTGTACATTTATTAGAAGTTCCTTATTATATGCAAAATTAGTGAATATTTCTTTCCCAAAAGAATAATGCAAAATATTTGGCCAATGACCCTTTAAAGCACCAAGACTAAAAATGCACAAAAACATTTCTATGCATCTTTCTTTCTGCAAAAAGTAAATACTGTTGAATGCATAAGTTGAATTTAATCTTGCTATACATCTTTGTTCTATCTAGATTGTGTACCCCTTCTAGGTCTCTCTTATTGGACACATCCTTAATTCTTTGAACCATTTCTGAAACAAAATTATTTAGTTGATTACATGCCATCTCTAACCATAGGTCCATTAACCCTACTTTCTTAATATGGTAAGTTTTATAAACCAATTGTTCTTAATTTCTTTCTTCACATTGAGCATAGTTAGCATGTCATTCCAACAATTTTTTTTGAGTTTATTATCCTCCATCTGTATGATTCTGGCTCATAGTATAATCGTATTAATGGCAATTTTTGTTTCTATTGGGAGTATACTGGCTTCAAGCTGCTAAATATTGAAGGTGTATCCTTTGTAACTCCCAAAGCAGATCTCGAAAATTAATTCTGTATGACATCTAAATTAGAAGGTCTTACAGTCACTCTAAGAGTCTTGGCTTTAAAGGCTGACTTTTTACATATACAGATTTTTATCTGCTTTTCTGCCTGTTTTCTCCCCATCCCCATGCCCCGTGCATAGATGTGCATGCAGAGGCATATACATGCAGTGCCCTGGGGCATCCTCTTGCTACAATGCCACCCCCTTCCACCTACTCTGCTGACTGGACCTCCACCCAGTAGGAGGAAAACCACGGGGGGGTGATGACCACCTAAGGGCAGGAGAGCTGCCTTTCAGCTGCTCAATTCTGATCCCTCCCTCTCCTCATGTGCCAGCTCTCCAATGACCTGAGGTCATTTCCGAACCTGGGCTGCTGGCATGCCGCATGGTAAGGTATTCAGCACCTCAACTCTCAGTGTCATGGTGTCAGCACAAAGGTTGATTTTAATGCCTTAAATGAATTGCTGTTAAAATAATATGCAAATCTGCTTATTGCTTGTGCAGTTGTTTTTTTATGTGTGAGATCTTTTATCACATTTATCTGGGTTTTCCATGTCAGATGTTTGTCAAAAAGAATTCCCAAGTATCTATACTTGGATACTTCTTCAAGAATATTGCATTTTATTATCCATTGTCTCTTACTTCTGTCTGTGTCTGCCTAAACTGTGTGATGTGAGCTTGCTGACCTGCTGCTGACTTGACGATCACAAGAACTCCCATTTTTGGGCTGCAGTGAAAGAGACTGAATAATATTCTGCCCACCAGCATGTAAAACTGAACAGTAATCCTAATAGAGCTGCCTGTAAATTACCTCCTAATCTACCTGGTGTGTGGGGGACTCAGGGGAGTCGGCTGCCAGGTGGTGATTGGTTGGAGCTGGTGCTGGGCTACATCAAAAGCCCATGCCGTGTGCAAGCACGAGTGGTAGCATGAGCATGAGTAGGGTGAGCACCACTCAGACTAAAAATAAACTTACACTTACTTGTGTTTAGGCCTTTTATAAAGTGGGAGTAATGTTTTTAAGATTTTAATCATTAGCTCTAAACTGCAAAGACTGGTAACTAATGCTATAAGAAGGATACCATATAAGAGAATGAATTCACTGCCCTTAAATTTCACTGATTTGTCAGCTCTGACATTTTTCAGTAGTTTAATTTAGCTGAAGTGCAAGAACAAGCTAACTTGTCAATTTCAGTATATATTGTCACTGGCATATAATTTTCACTGGATTTTCAAAATAGGAAATAGCTAAAATTTAATTCCAGCAAAAATAATGTCTTATGCAGTAGATAGATTCTTACAGGTAACTGTATGGCAGTTTAAACTGTTTGCTGCTTTAAATGTTAAGTAATAGCACAAAGGTTTATGGGTCATTACAAGGAAACACTGAATCAGGTGACTCTGCATTTTAAACCTCTAATACGAGTGGGATAAGTCCTTGAATCTTGATTTCCAAAATATTATTTGCTAGAGGTGTTCTTTAAGAGATTAAATTTAATATATGAATTGTAAAATAGTAGTTACTTTGTTTTATTTTGCCCATTCAATGATGCACAAGAAGTTTATATCATTTTTATGTACTCTATTTAATGTGCACAGTAATATACTAGGTCCCTAATTGATTGAGTTGACCTACTTAAGTAAGCTTGATAGCAAATAACATATAGATTGCCACTAAAGTATGTTTTAGACATGTTTATCTTTACAAGAAATGTATTCACTTTTATGTCCCTTATATAGTGAACATAGCAATACACTAGACTGGAACTGTTTGCTCTGACCCCCTTGGCATCGCAGACTGCCTAAACCACATTTTCTCAGACCTGAATTCAGTTCTGCCCAGTAACTTCTTTGACCCCATCCCAGTAGCACCCCTGCCCACTCTCCAGAGACCTCCTTTCTACCTATGTACCACCTCCCCATTAGAGACTAGACCCCTTCTGTAAAAAGCCATTAGTAGTAACAACCCCGGTACTAACCTACTGGACACTAGGCTACTTCGTCTGACATTGGATGCTATCCTGGTCCTACTTACCGAGCTGCTTAACCACTCTCTGTGGCTGGGGCAGTTCTCCAGCACATGGAAAACTGCCATAATCACTCCCATCCTAAAGAGCGGCGATCGAGTGACCCTGGGTAACTATCAACCTATCTCCATCCTCCCCCCACTCTCTAAGGCCCTTGAAAAAGTAGTTGCCATCAAGTTTGCCGAACACTTGGCCATGCACAATATCCTGTACCCTGAACAGCATGGCTTTCATGCAGGTCACAGCACCACAACCGCGCTACTTGAATTCTCCAACTTCCTACACTCTGCTCTTGATGCCGGAAGTCCTGCCGGTACTGTGTTCATTGACCTCTCCAAGGCTTTTGACACGGTTTGCCATCTTCTCCTGCTTGACTCCCTCAGATGCATTGGTTTCTCCCCTGGCCCCCTTGCATGGTTCACCAGCTACCTCTCTGCCAGAACCCAGTGTGTAAAAATCAATAGCATCCTATCTGACACATGACCTGTCCACTCTGGAGTTCCCCAGAGCTCCAGTTTAGGCCCTCTCCTCTTCAGTCTCTACCTCATCTCCCTCCCCTTGGCCTGCCCAAGTAAGATCCTCCCCTACGCAGATGACGCTCTGCTCTTTGCCACTGACCCCAACCCCAACACACTCCAGGCCACCCTCCAACAAGCTTTTGATAGAGCTGAGCTTTGGTTCACATCACGAAGGCTAGTTCTGAACCTAAAAAGGACCAAAGCTATGCTCTTCTCGCATTGCCAAAGCAAATTCAGTGGTGTCCCTCTCGTGATACTGCCTAGCACACTAAACTCCATTGGGCAGGTTTCCTCCTACAAGTATCTGGGCATTACCTTTGATTTAGCACTTTCTTTCCATTCCCATATCAATGCCCTTTCTGCTGCCACCAATGTCAGGATTGGACTGTTACACCACCATAGGGACTGCCTACCACAAGATGCCCTAAATTCACAATCACCTCCTCTGTCCTGTCGCTAATAGACTATGGGCTGCCCATCTATGCTGCAGCTGACAACACTGCGCTTGCAAGAATCCAGCTCTCTATAAGCAAGGCCTGCAGGCTAATGCTGGGAGCCCCTAGGCACACCCATATGTGCATGCTGTACTCCACAACCAACTTGCTTAACCTTGAAGAAAGGCTCTGCTTCCAAACCTGCCTTCTTGTAAAAAAGACACTGCTAGGGCTCTCCCCCCCTGGGGTCAGCACCTCACTGCAGCGTGCCTCCCCCTCAGTCTCCACCCACAGCACTGTCAAAACCTCCCTTACTGTCCCCAGGGTAAGGACCTCTATGACCCAGAGATCCTTTTGCTATCGTACTCCCTCCTGGTTCAATTCTCTCCCAGCCAATATAGCTGACTCCACTAAGCTTGGTCCTTTCAAGGTTTCCCTCAGAAGCCATCTGACAAGCACTTTCTGCTGCAATTGCACTTAATCCCCCACCTGTCCCTTACCCTCACCCCTAGGCTGTGTCTGCCCTGTCTACTTTTTGCTTTATATGCCTGGGGTCTCATGCAACTTCTGCTGACTAATGTAATAAAATATCTCTGGTTGCTACCTGACGTGGTACTCGTGTACCTATGTTATGACTACTGTGATCTACCTATTACCAAGCGTCTACCACCAGTGAATGCCTGTAACACTGGTTGCTTTTTTAATCTAAGCGTTATGTACTGTGCTGTTTGTTTGCTGTGATGTATTGCTCTCTTGATGAGGTGCCTTTGTAAATGAGTCTATGACTCAAAGATCTGTAAACCGATGATCTAATAAATAAATAAGTAGACTCCTGGTTTGATTAGGTTGCCCTTTTTAAGTAAGTTTAATAGTTATTAATACATAGAATAACATTTTAATTGATTATCTGGAAAATGTAAGTATTTTAGCTGATTGTTTGTCACAGTGGTGTTAAATTAGAGTTTTGGTACATCTTAATTCCAAGCATATTTTTTAAGATGTTTTGGTATGGGTGATAATTTGTTTCTGTGGTAGCAATATTCTAATCCCCAGATATTTAAAGGGTAGGTCAAGTCATATTGGAATGGCATGGTTGGATCTGATAAATAAAGACACAATTGCACAAGGCCTTGTGAGGATTAGCAACTGGCAAGGAAGGGTAGCATTGAGTTTCCTAGATACAGGTATGGTAAATACCCTGATTAAGTGGACCTTAATATTTAATAATTTCATAATAGGATGGGAACGAAAGAAATATAAGGGCAATTTTCTAGTAACCAAAATGCTAAATAAAAAGATTTTATCTTATTGTCAGTTTTAGAATTGTTGGAGAAATATGTTAATGTTGAGTCTGATTATTAGTGGGAATGTGCACCAAACACGGGATCCCCAACAAAAGTAAATACAGAACTTTTGGGGAACTTAGAATTAGGGGTTAAATCCACACCAAATACGGATCTTACTGCTAATTTACTAAAGAAGCAGTGAGTTTGTATGGTTCATATTAATATTCACAGTTTAATTAGATTACTTGAGAGAATGATCCATCAAGTACTAGCCCAATGTTATTATTATATCTGAGTCCTGAATTAGTAGTAAAATAACAGATGATATAATGTTATACAGGTGTATAATCCATGGAGGAAGGATAGATCTAAAAGAGGAGAAACATAGAAACATAGACTTTGATGGCAGATAAGGACTGCCTGGCCCACCTTGTCTGCCCATTTCCCTACCTACAGGATAAGCTGCAGATCCTAGTTAACCAACAGCCTATTTCTTCTTACTCCCCACAAGAATTGCCTTATGTCTGTCCCATGTATTCTTGAATTCTCCCACAGTTTTAGACCTCACAACCTCCTCAGGAAGGCTGTTCCATGCATCCACCACCCCCTCTGTAAAAAGAATACTTCCTCACATTGCCCCTGAACCGCCCCCTCTATCTTTAAATTGTTTCCCACTGTTCTTGCACATCTCTTTTTCTGAAAGATGCTATCCTCTTGGACTTTGTTGATTCCACTGAGGTACATAAAAGTTTCTATCCTGTCCCCCCTCCCACCTTTCCTCAAGGGTATACATATTAAGCTTCTTTAGTCTCTCCTCGTATGGCTTCTTTTGCAGACCCTGCAACATTTTAGTTGCCCTCCTCTGGACTGCATCTATCCTGTCTATGTCCTTGAGGAGAAGAGGTCTCCAGAACTGGACGCAATACTCCGGATGGGATCTCACCAACTGTCTGTACAGAGGGATTACAACTTCCTGTTTTCTGCTGGTGATGCCTGTCCCTATACATCCCAGTATACCCTCAGTCTTCCCTACTGCCTTCTCACATTGCTTGCTAACCTTAAGGTCATCCGATATAATTACCCCCCGGTCCCTTTCCATTTTTGTTGTTGTTACTACCTCCCCCCATTGTGTAATCTTCCCTGGGTTTTCATTTCCCAGGTGCATTATTTTGTACTTCTTTGCATTGAATACAAACTGCCATACTTTTGACCATTCCTCCAACCTCGACAAGTCCCTTCTCATCCTTTCCACACCTCCTTGTTTATCAACCCTGTTGCAGATCTTTGTGTCATCTGCAAAGAGGCATACTTTTCCTTCCAGTATCTCTGCAATGCCAGTTATAAAGACATTAAAAAGGACTGGACCCAGTACTGAACCCTGTGGTACCCCACTAGTAACCCCTCTTTCTTCAGAGTGGACTCCATTTACAATTACCTTCTGTGTCCTGGGAGGGAGGGGTGATTATTTATGCAATAAAATGTCTAGAAATAACAGAGCTGGATTCCCCACAAGATGGAAATGGTTTGGAAGTACTACCACTGGTAATGAAGTTCCCATTTTGCAACTCCCTCCTATTGTTTGGCATATATCACCCCTTAAGAATAACTTTGTAGTATCCTCTACAGAGCCATGAGATACTCTTAATTGGAGACTTTAATGTAGACTGGAAAATGGTTGATAGTTGCCATAAAATAAAGGACATGGCTATTATCCTTGGGTTGACTCATCTTACAAGGGATATTACTGAGTAAATACTAACCACCCCAATTCCTCAACTATATTAGATTTAATTTTTGCTTCCCAGCTGGAAAAGCTTGTTGCCAGTGGAGTCCTTCCTGACACGCTATCTGACCACCAGATGATATATAAGGAAATCTAAAGTGAACAGAGCTCCTGGGAAAACATTCAAGTTTAGATCATATAGGAAATGTGATTATATGCTGTAGATTTCATGTTGAACTTAGATAATCATAACTGGGATCGGTTGGATTTAATTCCTAATGTGGGTGATGCCTGGAAATTATTTTTTGATGATTTTATGACAATATGGAATAAACATGCACCATTGAAAACAAGGAAGGTAAAAGTTACCAATATACCATGGTAGAACGTATATCAATTTAAATAAAAAAAAACAGAGAGATAAGGATTGATATCTAGCTAAAGCCTCTAATGATAATTTGAAGTGGCTCAAATATAAACAACTATGAAATTACTACATTTCAGAGGCAAGGAAATCAAAACAAGATTACTATATTAAAGAATTGACTAAAAAACTGACAGGGAACCCAATAGAATTCTGGCGAACCATGAAAACATTTCAAAGTACACAAAGATCAGATTTCCCTGATAGTTTTGAAATACATGGATCAAAAATCCCCATGGGTGTTGAGGTGGCTGATAGCTTTAATGAATATTTTATATCCATAGGCACTAACACCTTAGCAAGTGATTCAAATAATTTAATTAATAATTCAAAAGCGGATATGCCACCAACAGAGGGTTTCAAATTTGGCTTAATTGCAGCATAAGAGGTACAGGACACATTAAACAAATTTAATGTTAATAAATTGGGGGGGGGTAGATTGGATACCTAATATTTTATTAAAATGTTTTGGCACCTGTTATATCATATCCTTTTTGTCTTAAATGCTTAACATGCCATTGATACAGAATGGAAAACAGCAAAGGTGGTTCTAATTTTTAAATCAGGGCATTAAAACCAATTGGAAGACTACCTACCTACCTTTATCTCTTTTGCCTACAATTGCCAAAGTATTTGATTGACTGGTGGCTAAACAACAATGGTATTTCCTAGAGAAGGGGAAAACAATTAATAAATATAAGTTGAAATTTAGACCCCTGCCTGGCACCACTTTGGCTCTGCTTAGCATTACTAGTGGTATAAATGAGAGCCTGGACAGAGGATGTCAGTGGGGGTGATCTATATTTATTTATCTAAAGAGTTTGATACGCTGGACCATGACATCCTCCTATCCAGGCTGAAGATCACTGGAACGTCTGATAATGTGGTGGAGTGGTTTAGAGCATACTTTAAGGGTAGGCTACAGATGGTGGCCATTAATGGGTGGGAGTTGATCCTACTTTATGTAACTTAAACATGAATACATTTAAACTCTCTAATCTTGAAAAAAGTTGTCATCTTTAGGCTGATTACACTATTATTTATGTAGGGAGACATCTGATACACAAATTCAGATTTCATTGCGGGATGCTTTTGATATGTTACAGAATTTTCTTTTACATTCCAGGCTTGTCCTAAATTCTAAAAAATCTCAGGTTATGCTGTTTTCTAGAGAAAATGGAAGGAACTCAAGTGGGACAATCTTTCCGATAAGGACCCTGGATTATTCTGTTCTCAAACAGGTTTTGAGTTACAGATATCTAGGGTTGCATCTGGATACTGCCCTGAAATGATATATTCACATAGAACAAAATATTTAAAAAATTGACAAATGCCTAGGAGCATTATATTGCAAAAGACACTGTGGGCCAGATATTCAAAACTTTGCCCCTGGGCTAAATTAACACTGCCCGGCAGTAGGGTTGCCACCTGTCAGGTTTTTTACCTGGTGATCAGGTTTTCAGGGTCCCTATCAGGTAATTTGTTTTTGCTCTGTGCTGGTCAGGTTTTTGAGCCATTCTGAGTGTTCACATGCTTTTGAAACAGATTTTGTGATATCATTCATTGTTTCAGCTGCATGTCCATGTTAAAACAAGTTTGCTTGTCAATATAGCCCTTTGTTTGTGAAAGCAGTCAACCTGGGAGGTGTGAAGTATGGCCATTAACACCATTAGCACTTACTTAACCTAATCTTTCCCACTGCATCTTAACAGCTGCCCCCACCTTTTGTAACAGCAACACAGCCAATTAGCTTCCACTTTCATTTGTTGGAAAAGATCTTCATCTCTAACAGAATTTAGGCATGTTTAAATGTTTTAAATACTTTTTTTTTCCTCAAGAAAAAAGTATGGTCACTTCTTTGGCTTTGAAATAGTACTGTGGACATGGAAAGGAAAGGGAGCCAGAAAAACATATGAAAGTACACATTATAGGAAACAATGTCTTTGCTATGTATTATTATATACCATGTATACTGCTGTATGCTGTTTGTAGTATTTCTCTTGCCCCCCAATCATATATGTGTATCTTAGTATGTTCATCTTGTAAACCAATGTCAGTAAATACATACATGAGTAAATAAATAACAGAAAGTAACTTTAACAGGTACAATAGTTTAACATTTTTTAACTGCTGCTTCAAGTATTGTCTTATTGACTTAGTTTCTCCTATTTCTTTTCCTGCTCTGCACCACACCACCTTTATTAAATCACATCTCTGTTCCTTCTGATATGCCTCTCTATAGCAACCTCCACATGTCTCTTCTAGCCCTCTCCTTCTTTCCTCCTCTATGCCATCTTCCTAATTCCTCCTACCCCTCTCCATCTTTCACACTGACCATTCACGCTCATTACCAGCAACTTGGCACCATGGCAAATCCTCCCTACCCACACTTGTGGCACCCTCCTACAAAGGACTGGGTGCAAATGACAACCTGCACCATTGGAATGTGGGCAAATCGACCTCTGCTTCTAGCCATTACCCTGCACTGGGACCCTAAATGACTACACTGTACTCAACCTCACAAGCAACAGAGGTGTTATTTGGCATACTATGACCTGTGTCAGATGACCCTTACATTCCTGCTCCTCCTCCTCCTGATGTCGGGAAGCATCCATCCAAACCCTGGCCCTGTTTCCACCAGGTCAACAAATCTTGCCAAAATGGAGGGGGGGGGGGGTGTCTCACCATCGCCATCTTAAATATCTGCAGCCTCCTCCCAAAACTGGCCTTCATTCAAATCTTTGCCAGCAAACACAACCCCGATATCCTAGCCATTGTTGAAACCTGGCTGACACCTAACACTCCAGACCATGCCATCTCGATACAAAGCTACAGTATTTTCAGACTGGATAGGATTACTAAAAGGGGGGAGGGTTGTGCATTTTACATTAAGGACAACCTCACTAGTCACCCTGTCTGTTGTTCCACCACAAACTCCTCAGTGCAATTTCTCCCTGTCAAGCTACTCCTTGGTGCCCAAAATAAAGTGCTTTCTGTTGCTGCTGTCTAAATCCCTCCTAAAGATCCAGGGTCCGGCCTCCAGACTGTACTTGAATTCATAAAATCGCAACCACCTGACACCGAGCTCCTTCTCCTTGGTGATTTTAATATTAATTGGCTGGCATCAGAAGTTAGGTCCCTCAAGGATGCTATTCTAGCAGCTAACCTAACACAGATGGTGAGCTCCCCTACTAGGAAAAACTACAAAACTGGGACTAGCACTCTCATAGACTGGATCCTTGCTAGCCACCCAGCCCTCATAAATAACACAGTTGTTCTCCCGGACTCTCTCAGTGACCACTCCCTTGTGATCTGTACCTGGACAAATAAGTTCCGAAAACCACCTCCAAAACCCATCTCAAGCAGAGTTCTACCTCACAGCAACCTTACTCAACTCAAGGCCTGTCTCAGGCAGCAAGACTGGTCCCTAATATACAATACTCTAGATGTTGACACAGCCCTAGATTACTTTATCACTACATTCAACGCTGCCTGCGACACCTACGCACCAGTGAAAAAAGCACAAAATCAAAGCGCTCTCAAATCCCAGGCTCATGGCCAAGCTACTGGCCCAACTCAAAGCTAAGAACCACCTCTGGGACATAGCCAGAGCCACAGGCTCCCTGACAGATATCCAAAAGTATAAACAAGCATGAAACCACTGCACTAAACAAATCCAATTGATGAAGAGCTCCTATTTCAAGAATGCCCTCTCCAACTCCTGGAGTGATGGGAGATCTTTCTGGGACAACATCAGAAATATCACGGGTAAGCAGTCCAAGTCCTCACCTACTATAATGACTGTGGATGGAACCACTACCCTAGACCCAATGGTCATGGCAAAGGCCTTAAATGAAACCTTCACAGACCTCAGTGGGGTCCTCCCGCCAGAATCCTTCTCTGACACTGACTCTCCAAAACCATCTCCTACTGCTTCACCTAACCAACCACTTTTCTGCTTCAAAATAGTCAAGGCACATGAAGTCTACAAATATATAAAAAAGGCTATCTCTAAGCCCAGAGCAAGCAGTGATACTATTGACCTTAAACTTCTGTCCCTTACCCTGGAAGAGGTGCTGCAGCCAGTCACCAAAATTTTCAATCTCTCCCTCTGCCTCAGTCAATTTCCCAGCAAATGGAAGTCTGCTATAGTCACCCTGGTGTTCAAAAGTGGTGACAAGTCCCTACCTGGTAACTATCGACCCATATCAATACTTCCACCCCTCTCCAAGGCCCTCGAATGTATTGTGGCAGACCAACTCTCACACTACCTGCAAAAGTATAACTTCCTCTGTGTGCAGCAACACAGCTTCAGGAAAGGACACAGTACATTGACCACCCTACTGGAATTTTCAGTAGAAATCCACAATACTTTGGACAAAGGATATCAAACCAGAGCTGTTTTCATTGACTTAACAAAGGCGTTTGATACTGTTCACCATGGCTTACTTATCACACAACTACACAATCTTAAGCTCTCGTAAGGTCCAGGTGCCTGGGTAAAAAGTTACCTTGCCCAACACTCTCAAACTGTAAAAATCTAAGGAGTTCTCTCAGACTCAAATCCGGTCCTCTCAGGTGTTCCCCAGGGATCAATCTTAGGCCCTCTCCTTTTCAGCCTTTTCCTAAACTCTCTCCCCAAATCCTGCCCAGAACAAATAATCCTTTATGCTGATGATGCCGTGATTCTTTCCTCTCATAAGGATCCGAAACCCTTACTCCATAGCCTGCAACTTGCTTTCTCCAAAGTTGAGAAGTGGTTCCTAGATCACAAGCTGGTCCTAAATCACAAAAAAACAAAATCCATGCTCTTCTCCAGTCCACAAAACAAGAAAAGGCAAATTCCACTTACTATCAAAACGTACCCAGGAAATACCCTTGAACAAGTGACAACATTTAAATATCTTGGAATCACCTTTGATCAAGGCCTAACCTTTGTGACCCACATTGATAACACAGCGAAAACGGTGAACCAACGCATTGGTATCCTGTTCCAAAACCAACAGTTCCTTATCCAATCTGTGCTGAGGATTGCTATCCAAAGCTCTGTCATCTCAATCATAGACTATGGCTTAATTATCTATGGCTCTGCCTCAACCACAGCACTTAGGCGCATTACAACCTCCCTAAACAAGGCCTGTCGGCTGCTCACTGGAGCGCAAAGACGCACTCATACATGTGAGCTCTACACTGAAACAGGATGGTTGCAACTCTCAAATTGCATAAAGTACCTTACCTGCTTGATGGCAAAAAAATCCACCATGGGCCTCACTCCACCATGTATCCAAGACCTACTATGCCTGAATACCAGCACCCGTCTTACCAGAAGTTCAGAACACCAGCCTCTCCAGGTACCCCGATGCCGGACCACACAGGGCCAAAGATCCTTTGCCTATCATGCCCCCAGCTGGTTCAATGCCCTCAGCACACTCATTACACCCTCCACCTCCTAGGAGCTTTCAAATCTATGCTATACTCTCACCTTACAGCCTATAGCTCCTGTGACTGCCTCAATTAAAGATTTTCCCTCCTGGCTGTTCTACTGTTTTCATCTACCACCTCTGCTTCATTTATTGACAAAGGCATCTGAGTAGCTCTAATCTCTCTATGTCTGCTCCCCCCATTCTCCTCCTACCCTTTCCACTTTGTCCATTTCTCTAAAGTTTTTCCTCGAAACAGCTTGTTCTGTGTATGCTAAGTATTTTTTTTTCTCTCCCCTCTTTTTGTCTGAAATTCTGACATTAATGTACTGTATTATACTGGCTTATTGCCACTTCATAACTTGTTGACCATTCTATGTAACTTGACTTGTTTGTACACAATCGACGTGGAACCTTTCTAAAAGAGCCATGGCTCAAAGGTAATAATTCCTAGAACAATAAACTAAACTAAACTAAACAAATGGCTTTCTAGGAGGAGCAATGCATGATGAGTCATGAAAAGGGGTGGGAATAGGAGTGGAGCTTAGAATCCATTATTTACCTCTTCGAAAGGTGGCAACCCTACCCAGCAGGCAAACATAGCCTGGAGCACAAAGCAAGCAATATTTGAAAGGAATAGCCTGGGGCAAACAGCTTCTGAATATAGCATGGGAATGAGGCTGCGTAAGCTGGGCTGGGAGTGCAGGGCAAACTTAGCCCTGGAATAAGGCAGCTCTGAATATAGCAACTAGGAAGTGCAAACCACAACAGCAACATAGTGCACAGCGATGTGAAGGTAGGTAGAAGTGAACTATGTGGCCAATGTGTGTGCCAGCAAATGTGCGGACACAGTACAGCTGCAGGCAGCAGTGCATATGAAAATACAGTGTTCAAAACTGTATAATATTCCCAAAACTGTTTGCGCAGAGCTAACATGTTTGTGTGGGTTTAGTGCAGGGCTAAACCATTAGCCCAGTGCAAACACATTTGCCTGGCACTAAACTTTGCCATATTCAAAAGTGACATGCAAATCAGCCTACTTCGGTAGTATCTGGGCAAACATCCAGATTAGCATCTCATTATGCCCTAATTTGCATGCAGTTTGCACCAGGCTAACAGTTTAGCCCTGCGCTAAACCCACACAAACATGTTAGCGCTGTGCAAACAGTTCAGGGAATATTATACAGTTTTGAACACTGTACTTTCACATGCCCTGCTCCCTGCAGCTGTACTGGGACAACACAGCATAGGCACAGATGGTGGTGGTGCTGCACGCAACTATCATACTGTAGGTCATGCTACAGACAGTGCACAGCAGTAGCAAGGGGGCCAGTAGTGTGTGGACACAGCACTGCCTATGGTATGTAGGGCAGTGCTGATGACTGCACTATACACATTGACAGGCCCAACATGCAGGTGTTTACTGACAGTGAACATTACTGTTATGCTGTTGTGTGACCCACAGATGCTGCACCTCTGGCGTGGGATGATCACAGTAACATATACATGTCTGGCTTTGTGTGCTGTGGCAGTTGTACAGCTGTGTGGGATGTGGCAGGGGGGGCATATATTATTATCAGAAAGGCACACTGGTGTTGGGGTATTCCCAATACTGGCCCATGTGCACTGCATGATGTGTCCCAGCCTTATGGTCACACCTGGTCTGTGGCACAGCCTGGCCACCCATACAATCTCCCCTCAACATCCTCAATGTCCACAGTGCTGCATGTGTATGCTGGCATCTGTTGCTGTCTACTGAAGAGTGGTCCACTGGTGTGTGCTGTGTAGCCACACTGCCTTGCTGTCCACTGGTGGCAGGGTCACCACTTATTGCCTGACATTGCTGGGATTGGTGGCAGATGATGGCATCATTGTGATGCCATCAGTGAGCAGCATGTTTCTTCTATGTCTGGCTTTGTCTATGTGTCATATTTATTTGTTAAGGTCACAAAAGCTGTGCAAACACCGTGCAAAGCCATAATGTCACGCAAAACTGATTGCCCAGGGTTAAGACTACCTTTTCCTGGGTGGTAATGTGCACTGCACTAAGTGTCACGCTAAGTCACACAAAACCACCTTGCGTGGTGCTAGTTGCTGAATATAGCATTGCACCTGTATTTATGTACACACTCACTCAGTTTGCCCCTTGCATACATTATGATTTTGCCCGGTGCTAATGCAGTTTGCGTGCACTATTTGGCCTTTTGAATATAGCAAACCCACGCTAATCCCACACTAAACCTGCACAAACAGTTTTTGCCAGGTACAAAGTTTTGAATATCTGGCCCTGTATGTCTGAACCAGTTAGGAAGCATGTAATTAATGCTGCACTAGTTCCACTTTTGGATTTTGGGGACTTAATGTATGTGGGTGCATCTGTCTTATTGTTGGGTAGGTTAGATACCATGTACAATAAGCTGGCTTGCTTTATCCTTAATGTTACTGAGAATGCATATATATGAATTATATAAAGCATTGGATTGGTTGAGTTTGAGTGATAGACAATCTCTGTATGTATTAATGTATATGGACAAGTGCTTCAGATGTGAGGTCCCTGACTAAATTAAGGATATATTACAATTTAGAGAAATAAAAAAAATGGTTTAGATTAGCTGAAAGGGCAGAATATCTAATACCTAGAAGTAAATCAAAGCTGAGCAAATCACACTTTTTTTATATAAGAGACCTCTCATATGGAATATCTTGCCACTTACTTTTAGGATTCATGATGATAAGAAATATGCAGGAAAGATTAAAAAATGGTTTAAGAATGGGATAGTCAAGAAGACAATTATGACTTCGCTCTGAAAGAATAAGTAGGGTCTTTTGTTTTTATTGTGTCAATGTGTAATGTTTGATTGTCTAATATTGTGTATTGCATGTTTATTTACTATTCATTCTGTACTGTCTTCTTTTATGAATAATTGTTTATATACATTATATTGTAACTAGCTTGGGTACTAAGAATCTCACTGAAAATGAGCTTGTTTCAGTTGGGTTTACAATGCATTCTAAATTAATAAAGGTTTTTACTATTATTACTACTACTACTTACTGCTAGCCTTTTCTCCGAACACCATTATTTTCATCTTGGAAATACTTACTTCTAATTATAGGGCCTTTAATTGTTCTACTACTGTATTTAACCCTCTTTTCAATCCAATGAGTATTTGTGAGAGAATTATAGCATCATCTGCATACATCCTTATTTTTATTCTTATACCATTTATTACTGGTGGGAAATGTATCTGTTTTCTCCAAACAATCCTGTGACAGTGTTGGTTACGATCTTATCCCATTTGTTATGCAGAGAGCGTTAAAAGCAAAGCTCTATTTTGTTTTCTCCTATTCGTCCACTTGACTGTCTCTTGCCTGTCTGTTTGCTAAATCAAATCTTCCTTGTGCCACCTAGGAATTAACCATTCCAAAGGTCCTGCAACCCCCACCCCAACTCCCAATATCTCCCTTCCTTCACTTGCTGTTTATATATAGCCTTCTTTCTCCCCTTGATTCTCTCAGGTTAAAAAAATATTTATATGTATCTTTATGTAAAACTGGGATCCCTTTGTTTTGTGAATGTATATAATTATGTTGTTTGAAATGATTGCAGAAAGTTTTTCAGGTTTCTTAAAAAGGTGACAATCTGTAATACAGGGGGTTAACCTTGAAATGGTTTAAACAGGCTCTTAAGACCTATTTATGGAACAGGGCATATTCTAAGTAGAAAGGGTGATTTTGGGATTTTTATTGAATATCTGTATACTGCTGTTTTTATCTTTCTGTTTTAATTTTTTGTAATGTACCTTGATAAATTGAAAGGCACATGATAAATATATTATTATTATTATTATGCATTTTGATGTCCACAAGCTTGTTAACAAAACTGTCAACAGGAAATGGGAAACCATCTCTGTGGCAGTGTTTTATTTTGCTGCACCTGTTGAGACTGGTTGTGCTCTTCTATTTGGCTGCAGGAAATACATTGACAAAATTCTGGTACATTTTATGAGAACCAGGAAATGCATCTTATAACAGCAGGATTCAGAATTAAAACTGCCAGGAAAAGGCATCTTATAGAATGACAGCAATGTCTTGTTGATAGAGATAAATACAAAGATAGATTGAGACTTAAACTGAGAGAAGCTTTCAAAATGTAGGACCTCTTTTGTACTGCCTGTACGAAGAGCTACCCTGTACAATTTTAATATTTTTTTTATTTTATTATTATTGATAATAAAATTCTACTTGCAAATCCTGGTTTGCCTATCCTTCCTGACTTATGCCTCTATGACCAGATCGACTAAACTTTCTGGCCCATATATTAAAAAGGGTTTCGCATGGTGCAACAATGTTGCACCATGCACAACCCACTGATGTGCCCTGACACGATATTCAAAAGGGAAAAGTGTGCTGCACAAATCCCGATGTGCCAGAGTGCGTCAGTAATGTATGCAGGCACAGGTGGGGGGGTGTGCCCATGCATAACCTGCACAGCCCGATATTCAGCCTGGGATGTTCAGAGCCATGCATGCGCAACCCCTACTTGTGCCTGCACAAAGTTAAGCCCAAAATAAAAGGAACAAATGATGGCCACCCACAGGTGAGCTGCCGCATTGCAGGGCGCAACACAGCAGCTGCCACCTGTGGGTGGCCTCCCGAGTTCCTGCCACACCTGACGGCACCCCCCCATGCCCTATCATGGGCATCTGTGTAAATAAACCCCCCTCCAATATCCCTGGTGGTCTAGTGGACTGCTATGTGCCCAATCATGGGCATTTGTCTACCAAAAAAAAGCCTCGTCTAATATCCCTGGTGGTCCAGTGGACCGCTATGTGCCCAATTGTGGGCATCGGTATAATAAACTCCCCCTTCCAATATCCCAGGTGGTCTAGTGGATCGATTGCTGTCTGATTGCAGGCATCTGTGTAAATCATCCCCCTGCCAATATCCCTGGTGGTCCAGTGGACCGCACTCTGCCCGATCGCAGGAATCTGTAAAGCATAAAAGATGACCTATTACCCTGGTGGTCTAGTGTACCCCCTCCCCACCCGACCACTGATCCCCACCACCCCACTCCCCCACCAGTCAGCCAGCGGGCGGCAGCACCCCATCCACCTGCTGCCCTGCTGCCCGCCGACTGACAGCTCGGTAGGACTGCATGCCCATTGGCTCACAGCATGAGCCAATGGGTGTGCTGCCCATACTGTACTACACAGTCCAGATATGTGAATGAATCATTCACATATCTGGAATGTGTAATACGGTATGGGCTGAGCAGTCTCTCAAGGAGGATATCATGGTTCATAAGGTTAAATGCCTTCACTAGGACAACGAAGATGGCACTAGTGAGCTTCCCTTTATCCAATCTCCTGAAGACATGATCAGTGAAACAGGCCAATGTGGTGGTGGCGGTGCTGTGTCCCTTTCTAAAGCCATACTGGTGAGGGAAGAGCAGATTTTCCAATGAGACGTGGTCTGAAATTTGCCAGAAGACTATTTTCTTCCAAAGTTTACTCATGGGTACCAGGAATCAAAAACATAGGTATATACTAAATAATAAACATATTCAGAATAAACTATCTGAGAGGGACTTAGGCATATTAATTGATAAAATGTTGGAATTTAAAAAACAATATACAGTAAAGGTCACATTAAACTGTTCCATCAACTCACTGGGGTAGCATTTTTTTTGTGATGCTACTGCATTGGCAGCTTGAACTGTTGAAGTTTTTGACTATTTTCCAACTATCCTTCACTGCCTGTTCAGCTCACTTGTACCTTTTTAGTGAAATGGCAGTAGCTGTTTTGCAGAGTTTATGCAATGCATTTTCATGGCACTGTTTATAAATATCACAGCATTCCTTAAGTGTTGTTTAGTCTGCCTTCTGAAATGAAACTCATAAGCACTCAGCTGAAAATAAAGCTTATAGTGCATAACAGCTAGTTGCAAACCAGTACTAACCTTTTACTAATTCATTGAATTAAACACTGCACAGATTAGAAAACTCATTGAACAATGCTACACCAGTGAGTTGAGGGAACAGTTTAATGTGACATGTACTGTACATATGCCATTTCAAAAGCTAATAGAACTATTAGAGCAATAAATAAAAACATCAAAAATTGATCCAAAACTGTACTCCTCCCACTATATCTTTCATATGTAAGACCATTCCATGATTACGGAAGCCAGTTGTAGAACCCTTATAAGAATATGGATACAAATAGAATAGAGAGAGTACAATGCCAGTTCCCAAAATTAATAAAACCTTTGAAAGATAAAATGTATAAAGAACGTCTGGACTCTCTAGGACTTCACAGCTTGACACTATGAAGAATAAGAGGTGAAATGTTGCTTTACTTTGATCTAATGAGTGACCCACAGTTAATTAATGATTTAAACATAGAGGCCCAGATATTCAAAAGTGTTGCACCATGCACAACCCACTAATGCACCCCAGCGTGATATTCAAAAGGGAAAAGTGCGCCGCACAAATCCCGATGTGCCGGAGTGCATCAGTAATGTATGCAGGCACAGGTAGCGGGGGCGTGCCCATGCAAAACCTGCACAGCCTGATATTCAGCCCAGGATGTGCAGAGTCATGCATGCGCAACCCCTACCTGCACCTGCACAAAGTTACACCCCCCAAAAAAGGAACAAGTGATGGCCACCCACAGGTGAGCTGCCACATTGCAGGGTCACAACACAGCAGCTGCCACCTGTGGGTGGCCACCCAAGTTCCTGCTGCACCTGGCGGCACCCCGCCATGCCCCATCACGGGCATCACTAGAGCCCCCCCAAGTCCAATATCCTTGGTGGTCCAGTGGACCGCACTGAGCCCGATCACGGGCATCATTAATAGGAACCACCCAAGTCCAATATCCCTGGTGGTCTAGTGTACCCCCCACTCCACCCACCACTGATCCCCACTGCCCCATCTCCCAGTAAAGCCCAGGCGGCAGCACCCACCCACCTGCCACCCCACCACCCCACTGACTGACAGCTCAGTAGGGGCTGCCGCCCATTAGTTCACAGCAGCAGGACAATGGGCATGCAGTATACCCGTACCACTCAGTCCAGTTATGTGAATGAAATCATTCACATATCTGGACTAGTAAATACAATATGGGCTGCAGCCCCGTCGCTCATGCTGTGAACCAATGGAATGTGCAACCCCTAACTTCGGTCAGTAAGCGATGAAGCAGGCTGGTGCTGCCCGCCCACCGTGATGGGGCAGTGGTGAGGCCCAGTGGCAGGTGGGAGGGGCCTGCCAGTATGGACAGGGACGTGATGCCTAATCAGGCTCAGTGCGGTCCTAACCCCTCAGATGTGGAGGACACTCATAGTGATGCCTGTGATCGAGGCATATATGAGGTACACTGGACCACCAGGGATATTGGACTTTTTTTTATATTACAGGAATGCCTGCGATTGGGCTGCAGGGGGCGCCGGTCCCTGACGGCTGCTGCCTGGCATGGTGCCAGGTGCAAGTCATTGGGGATCGGCGCACCTGCAGGCTAATGGCATGCAAATGGGGCTGTAATGAGATGCAAATGGCCCTCTGTGTGAATTGCATAATTATGGCCCCATTTGCATGTCTCCTTTTGAATATCGCAGGTTCTGTGCATGGCACAATGGCACTTGCGCCAGCGCATCTCCATGCTCCACTCTGGCCACTTGCGCTGGTGCAGTGCCACTGCACCGCCACAGTGAGTGGATAGGTGTGATATTCAAAGTTGCTTGCCATAGTGCAGCTCCGTTGAATATCACCCAGGCCACACCCCTGCTCAACAAAGTTGAGCTGCACCCAGGCTTGCGCCACAGCCTGGTGCAGTTTGAATATCCCGGCCACAGTATAAACAGGACAGATTTGATGTTCTGCAAGGGGACACCCCCTACAGGTAAAATCTAAAAAGTATAAATCCACCAAAAGAAAAACACATTTACACTATTAGAGCAAATAATCTCTGGAATAGATTGACAGAAAGTGTGATCATAAGTAACAATAAAGAAACCTTTAAAAGAAATGTAGATAACTATATTAATATGGGAGGAAATATGAATTATTTCATTATGTCATAAAAGAGCTACAGCATGGGCCTCAGCCTTTTGTTGCTCTTAATTTCTTAGTGAATCTTAGTGAACTGTGAGAGAATGGACACTGGTCAGTAATTGTCAATGAGTTATGGGTCACCCAATTTAAATATAGGGACCACTGTGCTGCTTAGAGCTTGGCAGTGAGATCAACTATAAGCTTTAAGAGCCAAGGGCAGACTGCCACTACCACCACTATTGTAGTTGGGGAGTGTCTTGAGGAGCTTTCAGACTTCACTGGCAGAAGTGGTCTTAAAGGGGAAGGTAGGGCTAACCAGCTCATGCACACTCCTGTCCTTGTCTGTGGGTGAAAGGTCCTTAACTGGAAGCATAACCAGGTAATACAATAGGTTGGTAAATTTACTGTTCAAGATCTCAGCAACCTGTAGGGTATCAGTTGCTGACCCTGCTTTGGTGAACAGATTAATGGAGGTTTTCTTGCTACCTAGCTTTGTTAGGGAGTACATTGAGAATCAGAACTTATGAGGGTCTCCCAAGGAGTAGACTTTTTGATTTTTAAGGTAGGTGGCCTTAAAGGATTTAACTTCCTGTTTACAGAGGTTATGGAGCCTTCTGTAGTTGTCCCAGGAGGCAGGGGAATATGATGCAGAAGTTGTTATTGGCCTTTTGTTGCACAGTGTAATTCATTAAATTTACTTTAGAGCTTCCCTTAATTATCCACTTAAAAGGAAAGCGGTCATTATCCCTTATTTTTACTACTTCTAGGGACCTCACCTGTTATAACTATATGCATCGATGATGCAAAAATCCAGTAAACGTCCTCCTGCTGTTATAGGGAAAGTGGTTTCACCCTTCAGTCCACACTGATTTGGCCATTTACAATGTGTAGCACTTGTTTTTCACAAACTTTTAACAAGCTTTCCCCTCTTTTGTTTAATGTTCTATCTTTATATTGTCTCATTGTGATACACAGGCATCATCTAGATTCCAATCTGAGACTTCTCTTCTATTGCTGTGCCTATTCTGGCATTTACATCCCTGGCTAATATCAGTACTAGTCCCAGGAATTGTACTTCAAGACCCATTATGCTTTTGTTTCAATATTCTTAAAGACCTATCATTTTCTTTGAGGTTAAAAGATGGAGGGATATAAATGTTAAAAATTGCAAAGAGGTCTGAACACTGGTCTATCACCACAAACATATACTAAGCATTGTAGTCACTACTATACATTTTGCACTGAATCTAGAGCTAACCAAAATAACCATTATTTTCCCCCTAATCCCTGATATGCACCAGGATTCAAAGCTGTCTAAAGGTTGGAGTCCTGGTACACACTTCCATGTATCTTGAATGATCAAAATATCAATTTTAGACGTCTCTGAAATCCAGCCTTTAATCTGAGGTTTTGACCTTAAACCAGATAAATTCCAGTTTATTTTTTTCAAACCTGGTGAACTTTAATTTTGTTTACTGACTACTTAGTCAGTTAGTATCATCCTCCAAGTATATTATGCTACTTGATCCTGTTGTTTCTTTTTCATAACTGTTTGATGAGGAGTCAGAGTCTTCATTTGTAGTTTCTGTTTCTGATAAAACCTTTCTATTATTCGGGTGACCCTAGCATTATGGATAACTACCAACCCGTGTCCTTTCTACCCCATCTTGGGAAGCTCCTTGAGAAGGCTGTCAACTACCAAATCACTGACAATGTCAGGAAATATAACATCCTCTGCTCTCAGCAACATAGTTTCAGGAAGGGGCATAGAACAACCACTGCCCTGGCTCCCTTTGCTGACCATGTGCTTATGAATATTGACAAAGGGATGTTGAATGGTGCAGTGTTTGTTGATTTATCAAAGGCCTTCAACTTAGTTAGTAATAATACCCTAATAACTAAACTTGGTGCCCTTGACTTCTCATCTGCTCCCACAGCCTGGCTCACAAACTACCTCTCTAATAGAACCCAAATGGTCTGCCTTGGTGATGCCACCTCCCTTCCCATTGTCTATGTCATTTGGTGTCCCCAGGGTTCCATAATTGGTCCCCTTCTCATTTTCCTCTTCATTACCTCCCTCCCTCCCATCAGTGGGCCTCTCATGTTAATCCCTCCTCTATGCCGATGACCTGATACTTTTCCAAAGTGACCTCTCCCCCTCTTCACTGTCATCCACCCTCACCACAGATTTCTGTATGGCCCATCATTGGTTCTCCTCAAACAAGCTACTGGTCAATGCATCCAAAACAAAGGCTATGTTATTTAGTTCCAAACCCAAAGTCTCTACCCTTGGCCACACTGGCTGCCTTCTCACTGTCCTCTCCCAGATGGATCTCTCCTCAACACTGTTCACTCATTCAAATATCTATGGGTAAATCTAGAGCTGCCTCTTACCTACTCTGACCCCATTGCTTTCCTGGTACATTGGATAAATCAGAGGCTGCATCTCTGCTACTATCTAATTGACCATCTCATGCCAGAAGCTTACCTTGCTGTAGCCCTCTGCAACCTCCTCCCCCTCCTCGATTATCTGTGCCCAGTGTACTCCCTTACCTCCACTGCCAACCAGTACAACCTGGATACAGCCTACAATGGAATTTGCAGCTTAGCTCTTCATGCCTCTCTCTTCACACACCACTGCTCTCTCTTTCAGTTCCTAAACTGGCTTCCACCTCAAGCCTGTTGCTCCTACCTGCTGGTCTGGACCATCAGGGATGCCATCCATATCCCCTCTAATGCCCCTCTATCTTTTCTGCTCTGGCCCAGGATTTCCAGCCACAATCTCCGTCAGTCATCCCACCTCAAACTTGTCCATCCAAACATAACCACTAGGATGAGACAAAGAGCCTTTTCTGTTGCTGAACCCTCTATATGGAATGACAACCCTCCCACTGCATTCCTTTGACCCCCCCTAAATTTAAATACCCTAAGAACCAACTTCATGTCCTCCTCAACCTGTGACTGTCAACAGGCCTCTAGCACTGCCTTACCTCCTATGCAGCCCCCCTCACCTCCCTGTACTAGTTGCCTTTTCTCCTACATTGAAACTGGCTTAATGGCTGCCATCTTATCCTGATGACAGCTGCATTCAACTTGTAAACTTAGTTTTTGTAACCTGTGTATTTTTTATGTTACTGACTCAGCAGATGTATTTCACACCAACAGTGTAGAGGCTGTTGCTACCTAAACACCATAGGTGGGATATTCAAAAGTGTTGCGCCATGCACAATAGGGTTGCACATGAGCAAGTCTGAATTTGCACCATTCTGCGATATTCAGCAGGAGGCAGTTGCACCACTGAAAACAGGCTGAGCAACAGCGCAATGCAAATGAAGGAATGCGCAACCGAAGGGGGTGGACCCATGCATAAACAGCACAATGCGATATTCAAAAACTTGCACGATGTGCAACAGCGGATGAGCTGGAAGGTGCGCCGCACCGGAAATGAGCCAAAATAAAAAGGCTCAAGGAAGAGGTGCAAGAACGCTACAGGGAAGCCACATGAGGCAGGGAGAAACCGAGTGGGACAGTGAAAGAGTGCAGGCCAGGGAGTGCACAGGAGAGGAGAGGGACAAGGGAGGGTGTGTCGGGCCACAGACAGCAGGGCCAGTAGCTGTACCCGGTGCAGTGGAGGTAGCAGGCAGGACAGCGTGGGTAGCACAGCAAGAACAGCCAGGGGGGAACACAAGCCAGGGACATGGACAGTGCCAGCTTCCACATTGAAGCTGTAATGAGGGGGGTGAGAAGGCATGCTGCAGGGGGACATGGCCGTGGAAGGGCCCGTCGGTGGTATGCCCCCAACAGGCAGTATCGTGCCTGCATCAGCTTTGAGCTGTATTCAGTCGTAGAGATTGTGGGCCAGTACCACCTGAACAGGGTAATACTGAGGCAGCTCTGTGAGCTGTGCAGTGATGTGATGCAGGCACCCTCACAACGGAGTCACGCTCTGTCAGTGGAGACAAAGGTAACAGCCTGCATGTGCCTGCTCACCATGGGTACCTTCCAGAGGCCGACAGGGGACACCACAGGCATAACACAGTTGGCCACGTCAAGCATCCTCACCCAATTCCTCAGCGCACTGCTGCCACATGCTGTGGAGTACATCCATTTCCCCAGCACCGCGACAGAGTGTACAGCAAACATGCAGGAGTTCCACAGGGTAGCACGTATGCCTGGCATGCTAGGGGCCATAGACTGCACCCATGTGGCTATTCGCATGCCACCTGGCCCTGATGGGGCTGCATACAGGAACAGGAAGGGCTTTTCCAGTGTTAACTGCCAGGTGGTGTGTGATGCCAGTGGGCACATAATCAATGTCTGTGCCACACACCCTGGCAGAGCACATGATGCCTTCATATGGTATCAGTCCACACTGTGCCATCGATTCGAGTGGGGACATCCCACAGGCCATCTAGTGGGTGAGTACGCATGTAGGAATTGCAAACTTGGGGCAAGGGTGGGAATGCCACAGGTGCCATGGTAGTGGCACACAGGGATATAGGCAATATGGACCTGAACATGATACTTATCTCCACTATCTCCACACAGGTGACAGTGGATACCCACTCCGTCCCTGGCTGTTCACACCATACCGGCACCCCATGACCCCATCGCAGCAATGCTATAATGAGGCACATGCCACCACACGCAACATCGTTGAGTGGGTGTATGGGATGCTTAAGGCACGCTTCCGATGCCTAGACACCTCCGGCGGTGCCCTACGGTACAGCCCCTCAAAGGCCTGTGGGATATTCCTGGCCTGTTGTATCGTGCACAACATGGCCAAAGACTGTGGGATAGCCATACAGGTTGAGAAGGGGGACAGCGATGGGGACGCCAGTGATGCCGGTGATGATGGCGATGAGCAGCCCCATCTTGGACGGCGGGACCCCTGACTGATCCGGCAGGCCCAGCTGCACCAGGACACCATCACAGAGGAGCATTTTGCATGACACAGGTAAGTCAAGGGGCCATGTGCAACCAACACTGTCCAGGCACAACCCACAGGCACACAGGGTAACACACCAGGGGTGCATGACGGCAAGGGGAGTGTAAGGGTCCAGGCACATGAACACACCGTCAGGGAGGAGTGAACAGTCATATGGACACACACACACACACACACGGCACAAAGCGTACATGGGCAGGTGCACAGCAGAGCAGGAACAGACATGGCAAACACACAGATCCACAGACCACCCCCACCACCTGTACTGTCCAAGTACGTGTGTCAGATGCTGGGCACCCTTGCACCTTGGTGTACAGTACAATGCAGGCATCATCATGCACATGCACCTGTGGACAGCAGTCGGGTGGGTGTGCAGGTGGTTCGTGTGTCGGCGTGTTGGGCAGGGGACCCACCAGTGCACTGCCCACCATGACACACATTGCAAACAGGGCAGCACCAGACAGGGCCCACACTGGGAGACAGGTCAGTCATGTTGCACTGTGCCATGGCCACCTCAGATGTGTGGGCAGCCCCGCCGTGACCCAGCAGCACTGGCAGACTGAGCATGGGCCATATGGGGTGGCACTGATGGACCACCAGGGGTCCCACTGTACGATCGTAACCTTGTCCGCACAGGGGTCTGCAGCATGCCAAACATACCTGCACCAGGGGTGCTCAGGATGGCCACATCAGAACCCTGCATTGACAGGCTGGGTGTCGCACGATGCTGGGAATGGGGAGTGGAGAGCATACTGTGTGGGGTGCATGGTACAGGGGCACCTGACTGTGTGCCCAATGCAGCCATGACAGCGACCAATGGCTGGGTCTGCCTGTCAATGGCGGCGGTCACATCCATCTGCATTTGGACCATCTCTGCAAGGATCAAAGCATTGTCCCTGCTGTGCCGCTCCACAGCCATGCACAGTGCCTCCATGGATGTTGCAACACGCCCCTGTTGCTGTTCTGATTCCCACAGCAGGCGGGTCTGCTCATCAAATGGGTCCTGTGCCACATCGACATCCTGTCCCCCAGGGTATGGAAGGTCCTGATGCTCAACACCCCTTGAGGGTGGGCGCTGTTCACCAGGACCAGGTATGGGCATATCAATGGGCGGTGTGCATGTGCCACCGCTGGACCCTGTACCCCCAGACCTGGTGGGTGACTGCTGCTGCTGCCCCTCCAACTGCTGTGCCCCAGGGACCACTCGTTCCACTGCTGTGGCCGCAACAGTGCCAGAGACCTGCACAGCCACCGGTGCTGCCCCACCGGTGCTGACAGGCACAGCCTGGGACTGTGCTGATGTGCTGGCACACACGTTGGAACCAGCTAGGTCCAGGGGCACATGCTGGCCTGCTGTGTGTCTGTCATGGGACACACACTTGTCACTGCCCATTGCAGTCCTTGCATCACCAGTGGTGCAGGTACATGCAACAGCCACAGTCACAGTGTGCTGGCATGCTTGCATGCCAGACTGCTGATACACAGGCTGTTCACCCCCCACACCTGACTCACTGACAACAGAGGTGGCAGCCAGGCGTGCATGCTGGTGCAGTGCATGCCGGCTGGCGACAGAGGTGGATGGACCCTCCTCCAACTCTGGCAGGTCTTCCTCACTGCATGGTCCCACCACCATTATCCCCTGCAGATGAACGGGATCTGTAACAGAAAGTGAGGACATGTTAGTGCATGTGATCAACCTTCCCCCCCCAAACACCACCACCATGTCATACCATGCAGTGATGGGCTTCCACCTGTCTGGAATCCACCTCCTGGTACGCCCTCTATAGCACTCTGCTGCATTGATGCAGCCAGTCGGTCCTCAGCTGGGGTCAGCTCCGCCACCACTGGCTGGCCCCCGCCTGTGCCAGTGCATGCCGCCCTGAGGGCTGCTACCTTCTCCTTCACCCTTCTGCGGTCTGTCCCCATCTTCTTTTTGCATTCCTGCTCAGAGCGCTGGTGGCTTCCGTGCAGGTTCACTGCCCGAGCTACCCCCTCCCATGCAGCCGCACGGTCTGAGGGGTGCCCCGCTGTCCACTCAGTAGTGGCTCCTCTTCCAGGTAGGCCTGGAAGAGGGCCTCTGTCTCCGTCTTGGTGAAGTTGGGCCTCCTCCTTCGCCCACCATCCTCACCCTCACCTTGGCTCTGCTCGGTCATGGTCTGTATGGGTGGAAGTGGACACCTGTCACTGTGCAGTCTACAGTGTTATCCCATGACCATTGGCCAGAACATCACACAGCATGCAACTCACCCCTCACCTGCAGTAACCGAATCTGGCCAGCGCAGCCCAATGTCGCCAGATGAGAAGCGCAATGCATGCAAATTAAGAGTGGCTCACTTTAATGACATGCAACGCGCATACCGCGCCTTTGAAAGGCTGATCAGATAATTTGCATGTGTCAGCTGAATATCGCGCCGTTGCTCTTTGCGCAATACGGTTGAGCCAGCTGAGCCAATGGCGAATTTTTGTGACTGTGTAGTACACCGCATTGCGCATGCCCAGGTAGCTTATGCAGGCATCTGCCATGCTGATGATGTGCTGTGTGTGATCAGCAATTCAGGACATGGCCACCATTGTGCCAGTGGTGCTACAGCACTGGGCACCAAATGGCGCTGTGGCACAACTGCGCAATAGTCCACTGTGGCACTGGCACACAGGTAACCGGTCGCACAGGATGTGTAGATGTCTGATGGCGCTGTGTGTGGCCTTGTGCCACTGACCCCTGACCTTGTGCCTGACCTTTGCCCCCTGGCGCTGTTCGTCTGGCATGTGTACGGCTCTATCGCATTGTTAGGTGACAGCGCGATGGGGTCCGATGGCGCTGTATGAACAGCACAATAGGGACTGATGGAGTTCTATTGTGCAACATTTCCACATGGGGTTGCCGAGCTGCGGAGCACCATATTGCCACTGTACAAATTGGAAATGGCACGCAGGAGAGCTGCACTGTGGGGGGCCTTGGAGGTTGCAAACCTGGTGGCTGTGGTGGAGCCTCACCATGGCACACTGTTTGGGGGAGTGCCCCTGCAGGTGGCACGCACCCATGTGTGGCAGCAGGTGGCTGCTGCCCTGGAGCAGGCCACTGGGCAGAGGAGGACTCCTGAGCAGTGCAGACACCGCTACATTGACCTGCGGAGGAGGGAGCATGCTCTGCTGGAGCGCCTCAGGTCTCATGCCAGGAGGGGCATTGTGCCTAGACCAGGTGGGTGTGCTGTGTATGCACCGGTATTGTCCACATGGGTAACACTGTGTAATGTGACCTGCGCATGGGGGTGGGTTTGGCTATGGTTTGCTGTGAATGTGTTTGTAGGTGTGTGCTGTTTGGGTCTGGTTGTGTGGGCAGGCACACTCAATGGGGCAAGGGGATGTCTGCTTTGGGATCTCACTGATGCATTTCTCTTCATTTGTCTCCCACAGGCATGGAGGAGTGGAGGCGGGCACAGGCTGAGGCCTGGGATGGCAGTGCCGGGGTGGCTGGTGGAGGAGTTGTGCCACAGCCGCAGCAGCAGCAGCAGCCACAGCAGCACCTGCAGCAGCAGCTTGATGAGGGTGAGTGTCATTACATCATGGATGCTATTGCATGCTGGGGAGGGCACGGCCACCTTCCATGGATGACACTACTATGCACACAACATGTGACAGTCATCACTTTCCAGTGGCACTGCATGTGTGTGCATCACTGGTGGTCCATACATGCACTGGGCACATGGCTGTGGCACTGCCATCCCACCACAGAGCCACATCACTGGGCAGCCTTGGTTGTTCTGTGATGGACATGGGTGGTGTGTGTGTGCAGTGGTACACATGGCTGTTGCTGCCTGGTTGGGCATGTCTTATGCACGGTCACTGTGGGTGGGTGCAGTCCATCACAGGAGCGGGGCACTTGGTTGTATGCCATGCATGATGGGTGGGATTCAGGGATGTGGACAGTCACAGCCATTGACTCTGATCCCTTGTCCTAGGTATCCGGATCCTGAGACATATTGAGCAGGGACTGTGGAGGCTCACTCAGGTGGCCAACGACACCCACACCATCCTACTGGATTTGCAGCGGCATGGGATGCGGCACCGGCGGAGGCCACAGGCACAGCACCAGGCAGGAGGAGGGCAGGCTGCCAGGCGCTAGCTGAAGGACAGCACACCCCACCTTCCCTCTCCCGGTTGTTCACCCCTGCCCCTTACCCACCCCTTCCTCATACCCATACCCCTACCCCTGCTTTGTAAATATGTTGATAGTTGTTTGTTGTTCTTGTTGTTCATCTTCAGCATTACATTTATATTTTGATATGAATACTGTGGTGGTCTCTGATTTGCAGCTGGCTATAGGTGCTCAGTTGCAGTGGTGTGCATGGCATCTGGGTTGGTATGGTCATGGGTATGTGTGTGCATGTGTGTGGGGTGGTGTCTCTAGTGTGGGTGTGGCTTCCAGTCAGTATTGCCATGTGTTGCCACCCACTGCTGGGTGCTCATGGTGGGTTTGGCTGGTATAGTTCTGTGGTTCACGGGGTTGCAGTGTGCCGGGGGGCTGGGGATTCCTGCAGTGCTGGTCACTGCACATGGGTGGTGTCTTGGGGTCACAGTGCTGGGAGTGCTGTGCACACGGGGGGGCTACTGGACACTGGGGTGGTCCGCCCCCTTTGTGTGGCAGTCTCAGCTTGCCAGTGGGTGTGTTGCAGTAACACTGCCAGGATGTGCTTTCTTTGCTTGTCCCCATGGTCCAGTGGTTGTTCCATCCCTCCCCCAGTTATGCTGTGCTTGGGGTGTGGGAGTACATTGTTGGTTCTGCAGTGTGTCCCTGTGCCCATCTGTGGCATAGGTGGTGGGCCCCTGCCTACCTCCCTGGTTGTGCAGTTCCATTGCTATGCTGCTGGGGCCTCTTTGCTTGCACTATGGTGCCTCTGGACTGCTCAGCTGGGCCACCTTTGTTGCACTGTGGCGCATCAGCTCTGCTCAGCTTCCCCTTCCTGGTTGCGCTATGGTGCAGGTTGTGTGATATTCAGACATTGGCTGCTTGAGCAATTTGTCTTGCTCCATGTTTGAATATCGCGTGTGTTGCACATGTGCGCAATTGACTTTCGCTTGCTCCTGCTGTTGCGCACTTTTTGGGTGCAGTTTGAATATTTGGCCCTATATATATATATATATATATTTTTTTTTTTTTAATACATGATGGGCAGAGTGGCATATGGAAAATATTGTCACTCCTGCGGAGTGAGCTCTGTATTCTCATGAGTGCCAAAGGCACAAGTGTGCATGAGTGACAATGCACAGCTAACTCTGCAAGAGTGACAATATTTTCCATATTCCACGATCTGCACATCATGTGTGCTATTTATACAATGGGGTAGGAGCTTCAGAAGTGTTGCCATTATGTTTTGCTGCATCGTTTTCCTGTGTACTCTTTTATATTTTAGTGTTTGGTAACTGGGTAAGTTTTTAGAGATGACTTGGGAGCATTAGGCACTTAAGTGATTTGTTTTGAATCACACAGTGTGAAAGTGGAGGGTGTGAGAATCAAATCCAGGTCTGGTGTGCTGGATGTAGCAAGCTTGCTCAAAGCTTATTACTCTAATCTCTAGGCTATACTGAGAGCACTGTTTCTGTGTGTTCTGAGTGTGTGAAAGTGTTTCTGAATGGGCTAGGAGTGTTACAAACATTATGAGAAACAGGTGAATGTGTTTGGCAGTGCTAATTGACTTAGTGTCAGCAAGCAGTGAGAAACAAACTGTGAGGCACTGTGATTTAAAATACATGTTTTCTTGAAAATGACTGTAGCATAGTCATGAGCTGAGAGTTTCACACACACTATGGGAAAGAGCTGAATGTCCTTTGCAATGTTAAGTGAGTTACTTGCAAGTAGCAGTGAGAAACAGAAACTGTGAGGCACTGTTATTTAGAATGCAAGCTTTTTGGAAAATAACAGCAGCATAGTAATAGGTTGGGAGTTTTACACACACTATTGGAAACAGCTTAATGTCCTTTACAGTGCTAACTGAATTACTTGCAAGCAGCAGTGAGAAACAGATTTATGGAGAAGTTCAATTTAGTATGCAGGCTGGAGTGAGTGAGCAAGCGAGTGAGTAAGTGAGTGATTACATCAGCAGAGTAGGTATATTTGTAAGTTGTTTTTAACTCTGGTGTTGTCATCTTAAGGTATTTCACTGAAGTGGAAATAACTGAAGTTATCCCACTCATATTGCTGTCACCCCACTGTATATATATATATATATATATATATATATATATATATATATATATATATATAAGGCAAAAACTCCATTTAATGCATTAGTTAGGGTTGTTCCACAGCAACAAAGCGAAATTTGGTGTTGGGGTTGAGCCCCCTTGGACCCCTCACACACCCCAGCAGGCATCGGGGTGCGTGTGTGTGGAACGTCAGTCCTAACTCTCACCCCATCACATGTGGAAAGAAGCTGAGTAATAGGAGAATGGGGTGAGAGTTAGGACCGACAACCCCAGCACACCCAGATGCCGGTTAGGGGTGGGTGGGGGGTCCAAGGGGGCCAACCCTAACAATCAATTTCCTCGCTTTGTCACTCAGAACAATCCTAACTAATGCATTAATTATGCAAAGTTTAAACAGAAAGATAAACAGTACTGTAGACACAAATTGTTAAAATAACGCAAACGCAAGTGCAAATGAAAACACAAAGGGTAACGTACATGGTGCCATAGAAGGGAACAGTAAGCGAAACAGTTACAAAACCGCAAGCAGAAGTGGTAAGGGTAAAAGTGATGTAAGCACACAGGCTGGTTTTCCCCAAAAGCTGCATAGAGAAAGACAATGAGTACAAAGAATGTATGCATAATGATGGGTCTCGGGGCAGAAAATGAGAAGTTGGAATACTAAATTTCTTATATCTCAGGAACCGTACAACTTAGAAAAAAAATTTAAAAGTCATATGATTTATGACTTTCCTGGCTAGTTTTGTACTTAGCCCCAATTAGAGGGCTAAGCATTTTTCCAACCTAAAGTCCGTATCTTGCACTGTTTCCAAGATATGGGCCCTGACAGGTGCGGCGAATGCCGTAATGTTATCCTATGGGAAAAAAAGAGAAGTTCGGAGTGCCATAACTTTGGCTCCCTGTAATATTTTTTCACCAATCCACTAAAAAGCACATTTTTTGGGTGTTGGCTTTCTTCCCTCCAGATTTCAGCCCAAAAGACCAAACCGTTATTTTGCAGCAGGGCGGCAAAGGATTCCTGTGATGCGGCAGATGCCGTAAATGTTATCCTAAGGAAAAATCATCAAATTTGGAGTGCCGTAACTTTGCCGTTCTGTAATATTTTTTCACCAAAACACTGAACGTCACATCTGTGAGATGTTGGCTGCATTACCTCCAAATTTCAGCTCAAAAGACTAAACCATTCTTTTGCAGAAAGGTGACAAAGAATTAGTGTCATTTTCCCACAGCCTGGAAAAGTACTGTTGAACTTTGTGAAAGCTTTCGCAAATTCATGCAACAGTGTCGCAAATGTGAAAGTACTTTTTCCAGAAATGTGAAAAACATATTTCTGGGGTGTTTTATCCCCAAATAAAGACATGCCTAGCATCCTCAGGGTCTGACTAGGTGAATACAAAATGAATTAGGTTGCTAGACGGTCCCAAATTTAAATGACAAGCATTTTTCTGATGACCAACTGAAAACAAAATGGCAGATTTGCACAGTAAAAGGGCCATTTGTGAAAGCAAAAACTGCATTTTTGGTGCACATGTTATGACTGATGACCCCAATGCGAACCCCGATGCCGGTTGGTGGGGCGGGCTGGAGGTGTCCGGGGGTGGTTTCAGCCCTAACACCGAATTTCCTTACTTTTATCACTGTGGAACAATCCTAACTGATGCATTAAATGGAGTTTTTTGCCTCTAATTTCCCTTCTTTTTGAGAATGATGACAATAAATACTGAATGTAATGCGGCGGTGGGAGCGTGGGGCCTGCTCCCACCACGTGATGTCTTTTGACATAGTAACAGGGACAGCAACACAAACACAAGGTGGAAATGCAAATGTTAACAGTAACGAAAATGTAAGGGCAAATGACAACGCAAAGGGTAACACACACGGTGGCGCACACGGGAATGGTAACACTAACAGGTATATAAACGCAAGGTGAAACAGTAACTGTAACAGTAACAGAAGCACCTACCCTCTTTTTGCTGTAGAACTGCATAGAGAAACACAGTGTGTACAAAGAATGTATGCATAGTAATGGCAATGGAAGCTTAAAATGAGCATTGGAAGTACTTCATTGCAAATATCTCAGTAACCATACGACATAAAGAAAAAATTTAAATTTCACAGAAATCATTGTTTTCCTGGCTACTGTTTTGTATTACTTGTGATGAATCTGTCTTGCACCATTTTGAGATACAAGCCCCGAAAGGCGCGGCATGCCACGTGTTGAGTCTATGGGAAAAAGCATGAAATTTGGAGTACTATAACCTTGGAGCCATACAATATTTTTTCACCAAACCACCAAAAGTCACATCTGTGACATGTTGGCTGTCTTCCTTCCAAATTTCAGGCCAAAAGACCTAACCGTTCTGTTGCAGCAAGGTGGCAAAGAACTCTTGTCATTTTGGCCATAGTGTTGCAAAGTACTTTCGTGATTTGCGAAAGCTTTTGCACAGATTTGCAAAAGTGTCATGAATACTAAAATACTTTGCGAAAGTACTTTTTCCAGAACTTTGAAAAACATATTTCTGGGGTGTTTAACCCCAAAATAAAGACATGGCTAGCATCCTCAGGCTCCGACTAGGTGAACACAAAAATAATTGTGGCCCTAGATGGTCCCAAATTTAAATGCCAAGCATTTTTCTGATCACTAACTGAAAACAAAATGGTGGATTTGAAAAAGTACTAGGGCCATTTGCGAAAGTAAAAAGTGCATTTGCAAAAGTGTCTAACTTTTTGTTAACTTTTTCCATTGACTTTTAATGGGAACTTGTTTTTTGAATAACTTTTCAACCATTTAATATTTTTCATGAAATCTTCAAAAGACACATCGGGCACCCTGTCCGCATGTTCCCTGAAATTTTCGGACCAGTTACGCAAACTGTGTGACCTGTAGGCGAGAGCAAAGAAATCGCAAAAAAGCTTAATTGCGCAATTCATTGTTGCTTAATACCTCCGCAGCCATATATCTGACCAGTACGAAACTTGGCACATACCAAGACCTACCATGCTCAATTGTGCATACCAAATTTCAGGGAAATCTGTTGAACAGTGACAAAGTTATTAAGGTGCAAAATTTGACCCTTTAACCTTAAAAGTGCTATTTAACCCTAACTATGGTAGCACTACTGTGCTACCATAATATATATATATATGCGTGTGTATATATATATATATATATATATATATATATATATATTCATAGCAAAAAACTACGTTTAATGCATCAGTTAGGGTTGTTCCACAGCGACAAAAGTGAGGAAATTCGCTGTTAGGGTTGAAAACCCTAACTCCGAATTCACCCCCCCAGCACCACACACACACAGACACACACACACATTCAAGTATGGGGAGGACCAAGTCAACACAACCAATGACAGACATCCAGCAGCAGGTGACAGAAATAACAAACAATTGTCTAAATGTACTACGAGACATCCCCACCCACCTGACCAGGTACTGCATGCTCAGTGGAGATCAACAGCAAAACTGAGGCCATGCACCAAGCATTACACATCCCTGATTGCAGCTGCACACCGCATGCCACACTTAGTAGTTGCATGGCCTTACCTACCAATGCCCACACCAGACCACACCACTTGTGGTGGGCCACCTGAGCAACAGAGTTCAGCAAAACCAAGGAGTTGTACAGGTATAATATCTCTGATTATAACAAGGGTTTGAGAAATGCTTTTCTAATTGACTGTAAAACATTGTAACAGCCTTATGTTTAGTTTTATTAACATACATGTAGAGCCTAACCATATGATGAACATGGTTTAATGTTGTTTAAAAAACAGTTTTATTATGATAGCAATAAGCCACTCCCAGGTATTATGTTAATGGTCAGTTTATCACTGTCTAGCGACATGTGGCACTCAGCTATACCTCATTCAACATTAAACCCCTACAGAGTGATTAACAGACCATTTAACATAACTGTTGGTCATGCCTTATTGCTTAATTGTCTTTATGAGTAGATACTCTCCCTCTGCTAGGCACTGCAGCAGCTTTGCAACACAGTGACCCACCCAGTTACATCATACTCTGTCTACTTACTGGAGAATGGCTGTGAATATGAACTCATGAAGATGAACAGTGTAACTTGATCATTACAGTCATCGAAACCCTAGTGTGATTATAACTGACAGAGTCAGTGATAGAGGATAACCTCTGCTGTCCTAGTACACTTACCCCATTGTGAGTTAAATCAATACTAAAAGACATTCTGTTTATATCTACACCATACCTACTTGATTCCTGTTGTACCACAATTAACATAGTTATCACTTTGATAGCATCAGTGACAGAAGTGTAGCAAACCAAACAGTAGGCATACAGCCTGAGTATGAAACAACTGTTAAAAAAATCACACTGTGTCCGTAAGTGGCATAGATCCTCATTGCAACAATAGTAAATGTATACTATTTGAATAAGTTAGTCATCACAGATGCAATGAGATTGTCTTTATCAGGTACAACATACTCAGTAAGTGCCTACAGGAGAATCTATCCTATATACATCTCCGATACAGGTACATAATTGTTGGCTCAGTAGTGCTATGATATTTAGAAGTTGCTTGGCCTGATCCATGCAATTACAATGTTTCTTACAAAGAATACTTACTGCATCTTTAGTATTGAAACACACTGAAGGTCTATGTATGTACATCAGCAGTACACCTTCATCAGTAAGAATGCATGTGATACTGGCAGTACCAATTTCACAGTGTTGAACAGGCAATGCTTTTCCATACGTTTACATCAGCCTCTCTATATTGAGTAAACCATTGCAGTAAATGTACTACTATGTAAATCACCTACTAAATGTATCACTACTTTTATCTTGAGCATGCTAGTGTCTTGTAGTTAATTTATGTGCTTCTCTTAATTAATGTATACTCACTAGTGTTAAAACCTTTCTACAACTGTCATCATGCACCTTCAGCATTTATATTGAATAACGGCATAGTACCAGTTGTGGTGTGGTGTGGGGCATCGGTAGGTAAGGCCATGCAACTACTAATGTGGTACATTGTGTGCAGCTGCAGTCAGGGATGTCGTTTGGTGACATGGCCTCAGTTTTGCTGTTGATCTCCACTGAGCATGCAGTACCTGGTCAGGTGGGTGGGGATGTCTCGTAGTACATTTAGACAATTGTTTGTTATTTCTGTCACCTGCTGCTGGATGTCTGTCATTGGTTGTGTTGACTTGGTCCTCCCATACTTGAATGTGTGTGTGTCTGTGTGTGTGTGGTGCTGGGGAGGTGAACTCGGAGTTAGGGTTTTCAACTAACAGCGAATTTCCTCTTTGTCGCTGTGGAACAACCCTAACTGATGCATTAAACGAGTTTTTGCTATGAATTTCCCTTCTTTGAGAATGAGAAGTCAAACTACTAAATAGAAACTAATCACTACAACCGTGCAATCCCAGCACATCATTTACTGTATCAATACAATGGTGGTACTACTCACCCTTTGCCTGCCACGATCTCATCATGTAATTTGGTGCATGTATACTATGCTGGCAGTATGTGTACATCAGTCCATACAGTACCATCATGTAATTTGTCATATAGATGTAGTGCTGCGGGCAGGATCTTCAAGATATACACTATCAACAGATCATTACCTGCATGGATGCACTGCTACTACTGCATACCCTTCTGGCCTTCCACTTACATCACATCATTAGGTGTATCATTGCACTGTTCACAGAGCACATACTGTACGCACTACACCACAGCAAATTATTACCATTATGTGTACAGTAGTGGTACTGCACAGGCTTGCCATGCTGTTAATACACCATTTGATTTCATGTATAACACATCAATGGTAAGTCTACAAAAAAACAGAACTCACATTTACACCCACAGTAATGAAATGACACAAATCAATACTGTGATTGTCAAATGACCACATAATATTTTTTGTGTTGGGTATCTATCTACTTATGCATTACTATTACTGCTTGTGATTACATGTGTTTAGGGTTGCAATGACACATGAAAACTATGCCTCCTCTTTAACATTCTGCCATTTAGCAGTAACTGCTACTACTGTAATAACACATAGAATCTGTTGCCATGTTTTCCTGATACACAGTTCAAGATCTCCATATTTTTTCATCTTGAACTTCACTTGCTTAAGTTTTAAGATACTGCTCAAACAACTATCTACATGTTACGAAACCTTTCTGAAAACAAGTGATAATAGTCTATATTTCACAATAAAGACTTGTTCAACTCTGATGTGTGCCTCAGCTTGCACTGCACAAGAAATGTAACTATTTTTAAATTTGACAATGATTGGTCAACAATTCTGTTGACGCTGACATTATGGCCTTCTAGCATTCTATTATGCCACAATGTTTGCCCAAGTGTAAATCTACTTACGTACTTACTAATTCACTATCAACATAATGTGTTGTGGTCATGTGTTTTTATAATTATCTTAACATGTTTGAAAACATGATAAATATTGACCAGCATATTGCTTAATTGTACAGCTATTTATTTATTTATTTATTTAGCTTTTGTTGACCGGGTAAGTGCACTAAACAAATCCTGCCTATTTTCAGGCATGACCCGGGGGAGGGGGATACAGATGAATGCCAACTGACCTTGAACCAGATTAAGCTGTTGGTGGTATTTTTACTGAATTAGGGAAATTTGGCCAGGACACTGGGGAAATTCCCCTACTCTTTTCAATAAGTGCCATGGGATCTTTAACATCCACCTGAACTACCACCAATCCAGGCAGATGGGACCTCGGTTTAATGTCTAATCCGAAAGACGGCACCTCACGGCTATGTGAACTTACAGATTGGTATAAAGCTGTAAGTAAGTTTTCACTGAACTATACAATCTGAGCTTCAACATCTTTCTTTTAACATCTCTTAAAACAATAGTTTGTCATACCTGTTCCATAGATACTACCCATAAAGCAAAAATGAAACTGAACCAATTTTTTTTGTTAAGAAAATATTCTATTTTTTCTAATTAAACAAATCATGTCAAATATAAAACATTTTAAAAAATATAAATCCGTCTTTCATAGAAAATAAATAGTTGTACCAGAAAAATAAAAATACAAAAATGTAGGAGTCTTCAAAGTGTTGTAACAACAAACGAAAAAAAATATTCATTATTCTGAATAAATAAAATAAAACTTAATAATTATTTGTACTCTGTAAAACTATTTACAAAGCACAGTGTCCAATCTGAAGAGGTGTGCTGCTCGAGGCAGTCCAGGGTGAAAGTTGGACAGCAGTATGAGGCGCAAGCAGTGGAAGCTGTTGCGGCATCAGCGAGGGAGATACCTCTGAAGCTGTGGAGGCTATCACTCTGTCTCAGCAACAGTTGGTGTGGGTGGTGCAGGTGAAGGTGTAGTAGTTGTTACACTGCTACCTGCTGCTGTCTACAGGCTCCAACAGTAACTTAATAGTTGCCTGCTCGCTCGAAGAGGGACAACAATTTTTCTTGTCCCTCCTGCAGCGCAGCACTTCTCTTTGATGCTGTCTATTTTGTTTTCAAGCCTGTGGACACAGCAGCAGTGCACAGTGCATGTCTCTTGATGCTCTTGTTCTGTAAAGACAAAAAGAAAATCCATTAATATGCAGTTGAAAATATTTAGCTTTCTCTTGAGTTTCATGTAATAATGATATGTTCTTTGCCTGCATATTTTTAAGTAGACATACTGGGCTGGATATTCAAACTCGCCATTCAAAGGCGCAGGTCCTTGCGCTGTGCAAAATAGATGCGCAGGGGTGTGTCCTTTGTGATATTCAAAGGAGTTGCGCTATTGAGCAACTCCTTTGAATATAGCTGCCCAGCCATAGCCACTGTTCATGGCGCTGTGGAGCTTGCGCAAGCGCAAGTTGACAGAGTGGAGCAGTCAGCTTGCGGTGGTGCAAGTACCATTGCGCCATGTGCAAATTCACGATATTCAAAAGCTGACATGCAAATGGGGCCATAATACATGCATGGTGCAGGGGGGCCATTTGCATGTCATTATAGCCACATTTGCATGCCATTAGCATGTAGGTGCACCGATCCCCGAGGACTTGCGCCTGACACCCTGCCAGGCAGCAGCCCTCGGGACCGACAGACCCTGCAGCCCGATCACGCGGCATAGTGTCTCCACGCCCGATTGCAGGCATAGTGTCTCAAGAGTCTCGATCACGGGCATAGTGTCCCCAATCCCATGCCCGATCGCGGGCAGTAAGTATCCCCCCATCCCAGGGACTGAGCTGGGGACCAGCCACAGGTGGCACCTGCTGTGTTGCACCCTGCAATACAGCAGCTCACCTGTGGGTGGCCCTCGACTTAAGCCAATTTTTTTTGGCTCAAAGTTGTGCAGGCGCAGGTTGGGGGTTGCGCCTGCACAACTCTGCGCAGCCCGGCTGAATATCGGGCTGCGCAGTTTATGCATGGTTCTTCCCTCTGGTTGTGCATGCATTCATTTGCATTGCACTGTTGCTCAGCCGGTTTTCTGTGGCGCAACTGCCTCCTGCTGAATATCGCAGAATGGCGCAAGTATGGACTTGCGCCTGCACAAATGTGTTGCGCATGGCACAACCCTTTTGAATGGCTGGCCCACCGTTTATAACACACAGGTTCTTAATATTAGATGTGTGTTGTATACACTGCCACTGTAATGTCATTCAGCACCTATTAGTAAATGTTCTGTACAATAATTTCTGTCACATAGCAATAAGTTAGAATAACTTTTGTGCTGTATCTATCTACAACAAACATAAAAAAAAATGTCTTCTACTGATCGTAAACATGATATCTTACAAGTAATGTTTACGATAAAAAAATCAGACTTATCACTTGTGTCGCCAAGTCTTTCAATAAGACATGATCTGTATACATATTAAGTAACTACAACAAACAATCAATACAATTAAACATGTTTGTTTTCTTCATAACATTACATATTAGAATAAAAGCAACACTAAATGTTCTAACTACTACTTAGAATTATATACAGAGGCTCAGCTATTGAAAACAGTTGTGTATGGTACAACAGAGTTGATGCACCCAGCTTCAATATTTAAAATGGGAAAGTGCACCTGCACAAATCCCAATGCACTGGGAAGCATCAGTAAGTTATGCACCCACACAAGGGGCGTCATGTGTATACATAAACTGTACAGCCTGACATTCAGCGAAACTGTGCAAAGTCACGCATGTGCAACCCCTGCCTTTACCTGCAGAAAGTAACACAAAAATAAAGGCACAAGTCAAGGCGACCCACAGGTGAGGCATCACATTTCAAGGTGCAATACAGCAGCTTCCACCTGTGGGTGGCCCTCCACTTGTTCCTGCTACACCTGGTGACACCCCCCATTCCCCAATCACAGGCTTAAGTGTCCCCTCCAGTACCCGATCGCATACGTAATATAAAAGTACCCCCACCCCTCCAAATAACCCTATAGTAGTCATAATATTAAAGGTGCTACCACCCCAAGTAGCCCACTTCCAGGCATATTGCAAACATCCTCCACCTCTCGAGTAGTCCAACTGTGGGCAGCATGCTCCCCCCCACATGTGCACAATACCTGGTCACATAGTGGGCTACCACCCTTACCACCCATGCAGCACCATCACCTTGCCCCCACCCCATCAGACACCAGGCAGCAGGACCACACCCACCTGCTGCTATGCCACTCAGTGACTGAAACCTCAGTAGGGCTTCATGTCCATTGATTCACAGCATGAGCCCATGGCCATGGAGTCCATACTGTACAATGCAGTACAGATATGTGAATAAATATATCAATTCATTCATTCACATATCTGCATTACCTTATACAGTATGAGCTGCATGCCCATTAGCTGAGGGTCTGAACCAATGGGCATGCTGCCCTACTGAGCTCTCAGTCAGTGGGCAGCAGGGTGCCACACATGTGCTGCTGCCATACACCAGCTAATGGAGGGGAGTGCGGTCGTACAGTTCCATAGCCAACAGCGGTGGGGGGGCACTAGATCAACAGGATTTCTGGAGATAGGTGAGGGGATGATGGTGCCCACAATCACGCTACTTGGGGGTCTGGGAGAACGTTTATATTATACCCATGATTGGACTACTTTTGTGGGGAGACCTTCACAATATGCCCTCGATCGGACTACTCGAGTGGTGGGGGTACCTTTACATTCTGGCCGTGATCATCCTACTGGTGGGGGGGGCTGGCGGTAACTTTTACATTATGTCCAGAATTGGTCTGCTGGGTGGGGGAAAAATACTGTGCTGGCCACGATCAGGATCCAGGAGGGATAATACTATAGTGGGCACAATCAGTCTGCAGGGCAGATCGGTGTCCAATGCCTGCTGCCTTGCATGGCACCACATGCAAGCTGTCAGAGGAATCAGCACAGCTGCATGCTTATCGCATCCATATGACACCGTAATTAGATGCAGATAGCCCCCATGCACATTGCGTTAATTATGTCCTCATATGCCTGTCAACCTTTCAATATTGTAGGTGCTCCACATGGCAGAATGGAAGTTGCACCACCGCATCTCAATTCTCCAGTCTGAACACTTACACTGGTGCAGTTCCACTGCACCATGCACTGTGGGTGTGTCTAGGGTTCGATATTGAAAGAAGCTGTGAGATACCGTAACTCTGTTGAATATTGCCCTGGCAACACCCCTGCACAACTATTCTGGGGGACACAGTGGCTTCTGCAAGAGAATACCATAGTTTGAATATCTGGGCCATAGTCTATCTCTCTAAAAATCTTACCTTTGTTTTACTATAAAAAAATCAATCAGTCACTATCAAACAGTGCAAATTTAAATATGTATTTACCACTTTGTGGTATACATCATAGACTGCATACTGATCTCTAACCCTGACATAATACTAATCATAAAGAACATACTGAAACTTATAATCATTCTTCATTCACTTACTGTATACTAACACCATATACCATGAAAGGGTATTGCTGATGCCAACATTTACCCACATACTCAGATGTTCTTTGGCCATGAGGCAGAGGTCAAAATACTAAATACACCAGATGTAGCTGAATGCTGTCATCAGCAACATGCTGAAGTGACATATAGCAATTCTACAATGACCTCTTTTTTGCACACATGCTAAATAATAACACATTTCTTACACTTATTTTATTAAATATTAGTGTGGTTACTGTTCCACTGGAAAAAAATACTCCCCAAATTAATAGACCACCCTGCTACCGAGGATCACTATTTTAACTTCATAATTGTCAATGACAGTGCATTTTTGCATTCCTGGTTGTGAGTGAACAGCCATTTCACATGCCGAAAAGATGAGAGCACATTCAACCATAATTGTGTTCTGTTGAGTTGCATTTGTTCTAGTGTGCTCTTGTAATGTTTTTTTGTCTGTCAATGCAAATGTGGTATTCATATTTTTTTGTTTAGACTAATATAATTAATTTTGTAATGCGGGTGTATATGCAACTAACAAACATATAAAGACATATTGACTAAGATGGGTTTGATAGTGATTTACAGATATAGCTAGCTCAAAACGCTGTCTGGCATCATACTTTGTGAAGTGTTAAGACTTTGTAACTGAAGTTTGTTTCTATTTTGTATTTAACTGCACTACACAGCACCTTAGCAGGGTTCAATATGTAATTTATGTTTTGCAAAGTCAGTGCACGGATAAATTTAACACAAACAGCTATCTGTTTCCGCTTCCTATGCTGTGATTCAGCTTTAGAGTGGGTCAGGTGTACCACGTAGCAAATGAGATTACAGTATTTATACTACATTTCTATTCCCATTCTACATTAGAATTAACTTGTTCTAAAAATATACTTATCATAACATTGTAACTGTCTACTAGTGATGTAATACTTACGTTGTTCACCACCAGTCTTCTCCTGCTTCACCTGCACCACTGGTCTACTTACAACTGCTGTAGTCACTAGAAAAAATATCACAACCTTATTTAGATATCATAAGTAAAATATTTCAATATCTAACAAAATTTTTATTGTATTACATACAAGTCATATTCCGTTATACTAACATCCAACTATATGTAACAATTAAACAATAATGCCTCATAGGGTGTGTGTCATGCTGGAATAACGTCACGCCTCAGGTGGTTGGGTACGGCGCCACAGGCCGACTGTATCCAACAAATGACTGGTGACGTTATGCAAAATGACACACACCCTGAAGGGCATAATTGCTATCATATCAATGGCTTGTTGTTATATATAAAGTAAAAATAATTTTAAAGAATATATTTATTACTGGGGAAAATGTTTTGGTTTCTTAATAGGACGTGCAAAAAAAATGCTCATCTCCCATATAGTCATCAAGGTCATCATCCAAAAGCTCATCTGCAGCTTAACAGATGTTGTGTACTGCATAGTACCTTTTTGAATATCACACTGCAATGCATCAGTGTGTTACACATGTTGCACAGAAAAGTTGTACATGTATATGTCACTGTGACCATGCCATTACACAGCTACACCAGATGTCTGACACAAAACAACATTACAGAGGTCTGCACTGTCGGTGAACAGCTGCATAACTAACTTTGCACTGTGTTTTCTACTGTCATTACAAGTCTCCTACTGACCATACTCACTGCTGTTCTAACACAGCACTACTACTCTGCTACTCTACTGCCTGTTCTGTAGTGTACCATACACAACAGTACAACAGTAGCACTTTCTCAGATCAACAGTGGTCATTATAGACCAAGAGAAAACTGTTCACTCTCTGTTTCCCATAGTTAAAAGAGTTTTACTAATATCATACACAACAAGTACTCATATGAAGTATTGAACATTTTCAATACAAGTGTCTTCTTACCGTCTGACTCCACAAAGATAACACTGTCTGAGTCAGAGTCCACAGCCTCCACAGCTTCTATCTGTGCCGGGACTACCTCGGCAACTACTGGGGGGTGTCTCTGATGACCTGTGTAATTAACATAAAAAGGAGAATTAGTTAATCTCTCATTCAAATAATCAGTTGTTTAATCAAGTTTTTTATTAATTATTGACATGTATCTGTTACCGAACATGCCCCTTGATCAAGCATTGTGCAGTTACGATACACAGACTAAATGACATTATTCCAAAATAGAACCAGACTAAAAAATCTGAATTAGACATGGAGATTGATAGACTCCAGATCAGTAAAGTAACAGAACTGTAATGTAACATGAACAACAACATAGGTAACAACACTTAAAACTATGAGGACAAGTAATCAATAATACATGACAGGGTGTGTGTTGAACAGATATTACTGCACGCCCGGGCATAGTAAGGTATGACACCCTGCTGAGTGCCTTCATGCCCTGTAAGTGCAGCAATAGCTCTTCAACATAAACACCCTGAGTGTCTCAGTGCACTTATAAAATGGTTCTTTGTTTTGTTTAATATTTGTAACCTTAAAAAATATTAGTGAAGTAAAGAAAAACTAACATCATTCTGTTCCTTCCACCTACATAGAAACATAGACTTTGATGGCAGATAAGGACCGCTAGGCCCATCTAGTCTGCCCATTTCCCTACCTACAGGATAGGCCGCAGATCCTATTTAACCAACAGCCTATATCTTCCTGCCCCCCACAAGAATTGCCTTATGTCTGTCCCATGCATTCTTGAATTCTCCCACAGTTTTAGACTCCACAACTTCCTCAGGAAGGCTGTTCCATGTATCCACTACCCTCTCTGTGAAATAATACTTCCTCACATTGTCCCTGAACCGCCCTCCTTCTATCTTTAAATTGTGTCCCTTGTTCTTGCAAGTCTCTTTTCTGAAAGATGCTACCCTCTTGGACTTTGTTGATTCCTTGAGGTACTTGAAAGTTTCTATCATGCCCCCTCTCCCTTCTTTCCTCAAGGGTATACATATTAAGCTCCTTTAGTCTCTCCTCATACGGCTTCTCTTGCAGACCCTGCACCATTTTAGTTGCCCTCCTCTGACTGCCTCTATCCTGTCTATGTCCTTGCGGAGATGGGGTCTCCAGAACTGGACACAGTATTCCAGATGGGGTCTCACCAACTGTCTGTACAGAGGGATAACAACTTCCTGTTTTCTGCTGCTGATGCCTCTCCCTATACAACCCAGTATACCCCCGGCCCTCCCTACTGCCTTCTCACATTGCTTGCTAACCTTAAGGTCATCTGATATGATTACCCCCAGGTCCCTTTCCTGTTTTGTTGTTGTTACTACCTCCCCACCCATTGTGTATTCTTCCCCTGGGTTCTTCTTTCCCAGGTGCATTATTTTGTACTTTTTTGCATTGAATCCTAGCTGCCATACGTCTGACCATTCCTCCAACCTTGCCAAGTCCCTTTTCATCCTTTCCACGCCTCCTTGTGTATCAACCCTGTTGCAGATCTTTGTGTCATCTGCAAAAAGGCATACCTTTCCTTCCAGTCCCTCTGCAATGCCACTGATGAAGACATTAAAAAGGACTGGACCCAATACTGAACCCTGCAGTACCCCACTAGTAACCGCCCTTTCTTCAGAGTGGACTCCATTTACAGTTTCTTGTCACATAGTAACATGGTGCCTGTAAATGGAAATGTCAATGGGCATGGTGACACAAAGTGAAACAGAAAGAGAAACAGTACAGTACATACAAATGGCAAAAAAGTAACAGAAACACAAGCGAAAATGAAAATGCAAACACACACACACGTGGTGGCATTGGGGTGTGCATTGGGATGATCAGCCCTAACTCTCACCCTATGACATGTGTAAAGCAGCAGAAGTATAATACAATGGGGTAAGAGTTAGGACCCACGTATCTCAACGCACACCCCAATGCCGCCGGGGGGTGGGTGGGGGTGCAAGGGGTTTTCAACCCTAACAGCGCAATTTCCTCACTTTTGTCGCTGTGGAACAACCCTAACTAATGCATTAAACTGAGTTTTTTAGCTCTAATTTCCCTTCTTTTTGAGAATGATAACAAGAAATAGTGAATGCGATGCAGCGGCGGGAGCGCGGGGCCCTTTGTGCCCCACGCTCCCACCACATGATGTCTTGTGGCATACTAACAGGGACAGCAACACAAACAGAAATGCTAACAGTGGCGCACATGGTAACACAAGCACGAATGAGAACAGAAAGGGTAACGCACATGGTGGCGTAGACGGGAATGGTCTGCCATGTGATGTGTTGTCACATAGTAACATGGTGCCTGCAAACACAAATGTCAATGGGCATGCTGATGTAAAGTGAAACAGAAAGATAAACAGTACTGTACACGGAAATGGCAAAAAAGTAACAGAAACACAAGCACAAATGAAAACACAAAGGATGACACACGTGCTGGCATTGGGGTGTGCATTGGGATCATCAGCCCTAACTCTCACCCCATGACATGTGTAAAGCAGCAGAAGTATAATAGAATGGGGTGAGAGTTAGGACCCACGATCCCAATGCACACCCCAATGCCGGTTGGGGGGGTGAGTGGGGGGGTGCAAGTGAGGTTTTCAACCCTAACAGCAAATTTTCTCACTTTTGTCACTGTGGAACAACACTAACTAATGCATTAAATGGAGTTTTTTGCCTCTAATTTCCCTTATTTTTGAGAATGATAACGAGAAATTGTGAATGTAATGCAGCGGCAGGAGTGCGGGGCCCACCACATAATGCGGTGGCGGGAGCGCGGGACCCAGTGGGCCCCGCAATCCCCCCACATGATGTGTTGTGGCATACTAACAGGGACAGCAATGCAAACAGAAATGTTAACAGAGCCGCATATGGTAAACAAGCGCGAATGAGAACAGAAAGGGTAACGCATTACGGTATGGCAGGACGGAATGGTCTGCCACGTGATGTGTTGTCACATAGTAACATGGTGCCTGCAAACAGAAATGTCAATGGCCATGGTGACGCAAAGTGAAACAGAAAGAGAAACAGTACTGTAGACAGAAATGGCAAAAAATAACAGAAACGCAAGCGCAAATGAAAACGCAAAGGATAACGCACATGGTGGCGTAGACGTCAATCGTAAGTGAAATGGGTACAGAACCACAAGCGGAAAGGGCAACAGTAACAGTAATGTAAGTGCACAGGCTGGTTTTCCCCAAAACCTGCATAGAGAAAGACAGTGAGTACAAATAATGTATGCATAATAATGAGTATCAGTGCAGAAAATGAGATCTTGGAATACTAAATACATTATATCTCAGGAACCGTAAGACGTAGAAAAAAAATTCAAAAGTCATATTATTTACAACTGTCCTGGCTAATTTGAATCTTAACCCCCATTAGGGGGCTAAGAGGTTTTCCGACGAAAAGTCCGTATCTCACACCGTTTTCGAGATACGGGCCCTGAAAGGCGCAGCGAATGCCGTAATGTTATCCTATGGGAAAAAAAGAAAAGTTTGGAGCGCCATAACTTTGCCTCCCTGTAATGTTTTTTCACCAAACCACTGAAAGGCACATCTGTGGGCTGTTGGCTGTCTTCCCTCCAAATTTCAGGAAAAAAGACCAAACCATTATTTTGCAGCAGGGTGCCAAAGGATTTCTGCAATGCGTTGGGCGCCGTAATGTTATCCTATGGGAAAAACCGTCAAATTTGGAGTGCCGCAACTTTGCCGCCATGTAATATTTTTTCAAAACAACACTGAAAGGCACATCTGTGAGATGTCTTCTGCGTTCCCTCCAAATTTCAGCCTAAAACTCCCAACCGTTCTTTTGCAGTGGAGTACCAAAGAATTACTGTTATTTTGGGCATAGTGTCGCAAAGTAGTGTCGTGATTTGCGAAAGCTTTCGAAAAAAAATGTGACACTTTCGCTAGTTCGACACTACTTTGTGACACTACTTTTTCCAGAAATTTGAAAAACATATTTCTGGGGTGTTTTACCCCAAAATAAAGACATGGCTAGCATCCTCAGGGCCCGACTAGGTGAATACAAAAATAATTAGATTGCTAGAGGGTCTCAATTTTAAATGCTAACCATTTTTCGGATCACCAACTGAAAACAAGATGGCGGATTTGCGACACTAACAGGGCCATTTGCGACACTAAAAAGTGCATTTGCGTCACTGTCGAACTTTTTGTTAACTTTTCCCATTGACTTGTAATGGGAAACTGTTTTTTGAATAACTTTTGAACCGTTTAATATTTTTTCATGAAATCTTCAAAAGGCACATCGGGGACCCCAGCTGCATGCTCCCTGAAGATTTTGGACCGTTCGCACAAACTGTACGACCTGTAGGTGTGACCGTAGAATTCCAGAAAAGCGTAAACGCGTGCACAGATCATGCTTAATAACTCCGCAACCGTATATCTGAGCAGTATGAAACTTGGCATATCCCAAGGCCTATGGTTCTTGATTGTGTATTCCAAATTTCAGGCAAATCCATTAAATGGTTGCAAAGTTATTAAGGTGCAAAATTTTGGGTTTAACATAGAAATGGCTCCTCAACTCTAACTATGGTAGCACTACCGTGCTACCATAATATATAGTATCTATACACCTTGATTGATGTATCTGGCACTGTTACCTATATGCTGATTACCCCACCACTGTATGTTAGCCGAACTTGTATTTGATTCTAGTTACTGTTCATGTCTGTGCACTGTTATTCTTCCTCGCTATACCTCCTATTGTTTGTGTCAGTTTCTGGCCCAGGTCATGCCTGGAAAATGTCCTGGGATCAGTGCACCAACCCTGTTAACAGATGAATGAATAAATAAATAAATAAATACATTTATTCTACTGCCTTTTTGTTTCTTCCCCCCGCCCCCTCACCAAATCATTTTTGTTAACTGGTTGTCCTGCAGCTGGGAGAATTCATGTTCCATTCGCCTGGGGGATTCAGTTAATCTATGCTGTCTGAAGCTTTGTGGAATACTTTTATTGTAGGACTTTTCCTCTGACTTGTTCAATCTTCTTATTTTCTGAGGGTTATTCTATTCTGATAGTGGAGGAGTCACTCAAATTGAGGGATTGAGCTTCTGTGTGAGTGTCAACAGTCCTGAGATATGAATATTTAAATAATCTGTAAATCAATGTAAGGCAGCAGCCATTTTATGGAATCTTGAGGCAGAAAGTGATGTCACTGAAGAGCAAGCTGTAATTGACAGTATACATCTTACCCTTCAGTAACATCACTTTCTGTTTTAAGATTACATGAAATGGCTGCCTCTTTGTTTTGGTTTACAGATGATTTAGATACTCATATCTCAAGACTCCTGACTCCTACAGGTCAGCCCAACACCTCATTTGAAAGCTCTTTTCATGGGTTTTCACAATTTGAGTGACCTCTGCAATGTTTACTTCCCTTTTAATACCAATATTATCAAATTCCTCAATTAACAATTGTGATGTTTTATTGCCTAATATGAAAAATACCCATGCTTACCCTCTAGTTGGTGCTACTCTGTATCTGTATGCTAACCTAATATCTGTCCAAGCAAATTCATTTCCCATAATTCCTTTCACTAAGTTGTGCACTGCAAGCTTCAGTGAAAATGGGTTTTCAGCACTGCTTTTCTGTATTCCTCTTGTATAAATAGTCAGGAGGATATGTCATTTCCTAATGTTTTGTTCTTTATAATCCTCAAGAAAGTTGTTCCTTATTTCCTTTGAAATAATCCCTTTACTAGCTAATTCAGGAATATTTTTTAACTGTTTCTTTGCATCCTGAAGGGGAATTTGCTTCTAGGCTGCTCCCTCCCCTTCCCTCTCCCCTCCCATTACCCACAAATCATTGCCCTCCCTACTCCCCACTGGTCTAATTCCTGCCCCCCCCACAGGCCCCCCAGCATATCCCATCTCATGCTCAGCCTATTCCCATAGAACTTCTACTGTGTCTGCCTCCACTGGGGGTTCTCCTGCTCTCTGGCTGCTGCAACACCTGTTTTTTTTTTTGCTCTAGGATAGTTGCCCTGTCCAATTGGTCTGGGTCATTCTGCTCAGCAACAGTTTGTTATTGCTAATTGCACTGTAATGTATTGTCGCTGTACTGGTTTGCTCCTGAAATGTCATTTGCTTGCTGCTCTCTGTTTTCTTCTCTCTAGGATTGTTTCTCTGACCAGTTGATCTGGGTCACTCGGCTCCTTACCAGTACCACTCTCTTATGTTTGTAATTTGCACTACACTGTATTGTTCCTATTGTATTGCTCCTGTATTGTACTCCTCCTAAACTATTTGTTTGCTGGTCTCCCAACAATGTAACCCCCTCTCCCCCCAGGTTGCATCTGGAAATGAGCTGTTCACAGTTCATGTTGCCTTTCCTGGTGAAACACTTTCCAAATAAATAAATATATACCTTTTTATTAAAATTGACCTTTTCATTCCCTTGTGGTCCCAGCTCCCAGCTCCTCTCATACAACCCCTTCATCTGCCAGCATGACCACCTGTGCAACCTTTACAACCTTTACATTTATGAACATACAAACATACGAAGATGCCAGCAGATTAGGCCAAACAGTCTATTCCATCTGCTTGTGGTGCAGCTCTCATTACAGTCACTGGAGCTGCCCTCCCCCTTTTCTCGCCCCCACTCCCTGGTATCCCTCCTCATTTGCCATACCGTTTGCTTCTCCACCAACCTGTACCTTGCCCATGTACCTGTCCCAGCCTTTCTTGAAGCTTTCAACTGCTTCCAATAAAATCAGATTCTCTGGTGGCATGTTCCATGGAGTTATTACCCTTTCCATGAAGTAGTGCCATCTCAATTCCCTACTGGACTTTTCTCCTACTAGTTTCAGGCTGTGCCTCCTTGTGGTCACTTCCCACTTTAATCTAAACAGCCCCTCTGTGCTCACTCTATTGATCCCCTTCAAGTATCTAAACATCTCTAATATATTCCCCCTGTCTCTTCTGTCCTCCAGGGGTTACATGTTCAGCTCCCTAAGTCTCTTCCCATAGGACATTCCACCAATTCCATGTATTATCTTAGATGACCTCCTCTGAACTCTCTTCAGGAGCATTACATCCCTCTTTAAGTATGGACACCAAAACTGCTCAAAGTACTCCAAGTGTGGTCTAACCAAGGAATTGTACAATGGTAGGATAATCTCCTTCCTCTGTGAGGTGATCCTGTGGTAATGCATCCCATCATTTTATTTGTCTTTGCTGCTGCTCTCCTGCACTGTTCCATGTGATTAATTTTGGCATCAGTCACCACCCCAAATCCTTTTCCAGCTTCATGGCTGTTAGCTGCCCCCCCCCCAGATGGTAACTGAACTCTGGGGCCAATATAAGTTCTTTGGAGGCCTTGGCTGCTCTCACCACCCTACTCACCTTCCTTGATATCCTGTGGTATTCTCCCTGTTGTACTCCACCCCTCTGGTCCACTTGTATTTCCAGAAGGCTACTCATGTCTCTCTTACCTTCCCCTGCAGCTCCCTGGTCTACCAACTTGGTTTTCTAGATCTAGATTTCTTACAGTGGATCTTTGTGCATGTTATAGTGGCTTCTAACAGTCCCAACTTAAAAATTACCCTCCTCCGTTCTGTGTCCATATCAGGTCTAATTTCCCTTAAAAGCACTTCCAGGATGGCAGCCATCCCCCCAAAATCTGCCCCTTTAATGACCACTGCCTTTGTGTTTGTCTGCATCCTTTCCCATCCCAGGTCCAGGAAGAACCATACTGTGTAATGGTCACTACCTGCCAACTGGTCATCTACTAACACATCTTTTATCTGGTTGCTATCTGTCAGAAACAGGTCCAAAATGCTACCTCTTCTGGTTGGCTCCACAACCAACAGAGACAGGAATTTGTCCTGGAATATGTCCAGTATCCTCTGTTCTTTTACAGTTGTTGATGCCAAAGTGCACCAGTCCATCCCTGGCATGCTGAAATCCCCCATTACAACCATCCTGCCTCTACCCCTACCACAGCAGGCTTTTAAGCTATTACCAATTTCCTATCTAGTTTCTCTGACTGAGTTGTGGCCTATATACTACCCTCAGATCGACCCCCCTGCACTTAATATCCTTTAAGATGACCCATAACACTTTCACTCTCCCTTCAATGCCCTCCTCTTTGCTGCACTCTATCCCTTCCCTTCCCTTACAAATAATGACACCATTCCTCCCTCCCAATTCCCCTGTCCCTCCTATGCATTTTATATCCTGGGAGTGTGACATCCCACTCATTGTGCTGTGTGACTCAAGCCTTGGTGATAGCCACCATGTCAAGCCCCCCCCCAGCTAGCAGATCTGTAGTGCAATTTACTTCCCAGACTCCTCGCATTTGTGGAGACCACCCTCCAACCCTCCCCCTAAACATCCTGACCTTCTCTATCCCCCTTCTTCCACCTCTCTGTGATATCAACTACTCCTCCAGCCTTCCAACTGGGGGAATGGCATTTGCCCTCCCAGACTCTATGTGTCTTTGCTTCCCACAAATCTAAGCCCCCTCCCACTAGTTTAAATCATATTTACCTCCATTAAACTCCTCTAACATTCTTTTCAAAACCCCTCTTCCCTCCTTACTGAGATGCAATCTGTCCTTGGTAAAAAGCTCCATGTTGTCCCATGTAGTTCCCCCACCTTCCACTAGTCTGAACCCCATAGCCAGGCAATATTCCCCTAGCCATTTGTTAAAATCCATGGTTCTCTGCTTTATGACTGTGCTTGTCCTCTTCAACAGCAGGATTTCAGAAAATGTAACACTACTCCCTTCGACTTGACATATTCTGGCCAATTCTTTGAATCTAGATTGCACTTCCTGCACACTGTTCCCTTATAGATCATTTGTGCTGAGGTGCACCACTATGTGAGGTTCCCCCTGTGTTTTCTCACTAGAGTATGCACCAAGTGTTTGGCTCTGTGTACTATCATACCTGGCATGCACTCCACCTGGCTAGGACTTCACCTCCCTTCCCTTTCACACCCCTCATTTAATACCTTTGATAATGGAATCCCCCATTACTATAATGCTGCTGCCACCTCTCTGCCTGCTGTGTTCCCCAAATCCAAAACCTGTCATGTTCCACCATCCCCCTACTCGAGTCCCTGTACCTCCTGTCTTCTGATGCCACATGCCCCTGCTCCCCTTTAAGACAATGTCTGTCCTCCTTGCAGTGATGCTTTGAACTTCTGGTATACCACCACTTTCAATAGTGCCTCCAGTGAACACCTTTTCACCTTCTCAATTTTCCCTCCCCACCCTCCCTATTAATACCTTCTCCATGCCCTACCCCATCTGTACCTCCCTTATCTCCTACCTTCCCCTGTTGTCATCATCCCCCAGACAAACCACTACCTTTTCCCCCTTTCACTATTCATGATGTGCCTTTAATAGCCCCTCCTATAGGTCTCCTCACTATCTCCCCTCTGCCTAGTTCTTCCCGTTCTTCCATGTTGCTCCCTTCCAACATCCCTTCCCTCTCCCCATTATCTCTGTCCTCATGTGCCCCTGTCCCCTCCTGAATACCCTTGCCAATCAGATTACTTAAGGGTGAATACCTGTTTGTCAAGATAACCCTTATACATTGGCAGTCTCTTTTCTGATGCCCCCCCGCTGAGTCCACTTTTTGTAGCTCCCTGAGTGCCATCTCCTTTCACTCCCCCAGTCCTGCTCACCACCCTCCATCCCCTAGACCTCCATCTGACAGAATTGTTGCCCACCCCTGTAATGTCCCCTGTAGACTCCTCAGTTGTCCAGTCATCCCTGCTCCCTCTACTGGAAACCTCTGTGCCATGTCTCCCTAACATACAACCCCAATGCCAAGTTCCCTTACCATACCCCTCCCCATGCTGTTTCACCAGATCCCTACTCAGCCTAAGTATTTCAGTCTACAGGTGTGCCAGTCTCATACATAATGGGCAAGCTCCCAATCTCCACAGCATGTTCATGTAAACTGCTGCTTCACATCCATTCCACCCTACTATTATCCTAGTACCTACTCTCTTCTCCATTGCCCTGCTACATCCCTGCCCCCTCCCCCTCCTCTTCTATTCAGTGCTACCTGCATCTGTCCTAGCCTTCCCCACCTACCCCATTTTACTGATATCCTCTCTCAGACTGTATGGCTTGCCTTTAGTGATTTCCCTTATCAAGATCCTTCACTCCTTCCTCCCCTCCATTCACCTATATAACCCATCCCCCTTTGGCAAGCTTGTTTCTGACAGCCCCTCTGCTAATTTTCCACAATGCAGGAAAACCGTTCCATGTTAACAAGAATTTACCTAATACCCACACAAATTTTCTAATGCCGTTTCATGTAATTAAATCAAATGCAACCTTGGATGTGCTACTGGATAAATTGCAGTACCATAATAACCTACTCTGAGAAGCTAGCATAAAGTGCCCTATTGATCTCCTCCAGCTACTCCTCAGTATGAAGGCTCAGGGGTGAATCAATAGTCAGGGGGCTGGACTGAAGCACTATTGAATCACACCTGCTGTAACAGTTATGAGTGGAATGGCCTAGTGGGTAGAGCAACCGGAACTGGTGTGGTCTGACTACTGTGCCGCATATTGAATCCTACCACTGAAGACTCTGTACAGTATAGATTCAGTGTAGAGTACTGGAGGCTGATTTGGGAGTAGTTTGTGATGGATGAAAACCTGGGAAGGAGATGACTGGGTTTGTGGATTAGGCCAAACATTTCTATTAACATCTGAAGGGAGTAGAGCAGTACTGCATTAGTGACCCCTTGAGGTTAGACTGTATAAACCACTGCTGGGAAATAGAGAACATAGGTTACGTGACTACCTATCCAAGGTGGGAGGGTGGGGGGCCGGTACACACAGCTGCAGAGATGCTGCAATACTTGCTCTGTGCTGTGCAGATGTCTGGTAGGTGGTGTGGCTCACTGTGCTCCTGGTGCATCAGCTCTGCACCATAGGAAAGGGTGGGAGAGAGCGTCTATAACAGGCCCATGCAGTGCCTACAATGAAAGAGGTAAAGGATTATTTAAAACAATGGGACTGCAATCCCAGTGCGGGAGATGGGAAGGGGGATGGGGAGAGGGAGAAGGAGGGGCCGGGGTGGTTTGATTTTCCAGACTGTCCCAACAAGTTCCAATCAAAAGAAGAGCTCTGTCCTGAATAATAGAACAATGCCCCCAGTCAATCCCACAGATGCACTAGAACAACATGTATCAGTTAACCATTACAGACATAGCAAGAATCAGTTCAACGGTTCAGAAAGACAGACACAATTAATTAAATGTGCTACTCCAGACAGCCGAAATAACCCCCTTTCACTACTTACATTCAGGGTACTAAACCCCACATTTCACACACAAAAAGTTCTCTTAAAGTACCGATGGAAATTGGCACCACACCCAGAAAGTCAAGTGGTGGCAGGTACACACAGCTACAGAGATGCTGCAATACCTGCTCTGTGCTCTGCAGGCATCTGGTGCATGGTATGGTTCCCTGTACTCCCAGTGCATCGGCTGTGCACCATAGGAAAGGGTGGGGGTGAAATTGTGAGTCAGCCAATTGCAAACATAACTCATTTTAATTTAAGTTACTGCAAACTCAACAATTTAGAATTTGCATCCGTGACTGCTCTTTGAGAGTGATAGACAGAACAACAAGAAATTGAAGCACAATCAAATGTGGCTTTATAATTCACACAGTAAATACAGTAACTTTAAAATCTCACACAGTAAATACATTTAAAATCTAAGCTGATATTTACAAGTTATTTTCTTATTAAGCTTCTAAAACCATATTACAGTTTAAAATAAATGAATTCCTGGCCAGGTACATTTTGTCCAAGAACTTACCAAACAGTGTCCCTTTGGTGGATACCAAGAGATGGAAGAAGCAGACTCTCAGACCAAATGCATGGCAATAACATGCAAAATAAGTATTTGCCAGAATGGGATAACTTACCATTAAGGCCTGACCATTGGTTGGGAATCATAATGTAATATAATCCTGAGGGGGGTTACACCCCTTGGGTTACATTAGGCCAAGGAAACCCAAACCCTGGAATATCTTAATGCTAATATTAAACTAAAATACTTTGATTTCATTTATCCAAAAATAATGTTGATTTGTTCTAAAGTGTAACTGTTTTATTGTGCAATATTTTTCATCCCTAAACATAATCATTTAGAATGAATGCCAATCAATCAGATTGCACCTTTTCTAGGCATTGTTTCATAACGTTCACTGTCTATTATTTGCTCTAAATGGCAGATATTTTGCTACCTGCATGTCCATAATCAAAACCTTTAGGATTTAGGATGCTTAATGGAGCAGAGAAGATGGCAATCTCACAGAGGGTTATCTAAGATACCAGAGAGTGCCAAGTGCCTTAGGAGCTAACAATTTAATCTACCATCACCAATATAGAATTTGTGACTTTGCTGCTGCTTTTGAAGCAGAAATCCCTGTCTATGAGTATGCTAGATGCTTAAGTGCTTTATCCCTGGGGTAGAAAACTACTAGTGAGACTGCATGAGCTGCCTTTAAAATGTCTTTCAGGTAACTACAGCTTTAAGTATGGTAAAACAGGTGAAAAGAGAATTCATATATATATATATATATATATATATATATATATATATATATATGCCATTCAAAGATGCAGGAACACCTGCTCTAAATGACATGATGGCAAGCTGGTTTATGATGTTTTGTGTAGAACTGATATTTTTTGTCATAGAAAGACAGACTTAGAACATTTTAAGGCCTTAAAAATGAACACTTTTACTGATGTATTACTTGCCTACTGCTCTAGGCAAAACAGGTTTCTTGTCTTTCAGTACAGTACTAATTTTCTTTATTGGCAAGCCTGATTGGATACAGTATTCAAATACTGTACACTGGTTCTAAATCAGTTTAGTTTCCTTATTGTTCATGCCAATTACAGTATGTAAAACAACAATTCCTTCCCTCCCCTGCATGATTAGATCTTGTTTCTGAATCAAGCCTTTCCTCTCAGAATACACATCTTTCTGATCTTCATGTCTGGGCTATAGACAGTATGTCTTGTGACCTCCCTCTCTGTCTGCTTCTGACCTCACCATCCCTATAGTGGTGGTCATTGCAAATGAAGTCCGTGAGTGCCAACCACAGCTACTTAGACAGTATTGTATTTTTCTCCCTTCTCTACTTAGTGGTCTTGCTCCTACCATTTTTGCTGTTTCTTCCCATTTAGCACACAGAGAATCTGCTTAGCAGCATATCAAGCTCCCTGGCTTTCTATCAGGAGATACTGTGGCACCCTAACTGCCATTGCCTTCCCTCCCAAGTAAGGACTGCTGCCATCAGCAATTCTTGCCCCACCTGGCCACCTAATCACCAACTCCTAAGTCTGCATCTTAACCCAGGTCTCTGGTACGGCAACACACTCCTGCCGTGCTATTGGGTGGCCTCATTAGGTATTAGTTTAACTGTCTAACTTCTATTCCTATGCCTCCCTCGGTATACAAATCAGTTTAAAATTGTAGTGGGTAAGGTGTCTTTGAACAATATGCCCACATAATTATATAAAAAATGTTTAAATGTGGTAAATATTTTTATACATGTCTGAAGTGCTTAATTTGCAAATGTATTTAAAGGAGTTCTACTGGGCTAAGTGAAGTCCCAACCACTTCACAGATCGGGGGCTTCACTGCACGAATCCCCCCTGCAGTCATTCTATAAAATGTATATTTTATTGAGATCACCACTCATAAAATTTGGGGAACACCCCAGTGCAGCCAGCATTTTCAATCATGATGCTTCAGTTCGGTTGGGATCTCACCAATAAAAATGCAAGATGATGACGTCACATAGGCCCTGTCTTATCATTGTCCCTATGTACAGAACTATAAACAATGCTCTATAGCAAATGTCCATCGGTATTTTTACACAGTTCACATAAATGTCATGTGTATGTATGTTCCCTGACTTGAGTTATGCCAAGAGGCAAAAAAGAAAAAGTTTGATGGGGTAAGAGCAATTCTTTGGCAGGCTGAAATCCCCCACAGCATGGCGTTCCTAGACAGGCTACGAATTGTTCATAGAGAGAAATATTTCATCTTTAATGATCCATCTGACACTTCAAAATGGGCCCAGAAAATTGGAGATTGGAGAACAGACCAGGAGGACTCTAGGTCTACAAGTTCACAAGAAAAGACTTGATTTAGGGTTTAATTTCTCCTTCTAAATTCCTTGGTCAAGTCAAATTAATGTTAACAAAGTTAAAAAGTTTCAAAGCTCTTTGTTCTGTACTATACGAACAATATGCTGTTCTACTACTTCATGTTGTTGTTCTTCTTTAAAAAAAATAATAAAGTTCTATCAGGTGCCTATAAGGACTGCTTTGTTTTACTGTGTAGGTTGATTATATTTGCTTTACACATTAGTGTATTACTTTCAATTTGTATGGCTCTCTTTTTGTTCTCCTCTTGCAGGAAAATATAGACTTGGACTTCTATTCTGACTTTATGACACTTTTATGCCATGCTGCTCATGGGCTTATAAAATCATCAAGTTCTTGGACATTTTGATTATTCTATAATGTCCCCGATGATGCATCTAATTGACATAGTGACTACCTATCGAGTGTATTATGTATTTATTTATGTATTTATTTATGTATCTATGTATTTATTTATTTAGTAATCAGAATTACAACCTTTGAGCTAAAAGCTCCTTTACAAAGGATCATTGTCACAAGGGTAGGGGAGGGTACATAAGTTTGGAGTAAGAAGCAGCTTAGTAGGCATTGTCAAGAACATCTAATAGTAGGAAAAATGTGAACAGGAGAAATCAGTAAACACTGGCAATGGCATAACAATGTAGGATAACACAGGGAAATAACAACACATAACCAAAACAAGGGTACATAGTCAATGGGGTTGGGCTCACATGTCATGCCATACAATTAAGTGCTTATGTCAGAGTTAGGTGCTAGTTTGAGAAGAAGCTCGGCAGGATCTTGTATTGGAGGGAAACAGGAGATGAAGCTGTTCATCAAAACTGATACCCGAAGGTTACTAGGCTATAGCCAGGGGGGTGAGCCTAGGCATTGTAGTCAGAAAGGGTAGAGGGAACCAATTAGGATTAGGTAGGAGAAGAAGAATCAGAGGAGGGGGATGACAGTAGGCTCAAAGGTGGGTGGTATAAGGAGGTCAGCGGGTGAACGTTTGTCAGGGAGCATATGAGATGAGAAAGGTGAGCAGGCAGGTGTGCAGACATGGGCAGGAGGTGAGCAGGGAGTTTTGCGTCAAATTGTAGAAGTGAAAGAAGAACCTTTACAAGCCTATGGTCTGGTACCTGCTAGGCTAAGAGTGGCTGTGGTGGCATACAGGAGGGGAGATAGTCTTTAGGAGCATGGTTTTGGTGAAGAGGCATGCTGGCTTGTGGGTTAAGAGTGGCAATAGCAATGTACAGGAGGGTGGATAGACTTCCTTAGCTCAGACTTGAAAGGCCCAAGTTGGGTAAGGCTTGTGGTGACGGTTGGTAGCTCATTTAAGAGGAGTGGTGCCCTCAGTGTAATTCAGTGTATGCTTTACTGTTATGTCTGAGTGATTTTACTGTATGTATTTGTAAAAATAATAAACATATAGTATAAAAAAAAGGAATAAGACATCTTTGAACTTTTTTTTAATTATTCTGTAACTTTAAAAAGCCCACTCTGCACAAGGCCTGTCTAATGGGGCAACCTGGGAGCACAGGGAGGTTAAGTGACTTTAACAGAGCCACAATGTAAACAAGTACAGGCAGTGGGAAGCAAACCTAGGTCTGCTGTATGTACTAAGTTCATTCACAGCTCATTGCTCTATCCTTTAGACTATACTTCTAGTCTATACTTTTATGCATTAGGCCAGAATGTAGTTACATTCAGGAAAATTTACAAAAGTTATGGGAGTATACCTTTATGCACCCCAGTGTATTATTATTCCATATGAATGGAATGAATCCTCTTTTATATCCTTGACTTATGAGAAAATCAGATATGGATTTTCACATAAGAAACTTCCTAGATTTCCACTGTATAGTTTGGTGTTTCTCTTTAGCAGTTGTTAGATACATTATTGGGATAATGCAAATTCAACTGGTCTTGTACCTGAAGAATGTCACCCCAGGGGTGGTAATAGTATGGATTAGAGGAACCATTCTGAGATGTTTGCAGATGGACTGGTATCAGCTAGCTCCTCATGACCTTTGGGAGAAATGGGATATCAAGCTGTGCAAGTGATTGCAACCTGAATGATTCTTTTGCTAACTAGACTGTGGATGTTCAACTAAATGGAACAGGTCCTAGCTTAATTGGGGTTATGTATCATGATCCTTTATGTACATTAAAAGCTTGTTCGGGTAATATATTGACAAGCTTGGCTGGTTAATATAGTATATTGACCTTTAGAACTGTATTACAGTAGTCCCTTGCTATAATGAACCTCGGTATTGTGAATATCAGCTATTACAAATGCGAACTTAGGATCCCATCAGCTGCTAGATGGTGAGCATGTATCTCAAGGAATGATCACACACTGCAGGTCATCAACGTTGGGTGCTGCATTTGATATTAACCTAAGCCCGGACGATGAATATGAAGAAATGAGTGATGCCACAGCAGAAATCACTCAGATGGCTACCACGTTACAGTTGCTGGATCAGTTTAATGCTGAAAATGTGATCAATCAGTGGTTAACTGGAGATGACACACCAAATACCATTGAGACAATGACAGATGCTGAGATTCTGTCTGTCGTTTTGAGTATGCAGGAAGCAGACCAAGAAGAGATCTGTGAGGAAACATGCAAGGACGAAGAGGAGAGAAAGGATGACTGTGCCATCCCACCACCACCACCGACTCACATTAAGGTGATTCATGGTCTAGAGATTGGGCTGGAGTGGATTTCCAGTCAGGAAGTAGACCCCATTAAAGTGATCCAGCTTTGACAGCTGGTATTCTTTGCTAAGGATGTGGCGGCAAACAAGTGCTAGAGACAGTTGAAGGTTACTGACTTTTTTGGCATCAATACAGCTGATAGGTAGAAAGCAAAAACATGAAATAACAGAGCACAAGCAGATAACAAAAAAATTCAAAAAAATACACAAAGCACATCAAGCACAAAGCACTCCCCCCTCTTCCCTGCCAGACAATGCCACTGCAAAGTCATGATCAAAAATTAAACTACAGCCGTCACAGTCAATACAGACAGCATCCCTTGCTTTAACAAATTATGTGCAATAACGAATGGCTGTACTGGCTCCCAAGCTGTTTGTGATAGCGAGGGGCTACTGTATTTGTGCCGCATTTTATGATTTCAGGGAGATTCAATTATTTGATGTACTGTATATTATGGCATGGCATTTTGTTGACTCTTTTTGATTTCAGTATATTGAATACAAAAAAATACCCTACTCTATTCAAGAAGTGCTATTGGACTCTATTCAAGAAGTGCTATGGGCCCCTAAAGTCAACCTAAACAGCCAACAGAATCAGATAGTATCTCAGTTTAATGTCTTGTCCAAAAGCTGTCACCTCATGACAGAGCAATGTCCCCTCAAGACCATCCTGGGTTTTAATTATGGTTACTTATAACCAAGGGGCAGTTCCCTCTGCAGAGCTACCAACACCACTTCCTATAGACCTTGCTGCTCATTCGAGGGGTCTCCTTTGACTACAGGTTAGGCAAAACCTTACTCATCATCTGAGATATGATGGTATCAGGCTGAAGGTTGTATGGCTGCAGTCTAAACAGGAAACAATGACCAATAACATGGCCCTAACTAATACTGTAGAAACAAAGCTATGTCACACTGCACCATGTGTACTGCAAGTGATCTGGTGCTAGAATCCATTTATGTAAGCAATAAGGTACAAGGGGTGTGAACTGAACAGATATTATTGAATGCCCAGGGGTGTAGTGAGCAGCCAACTGCCTTCAGCCTCTGGAAGTGCAGTAATATCTGTTCAATGCACACCCTGAAGTGTCTTATTGTACTTATAAAATGGGTTACTTTTTTAAGTGTTTACTTATCCAAAAAACAGGTATATGTGCATACAAAATGTGTATTTTACTCTGCATTGTTGAGAAAATGGTTCTTACATCAGGCACAAAAATTGATGTAATGATTCTGGCAGCCAGGTTCCCCCTCCCCCACCTCGACTGTTATCAGGATCAAGGAGAAAATGAATTGAGAAACCAGCATTCTTTTGTGATCATGTGTGTAACAACAGATGTTCAGGGTAGTGGAGAGCATGACTGTGGCTTTTGGGTCTTTTATTTTTTACAGCACAAGTTCAGCACAACTGTGGGACACAGTGGCCCTCTGGTTCCCCCTAATGGCGTGAGTTTCATTGTTAGGCAAGAAGAAGAGCAAAGTGCTTCTGTCTCACCGACACCTTGCTGTTCAAGACAGATATTTGCTATATGAACATAGAAAAAAAACATACAGAAACTGATTTTTTTAGAAACATAAACTTTGACAGCAGATAAGGATCGCTTGGCCCACCCAGTCTGCCCATTTCCTTACCTACAGGAAAAGCTGCAGATCCTAGTTAACCAACAGCCTATTTCTTCCTACCCTGCACAAGAATTGCCTTATGTCTGTCCCATGCATTCTTGAATTCTCCCACAGTTTTAGACCCCACAGCCTCTTCAGGAAGGCTGTTCCATGCATCCACTACCGTCTCTGTGAAAAAATACTTACTCACATTGCCCCTGAGCCGTCCCCCCTCTATCTTCAAATTGTGTACAGAAACACAACTTCAGGGGTGGGAGGGCTACCAATAAGGGATACAGCGGGAGCTGGTATGGTACTAGAACACTAGCATAGTCAGGAATTGACAGAACAAAAATGGTTGTTGTTATGTTAGCTGAGACAACAAGGTAATTTATGTGATTTTGTGTGTATTTAACTTAGTCGTGTTTTACTATGGGTGCTAATTTTTTGCAATTAATTTTTGAGGCTGACAGCATGACTTGATGTTTCCATCAATGCCAAACAAAACAATGTGGCAGTATTTTAAATCTTAGTATTCTAATGGTTCATTGATTTCTAGTTTACCTGGTTGATCATTGTTTACTAAACTTGTTTTTACCAGTACATCAAACATATGTAATGCACAGTTAACAACTAATCAGAGAGCTCAGTTTCCTCTCCCCATTTTATAAAGAATTGTTAACAGGGGGTGGGATATTCAGAAATGCACCAGACACCAGCGCAAGGCTGGTGCAGTGCAAATCCAATGCACCATGGCGCAATGAGTGCAATATTCAAAGGATGCGCATGGCGATATGCACCAGCGCAACATGGTTGAATATCATATGGATGCACCAGAGCACAGTCAGAGGTGTGCCAGGGAGCAACCCAACATGAGCAATAGCGCAACCATGGATGCGCAAGGGGCCAATGAAAATGTGCCAGGACACAAATAGACCTGCCACAGGCACAGCAAGGAGCAAGGCACCATGGAGGAAGGGGTGGCCACTGGGGAAGCAGTGGAGCAAGGCCGGGAGGCACAGCCGGCCAACAATGGAACACCATCCAAGGAGCACGGGCATGTAGCCAGCCCGCGATCACATGCACCACAGCGGTGGATGAAGGAAAGGCGGTGCCAATGGCCAAGAGTTTTCCACCACCGGCCACCCTCCACTGGACGGCACACACCAGACCACCTGGGCCACAGACAGTCACACCCTGGCACGCGGCATCCAACATATACACCACACATCCCAAACAGCCAGCCCATGGCCACCCCAGGGCATAGCCACTGACTGATGGGCAAACACCACCATGCACAGCCCACAGAACAACACAGGCACACCGCACAGCCACTCAGCACACCACTGCAGCATGGCTCCTCTCGCCAGCCTCAAAGCAGACCCCGACACAGATGGGTAATCATAGAAAACTGTATTAAATAACAAGAAATGCAACACAACAGGGAACAAGGGAGGGGAAATGATATGCAGAGCCGGAACAAGGTAGGTAAGAGAGGGATGGGGACAGGGGACAGGGCTATACAAAAGAACAGGGAAAGGCAGTGTAAGGGGGGACAGGTGCAGGAACAGCAGGAACAGGTACAACAGTCCCTACAGGTGGCCATGTCTCCCCGCCTGGCACTGGCCCCGCAGCAGGAGCCATCTGGTCAGCTGGGCAACCTCCAGGGTGGCAGTGGTGATGGTTATGATCCGCCGAAGGAGGCAGACATAGTTTGGCTGGCGAAGACCCCATCAGACACCTATGGCAAAGGAGGGTACAGGTGATCAGTGTGTGTCCAGGGCACCCCAGACCACCTACCATGCACAGTGGATAGTGGGAAGACACACACCCCTGGGGTGGCACCCTGGCCACCTGCAGTGGGTTGACATATGACTGCCACTGATCTGGCATGCCACAGCTATGCAAAGCACTGGACACCACCACCCATGGGCCAGCCACCTGCACAGTGGCAGGCAGGTGACATGGTGCAGCAGCAGGACCACAGTGGCACAGGTGGCAGCCCGACCCACCCACAGCCCACCAACAACTGCCACACACTTGTGCAATGGCCACCCCATGGTGCCACACACACCTTGGGCTGATCACAGCTGCCATGGCTCAGCACACAAGGGCTGAGGCTGCACCCCCCCCACACCACCCTGCACAACAATGCATAGAAGCTCAGCATCTACCTGCCCACTGTGGCACAGCACACACCAGTCCGGTGGCTCCACCCCTCTGTCCCACAGCTCCAGCCATAGGTCCCACAGCAGCCTGCCATGGCCCACCAGGCACACTTGCTGCCCTGGTTCCCCTCTGGTCCTCAGGGCCTAGGATGGGAACATAAACAAGCACACATCAGTACACAGCAACACCATGAGTCCACTGCCCTCACTCCCCAAGGACAAAGTGCATGCCAGCCTGGCAAGACCACAGGGCAGTGGCGCAGTGTACCCAGTGACTTGCAATCCCAGGCCACAGGGCACGCAGTGACAGCACCCCCCACCCGCATGGCATTCAGCCCTGCCAGCCCCATGGAACACTGGACGTGCACAGATGCAGGCAGAGCACACTTACCTGGCCGTGGCATGGCACCCCTCTTGACACACACCTGCAGAGCCCTGAGCCTCTCTGGGTCCCACCTCAGTAGGTCACCATAACGGTGGCGACAATGCTCCCTGCATGCCGCACACCAGTAGCCTGTTCAAGACCATTAGCCACATCCAGCCAGACCTCTGTCCTGGGCCTGGCAAAGGGCTGCTGCCCAAACAGGCTGGCAGCATGGGACTCCACCTGGGCCACCAGGTTGAATAATTCAACTTGGCTCCAGTTCTGAGCCCGGGGTACTGGGTGCTGTGGCATGCCTACTCCGCAATATAGCAGTTCAAAATGGCACCCTGTAGGGCATAAGCTCCATGTGCTCGGTATACGTACCTTGCTCGGAGATGCGCTGCCCACATCAATCGTGCATCCCTGGGGATGTGCAGCATGGGCATGGCCACACTGGCACATGGGACAGAGGTCCCTGGGGGCATAGGGCAGTGCAGGGGTCAGGGATCAGCACACGCACTGTGTGCGTGTGCACTATTGGGACCATATCACATTTTGCACAACAGGGATTGGAGGGCACTGCACCCTACAGGCCCTATGGCATTCAGGCACTATAGGGCCTATGGTGCTTAGGTGACAAGGGGCCTATGGCACCCGAGTGCCATGGGGCCTATGGCACCTAAGTGCCATGAGCCCTATGGCACCTGAGCACAATAGGCCCTATAGTGCCCGAGTGCAATAGGCCCCATAGTGCCCAAGCGCCATAGGCTCTATAGCACCTAAAAGCCATAGGCCCCATAGCACCCGAGTACCATAGGCCTTATAGCACCTGAGCACCATAGGCTGCATAGCACCCAAGTGCCATATGCCCTATTGTGCCTGAGTGCCTTAGGCTCCATAGCACCCAGGTGCCATAGGCCCTATAGTGTCCAAGTACCATAGGCCCCATAGCACCTGAGTGCCATAAGCCTTATAGCACCTGAGCACCATAGGCCTCATGGTGCCCAAGTGCCATAGGCCCCATAGCGCCCAAGCGCCATAGGCCCCATAGCACCCAAGCACCATAGGCTATATAGTGCCTGAGTACCATAGGCCCCATAAAGCCTGAGTGCCATAGGCCCTATAACGCCTGAGTGTCATAGGCCCCATAGTGCCTGAGCACCATAGGCCCTACAGTGCCCGAGTGCCATAGGCCCCATACTGCCCAAGTGCCATAGGCCCTATAGCGCCCAAGTCCTTTAGGCCCCATAGCATCTGAGTGCCATAAGCACTATAGCACCCGAGCACCATAGGTCCTATAGCGGACCTAGCACACGCAGCACAGTACGTGGTGTTACTCGCCATGGTGCTTGCATGGTGACGAGTGCACTGCGCACATCACAGCATTGCACCATGACTTGTGCCAGCTCAAGTCCAGTGCACAAGGTGCAATAACGTGATATTCAGCTGGCATATGCAGATCAGCTCATCAGCCTATCTGTGGCGCGCTCAGGGAATTAGCATCTCATTACTGTTGTGCATCAGTCCATTTGCATGCGATGCACTAGAAAGGTGCCGTGGGACTGAACAGACCATGGACCGGTATTGTAACCATCTGAGGTAAGTTGCACCTGCCGAGGGGACAGACAGCACAGCAGTATGGGTGGCTGGTGTGGGCCGCTGCTGCCACTAACCACATGTCATTGCCCACAGGTAGCAGCATGTTTGACCATAAGGAGGGTGAGGAGCATGGGCCAGCATGCAAGTGCAGGCCCAACTTTACAAAGGTGGAGGCAGATGCCCTGTTTGAGGCATATCTTGACAGGGAGCCTCTGCTGAGTTATGCAACGGGCACACCCCAGGCCAGGACCGCAGCATGGGAGGAGGTGGTGGAGGCTGTGAACCAGCAGGGCAGCCACCAGCGATCTGCACAGGAGTGCAAGAAGAAGGTGGGCACCAACAGGCGTAAGATCAAGGAGAAGGTGGAAGCCATTCGGGCCACAAGAGTGGCCATGGGTGGGGGCCAGGCCGACATGCCACAGCTCACACCGCAGGAGGAGCTGGTGATGATCACCATGCAGCACAGCACTGTTGAGGGGGTGCCAGGCAGTGGCTTCCAGACTAGTGGGAGCCCATCACTGAATGGTAGGTACAGCGGCGTTGGGGGGGTGGTGATTGGGGGAAGCCTGTGCATCGGCGGCACTAATGTGTCTGTGTTCCCTTTAAGCACTGGAATGCCTGCATGCAGTGGCAGGGGCAGTGGAGACTACTGTGGGGGCATGCCCAGCCATGGAGAACCAGCCATCCACCTCCACTGGCATCCAGGAACCCGATTGGCTGCAGCACACCACCACCATCCAGCCGGATGTCCTGGGCGTGGTGGTGGACAAGGCCCTGGCTGTGTTCCAGTGGGATGCTAGCCATGGTGTGCAGTATGCAGAGACACAGATCGGGGTGGGGTCCGACACCGATGACGATGTGACCATTGTCCTGGACAGCGGGGGCGTTGTCGAGGGGGAGACACCCATACCATACACCATCCCTGGCAGCGTGGCCACCGCCCCTGGTACCGCTGTGTGAGACATCGGCGCGGCGCCGGGGAATGGTGGTTGTGGTGGTACAGCCTCACAGGCACTGCCCAATGCACAGTGGATGGAGGGGCGGCAGATGGCTGGGGATGTTGGGGGGCTGGGTGCAGCATCTGCTGCCGGTGCGTCAGTCAGTGAGCAGCCCCAAGAGGACCACGCTGTGCAGTGCCCACCTAAGTGGGGGGCTGGGCAGAGCAATCGTATGCCACCAGTGGGTCAGTGCAATGCCCATGTGCTCCCAGGTGCTGACCCCTTGCACAAGCACCTCCGATTGCTGTGGACCTCTGTGGACCAACAGGAACTGCTTGTGCTGGGGTGCATGCACTCCTCACAGAGGTGCACCAGGCAGCCAAGCAGTGCGAAAGGGGCTTTGCGCAGGTCCAGGAGGCAATAAATCACCAGCGGAAGGATATGACCATGGCCCTGGATCACCTTGCCACTGCCTGTCATGTCATGCGGCCGGCCTCCACAGACCCCATGGAGTGCACTGTCCACCCCATGGTCATGGTGCCATGTGACCCCCTTGGTGTCGAACCTGGAATCCACTGTTGGCATCCCAGGCATGCCCAGTGTGGGCCTGTTCAAGAGCCTGCAGAACCCCGTGAGGACATGGTCGCATTCCTCCAGTATCACCCCTGGGGGACAGTCGCAGACACCCCAACTGGGTCTGCTGGGTGGCCATGGTGAGGCCTTCCACATGTCCGTGATGGCCGTGTGCCCGCACGGTGGACCTGATGTGCCCACTACCCTCTCTGCAGTCCACTGCCACCTCCCTGTGTGCACATGGGTGTTATGTGTGCTTGTGCATGCCACAGACGTGGCATCCGTGGACTGCACCACACACTGGCTGTGTGCACACCTGCCCAGCCGCTGGCCTGTGTGGCGTGTGCGTGATGATGCCACCACTGCACAGGATGCACCTGTGCACCGGTGCTCTGCATCTGATCCACTCCAGGTGCTAGCACCTGGGCGTGTGCCTGTGGGCGCCAGTGTGTGTGTGTGTGTGTGTGTAGGTGTGCTGTGCTGTGCTGTGCTGCATGTTGATGCATGTGGCCCTGTATAACGGCCCCATGGCCACCCATACCCCCGGCCCATCTGTGCAGGCCACAGGGCATGCCCAAACATGCCTGTGTGTCTTGCCACTGTGGCCATCCCGTACATGGGTGTTTGTCCACCTACCTGCATGCACCATAGTGCTCCTCTGCTATCATGTTCCTGTGCTGGTGTACCATCCTAGTCAGCCGGGGATCCCTCCACCCGGGGGGTGCTGCCCACCACCACATGGCCTGTCGGCCGTGTTGTCCCCACTGCTGTTCCTGAAATCAACCTCGACAGTTATCCCACAGTCAGTGGCCATGTTATGCAGCATTCAGCAGGCCAGGAATAGGCCACAGACCTTCGAGGGGCTGTACTTTAGGAAACTGCCAGACTGGTGCAGGCAACGGAATCGTGCCTTCAGCAGACCAAAGACACACACAATGATGTTCGGTGTGCTGGCGTATGCCTCACTGTACTGCTCCTCTGCAGGAGACGATGGGCACCAGTAGGGGGTGAGCAGCCAGGGCCAGAGTGGGTAGCCACTGTCACCTGTGTGGATGGAGAGATGGTTAGCCTGGTGTCCTCAGTTGCTGTGCCCCTTGCCCTTCCCAGCTGCACTCTGCAGCACCCCTACCCTGGCCACTCCCCCATGCCCTGTTGTACCCTGCTGTCCATGGTCTCGGCATACTCACCCACTAGGTGACCAGTTGGGATGTCCCCACTCTCGAACCTGAAGCACAGTGCCGAGCTGTGCCAGATGAATGCATCATGTGCTCCCCCAGGGTGTGTGGCACAGACATTGATTATGCACCCCCTGGCATTGCACACCTCCTCACAGTTGATACTGAGGAAGCCCTTTCTGTTACTGTAGGCTTCCCCCTCTGGGCCAGGTGGCATGCGGATGCCTTCATGGGTGCAGTCGATGGCCCCTAACATGCCAGGCATATGTGCTACTCTGTGGAAGTCCTGCATGTTTGCTGTATGCTCTGCCTGTGTAATGGGGAAATGGATGTATTCCAAAGCATGTGCAGCAGGGCTTTGAGGAACTGTTTGAGGAGACATGAAGCAGCTGACTAGATTATGCCTGTGGTGTCACCTGTTGGTCTCTGGAAGGTGCCCATTGCAAGCAGGCACATGACAGCTGTTACCTTTATCTTCACTGTCAGGGCATGGCTCTGTCTAGTAGGTGCCTGCATCTCCTCACTGCACAGCTCACAGAGCTGCCTCAGAATTGCCTGGTTCAGTTGGTACGGCCCACGATCTCGGTGTCAGTGTAGGTCTCATAGCTGATGCAGGGTCGATACTGCCTGTTCTGGGCGTAACGCCGACGGGCCCTTCCACACCCACACTGCCCTACCTCCTGCCTCCCCACACCCCTCATTAAAGTCTCCATCTGGAATATGGCACTGGCCATGGCCCTTGTTGTCCTGTCCCCCTGGGTGTCCAGCTCCACAGGCCCACCCAGCTGTGTGTGGCTGTGCGTGCTGCTCTGCAGGGCCCATGCCTGTGTACCATGCCCCTGGCTGGCCGCCTGTTGCCTGCGGCCTCTGTCTCCCACCGCTGTGGGTACCTGTGTTGCCCCTGCTGGGCGTGGTACCACTGTGTCATGCCCAGGCACACTCACACTCACTATCGCCTCCCTGTATGTCACACTGTCACTCACTCTCTCACACACTGTCACTCCCTCTCTGTCCCTGTCTCTGTCTGTTTTTCTCTCCTTGTCCCCTACTGTGTGGCCTGATGGCCTGTCTGTCTCCATCTTTCCTGCTCCCCTCCGCGACAAGTGCCTTCCTCCTATTTACTCCCTGTATTTATAGGCTCAAGTCTGCTCCGCGCAACTGCCATTTGCTCCTCGCTTGCGCCATTGGTCTAGTGTTGAAAATCGCACTGTGCCGCATATTCATGGCTACGCCCCCTGCCCTTGTGCATGCATAGATTCCCATTGTGCATTCATGCACTGCCACTTGCGCTGCACAGTTGCTGCCACTGAATATTTCTCTCTGGTGCATTTCCGCAGTTGCGCACTTGCAACCCACTTTGAATAGCCCACCCAGAATGTATTGTATATTTCTCTGTAAATGACAAACACAGCTTCTTAAAACACAGCACAATAGCCAAAAAAGCCTTTTAATGATAGTACCAGTAGGCTGTGTAAACCCTGATACTGCCGGTTGAGAGAGAGAGAGAGAGAGAGAGAGAGAGAGAGATGGCTTTTCCTGAGCTGGTACATACAATATGAGCAAGTGGCAATACCAAAGACCTAGGGGGAATCTCAAACATTGTTACATGGTGCAGCCCACTGCATGTGGCACCTAGGAGTAGCAGATTTGAAAACAGACAATTCAGAGGGCATAATCAGAAACATCTGAAAAATGTTTATTTTTTCTAGAACACAATCACAGATTAGTTTTATTGGTAACTGGTAGATATTAGGACAGGCCATTCTGAATACAAAACAAGAGGCCTTGTGTCAGGGGGTTAATATACCACACGAGCATGTCCTGTATTGTCTTCATCAGGTCAGTTGTGAAATTTATATGTTTTACAGTCTACAGCAATAGGTTTTCTTTTTACATAAATAAAATTCTGAGGGGTAATAGCATTCCTGCCATTCCATCCTCTGTTTAAGTAAAATATCTAGGGGCAAAAGTCTGGAAAAACATAGAAAGGTGCAGCACTTCAATATTCAATATTCTGACCTAATTGTTTGCACAGAAATCATTAATGTAAAAGTGCAGCACTTCAATATTCTGACCTATTTTTTGCACAGAAATCATTAATGTGAAAGATCCAGTACCAGTGGCTCTACAGTACTTGAAAATGTACAATACAGTACCTGCAAGAAAAAATGAAGTTTTCATTCAAAACTGGGTATTCATAGCAGAATAATTTCTTTTGCTGTTTTGCAATTTCACACTCTTCTAACTACATAGTATAAATACAGAAGAGATGAAAAACTGATTTAAACAAATACAGAAATCGTGAAATCCATATGTTGACTCAAGTAGACCTATACTGCATGACCATTTAGGGAACAATAAATGCACTGGAACACTGATTTTATGAACTTTGCACTCTGAAAAAAAGCAATGTGTGTCGCTTCAGTAAGAGCTACAGTACTTGCAACACTGTCTGCTCTGAGTCCTCAACTCAGTGACAGTTTAGTAAGCACACCCATCACTAGCTGCTGTAGGTCTGAAAAGTAATTTTGGGCTGCATTAGAGTTTTCTTTGACAGATAAGAAAGACTTACAGTAGGCAAATTGATTTTCTCTGGTTCAGTGATTTTGCGTAGTACTGGTCTGCTCAAGATGATTTCACATTATTGAACCAGTTGCTGTTCTTGTAACAGAGCCAGAGTGAGCAAAAAGAGTAACACAACCAATTCTTTGTCTGCAGCTCTACTGGAAAGGACGTTGTATACTTTCTTTCAAAAAACTTCTACGAGTCTCGTTTCCTATCTTCAAGGAAGCTAATAACAATGTAACCATTTATTCCTGAACCTATGGGGTAAGGCATCCTACTTCATCATCTCATGTCTCAGGCTTGAATGTCTTAATACACACCCCAGAGTTCTCTATCATATATAGGCCCTTGCAAGAGTGTGTTATCTTTGGGTGAGCTACTATACACATCCATTTAAAAACACATTTCCCAATCTCCAAGATATCATAACATGAACTTTGGAAAAAGGGCAAACAGTTTGATTCAGGCTGGGCTGCTCCTTACCACCCAGTGTTATCCGAAGATAGCTGCCAATCCATAAAACACCCTGAGGACACAAAAACTCTGGAAATAAACTGATAAAAGTGATGAAATAAAAACAGCAATCTGCTATACAAAAGAAAAATACTAACAAATGGCCATGATGACCAGAAAAATTACTTTAATTTATTATGTGTCATGCATACCTGCTGAAGGAGGTTAACTTAATGCATTTAGGATGGTTTGCATCAGAATGTATCTTTAGGATGTCTGGGCTGGTGGAGGGTTCTATACAATAAGTGGTATTAATGTATCATGTGAGAAGACAAAATGTTCAAGTGATTCATAAAGGCCCATAGCACTTCTTGAGGACTGTGGTATCTCAACCAATCTATTGTAATCACTCTGAGTTTTTTCCTGAAAATGAGAGGAACTCTGAGGATCTTTTTTGTTCAGACCTATTTTTAACATGGAAATAGAATGTCAGCAGAACTGTTTCATACTTTTGCCTTCTACTGCACCCATCAGATGCTTCCAAAGTAACGTCATTGGCTGGTGTGCTGTGAGATCCTGAGTGTGCTCTACCTGGATGCCCTGGGGAAGGAACAAACCATTGTTTTCCTTTTGACTGAAGTGAGGAACAGAACAAGGATCCACTGAGTTGATGCTCAATATTTTTTTCAGCACCCAGGTTAAGTGAATAGCCATGAAATGAAATATCTGGAATGTTGTATACCACTTCAAAAATATCTACATAATAACAAATAAATTAACTTCCTAAGTGCAATGTTGGTTTCATACTCCTTTAGAGAACTAGATCCAGAGCTGCTGCTTTTAAGCACAATTGGCAGACAGAGGTCCTTGACTGAAGCTTCAGTTAGGTTAATTTGGTTTTTACTGCATGTTAGAGCATTATACAGTATGCAGCATTTATATTTGTTATTACTTGGTCTATATACAGTATGTGTTTTGTGTGGAATTGTATTTCTTGATCTTTTCAATGGTTTCTGCTTATATCTGTGAAGAGGTTGCAGACAGTGCAATGTATTTTTCTTTGGGGTTTCTGCTATAGTATTTAATCAGCTGCCAGGACTTTGATTAGTTTCTGTTATCACTGTGCAGGTGCTCCAGAATGGCCTGTTGTGTACGGGTATCTTATTACTACTTTATGGCTTCCTTTTTTTTTTGCTTCCCCAGTAGGCACCCATCCTCTAGACACCCCAGGTGGCACCCCAATGTCCACCTGGGATTACCACCGGATGTCTTCCTCCAAAGCTTACCCCTTTGGTGGGGTCAGCAGGGATTCTCAACCCCTGCCATTGAAGCAGACCTAATTTTGGCTGGCTGGCCTGGCTGGTCAGGTGTGGGGCCTGTGGGGGTTTGTTATCATCCTGTGCATGCAGTTTCTCCACTGTTTTTGGTTCCTCAAGGGGTGTGGCATGAAATGACATCATGACACATGCCACTTGCTCCAACACAATGTGCATCAATGTCTGCCATGCCCCCTTGCACTCAAGTAATCCCAAACTGCCTTTTCCCCAGCTTCCACTAGGCCAACTGATTTGTCAGGTTCTGCAAACTCTCTTCCCAGAGAAGAAGAACAGTCCTTCAGATGCTCATTCTGTTTCACCCATGCCAACCCTTTGACACCATGAGTTTTCTCCCAAACCTTGGTCATTTGGCACTGCAAGTGGTAGTGCCACCTCAGCAGCAGTGGGCCATCCTCTTCACATAGTATGTGTAATATTAAGTAAGTGGATTTTCACAACAGTGCTAGAAACTGTGGTGTCTCTCTTCCTGGGTACACCCTATACAGGGGAGGATCGAGTGGGTAAATGAGGTGGTGGCTGTGCGGTTTTTATACGTGACACTATTGTTGGTCATGCGCTCCCTGCCCCCAAGCTCGATAATGGTGCTCAGGACCTCACCCTCAAAGTCATCCCTGATCCCTCTAGGAGACCAGTCTACATCACGGTCTCCTATGTTCCCCCAAGGAACCAGAACCTGGCAATCTCATTTCTTGCAGATTATCTCACCATCCTCCCCACACAAAGTGGAACAAGTCTTTGTTGAGGACCTCAATGACAATTGGCTCAGTCCCTCAGCCTCCCAAGCAAGGGACAGCCTTGCCGCCCTTGACCTGACCCAACTAGTCTCCCAGCCCACTAGGCTCAACCCCTCTAGTGGATCCAGCACCCTCCTGGATGTCATAGTCATCAACCGTCCTTGCAAAATCCAGGACATACAAATCCTCTCTGATTCTTTAAGTGACCACTCTCCTATCCTATTCCTCTGGTCCACCTCTATCCACCAACCAGTAGCCCAAACCACCCTCCACAGGTGCCTCCGCCCTGGTGGCCTGAATAAACTCAAGTGATTCCTCACTCAGATCAACGGGTCTCCCATCAACCAGGCCCCCTGCATTGACTCTGCAGTGAACCTTTTCACTCAGGCTTTTAACAAGGCCTGTGATCTTTACGTGCCGCTTACTAGACTCTACACCAAAAAAGCAAAATGCACCATGGGTCACCCCCACCCTGCTCCAAAAATTCAGTGAAAGTGATAACCTCTGGCACCTAGCCACTGAGACTGGCAGGATGGTACATAGACAAGCCTACAATGCTGCACTGATAAGTGCACATGGGCCATCCGTAAGGCCAAGGCTGATCACTACCAGGCCACCCTCACCTCCTCATGGGGGTCAGCCCGGTCCTTTTTGGGACAATATTAAAGAACTGAATGGGAAATCATGCTCCCCTCCCCTGTCCCAGCTTACTATTGATGGCGCTATCACCACAGACCCCCCTTAACATAGCAAACTGCCATAACACCCCCTTCATGGATCTTAGCTCTGTCCTTCCCAGTAGTTTCTTTGACCCAGTTCATGATTCCCAGCCCCCTGTCCTTCAACGTCCCTGGTTCCACTTGTGCAAAATATCTACCCATGAAGCCAGACCATTCCTACTAAAAGCATTAGGCAGCAACAGCCCAAGCAACTACTCCTTGGACTCTAAAATACTACGGCTGGTCCTGGATGGCATCCTTGTCCCACTTATCAGCTTACTAAACTGGTCCTCTGCCTGGGTCAATTTTCTATTGTTTGGAAAACAGCTGTTGTCACACCTATTCACAAAAGTGGGGACAGGTCCACCCCCAGCAACTATCAGTCAATTTCCATCCTTCCCCCACTCTCCAAAGCCATAGAAAAATTGGTGTCTAGACAGCTTACCGAGTATCTGACTAAATATGCCGTTCTGTGCCCAGAGTAGCATGGTTTCTGTGCAGGCCATAGCACTGGCACAAACGTACTGGAATTCTCCAACTTTCTGCACTCTTCTCTTAACTCTGGTAACCTTACTGGAGCAGTGTTCATTGACCTCTCCAAGGCCTTTGACACTGTCTGCCATCCCCTCTTACTTGACGCCCTCTACCATTTGGTTTCTCCACTGGTCCCCCCACCTGGTGCTCTAGCTACCTATCAGCTCGATCCCAGTGCATAAAAATCAATGGGACACTCTCAGAGACCCACCCTGTCTTCTCCGGGGACCCTCAGGGCTCAATCCTGGGCCCCCTACTTTTTAGTCTCTGCTTAAACACTCTGCCCAGTGCCTGATCTGGCAAAATTCTTCTATACGCAGATGATGCCATTCTTTATGCCTCTCACTGAAAATCTGCCTCCCTCCAGCACTCTCTCCAACACACCTTCAACCAACCAGAAATTTGGTTCAAGGAGCATAGACTTGTCATTAATCTCAAAAAAGACCAAGTCAATGCTTTTCTCCCACCATCAAAACAAGGCAAGAAATGACCCCCTCCATATCCTCCCCAGCACTCAACACCCACTCGAGCAAGTACACACCTACAAATATCTAGGGATTACTTTCAACACTGCCATCACTTTTCACACCCACATTAATGCCCTCACATCAGTCACCAACACCCAGATTGGCCTCCTATACTGCCATAAGGACTGCCTTCCTCCCGATGCTCTCTGGCTGGCCATCACATCCTCAGTCCTGTCGCTAATGGATTATGGCCTACCAGTATATGAAGCAGCTGATAATACAGCACTCAATAAGAGCTGACTCACTCTGAACAAGGCCTATAGATTAATGACCAGTGTCCCCAGGCTCACCCACACCTGTCAACTCTATTCCACTGTTAATCGCTTCAACCTGGAAGAATGACTCCAATACCAAACCTGCCTACTAGACAAAAAAATCCTGCTTGGGCTCTTCCCCCCCCCCGGGGTATCTGTCTCCCTCCAACATATCTCCCCCACAGTCTCCACCAACAGCTTGAACAAGGCCACCCTACTGGTACCCAGAATCAGAACCTCCCTAGCTCAGAAATCATTTTGCTATGCCCCCCCCAGTTTAATGCTCTCCTAGTAAATGTCACTAACACACCCAAAATCATCTCCTTCAAAACTGCTCTTCAGAACCATCTGTTCAACACCTGTTGCTGTACTTATCACTGACAGGTTGCTCTCATACTATTAAGTGCATTTTTATTGACAAAAGTCCTCTGGACTGCCTCCTTCCTCCTCCCCCCCACCTGGTATCTTCAATCCATCCCCTGCCAGATATCTGTATATCAGAGGCCTCCAAAACTAAACATATGTAACAACTGTGCATGATCTGTATATAATATATGCAACAATGTCTGTATACAAACTGTGTATATCCGTGTAACTCTATATGTCAACATTCTGTAATCTTGTGCCACTGTTGTCCTATCTGTGATGAGGTGCCTCTGTAAATGAGCCCTTGGCTCAAAGGTTGTAAATCCAATTGTTCAAATAAATAAACAAACAGACAAATAAACAAATAAATACATTTTGAAAGAGATAAAGAACATGATTTTCTATCTAAGATAAAATTTTGATAACCTTGCACCAAAGAAAGCAGTCAACATATCTTTTTCGTTTTGTTAGCTTTGCTTTTATTGACTTTTGCATCAATTTTTCAAACAAATTACTCCCAAGGATAGGCAGGAGAACCACATATTATTTTACTTATTTAAAAGCTTCACCAGGAAGACATACTGAACAGAATAGCTTGCTTCCAGCTGTGTCCTAGAGGAAAGGGGAAGGGCAAACAATATGACAGAACAGTACTAAAATACAGTGTTACAATTAAATGCAAGTGGGTACAGAATCAAATTCATACACACAGAGGTACAGAGCTATTGCAAATACATCTTGAGAAAGACAGAGATAGTAACCTCACAGAGGATTGTGCATAATCTCATAGGGAGGTGGATGAGGGGGTTGGAGAATTAAGAACAGTAACAGGCTGGGGAGGTAAGATCCTGCAGAAGGTAAGAAAGGGATCTGGGAGAGTTTGCATTGTGAATGGAAGGGGGAAGGGCATTCCATAATTTTGGCCATCTGTACAAGAGTGCAGTTTGGTCAGCAGTTGTGTACCTGGGAGGAACAGCAAGAGTATAGAGGCCTGAGTCGCGAAGAGAGTAGGAAGAAAATGTGGGATGAGAGCATGGTGGTGAGATAGGAGGATAGGGACCCGAACCAGAATTTAGCAACAAAACTGGCACAGTGGGCAAAGCACCTATCTTCAAGAGATGGGAAACAGAAGAGTTTGTAAAGATCACAGTGATGAGCTTGTGGTGGGCAGGCTAGGGTAAAGTGACAGAATAAGTGAAAAAGGGTTATTCAGTCTTGCTAGAGTAGAGTTGGGTGCAGCACTGTAGACTATGTCTCCATATTCGAAGATAGGAAGGATCATTTTCTGAACAATCCCATGGTGAGCCAGCAAGGAAATGCACCCACTCTTTCTATAGAATGCACCAAGCTTGGGGAGCAACTTCTTATGGATGGCATTTACGTGCACAGAAAATTCCAGGCACTAGTCAAGCCAGACCCCAAGATACTTAAAGAAGATAATAGCCTCCATAGCTGTCTCATCCAGGGTGTGGTAGGAAAGGGAGATGGAGCTTAGAGAGTCTCTGCCTTGTGCCGAAGGTCATAGATACGTCTTCTTGGTGTTTAAAAATAACCATTTTATGCGGAACCCAACCTGAACATTACTGAAGTCATGCTAGAGTTTGGCTGCCACTTCTGAAGGGAAAGGGCCAGAAGAGATTAGGACTGTGTTGTCTGCATACATATGAATAGAGGAGGAGGTGCAGGCAGCAGAGAGATCATTTAAGAAGACTGAGAATAGAAGCAGGACAAGTACAGAACTTTGAAGGGCTCCAGTACTAATGGGGAAGAGGGAGGGATAGAGAGTCACCAATTTTGGCTGATTGTGGCCTGTCTACTAAATTAGAGCAGAGTCAGTCAGTAGTGAGGGCTGAGAGGCCTGAATGAGTTACTTTGATAAGTAAGAGGGGGTGGGATACAGTATCAAAAGCCTTGGTCAGTTCAATAAATATTGCCAGAATGATATGACCCTGATCAATACTAGAGACTATTGATTTCAGTAAGCCATAGGAGGGAGATAGTGGTGAAAAGGGTTTTACAGAAATTAGATAGGTAAGTGGTGAAAAAGGAGGTGTCGAGGAAAGGGGAGAGTTGGGAAAATATGTGTTCCTGAAGTTTGGCAAGGCTGGGGATTAAGGAGATTGGGCAGTAGTTACCTGGGTTAGAGGGGTCACCACCTTTGGTGAGAGGAATGAACATGGTGAGCTTTCAGACTGCAGGGACAGATGCCCATGAGAATGAGTGGTTTAGAACTGAGGCAAGTGGGGAGGCAATAGCAGGGGTGGAAAAATGAAGTATTTTGGCATCGATCCCATCTGGGCTCTTGCCCTTGCAAAGGTTTAGGGCTAGAATGGCCTTGAGGGAGTCAGACAGGAAAACTAGAGAGATGGAGAATGAAGTGGAGGCCATAGAGGGGGTACAGGAGGGGGTTCCAGAGGGGGAGGTAGTAGGGAAGGGGGAAGGGAGAGAGCGGAGAAGAGATGAAGTGCAGGAAGTGAAGAAAGAATTGACTGCATTTGCCACAGAAGGTGGGCCAGAAAGGGAGGTACTTCCTACCCTGAGTACTGGTATAGGAGGCTAAGTAGGTGGGGAGAAGAATGCTTGAATGACCTTCCAAAATTTGAAAGGGTGGTTGATGCTTGAATGAAAAGAAGCTGAGGATTATTTGGCCTTGGTGAGTCTGGTGGCCCTAAAGCACGCATTCCTGAGGGTGCGGTACTTGTGGAGATCTGCGAGGGAGCCAGTGGCCTTGTGTACTTTCCATGCTTGGTCACACACACATGCAAACAGGCCATCAAATCATCTGTCAGTCCGGGAAGTTGAGACCCCCAAACCTCCATACTCCTGCTCATGACCTGGGATTGCTGCTTGAGTGTGAAAGCTCCTTCTTTTGGATCCAGGAGCAAGAAAGAATGAGCATTCAAAGGAATGTTCTCCTGACAATCGTCAGGTCTAGTGGAAGCTGGGGAAAAGGCATATAGTACAGAGTACACAATATCATATCAGGAATAATGGTACACTATTCTTCTTGTGCTACAACCTTGATGGCTAACCACATTGGATATTTCAATACTCTATTGCCATACACTCCATTGTCCTTCTATTCCTCGTTTAATTTTGTGGGTGACGGCCCATAGTGAGAATGTCCTCATTCTGTGCTGAGCTTTAGCCATGCAGACATATCAACAGCACCTCTTGATATAGAATTTAAGGCTTCAGCTATGAGGGATGGGGACCTTACACCCAAGAGGGATCCTTTAGCTAGCCGAGTCAAGTTTAGTGGTGCCTTCTACGCTATTCTCCCCATGATTGCCTCTGGTTCACCTGGTCTGTTTTTAGTAGGTAGGCCAGCTGAGTTCCTCCTCCCACCTTGGTGGTCCCAATCTCACTTCAGAGTATTCAATGTTGAAGAGTGTGCTCACAGCCCTTCAAGGCATTCCCATTAGAGGGATCATGAAAGCAAGGGCTAGCGTGGAGTAGATTCCAGACCAAATTTTAGTCCTATGTTGCAGACAGTAAACCTTATAAGCTCCAGCTGTTGCTTATGTATCTGAATACAAATTGAGAAGAAAACTCTCCAAATGCAGTTGTATTTGGGGAGTGGGGGATCTGCACTGTTGGAGTTCATATACAATCTGATACACAACAAAGACAAGCACAGATGAATGCTTTAAGATTTGCTTGCATGTTGTACATTATTTCTTTGTTCTTTCTCACTACAGTTAGTGAGTTAGTTCCTATTTAGTGGCTAATGCTCCACAAACCCACTTATTGTCTTCTTGATTGTTCTTCCTGTAGTTGTAGGATATGCAATACCAGAGATAGGGAGTATGTCTGGAAACCCTGGGCCAGATTTTCGAAGCCCTTGAAAGTCCCACAGCTGCAGGAAAAACCTGCCACATGTGGGTTGCCACTTGCAGAATTGCAGTTTTTCCTACACCATTTTCAAAAGTGGAGCCGGTTTGGAACCAGATAAGCAATTTATGGCAGTTTGCAGGTGGTTTTTCCCCCCTGCAGCAACATGGAAAAACGTTACACACAGTGGGACCAGATCTCCCACAGCTGCGCTGAACTGAAAATACAAATCTCTTCAACTGTGGATAGAGATGGGTGAAATCCTCAAATTTTGCTCTGTGAAATATTTTATGAAATTCATGCATTTTGCAAAATATTTTGAGGGCGTGAAATTCCACCAGTGAAATGGGGAATTTTGCCAGCAAAATGTAGAATTTCATCACAAACAGCGGAATTTCACCACTCGTGGGCAAACTTCCAGGTTTTGCCACAAAAATTCAGCATTTTGTAGGCAAAATTCTGCATTTCACACCCGCAAAATATTTTGCAGACTGAGCAAATTTAGCAAAATATTTTTCATGGCAAAATTCACGATTTTGACAGAATTTCACAGGCAAAATTAAATTTCGCTCTATCTCTAGCTGTGAAGTTTTTGGTCCGCAACTGTAGTTGACATGTCACATTTCAGTTTTGAGAATCCAGCCCCCTATGTCCAACTAAATGAGTCTATAGCTGAGTGGTAGAGCAATTGGACAATATTTCAGGTATCTATATTCAGTTCCAGTAGGTCTCATTATTTCTTGCTTGGTAAATTGATGCTGTATAAGAGAAATTGTTATGCTTAGTAAGTGAAGGAGGATAATTCTCAGCAATGTTTTTTTTTAAAACATTGATCGTCTAAGTGAAGCCCAACTAAGATGCAATATCCTGTTTTCAGTGGGGTCCTGTTTTTACTCATTTGTACAACATGTTTATACAGGGTAGTACAGCTTAAATTCAAAATTTCATTTTCAGTAACTTGCGCAGATATCACACAGTATTTGGCTTTAGCAGGGTGTAAAACTGCATTCTCCTGGTTCCCAACAGTGCTCCAACCATTACAGTAAACTTTACTGCATAGGGTTGGGGCACTGGGAAAAGTCAATGGCTTCCAGCCAGAGTTTGTTTTGTCTTTTACAATTTGCCAAGAATGGATCAGCTGAGATACAACATTTCCTTTCCAGTGGGGTAATGCGTTATTAATTTTTACAATGTATCTACTCAGGATAGTGCAGCTGAGATGCAAAATCCCAGAGTCATCATCGGAGTCATAGGACCCATATGATTTGTTACAGGTCAGTTATTGTTAACCTTTTATGACCTGTTTCTCCAGGTTATTTTACTCCCATGGACACCTGGTTTATCAGAGTTTCATCCAAGGATTTCTTAAATTGGCTAATACTGATACTAGTTACTACTCTGCTTGGCAGGCCATTGCGTACTGATACAACCCTTTGATTAAATCATCCCCCCAGAGTTTTTTTTTTAGTTTTCTCCCTTAGTGACATGTCATGTCCCCTTACTATTCTATTTTTCTTCTTCACCTCCAAACCCACACACGCCCATAAGTCACTTCTTCCAAATGCTCTGTACACCAAGCACATGTTGCCTCTTAATCTTCCATATTGTAATGATTACATTCTGAGGTCTCTGAGCCTATCCGCATAAGTTAGATGTTTTATATCTGATACTGGCTTAGTAGCTCTTCTCTGTGAAGTCTCCAGTTTATTCATTTTTTCCTTTTTGTGTGGTGTCCAGAACTGAATACAGTACTTCAAGTAGATCCTGACCAATGCTACCTAAAGAGGTATCAGCACCTCCCTGTCCCTACTCCATACATTTCTCTTGATACATGCTATCAGTCTGTTTCCCTTGCTGACTATGTTTGAACAGTGTTTATCATAGTTAAGTTTATTTGTCACTATGGCCCCGAAATCCTTCTCAATTTCAGTAGATACTATGATAATTTAGGATAGGGGCACACAATTCAACTGCTATCAAATAAGAACATTAAATGACACTTTTAAATGTTTCTTCAGCTCAAAAGGCACTATTTTGATGTGAACTGTGGGGAGGGGGCATGTGCCCCCAAACCCTAAGGACATGATGGCCATGAAACATCCCATTTTCAGTGGGGCTTTGCTTCTACCCATTTTAGCAGCTGGGTGGACTTGAGCACTGGGAGGTTAAGTGATTATATTAGGGTTACATAGTGAATATTTCTTGCTGGCAGGGATCACACCTGTAATTTTGTAGTTCATAGCAGTGCTCTAACCACTGGACCACTGCTCCCAGAGGGATGGGAAGGGGGAGGGAGAAGGATGGAGCAGAAAAAGCAATAAAGCAATTTTCAGAGGTTTGTGACCTCACTGCCCATCTTCTTTAACTACTCCCTGAGAGGAACTCAAAGGAATTACCTGATGTACTGTAGTCCTAACTTTAACATGGAAATAAAATGTTGGCTAAATCACTGCACACTTTTGCATTCTACTACACCTATCAGAAACTTTCAGTGACAATATTAGCCAGTGTGCAGTGATATCCTGTGAGTATCTGTACCAGCAACATGTACGCACAGTGAGAGTGGGAGACAGTCTTGATGGGCCTAAAGCCTTTTTCTGTCTCTCAAACCAAGAAATACCAAATAAGTAATACCTGCCTGGACTGCCTGGGGTAAGGAGGAGTCTCTCAGTTTCCTATTGACTGAAGTGACAAGCAGAACAAGGCAAGTAAAAACATTTTTACACACAAGTGACCCAAATATGTGGCTCTGCCACTCTATGTACCCTGAGCCCTATAGGGAATTTGCTTCACATTCCTGCTACCTACAGTTATGTCCCTTCAGACCACTGGGGATTTTTATGTTCATCCTTATACTTGTGCAAAGCAAACATATTGGTAAGATAGTGGCTTTTGAAAAGTGTGTCACTGTCAGTCTATTGCACAGAAGACTGCAAGAGGCTTGACCATGTCAGACCAATCATCAGCCACGTAGATCATGACTCTTTTCTGGTCTTGCTGGATGGAAACTTTACATAGTTCAAAGATACAAGTAGCCCACATCATGGATGGGATCCTTCTCTTGATCTGCACAATGATGCCCAACAAGCACAGTCAGTGTCATTATCAGCCCATTGTGGTCCTCCCCTGCAGTGTAACAACAATTCCTCCCACCCATTCCTTCTTAATTTTCTGACATTGGGGGATCCAGTCACTGGTGCTGGCTAGTACCCCAACCCGAACTGTTTTCACTGTGAAACACTGGAGAGCCCAGCCTTGGTACCACCAAACATAACAATGACATTGGGGTGTCCAATCCCCAGTGTCAGTGCCTGAAAAAAAACTGCATCTCAAACCCTCCCATCCCTTCCTTCTTAATTTTTTGACACTGGGGTGCCCAATCCCCAGTGCAGGTTTGTACCCCAGAGCCACCCATTTTCACTGTGTGACACCAGGGAGCCAGCCCCCAGTGTCTGCAAACATAACACTGACACTTGGGTGCCTAATCCCAAGTGTCAAGGCCTGAAATAAAAAAGACCATTCCTCATTGTCTTTTTTTGGTTTTTATTTACCCTATAAAAAAAGAAAATTGTCCATCAATGTCTGTTGCCACTACCTGCACACTGCTACCATTACCCTCTCCCCACCTGACCCCCCTAATATGGCCTTTTTGGGACCCTGCCTCATGAACAAGGTGGTAAAATTATGCAAATCTGTCCTGAAAGGTGATTTTGTGGTTGATTCTTGAACATACCTTTCAGGCAGGGTTTAAAAATTTTCTTTACCCTTGTTCATAAGGTGGGGTCATAAGAAAGCAATGTTGAAAATTTGGGGAAATCATATAAAAAAACAGCATAGTTATGAATGGACATTGACATTTTTCAATGCATACTTGTAATTTGGGGAATTTTCAATATTTTGACCCCAAATTTTCAGCACAGTAATTTTTTCATACTACCTCATGAATGTGACAGCTGTGATTTTTCAAATCCTGGCTAAAACTTCTTTTCACACTTGTGGTACAAAATCACTTTTCAGGTAGGATTTGAAAATATTATCCATCCTTGATCATGAGGTGTGGTCATAAGAAGGCTATGCTGAAAATCTGGGGTAAAAATATTTAAAAAAAAAACAAAGTTATGAGCATATCTTAACATTTTTCAATGCACACTCATAACTTTGTTAATTTTTAATATTTTGACCCCAAATTTTCAACGTAGCTATTTTTTTCACATCACTTCATGAACATGAACATGACTGCTGCAAGTTTTTCAGATCTGGACCAAAATCTGTTATCACACTTGTTGCGCAAAATGACAGTTTGGCCACTATTTTATAAATGACACCTGTCATATTCAAAAGGAGTGGTCATAAAAAGACAATGTTCTAAATTTGGGGGCAAAATGTGAAAAAAACAACTAAGTTAAGATGAAATGAATTATTCCAATGCTTACTCATAACTTTATCTTTGCAGATTTTGGCCCCTAATGTTCAACAAATCCCTTGTGTTACCCCACCTCCTGAATATGACAGGTGTCATTTTTCAAATCCCCTCTGAAACTTGTTTTCAAAGTTGCATTGTGAAATCTCCTTAAACCATTCCACCTATCATGAGCATAATGTCAGGTTATAAAAATACTGTTGGAAATTTGGGATCAAAATGTGGGAACCTACTGAAAATTAAATATTGCCTCTCAGCTGAACTATCCTGGGTAAATACAATCTAAAAATGTTTAAAGGCAAGACACCACTGAAAATGAGATACTGCATCTCATCTGGTCTATCCTGGGTAAATATATATTAAAAATGTGTACAAGCAAGACCAGGTACAACAGCAATGCAAGTGGAGAACATTCAGCAATGACAAATACTTGTCATTTTGTAGCTCTGCTGCTCCATGTCCTCTAGGCTAAGCGGAGGCTTTTGAATTTGCAGCTCCATGCAACTCCCTGTCCACCAGTCAAGCAGAGACTTTTCGTGTTGTGCAGTTGTTGCTGCCAAGTCCCCCAGTCTCAGTGGGGACCATCACTTTTGCAACAGTGCTACTCCTTGTCGTGGCAGTTGGATTCCATGGGGTCACAACTTGCCTCATGACTCCACTTTACAGTACACTGCAGCCCTTCAATCCTCAGTGCTTCTGGACCCGACCTCTGAATTCAATCCAGCCAATCAAGCTGCAGTAGAGGGAGCCAGTAAGATGCTGCAGCCACTCCAGGGTTTTGGCACTAATTTTCTAACCTGCCTGAAAACCTGGTGAAATGCTACTGGTGATTCAGTGCCATCAGAGACCTTGCTTCAGTTACGGGATTCCACAGGGGTCCACCTTACCTAGGGACTCCACCTTCCAGTTCACTGTAGCCCTTCAATTCCATGGCACTCCTGAATCTAATCTCTGAATTATATCCAGTTAATTGGGTACAAGAAGCCAGTAAGATGCTGCAGCCAATCAAAGGTTTAAGAGCCTATTTTCAAACCTGCCTGAAAACCTGGGGAAATGTTTCTGTCATTTCAGTGCCATCAGAGATCTTGTTTTTGCTTCAGGATTCCACAGGGGTTTAACTTGCCTTAGGACTTCTCCTTCCAGTTCACTGTAGCCCTTCTATTCCTCAGGACTCCCAGACCCAACCTCTGAATTCAGTGCAGCCAACTGAGCTGCAGCATAGGGAGCCATTAAGATGTAATAGCCAATCAGAGGTCTTGTTGCCAATTTTCAAACCTTCCTGAAAGCCTGAAGAAACACTATCAGTGTTTCAGAGCCATCAGAGTCCTTGCTTCAACTATGGGATTGTTCATGGGGATCCACATTGCCTAGGACACTCTCCCTTTCAGTTCACCGCAGCCCTCATATTTTTCAGTGCTCCCAGACATGACCTCTGAGTTCAATCCAGCCAATCAGGCCACAGTACAGGGAGCCAATAATGATTAAAAAAAACACTCCTCCTGAGCAGCCCTATATGTGAAGGGCCAAGAGCAAAGGACCTCATGGAATATGCCCAGTAGACAGCACATTGAGACAGCCTGTGTCCAGTCATGCTGCTTCATTTGCCTTGCTACAAGCCTTAACTTTGTATGCCCTACTCAATTATGCACACTCTAAGGTATTGTACCAATTTACTACTACTGCATATACTGTAGTGGGACTCACCCATATATGGTAGTGGGTCTGTAGCCACTGATTAGAATTATCACTCAATTATACTTTACAGTGAACTCTTGTGTTTTCCCCAAGACTACTATTGTCCAGTGCTAACTGCTGTGCTAGTTTCCTATTTTTTTGTGGTTACCAGTTAACACCCTATCTAGAGTCTGCCACCTTTTAGGTTTCTTACCTAGCTTTTATGGGTCATTGCTTGCCAGTGCAGTCTTTGGTTAGCTATTATGCTGTGCAACCTGCTGAGTATTTAACCTGGTTATTATAGCTCCAACTAACACCCAATCTAGGGTATTTCTACTTTCAGGTTCTTACTTAATTGTTATGGATATTTGCTTATTGCTTCTGTTTCTGGCTAGCAAATTGTATTGTGCTTATGACTATATTTAGTTTAAGCAGGATCTCTTCAAGGTTGTTACCTTCACTTTGACTAGGCCTAGTAATCTAATATTCCTGAAAATGCAGTAATCATCCATTGTTACAGGGTTTATACTTGTAGCTCTGTTAGTTATTTTGGATTATGTTACCTCTGTCCCTGACTACCATTTTTGCTCCACTCCAAATACTAGACCTGTCATCTACATCAGTAACCTTTTCTTAGTTTAGTATCCCACCCCCCAATTTAACAAGGTGTCTTAGATACAACCATGTATTACTAATCCTCAGCCATTTGACTAAGTATTCCTTTTGTGGGCCTCTGTCTGATTTATTGACTACTGGTCTGTCTACTGCATGATACCTACTTCTCTTCATTACCTTATCTGGGGGTGTTGAATTCAGTTCTGGTTCCCTCATATACTCTAACCCTGCCAGTTCTCCTAAATGGTTTGGTGTTTAGGGTCTCACCATGGCCCACCTAAATATTTGCAGTTTTATGTCCAACTTTGCTGAACTTGAGGCTTGGGTAATGTACTACATGTACTACATACCTGGAATAACAGAAATCTGGCTTAAAAGCAACATCCTTGACATCATGTAAACCTTACCTAGCTACAAACAGCTCAGACTCAGCTGCTTAACTCTGAAGAGAGGTGGTGGCATTGATATCTACTTTAGGCAGCACCTGAATCTCTCTCATCTATCTGTGAATGCCCAGAGTTCCTGCTAAGTCCTACATTCTCTGCTAGTCCTGGGAAATATAAAGAAATTCCATATTGTATGTGTTTATAATCTCCCTAAAGGTGAGCTGACCAGCCTATTGGATGCTATCCATTACCTAACCTCTGCTACCGATAAAAATGAAATCCCTCTTTTGAGTGATATAAACCTGGACTGACTCAGCAATAAAATAAACTCATTTAAACCCCTACTAGGCAAGCTCCACTGGACCCAGATTATCACTTGCTCCACCAGATTCATTGCTAGTAGCAACAACCAGTCTCTTATTGATTGGACCCTTACAAAAGAAAAGGACAAGATGATTTCTGCTGGTACTCTGCCTGGCTCCATTAATGATCATTTGCTTGTCTTCTACAGCTGGAAAGCTCATGTCCCATCTACTCTACCTAAAGAAGTAATGTTTCATGATTTTTCTAAACTTAATTCTAGTGACCTCTCTACAGATATCCAGTGAATATACCGATCTCCCAGATCTTACAGGACAAGATTATGTCACTAATAAGGCATAGGGTTAGAGGAACTGCACTAGATGGCTACACAGTGGCATGTTTGCATCACTCAAAGCAGGGGATAAATGCTGGCCTAAATTTAAATTTCAGGTATAACACCTGACTGGCAGGAATGTAGAATGTGGAGGAATGAAAGTAAAAGAAGAATTTGAGATGCTAAATGTACCTATTGTAATTAGCTCCTTTGGTCATCTGTTGGCATCTCCTGTAGGTTCTGGAGTCATGTTAAGGGTTTATGTGTAAAGGTGCTGATGATACATTGTCACATTGTCTGACATGATATTGGATGGTACAAATTGTACCAATCCTGTGATTATTGCTAATGCATTTAATTCACACTTCTCTGACCTCAACAAATATACTAAGATTCTTTGTGGTCCCACTGCCCAGCACTCCATAGCTGAGCAGACAGTTTGCCCCTTTGTATCTCAGTACTGTCACTCACAGTGAGGCTTTATGTCTTTTGAGGACCATATCACCCTGCAACAGAACTGGTCATGGTGGCCTTGAACCTAGGCTTCTCAGGATTGTCACATCACACCTACCCTCCCCTGTAATGCAGCTATTTAACCTATCCCTCTATGCTGGTGTGGTAGTCAAAATCTGAAAGGTTGCTAAAGTGGTGCTGGTTAAAAAAAAAGATTCTAAGCATATTGATAACTATCTGCTGGAGTAGCTAGTGGCCTCTCAGGTTACTAAGCACCTTTTCAAATACAGCCTTCCATCCCCAGCCCAATTTGTTTTCAGTCAGGCCCATAGTGCATCAACTGCCCTCATGCAGTTTACTAATAATGTCAAAGTGCCCATGGGTATGGGTATGTACACAGGAGCTTTGTTTATCACTCTTACAAAGGCCATTGACATTATGGACCACTACCTATTCAAAACTAAATTGCCTGCGCTTGGTTCTTCTCCCCTTGCTATTACAGTACCTGTTTTTTTTAAGCTGTAGCTACCTAAGAGATCAACAGCAGTTTGTTAAATTCATTCAATCCAAATCTCACTACTATACCATAAATATTGGTGTAAAGGCTCCATTATGGCTCACTACTTTTTACCCACTTTATCAATAACTTATCTTGGTCCACAGCTTCCTTCTCCACCCTGCTTTGTTAAGATGATACAATGATATATATCATCTCCAAGAAAACTACTGATATTAACTTGCGGTGTAATGCAGATTTTGTGTGTGTTCAGTCTTGACTAACTCAAAACAGGCTTCTCCTTGACAAAACAATCTTCATGCTCTTTGGTTCAGCAGCAAAGCTAAGGGTTTATTCCCCTGCTTTAGATATACATTGCTCTCATGGCTCTCTCCTTACTGCTTTTGACTTCTTCAAAATACCTTAACTCTTGACCCTACCTTTGACTTTGGCCTGCACATAAATAATTCATACAAGTCAGTGAATTTAAAGCTTCAACTTGCCTATAAAATATGATATACCTTGACACCTGCTGCCAGGGCTTGATATTGATCAGGAGTTTTGTTGCCCAGCCTCACCTGTGATCTTATACCTTATTTTGAGGTAAGCAAGTGTGTCATAAATAAATGGAATACCAGTTACAACAACATCTACCGCTTTGCCTTATCTGTGCCAAGCTGACTCACCACTGCTATCTTTACTCAAACCTAGGATGGCTTTCCCAAAGCTAACATCCGCTATTTACCCTTGGGTGTACAATAAACAGGATTATGTGAACAGATAAACCTGCTGCTCTGGCAGAAATGTTCACACAAGTTTACCAAGCTTACTCCCTGAGATGTAATGACCTACCACTTCTGTTGGTACCCAACTATACAACAAACATGGGTGAGCAGGCCTTTTCTGTCTTTGCCCCTAAGCTCTGGGACCCATTTCCACCTAACCTCAGGGTCTCTTAGACACATCTAGGTTTAGAAATAAGCTCTACATGTTCTTATAGACCTCTGTTAAGTGTTCTTGTACCTGATGCTTTTTACCACTTGTTGGTTTGTGTCTTTTTGTTTGATTTAGTTATACTCTGGATGTACTCTGCTCTAAAGTTTCTATACATCAATATTGCTTGACCTCTGCTGCTGATGTATGTAAGAATTTTCCTGTACCCTTGTGCTACTGTTACTTATTGTTGTACTTTCCCAGGCTGTACCTAAAAATAGGCACTGACTTATCTAGTGCACTTGCCTGCTAACCAAAAGTAAATAAATATAGAAATAAATGTCCCTGGGCTGGTGTGGACTTCAACATTTGCAGCTCTATGCCACTGAAGCTTTCCAGTTGGATTTCATCAGGAACAAGGACAGAAGATAAAGAAGGGCTCTAACCACAATTGTGTAGCCTAGCCTGGAGCACACAGGAATAGAGTACCAAAGCATTAACACATGTGGAAACTATGTTCCATGCCCAGTAGCATAGAACAAGAGCCTATTGCTCAAAGGAATTCACCAAAATGGCTTACCTTCCTCATGAACAATTGTTTTATTTAAAGTGCACTGTGCTAAATTGCTCTGTATACATCTTTGCAAGGTGCAGAGTGTAAAACAGTAGCAGCAGAACTAGAACAGCTGTATTCAAATTAACAAACCATGCAAGCACCTCATTGGTACTTCCTGATCTGGCAATTTCAGCCTGGCAGGCTGACAGACAGTGTGCACACACAAAAAGTGCATATACAGACCAGCTGATGTTTTGGCTTACTGACTTCCTCAGAATGGATTAACTGATCACCCACTACCTTATTTATCGGCATTGCTATGCATATGCATGAGGGTGTATGGTCACAGTGAAAATGCACTCAGCTCAATGCCTCTGAAGAAAAGTGAAAGTGCAGCCTTGAAAGACTGAAACAATAAAAAGCTTTTAAAAGAAATGTGGTCGGATGAATACAGGGAAGGGAGGGTAAAGAAAGCTGCACTTACATACATCTAAACCAGATGGGGAAATAGTAGAAAATTTAAAGAAAGAAAGCAACCAGATTCCATCTTCACAGTCTATCCTTATTCCAATATTGGCAGGACAAATTAATCCCCAGGGGTATTAGGATACAGAATCATTCTGCTTATAATTTAGATGACAATGTTTTAATGAAGGAATGGGAATGGGTTTTAAGTGAAGAATCAACTGATCACATTCTGTCCCTTATTAAGGGAGCAAGAAAGGACCATACAAGTGTGCTAACTGATAAAGAAAAAAGGAAGCAGAAATACAGACAAATGTACCTGCCAGTGATGCAGAGCAGTTACTGGTCAGGATTTTGGCTAGTGTTGCAAAGTATCAGGAAGATGTTATACAATACAAGTTAAGAAAGCATAGAGTGATACTAATGATTACAGTGAAGGCAAGATTAATAAATGGCAGTCATTGACTAGATTAGAGTCTTTTAGATAGAGACCAGCAGTGGTCGTTTAGAGTGCCCAATTTTGAATCGTCACCTGCTATTGAATCGGATACATCTGGGTACGGAACTCAGTGGGATGATTTCTTAGGCAACCAGAGGGACCAGTCAGATTAGAACCCTCATTCCTACAACCAGCACCATCATGTCACAGAAGAAAGAAGAACAGAAGGGGGTAGAGGAAGAGGAAAGGGATGAGGGCAAGTCAAAAAATACTGGCAACCACCGGGGCCAACAAGATGCTCCAGCCATCAGAACAAGTGGCAGTTGTGAACCTTACTGATAAAGTGATCATGAATGAAAAAACATCAGTTTTACAAAAAGGACTCTCACTTGTCCCAACAGCCACATTTAACCCTTTCCAGCTTACAGCAGACCTGTATACATTTTGTAGGAAGTTGCATCTCATGAGTTTCTTTTCCAAACTGATACAAGCTCACATCTAAAGCAATCTATGTGGTTCTGCCCCTTCCCAATATTGAGGACAGATCTCTAGATAATTATAGCATAAAATATGTTTTGTCCATTCAGAACACATCATGAAACAATACACATGAACTGTAAATCCAGCTTTTGTCCTCCTATGATGCCAAATCATTGTGCAAATTAAATACATTTACAGTGCTTGTGGATCAGGATGTTACCAGACTTACACAGGCTTTCCAAAAAGAGGCTGGTACCTGCAATCTATCCCTGAGTGAATGAGCAGGTCTTAAACAGTTACAGGATGACCTTGGCCTTGTAAGGAAGCCTGCTGACATGGAGGGCATCGTGATTTGGCAAAAAGACAAAAAGGAAATGGATAGTCAACTCAGAAACAGTATGTATTGTAAACTTTCACAGGATCCTAGAGTCTGCACAAGTTAGTGTCAACCATCAGAGATCACAAGTTAACAACATCCCAATTGGACAGATGTCAAGATCTAGACCATTCTGTAGCACAGCCACAGAATTTCTCAAACTGTTGAAAACTATTGCACATAAGTTTCTAAGAAGAGGATACCCCTTTGAAAGTGTTGTGTGTGACATTCAGAAGGCTACTAACATGGAATGTGATAGCCTGCTAATCCCTAAGACTCTACATCACAGTGAATAACCTATGACCTTTGTGATGACATACTGCCACCAGATCAAATCAGGTGGCCACTATTGTAAGGAAACATTGATCCATACTTAGAAGTAACCCAGTATTTGCAGGAGACAGATTTGTACAACCCAGAGTCACATATTGTCATGGCAAGAACAGAAAATATATAGTTGTGCACAGTTTGTATCAGAACAACCTACACCCAAGATTTCCTCAATACCCAATGGGAATTTTGGGTGTGGACATTGTGTACACTGTTGTAATATGTGTGACTCACGCACATCCAGACACCCCAAAACAGGCACAACATATCAGATTAATTCATTCACAAATTGTTCAACATTGGGTGTTATCTATTTGCTCACATACCCATGTGGCCTGAGGTACATTGCACATACAAAGTACCAACTTAATGACAGGATCAATGAACACAGATCTATCATCAGGAACAATGTGGCAACAAATGCTATGGCAAGACACTTTGCAGTAATGGGCCGTGGATCCCTTTCAAATCTAAGATTCATAGGCATTGTAAGAGTCACTCAGGAACCTCCTGGAGGAGATGCATATTAAAATCTGCCCAGTGTGAATGTTTTTGGATCCACATATTTCAGACACTTATACCAAGAGGACTGAACAAAGGGCTCCCTTTGTAATGCTTCTACTGAATTGAACTTTGTGATTTGGTCCTTCTTCTGTCTATTGCATTATTTGTTTTGAGTGTTTTTACCATCTCAACCCCCCCCTTGTATTACCTTTCTTTACCTTTCAATCCTTCTGTTTGTCTGCTATTTTTTTTAACTGCTTTTGGATGTTTTTATACCTTCAGTGATGCGCTTTCACTTTTCTGTACATGTACTGAGCTGAGTGCATTTTCACTGTGACCACACCACCTCATGCATATGCATCACAATGCCTATTATTGAGGTAGAGAACAGTTAGCCAATCAGCTCTGAGCAAGGCAGGAAGCCAAAATGTCAGCTGATCTGTGCATTCACATTACATGCATGCACAGTGTCTGTTAGGCTGTCTGGCCAAAATCATCAGTTCAGGGAGCACCCATGGAGTGCTAGCATGGTTTGTTATTTTGAATACATCTGTCCAAGTCATGCCACTGTTTTGCACTATGCACCTTGTGATGATGTATATAGAGAACCTGAGCACACTGCACTTTAAATAAAGCTTTCGGTCACAAGTAAGGTAAACTATTTTAGTGATTTATTACTTTGAACAATATGACCTTGGTCTGTGCTGCAGGGTATGGGAACAGTTTGTGCATGTGTTACTTCACCATGAACAAGTCAAGGTGACAGGAAGAGAAATTGCTATTTTTATATTTAAAAGTGATACCTGTGACATTTAGGTTTGCTACATGTTGTACAATAAACTATTTTATGCCAAAACTATGCATGGCCTGTTTGATTCCATTGAATTTCAAGCTCTACTACAATCACCAGTTGGCAAGTTTATTATTCTGAAAGAGTGTTACTGAAGCGTTACTCTGACGATGTTAACTCTGAATTCTGTCAGTGTTTTCATGCTACAGTAAATCAGGAATGGCAGTAGAATTGTTTCAGTGGGGAAATCAGAGGATCAGCTAAGTGGTACTAGTGATGAAGGGTAAGAAAGCTACTGAGGTGATAGCTGTACATGTTTCAGCCTATGACCCAAGTGGTACTCTACAGCCACATAGTACATGTTTGAGACTCGTTTTCCTCCAGTTAACCCCCCCATCAACAACCACCAACAACTACGACAGTAAGACTTCCTGCCATACAAATAATTGTACATTTTAACATGTTTTAATGTATGCTAGTTGCAGTTTATGAATGCTTGCACTGTCAGGTCTACCTGCCGATTGTAGCAGTGTGCTGCTACATTGATGGGAATACCAGCATTGCCTCAACTGGGGGGGGCAGATATTGAGCTTGGATTTTGGATTATTGTTTTCCTGCCACCCACTGTGCTCCAAATGAATGAAACTGAGTTTATCTTCTTACACTGTGAGGTTTAGCACCAGAAGCCTCCAGATTGCCATAGTCCTTTTTTTTTCCCAGTTCGCCACTGCCTGTGTCTTCACTCCCGTGGCTCTTTCCTAAACTGCATATAGGCCGGGGAACCCAGGAAAACTTCCTCTGGAAGTATAGACTACTCCTGTGACTGGACTCCATCCTTACCTGGTTCCTAAATCAACCTCGAACAAGATCACATCTCCCAGTTCCATCTTCCTTTTAAATACCATAGCTAAACAGCTTCTGAGTAGGGTGCAGCAGCTGAGTCCTGTCACTCACTTAAACAGCTGCAAAAAGTCAGAAACTGGGGGCAGCTGTGCACTATTAGAGATAGATTCACAGGCAATTCATATCCACATTTCAGTATGACGTTATGGATGAATCCCACCTCCCACTCAAGCATTCAAGCAGCTGTGCAGTAACAAAGAGACACAGGCATGTTTCAACAATCTGGAGGCTGCTGAGATCCACAGTGTAAGAAGGTAAACTACATTTGGAGGAGAGGGGGCAGCGGGGTTACAGAAACACAAGAGAGTAGGGTGTGTCGGCCACTGGTCACCAGCAAATAAATGAACAATGTGTTTATTATTAAAATACAAATAACTTGCTAAAATAGGCATGGGTTTTAGTAATGTGTGAGGTGACTGGCCAAGGAGGAAGTGGGGGATTGAGCTGGTCACCAGAAGATAAGGTAATTTTAGGGTGTCATTTACAGATGTGCAATGTGGCATCAACAAAAACAAACAGGGAACCACTCTGCTGCATATAAACAGATCTTTATTGCCATTCAGAAAAAAGCTAGCCAGCAGCAACCCGAACTGCAGATGGTTTGTTTTAAATCTTTTTTTGAATGAATGGCAGTAAAGATCTGTTTATATTTGTAAGCAGTAGAGTGATGCCAGTGTTTGTTTTTGTTGATTTGGTAATTTATACCAGGCACACTTTGCAGTGCAGCTGTCTTTATCATGGTGTCAGTGTGGCATCAGCCTTTACTGTAGATTCAGTAAGTCCTGAAGCAGTTGACTCCAGATGATACGCTACAAGTAACTGACATGCTGTATCAGGAGGGAGTCTGTGACGTGGGCATTTTAAACCTTGGCACACACTGACTCCGGATAAAAAAAAGCAGACTGTCAAGCCCATAGGCTTTTAACTTAAGGAGCATAAAATTAAACATTGCGTATAGTGCATTTAAAGGTACACAATAAGAAAAACAGACTCATAGAGTATGCCGTATGCAACATATGATTTTTTTAACAATGAATAACAAAAGAAAATAGTTTCCTATATCCTTTAAATACCGCTACTAGCAGATACTAATGATGGAACTGAGTTTACTGTGGGCAGCTGTGCAAAATGGTTTATCGTCTTAGCCATCATAGGTTGGTGTAACACTGTTGGCTCTGGATATGGTGAAGAATCTCGGGGGGTCATTTTGGATCATATGCCAAGACTGGAATATCAGATGATGGTGGTGGTCTGCAGTGGGGTTTTCTAACTGCAGTATTTCTATTGGCTCAAGCTCTGTCTAGCATATGAGGAGCTGGAGGCCACTGCACATGCTTTTATTATGTCAAAACTCTACTAATGTATTGCCCTTCATGATGGATTGTCTTGGAGTTTGGTGTATTGCTTTCACCGGTGCCAAATGTAGAAGCAAGATTGATTGTAGGAACTTTCAGCTCAGACCATATTTCTTCTGTACTCTGTAACATGCAGTGGCTTCTTGTGAGGTAGCACTCCACCTTCAAGATAGCACTGTTAGCATACCAGGCCCTACATGGATTGGGACTCATCTACTTGAAGGACCACTTGGCTTTATATGCACCTGGTCATTCTCTATGCTCCACTGAGTGCAATATCTTTGCTGTCCCAATATCCTGCCTAAGACAATCTGGTGATAGTACATTCTCAGTCGTGGCCCTACTAAGGTGAAACACAATGGCATCATATGTAAGGAATTTGTCATTGGCAGAGACATTTAAAAAGGGTATACTGTACAAACATTTCTGTTTTTTCATGTATTTAATTTCAACTAAATTACAGTTGAAGCAGCATCCTGATGTTTTTCACACAGTTATCTTGAAACTTTAAAGTAGTTCATTTATTTTTTTATTTATACAGTCATTTGCATTTATTTTATAATGTGTCATCCTGAATATTGCTGTGTTTTATTGTGTTGTTGTAAATAGGGCTGTGAAGAATGTTGAATTTCTGACGGAAAGGAGTTCCGTGGAATTTTAGAAAATTCCACTTATTTCGATAATTTGTGGAATTTCGACATTCTGCATGCAAAATGGTTTTATTGTGGAATAATAATATGTAGTTCGCATAAACCACAGATTCTTTTTCCACAATCTGCAGAAAACTATTCTGTGGTTTACATGATCTGTGGAAAATGATTCCACAGTTTGCACAGAAATGCTTTTCAAAATGCAATGGAATTTAAAAAGCACTTCTGCAAAGCATTTCAGAAGAGGAACTGCCATTCTGTAGGAATTCTGACAGAGGAATTTTGTATTCTGCACAGCCCTAGTTGTAAAGCACCCACAGTCCTTAGGATTGGGCAGTATATCTCAATAAAGCATGCCTCACCTTGCCACTCTCCTTTTCCCTGCCTGGCTAGTATATCACCCAGCTACTTTGCTTGAGATTCATGTGCGATGGATATGTGACAGCAGTTCTTAGGAATAAAAATGAGGGATGTCCCTAGTAATGTGGGTGGGTTGAGAGGTGCGGAATGCTGGCCATGGCTTTAATATTTGTGGCTCTGCCACTCTCATGCCCTAGGCCTGGCTGGTGCAGATGTCCCCTTTTGTGGACAAGAAAGGCCTGGACATGCCAGGTGCCATTGTTAGTATGGGAATGTGATTCAGTGACAATGCATTTGGTTGAATGAAACGGTGCAGTAAACAAAATATTTCCACATCTGTGTGTGTAGTATTTGGGTACTGTGTGTGATCCAGCACCAGCAGAGAAAAGGACCAACTCTAAATCAGCTCCCATTGTCTCTGGAGCCTTTAAAAAGCTGATGTTCTCTTGCGGCCCTTGCCAAGGACTGAAATGCCACTTGACTCCAAGGGGTCAAGAGGGTGAGTTCTTCAGCTTCACCACCATTTCAGCCAATGACTGCTTAATGGAACTCCATGACTGACAGTACTGAGGGGGTCACCCTCCGAGCAGACCACCAGCCACCAGTAATGTACTCCTGTGTCTCTTCCTTCTTTTTTTTTTTAATTCTTTCTTTTTGCAGAGCTGGGAGGTGGGTCCGGCACCTCCTTGTAGGGTCTCATCTCTCCAGTCCTGGTGTGGAGGCAGCTGGGACATCATGGAGCTTATCAGCTCCATTTTTCTGATGTTTGCCCCCTGGCCCACGATTGTGCAATGGGCAGAGTGACTGGACTCCACCTCTGTGAAGGCAGCCTAGCAACCTGAATGAGAACCCTCCCCATTCTGGCAGCATGCCTGTGCTGACACCCAGCCACCACTGGGTGTCAGGCAACTGTGTGCTTCACTAACCCCCCTCCCCTGGGTAAGAAGAGCTGTCTGTGGATGCTCAATCCTTCCCAGCCCTTGCCAACCCCTGAGCAACCCGAGTCCATTTCTGAACTTGGGTTGCCGGCATGACCCAAGGTGTGGCATCCAGTGCCTCATCCCTCAGCACCACTGGGCCAGCTTGACTCCTCCTTCCTGATGGAGCCAATCCAGCATCAGTAAAAATAAACTGCCAACTTTAAATTGGCTCCCATTATCTCTGGAGCCTTTGAAAACCTGCTGTTCACCTGTGGTCAGTGCTAAGGACAGAAATGCAACTGGACTCCAAGGGGTCAAGAAGGTGAGTTTTTCTGCCCTCCTTACCACCCAATATCTATATAGTTTGCTTAGTGATTGCCATTCCAGTTTGTGCTACTGTTGTAGGAATAATGTAGTGGAGTAGGAGGGGCTGTGATTGAATAATTGATGTGTTTTAACATGGGTAACTGCCTTCCCAGGGTCTTTTCCCTATCTAGTGTTTATCATCCCTGTCTAATTAAGGAAACCACATTTGGCTCAGGAGCTCAGTTAACAGCCAAGGTACATTGTAATTCCTTACAACCACAACTTAAATGGACCTCTACAACTGGCAGTAAACCTTACCTGCTCCCTTTCATGCTTCCTTGTTCTCTGCTTCACCAATCAAAAGGTTTAACTTGATCACTGTTTCTGCTTACACTCATTTTCACTGCCATTTGCCTGCATAATTAAGTGAATCCAGCATACTGTGCTTATCTTACATTTACTTATTACACAAAATGCAAGGCTGAGCCACACAAATCAGGCAATATGTGGGTTTTATATTCTTGGAATGGCAAGTATCCTTGATGTAGAAGAAACATAGAAACATAGAAACATAGAATTTGATGGCAGATAAGGACCGCTTGGCCCACTCAGTCTGCCCATTTCCCTACCTACTGGATAAGCTGCAGATCCTAGTTAACCAGCAGCCTACTTCTTCCTACCCCCAACCCCTAGAATTGCCTTATGACTGTCCCATGCATGCTTGAATTCCACCACTGTTTTTGACTCCACAACCTCCTCCGGAAGGCCGTTCCATGCATCCACAACCCTCTCTGTGAAAAAATACTTCCTTAAATTACCTCTGAGCCGCCCCACCCCCATCTTCAAATTGTGCCCCTTGTTCTTGCACACCTCTTGTTTTGAAAGATGCTACCCTCTTGGACTTTGTTGATTCCCTTGAGGTACTTGAAAGTTTCTATCATGTCCCCCCTCTCCCTCCTTTCCTCGAGGCTATACATATTAAGTTCCTTAAGTCTCTTTTCATATGTCTTCCGGTGCAGACCCTGCACTATTTTAGTTGCCCTCCTCTGGATAGCTTCCATCCTGTCTATGTCTTTGCGGAGATTGAGTCTCCAGAACTGCACGCAGTACTCCAGATGGGGTCTCACCAGTTGTCTGTACAGAGGGATAACTTCCTGTTTTCTACTGGTGATGCCTCTCCCTATTCATCCCAGTATCCCCCCAGCCCTCCTTGCTGCCCTCTCACATTGCTTGCCCACCTTTAGGTCATCTGATATGATTACCCCCAGGTCTCTTTCCATTTTTGTTGTTGTTAGTATCTCACCCCCCATTGTGTACTCTTCCCCTGGGTTTTTGTTTCCCAGGTGCATTACCTTGCACTTCTTAGCATTGAATCTAAGCTGCCATACATTTGACCATTCCTCTAACCTTGCCAAGTCCCTTCTCATCCTTTCCACCCCACCTTGTACATCAACTCTGTTACAAATTTTTATGTCATCTGCAAAGAGACATACTTTTCCTTCTAGTCCCTCTGCAATGTTGCTTATAAAGACATTGAAGAGGATCGGTCCTAATACTGAACCCTGCGGTACCCCACTAGTAACCCACCTTTCTTCAGAGTGGACTACATTTACTATTACTCTCTGTGTCCTATTCTCCAGCCAATTCTTTACCCAGGCTGTCATCTTGGGACTCACTCCCAGGCTGGCTAACTTGTATATTAATCTTTTGTGTGGGACTGTGTCAAATTCCTTGCTAAAGTCTAGGTAGGCCATGTCCACAGCCCCTCCCTGATCTACTACTTTGGTCACCCAGTCAAAGAAATCTATCAGATTCGTCTGGCATGACCTTCCCACTGTGAATCCATGCTGCCTCGGGTCCTGTACTCCTCTGGCCTCTAGATACTCAACAATTCTTTCCTTCAGAAGTGATTCCGTCATTTTCCCTATCACTGAGGTTAAACTAACAGGTCTGTAGTTTCCTGCTTCTGCCTTGCTCCCACTTTTGAGAAGGGGAATCACATCTGCCCTCCTCCAGTCCTTGGGCACCACCCCATCCTCCCATGATTTGTTAAAAAGGGTAGTCAGTGGTGTCACTAGTTCTACCCTTAGTTCTTTTAGAATTCTGGGATGAATCCCATCAGGCCCCATTGCTTTGTCCACCTTCAGTTTTAAGAGTTCTTTCATAACCCTTTCTTCTGTAAATGGGCTGGTATCAACTTCTGTATCCAGAGTGTTTCTACTGTTTGTTTTAGGTACCTCCCCCTCTTCATTTGTAAATACTGAGGAAAAATATTTGTTTAGTATCTCTGCCTTTTCACAGTCACCCTCTGCCCACCCTCCCTCCCTTTATTAAGCCTCACTATCCCTCCCTTGGTCTTCCTTCACTCCCTGATATACCTATAAAAGGTTTTATCCCCTTTCTTAACTGAGTTGGCTATCTTTTCCTCAGTTTGGGCCTTTGCTATTCTGACTGCCTTCCCAGCTTCCTTTTGCTTTAACTGATACAGTTCTCTGTCCTGCTCCTTCTGTGATTCCTTGTTCTTCCTGAATGCTTTCTTTTTCTCTTGAACCTTCACTGCCACTTCCTTTGAGAACCATAGTGGTTTCTTACATTGTTTTGTTTTGCTTATTTGCTTCACACAAAGGCTTGTTACCTCTGTCATGGCAGTTTTTATTATTCCCCATTGTTCTTCCACCCCTCCTTCCTGCCCATTTGCTAGTGCATTCCTTCAGCACTCACCCATTTTGACAAAGTCAGCCCTCCTAAAGTCCAGTACTTTTGCCTTTGTAACTTGACTCTATTGCTGTGTTTATTAGAACCATACTGTTCGATGGTCGCTAGTTCCCAGATGGCTACCCACTTCTACATCTGTGATCCTCTCTCATCTCCATTTGAGAGAACCAGGTCTAAGATTGCTCCCCTCTTGAGTGGGCTCCAATACCAGTTGTCTAAGGCATGCCCCCTGTAGGGCATCTAGAATAACCCACTCTTCAAAGTGGCTGCTGCAACTGCACTCCAGTTAACATCTGGCATATTCAGATCACCCATCAGCAATATCGCCCTTTTTTCACTGCCATTCTAAGTATGCCTTCTATCATTTCTTGTCCATTTCCTCCCCTGAGAAGGGTCTGTATACAACCCCTGTGCGGATTGTGGTGCCATTGTCTGTCTCCAAATTTACCCACAGTGCTTCTTCTCCTCCCTGTTTACCCTTTGTTCTGTTGTAATTCCTTCCCTTATGTAAAGAGCCTCCTCCTCCTCTTTTACCCTCCCTGTCCCTCCTGTAGATAGTGTATCCTGGTATGTTTATGTCCCAGTCATGGTTTTGTGTGTACCATGTTTCTGTGACTGCCATGATATCCAGATGTTCCTCCTCCATCAAGGCCACTAATTCAGGAAGCTTGTTACCCAGACTACGGGCATTGGTACTCATTGCTCTCCATTTTTTGATGGCTTTACCTTCTGTTGCAGCATCCCCCACTGACCTTTTCACCTCTGTCTTTTTCTCATTTAGTACCCTGTTTTGTAGGGAGAGGCTGGGACTTTCCTGCTGCTTATCAGTGCCTCCCCCCTTGACTAGTTTACTTATGCTAGAGGGAATTAGGACAAATTCATAATACATATCCCACAGTTAAAATTGTTACAGATTGACATTGTACTAATTCTAGAAACAGGCCCAAAATTAATTGCTTTAAATACTTAATGGCCTGGATATTCAGACTGTGCCAGGCTGTAGTGCAAGCCTGAGTGCAGTGCAACTTGGCTGCACAGGGGTGTTGACAGGGTGATATTCAACACAGTTGCACCATGGCACAGCAGCATTGAATATCGCACCCTGGCCACCCACAGTGCACATGGTGCAGTGGCACTGCACCAGTGCAAGTGGCCAGAGTGGAGCAGGGGGATGCGCTAACACAAGTTCCTTTGCACTAGGTGCAACAACCACGATATTCAAAAGTGCACATGCAAATGGGGCCATAATGTATGCAAGGTGAAAATGGGACCATTTGCATGTCATTATGGCCCTATTTGCATGCAGGTGCACCGATCCCTGGCAATTTGTGCCTGGCACCCTTCCAGGCTGCAGCCGTCGAGGACCGACGCCCCCTGCACATCACGGCAAAGTGCTCCAATGCCCGATAGCAGGCATGTGTACATGTTAAAACATGTCCAATATCCCTGTGGTCTAGTGGACCACTCACAGCCTGATCATGGTCATAAGTCATAATAAAATGTGTCCAATATCCCTGGTGGTCCAGTGGACTGCTCCCAGCCTGATAGCAGGCATCAGTAAAAAACCAATGCCACACCAATTCAACCCTGGTGGTCTAGCGGTACCCCCTCACCACCTGCCCACTGAGCCCCGCTGCCCCACTCCCCCCTGGTCAGCGGCAGGCGGCAGCTCCCCACGTGCTTGCCACCCTGCCACCGGCTGACTGACACCATATGGTAGGGCTGTACGCCCATTGGTCCACCGGCTGAGCCAATGGGCATACAGCCCATACCATACTACACAGTCCAGATATGTGAATGGATCCATTCGCATATCTGGACTGTGTAGTACAGTATGGGCAGCATGCCCATTGGCTCACACTGTGGACCAATGGGTGTACAGCCCTAACTTATGGTGTCAGTCAGCAGGTGGCAGGGTGGCAAGCAGGTGGGGAGCTGCTGCCTGCTGCTGACCAGGAGGGAATGAGGTGGTGGGTCTCAGTGGATGGGTGAGTGGGGAGGGGGTACCGCTAGACCACCAGGGTTGGATTGGTGTGGCAGTAATTTTTTACTGATGCCCATGATCAGGCTGTGAGTGGTACACTGGACCACCAGGGATATAGGACTATCTTATTTCTATGTATGCCCATGATCGGGCATGGGGGGGCACCACCATGAAGGTACAGCAAGAGCTTGGGTGGCCACCCACAGGTGGCAGCTGCTGTGTTGCGCCCTGCAGTACAGCAGCTCACCTGTGGGTGGTCAGCTGTTGCTCCTTTTTTTTGGCTCACCTGTGTGCAGCGCAGATAGGGGTTGTGCATGCATGGGCTCAGCATATCCTGGGCTGAATATCGGGATGTGCAGAGTATGCATGGGCACGCCCCCCCTACCTGCACCGCATACATTACTGATGCACTCCGGCACATCAGGATTTGTGCCAAGCTCAATCCCCATGTGAATATCACTCTGGGGCACATCAGTGGGTTGCGCATGGCACAACTGTGTTGTGCCATGTGCAACCCTTCTGAATATCCAGGACCGTGTCTATTGCTGGAGTTCTACTGTAATTGTAATACTTAATAAATAGAAGAGTGATAGTTATTCCAGAAAATGTTACATTATACTAAGGAAATGCCAGAACTAAGACTACAGCTATCTGGGATGAAAAACTACAGGTTTACAACTGGGACACAGTAAGGAATGAAAACTGCATGGTACAACACTGGTTCCAGCATAGTCCACTCAAACCTAGCCCTGTCAAAATGAAATTACAGAGGGTAAATAGGCAAAATACAAAAGGCACAGGGCACACAAAAAAATTATTTTTGCTACTGTTGCTTTTACTAGTCAGGGACATAAAAAGAAACCCAAGAACAGTTATGATAAATCAAAAAAAAAAATACTCTGAGCAAACACACCCAAAAGGACTGCGATCTGTTCATATGAACTTCAGGAGCTTACTAGCACACTAAGATGTGATAAAAGTATGGAATAAAACTGAGAAATGTGACATTGTTGCCTTAAGCAAAACTTGGCTAAAACAAATCTGTGCACAATGAATGTGTTACTTTAGATGGTTATCATCACTACTGCAGAGACAGGCTAAAGAGAAAAAGGGGAGGGCTTGTAATTTATGTGAAGGACAAAATCCAGGTGGAACAAACTGTAGACACTACAATCACTGGATCAGAAGAACATCTTGAAACAGTTAAACTTTTGCTGGGTGGTATCAAAGGTATGATGGCTTACTTTACTGCAGTATACAGTATCACCATTCTGAAACAGGTAAGTCTGACATCTCTGCATTAGAAGCCTTGGCAAATGTGGGAAATGGCAATAAGGAGCACATAATAGTGGGAGACTTTAATGTTGACTGGAACTCCTTGAAATATGACAAAGTCAGTGATATATTACAGGCAAGCTGCTACTATCAGATAATAAACAAACTAGAAAAAATTACAGAACTGGTAGAGGATCAGCACTAGAGTGCATGCTATCTAACAGACTGGACCTACTGGCAAGATCTGGAACCTTTACTGATGCAACACAGTCCTGTCTTCTTACTCAGGAAAAAAATGAACAGTTAAAACTAATTAAACTATGTTAACAGAAGTCAAATGTTTTAAAGATTTAACAGATGAAGTATTGCTCAGGGAACTTGCCAAAATAGACTGGTTGCCCCTTTGTGAACAAACATCAGCTGAAGATTTAACAAATTTGTTTGATCAGTACTTACTTAGTACAATAAATTACTTTGCACCACTTAGAAAAACAAAGGGAATGAGAAACCCAACTACCGTGGCTAAACAAAAATCTGCCTAAGATGATTAGAGCAAGGAATTCACAGTAGAAGAAATAAAAAAAAAAAAAAAACAGGTCTTGCAAATGACTTAAATGCTTACCAGAGACTTTGAAATGTCTGTGAAGCATGGTACTGTTTTTTGGTTATCATAAACACGGGCCTAAGAAACATGAAATGGAACAAGATTAAAAACATTGTAATTGACTTAAAATGGGATTTTAGTAGGTGGAGGCCAAGTTCTGAGGAAAAAATAATTTCTGTCTTTTGTATAGATAATTTGAAAAATGAAAGCAACAGAAACTTAACAGCAGCAGTGTGTTTCTTGATTAATAATATGATGAAAATTCCTGTAGAATATGGAACTATCAATTTAGTCCAGAGAATAAGGGATAAACTTGAACAATAACAGATTTATATTTATTTGAAAGGGAACAAATTGACAGATGAAGTGAAGGCAAAGAGCATGGATGTTAGGAATATATCTTGTTTATTAGGAAAATTTACAAGTAGATCTTACAAGATGAAAAGAGGATAATTTTACACAAACAAGCCCTCCTTCAATCTGGTTGCATAATTGATTGGTAAAGGAAGTGTGTAATAGAACTCCCACCAAACCTACCCAATAAGGGTCTCCCTTTTATTTCATTTCATGTTTATTTTATACTGGAAAGCCTGTGGGCACAAATGCCCATTTTCACAGGTGCCCAGTTATAAACAATTCAATATAGAACATACATCCAAAATACAATAAATAATAAACATCAAAGTGAAAAAAATAAAAATGTAAAATCAATTCAAACACTTACATACATACATGTCTGATAAATAGCTTTTGAGGAAACTCTTGCATACAGCCAGCCTTGAACAGCCACCAATAGGATTAGGCAGATTATTGTACAATTTTGTGACCACAAAATTTATAGAATTTTCAGAAAAGGTAGCATGAGAAAAGGAACCTTAAAAGAGTTTATTCATTGTATTTAAGTATGAACAACAGCATTATTTTTTGGAAACAGTCTGATGATACAGTCTGATAATAAACCTAACTGAATTTTATGCAAAATAAATCAATGATCTATGTTGAAAAGTTTCAGTTAAGGGCAAACAATCAAATGCTTTATAAAGCTGACAGTGATGTGTCTGTCTAGTAATCCAGTAGCAAAGTATATAATACTGTTAAATGTAGTCCGAAGATTTTCAAGAATTTTTTCTGTAGAAAAAGAGTAGATGTTAGAATCATAATCAGTAAATGAAAGCAAAAACTATGTGCAAAAATAATCCTAGTTTCAGGGTTAAGACTATTATTAATATGATACAGTGAACCTAATCTCTTATGGAGTCTACTTATTAGGTCAGTGATATGAGATTGGCATGTGAGATGATGATAAAGAATAAACCAAGATACTTAAATGATGTAACTTGTTCAATATTATTTCCATTGTTATCGCAAAGCAAAAAAATCATTAATAGGGGCTTTCCTAAACTACTAAAAATCATAAATTTTGTTTTTAAGGAATTAAGAACCAGATTGTGTAACTCAAGCCAAAAAAGTAATGCACTAATATCTGATTGTAAAGTTTCTTGAAGTTGTTTAGGATTGTTAACGACACAAAAAAGAACTGCATCATCTGCATGCAAAATTAGTTCAGTATGAGTGAAAAAATCAGATAATGAATTAACAAAGAGAGAAAATAAAAGGAGTCCAAGCATGGACCCCTGTGGAACTCCACATTTTAAAGAAGAGTCAATAGATGAAAAACTATGTATTGATGTTCTTTGTTTCTGATTGTAAAGATAATATTCCACTGAGGAGATAACATCAGTCAAAAAGTAAACCTTGGTCAATAACTTTAAGAGTACAGCATGGTCTAATAAATCAAATGCCGTGGTGTGGTTCACAAAAGCTGAAGCAAAATATTTTCCTTCATCAAATGCTTTAACAACTTGGCTTGTGAATCTCACCAAGGCAGTTTCAGTATTATGACTGGCTCTAAAGCCATGCTGCAAATCTGACCAAAGATTATACTTAACAAGATGTTCCTTTATTTGGTCAGATACAATTTTCTCTTAGATTTCGAAAGTGGTGCCAACAAGGAAATAGGGCAAAAATTATCTTAATTAGCCTTTGGACCCAATTTGTGTATAGGCTTAATGATGGCACATTTTCATTTTCCAGTCTAAAGTGGATTCATATCCAGTTTTATAGTTGGTTCTGGTGGTATCGGAAATAAGTTGAAAAAAGTTAAGATCCGAAAACAAATGTTTGTCAGTACTAGAACATGAATTCCAGTTCATATTAAATTCACCAACTGTTAGCAATTCATTATTAGCCAATAGTTTAGGAAAATGTTGAAAAGAAATTGTGTACCCACTTTAGAACTGTCAGGTGGAATATCTACATTACAGATACTGTAATCAATACCATGATGTAGCCCAGAGTTACATTAATTGCTAGGGACTTATAATAAGAACATATAGGAAGAAATGCTATTTCAGAAACTGAAAGATTATCAGCCACAGGCGGGCCCAGTGGTGCTGAGGGTTGAGGTGCTGGACGCCACACCTCGAGCTGCACTGATGGCCTGGGTTTGGGAATGAGCCAGGGTTGTCAGGGGTCAGCGGGGAGGGTGAAGGATGGAGCGTATGCTGGACTGCTCTCCTTCCCTGGGGAGGGGGGAATGCTGTCACTGGTGCTCTGGTGGCTTCTAGCAGTGGCCTGGGGTGAGTTAGTAGCACAGGCAGCCAGAGGGGGGACATGCTGGGGCTGATGCTGGGAAGGCATGCATGTGGTAGCGTGTGCACGCCTGTCCCTTGGCATCATTGCATGCCTCACATGTCATAGGGGAGAAAACAGGAAAATCTGGCACTGGTTGTGGTGGCATGATGGCCATCTCTGATGGGGAACAATGGCTCTGAAGGTACACAGTAACACACTGGATCCTGGTTTGGCAGAAGGTGCAGGGGGGCCTTCCATTGCCCTGCCACGGGGGATAAGTCATGGGGGTACTAGCTGTGGAACCTGAATGGGAGCCAGGGATCCGTGGAGATGGTGGCCAGAGACCTGAAGCGGATGCCAGGATGCGATAAGAGGTAGGCAGACCAGGGCCAGAGGGAGAAAAATGATTAACAAAAAAAAAGAAAGATTATCTGCCACATAAAATAAACAGCCACCCCCCTCTTTTTTCCATTCTGTCTTTTCTAATTACTGAATATCTTTGTTGATTGGGAAAATTTACAAGTAGATCTTGCAAGAGGAAACTAGGATAATTTTGCACAAACAAGTCCTCCTGCAATCCTGCTGCATAATTGATTGGTAAAGGAAGTAACAGAGCTCCCACAAACCTACCCAATGAGGGTCTCCTCAATTGTCACATGGAATATTTCAGGAATCCTCATGAAATTGAGTGATCCAGAATGGGTTAAGTTTATAAATCAGTTTGAGAAAGTTTGTTTTCAGGAAACTTGGGCATGTGAAGATCCAAGTTTGAATGGTTATTATTCAATTTGTTCTCCAGCATTAAAATGAAACACATATGGCAGAGCAACAAGGGAATTAGCAGTATATATTAAGATTGCCCCAGATATTAGATTAGTTAAATTACTCACTAAAAATGAAAATATTCTCTTTATTTTGGTAAGCTTCAGGCTTTCCCTTATTATACTGGGAATTGTGTATATACCCCCTCGAGATACTCATTATTATAAGGAAAATCTGTGGGAAATCTTAATCAAAAACATCAATAATAATTTAATGGCATCTACAGAAGCAATTGTCATTCTATTTGGTCATTTTAATGCAAGGAGAGCCCAATATGATAACTTAGAAAACTTGCATGAGATACCCTCACTAATGATTGCCATGCCAAATAGTTCAACAGATATTGTGCTAACTCATGATGGAAAGAAATTCATACATGTTATGACTGATTCAAATTTGTTAGTCCTAAATGGAAGACTTCCTAAAGATTTGAAAAGGAATTCAACCTTTTTGGGGTCTCATGGCAAAAGTGTGATTGACTACTTTATTACTCCTGAAAATTTTGATTGCTTCATTTCCATGGAGATACAAATGAGAATAGAAAGCAATCACACCCTCTAATATTAGCATTAGATATTCCATCAGTCCCCTTAATGACACCTTCAGTGCACCATCCTATGACGCTGGAGTTAAACAATAACAAAAAACAGATAAAATTCCATAAAATAAATGAGATTGATGAGCTATTTTTCAGTCAAAAAATATTAGAGTTTAGCTTACATTTTAAAAAGAAGAATCCCCACAGAGAGCATATATGGAATTGAATGGCATATTCCTCAAAATTAATAACTATATCTACAAAGATTCTAGAACGATCCCCAAACAAGGGAAGACATTGTTCAATAAAACTTGCCGCCTGCCCCCCCCCCAAAAAAATCTAGATTAGTCAGATAGACCAGAAAGAATCTGATTAGGAAAAATCTTCAAGCTCTGAATAGTGAAAGGAAGTTGTGCACTGCTCTACTTTTATTTGAAAAAAAAAAAGTATTTTTCAAGAAAAGTGCTGGGGGAAAAAATGATGTATATTTTGTATAGTGCAGATGGAATCCAATTTTGGATGCTGGTAGCAAAAGGTAACTGTAACTACTCTTACAAAATACCAATACATTTACCAGAAGATATTTGGGTTTCTCATTTCCAAAAATATTTTTTTAATGATTACTATATGCACAAGCTGGACTGAGATAAAAAAAATCTAGATCTACCAGCTCCCCTCTCTACTTGTCTCTTTTGGAGAAGTTGAGGTTACTATTCTAGCTTGTCCTATGAGAAAACACCCTGGTTTTGATGGTATTCCCAATGAGATATACAAATCACACTTAAACATTTGTATATCAGTGCTAACAAACATATTTAATAAATGTCTAAAATATAAGTATATCCCTTATTCCTGGCTTGATAACATCACTGTTCCATGCATAAGAAAGGAAATATAACAGACCCATATAATTATAGACATACTAGCCTTCTGGACTTAATCTTCAAAATCTACTCTAGAATATTTTAAATAAATTACTTCTGCAGTTTGATAAAAAATAAATACAGTGTCACCATTTCAGGCAGGTTTTAGAACATCATGTTCTACAGCTGATCGTATTTTTGTTATGCAACACTTACATGAGAACTATATCTGTGTAAAAAAAAGCTGGCTATTTGCCATATTTGTTGATTTTTCAAATGAGTCTGATTCTGTAGACAGACAATTGTTGTGGCAGATTTTAATGAGTTATGGCATAGATCATGCGCTACTTATACCAATAACTCAGCTACCTGTATATACCAACAGTGTGACATTTATAACATATGATAATGTTGGCATTCTTTCAAGATAAATGTTATCTAATTGTGGGGTAAAGAAAGGGTGCATCTTGGTTCCTTGTCTCTATCATTTGTACACAAACATTCTTTTGTCCATTTGTTCTGATCCCAGCTTCCACTCACCAAAAATGAGAGAGAGATTGCCTCTTACTGGCCTGTGCAAATGATCTGGTTCTTTTGTCACTATCTAAAGTTGTAATGCAGAGAAAAATTGAGAAATTTAAAGAATTTTTTACATCTCTAAGACTCAGGATAAATCTATCCAAAACCAAAGTTATGGTTTTTGGCACTTACAAAAACTACTTTTGTTACATTTTTAAAATGAGAACTGGATCATTCAAGCAATATGCATACCTCAGGAACCTGCTTTATGATATTGGTAATTGGACTCACCATATAAATACTCAAGCAGATAAAGTAAGACTGAATACTAGAGGGTTATTGAAATTCAACTCCAAGTATGGAAGATGGTCCATAATCACCACATTAAAGTCAGCAGAGATGACGTTAAACCCAAATAATCTATATGGGCCAGAGTATGGGAATTTCAAGATACAGATAATATAGACAAACCTTAAAATTCTTACTACAAACCCCTGTTAAAAATTCCAAGCTTGAGGTCTAACTGCATGGTTCATGTGGACTTCAAATGATATCTACTAAAACCATTGTCATTTTAAGACTAGTGATATATTGGCTAAGAATAATAAATGGCAAGGTTGCCCCGGCAACCACCTGGGCCTTGGAAGAAAAAATACAATGGCACAAGAAGGGTCTGTCTTCTCCTTGGCTACAATGAGTTATAAAAATGCTATCTCAAGTCCATTATGAGTCCCTTTGGCACCTTTATTTGAATAAGGTTCTAGTGTTACAAGTCTATCAAAAAAGGATAAAGGAAAAACTCTTTTAAACATCCTCACAAGAAGACCTTATGGCAATAGAAAACATAAGATAGTCCCATGACTTTTAATAAATAAAAAAAACACAGGGACTAGAAGCATATTTAACCCTACTTATTTCACCAAAATATAAGAGACTGATTACTATGGCCAGATTTGAACTTTTAACGACTAATGTTCTAGCATATATATATAATAAAGATGGAAAGAAAGATCTGCCTAATATTTTGTGCCCATGTAAAAATGGACATATTGAGACCCTTGCACATATGATCCTTCACCATCCACTATATAGTAAATGGAGAAAAATCCATATACCATAGTATATACAATACAACCATATGCCAATAATCTAACTGATGGATTATACATGTTGCTTCACCCCAGGACAAAAAACAGTCTAGCACCTTGGTAAAATTCATAAAAGAGAACACTGTAAACCTGTTTTTGATCATATTATTTCTAGTTAAAAACCTACATTTTATGATTGCTTTTCTTCTCTAAAATTCATTGATGTTGCTATTTGTTTTGTCTGTCTCCTTGTTTAGTAGAACTGAAATGCAAGCTAATGTATATTTATAAACAACCTTGTTTTGTTTACAGTCCTGGATCTGTTCTTACTGAATACTTCCTGAACATTAGAAACACCTCTAAATAGTGCAGTCACTCATGATGCAATAGCCAAGGCCATGATTTTCCATGATTCAGCGGCTACAGAGATCGGCACATAATTTAATGTAAACCATGGAAAATCCATTGAATATTAGTCCACAGTTTACATGAACTGTGGAATATTATTCCATGGTTTACATGAGCTATGGAATGTTATTCCATGGTTTATATGAACTGCAGAATGTTGTCCGTGGTTTACATGAACTGTGGAACAGTATTCTGTGGTTTGCATGAACATCGGAATATTATTCTGCAGTTTACATGAACAGCGTAATATTATTCTGCAGTTTAAATGAAATGCAGGATATTACTAAACTGTTTATACTGAAGAGTCAATACTTAGCCAGCCTACTTGCTGCTTGTAGCGCTGATGACCTGAATTTTGGAATGAGCCTGGAAAGTTGTCCGGCTGGGGGGAAGAGGATCAAGCATTCTATGGACTGCTCTCCTACTCCAGGGGAAAGAGTGGGAAACACACCAGTGTTCAGGTAATGCCTTGTGGTAGCCTGGGCTATGACAGCCAGGAGTGACTACATTTGTCAGGCATGTTAGTTGTTCACTGCGCTGCCTCAACGTCATTGCAAGACATGCCTCCCGGGGAGAAAATGTGGGTTCCACCATCACTCAATGACATCTACCCCTACATTGCAGATGATGTGCCACCAACTGGGCTCTCACTCCCATGCTTCTGTTCAGTCTCTGTTGGGGTGGCTGGGGTTGTTTGAGAGTGAGGTAAGTCCCAGGGTGTGTGACGAGGTACGTGATTGAGCTGAGCCAATGTAGATCGGACCAATGGGAGTTGGTGGATGAGGTGATAAAGCATAACAAATAAAATAAAAAAATGAAGAGTCAGTATAAACTGTGAGTAAAACAGATCTGCAGTTTACAATGACTCTGACCATGGAAAATTATTCCAGGGTTCATATCAACTATGTTTATTCCATGGATCACATAAGCCCTGGAAAACTATTCCATGGTTTATATTAAATTCATGAGAATGCTCTTTGGAATTCTTTGGAATTTAAAAAAAAAATCTGAAAAGCATTTTGGAACCGCCCCTGAGCATTAGTTTGTCTGCTAGAGCTTTACCTTAAAAAATCAAAACATGTAAATCCCCCCACCCATCCAGCTCAGCCACACCGCCCTCCCTACCCCACACCAAACACCGAAAACCTCCTTGAGTACCATTATTTGAAGTAGAAATATTTTTATCAGGTCCCATACTGTGCAGCATTCCTCATCCTTCTAATTTCACCACCGGGCCTGAATTCTGGTTTCCTGTCCCAGAAATGCTTTGCGCACAGCCACACAAAGTGCTACTGGAATGAGAATCTAGAATTCTGGCCTATTGGTAAAACTCATTCAAATCTGGTGGCCCTGGGGACTCTCAGGCTGAGGTGAGGGGATGAAACTGAGATGGATGAGGTGGATTTTTTTCTTTCTAATACTAAGAACTCAGGAGTTAACAACCTTCTCTGGCTGTAGACCCTAGCCCCAAAACTAAAATTTTTGCCTGACCTGGGTGCTTGGGGGCATGGTTGCTGACTACTACCAAAGCCGCCAACTGCCTCCACAGAATTTCCACAGAAATAGGAAACTAATGCCGCAGAAGTTCTGTGGCAACAGGGGAATTTGCTGCAGAATTTAGACCCAAGTTGCCACTGAAAAACCGGGGTCTTGACAAAAGCCTCCTAAACTCCCACTACATCATGAGTGGCTAAACTGTGTTGCAGGTCTTCCCAAATCCAGGAAAGATGGAGCTGGAGCTGATCAAGGAATGTAAACAAACATATTTTGGAGTGGTAACACCAATATAGTGGGCAGTCTGTTTCTCACTTTTTTAAAGAAAAAAGAATCAGAGTGAAACTACCAGCTACCTCAGCAAACTTTACAAAATGTTGGCAATCATAAGATGTGTTTTTATGTTAGCTCATGCATGCACAGCCAACATATTGCGATAGTAGCAGATTCGGAGGCGCGTTTACTGTTGGGCAAATGCAGGGCATGCATCAGTAGGTGCACCCCTCATTCCCCAATCAGCCAGCAGCAGGGGCTGACACTCTGCATATCTAATGCGGTCACAACATCTGAGAAAAGGTCCTCTGCAATGGCAGCGAAGCTGTCATGCAGTGTGACCACATCACGACAGCTGACATGCAGGTAACATGGCGGCAGTGACTGCCACCGCCTGTCACAATGGTGACAGGGGAGCCCACTCCCCATCAGTATAATTCCCCCTCCCCCATTTCCACTGTGTGCCAAGGGGGTGCCCAATCCCCCTCGGCATCATGTTCCCACCAAAATAAAAATGCTTTTCTTTGCTGAGGGAGGCCTCAATCACTGTCAGCTTCAATTACCCCCCTTTCCCAGTTAGATCTGCCATTGGGGGAGCCCACTCACCGTTGGCATGATGTCCCCCCTTTCTTCTGTGCCGAGGGGGGGTGCCCAATCCCCCTCTGCTTGTGTCCCCTACTCCCTTTCCATATGTGCCATCGGGGGTGCCCAATCCCCTGTTGGCTACTGCAGCACACACCCAAAAAAACACTTGGGTGACACACTGGGAGCCCACCCTATCGTGCCAAATACCCTGTAAAAAAAATCTGTCCTGCAACATTTTTTTTTTACCCTGTGGAAAAAAAGGTCCCTCACCATCTCCCTGCACCCGTCCTGCAACCTGCACCCACCCTCTGCTCACCCTGCCTCCCCACCCCCCACCCCATACTTACCTCCAGAGTCTAGCACGATAATCTTCGGTGGACCAGGAACACATCTGCACTCTTCAAAGCTGACCGCGAACTGAGGAAATGTCGGTAAGCTGTATAATGGAATAAACAGGTTTTTTCAACTTTGATGCATATCTCAGGCATTTTTTGGAATTTTGGCACCAAATTTTGAACATGGGGTTTTTGGGACCCCTCCTCATGAATTCTGTCACAGTCATGGTGTTACTCAGCCCAGAAAGGTGATTTTGTGGTCACTGCATGGTATCACCTTTCGGGACCAATTAATGAAATGAAAGTGTCAGTGTTCATGAGGTGGGCTCTCAAAAAGCCTATGTTGCAAATTTGGTGGAAAAATTAAAAAAAAATGACTGTTTTACGAGCGTGCGTTGTGCAGTTGCTACGCACGCTAGTAACTTCACGAATCTGCAATATTTTCATGGCAGATTTTTAACATTGGCATTTTTAAACACCTCATTGTGAACAGTACAGCTGTCATTTTTCACATCCTGGCCGAAATGTGTTTTCACACTTCTGGCGCCGAATAGCATTGTCGCTGTGGGAAATCAGTGTTTGGGACAGATTAAAAAAATGACAGTGACACTGTTCATGAGCAGAGGTCCTAAAATGACTATGTTGAAAATTTGGTGATGATACTCCATACAATGACTGTGTTACAATTGTGCGTTATGCAGTTTGCATGCACGCTCCTAAGTTCACGAATTTATAATATTTTCACTCCAGATTTTCAACATTGCCACTGTTCTGCACCTCCTTATGAACAGCACAGCTGTAATTTTTCATATCCTGGCCGAAATGTCTTTTCGCAGTTCTGGCGCAGAATAGCGTGGTCGCTGTGAGAAATCCATATTCGAGACACATTATGAAAATGACAGTGACACTTTTCATTAGCAGAAGTCCTAAAATGCCTATATTGAAAATTTTGTGATGAAAGTCAATAAAATGAGTGTTTTATGAGTATGCGTTGTGCAGTTTCCACGCACACTCGTAACTTCGTGAATTTGTAATATTTTCACTCCAGATTTTCAAAATTGCGATTTTTCCACACCTCCTTATGAACAGTACAGCTGTCATTGTATTTATCCTGGCTGAAATGTGTTTTCGCATGTCCAGCACAGAATTGCATGGTCGCTGTGCGAAATCAGTTTTCGGGACAGGTTGAGGAAATGACGGTGACACTGTTCATGAGCAGAGGTCTTAAAATGCCTATGTTGAAAATTTGGTGGCGAAAGTCCATAAAATGACTGTGTTGCAAGCGTGCATTGCGCAGGTTCCATGCATCCTTGTAACTTCTCAAATTTGCAATGTTCTCATGCCAGATTTTCAACACTGCCATTTTTCGCACCTCCTTATCAATAATACAGCTGTCATTTTTCACAGCCTGCCCAAAATGCATTTCCTCAGCAGTGGCGCACAATGGCATGGTTGCTGTGAGAAATCACCTTTTGGGACACATTAACAAAATCACAGCACCACTGTTCATGAGAGAAGGTCCCAAAATACCTATGTTGAAAATGTGGCGAAAAAACTACAACAAATAATTGGGTTAAGGATGTGTGTTGTGCAGTTTCTATGCATGCTAATGATTCCACTAATTTTTCATTTTTTTCACTCCAGATTTTCAACGTTGCCATTTTTGTACACCTCCTCAAGAACAATACAGTTGTCATCTTCCACATTCCTGCCCAAACTGTGTTTTCATCTCTGTGTCACCAAATGGCATAGCCACTGTGCAAAACCACCTTTCAGCTTACAAACTGATTGTGCTGCTCTTCATGAGGTGGGGTCACACAAAGCCCATACTGAAAATTTGGAGTGAAAATACCAACACACGACTACAGTGTTAGGGTTTCCAACTGTAGCAACCCCCCTTAGAGACTGACAGGCATCAGGGGTGTGACTTGGGATCATCGGCTGTAATGCTCATGCCATTCCACCCCCACCCTGCAGCCAGTGACAGGCATCGTGGTGTGCCTTGCAGTGTTCGACCACAAAGTTCACCCATTCTCCTATACTGCACCCACCTCAGTGTATTTCCTTATGTAATGGGGTAAGTATAATGCCCAAAGACCCCAAAGCACACCACAACACTTGTCAGTGTCTACAGGGTACAGTGAGGTACAATGGCATGAGCGTAATAGCTAAAAACCCAAAGGCACACCCCAATGCCTGTCAGTCTGTACCGGGTGGTCATGGGGTTGGCGTCACTTCAATACTTTACTGCCATTCCTGTTATGCATCTCCAGCTCTGGCACTACCAATGCCAATGCCAGCGAGACAACATTCAGCATTGACAAATGCTTGTTTAAACTAGGGACACTTTGAGACCTATAGGGGTTGACAGTGTCCCTTTAAGGAATTAAAAAGACGTTGAAAAACATTCAATAACCGATGAACACGGTATCTCTCAGTTGTTCATGGTACGGTTTCTGACTTAGAAAATAAGCTTTGAGAGCTGTTATAAGGGCCCTCCAGAAAGAATATGATCACTTCTGATGTATTCTCACAGCCAGCATAGCCTGGTTCGATGTCTGGATACTATGAACAATTTATTCATTGAGAATTGCATTATCTAAAATATAAGAATATTTTTAAACAAGATTATAATGAATTACAGTACCTTCAATCTGAGAGTTGTATTGTAAGTTGTTTATATGGATATCACTCAATCAATCAATCAAAATCTCTATTTGTCCAGGCGAACATCGTTGAGTAAAGCTCATTTACAAGATGGACCTGGTTAACACCGGGTCAAAATAGAGTTACATACAACAGAGACAATACATCATTATGGCAACAAATAAATACAATGCTTATTTACAGAATGAACATGGTTAATAAGAGGTCAAAATAGAATTACATACAATATTGGCAGATATATCATTATGACATCAAATAATACAAGGTAGGTGCTCAATGCAGCAACAGAGTAACACAGAGGGGAACAGTGAAGGTGGGGAGGTGGGAGGGAGTGCATAGGGGTAGGGGATTGAAGGCAAAGACTGGAATACAGGAAGATAGTGTGTGGTCATGACCTAATTAGGTGGAGAGAAGTTGTATTTCCTATCATTTACTTTTAAAGTCCATCTAATGTATTTTCTGACCTTTTACAACTTTTGTAATGACACATGCTTTTGAACAAATAAACTTTGAAACTTAGAAATGTCTGTAAAAGTCAGCATAAAGTTGCAAAGCAGACATTTATATAGAAATATAGAAACATAGAATATGATGGCAGATAAGTACCAACTGGTCCACCTAGTCTGCCTATTTCCCTACTTGGTTTGACAATCCCTACTGTTATCTGGACTGCCGTACCCTCACTCTCCTGCACAGCAGGGTGCCTTTATGCTTATCATATGCACTTTTGAATCCCCATACTGTTTTCGCTTCCACCCCCTCTGCTGGTAGGCTGTTCCATGGATCCACCACCCTCTCTATGAAAAAATACTTCCTAGCATTCCCCCTAAGCCTCCCTCCTCCAGTCTCATGTTATGTCCCCTTGTCCTTGTGCACTTTCTTCTCTGAAATATGCTCCCCTCCTGTATCCTGTTTATTCCTCTAAGGTAATTGAAGTATTTATCATATCTCCTCTCTCCCTTCTCTCTTCCAGTGAATAGATGGTTATTACAAAACCAAGCAGTTAAAGGACCAATCAAATCCACAACTTTTTTTGAACTCATTTAGGAATCTTTACCAACCTCCTAAAAAAAAACATTAATAGATTGCATAATGAATGAAGAACAGTTGCTGCAGGATAGCCAGGATATATTCGAAGCCTTCAATGACTTCTTTACAAACCTGTCAATGTATAAAGAAAAAATAGATAAGAACTACACAGGAAAGGAAATGCTAATTAATAAAAAAGGCAATCTAAAAACATTTATCCTTATATAAGTCTGTAAAAGAAGCCCAGCATTTATTGGTAAGTTTTTTAGCAAACGAAGAGGCAGGGGAAGATGATCTATTGACAAGATTACTGAAAGCAGGAGCCAAACAGCTGGCAAAACCTGTCACATTTCTCTTAAACATGTCATTGTGCACAAATAAACTCCCCAGTTGCTGTAAAACTGCAGTGGTAACACCCGTCTTTTAGTCAAGTAATAAACAGCTGGTAACAAATTACAGACCAATTTCTATCCTCTCAATGTTAGCAAAATTCCTCAAGAGAGTGGTTTTCAATCAGTTAACAAAACACTCAGAAGAAGGAAACTCACTCACAAAAGACCAATGTGGCTTCCGCATGGGGTACAGAACATTTACTGCCTTGGTCAGGCTGACTACAGCTATATATGACAACATGGACAAAGGGATGCTCACAGGAGCCATTTTCATCGACCTGACCAAGACCTTCGACCTGGTGGACCACCACCTGCTACTAGAAAAATTAAAGCACCTGGGAGCAGGAGATTACACATTAAGCTGTTTTAAAGACTACATAACTAACAGAGTCCAAATGGTTAAAATCTGAGCCAAGAAATCGGGGGTGAAAATCACTGACAGCGGCGTACTTCAGGTTTCAATCCTGGGTCCACTCCTGTGCTCCATATTTTAAAGAATTACCAGAAATCTGTGACAGGGCATCAGTAATAATGTATGCTGAAGACATGGTACTTTACTGAGCTGGTAAGACTGGTGTGGACCTGCAGAAGAACCTCCAACCCCTATGCAATGCTTTGCAAACATGTTTTTTTGACAACAAACTGCTGCTGAATGAGAAGAAACCCAAAGTAATGGCTCTTGGGACACTACAAAAAGTAGAAGAAATAAGAAACTACCTAAGAATTACAGGGTTCAATGGTTATGAGCTTGAGGAGATAGCAAGCTTTAATTACTTGGGAGTAATGTTAGACCAAGCCTTGTCATACAGAGACCACATAACAAAAGTCACAAAGAAGATAAATAACAAACTTGGATTCTTGTATAGAAATAAAACCCACCTTACAAATGATGCTAAAAGAAACACTGCAAAGCAAGTCCTACTACCTGCTTTAGAATACAATTCTTTACTCTTATACAGCCAGCCAGAAACAGACATTAGGAAATATGGGATTACATTTAAGAGCATTATTTGCTGTGCTACAGACACAGGAAGGCTGGAGCACCACTATGTCTTATATAGGAACTTTGACATTCTTTCTCCAAAACTTCAAATTCTAAATTCAGTCTTAGTTTTCCTCTATAGAATTGTGAATATAAATACGCCTAGAGAACTCAGTGTAAAATTTATGGAGGTGCAAAATATCAAATCATTAAGAAAAACAAAATGTTACAGTGAAACAATGTGCAAATAAAGGCAGCCAAGCATTCCCTTTCAAACTGTGGCCCAAAAATAGCAAACAACTTCATTGAAAAGGGATTAGATTTCCATACAAAACCTAATGGGCCAGATATTCAAAAGGGTTGCACCTGCGCATGCGCAAGTCCTAAATTGCGCCATTCTGTGATATTCAGCAGGAGGCAGTTGCACCACTGAAAACAGGCTGAGCAACAGCGCAATGCAAATGAATGCATGCTCAACTGGAGGGGGAGGAACCATGCATAAACTGCACAGCCCGATATTCAGCCGGGCTGTGCAGAGTTGTGCAGGCGCAACCCCAACCTAAGCCTGCAGGACTTTGAGCCAAAAAAGGCTTAGAGTCGAGGGCCACCCACAGGTGAGCTGCTGTGTTGCAGGGCGCAGCACAGCAGCTGCCACCTGTGGCTGGCCTAACTCAATCCCTGTGCCCCCGCAGCGATCACAGGCATAGTGTACTCCCCCACCAGCCGATCGGGCATCAATGTAGCTCCCCTCCTCCCGTTCACATCCCTGGTGGTCCAGTGGACGAAATGCCCGATCCGCGGGCGAAAGTAAACTGAACCCCCGAACATCTCCCCTTGTGCCTGATCGTGGGCAGAAAGTAAACTGAACCCCGAACATCTCCCTTGTGCCGAGTGCGGGCAGAAAGTAAACTGAACCCCGAACATCTCCCTTGTGCCCGATTGTGGGCAGTAAGTAAATGAACCCCCAAACATCTCCCTGGTGGCTAGTGTCCCCCACCCCACCCACAAAGCCCCCTACCCGCTCCCCACGGCAGCCAGCGGGCAGCATCCCACCACCTGCAGCCCCGCCGCCCGCCCGACTGACTGCCGGTAGGGCTGCGCCCATTGGTGCAGAGCAAGAGCCAATGGGCGTGCAACCCCGTACATGACAGTCCAGATTTGGCGAATGAATGCTCATTCACAAGTCACGGACTATCATCTTCCACAATATAAGCTGCTGCAGCCCATTGGCTCTTGCTGTACGCTAAAACGTCTGAACGACAGATCATCGGCGACAGCGGGCAACAGGCGGGTGGAAGATGCTACCGCCAACCGGCTGCGGTGTTCACCACTTTGGATCTCACTCTTAGACTGTTCATTTTTTTATTTATTATGTTTTGTGCCTTTCCTTAATGCTGCTAACAGAGCTTTAGCTCCTACCCCACATGCTGACCCACTATGCCCAGGCTTACCCCCCTGGGCAGGGCCACCAGGCAGGCACCCCCTCTCCACAGTCAATGTAGACTAGCCCTGGCTTACCCCCCAGAGTGCAGCTTTGGGAACAGGACCCCTCTGGTGGACACTGATGGCAGTGGGAGCAGTGAAGTGGAGTGGGGGCATCATGGCCAGGGGACCAGAGATTTTGTTAGCTGTGTGGTACTATCTGAGGGTGGGGACATGCAATGAAGTCCCACATCTGCTCCATCCCTTATAGGTAATGGCACTGACACAATGGGTCCCCCCGGCATCTGCTAGAGGTCCACGGTGTGTCAGACTCTCTATCCCCCTCCCCTTGGAGAAGGAGAACAATCTCTAGGATGTTCAGTCCTTCTCCCCTCAACTGGCCCTCTGATGTCCAGAGTCCATTTCCAAACCCAGGTCATCGGCATCACAGACTGACACTCTGCCACTGTGCAGGCAGGCCAGCAGGCTGTTCAATTTCTTAATTAGTCTCCTGTGTGGCATAGTGTCAATGGTCTTGCTAAAGTCCTGATAGACCATGTCCACAGCCCTCCTTCTGAGCTATTTACTTAAAATATTAGGTGGAGATATGAATTGCATAATGGACAGAGTTCACAACAAGTCAGTGGCTACTCCATTTACATTCACAAGGAGTTCCACATCCTTTCACTCTGTGTCTAAGGAGCATTCACTGTTGGACCCTGGCACTTTTATTTTCATCCACTACAGAATATACATTTTTTCACATATTCACATAAATCATATGCAAGAGTAGATTTATTTTGAGCTAGCCTGCAGGTACAGCTGTTCATCTTCCATTTGTGATGCCTATAACCCAAGTTCATAAGTGAACTCTGGATCATCAGAGGGTCAACCGGGGATGGAGATGGGGAGAAGGATGAGCATTTAATGCACAGGAGGGATCTAGCATCCAGATATATTCTGACCCTAGCAGTTTCTAGGGGTAGGTGTACCTGGCACCAGCACATGGATTTGTGGAGTGTCAGACATCTGAATGTTGGGCATGGGAGCACATTCAATGTGCACTGACATCATTGTACATCCTTTTCACCAGGGCATCACCACAAGGAAAAGCTCTTCATGTAGCTGCAGAATAAAGTGGGGACTCCACAGATTCTCTGCCCAAATGGTGCTCAGCTGGCTCATCGTGGAATCCAGGTTGATGTCACTGTCTCTTCTAGCCTGCCAGGGAGCCCCACCATGAGGTATAGGTCACTGGCCTGGAAAAACAAAATACTTGATATGCCCACTGAGTAGTGGGTGAAAATTAAATGGGCCAAAAGCCTACTTTCTCTTACACAAACCAAGTAATCCAATGCCTCCCTGTGCAGGAGACTGGGGAAATGCTGGATGGGGGATCTGGTGTTGTTCTTAGTGGCTGATAGACGCTAGTACATCCCCACCTGACCTGAAGTGAATAAAAAAGAGTTTACAAAAAAAGAAACAGATTTATTCCCCTCTCCACTTCTCTTATTTCCAGCTTCTGTTCAGTAGCTCACAATGCCATTGGTGTGACTAATAATGAGCCTATTAAACTAAGTTAATGGGAGGCAGAGAGGGTTGCTTCCACTGGAATATTGAAAGGAAACTAAAGGTTTGTATGCCAACTAGAACGCAAAAGGCACATAGCCAAGGCTATTCAAGAATTTCTAGACTTTAACCTTATGAAGAGGCCCCCCTCAACCAACTTTACTGGGAACATCTTAATGCATATTTTATATTACAAATTAAGTTTAACACTCTAAGCAATGCTCAGATGGAGCACAATCTATTACTTAGTAAGTGGTATCTGTCTTTGATGGTGGCCATTCGAGGAAACGTTTGGCATGGCAAATCCCAATAAATCCAATGATAAAGCAATATCTTCATTTAGAACCTCAGAGGAAACTAACTCGAAATCCCCTCTGAAATCAGGGAGTAGTTGTTTCTTTTATGATTCATACTACACTTCAACACTGGATTCCTCACAGTTACAGATTCCAAAGTTGAGGCTACCCTTCTCAAACTGATAAATGTCCAGCTGGCAGACCTGAACTCCAATCTTACATGTTATGAGGTATCCTCAGCCCTGAAAACATTGTGTAGTCAAAAGGCCCCAGGTCTGAAGGGACTACCAAATGAATTTTATACAAACTTCTTTGAGGACATCTCTTCCCATTCAGCCACACTTAAAGAAAATATAAGCTGTAGCTGTCCAGACCAGTCAGAAAAATTTGTCAGCTGTATCCACCCACACTGACATACATTAATGTTGCTGATATACAATGGATGGACCCATCATTCCTCATGTCTTTCTTCCAGTGTGAACTACTCATCTGATCAGCAGAGAATCAATGCTGAAACTCACTGTCCTGCGTTTAGCATGTGTTTTACTTATTTGATTTCATTTTGATATTTTTAAATGTTACTGTATGCCACCATTGAAGGAACCTCTATTCTGTATCTGTCATTATGGCAAAATAAAGATTAATAAGGATGACACACACTTTGTGTATACTGCCTAGGCCTCTCACATGACAAGAAACACTGAACCATTTTGTCAGGGCTTTAACTAGTCAATGAGGAGACCTCATTGGAAGGCATTAGAAGTCTTTTTTCTAGAAATGGGTGGTGGACACAGCTTGAAGCTGCCTTTAACACTGACTTTGTCAAACTGCTCCAAGGGATCTACTGCTTTGATGTCCCGATGGAAATCGCAGCACTCAGCAATGGTTGAAAAATATCCACTGCGGCTGTCAAAGCAGAAGAAAATAACATTCAAATGTCCTCCTCTGACAAAGAGAAGTACTGACATCAAGTAAACAATGATATCAAGGTGACTGCTTCTCCTGTCTGTTCAAATTCTCCTCTGCACTCTGGAGCCACTGGTGATAATTTCACTTCTCAGATGTAGACCAGGCCATGTCCTTGGGTTTTTCTTCCCCCCTGACCATCTCTGAGATACAAACATTTGGGAATGGCAGATGCTTTGCCTCTGATTACAGCCAATGCCTGGTCAGGCTGCGGCCATCCAAGGTGGTGACTTCAAGCCCTACAGGTGTAATAGATCATGCTGCAGACAATGTCTTCTGTTCATGAAATTCTGTTAAGGCCTTGCCATCATTGTGCCAACTGCATCATTGTCATTCTCAGCTGGCCCTTGACACTCCTGCAGTCAGCACTGGTCCAGGGTGCTGTGGGTTTGACTCCCATCATCAACCAGATACCTCATCCATTGATGCAGCCTCCCTATAGAGAACCTCTGCAACCACTTTTCCCAGAAGATAAGGAGGAGTACAATCTTTTTTTTTTTGCCATAAAGATTTTTATTGGCTTTTTTGCGTAATAAGACAGTATGAAAAAATACAATAGCAGTCATAAAAATCATATGAACATACAAGAAATACTTTGATTGAATAAACAAGGAAGTCTTCTGAGTTACAATATTTCTGTTATATATGAAAGCCAAAAGTACAGGATAACCATATGATATAAATATATACCATCCTACAGCTTTAGCCTTTAATCTCACTCCAGCTTTTCGGCCAGTGCCTCCTGTTTAGCTTCTGTGTTTTAGGACGGCAGGAGAGGGAGAAACCAGACTGAATCCAGCTGAGCTCCTGGTTTAGCTTCTGCATTTTAAAATCAAACTTTGTGATTCTGAAAGGCACCAATGGGGTGCGCAGATTCAGGGCCGCATCAGGTTTTTGTGGGCCCTGTGCAATGGACCTCTAGAAGGCCCCCCTCAGACCTATCTGTCTACTACAAAAAAAAATTACAAAACACACCACCAGTCAGCTTTCCATCACCAAACATCTGGTTACCCACACAGCAGTAGTACAGCAACAAGCAATTCAGAAAAAATTCCACAGATACCACCCCTGCAGCATCAGGCCAAGCCAGGCACTCAAGCTTGAATTGCAATTTTGACCTTCCGACCTGTAGAAGGCCAGCCCCCCTCAGACCATCTGTCTGTAAAAAAAAAAAAAGAATAAAATCACACCACCAGCTAGCTTGACAATATGCCAGCTCTCTTCTCACAGCAGACAGCAAAGCAGCAAATGCAGATAGATAGGCAGATTTAGTAGTCTCCAGACAGTGCAACGGGTCACAGCTCAGCCTCCCCTTCCTCCCTCCCTGAGTTTCTCCCTCCCTTCCCTGCTGGTTTCCAGGGTCTCTACCTGTCCTACCTGCTGGTGTGGTGTGATACGGCACCATGTGGTTCACGAAGGAAGCTTTTATTTAAATTATCCACCCATGCTGTCAACTTCTTGTCTGGTGCATTCTTGCTGCCATTAGCTCCAACCAAGTCCACACAGGCCTGACGCAGTCACAGTCAAGTGGTCTGTGATTGCACTGACAAGTTGTTGCTACAACTGATCCAATCAACGATCGCTCTACAGTCCTGGCAAGCAGTGACTCTTTGCTCTGCACCTCTACTCTGCCACATCAGTGGTGTGGGGGAGAACTTTGAATTCAAACTCCCACCTGTGTGCTGACCATCAGTGCTGCCTTCACAACAACAACGTCATTAGAGTGAAACTTCAAAACAGCCAGCTGACTGGCCAGGTTGCTCAAACCCACCCCACCACCACACTCTACTCCAGCCATTGGCTGCTGCCTGCATATTCCTTCCACACCCCATCCCAAACCACGGCACAGAATGCTAATGGAGCGTGGCCCAGGGTTAACAGGCAGGCAGCCTTGGCTGATTTGGAAGGAAGGGAATGCCCGGACCCATGCCATTTCTCATAGTTTTCCTGTCCATGAGCCAATCGGTTCAGCAGTGACGGCAGGTATGTTATCATAGCAGGCCACCACCTGCCCACTAGGCAGTAAGTACTAGTAGGCAGTGGTTAAGAGGAGCCTGGAGCAGGAAAACAAGCATGCTGCCAGTGCAGTGCTACAGCTAAGTTTACCTTTTTTTTTTAGCCCCACCTGGGCCCTCTTCTGGTGTCAGAGCTCGCATTTGCTCGGTGGCCTGGGGCTGAAGTCAGGCTGCACAGATTGCCTTCTCAAATGACCAGTCAGGGCACAATCTCTGAAAACCCATCACAGCTGAGGGGTACAAATAGAGTTATGAGCTGCACTCCATAAAGGCTGCCTCTACGCTACAAGCTACATCTCTGGTCAGCTTTCCTGTTCACCCAGAAATTTTAGCCAGCCTCACTGAGCAGCAGACACAGGCCACTGCCAAATTCACCACTCAGCACACTGGCACTTGCGGAGAGTGGGCTCCTGTTGAGCCTCCAAACAGCACCAGCATTCTGCTCTGCTCCAGGTGAGCCCCCTGACAGCACTGGCAACAGACATTAATTACATTTTTTTTTCCATCCTACAGCTACTACCTTTACAACATTTTCTACCATCCTACAGCTTTAGCCCTTTAATCTCACCCCAGCTTTTTGACCAGCACCTCCTGTTTAGCTTCTGTGTTTTTGGATCACAGGAGCAGAGGAAGTAACCAAGTTAAATCCATCTGTGCTCCCGGTTTAGCTTCTGCATTTTAAGATCACACTTTGTGGTTTTGAAAAGGCACCAATATGGTGCACAGATTGTCTTCTCAAGTGATCAATCTGGGTTCAATCCCTGAAAAAAACATCACCGATGAGGTGTACAAAGGGAGAGCAGTAGGCAGAAAATCAGATAAAAGGAAATCTCAGAGCTTAACTCATGGCTCAAGGACTGGTGCAGTAAAAATGGACATCAATTTATAGGGGATTGGAAGGACTTCTGGGAATGGGGGTTCTTCACATACGATTGCTAACACCACACAAAGGAGGGAGTCCATGCACTAGGTCAAAAGTTTGATGTGTTTCATGGTCATTTAAACTAGAGAAGGGGGACTGGGCACTAGCACCCTTCACAACACCCTTCCCCTATTACCAAACAGTGCATCTTCCTTCCATCCAGCTGGAGAAACAACTGCAAACAGCACATCTTCCTTTCATCCAGCCAGAGATGCAACTAGAACAACAAGACATAAAGTAGGTTGCAGTACAAAAACGAAAAAAGAAATAAGACAAACTCCCCACGATCAGACAAGAAGCAAAGCATGGAGGGCAATGTATGTCAGTGCTCGCAGCCTAGCAAACAAAATCCCCAACCTTAATGCCATGCTAACAGAAGCTAATTTAAATCAGCTGAGTAGAGCCGCACACAAGGAGTAGAGCCGCACACAAGGATGGGTGCTCTGAGACAAAACCAGCAAGTACAGAGAAACAGTCTCGGCACACCCCAGGCCACAGAAATAAATGATCCACATTAAAAAATTGTGGATTAGCTTGTTTTACTTATTAAATAGCAGCGGATACATATGAGTACATACAAGTACAGAGTACGAAAAGACACAGAAAAACTCATCATGCACGTTTCACTTGAACATGAGCTTTGTGGTGTGCCAAGACTGTTTCTGTGTACATAAGATTTAATTTAGATTGGATAGTGGTCACAGAGACATGGTTCACGGAGAACCACACCTGGAATGTCACAATCCCAGGCTACAAGCTAATCAGAAGGGACAGAAAAGGCAAAAAGGGAGCAGGGGTTAACGATATATGGCAAAGAGGAAATCAAAGCCTCTGAGAGGTACAGGATTCAAAACACCACAGAGACTCTTTGGGTCACCCTCAATGCTGGGGATAAAGCCCCAGTACAGGTGGAAGTAATCTACAGGCACTCATCGCAGGACAAGGGCACAGACAAATAACTCCTTGAATCTATTCTTTTTTTTTTTTCTTTTCTTCTTTTTGGGCCAAGTTCCTCTAGCCCCATGAACAGGCTTGCCTGGCTCCTGGTGACATGCCCCCTCATACTCTGGAAAGCCCCCCCCCCGAGTGGGGCCACCATAGACAGAACTGTCATGGCCAGAGGGGACAGGCACCTGGAGTGGCTCATACGCAGGGAGAAGGCATTTTTTTCTATGACTGCTCCCTCCAGAGCAGAGTGCATGCAATGATGCAACCTGAGGAGGAACCCACATGCTTCCATGCGCTCTCCCCTCACTGCGTCTGCACTTGGCTCCCCCATGCTCTTGCATGGCACCTTGCTCCCCAGCCTCCACCAGGTGCCTGTGCTGCACGTCCCCCCTTCACTGGAGAAGGAGAGCTCTGGACACTCAATCCTTCCTCTCCCTTGCGAACCCACAGTGGCCCGTGCCCGTTCCCGAACATGGGTCGCCATTGTGGCATGAGGTATTCCTTGAATCCATTCTTGTGATGACAGATAAAGATGATCTCCTGCTGGTAGGAGATTTCAACCTGTCAGATGTGAACTGGGTCTCCTACACAGCCTCATCAGAAAACAATAATGAATTCCTCATAGCTCTCTTGGGGGTAGGTCTCACACAATAGTTGAGTCACCTACAAGGGAGGATGCAATCCTTGACCTTGTTCTTACAAATAGCACAAGGATATCAGACATTACCATGGGATTTACCCTAGGGTACAGTGATCATAGGTCATGTGGGCTTACTGACAACAGATACGAAAATACCACATACACTTAAAAAATCCTCAACTTCAGGAATGCAAACTTCAGCAAAATGAAATCCTCCTTAAAAAACTGTACAATTATGAATTATACTGAAGTGTAAAGACAACCTGGGAAACAATAAAGAACATGCTAACCTACTTAACAGAAAAATATTCAAAGGTGATCAGAAAATCAAAATGCAAAAAAAAATACTTTGGTATACAAAGGAAGTGACATCAATAATAAAGGCAAAGAAAAGAGCTTTCAGAAAGTTTAAGGAAACAAAAACAGATACAGACAGACAAGAATACAGAACAAAGCTAAAGGCCAAAGCTACACAAGAGTGGCAGCAAGGAGGAGGAGGCAAAAAAAGAAATGACTTGTTAGCCTCACCTCCATCGTAGGAAAGATCATGGAGTCTATACTCAAGGAAAGGATAATGGCATAACTGGAAGCCAGCGGGAAGCTGGACCCTAAAGAACATGGCTTCTCATCTGGACGATCATGCTAAACACACTTGGTGGAATTCTTTGATTGGGTAACTAAGGCAGTAGACCAGGGTGGGGCTGTAGATGTTGTATAATTAGACTTCAGTAAGGCCTTCAATTCCATCCCATACAGATGGCTCATCAACAAACTGGAGAACACAGGTATATGATGTAAGATGGTATATTGGGTGAGAAACTTGTTACAGGGGAAGACCCAGAATGTTCTAGTAAATGGTGCTCTATCACTGGAAGGAACATAATTAGTGGGTCCCGCAGTGGTCAGTGCTGGGACCAATACTGTTCAGCATATTCATTAGCGACATCACAGATGAATTGGAGTGAAAGGTATGACTGTTTGCAGATGACACTAAACTCTGCAACAGTGTGGACATGCAGGAAGGACCAAAAGGATGGAGTCGGACCTAAGAAACTGGAAGAATGGTCCAAGACTTGGCAGTTGAAGTCTTGCACCTGGGAAAAAGAAACCAGGGACTAAATACTTATTGGGGGTGAAACATTAATTGTCACCGACCTTGAACAAGACCTTGAGTCATGGTATCAAATGACCTGAAGGTGGGAAGGTAGTGAAAATGCGGCATTAAAAGCCAGCAACAACCTAGGATACATAGGCAGGGGTATTACAAGCAGAAAGAAAGAGATGATCCTATTGTGATCTCTGGTGAGGCCTCATCTGGCATACTACATCCAGTTCTAGAGACCACACCTTTAAAAAGACATATATCGATTGGAGTCGGTGCAAAGGAGAGTCACAAAGATGGTTCAAGAGCTCCACCATAAACCCAATGAGACTAGACTTAGGAAATTAGACTTGTACTCCTTGAAACAGAGGAGAGACTGGGAAGACATGATAAAGACCTTTAAATACCTCAAGGGAATCAACTCAACACAAGAGCAGAGTCTCTTCATTGAGAATAGAGATGCATGAACCAGAGGGCTCAACAGAAGTTTGGTAGGGCATACATTCCGACATTGTCAGAAAGTTCCTTCACAGAAAGGGTCATGAAGCCTTGGAACAGACTACCAGGAGGTGATGGACGAAAGACTATTAAGGAATTCACACTATTCTGGCATAGGCATTGTGAGATACCGAAACAAGGAAGTATATCCTAGGGTGTAGTCAAACAAACACACAGGCAAACTAGATAGATTAAGTGATCTCCATCTGCCATCACATTCTTATGTTCTTTTGTTCTTAAAACAAACTGCAAGCACTATGCACAGATGATAAAACAAAATATGATAAAAATTAATGACTAGGTCTCAAGTAATATAAAGGAAAACTTCTGTCCATAATCAAATCCTGCTGTGTTCCCAAAACAATTAATGACACAATAAGAGAAAAACTAGATGGCCCAAAGAGGGAGTAGTGTCTGAAAAGGGGGTTAACTAGAGGGAGGCAGGGAAAAGTCAAATGGAGCAGAACATGTTTCACTCTCAGGAGGGGGGAAGATTCTTTTAACTTGAAGTAATAGAAAAGATAAGCATGAAAACAAGTTTCAACCATTGGGTCACAGTGCTAAGTTGGGTATGGGGAATTTAGCCAGAAAGGGTTGCCAAGTTTGTTTATACACATAGGGCTGGATATTCAAAAGGGTTGCACAATGCGCAATAGGGTTGTGCCTGCGCAAGTCAGAAAATGCGCCATTCTGCGATATTCAGCAGGAGGCAGTTGCACCACTGAAAACATGCTGAGCAACAGCGCAATGCTAATGAAGGCATGCTCAACCAAAGGGGGTGGAACCATGCATAAAGTGCGAAGTGCGATGTTCAAAGACTTGCGCAATGCGCAACAGTGGATCAGGCAGAAGTTGTGCCATAGCGGAAATGAGCCAAAATAAAAAGGAGCAAGGAAGAGGCGCAAGAACGCTACAGGGAAGCCACATGAGGCAGGGAGAGAGACAAGGCCAGAGGGACAAAGAGGGCAGGCCAGGGAGATCAGAGGACAAATTGGGGGCAAGGAAAGGTGTGTGGGGCCACAGAGTGCAGAGGCCAGTAGGTGTACCCGGTGCAGTGGATGTAGCAGTCAGGACAGCGGGGGGAACAGAGCAACAACAGCTGGGGAGGGGAACACAAGCCAGGGACATGGACAGTGCCACCTTCCATATGGAAGCCGTAATGAGGGGGGTGAGAAGGCATGCTGCAGGAGGACGTGGACGTGGAAGGGCCCGTTGGCGGTACACCCCCAACAGGCAGTACCGAGCCCACACCAGCTTTGAGCTTTACTCAGATGTCGAGATTGTGGGCGGTACCACCTGAACAGGGCAATACTAAGGCAGATCTGTGAGCTGTGCAGTGATGTGATGCAGGCACCCACATGCAGAGTCACGCTTTGTTAGTGGAGACAAAGGTAACAGCCTGCATGTGCTTGCTCACCACGGTACCTTCCAGAGACCAACAGGGGACACCACAGGCATAACACAGTCGGCCACGTCACACATCCTCACCCAGTTCCTCAGCGCACTGCCACATGCTGCAGAGTACATCCATTCCCCAGCACCATGGCGGAGCGCACAGCAAACATACAGGAGTTCCACGGGTAGCACGTATGCCTGGCATGCTAGGGCGATAGACTGCACCCATGTGGCCATTCGACACCACCTGGCCCCCTATAGGGCCACCTATATGAATCGAAGGGTTATGCCAGTGTCAACTGCCAGGTGGTGTGTGTGATGCCAGTGGCGCATCATCAATGTTCGTGCCACGCACCCTGGGGAGCACATGATTCATTCATATGGTACCAGTTGGCACTGTGCCATTGATTTGAGAGTGGAACATCCCACAGGACACCTAGTGGGTGAGTATGCATGTAGAACTGACAAATCGGGGCAAGGGGGTAAGCCACAGGTGCCATGGGTGTGGCACACAGGGTTAGAGGCAATTTGAGCCTGAACAAGACACTAACCTCCACTATCTCCACACAGGTGACAGTGGATACCCACTCCGTCCCTGGCTGCTCACACCCTACCAGCAGCCCACGACCCCATCACAGCAACGCTTCAATGAGGCACACGCCGCCACACGCAACATCATTGAGCAGGTGTTTGGGATGCTGAAGGCATGCTTCCATTGCCTAGACACCTCTGGCGGTGCTCTACAGTATAGCACCTCAAAGGCCTGTGCGATATTCCTGGCCTGTTGTATCCTGCACAACATGGCCAAAGACCATGGGATAGCTGTACAGGTTGAAGAGGGGGACAGCGATGGGGACAATGGTGATGCCGGTGAAGATGGGGATGGGCAGCCCTCCCTTGAACGACGGGACCCCCTACTGATCCGGCTGGCCCAGCTGCACCGGGACACCATCACAGAGAAGCACTTCAGCCAACACAGGTAAGTCATGGGGCCATGTGCAACCACCAGTGTCTAGGGCACAACCCATGTACACACATGGAAACACACCAGGGGTGCATGACGGCAAGTGAAGTGGCAGGGCACAGAGGCACACACAGACAACCATGAAGGGGTGAACAGTAACACGCCACATGGACGGACACACACACACACACACATAGGCACAAGGTGCACAGGGGTCAGGTGCAAAACAGAGCCGGAACACAGACACTAAAGACACACATATCCACAGGCCACCATGTCCACTGACTGTCCATGTGCATGTGTCAGATGCTGGGCACCATCGCACTTTGGTGTACAGCACAATGCAGGCATCATCATGCACATGCACCTGTGGACAGCAGTCGGGAGGGTGTGCAGGTGGTCCATGTGTCTGCGAGTAGGGCTGGGCACCCACCGGTGCATTGCCCACCAAAACACACATTGCACACAGGGCAGCAACAGACAGGGCCCACACTGGGAGACAGCTCATTCTTGCTGCACAGTGCCATGGCCTCCTCGGATGCATGGGCAGCCCCGCCGAGACCCAGCAGCACTGGCAGGCTGAGCACGGGCCTCATGGGGTGGCACCGATGGTCCACCAGGGGTTCCACTGCGCGAACGTGACCATGCCCGCACAGGTGTCTGCAGCACACCGAACATACCTGCACCGGAAGTGCTCGGGATGCCCACAGCTGAACCCGGCATTGACAGGGTGGGTGTCACACGATGCCAGGAACAGGGAGTGGATAGTTTACTGCATGGTGTGAGTGGCACAGGGGCACATGACTGTGTGCCCAATGTGGCCCTGACAGCGACCACCGCCGGTGTCAGCCTGTCAATGGCTGCGGTCACATCCATCTGCATATGGTCAATCCAAGACAGGATCCTCTCAGTGTCCCCCCACTGCATGCTCCTCAACCCACTCCAGAGCCACACACGTTGCCGCCACGGACGTTGCAACCCACATCAGCTGCTGTACTGATGCCTGCAGCAGGCGGGTGTGCTCGTCAAAGAGGTCATCTGCCACATCAGCAACCTGTCCCTCAGGGTATGGAAGGGCCTGATGTACAGCACCCCTTGAGGGTGGGCACTGCTCACCAGGACCAGGTATGGGCAAGTCCACAGGTGGTGCACATGTGCCATCGCTGAACCCTGTACCCCCAGTCCCGGTGGGTGACTGCTGCTGCTGCCCCTCAGCCTGCTGTGCCCAAGGGATCAGTTGTCCTGCCACTGTGGCCGCAATAGTGCCACTGACCTGAACAGCCACCGGTGCTGCCCCACCGGTACTGACAGGTGCAGCCTGAGACTGTGCTGACGTGCTGGCACACACGTCGGAACCAGCCAGATCCATGGGCGTGTGCTGTCCTGCTGTGTGTCCATTCTGTGACACACACATGTCAACGCCCATAATGGTCATTGCATCATCAATGGTGCAGGTCTATGCCACAGCCACAGCATGCTGGCATGCTTGGACGCCAGACTGCTGGAACAAAGGATCAGGCATTGGGGTCCACTGGACCACCAGGGATGTGGAACGGGAGGGTTATTGAAACATACCGCCCGCGATCGGGCATTTTGGTCCACTGGACCACCAGGGATATGTCACGGGGAGGAGGGGGGAGCCACATTGCTGCCAGCGATCGGGCTGCAGGAGTGCGTCGGTCCCGACAGCTGCTTGCCTGGCAGGGCGCCAGGCGCAAATCCCGGATCGGCGCACCCACATGCTACTGGCATGCAATGGGGCTATAATCAGATGCAAATGGCCTCCCTGCGCCTTGCATGAATTATGGCCCCATTTGCATGTCACCTTTTGAATATCGTGATTTTGCGCATGGCCAATGGTACTGCGCCACCGCCGTTGAATGCTCCACTCTGACAACTTGCGGTGGAGCAAGTTCCCGCCTACGCCATGCACAGTGGCTGTGGCTGGGGGTGATATTCAAAGGGTTGCTCAATAAGCGCGCTCCTTTGAATATCGCTCGCCACCCTCATGCGAATTATTTTGCGTAGGCCAGAAGGGCTTGCGCCTCAGAATGGCGCAGTTTGAATATCCAGCCCAATATCTTTAAGGAAACCTTGAGTGAACTTACAAAGACACTGTCCCTTTGCAACTGTTTCGATATTCCCTGATTTTACTGTCACGGAATCCAATCACACACATAATGCTTGTAAATGTATAAATATTTGTGCTGTATTGACACTAGTGATGGTTCATTGCCTGTTTGTGAACTGTCATTGTAATGTTCACCTACTGTGTTCACTCATCCCCAGGTGTGACTGAAAATGAATCTTTGATCCAGTCCACATTCCTGGAACAATGTACTAAATAAATAAATATAATAACAATATGCTTCTATGTATGTTGAGTTTTTTGTGGGCATCTGTGTATGTAGTGTATTTAAGGCTCAGTATTCAGAATGTGCCTGGCAATGGCACAAGTGGAGGTGCAGCACAACCGAGATGCGCTGTAGCAAGAAAGGGAGACATTCAAAGGAGATACACCATGGCACATTACCTCTGAATATAGCACATAATGCACATGGCACATATACAATGTGCTGGCGCATTCCCCAGAGAGGTAGGACTGGGAATGCTCCAGCGCAACTGTAGCTACACTGGGCGCCAAGTCCCAGATATTCGAACCTGGACATACCGTGCCATAATGTATGCATGGCACAAATGGGGTCATTTGCACGTCATTATGGCTCCATTTGCATGCATTGAGCAGGGCAGGCCAGCGAAATGTGCCTGGAGCCCTGCACAGCATGCAGTGCTGTCAGTGGAAGTCCTGTGAACCCCTCCCCACCTGTAACCCTGATCATCAGTAATGTAGGACAAATGATTTCCCTGGTAGGCTAGTGGTACCCCCTCCCCGCTGGTAAGGCTGATTGCTGTATAATAATATGTGAATCTCCCTGTTAGTCTAGTGGTTCCCCCCCATCCCTGCCCATAGCCACACTGCCCATACAGTACTACGGTTCATTCCCTGGTGGTCTAGCGGTAACCACCTCCCTGAGTCCCAATCTGTGTATTACTACAATCAACCCTGGTACCTCATAGTCCAGTGGTCTCCCCTTCCCAAGCCCCAATCTGTGTTAGTATACCACAACCTCTTTCTCCCTGGTAGTTTAGTGGTCCCCATTCCTGGAGTCCAGATCCATGTCTGAAGACAAAAGCACCCAGTCTCTGGTAGTGTAGTGGTACCCCCCACCCTGCCTGTGTCCAGGATCACCTATGTAGTGCAGTACACTACATCCATGGAGGCACAGAGGCCCTACCCACAGGCCTCCTGCCCACCCAGCAACCACCCCATCATCGACGGGCAGCTGCAACCCACCCACATACTGCCGGCTGCCTGCCGAATGACAGTGTACAGTATGATCTGTCAGCCCATTGGTTCATACTGTGGACCAATGGGCTTGCAATGCATACTGTACATGTCACTCACAAATATGTGAATGAAGGTCCATTCATAGGCATGCCCCCTTCAGATGCACTGCATACATTATCATTACACAAGTACCCCGTTTGAATATTACCCCGGGGCACATTACTGGGGTTAAGCTAGTGCAACTCGGTTGTCAGGAGCAACCCCTTGTGTTATAAGGGCCTTAGTGTGCCAGGTATGAAGAGAGCATTTCCTTTAAGATATATATTCTGGCCGGTGGTGCCTCAGAAAACACCAGAAATGGTATGCAAATGCTGTAAAAAATAACTGTCAGACTTAAACAAACACATTAATAAGTAAAATGTTTCAAATAAAAATGTTTTCTATATTAACAGAAAGAAAGAAACCTTAAAGAAATTTACTCCTTGAACAAACTCCATACAGGAGCGAAACATAGGGGAAGAATAAAAGAGATTAAACACATCTCTTGGAAGTGTTGGTGAATTATTCAAAGCCCTTCCCCCTCCACTGAACTTTTTGGTGCCTGAGGCCAGTTATGTCTGTGCTAACTATTTTGTGCATGCTGTTTTTCTTTGGCACATTAGGGACATTTCAGCTGTTTCAACCAAGTTAACTTAGTTAGTTTAAAGTGAGTACAGTGAGGCAAGTTAGCAGTTTTTATTTTAAAGTTTAGGGGACCAGCCTGTGCACTGGCACCTCTGTTGTGCTGTTCCAGTTTGAGATCTCATCTGGAGCAATGTTAATTTTCCACTGTGACTGTTCTCTGTTTCCCCTTTGGGGACTTAGAGGTGTTGAACATTTAAATATAATAATTTTTAAATCTTTTCTTGCCATGCAAATTTGTTGTGGGAGTTTCATCTGCTGGTGGTAATCATCTTACTTGAGGGAGTTGTCTGGATTCTTTTCCCACCCTCCTTGTTCTGATAGTAGGTGGTTAGCATTACAGCTGGTGGATTGGAGTTGTGGCTGCCTGTTTCCCCTACCTCATCAAGAGGTGGGCATTTTGGGTGCCAAATCATCTCTTGGGTCAGAACTGGGGCTGTCAGCCCTTGGCCCTTGGGCTAGACTACTCTGTCTCATCAAGAGCAGTGGAGGATAGGGGAACTTGTGCGACTTGGGTGGATTGGATGCAAGCAGAGAAGCAAGCATGTTCAAGTGACCCAGATTCACTCTTGGCATGGTACATTTGATTGTGTTCCCAGGTCCATGGAGAAAGAGCAGCACTGGGAGGGAACTTAACTTCTGGAGTCAGCTGAACATTTGCTAGCTGTCTAGCAACAGTTTGGTCCCATTTGCTGTTTGGTGAATCATTTGGAAGGATGCAGTGTGAGCGTTCCTTGGCTGACTATATCTCCTGAAGTGACCATTCTGGTCTGGTGAGTGCAGAGCTGGAATTGAACCCAGGGGTGTCTGTTTTAGGGTTACTTAGTATCCACCAAAGAGGACTGGATTCATACTAGGTATCATACTAGGTATTAGGAGCTAGTAGAAGACAAGCATACCTGTATGTAACTATCTCAAATTAATGAAAAACAGACTTTGAGACCCCCCCTCTATATAACTGTGCAACTTATTTTTAAAGGACTCCAAAGTTCTACTTTAAATTATGCCAGATGTTAAGGAATTCCACAACATTATTATTCTTAGCATGCAAAACATTTTCCCATTTTCTGTTCTAAAGCTGGTATTTTTTGCTTGTTTATCATGACTTCTTGTATTATGATTATCTATGTGGAATGTAATGCCCATTTCTTCTAAAAGCTCTTTATCTTTGTGCAGATTATCGAATAACAACAGATCCCTTTTTATTCTTTTTCCATGCAGACTGTGTGATGATAGAGTGTGTAAGCTTTCTTAATACTTCATATATTAATTAATGCAAGAAGGGGCTCAAAAGTAAAGTGGTACTGACACCCAGCAACAAAATTTCAATGCTCGTGCAAAATGTTGGATGGCCAGACAGTACTCTGATTGACATTTTTTTTTTTGTAAATAGAAATATTTTTGCTAAAATCAACATGGTCTAGACTGGTCCTTTTCATTAAACCCTTGCTTATGGTATGGGTAACCAGGTTCCTTTACTTGGATATATTCTAGTCCCCCATCATCTTTGTGACTTTTCTTTGGATGCATTTTAGTTTATTTTTATTTCCCTGATTCAGTCTGCCCCAAAACTGTGGGCAGCAGTCAGTTAAGGGTCTAATATTAGATTTGTAAATTGGCAATAGACCTCCCCTTGCTTTGTTGCTAAAATGCCATTTTATGTTGTTGAGTAAGTAATTTGCTTTACTGAATATGTCATTTATAGAATGATTTGATTTGAGGTCTGTTCAAATTTTAACCCCTAGATCCTTTTCTGTTGCAACTGTATTTAGCATAATCCCTGTAAAGAAGTAACTGTAATATTTGTTGTCCACCCCCCAAGGACATCACAATACATTTTGTTTTGTTATATTTCATACATAGAAACATAGCTGTTGTCAGCAGACCTCATGGCCCACCTAGTCTGCCCTAAGTCCCTGCCTACAGTGCGGCTCAATGATGCCAGTTCGACAACTATGTTGTCCACTGACATCACAGTGATGGATTTATGTCAACAGCATGTTGTGGTAGATATAAATCCTAATGAAGACCCCAGTCTTTTTTCTATTAGGGGCTATGCCCCCACACCACCTGAACTAAAGGATTAAAACCCTGAGTCTGAGCTGGTTCAGGGAGGGGGTATAGGACCGGGAGACAAAGTACCAGATCCGGGGTGGACCATTACAGTGAACTGTCAACATTGTTGTCATTGACTTGTTCTCTGTAATGGTGTTGTCGTACGGTCTGCATACTCCTATGGTGCTACTGTAGACTTGATCTCTGGTCTTACCCCTCCTGCCATGTTTCTAAGATCCCCTTGTGCCTATCCCATGCATGTTTGAAATGTGTTACAGTTTCAATACCCTCCACCGCCACCTCTGCTGGGAGGCCATTCCTAACATCCACCACCCTTTCCGTAAAGAAGTATTTTTATCACTTCTCCTCTAAGACTCTCCCCTTCCAGCTTCATATCATGCTCCCATTTCTTGAGCATCTCTTTTGTCAAAATTCCACCCTACCCACCCTACTGTACCTTATTGATACCTTTGAGTTATTTGAATGTTTCTATCATGTTCTCCCTTTCTCTCTCCTTTCTTCCAGAGAAAACATATTTAATTCACTGAGTCTTTCCTCATATTGCTTCTGATGCAGGACATGCACCATTTTGGTTGCCCTTCTCTGTACTGCCTCCATCCAATCTATGTCTTTCCTGAGATGAAGCCTTCAGATCTGAACACAGCAGTCCTGGTGGGGCCTCACCATTGATCTGTACAGGGGTAACAATAGCTCCCTCTTTCTGCTGTTGATACCCTTCCCTATGTACCCCAGCATTCTATATGCCTTTCCCACTGCCTTATCACACTGCTTTGCTACCTTCAAGTCATCAGATATGATGACCCCCAGATACCTTTCCTGTTTTGTGGTTGATAACACCTCTCCCTCCTAAACTGATATGTTGTCCTTGGGTTTCTGTGCTCCATGTGCTTAATTTTGTGCTTATTGGCATTGAAGCCAGGTTGCTGAACCTTAACCAGTCTTCTAGCTTTTTCAGATCTTCCTTCATTCCCACCCTCCCAGGTGTGTCCACTCTATTGCAGATTTTTGTTTCATCAGCGAACAGGCATACCTTTCCCTCCAGCCCCTCTGTGATATCACTAATAAAGACATTGAAGAGGACTGGTCCCAGTACTGAACCCTGAAGTACCCCTCTGGTTACCTTACCTTCTTCTGAGTGAACTCCATTTACCACCAACCTCTGAGTTCTGTTAATTGTCTAATTTCGTACCCATGTTACTATCTTTGGTTCCACCCCAGGCTGCCATCTTGTTTATTAGCCTTCTTTGTGGAACAGTGTAGAAGGCCTTACTGAAATCCAGGCAGGCCACATCCACCACCCCTCTCTGATCCACCTCCCTGGTAACCCAGATGAAGAACTCTATAAGGTTCATTATGCAAGATCCCCCCCCCATTACCTTGTCCACTACTGAAGTTAAGTTTACAGTTCAGTAATTTCCTGTCTTCTCCCTATTCCCACTTTTGGGTAGTGAGACCACATTTGCCCTCCACTAGTCCCCTGGAATTTCCCCAGTATCCAGTGATAGATTGAACAGGGATGCTAGAGGTGCAGAAAGTTCCTCCTTTAGTTCCTTCAGTATTCTGGGGTGAACCCCATCCAGCCGCATTGCCTTGTCTACAATACTTTTAGCTTTGCTAGTTCCCTGAGGACTGTCTGCTCCATACAAAGCTAGTGTCCACCTCCCTTCCATTAGTGTCCTTCTTTCCTACCTGTGGCCCATCAGCTACCCCTTCCTCTGGAAATACTAAACAAAAGTACTTGCTCAAAATGTCAGCTTTCTTATCATCTTCTTTCACACATCTTCCCTTCCCCTTTTACTCTTACTATCCCTACCTTGCTTTTTTTTACTTTCGCTTATATACCTGAAGTATGTTTTATTACTCTTATTTGCTGACTTGGCAATGTTTTCCTCCATTTGTGCTTTTGCTTTCCTAACTGCCTTACCTGCCTCCCTTTGTTTCTCCTGATAATTCTCCCTATCCTCTTCCTTCTGTGTTGACTTGTACCTTTTGAATGCCTGCTTTTTTCCTTTACCTTCTCTGCTACTTCCTTGGAGTACCATAGCAGTTTATTTTTTCTGTTGCTCTTTTTACCTGTTGGACACACAGGTTAGTTGCCTCTTCAATTGCCTTCCTTATTTGTGCCCATTTTTCCCTCTATTCCACCCATTTTCCCTATTTCTGCTATGGCTTCCTTGACCATTTTCTCGAAATCGGCCCTCTTGAAGTCCAGGACCCTCATTTTAGTGTGGTTTGATTCTGGCCCTGTCCTTATGTTGAACCATACCGTACGATGATCACTGGTCCCCAGGTGGCTTCCCACTGTGTCATCCATGACACTGTCCCTGTTTGACAGCACCAGGTCCAGTATCACCCTCTAAAGAGTCCCATAAAGAGACACCCCTCCTCCCTTTTTTCCTACCTTGTCCTTCCTGAATAAAGCATACCGTGGTATAGCTATATCCCAGTCCTGGTTTTCACTGCACCAGGTCTCTGAAATTGCTACTATGTCCAGGTCTCCTGCTGCCATGGTGGCCTCTAGAGCTGTCATCTTGTTGCCCAGACTTCCGACATTTGCACACATGGCTCACAATTCTTTACTGCCACCTCCTCTCATCTTGCCCTTATGCCATCCCCCTTTACCCCTTTATGTTTTGTTTATCCTTTGCCAATTTAATTCATTTTACTTTCCCTGGTTTCTTTTTTGAGTTGTTTTACCAAATTTTTTTATTTATTAAATTGTTTGCCCTAGATAGACTGATTTCATTTTATATGTTCTCCTTTTCCATTTTTGAAGTATGGTTGAGTTTATGCAAGCAATAACACACGATGAGGTGTGGGTTATCTCCTGATAAAAGCACACCTAGGTGCGTTGTTAGGCATGAGGCGCTTGTGCCGAGTGCTTTATGCACATGGGCGTGCTTTTATCAGGAGATAATCCACACCTCGGAGTGTGTTATTGCATTTATAAAATGGGTCCCTTAGTAAAAACATTAAATACAAATCCAGACAAGAATTTTAAGTAAAATTATAAAAAAATATGATGTCATGAATTTAAAGAGAGAAAAAGTAGTCCATCTCATTTTATTATTGTGAAGATGCTTGATTAAGTAGGAGCTTTGCTGCATGTTTGTTCAGTCCTGCCATCTTCCACTGAGAAAGAAAATTATGCAGAATGTGTTTTTTTCCTTTTTGTGTATGTGTTTATTTTTTTATGATTAGGGAGGAAACGCTGATTCAGTTACTTACAGGATCGGGAGCACGGATCTCATCAGCTGCTGTGGTTCTGATAGTCTGTCTGCCCCCCCCCCACCCCTGCAACACAGACACAGTTGTCAACAATATGCTTTTGGCTGTGTGTGTGTGTGTTTTCATTTTGTTTTTCTGAGGATGTGATGCAACATAGGAGTTTTTCTGTAAGGAGTGGGATTGAGCATGTCCGCTGGGCACCATGTTCAGCACTTCTGTGATAGTGCTTCCATAATTACAGTTTCAGCAACTTGGTGCGATGTATTTTTATTTGAAATGGTAACCGTGAATGTTTAAATAAATACTCATACTGTTAAAGAATTAGTGGAGGAGCAGGACAAGAAGAGGTATGGCGTCTTCTGAAACAGTTGGTTTGGGGTACAATCGTTATTTGAAAGCCGGGGCACGCGCAAATCGCTATGCTGATCAGATCGGGTTGTGCTCGCAGTTTTTTAAGGTCAGCTTTTTGTTTAATGAGAGAGAAATAAATTAAAATGTTTTCCTGTGGTGCTGTTGTACTGTAAGCGGTGTGTATCTGGTGTCAAGGCAGCATTGGCAGTGAGAGCGTAGTGTGTAGGTGTGGGTTTGAAAATGAAGCTGCAAGTAGCATGAATAGTTGAGAGCAGTGAGCGGGAGAGCCTGGCAGACAATTATATTCAAAAACTGGAAGGCATAGATCTCTGACTGTACTGCATCCTGCTTGGCATAACAAGTACCAGTTGCTATGTATATGTGCTGATAAGGACATGGGTACTGGTACCTGTTAACCAATCAGGATGCAGCATCTCACGTACCCATTTTATAATATTGTACAATGATGGGCTTTTCCTTCTTCTATTGTAACATGGTTTATGTGGTATAAATTTATTTTATAGTTCAAGTAGTATATATTTATATATTTCCCAGCTTGTTCCTGTCATTGCCTCTAGAAACTTAGTTTCTCAGTCCCATTGACTGATTCATGTTATTCATTATTCTAGAATGTGTAAGAACCTGGGTGTCACAATTGACCAATCACTTACCTTCATGCCCCATGTTGATCAGCTGGTTGGCAATATCAATAAGAAACTTGGTGCACTATGTAGGCTTAGCCTTAACCTTACCACTGAAGCCACACAGGTGGTGTTCACTAGCTCCATCCTCCCTATGATAAATTACAGCATCCTGGTCTATGGGGCAGCCTCAAAAACAATTCTAAATGGGGTCAAGATGACTTTAAATAATGCATGTCACTTTGTCACTGGAACAGCCAAAACCACCCAGACCTGTGCACTTTATAATCTCACAATCTGGCTACCCCTTACTAGCAGGATAAAATATTAGACCTGTCTCATGGGAGCAAAAGCACTAATAGGTCTCACCTCTCCTGGGATACAAACTCTTCTAACTCTCTCACAAAATGCCTATGCCACCAGGAGCTCGACCCATGGCTAGCTCTCTGCACTGCTCTGCAGAACAAGCCTAGTCAAGTGCTCATTTGCAACCAGACCCCCCCCATTGGTTAAATTATCTGGGCATACCACCTCAGGGGCTTTCAAAGATTGGACAATTCAAAAGAGACCTACTCAGGGCACTCTCACCTGGCTAATAATTTTGCTGTCCCTAGCAATTACACCTTCTTCCCTAAGACTCACACCATTTCTGCTTTCTTAGCCAACCTGGATAATCTATCAGCACTGCAGGCTATTATGCCTCACATGTGCTGTCCTGTGTGCTCTGACAATGCCTATATAGGTTGCTCTCTGCTATCTGTTGTCTACTGTAACCAACCTTCTGTATTTACCATGAACTGTTGCACCACCCTGTAACTGGTGTGTATGCACCCTGAACTATTGTACCACTCAGAATTTGACATGGAACCTTTTGTAAATGAGTATTAGTGCTCAAATATATTTATCTGATCTGCTTAAATAAATAAATACATAAATAGAATCTGCTCTTTTGTGGTTATAATATATTATCCTCCATTTGCTGTGATGGAAACTTGTATTAAGTGATAGTAAGATCACCGAGTTGTCACTTGATTAAAGGGGATCCATTATCTTATGTTATACTATCTGCTGCATTGGTAGGTACAAGGCCCAGAACATTTTACCCCTCTTACTATGTTTAATTGAGACAAGTTGCATTCTCTGATGATGTCTAATAAAGAATGTCTTTGTGCTTAATGAGACTGTTGGTTGCTCCAATCAATATCTAGTTGGTTGAAATCATCTAAAATAAGCATATCACCATTGCTACTGTAATGGGTTATATTTTCTAGATAACTTGTATATACCTCTGTTAATAAAGGAATAATGCACTCTAGGGTGTATGTCGTGCTGGGATAATGCCATGCCTGGGGCATCCAATGCCCCAGGTGTGGCGTTATCCCAAATGATACACACCCTGGAGTGCATTACAATGGCTCATTGTTATATATAAAATAAAAAAAATAATTTTAATGAATGTTTTTATTAGTGTGGAAAAATATTTTTGTTTCTTAAGAGGAGATGCAAAAAGGATATCTAGCTCATATAGCTCATCTACAGGTTCACAGTGCTGAGACTAAACCCATGGTGTTGTGCTGGGATAACTAACCAATCACAGTCCAAGATTATTTCTTACCATTGTATAATGCCTAATGAAATATATATTGTCCCAGTTATAAGCTTTCTTAGTTTGATGTTGTTAACAGTAACCCAGACTAACTCTACATTATGATTGTTGATATGCTGAAGTTCTACACACTGTAATTCTTCCCTCAAATAGATTGCAACCCCACCTCTTTTTTTTCTTTCCTACATTTTTGGAACAAAATATACCCCTTAATATCTTTATCCAATACGTCCATCTCATCCCATTGGATTTCAGTAACAGAAATTATATTGGCATTTCTTTTCTTTATCAATAGTTTGAGACTGTCAAATTTATGTATCAAGCATCTAGAATTTAGAGGTATTGCTGTTCTGGTCTACACAGCCTTTAGATTTGGATATGCATTTCTTTGTAGCCCTATCACCCCTTGTTTTTAGTTTAAACCCCCCCTTTAAGATGCTCTTAAATCTGTTTCCCCAACACATTTGCCCCTTAAATGCTGAGATTTGAGTTGTCGAGTACCTAGAGGCCAGAGGGACACAGGACTCAAGGCAGCATGGATTCTCAGCGGGAAGGTCATGCTAGGTGAATCTAATAGATTTCTTTGACTGGGTGACCAAAGTAGTAGATCAGGGAGGGGCTGTGGACATGGCCCACACAAAAGATTAATATACAAGTTAACCAGCCTGGGAGTGGGTCCCAAGATAATAGCCTGGGTAAAGAATTTCCTGGAGAATAGGACACAGAGGGTAATAGTAAATGGAGTCCACTCTGAAGAAAGGGGGGTTACTAGTGGGGTACCGTAGGGTTCAGTATTAGGACCAATCCTCTTCAATGTCTTTATAAGCAACATTGCAGAGGGACTGGAAGGAAAAGTGTGTCTCTTTGCAGATGACACAAAGATCTGCAACAGAGTTGATGCACAAGGTGGGGTGGAAAGGATGAGAAGGGACTTGGCAAGGTTAGAGGAATGGTCAAATGTATGGCAGCTTAGATTCAATGCTAAGAAGTGCAAGGTAATGCACCTGGGAAACAAAAACCCAGGGAAGAGGACACAATGGGGGTGAGATACTAACAACAATAAAAATGGAAGGGACCTGGGGGTAGTCATATCAGATGACTTAAAGGTGGAGCAAGCAATGTGAGAGGGCAGTAAGGAGGGCTGGGGGATACTGGGATGCATAGGGAGAGGCATCACTAGTAGAAAACAGGAAGTTGTTATCCCTCTGTACAGACAGCTGGTGAGACCCCATCTAGTGCATGTGTGCAGTTCTGGAGACCCAATCTCCATAAGGCCATAGACAAGATGGAAGCTGTCCAGAGGAGGACAACTAAAATGGTGCAGGGTCTGCACCAGAAGACATATGAAGAGAGACTAAAGGAGCTTAACATGTATAGCCTTGAGGAAAGGAGGGAGGCGGGGACATGATAGAAACTTTCAAGTACCTCAAGGAATCAACAAAGTCCAAGAGGGTAGCATCTTTCAAAAAAGAGGTGTGCAAGAACAAGGAGGCAATTTGAAGATGGGGGCAGCTCAAAGGTAATGTAAGGAAGTATTTTTTCACAGAGGGTTGTGGATGCATGGAACGGCCTTCCGGAGGAGGTTGTGGAGTCAAAAACAGTGGTTGAATTCAAGCATGCATGGGACGGTCATAAGGCAGTTCTAGGGGTTGGGGGTAGAAAGAAGTAGGCTTCTGGTTAACTAGGATCTGCAGCTTATTCATTAGGTAGGGAAATGGGCAGACTGAGTGGGCCAAGCGGTCCTTATCTGCCGTCAAATTCTATGTTTCTATGTTTCTATATTTAGTCAATCCTTAGTGTAGTGTTATTGTTCCCCTTAGAATCGATTCCAGTGTTTTATCAAATGGAAATTGAACATGTCCAATCATCCAGTCACTTATTCATTTTTATTATCTCCAGCTGATTCTTCTTCATTCTCCTTAGAATAGGCAGAATTTCTTAAAAAAAAAGTTGGCTTACATCTGTGCTATAAAAGGTCCTGCTGAATTTTTGTTTTATTTCCAATTCTGATTTTTTTTCTGGTGTTGTTTGTTCTTACTTGGACAATTACTGTGGTTTAGAACCTGTATTCTTAAATATCCCCTTGATGTTTTTCTGTATGTCTTTAATTTTAGCACCAGGAAAGCAAGAACTCATGCTACTGTATGATCCTTATCCACTCCACAAACAACTTGGTCTGTATATCTAATTATAGAATCAATAGTTACTAATTTTTGGGTGACTCCTATTTCCATTTCATCCCCTCATCCCTCATTGTTTTCCTCTTTTCCTGATATATATGCTTTATTTATTTATTTGAAAATTGGTGATTGGGAAAGGCACACTGGGCCAAAACATGTCTCCAGGTGCAGCCTGGGGGAAAGGGTTACAGAAGGCACAGTGAATAAAACAATACATTTCTTAGTAGATAAATAAAGTAAGGGCAGAGTACAATAAATAACAATCAGCACAGGCACATATCTTAGTAAAAATTAAAGTGTGAAAATTACAGCAACAGCATGTCATACCTATACACTTGCAGAACAATGTAACATCCAGGCACAAAGGCTGGTACTACTGCACACTAGAGACAAGTTAGGCAATGGAGTGCTTAACCCTTGAACCAGCAGTGCCATCAGGAAGGGCTACATTTGGGAAGCAGGTGCAGGTGAGAGAGAGTGGAGAAGTTTCAACTGGTGCTTGAGAGAGCCTGTGGAGGTGGAACAGCAGAGGGAAGAGGGGAGCAGGTTCCAGAGTAATGGAAGTCAATAGGAGAAGGCAGATTGCCTAGCGGAGGCAAGAGGATGAAAAGTGGAGAATGTTCAGTTGTCTCTGGAGCAAAAGGAGCAGGGAATGGGGGGGACTGAAGATAGGAGTGAGGAGAGTCAGGAGTGAAGGAAACCAAACTGATTTTTGAAAATGAAGGATGTACAGGATGACTGGAGATGTGAGGGTAGGGTAGAGAAGTATAGATAGGGAGGAGTAGAGAGAGAGCAGTGGTGCATACAAGGAAGGGAGTTTGAGTGAAGTGACAGAAGGCATTCCAGAGGGCAGTAGCATAAACCACATCTACATAGTCAAATACTAGGAGCACCATTTTAGCGACTGGCTCTGCTGAATCTGCAGGTGTAAGAAGTCTTTATTACAATACAGGGCACCCAACTTAATGCAGAGTTTTGCATGGATTACATCGATGTGGGCTATGCCAAGATTGCCATCAAGCTACACACTGAGATACTTGAAGGACAGCACTACTTCAATGGGGGAACTATCCAGCATGAAGAAAGTTGTAAGTCTTGAGAGTCTGGCTAGTTTCTGGCTGGTACCAAAGGTCATAAACATGGCTTATTTGGTATTATCCTGGAAATGGTTGCAATGGAGCCAGCACAGAATGTTGTGGAAATCCTGCTGGAGCAGGTCTTTCATAGTAGCAACAGAGAGGCTGGAAATGAAAATGACTGTGTCATCTACATACACTACATGTGAATATGTGAGTTTGCACAGGCAGAAGGGAGGTCATATAAGAACATTGAGAAAAGGATGGGACTCAGGATGGAGCCCTGCAGGACACCATCTTGCATGGGAAGTGATGGTGATAAGACATCTCCAGCCTCTACTGATTGTTGATGGCCCATTAGGTAGGGACAGAACCAGCCAATGGTGTGAGCTTAGAGGCCAGTAGAGCTCAGCTTGTTCAAGAGGAGCAGGTGGGACACTGAGTCAAAGACTTTGGCCAGATGAATGAAAATGGCAGCAGTGATGTGCTCCTGATCCATCCCATTCCAGAGAAGAGGGAGTCAGTGACCCACAGCAGGGAGACAACTGTGAAGTGGTACTTCCAGAATTCAGAATGAAAGAGGGACAGAAAATTGAAGAATGAACCGTGATCTAGAAGTTTAGAATACACTAGCTTTTTGTATTTTGAACAACAGAAAGGTGGGTTATACTATTTTATTATGTTCTCTATTTTAACTGTTCCCACTACGAATGCACAGCTACAGTCAACCTGATTCTCAAATTGACTGTTTGGAGGGATAGATAAATTCACACACTCAGGGTAGATCTACTTCAAACTAGTACAGTCTCACTTTAACTATCATTAGGCACTATAGCCTAGAGGTTAGAGGAACAAGGTGTGAACGAGCTTGATACATCCAGCAGACCAGACCTGAGTTTGATTCTTACAACCTCCACTTGCATACTGTGTGACTCTGAGCAAGTCACTTAACCGCCCAGTGCTCCCAGGTCACCCCTGAAAGCAGGCACTTGTGCCTAGTGGGCCTTACCCGGTTACCAAAGACAAAAATAAAAAATTAGCCCAGACAAAATGTTTACTCTAATAGTAATGCTACTTGATATCATGGTCTTATTCTAAAGACAACCACGTTCCAATGAGTTTGATTTTGTTTTTACTTATTGCTGCTCAGTCACTTCTCTATGTAAGTAATCTGTGTTCTATCATCTATATATGAATCAGAGTTCACAACCTACCTACCTTTTCTGGCTGACACAGCAGACACATGTCTCAGCCATGTATTCCTTCAGCCATGCTCGTCGATGGCTTACAGGGCAGCTCAAGATATAGGACATGACTCAGAAACATTAATTCCAAGGTCACATTCTAACTAAACCAAACTGTCCAATTTTTAAATAAAATATAGATAGTAAGTGCTTAGGCCAAGTCCTAACATGACACCTGGCCTCTAAAAGCTGTCTCTCACTGGTTGGCGAACTTTTTAAGTTTTGGTATGATTGCCCCTCATTTTTGTAGTCCTCCTTTGTCTACAGAGAACTACAGCTCCCAGCAATCATAACTTAGGTCTTTAGCTAGTCCTTAGATACAGTGATGGGATTTTTGTTCTTTTTTTTTTCTATTTTCTTGAGACAATTTTTTTTAGAGAGACAGAGAGGAGTGATAATCCCACAAAAATACATAATCTGCAGACTGACCTCTGGTGTGAATGCCTCCATCCATGCTCAATTCATTGGTTTTCCAATCTGATTTTTGGATATAGGATTATCAGATTTGCAGTCTGAAACTCCTAAATCATAAATGGAATCCTCAAGCCTAATTTACATAGGCATTAGGTTTTAGCATTTAGGATTTCAAATATCTGAATTCTAAATTTGATTTTAGGTACTTTTAGGAGGTGAAACAGAAGCAGATTCAGATTTTGAAGTTCCTAAAATCATAAATCCCAAAACTGGATTGGAATCAGTCAATTCAGAGCATCCTTGGTCTGTTTGGCCCTTTTTTCTCCAGCAGTTTGGTGCATCCTATCTTGAGTAACAATTTTGGGAAAATCTTGAACTCCTCTACTTGGCAATAAGGGGCTCCATATTGAGCGAACTGTTCTGAATAAGAAGATTATGACAACCAGTCTCCAGAACTGAAGAAGCAATTTTATAAAGAGGATATGGGGAGGATATATTGGACAAGAAATATCAGAAAGTGAGGTCCAAAAATAGGGAATCATTACCTGAAGCCAAACAAGTACCAAGGGGTGATGCCCACAACTGGGGTATGGTGACATTTTCTACTGAATTCAACAACATTGCAGGACAGATACTGTAGGTAACATCATTTGGAAAAAACTGGCACATCCTTCACAGTGATGTCAGTAATATTACAGTAGGGAATATAATAGGTCCTACCTCAAGGGTCAGTTTTAGAAAATCACCAAGCCAAAGAGACAAATTGGTATGCAGTCATTTTTATTTTGGTGCACTTGTGCAGCCAACATCTTGCGGTAGTGCAGATTTGGAGGCACAGTCGCTGTTGGGTGAATGCAGGCATGCATCAGTAGGTGAATCCCTCATTCTCCAATCAGTCTGCATGCTGGCGCCACACCATGCATACTAAAGTGGCAAGCAAATCTAAGGAAAGGTCCGCTGCAGTGACAGCAAAGCTCTTCACACACAGCGGACCCTTCCTACGTGCTTCACCAGCTGCAAACAAAGCAGAACAGTGGCCACTAAACTGCAGAATTCGGGGGTGTCCAATCTCCCTGGTTGGCTTACCCTGCCCAAGTATGTGCCGCCGGTAGAGCCCACTCCCCGTCGGCAGAATGTGTCCCCCCCTCCACTTTCGTTGTTTGCCGACTGGGGTGCCAATCCCCGTCAGCATCCATCACCCCTTTTCCCACTTTAATGTGGCAAAGGGGGAGCCCACTCCCCATCGGCATGATGTCCCCCCCTTCTTCTGTGCCAACGGGGGTGCCCAATCCCCTGTCGGCTACTGTACTCCCCACAAAAAAGAAACCACCTGTAAAAAGGAAAACCATTTGCAATGTTTTTTTTCCCACCTGTAAACAGAAAACGGTCCTTAATAGTCTCCCTACCCACCATCTGCACCCACCCACTGCACACCCTGCCTCCCCATACTCCCCTAACCCCATACTTACCTCCAGAGCTTGGCACGATGATCTTCAGTGGACCGGGAACATGTCTGCACTCTTCAAAACTGACTGCAAACTGAAGAAATTCCGATAAGCTGTATAATGGAATAAATAGGGGTTTTTCAACTTTGATGCATATCTCGGGCATTTGTTGGCATTTTGGCACCACATTTTCAACATGGGGTTTTTGGCATCCCTCCTCATGAATTCTGTCACTGTTATGATGTCAATCGGTCCAGAAAGGTGATTTCGTAGTCACTACGCAGAATCACCTTTCGGGACCGATTAATGCATGGACAGTTCATGAGGTGGGCTCTCAAAAAACCTATGTTGCAAATTTGGTGGAAAAATTCCAAAAAATGGCTGTTTTATCAGCATGCATTGAGCAGTTGCTATGCATGCTTGTAACTGTGTGAATTCACAATATTTTCATGCCATATTTTCAACATTATAATTTTTCTACACCTCCTTGTGAACAGTACAGCTGTCATTTTTCACATCCTGGCTGAAATGTGTTTCTGCACTTCTGGTGCGCAATACTGCAGTCACTGTGGGAAATCAGTGTTTGGGGCAGATTACAAAAATGACAGTGACACAGTACATGAGCAGAGGTCCTAAAATGACTATGTTGAAAATTTGGTGACGATACTCCATAAAATGACTGTGTTATGAGCATGTGTTGCACAGTTTGCATGCACACTCATAACATTGTGCATTTGTACTATTTTAACTCTGGATTTTCACCATTGGCATTTTTCCACACCTCTTGATGAACAGTACCGCTGTCATTTTATATATCCTGCCTAAAATGTGTTTGTGCACGTCTGGCACAGAATAGCATGTTTGCTGTGCGACATCACTTTTTGGGACAGTTTGAGGAAATGACAGTGACACTGTTCATGAGCAGAGGTGCTAAAATGCCTATGTTGAAAATTTGGTGCCGAAATTCCATAAAATGACTGTGTTACAAGTGTGCATTGCTCATTTCCCAAGCACCCTTGTAACTTCACAAATTTGCAATATTTACATGCCACATTTTCACCTTTGCCATTTTTTTACACCTCCTTATGAACAGTACAGCTGTCACTTTTCACATCCTGCCAAAAATGTGTTTCCGCACTGCCCTACCAAAGCCAATGCCAGCGCGACAACATTCGGCATTGACAAATGCTTGTTTTGTACCTGGATGGAGTAGAACAAGCCTGCTTCAGCTACAATGAAAAAGGGTTACTTTCCATGCAAGAGGTGTAATGTGTGCCAATATGGTGTGCAAAGCAAATAGTTTAAAAGCAATAATTTGCCCTTGGATTTTGACATTCGAGAATGTATTTCCTGTTCTACAAACTTTGTTATATATGTGCTACAGTATCCTCTTTGACTTTGTTATGTAGGTAGAAAGGTCAGGATGCTTAAAGAAAGAATACAAGAGCATATTAGATCAATAGCCAATAGAAGACTAGATACACCAGTGGGCAGATATTTCATTGGGAAGCATGGGGGGATCACAGACCTCTAAAGTTCAAGGGTTTGGAACTTGTTAGAGCCCCTGTTTGTGGGGGGGGGAGGGAAAGCTTAATTTATTATTAATAAGGGAAAGTTTCTGGACATTCAAGTTAAAATCAGTCAGTCCTGAGGGACTTAGTAAATTTTGAAATCTGAAACCTTTCCTGATAGACAGTTGTTAAGGTGGAAGATACAACTGTGAAAGGTCTTATAGATTCAAGAAACAGACAAACCCTGGTGCATGTTGAACTTCTGGGAAAAGACTGTGCAAAAGGACAATAAGTAAGTGAGCTTATTGTTCAACAATACAGCCATTACAAATTACAATACAAACACACATAAATACTTTAAAATTATTTAAAATCATTAACCTGAATTACACAGAGGTCAAGCTAAGTCTGCATCATATTGCACTAGACTAGTACTAAATAGTCAAGTTAATATTAGTTCTATTCATATTGCACATTTACTTTGCATAATCAGAAATTGTCGTTATAATGTAAGTCATTAGACTAAATTGCACATAAGGCCGAGTAAGTTACAGTTGCAATTACTCTTGGCACCTTTGATTAGGGAACACTTTTAACACTTACTGGACAGACTGGTTAGAATTCAACTCATATTACACAATGATTCTTTTAACATATTCCCAAAGTTTCATAAAAATGTAGATTGCACTTTTCAACGGTAGAAGAATCCAGCCGAAGCTCTGACTGCTATTTCATTCTTACTATATATCAAGATTCTCACCAATGTAGGATTATAAATTAGTAAATCCCTAAGATCATCGACATTGAAAATAATTTTAAAAAGTGGCAACCTTGGTCTTTTGTACCATGGACATTGACATATCACATGGACAAGATTCTCAGGTTCACCCATATTATAGTCACAATTGACTGAGTGGTCTTTAACCTTGCTATACATTTTGTGCAATATATTGCTATCAAAGGTTTCAAATTTGTAGTTCAGCAGGGCAGCTGTTAACTTAGCAAAAGGACAGGTACTATGGTCATCTTCTTCCACAGGGACACATGATACTATTGCACCACCCAAATGACTCTGAAAATTAATGGACCTTTGCGCCAAATGCAAGTGTGGGTAGTACCAAAGTTGCCTGTACCTGTAATCATTGCAAGTGACTGTCCAGGATTTGTTAAGTTTATCACAAAGGGAGTAAACCCTGTGATTTCAGCAGCTGTGAAAACAAAAGCATATGCAAAAAAGAATCTCAGATGTTAGGGGCTTTTTTCCTTTTGCTGAGTGTGATTTGGTCTTATTTGATCCAAACTACAAAATTTGGAAGTGTGGGAGAGAAAGAAGATGCCTGAAAAACACAGTGGCAACAAAAAACTGATAGACATATTGAGTTGTTATATGAAAATAGTGAAACTAAACTAATAACTGGTTTTCTGAGAAAACTAACAATGCTACTGTCCAAAGTTATTTTAAGCAGTTACAGGTGAAACAAAATCTGATGAACCAATGTTTAAAAAAAATTAATGGGCTACTGTACAGAGTTTAGGTTAATCCTCAGATGGAGGGACAGATAGTACAATTGGTCGTGCCAAAGAATTATAGAACTGAGTTGTTACAAATGGCACATGATAGTTCTATGGCTGGTCATTCAGGGAGGGACTGCACCCTAGCTAGATTGTTGCACAGATTTTACTGGCCTGGGATTCATGGGGACATTGTTACCTAATGCAGGTCTTGTGCTGAATGCCAGGAAGTAGTCCCCGTGACTAAAAGAAGACAAGGTGTGCCTGGTGCACCTGCCTTTGGTATACAGTATATACCTTTTGAGAGAATTGCAATGGATATGGTTGTCCCTTAGAAAGTGATGGCAGAATGGGACAGCAAGGTCCATCTAGTCTGCCCAAGAACCTACCTGGTGCTACCTGGGCCCCCTAGCCAAAACTGAAAAGGGTAATTGATTCAATTTCATAGTATGTGACTATGCTTCTCAATACCCAGAGGCAATTCCAATGTATACTGTCACAGCCCCAAAAGTGACAGCAGTGCTTGCCAAAATTATTAGCAAGGTGGGCATTCCTAAACGTATTATTACTGATTAGGGTAGTAATGTCGGTGCTGCATTGCTGAAGGAGCTGTTCTGGCTACTAGATAACACTGCCATAAGAATCTCCTCTTATTGCCCTAAGACAGACTGTCTTGTCTTGCATTTTAATCAAATCCTAAAATGCATGTCAGAAAGGTTTGTGAAAGTTGAAGGGAAAGACTGATATCAATACTTATCTAAATTGCTTTTGCTTACAGAGAAGTGCCACAATCATCAACAGGTTTTTCACCCTTTGAGAAGTTGTATGGTAGACAACCTAGAGGGCCACTTAATGCAATAAAAGAAACATGGGAAGATAACCCTGCTCAGAAAGAGTCTATTCATCGTATATGTGTGCACAGAGAAAGAAACTGGCAAAATATGTTAAAATTGCCCTCAGTAATCAGGAAGAAGCACAAAAACAGCAGAAAATGTATTATGACCATGGGGTGAAAAAAAATGTTTTTTATCCAGGTGAAAAGATCTTGCTACTGTTACCCACTGTACAAAACAAACTGTTAGTGAAGCGGTAAAGGTCATATAAAGTGGTCGGGCATACTGGTACAGTTAACTATGAGACTGAAACCAGTGATAGGAAAAATACTACCAAGATATTCATGCTAACCTCCTGAAGAAATGGGTTGAAAAAACACCAATGTTTGCATTGTTAGTATCACCAGAGACTGATAAAGAAGATATTTTATTTATTTATTTATTTATTTGTATATTTATTCCTTTCTTTTGCTAAATGGGTAAGGCCCACTAGGCACAAATGCCTGTTTTCAGGGGCAACACAGGAGCACTGGGGTGATTAACTGACTTGCTCAGAGTCACACAGAATGAAAGTAGAGGTTGTGGGAATCAAACCCAGGTCTGGTGGATATACCAAGCTCATTCACAGCTCATTACTCTAACCTCTAGGCTACACTGCTAGCCAATATAAGGGATATGCAGTGGGGTAGTGTATGATAATTTTTTTATCTGAATGAGTTGTGGTTTGACCTCCTTGTTCTCATGAGTGGCAAAGCCACAAGAGAAAGCTATGGAGGTCAAAACATAACTCATTCAGATAAATTATCCTCCTGCCAATGCATATTTAGTGTCTATAATGGGTTCCTGATAGTTTTTTTTCATATATTTAAAAAAGTGTAATGTTTTTTCTTTTGATGCAGTGTAAAATCTTGTACTTAACTGTTTTCTTCCACTATTCTTCTGTCTTGTTTCTTTCAATTGGACAGGGTCAAAGTCTACGTGGTATCTGATTGGCTAAGGGTTTGTTACAGCCATTTCTTATCTGTGCAGGCATGAAATCAGTCTGCAAAATGACAGTAGGTGGCAGGATAGTGATATTGTGGCCTACCTGCTTCAGAGCAGTGTGAGCAGCAGAGTATCCTTGTGAAGATGCCCAGTCCAATAAGTCTTCTTCTGCATGTCTTCTGTTGTGTCTTGTCAGCTTCAGGAAGTTGCACACCCTTCTTTGCTACAGAGGATGGCATCATCCACCCCCCCCCCCCCGAGAGTCTGTCTTCAATTCTGGAGGATGTATCCCTGAAGTACTTGGCAAGAAGTATTTATTTTTCTATTTTTCTATTTGTGAGTTTTTGGAGAGAAAATGTCTCAAGGATGAAAAAGATAGAGACCAGTACAGACTTCATTGATGTCATGGTTTTGCTTTCTTACATTTTTGCTTCTGATGACTGTGTTTAGTGTTATTAACAAATGTGCTAATTTGTTATTTAAAGTATTAATTTTTATCTTATCACTACAGCATATGTTAGTTGGTGGGGGGTGCAGTTCTCGTCGGTGTCATTACTATGTTCAGTGGTGACTTGTATATGTATTTTTGAATAATGCAAGACAACTTTTTATGAACGGTGATATTTAGGGCCCTGCTGAATGTAAATGATTGATTCAGTTTTACAGTGTTTACAACTGTTTGTGATCATCTATAAGATGGGAGGGCAGGTGGCATCACAGAACAGATGTTCAGCTGTGAAACTTGAGCATTCTAAATTAGTGCTAGCAGTTCCTGAGTGCACGATGAGTTCACTGTTGAGATAAATGCTATGATGAGTTTACTGTTTAAATAAATGTGACTTTTCAACAGCAGACATCATATCTTCAACACTTGTTTTAACATCATGCTTTCAGCTCTCATGCCTATTGCATACATTCACAGTATATAGCTTATGACAGACTGGAAGAAATTGTTACTTTTGATGATGTAAAGGTGAAGGTTTCCTTGAAACTGTAACTTCTGATGATGTAATGGTGAATGTTTTTTTTATCCACAGAATAAACCACAGAAATTCATAACTTGGTAAAGACCTTTAAAAGTACTTTTACCAGAGTGCCAGGCCTAGCTAAAAGGGTCAAGCACGTAATAGTGACAGAGAATGTTCACCTTATCAGACTAGCTAACAAACACGGATTACGAGAGTGGTTGGCAGTATAAGCACCAAACTGAAAGAGTTAGGTATCATTGAAGAATCGAAAAGTGCTTGGTCACCACCAATGGTGATTGTAAATAAAAAAAGAAGGGAGTGTAAGAATCTCTCTTGATATTAGGAAACTTAATCAAGTGTCCATGATTGGCAACTTTAGTATGCCCAGGATAGATGATTTGGTGGAGAGATTGGTAAGTGCCAAGTAAATTACTATCCTCAATCTCACCAAGGGTTACTGGCAAATTCCCCTGACTAAAGAATCCAAAGAAATAACTGCATTTTCCACTCCAGTTGGATTTTGTCAGTTCACCCCCATGCCGTCTGATTTATATGTTGCACCAGCTACATTCCAGAGGTACATGGATGTAATTCTAGCTCCCCAAACTGGTTATTGAGCTAGTTACCTGGATGAAGTAGTGGTGTACAGTCCTGACAAAAAAAACAAAACACCTGTAACATCTACGAGCAGTTAACCAGTCTATCAAACATGCCAATCTGATTATTAATCCTACCAAGTTTACATTAGGCATGCAGGAAACCAGATACGTGGGATATATTTCAGGAAATGGAAAAGTAAAGCCATAGATTTCCAAGATATAAGCTGTAGCTAACAATACCATCCCTAAAACAAGGAAACAAGTCACTCCCCACACTGAACTCACAAAAAATAGTACCCAATTAATGTGAACTGGTCCCCAAAGTGGGATGAGACTTTTTGGACCACCAAGGCTGCATTATGTTCAGCCACACACACAGATGATACTGCCCTCCCTCCCACCTCTACATCTACCCACCCGGGGCTAGTTCTACTTTTATAGGCTCTAGAGGGTGACTGACAGCAGATATATTCTTCCTGTGGAGGCAGGAAGGAAGGTTTCAGCAGAACGGACAGAAACAGCTTCAGGGCACAAAGGCAACTAAGTAAGGTGTTTCTCTACTGAAGGAAAGTAGAGAAGGGAGGATAGAAACAGGAAGGCAAAGAGAGAGAGAGATAGAGAGAGAGCGAGAGAGAATATCATAAAGCAGCAAGGACACTTTTAGACATGATGGGAGTGGTGCAGTGCAGCGGCTGTGGGGCCACAGTCTTCAGGCAGACTTTCTAGAGGCTGCAGTGTTGTTCCATCTGTAGGTACCTCTCTGGGCTGAGAGTGGATGTTGCTTGTCTCCTGGCCAAACTTATTGGGATTTAGGGGGGGCCTCCTCCCTCCACCCAGGGATCAGGGACCACCAAGTCCACCCCCGCCAACTCACCAGTTGCCAGGGAAAAGGAGCAGCTGGATGACAGTGGACTCGGGGAAGGTGAGGGTGGTGGGGAAGAGACACATCCCTCCTACAGTTCCACTCCATAACTCCTATGCAGCTCTGGCAGGGCACGACTGTCCTAGAGATGCACCCACAGTGGTAATCAAGGAGAATTTAGTGGTCCTCCATGGTGGAGACCCTGAGTGGGAGTCAGAGGACCCCAGAGGAGGAGGAGGAGGAAGGAACTCCTGATGGGGGGCTCTATAATCAGGTAAGCAGACTTGGGGCCAGGAGGGGAGGGAGTGAGGGAGGTCAAGTGCATACCAGGCACCATGGCTTGGAGGGATGCAAAACACATCCTAAGAATCACTGAGGCAGCAGGATGGGAGTGTGAGTTAGATTTCATCATCCTCCTGAGGATGAATGACTTGGAAAGTGATGAGCCTAGGTTAGTGCAGGAGAAGTTTAAGGAGTTGGGGAAGGGTCTTAGACAGGTGGCATGCTCTGTAACCTTTTCAGAGGTGTTATCCATCAAGGGCAAGGGGATGAACTGGGTACTCTGCACCAAGAGATTCAACACATGGCTGAAGGACTGCTACAGAGCATAAAGATTTGGCTTCATTGAGGACTAGGGTTCCATCTTGAGGGATGCAGGCCTGTACAGGGGTGATGGCCTGCATCTATCTGGGGGAAGAACCAGGATCCTTAGTGAGAGGTTTAAATGTTTCATCAGTAAGCATTTAAACTAGCCAATAGGGTGGCAGAAATAAGCTGGGTGAAGCAAACCACCCCCCCCCCACAAAATGATACAGACAGCAGAGAGGACCCTAACGTTGAGAAATTGTCAAAGATAACTAAAACCAAAATAGGTAAAAATGCAGAGAAAATGCAGAATGGGAGTAAGGACAAGAGTGGTATAGATGAAAGATGGGGGGATAGGAGAGGAGTTATTATAAGAGGAAACAGTAAAAATCAGAAAGCCATGAGCACAAATGCCCACAGTGTGAGAAACAAAATCCCAGACCTACTGGCCCTGATGGCTGAGGTGGACCTGGACATTGTCACTGTTACTGAGACATGGTTCACTGGAAACCATGGTTGGGATATGACAGTACCAAGCTGCACTCTATTCAGGAGGGTCAGAGCGGGTAAAAAGGGAGGAGGAGTGGCTATCTACATCAGGGAAGGAATTAAGACAACTGATGCACAGGGAATACAGGGAGAGGGAGAGGCACTGTGAATCATCCTGGATATGGGAAATGGCACTGCCATTCAAACTGTTCACTATTCACAGAAGAAGGGGAAGGGGAGGGACCAAAGTTAGATGATAGAAGCACCACTGGGAGGGAGGTGGACACCAGTCCATTTAAGGAGGAGACAGTTTTAAAGGAACTCATTTATCTAAAAGTGGACAAGGTAATGGGGCTGAGTATTAAGAGAAATCAGGGGGGTGCTCACAATACCACTGACCAGCCTTGTTCAACAGTTCACTGGAAATAGGTGTATTACTAAAGGACTGGAGGAGGGCAGATGTTGTCCCTTTACACAAAAGTAAGAGCAGGGGTGAGGCTGGCAATTTCAGGCCAGTTAGCCTGACTTCAGTGGTAGGGAAATTAATGGAATCACTACTAAAAGAAAGGTTTGTGATATATCTCAAATCTAACAGAGCACAGGATCCAAGGCAGCATGGATTCACAGCAGTATGATCTTGTCAAACAAATCTGATAGAGTTCTTTGACTGGGTGACTAGGGACGTGGATCAGGGATGGGAGGTGGATGTGGCCTACCTGGATTTCAGCAAGGCCTTAGACACTGTCCCATATAAGAGACTAGCAAACAAGCTGTGTAGCTGTGAGTGGGTCCCATGGTGGTAAACTAGGTCAAAAATTGGCTGAGCGATAGGACACAGAGGGGGGTGGTGATGAATGGAGTTTAATCCAAAACAGAGGGAGGTGATCAGTGAGGTCCCACAGGGATCAGCACTTGGACCAGTCCTCTTCAATGTCTTCATAAGCAACATTGCAGAGGGTCTGGAAGGGAAGGTCTGTCTCTTTGAAGATGACACAAAAATCTGCAACAGGGTTGACACTCCAAGAGGTGTAGAGAAAATGAGAAGGTAACTAAGCAAGCTTGAGGAGTGGTCATGGGTGTGGCAGCTAAGATTCAATGCAAAGAAGTGCATGATCATGCACTTGGGGCACAGAAATGCGGGGGAGGAGTACATGATGGGTGGGTACTGACAGCCACCAAACAGGAAAGGGACATGGGAGTAATCATATCTGATGATCTAAAGGTTATTATACCATGGACCTCGCAGAACAACCAATCACAAAAGCAGGCTGGCACCTTACCACCATTGTAAAATCTAGCATTACCAACAGAAAAGATGCCAGCCAGCCATATATTTAAAAAAAAAAACAATCTGACTTCGAAATCATGGAACTGCAACCGCCATCTTCTTTCCCCGCTAAGCGGACACCATAAAAAAACAGCTCCGTGCATTGCAAAAATACAAAAGAAACAGTCTGTAAGCCTGAAAAACTAACCATAAACAGACTCATTTAACTTTCTCCCCACAACCACTTGCACCCGGCTTACCTGTAAATAATTTTCTCTCTCTACTCATCTCGACTCCATTCTGTTGCCAATACAGTCCCACTTCCACCCGAAAGTTCTATGATGGCAACACATAAGGGGAACTATTTTTTTTTTGCGGTGTAAGAAATACAGTAAAATGAAATGTAAATTAAAAAGAAAACATAACACACCATCATTTTTTGTTTTCTATATAAAAAAACAAAGTATAATCGCAATAAGCCACTCGAGTGTGTGGGTTATGGGGGAATTTACCATGGCTGGTGAGGATTTGCCCACTCGGCTGTGCCTCATGGGCAAACCACCCCAGCCGTAGTAATTCCCCCCATAACCCACACCCTCTCATGGCTTATTACTTAAACAAACAATGTGAGAAGGCTATGAGGAGAGCCAGTGGAATGATGGGGTGCATAGGGAGAGGTATATCCAGCAGAAGAAAGGAGTTGGTGATGCCACTGTATAGAATATTGGTGAGACCTCATCTAGAGTACTGTGTCCAGTTCTGGAGGCCACACCTCTGGAAGGACATAGACAGAGAAGGGTGACAAAAATGGTGCAAGGGCTACATCAAAAGTCATATGAGGGGAGACTGGAAGAGCCCAATATGTATTCCCTAGAGGTGGAGAGGAGAGAGAGGGAGGCTATGATAAAGACTTTCAAATACCTCAAGGGTGTAAATAAGGTGCAAGAGGGTAGCATCTTTCAAAAATAAATATGTTCAAGAACAAGGAGGCATGACATGAAAATGGGGGGGGGGTAAACTTAAGGATAATGTGTAGAAGTATTTTTTCACAGAAAGGGTGGTGGATCCATGGAACAGCCTTCCAGCAGAGATTGTTGGGGCAAAAATTCTAGGTAATTCAAAAACACATGGGACAGACTTAAAGGCACTCTAGCGATAGGAAAAAGAGGGTAAGCCAGAAAATGGGCAGACTAGGTGGGCCAAGCGGTCCTTATCAGTCATCAAATTCTATGTTTATAAGTTTCTATGCCTCTGTTTTAAGTATAGACTTTGAAAATCTATTTCTGTTACAGACAGATGCATCAGATGTAGGTCTAGGTGCAGTACTGAGTCAGAATATAGGGGGAAGGAAAATCCCATTCTGTATATTAGTAGGAAACTGCACAACAAAGAGAAAAAGTACTCCACTATTAAAAAAGAATGCCTTACTGCAAATGGACAATGAAGTCTCTTAACTTACAGTATATCTGCTAGTAGCTGACTTCATACTTGTAATAGATCACAGTCCTCTTTGTTGGCTTAATCAAATGAAAGCTAAAAATCCCAGAATCACATGGTGTAGCCTCAGACTACAGCCATTTAATTTCAAAGTGACACACAAATCCAGAATAGAGAATGTCAGTACTGATTTTCTGTCAAGATATAGTTCAGGAATTCAGAATTCAAAAGGTTGAAAAACTGTGTATGCTTAACTGAAAAGTCTGCTGTAAAAGATGTTAGTAAAAGAGGGATGCTGCATATGCAAAAACTGTAAATGTTATAAGGTAATGTAAAAGCGAAATAAAATAATGTTTTTGAAACTGTCCACTCTTGCACAGATCTTTGTGCCTTATGTGAAGAGGCAAATCTTAGCCTTATTACATTCACCTATGCAGCAGATGAATATATTGAAGAGGACCAGTACTAGTACTGACCCTGAGGTACCCCACTTGTCACCTCACTCAGATCTGAAAACTTCCAGTTGACTACCATCATCTTTGTTCTACCTCCCAGTCAGACAACTATACAATTTGCCATTTCTTTCCTACACCCCCAAGATTCATGTTCTTTTTGACTAGCCTCTGATGGGGGACTGAGACAAAATCCTTGCTGAAGTCTAGGTATACTATATCAACTGGTTACCCCTTGTCTGCTGTTGTTATTACCAAGTGGAAGAACTTAACCAGATTTGTCTGGCAAGATCCTCCCCTTGTGAACCCATGCTGTCTGGGGTACTGCTTCATGTTCCCTTCCAGGAAGATCATCAGATACTCCCAGACTAGAAACTCAAAAATTTTACCCACTATAGACATCAAGTTGACAGACCTAAGGTTCCATGGCTCATCCCTCTTTCCACTCTTTTTGGCCAGTCCCCATGGACCACCTTCCATGGCTAGCAAGAAACTGAAAATGTCTGCTAGTAACCCTGCTATAACCCTAGTACCTCTAAAAAGGTCTCTGATGTCATTGTTCCTAAATCCTTTTCTTCAATAGTGCTATCCTGTACAACTGCAACCATTTTGTATTACACATGTGGGTTCCTTTTCCCAATAAGCACTGCTTTACATTATGTGCATTGAAGTTCAGCTGCAAAATCTTTGACCATTTCTTCAACCTTCCCAGATCCTCCCTTAGTTCCCTTCTCCTTCATATGCTTCTACTACTGTGCAGATCTTTGTGTATTCTGTGGAAAAGCAGATCTTACCCTTGATACCTTTTCCTATGGAACAGATAAACACAGTATATTGAATAGGACCAATACTAGTACCGACCCCTGAGGAACCTTGCTTGTCACCTCACTCACATCTGAAAGCTCTCCATTGACTACCACCTTCTTTGTTCTACCTCCCAGCCAGCACTTTACCCAGTTTGCCATTTGTTTTCTCCACCCCAAGGTCACTACTCAATTTAACCAGATTTGTCTGGTAAGATCCTTCCCTTGTAAACCCATACTGCCTGGGATCCTGCAACCTGTTCTCTTCTAAGAGGATCACCAGATCCTCCCTTAGTAGAGACTCCATAATCCCATCCCACTCCCACAGTAGACCTCAAGCTGACAGGCCCCACAGGATGAATCAGTCAGTAGGGAGGACCCTAGAGTTGGGAAATCAACACTAAAAGCTACAACTGAGATAGGTAAAATGGTAGAGATAAGGAAGAATGTGAGTAAAAACAGGAGGGGAAGGGAGGGAGGGAAGACATGGGGATTGGAGGGGAGCTACTAGAAGAGGATATTGCAAAACATGGAAGGCCATGTGCATGAATGCCAGCAGCCTGGGAAATAAAATCCCAGACCTAGTGGCCTTCATGGCAGAGGTGATCCTGGACATTGTCACTCTTACCGAGACATGGTACACAGGGAACCATGAATGGGATATAGGCATACCAGGTTACACTCTATTTAGAAAAAAACAGGGTGGGAAAAAGGGTGGAGTGGTGGGGCTATCTATGTCAGGGAGGGAATTAAAGCAACTGAAGTTCAAGGAATGCAGAAGGGAGTGGAAGCACTGTGGGTTACCCTGGAGAATGGAAATGTCACTTTCATTCACACTGGCATGATTTAAAGACCTACAGTACAAGGTGAAAAGATGGAGAGGGTACTAGTGGAAGCCATCCACAAAATGACAGCCAAAGGTGAAGTGCTGCTGGTGGGAGACTTCAATTTGCCTGAGGTGAAATGGAGCACCCAGGCTGCAGTCACAGCCAGGAGCAGAGGCATCCTGGATGCCCTGCAAGGGGTGTGCCTTGTGCAGCTTTTGGCATAACCCACCAGAGAAGGAGCAATATTGGACCTGGTACTCACCAGTGGGGACAGAGTCACCGATGTAATGGTGGGTAGCCACCTGGGCCCAGTGATCATTGTATGATGTGGTTCAACGTGAGAACAGTGGAGGAGTCAAACCACATGAAAGCAAGGGTCTTGGATTTCAGACAGGATGACTTTGCAAAAATGAGGGAATGTCTCTGGGAAGCTCTGGCAGGGGAAGAAGAAAGGAGGGGATGTAGAGAAAACAACGGGCTAATCTTAAGGGAGCCATAATAGAGGCAACAAGCCTTTATGTTAGTTAACTAAGTAAAACAAAGAGAAAAAAAAACAAAAAACACTATAGTTCTCCAAGGATGAGGCTGAGAAGGTAAGAGAGAAAACGCTAGCTTTCAGGTGGTACAAGGAAACAAAGAGGGGGAAGACAGAGAACTGTATCTGGCAAAGCAGAGGAAGGTGGGGAAAGCAGTCAGGAGTGCAAGGGCACAAATGGAGGAAGCAATCTCTGGTCAGAGCCACTACATCTGCTAATGCATTAACTTGATAAGGGTGTTTCATGGACTTAAGTGCAAAGATGAATTGCTGTAGTCAGCTTTACGTGTAAATGTCATTTTTGGTAAAGTTAGATAATTTATCTGGTTAATCCTGTGTTTCCCATGTGTTTACAATGTGAGCGGTGAGTGTGTCTTGTACTATGTGGGGAAGGAGAGGGAGCTCTGCACCAAGGCCTTCAAGTTATGGTAAAAGAAATGGTGCAGATGTAACCCCTAGATGGCACTATCCCAAAGGCTACTACCCCTGCCTGATTTGCCACTAACAGGTTGAGGGGCCTGGATCCGATGGCGGGTGCCTCCACCCAGAGGTCAGGGTTTGCAATAGTTAAACTAACTTGGTCACAGCCCTCTGGGACACTGCAACCCCCCTTCTTCCCACTAGTGGCCCACACAATATATCAGAATTACCTTCACAGTATACACTTACCCCCAGGACTGGTTCGGTCAGTGTGACTCCTGGGACTCCCTGTAAAACAAGATGATACAGTGCAAAAACCACAGTACAATACTTTAACATAGACGAATACCTCAGGCAGTGTAACTTTGCTGAAACAAACAGATCTGATTTATTTAGGGGGATATAACAAGGATGGGGAAATCAGGTTAATTAGTTTAAAAGCATTAATAATCACAGTACTGTGCACATATTTCAGAATCCCAAATGTCCCTAATGTCACTCTTATTGGGTACCCAGGCAATAAGAGGCTAGCCTATTTGGTGCAGCTGGTTGGGGCCCTGAAGATGGAAAATGCATGCACAATACCCAAATTGTAATCCGGAGCTGGTAGGCTCAGTTCGTGGAGAAAGAAAGGAAAAGTAATCAGATGGAACACTTACAATTAGATGATGGTAGGGAGCTGCCCTGATTTGTACTCACAAATTCAATGCTGAAACTGAATGGAAGGCAGATTGTCCTGGATTGCCAGGAGGAGCAGACCATGTGGACAAGGTCCTTGTGACTAGACCCCACGGCAGTTCAGAGCAAATGGATGTAGTCTGGATTAAACTGGGGTTTACTTGCAGCTTCATGCACTCAATTCACTGTACAAGGGATTTGAAACTCGAGTCCCCACAAGCACTACACACATTTATATGGAAAAAGAAAGTACTATACCAGACAGGCTGCTTCTCTATCCCGATCGCAATTACTGCACAGTACCCGGGAGAACACACAGCAGATTCAGTTCCTGACAGACCGAGCGCAATTCAGCAATTTCTCCGGTCTTCTACAGGGTGAGCCTGGTTTCTACTCTTCAGATCTCCTTGATTCTCTTCACAGGTCAGATTCAGTCCAAACAAGCAGTTGCACAAGCTGCAGACCGAAACTTGGGGCCTTACACGCATTTCCCGACTAAAACTGCGCACCGAAGGAGCACAGGGCTCCTTCTCTCTTCACTGCCAGAGCTAAACTGAAACTCCAGTAGACAAAACCGGGCACTTCCTTTGAGTTCCTCCCAGTTCTTGGCTGGATTGGCTGTCACTCACAATAGACTCCCCCTGTTGGTGCAAAAAGGCGCTGAAGTCCAAACTACATTTCCCAGAGTCATTGCCCATACAATCTTCTTGTGGCTGGCTCAGATTACGAGTCCAAGTTCTGATTTGTCCACAGGCACCATTTTAGAGCTCTCTTAACCCACACTGATTGGTCCAGTTCAGCAGTTCAAAACTAGAATGGGGAACTAGGCAAACACAGTTCTGATTGCAAAGAAAAGCAGGTTAGACAAACTGTATTTTCATTATTACTCTAAATTATTTCTGTCAGTTACATCTTTCAGATAGGTTCCCTTTGCACTCCTAGAGACTGCAAAAAAGGTGCGAATTGGCAGCAGCTCGAGTGGGACTCAAGCAGGGAAACACACAGTCCCCCCATACAAACTAATTATGTCTGCAAGCAGACAGCTCTTAAAGAGACAGTACCAGAGGCTCTAAAAACACTCACAGATAAATGGCTTAAACGCCAAACACCATTCAGGCTCGGAGCACTCAAGCAAGCTCCTGGAAGTCTTTTGGGAACCCCCATTTGCAGGGGGGTTACACCCTTCCTGGCCTGGGAAAGCTTGATGTCTGCGTAAAGCAAGTACCCCCCATAAGTTTCAATTGCAACCATGTACATTTGCATTATGCTCACACATGTAATCATCAGTCAATATATCACTTTACCAGGAACACATTTCTGAAATGTTGCAGTACATCACTCTTTACACAGTATTACACACACATTGTACCATAACTCAGGTTATTACCTCTTGTACACGAAACCTGAAGAGAGGGGGCCCTTCTCTATCAGTTACCTTGGGGCTGGACGGGGTAAGGGCACCATACCTAGAGGGCAACACAAGTAACTTGGAGTTAGCACTGACGCTCAGTTTGGGCAATGAGCTCGGGGACACATACACTCCTTTATGGACAACATTGAGAGGCAAGTTCACAGACCTCCCAAGGGAATCATAACTGAGGTGCACCACAGGCTTTACAGCTTGACCAGTCTTTCTAGGGGGAACTGTTACAGTCTCTGCACTCTGAGTCTCATTTTCGGCATTGTCCTCACTTGTCAGGGGAGTCTCCATGGGGGTAGAGAGGCTAGAACTTGGGGCACTTTCAGCTCCAGGAGTTACAGTCTCTGAGTCCACAACATTTGGCTCACATGGAGAGCTTTCGGACACTGGCAGTGGACCGACAAGGCACTCAGAATACTCTTCTTGTTCTGGTGTATCACCAGTCTGTCCCAGTCCATCATTTTCCTCCCCTGAAAGCTCAAACAGTTCAACCATACACAATGATTCCATTTCATCTGACCTGATGCTTTGCACTTCACTTTCTGGGAGCATTGGCTCCAGGGACGAAGCTGGGGGCTTAGACAGTCCAGAAGGCCCAGCTTCGTCTCCAGTATTGACTAAGGGATTGCCCCGAAACAATTGACTCAGTTCGTAAGTAGGGTAGTATTCAAAGTCACACTCACTTTCTTCTGATATGGACCGACAGTCATGCTCAACTGGGACTTGTGGAGGGGAACACTTTAACTCAGCTTCCGTAGGTGCAGACTTTCTTGATCTTTTCTTAGCAGCAGCTCTAGTCACTGGTCCAGAGGGGGCATCTTCTGGGGGCTCAGACTCAATTAAGATTTGTCCAATGGGCAGTAAATGATTTCTATGCATTGTTTTTACATCGTTTGAATTATTCTCTGGCCTTACTTTGTACACTGGCAGATCATCTAGTTTGCCCACTACAATGTGAGGGAGATGGTGCCATCTGTCAGCAATCTTGTGTTTGCCATGCAGTCCCAGATTTCTTAGCAATACCCGATCTCCCTCCTGGAATTCCTGTGCTTTCACCTTTTTATCATACCGTTCTTTGTTGGCCAGATTTCTTTTGGCAGCCATGGTTTGAGCCAGTTGGTACGCATGATTTAGCTGGGCCTTTAACTTTTGCACATACTGTAAATAGTTGTCAGCTCGGACCCCATCAGGAGAGATCCCAAAACACACATCTACCAGCAGTCGAGCTTCTCTTCCAAACATCAGGCAGTAGGGGGAGAACCCAGTGGCATCACTTTTGGTGCAGTTATAAGCATGTACCAGGGTGCTAATTTGTTGGTTCCATCTAGGCTTGTCCTTTGGGTGTAGGGTGCCTAGCTTATCTAGCAAAGTGCGGTTGAAATGTTCAGGCTGTGAGTCCCCCTGGGGGTGGTAAGGAGTGGTTCTTGACTTTCTCACTCCCCACAGAGAAAGCATTTCTTTGATCAGATGACTCTCAAAGTCTCTCCCTTGATCAGAACGGATTCTTTGTGGAGCCCCATAGTGAACAAAAAAGTTTTCTGCAAGTACTTTAGCCACAGTGGATGCTTTCTGGTCTTTGGTGGGGAAAGCTTGGGCATATCTCGTAAAATGGTCAGTGACCACCAGCACATTATTGATATTTCTTTGATCTGACTCCAGACTCAGAAAATCAATACAGACCAGCTCCATGGGAGAACTGGTGGTGATGTTAACAAGGGGGGCAGCCCTCTGGGGCAAAGGTTTCCTCTGTAAGCAGCGACTACAAGTTCGAATGTGTTGCTCCACATCAGCCCCCACCTTAGGCCAGTAGAATCTGGATCTCACCAAATCAAGTGTTCTGTCTATACCAAGCTGCCCCATGTGGTTGTGCAAGGACCTCAGTACTGAGTCTCGAAAGGCAGTGGGCAGCACTAGTTGTTGTTTGTCTACTTGTCCCCCTCTGTCTACTGTTTCTCTGTATAACAGTTTATTGATCAGTTTCAACTTAGGACCTTCTTTGTATAACAATGCAGTTCTCAAATCAGTGGGCGTAATTTGGACATCTTTTCCTGCATAGAGGGCTTCTAAAGCTGATTTGATCATGGGATCGCGGGATTGAGCCCGCTGAATACTGTCATTGTCCAGCTGAGGCAGTGCACCAATGTCTATTGCAGAAAAGTGGCAATAAGTGGCAGGTATGCAATTCTCAGAGGGTCCCAAGCAATCCACCATGCAGTCCACTGCGTCCGTGGACATTTGTTCCTCCCTGTCAAACTTCTGGCACAGTGCCCGAATGTCAGGTTCTGACAATCTGACCCAATCATTCTGTGGAACAGGCCTCCGGGAGAGAGCATCAGCATCTATGTGGTTCAGGCCTGCTCGGTATTCAACAGCATAGTCGTATGTAGATAATGCAGAAAGCCACCGATGGCCAGTGGCATCCAACTTAGCTGAGGTCTGCAGATAGGTCAAAGGATTATTGTCAGTTTTTACTAGTATTTTAGCCCCATACAAGTACTCATGGAATTGGTCAACAATAGCCCACTTCAAAGCTAGGAACTCTAACTTATGTTCAGGATAGCTCTTTTCAGATGGGGTCAGGCTTCTACTGGCAAAGGCCACTGGTCTCAGGCCATTCTCATGCTCTTGGTACAACACAGCCCCCAACCCTTGCAAGCTAGCATCAGTGTGCAAGACATAAGGTTTTCTTGGATCGGCATAGGCCAGCACTGGAGCGTGGGTAAATTGATATATGATCTCATGAAAAGCAGTCTCACAATTAGGAGTCCAGCAGGCCCCAAATACTTCACTCGGATGAAAATACACTCTTTCAGTCTTGAGGGACGCTGACTTTTTGTATTTTTTGTGGATTGGGGGATACCCTTGAGTAAGGTTAAGTAAAGGGCAGATCACTCTTGAATAGTCCTTTATGAAACGCCGATAGTAACCACAGAATCCCAGGAATCTTTGCAGTTCTTTTAGATTTTTGGGCTGTGGCCAGGTGGTCAAGGCCTCAACTTTACTTGGGTCGGTCTCTATTCCCTCGGTGGATACTTTGTGTCCCACATACTTTACTGATGTTTGAAAGAATTGACACTTATCAATGAACAGTTTTAGGCCAAAGTCTTCCAGTCGGTCCAATACCTTAAATAATCTGCTCTCATGTTCCTCCAGTGAGCTGCCAAACACAATAACATCATCTAGGTATACCAAGCACTCTAGTAAGTTCATGTCCCCCACTGCACGCTCCATCAATCGTTGAAAAGTGGCTAGGGCGCCTGAAATCCCTTGAGGCATCCTCATGAATTCATAGAAGCCAAGCGGACAGATAAAGGCTGTCTTCTCATTGTCCTCTGGGGCCATCGGGATCTGGTAGTACCCACTGCAGAGATCCAGAACAGAGAACCACTTGCTCCCGTTTAGGCAGTCCAAAGCATCCTGAATGCTGGGCATTGTGTACTGATCAGGGATAGTCCGCCGGTTTAAGGTGCGATAATCCACGCACATCCTTACTGTCCCATTCTTTTTCCTCACTACCACAATGGGGAAAGCATAGGGGCTTCTGGATTCTTGTATTACACCAGCAGCTAACATCTCTTGCAGATGCCATCTCACATCATCTATGTCAGCAGATGCCAGGCGTCGAGACCTCTCACGAAATGGTCTTTCATCATGCAGCCGGATATGGTGCTCAGCTACTTGCACGCATCCTATGTCCCATTCCTTTAAAGAAAACACCTGGTCTCTCTGGGCAAGCTTCTCACTGATCATCACTTTCCATCCAGCTGGCAATGGGGAGTCACTGAAATCAAACAAGTCAGGCGTTACTCTGTCATTCTTCCCCGAACTCTTGCTGCTGGGTAGCACTGTAGTGTCTGCACAATGCACATTAGCCAGGGTGCAACCTCTATTTACTCGAATCTCTCTTTTAGACACATTATGAACTTGAACCATTACCCTTCTGGCATAAGCATGAGCTCTAGTGGGCAAAATACTAGGCTTGACCAGCAGTCCCTCCGGCAATTTTCCATCGCCTGGTGCATCCAACATTAATATTTTATTCTTAACATCCTTTCTGATACGGACCGCTCCCTGTAAGGTACACTGGGCATTTGGCGCCAGGATCAGAGACTCAGGATCCTTCTTCCAGACAATTCCAACCGGTTCCTCTGGTTCCACTTTTTCAGCATCTCTCTGTGCCTCATAGGCCTTCTTAATTAAAGCCGGAATTCTTAAAGCTCTACTAGTCCTTGACTCCTGTTTTTCATAACACAACTGTGCCAGCCATCCAAACATATGAGCATTTGCTCCAATCAACAAAGGGACACCATCATACAGTCCAGTGGGGGGACACACTAAGGCTAGGGTCTCTACTTGTTCGGCAACTCCAGCCACGGAGGTGGGGAAAGACAGTCAAATTTGGATATACCCGGAATAGGGGTAGGCCTTCTCACTTAACCCCAATACATGCAGTCCTTCTAATGGTTGTAAGGGTACATCTGACAAATGCTTCTGATACCAATCCTGGAACATAATTGTCACTTGGGAGCCACTGTCTAATACAGCTCTTGTAGACACTCCATTCACCTTTACAGTGGTCTCCATGGAGGGACCCACTATTCTGGACCAGTCTGGAGAGGCGGTAGCAGAGGCCTGAGCAACTGACCTTGCCACAAAAGGACGTGAGTTAGCATTTTTGGGGCCCTCACTGGGATAATTTCGTGCACCTCTTAACCACTGATTTGTTCTCCGAAGCTCTCCTTGTAGCCTATATGCAACTTTGTCAGTGTCTTTTGGGACCGGCATTCTCTCTTCATGTGCCCATCCTTCCCACAATTACTGCAAAACATACTTTCTGGAGTTTGAACTGGCTGAGGCACCACACTGGGAGCCAAGGTGAGGGTACTACTAACTGGAAACCTTGGTGCCATCTCTGTCTGTGGCATGATAAGCATTTGGAGACATCTCGTCAGTTTCTCCACTTCCATGGTCAAGGAATCGAGTTTGGAGCTGTTATCAGCAGGAGATACATGGGTGGGTACCCTCACCCCAATAGCAGATGCAGTCAGATATAGGTCGGGGCCCATACTTGCAGGTGCAGCCTTCACAAAGGGACTGTTTTTGAATTCCCGGATCTCTCTCAGCAGTTCACCGCAGGATGGCACTCCCTCATTGGCCCCCACTTCACAAGGACCTTCCGTTGCTGTGATCACTTGGGCTGTGCTCACCCCAAAATTAGACTCCCCTCTTCATCTTCAACCTCCCAAAGTTCTTTTATTAAGTCACAATAGTCTGGTGGGTTACTCCTTCTGTCTGGGAGCCTTAACTGAAGAAGCTGCAATTTAGAATGCCTTGCATGCTGTAGTAGGTGCTCCAACCTCACATGGTTTAAGTCACGGGTGGCTACCCCACCTTTTCGGTAAGCCTTCTGCAGAGCTCTCTCCAGATGAGTAACATATGCAAAAAGACTTTCCCCTGGCCACTGTTCCATACCTTGAAATTTCCACATTAAGCTCTCTCCTGACTCAATGCTTCCAAAATTGCCTTCAAGTACAGATAGGTACTTCTGGGCAGATGCATCAGGATACGTGGACCTCAAAAATGTAATGGCCTCTAGGGCAGGACCCCTCAGACTTTCTATAATGCTTTTCCGCTTCTCAGCCTCCACACACTGCCTCTCAGGTATCAGGGGGCAACACAATCTATCAGGTGTCCCAATCATCCTCCCCTGGGGGTGGGAGGTGCCAGAGAGATCCTCAACCTTGGTAAGAGTCGTGACTAATGGCAGGTGCAGGAATATGGGCCTGCATTGGTTCAGCCACCATAACGGGTACTGGAGCGGGAGACGGTGTTGGGGGAGGAACACCCCCAGGTGGCAAGAATAGTTTCTTCAAGTCCTCCACAGTTTTCCCTTCCCGCAGCAACCGTTTAGCAAATTTCTCCTCAAAAGTTTCAGATAGTGGTGGGGGCTCATCCCCCCCAGGTCTTTACTGTCCTTAGTTAGCACTCTCCAGGCAGTGAGGGCTCCCTCTGGGGTAATAGTCTGTGGCACTTTGGAGCTATCTATGGGATCCTTAAACTCTACTAGGGCCAGGAAAGTGTTGGTGAGCAGATTAGCATGTCGACCCACCACCACAGGGTTTTGTAAACCTTCCACCTTGGAAAGTACTCCCTGTACAGTGTCCGTATTGATACCCAGGGGATGTCAGGATAAGCATAGCATTTGGGGTCGATCTCCTCCCAGTACACCACCCACCAGCCGGTGCAGCCACTTCTGTCGGGTACCCTTATTTTTTTTCTTAACAGTGGTTTGTAAATATGGCCACTAGAGACACACAATCCCAGCGGTGAGCCTCCAAGATGTAACCCCTAGATGGCGCTATCCCAAGGGCTACTACCCCTGCCTGATTTGCCACTAACAGGTTGAGGGGCCTGGATCTGATGGCGGGTGCCTCCACCCAGAAGTCAGGGTTTGCAATAGTTAAACTAACTTGGTCACAGCCCTCTGGGACACTGCAACCCCCCTTTCTTCCCACTAGTGGCCCACACAATATATCAGAATTACCTTCACAGTATACACTCACCCCCAGGACTGGTTCGGTCAGTGTGACTCCTGGGACTCCCTGTAAAACAAGATGATACAGTGCAAAAACCACAGTACAATACTTTAACATAGACGAATACCTCAGGCAGTGTAACTCTGCTGAAACAAACAGATCTGATTTATTTAAGGGGATATAACAGGGACGGGGGAAATCAGGTTAATTAGTTTAAACGCATTAATAATCACAGTACGGTGCACATATTTCAGAATCCTAAATGTCCCTAATGTCACTCTTACTGGGTACCCAGGCAATAAGAGGCTAGCCTATTTGGTGTAGCTGGTTGGGGCCCTGAAGATGGAAAATGCATGCACAATACCCAAATTGTAATCCGGAGCCGGTAGGCTCAGTTCGTGGAGAAAGAAAGGAAAAGTAATCAGATGGAACACTTGCAATTAGATGATGGTAGGGAGCTACCCTGATTTGTACTCACAAATTCAATGCTGAAACTGAATGGAAGGCAGATTGTCCTGGATTGCCAGGAGGAGCAGACCATGTGGACAAGGTCCTTGTGACTGGACCCCACGGCAGTTCACAGCAAATGGATGTAGTCTGGATTAAGCTGGGGTTTACTTGCAGCTTCATGCACTCAATTCACTGTACAGGGGATTTGAAACGCGAGTACCCACAAGCACTACACACATTTATATGGAAAAAGAAAGTACTATACCAGGCAGGCTGCTTTTCTATCCCGATCTCAATTACTGCACAATACCCGGGAGAACACACAGCAGATTCAGTTCCTGACAGACCGAGCGCAATTCAGCAATTTCTCCAGTCTTCTACAGGGTGAGCCTGGTTTCTACTCTTCAGATCTCCTTGATTCTCTTCACAGGTCGGATTCAGTCCAAACAAGCAGTTGCACAAGCTGCAGACCGAAACTTGGGGCCTTACAACGCATTTCCCGACTAAAACTGCGCACTGAAGGAGCACAAGACTCCTTCCCTCTTCACTGCCAGAGCTAAACTGAAACTCCAGTAGAAAAAAACGGGCACTTCCTTTGAGTTCCTCCCAGTTCTTGGCTGGATTGGCTGTCACTCACAATAGACTCCCCCTGTTGGTGCAAAAAGACGCCGAAGTCCAAACTACATTTCCCAGAGTCATTGCCCATACAATCCTCTTGTGGCTGGCTCAGATTACGAGTCCAAATTCTGATTCTCCACAGGCACCATTTTAGAGCTCTCTTAACCCTCACTGATTGGTCCAGTTCAGCAGTTCAAAACTAGAATTGGGAACTAGGCAAACACAGTTCTGATTGCAGAGAAAAGCAGGTTAGACAAACTGTATTTTCATTATTACTCTAAATGATTTCTGTCAAACAGTTACATCTTTCAGATAGGTTCCCTTTGCACTCCTAGCAACTGCAAAACGGAGTGATTGGCAAGCAGAGTGGGACTCAAGCAGGGAAACACACAGTCCCCCCATACAAACTAATTATGTCTGCAAGCAGACAGCTCTTAAAGAGACAGTACCAGAGGCTCTAAAAAACCTCACAGATAAATGGCTTAGACGCCAAACACCATTCAGGCTCGGAGCATTCAAGCAAGCTCCTGGAAGTCTTTTGGGAACCCCCATTTGCAGGGGGGTTACACAGAGATGAGCGGTATGGCTTCAGTGAGGACTGAGGGCCAGTCTAGAAGGATAAGAGCCTATACCGAGCTGATGGCCAGCTTCCATTAAGGAGTGACCATAGTCCTCAGTGCACAGTTGAAATGTTACTTCGATGGACATTTAAAGTAGCCGAGGGGGGTGATGGAAGAAATGGGGGAGGCAGAAAATGGGCCACCACAGGCTGAGATAGAGAGTAGGGATGTCCCAAGCAGGGAGTTAGGAAAGGAAGAAGTGGGTAAAAGGAGCAGTCACAGAAGAAAGGTGAGGAAGGAGGAATAATTGGAAAAAGGAGAAAGCAACAAGAGGAAAGCTGAGGGATGTCAGCAGGGTGAAAGGTCTGCATCAGAAGTCCTATGAGAGGAAACTGAAAGAGTTCAATATAAACACCCTGGAGGAGGGAGAGTGGGATATGATGGAGCGCTTTAAATACCTGACAGGGGTTAATAAGGTACAGAAGGGAGGTATGTTTCAGAGAAAGAGGTGCTGTAGAACAAGTGGTCATGATATGAAGCTGGAAACAGGTAGATTCAGGAGAGATATGAGGAAGTACATCTTCACAGAAAGAGTGGTGGATTCCTAGAACAGCTTTCCATGGGAGGCAGTGGGGGTGAAACTAGTGGTGGGATTCAGTAATGCCTCAGATAGGCACAAAGGAACCCTTGGAGGAAGGGGATGGAAGAGAAAGTGCTGTAGATCAAGGTGGGTCTCCAGAAAAACTGATCATAATTAAAAATGGGCAGACTAAATGAGCCCAGCGGTCATTAACTGCCATCAATTTCTATGTTTCTATGTATGACAGGTTGTGCAAGTCAAATGAATACAATATAAAATTATTAATATGCACAGTGTTTATATTGTAAACGGTGTTGTGCAAATAATTCATGTTGTACTCTGCTACATAGACATGATAATCAAATCAGTAGTATATGCATTGAGCAAGGGAGAAAAAAATCAAGGGGAACATGTGTGAAGAAATATACTACTCACAGAGTCATGACACCGTGATAGGTACATACTGTATCAATTTAATGTATTATTATGGTACCCAGCTGTATATCAGTGTTGAGTAAGCTACAATATGGGGTTTTATTTATTTGTGTTTTATTTTTAATAATTCAGAGAGCCTATACCAAGGTGATGGCCAGCTTCCATTAAGGAGGGAGCCATAGCCCTCAGTGCACAGTTTAAATGTTACTTCATTGGCATTTAATGTTACGTCAATGGCCGAGGGGGGTGAACGAAGATTTCATAGTAGATCTGAAATCCATGCTAATGGTGTTATTATACCCAGAGTTATTTTGTTTTAAATCCTTGACCTACTCTTACTGTATACTCCCTGAACTTTAGGAACACCCCAAAACAATGCAGCCACTCATGATGCCATATTCTTCTCCCCTCCAACTGCATAATGATGTTTTATTTTGGGGTCCTAAGTCCAGATAAGATGCAGTGGGAGTTGATCAAGGACTTTAAAAAAAAATGTTTTGACAAACAAGAACCTGAGGTCTTGAGTTGAAACTGGAGGGGTGAAGGTTTAAGATGGATGTAAGGAAATTCTAATTTATGGAAAGGGTGGTGAAGCTGTAGAACAGTCTGCCAATGGAGGTGGTGGGCACCAAGATCATAAATGGTTTTGGTCATGGCTGGGATGGAGTGAAAGGCTTGGTGGTTGCTCAGGTCAGCAGCATTAAGGAGGGGAACATGGGCTACTATGTATGGACAATAGGTCCTGGGGCAGATATGGAAGTCTAGGCAGACTAGATGGACTTTTGGTCTTTTTCTGCTGTCATTGTCTATGTAATAATATATGCAATGAGCAAAGAAGAAAAAATCAAGGGGAAGATGTGTGAAGCAATATTCTACTCATAGAGTGGTGACACCATGATCAGTACATACTGTATGAAGCTTCCGGTCATCGAGGGATCTGAGGGCATGAGAAGGGGGAGGGAGCGGGGGTAAGTAAGGTAGAGAGGTATGAGAGCAGGGTGTCATGCCGGAATTTGGCTAAAAATTTATAGCAGTGCTGAAGGCAACAGTTTTCGAAGGAAGGGAATGCAAGGGCATGGTAGAGGTTGCAGTGATGGGCGCGGGGTGTGGCATCGAGGGCGAAGCAACAGAAGGCATGAAAAAGTGTGTCCAGTCTGGATAAGGTAGATTTGGAAGCGGCACTGTACACTATGTCCTGGTGTCTAGTGGCACCCATACCTCAGTCACCTGTTGCTTATTATCTAGCATTATCCCTGGTGTCTAGTGATTCCCCCAACCCCCAATTGCCTGTTAACATAGGTAAAGGTAATCATCGACTGTCCAATGTTTCCTCACCTACCCTACCCACTCACAGGCCACCACCCATCACACTACCCTTACCGGTGTGACTGATGATATCCAATGGATCCCACTATGATGACCGGAATAACCCCACTCTCACCTCCTTGGCTGACCACTGTATGAGCTGTCAGTGACAAATGTACAATATGCATGTACAGTATTTATGCTATATGCACACCACTGACAATTCATATGGCTGCCAGCTGAGGAGGTGAGAGGAGGGCTAGACTGGTCTCTGTATCGGGTTCCCCTTGACATTGCAGGTAACACCAGTAAGTGTGTGTGTGTGAGATGGGGTGGTGTTTTTTGGGCAGGCAGGGCAGGTGGGGGGACATTGACCTGCCAATGATTGTTTGCTTAAGTCAATGGGTGATCATGGGGGTGGTCGGGGAAACCCATAGATACCAGGAATAATGTTACATAATAAGGAATGGTTGATCAGGGTTGGGGTATGCCATGAGACACCAGGAACTGTACTGCAGAATGTATGATAAATGACTGGGGGGTGTGGGTTGCCACTGTATGACAGGTGACTGGGGGGGGTGCTACTAGACACCAGGGACTGCACTGTAGAAGGTATGATGGGCGATCATGGGCTGGCAGCTACAGTACAGCTGCACCCAGTTAAGACATAGTTTCCAGAAGTGGTAAATAACACCACTTTGGGGGCAGTTTACCACCACTGCAAACCTTTGAAAATGCTGCTGCATCTGTATACATGATGAGACCCCCCCCTCATTTGCATGGTCATAGTGGTATTTTAGTGCCTGGGTGCTGCCAGGCTTGGGTGTGCTAACTGGGCCTCTGAATCTGGCCCTTCCCTGAGTAAAAACACAAACCTGGGTAGTGCCAGCACAAATCATGTTATCACCAGTGCTAATGTTTGAATATCGGGCCCTGTATATCTAGGTGCGATTTTCTATTGTGTTAATATTTGGACACAATAGCAAATTGCTCTTATTGCCAGTTTTCAAAGCTGGCATATATCTATAGTAAGTCCAGTTTTCGAAACTCTGACTTAGTTATGTCCAGTTTGTAAAAGTTCAGATAAAAATGTTCCTGTAGACAATTGTCAGACTGAATGTAACCTGGTCTGTCATTTACATCTACAGTACGTCTAGCATGTTGTATCCAAAACTGATTGTTCAGTGTACCGTAAAACAGCCTGGCATGCTGTTGGTGTGTCCAGACTTTGAAAATATCTCCAAGAAGATAGAATGTGGTCTAGACCTACTTTATTTTGTTTATTCATTGTTTGTTGACTGGGTAAGTGCACTAGACAAATCCTGCCTATTTTCAGGCACGACCCGGGGGAGGGGGATACAGATGAATGTCAACTAACCTTGAACTGGATGAAACTGTTGGTGGTATTTTTTGTGAATGGAGGAAATTTGGCCATTGCACTGGGGAAATTCCCCTGTTCTTTTTCAAGAAGTGCCATGGGATCTTTAACATCCACCTGAACTACCACCAGAACAGGCAAATGGGACCTCGGTTTAACATCTCACCCTAAAGACACCACCTCAGGAGTGCAGCACCCTCCTCATGCTGCACTACAGTGTCAGTAACGGGATATTAACCCAAGTGCCTGGTGTGGGGAAAGAACCCACAGCCTACTGATCTTCTGGCCTCTGAGGTGAGTGTGCTGCCTGCTGAGCCACTGCACTGCTACTTTACCAGATCAATTCCTGACATTGACATATCTGGGAGTTGCATACATTTTATCACTTTTGAAAATCACCCTCAGCTTTTTAAGTACTGCACCTTGAAAGTCTGTTTTTTATCTCTAAAACCAATCCTATTTTAGTTTTATACATGTACCTCAGTGAATTTGTAGTACTGTGTGAAACTCTGACCACTCATATTGCTTAGCCTTATTTGTTTCTAAGGCTTACGTGAATTGAAATGGCAATGTGCAATATCGTATTAGAACTTGTTGATTTTTTCAGCCTGTATGTAGCACTGCATCTTCAGAATGCAAGCTTTCCTCTCAAACATTCAGTGCCTACTCCCAGAAATAGCATATTATTTTGGAGGGTTCATCCTTGTATATTATAGAAGACTTTACCAGGAAAACACATTTGCAGTTCAACCAGATGATGGTAAATGTAAAATGTAACAGCTGTATGTGTAGTTTTCCTAATATTTCTGTTTTGCAAAACAGAAGATGCTATATTTTGCGTTCCCATTTTATATTGCATAATATTATGAAACTGTCTTGCAAAAAATTATTAACATACTAAAATGCCAGCAGAATAGGCCAAACGGTCTTTCGTGTCTGCTCGTTTGGTCAGCCCCCACCCTGGGAGTTGATCTTGCTGCCCCCCTCGTCCTCTCTGGTTTCTCCCTTTCCAGTCCCGGATATTCCCACTGCACAGGACTTTGCATCCAGAACCCTTCCCCTGTACCTGTTCCACCCCCTCATGAACCCCTCCACTGTCTCTGCCTCCACCAGCCCCCTGGGCAGTGCATTCCATGGCTCCACCGCCCTCTCAGTGAAGTAGCACCTCCTCCTTTCTCTCCTGAATCTCCCCCTCCAGCTTCCACCCATGCCCTCTAGTTGCCCCCCCCTTTCTTCAGAGCACCTTAACTGCTTCGCCCCTATTTAACCCCTTCATGTACTTGAAGACCTCTATCATGTCCCCCTGGTCCCTTCTCTCTTCCAATGTGTACATATTTAGCTCTTCGAGCATCTCGCCGTATGTCCTGTCCCCCAAGCCCCAGATCATTTTGGTTGCCCTCCTCTGGACCCTCTCCAGGAGTTCAATGTCCCTCTTTATCTGTGGCCTCCAAAACTGCATGCAGTACTCAAGGTGCGGTCTCACCAAGCAGTTATAGAGGGGGGAGTATCACTTCCCTCCTTCTGGAGGTGATCCCCCTAGTGATGCATCCCAGCTGCCTGTTGGCCTTGGCCACTGCCCTCCTATAAGTCCAAGAGTTGTTCATTTTGATATCCACCACCACCCCCAGGTCCCTCTCAGCCATTGAGACTTGTAGCATTCCCCGGTGTACTCTTGGCCTGGGTTTCTGGGTCCCAGATGCAGTATCTTGCATTTCCCTGCATTAAACCTCAGCTTTCAATTTCTAGACCACCTTTTCCAGAGCCTTCAGGTCCCCCTGTAGGGCCACCCTCCCCATCTCCTCATCCACCACTGCCCCAGTTTTGAGTCATCCGCAAAGAGACTCATCTCACTCCTGATACCCTTCCTTATGTCAGAGACATAGGCATTGAACAGGAGGGGCCCAAGGACTGATCCCTGAGGGACCCCACTAATGACCGTCCTTAGGGATAAGACTATTCCGCCAACCATGACCCTCTGGGTCTGGTCCTGGAGCCAATTGCCTATCCATCTGATCATCTGGTTCCCAACCCCCATTTCTCCCAGCTTATTTAACAGGCCCCCGTGAGGAACAGAGTCAAATGCCTTGCTGAAGTCAAGATAGAGGACGTCCACTGGTCTACCCAGGTCCAAGGCTCTCGTCATCCAGTCATAGAACTCCACAAGGTTTGTCTGACACGATTTCCCTGGGACAAATCCATGCTGTATATCATCCAGGCACCCCGACTTTTCCAAGTCCCCCCCCCAGCATCTCCTTGACAATGCCCTCCATCACCTTGTCCATCACCGATGTCAGGCTGATGGGCCTGTAGTTCTCTGCCACCTCCCTTGATCCCCCCTTGTGGATAGGCACTATAAGCACCACCTTCCAGTTCTGGGGCACCCACCCTGTCCTCAGAGAGATGCTGAAAAGCTCCGCCAGGATTTTTGCCATGACATCTGCCAGTTCCTTCAGCACTCTGGGATGTAATTTAACTAGCTCCGGTGCCTTCTCCATCTTAAGGGACCCGAGGGCTTCCCTCACTCTCTCTGCCAGGATTTCCACCACTGCTACCTCATCCCCCCGCCTTGCCTTCTCCCCTCCTGCCAATGATGGCCCATCCTTTCCCCAGACCCGACGATCGGCAGGGGTCCCCCTTCTCAGTTTCACCATCTCCTCCCCTGTATGATGCAGCCCCCCCATTTTCTTTGGTGAAAACTGAGGCGAAGTACTCATTTAGTACCTCAGTCTGCTCTCCAGGATCTTGTGCCCATCCCTCCCCTGTTTTAATCCTGCTAATCTGCCCCTTCACCCTTCGTTTTTCCCCAATGTATCTAAAGAACCCATTATTCCCTCTTCTAATTTCCCTGGCCAGGTTCTGCTCCTTCCTTGCCTTAGCCTCCCTCACCACCCTAGTGGCCCTTCTGGCCATCAGCTCGTACTCTCCTCTATCCCTTTCGCTCCTTGAGCACTTGAAATGCCTATAAGCCGCCTTCTTTACCCTCACCACCTCATGAACCTCCCTGGTCCACCAGCAGGTTTTACAGGCCCTACCACATTTTCATCTCACTCTTGTATAGGTGCTGGTAGCACCCTGCACACCTCCCTGATGATTTCCAACCTACTGTCAGCATCCATGTCTGGCCCAATCCCATCCAAATGCTTCTCAAGGATCCTTCCCAGTTCCTTGAAATCCACCCCCCTGAAGTCAGTTATTTCCATCTTTGTGCAGCCTTCTACCCCTCCTAGGTCCAGACAGAACCAGACCGTGGCATGGTCACTCCCTACCAATGGGTCCCTTACCTCCAGGCCCCCAATCTGGTCACTGTGTGCCAGGACCACATCCGGTATCTGCGCCTCCCTGGTCGGTTTCCCCACCTGCTGAATTAGGAATGCATCCTAAAAGACATCCAACAACCTCTGTTCCCTGGCCACCAAGGATGTCATAGTATGTTTAAGTCCCCCAACACCACCACCCTTCCCCTGCCCAATTTGCAGTGTCTCCCAACATCTGCCACCAGACTCTCCTCCAGCTCCTCTGCCAGCACAGGGGGTCTATGCACCACTCCTATTTTTACTCTCTTGCCCCCATTTGTTATCAAGGTGACCCAAATCGCCTCCACAGTTCCCTCCACCTCCTCCTATGCAAATGCAGTTTTTGACTATTATTGCTACCCCTCCTCCTCCTCTTCCCTCCCCCCTGACCTTCCTGAACATGGTGTAACTCTCCAGGTTCAGGTCCCAGTCATGCCCTGCGGTGGCCCAGGTCTCAGTGACCGCTGCCACATCCACCTCTCCCTCAGTTATCATCGCCTGGAGCTCAGGCATTTTATTGCCCAAGCTCCTGGCATTTAGCAGGACTACCTTCCACCCTTTCCGTATACTTCCATTCCCCATGTTCACGTTCCCATGGGGATTCCGTCTTCCCCCGGTCAGCTCCTTACCAGTCGGCCTTTTCCCGCATTCCTCCAGCTCCCAAGGGGGGTGGAGACTGAGTCCCTGCTTTATCGGCTCAGACTTGCAAAGTAACTTTTTTATTTTCATGCTGATAAAATGCCATCCAATAATACAGTATCATAAGACGAAAATGTGAAGTTATATACAATCCAATAAATAATAAAGGTTTTGTGGCCCACTAAAAGGTGCTATGTATGCAATAAGACATGGCATGGTATTAGTAGTTGTGCCACAAATGCACATTCCAGGGGCTTAGTAATGCATGAACCCACTGGCTATGTGCCTTATATCCTGGATATGTGGTTGCAGCACACCTACCAACACCCAAAAGTGTCATGTGTCACTTATAATATGGATAACTATGTAAATAAAAAAAATACACCATTAAGAACAATTAAAAACTATAGGCCTGATTTTGAAAAGGTCGGGAATGGCGCATGGTGCTTGCACCAATAAGATATGATGCAAGGGGCAACTTGAGCCACACTGTGTGTCAATCCTGATCTTCAGGCATGGCCTGCAACACATGGGGGGACCACCCGCACCAGACAGGCCTGCATCATCCTTGTGACAGACATACCAGTGCCCGATGGCAGAAGGGGGGTTGCACCACCAGAGTGCTGCACCATCCCCTAATTCAGGATTCTCAAATCCTCCCAAAGGGCATGCAGCTCATAAGGTTTTAGAACAGCCAGAGCTGGTCTAGCAGTCTGTGCGTTAGACATTGGACAGGTCCAGGTGGGAGGTGGGGTCCCATGCACCACTGTCACGGTTGGAATAAACTACAATATGGCCAAACAATTACACTACTGTTGGAGAAATGATACAGTACAACAAAAGCACTGCATGATCCAGCAAGCAAAAGCCATTGATGATAGCAAACAGGTATGCCAAAGCCACATACATCTTCCTGGACAATAGCAGCAAGTGCTCCAGTGCAGGGGCTGATAATTAAAGAACAAGGCATGACAGGGGAGACGTTATGGTGCAAAAATGGCCCACCTCGGGTGGGTTGAAGCACGAGGTGAAGCCGAGTGCTTTCACCACCCGAAAAGGGCTATTATCCCACCATAACACACACTCCCTGGAGTGCCTTATTGCGATTATGAAATGGGTCCATCAGTAATAAATGAAATTTAAAAATAAACGGTATTTGTGTTCTTAAGTTGCTAAAAAATACTGCACAAATTAACACTACATTGCAAAAACCAAAAAAGCAGTGCCCTTTGTCCGATGTTCTTGTTGTATAGCTTTCACTCCAATAGGTGGCACCAACACTCTTTAAATAAATGTATGAGAAAGTATGGGCAGCAGCACTGAGGATAGTAAGGGCAGTGTTGTGAGCCGTGGCTTCAAAGATGGAATGTGATAACAGCCCCGCCCTCCGCTCCCTTTCATTCCTTATTAAGGTTTCTGTTTTTTTCCCTTTTAAATTGCAGTGTTTGTCCCTTATTGAGGTATCAGTTTTTTTTCTTTTAAATTACAGTGGTGGGTTTACCGCTTGCTCCTATTTGTCCCTTATTGAGGTTTCAGTTTCTTTTTTATTAAATTGCAGTGTTCGTCCCTTATTGAGGTTTTTCTTTTAAATTACAGTGGAGGGTTTACTGATTGTGACTGATTGTGGTTTTTTGACTGGGGAAGAGACAGGGCAAAGTGCGAGCTAGGAAGTGGCATGCTAGTGACTTGTAAGCCACGTTTTGCTGTCATTTTAAAAACCAGTTTCTGGTAAGTCTTGCATCGGCACGAGGAGGAGAAAGTGTCAAACTGCTCATGGTCAAGAGAATAAAATAAACACACAAGAAATATAAACAGAGAGCTGCTGTTGAGATCAGGAGAGGCCAGGGGACTGGAGGATGTGTGTGACAGGAGAGACTGGTATTTGAAGTACGTGTTGTGCTTGTTGTGGGCAAATGAGCGTAAGGGTATTTTTGAAGTGCAGAGTAAATTTTGCCAAAAGCTACTTTCACCTGGGCCATTGTGCTGGGATAACAGCCCAGCTGAAAGCAGCTCTGGACCAATCAGGAGCTGTCATTCTGAACACCCATTTCATATTGTCTATTTACATTTGATAGCATTACCATTCCATCAGCATGCCCGATGAACTGCACAGGGGACATAGCTGATATACTCAGCACTCATTTTGCTCTTACAGGCATCATGCACACCACCACCTGTGACCTTATGTGGAAGCCACCCCATGTCACACGCTTGCTGTGACTGTGGCTCAGGTATACTGCAGACTCTGGGGTGCAGTGTACATACACGCAACACTCTGCCAACCCCAGTCCGACAGCTGTAGACTGCACAGAGATACCAGGTCACCAGATGGGACCCCTCTGGTTATAGTGGTCTGTCACAAGACATATCCAGTGGAACAGCTCAATCGGGAGACTGGAGAACAGTTGAGTGTGTAACCCCTAGGTGGCGCTATCCCAAGGGCTACTACCCCTGCCTGCTTGGCTAGTTGCAGGTTAAGGGGCCTGGGTACTAAAACGGGTGCCTCCCCCGAAGGTCAGGGTTAGTGGTCAAGCTAACCTAGGCACAGCCCTCCAGGACACTGTGACCCCCCCAGTCCCTTCTAGTGGCCAGAACAATATACAGTAATCACTTTTGCAATGACCCTTATTCACCATGCAAGTACCCACACTGTTTGCACTTTCCACCAGAGCTGGTACCACCAGTTCGACCCTGGAGACCCCCTGTAAAACATGGTTAGGCACAGCAGACAACAACAGTACAATGCTTTCAATACAACCTGAAACCATAGTCAGGTTAAATGCAAAAATAGTTAGATCTAATTTATTCAGGGGACTTAAACAAGGAGGGGGTGTAATCAGGTTGATTGGCTTAAAGGCTAAATTAATCAAACAGTCATGCATGCACTTCAGAGTCCCCACACAGTCACACACTCTGGGTACCCAGGTAGGAAAATGGTAGGCTAGCCAGGAAAGTTGCCCTGGGTAGGTCGGCGTTGCAGCTGGTAGGGGTCCTGTGATGGAAGAAAGCAACATGCAAAAAAAAACACTATTTGTAATCCAGAGCCAGAGGGCTCAGTTCATGACAGAAAAGACAACAAGGCACTCAGATGACATCAAAACATAAATACATAGAATTTTGATGGCAGATAAGAACCGCATGGCCCACCTAGTCTGCCCATTTCCCTACCTAACGGATAAGCTGCAGATCCTAGTTAATCAACAGACTACTTCCTCCTACCCCCAACTAGAACTGCCTTATGTCTGTCCCATGCATTCTTGAATTCTCCAAATGTTGTTGACTCTACAACCTCCTCAGGAAGGCTGTTCCATGCATCTACAACCTTCTCTGTGAAGAAATACTTCCTCACATTACCTTTGAGCCATCCTCCCTCTATCTTAAAATTGTGACCCCTTGTTCTTGCACATCTCTTTTTCTGAAAGATGCTACCCTCTTGGACTTTGTTGATTCCTTTGAGGTATTTGAAAGTTTCTATCATGTCCCCCCTCTCCCTCCTTTCCTCAAAGCTATACATCTTAAGCTCCTCTGGACTGCCTCCACCCTGTCGATGTCTTTGCAGAGATGGGGTCTCCTGAACTGTACACAGTACTCCAGATGTGGTCTTACCAACTGTCTGTACAGATGGCCAACAATTCCTGCTTTGTACTGGTGGTGTCTCTCCCTATGCATCCCAATATCTCCCCAGCCCTCCTCACTGCCTTCTCACATTGCTGGCCCACCTTTAGGTCATCTGATATGACTACCACCAGGTCCCGTTCCATTTTTGTTGTTGTCAGTATCTCACACCCCATCGTGTACTCTTCCCCTGGGTTTTTGTTTCCTAGGTGCATTACTTTGCACTTCTTTGCATTGAATCTAAGCTGCCATACGTTTGACCATTCCCTCAACCTTGCCAAGTCCCTTGTCATCCTTTCCACCCCACCTTGTATATCAACCCTGTTGCAGATCTTTGTGTCATCTGCAAAGAGACATACTTTCTCTTGTAGTCCCTCTGTAATGTCACTTATAAAGACATTAAAAAGGACCGGCCCCAATACCGAACCCTGCGGTACCCCACTAGTAACCCTCCTTTCTTCACTGTGGACTCCATTTACTATTACCCACTATGTCCTGTTGTCCAGCCAGTTTTTTACCCAGGCTACCACCCTGGGACCCACTCTCAGGCTGGCTAATTTGTTTATTAATCTTTTGTGAGGGACTGTGTCAAATGCCTTGCTAAAGTCTAGGTAGGCCATGTTCACAGCCTCTCCCTGGTCTACTACTTTGGTCACCCAGTCAAAGAAATCAATTAGATTTGTCTGACATGACCTTCTTGCTGTGAATCCATGCTGCCTTGGGTCCTGTGCTTCACTGGCCTCTAGGTACTCAGCAATTCTTTCCTTCAGCAGTGATTCCATCATTTTCCCTACCACTGAGGTCAAACTGACAGGTCTGTAGTTTCCTGCCTCTGTCTTGCTCCCACTTTTATGAAGGGGAATCACATCCTCCCTCTTCCAGTCCTCAGGTACTGCACCATCCTCCCATGATTTATTAAAAAGGGTAGCCAGTGGTGTTACTAGTTCTTCCCTTAGTTCTTTTAGAATTCAGCGTTGAATCCCATCAGGCCTCATTGCTTTATCCACCTTCCGTTTTAAGAGTTCTTTCAGAACCCTTTCTTCTGTGAAAGGACTAATATCAACCCCCATATCCAGAGTGCTTCTATTGACTGGATTAGGTATCTCCCCCACTTTTCCATTGTGAATACAGAACAGAAGTATTCATTCAGTATCCCTGCTTTTTCACTGTGGCTCTCTGCCCAAACACCTTCCTCTTTATTCAGCCTCAGTATCCCTGCCTTAGTCTTTCTTTGCTCCCCTAATGTACCTATAAAAGGTTTTATCCCCATTCTTAATTGAGTTGGCTGTCTTTTCCTCGGTTTGGGCCTTTGCTATTCTGACTGCCTTCCCCGCTTCCTTCTGCTTTAACTGGTACAGTTCTCTGTCCTGCTCCTTCTGTGTATCCTTATACTTCCTGAATGCTGTCTCTTTCTCCCTTACCTTCCCCGATACTTCTTTTGAGAACCATAGAGTTTTTTTCTTTCAATTTGATTTGTTTATTTGCTTCACACAAAGGTTTGTTGCTTCTGTGATGGCAGTTTAATGTTTCCCCATTGTTGCTTCACCCCACCTTCTTGCCTGTTTGCTAGTGCTTTTCTGAGGCACTCTCCCATTTTGATAAAATCAGCCCTCCTGAAGTCCAGTACCTTCACTTTTGTGTGGCTTGACTCTACAGCTAAGTTTATTGTGAACCACACTGTTTGGTGTTCACTTGTTCCCAGATTGTTACCCACTTCATGATCAGAGATCCTCTCTCCGTCCCCATTTGAGAGTGCCAGGTCTAAGATTGCTCCATCCTGAGTGGGTTCCAAAACTAGCTGTCTGAGGCATGTCCCCTGTAGGGCATCTAGAATGGCCCTGCTCTTGGATGTGGCTGCAGCAAAGGTGCTCCAGTTAACATCTGGCATATTCAGGTCCCCCATCAGCAATACCTCACCTTTCTCTGCCATCCCAAGGATGCCTGCCATCATTTCCTTGTCTAGTTCCTCCCCCTGAGAAAGGGGTCTGTATACAATGCCTGTGTGGATTATGGAGCCATTTCCACTCTCCAGGGTAACCCACAGTGCCTCCTCTCCTCCCTGTTTACCCTCTAGTTCTGTCGCTTTGATCCCTTCCCTTACATAAAGAGCCACTCCTCCTCCTCTTCTTCTTCTTCCTTCCCTCCCTGTCCCTCCTGTAGATTGTGTACCTTGGTATGTTGACATCCCAGTCATGGTTCTCTGTGTACCATGTTTCTGTGACTTCCACGATATCCAGGCATCCCTCTTCCATGACATTTTAGATTTAGCTGTTGTTGCAGGGAGCTACCCTGATGTTTACTCACGATACCCAATACAGGACACAGACAGGATGAAATTGAGACTGCAGGTTGTTGAGCTGGAGTGCCAGGAGAAGCAGGACCCACACGAATCACTGAGGAATCAATTCTGTTCAAAGTGTTGAGCAGGGGGCTGATCCCCAGACAAGTCTCTCGTAGATGACTTTCTCTGTGTAGTGGGTAATCTGGCTGGGCCAGTGTGGCAAGGACTAGGCCAAATGGAGATGAATATGGATTCGGTCCACTGGAGCTGGATGCAGCCTCCAGCAAGCAGAACACAGTTCAGCACACAGTGGGGAACCAAATCACGACCCACTAACAGCACACAGCACATTTACATGTAAAGAATTTCCACTGTGCCAGGCAGATGACTCTCCGATCGCAATTACAGGGTCTCTGCACCAAACCAGGAATTCGGAGATAGCTGGAGGTCCTGGTCTCAGTTCATTTGCTTATCTCGCTCTCCACAGTCAGATTCAGTCTGAATACACTTCAATTCCCTCTCAGGGACAGCAGGCAGGCAGGCCAAAACTCAGCCCTTCCACAGTTCTCCCACACAAAACTACGCAGGACTGCTGCTCGACTATCTTAAGCTGTTCACCCTTTCACTTCCCAACTCAGATTGACTCTAGCTGTAAGCAGCCTGGGACTTTCCCCAGGATCTAAAAGGTTTGATTGGCTGATTTGTCTGTCAGTCACAATGAGGGCTCCCCCTCCAGGTCCATTTGGGCACCAAAGTTCCAAAACTACAATTCCTACAGAATTTTGCTCCCACAAGACCCCTGGGGACAGGCTCCATTTTATTTATTTATTTATTTATTTTTATTTGTTATTTTTATTCTCCTGTGGCCACCCAGATGCTTCCCTGTAGCCTCACAGCCCTACCTATGGGGATCCGGCCGCCATCTGTCTCTACCAGAACCGCTGGCACCCAGTAAACCCTGCGGCTTACCCCCCCGCAGCAGAGCGGCAGGGAGCCCTCTAACTCCCCACCCCAATGGATCCAGTTCAGGTGCCAGCGTCCGGTGAACTTTCAGATGGTCATCAAGCTGCATCTGGTGCCACCATTTTCCCCTCTACTATTTCCCTGAGTCAGTGGTGTACAATGACTCCAGAGGGTGTAAGCATGCATGTGTCCACATGTGTCTCACCCAAGCATCTGCCCCTGACTCTACCCCTTGTACGGCGTGCATCCCTGACCCCCAGCCTCCACCAGGGGGCAGTCAGATGCCAACTGTTGTGAACCCCCCCCCACTCTGGAGAGGGAGAGCTGTCCATCAGATGCTCAATCCCTCTCCTTCCCTGCCAGCCCCCATCGACCCAAGCTCGGTCCCAAACCCGGGTCACCGGCGTGGTGCGAGGTGTAGCGTCCAGTGCTTCAACCCTCAGTGCCACCGTGCCATCCGACAGGCTCCATTTTAGAGTCCCCAAAGGTACTGATTGGCCTATTCTGGCAGTACAGGACCAAGATGGTCGTGATAAATAAAACTGTCCATACTGCAAAGAAGGCAGGTTAGATAAACTACAACATTGTTACCATTCTAATAATTAATCAGCAAATAAGTATATCTTCTCATACAGTCCCCTCTGCGCAAATAGCGATGGCAGAACAGAGTGATTTTCTGGCAGCCTGGGTAGGACCCAAGCATAGAAACACTCATCCCTCCTCCCAGGTTAATTTTAACTGCGATATAGGCAGCTCTTAAAGAGACAGTACACGGAGGCTATACAGGCACTCTCTGGCAATAACGTTTAAACTGCTAAAACACAGGACACCAGCCTGGCAGTGAGCATTTAAGCAAGCCCAAGGAATACTTTTTGGGAATCCCCTTTTGTAGGGGGGTTACAAGTGGATATGAACACCACTCCTGCAGTACCGTGAAACTGAGCACCGTTGTTCATTCATGAGGCTAGACTTTGCAGGGGTACACATTGACACACAGCACCAGTTCACAGTCTCGTTCTTGCTCCATTTGCCCCTGACATCTGCCTTTGCAGCTTCATGTGTAAATCAGGGTGCTTACCCACATAGTATTAGACTGCTGTGACTCATGCTAGGGATTGACGGATGCCTCTGTCAATCCCCTCCCATGTGCCAGCATTTTTGCACACATCCCTACTTGTGGCATCTGTAGGGACTTTGGTACTGAGACTCGATCTATATGAAAATCCAGAGCAGGATTCTTGGTGCACCTTTACTTTCCCGCAGGCAAAGGTTTGGAGCAACTTGCAATGATCTAAGGGGCTTTTGAAAATTGAGCCCCATATGTTTAAATTTAACATGAAATAGTTCCTCCACCTCTCTGAACCACTATGGGATCTGGCAGGTTTACTGTTAGTGTACTAGTTGTTTGCAGTAGCAAATGCTTTTTAAAACCTGAATATTCTAAGGGGTTATTAGCACATTGATTTTACCTGCACTATGGCCAAGTGTGCAACACTTGTCTTTTGCTGTTAGTCCTTTAGTAGTCTCAGTATGCACTGCTGTGGACCAATCAGGTTGTATCTATTTCCCCAACCCATTTAATCAGATTTTTTTAATACAAATACAAGCAAACCAAAACATCAAAATACTAACAGTTTTCTAGACAACCACCTTTGTTAATATTTTTTTTAAAGCATTTGTTGGTTATCCCCACTCCCCAAAAATTGAGGACCCCACAGATGATAAAATGCTACATATAGTATAACAGTGTTATACATGTATGTTAAGAGATTCAAATGACAGCACCATAGTGGAAGCTGAATTGAACATATTGCAACAGACCATGTTACAAAGATATTTATATTTGGAGTGTGTGTATGTGTTTGTGCTTGTGTGTTTGTGTTTTACTTGTAGTGTTCCAGTCCCCTTTAATTTCCACAGTTTCATATCTATATATCTGGACATTGTTTTAATTCTAGACATTCCATGCTGACTTTCAGAACCAGTGAACTACAGTAGTCAAAGAAGAATGGGAGTACACTGATCAGTATACTGCACAGTATAGCTGTTTTCCACATTTCTGCTCACAGTAAACTTGTATTCTATCTTCTTTTTCCAAGATATATTTTAAGATTGATAGTTTATGGGAAAACCAAATATATTTCTGAAGGATCTTCGCTGCTTCATCTATGAATTATTTTGATTCCTTACCAAAATGCCCAAGTTGCTGTGCACTTAAAAACTAAGACATGATAGAATGAAAATTTGTCTGATGGGGCAAGCAGAATATTATTTTAGGATGTACATTAGCCAAGTAAGAGTAAGGCAAGAACTGCAATATGAAAATCATCTTCTTTTTATTGAAATTACTTTAGACATTACTAATGAGAGGCAAAGGCTTGCAAAAATATGCAGTATAAAATGTATTGCACAGTACAACAGCTAACAAAGAAATGAACAAACACACAAACATTTAAGATAAGATTGAATATGGGAGCTGAATCAGTGGCACAGAGAGCTGAAGCACTTGCGCTTCATCTGCCACCAAACCGGTGACCTAGCATCAGGAACAGACTCGGGTTACTAAGGATCAGTCAGGGGAAGGTTTGAGCATCCCAGAGACTGCTCTTCTCTGGGAGAGGTGGTTAGTCATCTCAGCCACAGACTGCCATCTAGTCGAGACCTGATGATAGTGCATGTAAGAATGACTCGAAGGGAGGGGCCACAGTTCCGTGATGCATGAGTGCCTCATATACAAGTGCCTATGTGCTGCTGCAGTGAGGGAAAAGGAAGAAAACAGGAAAAGAGCCAGATCAGCTACATGAAGCCCTGTCCATTCCTTTTAGCATGTGCCACTGCCCATTCCCTTGGCAAATCTATATATGTGCCCTAAGAGGAATCCCTCTCACCTTTGGCTCCTCAAGAGGCAGGAAATCCATGAAGGACTTGACCTTCAGGGCTAGAGAGGCAGATGCCAGATGGGAGAAGCCAGGATGGGGCTGAGAGCCTGCCCACCTAACAAACAAACAAACAAAAAAAAGAGGCTAGAATATGCATTTTGTGAGATACTACAATACTAGAGTCCCAACAAGTATTTCCTGATCATATTAAGTCATAAAACCGTTCCAGTATTATTTTCTTTATTTGCTTACTTGTTGTAAAACCAATGCAAACTTACTTTGAGGCAGATGAAAAAAGGGATTACAACATCTTATCAGTTTTACGGTATATGGGCAACATCTATAATAATATCAAGCTAAAGACATACAAAAAAATATAGCTTTGCATCAATGAACTATATCGATATACTGGTCTATAAAATTGCTTACATTTATGGGGATCCAAATATTAAGAAAATCCAGGGCTCTGAAATAAAGTTCTTTATGGTGCTCAGTTGATTATTACTTATACCTCTTGAGTTTTTCTGTTGATGATTATGATTGTCAGCAAAAACCCATTCACTGATGCCCCCACTGATGCATGTCTATTATTGTATTCTGCGTATAACATTTGTAACATTCTCAAGAACTCATGCTGACCAAAGACAATATAATAATTTTCTATTGTTTGGAAACATCATTTTTGGTACCACAGCACTTGGGGCAGAGATGCATGGGGTATTATTAGTGTTTTGTAAAATTGCAAAATCCTGCTTCTTCCAGATTTCTGCATAATTTCCATAATTCTGTGGAACTCCATGGAATTCCTCTTGAGGAGCAATGCTGTGGAATTCCATGGAATTCCTCTTGAAGAGAAATATGCCTTTTCCACAGGTAAAAATAATAGAACATGTGTAATTTTCCTGCCTGATGAGAAATTCCACTGAACACAGCAACATCCTGATGTTTTGCAGTTTAGCTACGGAACATGTATCTGTGCTTTAACTTACAAAACCATGGTTCACATTTAAAACTCACAGTTTATTTTATAAAAATCTTACAGTCCGCTTTGTGGAATTCAGCAGAATTCATTGTGAAATTATACCAAAAGCTTCAGAAGCAGGTTTGCGATTCCACCATAACTTGGGTGACAACATTTCACATTCCGCACAGCTCTGCATACCACTCAGTGTCCCAGCAATAGAAAAATAGCCCTTTTAGTGGTGGGTGTCCCATGACATAGGCTCACCACGATTGGGTATATATAAAAACAGTGACTCAATCACAGCGCATGTCAATGGGGCTACCTACCAGGGAAGGCGACCGGATGGGGGGTTCATGCATATAACAACAGGATGTTGCTACATGTATATGTACGTGGGGGGAAATCAAACATGCTGGCCATGGGGCAGAATAGGAGGGAGGGTTTCTGAGGTGTGCTGCCAAGCTGGCCCCATGGTGCATTAGGTGGGTGGCAGGCTGGGATTCCAAGGGTGCTGGATTCAGGTCTGGTGCACATACATTTTGTTGTACCTGGCCCAAATTTTTTTTGGGGGGTTTGCACCCCCCAACATATACCCCCCTGGAGTTGAGAATCCTTCAGTATGGGGTGTGTGGATAAAGCAGAAAAACCTAAGTCCCCGGCACCCTTATGTTGTGCGCCAGGGGGTACATCACCAAAATTGATTTTTGGTAATGTACAGTCGCCCTAACGGCAATCGCCTTTCAGCGGTCACTGTTATGACATAGAACCTTAGTGGTGGAGGATTTTTTCCCTGTCCACCCTCCCAGGCCCCAACCTTTATTGAATATGCAAGGTAAGACAATAACTGTTGATAGCCAGCAGGGGGAGCAGACAGGGTGATTTTTAGGAAGTGCAAAACCCAAGAACATGGAGCTTTTTCTTTGCATTGTAAAATCCTCTATAGTTAAAATAAAGGTTATCCAATAACTGTGACAACTAACCCCTGGAAAGTCTAGGGGGTTAACTTGACACCATTGGGCTACCCAAGACACTCAGCCACCTTTTGATTGAGACCTTTGACAGTCTGAAGTCTTAGACAACCCAAGGATATAAGGGCTGCCTACCCAGATTATAAATAGCTCCCCTAAAGTCTATAGTTAGGCATAATCAACTTGTCATAGTCATAACCTGAGAATGCTTATAACTGCAAAGTTATGGTCAGACATAACCTATTGTAATCAGAACCTATGGAATCATATTGGTTATAGAGCAGCCGACAGTTGGCCCCTGTGACATAGCTCACTGTCCCACCCTGAAAGGCCTAGCTCTCAAACAACAACTAAGATAGACTAGGAATAATACATTGTTAGTACTGGGAACAACCCCCTTCTGTCTAAGTCAGATCCTGTAAAATCGTACCCAATGAATTTATTCTGCTACTGACTCCTGTAACAAACTCCTCCCTGTGTGTCCCAGACCTGCCCCCAAGGCAGTCCCAGCTATTTCAATTTGGGGCGGACCCCACTGCCATCTGTCCCCTTCCCCTAAGCAGGCCTCCACAGGCAAATGCCTTTCTGGGGTCCGATCATGCTTTTTCCTCTACTACTGTATGTTTGTCAGGGTAGACCATCTTTTGGTCAAAATTGGATGACACAGCCACCCCATTTACCTACCAGTCCTCCAGTGATTAGTCATGCCACTGCAAGAGTTAGCCAAGGCAGTAGACTTCACATGGGTACTTCATGGGCTAACGCAAACAGGAATCTGCTACCTAATGTTCCATGCCTCCAAAACTAAGAGGGAAATGAACATACTCCTCATGAGTCCACTAGTAACAAATCTGGTCTCACTCATCTTGCTCCTCCTGGTGGGGGATATCCAACCCAACCCAGGCACCCCAGTAGCTAATCTCACCATCAACTCCCCTCATGACTCAAACTGGGTTCCCCCAAGGGCCTGAGGTTAGCCCACATGAAAGTTTGTAGCTTATGCCCTAAAATGCATGAGCTATAGGGTTGGGTTGATCCGATGTGTTGCAGTATCAGAAACCCGGTAAAAGCCCCACATCTTACCCCATGAGATTGATCTAACAGGATATAATGCCTTCAGGAAAAACAAAATGGATAAAAAAGGGGATGGGGTACTTATATATATACCAAGGACTCCCTTGACACATTAGTTGCCTTGCTATCCCCTATTGGCTGCCCTGGCAGTCAATCATTGTTTGTTAAGGTTACCCTGGGGCATGCAAAGTCACTAATGATAGGCTGCCTATACAATTAATCTAAAGTGGCCTACTAAGCCCTTGGGTTCCTCACTGAAGCACTTGCTGAACATGTCTCCTCTGAAACAGTAATCTGAGATGACTTCAACCTGAACTGGGCCTCTGACATAGAACAGGCTCTGAAGGCATCACTTCTGGATGCCTGCCTGTCACAAATCATCACTTTGCCCACAAAGCATAATGTTAAAACTGGAAACCACACCACCCTTGACTTGGTCCTGGTATCCAATCCCCTCAACATCCAGGTGGGTGGGTCATTTGCAGATGCCCTGAGTGACCACTCCCAATCTTTTGTATATGGAAGAATCATCTGCCAAAAGTCCCACCAAGATCCTTCATGGCTAGAGGCTTCTCCAAGTTCTCTCCAGCAGCCTTCCAAAGGTACCTCACAAGCATTGATTTGAGCCCAATCAAGTTTCTCCCCACCATTGATGAAGCCCTGGACTTCTTCCAGAATTCCTTCACCTCCATGGCCAACTTACATGCCCCTCTTAGGAAGCTAACAGTGCGGGGGCACTGCCACAAATGGATTACTCCTGCACTAAAATCCCTGATGACATGCTTGCTAAGACCTGGCACAAACACAGGCTCTCCGGCCACCCATCTGACTGGATTGGCTATAGAACATTACGGAACCAATGTAAGAAAATGGCCAAAGTGGCAAAAAGGGAATATGTTAAGTCCCTACAGCAGGCTAACTTAACAGATCCAAGGGCCTTTTGGTCCCAAATTAACCTTCTTCTGAAAGGTAACAGTAAACCCCCAGAAGGACCAATCAGTTATGGGGGCAATCTATCAGCAACTACCAGGAGGTGGTGAATGCCTTTAATTGGTTCTTCACAGACTTAGAAAAGTACAAAGCTGCCCCCCACCAGTCCTCAGGACAACTGGGCCCTAACAGACAAGAATGTCAGCACCCAGAATTTTACCTAAAGATAGTACACCCAAAGGATTTACTTCCCATGCTGAAGATTATAAAGGACAAGGGCTCAGCAGGCCCAGAGGGCCTTGACCCCTGACTCCTGGGAGCTGCTGCCCCATCCATAGCCCTGCCAGTAACATGGCTCATTAACAGGTCGCTGCTTGAAGGAGTCATTCCTGCCAAGTGGAAGCAAGCATATGTGTTACCTATCCACAAGGGTGGCCCTAAGGAGCCAATTGAAAATTATAGGCCTATCTCCCTCTTATGCATTCTAGCCAAAATCCAGGAGAGGATTGTCTATGGGAAGCACCCAACATGGGTTTAGACAAAAGCATGGCATGGACACTGCCCTCATCAAATTCTCCATGGATGTGCTTATTGCACTCAATAATGACACCCCCACCAGGGCAGTATTTATCGATCTGACCAAGGCCTTTGACCTGGTGGACCATAATCTGTTAGTGGCTAAACTGAAGTGCCTTGGTTTAGATTAGCACTCCTTAACCTGGTTTGTGAGTTACCTGCCCAACCTCACCCAGCAGGTAAGGTGGAGAGGGACCATATCAGAACAACTTCCAGTCAAGGAGGGAGTGCTCCAGAGACAATCCTGGGCCCCCTCCTGTTTTCACTATTCGTGAATGACCTCAGTGGAAACCGTGAGGAAAGCTCAGTAGTCCAGTACGCAGATGATGAGGTGCTTTACAGAACATCATCCAGTGTAACTGTCTTAGATGGAAGGCCGCGAGAAGATTTTCTGTCTTTGAAGCGGTGGATCCTGGCAAACAGGCTGCTCCTCAACACCATGAAAACAAAAGCCATTCTGTTTGGCCCAAGAGCTCTAGTTCCTCAACCAAAGCCCTCTACTGCCCCATGTCTCCTCATCGGGCTCAGTTATCAAAGTAGTAAGCCAATTCAAATACATGGGCCTGATGCTGGACCAGGGCTTCACCCAGAAACCCATGTAAACATAATCACCAGAACAATTCTGTACATCAGAAACTGGGGCTACTATACAGGCTGAGCCCACAAATGATCCCAGAAACCAGAATAACTATAGCTAATCACTTCCTACTCCCCAGCCTAACTTATGCTGCCCCAGTCCTGCATTCATTTCCAAAGCAGGAGCTTATCAGGATGCAGGCACTATACACTAAGATAGCCCGCTTCGCCTCCAAGGCACACCTGAGGCGGCACCACTGTAAGGTACTAGTCTCCTTGAAAAGGCTGTCCCTTAGACACTGGTTTCAGTACCCACTGGTGTGCCAAGTATTCAGACTAATGCAGGACCCCCCACCAGAGAGTCTTGCTGGCCTACTTATGCCCAAGAGAACAGGAAATTGCTCCGGACCTCTCGCAGGAACTAACTGGAAGTCCCCAGGATAAAGATGACTGCCAGCAGCAAATCCTTTACTCACTCAGCACCTGTGCTCTGGAATAAGCTTCCTGCTACCCTACAGGCCTCCAGCTCCCTGGTATCCTTCTGCAAAGGGTTCCAAGAGCACCTACTGGAAAACAGCAACTGCACCTTTACTTAAACAGAGGTCAGTCTGAACGAGACCAAGGCTGACCAAAGAATAATTACCTAATGGTGCAAATTGCTTGGGCAAAAACCCAAATGAGTGGCATCAAGATTGAGTTGTTTTTATTGTTATCATTGTAGTTAATATGCCCTGTACTAATCTACCCACTGATTTGATGTCTAGTCATTGTGTACCTATGTTTTAAGCTGTCTACCAATGTATGTATGCATGATTCTCCTGCACTGTTGGCACTGTATTCTCATCCTGCTCATCACCATGTGTATTGTTCCTACTCTCAAATGAACAGTTTTACCTGTAGCTAACTCGGTGTCGCCACTAAAAATGGAATCTTTGGGACCCAGTGGGCCTACCTGGTTAACAAAATTAAAATAAATAAATAAATAAATCTTCTGAACCTTTTGATGCCTCCGGCTTCTCTCCCCATGTTACTTACTGGAGACTGGAATATAGTCCTCTGCAACAAATTGAATAAATCTAGGGTGTGTTGCCTCAGTCAGACACCGGGCCAGTTGGCATTGAGGAACTTAATGGATTCAATGGGGTTAGTTGATCCATGGAGAGTCCTGAACCTGACCCAACGTGACTATTTTTTTCTCTCAATATACGGTACATAACTCCTTTTCTCAGACTTGATTTTTTTTTTTGCTGGGGTTTGAGCACCTCTCAGGCAGTTCTCTGGGTCATTATAGTGCCAAAGTGGTCTCAGACCACCATCTAGTTGTTTTTCATCTGAATTTTTCTACCTCTACTTTTTTAGATAAATCTTGGAGGCTAAACAACCAGCTTCTGAAATTAAGTCATATTTTGGAGCATATTAATAATGTTGTTACTTCATTTCTAGAGATTATGTCTCCTTCCATGTCTAAATTAGATCTCCTGTGGGGGGCTTTAAAATGTGCTCTTTGTGGGGAGCTGATTCGGCTCTCCTCTAAGTGCAAAAAAAAAGAAAGCTCAGGAAGTCTTATCACTCTTAAAGCAGATCAGGTAGCCTGACTGCCAACTCTTTCCCTCCCTCCTCTCTTGAAGACAATTGGGAATGTCAAGAATCTCTTAGGGCCAAATATAGTGAATCCCTAAGTGAACATGCTGAATATCTTTTATTATGAACTAAGGTACATTATTTTCACCAGAAAGAAAGAGCTGGCAAGCTCCTGGCCTTGCTCCTGAGATCACAGGTGACGGACAGAATTAGACCCTTCAACAGCACTGAGCTTGGCCAGTTGCTCACTTCACCCTGGGACATTGTCACCCAATTTAAAGCCTTTTATCAAACATTATGTACCCCCACAGTGGATCCTTCCTGTAATACACAGTTTGAGGCCTTTTTTTCAAGGCCTTGATCTACCACATCTGCCAGAGGCCCAGGTTGAGTATGTAAAATCTCCCTTTGCTCCACGGAAGTTGGAAGGAGCTATTGACTTCTTGTCTCCTGATAAATCTCTACGGCCAGATGGATACACACCTAATTCTTATAAGAAATTTAAAAGTCTCATTGTGCCTATTCTTTTAAATAGTTTTAACTACATTTTCTCTCATGATACCTCTGCTGCCTCTTTAACTGAGGTCTTGACCATGGTCTTACTAAAACCTAGAAAAGACCCCCTAAAAGCTTGTATCTTTAGGCCCATTTCTCTTATAAATCTAGACTATAAAATCTTCACTAAGGTATTGGCCATTTGTTTAAATAAAGTATGGGGATCTTTAATTAGTAGAGAACAGGTAGGTTTTGTGCCGGGCAACTCTACGCATGTAATGTACGGAAACTTACCCATCTTATCTCTGCATCTAGGGAGTACTCCATCCCCACAGTGCTGGCTTCTCTGGATGTGGAGAAAGCCTTCAATAGGGTCTCCTGGGATTTTTTATTTAGATTGCTTCCCATGTACCATATCCCGTTCAAGTTTATTTGATGAGTTAAAGTTTAATACTCCTATCCCTGAGCCCAGATTTTATGTAATGGCATTAGGTCAGAATAATTTTATCTTCAGCAAGGCATCAGGCAGGGATGTCCCTTGTCACCATTTTTGTTTAATCTTTTTTTGGAGCCTCTGATTAGAAAAATGAATAGTACTCCACAAATTCAAGGTATCGCAAATGGTCTGTAGTCTTAAAAGTTATCAGTTTATGCTGATGATGTTCTTTTGCACATAACCCATCCAGCTACCTCCCTGTCTGCTGTGTTGGAGATAATAAAGCATTTTGGCTGTTGTTCACATTATAAATTGAATATTGACAAAACTGAAGTAATGCCACTGAATGTTCATACCAATAGGGCCAGCTGAGAACATCTATGATAGGTATGGACAAAAGAGAAGCTTAAATATTAGGGTATTTATATTAGTGTTTCCCAAACTAAAATGAAGCATTATAATTTGGACCTGTTGGTAGGCCAAATAAAATGAGATTTGACAGGCTTGGCCCTTCTTCCTATGTCTTTCTTGTGCCAGTTAAACATATTAAAAATAAATGACTTACCCCATGTTCTATACCTCATTTTTACCCACGTTATTCCACAGGCCTGGTTTAATGGATTGCATAGAATTATTTCTAATTTTCTTCAGCAAGGCAAACCACCAAGGAGGGCTTTTGCAAAATTAACAGTGCCCAAAAGTTATGGCAGTCTTCATGTTCCCAATTTCTTTTGTTATTATTTGGCTATACATAGTGCTTGCTACTTTCAGTGGTACTGTATAGAGCCCCTTCAGATGATTCTTTATGTGATTATATCCCTCAATGATTGGATATTTAGCAGTTTTAATGCACCCATCTAAAACTAAATATTATGGCCTTACTACATGTCCCCCGTGGTAAACTCCTCCATTCTCTACATGGCATGCCATTGGGTACATCAGTCCAAGCTCACAAATAGTCATGCTCCTGTTTTCATTTAGACACAATTAAAGATATATCACAACCCCATTCAGGAACCCAAATTTCAAAATTGCAGGATTCCCCCTTACACAGGTCTTTTGGCCCTATTCTGAATCAACATTAGTTGAACACTTCCTGCAAGATGGAATTTTATTGAAATTCTTGGACACCCAGCAGAAATGTCATATATCTGCTAAGCATTATTTTAAATATTTTCAAATTACTCATTTATTGCTCCATCATTTTGGAACAGGACCCTGGTCTAATGTATATGAAAAACAAGTGTTTAGCCTGGTGCCACATGCTTTTTCCCCGATGCTATATCTTCTTTATATAAAAACTTTATGATTTACTTTCTACTAAAGAAATGGGAATTGCTCCTTACCAGGATAGGGATATTCCCCCAGCTGGAGTGCCTTATGATTGGCCTCTCTTATGGAAACATACTTATAAATATTTAAGATGGGATGGATATCAGTGTATGCAATTTCAGATATTTCACAATCTCTATTATACACCTATTAAATTACATAAAATGGGCAAAATTAACTCTGATCTTTGTACACAATGTGGTAATGAACTGTGCACTTTATTACATATACTGTGGTAATGTGAAAATGAAGTGCTTTTTTGGGAGGCTATACATCTTTGGCTGGACCCTTAGTTAACAGTTACATGCGACATTTCTTTCTGAAGTATGTATTTTTGGGCCTTTGATGATAAATTGATTGGCAATCAACATAATCATATGGCTCTAATCTCTGCCTGTGCTAAAAAAGTCATCTTACGGCACTGGTGTGACAAGGCCATCTCTACTTATTTGGAATGACATAAAGAAATGTCATTTGCCTTGCAGGCAGAAAACAATCATTGCTAGCCTTAGAGATTGCCTTCCAACTTATGCTGTGATTTGGGAACTGCTGTATGTATCACTAACCCTGTGAAGAATTAGGTGCTTACTAACTGGGTCCAGACTCTGAGTATGACTTTCCTCTCTTCTATGACAACTAAAATGTTTTTTCTGGATAACCTGACTTTTATATCTCACTAGGCTCTCCCCAAATGTGTACAGTATCTTCATTGCTGAGGACCTTTAGGTTTCTGTTTTTTTTTTCTCTTTGGTGTTTTTCTTCTGTGGTTTCTATCTCCAGCAGTGGGGTGGGATGAAATTGGGGTGGTGGTTATGGGGGGAGGGGCAGTGTTTTGTGTTCCATGCATTGCGTGTATTATATGTTTGTTGTTTACTGGTTGTACCTGAAAATCTTAATAAAGTATATTTAATTTTAAAAAAAAGTGATTAGCCACATTCCAGACAGAAGAAACTAGATGCTGCCTTATCAAGTTCTCTATCTGCTCCATCAGCTTTGGTGATTACCCCTCTTCTGAGCCCAGTACTCACTCCTGGACAGACTCACATTAAGAAAGTAGTTTCAGAGAGCAATTTACTGAAAGACTGCAGTAAAGTTGTTCTTCTTGTGTCAGAAACTCAAACATGTTCTTCATTAATAGCAGAAGGCAAAACTCAGAAGGAACAATTAAAAGAAACAATTGAACAAATACTTCAAGTGCCACATGAAAGACTTGAGGCTGATATAAAATCAGACATGCAGAAAGGAAGCGCAGCTGTGGAAGTTGAAACCAATCAGCAACAGTGCTGGGTACATGCAGACCCAGAGCAGCAGTCACCAATGTTCGAACAACATAGAACGCACTCTGATATAAGAGAGCAAGACTTCCAACTACACCAATCTGCAGTAACCAACTATGAAAAAGAAACTAAATGTTCTTTTTTTTGTTGTTTTAATATTCTTTACTCCAAAAGAAACCAAATGTTATCTTTTTTGTTAATATTCTGCACTCCAAAACAAATAAATAGTAAAAGAGGAGAAAATAAACAGAACCCTCTGAAAATAAATGTCTGGTCACTTGGTATACAAAGACCCTAGACTTCAGATATGAGATCACAAACTCTTGGCTATGCGAATAAAGGGGAGGAGAGGAAGGAAAGATACTGTTTACATAAGAAATGGAACTGGCTACAAAACTTTCTAATACTAGGCAGCCCTCAATTCCAGTATCAGACCCAAAGAACTCATAGGTAATTCTGACAAAATAATATCTCTGTCAGATTATATTACCTCTAATTCTGAATCTAACAAATTAAATGAAAGTTTAGAACAAGAAAAGAAAGAAAACTATAATAAGAGAAAACAATAAGAAAACAAAAACTTAAATGTGTCATAAGTGGAACAAAAACACTCCCTGCCATAATGCAATCAGATACGCCTGATAGCTCTGCAAATTCAGAAAAAGAAGTACTGTATATAATACAGAGTCAAAATCAGATATTAATTCAGATACTGAAACCAACTTTGAAAAAGAGCAAAACGAACAGGAGGAAAAGGAAGACATACCCCTGTAGGCAAAAATTATTTTCAAAGAAATACAGTCCCTCAAACAAGAAATTGTGCCATTGAGGAGATACAACCACAATTTGAATCTTTAAGTCAACAAATGACACAAGCTTCATCATCCCTAAAGGAGATAATAGAGAGAACAAATGAAGCAGAAACATGAATTTACATCCTTGAAGATGATGTGGTAGTCACAAGGAGGGTATTTATAAATCAAAACAAAGACATTCAGGATACAAATACAAATTTACTAGACTATGAATCTCTGGCCCTTTGGAAGAATGTGGGAGTGCTTTGCATACCTGAGCACTGGGACTGCACCACAACTATAGCTTTGACTTTTCAAAAAGTTGTTTCAGCCTTCACAGATACACCTATAGAGCAAATAAACTTTGAACTCCATTGTGCACATATGTTGATGAAAAAAATTGGCCATTGGCAAACCACCTAGAGGCATTCTGGCAAAATTCTTTAGAAATGGTAACAAAGACCAAGTTGTGTAAACGGTCTATAAGAAAAAAAGAATTAAGATAGACAGAACAACTATTTCAGTCTAGCATGACATGCTTTATCAAATCATCCAAGCAAACAAGCAGTTTGACAATATTCAATGTTTATTGTGGGAAGAAAAAACATCTAAAATCATTTTCTGAATCCAGAAAAATTGTGAGTGGCCCTAAACTGCTTCTTATTGATATATGAGGCTCCTGATCAGGCATGCACTGATCTATGTATGAGGCTGCCTCAAATGTTCTTCTCCTAATATACTGTTGTTTTCCCACTGCAGGGGACAGCAAAAAAAAAAAGCATTTGTTTTTTTTTTTTGTTTTTAATGAATGACTTGCTCTGCTTAACAATTCAGTTTTTCTTCTTCCTAAAAGCTGATGGATTTCAGAGTGTAATGGTAATGAAGCAAATGGGAGGAAGAGATACAATATTAATATATATGTGTAATAGATAACCCACTCCAGGTGTGCGGTCCTACACTGATATATGCATGCCTTGGTGTGCGTTGTGACGCATGAGGCCGCTGGCTGAGTGCATTCAACCACCCAATGCATGCGTATATCAAAGCACGACCACACGCCCAGGAGTGGGATATCTGTCTTATAAAATGGCCACAAATATTGGGGGTAAAGTAGTCCCTGTCTGTATAAGTAAATATTTGATTTACTTTTGGTGGTCAAATATTTTGGTGGGGGGGGGGAAGTAGTCCCTGTCAGCATAAGTAAATATTTTATTTAATGTTGGTGATCTGGTTGATACTGTGTCAATTGTTATAGGTTTTATGTGATATTTATCTGGTTGAGCCTGCCTTGATATGTAATGAGAAAGTGGTTTCAAACAATATCTTTCTAATCCTGTGATTTTCACCTCTATGATTTAATGCTAAGCACTTTCAGTTTTGTACTTTTATCTTGTGTCGTGACCGAGTGGTCTTAATTCTGGTGATGGATGTGCTGTCAGATGTTTAAAATAAGGTATTTTGTCTTTAAAAAGTATATAATTCCCTTTTGCACTTCAGGTTAGTGAGATTTTTGCAAGCAAAGCTGCTGACTGTACAGAGAGGAGAGTGAGCGAGTCGATGGCTTCAGAAGGGAAGACGCAAGCGGGAGCAAGTGTTGCTATAGGAACCCAACTCTCACCCCATTCCATGCATAAACAAGCTGACACACTACAGTATAGGACAATGGGGTGAGAGTTAGGCCTGACGACCCAATGGCACACCCCAGTGCCGGTTGGTGTGTGGAGGGTGGAGGATGGAGGATGGAGGTGGCATGGTAGGGGTGGGAACCCTGGCAGAGTTGGCATTAGGGTCGGAAACCCTAACATCTCATTTCCCTGCTTTTGTCGCTGTGGTATTCACCCTAACTGATGTATTACTGAAGTTTTTTGCAAACAATTTCCCTTTTTTTTCAGTTAGTATAATTGTATTCTCATTTTACTATGGGAGCGCAGGGTCCTTTGGACCCTGCAGTCCCATCTCTCCATTCAGATAGTACAATAGTGTCCATATGTTATGATGGGAACTCCATCCAGATAGTACAACAGTGTCCAAATGTCACGGTGGGAGCACAGGGTCCTTTAGATAAAAATGTAATTCTGTGCAACTGTAACACTGTTTTTGCACCACAGTTGTGGAAAAACATTTTTAGTAGGATATGAAAAATGTCAGCTGTACTGTTCATGAAGTGGTGTGGAAAAATGGCAATGTTAAAAATCTGGGATGTAAACATGAAAAACTGGTAAAGTTACGAGTGTGCATAGAAACTGCGCAACGCATGCTTGTATTGCAGTAATTTGGGGGAATTTTTTCACCAAATTTTCAACATCAGCATTTTTGGACCTCCCCTCATGAACAGTGGAATTACAGTTTTGTAAATCCATCTCAAATGTTGTTTTTGCACAATGGCTGCACCATTCTGCTCCACAGGTGCAAAAACAAGTTCTGGGCAGGATGTACACAATGACAGCTGTACTCTTTATAAGAAGGTGTGGAAAAATGGCAATGTTGAAAATCTGAAGTTAAAATATTAAACATTGGTGAAGTTATGAACGTACGTAGAAACTGCGCAATGCACACTCGTAATGCTGTCATTTTTGGGAATTTTTTCACCAAATTTGTAACATGGGCTTTTTGGGAGCCTACCTCATGAACAGTGGCACTGTTATTTCATGAATCAGCAATGACCATGAAATCACCTTTTGGGACTGAGAAACAAAATGTCAGTGCCATTGTTCATGGGGTGGGGTCCCAAGAACCCAATGTTGAAAATTTGGGGCCATAATTCCCAAAAATGGCTGAGATAGCAACATAGGTTGAAACCCCACATTGACTCCCATTATACAGCTTACCTTGATTCCTCAGATCACAGTTCAGCTTTGAAGAGTGCAGATGTGTCCGCTGTCCTGAGAAGATCACTGATCCTGACCTCTGGAGGGTATGTATGGGTGAGGGGGAATGCATGGAGGTGGGTGTGCAGAGGGAGGATGGGGATGGATAAGTGGGGAGTGGGAGGCAATGATTGACCAGTATGTTTTTTTCAGGGTTAAAAAGAAAAGAAAGACATCAGGTGATGGTTTTCTGTATTTACAGGGAAAAAAATGAAAAATACATTTGTGCACACTGGGGTGGGCTCCCAGTATGCCAGATGAGTTTGGGGGGGATCATACTGACATGGAGATTGGGCACCCCAATGTCAGTACAATTTGAGCACATTGGGGTGGGCTTCTAATGTGCCAGATGAGTTGGGGGGGGTCATAACAAGACAGGGATTGGGCACACCGATGTTGCTACAATAAAATAAATAAATAAATCTGGGCACACTGGGGTGGCCTTTCAGTATGCCAAACATGTTTGGGGGGATCATACTGACACGGGGATTGGGCATCCCAATATCGGTACAGCAAACATAAATAAATACATTTGGGCACACTGGGGTGGGCTCCCAGTGTGTCAAACAAGTGTGTGTGTGTGTGTGTGTGTGTGTGTGTGTGTGTGTGTGTGTGTGTGTGTGTATGGGGGGGGGATACATTCCGACACAGGGATTGGGCACCCCATGTCAGACTCGAAAATAAGCAATTTGCCACAGTGTAGTGTACTTCAATGCAGGATCCTGCATCAAAATTATGGAAAATTTTGATGCAGGATTCTGCATCGAAGAAAATACCTCAGGATGGTTTTCGTATTTTTACAGGTTTAAACAATAATTACATTTTGGCACACTGGGGTGGGCTCCCAGTGTGCCCAATAACCGCACTCTACTGTGGGAAAATAAATACATTTGGGCACACTGGGGTGGGCTCCCAGTGTGCCAAAAAAGTGTGCATGTGTGTGTGTGTGTGGGGGATACATTCTGACATGATGATTGGGCACCCCATGTCGAATTGGAAAATGAGCAATTTGCAGCACAGCAGTGTACTTCGATGCAGGATCCTGCATCGAAATTTTGGAAAATTTCAATGCAGGATTCTGCATTGAAGAAAAAACTTCGGGGGATGGTTTTCTTGTTTTTACAGGTTTAAACAATAAATACATTTCAGCTCACTGGGGTGGGCTCCCAGTGTGCCCAATAACTGCACTCTATTGTGCGAAAAAAGCAGTAGGTCTTCCTTGACTCTGCAGATGGCAGCACAAATTCTAGCTGTGGCTGCAGAACTCAAAAAAATACCAGTCTTCTTTCCTGACATATAAATTTTCCCATAGGAAACAATGGGAACATTAAAAATGTCATAACCTTTGACCAGATTAATATTTTTTCACCAAACCTTCAAAAGGCACATCTGTGACCCAAAGGCTTTCTATCCTGAAAATTTCAGACCAAATACTAAAGCCCTTTCTGAGATCCAGGATGACAAAGAAAGGTTAAAAAAATGGATTTGTCTGTTTTTTCAAGACTTTATATCTCAGAAAACCCTCAACAGATTCCCACAAAGTTTGACTGGTCAAGAGACATACCCCTAGAGATTATGCATGCCAAATTTCATGCAAAGCCATTGAATGGCTCTAAAGTAATTAAGGTTCAAAGTTTGGAAATTAACTATAGAAGTGCTATTTCACGCTAACTATACTGGCATGCCGGTGCTAGTATTTTATATATATATATATATATATATATATATATATATATATAGACACATACATATATATACTTTTTTCTGAAAGAAATTTAAAGCTACTAAATGGATAATTTAATGTAAGGCATTGCCTAAATGCCATGTTATGTTTAGGTGTGTGTGTGTGTGGGGGGGTCTGTGTTTACACAAGCAAGCCAGAAATATGTTGAAATTTATGAGTAATCTCATTTACTGTATGTGGCAAAATGGCAAAGATAAATGAATATGATTAATACAGTATTACCAAAATTAACAATCACAACATGGAATATTCATAGATTCTTCCCTTAAAAATCAAAAAGAAACATATGCAAACCTATGATAAAAACATTATCTCGTACTCCTGCATCTAGAAGAAAAAAAATCTAAACTTAAAACAAACTGGGTCAAATCAATATATTACTCAACAGATAAAAGCAGATGCAAAGAAATAGCCCTTCCTGTAAGGAAAATATATGAATTTTACAAACAATGCACACTTTTGATAGAGGGGAGAATAATGTTAGTTAAATGAATAATAATGGGCCCACAATATATTTGGGAATCTTTATATCCACCCTTTACAGGCTATAATGATTTCTTAGCTAAAATAATAGAGGGCCAGATTCCAAGACAGCTATGACAGGCATAAACACAATACGCCAGTCCCGAAAGCACAAATTGCAAGTTACACCAGTGACTTGCGACATGCGTGATTCCAAAAGAACACCTATGACGCAACCCGCAACAGCTATGACAAATGCAAGCTACGACACAGTTATGCCAAAGAAAGCCTACACCATTGCGTAATGAGGCTTGCGATATGTGTAACACACCAACACCATGGAACTGCTATTACAGAACAGGTGGCATAAGAAAAGACGCCGGAGAAAGATAACGTAAGTTAGAACAAGGAATAGCTGTCTTAACCAGAGCACAGGCCATAGAAACACCCCCCCAAAAACACAAAGCTAGACTGCAGCATACCACCCAACCAGAAAGCCCTGAACATGGAACAAATGGATAAACAGTGGAACACCCAAGCAAACATGCCCTAGGAAGCCCAGGACACAGTGAAATAGGTAGCAGCATGGCCAGACAGGCCATTAGTAAGTGAATTACATATGTGGTGCAACATGTACCCTAGCATGTAGCAACAATAGTCCAACACTGAATGTGGGACAAGGCATTGCAAGGTGGAACAGAGAAGTGCTGGGACGTACAATGAAGAACAGTGCCAAGTAATGTGGGACAGTCAAGAGGTATGTACTGCAGACAGCAATGTAGTGGGACACACAGCACAGGCAGCAATAGGAGCAGAACTGGGAAAGCAGAGACCTGCGAGCACAGGCACCACAACTGTCCCCCCCCCAGCACCACCATGGTGGCATCTGCAGCACTATGAGGGACACACTGTGGTGCAATGCAGCCCTGGCAATGGCATGGAACCCATGCCATCACCACCGTGCCACCAGTGGAGGTGAAACAGGCCGCCAGGTGCAATGCGATACAAGTGGCAGCACTAGAGTTGGAACAGTGTCCATGTGTTCTATACAGCAGCCATGAGGCAGGACCACGATCATGGGACTGCACCACAGGCATACACAGAGGACTACATCACGCATGGGTGACAGGCATGGTGTCACAGTAGGCAAAAGACACACACAGGCCAGAGGAACAACACTGTGATGATGGTGCCACCAGGCACACTGCCCCTGCCATGGCCATTGATACATTTAAACAGTGCAACCACAACAGGGACACAGCACCAGGTGGCACAGACCTTCATACATATGGTGGTGAGATGCACCATTGAGGTTTGCCACTGGTGCCACCCACAGGGACCACTGGTCCCCTGGGTAGAAGGCAGCTGTACAGGCCCAAGGCCACTGCACAGTCAAGACAAGCATGGTGTGGTGGCATGTGGGCCAGACCAGGCACGGTGCACTGCAGCACACAGGGCACCATACGGCCATGACCACCGGTGCATGCCCATGGCTGTGAGCTGCACAGATGGCACACAGATACCATGTGCATGGTGGGGACTCACAGGGAATGGTGCAGGACCACCACATGTGTGCCCCCATGTGCACGGTGACACACACACACACACGCACATGCCCATGCATACCAGAGACAGATGCTTAGAGCCCGGTGTGCATAAACAACATTTAATGATTGGTAAAAAATAGTATCAAACAAGGTAAACGTTAACAAGAACAACAACATCAACAACAGCAGGAACGCCCACAACCCCACAATACACTGCCCTGTACAGCCCACCCACACCAGCCCAGGTGGCCATCCCCTCAGCCCATATGTACATGGCCCCCCATATACAAGGCCTCCCACACATCTGTAAAATGCCCGCCCAACAATCATGAACACCCAGCAGAAGGCCCCACCCCATATGGACCCCACCCAGGCCTGGCCCTCTCACATGATATATAGCCCCCCAGACACCACACACACCCACGGTCCCCCAACCCACAGACCCATTAATTGGCTGCCCCCCCTCAGAGGCCCAAATCTGCCAATTGGTGGAAGAAGGCATGGAAGGAGGTGGCCAAGAATGTCGATGGCATCGCAAATGCCAGGCACACTGTGTGCAATATACAGAAGCGCCTAAGTGAACTGAAGTGCCATGCCAAAGCCAAGGAGGCCGAGAACAGGTGGCAGGCGGTGGCCACAGGAGATGAGACCCCTCAGTGGCCACGAAGAGAGGGTGCTGGCATTCATGACCCAGCACAGCACCCATGGGGACAAGGACCTCGACATGTCACAGATGGATGCAGGGACAGGTAAGTGGAAGTCCGGCACTGCCCACAGTGAATGGGATAGTGATGCAGGGGTGTGAATGGTGACATGCATGCATGCATAACTCCCAACCAGCTGTCCCCCTAATGTTGAACAATGCCCCACACAATGTGGAACAATTGGGCAATATGTGGAACACCAAAGCAAACATTCTCTAAGAAGCCCAGGGCACTGTGTAAATGTGTGCTTTATGGTCAGAATGTCTATTATGAAGGAAAGGAACAATGCCCAACAGGGAGGGTGATATGCTGAGATAACAAGCCGCCTTGGGTGGTGTGGCCCAAGGCCACCAGCTAAGTGCACGCAACACCTGAGAAGGGACGCTATACCAGCAGAATACCCACCCTGGAGGGCAGTATGCCTATCATACAATGGCATGGTATAGTAGACAGATAACAATAATGTCCGAGAATGTGTTAGGTAGTGTGTAACAATATCGAGTAGTGTGTAATAAAGTCTAAAGAGACAATGCAAACAATCATCATGTGGCAACACCCAATGTGGCAATAAACCAGCAAGGTGAACAGCAGGAATGATATGCCAGGATAACATCCTGGCTGTGATGGCCAACCGACCAATCAGAAGCCAGGAGTTGTGCATGCCATTGTATAATGAATAATATAACATATGCATCATGTACCATAGAATGTTGCAGTACGGTCGGAAAAGTGAATGTGGAGCAGGGCCATGCAATGTGGAACAGAGACCAGATGGGAAGTATTATGATGGACTGGACCCATAATATGGTACAGCCGAGAGGAATGCATGCAGTGTAGTCAAGACATGGGGAGGCAGCACTGATGCACTGTTGTTCCCCCCACAGATGCAGCAGCAGTGGATACAGGGGCCAGTAAGCTGAGAGCCAGCACTGCCCGCAGTGCGTGGGACAGCGACACAGGGGCAGGAATGGAGGCAAGCATGGTAGGCATGATATGGTGTGGTAGCACTGATGCACTGTTATTCCCCCACAGGTGTGGCACCAGCAGACACAGGGGCAGGTAAGCCGATGGCCAGCGCTGCCCCCAATGCATGGGACAGCGATGCAGGTGTGGGTATGGAGGCATGTACGGTAGGCATGTAATGGTGTTGCAGCACTGATGCACTGTCAGTCCCCAACAGGTGCATCACCAGCGGACACCCGGGCAGGTAAGGCTACGGCCAGCGCTGCCCCCAGTGTGTGGGACAGCGATGCAGGGGTTGGGATGGTGGCAGGCATGGTAGGCATGACGTGGGAGGCATCACTGATGCACTGATGTCTCCCCACAGGTGCAGCAGCAGTGGATACAGGGCCTGTTGACAATGGTGACACAGGTGCAGAGCAGGACCGCAGGCAGCTGACCACCCGACAGGCCACCATGATACACACCCAAGGTGGTGCTGACATGGCACAGCAGGACACAGCTAGGATACCAGTGGTGGGGAAGCATGAGGTGTTGGAGGAGCAACAGCAGGAGGAGGAGTGACTTCCTCAGCTGCGGAAGCCTAGGGGACAAAGTTGCACCAGACATGAGCCCCGCATCATATCACAGGCTGGAGGAGGCCCTGGATGGGATCACACCATCCATGGAGGAGGACTGCCCGCAGACACCCACTGACTATGCAGGGTTCTGCTGGACACTAGTAATGGCACACACAGAACGGGGGAGATGCTGGGCTGCATCAGGCTCAGCATGGATGTGCACCACGCCATGTTGGAGGAGCACATGGGCATCCTGATAGGGGTGCTTGAGACAGGGACACGCACCATGGAGGTAGCCATTGATCACTTGGTGGACACCATGGTCACCACCCAGGCCTGTGTGCAGGCACAAACAAGAGCCATCACCCACCTGGCCATAGCTGTGGAGGGGTCGGTTGCCCAGCAGAGGAGACAGGTGGATGCACTGTCCACCATGCTACAGGGGGCCCATGCAGACCTTCACCTGTGAGGCACTGTTGTGAGGGACACCACCACACAGGCACTACCGGAGGTGCACCTGCCACCAGCACCACCACAACTGCCACTGACAGCAGCGGCGACAACACTGCCACTGCCAGTGGTGGAGGGCCCAACAGCAGCACCTTCCCCACCACCGCCACCACCACCGGCACTCCTGGAGCAGCAGTACCCACCACTGCCACCAACACCCCCACATGCACCAGCATAGGTGACCCCACCACTGCTACCACCGGCACCACCTGCAACACCTGCACAACAGGCACCTCAGACCCCTTTGCCATCAATACCCGCAGTGCTGGTGTTACAGCAGCCATCACCGCCCACAACAACAGCACTGGTGGCACCACAGGTGGCCAGAGCATAGGGCTGCAGCAACACCCGCCACCATGGCCGTGGGATGGAAGGCATTGGGCACAGGACACAGGGCTAGTGCCAGACAACTAGAGGCGTCACAGGTGCTGGCATACCAGCAGGCCATGGAAGGCAGTGAGCCACAGGTTACAGGACTGGGGACTGACCCAGAACATGCACCAACCACCCCAGGGAGGCATGGAAGACCCTGGAAGACAGCATTGCCACTGGAACCATTGGACAGTGGTGGCCCAGTGGTCATGCACCAGGGGCAGGGAGGGACCAGTGTTACCAGTGGGGCAGCCAAATGCAAGAGGACTGGACAGTCGCAGCGGGCAACAGACCATCATGCCACTTCAGTGAGCTGCTGCTATGGGGGGGTGGGTAATGGGTGGTGTGGCAGTCCAGGAGGGCACTGGGTCCTGAAGTGTGGTGTGTGTTTGTGGGGTGTGTGTGAGCGTGTTCGTGTGTGTGCGTGGGTGCACTGTGTGTGGGGGGGTGGGCACCGTAGTGCAGCACATGTGTTTGGGTGTGTGCATTGCACTGTTACTGGGTGTGGATATATGTGTGGGATTGTCACTACTGTACTGTTACACTGCACTGTGTCACATCCTATGTCACCTGCACTGAGCAAAACACTACGCACTATACATCCTGTGGACTCCCTCATTACAACCACTGTGACAGGGCATATCACATGTCGCACACATCTGGTGCCTATATGAGAGGCATATTGCATGTCACATGTGCACGACCTGCACGTAGGCCACACATGCAGCCTGCATTTGCTTATCTGTGGTATGCACCAGTGGTACCACTCTGCAATGCACTTGTAGCCTGTACATGCGACATGTGTGAGGCTAGGTGTGTAGGCCGAACCTAGGCCACAGACCGAACACGCTGGAGAGATGGGTGGATTTGGCAGCAGTTGTATGCAGCAAATATCACATTGGAGCCACACAGATCCCTGACACACAGTAGCCCTGGTGGGACACACCCTGCAAACTGGTGAGTACTGGGACAGTGCAGTACCTGAACCTAATCCAGAGACAGTTCTACATACAGTTGCTAATCTTATGTAAATATCTGTTTCTCCAGGAGAGCCACACCATGAGTATCGGTAAGTACTGGGACAGTGCACCACCTGATCCTATGTTGCAGACAGTAGTACATACAGGTGCTAATGTTGTGTTAAACTCTGTTTATCCAAAAGAGCCATGCCCTGACTATTGTTGAGTACTGGAGCAGTGCATTACCTGCACATATGCACCTGACTGTATTACATACAGTTGCTGATGTTGTGATCCATTCTGTTTGTAGAGAAGAGACACACCCTGAATGTTGGCAGGTAGTAGGAGAGTGCAATACCACCACATATGCAACGGTCACTGTATACACTGGTTGTTAATGCTGTGTTGCCAATTGTTGATCCAGGAGGGACACGCTAGGCTGCAGGCCTGCCCACAGGCGCTAGCTGGGAGCACAGGGAAGGTAGTTGCCTTTTTCAGATTTACACTGTGTGCATGTGGGGGCAGTGGGAGTGCAATCCTGGGTACAGGTGTTTCAGCGCAGTGTGGTATACTACTGCGCATGCAACTGTACAACCCAACTGCAGGGTGGTGAGTACGGGTGTCACCAGCCATTCACACTGTACACAGCTGTGCCCTGGTGGGCTATGCGACTGTTGTGCAACATGTGCTATGGCGTGTGCCACCACATGACAGCCAGGCATTATGTGGATGGATTAGGCCACTGCTCATGGACACAGTGCAGGCCGCTGGTGTGTGGTGGACAGCCATGTGCTCAGGCACACTGGTGCTTTGGAATGACAATAGGGCTGTGCATGGCTGGGTTTGGCTGGTGGTGGTGTGGGTGAGTGTTATGTAGGCAACTGCCATGCGGTCACCCATTGCACACTGTATACACATGGCATCACACAGCCCTGTCATGCAGTGTGTGGTATATGGTGGCAGCTTGTACACCATCAGTAGAGGGCGTGGCCCACAGGGACATGTATGTGCAGCACAACACTGCCATGCTGCATCCCTGGGATGGTGCATGGGGTGCACTGCTACATCCATCACCACTGTACCCCAGCCCTGTACGTCATGTTGTCCACTACCAGTCATGCTGGGCAGCACGTAGGGGAGAGTGACAGTATGGTTTCCACACTACTGTGCACTGACACATGTGCTGTACCTTATTGTCTTGCAGATCTGTACTGCACTTGCCAGACACCCCTATGCCAGGTGCCACACAGTGGACAGCATGCCACACGGCAGCGGCCTAAGTCTCAGTGGGAGTGCCCCCAACTTCACCCCGATGGAGACAGCACAGCAGGTGAACTTAGTCCAGCAGTGGAGGACACCCATCCTCCCGCCCGGTTGCAGAAGGCATACTGCGGAGGAGCGTGCTTGGGCATGGCAGGCAATAGGTGCATGCCTGGGTGCCAGCAGTGGCGTGCCCTGCACTGTTAGGCAGCTGCAGCACTGCTGGCAGGATCTGGCATAGTGGGACCCAGGGCTCCTGCAGCAGCTGATGGACATGGTGCTCAGGAAGGATGTGAAGATATGCACAGTGCAGGATGCAGGTGCAGGTCGGTATATCAACGTCTAGCAGCACATTGGTGCTATGCTGCCACACTGGCCATGGCCTGCACTGGTGTACATATGTAACTGTGTTCCCCTTTCCCCTTTCCCACAAGTGCAGGATACAGTGTCCAGGGTCCACAGGGTCAGCCGGATGGTGTCCAGCAGCACCTAGCCGGCCTGCCACAGGGAGAGGGGCACAGGAGGTCTGGTAGGTGCATGCACTGTTTGCCATGTATTGTGACCATGCTGTGGTGGCCCATGGGTGCGGGGGTTGCGGCTGTGTGTTGAGTGTGTGTATGTGCACCGCGTGTCCCAGGCCAGCACTGACCTCAGCCTTTGCTTCCTTACAGGTGACCTGAAGCGCTGCTCCCGTTCCTCTCCCTCGCCCACAAGCAGTTCTGGTTGGGCCTCCAGTTCATCCAGGAGAACGTCAATCTCCTCGTGTGTAAACTTCCTCTTACGTTTTTTACTCCCACTTGCCACCTCTCCACCGCTACCCACCATTTTCCCCATAGCCCCTACACTATGTCTGCATCTTGTGCACTTTTATATGGTTTATATGGTTGTCGGGTTGTGACATGAGTGCTGCCATGCCACTATTGTGGGTTACACCATGTCTTGTGTGCATAACTTGCACATGTGTAATTCATAATTTTCCATCATATCTGGTGATTCTCTTGGAATATGGTGCAGCTCGCATGTTGCAGGGGATTTGGCATAACTTTATGCACTGGTGTACTTTGAGCTATGCTCTCCCTGCTGTCTTGGAATTGGGCCCAGATAGACTTAACTTGCATACTTGCTGCCTAACTTAGATAAAGCAGCTAAGCCTTGAATTAATGATATAAATATTGCAGCACAACTTAACAATTTTCTGCAAGCCTGAAGTACAGTCGACATATGAAAGGCAAAGTCCACAAAATTAAGGCAATACACATCATGTTCAAATCATACAGCAACATCATTCAGGCTCCATTATCTTTTTTGTTCAAATGTAATCTTTCAGAACTTTTTAGAATCTCAAACATTAAATATAGAGGATTGTGTATGAGGTGTCATACACAACAAGGCTATGTTTCAATTGAGTGGTTTACTAACAAGAGACCTCGAGAGAGCAGCTCGAGAGGTCTTGTTGCCACGGAAACTGTGAGATTGAAACAGAGCCTTGTTGTTTATGATAGCTTATACACAGTCTTTCTTGGTGAAGGGGCACCAGTTACGATCAGAATGTGTCCTTACTTATCTGTTTTTACCATTGTCGCTCATGTCCTGGGTCAGTGCTCACTGCGGAGGCAGCTGCCTGTGTAGACTACCATGTATGCACAGAGACATTCTATGTTATGCAGCACATCATGATGTAGTGAGTGCAGCACTACAACCTGATTGCACCCACCAAATTCTATCAGCAATAAAGTTCTCCTATATACTATACATGTACAGTATTTCAGGCCATGCTTTGGTAGAAGGTATCTTTGTCCCAACAAACAAGAGAACAGAACCCACAATGGAGGTTCAATAATGTATTTCTTAGAAATTCAGATTTTATTACACATATCACAGCCACAATAGGTGAATGTTTGCAATTCAGTTATGATGGATCAAAGAAGATAATCTGACTATAGCATGCATTTAACACCTATGTTAAGGTCTACATAATATCCTTTGAAATAAAACAGAAATATAATAAATAACAACCTTAAGACAATTAGAAAATGAAATAAAAGAACTACAAACAAAAATTCTGTCTATTAAAAAGGAACAAAAAGTAGTGTTGTTGCAAGAACTACATGCGCAAACTGCAGTCTATGAGAACATTAACAAACGTATACTGCAAGTGAATGGGGGTACAACAGGAAGATTATTGACTTATATATTAAAAAGGAAAGCAAGGACAGAAATATGATTATTGGTATGCAAAGCTCAAAAGGAGAATTAACAACAGATGATGAAACAATAGGTGATGCTTTCCTAAAAAACTATATGACCATATATCAGATGCCACAGATACTCCCAAAAGAACACATAGAACATCATAATGAAAATGCTGATATACAAACTTTAAATAACAATATGACCCTTTTACTACTGGTGCCATGATGCAGGTGGTCAAAACAATGCCACAATGACAAACTGCCTGGTTATGATGGACTAACAATTGAATTTTACTCCACTTTCTTAGGAATCCTTGCACCATGGTTATTAAAACTCATAGCAGAGATTGCATCCTTTGAGGAAATTCCACCTACAGGGCCAGATATTCAGAAATGCACCAAAGGCTGTCGCAAATCTGGTGCAGTGCAAATCCAATGCACCATTGTGAAACAGGAGCCATATTCAGAGGTTGTGCTGGCCGCACTGTGCCAGTGCAACCTGGCTGAATATGGCACAGATGCGCCATGGCGCAATGGTGGATGTGCTGTGGTGCAACCGTGGAACCGCTATGGCGCAACCACAGGTGCACCATGGGCAGACAGAGAAGCCCCAGGGTAACCATGGGAGCAGAGCATCAGAGCAACAGAGGAGGGCATGGCGCAGGGAGGAGATCCAGGGACAGAGCCAGGGAAGCATAGTGACAGGCCACAGGAGACCACCACCATTTGGGCACAGCAGGGCATACACAGCCACCTAGACCACCACCCCAGAACACAAGAGTGGCACAGACTGCAGGCAACATGGGGTGCTAATGGTGGATGAAGGGCCACCAAGGGGGCCCTCTTCATGCTGCAGGTCATGCCCTCCCTGCACAACCAGACCAGGGAAGACCACACCCAGGACCATGCAGCCAAGCATACACACCCACTGCATAACCCTGACAGCCACCCCAAGGGCACCCCAAGGCACAGTCATCAACCAAGGGGAGGGACACTACCACTGTGGGACACCATAGCACATGGCAGTGATCCACAGAAGCACAACACATGCGTCAACACATGAACACCACACGGATAGGCACTGGGCCACTGCAGCATGGCTCCACACACAACCTGCAAAGCAGACACAGACAGAGGCAGGTAAGTCAAAAGTAATATATATTTCAAAATCAACTATTTACAAGATAAGGGTGTGGTGGAGGGTAGGAAAGTGAGGGAAGGGGGTGGGGAACAGGGACTGTACAGTGGGAAGAGGGACTGGATGAGGTGTTACGGCTGGGAAAACAGGGGAAACCAGGGCCCCACTACCGGCTGCCATGGCCTGCCACCCCCTGCAGACGTTGCTGCCGCCTGTCCACCATGATCACCCTCCGAGCCTGCATTACCACCTCAATTGTTGTTGAGGTGATGAGGATCAGCTGCCTCAGGAGCCTGCAGGGCAGGGGCCTCCTGCGTTGTCACCAGACACATAGGACAAGGGAGAGGACAGGTGATAATTGCATTGTCCCAAGGAACCAAGCCCAACACAGCACGTACTGGGCAGCGGGAACACACACCTCAGGAGGGCCGTGCATGCCACTGACAGGAGTGTGGGCCAATGCCCAGCAGTAATATGGCACACCACATCAGTGCACAGTGATGGTCCCCACCACACAGTGGCCATCTGACTGTGCCATGGCAGTCACATGGCACAGTGCTCCGGCAGCACCACAGCACCATCAGTGGCGACCATGCACACACCCACCCCACCAGCAGCCAGCACACGTGTCCAATGGATGCGCCACGGTGGCAGGCACCACACACAGTGCAATACACACTGCTGCCAGGGCACATGGCACAGGTGGACATGCCAGCACCCATGCCCCCGCCACCCCCCATTGATGGTGTGCAGGAAAATGTTAGTGTCTACCTGCCCTCTGTGGCCCCACTGGTGCCGGAGCTGCTCCTCCACCCTGGGCTGCTGCGACCTTGCATTCTGCCAGTGCCACCTGTCTGTGGTCTTCAGGTCCTGTGAATGGAATGGAAACATGTACACATCAGTAACCAACCACAGCAGTTGCCCACCACTCCCACTCCTGTGCACAGGATGAGCCCCTGCCAGACACATCTCACACAGTGGCAGTGCAATGCAACTGGCTTAGGGTGATGCCACCCTGCAATGCGCACAATGGTAGTACACCACTCTGCAGAACATGCCAGGCAGCCTAGCCAACACCACAGTACAGCACCAGGACACACATGCATGATGGGCCTACTCACCTGGCTTTGGCACAGCCCCATGCCTCACGCATGCCTCCAGCCACCTGAGGCACTCTGGGTCCCTCCGCACCAGGTCCCCATATCGGAGATGACACTGCTCACTGGTCCTGGCCACCCCTGTGCACTGCCACAGTGAGGCAGCAATTGCCTGCCACACAGCCACCTGGTCTGCTGCAGTGGTGCCTGCCCGAACCGCAGGGGTGCATGGGTCTGGACGCAGGCCACAAGGTTGTCAAGTTCGACCTGCATCCAGTTTGCCACCCATCCACGTCACTGCTGAGCCATGTCTCAGGTGCAAGCCATGGAGCAAATATGAAGATGTGCAGCATGGGTGTGGCTAGGCGGGGTCATGGGTGCGGGGGTCAGCCAGGAACTGAGGTCATGGCCAGGGTCAGAGGTCATCCGCCATGCAGTGTGCATGTGAGCAGTACCTGGCATGGCACACTGTGCACCATGGGCCTTATTGCACAGTGTGTACTCAGTGCACAATAGGTGACAGTACATCGTCCGGCTCATGCACACTGCAGTCCTGCACATTGCGCGTGCATGCTCATTTCCCCTGTGACTTGCTCCAGAGCAATCTCATTGTGTATGGAGCAAATACATGATATTCAGCCACCACATGCAAATGAGCTCATCAGCCAATGCGTGGTGCACTGGGGGGAATTAGCATGTCATTACCGTTGCTCCAAAGCTCATTTGCACACGATGCTTTATAAAAGCGCCACGGTTAGGCACAGGCCATGGACCACTATTTCATCCTTTTCAGGTAAGTTGTGCATGCTGCTGGAGCACACTGAGCACAGCCAGCACAGCAGGGGGGACGGAATAGGGTGCTACTGCCACTGACACACTGTGCTCTCCATATTCACAGGAAGCTTCATGTTGGATTGGGAGGAGGGAGCAGAGCGTGGGCCTGCTCACAAGCACAAGCCCAACTTCCTGAAGGTGGACTCAGAGGCCCTGTTTAAGGCCTACCTTGACAGGGAGCTGCCATTGAGTGGTGCCATGGGTACACCACAGTCCAGGGTTGGGGATTAGGAGGAAGTGGCAGCATGTGTGAATCAGCAGGGCAGCCACCAGTGATCTGTGCAGGAGTGCTGCAAGAAGGTGGGCATGGACAAAGCGGCGCATTAAGGAGAAGGTGGTGCCCATCCATGCATCCTGGAATGCCACCAGAGGGGGGCCTGCAGATGCACCACAGCTCACAGCACAGGAGGAGTTGTTGGCAGCCATCATGCACTGCAGCACCATGAAGGGTGTGCCTGGTGGAGGATACCAAACAGGTGGCAGCCCATCACTGCATGATACATATGCCGGCCACACACAGCATGCAGTAGCTGTGTTGGGGGGGCACTTGTGAGCATTGCATCACTGACAGACCTGTTTTTTTCTTTCAGGAGAAGGTGGTGCCCATCCATGCATCCCAGAATGCCACTGGAGGGGGGCCTGCAGATTCACCACAGCTCACAGCGCAGGAGGAGTTGTTGGCAGCCATCATGCACCGCAGCACCATGAAGGGTGTGCCTGGTGGAGGATACCAAACATGTGGCAGCCCATCACTGCATGGTATGTATGTCGGCCACACACAGCATGCAGTGGCTGTGTTGGGGGGGGGCACTTCTGAGCATTGCATCACTGACAGACCTGTTTTTTTCTTTCAGCACTGGCATGCCTGCATGCGGAGGATGGGGCACTGACAGCGGCCGTGGAAGCAGGACCAGCCTCAAATGACCAGCCATCCACCTCCACAGGCATCCGGGGGTCCAATAGGCTGCAGCACACCACCACTGTCTGGCCGGATGGCCTGGGTATGGGGTCAGTTGAGGCCCTGGATGTGTTTGTGCATGAAGACACAGATCAGGGTGGAGTCTGATGCCGATGACGACCTCACCTTAATCCTGGACAGCATGGGTGGTGTAGTGAGGGAGATTCCCATATGAGACTCCAACACAAGTGGTGCACCCAGCAACCAGACAGTGGAGGAACATCTGCCAGCCACCACTGTGGGTGCAGCTGTGTGCACTGCCACAGCTGTGCCGTGTGGTGGTGGTGGTGCACCCGCACAGGCACTGGGCAATGGTCAGCGGTAGGATGGACAATGGCAGTAGGTTGCAGGTGCTACAGGGCAGCCGGACACAGGGTCCGCCACAGGGGTGCCAGCTAGGAACAAGCCCCATGAGGACCCTACTGTGCAGTGTCCACCTGAGGGGGGGCTGTTCAGCTTAGTCAGCCACCACAGGAGGGTTGGTGTCATGCCTGGGAATCCCAGGATGCTGACCCACTGGAGAGCACACCCATGGAGCAACAGGTGCTGCTTGACACTAGGGTATATGCGCTGCACACAGAGGTGCATCAGGTGGCTGAGCAGCATGAGAGGGGCACTGCACAGCTCCTGGCAGTGAAACAGCACATGCAGGAGGCCATGACTGCATCCCAGTATTGCATTGCCAATGTGATCACAGATGGCCTTGCACTGCTGGCTGCCACAGGGTGTGGCCAGCTACCACAGACCACGCACAGTGCACTGTCCACCCCATGATCCCGGTGTCAGGTGACACCCTCGCTGTTGATGCTGGACTCTGCTATTGGCATCCCAGGCATGCCTGAGGTGGGCCTGTTGGGGTGCCTACGCACCCCTGCATGGACCCAGTCATGGTCCCACAGTTCAACCACTGGAAGGGTGTTGCTGACACCCTCTGTGGCTGATGAGCAGCCTGCAGCTGCCGATTGACTCCGTTGCAGCTCCCCCATGGCCATGGTGGCCATTGTTCCTCACGGCAGCCATGATGTGCGTGCCGCCCTGACCGCTGCCTGCAGCTGCTGCCCTGTGCACACATGGGTGGCATGTGTGTGTGCATACCATTGGTGTGGCACCTGTGTGTTGTGCTGCACACTGTCTGTGTGCTTGCCTGCTTGGTTGCTGGCCATGTGGTGTGTGCATGATGAGGGCAGTTCAGCACCGGTTGGGCCGGTGCATTGCATCTGATCCTCACCACATGCCAGCTCCTGGGGGTGTGGGTGCGTGGATGCATGTGTGTGTTGTTGTGTGATGCTGTGTGCAGTTGTGTGTGGCTGTGTGCCACTGACTCCCCTACCCCTGCACCACACCACTGTGTGTGCATGCCCATTGCCATGCACAACCCTGCCTGTGTGCTGTACCTGTGTGTGTGTGTGGCCTTTGCATGGGCTTCATTCCACCTACCTGCATGCACCATAGTGCTCCTGTGCGATGGTGTCATAATACTGCCACGCCATTCATTGTAGCCAGGGACCCCTGCACCTGGGGGGGCTGTCCACCACCCTCCAACCCATTGCCTCCATCGTCCCCACTACTGTCTCCCTCATTAGCCTCGACAGCTATCCCAAGGTCAATGGCCATGTTGTGCAGTTTGCAGCAGGGCAGGAATAGGCCACAGGCTTTCAAGGGGCTATACTTTAGGGCATCGCCAGACCTGTCTAAGCAATGGAAATGTGCCTTCAACATGCCGAATACATGCTCAATGATGTTGCGTGTGTTGTGGTGTGACTCGTTGTAGCGTTCCTCTGCTGGGAACGACAGGTGATGATAGGGGGTGAGTAGCCAGGGCCTCAGTGGATAGGCGCTGTCTCCTGTGTGCATAATGACATGGTTAGCCCTCTGCCATCCTTTCCTGTGCTCCTTGCCTGTCCCTGGCTTTGCACCAGCACACCCACCCTGCCCTCTCCATCCCATGGCCTGCTCTGCTTATCACCCCATGCCCATCTCATACTCACCCACTAGGTGGCCCATGGGTATGTCCACACACTCTAACCTGTGGCACAGTGCAGAGCTGTGCCAGATGAATGCATCATGTGCACTCCCATGGTGTGTAGCACAGACATTGGTGATGCACCCCTTGGCATCTCACACCACCTGGCAGTTGACACTCGGGTACCTCTTCCTAGTGATATAGGCTGCACCCTCAGGGTCAGGTGGCATGCAGATGCCCTCATGGGTGCCATCAATGGTCCCCAGCATGCCAGGCATACGTGCTACCCTGTGGAAATCCTGCATGGTTGCAGTACGCTCTGCCTATGTGCTAGGGAAATGGATGTATTCCGAAGCATGTGGCAGCAGAGCATTGAGGAACTGTGTGAGGAGACATGATGTGGCTTACTGGGTTATGCCTGTGGTTTCCCCTGTTAGTCTCTGGAAGGTGCCTGTGGTGAGCCGGCACATGACAGCTGTCACTTTGGTCTCCACAGACATTGTGTGGCTCCGTCTTGTGGGTGGCTGCATCTCCTCACTGCAGAGCTCGCAGAACTGCCTCAGAATGGCCCTGTTCAGGTAGTACCATCCCACAATCTCTGTATCAGAGTGGTTCTCAAAGGTGGTGCAGGCACGGTACCACCAGTTCCAGGCATACCACTGATGGGCCCATCCTTGGCCATGTCACTGTTAGTCCTGCCCCCTCACATCCCTCATTATGGCCTCCATCAGGAAGGGCAGACTATCCATGGCCCCTGTTGTCCTGTATCCCCCTGGGCAGTCGGTTGCTGTGGGCTGTGTGCCACCCTGGTGCACTGCCTGGCAGTGTGCCTGCCTGTCCCACAAACTCTCTCTGCCCCTGTCTCCCTCTCCACTGCCACCTCTGTCCCTCTCCCTCTGTGGCTGCCTCTGTCTGTCTGTCTATTACTCACACTGTCTCTGTCTGTCTTTCTGTCTGCCTGTCCTTCCTTCTTTGTTTGTTCAGTCACTCTCTCACTCACCCTCTCCCTGGCACAGGTGCTGTCTGTGTGCTTGTGCCCTGTATTTATAGGCTCAAGTCTGCTCGGTGCATCTTGGTTTTGTTCCGCTCTTGCACCTTGGTTCCATGGTTAAATATTGCACTGCACCAGATATTCATGGGCATGTCCCCTGCACTTGTGCCTGCATTCATTATAGTTGCGCTTTGGCACAATGGGATTTGCACTGTACAATGACTCCCATTGAATATTGCTCCTTGGCGCAAGTTCACACTTGTGCAACTGCTTTGAATATCCCAGCCACAGTGTTTCAGACTTTAGCAGTTTTGATCCATAAAGAAGGGAAAAACCTGCAACATCCAGAAAATTATAGGCCAATAGCCTTATTAAATACAGATTACAAAATTATTGCCAAATTAATTGTCAAAAGAATACAGATAAAATTTCAGGAATTGTCCATCATAACCAGACAGGGTTTGCTAGAGGCCAAACAATTTGTGATGGGTTTAAAAAAGACCAAATATATAAACCAGATTGTACAATGGCAAGAAAACTTCCTCTATTCTGATTGGTCAGTGGCACCTAGTACAGTGATGTTATCTGACAATAACTTCACTGTATGAAGTCCAGCACACATGATGGAGTCAGAAATCATGCCTCCCCTCCACAAGTTACCGCTGCTGCAAATGGCTTCAGCCCCCACCACGGATGTCACAACCCAACAAGCAGCAATTCCATCAATAACTCAGCCACTCACGTCAAATACAATACTGCAGTATACAAAATAAATGTAATTTTCATGCCCATGTTTTTCTCCAAACTGAGCAGCTTCAGCAAACCACACAGAATGTAACTGCCAACCACACAGATCACTGAAGTAGCTTGGTTTGAAGAAAAAAAAAGGGCGTGAATAATAAATGTTTTTTGCTATGGTTAAATTAAGCAGTGGCACACATCCTCCATCCATACCCTGCCCCTCCTCTACTTACCACCAAACTAGAAGAGTCCAAAGCTGTGACAACAAGTATGTTTCCTTCTCCTTCTTGGCTCTAATATTCATCTTAGCATGTGCTGTACAGTCACTGAATGGTTTGGCAACCACATAAAGAATCATTGCAAAAAAATTAAGAAACTTAAAATACAGCCTGTTGTAATGGGCAGGCAAATGGCTAGGTGGGGACTCGCCTCAAAGTTTATTGCAGCAATATAGAGCAGTGAAAGAATGAAAAACCTTAGAAACCTGTGAAGACACCATCATTCAGACTGCAGCTTTATCTACTGCTGGGAAAATATCTGGATTTTTAAAACATATACCTCCACACACCAAAATTCAAATAAAAAAAAATAGAATTTTTTTTTTCTTTTTATTAACAAATGAGTCATTGTGTAATATCAATAAGGCACTACAGGGTTTGTGTTATTGTATAATAACGTCACTTCTGGGGTGTTGAACACATTCAACCTGCAGCCCCATGCTTCAACCACCAGAGGTGTGATATTATAACACACACTCTGTTGTACCTTATTGCATAAATAAAAACTCTCCTGCAGAATGTATAGAATTGCCTTTGATGCCTCCAAGGCATTTGATTTGCTAAGTTGGGATTTAATGTTGCAGTGTTTGGAAGAGTAAGCCTTAGCACACAATATATTTACTTAGAGCATTTTACTGTAAGCCAATAGCTGTCTTTAAAGCAAATTACCATAACACTGCACTCTCCTAATGAAAATGAAATATGTTAGGGGTGTCCCATATCACCTATTCTTTTTTTTTTACTTCCCCTGGATGGTGGCTTGAGAAATATACCCCCCCCCAATATCAGCTGGGTTCCACCTTACCCTGAACACCCCAGTACTCCTTGCTAGGTTCCGAGAACCCAGTGTCACACAACTTGATGCCATGGATGTTTTGCGTTTTTTCCCCTTTAGTTCCTGACCCCAGGGGGTGCTGGCATGAAGAGCATGCTTCCAGGCTGCAAACGTGCTGATGCATTCCTCAGCCAAGCACCTAACTGTGTCCCCTGTGTCCTCGCCTCCTGACACAGCAAGCCTGTGAAGGCATATGCAGATGATGTGATGTTGTTGATATGAAAATCAAACTATCCTTCCTATCCATCATTCAGGAAATGCATGAGTACTCCCACCTGTCTGGCTATCAGCTTAACAAAAACAAAATTGTCACAATGCCTGTAACAAACATTTCAGCTCATGTAAAAAACAAACATAACTAAACAAAATACTATTGATTTCTTTGTATGATTTTTATCAATGACCTTATACAAACTATGCAGTCAAATCATATTAGAATCAAAAATGAAATCAAAATTATGCTAGATAGATGATAAAACTTCTCAGTTTCACTGTGGGTAAGAATACAAATGATGGCTATGTCTCATCTTTTTAATTCTCTATGAGACTAACCTGGGTTCCTTAACTGAACAAGTGCTTAATGCTTTCAGATTGCTCTTCAAGAAATTCCTGTGCTGTGCTGGCATGCCCCAAATTTCTTGGAAAATATTACATATATATATATATATATATATATATATATATATATATATATATTAGAGGCAAAAACTCTGTTTAATGCATCAGTTAGGGTTGTTCCATAGTAACAAAAGTGAGGATATTTGGTATTAGAGTTGAAAGCCTCCCTTGGACCCCCCAGCACTCACCCCCAACCGGCATCGGGGTGCACGTTGGGGTAATCAGTCCTAACTCTAACCCCATCACATGTGTAAAGAAGCTGAGGTGGAGAGTGGGGTGAGAGTTAGGAGCGACGACCCCAATGCGCACCCCGATGCCAGTTGGGGGGTGGGCTGGGGGATCCAAGGGGGACTTTCAAACCTAACACCAATTTCCTCACTTTTGTCGCTGTGGAACAACCATAACTGATGCATTAAACAGATTTTTTTGCCTCTAATTTCCCTTCTTTTTGAGAATGGGGACGATAAATAGTGAATATAAAGTGGTGGCAGAGGCGCAGGGCTCTTTTGGTCCTCGCACTCCCACCTCGTGATGTCTTGTCACATAGTAACAGGAACAGCAACACACATGCAAGCACCAACAGCTATGCAGATGGCAATGCAAACGTAAAAGTTAAAGCAAACGTTAATAGAAATGCAAGCGCATAGTGATGGGGAACCGAACAGTGACACAAACGGACATGTAAGTGTGTACAAAAAATGCAACTGGTAATATGCACAGTGATGGCACCGATATTTTAAATGCAAATGTTAAGTGTTACAGCAAAAAGAATGGCAAAGGGAACAGGAGCAGAAACGCGAACGCAAGCATGCATGTAAAGGCAAACCAGGCACAGTACCGCAATAGTAATTGCAAATGGTAAAGTTAACATGAAGAATAATGCCAAAGGAAACAGAAAACAGAAATGGGAATGGAAGCGCATATGGAAATGCAAACTACAACACGCTCGGTCACAGAACCGCAATTGTAAATGCAAATGGTAGCGGTAACAGCAACAATAACGCTAAAAGATAGAGAAATGCAAACAGAAATGCAAGCATGTATGGAAATGCAAACCATAATGCATGGGCACGGTACCGCAATTACAAATGCAACTGGTAACAGTAAAAGCAACAATAATGCCAAATGACACAGAAACGCAAACACAAACAAAAATGCAAACTGTAACGCACACAGTGGCATAGACGGGAATGGTGCAGCGAACGATAACGGAAACGCAACTGGAAACGCGAACTAGCACAGTAACAAAAGGGCAACCCTTCTTTTCCCCAAAAACAGCATTGAAAAACACAGTAAAAACAAAGAATGTGTACATAACAATGGGCCTTGGAGAAGAAAATGAGGACTTGGAATACTAAATTGCTTATACCTCAGGACCCATACGATGTAGAAAAAAATGTAAATTTCATATGAATTATGACTTTCCTGGCTGGTTTTGTGCTTAGCCCCTATTTGGGGGGCTAAGCATTTTTGTGATGAAAAGTCTGTATCTTGCACCATTTCCGAGTTACGGGCCCCGAAATGTTATCCTATGGGAAAAAGCATCAACTTCAGAGTGCCGTCTCTGTGCCACCCTGTAATATTTTGTCAGCAATCCACCAAACAGCACATCTGTGGCATGTTGGCTGTCTTCCCTCCAAATTTCAGCCCAGTAGACCAAACCGTTCTTTTGCAGCATATTTCTGTGGTGTTTAACCCCAAAATAAAGACATGCCTAGCATCCTCAGGGCTCGACTAGGAAAACACAAAAAGAATTGTGTCCCTAGATGGTCCCAATTTTAAATGTAAAGCATTTATGTGATCACCAACTGAAAACAAAATGGCGGATTTGGGAAACTAAAAAGTGCATTTGAGACACTGTAGAACTTTTTGTTAACTTTTCCCATTGTCTTATAATGGGAACTTATTTTTTGAATGACTTTTGAACCATTTATTATTTTTTCATGAAATCTTCAAGAGGCACATTGGGGACACTGGCCACATGTTCCCTGAAGTTTTCGGATCAGTGGTGTAAACCATGCGATCTGTAGGTGCGAGCAAAGAATTCACAAAAAAACGTAAATGTGCACGCAGATCTCACCTAATAACTCCACAGCCTTATATCTGACCTCTTCCAAAGTTGGCAGATCCCAAGATATATGGTTCTTGATCATGCATTCCAAATTTCAGGAAAATCCATTGAACAGTGGCAAAGTTATTAACATAGAAACATAGAATTTGATGGCAGATAAGGACCACTTGGCCCACCCAGCCTGCCCATTTCCTTACCTAATGGATAAGCTGCAGATCCTAGTTAACCAGCAGCCTACTTCTTTCTACTCCCACCCCCTAGAATTGCCTTATGGCTGTCCCATGCATGCTTGAATTCAACCACTGTTTATGACTCCACAACCTCCTCTGGAAGGCCGTTCCATGCATCCACAACCCTCTCTGTGAAAAAATACTTCCTTACATTACCTCTGAGCTGCCCCCCATCTTCAAATTGTGCCCCCTTGTTCTTGCACATCTGTGGCATGTTGGCTGTCTTCCCTCCAAATGTCAGCCCAATAGACCAAACTGTTCTTTTGCAGCAGTGTAGCAAAGAATTCCTCTTACTTTGGGCATAGTGTCGCAAAATAGTGTTGCAAATTACAACACTTTTGCAAATGACGGCAGATAAGGACCACTTGGCCCACCCAGTCTGCCCATTTCCCTACCTAATGGATAAGCTGCTGATCCACAGATGTGCAAAATTTGACCCTTTAACCTTAAAAGAGCTGATCAACCCTAACTATGGTAGCACTACCGTGCTACCATAATATATATATATATATATATATATACACACATATATATAGATATTAGAGGCAAAAAACTCAGTTTAATGCATGAGTTAGGGTTGTTCCACAGTGACAAAAGTGAGGAAATTCTATGTTAGGGTTGAAACCCCTTTGGCACCCCCCAGCCCACCCCTCAACTGGAATCAGGGTGCGCATTGGGGTCATCGGCCCTAAGTGTCACCCCATCACATGTGGAAAGAAGCTGAGGAATAGGAGAATGGGGTGACATTTAGGACCGATGACCCCAATGCACACCCCGATTCCAGTTGGGGGGATGGGCTGAAGGGGTGCAAAGGGGAATTCAACCCTAACATCGAATTTCCTCGCTTTTGTCACTGTGGAACAACCCTAACTGATGCATTAAATGGAGTTTTTTGCCTCTAATTTCCCTTCTTTTTGAGAATGATAATGAGAAATAGTGAATGTAATGCAGCAGTGGGAGCGCAGGGGTGATGTCTTGTCCATTGTAACATTGTGCCCGCAAGCGCAAATCATAATGCGCATGGTGACGCAAAGCAAAACAGAAAGAGGAACAGTACTGTAGACAGAAATGTTAATAATGGAAATGCAACCGCAAATCAAAACGCAAAGGGTAACGCACATGGTGGCCTAAACGTGAACGCTAAGTGAAACGGGTACGGAACTGCAAGCATAAACGGTAATGGTAAGAGTAATGTAAGCGCACAGGATGGTTTTCCCCAAAAGCTGTATAGAGAAAGACAGTGAGTAGAAAGAATGTATGCAAAATAATGACTCTCGGAACACAACAATCAGTAGTTGTAATACTAAATTGCTTATATCTCAGTAACTGTACGACATAGAAAAAAAATTTAAAAGTCATATGTATTATCACTTTCCTGGCTAGTTTTATATATAGCTATAATTTTTTGACAAAAACTCTGTATCTCACACCGTTTTCGAGATACGGGCCCTCAAAGGCACGTCGAACGCCGTAATGTTATCATATGGGAAAAAACAGAAGTTCGGACTGCCATAACTTTTGAACAGTTTAATATTTTTTCACAAAATCTTTGAAAGGCACATTGAGGACCCCGGCAGCACGTTCCCTGAAGAATTTGAGCCAGTCGTGCAAACCCTGCGACCTGTAGGCGCGACCGTTGAATTCCAGAAAAAGCGTAAATGCACATGCAGACCATGCTTAATAACTCCACAGCCGTGTATCTGACTGGTACAAAACTTGGCAGCTCCTAAGGTGTGTGGATCTTGATCATGTATGCCAAATTTTAGGCAAATCCATCAAATGGTTGCAAAGTTATTAAGGTGCAAAATTTTGGGTTTAACATGTAAATGGCTCCTCAACCCTAACTATGGTAGCACTACTGTGCTACCATAATATGTCTATATATATATATATATATATATGTGTGTGTGTGTAGATATACAATGTGACAGCAGATAAGGGCCCACCCAGGCTGCCCAATTGTTTTTATTATTATTATTATTGTTTTGTCATCTACCCTACCCCCATTATTTCCCTTTACCTGTCCAAGGCATTTTTGAATCCATTTACTGTTTTCACCCCACCACCTCCTCTAGAACCCTATTCCAAGTATCCATCACCCTTTCTGTGAAAAAGTGCTTCCTCACATCCCTACTGAATTTACCCTCATTCAGCTTCATATTATGCCCTCTTATTTTAGAGCACCTTTTCCTCTGAAAGATAGTCTCCTCCTGTACCTTATTAACCCATGTAATGTATTTAAAGGTTTTTATCATATCCCCTCCTCTCCCTCCTTTCCTGTAGGGTGTACATCTTTTATCTCCTGTCTTTCCTTCTAGGACTTCAGATACAGACCTTGCACCATTTTGGCAGCCCTCCTCTGGATCGCTTCCACTCTGTCTACATCTTTTCTGAGAGGCAATCTCCAGAACTGTACACAATACTCAAAATGGGATCTTACAAGTGATTTATATATGGGTAGAATCACATCTCTCTTCTTCCTGCTGGAGATACCCTTGCCTATGCACCCCAGCATCCTACTAGCCCTCCTAATTGCCTTACCACACTGCCTTGCCATCTTCAGACCATCCAATATGGTTACCCATAGGTCTCTTTCCTTCTTGGTCTTGTCTGTCTCACTTTGCCCATCTTGTATACTGCTTCTGGGTTTCTATGGCCTAGAGGCATTATTTTACACTTGCTTGCATTAAAACCTAGCTGCCATACCCTTGACCATTCTTCTAGTCTGTTTAGATCCATGCACATTCTATCCATCCCACACAGGTATGCCCACTCTGTTACAGATCTTGATGTCATCTGCAAGGCGGCAGACATTCCTTTCCAGTTCTTTCGCTATGTTGCTTATAAAGATATCAAATAGGACTAGTCCCAGCACTGATCCCAGAGGAACCCCGTTGATCACCCTCCCCTCCTTTGAGTATACTCTGTTTATCACTACTCTCTGTGACCTATCCACCAACCAGTTTCCTATCCAGATTACCAATTTATTATTTAACCCCAAGTTAGCCAACTTGGCCAGCAGTCTCATATGTGGAACTGTGCATGTTGAAAGCCTTGCTGAAATCCTGGCAGGTCATGTCCACTGCATTGCTCTGCTCTAGCTCTTTAGTCACCCAATCAAAGAAGTCTATCAGATTTGATTGGCATGACATTCTGCCTATGAAACCATGCTCTCTTGGGTCCAGCAATCAGTTGAAAACAAAATATTCTTTCCATCAGTAGTGTTTCCATCAACTTACAGACCACCAATATCAGTCTGAGAGGCCTATAATTGCTCGCCTCTTCCTTGCTATCATTATTGTAAAGAGGCACTACATGTGCCCTTTTCCAGTCCTCTGGGACCTCATCTGTCTCCAGTGATTTGTTAAAAAGGACTGTCAGCGGTGCAGCAAGTACTTCATTAAGTTCCCTCAGTATCCTTGGATGCACACTATATTGCTCCATAGGCTTTGTCTACTTTCTAGTTGTCAAGTGCTTTCTGGACTCTTCTCACTAAAAATGGACGACTGTCCATTTATCTCATTTCTACATTTCTGGTGCCTCTTTGTGGTCCTTCTCATTTCCCTTCTACTGTGAAAACTGAGCAGAAGTATTTATTCAGTATGTTTGCTTTTTTTTGCTCATCCTCCATGCTTTCTCCCTTCCTTCTTTAAACATGCAATCCCTCCCTTTATGTCTTCAAGTAAGAAGGTGGCCTTGGATGCCCAGAACCTCTAAGTTATTACAATGCTGTTAAAATAACCGAACTATGGTCATGTTTAGTTTATAAAAATCAATGAAGATTATTCATCCTTTTCTGTCTGTCATAGCTTTTTTTAAATTAGAAATGTGTTATCAAATACCTGTGATGTTTTTCAACCATAAGAACCATTAGAATGTTAATAATATTAAACACCCAATTCTTACAGACATTATCAAAGTTGCTGGTCAGCTATACAGAAATAAAAGAGACAACATACTTTGGGCCTATCTCCCAATTGGTATGGACCTTTGTGTGGAAAGAAAAAACAACAACAAAAAATGGTACAGAATAAATTGCTGAATAAAGCTAAAATCTATAAATGGATATACATATGTAACTCAAAAGGACTAATGCAATTAACAGAAATGCACAAAAATGGGATTAATTAGTTGACATGGCTAGATTATAATTCTTTGAAAACACACTATAGTAATATGTTAAAGAAATTACAAATAAAAGATACTATGGATTGGGCTAATTTCATATGATGACAGAGCACTCAATAACTACCGTGATAAAATGATAGAAAGATATAATTATTTTATTTAATAAAAAAAAGTTCCATTAATAGAATAACATATGTCTCCCTATCTGTTACGGTGCTGTAACTCCATTGTGGGACTCCAGTGACATCATAAACCTCAAAAGAGCAGCTTAAGAAGTTTATAGAATAATTGTAATCCCAAACTGGAGTTACTAGCAACGTAGATATGGAGACATCTATTGTTTTTTTGTAATACATAGTCCCTATCTGTTAACCAGCAACAATTCTGTCCATCCACCTTTCTCCTCCATTTTTTCCCATATTTTCATTCTCAGCCACCCAACCACCTGCTTTCCCTCTCCCATCCCCACTTCTCTGAGTTCTCCTGTTGGATTAGTCACTGCATCACGGGCTTCTTGACTACAGTCTTCACAACAAATGGCCATAGAAATCCATTAGATCCGCCTCTCTCTAGGTCCCTTCTATCTTGCCCCTCTACTCTCCTGGTCAGTGGATGATTCCATGGTGCTGGATTTAGGAACACAATTCACCCTCAGTTTGCCCTCACAGCTTCCTCCATTGATGCTCACTTCAGTTGTATTGCCTTTCACTGGAGGCACTCTCAAACTATGGTAGTAGCACAAGCTAATTGGATTCAAAGTCATAATCCCATCTTTCTGATGTCAGATCAATAGTATTATAACTTCTTGATATCAGAACAATGCCATTATGAGTTTCAAACCACACTGCATTCCTATGATGAAAACATCTAACCATGTATTACATAAAAATAAAATGAGAACAAAAATGAAACAAGAAACTAAAAATTAAATTATAACAATACAGGGCTCAATTTTCAAAGCTGGAGGAATGATGCAAGGTGTCTGCATCAAACATGAATGACAAAAGTAGCACCTTGCATCAAAACAACACCGTATTCCCACATTTCTCACACAGTCTCTATCAAAAAGGGAACTGCTGCAAGAGACAGTCACTGCATCAGCCTTGCAACTTACATCAGGGTGCTCCAGGTCACAAGGGGGCTTGCACTATGGCAGGGCTGCAACATCGCTTTTTCTGCAATTTTTGCAAGCCTCACAATAGCCACATCATGGGCTGCACTTAGACCAGCCAGGAGGCAGTCTAATTGCCATGCACCACTGCTTGACAGCGTGATGAGTGAGCTTTAGAGCCAGTAAGGTGGAAAATGGGTGCTGCTGGAGCACTGAGGGTGCCATAGGGCATGAGGGAGACATAGGGCACAAGGGAGTTCTTCTTTAAATAGTGCACTATTTAGAAAACATAGTCTGTTTTGCACAGACACTTGCAATTGTAACAGTAAGACGAATATGAAGCATATGTATAGAAGGCATTCTATCATCATATTTTGGCCTTCTGCCATATGAATGAATATTTAGCTTCAAGTTTTCTACTATACTACCTGTCAGATAATATACATACTATTGTTAAACGTGATTTAAAATATTAATACAATTGCCTGTACATTGCAAAGTTAATGTAAATATGTCCTACAATTTCTGTAAATGGATAAATGAATCTTCGCTTTTCTGTAAAACAAAGAATGAGCAGGTATAAGGAGCAGAGGAGGTACCTGGCAGAGTTGCCTTAGGGAGTATCAGACCATGTACGGACTTTTGGCATCACTATCCTATTATGACACCTGCTTCCACTTGGGGCCATGTCATAACAGGATTGCAATGCCACACAGCCCCCACCCACTCCCCACAGATCTCTGATAAGCTCTATGGCACCTCTGCCAGGTGCCTCCTCTGCTCCCTATACCTGTTCATTCTTTGTTTTACAGAAAAGCACACATTCATTTATCCATTTAGAAACATAGGAATTGATGACAGATAAGGACCGCTATGCCCATCCAGTCTGCCTGTAAACCTTACCTTTATTTGTGGCCACTGACCCTACTTGGTCGCTGGCTTTAGCCTCTCCTTCCCACCTCTAGGGATTCCTAATGCCTGCTCCATGCTTGTTTAACTCCTACACTGTGCTTGCTCCCACCTCCTCATGTGGCCAGCTATTCCATGCATCCACCAGCCTTTCCATGAAAAAAAATCTCTCATTTCCCCTTATCCTGCTCCCCTCCAATCTCATAACATGCCCCCTCATTCTTGTACTTCTCCTATATTTAAAGATGTTGTTCCCTTGCACATTGCTTATGCCCTTAAAATACTTGAAGGTTTCTATTATGTCTCCCTGCTCCCTCCTTTCCTCTAGTGAATACATACTGAGGTATTTTAATCTCTCCTCATATGATTTCTGGTGCATGCCCTGTACCATCTTCTTTGCCCTTCTCTGAGCTACCTCCACCCTGTCTATGTCCCTACAAAGATGCGGGCTACAGAACTGTACACAGTATTCTAGATGAGGCCTCACCAGCATTTTATATAGTAGAATCACCACCTCCCTCCTTCTGCTAGTGGTACCCCAACCTATGCACCCCAACATGCCATTGTCCCTCCCAACAGCTCTTGCACTCTACTAGACCACCTTTAGGTCATCTGAAATAACAACCAGCATATCCCTTTCTTCCCTGCTGACAATCAGCAACTCCCCCCCTCCGTCCATCGTGTAACTCTCTAAAGGGTTTCTGCATCCCAGATGCATGATTTTGCACTTCTTCACATTGAACCTCAGTTGCCACACCTCAGACCATTTTTCAAGCTTTCCTATCCCCCCCCTAATTTTCTCCACCACATCTGGGTTTTCCACTGCTGCAGATCTTGGTGTCATTTGCAAACATGCAAACCTTCCACTTTAGCCCTTCTACAATGAAACTAATGAAGATATTAAAAAGGACTTGCCTCTGGACTGATTCTTGAGGCACCCCACTGGTCACCGCCCTCTCCTGATTGGATCCCATTTACCACCACCCTCTGTCTTCTGCCCATTAACCAGTTTCTAACCCAGTTTATCAACTTGTGGCCCATGCCCAGGCTACCAATCTTGTTTACCAGGCTGTTTATGTGGGACGGTGTTGAAGGCCTTGCTGAAAACAAGGTAGGGGACATCCACCCCCCCCCCAAGATTCTTCTTCTTCATCATCCAGTCAAAAAAATCTATCAGATTTGTTTGACATGACCTTCCTGCTGTGAATCCATGCTGCTTCAGATCCTGGGCTCTGTTGGATTCCAAGTGTTCCACTATCCTTTTCTTAAGTAGTGCCTCCATAATCTTACCCACTACTAAGGTGAGGCTGACTGGCCTATAGTATCCTGCCTCCTCCCTGCTAACATTTTTGTGAAGAAGAACTACATATGCCCTCCTCCAATCCCCTGGAACCACTTCTGAGTTGAGTGACTCACTGAACATGGTTGCCAATGGCACTGCTAGATCCATTTGTAGTCCCTTTAATATCCTGGGACATATGCCATCTGGTCTCAAAGCCTTGTCCACCTTCAGCTTCATGAACTCCTCTAGGGCTCTCTTTTCCATAAATGGACTGGTGTTCACCTCCCTTCCCCCTCGGTATATGTTGCCCAGATGTGGTCCCTGTCCCTCCCCTTCTTTAATGAATACTTAACAGAAGTATTTATTCAGTATTTCTGCCTTTTCCAGATCTCCCTCCACACCCTCTCTTTCAACCTCTTTGAGCCTTACAATCCCCCCTTCGACTTTCTTCTTTCTCTGATGTACCCATAGAATGTCTTGTCCCCTTTCTTCATCATCTGTGCTAATCTTTCCTTCATTTATGCCATTGTGCTCCTATTAGTCTTCCCTGCTTCCTTCAGACAATTTAGGTGCACCTCCCTAACCTGATTCTTCTGTGCCTCCTTATATTTTCTGAAACAGAACCTTTTAGCCCTTACTTTCTCTGCTACATTTTTTGAGAACCATAGCGGTTTTCTCCCTCTCTTACCACTGTTCCATAGCCTAATGGATTGGTTCATCTTCTTCACTATTTATGGAAAAATGTAGACCTATTTACATTCACTTTGCTATGTACAGACAATTTGATTAATATTTTAAACCACCTTTAACAATAGTATGCACATTTTCTGACAGGTAGTATTGCAAAAAACATGAAACTGAATAATAGTTCATTTGGCAGAAGGCCAAAATATGATGACAGAAAGTTCCTCTATACATATATTCTACATTCATCTGACAGTTACAATTGCAAGTTTGTGTAAATCGAACATTTTCTACCTAGTGCATTATTTAAAGAACCCCCCTCATACCCTATCAGTATGAAAACACTAAGAGCATACCATTTACTCCAGGGTGTGTTTTACACCACATAGACTGTTTAAAATGGGAACAAAAACATCAGCACAATGCTGGCATGATCACAAGGATACAGAAAACATGTTCCACCACCCCTGGTGCTCTGTGCATATACAGAACTGATGGACAGGCCTCCATGGAAAGCATAATAAAAGATCATATTCAGGACCACATGATTGTAGACAACCTTTTAGATTGCAGTCAACATGGGTTTACACAATCACGATCATGTCAAACTAACCTATTGAGTTTTTATGAAAAAGTTAGTAGTTTTTTGGATCATGGTAGATCAGTGGATGTAATTCAGTTAGATTATTCAGAAACTTTCGATAAATTACCACATGAAGAATTAATCAAATCCCTACTTGTGCTAAATATAAATGGGATCCTTGTAAACTGGATATCAGAATGGTTGGAGAATAGGAGGCAGCGAGTGGTAATTAACGGGTTGTTGTCTGATTGGCTTTCGGTTACAAGTGGGGTCCCTCAGGGTTCAGTGTTGGGCCCCTGCCTGTTCAACATATATATATATCATCATTACAATATAATAAGGGAAATGTATGGATAACTAAGTTTGCCGATGACTGTAGAGTGGGAGCAGTAATAGATTCATCTTCAGATTATATTGGACTTCAGGAAGCACTCAAATATATTGAGAAATGGACAGTAGACCATAGACTTAAACTTAATGAGGATAAATGTATTGTCCCACACATGGGCAAGAAAAATTTGGAATTCAATTACACTATCAATAATAAACAATCAAAACAAGTGACACAGGAAAGGGATTTGGGTGTTATTATAAAAAATTACTTTTCTTTTACTGCCCATTGTGATCAAACTATAAAAAACGCTAATAGGGCTCTTAACTGTATATTGAGACCTACAGTAAGTAGAAGTAGAGAGGTTTTGATCCCACTGTATGGATCGTTGGTTAGAGCCCCTGTGGAATACTGTTCCCAGGTTTGGTCCCCTTACACTAAGGGTGAGATAGCGAGAGTAGAGAAAGTGCAGTGAAGGGCTACCCAATTAATAATGGGACTTAAAAATATGACATATGAGGAGAGGTTGGACAATTTGGATCTGTATTCCTTGGCTTATAGAAGATGGAGGGGTGATATGATTTTAGTTTATAGAGCATTTCAAGATAATATTCTCAAAGAAGATTTAGGACTTGAATTATTTGTCAGAAATTACAATACAAGAGCTCATTGTAGACAAATTAAACAACAAAAGTGGAAATCACAAAAAAGAAGACGGTGGTTTAGTCAGAGGGTCGTTTCAAGGTGGAATTCTCTCCCCCATGATATAATTAGTAGTCCAACTTTAGATATTTTTAAAATAAGACTGGATGACTATAGTAGAACCAAGTCCTTAGTTTATTAATTAGTTCACTTGTTGATAATACAGTTTTATGCAAGCAGACAAGGACGAAAATGTATATGTGCTTTGTGCCAACTATGATACTATGCCAAAAATATCATGGGATGCCATATACCCCAAACTTTTCAAGTCTTCATATTAAATGATTTTACACAACTTAAACTTACAAAATAAATAGAAAACATCTTCGGCTCTAATAACAACGGTGCCTGTTCATGAAGGTGTGTAAACAACACAGATACAGGATGTAAGTGTGATATACAGCTTTGTGGTGCAGATTACCCAGACACACTGCATGCATGAAAGTGAGTGCTCACTGCATGCACACTGGGGGAGTGACTGGACAGCCCATGTAGCACTTTTTGCAACCCACAGGGGAGTGGATAGAATATGCAGGCATGCCCCTTGACCCCCCCATATAGGGGCATGCAACATGCCCCATGCAGCACCATGGCTGTGAATGCCTTGCAGCACAGGACATACCATACACTGCCAGAAGCCCATACCCTCACAGCCATTAAACACAAATGGTGTGACCTGTGTGCCACTATGAAGAAATAGGTCACCATGGGTATGATGGGGCACAGGAAGTGGGCCACCAAGCAAGGACATGCAGCTGATGCCCCTGGAGCAGCTGGTGGCTGAGACGATAATGGATGTCGTGGTCCACGGTGAGGAGGAGGATGTTGACAACATACCAAATAGGTGACTCCATGTATATTTGCACACATGGGCAAAGCACACCATGGCAGGACTGACACAGTTGCCTTGCACCCACAGACACAGACACTGCAATACAGAGGTGTGCACGGTGCAGCAGGAACACAAGGGACATGGCCAACGTGCTGCTGCCACCAGGGTCTGGCAACCAGAAACAGGAACCCACAGGTATGGGACCACACCAGAGTCTGGAGTGGGATGTGTGGGGGTGGGCAACAGAAATGCATAATGCTGAAACCCATGCATTGTGTTCCAACAGGTAATGAGCTGAACACAGAGTCCCAGATGGACAGCAGCACAGACAGGGACAGCACAGTGGTGCAGCAGGAGGAAGACATGGTGTCAGGGAGTAAGGCAGCATCGGGAACAGGAGCATGGCCTGGGTAGAGGAAGCCCTGCCCCCTTTGGTCAACCACCAACCCCCTATGTACAAGCAGTATCACCGGCACCCCACCTGAGATGGATACTGGTATGGTTACCCCTATGAGGAACACACAGGCCGGCTCCAATGCCACTGGGGATGAGGGGACAATGACCCAGCTGTTGAGGCAAAGACAAGCTGCATGTGCACTACCGTGTGCTGCAGCAGCTGGAACAGGACCAGTTGAAGGCACAGAGGTGCAACATGGATGCGATAGTTGCCCTGACAGAGATAGCCCAGGACATGTGCAGTGGTACTGAACACTATGCCACCATGCAGGAGAACATACAGGGGCAGGTGTGGGCCCAACCAGCACCCCCATGTGCTGTGCAACACACACCACCACACACCATGGATATGGACATGCAGTGGTCCCCACTCGAGCCATGCCCGAACCATGCCCCGGCAGCCACTCCACTACCCCATCACAGGTGGCACTGGACGTTGGACTGGTTGACACCAGCACCACACCACTGCACAGCAGCCCCATTGAGGCCCACAGTGAGACATCACACAGGCAGACACCTGCAGCCCAGACACCACAAGGGGGTGCTCAGATGGAGAAAACACAGACCATCACAGGGTGAACACAGGGTACCTGGTGCAGCATGAACACAGATGTCAAGCAGGCATCAGGAGACATGTACATCCATGTGCCTACAGTCAAAACACAATGGCAACAGCACTGGTTAGAGGCACACTGTAGTCCAGGCTGAATGGTGTCATTGGAACTTATCCAGTGGCAATAGTGCACATGCATGGTGAAGGCAGGGACACAGCATGACCAACTGGAGTACACATTGGCACACAGTTACTTGGTAATAATCTCGACACAACACACAATGTTGTATAAGTGACACCCTACCACAATTAGCACACCACTATGAACACTATGAGAGAGGCCTCCCTCCCGACCTGCTGGGCTCACCACCCATGTACCCACATGCATGTTGACAACATATACACACAGTCACAACCACTATGTCCTGCAAACCACAGCCCGTGGCATGGCAGAGTTGGACATACAGTGCACTACACACAGGCATGCCCCCACCCACTAACCCTGACATGGGTGCACTCAATAGATTGTATCATCATTGTGCAGCCCCCAGACCACCATGCATGGGACGCCCACTGCATTGGGTCATGTGGCATGCCACATGGAAGTTCACTACATCACCCTGCTCAGCACAGCACTACTGGTATGGTTGGGTTGCCCATGCCATCAGCACCACAGGCTGGTGCGTGTAGTAGAGATGCAGCAAAAACGTAATTTCAAAAGTGAAATTACAGCAAAATCGCGAATTGTGCTGCGTGAAATATTTCACGAAATTCAGGCACTCCGCAAAATATTTCATGAGTGTGAAATGCAGAATTTAGGCCATGAAATGTGGAATTTCACTTGTGAAATGCAGAATTTCACCAGCAAAATGTGGCATTTTGCCTGCGAGCAGCAGAGTTTTGCCCGTGAGTGGTGAAATTGTGCCATTTGCAGGGGGATATTCTGCATTTTGCTAGTGGAATTTTGCATTTTGTGAAATGCACAAATGTTACAAAATATTTCATGAAACGAAATTTGTGGATTTCACCTATCTTTAGCATATAGCTGGAATGCCCCTAGCACTGGAATGTGCCATCGACAAATGCCTTCCTGGCTGCATGGCTACCCACTGTCCACAGCTCCTGGCATGTTATCTCATCAGCCTCATCGTCACTAGGGTCAGTGGGCAGCACTCATGACATGGGCATGTTTTGGCACATGGCAACATTGTGTAGCATGGCACATGCAGTGAATATGCTACACTCCTTTGCAGAGGCCAGCATTATGGTCCTCCTGGAATGGTCCAAGCAGTGAAAGTGCATCTTCAGCAGCCCAATGGTCCTCACAACTATGCCCCTTGTTCTTCTGTGGGCCGTGTTGAATGTCTCCTCCACATGTGATGTTGGGAACAGGATAAGGGTCATCAGGTATGTCCAGTGTGTGTACCAGCTGTCACCTGCAAAGGGGGGATCATAGTATTACAGCTATGTAGTGTGCCTGTATAATGGACTATGTGGTGCATACGTCTTTGTCATACTCACCAACCAGCCATCCATCCAGCTGTCCTGCACCCAGCATGGCAACGAGTCCTAAGGAGTCCAGAACATAGGAGTCATGGGAGGACCCTGAATATTTGGTGCACACGTTGGTGAAGATACTCTTGGTATCACACACTTCCTGGCAGTTTATGCTGTGGAACCCTTTGCAGTTGTGGTACGCCTCTCCATTCTCTGCAGGAATCAGTATGGAAATGTGCTTGACAGCAATTGCTCCATAAACATTGGGCATGCCATGCATGTCATAGAATGCCTGCTTTATTGCACAGACATCGTCCACCACCATGGGGAACCAGATGTGTTCTCCCAAGTGCCCTACCAGGGCATGTGACCTACAAAATGGCCAGGGACACTAAAAAATAGCTCATGCCCAGCGTGTCACTGGTCACACACTGGAAAAAGACTGTTGCATTTTATGACAACGCAAACATGACCTTGGTCTTCAATGAAATTTTTTTTTTTAATTTAGTTTTTGTTGACCGGTTAAGTGCACTAGACAAATCCTGCCTATTTTCAGGCATGACCCCGGGGGAGGGGGATACAGATGAATGCCAATTGACCTTCAACCAGATGAAGCTGTTGGTGGTATTTTTAGTGAATGGAGGAAATTTGGCCATTGCACTGGGGAAATTCCCCTGCTCTTTTCGAGAAGTGCCTTGGGATCTTTAACATCCACCAGAACTACCACCAGAACAGGCAGATTGGACCTTGGTTTAACATCTCATCCGAAAGACGGCACCTCAGGAGTGCAGCACCCCCTCATGCTGCACTACAGTGTCAGTATTGGCATATTAACCCAAGTGCCTGGTGTGGGGATAGAACCCACAGCCCACTGATCTCCTGGCCTCAGAGGTGAGTGTGCTACCTGCTGAGCCACTGACACTATGTCCTTGGGCCAACCACGACATGGATGCTGTCACAGAGCTGTGCGACCGTGGCCCAAGGGAAGTGGAACATCTCATTACAGTGTGTGTCCCGCTATGTCACTGTGTCGATCCACGGCTGGAACACACGTGGTCATGGACCCCAGCCACAACACCTGTCATACAGTTCTGCAACCAGGTGTGCATGCACTAGCACTCCAGGACACACCATCCACTAGCGCACCTGCTTCTTGTAGCATGGTGCACCATACAATGCAGTCCCCTAGGTACCAGCATGGTACCCTGGTTACACCTGTCAGGGGGGCGTGTTTGGTCCAGGGTGCTCCACACCCTCACATGTGTCAGCGACACATGCGCTGTGGGACACCATTGCAGCCACTGTTTGCATCCATTGTGTATTGACTGGCTATGGTGGTGATCATCCTTGACTGTATGTGGGTGTTCCCCTCAGTACCTGTGGCAGGTCTCTGAGGAGAATTACACCGAAAACTCAATTCTATGTTTCTAACTGGGGAGCAGGTGACCCATGGAGGGTGAAGGTCTTCACGAAAGTGGGTAAATAATTTTCCACCAGGTGCAAGTGTGGTGTTGGGTGTGACCACAGACAGGGTGTCTGATGATGGCAACCTCATCTTCCCCCACAGGACACAGGAAGGGATGCCAACATGTCTGGAGGTGATGCTCCTGGATCAGCCAGATGGGACCATCTGCTACATCTGGATACCACCCTGATGAAACAGAAACATAGAATTTGATGGCAGATAAGGACTGCTTGACCCACCTAGTCTGCCCATTTCCCATTTCCCTACATATCGGATAAACTGCAGATCCTAGTTAATCAACAGCCTACTTCCTCCTGCCCCCAACTAGAATTGCCTTATGTCTGTCCCATACATTCTTGAATTCCCCCACTGTTTTTGACTCTATGACCTCCCCAAGAAGGCTGTTCCATGTATCCACAACCCTTTCTATGAAGAAATACTTCCTCACATTACCTCTGAGCTGTCCCCCCTCTATCTTCAAATTGTGCCCCCTTGCTTTTGCACATCTTTTTTTCTAAAAGATGCTACCCTCTTGTACTTTGTTGATTCCTTTGAGGTATTTGAAAATTTCTATCATGTCCCCCCCTCTCCCTCCTTTCCTCGAGGCTATACATCTTTAGTTCCTTTAGTCTTTCTTCATATGTCTTCTGATGCAGACCCTGCATCATTGTGGTTGCCCTCCTCTGGACAGCCTCCACCCTGTCTATGTCTTTGCGGAGATGGGGTCTCCAGAACTGTACACAGTACTCCAGATGTGGTCTTACCAACTGTCTGTACAGAGGGCCAACAAATTCTTGTTTTTTACTGGTGATGCCTCTCCCTATGCATCCCAGTATCCCCCCGGCCCTCCTTACTGCCTTCTCACATTGCTGGCCCATCTTTAGGTCATCTGATATGACTTCCCTAGGTCCATTTCCATTTTGTTGTTGTCAGTATCTCACCCCCATTTTGTACCCCCGGTTTTTGTTTCCCAGGTGCATTACTTTGCACTTCTTTGCATTGAGTCTAAACTGCCAGACATTTGACCATTTCTCCAAACTTGCCAAGTCCCTCTGCATCCTTTCCATCCCTCCTTGTGTATCAACCCTGTTGCAGATCTTTCTGTCATCTACAAAGAGACATACTTTCCCTTACAATCCCTCTGCAATGTAACTTACAAAGACATTAAAAAGGACTGGCCCCAGTACTGAACCCTGTGGTACCCCACTAGTAACCCTCCTCTCTTCACTGTGGACTCCATTTACTATTACCCGCTGTGTACTGTTGTCCAACCAATGTTTTACCCAGGCTACCACCCTGGGACCCACTCCCAGACTGGCTAATTTGTTTATTAATCTTTTGTGCGGGACTGTGTCAAATGCCTTGCCAAAGTCTAGATAGGCCATGTCCACAGCCCCTCCCTGGTCTACTGCTTTGGTCACCTAGTCAAAGAAATCAATTATATTTGTCTGACATGACCTTCCCACTGTGAATCCATGCTGCCATGGGTCCTGTGCCCCACTGGCTTCTAGGTACTCAACAATTCTTTCCTTCAGAAGTGATTCCATCATTTTCCCTACCACTGAGGTCAAACTGACAGGTCTTTAGTTTCCTGCCTCTGTCTTGCTCCCACTTTTGTGAAGGGGAATCACATTGGCCCTCCTCCAGTCCTCAGGTACCACCCCATCATCCTATGATTTATTAAAAAGTGTAGTCAGTGGTGTTGCTAGTTCTTCCCTTAGTTCTTATAAAATTCTGGGGTGAATCCAATCAGGCCCCATTGCTTTGACCACTTTCAGTTTTAGGAGTTCTTTCAGAAGCCTTTCTTCTGTGAAAGGACTAATATCAACCCCCCTATCCAGAGTGCTTCTATTGATTGGATTAAGTATTTCACCCTGCTTTTCCATTGTGAATACTGAGCAGAAGTATTCATTCAGTATCCCTGATTTTTCAGTGTCACCCTCTGCCCAACCACCTTCCTCTTTGTTCAGCATCAGTATCCCTGCCTTAGTCTTTCTTTGCTCCCTAATGTACCTATAAAAGGTTTTATCCCCCTTCTTATCTGAGTTGACTATCTTTTCCTTGGTTTGGGCCTTTGCTATTCTGACTGCCTTACCCACTTCCTTCTGCTTTAACTGGTACAGTTCTCTGTCCTGCTCCTTCTGTGTTTCCTTATACTTCCTAAATGCTATCTTTTTGTTCCTTACCTTCCCGGCCACTTCTTTTGAGAACCATAGTGTTTTTTTCTTTCATTTTGATTTGTTTATTTGCTTCACCCAAAGACTTGTTGCCTCTGTGATGGCGGTTTTGATGTTTCCCCATTGTTGTTCCACCCTACCTTCTTCCTGTTTGCTAGTGCTTTTCTGAGGCACTCTCCCATTTTGACAAAATCAGCCCTCCTGAAGTCCAGTACCTTCACTTTTGTGTGACTTTACTCTACAGCTAAGTTTATCGTAAACCACACTGTTTGGTGGTCGCTTATTCCCAGATGGCTAACCACTTCAAGATCAGAGATCCTCTCTCCATCCCCATTTGAGAGTACCAGGTCCAAGATTGCTCACTCCTGAGTGGATTCCAAAACTAGCTGTCTAATGCATGCGCCCTGCTGGGCATCGAGAATGGCCCTGCTCTTGGATGTGGCTGCAGCAAAGGTGCTTCAGTCAACATCTGGCATATTCAGGTCCCCCATCAGCAGTATCTCCCCTTTCTCTGCCATCCCAAGGATGCCTTCTATCATTTCCTTGTCCATTTCCTCCCCCTGAGACAGGGGTCTGTATACAACCCCTGTGTGGATTGTGGAGCCATTTTCAGTCTCCACTGATGGAGACAGTATCTGGTCTGATACCCCTCCTACCTGTGCCTTAAGGGGGCTGGCCTGCAGCTGTTATATGAGGATGAGGAGGATGAGTTGTGGGAAGCCTACATGCCCTCACCATTAGATGGCCCAGGACAGGCATAGGTCACCATGCTCTGGGCTGGGTAAAGGGGTTGTGGTGGAGCCAATGCACTGATGGTGTTTCCCCTTCCATTCCAGTGCTACAAAGGGCCTGTGAGGTGCATGATGTTGAGGTGCATGGGAATATAGTGCCAGGAGATGGAGGACAATGATGCAGACACCTCTAGCAGTTCCAGTGTGGGGGCCTGGCATGTGACAGGGGCATCCAGGTCCATGCCACCGCAGTGATCATTGTACCTCAGGGTGTTGGGGTGTGTTTCTTGTAAGTTTGTGTGGCGTGTTATGCCTGTGCCATTCCTGCAGTGTACTGTTGTGTGTGATTTCTGCTTTGTGTAATAAACATGTTGACTTTCACAGCTGTGTCATTACTGTCTTCGGGGGTTGTGTGGGGGGGATGGGTCCTTTCACATGGCCCCTGCATGTGACCATGCACAGGGGTCATACTGGGGTGGTACATTGCTGCCCCTACTGCATTGGTGTGGCATGTGTGCTGTTGGGCTCCAATTCACAGGAATGGGCAAGCACTGATGCCACACCAGTGCTGTCACCACTGGTGGGGCTGTGTCACCTGACCACACCATGTGTACTGTAGCCCAGGCATCCAGCCAGTGATGTTGGGTGCATGCCTTCTAGTGGGGCACTGCCCACTGCCACCACCCACATGCATATACAAACCCAAGTAGGCTAGGACATGTGTTGCTGTGCTGTGCTGCCATGTATGTGTCCAGTCCATGATGGTGCTCCTCAGGGCCATCTTGTTTTCAGCCCACCAGGGCAATACTGGGCTGCCATCATGGGTGCACATAGTGTTATGCCACCCCTTACCCATGATATATAACTATGCATGTCCACCCATGCACTTCACCATCGCACATTGATTAATGCATATCCACAGAGGCTCTCAGGGCACTTCACTATGAAGCCACACCCCTGCGAACATTTGGCATGTAGCATCATTGGACCTCTGCGCATCTTTGCTATGCAGGCCACTACATGTACACCATGCAAGCCCCCAGCTGGGGGCATATATGCCAGGCTGATGAATCAGCCTACCTGCATGCTCTATGCGTCTCACACACTGTGGGATGTTAGTGCATAGGGGTGCAATAACTACAAGGCTTATGATAGTACTGTATTTGGTTAGCCCCTACTGCATATGGATTTTATACACACAATTTTCTTGCTATAGAACAGTTCATAAGTTACCCAAAGCAGTTGTAGAACAGTTCAAAGGTCATGAAAAGTTGCTGTAGTATAGTAGTGGCAGCACTGCAGTACTTCAACAACTTTCATTTTTTAACTTTGTCCCAAGAGTCTCTCCTTGTGGTACTCGATTGCCCAGCCTCACCCAAAACGCAAATCTGCCACTAATATTTTACATTTTAGATTTTAAAAGTAATTACTTTCTTTGTTTTGACAAAAAACAGAAGTACTACAGTCTGTTCCATTTTATTTACTGATATACTATTAAACCCATATACTGTAAAAAAATAATATTCAGTCAACCAAAATACGACTTGGCATGTGTTTCCATCTTAAGATTGAGGTGACATCAGTAAACTCTCGAGCTTCACTCTTACGGTCCCTATGATTTCATCTCAATCCCTCTGTGGAAACACAGACTTCTGTATAGTAGCCCATACATTATTGTCTATATTTTAGAAACATGGAATCATTCACAACTACCACAATTTAACAACAGAAAATGGCCGAGCAACCTGAAAAACACTTTGAGTATTGAAAGGAATGTTCCATAATTACAATGTACCATAAGACAATGTAGATTCATTCTGGAATAAAATATGTTTATTGCTGCCATCTCCTTTAAATCTGTAATAAATTGATAATTTCAGATCCTGTATAGTTATTGTGTATATATATATATATATATATATATATATATATATATATATATATATATATATTCATGCAAAAATCCATTTAATGCATTAGTTGGGTTGTTCCATGATGTCAAAAGTGAGGAAATTCAGTGTTAGGGTTGAAAGCCCTCCTTGTACCCCCCCCAGCCCGCCCCCTCAACCGGCATCGGGGTGTGAGTTGGGGTTGTTGGCCCTAACTCTCACCCCATCATATGTGTAAACAAGCTGAGGTATAGGAGAATGGGGTGAGAGTTAGGACTGATGACCTCAACGCATACTCCGATGCCAGTTGGGGGGGTGGGCTGGAGGTGCAAGGGGGGCTTTCAATCCTAACACCAAATTTCCTCACTTTTGTCACTGTGGAACAACCCTAACTGATGCATTGAATGGAGTTTTTTGCCATGAATTTCCCATCTTTTTGAGAATGAGGACATACATAATGAATGGAATGTGGTGGTGGGAGCGAGGGCCCTGTTAGCCCTAGTGAACCCCTCTTTAACCCCATGAATCATATTGAAGGGGATTCTAAATTTGTTTTTGATGCTGTATCTAGTGGTGAGGTATTAGAAATTTTGTTGCAATTAAATATTTCTGAGAGTAGTGGTCCTGATGGCTTGTCATCAATGATGCTAAAATATGCAGCAACTCATTATCTGGGTCCATTAACTTACCTGTTCAATCATTCAATAGAGGAGGGATGTATTCCAGAAGGTTGGAAGTCAGCTAGGATCATCCCCATTTTTAAGGGGAGTGTTCCGGGCCGACTTTCCAACCATTGACCTATATTTATATTACCTCTGATTAGTAAGGTGTTGGAGAAACTGTTGGTGAGACAGTTGATGGAGTACCTGGAAAGAGAAAAATTAATGGATTGGTATCAGTCAGGATTTCAGAGATCTCATGGCAGTGTGATGGCTGTGTAGGAAGTCCTGGATGAGATCAGCAAGCTAATTGATGACCAATGTTATACTGGTGCAATTTTGGTTGATCTCTCCAGGGCTTTTGACACAGTTGATCATCAGCAGTTACTCATGAGATTGTCTGAGGCAGGGATGGGTTGTTCAGTTTTGGACTGGTTTATCTCCTGTCTTTCTGCTAGATGGCAGGTAACAGTTGTAAATGGAGCTGTGTTGGCTAAGTAGGTGGTGCAGAGAGGTGTGCCCCAGGATCTGTCATGGATCCTCTTTTATTTCTAGTATACATAAATGATCTCAGGCACCATGTGGGGGCCTCTCACTGCCACCTGTATGCTGACAACACCATTTTATACTGTTCAGATGAATCAGTTTAAGTAATACAATGTACACTGCAGAAAAGTTTTGACAATATGGAAATGTACTTTGTCAACTTGAAGTTAAAACTTAATTCCTCAAAAACTAAATGTATGCTGTTTGGGTCATCTACAAAAGAGAAAGATGACCTGATTTTGGAAATTGTGGATAGTAGAGGGGAGGGGTTAGAGTTAATTAATTAATATAAATACTTGGGATTTTGGTTAGACAACTATGGGTCAGGTAATTTGCATGTAGACAATTTGATCTCCCAGGTTAATAGGCGGGTGGGAATCCTTTTCAGGAATAAAAACTGTTTAGATTATGTGACACTGGATCTGATAGTAAAGGTGCAGATTTTCCCTTTAATTGATTGTGGGGACGTTTTATATGATGGAGCCACTAGGGATTGATTATCAAAGTTAGAAGTTTTAGTCAGTTATCTTGCCAGACTGATTCTTAAGTGTCCCAAACTTACACATCACTGTATATTATATGAGATATTTGGGTGGTTATTACTAAGTAGGAGAAGAATGATACATAAACAGTTATTTGCCTATAAATGTGGGTTGGATTCTGTCCCCACATATTTAAAGAATAGATTTTCCTTTAGAAGCATTGAGTTAACTTTGAGAAATTCAGCTGTTGCAGATATGGTTGTCCCACATGTAAAATAAAAATGGTCCCAATATTTATTTAGTAATTATATTCCAATATGTTGGAACTTTTTCCTCATGAATATAGATAAAAGACTGGTAAGACCTTATCAATATCTCATATAAGAAAAAACTTGATATCCATACAGGAACTTTGTAATTGTTATTGATGTATTTTTTCTTTTATGCTTCTGTAGTGATGATTGATGTCTGATTATATTTATTATGTTGAGTGTTGAATGTTTTGTAATTTTTGTAAAGGTTACCATTGCAAATGAGTTTTTACTGAATGGTATTTTTATACCTTAAATAAATAAACAAACAACAAAACAATGTGATGTCTTGTGACATAGTAACGGTAACTGCAACGCAAACGCAAGCACTAATAGTTATGCACATGGTGATGCAAACGTAAATGGTAATGCAAACGTTAATAGAAACGCAAGTGCAAAGTGACGCCAAAGTGAACAGTGATGCAAACAGAGATGCAAACGCATATGGAAATGCAACTGATAATGCACACGGTTATGGTATCACAATTGGAAATGCAATTGGTAATGGTAACAGCTAAAATAATGCCAAATGAAACAGAAATGGAAATGCGAACTCAAGCGCATACAGAAATGCAAACCATTATGTGCATGGTCACAGTACAGCAATTGTAAATGCAAATGGTAACAGTAAGTACAACAATAATGCCAAAGGAAACAGAAACGCAAATGCAAGCGGGTACAGAAATGCAAACCATAACCATAACACACATGGCCATGATACCGCAATTGTAAACGCTAATGGTAACAGCAACAATAATGCCAAAGGAAACAGAAACACAATCACATGCACGTACGGAAACACAAACCCTAACATGCACAGTCATGGTACTACAGTTGGAAACACAAATGGTAATGGTAACAGCAACAATAATGCAAAAGGAAACAGAAACACAAATGCAAGTGTGTAAATGTATACTGTAACACGCACAGGCAAGGGAACGCAATTGGAAATGCAAATAGTAACAGTAACAACAATGATGAAGCAAAATGAAAGACAAACACAAACGGAAGGGGAGCCACAAATGCAAATGGTAATGTGTATGGTGATGCAAAGCAAAACACAAACAGAAAAAGTACTGTAGACACAAATAGTAAGAGTAACACAAATGCAAGTGCAAACAAAAGCGTAAAGGATAAGGCACAATGTGGCATACATGGGAACGCTAACGCAAATGGGTACGGAAATACAAGTGGAAACGCTACGTGTAGCAGTAACTGGAGCACACACCCTTTTTTTCCCCAACAGCTGCATAGAGAAACACAGTGAGTACAAAGAATGTATGCATAATAATGGGGCTCGAAGTAGAAAATGAGGAGTAGGAGTACTAAATTGCTTATATCTCAGGAACCGTAAAACATAGAAAAAAAATTCAAATTTTGTATGAATTATGACTTTCCTGGCTAGTTTTGCACATAACCATTTTTCCCATGAAAATTCCGTATCTCGCACCGTTTCTGAGATACAGGCCCTGAAACGCGTGGCAGATGCCGCAGTGTCAGTCTATGGGAAAAAGCGTCAACTTCGGAGTAATGTAACTTTGCAGTCCTGCAACATATTTTCACTAAACCACCAAAAAGTACATCTGTGAGATGTTGGCTTTGTTCCCTCCAAACTTCAGCCCAAAAGACCAAACTGTTCTTTTGCAGCAGGGTGGCAAACAATTCCTGTCATTTTGGCCATAGTGTTGCAAAGTAGTGTCATGATTTATGACACTTTTGCAAAAAAAAAAATCACAATAAGTGTCACAGGTGTGACACTACTTTGCAACACTACTGTTCCCAAAAATTTCAAAAACATATTTCTGGGGTGTTTAACCCCAAAATAAAGACATGCTTTGCATCCTCAGGGCTCGACTAGGTAAACACAAAACGAATTGTGTCCCTAGATGGTCCCAGTTTTAAATGTCAAGCATTTCTGTGATCAGTAACTGAAAAAAATTGGCTGACTCACAACACTACTGGGGTCATTTGTGACACTAAAAACTACATTTGCAACACTGTCAAACTTTTTGTTAACTTTTCCCATTGACTGTAATGGGAAACTTGTTTTTTGAATAACATTTGAACTATTCAATATTTTTTCATGAAATCTTCAAAAAACACATCAGGGACACCAGCCACATGTTCCCTGAAGTTTTCAGACCAGTGGTGGAAACTGTGCGACCTGTAGGTGTGAGCAAAGAATGCGCCAAAAACATAAATGCGCCCCGGAATGTCACTTAATAACTCTGCAGCTGTATATCTGACCAGTATGAAGGTTAGCAGATCCCAAGATCTATGGTTATGCCCCATGCCTGTCACATTTCAGGCAAATCCATTGAATGGTGGCAAAGTTATTAAGGTGCAAAGTTTAACAATTTAACCTTAAATGGGGTACTTAACCCTAACTATTTTAGCACTACTGTGCTACCATAATACATATATACAGTATATATATATATATATATATACTGTATATATTCATGGAAAAACTCTGTTTAATGCATCAGTTAGTTGTTCCACAGCAAAAGTGAGGAATTATGTTAGGTTGAGCCCCTGCATCCCCCACTACCCCACTGGCATCGGGTGTGTGGGGTCATTGGTCCTAACTCTCACCCCATCATGTGTGTAAACAAGCTGAGGTATAGGAGAATGGGGTGAGAGTTAGGACCGATGACACCAAAGCGCAACCCAGTGCCAATTGGGGGTGGGATGGGGGGTCCAAGGGGGCAGTCAACCCTAACATAAAATTTCCTCACGTTTGTCGCTGTGGAACAACTCTAACTGATGCATTAAACAGAGTTTTTTGCCTCTAATTTCCCTTCTTTTTGAGAATGAGGACAATAAATAGTTAATGTAATGTGGTGGCAGGAGTGCCACGTGATATCTTGTTACATAGTAGTGGGAAAAGCAACAGAAATGCAAGCGCCAACAGTTATGCACATGGCAATGCAAACGTAAATGGTAAAGTAAACGTTAATAGAAACACAAGCACAAAGTGACGCCGGAAGTGAGCAGAGATGCAAATGGACATGCAAGCATGTACGAAAACACAACTGGTAATGCGCAGAGTGAAGGCAGCAGTATTTTAAAAGCAAATATTAAGTGTTACAGCAAAAAGACTGCTAAAGGCAACAGAAACAGAAATGCAAATGCAAGCGCAGACATAAACGCAAACCGTAACATGCACAGGCATGGTACTGCAATTGTAAATGCAAATGCTAAAGTTAACATGAAGAATAATGCCAAAGGAAACAGAAACAGGAACAGAAGCATGTACAGAAATGCAAACCGTAATGCACACGGGCACAGTACCGCAATTCTAAATGCAAATGGTAATGGTAACAGCAACAGTAATGGCAAAGGAAACAGAAATGCAAAGGAAATGCAAGTGCATATGGAAACAAACCATAATGCACACGGGAACAGTAACACAATTGCAAATGCAAATGGTAAGAGTAACAGCAATGAAGACGCAAAATGAAAGACAAACACAAATGAAAACAAAAGGCAAATGGCAATGCGCATGGTGACGCAAACCAAAACACAAAGACAAACAGTAGTGGAAATGCAAATGGTTACAGTAACGCAAACGCAGGCACAAATGAGAATGGAAAGTGTAACACACACGGTGGCTTACACGGGAACAGTAACACAAACGGGTATGGAAACACAAGTGGTAACGTTAAGTGTAACAGTAACATAAGCGCACACCCTCTTTTTGGCCAGCAGCTGCATAGAGAAACACAGTGTGTACGAAGAATGTATGCATAATAATAGGGCTCAGAGCAGAAAATGAGCTGTTGGAAGACAAAATTGCTTATATCTCAGGAACTGTATCATTCACTTGATATATATGTATATATATATTTTAGAGGCAAAAAACTCCATTTAATGCATCAGTTAGGGTTGTTCCACAGCGACAAAAGTGAAGAAATTCGATGTTAGGGTTGAAACCCCCTTTGCACCCCTCCAGTTTACCTCCAACTGGAATTGTAGGTATTGGGGCCATCGGCCCTAAGTGTCACCCCATCACATGTGGAAAGAAGCTGAGGAATAGGAGAATGGGGTGACAGTTAGGACCGATGACCCCAATGGACAGCCCGATTCCAGTTGGGGGGTGGACTGGAGGGGTACAAAGGTGGTTTCAACCCTAACATCGAATTTCCTTGCTTTTGTCACTGTGAAACAACCCTAACTGATGCATTAAACAGAGTTTTTTGCCTCTAATTTCCCTTCTTTTTGAGAATGATAATAAGAAATAGTGAATGTAATGCAGTGGTGGGAGCTTGGGGGTGATGTCTTGTCGCATTGTAACATTGTGCCAGCAAACGCAAATCGTAATGCGCATGGTGACGCAAAGTGAAACAGAAAAAGGAACAGTACTGTAGACAGAAATGTTAAAAACAATGGAAACGCAACCGCAAATGAAAACACAAATGGTAACGCACATGGTGGCGTAAACGTGAACTGTAAGTGAAACGGGTACGGAACCGCAAGCATAAACGGTAATGGTAAGAGTAATGTAAGTGCACAGACTGGTTTTCCTCAAAAGCTGTATAGAGAAAGACAGTGAGTAGAAAGAATATATGCAAAATAATGACTCTCAGAACACAAAAATCAGTAGTTGTAATAGTAAATTGCTTATATCTCAGTAACTGTATGACATAGAAAAAAAATTTAAAAGTCATATGTATTATTACTTTCCTGGCTAGTTTTATATGTAGCCCACATAAGGAGGCTAAAATTTTTTGACAAAATCTCCGTATTATTACGCACCGTTTAGAGATCACGGTCCTAAAAAGCGCAGCAAGCATAAGTAATGTTATCCTATGGGAAAAAAAAAAAGTTCGGACTGCCATAACTTTTGAACAGTTTAATATTTTTCACGAAATCTTCAAAAGGCACATAGGGACCCTGGCGCATATGTTCCTGAAGATTTTGGGCTGGTCGCCAAACCGTAAGCACCTGTAGGTATGCCACCAGAATTTCAGAAAAGCGTGAATGCACGCACAGATCATGCATAATATCCTGCATTTGTGTATCTGACTGGTACAAACTTGGCAGATCACAAAGTGTATGGTCTTGATCATGTATTCCAAATTTCAGGCAAATCTGTCAAACGGTTGCAAAGTTATTACGTGCAAAGTTTTGGGTTTAACATGCAAATGGCTCCTCAACTCTAATCTATGGTAGCACTACCGTATACCATAATATATATATATATATATATATATATATATAGTGTTATTGTCCATTTGTATGTTTGCACTACTAATTAAATAATAACTATATCATAATCATTTTCAATAAAAATTTACCAAATAAAAAAGAAATGACATCAAGGAAGAAGTAACTTAAAGAAAGATACTTTATGGTACTGGTTTCACTGTTCTCAGGGAAAATAGTCCGACTTTTGTTGGACAGTTTTACCCCAGACTATCCCTCTCACTAGTGCACTGCATTGCTACTATACACAGCTATTCCCTTATGTTAAGGTTGAGGAGTTACTTTAAAATGAAACACCCAGTTTTGCATCTTAATATTACAGTTGCCCATGGATGGAATAGCATGACATTTGTCATGCCTGAAGTCATTGTTAGAATATATTGACCCTGTACATTTGGCAATGGTTGGTTTAGCAGTTTAAAATGTCTTAAAAGTTGTCCCCCCTTTAAACTATGGAAATTAAGACTTGTTGCTTATTTTTTTGTGCTGAACAGTTAATGGATCTGATGAAAAACATATTTTTTATCTTCTTCCTCTTCCTCATTTTGAACCTTTTCCTTGTCCTCATCCTCTTCTCTTTCTTCTCTGCAGAAGTAGTTTATTTAATAACTACTACTGTATACGTGATTATAAGGCACTCAGAATGTTGCAAGTCATGGGATTTTTGCACGTGCTGTACAATGGTTGTCAGAGATATGATTTAATCTTCAGATATACTGTGTCTGGATATGTCACAAGCAATAAAATTTATTTGAATCAGGCGTTGCTGTGAAAGAAAAAAAACAGAGGTCTGTACTCAAACGAAATACACTTACAAGAACTCCTTTAGTTTTATATGTTTTTATGCAAAATCTCTACCGAATTAAAGTTTACAGACACATCCAATATCCACTCCTGGCCCCAGTGCTTTGGGTAATGAAATCTTTCATCAGGGAGCATCATGCCATATAGAAACCCAGTCTGAGGCACAATTCAGCATGTTAGTGGGAGGGTGCCCTGTTTATCTTCTCTAGTAGTTGTATAAGTAACATTCATTGTGGCTGTTTTGCTGAGGGGACTTCTCCCCCACGCAGCATGTGCCTCTGTTTGTGTAAAGTGTTATCAGGTGGGGACACAATTATCAAGGCCACTGTTTTTCAGTTTTTACCGGAAAATCCGGTAAAATTCCGGAATTAGGGCTGCCTGAAAACCGGTAAAAACGAAGATTTCATGGAATCTGGCATTTTCTATCAGATCAGTAAATCTATAAAAAAGTGTGTTTTTCTTTTAATTCCTTCCTGTACTATTTTCAGTTTGCTTTATTTAATGCTCTGTATATTAAGCCTTCTTTAATTCTGATTATTTATGCACATACTAAAAAATAACAGAATCCCGGTATAATCCGGAAATTAGAGTAACAATCACTGGTGAAATTCCGGAATCTTAAGTCTTGAAAATGGAATTTAATTGTTTTAATCACCGTAAATCAGTGCCCTTGACAATTATGCATCCAGTTTCTATTCATTTTGCACCATCCCTGATAACAGTTGTGAACTAGACCCCTATTTGTGTTGCTTTTTACTCAATTCTGTTTGCAGCTTCCTTGCTTTAATGTTTACACTGCCTGGTTTTATGTTTCCTTGTCTTTCAAGGACATCAATTTCACCTTGAGTTTCAAGAACAGCATGAATGTTAAAACTGAGATAATATATTACCCAGGAACACTAGAAGCTGCAGTAAACTCTAAAGAGATAAATAAGAAAACTACTCACAGTGGATGTAAAATGTTATAAAAATGATTGCTTTAATTAGAGCTGTACAAACTGCTCAGGCCTGGCTTTACAAACTTTTGACACTGAACCCTGCAACGTTTGAAATACTGTGTTCTGGTTCACCAGTTTAAAGTAAAATGTATAATTTTTGCCAAAGATATGTCTCAATAAACCTCTAGACTGAAACAGATGGGGAGTGTCACATTTACTTAGGTTTACTTCAGGTACTTTAAAAAAAAAAAAGACATTCCAAATATTTAATATTTTTCTTCTTGTCCTTGAGGCTGGTGATTGGTGACATCTGAATTTTATACCCAAGGTGGAGGCCTTGTACTTTTATGCTCTCATTCTCTCAATAGTTGAAAAACTTGCACCCATCTACAAGAAAATAAATGAAAAACAAGTTGTATCCATGGTTTATTCATGAGTTAAGAATGGAGAAATTGAGAGAAATGGATGGTGGGCTAATAGTGGGTCCTCAGAGGATGAAATGAATGGGAGCATCTTAAAACAAAGAGAACTCAAGTACAAAACTAATAAGTACTACAAAATCAAATTATTATCTGAAAATTGAAGAGAGAAATGAAATAAACTCTGTAAAATATTATCACATAGCAATGATGCCAGAAGGTAAAACAAGCTTTTCAACCATTCCTTAACAATTAAAAATCAATGATGAGGTAATCACTGAGAAACATAAAATAAATGATGGATTGAATTCAAATTTTCCCTCTGAAGTTTGGGTATTTAAAATATTTAGAAGTGCTACTGAATTAACATTTAATAGTGGCTTGGAAATTAACAGCACGGATGCCAGAGAGATCCCTAACTTTAACTTTAAGCAGTCACAGTAAAACTTGAAGTGATTTGGAATCCCAAAAAAAACAGTCAGCCCAGGCCTATTAGATGCACTGTTCCTGAAACTAGACAGAAATATCTTTGCAGTCCATCTTGACCATTTGTTCAATTTTTCTTCCTTAGAAAATGAGTTACAAACTGTTTTAAAAACAGCATATTAGCCACCTCTGTTTAAGCTGAGCAAGTAAACTGGTCAAAAAATATAGACCTACAGTATTCCCAATTTGTCAGTACTTGCAAAAATGATTGAAAAGCTAGTAAATTATTAAACGCAATCTACTGGATTATTCACATCTTATGCCATTACAAAGATTTAAATGTTGTGAGCTTAAAACATCAAGGACATTCTATATTTAAAATTAAAAACATGTGAATACAGAGTCACTTATTACAAAATGGTTATAGAAGACATATCGTCAGTGCTTAAAAAATAAGCCTTCTGTATAAAAAATTATAAAAATTATTTAATAGCATCCAAAAGTCATATTTAAGAATCAGGAAGTACTACATCCATTTCATTGGCTTCTATTGAAAGCCTCATTTAAACTAGGGCAACAGTTTTGCAATCAATATTACAAATAGAGTATACATGTTACAGATCTCAACTAAATCTCTTGGTGTTAAAAATGAGTATGCAGATAACATCTGGATCAGTATAGTTATTGACAAACCTATAACATAAAAGAATCAGTTCCTACATATTTACCGTACCTATAATTGTATGTCTTACAAACATGATAGTCAACATTTCTACCTTGAATTAGTTTTAATCCCCATATTTAAAAATACAGAAATCATTTAAGTTGAGTTATAATTCTGTTGGCTAATGCTTTCTCCTCCCCCCCCCACCCAATCCTTCTGACTGCACCGTCATAGTCTCATAGAATATATCTGTATATCTGGTGTCCCACTGAACATCCCCATGTGATGCCATTCTCTGATTAAAGTTTTTATTGTACTGCAACCAACCATACCCACCCAGCAACTTAAACACATCGTAATCAATCAATGAGTATGCTAAGAAGAGGGTGGCTAATGACGGCTGTTTCTGAAGTAGGATAGCACTAAAGAATGTAAACCTCATCAGCCCCACCACCATAGTTTTTCCTTTAAAACTCTTATTCTCTTGAGTTCTCCCCAGTACAGCCACTGCAGCTGCCATCTCAGTTTTCCCTATCCTTTCCTTCTTATATTTCCTTGCCACCTCCTTGTCCAGTAAGGCAAAGATATCTACGTAGCGGAATGTGATTCCCCAACATAAGCCTGGGGGTTTCTACCTCCCCACCAGTCTTTTCCCTGCTCCCTCCATCTCCTTACCCTTACCTGTTGTCCATTCCTTATTCTCCCTATCCCAGAATTCCTGTAACACCTTCTGTAACTCCCCTAATTGCTGCTCCCCTGTTGCCCCAATTATCTCCTCCACATATTCCATCAAACTTGTAATATTTAGCTTAATATTTTGATCTACTTATAACATTTTGCTTAATTCAGAGTAAGAGTGTATTTTCTTTGTTTGCTGATACTTTTTGTTCTCACATTTAATGTCTTACGACAATGACCAAGTTCATTTTGTGGTCATCAGTAGTCATGTATATACCCTTAGACAGTAATCTTATGTATTATCTTTCATACCAATATACATATACATCGTCACCATTAAGACTCTTTATAAGTTTGCAGTGTGTTGATCACTGTTGCTACTTTTCATGCCCCAAGGAGTCCTCTTGAAGAAGGGGAGACAGGAAACAATGTGCATAGCAGTATATGGGACCCAGTGTTGTGCTAGCGCTGCCAAGCTCTACAGACAGACTAGACTGTGTGGAAAGCCAAAGTACTCATATCATGATGTAAACTAATGAAAACACTCAATTGCCATAACATCTGGCTGCAAAAAGTTTATTTGAATCACTTAGCATGGACTGTTTTAACTAGAAGCTCATTGTCTAACCAACACCCCTCTCTATCACTTTGACCATAGTCTTCTTCAGGGGGCTTGTGGTGAAGGTTAGTTAGACAAGGTGTTTTGCTTCCCTGTACTTCCTTCCCCCCTTGTAAAATGTGTACTGCCCCTAAATGAGGTTGTCAAGGTGTGGACAATCAACAGGTTGATGGTTAGATATTTTTGCATTCCTTATATGGTTATTTAAATGCTGTAGTGATCCCACAATCAAATATCTACAGAAAATTTGATTTTTACTGATCTCTTTAGTAACAAATAGAAGCATACCCTTTACATGTTGATGTGCAGAATATCCCTTCTGCGAATAGAAGACCTGCTGTAGACCTACTAAACTTTATGGAGAACTCTGTAATTTGGGGGCAATGTACAATTAGCAATCAGTGCTTTTCTGCACAATCTGAAAGGACTCTTGCCATCACTAGCAACTTTTTTCATTCATTTCCAGTACTGTGAGAACATAACACTAGTGAATCTACAGCACCTTCATTATTACCAAATGGATAATACTCATTGAGAACATTTGTTAATCTAACAAGAACTCTAGCTATTTAGTTGTCACAGTAGTTTTTAAATAATCATACAGTGAGCTTTGCACTTTCTCCATAAACCCAGAAGTCTGATATGCCAGTTGAAACATCAGTTTTTTTTCTATCATTATTTCATGACTTTGGGCTCAATCCCCATAAGTCATGCAGGCCTTCCACATCTACAGAGGGCCTTGGCCAGCTATAGAGTGCCCCCTAAATACAGGATGCACACCTTTGAGGCACACTGTGGCCTCCACAGCTGTGGCTATGCATCTGCACCGTGCTTGGTCCCCAGCAGCTTGACGATCTCTGTGCTGGGCTGGGTCATGGGTGGGCAAGGGGGGCAAGAAATGACATCTGCACAGTTCTCGGTACTGCCAGGATACTGAATGTGACTGGTAGAAAAGGTGCATGCTATGCAACCTAAGGAGTTACTGTAACAGCTATGCACCTCTCTCTTCCTGATCATCCCTGACAAATTGGGGGCCAGATGGCCTTCACATCACTTGCCCCCAGCAGCAGGGGTATTGTTGCAGGGCCAGAGGTTCACCAGTGCTGGCCAGTGCCAAATGGACTCTAAAGCACTTGTTGTTAAGAGATAGAGAGATAAAGCACCTCATGGTGGACTGACATTGCCAGCCACATCCTGTGGATCCCTGTGCCACAAAGAGTGTGAGATCCACTGCAGGGCCATCCCATGCATCTGACTGGATGCCTAAGGATCATGGCCATAGTGCTCCAGGTGCCACCCACAGCCCCTGTGCAGGAGCTCTGCTCCAGTAGGGGGACGGGAGATGGGGCTGTGAATCATAGCCATCGCTGCGTGGTTCCAAGACACATAGCATTTCAAGCATATTGCCAGACTTTTTGTGGATCTAGCCTTTACTCAATATAGTGACCTAATTAAATACAATATACTGTAGATAGCACTCTATTTTCCCTATGGAGCAGTTGATGGTCTTTGCATTAGCTGAGCATACTCTTTATGCTAACAATTTTCTGAAACATAGTGTACTTTAAGTCAAAGTTGGTTGATATCTGGTCTGAATAAAAAGTACTGTCAACACAAAAACAAGCATTTTTTCTTGACAATTACAAGTGAAATTAGCTTTCTTTCATTGACTACTTTCATTGTTATGTTTCATATAAGAATTGTCCTTGTATTCAGATAAACCTTTTAAAAGATAATAATTGTTGCACTCTGTAATAGCAATTATTTTTAATACTGCCTTTCAATTTATTCAAATGTCCTGCAATTACCAAATCCAACTTTTTAAAATCCTGGCTTTTCAAATGCTTGACCTTACTTTACGTTTGAAAGAATTAAATAGACAGTCTTGTTTAATTAAAACTTAATTTGTTTTTCTATTCAGTTTTTTTTCTGGATTCTGCAATGTGAAAACATCATCAGAAACCTAAGAAAAAATGTGAAACAAAATGAGAGTACTTCAAATATACAAAACATAATTACTGTACTCAGCTATAGTTTCTTTTGTCTATCTTTTCTATAAATACATAAGTTAATATAAATAAAAAAAATCCTATTAGTTTATCAGCATTTTATATATTCTCTAGAAATAAGACATATTGTAAGTATTTATTTATTTTACCAGAAAGAGGCTCCATAGAGCGATGGTCATTTTCGAGAAGGTTCTGCTTAGAATAATCAAAGTTACAGCAGTAAATACAGATCCGTGTTCACAGAACATAATTGTCACACAAATCTACAGTAGGATCATGATAGATACACAGTCAAATCAAGACAACTGTACAGTATCATTCTTAAAATGGCAAAAAGTATATATAATTCAAAATACATTAATACAAAGGCAGATAGATGGTAGGCAGGAAAAATATATTTTCCCAAAGTATAAATAACAGGCATAACTCAATTCTATCCCATTTTGACAAATTAATATATGTAATATTTGATAAAAGTATTATTTTTTCAGTGTGCATGTGGACAGCAGGGAAAAAGGAAAACAAAAATATTCTGCTTACTTTTCCTGTAGGTGGCTCAGCACTATTTCACTCACAGTCATCCATTAGAGACCTGCTGAAGAGAAAGTGTTGCTGAAAGCTTCCCTCTACAGCTAAAACCATTTTATTGCTCAGAAACAGTTAAACATACAGGGCTCAGTGGTTAAATGCAAAGTGAGACACAAAGTGGGTGTAAGTGGCTAGTTCACACTTTTAATATTACTGCTACCATTGAGACAGGGTCTGCAAGGTCAGAAACAGCTCTTGAGTTCTTCAAAATAGTTTGTGAGTGAATAGCACACGTATAATGGGTAACAATGCAAATGTACTGTAGGGCAATTAGGAGCAGCTATGATTTCTGACTGAAAAACCCAACAGACTAAATTTCATGGTAAAATCTTATCCACAAAATCTCACCTTTTATGTTGCCATCTCTAGCACAAGAGGATGCTGGCTTGCAGTTCATTGTTTTAAGGGGACTCAAGCCCCCTATCATCGCATAGCCCCTGCCCCCCTTACCACCCTGGTCCCTAGCACCACCGCTCCACATACAACTCCTATACTGTTACTACTAAACTAAATTTCACTAGTAAAATCTCTAGAGTAAGTGGTGATGTCAGCTGCATGTGTCAGAGCTGCACTGGCAAAGGATCCCTGAGTTAGGTCATGTAGGACCCTTAAGTCAAAATCTAGAGAGTACTAAGAAATGAAAGGGAACACACACTTAGCATTCCTTTTTTTACATAATTTGGTCATTTGGGTATTCTCCTTAATCTGCCTACTGCACTTTTTCTTGCATTCGCTTTCAAACAATCTTGTTTTTTCCATTTTGGGCTCCCTTGTTGATGCTGATTTTTCTCCACTTGCTATTCATTCAAAAGGTTATTCCCAAGTAAGCACAAGAACCAGCCCAATAGGGATTTTAAGGAGGTTACACAGTGCCGCATTTGCCCTTTCCATTTAGCTCATGCAACTAAGATCAAAGGCTTCAACAGTTTATCTGAGACACTGTACCGCCTGTTAAAAAAAAAACACAATGTCCACTCAGAATTCTGTGATCCAGGAAATAGATGACCAAAGTACTGAGATGAGAGGTAAGGTTTAGAGGCACTGCAAGATACTAGAGGTGTCATGGGGGTGTTGTACTGCTAATGAATGATAACCACATTGCTGATTAAGTGAGAGATCTGCTTCAGTATAAGAGGACAAGATGATGTTATGGTGGAATGGCACAAGGAAATTTAAGATTTCATTTCATTCCTTTTTATTTTTATGGCTGTGGGCAGAGCCTACAGCCATCTTACTATCTGTAGCTGGAAAATGGAGTATTGTAGAACATTTGTTTTGGTCTTTTCTATGTATCCTTCCATGCCAACAGATAAAAAAAATACTTCTTCTTTCTGTTAAGAAAGTTGGAGACATAAATCCAAGCTGCTTATCAGATGCTATTAGGAAACTGAAAAAGTGTGTTAAATATTGGTTGCCTATTAAACTGGAAATTTATTTACCCCCATCAGAATGCAACTTGCACATTTAAATACTTAGCATTTAAACAGCTTTGTTATACTAGTTTCACTTGGGAATGTCTGGTCTTTCAAGAAGGATTCATACCTCATAAATGTCACCCTTTCCCAGCAAATCTATAATTTACACTGTTTTTTTAACCTCCAAAGACACTATGTGATTATCATTATCTCAGATATATGCTAGGTCTTCAGTGAACTGCCCAGACTAAATTTGTAGGAATCAGCAGGCTACAACATTCAAAATAAATATTGCATTCTAATATGTTATAAAGAAACTGTTATTTTTTATGTCAGTGAATACAGTGAAATTCAGTTTGGAGTAGATTTCCTTTAAATATTTCTTATCCTGGTTATATACACACACACACACACACACACACACACACTCACATATGCCCTGGTATTTGACCCCCCCCCAAGATGTACGCTGCTGTCAATGTGTAAAAAGGTAGAAAATGTTAGACATGTTTTGCTATGAATACATGGGCAGCCGATTTAGGCTGCTGGCATAGAAATAGAAAACGGTATATAATGTGTTTAGAAAAAGACATAGAGAATCCTGTTTTACCCTAGTAGTTGTACAAACAATATCGTGTCCTTGTAGTTAATCGATTTTGGTAAAGAAAGAACATAATTGTGACGCAGAAAACAGACTTACTTTTATAAAGAAGGCCTGTTTCAGTACTGTTCTCAACAGGGCTGCTTCTGTTGTACAGGCTTTAGACTGGAGGGGATTTCCTAAGGATTCAGTGCCCTCTAATGTCCCTGTTTTATAAGACAGTCTAATTGACAGCTGTCACTCTTACAATAACCAGGGTAGCTACATCAGGGTTGCTAGGTAATTAATGGCCTCCTTACTGAGTTTTCTTTAGTATGTCTAGCTACACTATGAAATAGTGGGATGTTGGGGATATACTAAAGAAGGTAGAAGGAATTATTATATGGGGGACTCATGCAGATATTCTAAACCACTACATTGAGTAAAGAAATAGGCTTCTTATGTTAAGGGTCTGGGTCATGTGACCATGACCTAGGGGAATAAATACCCCCCTCTCCTGGACATCAGGCAGTTGAGCCTGGGAAGTGACAAGGAGAGGTCAACTGAGTGAGTAGATACAGAGGCATTGAGAGTTGTAGCAGTTCTACAAATTCTAAGACTGTACTGAATATCTGAAGGTGCAAGAAACCACTGAAGGGACAAGTGATTTTTATATTGCTGAATATTTTGTTTTACCTGACTTGAAGGTTATTATTTTGGTTTTCTTATTTTCTGGTTTATTTTCTTCCTTTCTGTAAATAAGTTTTGTTAATAAATATCACACAAACTATGTGTTTTAAATCTTAAAACATTGTCCTGTCTGTTTATTTCCCACCCTCTGTGACACATTGGGTTCTGCATTTGACAAAGAGTAACATGCTCTGGGATGGCCCAGGTTCCAATATTTTCAGTGGCAAAGCTGGTTAGTGCAATCAGAATTGTATTCTGGGTGGCCTGGGTTCAAGTCCCAGCTGATGCACTTATTCTTTCTCACCTCTGTTTGTGTGTCTTCCATAAAATATGCAAAACACACCCCTATGTGATTGTTACAAGAAAATATTTGCGTTGCCATTGAGTTGTGCATTTAAGAAGGAGTAATGTGCTAAGGGATGGCCCAGGTTCCAGTTGTCTCAGTGGCACAGCTGGTTAGTGCAATTGGAATGGTGTTCTGGGTGGACTGGGTTCAAGTCTCAGCTGAGTCACTTATTCTTTCTCACCTCTGTTTGTATGTCTTCCATAAAATATGCACACCACACTCCTGAGGGTTTTTTACTTGTAAATATTTGTGCAGCCATTGAGTTGTGCATTTGAGAAAGAGTAATGTGCTCAGGGATGGCCCAGGTTCCAGTTGTCTCAGTGGCACAGCTTGTTAGCACAATTGGAACTGTATTCTGGGCAGCCTGGATTCAAGTCCCAGCTGAGGCACTTATTCTTTCTCACCTCTGTTTGTATGTCTTCCATAAAATATGTACACCACACTCCTGTGTGATTGTTACAGTAAAGAAATAGTTTGTTGTTTATGTTAGTGACCACAGTGAAGTTCAGTTTATAGTAGATTTCCTTTAAATATTTCTTATCCTATATTTTGTATCCTGGATAACGCTGGGGAGAGGCTTCATCTCACTGTCATAGGGATCTTCATTTACACATTTTTGTACTGTATTTACTCAGGCTGTCCCAGATTAGATGCAATATCTTGTTTTCAGTGGGGTCATGATTTTACCATTTTGTTAATGTATTTCTTCAGGGTAGCCTAGTCCACGGCCCCCATATTCAAGGAAAATGCATGGCACACCCTGGTGGAAAAAAGAGATGTGCCATGCAACTCCAACAATTCACCACAGCGTGGTATTCAAATGTGTGGGATGTGCCTGCCACAAGGGAATGGGCCAGAGTGCACACAAATAGTATGCTGTGCAAGTCAAGGGTGCATTCCCATGCATATGCCATGCTGCAGCATACTCAGTGAGAATGCATCCCTCACAGCCCAGTGTATCGCGGACCACAGTTAGACCATGAATAGCTGGCCTAACCTGACTAGCCACCCACAGGTGGGCTCTGGAAGTGCACCCAGGTGTACCTCAATCCAGCAGCCCTGGTGGACTAGAGGTACCCCCTCCCATACCTGATTGATCCAACTCCATCCCTGAAGAGCTCCATAGTGTAGAGTCCCCCTGGACCCAATTGCACCAGAGGAAACCATGGTCCATATCCATAGAATAGAGGATCCCCACCCACCGCTTTGGTACATGGACACCCCCACTCCCCTCATACCCAAACTGTTGTGGAGACTGGCACTACCCTCCACACCCTGCCATGGCCAGCCACCAACTGCACTGGACCTGGGACAGGGACCTACACTCCAGAATGACCCAAGTAGCTGTACCGTACAATGGGGCACTACACAAGCTGTGGACCCACCAGTGTATGCAGTTGTGTGCGTTTCCCTGGCAAACCATAAGAGGGAATTGACATACCTCCAATGCATGCCTTGTTGATACTGTATCTTCCTGCTTTCATACACCACTGCAGGCCCTCACTCTCCCCCATTCACCTGTATAACATGCCACCCTGCAGACTGCTGAGGTATACTGGGTGCCATGGGGTGTGGTATCCTGCAATGCCATTTGCAGTATACACTCCAGGCTATGCATATTGTGTTCACAGTTCCCCGATTGTACAAATAAATGGGAGGTTGGCTGTAACATGACTGTTCTGGGACCTCCATGAGTGAGTACAGTATCAGCTGTCACCCGCACTGAGCAGTGCAATGGCACTGGGAAGATGGATCCACATGTGAGTGCCTGAGGTGTATGGCCACTGGGGTTATCACCCACACACAGCTTATGCCTATGTATGACACATTCCAGCATCCTACTAGCAGTGCTATGGCACCCAAAAATAAGATGTAATTTCTTCTGTGAACTATCCAGGCTAACTATTTAGCAATCAGCAGGCATATTGTAGGGAAATACATTGTAAAAATGTGTAAAAGGAAGATCAAATTGAAAGTGCCTCTCAGCAGATCTGCAATGTGCAAATTCATTAGAAATAATGGGTAAAAGCATCCCAAAAGCTCTCCACAGCCATATCAGCTCTGACCAGAATTTGTTTATAATTGTTAGCAAGATGAGCTGAAAGGCCATTTTCACAAGCGCCAAGTAACATATAAAGCATTTTACCACAAAATACATACACAGTATCAAAAGCACAAAATATAATGCCATACAAATAATAAATTCATACAATAAAACATGTAACAATAAGTTATTTGTGAAAACAGATACACTCTGAGAAAGAGTCAAGCCAATGGGCAAGCTGTTGCTTAAATGACCTAACAGTTCTATAGTTAATAACTGCAGTAGGAATCTTATTAAAACAGGTGGTAGCCCTGTAGACAACAGATCTTTGGCCCATTATTTTCTTATAAAAAAGAACCATTAATAAACCGGAAGACTGTGACCTTGTTACCTTACTGCTCTGCAGTCTAATAAAGAGATACTGAATGATAGAAGGAAGGAAACCCTTGAGGCTTTTAAAACCAAAAATGGTCAATTTCAGGTTAATTCTGCCCATTAAGGAAGGACAGTTAGTTTAGTTCAATAAACTGCAATGGTGTGTTCTTAAAGAAAGACCTGTCTTAAATTGTAATATGCTACTACATGTAACCTGTAACTTTTGCAATACTTTTACACTTGCACCAGAGTACACCAGTAAAGCATAATTAAAAGTGTTGAGCGAAAAACTATGAGCCAATAATTTACATGACTGAAGAACTAAATATGATTTTACTCTAAATAACATTCCCGCCCTTTGATGTATTCTTTTAACCAGACTCCCAACATGAAGTTCAAAAGTACGTTTTGAGTCAAGTATGACTCCCAGATAACTAAAACTTTCAACTAATTCTATCTTATCCCCCTTAAGGTCAACAACTGACGCATTAATATCTCTAGTTCCCATAGGGCCAGAAAATACCATCACTTTTGTCTTTACTGAATTTAAAACCAATTCACCAGAAAGCAGCCACCTTTGAAATAAATCAAAATCATGTTGAACAGATATTAGAGCTTGATCAGGATTTATATCAGATGAATAAATAACCACATCATCTGCATACAAAATCATATTGGAATTCAAACAAGACAAAGGTGCTGCATTCATGAACAGGGAAAACAAGAGTGGACTCAGTACTGAGCCCTCTAGTACTCAACATGAAACTAAATATGGATCTGAACATTTTTGTGCAATTACATTCCTATGCTCCCTATTGGATAAGTACCCTTCAAACCAATATATTACATCATCTGAAAAGTAAACCTCTTTTAATTCTTCCAATAACAAAGAATGGTTGACTAGATTGAAGGCCTTGGTGAGATCTCAAACACCTTTGCAACGGTGCACCCCAAATCAAGGGCACCCCATACATCGGTGGTGAACCTCACCAAGGCCTTCTCTGTGTTATGGATTGATCTGAACCTGTGTTGTGAACTTGCTAATAGTTTATATTTTTCCAAAAACTCCTGAATCTGATCAAACACTAATCTTTTAAAAATCTTTGATACAGGTGTCAAGAGAGAAATAGGTCTGTAATTTGAAACAGAATTCCTAGATCCTGACTTAAATATATGCCTTATAAGGGCTGATTTCCAACATTTAGGAAGAGCCCCATTACACAGAGAAAAATTTAAAATGGTCACAAGGGGCTTAGCTAGGGAGTTAATTACCAACTTCAATAATCTGTAATTTGTTTATCCAGTCCAATATGGGATTTTGGATTGTATTTCAAAATATAGTCAATAACTTGTTCAGGAGTAACCACATGAAAATGAAATTGGGGATGATTTACCTTGTTATCCCTTTCTAAACTATTAATATTAACAGTATCCTTATTTTTAATTTGACATCTAGACATGTCACCAAAATAATCATTAAACAACCTGGCTAGCTGGTTTGAGTCATTAACAAGTTGATCACCATCCTGGAAAGTAATAATGGTGTCCAAGATATTGGGAGAGTGGGGTCAAGATTTGGTGATCAGAGGTTGAGACAGGGCAAACGGATGCCAATACACATGACAGACTACTTGGAAAAGTACGGGGTGCCTTCAGATACCAGGGACTACTAGGAACATTGTGAGACTTAGTAGTCAGGTATAGTACCAAGGATATGGCAATACAGTGAAACACTGATATATGTGTTAGGCACTAAAGATTGGTAATGTCCATTTGCTATGCCTTGCCTAGTTTTAATGGTGAAGTAAGCAATGTTTTTTTGTTAGAATGTACCACAAAGCAGATGAGATGGAACCTTATTTAGTCTGGCAATGGCAAAACATCACCAGCACAGTGCACTAATCTTCCCAAAGCGTGCACTGTAAGGGAGTTCACATGGGTGATTTCCTCTCCAGAATGATGGTGACATGGTACAGTATATGCTGCTATAAAACAGTCTCCCAGTGCAACCCTGTTTGCAAAAATAGTGAGAGCATAAGTAGACAGATATGCATGTCTGATAGTAGAAAAATAACTCAGATTTAGTTTAAAAACAGTAGTTGCTGTAGAAATATTTGTTGCATTTCAGTGCTGAGACTTTCATTAAAAAGGATTTGAGAAGGTTTTATTTAAAGACAGAGGCTGGGATATTCAAAGGGGTGCATGGCACAATGGCATTGTGCCATGCGCCACTCACTGATGCACCCTGGTGCTATATTTCAAAGGGGATGTTGTGCTGCATAAATCCCAATGCGCTGGGGTGCACCAGTAATGTGTGCGGCGCAAGTGGGTGGGTCATGCCCATGCATATGTGGCACATCCCGATATTCAGCCCGGGATGTGCAGCACATATGAAGGCACACACCTGCCCTGCGCCACACAGGGGGGCACAAAGATGTGCCCGAAAAAGATAGGAACATGTCAGAAGACACCCACAAGCCAGCCGCCATATTGCTGGGCACAACATTGCAGCCACCTGCTGTGGGTGGCCACCCGACCACCCAAGTCACAAGCCGGGCATCAGGCCCCCCCACACCCAATCATGGGCTTTCTATATATTGTAAATCCTTGATGGTCCAATGGACCCTACTCCCTCGCCCTATCGCGGGCATAGTTCAAATAATCTATCCCTGGTGGTCCAGTGGACCGATCCCATCCCGATCGTGGGCTTAGTTGAAATAAAATCTCCCTGGTGGTGCAGTGGACCTGCTCCCCAGCCTGATCGTGGGCTTAGTATAATTAGTATTATCATCCCTGGAGGTCCAGTGGACCTGCTCCCCAGCTTGATAGTGGGCTTAGTATAATTAGTATTATCATCCCTGTTGGTCCAGAAAACCAATCCCAACCCAATCACTGGCTTAGTTGAAATAAAATCTCCTAGTTCAGCGGTACCCCACCGCCCGCTCAGACCCACCACCCAGCTGCCCCCGGTCAGCGGTGGGTGGCAACTCCCACCCACAACCGCCTGGCCAAAGGGGTGCAGACCGCCACCATACTACAAAGTCCCGATATGTGAATGGATTCCATTCACATTGGGACTGTGTATCGGTCCAGCTACACCCCTTGACCCACCCCCAGGGACCAAGGTGTACAGCCATACTGTACGCCGTCAGTCAGTGGGTGGCGGGGGGCTTGCGGGTGGGGAGCTGCCACCCACCACTGATCCGTGGGAAAGGGCTGGCAGGTCTGAGTAGGCAGGTGGGAAGGGGGATACTGCTGGACCACCAGGGAGATTTTATATCAACTAAGCCCACGATCGGGATGGGATCAGTCCACTGGATCACCAGGGATAATAATACTAATTTTACTAAGCCAGTGATCAGTCTGAGATCAGTCCACTGGACCATCAGGGATAATTTTATTCTTACAAAGCCTGCGATTGGGCTGGATTTGGTCCACTGGACAACCAGGGATATTATGAGGTTGTACAAAGTCCGTGATTGGGCGTTGGAGCACTTTGCTGCCAAGGGGCAGGGGGCGTCGGTCCCCACTGGCTGCAGCCTGGCAGGGCGCCAGGAGCAAGTCACCAGGGATAGGCATACCTGCATGCAAATGGGGTCATATTGACATGCAAATGGCCCCATTTGCACCATGCATGAATAATGGCCGCATTTGCATACCCACCACTGAATATCGTGGTTCCTGCACCTAGCGCATCCGCACTTGTGCTGGCGCATCCCCCTGCTTCTTGGTTGCCATTTGTGCTGGCACAGTGCCACTGCACCATGCACAATGCAGGTGGCCACAGTGCCATATTCAACGGTGCTGAGCCATGGTACAGCACCACTGAATATCACCCAGGTCACTCCCTGACGCATCCCAGTTATGCTGCATCCAGGCTTGTGCCCCAGTCTGGCAAAGTCTGAATATCCCGGGCAGAATGTTTGTAATACATGTTTTGAGAGGTTTTATCCTGTTTATTCTGATAATAGTGCATCTCACCTGATTCTGATGGGGAGGGGTCTGATTTAGTTGTATATAATACAAGTTCTAGAACTTGTATTACTGTATATAAAACTGAACCTTCATTGCCATATCAGACAGCAGTATGAGGTATTGTTATAGCTTGGTGAAGCAACAGTCTAGGGCTCTCGGTGTTTAGGAAAAGTACCTTTTTGTTGTTAAAGTTCAAATATGTACTGTGTTAAAAACAAATAGGGTTTTTTTAAACAACTGTCCAATGTATTTGTGTGGGTCTGGGAAGCAACACAGTATATGGTGGTACTTTACTGTACAGTGCAGTATATGATTATGTGGGATCAAGGAAAGAACAGAGGTGGGAACAGTCAGGGCAGAAAGGCTTGGCATCAGGATGAGGAAAAGGAAGACCAGAGCGAACCATCCCCAGATGTGGCATATTCCATCACTTGCTATTCAGCATCACAAAGTAGAGGCAGGCTGGCTTGGCTTTCATGATTTTAGAGAATGAAGGCAGGGAGACTGATCCCATGCCTACCCATACAGGGGTTCCAGCACCTAAGGAGGGAGTAGCAGTTGAGGAAAAGTTGCTGAGGATAAGGGGGGGATAACAGGTCTCAGAAGACCAATGGAGAAGTAGAGAAGACTGAGGGTGATGATCATAATGATGCAACAGATGCACTGTATGATCCCCAGTCTAAAAGTATGGTAACATGGCATATGCTGCTATAGAACATTTCTCCTCAAGGCCCTTGCTTGTACAAATAGTGTGAGAAGAAGTAGACAGATATGTATCACTGATACCAAAAAAGAAAACTCAAATTTAGTTTAAAAACTGTAGTTGCTACAGAAACATGTGGTGAGTTTCAGTGGTGAGACGTTTGTTTAAAGATTCTGAAAAGGTTTTTTTTTAGAAACACAAAATTTTTAATATATGTTTGAAGAGGTTTACTCTGTTTTGATCTCATCTGAGTACATCTGATCTGATTCTAATGGGGGAGTGTCAGCTCCCAGTTTCAGGTACAGTATGTTTGACTTAATATTTTAAATGCAATCTTTTGGTTTGTTTTATAATTGAGCTTTGTAGTTTTATGTTCTGTGTTACTATACATTGAATTTGAGTGGCCATTGGCCACAATATTTGCAATTTTGAAAGTAAGTTGACTTTTTTAAATATAATTTGTTTTTATATAAATCTTCTTTGTCTGTACCAGACAACTGTCTGAGGTGTTGCTGTAGGTCTGTGAAGCAGCAGTCTAGGGCTTTCAGTGCTTAGGCAAAGTACTTGTTTATTTTTAAAGTGAAAATATGTACTGCAATGAAAGGTTTTGGGGGTCTGTGCAAATAACTGCCCAATAAATTTGTGTGGGTCTCTGAAGCAACACAGTATACAGTGGTACTGTACTGTACAATTTATGATGATGTGAGCTGAAAGAAAGCACAGAGGAGGGAATAATCAGGGTAGCATGTGTTGGCATCAGGAAGTGGAAAAGGAAGATCAGAACTTATCTATGCCAGATATGGTATGGCCCACCACTTGGTATTCAGCATTTCAAGGTAGAGCAGCAGCTGACTTGGCTTTCATGATTCTAGAGAATGAGTCAGGGAGATTGAGTCTATGCCTACCACTACAGAAGTTCCAACTCCTAAGGAAGGAGCAGTAGTTGAGTAAAAGGTGGAGGATGATAAGGGGGGAAGATAAGTCTGAGAAGACCAGTGAAGATGAAGGACAGAAGATTGAAGGTGTTGATCACAGTGATGCAACAGATGCTCCATATGAATGCCAAGCCCCCAAAATTCCACAAGTCCTACTCCAAGTGTCTTATCCCACTAATCAGCATGGGGCTAAAAGTAAAAAAAAAATGAACGTTGACACTGCCACACTGGGTACTCCCCCAGGCTCAGATGTCCTAGAAAACAAAAGGAACAAAACACCCAGGCCCACCACAATGAGTTACCACCACCAATAAAAATCTTTTGTGAGGGACAATTTTAATACTGACGCATTGGGTGATAACTGGGCAATATACCAACTATGCCACGCACATAGAGGTCATGGTTGAAGGTGATTACATCTTTGCATTGGGGCAGAAGACAAAGCCTAAATACAACCATCTGTCAACATGGGTTACACTTTTTAGAACAAGCCACATGAGGTACCGGAAGCACTTGTTTTCATCATTGCACATAGCCATGGAGTGCAGAAGAGTATGAGGTGTGGAAGGTGGATGACAGGGAATGGGAACTTAATAAGAGACACACAACTAGTGTTACTGGCATTTCAGAGAAATTAAAGGAAAATCAGCTCTTTTTGTCATCACTAGAGTTGCCTCTGGATAGGGTGGCCAGGCCATAATGAATCATGTAACTCTAGTTGGAAGATTATAAAAAAAAGTATGGTGAGAAAAAGTAATTTCATGAACCAGCAATAGTGAAGTAATTGACGTATTTCACAAAATTATGAGAAATTCACAGAGTGTCCATGAAACCTAATGCCACTGTAACAGAAATGCTCACAGTTGATCTGTATCATGGAGAATCCAGGCTTCAGGAAGCTGAAGATAATGTCATGCCCCACATGGAATGTTCCTTCTCATACATATGTAATACTGGGCTGTGCCTGACCTGAGAGATACTATTGCATGCAGTCTGTCATATGCATTGCTAACCTGAGCATTTATCACAGTGCACATGGTAATTGATATGTAGAGCAGTGTGTTCTCTTCTGCTATATTTTTCATATTCATTACAGCCAATTGGACACAACTACCAGGTTAGCCTATGGCCCAGAGAACCATGTAAGTGAATTGAATGCACCTCCCTAGATCTAAAGTTCACCAGCTATCAACTTTAACCATGACCATTATGCCATATGTGCACAGTGCAGCTAACATCTTGGTCAAGCTACTGGAGAAAATGGAATCTCAGCTGCATCCATTAACTATAAAAGGTGGCTTCATAGCTAGCAATGGACAAAATGTGGTTAAAGTTATAGAGGAGTGTGGTGTCTACAGTTTCATGCATGTTACATTGTGCTAACCTGGTAGTGCATACTTTTCTCAGAAATGCAGACATCAGAGTTTCTGTGTGACCACTTTACAGCTGACTAGGTTGGTGCAAGGGGGCGAGGAGGAGCCAACGACCAATCTGATAGTAGGAGGGCTGAGTTTGAGCTCTATTTAAATCAGAGCTGCACACTCCAGCATGAGTGGTGAGTGGTGTTAGCGCCATTTGGGAGAGAAAATTTGTTGGAACAGATAGGAAGCTTCTGATCTGATCGTTCCCTGACTGAGTTTCTCTGGTGGGTAAGTTTTTTAAATTACTTGGATACTGCAATTGGGTTTTTGTTTCACTGAGAAATTTCCAGCCGGGTTGCTGAACGGACTAGAGCTTTCTTTCTTTAGGTAGTCTTTTTTATAGAGTATTTGGAAAATGGGGGTTTTAAAAGTGTGGTTTTGTTTCCTTCTAACATGTTTAGTAATATGCCCAGTGTTTGGAAATAACATAACAGTGCAGAATGAGGAGAATTTTATTCCTGCAGTTTACTTAAGACATCAGTGGAAGGGATTTCAGTGTGACAAAACACAGTATATGGGCTCTAGGAGAAGGAACTCTGTTTACTTTATAAGAAACTCTATAGTGGGGGTAAACAAATGTAGAATATTTATGCATTTTAAGAAACAACATTTACAAACCAATATTTGTCTTATTCTATTGATGGGGAGGGGGTATTGAAATAAATCCTGGGCCCCCTCCCCGTCTGTTTAAAGTAATTTATGATAATGCAAGGAGTCTAAAAAATAAATTAGATATGCTAAGATCTTGGGAGACTTCAGAAAGTCCTGATATTATGGCTCTGACAGAGACCTGGATGACCCCAAATATAAGTGGAAGGGAAATTGAGTTACAGAGATATACAATGTATAGGAGAGATAGAGAAAAGAAGGTGGGGGGGGTGTTGATGTATTTAAGATGGAGTTGGGTGAAACTATGATGATACACTCAGGAGAAGTAGGGATGATAGAATGCTTGTTAGTGTTAATAAAGAACTTAAACATGGTTCTGAGTTTAGTATATTCTCCCCTGAAAGTTAAAACAGTGGATTTTGATAAACTAGCTTATTTAATACAACAACATACAGTGGGGTTGGATTTATTAATGGTAGGTGATTTTAATGCAGCATGGAGTAAACCAAGGGGCAATTCCCTAAGGACAAGTTTCAATTCATTAAATTTGCACCAAAACATTGCAGTTTCTACTAGGAAAACACATATTATAAATGAGGGGAATATATTGGATTTGGTTTTTTCCTCAGATGGAATTAAAGTTATTTCCATGGAAGTGAAGCAACCTACTGTATATTTGGAGATCATTCCTCTATTGTATATGTGGGGGAAGTGATTAATAAGAGGGAAATACCCATAAATTTAGGCCCAAGGAAAATTAGGCATCGACATTTTAAAAGATATAATAAAGATGCCTTTCTGTATGAATTAAGAAAATGTAGGTGGGATAGGTTGTTTTTAATCCCTGATCTGGACTGGGCCATCGAGGAATTTTCCAAAATGTTTGTCCAGGTTTGGGATAAGGTAGCTCCCTTTGAAATTGGTGTTTGTAAAAAAGTAAACATCCCTTGGATTACAGACAAGATAAAACATAATATTCGTTATAAAAATGAATTATGGAAAAAGGCTAACAAACATTGGACCCTGATGACTGGACTAAATATAAGAGTGAACGGAATAAGCTTAAAGATGAAATTAATATTTCAAAAAAACAATATTATAAAAACAAGGTAGAACATAGTAATGATCCAAGACAATATTGGAAATTGATAAAATCATTTGAAACTGTTGTGGAAAACTGATGGCCTAGCCAGATCAGGGAGGGAGACACTTTATTATCAACATTTGAATCTGCAGAAAGCTTAAATCAATATTTTGTTTTGTTACCTGATATAGAAATCCCGAAGCAGTCTTATATAGATGCAGGCCAAGGGGATAAATGGCCACTAAATAAAATAAGTTTTAGGTTTAAAGCAATAACCTGTAAAGAGGTAAAGAGTGAATTAAAGAAACTTAAACTAAATAAAACCTCAGGTTTGGATAAAATAGAGAATAGGTTTCTAAAACATTCTTTTGAGGTGATTGCTCCCATTCTAGCAAGACTTTTTAATTGGAGTCTGATGGAAAATAAATTTCCAACCCGGTGGAAACAGGCAAAGATTGTACCAATTTATAAAGGTAATCCCCCAGTGGAACCAACATAATATAGGCCAATCTCATTATTTTAATGTTTGTCAAAGCTCTTGAAGGGACTGGTAAGGGGGCAGTTGAGTAGATACTTGGAAACAAGTTCTCTCCTGTCTCCTTGCTAGTCAGAATTACGTAAAGGGTATTCCATGGACACTGCACTCACCGATTTAATTGATAACATCTTTTCCCAGTTAAATGGGGGAGGATCGGTGGGGGCGGTGTTCGTGGATCTCTCCAAGTCCTTTGACACCGTAGACCATGGTAAATTGATTGGGAGAATGATGGAGTTGGGAATAGACAGTGAAACCCTTCCCTGGTTTGATTCTTATTTGTCAGGCAGAGTTCAACAAGTTTATATTGGTGAGATTTCATCTAAACCAGCATTTGTAAGCAGAGGAATCCCCCAGGGCTTGATTTTGGGCCCTTTGTTGTTCTTAATGTATGCAAATGAACTCCCAACAGTGGTACAGAAATCAGTTTTGAGTATGAATGCAGATGACACTGTACTGCTGGCTAGAGGGGTTACAACTCAGGAAATGGAGAAAACTCTTCAGAATGATTTCAGTAGGATGGAAGCATGGTTATAAAGATCGGGGTTGGTATTGAATAGTAAAAAAATAAATTCGATGGTATTTCATGGTAAAGGCAGAAATACAAATAATTTCCCCAAAATTTCAATAAAAATAGCTAAAAATGAATCCTTAAATCAGGTCAATTCATGTAAGTATCTGGGGATTACCATAGCTAGTAGTTTAAGTTTCAATATTCATATAAAAAATCTTGTCCATAAAACAAATAATAAATTAGGGACCTTCTGTAGATCTAAATATTGTTTGGATTATTAAATGACAAAAGAAATAATAAATCAATTGATTATTCCTTGTATAGAGTATGTAATTCATATATATGGCATGTCAAATAAGTCAAATCTGAGGGCAATACATGTCCTTTATAACAACTTGGCTAGATTTGTACTAAACTGTGAATATTACACTCATCATTGTGAAATGTTTAAGATCTTAAAATGGGAACACATAAAACAAAAAAGGGACCAATAATGGTTAAAACAAATACATGGGGTAGTTCACAAGCAAAGTCCCAAGTATCTTGTGGATAAAATTCCATGTTTAAAGCTTATTTACCAACTTAACTTAAGAGGTAAGGGGGGAAGTAAATATGTAATGCCCAAAATAAATAATAAATATGGTGAGATGACCTTTGGTATAAAAGTTATAAACTTGTGGGCACCTATTGATTTGGAATTGAAACAGATTCAAAAATCTAAACTTTTTATGAGATCAGTTGATAAAGGGTTGGAAATAAGATGTATGTGTAATGGGTGAAAGAAGATTTTTTGGAGGGATATAAACACTATAAATGATAAATAATGACCTTGAAATTAATGTTATGTGGAAATGTGATGTTTTTGAATGAAGGATTACATAAAACCATGTTGTCTAGTGAAACTATGTAACATGAATGTTATTAAAATGAATGGAGTGTATTTTTTTAAGTATTTTTAAAAATTATGAGGAAAACAGGTACATCTTGAAAAAGGGTCAGTGACCCAATGATGTTACAAACCATTCTTACCTGTATAAAAATAAACTTTTACTACTTTTACTACTTTACCTGTTCTTCTAAGACAAGGCAGGACTGCTAGAACTGTAAATGACAAAATTGTCTGCCTCTGCACTGCATGAAGCAAGAAGTAGTCACTCAGTGGAACTCCACCGTCTATGTGATTGAGCATATGTTCCAACAGTACAAGGTGCCTTATGACTATATACTCATTAACACCTCCTATGATGCTTCAGAAGCTTCTGTGAGCATAACAACAGACCTTTTATGTCCTTTTAAACCAGCCACAGTGACAGATGGTGTCTAAACCACATGCATAAACAAATCAGTAAAACATATGTGTCTGCTGAGGCAGGCATAGTCCTTTCAGCAACTGGAAGCAATTCTGCTTACATGCACTCATGGAACACATGTAGTCACTATTTAATAACAATATCTTTATGCAATCCTTCTAAAAAGCAGCAGAGTTACAATCTCATTAGCCCTCCAGTACAAACATGGACTTCAAGCACTTCTTTTTTCAACACATATTCTTTATTTAAAACTTTGAAACATAGACACCAGAGGGAAAAGTAATGTATCAATGCATGATGCTACAACAATGTATAACTCAAGGTAAAGTTCACATATTACAGATTATGGTAATCAACTACCATATGGTTTCCACATCATATGATACACTCTGTTTCAAACATGGAACCACTGGTGCATAACTTTGTTTATGCAATAAGATAGGACAGGGTGTATGTTGTGGTGAGATAACGGTACACATCAGATGGGTTGAAGACAGAGTGGTGAAATTTAGTGCTTCCACCACCTGAGAAGTGCTATAATCCCACATTAGCACATGCTTTGAAGTGTGTATTATGATTATGAAACAAACCCATCAATGTCAGTATAGAAATTATATTTTTCTTTAAAAAAACAGATGTCTTATTCAAATTATTATGAATAAGAACATGTGTAGAAAAAATTGTTCTGTTGGTGTCTGGTCAGTAGGTGGCACCAACACTACAAGTAAAGTGCTGTTGTCAAGTAAGAGCAGCAGAGAGATGACACTGGTTTTCCTGAGCCTCTGTAAGGGCTTTTGATGTGGCCAATGGTCAGTGTCACAGCAATGATAGTAGCTCAAGTGAAGCAACAAAGGGCAGCATGTTCAGATGAAGTTAGCTGTGGACTGCATGACCTCTGGCTGAAGTGGGGATGGCAATTGTTTCCTGACTTGAATGTGACCAGTTGGGCAGCTGATTTACATGGTGGCAGTTCAACTGAGCCTGCAATGTATTCAGTATGCGTCTGTGAGGGTGGACAGCATGTGTGATGGATTCAGTTTTTTTTTCTGTTAGAGTGGGTGAAATTTCTGGGTGGCATAGCTTGAATCAATGAGTTTAAGTGTTTGTGGGGAAGGAAATATGGCTTGGACCATAGCAGCTTGGTTTATGAAGGCAGGAATCTGCTTTTACTGAAATCAAATTGTGTGTGCCATGATGAATGTAAGGACAAAAACAGGGATGAAGCCAGGCAGACATCTTCCCTGAGGGTATTTGGATGTTGACATTAGGCAGATGGCTCTGAGAGTAAGTTCTAAGCCTCATCTGTCAAATGGTACTTTCAGCCACCCTATCGTACTGGGATAATAGACCTGTTGTAAGTACCTACAGTATAAACCAATCAGGTTTAAACTTTTTTCACTCCATTTCACAGTTTGTATTACTCAACCTTTGGTGTTACAACAAGAGACATGCACTAGTCTTATACAGCAGCCCCATACCTGGGTAGATATGGGAAAACTGAGTTCCATCTCCCAGGATAGCAGCTCTTCTCCATAGGGCAGGGTCCTGCATCTCTAATGCTTTTGTAAATCCTGATGGCCACACCTCTACATGACTGCAATCTGACAGCAATGTTATTTGCCATTGTCAGTTGCAAAAAAAAGGAAGAGAGGGAACACATGGGCAGAGAAACAGCTCTGATTTGTAAATAACTTCAGAAGTAGTATTTGGAAAACAATAGTAGGTGGGGCAGATAGCAAAAGGACATCAAACAGTCAGAATCAGAGTATAGAATTCCCTGAGTAACTGGTTATCCTGTTGGCTCCAAGACATCTAGAGACTGGCAGGTCCTTCCACTGAGAGAGCTGGATTACCCCAGGCATAAAACCAGCTAGGGGTTCTGCAGTTATAACAATGGGTCACAAGATGATACACATGCAGGACTCCCAAGCCACATGGGTGAGGTTGATGTTGGTCTGTCTTTGGGGATTTGCTGGTAGGTTCCCTCCCATGCATGCTGTATGACTGTCTTCACTCTAAACATAGACATGGCGCAGCTACATCATGAGTGGGTGGACACCACTTGGTGGCCCAGTGGATAAGATATGATAAGTAGTACACTTTATGCCATGGCAGCACAGACCCTCCCTTGCTCCATCGAGATTACAGTTTCTTAATATTTTCCTTCTCTTAAGAAGTGGTCTGTAAGTAAGTTTATGTGGTTAAATAGTTTATCCTCCATATGTTTAGGTAAATGGCTGAAACAGTAAGCTAATTTTATGAGAACAAACATGTTAATGACATAACCTTCCCTACCAAAGTGAGATTCATTTTTGGTCATCAATGACAGTAAGTCACTAGGTCACCAATAAAGGGAAGCAAGTTAGCTGATGAAAGGCACAATTAATGGCAATACCCGATGATGCAACTTGTATGTCTGCACAACAGACCAGAGAGCACTGGTTATTCATGGGAAGTATGATGGTCTTGGACCCATTGACAACAAGCCCAGAGAGGTGGCAAACAAATTGAGGGTGTCCATTTGGGGAGAGGAAGGTGGCAGGGTCAGTAATGGTGTCAAGAATAGTTGCATATAAGTTAAAGAGAAATTCATTGTTACCCATGCTGATGCCTTCAATTCCTATAGAATCCAGTAGGACCCTGGTAAAATGTTCAAGAGAGAGGAGGAACAACAGGGGGGATAAGGGGCAGTCCTGCCTGGTACCTTGGTGAAAGAGGATGAGACCGGGTGACAGCTGCTCATAGGTCTGTGTGGTTAGCATAGAGAGTGCAAATCTAGTCGTGAAATCCTGGTTTAAATCCTAATGCCATCATAATCTAGTGGTGATAACTCCATTTGACAGATAAATCCCTTTTGGAAATCCATTAGGTAGACAGCCATTGAGGGCACAGCCAATTTGGCATGCAATAGCATGTTAAGGAGGGACAATACATTATCTACCCCAGGTTTGCCCTTCATAGATCACACTTGAGATGGGTGAATTAGTGAGTGAAGGAAAGGCTTCCTATGGGAAGTAAGGCTTTGGTCAAAACCCTGTCTTGGGCTATGAGGGATATGGGGTGATAGTTGGTGCTGTCAGGGGGATCTTTATCCTTCTTGGGTAGAAGTGTAATGATGGCCTCACTAAGTGAGGAGGGAAGCCAATTGTTGGACCTATCCTCATTGAACATGACCAAAAGAGGAACAATGATTTGTTTTGTCATGGGCTGGAACCAATCTCCTCCCAGATGCTTTCCAACTGGTGAGGAAGGATAGAGCATCTCTGAGCTCTCCCTGCATAAAAGGGTTGTTCAAAGCTTCCCTTATGTGTATGTGGGGAGGGGGAAAGCAGTGCACCCAATTTCATTGAGCTTTGGTAGAGAGGTGGGAAAATGGGAGAAGCAGAGCCTCCCATATAATTCTCTCATTACCTGAGTTATTTTGTCTGGGGAGGAGACCACTGAACCCACAGCAGTTTTAAGAGCAAGAATTTGAGACTCCACCACCTGCTTACATAGACGACAGGCTAAGAGTTTTTCACATTTGTGCTCCACATCCCAAAATTTCTACTTTGCTTTGAACAGTATCTGCTCTGCCTTCCTCTGAAGGAGAAGTGTTGACTTGTACTTCAATACTGTGATCTGTTCCCTAGGAATTGGTGTGGGACCCAAGATTCTGATTGTATTAATGTTCTTAGTAAACTAGCTCATCTTCTTCTTGGTTCCTTTCACTGTCCCTCTTCTTCCTATGGACTGAGACAAAGGCAATAATGCAGTCTCATATTTGGACTATAAATGCATTTCAGTCCATACCATATGAGCATCAGAGGAAGCATTCAGAAGGAAATACGGACCCAGGTTTTATGCTCTGGGGGTTTAGCAAAAGAGGGTTACATCTCTACTGGTAAGAACCTAGAGACCCATGAGGGGAAGAGAAGTTGTTAAGATTGAAAAATGGTTCAGCACAACCATACTGGCTAATGATCATCAACAAAATGCAAGATCTCATTGGACGTGTCTTCAACATATGTAATGTGCATCTCAGTGCATTGACAATGACTCTAAGAGAAAGAGATCCAGCAACATTTTACTTCACTGGCAAACTGTCCGCAAAGTCACAAAATTCACCTCCTTGGATCAATTTGCGAAGTTGTCACCTTGAATGCCAGTTCACCATTTGTAACTTTGCCTTGTGTCTGGACTTTTTTAAGCGAAAATTGCACTTAGAAGAACCCAAAGCAAGGAGAAGTTACAAGTTGCAAGTCCCTGGTGTTCAGTGTCCCATCCCCCACTGATCGCTCCGGCCCCAATGTAAAATTATAGTTATTAGGGCAATCAAGTCATAACAATCTCTCAGGCTCAAGATGCCAGGAAGGAACCTCACCCACACATACAGCTCTTTCTCTAAAGGCTGATGCTGTATCTCTCAAATGTTTCACAATCCCGAAGGTTTATTAGATTTCTTCCTAGTTTACACCCACTTGATCTCTCAGTTGCCTTCAGTTACTGCTCACATATAAATTACTGCTGTATTTCATGTTCACACAGGACAGCTTTGTGCAAACATACCCCATTACCAATCCATGTCATGTTACTATAAACTTTATTTAATGAAATATTGTAATCAACAGGTGAAAAACTTGAAGCACTCCATCCTGAATTTTAGCTGTCAGAGATGGAATGTGATCCTCAGAAATACAAAGCTCTCAGTATCCTGCCTGTCAGAATGGCATGGTTACATACCTCTAACTGTAGATCAGTGTTAATGAGATGTATCAAGAGTTTCAGTATTACAAGAACTGAAGGCAAATGCAAAGCCTTAATTGTACTCTTTGTCCCTCAGAAGCATTAACAATCCACATGAAAGGTTCTGATTTTCCCAAAGCAGCAACAAGTTCAAGGCAATTGTCATCAGCCTTGGCATTTCACTTACAGTAGCTATGCATGACGTATGTTCTGCAGGTGCTTTGCAGTTCGGTTGTAGCTTTGAATTCTGCTGTAAATGAAGCCACAATAGATTAACCATATTAAACCCCTGGTGTCTAGTGGCCCCCCTCCCGCAATCACACTGGCCCCAATGTACAATAATATGTATTAAATCCCTGGTGTGTACTGGCCCACCCTCCCACCAATCGCTAGCCTCAATGTCACAAAATTCAAATAAAATAGCTGATGTCTAGCATTCTCCCCTTGACGATCACCAGCCCCAATGTAATTAAAAACAAAAATCAGTGAAATCCCTGGTGTCTAGTGTGGACCCCACCCATCAGGTAGTGCCTCATTTCATTTCACACCCAGATCCCGTGAAATAGCACAGTCCTCCACTCTCCTCCACAGCTGGATGCATCTGGCAAAGAATGAATGTGAGTGCTCATTCATTCTTTATCAGTTGGGCGGCCAGCCATGGTGGGAGAGTGGAGGACTGTGCATGCCATCGCTCAGGGTCTGGGTGTGGGGGGAGCAGGAGGGGACATCTGATGGGGTGGGAGGGTGAGGGGTCCATTAGACACCATGCATTTTACAGATTTTAAAAAAAAATTACATTGGGGCCAGCGATTGCCAGGGGCCGGGGGGGACTACTAGACACCAGGTATTTTATATGATTCTATTTACATTGGAGTCAGTGATCTGCAGGAGGGGGGACCACTGGACACCAGGGATTAAATAACTATAATTTTACATTGGGGCAAGCACAATCGGTGGGAGGGAGACCACTAGACATCAGGGATACAATAAATAATATTTTACATTGGGATCGGCAATCAGAGGGCACAAGACACCAGGCATTTAAGTTATATATTTGTTCTACACTGGGGGTGAGTGATCAGCTGGCAGTAAACAGTGCAGTAGTTTTTGTGCGAACTGTGGAATTTCACCCGGAAAGTCCACACTTTGCAGATGATGTGCACTCTGCAAATTTGCGAATGTTACATATTTCACAGAGTGAATTTAATGAACTTCACCCATCACAAATAAGAGAGCAGACATCCTCCTGAGCTGAGGTGAGAGAAGCTTTCATTTCAGCCATTTGGGAGACTAGTATTTCAAGTAGATTGGCAATGTAATGCAGACATGGTGATCAACAGTGTATACACTATTTGAACTGCCTAACATCTAACTTCAGTTTCAAAACAGTGCTCAGATCAGCAGACATCATCATTGCTAACACACATAAATCTGTCACCCTAAAATGTTGAGTGTCAAATTTATAAAAATTGAAATTCCACACAGAACTATCACATCTCTGCTGCCACCGAATAAAGCAGCATCTGCAGCATCAGAGGTACTATATGAATTCCTATCTGGTTCCAGTTCAGATACTGATGCAGGAGAAAGGGAATTCCAAATATAAAAGGTCTTGTGGTAGTGGTGAAACATATAGATATTTTCATTAAAAACATGCCCTGTTGCCCACAAATTCCAAAGGTAATTTTTTAAATGAAACTTGCATTGATGTGTGGCCCCATAAATCCAAACATCTTAAAACAACTTATAACAGCCCTTTGACTAACATTGGCTGTTCTGGCACCCTGAGAGTCCACACTGCACACACCAAGTGGGCCAGCCTGGATTCTGAAATGAAGAGAAGAAATGGAGGGTGCCTCCACCTGGGCTGATGGCAGGGAATACCTGTGAACATATTACAGGTTACCACCCCCCCCAGGAAAATGCATAAGCTGTACCCCAAAAACACTTTCCTTATTTTACAATAATCACAATACCAGCATATTACATAAACAATAACAGTATTTATTTTGGGGAGGGGAAAAAGAGAGGAAACTAGTACAACGACTTTAATAAATGTCTCAAATAATGTTACCCTGCACAGTATCTCCACCTCCTACCTGCAGGTTCACCTGGCTTTCCACTGCAGCTGCTGAATGTCTACGGTCCCTTACAGTGGGAGCTACACCATGGTGTAGATTGCGATGCTGGGAATCTTTTATTGGGACCCAAATAACTTGAACAATAACAGATGGCTTTTAACTTTGATGCCTGAGCACAGCTTTTAACTTGCCACAGTCCTGCCCAGGACTTGACCCCCTTTCCTGACTAGCTAGCTAGCTATAAGGAGCTCCCCTGTGCCAGAGCTCAGGGGTACCTACAGTTTTGAAGCTTCAGTGGGGGCTTGCACAAACCTGAGTCACAGTACCAAGCTGGTATCAAACGCTTGCTGGTGGTGTACCACTGTATCACGGCTAACTGGAGAACTGAAGAACACCAGGCTTCATCTTTCTGGCTTTGCCAACCTTGCATCTGAGGCTTTCATAGACAGGGTTCACCAGGCTGGCCTCTCGCTGTCTTTCTCTGCTGGTCTTCTTCTCTGGCAGTCTAGAGACAGTGTAGGCACAGCCCACTAGATTTGCAACTTGGCATGCCCTCATTTTAGGTGGCAGCAAAATAGCTGGGCTTTGGCTCAGTCTATAGCCTCAGTGCTCACCATAACTCTGTTTGCAGCAATGAACAATCTCTAGCCAGTCCGAGAAGGAACACAGGCTGCTCAGATGTTATGTCATGCTGCAGAACTTGCTTTTGCTTTCAGCCAAATTTCACTGCTATTGTCAATTGTTACATTATTCAGCCTGTTCCTGTGTTTCCAAATGTAACCACTATTCAGGCTGAATTGGCTTACCTGGAAGACGTCCGCACAGCCATGCCACTGAGAATAATCAGGATTCCTGCACTAACACCAGAGATACAAACTTTGTTGGTCTGAAAGGTTGAAGAATTGCTCCTTCTACAAATGGACAATGATGTCATCAGTCAGGACATTTATGCTTTGCCCAGCTTGGGCGGGTGGCGTTTTACCTAAACTTATGTTCAGCATCTAACTACACTAGATATTTTCTGTCTATTTCTGTGTTTGCCATTCATGGTAACTGTTTGCAATTGCTGTATGTATCGAAAGTTTAAGCATACTCTGTCACAAGTTAAAATACAAGCATAAATGTACCATATGACACCTCTTGCATAAAGTGAGATACCTGAAGTAAAATCTCAGATGCCTCAAGGCCCAAATGTTGGAAACCATATCTTTATTGTGTGCATAACATTAGTTAGATTCATGAGCACAGTGTGTCTATAAACACTGTGACAGGTTTCACGTTTAAACATTAAATATATAAACGCTTGTATGAGCATATTAGTCTAAGAACATTTCTATTATTATTAACATATTAAGAATTACTATATATTAATAAGCCTCAGACACATACACATTGTGCTTTCATATTCAGCATACAAATGTTATCTATAGGTCAGGCACATTTTAATTTGTATCACCCAGGGGTTAACACAGAAATTAGAGGAAAATACCTCTTAAATTACACAGTCTTAAAAGGCTCTGGTTGGAAGTCTGTTGTGAGAACTAAGGTGTATGTTTATATCTTGCCATACATCATTTTGACTGTATCATAACTTTGGCTGGCAAAACTGTCTTGTTTTGATAATGTCCAGGTGCCACACCTTTCTGGGAAAAACTCTGTTTTTCCCGTGCTAGGAAGAGATAGCACCATTAGTCACGTAGACTAGTATGAGGTCATACTGACCCAAGTGAAAACATATCTTTCAAATATTTGGAGTCAGCGGTAGTGAGGTACCAAAACCCTATAAAAGCAGGCAGACTTTTAGCTGTTTTTGTTTTGCAGTCCTGATGCAATGGCGTCTCAAATCTCTAGCTGTGTAATCCTGTTGTTCTAAGTATAAACTATTCATTCTTCACAACAGCTAGCCAAAGGTGAAAGGATATTGTATAAAGCAAATCTGAAATGTATTTTGTATGCTGTGTTTGATGGATTTCCATGTGATGATCTAGGAAACTAGAAGTTTCAGTTTGGATATCTGTGTCTTATCTGTTCTGAACCCTGTGTTACAAAATTGCATTATATTACATGTTATATCTCTGGTAAGATTTCCATTGGTAATTCTAAAAGCCTTAGGGCATTATAAGTCACAATTCCAACAGCTGGCCGCCTGAACAGGTTGGAGGCAGACAGGCACAGATTTAAGTGCATCAGACGTCTGTATTTTCAGGGTTACAACCAGAAATAACAGGGCAACAAAGGGGAGTTTTGTCCTCAGGCACCCCTGGTAGGCTAAAAATGAGAGGTTCAGTTAGTAACTATATTGATGAATACATTAGATCACAAGGGGGCAGGATGCTCTCCATACCAGATGTCACGGCTTAAGGGGAACCATGGCATTTTGTAAAAAACAAGTTAGAAACAGAAGTTTTGAACAATAAAAAAATCCCGGACATAAGCAGAAAGGCATCATTGTACAAGGACTTTATAGTACCATGATTGCACCGCAAGAACAAGTCTCTCTTTTTAAACAAGAATGCAGATAAAAAAGGAAGATAAACTTAACCTTAGAACAAAGTTAGAGCATAAAATACATGCACAGCAGCTGCAGGAATCAAACCAAGATCTTAGGAGCTTGAACATTGTTTTGTCCACACAAGTTAAAGAATACAGTGAACATGTTCAGGACTTACAGCAGCAGCTAGAACAAGCTCAAGAAAAAGTGGACAAATTAAATGAACATTTATGTCAGGCAAATGGAGCAGCAAAATAAATCTTGGAATACAGGCATGAACAGGGGAAGTCTGCAGCATCTGTGCCCTCTCCCCATACCCAGAAACATCAAACCTGTATCCAAAGTTACATGCAGAGCAAAAGGGGTTCCCAGTGGAACCAATGGTCTATACTTATGCACAGGAGTAAGAAGAGGTTACTGAATGTGAAGGTGCAAATGCAAGAACCTTTATGAGCAGGGTTTGGAATCCATCAGAATGCTGTGCCATGCCTCTCACCCCTGAAATGTTAACCATGTATGCTACTGAACTTGGTAATCTTCCTAAGAATGGTAGCTTTAATCCCATTTCTAAATGGTTGTATAGATCAATCAGTTTAACTTTGACAGATCGGTTGTCCATCAAAGAAACTAAGGATTCTCCAAAAGTTAATAGGGGAAGATAAGTGGAACAAAATGCACACAGTTATGTGAGCTACTATGATTCCCACTTCCCTCACTATCCAAGCAATTGTGCATGGCACGCTGATTGCCCTAACAGGGATCCAAAATCACAAAGGTCTTTTGGGGCGTATGCTCCAAATACAAATGAGATGCCTCTTGAGTCTGATAACAGACTGTGGCATGCATTTGATGCACTTGTCAGTGATCATAACCAAAATTCAACATCTTACAAAAATCTGTTTATTAAGGGTCTTCTCCCTCATACCCGAGAGAAGGTCCAAATGACCCAAATGAATATAGAAGATGTCATAAGTAAGGCACAATATGCCTATCAAGTACATGATAATATCAAAGGTAAAGGAAAATCAAAGCCCATAGATGAAGGAAGGACATTCAAAGTAGAAGGTGGTAGGCAGGATAGAGGTTGAGGCAGAGATAGGTATTGAGGTTACATGAATAGATACTATAAAGGAAATGGGGGCAAACAAGGAGATAGGAGAGATTAGCAGGACAGAGGTAATAATTACCAGAATAACTGCCACTAGCAAAATCAAGATGATGATTTGCAAGATGAGAGGGATGGGCAGGATAGACAACAGGAATCAAGACAGACAGAAGCAGGTTAGAGTCTCACCATTCAGGAAATGCAGAAAGAAATTCAAAGACTGAAGGAAGAAAACAATCAGTTGCATAATGTAGCTGTGGGGCCAATGCATTTGCACACCCATTAGGAACACTGAGCCCTCATCCCACCTGTAACAACACTCTGCCCAATTACATAAGAGAGGTGGAGTGCTCCCAGACAATGGCTTATATAGACATTGTTCAACATATAACAATTACATTAGATACAGGGACATCTATTTCAATACTGGGAACATGGTTTGGGGAGAGCATTCTGATCATCTGGAAAATATTCAAGAATTCATGGTGCAGAAGTTTCAGCACCACTGACAAAGCCTTTTCATTTTACAATTGGAACCTGCCAAAGGCCGATTACATTTGTGCATTTAGAAAGACCAGGAACTCTTGTGGGCAGTGACTGAATGGTTCCAAATGGAATCATCCTGGACTTGGCTAACCTACAACTTTTGCAAGTGGGGAGAAATAATGACAATGTTGTACCAGTGGTACCGATGGACCACATGGTGCATACTATTAAGGGAATAGAGCATGTCTCATGTGAGAAGTTAAATTTACCTACAGATGTACAGGCAGTATGCAAGCAATTAGAAAATGTCTTTGCTACACACAAATATGACTGCAAACATGTGCAAACTGAAATTATCATTACAGGAAAGGAGTCACCACCCCAGCGGCAATATCCCTTTCCCAGGTAAGCCAGAGAACAGATTGCAAAAGTCATAACCAGCCTAGAAGAATAGAGCATTGTTAGAAAATGTTCTTCTGTTGCTAACTCTCCAATTTGGCCAGTGAGTAAGTGAGATGGCTCATGGTGACTGATCATAGATTGCAGACAGTTAAATAAAGGTATTTTACCCATGGCTTCCATAGTTGCTTCATACGCAGAAATGATGACAAACATTATTTCTCATTCTATGTGGTTTTCAGTGAAAGACATCTCAAATGGTTTTTGTTCACTTCCATTATTCCCCTGAGCCAGTATTTGTTTGCTTTTACCTTTCAGGAGACACAGGTTGCGTTCATGAGGTTACCCCAGGGGTACCATAATTCTCCTGCTATTTTTCGGCACACATGAAGCAAGCTCTGTCAGATTTGTCTTTACAGCAAAACATTGTCCAATACACGAATGGTATATTGTTGTACACAGCTGAGAGGAAGAAAGATTAGCATTTACTTTTGTTACTGTCATAGAAGCTGTTATAAGTTGGTTTAAAGGTAAACATAGCTAAAATTCAGTCGTGGCAACATTCTGTAATGTATTTAGGTGTTGCTTTGAGTCAGGAAGGAAAATTTCCTGATCAAGCAAAGTTCAGACTATTCCGTTGTTGCCCTTTCCCACTAGTGAGGGACCTCTTCGTTCCCTCCTCAGCATGGCAGGTTTCTGCTCTGATTTCATTCCTGGTTATGCAGAGATTGCAGCTCCATTGTACAAGATGTTCAAGAAAAACACAGATTGGCTGTGGACGGAGGGAACAAATTCAAGAAGCGGCAATGTTAAAAGCAGCTTTGGCCAAAGCTCTGTACTAGCCATCCCAGATTACAGCAAGCCATTTCATTTACACACTGCAGTTAGAAATGTCTCATTGTCTGCTGTACTCACACAAACTTGTTATGAAAAAGAAAGACTGATCATTTACATTTCTAAGGTGATGACTGAAGTGGAAAGAGATTCTCCCTATGGGAAAAATATTTGTTGGATTTGTCTTGGGCAATTAAAGCATTCAGATTTATTGTGAGAGGAAGTAAAATTGTTTTTTTTTCAGCACACACACATCTCTCAGCTTCTTGCTGTCTTCTCACATCAAGGATGGACTGGTATCTAGCACTATACTAGCCAGTTGGACTCTGCTGCTGCAGAGCATGGAAATTGAAGTCCAGCAGGTAAAGGAGGATTCACTGCCAGCTGATAGCTTGCTGCTGGATGGGTTTCCTCATGAATGCCTATATTCAGCCTTGGTTCAACATACCCCTCCCCTTTCCTGGAAGGTTCTCTTACTAGCCTTAATGAGCAGGACATGGTGCCCTCATCTCTTACTGTCAATGTGGCTGGCTCATCCATGTATGTGGAAGGTAAGCCCAAAACTGCTTTTGCAGTATTTGATCCTACCAATACTATGCCTCCACTGGTTTACACTTATAATATTCAGTCAGTTCAATTTGCTGAGCTAGCAGCAGTTACTTGTGCTTTGCAAATTTCAACAGAAATGCCATTAATAGTTGTGTGTACAGATTCACACTGTGTCTATCTAGCTCTCACTGCATATCTACCAGTGTGGAAAATCCTTGGGTTTGTTACATTGGATGGTAAGTCTTTGCATTATGCTACTGTTTTAGCTACACTGTGGGAAACAGGTATAACAATGAGCTCTGAAAATGTTAAAATTGAAATGATTATGGTCAAAGAACATGGAAAGGGAGGTCCTATTGCAGAACACAATGCAATGGCAGATTTTCTAGTGAAGCAAACAGCTAATGAAGGGGCCCCTTTGTGGGAACCTCCTGACCTCTTTCCCAATTTATTTTTTGAGAACATAGCAGAAGTTAAGCATGCAAAAGAAGAGCCTGCTTTGATTAAGCTGCAAACATCTGACACTGCACTGTGTGCTTTACTAAAATGCACATGCAATGGGGGTGCAATACATGAACTTTCAGATCTTGTAGTTTGGCAAAGTCCTGATATGCCACACCCATTGTGGATCACCCCACATGGTGCTCAAAAAGAAATACTGCACATTGCACATGACACCAGAGATCATGGTGATGCTCCCTCAAAAGTGCCACACTTGCCTTCTTTTATTTGGTGGTCATGTGTTAAAGACGACATCACACAATACTGTGCAAATTGTATTCAATATGCCTTTCACAATCCCACAGGAAAGCAAAGCAAGGTAAGCTGGCCTTGCCTAATATTAAAGGTCCATGGGAACAAATTCAAATCAATTACATTGAGGGCCTGCCTAGGACCTCTCGGGGAGGCACACTGCTGTTTTGGTTATTATTGACCCATTTTCAAAATGGATTGAAACTTCTTCAATGCATAGTATGATAGCCCAATCTACTACTAAAGTATTGGTGGAACATGTCTTTCATAGGTGGGGAATCCCTATATTAATTGATTCTGATCAAGGGCCCTATTTCAAAGGTAAAATGATGCAAGAAGTGATGCAAGCAATCGGCATCAATCACAAATTTCACATCCCATATCACCCACAGTCTTCAGGCTGGGTTGAGAGAACAAACAGAACACTGAAAAACAGTTTGAGGGAAATGGTCAAGCAGTCTGGCAAAGACTAGGATGAACAGTTATCTTTAATTTTAATGATGCTAAGATCAAAGCCAAACAAAATTGCAGGTATCTCACCATATGAAATCATGACAGGCAGGCAAATGCAGTTACATGAACAAGCTTTGTTTTCTCTGATACCACCTCAAATAGAGCAGAGGATGAAAACTGAAAATGATGTGCAAACCTTGCTGCAAAATCTGAAATAAGTATACAAGCAGCATGCAAAGGCTATGGGTGAGCACATGAAAACGGTCAAAGTGTCATATGATGACAGAGCCAGAAATCAACATCTGGAGATGGGAGATAAAGCAGTGATCAAAGTCCTACATGAGAAAGGGCCATTTCCAGTTGCTGCATGGAAGGTCCATACCCTGTGGTGGACAGGGTCAGTTCAACAGTGTACTTGATACAAGTACAGGATGGGAAAAGGCCAACACATAAATATTTTGATTTGATGCAGATAAAAAAGTTTAGTGGCTAACAGATTTTAAGTTTTGTTTTTAGCGTGTCTATTTTAGGATGTTTGCTGACTCCAAGCTGTGCTGAGGAGACAGAAGACTACTTCCAGTCCTGTGCATTTGTGGAATTGCCACCATTCCCAACAACTTATCAAAAAGGAGGTGGAAGTGCACAGTACAATACAAATGCAAATGGCATTTGGTTATTCAAAATGTACCATGAAATTGGGACAGTCACACTGCCTGCACTGTCTGGGGATGGGGACTGTGCCTTACACTGATGGAGAACTCAGGCTGTGTAAATGGAGTACTGAGCGGTTACATTTAAAAACATGTCATGTTATGCATTCCATTACACATCCTAACTGGCATTATGACAAACTTGAAGTGCTTGATTACCAGACTATAAAAGCCTCAATAGATAGCCAAGACTTGATAGGTAAATGATGGGATTAGGCACAGAGACATAATTATTGAATACCATCAAAGTTTGGAATTATTCAGGGTGTTAGCACACCTTCCATGGGACCTTGGACAGAAGGAATGTATTCATGTGTATTAGTGAATAATGGAGTTAAGTGGAGAAATGATTCTAGGTATGGGTTATATCCTGTGTATCTAGGTCCTGCACCTCATATTATATCAAACTTATCTACATCCATGCCAACATTGCAAAGAAAAGGGGTTAATAAACGTCCTTCTAGATATGCTGTAAAGCCTCTGTTAGGCAATGGATACATTTTCCAGAGAACTTGACCAGCTTGTATATAACAATGTTCAGTAGCTGACTGTTTTCTGTTTTGTTGTACTTATCTAGTATCAAGTGGACAAAAACCTTTTTCCCCTCAACATTAAACACAGTTATATAATGTTTTTATTACTGATATTTAGATTAACTTTAGAAATAGAAATATCAGAGTTGAGCATCTATAACTTCTACCACAGCTGTGCAAAGGTCTTAAAAGGGGAGAAAAGAAGTGTATGGAAAGACCTTACAGATACTTTAGGCTCAGGTAAGGGAGTGTGGAATACTATGGATTTAGAAACAGTAAAAGAGCATCAGATAAACTTTGAAAACATGAAAACATGCTCAAACAAGGTACTAGACAATGAAGTACAGATTAGACAGGGATTTTTAGAAGAACATTATAAAACCATAGTTACCATGAAAGAAATATTGCATGATTTTATGATCTTAGAAAACTGGACATACTTAGTTGGCAATAGAGAGGCTCTGAAACAAGAAAAAATGAGATTGGTATTGCATACGGTACATCTGCGCTTAACAGGTTATAAGTTACCTTTAGAGTATTCAGACAGGTAAACATCCTGCTTTTATAAATACCTCTATGTTACAAAAGTTTTTACACAATGCTAATCACACTAATGCTACTGTGTGCCTTCTCAAAAAATTAAAGTGTATTTTGCTGGACATGGATGTGTGTTTAATCACACTTCACTTGTTGTTCCTATTGTATTGCAAATATCTATTATACCATGTCAAATGTCTGTTTTAAGTTTGACAAAGGCTGTCAATGTGGATAAAGTTGAATAGCCATATCATTCACAGCTCATGCCTGCTCTGATTTTATTATGCATTTACATGATAAATGGATTAAGCCAGATCTTTCCTGTTGTGCTGAACTACAAGATGTGTTTATCTGCTGATGTGGTGTTTCACTGGGGGGGATGTTTCCCTTTTGGTATTTCTGATAAAGCTAAAAATTGTCACCTGCAAACTGAACTATGAACTAAAAATATGCGAATGTGTGTTGCCTGTGCAGGAGATGGACATTATTGTGTTGCTGCAATTACTGATTATATGACAAATGACTCAGAAATTACTCTGCTTTTTGGTTCTCAAGCTTTTGCTTTCAGACTAATTTCACTGCTATTGTCAATAGTTATGTCATTCGGCCTATGCCTGTGTTTCCAAATGTAACCACTATTCAGGCAGAATTAATCTACCTGAAAGATGTCCGCACAGCTGTGTCACTGAGAATAATCAAGATTCCTGCACTAACACTGGAGATACAAAGTTTTTTGGGCCAAAAGGCTGAAGAATTGCTCCCTCTACAAATGAACAATGATGACATCAGCCAGAAAATTTATGCTTGGCCCACCTTGGTCAGGTGGCCTTTTATCAAAACTTATGTTCAGCATCTAACTACACTAGCTATTTTCTGTCTATTTCTGTGTTTGCCATTCATATTAACTGTTTGCAGTTGCTGCATGTATTGAATATTCAAGCATACTCTGTCTCAAATTAAAATACAAGCACACATGTATCGTATGACACCTCTTGCATAAAGTGAGACACCTGAAGTAAAATCTCAACTGTCTCAAGGTGGAGAATATTGGAAAGCATATCATTAGTTAGATTCATGAGCACAGTGTGTCTATAAACACTGTGACAGGTTTCACATTTAAACTTCAATTGTATAAATGCTTGTTAGTATGACCATATTAGTCTAAGTACATTTCTATTATTAATATATTAGGAATAACTATATATCAATAAGCCTCCGACACATACACAGCATGCTAGCATATTCAGCACACAAACGTTAGCTATAGGTCAGGCACATTTTAATTTGTATCACCAAGAGGTTAACACAGAAATTACGGGAAAATATTTCTTAAATTACAAGGCCTTGAATGGCTCTGGTTGGAAGTCTGTTAAGAGAACTAAAGTATATGTTTCTATCTTGCCGTACATCATTCTGACTGTATCATAACTTTGGCTGACACAACTGTCTTGTTTAGATAATGCCCAGGTGTCATGCCTTTCTGGGAAAAACTCTGTTTTTCTGTGCTAGGTAGAGGTAGCACCATTAGCCATATAGACTGGTATGAGGTCATGTTGACTCAAGTAAAAACATATCTTTCAAATATTTGGAGTCAGCGGGAGTGAGGCACTAAAATCCCTATATAAGCAGAAAGAATTTTAGTTGTTTTTCTTATGCAGTCCTGATGCAATAGGGTCTCAAACCTCTAGCTGCGTAATCCTGTTGTTGTAAGTATAAACTATTAATGCTTCACAACAGCTAGCCAAAGAAGACAGGATATTTTACAATGCAAATCCGAAATGTATTTTGTATTTATGTTTGATGGGTTTCCATGTGATGGTCTAGGAAACTAGAAATGTCATTTTGGATATCTGTGTCTTGTATGTTCTGAACCCTGTATAATAAAATTGGATTATGTTACACTTTATATTTCTTGTATGATTTTCATTGGTAATTCTAAAATCATTATAGCATAATAAGTCACAAATCCAATAAGGGACCTCTCAGTCACTGCAACCATTCAATTTCTAGAGGTCCAGTCATTTGAGGCCCAGCAACTGGGTGAGAAAGTATGATATGTATGGCTTCATTCAGGGACCCTACTTTCCTTCAGGAATGGACAATATTGTCAAGTTGTTTCTACATCTGCAGTTCTCCTGGTCCTCAATGTAGTCACATGACTGCTGCAGTCAATACTCATGATCATCAAGACAATGCAAGATCCCATCAAAGGTGTCCTCAACATCTGTGATGTGCATCTCAGTGCATTGACACTGTCACTAAGGGAGCAGACATCCTCATGAGCTGAAGTGAGAGAGACTTTCATTTTAGCCATTTAGTAGACTAGTGTTTTAACTAGCTTGGCAATGTAAGACAGACATTGTGTTCAACAGTTTATACACTATTTGAACTGTCTAACATCCAACTTCAGTTAAAAACAAGTGCTCAGATCAGCAGAGGTCATCACTGCTAACACACACAAATCTGTCACCCTAAAATAATTAGTGAGTCAAATTTATAAAAATTGAAATTCCATGCAAAACTATCACATCTCTGCTGCCACTGAAACTATAAAGAAGAATCTGCAGCATCAGAAGTACTATATGAATTCCTATCTGGTTCCAGTTCAGATGCTGATGCAGGAAAAAGGGAATTCCAAATATAAAAGGTCTAGTGATAGTGGTGAAACATATAGACATTTTAATAAAAAAAAATGCCTTGTTGCCCACAAATTCCAAAGATAATCTTTTAAATGAAACTTGCATTGATGTGGGGCCCCATAAATCCAAACATCTTAAAACAACTTGTAACAGCCCTTTAACTCACATTGGCTGTTCTGGCACCCCGAGAGTCCACACTGCACACACCAAGGAGTCCGGCCTGGATTCTGGAGTGAAGAGAAGAAATGGAGGGTGCTTCCACCTGGGGTGATGGCAGGGAATACCTGTGAACATATCACAGGTTACCACCCCCCCCCCAGGAAAATGCATATGATGTACCCCAAAAACACTTCCCTTATTTTACAATAATCACAATACCAGCATATTACATGAACAATAACAGTATTTATTTTGGGGGAGAGGAAAAAGAGAGGAAACTAGCACAACAACTTTAATAAATGGCTCAAATAATGTTATCCTGCACAGTATCTCCACCTCCTACCTGCAGGTTCACCTGGCTTCCCGCTGCAGCTGCTGAATGTCTATAGTCCCTTTCAGTGGGTACTACACCATGGTATAGATTGTGATGCTGGGAATCTTTTACTGTGGCCCAAATAACTTGACCAATAACAGATTGCTTTTAACTTTGATGCCTGAGCACAGCTTTTAACTTGGCACAGTCCTGCCCAAACTATCACATATCTGCTGTCACAGGATAAAGAAGAATCTGCAACATCAGAACTACTATATAAATTCCTATCTGGTTCCAGCTGAGATACTGATGCAAGAAAAAGGGAATTCCAACCATAAAAGGCCAAGTAATTGTTTAACTAGGAGTAGCACACTAAGTTGAAAGCTTGTTTACAGTTGCGACCTTGGAGCACAGGGAAGTTAAGTGACTTGCTCAGGGTCACACAGTATGCAAGTGGGGGCTGTGGGATTCAAACCCAGGTCTCCAGATTTGCAGCTGAGAGCTTTAAACCACTGCACTATACTGCCTCCCTCAGTGACCGTGGTGAAACATAGAAACACAGAAATTTTCTTAAAAACATGCCCTGTGGCCCATAAATTCCAAAGATAACCATTTTAATGAGATTTGCATTGATGTGTGGATGCATCAATCCAAACATCTTAAAATAACATGTAATTGCCCTTTGACTCACCTTGGCTGTTCTAGCATACTCAGGGTCCACACTGCACACACTGAGGTGGCCAGCCTTGATTCTGGAGTGAAGGGAAGGAATGGCACAGTGCCTCCACCTGGGGTGATGGCAGGGAATACCTGTGAACAGATTGCAGGTTACTACCCCCTGGAAAATGCTTAAGCTGTCCCCCCATAAACACTTCCCCCATTTTACAATAATTCACAATACCAGTACATAACATGAACAAAACAGTGTTTATTTTGGGGGAGAGGAAAAGGGGAGCAAAATAGCACCACAATCTAAATAAACTGTGTCAAGCAATGTTACCCTGCACAGTATCCCCACCTCCCACCTGCAGGTTCACCTGGCATTACACTGCAGCTGTTGAATGTCTATGGTCTCTTTCAGTGGGTGCCACACCATGGTGCAGATTTCAATGCTGGGGCTAGGAATCTTTTGTTGGGGCCCAAATAACTTGAACAATAAGTGGTTGGTTTTAACTCTGATGCTTGTGTACAACTTTTAACTTGGCACAATCCTGCCCAGGATTTAACCCCCTTTGCTGACTAGCTAGCTAGCTATAAGAAACTCTCCTGAGTCACAACCCAGGGGTACTACAGTTTTGAAGCTTCAGTGGGGGGTTGCAAAAACTTTTGTCACATTGCCAAGCTGGTAACAAAGGCTTGCTGGTGGTGCACCACAGTAGCAGGGCTAACTGGTAAACTGAAGAACACTGGTCTTCACCTTCCTGGCTATCCCAACTTCACCTCTGAGGCCTTCATAGACAGTGTTCACTAGGCAGGCCTCTCACTGTCTTCCTCTTCTGGTCTTCTTCTCTGGTGGTCTAGAGACAGGAAAGGCTTAGCACTCTAGACTTGCAGCTTGGCATGCCCTCATTTTAGAAGGCAGCAAAATAGTTTGGCTTTGGCTCAGTCTATATCCTTAGTGCTCTAACCATCATACTGGCATGCAGCAATGAGCAATCTCTATCCCGTCAGAGGGGGAATGCTGTCTTCATAGATGTTACTTCATGTTGCAGAAATATCTATTTCAAAGGGCACTCCAAGTCTCTGCTCTCACACTGCATCACCATGCTCTCACTCTGGCTTACAGCTCCATGTTCTTCTTATTTGCTGTGAACTTCAAAGCCTCTATTTTAGGCTAGAAAATTCCAACATTCTCCTCTAGGCTGCAAAACTGGCTTCCAGGCACTCAGTCTATCTGTAACTAGCTGGGGCAGGACAGGCCATTGGGCTCAGTGTGCAAGAATCATACTTGGTGGCCCCACAGCAGTCTCTTCTGCACCCTGCTCTGTCTCAGGGCTCCAAAGAAACTCCCTTTTTTGTGGGCTTGCAGTCCCATTTATAACAATTGCAGAGTCCCAGTCTGATTGGCTGAATGTATTTCCGGGCAAATCTGATGACCTCTCAACTTTCAGCAGCCTCCCGCATGCACAGGCTCTGAGGCCATATTGTTTGTATATATTTTAACCCCAAACAGTGCAGTCCCTTATTTTATATCAGCCCTTAAAAGTGCTAAAAATATTTCTGTCCATGCCTGGAGGCATTCCGATGATGACCCCAGCTCCACTACTGGTCCTGGAACTGAGGATGGATTTTTTATTGTTGCCATAGCCCAAATCACTGAAGTGGAGCCATGGCTCCTTCAATTTTCATTCTCTGGTGGCTGCATATGCTCATAAGGGTGCGGGCCACCATATTTTTTGTTTACATCTGACAGTCATTTCATTGCAGCTCCCAGGAATATTCTCTGCTACACCCAGAGGCACAGAAAAAGCAATTGAACCTTGGCCCCCACCTAACTAGGGGCCAAGGACACAGGGAATTAGTGGCTATAGCTGCTGAACACTCATGGTGTGCCAGAGGTCCAGAGCCCACCAATAGCCACTAACAGGACTCAGCGGGGGAGTGTTGTGGCCACAGCCCTGAAGGCAAGACCCATTTAGGGGGCTTACAAACATGAGTATTGTAAATGAATCCTATCCTTCTCAGGGGCTTATTCTAGTGCACATAGCTACAGTCATTGCAATGCTCCTTTTCAAGGATCAATGCCACTGTGTCTACCTTCAGTCACTTTATACCTCCTTCTCCTTACATGCCAGACTGGCATAATATTTTGACACACATTTGTGGCATGGTAGCATGCTCTATTGGTTTTGTGGTGGTGCTACTTGTCTACAATAGGGGAAAAAGGAGGGAGGGAGCTCTGCACCAAGACCTTCAACTCATGGTCAAAGGAATGGTGCAGACAGGAGATGTACGATGACATTGGGAACTGGGGTCCCACCGTGAAGGATAAAAGCCAATACAGACATGATGGCATGCATCCATTTGGGATGGGAACCACAGTTATCAGTGGACAGTTTAAATGTTACTTTCATTCACATTTAAATTAGCCAAGGGGAGGGTGTGGAAGAAAAAGGGAAGCAGAAGCTGCCCCCCCTACAGGCTGAGATAGCATGTAGGGGAGATCCTTACAGTGAGAGTTCCACCACAGAGAAATGTAATCAAGGAAGTAATGGGTTAGAGAAGGAGGAAGGGTGGAAACAAAGCAGTCAGAAGAGAAGAGGGAGGAAGGGGGAGAATAAAGGTAAAAAGGGGAAGAGACAAGTAAAGATCTAACAAAATCTGTAAGGCCATGTGTGCTAATACTAGGAGTCTGGGAAATAAGATCTCAGACCTAGAAGCTATCATGGCAGAGGTTGACCTGGGTTGTGGCCATTACTGAGTTATGCTATATTGACATCCATGACTGGGACAAGGTCATACCAGACTACATGTTGTTCAGAGAGGATAGGGTAGAACGAAAAGGAGAGGAAGTACTTTATGTGAAGGAAAGCATAAAAGCAGTAAAAACAGAATTTGAGGTGATGGTGGTGCTGTGGATCACCAGTGAGTCGGGAAATGGAGCCACTATTTGAACAGATGTGATCTAAAGGCCTATAGCACGGGAAGGGGGTCTTAGACAAGGTAATGTTAGAAGCATTTGGCAAAATGGCAGAAAAGGGACAGGTGGCAGGTGTTACTGGTGGGGGACTTCAATCTGCCAGATGTAGAATGGAGCCTCTTTGTTGCAGCTCCAGCCTGAAGCAGAAACATCCTGGACACCCTGCAGGGGAGCTTCCCACAGGCTGCTAGTCAGTGAACCCACTTGTAATGGGCAAATACTGGACATGGAGCTTACTAACAGGGATAGTGTTGCAGACATCATGGTGGGAAGCCATCTGAAGACCAGTGATCATCATACAGTTAGGTTCAACATAATCCAGAATCCAACCACACAATGGTGAGAGTCCTGGACTTCAGAAGGGCTGATTTTACTAAGATGGGTAAATGTCTCAGGAATGACCTGCTAGGGGCAGATGACCTGCAGAGGGTGAAGAAAAAGTGAGGCAAACTAAAAGAGGGCATAGTGAAGGCAACAAACCTCTGTGTATAGCAAGCAAGCAAAAGAAAAATAAAGACAAGACCACTATGGTTGTTGAAAGAGGTAGCAGAAGAGGTAAAGGCTAAAACAGTAGCATTCACAAGTTAGAAGGAGATCCAGATAGAGGAGGATTGGGAACAATATCAGGGAAAACAGAGGGAGGTAGGCAGAGCAGTAAGGTGCAAAGGTGCAAACTAAGGAAAGAATAGGTCAAGGATTACTAAAAAGGGATAAGACATATTTTAGGTATGTTAGCGAAAAAAGGAAGACAAAGGGAGAGATTGTAAGGTTAAAGAGGAAGGGGGGACTGTACATAGAGAGATCAAGAACAAGCAGACATCTTGAACAAATACTTCCACTCAGTGTTCACAGTAGAAGGGAAGGGGAGGAACCACGAAAAGGTGCTAGTACCTTTAATGGCAGAGAAATGGACACTAGTCTGTTTTCTCTGGAGAGAGTCTAGAAAGCACTAGCTAACCAGAAAGAAGACAAAGCTATGGGCCAGAAGGAGTACATCCAAGGATACTGTGGGAGCTCAGGGAGGTACTAGCCACACTTCTGATAGACCTATTTAACAGGTAACTGGAGACTGGTGATGTCCCAGAGGACTGGAGAAGGGCAGATATATGCCCACTTCACAAAAATGGGAGCAAGGAAGAGGCAGGCAATTACAGGAACATCAGCCTGGTAAAAGTGGGGAGTAAGTTAATGAAAATACTATTGAAGGAAAGGATTGTGGAATACCTTGTATCCAACAGATTACAGGGCCTAAGGCAGAATGGTTTCACAGAGGGAAGCCATGCCACACAAATCTGATAGATTTATTTAACTGGGTGGCCAAGGAATTTGATTAGGGAGTGGTGGACATGGCCAACCTGAGTTTCAGGAAGGTTTTTTACACTGTTCCATGTAGGAGACTGTTAAGCAAGCTGGGTAACTTTGGGGTGGGTAATAAGGTGGTAACCTGGTTAAGAAACTGGTTAGCAGATAGGACACTCAGGGTAGTGGTAATCAGAGTTCACTCCAAGGAAGGAAGGGTGGCCAGCGGGGTACCACAGGGCTCAGTGATGGGACCGATCCTCTTTAATGCCTGTATAAGTGACAGAACAAGAACTGGATGGGAAGGTCTGCCTCTTTGTGGGTGACTCCAAGATCCACAGCAGAGTGGATACTTGGTAGGGTGGTGTGGAAAGGATGGGCATGGATCTAAAAAGACTGGAAGAGTGGTCAGTTGTATGTCAGCTGGGCTTTAATGCAAAAAAGTGCAAAATAATGCACTTGGACTATAGAAACCTGAGTGCAGAGTACAAAATGGTCAGAGTGTTATTGATAAAGACCAAGGAAGAAAGAGACCTACAGTAGGTGTAATCATATCGGATGACTAATGGTGGTGATACAGTGTGACAAAGCAGTTGAAATGGTTAGTGGGATGATGCGGTGCATAGGAAAGTTTATCGTCATCTGGAAGGGGGAGTTGTTGCTGCCCCTATATACTGTAGCTAGCTGGTAAGATGCCACCTTGAGTTCTGTGTCCAGTTCTGGAGATCACATCTCAGGAAGACACAGACTGAGTGGAGGTGGTCCACAGGAGGTCTATCAAAATGGTATAGGGCCTACATCAAAAGCCCTATTAGGCAAGGCAAAAGGAGCTAAATATGTACATCCTGGAGGAAATGAGAGGGGAAATATATTAGAGACCTTTAAATACCTCACAGAGGTTAGTAAGATACAGGATGGGGTATTGTTAAGAGAAAAAGGTGCTCTAGAGCAAGGGTGCATGCTTTGATTTTGTAGGGTGTAAATTCAGGAGGGATGTGTGGAAGTACATCTTTATAGAAAGGGTGGTGGATACCTGAAACAGCCTTCCAACTGAGGTACTGTAGTGGGTGCAAAAAACAGTAGTGGGGTTCAAATTAGCCAGAGACAGGCACAAGGGAATTGTAGGGGTGGGGGGGGTTGCACCGTAGATCATGTAGGGGTCTGCAGCAAAAAATGAAGGTTAAAAGAAATGTGCAGACTGGATGGGCCCAGCGGCCTTTATCTGCCATCACATTCTATGTTTCTACGGCCTTCCTTGAAGGCAGCTATACATGCTTTTCTGTCAGCAACAATAAACACGTCAGACAGACATACATTTTTAAAACCCTAGCAGCTACTGCAATTGCTCTTCTGTCAGTAGCAATAAAAGTGTCTGACAGGCATTCTGTTTTGAAATACTGGTGGTCTCCCGTATAGCCTGTTGCACTTGCCAGTTGGCCAGCAACCATAAATAAACATGTTGGACAGGAATAATTTTTCCTTGACACTGTAGACCTAACCCCTGTGGCAGGGAAGTTGGCCTTCCATGGATTAATTCAGTCAAGATCTACGCAAAATCTAATTGCTGCAGTAGAATGAATTAGTCTGGCATAAGAATGTGGTCATCACTACTGGCTCAACTTGTTTTGGCTATGAGGCAACAGCCTTCATTTAATAGTCTGTGCTGTGAGGTGGTGCAGAAAATTAAGGGGGTTCAGTGTTGAGGCTGGCTGTTCACCATGGTTTGTTTGCAAAAGTGCTACTGGTTACACCATTTCTGTGGTATGGCTCCTTGACACAAGACAGCAACATTCAGTAGGTGGTCACTCCTGGATATAGGTATCTGTCTACCTCAAGATACAAAGCAACAGGTGCCATCATGAACCAGAAGACTGAGATGATTTTAAAATAGTAGCTGCTTGTCATGGGACATTGTTACCGGCAAACAACCCTATATGGATGTAGATATGCACAACTGGACACAGAACCTAATGTGCCATCAAGAACCCATGGCAAGGGGCTGCTTGCTGCAGGGCAGTGCCATGGTTAGGCACCACTGTATGAATGAGTCTGTACACTGTAGAACATGGAAATGTAGGCACCAAACTGATCCAGTAGATAGTGACTTAAAAAATCATAAACAGAAACCTATCTGGTTGCTGCAAGACAGTTAAGAACATACATACGAACATACAAAACTGCCAGTAGGTAAAGGCCATATGGTCTATCAAGTCTGGCTGAGTGTGCAGCTAGCCATCCCTTTACTCAGCTGCTGTCCCTCCGTCCCTCACCCTCATAATGGTGACCCTCCTCCTCACTTTGTCCCACCCCTTTTAAAACTGCCCACCGATTTGCAGGAAACCACCTCCTCCGGCAGCACATTCCTCCGAGACACCACCCTTTCCTTGAAAAAGTGCCTCCTTATTGCTCTTCTGAATTTTCTACCCTCCAGTCTCAGACCATGCCCCCTTGAGGGGGTCAGTTTTATGGATGTGTGCCATTGTCAGAATGTGGCTAAGAGCTTCAAGGTACAAAACTGCGTGTGCTTGTGCAGGGTCAGGACCATGTCCCATTTTTATAGGCAACAATAAAATAACTAAACATCTGGGCACTTCTATCAACGGATGATGCAGGGTGGCTATGGTACACAACATCCCAATTTCACCATAGTCAGCATTCAAAAATTGGGATAGTCGCAAACTATGATGCAAGGTGCTAATTGCATCATACCCGTTTGGTGCCAGCACCTTGCATCAAAGTTTTAGTTCTGAAAATTGATCTCCTGTTCTGTTTTATCCTGTCATATTATTTACCAGTCCTACCTACTATCCTTTCAGAAATGGTTTGTGTAACCATATTCCCGTGGGACCTAGGATCTGGTCCTCTCCCCATTCCTTGATCCTTCTCCTGTAGTTCCTGCCTTGATTTTCATTCTGTCTTTTGGTTTTTTTGCCTGTTCTTCCACTCTCCTCTTTGCCACAGTACACACCCCATGAAATTATACTAAGTGGGTCTTTTATCATACACTTTAGTGTTGTTTAAATCAATTTGAGCTTCTTTTCGAGCTGTGAAAAGGAGCCATTTCTTATGGAAACTAGGGGTTTCAAAAATGAATAAATTAACTAAATGCAGGAAGCATTTAATGTGTACAAGTCTGAGCTTTTTGGTGTGGTGTGTTGTGGTGTGGTGTGGTGTGTTGTGATGTGGTGTGGTGTGGTGTGGTGTGTGCTGAAAATAGAAGGTCACGGGAAGGTCAGATCAGAAAAACAATAATTAGCCATAGTAAGGCTGCAGAAAAATGCTCTCAACAATCTTTGTTATCTCTGAAATGAAGAGGCAGAGTGCCTGATAAATTCAATGGAAGAAAGACCTAACCTAGTCACACAGGTTAACCCGAGGCTGCAAGGTATTTCTTCATACTGCTTAGAAATAGATACAATTTTGATTCAAGCAAGAATTTGTAGAATTGTTATGGAGCACAAATAACTATGCTAACTTATTTATAACTTATTTAAAACAGTTGTCAAGTCCATTTTCCAAATATTTTTGCCATTCTGATGCCACCTGACAGTTAACATTTTTGTTGCTTTTACAGCCGTGTTCATTGTAAAACAGCAGTCTTTAAGCATTTTACCATTTCCATGGTCTAGCTATACTTCCTGACTTACTTCTGTACCACTGTTGGGGTGAGAAGCAGGATTTCTGGATGACATAATCTGACTGCAGAAGTGTTGTGTGCTGGTACCAGGACTGCTACCAGTGAAGTATCATAGAAGACCAGAAATGTAGATTAGCACTATGGTCACTACAGCACCAAGTCCAGAAATGACAACCAGTAACATTTTTGCCAAAGCAGCCATGGCAACTGATACCAAATAAACAAAGGAAGAGATCATGCTGACAGTTTGTCCAAAAGATAAATTAATAAAAAAGAAGGCTGAAAAGACAGTACCAGCAATGGAGGAAGAAGCATGGACAGCTGCAAAACTGAAGGTATATCTGCTTTTTCAAATGGTCGGCTTTTCAACAAAAATGACCAAGAAACAGAGAGAAAGGGAGATGAAGCATCAGCAGAATTGATGGCAGGAGGCCCTGTAAGTTCTCAGAGTTGGAAAATCTGGTTTGGTGCTGGATGTTATAAAGACTGTAACACCCTGAATGACATTAATCTCAGAACGCTAGGTACAAATGTTGATGTTGAGTGTCCCTGATGGCTTTTAAGTGAGTCACCAATGCCTGCAGTGGCTGAAACAAAAATGGGGAGTCTGGTTTGTACCTTATTTAACGAACACTGCTCATCTGCCAAACAGCAATGTACAGTAGACAATATATAGTCAGAGAACTATGACATTCTGAAAAATAAATTCTACAAAGATATGACATCCAGGAGAGAAATACAGTTAAAGATTTTGACCCAGAATTATCACACCATTGACAATCCATGAGAGTTGTACACAAGACTATGATAAATTGTCATTAAGTGTTTCCATCCAGATGCAAAGACTGTTACACAAATTATCAATCATCAGGTTCATGGGAGGTAGATCTTGTCAGATATAATTCTAATAACCCACACATATAATAAAAGCTAAAAAATAGCGTTTTGTTGTGAATAATCTAATATCTTAGAGTCACTGTGCCTTTTCACTTATTTCCATTATGGAATCCTCTTAAAAACCATCAAAGTTCTCTTCAGTTATCTGTTGCAGAATGAATTTTAATTAGATAAAAACTACTATATGTCTGATTTTAACAGTCAGAATCTCATCTCTCATTTTCTGAAATGTCACCGGATAGTAACTTTCTTGGTTATTGTGCCCTGTGATATAACAAAAAAGGATTTTAAAATAAGTAATCCCATTTCTTTTCATTTTATTGTTTGTTCTATTGCCTATTTAATATTTTTTTAATCTTAGATTATCCGTTTCTATCCTTGTAAAGGAGAACAACTCACCCTGTGTTATGAGACCACTTAATTCTGGCATCGTATGTGTATTCTTGCAGCTGTTTTTTAAAGAGAACTAGCCTCACATTCTCATTTCAATTTAGAGGGAGTATATACTCGTGTTCAGAATAGTGTGTGATGTCAGTGATGTGGAAATATCAAATTGCTACTCCAGAGAGAAGTGACATGCCATGATGCCCAGTCACACTAGGGAAGCTAACTAAAGTCTGCCAAAGGCAGTTCTGTGCACAGCATGTACTATGAGCTCATCGTGAGAGCACTACTTTTCATATGCAAACAATATTTAACAATTGGATCTCACTGTATCACATAGAAATCAACAATCCCATATGTACAAAAGCTTTCACGTATATTGCTTCTGATAAGTCTGTGGGTTTAACTATCACATAGTTACACCAGGATTGAACTTGCACCTAAACGCTAACATCTGAGTGAAGTATTGGGGGGGGGGGCTGTACTGCCGGGGTGTGCCATCCTTTCGATGAGATGTTAAACCGAGGTCCCTTCTACCCATCTTGGTGCTGTCCTGGTGGGTGTCCAGGTGGAAGTAAAAGAACCCAGGGCACTCTTCACAGACAGTAGGGGGCAGTCCTGGTGTGCTGGCCAACATTCCCCTTTCCATAAACCGGTTCATGCAATTGTCCAGGTTGTGTGGGTGTTGATGTGCAATATGGCCACCACTACACATTTAATCACTTTACTACCAGTCTAGCATTGTTTGTAAAGTGCTTTGTGATAAACTGTGTATGAAAAGTGCTACATATTGTAAATGCTGATTCTTCATCTTCTTTTTCTTCATAAATCCCTACATAGTACAAATAATTCATAATTAAACCGGTGGGAAATCTGATTGGGACACCAGGTCCATTAGTCAACAGTGAGAGAACAGTTAGTTTATTTATTTATATAAAAATGTCTAAAACCACAGCTTGTTAGACTTCATAAATAGTTGCACATTTTCACACCATTTACATTTTACAAACTCTACATCCACAGCATTATATATAATAAATATATACAAAGTTATAGGGGGGAGGTAGTAACAACAACAAAAATGGAAAGGGACCTGGGGGTAATCATATCGATGACCTTAAGGTTGGCAAACAATGTGAGAAGGCAGTAGGGAGGGCTGGGGGGATACTGGGATGTATAGGGAGAGGCATCACCAGCAGAAAACAGGAAGTTGTTATCCCTCTGTACAGACAGTTGGTGAGATCCCATCTGGAGTACTGTGTCCAGTTCTGGAGACCCCCATCTCAAGCGACATAGACAGGATGGAGGCAGTTCAGAGGAGGGCAACTAAAATGGAGCAGGGTCTGCAAGAGAAGCCATATGAGGAGAAGCTAAAGGAGCTTAATATGTATACCCTTGAGGAAAGGAGGGAGGGGGGAACATGATAGAAATGTTTAAGTACCTCAGTGGAATCAACAAAGTCCAAGAGGGTAGCATCTTTCAGAAAAAGAGATGTGCAAGAACAAGGGGACACAATTTGAAGATAGAGGGGGGACAGCTCAGGGGCAATGTGAGGAAGCACTTTTTCACAGAAAGGGTGGTGGACGCATGGAACAGCCTTCCTGAGGAGGTTGTGGGATCTAAAACTGTGGGAGAATTCAAGAATGCATGGGACAGACATAAGGCAATTTTTGTGGGGGGTAGGAAGAAATAGGCCATTGGTTAAATAGGATCTGCAGCTTATTCTCTAGGTAGGGAAATGGGCAGACTAGGTGGGCCAAGTGGTCCTTATCTGCTGTCAAAGTCTATGTTTCTATGTTTATACATATAATTACAATAAATAATAAACTTAGCCAAAAAAAAAACTTCACCACTCCAAACATTTATTTTAGATAATCCATTTTTAGTATATCTCTTGTAGAGCTCCTCTTGCCTAACAAGGTACTGCGGAGCAAAGGGGATAAGACATATCTTTTGTTGTTCTATCCAGTTTTCACAATTGAATAGAACATGCATAATTTCTGGATCTGATATGTTCTGACAATTACAGCTTACATTTCATTTTTTGTAATAGCAATTATTCAGAGTATAATATGTATTTCCCAAACAGGCCAAACTTACTTTACACAGAATATTTCTATGCAAACTATTCTCACACACAGAAATGTATTTCTCCTGCCCCAATCTAATTTAATATTTGAATACAAACCTAGAGAGTCCAGCTCACAAATGCTGCCAAAGTCTTTTTGCATTGCTATGTCCTTTAATCTCTCCATCACAATATCTGTATGCAGTTGAGGATTATCTAAAATCACTGTAGACCATAGGCCCCTATAGCTATGTTTTTTAGAAGTACATTTAATTTGAAAAAAGCAAAAATTCCTTACATCTAAACTTGGCAAGTTATTAGTAAACTCTTCTGAACAGATCTTGGGTAAGCTATCATTCTTCATTTGTATTATCCTACCCCAGTAATTTATAACCCTTATCAAAATTTTAGTATTCACAGAGAACATATCTGATTCCAGTTTAAGGAAACATGATGGTGTATCCCATGATAAATTCAAGGTTGATCTTAGAAATTGATTTCGAATACATTGTACATTAAGCTTTTCTCTAGATACACCCCAGATTTCACTACCATATAGCACTTGGCTTATCAATTTTGCATCAAATGTTTTTTTTTTCAGTGCCATGAAAGAATTATTTGCAAATTTATTCACGGAATTTCTTATTGCACCCATAGTTTTATATGAATTATTTTTAAGTTCTACTAAGTGGGGATTCCATGACCAATTTCTATCAATTTTTAACCAAAGATACTTAATCTCTCTTATTACCTCAAAGAGATTCCCCTCAATATTCAAAATTTTCTCTTTTTTCTTATCCTTTCCTAGAACTATTTTATATTTTTGTATGTTCAATTCTAGGCCCAACTCCGATCACAAATCTAAAACACTAATCACCCCTCTTCTATGCCCCAGAGTGGTCTGGGAGACAATAATTGCATCATCCGCATAAAGTAACATTTGGATTCTCTCATTATTTATTACTAGGCAAAGGTATCAATCTTATTAATATTAATAATTCATTTTTCAATATGTAAAGTAAATAGAATTGGAGCAAGCAGGCAACTCTGCTTGACTCCACAATTTATAGCCATTTCTTTTGAAAGAGCACTATCTCTTCTATATTTAACATCAACAACAGTATTCTGATGCAAAAGCTTCAGAATGGCCAAAATCTGGTGGTCAATCTTCAAATTTACGAAGATAACCCACAACTTGCCTCTGTTCACAGAATCAGAGGCTGCCCTTGTATTCAAAAATGCAATGTAAAGGGTGCCTTTTTTATGATGAACATACTTCTCTACCAAAATTTCAAAACAAAGAGCAGATCAAGAGTACTGAAACCTTTTCTAAATCCACATTGCAATTTGGGCAACAATCTATTTACATCCACCCAAATCTGCATTCTTGTTAGGATTAATCTAGAAAATACCTTTTACACAACAGATAATAGAGTGATTGGCCTATAACTTTTTGGTCCTGTTTGTCGCCCGGTTTTAACAGGGAGACAATAATTACTTTATTCTAACCGACTGCAAGTACCAAACATGAACTAATTGCAATAAATACTGGAGTAAGCAAGTCTGCCAATAATATGGATTGTGCAAAAGAATCTCGGCAGGAAGGCCATCCACTCCAGCTGCCTTATTTCTTTTCTGAGCTAGGATTACTGACTTTACTTCATTTACCGTAAATCTTAACGGGTTAGTTCTTGGGAAATAAATACAATTACACAGTTCTATCTGAGGCCCACCCCTACTTTCAATTCTAACTTTATATATTTTACTGAAGTGCTCAATCCATTTAACTTCACTAATTAAGCCAATCATATTATAGCAGACATCACTCATATTGCAACCAAAGGCTACCATGGCCCAAAAACCCTTGAAATCCTTCCTTAAGATATAGTCCTGAAGGTCTTCCCATAATTTTCTTTGTAATTCCTTTTTTTATAATCTAACAACTTTTTATATTCATTTCTTAGTTGTTTTAGCACACTCAAAACTGTGCATAATGGCATCTTTGATCTATGTTTACCAGCTTTCTTAATTTCTTTCCTTAGCTTATAGCAGTCTAGAGCAAAACCACGGTTTATCTGCTCCAATAACATCATTCCTATTAGGTCTTTCCTGGGTGTTTAATTCACTTACAAAAGTATTAGGCAAAAGATCAAATTTCCTTATTGTATTCTTACTATGTCCTGAATCATCTCCTAAAATACTGGGGCGGGTTATTTAGAAATGTGCCAGAGGCAGGCGCAAGAGTGGCACAGTGCAAATCCAGTATGCAATGGTGCACTGAATGTGATATTCAAAGGTTGCACATGACAGCATGTGCCAGCGCAATATGGCTGAATATCACAGGGATGCACCATAGTGCAACCAGGTCTGCACCAGGGAGCAAGCCAACATGCGCAATAGTGCAACCAGTGATGTGCAAGGGGCAGAGGTGCATGTGCCAGAACACAGATGGACTGGCACTGCTCAGCATTGCTCAGAGCACAGTGGCTGGAGGGGCAGCAGCAGCAGTTGGATGGGGTTGAAGTGGGCAGGGTGCAGTGTCCGCCGATGGTGCACTGCTGAATGAGCAGCCCCAAGAGGGCCCCGCTGTGCAGCGCCCACCTGCATGGGGGGCTGGGCTGCTGGGTCAAACACCACCCATGGCTGAGCACACCCATCTGCTGTGGGCCTCCCTGAAGCAGCAGATGCTGGTTGCGGCATGGGTGCATGCACTCCATGCAGTGCTGCACCAGGCCACAGAGCGGTGTGACAGGGACTTTGAACAGCTCCTGGCTGAGAACACACGAATGCGGGAGGACATGACTGCAGCCATGGATCAGCTTACCGCTGTGGTCATGGCTGGCCTAGCACCTCTGTCCACCTTGGTGCATGGCCATCTGCCACTGACCCTGCATAGTGCATTCTCCACTCCTCGATCATGGTGTCAAGTGACTCCCTCTGTGTCAATGCTGGGATCCACTGTGGGCATCCCAGGCATGCCTGGAGTGAGCATGTTCAGGAGCCTGCAGACCCCTGCGAGGACCCGGTCATGTTCCTGCAGTAACACCCTTGGGGGACTGTCACAGACACCCCCTGTTGCCGTCTCACAGCCTGTGTCTGCTGGGCACTCCACTTGTCCATGGTGGCCATGCAACCACACAGCAGTCCTGAACAACCCATCTCCCTGTCTGCTGTCTGCTGCCGCCCTGTGTGCACATTGGTGTGGCATGTGTGTGTGCATTCAAGGGACATGGCATCCATGGTTGAGCCGCACACAGGCCATTTGCACACCTGTCTGGCTGCATGCCACTGTGGCGTGTGCATGATGATGCCAGCACAGTGCCAACTGCTACTGTGCAGTGGAGCTCAGCATCTAATACACGCCTGGTGCCTGCCTCTGGGCGCAGGCATGCTGGTGCCTGTGTGCGTGTGTGTGCAGGGGTGTGTGGGGGTATGCGGGTGGGGTGTGCAGTGCTGTGCTGTATGTTTCTGTGAGGACTGGTCCCACACCCCTGAACACTCCCCTCCAGCTGGGCCCACCCATGTGTGTCAATATGCTGTGCCATAATCCCCAGGACATGCATGTGGACATATTCACCTACTGTACCTGCATGCACCATAGTGCTCCTCTGCAATTGTGCCCTGGTGCCGCTGGCCCATCCTGTGCAACTGGGGTTTCCTTCACCAGGGGGGCTGCCCACCACCACCTGGCCCTGCATCCCAATCATCCCCACTGCTGTTCCCCTCCTCAACCTCGACAGCTGTCTCATGGTCTGTGACCATGTTGTGTGGCATACAGCAAGCCAGGAATAGGCTGCATGCCTTTGAAGGGCTGTACTGTAATGCACTGCCAGACCTGTGCAGGCAACAGAACCTTGCCTTCAGCAGCCCAAACACATGCTCAATGATGTTCCATGTGCTGTCATGTGCCTCATTGTAGTGCTCCTGCGATGGGGTCAATGGACTCTGGTATGGGGTGAGTAGCTAGGTCTTTAGTGGGTAGCCACTCTCATCTGTGTGTAGGGAAGTGTGGTTAGCATGGTGGACTGTGTTGCTGCACCCTCAAACCTTCCTGGCTGCACCCTGCAGTGCCCCTGCCCTAGCATCCCCCACACCATGCCCTGTTCCACCTCATACTCACCTTCTAGGTGGCCGGTGGGGATGTCCCACTCTTGAAACTGTGGCACAGTGCTGACAGGTGCTAGATGAAGGTATCATGAGCTCCATCAGGGTGTGTGGCACTTACATTGAGTATGTGACCCCTGGTATCACACACCACCTGGCAGTTGACACTGGGGTAGCCCTTCCTGTTGATGTGCACCACGCCCTCTGGGCCAGGTGGTGTGCGGATGTCAACATGGGTGCATTCTATGGCCCCTAGCTTGCCAGGCATACGTGCCATCCTGTGGAACTCCTGCATGTTCGCTGTACTCTCTGCCTGTGTGCTGGGGAAATGGATGCATTCTGCAGCATGTGGCAGCAGTGTGTTGAGGAATTGTGTGAGGACCCATGATGTGGCCAACTGGGTTATGCCTGTGGTGTCCCTATTGGTCTCTGGAAGGTACCCGTGGTGAGCAGGCACATGACAGCTGTGACTTTCATCTCCACCGACAGAACATGGCTCCATCTTGTGGGTGCCTGCATCTCCTCACTGCACAGCTCACAGAGGTGCCTCAGAATTGCCCATTTCAGGTGGTACCAGCCCACAATCTCTGTATCACTGTACTGTTCAAAGGTGATGCAGGCATGGTATCACCTGTTTCGGGTGTAGCGCCGACAGGCCCTTCCAAGGCTGAGTCACTCTGCCTCCTGCCTCCTCACATCCCTCATTACCTCCTCCATCTGGAAGATGGCACTGGCCATGGCCACGGATGTCCTGCCCCCCCCGGGAAGCTGTCCTCCCAGGCACCCCTGGCTGTGTGCTGCTGAGTGTGCTGTTCAGCTGTGTGCATGCCTGTGTTTGGGGTTCCCAGCTGGCAGCCTGTGGGCTGTGTCCTCTGCCTCCCACCTGTCTGGGCACCTGTGCTGGCCCCTCTGTGCTGGGTGTCACAGGCACATGCTCTGGCAGTTGCCTCCTCACCTGTCTCACACACACACATGCTGACACACATACGTAGACACAGTCACTGTCACACACCCCCACTCTCACTCTGGTCCACTCCCTGACTGCCTTTGTCTCTGTTTTGCACCCCTCCTGCTGTCCAGCCTGCCCACTCTATCTCCCTCTGTACTACTCTCCTGTGGCAAAAGCCTCCTTCCCCTGCTTGCTCCCTCTTTTTATAGGATCAAGTTTGCTCCACACAATTCCCATTCACTCCACATTTACGCCATTTGTCTGCTGTTGAATATCACACTGTGCTGCATATTCATGGCTACACCCCTTGCACTTGTGCATGCATGCATTACCATTGCACATTGGTGCATGGCGGATTGTCCTGCGCATTTGCTGCTGCTGAATATCGCTCTCCGGCGTATTGTCGCAGTTGCGCTGGTGCAACCTTGTTGTGCATTGTGCAACTGCTTTGAATATCCCACCCCAGTTATTTTAAACTATATTTGTTCTTTATTAATTATATTGTCCACCACTTCCTTTGCATATTCATTCCATTGTATTTGTTCCCATACCTAATGCACATATGTTGGTTAGCAGTATTTTCAGCATCTTTGTTAATTTTATTTCTGTTACAGGTAGTTAATAAAATACACATAACTGGAAAGTGGTCACTGTTTCACATTTTCAAACCCATACATTTTTCAACCAGGTTATAGTCACTAGACTCCAGGGCACATAAGTCCAGCACACCACCACCCTTTTTTGTTGGGAAGGTATATTCACCAGCCCAGTCACCTTTTGTCTGACCATTCAAAACCTTTAGACTGAACTTATCAAGGAACTATAAGACAGTTCTACCATTGTTTGTTACTAAATTATCTTTTGAGTGTCTTATAGGAATATTTAATTCATCATCCAAACACCAATCTGTTGTTGGATCTTCTAACAGATTACCAAGGTGAGCGTTAAAGACACGTGCCATGAATAATTTACTCCCTATAAATCTGGACTTAATAGACTCAGTACTTTAGCCAATCATGTTATGGCTTTCTGGTATTCATTTGATGTCAGCTAAGTGGGAATATAGATATTAAATAAAGCCCAAACACTCTTACTATCCCATATAACAATATATAAATAAAATTTGTTATATGAACTTACTTCAGTTGCCCTAAACTCTAAACTAGTATCAATAAGAATGGAAAGTCTCCCTTTCAGATGGCCAAACTTTTTCCCCCATAGCTGGGGAATCCCACACATTATAACCTTCTAATATGTGTTCCTATGTAGATTTCATCCATGTCTCTTGCAAAATTATAATAGTAAATTGCTTTAATCATTGCATACATTCTTTATCGGTAAGTTTACTTTTTAGACCTGCTATATTCCAGCTCACAATTGACAATTTTTCTTTACCTTTCCTCTGATACCCAGTCAATTGTCCCCATCAGACAAGCTTTAGGTGGAGCTATTACTAGCAATGCTAATCAAGGAATTTTCCTCCTCTGTTGATGTAGATACTTTGTAACTCTCCTCGTCCTCCAGAATGAAACTACTGTTGATCCTTATGCCTAATCGCTTTCTTTCTCTTCTCATTACAATTTTATTCTTATCCCCATCACGTTATGTGCAGTTTCATTTGGCTTAACATACACAGTTATACGGGGCTGTTTAACGGCAGATGTTCCCTTACTTTCACCACTCTTTTCAGAAGACTTTTTCATTAGTTTAGAATTTAGATCCTTTTCTTGATTTAGTCTCATTGTAACATCCAAAGTTATTCCAATTTCTAAGAATTTATCCTTCATAGAAATCAATCTTTTGTTTTTTTCTAAATTAAGTCCAAACATATCCATCCCTTAAATGGGTGGGCATTATATCTATATGCTGACTTAATAGTCTGACAGCTTAATTTGTTACCTAAAAGACCTTTAAGCAACTTATAGGTAGCCAATTTAAGAATATAATTATTTTCAGATTTTATTTTTGGCAACCCCTTAATATATAATGTAGGCAGTAGAGTTCCTGAAGTTATTAAATGGTCCTTTCTCTCCTTTATTGTTTCCATTAAATTATCCTGATTCTCCTTGTTCTTTCTAATTCCTTCCTGGAATTGAACTTTTTTATCCTAGTATCCTTGGGAACCTCCTTGGTTACCTCATAATCATCTGTAGCTATACTCATAGATTGTTTTTTCTTGTCTTTCTGTTTTTGTTTGTTTTTAGGTTTCTCTTTCTTTGTATTAACTATTTCCACTTCCTCTAGTTGTCTTTTCCTTTTCTTAAAATCCTTTATTAATGAATGTATTTCTTCCACTTCTTTATTGGATACTGAATCCGTGATTGATTTAATACTTCTTCCCTGCCTATTGATGACTTCCTTGGAGTTCTCTAATTCAGAAATTTCATTTTCAGTCATTGTCACTGGGAGCAAATTCTCTGGTATTACCTGTGACTGTGATCCTTACCTATTAAAATAAATATTTTCCCTTTTAGATACATAGAAATCCACAAACGCTTGAACTATAGAAACCAGTTCCAGGAGCTGGGTGTACCCAAAGTAAATTTCCTTCTTTAGGTCATTAATTTTTTGATGTTAAATTTTAAATTTTCCAGCTAATCATACCTTTACAGCTTGCATCACCCTCCTTTTGTTTCATCTGGGACAAACCTGTATCAGCTACTCTATCAGAATGAGACAAGGTCTTATTTGGAAATCTGACCTTGAAGCTTTTGTCTCAAGATTTTGATTCTGTATGAAAGGAGTTAAAAATGAATCAAATTCATTAAAGAAGCAGCAGTTCTTTGTCGTTTATATCTCTGGTAGATGAATGCTCTTGGGGTCATCTCACCTTCTGGAAATGGCATAGCAGGAGTAGTTTCAATTTCTATTACCTCATTATTATTTTTCCCCAGGGAACCATCTATATGAATAATTAATTGGTTTCCATTAACCTATTTATTGGGCACAGAATCAACAAGTTCAGACAAGTGGAATTCAGGTCCTATAATATGTATTCTGTTCACATTAACAATGGAGGCAACTATCTCTAATGGCCTCCTAATATTCATAGCCCTCCCAACTGTCTCTACTTGCTTCTCATGCCCCTAAGTTTGTTCTTTTAAACTCCTAATTCTCTTTAGGAGTGGGTGTACAGAGGATTGCGACCCTAAAGAGTGAATGTCTACTGGGGGAGATGTTAACTGCGGGACAAGTGTTTTTTTATTACTTTTTTCATTGCCCCTAAGCTCAATGTGATTGTCTGATAAGTGGAAATATTGAGTAATTTTCTTATTTTCTCATTTCATCTTTCCACCTTCTACATTATTTTCTTTATTATTCCTCCTTTTAGAGCATTTCTTACTGTAGGATCTAATCTCATTTTTTTGCATATTAACAGACCTCTTAAATAGTCCCTAGACAAGCAATAAGCCAAAAATGCAACAATTTACTTTGTTAAATAGTCTTTTCTTCTTTCCCTTTTTGTTATAAATCAAATTTCCTCATGAATCAGGTATATACACTTTGGGCAGATGATCCTTCAACTTAGTTAAAAAGCAAAAGAAACAGAAGACAGTACTCTTCGCACTGAACTTTTATACCAGGCCCATTCCTTAGAGGGATCTTCAGGTTGGATAGGCAAGATGTCCAAGAATGTCCAATAGAATATCCAATATGAACTAGATTCCAAGCTGTCTGGCTTACACAGCTTTGTAATGAATTCACTAGAATGCAAACAGAAAGATCAAAGTATAAGACACTGCTCCAGTCAGGTGACACCTAAAAGCACCAATGATTGTCACTGAATATTCTCAATAGACCTGATTCCAGCAGCAATAATTTATTGACTATGAACTATGGGCTATGAACAATCAGAACTAAATACTGTTGGCCACAATATGTTTCTCTAGTCTAGGCTCTAAATCTCTGAACTGTAAGTTGTAGCACATATGATAAAACACAACTCCTCCCTTATAGCTAAATGCTAAACATTCAAAACATAAAATAATTTACTCTTTACTCTATGCTTTTTTACAACTACCGCCTGTTACCCTCTTGCACTCCACAGGTTTAGGAAAAGCTTTAGATTCACTCCCACTTTTCTTCCCTGGAATAGGGTAGATAGCCACAACTGACCCATAGTTTAAGGTGAAATAAGGCAGTGTCATATGATTCCAGTGTGTCCGAGTATCAGCAAACAGGCCAGTATGCGACCCAGCCAGAACACAGAAAGTCACCAGAATAATGGTAAAAATGGTAAAAATAGATGTCACACCAAAAAGTGAGGTTCTACAGATAAGATTAGCTTGTCCACACAGATTAAAGAATGTCTAACAAGCATTTGTCAATGCCGAATGTTGTCTCGTTGGCACTGGTAGTGCAGGAGTTAGAGATGCATCATAGGAATGGCAGTGAAGTATTGAACTGATGCCAACTCCACCCCCACCTGCAGAGACTGACAGGCATTGGGGTGTGTCTTTGGGTCATCAGCTATAACGTTCATGCCTTTGACCTCACCCTACTCTGTAGACACTGACAAGTGTTGTGGTGTGCTTTGGGGTCTTTGGACCTTATACTTACCCCATTCCATAAGTAAATACACTGAGATGGGTGCAGTATAGGAGAATGAGGTGAACTTTAGGGCTGAACACTCCAAGGCACATCTCAGTGCCTGTCAGTGGCTACAGGGTGGGGGGTGAGGGTGGAATGGCATGGCATGAGCATTACAGACAATGATCCCAAGTCACACCCCGATGCCTGTCAGTCTCTACAGGCTGGGATATTACAGTTGGAAATCCTAACACCGTAGGTGTTTGTTGGTATTTTCACTCCAAATTTTCAACATGGGCTTTGTGTGACCCCAGCTAATGAAGAGCAGCACTATTAGTTTGTTAGCTGAAAGGTGGTTTTGCACAGTGACTATGCCATTTGGTGACATAGGCATGAAAACACATGTTGGACAAGATGTGAAAAATGACAACTGTATTGTTAATGAGGAGGTGTAAAAAAAATGGCAACGCTGAAAATCTGGAGTGAAAATATGAAAAATTGGTCAAGTCATGAGCAGGCATAGAAAATGCACAACACACGACTGTAACCCAATTATTTTGGGGATTTTTTTAACCACATTTTCAACACAGGCATCATGAACAGTGGCACTGTAATTTTGTTACTCTGTCCCAAAAGTTGATTTTCCACAGCAACCACACCATTGTGTGCCACACGTGTGAATAAATAATAATAATTATAATAAATGTTATTTCACACAAGTGCCTTTCAAACTATCAAAGCACTTTACAAAGATAAAAACAATCATGATAAAAACTGTTAACATAGCAATAAAATACAACAGGGATCTAAAATTATTTGGTGCCACCAAAAGCATGGCACCATAAAAAGGTTTTCAGTGCCTGTTTAACCCCCCTCCCACAGTCATGCACTCATGAAGCTGACGGGGTAGAGAATTCCAAAGGGTAGAGGCCATGTGCATAAATGATCAGGCCCCTGAAGATTTCAAAGTCACCCTAGGAATCTCTAGCAACTCCTCGTCAGCCAAACGCAACTGGGCAGGAATGCACAAGAGCTCTTTCAAGTAATCAGGGCCCAGTCCATGTAGGGCTTTATAAGTCAATAAACCAACTTTAAAGGTGATCTACCACCTAATCAGCAGCCAGTGCAGATCACACAGCACAAGGGTAATATGGGAAGCTTGAGAAGTTCCCATCAACAATCAAGCTGCTGCATTCTGCAAGAGATACAGGCGGCGGATATCAACCGAAGGAAATCCTAAACACATTTTGGGCAGGATGCAAAAAATGACAGCTGTACTGTTCATAAGGAGATGTGAAAAAATGCCAGTGTTGAAAATCTGGCATGAAAATAATGCAAATTTGTGAGGTTACAAGGGTGCATGGAAACTATCCAATGCATGCTTGTAACACAGTCATTTTATGGACCTTCATCACCAAATTTTAAATATAGGCATTTTAGGACCTCCGCTCATGAACAGAGTCACCGTCATTTTCTCAAACTGTCCTGAAAAGGGATTTTGCACCACGGTATTCTGTGCCAGATGTGCAAAAACACATTTCAGTCAGGATATGTAAAATGACAGCTGTACTGTTCATAAGGAGGTGTGGAAAATGTCAATTTTGAAAATCTGGAGTGAAAATATTACAAATTCATGAAGTTATGAGCATGCGTGGAAACTGCACAACACACACTCATAAAACAGCCATTTTTTTATTTTTTCAACAAATTTGAAACATAGGCTTTTTGAGAGCACCCCTCATGAACAGTGGCACTGTTGTTTCATTAATTGGCCCCAAAAGGTGATTCCATGCAGTGACTGTGAAATCACCTTGTGGGACTGAATAACTCCATGACAGTGACTGAATTCATGAAGAGGGGTCCCAATAACCCCATGTTGAAAATTTGTTGCCAAAATTCCCAAAAATGCCTGAGATATGCACCAAAGTTGAAAAAAAAACCCATTTATGCCATTATACAGCTTACAGGCATTTCTTCAGTTTGCGGTCGGCTTTGAAGAGTGCAGATGTGTTCCCAGTCCACCAAAGATTGTCATGCCATCATCTGGAGGTAAGTATGGGGTGAGGGGGTGTGGGGAGGTAGGGTGCACAGAGGGTGGGTGCAGGTTGGGGGCAGGGCCACCAGAGCTGACGAGGGACTGTTGTCTGCTTTGCAGGTTTAAAAAAAATATGCGGGACTGTTTTTCTTTTACATTGGCATTTGGCACACTGAGGTGGACTCCCAGCATGCCACCTGCATTTTTTTTTGGGGGGGTGATTTTGTAGTTGACAGAGGATTGGGTACCCCTGTCGGCAGATAACAAATGTGGGGGCCTTATGCCGACAGGAAGTGGGCTCCCCATTGGCAAATTAAGCTGGGAAGTGGGGGGAAATGATGCCATGGGGGATTGGGCACCCCCTCAGCACACACTTTAAATGGGAGGGGGTTGCATTATGCTGATGGGGAGTGGGCTCCCCATTGGCAAACGAAGTGGGTCAGAGCACTCTGTGGTGGCATGCCGACATGTTTTGTAACCTGGTTCACCAGGAAAGGCATACCACTGCATGAGAAGCTTAGCTCTCATTGCAGTGGACCTTTTCTTTGATCTGATGGCCAGTTTACATGTTGCTGGTGTCAGCGCCTGCAGCTGCCTTATTGGGGAATGAGGAATGCACCTAGTGATGCATGCCCTGCGTTTGCCCACAGTGGCTGCACCTCCAAATCTTCTACTAATGCAATACGTTGGCTGTGCAAGCATGAGTCAACATAAAAAGGACTAAAAGATACAAAAAAATAAATGCAACTATGAGCTAGACTCAGATCATGGCATGCTACGTGTTGCACTGCAAGCTGAAGGCTGTAAGTTGCCTAGTGAAGAGGATTGCGCATGTTTCCCTTGTATTATGAGACCACCTCTCTAATTTTCATATGGCGGGATTATTTAAAACAGAACAATTGCAAATACAAACAAAACTAAAGAGGAGAAAAAGATAGCTTAAACCTTTCTAGGCGACTAGCCAACTAACTAGCTTTCCGTCTAGCTTTACCAGTTTGCTAATTTTACTACAGGAAAAAACTAGTATGTCTCATTTATATGTATAAAAACAGGCAAACCACACACAAAAAAACAGAATGTTAAATGTAGGTTGTACTTGAAGGCAACCTTTTTACAGCCTTTTACAAAATTTCAATTTTCGAGAGGCTGTAAAAATTTATATCATATAATTTATAACAGGCAAAATCTTTGATTAAACCTCTGATAAAAAAAAGAAAGAAATCAATCCAGACATAACTTAACACAAAGTCTCCGTCGGTGGGACTGAAAATAGCAGACCTGTAAGAATTTCAGACAGACGGAATCCACTACTTGTTCTGGGTGCTGGTAGTTCTCCTGCTTCCACCAATCTGACCGGCTACTGCTCACCCCACTTTGCCTTGCCACACACGCTTTGCAATACCACTGCTGCAGATTTCCAAAAACTCCAACCAATGTCTTGCTCTCTCACCCTCTCTTTCCTCTGAGACCTCTCTCAGACCTGGCAAGGAAACAGTGGGGTGTCTGCAGGAATAGATAGGTAGGAAGGCCACCAGCAACCCCTGTGGCTGTAATGAAACAACACAGCAGAAGAAAAACACTGCACCAACAGGCAGACACAATAAGATGAACTGGAAAGCAAGCAGACTAAGGCAGTGTTAGCATACCTTTTCAAAATAAAACAAAGGCACTGCTCCCCTGCTTCTCAACTTTCCTCCATAAAGTTGAGAGCTAGTAGTGAACTGTCTGTTTCCAATCTCTCTCAAAACAGGACAACAGCTGTATGAAATACCCTTCATTCCAGCATCTCATTGATGAAGTCTGTTGAAAACAGAAAAATAACCACTCACATGAAACTAACCAACTCAATGTCTTTGTTTAGGCTATGTTTCTTATCAAAACTGCCCAACTAGTCAATCTGCCATTCATCTTGTTTCAAAAAGGGATATTTCGCAGTCCCCTCCCATCCTTGGTTTACTGACTTGATTGAAAGCAAAAACTCTCAAGGTGCTTCTTTGATGTTTTGCCTCCTTGAAATAATGTGCTAATGGTGCTTTCCTATCCCCTATTCTAATAGCATGCTTGTGTTCGCTTATGTGCAGTTCAGCAGGTCTCATGGTTTTACCCAGTTATATTAAACTAGAGTGACAATTTACTCCACAAATCACATGATCAAAGTCACATGTTAAGAAAGGCCTAATTTCAAATGTTGTTCCTGCTAGTATTAGTACATTTCTTTGTCTTTATTGCATTTAAAGAGTGAACACACTTTACACAATTAAAAAGGCTTTTGGTTTTGGTCCAAGCCAAGTAAAAGGTGCTGCGGGTGGGCTCCAGAGTTGCATCTTGACTAACATGCTTTTTATGCTGTCAGTTTTCTTGGCTGTTACCCATAGTCTCTCTCAAAATGTCTCCTTCTCTACTGTAGTACTCTGCAACAAGCTTCAGCATTTAAAATTGGTGTGTCTTGTCATCTCCAATTGGTCACTAAACATGATGACTATTCTGTTTTATCTGTGTACTGGTTTTAATTTTTTTCTCCAGTCTCAAAATACATTCACTGTCCACCAGTATAGCTTTCCTTTCTGCTTCCTCTATTACTGATTGTTGAAGCCTCTGTTGGAATCTAACAGACCTGTTGTTTTTAACATACTTCTCATTATCTCCACTTTTTATCTTATATCTTAAGCCCTGGCTATATTGTATACTTTTTATGATATTTTCAGGGTGATAACTCTGTGAATGCAGTGAAGTGTTTCTGTCTCAGTAAAGTATATTCAATAAAAAAGTTTATATTTGTTTTATATACAAAGCCATTGTTTTCTTTCCACATTCCTTGACCACTATAAGACCAAGATAAATGAGATGCTTTTCATTGTGTTCCACAGTAAAAGACAACTTTGGTATGTAGCTATTTACTCTAAGTACAGCTGCAACCAGAGATACATTCAGATATTTCTAGATATTTTGCAATATATATTAAAAGATTCTCTCTGGTGGCCCATAGTGGTATTGCAGGCAGTGAATTTCTCTAGAAATAACATCAACATTTCAGGAAATATCTCACCATGTCTATGGCTGCAACTGTAATTTTAAAAAAAGGAGTCCTTTCACAAAGCCATTTGAAATCATTATGATATTGTCTATAAAGCATTTGTATAGCTTAATAGATGATAAAAAAAAAACTGTTGCATTCTCTCTTCAATGTATACTGTCCTTGAATCCTATTATACAAATACTATCATATGTTGGGGTCATACTGGCCCTCTTTGCAGTTCATCATTTTTTTTAGATAGGAATGTTCTTCAGATTTGAAATAGTTGCTAAACTAAACCAATTCTGTCAGATCCAAACTAAAGATGTTTTTTGGTTTTGTCTTTTGTTTATCGGTTAAAGTTTCTTTGAGCGTTTCCAGATCATGTATGTATGAGATGGAGGTATAACACCTCCTCACATCAATTGTTACTAACAACATATTGGTATGGACTTTGCCTTGAGAAGCAAAGTCATTTAATACCTGAATCAAGTGTCTTGAATCCTATAAATATTACCTTGACTGCTGTACCAAACTTTTACAGCGAAAGTGAAAAATGTGATAAGGGTGCCATGACTGAATCTAGACCAGAAATTGTGGGTCTTCCTGGTAGTACAGGTCAATTTGTATGTATTTTAGGTAAGAAGGTATTCTGGGAGGTGGCATTTTAATGTTTTCCCTACTAATTGCTTAATCCATCTTTTGTCTTCTGCTTCATCAGTTAGATTTGTTGTTCTCATTAAGTCCTTAAAGGGGATTCTGTTAACGTTTTTCATAATTAGTAGTGTTATTTAATTGATTATAACACTCCTGCTAGTAATCTTTTCTTGTCCAAAATTACTACCCCCCTACCCTTGTAATCTCCTTTTATCACTACTGTTTCATCATGTTGAAGGCATTTCAGTACCTCAAATTCTTGCTTTGATAGATTATATAGCCTATGCTGATTTTCACTTTTTGTGATAATGATATTAATGTCATTTCTTATCATTTGACAGCAAGCATCAATATATGAGAGAATGGACCCATGTTTAAGGAAATAAGGCTTCTCCTTTAAGGATTCCCTAAGAGCCCTGCTTTCTCTTTGTTTGCTATTGCATCTGTACCCCCCATCAAATCAATGGTATTAAAAAACTGTTTGAGTCTTAACTTTCGAAAAAATCCTTCCAAGTCAAGTTTAAGCTCAAATGCATTCGTTTTTTACTATTACAGAATCCAAGATCTTTGTCCAGGACTTTTTTCTTCAATAGGAGTTAACATCATCTGTGATAAATTAAAATCTAAGTATTCTTCCCTAGCTGCTGTCTGTTTTTGTGTATCTTTGCTTGTGGGCCACTCTGATGTGATGTGTGGCTCAAGGTTGGGTCCATCTTATCCTAACTGCTTAAAGTTGTACACTTCCCCCTGCTATATTTGATCTTTCTCTATAGTAATCTTGGCATTGGTTTCTAGTCTAACAATGGTAATAACTACTACTTGGTCCTCTGTATGTCTTTCTTATTTGTCTAAATCTGTTATTATAATCGCTAAACCTGTTTCCTCTTCTTTCAGTGCAGCTGTCTCAATCTCTAGTGTATGTAGTTCTCTCTGAATCATACATATATCTGTTTGTGTTTACATTTATTTTTCATGTGTAAACATGTCCCTCCTTATCATCAATCATGTCTTGTTTGAATTGTTCTCAGTTTGATCTAAGGTGTTCATCAAACTCAGCTAAGCCCCTCTCAATTTTGTCAAATAAATTTTTTAACTCATTCAAATCTACATTTGTTTTCAAATTATTTTCTAGTTCTTATATTTATTTCTGTACTTTCTCCTGCTCTTTTAGCAATATTTCTGTCAACAACAAGATGAAATCAAATGATCATGCATCTTTCTGTTTTAAAGATTTACGTTTTCCAGTCTCTACTCTTTGCCCAATACGGTTTACTAAATTACACTTGCTTTTTACTAAACTAGTTTTTCTAGTTTCATCTGTCACCTTATACTATATGGGTTAAAGTGGAATGGATATCTGTCATTCTCACAAATTCTTGAAAAATGGCCATTTCATAAATATAAATTCCCTTAAGATGGTCCTGGTCTTAACAGTCATGAAGAATGTGACTTCTATAATACAGTGTATAAATGTTGTTAAACTCCCACAAAGAGTCCAATAATTAAGTGAGAATTCTGTCCTCTTGCTATCTGGTTGCTGCTTGCAAATTCTCTTCGGAGTGTGAGGGCAATGAATTTCCACAAAAAAGTAAAAAGTACATAAAGTCAAAAAGAATCCCCAACACACTACCTAATGCCCTGTTAATGATGCTTATTAAGCTCTTCCTCCAGTGTTCCAGAATGCATATGCAAAAAAAAAAAGTTCAGGACCATGACATGATTCTTGTCACACTGCATCTTTTATTTTTTCTTATATCTTGCAAAGTATTATATCATAGGAACATAAAACTTAGGAATTGTGTCTGCAGATGGGCTCCATAAGATCCATCTAGTCTGCCATGTTTCTGCCCCCCTCCCTATTTAGACTGCATGTTGATGTGTCCACAATGTCTGTCCCATGCAAGTTTGAACTTGTGTACTGTCTTGGATTCCACCACCTCCTGAGGTAGGCTGTCCCATAGGTCCATGATCCTTTCTGTAAAGAAGTACTTGCTAAGGTTGCTTTTGAACTTGCCTCCTACCAGACACAAGTTGTGCTCCCTTGTATGCACATCCCTGTTTTTCTGGAAGATGTTTCCAGCTTGTGTTGTGTTGATTCCCTTAACATACTTAAAAGTTTTGATCATGTCCCCTCTGTTTCTTCTTTGCTCAAGGGTGTACATATTTAATTCCATGAGTCTTGCCTCATATGGGTCATGATGCACCATCTTTGTAGCCCTTATCTGTACTGTCTCCAGGTGGTCCATGTCCTTTTTGAGGTGGGGCCTCTGAAACTGACCGCAGTACTCTAAATGTGGCCTCACCAAGGACCTGTAGAGAGGAATGATAACCTCACTCTTTCTACTTGTAATTCCCCTATCAATGCATCCAACGATGCCACTCACCCTCTGTGCTGCCTTTTCACACTGTTTTCCAACCTTTAAGTCATCCGTGATGACTAATCTGAGGTCTCGTTCTGTCTTTGCTTCCTTTAACTGATGCCCTCCCAGTGTGTACTTTATCTCTGGGTTTCTTTTTCCTATATGCATTACCTTGCACTTATTGGCATTAAATGTCATCTGCCAATCCCTGAACAATTCCTCTAGCTTTTTCTGGTCTGCTTCCATACTTTTTGCTCCTTTCTGCATGTCTACTCTGTTGCAGAGTTTTGTGTAATCTGCAAGCAGACAAACCTTCCAAGTCATTTGCAATATCACAGATAAATATGTTAAAGAGGATAGGTCCCAGCACAGATCCCTGTGGAATGCCACTGGTTACTTTGCCTTCCCTTGATAGTGATCCATTGACAAGCACACTCTGTAGCCTATCTTGCAGCCAGTTGTTGATCCAGTTCACTATCTTATTATTGACTCCTGTATGCTCTAATTTGTTAGCTAGCCTTCTGTGGGGAACAGTGCCAAAGGCTTTGCTGAAATCCAGGTACACAATGTCCACTGCTCCTCCCTGGTCAACCGCTCTGGTGATGCAGTCAAAAAAGTTGATCATATTGGTTTGACAAGAGTGTCCTGTTGCAAAACCATGTTGCCTGGGGCAGTCTTTTTTGCTATCCTCCAGGTACTTCACTGTCCTCACCTTTAGCAAGAACTCCATTATTTTTCCCACCACCAAGTTCAAACTGATCAGTTGGTAGTTTCCTGCCTCTTCCCTGCTTCTGCTCTTGTGTAATGGTACTACTGTTGCCCTTTTCCAGTCCTGAGGTATTAGTTCACTTTCCAGTGACTTGCTGAACAGCTCAGCCAGTGGCATGGTGAGTTCTTCCTGAAGCTTCTTCAGTACCCTATAATGGATGCCATCGGGCTCCATTGCTTTATCTACCTTGAGCCTATTCAGTTCTTCTAGGACCCTTTCCCTTAAAAAGGGTCTTGTGTCTGCTCCCGTGGTGTTGTGTACTGACCTACTGACCTACTTGGTGGATGACCCTTCCTGCTGTCTCCTATGGTGAAGACCGAGCAAAAGAAATCATTTAGTAACTCTGCTTGGTCTTTGTCTGTCTCTGCCATCTTGCCTTCCTTGGTTGCTAATCTGCCTATTCCCCCTTTACTCTTTCTTTTTTCCCGTATATATCTGAAGAAGGTCTTAATCTTCCTTCTTGATCTTCTGTGCTATTTTCTCCTCAATCTGTGCTTTTGATCTCCTAACTGCCTTTCCTGCCTCACTCAGCTTGTTTTTGCATTCTTCTCTATCTAATTCAAATTTAGTTTGTTTATATTTATATTTGTTTATATTTTGCAAATGCCCTCCTTTTTTCTTGATTTTGGTTGCAACTTCCTTGGTGAACCAGAGAGGATTTTTCTTTCTTTTGGATTTGGTGATCTGCCTAGTGCATGTAGCAGTAGCTGTATTTAAAGCAGTTTTTAAGGCCTCCAAACAGTCTTCTACATCTTCCGAGTTTCTGCCATCTAGTATGGATATAACTTAAACAAACTAAAAAATATTTATCAATTAAACAATAAGTGCTAATCAATTATTCATTTTTTAAACAAACATTAGTGTACTTACACTGATGCAAGATCTGCTCATACTGGAAGTGAAGTGGAAAAGAATGAGGGAGAGGAAAATGGCTCTGGAGGGTATGAGTGATCTGTGTGACAACAAGTCTTCATGTAGTTGTAAGAGGGGGAGCAGATGTGGGCCAAAAACCACATGAACTGGCAGCCCAACCTAAGTGAAAAGAAAGAGGGAGAGGAGAGAGAAGTTGTCCATGTACCTGTCACAGTTAGCCAAAGCTGCTCATGACAGCAGATGACAAATCCCTGCATGCAATGAGAGGGGTAAACACTGCTGCACCTATACGCCATACTGCATTTATGCTTGGACAAAAAAAATAGCAGATTGCATAACAGGCACATATTCACATCACGTGGACTACTGCCCTATTCTGTATACACAGTACCAAAGAGTCAAAGGAAATAATCCCCTCCCAAGCCCATGAACCCAATAGCAACAGTCAGCAGCATATAAGGGAGATTACCCTTAGTCCAACATGGCATTATCCTGAGTGAGGAATATGCAGCCTTGAAGAAGCAAATCTCTTAGCTTGCAGTGCAGGTTACAGTGGTGGCAGCAATGTTGGTGAATGACTGAGTACCTGGGTGAACCACTGGGGCTGCAGACTCCAACATGTCCATGACATCAGTGCCTTCAGTTGCATCAGCCCATGGGGAAAATGAAGATAAGGAATCTAGGGGCTGCTCATGGTACTTCTGTGGAGGCAAGGGCTTAGAGGCATGGGCATCACATGATGAATCTCAAGCCAGTTTTGCAGTTGATGAGAGGAGTTCCATATTCTGCCTAAAGGCACTTTGTGAACAACTTCTGGAGCATTGTCTGTTGTGGTGGTGAACCTGGGCCCATTGATCAACTCTGCCCTGTCGAGGAGCTATGGATGGTTACTCGCTAGGGAATTGTGCTAGTCCTGCAACAGTCTTGGTCAGTGGATGGTGCCATGTTATGTTCCCTTGTGTGCAATGTATATATTTATTTATTTTATTTAGTTTTTGTTGACCTGGTAAGATGCGCTAGCCATAGCAATGACTATTTTCAGGTACGACCTGGGAGTTTACAGAAACAAAACATTTGTTCAACAAAGTCAGAACAATCCTAAACAGTAAAAGCTTAGACAATAATAATACAGTGCAGGAAGCAGAAAAACAGTAAGTACAATTGATTCAACAATAATGTATAACATAGAATGATAACAGAGCAAATACAATAAATAATGCCATTTGGCAGCATTTCAGGAAGTGAAAATGGGCTGAGATATTATAAGAACAAGTACCATTATAATAGCCATATTAGATGGATATAGGAAAGTCAGAAATTGAATGGGGTGGGGATGTAATAAAAGGGAGGGAGGACAGGATAGGATAGGATGGGAAAATAAGGCAAGGAAAGGGGATGAGGACTAGATCTAATAAAAGTAGGGCAAGGAGGTGACTGGAGGAAAGTACAGTGCTTAGCTATTGAGGTGGCGGTGCATAGATCAGGAGAAGATAATGGGCTGGGGAGGTTTGAAGCAGGAGCAGAAGCAGGAATCAGTGATATGGTCATGTAGCAATTTCTTGAAAGAGGCATGGGAAGGTGCTAGCTATATAGCTAGAGGGAGGGAATTCCAGTGCTGGGGCATAACAGAACCATGTTCTAGCACCATTGGAGGAATGATGTTGAGGGATGAGTACAGGGCATTTGCAGTGGAGTGTAGACCTTATCTGGATGTCTGGATGAGAAATAGTTCCACCAAGGGCTTTGGTGTTTGGTTACGGATAATATTATCTGTGATTTAGCTGTATGTAAAGCCTCTGGAGGCCTCTGGAGAAAGCCATTCTAATTCAGCATATAGGAGGCAGTGGTGTTTCATCCGATGTGAGGAGGATGCATATCTACAGATATTATTGTAAGTGACATCCCACTTCTGAAGACTACTTTTACCCACTGAAGCATACACTGCAACCCCATAGGTGAGTGACAGGAGTATGCCACAAGCTATGGCAAGCCTCCCTGAGGGTGTGAGCGTATAGCTGGAATGGTAGGCCATACCAAGTTTTATGTTAGCCAGCTTGCAGTTTTGCTGAATATGGAGATCAAAAGCAAGAGGTGGATCGAGTGTGAGACCAAGGTATTTAAATGAGGGTACCACTCCAACAGAGGACCCATTTATGGTAGTGACATTGAAAGTAGGTTGAAAGAGTTTGTGTTTGGTATTAGAACCAAATAGCATGGCTTGAGTCTTAGGTACATTCAAGAAAATTTTATGGTTGAATAGCCACTGCTGAATCCATTGAAAGTCTGGGGAAAGTCGTTGGTTGATTTCAGTAATGTTTTTCACACTGGTGTAAAGGACAATATTATTGGCGTATAACAGGGAGGCAGTCTGGAGAATGTTAGAGGTAATATCATTTAAATAAATGGAGAAGAGCTGGGGACCAAGAATAGAATTTGGTGGCATGTCAATGTTTATGGTAGCATTATCAGACAAGGTAGAGTTGAATTTAACTTGGGTGTGATCCGATAGGTAGCTGCCAAACCATGCAGTGACATTTGGTAAGAAATGTTGGGATCTAAGAGCAGGTAGGAGGATAAGATGGTTGACCAGGTCAAAAGCTTTAGTCATGTCAGGTTTGCAGACTACCTCAGAGAACAGAAACAGCAGGTTATAGCTGAAAGTGATCTTTCTCCATTAAAACTTATGCTGAGGGGCGTGTCCCAGGGCTCTATCCTTGGTTCCCTCCTCTTTGCAGTCTACATTAACAACATCAATGACTCCATCAAAAAAGCCAACATCCACTTATTCGTGGATGACACTGTACTGTACTTGAGTCGTCCCATGCTGGAAGCAGCCTGTGAAGACCTCCAAGCTGAATTTAACCTTCTACAACACCAGCTCATAAACAAAAAGCTTTTGCTCAGTGTGAAAAAGACAAAAGGCATGCTCTTCTCCCCCTTACATGTGGCAATTCCTGCTGAGAGGGGGCTATCCCACAAATTACCACTGTTCTTGGAGAAACACTAGAGTATGTAGCTAAATTCAAATATCTAGGAGTTTGGCTCGATCATAAATTTTCCTTCGCTGACCATCTTGAAGAACTACAGAAGAAACTAAGGCAAAGATTAGGACTATTCTACAGAATTAACCACCTGCTCACAAAGGAGGCCAAGATTCAACTGGTTCAAGCTACCTTCCTATCTATAATAGATTATACAGACCTGCTCTACAGCCACTGCACTGCCTCTTCGCTGGCTAAGTTGGACACCCTCTACCATAGAGCTATCGGGTTCATTACTGGCCTTCCACTTTCCACACCACTGCTCCCTGTACTCTTTGTTAGGCTGGACTTCCCTTCACTATAGAAGGAATAGAAATGCCACCCTATGGGCCTTCAGAGTGGTGACCAACAAACTCCCCTCATACGTCTCAGATTGTATTCCCCAGAGTGTGTTAGGCACCTATGTTTTAAGGAGCTATTCCCTAATTGCCCTCCAAGTTCCAAGGGTCAAAACTCATTTCAGCAAAGCTGCTCTAAGCTTCTCTTTACCTACATTGTGGAACAGTTTACAAAGGAACTTGAAGCTGAGCTGCCCTGTTAGCCTGAATATCTTCAAGGCGCTCTATGATTGCTACATGAAAGTACCTTGCAAATGTTTGCCTCACCTCTAGCCCACTAATTCCACAACTCCCCCTTTCCATCCTGATGCTCACCATGTTTCTACTCCTGGCTGTCACTCTTTCCCTATTAACTCTTCCTGCTGCACCCACCCTTCCCTGTCCAGTCCAGCCTGGCTAAAGTCCCACCCAAACCATAGCAGTGTCCCAATTATCTACCCCTCCTCCATCCTTATCATAATAAACAAGTACACAACAGCCATCATCACTTTCTGTGGTTTGAGCTCAATTGTTCCCCCAGTCTTCAGTCATATATCCCTCCTCTTCTTTACCTGTCTAACCTGCCACCCCATACATGGCCTCTTTCCCCTATATATGTAGTTGCCGGCTGCCTCATTCAAAAGATCTCTGCTTATAACCCCTGAATGCCTACGGTTGATTGTACATCTGCTGACTTCTTCAATTGTAAAATAATGCTGTTTTTTTATTTATTTCAACCTTGTACTGTACTGTAATTACTGTATATACTTTTTCTTCCTTGCATATTATTGCTTTTTTTATACCTGCTTCTGTACTGTACTTTGATGTATTTATGACCAGGTCCACCTTGCAAATGAGCCTTACTCAATGGTGCCCACCTGGATAAATAAAGATTTTGACTGATTGATTGATTGAAGTCTATATAAATTGCCCCTGTTAGAGGACCAGAGTCCATGGCCAATAGGGTATCAGATGTAAATTTGAGTAATGCAGTGGTGGTGCTGTGACCCTTGCAGAAACCATGCTGCACGGTCATAAGAGGGTCATGTTTCTGAAGAAAGTCTAAGGTTTGGGTGGCTATGAGCTTCTTAAGGATTTTGCTGAGGACAGACAATATGGCAAAAGGCCTATAATTGGAGGGGTTTTGCAGTCACCCTTTCTGAAGACAGGGGTAATCCTGGCAGTCATACAGAGGTCAGGAGTATAGCTATGACACAGGGAGAGGGTAAAGATCCTGGCAAGAGGTGCTGCTATGTAAGGGGCAACAAGTTTTAGGAGCTTAGGTTCTATATTGTCAGACCTAGCTGCAGTGAGGTCAGAGATGTTGTTGAGCAGTCTGTGTATATCCTGGCAGATGACAGACTTGAAACTAAATTTGGGCCCGGAGGCATTGGGCTGAACATTTGAGTTTGGTGTAGCTGGGAAGGATAAAATAATTGGTAAGGTCTGAAAACTGAGCATTGAAAAAGTTTGCGATAGTAGAGGGATTATTGCAGTGGACACCACTGAGAGACGTGTCAGCTGGGGTGGGGGACAGATTTGAACCTAGAAAGCACTTAATGTGGGACCAGAATTTTTTGGAGTCACCATATCATTTAGTTAAAAGATCCTTGCAGTAGGTACTCTTTGCCCTTTTGATATCCTTTTTTCAGAAATTTCAGAGTGCCCTATAGTAATTAAGGTCAACTTGTAGCCCTATCTTTTTGTAGTGGAGACAACATTTGTCACAAAGTTGTAGTTTTCAGAGAAGGTCTTACTTAAGCCAGTGGGTATGCTTGTTTTTTATACAACGGGTAACAAGAGGGCAGTGTTTGTCCTCAATCACCAAAAAGTGAGTCAGGAATAGATTTAGAGTAGTCTGAGGGTCATTAGATTCAAAAAGAGGGGTCCAGTCAATTGTGACAATGTCCAGTAAGAAGGACTGTGAGTTGGGGTGCATGTAGTTTCAGAAAGTGATAAACCAAGTCTTTGATGGGGAGGGCCTAGTCTTACCCCATATACAAAAGGTGAGGAAATTGTCTGTGATGGCATCTGCTAGTATGCCAGAAGAGATAATATTTTCTGGGTGGTTGGTCATTATCCAGTCCAGCAGAGTACTGGAGTTAGAATGCTGTGCAGTTCTAGTGGGGTCACTAATTACCTGGTGAAAGTTGAAACTTTGGATCTTGGATAGTAGTGTGGGTTGGGAGTTGCCCAGCCTGTTTAGATTGAGATCACCAAGTGTGAGAACCTCATTTCTCCCAGAAAGAAGAGAGGTCTGCTCAAGCAGCTCATCAAGTCCTTTTGAGCCACCAGAAGTGGGGTTGTAATCGCAAACAATATGAAGTTTTTTGGAGCCAAGGGTAAGAAGAACATGTAGCACTTCACTGTGGACTTGGGGGGGGGATGAGCAGTTCACAGAGAGATGGAGGTGATCTTTGAAATAGACAGGTGTACCACCCCCTCTTTTGGGAGCAGGCCTGTCAAATCTCAAGAGGTTGTAGGAAGAAAGTGAGCAATGAAAGTCCTGGATGGAAGGTTTAAGCCATGTTTCAGTAAGACAGATGATATCAGGTTTGTAGAGGGTGGCCCAGGATTCTAATTCAGCAAAATTGTGTAGCAGGCTTCTGATGTTGTGGTACACCACTGTAAGACCCTTTGCATTTGAAAGGGGACTATGTGTATCATTAGTCGGTCCTGGGTTAGAATGAACATCTCCAGAGAGCAATAGGGCCAGTAGGAGGAGATACCAAAGTTTATATCACAGGAAAGGGCGTGAGGTATGTATATTCAAGTGGCAGTATTTTAGGGCATAGGCAACCATCTGGACCCAGGTCCTATGTAATATAAGTGGAGAAGGGTCACAATGGAGTGGGGACAACAAGAGAAGGTTAGAGTATTGGTAGTCATGGGGCATGTAATGTGAGATAGCCAACGGGGCTTGGGGAACAGAAGGCAAGGATAGATGGAGCCAAGCAAATGAGGGCACAAGAAAATACAGTAACATAGAAAGCTTCATTGATTGGTCAGATTGGTACTCTTGTTACTACTGCTTTCAGGCAACATCCACCCTAATCCCAGCCTTGCTCTATATCAGGGGTTGAGTGCACTGAAACCAGGAACCTTAACCTTTGCATCACTAAACATTCTCAGCCTGACATCAAAGTTTGACAACCTTCAAGCCTGGGTAGTCCTACATAATCAAGAAGTACTGTCTGCGGTAGACATGGCTCACTCCCAAGATCCCTGATGGAGCCATCAGTTTGCTGGGCTATTTGATCTTCAGGCAAGATCGTAAATCTAAAAGAGGTGGTGGCTATGCAATTGACCTTAAGGACAGCCTTCAGGGCATAGTTCTGAATTTACCCAGCCTAGGGTCATTCAGCCAGGCCCTTGCCATTAAGGTTCTTCTTGGGACCCACAACAAAACTGTCACAATTCTATCTGTTTACATCCCCCCAAAGAACTCAGCCCAAGGTCTCCATGCCATCATAGACTGTCTTGGAAGCCTAACCCTAAGCTCTGAGGTTATACTCTTAGGTGATTTCAATATTAATTGGCTTGCCCCTGAAACTAACCAATTCAAGAATACATTTCAGGCTATCCACTGTACCCAGCTCACTGAACCACCCACTAGGACTAACTACAGGATGTGTACTAGTACTTTAATTGACTGGGTGCTCACCAACTGACCTGATCATGCCTCTAATGCCTCTGTCCATCCGGACGACATCAGTGACCACTCCCCTGTCATGTTCTGTTGGGCTAATAATTTCTCCAATCCACCTCCTAGAACAATCACCAGCAGGGTTCTCAAATCTGGTCATGCTGACCACTTCCAAATGGATCTCCTCAGTGCTGCCTGGTCATTGGTTTTTGAGGCTTCCAACGTTGACGATGCACTTGACCATTTCAACCTCCTTTTCAATACAATCTGTGACATCCATGCTCCCATAAAAAAGTGGTAGATAAAAAGGCTACTTTAATCCCTGAATGAGCCCTGATACCCTTGAACTAATGAAAAATAGAGACCACCTCTGGCATATAGCTAGGGCCACTGGCAAGCATTCTGATACCCTGAACTACAAATGTGCGAGGAACAACTATACCAGGACCATCCGATTAGCCAAAAACATGTACTATAAAGATTCCCTAACCAAGAACTGGAATGACGGGTGCAAATTCTGGGTTAACCTAAATTAGGTCACTAAGTGAGAACCCAAAACCATGCTCTGCTTTGATGACTCCCCCATCCTTGACCCTAAATCTATCATCACCTTTAACAATGCCTTCACTGACTTGCAGCATGTTCTCCCCTCCGACTTCTTCTCCCCCACCATCCCTGCTGCACCCATGTAATCCCCATCACATTCCCCTTTTCGCTTCAAGACTATTACCTTTGAAGAAACCAGGACATATTTGTACAAAGTGCTTGAGAAGGGGAGAATCAGTGGGGATAACTTCGATCTGAAACTAATCTTGCTCTCACTTGAACAAATCCTGTCCATGCTCACCTATATCCTTAACCTCTCGCTCCATCTCACAGTATTCCTCCCAAAATGGAAAGCTGCTGTTGGCCCTGTGGCACTGAGGGGCTGAGGCACTGGATGCCTTACCTCACTCTATGCCAGTGACCTGTGTTCAGGAACTAGCTTGGGCTGCCGGGGGTCAGTAGGGTGGAGAAGGGATCAAGCATTCATAGGACTACTCTCTCTCTCTCTCTCTTTCTCGGGTGGGGACACACCAGTGGGTCAGTGCACAATTGGTGCCTAGTAGTAGCTGGGCACTGGTGCACCAAAGGACTCCACCAAAAGGGGGTAGGTGAGGTAGACACTCGGAGGAGTGTGCATGGGTGCATGTGCGCTCACTCCTTGCAGCATCATTGCATGCCTAGCCTACAGGACAAAAACTACAGGTGGAAAAATTAGGTACTGGTGCTGCAGTATGACAGTCAGTCCCCGTAGGCGCTGCCTGTGTGATGGGAAGACACCCTTCCAGCACCAAATCTGGAGTTATGGTGGGTCGAGGGGATCCCCGCCACCCCACCATGGGGGGGCAAAGCCATGGAGTAGCTGGAAAGGGTGAGCTCTGAGTAGGGGAATGGGGCTGGGGAGCCAACAGGAGGCATCTCTGCCAGGGACTGGGCGGATAAAGAGACTAACTAAAAAAAAAAAAAAAATGGAAAGTTGCAATAGTCACCCCTGTTAACAAGAGTGGGGATCATGCCTTCCCCAGGTACTATAGACTCATCTGTATACTACCACCACTCTCGAAAGCCCTTGAACTAATCGTTGCTGACCAATGTTTAGATTATCTGGACAAGCACATGCTCATATGCAAAGAGCAACATAGCTTTAGGGCTAGGCATAGCACCATTATAGCCCCTTCTGGAGCACACAGGCTTAATCCACAAATCCCTCGATCTTGCCCAGCTAGTTGGGGCTATCTATATTGACCTAACAAAGGCCTTTGACATAGTGAACCATGTCCTTCTGGTTCACTAAATCACTGCCATAGGCCTTGCCCCTGAGATGGCTGCATGGTTCCGCAGCTACCTACACTGCTATTCACAGCAAAGTCGAGATAGATACCTTTCTCTCTGACACCAAGCCTGTATGCTGAAACATTCCACAGGGGTCAATACTGGGCCCCCTCCTCTTTAGCCTATTTCTGAATTGTCTTCCCTTAGCCAGTCAGTACCATATCATCCTCTATGTGAATGATGTGGTTATCTTTTCTAATGGCTCTGACCCCACTGCTCTTGAACAACAGCTACAACGTGACTTCGCCAGCATTGAGTCGTGGTTCAAAAATCATAAACTGATAATGAACTACAAAAAAACAAAAAGCATGTTGTTCACCATCCTTAAGAATAGGCACAAAAACTACCTGCTATCAATATGTAATAGGAGTGGTGTGCCTCTTGAACATGTTCATCACTTCAAGTTTCTCGGAATCACTCAAGACAGTTTGCTCTCCTGCGCCCTCCACATAGACAACACAGCTAAAGCAATCAACAAACGCTTAGGGCTACTTTATCGCCATAGGCAGAGCCTGACCCCTGAAGCCCTCAGCATAGCAGTCCACAGTTCAGTGGGTTCCCTAGTGGACTACAGACTGCTGAAATATGGCTCTGCCACAGATACTGCCCTCTGACATATAAAAACTGCTCTTAACAATGCCTGCAGGCTCACCTTAGGGGCACACCAACTAACCCACACCTGGGATCTCTATGCAAAGGCTCACTGGCTAATGCTCTTTGGTCACTTAAAACATCAATTCTGCCTCCTGGCTAAAAAGATCTGCCTTGGTCAGCTCCCGACTGGGGTCCAACAACTTCTAGTTCCTAGCACTAATCCCAGGCCCACCCAAAATTCAGAACTGCAGTCCTTCCTGACTCCAAAATGTTGAACATCTCAAGAACAAAGGTCTTTTGCCTAATGGGCACCATTGTGGTTCACCTCCCTCCATGAGAACATTATTAGCCTGCCCATTCTGTGGGCATTCAAAAAGAAACTAAAGAACCATTTAATACAGGAATCTCAAGTGTCTGCCATTGCTAGCACCTAGCAAAGGCATCTCCTACCATCTGCTCTTCTGCCAAACAGATCTCTCTCTCTCTCTCTCTCTCAGAAACTGTGCACTTGGGGCTCAACCCCCCCACCCGGTCTCTCCAGCAATTCTATGCGTTAACCCCCTCGTGTTGCTGACAACTAACAGACTCCCTGTTGGGCACAGTTTTTTAGTCTGTTCCTGTATGTATCTGACTGTGTTTACTTTTTCCAGTTTTAGTTTTCACTGTATTTTTTGCATTCCTTTATTTAAAGACCAAATGTACCTAAATGTTCTCATTCTAATTATATTGCCTTGTTTGTCTCAGGCCTCTGTATAATCACCTACTTGTTCTAAATGCACTAACGTGGAACCTATGTAAAGAGCTCTGAGCTCAAATGGTTAATCCGAGATCAGAAATAAATAAAAAAAAAAAAAAAATAGATTACAGATCTTGGTACTGTATTCTAAAGAGGGTGAAAGTCAGGAGCACCCAGGAGGAACAGAAGTCAGAGATCAGAGCTAGCAGTGGAGTTGAAATACAGATAACTGTAAGTCAAAGAATGAGATGGAGTGTATAGGAGTCTGCCTCCCTTTTCAGGCTATCATGAGTGTTCTGATGTCCCCTGGAATGGCACTCCAGGTCCTCACAGAGCCTCCAGGTTGATGTAGTTCCTAAGGGGACATCTGGCCAATGCTGACACATCCATTGGATTATTTCCTTTGAACTTCTGCCCTCAAGTTCTTGACCTTTGTGGAAGGCACATATGTTAGTAAGCCCCTGAAAATGATAGTGAATACCAGCAATTTTTAATGTTTGTTTTAAAGGATTGTCATCCTTTCTACATTACTTCTGCAAAAATGTCCTTATATAAGGATTGTTAGGGGGGTAGAACTAGAGGAGGGAAGGGAAAGGGATGTAACATGCCTGTTCAGTGCCATGGCTTGGAGGGACAGTTAATAAATCTTCAGGATTGTGGGAGCAGCTCCAAGAAGGAGTGAGCTGGATGTCATTATCCACATAGGGACGAATGACCTGGCTGAGAATGGGATCAGAGCAGTGCAACAGGAGTTTGTGGAGTTGGGGAGGGGCCTTGGACAAGTAGCACACACAGTAACCTTTTCGGAAGTGCTGCCTGTCTATGGCATGGATGAGGCTAGGGTACTCTGCACCATGGGATTCAATGACTGGTTGAAAAACTGGTGCAGAGCTCAGGAATTTGGCTTCATTGTGGACTGGAGCTCCACCTGGAGGGATGCAGGCCTATACAAGTGTGATGGTCTGCATCTATCCTGAAGGGGAATCAGTATCTTAGGTGATAGGTTTAAATGCTTCATTGGCAAGCATTTAAACTAGCCAAGGGGGGGCACTGAAAAGGAGAATGAAAATCCTAGCCCCCCCCCAAAGTCAGAGTAGTTAGTGAGGTAAACTCCAAGATAAAGCAGTTGATAGGGATAAGGGCAGGGGTAAATGGAGAAAAAGACAAAGGCAATAAGGACAGGGAAGGGGCAAAAAGAAATAAATCCAGAAAAAAATGGAGGGTAATGAGTACCAATGCCCGTAGTCTAGGTAAATGTTCCCCAAAATGGTGGCCTTGATGGAAGAGTGATGCCTGGATATTGTGGCAGTCACAGAAACATGGTACAAAGAGAACCATGACTGGGATGTCAACATACCAGGGTACACAATCTACAGGAGGGACAGGGAGGGAAGAAGAGGAGGAGGAGGAGTAGCTCGTTATGTAAGAGAAAGGATCAAAGCAGCATAACTAAAGGGTAATCAGGTAGGTGAGGAAGCATGGTGGGTCACCTTGGAGACTGGAAATGGCTCCACAATCCACATAGGGGTTGTATACAGACCCCCGTCTCAGGGGGAGGAAATGGACAAGGAAATGATAGAAGGCATCCTTAGGATGGCAGAGGAAGGGGAGATATTGTTGATGGGGGACCTGAATATGCTAGATGTCAGCTGGAGCACCTTTGCTGCTGCCACATCCAAGAGCAGGCCATTCTTGTTGCCCTACAGGGGCATGCCTCAGACAGTTAGTTTTGGAACCCACTTGGGAGGAAGAAATCTTAGACCTGGAACTCTCAAATGGGGATGGAGGGAGGATCTCTGATCTTGAAGTGGGTAGCCATCTGGGAACAAGCAACCACGAAACAGTGTGGTTCACAATAAACTTAGCTTTAGAGTCGAGCCACACAAAAGTGAAGGTACTGGACTTCAGGAGGGCTGATTTTGTCAAAATGAAGAGTGCCTCAGAAAAGCACTAGCAAACAGGCAAGAAGGTGGAGTGGAGCAACAATGGGGAAACATCAAAATTGCCATCACAGAGGCAACAAGCTTATGTGTGAAACCAATAAACAAATAAAAATGAAAGAAAAAAACACTATGGTTCTAAAAAGAAGTGACGGGGAAGGTAAGGGAGAAAAAGATAGCATTCAGGAAGTATAAGGAAACACAGAAGAAAGAGAACAGAGAACTGTACTAGTTAAAGCAGAAGGAAGTGGGGAAGGAGTCAGAATAGCAAAGGCCCAAACAGAGCAAAAGATAGCTAACTCAGTTAAGAAGGGGGATAAAACCTTTTATAGGTACATTAGGGAACAAAGAAAGACGAAGGCAGGGATACTGAGGCTGAATAAAGAGGAAGGTGGTTGGGCAGAGAGCGACAGTGAAAAAGCAGGGATACTGAATTAATATTTCTGCTCAGTATTCACAATGGAAAAGCAGGGGGAGAGACCTAATCCAGTCAATAGAAGCACTCTGGAGAGGGGGGTTGATATTAGTACTTTCACAGAAGAAAGGGTTCTGAAAGAACTCTTAAAACTGAAGGTGGATAAAGCAAAGGGGCTTGATGGGATTCACCCCAGAATTCTAAAAGAACTAAGGGAAGAACTATTAACACCACTGACTACCCTCTTTAATAAATCACAGGAGGATAGTGTGGTACCTGAGGACTGGAGAAGGGCAGATATGATTCCCCTTCACAAAAGTGGGAGCAAGACAGAGGCAGGAAACTACAGACCTGTCAGTTTGACCTCAGTGGTAGGGAAATGATGGAATCACTTCTGAAGGAAAGAATTGTTGAGTACCTAAAGGCCAGTGGGGCACAGCACCCAAGGCAGCATTGATTCACAGTGGGAAGGTCATGTCAAACAAATCTAATTGATTTCTTTGACTGCGTGATCAAATTAGTAGACCATGGAGGGGCTGTGAATGTGGCCTACCTAGACTTTAGCAAGGCATTTGACACAATCCCACATGAAAGATTAATAAACAAATTAGCTAGCCTGGGAGTGGGTCCAAGGGTGGTAGCCTGGGTAAAACTGCTGGACAACAGGACACAGTGGGTAATAGTAAATGGAGTCCACAGTGAAGAAAGGATGGTTACTAGTGGGGTACCGCTGGGTTCAGTACTGAGGCTGGTCCTTTTTAATGTCTTTATAAGTGACATTGCAGAGGGACTGGAGGGGAAAGTATGTCTATTTGCAGATGACACAAAGATCTGCAATAAGGTTGATATGCAAGGTGGGTTGGAAAGGATGAAAAGGGACTTGACAAGGTTGGAGGAATGGTCAAATGTATGGCAGCTTAGATTCAATGCAAGGAAGTGCAAAGTAATGCACCTGGGAAACAAAAACCCTGGGGAAGAGCACACAATGGGGTGGGGTGAGATACTGACAACAACAAAATGGAAAGGGACCTGGGGTAGTCATATCAGATGACCTAAAGGTGGGCCAGCAATGTGAGAAGGCAGTAAGAAGGGCTGGGGGGATACTGGGATGCATAGGGAGAGGCATCACCAGAAGAAAACAGAAAGTTGTTGGCCCTCTTTACAGACAGTTGATAAGACCACATCTGGAGTACTGTGTACAGTTCTGGAGATCCCATCTCTGCAAAGACATAGACAGTGTGGAGGCTGTCCAGAAGAAGGCAACCAAAATGGTGCAGGGTCTGCAGCAGAAGACATATGAAGAAAGACTAAAGGAGCTTAAGTTGTATAGCCTTGAGTAAAGCAGGGAGAGGGGGGAATGATAGAAACTTTTAAATGCCTCAAGAGAATCATCAAAGTCCAAGAGGGTAGCATCTTTCAAAAAAAAAGATGTGCAAAACAAAGGGAACACAATTTGAAGATGGGGGGAGGGCTCCGAGGTAATGTAAGGAAGTATTTCTTCACAGAGAGGGTTGTAGATGCATGGAACAACCTTCCTGAGGAAGTCATAGAGTCAAAAACAGTGGGGAAATTCAAGAATGCATGGGACAGACATAAGGCAATTCTAGTGGGGGTTTGAGGAAGTAGGCTGTTGGTTAACTAGGATCTGCAGCTTATCCATTAGGTAGGAAATGGGAAGACTAGGTGGGCCAAATGTTCCTTATCTTCCGTCATATTCTATGTTTCTATAAGGAGATTTTGAACCCTGTCCAGTACAGGTTCCAGTTTCACAGACCACAAGAAGAAGACATTCCTTAACAGAGTATCTAAAGAAGTAGGCAATACTGGGATGGAGGCATGCGCCAAGTGTGGCTGAGGGAACTCTAGTATCATGTGCCTGCTCCACTTCTACCTCTCTGGGCTAGCATGGGACCATCAGTTTCGGCAGCATTTCATGGAGAAATTTCTCCATGCTTGTCCCTTCAGCTTTTTCTGGGACCCCCAAAATTCTTACAGTATTACAGCGTCCCCTATTCCCATGATCCTCTGCTCATTCCCAAAAACGGTCAAGGCACTGTTCATGCTGGTCAAGGTACTGCCGGGTCCAGTGCGGGAAATCCTCAAGGTCAACCATCTGCTGTTCGAGGATGTCAACTCGGTCTGCCAAATTCTTCACTTCTTTTGATGTAGCTGAAGAAGAAGCATTTAGGTCCACCATATTGGCCAGTGAGGTTTGAAGCAATCATGTGATGTTGCCCAATGATGTGGCATTCTCTGTGGACTGAGATCTGCCTTCAGTGGCAGCCATGCTAGTGGGTTGTCAAGTGCTCCTCAGCATGCGTGTGAAATGAAATCTGATAGATAATCCCACAGTGAATTTTTGGTGGGTGAAAAACAACATGTGATTATCATCGATGCTACAATCAGGTTCCCGATCTCCAACTACTGAGGCCTGCAGTTGCCAGAAAACAACAAATAAGCACTAGACGAGTTCTGACTGTGTGAAAATGTGAATACTACAGGATGTGAGAGAGAGAGCAATGAAATCAAGTGGCCATCATCACTGGTGGCAAGCAACACCCCCAGGTCACTATGTTTAGTAATAAACCATGAAGAATTATCATGGACATCTATGTGCACTACTCTGAATTCTTGCAATACACCAGATAACCACTAGAGCTCACTGACTTACTGACTTGTGGAACGATTTTCGCCTGAAGCACTGTTTCTGTAAAAAACATCTGCTGACTCTTCAATAACCCTGTAGATAATGTATATTTTTACTATCTGAAAATAATGTCACCAAGTGATGCCAAGCCCTATAACTAGCCTTTTAACTGGCCCAACTGTGTGCTGACCTTTCTGCCACATGTCTACACTATGCTGCCTGTGTCTGTGTTCAGCAATGGGTGTCTTTGTATGATCCTCAGTATGGTATGGCAGTCCCCCACATGTGGGAGTGCTATACCATATGCACACACATCAGAACATAGAGCACTTAGGTCATTGTGACACAAGTATCTGGATATCTTTAGTCATGATATAACATGATGTTGGGCATTACTGCTGCAGAAGTGTTGAAGGGGTATTGCAGAGCCATGATGTAAGTGCAGGAAAGGTAATTCAGTGGTGGTAGGTGCTTTGTGAAAGTTAAATTCCACAAGTGGAATTCCAGTAATATTACCTATTATGTTTTGATGAATTTTTGAGCAAATTTGGCAAATTAATAATTCCTAAAGTATGAACAATAAATCTTAACCTACTAAACCACATGCATCCATCTTAATTAGATTCAAAGACACATTTAGTTTGATATGCATGCCACATCTTGAGTGTATAGCCGCAATAGCAGTGGAGCTATAAACATCCACACATTTTGAAAATGGTCACACAATTAAACAAATTGTGAAATTTTGAGTGATTGCAACTTACAATTTACATAACCAATTGCCTCTCTATTTAGCAGTTTCTATGAATCTTCCAAGAAAATATGAATTTCAGTTTTCAGTTATCTAGCTCCAAAGGGAGCTAAGTTGTAAGCATAGGTATGTTGTGCCTGCTCTTGTCATGTGTTACCTGGTGCATCATGCATACCCCTGCTTGCAATGCCTGGACAGACTCTAGGGCTGACATGTACTGTAACTAGTACAGGGGTCAGTGGTGGCAGATTGCAGGTTGTAGGCACTGCACAGGGCAGCATACACTGTGTTAGGCCCTATCACACATGAGGGAGTGCCGTATCATATACGCACATGTCAGAACAGCATGTTTGTGGTGCCACAGGAGCCTTGCTGCCCTGTCTGGCCTGTCCCCCCAAACAAGACATCTGTTGCAGCTGTGGTACTGTATAGACATATGGGCAGTTTTAGTGGGGAATGTATACTGAATGGAGCACTGTGTTTCACTGCAGGGGACTAATCACACCTCCTTTTTCCTCCCCTACAGATCTCAATACCAAAACCACTCAGGACAGGGACCAGCTGACATGGGAGCAGCGGCACCAGAGAGAGGCCCAGGAGAGGTCACCTAGTTGTGAGAGAGCCCATGGAAATGCTGCAGAGGAGCAGCATCCAGGTGACTACCCTGCATTGTGTGTGGCACCTGGATATACATGTACGCATGTATAGGTGCCAATACAGCTGGCGCTGTGGTGGCAATGGCCCTCCCGCTGTCATGGGTATTGGGACTGTCCTTCTTCATTATACTCTTTACTATATTTGACACTGGTGGGGTGCATCTTGACACTGTCACACATGTTATCCAGGTGGTTATGGACAATGCATCATCTGTGCAGCATGACAAGTATTAGTGGCATAGGGGACAGCGGCACCCCAGGATTGCAGCTGGCAGCAAGTGTAGTCCTATCTTGTGGGAATGTGGCACAGTGGGTGACCATTTCTGGTGTCAACAGCATACCAGGTCTGGGGGTGGGGGGGTAAAAGGCACCAGATAATGCTGTCATGGTGTGTGTGGACATGCAACAACATTGTTCAACTGCTTGGGCCAGCTCTATGGGTCATGGCAAATGTTACTTAATAAGATATTCATTACCTGTAACACAGAGAATATTGTACATAAAGCCACCTGTATATGCAAAAGTTTTTATATTGGTAAAACGACAAGAAAATTCAAACAAAGGATTGATGAACACCTTAGAACAGTGAAAAAGAAGGAAGATAAACACACCCTTGCACAGCATGTGATGAAAATGGACAACAACATTACTTTAGGTTCCAGGGAGTAGAGACAATTCACACTCCAACAAGGGATGGTGGTACTTGATAACATTTTGTTACAAAGAGAAAACTTCTGGCAGAACGCCTTGTGAGCTGTGTATCATAATGGGTGTGGTCTTAATGAAAAGTGTCAACTGTCTCCATTTCTGAAGAAATCTTAAAACATTTCCTCTAAAAGGCTGACTCTTGTTGAGACATACTGTAATTTTTGCACTGCAATGGGGTGTTTTTATATACATTTTTGATTTCCCCTGACCCCTGTCTTCCTTTCCTGTGCTGCATGGGTGTCATAACTCTAATGTAGACACGATATATAGTTTACTGCCCAGCTCTATAACTGTCCATATATATTTTTATACAACCATGAATTATTAGTTTTCAGCCTATATGTTTTTAGATGGATGCACGTGCTGGTTTTTGATGTCAAATACATATTTATATATATATAGTGGTAATCTTTGCACCCCTTTTCCCTTTGGCAACTTTCCCTCTCCCCTTCTCCTCCTACAGTATTAAGTAAGCATTTAGTTTAACCTCCTGTATAATGTAGATTAGCATCTATTTGATATTTGCCGTAATTGTATCAATCTAGATTTACATGATTATTTATTTTATGGATGGTTCATTCATGATAATGGGCATATTTTGATGAAATGTTATATAGTAGGGTAACATGTAAGGTATATGTGTATTATTCAAGCACTGTCACTTTAAGGAATTACAATTTAAGTGATTACCTGCCCATAGCAATTCACGCCTTGAAACAGAGCACAGAGGAGGTGCTCAAAAATGTTTGGTGGTGTTTTGGTCATGCGAAACCTTTCTAACTTAATAAAATGTTGTTTTTGAATCAGTACCCAAGCTTAAGGGGTCTTCTTCTCCAGGTAAATGCCTTTCTTCTTCTTTTACATGTATACTAACATACTAAGATGCCAGCAGAGTAGGCCTAATGGTCTATCGAGTCTGCTCGAAAATCAACACCCGGTCAGGACACCGTTGCTGCCCTCCATGCCAGCCCCCTGTAAAACCCCTGACCCCACCCCCATCAAAGTTACACCTCCAGATCTGGCATTACTCAATTTAACCTTCCCTTATACCTGTCCCAGACCCTCTTGAATCCCTTTTGATTTATTGCACACAACTGTAGCTCGGCCAAAAATCTTGTCACCTTTTTGCTTTTATAGCTGCCAGTACAGCTGATGCTGTATTGGCAGTGGACCTCCTAATGTCATAGATATTGGGCCTGGCCCTCCCCATTGCACTCTTGGCTATGTCTAACAGTAGTGGGGTGTGCCTTGACACTGCCACACATGCTGTCCAGGTGGTTATGGACAATAAATCATCTGTGCGACATGACATGTATTACTGGCATAGGGGACAGCAGCACCGCAGGATTGCAGCTGGCAACAGGTGTAGTCCTATCCTGCTGAGACATGGCACAGTGGGTGTCCATTCCTGATGTCAACAGCATATTAGGTGTTGGAGGGTTTAAAAGGCACAGGGTAATGCTGTCATGGGGTGTGGGGACATGCACCAGCCTTGTTCAACTGCTTGAGCCAACTCAATGGATGATGGCCAGTTAAGGCAGGGGGTATGTGCCCCTTACATCCCTGGCCTGATGGTGTGCTGACCTTTCTGCCACATGCCTGCACCATGCTGCCTGTGTCTGTGTTCAGCAATGGGTGTCTCTGTATGATGCCGACACTGGATGCATCCCTATGGCTGCTTCACATCAGGGATTCTGATAGTAGGCACTCACCATGCACATGGGGTGGTGGGCCAAAAATGCCACTGTGCTGTGTCATGGTGTGTGCAATCTACCACAGTGTACCTATGTGCCACCAGCATGCTGCCCTGTGTCTGTCTGCATTTTGGCTGGAGGTTCCGATTGCCCTTACTCTGATTAGAGGTTAAAAGTTTTTAATTGTTAGGGTCATCCACAAAAGACCAAGTAGTATCGCGCAAAACCAAAAAACTGGATGAACTCCACTCTGAGCAAAAGTTGCTTGTTGTAATATTCTTTCTTTATTTTTTCATATGGACACTTACTGGGGAACATTTCATGGTGAGCACACTTTCTCAGCTTCTTGTGTTTTTCTTTAATAAATCATATAATTACAATTAGTATTTTATTTTCCATTTCTTTTCCTTCTCATTGGCAAGCACTGATAAATTAATCCTTGTCCCACACACCTTATTTTCTGACATTTATCCACATTTTCATTATTAATTTTCTATTAGTCTTAATACTGCATTAAACTTATATATATATACATATATATCCAAGAGGGTAGCATCTTTCAAAAAAAAGAGACGTGCAAAAACAAGAGGGCACAATTTGAAGATAGAGGGAGGACGTCTCAGAGGTAATGTGAGGAAGTATTTCTTCACAGAGAGGGTTGTGGATACATGGAACAGCATTCCTGAGGAGGTTGTAGAGTCAAAAACAGTGGGGGAATTCAAGAATGCATGGGACAGACATATGGCAATTATAGTGGGGGGTAGGAGGAAGTAGGCTGTTGGTTAACTAGGATCTGCAGCTTATCCGTTAGGTAGGGAAATGGGCAGACTAGGTGGGCCAAGCGGTCCTTATCTGCTGTCAAATTCTATGTTTCTATGTTATATAGATATGATTATTTATTTCTACATTTCTGGTTTCTCTCTAGTGGATCCACCTACGCTCTATAACAATCACCACTTATTTTTCTCAAGCTGTCCGATGTATTTTCCAGTGCAACATATTACAGCTTATAAAATGGGTCTGAACAATGCTACATCCTGATTGGCTGAGAGGTGCCTCTGGCCGTGTCCTTATCAAGACATATTGTGCCAACCAGCACCTCTTCAGCCAGTCAGGACGCAGCACCTCTGGAAATCCATACATGCCAGAAGAGATTAACAAAAGTATAGAAGCTGCTGTCCTGGCGATCTATGGTCACTGCCAGCCAGCCCCCCACGGCATGGTCTCTCTCCTAATTCAGTGAAACTCCACCCCAGTGTCTTTAAAAAAATCTAACCTCACTTTTGGTCAGAAGTTAGTATACGGAAGTAAGCTGACTGGAGATGAAACGGATATCCGCATGTCATGCAACGCAGCTTTCAAATCACAAATGCAGCTCAAAGTACGATGCCACTGTCTGCACTAACATGTTGCCGCTTTTCTTCTGCTTGGTCACACTGCACACGGACACAACCCTGAAGGACTTAGCCCTACTTAACCACTACCTAGTACCGAACACAATTCTCGCACAACAGATACTCATCATTTCCACTGTCTGAGTGAGCAAGAGGCCCTTACCTGTACTTTTGTCACCATCTTGAGCTGCTGAGTGTTTCTCCTGGCAGCGGGACATGGGGGATTGCAAGAGGAGCATAAAGATCTACTATGTGACTTAAAACAAGAAGTTAACATGCTAAAATGAATATTAACATGATCTACTGTTACAATTCTCAACGGACATCCCGCTGCTGCGCACAACGCAGCTTTAAAATCATAAACGCAGCTCAGCAAGTGCCACTCTCTGCACTAACATGCTGCCGTTCACCATCTTGACCTGCTGAGTGTTTCTCCTGGCAGTGGGACGTGGAGGGATTGCAAAAGGAGCATCAAGATCTACTATGTGACTTAAAACTAGAGTTAACATGTTAAAATGAATGTTAACATGATCTACTGTTGCAATTCTCTTTTCTTTTTAGAAAACTGATTCTAATTAATCCAGTTAGGAACTATTTTATCTTATTTTTAAGATTGTTGTCAAATAAATATCTTCAACTTTAAACCAGACAACTCTGTTTCTACTTTATTTACAAAAGTGCAGTGCCCATTTTATAGTGGAATAAGACACTCTGAGCTGTGTTTATGGAGTTGATAAGAGCACTTCCCAGGTGCGTTATCACCGCCAAGCGCCTGCGGCCTCATTATGCACCCATGCTGCTCTTATCTGCTCATAAACCACACCTTGTCATGTCTTATTCCTTACATGTTATTACCCCATCTATATGGTCAGTAAATTTATGTTCTCACCTTTTGAGTTATTGTCTATCTTTCTTCAACATAAATTCAGTATTTCTACATACAGTATATCATGCCACTGTTCTTTTCTGTATGAAAGAAATCTTAGGCTTGTCAAAAAGTCCTACGTGAGCTAAGCTACATTTCATAATAACACTTCATAATTTTTATTCAGACATAAAGTCTTTGAGCCCTTGTGAAAAATACAAGTTATGCTTTCATTATTCTCCCCTGCCCTTTGGTGGTGTCTATTGCTTCCACCGTTAATCAAAACTCATTTATAAAACTTTGTTCCTTATCTGTGTAAAAAATATATTCCAATATAAACGACAGTTCCTTGAATAGTATTCATTATTAGCTACTGAACCTGACATACTGTCTTTTACAAAAACACACAATTTGTGATGCTTTACTTGTTACTGTTTAATTGTTACATGCTGTGTGCTCACCAAGAAATACCTTCATTTACCAGCTAAGATTTAGTGTAGTTTTTATATATTCTCTAGCACAGCTTTCAGAATCTTGTGCTTCCCAAGTTTTCTTAGTAAGTTCTCTCACCTATTCATTAATACAGTTCTTTAGTGAATGCCTCCCTCATCTGTCTGCTCTACTAGCGTTTAGCTGAAAATAAAAAACAGATTGCTGAGTATATTTGCTGTCTCCATTTCAATTTGCAGAGTTGCTCTGAGTACAAAATGTTACTACCATTATTTTGGGAGTCCAGTTTTCTTGTGTGGCTATATCCTGGCTTCTCAGAAGGTAGAACCAACATAGCTAGCTCCTGCACAGTTTAAATACTGCAGAATGGTGGGGTCAACCTGATGTCATGAATGATGCCACAACACTGTCTCCACCTGCAGTGCTGGCCATCTGTGTGGATAGGCTGCACAAAGCAAACCTACCCTGTAGTGCTGTGGAAGGATATAAGGATAGAGAACCAGCCCTACAGGTCTTACAGGACAGCAGTTCACCCCCTACGAGCCCTTGATTGTATTTTTCCTACTTATATTCCTAAATGAAGCTAAACAGGATTATTTTACCCTCTGGAGATATTTTTTAATGTTCCACCAAAAAGGTACTATGTGAATTCATGTATAAAAAGCAGTGGAAGGTAAGAGCTATGAGGAAATGACCATCGAAGGGATAGACTATACAAACGAAGAAGGCTAGAATAATTTTGTCAAAAAGGTTTTTTTATCCACAATCTGTGTATATTTTACTTTTGGTGACACCACATTTATCTATATATGTACCTCAAAAAATGTTAATATAATATTAACTAAAAAATGGGAGGGAAGGGAAATGTGTGGAACCAATGATTATTAGTATTATAAATCAATCCTCCTTTTATTAAGTCAGACATTTCGCCTTCTTATTCTCATACATACATCCTATATTTATCCTATCTCTTTCAATGTTTCACATTTCAGATTGTTTATAGGTTCCTATAGTATCAGCCTGATATCCATATCATGTTTAACAGTTAAGAATTGAAATATAAACAAAACATTGCCGTACATTTCTATAATGAAGTTCTTTATGTATATCCCTAGGATATGTTTCAATTTTCCATAATCTTTTCAGTGTCCTATTGGTAAAGATACCAGTCATAGTCCTCATTTAAGCCAAATCTATTTTTCATACTGTCCAAGACAAAGATCCAATAGACTTCCCTTTTGGGGGACATCATCTCATTTTATATATTTTCGCTTTGGCTCACTCACGTGCTCTTGTCCCTGGAATCTGAGTCTCAGCACTGAGTGTCTTGCTGAGTTAAAATGTCTTGCTACTGATGATCCTTCATCACATGTCCTTATTTTACTTTTATGTTCACTCATTCTTGCTCTCAAGTCTCTGGTTATCTTACCCACATACATTCTGTCACATGGGCATAGGATAATGTAGAAAACATGATCTCTAGTGCATGTTATATGTTGCTTGATGTAATATTTCTTGTTGGTAAAAAGATGTTCAAAATATGTTTTACCCCTTGTGCTTCTGCACTGGAAACAGCGGCCACACTGGTAGCTTCTATTTCTTAGAGGTCCTAATAATAATTGCCTTGGTTGTCTAACTCCTGTTATGTGTGCAGTGTGTACTAATTTGCCCTTCAGTGTCTTATTTTTCTTGAATGCTATTAAGGGAGGATCCCTAAATCTCCCATTCTCATTGTTACCCACCTGTACAATGTGCCAGTTATTCATTATAATACATTTTCTCTTGCCTTTCAAGCGGCTGTAATTTGCAGAAAAGACTATCCTGTCACCTATATCTTGGTCTGCCCTCCCCTGCAAGAAGATATTCTCTTTGCATGTTGCCTACTTCCTCTCATGCCCTGTTAACCAGGAGTCTTATATATCCCCTATCAATAAATCTGTTGGCAATTTCCCCTGCCACTCGTTGATATTCAGTATCTTCACTGCAATTTCACTTAGCTCTCATGATTTGGGCCTTAGTGATGCTCCTTTCCAAATTCGGGTCATGAAAACTTGTGTAATGTAGAGTGGTGCTCCTGTCTGCCAGTTTCCTATAAAGAGTGGTAGCTATGCCATTGTCTGTTTTATATATTTCCATGTCCAAAAAAGAGAATTTTTGCATTGTTTGCTGTCATTGTGAAAGACACATTTTCACTTCTGCAATTTAAATATCTCTCAAGCCTTTCTAGGTCTTCTCTCTTGTTCCTCTCCAGATGACCAAAATATCAATGAAATGTTTCCAAAATCAAATATTCTGGCTAAAAGGATTGCTGGTGCCAGCTAAAATTTGTTTTCTCAAACTCCCGCATGTAAATATTTGCATTTGTTGGAGCCTTTGTGCTCCCATTGCAACTCATCTCACTTGAAAATAACATCTCTCTTCAAATGTGACATAATTATTTCCCAAAACAATCACTGCTCGTTGTTTCAAAAATTCACTTGGTGGGTGCTTGTCCTGTCTCCCATTTAAAGCCCCCCAACAATGCCTCCAGGCCCTTGAATGTTGTATGCTAGTGTACAAGTCCTTTATATTGCGGGTGACTGGAATAATGTTTTCCAATCCCAATGATTCTTGATAATCTCTCCTATCATCTGAATTACATGTCCTGTGTCTTTGATGTATGTCTCCATTTTTTCAACCTCTAGTTGTATATGATAATTCATGTACTTTGATAAAGGTTCCAGTATGGAATTTAGTCCTGAGACAATCAGGCATCCAGGTGGTATATGTGGATCCTTGTGGATCTTGGGCAGTACATAAAACAGGGGAGTTCTGGGATATGTAGTAGCTAACATGTCAGCCTCTTCTTTTGCTATCCAGCCCATGTCTATGTCCATATTTAGCATAAGTTCCACTATGATTTCATCTATTGGATCTGATTCTATCAATTGATACCTATCAGGACACCCCACCACACCCCCATGTCCCCATCCTCAAACCCCTAACTCCGCGCAGTCCTCCCTACCCCAACTCCCCCCCACACACACACATGGGAGACACATGCAAGATTGTAAGACACCATACCAGTCAGTCACATCTGTAAGCACAATGATCACAACACTGTACTACTTTCACATACCACTATGTTTTGAAACACAAATATAGTATGATCGACTCTATACTGCCAGCACTGTATGATGACACGTTATAACTGGCATATCTTTCTCATAAAGTGAAACTTAGTCTGCACAGACTTTCAAAATATTGATTTTTATGTGTCATAATTCAACGATTGGCTTGCTGCAGGTATTGGTGCTACCACATTAGCATGTGGTAGCAGGACAGACACAGCTGATACATAGATAGTACTTTTTACATACTACAAAAGTATTTTGCGAAAGTATTTTTTGGAAAAAGTTTAAAACATATTTCTGGGGGAGTTAACCCCCACAAAAATATATGGCTACCATCCTCAGGACCCGACTAGGTAAACAGAACAATCAGTGTTTACCTAGAGGGTCCCAATTTTTAAAAGCCAGACATTTTTCTGTGTCACAAACTGTAATCAAGATGGCCAAATCAAGAAAGTAAAAGGTCCATTTGCGACAGCAAAAAGAGCCTCTCAGGAACGTTTTCTGATTTTTGTTAACTTTTCCCATTGACTCTAATAGGAAATTTGTTTTTTGAATAACTTTGAACAGTTAAATATGTTTTCACCAAATCTTCAAAAGGCACATTGGTGTCCAAAGCTGCATCTTCCCTGAAGTTTTTGGACCAAATGGACAAACCATATGGGCTTTGGGTGTGAGCAAAGAAATGCGCAAAAAGTCCTTTTTTTTTTCTGTAACTCTGCAACTGTACATCCGACAATGCAACTAGCTAGATCCAGAGATCTATAATGCCAGACCATGCATGCAAAATTTTAGGCCAATCCATTGTATGGTGGCAAAGCTATTAAGGTGCAAAATTTGAGGTTTTGCATTAAATTGGCTACTCAACCCTAACTATAGTGGTGCTACTGCACCACTACACTATATACAGTGGGCTGGATATTCAAAAAGGTTGTGCACTGCGCAATAGGGTTGCACCAGTGCAAGTCAGAAAATGTGCCATTCTGTGATATTCAGCAGGAGGCAGTTACGCCACTGAAACATGCTGAGCAACAGCGCAATGATAATGAAGTCATGTGCAACTGAAGGGGGTGGAACCATGCATAAAGTGCGCAGTGCAATGTTCAAAGACTTGCGCAATGCGCAACAGTGGAGCAGGTGGAAGTTGCACCATAGCGGAAATGAGCCAAAATAAAAAGGAGCAAGGAAGAGGTGCAAGAATGTTACAGGGAAGCCACATGAGGCAGAGAGAGAGAGACAGAGAAGTGGGCAGGCCAGAGAAACAAAAACACGGAATAGGGGCAAGGGAATGTGTGTGGGGCCACAGATTGCAGAGGCCAGTAGGTGTACCCGGTGCAGTGGAGGTAGCAGTCAGGACAGCGGGGGGAACAAAGCAACAACAGCTGTCGGGGAACACAAGCCAGGGACATGGACAGTGCCACCTTCCACATGGAAGCTGCAATGAGGGGGGTGAGAAGGCATACTGCAGGGGGACGTGGCCATGGAAGGGCCAGTCGGTGGTATGCCCCCAACAGGCAGTACTGAGCCTGCACCAGCTTTGAGCTGTACACAGATGTCAAGATTGTGGGCTGGTACCACCTGAACAGGGCAATACTGAGGCAGCTCTGTGAGCTGTGCAGTGATGTGATGCAGGCACCCACACAACGGAATCATGCTCTGTCAGTGGAGACAAAGGTAACAGCCTGCATATGCTTGCTCACCACGGGTACCTTCCAGAGACCAACAGGGGACACCACAGGCATAACACAGTCGGCCACATCACACATCCTCACCCAATTCCTCAGTGCACTGCTGCCACATGCTGTGGAGTACATCCATTTCCCCAGCACCGCGGCGGAGCACAGAGCAAACATACAGGAGTTCCACAGGGTAGCACGTATGCCTGGCATGCTAGGAGTGATAGACTGCACCCATGTGGCCATTCACATGCCACCTGGCCCTGATGGGGCCGCCTACATGAATCAGAAGGGATATGCCAGTGTCAACTGCCAGGTGGTGTGTGATGCCAGAGGGCACATCATCAATGTCTGTGCTATGCACCCTGGGGGAGCACATGATTCCTTCATCTGGTACCAGTCAGCAATGTGCCATTGATTCAAGAGTGGGGACATCCCCACAGGTCATCTAGTGGGTGAGTATGCATGTAGAACTGACAAATCGTGGGCAAGGGGGGGTAAGCCAGAGGTGCCATGGGCACACAGGGTTTGGGGCAGTCTGAGCCTGAACAAGACACTAACCTCCACTATCTCTACACAGGTGGCAGTAGATACCCACTCTGTCCCTGGCTGCTCACACCCTACTGGCGGCCCATGACCCCATCGCAGAAATACTTCAATGAGGCACATGCCACCACACGCAACATCATTGAGCGGGTGTTCGGGATGCTGAAGGTGCATTTCTGTTGCCTGGACACCTCTGGCAGTGCCCTACAGTATAGCACCTCAAAGGCCTGTGGGATATTCCTCGCCTGTTGTATCCTGCACAACATGGCCAAAGACTGTGAGATAGCCGTACAGGTTGAAGAGGGGGACAGCAATGGGGATGATGGTGACGCTGGTGATGATGGGGATGGGCAGCCCCCCCTTGGCCGACGGGACCCCCGACTGATCCGGCTGGCCCAGCTGCACCGGGACACCATCACAGAGGAGCACTTCAGCCAACACAGGTACATCATAGGGCCATGTGCAACCACCAGTGGCTAGGGCACAACCCACATACACACATGGAAACACACCAGGGGTGCATGCTGGCAAAGGAATGTGGCAGGGCACAGAAGCACACACATACAACCAGGGAGGGGTGAACAGTAACATGCCACATGGACGGACACACACACACGCACACACAATAGGCACAAAGTGCACAGGGGTCAGGTGCAAAACAGAGCTGGAACACAAACACTAGCAACACACATGTCCACAGGCCACCATGTCCACTGACTGTCTATGTGTGTGTGTGTCAGATGCTGGGCACCATCGCACTTTGGTGTACAGCGCAATGCAGGCATCATCATGCACATGTACCTGTGGACAGCAGTCGGGAGGGTGTGCAGGTGGACCCTGTGTCTGCGTGTAGGGCTGGGCACCTACCGGTGCACTGCCCACCAAAACACACAATGCACGCAGGGCAGCACCAGACAGTGCCCGCACTGGGAGACAGGTCAGTCTTGTGGCACAGTGCCATGTCCACCTCGAATGCTTGGGTGGCCCCGCCGAGACCCAGAAGCACTGGCAGGCTGACCACAGGCCTCATGGGGTGGCACCGATGGTCCACCAGGGGTTCCACTGTGCGAACGCAACCGTGCCCGCACAGGGGTCTGCAGCACACTGAACATACCTGCACCAGGAGTGCTCGGGATGCCCACAGCTGAACCCGGCATTGACAGAGTGGGTGTCGCATGATGCCGGGAACGGGGAGTGGATAGCGAACTGCATGGTGTGAGCGACACATGGGCACCTGACTGTGTGCCCATTGTGGCCATGACAGCGACCAATGCTTGTGTTTGCCTGTCAATGGCAGCGATCACATCCTCCCACAAATTGTCAATCCGTCACAGGATCCTATCGGTGTCCTTGCTGTGTCGCTCCTCGACCCACTCCAGAGCCACACACAGTGCCTCCACGGATGTTGCAAGCCGCATCTGCTGCTGTACTGATGCCTGCAGTAGCGGTGTGCCCATAAAGAGGCCGTCTGCCACCTCGGCAACCTGTCCCTCAGGGTATGGAAGGGCCTGATGTTCAGCACCCCTTGAGGGCAAGTGCTGCTCACCAGGACCAGGTATGGGCAAGTCCACAGGTGGTGCACAGATGCCACCGCTGAACCCTGAACCCCCAGTCCCGGTGGGTGACTGCTGCTGCTGCCCCTCCGCCTGCTGTGCCCAAGGGATCAGTTGTTCCGCCGCTGTGGCCACAACAGTGCAACAGTGTCACTGACCTGACCAGCCACCGGTGCTGCCCCACCCACCGGTGCTGACAGGCACAGTCTGGGACTGTGCTGACATGCTGGCACACATGTCAGAACCAGCCAGGTCCATGAGCGTAAGCTGGCCTGCTGTGTGTCCATTCCATGACACACACATGTCACTGCCCATAGTGGTCATTGCATCATCAATGGTGCAGGTCTGTGCCACAGCCACAGACACAGTGTGCTGGCATCCTTGGATGCCAGACCACTGAGACACAGGAAGGGCCTCCCCCACACCTGTCTCAGCAACATCAGTGTTGGCAGCCAGGCAGACCCACTGTTGCAATGCTTGCCGGCTACCTAAGGAGGTGGATGGTCCCTCCCCCAACTCCAGATGACTGTCTGCAGTGGACAGGCCCTCCACCGCTGACCCCTGCAGATGAACAGGATCTGCAACAGAAAGTAAGGACACGTTACTGCATGTGATCTACCCCCCTGACAGACCATGATGTACCATGCAGTGATGGGCTACCACCTGTCTGGAAACCACCTCCTGGAATGCCCTCAATGGCACTGCACTGCATGCTTGCAGCAAGCCTTTCCTCTTCCGGAGTCAGCTGCACCACCTCCGGCTGGCCCCCACCTGTTGCAGCACGTGCCACCCTGATGGCAACCACCTTCTCCTTCACCCTCCTCCTGTCGGTACCCATCTTCTTCTTAAACTCCTGCACAGAGCGCTGTTGTCTGCCATGCAGGTTGATGGCATGTGCCACCCCCTCCAATGCAGCAGCACGGGCCTGAGGGGTGCCCTGCCATCCACTGAGCAGTGGCTCCTGATCGATGTTGGCCTCGAAGAGTGCCTCCGTCTCGGCCTTGGTGAAATTGGGCCTCCTCTTCCACCCACCATCGTTGTCCTCCTCAGCCAGTCCTTGCTCGGTCATTATTCAGCCTGTATGGGTGACAGTGGTTACCTGTGACTGTGCAGTACAAAGCAAGTCCCTGATACCACAGTCCAGAACACCACACAGCATGCAACTCACCAATAAACTGCAGTAACCGAATATGGCCACTGCAGAACAGTGTCACAATTTTATAGTGCAATCCATGCAAATTAGGTGTGGAGCAACTTTAATGAGATGCAAATCACGCTGCTGTGCCATTGCATGGCTGATCGGATGATTTGCATATGACAGCTGAATATCACACTTTTGCACTTTGCGCAATTGTGTTGAACGTGCTGAGCCAATGGCGCAGTTCTGTGCCGTCGTGAGTGCACCGCACTCACGATGCCCAGGTAGCTTACAGGCAACCGCCATGCTGATGACGTGTTGCACGGGTAGGCACATTCAGGGCACGGCCACCATTGTGCCAGTGGTGCTATGGCGAGGGTCACTACATGGCGCTGTGGCACAACTGCGCAATAGTTCACTGAGGCGATGGCACACAGGCAACCAATTGTGCTAGATGCATAGAATTCCAATGGTGCTGTGCATGGCATTGTGCCAGAGACCCATGACCCTGTGCCTGACCTTTGCCCCCTTGGCACTATACATCTGGCATGGCTGCACCTCTATCGTGCTGTTTGGTGACAGCACGATAGGGAATGGCGGCTCTGTACCGACAGCTCGATAGGGAATGGTGGTGATGTACCGCGCAGCACTTCCACATGGGTTTGCCGCACTGCAGAGCGCCATATTGCCTACTATAGCATTAGAGATGGCATGCATGAGAGCCCCTCAGTGGAGTGCCCTTGAGCTGGCCAACCTTGTGGCCATTGTGGAGCCACACTATGGCCCACTGTTTGGTGAGGTACCACTGGACAGGGCCAGGACCCAGGTCTGGCAAGAGGTGGCCACTGACCTGGAGGCAGCCACTGGTCACAGGAGAACGGCCGAACAGTGCAGGCACTGGTATGGGGACCTTAGACTGAGGGAGCCGGAGCTACCTGCACGTCTGCGGTCGCGTGCCAGGAGGGGCGTGGTGCCTCGTCCAGGTGGGTGATATGTCTACACACTTGTATGGTCCATATGGGTAACACTGTCTTATGTGTCCAGCACATAGGGAAGGGATAGTCTAGGGTTGACTGTGGCGGTGTTTACATGGTATGGGGTGGGTGGGACTGGCTGGGTGGGTGGGTATGCACTTTGGGGCAGGGGGAATATGCTTTGTGTTTGTACTGATGTGTTTCTCCCCTTTTATCTCCCACAGGCGTGGCCGAGCAGAGGAGGATGATGGAGTGGCAGCAGAGGGCGGAGGACGCTGCACGGGGGCATGTGGGGGACCAACCCCAATGCCATCAACATCCCGATGAGGGTGAGTGCCATGACACCATGATTGCTATTGCATGCTGTGTGACAGGGTGGGAAGCAGGACATGGCCACCATCCATGGACACCATTGCCATGCATGCGACATGTGACAGTCAGCACTGTCCAGTGGCACTGCATGTCTGGGAGTGCATCAATGGTGGTCCATGCGTGCACTGGGCACATGGCTGTGGTACTGCCTGCCCACCGCATAGCCACGTTACTGTACGGCCTTGGTTGTGCTGTGCTGGACATGGGCGGTGGGTGTGTGCAGTGGTACACATGGCTGTTGCTGCCTGGTTGGGCATGTCTTGTGGACACAGTCACTGTGGGTGGGCGCACACCATCACAGGAGTGTGGCACATGGCTGTATGCCATGCATAATGGGTGGGCTGTGGGGGGATGGACAGTCACACCCATTGACTCTGATCCCTTGTCCTAGGTGTGCGGATACTCCTGAGAATACAGCAGGCCATCCAGGAGCTTCTTCGGGTGGCACAAGAGTCCCTCACCATCCTAAGGGATCTTCAGCAGCATGGGGTGAGGAGAAGGAGGTGACCCAGGCAACAGCCCCAGGCAGCAGAGGACCAGGCTGGCCGCTAGTGACTGCATACAACCTCCCCCCTTTGACCAACCCTCACACCTCACCTTTCCTCTCCCATATGTTCACCCCTGCCCCTTACCCACCCCCAACTTGTTCCTGTCCCTCCACCCCATGTTTGTACATAGTTGTATATAGTTGTTGTTGTTATGTTTTGAATACAGATATTTTGATATGAATACTGTGGTGGTCTCTGATTTGCAGCTGGCTATAGGTGCTCAGTTGCAGTGATGTGCATGGCATCTGGGGTGGTTCAGTCATGGGTATATGTGTGTGTGTGGGGAAGTGTCTTTGGTGTGGGAGTGGCTATCAGTCAGTATCTGTGGTGTGTATGTTGTTCCCTGTGCATTGCATTACTGTGTGCAGTGGTCAATGGTGCCTGCTCTGTGTCCATTGTGCCCCTGTCAACCCGTCCTTGGCCTGTGCAGCTGACACCCTTGCATGTCTGTGGCCTGTGAGGTCTGCTGCCTTGTCAGTGGTGGCTGTCCCTGCAGGTCATCCACTGTGACCATCACAATGCTGGGTTGCCTCCTGTCAATGGTGTAGTGCATGTTTGCCTTGGGTGACACTGTGGCCTCCACAGTTGCTGTCCCACCTCCATGCTGTGGCTTGTGTGTGTTGCAGGGGCTGTGCACCACTGTCTGTGACTTGTGCTCCAGGCATATGCTGGTGGTATACAGGGCCACAGTTCATGCACAGGGTAGGTGTCACCCCTGTGCCATGGAGGACTGCAGGCTGTGTGAGTACAGTTTTCATGGGCCCACACTGGGGGCTTGGTTGCCACACTACTGCGTCCCTGTGTTAGTGTCCCCATGGGTATGGGTGTGTGTTGGCCCCTGCACTGTGTTGCATCCGGTGTGCTGCATGCTTCCACACACCACTGTGGGTGTCTGTGCTGGCTGCTGTGGCTTGTGGTTTGGGCTGTGACACTTGTCTACTGTGCAGGGTGCTGTATCAATGGCGATGGTGTCAGGGGCACGCCCTTTCCCATGTGGGGTACCTCTTGTGCTGACACATGTTCAGTCTCTCAGATATGCCTCATGGGGATTGTGCATGTTGGCACTGTGTCTGCTGTTGTTGCATTGCTGTGTGCTGCCACCAACTGCTGGGTGCTCATGGTGGGTCTGGCTTGTATGGTTCTGGGGTACACGAGGTTGCAGTGTGGCAGTGTGGGTGGTGATATGCATGGGGATTCCCTGCAGTGGTGGTCACTGCTCATGGGGGGTGTCTTGGGATCACAGTGCAGGGTGTGCTGTGCACAGGGAAGGGCTGCTGTGCCATGGGGTGGTCCGCCCTCCTTGTGTGGCAGTCTTGGCTTGCTGGTGGGTGTGATGGGGCACCATGGCCCAGCTGTGCTTTGTTTGCTTGTCCCCATAGGCCGTTGGATATTCCAGCCCTCCTCCAGTTGTGCTGTGCTGGGGGTGTGGAGAGGTGCATTGTCAGTTCTACAGTGTGTTCCTGTGCCCATCTGTGGCATGGGTAGTGGGCCCCTACCTACCTCCCTGGTTGTGCAGTTACATTGCTCTGCTGCTGTTGGGCTCCCTGCTTGCGCTATAGCACCTCTGGGTTGCTCAGCTGGGCAGCCCTAGTTGCGCCATAGCGCATCGTATCTGCTCGGCTTCCCCTTCCTAGTTGCGCTATGGCACAAGTTGTGCGATATTCAGATGTTGGCTGTTGGCGCAATTTGGCTTGCTCCTTTTTTGAATATTGTGTCTATTGCGCATGGGCGCAATGGACTTGTGCTTGCTCCTGCTATTGCGCACTTTTTGGGCATAGTTTGAATATCCAGCCCAGTATATATATATATATATATATATATATATATATATACACACACACACATATAAATATATAAATACTGAATTTATGTTGAAGAAGAATAGAGAATAACTAAAAAGATGAGAATTTTACTTTACTGATCATATAGATGGGGTGATAATGTGCTGTAATATGCTGCACTGGGAAATACAGCGGATAGCTTCAAAAAATAAGTGGTGATTGTTAGACAGCATAGGTGGATTCACTAAAGGGAAACCATGAATGTTGAAATAAATAATCATATGTATATGTTTAGTGGAGTATTAAGACTAATAGAAAATTAATAATGAAAATTTGGATATATATTGGAAAATAAGGGGTGTGGGACAAGGATTAATTTATCAGTGCTTGCCAATGAGAATGAAAACAAATGGAAAACATGACTCTAATTGTAATTATATGATTTACTAAGGAAAAACACAAGGGGTTGAGGAAGTGGGTTCAACACAAAACATTCCACTGAAAGTGTGCATATGAAAAAATAAAGAAATTGTATTACAACAAGCAGCTTTTGGTCAGAGCCCTGTGTCTGTCTACCTTGCCTTTGCCATGGTCCTCACTGTGTGTATGCAAGATCTGTTTACTGCTGGATGGCTGCCATGAGGGATGGTGACAATTCATGCAGCCCCAGGTGTGCCCTTTTCACAGTTGGTCAGGCTTGTACCTCTCTGTGGCTTGGACTTTGTATTCTGACTGTCAGCAGGTGTCCGGCATCTGTCAGTGTGATGTGCTACACCATTGTGACCAGTAGAGTACCTTGGACAGCTGCTGTGCTAGTTCCCCTGAGATGGTGACATATCCAGTGCCACATGCATTGTGTGCCATGCCTCAGTGACTCACTGGTTGCCTACAGTACTGGAATGGGGTGCTGGACAGTGGAGCCATTGGTGTGCGGTGCATGTAGGGGATCATGTGTGACTGTGTCAGGCCACAGCTGCAACAGTGACTACCCAACACAGTGCTGACTAGGGTATGGTGACTCCACTGTATACAGGCAGGGCCAGCTATACAGTCGGATGTGATGGGGCCATGCAACCAGTAACATGCATAGTTCCTATAGTGTGGAACATACCCAGGGACTGACTGGGGTACAGGAGGCCCACCTGAAAAGTGACTACAGAGGCCCACCAGGGCAATTAATGGGGATGGGCCCAGGGTGCCACAGTATATAATTGGGCAGTGTGCTATGGTATTGTGGTGCTCTGGTGGCACCAAAACAGTACCTCCAGTCATTCATCAGCCTAAGTCAGGTAGGGTATGACTGATACATGCAGTAAGAGACAGGGTATATAGGGTGGCAAAGTACCCATCCAAAGGGGGCCCACATGGACATTTCCGGCTATCCTGGTGGCCCAGTCCAGCTCATGCCACACTCTGCCTAGAGTGCACTGGTGACCACTGGGACATAAGCCACATCAAGGCCACAGCATATCCTGCACTGCTGTTGTGGGGATTAGTGCACAGTGTATCCTGCACCTTCCTATGTACACCACAGCTGCAGTTGCATGCACAATGGTTACTGCACAATGTGCTGCCTACTGATTTCAGCCACATTCAGCTGTGTTGTGTGTTCCATGTGTGTTTGTCTGTGCCTGTCCTGGTTGCAATCCAAGGAGATACATTGAAGTTTGTGTCCTGCAAGCCAGGGTTGGCCTGTGTGCTGGAGGCCTGGTCAGTGGCCACAGGGTGTGGGTGCCTCTCCTTGCCAGTCGGGACATGACACTGCTTATCAGATCCTGGCATGGTGCTCCTGAGCCATGTGCCACAGGCATATCTCCTTTATGTCTACTGATGGTGTGTGTCTATGCCATGGCTGAGCCTACTCCGGTGCTTCATTCACATGGCTGTTGCATGTGCACTCCTCAAGTGTATGGGTCCACAGTGCTGTCACTGGTATGCCATGTCCAGTCCATTGTGTATCTCAGACATCCAACATCCCGGTGTGGCATGATAGCATATGTGTTGGATGGTTATACCTTGGCTGTGTATCATAGGCAACACTTACATGTCCTGTCTTGTGTGCACAGCTGCCTGAGTTTACAGTTCTTCTGTCCATACAGTAGGTGTCTGGATGAGTCCCAGCTATCGCCATCAGCCTGAAGCTTTTAAAAGGGAGGGATGACCCTTTAAAGGGAGGGAAGCCACATATGCATGGCTTATGCGCCATCAGTGCCTGATCCTCGGATGGCTGGAGGACATTGCAGAGTACAGGAGTTGGAAGCAGACAGCCAACAACAGCCGTCACTGGATGCACCACCATCACCACCTCCACCACTGGTGCCATGAGTGTGCCTGCAGTGCAGACATCCAAGTTGTCTTGTCACCCCTGCTGGACTGTTTTCACCCTGTTTTTCCTCCCCAGTCCCTTTTTATCTTCCCTGTTACCTGTTCTGTTTTTATGGCCTGTTGCCTTTTGTTACCATTACAATTTATTTTTTAATACAAAAGCAAATGTGTTGTGTGTCTGTCATTGGTGCCCTCCTCACCCACACACAGCCACCCCCATTGTACAGCACTGTACCCAGCGTTCTGGACAGGGCTGCATTACTGTGGGCCCAATTTGTGGGCTGCACTGTCCTTAGGGCTGTCTACAGCACTGCTCCACTGCAATGCACTGCACAGTGCTTCCACACTGGTCATAGCACAAGTACAGCATTAATGGAGTTCTCCAACTTCCTGCACTCCTCCATGGACTCCAGCTCCCTAGCTGGAGCAGTGTTCATTGACCTCTCTAAGGACTTTGACACTGTCTCCCACCCTCTCCTACTAAATGCCCTCTACCATATAGGTTTCTCTGCTGGCACCCTCGCCTGGTGCTCGAGTTACCTATCAGCTCACTCCCAGCATGTCAAAAACAATTGGACACTCTCGGAAACCCATCCTACCTGCTCAGGGATTCCCCGGGGCTCTATCTTGGGACCAAAACTCTATAGCCTTTACCTAAACACCTTGCCCAGTGCCTGTTCTGGTAATATTCTCCTGTACACCAATGACGCCGTTATTTACGCCACTCACAGGAATACCTCCTCCCTCCAAGACTCCCTCCAGTACTCTTTCAATGATGCAGAGAACTGGTTTAAGGAGAGCAGACTAGTCATTAACCTCAAAAAAAACAAGTCAATGCTCTTTTCCCACCACCAGAACAAAGCTAGCAACAACCCCCTCCAAATCCTCCCCAGCACCCTACAACTGCTTGAACAAGTTTACTCTTACAAATACCTTGGGATCACCTTTGACTCGGCCCTCAACTTTCATGCCCACATTACAGCCCTCACATCCACTGCTAACCCCTGACTTGGCATCCTCTACCATTACAAGGACTGCCTCTGACCTGATGCTCTCAGGCTTGCCATTACATCCTCAGTAATGTCCCTTGTGGATTATGGCCTTCCGGTCCATGGTGCTGCTGACTCCACAGCCCTCAGTAAGATTTGACTCACCCTAAACAAGGCTTGCAGACTAGTGACCAATGCCCCCAGACTCACCCACAGTTGTCAGCTTTATGACATGGCCAAGCTCCTTAACCTCGATGAATGTCTCTTTTACCAAACTTACCTTCTAACTAAGAAAATTCTGTTTGGGCTCCCCCCACCGGGGTTTCTGCCTCCGTCCAACTTACACCCTCCACAGTCTCTACCCAAACCGCAGACAAGGTCACCCTACTAGTACCCAGAACTTGGACCACCCAGACACAGAGGTCATTCAGCTACAGAGCCCCATCCTGGTTCAACTCGCTCCCTGCAGCTATCTCCAGCACTCCCAAAATTGTCCCCATCAAAAGTGCCCTTCGGAACCTACTGTTGAACACCCACTGCTGCAACCATCTCTAACTGATGCTCTGCTATTCTCAAGACACTCTTGACATAGCCCTTTGGGCTGAACTCCCACCCAACCCCCCACCCTCCCACTCCCTCATGACTTCCTTTCCCTCTGCCAGTACCTGCTGGTACTAAATCTGTCACTCTGAAATGTTTCTAATTATTCATTGTGTTCTAGCAACTATGTAAAACTATGTTATTCTGTGTGATTGTATTCTGTAAATATGTGACACTGTATGTCCTCTCTGTGACTAGGTACCTTTGTAAATGAGCCCCTGGTTCAAAGGTTTTAAATCTGATTGTACAATAAATAAATAAATAAATTTGCATGGTACACAATCCACTCTATATTCAGAAGACGTAGCCCTGACACTGTGCATCTGAAAATAGTAGGCTGGAGGACAGTCATAAGCTCAAGAGGTGGTGCAGCACAAACATTGCCCCAGTGTGCACTTTTGAATATCTGACCCCTTAAGTTTTCACCCTTATTTTAGTTTTCACTGGCATCCAATCTTTGCTTTATCAACTATCTTCCCTATCTTAGTTGCAACCGTGGATGCCACTTACAAGTTTAATGCTAGCTTAGTGAAATACTCAGTGGGAGTCACACATACATATGTCTGCATTGTTGTACAGTTAACATGCCCTCTACCTGGTTAATTTTGTTTACTTTGGATTTCTTTAAATACATTTGAAACTGTTTATAAGCTAAGCAAACAGAAGTCTATTCTTTTGTTATCTTATTTAACAAAGTCTAAAATGTTCTCTTCCAGTTTAATGTGCTGATCTATCTTATGCATCTGGCAGTCTTTCACCAGTGGCTTTTATGTTCATAAAAGCAGAAATCAAACTATAAGTGCATGTTTACAAAGAGTGTTTCACTTGTAATCACTTTTTCTGTCACTGTCTCCTTTTTTTTAATTTTAGAAATACAAGCACCTCAAAAAAGTTGAGCAAATACATGGCACAGTTGTTTCCTTCCAATATTTGATGAGCTGCTAGATTGTGTGGGGGTGCTAAGGTTCACAAAAGATGCAGAGGTAGTAGATCAAGGACTGAACACAACTTTTCTTGTTTGGTAATATCAGCTTATTAGACAATCAACTTTCCACTCTGAAAAGGAAGTTATAGATACAAAGTGACTAGCTACATCATCAAATCATACAGAAGATGAACAATCATAAAATAAGTTTTCTCTCCTACCCCCAAAGGGGCTTGTAGCTGTCATCTACTCCTTCCCCTACCATCCTGAAGGGGTCTCTCTGGGACACTTCCTCTTCCCCTTTTCTCTGGTCAGTGCAGTGCAGGGTCCTCACATTCTGAAGTGGTCTCCAAGAACACGACTCTTCCCCTCCCACCCACCCACCTCACCACTGCCTCTCTTTTCACCCTTTTCTTTCACTTAAGCACTTGTTACTTATTAACCCAGCACTTACTAATGTCCACTGTTTTTACTTATCATGTACAACACTGTTGTAACACTGTTTGTAATGTCGATCTTACAACAGTATGTTAATGTTGAACTTGTAACTTGAATGTTTACTGTCTCATTCCTAATGTACACCTTCCCTCAGGGTCGCACTGGGAGATGGGTGACTTGTCACTCAGTGTGCCTTCCTGGTGAAATGTTTCAATAAATAAATAAGTTTTATTTATTCAGGTAGGGACAATTTGAAATCTAAAGAGGGTATGGGAGTGTCACTTTATTTTATTAAAAGAAAATTATATTTGATCTTTATATTTTTGTCATCATCATCATCATTGAAAAATTGCTATCACCATGTATAAAGCACAAAAAATGAATCCTCATTTACAGCATTGACCTGGTCAAAAGGTTTATTAACTGTAGTGAGAACAATTTACCAAATTAATAAGTGCATTAATATAATTATAGGAATACTGTCAAAGAAATACAAAGAAAGTCAAAAACAATTATAATCATTAATAATGAGGAAGTCATGCTCATAGCTCAGCTGAAGAATTCTAGCCTGGGAGGTTAATCACTATAGCCACACAATAATTGTCTGGTAGGGCCTTTACCTTGCACTTCTCATCAGACTAACTATGGTGGAAAGGTCATCTTATTAACCTGCTTAGCATTTATTTTGATTGGTGATACAAAAATAACAAGCAATTTGCAGTTTAGGGCTACAGCCTTAAACTCGTTGTAGAATAAAGTTTTTCATTATCAGGCAGGGCAAGAGTCAAAGTAGCTCCATTTCTGTTTAGGGTAAATGTAATTGAATGTACATAGCTTTCATTACAACTATGTGATCCCTACAAATGCTGCCAAATGTAATACACAAGGGTGAATTACATTTTCAGTTCCATAAACAAGGATAACAAATAAAATGGCTCCAAATGTGCCAGAATTTATTACAGAAGGCTATATTTAAAAAAGGTACACTATATGTTTATGGACAAAATACAAAATGTCAATAAATTCAATTTTAGGGTTCTTGAGTTAATGTCCCATGTTGCATCTGTTCTTTCCAATCCTGCGGCTCACATTGTTTTAACCCTCTCAACTAACAGGTCACTCCTTTGTCATTAATTATTTAGAAGCAATGAAGCCCTTAGTATAAATTCAGCTTCTTTTGTACAGAACCCTACTGATTGTATTGAAGGGACTAATGCGGCACTGAAGTTTGTGTACTATGCCACCTTCATAAATGATGGATATTGATCCAATAATAGGTACAGTGCTGTTCACCAGGATGAAACACTCTGATAAAGATGGCATGCTTTCCTGTGTAACAAATTGGGGGTAATTACAAAATGAAATACATTACGTTACTAGAGCATCTTGAAAGCTATCACTTTCAGAAGTGGAATAATAGTGCTTCGTGGTAATTGGTGTAACTATGTAACTATCCAGCAACTCCAGTTTTCCAATGACTAGCATGGTTACAAATATTTTCCCCTTTTATTTGTTATAAGAAATGGTGAGATGAGCTAAAGCCAGCTCATTTCCAGACGTGTCCAGAGAACAGCATTAAAGAGGAGTCACAGAATGCTCAAGTCCAACAGACATCAAAATTAGTGCAGTATAGAATTTTCCAATTTCAGAGGAATTAAATTCCACTGAATTTCAATACAATTCTGCATAATTCAACCACATTTCACAGGAAGCAAAACAGCAGATGTTCAATGCAGAAAAGGCAGAATATGTTTCCTTTGAGAACAGTGGCAGAATTCAATTTTTCAAATCAAATGGGATTCCTCAAAACTTTTTCATGCTTATGTTACATTAATTATATGGAATCCAGTTAGCACATTCATTGACAATATACCCATTTGCTGTGTTCAATCTTGGGGAGGGTTAATGTGACCATCAATTGTATCCTCGTATATGATCTTTATTTTTCATTAATGAGCATTATTATCTGTGGAGTAACCCAGGACACAGCTGGAAACAACTATTTTCAGCTTAGTGAGCCTTCCCTGGTCAAAAACTTCAAATAAAAAAAAAAAATATTTTGTAGAATTGCCTATTAGTGGAGTACAACTTTGCAGTCAGTCTTGCGAGGGTAAAAAAAAGTCACATTGTACTGCATTCCACAACAAATATACTCAGCTCAGTGCAGACCTTGTGGGGATTAAAGAGAGAAGGATAAGCTCTATTGTTGTTTAAAACAGAAACCTTAGAGATAAACCTCAAAACATGCTTCTGTTGTGTACTTTTACTACAGGCTTTAGTAAAAGTGCTAGTGTTAAAGGGGTGTGTCATTAGTTTTTTGTTTCAGTATTTTAGAGTTTTTTCTTTTTATACTAGGTTAGTTGCAGCTGCATTTTCCCAGTCCTGGACTGATGGTTGCTGCTTATCTCTAGCTGCAGAGAGAGAATGAGGGACTTTGAGGCACAGACAGCCTTACAAAAAGAAGACAATATCTTTCTGATTAGGAGTCAAGAATTTGACATTGCTTTAAATAAAACACACCATTTACTGCAGATATTTCAGATTGCTGCCATAAATAAGAGATATTGTGTGATTTTTAACTGCTTTTTCCCTGTAAGCATAGACATTTTTTGCCATAAGGAAATAAAATACATTCAGTGTCAGTATAAAGAAGAGTGGCTCAGGGTGTGGTATTGTGCAGTCAATGTCCCCAGGTGGAAAAGACAAGAGAAAAACTGCACAATGAACAGAGGTGAAGCAGCAGCAGTGGCAGCAAATGTCTGGGATTCAGTCCCCTGTAAAGCAGACCCTGGAAAAATGCTCCTATAAAGAGAATCTTTACTGTTGTGCCATCTGAGGCTAAGGGATGGGAAGTCAGCAGTAGTGGCAGTAGTGGGACCATGCAGCTAGGTGCCATATGCAAAAAAAAAAAAAAAAAAGAAAGAAAGAAAAGAAATCAGCCAATGATGCATAGTAGTAGCACTAGTAATGATGTTTGAGTGTCATTATCCTTAATGGAGGAGTCTCAGAGTCAGGCAACTGTTAACATTGAGACACTGACCATGGTGGAGGATTCTCAGTGTGAGGTGTTAGAGGTGATGGTATGGGAGGAGGAGTTAACAAAGAAAAGCACAGTTCTAGCTAATATTGCTATTTATCTGGGCAGCAGTAATCTCTGTTTGATTTAGATGATCCCTTTCCTCATGTTGATTGGAAGTCACAGACGGAAAAGCCTCTACAGTTGTGTTTTATAAACAAAAATAGAACCCTGAATATGCCTTGTTTAAAACATGACCATCATGAACATGAAGATAAGTAATAGTTTTATACCACTTTGTTTCCTTTTTTTCTCTTTTTTTACAGGTGAGGTCATTAGTCAGATTTTTGTTCTTGGACTGTAATATCACTATCTGAATGAGGTGTGAAGTGGGTAGATGAGTGCACGAAGGTATGCATGTGTTTCTAATCCAATTCTTTGTCATGCTTCTCTTCAGAGGTCTGTCCCTATCATTGCTCCTGCTGCTGCTGGACCATCTTCCTCTGGTTCCTCTTCTCTGGAGTGCTGTTGCACCAAAGAACCAAACAAGATCAAATTGATAGCCACTTAGCTGCTACTGGTAGATCCCCACCTGCCTCCTCATCCATGTGGTGCTGCTGTCTAAAAGAATCAAATAAGATCAAACTGGTAACCACTCTGCTCCTACTGGCCCATTCTCTAGCCTCCATTTTCTTGTCTCTCCTCCTTTTTTGGGTGCTGCTGTCCCAAAGAACCAGACAAGTTCAAACTGAAAGTCACTCTGCTGTTTCTGCTGGCCCATTCTCCTATGCCTTTTCCTCCATTCGATACTGCTGCTGCAAAGAACCATACAAGATCAAACTACTAGTCACTCAGCTGTTGGTCCATCCTGCAATGCTTCCTCCTCCATGGGGTTCTGTTGCCCCGCCCCAAAAAACAAACCAAAAAAGTTCAAGATCCAGTGAAACTGCTGCCCAAAGGAATTTGTGTATTACATATAGAATAATGCATGGGGTTGTGTGTTTAACAGGTTTTTACACACATCCTGAGGTGTTGGGTACTACATAAACCCTGAGAGTGAAGCTCAAGGGGTTTATTTAATCATCCAACACCTAGGGGTGTGTGTATGTAAAAACTCAAGTAAAACACACAACCCCATGTTTTATTTTATATAATTGCTGGGGAGTGTTTTCTTGTAATGGCAATTATATAAAATAAAACAGTCAGCAGTTCCAGTTTGGATGAAGCCTGTCTGTGATTGGCAGTAAAGCATCCGCAGAAATCTTTTCTTTTTTGGTGTTTCTCCCTCACCCCACCCACCCATTTAAACAGAGGATTACCTGCTGAGGAAAAGGAAACTGCTATGAGGCAAGGTTTTCATTTTTTCATTTACAGCCGATGCTGTTTGATGGTGGCACCACGGTGCTAGGGGTGAGAGAAGGGAGGCACATGCATAGAGTGAGGAATCCTGGCGCGTGTTCACCATTATAACTTGTGGGTCATAACAGCAAATTATAACCGGAGTTCCCTATCAGAGAAAATGCTCCCCAGTTATTATAATTTAATAAAAAATGCTTTCTTTGCTGATTGACTTGCTATGCAAGATAGTGTAAAAGTGCAACCCTGCAGCTACCCACCAACCCATCCTCACAACAGAATGTGGAATAATATATTAAAAAAACAGCCCATCTGGCATATAATATTCTACGAGTATCACTATTTTAGAATGTATGTGTTAACAGTTACTTATGCCGGTGGGAAGTACTCATTTCAATCATTGCTATGATGCAACACTAAGCTACAGCAAGGCATGCTGTGGCATGAAGTGCACCTAAAGGAAATTATGACAGTACTCTCTAGAAATCTCTCTTTCTTCCAATTCCAGTGTCTTGCATCACAAGCACCCATTACTCATGGTGCTCCCATAGCAGTACTGTGATAATCACATCTGCAAAGGCAAACACAACAATATTAGCGATAAAGAGAAATATGAAGAGTCATAATGCAGATGTTCTAATGCCTCTGTACCTATCATATGTTAAACCCATATTAGGTCACGGAAGTCAATTGTGGAATCCATGTACAAAAATAGAATACTCAAATTGGAGAGGGAGCAAAGGCATTATACTAAATCAATAACAACTTAAAAAAATCAAAGTTGTAAGGATAGATTAGCCAATTTAGGCCTACATAGTCTGAAACTGAGAAGATCTACAGGCAATCTAATATTATATTAAAATATCCTAAATGACCCCTGCCTAATGGTAGCATTAAATATTGAATATAAAAATGACACTGTCAAAGTCAGAGTTCATCCACTTCAAATTAAAGTAGATAGATTTCACACTAAGAAAAGAAAATATTACTATTCTATTAGAGTAGCAAATCTTTGGAATAGACTACCATTGGATGTCATAGCTAGTACAAACAAGGAAAGTTTTAAGAAAAATCTGGATAAGTGTATTTCCTCAATGGAAAATCTTGACTATTACATCCTGTACTAACAGGAGCTAATCATGGGCTAACGCCTTTTTTGCTCCTTGAAACTTAATGAACTTAGTGAACATATTAATACAAGAAGACATTGTTTTCTCAGAAAATAAAATTCTTTAGTATAAAAAAAGAACAACTACAACCATGAAAACTAGAATGAAAATGAAAAACAAGAAAACTATTTGCAATAATAATATGTATTTTTGGAGTCTACTGTCAGACTTCACATTCTAGTCAGTCTGTGGTGGGGGTGGGAGTGGTGGTGCAGATGTGGTGGTTGGGGGTGCTGCTTTGCTTAGCAGTACATCCAGCCCGACAATTGTTAGCTGTTATCCAGCCTTAGTGGCTTGTATGTTGGGTTGAATAGAAACATAGAAACATAGACTTTGACGGCAGATAAGGACCGCTTGGCCCACCTAGTCTGTCCATTTCCCTACCTACAGGATAAGCTGCAGATCCTAGTTAACCAACAGCCTATTTCTTTCTACCCCCCACAATAATTGCCTTATTCCTGTCCCATGCATTCTTGAATTCTCCCACAGTTTTAGACCCCACAACCTCCTAAGGAAGGCTGTTCAATGCGTTCACTACAGCCTCTGTGAAAAAATACTTCCTCAAATTGCCCCTGAGCCATCCCCCCTCTATCTTCAAATTGTGTCCCCTTGTTCTTGAACATCTCTTTTTCTGAAAGATGCTACCTTCTTGGACATTTTTGATTCCACTGAGGTACTTTAAAGTTTCTATCATGTCCCCCCTCTCCCTCCTTTCCTCAAGGGTACACATATTAAGCTCCTTTAGTCTCTCCTCATATGGCTTCTCTTGTAGACCCTGCATCATTTTAGTTGCCCTCCTCTGGACTGCCTCCATCCTGTTTATGTTCTTGTGGAGATGGGGTCTCCAGAGCCGGATGCAGTACTCCAGATGGGGTCTCACCAAGAGTCTGTACAGAGGGATAACAACTTCCTGTTTTCTGCTTGATGCCTCTCCCTGCACATCCCAGTATCCCCCCAGCCCTCCATACTGCCTTCTCACATTACATAGATACATAGACAGTGTTGGCAGATAAGGGCCTATGGCCCACCTAGTCTTCCCATTTGAGTTTGTAACTTCAGTTTATGTTTTCCTAGAACTCTGTTGCCCCTTACTTCTGACCTCCAGCATTCCTTTATGTCTATCCTATGCATTCTTAAATCCCATGATTGTTTCAGCCCCCACCACTTCCTCAGGCAGGATGTTCCACTTGTCCACCACCCTTTCTGTGAAGAAATTCTTCCTCACATTTCCTCTGAATCATCCTCCCTCCAACTTCATCCCATGCCCTCTAGTCTTGGAACATTTTTTTCGCTTAAAAATAGAGTATTCTTGCACCCTGTTCCTCCCTGTAAGATACTTGTATGTCTCTATCATGTCCCCTCTCTACCTCCTCTCCTCCAGGGAGTACATATTCAATTCATTCAACCTGTCCTCATAGGACTTGTGATGCAATCCATGTACCATCTTTGTTGCCCTTCTCTGAACCTTCTCTACCCTATGTCCTTATGTAGGTAAGGTCTCCAGAACTGTGTACTGTAATCCAGTTGGGGCCTCACTAGTGTCTTGTATAGTGGAATCATGACCTCCCTTTTCCTGCTGGTGATGCCCCTGCCTATGCATCCCAGCATCCTATTTGCTTTACCTGCTGCCTTGTCACACTGTTTCCCTACCTTGAAGTCATCAGAGATGATAACCCCAAGATCCCTTTCCTGCTTGGTGCATGCTATATCCTCGTTCCCCAACTGATATATTGTGCCAGGGTTTTTGTGCCCCATATGCATTGTCTTGCACTTCTTTGCATTGAATTTCAACTGCCAAACTCCTGACCATTCTTCAAGTTTCTGCAGGTCCCTTCTCATTCTGTCTACACCCTCTGGTGTGTCTACTCTGTTACAGAGTTTTGTGTCATCAGCAAACAGTGAAATTCTGCCTTCTAGGTCCTGCACAATGTCACTGATGAAGATGTTGAATAGGACTGGTCCCAGCACTGATCCCTGTGGTACCCCACTGGTCCCTCTTCCCTCTGTGTAGTGACAGCCATTTACCACCACCCTCTGTGTCTTGCCACCCAGCCAGTTACCTACCCACCAAACTACTGTGCTGTCCACACCCATATTCCCTAGTTTGTGTAATAGTCTTCTATGTGGCACAGTGTCAAAGGACTTGCTGAAGTCCAGATAAGCCATGTCCACTGCCTTCCCCTCATCCACCTCCCTAGTCACCTAGTCAAAAAATTCAACAAGGTTGGTCTGACATGACCTCCCCCTGGTGAAACCATGCTGCCTTGGATACTGCAGTCCATTGACAACCAGATGTTCCACCAATCTCTCCTTCAGTAGAGCTTCCATGATCTTCCCCACTACCGAGGTGACGCTGACTGGTCTGTAGTTCCCCGCTTCCTCTTTGTTCCCACTTTTGTATAAGGGGAGTATATCTGCTGTCCTCCAGTCTTTGGGTACCTCCCATGTTTCCAGTGATCAGCTAAACAGGCTAGCCAGAGGTTCAGCCACCACCTCTCTGAGTTCTTTAAGGACCCTGGGGTGCATCCCATCTGGCCCCATTGCTTTATCAACTCTTGTTACTTCCAATTCCTTCAGGACCCTTTCTCATGTAAAGGGACTTGTGTCCATTTCTGCACCATTCTCACCCCTTGTAATCCCTTCAGACCCATTACCCTCCTCTTCCTCAGTAAAGACTGAGCAGAAATATCTGTTCAGTATGTCAGATTTACTGTTGTCATTCTCCATGTGGCCCCCATCCTCCCCCTTCAGTCTCACTATCCCTCCCTTTGCCTTTCTTTTGTCACTTATGTACCTGTAAAAGGTTTTGTCCCCTCTACCCACTGATTTTGCAATGTGCTTGCCAACCTTAAGGTCATCTGATATGATTACCCCCAGGTCCCGTTCCATTTTTGTTGTTGTTACTACCCCCCCCCCCCATTGTGTAATCTTCCCCTGGGTTTTTGTTTCCCAGGTGCATTATTTTGCACTTCTTTGCATTGAATCCAAGCTACGATACGTCTGACCATTCCTCCAGCCTTGCCAAGTCCCTTCTCATCCTTTCCATGCCTTCTTGTGTAACAACCCTGTTGCAGATCTTTGTGTCATCTGCAAAGAGGCATACTTTTCCTTCCAATCCCTCTGCAATGTCACTTTGAAGACATTAAAAAAGACTTGACCACAGCACTGAACCCTGTGGTACCCCACTAGTAACCCCCCTTTCTCCAGAGTGGACTCCATTTACAATGACCTTCTGTGTCCTGTTGTCCAGCCAACATTTTATCCAAGCTACCACCCTAGGACCCACTCCTAGGCTCATTAATTTGATTATTAATCTTTTGTGTAGGACTGTGTCAAATGCCTTGCTAAAGTCTAGGTAGGCCATGTTCACAGCCCCTCCCTGGTCTACTACTTCGGTCACCCAGTCAAAGAAATCAATTAGATTCATTTGACATGACCTTCCCACTGTGAACCCATGCTGCCTTGAGTCCTGTGCCCCACTGGCCTCTAGGTACTCAACAATTCTTTCCTTCAGAAGTGATTCCATCACTTTCCCTACCACAGAGGTCAAACTGACAGGTCTGTAGTTTCTTGCCTCTGTCTTGCTCCCACTTTTGTGAAGGGGAATCACATCCACCTTCCACCAGTCCTCAGGTACCACACCATCCTCCCATGATTTGTTAAAAAGGGTAGTAAGTAGTGTCACTAGTTCTCCCCTTAATTCTTTTAGAATTCTGGGGTGAATTCCATCAGGCCCCATTGCTTTGTCCACCTTCAGTTTTAGGAGTTCTTTCAGAACCCTTTCTTCTGTGAAAGGACTGGGATCGACCCCCCTATCCAGAGTGCTTCTGTTAATTGGATTAGGCACCTCCCCCTCCTCCTCTTTTGTGAATACTGAGCAGAAATATTCATTCAGTATCCCTGCTTTTTCTCTGTCCCTCTCTGCCCACCCACCGTCCATTCTATTCAGCCTCACTATCCCTCCCTTTGTCTTTCTTCGCTCCCTGATGTACCTATAAAAGGTTTTATCCCCCTTCTTAACCGAGTTGGCTATCTTTTGCTCAATTTGGGCCTTTGCTATTCTGACTTCCCTCCCTACTTGCTTCTGCCTTAACTGATACAGTTCTCTGTTCTGCGCCTTCTGTGTTTCCTTATACTTCTTAAAAGCTATCATTTTCTTCTTAACCTTCCCCGCCACCTCTTTTGAGAAACATAGTGGCTTTTCTTTTATTTTGATTTGTTTATTTGCTTCACACAAAGGCTTGCTGCTTCTGTGATGGCAGTTTTGATGTTTCCTCATTGGTGCTCTTCCCCTCCTTCTAACCTGTTTGCTAGTGCTTTTCTAATGCACTCTCCCATCTTGCCAAAGTCAGCCATCCTGAAGTCCAGTACCCTCACTTCTGTATGGCTTGACTCTGTAGCTGAGTTTATCATGAACCACACTGTTTGGTGGTCACTTGCTCCCAGATGGCTACCCACTTTGAGATCTGAGATCCTCTCACTGTCCCCATTTGAGAGTATGAGGTCTAAGACTGCTCCCTCATGAGTGGGTTCCAAAACTAGCTGTCCTTAATTTTATGAATATGTTTTTTTTTCCCAGACTTCAACTCTCTGGCTGACTGACAAGTACTGTAGATGGCCATCCTTGTGATGCTTGCCTATCTTCTACCTCAGTTTGGGTATTGAAAGCTTTATGGATCTCTTCCAGATGGCTGGTTGCACAGGTACAGTACTGAGCTCCTTTTGGGCTGTGGTGTACCTTCTGTAACCCTAAGCAAATGAAAACTAAAATGATGTTATATAGTCCATTGAATGGAAGCATGATATTTTTACCTTCAATCATGTTGGTGTCTCTCCTGTGGTGTCCCCTCACTCAACCTTGAGATGCAACATAACATTATTCACATACTACTGGATTTACCATAATGATGATGATAATATTAACATAGCCAGATAGGACAACAGGGTTTGCAAAGGCAGCATTAAAAAGGGGTTAGTTTCAGAAACCACTTAAATGGTTAATGGCTGGTATGGTCAGCCAAGAAAATCTCAGTGTCATAAATCATCTGGAGTCAGCTGGAGTCAGTGACTTTCTACTACATTACCCAAAACTTTTACTGATAATGATATATGCCCAAACTTTCAATATACCAGTTCAGACCTTAAGCACTACTTTTATTTTTCTGCTTCTGTTTCATAATTCACAAAACATCCCTTTGGGACTTCAGTAGTTGGTTAACACAAGAACTGGGACAGAATACAGAACATCTCATGCAGACAGATGAAATGCAGGAAAAAATCATTCTGAATTCATGAATAAGTACATTGCGTAACGGTTCACAAACTGATTTTAGGCCCATCATAAAGGGGGGTGTTTGCCATGTAACTCACATGTCTCTTACTGTCTTCTGTCCTTTCCAGATTTCTCCACTTGGCTTGCATAATGAGGGAAATATCTGAACAACACACATATTTAACTTTATTCACTTTTATTAAATGTGGCATCCGGTCCATTTGAATAACTAAAAAGGCCTAAAAGAGGACTACAGTTTAACATATCATGCAAAGGGTGGAACACCCTGACAGTGCAACATCCATCAAGTACTGGACTCAGGGCCAACATTTTTGTTATGAGCCCAATTCTGGTGTTACACTAGAACTCACAGCCTTACAGCCCAGAGGTGGATGTGCTACCAACTAAGCCATCCTGACACCTCTGATACTGAAGGAGAGACTGAAGAAAGAAGTAAGGTGGCAGCAACACCAGGTGCAAAAAGGTACAGAAGTTTGGAGTCCAGGCCATCAGGACTGTGACCTTTAGAAGGATTGAGAGACAGAAGGACAGAGAGCATAGTATGGAGGAATGATGGGGAAAAAGGAGAAGACTGGGAGGTTGAGGTACGAGGGGTAGGAATATAGTCACAGGGAGTGAAGGGGAGAGAAGGAGTGAGAGAGTTCAGGTGGTGAAGAATTTGTTGAAGTAGGAAACAGTTTGAAGTGGGTAGGTGGTTGGGGCATTCACAGTTACTGATTTACTTAGCTGATATTAGACAGAAAAGGCCAATGGCCCATCAAGTCCATCTCCCACTCCAAGGGGGTGAATTGTGTCAAGAAGACTTAGAGCTAGAAGATCAGATGATATCTTCAGGAAAACGTTAACAAAACATAATATTTAGCTACTGTTTAGCTTGTATTTCACATCAGTTCTGTATTTTTCTTCCCAATTATTTATTACTGAGGCCATTTGCATGAAAACAGAATTTTTGCTCCTGAAGAGTTCACCCACTCACATTTGTTATTCACTAGCTAAGGTCATAATACACTGCTTCTGACATCACATTTTTTCTCATGGGAACAGACTGATGTTACGACAGAGGATTGTGATTTGAAGTAGGGAGTCAGTCGTAGAGGCAGATGAGCTCTAAGGAAACTCAATGGGACAAAGATCATATATCAATGCACATTTACTCAGTAATAAATAATGGAGAGGAGAAATATATAAAATTTATATGGAATGCAAAGAGAATTGTGTCAAATGATTATGTTTTTCAAAGTTTTCTTTGAGGCGTCAGTAGCTCTTTAAATACTTATCTAGCTCAAGTTTAAATTTATTAAATGATGTAATATCAACTAAGTCTTGAGGTAACACATTCCAAACTTTGGATGCCCTAACAGTAAAATAATGAGCATGTTTCTTAGTATAAGTGCTCTGTACCCTCAGTTGTTTATTATGCAATCTTAAGTAGAAGGTGTGACGCTTGTCCAGCTGGTTATGATTATTGCATGATATTGGTAGTATAAATAAATGGTCAGTGTATGAAATGTCAGTCTGTGAGATTTGGCACTTTTAAATTACAAGGTTTCAGCAGCTGAAATCACAGGATGTGTTACACTGACCAGGAGAGTTCTGTAATGTAATTAACTTCCTTGAGAAGTTGCATTTTATGGCCTTTTTAAGAATTCATGCTTTGAAGTTGGAAACTAAATATACATTTTATTACATCAGGACCAGGATGTAATTTAGCTGAATCCTGTTGGCTATCTCACACCTGAGTGATGGACTGCAGAGTTGTAAACCTCAATGGAACTGGTTGATCAAAGACTCATAATTTGGGAAATGGGTTTTTGCTGATGTCACATTATTAACATATCTCCGGCTAGGAAATATTTTTTTGTGATTTTATATTCTAAAAGGAGGAGCATACTTCCAGTGTGATGGCTGCCTGTTAAGGAGTATAGTGGAACTGCTCCCCTCCAGATCCTGTCTAACTTTATTTTAATCACAATTAATTGCTTTTGCATCGGGCCCTGGAAGTAGCTGCCACAAATGTATCTCTCATCTACTGCAGAATGTCCAGAGTATGGACGTGGAAATGGAGATGCAGTGACTTAAACACACCCCACCACCAATGCCTGGAAAGGACAAACACTCAAAATGGGCCAAGGCCGACGAAGCTGGAGCTACCCAGGTAACGGGCTCACCTGCTCTCACAGAAGCAAAATGTTTGGAAGAACTCACCTCCATGAAGGAGACACTTCTTCTGCTGGCTTCAGAATTTCATGCCCCGAAGTCCTCTCTCAGACAGCTCATCACACGTACAACAGATAATGAAGTTCACATCTCATCACTGGATGACTGGAGAGGCATGGTAGACTCCGAAATGGTCAATTTACGTCAACGCCTAAAGAAAACTGAGGAGTGACTGGAAGACCTAGAATGGTGCTCCCGCTGAAACAACTTAGTTGTCCTGGGCTTACCGGAAGGTGAAGAAGGGAAGGCGCCCATTATCTTCACCCAGAAGCTATGTGAAAAACTAGTGGGGCCTTCTCCAAATGGCCCCACATATGTATTCGAGTGAGCTCATAGATTGCTCAGGCCATTGCCCCACCTGGATCTCCCCCAAGGCCGTTCCTGTTTCACATGCTTAACTATTTGGATAAACAGCATGTCATCACTAAAGTGAAAGAGCTCCAGGAAATCCTATGGGAGGGTAGGAAGCTACGCATAGCCCAAGACCTGCCTTGTTCGGTTTGCCAGAAGCATGCCACCCTGCACCCATTAGTCAACAAGTTAATTTCAGCTGGGATCAGTTTTAGAGTTCGCTACCCTTCAACGTTGTAAGTTAATAAAAAACGGCCAAAAACCTTTGATACCCTGGAAGTATGGCAGCTAGGATTAAATGCAAAGAACTGCAAAATAATGCACTTGGGAAACAAAAACCCAGGGGAAGATTACACAATGGGGGGGTCGTAACAAAACCAAAAAAGGAAAGGGACCTGGGGGTAATCATATCAGATGACCTTAAGGTTAGCAAGCAATGTGAGAAGGCAGTAGGGAGAGCTGGGGGTATACTGGGATGCATAGGGAGAGGCATCACCAGCAGAAAACAGAAAGTTGTTATCCCTCTGTACAGACAGTTGGTGAGACCCCATCTGGAGTACTGTATCCAGTTCTGGAGACCCCATCTCTGCAAGGACATTGACAGGATAGAGGCAGTTCAGAGGAGGGCAACTAGAACGGTGTAGGGTCTGCAAGAGAAGCCATATGGGGAGAGACTAAAAGAGCTTAATATGTATACCCTTGAGGAAAGGAGGGAGAGGGGGGACATGATAGAAACAATGAAGTACCTCAGTGGAATCAACAAAGTCCAAGAGGGTAGCATCTTTCAGAAAAAGAAACATGCAAGAACAAGGGGACATAATTTAAAGATATTGGGGGGGGGGTTCAGGGGCAATGTGAGGAAGTATTTTTCACAGAGAGGGTAGTGGATGCATGGAATAGCCTTCCTGAAGGGGTTGTAGGGTCTAAAACTGTGGGAGAATTCAAGAATACAAGGAACACAGATAAGGCAATTCTTGTGGGGGGTAGGAAGAAATAGGCTGTTGGTTAACTAGGATCTACGGCTTATCCTGTAGGTAGGGAAATGGGCAGACTAGGTGGGCCAAGAGATCCTTATCTGCCATCAAAGTCTATGTTTCTATGTCTGCTGAAGAGGGTTGTAAGCACCTATTTCCTGACCTGCTCAAGTGATCTTATTGACTGTGAGGCAAGCTGAGCCATCCGGTAAAAATATCTTGGTCATGTTGTGAGTTTTCTGCACGGGCCTTTTTGTCTTCTGACTGATCTGTTTCCCCAACTATAGTGAGGGGTTCCTTTTTTGTTTGTTGGATTAGTGGGACTATGTTTGGAGCTCAGGACTTGGTTAGCGAACATTCATGGAGCCAAATTTTACTCCTTTCGTGCAGCATTCGACGACTTGTAGAGTAATGCTGACATCTAATGACGTTGTGGCTGAACTGCAAGCTACTGAATTTTATTCCTTTCATGATTCTATATGCTGGTTTCTGAATTATGTCAGCGTGGAAACAAATACTCTATTGGTTCCCCATTAGTGTTGCTGTTTAATCATCTTAAAGGGGTGGGCTTCATGAATCTTTTGTTTTGGCTGGGTTTGGTGCCCACTGGTTCATTTTAATTCAGGTACCCCGGCAGTAGTTGGGTTTCTTATTTCCAGTACAAGAACATCATTTTCCAGGTTGTCTTGGGCCATAAAAACACACTGCTGTTTTGTATTGGTTATGTTCATAGGGGGAAGGCAGGGAGGGGAGATGAGCAACAGGTTACATGGTCATCATCACACCATGTACATTGAGTGGTGAACAGTCATTAGGACTGGGGGAGAAAACCTTTTTTTTCCACTCCAATTTACACAGGTTTGGGGTTTCATTTTGGGGAAGGTGGGGTGAGGTTAAGTTTCTTTTTTTCATTTTTCCAAAGCTGGGGGTAATAGTTTTGAGATCAAGAGTGAGGGATGGGACACTCATGGGAACAAATGGGTGTACTGTGTCTGGTCTTATAAATTATGTTATAAATCCATTGGTTAAATTCAGTCATACAGTTTGTCTAGGTAATGAAAATAGTCTCCCGGAACATTAAAGGTGCCCGTTCAAGGATGATGCGACACCAGATACTGAAACATTTGAAGGTAATACAATGTCTCATCATTTTTCTCCAGGAGACTCATCTTTTGGAAGCAGAGTGCAACTTATTCCATAGGGGATTTGCTGGGCAGTGTTACGCTGCAGGAGATTCTTCCTCCCAAAGGGGGGTAGCAATATTATTTATCAGAGGGCTGCACTTCCAAGAGTTACAGAATATTTCAGATCCATCTGGCAGATTCTTCTTTATCAGAGGAATTCTAAATCACAGAGAGATGGTTTTAGACACCATATATGGTCCCAACTGAGATTCCCCTGAATTTTTTTTCTACCCTTTCCCTTACTCTGACTCCCCTTAGTCATCTGCCAATTATCCTGGTGGGAGACTGGAACCTTGCCCCCAATCAAAAGTTAGATTGGTCGTCTTATCGGGGGACTGGCCTATCTCCTGCCCAGTGTTCCATGAATGAAATGTTAGACTCCCTAGGTCTTTTTGATACAAGGCGCCTACTCAATCCTAATACTCAGGAATATACATTTTACTCTCCCTACCATAAATCATTCTCACATACCGACGTCTTCATAATCAACCAGGTAGTACTGTCAGGGCTAAAAGACTGTGGTATTGCTCCTAGAGTACTCTCAGACCACTCTCTGATTTGGCTGGAAGGCAACATTGACCCAATTAACCAAAAGGATTCCATGTGGAAATTGAACTTTACTGTTGCTTTCTGATGAGGAAATAATGAAACAAATTTGGGCAGGTATTATGAACATATGAGATTTGCCAGCAGATAAAGGCCTAGAGGTCTATCAAGTCTGCTCAAATGTGCAGCTAGCACCCCTTATTCTGCAGCTGCCCCTCCCTTCCACCCTTCCCCTTCATTAACCCTCCACCTTGTCCTGTCCCATCCCCTTTTGAAGCAGTCCAGTGTTCTACTGGATACCACTCCTGCAGGTAACGCATTCGCCCAGCCACCACCCTCTCAGTAAAAAAGTGTCTCCTCATATCCCTCCTGAACCTTCCTCCATCCAGTCTCATATCATGGCCCCTGGTGTCCCTCCACTCCCTTACTTTGAACAGCCCCTCTGTACCTGTCTTGTTTATTCCTTTCATGTACTTAAAGGTTTCAATCATATCCCCCCGTCCCTCCTCTCCTCCAGTGAGTACATGTTCAACTCCCTCAGCCTCCTCTCATATGATAAGTCCCCCAGACCCTTGATCATCTTTGTCACCCTGCGCTGCACCCCATCCAGTAACATAATGTCTCTCTTCAGATACGGGTGCCAGTACTGCACGCAGTACTCCAGGTGAGGTCTAACTAATGACCTGTACAGTGGCAGAATCACCTCCTCCCTCCTCGAGGATATACCTCTTGTAATGCAACCCAGCATTTTGTTGGCCTTTGCAGCTGCCTTACTACATTGTGCTGAGTCGTTCATTGACCCTGTAATGAGCACCCCTAGATCCTTCTCCTCTTCTGTCTAGGCTAGCTGCACTCCCCCCAGTTGGTAACTCCTCCTTGGGTTCTTCATCCCAAAATGCAGCACCTTGCACTTTTTGGCATTAAACCCCAGTCGCTGGGTGTCTGATCAGGTTTCAAGCAACCTCTGCCATCCCCCTAGGTCATCCACCACTGCTCCTACCTTAGTATCATCAGCAAACAGACTGATCTTGCTCTTGATGTCCCATGATATGTCTGCAATGAATATCCTAAACAACACTGGTCCCAACACCGAGCCCTGTGGAACACCGCTCGTCACTAACCTTGGGTGTGAGAGCTCCCCACCCACCACCACCCTCTGTTGCCTTCCCTGAAGCCAGTTTCCTACCCATCTCACCAGCTTTGCACCCGCTCCTGTGCCTGCTAACTTACTTCCCAGCCTTCCATGCGGCACCGAGTCAAATGCCTTACTGAAGTCCAGATATAGGACATCCACTGCATGGCCCCTGTCCAGTTGCCTAGTTACCCAGTCATATAACTCCACCAGGTTGGTTTGGCAGGATCTGCCCCATATGAAGCCATGCTGCCTGTTGTCCTGTGGTCCTTTGGCCTCTAGGAGGGCCACCATCCTCTCCTTCAGGATAGTCTCCATTAGCTTACACATGATGGATGTGAGGCTCACTGGTCTGTAGTTTCCTGGTTCATTATTGGGGCCACTCTTGAGGAGGGGCACCACATGAGCCATCCTTCAGTCCTGAGGTACACACCCCGAATGTAGTGAGGTATTAAATGGAGTCTTCAAAGGTCCCTACAGGACCTCTGCCAGCTCCTTCAGTACCCTGGGGTGGATGCCATCTGGGCCTGGTGCCTTGTCCACCCTCAGTGCCTTCAAACCCTCCTGAACTCTGCCTCCATGATTTCCCATCTTTCACCCCTTCCCCTGGTTCTGCCATTTCTCCCCTTGGGTGTCACCCCTCTTCTCTTTAGTAAATACTGAGCAGAAGTACTCATTTAGTGCTTCTGTCTTATCACACCCTGCTTCCACCCAACCCCCATCCTTCCTAATCCTTACCGTGTGGTCCTTACAGCTCCTTTTCTCTCTGATGTACCTAAAGAAGTCCTTCTCCCCCTTCTTAATGCCTTGTGCCAGCCTGAGTTCCATGGATGCTTTGGCTCCTCTTACTGCCTTTGTCACCTCCTTCGATTCTGTCAAGTACTCCTCCCTGTCCTCCCTTTCCTTGTTTACTTGTACTTCCTAAAGGCAGCTCTTTTCCTCCTTACCTTTTCCATGACCTCCTTGCTCAACCAGCTCAGTTTCTTAGCCCTAGCCTTCTTGCTCTGGGCCTTGCAGCAGGTTTTGGTTGCCTCCACTATCCCCAGCTTTATGAGCTCCCACCTCTGGTTAGTGTCCATACTAGACTGAATTCTGGCCAGGTACCCTTTTACTACTTCCCCCAGCCTCCCAAAGTCAGCTCTCCTGAAGTCCAACACTCTTGTGCCAGATTCCACTCCTTCCTTGCCTATATCCAATGTGAGCCATACTGAGTGGTGGTCACTCCCTGACAGCGGTTTCTCCACTGTAAGTTCTCTCACAAAGTCCCCATTTGCCAACACAATGTCAAGGATATTTCCTAACCTGGTTGGTTCACTGACCATTTGCAGCAGGAAGCTGTCCTGGAAGGCATCCAGCAGTACCTGCCCCTTTCTGTTCCTGGTTGTTGGGGTACTCCAGTCCACTCCTGGCATGTTGAAGTCTCCCACAATCAATATATGGCACAAAATTCAGGTTCTATCCCAGCCTTTGACCAGATATGGTGTGCCGTAAAGTACGTCCTTCGGGGGGAATTTATTAGGATTGCTGAACTAGGAAACTCAAGCAAGAATCCACTTCTAAAGCTTTTTTGCAAGCTATCAAAGATTTGGAAATGAAACTATCACTGCAACCTTCTGAGTTGGACAGGGAGCAACTCGTGGCACTACAAGCCCAATATGAGGAGGTATTGAGAAAGAAGGCAGAATATACACTATTTAAAACCCATGCTAAATATGTGGAACAGGGCAATAAGGCGAGCCATCTGTTAGCTCTCAGGCTCAGAAAACAAGAAAAATCATGCTTAATTACCTCACTTTCCTCTTTGACAGGCAACAAATTATTAACTACTCCCAGAGACATTACCCACAAATTTGAACTGTTTACCGGCAATTGTATAGCCCCCCAGAACAAGCCCCTAGAGAACCGGAGATACAGTCCTATTGAAATAATATCCCTTTACCCATGCTTACTTCATCTCAACAACAACTTCTAGTCTCGTCTATTACCCTGAAGGAGGTGGTTGAGGCCATTCATTCATTACAGCCAGACAAAGCACTGGGTCCAGATGGGTTCCCGCCCAACTTTTACAAAAACTTTGAATCAGAATTAGCCCCCATTCTCCTTCAATTATTTCACTACATCTGTCTGGAGGGCATTACAGATTTCACCTTACTAGAGGCTTCCATAGTGGTCCTGCCAAAACCTGGGAAACCCAAAGATAGAGTGACTAATTATAGCCGTATCTCACTAATGAATTATGATATGAAACTCTTCGCCAAGATTCGCACTGCTAGAATCTCAAAGGTGTGGGAGATCCTCCTTAGCTGTGAAAAAATTGGTTTTGTGCAAGGTAGGTCCTCATCAGATCATACCAGGAAGTTGGCACATATCTTTTCTGCATCCAGGGCTACCAAACTTCCCATGGCTCTGGTCTGCCTGGATGCAGAAAAGGCCTTTGACAGAGTCAGTTGGTCTTTTCTTTTTGGGACTTTGGTTAAGTTTGGCTTCCCTGATACCTTTATTGATTGGATTAAAGTTCTATATACCAATCCAAGTGTGAGAATTTACTGTAACGGTGTTCTCTCCTCCACCTTTCCCCTGTGCTCTGGCACTAGACATGGATGTCCTCTATCCCCCTTACTATTTAATTTATATTTAGAGCCTTTACTGCAACAATTGAATGCTTCCCCCTCTGTGACAGATATTGTCATTGGTCCATTCAACCTTAAGTTCTCTGCATATACGGACGATATCCTCCTCCATGTCACCAACCCAAAGAGCTCCGTCTTGGCAACTTTATCTATTATTGATAATTTCAGTTGGCTATCCAACTATAAGCTAAATTGGAACAAAACTGAAGTCATGCCCCTAAATTCCTATGTAAATAAATTGGACATTGAGGTATTAGATATGAATTGGACCATCTGATTAAAATATCTAGGTATTATATTATCTACCTCACAATCTCTTTTGAAAAAGCTTAATCTCGATAACTTAATTCTTACCATTAAACAGGACCTGGACAGATGGTCCCCCCTTTATTTGTCCCTGCAAGGTTGGGTGAGTGTTATTAAAGTGAACGTGCTACCCAGATTATTTTATCCCATTAATATGCTAAACTTACATCTCCCTTTAACCTGGTTTAAGAAACTCCATTCCATTATTTCTAGATTTCTGTGGCAAAGCAAACCTCCCCATCAGTCATATGCATGACTTTGTGCCCTTAAAAACCTGGGGGGGGCTTAAATTACCTAATTTTTACTTATATTATTTGGCCAGCCATATGACTAAGTATTTATATTATTCCTCTTCGCCCCCAGGTAATACTCATTCCTCATATGTTCCCCTTTGGTTACAGATACAAAGGCACATGATAGAAAACCAAAAAATTACTACCTTTAGTCTTCTTTATATTCTCCCTTGGAAATTGCCGGTCCCTTTATGACACACAGTTATTTATACTTCCACCAAAATTCACAATCAATTTTGCAGATCACTTAAATACGAAAATCAGAAAGACATATCCCAACCACTTCTTGGTGACCCTAATTTACTCATTGGGGAAAAGGTCCTTTCCTCTAGGATCTTAACTCCACTTGCACAGGTTAAGGCTAGGGACTTGCTTATAGAAGGTAGACTGGCCTCCACCCCGGCATTACTTGAACAATTTCATATACCAAAGTACCAGGTCCTCTATATCTACCAAATCAGACATATGCTCATTCAGTGGTTTGGTCCTGGAGAGTGGCAGACCAATCAGGATGTAATATTACAGGAGTTACAGGCAGATGCCTGGCTGCCCCATGCAGTCTCTCAGATTGTATCATCCCTACTCACATTAAATTTTACAATTGGGGATCAGTTATTGTCTTGGGAAGATGTTCTTCCTTTTGATAATAATAATCGGACCAAGATATGGCAGAATGTATATAAATACATGGCTAATGATAGGTTGCAGCTTATACAATATTTTATTCTACATAACATCTATTTCACCCAGGTTAAAATGTATGGCATGGGCATATTGCAAGATCAGCTCTGTTTTAGATGTACACAGCAACCGGGTACACATTTGTATATTCCTTGGGAATGCCCCAAAGTTACCCCCATCTGATCTCTCATTAAGACCAGAGCTGACCCACCAATGGGACTCCAAGAATTATTTACTCCTAACATTTGTATATTGGGGACTATTCCACTATCTCTGTTAAAGGAAAAGAAATATCACATTACTCTCGTATCTCTCTCGGTGAAAAAGTTAGTTCTAAGACATTGGAAGGACCAACAGGTCTTATCATATCTGGAACGGACCAGGGAGTTGTTCTACAATCTGCAGTTAGAAAAGTCCATAGCCAGTATTAGAGGCCTGATACCGCAATATCGAGCTAAATGGGACAAGTTTTATACTCTCTGGTCCTTTAATTCTGATTACTGAGTGGGTTCCTATATCAGTTGCTGTTTGCTTCCTAACTCTCCACAAGTGTAGTTTCGCTCTATACTTATCCCTTACCAGTTACACACATACCCTCTACTTATGTGGTTGTATAATTTTCTAGGTACCGTATGTTCCCAGAAGGGAGAGAGGAAGGGGGGAGGTGGAGAGGGGTCTTATGGGTTAGGGGGTGTTGGATTGTTTTTATTTAATTTAATTTTAGTGTATAAATAAAATATTTTCTTGTTCTTTTTTTTCCACTGTCTATATGGACAACTCTATGTATTCTTGGATCCTGGTTACAATGTACTCGAAGGTTGTTACTGTAAGTAAATAAAGTTTAATACATTTCAAAAAATATTCTAAAAGGAGGAGCTAGATGACTCACAGAAGGGGTGTGGATACACAGAGTTTAAACTGATGCTTGTGTCTGAAATGTAAGTTATGTTATCTTGAGACTCTAGATAGACACAGCTGTCTGATCTTACTTTAAAATGTACTTCCTGAGGTAATACCTTAGATAGCAAAAATCTAACTGTATTGTGGTAGGAGTTTTGCTTTGTAATTTTCCTTGTTCTTTTATGTGATTGTGAGCTCTTTGATATATTGTTCTGTGTTTACATTTTTCATATTTTTTATCATCTTTTAGTAAAGTACATTTTCTTAAGATACTGCCTGGATGTGTCTTCCAAGTTCTTTTTGCATGTGATGTATACGTGGTTAAGTCTGACAGCTGTTCGAAGGGCTTGATGGTGTTATTAAACTGGTAAATGGTAAGTATATACCTAAGGCATCTTATAGAGTTAAAAGGGTTCATTTTGGAAGCCTGGCTGGATGCCCCTGGCGAAAGATTGTACCATTATCCCTGAAGACGGTATGTATCTGAGCCTGTTCATTGGGTATGCTAGCATAAGGTTCACAGTTTGAATCCCCCCAGAACTTGAGACTAAAGGTGATTCAGATCCAAAAGCAGACAGGAGGGTTACCCTGTCTGTTACCTGTTCCCACTATTGCACTCTGAAGTTGGCACTGTGGGAGCAGAAGACCTGACCTGCTGAGTGCATTTGTGACAGAAGGGTCTTACTGTTGGGCATGTGTGAAAAAAAATCTGCCAGTGGAATTTCTGTGATTGTATGACTTTCACTTCTATTAAAGTTTGGAAATGACTTTAACAACTTCGTAGGAAATTCCACTTAAAATGGTGGAAAAATTTGCCAACTGTGGGTTAATAGTGTATTAAACTGTGGGCAAAAAAAAATCTGCAGAACTGATCACTGTCAGTGATCAGATCTGAGGCTTTTCTTTTGCCTACAGTTTAATACATTAATTAACATTAAGATCCCCCCACCAACTAATCATGGGTCCTATTTAAATTAAGCAGCTCCCTGGTGGTCCCACCCCCACCTGATGATCATGGGTCCCAACACATAAAAAAAACACTACCTGGTGGCTAGTGGTCCCCTCTACCCACTGATCATGGGTCCCATTATAATAAAAAAATATAAAGCAGCTCCCTGGTGGCTAGTTGTCCCACCCCCACCCACCGATTGCAGGTTCCATCACATAAAAAAGCCACTCTCTGGTGGCTAGTGGACCCACCCCTTTCCACCAGTCATGGGTCCCATTATGATTAAACAAAAAATTAATAAAGCAACTCTCACCTCCCTGGTGGCTTGATGGACTATCTGCTCTGCATTTGTTTTACTAAAGGAATGGAGTCATGGGTGGGGTCCACTGGACACAAGGGAGCTATAATTTTTTCAGGGGCCACTGTTGGTGGGTGGGGTGGGACTACTAGCCACCAGGAAGGGGGGAGCTCCTTTATTAATATTTTTGTTTAATCATAATGGGACACAAGATTGGTGTGTGGGGGTGGGACCACTAGTCACCAGAGAGCTGCTTTATTTTTTTTTGAATTATAATGGGCCTCACGATTGGCAGTTGGGGATGGGACCACTAGCCACCAGTAATTTCTTTTTTTTTTTTACTTTGTGTCTCCAATCAGTGGATGGGGAAGGGGCACTAGACATCAGGGTGGTGTTTAGTTTCCATATCAAATAATTAATCTAAATTGCAGGTGGAATAAATCCACATGAATTATTTCACAGTTCAGAAAAAAGTTTGCAGAGCATCACAAAAATCCTTGGAATATCCCAATTTCACCGATGGTGAAAGTGCAAAGAAATCCATGAAAACAGAATTCACAACTTTTGCCCACCCCATCACTAAAAGGCAGACCACACTGGCCAATTAAATTTGGATCATGTACAATCTTAAATAGGAACAGCAAGTCATCACTGAGTTTCCTGTCCTCAAGGGAGACCAAGTCTTACTCCAATAAACAGTTCTCATAGGTCACATTACTGAGCTGAGGAATTATTTTAGTAACTCTCCTCTGAACACTCTCCATCAACTTAATATCGCCCTTCTGTTTGTAGAGGATGGGTTGAATGTCTGGAAGGGAGGATCAAAAAGGGAACTGGTAAATTGCAGAACTTATCGGGGCCAATAAGGTTATTTTGTAGCTTGGCATGTAAGTTACTTGATTTGGCCTCAATGGCTGTCTTTGTGCAATAATTTCTAAGCCCCTTATACCTCAATATACCTATGGAAAGCCCAAGACTATGTGGAGGAAACAGGCACAATCATAAGCCTTAGAGATGTTGATGGTCTCTTATGAAATGTAAGGAAGGTGGATCCACATAGGAACTCAATGTGGCCCACCACCTGCAATAAAAAGAAACCACACAGAGGAGTCTGCTCCAGGCAAAGCCTGCTTTGTCGTTACCATTTCTGGAAAAGAGACTCACTCACTCACTCACCACTTAAATTCTTCAGTTTTCACAATTTTCTTAATAACCGTTGGTCACAGTACTTCTAAAGTTGCCTGCCAATATCTCAAAGGAAAAATCCCTCTTCCTCAGGGCAACAGTTACTAAAATGTCAATAGAATATAAATTATTATAGCTGCAGTAGAATAGACTAGGAGCTGCACACTTGAGCAGATTTCATAACTCGTATGGCCTCTGTCTACTGGCATTATTGTATGTTTGTAAATTATTAAAACCTTATATAGTAAAGAACTTGTTACTTAATACCTCATGACTGTGTCATGAAAATCTCATTTTCCAGCTTATACTGCACATTTAATTGCCACATCTTGCAAACTTAATCATGTCATGTATTACACACATACCCTGTCATTAGAACACATTTTTTAAATCACCAACTACTCCTATTGTGTCATAGAGTGCAGCTCTAGCTGTCTCAAAATCTCAACATATTTGTGCATATTCTTGCCTATTAAGAAAGCACAGATAATGGATTAACAACAGATTCTAAATACATTCATGCCTGGCCAAATGATTTTTCAAGCAAAGTGAACAGTTTTTCATAAACTCATCCTAATTCCTAATGGAAACAAAATCTGATCAGAGCTACAATGACTGCTAATATATTAATGTGATAAGAGATTTATTTAAAAAGATTTTATGGGGAAAGACATACTGTGCTAATAACAGTTCATTTTCAGATGTGTACTGGTAGAAAGGGAAAGGGGAAAAGGTAACAAATACAGAAAATAAAGTTCATAGAAATGGGATAAATGTAACAAAGATAAAAGAGAGCAATTACGTCTAAGAATAAATTGACAAAAATAAGTTGCCAAGCAATAAGTTGTGGAACTGACCAAAGAACCAATATAGTTATCAACGTATCAAAATAAAGCCTAGGGGAATGACTGATGTGGAAGAAGAGATATAGAATTAATGTGTTACTCGGTTGTTATTACTGAGATGTAAAATATTATGACTGTCAGGCTGCCTTCTCTTTCCACTTTCCTAAACTTTAAAACACTCCCCCACTAACAATTAATTTGGCCTCTTCCAAACACTCTCTCTCTCTTCTATGCTCCATGACTACACCGCTACTTCCTGTGCCTGTTCTTGAGTCATAGCCCTTCCCCACTCCTCAGTTTACCCTATTTCCTCTTTCTCCATGACCACACCACTACCTCCTGTGGGTGCCCTTGAGTTATAGCCCTTCCACGCTCCTCAATTTACCAACTTCCCCTCTTTCTGCTCCTCCTTGCTCCTCCACCCACCTCACCAGCCCTTCTCCCTCTCTTCTGCCTTCCTCACTTGTCTGCACTCCTTCCCCCCCACATATGTGCTCCTTCCTTCAGTTCCCTATCCCCTGGTGCCCTCACCATTGAAAAGTACTCTTGCTTGTATCCATGAGACAGATTCCCTGCCATATCATTGTAAAATTTTTGCATATACTTTTACTTGTCTGTTGAACCTCATTCATGTTCATTTTGTACTGTTTATTTCATATCTCTGTAGGATGTTTTATTGTGTAAGTTATTGTTCTATGTTGTTCTGGTACCTCTCATCCCCCTCCTCCCATGACACATCTGGATATGAGCTATTTTTCAGCTCAGTATGTCTTTCCGGGTGAAACTTTTGAAATAAATAAATAAATACATAAATAACTAATGTAAAAGACTACGCACATAAATACACAATATAAAAGTCCTGCATTTACACCACAATTGTAGAAAAAAACATAAACAAAAAGGTAATGTACTGAGAAATGTTTTTGGTTTTGGACATACATACCACCTTGAAATGCATACAATACACACACACACACACACACACACACACATATGTACAGCTGCTACAACAGTTGTGCACATACATAGGGTGTGAGTGTCATTAATAGGATGGAGCAGCTACAATATTTCATTTCCAGTGGGGTCCTGCTTTTATACATTTTCTAATATATTTAGTAGAGTTAGCACAGGTAAAATTCAGAATCTAATTTTTACTGGGGTCCTACTTTTATTCATTTTTACAATGTAATGTAGTTTCACAGGATAGGTCAGTTAACATGCAGTATCTCATTTTCAGTGAGGTCCTGATTGTACCTATTGTAACACTAACAGATCTGGGATACCCCAAATGAGTTGGCTACATCACATCCTGTAAGTTTTCAATGACCGGATACTGTGTCTCTCTTCAGCCAGCAGTGGGATATAAATTCTGCTGATTGCATGTCTTAGTGCATCATTTTTGCTTTGGGGGCTATATTCAGACATGCTTGGGGCATTTGCACTTTGCTCCAAACATGTTTGAGTATAGCAAGTTATGTGCTAATTTGCACTAATTGGCCAGCAGGTGGATGTGACTTATGCAAAATGCACATTTTAGTGCCTCATTTTTGCTTTGGGGGCTATATTCAAACATGCTTGGGGCACTCTCACTTTGCTTCAGACATGTTAGACTATAGCAAATTTTGTGAACTGTGCTAATTTGCACTGAGGAAAGGGACTTTGCAAGGGGCAACCTGACACTTTTTAATATGGGACCTTTACTCTATGTAGGTCTGGTTTCCAGTTCTGGGTTTGTCTACCTATTTCTATTTCTAGCTTTTAGCCACTGACTAAATTGCTTTTAGCCACTGATTGCCATGCCGGCAACCAGAGTTCAAGAACAGACCTGAGTCACTTGTGGACTGGCCTGGGAGAAAGAATGCACATCTGTAGGACAGCAAGAGGAATCTAGGTAACAGCACCATGGGACAACATAGGAAGGGACCCCACACCTGGATGCCTAAGGTGTTTCCACAGAGGCTGAGTACACACATGTCTGGGCCCAATTAAAGAGAAAATTGGGGGGGAAAGCCCTCCGACTGTAGAACAGTGATGGTCTGCCATCTAGCAGGCCCCACACTGATGACTATGCACCTCTGATCCAAGGTACTGTGACAGGACCATCAGAAAGGTATGTCATAGAGAAGATGGGTGATGAGGCTGGGAAGACTGGCCCAGATGGTTTACAAGGCATTCAGAAACAATATCTCTTTCAGTTTCCTTTTGAGATAACCCCAGGCATTCCCATAAATCATTGTTTCTGAATACATACATACATAAATAATGTAAATGTCTACATACATAAAAAAAATAATGTCAAAGTCCCACATTTACACCTCAATAGTAGACTACTGTGCCTAGACTTTTGACTGCATTACCTTGATGTTTATTGTTTTGTTTTTTTCTGCTACTGGTGTGTAAATGTGGGACTTTTACATTATATATTTATGTATGTAGACTTTTACATTATTTGTATATGCATTCAGAAACAACAATTTATTGAAATGCTTAGGATTAGCTCGAAAGGAAACTGAAACAGATATTAGTTGACATCAAAAGAAACTCAGGGGACAAAAATTATAGGGGTAATGCCAGTGGCCAATGGTTTAATCAGAGGGTGGTTGCAGAATGGAATAAATTGCCAGAAGAAGTGATTCAGAGTCAAAACATGGAGCACTTTCAGGAGGCACTAGATACTTTAATGATAGCCAGTGGATGAGTGGGCTTTAGAGACTAGACTGACAAATCATCATGGCTAACAGCTTCTGACTTGTAAACTCCTATGAATCCTATGAAGGCCAGGGTGCTGAAGGAGTTAAACAGCTTTTTCCCATGGACACAGTGGGGTGACATGCCATTCATCATGTTTGTATACTGTGTGCTGGTGAAATGTGAGTTACGGCATGCACTGTGGAATGATGCTCATAAGCACCGCAAGAACATAGTGGGGTGACATGGCACCCATTACATGGTGCCCATCAAGGTGGTGTACTATATGCTGGTGAAGTATGAGGTACTGCCTGCACTGTGGAGTGATGCTCAGAAGCACTGTATGAACACAGTAAGGGACTGCTTGCATGGAAGAGCGATGCTGAAAAGCAATGCATGAACACAAGATAAGGCAAGGCAATTTTATTTCTAAGTTGCCCAATCCCAAAGGTTCTGGGCACCATACATAATAAAAACAAAATACAAAATACATAAATAACATTTGTGCAGTAGCAAAACTTTAAAACAGCATTCTTAAAAGTCTAAATATAAAATATAAAATGTAAAATAACTGAGGGTAGGGGGGAGAAGACTTAATCCCCAAAAGCCTGGCAGAAGAGATGGGCTTTAAGCCTGTGCTTAGACACCAACTGAAGGGGCCTCCTGGACTGCAGCAGGAAGCGTGTTCCACAGGGTCGGCCCAGAGATACTAAATGCTCAATTATCAGAGGTCTTGAGCCGAACACAGTGGGGTGACATGGCACCCATCATGGTAGGGTCTCCCTGCAGTAAAGAATGATGCTCAGAAACACTGTATGAAAACTCTGGTGTGACAAGGCACACATCACAGTGGTTTACTGCTTGCTGGTGAAAGATGAGGGAATGCATGCACAAGGGAGTAATATCAGAACTACTGCAAGAACACAGTGGGGTGACATGTCATCCATAAGAGCTGCATACTGCATGCTGATCAAAAGGTGAGGGACTGCATGCACTGTGAAATGAAACATAGAAATATAGAATTTCATTGCAGATAAGGACCCCTTGACCCACCCAGTCTGCCCATTTCCCTACCTGATGGATAAGCTGCAGATTCTGGTTAACCAACATCTTACTTCCTCTTACCCCCCCCCCCACTAGAATTACTTTATGCCTGTCCCATGCATTTATTTATTCATTTATTAAATTTTGTTAACCGGGTAAGCCCATTGGGCTCCGGAGATCCTTTTTTCAGGGGTGACCCGGAGTTAGTTACATAGAGTTGAACAAGTACAGTCAATAGATACAGAGTAGTACATTGCATACAAGTGTACAGTGTTTTTGTACAATATTTGGACAACACAACACAACAAGAGTAGCAGCTGTTAGGTTGAGGGCAGGTAGTACTTTAAAATATACAAGCAAAGTGGTATACATCTTCAAAAGGTTCAGTGTTACAACTGGAGTTGATAGCTTTATATAGGAGAGGGCAACTATTTACAGGGGGAGTACCCCAGGTCAACAGTGGTAATTAGATGCCGGGGGTGTGATTTACTTAGCCTTCCGGAAATACGCAGGAGCTGAGATTTTGGAGGTGAGCACATAACCTCATCTGAAAAACAGCTGGGGAGGGTGCTTCTTGTAGTTGACAGGGGAGCTTGTTCCACAGTGTGGGGGCTATATGGGCGAAGGACTTACTACCTGCTGCAGATCTGGGCCTGGGCTGTTCAAGCAGTGTTTTGTCCTAAGTGTGAAGGGGCCAGCTGGGGCATTTTGGGGTGACTAGCCCAATAAGCCCTGTGGGGGGATCGTTGGAGAGGAGCTTGTATGTCCAGTTTAGTAGTGGGTACTGAAGTCTTAGGTTTAGGGTGGGCCATTTGTGCATTCTTGAATTCTTCAACTGTTATTGACTCCACAACCTCCTCAGGAAGGCTGTTCCATGCATCCACAACCCTCTCCATGAAAAAATACTTTCTATCTTTACCTCTGAGCCATCCCCCCCTCTATCTTCAAATTGTACTCCCTCGTTCTTGCACATCATTTTTTCTGAAAGATGCTACCCTCTTGGACTTTGTTAATTCCCTTGAGGTACTTGAAAGTTTCTATCATGTCCCCCTTCTCCCTCCTTTCCTTGAGAGTATACATATTAAGCTGCTTTAGTCTCTTCATATGTCTTCTGGTGCAGACCCTGCACCATTTTAGTTGCCCTCCTCTGAACAGCCTCCACTCTGTCTATGACTTTGTGGAGATTGGGTCTCCAGAACTGCACGCAGTACTCCAGAGGGGGTCTCACAAACTGTCTGTACAGAGCATTAACAACTTCCTGTTTTTTAATGTTGATGCCTCTCCCTATGCATCCCAGTATCCCCCCCAGCCTTCCTTACTGCCTTTTCACCTGAGGCTGTTGGTTAAATAGGACCTGCAGCTTATCTTGTAGGTAGGGAAATGGGCAGACTAGGTAAGCCAAGTGGTCCTTATCTGCCGTCAAAGCCTATGTTTCTATGTCCTGCTCCTTCTGTGTTTTCTTATATTTCCTGAATGCTATCATTTTCTCATTAACCTTCCCTGCCACCTCTTTTGAGAACCATAGTGGTTTTTTTTCTTCATTTTGTTTTATTGATCGCTTCACACAAAGGCTTGTTGCCTCTGTGATGACTGTTTTGATTATTCCCCATTGTTCTTTCATCCCTCCTCCTTTCCTGTTTGCTAGCGCTTTTCTGAGGCACTCTTTCATTTATCCCAAGTCAGCCCTCCTAAAGTCCAGTACTCTTGCTTTTGTATTGCTTAACTTCATGGCTGTGTTTATTGTGAACCACACTATTTGGTGGTCACTTGTTCCCAGATGGCTACCCACTTCTAAATCCGAGATCCTTTCTCCTTCCCTATTTGAGAGTACCAGGTCTAAGATTGCTCCCTCTTGAGTGGATTCCAGCACTAGCTGTCTGAGGCATGCCCCTTGTAGGGCATCAAGAATGATCTTGCTCCAGGGGTATCACGTGATGCAGGATACCGCGTAGAAGCTCCTCTGCATAGCTCCAACCTCCTAATCATAAATTATTGCTATTTTGGTGGCTATTTTCCCCTAAAACCAGAAAGTTTATAGATTATCGCCTTCTTAACATTCTGGGCTCCTGTTTGCTTATTGTCAGAGAGGATGGAGGTGTATATGAAAAAGTCTCCACAGAAGCATACACTGCCAGTCACTCCCGAGAAGGCCCCGCAAAAATCAAGGGCCTCGAGTGTTGTGGATAAGCCAGAGCTTCAAAGCCTGATCTCCGAGCAAGAGCCCCTAACTCTGAGCAGATTTTTGGAAGAATTCAAACCCTTCCGGGAAGAAATTAAAGAAATCTCAGCTGAAATTAAATCCCTTTCTAAGAAACTTGAGGAGGTCATGATGAAATCTTCGGATAATGCAGCCCGTATCTTATCTCTTGAGAAGCAAGTGGAAAAAATCGATCCCAGTCTTGTAGCCGTGTGGCAAAAGATCTCTAGCCTGGAAGCTAAGTTGGAAGATTTGGAGGGCCGTAGCCGAAGAAATAATGTTGTTATCTTGGGCCTTCCAGAAGGAGAAGAAGGCCTGAATATGCTGGGGTTTGTGCAGAAGCTGATTGAGAAGATCGCTGGTCCCTCACCCTTTGGGGCTAACTACATCATTGAAAGGGCGCATAGGTCCTCGCGACCCAAGCCATCCCCAGGAGCAATTCCACGTCCCATTATTTGTGGTTTTTTAAATTATCTTGAGCGACAGCACTTTCTGGGAAAAGTGAGAGAGTTACAAGAAGTGAGATGGGAAAATACCAGACTTAGAATTGCCCAAGATTTACCGGGGTCAGTCAGGGCAAAGTGCACTGCTTTTCATCCGGTTGTGTCAAAAATTATAGCTGCAGGCCTTCGCTTCAAAATGGGGTATCCAGCTAGACTACAAGTACTAGTGGACGGTACCTGGTTAACATATGAGAATCCTGAAGCTGCTCTCTCGGGACTGAAAGCTGCTCTGCCTGATTTGTTTTGGGACACCTGATCTGTTGGTCGGTTTTACCCCATCCTGTTTTCGAAAGGAGAAGAATTCCTTCATGTTGTCATACCAAAAGAGGACTGAATACTAATCTGGTTTTGTGGACTCTTGAATTTTGCAACGGTGGGGACTACCTTCAGCGGAGTCTTGACCTTTCGCGTTTTCCATCTCAGTGTTCAGTGTTTTGGAGCATCCTCGCATCTCGGGACTTTTTCTCTGGGGGGAGTGGTGTTTTGGTTTGGAAGCATTCTCTTTCTGCTTATACAGATCACATCTTCCGGTTTCTTGTTTCTAGGGACACTCGACTGTCTCGCAGGATATAGTTTATATCATGAAAACCTTCAAGTTTGATATTTTAGATTATTGGGGCATGGTCCGAGAGAGTGTCCTTTTGGTTTCAATGTTTTCTAGATATTATCACTAGAGGGCGCTATTGCTCTACTTTTAGTGGTTCAACCCCCCCTATACCTACTTGTTTGTGGAATTTATTTCTATTGGATATAGTTTGCTTTGGGGCTTGGACACAGATGGAGGTCCACTACTTGGGAGCATTTAGTTTACCAGTGATTATACATTTTGGGGAAAGCTTTCAATTTTATTAATGGCAGCAGTTATGAGAGCATATTCGGTGAGTGTGTATTACATTGTGTATTCTCTTTTCTCTCTCAGGATTTCGGGGTTTCTGTATTGCTCCCAAGTAGGGGTTGCTCTCTTCTCTATTTCTCGTTCTTGCCATTTTTGTTCTGGATTTCAGGAGTCCAGTGCTCACCTATCATCACCTACATTACTTTTATCTTTGAAGTGATGTTATTGCCTATTGATTCTATAAGAAGGTTTACGTTCTAAGGCTGGGTTTTTGGGTACACGTGTGGGAGGTTGGAGGGGGAGGAAGGAAAGCGGTATTGTGCTGAACGTTGCTCAGGACAGTTGGGGGAAGGGGAGGGTGATACTGTGTTCAGGGTTGTCATACTACTTATTAGTTGGAATGGGATGGAATATTTTGGGGAGGTGGGGGTGGTGGGTGGGAGAAAAGTTGATACTTGGGAGGGTAGGGTATACAGCAGCAAATAGGGGACCGGGTCATTTATGTCTGATTGTTATACAGTAATTCCTGGATTTCATATAATGTCCTCTTTCTTTTTCTGGATAAATGGCCAGTAGTATAAACATCGCTACATGGAATGTGAAGGGGATAAGGAAAAGAGTCAAACAAGACCAAGTGTTAAAACACTTAAGTTTATTGTCTTCTCAGATTATATTTTTGCAAGAATCTCATTTACTGGAAAGTGAATCTCTGCAACTTAGGAGGCAACAAATTGGGCAGGTTTTTAATGCCTCAGGGTCCACTAATAGCTGCGGGGTTATGATTCTAATTAATAGAGATATTCCCTTTATTTCCAAACATGTTTTCAAGGACCCTGATGGCAGATATGTCCTAGTTCAAGGGATTTCTGGTCTATGCCTATTTTACTTGGTAGCATTTATGGGCCTAATGCAGATGATCCAGGCTTTTACATGAAACTTATTTCCATACTTCTTCCCATGCTTCCCATTGGTATAATAATAGACGGGGATTTCAATCTGGTTCTTGATCCTGAAGTAGACAGGTCTGGTACTGGATTGAGGGGCTTAACACCTGGACAGAGGGCCCTCAGGGACTTTCTGGACCAATGCGGACTGTGTGATGTGTGGCGTGTGTTACACCCAAAGGACAGGGAGTATACCTTTAACTCACCGGTGCACAGAACCCAGTCTTGCATTGACTATCTTTTCCTCTCTCAGGCCCTTTTGCCAGGGATTTTGACTGCCTCAATCCAGCCAGGTCCAGTATCTGACCACTCTTTGGTAACTTCCAAGCTGGCCTTCCCTAACATGCCCCATAAAGAAACCCAATGGAAATTAAATGGTCAATTGCTCAAAGATACTAAGTACTGTGACCTAATAAAGGAGCAGACTGATTTCTTTTTTTCCACTAATTCCTCTGAGGATATGACTCCTGATATTTTGTGGGGTGCTTTCAAATCATATATGAGAGGGATCATTATTAGCTTAGCCACAAAAAGGAAAAAGACTCGAGAGGTGGAATTATTAGCTTCACTATCTTTAATTAGGTCTTTGGAAACCAGATTATCCTCTAATGCCTTGGAAGAAGATATGAGAAGGCTCTCGGTAGCCAAAGATAAATATTTAGACCTATTGAGGAAATAAGTAGAATTATCTATTATTTGTACCAAAGCAAACTATACCGATCAGGGGGAAAAGGCGGGCCGCCTGTTAGCCTTAAAGTTAAAGCAGCAAGAATCAGCTAGATTTATACCTCAAATTAGGGCCCAGGCAGATGGATCCTTGAAGGTATCCCCCTCTGAGGTTGTGCAGGAGTTTGCCTCTTATTATGAGGATCTATACAGAGATATGAACAACCCTCCTTCTTTAGAAGAGCTTGAGGCCTACCTGAGGGATTCCTCTCTGCCCTCTCTATCAGAATCGTAGGGGAATTTTCTATCCTCACCAATATCATTAGAGGAAATTTCAGAGGTCATTGGGGCTTTGCCCTCAGACAAGGTCCCAGGTCCAGATGGGTTTTCCGCCTTATTTTACAAAACTTTTCGACCACAATTATTGCCAGTTCTTCACCGGTTGTATTGTCACATTCTTTCTGGTGCAAAAGTAGATGCGCATTTATTCGAGGCCCTGATTGTACTTCCCCCTAAGCCCGATAAGGATCCAGAATTAGTGCAAAGCTACAGACCAATATCCTTATTGAATCAAGATGTTAAAATTCTCTCTAAGATATTGGCTGATAGAATAACACGAGTTCTTCCTGACCTGATTAATATATCTCAGGTAGGATTTATGAGGGGATGTTCATCAGCTGACCATCTATGTACCCTGTCACACGTAGTCTCGGTGTCCAGGGATGCTGCCTTTCCCGCGGGATTGGTCTCCCTGGATGCTGAGAAGGCATTTGATCGTGTTAATTGGAGTTTCCTGTTTCAGGCCCTTAAAGTATATGGCTTTCCGGCTAAATTTATAGAGTGGATTCGGGCCTTATATCAAACTCCATCTGCCAGAGTTTCTGGCAATGGAGCATTCTCCAAACCCTTTCCTTTGTCTTCTGGTACACGGCAGGGCTGCCCTCTCTCCCCCCTTTTATTTAATTTATACTTAGAGCCCCTTATTCAAATATTCTCAAAAATCCGGAGATAAACAGTATCCCGATTGGCAATCAGGTGGTAAAGATCACGGCTTACGCTGACAATCTGCTTCTTCATTTATCTCATCCTAAAACTTCAATTCCCGCCATGTTGAGGGAAATCACCAAGTTCAGTGCCCTCTCGAATTATAAGTTGAATATAACCAAATCCTCCATTTTCCCTCTTAATCATAAGGTTTTTAAAAATGATTTGTCGTCTTTTGGTCTTGTTTGGTCTCCAAGCGTTCTCAAATATCTTGGCATCAATTTGTCGCGTAACCCCTCCTCCTGGTTTAAGGAAAACCTGAAGCCTCTTTCTTAAGTGATAGTTCAGGATCTCAATAGATGGTCTAAACTCCCTCTTTCTTTTTGGGGTCGCATTAATATCATTAAACTGAATGTTTTTCCTTGTTTATTTTATCCCCTCTCGCTTCTTAACTCCTTTACACCATTATCATGGTTTCATAAAATGCATGGAATTTTCACAAATTTTATCTGGTCTAATAAACAAGCTAGGTTAGCATATTACAAACTAGCCACTCAAAAACTAGATGGAGGGCTGCGGATCCCCCATCTAGCAATTTATTACTGGGCTAGTCATATTGCAAAATATTTGCGGTGGGTTAATCCAGGTCCTGAATATTTAAGACCGGCTTGGCTCAAAATTGAGTTAGACTTTATTCAAACTGAGAACATTGACCCTCGGACATTGTTTTATCTAAAAATAGCCTCCCTACCGGACACTATTAGTTGTCCTATTATCCGAACGACCCTCAGAGTTCACACGCAGCTTTGTTCATTTCTGCGGAATTCCCCAGAAATGGGCTTGTCCCAGTCCATTTGGAATTCCCCATCTTTCTTAATAAACAAAAAGATGATATCTCGTAAATGGTTGACCCAGATCAGGGATGGGATAATTTCCACTTTTCTGGATGACACAGGGGAATGGCTCTCAGTTTCTAATATCATCTGCAAGTTCGATATCCCCTTAACTTTTTACTTTAGGGTGGCCCAATTGAAACATTTACTCTCTACAATATTTGGCAATGTCCCTTCTCGTCCTCCCGATTTTATGTTTGTATCAGATCTCTCCCCTTTATTGGGGTCACCAGGTACTATTTCCAAAATATATCGTGTCCTATATCAATGGAGATATGGGAGACCAGAAGGCCTTACTAGGCTCTGGGTCTCTTTTTTTCCTCAATATACTCCTAATTGGCCAGCTTTATGGAAGTTCTGTCATAAATATGTCTCTCAGGACAGACTCCGCCTTATGCAATTTCATATATTGCATAACATGTATTATACCCCTGTGAAGCTAAAGAAATGGGTCTTATAAGTTCTGGGGCCTGTACCAGAGGATGTCAAGAAGAAGATGCAGCTTCTTCATGTCTTTTAATTAGTGTCCTAGAAAAAGTCATTATGGATAGCCATACGGAATAACCTAGACCCCATACTGGGTTTGCAGGAATACTTCACTCCAGATGTATGTTTGTTGGGGGATTTATCCTCTATCAAGGTTAGAATCAGAAGGCTTCATATTTCCATGATTGCACTATCAGTTAAGAAAATTGTGCTTCGGCACTGGAGGGATGCATTAAGCCCAACATATCAGGAATGGGTTAATGAAATTTTGGCTAACTTACGTACTGAGAAAGCGATAGCAAGTCTCCACAATAAGTTGCAGTGGTACAAGAATACTTGGGATCCCCTTGACATGTTAATAATGGTCAGAGTTGCTAAATGAGTCTGTATATCCAGTGCTCTTTATTTTGTGATACTATATTGTATTCTTCCATTTGTGTAAGTACCTTGCTGCTGTATGGGGTGAGGGGGAAGGGGGGATGGGGACAGCTCATGTATAATTCTGTGTATTAGCACTGTATGTGGTAATTTTCTGTCCCCTGTATTAGTAAAAAAAATTACTAATAAAGTATAAATTAAAAAAAAAAAGAATGATCCTGCTCCTTTATGTGCCTGCAGCAAAGGTGCTCCAGTTAACATCTTGCATATTCAGGGTCCCCATTAACAATATCTCCCCTTTTTCTACCATGTTAAGGATGCCTTCTATCATTTCATTGTTCACTCCCTCTCCCTGAGATGGGGGTCTGTACACAACTCCCATGTGGATTGTGGTGCCATTTCCTGTCTCCAGGGTGACCCATAGTGACTCATCTACTTCATGTTTACTTTTCAGTTCTGTTGCTTTAATCTCTTCCTTTACATAGAGAGCTACCCCTCCTCCTCTTTTACCCTCCCTGTCCCTGCTGTAGATTGTGTATCCTGGTATGGTGACATCCCAGTCATGGTTCTCTGTATTCCATGTCTCAGTGACTGCCACTATATCCAGGCATCCCTCATCCATCAAGGCCACTAGTTCAGGGAGCTTGTTACACAGACTATGGGCATTGGTACTCATCACCAAGGCCACTGTTTTTCGGTTTTTACCGGAAAATCCGGTAAAATTCCGGAATTAGGGCTGCCTGAAAACCGGTAAAAATGAAGATTTCATGGAATCTGGCATTTTCTATCAGATCAGTAAATCTACAAAAAAGTCTGTTTTTCTCTTAATTCCTTCCTGTACTGTTTTCAGTTTGCTTTATTTAATGCTCTGTATAGTAAGCCTTCTTTAATTCTGATTATTTATGTACATACTAAAAGAATGATAACAGAATCCCGGTAAAATCCGGAAATTAGAGTAACAATCACCAGTGAAATTCCAGAATCTTAAGTCATGAAAACGGAATTTAATTGTTTTAATCACCGTAAATCAGTGGCCTTGCTCATCACCCTCCATTTTTTAATGACCTTACCTCTTTTTGCCCCATCCCTGACCTTACTGCCTTTGTCTTGTTTTGCATTTACCCCTGTCCTGCTCCTGAATGACGTCTCTACCTTGGTGTTTACCTTGCTAATTACTGTGTTTTGTGGGGGGAGACTGGGATTTTCCTGCTCCTTTTCAGTGCCTCCCCCCTTGGCTAGTTTAAATGCTTGCCAATGAAGCATTTAAACCTATCACCTAGGATCCTGGTTCCCCCCTGGACAAATGCAGACCATCGCTTTAATATTGGTGTGCATCCCTCCAGGTGGTTCCCCAGTCCTCAATGAAGCCAAAACCCTGAGTGCCACACCAGTTTTTCAACCATTCATTGAATCCCATGGTGCAGAGTACCCTAGCATCATCCTTGCCATAGACAGGCAGCACGTCTGAGAAGGTTACCATACGTGCTACTTGTCTAAGGTCCCTCCCTAACTCTACAAACTCCTCTTGCACTGCTCTTATCCCATTCTCTGCCAGGTCATTTGTCCCTAGGTGGACAATGACATCCAGCTCCCTCCCTCATGCAGCTGTTCCCACGATCATGAGGATTTGTTTCCTGTCCCTCTGAGCCATGGCACCAGGCAGGCATCTTACCTCCCTCTCCCCTTCCTCCCTCACTTCTACCCCCCTAATGATCGAGTCCCCCACCAGAAGTTGTTTCTTTCCCCTGTGGCATCTCGTGCCACCCTTCTGTGGGTCTCTTTTGTGGAGGTTCCCAGCACCTCCTTGGTTTCCACTGCAGGTGCCTCCATAGAGGAACCACTCTTCACCAGAAAAGCATATGAATCTTGGAGAGGTACAGCTGGTGGAATGTACCGCTGTTTCACCACCCTCTCCTTCCCTGAGTCCACCTTGGTACAACCACTCCACTTTCTTGGCAGCCTCTGAGGTAGCATCAGTGACCCTGGTGGTCCCTGGGTGGGGGAAGAGGTTTCACAAAACCTAGCCATGTCAGCCTGGAGACAGGCCAGAGAGGTGCTTGAGAAAGGTAAGAGCTATCTGTACTGGGGAGCAATGCTCAGAAGCAATGCATGAACACTAAGGGGTGACATGGCACTCATAAGAGCTACATACTGGATGCTGGTGAGAGATGAGGGACTGCCTGCACTGTGTGGTGATGCTCAGAAGGACTGCATGAACACAATGAGGTAACATGGCACCCATTACAATGGTGTACTGCATGATGATGAAAGGTGAGGGACTGCCTGCGCTGGGGAGTAATGCTCAGAAGCACTGCATGGACACAGTGGTACAATATGGTAGCCAGCAAGCTTGTGACCTGTGTGATGGTGAAAGGTCAGAGACTGCCTGCACTGAGAAGCAATGCCCAGAAGCACTGCATAAACAAAGTGGGTTGTCATGGCACCTATCCCTGTTGCATGCTGCGTGCAGGTAAAAGGTGAGGGACTGCCTGCACTGGGTAGTGATGCTCATAACCACTGCACGAACACAGTGGGGCAGTATGGCACCCATAACAGCTATGTACTGCTTAGAAACATATAAATTGTCAGCAGATAAAAACCGCTAGGCCCATCCAGTCTGCCCAAAGGCTGTATACATTGTATGTGGCCCCTGATCCTGTGTGATTAATGGCTTTTCATCACTCCCTCCCTCCCCGCTCAAGCTTCCCTTGTGCCTGTCCCAGGCATGCTTAAACCCCTCCACTGTGCTTGCCCCCACTACATCCTGTGGCAGACTATTCCAAGCATTTACTACCCTTTCTGTGTAGAAGAACTTCCTCCCATTACCTCTTAATCTAACCCCTTCCAATATCATATGTGCCCCCTTGTTCTAGTACTTTTTCTACATTGGAAAAGGTCCACCACCTGCACCTTATTTATGCCCTTGAGGTACGTGAAAGTTTCAATCATATCCCTCTGCTGCCTCCTTTCCTCCAGTGAGTACACCTTGAAGTCCCTTAGTCTCTCCTCATATGTTTTGTGGTGCAAGCCCAGCACCATCTTTGTTGCCCTTCTCTGGATGGTCTCTTCCTTATTTATGTCCTTGCACAGGTGTGGCCTTCAGAACTGCAAGCAATACTCCAGGTGAGGCCTTACCAATGTTTTATACAATGGCATCACTTCCTCCCACCTCCTGCTTTTGATATCCCCACCTATGCACTCCAGCATGCCACTGTCCCTCCCTGCCAGCCTTGAGCACTGCTTTGATGCCTTAAGGTCATCAGAGATGATAACCCCTTGTTCCCTTTCCTCTTTGGTGACAGTCAGCCCCCCACAACCTGTATCTCTCCCCAGGGTCTCCTCTACAGAGGTGCATTATTTTGCACTTTTTTGCATTGAACATCAGTTGCCACATCACCGATCATCTTTCAAGCTTCTCCAGGTCCCTTTTCATTTTCTGTCTGGATTATCCAACCTTTTGCAGATCTTGGTGTCATCTGCAAACAGGCAGACCTTTCCTTCTAGCCCCTCTGCAATGTCACTAATGAAGACATTGAACAGGACTGGTCCTAGTACTGATCCCTGTGGTATCCCACTGGTCACCCCCCTCTCCCCAGATTGTACCCCATTTACAACCACCCTCTGTCTCCTGTCTGTTAACTAGTTCCTAACCCAGTTCACCACTTTGTCTCCCATGCCCAGACTACTGATCTTGTTACTCAGCCTTCTATGTAGGATGGTGTTGAAGGCTTTGCTGAAATCTAGGTAGGCGACATCTACCACCCCTCCATGATTTATTTCTCTAGTCACCCAATCAAAAAAATCTATTAGATTCCTTTGACATGACCTTCCTACTGTGACTCCATGTTGCCTCTGATCCTGAGCACTGCTGGATTCCATATATGCCACTATTCTTTCTTTTAGTAGTGTCTCCATGATCTTTCCACCACTGAGATGAGGCTGACTGGCCTGTAGTTCCCCGCCTCCTCCCTACTGCCACTTTTGTGCAGTGGGACTACATGTGCCCTCCACCAGTCCTCTGGAATGACACCCTTGTTGAGTGACTCTGAGCAGAACTGCTAGAGGTGCTGCTAGTTCCCTTCACAGCTCCTTTAATATCCTCGGATGGATGCCGTCTGGCACAATGGCCTTATCCACCTTCAGCTTTGTGAGTTCTTCCAGAACATTCTCCAATGTGTATTGGCTGGTGCTTGCTGGTGAAAGGTGCAGGACTGCTTGCCCTGTGGAGTGACATGCAGAAGGACTACATGAACACAGTGGGACAAGATGTAACTCATCACTGTTGTTTACTTTGTGCAGGTGAAAGATAAGGGTCTGCCTGCACTGTGGAGTGATGCTCAGAAGCACTGCATGAACAAAGTGCAGTGACATGGCACCTGTCACGGTGGTGTACTGTGTGCTTGTTAAAGGTGAGAGACTGCCTGCATGGAGGGGGTAATGCTTAGAAGCACTGCAGGAATACAGAGGGGTGATATGGCACCCATCATGGTGGTGTAGTGTGTTCTGGTGAAAGGCAAGGGACTCCCTGCACAGGGGAGTGATGCTCATAAGCACTACATGGACACAGTGGGATGACATGCCACTCATCATGGTTATGTACCTTGTGCTGGTAATATGTGAGGTACTGCCTGCACTGTGGAATGATTCTCAGAAGCCCTGCAAGAACACAGTAGGGTAACATAGCAGTCATTACATGGTACCCATTAAGGTGGTGTACCGTATGCTGGTGAAGTATGATGTACTGCCTGCACTGTGGAGTGGTGCTCAGAAGCACTGCATGAACACAGTAGGGCAACATGGCACCTACCCCTGTTGTGTACTGCTTGCTGGTAAAAGGTGAGACACTGCCTGCACAGGGAATCAATGCTCAAAAGCACTGCATGAACACAGTGAGGCAACATGGCACCCATAATGGCTGTGTACTGTGTGATGGTGAAAGGTGAGGGATTGCATGCACTGTAGAGTGATACTAAGAAGCACTGCATGAACACAGTGGGGCAACATGGCACCCATCACAGTGGAGTACTGCATGATGGTGAAAGGTGAGGGACTGCCTGCACAAAACAGTGATGCTCAGAAGTACTGTGTGAACTCAGAGGGATGACATGGCTTCCATCACAGTTGTGTACTGCATGCTGGTGAAAGGTGAGGGCTGTCTGTGCTCATTTAACTGCTATATGAAAAATAACACATACACTGCGTTATATTGCATTTATTTACTTGTACATCTAACCCTAACTTTTTTTGTATTTAGGATAAGCACTCTGACACACTAATACACATGTACTGCTTCATGTTCTACTACAGTATAGAATTACAGTTACTTGCAAACTGACTAGGAAACGTTAATATACCAAGAAAGGGTTAACAGAGTGCTACATAGGTGCACACAGGCACACCTACACAAACACACATTCCTCTCCATGATGTGAGCAGAAACACAGAAACATAGAAACTGTTGGCAGATAAGGACTGCTAGGCCAATCCAGTCTGCCCGTAGGCCCTATATATTGTATGTGGCCTCTGTCCCTATGTGATGAATGCCTTTTCTTTTTTTTTAAATAGTGTACTTTATTGAGATATTATACAATTACATAATACACGTACAACAAAAACTTAGACAAAAGAAAACAGCAACAGTAGTTCAAGATGTGCAAAGGTGCCATCCAACCCTTGCACAGAAGGGTGTGGGTATGGCTTGTTTCATCAACTAATGCATCCATAATCTGATTGTCTTCATTCATGTATAACAAATTAACATGGGGAGGTCATGTGGGGAAGGGGATGTGCCTTCTCTAATGCTGGGTATGTGGAGTGCACTGGCATGGGCAGGTTGGGAAGCTATGAGGAGGACCTCGAGTGTGACCCATCTGGTGTGGTATACCCCAGTGGTGTGATGTATGTGGTGGATCATCTTCTCCATGCAGAGGGCATCTAGTGTCATTCTATGTACATGAAGATGCTGTCGTCCATCCAGTGTCTTAAGATGAGTTTTTTAGCCATCGTGGCAATAAGGGGTATGTGGAATTTCCTGACTTCCATGAGAGGATGCAGGTCCAGCCCTAGTAAGCAGCACCTGGGGGTGAAGGCCTGTTCTAGGCCCAACAACTGGTAGAGGTTTCTGAAGATTGAGTCCCATAAGGGTTTGGCCTTAGGACGGTCCCATATGATGTGTTTAAGGGTTCTTTTGCAGCTAGAACAGGTATCTGTCTCTATTTTCCCCATCTGGTGTAGTTTGGTCAGAGTGTAGTATAGATTGTGATTAATGTTGAATTGCATTAGGTGGATATTGTTTGATTTTAGTAGTGTGAATGTATTTTTCAAGATTGTCTTCCTGTTCTCTAGTGCATCTAGGTCCTTGAATTCCGATTTGCCAGCATGAGCATTTGTCTGTATTGGGGCCAATTGAGAAGGAAACAAGTTTTTTATATATGAAGGAGAGAGCATGATGTTTCTTGGCCAGCTCCCCTAGTTCATCCCATTTTCAGAAATTCTCAACATTCCATGGTTTGGGGCCTAGGGTCGCCATCAGCATGTGTTGCAGCTGTAGAAAGGGAAAGATTGGGCTGCTGAGTTGGGCCTTTTGTAGTTAAGCTTCCTGTAGGTAATGAGTGTGCTGCCATCCATGAGGTGGTGTAGGTTTTGGATACTGTCATGTTTTAGGAAGTTTGGGTGGACCGGGCTTTTTGGATTGTGACGTTAAGGTTGCCGAATAATGGTTGCTGTGGATCATGTTGTGGACTGGTGCCTAGCAGGCAGTGGAGTGCACTACAGATCTTGTTGGAATCCCTAGTCGGGGAGTTCTTTAGAACCACCAGGAGGGTATGTGGAGGTATGCTGTTTAGCGATTGAGGGTTAATCCTAGCTTTTCTGCACAAGTCTATTTCCATTTGTCTCCATTTGGGTGTGAGGTGGTTTGCCTCAGCCAAGTTCCCCTAACCTCTCCACCAGAGGAACTTGGTGGCATGGGCCACTAGATAGTAGAGTTTAAAGTCTTGTAGCTGCAGACCTCCCAAGCTTTTGCTAAGTATAAACTTATTGTAGGCCCTTCCTGGTGTTTTGTCATCCTAGAGGAACTGTGTGAGAGTTGAGTGCATCTATGCGAACCAGGCCATGGCTAAGGGTTTGCCTGCCATGTTCAGGGGGTATAGGACTCTGGGTAGGATGTTCATTTTGATTACATTGATGCATGCTCATAAAGTGAGGGAAGGGTTGACCACCTTACTAAGTCATGTTTGATCATTTTAACCATATCTACCAGGTCCTTGTCATGCAGGAATTTGGTGTTTTGGGAAAGGATGATTCCCAAGTAGCTCACACATGTTGGGTTCCACTTACCCCCCCCCCTTACACACACTGACTGGAAACCGGTTTGAAGGTGTGGAGATTGAAGAGTATGATGCAAGACTTTGAAATATTGAGCTTGTATCCTGCTATTCTGCTGAATTCCTTCAGCAGTCAGGCAGGAAGGAGGTATGGCGGAGCCAGGATTCTCAATGTCAAGCAGTATGTCATCCGCATATGTAGAAATTTTGTATCTATGGTCTTTTACCAGTATACCTTGGCTGTTACTATTCAGCAGGAGCCTCCTGGTTAAAGGTTCAAGGTAGGGATTAAAGAGATAAGGAGAAAGGGGACAGCCCTGTCTTGTGCCTACTTTTAGATTGAAGGGAGTCAAAAGGATACCGTTGCAGTGGATTTTGGCTGAGGGTTGGGAGTACAGTGATTTGATCCATTTTGTGTAGCTGTCTGGGATTCTGAATCCTTCGAGGGTTTCAAAGAGATAGGTCCAAGAGACCTTGTCAAAGACCTTTTCTGCATCTAGAGATAGTAGGGCCACTGGAGTATTCAGGTACTTGGTTGCTGCTAGAATGTGTGAAAGTTTTCTTAAGTGGTCCAATGCAAGTCTCCCCTTCATGAATCCCACTTGCTGGGGGCTGATCAGGTTCCCCACTATGCCCTCTGACCTAGTGGCTAGTGCCTTTGCTAGGATTTTCAAGTCAGTGTTGAGCAAGGAGATTGACTTGTAGTTTCCCATGGAGGTTTGATCTTTGCCGGACTTGTGGATTAAGGTGATGGTGGCTGGTTGTAAGTTAGGGTCTAGGTGGTCTAACTAGTATGATTCATTGAACAGCTTGGTCAAGGGTACTGTTATGGAGTCTGCCACTGCCTTGTAAAAATTAGGAGAGAATCCGTCTAGACCTGGGGCTTTGTAAAGCACTAGGGAGGAGATGGCCCGGCAGACCTCAGACTCTGCTATTGAGGATCCGATCATCTTCTGGATCTCAGCGGGTAACTTGGGGAGCTGGGCCTTCTGCAGAAAGGAGTGGATATCTTTGGAGGATGCCACCATTACACTGGAGTAGAAGTCTTGATAAAAGCCCCGGAAGGCAGAGGATATCTCTCTAGGGTGGGTGAGAAGGGTATGGTTAGAAGTTCTAATGAAGTTTATTGCTCTTTGATGTTCCTGTTGTTTGATCCTGAGTGCTAGCAATTTGCCTGCCTTTTCCCCTTGGTCTACATATGTGGTTTTGGCTCTGAAGATGGTGAATTCTGCCTCTCCCCAGAGGAGTTTGCCGTATTTGGCCCTGACTGTGTTGAGTTTGAGTTCAGTTATCGAGACAGGGGTACTCGACTCCAATCTTTCGAGTTTGGTGATCTCGCCAAGGAGCGACTGACATTCTGTCTCTTTTTTCTTCTTTCTAGCAGTGGCTAGTTGTATTAACTCTCCTCTTAGTGTGCATTTAAACGCCCCCCAAAGTAAGTTTTGGGTGGGAACCAAACTGTTGTTGTCTTCAAAGAATGTGCTTATCATGTCTTTTATCTTGTTTAGAGCATTCTGGTCTTTGGGCAGAGAGTTGTTTATTCTCCACACCCTGTCACGCTCCAAGTTGTGTGGGGATATGAAGGTTATGTTAATGGGGTTATGATCCAAGATGGTGTTGGCTATAATTTCACAGGAGGAGGGCACTTTTAAGATCTTGTGGTTGACTGGGATGCAGTCCAACCTTGACTGTGAGCTGTACAGGATGGAGTGGAATGTATATTCTCTAGAGTAGGGGTGCAGGCCCTCCATATATCCACTAGGCCTATGGAGTTTATTAACTCTCCAAGGGCCTGCTGCTGGGTGAGAGACCCATTCGTTTGGGATTAGATTTGTCCAGGTTATTAACCAGGACCTGGTTCCAATCCCCCACAACCATGTTTGGGGCATGTGTGAGGGAGCTGAGGATGGGGAGAAGTGCAGAAAGAATCATGGATCATCAGTGTTCGGGCCATAGATTGCTGTTAGGGAGATCTCCCTTCCATCGAGTTTGTCTCTAACAATTAAATATCTCCCTTAGGGTCCGTGACTTCTTCCATGAGCTGAAAGTTGGTGTTTCTGTTGATGAGAATTGTGACTCCCACCCATCTGTTGTTGTTCCCTGCCATGAAAGCCTGGCCCACCCATTCCCTCCCTTCCCCCTCCAAGTACAGCCTGATTGGCTGGGGTGTTTTTCCTGAAGGAAAGTGATTTGGGTTTTGAGGTTTTTCTGGTGCCTTTTTTTCTTTGATCTGAGCCCCCTTGATGTTCCATGTTGTGCAGGAATAATGGTTATCCATTGGCCACCTGTAACAATGTGTCGACGCCTCAGGATTTGAAGTCTTGAAGTTCATGTCGGGGAGCCCTGACATGTGGGGATGGTGAGGGGGTAGTCATGTAGATTAGGTCCTTTGGTGTGGTGGTGCTGTGTGTAGCCACACTGTTGTGAGACTTCCTGCAGCCGGGCATCTGGAAAGGCACCTCTGACAGATACAGATAGGATAACAGTAGGCAAGTTGAACTACAATAACATAAATAAGAGAGTACTATGCTATATAACAGACTAACTACTATGTACAAAAATTTACAGAGTGAGGCTTGGTTGGCCCCAATCTCCCAGTGCCCCTGGCTTTGGGGGTGTTGTCGGAGTCGACATCACCTCAAAACAATTGGTCCATGAGGGGCTCTCATGATGATCATCCTCTCAGTCCATGGATCACACTTAGATGTGTAAGGGTTAATGCCAAGTCATGTAACTAACTAAGCATCAGCTGCTTGGTTTCTAGTTTGGGGGGTGGATCTTCATCCTCCCTTAGTCCCACTGTATCAGTAAGAGCTCCCTCTATAGGAAGATGTATGTGTCGTGCACATGGTGGCCTAATTGGGTGAGTTCTAAGCAGGACCCAAACCTGGTTGGTGTAATTAATCACATGTCTTCCCCCTCCCTCCCGACGCTATCTGTTTCTGTACAGAGGTAGTCTGTTGTGTAGGTGTGCAGCACTTCTGTGTACAAAGGGATCCTTCACCCCGTCTCTGTGTAGGTTCTGCGGCTGTCCAGCAATTGCCCCCCAAGCAGAGGTCCATCTGTGCTGTATGAGGGCCTCTACTGTCCGTTTTGGGTGGTAATCTGGTATGGAACCCTGCGGTGTTCTTAGCAGAGTGGCCAGTCATTTGAAATGGGTGTGACCACATTGTGCTAGTGGCATTTCTGTGGTCTGCTGAGGGATGGGGCCAACTGTCAGTGGGAGATCTCCTTCAGCCTGACTGATTGGGGAGAAGTAGATGGGATGGACAACAGTTTGCTACTCTTCAATTCGGCCCTGTCATTAACAGAGGGCTGGGGATGCCTGTCAGAGGAGTCCACTCTTAGTAAAGGAGAGGTTGTGGGTGGAAGCAGTATAGTCTGTATGATGGGTGAGTTAATATACTCGGGACGTTGGTACCCAGGGAGTAAACAGGGTCTTAAAATTTGATCCAATAGGGTCAGTTCTGTCAGATCCCCTGATATTAACTAATAGTATAAATCCTTCCCAGAGGTAACAGTATCATCGCCAGTATACAAGCCTCCACCAGTTTCTCATAGGAAACTGGTTGATTCCCTGGGTGCCACAATGGTACCATCCCTCTGGACCAGCATTATTTTGTGTGTTGAAGCCCCGGCTCATGTTGCTTGTTTTGTCATGGTTGTTCCTACACTGCATTGTAGATCCAGATTATTTTAACCAGGTTGGGGAGTTTAGAAGTAATGGCTGACTGCTGCTTATGGTCCAGCCAGTATATATACTGTCTAGTGCTCGGATGGGTTCCACAAGGCCCAATGCCATGTCGAGATCGATGTCCATCTGCTGCAGCCAGAACCATGCATGACAGCTCATGCCGGTGGCCCTTATTCATCTCCTGATAGGGGAGTTAAATTGATAGATGCTGAGTGCAGAAACCAGGGCACCTAACCTCTGATGTGGCCAGGGTCCCAGTCCGTTGTTGCTCAGGTGGACCATGGGTCATGGGAAATCAGTGTTTGCTCGGGAGTTGCACTCACTCCTTGGGGCAGCTCCCATTCCACCATATTTGTATTTGGAGCATTCAGGTTATACAAACTGTGGGGCCATCCCCCCAGAGATGCACTCCGCCATGGGTACTTCCAGATTAATTCTAAGGAAGCCAGTGCACACCAAGTGTGGTTCTTTGTCTCCCCTCCCCGAAACTGCCCTCCATTCCCTCACACTTCTGCCTCCATTACTGGGACCCAGTCTAGCTGGGCAAGAGTGAGTGAAGTTATATGGGGAGCCCCGAAGTCCCAGTAACAAACTCTCTCTCCCCCAGTTCCTCCTTCAAATAAAACAACACAATAGATTTTTGTTGAATAAGTGGCCATCCATGACCTTACCTTGTGTGGAGCGCTCTCCTTGTGGCATCCACTTGGCCCTCGGATCAAATACTATGTTTGTCTAGTGGGGGTGAGTGTGTAACAAACACTTTGTGACAAACACTGTGTTTAACATATAATCAAAATAAGACCACTTACTTGGATATGAGTTAGAAACTTTAGGTGAAAAGAGGCACAGGAACTTGAAGTCCAGTCCATCAGGACAGTGACCTTTAGAAGGATTAATGTACATGAGAACAGAGAGGGTAGTGTGGGGGAATGATGGGTGAAAAGGAGAAGAGTAGGAGGTTGTCATAGTGGGGGAGGAGTATTGTCATAAGGGAGTAAAGGGGAGGGAAGGTGTGAGAGAGTTCAGGTGATGAAGATCTTGTTGAAGCAGAAAACAGGTTGAAGAAGGTAGGTGGTAGTGCATTCTGTTTGTAAAGTATGGGTTGGACGACTGGAAAGGAGAATCAAAGAGGGAATTGGTCAGAATTTAACAGAGCAAATGAGGTGATTTTGGAGGCTTGCAGGTATGTTGCTTGATTTGGCCACCCTGGTTGCCTTTGTGCAAGAATGTCTATGCCCCCTATACCTTAATATTCCCATGAGAAGCCCAAGACTAGATGGAGGAACCAAGCACAGTTACAAGCTTTGGAGAGGTCAATTTTCTCTGGTGAAATGTAGGGAAGGCGGGATCCTCTGACATGGGATCTCCTAAGATGGATGTGCTTATCCATAAATTGTTCCTAGAATCTGATGTGAAGGGGTCTTATTGTGCAGCTAACATTTGCAAAGCCGCAAGAGGAATAAAAAATGCATACCACAAAAGATTAAATACAAGTAATGAATTGTTGTACCTCAACCTATATGTGTGTGTGTGTCAATTTCTGATGAAGGATAACAAAATATATCACTGGTGAAGCCATCCACCTTGTATATGTTGGCACACAATAAGACCCCTTAAGGCCAGAATAGAAGGATACTTTAGGGACAGCAACACTGTAAAATTTAAGGAGACAAATGGTGGCAACATGGTGGTGGTAACATTTATGAGCATATGGGCAATTCCAGAGAACCTGGTGGGGGGGGGGGGACTGGACCCAACTCTTTTACAGGTGGAGACCCAGTGGATACATAAACTGAAAGTCTTACCTCCCATGGGTTTTAATGATAAAATTGACTGGACCCTGTTTTTGTAATATGTATTTACCATGTTAAATGTTGCAGAAACTCTCAACGTGAATATTTATTTGATACAGTTTTGCTTCTCCCTCTCTCTCCACTTCTTTTTGATGGTGAAAATATAAATGTGTATTATCAATTAATCTATCGACTGACAGAGAATATTCTTTTTTTCCTGTGTTACTGTTGCAGTGTAAGCCAAAATTGCAACTTAAAAGACATGGCTTAGCTTCGTTACAAACAATTCAAACTGGTCAGTAAACCTGGCTCTAGAAGCTAAAACACTGAATGCAACCAATTCTGGTGCAAGTTCAACTTTTATTATTACATTACAAGTTAACAAGGTAGCTGGCAGCAGTTCTGACATCAATATGAGTGCATTTGGCAACTGCTACCTGCTACCCTGTAAACTTTCACTTTAATAATAAAATGTTGAACTTTAACAAGAATTGATCACTTTTGGCATTTATGTGGCTTCTGGAGCCCACTTTTGTTAAAACACCTATTGATTTCTGTTGTGATAAGTAACCAAAAATCTACTAATTTCTGACCTTAATAATTTCTGACATTATAGTTATAAACATGGACCTACTATTGGTACATTATGTTATTTTTTCAACATTTCTTTTCCACAAAGTGTTTCAAATTTCAGTATTTACACCCTTTGAATATATATTTGTCAAAGTTCAATGAACACTATCAACACACTTGGGTGCCTCTTGTTTAAAAAAAGTATGTTATGATTGTTCATATTCTGTAGAGATTGTTGATGTACTGTAGCTTATTGCTTAATTCTGATTTTTTTTAGGCACCAAATAAAGTTTGGAGCCTATTGTCATTGGTGTAACTATTTAGTGTCTCATATTTCTGACATGAGATATGTGGGGGACTATTTCCCATTGACACAGCAGCAGAAAATTGGCCATGTGATTTACCCAGGTTTGATTCATTAACTTTGCATGGAACTGGGTTAGTGTAATGCTAGTTCTGGTCTGGCCTGATCTTGTTTTTTTATGCAGTACTTCAGTTAAGTCATCAATCTAGACTATCACATTGGCATTGAAGCCAAAACATAAGACATTCATCTGTGTTTCATTATTTACTTTCATAGCATACTGTAGTATTGTTATTATTCAAGACATTAAAACATAATTTACAGTGACCCCCTTTAATACATCTACTACAGCTGTATTTCAAATGCTGTAATAACCCATCGATAGGTTTATTACAGCAGTTTGGGTCACTCTTCTTTAACACATCACCTTATTAACTGTTACTGTGTGTGTGAGCAGTCCGAACAGCTAAATAAACAAGGCGGCTCCATTTTCCCCATTATTGACAAATTTCACTGATCTTTCAGCTTTCCTTGTCATGTACCCACATTTTTAACGTTTAACATTATTTATCTTGTAGATCTTCTCTTAAGTAAAAAAATCTATCTGGTTGATCATGCCGTTTGAACCTCTTGAACGAGGAGTGACACCAACTGCACGTGGAATGAATCTGGGTTGACTACTGCAATGTAACATAAAAAAAAAGTCATTAAAGAAAAAAAATGCAGTGCTGAAAGGGAGACAGGCATTGTGTGTGTGTGTGTGTGTGTGTATGTGTGTGTGTGTATCTGTGTCTGTCTGACAGAGTGTCTATGCATGTGTGTGTCAAACAACAGCTCCAATATCTGTGGCAATGATTCCCTTGCACCAGTAATTATAAAAATAATACCTGTGCAAGCTCTGTGTTATGATAATTTTTCACACACCTTCTGTTTGTGAAAATCTCATAAACCCCTCAAGCTTTGCTGTCAGTGTATGTAAACTTGTTAATGCTGGCCGATCCACAGTGTACAGTACTTGGGGAGACATGCAGACTTAAATGTATGCAGTTCATGCATTCGATAATAGCTTTGCATACTCATTGGGACTGATATCTACTGCAATTTAGTCATTAAAAAATGCTCATAACAGTTACACATAAAGGCCGAGATATTCAGAAATACGCCAAAGTCCAGTACAAGTCCGGCGCAGCGCAAATCCAATGTGCCATGGCACAACAGGAGCCATATTCAGAGGCTGCACAGGCCAAACTGCACCAGTGCAACCCAGCTGAATATGGCAGAGTTGCACCATGGTGCAAACAGAGGTGCGCCATGGTGCAAACAGAGTTGCACCATGATGCAAACAGAGATGTTCCAGCGGAACTATGGGAGCAGAGTAGTAGAGCAACAGAGGGGTGCATGGCACAAAGAACAGACCCAGGGACAGAGCCATGGAAGCACAGTGACAGACCACAGGAGGCCTTCACCAGCAGGGCACAGCAGGGCACACAAAGGCACCCAGACACTTGACCCCAGAATACAACAGTGGCACAGATAGCAGGTGACAGGAGGTGCCAACGGCCAATGGAGAGCAACCAAGGGGGCCCCCTGCAGGCCACTGCCCATGCCCCCAGACCATAGCAGGCCACACCCAGGACCATGCAGCCAAGTACATACACACCACAAAGGGACACAGGAAGCCCACACAGTAGGCACTGAACATGCTGGGTGGCAGGTAGCATGGCAGACCACATGGAACAGGCCACACAACCCAGTGTATGGACACTACCTGATCAATGACCATGGCTGTGTGCCACCACCACACACACAACTGCCACACACCCCTAACAGCTGCCCCATGGGCACCCCAAGGCACAGCCACTGACCCAGGGAATGGACACCACTACAGTGAGACACACAACAGCACACAGCAGTGAGACACAGAAGCACAACACAAGCCCTGTCTCATGCACACCACACGGACAGGCGCTGGGCCACTGCAGCATGGCTGCTCATGCCACCTGTAAAGCAGAAGCAGACACAGGCAGGTAAGTCAGAAAAATATATTTGGAAGTAAACTATTTACATAAAACCAGGGGCTGGGAAAGGGTAGGTACAGCAAGGGAAGGGGACAGGGAACAGGGACTGTACAGTGGGAGGGGGGACTATAGGGGAAGGTACATCAGGGGAAACAGGGGAAAACATGGGCAAAACTAATGGCAGCCCCATCTGGCTGCTTCATTGAGCCAACGCTCCCTCCTCTCAACTTGCAGCATCCTCCTGCTCTGCACCACTGCCTCCAGGGTAGATGAAGCCACAAGTAGCATCTGGTGCATCAGTCGGCTCAGCATTTTTCACCACCGGACACCTATAACAAGGGACAGGAGAGATGATCAGTGCAATGACCCAAGGAACCATGCCCACCCACTGTGCGCAATGGGCTGTGGGAACACACACCCCTGGAAGCCCTGTAATGGCCACCCACAGGGGGGTGGGCCAATGCCAACAAGCAACTCAGTGCACCACGACATTGCAGAGAGGTGGTCCCTGCTGCACAATGGCCACACAACTGCACAATGACAGTCACATGGCACAGTGCACCGGCTGCACCGCAGCAACAACAGTGGCAGCCGGACGCATGCCTACCCCACCAACAGCCAGCACACATGTCCAATGGATGCACCACAGTGGCATGCACCACTCACAGTGTGACACACACAGCTGCCATGGCACATGGCACAGTCAGCCATGCCTGAACCCACACTCCCCCCTCACCCCATGTATAATGCAAAGGACCATGACAGTGCTTACCTGCCCCCTGTGGCCCTGCTGGAGCTGGTCCAGCACCGTCATGGCATGATGCTCCCTGCTGCACTGCTGCAGCCTGGCCTGCCTTCAGTCCTCCAGTCCAGGGAATGGAAAGAAGACAGGTGCACATCAGTGAACATCAGTAACTGACCACAGCAGCTGCCCCCCAACCCCTGTGCACAGGGCATGCCCCTGCCCAACTCATCCCGCATGCCTGCACAGCTGCATCTCAGTGCAAGTGGAAGCTGGCAATACCACTCCATGATGCACATGATGACAGTGTACCCAAATGCAGGGCATGCCAGTCAGCCAAGCCAACACCACAGTACAGCACCAGGGAAGATATGCACCATGGGATGACTTACCTGGCTGTGGCACAGCCCCTATGGCTGGTGCATGCCTGTAGCCTCCTCAACCTCTCCAGGTCCCACCGCATGAGGTGTCCATAGCGGTGGTGGCATTGCTCACCTGTTCTGGGCACCCCCATCCTGTGCTGCAGGCTGGCAGCTATCTCTTGCCGCACAGTGTCCCTGGCTGGCTGCAGGGGCACTCACCCAAACAGCTGAGGGGCGTGGAGCTCCACACAGACCACAAGGTTGGCCAACTCCACCTGTGACCAATTCCAGAACTGTCTGCATCTTCCATGTGCCATGGTCCCGGTAGCGAGTTTGGTGGCGAAAATGGTGGGGAGGCAGTGCATGTGACCACAACATGCGCCTGATGCACGATACACAGGAGCATGCGCAGTGCCTGCCCATCATGCAGTGCAGGAGATGCATGGAGTGGGCATGGCTAAGCAGGGTCACAGGGTCAGAGGTCTGATCCAGGGGTCAGAAGTCTGGTCCAGGGGACAGGGGTCACCCACCATTGCACACGTGTACAATAGGGCATGGTACCCCATGCACGACCATGTACATAGCTGGCCATGTGCAACATGCACAATGCCACTACATCACACTGTCCATGCATGGTGCATGATTGACACCATGATACCGTGATGTGCATGCACACTGCAGGCCTGTGCACTGTGCATGCATGCACATTACGATGCTGTAACTTGCTCCAGTGCAATCTCATTGCGCATAGTGCAATATCCCAATATTCAGACACCATATGCAAATGAGCTCATCAGCCAATGCATGGTGCAGTGGGTGCGTTAGCATGTCATTACTGTTGCACCCAACCTCATTTGCATGTGTTGCACCTTAGAAGCTCCACAGAACAGCACAGGCCATGGACTGGTATTGCAACCTTGAATGGTAAGTTTTGCATGCTGCTGCAGCTCACTGGGAGCAGACAGCACTGCAGGGTGGGACGGACCAGGGAGATGCTGCCACTGACACACTGTGCTGTCCATGTCTACAGGCAGCAACATGTCAGCACATGAGGAGAGCGAGGAGCGGGGGCCTGCATTGAAGCGCAGGCACAACTTTACAAAGGCTGAGACTGATGCCCTGTTTGAGGCCTACCTGGATAGGGAACCCCTGTTGAGTGGTGCCATGGGCACACAACAGGCTAGGGCTGTTGCATGGGAGGAGGTGACAACCTACATGAACCAGCATGGCTGGCAGCAACCAGCAGTCAGCACAGGATTGCTGAAAGAAGGTGGGAACAGACAAGTGGTGGATTAAGAAGAAGGTGGCTGCCATCCAGGTGTCCTGTACTACCACCAGAGGGGGACCTGTGCATGCACCCACACTAATGCCGCAGGAGGAGTTGGTGGCAGCCACCATGTGCCACACCATGGAGGAGAGTGTGCCTGTAGGATGATTCCAGATGGGTGGCAGCCCATCACTGCATGGTATGTATGTCAGACATGCACAGCTGGTGGCATGGAGGGTGCGTACATAGGCATGCTGGCATGATGAGGTTAGAATGCATGCCATATGCATGTGTGTGCACCCATGCACATGCCATGCTGCAGGACACTTGCAGGAGCAGTGTATGGGGGAGCACATGTGGGCATTGCATCACTGACATGCCATTTGTCTCTTGCAGCACCAGCATGCCTCCATGCAGATGATGGGGTGCCAGCAGCGGCAGCAACAGTGTGAGCCGGTATGGCCCCGGAGTACTAGCCATCCACATCCACTGGCATCCATGGGCACAACAGGCTGCAGCTCAGCAACACAGTGCATGCGGATGTCCTGGGCCCGGGGTCGGATAAGGCCCTGGATGTGATCCTGCAGGATGCCAGCCATGGTGTCCTGTGTGTGGAGACACAGATTGGGGCAGGATCCGACTCTGATGAGGACTACTTTCAGCTCCTGGACAGCATGGGTGACACTGTGGGTGTGTCGTCGCTGCTGGCATCTGACACAAGTACCACACCCAGCACTCTGCCAGAGGCGGAACAGTTTTCTGCCACCACTACGGGTGCAGCAGCGTGCACTGCCATGACTTTTCCCTGCAGTGGTGGTGGTGCAGCTGCACAGGTACAGGGTGGTGTACAGCAGCCAGACGGGTGACAGCAGCTGGCTGCAGGTGCCACCGGGCAGCCGGACACAGGGTCCACCACCGGTTTGCATGCTGTGCCCATTTCCCCTGCAGACCCCACTGTGCAGCGTCCAGCAGGGAGGATAGGCATCCCACCCAGGAGCCCCAGGACATGGACCGTCTGGCTGAGCACACCCAGCTGCTGCAGGTGTCCATTCAGCAACAGGCACCGCTTGCCACTGGGGTGTGTGCACTGCATGCGGAGGTGCACTAGTTGGCTGAGCAGCAGAAAAGGGGCACTGCACAGATACTGGCAGGGATGCAATGCATGCAGGAGGCCACGACTGCATCCTTTGATCACATTGCCAGTGTGATCACAGATGGTTTTGCATTGCTGGCTGCCACAGGGCATGGCTGTGCACAGGTGACTCCCTGCAGTGCACTATCCACCCCACGGACCCAGCGTCAGGCAACACCAACACAGTCAACACCGGGCTCTGAAGTAGGCATCCCAGGCATGTCCAGAGCTGGCCTGTTTCGGCGCCTGCACACTCCCACGAGGACACGCTCGTGGTCCCACAGTTCCACCCCTGGGGGGCTGTTGCAAACTCCCCCCAGCTGATTTTCAGCCTGTGACTGGTGATTGGCTCTGGTACAGCCACCCCTGTGGCCGTGGTGGCCATGGTACCATGCAGCAGCCCTGATCCACAGGCTGCCCTGACCGCAGTCTGAAGCTGCTGCCCTATACGCACATAAGCGGTGAGTGTGTGCCCACCACTGGTGTCATGCCTGTGTGTTGTGCTGCACGCCACCTGTGTGTGTGTGCTTGCCTGGCCGTTGGGCCATGTGGTGTCGGCATGATGAGGGAAGTCTAGCACCTGTTGCACCTGTGTACTGGTGCAGTGCATCTGATCCATGCCACATACCAACATGTGGGTGGGTGGGTGCATGTGTGTGTTTATGTGTGTGTGTGTGTATGTGTGTGTGTGTGTGTGTTGCTGTGTGTGGTTGTGTGTTACTGACTTCCCTACCCCTGCATCACACCTCTGTGTGTGCATGCCCATTGCCATGCACACCCCTGCATGTGTGCTGTACCTGTTTGTGTGGCCCATGCTTGTGTACCGTACCACCTACCTGTGTGCATCATAGTGCTCCTGTACAATGGTGTCCCAGTGGCATTTTGCCTGCTGAAGCAGCTGGGGGTCCCTCCTCCCAGGGGGTGGCTTTCCACCACCCTCTGGCCTATTGCCTCCATCATCTCCACTATTGTCACCCTCATCAGCCTCGACAGCTATCCCACGGTCAATGGCCATGTTGTGCAGTATGCAGCAGGCCAGGAATAGGCCACAGGATTTCAAGGGGCTGTACCGTAGGGCACCACCTGACCTGTCTAGAAAATAGAACCATGTCTTCAGCATGCCAAAGACACACTCAATGATGTGGCGTGTGCCTCGTTGTACCCTTCCTCTGCTGGAGATGACAGCACTGGTAGAGGGTGAGCAGCCAGGGCCTCAGTGGGTATGCACTGTCACCTGTGTGGAGATTGACATGGTTAGCCCTCTGCTATTCTGTGCTGCACCCCTTGCCTGTCTCTGGTGCCCATGCCACCATGCACACCTTGCCCACCCCTATGCCCAAGTCTGCTCTGCCCATCGCCGCTTGCCCATGCCATACTCACCCACTAGATGTCCCATGAGGATGTCCCCATGTTTCAAACCTGTGGCACAGTGCAGAGCTGTGCCAGATGAACATGTCATGTGCACTCCCAGGGTGTGTGGCACAGACATTGGTGATGCACCCCATGGCATTGCACACCACCTGGCAGTTGACACTAGGGCTCCCCTTCCTGTTGATATATGCAACACCCTCAGGGCCAGATGGCATGTGGATGCCCATGTGGGTGCAGTCAATGGCCTCAATCACACCAGGCATGCGTGCCACCCTGTGGAAGTCCTGCATGGTTGCTATACACTCCGCCTGTGTGCTGAGGAAATGGATATATTCTGAAGCATGTGGCAGCAGTGCATTGAGGAACTGTGTGAGGAGGCTGGATGTGGCCAACTGGGTTATGCCTGTGGTGTTCCCTGTTGGTCTTTGGAAGGTGCCCATGGTGAGCAAGCACATGCCGGCAGTCACCTTCATCTCCACGGACATGGTGTGGCTCTGTCTGGTGAGTGCCTGCATCTCCTCACTACACAACTTGCAGAGCTGCCTCAGAATGGCTCAGTTCAGGTGGTACCAGCCCACAATCTCTGCATTGCTGTAGTTCTCAAAGGTGATGTGGGCACGGTACCACCTGTGTTCGGCATACCACCGATGGGCCCTTCCTCAGCCACGTCGCTTTTCCTCCTGTCCCCTCACACCCCTCATTACTGCCTCCATCATTAAGGGCACACTATCCATGTCCCTTGCTGTCCACTGTCCCCCTGGGTGGTTGGCTGCTGGCAGTGTGCCACCCTGGCACACAGTATGCATGTGTGTGTGTGTGTCTCTCTCTCTCTCTATCTCTACCCCTCTCTCCCTCTCCCAGGTCACCTCTCTGTCCCTGTCCCTCTGTGTGTGGCCTTTGTCTGTCTGTCTGTGTCTCTGTATGTCTCTGTCTCTCCCTCTCCCTCTCACCCCTGGCACAAGTGCTGTCTGTGTGTTTGCACCCTGAATTTATAGGAACAAGTCTGCTCAGAGCAAGTTCAATTTGCTCCACACTTGTGCCATGGTTTCATGGTTGAATATGCCACTGCACTGGATATTTATGGGAAAGCCCCCTTCACTTACGCCTGCATTCATTATAGTTGTGCATTGGTGTGATGGATTTTGCACTGCACACTGGCTCCCACTGAATATGGCTCCTTGGCACAATTCCGCACTTGCAGTGGTGCAACTCAGTTGTGCTATTTGCAACTCCTCTGAATATCTGGGCCAAAGGCTATCAATGGAAAGAAATGGAAAGAAACAGTCACAACTGTGGCATTCACTTCATCTTAGCAGTGTCACATTTTTCTGAATGACAGAAGGGACTAATTACCATTGAAATTACATTGCTTTATTCAGTAGGTCTGCTGCAGCATTCTGCAGAGTGCTGCAAAATGATGTAGAATTGGGTTTCATACTGGGGGATGCCACTGCACATCAGCTGTTGATTGTCACTAAATGGGGTGGTCACATTGGTAGTGGGTTTTACCACAAAATAATATAGACATTATAGAAACTGTAACACTGACTCTGGTCAGTTACAGCAGTTACAAAATGAAATACATACATTAAAGCTTGTAACATTATGTACATCTGAACAAAACACACAGACTTCAACTTCACATAAGAACTGTAGGAGGAATGAATGGGATATTATATTTGGTATACTGCAATAGTGTAATTATAGATGCCCTGTTGTGTAGCCCTTCTACTCATTTGAATTTTGCATATTATACAGTATGTTGAGCATCATACTGATCACTAACCATCCTGCTGCTACTTATTGAAATGAAAATGAATAAGGGTTTTGACATGGAAAAGCATTTCAAACATCAAGTTCATCTATGGATAAAATTAGGAACAGTATTTTGATGGGTAACAATGCTAGAACTTCATTTGTGTTGAGTAGGAAGGTGGAATATGGGAACATACTACTTTACATTGCCCTTGTCACTTGAACAAAAGTTCATATTTAAATATGCTATTGTCAAAAGTGTCAGAGAAACTGGAATGTGCTGTATGCAGCAGTGCTGTAGAAAAATCTAATCAATAATAGCTTGACTAATGTCACACGTTCCTATGGGGCTGTGATTGACCTGAATATGAGATGTCATAAAAAAACACAATTTCTATAATAAACAAATTAAAAAATTGTGGCCCCCTACTGCACAGACATTCATACTGTAAACACTAAATACACATAAACTGTAACATAAACATGATAATCACATGAATGCTAGGGAAGTGTCAATAAAAAAAGGAATCCTGTCAGGGACTTTTATCCTCTCACACAGAAGGCGTCCAGTAAGGATTCTGCATGAAAATCAAAAGGACAGAGCATGCACAACCCTTCAAAATCTGATTACTGCAGTCCAAAATGTATACTGAGCATGAGCAAGATTACCAGTTCAATAGTGAAAACTCCAGTAACACCAATCAGATTTTTAAATAAATAGTTATTAACATATGCAGACAGTTTAGGGTTTACATGACTTTGGTGCTAAGACACTAGTCTGTTGCAGGGTCACAGCATTACTTGGAGATGAGTGGAGCAGATGGGTTGATGTATTTCAATTCAGAGCTAATGGGATGAAGGCTAGAAGCACTGGAGATGCCTTACAATGATTATTTATATATCAACTGTTACTATAGGAGAATTCACAGTAGCATCCTACAATGTCTGAGGAATTAATAGCCTGGTCAAATGAGCCCATATACTACAAGATCTAAACAGAGATAACTTTTTGTTTCTATTGCTTACATACAAGAATCCCCAATGACCACACTTGAACATTTCAAACTATGCATCCTAGTAGGTGAGGAATGATGATTCTCCGTTCGTAGGGATCACCCACCACAGGTTAGATAGGTTACTTAGGCTAGGGAGGGGAAGTTCCTAAAATTGGACTTTACCTATAGGAATATAGGATGCACTCTACTTAATATTTATTCCCCAAATGAGAGGAAAGAATCAATTTCCTAAAGCACATATTTGTACAGACAGTCACCCACCCGGACTGCTTATACATCATAGGGGATGATTTTAATTCCACCACGTCAGGTGCCTTGGACTGCACAGGCCCAGGTGCATCAATGTTGTCAGGCTCAGATATGTTACTTCCCAGATTAGCACGAGTTAGCGCTTACTGATGCCTAGCATTACATGCTCCTGCGTGATAAAAAATACACCTGGTACTTGGAATGTCACAGTGCTTACTCCAGAATAAACCATTTCTTCCTTTCATCTGGCTTGGTACATGCTTTGACAGCTAGTTAAATTAAAAATTTTCCAGTCCCAGACCATGCCCCCTTAGCAATCAATCCTGAGTTGGCCCTTATTGTATGCAACACTTGTGGGTGGATAAATGTTGACTTGCTTAATGATACTGGATGTCATGAGCACATATTTTTTTTTTGCTTCTGCTTTCTCCCCCTGGCTCCCGGTCAGCTGTACATCCCAACCGTCCTCCTAGCCTGCACCACCAAAATCAGGCCAACTTCCCCCCTATCCTCCATGGCTTGACCTCCATGGCAGGGTGGTGAGGAGACTGCTCAAACTCAATTCACCTAACAGGATCCAGACAGACAGAAGCGCAATTCAGGGTCAGTGCCACGGAGGATGGAGACTCATGCTGCCCAACCAGGAGCCCCTTTTCCTTGTTCTTGGTGCATGGTCCCCAGAGGTGGAGTGTGCAATGATACCAGTGATGGCACTGCACACATTCTCATATGCGCACCCCATCAGGCATCTGCACTGCCTCTTACCCCTGTTAGTTGTAGCATTGGTGTGCCAGTCCTCAGCCACTGCTAGGGACCAGGCATGCACTGACCTCTGGTCACCCCTCTCCCTGGAGAAGGAGAGCCATCACTGGGATGCTCAATCCTTCTCCTCCCCTGCTGACCCCCATTGGCCCATGATCACTCCCGAACATGGGTCACTGGTGTAGCGTGTGGGGTGGCATCTAGCACCTCAACCCTCAGTGCCACCAGGCTGTCCTATCATGATCACATATAACAGGTGTTATCCAACTACCTTGGGGACCAATAAGTCACAGACAGTCCTCCGGGGAGTGGTCTTTGACAGACTGAAAGCAGTAGTTAGAGGGAAGACTATAAAGTATGCATCTAGGTTAGACAAACTCTGATCCGATGTTATTGATGATACATAGATAATAATGGATATGTAACTGTGTGTTATGGATTTCTTTTACACATCTGAGGTATGTGATGACCTCGAGAGTAAAGCTCAAGAGGTTTATGAGGTCATCACACACCAAAGGTGTGTAAAAAAAATCCATAAGAACACAGTTGCATATCTATTATTTTTTATTATTATTAGTGGTACAAGGAGATAGTCCTCAGTCACACACACACACACACACACACACACACACACACACACTCTCTCTCTCTCTCCCTCTCTCTCTCAGTCTCTCTCTCTCTCTCTCACACTTGCTCATTCTCTCAAATTAAATAATTTTTTTTTTAAATTGTCAGGCACGGCCCATTCTGGATCGCACTTGGTGTCTACTGATCTGGACAGGCAGTGGGATCAACCAGATATTTGTTTTAAATTTAAAAGGCAGTATCAACCAGTTATTGAATAAAAAAGTTAATTTATTAAAGATTGGGAGGGTGGTAAAAAATAGCTGCTTGTTGGTAAGTGGAGAGTGGAGCCTCCATGTTTGCTATGCTGTTCAACCCACCCACACATAGAGTTTGAGATAATGAAGTACTCAGTACAAGTAAGTGACAACTGAGGACATTGCTGGTAAAAGAAAGTTTTCAAAATGACGTAATAACTCATTTTTGGGTTATTATGGCATTTTGGAGAGCCTTGTAAATGGTGTGATAAAGGGGTCAGCAGTAATTATTAATTAGTATTATGGAAATGTTTAATTTTACTGTATCACTGTGGTCTTTGTAGGGTGATAACCAAAGAAGGGAATTGTTTTTATAGATACCGTGTACCTCAAAGTAAAGAAGTCTTGACCGTGGGCTTCCAAGATCCCACAGAAACACGAGCCGATAGGCACCGCAGAAAGAGTGGAAGCATGACCGAAGCAACATGTGACAGAATGCCAAACTGATAAGCACTGGAAAAATGTTGGATTTCCAGGAAATTAATTTTCCTGTACAATACATCAAGCTCTGTAGCTAGATCTGACAGCAAGAGATGCAATTTCTCTGGTGCTTATCAGTTTGTCATTCTGTGAAATGTTGCTTCGACTGTGCTTCCACTTCTTTGTGCAGTGCCTATCAGTTTGCCATTCTGTGGGATCTTGGAAATCTATATGCAAGACTTCTTTAGTTTGAGGTGTACAGCATCTATAAAAACATTGCCCTTGTTCTGTTATCACCCTACAAAGACCTTAGTGATGCTGTAAAAGGAAATATTTCAATAATAATAATAATAGTTTCCCTGCCTTGTTTAACTGACCAAAATACAGATTACCTGGCTAGTGACTCAGTTAAAGGTTGTCCCATGTGGCTGGTCCATTTTTTTCCCATCTCAAGGGCCGAAGTGTGGGGCCAGCACCAGAAGAAGGGTTATGGTGCTGCGATCCAACCTAAGAAAAGGTGCTGCTACAGCAGTGGGTAACTACAAACATCAGCAGATCCCAAAAGCATAACCCATGAAGAGAACCCCTTTTACTACTTTTTTTTCAGATTATTTACTTAGGCTACTCCAACTGAGATGCAACATCAGTTTTTTTCCTACTGCCGCTGCTAGGTAGGTATACAATTACGAGGTCCCCTCCATGGCTACACTATTTTCCTGTTGTCTACCCTGCTGCCTGCTTGAAAGACAGAAGCATTTATTATTAATATCAGTTATTTTCAACTTTATGGGCTGCTTTCTTATTCAAATGAGGGCATTCATTAGAAGAAGCTTTGGTGACCAGTTTATTTATTATAATTTAAACTACTTGAATTTTTAAAACTTATATTCTTCAGAACTTTCATGCCGCATATAACAGGTGGTGTACATTAATGAAGGCTCATATTTAAAAGCACAAGCCCCAACCCCCTCAACTTTTCAGGTAACAAACTGAAAATAGTTTGTGGCCTCATACACAAAAGAAATTACAAAACAAAAACTGTCAAATAGAAAAGCTAGTCTATTCTCAAAGGAAAACAACAGTTGTTAGGAATGGCCAATGATACCACAGTTGACGGCATGCATCTATTTAGTGTATGTTTACAAGTTAAGAAATTAAACTGCACTGAAGAAAGACTAGTCTCACATGAAAAGCACATTCTGGTAATCAATGAAATGCATTAACTTGGTTAATTCCCAGACTGAAGTTCCCACCAATGAAGCAGTGTGTACTGCTGTTGCTATATAAAATGTCAATCTGAAGGTTGATGGGATGAGGGACGGGAAAAGTTCTTAATCTGACACCCCAACTACAATGTAAATTTATTGGTGCACATAAAGTAGGAACATACTGTAGAAGAAACAGCTCCTGTGTATTGCCACCCAAAGTGACTTCCTCAAGGGGGTGTGGTCTCATTACAGCATCGGTGTTTAAATATCCGATACATTCAGTTAGAGACACGTTAATTCAATAGTGATCATTTGCTATGAAAAGTGCTGATAATAAAACGTATAAAAATTAACACATATTGCAAACCAAAGACAGTGTTATAAGTCATCACAGCAATTCCTGCATTATTCTTGATTCCATGTTCCATACTGCACATTTATTCAGTTAGACCTAGTTGCTATTTATGTTCATTTAATAAAATAGAAACTTACTTTTTTAATAAAAAAATATTTGTTCAACAACTAGCTGACATTGTACACGTCCTCCAATTGCCAAAATAGGTTACAAACAGCCATCATGGTGGTTCAAATTAATTTCTATATTAATTGATTATTTGACATAATACCAACTGAAGGCAAGCAATCCCAGTTGCAAAGGAGTAGTGAATGCTGATGCAGTTCACATCGATTCACATTTATTAGTTGCACTAGCCATATTTACAAGGAAGCTTCATAAATAATTCTGAAGCATGAAATACCATATCAATGGCTAGGAGCTCCCATTGCAATAAAGCAAGTTACTGCAAATCATTTCAGTGTATGTATTGCTGTGATGACTTACAATACTGTCTTTGGTTTGCAATATGTGTCACTTTTTATGTCTTTCTATAACAACACTGATTCCCAGCAAAGGATCACTATTGAATTCACTTGTCTCTAATTGAATGTATGGAGTATTTAATCACGTATGCAGTGAAGCAGCCACACCTGACTGAGGAAGCTGCGTTTGGGTGGCAATATGTAGGAGCTGTTTATTCTATGTTCCTATGTGCACCAGTAAGTTATATTTTTTTTATTTTTCTGATGAGTGTTATGTGTGTTGTCTCTTTGATCTCCTTTAGTAGAGCTGTGCAGAATGTGAAATTTCACCAGTAGAGTTTGTTCAGAATGGCAGTTCTGCTTCCATAAAATGATGTTCTGAATTTCTTTTTATATTCCACAGAATTCCAAAAAGAATTTCTATGTAACCACAGAATAATTTTCCACAAATCACATAAACTGCTGAACTGCTGAATATTTTTCCATTGATTGTGGAATAAGAATCAGCAGTTTATGTAAACTACAAGTTATTAATCAACGAAAAGCCATTTTGCATGCAACATGTTAAAATTCTGCTACTGACCGAATTCTGCTGAATTTTCCAAAATGCATCAGAGTTCTGTTCTGTCAACATTTAAACATTCTGCACAGCACTACCAGATAGAGGGAATAAGACCATGGAAACCCCATAGAGGCTATCCTGTTGGATCTCAGTAAAGTGTTTGACCTTGTTTCACATAGGTTTATTATTAAAAAAACTAATAGATACTAGTTGCTATTTCCAACAGAGGTGTCTGATCATAGTTAAATGTTAGGGTGTGAAAGGTGCACATAAATCAGTTCTGCTCATCTAGCAGGAAAGTGACCAGTGGTGTACCACAAGGCTCAGTATATGCCCAGTATTGTTCCAGATTCATAACAGTGACCTGAATACAGATATTACAAACTGGCTCAACAAAATATGAACATATGAAAATTTACCATCAGAATCAGGCCACTATAGTCTATCTGGTCTGCTCAAGTGCGCAGTCCAGTTTATTTTACTGGAGCTGCTTACCTTCCCCCAGCCTCCCCTCATCACCCCCCCCACACCTCCCCCCTACCCATCCTCCCTCCCGTGGCAACCTACTTCTTTACTCTGTCCTACACCTTTTTAGAACTTCCAGCTGTGTTCAAAGATATCACCTCCTCTGGTAGCTCATTCCATTTTGACACCACCCTCTTTCTGGCACTGCACAGAGTGTTTCATGTTAGCCCAGACTATCACCCTCAGATTCTTTTCCTCCTCCATGCTGAACACCTTCTCCCCCTTCAGACAGTAGCTGGCCCACGGGTGCATAACCTTGCATTTCTTGGCATAGAACACCAACTGCCAGATGCCAGACTGCCTCTCTAGCCTGGCCAGGTCCTCCCTCAACTCTTATCTCCCCTCCTCCATATCCACCCTTCCGCAGAGCTTAGTATCATCTGCAAACAGGTAGATTTTGCTACTGGCCCCCTCTGCTATGTCCCCAATAAAGATGTTGAATAGCACTGGTCCAAGTACTGAGCCCTGTGGGACCCTGCTGCTCAGAGGCCTAGGCTTGGATAATTCCCCTCTACCATCACCATCACCATCTGGTTTTATCTTGCAACCAGCTTCTTGCCCACCCCGCAGCTTGTCCCCAACTCCCAGGTTACTCAGCTTGCTGAGCAGCCTTCCATGTGGCATGGAGTTGAAGGCTTTAATCAAGTCCAGGTAAAGGACATCAACCTCCTGACCATTGTCCACTGACCTAGTGACCCAAAATACACAGATGATACCAAACTCTGTGGCAAAGTCACATCACAGGAGGGCATCAATAGCATCCAGACAGACTTAACCGGATAGGAGTATGGGCTGACAAGTAGCATATAAGGTTCCACACTGATAAATGTATGATCTTCCATCATGGTAGTAAAACCTCAGGGCAAAATACTACCTAAACGTTCAATGTATAAACTCTAAGAATGAAGACAGGGATCTTGGGGTAATAAATACCAGCAGCTTCTACACAATGCAGCTCCATGGTCAAAAAAAGAAAGAAGGAGTAAGAAGAGAAAGGAAACTGTAAAACAAGATGTCCCTATATAGATTCCTTTCTTCATAAAATATATATCTTTCCTTTCTTTTTCCACATTTCAATCAGTCATGATGCTAGTAAAATAAAAAGACTCTGATACTTAGTTCAAAGTGCAAGGCATCTGTCTACCACACTGCTGCTACAGCACTGTAATGCATGCTATTTAATGATTAGAGGAGGGCAGCCTCTAATTTTATTTTTTTATTTTATTTGGTAATTCAGATACAACCTTTGAGTATACACTATTTTACAAAGGTTCCAGATCAGGATATAAAATAGCAGAGACATAACAAAAACTTGACAGTTAACAGAAAACATAAGATTGCTATGTAATACAGAATATAGATAAATAATACATCTGAGTAACCCAGACAACTGAAATTAAACAGCAAGAGGAGATTCCCAATTAGCAACATATGGCATAGCTGCCCCACAGGGGCCTGTCAAGGTAGAGTATTGGAAAGGGTAGGAGAAAGAAAGGGGGAGAATGTGAATGAGGTTTCCCAATTAACAACATGCAACATAGCTGCCTCAGGGGGCCTGTCAAGGTAGAACATCGGAAAGGGTAGGAGAAAGAAAGAAAGGGGGGAGAGTGCAAATGAGGGGTAGATTAGAGAGAGAGAGAGAGAGAGAGAGAAAGGGACTGGGAGAAGGAGAATATTTAGGGGGGAGAGTGGCTAGAAATGGGAGGTGTTGGGGGTATGGAGGGGAGGGAGTTGGAGGAACTTGAGAGGGGTGTGGCAAGGGATGGCAGGTGGGGGTCTGGGGTAGTTAAAATAGTAGGAAAGCTCAGAAAGATGAGGGGGGTATCTGGGTTGAGGATATGGACTCAGGTAAGGGAGTCAGAGGTGTTTAAGAGTGGGTCTCCAGGTTAAAGAAATGGATTCAGGTAAGGCAGTTGCAGGCATTTGAGTTCAGCAGGTACTGCTTCAGTTCTCTTTTAAAGGACCAAACATTTGTTGTATTAAGAGCTGCGGCAGGGATCTCATTTAGCCATAGTGGAGCTCGGTACATGAAAGATCTTTGTCCTAGGGAAGTTCTACGAAATGGGACATCAAGCTGTTTTGTCACTGTTCTTCATGTGTTATATTTGGAACTTGCTTCCTTTACCAGGGCTGCAATGCAGGTAGGGGTTAGGAAAAGCATGGCCTTTCTCCCTAGCAGGCAAGTTTGGTATCTGATTCTGGATTGAAGAGGTAGTATGTGGGTCAGACCGTACAGGGCACAAGTGTGCGTGAAGTGGTCAGCATTTAGCAATAGTCTGCAAGCCTTGTTAAGGGCAGTGGCAACTCCTTTGATGGCCATATCAGTGGCAGTGCCATAAACCACCAGCCCACAGTCGACCAGGGAGAGGACAGAGCTGGAGACTGAAAGCAAGGGGGCTTCAGCAGTTAGGCTTTTCTTGTGTCTAAACAGGATCCCTAATTTAGTGTTCACAGCTTTCACCACCTTGTCAATGTGCTGAACATACAAGAGGGTAAAATCCACAATGACACCCGGGTACTTGAAGGAGTGAACCTGTTCCAGTGGGACAGTCAGGTGATTTGTGATCGTTATTTCTGGGCATCTCCTTTTCAGTTGGGGCTAGAGTGTTTTTTGTCATTGTCTTTTTTTTTTGTAGTTTAGTCGCAACCTTTGGGAGTAGAACCAGGTCTCCAGTTGCTGGAAGGATGATTATAGCTCAGCCTGTAGGTGCTCTATGCGAGAGTGACAGCTAAGTAGGACAGCATCATCGGCGTATAAAATGATTTTTGACAAGTACAGACTCCAAAACTAATATAATGTAATGGAATGATGATGACCAGAGCTGCTATGTGTACAACTTACACAGAATCAACAGCTTCAATAGCTGCAGCACTAGAGGCTCATCTGCTGCATTTTACCAAGGGCTTTAGATCACAATTATATTCAACTGCAAGGATAGAAAAAGTTTTAGTGTAGAAAATTTTGTTTGTAGTACAAGCTCAGGTGCTAGCAAATAGCAAGCGAGTGCGTCAGTACTGAGAGAGGCACCCATGTTTAATTAAACATCTTTATACAGTATTTCAAACCTGAAACCCTCCTGGGGAGCAAAACATGTTCTCTGCAGACATTGGCAATTTTAATACAACCAATTCCCCTCAGCTTAAAAGCTGAGTTACTGAGGTTTTCCTAATTAACATTTGAGAACTCATTGGGAGATTCTCTTTGCAACATTGTGCAATGGATAAACAAGTTCTGATGAGCTAATTTTGGCTGATGCACAAACGCAATGTGATTCCCCAAAAAAGGATGTTTGTTGACAAGCATAAGTAAAAGCCTTAGACAAGTGCAGTACTTGTAGGATGCAACCTGTTTATGAAAAAACAAGAGCCTGTGTCAAGTTTGTGCAGTTCGAGCATGATCAGGAAAAACTGTGCAGCTTTAACTTCTGTTTTGGAATTTGGAACAGAACTGGACATTTGCTGAGCTTTTTGTATTTGTGTTTCTATTTTGGGTGGATTTGCCCATATTTTGTGTGAAGGTACTGAATTATGAATGCCTCAGTCTTAGCCATAGGCTGCCTGCTTTACTTGGAGCACCCTGGAATTCTTTGGCTGCAGGTTGTTCTTGTAGGTTCTTGTTGCTGCCGCTACTGGTCATTGGTGCTCTTGGTGCGCTTGGTGCTGCACTTTGCTTTCCCTCTGGGTTACTTGACAGCCTTGGCATGCCATGCCAGCTGGCAGAGATGGAGTGACGTTGGATGACTAAGAGACACTGCTGGAACTTCAAGGCTTGAGAAATGATCGATCGCTCACTCCGCAGTTAAATTCAGCATTGCTCATTGAGTGCCAGGGGGAGCTGTCAAGGGAACAGCCATTTCTCTTGACAGCTATCCCTGGCACTCAGTGTGCTCTGCAATGGGGGGGGGCAGGACTAGTGAGAAAGTGACTGATTCATGCAGAACTAGATATGATTCAACTCTAGTAGACAGAAATGTGGGCCAAACAAAATGATATGCATTCAATATCCAGCCACAACCATGCTCCCACATTACAGCCACACCCACATATGATAAGAGAGCTGATCAAGCCTTACTGCTTGCTATTGAGGTACATAGTAGCCACTATAAGATTGCCTTACATTTTATATTTCTTTCAGATTATTTTATTTTGCAATGCAGTGTGATTATTTTGAGAAAGATGGGGGGGGGGGGACCATGACCCAAGAGCCCCTTTTAAGCACTACATCAGCAATACATCAGCATAACTCTGATGCTATGCAGCTGTAAAAGTGAAAGCGCTCAGGCTTGATTGGACATACAGAGAGAAATATTTGACCTGGAGGCAGAACACCAGATTACTCTTTCAGACATGGATAAGAGGCAGTTGGAAGGTAAAAGAGCAGTGCTGGACAGAATGTTAACTGACATGATAGAGAAATCCTAGCATTTCACTTGATAGAGGTATTATGAACAAGAAAATATATCAGGCCACTTATTAGCCCAGCAATTATGGAAACAGATGGTTAACAGGGCAGTCCTTAAGATTAAATATGCAGATAGTCAAGGGGGCATCTCAGGAGATCCATGGGCCATTTTGCAAGAATTTGCAACATTTTATAATACCCTATACAAAGGTGAGGGATCCCCATACCCTACTTCCTTCTTTCAAAAAAATAGTTCTCCCCACTTTGTCTCAAGCAGCATGTACTGAGCTGGATATGCTGACTACAGGAGAATAGATCCTCAATCACATTAAGGGACTACATGTCATGAAATCTCCTGGCCCAGAAGTGTTGTCAGCCAAATGGTGTAAAAAATATGCCCAGACATTAGTCTGTGCTATGCAGCAGACCTTTAATGACCTCTTAGAGGAGAGTGACTGCCCTCCATCTTGTCGTCAAACACAAATTATGTTTTTACATAAATCGAGTAAGGACCCCAAAGAATGTAGTTCGCATCAACCTATTTTCTTGCCTTGTATAGATATGAAAATCTTCACTGAGATATTAACGAATAGATTACAAAAACACATCTCTTCCCCTAGTTCATCCAGACCAAACAGGATTCATTAGAGGCAGATTCTTCTAAGATAACATCTGTCAGCTTTTAAACCTTTTCTCCTCCAAAAACAGCAACCCTGACTTATAATTAGCCCTCTCCATGGATGCAGAGAAAGCGTTTGACATAGTCAATTGGCATTTCCTAAATTTCACTCTGTGGCTCTTTCAGCTTGGTCCCAAATTCTCATATTCAGTAAAAACTCTCTTTACCAACCCATAGGCAATGGTTAAAATGAATGGTTGTTTGTTAGAGAGGATTGTGTTGAGCAGGGGGACTCGCTGAGGCTGCTTCCTGCCCCCTCTCTTATTTACATTAAGTTTGTAGCCTCTGGCAATTACAGTTCACCAATGCCAAATGATTTAAAGTGTTTGCATTGGCCAAGAGGAACACGCAGTTTCTCTGTATCCTGATGACATAATTGTTTTCCTTTCTCAAGTAGACACATCAGTCCCCCCAGTGGAAACTCTGACAGAATGTAATGCCTTTCAGTGTATACATTAAAATATGACAAGTCTGAAGTAATTAGACTGAGTGGCAGCTACACCTCAGATTACAAAAATAGTCTCCCATTTATGTGGGCACATAATACACATAATAATCAGATTAAATATTTGGAAGTACAGGTTACCCCACAACTTTCTAAACTGATTAAATTAAGCTACCTGCCTTTGTACAAGACCATGCAGTCAGACATAGCTAGATGGAAACTCTTGCCACTCTCCTTGCTGGGATGTATCAAAATCTTCAAAATGAATATCCTGCCAAGATGTTTGTTTTTGTTTTAAATTTCATCAATCCCGATTCCCTCAGCCTTCTGGATGATAATGTTAGACAAGTTCACCAAATTCATTTGGGGAGGAATCAAACCTAGAGACAGCCACTGTTTCCTAATTAGCCCTTGAGACATAGGGGGGTTAATCATGCCAGACCTCAAGGCTGATTATTTAGTCAAACAGGCTGCCTCTTTGGTCATTTGAGCCACGCAGAGGAGTGACTTGTGATGGTACTCAGTGGCATAGGGAATGGGTCTGGGATCCCCTTCCCCTTTGCACTGATCTCTGCTTCTATCACACAGATGTTATGCATAAAAGTAAATAACCCGAGTTAAACATTTCCTGCAAGGGATATATTTTGAAACACTGAAATTCAGTATCCTGAAAGCTACAAAGACCGAGTTCAGGAGACTGAATCTAGGATTACTGCAAGGTACTTAAATGTAATATGGGGGGCTCCACCCTCTGCACCCCCCCATAACTTAAATAACCAACTCCGAGGGTGACCAGACCTTGGAGTAAAAGGAAAAAGTTACGGGGAGTGGAACAGTGTGTAGCAAAAATAGCAGTGACTGGAAACAGAACACCGGTCTACCAGACCATGATGGCTGAGCTGGTACTGTGTTAGACCTCCACGTTATGGTAGCAGCTTGACCAGCTTCCACATTTTGCAGCTACTTGTGATGTCTGGCTAGGGGTAGGGTAGCAGTTTGTCACATTTGCTAGTGTACCTCTGTCAGCATCGGCTTCTTCCTGTCGGGTGTGTGAATGTGTTGGGAGACTGAACTTGGTCCCATCAGTTTCGAGATTATGAGTTTCAGTATCTGGAATAGATACCCCTGCAAACACTCTTGAAACTGCAAAGGTGTACACACACCTAACTAGTTAGGTCCCATCTCTTTCATTAGATACACTTCACAGTTTAGGCCTCCACAAGAGGACAACAGATATAAATATGGGAACACAGGGGTCTGACACATTTCATATAATGTTTAACTGGAACACTGGAACTTCCAAATGTTAGCTCAACTGTTTCATTTACCCCTGAGTGCGTTCTTTCTCTTCTGCAGGTTATTCACTTCATTCTGTGTAATGCAAACTGTCAGGCCCTGACTAGGCTAATGACTCCATTGGAGGACTTGTTTTACTGGAGGGCAACCTTTAAAACAGGGTTTCACTACATTTTAGAAATGTACACTATTATCCAGAAACAAATACTCTGCCCCATGGAGAAGCTCAGAGCTAAGTGGGATGAAGAGAATGGGGAACAAATTACTCCAGTGGCATGGCACTGTATCTTGGTGGATGGATGCAAAGTCACATCCTTCCAAACAAGGAGGGAATTCAGATGGAAGGTCTTGGTTCGATTTTTCCACATACCTATGATAACAAAACACTTCAGATGACAAACATTGATGCATGCCTGAGGTGTGTGGTGACAGGGTGTCCCATGTCCACCTACTCGGGGCTTGTCCCAGACAATCACTACTGATCAGCAATTAGGGATAACATACAGTAAGTCATGAAAACTGTGATGCCACTTAATTTCACTAGCCTGGCCTTAGGTATACTACTGATCCCTATTAAAAATAAAAACCTCAGACAATTATTTTATATTCTGTTAACAGTAGCTTGGAAATCTAATATGCTTCTTTGGTTATCCGATATTACTCCACAGGTGTCCACCTAGGTGAAAGAAGCCCAAGAAATAGAAAGACTCACTGTTAAATTACATTTCTGCATGGAACACTTTCTGGAATTGTGGCATCCATGGGACCTGCACATGTATGGTGGCCCTTCATAGTAGGAAGAGGACTTACTGTATGTGATAGGCATGCTCCCCTTTATTAGTCTACCCTGTATCACTTAGCCTGGTGCTTTTGGACTCGTACACTTTAATTTCTTTGAGTTATTATTCATGGTCACACTGCCGACCATCTCCTTGTCATATGTTCATGTTAGACAGTTCTCTTTCTTTTATTGTGGTTGTTGTTTTCCTGGTAGTTCTATGTTCAGCCATAACAACTACAATTGTATTAAATGGATCATGCCTTTTATCAAATAAAGCTGAGTTAAAAAAAAAGTTTTCATCAGTTCTTCTGGGTCACTGTACATTATGGCTGGGATGAGGAAGCCACTACACCTAACACAGCAGCACCTCTATGCATACAAGTGCCTTCGTTACATCAGCCCACTCCTTTCCCCTTCTTGGTGCAGAGACCTATGCAATATCACAGGGAAAAGCTTGATGACCCTTTGTATATAGTACTAAGGGGGTTGCCTCTGTGGAAGTAGTCTGTAGTATAGTAAAAATGTTACTCCCTCCATTACATGTTGACCCATCAGCACAGAATGAAGTAGGGTTACCACTCATGAGGTCTGTGACCCCAGTTTGAGAACAAGCTTGAGTCACTAGACTGCAGCCAGGGGAGAAGGAATCCCCAATATTGTCTTCCTCCAGGTGTGTTACAATTCAATACTTGATGCTTGAGCAGTACAAGAGGGTGTCCAGATGGCCCAAGATAAGTGGGGATGGCAGTGGGAAGGAGACATCAGTGGCCTTGTGGTGGGCATGACCATTGAATACCTAGCCATGCATTCATGACCCAGTGGCTCAGGGAGGAAGAACATCAGGGAGAAAAGTCCCCCCATGCAGGCAAGGTGATGCTAGCACATTTGTGCCCTGCACTGTCCACCCAGCAGCCCCTTACCACTAGATTTGGACCCTGAGTGGGGACTTCCCAACCCATCCTACACTATCCTTACTGAGGGAGACTTATTCCACAGGGAGGTAAGTAGGTTTCTGGTGTGTGGGTAATGTTATTGGGCTAGATGGCAGCCAGACCCAAGCTGAAGGATAAATAAGAAACAATTAAAAAATGCCATTACATTATTTAATTTGCTACCTATTAACAACATTATTCTTGAACATTTATAGTAAGCTGCACATAATGTAACATTTATTAAGCAAGCAATAAGACATGACAGGGTGTGGGTTATGACCTAATGAGATCATGCCCCAGGTGCGTTATGAGGCACGAGGCACTTGCACTTGTACCGAAGCACCGATGCCTTTAGCATGGGGAAGTGCTATTATCAGGCCATAACCCACACCTCAGAGTGTCTTACTTTAGGGTTCCTGCTCCCCATGTGCATAATTTGCATTAAATGAAGTTCAGTGTAGTGTGTTACACAGCTGCACTGGTGCAGGTAGAGCAGTGTGTTTGCATGCCAGCAAAAATCACCTGTCCCTGGACAGTTCTCCACCAAAACAGGTGTACTGTGCTGCACTGGAGCAGTCTACAACACTCTGCAGACTGTTTACACCACATGGTATGCACCTGTGCAACTCATCTGCACCTCTTACAATGGTGCAGATCAGGCTATGTAAACATGCCTTACAGCACTTATACTCTTGCAGGTTAAGTGATTCAGTTCTGTTGGTGGTATTTTCTTTGGAAAGGAAAAGCCAATTCACATTTTGGTACACAAGGATTAGAAGCTCATCTGAACCACAGAGGGATGAGAAGGATGACAGGATATTAGGAAGGGAATCAGCCTTGTCTATGGAGAGGGAAGGAGTAGATGCAGCCACTAAAAATGGAAAGGAAAAAGGGAAAGATATCCTACATATGTGAAGCTCATAGAAAGAGTGGACTGTCGACTAAGAGAGAGAGAGAGAGAGAGAGAGAGAGAGAGAGAGAGAGAGAGAGAGAGAGAGAGAAGAAATAGAGATATCTGTGGTCCATCTTCATGTTTGGGGCCTGAAACTTTGTTTCAACTTTGTCAATTTGTTTGAACCACTTTGGCTTGCAGTGCAGTTATTGTCAGAGGATAAAACAGATTACAAATAGGGAGACAAAGCACTGAGATCAGCAATGAATATTAACTACTATAGCATACTTTTGGCAGGTGGGGTCTGCATGCCCCTACTGGGGTTTGGTGTGTTTGCTAGCGCTTGTTGATAACAGTTATTTATAGCAATTGCCTGATTTTGGTTGTAACTTGTATGTACCACAGAATTTTCCTGGTGGGGATGCTTAGGTGGACTATGTCAGGGGTGGGGAGGGGGTTGGGAAGAGGGACAGACGAAAGACCAAACAGACAAATATGAGTGAAGGGAAGACCAGGTCTACGGGCTATCATTTGCACCCACCCAATCAGTTAACCTGTTGAAGCTTGAGGCTGACATACAAGGGTTTTTTAGAACTCTTCGGTTAAAAAATATGCTTAGGAATGAACAGCAGGAAGAGGGATACCAACAGCAGATTCACCAAGTTATGCAGATCAGATCACAATACACCCCTTCCCATGTTGGGATTGAGGTATTTGGTACTCTAGTGGAGAAAGAAATAATGGACCTTTTCAAGAATAATAATAATCTGGTACCAAAGTACAATTGTAACCCCCTTGTTACCTGGGATTACTAGAATCCCAGTAAGACCTAGTGGTAGGCAGGGAAGGCAGCTTGTGAAACTCCAATTAAATGGATTTCACACTGTCTCACTCTGTTCTTAGTCTCAGCTGAGACTGAGGGATGACATCACCATAGAACTAACGCAGCTGCATGAGCCACAATGGAATCTGCAGAAGGGAGTTACAGTAGAATGTTGGGAGGTTTGAACAGTCAGTCTGTAGGCAGTTGGAGTTTGGAGATTGTTGTGAGAGGAGCACAGCAGCTCTGTGCTAGGCTCTTGGACCCTCAGCCCTGAAATAGGGCTACATTTAGAGAAAGGTGTGTGTTTCCACCTAAAGAGAGACACAGTAAGCTGTTTTTGAGTGGTGGAGACCACTGATTCGAGTCTCTGGGCCCCATCCCTGAGGGGATGGGGCAGGAAGGTTTGCTTGCTATTCCAGGGGCAAACCCCTGGCTACTGCTAGTGAAGAAGCTGCCTTATTTTGTCCAAGAGTATGGGGTACAAGAAGATTTCGTGATTCGCCTGTGGGGCACCTGCAACCGGAGGGAGAGTTCTGCTCTTTCTAAAGGGCCCATGTTTCATCCTGAACTGTGTAAAAGTAGGTGTTGGACTACTGAAGTAGTGGGAGGCCTAGAGTAATAGGCTTAGCCAAAAGTAAAAGTATGTTCAAGTCCAGCACATAGGGGAAGTCAAGACATGTAGAGGAGATGTGACATAAGTCTACCCAGTAATCTACATTGCCAAGCTTTCAGAAAACAGTTATTTAGTTTCCAGAGAAATGGCCGGGTATGGATTGTGGGAGCTGGAGGTGGGAGACCCCCCATCTTTAGTAACCAAGTAACTTAGTAACTCTACGGATTTGCTCTGTGGATTTCTACTTTGCCTCATGCACTTGGCCAGTAATGAGGGAAGTACCCAGATGTGGGATGAAAGGAAAAGTCCCTCTAGAAGTCGAAGGATCTAAGGTGGTTTGGGGAGCCACCAATTGGAAAACTGGTTCATTCCCATAATGGACCATGGATCAAGTGGCTGGCGGGGAGCCAGGCCATGGGGGAAAACCAAAGTAGTGTACAAGTCGGGCTGTGTACCCAAAGTTGCGTGCAAGTCCGGGCTGTGTGCCTGCTCAGGGTTCAGAGCCTGAGGGCTGAAATGTGAAGAAGTGTTCTGTTGTCTCTAATCTGCATTACCAGGAATGTAGCCCCATGGGGGTCCGTCTATGCTTTGTTTGTTCAGTTTGGATGTGAATAAAAGCCACACTGTAGAATCCCATTCCTGGTTTTGGACATTACAGTTATTGCTTCCTGTGTTCGGATTTACTTGGGTGTCCCTGTGCAGAGTAGCAAAACCTAGGCCCCCTGTGCCGAGTAACCAAGTCCTCCCTGAACCCAGTCCCCACCACGTACTGCTGTCAGCTTCAACAGCATGCCACCTGTCATTTTGCAAAAAGGCAGGGGTCCGGGGGTTACACAATAATATGACTAAAGCTCAGAGAACAGCACTGAACAATTTAAGTCAGGACACTACTGTAATAATAAAACCAGCAGATAATGATGAGGGATTGTGGTGCAAAGCTGAGAACAATATCATGAGATATGTATGCATTTACTGCAAATGAGGGAGAATTATGAACCTATTCCCCATGATTCCACCTCAGTCATAAAAAATGAGATAAAAGAAATGATTGAGGGGTGCGTGGTCATGGGGTGGTTATATCCATGGAAATGTGACACTCGCATTAAAAATCATCCAAGGATTCAAACTTTCTACTGGATTCCTAAGATACATAAGAGTGCAGCACAACCTCCAGGAAGGCCTATAGTTTCAGGCAAAGAGTCAGTGTTTGAACTAATATCTTGGTTCATAAATTATCATTTACAGCCCAAGTGGAAAACATGTCTACTTATGTTAGGGACTCTACAGATATGATTACAAGGTTAGAAGAAATATCTGATCAGGGTTTACCAGAGGGTTCGCTATTAGTCACATTGGATGTTTCAGATTTGAATTCCTCAATATCACATCATGAGGCAGTGGAAGCTATGGACTCCATGTTTGATTAGAGGGAAGGCACACAAAGACCAGCAAAATGAGTACTGCAAGAGTTGGCTTATTATATCTTAACAAAAATAATTTTGAATTTAATGGTAAATTCTACCAACAGTCATGCAGAACTGCCATGGGTAGCACCATGGCAACTGAGTATGCAAACTTGTTTATGTACAATTTTACGAACATACGAACATACGAAATTTGCCAGCAGATAAAGGCCTAGAGGTCTATCAAGTCTGCTCGAACGTGCAGCTAGCACCCCTTATTCTGCAGCTGCCCCTCCCTTCCACCCTTCCCCTTCATTGACCCTCCCCCTTGTCCTGTCCCATCCCCTGTTGAAGCAGTCCACTGTTCTACTGGATACCACGTTTGCAGGTAACGCATTCCAGCCAGCCACCACCCTCTCTGTAAAAAAGTGTCTCCTCATCTCCCTCCTGAACCTTCCTCCCTCTAGTCTCATATCATGGCCCCTGGTGTCCCTCCCCTCCCTTACTTTGAACAGCCCTTCTGTACTTGTCTTGTTTATTCCTTTCCTGTACTTAAAGGTTTCAATCATGCCACCCCATCCCTCCTCTCCTCCAGTGAGTACATGTTCAACTCCCTCAGCCTCCTCTCGTATGATAAGTTCCCAGGCCCCTTGATCATCTTTGTAGCCTTGCACTGCACCCCCTCTAGTAACTTAATGTTCCTCTTCAGATACGGGCACCAGTACTACACGCAGTACTCCAGGTGCGGTCTAACTAATGACCTATACAGTGGCAGAATCACCTCCTCTCTCCTTGAGGATATACCCCTTGCAATACAACCCAGCATTTTGTTGGCCTTTGCAGCTGCCTTCCTACATTGTGCCAAGTTGTTTATTGACCCTGTAATGAGCACCCCCAGATCCTTCTCCTCCTCTGTCTGGGCTAGCTGCACTCCCCCCAGCTGGTAACTCCTCCTTGGGTTCTTCATCCCAAAATGTAGCACCTTGCACTTTTTGGCATTAGACCCCAGTTGCCAGGTGTCTGACCAGGTTTCAAACTTTGCCAGATCATCCTGCAACCCCTGCCATCCCACTAGGTCATCCACCACTGCTCCTACCTTGGTATCATCAGCAAACAGACTGATCTTGCTCTTGATGTCCAATGATATGTCTGCAATGAATATCCCAAACAACAATTTTGAAAATCAACATGTGCTTAACCTTGAAGAAAACCCTTTTCATGAGAAGTTTATCTCTTGGTTAAGATATATTGATGATTTATTTTTCATCTGGCAGGGTACTATGGATGAGATGCATCATTTTTTCAGTATCTCAACAGTTGAGACCCTAACACAAAATTTGCTGTGCAGTTTAGTGAAAAAGAGATTCCATATTTAGATCTTAAAATTGTGAAGCATAGCAACAGATTAATAGCCACACTACATAAGAAACCCACAGATAGAAGCACATTACTGCATGGGACCAGTTAGCAAGAACCAAGGTTAACAAATAGTATACCCTATGTACAGCTAATAAGGGAGTGAAGAAATTGTAGCCACCAGGAAGATTTTGAGGTACATAAAAAACAGATGGCAAATAGATTTAGATCAAGTGCATGTGGTGCAGGAACTATAAGGCAAGCAGAATACAGAAACAGGGAGACTGATAAGTCAACCCTCCTTATGCCGAAGAGTGGCAACAACACAGGGATGCTTCAGGATCAAGTGGCTTTCAGCACAAAATATAATCACAGGTTTACACAGATACATGCTATAATAAACACTGGCACTTGGTTGAACAAGATAACCCCACAATTTTAAGTTTAAAGTACAGACCGATAGTGGCAGCTAAATGAGTAAAGGATATCAAGGATCTGGTGGTAAGGTCACAGTTCAAAGTCCCACAGGAACCTCAAAAAATGTTACGCTTAAGCCCACTGCAACCAGGAATGGTCCCATGTGGCTGTTGTTCTGTTTGCAGTCACACAAGTAAAAAACAAGTGTTCATACAGCCACACAATGGAAGGAAATTTGACATTAAGCAATATATAATGTGCAACTCACAGGCGTGCTTTGTGATTTCCGTATTGCAACGTCCTTGTGATAAGCTATATGTTGGACAAATCACTGAAAGTTTGAAAGTGAGAATACAGGAGCATAAAAGTGATATAAGGACAAATGATGTCAATGCACAAGTGGCACAGCATTTTATCCAGGCAGGAGATAATGGTGTGTCTCTTAGATTTTGGGGGCTAGAATTAGTTTTGACATCAGATATTGAAGGTGATTGTGGCAGGAAATTGGACTGCGCTGAAATGAAATGGGTAATCTTTATGGAGGTTTTGAACCCACTGGTTGGAATGAATACTGACACCAGTTGGTATGCCTTATGGTAATCCCTGGTAAAATGTTAATCTCTAGAGAAGGCTGACACTGTGGAGCAGATTATTGTTCTAAGTAAATATATAGGGAAATAACTTAAATCCACGAACTCATGTGTATATGGAAATAGAGATTTAAATAACTTGCTCAGTTGTACCCTGTCCAGATCCCATCCATCCTTTCTCATCCTTCCCTTTTCCCTCTCCATCTGTCTTAATTTACTAATGTTGCCAGTGCCTGTAAGTAATAACAAAATAACTGGCATGAACCCATTTTTATGGCTGGCTGCTAAAGTCTCTTTAAGTGTGTAATACAATGGAAAATCAGTTAATATGATATGGTGAGGGAAGTGGGTTAATGTAGCAAATACCAGGTTACCACACAGTCTACACCTGGTGCAGTTTAAGGGCCTATTTGAAAGCCACCTGTCTACTGCAATGTGCAGGGAGTTACTGATGATTGCTCAGCAACCGTTACTACCGAGGCAGGAACACAATGATGACTTCACATGCAGGAACACATGATGTCACTTCAAGGGACTTTCAAATGGGCCCAAGAGGAAGATGGATCGAGCAGCATCATTACTTAGTAAGGAAGAAGGGCAGATGTCATTACAAGCCATGCATCTACAGACAAAATGATCTTCCAAAGCAATTCAGTCCTTTGATAAAATCAGGGTTGAAAATTGTTAATGTGGCAAAATCCCTGGGATTGAAATAATATGTGAAACTCAAAACAGTATATTACTTTTTGCAGGACTGGTTGAACCTGACTTGAGAAATAAAAAAACACAGCAGTGTCTTTAAAGTGTGCATTAAAAGTCAAACAAAGTTGCATGTTCAATCCCAGATATACAGATGATAATGTTAAAATTGCATAAGGCACTAGTATTGCACCAGTGGGAGATGGTGGCACCGTGGCGTATAGGTTTTATCCTTATAAATTAGTTATACTAATAAAGCATTTATATTTAGGCCATGATACATGCTGATTAAAAAGAGAAGCAAGTAGCATATGAAAAGGATACAGTCCATAGGTAATGGATTTAAATTCATGATGACTTTGAAAATTAAATTAATTAGTATGTTGCATATTAAGAATGCAAATTTATTAAAATTACATATACATACTGTATTTTCTGTTTCAAAACAGTGTACAGACCCTTGTAAAAGCTCACTAGACTAATTAAAACATTGGGGCTAATAATAAATATGAAAATTGAATGAGTGGAGCGTGGAATCCATTTTCTGATAATTACTTTAGCATCCCTACATGAAAAATATTGTGGTACATGTTTATCAAGCACCTCGAGAAAGCTATAAAATGACAAATTAAGAAGCACCATTTCCCACAAACATGAGTGCATTTGGACTGTAACTTGTATAAAGCCTGATCAACTTGGACACCTTTCAAGAAGGCTCTAGAGTTCAAAGGTCTTCCAAGCACAATAATAAAATACACTGGGGTGTGACACAATCCTCAATGTCTACAACTGCTGTGTCTCAGGTCTGAGCTATAGTTACCCCCTCCAGTCTCTGTGGTACTTCCATGCCAAAATTATTATTGTCTCACATATATTTTTAAAATGTATAACCCCCCCAAAAAAATAGATGCATCTAAAAACATAAATGCAAATGAAAATAAAATAAATTTTAAGCATTATACAGGTGTCTTCCATGCCAATTCTGTATCAGGTATGGATGTAGAATTTTTTCTTCTTTTTTTGTGTTTTAGTAATTTCTATTTTTGAAGTTTTTTTATATATATTTATTAAACTGAAGTAACAATTAAGACAGCTGCTGCCCACTGGTAGCCATACTTATTGTAGTTAACACACTACATAAGGTCATGAGGCCATGGAAGTTGGGCATCTGTGTGCATCCAACACTTAATCACTCATTTGGTGTTGGGTTCTGCATCGCCATACCTTGATAATGGGTTGGGTTACATCACAGATCTTATTGATCAGATAATGACTCAGTGTGAGCTGCACATCAAACCTATTATATTGAGCTTGCTGGTGATAATATTGTAAAAGTTGTACTGTCTTCAGGATGACTTGAGGTGGAGATGTGTATCATACTATCATATCCTTGCATTGCATGTCCCTCTGACAGAAGTGAATTGGACTGAGGAGCTGCCAGTAGAAGTCTGGGCAAATTGCCAGCAGAAGATTTAGGAGTTGAAATAGCAGGAGATGAGACTTTGACAGAAAATAAAGGATCAGTTTGTTGTCAAAAGCTCTTCTTTTCTCAGAATTAATGCAATTCTGTCATTCAGTGTCCTATTTTCACCCTTCATGAGTAAATCCCTTTAATTTTTGGTTCACAGCAGCCCCTCAGATACCTGTCAAATGCCCATTTTATGAAGCAGACATATTCTAACCCTTCATTTATACTTCATTACCACCCCCTCATTTTTGCTATTTAGATTTTTCTCCTTTTACTAGTTGTGAAATTTCACAAACTTTTCAACAATTCATAATTCACAGTTTATACCTAGCACTAGTCACCTCCCCCAATGCACTTTACTTTGCTATCCCTCATAAAACATTATTTCACTGCTAAGCTAATGTAATGCTACAAACCAATATTTTCCACCCTTTCTTTAGTAACTCTATTTTGCTATACATGCTTAACTAACATGTGTTTGCTTTTTTTTGCAGGCTTGAACATACGAAAATGCCAGGAGAAGCAGGCCTTATTGTCTATCGAGTCTGCTCGATAGTGTAGCTAGCCCCTCAACTTGCAGTTGCTCCACCCTCCCCAACCCTCTTCATCACAACCCCCCCCTCGCCCTGTCCCACCCCCTCTTAAAGCCTCCCACCATTCTACAGGATACCACCACCTCAGGAAGAGCATTCCACCTATCCACCACCCGTTCAGTGAAAAAATGTCTCCTGATTTCCCTCTTGAATCCCCCCCCCAATCTCAGCTGATGCCCTCTCGAATCCCTGCCTCTTCTAAGCTGGAAAATCCCTTCTATATTAGCCTTATTTATCCCCTTAAGGTAAGTAAAGGTTTCAATCATATCCCCTCTATCTCTCCCCTCCTCCAGGGAGCAGATGTTTAGCTCACCCAATCTATCCTTGTAGGACTTTCCCTCCAATCCCTGGATCATCTTGGTCACCCTATGTTGCACCCCTTTCAACAATTTGAAGTCCTTCTTCAGGAATGGGTGACAGTACTACACGCAGTAGTCCAAGTGCAGCCTGGCCTGAGATCTGTACAAGTGAAGGATCACCTCTCTATTTCTAGAGGAGATTCCCCTTGCTATACACCCAAGCATCCTGTTGACTTTTGCTGCCGCCTTCCTCCACTGAACTGAATTATTCATGCTGCCCGTTATAAGCACCCCCAGATCCTTTCCTCCTCAGTGCTTTCCTGCTGCACCCTTCCCAGCTGATAGCTCCCCCCCATTTCCAAGCTACAAAATGCAGTAACTTGCACTTCTTGGCATTGAACCCCAGCTGCCATGTTTCCGACCACTCCTGTAGTTTGATCAGGTCCTCCTGCATCCCATTCTACCTTTCAATGTCATGTACCACAGCTCCCATCTTCGTATCGTCAGTGAACAGACTGACCTTACCCTGGATCCCATGTGAGATATCAGCTATGTATATCCCAAACAGCACTGGTCCCAGTACCGATCCCTGTGGTACCCTGCTCGTCACTTCCCTTGGTGATGAGGGTTCCACCCTCCCCACCACCCTCTGCTGCCCTCCATTCAGCCAGCTTATGATCCATCTGGTCATCTTTGCTCCCACTCCTATGTATTCCCACTCCCCCCCCAGCCTCCCATGCAGCACAAACTCAAAGGCCTTACTGAAGTCCAAATACAGGACATCCATTGCATGGCCCCTGTCCAGCTCCCTGGTCACCCAGTTGTAATACTCAATTAGATTTGTCTGGCAGAATCTGCCCAATATAAACCTGTGTTGTTGGCCATCCTGGAGACCATTGTCCTCCAAAAAGGTCACTAGCCTCTCCTTTAGGATTGTCTCCATGAGTTTCCCCACAATTGATGTGAGGCTCACTGGTCTGTAGTTGCCTAGTTCATCCCTAGGGTCACCTTTGTGAATGGGCACCACATGGGCCATCCTCCAGTCCTGTGGTACACATCCTGTGTCCAGGGACGTATTGAACAGGTCAGTCAGTGGTCCTGCCACGATCTCTGCTAGCTCTCTGAGTACCCTAGGGTGAATGCCATCTGGTCCCAGTGCCTTGTCCACCCTCAGTGCCCTTAACACTTGCAGAACCCTGTCCTCTGTAATCCCTAGGTCAGTCACCCCCTCCCCCTACTACCCACTCCACCCCTCCCTTGGGGTATCTGTATCCTTTCTCCTTTGTGAACACAGAGCAGAAGTATTCATTTAATGCCTCTGCCTGATCCACCCCTTCTCCACCCACCAACCTTCCTACCTAATCTTCACGATCTGATCTTGTTCTTCCTTCTTGCTCTAATGTATCTGAAGAAGTCCTTTTCTCCTTCCTTAATACCCTGTGCCAGTCTCAGCTCTCTTGAAGCCTTGGCCGCTCTAACAAGCCTGGTAACCTCCCTGGACTTCTTCATATACTTATCCTTGTCAACCCCTCCAGTCAATGCCTTGAGTTTTTGAAATGCCTTCCTCTTGGCTCTCACGCCCTCCACAGCCTCTCGAGTCAACAAACTGGGCTTCTTTGCCCTTCCCTTCTTACTCCTTGTCTTTGTACATGTTCCAGTGGCCTCCATCAGCCCTTTTTTAATAATATCCCATTTTTCAGTTGCATCCATGTCTGGTTGCATTCCTGCCAGAGACCTACCTATAATTTCCCCCATCCTTTTAAAGTCTGCCTCTTTTACCAAGAATTTCCCCCCTCCTTTTAAAGCCTGCCTCTTTAAAATCAATCACCCTGGTCCCCATACTCCCTGTTTCCCCACCCATATTGAGCGTGAACCACACCAAGTGGTGGTCACTCCCAGTCAGAGGGTCCTCCACCCCCAGTTCTCTTACAGCATCTCCATTTGAAAGTACCAGGTCCAGTGTCCTCTCCGGTCTAGTCAGCTTATGTACCAACTGCACCAGGAAGCTGTCCTGGAATGCTTCTAGTATGATTCTCCCTGCACTCGTGGTGGTTGGAGTGCTCCAGTCTACCCCAGGTGTGTTGAAGTCCCCCAGCACCACTGTTTTCCCCTTCCTACAGATCCTTCTGATTTGCTCAGCCAGCTCTCTAGCCAGGTCGTCTCCTTGTGCTGGTGGTCTGTATACTACCCCCATTCTTAGCATCCTACCCTTTGAGTCCTAAAACTGCATCCATATGGCCTCTGTTCTGCCTTCCTCCCCTTCCTCCCTTATACACCATATCCTTTCCCATACATAGAATGCCACACCCCCTTTTTCCCCTTAGTCCTACCTTTCCTGAATATTCTATGTCCTGGGATTATTGTCTCCAAGACCTGGTACTGGGTGTTCCACATTTCCGTGGAAGCCAAAATGTCCACCTTCTCCACTGCCAGGAGACCTTGCAACTTGGTAAACTTATTACCTAGGCTCCTCGTATTTAGCATGACCACCCTCCACTCTGTTTCCTTCCTTACCTTTCCCTGGTTTTCCTTCATCCTCTCCACCCATTGTGCTTCTACTCTGACTCCTACCCTGTTAACATGGGGGGGGGTAAGCTTATCTGGCTCCCCTCTCTGAGATCCCTGCCAACCAGCTGTCCCACACCACACCCCCCTCCTAGTTTAAACCCACTTTTGCTGCTATGTACCCCTCTATTCCCCACTTTAATGCTCCCTTCACCTTCTTGCTCAAGTGTAGCCTGTCCCCAGCGTATAGATCATTATTGTCCCAGGTTTTGCCCCACCCACCAACTAACCCATACCCCTTGGATCGACACCATTCCCCCAGCCATGTGTTGAACTCTCTAATCCTCCCTTTCCTCACTGTACTCACACAGGGCACAGAGAGCACCTCTGAGAATTCCACAGATTCCCCCAGCTCCTCACACAACCTTCTCAGCTCCTCGAACCTATCACTCACAACCTCGACCATCTCCGAGCCAGATCATTTACTGTATACCCACATGCACCACAAGATGCAGTTTCCTGCTACCCTCTCCTTGCGCACTTCAGAATTGATTGTCCCACCCTGCCTGCCGTTAACCCAGGTATGGAGTCTACCCACATACAACACTGCCTTTCCCCCTTACTGCCCCGTCTTTTCCCTTTTAGTTTCTTCCAGCACTAGTTTCTCCCCTCATTATTCCTTGTCCCCTCCCCCACCTTATTACCAAGGTACATATCTCTAGTGGCCACCGCATTTGTAGCTTTGCCGTCCCCCCCATGGCTTTCTTCCTGTCCCCTTCTCTCCTCTTCCTTCTCTATACTCCATATCCCTCCCAACCCTCTGGACCCACCCTCTGCTCTTCCTGTCCTCCGTACCAGCATTGCACCTCTCCCTCTGCTCTCTCTTCACCACCCTCTAGCTGTGCTCCTCCCTTACCCATATCCCCCGCCTCTGACCGACTACGGGTGCCTGTGCATTCCCCTCCCTGTCCCTCTCCTGTCCCCTCCTGGAGATCCTTCCCACCTCCTCTTCCATCAATGTTGCCAGCATCTTACCTGATAGGGCCTCCCCACTTTTCAAGTGTTCCGCACCTTCCTTCATGCTTGCCTCTGCTACTTCCCCTGTGTGCTCTTCAACTCCCTTTTCCTGATCTTCCACCCTATTTAGCACCTCTAGTGGGGCAAATCTATTCTTCTGTTCTAAGCCTACTGCCTGTACCCCTGTGGTAGATAGTCCTCTCCTTGCTCCCTCCTCCCTTGTCCTCTGCACGGCCTTTATACTATATCACCCTCCATTCCCCCAGGATTCACTTGTGCCTATTGTTGCTTTTATCTGGGATTCCTGTATCTCCTCTGGTGCTATCCCCTACACCCCTCCCCTTATATTCATGCTCCCCAACTTTCCTCCAGTCCCCATCCCATCTTCCCCCTTCCTACAGCTAAGTTTGCTCCTTGTTGCCTGAAGCTCCCCTTTTGGCTGTACCTTGTGCCCCCACAGTCCCCCCTCTAGCTGCTGTAGCTCCCTCAGTGGGACCCCTCTTGTCCTCCCATTGACTCTTTTCCCTTTCCCAGCTTAGTGCCCCTCTCAGCCATCCCACCTCATTTCTTAGCTGTGCAATCTGCCTACACACCATATAGCCCCCCATTTTCCAGGCTATATTTACTACCATGGCCAACCAAGTAACATGGCATTCACTAGCAGCACCAAGGAGTGTTGCCCTTCACTGTTTAAAAAATATTTGTCACTAATAATATTTACTTCCATTCTCGTTATCATTAGCAACACCAAGAAAAGGGACATCATACAAAGCATCAACCAGAAGCTGCATACCCTACTGCCTGATCCCAGAAGCAGCATACTCCTCCAGCTGCACCAACGAGTTGTGCACCCACCAACAACACCAGGTGTCACTGCACTACACAAGGAGGATCATGAAACAATTCCTCCCCCAACATTTTAAGGATAATTTGTATTCAATCTTTTGTAGGCTTGGAGAGTCCAGGCCCATTATCAAATAAGCAACAGCAACACTAAGAAGCCACACACCTCACTAACAGTGCCAAGGAACATTATTCTCCCAGCGGCACCACCAAGGACCAGAGCACACCACCTGCACACCTGCAGCATCAATGAATGGCGCACCCTACTGGCAGCATCAGTGGGTAGCACACCTTCTTGACAGCATCAAGTAACAGTGCAACCACTAGCAGCACCAAGGAGTGTTGCCCTTCACTGTTCAAAAAATATTTGTTACTAATAATGTTTGTTTCTATTCATTAGAAGGCTTGGGGCCAGATATTCAAAACTCAGCCCTGGGGAAAAATTAGCACTGCCCGGTATGCAAAATTAGCCCAGAGCCATTAGTACACTGTATTCAAAGAAATAGCCCTGGGGGCTAAATCTGTTGAATATAGCATACAATCAGGGCTGAGAGTGCAGTGCAAAAATAGCCCAGCAAATAAGACAGCTCTGAATATAGCAACTGTCCACTGTTAACTGCAACAGCATCCCAGTGCACACAGAGGTGGAGTAAAGCAGTGCTGCAGCAGGTTGCCAATGTAAGGTATAGCTGTGAAGTGGTGCGCAACAACTGCAAACAACATTGCAGGCCACACACTGCAGAACCTTGCAATGGAGTTGAGAGGATTGCTCGGGGCTAACTTAATTGCACAGTGCTAACACATTAGCCAGGTGCAAACACGTTAGCTCTGGAAAAAAGGATGCTGTATTCAAAGCCCCTATGCAAATTACCCTACGCAGGCAATCCATGGGCAAACAGTCACATTAGCATCTCAATATGGCCTGCTTTGCATGCACCCCCATGTACTTAGCCTGGCACTATTGCATGGAGCACACAGCTTCACCTGTAGGTCTGACAGGAACTACAGGTCAGTAGCCACAGGCTGGTAGGTGCACACAGCTCCACCTGTATGCCAGGCCTGAGAAATAATAGCTCCCACCCATTCAGCACTGGAATGAGGAACACAGATGCACAGAATAAGGGACAATGAGGGACACTAATCCCCATAATGAGGGGCACATCCGCAAACATGAAGACACAAACTCAGAATGCTATGGAAACCAGTATCTTTGTATGTACACATGCTAATAGATATGTAGCACCATAGAATAATATAAGTCCCTGCTTTCAAGTCTGGATACACAGCACAGTCTCTGTGTCTGCAGCACTGTTCCCATGAGGGGCAAATGAGGGATAGTACAATTAAGAGGTGTATAATGAGTGCTGTCCCTTATAATGAAGGCAACATGAGGTATGTGTGTGTGTGTGTATATATATATATATATATATATATATATATATATATATATATATATAAAATGGGTAGGGAAATTGCTTGAGATTTATTGGACCTTGAGCATCACATGACCATGCGTATATCAGAGCGCAACTAAACACCTGCACTTTTACCCCCCTCCAAAATAATTTTGACATTTTCTAAGGTAGATAAACCACTCTGAGGTGTGCAGTCAAGCTCTGATATACGCATGCCTTGGGTGGCTGACGCATGAGGCCCACAACGCACAACAAGGTGTGCATATATCACAGCGCAACCGCACACCTCAGAGTGGTTTATCTCTCACACACATATATATATACATGCAACATACAAACGACCCAAAGCTTATATATATAGATAGATATACATATGACATACAAATTACAAGTAGCTTATAAATATATATATATATATATATATATATATATATATATATATATATATAGATAGATAGATATAGATATATAGATATATATAAATATATATTATACCTGCACAGTAGTGCAGGTATCATTAGGGTTGGTGGGTCACTTCTATGTTAAACCCCAAAGTGTGAACTTTAATAACTTTGCAACCATTTGTCCAATTTGCCTGATGTTTTGCATGTGCAGCATCCAACCATAGATCACTAGATCTGGAAAGTTTTGGTTCTGTTGGATATATGGCTACAGAAATGCAGTGTATCAAAAATGTGAAAAATCCTCAACTTTTGTGCATTTTTTCATCAGGCTTAACAGACTGAATAATGCATCTCTTTGGATTCAAATGGGCATGTGTATATGTGGCCTGGGTCAAGATGGTGCCTTTTGAAGATTTGGTGAAAAAATATTAATCCATTGAAAAGTTATGCACGTTTTTCCTGTCCCATTTTAGCCTATGGCAAAATTTATACGTGCACTTCAAAAACTTTTGCAAATGCTTTTTTGTTGTCGTGCTCCCGATTTTTGTTTTCGTGCTGCTGCTATCTTGTTTTCAGTTAGTAAGACACAAAAAACATTGAAAATAAAAAAATACTGCCCCTTGGTAAACAACAACACTTGTGTTTACCTAATCGGGCCCTGAGGAACTCGCCCCTTGCATCAGATTTTTTGCAGGTAACCTGGAAATATGTTTTTCAACATTTTTCTATCATTTAGCCATTTTGTTTTTACGAAAAGAACATTTTTGTGCACTGCTAAAAAAATTGTTGCACAACAACATATTTTTTGCTGCAAGGCAACATATTTCTTTGTGCAACAACGTTCTATTATAACGAATAGGAGTGCCTCAAAAACAAAAATGTTTTAGTCAAAACAATTCTTGTAAACATTGTCCCATTAGTTGTTTCTTTGTCAGCTCACTGCAAGTAAACGGTTAGGACTTTTGGGCTGCAATTTGCAGGGTGGCAAGCCCTGGCACCATAGATATGCCTTTTGGTGCTTTGGTAAAACAATTTAAAATGGTTAAAAAGTTACAGTCTTCCGAAGTTGAGAAATTTCTCATAGGCTAACACTGCAGCACCCGCAGTGCCTTTCGGCGCATGTATCTTGAAAATAATTTGAGATACGGATTTTTCATTACCTGCTGCTTTGTCCACCTTTAGGTGAACTAAGCCTTCATGGAGATTTCAAAGTCATGATTACAACTGCAGTGGACTTTTTTTTCTTAGTTGCTACAGTTACTGAGATATTGCCAAATAAGTGTTACAATGGTTCTTTTCAGGGCTGCTGTGTGGCTCCGTACTTATGGAGCCCACACTCCCAGATATGCATACATTTACAAAAAAATGGGCAACATGAAGGAAGCGCAGGGACCAGAGGGCCCGCACTCCAACAAACACATACCAGTTAGCAGTTACATTACACATTCTCAAAAAGAAGGGAAATTCATTTAAAAACTCTGTTAATGCATCAGCTAGGCTTAATAGCACAGCAACAAAAGCATGGCAACTCCACATTAGGGTTCCCACCCCTACCTCCCCACATCCCACTCCTCCACCCTCTACAAACAAACGGCATTGGGGTGTGCCATGGGGTCATCAGGCCTACCTCTCACCCCATTCTCCTGTATTGTACTGTGTCAGCTTGTTTACACATGGAATGGGGTAACAGTTAGACCTGATGGCTCCATGGCACACCCCAATGCCTGTTTGTGTGTGGAGGGTGCGGGTGTAGGGTGTGGGTGGCAGGGCTGGTAACTCTAATATACAATTTCCATGCTTTTGTTGCTGTGCTATTAAATGTAACTGATGCATTAATGGAGTTTAACTATATATATATATATATATATATATATATATATATATATATATTATACTGGCCAGGTAGGGCCAGTATAGTTAGGGTTTGTAGTAGTGTTTAATGTTAAAGTACAATTTTTCCTGTTTAATAACTTTAAATTTGTTTCACAGATTTTCCTGACAGTTGGCATGCATCATCTGCTGGGTAGGTCTGTTGATGTACCAAATTTGGTTTCAATCCCTTTTGAGATTTTTGAGATATAAAGTGTTGAAAATACAGAGATTTCCCTGTTTTTTGCTATTTTTTCAGCCACCTGTATCTTAGAAATGGTTTCAGGTGCTGGGCTGAAATTTTCAGGGAAGAAAGCCTTGGCCTCACAGATGTGCCTTTTGAAAGTTTGGTAAAACAATAGTAATCCATTCCAAAGTTATTACATCTTGAATTTGCAATTATTTCCTATGGGAGAAAATAGATGTGAAAGTGAAAGTGATTTTCACACACTGTCATCCAGTTTTGCATACTTTGCACCTGAATAACTTTGCAACACTCCAACAGATTTGTAGAAAATTTGACAAGCATCAGCCTAGGGCACAGGAATTTTGGAGTGACAAAATTGGTTTGAATCCCTTATTTGGTTTCTGGGATACAGAGTGCTGAAAACTACAGATTTTTGAGGGTTTTGCTGTTTGTTTATTAAAGTTAAAGGCAATTTTTGGATCTTTTCATTTCATTTTTATTTTTTCTACTTGTTAGTAAGATGAGAAAACTGCCCATTTTCACATGTGACAAGCTGATAAATGAACAATAAAGACACAAAGAACAATGAATACAAAAACATGCAGAGAACAATATCAAAACATAAAAATTACAATATAAAGTGCAGTATTATGTTAGGAACAACAATTACAATCATTCAGACTATTCAGCCATTCAGACTATTCAGCCATTTAACAAGCATATTCTTAAACATTTGAACTGTCCTAACATTAGTAATTTCAGTTGGAATACCATTAAAAAATGTTATTGACCTGTGTATTACTGACCTCTGACCAACTGTTTTTTTGTAAAGAGGAATTCTAAATAAGCCCTTGGACTGAAACCTTGTTTCAAGATAACTTTGCTGAAGGGGAATAAGATCCTAAATCACCTGGGGGAGTAAACCTTGGGTTCTTTAATACACAAAAACTCCAAGTTTCAACTTTATCCTATCCAAAAAGAAAGGACAATTAGCTTCTCTTAACAGCATGCAGTGGTGTGTTCTTATTGGAAGATCTGTCATAAAACATAATATACTATTATAGGTTACCTGTAGTTTCTGTAACATTTTGTCATTTGTACCAGAATGAATCAGAAGACCATAGTCAAATGCACTTAACAAAAGACTGTGACCAAGAAGTCTATGAGATTCAGGGATGAGAAAGGATTTAATCCTAAATAACATTCCAATTCTCTGATGAATATTTTTAATAGTCTTATCCACCTCGAATGAGAGTTGAGAATCTAAGATCACCCCCAGGTAACCAAAACTATCTACCAATTCAATTCAGTTCCCCGCTAAATCAGTAATCTAAACATTTATATATCTTTATTTCCTAGGACCAGTAAAAACCATACATTTGGTTTTCCCTGAGTTCAAGACAAGATGTCGAGAAGACAACCACATTTGAAAATTGTCAAAATCCTGCTGAACTTTAAGTAACACTTGATCTGGTGTAATTCCTTCTGAAAAAAATACTGCACCATCTGCATACATGATTAAGCTACATTCTTCTAAACAGAATGTTGCACTTGGCCAGGGTGCTTGTAGACAATAGCCAAACAATATTTCAAAAGTCCAGCACTCACCACTTAATAAACATTGCTGTTTCGCTTTTATGCAATATTTCTTATTCCATCAACATGCCAAATAAAATCTGCACACCTTGAGTTATTTCGGATCAAGTCCTTCTTCAAAAGGTATGAATTTTACTTGGTACGTTGATGGAATAAAAATATTGCACGAAAGCAGCATGCACCGTGTTTTTATTGTGGTGGTGAGTGCTGGACTTTTGAAATAATGATTAAACTACACCCTACATTGGTAGGATCTTAATAACGTTGTAATGGTTAAAGTGATTTCTACAAAATTTGGCATGTATAATTACTCTTGGGAGGTGTTTGTAGGTGATATAACTCATCTTAATAGCTTTAGCCGTTTCCAAGATACAGACTGTTAAAAATAACTGTTTGGGGGGGGGTTGACACTTTTTTGTCCACCTGTATCTTGGAAAAGGCTTTAGCTTCAGGGCTGACATTTTTGGTGTAGAAAGCCTTGGACTCACAGATGTGTCTTTTGAAAATTTGGTGGGAAAATATAAATTTGTTCCAAAGTTATGAAATGTTGAATTTCCCATTATTTCCTATGGGGGAAAGCCACACAACACAGGATTCTGCTTCAAACTAGGATTCTGCTTTGAACTAAGATTCTGATTCAAACCAGAATTCTGCTTCACTCTAGGGTTCTTCTTTGAACTAGGATTCTGCTTTGAACTAGGATTCTGATTCAAACCAGGATTGTGCTTCTCTCTAGGATTCTTCTTTGAACTAGGATTCTGCTTTGTATGAGTCCTATGGAAAGGGATTTTGCACTGAGCAAGGATGCTATTTTGCAGTACTAAATCCCTTTTGGCAGACAGAACCAACACAATGGGGGAACAGGAACCAACAGTCAACTAACCCTGCCTATTCTACAGCCCTCAGTGCCCCACCCTAGGCTGCATAACCCCCCTAGAGTTTTTTTAAAACACAATCTCCACTCTGGGGTGATCTGCCAGGCTTTGTTTTATGCAACACTGTGAACTGAGATTTAAACTTACTATAGGACTGAATGAAGTGCTGACCTTTCTGCTGGTTTTCCAGCTCGGTGCTTTTCAACTGAGTTTAGCACCCTGGTAAGTGCACCTCATGCTTGAAGACTAAACGTTTTGTGCCATTGAGCCACTGTCTTTTGTGCTTTTTGCTATTTCAATATCTTATTCCCCCACCACCACCAGCACAGTAGGACACTGCGGAGCCTACTCCCATTGTTCCAGATAAATCACCCCTCCCCCACTGCGGAACACTGGGGAACCTACTCCCAGTGTCCTGAACTATGCATGAAATGGTTTTGCCAAAAGGGGAGTGCCCAATCCTCATGTTAGCACTACACTCACCCCCACCAGCAGTGTGTGACTCTAGGGAGACTACTCCTAGTGTACATAGGGTACCCAGTTATGCTGTACCACCCAAAGCAGTGTGGGACACTGGGGAACCCACCCTCAGTGCCCTAAGAAATGGTTCTACTGTTCCTGTGAAAAAAGAACAGTCCACTACACCTTTTTTAAACTCCTCTAAAGAAAGGTCTCTCATTATTTCCCCATCCCCCTCTCACATCCCAACCCTCCCACTGAGAAACCAACCACCCCACACCCCCTTGCCCTATACTTACCAACTGAGGTGGGCAGCTGTCATCTTCTATGGACTGGGGCATGTCTGCACTCTGCAAAGTTGAACAGTGAACTGAAGAATAAAGGTAAGTGCCATATAGAGGCAGTCAGTGGCATTTTGAACATACTGTATGTTAATATCTCAGCCATTTGTAGGTACTTTACATAGATATATATACACTGTTGGCAGATAAGGGTCTATGGCCCACCCAGTCTGCCCAGTTGAGCTTGTAATTTCACATTATGTTTTTCTAGAAGTATCTTTCCCCTTATCCTTGACCTCCAGAATGTCCTTATGTCTATCCCATGCATTCTTAAATCTAGTGATTGTGTCAGCAGCCACTGCTTCCTCTGGCAGGGTGTTCCACTTGTCCACCACCCTTTCTGTGAAGAAATTCTTCTTCATGTTTCATTTGAATTGCCCTCCCTCCAACTTCATCCCATGCTCTCTAGTTCTGGAACATATTTTTCACTGGAAAATAGTGTACTCCTGCACCCTGTTCCTCCATGTAAGGTACTTGTATGTCTCTATCATATCCCCTCTCTCTCCCTAACTCCTCTCCAGGAGTACATATTTAGGTCCTTCAGCCTGTCCTCATAGGACTTGTGATGTAATCCCTGTATCATCTTTGTTGCCCTCCTCTAGACCTTCTCTACCCTGTGTATGTCCTTACGTAGCTAAGGTCTCCAGAACTACACATTGTACTTGAGGTGTGGCCTCACTAGTGTCTTGTATATTGAAATTATCACCTCCCTTTTCTGCTGGTGATGCCCCTTCCTGTGCATCCCAGCATCCTTTTTGCTTTACCTGCTGTCTTGTCGCACTGTTTTCCAACCTTGAAGTCATCAGAAATTATAACCCCAAGGTCCCTTTCATGCTTGGTGCATGCTATATCCTCCCCCCCCAAAATGATATGTTGTTCCAGGGTTTTTGTGCCCCATATGCATTATTTTGGACATCTTTGCATTGAATTTCAGCTGCCAAACCCTTGATCCTTGTCAAGCTTCTGCAAGCTTCTGCAGGTCCCTCCTCATTCTGCCTACACCCTCTGGCATGAATCAAATTTTCAACGTGGGCTTTTTGGGACCCCACCTCATGAACACTGGCACTGTCATTTTGTTACTCTTTCCTGAAAGATGATTTCACTGTGGCTGAAAGAAATCACCTATTGGGACTGAGTAATGAAATGAAATTGCCATTGTGCATGAAGTGGGGTCCCAAAAAGCCCATGTGGAAAAGCCGGTGCAAAAATACCCCCAAAACGCCCTAGTTATGCATGGTTGTTGAAATTTTCCTTTACATGCATGTAACTTTGAAAATTTATATTTTCCCTCCAAGTTTTCAACATTGCCACTTTTCACACTACCTCATGAACAGTACAACTACATTTCTTACATCCTGCCCAAAATATGCTTTTGCACCTCTGGCATGGAATGGCGTGGTTAATGTGCAAAATCACCTTTCAGGATTGAGTAATGAAAAAGACAGTGCCAGTGTTCATAATGTAGGGTCCCAAATAGGTAATGTTGAAATTTTGGAGCAGAAGTAACAAAGAATGCCTCAGTTACATGCAATCAATGACATTTTCCTACACATGCATGTAACTGCCAATCATTTATATTTTTACTTCGAAGTTTGAACATAGCCATTTCTTCACAGCACCTCATGAATATTACAGCTGTCATTTCTCACATCCTGTTCAAAACATGTTTCCGCAGCTGTGGCACAGAATGGCATTTTGCCATGGATTAAGAAATTTACACCTACAGTATGAGGGTTATGAGGTGGGGTGACAAGAAGACTTTGTCAAAACTTTGGGGTCACAGTGTGAAAACAATGACAATCTTATGAGTATTTGTTGCAATTTTGTTACACACCTATCTCAAAAAGTAACGAAATTCATTGCAAAACATTCTGTTTTACAAAACCAGTTAGAGTTTCCATTACACCTTTAAAAGTATGGAAATTCAGTGTTAGGGTTAATACGTGTATCAGCACAACAGCACCAATCTCTGCAAACATTAGAAACAAAACAGTTATTTGATGTATCCCTTGGTGTCCTCCACCTAACTTGTACACTATTTGAGCTGTTAATCACGTGGCATAGAACAACGTATTTATGTGGTGTATGAGTTAGGTGGAAGGACACCAAGGGACATATCAAATAACTGTTTTGTTTCTAATGTTTGCAGAGATTGGTGTTGTGCTGATACACGTATTAACCCTAACATTGAATTTCCATACTTTTAAAGATGTAATGAAAACCCTAACTGGTTTTGTAAAACAGAGTTTTTTTGCAATGAGTATTTATATATACATATATATATATGTTTTATAGTGGCACTATAGTGCCACTATAGTTAGGGTTAGGTACCCCATTTAAGGTTAAAGTGTGAAATTTTGCATCCTAATAACTTTGCCACTGTACAACGGATTGCCTGAAATTTGTGTGTGTGTATATATATATATATATATATATATATATATATATATATATATAAATATATATCTATATCTATATGGATATATATATATATATATATATATATATATATATATATATATATATATATATATATATATATATATATATATATATATATATATATATATATATTTAGATAGTCATTGTCCCTGCACAAAATGTACTGCATAACTGCATTTACCCTGGCATACTCCTCAACCCATTGCTGCATGAATCGGGGACAGGGCTTAAAAGAATCAGGGATAAAGATCCCAAAATCAGGAACATATCCTGATAATCAGTACTATTCACTCAGAAACCCAACAGAATAAGGAGATTTGTGTAAGATGCAGTTTGTGAAGTAGGACAAGTCTGTGACAGCAATGTTTGACATTAGTTTCTGCTTGACATCCCCACTCTACTGTCCAAAAATGCCAATTTTATGAGGGACAGAGAAACACTGTGAGGCATGATCAGTGATGTCCCTGATACTCAGGGAGGATTGAGAGGAATGTTCCCTCGTAGTCTAGTGCCCCCCCCAGACCTGAACCCTGACCACTGACATTTGCCAAAAGAAAATACACACTCTCCCAGGTAGTCTAGTGGCCCCCCAAAACTGATCCCTGATACCCAACACATATTGCAATTAAAATCACACTGTGCATGTCATCAACCCCTCAGCCCTAATCTCTCCATAATATTTATTTATGTATCCCTGGTGGTCTGGTGGACCACTACAGCCCCGATCCCTCATCTATTGCAACCCCCCCACCCACATACCTGGTAATCTTGTGGATCCCCCACCCTGCAGTACCTACCACCTTGATCCTGACCCCCCAAATCCGGTACATGACCAGTGACTGGCTCAGCCCACTGCTCACCTCTGTGGCCAGCCACCAACTGAGCTCTGAATGAAAGTGTACTGTATACAGTATGTGCTCATTCAGAGTTCAGTTGGCAGCTGGCCGCAGAGGTGAGCAGTAGACTGAGCTAGTCACTGGACCATGTCCGAGGATTGGGTGGGTGGGGAGAGAGGTGGTAGGCACTGTGGGGTTAAGGGCGGGGGTTCCACTAAATCACCAGGGATGTGGGGTGGGGTGGTTGCACTAGATGAGTGATCGGTGCTGCTGTGGTCCACTGGACCACCAGGGATATATAAATAAATATTATGAGAGATCAGGGCTGGGATGAGGGTTGATGGTCATGCCACAGAAGGATTTTAATTGCAATATGTGTCGGTGATTGGGAATCAGTTTTTTGAGGCCACTACACTACCTGGGAGAGTGTGTGTTATAATTTTTACATGTGTAGGGGATTAGGTTTGGGGATCTACTAGACTACCAGCGATATGTGTATATTATACTTCTGACATGTGTCAAGGATCAGGTTTGAAGGGGCCACAAGACTACCAGGGATAGTGTATATCGGGGATCAGGAACTTCGCCTGACTATGTTTGCCCAGTGTTTCCACCTGCTTTTCAGCAGCAGTATTTTGCGCCATACTACAGGTCACACTAACCACTGTAGTACAGTGCTACACTTTTGAATATGCTGGTGCACTAGTATTCATGGCCCCTCCCCTCACTCCTTTAGCCTTGGTGTTATCACGTTGCACCGGCACTAATTGGGCTTTTGAATATTGCAGCTGGGTGCAAATGCAACACGAGCCTTTGAATTTCTGGCCCTTGAAGAGTTCTTTCTCTTCATCAGTTTTATTTAATTATTTATGCATTTGATAACCAGTTAAGTACACTGGTCTCTGGGACAATTTCAAGCACACTTGGGCCATATAGATGGCACATAGAGTACACAATTACAACACACTTTAGAGATTACAGAATTTCAGAAGGAAATTAACAATAATTAACAGTAATGTTGTTACAGATTCCTAGTAAATGGGGATTGTGATACAACACAAAATACAAGTTGAGTAATAGTTGAAGAACCTATCAGAATACATATAACTGGTACACTACCGAGCACAACAGAAATTAGACAAATAAGTATATACTGGCTGCCAGATATTCAGAGTAGTTGTGCAAAGCACAACAGAGTTGCACTGGCACAACCCCACCAATGCACCAGAGAGTGATATTCAGCAGCAGCAGATGTGCAGTGCAAGTTGCAATGTGCCAATGTGCAATGGCAATGAATGCATGCACAAGTGCAGGGGGTGTAGCCATGAATTTGGCACAGTGCGATATTCAACAGCAGGTGGACAGCACAAGCATGGAGCAAATGGGACCTGCGCAGAGCAGACATGAGCTCATATAAAAAGGGAGAAAGTGAGGGAAGGAGGCTTGTGCCAGAGGGGAGCCACATAGAGGGAGAGCGAGAGAGCGAGCAGGCAGGCTGCACAGCAGGAGGGGAACCACAGCTAGAAAGAGGCAGGCTAGGAGAGGCACAGAATGTGGACCAGGGAGTGTGACACTGCCAGAGTCAGTGAGAGGGAGTGTGCGTGTGCATGTGTGTATGTCAGTGTGTGTAGGCATGTGACAGGGTCTGAGGCAACACGCAGTGAGTGCCAGTGACACCCAGCACAGGAGGGGCAGCAAAGATGGGAGGTGGAGGCCACAGCACACAGACCTCTGGCCAGGCAGCCACGACACAGAGGTGCACCCAGTGCAGGAGCAAGGACAGCAGCACACTGTCAGGGGGTCCTGGGGAGAGAGCCGCCCGGGGGAGGAGGTACAACCCAGGCTTGGTCAGTACCATTTTCCAGATGGAGGCAGTATTGAGGGGTGTGAGGAGGCAGCATGCAGACCAGTGCGGCTGTGGAAGGACCCATCGGCGGTACACCGGGAACAGGTTGTACCGTGCCCGCACCACCTTCGAACAGTATGGTGATACAGAGATCGTGGGCTGGTACCACCTGAACTGGGCAATTCTGAGGTGGCTCTGTGAGCTGTGCAGTGAGGAGATGCAGTCACCCACAAGACGGAGCCATGCCTTGTCAGTGGAGACCAAGGTCATGGCCGGAATGTGCCTGTTCACCATGGGTACCTTCCAGAGACCAACAGGGGACACCACAGGCATAACCCAGTTGGCCACATCATGGCCTCCTCACACAATTCCTCCGTGCACTGCTGCCCCATGCTGCGGAGTGCATCCATTTCCCCAGCACAGAGGCAGAGCACACAGCAAACATGCAGGAGTTCCACAGGGTGGCACATTTGCCTGGCATGCTAGGGGCCATCGACTGCACCCATGTCGGCATCCACGCACCACCTGGACTGAAGGGGGTAGCGTACATAAACAGGAAGGGCTACCCCAGTGTCAACTGCCAGGAGGTGTGTGATGCCAGGGGAACATCACCAATATCTGTGCCACACACCCTGGGGGAGCACACGATGCCTTCATCTGGCACCAGTCAGCACTGTGCCACAGGTATTCTGTAGAAGCAGGAAGCCAGTAACAACAGGGCAGGGAGTGGGGGATGCTGTGGCAGGGATGCCAGGGGGTGTGGGTGGGACAGCTGGGGGGTGCAGTGACATGGTTCACCATGCTAACCAGACATCTCTACACACAGGTGACAGTGGATACCCACTCTGGCCCTGGCTGCTCATCCTATACCGGTGACCATCGACCCCAATGCAGGTGCAATACAAAGAGGCACACACCAGCACACAGAACATCATCGAGTGGGTGTTTGGGCTGCTGAAGGCTCTGTTCCATTGCCTGGACAGGTCTGGTGGTGCCCTACAGTACAGCCCCTCAAAGGCCTGCAGCCTATTCCTGGCCTGCTGTATACTACACAACATGGCCACCGACTGTGGGATAGATGTTGAGGTCGAAGAGGGGGGCAGCAGTGGGGACGTCATGCCCACTGGGCCTGGATGAGGTGGTGGGCAGCCCCCCTGGGTGAAGGTATCCCCAACTGACCAGGGTGTCCCAGCAGCACTGGGACACAATCACAGATAAGCACTATGGAATGTGCAGGTAGGTGAACATGGCCAGAAGCAGGGCCTATGTCACAGCAGACAGGCAGGCCCCATGCATGGGACATCTAGAGGGGAACGTGGACAGGCATGGGTCCAGACACCGTGGCAGCATGCAGCACATCCATGCACACCCTACCCACATACCCCCACACACACGCACATGCACACAGGACCCACCATGCCCACGACCAGAGGTGGGCAGTAAGCATGTGTCAGACACTGAGCACCGGTGCACAGTGGCAGTCAGTACTATGCAGGCATCATCATCATGCACACGCCACAGTGGCCAGCAGCCAGGCAAGTGAGCACAGGGCCTGTGTGCAGTGTCGACCATGGATGCCACATCCATGGGATGTACATGCACATGCCACACCAAAGTGCACACAGGGCAGCAGCATACAGCGGACATGGAGGTGGACAGTCCAGGAACGCCTCACGTTAGCACGGCCACCGCGGACTCATGGACGACCCTGCTGGGATGCCCCGGCAGACACAGGCTGAGCATCAGCCTCAGGAGGTGTCACAGATGGTCCCCAAGGGGTGACACTGCGAGAATGTGACCGGGTCTTCGCAGGTGTCTGCAGGCTCCCAAACATGCCTGCTCCAGGCATGCTCAGGATGTCCACAGCAGATCCCAGCATAGACACAGTGGGGGTCGCACAATGCCATTACCGAGGGGTGGAAAGTGCACTCCACGGGGTATGCAGTGGACAGCCATGCACCAGGGAGGCCAGTGGTGCCAGGCCGGTCATGACCGCAGTGGTCAGCCGGTCCATGACTGCGGTCGTGTTCACCCACATCTGTCTGTTCTCTGCCAGATGCAGGTCAAAGTCTCTGTCACACCGTTCTTCTGCCTGGTGCAGCTCTGCACGGAGCGCATGCACCCCTGCCACGACCTGCACCTGCTGCTCAGTCGAGGCCTGGAGCAGACGTGTGTGCTCATCCAAGGGGCTGGTGCCTTGGGGCTCATGGGTATTGTGCTGACCCATGGGTGTAGCCTGACCCTGCCACCCAGCCCCCCCCTTGAAGGTGGGTGCTGCACGGCGGGGCCCACCTGGGGCAGGTCATCTTGCGGTGCACCATAGGTGGGTGCTGCCCCAGGCCCCCCTCTGATGCCGTCGAGCTGCCACTGCAGCCCATCCGGCCACTGTGTGCAGGGTGACACTGGCACGACTGCACCACCAGCACTGCCAGCTGGTGCCACACCAGTGGCAGCCTCGTTGACACCAGCCACAGTGGCCAGTGTGCAGGCAACCACCACCAGGTCACTGTCAGTACTGCCGTGACAGGTATGTGGTATGGGTGCCTCCCCTGCACCAACAACATCTCTGTCTGTGATGAAGGTGTCATCATCATTGGTCCCAGAACCCACCCCGATCTGTGTCTCACACACAGGATGCCATGCCTGTCATCAAGCTGGAACACAGCCAGGGCCTCGTCCGCAACCGTGCCACAGGCATCCAGATGGACAGTGGCACTGGGCTTCATTCATTTTGTCCACTCTGGTGGAGGTGGATGGATGGTCCTCCAGGTCGAGGGCCACCCCCTCAGTGGACACCCCACCCCTGCCACTGCATGCAGGTGCTCAGGAGCTGAAATGGAACACAGCTGCATTAGTGGTGCTGTCACCCCCCCAGCCCCCCTGCCACTATCCATGCCTGTCCTACCATGCAGTGATGGGTTGCCACCCATCTGGAAGCCTCCTCTAGGCATGCCCTCAAGGATGCTGCATTGCATGGTGGCCACCACCATCTCCTCCAGCGGTGCCAGTTGGGGCATGACAGCCTGACCCCCAATTATGGTGGCACTTGCTGCCTGGATGGCTGCCAGCTTCTCCTTGATCCTCCTCCAGTCCATGCTGACCTTCTTTTTGCACTCCTGCACAAACCATTGGTGGCTGCTCTACTGGTTCACAGCATGGGCCACACCCTCCCATGCTGTCACCCTGGCCTGTGGGGTGCCTGTCATGCCACTCAGGAGACGCTTCTTGTCTAGGTACCCCTTGAATAGGGCATCTGACTCCCCCCTGGTGAAATTGGGCCTGTGCTTGCATGCAGGCCCAGGCTCCTCAACCTTCTCTCTATCAGTCATGCTTAGTCCTGTGGAGATAGACATGCATCAATACAGTCCACTCAGTCCCACACCACCCTCCCATTCCACTGTCCTGACAGCCCCACAGCATGCCTCATACTGCTCAGTGTTGCAATACTGGTCCATACCTTCTGCAGTCCCACGGCGCCTTTATATCGCATCACATGCAAATGAGGGGATGCACAACTGTAATGAGATGCTAATGCAGTGGATGCGCCACGAATAGGCTAATAAGCTGATTTGCATATCCTGGCTGAATATCGCATGGTAGTGCATTGCACAATGGAGTTGTGCATACTCAAGCCATTGCACAGCCATGTGACATGCGCAACAGGCACTGCAGCATGCATGCGCGTGCTACCATCATGTACAGCAGTGGTGCAGCATACGCATAGAGCGTGGTAGGCAGTACAGTGCATGGCTGCTATTGCACATATGGTACTTGTGTGCTGTACAGCCTACGGCACCCGGGTGCCATGGTCCCAATAGCACTGTGGTGCCATGACACTGATGGCGCACCTGCACTATGGGCACCATGGTGCCTGTGCACTTTTGGACCATGCATCGTGGCCCCCATGATCCCCTACCATTCACCATGCATAGTGTTCTCAATGGCACTGTGGAGCAGGGTGAGCGGCCTGACCCTTGACCCCACAGCTGCCCTTTGACCTTCTTGGCAGCCCAACATTACCGTATGATGCATCCCCGTGCCTGCGCGATAGGTGTTGGCAGCGCATCGCACTGCAACGCGCGCATCCCCAGCAAGAGTGGCACTTGCGCTACTGGGATCCATTTTGGATTGCCAACTTAGCTGCAGCCATGCCACACCGTACCAGTGGCAGGGCTCCTAACTGGACCCAAGTGTAGCTGGTCAGCCTTGTGGCCCTCATGGAGCCTCATGCTTCCCTGTCCTCCTGGTTTGTTGGTGGTCCCATCATTCCCTGTCCCCATTACCCTGTACCCTATAGATATGTATATGTTTGTTTTATATGTGTTGCAATACATTGTTTTATGGTTAACCATCTGTGTCCATGTCTGCTTTGCAGCTGACATGTGGAACCATGCTGCAGTGGTGTGCATGGCTGCTGTGTGGTACAATTGGGGTGGACCGGGGTGTGTACCTGGTGGCGTTCCACCATTGGTTGGATGGGGTGGCCTTAGCCTGTCTTTACTGGGTATGTGTCGTGTGCCTTGTGTGTTGTTCACCTGTGTGTTGTTGGCTGTGTTCCAGGTTGCTGTCCTGAGCCTCCCTGTAGGGGATGCCTGTGCCTGTCCAGTGGTGGCTGGTGTCACCTCCATGCACCACTGTGGTGCATGTGGTCAGGGGCCTACTGCCACCACATGTGTACTGGGCAGGGTACCTTCATGTGCCTACCATGCCTCTACCCTGGCACACTCTGTGCCCTGGTGGTGATACCTCCTACCCCTGTGGCTTGCCACCTGCTGGGCCCATTGCCATTCCATGTGTGTCCTAGCACGTGCACCTCTCCACCTTGCACATCCCCGGTTGCTGCTCCTGTGCTTCTTGGTATGCTCTCTTGCACATCCCTGGTTGCGCTATTGCACTTCATGACATGCTTCCTGGTGCATCCTTGGTTGCACTATGGTGCATTGGGCATGATATTCAGCCACATTGTGCAGGCGCATCCTGCCATGTGCATCCTTTGAATATCATGCCAGTTGCACCATGGCGCAGTGGATTGTGCTGCACACCTCTTGCGCCTGCCTCTGGCACATTTCTGAATATCCGGCCCTATATGTTTAACAGTTGTTGCAGGATGCCTTTATCCTTAGCGCACTTCTGTAGTTCTTCTTGAAGGTCTGGGGTGGGGGTGATTCAAGAGAAAGAAGATCCTCTTGGAGAGAGTTCAAAACTTAGGAGCTGCATGTGAGAAAGATCTTTGGCCCATGACCTTTGATAGTTTTTGACACAGTAACTGACTAGAAGAAGACCTCAATAGGCAAGAGTTTTCATTTGAAGTATAGGAGTTTGAAGAGCAGTGAATTGGAATCTCAAGTGTAGGGCTTTGAATATGAGAGCTCCAAATAGCTTGGTCCTGTGGGCCTGGGTGGGGTTAAGTGATAGCAACAAGAAAGAACACACCACACTGAGTGCACCAAGGAACAATGCTCCCCATTGGTAGCACCAAGGAGTGAAGCACACTACCAGCAGCACCAGAGAGCAGTGCATCCCACCAGCTGTACTACAGATCCATACAACCCACTGACAGTAGCAGGAGTGATGTATCCCATGGGCAGCCATATTAAGTGATCCACCCACCTCCTTAATTAGCATTAAATGCCCCTCTTTTGCAGGTTTTGTATATCCCTTTAATTTTTCAGACAAGCAGCAGCATTATAAAGCATAGCACTCCAGTGGCAGCACTAATGAGATGTGCAGCCCACCAGCAGTACCAGGGAGCTGCACACCCTACTAGTACCACAAAGGAGTGAAATGTCCCCACAACAGAAGTGAGGAACAGCACACACCACCAGAAGCAGCAACAAGGATCACTGTACCAACCAGCAGCATGAAGGAGTGTCCAACAGGAAGCAAAAAAAGGTGACACAATCCTTGCAGCTCCAAGAAGCACACACAAGTCATATGCCTTTCTACTTTACAGTGATAATGTAAAATAATGGTGGTCACATGATGTAGGTACCGATTGCAAACCTCTCTCGTTTGCTCCAGCCACCCGATCGCTATTTACACCTATTTTTATGCCTAGAGTTAAATAAATAGTCAGCAAAAGGGAAGAAAAGACTTTTAAAAGGCTTCTTATGCTTCGAGCTAGTGCGTTAGCTCGAATGGAAGTCGAAATGAAGAAGTCTCCCTAAAAGAACTCCGCCTGCCACCCCTGAGAAAGGCCCTAAGAAACCTAGGCCTGCAAGTGCAGCTGACCCGGGTGAGGTAACTCATAATCCTGCAGAGCAAGAGCCGTTAACCTTGGCTAGGTTTCTTGCCAAATTTAAGCCTTTTAAGGAGGAGATCACATCTTTGATGGCTGAAATTAAAATGTTGTCGTCTACTTTAGAAAAAGTAACACAGCGAACCTCGGATGCCGAAGTTAAAGTTCACTCCCTGGAAAAAAGAGTTGGCAAAGTAGAGTCGGAGTTGATAGCTATGAAGCAGAAGATTACTAAAATGGAGTCTAGGTTGGAGGACCTTGAAGGTCAAAGCAGAAGAAATAATGCAGTCCTGATAGGATTTCCCAAAGCTGAAGAGGGACAGGATGCGGTTATCTTCATCCAAAAGTTCGTGGAGGCGTGGCTGGCCCCTTGCCTTATGGGGCCAAGTATGCTATAGAGATGGCACATAGGGCCCTTAGACCACACCCCCCATCTGGATCACCACCGAGACCCCTGATCTTCAGGTTCCTTAATTATCTTGAGCGCCAACACTTTCTGAAGAAAACCAGGGAAGCGCAAGGTATCACCTGGGAGGCCAAAAAAGTAAGAGTGGCCCAAGATCTACCAGCTACGGTCCGGCAACGGTGCTCTGCCTTTCACCCCTATGTATCAAAGTTAATAGCAGCTGGAATCCGATTTGAAATGCTGTATCCGGCGCGGTTGCAAGTCTCTATTTCGGGCGTCTGGCACAGCTTTAACGATCCAGAGATGGCTCGTTCTGGTTTGAAGGAACTGATCCCTGATCTGCTCCGGGAAGTTTGAATTGCATCTATGGCTAATTTCTCAATTTCAAAGCATCTTCGGTGTAATGGTTTGGAAATCAGCTTTAGTAGTTTATCATTTATAATTCAGAGAGAAGAGTTTGCTGGAGTAAGATTAGCTGGTACCCTCTGCTCGCTTCTTATTTCCTCCACAGAGCGAAAGCAAAAGAAGCACGCTAACTTCATCAGCGATCAAAAGGACTTGATCAGAGTTGTTAATCTGTGTAAATCCTTTTAACAAAGGACATATTTAGTGTTTAGTTCCCGATGAAGGAAGGTAATATAGCTCGCTTTGTTTATTTTGATGTTCAGAAGGGAATAACAGACTACCTGATAATTATGTATTTTCAATGTGGTAAAATTGACTACAGGGGCGCAGAATAGACCTTTCTCCTGAATTTTAATCGTTAAGGGACTATTACTGTGTCAAACTATCTTGTATTACAAATACCCCTAATTCTTAGTATTTTGAAATTACAGATTACACTGCAGTAGTCGGGTCGGCAAAGCACTTTCAGAGCTTTGCATATTTTTTCTTTGAAATAAAACAGAAGGCTGAAGAAATATTAGTGAGTTTACCTAATTGGCTCTCTGGTAAGCGAATAGTTCTCATCACAGCTGGCAGGATCATGCCATCAGAGCTTAAAAGATGTTTAGATTGAAAGAGAAGTTAGGCTAAGCTTTGTAGTTAAAAAATCATCTTTTCTTTTTACTCCCGAGGTAAGGGAGCATACCTGGTGTTGCTTATTACGACTGCTAGAGGGTGTCAGTGCTCTATTTTAGACATTTATATACTAGGCTGACATCGCGTATATTGGGTACATAAAATTTAATTTGTAATTCAGCCCTTAAGGGATTGTGGACGTATTAATCCGCCAAGTACAGATTCGGGGGGGGGGGATTTGTAAGTTATATAGGATCTGCAGCACTCAAATTCAGCGTATGGTCGATAGCTACCTGCATTGGGTTCAAACTGTTGTCTGGGCTATTAATGGGTTTCTCTCCCGAAGTTAATTTTCAATGGAATGTATTTATAACAACCCATGTTGTAGTAAATTTAGCTCTGATTTAAATTTTCAAGGCTAATATACCAAGGCAGGCAGGATAATGTCAATGGAGTCTGAAACGGGCTGGCTTAAAAAGTAAATCAGATTAAGCTTCAAAGCAAAACAAATTGTCTCTTACCACTCGAGGTAGGGGAACATAATGGGTTTTGCTCACTGCGATCCCAATAAGAGCCAGCAGGCTAGACTAAGCCTCTAACTAGCAGACTGACACAAGGTATGTGGGCCATAATGCTGACTTAGCTTGGGACTCCACTTCTATGGGGTTGCAGGCAGATCATTCCAATATATTTTATTCTGTTGGGGGCTTATTCTTCTTAAATTGTAAAATGAACCGAAACATCTAAACTTAATTTTGAGAAAGATATAACCAATCGGGAAAGAGTTGAAGCAAGTATATATGGATTTTCTTCGGACTATATTGGTTTTAAAATTTACTCTGAAGGACATCCAAAATGTGTATCCCTTGCCATTACTCTTATATTTAAGTCGAGGGTTATCTAAGGGTGGCTGGGGGAGGGGCTAAGGTATTGTTATGCTGCAGAGCGAAACCTGTGATAGATGGGAGGGGATGGGGAGGGGATAGTTCATGGTTGATTTTTCTAATTGGTTGGGGGAAGGGACAAGTGAAGTTTGGGGGGTGGGAATCAGCACAGCTCTTGTGGGTTTTTTCAGGACGGAGTATTCTCGGGAGTTTAATACCTGCGTATCTTATATTATAAGGAACGTGTAATAATGGCTAATGTTATAAAAATTGCAACATGGAATGTTAAAGGATTAAGGCAGCGTGTGAAACAATATAAGGTCCTTAAGCACCTTGCCTTATTGTCTATAGACATTGCCTTAATACAGGAATCACACTTACTGGATTCAGAAGCCAATTGCATGAGAAGGCAGCAGATTAGTTATGTATTTTCTGCAGGGATTGCTACTAATAGGGCCGGGGTATTGATCCTAATTAATAGAAAAATTCCATTTGTTCCCAAGCAGGTGCTTAAGAATCCACAGGGCCGATTTTTGTTTATTCATTGTATTTTATATGCCACCGAAGTTCTCCTGGGAACTCTTTATGGGCCTAATGTAGATTCCCCTGACTTTTTTGTACAACTAACTGAGCTGCTATATCCCTATATCTCCTTACCAATTATCAGTGGGGGAGATATGAACACCGTTATGGATCCATTAATGGACCGTTCTTCTCCTGTGAGAAGAGGCCGCTACCCTGCTCAAAGGGCCCTTCAGGAGCTTATAGAGCACTATGCTATGTGTGATGTCTGGAGAGTATTACATCCTTCGGAGAAGGAATTTACTTTTCTATCACCAGTACACAAAACAGTTACGCGTATCGATTACATTTCTCTTTCCCAAACTCTTCTTTCGGGAGTGATAGAAGCCTCTATACAGTTGAGCCCACCCTCTGACCATGCGCTGGTAGCATGTCAGCTTGCCCTCTCAACTCTTCCTAAGAAATCTCCCAGGTGGAAGATTAATAATCAAATGTTAAAGGATGCCCATATTGTTAAAACTATTAGTAAACACATACAGCATTTTATTGAAACCAACATTCACTCTATTTCCAGACCAGACCTAATATGGGGTTCTTTTAAAGCCTTTATCAGCGGCATGTTAATCAGTATAGCTACACACAGAAAGAAAGAAAAAGATAAGAAACTAATTTCTCTTCTTGAGCAAATCTGTTTAAAGGAATCAATGCTTTCCCATTATTTTTCGGAATTAACACAACAGGAACTGGTTAAATTAAAAGAGGATTATTTGGAAATACTAAGGAATAAGGCTGAATTCTTGATTCTCAAAGCTAAGGCAACTTATTCAAATCAGGGAGAGAAAGCGGGCAGATTATTGGCACTCAGGATTAAACAACTGGAAGCGAATAGGTATATTCCGTCAATCCGCTCCCAGATAGATGATGTCCTAAAAACATCTCCAGAGGATATAGTTCTGGAATTCCAGCGGTACTATACTAACTTATATAACCCTAAAATAAAGTTAGTATCTGAAGACCGCCTAGATAATTACTTAGGGGCATCCAGCTTATCCTCACTTTCAGACTCTCAGCAGGAATGGTTAGTGTCCCCAATAACATCCAATGAAATCTCTAGGGTTATTAAAAATTTACCCTCAGATAAGTCACCTGGCCCAGATGGTTTCCCAGCTAATTTTTATAAGATATTTCAAGAGCAGTTATTGTCGTTGTTATTTCCTTTATTTCAATACATCTTATCGGGCACCCAGGTGGATCTTATCCTATGGGAAGCTTTAATAGTTTTAATATTGAAACCCGGGAAGAATCCAGAATTACCCATGAGTTATCGCTCAACATCCCTGATGAATCAGGACATCAAAATATTAGCTAAAATTTTAGTGGATTCTATGACATCATTGTTGCCCGATCTTATTGGTCCAGAGCAAGTAGGATTCATGAAAAGTCGTTCCTCAGTGGACCACCTCCGAACTCTGTTGCACTTCCTTTGGGTATCTAGAGATGCTTCATTTCCAGCTTCTTTGATTTCTCTGGATGCTGAAAAGGCGTTCGACAGGGTAGATTAGAATTTTTTATTTAGGGCCCTTAATGCTTATAAATTTCCTGAACTCTTTCAAAATTGGGTTAAAGCCCTTTATAATACCCCTTCGGCTAGAGTAATGGCTAATGGGGTCATTTCAAGAAGATTTACGTTGCACTCAGGAACTAGACAAGGCTGCCCGTTATCACCTTTACTTTTCAATTTATATTTGGAGCCCCTTATTCGCCGCTTAAAATTCTCACCGACGATTCAAGGAATTACTATTTAGGAATATGAGGTTAAAGTATCAGCTTATGCCGATGACTTACTATTACAGCTATCTCACCCAGATAAGTCAATACCTGCCATGTTAGCCATCATAGAAGAATTTGCCAATCTTTCCAATTACAAATTAAATATGATAAGTCCCTTGTTTTTCCACTTAACCATAAAGTGATTAAACCAAGTGTTGTAGAGACAGGTATGTCTTGGCCACCGAACTCTTTAAAATACTTAAGTATTCAAGTTGTCAGGAACCCTACTTTGCTTCATAAGTTGAACTTGGATGACCTAGTAAATACTTTAGGAGCAGATTTAGACAGATGGGCTAAATTATCTATCTCGCTCTGGGGCCGAGTGAATTTAATTAAAATGAATGTCTTTCCTAGGATTTTTTACCCTTTGCATTTGCTCAATAACTGGATACCTATTACCTGGTTCCGTAAAATTAATCGTCTGATAACAAAATTTATTTGGGCTAATAGACAACCTAGGATTGCATTTCACAAGTTGGCAGCTCCCAAGGATAAAGGGGGTATTTGTCTTCCACACTTGATTTTTTATTATTGGGCAAGTCATATAGCAAAATATATCAGATGGATGGAACAGACAGGAGATGTGAACTCCACTGGTTGTGTACCTATCTGGCTCAAAATTGAGCTATCTCTAATTAAATTGAGGGGTCTCTCGCCAGCATTACTATTTCATGTCAGGCCGGGTGCCCTCCCTCCACCGTTGAAATCAACCCCCATTGCGACACCAGTCAGAGTGCACTCCCAGATATGTTCATTCATGGAATACAGTCATACTCTAGATTTAGCTCAACCTATTGGGGGTAACCCTAATTTAAAAATAGGTAATAAGCCAATCTCGCCTAGGTGGCTCCCTTAACTAGAAAATGTCAAGCTTTCTCAGTTTGTTGCCCTGGATAATTCTTGGCTTACAATTGCTGGAATATTGGATAACTTTAATATTCCCAGTAAGCTTATTTTTAAAGTTTTTCAGTTAAAGCACTTAATAATGAAGGTGTTTGGACCGACACCGTCCCAAAGAAGTATGAGTAATCTTATGGATATACTCGCGTTTATGTTCGGTAGACCTTAGTCTGTATCCAACATTTATAAAATTTTATATAATTATAAATATCTGGCTGTGTTTGCACCGGAGAGATATTGGGCCTCATGCTTCCCCCATTCGTAGATAGATTGGGCAGTATTGTGGTCGAATTGTCATAAATACATTACTCAGGATAGATTACAGCTTACACAGTTTCACATTCTACATAACATATATTATACTCCCCAAAAACTATATAAGTACGGTCTTATTGATTCACCTACTTGCTCTTGATGTAAGCAGGCAGAGGGTTCGCTTTATCATATATTCTGGGCATGTCCCAAGGCCTCCACCCTCTGGAGGGATATTCAACAGAGGATGGATGCCTTATTGGGCCTTTCTGATCTCTTTACTCCTGAGGTATGCCTTTTAGGTGATTATACCCTTATTCCAATGATTTTGAGAAGGTATTATATGGCATTGATCTCCTTATCAGTTAAGAAGGTTATTCTCCGATACTGGAAAGATGATGGAGATATTTCTTCTTTGGAATGTCTCAAAGAATTACTGGCTAATCTCAGGATGGAAAAATTGGTGGCTAGTTTAAGCAATAGGATGAATAGATATAAGAACATTTGGGAACCTTTGTATGCGCTGCTTGTCATTTAGTATATTGTACTTCACTATCGAAGTTTGGGTTTGACTATCTAGCTGATAAGTTCGAGCTGTGCTGATTGGGGTGGGGGTTTTAGAAAGGGGGGAATGGGTATGGGGGGAGAACAGCTCCAATGTATGCAGCGAAGGACTGTTTCCGGTTACATGTACAATTCTGATTATCATAATTGGATCTGTTCTTATTTGTGTGTAAAATGATAAACTTTGATTTGAAAAAAAAAGAATGTAAAATAATTAAATATAGAAATATTGTACAGTTACAGTTACAATTATAATCTTGGTGTGCATTAATCACTGCTTTGAAGTGTACTTTTTAAAGAACTCCTATGCTACTTGGAATTAACTTTTAACAGTAATCAACTACTACTGGTTATAGCAGACGTATTTTTACTTCTTGCTAATCAGAAGATTTTCTACCTGACAAATACTAGGAGCAGTTTATAGAACAACATCATACCTTATGGTGACCCTACTGACATGACAACTAACAAAGAAGAGTCACTCACATTTTGACAGATGGGTCACATGTGAGTGATATCAGAATGAATGAGATCCCAATGGTGAGGGGTATGAAGCAGTAAAGCACTACATATGTCACCCTCCAGGAAGATTGCTGTTATATGCATCACACTGATTTACATCCACTAGAAACCCCCCTGATTAGCAAAACAGAGAGGAAACATGCGTTAGAAACAAAAAGTGACTACACACTATTCTTAAAACCATTTTTGCCTATTTTCTTTAAAAAAGCAATATTGTTATTGCTTTTAAAATGGACCTAATGCAAACATTTTGAGGCAAAAGAATGGTAAACATTTTCAAGCACAAAATCAATTATGTACAGTGCTGATGTGTTTTACAGAAAGTGTCTCATAATAGTTACTCGTTGGGGTATTATGACCTGCTTTTTGGTGCTACTAGCTCTTTAAATAGATCAGTTACAGATATTTGAAGACAATTTGAATGATTAAAAATGGAAGGGTCTTTCAGATTAAAATGAAGAGACAGTGTATGCCAGTTATTGACTAGAATTTCAGTTTTCTGTTTGAAGGCTTATTTGCATTGTTTGCTATTCTGAATGGTATTTGACAGTAAATTCAGAATCATTTGTACTAATAAATAATGGTGTTCGAAGTATAATTAAAGTTAATTTGAAGTCATGTGAGGATAATTTAAATACTTCAGAAAACAAGAAAATATCTTGAGCAGTGAAAAAAAATGATGACAGGAGTGAATTTGGAGGCCTTTTTTCAGGTGGTTGATGGAAACAATCACATGGATAGCTATAAGTTCATCTGTGGTAAACTGATATTCAGAAAGGCTAAGAATTCAATATTTGCAGGTTATATCCTTGAGTGATGTAGTAAGTTAATAAGACCAGTTGTGCTGAAACATATTTTTGAAACAACCAATTCTGGATGACAGCCAAGAAAATACAATGCCAGTTTAGCCAGTGCAGGCCAAATGACTTACCTGTCCTAACATAATTTGATAGGCTCACTACTTCAGCCTGACAGTACCACTGCTGGATAAGCCACCATCATGTACTCTGATAAGTTGCCAGTGCCCTCCTCTAAAATGTCTGTGTGCCACCAGAAGTCAGTGTTGAAAAGTCCCCAAATGTCCTTCGTTATCTCCAGATTATTACTATCCATGTTATCTTCAAAGTTGTTATGCTGATGCCTTGTAATGGAAGCATATGAAGTCAACTGAGGAGGACATACAGTTCCAGCAGGGAGAGGCTGATTATTGGCCGGTTCACATTTCTTGTGCTGCTCTCCACTTGCAGTGTGCATAACTGTTTTTGCTTGGTATAGTTGATGTGTCCAGGGAATGCGCTTATTTTTTTTTTATCTGAGATCTAGCAGTGCTTTCGTGCCAAAGCATGTGCCCAGTCTAATGCTTTCAAATCTGTCTGGAAAAGACATCAAAAATATTTATTTCACTTCCTTAATAAATATTGTAAGTTAAGTTAGAAAAGTTAATTTCATTTATGGAACTGCCAAAAGGCCTTTACCTTATCATAAATATAAAATAAATTGCTATTACCATACAAAAAAACTCAATATATACAAGTTGAAAGGGACAAATTATTGTCAGTTTAGTTCAGAATAAAACATTAATTACTGTTGATCAATTAAATCACCACATAGGAAATAATTATATTCTATAATAGTCTTCTAATTTGCACACCATTTCATCTATTGTAACAAAAGTATGTGCTAACAACAGTTCATTCCAGAGTGGGAAGATTAAAAAGACATTAGATAATGCTCTCAACTGCATAACCGTTTGTGCCATATATATTTGCTGAGTCCAGGGAACATGCATATATTTTTAACTGAGATCCAGTGGTGCTGCCATGCCAAAGCATGTGCTCAATCTTATGCTTTCAAATCTATCTGCAGACTACATCAGAAACGTATCAGCCACTTCCTTAATAAGTATTGTAAGTTGTTAGTTGATTTCTTTTTGTGATCTGCCATAAAGCCTTTACAATATCATAAATATAACAACATTCAATAAATACAACTGTAAAAAACAAATCTTTCTCAATTTAGTTAAGCATAAAACATTAATTACTGTAGATCAATTAAAGCACTGCATCTGACATTATTTTATTCCATAACAGTCATCTAATGTCCACAACATTTCATCTAACATAACAAAAGGTATTTGTTTACAATAGTTCTTTTCAGTGTGGGTAGCTTGAAAAACATTAGATAATGCTGCCATTTTAGCATACATGTAAACATGACATAACAACAAAAATGTTTTGCATCTGGTCACCTAGATTCCATTTTAGACACTATCACATTAGGGCTTCTGTAACAGAATGACAGTTAAAGAAACAGTATGCTATTACCTCCCTTGGCGTGTAAAGAGCATCTGTTCCACTTTCTCAGTGAATGCTCACCCAAACCACATTCCCTACTTGGCATGGTTTGTCCCAGTGTGTTCCATTTCATCCTGCTGTGTAAAAAGGCCATTCTGTATCACAGCCATCTACCAGCTTACTCCGTGAGGAAGCCAGAATCAAAATATACAAAATGGAGGGTTGGGGGTTACCAACATACTTGCTGTATGTAAAGTGAACACAGACTGGAACAGACTACAATGGCACCACACAAGTAATAATCATTTCATTATGGAAACCTGTGTGTAAAAGCACCTTTTGATGCTATAATTGTGCAGTAGTCACCTCACCATAGAGCTGATACAGTGGAGGGTTAAAACATATTGCTACCAACTCACTCCAAAGTAAACTATAATCAAATCTACAATTTATAGCAATAACATTCTTTATTATTACTTATATCCTTTGTTGTCAATAGTATTACTTGCCCACTTATTTTAATCATATACTTTACGATTTTTAAATATTTAGATAAATTGTATAATACAGAATAAGTGTCAAATTTGAAAAGTCAGCAGAGCAACTTATCCTGGGCAATACTTACCACTTTTCCCTAGATTTTTGTACTTGTATTTTTTTGATAAGAAAATGAATACTAAACAATGACAGTTTGTTTCCTGGTGTGTCTTTGGGGGTGGATTACATGGACCTGATTCACTAAAAATAAAATCCAGTGTTGCAAACATCACGCTGAGGATTACCAAAATTAAAATGAGGAGAAACCACACTATTTCTGTTTTGTTCATAAAATAGATTGTTGTTTGAATAATTTCAAACCTAAATAGTGTAGCTAATCTCCTATATTCTGGGGATTTTAATATTTCCTATTAACACTCCTTTCTGAAAATGTTTTAGTTCAAGAAAATCATGCATACATTTTTGAATCTTGAACATCTGTAATATCTTTCGTATTGAAATAGCTCTGAAATTTCTCTTTACATCTATTATTTCTTCTTTTTCTTTACAATAAATGTCATATAACATGTGACCTAGTCCAACAGAAAATAAAACATTTCTTATAAATAACATGTGGGGAAAACAATAACTTCCATTATTATTTCTCAATTGCTCCTCTAGTTGAGTTCTTGAATAGCTTATTTTTGACACTTGCAAAACATTATAGAGAAAAACAGAAACTCTCTCCTTGACCAAGGTATCCAAAGAAAATTGATCCAGCTCATCTCTTAATAAACTTTAGCAGCACTTAAGGATTGAAGAGTTTTCAATACATGCTCATAAATGATATTAAAAGCCTTATTAGGGCTGAGAAATCTGACAAACCTCAAATATCAACTCTTTACAATAATGCAGTCTTCATTTTTGAATTCAGCGCATTAATGACTCTGTCAATGTTTTGCCCCATATTCATAATTAAATCTTTTAAATGCAGAAAAAGTTTGCTTAGCATTGGTTTGTATTGATTCATTATGTTTGACCACTTGACATTAAAAAGCAGCTGACACCATTGGGAAACTTTAGAGAATGTAATATTTAGACATAATTCAGCTTACATTTCATATATGCTCTATGTGTTTCTGTTCTCCATTATTCATTACTGAAGAAATGCTCACAAAAACAATATATTTTTCCTTTTGAGTTCATCTGCCACAGTAGTTTACTCCCTACTCAAAATCAAAATGCTATGTTGTGACATCACAATCTGTTTCTATGGGAATAACTCTGATGTCATAAGCAGAGTATTATGACATCAGGTTGGGAAGATTCAGTAGGAGCTGATGAACTGTCAAGGAACAACAATCCTGTTTTCAAGCATTTGACCTCAGTAATAACTAATGGGGATAAGCAATACAGCACTAATGAGAAATATAAGCTGCTTTGTGCCCAAGTATTATGTTTTTCTTGAGATGTCGGTGGCCCTTTAATAGATACTCTAAGATACAAATGATCATAAAAATATGCTATTGCTAGAGGGGAACTATCTAGATAGTGTTTTGGTAATTTTCTTTTTTCATATCCAAATTGAATCAGTTTACTTTTATCCACATTTATTTTAAAATTATTACACTCGTCTGCTAACTTGTTCTTTTTTCTTTGAAAACCCTATAAGGAGGTGAAAATGTAAACAACGTCATCAGCATAAAACAAAGGACTACAGAACCCCCAGAATAGAACTCAGTACACAGTAATGAAGTTTGCTGAAAATGACATTAATGTGGAGATTACGTGGGGTGGGTCCAAGATGCAGCCATGGTGGACCCCAGTATTATATTTGAAAAGACAAATTATGCTGAGTTTGGAAACAGGCATGATCACAGAGTCTAATAAGAATATTTAAAAGATTTAAATCTGATTTTAATTTATACAGAATACTACAGATGAATTTTCTACTCATGCTGTCAAAGGCAACTTTGAGATCCACAAAAACACAACAAAAAACTCCTTTTTAAATTCATACATATTTGGTAATCAGATATTATAGAACAAAAGAATAAATATTCACTCCCTAAGCTCATTGTTTGCTTCTTTAAAAAGAGTATTGTATTTTTCCAGGACCCAGTTATTTCATTTTTGTAGAAAGATTCTGCTGAATACCATTTGAGAAAAATTGATTAAACCTATTGGCCTGTACATTGTGAGATCTGAATAAAACACCATTTTATGGAAATTGAATAAATGTTCCCTAACCGACTAGGAGGCAACTGCCTGTTTTGTATACAATAATTGAACAAATGCAGCTGGCCCTGTGGCATAGAGTGTAGAGGAGCTGGATACCACACTTCAACCATACTGGTGATCCAGGTTTGATGATGGACTTTAGTCTTTAGAGATCGGTTGGGGTGGGAGAGGACTGAACATCCATCTGACTGCTCTCTTCTTCTAAGGCGGGGGGTCCAGCTGTCCTATCCTACACTGCCACCATGTAGAGGCACAGTGATAGGGTAGGGGTGGCACAAAAATGTACTGCTGGCAGCAGTCAGCATAGTACATGTGTGCCTACATGCATGTGCATGCCCCCACATCCTTGCACACTGCTGATGTGGGGAGAGAGAACAGGGAAAAGTATGGCCAAGCAGTGATGATGCCCTTCCTTCCAGCGCCAGCCTACACCACAAACTTGGACATATGCCTCTTCTGGATGTGTGTTTTGGGGTAGGACAGCCCTCCCACTCCTGGCTGCACCATGGGGGGGGGGCAATCTGTAGAGGGAACTTCAGTAAGTAAAACCCATGGAAGGTGGTTATTGGTCAGGAGTGGCCTAGAAGAGAGTGACAGCATGCATCTGCACCAGGAAGGGGAAAAAGCTATAATAAAAAAAGTAAACAAATGCAGTAAAGTTGTATTGACCATTCCAATTTAAATTTGTGTTAATCACAAGGATTGTATCAGAACCAATTGCTTTTGTGGTCTTACACACATTTACTGCCAACTGGATATCATGTTTATCAATTATTAAAGGATACGGTTGCTTAAAACTATTAACTCTTGAATGCAATATATAGTGCTTTCCAGAGAATGTTCAACTGATTTATAAAAAATATTTTGATTGTATTGTTCCCATTCACCTATTTGAATTTATGCATCTGTAGTTGATACACAATGTTCATAAACATTTGCAACCAGAGTCCAATGTGATTTTTTTTCTAATGTTGACTTAAATAAGTATTGTATCCTGCTTGTGCTGTTGCTATGATAACTCAGATGAACTAGTAATGTTACCACCACCTCCTCCACCACCATCACATTTATGTCATTCTTACCATAGTCACCAGTGCCACCACCTTGGTGATGACCACCATCTCTAGCTTACTTTGATGGTTTGCTGTAGAAGATCTCAAATAATAGCATCTGTCTCACTCTAGTAGATGGTAGCACGTAATAACGGTGACTCAAAAATGGTGACTGCAATAAGGATGGTGGCAATTCGGCGACTGCGAAAAATGGTGTTGGTAAATTACGGCAACCACTTTAAGGGCAACAATGGCTTTCCAACCTTCCCAAGGTGTAATGACCTCAGAGTTGGTTAAATTAGTATAGAGGTGTGGGGGGCAAAGCTCCCCACATAAATGCAAATGTTGCCCTTAATGCAGGTCTCGACATTTACCATCACTGTTATTGCAGTGACCAAATTGCCATCACCCTTATTGCACTCACCATTATTTACTTGCCATTTTAACATGAAGCCAAGTAGACTTACCAATGGAAGGACCACACTAAGGGTTGCTGATTTAGCACTGACGTCTTTGGTGGCCTGTTGATATGGTCTCAGAAATAAAACTAGCTTTTGAGGCACACCACTGTACTGTAAACTGATATCTCCCACAGGCCACATAATCAAATTCCATAGCCTAGAATGCAGCTTTTTCAACAGTATCTTCACAATATAAAATATGGAGTTCACCTTGTTGCTACATCTTTAATGAGGCAGGTCCGCAGATCAAGGTGTTTCTACGGGTACTGGTGGAGGAGCTCAGCATGTTTGAGGGAATGATGGAAATATCTTTGCCCCACTCAAGTCCCACTTTCTTTGGAGGCATTTACTCTTCCCCAAAAGTCAAGCCTGATACTTGTCATGCCACCATCTCATCCATCTCCTCCCTTTCAGCTTCAGGTGAGCTACTACTCTTAGAGGATCTAAATTTATATTCACCCTCACCCTCAGCAAAAAAATGCCATTTACTAAATTGAATCCTTTAACCTCACACAGCTCATCACTGATCCAATCCATCTTAACCCCAGCTCCTCAAATCATTCCATCATTTATTAGGTCCTGTCTTCACAACCTCACCACATTATTTCTACTAAAAGCCTACCAGATGCTTTTCAGTGACCATTGCATGGTTTACTGCATCCATAGGATCCTCCACATTAAAGACCCACCAGAATGTATATGGTCTAGTTCTCTCTAGTCTATTTACCTCCCATCCCTGTTAGGAGATTTTCAGGCCACTGACTGGTTAGCACTCACATTATTCACTACTATAGGTGTAGCTCTAACCTCTTTCTTACGCAATTTCATTGTTAGATAAGGACAGACATGTCCTGCATTGAAGGTTTTGTGTCCATGAGTTTCACCTTAATTGGATTTCTGCAGAGGTTATTGACCTGTTCGAAATGTATGATTCTGTCTGGCATCTCCAGAAAGCCTAAGACACCTTGGAGGATTTTTGGAGATGCAAACACTATGTAACACCTGTACTAGGGCTGCCAGGGAAGCCATATCAATTTATTTTACCTAAAACCTGCAGAATAGCAAAATATTCCTTAATAGGTTCTGGAAAGGTATTCACTCCCTGCTTGACCCCCCTACACAATCAACCTCTTCCATCCTCAAACTAAGAATCTCACCTACGGTAGTAGCACTGAGTTAGTCAAAGGATTTTAAGGATTTTTAAAAATCCCTATTGAGAACTATGAAACCTTTAGTTAGGGATTTTGTTTTGTTTGTCAGTGTGTTCACTGCTACACAGAGAGGGTTATCTCATCTGATAGTGTATCTGAAAATCTACCAGATGGCACTTAAGTACTGTAATAGGAACCGGCCTCTTTATGTAGGTATAACAAAAAGAATTTTAGAAGATTTTTCCCTAAATTTTGTGAAGGATAAATAGGGAATCTCACATAATTGCTTGACAAATTTGGCACTACTACTGCACCTCTGACCCAGCTGAGTTAGCAAATACCTTTAACAATCTCTTCTCTTCCTGAGCCCTTTTTTTCTTCATCCTCCCCTTCCTTCTCCCTCTCCTGCCTTCCATGTCTCTCTGCAAATGCCCTTCATCTCTTCACCCTCAAACCCTGCATCTTTATCCTTCTCCCCAGTCTTCACAGAGACCACCCTTGCTGCCTTACTCTGTCTTAAAGGGGAATTCTCACATGCTCAGGAGGAATGCTGTGGGACCTCTAGGTCCTGATTAACAGAAATGCAGTTAAAGTAAATTTTTTCACATACTCACAAGTCTGTATGTTTATTATGTATGTGGTTGATCCTGCGACCCTCCACCCACCATGATTACTCACTACATACCCCACTGTCCCCACTGCCAGACCTCAGATGATATAACTGACAGACTGAGCCATGGGGGACCTCTGTGTGCTGGCGAGTCAGTTAATAGCGTGTTATTGTGAAGGAGCACATGATTGGGCATATTCCATTACTACTGATTGCGCTTAAGCTTACTCGTTCCAGGGTAATTTTGACAATGCACAACATTGGTTCTATGCACACCAGCTCCAACTAAATGGAAAAAAAGTATCTCTTAAAGGTGACTCTAGATAAAAATTAGCAAGTCTCTAACATACACCTGTCTTCTCAACCCTGGATGGCAGCCTGCTTGAGCAAATACCCCATTTCATATACTTAGGGGTGTGGCTGGATCAGAATCTCAGCTGCTACACCTATGTGGTCGTCATGCAAAAGACACATAGTGCTAAGCTTCATGTACTGTACCAAAGCAAATAATGCCTTCTATCCCTGCCCATGAGATAATCTTTCAGCAGATTTTGCTAGTGTTTGGCTATGAAAATGTTGTCTACAGCACTGCCACTAAGACTACACTTGTCATAGAAACATAGAATTTGTTGGCATAAAAGGACTACCAGGCCCACGCAGTCTGCTCAGAATGCCTAGCAAACCACTAGGATTTCCCTTCAGCCCACCCCCTTACTAGAACTACCAGTACCTTGTGTCTGTCTTCTGGGCTAATCATAGCACAATCACTGCACTAGCAAAAGTAACCAATGATTGGATCTCTGCTATAGATGCTAAGAAGGTAACTGGTGCAGTCTTTTTGGACCTCAGCAAAGCTTTTGATACGGTTTATCACAAACTATTAGTCAATTGCCTTGCAAAGTTGGGTGCCACATACCATACCACCCAGTGGTTCTCTAGCTACCTAACTGGAAGATTCCAAAAGTAAAGGCGGAAGGCTTTTTTCTGCTGCCTTGCCAGTTGCAAGAGAGTCCCCAAGGATCCATCTTAGGCCCTATCTTGTTTTCTTTGTACATTAATGACTTAGATGCTAACATATCTATGTCCAATCTGCACTTTTTTGCAGATGATACTGTGTTGTATGCTTCTGGCTCATCGTTATCTGAAGTCAAGCGAGTGCTTCAAGCGGACTTTGCACAACTTGAGCATAATCTAATAAAGGCAAAGCTTCTGCTCAATGCTAAGAAGACTAAAGCTATGATATTCTCCAGCAGTGCTGTCACAGGCCCCCCCAATACCCTTGCCCAAGACTTCATTGTCACCATGCTAAACGAGCCTCTGGAAGTTGTAACCAAATTTAAATATCTGGGTATCTGGATCGACAATAAATTATCTTTCAATGACCATGTCGAAGATATCTCTAGAAGGTTAAAAGCAAGGTTAGGTTTCTTCTACAGAAATAGGCCCCTTTTCCCCCTTGAAACTCGGAAACAAGCTTGTACAGGCCAATTTTCTCCCTACTCGACTATGGCGATGTAATCTATTCCTCCACCACTCTTGCAAATCTAAGTAAACTGGAAATCCTTTATCACCGTGCTTCTACGGTTCATTACCAACTCCCCACTGTCACCATGTGACTTATATGCAGCTGTTGGTTGGACATCCTTACTACTGACGCCTGCTCCATGCTGGGCTATGGACTCTTAAACTGCTCCTGCAGAAATTGCCAAGCTATCTCTCTTCCCTTATTAGTATCTCACATAGTGCATACTCTAAGAAAAATCTGACTTTATTATGCTTGACATACCAAGGACGTGGACTTCCTTTTGTAAACGTTATTGCATATGCCCTTCCCTCCATTTGGAACAATTACAAACCATACTGAAACTAACTAGCACAGTTTCAATAAACTTCTACAAATCGCTAAGTTCAGCCAAAATAAAAGACACCTGTAACTGTCATTAAGTCTCTTCCTTCCCCATGTGTGCCATATTTATCCACTTATAAGGTATAATTGATTTGACATATTAACTGCTTTCCTTCCCTTCTACTCCTGGCTTTATCTATGCTTACGCTCGACTGCTACTCTTATCAAATCACTCCTCCCCACCATATCAGTTGTAGTCTGTTGTTTGTTCTAGCTGCCAAAATATATGTATTGCACACACCAGTCATCATGTTTCATTTATCAGTATGCAACCTTTAAGTCGCTTCCCTGTTTCATATCAATGTTTACCACCTGCGGTTACCCTATGTGGTACCCTTGTATGTATATCCAGCCTGTGTCATGTAACGTGCATTTCATGTATATACTGTTATTACCTATCTGTGTTTGTATTTTAAGTGTTTATGTCACAGGACCTCCTTGTGAATGAGCTTGCTCAATGGAGTTTTCCTGCAATAAACTTGAACTTAAACTTGAACTGTCCCAAGCTGTCTTGAGCCCCTACAGTTCCTGCTTCCACCACCTCTCCTGGGAGTCTGTTCCAGCTATCCACCACCCTCTCTGTAAAGTAGACTTTTCTGATGTTTTCCCTCAATCTCCTCCCTACTATCTGCATATTGTGTCCCCTTGTTTTTGATTTTTCCTTTAGCTGGAAGATATCCCCTACTGGCACCTTGTTGAAACCCTTGAAATACTTGAAGGTCTCAATCATGTCCCCCCTTTCCCTCCTCTGTTCGAGTGAGTACATGTTGAGGTCCTTCAAGCCGCTCGTCGTATGACAGATGCCTGGGTCCCCTTATCATTTTTTCACCCATCTCTGGATGCAGTCCACCCTCTCCGCATCCTTCCAAAGTTAAGGCCTCCAGAACTGGACTCTGTACTCAAGGTGTGGCCTGGCAATCTGCCTGTACAAGAGCATTATGACCTCCCTCCTCCTGCTAGTTATTCTCCTGCTGATACAACCCAGCATCCTACTGGCCCTTGCCACCACCTTCTCACAATGCTTTGCCATTTTCAGGTCTCATGACATGTATATGCCAAGGTCTCTTTCCAGCTTAGTAACCTCTAGGGCTTGCCCTTCCTTACTGTATTTCATGCACTGATTATTTTTGCCTAAATGCATGAGTTTGCATGTTTTTGTGTTAAAGGTCGATTGCCATTCCCTGGACCATTCCTCCAGATTCTCCAGATCCCTGCGTATGCCTCAACCCCCTCAGGCATATTTACTATATTGCAGACCTTCATGTCATCCATGAATAGACACACTCTTCCCTCTAGTTCCTCTGCTGTGACCATACCTTCCTTTCATGGTACCCCATTAACAATTACCCTCTGCCTTCTGCCCCCCAGCCAGTTTTGCACCCACCTAACCACTAGCAGCTACAGCCCAAGGCATCACATTTTGTGCAGTAGTCTCCTGTGCAGCACAGAATCAAATGCCTTATTGAAGTTGAGATATGCAATGTCTATAAATCTCTCCTGATCAAGTACCTTGGTGACCCAGTCAAAGAACTCTATCAAGTTTGTTTGACATGACCTTCCATCAGAGAAACTATGTTGCTGCTGGTCCAGCAGACCATTGGTCTCCAGGTAACTTGAGATTCTCTTCTTGAGCAGGTTCTCCATGAGCTTACCCACCACCGATGTTACACTCACCAGCCTGTAGTTGCCTGGCTCCTCCTTGTCCTCCTCTTATGAAAGGGGACCGCATCTGCCCTTCTCCAGTCATAAGGCCTCTCCCCCGTTTCCAAGTACCTGTGGAAGAGGCTGGTCAGAGGTTCCACTAGAACTTTGCTGAGCTCCCTCAGTACCTTGGGGTGCACCCCATCTGGTGCCATCACCTTATCCACCTTTAAACCCTCAAGCTCCCTCAGGACCTCCTCAACCTGGAATGGACTGGAATCAACTCCCCCCCTCATCACGTGTTCCCTGATTTTCTTGATCTCCCCCTCCTTTTCAACTGTGAACACTGAGCAAAAGTAGCTATTGAGTATTTCTGCCTTCCCATGGTCATCCTCCACCAACTTCTCTTCCCTGTTTTTCAGCCTGATTATCCCTGCCCTTGACCTTCTCCTTTCACTCACATACTGGAAGAAGGTTTTATCCCCCACCTTGACTGTGTTGGCAATTTTCTCTTCCATTCTTGCCTTTGCCCTCCTGACCTCCCTACCTGTTTCCCACTGCTTCTCCTGGTATAAAGCCCTCTCTTCCTCCCTCTGTGTTCCCTTATACCTCCTAAATGACTGTCTCTTTTCCCTGACTTTCTCTGCCACCTCTTTATTGAACCAAAGTGGCTTCCTCCTTTTCCTATTTTTAGTTACCCTCCTGACATAGAGCCCAGTGGCATCACTATTTCACTCTTTATTTTACCCCACATTTCTTCCACCCCCCCTTAGTTTTCCCACCCAGCCAGTGCTTGATAAACACTTCCCCCATTTTCTGAAAGTCTGCGTGCCTGAAGTCTAGCACCTTCACTCTTGGCTGATGTACCTTAGCATCAGGCTTTTTAACAGTGAACCAAACAGTTCTATGGTCACTTGTGCCTAGGTTCTCTCCTATGGATATTTCACTCACCTGTTCCCCATTCTTAAGTATTAAATCAAGGATTTCCCCCTCCCTGGTTGATTCTCTTATAAGCTGTTTCATAAATGACCCCTGCAGGGGGTCCATGATCTCCCTGCTGCTGGCAGATGCTGCAGATAGGGTGCCCCAATCCATGTCTGGCAAGTTGAAGTCCCCCATCAGCAGCACCTCCCGTCAGTCTGCCATCCTCTGATCTTCCATCATTTCCCTATCCATCACCCCCTGCTGAACTGGTGGGATGTAAATCGCCCTGGTACATATTATGTCTCCCTTCCCTGTGTTCAGTGATACCCATAAGGCATCTACCTCCCCACTTACCCATAACTGACCCCCTTTCATATTCCTTCTACCGGTTTGCTGTTAGTACTCCATCTGCCATCCATCATTGCTCTCTACATAAAAATGTCCCTTTCCCCTCTCTTGAGGCCCAACATTTCTCACACTGTTCCTCCTTCATGACAAAATACTTGTTTGTCACTACTCCTACTTCTCTCTCCTCTCTTCTTAGTCCTGCCATCCCTTCCTCCTGCTTGCTCCATTCATCTAATGTTCATGACTTTCATATTCCTCACAGTAAATCTGTAGCAGACCAGTCTGCTTTCTCTATCTGTCTTCCTTAACTTTGGAACAGATTCCCATTCCCCACCCATCTCTTGCTTCCTCTCTTCACTCTCTCAAGCCACTCTTACTGACTCACTTCACTTAAGAATGCACCTGCATGCAAGCCCCGTGGTACTGAGGGTTGAGATGCTGAATGGCTTACCTCATGCTACTCCAGTGACCCATGTTTGGGAATGACCTTGGGTCATCAGGGTCCTGTTGGGGGGGAGGGAGGAGCAGGATTGAGTGGAGCTGGTAGGCTGCTCTCCTCTCCTGGGGGGGGTGGTGGGGGGGGTTGTCACCCTCCCATAGTTCTGCTCACACCTAGTGGAGGTCCAGTGGGATAGTGCAGACAGAGGGGGTGGCTAGGATGGGAGGATGGAAGGGACTGAGCTGGTGCCATAGTGTGTATGTGTGTGTGTGTGTGTGCCTCCACACACACGTACGGTCATGTGCCGGAGCCTTGGGTGGGGAAATGGAACAACCCATAAAAAGAAAAACCCCTAAACATCTATATAAAGAAAAGGATGCACCTGCAAATAGACTTCTTCCTCTTTTCTCCACATTATAACAATGTCCAACCCCCCCCACTACTTTGCCTGTTTTAGCCATTTTTACCTACTGATGTGCATGGCATACAACTCAATGTACTCTGTGATCTGAATTTTATGCTTTATTGGCTCTCTTCAAATGCCTTGCCTGACACTGTTGAAACAGTCCTTTAGCTCTCAACCTTGCTACATGTACACTTTCTACATGGTATTAGTCTTTCTCTGAAATTCATTGCTTGTACAGTACTATGATTTTATTGTGTGTGTTCATGCATCTACTATTGTCACTTTGTTACTGCTATTTCAATCCCTGTTGTATCCCTTCTCCTGGGTCACACCTTGAAATGAGACCTGGTGCCATCAGCTTATCTCAGTCACCAAATTTTAAATAAAGAAATAAACAAATATTCTGATGCCCTGTACAGTGTCAAACATTTATTTCAGATGTGCATGATTGTCAAGCATGATGCATCACCAGACTCAGTGGAACTACAAAATGAGGTGACTGGCAGAAATTCCCATCATTTATGGCCATCAACATGTAACTTTCACTGTTTGACATTAACCTTGCCACCTTCATATCATGATGGTATATCCAGATGTCCAGCATTGATTGGATGAACTGCAGAATGTTTTCCCTTCTGTTCTTCCCTATATGGCTGACACATTAATTAAATCAGTTCATCTATAGGAGTGCCTTTGTTAGGCTCTCTGTTTCAGTATAACTCCATCAGAGAAGGTGGTGGTGGAGGAGGAGCAGGAATGGTGGTGGTGCTGCTTGATGTGGCTACAGCCCAATGGGCAGTAAGAATTAGGAAGCTTTAATTTGCTCTATTGTTCCAGATATCATTATTGAAATAAACATAACTCTCTCTGCCTCCTTCAAAAGAGTCAACATCTGCATACCGACTCCTTTATACATACAGTGCAACAATTGACTTGGTCAGTTATTTCCTGAAATTTCTGTGATATCTGTAGAGAAATTCCTTGCTTGCATGGTAGCAAGAGAGAATCTCTTTCAAAAATACCACAATATTTCTGGAAATATCTGACCATGTCTATTGCTATAACTATACTAGGCAGACTATGCCTGGAAAATGTAAAACAGGATGTAATTTAATATTTTGGTGTCAGTTTAAGCAACTGCCTTTAGAAATCAGTGTCCTCTACAATGGAAAATGACTGAAGGTCAAGGGCTATCTTCAGCACAATCAGTTGTGTGATTCAGCCAGAGGTTGAGTAACTTGGAGACAGTTAAGTGTGAGCATGTAATACTCTGGTAGTGTACTTCATTTTGTTGCTGGTCCTTGTAGTTATGCATTTGAAGCAGTGCCAGTACCTGGGTATCTATCAGTTGGCTACTGTTTTTTCATTTCATTAAATTTTATTTTATACAGATGAGCATATAGGCATAACTTCCTATTTTCATGTGTGACCAGTTTACATAAAACAATAAATACAAAATGTACAATACATCATTATATACAGTGTAGATAAGAGCACCATTACATCAAAAACAATTGCATTCAGACCAACTATCAAGAATATTTTTAAATGCCTTTTAGATCCTTTAATACTTTTTCATACAATAACTGTTACTGGGAGATTATTACAGAATTTTGTTGCCCTTGAGTTAAATGAGTTGAGATCAAGTTGTATTTCAAACAGAGAGATTTTAAAAGTAAATTTGTTCTGTGATTTGGTGCCAAATGAACTGTGAATCTAGGAAAAAGTTCAACTATATAGCCGAGTAACAAGCCAAGTATAACTCTATGCAAGAAGACAGAAGACTTAGAAGAAAAACAACAATCAACTACAAAACTACAACTCCAGAACATGCAACAATTTCACTTACACATCATATTATCATTAAATACCAGGCTGGCATTGTAAGTGTAGGGATTAATTATGAAACAGTAGATACAGCCCAATTATGGCAGCATTTTAAGTGGAGGAAAGGGGTCCAGCATTATTCAAACAACGTCACTGACCCTTTGGTAAAATTGAACATTCCTTTGAATATGGCTAGTTCACCCACTGCTAAAAGTCACTCTGATGAAGGGTGTAAGTGGTTCTTCATTTGCACAGAATTAGTCACTTGGCAGACACTCCTATAGCTGTTGGCCAATAGGCATGGCGGAGACACATGGGAACAGTTTCTGTACAACAGCCCGGCAAGAGGACTTGAGCATCAACTTGAATCATGTTGACAACAATCTCTTTGCAGACCTCTTTTACCTACTGCAATAAGGGTTGTATATGGGTACAGTACAAGTCACATTAAACTGTTCCATCAACTTCCTGGTGTAGCATTTTTTTTGTGATGTCACTGCAGTGACAACTTGAACTGTTGAAGCTTTCAACTGTTTTCCAACCATCCTTCACTGCCTGTTCAACTCACTTGTAACTGTTTTGTGCAATGGCAGTAGCTGCATTTTTCATGGCATTGTTTATAAATATCACAGCATTCCTTAAGTGCATTGTTTATAAATATCACAGCATGTCTTAAGAGCATTGTTTATAACTATCACAGATTCCTTAAGAGTTGCTTAGTCTGCCTTCTGAAATGAAACTCATAAGCACTCAGCTGAAAATAAAGCTTATAGTACATAACATCTAGATGCAAACCAATACTAACCTTTTGCTAATTCATTGAACTAAACACTGCACAGATTAGGAAACTCATTGCACAATGCTACACCAATGAGTTGATGGAACAGTTTAATATGACTTGTACTGTACAAGTCCATAGCACATGGTACACTGTAGCCCCAGGTTGGCCACACCTCCACCAGTTGTCATTGTCCATTAGCCCCATGCATGGTAAAACTCACGGGGTGAGGTACCACTGCAACAATGACTTGTGGAGAATAATGTGGCTTGTACTATCCCTATAGGCTCAGTGGCACCCGCCCCTGGAGTGCAGCCATTGACCCTCCAAGATGGTTTGTCCCACATCTCATTGCCATTGATCTCTGGCCTCCTGAATTGGGTCAGGTTGAGTGTCACAAATGACACAATATATCTTGCTAGCCCACCCCTTGGAAATCTTACACCACCCTACCATAGAGGAACTGGTGCAGCAATCCTGCTCCTGGGACAGCTTCAGTGGGTCTCGCAAGATGGCACTTGTAATCTGGAAGTAGTTTCAGAGGTCATTCTGGGGTATCAGGGGTAAGAGGTATTTATACATGAGAGCTGGAATGGTGTCAGTGTTCTCTATTGGTCTGGTATAAATTGCAGACACATCTTATACCCTGCAATTCCCAATATATCCTGTGTATCATGGCTCCACCTACCGGTATCATAGGATTATTCCACAGTGGGTTATATTTGAATGGAATGGGGTCCTTCCGGAGCCAGTGGTGAATTTTGGATCAGTACTGTGCAGATATTTTCACTGTGGGGGATGAGAGCAGAGTCAGCTTTGTGGGGACATATGGAGAAGTGGCAGAAGAGGTGCCCCCCCATGAGATTAAATTCAATACCCACCCCTTGGGGATTGGTCACTGAGGGAGGGGAGAACAATTGAGCTGTTTGTGCTGACTCAAACACCATGTGATTCCCTAGGCACCATGAAAGTCCCCAGCCCCTCTGCTCCTATGCCCGCTCAGCTTATCCCTGCTGTATCTAGGGGGTTGTTTTCCCAAATAATATTACCAAACATCTAGTTAATTTTATTAAACCATTTTGAGTGAATAAAGATCTGGAGGTGTCCCTGAAGATGGAAGAACCTTGGTGCCTCCATTAGTTTCATAACATCAATGTTTCCCACCAAGGAGAGGTTGAAGGTTTGCCATCATTGGAGATCATTTTTAATGGATGCCTATAAGGGCTCCAGCTAAATAGGCACTATTTTCTCAACATTTCTGTGAATACAGACCCCTAGATATGCAAAGTCTTCCTTTGCTTATCTAATGCTAAGATCCATTACATGAGGAAGAACACAGGGCATTAAGTGGTAGGAATTCCATTTTAGACTGGTTAAGCTTCAGCCCTGAGATTTTAACAAATTATATGAGTAAGGGGAGCAAAGATCTGACAGAGTCATGTGTGTTAGAAATAGAGATGAGGATGTCTTCTGCATACAGAAGCATTTTACACTCCTCCTTACCCACCTGTAGCCACTGGATTTACTGTTGTTCATGAATAACAATGCATTAATTTATTGAAATGTTTCTCCAGGAAGGCACAACTGAACAACAAGTTGCTCATCTCCCAGTGCGACCTGGGGGGAAGGTACAGTAGTAGCACCAAATTAGTCAAAGGATTTCTAAGGATTTTTAAAAATCCCTATTGAGAATTGTGAAACCTTTAGTTTGGGATTTTGTTTTGTTTGTTAGAGTGTTCACTGCTACCCAGAGAGGGTTGTCTCATCTGATAGTGTAGTTGAAAATCTACTAGATGGCACTTAAGTACTGTAATAGGAACTGGCCTCTTTCTGTAGGTATAACAAAAATAATATTAGAGGATTTTTTTACCTAAATTTTGTGAAGGATAAATAAGGAATCTCACAAAATTGCTTGACAAATTCAGCACTACTACTGTACAGGTGAGTCTAAATACACAAGGTACAAAATTAAAGCAGTGCAGGATGTCTCAATAAACAAAGTACAAAATTGAAGCAATACAATGAACAGAAAAGTGAGGTACAACAAATTAAACATACAGGTGATACAGAATTTCAGACAATTACAGTATACACAGAGTAATAATGCATTAACAATGATTGTGCAGGATTTACAAAACCTAAGTGCAGAAGTTGATAGGTTAAGACAGTGTTGGAGGGGGGAATCAAGAAAGAACTGTAGGGCAGCATTAGGATTGCAGGGGAAACAGATACAGTCGGTTGAGAAAAAGTTTAGAAGGGTAGTGAAGAAGGAATGAAGGGGTGACGAGTGTCGAATTTGGGGAGGATGAGCATTCAGATTTTGGGAAAATGGTGTTTGAAGGCTGACAGACCTGTCTGCATGTTGCAGCGAGGGATGACCAGGGTTCGTGAGTCAGAGGGCCTTAGAGAGTGAGCTGAGGCAGGAAGGGTAGAGAGAGAGAGGAGGTAAGATATGGAGGTAATGAGCCTAGGCAGACTTTACATAATAATTTGGCTCAATGAGAGATGCACCGGTTTGCAAGTGAAGGGAAGGAGAGAGAGAGAGAGTGATAAAGGTCGCAATGGTGAGTACGCACTGGAGAGTCAAGGGCGAAGAAGCAGAATTAATTGAACAGGGGGTCCAATCTGGATAACGTGGAATTTGGAGCAGCACTGTAGACTATGTCACAGGAAGTTGAAAATGGGGAGAATCATCTTTTGGACAATCGCATGCCTGGCAGTAAGAGGGATGCAATTACAGTTCTTGTAAAGGGTGCTTAGCTTGGAGCACAGTTATTTCAGGATAGTGTCAATGTGACCTGAGAGGTTGAGGTGCTTGTCCAGCCAGACCCAAGATATCTGAATCAGGTAGTAACCTCAAGCTGAGTCCCATCCAGTGTATGGAAATTGGGCAGAACAGGGAGCCGAGCAAGCCTCTGCCTAGTGCCGAAGGTCAAGGAGACTGTTTTCTTGGTGTTTAGCAAGAGCTGATGGGAGGCAAGCCAATGCTAGAACTTATAGAAGTCAAGCTGGAGTTTGGCTTCCACATCAGAGAGAGAGAGAGAGAGAGATTGGCTGGTGGTGAACAGGACAGTATCGTCAGCATACATGTGGATGGGGGAGGTGGAGCAAGCTGACGGTAAGTCATGTGAGAAAACAGAGAATAGGAAGGGGACCCAGTAACAAACCCTGGGGCACTCCAGAATGTATTTGGCATGGAGGGGAGTTGGAGTTGACAGTTCTAACCAACTGTGTCTTTCCAGTGAGGTAGGCCTTGAACCAGTTAGTTGATGTTGATGAGAGACCAGCTGCAGAGAGGGAATGGAGAAGGGGGCTGTGGGAAATGTGTCGAAGGCCTTGGCAAGGTCAACGAAAATGGCAGAGGTGATTAAGCCATTGTCCATTTTGGTGAAAATGGTGTCAGTGAGATTGAGCAGGGAGGTGGTGGTAGAGTGTTTTTTCCTAAATCCAGATTGGAATGGGGTGAGGAATTTGGAGTCAGAGAGAAAGGAGGAGAGTTGAGATAGGCCAATTTGTTCTTGCAGTTTAGCCAGAGTAGGGTGCAAAGAGATGGGACAATAATACCCTGGAGAAGAGGAGTTGCCACCCTTGGGGACAGGGAGAACAACTGCATGCTTCCAGGTCATGGGGACCTCAGCTAGTAAGAAGGAGAGGCTGAGAATTTCAACAATTAGATGGGCGATCGCTGGGGCAGAGAGGAAGAGGAGCTTTGCATCTAGTTCATCTGGAGAGCTGCCTTTGGATGGGTTTATGGTCAACAGAGCAGCAAGCATGTCTGCAGGTGATACCACAGAAAATGAGAAGGGAGTGGAGGCAGGAGACTGGAGGAGGTCAGGATTGGTACTAATTGCAGTATGTGTGGAGCAGGGTGGGAGGGAGGCAAGTAGGGCAGAAGTGCCCAAAGTGAAGTAGGAGTTGAATTCCTCAGCCACTAATTCAAGATCCACAACAAGGGTGTTGTTTATTTTTAGGATTGGGGGGGGTAGAGAAGAGGGCATGAACAGATCACAGGAGTCACGTGATTTAGTCATCGGAGTAGTCAGCTTTTACAGCACTCTGTGTTACCGGCTGATAACTACAGTAAAAGTGCATGAATTTGCAGCTGTGCCTACCTTGGTCACATGGTGAGATCTCCAGGAATGAGGATAGATGTCGGTAGAGTCTTCCTGGTTCAAAAATATGTAAACTTCCCAGGAATTCTCAGCTATGCAATGGAGGCCTGATGATGGCCCGCTCCCAACCCTAGAAGCTAAGCGGCCACATCAGAGTGATTCTCATACGCAAGCCCCACAACCCGTACCAGCCTCAGACCAGAAGGCAGCCACTATTTCCCAAATGGCTTTGGAGGTATCCACAATTAAGATGGCAGTCTTAGCTATCCTGGAGGACTTGAAAAAATTAAAGCCAACAATGCAAGAGATTACTAAATGTCTTTCGGATGCAGAGGCATTGGTATCCACGCTGGAAGATAAGCATGCCAAGATGGAACCAGCGCTGATAACAGTAAATAGAAGATTGGGGAAACTGGACGATCAATCAAATCAAATCAAACTTTATTTATAAAAAGGCTCTTTTCTCAAATCCAAAGTGCCTGTACAATTTCATAAAACAATAAATAAACAGAATTTAAAACTATTATAAATCATTAAAAGCTATACTAAAAAGGTGGGTCTTCAAGGCTACTTTAAAGCTCGGGACAGTCGGACTATTTCGCACCTGATGAGGTAGAGAATTCCACAGGGTCGGGGCCATAAAACTAAATGATCTAGGCCCTGAGGTTTTCAAATGGACCCTGGGAATCTCCAGCAATCCCTCGTCAGTGGATCGGAGGGTTGGGAGGGACAGTAGGGGCATAGGAGCTCTTTCAAGTAAGTAGGTCCCCGGTCATGTAGGGCTTTATAGGCCAGCAAACCGACCTTGAAGGTGATTCGCCAAAATACTGGCAGCCAGTGCAGTCCGCAGAGCACAGGCATTATATGGCTGGATCTAGAAGAACCAGTCAACAACCTGGCCGCCGCATTCTGCACTAGCTGCAGATGGCGAAGCTCAACCCCCGATAGCCCTAGGTACAGAGAGTTGCAATAGTCAAGGCGGGAGGTAACAAAGGCGTGGATCAATGTTGGAAGATCTTCTGGAAGAACCAGGTGCTTCACCCTGGTGATATTCCTCAGATGGAAAAAGGAAGTTTTGATCACCACTGACACCTGAGCTTTAAGTGTCAAGTGGTCGTCAATTATTACGCCAAGATTCCTCACCTGATCTGAGGTTGTCAGCGGAACGCCTGCAAGCCATAAGTCTGAGTGCGATCCAGCTGGCAAACCCGCCTCACAGCGACCTTTGTCCACAACCAACACCTCAGTTTTCTCCGGGTTTAACCTCAACCAACTCCCATTCATCCAATCTTGGATTTCTGCAAGGCACTTATTAAATACCTACAAAGCAGCATCCTGGCCGGGCACAAAAGACATATACAGCTGGGTATCATCGGCATAGCAATGGAAACCCAGACCGTATCGTCTTATAATCGCTCCCAACGGTAGCATGTACACCGCGAATAACATAGGTGCTAGAATAGAGCCCTGCGGTACCCCACAAGATAGGGAGACTGATGCCAAGGAAAAAAATCCCAACACCACCCTCTGAGTCCTACCTTCGAGGTAAGATCTAAACCATCTGAGGACCATACCAGATAATCCACAGATGGACCGCAGACGCTCTAACAGCACACCATGATCAACAGTGTCAAATGCTGCTGAGAGATCAAGAAGTACCAAGATAGAATGGGTCCTAGGATCTCTCGCTATTAGGAGGTCATTTAGTACCCGAACAAGTGCTGTCTCAGTACTATGCCTTTTCCTAAATCCAGATTGGAGAAAATCATAGATATTGTTGTTGGTAAGATGATCCTTCAATTGCACTGTGACCACCTTCTCAATAACCTTACCCACAAAGGGTAGGTTAGAGACTGGTCTGTAATTTGCTAGACAATCTGGGTCTAAGGAGGACTTCTTTAAAAGAGGCTTAACTATAGCCTCTTTAAGGGGATCTGGAAAGATCCCCCTCTCCAAAGACTTCCAGACTATCAAAGCCAGGACTAGGCCGATTTTATCCACACAATCCACTAAGAGGCGTATGGGGCCAGGGTCCAAATCACAGCTGGTTGGTTGCAATGCTCGGATGACCATCACAATATCATCGATTTTGGGGAGGCAGAAGTCAGACCATGCAAACTGGGTGTTCGACATCTCCGGCCAACCATCACCGCTCCCATTGGAGAGGGAAGAAAGGACGTCTGATCTGATTTTGGCAACGTTATTTGCAAAGAAAAGAGCAAACTCCTCACACCGTTCTGTGGAAAAGGCCCTCCCGGGCTGAAGACAGACTGGATTGCACAGTCTGTCCACAGTCTGAAAGAGCTGGGCTGGTCTATTCTGTGCAGCCGCTATCTCCCTGGACAGGAACTCTGCCTTCTTATGAGAGATTGCGGATTGATAGGCAATATAATGGTCTATCAAACTAAGTCTGTCATCATCCAGACCAGACTTCCACCAACGCCTCTCCAGCCTTCGTCCAACCCTCCTCAACTCCCTCATGGTTTCATCAAACCATGGAGACCTGGGGCGAAGAGTGAGCGGATGAACAGGAACAGGTGAAATAGAATCCAGGGCCCCCGTAACTGCCCTATTATAGGCCTGTACTAGGTCACCTGGATCCAAGCAATCTATCGGAAGGTCAGATAGGTCCAGCACCGCCATCAGGTCATCCAGGGACACACCCCTTAATGGGCGGTACCGGACCATCTCCGAAGGGGCTGACCTAATAGGGGCGGCCTCAAATTTGAACCTAATGGAGTGATGGTCAGACCATCCGAGTGGTTCCACCACCAAATCAGATATCCCCACCCCCAGAAGGAACACCAGATCCAATGAGTGCCCACCAATATGGGTCGAGGAGGAAACTACCTGTGTGATGCCCAGTGATAACATCAACTGGAGGTAGTCTTGACCAAAGCGTGAGAGTTCATCATCAACCCAGGCATTGAAGTCCCCCAGAACCAACCATCTGGGGGACCCCAATGTCAGGTCGACAATGAAATCTGCGACTTCCAGCAGGAAAGCATTCCAGTCACCCGGTGGACAGTATATGAGAAGTATCCTGCACCCCACACCCTTGCCTAAAACACACTCAAAGGATCTGGTGACTCCCACCGGTACCTCCACCAGGCCCAATTCTGATTTAAAACAGATGGCAACGTCCCCGCCCCTACGATCCTGCCTGGGGCAGTGTATCACCGAGTACCCGGCCGGAACCGCTGCGGCTAATACTGGTCCAGCATTTCCATCCAGCCAGGTCTCGGTGATGCACGCTAGGTCAGCTGACCCAACCAGATCGGCTATAATGGCCGTCTTGTTTTTAATAGACCTAGCGTTGCACAACACCGCTCTAGCAGGATGAGCCTCCGACGATGACCGCGTTACCTGCTGATAACCAGAACCCTTGGGTATGGGCACAAGACAGGGAAAACCCCTCTCCTGTGCCCATTTCACCCCAGGGTGTCTCCTTGACCTCACTATCCCTATCCGCCCGCTCCTTTCCATCCCCCCCAGGCCCAGCTCCAACCCTCCTCCTCCTCTCCCTCACACTCCCCAGAGTCCTACACCTTCTATAGACTCCTGGCGACAGGGGGGGACAGGAGAAGGGACGAAGATCCCTGAGCCTGGAGGGGGAATAATAGCCGACTGTCCTATTTTGACTCCAACACATAATAACACAACTAATTACAATAAACCCCACCGGTTTATATAAATAACTAAATTTTAAAACGCAGCGCTCAAATAACAAAATATAAATATTATAATTAAACAAAACCAAAATTATACCCTAACAGAACATTCTAAATAAAACGAAGAACACTATATTCCAATATCAAAACATAAATACAACAATTATAAACAAAAAACCGTTTTCCTAACAATGTGTCAGAGCTTAGACGTTAATTTTATCAGAGGCACTTGTCTATCTACCCCCACCCACAGTGCTCTCACCACTGCAGAGGAAGGAGCTTTCCACCTATACAAAAACCCTAAAATTTTGGCCCAAAGTTTAAATTTCCCATAATCCTAAAGCCAGTGCTCTCATTTACCCAAAGGAAACCCAAAAACAGGAGTTCAAGGTCTTTTTTTTTTTTTTTGATGTCCACACTTATTGTGCTCTCACCACTAGTATGGCCCAAAACTTTAGTCAGTCTCCTCTCACAAGACTAGACTAATAAACTCAAGTTTTAGTCTTCCCAATCGTCTCCCAGAATATCATAAACTGGAAGTAGCAAGAGTTCAAGTATACATCACCAGAACAATAGTCCGCACCATGATCCACATAGATCCGATTTCAGTACCAAAGTCTTGCAGGCATCCAGCAGAAAGCACCAGCTAAAAGTCCAAACTCAGCCTAACCCTCGCAACGATGAGGCAGGCTGAACCACCCTCCGGTGGTACCCCTGTCTCAACAAGGAAGCAGAGCTAACCCCACCGCCATCCAGAGGCAGAGAAACCCACTGCCCTGTCTGGGCCAGGGAATCTGGACACACACTTCAGGATAATCCACCGTTTCCACTGTCCATTGCTCCACAAACGCTTCCTTCTACAACAGGTCCAGTCACAATGTAGAACAGATAAGGTGGATGACCTGTAATGTCATAGCAGGTGAAATAATTTTGTTATTGTTGGGCTGCCAGAGGGTCAGGAAGGGCCAAACATCATCAAGTTTCTCCAAAATTTTGCCTAAAAGTGGCCATCCCAAGCCACAATGGCCCAGCCTATATTATAGAAAGGGGCCACAGAGCTCTTCGGGCTAAGCCTCCTCCAGTGGACCCATCTCAGCCCGTAATATTCAGAATGTTGAACTATTTAGACAGAGATCATCTCCTGCGGGCAATTAGGCAAGCGGCAGCCAGTCAATAGGAAGGTAAGCCATTGAAAGTGGTCCCCGATTTAATGCTGAAAGTCTTCAAGCAAGGCAGACATACTGACCTATTTTATCTCAGCTGTGGGCTGCACATGGAAAGCACAGGTTATTGTATCTGGCTAAATTGGAGGTACAACTGCAATCTGGAGTTCAAAAGTACTATACAGCAGAACAAGCCCTAAAAGAACTCACTAGATTGCACCCAGACCTCTTTAAAACACGAATCTCATAGAGAGCTGGAACAAGCAATCACTCAGGATGTTTCCCAGAGACATCTAGATTCTGTAAAGTATGTCTTCCAAATGGTACCACAATGTTCTTATCTACAAGTTAATATATTGGACCTAATATGCCATGAGGTACTGGCTCCGTTGGATTCTTGTGTTTTTCAATATGAGCTGGTTTGTGTTTGCAACTTGAAATCTTTACATTGGCCAAACTATTGTAACTAACTACTGTTTGAAGCTCTACCTAGCATTTTGAAGCATTCTTTTCTCATTTACTTTCGCTATCAGCTGGAGCGAAGAAGTTTGGGCTCCACCTTGTGGTGGATCAGTGCAATTGCCCCTCCTTACAGTTTGGTCAACATGCATGTTGAATTTTATGCCAGTGTTTTCAACATGATTTAACCTGGACACAAAGAGGAAAATGGACATTTTATTTTAACATAAGCTTCTAATTTTTTTTGTTCGGACTTGAGGGTTGTAAATTTCTATATTCTAATTTTGGGAAAGCAGAGTTAATCTCAGTTGGAAGTCATTTGAACTGCATTGGGGGGAGACATCAGGTAATTTATAAGGAATTGAGAGAAGTGGACATTAAATTCACCGTTAATATACATGGAATGGAGCGTTATGGAAAGCTCTAAGGGCGAAGAATGCAAGTGTAACAGTTACATTATTCCTGCAAAATCCTTTTCTCTCTAAAAATGGCTCCCTCACAATTCTGAAGTCTTTCAGAATTTGTTGATAAGAAAAATATGTGAAGGGAGCTTGAAGGAATGGGGTTGAGCTTTCCTGTTTTCTCTTGGAGAGTCATAATACTGGTGTTTTTCAGGGGAGTTATGTACTTAGAGCTTAAGATTGTGAGAACAAAACTTGTTCTAATTGAAAATCCTAATATTTAAAATGCACCAGTGTTTATGGGGGTTGTTACCATTATTCCAGCACAAAGATAGCATCTACTCAATTAATATAATGAAGGCCTATTTAAATGAGTAAATGTATACTAAATGTTGTGTTACTCACTGTCTGTTGTTGATTTCTGTACCAGTAAGATGGTCTACTGGACATTTATTGACCATGATATGGAGCCTCCAGAGTCTGCATATGGGCAGGAAGGAATGGAGGATACTTAAGTCCTGGGATTCAGTGTTTCATGCTTTTTTGTTAACGGGTGGTTTGGGTTTTTGTTGGTTGGAGTTTGATGCAATAGATTTTTTTAGGTATGGGGAGGGTGGAGGGGTAGGACAAGCTGCAGCACTTGCAGGGACAGGGTTAGCTAATATGTACCTTCTTTATTGCAATAATAGCACAAGGGATTAGGATAATAACTTGGAATATTAAGGGTGGTAGAGACAACCAAAAAAAGTATATGGTCCTGTGCCACTTAACTAATGTTTCCTCACATGTAGTCTTCTTTCAGGAGACCCACATTCCAGAAACTCAAATGCACTTATTAAAGAACGTGTGGGTGGGTCAGGCATATGGTTCAGGAACAAGCTCAAGGAAGGGAGGGGTAGCTATCTTACTAGCCAAAACAATACCATTCCAATGCAAAAAGGAAATTAAAGACCCTGAAGGGAGATTTTTATTTCTTCAAAGTTCATTAAGGAATGCTAATCTAGTTTTGGATACTATCTATGGGCCCAATGTGGATTCACCATCTTTTTCTGTGAAAATAACCACAACCCTCATATCTTTGTCTCATCTGCCTTGTTTTTGGGGGGCAGATTTTAACCTAGTATATGCCAATGATACGGACAGGTCGTATATGACCCTGTCTGGTCTTTCGCTTACAGAGAGAGCCCTGAGAGAACTAGTTGACACCTTAGAGTTAACTGACTCTTGAAGGGTATTAAACCCAACAACCTTAGAGTTTACATTTTATTCAGTCCCACATAAGGTCTTCTCTAGATTGGATTATTTCCTACTTAGTAAGGTTGTACTACACTGCATACTAGACTGTGAAATATTACCCAGAGTAATCTCTGATCATTCCCCTGTTTTGTTAAATGTACCCCTTCCCCAAATAACCACTCATCCTCACACATGGTCCTTAAACAATCTCTTACTCAGAGATCAAGCTGTAGTGGATCGTTTCAAGGGTTACATGCAACCGACTATTCAACCCAATTTGTCCTCAATTGCAGCCTTTGATGTACTCTGGGCAGCACTGAAGGCTACTTGAAGGGGGGAGCTTATACGTATTGCATCTATAATGAAAAATATCCCACTTACAAGTTGATACATGGATTAGACAAATTAGAAATGTAGAGCAGTCTCTTTCTCCCTCCTTATCTGAGGCAGAGCGGAAGGATTTAGCTAAGGTTCATACTCAGTACTCGACTCACTTGATGGACAAGGTAGATAAAGTGACTGCTCATATGAAGGCTACCTTTATTGGGCAGGGAGAGAAAGCAGAAAAGCTGTTAGCAATGTGTTTAAGACAGCGAAGTTCCTCTAGCTGGATTTTGGCACTGGTCCAGCCAGATAGAGGTAAAGTAATGAGTAATGAGAAAGAAATTTTAGAAATTTTTAGACTTTATTATCAGACGCTTTACACACCTTCAGCCTTGGTAGCCTCTGACAATTTAAAAATGCCCCAATTTCTAGGGCAGGCACAACTACCTTTACTTACGCCAGATCTTCAGGAGAAATTAAGTGGCCCCATTACAGAACAGAGGTTCAACAGGTGATAACTTCCTTGCCCTTAGATAAGGCTCCAGGGATGGATGGCTATACAGCCCTGTTTTACAAAACGTTCTCCACAATCCTGATTCCCCTGCTAACCTCTGGTCTGAGACCTCGATTACAGAAAAATCATTGTTCAAGACATGAATAATATTATTACCCATACCTGGGAGAGAACCCCTTAAACCGGAGAACTATCGTCCCATCTCACTTATTAATAACAATATTAAATTATATGCAAAAATGTTGGCTACCCATCTGTTCACTATTTGGTCTATCCTAATTGGCCCCAAGCAAACTGGTTTTATTTCAGAACTCAATGGCAGTGATCAGTTTAGAAAGCTATACTATCTTATCTCTGCGTCTGGGGATCCAGAACTGGAAGTAGCTCTGGTATCCCTAGATGCAGAGAAAGCTTTTGATAGAGTCACATGGCAATATCTATTCAGTGTCCTAGAGCAGTATGGACTACCAGATGATTTTATTCATAAGATTCAATGGTTATGCTCTTTTCCCTCAGCAAGAGTTTCATGCAATAATGAGCTATCTGATCTTTTATGGCTTGCTAGTGGGACGAGACAAGGATGCCCTTTGTCTCCTTATTTATTTAATCTGTATAGCGAACCTTTAATACATCAATTTAAACTGGCAGAAGGTATAAAAGGCATCCCAATAGAAAGGCAACATTATAAAATGTCAGCATTTGCAGATGATGTGTTACTGCATATATCAAGTTGGCACTTGTCTTGGATGGAAGCTCTAAAAATCATTAATGATTTCAGTGCCTTTTCCTGATATAGATTAAATAAAAACAAAACAATAGTTTATTCACCTTCTCCTTCTTGTACCAAAATGCAGGTGGGGCAACAGGGCCTGCAGTGGGAGCCCCGTGCCCTCAATTATGTGGGCATCAGAATAACAAAAGACTTATCAAAGTTAAAAGTTGTTAATTCTGATTCTTTGATCAAACAGCTGACTGAAGACCTCCAGCAATGGCAGGGCTTGCCCCTTTCCTTTTGGAGAAGGACTAGTGTTGTTAAAATGATGATGCTCCCTCAATTATTGTACCCTCTGACCATGATTAATGTACCGCTTCTGAATAAATGGTTTCAGGGGCTACAGTCCTTATGTAACAGATTTTTGGGGGCCAGGAAACCGCCAAGATGAGCCTATTCAAAGTTGCTTAGGATCAAGAAGCGGGGGGGGGGGTTAATTAGCAGATTTCTTTTTATATTATTTGGCTATACATAGCTCCAAATATCTTAAAAGGACCCAAATGGATTCCATTGGGGATTATTTGCCAGACTGGTTACAAATTGAACAGAAGCTGCTCATAAAATACAACATTTCATCATTAGCTTTATCATACATCACCCAAACAAGTTTCCCTAAAAAGCTAATGGATGCACTGGTAGGATGGGATTTGCTAGCTCATCTGCAAATGTGTCACAGGTTTGGGTTAAAACAAGTTCAGGACCTCTCCCAACCATTGGTAAATAACCCTAATCTTAAGACAGCAGGGAAACCAATTCAAATTTCTTGTTGTCCACTACTGGCAGAGACTGTTCTTCGGGACTTTATCCTAGGTGATAAGGTGTTACCTGCTAGAATTCAGTCCAAATTTTTTATAGCCTCAAAGGATGTCTTTAAATTAATACAAATCCGATCATCTGTAGTAAAATATTTAGATTACTCCCTGGACATCTCAAACAGGGTCATGGTTTCAGGACTTAATTAATTAGCCTCCCATCCTAGAACTATTACAGACTTATGTAAAGAGTTAAGTTACCAAATGAACAAGATAATTTCTCCTGTAGCTTCTTATTGGAAATCAGCTTTATTCCTAGAGAAACCCAATGATTTCCGGTATAATATTTGCACAAATGTCACTAGGTATATTAAGCAAGATAGAGTACGGCTTCTTCAATTTAATATCTTGCATAACCTATACTATTCCCCTACTAAGTTACACCGGATGGGGAGAATTCTATCACCAAACTGTGATGTATATGGAGAAAAAGAAGGATCAATTCTGCATAAGCTGTGGACCTAAGGTTAAAGGCCTATGGCATATGGTGAGGACCAAGGTTAAAACATTAATTCCACACTCAAACTACTTTATATCTGAAATATGCTTGCTGGGGGACTATTCCAAGATACTCTTCTCTAAACATAAATATTATATTGCCCTGGTAGCATCAATTACTAAGTTGCTAGTCTTGCATCACTGGAAAGGTGATTGGAATCCTACATTTTGAGAGTGGTATCAAGAAGGCTTAATGGCCTTAACAGCAGAGCATGCAGTTGCATGGTCCGCAGGGGCTTGGCATAAATTTCAGAAGCGTTGGTCCCTCTTTTACTCCTGGCTTCAGCAATTGTGAGATTCCCATGTATAGTTTTTGTCTCAGATATTAATTTGGGAAGTCTCTACCTTACGAGAACTGATTTATTTCTTTATATAATTGTGACCATCACCTAATGTATCCATCAATTGATTTTGCCAGTAGTGCTGCACCGGGGTAGCGTGGGATGGGGTTGCAGGAGGGAGGGGTTAGTAGGATTTTATTTTGTTAAAAGTGTTTTGTAACTACTAACCACCTATTGTGTATCCCAAGGCCATGTAATATTGTAATTGTTGGAATATTTTTTGGTTTTATTTTGTACTTTGGAAAACTTAATAAAGTAAACTTAATTGCAAAAACAAACAAAAAAGGGGGCATGAACAACTTTCCAAAATTTGGATGGGTAAGTTAGATTGGTGTGAAAAGTAGAGTTGAAATACTCCACTTTGGCCAACCTAACCACTTTTGTGCAAGCATTACAGAGTTTTTGGTAAGTTGTAAAGTCCCTAGGTAGTTTGGAAGCCTTGTGTTTTCTCCATACTTGATCCCATGCACGGAGACAGACCAGAAGTTCTGGAGTGATCCATGGTATGTGGTTTCCTCATACTCTGGATGGGCATAGAGATTCCAAATGGAGAGGAATTTATCTTTAAAGTAGGCTAGGGCAGCGTCCTCTTGGGGTACCGTAGTTATCAGGGACAAGTTGGTGTTTTCTAGTTCTTGGAGGAGAAGGGTGATGTCAAAGGATCTATATGACTGGGTCAGAATGATTTTAGGAGCTGATTTAAGCCTGTGTATCTTTCTGATTAGGTAAACAATGATCACTTATGGCATTGGGTAGTATACCAGCATTAATGACTCAGTGGGGTTGAGATGTAAGGGCCCAGTCAATCAGGGTGTGGTTTTGGGTTTTATTATTTAGACGGGTGGGTTCTCTGATAAGCTAGGTTAGATTATGAGAGATTATTGAGTTGTGAGCCTTGTCTTGTGAGGGTGATAGCCAGTTTAAGTTAAAATCACCCATGATGAACAGCTCACCAGTTTGAGTGTGGGGTGTGATGATGGTAATAAGTTCAGTGGCCACATTGGAATGAAGGTAGTGGTGGAAAAGATGCCTGCCACAAAAACTGGGATAGAGTAAGGCAGGGAAAGATGAATTATGAGAGCCTTGTAGTTTTCAGGGGAGGAGGTGGAGAGTGAGATGGTGTATTGCAGGGAGGAGGCGGTATACAATGCCACTCCCCCACCTCTCCCTGAACTATGTTGTCTGACAAGAGAACAATGGCTATATGCTCTATAGCCATTACAAATAACAGCGGTGAGAGTGGACATCCTTGCCATGTCTCTTTTTGTTGGGAGAAAGGGGTGGATTTCAGGCCATAAGTTAGTACTGATGCCATGGAGGATGTACAACGGAGACTGACCCAGCCTTGAAAGGCTAGGCCTCTGCCCATTTTAGTTAACATTTCCATGAGACAGTACGATTCCACAAAGTTGAAGGCCTTCTCAGAGTCCACTGGCAACATGGCTACAGGTCTTCTGTCATTTCTGGAAAAATGAATAAAGGTATGTACTGCCCTTAAGTGGTCAGAGCTGAGATAGCCCTTAATAAACCCCACCTGGGATGGATGAAAGATGCTGGTCAATGTTATTCTAGCCGAGCTGCCAGGACATTTGCCAGAATATGGCATCAGCAGTAATCAAGAAGATGGGAGCGTACTTATCTGCATAGTATTGTTATTTGCCTTTCTTTGAGAATACTGTGATCACTGCTTTCTTCAGAGTAGGGAGCAATGTACTATTTTGCAGACAGTCCTCACAGTCCTTCCTTAGGTATGACATGACAATATCCCCCAACAGTTCATATAGGTCTACCAGGATGCTATCTCCTCTGGGCACCTCATGGGGCATAATTGATGTTATGGCCAGCTGTATTTCCAGTCTGTTAAAGGAGCATCTAGGACAGAGATCTGGATAGGGGTTATCGTAGGGATGGGCAGAGAGTCCAGAAAAATTCTCATAGCATTCAGGATCCAGTGGGAAGAGCAATGCATATAGGCCCTCATAAAACTTTTTCTAAATGGAGTTAATAGCCTCTGGAGTGTGGTGGACTATACCCTCAGTATCCCTCAGCCCAGCTATAAGCTGAGAAAACCATTTGCACTTTAAGCAATATGCAAAGAGCTTACCAGACTTTTCTCCTTTCTCCCAAAAGGCAAGATGAGTGTGGCAGAGGACTAGCTGCACCTGCCATCCAAACAGCACATTCAGCCTTGTACAGGTACTGATAATCTTTACTATCAGAGAGTGAGGGCGCACTGGGGATGCCTTTGTATATTGATCCTCCAACTCCAGGAGTGTTTGTTCAAGGTTGGTTTGTTCTGCCTCCTGTTCCCTACTCTGATGTGCCAGATATGTAATAATGTGCCTTCAAATGGTGGTTTTGAAAGCCTCCCACAGGGTGAAATTTGACATGTCTCCTGTGCCATTGAGCTCCCAGGACATCTTAGCTTCCTGTTTAATCCAAACTTGGAAATGAGAGTCCTCCAGGGAGCAGAGGGTCTAGCCACCAGGATGAAGATCTCTGCTGCATGGGATTCCTGAGAGAGGTGCATGATCTGAGATAAAAGTAGGATGAATTTAGTATGTTCACCTTTTGGGGTAGCAGGTAGTGTGACATGAGTCATAAGTATATGTGGCTCACCATATTATGTGTAGCCGAAAAGCACGTATAATCCCTACGAGTGCATGCTCTGAGATGAGGGACTCAAAAACTTTAGCCGCCTGTACAGGCAGTTCTGACCTACCTGAGCTTCTGTACATAGCAGCATTTAGAGTGACATTGAAACTCCCCCCAACAAAACAGGTACAATATCAGAAAAGCAATCAGTTAACTCCTGGGAAAGTAAATTGAAGAAGGCAGGACTATCTGAGTTTGGGTCATAGATGTCACCCAATATTAAAGGACTCATTGGAGTGGTAAGTGAGGCCAAACTCCACAGGCCCTCTCTATCTGTTTTACATTTAGGTATTTTCCATTGCAGTTTTTTACAGAGGAGTATTGAAACACCACCCTCTTTGGTTGACCCCGCATTATGAATTTCCTCTCCCACCCAGTACCTCTTTAGTTTTTTGGCTTTCCGTGTAGAAAGTTTAGTTTACTGAAGGAAGGCAAATAAAGGTTTAAGTTTTTTTATATATGTCATTTCCTTCTTCTTCTGAACAGCAGACTATTGACCCAGTACATTCCAGCTGATGACATTAAGATCCATTGAAGCTTAGTGCATGATACCTGTTGTACGAATTGCTTACACACAACCAGGTCTCCCATCATACAGAGCCAAGGCCCTTTCCCACATGTAACCCACAGCCACCATATACTGTACACTAAAACCCATACATATAACCAAACAAATTGTAACAGTAAACACAAAGAACCTACCCGCTTTTCCCCCCTCCCCACAAACCTACCCCAAACACAAATGAGTCAGGATGGTGTAGTCCACTCGTACCTTACATGCCAATGTGGACACCATTTCCTCTCGGGGAGAGATGTCTCTAACAGTGCAATCATCCCATCCTTCCCCTAAGTGGTTTGGTTGTCTGATCCCTCTTCAGAGGTTTTTGGTGTGCAAACATTCAGCAGGCCTTTATAAATCCTACCTATTTTAGGTGGTTTAGTGGTGGAGTGGCCCCCTCATGCTTGACCCAAAATATCCTCCCAAAAGACCAGCCTGAGGGAGGTACAGATAAGCACCAATATACAAGGATAACATAATGTGGATTTGTAAATATTGCCACATCTGGGATAGGGGCAAGGAGGCCTGGGACTTGATGTCCACAAAACCCCTAAAACGATTGGTAGTGGGATGACACTGGTTTGCCACCCTTAGTAACCCACCAGCAGCCCACTCAGGCAAAAAGCAGGAGCACCCCCAATTTGAAACTTGGGGTTATTCCATAGAAGCCAATAAGACAGCAGTGTCTGCCAGTTTAAAGGGAGCAATTTCAAAGACTCTTTCCAGACCCTCATGATATAGGCACGTACAGGGTAATCCTGGTTGACCAGCTGGGGATTCCAGAAAATCAGGTCCAGCATCTTCCCAAGGAGTAACTTCTCCTTCAAGCTGGTCCACCCAGATGCCCCTTACACTGTTGTGCCCGCAACCACTGCCAAATCTGTCTCAACCCTGAGGCCATATAGTAACCCTTAAATAAGGGGATCCGAAGGCCACCCTGTCATAAAGATGCGATCAAGCAAAACAAGGAAATATGGGTCTTTCCCCCTCCCATAAAAAAGACATAACCAGCTTGTGCAGTGACTTCCAAATTGAATCTGAGACTGACAAAGCCAAGCACAGTACCTGAGAAGATACAAGACTCGAGGTAAAATCATCATCTGTAACATATGGAGTTTCCCCCAATAGGACTAATCTAAGATGCTTCCACCTCTGAGTCTCATCCTGCAAGGAGTTCGGTAATAGGGAGAAATGTAAGGGGACCCATTCCCTCCAATTGGGGGAACTCAAAATCCCTAAGTACCTTATAGGGTGTTGTGTCCATTGAAGTCCAAATTTTCCTAAAGGCACCCTCCAACAAAGGGTATTAAGAACCAGAAGTTCTGTTTTCCCCCAGTTGTTTCTAAGACCATAGTTCCAAAAACTGAGATAACAAGTCGATTAAGACCAGGAGAGACGGTTATGGATCTCGCAGAGTAAGAAGGATGTCATCAGCAAACAACATCGGCTTAAATACCTCACCATCTAGTTCCACCTCTGCTAGACCAGAACAGTCATGCAGTCTCTGTGCCAAAGGTTCAATGGCCAGCACAAAAAGTGCCAGGGATAAGGAGCCCCCCCACCTCATGCCTATACTCAGTGAGAATAGAGGTGAAGTCACCCCATCGGTCATGACGGAAGCCTTGGGAGCAGAATATAAGGTCAGAATCCAATGAATAAACCCCTCTCCAATACCAAATTTTCCAAACACCACAATTAAGTATGGCCATTCTAACAAGTCAAACACCTTCTTTGAGCCCCATGCCACCACTGCCATTGGACACAAAGAAAATTCCATCATCCAAAGCAAGTTGATCAGGTGCCTGATGTGGTCCACCCAATCGCTACCTGACACAAAATCTACTTCATCAGGGTGCACAACGTATGGGAGAACCTCTTGGATCCTTAAAGCCAATACCTTAGCCAAAATTTTATAATCAACAATCAGGAGGGAAATGGGGCAGTAACTGACACATAGGTGTGGATCTTCCCCTGTGCTTGGGGAGGACAGTAATACTCACCTTGGGCTTCGATTCCAGTAGGATGCCACCCTCCCAGCCCTTCTGGAAGGTAGCAGCCAAAACCAGACCCAGTATGTCCAGATAGAGCTTATAAACCTCAATAGGAAGACCATCTGGATCAGGGGCTTTCCCACTTGAGATCTGATGAATGATCTGATATATTTCCAAAGCAGAGATCAGGGCATGCAAACCCTTCTGTTGATCCTTCGATATTGTAGGGACCATCGTGGTATAATGAAATAAAGCTACAACCACCTGGATCCCAGGGTCAGTTGAAAGCCAAGTGGAATTTAATCCCCCCCCTTGTAAAAATCCACAAACACTTCATTGATCATCTTAGGAGCCGTGGACAGAGTAGTTCCCACTTTACCACAGGGATTTTCAATTCCTCAGCAGATTCCTTCAAGTGGTAGGCCAGCAAGTGGCCTGTTTTTTCTCCCCCTCCCAGAACTCATGGCATACTTGAGAGAGGGCAGACTTCATCCTCTGTGAGTTAATGGCATTAATCTGGTATTGAAGAGACTGCATAGAATGCAGAATTTCTGGTGAATGATCCCCATTCTTAAGTTTGGATTGTAGGTCACCAACTGAACCTCCAAGGCCTCTAATTCTTTCTGCTTGGACTTTTTTCCCACACCGAAGCATAAGCAATAACCCTTCCCCGAACAAAGGCCTTTAAAGCCTACCAGACCCATCTAGCTGAAATCTCACCTGTAAAATTTGTAGTTAAAAAGTCATTAATGTCCTCCCTCAACTTTTGGACAACTACATCATCCCCACATAAACTAACAATAAATCTCCACCTCTTAGTCCCTTGTGTATGGGAGCCAAGGTCAAAAGTGAAAGTCACTGGAGAGTGATCAGAAATGAGTATCGGCTCAATGGTGGAGCTGAAAGCCCCATGGACCACAAATCCTGAGGCCAGGGTCATGTCAATCCTACTATACGTCTGATGCGGGGCTGAGTAAAATGTATAGTCCCAGCCTGAGGGGTGCTCCAAATGCCATACATCCTGTAGAACGTGCTCTTCCATCAACAGATGTAAGGCATTCCTTCCTGCAGAAGGCAGCAGGTTAGCCAGTCAACTCTTATCACAGAGAGGGTCCAATACCTGATTCATATCCCCACCCAAAATAATAGGGAAAGGACCCAACTCCAAAAGGGCTTGGGAGACCTCATGGAAAAAATGTGAGTCATCGAAACTCGGCCCATATATGGAGCCTAGAATTACTGGACTTTGATCCAGTCTACCACTTACCAGGAGCCAGTGGCCCTCCTTATCCTTACGCACCTGATCCAGTACCCAATTAACAGTTTTGTGACAAAGAATCGCTACCCCATGCTTTTTTAGAGGAAAAAGAAGACTCATAAACTGGCCCTCCCCATAAACGTTTAAGTTTGTCCACCTCCTTTTTCACTAAGTGGGTCTCCTGCAGGAAGTTTATATGCCCACCAAGCTGCCTTAAATTGGTGCTCACCCACCTACGTTTCACAGGGGTGTTCAATCTTCGAACATTCCACATTATAGTCTTATAAACCATAGATAAGGAAAGGAGCTCCCCAGACCTTAATCCCGCTCCCAGCACCACAAATAGAAAACAAGCTCTACCCCAAGGTCTGCTGTCTTGGCAAACAAAACATAAAGGAACACTAACCATGTCATATATCCGAACATGAAACACAGAACCCAAGAACTATTTACAAGGCTGAAAAAGTTGAATCCTCACATTAATGGCAGAAGAAAGATGGCGGCCACTGAGCCTCTGTTCTGACTTAATCAAGCTGAATTCTCCACAATCCTCTCCTATCCTACAACCCCCAATAATAAAATACCATCACAGGGGGCATGGCTAAGCCCTGACTCAACATGGCAGCTTAGGTATATAGCTTCTCAGATATTGGGAACTCATCCTGCAAAATCTGTCACTTGGGCACTATATACGAGTGTCTGGAGGTAAACTGCACTTTGAAGAACCAGTTCAGCTTCCAAAAATTAAATTATTTGTAAAAGAGTTCTACTTGAAGCTGCTGATTCCTAGGTCTCTCAGGAGCTTCATGGGGCTTGCAACATAGTGTCCCCTCCTTCCACCACCGGAGAATCTGCATGGACTGAACAAATGTTTGCACAGCTTCTTAGTCAAATGGCTTAAATGACTACTGCAATTTACAACACACAGGCTTTACAATCTATAAAAGTCAGTTTGTTTCAATCGGAGCATTGGCTCAGCTTCCATGATTCTGTGATCCAAGAAATGACATCCACCATGCGAGAACAGGCCAGATCTCTTCAAACCCTGCAGGACAAGGTGGATGATTTAGAGAATCACAGCTGCCACAATAATGTATTTTCATTGGCTTCCCGGAGGGGACTGAGAAGAGGGACCTGAGTTATATTTTACAGCAAACCCTCCCTCAGTTGCTTGGACTTTCTGTGGGCGCACTACCACAAACTGATCACGCACACCGCTCTCTGGCCCCCCTCCCTGGCCTGGAGAAAGGCCTCTACCCCTGCTGGCTCAATTTGTGGACTTCTAACAGAAGGAACCCATTTCTGCAGCTGCTAGAAATAAAGGGCAGCTAATGTGGAAAGGGCATCGTATTCAAATATTTCAGGACTATTATACAGAATTATCGGAGAGAAGAAAGGCTTACACAGAGTGCCAGCAGATATTACACAAAATCAACATGCCTTTCTCTCTCTGTTACCTCACAACTATGGGGGTGATTCACAATGGGGCCCCCTTACTGTTTGCACTACCTGAGAATCTGATGGATTTTCTTAAACGGATGTTCTCTGTGGAATTTAGAGGCCATGGGAGCACCAATGGGGCCAGACGCTCTCCTACGGTGGACAGTATGGATCTCCAATGCTTCCCCTTCTCCCTGCAACTGCCTGATCAAGCAAGGGTTCACGTATTTAAAGGATCACTTCCTCCATGCACTAAAAAGTGCTATTCCCCATATTGGCATGAACAGAGATGGTATGCAATCTGCACATCAAAACTTTCATGGCAAGATCCCTCACAGCGACAATCTTGACAAGTTTCGAGATTGTTGCTGTGAGGGACCCATGAGTGAAATTTCTCCCTTTCACAGTGTTTTGCCCCCACTTCAAATCAACTCCTACTTGGAGTTGAGAATTTATAGAAGGTGGGCATGGGAGGCACAGACCCCCAACATGGTAGATTTGGGGGCACAGCCCCCTTGGGAAACAAACCAATGTCGGATAGGCAAAATTTCACCAGTTGACATTAGGGATCTTGCCATGCTGAACTTCAACAACAGTGTTGTCAATTTGGCATAGGTAAACCAATGGAGACATCACCCGGCCAAGGGAGCGAGGCCCAGCAGTACAGAGAATGAAGTCACTCTTGTTGAAAAAACACCATGGGTCTCCAGGTCTTTTGCATGCCAAACAGCTTTGCTGCCCTCCAGCAGACCTCTGAGGAAGGTACGAAACTCGTCACAATAGAGGTGGCTCCACAAGACTGCCTGCAGCACTCTAACCTGATGACTCCAGACAAAACATGGGCAAAGATTGCAATGGAGAACATATTATCCCCAAAGAATGCACACCATCCTTGCACCTCTCCGCATCCGCAGCTGACTGACTTTAACATTGGAGGACCGAAATTCTGAGGATGAAGTTCGTCAGAGCTGAGACCAGATGAGATAAGTGTGATTATTACTGTTAGGTCTTTGAAGGGAGATAGGTTTTGGGGGGGGGTGAGTTCTAAGGAGTACCTTATTGTGCTTTGCCAGTATGTCCTTAGGGTTTCTTTCTCTCTGCTTACCCCCCCAGGGTCCACAGGGCTAGCAGCTAGGACCTTATGCTGGACTTGGCCCAGAGGACATATTCTTTTTTTTTTCTCCAATTCAAAGTTTATTCACCACTTTTTCCACATTATAGGAGGCAGTAATGAACATTTTGACATGATATTAGTAAGACAAGTCATACTGCCCCCAACCCTTCCCTCCCCTCCCTCTCTGGCACAGCAGTCCATTCTGATACTGTTATTACCCTTTAACTACCTTTACCAAGGGTAAATAAATTAGTAACCTCAACAACACATTATTTCATAGCCATCGTAATTAGAGTGTGAAGGGGATCCCAAATAACCTTGTACCTATGTAATCTGTTTTGAAGGCTGGCAACAGCCTTCTCTGTGCATAGATTTGCTAAGATATCATTGATCCACTCCTGATATGTTGGACAGGTCCCTTCTTTCCAATGCCTAAGAATGATTTTTTTGGCCAAAAGCGCAACCATGGATATATGAAATCTCTGGATTCTAACCTTTATGGAAGACAAATCTCCCAACAGGCAAATATCTGGTGTAAAATAGTCCTGTAAACCCAATAAAGGATCCAGGTTGGATTTTATAAGCTCCCATAACAAAGCTATCCGGGGGCACAACCAAAATAGATGAAAAAGTGACCCTGTGTCCTGGGAACACTTATTGCACCTATCAGTATTGAGAAGGCTCCATTTCACCAGTTTAGTTGGGGTATAATACAGATTATGTAGGATGTGAAACTGCATAAGACATAATCTATCTTGGGATACATATTTATGGCAATACATCCAGAGGATGGGCCAATTAAAAGTATATAGGGGAAAAAATGAAACCCAAAAGTTAGTGGGGCCACTACCACATCCAAACCACCATCGGTACAACACTTGATAAATCTTAGAGATCACACCTGAGGAGATGAGAAAAGAGGAGAGTTCAGATACCAATGCAAAGGCCACTGGATGGGGCAGAATGGCCCCAAGAACCGTGGTTAACAAGTGCCTCAGTTGAAACACTTTAAAGACCTGAGACCCCGGAATTTTGAACTTGTTAATGAACTCAGGGAATGAATACCAAGCCCTAGCCTCATCCAAAAATGAGGAGACTATCCCCTCTCCTAAATGAGGCAGCCATAATCGAGAAATTTTCTGTTTGTTTATGGTGAAAGGCGGGGAGTTCCAAATGGATTGAACGGGATCTTTACTTTGATTTTATCATAGAAAAGAGCACAATTGCGAGTGTACTCTTAGTGAGGTCATGATAGTGGGACATTTGTTAATATTCTGCAAAGGAGAAATTTTTAGATAAAGCATGGTCGAGGGGTCTATGTTCATAGATTGGATAAAGTCTAATTCAATCTTGAGCCAAGCCAGGCTCATGTTATCCGGGCCCAGCCTTACCCATCTCAGGTATTTAGCCAAATGACTAGCCCAGTAGTAAATAGGCAAGTAAGGAATCTGCAGCCCCCCTTCTTTTTTGGGTGCAGCTAGCTTGTGATATGCCAACCTACAGGTCTTATTAGCCCATACAAACTTGGTAAAAAGTTTATGCGTTTTCTGAAACCAAACTAAAGGGACAAATGAGTGAAGATGTGACAGAGGATAAAATAAATGGGGAAATACATTCATCTTGATTATATTAATACAGCCCATAAAGATAACGGAAGCTTGCCCAATCTCTCTAGATCTTGAGTGATTCCCTGCAAGAGAGGGTCCAGATTTTCTTTAAACCACGAGGAAGAATTAAGTGTTAGTTTTATACCTAAATACTTAATAGCCCGGGGTGACGAGCATAATCCCAGAGAAATAATATCAGTCTTGAAAACTTTATGGTTAAGAGGGAAAAAGGATGTCTTATTGGGATTTAACTTATAATTCGAGAGACTACTAAATCTGTTAACGTCCCTTAACATGTTCGGGATACATATTACCAGATTGACCAGATGTAAAAGGAGGTCATCAGAGTATGCTGTTATTTTCACTACCTCATTCCTAATGGGAATACCTTGTATTCCTTCATTGTTGAGAATATGTTGAATAAGGGGTTCCAGATAAAGATTGAAAAGTAGTGGAGAGAGGGGGCATCCCTGCCTCGTACCTGACCACAACATGAAAGACTTGGAGAAGGTCCCATTCCCTGAAATCCTCACTGTAGGAGACCGGTAAATTGCCCTAATCCAATCTATGAACATGGAAGGGAATCCAAATGCCTTAAGGGCTTGAAATAGAAAAGTCCAATTAACCCGATCAAATGCCTTCTCGGCATCCATGGAGACCAACCTCGCAGGATATATGGCATTCCTGGACTCTGAGAAGACATGCGAGAGGGTACGCAGGTGGTCTGAAGATGCCCGTCCTCTCATAAATCCCACTAGAGACATTCCCACCAGATCTGGGAGGACCAGGATTAGTCTATCTGCCAATATCTTCGAGAGAATTTTGACATCTTGATTCAGCAAAGATATTGGGCCTGTAGCTCTGAACCAACTCTGGGTGCTTGTCCAGTTTAGGTAACAAAACTATCAACGCTTCAAACAAATGTGCATCTGCCGTCTCTCCAGAAAAAATGTGCAAATAGAGATGATACAGCACAGATAGTAATTGGTCTCTGAAAACTTTGTAAAATAAGGCAGAAAACCCATCTGGTCCCGGGACTTTACCCACAGGCAAGTCCTTTATAAGAGCCGCTATTTCTTCCTGTGATAAAGGGGAAGATATAAATTTCTTTTGAGAGTTAGATAGTAATGGAAGATATGCTTCCCTGAGATACTCCTCCAGTTTTTCAGTGGGTGGAGGACTATCCATATCCCTGTATAATTGCTCATAAAAAGTAGCAAACTCCTGAACTATCTCTGAGGGGGATACTTTCAGGGGTCCCATCTGACTGTGACCTTATTGGGGGTATAAATCTTGCTGACTCTTGTTGCTTTAAATGTAAAGCCAGCAGGTGCCCCATTTTTTCTCCTTGATCTGTGAAACTGGCCTTTGTACGGATAATAGCCAGTTCTGCCTTTTCTCTTAACATTCCCAAGTATTTATCCTTATATATTAATAGCTTCTGTGACTCCTCTTGAGAAATTTTATCTGGCTGTATATTTTCTAATGCCCGTATCTGGGACAATAAGGACAATAACTCCATTTTCTGTGCCCTCTTCCTCTTTGTAGCTAGACTAATGAGAATGCCCCTTATATAAGCCTTAAAGGCTCCCCATAAAATATCTGTCCTTGTACTATCTATTGGGTTGGTGGAAAGGAAAAAGTCTATCTGCTCTTTCACCAAACCCCAATACTTTTCATCTTTTAGTAATTGTTCATTTAATTTCCATCTGGTCTCTCTTTCGGGAATGTTAAGGAAAGCCAGATTACCCAGCACTAAGGAATGATACTATATTGGTCCCGGTTGGATCGAGGTGGACAATACCCTCGGCAAGAGCTCTTGAGAGACAAACAGGTAGTCAATGTGAGATTGCGTGCCATGTACTGGTGAACAATAAGTATATTCCCTGATATTGGGATGTGTAACTCACCAGACATCACACAACCTACATTGATCCATCATGTCCTTAAAGGCCCTATGCCCAGAGGACAGCCCCCCCGACCCAATGCTCGATCTGTCAAGATTAGGATCAGAGACCAAGTTAAAGTCTCCCCCTAAGATAATTGGAGTAGGGAGTATAGGAAGGATCGTAGAGATGAATTTCATGAAAAAAGAGATCATCTGTATTTGCTCCATAAATGCTACCTAGGACTAGCGCATGGCCAGAATAGTCCCCTGAACTAAAGCGTATCTGCCATTTGCGTCCTTAAACACCTGAGAAGGGACAAATGGGATGTCTCTATTAATCAGTATCATGACCCCCAACTATTGGTCTCCCTGAGGTCAAAAAACCTGACCTATCTGTTGTCTCCGAAGTTGTAATACTTCGGATTCCACTAAGTGAGATTCTTGTAAGAATGATATCTGCGCATGCAACAAACTCAAGTGTTTGAGTACCTGGTATTGTTTCAGTTTTTTCCTAATCCCCTTCACATTCCACATAGCAATATTAATATTCTGAACCATCTATAATGTCAGGTATAAATCCAGATAAGACATCTATCATATACTGCAATCATGAACCAGGTGATTCTATTCCCCTGAACCTGCTGTGCCAATCTCCCTCCCTCCAACCCTCCCCTTACTAAGCCCCTGTACATCCCCACCCACCCAAGTAACCCTCGAACAATCCACAACTTCAGCAAACCCAGAACATTATCCAAAAAACCGCCCACCCAAACCCCACTCTTATCGCTAACAACGTTCAGAAATACTCCGTTTTCTACTCCTCCCCCAGCCCGTCGAAAAACCGTCCCCAAACCCTGCATTAGTTATAAATCAATCCCCCTTTTTTGAATATTAACAACAAGAAAGGAGAGAGGACTAAACATTATTGCAGTACAGGCCACTGTATCCACTGCCTATCCCCTAATGAAAGCCGTTGAAAGCAAGCCAACATAGGTATGGCGTCTCCACTAGGAACATCGCAGCTTGCTAAGATATGTGCCTTGCTAGATAGGAAAAGGCACCACCTGGTGTGAGATCAGGAAGCTAGCCACAGCAATACATAAAATTTGCCAAGCGGGCCATTGTCTCAATAAGCTCTCCAGCCCCATAGAGACAGGCCCCGGTTCCTCTCCTTCCAGTAGTGCATTTGCACCAGTAAACCTCCACTTCCTCTGGCCTTAGAGACCGCTAATACTTATTGCATGAAACACAAGCTCCCTCCTGTGTTGCAAACACGTAACTGCATGCTGGCACTTTACAAGGGAGGGGACATCGCAGCCCTTGTAATTAAATTCCCCCAGATTATGGGTGTCTATGACCTGCACGATAAAGCCATAAACTTTTACCAGGCCCAACCGTACCAAACTGTTTCAGGGGAAGGGGGGACTAAGTAGTACTGGGTTGGATTTGTTTTCTCCAAACACGAAAAACTAACAAGAAATCTCTTAATTACATGAAACCCCAGACCCAGACAAAACAAACAACAATATGTATCCATAATTGGATCACTATAACAAAAGAAGGGTCCCTTCTGCCCCTTAATCGGGCTTAGATGAGAGTCCAAGAATGTTTAACAGTGTTCTTTCCATAAAATTCCTTTGCATGATTGCCCAGACTTCTCACATCGATTCTCGTCTTGTCAGGAAAGTCCAGAGGCCTTTCATGCGTCCCTAAAGAGATCTGGCAGGGATACTTTTAAGCCAGTAAGCGCTGCCTCGGGATCTTCATAGGTAGCCCAGGAACCAGCCACCTATACCTATAGCCTGGCCGGGTATCCCATATGAAATTTAAGTCCTGCAGCGATGACTTTTGAGACAACCGGATGAAATGCCGCACGTTTCAAATGGACTGAGCCCGGAATATCTTGCGCTATTCTAAGCTTAGCTTGCTCCCAACGAACTTCTTGGAGTTCTCTTACTTTGTACAGAAAGTGTTGTCGCTCTACAAAATTTAAGAAATGGCAAATTATAGGTCGGGGCATTGTTCCAGGAGGGGGCTTCGGTCTTAATGACCTGTGGGATCTCTCTATAATATATTTGGCCCCAAATGGGGAAGGGCCAGCAATCTTCTCCACCAACTTCTGGGCAAAAGCAATAGTATTCTGGCCCTCCTCTCCCTCCGGTAGCCCAAGGATCACTACATTATTTCTTCAGCTGCGACCTTCGAGGTCTTCAAGCTTAGCCTCAAATCTGGACAATTTCTGGCTCATAGCTGCCATCTCAGGCTCGAACCTTTCCACTTGCTTCTCTAAAGAGAAGATCCTAGTCGAGTTATCTGAGGTCACAAGAGTAATCTCTTCTATTTTTCTTGTGAGCGACTTGATTTCTGATGCCATCTCATTAATCTCATCTAGAAATGGTTTGAATTCTTCCAGAAATTTAGACAATGTGAACAGCTCCTGATCTGCACCTTGATTCGAAGCATTCCCCCTTCTCCGCTCCACTCGAGGCCCGGGATTATTTTTGGGCCTTTTCTGGTGCAACTGGCGAGGTGTGTTTCTGCTGTTGCTTTTTCATGTAGACGTCCATTCTTTCTCTCAAAATTGCCCTGCAAGGGCACGAAGTTATAGGGAACCAGAATAGCACAAATTAGTAGGTTTAGAGATCGAGAAAATATACCAGATAATGGTCAGAAAGAGATGGGAGGCTGGAGCTGTACCGAGGAGCAACTATCTGGTAGCTTGCATCACGTGGTCCCCCACTTTTTTTTTTCCTTCAGAAAATCCCAAACAAACTCAGGACTGCTATTCCTGGCCTGCTGGGCCCTCTTCAAGCCGCTACATACACACTTTTGGAGTACTCCATGCTAGAGCTCCAGGGAATCTCAGACAGTTCACAAAGCTGATTTGTCTTTTGGTCTTTCAGAGGAAGGGGGCCTTTTGAATACATATATATATGTTAATGTTTGTGCTGCTTGCTCCGCTGCAGTTCTACCCCCCCTCAACTCCTTCAGGAAGCGGTTATGTGGATGGGGAGCAATACCTATCATTGCCATGCTGGAGTTCAAATGGCACATTAAGTAGGCCTGCATAGTAAATTATGCCGCACTGCCAAACCCACTCTCTGTCACTACACCTTCCCCCAGCACTCCTTAGGGAATACCTTTCCTATAGGGAGGGCATCCCCCCCCTTGCTTTACCTGGGACCATTGGGATTCTGTGCAATCACTCTCAGTAGGGATCGGCAGCTCCCCCCTTGGATCCTCCAGTTTGATCTCATGGGCTCCCCACCTTATCATACTTCTTGTTCCCTCCCCGTGCCCCCATGACATAATTTTCCAATCAGATGTTTGTACGAAGAAGAGCTGCACAGAGATGCAAAGGACTGGGGGAATGGGTGCCAGTATACCTCTCTCACTCTCCACTTGCACAATAATAGGCTGGGGAAGGCTGGATACTAATTTTAACTTACACCCCATCCAGTCATGACCCTATCCATAGAACATTTTGTGTACTTCCCCTTTTACACACCAATTTTTTATTTATTTTTTTATTTATTGAAGAATCAAAGTTAAAAACCTTTGAGCTAAAAGTTCATTTACAAAGGATCCTTGTCAAACATGGGGTGGGGGAACAAACAAAGGTACATGGATCAATGGGAAAACAGTAGCAGCTGATATGCATTGCCAGTAACAGAACAATTAGACTACATATTACATAATATAAATTGCATAAGACAATTGAATGGGATGTGGATAGTCATTGTCAGTAACACAACAATTAAGGTACATATTGCATAAACCCTGTTGAATAATACAAATAGTGCTATAAGATATCAGTAACATAGCTAGGCCATTGCCTAGGGGCAGAAAATAGGGAAGATAGTCCTATGCCATCAGAGGTATTTAAAGTGTGAAAGTCAAGTTGTGTAAGCTTTGGGTACACCCAGGAGGCAACTATTAAGCCTTGTCAGTTCCTATCGTGGGTCATGAAGCCAGTGACACAGGGCTCTGTGCTGGGACCAGTTTTATTTGGGCTCTTCATATCAGACATTGCACATGGGGTGGTGAGTAAGGTATGTCTGTTCACAGACAGCACCAAAATGGGAGCAGTGGTAGATGGAGGGGTGGGATGGAAGCAGCTGCAGGGGGACCTAAGCAAGCTAGAGGAGTGGGCAGAGAGATGGCAGATAGGGTTCAATGCAAAAAAGAGTAAGGTTATGCACTTCAGGGCAAAGAACCCAAGGAGAGAATACTGGCTGGGGAGTTGGTTAAGCTGGGTCTCACTGTGGAGGATAAGGACCTAGGGGTATTGGTAACAGGAACCATGAACAGCACTGCCCAGTGCAGGAGAGTGGCTGCAGAAGCGAACAAAATGCTGGGGTGCATAGCGAGGGGGTTCTTGTCCAGGTGAAGAGAGGTGACCATGCCCCTCTACAGGTCACTGGTAAGGCTGCACTTGGAGTATTGTGTGCAGTTTTGGAGGCCATACCTGAAGCGTGATATCAGGCTACTGGGGAGGGGGGTGTAGAAGAGGGCACCGAAGATGATATGTGGAATGGAGGGGAGAGAATATGAGAGCAGGCTGGGAGACCTGAATATGTACACCCTGGAGGATAGAAGGGACAGAGAGGACATGATAGAGACATTCAAGTATCTGAGAGGAATCAATAATGATGAGGCAGATGGGGTCTTTAAGCTAAGGAGGAAGGGGGGCACCAGGGGACATGGGCTAAGAATAGAGGGGGGAAGATTTAGGAAGGAAATGAGGAGACACTATTTCACTGACAGGGTGGTAGCAAAATGGAATGCACTACCAGAATGGGTGGTATCATGTAAATCTGTGAGCAGCTTTAAAAGGGCATGGGACAATGAACAGGGGAGAGTGAGGATGGGGAGGTGGGGATGGCAGAGGGGGTGGGACAGGTGCAAACTAGGGGTGCTAGCTGCACACTTAAGCAGACTTAGATAGACTGGGTGATCTGTTTCTGCTGGCACATTCATAGGTTTGTATGAAGGATCATTCATTGGAGTCAATATTGCCATTGGGGGAAATATGCAGCAGTATAAGTGGGTCAGGAGTAGAAACAGCAGTAGATGATAGCAGCAGGGATGGGGAAATAAGCAGATGTGGGGGTGGGGGGTAAGAGAAATTCAAGGGATAAGTATGTGGGGTACAAATGTGGTTAGGTAGAGACGGGGGAGGTTGGAGAGTTGAGGGAGCTAGAGTGACCTGATTTGTCAGGGCAGATGTGCCGAGATAGCCAGGGCACAAGTGCAGCCAGGTTCTTGGGGGGGGGGCAGAGTAGTGGGGGCTTGTAAGGACCCATTTGGGGGGAGGGTAGTGGGAGCTGGTAAGGACCTGATAGGTAAGTAGCAGAAGCCTGTGCAGATCTGAAGTCAGGACAGCAGCTCCCAGCAGTGCAAGGTGCAAGAGGACGCTAGATTTCTTAGGCGTGAGGGCAACAGTAGCATTGTTCGCAGTGCGGATGGACTTCCAAATTTCAGATTTGAATTGTCTGAGTCTGGTAAGGCTTGAAGTGGTGAGGGAGAGCTCATTTACCTAGGTGGGGGCCCTTACAGCAAATGCTCACCTCCCTAGGCAGTTCTTCTGAAAGGCACCTCTAGGGTATGCTTTGAAACACTTCTCTTGGCATGCTCAGCAGGGACAGGATGGAACAGAGTTTGAAGAGATGGAGTGGCAAGTCCTAGGAGGGCCTTCTTCACTAGAAGGCAGGAGTGGAGCTTGATTCAGTCCATGAGGGGAAGACATTTCATACGGATGTATAAGTCGCACATATGCGTAAGGAGATCTGCCCCTAAGAAAAAGTGGCAGGCTTTGTTGAGGGTAGCGTGGACTCAGTGTAGGCTGGTGTCAGAGGCAGCACCATACACCATAATACCATAGTCCAGGATAGGTAGGACCATACCTCTTACTGCCTGGGCCCTAGTCTCAGGTGTGAAACAGAGGCGAAGTCTGTAGAGTGCCTCTAACTTCCTGTTTGCGGCAGCAGTAATATTTCATATATGATCATCAAGGAAAGAGACTCATTGATCATGAGTCCTAAGAACCAGAATGAGGATACCTGCTCAAGGGTGGAGTGTAGATTACAGGTAATTGTGAAGGGTGCAGTAGCTCTCTTCTTTTGCTGTCCAGAAAAGAGCATCGCTTTGGTTTTCTTGCTGTTGAGTACTTGTAGCAGGCTATCCTTGAGCCAGTCCTGCAGGAGGTCAAAGCTGTGCTGCAGGTTCCTAGTGAGAGCTTCTTGGCATGAATCATGAGTGAATATCACAGTGTCCTTAGCATACAGCAGGACCTTAGCCATGGGACATGCTTCTGTCAGGTTGTTCACAAAGATGCTGAACAGGAGCAGGCCCAGTATAATGCCTGAGTGATCCCTACTGTGACTGCCATGGACCTGGAGATGGTTCTATTGATTTTCACCTGCTGAGAGAGCCCAGACAGACAGATAGCTGGAAAACCAGGTGACCATGTCAGGGGATAGTCCAAGGTAAGTTAGCCTGTGAAGTAACAGCTGGTGATCCACAAGGTCGAAGGCCTCGGTTAGATCTATAAAGATTGCCCCAACCAGCTGGCCCTGGTCTAGTACCTCATGCATGTAGCCCATAAAGTCAATTAGGGCAATGTTAGTACTATGCAACTTAAGGAAGCTATGCTGTTGGGGGTGGAGGAGGTTGTATTTATGCAGGACGTCTGTAAGTTGGTCAGCTATGATTCTCTCCAAGACTTTCTAGAGTGGTGATAATATTGAAATGGGTCAATAATTGCACAGTAGTGCCTGCTCCCCTGCTTTGAGCACAGGGGTGACCAGGGCAGTTTTCTGCATGAATGGGAACGAGGACAGATGAAGGGACAGGTTGAACAACTTTGTGATGTGTATGATGACCTCAGGTAGAGCAATGGAGATCAGCTTCATTTTGATTCCAGACCCACCCAGTTTTTCCCAGAACTCGGGACAGGTATTTTCTTGTTTCCTTTGCTGTAACCTGCCTGAAGTAGAAGGTTGTGCTGGGCCTAGGGTTAGGAGAGGAGGGTGAATGGTAGGTTGACAGACTATCATCTGGGTGTGTAGCAGTTCTGGGAGGAAGGATCACACTGTAGTCTGTAAAGGCCTGATTAAAGATGTCGGCCATGGAGGCATCATCAAGTATGATATCGTTATTGTGGCGAAGCATGGTGGGAGGTGTCCTGTCATCAGACCCAAGGAGGTTTTTAATTGAGGACCAGAACTTCTTCCCATCACCCCAGTATTGTGATTGCCAGTTCTTGTGGTAGGTAGCCTTGGCCTGGCGGATTTCCCAGGTGCACTTGTTTCATGCTGCTTTGTAGTTCTAGACATCTATGACTGCCCCAGTTGCCCTTGCCTAGTGCCATAGTAGACCCTAGTGCCATAGGAGCTTCCTTAATGCATGCTCCTCAATTGACACAGCCCTCCAGCTCTTCCTCTCCCACTTCAATGGTGCAGTGGACATGAATGCATCATATCACAAGATGATGGTAAAAGGTCGTAGCATGGTCTGGGTCACCCTTCCACACCTCAAACTCAAGTCTAAGCTAATCCCTAACTTTAACAGTCAGTCCCCACTAAGCCACAACATTATTAAATTACAATTAGAAATTAATGACCTACTGGCCCATAAAGCTAATGTAGCTATTCTTCACTTGTGCCACAAATTCTGAGAGGGGGAGAAAAAGGAGGGGAACTACTATCCTATAGACTACAGAAGCAGCAAGCCGAAAGGTACATCCCTGACCTGCAGGACCACACAGGGAAGCCACGTACAGAACTGCGTCAAATAAACAAAATTTATGCAACGATTTTATACCAAATTGTATACTTCCTCTAAATAATGGATAAAGCAGGAGTACAGGGGTTCCTCACCTCCCCTGACCTCCTCAATCTCCAACCCCAACAAGCGGCCCTACTGGATGCACCTATCACTACTGTTGAGGTTGAGTGGGTCCTCAAAACTATGAATACAGGCAAGGTGCCTGGAGGAGATGGCTTCCCCAAAGAACTTCGGCAGATTGTCTCTCCTCAGATCACCCCATTACACAGCTCTGTGTATAATGAAGCTCTATCTAAGGGCTCCTTCCCCTGTACCTTTCAGGAGGCCGTCATAACTGTTTTCCCCAAAAAGGGGAAGGACCCCACATTGCCCTCTAGCTACAGCCCTATATCACTCATAAATGCTGATAGCAAGTTATTCGTCAAAATCCAATCCTCCAGACTCAGTCTCCTTTTTACCTCTCTCATACACCCCTCACAAGTGGGTTTTGTACCTGGCCGCTACAGCAGAGACCATATCTGATCCATGATCAACACACTCTATCAGGCCAAAACTTGTCCCACTCCAGTGGTGGCTGTGGCCACCAACTTTAAAAAGCTTTTGATTCCCTGGAGTAGGACTATCTCCTGCTGGTGCTTCAGCACCTGGGGTTTGGAGAACAGTTTATAGACTGCGTCACAGTACTATACCACCACCCGATGGCAAAGATCCTGACTAATGCAACCCTGTCTGAACCCTTCCCCCAGGCAAGGGTACCAGGCAGGGATGCCCGCTGTCCCCTCTCCTGTTTGTGCTTGCAGTGGAACCCCTGAACCCCTGGTGGTGGCCATAAAACAACATTCCTCTATTCAGGGGGTCCATATAGGGAATACATCATACACCACCTACATGTATGAGGACAATCTCCTGGTCCCCCCCTGACAAATGTGGAGGCCTCGCTCCCAGCCTTGCTGGACCTCTTGGCTGAATTTGCAGCATACTCAGGCTTGAACATGAACTGCTTAAAGACAGCGGTTCTTCCTCTGAACTCCCTCTGCAACCCTGCTTATGTAGCTCCATATGGCCTTCGATGGACACTGGATGTTCTAGTTTACCTGGGAATACACATCTCCCTGGATCTCGCCAGAATGTGGCACCTCAATCTGAAACCCCTCATTGCTGCACTAAACATGGAGCTGGAAAAATGGCAGGCCTTACATCTCACCCTTGCAGGGAAAATTTCAGCTATCAAAATGATTTCGTTGCGCAAATTATTGTACATAATATCCCACATACCCTTAGACCTACTAGGCAAATGGCATAAGTCTATAGATATTATTATTGGTAAATCCATATGGAATCAGAAGAAACCCTGCTATCATAGGAACAAACTGAGGGCTCACTGGAGGGTGGAGGAGCTGGTGCCTTCCTTGTCTCAAAAGCTGTAAGTGGGCATATTCTATAGCCCAATCACTGAAATGGTTTACCCCCATGACTAAAGACTCCCCACAGTGGTTACAAATGGAACTGTCCACTGCTCAGGTACATAGCTTGCCCCTCCTGATGTACAATATGCTCAACAAGAAGCTTCTTCCTCATCCCACAATAGCACCCACGTTTAAGATCTGGAACAAAGTCCACAATGCACTAAAGATAGATCCACATCCACTCACTCCCACTCCCATATGGGGCAATGAGAAGCTTCAGATAGATAATGCATCCATATACTGGCCCCACTGGGAAGCAAAGGGCATCACTACAGTTGTGGATGTCCTGGCAGTGGATGGGGCCAGCCTCAAATCCTTTCAGGAGCTTACTCAGGAGACAGAGATTCATAGGTCAGACTTCTGGAGGTATCTCTAACTTTGTAGCTCCATGACTGCATACCAAAGGTGCACAACTAGGGGAAGAGTTCATCCAGAGGCTCTAACCAGGTGGCTCTCCTGGCCTAGGGGGCACGCCAGCAGAATATATAATGAGCTGTGAGATAGGCTCCCATCCCAATCCTCTGAATCCAAAAGGAAGTGGGAGAAAGTCCTGAAAACTCTGATGTCAGACATCCAGTGGAACATGTGTTGGAAGCAGGCACACTCTGTGTATCCAGACACAAAGAACAAACTTATTTAGATCAAAATCCTCCACCATTGGTACCAGACACCAGACATGCTCTTTAAATTTAAACTGGCCAGTGATAACTTATGCTGGAGGTGTCACACCATGGTGGGGAATTTATACCACATTCTTTGGCAGTGCCAGCTAATAACACCATTCTGGAAGTTAATCAGTGAGCTGGCCACCCAAATCATAGGTTTTAAGGTGGGGCTTGACTCCTTTTTATGGATATTTGGCCTCCCACTTTAGCACTTGCGATTAAGCCCTCACCAAAAATGCTGGCTTGTTCTCCTCAGCATCCAGCCAAAGCAGCTCATACAGTGCTGTTGTAGAACTATGGACATCCCCTCTCTGGCTGAACTGCTGAACACATTTGCTAAGCTAGCCTCTCTAGACTTCCTGACCCATGTAATTGCAAGCACATTTCCTAAATGCTACTCTTGCTGGGACCCCTTTATTACATATCTGAAACCCCCAGGACTGGAATAGGATGAAAAGACCCCTACTGCCTTTTGTTTCAACTCATTAATGCTTCCTAGCAGCTGAATTGTATGCGTGTTCTGGTACAGTGGCATCCCCCAGGGTGAAACCCACTTTTAAAGCACTCTACAGTATGCTGCAGCAGACCTGCTGAATAAAACAATGTAAATTCAATGGCAATTAGTCCCTTTTGTCATGCAGAAACTATGGCATTCACTTCTTCCTGGCAGTATCACATTTTCCTGCATGACGAAAGGGATTAATTGCCATTAAAATTACATTGATTTATTCAGTAGGTCTGCTACAGCATTCTGTAGAGTGCTGCAAAAATGCTGCAGAATTGGGTTTCATCCAGGGGGACGCCACTGTATGTAAATGTTGTTGTGCCACCCTTGATGATCAGTAAGACATATGTGTTAGAAACAAGTTAGTTGCCTGGTCCTTTGAGGTCTCCTTCTCCCTTTCGGGTAGGTAAACAGAGTGCACCATAGGATAATCCACAGAAGAAGCCAGACCATGTACACTAATCCTGCCTCAGATCACATATAGCTCATTCCTGGTAGGTGCTGTTCCTTCATATATTGACTCCACCTTTACATAACATACATGTTTCTGATTTGTTAATGTACTGGTCTCTTGATCTGTAGCTTGACTTTCATGTGTACGTGAAATGTCCTGTCATTTGTTATGTTTTGCTTTTGCATGTTTGAAGCTTAATAAAAAACACCATTTAAACAAAAAAAATACCATCCCAACCAATGATCCAGCCTCTGGTCCAGCCAGACCCCATAGGCAAAACTCCTGAAATAAACCACCCTTAATAAGGTGGAAGTTCCAGAAGGTAATCATCAGCCTCCCCAATAAACCCTGCACACCCTACCCATCCAGGAAGCAAAAAGGACCACCAGGAAAGGGCCAAGAAAGAATAAAAAAGAGTGTTTTTTTCATCTCCCCACCCCACATCCCATAGGGGTCATCCACACCCCCTCTCCACATCACATATAATAGGACAGCAAATATACATGCCATTAACACAGTTTATACAAAATACAGGGAGATGGTAACTTCAATGTATCCCCTGATATCCTACTACCTGCAGCATCCAACTAGGCTGAATCATGAAAGGAAAATATACAACAGACAGCCCCCCACACTGACAACAGCAAGATTACCCCAGAAGAGAGAGCCATACTACTGTACATACCAAACTTTGACAGCTGACAAACCCCAAGTTATTACCCCAAGTCTTTACTCAAACCCCTTCCTTTCAGAAAAAGAGACTTGCAAGAACAAGGGGACACAATTTAAAGATAGAAGGAGGGCGGTTCAGGGGCAATGTGAGGAAGTATTATTTCACAGAGAGGGTAGTGGATGCATGGAACAGCCTTCCTGAGGAGGTTGTGGGGTCTAAAACTGTGGGAGAATTCAAGAATGCATGGGACAGACATAAGGCAATTCTTGTGGGGGGTAGGAAGAAATAGGCTGTTGGTTAACTAGGATCTGCGGCCTATCCTGTAGGTAGGGAAATGGGCAGACTAGATGGGCTTAGCGGTCCTTATCTGCCGTTAAAGTCTATGCTTCTATGTTTCCTCCAGCTCCCACTTAATGAACTATCAGTGAACACAGTTAGTGAACACAACTCTTCAAATACTAAATCTCCCTCTCCCACAGGAGTGGATATATAAACAGAACAAAGAAATGAAGATAGGGCTCCAACATTCAGGCCCACATTGAAACTCCGACTGGGCATCAATGTACAAATCAGTTCATCAGGGGATCCATACAGTGTGGGATAAAACCCAAAAAAGTCAGCCTGATGTCCAGCACAAAATACTGTTATGGAGGAAAAGCTGCAGCGTCTGTAGCTTCCAAACCATTATGTACAGGAGCCTCCACAAAGTCACATATCAATGGTTCAATAGATACCGCTGGTGAAGAAGAGACCAGCTCTGTTAAGGAGGGGACTGGAGCTCTAGATGGCTCCATTCTTTGTTGAGGCATCTGCTGTGCCTTTGGACTCATCCCAATAATGGTCCACCAATTTGGTTAATATCTGCTGAAGAAAATCAATGGGGTCAGTACCTTCACTGGCTTCTGGGAGACCCAGGAGCAGTACATTATTCCTATGGCTCCGGGCTTCCAGATCATCGGTTTTGTCCCAGAGCAGCTTAATCTCTCTCCAGGGTCAAACATCTGCCGATCAGAAGGCTGAGCCCAGTCTTCTAAAAGGCTCACTCGCCCCTCTAACTCCATAATGCGGGATCCCAAACTTTCCACTGCACCCTTTACAGCCTTCACAGAACTATGCAGCTGAGAAAGTTGATAAGTAACCAAGCTCATGAAAGACTTAATTTCTAATAGATCCTGCATTAGGGAAGATGATGAGATTCAGGTGAGGCAGCCACCATATTTACTCCCCGAGTCTCCGTCCCAGGCTGCACTAGCAAGTCCTCAGTTTTTGGTTTCTTGGGCAAAGTACAGTCCTTTGAAATATCAGCCTCTAACTTTCTGACCTCTGGAGGGGGTAGACTGAAGGTCATATTCAAGATTTCAGCAGAAAAACGAAGAGGATTGCTCCAGATTCTAAGTACCAAGGCAGAACTCGAGAGCCAAGCTCTTCTCAGCTGAGCTGTATCATGTGACCCCCTTTTCTAAAGGTTTTAAATTATTTTAGTGTGTGTTCTGTGAGATAATTTTCCTGTGTAATACTGCTAGACATATCTGCTGCCTTTGATGCAATTAAGTATATATTGCTTTTGAAAGGATTACAAACTGTACCTTAGTGGAATGAGTGATGACTGCTTTCTAATGGTTAAAATCTTATTTCTCCAAGTAATATGCATTTTAATAGTTTTTGTCTGTATCTATAAGATGTGTTCTTAGTTCCATATGGCTCTGTAAATAGCATTATATTCTTTGAACTCTTCTTGATACTCTTTCCTTGAAACGCTGCAGGATGTAAAGGCCACGGCTTCAGAGATATCCCCTTATACCAATCATAATCAGATTTATTGGTCTATATTGGATGTTAATTTGTCCATAGTGAATGTTCATAATTAGATTGAAATACCATATTTAAACTTAATTACAAAAATCCATTTAAAAGCACTTATTCTCTTTGAAAAACTCTTTGTACTTAGACTGAGATTGTTAGCAAGATACTGTACCAAATCTTGTGGTTAACCATTTAGCATTTTACATAGCTTCAGCCCTGTTATTTCAGAATGATGCCAGAACATTCAACTCTCCCTGCTACCTTTACCATTGGGTATCTTAGGTCAGATAATGACCTGTGTCAGGATGCAAGCTGCATGAATTTCATGTTATAGTATTGTATATCCAACTAAAACAGCTGGCACTAAACTTTTTTCCTAAACAATTTTCCCCCTGCCCCCCTGACATTTTGGCTGCAGACAATTTGACCCACCAAATGTACCCTTGCATGGTTGTCTGAGTATGATATTATTGGTAGTGCATGGTTGTAGAACAAAACAAACAAAAAAATCTATATTAGTAACCATGGTTTTTAACAGTGTTTCATACTTAGCCAACTAGAAAACATGTTATATACCTGTGGCTTGAATAAGTTATAGACTGAGAATATGATGAGCATAAATTTGGCATGCAGTTTTAGGTCCCTTTATGCACTCAAAGGGCCAGCACTTAATAGCATACAACGTTATAGCTAATCTGAAAGACCACTGTCCAGGACAGCAAATGGTGCAATACCGTGCATACTGCTGTACGTGGTATTGCACCATTCACACACTCTCAGGCAGAGGATAAGACCTCTGCTGGGAGTGGGTTCCACTGAGCAGCTGTCGTGGCTCACTGGACTGAGCCACAGCGGCAGAAACCCAGGTGCTGCGTCTGGGAGCAGCTTTGATTCCTGGTTCCAGACATTTTATTTTTCTTTACAATTTGTGAGCTCCCCGACTTGGACCCCCCCTGGAGTTCAGAATCTTTAGTGGGGTGGTTCAGGGGGTACAGACCCCCATAACGGGGAGTGTTGGGGGCAGAGCCCCACACAGAAAAAATAATTATGCCGCATGTCGATATTGTGCTGTATTGGCAGGTGATTTTGCCATGCGGCATAATGTCTTGTGACATTATGACCCCATGCCCCAATAAGGCAGTTGTGATGGACTGTTTGTATGTGGGTGGATGGACTGCATTAGCCTGGGTACAGTGCTATTACTCATAGCTATGTACAGGGTCAGACTGGGGTACAGGGGGCACAACTGGACAGTGGAGACAGGTGCACACTTGGACATGCAACAGGTGACGGCACAGGGTAACACAGTCTGATCAGTGTATCACATGCATGTGATACACCAGCTTCATAGGCAGCATGGAATTACCTGCAGTGCCCCACAACTCTTATATGAGAGGAACATGGTGATGACTACAAGGAACGGCAATTTGCAGAGGGTGATCAGGTACCTGAGTGGGTGGGTCACACTTGTGTGTACCTACAGTGAACCACTGTGGGTGTGAGCCACAGATCAGTCCCTGGCCTATGCCATGCTGCCACCTGTCCACCAAGCTACCAGGACACTGTTGCCCCAGATGGCTCCCTGGGTGCATACCACTGCCAAGTGGCACCCTGCAGGCTGAATGGGTGTAGGACATGGCCCCCAGCATGATTGCTGCATTGTGGCTGTCTGCTCCACTGGTGTGTACATAGGGCACCTGACAGCACAGGCATGTGGCTGCAGGGTCTCTCCATCCAGGGTGTGGCATTGGGGCTGCTCCCTGGTTGGTGCCGGTGATGACATAGTACCTGTGGCTCTGGGTACATCCATCCTGGCATGACAGCTGTATGTGGGTGCCTGGAGCATGTTCTGGTGTGCCTCCGAGAGCTGTCTCCAGATGGCATGCTTGCAGTTCTGCGACCTGCCTGTGAGTGGCTGGCCAATTTAGGCATGCCTTTTCCATGCCTAACTTTGGGCAGTGCATTTCCAAGATGTGCGGCAGATGCGCCGCATATTTTGACTGAATATAGGGATGCACAGCATATTTATGGTAACAACCCCTTTCTTTGTGATGGCTCATCTGGAGATGTGCAACGCATCTCCCCCTTTTGAATATCATGCTTTGGCACATTATTTGAGATGGGCAGTGCATCTCTACAGTGCACAGTGCATCTTCTTTGAAAATGCTGGCCATAATTCCCTCAGCATGACTGTATCATTCTCTGGGGAACTTAACATGAAAACCTCTAAGGCCGTGGTGTCTCACCATCTGAGCTGTCACTTTTTTTGTAACTTTGTTTTGATTCTTCATTGTGATCAAGGAAACAATAAAAAGTTACAATGTTCAATACAGCACTGGGTCAAAATGTCAAAATCATAAACAGTGCAGTAATAAATGCCAAAAGCAAAATGGCGAGTGTGCAAATAAGGTCAGAAAAAACATCAACTGACACAAAATGCACACACACCTTACAAGTTAATGGGTAAAATGTGAAGTTTTTTGATTTTGCAGGGGGTTTCACCCCACACACATACACCCTGGACTTATTATAATCAACTCTGGGAAGTTGTGGACCTTGGGATAGGAGAAAACACGGGATGGGAGAAATATCTGTAAAAAATAAATAAATAGCGCATTCCAGGAGACAGGAGCCACACCCTCATCCTCCATGCTCCTATGCTCCAGGTGCTGCTGCCTTAGCCACTCCACCACAGGAGCAGCGCAACCAGGCACCACACCTACAGCTAATTCAACACTCCCCCATCTGACTATATAGCAACAGGGGTAGCAGTAATTCCTGAACGCTGTAAAACCCATGTTGCTGTACATGGTTTAATGCTTTCCACAGCACGATTCTTGCTGCGCTGTTTTATGCAGTATAGCGCAGTGGTTTAAGGATCTGAGCTGCAAATCTGGAGACCTGGGTTTGAATCCCACAGCCCCCGCTTTCATACTGTGTGACCCTGAGCAAGTCACTTAACTTCCCTATGCTCCCAGTTTGCACCTGTAAACAAGCTTTCAGCTTAGTCTGTCTCACCTGGTTAAACAACTGAGGGAAAAAAAATATTGATCTGTCATATACATACAAAAAAAAGAATATTTAATATTTCATAACGGTTTATACTACAATTTTCCAAAGTCCATACAAATATTCTCACTGAATAGTCCCTCTCAAATAAATCCATCATATGCATGTTCCTTGCATCCCACTAGTGAATGGTTAGATTGGAGAAAGGAGCATGTGGTGCAATGTTGCAAGGAAATTCCTGAAGCCTAATCCAGAGCTGAAGGGGTCATACAGTAGATAAGCTGGTCTCCCTCAAGGTATGGAAAGCGAGACTTTACCTATTATATTGTATATCCACATAACCCACCTGGATCTCAACTGTTCTATTTTTATCATTTAAAGAAAAAGTGACTTCTTCCATTTATATATTTGGTTAACTGTGTTTCTCCAAACCTTTTGTATATGGGCGACTTGTGGTTAGCCATAGCTTAGTCAAAATGTCTTGCAAGTGGCTGACATCCCATCCAGATACCATACTGTACATACTTAGCCTTGAATTCCATGGGATAACTCAGCAAAAAATACAGTTTTGCTGTGAGAGCTATCAACTGTCCTAGCACCTCCACTATATGTTGTTCTATTTCTTTTACATAAGATTGACATTTTGGACATAACCATATTACTGTCTGTGCATATTATGTATGGTCCTCTGATCACTGCATGCCCTCCAAAATGGTGTTTGCTTTTGCTATAATCACTGGAATCCTTGTGAAATTTATAATGCACTTCGACATGTACATTATTCCCTCCATATATGCAAACTGAACACCTTACAGCGTGCCAAAAAAGCATTGTCATTCTGCTTCCCCTTCCATCTAAGGGATATTAGCTTCTCTACTCCATTTCTGAACTATTGCAAATGTAGTTTCTGGTTGCATTACTTTCTCCACTCTGTACAATATACTGAATATATTAAATACAGTGTATTCATCATGTGGAAGAACAGAATAAAGGAAGATACAAGATGGGGAAATTTACCCACATCCCACATCTCAGCAGGTAATGGGCTTTAGAAATTGTGCTTTCTTACATACTGGTAAAAATCCCTTTATGACAGGGCATATCTCTGTTGTAACTCTGTAGAGGAGCACAACATGCATTCTGTATGCACTTGATAAATATATCATAAACCTAAGTGGGATCCAAATTCTGTAACCATGATTTTGCCTTCCAGGAATTAAAGAGCTGGATGTTCTATGGGGGATAACTAGGGCAATAATGGGAGTAGATATAAGGACCACTGTAGCCTGTCCCACTCTAGGACTGTGAATTTAATCCAAGGATTAAGATCTGTGAATGTTTGGCCCTCTCCATATGTATGAAATAATATGTTAACCGTGGCCCAATATGGCAAGATGAATTGCTCTATTTGTATACACTATGCTATTGGCCAAGGAGATTGCTAAAGCAGTATTATTTTCACCTGCATTGCCATGTAGTATCCCTTAAGGTCTGGTAGTGCCATGCCCCCTTTATCCTGAGGTAAGGTAAGAGTCTGATACCTAATACATAAATGCTTGTAGGTTAGGACATATCTGGAAATCAACTTTTGCCATCATCACTAATCATACTGCCTGAATGGGAGCGTCAGATTCTGAAACATATATAGATATTAGAGTAGAACAACTATACAATAAAACACAGGAAACATGTTCACTAAAAAAAATAGAAAACTGACGACAAGTATAAAGTGCAGGAAGTGCTTTATTTAGAATTAATGACAATGATTGGAATTTGAAATGCACCCATATGTGGCATCTCACAGTTATCCAGTTTCTGGATCTGACCTAATGAGCCATACCAGATAGAGTGGTACCTACTGAAAATTACAGTAAACTGACTGTGGGTAATACATTGCTCAATCAGATAGCTCTCACACCAAACACCTCATTAGAGGTATTCTATAAGGACAGTTTTTGAGAATTTGAAGAAATTGTTCAGATGATTTCACTTACTGTCAACATGCCACAGATTTGCAAAGGGGATTCTTAGAAGGTGGCTATGAGAATGATCTATTAGATCAAACTCAAGCTACAGCTAGGGATACAAATAGGGCAGCCCTTATTGTACCCAAACTCAAAAATACATCTGACAAAACACAAATAAATCTTGTGTTTGATTCTAATGCCACAGCTCCTTTAGTGACTCATATTGTAAAGGAACAATGAGAGATTTTATCAACAGATCAGGATTTAAGGGTCCTATGAGGGCACATCCATGGGTAGGGTACAGAAAAAAATCTCAGTTTAAAGGATAGCTTGGTGAGAAGTCATTGTTATAGATAGAGTTACTCTCCATTGTAATTCTCTGTCAGGTTTTCCAGCACACCTAGTAGGATTACACTGTTGTGGAAATTACACTGCTTGCACCTATGCCAAACAATGCCATAATTCTGTTTAACCCACGCAATAGCTCTACCCACGAGATACGCAGTTAATCACTTGTCATTCTAAATATGTTATTTAAGCATTATGGTGTCCTTTTCCAGTTATGTATATGGGTAGAACTACTAGACAAATGAAGAACAGATGTTTTGAGCATGTTTGTTCCATTGTCAACAGGAGGGGGGGATACACTGGTGGTTTCCCATTGTTTAATACACCATCAGAGGGATGGTAGAACAATGTGTTGCATGGGAATAGATCATATTCCACTAAAACAGAGACATGGTGACAGGCTTTATGAACTGCTTAAAAGAGAGATTAAACTCTTTTATGATCTAGTAGCCCTTACCCCAAGAGGATTAAATAATTCATGGTATAGTACTCCTTTTTAAAATAATTTTGGTAATATGGTGACAGCAGATGTAACTGTCACATCTTTTTTCTTTGAGCATAGAAAACAGTGTCAGTTTTTTCAAGTTTTAGTTTCTCCTTTTTTCTCATTCTAGGTATACATCTGCCTCCTTTTGTTTCAATTATGTATTTATTTTCAATTTGACATCATGAATTATATTTTCTGATGGTATTTGATTAAGTTTTATTAAGTTATGTTAGTATACATTTAATAATGGAGTATTATTTTTGCTAAGTGGACACCTTAGTACAGGTATCCAACTTAATAGTTTCTGCTGATGTTATTTCATTTGAAACACTTCACAGTTTGGGGTGTTTTTTACTGTTTGTATTTGTAATGTTTATTGCTTTGCTCTGATAGAGGAGAATAGGGTACTGCACCTATAACAATTCAGTATTTAAGAATGGCATGCTCTGTGCAGCTCTACTCTTGAAAAAAGAAATGCAAGGTTCAAAGCACCAGAAGACTGGTGCCATGGTTACTCTTTGAGTCTAAATAAAGCACTGCCTGAACTTTATACTGGTAGCCAGTTTTTATTTTTTAGCAAAGTATTTCCTGTGTTTTGTGTTATTCTTGAGTACTGTGGATTTCAGTGAAGCTTCACTGCCTTGGGACCCCCTTTCCTACTTTGTAGAACAACCATACATACACATTCTACACTGCAGGAAAGACCCTGAGGGAGATCATGCCACTGTACAACATACTGTGTAAGCTGTGTCAGTAAGGGCAGATAATTAATCTCATACAATGCTACACTGCAGTTAATTAATTGAATTTCCAAGTACTTATTTACAGGTGGGTCCCTATGAAAGGAGTTAGTGAGACCAAAGTGCCTGACAGGGCTTATAATTGAAAGTAAGGTCTCTGTTTTCTGAGTATTTCAGTTCTATTTTGCCTTCCCTCAAAATTCCTCAAGTACTCGGAACACTGCAGGAAGTGACTGTTCCAGGTTTGCTAGATATAAAGAGGGTTGCCCAATTAAAGGGGCAGACCCCATTGTCCCACGACCCTGCCAGGAAATGTGGAAAGCTCAGGGAAGGGGGAGGGAGGGGAGGAGAGGGGGAGGTGCTAAGGGCATGAGGTTGCAAAGAGGAGGACCTGATGAGGTCACCAAGGGGATGGGCAGAGAAGTGGGAGGGCAATGAGGTGGCAACTTGTGAGTGGCCACAGTGAGCCCAGGGGCAGGAACAAAGGGTACAATTATAAGGGGCTGCACAGCAAGGGGAGCTCACAAATTTGCTCCAAAGTGTTTTTCTCTGGAAGCACATCAGTTCTGTCAAAATTTGTGAGCCAGTGGGCATTTGAATAGTGAGGGATTTTTGAGTGAAAAAGAAAAACTACTATATAGGTATCTGTAACGTAATCTAAAGGTATATATCGGATTTGCAGTGGAAATTTTCTGAGGTGAGAGGATTTTTGAGGATATCAACTGAGTATACCCAGCAAAGCAGAGTGTACCAGGTAAGGAACCCATGGTTTTGACAAGCATGATGGAATGTCCTGGGGAGCTCGATATGAAGAGGATAGTTTGTGAATGCCAGTTATTTAGCGCTCCTTTGAGGTGGGGGAGGCTTTCCCTGTGTGGGCTATCATGGGACATATGAATAATGTGGGGGCCAAAGTACTGTTTCACCCCCCTAAGTCTCCTTGGCAGCTCTCAAGAGGGAAAGGTTACAGTAGCCTCACCTAATGGTTTCAGCCTGGGAAATTTTAGACAGCAGAGCCTGGTAAGTTCTGATTGAAAGGCACCCCACAAGGGTAATTTAAAAAGAAGTAGTTTGTTGTGAGTTGTTGCAAGGAGGCTGGATGTCTGTTGAAGTGGTGGGGGAAAGCAGAGCACTTAAAGTGAGCAGTCCCTTGGAAACTGGGGAGAATAGTGGCTCCACAAGTCGTGGAGTAAAGCAGGATTGAGCGCGACCAAGTCTAGCAAAGAAGTAAACTGAGAGCTCAGCAAGCAGGCAGGGTGTAAAGTTGTCCTGAAACTGGTCTTTCCTTGCAGAGAAGCAAGGATAGGAATGGGCACAATGGTGAGAGACAGAGTGGAGGAATCAGCTGCTGTGAAGTGTAGGAAGTCTGGGCCCACCGCGTGGGATGGCATCTGACGTCATCACTACACTGTGGCAGGGCCATGGCAGACAAACAGCAGGGATGTTGACAGGGGGAAACAGAGTACAAAGGGCTCAGGAGCTGCAGAAAGGTTTGCATTTAAATGGCAAGGAATTTGTATGGAAAGGTTAAAAGAGATGTTTATAAAAAAAAAAAAAAAGTGGAGGGGAGTTTCCTCGTGCTGAAATGGTACAGCACAATGGGATTTCAGCTGGGAAGGATGAATGGAGCTGCTGAGTGGGCAAAGTGAGAGGACACAGTGAGCAGTTAGGAGTGAAGGGCGAGGGAGCAGAGAGCGCCCACATTACAGTTAGAATTAGTGGTATTTGGGTTGGATAGAGAACTCCCTGCCTTCCAAGCTATGATTTTACTGCATTTAGGGGGTAAGTCAGCAAAGGAGACAATTTCTCGAGAAGGGCCCCGGGTAAGACACCGCATGGCATGGCGTCTGATGTCATTGCCACACAGTGCTGGGCCTAACACCGCAAGACAACAGCAGGAGGCACTGGAGACCAGAATACCTACGCTTGGAGGGCAGAACCTACTCCTTAGTGCTGGGGATAGAGAACTCCCCGCATTACAGACAGGAATTTATGGCATAATTTGGCAAAAGATACAATTTCTCGAGAAGGGCCCAGGGTGAGCCACCGCATGGCATGGTAGCCATGCGGTGCAGGGCCTAGCACACCAAGCCAACAGCAAGGGGCAACAGGAGACTAGGATGCCCACAATTGAAGGGAAGAACCACTCCCTACTGCGGTGGCCACAAGTTGGGGGGAGGACAGGAAAGGGAGTGTAACAGGGGCATGGGGGTCAGCAGGCTGTGTGAGGGTTGGGGAGGACTACCTTCCCCCATGGAAGTTTCAGTACAGGAGGTTCAGTGGCAACTGTATGGTGAGAAAAAGGGGAGAAGCCATCTGGCAAAGTGAAGGGAGGAGCCCATGGGGAGGCTGGGAGTACGGCAAAATGGTGTCATAGAGGACAGCTGTGGGGTAGGCTGAAAAGATATTAAAAAAAAAGGGAAATGCTGACTTATCTGAAGTTTTCCCACTTAGATACTTCAGAACACAGCAAGGGTGGCACCAAAGAAGGCAAAGCCAAGCAAGGAAGACTGCTACCGGGTGGTGATAGACCTGGTAGACAAGGTAAATCAGTTATTGGAGGTGGCGGAGCCAGACAGAGGGAAGAATGGTACAAAGTGGAAGTGGAAGCAAGGGAGGGGTCAGGAGGAGAATAAGAGGGTACCAACAGGGCCCAGTGTACCAGAGCCCAGGGCAGTGGTCCCAGGATCAAAGTCGATGGCCCCTCTGGTTCCACCTCCAAGTAACCCGGTCTGAGATCTGGACCCAGACCCCATGCCAGAGCCAGTGGCAGTACCAGAGCCTCCCACGCCGGTGTTCCTGCCTACCCTCCCAGAACCTGTACTACCACCACAGGTCCCAAAGGTCCCGATACCGAGCCCCGCAGGAGTGTTCTATTCAGAGCCCGGAGACCCACACACACCATTCAACAGAATGTCAGGTGGTGACGCTGGAGAACAGCTGCCAAAGAATATGTTAAACAAATGTTAAAAAGTATGGGGGATAATGGGTTGGAGCAGCTGGAGAAGGCATTAGGAGAAATAAAAGGGACGGGAGTGGAAGGGGGAGCAGGGCAGCACTAGGGGGCTCCACAATGGGAAGGGAGATCAGGGCACCAGGGGTGCGGCTGGCAGACCACGTGCCTATGGCCATGAAAGAGAAGATCTGGAAAGGGGAATACATCAACATTTTCACTTTGGCGAATGTCGACAATATGGATAAATATGAGGAGAAGGACAGTTTTGAGAAGGAAGACATGGCGGCTGTGGTTTTGTTAGGTAAGGGAGAGCATGACAAATCATGGAAAGGGAAAATCTGGGACAATTGATCCATGGGTTTTACTTATTTCACTGCCATTGTCATTGAGAAGCAGCTGGAGCTTGCTACCCCACTCTTGACCTATTCCCTCATCATAAAAAATGCGTATAAAAAGGAAGGCCACAGTTAGTTAAGATATGATGAGAAACTTAAGAAAAGAATGGCACATTTTGGGGATGTGAAATGTGATGCTAGACAGATAGATCTATTGCCTGAAATGTATACAGGCCCCACTGAAAAGGAGACAGAGGGAGACAGTGGTGCAGCATCGGAAGGCCTGTTGGGGATACAACAGGGCTTTCTGCTTGTGGCTGAACTGCCAGTTCCAGCATGTATGCTCCAAGTGTGGGGGGCACCATTCAGCATCTAATTGCAGGTACAGCTGGGAAAAAGGGTTCAGCAGCCAGGATAACACATACCAGCAGCCCTTTTGGAACAATCAAGGCTCCTTTAGGGAGCAGCAGTGGGGGAGGGGTAACAAGGGGAAAGGATCGTTGGGAGGGGACATTCCTAACAAACACAACACTAGGACAATTAAAAGACCAGCAGGAGGGGTTTCTGGCTGGCTCGAGCACCCTTCAGAGTAGAGGAAGTGGAAAGGTGGTTGGGGGACTACCCAGACCGGGGGGGGGGCAGCCAAAAAAATTACAGACAGGTTTTTGGGCAGGTTTTAGTTTACAGTTTCAGGGTTGTAGGAAAGAGATGAGGGCAAAGAACCTCAAATACATACAAGGGACGGAGGCAACACTGGCACACGAAATTCAGAAAGAGGTGGCAGCAGGGAGGGTGGAAGGCCCACTTGCATACCCCCATTGCTGAACCTGAGGATTTCCCTGTTGGGTCTCATGCCCAAAAAACAGCCAGGGGAATACCAGTTAATATATCACCTATCCTACCTGGAAGGGGATTCGGTCACTGACTCAGTTGAGGAGGAAGACAACAGGGTCACATACGCCACCCTGGAGTAGGAAGTGGTGTGGCTCATTAGATCTAAACAGAAGGCCTGGCTGGCGAAGATAGATATAGAGTCGGCATTTCACCTACTCCCAGTCAAGCCACAGGATTGGGAGTTGTTAGGATTCCAGGTGGAGGGGCAGTATTATTTCGACAAGGCCATGCCTATGGGATGCTCGATAGCATGCGCCACATTCGAGATGTTCAGTACCTGGCTGCAATGGGTGTTTCAGACACAGAACGGGTATCAGACGGTGGTACACTACCTAGATGATTTCCTTTTCATTGGGGAAGGGGAAAAGGAGACTGAGGCCATGCTTCAGCACTTCAAGGTACCATGTCAGGAATTGGGGGTGCCACTAGCAGAAGACAAGACAGAAGGGCCCAGTCGAACAATAGAGTTCCTAGGGCTGTAGCTGGACATGATCCTGGAGCTGTATCGCTTGCCAGACCAAAAGGTACAGAGACTACGGGGGATGTTGAGGATGGTAGGTGCCCACAGGAGGGTGCAGTTACAACAGACGCAGCAGCTGTTACGGCACCTGAATTTTGCTTGTAAAACCATTGCTGCAGGGTGCACATTTATGTAGCATCTAGCCTGGGCAACACAGAGAGCCAAACAGCCTCACCACTGGATAGATCTTAATAAGGGGACCAGGGAGGATATGGAAGTGTGGGAGCATTTCCTACAGGCATACAATGGGCAGACATTCTATCAGGATGAGTGGCTATACAACACAGATTTGCAGCTGTACACGGATGCGACTTGGGGAATTGGTGTGGGGAGTTACTTCCAAGGTCAATGGTTTTCAGAACCATGGCTGGAGGAATGGGCCCGGAAGGGGGTATGAAAGACATCACTTTTCTGGAGCTGTTTCCCATATAGGTGGTAATGATAGTTTGGGGAAGGGAGCTCAGGAACAGGCAGGTCACATTATGGAGTGATAACTGAGCAGTGGTAGAAGTGCTGAACAGGAAAATGACAAAGTCAGAGAGGGTGATGAGGGTGTTGAGCAGGATGGTGTGGCTTGGCCTAACCCTGAACATGTCATCAAGGGCCAAGCACAATGATGATGTGGACAATGTGATAGCTGATCGCCTCTCCTGAATGCAGATGGACAAATTCAGGACCATCGCACCCAGAGCAGAGGTTTGGCAGACCACCATCCCAACATACGTATGGACGATTGGATTGGGGGAGCTGAGGTAGTGTTCCACAACTCCTGGGCCCTCAGGACCCTTAGAGCTTATGAAACCTCTTCCAGGGCATTTCAGACATTCTGGGACAGTACAGTGGACAGGCAAGTGAGGCAGTGACAAGGGAACAGGTGGCAAGATTTATTGTAATGGTGTGTAACCAGAAAATGGTGCATGCGACCATAGGAGTTCATTTGGTGGCCATAGGGCAGATCTGTACACTAAAGGGTTGGGAGTACCCAACCAAAAACAACCTGGTCATCAGAATGATGCAGGGCTGGATACGGGGATTGGATAAGAAGCAGGATAACAGAAGGCCGATCTCTGAGAGTTTGATGGTGAGGTTGATGGAGGTGCTACACCACATCTGCAGCTCAAGGAGTGAAGCAGTGCTGTTTCAAGTCCTGTATGCTACGATGTATAGCGGGGCTTTTAGATTGAGTGAGATGGTGGGGCACGGCAAGAGGACAGATGGAGGGGTTCTACAATGGGAAGATATAGAATGGGCAGAAGAAGCAGTTGCAGTGCTATTAAGGAGATCAAAGACTGATCAGCAGGGGCAGGGCAGTAGGGTGTGGTTAAGGAAGCACCCTAACACAGCCATTTGCCCAGTGGGGGCTCTGCACGTGTACACAGCAGAATGCCCAAAAGTGGGAAGTTCACTTATGTTTATACATGGGGACGGCAGGCCAGTCTCCAGGTACCAGGTGAGAGCAGTGCTGCACAAGGGCCTCAGTTTTCTGGGGAACCAGGGAAGGGATATTCCTCCCACTCATTCAGGATTGGGGTGGCCTCAATGATGGCCTCATAAGACAACAGGCTCGGGGAGATCAAGGAGAAAGGCAGGTGGTCTTCTGACTGTTATAAAAAGTACATAAGCAATATACAATAATAACGATATTTCAGGTTTTTTTCCATAGCAGGTGCAAGAGGAAAGGAAAGGAAGGGGGGGAAGAGGGAGTTGGGGGGGTTGCAGAGACCATATGCTAAACAGTGTGCTTTTGGTTATGCAGGGTCGGCCAAGAAGCTTGAGGGGTGGATCTGCGGGCATTCATTTATCCACTGGGCAGAAAAGTGGGCAGCCAGGAGACAAGGAGGAAAGCAGCTCTGCTTGGACAGTGACACAATATGGCTGGTGTGGAAAGGTTGGCGGGGAATGAAGTGGGCACAGCTGCTACCAGAACTCAAGGACATCAGGAAGGACCATAGACAGTCAGACCGAATCGTGATATATCTGGGTGGCAATGACCTGGGGGATAGGCCCTGGCTGGACATTTTGTGTCACATAAAGCATGATGTGGAAAAAATAAAGGAATCGTGGCCAGAAGTTACTTTGGCCTGGTCAGAGATCATGCCTCGAAGGATATGGCATCAAGCAGAGAGCCACAAGGGGATGGAAATGGCCCAGAAATGCATGAATGCATGGGTGGTAAGATTGTTTGAGAGCAAGGGAGGATTAGTCATCCAAAAATGGAATTCTTGAATGGGTAGATGAATACTACCAGGGAGATGGGATACACCTCTCGGGCCTGGGCCTGGCCCTGTTTAACACTGAAACAGAGAATGCCATTGAAGTCTGGCTGATTCAGAGATAAGCTAGGTGAAAGGAGTGGATCTGGAAAGGGGGGGAAGAAGGAGGAGGTGGAATAATGGAAAAAAGGGGAGGAGGAGGACAGGAAAAAAAGGGGGGGAATGGAAGACCCTAAAAGGACACAGGATTTATAAGCAAGAGGCAGGGGCACAGTGTGTATGCTTGTGCCTCTTCACAACATAAGAGGAAGAGGTCAGGCCCCCCATGACGTATGTCTGGGGGGCAGAAGAAAAGGAAGAAAGTGATAGAGTGTATGAATTGAACAAGATTATGGATGGATATAATGCACATGAATATAATGTATATAAATATGATTGCAAAGACATTGTAAATGAAATGGTGGAGACGTTACCAGGTGTGAACATGTTATTGTCAAACTATGATATCTTTGATGATTCAGTAAAATTATTGCCAAACTGAGCAACCACATACAATATGGTCTGTGTCTTCACTGGCAGGGTTCTGGAGACAAAGAGGGTTACCCAATTAAAGGGGAAGACCCCATTGTCCCACAGCCCTGCCAGGAAGTGTGGAAAGCTCAGAGGAGGAGGAGGGAGGAGAGGAGAGGGGGAGGGACTAAGGGCATGAAGTCACAAAAAGGGGAGGGCCTGGTGAGGTCACTAAAGGGGTGGGCAGAGAAGTGGGAGGGCAATGAGGTGGCAACCTGTGAGTGGCCATGGTGAGCCATGGGGCAGGAATAAAGGGGGCAGTCATAAGGGGCTACACAGCAAGGGGAGCTCACAAATTTGCTCCAAAGTGTCTTCCTACCCACCCACCCTGAAGGAAGGTACAGAAGGGCACTGTGGTAGATGGAGCACAGTGCGCCACTGTGGCAGGTGGAGCACAGTGGCAGGCTGCAGGTGGACTGTCGAAGGTGGACAGCAGAGAAGGGGGAAAAGGGGGAGGACAAGGACAGGAAAAAAAGGGGGAGAATGAAAAACCCTAAAAGGACACAGGATTGATAAGCAAGAGGCAGGGGCACAGTGTGTATGCTCATCCGCCTTCACAACATAAGAGAAAGAGGCCAGGCCCCCATGATGTACGTCTGGGGGCAGAAGAAAAAGAAGAAAGTGGTAGAGTGTATGATTTGAACAAGAATGTGGATGGATACAATGCATATGGATATAATGATTATAAATATGATTGTAAAGAGTTTGTAAATTAAATTGTGGAGATGTACAAGGTGTGAACATGTTATTGTCAAACTATGATATCTTTGATGAGTCAGTAAAATTATTGCCAAACTAAACAACCACACACAATATGGTCTGTATCATCATTGGCGGGGTTCTGGGGACAATAATACATTATTAGTGCACTGGGTTATACAACACTTACTGCAATCTACCTCAATCCCTTGCATAACCTCATATTCCCAAATATCTTGAGGTAAAGTCTCTATACAGTATATAAGGCAAAGAGGAGTGAGGGTAGGGGGCAGCCCTGTCATTTTCTGTACCCCATTGAAATTGTAATGGGAAAGAGACATGCCCATTTATTGTGATATAGGCCTGTGTAGAATAATATATCTGAGAGAATAGCTGTATAAAAGGCGTTGGGAACCCCAGCCTTCCCAGCACAGTGTATAGGAAAGGCAAGGACACTAAAGCAAACACCTTCTCAGCATTTTAGCTGACACCCAAGGCTGAGGTCTTGAACTTGTGAATATGATGGTGAATAAATAATGTTTTCTATGTGTTATCTACTGTCTGTTAGGATTGTACAAATTTTGTTTGGTCCACATTTATGAGACTAGGGAGCAGCTGGTCCAACCACCTTGCAAGGATTGCCATGGATAACTTATAGTTGGTAGCAACAACCAATATCATCCAGAAAAAAATGCGTGGCAGTAGATACCTGATTTCAGGATTACCTATATGGTGGCATAATGCCACTTTATTGGTATCACCCCTCCCCCTAGTTGAACAGAATTAATTACTTCCATTGTCTTTGAGCTGAATGCTCCAATGCTGACTCATCCCGGTCTCATTCGTCTTTGTTTCAGCAGTTATTATGGTCAAAATAATTCCAAGTATTTAGATACTTTTAAAGAGATTCTCTCTGGTGAACCTACAGTGGTACTTCAGGCAGGTAAGAATTTCTTTAGACATAGTACAGAAATTTCATGGCATATCAAATCATGTCTGTTGCTACAATTATAGTTATTTGGGTTGACTTTTGTGGAACTCACTTCCAGGTTTTTTGTAGCTTTGAAATTTAAATTTTTCATCTAACAAAACTGTATCAGGGGTTCATTAATTATTTACCAGTCAAATGACCATGTTGTTTGTAATTCGTATAACTTTTGACTATTATTTATAGTCCCTTGTCCTTATTGAGGACTTTAAAAGATGTTATTTTTGTATTTTAATACAACTTTGTAACATGCTAATGTACATCATTTTGAGCAAGCCTTGGTTATTAGGTTACTATCAATAATAAAACAAAATAAAAAGAAATAAAAATGAAATCAAATACCTTTACATGTAAATACATGACCCCCTCAATGGTACAGGAACTAAACAGGGTAGAGATGACAAGATTCAAACAAGTTAGCAAAATGTGACGAAACTAGATACAAGATACAAGATTAAAAGACTTAATAAAAGCATGTTAACACCAGGAATGCAGCTGAAAATAGTTACTAATGATACAGATTACATAAACTATATTGTTACTACTTAGAAATGACAACAGCAATACTTCGTCAATAGAATCAATACTATAAACACATGATTTACCTTACTCTACAGCGCTACAAGGAGATCCTCATTAAAATTCAGTCTTAGTCTTGTATTGAATTATACAATCCTGTAGACACATTACAATTGGATTTGGCAACAACTTGAATCTGCATATTGATCCAATAGCAAAACTTTAATCTTAGAAGGGAGAAGAAACATTCAATACACAGTATGCAACAGAACATTTCTATAATAGTAGAATTTCTGTAACAAAGGAACAAGCAGCAAAAATTATCAAAAGCATAGCATAAATACACTGCTAGATTCTGAAGAATAATTTCTGGAATAATTTTTTTTTTTTTTTTGGTGACCAGGTAAGGCCCACTAGGCACCAGTGCATGTTTTCAGGAGCGACATGGGAGCACTGGGAAGTTAAGTGACTTGTTCAGAATTACACAGTATGCAAGTGGAAGTTGTGAGAATCAAACCAAGGTCTGGTCTGCTAGATGTACCAAGCTTGTTACTCTAACCTCTAGGCTATACTGTGAGCCCCGGAATAATATTGAACTACTTAATTTTTCAAAAACAAAGTCAACTTCCATGTGATGAGGCATCACTTTAACACTGAAAACAGATGCAAATTCTTTACACAGAGAGTTGTCAGTCTATGTAATATGTTACCACCATATAGTACATGTTTGAAAGTAACCCTCTGGACACATTTAAATTTAAGTGAGGCAGGTACAGTATATGAGTGTGCTGAGTATTACTGACAATAAGTGCTAAGAAGCCATAGTTGAATTAAATAAACCACCTGGGTTTCCCTTCATCTGCATTATCTATAATCTTATGAACTCAAAATGCTTCTTTAGACAAGATGCTCTAAGGGCTCCTGGAATGTGTGTGCTATGTGCGTCTCTTTGCAACAGCCAGTTTTCCAAACCATTGCCTCTGTCATTCAAAAACTTAAACAATACCCATGCATTTAAATAAATGTTTCATACTACAACCACTTGATTCAACTACATGCTATGTATTTTTTTTGGACCATTTTCAGTTGGTGTTCTTCCACCCTTAGCTTAAGCTGTCTAGCTGTCATTTCGGCATAAAAAATGTACTACATTTGCAAGTGGTCAAACAGACAACTCATGAGGTATTACTGCTAATAGCCTTAAAAATGTTAAATTCCCTATCAAGTCATATAATGTCAAAGAAGAAATTCTCAGAAATAACACTGTAACATTTACAGTAACCACAATGGTGGCAACCCCAGGAGAGGTTTGAAATCCAATTTCCAGGATTTGCCACAGATTTGTGTAAACCAATGTATGTGCCAGTGTGAACAGAGAGATTTTTGTTCTGCTTTTTGACTACATAAGGAAGTTTTGTAGCTATCTACTGATGAGTAGGATTAAAATAATCTGATGTACCATTTTTATGGCTGTGGGCAGTTCCTACAGCCATCTTGCTATCTGTAGCTGGACAATGGAGTATCATGGAACACATGTTTTGGACTTTTCAATGTATCCTTCCATGCCAACAGAAATACAATACTCCCTTCTTTCTGTTAAGAATGTTGGAGACATAACTCCAAGCTGCTTATCAGATGCCATTTGGAAACTGAAACAGCTTGTTAAATATTTGTTAAATAGCGTTTGCCTATTAAACTGGTGATTTCTTTACCCCCTCTGGAATGCAACAACTTGCACATTTAAATACTTAGCACTTAAACAGCTTCTTCCTACTAGTTTCACTTGGGAGTGTATTGTCTTTCAAAAGAGATTCATACCTCATAAATGTCATCCCTTTCCCAGAAAATCTATATTTAACACTGTTTTTTTTAACCTCTAAAGACTCAATCACATAGGCACTGTGTCAGACATATGCCAGGTCTTCACTGAACTACCCATACTAAATATGTAGCAATCAGCAGGCATTTTCTACTATGCTTTTTAGGAAAAAAATATATTGAGCTACAGCAAACACACACACACACACACACACACACACACACACACACACACACACAGTGCATACCATTCTCATGGCCACAACATTCAAAATAAATACTGCATTCTAATATGTCATAAAATAAGAAACTGTCTATTATGTCAGTTAACACAGTGAAGTTCAGTTTAGAGTAGATTTCCTTTCAATATTTCTTATCCTATATTTTATATCCTGGATAGTGCAGGGAAGATGTTGCATCTCATTGTCATAGGGATCTTCAGTTACACATTTTTGCACTGTATTTACTCAGGCTGTCCCAGATTAGATGCAATATCTTATTTTCAGTGGGGTCATGATTTTTCCATTTTGGTAATGTATTTCTTCAGGGTAGCGTAGTCCAGGGCCCCCATATTCAAAGGAGATGCATGAAGCATCCCGGCAGAAAAGGGAGATGTGCCGGACAGCTTCAACAATGCTCCGCAGTGTGATATTCAAACATGTGGGATGTACCAGCTGCAATGGAATGGGCCAGAGTGTACACAAATAGTATGCCATGCAAGTCAGGGGTGCAATCCCATGCATATGTCATGCTGCGGCATACTCAGTGGGAATGAGTTCCTCACAGTCCAGAGTAGTGCGGCCCACAGTTAGACCATGAATGGCTGGCCTAACCTGGCCTGCTACCCACAGGCAGGCTGGGGGAGTTCACCCAGGTGCACAGCAGCCTGGCAGCCATGGTGGACTAGAGGTACCCCCTCCCATTCCCGATTTATCCAACTCCATCCCCAAAGAGTTCCATAGTGTAGGGCCCCCCCCAGACCCAATCGCCCCAGAGGAAACCACGGTCCATATCCATAGCATAGAGGATCCCCACCCACTACGCAGAACCGACCGGACCAACTTTTTTGAACTGTTGACAGATTGTGCAATCCAGTCCGTCTCCAGTCCAGAAGAGCTTTTTCACAAATTAAGTGTGATGAGCTACCTCAGTTTTTCACAGATAAGGTTGCCAACATCAGGTCCGGAATCAGTCCAGCTCTGTCTATGAGAGATTGTGGAGGTCGATGAGAGATGATGAGCACCTGGTCTGTCTGTATGGATTTCAAACAACCGGAATTCATGGACATTGTGAAGATTGGCCAGATTTTGCACCAAACCTGTTGTAATTTGGATCCGGACCCTACCTCCCTTTTAGTGGGTTGTGTAGATGTCATCTGCCTGATCCTAGCTGAAATTGTATAGAGATCCTTGGAGAGGAGAATCTTTCTAGACATCCTAAAGGAGGAGGTCATTCAAACACTCTTTAAAAACCCTCCTTGGATCCCGTCAATCCAGCTAACTACCGACCTGTCTCTAACCTTCCTTTTGTGGGGAAGGTTATTGAAAAAGTGGTTGCGCTGCTACTGGATGATCACCTGGTAACTCACAATGTCTATGAAACTCTCCAGTCTGGTTTCAGAAAGAGGTATATCACAGAGACTGCCCTTGTTCGGATATTAAATGACCTCCTAATGGTGAGATATTGAAAGACGCATACCGTCTTAGTCCTTCTCAATCTCTCAGCAGCCTTTGATACTGTGGACCATGAAGTGCTTTTGGAAACCCTGCGGTTCCTTTGTGGACTGTTGGGTACAGTCCTCAGGTTTCGTTCTTTCCTCGTAGGCAGGTCTCAGAGGGTTGTCACTGGAATTTATTCCTCTGACACCCTCCCCCTGTCCTGCAAGGTGCTGCAGGGCTCCATATTGGTGCACATGTTGTTTGCAATGTGTATGCTGCCATTGAGAGATATCATTAGGCAGTATGGCTTGAGTTTTCATTGCTATGCAGATGACACTCAGCTGTATATATGTCCTTTTTTGCCTGAACAGGTTGATGTGATCCCTATGCTAAATAGTTGTCTCTCCGAGATCAAAGACTGGATGAGCTCGAGTTGGCCGAGACTGCATCCGGATAAGACTGAGGTGTTGGTTGTGGATCTGGGTCACCCGGGTGTGGGTTTTGGGGCTGGTCACATGTCAGGCCTATGGCTTGATGGTGTCCAGCTCATTACCTCAGATCGAGTGCATAACCTGGGTGTTATTCTTGATGATGGCTTGACCTTGAAGTCTCAGGTGTCAGCAGTGGTCAAATCCTCATTTTACCATCTAAGGAGTATCGCCTGGGTGAAACACCTGATTCCACCAGACGACCTTTCAACATTGGTCCATGCCTTCATTACCACCCATCTTGACTACTGCAATGCCCTCTACCTAGGGCTGTTTGGGGTTGATATCCACTGCTTGCAGCTAGTGCAGGATGCTGTGGCCAGGCTGCTGACTGGTAACTTCAGGACCAGTAACATTATACCTGTGCTGCGTGAACTGCACTGGCTGCCATTTCAGTGGTGGTTCACCTTCAAGGTGGGCTTGCTTACCCTTAAAGCCCTACATGAACAGGGACCCAACTACCTGAAAGATCTCCTGACTCCCTACTCCCCCAATCTCCCTCTCCAATCTGCTGATGAGGGATTGCTAGAGATTCCCAGGGTTAATCTTAAAACATCTGGTGCTCGTGCTTTTTCATTTGCACCACCAATCCCGTGGAATTCTTTACCTCATTGGTTAATAGAATGCCTGACCATCAGCAATTTTAAATCTACACTGAAAACATATTTATTTTATTTGGCCTTCCCTGATTGAGTAATTATATTGACTGATTTTTAAATAATTTATTATATCATCTAATTTATATTGTATTTTATATTATGTACAGCACCTTGATTATGAATGCCACTATATAAATAATGTTTTGCTTGCGTTGCTTGATTGCTTGCTAGATATTCACACTCCCCCCATACCCAACCTGTTGCAGAGACTGGAACTGCCCTCCACACCATGCCACGGCCAGTCACTGACTGCACTGGATCAGGCTGGGGACCTGTGCTCCAGAATGACCCAAGTGGATGTACCATGCATTGGGGCACTATGCAAGCTGTGGACTCACCAGTGTATACAGCCATGTGTATGTCCCTGGCAAACCATGAGTGGGAATTGACATACCTCCAATGCATGCCTTGTCGATGCTGTATCTTCCTTCTGTCATATACTGTTGCAGACCCACACTCTTCCCCATTCCCCTTTATAAAATGCCACCCTCCAGACTGCTGAGGTATCCGAGGTGTCATGGGTTACAGTATCCTGCAATGCCATTTGCAGTGTATGCTCCAGGCTATGGATAGTGCGTCCACGGTTCCCCGATTGTACAAATAAATGGGAGGTCAGCTGTAACATGCCTGTTCCAGGACCTGTGTGAGTGGGTACAGCATTAGCTGTCACCTGCACTGAGCAGTGCAATGACACCGGGATGATGGATCTGCATGGGAGCATCTGAGGTGTATGGTCACTGGGCATTATCACCCGCACACAGCTTGTGCCTATGTATGACACATTCTAGCATCCTACTGCCAGTGCTCCACCACCCAAAATAAGATGCTATTTCTTCTGTGAATTATCCAGGCTAAATATATAACAATCAGTAGGCATATTCTAGGAAAATACATTGTAAAAATGTGTAAAAGAAAGACCATATTGAAACTGCCTCTCAGCAGATTTGCATTGTGCAAATTCATTAGAAATAATGGGTAAAAGTATCCCAAAAGCTATCCACATCTATATTGGCTGTGACCAGAGTTTATTTATTCTGGCATGAAAGTACTGAAGATAACAAAATTCATTGTCTTAGGTTGCACTGCCCCAGTACTTATAGAAGTGAGGAGAGACTTTCTAGGGTTATTACTAGCAATTTGCCTAGACTGCTGAATTATGCTCTTATAATTACTGGTCTCCTTTTTTTCCCATAGGGAAACATTGGCATAATTTGTTGTATAAAGGAGTGTTTTATTATGACAAACATGAGCATGGCATCCCTCACTTTGTGCAGGTGCCCGCTGCCCTTGTTGCCGACTGCTCTCCACTTCCTTTTTCTCTGAACAGCAAAGATACACTAAAGCACCAGTGGTGAAGCACATCCTAGCCTTCTTTGGATCCTAACATTCTTCTGAATTACAGATCTGTACAGAACCTTTTTTTTTTGGGGGGGGTAGTTAATTGAGAATGTTATGACAATACAGTTGGAGACTCACTTAGAAAGGGTTGACATCAATGAAACACTCCAGTCAGGATTTTGTCTTCACCACAGCATGGAGACTGCACTCTTCAAGGTGTTCAATGATCACCTCACTGTGACAGATAAAGGGCTTCATTCCATTCTTGGCCTTCCTGACCTCTCATTGGCATTTGACATGGTTGACCATGGACATTTGGAACACCAGAGGCGCTATGTGGGACTCACTATTACTGTTTTGTGCTGGTGCAAGTCCTACCTGACCAGAACAATGCAGCAGGTTACCTTAGATAATTCCATCTCTGAGATGGCTACACTTGACTGTGGTGTGCCTCAAGGCTCGATCATTGGCCTCTGTGTTGTGTGCCATATACATGCTGTCATTGGTTGAGATCATCAGATGATATGGTCTGGAGTTTCTCTGTTACACAGATGATCACCAATTATACCTAATGTGCATGAGATGGGGTGCTTGGAAGAGATGAATGGTTGGTCTCCAGCTAGCTAAGCCTCAACACACGCAAGACTGTGATGATGATTATTGAACCAGATTCTTATGGATTGGTACCATATTTTCCTGCTTAAAGCAAAAACAGTTTGGATTCTTTCATGGTGATTGGCATATACTTCTATATTAATTAAAGCTACAACACAACATAAACATGAAAAGAAAACCACAAATTGGTACTCTTTTATTTTCAATATCAAGTGTCAAACAAGTCACTAATGAACATGGCAGTATATGCAAACACAAAGCACAAGCAAGTCATATAGCATCCTTTGGTGCCACCAGCAGCTGGAGGAATTATGTAACTATAATTAAAAAATTTTAAATTACTTTACAATATTTTAAATTGTAATTTTTTCCTTTTGTTTAAATTTCAGTAAGAACTCATTTTAAGTAAGCAATAAGACAATTTGGGTCATATAGCAGGTAGGACCTGGTTTACCACACATCCAGGGGCTCAATGCATTCTTCCAAATGCCTTCTGCCTTCCTAGACTCTTGAACATGTGGTAAACCCAGCACAACTGATGTCCCACTAGGTCTTATTTCTTACATTTTATAATGTGTGCTATGTTTAGTACACTTAAAATACATTTTGAATATTAAAATGTCTCAAGACCAAATATTAAAAGAAGATAGAAATCTGACATAACATTTTTGTGCCATGCCTATCTTGTGTTGTCAGGGAATAAATAATATAACAGACAATGTGCAATTTACTTACTGTTGAGCAAAGTACACACCATGGTTAGCATTTCTTTGTCTTAGTAGTCCCCATACATCCCCCTGAAGAACTCACACACACACACACACACACACACACACACACACACACACACGGCTTGAAGAAATAGCCACAGCCATATGTTTATTAGTGGATTATTACACAGTTGGAGTGACATGTACAGCTTAGAGATCTCAAACCCTAACTCAGACCCACCCCCTTCCAGTGAAGGAATTTCCTGTTGTCTGGGCCGAGGAAATTATGTACCTCATGAGTTGGTACCCAGGCCCCAGGAGTGGGTATGTCATGTGGCTAGGAAAGTGAACGACCACCCCAATCTGGTAACATGCCCACCTCCCCTGCAGGGATGAGGTTTGACCATGGGTGCACCCAAATGGGGGTCCAGGTCTTTCAGTCCCACAGATCCTGGGCTGACCAGAGGAGGTGAGCCCTTCAGAAGAATTTATCTCATTCTCATTTTTCCCATTATACCATTAATCTAAGAAAGTCTCAAGCTGCCATGTTATATAATGGTGACAGTTCCTCTGCAGGCCGTACTCATTAAATCCCTTGAGTAGGCAAAAGACGTGGAAAAAACCCTCTGAAGGAAAACTGGGAAAACTCACTCCCCAACTCCTATTGCAATCACCCATACTAAGTCAACGGGTTCCCTGTTCTACTCTGGGCGGCACAGCATTGCTTTTACAAGGGCAGGTGGGTGGGAAATCTGGAGCAGGTGAGCAGGAATGAATGGGAGCTGCTGGCTTCCAGTCCATTTTAACTCTTTGCTCTACAGCTACTCCAGGTGGCTCATACCCTGTGGGCAGCCCCAGTACTTTCTCCTTCGAGGGTGGTGACAGAACTAAGCCCCAACCACTAAGGGAGGACCCCTACCTGCCTAACTTCAAGCTACGAAGAAAGGGACAGCAACAAAGTGATGTCAACTGCAGTGTTTTGGCAGATTTTGTATTTTTCTTTATAGATTATTCACAAAGAAGACCTGTCATTGATTCTACATTTTATTTCTGTCATCCCTGTAGGTTCAATTAAACCTTTTCATTTTATGCATACTGGTTGTTGTATACAGTACCGCACAGACTGCAAATGTGCTTATCAGAAAAGTTTAGACAGTTGGAATAGCATGCTCCTTAAACAGCTGCTGATGCCTCAAGGAAAACTTTGAAAATAATAATAATAATAATAATAATACATTTTATTTAATATAGTGCCTTTCAAATATCAAAGCACTGAACAAATAGATAAAAGTTCAGCAAATACAATAAATACAATAAAATCAAAGAAATTCAGGATAGTAATTCCCTTATTTAAAACTTTTAAAGAAGACCTGGAGAGATGGAATAAATTACCTCTGTCTTTCTGGGGTAGGGCTAATACTTTAAAAATGGTTATCTTATCCAAAATTTTTTATCCCCTTTTTAACCTTAACATTTATCTGTCCAAGTCTTTCTTCAGGCCCTTATACAGAATCTGTTCAGATTTTCTTTGGAAAGGTAAAGTCTCACTCCGAGCATACGCTAAGCTCACCCACCCTAAGAAACTGGGGGGTCTCCAATTGCCTGACTTTTACATTTATTATCTGGCTATCCATGCCATGAGATTTTCGTGTTGGGTGTCCACAGCTGAAGCAGCTCCAGAATTTGCCTCCTGGTTAACTTTGGATCGATCCCTAATAAATACGTACAAAGTAGACTTGGAGGCCTTGTTATATACTCCTTGGTCTAAAGTCTCAAAAAACATAAGGAACTCCCCGCTAGGATGGGATATGAAGGCTCTACAGCAGCTCTGCTCTTTACTTCGCAAATCTAACCTAAGAGACCTTAGGCACCCTCTTCTTAATAACCCAAACGTACAAATAGGTAACTGCCCAATTAGTAATTTGCCAGGCAAGTACCCCTCAAAAACCCAATTGGCATGCCTTTTTTCGGCTGGCTCACTGCTGCCAATATCCGCATTAGCCACTAAATTTGAGGTGGGTCACAAAGATCTACTACGACTGTACCAGGTTTGCCAGTGTATATTTTCCTTTTTGGGGAAAGGGCCATGGTCAGAAGGAGCCGCAGTTATGTTAGAAAAATTAAGGCATTTAGTAGAGAGCCAGAAAGCAATATCCAAGATATATAAGTCAATTTTGTCAGATGTAATGTATAAGTGTACTTCTACAGCACACTATTGGGAGATTAACCTTGCTAAAGGATGGCCGGCCAAAACCTGGGAAAAGATTTGGATTGATACCTATTCCCTTATTAAACAGGATAAACTTAGGAATATCCAATTTAGCATCCTGCACAATCTTTATTTTACTCCCGCCAAATTATCTCAGATTTATAAGACCTCTTCATCCGAATGCGAAGATTGTGGATGCTCACTCACTACTTTATATCACAAATTGTGGGCCTGTCCTAAAATTGTCAAATTTTGGAACTCAGTCAAACAGTGGGTGGCTCCATACTTTAACATCTCAACCTTTTTTAATGAAAATACATGTTTACTAGGGATGTACACTCAAATTCCTACCCTGTCTCAAAAGATGCAAGTGGCCATGGTAGCCACAGTTACCAAATTGCTAATACTTCGACATTGGCAGAACAGTTGGGAACCTTCGTTCAGAGAATGGTGGGACAAGTTTTTAAACGCCTTAAATGCGGAGAGGTGTGTAACCCGTTTTTTTCAATCTACTGAGAAATTTCATAGATGCTGGGGTGGATTTCTTGCAAACCTGAAAAGTAAGTATGGCTATTAAAAGAGAATGAGCCTTTAACCCCCCGACCCTGGTTTCCCTTTGTGCAAAATATCAGGTCAAACTCATCCTATTGTTGACTGCATCCCCTCCAAAAATTAGACTGCTACTTTTGACTTTGGCTTTTCACTGAAAGGTTTTCTTTCCACATGCTTCAGTACCCCCTTTTTTTCTTTCGTCCTTTAGGCAATATCTCTTCGGTTGTCACCCCCTCTGTCTGCTCAAGAGTGCTGTCCCTTCCTTACGGTTTACCCTAAATTTTGTCACATTACAAACCTGTAAAGAGAGCAATTTTGTATAATATTTTTATGTATTTGCTGCCAAGGTGGGGGTGGGTGGGGCTGGAGTTTTAGTTCCTCTTTTTTTTTTTTTTATGTAGGTATTGACGTGTATAAATGCTGTCTACCAGTTTCTTGGCAATGTTTGTTCAGTTCTGACCTTATTTGTATTGAGTTGTAAAAATAAAGTTAATTGCAAAAAAAAAAATAAATTCAGGATAGGCTTTCCCGTATAAAAAGGTCTTCAATGCCTGCTTAAAGCACCCCACTGTCCTGTACTCCTATAGCTGATGGGGCAGAGAATTCCAGACGGTAGGGGCAACAAACCTCAAGGCACAGGCCCCGGATGACTTTAAGCTGACCCTCAGAGTCTCCAGCAACCCCTCGTCAGCCAAGTGGAGCTGATACATAGGAGTGTAAAGAACCAGGAGCTCTTTCAAGTAGTCAGGACCCTGTCCATATAGGGCTTTGTAAGTTAATAAACCTACCTTAAAGGTGATCTGCCACTGAACAGGCAGCCAATGCAGATCGCGCAGCACTGGGGTAATGAGAGATCTCCTAGATACCCCAGTCAACAAACATGCTGCAGCATTCTGCACTAGCTGCAGGCAGCAGATGTCAACCCCAGGAAGCCTTAAATAAAGAGAGTTACAGTAGTCAAGGCACGAGGTCACAAAGGCGTGGACCAGAACAGGCAGATCACATGACGGAATGAGATGTTTGATCCTAGCAATGTTCCTAAGATGGTAAAAGGCCATCTTGACAACTGCTGCCACCTGATGAAGGTTCAGCCCATCATCAAGCACCACTCCCAGGTCATGCACCCACTCAGAGGTAAGGATCTGAGCCCCCCCAGGACTAAACCAGAGGGGTGATCAGTCCTCATCCCCTCTGTCCTGTGACCCGAGTCCAGCACCAAAACCTCAGTCTTTCCTGCGTTCAACTTTAAACCACTAGAACTCATCCAATCTTGGATTTCCATTTGGCAGCAATTCAGTACCGAGATAGCACTAACCTGGTCGGGGCAAAAGACAGGTACAGCTGGGTATCATCAGCATAGCAGTGAAACCTCAGCCCATACCATCTTATGTCTCATGTCTCCGAGGGGCAGCATGTACACTGCAAACAATATGGGAGACAGCACCAAGCCCTGAGGTACCCCAGAAGGCAGAGAGAAAGACTCAGAAGAAAATATTCCCGAGACAACTCTCTGAGTTCTACTAGTGAGGAAAGATGAAAACCATCTGAGTACTGTCCCCGACAGCCCACAGATGAACCTCAGGCACTCGAGCAGAACCCCATGATCCACAGTGTCAAAAGCTGATGACAAATCAAGGAGTACCAGAATGGAGTGGTTTCTCTGATCTCTCACCATCAGGAGATCATTGAGCACCCGAACCAGAGCAGTCTCAGTACTATGCCTCTTATGAAAACCCGATTGGAGAGGTTCGTATAAATTATGGATGGTTAAATGGTTCTCCAGTTGAGCTGCCACAACTTTCACAATAACCTTTCCCACAAAAGGAAGGTTAGAGATAGGTCTGTAGTTCACCAGATTCTCTGGGTCCAAAGAAGCTTTCTTCAGGAGAGGTGTCACCACCGCCTCCTTCATGGAGCTAGGAAACTCATCCGATTCCAAAGAGCACCAGATAATCTGAGCTAAGACCAGGCAGATAATATCACTACAACCCAAATTCAGGAAAGTAGGGCCCCGGATCTAAACTACAGCATGTGGGGTGCATCCTCTGGACAATCCTCATAATATCAACGAACTCCAGCAGATCAAAAGTACTCCAGGAAACTCCGGGCTCTGTGACTAAGCACCCACCAACAGCATCCCCCATAGAGCGTGTCTGAAGGAACTCTTGCCTGATGTCTGCGACCTTATTCGCAAAGAATCGAGTGATCTCATCACACTCTATTTGTGAAAAACTCAGCGGAGCTACAGACAGGCTGGGTTGCACAACCTGTCCACAGTTCAGAAGAGTTGAGCCGGTCGGTTCCGTGCAACAGTGATTTCTCTGGACAGGAATTCTGCCTTCTTATGAGAAATCTCTGATTGATAGAGTTTATAATGCTCCAACAAAATAAGATGGTCGGCATACAAGACAGACCTCCACCAACGATGCTCTAACCTATGCCCTGACCTCTGTAGTACCCTCGGGGACCCATCAAACCATGAGGTCCTGGGGCAAAGCGGAAGGGGGCGAATGCAGACAGGAGTAATCAGACCGAGAGCTGAAGAAATGGCTGTATTATAGGCTGTGACTAACAGCTCAGGATCTGTACTAGTCTCACCAAACACGGAGAGGTCAATCACCACTGCCAGGTCTTCAGGGACTACATCCCGCAAAGGGCGATAACTGACCATCTCCACAGGGGTCGACCTACCCAGGGGGCAGAGAAATTGAATCTAACGGTGCAGCAATCAGACCAACCAACAGGTTCCACTACCAAGTTGGAGGCCTCGATCTCCAGGAGGAAGACCAAATCAAGAGAGTGACCACCATTGTGAGTAACTGAGGAAACAACCTGTGTGAAGCTCAGTGATGTCATCACCTGGAGGAAGTGTTGTCCAAAACATGAGGATTCGTCATCGACCCAAGCATTGAAGTCACCCAGAACCATCAGGCTGGGTGACTCCAATGCCATGTCAGCGGCAAAGTCTGCCACTTCCTGCAGGAATAGCTTCTCATAACCTGGTGGACAGCAAATGAGCACTATCCTGCAACCCACACCAGTTACCACAGTACACTTGAGTGATGTGGCCTTCTCAACTGAAAACTCAGTTAGGCCCAATACAGTCTTAAAACAGACCGCAACCCCCACCTCCTGTGATCCAATCTCGGGCGATGTATAACCAAGTAACCGAAGGGAATAGCTGCCTCTAAAATCGAGACAGCGTTCCCATCTAACCAGGTCCTGGTAATGCAAGCCAGACCCACTGTTTCAACATCTGGCATTGCATAACAGTGCCCGAGTTGGACGATGTTGGTGAGCCATCCCAGCTACTTGCCCTGCTAAAAAGGAGGTGCCCTTGGGTATGAGGACCAGGCAAGGATCACCACATTCCAGGCACCATTTTGCCCCAGGGCGTCTTCTGGTCCTAACCACCCTGATGGGAGAGCTCCACTCATTCAGACTCCACTGTCCATGCCCCCCACACCCTCCCTTCCTGCAGGCAATCCCAAGCATCCTACAGCACTGGTAGATATGAACAGGCGGGGAAAGAGGTGGCCAAATAGCAGAGGATGGGGGGGAGGCAAGCACATTCTGCCAAATTATTACAAAACAATGGGGAAAAAAAACTCCAATTCCTTAACACAATCCAAAACAGAGCTGCAATTTAAATTTAAAAACTACTAAAACTACCAAAGCACAAACCCCCCAAAAACCTAAAGCAACAACAAATAATAAGGTACTCTCACTACCTAACAATAAATAAAACAAAAGAAACATAGAAACATAGAAGTTGACTGCAGATAAGGACCGCAAGGCCCATCCAGTCTGCCCATTTCTTTTTCTACCTTATAAATGTGCCATCGGCCTTTGCTCTGTCAGTGGCCTAGCTATTCATACTCATCTGTATTGCTCCCTTATGCCTATCCCATGCCTGTTTGAAACCCTGCACTGTATTCATATCTACCACTTCCTGAGGTAGGCCGTTCCATGCATCCACCACTGTTTCTGTGAAAAAGAATTTCCTCACATTCCCCCTTAATCGGCCTCCCTCTAGTCTCATACTGTGTCCTCTTGTCCTGCTATTTTTCTTATATTTAAACATGTTAGACTCTTTCACCTTGTTAATGCCCTTAAAGTGTTTGAATATTTTGATCATATCGCCTCTCTCCCTCCTTTGCTCAAGGGTATACATATTGCGCTCCATTAATCTGTCCTCATATGTCTTCTGATGCAGTCCCTGCATCATTTTGGTTGCCCTTCTCTAGACTTCCTCAATTTGGTTAATATCCTTGTGAAGGTGTGGCCTCCAGTACTGCACACAGTGCTCCAGATGGGGCCTAACCAGTGTCTTGTAAAGAGGGATCATTACCTCCCTCTTCCGACTTGTGATACCCCTACTAATACAGCCTAACAACCCCCTAGCCTTACCTACTGCTTTAGAGGTCTGCTTGGATGATTTTAGGTCATTGGTGATGATGATGCCCAAGTCTCTTCCTTCCTTTGTGACTGCCAGCAACTCTCCTCCCAACCTATAGGTGGCTTCAGGGTTTCTCTTCCCTATGTGCATGATCTTGCACTTCTTTGCGTTAATCCCCAGTTGCCACTTTTCTGACCATTTTGCTAGTTTATCCAGATCTCTTCTCATTCTGCCCACCCCATCTGGATCATCTACTCTGTTGCAGATCTTGGTGTCATCTGCAAACAGACAAGCCTTACCCCTCTAGTCCATTTGCAATGTAACTAATGAAGATATTGAAGAGGACTGGCCCCAGGACTGATCCCTGAGGTACCCCACTTGTGACTTGCATCCCTTCTGACTGTATACTATTTACCACCACTCTCTGTTTTCTGCCCGTCAACCAATTTGCCACCCAGCTGACCAACTTCTGACCCACCCCGAGCCTACCCAGCTTATTTATCAATCTTCTATGTGGAACAGTGTTGAAAGCTTTGCTGAAGTCAAGGTATGCAACATCAACTGCTCCCCCCTTGGTCCACCACTCTGGTTACCCAGTCAAAGAAATCTATGAGGTTAGTTTGACAGGACCTTCCTTTTGTAAACCCTTGGATCCTGTGCCCCTATGGATTTCAGGAGTTGCAGTATCCTTTTCTTAAGGAGTGCCTCCATAATCTTGCCCACTACTGAGGTATGACTGACTGGTCTGTAGTTCCCTGCCTCCGCCCTGCTACCACTCTTGTGGAACGGGACCACATGAGCCTTCTCCAGTCTTCTGGGACCTCTCCTGTGCTCAGAGACTCACTAAACAGTTCTGCTAATGGATCTGCTAGTTCCACCCTTAGCTCCTTAAGTACCCTGGCATGTATGCCATCAGGTCCCATTGCCTTGTCCACCCTGAGCTTAGTGAGCTCTTGTAGGACCCTTTCTTTTGTGAAGGGAGTAGTGCTCACCTCCCTCCCCCCTGTGTCCATGGTGCTGAGCTGTGGCCCTGCCCTACCTTCTCTTCAGTAAATACTGAGCAAAAGTATCTATTTAGGATAGATGCTTTTACAGGGTCCTCCTCCTCACATGCCCCCTTTTCTCCTTTGAGCTTAGCAATACCCCCTCTGGACTTTCTCCTTTCACTAATGTATCTATGGAAAGTCTTGTCACCTTCTTTTACTGTCCGTGCTAATGTTTCCTCAGTTTGGGACTTTGTCTGCCTTACTGCCTTCCCTGCTTCCCTTAGGGCAGTTTGGTATGCCTCCTTATCTTCATCCGGCTGTGTTCCCTTATATTTCCTGAAGGCCAGCTTTTGGCTTTGACCTTTTCTGCTACTGTATTTGAAAACCAAAGTTGTTTCCTTCTTCTTTTGTACTTTCTTTTCTGTCTAACACAATGGGATGTTGCTTCAAGTATTGCATTCTTAATGCTTGCCCACTTTGCCTGTACCGCCTCCCCTGTGTTTCTTTTTTCCAGGGCTAGCTTAACTCTGTTGTCCATCTTAGCAAAGTCAGCTCCTCTGAGGTCCCATATTTTTGCCTTGGAATGGGATGATTTAAATATAGTGGCCAAATTGAACCATACCATGTGATGGTCACTGGTCCCCAGGTGACCTTCTACCTGGAGATCTGTGATCTAACTAAACAATCAAATATAATAAAACATATAAATAATTTAATTGAAAATATAATAAAATAAAGTAAACAGCACTTCAGGACTATAAATTATGGGACCAGTCACTGAAAGTCTCTCAAGTATATAAGATACTATGATTCATGGAGCTCACACCTCCACCGGGTAAATGTCCGAAGAAAGGTTCAGTCTGCTCAGTCTCTCACAATGGCAGATGAAACCATAAACTGGGTATAAAAAGATGGTTGGCCAGATACTCTCACTGCCAGAGGAGGTACAATGAAACCAAAAACAATCCCCCTGTGCTACCTCTCACATAGGCAGGGAAGGGCTAGAAAGTTGTTTTAAAAAAATGACTAACAAGGTACTCTCACTACCTGATAAATTGAAAGCCAGATATGGAAGCCGTATGAGGAGAGACTATAGGAGCTTAATATGTATACCCTTGAGGAAAGAAGGGAGAGGGGGGACATGATAGAAACTTTTAAGTACCTCAGTGGAATCAACAAAGTCCAAGAGGGTAGCATCTTTCAGAAAAAGAGACAAGAACAAGGGGACGTAATTTAAAGATAGAAGGAGGGCGGTTCAGGGGCAATGTGAGGAAGTATTATTTCACAGAGAGGGTAGTGGATGCATGGAACAGCCTTCCTGAGGAGGTTGTGGGGTCTAAAACTGAGAGATTTCAGAATGCATGGGACAGACATGAGCAATTCTTGTGGGGAGTAGGAAGAAATAGGCTGTTGGTTAACTAGGATCTTCGGCCTATCCTGTAGGTAGGGAAATGGGCAGACTAGATGGGCCTAGCGGTCCTTATCTGCCGTCAAAGTCTATGTTTCTATGTTTCTATGGTTCTGTCTAGGCTACCTCTCACATAGGCAGGCAGAACCATAGATATTGTAAACAAAAGTAATGTAAATACTTTCACTGCCTTCCAGATGTAAATATGACTATCAAATAAAAGAGGTCTGATCGTGTCCAAAGTCAGGTTCATGCAGACATTTCTGAACAGGTCTTCTTCAAGGGTTCTGGATCTCAGGCCACCTGAAAGCTGGCAGGGGGCCCAAAAAACTTTGCCCCAAAGGAACCATTGCCAGAGATAATCCCCCACTGCCGCTTCAGCCCACAGCTAGAGTCGGCTCACCAGATGACTCCCTGAAAACCTAGGAGCCTCAGGGTGAATCAGTCGACTCCCCAGATGACACAAACCCCAACTCCTGCACAGTGAGGGATCCAGTGACAAAGCTCCATGAAGCAAAGTTGGACCCACTCTTCCACACCAACCGTGAGTCCCACAAACGGCCAAACCCAAACCAACAGTACCTTCCGTTCTCCACAACAAGAAGAGTTTGTTTATGCCTCATAATCTTCATAAAAGTGAAATCCATCAGATAATCCAAATGATAGAAGAACAGTTCAGAGCCAGCCAGGGAGCAACACAGCGCGGCTCTTCAAAAAGGGAGCTTCCCTCAGCAGGATTCTCTAGGCAAAGAGCTACCTTCAGCACAGAGCACCTCCACTAAACGCCACTCCTCCAGTCAGGCCCAAAAATCAAACAAGGACCCAGTAATCTGATTCACAAAAATATGCAAGTCCTACTTGAGCAGTGTTAAACAAAAGGCGTTCACACTGCTCCAAAAACCCTCCAACATTGAAATGACAAAATCCTGAAAAGACGCTCAGCTCACTTACTACCTCAACTGTAGTGTCCCTAACTAACTATTCTATATTTCAAAGTTGTAGGTTCCGTTGGTTTCAAATATCAAAAAAGCAAATAACTAAAAAACTAAGACAAAGATACAAGTAAAAATGTGCTGCAAATAAACACAAATTGCAGCAAAAGCATTCTGTTTACATTCAGTACACATTCTATAGATTTTTCTTCCTTATTATTTATTACTGAAGAAATTTGGATTAATACATTATATTTATCCCTTAGAGTTCATCTGCCTCTATAGCTTAGTCCCTACTTGAAATCTTATGATCATAGGATCCCAGGATCATAGGGAATTACAGGTTCATTAGACCGAGGTCCTTTACCAAACTTTCCACCATTCCATTCCAATCTAATGGTGGAATAAGCACTTACAGTCTCCCATGTATAAATCTAATCTCCTTTTAAACATTTCTATATTTCTGCTTTCTACAATATTACTTGGAAGTGAGTTCAATGCATTTATAATTCTCTGGGAATGCCTATGTTTTATTTTATGCATCTTATTGGTTTCGTCTATTAGCTTATAGTTATGAGATCTAATGATGTTATTATGAGTCTTATGTTTTACCAATCCAATTGTCTCTAAAAGTAAGTCACCCTGTTAGGCTTTATAGGTAAGACATAGGTCACCTTTTGTTCTCCTATATTCCATCGAGTATAATTTTAACTTTTTCAGTTTTCCATTGTAGTCTAGACAATCCATATGTTAAATTTGTCTAGTAATTCTTCGTTAAACTTTTCCCATTTTAGTTTTGCCCTTTATGGTATATGGGGCACAAAAGGGAGAATAGTATTCCAAATGAGGCCTTACCGAGGGGGTAAGAACCACATTAGACCTACTGCCAATAACTTTGTAGCACCACTGCTACTAAAAGCAGGCCCTCATATGACACTGTCTAATCCACTATACTGCTCCACTATCTCAGTCAGGGCCCCCATTATGTCATTGTTTTCTTGTTGCATTGCTTAACTAACACTCTGTATAGGCTTGACTCACTGTTCTTGCTGTATTGCTTAGCTAACACTCTGTATAGACCTGCCTCACTGTATTATAATGCATGTACCTTACTTGCTGAACATCTAGAATTATCACTCTGTATTTCATGGCACTGTTTATGTATGTCTCTTGTAACTAGACGTGGAGCCTTTGGAAATGAGTCCATGACTCAAAGGTTTGTAATTCTGATATTTCTAATAAATAAATAAAATAGTATATAGAGGGATAAGTACCTCGGCTTCCCTACTTTTTATATGCATGAGGGTACGCCAGATTGTGCCGTGACATTTCCTGTTTCATGAGTATGTGTATTAAACTTCAGATATTTTGTTACATAAACTCCAAGACCCTTTTCATTTGTTGTTACCTGTATTAGGATTCCGTTTAGTGTGTATTCAGACTGTGGGTTATACTTCACCAAGTGCATAATCTTGCATTTTGATTCATTAAACAATAATTCATGTTGCCGAGCCCAGTTTCCTATTTGATCTAAACCATCTTGAAATCTTTTAGCAGTATTGATATTATTTACTATACTGCTGACATTACAATTGTCAGCGTACTTACATAACCATGTCCTTGGAGACGTTTGCATAGATGACACAAGTATATTATAAAGAACTGAGCCCTAAACAGAGCCCTGGGGAACTCCAAGTGTCACTGGGCCCCAATCAGACACACACTGTTTCCTATTATCTTGCCAAGAACCTATCCATCTAATGATATTTGGGTGGAACTGTAATCTAATTAAAGTTCTTCAATCAAGATATCATGGGCCACTGTATCAAATGCCTTTGAGAAGTCCAAAAAGACCACATCCACAGGCATACCTTTATCCAAGGCAGCACTAGATGGTTCGAAGAATTGCATCAAGTTGGTCAAGCATGACCTGCCTGTAACAAAGCCATGCTGAGTTGGATCTATATGCCCTATTTGTGCTAGATGTTTCAGTATACGTTTTTGCAGTAACTTTTTTAACATTTTACCTAGAATTGAGGTCAGGCTAATTGGTCTATAGTGTATGACATTCAGTTTGGAGCCTTCTTTGTGTATCAGTGTTATTAATGCCTCATTCCGCTCAGGTATTGTTTTTTCTTCTTTTAAGGAGATGTTAAAAGGCTTTTGAGATGGAGACTGCCATTTGCTGTGCAAGTTCCTTCAGAAACTTAGGTGTTAGTCCATCTGGCCCGGGGAGCTGTTGTTTTAAGTGAATTAATAACCTCTATTACATCTTGTGGCAAAAATTGTGCAACATCATTTTGAAGTCCTGGTATTTCTCTGGAGATTTGCTCCTTGTTTCAAAATACACTAAGAAAATAGGAGTTTAATTCAGTGGCAATATCTTTTTCAGAGTTCACCAGACCTCTTTGGGTCATAAGGGGCCTACTGTGTTGTTGTTTCCTTTGATGGAGCCAATATATTTGTAAAACGTTTTCTAGTTATCTTTGACAGTAGTTGGCAGATGTTTTTCCATGTTTTGTTTCGCTTTTTTAATTTCATGTTTGCATTTTTTTAACAGCTGCCTTATATGAATGAAAGTTAGCTTCAGTTGGATGTTTCTTCTTTCTTTTACATATTTTTTTGTTCTTTCTTATAACTCCGTGGATTATAATGCTCCACCATGAGCGCACCCTCTGACTTTTGTTATATTTTGTTGTTTCAGGCACCCATTCATTTATGCATGTAGTTATTTGGTCATTAAGTCTACCCAAAATGTCTTCTAGACTAAGATTATTTAGTTCATGCTTCCTGTTCCAACTATCTAGATATCTTCTCATGTTTAAATAATCGGCCTTATAAAATTCCCTAAATTTTGCCTTCCCCCTACTTGGATCCTAAGCCTCTGTTATGACATCACAATCAGTTGTCATGGGAGTAACTGAGATGTCACATGCAGAGCATTATGACCTCAGGTAGGGAGAAAGCAACAGTAATACATGAACTTTTCAAGAACAAAGATACTGTTTTCATGCACATGGCCTCAGTTAAAAATAATGGGAAGGAGGAATAAATAACTAATGTGAAATATAGCTGATCTGTGTCTAAATATTACATTTTGTTCAAGTTCTCTTGAAGGTGTCATCTGCTCTTTAATCACCAACAAACAGAACTGCTGCAAAGCAGAGAAAGCTTAGATTCTGCTGGTGTCATCTTCATCATCTGTTTTCATATTCTGCCACCGTCCCTGGAAGTCATAGGTGAATCTTTTGAGAATATGATTTGAGAAGGTAAAACTTGGTACATTTTCAGGATTCCTCCTTGATCAGCTATCAGATCCAATATTTCCCTCAGCATTTTATGTGCTCACAGTACACACTAGCAGCTAGAAAGCATGGTGATTATGTAAGTGAAGACTTGCTGTTTCCACTTTCAGTCCTCAAAAGGATCACGAGAGAAGCTAATGAGTGGTTCTTGGAAGCAGATATCCGATATTTTGGAAAATGACAGGAAAACATGCTCCACAGCAAGTGCAAGAGTAGGTGATTCAGTATAAAGCAGCTTTACAAAAGCAATGTGATTCATTGCATGACTTCTAAGAGACCTGGCTACAGCATTTGGGGATAGGTACAGTAGATGAAGGAGTAAATGGTGAGATAGCCAATACCTAATCCAGCATTAATGAATGAAAGAGCATCCTCATTATCATCATCCCCATTCTCATCACGTGGATCTGCTAAGGGATTTGTATTTACCTGTATGGCAATAAGCAGCATTCCTCAATAGTGTTTCTAAAAGAGACAACTGTTACCACTTGAACAGAGGTCAGAAAGAGTGGCTCTGATTAAAATATTGCTACACTGCTGAGGCACTTGCAGTTTTGGAAATAAGAGTATAGTGATATGCTGAATGCATAATTATGCCTGAAGAATTCCTGCAAAATGGCAATTCCACTTATGAAATGCATTTTGGAAGTTTGGAGGTAATCTGTAAAATTAGAAAAGCATTCTGTGGATTTGTTTTTTTGAAACTGTGGATTGCAATTCTGCATGTTTTTCCTTGGATAAAGGGATTGCATAAATGTAAACTGTTTGAAGGTCCTTCCACGGTTCAACTATTACTGTATTTTTGTGTACAATAGTGGCAATTAATATGGCCAGATATTTCACAATATTTTTAATGTTTGTGAGGTGATGGAATGGTCCTGGTGTAGCAGCTACATGTTGAGCAGTTGCTGGCAGCTGACTTGCAATGTCCTGGAGCTGTCTCCATTTTGTGACCGTGAACGTTGTTATTTGGGCTAATGTTCTGATCATCAATTGCCATTCCACTTTTCTGAGTCACCACAGTCCAACTGAACAGCATCTTCCATGCCATGTCACTGCTTTAAGTGAGCTTGAAGCATGGCATCTGGCAGAGTTTGGCCTATGGCTTTTTCTGACCTCTTCTACCCTCACCATTTGAGCACAGCAGTATTTTTTTTACAATCCAGCTTTTTATTCTACCACCTACAGTACTGTCCTCTCAGCCCAGGGGCCTGGCTATATACTCCATGAAGGCTCCCTAGACCCATCCACCACTAACACCACTGTCCATCTGTACAGAGGTGATTCCGAGTGCAGAACCTGTCTGAAGGTTGCCCTGGTATTTGTCTCAGTTCTTTGTCACCCACCTCCCAAGTACACCTGTTGATTGCCACAGTCAACCACTTATGAACACAGATGAAAACCTGCAGAGTAGCTGCCTTCCTGTTACACTGCACAGCATTGACAGTAGAAACTGGTACTATCCCTACTTGTCTGGTATCAACTGGTGTCCACTAAGAAGGGAAACGAAAGTGAAGCGAGCATTGGTGGACCCACAGAAGTTCTGCTTGGCTAGAAAAAACAATCTGAGGAAGCTTGATGAACTTACCAGCCAGTGTCAACTAACTGCATCCATCCCACCCTCACCTTAGAATCACTAGTGCCTCTGTGGGACACATCAGCCTTGTATTGTAAATACTGTAATTGTATAATTTCAAAGTTGTTTCAGTTCAAATTTCTTAACTAAATATTTTGTGAAAAAAAAACAGAGGGCTTGATTTTTAAAGGGCCCCATTGATCAAAGCAAGCTGAGGCAAACAGCAGCTTGTGTCAATCACTGGTGCACCAGGGACCCTGCAACTGATTTTGGTACAGGTAGTCTCCCAATGCCAAAGCCCCACAGGTCAGTGCACCCACTCCCATATGCCACACAGAAGGCACAGGGGAGGGCATTTCTGCAAGCTGCATGATGGCCCTGCATCATGATGACTGGTTCTGTGGTCCACAGGCTGCATGCCATGGTGGCTGCCAGTGGCTGTGGGGGGGTCCAGCAGGAGCTAGGTGGGAGGTGGTAGCAGACACTGAAGGCCATAGGCCATGCCTGAAGGAGACACCACCAGTATCAGAATGTGTGAGACAGCCATGGGATAGCTGTGGGGGGGCAGAGTGTGGATGGGAGCTTGGAGGGGGTGTGTTATATGGTTGTGAGCCATGATGGGATGGCTATGACCAGGCATGGGGATGGTGTGGGGGGTGCTACAAGAAGCACCATTGCAGCCTGACATGATAGCTGGGGAATACCAGGTAGTACCCCAGGTAGCAGGTGCACCTGTCCCGGACCTGCAGTGGTGCCCCACCATCCCCGCACCTTGTGGCAGGATGGTGGTTGCTGCTATGAGCCATCCTCAGTGGGCACAAGGGCTCAACTCCCATGTCACACCAGTGCCACGGATGGTGCCCAGGCTGTTTGGCCAGCTCTGGGCTAGTCTACCTGCTGGGACCATGTGCCCCTTGGGGGGGCTTGCAAAATAACAAAGTTGGAGCACTGCCCTGTCATAATCCCCCTTCCACCATTGTGCTCCAGTGTGGCTGTCACAGTGAGGGCACAAGCCCGGTTGGTGCAGATGATCCCCTGGGTGACACAGGCTGCATTTGAAAATCAGAATGGTGCTAGGTGCAGCCCAGTGGCCTCTTGTGCCATTTATCCTTGATGAATGCCTCCTTGTGCCAGTCCTCACAAATTGAAAATTGAGCCCAGAGTGTTTTTGTGCTGATTGGGAGTTTTATTGTACTGGTATGGGAGCACCATGAGTAATGGGGATGAGAGGAGGTACAACACTGTGCTGCCGGTGACAGACAGATGCCCAGCATGTTTATAATTTCTGTGCAGTATACTTAATGCTGCGACCTGCTATTGGAGAGGATGTACTGAGTTACAATGTGATTTTGTTTCAGTGTGCTTCCCTGGAAATCTACAGCTGCAGCTATTGACATGGTCAAATATTTCCAGATATTTCTAAAGACACTCTATCTTTGGTGGCCATACAGTGGTACTGTGAACAGGCAGTGAGTTTCTCTAGCATTATTACAGCAATATCAGGAAATATCTGACCATACCAATTGCTACAACTGTAGTAACACCATGGTGGATGAAGAAGAGAATAGGACTTGCAAGAGAGGTAAAGAGGGAAACAGAAATAATTAGAAAACACTAGTAATAAATATATAGAGAACACATGAATTTAGCTTTGGACCACTCTTGCTAATGAACCTGTTGCCCTGTAATACTTTAAAATATGTTGTCTTTTTAAAAGGCAAGAACAGATCTAGTAATTTCATTGGCAGAGAGAAGTCCGCTAACCGTACATTAAATCTCTATAAATGCACAGTCAGCTGCTGAATCTAATTTTCTTATCCCAAAAAATCTACTTAACAATATCAGTAAGCCTCCAAACAGAAAGTAAAAAAAATAAAAAGTGGCCACCATATTGGAAATCTTTGAATTTACTACACTAATATTATTTATTTTTAACTGGTCACAGTCTTTGTAAAAAAAAATTGCACTGCCACACTTACAGAAAAAAAACACATTTTCCCACAACTTTAAAAAGGTTTACCCCAATTACTTAAAATCAACTTTTTGTGCCAGTACACAAATAAAACGGGACTCAATTCACAAAGGTTGATGCAGGGCTTTCACAAGCCCTGTGTCATACCCCGTTCTGCCCCAAACACATTGCCACACCAAGTGCCCAATTCTAAAGCTCATGTGCATTTGTGACAATTTACCCCCTTTACAGTGGCTTGCACAAAATAGTTGGTGCAAATCCCATAATGATGACCACAAAGTTTGATCATCAAAATCTGGTCTAACTCATGGCATGTGGCTCACCAGATTCAGAATCCCAATTGCCAGGCAGGGAATGCTGCAAGTCCCGTGCACCATGTGTTCTGTGCAGCCAGGGCTTGCGGCATTATAATTCTTTCAAGAACTGAGCCCCCCTGAGTTTAACCATTCCACCACTAACTGATCACTTACACCCTGCTTCAACATACTGCATAATGAATAACAGCTTATGTTCTCCCATTTTAAATTATTTAAATCAAAGTAACATTTTCTCTTAAAAATTCCACACCTCTTCACTTCTGTTGCCTGTCATGATGTGAGTGAGGTTCTTTGGGAGAGAGCTGCTGAACTACCATATTGGAACCTGTAAGGCAGGGGGAGGAGTGTGACATTAGGACTACTGCTGCAGCTCCGGCTGCAAAGGAAACCACTGCCATTAAGCTCCCTGGTCCCATTCCTACAGTACTTGGAGCTGGGACAGCAACTCACTGGGACTCCTGCTATTTTGAGAGGCAGGGAACTCTGAATAAAGATGTGCCTCCTGCCTTGACCAAAAATGACTGGTGCTGTCTGCCACAGGCCCATTTCTACTGTTTGTTGGGGCCAGGACACTAACACATAGTGCAGCTCCTACTGCAACTTAAAATAATGGCTGAGCATGACAGCCTGACTGATCAGCAGTGCTGGCCACTAGAGAGTAAGACCTCATTTGTCTCAAATGAGACTGATCAGTGGCTTTGGCCACTGGACAGTGACTGACCAACTCAGTTGTGACATAAAAGTGAAGCAAAAGATGTTCCACTTCAGAGTTAGGGCTATATGAATAGCACTACCTGCTGAATAAAAACACAAACAGCACCACTATTTAAAAACAACTGACTTTTTTTAACATTTGAATCCAATAAAGTGATCTCTTTTAAAATAAAACAATACTCAGTTATTTTTCTTTTCACTTTTTATTGCAATTGCACTACAAATGAGCAAATGAGCCATTTTTATCAGTGAGATAAGCCACTTCAGGTTGTGCAAAAAGGGATTTCATTGCACTTCCCAGGGGTGTAAGGACACTTAGCCTTCAGCCATGTATCTTACCACACCCTTGGGATGATTGGGTAGGTTACATTCTGGATGCTGTTTTGGCACTAGCTGTCCAGAGCTGTGCAGTAATTGACCAGTAGTTGCACAGGTTCCAGGAAGTGACTTCCAAAATATTGAACTTGTTTTGTAGGCTGACCAGAGTGCATAGAAGTATCATTGTGCTCCTTTGGACTAATTAGCAGTGACAGTTTGATTATAAAAAACAAACAAACAAAAAAAAAACATTATGAGTGACCTGCCTTCCAGTCAGTTTATTGAGGCACATCCAGCCATTTGGTGTGAACATGTTTTTAACAGTGGTGTAGATAGAGTTGGCCCTAAAAAACAACAAAGACAGCAGACATTGCATGAACATCATGACAGACACAGACTTTACTTCATCAGACAATATGTTTGTTCAGTAATCAAATCATACCAAAAACAAAGAGATGACATGCAGCAACATCACTCATAGAAATCTTCGCAATTGTTATATCTGACCAAGACTTGCAGACACTAAAGGAATGAAAAGTGATTTCATCCAACACCCCTGCTGGATTAGTCCAAAAGGTTTGGCTGTATATACAGCTCTATTTGGCTAGACAAGGATGTGAAGGTGTCCAAAACTTAAAACCAGAGTCTTTTGTATAAAAAAAAGAGATGAGAACAACCTTGAGTGTGTATCTTTAAACTTTAATGAAGAGATAAAGAATCATAAGAATTGTAATGAAATCAATAAAGAAAGTTTCTGAGGTTTTATGTTTGCTTGCTCTGGAGCTCTTTTATGCCCAGTCAGAAGTTTCAAAAGGCATCTCTCCAAATTGCCAACGGACCCTCTAAGTTTCTACCTACACCCAAGATGTCTTTCAGTAAAACATAGAAATATAGAAACATAGACTCTGACGGCAGATAAGGACTGCTTGGTCCACCTAGTCTGCTCATTTCCCTACCTACAGGATAGGCCGCAGATCCTAGTTAACCAACAGCCTATTTCTTCCTACCCCCAACAAGAACTGCCTTAGAAACATAGAAACATAGACTTTGACAGCAGATAAGGACCGCTAGGCCCATCTAGTCTGCCCATTTCCCTACCTATAGGATAGGCCGCAGATTCTAGTTAACCAACAGCCTATTTCTTCCTACCCCCCACAAGAATTGCCTTATGTCTGTCCCATGCATTCTTGAATTCTCCCACAGTTTTAGACACCACAACCTCCTCAGGAAGGCTGTTCCATCCATCCACCCTCTGTGAAATAATACTTCCTCACATTGCCCTGAACCGCCCTCCTTCTATCTTTAAATTGTGTCCCTTGTTCTTGCAAGTCTCTTTTTCTGAAAGATGCTACCCTCGTGGACTTTGTTGATTCCACTGAGGTACTTAAAAGTTTCTATCATGCCCCCTCCTTCTTTTCTCAAGGGTATACATATTAAGCTCCTTTAGTCGCTCCTCATACGGCTTCTCTTGCAGACCCTGCACCATTTAGTTGCCCTCCTCTGGACTACCTCTATCCTGTCTATGTCCTCTGGAGATGGGGTCTCCAGAACTGGACACAGTACTCCAGATGGGGTCTCACCAACTGTCTGTATAGAGGATAACAACTTCCTGTTTTCTGCTGATACCTCTCCTATACATCCCAGTATACCCCCAGCCCTCCCTACTGCCTTCTCCATTGCTTGCTAACCTTAAGGTCATCTGATATGATTACCCCAGGTCCTTTCCTTTTGTTGTTGTTACTACCTCCCACCCATTGTGTATTCTTCCCTGGGTTCTTGTTTCCCAGGTGCATCATTTTGCACTTCTTGCTAGATCCTAGCTGCCACTTGACCATTCCTCCAACCTTGCCAAGTCCCTTTTCATCCTTTCCACGTCTCCTTGTGTATCAACCCTGTTGCAGATCTTTGTGTCATTTGCAAAAAGGCATACTTTTCCTTCCAGTCCCTCTGCAATGTCACTGATGAAGACATTAAAAAGGACTGGACCCAATACTGAACCCTGCGGTACCCCACTAGTAACCCCTTTTTCTTCAGAGTGGACTCCATTTACAATTACCTTCTGTGTCCTGTTGTGCAGCCAATGTTTTACCCAGGCTACCACCCTGGGACCCACTCCCAGGCTGGTTAATTTGACTATTAATCTTTTGTGTGGGACTGTGTCAAATAGCCTTATGTCTGTCCCATGCATTCTTGAATTCTCCCACAGTTTTAGACCCCACAACCTCCTCAGGAAGGCTGTTACCATGCATCCACTACCCTTTCTGTGAAAAAAATACTTCCTCACATTGCCCCTGAACTGCCCCCCCCAATATTTAAATTGGGTCCCACTGTTCTTGCATGTCTCTTTTTCTGAAAGATGCTACCCTCTTGGACTTTGTTGATTCCACTGAGGTACTTAAAAGTTTCTATCATGTCTCCCCTCTCCCTTCTTTCCTCAAGGGTATACATATTAAGCTCCTTTAGCCTCTCCTTGTGCAGCTTCTCTTGCAGACCCTGCACCATTTTAGTTGCCCTCCTCTGGACTGCCTCTATCCTGTCTATGTCCTTGCCGGAGATGGGGTCTCCAGAACTGGGCCGCAGTACTCCAGATGGGTCTCACCAACTGTCTGTACAGAGGATAACAATTTGTTTTCTGCTGGGATGCTCTCCCTATGCATCCCAGTATACCCCTAGCCCTCCATACTGCCTTCTCACATTGCTTGCTAATCTTAAGGTCATCTGATATGATTACCCCCAGGTCCCATTCCTTTTTTGTTGTTGTTACCACATCCCCCCCATTGTGTAATCTTCCCCTGGGTTCGTGTTTCCCAGGTGCATTATTTTGCACTTCTTTGCATTGAATCCTAGCTGCCATATTTCTGGCCATTCCTCCCACCTTGCCAAGTCCCTTCTCATCCTTTCCACGCCTCCTTGTGTATCAACCCTGTTGCAGATCTTTGCGTCATCTGCAAAGAGGCATACTTTTCCTTCCAGTCTCTCTGCAATGTCACTTATAAGGCATTAAAAAGGACCAGATCCAGTACTGAACCCTGCGGTACCCCACTAGTAACCCCTCTTTCTTCAGAGTGGACTCCATTTACTACTGCCCTCTGTGTCCAGTTGTCCAGCCAATTTTTTACCTGGCTACCACAATGGGAATCACTCCAAGGCTGACTAATTTGTTTATTAATCTTTTGTGTGGGACTGTGTCGAATGCCTTGCTAAAGTATAGCTAGGTCCTGTCCACAGCCCCTCCCTGGTCTACTACTTTGGTTATCCAGTCAAAGAAATCTATTAGATTCATTTGACATGACATTCCCACTGTGAATTCATGCTGCCTTGGGTCCTATGCCCCACTGGCCTCTAGGTACTCAACAATTCTTTCCTTCAGAAGTGACTCCATCGCTTTCCCTACCACAGAGGTCAGACTGACAGGTCTGTAGTTTCCTGCCTCTGTCTTGGTCCCACTTTTGTGAAGCGGAATCACATCTGCCTTCCTCCAGTCCTCGGGTACCACACCATCCTCCCATGATTTGTTAAAAAGAGTAGTCAGTGGTTTCACTAGTTCCCCCCTTAATTCTTTTAGAATTCTAGGGTGAATTTCATCAGGCCCCATTGCTTTGTCCAGCTTCAGTTTTAGGAGTTCTTGTAGAACCCTTTCTTCTGTGAAAGGACTGGGATCGACCCCCCATCAAGAGTGCTTCTGTTAATTGGATTGGGCACTTCCCCCTGCTCTTTTGTGAATACTGAGCAGAAATATTCGTTCGGTATCTCTGCTTTTTCACTGTCCCCCTCAGCCCACCCACCATTCATTCTATTCAGCCTCACTATCCATCCCTTTGTCTTTCTATGATCTCTGATGTACCTATAAAAGATTTTATCCCCCTTCTTAACCGAGTTGGCTATCTTTTCCTCAGTTTGGGCCTTTGCTATTCTGACCCCCATCCCTGCTTCCTTATGCCTTAACTGGTACAGCTCTCTGTCCTGCTCCTTCTGTGTTTCCTTATACTTCCTGAATGCTATCTTTTTCTCCCTGACTTTCCCAGCCACCTCTTTTGAGAACCATAATGGCTTTTCTTTGATTTGATTGTTTTTGCTTCACATAAGACTTGTTGCCTCTGTGATGGCAGTTTGATGATTCCCATTGTTGCACCACCCTCCTTCTAGCCTGTTTGCTAGTGCTTTTCTGAGGCACTCTCCCATCTTGCCAAAGTCAGCCCTCCTAAAGTCCAGTACACTCACTTTTGTATGGCTTGACTCTGTAGCTGAGTTTAACGTGAACCACACTGTTTGATGGTCACTTGTTCCCAGATGGCTACCCATTTCTAGATGTGAGATCCTCTCTTCTTCCCCATTTGAGAGTACCAGGTCTAAGATTGCTCCCTCCTGAGTGGATTCCATCACTAGCTGTCTGAGGCATGCCGATTGTAGGGCATCGAGAATGACCCTGCTCTTGGATGTGGCTGCAGCAAAGGTGCTCCCATTAACATATGGCATATTCAGGTTCCCCATCCTAAGGATGCTTTCTGTCATTTTCTTGTCCATTTCCTCCCCCTGAGATGGGGGTCTGTATACAACCCCCTTGCAGATTGTAGTGCCATTTACAGTCTCCAGGGTAACTCACAGTGCCTCCTCTCCTCTCTGTTTACCCCTTAGTTCTGTTGCTTTGATCCCTTCCCTTACATAGACAGCTACTCCTCCTCCTCCTCCTCTTTTACCCTCCCTGTCCCTCCTGTAGATTGTGTACCCTGGTATGCTGACATCCTAGTCATGGTTCTCTGTGTACCATGTTCCTGTGACTGCCACGATATCCAGGCATCCCTCTTCCATCAAGGCCACCAGTTCAGGGAGCTTTTTACCTAGACTATGTGCATTGGTACTCATTACCTTCCATTTTTTGATGGTCTTACCCCTTTGTGCCCCATCCCTGTCCTTACTGCCTTTGCCTTTTTTTCCATTTACCCTTCATTCTCCCTATCGATTTCTCTATCTTGGTGTTTATCTCACTAACTACCCTGATTTTTTTGGGGGGGGCCTAGGAGTTCTCTGATCCTTTTCAGTACCTCCCCCCCTTGACAAATTTAAATGCTTACAAATGAAGCATTTAAACCTATCACCTAGGATCCTGGTTCCCCTTCTGGACAGATGCAGACCATTGCACCAGTATAGGAAGGCACCCCTCCAGGAATCAGGACCACCAGTCCACATTGAAAGCAAAACCCTGATCACTGTACCAGTTTTTCAACCATTGATTGAATCCCATGGTGCAGAGCACCCTAGCCTCACCCATGTCATAGACAGGCAGCATCTCTGAGAAGATTACCATGCGTGCTACTTGTCTAAGGCCCCTCCCCAACTCCACAAACTCCCTCACACTGCTTTGATCCCTTTCTCAACCAGGTCATTTGTCCCAGGCGGACAATGACATCCAGCTCCTCTCCGTGCAGCTGCTCCCGCAGGATTGCTTCCTGTCCTCGAAGCTATGTCACCAGGCAGGCACCTTACCTCCATCTCCTCCCCTCTCCCAGTTCTACCTTCCTAACAATGGAGTCCCCCACCAGGAGTTATTTCCTTCCCCTGTGGGGTCCCATGCCATCCTCCTGTGGATCTCTTTTGTGGAGGTTCCCAGCATCCTCCTTGGTCTTCACAGTGGGTGCCTCCATAAAGGAACCACTCTGCCAGAATGGCATATGAATTGTGGAGAGGTACAACTGGAGGGATGCACCTCTGTTCAACCACCCTCATCCTCCCTGAGCCCACTGTGGTCCAACCACTCCTCTTTCTTGGTAACATCTGAGTCAGCGGTGGTGGCCCTGGTGGTCACTGGGTGGAAGAGGAGGTCCCCGGAATCCTGGTCAACTCAGCCTGGAGATGAGCAACCTCCTCCCTCAGCACAGAAAGGTGTCTGCAGATGGAACAATACCACATCCTCCAGAACATCTCCTGGAAGACTGCTGCTCCACAGCCACTGCACCACTCCCATCATGTCTTATGTGTGACTCCTCAACTGTTGTTTTGTATGCTTACTCTTTCCTCTCTCAGTTTATTTATTTATTATTTATTTTGTTTCTCCCTACTTTCCTGCTGCTTCCATGCCCATAAAGCTCCTGCTCTTCCTGTTCTGGGACAGGAAGTTCCTGTATTCCTCTGTAGTCTTCTTCTTACTTGCTCAGAGTCAGACCTCCAGCTGCTGGGGAGAATGGAGAGCTACTCTTTTCCTTCTAGGATGGTGAGTATTTTGTGCCTCTGTGATCACTCCCTTCCTGCTCCCAAACAGGACGTTTCTGTTGTCAGTCAAATTCTTTCCCTATAAAAGTGAAACTGGCTAAGGGTGGGGGATGGAGGGGATGGAGGGAGTGTTATAAAGTCCCAGTAGAGTAGTAAAGTTCTAACAGCACCTCCTTCCTCTTGCTGTTTCCTGCCAAAAGCAATCTAGGATAGTTTTAAATCCAAGCACATGGCTTCCTGCTGCCTAAGCCACTACCACTAATTCACAGTTCCCTTCTTCACCTAGCTGACTGCACAGATAACAGTTCCCTTCACCCAACTCAGACAAACTCACTAACTCTTGTCTTCTTTTTGTTTGTTTGTTTTCACCCTAAATTGAAAGTCCCAGTAGTAGAGTTCTAGTTCTTAATCCTGAGTGTAACATCTGGGCCTGGGTAACATGGCCCATGGAAGTGTTTCTGCTGCTGTAGGTGTCCCCTCCCCATGGACATATTCCAACCTTATCTCTAAACATGGGGAGGGAGGGCTACATTTCTATGTATGACAGATTATGTGATTCAAATGGATAAAAAGTTTTGCACATGTGCAGTTTGTTTACACAGCATGTTTTGATACAAATGTGTGTGATGTTTGTTGGGGGGAGGGGTAAAGCAATGCAGGCTTAAGGATCAAATGAACTAAAAACAAAACAAATTAAATACCTGTGCCAGATACTGTTATGCACACCATCAAGCCCAGTAGCGATGAAAAATTACATACATATAGTGATGTGCGAAATACGCAAAATTTGCTGGCTGCCCATCAGTGGGGGGGGGGCACTAGATACCAGGGATTTAATTCTTACAACCCCCCCGGCATTCAGTTGGGTGAGGGACCACTAGACAGCAGCGATTTATATATATTTTTTTTACATTGTAGCCAGCAGTGAGGGAGGAGGTGTCCACTACTACACTGTGCAGGGAAGTTTGTGTGTGAAGTGTGGAATTTCACAGGCGAAATAACATATTTCAGACACAAACTTCCCTGCTCAGTGTAGTAATGGGAACTCCCCTGTCACTGGCCACAATGTAAAAAATATATATAAATCCCTTGTGTCTAGTGGTCCCTTCCCCTGCTGATCACCGGCAACAATGTAAGAATTAAATCCCTGGTGTCTAGTGGTTTCCACACCCAACCCCCACTGATCACCGACCGCAATGTATTAATTAAATCCCCAGTGTCTATCACCCCACCACCGATTGACAGCCAGATTGTTAAAAAATATATATTTAATTAAATTCATGGTGTCTACTGTGCCTCCCACTGCTAATCGCCAGCCAGTCAGCCACAATGTAAAAATATATATATGTATATGTGTGTGTGTATATATATATATATATATATATATATATATTATGGTAGCACGATAGTGCTACCATAGTTAGGGTTGAGGAGCCCTTTTAAGGTTAAAGGGTCAAACTTTACACCTTAATTACTTTGTGACTGTTCAACAGATTTTCCTGAAATTTGGAATGCACAATCAAGAACAATACACCTTGAGATCTGCCAAGTCGTGTACCGGTCAGATATACGGCTGTGGAGTTATTAAGCATGATCTACACGGGCATTTACGCTATATGGTGAATTCTTTGCTCATCCCTACAGGTCGCGCGGTTTGCGCAAGCGGTCCAAAAACTTCAGGGAATGTGCGGCCACAAGTCCTGGCGTGTCTTTTGAAGATTTAGTGAAAAAATATTGAACAGTTCAAAATTATTCAAAAAACAAGTTCCCATTGTAGGTCAATGGGAAAAGTTAACAAAAAGTTCGACACTTTTGCAAATGCACTTTTTACTGCCACAAATGGCCCTAGAACTTTCGCAAATCTGCCATTTTGTTTTCAGTTGGTTATCAGAAAAATGCTTGGCATTTAAAATTGGGACCATCTAGGGACACAATTATTTTTGTGTTCACCTAGTCGAAGCCTGGGGATGCTAGCCATGTCTTTATTTTGCAGTTCAGCACCCCAGAAATATGTTTTTCAAAGTACTGTCATACTCACGACACTTTCACAAATCTGTATGGAAGCTTTCGCAAATCATGAAAGTACTTTGCAACACTATGGCCAAAATGACAGGAGTTCTTTGCCACCTTGCTGCAAAAGAATGGTTAGGTCTTTTGGCCTGAAATTTGGAGGGAACGTAACCAACATCTCACAGGTGTGCCTTTTGGTGGTTTGGTGAAAAAATATTGTATGGCTGCAAAGTTACAGTACTCCGAAGTTGGCGTTTTTTCCCAGAGACTAACATGGTGGCATACGCCGCGCCTTTCGGGGCTCTTATCTCGAAAACAATGCGAGATACAGAATTTTTGTTGTGAGTTGCATAGCCCAATGGGCTATGCAACAACAAAATCCTAGCCAGGAAAATCATGATTTTTGTGAAATTAAAATTTTTTTTCTATGTTGTGCGGTTGCTGAGATATTACCAATTTAGTACTTCCAATGCTCGTTTTCAGCTTTGATGCCCATTACAATGCATATGTTCTTTGTACACACCGTGTTTCTCTATGCACCTGTTTGGCAAAAACAGGGTATGCGCTTCTGTTACTGTTGCAGTTACTGTTTCAACTTGTGTTTCTGTCTCCGTTTGCATTTTTACGTTCCCGTCTACACCACTGTGTGCATTACCCTTTGTGTTGTCATTTGCACTTGCGTTTTCATTACTGTTACCATTTGCATTTACACTACTGTTTCTTTTTGCATTTTTGTTTGCGTCACCGTGCACATTGCCATTTCTGTTTTCGGCAGCCCTTTCATTTGCATTTCCGTTTCTCTTTCATTTTGCGTCTTCCTTGCTGTTACTGTTATCATTTGCATTTACAATTCCTTTACTGTGCCCGTGCACATTACGGTTTGCATTTCCATATGCACTTGCATTTCCTTTTGTGTTTCTGTTTGCTTTGGTTTTATTGTTGTTACCGTTACCATTTGCGTTTACAATTGCGGTACTGTGCCCGTGCGTGTTTCGGTTTGCGTTTCTGTACGTGCTTCTGTTCTTGTTTCTGTTTCTGTTTCCTTTGGCATTATTCTTCCTGTTATCTTTACCATTTGCATTTACAATTCGATTGCACCCGTTGCTTACTGTGTGAGTTCTACGGTTTTGCGTTCGATGTGTGCCCTGCGTTAGATGTTTTCGTTTCTGTTCCCCTTCCCATTCTTTTTGCTGTGACACTTAACTTTTCCATTTTAAATACCACTGCCAACACTGTTCGTGTTACCAGTTGTGTTTTAGTATGCGTTTCAATGTCCATTTGCATCATGTTCGCTTAGGCGTCACTTTCGCTTGCGTTTCTATTAATGTTTCCCTTACCATTTACATTTGTATTACCATATGCACCACTGTTGGCACTTCTGTTTGTGTTGCTGTTCCTGTTACTATGTCACAAGACATCACGTGGTGGGAGCGCGGGGCCCTCCTGCCACCGCATTACATTCACTATTTCTCGTCATCATTCTAAAAAGAAGGGAAATTAGAGGCAAAAAACTCTGTTTAATGCATCAGTTAGGGTTGTTCCACAGTGACAAAAGTGAGAAAATTCAGTGTTAGGGTTGAAACCCCCCCTTGGACCCCCCACAGCCCACCCTCCCAACGGCATGATGGTGCGCCATGGGGTCATCCCTAACTCTCACCTCATTTTCCTATACCTCAGATTCTTTACACATGTGATGGGGTGTGAGTTAGGGCCAATGACCCAATGGCACACCAAGATGCTGATTGGGGGGGTGGGCTGTGGGGGGGTCTAAGGATGGTTTTCAACCCTAACACCAAATTTCCTCACTTTTGTCACTGTGGAACAACCCTAACTGATGCATTAAACAAAGTTTTTTGCCTCTAATATATTACTATAGTTAGGGTTGAGGAGCCATTTGCATGTTAAACCCAAAATGTTGCACCTTAATAACTTTGCAACTGTTTGATGGATTTGCCTGAAATTTACAACACATGATCAAGACACATATACTTTGGGATCTGCCAAGTTTTGTACTGGTCACATATACGGCTACGGAGTTATTAAGTGTGATCTGAGCGCACGTTTACGCTTTTCTGGAATTTTACTGTCGTCTCTACAGTTTGCACGGTTTGTGCCACCGGTCTGAAATATTCACAGAACGTGCGGCTGGGGTCCCCGATGTGCCTTTTGAAGATTTCGTGAAAAAATATTAAACAGTTCAAAAGTTATTCAAAAAACAAGTTCCCATTATAAGTCAATGGGAAAAGTTAACAGAAGGTTTGACAGTGTCGCAAATGCAGTTTTTACTTTCGCAAATGGCCCTTTTACTGTCGCAAATCCACCATTTTGTTTTCAGTTATCGATCAGAAAAATGCTTGGCATTTTAAATTGGGACCCTCTAGCAAATTAATTATTTTTGTATTTACCTAGTCGGACCCTGAGGATGCTAGCCGTGTCTTTATTTTGGGGTAAAACACCCCAGAAATATGTTTTTCAAATTTCCAGAAAAAGTACTTTTGCAAAGTACTGTTGCACTTGCGACACTGTCGAATGAATTTGCGAAAGCTTTTGTAAACTTTAACAGTACTTTTCTAGGCTGTGGGAAAATGACAGCAATTCTTTAGCACACTGCTGCAAAAGAACGGTTTGGTGTTTTGGCCTGAAATTTGAAGGGAACGCAGCCGACATCACACAGATGTGCCTTTCAGTGTTTTGTTGAAAAAATATTACATGGCGGCAAAGTTACAGCACTCCAAAGTTGATGCTTTTTCCCATAGGATAACATTACAGCATCCAACGTATTACAGGAATACTTTGGCACCCTGCTGCAAAATAACGGTTTGGTCTTTTGGGCTGAAATTTGGAGAGAAGAAAGCCAGAATCCCACAGATGTGTCTTTTTGTATTTTGGTGAAAAAAATATTACAGGGAGCCAAAGTTATGGCACCCAAACTTCTCTTTTTTCCCATAGGATAACATTACGGCATTCGCCGCGCCTTTCAGGGCCCGTATCTCGGAAACAGTGCAAGATACAGACTTTTCATCGGAAAAATGCTTAGCCCTCTGCTGAAAGCTAAGTGCAAAACTAGCCAGGAAAGTCATAAATCATATGACTTTTAAATTTTTTTTCTATGTCTTTCGGTTCCTGAGATATAAGCAATTTAGTATTCCAGCTCCTCAATTTCTGCTCCGAGAACCATTATTATGCATACATTCTTTGTACTCACTGTCTTTCTTTATGCAGCTTTTGTGGAAAACCACCCTGTGCACTTACATTACTGTTACCGTTACCATTTTCACTTGCTGTTCCGTTCCCGTTTCACTTACTGTTCACGTCTACGCCACCATATGCGTTACCCTTTGCGTTTTCATTTGTGCTTGCTTTTGCATTGGTTTTAACATTTCTGTCTACACTACTATTTCTCTTTCTGTTTCGCTTTGCGTCACCATGTGCATTACTATTTGTGTTTGCGGGCACAATGTTACTATGTGACAAGACATCATGTGGCGGGAGCGCAGGGCCCAAAGGGCCCCACCCTCCCGCTGCCGCATTACATTCACTATTTCTCATTATCATTCTCAAAAGGAAGAGAAATTAGAGGCAAAAAAATCCATTTAATGCATTAGTTAGGGTTATTCCACACCAACAAAAGTGAGGAAATTCGGTGTTAGGGTTGAAAACCCCCTTTGGCCCCCTCTGCCCACCCCCAACCGGCATCGGGCGCATTAGGGTTGTCAGTCCTAACTCTCACCCCATTCTCCTACACTCTGCTTCTTTACACTGTAATGGGGTGAGAGTTATGGTTGACAACCGAATGCGCACTCCATGCCGGTTGGGGTGGGGGCGGGGTCCAAGGGGCTTTCAACCCCAACAACAAATTTCCTCACTTTTGTCGTAGGAACAACCCTAACTAATGCATTAAATGGAGTTTTTGCCTCTAATATGTATATATATATATATATATATATATATATATATAAAACACAAATATCTCTCTCTCTCTCTCTCTCTATATATATATATATATATATATATATATATATATATATATATATAGTAGCACAATAGTGCTACCATAGTTAGGGTTGAGTACCCCCATTTAATGTTAAATGGTGAAACTTTGGACCTTAATAACTTTGTTACCGTTCAACGGATTTGCCTGAAATTTGGCAGGCACAGGGCATAACCATAGATCTTGAGATCTGCCAATGATCGTACTGGTCCAATATATGGCTGTACAATTATTAAGCAACATTCTGGGACGCATTTACTTTTTTTGTGCATTCTTTGCTTGCTTCTACAGGCCACACGGTTTGTGCGACTGGTCGAAAAACTTCAGGGAACATGTGGCCAAGGTCCCCGATGTGCCTTTTAAAGATTTTGTGAAAAAATATTGAACGGTTCAAAAGTTATTCAAAAAACAAGTTTCCCATTATAGTCAATGGGAAAAGTTAACAGAAAGTGCAGTTTTTTGTGTCGCAAATTACCCCTGTAGTGTCATGAGTCAGCTATATTTTTTTCCAGTTACTGATCACAGAAATGCTTGGCATTTAAAATTGAGACCATCTAGGGACACAATTCTTTTTGTGTTTACCTAGTCGAGCCCTGAGGATTTATTTATTTAGTTTTTGTTGACCGGGTAAGTGCACTAGACAAATCCTGCCTATTTTCAGGCACGACCTGGGGGAGGGAGATACAGATGAATACCAACTGACCTTGAACCAGATTAAGCTGTTGGTGGTATTTTTTTTAGTAAATGAGGGAAATTTGGCCAGGACACCGGGGAAATTCCCCTACTGCTGCTGGTTCTCAGTAGCCAGTGGGGGGAGTATGGGTGTTGGTGAGCAATGACTGAGTTGACCATGGCTCAGTTGGAGGAGGAGGTGGAGAGAGCGCTGGTAGGCACTGAGACGGAGGAGAGTCAAGTAAACCTGTTTCAGGGTGATTTTTCAAATGTTCCTGGGGTGAGAGAGTTACCCCTGGAGAAGTTATCCGAGGCAGCAGCATTTCAAAATAGCATGGGAGTTCCTTAAAAGCTGAAGATCTGGGAGGATCCTGGACGGCTGGTAAGCGTTAACAGAAGCGGCGCCTTTAAATCGGCGAAGAAGCAGTGAGGTCATCCGCAACGCTGAAGTAGGGGTGAACAGCATCAAGATCCAGAGTTTAGCTGAGTTGGCAAAGAAAGCATTAAGAGTGGAGCAGGAAAGTTTTGAGGTCAGACTGTGGTTTGGGAGCTAAGCAAGAGAAAGAGAGAGCGAGTCGATCAGACAGCGGCTGGCGTGAGGCAGGAGCAAGGGGAATAGATCGTTTGCGGTCTGTAAGTACGCTACAACAGCTCAATAACTTCCCTACTATTCCTATCTCTAAGGATTCGGGCTTTGTTTATAATCCTAAGACTGTCCATAATTCTACGGTTTCCCCAACAGTTTACCAAACGGAGAATGGGGTACAGGAAGGGGTGACTGAGTTTTGTTTTAAGCCCCAATCAGACAATAAAGCTTTGTGTATGCCTCAAACAGTGGAACTCGTTTCTTCAAAAAATGTCCTTACTGGGAGTACTGTGACGTCGGGAGAACATGATAAGACTTGGACTCTGCAGGCTGCTTTATCGGCGGCTGGGTGGAAGCAGGTGGGACATGGGGTATGGACTCCGGACTCTGCCTGGGAGGATTCTTGGGGTCTGCAGTATACCACTCCAGAGTGGAAACCAGGGAAGGGGGGGTGGGTCTCAAGTTTTGGCTGATAATGTTGCATCACAAAAAAATTCATTTCCAGAGGTTGCACAACAACATAATAATGTGCCTGGTGCTAAAGATGTGAGGCCTAATCTAGAGAATGCTGAGCAGACAAAGGATGGTGGAGCTAGGCCTGGAAAACCTTTATTGTCAAGTTTATTTGCTCAAAGTAAGAGAGAAGCAGCTCCAAGGAGAAATGCAGTACGAATCCGATATAAAGGGGGTTTAGAGGAAAAACCAAATAGGCTTTATGTAGGTCGAACCTTAATTAAAGACTCTTTAAAGTTTTCCCCCAGAGATGTATTTGCTTTCATTAATATCTCGGGGGAGGATAACTATGATATTAGTTTTCATTCCCCAGCTTTACTAGATCTTTTTTGGGAGAGGTACGACCAAGTAAAATTTTCTCCTTTATGGACCCCTTTTTTTGTTATTCCATTATCAAAACCGTTAATTAAGTTTGTGACAATAATGTTTAGGAATGAGGGTGTTCATGTTGAGGATATTAAATTTTGGTTATCCCAGAAGTGCGAAGTGTTGAGTGAACCTGAACCGATATTAGATTCAGAACTTTTTTGGACAGGTGGGTGGAAGTTTAAGGTGAAGCTAAGACAATCTGTGGCAGGTATAGAACCTATCCCTAACTCATTTTTGTTAGGGAGAGATAGGGGGGTCTGCTTTTATAGTGGACAGCCCAGGGCCTGCTACAGATGTGGGTCTAGAGTGCATTTGTCTAGTGCTTGTGATCAGCCTAAGTGTGATAATTGTGGTGAAGTAGGTCATATCACTATGTTTTGTTCGAATGCTTTGAAATGTGATTTGTGTGAAGAACTGAATCATGCTTTTAAAGATTGTCCCTGGGCGGCCCAGAATAAACAGTCTTGTGGTGATTCTGATCTTTTGATCCAACAGGCACAGGAGGCCGGCGAGTCTCAGCAAAAGGAGGCCCCGGTGGTTAGAGACCTTGCTGTCCCTCAGAGCTTAGTTAAAATTAAGGAAGGATTAGAAGTTGCTAATAAAGTAGCTCAGAAACTGGAAGTAGGAAAGGTGGTTCCTAATCTCCTTCAGCCTGTTTGTTATACTGAGAATTCGGAGGGAATGGATGGGCCTGGTGTTAACTTGTTACAACCCCCTGTAGCCCCTCTATCTTTAAGAAGGTCAAGTAGAACATCTAAAATTATTTTGCCTATGGAACCAGAAAGCATTGAATCAAAAAATCCTTTTGCTGAATTATCTTGGGGAGATTCAGAAATGGATATGGGAGACACCGATTCCCAAGTGTCGATACTGAGGGAGGAAATTACAGAAGGATGATTATAAGGGAAAAAAGAAGAAAAGAAGGAAAAAATGACAGTATTTTACTGGGTCCTTTTTCTGTTAGGCTAGTCAGATGGATTTTACATGGGCTACCTTAAATACCCATAGTCTTCTGAAAACTCAGAAAAGACAAGCGGTTTTTCAATTGATTTTCGATTTACAAATATCCATTTGTTTTTTACAAGAAACATGGATGTTTGCTAAAAATCAAGTCAGGTCTTTTGTTAAAGATTGGCCGTGGGGACCTTCTTTTTGGTCCTTTGGGGATGAGAGGGCTGATGGGGTGGGGATTCTTTTCAATTCTTTTAATTTTAAACTACATAAGTTAATTGAGGTATGTCCTGGTAGAATATTAATTATTGAGGGGTGCTGGTATGAGAGTATGATTAGATTAATTAATATTTATGGTCCTCAATCGAAAGCGGGTAGGGTTAAGTGTTTCACAGATATTCAGCCTTTTTGGTCACAACAATCCCTATTTTTTTTGGAGGGGACTTTAATTGTAATTTAATGGGGATTAAGGGTATGGACAGGCAGGACTTTGGGAAGAAGACCTATTGTGATACTGTGTGTCTAAAAAACATTATAAAAACAGCGGATTTAGTGAATTGTATTAATAATAGTGATAGTGGCTTGAGAGGTACCTTTTTTACAAAGGGTAAAAGCTTCATGATTGATTATCTGTTTATATCCAAGAGAATCCCGATACATAGTCCGCAGATTATTCCAATGGAATTCTCTGATCATGCTTTAGTTGTCATCAAAGTGGGGGCTCATCAGAGTTTTTTAAGACAAAAAGCTATGTGGAAATTAAACGCCTCGATTCTGCATGAGAAAGTGGTTACCAATTCCATTCATTGTATTTTGGAGGCCAGGTTATCAGTTGTCTTTTTGTATCAAGATTTAGGGGTTTGGTGGCAGAAAACGAAAGATGATTGTATTTGTTGGTTTAAAAAATATGGGATTCGGAAGAAGAACTCAGTTTTTTTTGAATATCTAAAACTTAGAAACCAACTTCTAAAAGTTTTGACGTGTGCTAACTCCTCTAGGGGTAATTTTTCGATTCAAATATCTGAAATTAAAGGTCTAATGAGAAATCTGCAGTATGATAGAACAAAAACGCTTCAAGCTTTAGTTCAGAATCATTTAAAAAAATCAGTGTTTGGGGACCCATTTGAGTTATGCAAAACTATTAAGGATAGGGGAGCATTAGAATTTTTATATCAAGGAGTTACTAAAGTTAGTTCTATCAAAGCATTAGGGGAGATTATTAGGCAGCATTTTAGGGATTTAGAGCCTAAAATTGTTCCATCGTCTTTTCAGATTAGTCAATTTCTAGGCCCGGTTTTGGAAACAAAAATGGACAAAGTATTGCTGAGAAAATTAGAACAGCCTTTTTCGAAATTTGAGATAAAGGAAGTCATTAATTCCCTAAAACTAAATGTGGCACCTGGTTTAGATGGGTTATCGAATGGATTTTATAAAGTTTTCCAAGCTGAAATTGTGGAATGTTTATTTTTGGTGTTTAATTTTTTTACTGAAGGGGTGGAGCTGAATTCCTTTGGAAGGCCGTCAGATATATATTTTTAAAGCGGGGATAGGGTGACTTCAAAATTGGAGACCTATAACCCTGTTAAATTCAGATTATAAAATTTTGGCAACTTTGATTAATAATAGACTTAAAGGGGTAGTGGAGGGTTGTTTCTGCCTATACAACATTGTGGGATTCCTAACAGAAGAATTCATTCAGTTTTATGTTTGATCCGAGATATTATTGAACAAGTTAAGCTTGAAGGAAAGTCAGGGTTATTGTTTCCTAGACTTGGAGAAAGCATTTGATAGAGTGGATCATGGTTTTTATTTGCCACACTGGATTGGTTTGGTGTTCCTCAGGTAATTATAAAACTAATAAGGGTTTATACAACAAGGCTAAAGTTTTCCCAGTTCTAAAAGGGGGATTGGGGGAGGGTTTTTATATTAAATGCGGAGTGTGGCAGGGGTGTCCATTAAGCCCTCTGTTATACAATTTCTCGTTAGAACCTTTGATTAGAGCAGTCTGTGCCCCCCCTTGTGGCAGGGTTTATGGGTACCAGGGGCAAAGCATCCCTGTATTATCCAAGCCTATGCAGATGATATTTGCCTTTTTTTTACCAACCATAGTGACTTAACAGTTTTTTTTTCAGTATTTTCTGGCTATGCAAGTGTAGCTAATGCTAAATTGAATGTTCATAAATCCAAAGGTTTATTGTTAGGTAACTTTCCAAGAGAAGTGTTTTTCTTTAAGTCTATAGAATTTTCACTAAAACCTTTAAAGATTTTAGGGGTGGAGTTCACTAATCAGAATTGCCCGTTAGATAATTGGTCAGTAATTTTGGATGCAATAGCACAGAAAGTGTTAATTTGGAAAAAGTTTAAGTTTTCCAAAATGAAACAATTCAGGTTCTAAAGCAGTTCATTTTACAAGATTACAGTATATGGTGGTAATTTTCCATTGCCAGTGCAGTTAGAGACAAATTATATAGCATCTGTTTTCAGATGCTTTGGGGTAGTAGACTAAACCCAGTGAAGAGAGGCTGTACTTACTTAGACAAAAAACAAGGGGGTCTAGGTATGGTGGACCCAGTGGTGTTTTGTTTTGCCCTTTTCTTCTCTTTTTCTTTAAAAAAGGGATTTGGTCCTTCTGACGAGTTAGATAGTTTGGCTTTTAAGTATCTATTTAAGTCATACCTTAGTATGTGGAGGCCGCAGGCACCTAAATGGTCCCTGAGATTAAGGGTGCCGATATATTTTAAACCAGCAGCCCAAAATTATATAAATGGAAGGTTTCTAAAGATCTGATATTAAGGTGTTCATCAAAGGGTTATATAAAATTATGCTACAATTTTTTTTATTAGAGCCAAACTTTAAAAATTGCTCAAGTGATAAAACAAGTGATGTGTTAGAGCAACTCAATAATACTAGACTTCCATCATACATGTGGGAAAACTTATGGCTCATGATGTATGGGAAATTGAATGTAAGGAGACGGCCAAACATAAAGCGATTGAGGAAAGATTTTGCCTATCCTGAATGCATTAATTTAGAAGAGACGATGGAGCACTTTTTTTCTGCAATGTTCTTTCCTCTAAACTATGGGTTTTTTAGCACAGGTTTGGGATTTTCCTTGGTTGGCAAGCTTACCTATGATATTTTAGTAATTGGGAACTTTCCCTTTATTTGAGCAGCTTTGAGAAAAATACTGCGTTTATTTTTGGCTAGTCTGGTTTCTTATGGCAAACTAGATGCCAATGGGTGTTATACCAAAAGGCCGTCCTTCTTTGGAGGGATTTAGAGTGTTGTTACCAACGTTCTGACTAGAATTTATATCAGAATGCAATTTATATAATTCTGGTAAAGTAAGATTATGGTGGAGGGATTTCTACACTTTATTAAATATAAATAGAAAAAAAATTATATATATAAGAGGGGATGTCCTTGGTTTTGAGTTTTATGGTAGGAGAGGGGAATGGTGTATATAATTAAGTATATATGTATGCTGATTTTTGTCTGTTTTTTTTTCCCTAATTGTTCTTGCTTTTCAAAAAAATGGCAAAAACCTATCTTTTGTGTTTTTTTGCTGAGCTGTTGAGATCGGAAATATTTAAATAAGGGGGTATGCTGCATATTGTACGTTTTTATTTGTTTCCCTACTTTTATGGATTGTTGGAGTTTTTTTTTTTTCACATGTTACTGTGTATTATCTGAATGTGTTTATTCTAATAAAGTTACCCCTACTCTTTTCGATAAGTGCCATGGGATCTTTAACAACCACCTGAACTACCACCAATCCAGCCAGATGGGACCTCGGTTTAACGTCTCATCTGAAAGACGGCACCTCAGAAGTGCAGCACCCCTCTCATGCTGCACTACAGTGTCAGTACTGGGATATTAACCCAAGTGCCAGATGTGGGAACTGAACCCACAGCCCTCTGATCTCCCAGCCTCAGAAGTGAGTGTGCTACCTACTGAGCCACTGACACTGCTAAGCTAGAATGCTAGGCATATCTTTATTTTGGGGTTAAACACCCCAGAAATATGTTTTTGACATTTTTGGGAAAAGTAGTGTCGCAAAGTAGTGTCACACCTACGACACTTTCACTACACTACTGTACTTTGCTACCCTATGGCCAAAATGACAGGACTTGTTTGCCACCCTGCTGCAAAAGAACAGTTTGGTCGTTTGGGCTGACATTTGCAGGGAAGAAAGCCAACATCTCTCAGATATGCCTTTTGGTGGTTTGGTGAAAAAATATTGCAGGGATACAAAGTTATGGCACACCAAATTTGATGCTTTTTCCTATAGACTAACATTGCGGCATCCGCCACGCCTTTTGGGGACAATATCTCAGAAATGATGCAAGATACGGACTTTTCGTTAGAAAAATGCTTATCCCCCAAATGAGGACTAAGTACAAAACTAGCCAGGTAAGTCATAAGTCATATAAAATTTAAATTTTTTTTCTACTTCACACAGTTTCTGAGATATAAGCAATTTAGTATTCCAACTTCTCATTTTCTGCTCTGAGCCCCATTATTATGCATACATGCTTTGTACTCACTGTGTTCCTCTTTTTTTGCATTTAGTCTTTTTATTGGCTCACTGTGTTCCTCTCTGCAGCAGTTGGGGAAAACCAGGGTGTGCGCTCCAGTTACTGTCATACGTAGCGTTTCCACTTGTGTTTCTGTACCCATTTGCGTTAATGTTCCCATGTACGCCACTGTTTGTGTTATCCTTTGTGTTTCTCTTTGCACTTGCATTTGCTTTACTCTTACCATATGTGTCTACAGTACTGTTTCTGTTTGCGTTTCGCTTTGCATCACCGTGCGCATTACCATTTGTGTTTGAGGCTGCCCTTCCATTTGTGTTTGAGTTTGTCTTTCATTTTGCGTCATCGTTGTTGTTACCATTACCATTTGCATTTCCAGTTGCGTTCCTGTACCTGTGTGCATTACGGTTTGCATTTCCACACATGCTTGCATTTGCGTTTCTGTTTCCTTTGGTGTTATTGTTGCTGTTACTGTTACCATTTGCATTTACAATTGCGGTACCATGACTGTGCATGTTACGGTTTGCGTTTCCGTACGCACTTCCGTTTGTGTTTCTGTTTCTGTTTTCTTTGTCATTATTGTTGCTGTTACCATTACTTTTTGCATTTACAATTGCAGTACCATTACTCTGTGCGTAACAGTTTGCTTTTCTGTACGTGCTTGCATTCGCGTTTCTATTTCTGTTTCCTTTGGTGTTATTTTAGCTGTTACAGTTACCATTTGCATTTCCAATTGCAGTACCATGTCCATGCACATTACTGTTTGCATTTCCGTATACCTTTACATTTGTGTTTCTGTTTCCTTTGGTGTTATTGTTGCTGTTACCATTACCATTTGCATTTACAATTGCAGTACCATGACCATGCACATTCCAGTTTGTGTTTCCATATGTGCTTGCGTTTGCCTTCCTGTTTCTGTTTCCTTTGGCATTATTTTTGCTGTTACCATTACCATTTGCATTTGCAATTGAGGTACCATGATCGTGCATGTTACGCTTTGTGTTTCTGTACGCGCTTGCATTACATTTCCATTTCTGTTCCCTTTGGCGTTATTGTTGCTCTAACAGTTAACATTACTGTTTACAATAGCGGTACCATGACCGTGTTTGTTACCAGTTGTGTTTCTGTATGTGCTTGCATCTTCATTTCTGTCACTGTTCACTTTGGCGTCACTTTGCACTTGTATTTCTATTAACGTTTGCTTTACCATTTACATTTTCATTATCATGTGCATAACTGTTGGCGCTTGCATTTGTGTTACACTTACAATTACTATGTCAGAAGACATCACGTGGTGGGAGCACAGGGCCCGAAGGGCCTGCACTCCCACCACTGCATTCCATTCACTATTTATAGTCCTCATTCTCAAAAAGAAGGGACATTCATGGCAAAAAAAATGCTGCTTAATGCATCAGTTAGGGTTGTTCCACAGTGATAAAAGTGAGGAAATTTGATGTTAGGGTTGAAAGCCCCCCTTGCACCACCAGCCCATCCCCCCAACTGGCATCAGGGTGTGCATTGGGGTCGTCGGTCCTAACTCTCACCTTGTAAATATTTGCTTTTCATGCTAATGTGTAATTCACTTGTAACCTATATTTTTGTATGATATTGTGTAATTTGTGTGTACTCATTGATACTATGTAACTCCCACCACCCTCTCCCCTAGGTTGTACTGGGAGATGAGTAACTTGTTTGTTCAGTGTACCTTACCTGGCGAAACTTTTCAATAAATAAATAAATAAAATTGTCCTATACCTCAGCTTGTTTACACATGTGATGGGGTGACAGTTAGGGCTGATGACCCCAACACACACCTCAATGCCAGTTTCGGGGGTGGGTTGGGGGTGCAAGGGGAAGCTTTCAACCCTAACACCAAATTTCCTCACTTTTGTCACTGTGGAACAACTCTAACTGATGCACTAAACTGATATATATATGTGTATACATATTTTAAATTAAACCCCTAGTGTTTAGTGGTCCCCCCACCCCATCAGGGAGTGCCCCACCACCCTGCTCGCCCCATACTAAACACTTACTGGGCCACTGGCACAGTCCTCCACTCACCTCCATGGCTGGAAGCCTGACTGAGCTCTCTCGATGAATGAGTGCGTGCTTGTATGCAAGCGCTTATTCATTGAGAGAGCTAAAAGTTGGGCTGCCGGACATGGAGGTGAGTGGAGTGCTGTGCCTGTTCTGAGTCAGAATGGGGGGGGGAGTAGTGTGGTTGGGCACTCTCTGATGGGGTAATGGGTCCACTAGACACAAGGTATTTAATGATGTGTGTATGGACAGTATTTGAGAGACTTGGGTGTGCACTTAAATTAAGGTCTGTATTTCACTCATAATTTATTAAAACTACAGAATTTGTGCTCTGTATTGTTACCAATATGGTCAAGAGATAGTGTGCTTAAAATAAAGGGTGTATGTATTTTTATTTTATTGTGGCAACATTTTAATAATGAAAATAGCCTTACAAAAAGCAGTCATTTTGTGACATGGCTAGGGTTGCCACCTTTGGATGAGGCAAAAAAACGGATCCTAAGCTCTGCCCCTCGCCCCACCCCTTTTCATGACTCATCATGCATTGTTCCTCCTAGAAGGCCATTTGTTATATCAATAAAAGGCAACACTTAAAGCAGCAGTTCAACAAAAATGTTAAGATACTGTACTGTACCTGTTACAGTTACTTTCCTAGGTTCTTACAAGTTATTTTTTTACTTGTGTATTTAGTTATTGACATTGGTTTACCAGATAAACACACAGAGACAAAATAAATCTCATTTACTGATGTGATCTGGGGGGAGACAAGGGAAATACTGTAAATAGCATGATATATAATAATATATAATAAAGGAATTGTTTCCTGTAATGTGTACTTTATATCTTTTTCTGGCTCCACTTCCTTTTCAGGTCCACAATACTATTTCAAAGCCAAAGAAGTGACCATACTTTTTTCTTGAGGAAAAAAAATATAATTTAAAACATTTAAAAATGCCTAAATTCTGTTAGAGATGAAAATGTTTACCAACAAATGAAAGTGGAAGACAACTGGCTCTGTTACTCTTACAAAAGGTGTGGGCAGCTGTGCTGCTATGGCACTTTAAGATGCAGCGGAAAAGATTAGGTTAAGTAAGTGCTAATGGTGTTAATGGCCATACTTTGCACCTCCCAGGCCGACTGCTTTCACAAAGAAAGGGCTATACTGACAACAGAACTTGTCTGTAACCTGGACATGTAGCTGAAACAATGAATGATATGACAAAATCTGTTTCAAAAGTGTGTGAGCACTCAAAATGGCTTAAAAACCTGACCAGCACAAAGCAAAATCAGATTACCTGATAGGGACCCTGAAAACCTGATCACCAGGTAAAAAACCTGACAGGTGGCAACCCTAGACATGGCTGTGCTACACATCTTGGTGACCATTAAATTTAGTATATTTAAAGCACAATATTAAGGCTTTTTTTTAAACGGATAGAGTGGATGTGTAACTACCCCCAGTGATTACTGATTTTATGCAGATGTAATTACATTTACATGACACCACATGTAACTTATTACTTTCATATGTTACATGTGGTGTCTTATATAGCTGCATTATTTCTTTTGTTTAGTCTGCCTTTACGCTTTTCGGTTTTTTTTTTTCAGTGACAGTTCACATTGCTGAATGTGTTTCCCCCACACAAGTGTGCAATCTTAATGCAGCGGTACATAAAGCCTGCTAGGAGCAGCAACATCAAAAGCTGTGGCTCTTGCTGTCATTTTCATTGTTACCCATGTAGCTGATGATGCTAATATTGGTACAAACAGTCAGGAACCAAGAGTGACATCAGGCATTCGGTTTTGGTACTCTGGCTTTAAGCAAAATTGTTCTCTTCACACTACTTCTCCCATTTGCCATTCTTAAAAACAGAGAGAATGAAGCATTATCTATTTTAAATCTGGCTTGTTGCTCTGGAGTGCGGACTGGTCTCAGAGGTCTCCAGTCACTAGAAAACACTGATCTTCAGCAGTCTGCAACAACACAGTAAGTGAAAATTCTGTTATGCATATTAAATAGTGACTGGCTAAAGTGCAGCAGTTGTTCTGTGTCATTTTGGGGACAGAACAAGTTAAGTTTTCACCTCAGGACTTCATGGTCCTGCTGTTTGTGAAGAGCCCCCTCTTCAAAACAGAGGATGTTTGGATTAGTGGGCTGTGCAGCATAATGAGTTTATTTAAAAGTTTTGTTTGGGAAGTATATCAGCAGAACTTTCCTCTGGTTCTGGCAATGTGTAACTGGGGCATATTAAACAGTATATTTAAAAGTTGTGTTTAGGAAGTATATCAGCAGAATTTTCCTCTGGTGCTGGCAGTATTTAAATGGAGCATATTAAATAGCATATTTTAAAACTGTATTTGGGAAGTATGTCAGCAGAACTTTCCTCTGGTGCTGGCAGTATTTAAATGGAGCATGTTAAATAGCATATTTTAAAACTGTATTTGGGAAGTATATCAGCAGAACTTTCATCTGGTGCTGGCAGTATTTACATGGAGCATATTAAATAGCATATTTTAAAACTGTATTTGGGAAGTATATCAGCAGCACTTGTTTAAATGGGGCATATTAAATAGTATATTTTAAAGTTGTATTTGGGAAGTATATCAGCAGAACTTTCCCATGGTGCTGGCACTGTTTAAATGAGGCATATTAAATACTATCTGGCTACAGTGCAGCAGTTGTGTTGCACCATATTTTGGGCCAGAAAAGTTACATTTGTGTGTTCTCTCATGGTCCAGCTGTTTGTGAAGGACCCCTCTTCAAAATGGGGCTGTGCATATATGTGACCAGTCTACTCAAATAGAGTTTTGTTTGTGATTTACAGTATTTTGTTCACAATCCATCCAGTGGGTTTCCATTGTATAACTGGATTTTTTCAGAATATTGCTAATATTGGTGATCTTTCCTCTGGTGATGGCTTTAATCATGTTTAAAGTGGGAAAAATAGCACCTGTGGGGTTCCTACTAATAAATTTTGAGAATATGTGTTTGTCGAATGAATGCTGCACCTGTTGATGTGATGATGGCTCTGTTTTAGATGTGTATATATGGAATGAATATAAAAGCTGCACTCTTAACATGTTTTAAATGAAAAAAATGAAATTTGTGTGAGATGCTTCTAATTTTTGGAAACAAGGGGTGATGCTGGCTCTGGTTAAGGTGTATGTGTGTGTTATTTTAAAATGAAAAAGTTGTATTTCTTGATGTAAGATTATAAAGGAGCATTATTGTATTGTCATACTGAACTAGGGGACCAGGTGTGGGTCGTGGCATAATATGTTGGAACTGTTTGAAATAAAAAAGCTACAGCAATTCAGCCTACCTCAAAAATGCTGCTCAAGGCATTAGTCAGTTCATTCTGGTTATGGGGGGGGGTATCATGTGTAGGAATGAGACTGCTTCTAAACTAGACATCAAGTGGTGGCATAATATGTTGGAACTGTTTAAAAATAAAAAAATATAGCACTTAGGCCTACCTCAAAATGGCTGTTCATGGCATGGGGGGGGGTTACCATGTGTAATAATCTGGTCATTGCCTGGGTGTACTAGTGCCTATAGAGCAACATCATTGTTTTGGATTCATCTGGCAAAAATATTTTGCAGATTTATTTATAATGAGACTGCTTCTAAATTAGATGTCAAGTGGTGGCATAATATGTTGGAACTATTTGGAAATAAAAAATACAGCACTTGGGCCTACCTCAAAATTGCTGTTGGAAGTGTTTGAAAACACAGCACTTAGGCCTACCTCAAAATTGCTGTTCATGGCATCTGGGGGGTACTATGTGTAGTAATCTGGTCATTGCCTGGTTGTAATAGTGCCTGTAGGGCAACATCAGGAGTTTGGATTAATCTGGCAAAAACATTTTCCTGATTTATTTATAATGAGACTGCTTCTAAATTAGATGTCAAGTGATAGCATAATATGTTGGAACTGTTTAAAATTAAAAAAGACAGCACTTGGGCTTACCTCAAAAGGGCTACTCATGGCATTGCTTCACACATTCAGGGGTATGGGAGAGATACCATGTGTAGTAATCTGGTCATTGCCTGGGTGTACTAGTGCCTGTTGGGCAACATCAGTGGTTTGGATTTATCTGGCAAAAACATTTGCAGATTTATGTATAATGAGACTGCCTATAAACGTCAAGTGTTGGCATAATATCTTGGAACTGTTTGAAAATAAAAAATACATCACCTGGGCCTAACTCAAGCAGTTTGGATGTGGCATTCCATGTGCAGTAGTACAAGAATCCTGCAGCAGCATCATCTCTGTGATGCATGTGGTGGTGAGCCCAGGGTGGGCCCGTGTGATATTTTGGCATAATTTTCCCCAAAATGGCTGGCACGAGTTGACCAGGGGGCATCATGCATTGCCCATATCTATAGTTATCAGTGCTGAACAGCTTGCCTGGGTACTTTCTGGTTGTTAACTGTGGTTGGATCTACCCTCGGTCTGACTCTGTGGTTTTACAATGATGTCAAAATGACCCATGATGTGGCTCAGGCCCACTGTGTAACATCCAGCAGTCTCTGGCCTTGCCTTTCCTTGTTTGTGGGGCACTTTGGTGTATTATTTTGACTTGTAGAGCAGTTTGGATGTGGCATTCCACATGCAGTACAAGAACCCCACAGCAGCGGCATCCCTATGATCCATGTGGTGGTGAGCCAAGGGTGGGACCATGTGATAGCTTGGCATAATGTTCCCCACAAAGGCCAGCACGGGGTTGCCAGTGGATGTCATGTGGCTCCCACATCTATAGTTATCAGTGACAAACTGCTTGTCTGGGTGCTTTCTGGTTTTTAACTGTGGTTGAGCCTGCCCTCTGTGTGGCTCTGCGTAGGTACAGTGATGTCAAAATAACCCCTGATGTGGCTCAGGCCCACCATGTAACATCCAGCTGTCTCTTGCCTTGCCTTTGCTTGTTCATGGGGAACTTTGGTGTATTGTTTTGACTTTTAGAACATTTTGGATGTGGCGTTCCACATGCAGTACAAGAACCCCGCAGCAGCATCCCTGAGATGCATGTGGTGGTGAGCCAAGGGTGGGCTTGTGTGATATTTTGGCATCATTTTCCCCACAAAGGATGGCACGGGGTTGCCAGGGGGCATCATATGGCACCCACATGTATAGTTATCAGTGCCAAACAGCTTGCCTGGGTAATTTCTGGTTGTTAACTGTGGTTGGGCCTGCCCTCGGTCTGGCTCTGAGGAAGTACAGTGATGTCAAAATGACCCCTTATGTGGCATGGTACTTATCAATGTGTTTTGGCTGTATGGCTGTTAATAAGCCACTGATAAAAGTTGTACCTTGTATTTCGCATGTTGCATTGCTACTGCGGTGTCCATGTTACCCACAGTAGTAGTAGTATGAAACACATAATGGTCATATAATAAATCAAGTGCAACCAAGTGATTTGTTCATGTTTATCTTTCTGCTTAATGTCCTGTTTAACTGTGCAAGGCATGTAGACTGGGCATAACCAGTATAAGTATGAAGTAATTAAACTTTGGTAACCTCCTGTTTGTATTTTTAGTGCTGTCTATGTTGGAGGCTAGATAGTAACACGTAGGTATGGAAGAACATCAAATCATTAAATGTTGTAAACTAATATGCCTAAATAGAAGACAGAGACACTGCATTTGAAAATGTAATTTATTACTAGAAATGGGCAATAATGCATAATGGACACCAAGTTACCCACAAAAGTAGTTTCCATGTCATAACTAACTGTGCCATTTTTTCAAACTTAGAAATACAGAACTATCTTTCTATTTTGTATTATGCAACTACCACATATAGACATTAAAACCAAGGTTGAGTCATGCCTAATTATAAAACATTTTTTGAGTGTATGAATGTCACACTTTGCCTCTCGAATACTGTCCACACAGCTAATATTTATATATATATATATATATATATATATATAGATACAGATATGTGTGTGTATATGTATATATATATATATATATATATATACACACACACATCTATATATATCTCACAATATATATTTTTAATTTTTTTATTGTGGCTGACTGGCTGGCAATTGTTGGAGGGGGATGGACCATAGTAGACACCAGGAATGCCATTAAATGTATATATTATTTAACAATGTGACTGGCGACCAGTGGGGGGGTATCACCACTAGACACCAGGTAATTCATTATTACACTGTGGCCGGAGATTGGTGGGCGGGGGAGGGAACCACTAGACACCAGTGATTTAATTAAAATATATACTTTTTTTTACATTGTGGCTGGCAATTAGTGGGCAAGGAGTGACCACTAGACACCAGGGATTTACTTATTACACTGTGGCCAGCGTTCAGCAGGGGGAGGGGTTACAGCTAGACACCAGGGTTTTAATTGAAGTACATACTGTTTTTACATTGTGGACAGTGATGTGTGGGGGGTGGACCACTAGACATCAGGGATTTGGGGGATTCAACATGTGTAACTTCTTACTTTTGGGGGGTTAAGTGCAATTTGCAGTTAAAAAACCCAAAAGCAAGGTGAAGTTATAAATGGTGAATTCTTATTAAACTGGGCAACTTTGTGAACTGATTCACTAAGGCAAATTAGGTGACTTCACTGAAAATTCACCAGCAAAGTAAAACTCTGCTGCATCTCTACATATATATTCTGCAGATTGCAGTCAGTGATTTCAGAAATACATGTTTTTTTTTTTTACCTAAGCCATCAGCCTCCATTCAGTGCACATATTGTAGTGAGCTTTATTTGTAAAAGGCTGGGAAAGAATTTAAAAATTTACATTGACAAAAAAGTCAAGTAAGTTATCATAGTTGGTGACATTTGGTCAGCTTCACTTTTCAGCATTTTCCTATGTAAGTCTGGTTCCGGGGGAGGAGGAATGGTGGAGCTTTGTTTCTCATTCAGTCTTATATCAGTTCTGGAAGGGTTAACAAACCCTACAGACAACAGTAAATCATAGCACACTGACACACACACACACACACACACAATTGTTAGTGAGAGAGTGACAGAGAGAGAGAGAGAGAGAGAGAGAGAGAAGTGTAATTTGAATCTCAATGGACAACTGCAGTCTCATTACAAACTCAGTTTTGCATGACAGGCAGTGGTGTTGTGCTAAATTTCAAAGTGTGGGGTCTCCATGAACTCTGTTGTCCCCAAGCCCTCCACAGGCACCCCCCCAGAAACTGTCAGGTTTTAGATGCATTCTGGAGCATTTTGGGGGTGATTTGACACTATTTGGCTGCTTTTAAAGCCTTCTTTGACTCGTTACAAACCACCAATATCACTATCAAAACAACTACATTTTATTTTCTTTAAAAAAAAACTTTCAAAATTAAAGCAAAAAATCCCATGCCAGCCACCCTTCAAACACCTGACTATATGCCACTTCTCTTGAGTACAGTCAGTTATCACTGCAGCGGGCATTGCACTTGTTACCTTGCAACCTGTACGGAAGACTCTGCCCCCCCAACAGTGCACTACACAGTCAGACATAAAGGGCAGTGAGAAGGGCACACAAAACAACAGCCTGGAGGTGCATATGTCTGTCACACAGCAGACAATTACACAGACCATCCATTTCAGAGAATGGAACTAATAAATAGAACACACTGGATGGTCCCTCAAGGCCCAACATTGACACAGGAGGTATACCAGGTCATGAATGATTTATCTGCATGTATTCTGAACAGAGACAGTTGGAGCCGGGAGGGTAAGGCTCAGCAAGGACAGCTGCATGAAATCTAGGGTATATACAGTGACATCACTGCCCATGGACTTGCCACGCAAAAAGTGTTCTGCAACTTGTGTGAGACCTTGGACAATGGCGTGACCATAATTGTCACTGCTCTACAGCAGGATGATGTTTCCTATTCATATCCAGTACATGGCAGCCAACCCCCAAATCCCCATATGTCATACACTAGAAATAAAAGGCCATCAAGCACTCCAGCATAACCCACACATGACAGCCAAACTGCAGGGGTGCACAGCCAACTGTAACAAATGATGACTTACTGCCAAACATGTTCCATGGCATGAACACAGCCAAGTCACATGGCAAGGGCAGGGGCAATGCCAGTGGTAGCTCATCCAACCCTAAACTCCACTCAGAAGTAATCCCAGACACCAAAGTCAAAAAACACAAATGACCTAATGTCTCATCTGATTGCAGCACAGACTTTAATGCTGAAGAATTGCAGTCTACAATCAGATGCACGTGGACCTCACTTCATGGGTTCCATGCTCGCTCACAGCATGGGAGGGGGGATGTGAGGCGGGCAGTAAGGGGCAAGTTGGGGGGAAAGAGAGATCACCCAAGTCACTGGATGCAGCACAGCCCCTCACCATCAGATAAGGCCATTCAGCACAAGCAAAATTATTAATACAAAACAGCACACTTACCTCACTGCTCCTTTTATGATAAAGCCAGGTTGGTTATTAATTCATATTGTTTTGTTGGCACTGAACATCTTATTCACTTGGACCTGGCTAAGTCCCAACTCCCTCACAGGCTCAGATGGCATGACTAGTCTGCTGCTCCCCATTCACACTCTGCATAGTACTAGCAGTACCTCTAGTCACACAGGTACAGCTAGCCACTTGCTAGGTTAGAGGATTTCTGCAGGACATTGCCCAGATTGCAGATCCATCTTTCACATTAACAAAAAGTACTAACTTCAAGACAAAAACAACTTATCACTGGCAGGTTATTAAGTTAGTAATTCTTCATGGAGAATACATTTAAACATGCACTAGTGCTTTGCCACATTAAATAAGTTAATTAAATAATTAATTCCACTATACTGCTCTAGCCTAGAAAAATACATAGTAAAAGCTTGACCCTACTGAAAATGAGAAATTGTCTCTCACTTGATCTATCCTGGGTAAAAACATTATACAAATGGGTAAAGGGAGGACCCCACTGGAAAAAAAAAATGATCTTACATCTCCACTGTACTATCCTGGGTAAATGCACTGTAAAAACTGGGTCAAACAGAACCCATTGCAAACAAGATATCACAACTCAGCCGGGCTATCCTATGTAAATATATAATAAAAAAACAGGACCCTGCAGTAGAACCCCAGTGAAAAGCAGATGTTACATGTTAGCTGATCTGTCCTGGAAAAACACATTGTACAAGCATCCAGATCACCCGTCTTGTAGCTGTCTGGTATATTCATGGTGATCTAGTGGTACCCCCCATAAGGTCATCTGACCCCCTCCCAACTCACCTTCTCAGACAACCCCCCCAGCCCTGGTCACATAATGAAAACTACAGCAATAGTGATGACTGGCACAGCCTTCTGTTCACCACCTCAACTGGTTTCCATCTGACAGTCTCTGAGCAATCACAAGCATTGTACAAACACCTGCTTCTACTGTACTCATGATAATTCACTGACAATCAGGCAGTGGTCAATAAATCATGGTGAGCAGAGGGCTGTGCAGCTCACTGTCACTAATGCCATACTTTGGCTTAGGTGGCCTGAGCGTGGGGGGGTTATGGAAAGGAGAGTCCTGAGCAGGTGAGTGTTGACAGAGGATCAGATGCCCTTGTGGGGGGGACTACAAGACTACCAGGAAGTTTTGAGACAGCTATTGTATGGTTGACTGGGGGGCAGGAACCACTACATCACAAGGACTATTTGAGATAGCTATAGGACAGGTGCTGAAGGGGTGGAGACCACTACACTACCTGGACTATTAAAATCAGCTACAGGACAGTCAATCAATCAGGGGTGCAAGAACCACTACACTGCCAGGAATATTTGACACAGATACAGGACAGGGGAATAGTGGGGTGGGGGGACTACTAGACCACAAGGAATATGTAAGACATCTACAGAATGGGAGGGCATGCACACATGTTAATGGGCCCATAATTGGCATGCAAATGGACCAAAGCACCTTCCTTGCTCAAATGGGTCATTAGCATGTTAGGGCTTAATATGGCCTCCAGGAGCACTGCTGCTATTCCATTTGGTCCATGCTACCTCCATTGTTCTCCTGTCAACCATTTGCAGTCTGGGCCTATGTCAGCATAGCAAAAAGTCACTATGCACTGTACTGAACTGGCCCCATATTTAGACAGTTTCCACACTCCAGCTGTGATGAGCTAATTGTCTAAATATTGCCCTCTATGAGGGCTGTGCGCAAACTGCCACAGACCACACATGGCCAGCTCTGAATATGAGGTCATACACTTCTTAGACCAGTGGAAATCAAAGTCCATGAAACAATGGCTCATGGGGGTAAGAAAGGCATGCCTAATGCCATAAATGCTGTTATTCTAACTTGTAACAGCATGGAAGCAAACATGTCTGGCACTGACTTATGCGCGTTTGTTAGGGCAGAAAAACATACATATCATTACTATATCAGAAAAATGCTTCATTTAATAGAAATGGAAAAATATCACACAAGTAGATATGTAGGAGACAATATGATAAATCAAAGCAGAGCAGTGCATTCGACCCCAGAATCTGTGCTATCACAAGTGCATAATTAGGCACCACTATAGGGCACGTATCAGCTAAGTATAATCCCAATTAATGTTATAGTTACTCTATCTTACTGTTTGCATGTTTGATTATAGTACAAAATAGAGGAGACTCTGGCTAAAAAGAAGAAAATTAAACTGAAGCCTCATCCCCCCAACCCTTCACCCACCAGCACTATTGGAGCTTACAGTACCTTGCAAGTCCCAGTGGGAAGATAGCCATTAGATACAGGCACCAATAAAACTGACACTGTATTATCAATCAAGCAGTATTTCCAAATAAACTCCTTACAAATGCAAATAAAGTGTAACCACCCAAATTGTTCCACAAGATACAAAAACTGGACAGAGGGTTACAAGATCTTTACTTTCCTTAGTAGGGAAAGTAACTTTAACTCAGCAAACAAATAGAATTACTAAAAAGTGAGACTGCCTGTTTTATTCAATTGGAGGATCATCACAATGTCTATCTGCCTGTCCAAGACTAGTAACCCCACTGCCACAAGCTGAAACCTGATCTCAAATTACCTTGTGCTCCAAAAAAGTCTGTGAAGGAATTCATCAGAGAAGCTATAAAATGTAGTTCCCTTACATAGAAACATAGACATAGAAACATAGGAACATACTGTAGGCAGACTAGATGGATCTGGAGGTCCCATTCTGCCATCACTGTCTATGTTTATATGTTTCTAAAAAGAGGGTTTAGGTGTTCTTTAAGACTAAAAAAGCTGCCTGTACACCATGCACCTGATGAAGGCTATCTTGCTGAAGCACTGGGGTTAGGCTGTCTGGATCGAGCATAATAAATCTTTAAATTGGCATATGTATTATCTTGTGAACATCTTTTGTTGCTACGAGTGCTGACTTTGTGAACTGGACTTTCAGCTTTGGGCTAGCTGCTCTCCTGTCAGCACCGACCCATTTCTGCTGTTTGTGGTAGGGCTGTGCATGGTCTGAATGGTATTTCCCGAATACCACGAATAGTAGGCTTGCCAAATATTTGGATGGACATTCCGAATAGTTCACTATTCGGCTACTATTTGGGACGTACTATTCGGTGGGCGAGATTTCAAAATTTCATAGAGCTTCTCTGGCCAATCAGAGGCTGTTTTTGGAGCTCAGAGTCAGGAACACCATGTGATCTCCTCACTCTGAGTGTGTAGATGAGAGGAGACAGTTGTTTCTCAGAGAGCTAGCTCTGTTTAGTTTAACACTTGTAACTTTTATAACTGTTTAAAAAATGTTTTGTGTGTGATCCAGTTTTACATCTGATCAACTTGTGACTGCATTTGACTGCAGTTTTGTTTTTCATCCTTGAAACTGGACTCAGTTTCAAGGAAAAGGAGAGTCTGTGTGTGACTGAATCTGTGTGTGTGCTGCTGCATCCTGATTCCCTTCCCCCACTGCTTACAATTTCACAGCTCAGCTGAAGCAGTGTGGTCTGATTTTTTGCTTAAGAACCAATTAGTTCTTATCAGGATTTTTTTTTTTTGTAAAGAAAGTCCAGTTTGGCTTTTGCATGTAGTGAATAACTGTTACTGGGCTCAGTAACAGTGAGTGGCTCAAGCTTTTGCTGACTGCCCCATCCCCACTGCTGTGCTTGCTTAGCTTTTTGTTCCAAATCCACACATAGTCCCTGTGATATTTTCTTTTTCTTTTGTGAAGCAAATTGGTATTTTGCTGTAATTGGGTTCCGGGCTCGGTTCCCTGCAAAAGTGAGGTGTGATTGTCATCTGACTCCCTCTTATCTGTGTTGCAGCTCACCACAGTGCATACATCATCTGTGTGTGTGTTGTATTGTTGTTCTTGTAATCTGTGTCCTGCAAATGCATGCACAGTTGTCTGCATGCATTTTTTTGTGTGATATATAAAGCAGCGTATTTTTTTCTTACTGGGTCAGGCTTGGCCCATTGAATTGTTGCTGACTGTAGTCTGGTTCTTGGCTCACTTCCCAGTACAACTGAGTAAGGAGGGTGTCGCAGGTGACTCCTCCCTCCACAGCTCTCTGCACCTGATTGGCCTCCTGTGCATGTGAGTTTTTGGTTTTTTGTGTGTCTTCACCCCCTGTGTGTGCACTACTGTGAGTGTGTACACGTAAATTTTCTGTGAACTGCTTTAGTATTTGTGTGTGTGTCAGGCGTGACTAACTGGGTTCTGTGAATTGTAAGTTGTTTGGTGCACCTTCAAAGCTTGAATTGCTGTACTGTATGACTGCACAACTGACACCATACAAGTAAGAAGTTGTTTGCTGACCCCATCTCTCTCTCTAGTATCAGCTTGACTTTATTAGCTGCTACATATGCAGTGTTGCTATTGTTGTTCTCTGCAAGAAGTGCCAACATAAACAAAGACACTAATCACAAATAATATACACAGTAAGTTACGGACCATGTCTCATCAATCCCATAAACGTGCATGGTCCAGACCAAGCAAGTCATCTTCACCACCAGTCATAAGTGGCGAGGAACAGGGTGAGAGATGGTCTGTTCGTATTCACCGCTCTAAAATAGGTTTCTCCCCTGATAAACCTTCAGGTTCTAGTGTCAGTAAGATTGGGGGTAGTACTAGTACTACTGTAACTTCAACTGCTGCCACTACTATTGCTAGTACTGCATTTGCAACACCACCATTTTATAAAAGTAAGAGGGATTTACAGCTGACATCTCCAGTTATACAAGAACAAGAACCCACCCCCACTACCAGTGGTAGTACTATTCACACAACTGCCCTAATAGAGGCAACATCGCCTATCAGTGTGCTCCTCCTCACCACCACCAGTGCCGTGATTTCAGCAACCAAAGCAAATCCTTTTTATACTGTTGACACTACCACTGCCATAACAGTGTGCACTGTTATTTGTGCTCCTTGCACAGCCACTGTCACCACAACCTTTGCCTCCATTAGTAGTCCTGAGTGGTCTGCTGTCACCATGGCTACTGCTGCCAGTATTACAACTAGCTGTAATATGATGGCAATTTCTTAAACTGTAACTCCTGATTGTAATTCTGGCAACAGGACTATGGTCAACAGTGCTACTACCTTGCCAACTGTGCCCATGACCATAGGTACTGTGGCTAGTACTGACCATGAGACTGTTACAATGACTGCACCAATCGTGTTGCCAAAACGTACTGTTGCTCAGCCTCGCAAGTTTCCTCTCACCACATTTCCTTTTGCTGATGTGGAGGATTCTGAAGAAGAGCATTCATCTGGTTCTGAATATTTACCAGAGCCTCAGGACTTGCTAAGTACATCATCTGACAGTGATACCCACCTAAGTGAATTTGGCGATGAGGCCGAATATGTGGCATATCTGTGTGAGAAGCATTAACGTGCAGCTGCCAAAAAATGCAGTGCTTCTTGTCATGGCAAGCAGGCCAGTCAGGGTCACCCTCCTCCTCCTCCTAAAAAAAAAAACAAACAGTCCACCCTGTCCTTTCAAAGAGCTGTGTCAAGTTCAACTCCATCTGATACACAAAGTAGTTTTACAACTACATCTGATGCAGAGAAAGAAAGGGGTAGAACAACTGCATCCACTGCAGCCAGGTCTGATAAGGGGAAAGGTGCAAAACATGCCCATGGTTGCCCTATTGGGGCCCATACTTCCACTGTCACTGCAAGGCAAAGTGTGGTGTGGCTGTAATTTAGTGTTGTAAAATATGATCCAACAAAGGCAGTATACTGTGTGTGTGACTGTACTGTAAGTCGTAGTAAAAGCCTTTCAAATCTCACAGCAACATCAATGATGACCCATCTCCAAATGAAACATCTCAGTGCACTTCAATGATCCACAGCTGTTCCTCCCCCTCCACAACATGTGCCTGTCAGCCCCTCTTCTGGTACTGGTCCAGTAGATGCACAAAGTATTGTTAGTGATTCTATTACTGAGACAGAAAGTGTGCCCTCATCTCCCCCTACACCACTTATAGTGTATCCCCATACAGAAGCATCACCCATTCTGCCTTCTTCTGCTCAGTCATCTATTATTGTAACACCCTCCACCATGAGTTCAAAGTCAAAATCAATGCCATGTGGTACCACTTTGACTACACCCATCATGCAAGCCTTCCATGCCTGCACCAAATACCAGGCGTCACACCCAACAGAACAGCAGATCACTAATTTAATTGGTGAGATGATGGCCTTGGATCTGCAGCCATTTTTCATTGTGGAATACACAGGTTTCCGTAGGCTGCTGCAGCATTTGCACTCTAGGTATAATATATCATCACAGACCACATTTTCACGTGCTGTAGTACCCAACATTTACCATGATTTGAGAAAAGAAGTTGCCAGACTACTAGCACAGGCTGTTGGAGGAGTTTTCCACTGCACAACTGACATAAGGACCAGCATGAATTAAAATCATGCATATATGTCACTGACGGCACACTGGTGTGTTGCAGATATGGTAGTCACTGGTGGTGATTGGGGTACTGGTGTTGGTTCCGTCTCTTCCCCCTCTCCCTGCAGGTCTGCCTTGCTAAATGTCAGTGTTATGGAAAAGGATCACTGGGCTATAAACATACTGTCATTCCTGCAAGAGACATTGAGCCCATGGATTGATGGCAACAATTTGCAGGTAGGGTTTGTGGTCACAGACAATGCCACAAATATGATAGATTAGAGATGGCAATTTTGAGAAGATACGCTGCTTTGCTCATACACTAAATTTGGTGGTGACAAAGGCTTTGGAAAACACAGAAGAGGCAGATCACACAGTTAAAGTAGCCAGAAGCATATGCAGCCACTTCCATAACTCTGTGAAAGCCACAAACCATCTGCATCAGCTACAAGAGCATCTTCAAGTGCCGCAGCATCATCTCATCCAGGATGTACAGACCTGGTGAAATTCCACCTGCTACATGCTGCAAAGGCTTCTGAAGCAAAAGCGGGCCCTTCATGAGATGAACATGGAAACTGATATAGGGGGAGTCCTTGAACAGGATCGGTAAAGGTTTTAGCCCCATTTGAAATTAGCACTCGTGACCTTAGCTCTGATTCTGCACTGCTAAGTCAGGTAATTCCTGCTGTTCAGATCCTGAAAAAAGCCATGAGGAGATTCAGTGAAAATGCTGAGAAAGATCCAAACCAGACACCAGGAACAGTGATATCCCTTGTGGAAAACCTCACCGCAGAACTAGAAGTTAGATTTTCTGATCTCTGTTCCAGTAAAAAGCATAGATTTTCCACTATGTTGGATCCACATTTCAAGTGTGAGGTACTACACCTTATAATGCCCACTCACAGGGTTACAGACATTCAGAAGCAGATGTGCTTAGAACTTAGTTTCTGCATCCTTGGGTCGATGAAACCAGCAGGTAACCCTCTTGATGAGCCAGTCTCAGAATCACAAAATGAAAGCAGTATGGAAAACCTTGAGAAGGAGGGTGACTGTTGGTCTGAACTCAGCTCATCACTACAGGCTGAGCAGCGGAAGAGAATAGAACAGCAGCCACAGTCGGCACCCAATCTGCTGAACAGTTATTTCAATGAGCCTCTGGAGTCATTCTCCATAAATCTAGTGGCGTACTGGATCAAAAGGATGAAAGCATCTCCGCACTTGGCACAGTTGGCCCTTAAATATATCTGGTGCCCCCCTACCAGCGTACCATCTGAAAGAATATTCAGCAATGCTGGGGTGTGGTGGAACCTCACCGATTCTCACTTGACCCAGCACATGTGGAACAACTTGTGTTTATAAAAATAAATCTACCTCACCTTGGGTACACATATGACCATTAACAATTGCATTAAATAATTGTCTTGTACTGGATACAACATTTGTGTGTTGTAGCATTGACCCATACACAAGCTATTCTGTGTTAACCATCATTGTTTTGTTAGCAAATAAACACATTTTAACATTTACATTCAAAGTCATACTAACAGAAATCTGTGACCAGCACCCTTTTCCTTTATTACTTCCACTGTCATGGTGTATTCTTTTGAATGAGCATGCCCTGCAGTTCCCAGTGCCTAAAACTTCCACCCACCTATTGATTGCTGTTCCCAATACAAAATCCTCAACTGGTGTTGCTACATCTCTCATCCCTTGTGTTGCTCATGCCCATATTCCATTGATCCCTTTAACAGCTTTCCAGGTGCCAGTTACCAGTGTGGCATCACCAGTTTCAAGTATTTCACATGCATAGAATATGGAAGCTAATAGTGTGTCATCTCCAGTCTCAGTGTTTCCCATGCCTGAAATATGGCAGTTACAAGTGTGGCATCTCCAGTCTCAGTGTTTCTCATGCCTAAAATGTATGGCAGTTACAAGTGTGGCATCTTCAGTCTCAGTATTTCCAATGGCTGAAATATGGCAGTTAACAATGTGGCATCTCCAGTCTCAAGTATTTCATATGACTGAAATATTCCAGTTACCAGTATAGCATCACATGTCTCAAGTATTTCACATGATTGAAATGTTCTGGTTACCTGTATGGCATCACCATTCTCAGGTATTTCACATGCCTGAAATATTCCAGTTACCAGTATGGCATCTCCAGTCTCCAGTGTTTTACATGACTGAAATATTCCAGTTACCAGTATGGCATCTCCAGTCTCCAGTATTTCACGTGATTGAAATATTCTAGTTACCAGTATGATGTCACCCATCTCAAGTATTTCCCATGCCTGAAATATTCTGGTTACCAGTGTGGCATCACCAGTCTCAATTATTTTCCATGCCTGCAAAATTATTGCAAAGTGCTGCAGTATGCTGCAAGGAGCAGTGTAATTCAATGGCAGTTAATCTCTAGTCATCCAATATTTTGTGACAGCATTTACTGCAAAGTACTGAATTGCATTTTGTCTTGCTTCACTGTATACTATTGATACATAATACAATTCCAGAGAAGGTGGTGAGATAGACTACATGGACGATGACAGACAGATGTCTCTTTATTAGATGGTCTCAAATATTTTTCTCCCCAAGCAAGCCTTTTAGTTCTTGTAGCATTGGGAATAGTACTACTACTACTAATACCTCTGGCAGAACTATTACTACTACTGGTGTCACCACCTGTTCCATCTATACATTCACTGTCACATCCTTTTGTGCAGTAGTAGGAGGGCATTAGTGCATACATGCTTTGTGCAGGAAGCAGCAGACACCACCACCAGTGTTCCCACTGCTATCACCATGGCTGCTACATCTACAGTCAGTGTGCTTCCCACCACCACCGGTGCCATTCATGCAGCAGCCACCCATTCAACTGTCACCACTATGGCCACTGTTACCACTATTCTGATGCCCATGGCCAAAGCACCATCTACCCCGTGTCTGTGGTTTTATGTGATAACCACGAAAGCACAATTGCGATTGGTGGCACGGCAAGTATATATCACCAAAAATCTATTTCAGTGATGTACACCCCCAACGCACAGGAAAACAGTGCCAGGGACTTACATTTTGATTGTTCATGCAGTGGCCTGTGCCCCTTACATTGCCCCACACCCTCCTACTAAAGAATTCTTGACTCCAGAGGGGTGCATGTCGGGGGGGTGCAAAATGTGGAGAAAAAAAATTGGAGGCCGGGCACACAAAAATGTAGGCATGCCTGGACCTGAACCTGGAACCCTTGCACCTTTAGGCTGACAACCACCAACCACGCTATGGGGCCAGCTTGGCAGCCCCACATCAACCACACCAGGCAAACCCTCCCTCCTTTCCGTCATGCTTCCCCCCTGCACATGTACACATATAGTGATGTTCTGTCACTATATGCACCCACCTCCCCCATCTGGTCACCCTTCCTCAGCAGCAGTCCCTTCGAAATGCACCAGGACTGAGTTGCCATTATTGCAAGCACTTAATTGCCGATGCCCATGTCATGGGCTACCATGTCTGTGACCATGAACACCCTCCGGTGCTGACCCAATGCAATGCTTGATATCATTTTCGGAGAGCTATATGTGTGGTGGGATGGATCAAAAGTGCTGCATGTAGCTTGTGTTGCATTAATGAGAGCTTTGCATTGGTGGTTGAAGTCTCATTGAAGTGTATATGCTACACCAGGTTTAATGGGTGATTAATGGTGTTGTTAAAGTGCTTTTTTAAAGTTTAATTAAAAAAAACACATTTTCTGGCTGAATACTGAATAATGAATACCGAATACCTGGGACCCGAATACCGAATATTTGGCCAAATATTTTGGAAAAGGTATTCGCACAGCCCTAGTTTGTGGTGATACTCTGTTTGGACTGTGCTGTTTACACTGAGCATATCCACTGATTGTTATTTGAGCTGGTATGAGAATGCTGTATGTAGAAAATGAGTTCCCCCCCACCTCAGCACAGTGATTTCAGTAATTGAAGGATTGGTTCAACTCCAAAATTGTGCTTTAGTGGGAGTCTGAAGTGCTTTTTTTTCCCCAAGTAATAGCAAGATGTCTGCATGGCTTTGCCCCTGCAGCTGTAAAATTACTAGGTGGCTTTGCTAACTGATCTTAAAACCTCTTATGAGATTCTATCAGCTGACAGAAACAGGAACAAGGAAACAGCACAAGTGCAACTCCACCCACTGTACTGATGCCTGCTCCCCCAAAATGGAGGCAAGATTACTCAATCACAGATTAAGGTCATGGAAGAGATTGACAATGAAATATTTCTGTACATGGAAATTGAAGGCACAAAAATTATACTAGAACTGTTCCCAGTGGAAGAAAATTCAGAGTCTTTGCCTGTACTTAGCAAGCTCTAGCCAGAGCTGATATGGCTGTGGCAAGCTTCCAAATGACCAAAGTTACACATGTGCGTAGAAAATTTTGAATGACCTGGTGTAACTTGGCCATTTTTTAGAGTTGTTTCTCCAAATTTTCAAAATGGCCTTTTTTTGACCCCACCTCATGAAGAATGCCACAGTCATTTTGTTCACTTGTCCAGAAAGGTGATTATGCAGAGTGACCACATCATTCTGTGCCACAGGTGAATAAACACATTTTGGGCAGGATGTGAAAAATGATAGCTGCACTGTTAATAAGGAGGTGTGCAAAAATGGCAATGTTGAAAATTTGGAGTGAAAATATAAAAAATTGGCAAAGTTAGGAGTATGCATAGAAATTGTGCAATGCACACTCGTAACACAGTCATTTTTTGGAATTTTTTTCACCAGATATTCTACATGGCCTTTTTGGGACCCCACCTCATGAACAGTGGCACTGTCGTTTCATTAGTCAGTCACAAAAGTTGATTCCATGCAGTGACCATGAAATCACCTTTTGGGACTGAGTAACAAAATGACAGTGGCAGTGTTCATGAAGTGGGGTCCCAAGAACCTGATGTTGAAAATTTGGGGCCAAAATTCTTAGAAAAATGGCTGATTATATCAACATAAGTTAAAAACCCCATTGACTGCCATTATAGCATGCTTACCTTTGATTCTTCAGTTTGTGGTTCAGCTTTGAAGAGTACAGACATGTTCCAGTCCTGAGAAGATGACAGCACCAACCTCTGGAGGTAAGTATGGGATAAGGGTGGTGCAGGGAGGTGGGTGCTCAGTGAGAGGGTGGGGATGGGGAGGGAACTGGGGCAATGACAAGGGACCATTTTCTTTTTTACAGGTAAAAAATAAAGACATCGGGACAGTTTTTTTTTATTTACAGGAAAAAAGGAACCAAAAACTTAAATCTGGGCACACTGGGGTGAGCTCTCAGTGTGCCACATGATTTGGGGGTACATGATGCCAACATGGGGATTGGGCACCCCGATGTTGGCACAGGAGGAAACAAAAGAAAAAAAAAACATTAATTTGGGCACACTGGGGTGGACTTCCAGTGTGCCACATGAGTTGGGGTTACATGATGCTGACACAGGTATTGAGCACCCCGATGTTGGTGTAGGGAGAAAAAAAATAAAAAAAACATAAATTTGGGCACACTGGGGTGGGCTCCCAGTGTGCCACATCAGTTGGAGAGTTACATCATGCCAACATGGGGACTGGGCACCCCGATGTCAGCACAGGGATGGGGAATGGAGGGATCAGGGAGGACCGCAGCAGTGGGAGGGAGCAGGAGGTTTTTATTTGCTGCTGATGCTGAGAGGGAACAGAGGGAGTGGGGAGGACAGGAGCAGTGGGAGGGCGTGGGAGGACTGCCATCCTCAAGATGGCAATGGCGCTGCAACTATGCATTCGTGGTATTCACACATGCATAGTTGCAGTGAACAGCATTCTGCCATTCACAAGATGGCAGTGCCAGCAGAATTGCACATGAGTGCGAAGCATGCATGCACATTTCCTGCCCCAGAATACGGAAGTAACAGCCAAAATAGTGCAGCTGTTACTCCGCAGTAGCTGATTGTGGCAGAGGGTTACAAGCTCCATTGGACTTTCGGAAGGATGCTTCCAAAAGTTCAATGGAAGGTGCCACAGTCGGCCATTTTAAGGCTATGATCATGAACCGGGTATAGACTCCACCCACAGTCATAAAAAGTGTTCTGAATCACTATGTGAAGTAGACATCCATTCACTGAATCAAAACAATATGCCTGACATTCTGGAAACAGTGCCAAATCCGTGGAAAAGTAACTAAAGATACCTGCAGAACTATATTTTGTGCCCAGTACAAAAGTGCCAAACCTTCATCCCCAGCATGCCACCCGTAACAGCTCTCAGTGCAGCAGACTTCAGCAGCACTGGAACCTAGACTTTGCCTCTGATGCCATTGCAATAACAAGCCACAAGTCCAACTTGAGATACAAGGCTTCCCCATCACTTTCAGTGCCTCCTCACCCAGTCCAAGAAGAAGTTCAAAAACAAGTTGATTGGTCAGATTCTGTGACCGGGCAGTAATTCTTGCAGTGTGACCCTAAACTGATGAACAGTTTATCAGCAAATGATTTACATAACTTGGAGTCTCTTAAAAGGCCACTGGGCATCAGGAGTAACTCTGCTATTCTCCTGTCCACCTCCACAGCTCAACCTCATCCAATGTTGACACATAGATAAATGCTGCCAATTAACTGGACACATTTTACTGTAAATGACAATATACAAATTACCAATTACTACAAATAGAATAAAATGACAGCTTTCCAAGGGGCTTTTATGATGGAATATGTATTTCATTTAGACAATATTTTTTAATTTTGTATATGTCGGCTATGAGGACTATTTTTGCTGTACTGTATTGAGTACAGTGGGAGAGAAAAAAAGCAAATTCTCCTTTTTTTCTCTTTGTGATCTATTTATTTTTTTGTCTGGGGTCATTTTACAAAAACAATATTACACTCATGGGCTTGTGATTACAGTAATTACTGCACACCACCACCCTCCAATTGAAGGCACTGGACTCATGCCTCATGCATTCAACATGGCGGAGGCATGCAGTAATAACCCAGTAACCACCCATGTGAATTATTCCTTACTTAATGCACGCCCTGTCATGGCTTATTACTTACATATTATCCATAAGCTTCAGGTAAAGTTTGACTGAAAGAGTGCTTATCATTTTGTAGTGCACACAACTTGGCGCTCAGAATGTCCTCTCTAGGCAGAGTCCACATAAAGTTCAATATTTTCAGTTAGACTTAGTAATGAAAGAGTGCATTCTTACTAGTTTTCATGGAAACATGAGTAAACAGAAAATGCAAATGTAAAAATGAAATGAAAATACCCATGGAAAATCCTTATTTGTTCATGAAGACATAGTTTAGTTTGGTTAAAAGAAGATGTCCACTGTTCTGTGTACACACAAATGAGTGAGACAAAGATAGAGAGAGAGACAGAGAGAGAATCATGAGAAAATAAACTGCCACATGCATATCCCAGCCTCCATTACATTTGTTTTACATACTTAACTGTAATTAATTAAAACACTTAGAAAACATAGTTACAATACTTGGCAAACATGGCCTAACTAGACTTCAGTGAGGCTTTTGACTCAGTTCTGCACAGAAGACTATGAAACAAGCTGAGTAGCCTAGGATTGGGTCAGAACATTGTAAACTGGGTAAGAAGTCGGTTAGAGGACAGGTTGCAGAGGGTAGTGGTAAACAGAGTTCACTACAAGGAGGACAGGGTGACGAGTGGGGTGCCTCAGGGATCTGAGCTGGGACTGGTCCTCTGTAATGTCTTTATAAGTGATTATCTGGAGAGGAAGGTTTGCCTATTTGTGTATGACACCAAAAACTGCGAAAGGGTGAATACTGTAGGAGGGCTGGAAAGGATGGGCAGAGACTGCGACAACTTGAGGAGTGGTCATGAGTATGGCAGTTAGGTTTTAATGTGAACATTTGCAAAATAATGCACTTTGGGCACTGAAACCCATGGCAAAAGTACAACATGGTTGGGGTGTTATTGATAACCACCAAGCAAGAGAAAAGCCTTGGAGTAATAATCTCTGATGACTTAAAGGATACAAGGCAATGCAGCAAAGCAGTTGAGAAGGCTAGTGTGATACTGTGGTGCATACAGAAAGGTATCACTGACAGAAGGATGAGGTGGTGCTGCCTCTGTGTACAGTAGACCTCTAATAAGACCTCATGTAGAATACTGAATAAAATTCTGGAGGCCACATCTCTAGAAGGATACTGACAGGGTGTAGTCAGTCCAGAAGAGCAACCAAAATGGTGCAGGGTCCGCAACACAAGCCCTACAAGAAGAGACTAAAGGAACTCAATATGTGCAAACTGGAAGAGGGAAGAGATTTGGGGAATATAATAGAAACCTTTAAATATCTCATGGGGTAAATAAGGTACAGGAAGAAAATATTTTTCAGAAAAAAAAAGATGCACAAGATCAAGAGGACATGCTGTGAAGCTGCAAGGGTAGATTTATGAGACATGTGAGGAAGTATTTCTTCACAGACAGAGTAATGGATTCATGGAATAGCCTAACAGGGTGGCGGGGCCAAAACAATGCTGGGGTTCAAGAATGCATGGGGTATGCACAAGGTGATCTTAGTAAAAAGAAATGGTGGGGGGGGGGATCCAAGATCAATTAGGGTCTACAGTGGTACTGTAGGTAGGGAACAATGGGCAGACTGGGTGAAGCAAGCAGTCCTCATCTGATGACATTTTCTGTTTCTATGAACAAAAATTAAACAAAAGGAGGAATGTATGATATTTCTTACAGTGTTGAAATAATCAGTTGAAGAATTAAAGGCACCTGGAAGCAGGTGTCATCACTTCACTGGGCAGATAATCAATTAGTCTGACAAAACCAGTTATGGAACAGCTGTCCAACTTCATTACTCATTGTGATGACTGGGGACACCTACTGCATTAGCCTCTGGCCACAGGTGGGAACAATCCACACAGTAGTAGGCATTATTAAGGATTGTCTGTCCCTTCTCCTTTGACAAAACTTTCCCAGCTGGGTACTACCTGAGTACAGTACCTTACCTCCCCAACTGGGATGGCTAAGAACTGCCAAGGGCAGGGAATGCTGCACCAGACTGGCCTGAAGACCTGCAGGAATGCGAGACACTGGCTCTGTAAGCAAGAACATTGACACTTGGATTGTTGAAGAAAAAGGTAAATTTTTACTGAAAAAGGTGAAATAACTATCTGACACAGTCATGAATGGAACAACACACCTTGTAAATTAATGGCAACAAATACGCATAAAATAGAAATAAGTTTATTCAGTTTACTTCTTTCGCAGCAGGACACACACACACCACTAATCTTCTATATCTCTTTCCCAGCAGGGCAACACCACCCCACTAACCTTCTTGTTTTCCATGGAGACTGCAGAAATTCACCACCCACTAGCCCTCCAGCTGACAAACAAGCTGGTCCCAGGATAACTGCCCTCACTCTGGCCTTAATCCATGAACTTGTTCACACTAAAACCACAGGGGTGTACAGTGACTACAAGGCCTTCCCCTACCTCAGTCAACCCACTGACCCCTTCTGCCAGATTCCCACCCTGGTATCTATCACACAGTTACCATACTTATCACTATACAGTACTTAAAATAATTAGAAATCTCTGGCATTTCTACACATAAATTACTGTAAAAAATTCATGCAGGAATGACAGTGGCATAAAACATATTGCATACTGGTACATTGAAAGCTTTGACATTATTTCCCCCTCAGTCTTGCACTGTTCAGCCCTTCAGATGACAAAAGTCTCTTAAAATTCAAAAGGATTGAGGTAAATTCTCTGTAAAACCAATGTCACTTGACTTTTAAAATAGTCCCCAAACTGTATCAATAAGGATTTGTATGATACCACACTCCATTGGATTTTCTGAAGAAATTCTTTTGTTGAAATTGCTGAAAAATGGTTAAAGCTTTGTTGGAGGGCCCTCTTGAGTTGACGGTTTCTTTGTGTAATCCGGAAAAGTGATGAATTCTTCAGGTTGCAGCTTTTCTTCTGTGAGGAAAATTTGGCATAACAGGATCATCAGGCACTTGAAGCAACAGGCTTTCTATCCTCGCTCTGCTCTTGCTTACTGCCCTAACTGACCCTACACTGGGATTCAGGTGATCCCAAATCATATACTTAATTAAATTAAAGGCTGTCACTATCAGGCTCCATTAATGCATCAGATCTCTTCAGACAGGACACCCACTTGGCTTGGGCTCCTTCCTTCTCGGTTGCTCTCCCTGCTTGGACTCCCTGCACACTGGCAGTGCAGCTACTTTTATGCCTAAAACTCATTTGCATATGCTAATTTGTGGTCACTAAGTGGACACTGACCTTTCCAGAGGATCAGCACCAATCAAAATCCTCCCTGCAGAAGCATAAGCCAGAATGGAATACTCAGTTTTGAAATGCAACTGCCCCTCTCAACATTTCATGGCTTCCCTTTTTTTATAACTCTGTGCCTCATTTATAAATACATTTCTTTGTCACAAAAACAAGCACTTTCTTTAAGTCTAAGCATGTTTTCATTATAATAGCTGGGAAACTGTCATCTTTAGCTCTCTGCTGAATTTTGTTTCTGTACAATTTTTTTTTAGTCTTGGGTAATCAGGTAAGGCCCACTAGGCACAAGTGTCTATTTTCAGGGGCAACCTGGGAGCACTGGACAGTTAAGTGACTTTTTTAGAGTCACACAGTATGCAAGTAGAGGTTATGAGAATCAAACCCAGGTCTGGTCTTCTGGATGTACCAAGCTCATTCACAGCTCATTACTCTAGCTGCTAGGCTATACTGCCAACCCTTTAGAAAGCTAAGTCCTTAAGACTAACACTCTTTTGTTATTAAACTTCATAAATAATTATTTCTAGCCATTTTTCTCTTCACTTTCTATTAAAAACAGCAGTTTCCCCTTTAACTGCAATGACCACAACAGCTTTTTTCACATAGAATGTAAATATTCATTATTCCCATGTTTAGCTCCACCTCTGTGTAACTGTCTTCATGGATTTATTTCATTCAGGTCCCATCCTCTCTCTTAAGATTAGTGGCTCTCTTATTTCACATTTCAGTCACGTACAACTATTTTTTGCTGTGTAGGACACTTTAATCTATCTATCTGCCAAGTTTAGTACAATTCTGATTAAAAACAGCTTGGCAGCATGATTTAGAAAAGTAGATATGTGCAGCAAGTGTTCTGCGACTGTATGCATCTTTCTGTATAGAGCGTAGCAACAAACTGTTCTGTTTTTGTTTGTCTTTCTGTATAAAAAAATCTGTGTATTCCTTTTATTTCTCCAGGACTCCCCTAGCCCCTTCTATGGCTTTATTGTAATAAAAATAAGTATTTTTAAATTATTCTCACTTGTGTGAAGCCGTGCTTTCCCCAGTGTCAGACTGCACCCACTTGTCACAAAATAGATCCCTTAGAGCTTTACAAAATGCTATCCTCCTTATTTGTGTATGTGTGGGACTTCTACAGAGTCCGTGCTAGACTGTGCCCTTTTTATTAAGCAATACGGTACAATCAGGGGTTATGTTAATGTTCTAGTGAATCACCCCTTGGGGGTGTAATGTGGTACGAGGCACAGCTGAGTGCCATATTGCCCCCAGGGGGTGAGTAACTTGAACATTAACATAACCCCTGGGAGTGCTTTATTGCTATTATTAAAATTGGGTCATACGGTATTGAAGCTTGGTTGTTGTTTTTATTTTATTTTTTTACATTTACTCCAACGAACTTAAAATAGTTCCTCCACCATAAGTCTTGAAGCACACAGTGACTGCCCGCCCACTCTTCAGAAATGCCACCAGCAATGTTGTTCAGCTGCCCAGCAGCTGTTAAATTAAATCCTCTGCCAGGAATGCCATTGGCAATGTTGTTCAACTGCACTGTAGCTGTTAATGTAAATCCCCAACCCACCCACCAGAAATGCCACCGGGAATGCTGTTCAGCCACACTGCAGATGTTAATTTAAATCCTGTGCCCCACCCACCCACCACAAATGCCACTGGCAGTGTAATTAAGCTGCTGTGCTTAGCCTTTGCTGATTGCACTGTGAGGCTTTCTAACACCATGCAATTCTGTTTAAAGTTGAGCCAGTCCAAATTCTCTCATGGGATTTGTATATGTTTCCCATGATGCTTTGCATTATTGGGGTATGTGCAATTGTGTTTTTCTTTAAAATTTGGCTATAAGGCCAATATCCACTGGGATAACCCATGCCTGAGGGCATTTGCTCTGGCATTCTTTTGTAGTTCTTTTCCTAAGCTGCATCACTGCTTGCCATGCTCACAAACCTGAATCCAACAAGTCTGTAAGTCTGCAACCATCTTTTAGTGTTTTCTTTTTATTCACGGTCCAGGTAGAAATGGTAGCAGAGCAACAGTCAGCTCTTCCCTGCACTGCCTCATAACTATCCAACAATTAATCCACACAGATATCTCAATGTGCTGCTAGGTTTAACATGCAGTAAATAAGAAAGTGACAGTGGTGGTGAGCAGGTAAATATTTTCCCAAAAACTGTTGAGTCAGGCTAACAGGGATTTCACACAAACATAAGTCACTGTAATCTTTCAAAGGTGTAACGACAGTTTCAATGGTAACTCTTCGATCGAAATTTGGAAGGCTGAAAAATGAAGAACCAGAAAAATCAATACTCTCAAGGTCAGGCTGTACAAGCATATTAATTAAAGGTTAACATAGGACTCTTAGAATGCTGATAACCAATCAGATTGCAGCATGTCTGAGACCCTTTTAATAATTATTTTTATTTCAATGTGAGCCAGTCCATAAACATTTTCCTTGGTGCTTGTTGCCTGCTCAACTAAATTCAAGTAAAAATATGTGGTTGATCCTGCCCACAAGAGTAGCTCATTAGTGCATCTCCCTTTCCCACCTTCGCACAGCAAGATTCACTCTACAGGCTGAAGCCTGATTTCTGACTGGCATCTGAGTAAGAAGTGGCTGCCCACAAGCAAGCCTGGGGATTCCAGTATTAAGTGTGGTGCACTCTGCTGTGGGACTGACTCTCGGTCACTCACACTCCCCTTCCTCTTACTTTTGAAGTGTAGGGTGCCCACAGCTGCCACTCTGCATTTTCTTTTTTATATTTACCACAGAGCAGCTTCTTTATGTACAGGAACAATCTTTTTTTTTAAACATAAAAGCACTAAAAATATAGGAGGTATCCCCGGCAGACCAAATTAAACCATTGGACCACCAAGACATGTACTGTTGCCAGGGCAATCAGATTAATAGCCCGCTGTCCACCAATGACAAAAACTACCATTTTTAATAATAAATTATACAATGGCTTAAAAAATAATGTTTTGTGATTGGCTGGCTAGCATGATTTACAATGTGTAAATCATAGTATCACCACATGGGAAGAAGTGCCAGCCAGCCAGACACCCCCCCATCCATATCACTCCAATGCCAAACATTAAAATGAAGTGACTGCCATACTGATCAGCCTGCTAACTGTGAAATTCAAAATCAACTGCTCCTTTGCTTAGCAGCGGTAAAGCCTGAGTCCCAAAACAAGCTGCAAAAAAAAAAAGTAAATAAAAGAATACCTCCAAGAACAGTTAACAAACTCCTACTGGCCCCATTAAAAAAAAATCACTTTCACCTGAAAATGTAGCATACTAAGTCTGTACTGCTTCAGAGTCTCTCCCTCTGTCACTGCTCACAGCCTCCTCTACTTCATTGAACAGATCCACAGCAGTAATCTGCTGCCATTGCCACGTGGAACCATGGCATCAGAGAAAGGAGGCAGAGGCAAAAAGTAAGAAACAAAACAAAAAAAAAACAAGATCCCTTTGTTTCCTGAATCCAGAAGCAAAAGAGGGCTGGGAAACAAGTGTTACATAGCACAGCTGAAAAGTACAGAGCTACACATGTGCACAATGTGCCAAAATGGAGCCACAGCTCTGTACTTCTATTCAGGCAACATAACAAATTAACAAAGCTATCCCAGCTCCTACAACCAAGATGAAGCCAGGACAGACAGAACTGGTGACATGGGGCACAGTGTTAATGATTTCCCAGTCCCAGAAAAACCATCAGCCAGGAATATCAAACCAGTCTTGCACACATGCAGGAAATGAAAGCCCCAGCAACTAAGGCTTATTTTTTCTCATGGAGCAGCAAATTCAATACAAATAAGTTAAAATACAGCAAAAAAAGTCTCTTTTTTTTTAATCACAAAAAAAACAAGGTGAACATTGTATAATCTCAGTATCCGACTTGAGGGTGTGGATGATGCTGGGACTTACCCACTTCTGGTGTGGTTTACTCACTGGGTCTTTGGCCTGTAACCAAACCACACCAGACTTGGGTAAATCCTGGCATCACCCACACCCTCTTGTAGTATATTGCTTAATACTACAATTTACATACAAAAGCTTGTCAATCATTATAATATTAACAAAACTGCATGTGGGTAAGACCATCAAGGAACAAGAGTCCTTTCCATGCTTCCCCCCATGCTACATCCTACTATAGCCATTAATAATATGCTCATGCTGATTCTAAGAGTTAATGTATTTTTAAAACTGCTTATTATTTATTTAGTACTACTTTAGGCTCTGAATCTGCTTTTTATATCGCTGCATGGGCCACCCCATACCCAGCTGGCAGCTCCTAAACTACTCAGGGACTCAAACTTAAATCCTTGGCAACTTATTTTTTAAATGCGCTAAAACTATCCATATTCTACTAGGTAGAACAATCTTATGAGGCTGTTAGACTTTCCCCTGGAAGGGCAACAACATTGACCAAGGCCTAACCTACTTAGAAAGCCTTGTTGCTCTAAGTTTTACACACACAAACTGACTTTAAGCACATTTCTATATACACTTTCTATTTACACATTATACTTGTACTGTTTTCTTATACACTTTTTTGGTGAGGTCGTAGCTGACCCACTTGGACTGAGCACTCTCGGAATGTAGGATTCTATAGTCCATACTCTCCCTAGGCCTAAAACTATAACTCTGTGTACCTTGACTTTCGTGAATTTGTTCTTCTGGCTCTTCCAAAGAAGTCTGTACATCTGGTGCACCCCCAGAATTCATTCTGGTGTAGTTTGTCCTATCTCTACTTCTAAACTTCCTAAGTTTGCTAATGCGGTGTACTCCTCTGTCTAGACCAGCGGATAGGTATCTCACAAGATATGTGATCTCCAATCATTTTCTGGCAACAACATATGGTCCTTCCCATTTTCTTTCAAGCTTTACAGAACATTTCTGAGTCTTATCAGATTGTGGATGAGTTCTTAACAGTACCATCTCTCATCAGTTCATAGTTACATCTCTTTTGTTTTGATCATAGTATTGCTTTTAGTGCCTTTGTGCACTGTTCATATTGTGTTTCGCAATTTCCCAACATTTTTGCATACTGTCTGTTAAAGTCTTTGTATATTCAGGTATGTCTTCCACTATTTCTGGTCCTCCTGACAGCTCTGTGTCATTGGGTAGTATTACTTCTAGTTCATACATTAGTAAGGCTGGGCTACATCCAATTGAGTCTTGTACTGCACTCCATAAAGCCATTGACATTCTCGGTAAATACTGATCCCATCTTGATTGATTGTCATGCACAGATGTTCGTAAGTAGGTTTTGATATTTCTGTTAGTTCTTTCAGTCAAGTAATTTTATGGATGGTATTGTATCAGGTAAAAAGTCTTGACTTATCAAGCTTTAGAGAACTGTTCCCAATGTTCAGACGAACAGCGGTCCATTGCCAGTTACTATGTGTTTAGGAAATCCCCATCGGCAAAATATTTTCATTTCCATTTTTTGCACTGACACATCCACCATGGTTCTGGGTAAAGGAAAAGCTCCCACCCATTTGGTGAATTGATCTACAACTACCATGATGTACTCATTCTCTTTATTTTTTCTTTGGCAATGGTCCAACTAAGTCTGTGGCAATTGTTGTCTATGGGCCACTGGGATGATTTACAGTCATTTGCCCTATAAGTTTTTGGTTACCTGCCTTTGTCTCTTGGCATGTAAGACATGACTGTACATATTGTATCACATCTTGACACATTTTCGGTCAATAAAATTATAGTCTCAATCTGTCTAGTGTTTTCTTCCTGCCCATATGTCCTGATACGGTGCAATCATGCATTAGTCGCATAGCTTTTTCTCTCAATCTTTCTGGTAGGATTACTTTCCATTCCTGTGGACTCTTGATGTGTAGCATCAGTGTATTGTCTACCAGTGGTGCTCTTGACTCGGCACTCTCCATTTGGTGGGTAAACCTTCAGTGTCTTCTCCTTTCTCTGCCCTCTTCCAACTTCTCTTTGGTTGAATGGTAGCAGTTGCTGTTCTTCTTCTGTAAATTCAGCACTTGTCATGACACTACATCCTAAGTCAGGAATAATTCATTCCATGTCACTGACATCTGGTTCAACAGTTTCATCATCATTCTCAGTACTTCGTGATAGATAATCTGCCGTTACATTTTCGCTTCCTTTGCAGTGTTGTATTTTGAATGCATTCTTTTGTAGGAGTAGTGACCACCATCCTAACTTTCCATTGGTGTATTTCATTGTGAACAACCACGTTAACGCATTATGACCTGTATGCAGAGTGAATGGTTTACTAACTAGATATCCTCGATACTTCTTGATAGCCCACACAATCACTAAGCATTCTTTCTCAGATGTGTGATACTTTCAGTTGTACTTTAGGTTCTACTAGCATACAAAATCACTTTTTTTCTCTCCTTGTTCCTCTTGGTAGAGCACCGCACCAAGTCCTTTGTCACTTGCATCTGTGGCTAGATAGAATGGTTTGTTGAAATCTGGGGAAGTACAATTTCTCAGCTTCTTCCATTTTTTTCTTTGATGTTTTAATATGCTTTTTCTTGGATGGGCATCCATTCCCATGTAGTTCTCTTTCTTCTTAACTGGTTCAGAGGTTCAACAATATCTGCCATCTGCTAAATAAAAGTTCTGCACCAAGTACATAGTCCTAGAAATCTTTAGATATGTTTTTCTTTCTTGGGTCTTTGAAAATATCAGATGATTTGCACAGTAGTCAGTTCGGGTGATATTCCTCCATCTGTCACCATATGGCCCAAATACTTTATCTCTGATAATAAGAAGTTGCATTTATCTCCTTTAATAGCAAGTCCATGACCCTTGAGCCTCTGTAATACCTCTCTTAAATGTTCCCAATGTTCCTCCATTGATTTGGACTAGATGATTACATCTTCTATATAAGCGAAACAAAATTGGTATTGAATTCCTCTCAACACTACATCCACCATCCAGCATCCTCTGAAAAATTGTAGGTGCATTCTTCAGTCCAAATGATAATACCTTAAACTTATACAATCCTTCATGCATGATAAAGACTGTTTTACACCAGTCTGTAGCTTCTACAGGTATCTGCCAATATCCCATCCTGAGATTGACTGTCGAGAATATTTGCACTCCAGTAAGTGTATTGAACACCTCCCTCATTTTCTTCATAGGATGGGTGTCTCCAATAGTCACAGCATTTACCTTGTGGTAGTCCACATAGAATCTTGTGGATCTATCTTTCTTAGGTACCAACAGTACTGGTGATGACCAGGCTGACAAAGATGACTGGATAATTCCTTCCTGCAACATCTCTTGTATCTGTTCCTGAATAATCTCCCTTTTTGCAGGTGAATCGGCATGTGGTCTACTCCATATTGGTTGTGCATTTCCAGTATTTATTGTGTGCTGAATTAAGTCTGTACTGCCAATTCTCTCCATATCTGCCTCCAGAAATGTGATTAGAACTCTCTCAAGTTGGTTGTCTCAATTGACTTCCAGCTCCATGAGTCCTTCTAGACATGGACTTGCAAACACTTTGATATCTTGCAGAATATCTTTGGGTTCATTGCAATCACAGTAGAAATCTGCTGATTATCAGACACATGATCTTTAGATTCTGGCATTTGTTCAGCTTCTTTTCCTTCTATCTCTTGTGGTTTGTCTTCAGTCAATTCATTACTGATCACTTTTTTATTCGCTATATCGATTACCAAATGTGCAAATCTTTATTGTGGTCAGATCTTTAGAGTGCAAAGGCAATTTTCAACTTTTTATCTTAGAATGGGCTCAGAATCAATGCTGTAAGAGCCGGGACTGCAGTTTGTTCTATAAGGGGCTGATTTACTCTCTCAAGCGCTACAGTAGATAGGCCCAAACCTCCCTCCCTGGGATCATCCACCTTTATAGGGGAGGAGTCAGGTCAGGATTGGTGGATAGCACAGCCTAGTGCATCCTTGAGATTGTCTAGATCATACCAGACCATCTCAAAGGAAAGACACGATAATTTAAACAAGGGGGGGTGCTGAGAGATGAAGGGTGAGTGAGGGATTTCACCAGAAGGGAAATGGTAGTCATGTGACTCAGTGGGCTATTAGGTTGGTTGCAGTCCATTTTTATTTCCCAGGGGGTAAAGCAACCCCTCATGTGAGTACAATGAAGCAGGAGTGTAGTGTCTGCAGGGCACTGGCAGGGGGGACAGCAGGCCACAGGGTATGTTGGGGATTTTACTATAGCACTTTGACAGTGCTAGCACTGACATTATCCACACCGACTGTCTGCACTGTAGCTTCGGAGATGTCAGTGCTTTCTATCGGGGTGGCTGTGCCCCCCATCACCCATGTGCTGGTCTCTGCCCCCACACCCCCCCAGTCTCTAAGATTCTAACTCTGAGTCAGAGTTGGACCGGGGGGGTGATACACTGGGAAACCCACTGATGGTGTCTTCTTCTTCACACTAGCACAGTGACTCACCGCAGACAGGCAATTTCTGTCATTGTGCTGGTGTTCACTGTGGTGGTGTCAATCTTGTGTCAGCATACCCATGTGGCTGAGCAGTGTATGAGACAAGTGAGTAGTTCCACTAAAGTGAGGGCTGTCCTGTATAGGAGATCAGGGTAGGAGTACAGGAAAGGGAGCTCAAGGAGAATGGGTTGTCCTAGATACTGGGACAGTAATCAGGCATGGGGGTGGATGGGGGTTGTGGGCAGGCTTGACGGAAGGGAGGCAGGACAAGTGGTAAGTTGTAATGATTGTGAGGCTGCCTTATTCTTTGGTATTGCATGGAGAGCAGGGGGTGTATGGTGTGTAGGCAGTTGAGACAACTTGGAGAGGAGCTTGAATGGTTGAGGAGGGAGCAGAGTAGATGGTGGAGGGGCTAGGTAGAGCACTATAGCCCAGGGGACCAGTGGAGGCCTTTTCCAGAGGTTGAGACAAGCAAATGGAAGGGAAAACTAAGGGAGGAAACAAGTGGGGCAGACACTCAGGAGCAGCCAGGGTAATAGCCTGATGGCTGAAGGGTGGTCATGCATCAGGGAATGTCAGGAATAGGGTCATAGCTGGGTTAAAAGCAGGGGAGAGGAGAGGCTGGAGGAGCTCAGACAGTGGAGAATAATTATTAGAACAAGTTCACCATTTTGTCTGGCTGAGGGGAGCTGGGGGAGGGAGGAGGGAAATATAGGGCTGGGAAGAGAGGATGGCATTGAAAAGTGTTAGGAGGACAACAGTGAGGCAAAGGAAATGAGGAGTAGCCCGGACAGCAGCAAAGGCAAAAGGGGAAAGGAGGTAGGTGGGAGCAGCAGGTAAGAGAGGGAGGAGGGGCAGGTACAAAATGGGCAGGTGGGGTTCAGTTAGCTCAGGCAAGGGTAGCTCAAGGCAGAGGAGAGGGTGCAAGGAAAGGGAAAGGACAGTTCAGTGAAGTCATGGGGAGCCAGTGGCAAGGGGGGTGTTAAGGTAGGGGGTGAGGCAACAGTTTCAGGAAGGGGGAAGGAGAAACAATGGGGGATGGTATGAGGGAGGAAGTTGACAGACTGGGTGCAGGTGTTAGATGGGAGATGACAGGGCAAAGAATAGAGAAAAGTAAGGTTTAGGGAAGGCATAGGAGGTCATAGGCAAGGAGGACGGAGGCATGGATTGAGGTGGGTTGCAAGGGAATAGCAGGCAACAGGAGTTTGAAAAGGACAAAGTGGGGTAAGGGGGGTAAGGAAGACCAAACAGAATGAAGGGGTAGAAAGGCTTACTACTTGGGGACTCAGTTATTAAGGGAATCAGATGGGGTGACAAGGGCGATAGGAGAAGTTAAATTTGGGTTGAGTGCATGCCAGGAATGACAGCATACAAGATGAAGCACAACATTCCCTCATGTGGTACATGACATGGTGAGACTCCTCACTTGGTGCTGCACTTGGGCACCAATAACATGGAAGAGAACAGCCTGGAGGCAGTACAGGCAAGATTTAAGGAGCTTGCCATGGTATGTAGTAAGCAGTTCAAATCTATTGCCTTCTCGGACATGCTACCGGTGCCAAAAGCAAGCACATCCAGGAAACAGAGGACAGAGGAATTCAACCAATGGTTGATAGACTGGTGCAAGAGGATAGGGTTTGGGCTGGTGGGGGGGTGGTGATCAACATGGGAAGACAAGAGCCTTTATGCCCTGGACAGACTGCACCTCAGCAAGGAGGGTTCGGCAGTCCTAAAAAGGAAGCTGGGGGAGTTTATTGAAGCACATATAATTTAAACTGAAGAATTGGTCACGAGGCGGTTAAGGCAAAGCAGTCTCAAGATGGCAAAAGGTATGGGAGGCATCCTGCAACCCCCCTCCCAGGATGGTGATAGAAAGTTAGAGAACAGTTCAACAAAGGGAAAGGTTAGGGGCCAAGAGGTAAGCAAGCAAGGAGTGAGGTATTGCTGGAGGGCAGTGTCACTGAATGCCAAGAGCTGAGGAAATAAAATACCAGAGCTCCAAACATTGATGGCAGAAGGGAAAATAGACATAGGTGCCATCACAGAGACATGGGCCAACCAGAACCAGGAATGGGACCTAACAATTCTGGGGTACAGTCTGTATAAAAGGGATAGAGGATGTGGTAGGAGTGTGGGGGTGGTGGTCCTATTCATAAGGGAGAGATTAGTGGTCAGCAGGAAGGAAGGAAGGGGAGGAGGAGAATGCAGAGATCTTGTGGGTCAGCATTCAGAATGTTAAGGGGAAAAGGTTAGACTAGGGCTGGAATACCGACCTCCATCCCCAGGAGGAACATATCGACCAGGAGCTGGTGACAAATGTCATCAACCACTGCCAGAAGGGAAGGGCAGTGGTGGTTGGTGACTTAAATCTACCAGGGGTAGATTGGAACTCAATGACCATAACTAGCAAAAGGGAACAGGTCTTATTACATGATTTCTTGGACATCTTCCTCACTCAGCACATGACGGAACCTACTGGGGAGGGGACTATCTTGGACCTGGTCCTAGCAGATGGTGACCAGGTGGAAGATATTAGGGTTGAGGCCACCCTGGCTGGAGTGACCACAACATGGTGTGGTTCTCATTAGTCATGGGTAAGGAGGGGAGGGCTAGCAAAACCAAGGTTGTGGATTTCAGGGGGGCTGACTTTGGCAGAATGGCAGCCATAGTTGGAGGGCATGTGGCCCCCATCATGCCAGAGATGGACACAAACCAAAAGTGAGCTATTCTAAAGAACAGCCTGCTGGAGGTGACAAACTCTTGTACAAAGAGCGTTAGTAAGAATTCAAGGTCCAGGAAGCTTAGTTGGTGGACAAAAGAGGTGCAAGAGCAAGTGAGGGAAAAAAGGGTAGCTTTTAAAACCTTTAAAAGGACATGCAGGGAGTCAGACAAGGAGGAGTACATCACGAAATCCAGAGAGGCGATTAGACTAGTGAGGGCAGCCAAGACCACAAAGGTGCTACAGCTAGCACAGGGGATTAGGAAGGGGGAGAAATAATTTTTTTTTAAATATGTGAAAGAAAAAAGGAAAAGTAAGGAACAGATTGCCAGAAATAAGAACAACAATGGAGGATGGGCAGGAATGGTGGACAGAACAGATGGAGGTACTAAGTGAGTACTTCTGCTTGGTATTGACAAGGGAGAAGGACAGGACCATCCCTCCAGGGATGGATAAGAGGAGGGACGGTCAGAGGTGAGGGGACAACAGATATTGAGATCCCAGAGAAAAGAGTTCTGGTTGGCCTAAAATCTCTTAGGATGGACAAGGCTCCAGATCTGGATGGGATACATCTGAGAGTGCTGATGGAACTAGCAGAGGTGCTGGCTGCACTCCCATTGGATGTATTTAACACCTCCCTATGGACAGGATGTGTGCCACTTGACCAGAAAATGGTGCATGTGGTGCCCATACATATGAGTGGTCCCAGGGATGAGCCAAGAAATTACAGGCATGTCAGCCTCACATTCTTGGTGGGGAAATTGATGCAGACTATTCTGAAGGAATGGTTGGTGGAATTCATGCAAGAATACAGGCTGGGGTATCACCAACAGCACAGATTCATCAACAGATGGTCCTGTCAAACAAACCTGGTAGAATTCTTCAACTGGTTGACTAGGTCACTGTATCAGGGAAAGGTGTTTGATGTCCTGTATCTGGAGTTCAGTAAAGCCTTTGACTCAGTGCCACATGGCAGACTGATAAGTAAACTCAAAGGCATGGGGGCAGGGCAAAAACTGGCAAGTTGGGTGGAAAGTCGGTTGGGAAATAGGAAACAAAAGGTGGTAGTTGGGGGTGGGGAACTCTCAACACCCCAGGCAGTCATCAGCCATGTCCCACAGGGCTCAGTCCTAGACATGTCCTATTCAACATATATATATATATATATATATATATATATATATATATATATATATATACAGTATATATCAGATATTGCAGAAGAGGTGGAGAGCAAGATAAGCCTGTTCACCGATGACACCAAGACTGGCACTGTGGTGGATTCTGAGGAGGAGGGGAGGGTGCTTCATAGGGATTTGGAGAAACTGGAGAGTTGGTCAAGAACATGGCAGCTGAGAATTAATGCAGGGAAGTGCAAGATCATGAACTTCAGGGCAAAGAGCCCAATGAACACCAACCATATGGGGGAGAGGTTAAAGGTTACAGAGGAGAAAAGGGACCTGGAGATGGTGATCACAGAGAGTATGAAACACTTGGAGCAGAACATGATGGCCGCAGTCAAGGCCAACAAAATGCTAGGGATTATTGCCAGAGGGATCACCTCGAGGAATGAGGAGGTGATCCTACCTCTGAACAGATCACTGGTGAGGCCGCACCCAGAATACTGTGTAGAGTTCTGGCACCCCCAATTTACAGAGGGACATCAAGCTCTTGGAGGGGATCCAGAGAAGGGTAGCCAAACTAATAAGTGGGATGGGAGATAAGCCCTACAAGCCGGGGCTGAGGGAGCTGAATATGTACTCCCTGGAAGATAGAAGAGGCAGGGGAGATTCAATTGAGACCTTCAAGAACCTGAAGGGCATAAATAGGGTTAACACTGGGGGTATGTTTCAATTGAAGAGAGGTAGGATCACTAGGGGCCATAGCATGAAGCTGGAGAGAGGAAGATTCAAGAGAGAACTGAGAAGGTGCTACTTTATAGAAAGAGTCAGGCAAGGCAAGGTAAATTTATATTTATGGTGGCCAATCCCAGAGGCTCTGGGCATCTAACACAGAAGAACTAGGATTCAAAGTACAAGCAATTAAAACTCATTTAAATAATTAGTATTAAATAACAGTGGAAAAAAGGTAATCATAACAGTAAATTAAGATTAGAGTACCCTGCTAAATCTAAAATTACTAGTCAGATGTCGGATTATACCGGGTGCTCCGGAAAGGCCAGGTGGAACAGGTAGGCCTTTAGTCTCTGCTTAAACTGTTTGACCAATGGGGCCTCCTGGACAATAGATGGAAAGGAGTTCAATAGGGTTGGCCCAACGACACTAAATGCAGGGTCACCCGAAGTCTTGAGCCAAACCCTAGGGACATCCAGGAGGCCCCTGGTCGAAGAACGGGTGGCAGGTGAAAGGAGCTCAGCCAGGTAGTCAGGACACAGTCCATATAGAGCCTTATTGGTGAGCAAGTCCACATTGGAAAGGATTTTCCACCTGATTGGCAGCTAGAGCAGGGCCAGCAGGACCAGGGTCACATGACTGGACCTAGACAGGCCAGTCAGAAACCTGGCCATTGCATTCTGCACAAATTTTAATCAGCAGAGGGTCCCTCCAGTGACCCCAAATTAGAGAGAGTTACAATAGTCGAGCCTAGAAGTAACAAAGGCATGCACTAGTGTCGGCAAGTCTTCAGGCGAAATGAGAGGCTTGATCCTTGCGATATTCCTCAAGTGGTAGAAACCACTCTTTACAACAGATGACACCTGATCCTCAAGGGTCAGTCTGCTGTCCATGATCAATCACTCAATCAATCAATCAATCAAAATGTATTTAACCAGGCGAACACCATTGAGCAAAGCTCCTTTTCAAGATGGACCTGGGAGAGCACAAGTACAAGATAACAGGGTAATACACAAAAATAGCAATACACAGGCTTGCTCAAAAATAAGCATGGACAATAAATTGTAAGAAAATAAAGGATAAGTAACACAATAGTTTGCAGATAATAAACTGAGCTAATAATAGTAATACAGATAAGGTCAGCAACTGTGAATAGATCATGCCTAGATATCGCATCTTTAGGGAAGACATCAATGGAGCAGACCCCAGGAACAATCTTGTTCTCACTCCAGAGGCATTCCCATCATGCCCATGACTAGGCTTGATCACTAGCACCTCTGTCTTGTCTGGGTTCAGTCGGAACCTGCTGGAGGACATCCAGTCATTAATTTTGGCCAAACAGTTGTTTATCACAGTTTTGGTGTTGTGTGTTCCAGTGGCAAATGACAAATACAGTTGGGTATCATCTGCATAGCAGTGAAAGCCCACACTGTATTTTCAAATGATCTTACCAAGGGACAGCATGTATACCATGAATAACACTGGTAAGAAGATTGAACCCTGCGGTACTCCACATGACAGGGACATTGGGGAGGAAGAGGAGAAATTCCCCATCACCACCCACTGCACCCTGTCAGAGAGGTAGGACTCAAACCAGCTGATGATAGTACCAGTGAATCCACAATACTCATGGAGATGATCGAGAAGCACAAAGTGATCCATGGTATCAAAGGGTGATGAGAGATCAAGGTAACAAGAATTGTCTTGTCTTCTCTATCTCTAGCCCTAAGGAAGTCATTATGCACCCTAAGTAACACTGTTTCTGTGCTGTGTCTAGCCCTGAAACCCAACTGGAATGGCTCATAGATATCAAAGGACACAAGGTGATCTTCGAGCTGTTGCACCACATGTTTCTCAACAAACTTGCTTAGAAATGGTATGTTGAAGATAGGGCAGTAATTCACCAGAATGTCAGGGTCAAGGGACAGTTTCTGCAAGAAGAGTCTCACCAGGGCTTCCTTCAGGGCTTCTGGGAAGACTCTCTCTGACATCGAACACCGGACAATTCCCCATGAACACCAGGCCAACAGCCCCAGCACACCTCATCCAGAAACATGTTGAGGCTGGGTCCAGTTTACAACATGTGTGCCTTAGCTCTGATAACACCTCTATGACCTCAGCCACCTCCACTGGTTTAAACTCCTCTCAGATCAACAGAGTTCCTCTGTTCCCTCCAGCCTGACCACTGCAAGGCCAAACTCACCTCACTGACAGAATCCCTGACTGAATGGAGAACACCCTGTCAGAAGAACAGAGCAAACTCCTCACATAAAGTGAGTGAAAAAGCTTTTATAGGCTACAGGCAGGCTGGGTGAAGTACCCTGTTCACAGTTAGAAAAAGCTGAGATGATCTGTTCCTCCCTGCAGCAATTTCCCTGGACAGGAATTCTGCCTTCTTACAGGTAATTGCCCCCGGTACTCACTGTAATGAGCATGCAGAGCCAGTTTGTCCTCCTTAGACAGGGAATTCCACCAGCAAGAGTGGTGGCAGCATGGAACATACTGCCAGAGGAGCTGGTCTCACAGAGATTGGTGGAGAGTTTTAAAAGGGGGTGGGATATAGTAAAGGGCAAAATAACCATGGTAGTCGACTGGACCCAATTGTCAAGCTCAGTAAAGGAGAAGAAAGGTGATAGTATTAACAAGGGGGGGCAGCATTGGTGTAAACTATGAGCTGAAAAACTGAGCAGACATGATAGACATTTTTGGCCTTTATCTGCTGGCTGTTTTTGTATGTTCATACATTGTTGTCAGTACAGGAGTGATCGGGGGTGGGGGGCACTGGACTCCAGGGATATAATATTATTATCAGCACAGGGACAATCAGGGAGGAGGGTCCACTAGAATAACATTATTATCAATATGGGGGTGATCAGGGGCCACTACCCACCAGGGAATTGAAGTTTACATCATGGGTGTTGAAGGGCTGTGTGCAGTAAATGAGCCCATAAGGGGCATGCAGATACCTTGCATGCCCATTGAGCTTATTTGTATTTTCAGGTTGCATGTGGCCCACAGGAGCCTTGGATTTATCCCATTTTGGGCCATGTTATTGCCTCTGGGCTATATGCAGCCTTGGGTAGTGTCGGTGGGTCACATATATACTTAGCACTGTACTGACATGGCCCTATATTCAGTCAGCGCACTACAACAGTACACGCTAACTGACTGAATATTGCTCAGAACTGGCTGTGCACTGTTTATGGTGCAGCACAACAGGCTGCTATAGGTATGTGCTTGCAGCCAACTCTGAATACAGGGGCCTTGCTGTTTTGTTGTACTGATTGTCACTAGAAGAGTATGGAAGCACCATAGATAGCAGTGGGAAAAGTGATGGTAGTAGACACACAGACACTCCTTGTGATTAGAAGTGTGTGAAAAAAAAATTCCGCTGTCGGACTTTCGGCAAAAGTCAGATTTTCACTTCCATGAAAGGTCAGAAATCATTTTGCAAACTTTTGTGGAAATTCCACCAAAAAACTGCAGAATAAATGTAAGAAATGCAGGTTAATGTATTAAACTGCGGGGGGAAAAAACCTGCAGAAGTAATGCAAACAGCGGATAATTACATCATATATGACGAAATACTAAGCAAGTGGCTTTATTTCTGCATGTCATGTAAAAAGTCAGCAGTTCATAATTAAATGCTGCAGTACTAGGTGGAAATCCGCAGTTACTTGGTGAAAGTTCAGAATTCTGCCACAAATGAAAGAGCGGAAATTCCGTAAAAGTTTTGAAATTTTGTGGAACTTCCACAACAGTGGAAATCCACACTTTCACCCACACCTACTTGTGATGCATAGTGCACAATTATTGTTGAAACTGCAGAAAATCTTTTAAAATAATCTTGTTTCTGTTGTGCATTTTAAGGATATTACACAGAGGGTAAGGGCAGGGTGGGAGTCATATACTGATACTGGCAGAGAGAGGGATGTCTGAGTTTTTAATTATAAAACACTCTTGTTTGTAATGGTTCTGCATAATGAATGTAAATGTTTTTCACTTGTCCAGCCATAATACAGGCCACTCCAAGATATTGGATTAGAGCAACACATATGGAAGATGATGGATTACCATTGATCTTTTCTAACAGATATTTCATGTACTTGGAAATGTGGAAAGATAATAAATCTTCTGTTTATGAAAGAACTGTAAATAATATTAAAGAAAATTGGACTGGGATATCTTTTCTATTTCTCTAGTTCATACACCCCATAGAACACATTAGGATTGGTGAAGCAATGGTTACTGGACATTTAAGAAAGGTAGAAATAAAAAACTACAAATCATACAGTTGATTTGCAAAGAATAAAAAATCTGTAAAACATTAAAGATACTGGGAGTTTTTAGATACTGCAAACTAGAAGAATGGTGCCTAATGACAATCTATACATCTGAATTTTTTCCAGGTAATTATAGGCATGCAAAACTCACTAATGACCTGTGAGCTCAGACTCACTGTAGCTGTTCCTCTACTCAGAAAGATGACTTATCGAATGCTATTTTACTCTGCTCTTTATGTCAGAAAAATAGATACATTATTATGAGAGACATACATGCTATCCAATTTAGACCACCACGCAAACTTTTAAATTGGCTTTTTAATAATAATTCACTGAAATCTCTGAAAAGGTTTGTCATATTCCTCAAAAGAATAATGGGTAAAGTAGGAAATGAGTCCCACTGAAGAATTATTAAGTATTTTTTTTGTTTGTTTTCACTATAAGCAGACTTAAATGCAAGTGCATGTGATATGAAAATGTATTGTTACTTACAGCAGATTTTACTGTATGGCTACTATGATCCCTGTAAAATGATAATGTTGGAATGGTCTTTTTAACTTTGCAACAAAACTGCATATTTAGAAAATATATGGTGAAACTGTAATGTATATATTTCCTTGAATTGCTATTATAGTAAAGGCTACATAGCTGATCAATAATCCTGAACTTGTCTTTGACTTAGTGAGATTCAGCTACCATTCATACTGTGGTATAATAAGCCATGTGATAATATGTTAACTGAGATATTGGTGACAATCCACAGATCACGTATACATTTATTGAATAATGTTGGCCCCGGTACAAAACATTTTGTTCATCTATGTAAAATAGTTGTTCAGGAAAGGCACTCTGAACTGAAATAAGGGCCACTCTGAACATTTTAGGACTTCAGTGGTCTCTTGTTTCAGTGAGAATAGATTTCCACTTATGACTCTTTGGGCCCAACTTTCAAAAAGTGTAGTTTGACGCAAGGTGCCTGTGCTAAAGGTGTATGACACAAGTGGCACATTGCATCAAACTTTGCGGCAATCCCAACTTTTGAATGCAGGCTATGTCAAAATTGGGATGCCCTACACCCAAGCTGCTTGTGCCACCCTTGTGGCAAAAATACCCTTGCACTAGGTCACAAGTGTGCTTTTTTTGAAATTTTGCAAGCCACACCATGGTCAGAAGAGCGGGCTCTGCTAAGAACAGCCAGAAGGTGGTCTAAGAGCTCTGTGCAAATAGGGATCAATGATGCCATTGCGGGGACCTACCAGGAGTGGGCCATAGGGCAAATGGAGCACAGGGAGCTCCCTAGGTGGCATGAGGGACACGGAGGAAATTCAGGCCGGTAATTTGGCATCCGGTTGGGGGTGCATTGTGAAATGCCATGCTGTCGATTGACTGGTGGTCTGGGGACTGTTGGCAAAGAGGGAAACAGACCTGGCCCCAGGTGGGAGCTACCATGGCACCTATTCCACAGGTGCCATGATCCACAGGAATGCACAGGGGATGCATTGACTGCAGGGTGAGAGTGGCTAGTGGTGGAGGGGAATGTTCTCTGGGCACTACTACAGTCCTCTGGCACTCAGTCCCCCTCCCTGAGTTTTAGCAGGTCACCTCCTTATACATGCATGTGGATCATGGCACCTCTGGGGCAGGTGCCACAGCAGTGCCCACCTGAGGCCCTGTCCATTTCCCTCCATGCCAATCCTCCATGGACTGCCAGTTGATCGGCTGATTTCACAGTGCACCCTGGCCAAGTGCCAAATAACGGTGTACCAATCAAGAGTGAAACCCTGACTATGAAATCCCTCACAGAGACAATTTCGACAAATTTTGAAAGTGTCGCTGTGGGGGACCTGAGGACAAAATGTCACCCATTCACGGACTTTTGCCCCCCCTTTGAGTTAACGCTGACTGTAGTTAACAATGTGTAGAAGAGGAGGCTAGGGTGTGCAGCCCCCCACATGAGGGATTCGGGGGCACAGCCCCCCCGATAGAAAACAGATCGATGTCTGATAGGTGAAATTTCACTTGTCGACATTGGGGATGACTCTATGCCAACCGTCAACAACAATGTTGTCTCGTCAACATAGGTAAACCCCAAATTACAACCCTGAACTTTCTGTGTCCCTTACTCCCTGTAGGGCACCCTCATGCTACATCTGCCCCAGTCCCCTCCTGGCATACACAGTCATTGACTAGAAAAGAGTGTGCATACATGTTCTGTGTTGGAACAATCACTAGTACCTGTACCTTCCAACTACAAATTTCATGTACCTATAATATTTCATAATATTGGTTTATCATTTTATATATTTCTCAACTATCTATCTATCTATCTATCTATCTATCTATCTATATATATATATATATATATATATATATATATATATATATATATATATATGTGTGTATATATATATAGATATATTATATCAGTATATGCCAACAGCACTCTATCACCTGCATATTACTATACATTTCAACTAGCTATAGATGGTAAATGTTGTTACTTCATTTACGTATCACAGTCACAGATATCTACACTACTAAGTTCCCTTAGATTACCACCTTCTTGTGGAGTCACTCCAGTTGGGAGGAGATTTTCGGATTCAGTTGCAGTGAGGTCATGGGGAAGGAGATGGCATGTTTATGCAGTTAGACTTTAAGTGTCAGTTAACTATACTGTTGTTAGAGTGTAACTACACTGTAACTGCATTGCAGCTGGAATGTAGTTGCATGCAACGCACATGAAACTACAGTGCAATTGCCCTATTAAATGTAATTAATGATTCATTTATGTGTTTTCAGGATGAGTCACAGGTGAAGGCCATCATATGTCTATGCCAATCAGGGGATGTTTGTATCCCTTAAGGACCACCTACCACCTTGTATTGCATTGTCATGATAACTCTGGTGGTACCTAGTGCCATGGGCAGACTAGATGGGCCAAGCGGTCCTTATCTGCCATCAAAGTCTATGTTTCTATGTTTCTATGTAGTGGTGCATATTTCCAACACCACCATTATATCTTCTACCGAAAGTGTTACTCAGTGACTGTGTACTGAACCACCTGCTCTGGGTGGTGAGTGCCTACATGAATGTTCTTCACCCCTCCCACCCAGCCTCCACTCCTAATTTGAGATGCAGCAAAGTTTAATTTCACTGGTGAAACTGATGCGAAGTCTGCAATTTCGCATCCATGCATCATTTCACACAATTGTGTCTCTGAACCTGAAATCTGCCATGTCAATTTTGCATTGTAATTTCACCATATATCTATACCACTAATTTTGTGTTTTGTATTCTTGGAGAAATTAACCAAAACAGGGCCTTATAATCACATGTCTGCCTTTCATCAGGTCACATGATGGGCAGGAAGTAACTGAGTGAGACAGGAAATGAGTGTATCACTTTCAGTTTCACAGCAGCAGAGAAAGCATCATGTGTGTCTTTGTCTGTGTGAATGTCTGAGAAATGATCAAAATAAAACCCTTATCCTTTGTCCTTGTATATTTTCTTTGATTACTCATAACTGTACTCTTTTTATACACCTGTAAGGTATATTTTGAGAACTTAATTTCTGTGGAAGGTTTATATTTTGTTTGATTCCCTCTTATTCATTTTGTAACTCTAGTTAGACTTTTTTCTTTTTAGGGTTACTTTTCTACCTTGTCCCTCCTTTTGTTTTATAGTCCAATTTTAGTTGAAATGGAGAGCAAGAGAGTTGAAAGCTGTGGGCATCGAGGGTCAAGGACGCAGGGTGGGAGAACTGCACAGCTCAGCTGCAGTCCTTTTTAGTTTGGTCATGAACCTGAAACAGCATCAGCAGCAGGAGTAGCAGCAGTGGATGCTCCAGTGGAAGTGGCAGCAAAGGCAGCAGCAGCAACAGCACCAGCACCAGCAGCAGTAGATGTAGCAGCAGTAGCAGCAGCAGTACATGCTACGGCGCAACAGCTGATTCTGCCTCTGTTAGTGGCACCGCAGCCCAGGCAGTTCGTGAACAGCCCCAGCAACCAGAACAGCATCAGCAGCCTGTTGTGCCTGCCCCTCCTCCTGTTTGTCCTGCCACCACAGCTAGAACCCAGGCCCCACCTGCAGATCAGCCCATCACCATCACACCTGATGCCCCCCCTTCCTATTCCCGGACCATCATGGAGGTCTCTGGTTTGGGAATTTTGCAAGGTACCAGGGAATGATCTCAGTGTAGTGTAATGCAGTATTTGCAGGATGCATGTCTGGTATGGGAAAAGGGGAAGCCACTTTGGTATGGATGGACAGAGAAGCAACCTTATTAATCACCACCATGTAGAGTGGGAGGCCAGGCTGCAGGAGGGGAACAAAAAATCCTGTCCCAGCAGCAGTGAAAGTAGTAGGACAAAATACTGCCAGGCAGGAAAAATGTGCCAGAAAGAAGAGGAGGACTGAGAGCAGGCCTAAAAGTGAGAGGGCGGATCAATCTGCATCATCGTCTGCACCATTCACCTCATCGTCCTTACCTCCATGCACACCAGGAGGACCTGTAACTCAAGTTGACCTTGCCATTGTTTGGTCTGAGTTAGAGGATCTCTACAAGAAGAGTACTGCAGAATGTACAGATGCCCAGTGGGTATATTAACTTATTGAAATATTTCATCAGGAAGGCACACTGAACAACAAGTTGTTCATCTCACGGTGCAACCTGGGAGGTGGGGTACAAGTGGATATAAGACAGACCATACATTCAGTTTCAGTTACATACATGAGGATGTTATTATGCACAGAGTGAGGTACACTAGCTGCAACCGCTGTAGGAATGGTGCTTCAATTTAAACATGTTTACAGTACAATTATACCACTTAAAGTGCTATAGGAAGAAAAGTAGATGTAACAGTGGAACCAGCTGGGAAAGGAGAAGCAGAGAAACAGGAGGGCATTATCAGTAAGTACAAAAGCAAGGCCTGGATGAGTGAGACATTTGACTCTGGACTAAGGTGAACACAAATAGCATTTCTGTCAGTGCAGAGAGCAAAGGGACAAATGTAGGGTGTATTTAATAGTGCATATAGGAAGGGGGATACCAATTAAGTGCTGGCAGAATAAAGGAAAGGAAGAGAAGAGGGGAGAGGAGGAGGATTAGGATGGGGAGCAGCGAGTCATTCCCAGAAATAAGCCACTCCAGGATGTTGAGAACCCTGCCAGGGGAAGAACAGGGCAATGACAATTGGTATCGGGAGGGTAGTGAGTGGGGGGGCAAATATAAGACAAGGGACTGGGGTAGGGAAGATAGATAGAAAGGAGTGGGAGATGTAGGAGGAGGTGTGCTTACATCTACCTACTCCAGGATGCTGAGAACCCTGCGAGGGGGCAGAGCCAAGCAAGGACTTGATTAAGAAGATATGGGGGTAGGGTAGGAAAAGTAGGGTTAGAACTACTCCCACCAGGATGCTGAGAACCTTGCAAATGGCTAGAACCAGGCTAGGACATTGGATATAGAGGATGGGGGGAAGGTGAAGAACAGTAATAGAGAATAGGGTAGGGCTTGATGGGAGGGGGGATAGAGAGGTATGTTGTGTTGTAGATTCAAGGAAGATTGTTAAGGAGGGTTAAAATAGGAGCAGCTAGAAGAGAGTTGGTTATGTAAGAAAGAGGCAAGGGAGTAGGTGGAGAAGGAGTGCCATATTTTTTTGGGGGGGAGAGTTCCAGAGTTTCGGGAAGTGGTGGGAGAAGCCAGACTGGCCAATAAGTGTTGATTGGCAGGGGACCAGAAAGGTGCAAGTGTCTGTGGATCTGAGGGATTGGGAGGGAGGGTGAAGGGAAGAGAGGGAGCTGGGGAGTTGGGGGGGAGCTCGCCAGTCAAAATTTTGAAGTGAGTTTTATACAGTGAGTGGAGCTCCTGTTAGCAAGTGGGGGAAAGGACAGAGCATGGTAGAGGTCACAGTGATTAGTTCAGGAAGGAGCATCGAGAGCGAAGAGGCAGAAGGAGTTGTAGAGAGTGTCCAATCTGGTCAAGGAGGATTTGGGAGCGGCACCATAGACTATGTCACGGTAGTTAAAGATGGGGAGAATCATCTTCTGGACAAGTTCACGCCAAGCCATAGGAGGGATGCAACTATGGTTCCTGTACAAGGCACCAAGCTCGGGGTGCAGTTTTTTTAAGATGGCATCAATGTGGCCAGAGAAGTTGAGGTGCTGGTCCAGCCAGACCCCAAGGTATCAGAATGAGGAGGTATCTTCTAGAATTTTATCATCTAGGGTGTGGAAGGATGGCAGGAGATGAAGCCTAGAGAGTCTCTGCCTACTGTCAAAGGTCATGGAGACAGTCTTCTTTGCATTCAGGAATAGCTGATGAGGTGTTTGCTACATCAGCAAGGCATTTGCCAGAGGTAAATAAGATGGTGTCATCCATGTACATGTGAATAGAGGAGGATGGGAAGCAGACTGAGGGCAAGTGGTTGAGAAAGATGGAAAAGAGAATGGGGCCAAGCACAGAGCCTTGAGGGTCTCCTGTGGAGATGGGGAGGGGAGGAGAGATGACATCTTGGATCTTGACTGAACCAGTTTGTGGTGTGTGCAGACAGTCCAGCTGTCATAAGGGAGTCAAGAAGCAGGGCATGGGAGACTGTGTCAAAAGCCTTAGTGAGGTTGACAAAGATGGTAGAGGTAATGAGGCTGTTATCCATCCAGGTGAGGATGGATTCAGTTAGCCAGAGAAGGGAGGCAGTAGTAGAGTGGTTCTTCTGAAAACCAGATTGGAACGGGATGAAAAAGGAGGAGTTAGAGAGGAAGGAAGGGAGTTAGGAGAGGACCAGGTGTTCTTAGAGCTTAGCCAGGGTGGGGAGGAGAGAAATGGGGAGATAGCTGGCAGGGAAAGAGGGGTCTCCATGCTTTGGGAGAGGGAGGACCACTGCTTATTTCCAGAAAGAAGGGACCAATGAGGATGAAAAGGAGAGGTTTAGGATTAGGGAAAGGAGATAGTCAGTAACTGGTGCTGCTAGGCAGAGTAGTTTAGGGTCCAGGTCATCAGGTGAAGAGTCTTTAGTAGGGTTGAAAGGGAGTAGGACAGTAAGTGTTTCTTCAGGGGAGACAGTAAAGAAGGAGAAGGAAGGGAGAGCATCAGGGATTGAGTGCAAGAAGAGGGACGAGAAGGAGGGGTGAGGTTGGAAGGGAGAGACTTTAGGAGAACTGAGGGACATGAGATGTAATAGGTGTTAAACTCATTTGTCACAAGGCATAGTTCAGTCGCTAATGAGTTATTTATTTTAAGCGCTGAGGGGGGCGGGTGCAAAGTGTGGGGAGAAGAGTGCATGGACCACTTTCCAGAATTTGAAGGGGGTGTTGATATTATTCTAGAAGGCAGATTTAAAGTATTCAGATTTTGCTAGTCTGATTGCTTTAGTACAGGCATTTCTTAACATGCGATACGTTGTTACATCTGTTTTAATCTGAGTGGCCTTGTGTGTTCTCCAAGCTTTGTCTCTCTTCCTGAGGCAGGTCAGAAGTTCTGTAGTGATCCAAGGGTGATGGTTGCCTCATGCTCTGGATTGTTTGAAAGGGACAAATGAGTTCCAGGTAGTTATAAATTTGTCTTTGAAATAAGCAAGAGCTTGGTCAACTGAGGAGGCAGAGGCTATCGGGGCCCAGTCAGAGATGCCAAGGTCATGGAGAAGGGGGATGAGGTCTAAGGAGTTGAAGGGGTGGAGCTGCAGGATTTTATGCGGCGATTTGGGTCTGTGGAACTTCCTTACCAAAAAGATAGGGTGATGGTCACTGAGGGCATCAGGAAGTATGCCTGACTTAATGGCACAGTGAGGGTAGGTAGTGAGAACCCAGTCTAACAGAGAGTGGTTATGAGTTTTATGAGTTTTATGATTTAGGTGGGATGGCTAGAGGATGAGTTTGGAGAAATTGAGGGTGGAAATGTCATTGTGTGTCTTGGAGGTAGTGGGAGCCAGCCAGTTTAAGTTTACATCACCCAGTATGTATAACTCACCATTATGTGTGAAGGAAGTTATAGAGGAAATGAGTTTGGTTGTAGTGAAGGGCATGATACCAGGACAACTGTAGATTCCTGCTACGAAGTTAGGAATGGAGAAAGGAACGGTAATGCTTATAACAAGGGCTTCATAGGAGGAGGGTGATGAGGACGAGAATACAATCATGTACTGAAGTAAGGACAGGATGTACATGGTGACTTCGCAACCTCTTGTGTCCCTGTCCTGCCTGATTATGGAGTAGCCTGGGATGGATATGGAATGATCGGGTATTTTGACATTTAGCCAGGATTGAGTTACTGTATAATTAGAATATCAGGAGCAAGAGGGGTGAGCATTGGAAATAGTAGGTCAATTTTAGTAATGAGGCTCTGAATGTTTTAAGTGGAGGATTTTCAGGCCATTTGGGAGAGCTAATGGAGAATGGGGGTTAGGCACTGTAGAGGTAGAAGTGTTACTGACAGGGGTTGGGGTGAAGGTCCTGGGTTGGGATGAATGTTAACTGATGCAAGTAGGAGGAGGGAGATGATGAGGAAGGGAAGTCTGGGACATTTATGGCTGACCGAGTTTTTGGAGATTTTAATTTGGTCATACACACATTTACTTCTCAAACTTCTTTACATTTCACAAGCACTTCCTATTATATCTTCCTTATCCTTCTGAAGACTCATTTTTTCAAGTGTTGTTGAGAGTTGTATTCCCCCCGCCCAAAATAATATTAGGCAGCAGCACATGAATGTTGTGAAACATTTGGACTATACTATTATATTCAGTTTTATATTTCCCCTTATCTACTGACTAGATGGGTGTTACGCTGGGCTTGCCGTCATGATGGGGATACAGCTTACTTCCAGCTTATTCTCAGCAGCGATTTTTTTATTTTAATTTTTAAATATTAGTTATTTTATATTAATTTTGTGCCAGTAAGGATTAGTTTAGTTAGAGATTCAAAGTGAGATAGTTAGCTTTTTGGGCGTTTTCGGGTATAGCTTAGAGCTGTGAAAATTAATGTGAGCTGGACTGTTAATGTTCTTTCTAGTCTCCTTTTAACATGCTATTATTGATTTGCTTCTGGAGCTGGTGAAGGAGAGGAGGAGAAAGATCAATTGTTACATGGTGTTGACCAGTCCTGGGTTTGGTCTGAAGTTTGTTTGAAGCCTGCATTTGCAGCTTGATGGAGTGCAAGAGGAGAGGAGAGGAGTGCCGGAGGAACGATTGTGTTCACTCAATTGTTCAGATGGTGTAGTGATTGGGACGTGCTGTACTCAGAAGACCTGGAAGACCATGGAGTGGAGATTAGTGCAGATCACTGTAGGACATGGTGCTAGTGGCAGAGGACTGAAGAATCTGAAGTGAGTGAGGGGTATGGGATCTTCGCCTCCACCTTCTGGGGGGGTGTAAAGGTGCCTGGTCCCCAGAAGGGAGGTTGGAGAGGAGAGTCAGCCGGAGGGCTTAGTCTGGACCCAAATCTTTCTAGGTGCTTGGGGGGACATCTGCTGTTGGCCAGGTGGTCTCTTGGGGCCCATGGTCTGTGTGATTATTTGGGTTGCCTTCCCTCTCCTAGGTGGTGGGTCTGTGAGTGCCTGCCCTGTGCTTGCTGGATCCGCTCATAGAGTCTGAGGATTTTCTACAGTGAGTTTAAGAAGAAAAGCTCCGAGTGGACTTTTTAATTTTAACCGGGCCAGCAAATTTATCTTCAGATCTTCTTAGAACTGGTTTGAGACATTTTCTCTTCCTTTTTTCTCCTTTGTCTGGCTCAAGAGAAAGGGACATTGTTAAGCAGTGAGAGCGCTTTGTTTTTTATACTCTTATTCTTTAATCCAGGAGGCTCAGGTGAGAGCTGATGGCCTCTTGGATGTTTTATCTGACTTAACCCCCTGAAGTGAGAATTTGTGGGGGTATTTAGTACCACAAATTGGCATGGAGAGACTAAATAGACTGTTTTATGGACTTTAATGAGTTATTGATTGATTTTAAATTTTTAGAGTGTGTTTGAAGTTTATTTTTGGGGAAATAGGGATTTTTGTTAATAGTGCCCAGAGTTATTGATTTATTGCTAACTTGAAGGGGTATTTGGGGTTTATTTTGGGGGGTTGTTGGGTTTGCAATATTGGGATTTTGTTAATAGTTTATTGTTGGAGTCACTGCTGATATAGTGTCGGCAGCATGTGCTGGGATTATTCGACGGTGGGCAGATGCTACTCCCCACCAGGCTGAGGGACCTACTCCCCTTTCATAGTCCCCCATTACAGCCTATGGTATGTATGTGTTGTGGTGTTCTGGGGATTATGCGGAAGGGTAGTAGGGGCTGGACTCTGGGTCTGATGGGGTGGGGAGTGGGGTGGGCCGATTGGGGTAGTGGGAACAAGGAGGTACCCTGGGGTGAAATGGGCTCAGGAAAGGGGATCTCCCTGCCTGGTTCCCATACACAAGGGCTCCATGGGTAGTGGGCAAGTGACCCACTCTTCCATGACCTTTCATCCAACTCAGGTGGTGTTATGCAATGCCAGGTCAATAAAAAAACAAGACAGCAATTATTGCTGATCTTGTTGAGACATCTGACCTGGCTTGAATCACTGAGACTCAACTTGGTGAGAGTGCTGGTCCGGTATTGGAATTAGCAGTTCCAGCTGGGTACTCGGTGACACTCCACCTGAGATTGGATCATAGAGGCAGGGGTGCAGCCATTTGTTTTAAGATGAAACTGGGCCTTGTAGAGGTTCCAGTGGGGACCACCAGATCCTTTGAGTGTATCATGGGAGCAGGTGTGGGCAGCAGGATTCTTCTCATTTACTGTCCATCCGGAGATGGGAACGTTTTCCTACAGGAAGTTGCAGACTTCATGGTCGATATGGTATTGGAATCCCCCAGGTGGCTGGTCCTGGGGGATTTCAATGCCTGGATTGACAATGAATTCAATGCCTGGATTGACAATGAACTCTCACATTTTGGTCAGAACTTCCTCCAACTGATGATCTCCTTGGGCTTCACACAGGAAGTTACCTCTGCAACCCATTCTCAAGGTCACTCCCTGGATCTGGTGTTCCTCCTGGGTATGGTGGCCACTGATTTGGTGGTGGAACCAATTGGATGGTTGGATCATCACTCTGTAAGGTTCAGTTTCGAGGCTACCCCTGTGAGACCTGCCCCTTTGGAGATTGTCCAGTACCGCCCTTTGAGGAGTGTCACCCCAGAGGGTCTATTGGCGGTGCTAGACCTATCGAGTAGGCCATTGGAATGCTTGGATCCAGGAGATCTAGTAAGGCACTATAATAGTATGTTGCTGAGGGACCTGGATTCCATAGCTCCTGTCCAAGTTGGCCCGCTCCCTCTCCATCCTTGGTCCCCCTGGTTTGATGGGACTTTGAGGGGGGTTGAGGAGAGTGGGGCGAAGGTTGGAACATTGTTGGCAGAAATCTGGCTGGGAGGAGGACAGACTTAGGTTGATGGCCCACAATTTGGATGATCAATCAGTAATCTCCCGTAAGAAGGTAGAGTTCCTGTCCAGGGAGATTGTTGCAGCAAAGAATCGACCGGCTCAGCTCTTCCAGACCATGGACAGGCTATGCAATCCAGCCTGTTTCCGGGGCTGGAGAGCTTTTTCACAATTAAAGTGTGATGAGTTTGCTCAATTCTTTGCAGATAAGGTGTCCTCCATCACATGACTTTAGTTAGTAGATAAGTGGCAATTTAAAATAGAATAACAAATTATAGGTAAACATGTTCTCATAATTATTTCCTTAATTCATTGTTACTGTAACACACCACACCCCTCCCCCCAAAAAAATCCTATCTTATGTAAGGTAGGCATACCGCCACATCAGACTGCATGCTGTCCCAGTGGTTTATAGTGTGTAACAGGAAATGACAACTTCTAATAGTAGTGTATTGTTTAAAAGGCCATTAAGTAAAATAATTTAGTTTTCACTTCCGGTCATGAAAATATCTAGTAATATACATTAATGTAAATTGCTGGCGCAAGCCATCACAAAATGCACACACAATGCCGACAAATACAATACGCCTCCTTATGTTATGCTGTGCAACTGCCCAGAGAGGTTGAAAAGACCCACGTGACAAAATGTCTTAATAAGCTAAATAAATTTTGCAGAGAAGCCAGGCTGCAGGAGAGAACAAGAATGTCTGTTCTTGTGGCAGTAGCTATAGCAGAACAAGACAATGACAGGCAGGAAAAAATGTTCCAGGAAGAGGAGGAGGAGGACTGAGAGCAGACCTACAAGTGTGAGGGTGTGCCAATCTGTGTCACCATCTGCTTCATTCACCCCATCCTCCTGGCCTCCATGCACACCAGGGAGGATCTGTCACTCAAGCTGACAGCCGTTCTTTGGTCTGAATTAGATGATCTCTGCAAGGAAGGTCACAGAATAACATAGAGACACCAAACAGGTACTGGTGAACCAGGAGACACTAATAAGTCTCCTGAGAGAGATCTGTGATTGACTATAGTTTTTCTGTGTTTCCTTCATATATGTGTCTTATTATGTTATTTAGATTGTTTTAGCTGTAGTTGTACATTATAATTTTTTTTATTATCACTTCCCTTTCACCCTCATGCAAGATTTCTCTGGCTTGCCTTAATAACAGAGAAGCCAAGAAGACACCATTAGAACATTTCTTAATAAGTGAAGTGAATTGTAGACATTGTAATGCAGTATTTCCCATTATCCACATTAGTGAAGTGCTTTCCCAAGTATCCAAAATGAATTCTTGCTGCTGCATGCCTACTGCTGCTGTGCTGTGCAACTGTCCAGAGAAGTTGAGAAGACACAGCTTCAATGACTGAAATCACACCACGTTTATATCGTGGGTCAAGCATTGTGGCAATGCAAACTCTTCAGAGTGTGGAATCCCATTAATATATATGTGTTGGACTGCAACACATTCAGCATGTGATCCATCAAGTCACAACTACCAGTGTCAACACCACCTTCGAGCTGTTGCTGGATATTCAACAATGTTTATCTCAGCACATGCAGAAGTGGAATTGCTTGACTCATACAGGCAATGTCAGTGCTCACGGCCTGAGTGGCATGTTCAAATGGCCTGAGAATCATGATAAGTCCATCTATCTGTGCCACTGATCCATTGTGAAACTCCTAGATGCACCAGCACTGTCCCAGCTAGTATGTACCAGCATATATTGTGAAATTGCTTAATACTGCTCGTATAATCGATTCAGCATGTACATAGTGGAGTTCGATCTTGTCATCACATCCATTTTCATGAGGTTCTGAGGCAAGATGTTGCAAATCTGCAGCTCACGAAGCAGGTCATATGCCTTTCCGGACCTTGCAAAGTGCATAGAGATGCAGCACGCAACAAACAAAATCTCCCTGACATCTGGATGGGTGAGAAACTGCTGGATGACAAGATTCAGATGGTGTGCAAGGCATGGCACCTTGAAAAAAACACTATCACTAATGCACTTGATGACATTAGATCCATTATCACTGGCAATAAAACCTGCCTTCAGTGAATGTGGGTGGAGCCACTCATCAATTTCTGAAAGTAGTGCTTCTAGCATCTTCTCACCCATGTGTGACCTCGCTATACTTTTCATTGTCAGTGGCATGTTGATGAAGACCCGGAATGTTGCTACCACCACAATTTGCCTTGCTGCAACTTTTTCCACTGCCCAAATCAAACAGCACCCCAGGTAATTGTGCCAGTGATCTGTAATGCACAAATATAAACTGCCAGCTGATTAGCCACTGATTCACATATACATACTCAGATGTACAGCATATAAGGCATTGCTGAATGAATAATTACATGATTTTACATATCTGATACTCTACCATATAGTTCCGGAATAGCACATTTTGCAAAGTACTTTCATGATGGTACCTGCCATTTGGGACATGCACGAGCCATGAACCACCAGAAACCTACATTCTCAACAAAGGAGTATGGCAAGGGATCAGTTGCCAACACAGCTGCTGCATTGAGCTCCCTTGCAATCATGTGATTTGATGGGAATTTAAAAGTACTATCAAGCATGGCGTGGAGTGTGAGCTAGACCTTACTTTGGGCAGTTGGAGTAAACAACTTTAATTATTGCAGTGGCATTGCTGAGGTGCTATGGTCTGATGTTTCAATACTAACTTTAGCTGCATTCAACAATACAGTGACAATGTTTCTATGATTCAAAGGGGTGGTACTAGCAGTACTACCACTATGCCTCTGTCACACGAGGTCCCTGCACCCTAATTGGTACCCTCAGAGGTACACCGTAGACAGCTAGCACTTTAGTATATGTTATACTAACATATAGGGCCAAGGGCATCTACCGTACAAGAGTAGATGTTAGGATATGAATGCATATTGTTGTAATACACTTTGCTTGCTAATACATATATTCTGCTTGTATTTTTCCGTGTATTTCTTACTTGTAAGATGCCAAGACACCTGTGTCCTTGGAGTAATTATAATATGTAAGACAGCATTGCCACCTTTTGGTGATTTGTACTACTACACTGAGTTATGTAAGACTCTGTATAAGAACTCTTTTGTTCTCAAACTGATGACTTTACAGAATTGTATAATGTTATCTTGGACTGTGGATCCACCTCTAATTTAGCCAATAGGGCTCATCTCTGTAACTAGAAATGTTTCTATCTTACGGTAATCATAGTAATTATCATAGGTACAGGTATATAATGTAATGCACTAGCCTTATACCTCAGAGACAGGGGAGACAGGAGAGAGCCCAAGAGACACAGAGAAACCTCGAGGTATAGGGAACGCTTAGCATTGGCTCCCGGTTCGTATTGGTAAGAACTGCTTAGGGCAACTGTGATTTATCCTTTTGGTAGTAATAAACTTGTTTATTACTCTAATGCAACGTGTCTGTGATTACTTGCATTCCCAATATCGTCAAGAATCTGAAAGTGAGATTTAGACCTCCTAACAAATTGGCAACCATGTGCAGGCAATATTTGGTGTTTGTAAGTATTCACTTGTTGCTTAAACTTTTTCCCTTTCCCACAGGGACAGTAGGTGTACACTCCCGTATCACCTCTCCCATTTTAAAACCAGTTTGTAGTAACTTGCAAAGTCTGGCTGTCTTTTCGGGTGTGGTCGATGCCATCTCGACCCACTCCATAGCAGATTTGAATTGCAAGCCTACAACTTATACAGTAGCCCGGCTGTGTATAAAGTGCTCATGCTGTGGATCGATACGCAGCACGGTGCCCTTTTCACAGTTTGAATTTTCATTCCCTCCCACACAATGGCCACCGTATCAAATACCTGCGCAGAACTGAGACTCAATGTCTCGAACTTCCTTGCCTCCCATGGAGGATGGGCTGACTTCACGCGGGACGCAAGTCAATCCGAAAACCCTATACTGGGGATTTCAACCCAGTACACGGAGACAAGACAATCAGCCCTTTAAGCGACAAGCTAAAGGGTTGATGGTCGTGGCTCTCTACGCTGCTCTGGAAGCCTCCGGAGCGAGGTTTCGAACCCTTGATCTGCAGATTTCATCTCTTAAGCAACAGATGGGTTTGCAGGAAACAGAATGTATAAGACTGCAGCAGAACTTCGAGTCTGAACTCCAAACTCTGCGAAATGAAAATAATTCACTATTGCATCATTCAGCTCAAGCTGGAGAACAGGAACTGTGTATGTTGAAGGAGGAATGTGAAAGTTTGAGACAGGATAAGAGTCAGGCGTTGCAAATGAATGATTTGCTGAGTGCTGCAAATGCTCAGTTGAGTGACGAAATGGGTGAGCTGCAGGACAAGATAAACCAGGTACGTAATGACTTAGAAGTGTCTATCAGGGACAATCGCGAATTGAGCACCACGTATAGAGTGTTGCAAAAGCAAAAGCAAGATGAGGTTGATATGGATGTTGCAAGTGTGAGTCACAATAAATGTAGAACTAAGATGGCAAAACTGCGCCATCAGAGAGAGGTTCTGGCTGGACATGTTAAGGCAATGGGAGGCGTAGCCCCTGCCTTACATATGTCATCAGAAGGGGAGTTGTCCGATGATGACATTTCACAGTACAATGCCCAGTCACACCCCTACTATGGCCCAGAGACCCCACCCAGCCATCCACAACACGGCGGGTCCCCACCCCACACTCCCCATGTCATACATCATCGACGTCGTGACGCTCATCATGGGAGATGCCAACATGGAGGCCCCCATGATGGGGGGAAGCAGGCCCAGACCTGGTCCCGACAGCACCTCCGGTAACCGTTATTAATGTTGAAGACAGGCAGGAGATAGAAACCATGATTGAAACTGTGATAGGCAATGTACCCCTTCCTGAGAGGAGTAAACGGGCCATTAAAACCCAGATTAGGCAGCTTCTGTAAGAGGCTGGCACTCAGGAAGATATTGTCTGCACTGCAGCTGACGCTGCAGCTCAGGCCACCCTGGATGGTGCTCGAGACAATCTACCTCTGCCTGATCGACCCAGTAATCTCCTACAAATGGCCTACTCTGTTCAGCAAATTGCTGACAGCATTGGTCGGATGAACCCATCTGACAACCTCAGCTGTCACTTGGAAAAGGTGCGTTCTAAATGCAAGATGCTTAGCCTCACTGCAGAATATCTGGTCCAAATACTACGCCAGACCATAGATCCTGGTTTGTGGGCCAAACTCCCTGATGCTGTTCGCCAGGGCGGGAACGCTACCTTCGATGAGTGATGCTTGCATATCCTGTGAAGCAGAATGCAAAGGAAAGTCCAGCGGCTTACCACCAGAGACTCTGGATGGCCTACCAAGCAGGAAATCACCTGGCACAAGAAGCTGTGGATGTAGATCTTATTGAATATAAGACCTTGTTCCTTAGGAACATGATTCCGGCAGTAAGAGAAAAGGTAGAGCCGACCACCTACCCTAATACGGATGGGTTTGCCAACATCCTTTTGAAAACTGAGAGAGTGTACCAACTCTATATCCGTGATCTGGGCTCTGGTTCCAAAAAGGTAGTTACCGTGGAGCCCACTCCGGAGGCCACGACGCACTACACAGCGGAAGGGCAGGCCTAACGTTAACAGGCCCACCATCAGCAAGCCCCTCCAGCTGATAATCAACATCCCCAACATGCCTATCAACAGCAACCACAACAGCAGCAACAATGAGGTGGGAACTGGAATTGGCATAGGAATAAAAAGCATAAGGGTAGAGGTAAACCACAACAGCAAAGAATAGGCCCTTCATATAGGGAGATAGCTGAAGAGAATCGGAAATTCCGAGAGCTCCTGGGACAAGTACGCTCTGTGGTGGATGCTGTTTCTACACAGGCCCTTGTGGCAGTACAAACGACAACCCAGGCCCTAACCGGTCATGGGGACACTGGCGGTACAGGCCCTCAGGCTCATTCAGGCCTGAACCCAGAAGCTCCTCCCTATATAGCATCAGTGCAGCAAGGCAAAGTGATTCACATGAGTCAGGCCCAACCTCTACATGCTTCCAGAAGTACAGATTGACGATTACAGGCCCCAGTCCAGATTGTAAACAAGCTAGTCTTGGATACAAACAGAAGGCCCTGCACCGAGGCCGAGGTCGCAGGCCTCCTACTAGTAGTTCTGTTAGATACAGGTGCAGCTGTATCTGTGCTACATGATGAACACCCGGACACATCCCCTTGGTCCACCGGATGGAGGACCAACATGTCGGGAGTTGATGGTAATAGGCTACCTGCATACCATTCTCTACCCCTACCAGTAGAGGTAGGCCATCTAAAGGCCTCACACACTTTCCAACTAATGGTACTGTATGATCATTCTGGTATCATAAGGATTGACTTCCTTGCACCGCACGGCTGTGTGGTGGACCTAGCTAACATGCTATTGATGCAGATTCAGGGTCAATATCATACCATTTTGATTCCTGATTCGCACGTTGTGGCAACTATATCTGCCAATGACAAGGAATATGACATCATAGATTTGTTTAAGAATCATGAAATTTTCCCTCAGCTCCTCCCTATTTTGCAATGACATTTGGAAGCATTTGCAATCAACAAGCATGACTGTGATAGAATGCACACTGTCATCGAAGTGCCAGACCCAGCGCATGAGAGGCAAAGGCAATATCCTTTCCCAGCTGAGGCCTTGCCTTCCCTCAGAGAAACAATCAAGTCACTCCACAAGCAAGGAGTAATCAGAACTTGTGTTTCTACTGCCAACTCCCCAGTGTGGCCCGTGAAGAAACCCACGGGTGCCTGGAGGCTTACTATTGACTACAGGAAACTGAATCAGGTCACCCCATGTTGTTTTCCAACTGTGGCATCAGCACCTGATGTGCTATGACTTCTTACCCCTGATTTGAAATGGTTCATCGCCCTGGACATCTCTAATGGTTTTTGGTCATTACCATTGGCCCTTAAGAGTCAATATAAGTTTGCCTTCACCTTTGAAAGAAGACAGTACATGTGGACTTGTTTGCCACAAGGATTCCATAACAGTCCATCCCTGTTCCATCTCCACATGATGGACGCCTCAAGAATTTCTCTACTCCCCAATGTCTCTTGCAATATGTGGATGATCTGTTGCTGGCAACAGCCACAAAGGAACAACATTTGGATCTCTTGGACGAACTACTGACTCTCGTTCAGAGAGCAGGCCTGAAATGTAACCCAGCAAAAGCACAACTGAGTCAGAAAGAAGTAATCTTTCTGGGTCTAAAAATAACTGACCAAGGTCAAAGCCCTACCTGGAAGAAGGTACAGGGATTGCGAGATTTGCCATTACCCACCAGTGTGGCAACTCTTCAAAGGTTTCTAGGTTTGGTGAATTATTCGAGAGATTTTATTTGTGATTTTGCTCAGAAAGCTGATCCTCTGTATGAGTTACTCAAAAAGGACGTACCATGGACTTGGGGCCCTATACACACCCAGGCTGTGATGTCACTGAAGCAGGCCTTGGCCTCCGCCCCAGCTCTGGTCAACCCCAATCCAGCACTACCATTCCATCTGGAATGCGCCACCTCTGACATTGCCATGTCAGCAGTGCTGGCCCAGAAGGTGCATGGCACCTTGAGACCCATTGCATATGCTTCACAGTTCTTGACCCCAGTAGAACATAAGTATGGCCTTTGTGAAAGGAACTTTCTGGCCACCTACTGGTCTGTCAAGCACTTCCTGTATATCATTGGGTACTCACCACTGATCATCAACACCAACCACACCCCAACTACCTTTCTGCTCTCAGATAGAGTGAAGGATGGATCAGTCTCGAATACCAGACTGACACACTGGTCACTTCTCTTCCAGGACAGAGACATACAGGTACAACCAACTAAAGTTCCATCTATGTTAGCTCATGCCCTCCTTTTCCTGGGAGAACCCCATGACTGTACTCTACAGTCACCTGATCTTCCAGATCCAGGTCCTTTCCTTCCTGCCATGCCACAAATACGTGACAACATTTCTTTGTGCCGTGTCTTTACTGATGGTTCAGCATCCTACTATCAGGGAGAACAAATTGCAGGTATAGGCATCCTAGTGATCTACCCTTATGGGAACACTGTCAAAATATTTAAGTGATGTAGTGTGGCATCATCACAATATGCAGAGATGACAGCGGTGGCCTGTGCCCTCGAGTTCATCCAGCATGGAACTGAGGATACAGTCATTTTTACAGACTCTAACTGGGTTTGTTGTTCTCTTACAGAATTTCTTCCTTTCTGGCAGAAGAACTCCTTCCTCTCCTCTGCTGGCAGTCCAGTGATATACAAGGAATTGGTAATATACATACATTCACTGGCACAGAAATTTGCACACAGACTCTATGTACACAAAGTCAAAGCTCACTCTCTCCATGACCCCTACCATGCCTTCAATGACACAGCAGACACCCTTGCTAAGGAAGGGGCCCAAGGGGGGGACGTCTGGATGATGGACCATCCAGAGGCCAATGCAGCTGTACAGATTGCAGCACTCAGGAAGAAACCTGAACTGTTTTTTCCCCTTGGACCTCTCCGCAGCCCAGCACTTTGACACTGAACTTAAAGAGGTGTTCAGATTCCTTGACAAAGGTACTGAAGAGAAACTTCCCACACACAACCCCTATCGGAGGCATGAAGGTAAGCTACGCTTGTCACCAGATGACAAGCTCATCTGGTTTCAACCAGATGACTCCACCACCAAGTTGTGGGTGGTCCCCAGACACTTAAGATCTGAATTCTTGCACCAAGTGCATGACACCCCCATGGTGGACACCAGGGAGTAGAAAATACCCTCCAAAGACTCAAGACCACTGCCTGGTGGCCTGGTATCACTAACAATGTCAAACAATACATAGACAGTTGTCTCGTTTGTGCACAAAATAACCCCATCCCTACCAAACGAAATACCAAACTCTTACCACAATGACACTCTGGCCCTTGGCATGCCATACAGATTGATTTCATTGGTCATCTGACTAACACCAGCAGAAACAACAAATATGCTCTTGTGGTAACTGATCTCTTCTCTAAGTGGGTAGAAGCTTTCCCCACTAAGACATGCACTGTGAAAACTACTGCCAAAATCCTGGTGGAACAGATTTTCTACAGGTGGGGTCTACCTCTAAAAGTAGACTCTGACAAAGGAACCAGTTTTACAGGTGAGTTGATGAAAGAATCCCTTGAACTCCTTGGAGTTCAGCAGAAGTTCCACATACCCTACCACTCCCAATCCTCAGGTCAAGTAGAGAGAGCCAACAGACGGATTAAGCAAATGCTTTCCAAATTCATTGAGGACAATACCAAAACTTGGGATTCCCTATTACCATTACTCCTTATGGCAATTAGGGGTACACCCTCAGCCACCACCCAGCTTACACCCTTTGAGGTGATGACTGGCAGACAAATGAGATTACCTGAACACCTGTTGTTTGACCTCCATACCCCCACTGCAGACCGCGTGTCTGTGGACCAATATGTGGAAAAACTCAGAAAAGACCTCATACACGTACACCTGTATGCTGCCAACTGCATGGGCAAGGCTCAGCAACAATCCAAAATACAATTTGACAAACATGCACAATAAGTGGATTGGCAAGTTGGAGATCAGGTAATGGTACTTCGATTTGCACATCCCACCCACTCCTTCTCCAATAAGTGGGAAGGCCCATACCCCATTGTCAACAAGCTCAGTCTGGCAGTCTATCAAGTTAGACTCCTGCATAACAACAAGTTGACTGACAAATGGTTACATGCAAACCAGCTGAAACTGTATAAAGGAGCTTAAATTACTTTTCCTCACCCCATTGGGCGGAACAGTACTAACATACTAATCTTTGATCTTCCTTTTCAGATACATTGACAAGATGGCTATCTTGTTCCATTATCTCCTCATCTCAGGAGTTATCCCCTGCATCCGAGGCATGGTACCGAACCTCCTACGACACCTCGATCCTCCAGCACCTCCTCCAGAGGAAGTATCCAAAAATATACCAGATAGTATGATCACTGTCCAGGAAGGTTCCGATGCTTACCTCACTGCCTCGGTTGTTGCTCCTGATAAATCTACCCTTCAAATTGAGTGGCAAACCACATCACAAGGACAAATTCTCTCTGTGGCCAAACTCTCCAAAGGAACTTTCCAAGGTTGGCCCAATGCTAAATTATCCCCAAATGGTTCGCTGTCCTTGTTACAAACTGCATTAAGACATTTTGGTTTGTACAACATAACTTCCTTAATTGATCCTTCATACTGTAATTCTTTGTCCAGAGATGCTGCTCAGAAATTGTGTGCAATACACCACATGGCTTCTGCAGCCATGTACCTCTGTGTGTTACCAGCCACTGATAAACAGCTTTTGGAAAGTCCAAAGCATACCCCTGGTCCCCGTAGTGGTCTCACAGCCACTGCCCTCCCAGGTTCTTTGATTAATAACTTACAGTTTATGCATATACCTGTTTTGTTTAATCTTACTTACTGGAATATGAAAGAATTTGGTACGTGTCACAATACTAACACTTCAGCATTTTATAGTACATTATTGCTTGATAGTTTAGCTGCATTTCAGATTCATACTCAAGACCCTATTGCCGGGGTATATTCTACTGAACATAGAGGCAACTTCAGGAGGAAGCCCTCTCCTGATGATCTAACTCGTAAAAGTAAAACACGTGAAGTTGACAGTTCTGATGTTACAGGTGCAACAGGTACTGCCACAGGCCTCTTTGGTACAGCTATGTCTATCTGGAATAAGGCAGACATTGCTGCTATCAAAGCTCATTCTGCCAAGTTCTCAACTGGTTTGGTCAACAACATACTACCCCCATTATTGCATGGTGTGGATGGCCTTAGTCAGGAAGAAAGATGCACTGTATACAACATGCACGACATTGCTAAGGCATTCACTGATTGAAAAGATAAGATTAACGCACTCATACAACAGAACAACAAAGAAGCAGATAAACAATACATTGCTAGAAAAATACTTTGCTCTGCCTATGGCTCCTACATTATTACTACCATCAACAACCTCTTCCGTGATATAGAATCTGGAAGAATACCTGACATCATACATGATAGATGCTTCTCCAAATGGTATTGTCCATGATGTAAAACCACTAGCTGTGTTTCTATGTGTATGCAACAAACTTTAACTATATCTCTTTCTACAGCTAGGAATCTGGGGTTTGTGACCAGACACCCTAATACTGGTCCTTGCTTTACTGCTAAGAAATGTTCCATAACATATACCATGTTTGTTTCCTTTACTGTTTCTTTACCACACATTGATCCCACTACAGCTTTGTTCAACAAGCTTGCACTGGTGCACTCCATTGGACATTTAGATGAAGACATCTACAGAGAATGCCTGGATCTACCACTTCTACTAGTTTACCATCCTTTCTTGGATGCCTGGGTGGCTCTGCACACGGACTGCTGTGTGAAAAAGCAATACATTTACTTGTGCCAATGTGATGTAGTTGATGTTATTCAACCTGTTTGTGGTTATTCTACAGACAGCATTGATTGGACTTTCACCATGGATGATGACATCACTGCAAATGGCACTGTCTCCTTTGACTCAACTCTGGCTCCGGATAAGCTCTACCAATCATATCGTGAGGAGGTTCATCGCCTGTCAACACAGATTTCAAAGATGACCTACACCTGCCCTGTCCAGTTGCAAAAGTGGAGACTCCCTACTGTGCGCTCACAGTATAATTCCGATGGCGAGTACTGTGTGGTCACCAACTACAAGTCCTACACCTATGGATCTGTTACATGTGCTATTGATTACCCCAATTTCTGTTTTGTTCCCCACCAGAAGACTGTCATTGGACATACTGTTATAACCCCTGTCCCCTTCCTAGGTGCAGACATTATTGTGGTAACCCCGATTATCTGCTCACACTGTCAGAATACTTGCCATATTTTAATGTACACATAGACCCACTGACACTTACATTAAAATCACTTTTAGACAGGAAGGACACACACCTCATCCACATCAGCAATAATATGACCAAAGCCAGGGAAGCTGTTCTCTCATTAATTAATGATGGTGACATGAATAATGCATTGACTAACATCTGGTTAGAGATTACTTTTAAAGGTTTTGTTGTTATACAAGCATTTTTAATTTTCATTTTGATTATTATGCTCTGCTGCCTATGGTGCACACTGCGCCAACATTGTGAGCAGCTCAAGTTCCTTTACAAAGCTCGCGCGTTGGGTTTGTAAACGACCACAGCTCCTGTTCTTTCCCTAGAGATTTGCCTGTGTTGCCCTTGGAGGCAACAAGGGGGAGAATGTTACACGAGGTCCCTGCACCCTAATTTGTACCCTCAGAGGTACACCGTAGACAGCTAGCACTTAAGTATATGCTATACTAACATATAGGGCTAAGGGCATCTACCGTACAAGAGTAGATGTCAGGATATGAATGCATATTGTTGTAATACGCTTTGCTTGCTAATACATATATTCTGCTTGTATTTTTCTGTGTATTTCTTACTTGTAAGATGCCAAGACACCTGTGTCCTTGGAGTAATTATAATATGTAAGATGGCATTGCCACCTTTTGGTGATTTGTACTACTACACTGAGTTATGTAAGACTCTGTATAAGAACTCTTTTGTTCTCAAACTGATGACTTTACAGAATTGTATAATGTTATCTTGGACCGTGGAGCCACCTCTAATTTAGCCAAAAGAGCTCATCTCTGTAACTAGAAATGTTTCTATCTTACGGTAACCATAGTAATTATCATAGGTATATAATGTAATGCACAAGCCTTATACCTCAGAGACAGGGGAGACAGGAGAGACCCCAAGAGACACAGAGAAACCTCGAGGTATAGGGAATGCTAAGCACTGGCTCCCGGTTCGTATTGGTAAGAACTGCTTAGGGCAACTGTGATTTATCTTTTTGGAAGTAATAAACTTGTTTATTACTCTAATGCAACGTGTCTGTGTTTACTTGCATTCCCAATATCGTCAAGAATCTGAAAGTGAGGTTTAGACCTCCTAACACCCCATACTACTAGACAGAATTGAATCATGCTCCTCTGCTATGTAGTCCACAGCATTTGACATTGTGTACCCTCCAACAACTTTCTTAACTGGACTCACAATGGGAACTCTGCCACTAGCTTTCTTTTTGTGCTGACACCAGTGTGCTGGGTCTATGTTCTTGAGGTGGGTGAGCTGCCCACTAGTGCTTAGATGGCTTCCCTTTTTACCTCTGCTTACCCGCACTTGAAACAGCTGACAGATCACAACTGAGTCATCAGCAGGGTCAAGAATATAGACAGGGGACTTAATTACCCATCTTTTTCCATGGTGCCAGGAGGATTTGGACAGCTAAGGGGAAAGTGTGGATACTTTGTTTATTTGAACTGATTTCAGCACATCAAAAATATTATGGATGCTTTATTTACTAGCTGTGTCACTACTGGATGCAACATAACAACATCTGTATTATATGACATATGTTTATTACAGTCAGGCTCCCATAGTGGATCCTGCACATCATCATTATAATTGGAAGGCTGGGACTGTAGTTTAATGGCCAAGCAGCCAGCCACTCCCCCTTCCTGATCTATATAAGCAGTTCCACTCAGACTCCTTTTGCACTTTTTCATTGCAGCTAGAAGCTCTGTCGGTCTGTCCTGTGCAGCTGCTGGGACTTGCACCCCCCCAGCCTTGCTGTGTCTTGGCCTCTGCTTGTTTTTGCTGGACTTCTGTTTTCTGTTCTCCTGCATTTGGTTTGTATTGCTTGCCTCCAGTTGTGTGCTTCTTTGTGTTGCTTGTTCCCTGTTCTTCTATATTTTTTTTTTGTCTTTTGTTTTGCATTCTTTTGTGGGGGCTTCTATTTCTAAACTCCTTGTATTTTGCTAATCCTGAGCTCATGCTACTTGCTGCCATTTACTCATAATGCAACTGCAATCATTATCTGTGTGTTTCAGCTCAAGCTGCTTCCCCGCTGCTGCTCTCCATGCTATGCACCTTAATTGTTTTCACCTGGTTCAGGCTCACTCTGAACCCTAGCCCATGCAGCTCAGTACTGCTTCCTGAACTCATACCATGTACCTCATTGCTGCTGCTTTTACTGCATTGCCTAGCCAATTTGCTGCTTTTAGAGAGTTGTATCCCTATACTCTGTGTTCATTTGAATTGCTACCCCTGTAACCTATAGTTACTCAATATAGACGATGCTCTATTATGTTTGCACACTGCTATTATACTCTGGAGGTCAGCTAAGCTACCACTGATGCTGTAAAATAGTTTTAATATCTGCATGTGGGTCATGGTTCTTTCCCATCACTTTCTTGTTTTTCCTATGGTGGGGGACTTGGAGGTGTTATTGAGGAGCTGTGGCCCTGTGTGGCATACAGTACTTACCTCATGTTCAAATCCTGCCTTTGCTGCTAAAATCCTCTGAGTATTTTGTCACCTTTAATTGGCTTCCTAGTGGGAGTGGTTGGCTTGCCCTTGCTAATTCATATTTGCTGCTCCTCCGACCTATGTACAGATCCATCCACTGCTTACTCTGCCTTACAGACCTACTTGCAGGTCCACTCATTGCTTCCTCTACCTTACAGACCTATGAGGAGGCCCAGTCATCTACTTATACACAATTCAGTCTGCTTGTGCCTGCTAAGCACATGTCTGCCCTCTGTGAGGGTCTCCAACACTCCTTGCTTCATCCAACTCCTTCCAAATTTGTTTCTGGGGCATGTCAACCCAGACCATTAAGTATCATGGTTCAGGCCTCCCTGCAGCTGATCATCTCAATCTGCACCTATAAAGTCCGCATCTTGAGTGTGCAAAACTTGGGGTGGGGTCCTTCTCACCTCACCCACACCTGGGAAAGTCCTCACTCCTGGTGTAGCTTTAGCTGTTAGAGACTCAATGGCAGCTCTTGGTGTAGAATTTAAGACTAGCCATGAAGGGTGGTTACAGCAATCTCCTTTTGCTCTAGTATTATTTTACTAGCAAGACACCTTCACCACATTCTTCCCACTACTGCCTGTGGTTCACCTGGTTTGTTTTTAGGTTGGGTAGGCCAGGTGAGCACCTCAGCAGTCATTCCTCTCCTCCTTTCACCTTGGTTGCCCATTGTTGTAGAGTAGCACTCGTAACCTTCCACGGCGTTCCTGTTAGAGGGATCAAGTGAAAGCTTTCCTCCAAACTGGAATATTTTCTGCCCCCCTTTATTAGATTTCCAAATTGTAGTATCAGAGCCATCACTAAACAAAATATCCTAAACCTGGAGGGAAGGTGACCTAGGCCTAGGATCCCCAGATATTTTCTCCTCAAAGGGTTTTTTCTCTCCTCTATGCCTCAGGTCATAAAAGTTAGTTAGCAGCAGTCAGTGTTCCCTAGTTTCTGTAGGTAGGTGCCACTGTTGGATGAAAGTGGATGGTGTCCCTACTTGCTGTTCCCTCTTTCCTTAGGAAGCCCCCTCAATCTCCAGTGCAAACCATTGTACTCATTCTATGTGCTCATCTGCACATCTCATTACCTCCCAGGCTGCCTTTGCCTGTTCTACCCTGCCTCATGGCTTCAATTGCTAATGTTCTTTGTACAAATACATTTCTTTTGGGGGATGCTTCCTAAGGTACCCTTAGCCAAGGGAATTGTCCTGTGGCACCTCCAGGGATGGAACCCTCTTTGAGGGTTCCTTGCCTTTGGTACCCCTACAGGGTGGTAATTCCTCTGGAATACAGAGTGCAAACAGCCAAAACCAAAATAACACAGTTGCACAAGTATAACACTATACTGGATGCATAGGCCATTGAATTGGAAAGCTGGGTCTGTAGTTCAATGAACAAGCAGCTAGCCACTCCCCCTTCCTGAGCTATATAAGCAGTTCCTCTCAGGCTCCTTCTGAAGCACTTTTTCTTTGCCTCACGATCTTCTCTTCCTCCTCCAGTGGCATTGCCTCTCTCCTCAGGATTCTTCGCACTTCTAGTGGTGGAATCCTCTTTGAGGGTTCCTTGCATTTGGTACCCTTACAGGGCGGTAATTCCTCTGGAACAGAGAGTGCGAATGGCCAAAACCATAGTAGTACAGTTGCACAAGCATAACACTATACTGGCTGCGTAGGTTATTGAATCATCAACAATGCACTCTTTCTCTTCAACATGTATGTCCTCCTCAACCGCTGTGTGTGCAGTCTCAAACACATTCTCTGCATCTCTAGTATCTATCAATGTCTCATCGCCATCTGCCTCAGAAGCACAACTGCCAACAACACCCACAGGTACCCACAGTACCTTCTTCTCTTCCACTGCTTCCAGCCAGCTGGTACTTGCAACGCTGCAACATTTCTCCTCAGGTATCACTTCACCCACCAGCATTTCTGCCACCGATTTAGCACTGAAAGATTTTGTAACAGATATGCCACCACTGCTAACAACTCCAGTACTCTCACTGCTATTTGCCCTTGAGCCCACAGGAATCGTTGATGACATGTTCACAGATGTTGTTTTTTGTAGTGGAGTATTAATTGGTGCCTTTAATTTACCAACCTTCTTCCCTGATGCACTGGCACTGATCCCTTTTCCTGCCCTTTTTTTGCCAGTCATGATTCCTGTTTCTGTTTTAATGGTAATGCTTTTTTTTGTAGGTCACAACAAAGATAACAGTATTTTATACACGTAAAGCACAGATCTTGTTTTCCAGCACAGGGAAATCTGGCAAGTGAAATGTAACACTGAATCAGTATTTTATATGCCCAAAGCACAGGTCTTGTTTTCTAGCACAGGGAAATATGGCAAGTGAAACTGAACACTGAATTAGTGTTTTATACGCCCAAAGCACAGGTCTTGTTTTCTAGCACAGGGAAATCTGGCAAGTGAAACCGAACACTGAATCTGCATTTTATATGCCCAAAGCACAGGACTTGTTTTCTAGCACAGGGAAACCTGACAAGTGTAACTGAACACTGAATCTGTATTTTATACATCTAAAGCACAGGTATAGTTTTCTAGCACAGGAGAGTCTGGCAAGTGAAACTGAACACACTGAATCAGTATTTTATATCTCAAAGCACAGGATTTGTTTCTAGCACAGGGAAATCTGGCAAGTGAAAGTGAACATCAAATCAGTATTTTACACACAAAATGCACAGGGATGTACTTTAACAGTGGGAAATACTAAGGTTCATACTGTGGTCATATAGGAAAACTGGAGGCAATATGCCTATGATGTTATCCATCCAATATCCCTTATCTGTGAGTGAAACTACTATTGAGCAGCCACTCATTAAGTTTGTTTTTAAAGGCCATTTTGCTTTTACTAATGATTATTTCCAAAGGTGGGGTATTCCAGGCTCCCATCACTCGTTGTGAAAAATATTTCCAGTTGTTAGTGTTATACTTAAACCTATGTCATTGGAGCGGATGACCCCTGGTTTCTATCTGGTCCTGTTTATAAGCAAAACCCATTTCTTTAAACAAATAGGGATAATTCATGACATCCCATAATAGCAAAAGGTCCCCTATATATCTCCTTTATTCTAATGACATTAACTGTAATGTCTCAAGATGGACTTGGTATTCCATGTCCCTAAATCCATGGATTTGTTTTGTGAACCTTCTTTGTATTCTTTCAATGTGCAATATATACTTTTTTGTGAGGTTTCCAGAACTGTGAGCAATAGTCCATGTGTGGGCTGACATATGATCTGTAAAGGGGGCAAAGTACCTTTGCATCCCTGGAGGCTATGTTTCTTTTTATGTTCCATATAATTATATTAGATTTGCTTATAACTTCATTAGCTTGTTTGGAAAAGCTTAGTTCTTCTCCGATAAAAATTCCCAGATCTTTTTCGATTATTGTGTTATTTAACAGTATGTTTCCTAAAATACATTGATGCTTTATATTTTTTGAGCCTAAATGCATACTTTTACACTTGTCTGTATTCAGTTTCATGCCCCAGGTTAATGTCCAAGTGTTAATATTCTCCAGATCTTTTTGCAATGAACTAATATTTCAAGTGGTTTCACATTTTCCCCCCAGTTTAAGCTCATCTGCAAATTTGATGTTATCATTAATTATGGTATCTGTTAAGTCTACCACAAAAACCTGAAAAATGTAGGGGCCCAGCACTGACCCCTGAGGGACCCCACTTGTCACTGTGGATGTTTCAGAGTGTTGGTCATTTATGACTACTCTCTGTGTTCTTTTCTCTAGCCAGTTTTGGATCCAGTTAATATAGTGTGGATCAACCTTTCTTTTTCTTAGTTTTACAGCTGTGTGTCCATGAGGTACTTTATTGAAAGCTTTCCTGAAGTCGATGAAGATTTTATCATAAGGTGTTTTACAGTCTAGAAATATGGCAAGAAAAGAAACAGAAACAATGTATAAAAGACACATCACTGATTAACTAAGAAAAAAAGGACAAAGCTACAGATCTTGAACCTAGCTTCCTACAATGCTGCTCTTCCCCTCCCCCACACAATCCACAGAAACCTCCACCTAAATGCAGAAACTGAATAACATACTTTACACTATGTAATCGATGAGTGAATAAAAAAAAATACTGTGTATGCACAAGGCACTCACAAACAAATTTTGATCAAAATGTGATTCAAATTGAATGCTTTATTAATGCTTTAACTGTTTTTTATGATCAGTCAGACTAACACAATGTTCTCTCTGAGAGACTCTCAACTACATTGCACTCAGATGTGACCTACTTAGCTTTCTGTAGGCTTTTCAGCAACATGTGACCCTCCAGAACATCATATGACATCCTATCCCATACTACAGTGTGAATTTTACATCAAGTGAAAATTTTGTTGGTGAAATCACCATTTTGTGTTACAGTAACAACCCAGGTAATTGCTCAATAAAAGTGGAGTCAGCAATTTTGCAATTTTTCACAAAATCACCTCAAAAGGTGAAACTGGGATTTTGCTGGGTGTAAAATTTCACAGAAAGTTGAAACTCCATGAAATATTACAGAGTAGAATTTGTTGACTTCATATACCTCTGCTTCTAACGTCCAAGCTCAAGCATGAACCCTGGTTTCTAGTGTGCAAGGGCTATCTCCAGTAACTGTTTGGCACTACAGAGCCATTTCACCAATACAGAATCTTTTTTAATTTCAGTTTTTCTACTTAATTACAGCCATGGACACCTCACTGATTAGGTGACTACCCAGCTCTGTTTACATTCCAGCACCCCAGTAGGTTCCCTCACAATCCTAGTGGCTAAGTCCCTCCCATGATGAGGTTACTTCTTCCACTCCAGACACAAATTTGGTTTCAGGAAATCCCTCTGTGCTGGTTGGACTGGTGATATAGAGCCCTGACATGTTTGGGAGTCATCCCGCTTGTTGCACTGCTTTCCTTGCTGGTCTCAACATGCAATGAAATCCATGCAGCTTGCATGCACATAGCTCATTCCAGTATCTCTCCTCCTTCTGTGCCATCCTTATGGACTGGGTCCCCCAGGTAGCACTGTTGCAGCTGGGATCAGACTGTCTCCCACCCCCAAAAGTTAGTTTTCTGTGAGACCCTTGAACCCCTTCCTATGCTGGCCATCCAGCAACTCATGCTTTTTCCTGAACCTGGATCACTGACATCTTGAAGTGGTAGCTTTACCACTGTACCAGTGGACTGGCCCCTTCAATACACATTTCAGATTAAAACATATTTCTGAAATGTACTTTTTATACCAACTTTTTTTTATATATCTAGATATGTTTTCCAAATATTTGTTTCTGATTTAGCATTACATCTTGAGAACTGGGTGACAAAATATATAGACACCTATAAGCTAGAGGGGTCTTGCAGAAACTCTGAGGGAGCATCTAGAATTCAGGAAAGCCTAGGTAAACTCATACACTAGGCAACTAAATGTGAAATGCTGCTCAACCTTGACAAATGCAAAGTTATGCATTTTGGTTTGAATAACCCAAAACACAGATACCATCTATGTGGTAAATTGTTATATGAATAACAAAATAATAGACTTGGGGCCATTATCTTCAATGATTTAAGCTGTGATAAAAAAAATACCTGAAACTATAAGAAAACAAATAAAATATGGTGGGCCGTGAGAAGAAATATTAGATCCAGTGATCGATCTGTGATACTTCCTCTGTACAGATCTTTTATCCACCCTCATCTGGATTATTGATCATAGTTTTGGTGCCCTTTTGGGAAAGGAGATGTAGCAAGGGTTGAGAAAGTACAGAGAAAAATAACTAGATACGCATAAATGGTATGAGGAATTTGGGATACAAAGACAGGTTGAGCATACTTGGGCTTGTGTCTCTTGAAACAAGATGGTTGAAGGGAGATCTATTACTGATGTGGGACATATTACAGGACCCACATTTAATGATAGAAATGATTCTGGATTTTAAACAAATATCTATGAGGACTAGGAGACACCCACTGCAGTTAAAACAACAGAAATTTTATTTCTTCAACTGGAAGTACTTTTTCTCCCAGAGAGTTGTGAATCCTTGGAATTCTCTTCTCTTAGAGATTATTATCAGTGAATCCAAAAAAAACTTTCAAAAATAGACCTAATAAGCTAATACTGTCTGGAATTAATTTGTGCTATTATAGGTAAATGTTAAGAGCTTAAATGGGCCATAACCTTATGCTCCTGGTTTTGAACCTTGATATGAACCTTAGTACATGGACACCGTAGCAATATGAGATACTGGATGAATATACAGTACCAAGCTTTTATTAAAAAATATATATATATATATATAAATATATGTTTCTTGGCCTAATGGATCCAAAGTAAGCCCCTTTAAGTAAATTATCTTCCAATATGGCTAACACTGGAACCATTTGCAATACAAACTTATTTTATTTGTAAATTAAAGTTTGGAGCCAGTTCAATATAAATTAGCTGTAATGGTACAGCATTCATGATTTGATACATTTTATTTTTTATTTTTATTTAGCTTTGTTTACCAGGTAAGCACACTAGACAGTCAAGCGCCTATTTTTAGGAGTGACCTGGGAGAATTACAAAGGCAAAAACAACATGTCAGAGACAAGGAAACAATTAGTCAATACTGTACAGTCCAGTGCAGACAGAGAGTCCAGGTAAATAACACAGTGTGGAACGTGATAGCAACAGTTCAGCAAGGTGCAGACAGGAATAGGCAGCAGACTGCAGTCAGGTGCAGGCAGATAGAAAATACATAGTAAGTGCAGCAAAAGGGCATGGCAGCCACAGGAGATGTTGATGGAAGTTCAAATACTATACATCACTGTACTTTTAAAAATGCAGTAATATATTTTGACAAAAGCAGCCATGTACAGTATTGATTAGGGCTGGGAGAACTCAGTGGACTTCTGACCCTTATTAAATAATTACCGGAACCGGTAGAGTTCTGATATGTTCTGATCAGTTCTGATTTTTTATAAATATTTGAAAAAATCAGATAAAATGCATAAAAGTGGCCAAAGTCAGTTACATTCAACACAGAGGCCAAAAGGAAATAATTTAATGCATTATTTGTACAAACAATACTGGAATACTGCTAAATGAAAGCAATAATGAATTACTACTAGATGCTTAATGGCCGGCTTGTAGTGGTAGCAATAGTATCCTGCATATCCTGCTCAGGCCTGTGACATATCATAGCTGCAGTCTGCAGGAAGGGTTCTTTAATATCACAGTCTGCAACCAGCCATGGAGGTGACAGGAGGGCTGTGCTGGTCACAGACCAGGATGGGAATGGGGATGAGGGGTGCGGGGTGGTGCGTCATTACTCAAGAGGTTAGGGAGGGAGGGTTGGAGGGCCACTAGACCACCAGGAATATAAATACATATTTTTTTTTCAGAGAAAGGGATCAGGCATCAGGGAAGGGACTGCTACAAAGATACCAGTGCCAAATAATGTAAGTACATAAAAATTAAAATATAATAATCTCAGCCCAGTTACAGTAAGTGAGATGTAGAGTTGCTACAGCCAGGCTAGCATCAAACACACACATGTATGCAAGCACGCATGCATGCACACACGCACGCACACACACACTAAAGAAATTAATTTACATTTTTTTCTGTAATCGCAACCAATTATTGGGGATGTGAGAAATATATTATACAAAGAGCATTCAGTTTCAGTGTTCAGACTTCAGCTAAACAATCCATTGAATGAAAATTAAAATAGTAATACTACAGTACAGTCAGGTCAGTGGTAAAATAAGTTTTAATCATTTGCTGAGGACAAAAAAGTGTCACGTAGTCAGTGTCAGTGGCTCAGCAGGTTGCACACTCACGTCTGAGGCCAGAAGATCAGAATGCTATGGGTTCTATCCCCACACCAGGCACTTTGGTTGAATTCCAATGCTGACACTGCAGTGCAGCATGAAGGAGGTGCTGCACTAATGAGGTGCAGTGTTTTGGATGGACATTAAACTGAGGTCCCGTCTGCCTGTTCTGGTGGTTGTTCAGGTGGATGTTAAGGATCCCATGGCACTTCTCGAAAAGTGCAGGGGAATGTTTAATTAAATACACACAACAGATTATAACAACAATTACAGTTACATAATTAATCATAACAGAAAATTGTGTCCATAACTCATAAAAAAAAGAAACATTGCTTTTACAGGCAAAGTTTTATACAAGCAAAAATAAACTATTTCATTTCTTTGTCTGTATACCATACATTCTTCTTAACCAGGATTTCTAGTTTATCCTAGTTTGTCTTTTAAGAATGGTAGAGTTTTCCATCTGGTTACCCACATATCTCTTGATAAAAATTTTCTCTCAGACACACACTGTGTCCTTATTTCATTTTCCACACTTTGAAACACTTGTAATGGATTCCGATCTACGTGTTGTAACAAAAACTTGCACCTTGTTTGCCATAAAATAAATTTAACACATGTCAATATTAATCTTAATACTCCTGAATCATAGTTTCTTATATGGTGTGAGAAACCTCCTATTAATTTCTCATAAGTGACCTCTTTCTATTCCCTATTCTCCCACTTTTGAGCTAACACTTGACAAAATTCTTGTGTGTAAGGGCATGTGTGTCTCCCCGCGGAAACTGCGTAAGATCTGACTGTTTTGTTGCCAGCTTAAGGCAAGAAGCCACAGCATCTGTACCCTTACGCAAGGATGCCTAGCCAGCTGTTAACGTGGATTGGCAAGCTGTGTTTCAGCAAACCTAACAGAGGTTTCCTCCTTGCTACCACCTACATTCTTGCTGTGCTTTGGGTGGACTGGCTCACTAGCCTACATGACCCAACCACCTAGGGCCCACAGGGACCTGCTACCCATCCCACCAGCCACTACTACTCCCCCTCCCCTGCGAGCACAACCTCCCTCCTAGTCGCCTATGAATTCACAAGAAACGGGAGTTGCTACAGGTCACTTCTCCAAACCAGGAGACTACCCAGAAAAGTGAGGCTCCCCTCTCCTACCCTAACCTTACGTCTCCTGCTAATAGCTCTACTGCTTCTTGTGAGTGATATCCAACTGAACCCGGGCCCGGTAATTACAAACCTCTTAATATCCTCCCCCGAGGACCAGCCATGGCTGTCCTCTAAAGGGCTGCAGATCTGTCATATGAATATATGTAGCCTTCAGCCGAAGATACACGAAGTCCAAGCATGGCTTGCCCTCTATAAATCAGATGTCCTAGCAGTCTCGGAGGCCTGGCTAAAACCCAATGTCCCTGAGCATGAGGTAGCTACCTCAGGGTATGTCCACTATAGGAAAGACAGAATAACCAGAAGGGGAGGCGGAGTGCTCATCTATGTGAAGGACACCCTAATCTCCTCCCAGATCAGTATGCAGCTCAGAATGTGCCCTGAGAATGAATTGATCTTTATACGGTTCACCCTAGGGGGTACTAAGCACCTTACCATAGGGTGTGTATACAGCCCCCCTAAGAATCCGCTTCAATCCCTGGAGACACTCACTAAAACCCTAGCCAATGAGGTCTCATCTGAACTCATCATACTGGGGGACTTTAACCTGAACTGGGCCCAGGAGTCAAAGTCACCTATCAATGGTCTGCTACAGGATGTAAACCTTGCCCAGATAATCATTGAATCCACCAGAATGAATCATAGAATGGGAAGGCACTCATCCATCGACTGGGCTCCGGTGTCAAACCCAAAGAATATTCAGTCGGCAGGCACTATGGCCAATGCCCTGTGTGGCCACTCACCCATCTTCTGTGTCTGGAAGAACTGGGCAGACAGGATTCAACCTAGAATCCTCATAGTGTGGGACTACTCTAGATTGTCACCCGAGCAATATAATACCTTTCTCAGTAACACTGACTAGAGCCTGATACAACGCCTCCCTACCCTGGACGGGGCAGTCACCTTCTTCCAGAAATCTCTCATGAGGGCCGCTGACCTCTTTACTCCATTGAAGACCCATTGAGTTAAAGGCAGTTGCTATAAGTAGATTGCCCCCCCCAAAGGCCCTGCTGATCCGCCGTGACAAAGCCTGGAAAAAGTTCAAGTGCTCCGCACTCCTAGCTGACCTTATGACCTACAAAGCTCTTAGAAACCATAGTAAGCATGCAGTCAAAATGGCAAAAACAGCATACGTCAATCACCTCCAGAAAACCAACCTAGGCAACCCGAGGTTATTCTGATCCCATATCAACAAGCTGATAAAAGGAAAAAGCAAGGCTGCCCCAGGCACTATCGTGGCCAATGGGCAGTCACTGAAGGATGGGACCCTCATTGTTGAGGCCCTCAATCACCACTTCACGAACCTTGATGATTACAAGGCTGGGCTCCCAATGACTAACAACAAGTCCCACACACTGGAACCTCCTAACCTTGAATGCCCATCCTTTCATCTGAGGTTAGTTAAGGTTAAAGAAGTCCTCACCCTCCTAAAGTCCCTGAAAATCAGAGGATCAGGAGGCCTGACGGAATCCAAGCCAGACTACTTAAGGACAGTGCTTCAGCACTCTCAAGGCCTCTCACCTGGCTCATAAACCAGTCCCTTCTAGAAGGGACTGTCCCAGAGCTGTGGAAACACGCTCACTTGGTTCCCATTCACAAGGGCAGGCCAACGGAACCCATTGTCAACTACAGGCCCATCTCCCTGCTCTGCACCCTAGCAAAAATCCAGGAAAAGCTGGTGTACATTCAACTCCATGAATACCTAGAGGCACACCGGCTCCTTTCCCCAGCCCAGCATGGGTTCAGAGCTAAACATGGGGTGGACACCACTCTAAGTTCTCTGCTGATGTGCTTAGGGAACTGGACAAAGGGTCCAACACAGGAGCGGTTTTCATCAACCTCTCCAAGGCCTTCGACTTGGTCGACCACCGACTCCTACTTCACAAGTTGTGTAACTTAGGCCAGGACACTCATGCCCTCAGGTGGTTTGAAAGCTACCTTACTGATCATTCTCAGAGGGTCAAGTGGAAGGACATGATCTCTGAGCCACTGCCACTGAAGGAGAGGGTACCACAAGGGTCCATACTTGGTCCCCTTCTGTTCTCCCTGTTTATAAACAATCTGCACAACCACTGCGGGAGCAGTGCTGTCATTCAGTATGCTGATGATGCCATGATATACAGATCCTCTGACAACCTGGGGAACCTAGGTCCATCCCTACAAGAGGACCTACTCACTATGGAGGACTGGCTTATTAATAATAAAATGGTCCTTAATACCACTAAAACCAAGGCCATGTTGTTCAGACCTAGATCCCTTGGTCTAAACAGAACTCAATACCTGCAACTCACTTCCAGAGTGGCTAACAAACTAGAAGTGGTTGCCTCCACAAAATACATTGGCCTTACTTTGGACCAAGGATTCACTCCAAAACAACATGTTGACCAAGTCACCAAAGTCGTTCATGGCAAACTTGGTACCCTGTGTCACCTCAAGGATCAGCTAATCCCAGAGGCTAGGACTGCCATTGCCTCATGTGTCCTCCTCCCAACACTCACCTATGCTGCCCCTATACTTCAGGGTATGGCTAAACTTGAGTTCAATAAGTTACAGGTCTTGTACAACAAGGTGGTCCTCTTCACCACTCAGTCACACTCTAGGAGCCACCACTGTGATGCTCTAGCTCTTATCAGCTGGCCTTCATTCGAAGCCCATCTCATGTACCCAGTGCTCTGCCTAGCTCATAAGCTAATTAGCTCAGAACCTCCCCAAGCCTCTCTGGGCTCATAACTGCCAAGCACAATCCTTACAACTTACAGACCTCTGGACAAGCTCTTCTCAAAGTCCCTAGGGTAAAGACCAAGGCAGGGGGCATGCCCTTTTCCCACACTGTCCCTACCTTATGGAAAAACCTTCCTCCTGAGGTACGGGACGCTTCAGCACCTGCAAGCTTCCGATCAAGACTCAAGGCACATATGCTCGCCATGAGTCAATGCTAATGCTATGTTACCTGACACTTACACTCTACCTTCCTACCCGAACACATACCCTCAACCTCCTAAAGCTGGGAGCCCTAATCCTTCTCTATGGGCTCTCCTCCTAACATACTCTACTCGGGCAATTGCAACCCAGGTGTTACTCTGACTCTCCTCCATTGTTCGCTTTTGCTAATCACTGTAACCTGTTATGTAACATGTCATTGCTATAAGTCACCTGTATATGTTATAACCTACATCTGTACTATTTGTATATCCTACTTGTCTTGTAACTCCCGAGTCACCCCTGAAAAAGGGACCTCTGGGGCCCAGTGGGCCTACCTGGTCATCAAAATTCAATAAATAAATAAAAAAGTATTCCATTGTTTCCTCAATAGCTATACAAGATTGTCTTGGGTAATTCCTTTCTGCTTGTATCTTGTGTTTGGCATTACCTCTAACATTTAGCCTTCCATGACTGCTTAACCACACTGTGTCCCACATTCTCTGTGGTATCAACTTATCTTGCAGTGTTTTTAAAACTTTTTCTGTGATAAATCTCTAACACTTCTTTAAATACTGGACTCTTATAAAAGCATTGTGTATGAATAGTAGCATAGATTTGTTTTTTTAGGGTTTTGATCAATCTGTTCTATGGTTACATTCCATTGCCTTAACTTTTGTACTACCAGTTTTTTGTAATCCGGACTTTCTCTATCCTCTAATTTTAACCTTTTATGCCCTTTCCAACTTGCATACAAAGGGGCCAACCAGTGGGCTGCACAAATTGCCCACAAAGCTGCACTAGGTTTCGCAGGGTCAAGTAAGTTATAAAAATAAATACTATAAAAAAACTAAACAATGGGATTTATTAAATTCAGCCCTCCTTGTTGTACCAGAAGATACAGTATGTTCCATTTTATTGGGTTTTGTCTACTCCCCCAAATAATTTGGAATACTAAACTTAACATTGTAACTTCAAGGGAGCTTGGTATAGGGTATACCATACTTAGATAGATAAAATGGGCAATAGGAGAGTTTTAACTATCATGACTTTTTCCTTCTTTGTCTGTTGCCATGCTTTCCACATTTGTACTTTATGTTTAGCATACTCTATTTTGTCCTCCCGGTTTAACATCCCATTATCACCTCTTCCAAACTGAATGCCCAGAATCCTTACTGGTTCCTCTGTTTTAGGGATATCTTGTAACAACATCATTTTCTCAGTGTTTCTACTTAAGGAATACATTATGCTTTTACTTTTATTAATGCTTGTTCCTGTGACCCTTGAGTATGATTCTGTTTCTTCAATGGCGTTTTCTTTCCCCTGATTGGCTGACTGCTATAAATAGACAGACATTATCTGCATAAGCCGAGGTTTTCACTTCTAAGACTCCCTGTACCGGTCAAATTCCTTTTATTTGATCATTTGCATGTATTGCTTTTAGTTGTGGATCTATACAAAAGATGTACAAAAGCGGGCTCATAGGGCACCTTTGTCTCACCCCTCTCTTGATGGATACATATGATCCAATATATCCATTTATTAAGGGATTGTTATGGCTTCTCTTTATTGACTGTCTTAATCCATCGACAAAATTCTTTTGGAATTCCATATGATTGTAATACCTGATTTATGAATGTATGAGATACTCTGTCATAAGCTTTTACTTGGTCTAATGATAATATGTAGCCTGTCAATTTATCCTCTTTACCTTGTTCTACTAGTTCTCTTATGAGCAGCAAATTATCTCTTATGGATTGGCCTATTATTGAACATGATTGGGCTACTGTTATCAGGTATGGGGCTATTTTTAACAATCTGAAGGCTAAAATTTTCATTCATATTTTGAAATCTGAATTTAATAAACTGAGTGATCTCCAGTTCTTAAATTTGACCAATCAATTTTTTTGTGAATGAAGATTTGAACAGCTATGTTTAAATGGTAATCTAATTTGTTGTTCAATAGGATCCATTTAAATACCTCTAGTAAAATATCTGACATGAGATCCTGAAATTTCTTCTGATGGTAGTCCATGCATGCCAGAGATGTATCATTTTTCAGACCTTTTATAGCTTTTTCAATTTCTTTTTTGGTTATGGGTAAAATTAAATGTTGTACTATATCCTGAGGAATGATGTTTTTAGGTATTGTTTTCAAATAGTCTTCCATATTAGTTTCTGAGAGTAGTGGTTCTGCACACATATCTGTTAAATATGAATGGACCTCTCTTAAGATTTCTGGAGTTTTAGATACTTTCCTTCCTTCTTTTGTTTGTACTTCTGTCATTGTCTTGTCTCTCGTACATGCATAACACTCATTAAATGTATCTCCAAAACTTAATTTCCCAGTTGTACAAATTCCATGTTCTATTAACATGGACTTGGCCCTTGAATATTGTAATCTTTCCCTATCTTTTTTAATGTTTTGAATTTGACTTGGGCAGATAAGGAAATCTTCTGTGTATTTATTAATGAATATAGTTTAGTTAACTGACTTCTTAAATCTAAATATTTCCTGTATTTTAAGCATTTTGTTTTGATGCTTCATAGGTTATAAGTTTTTGTAGTTCTCTTTTTCTTTCTACCCCCTTCCCCAAAAGCTTAGATCATCCTCCAAACCTGCTATAGACATATGGGCTGTTAAAAGATTCTTTATCTGATTTACTATTTTCTCATCTTGGAGTAAAGTGGAATTCAGTTTCCAGTATCCTTTACCATAAGGTATATATTCCACAAACTGTATATACTATTGCATGGTCAGATATTTTGCATGGAATAGTATCTGCAGCATGTATTAGTATATTTTTTGAGACAAATAAAAAGTATATTCTTGTGGATAATTTTCCATTGAAAAAGGTACATCCCCCTTCTTCATGTACTTCCCTGTATGAATCTTTTAATCCTACAGTTTGTACTATAGATTTTAGACAATTTGTGTCACAAAAATCCTTTTCTGTATTTGATCCTCAGTCCTTATGGGCTACAACACAGTTGAAATCTCCCCCCAAATAATATGCCTTGTTGTAAATAGGTATGGCTTAATATTATTAAATAAGTCAACTCTGTCCTTTTTTATACTTTGGGTGGTGCATATACATTAATTATTCTCCATGCAGTATTGTTAAAAAAACAATCTAACAAAAGAGCTCATCCAGATTGGATGTCTACTACCTTTGTAACTGTGAACTCATTCCCTTTAAATAAAATGTCTAGACCATTGCATGTGTCTGTCCCAAAAGAAAAAAAAAGATGGGCCCCACACCCACTGTTTCTATGCCTATTGAACTAAAAAGGCCATATTAAGTCTAGTGTCCTGCAATAAGCATACATCAAACCCCCATCTTTTAATATAGACAAAGTGACAAGCTTCCTGCGTGTGTTCAGTGTAGCCACTTTCAAGATAGGATGGTTTTCCATAGATAGGGAAAAGAAAATCAACCTGTATCACCCATACCGGCCTTACTACTGGTTTGAATTACTTTCTATTACTAAAAACAGGTTTTGAATTATCTTGTGTGTCACACTCAGAGTCTGAGGAGGGAATTGGTTGAGATGAATTTTCAGATTCACCACCATGTTCAGACTTCTGAGTGTGCACTGAAAGGAGTTCATATTTGTTACTAACAGCTGCACCCTGTCCAGGAGATGAGGCTTTAGCAATTTTGGATTTAGATCTTCTTTCCCTCATTGGTCTCTTTTTTGTAACTGCTTCTATGTCAGCGGGGGCATGGTGTTCCTGTCTTCCGTCTCCAGTCTGGAGGGGACATTTTCTACTCTTTCTTTTCCCTGTGACAGATTTTCTGTTTGCGGTGTGGGTGCTCATTTTTAATTCCCTGATGTGTTCCCTGTGCATTGTTTTATTTTTATTTTATTTAAACAGCAGTTTGGAAAACATTTGAGCCATAGGCTCATTTACAAAGGTACCTTGTCACAGTAAGACAAACCAAAATACACAGTATAGCAGTACAACACATAAGTATAACAGTAAATTAAGACATAGATACAAACAAGCTGGTACAGGTAGGATGGATGCAAACAATACCAGAGTTATGTTGTCCTTAGCAGCTTAGTAATAAGCTTTGTCATAAGTATTGAGTCGGCTTTGACTAGTGGCAGTTACAGCATCGGGTGTTAATAAGGTGGTTACGTAAGGAAGTTTTGAAGCACGATATAGTTGGAGCTTCGGAGATGGAGGGGGGCAGTGTGTTGAACCAGGAGGGGGCCATAAAGCTGAAGGCTCTTTGGCCGTGAGAGGTCCTAGCTCTAGGGACAACAAGAGAGGTTTTCCCAGAGGTCCGAGTATGAACTAGTAGGACAGAGCGGCATATGGTGGTGGTCAATCCTGGTGGGGATAGCCCAAGGAGGGTCTTTTTTGTAAGGGTACAGGTCAGATATTTGAGGCGCTCGTCGAGATCAAGTACCAGTGCTTTAGCATACAGTAGACAGGTGTGTGTCAGCCTAGGTGCTCCAGTAATTAACCTGCAGGCCTTATTCAGAGTAAAATAATTTTATGGAGTGCAGTCTGATCAGCAGCACCATACACCGCAGTCCATAGTCCACTAGGGACAGGATAGAGGAGGTGACTGCAGAATCAAGAGTCTGGGAGGCAGGTTTATACCGATGTAAGATGCCCAATCGGATATTAGTGGCAGTGGCTAGGGCAGCGATGTGTCCATGGAAGGAGAGGAGGGTCAAATGGATCCCTAGGTATTTATAAGAGCAAACTTGTTCGAGTGAGAAAGAGGACCCAGAGTGAATGAGGAGTTTGAAGTTGCAGGACTTGTTTTGGGGATGAGTGAAGAACATGGTTTTTGTTTTTTTAAGATGTATCACCAATCTATGTTCCTTGAACCAGCCCTCGGCTTCAGTGAAGGACTTCTGCAGTGAGTCCTGGAGGGCAATAGGGTTACGACTTGAGGCAAAGATGACTGCATCATCAGCGTACAATAGAATGTTCCCCAAGCAAGAGTGTGGAAGGGTGTTAAGATAAAGGGAGAATAGTAAGGGGCCCAGAATGGAGCCCTGGGGAACAAAGTACTGAAAGGAACCCCAGTTTTTGGACTCGGCTTGTCATTGTGTGTAGGTTCTGTCTGTAGTGCTGTTCTTGTATTGTTACCTGCTTCTGTATGTTTATGTGCTGCCATTTCTTTCTTTTTGGATTCTGATAGAATGTTGTCTTGGTCCGGTTGATCAGACCAGTTATGTGTAGCCCACAGGCATGCTCAGTATGCATGGCCAGTTTCTTCACACAAATTGCATTTGACCTCTTCTTGACGCTCAGAACTAAGGTGTGAAAAAGAACCACATTTAAAACAGGTTCTCAGTTGCCTTGCATAAGAAACAATGTCCTCTCTCTCTTCCTAAGTACAAGCTTTTCAGTAGGTGAACTGGTCCTTTATTTATATTTCATAATCTCACCTTGTATTTCCACCCCCCCAATCCAGATATGCTCATCATCAAAGATAGGCTGGGGTACCCCAATCACCTCACACCTCTGTTGTACCCAGTGCATGATGTCATACACTCCTACTGTTTCATTACAAAAAAGAATTGTGATAGTTTTTACTGCAGGTTTAGTAAGAGGGATGGCCCTGAAAGGAAGCCATACCTCAGCATACCATTTCTTTTCATACTGAGACCAGAATCTATATAGATTTTGAGGTGTTTTAAAACTGACATCAAACAAACTATCTCCAGATATGTGTATGAGAGCATAAACTTCAGCTGACAAGAAATCCAAGGGTTCTTTAATCAGTCATCTGCCTACATAAATCCTATTTGGATGCAAGTCCAAATCTCCTATATATTGTAGTCTGACTACATTAAGCCTTTGGACTGGTGGGGGTTGATGGGAAAACATCCTTCTTTCTAACTTTCTCCCAGTTAGTTCTAGCTTGTTCATTGGAGTTTTGTTCAATGTCCTGAGGTGGATTTTCTAGCTCAATTTGATCACCCCAAGAGGGTTTTTTTGTACTCATGCCTTCATCTCCAGAGTCACTACTTGTTACCACTGGGATCTTTTGTAGATTCTGCTTTCTGGTTTGAGTATATTGTACATCTTCTGATCCAAATTCTAAGTCTGAGTTTGTAATAAAGTTTATCATGTTTACCATCCCAGTGATATTTGAACTTAAAGATGCATCATTTCTACTTTGGCCAGGAGTAGGACTATGGGTAGGGTCAGGCACCCATTTGCCTGAGTCCAATTTCTTCCACCCTGCATGTTTCAGAGAGGTTTCAAGTTCTTGAGGGCTTTTATATATAACAGGAGTATTCTGGTTTGAAAAATGTTCTAGCACTATTGTCTGTTTAGTATTCCTATAATTATTCCCCCTGGATTAAGTAGAAACAGTCTGCAAGTCCATGTCATTTACTGTAACACTGTTCTGCTTATTGATTTGTTTCTGTGAAGTGTGAGAATTTTCAGTTGCTTGTTCTCCAGCCTTCTATGCACTGACTCATTGCCCAGGAATTTTTTTGATGTTCTTGCATCATTTTAGAGCCTTTCAGATGCTACCTTTTCTCTTGTCAGTGCACTTGTATTTCTTGGTTTAGAAATTACTGCAGTGTTATTCACTGGTAAGATTATGCTCATGTTGTTGTCAACAGGTTTTGGGTGAGATTTTTTTCCACTCTGATCTGTTTTCAAAAGCAGCAATCCCAATCATTTCATAGCTGCAGCAACTGGAGGCGTTTTCACTGGAGGACCGCGCTGCTCTCGGCACTTGGTTTTCTCACCGATTTCACTACCAGCCGCTACTCTGAGCACAGTCTCCTATTTTGTTTTTTCCTCCTCCTGAGGAGGTACAGTATGGTCCCTTATTTGTATATTTTAGCTTGCCTGCTGGAGATTACGTTTGTGTGATTCATTTACAACATTATTTTTATATTGCTTTGTGCAGCAATTATTTTTTGTTGCTCATCTTGTACTTGTAATTCACCATGACATATTGTAATTTCATGTTGTTTCTCACATACCCAGCTGTTGTTCTTTTGGTTTGTTGCAATGGGTCCATATTTACTGAATTTTCCTTATTTTCTTCTGACTATTGCTCTACTACCTCCATATCAGACAGTTCTTCTGTGTTCCCAAATTCTTGTTACAGCATTGCCATTTCAACTGCCTCTAAACTTGTTAAATCCTGGGATCGCTTCTCCTCTGTTTCTGGAACTGCATTCTCTTCCATCATCTCCTGCAGAGTGCTCCTCTAGACTGCAGGCCAAGAGTTGCCCCTATTGCAAAGTAGGGAAATTTCCCCAGTGTCTTGGCCAAATTTTCCCCATTCACTAAACAATACCACCAACAGCTTAATCTGATTCAATTTCAGTTGGCTACCATCTGTATCCCCCTCACCCCGTTCACCTCTGAAAAATGGACTTCTATCTCAGTGGGCCTACCTGGTCAACAAAATTCAATAACTAAATAAATAGTGAGGACAAAAAGTGATAAGTAGTATGTGATGTGACATGAGGATAAAAAGTGACAAGTAGTAGTAGATAGTAGTACTCTACCTTTCAGACCAGAGTGGTATACCTAGTACAACCAAGTAAGTGTGACATGAAATATAGTTGATGACTGTATTTGGACTCTGACCCACTGATGGTATTATTTTTCATGTTTTTGTGATCATTAGAATAATTCTGGCTTGGCCTAGTAGTCCATATCCCCCTCTCTCCTGAGTCCTGACCCAACTTGTTGTAAGTAATTGCTGCCTCTTTTAGTAGACCCTATTCACAAAAGATTTTCACCATAGGCACAAACTAAATTCTTGAAAGTGTTTTGTGGATAGTGCCTGCTCACTCAGACTATATGTTTCATTCAGGTATCACATTTGAAATTAAAGTGAGGAATGTTGACTTTTAGAAAAGTCAGGTGTTCAGTATTTTCTGGTGTCAAACAGGATCATGTGTCAGTAATGATGTTACCAGCTGAGCTAAACAATCGTTCTGAACACACATTAGTCAAAGGATAATTTGTGTACTTTATTGCAATGTTTACTAAAGCAGGCCACGTGCTATGCTTGGCTTTCCAGTATTTCAAAGGATCAGCATTCCAGCTGATATTGGGCTCTGCAAGGTACATATCAACAAGGGTCTGTGCTGAGGCTGTTTAACAAGAGGCAGATGAAGAAGGTGCTACAATTACATCTTCTAAGTGACTCTAGAGAAACAAAGCTGAACCAAGTTACTGTGGGACAGTGCTCTGTTTGGATGGTGGTGAAAAAGAACATTCAGTTGCAGTGGCTGAGGAGGAAGAGGGAGAAAATGCCTCAGCAGTAGAGGATGGGCCACATGATGCTGTGCTGTGTCATGAAGAAGATTCTGAATGTGGTGCTGCTGTCATACTCTGTTCCATAACAGCATGCACCTCATCAATTATTTCTTGTTTGTTTATCTCAAAAGAAGTGTCATCATCATCATCTTCATCATCATCATTCAATAGTTGCTTTGATTTGTTTTGTGGGTCCAAGATTGTTGCTTTAATGTAGTACTCAGAATGAAGCATTTTACATAGTTTGTCATCTTTTGCAACTTTTTTGATCATACGTCTCATTAAATCTTGTACTCTGGGGGACAACCTGTATGTATCAGCAGCACCACTCGCAGCCTGTGTGATCATGGAACTGTCTTGGTTCTCTAACTTTTCCCTAATCAGATTCAACCTGAATTTAAAATTTTGTATTACATGTATCACTTGACTCAGAGTTGTTCTATTTGCACTAACCTCACTGGTGATTTCCTCAAATGTCTGGAGCAGGAAAATTAGAAACACCAGCATGGCCCACTGTAGTGGAGTAATATAGAGGTCTGCATCACCAATTTTATTTTCCAAGGTGTATTGTCTGACAGCTTTCTTCTGTTCCAGCAGCCTTTAGAACATGTAAAAGGTAGAATTCCATCCAGTAGAAATGTATTGGATAAGTCTGTGCAAAGGTAAACTGTGCTTCTGCTGTATTTTTTCAAACTAGTAATGGGCTTTGCTTGAGTGACTGAAATGAATGCATATTCTTTTAGCAGTGCTAACAAAAGCCTTAATGTCCCTGTCATTATTGAGAAAACTGTGAACTATTAAATTTAAGCAATGTGCAAAGCAGCGGATGTGAACAAAGCCCCCTTCTCCAAGGACTTCCTTTTGTTGGACCCATTATCTGCAACTATAAAGCCAACTGGCAGTCCTTGTGAAGTGAGACATTGCTGTACTGGATTTTGAAGCTCTACATTGATGTTGTATGAGGTACTGTGTGTTCAGATGGAAAATAAAACATTCTTAGAACAGCAAACTGCAAAGCTTCACTGTCCCCATGTGAATTATCAAAACATGCCTAATATGCAGTGACAGACATGAAGGGTTCAGGCAGACAGCTTGTCCAGATATCTGTTGTGAGATGCACCACTCTCCCAACAACATTGCATAAGACATGCCTTAATTTTTGGAAGCACTACGTTTTGTTGACAGTAAATCTGCCAACATCCAGTACAGCGACAGCACAGTGCCTACTCTCTGAATTGTTTCATCACTAATCAATGTGTTTTTTTTTGCAGGGGGCTCTAACCCCTGCACCCCCCACATTTAAATATAATCCACTCCAGGTCAGAGTTGTTTCAGGAAGGGGGCACAAGACAGGGAGAAGCTGCACCTCTGAACCCCAGACCATTACAGTGACTTTCGATGTAATGGTCTTTTTCAATTTTTCACTGTTATGGTGTCACTGTACTGTGGGTGACTGTTAATTTTTTACATATGACATCATAAAGATCAGGAGTCCCTGTTGTCAAGAAGTATTTCTGTGATGGTATTCTATAACGAGGTTTGAGGTACTCAAGCAGCCACCTGAATCCTACATGTCAAACTATGTTATATGGTAGCAAATCAACAGCTATCATTTCTGAATTTTTTTGGGGTTATTGTAAGAGCAACAGGGTGAGTCGAGGCATATCTGGATTTACGATCATATGTTTCTGAGATGGTAAAATGTTGCTTTGAAGGAGGGGGCTTTTGAACACATGGTCACTTTTAGTAACAGTAGGAATCCTTTGAATGGGAGGAAGTAGTGGTGGAGGTGTTTACATAGTGCTGCGGGGGCTGCCACTGCTTTCATCTACCAGAGTTATCCCTGAGTGTAGTGAGCTATCACTGTCACTTTCTCTTTCAGACTCATAACAGCTGGAGTTCTCAGTAATGTTATATCTGTCTAGGAGCCTTTTCAGTACTGATGTTCCCAATGCTTCTGTCTTTTTACCCTTGCTGATTGACCATTTACAAATGAGAAGCACTAATGCAGAAGTATGACCAAACAAAAAATGATATTTTTTTAGTTTTTTTCCAGGAAGGCACTGCACCTTGGTTCCCTTTTGAGTTTATTTTTACCACCAGATTTTTCTTGTGCCTGTTCTTCTTGTGGTTATTCCCCCTGCTTTCCTCCTCAACCAAAACATTTATGTCTATTTCTTCCTCATCTGCAATTTCCATCACTTTCTGTTGTGAACCTTCTGCTGCCTGATCATTCTCTTTATCTTTATTATTAGTACCATCATCAAATTCAACCTCAGAAGAATCAGATGACATCTGTGAGGGACTGGCAGTAGCATAGTGTGCAATTATTCCATACCTTTGGGTGCTTCTGTGGGTGCTACCCACTAACCCTTTGGTTTTAACTACATTTATTTATTTATAACTTGGGACTGTTCCAACAGATGCACCTTTTTTGGGTTCAAGCATTTGCTTGGAAGACAAAACTTTAGATGAGAATAAATCACTTTTGGTGATTTTAATCTATTTTTTCCTTATAGGCTGACTGCTGTCTTTTGCAGTGTCACTGACTGCACTACCTTCCTGAGAAGAATGTGCCTCATTAACACTTTGATGAATTGTTTATTTCTTATTCTAAGTGTAAAAAAAAAAAGATCCCTGTACCTAATGTCCTCTGATGACTCACACCCACAGGCCAGAGACGGATTTACAGTCATGAGTCATGAACATGAATTGTGATTGTAGTAGTACACAGCACATCACAGTCCACCACCACTTCCTTCCAAGTTTAGCTGACTGAGTCCTAATGCAGTTACTGTTCAGTGACTTACTCAACAGTGAGCATCAGAATTTAAATTGGTGATGCAGACATCTGGCACATGATTGCATACACAGTCCCACATAGCTTGGTTAATGCTTATATGTAATGCCAAACTAAGAATGATAAGGAGGAGGAATAATGAATGAAATGAGTGATGTTGATTGATGATGATACTTGTGTGTGTTCTTTTATTACTTGTGTTGTAGTGTACACAGACTGGTACAGGTCAAAAATTCAGAATATTGTCTATGCCCCCCACAGCCAGCAGCACAGGTGCAGTAACTTGTCTGTTGTTTTTCCAAAAAGTATTTTTGTTTATTTGTAATACATGAAATAGTGAATGAAGTTTAATGAGTGATCATGATTGGGTGGCACAAGTCAAAGATTTATTTTGCCAGCCTGCCATTGCCCAGTTCACACAGCCACACTGAGGCCAGGAAAACAAAAAAAAAAAACTTTCATTTGGTATTTCTGGGACTGTAAAATGTATGCCCCCCCCCCATAGTCTATCTCTCTCTCTCTCTCCTCTTGATCTGGATGGTACAGGTCAAATATTTATTTTGTCAGGCTACCTTTGCCCTACACACACTCACATTGAGGCCAGGAAAAGAAAAAACAAATCTTTTATTTGGGATTTCAGGGACTATAAAATTTATCTTGCCCTCCACCCCCAGAGTAGTCTCTCTCTCTCTCTCTCTTTCTCTCTCTCTCTCTCTTTCTCTCACTCTCTCTCTGCTCTGCATCTGGAATGGATGGCAAAAGTCCAAGATTTATTTTGTCAGCTTGCCCTTGCACTACATACACTCACACAGCCAACTGAGGCCAGGAAATAAATCTTTCATTTGGGATTTCTGGGACTGTAAAATTTCTCATGCCCCCCTCACCAGTCTGTCTCTCTCTCTCCCCCTCTGGATCTGGATGGCAGAAGTCAAAGATTTATTTTGTAAGCCTGTCCTTGCCCTATACCTACTCACACAGCCACATTGAGGCCAGGAAAAGAAAAAAATCTTTAATTTGTGATTTCTGGGACTGTACAATTTCTCATGCCCCCCCCCCAGTCTCTCTCTCTCTCTCTCTCTCCATCAAGATCTGGATGGCACAAGTCAAGGTTTATTTTTGCCAGCCTGCCCCGCCCCTCCTGTCACCTAGCCACATTGAGGCCAGAAAAAAACCTTTATTTGGGATTTCTGGGACTGTAAAATTTCTTGTCTTCCCTCTCCCAGTTTCTCTCTCTCCTCTGGATCTGGGATGACACAAGTCAAAGATTTATTTTGCCAGCCTGCCCTTGCCCTGTACTACACACAGCCACATTGAGACCAATTAAAGAAAAAAACTGTATTGGATTGCTGGCATTGTAAAATTTCTTTGGGCCTCCAGTAGTCTCTCCCTCTCTCCTCTGGATTCTGGAATGGCATAAGTCAAAGATTGTGCCAGCCTGCCCTTGCTCAGTGTACCAGCCACACTGTCTGAGGCCAAGAAAAGAAAAAAAACTTTTATTTGGGATATTCTGTAACTTTAAAATTTCTCTAGGGGCCCAGTAGTCTCTCTCTCTCTCTCTCTTTCATTGGGAGGATCTTCTGGATTCAATTTCTGGATGGCACATGTAAAAGATTTATTTTGCCAGCCTGCCCTTGAACCTGTAGTACACTGCAAGCCACACTGCCTTTTTTGCCTTGCTTACCTCCCCCCCGGCAGTCACCCACTATCCCTCTCCTTTTTTGGATTCCTCTCCTCTCCCAATGAAGACTTTGTCCCCCCCTCACCACAGTCAGTCTCCTCTTCTCTCTACTCTCTTTCTTTCCTCCTGCTCTATTTCCTGATTGAATGCCACTGACCACCTGTACATGGAGTGAGCATACTGATGGCATCCCCATGGCAGCAGTACACTGAATGGCACTCCATAGAACTGGATTGTTGTGGTGAAGTCTGTATATATCTGGGTCCGTGGATCATGAGTTCAATCTGGGGGTCTGAATCTTGAGCAGAACTGTCCACCCAGCACTAGTATTGATACATGAAACCTGTCTCTGCATGGTCTATTCAAACTGAACTTACTCCAAGCATTCATTACAAAAAATCCTTAAGTTTCTCAGTAAAAACTTTTATGTTAAACAAACTTTGTTTCTAGTCTTCACAGCTCCAAAGTTAGACCTTCTCAAATATAATGTCATTAAAAAATGGCTAACTTTGGAGCCATTATGGCTAGGAACATAATTTTGTCTTTAGAAGGGCAAAAGCACTGTTATACTTGTGAAAGCTTCAAGAGGGTGAATGAGCCTGTAAAAACTGAGCAAGCATGCAGAGTTTTTTTTTAAATATTACCATAGTGAAAACTGACAGCAGCATACCTATAGTGGAAAGGGTGACCTCTACAGGAAGCAGGAAAGGGGAATTACTGGCTGTCTGTAATCCAGAAGGTCGAGGACTACAGACATTGTGCTACAGATATTAGCACAAAAACATTTCTGGGGACAAGAAGGGCTGAATAAGGTCCATATTTAACTGGGCTAGGCAGACTAAATTGAGAAATCTTACATTTAAATAACACTTGGTGTACAATTGCCAGTGGAGCTGGAGTGACATCACTTCTGGTCCCCAAAAGATAAAAACTCCAGGGCAGGGCCAGCGGTGTGAACTTGAGTGGGTGAGCGCATGACGCTGCATGCTGAGTCACGCACAGAGACAAGCGCATCAGTGCATGTCTTGCATGTCCTGCGGGTACTAAGGGTATGGGGCAAGACTCTAATCAAGTAGTATTGACTATAAGGTAAGGTAAGGGAAACTACAAATTAAACACCTATTAATTATACAGCATTTAAGACTATATCAGTGGTAGCAAAGGACCTGCTAGGAAATGGCTATGGATAGTACAAAGACAGATCATCTGCTAAACACCCTATGTAAGTAAGGGGTCCAATTAAAATATAACACATGTGACATGTATAATAAAGCAATGCAGGGTAGTATACTAGTAAATTACATCTGCACTAAGTGTATTGAAAAGGAAAAAAATGGTGGATAAACTCAGAGTGCAAAAATATATGGGTACTGAGAGTGCCAAAAAACTGACTGATACTCCCTTAACTACAATAAATAGTGATAAGCCCACACAAATGGATAACAGGGACCACAAAACCAAAACCACCAGTGAGGAGTCTGATCCAGGCAGTTGGGCTACCACCTGTGAGGATTCTGACTGAAGCAGTTGGGCTACTATATCAAAAGGCTCCTACAGAAAGAGGAGAAGAGCACTTGGAGCTACCGTGGTGGCCCTGCATAATAAGTATTCCCCCCCTAAGCACTGTCACTGAGGCTAGTACTGATACCCCATCTAATACCACTACCTCTGACACTAAGGTGCTGATCATAGGGGATTCTATTTTAAGAAGAACAGAGAGTGTTTTAATGAAAGGAAGTAAACACAATATGGTTGTAAACTGTGTTCCAAGGGCATGATATAAAAATCTGCTTACTCAAACTGCTAGAAAAAACACCAAACTCACAGGTAGTGGTAATGCATATGGGCAATAACAACATTGGCAGGGATCATAAAAAGGATATAGTTGAAGAAATATTTGGATGTGCAGATCAAATAATTGCAGAGGGACAAACATCCATGATATCAGGGATATTGCCTAACTATGGATACAACCCAGAAAAAAATCACACCATACAAAGGGTAAGTAGCAGGATAATAAATGTTTGAGGCACTAGGGATATGGTATACATTGATACTTGGGATAAGTTTATAAACAGTAGCAAAATGTATAAAAAAGATGGACTACAGCTAAGTAGCTTAGGCACTCAAACATTGGCAACAGCAATAAAAGAAACTTAAAAAAAAACATTTAAACTAATGGGGGGACAGGTCCCCTGTAAAAAACAACTCAGAAAATAAAATAAACAGAGTTAACCAAGCCCTTAGGAATAAAATTCACTGAGTCCTTCTAAATGCTAGAAGCCTGAATAATAAAAAAGAAGAACTAGAGGCAGTAATAAATAACAGGCCAAATGTTAAAATGGCCTTTATCACAGAAACCTTGTGGTCTGAAAGGAATGAATGGGGAAGGGATAGACCAGGCTATGAATTATATCATCTAGACAGAGAATAAAAAAGGGGGGGTGTCACATCATATATATCAAGCACCTTAAAATCTACTAACATAACAAACAGGGTTAAACAACGTAAAACAGGCCATAAATCAATTTGGATCAGATTATATATGGGAAAAAAATGAATATATTATGGTTGGAGTATGCTATAAACCTCCTGGGGCCTCAGTGGAACTATCTAAATGAATAAATCTCAAGATCAGCAAAGCACGTGAACTAGGAAAGGTGTTATTCTTGGGTGACCTAAACTACAGAGACATAAATTGGAGTAAGCAAGAGGCAGGTAGCCCAAACAATATGGCTTTTCTGGAGCTTTGTCGCAAAATGAATATGACTCAAAATGTAAACACTCCAAATAAGGGACATACTGGACTTAGTCATGACAACCAAGGAAATAAATGTCACATCCTGTCAAAACATTCCCCCACTAGGACATAGTGATCATAACAGGGTAATTTTCACATTTAAACAACATATCCCAATAAATAAAGATGCAGAGATAGCCTGAGTACCGCTGAGAGTACCAAAATATAGAAGACCTGGAGGAGATAAATTGGAACAGTATATTGGAAAATAAAACAGTAGAGGAAATGTGGAATACCTTCAAACATGAAAACTTTACTATTTGTGATAAACATATTAAAAATGCAAGGGTATATAATAATAAGGGAAATAAGCCAAAATGGCTAACTAAAGCTCTAATTATATTGTTGAAAAAAAAACTCTTTAATATACATAAAAATACTGGAAACCCCCAAACCTAGGCTAACTATAAGGCAACACAAGATAAATGTAAGTGGAGGATAAGAAAGAATAAACAAAGACTGGAAATAAATCTGGCAGCTAAAGCTAAGAAAGATAACATACAGCAATTTTACAGTTACGTGAACTCCCTAAAGAAAACAAAGAATAATCCGTGCTCTATTAAAGAGGGAAATGAGGTGATTACGGATCCAGTAAAGGTTGCAAACATTTGCAACTCTTACTTTAGCACAGTATTTTCAAAAATACGTCAGGGACAGGTGGACATTAGTTCCAACAAAGAATGTAATATAGAGATTATAATGGACACAGTATTGAACAAAATAAAATCCTTAAAAAATACAAGCTCATCCGGACCAGATAATATATCAAATAGGATGCTTAAACTATTCTCCCCCAATATAACTATCCCACTGACACTGGTATTTTAAAGATCACTCAAAAGTGGTAAAGTGCCACGGGATTGGTTGGCAGCAAATGTGGTGCCATTCATAAAAAGGGTGACAAGGTGGACCACACAAACAATAGACCCATTAACCCGACCTCAGTGCCAGAGAAATTGATGGAATCTATAATGAAAGATGTAATAAACACCCATCTGGTGGAAACTGACCATGGGTATTATGAAAAGCATGAGTTTGTGGCAGGAAGGTCATGTGTGACCAAATGCAATGTTTCTATGAAAAGATCTCAGCAGCACTAGATAGGAGGAAAGCCTTTGATTGCATTTATCTTGAATTTGTGAAGGCTTTTGACAGGGTCCCTCATCTAGAAATCATGCGCTGCTTAAAGGATACAAATTTGGACTATAGAGTGATCCATTGGATTGGGTACTGGTTGGGTGATAGATCACAGAGTGTATGCATAAATGGGTACTATTCGGCCATAACTCCAGTGGCAAGCAGGGTTCCCCATGGGTCAGTCCTGGGTCATGTGCTCTTTACAGTATTCATGGCAGGAATGGGTAAGGGGTTGGAAAGCTGGATAAGTAAATATGCAGATGACTCTAAGCTAGCTGATTTGGTAATAGATGAAAGAGGGGTACAAATAATGCAGGCAGACCTAAACAGCATCTATAATTGAGCAACAGCCAAGGGCAGGAGTTTTAACATAGATAAATGTTGTGTAATTCAACTGGATAAGCAAAACAGTGAAGAAAACTACTATATAAATGGATCAGCATTGTGTAAATCTGAAGAAGAAAAAGACCTGGGTATTTTAATAGACCACAAACTTACGTAACACCCTCATTGTAATAAACAAATCATAAAAGCAAAACAGGTGCTGTGGAACATAAAGAAAAATTTTAGCAGCTGAAGTTGGGGAGTGATTATGCCACTGTATAGGGCATATGTTAGACCAATACTGGACTGTAGGGTCCTGGTATGGGGACTCATCACTAAGGGGGGGGAGTGGCTAACATTGAAAGGATGAAAGACAGGCCACAAAAATGGTACATAACAAAAAATATACCATACAAACAACGTTTGAAACAGCTGCAGCTTATGTTACTAGAGACAAGAAGGGTCAGAGGAGACCTATTATTATGTTATAATGTATTGCAGGATGATTTAATATTAAATGAGCTAAATCCCCAATTCAAAAATGATAAGCTAGGTACCAGGGTCCACCCACTCCAGCTATGCCACATTAAATACAACACAAATAGGAGAAAGGTATGTTTCATTCAGAGTGGTGGCCCCATAGAACAAGTTACCTGAGAAAATTATTTGTTCGAAAAGTAAGACCCAGTTTAAAAATCATATTGACACCTACATCCAGGAAAGATGTATACTGGCTTATTATGGGTAAATGGACAGGAGCGGTTATGGGCTACAGACGGCCTTCTTTGCTTCTAAAATCCTAGTGTGACTCCTAGTAAATGAAAGCTTGGAGTCAGCAACTGTTGAAATATCACTTTATTCTGTTGCTACAACTTCCATACAGTGGAGTCATCCAGGATGCAGCGCAGTACTTTGCATTGCTGCAGTATGCTGCAGGGAACAATGCAATTCAAAAGCAATAAAGCCCTTAGTAGAACAGGAAATTGTGAGATTTCTTTTACTGCACTGCATCCTGGCTCACTCTATTGTACTGTATACTGATATGAAACAATGTAGGACTGCTAGAAAAAATAATACTACACCTTTTTTCATCAAGCACTGTCTAATTTGCAGTCTTTCATGTATTTGTCTAATGCCTTTTATTCTTTCACAAACATTTCACTACCCCTTCTAACATTCTCAGAGCTGAAAGATACAAAATGTATAGAGATCAGGCTGGAATGCTTTCACCTTGCGGAATCCGTATTGGGCCACCAAGCCTCCATTATTTTTCTGCATATGTTCAACAGTTAGGTCTTTTAGGATTGTCTCAAGTAGCTTTTCTATATTACAAGCACAGAATAATTCCTGTTCCAGTGCATGAATTGTTAGCAGCATTGCTCAGATTGTGCATTAAGTACATCATTCATGCTCTGTCAGATATACAGTATACTGTACATAGAATTGGCAGAAAAAGACCCAATTGCCTATCTAGGAGGATGCCCATATAGATCTACCTGAAGACATGCCTGGCCTACACCAGGCAGAAATTACTAGCTTACAGCCATAGTGGTTTTTTAACACTCCCTTCCCTAGGAGCCCACATCCCATTTTCCCATAGTCTGCACTATTATTTCATGTCTGCCTCACCTGTGTTTGAACCCAGTCATGAACTTTGTATGGACCACTTCACTGAGCAAATTATTCCACTCATCCACCACCCTTTCTATAAAAAATCTTCTTATGTCCTTCTTGAACTTCCCCACCCCATTAATTTTCACATGTGAACTCTAATCATAGTGTAATTATTCCTCATGAATACTTGACTGCAGTCTACCCTCCTGATTCTCTACAAGTACGTATATGTCTCTGTCATGTGGCTCCTTTCCCTTTAGGCATTGAATGTGTGCAGTACATACTGACGGCTGTCATCCTCTCATATGATTTTCCCTGCTACCCCATGAAAATGTTGTGTACCTCCTCAGAATACACTCCAGGCAGCATTTTCCTTCCCTAGGTGCACATTCCAGAACTGCAGATGGTAAACTAGGTGACACCTCACCAGGTATCGGTACGGGGCAATATCAACTTTCTCTTTCAGCTGGAAAACCCTCTTCCTACAGTATGTATCCCACAGCTCAGCCCAGCTATGTAGTAGGTAGCCTAATTCTGGGAAGAACAGTTCCAGGAACAATTTACATAATAATGTTGGGCCTATCCTGAATGAATTATATTGATTTGTGTGTTTGTTTGAGACAAACATATTGACCAGAAATATGTTAAATTGCTAAAACTGAACTGGACTGTATTAGTAAAATGCCAGCAAGATACCTGCAATCACACAAAAAGTGGAGTTTAAGCAATGGTAAGGAAATAGGCCTGGAATGGCAGGCAGGCATATTGGCAGGCAGGCACTGGTGATTAAAACATAGTAGCACCGGAATGTTTCTTGTCAGTGTCATTTTTGGTGGTCTGATGAAGTGGGCAAAAAGGAGCAATTGAGTCCAAATGAAGGAAGAGGAGTGCATACCGCTTGGACAGATCAATTTATTGTGGTGTGCTATAGACATCTTAGTTAGTCATTGAAATTCATTATGTTCTTTCCAGCAGTCTGTGGCTTGGCTCAGTTTGAATACCAAGCCAAAGATCAGATTTTGTTTAAGAAAAATCAGACTCAATCTAATTAGAAACTTATGACAAACAAGACAAAGTAATGCAAAAATGGATATAAAAAGAATAATGGGAGGGAGTAGCACTAAGTTTAAAAACTGCAGTTTCAGGTGGATAACATAACTGCATGCCTGGCATCCTCCTGGCAAACATTACGTGTTATCCTAGTGGCTACTAGCAATCCTAGGAGTATTTATCCATTAGAAATATACTTATCTTAATGAGCCATCCTAGAGCACTGGATATGGATGAAGATATAGCTTGCAGTTGTGATAATAGAAAAACATCATTTAACTCCTCAGGCAATAGGGAGTAGCTGGAAAGTCATCGTATTAGAATTGGGAGACTGGCATACAAGCAGGTATGATTACATCCGGTCTAGTGCATGATGGCTATACACTGCACATACATGACAGTACAGGACACATAACAACATGAGTATCAGCATGCAAGTCAGCTTGTGATCTGATGATTCAGAAACCACAGGCAGCTAGGCAGTAAGGCAGACAGGAAATGTCATCAGTGAAGAGAGTATATGAAGGTGGCACATAGATGATAATGTATGATCGATCATAAACAACAAGGATGTTTTTCACTCAAGATATTTCGGGATGGTAACAGCTGACCACGACAGCACAGCTTGAGAGGTCTCATTACCACAGAAACCTTGAGAGTAAAAACATCCGTGTTGTGTATGATCGCTCATACACTGTCTTTTATAGTGTACGGGCAACCATAGTTTGAAGGATTTGTCCTTACATTTGCATTTTTTTCTCACCACCGCTCTCTTCTATGTTCTGCTCTCACCTCTGCTGCCATATCAGGAAAAATGGAGGTTAGGGATGCATGCATGTGTAATGACATTCCAAGTTGTACTGAATTAGCCATGTATCTAGTACAGCACAACAATAATGACATAGTTACTGCAGCACAGCAAGTCTTTTCTAGGGATGGATTTCCATCCTCAACAATGTTCCACCATACACTATATATATGTTTAATTGGATGAGAATACATACAGTACAAGTCAGTGATCACACGACTGCTGTTTTATGGGCTAGAATGACAGGTACAGCAAAGAGAAGATATGCTTATCAAATATTTTGTGTCGATCACTTTCACCAACCCAGAGCTCATGTTGAAGTAGAATGTTAATGATACTCCCACACAAATAAGTCACCCTTCAATTTCAAGTTCAGTAATTGTGACATATTCACTACATATCATCTTGTTCATCTTTCAAATGCTTACGTCAGTCTAAAAAAATATAGGCTACATGGAAAGTCACCTCTTGATATAGAAAACAGGCAGGTTAAAGTGTGTGATGGTAGTACACACAACACAGGATATGACATCTTTTTCTGCTGGTACCAGTCCTCATTATCCTTTCTGTTTCTTTTCTTTTGTAAGCTCCCCTTCCCAAAACATCTAGGGGCCAGCTGTTCCGGGGGTTGGGGACCCACCAACACAGAAATCTCCACCCAAACTTCTCATGCAGCTTAAGGATGGAAAAAATATTCTTTACCTCCAGCTGTCTTCTACCTCTATTCTAAAGAAAGAACCCAGGCCTTGATCTCAGTCCCAGCTGGAGTCTGGAAGGCAGGAAGAATTCATTGTTTGGTCTTCAACCTTTTCCTCTCCAACGGTCCTGGGAGCAGGAGACACAGGAACCTCTGATCTCTAAACTGCTTTAGAGGCACAAGGAAAACCCTAAAACAAAAAGGACTGATTAGTTTATCATTCTTTAACATAAAGTTAATCACACCAGACTCTGGGTTTCTCCCCAAACAAATCAGGCTTTATTCACTTGAGCCCTTAATTGATTAGCAGGGCTCAGGGGTCCCAATAGCTTAAGGAAAGTAATAAATTACAGCTGCATGGGGTTAAACCTTTTTTCAAATGCCACTGAGAGAGACTTCACTTGAGCAGAAACTTTTAGGCAGAGCAAGATTTTCTACAAGCACATTCTTTAGCAGTAGTTCTTTCACCATGAAAAAAGGACCTTTTTCATACTCTTGGAACGTGAAGATCACACCAGCCCCAGTCCATGCAGCAGCCCTGCCACAGCCTGCTGCAGCCCTGACAACCCAGGAAACCTAATTGTTAAACCAGGGCATACTATGCACCCAGGGGCCCTAGTCTAACACAACCTTCTGCATCCCTGGCTGCTCTCACCAACTAGCCCTCAGGGCCAGGACCCAAATGACCATAACTGCCTCCACTGATGTCCCCATGGATACCCACCCAGGGAACTAGCAGACCGCCACTGAAGTTGCCGAACCCACCTTGGGGGCGGGGCTCCCCCCTTCTGACTGCCCTGCTGCTGTTTCCTGCCAGTCTCTCTCCCTCCCAAAGACACAGACGTTTCCATGTTCCCTACTATATATACTCTCCCTACCTATCTCTCTCTCTCTGCTGCCTCCAAGTGGCTGCCAGCATAAGTTACTCCCCTAGGGCACCTCTCCAACAAACTAAACCCTGGGGGAGAGGAAGGGGGCTCCTACGTTGAGTGATAAGCTCCACTCAAATGAGTGGGTGCTTACACTTTCTTAGAATTTTCTCTTTTTTCCCCTGCAGTGCCAGAGATCTTCAAAAATATACTTTGTCCTTGCCATTTTCTACTATGCTGAGCTGATTGCATGTGCATTTTCTTGGCCATCTCATTCTTTTACTGCACTGTGCAAACTTTGGTGCACCACATTGAATAGGGGGTGCTGAAATTATGTTTCTGCCTGCAAATAAATCTATTTTTGGCAGAAATCTAATATTTGTAATTAACAGGAACACCACTCAGTTTTGTAACTCTTGGAGTTGATATACAGTATTCTATCAAAGGCATGTTGAAATTTGTTAAGGAGAGCAAACTTTATATCCAAAGGCTACTAGAATCTGATCTGGCTTATAATTCTTGAACTACTAGCTAAAATATTTAGCTTTCGTTTTATTTTCACCATTTTTGTGCCCACTGAAAATGTGCTAAAATAAAATGATAGCAAAATATACAGAAAACCATATATCTCCTATATAGTAAACAAATCTGTTTTCAGAATTCGACATTTGGCGATCAGCATTAAAAACACCTTCTCTATTAAACAATTGACTTGGACACATACACTGCTTTTAGGTATATAATGCTTTCTTTATTAAATTACTGGGCAGAAAAAAATGATTAAAAATTAAAAAAATTATCTGAATTTTCATTTAAATGCTAACACACTGACTTGGGAATCACTCACTGTTCATGCCCTCCTTGTCCTCAGTCATGTCACTTTAAGAAACCTAAAGGTAAGAAATAATGTGACAGTGTGAGGTTTTCTAAACAATATGTACGATTTTTAGTCAAATGTAGTAGTACTTTAGCTCTTCAATGTTCAGGCAAGTCTTAAGCATTTCCAGTATCCCTGCCTCTGTGAACTTATGAAGAAAGTCTGCCCTCTGGTCACACAAGTCACAGAAGCTTCCCTCAAGTCACTTTGACACTCCTCAAAGATATTAATTTTAATATTTACCATTATCATGGTATTTTTCAGTCAGTAAGTTGAACAGGACACGAAATGTCAATGTTCACAAGCCATAAACTATGAACAGTTATAGGGATAAATCCAGGGTTTCTTCAATTGTTAGATGGAGATTCATAGCTCAAATTTGATGCATTCAGATTTTCCAACGGTAGATCAAAATGTTCAGGAGGCAGCATTATTTTCAGAGGCCTCAGCACAGGATGCATTAGACTGCACATTGAGTTTTACAGTGGAATTACAACAGTGTTCAGTTGAAGATGATCATACATCTGCATAAAGTGTAAAAGTTTATTACAGTACTCAATTTGTATGAGGTGCCAGCCAGGCTTGGAAAACAAGAAGTGAAGAAAATGGAGTTCTTGATTGTAGGTCAAATGAAGAAGAGTCTTCTTGCTGAGTTAGGGGATTGCCCCTACCCCAGACTAGCTTCATAGTATGCATAACAATGAGCTTGACTGTAGAATCTTAATTGGCTGGACTGAATACAGTTTATTTGAAAGTTCACAAATGGAAGCCTAATTTCAGTTATTAGGCCTGTATTCACAAGTTAGTAAGACAAGTTGGAAGATGTCACATCTGCATAAAAGGTAATGATCCTTTCAGGTATGACATTCAAAGTTCAGAGTCAGTCACGATTTCAAGACCTCATGGTAAACAAGGAACAGAGGTAGTTTCAATCTTTTCACAATAAAAGTTCCCATCAAGATGATCAATAGAATGGACAGTTGCCAGACGATCAGAGATGGATGTTGCCCGATGAAGATGTGTCAATGACACTGTGAAAGTCACAAACATGGCTTCCTGGATTGTGCAGGAATATGTTTCAAAATATGTAGCAGTACTGGTGTGTGTGGTGACATATCCAAGGTTCCTTGTCACTGACAAGGAAATAGTGTTAGATTCAAATAAACATTTGTTAACACATGCAATAGAAGTGCAAAATGTGGCAATGCCACTGATTCATACGTCTGTCATGTATGAGATCAAGGATATATCCTAATTCCAGATCCCGGAAGAGATAACCAAAGGGTTGTAAGAACATAATAGCTATAGGCAGTGCAAATGACTTTCCTAGATATGTGATGCTCATCTGCTTCCTTAATGTGAACAGAAATGAATTCATTAACAAGAACATTTGTCAGGTCAAACCCCTTCACAATATCCTTAATATTGTAAATGTAAATCACTCTTCATGAGCAAAATCATGTATACCATGCAATGGGGGGGGGGGTATGACATTATATTGCATACTGTCATGAACCTTTAACATATGTGCTTGAACAATAAGCATAAAAGTAAGCATCTCTCTCTCTCTCTCTCTCTCTCTGGAACCTAAAAGAAAAGAGAAAAGAAAAACATAGTTTAGTACTATTCCTCCCACTGGGGTATGGAAAAGTAATTTAATCTCCTTCAAACAGTTTCATTCGATTGACATGTAGCCATTTATCAATGACTGTTATAGTGAAGCAGTTTAACTTGGTAGACTGCTGGGCTCCATTTGTTTACAATGGGATAGGGCCTGTTGTTCGGCCTTGTCCATACATTGTGCAGCAAACAAGTGTACTTTTTGGATGTCTTGTTTGAGACATTTAATATATTTATCTACTGATGCTCCATCAGCAGTGGCAGTACACAGGTCCAGAAGTAAATGTTCTGGGAGTCTCATGAACCGTCCGGGTCATGATTTCAAAAACGGGGTACGCTGTGTACCTGCAGAAGGTGTCCCTCTTATTGCCATAAGGAGTAAAGGAAATAATGAATTCCAGACCTTTTTGGGTTTTCTGGACAAGTTTATTATAACATAAGTTTGATCTGCCTGTTAGCCCATTCCACCTGTCCTGATGACTGTGAGTGGTAAGGAATATAAAACGTTTGTTTTATCCATAACAAATCCAAAATTTACTGCATCACTTAGGCTATAAAGCCAGATCCCTGTAATCAGAATTTACTTTTAGGGGTAAGCCCTACCTGGTAAATAGCTGGTTTACCAAGACATTTGCAATCACTTTGACTGCGTTGTTCTGTTTTGGGATAGCTTTAAACTATTTGGAAAATAGGTCAATGATCACTAGTGCAAACTAGTTGTTCTTAGTGGTTGGCATAAGGCCAATGTAGTCAAACTGGATTTTGTTCCAGGGGCCTTATTGCCGCTGGGATAACAAAGTATTTTTCCTAGCTGGTATAGGTTTGTTCTGTTCATAGATCAAACAGTTACTAATGTAGTGTTCTACATCATTTCTCATGTGTAACCACAATACAAAGGATTTTAGTCTGTCTAGTGTTTTTACTGACTCACTGGTGTCCACCAGTTGAAGTACTATGTATTTGGTACAGTAGATAAAATCTACTTTCAGGTGTTCAGGAATTACCTGTAACTTTTCATGAGTGTTACAACAGTGATGTTCCAAATGAGTAGGCCACTGGTTAGGTGAATGTCATTTCCACTTTCTTATAAGAGTTATTTCTGGAAGTTTTCCTCAGTTCCTTTATTAAGGAACCTATACACTGCCCTCAAATAAGGGTCCCTCTTATGGAGTATAAGGTTCACATTTTACAATATGCTCAAACCTTATGAATGTACAGTATTTAAACTGTTTAGTGTTGTGTTGTACACAAACAAGTCTCTGTATTTCACAGAGGTAATATTATGAGTATTGGTACAGAAGTTTGTCTCCTGCCAAAGAAATTCAGTTTAGAGAGAAACAGACCCAATTAGAAACTGTAATAAAAACATTGTATCTGTAGTCTTTTAGATCAAGGCCATTTTGTCAGACTGCAACACTTAACCCTCTCATGGAGTGCTGGTATCATTTTACATAAGGAAAAATCTTTTTATTCCTTTCTTAACACAAGCTGTGTCTTTCTCAAGGATGTTCCAGCTCTCTAAACCATTCACAAACATTTGTGGTAATTAGGAGACTCCTCGCCTCCTTGCTTTTCATTTTGTTTGCCAGGCATGTTTTAACATTGCCTGTGAATTGTACATATGTGATGATGCAATTACTAGCCATGCACACTCTGTCATCACTAGGATGTACAATAAGAATTCCAAATCCTACTAGCTGACCCTCATTGGTATGTGTGGCTGAGTCATCAGTCAAAACATGACACACAGTGGTGTCTTTTAACACTTTCTGAGGTTCTGTCAGAAAGGGCACTGGGACAGGTAGGTCAGGGGGTTGAAGTGAACAATCATGGGTCTCTCCTGCAAATTGTAGGCCATGGGCCAACAAGGATGAAGTTTTGATAGGAAGGACAATGATGTCATGCTCTTGTAAAATAAGAGACCAGTGTGTAAGTCTGGCATTGGCTACAGAGTCATTTTTACTCTGTCTGACAACAGAATGTTAGTTGGCAAATGATTGGAATGCAGCACAGTGGGTGCATATCCAATGATGTACATAAAGTATCTCACTGCCCAGTATGTAGCCAAAAGATTACTTTCACAAAGGTTGTATTTCAGCTCCACTGGGGCAAGCATCTGGGATGCATAAGCAATAGGTCTGATGTGTCCATTGTAAGTTTGGGCTAAAACTGCTGAGATTACTTTATCTGATGTGGTAGTTTCAAAATAATACCCTAAAACTATGTTAGGATTAACCAATGCTGGGACCATGGTCAGTGATCCCAAAAGAAAAGACAATGATATCAGTATTAGGATACCTTGTACCTTCTTGTAAGAGGTGCCTACTGTTGTCTGTACTGGGAATAACCCAGGCTGTTCCTGGCTTGTGCCTGCTACTGCAGCCACAGTATGGGATGATCCAGGTGTCACTCGTGGATGGGGTTCTGCATCATGTGCAGTCAGTGCTGGCACTATCAGGGATGCCTGCACAGTGGAGAAAAGTGGGGTGCAAGCTGCATGTGGTTCTCCAGCTATGGACTGTGGTTCAGTAGCCATCAGGGGTGGAGAAAATAGTGCTGAAACAGTTGTCAGCTCAGGTTCAGGAATCAGACCTGTAACCCTCCCCCCCAACGTGGCCTGCGATACTGAAAATATCACAGCCATGGGGCTTTCAGAATCAGGGTTGTCCCTTCCCCCATCAAATGTAAAGTGGGTTTCCCCACCGGAATGTTGCTGGATGGTAGCAACATTGTTTTTAATGTTGCAGCTTAAGGTATTAATGTACTGCATAGGAAAAGCAGCACATTCAGTCTTCTCAGGGAAAGCTGATGTTAAATTGCATAGGGAAGAATCATAACAATTCATGTAATTAATTGCAATGTGTTCTTTAACCAAGGCCATGCTAATAAAGCAAACATAGTTCATAGCATTAGCTGTTTCTGCAGCATCAGACATTGACTTCATGACAGATTGTGTATCAGCCTGATTCAAAAGTACGTCAGCATCATTTTTAATGAGAATTGTCTGTCCCTCAGAAACACTAGTGTTACTGATAACACTATTAATCATGCCAAAAAACTCTGGTTTGTTTTGTTTGGTTATGACAGTAATCACAGGTCCCTGTGACTGCAGGATCGAATTTCCGTGGTGTGGTGGTAGGCCATTTTGGATTACCTCATGGATATCATGGGTTACTGTGTCATGACCAACATCACATGACCATGAGTGGCCATCTTGGGGATGGTATGGGGATGCAACCTTTTGACATGTGTGTCCACCATTTTGAGACTCCAACAATTCTCTATTTTGTGAATCACAGAAAAACAAGTGGCTAGCTTTTGCTCTAGTCCACCCCACAGCATACTATGAGTATTCAAAATCAAACTCTTCAACATCAGAAGAGGCAAGGGCTTTGGGGATTAAGTTAATATACCCTACCAATACCTCTGGTTGAAGGTGCAAGTTCGCCATATCTGACTTTTTACTCCTACATTCTAACTGCTCATATACAGGAGTTAGCACGCTGTAAAGTGCATTGTTTTCAGATTGTAAAACAATCACATTTTGTAAAACTTGCTTTTTATCATCAGAAGCTGTGTCATAGTTTATATTCAAAACCTTCATTTCAAATGTCTGCTGTAATTAAAACATACTGAATCATGCAGTACAGTCAAGGTCTGGTGTTGAAATACCAGCACATTAACTCTTTCAGGAATTACTTCAGACTTATCTCTAAGTTCCTTGTTTTCAAAATGTAAGGAATCAGTGTTACTAGCCAGAACACCATTAGTTTGATAGACTTTTTTTCTAAGTTTTGCCTTTTCAGCGTTATCTCTTAAGGCATGCAGGTCGTGGCTGCTTCTCTCATTAAAGAGAGACTAATTTACTAGATGTTGAGATTGCAGCTTAGACTGTAGTCCAGTTATCTTCTCTGTATGAGAAGCCCGTTTCAGACTAATTATCTGCTTGCAGGCAGAATTCTCCATTTTGCAAGCATCATACTCAGATTCCAAAACAGATATCTCATTTAGAACAGCATCAAAACAATTAAACATGTTTCAATTAATAATCCTTCAGGATCATTGGTACCATTTTTCAATCTCCCATAATGGGCAATGATATCCCTTATAGGGCTACCATTGGATTCTGCTACCTCAGCAAAACCAAGCCAACTACAGTTAGCAGTTTGGTGTGTTAAGGCATCCAGCCTCAGCTCGGTACTGGTATATTTAGACATGTCTTTTAAGATAAGAAACCCTTAGCTGTCTGTGGATCAAAAACTTTGTTTGCAACCAAAGTTCATGACAGGACACAAACAGCCTTTGGGGTATGTGGACTCCTATATGAGTATATATCCATTAGGATTTGAATTCACAAGAAAGCAGTCTGCATGTCTGTTCAGATCCCGTTACAGCTGTGTTCCCACAGAGAAAGAATAGCAAAAGACAAAACAAAAATAAAATAACTCATTACACAGAGATTGAATATCTGCCAAGAGATTGTTTTGTCTGCATTGTGGAAGACACTACAGACTGAAAATGTAAACATAAGACACTTTCTTAATTGCTTACTACTAGGGATTTCTCACCCATTGTTTTTATTTACAGAGGAAATTAAAATGAAACTTGGCAAACATCCAGACTACACGTGCAGTCACCATTTTTGTAATCTGAACACTCTTAGTGTGTAGGGTAAATAATAATAATACAGATTCTTGTGTCTCGGAGTCTGCCAAGAAACAACCGTAAACAAGCAAGGAGTACTAATAAAGTTTATTATGCTACTTATGCCAAGCACATGACAAAATCACAAGGGAGATGTGTTTCTTACCACTAGCCTGAAGAATGTACATAATGTCCAGGATTGTAGATTTTAGGTTCTCTAAGGTCTTGTGTTCTCTCCCCACCCTCCAGCTCTCTGCCAGAGAGTACTAATCTTGTAGAGCTGAACTAGTAGTGTCTCGAGAGAGCTACAATAGGTTTGCAGACAACTATATACTACAGATAACAGCATAGCAATAGAGATTACAACATAGTTACAGATATAAGAAACAATATGTATTGGTCCTAAGTCATTCTCCATTGGACAATGACATAGGAGACAGAATTACTAATGAGTATCGTATGAGACAGAATATGCTTCCATTAGCATTATAGCTTAGACAAAAGAAATGCTGACTGGTTCAAACTACATGCGGCATTTCTTGCTTACATACAGTATAAAACATAGAGACTTAACAAAGGATTTCTTTCTGTGTCAGCTTGCTTAGACAAAGAGAACTGATAACAGGACCCTATTACACATGGCATACCTGCCTGAGTGTAATACACACATTACATATAATTATATGATAATATAAGTATACAATAATCACTGATGATCCATCAGAGTCATCATATCAGTAATTAGGTAGATTATATATGGAATATCTAGGAAAGACAAACTAATCTAGATAAATGTATTATAGTGAGGTATAATGAATCATGCATGACAATATTAGCACATCTTAGCAGCAAAGCACATTCCTAGCACTCATGCTTATATGATATGTGCCCATATCTATATGTTAGTGCAAAACAGCAGTATTACAATACAATAGACCAGGAATACAATGTGAGGTGTATGTGGGATGATAGAGGGCATAACCCAGGTGTAATAATCACGACATCAGAAGTGCCACTTTCTCACTGCAGCTAGACAACATCAGTGTACCAGGTGGTAAATGTTGCTTTACGTGAATCATTTAGCAGTTTTTTAACCATGATATTGAGTGGTTGTAGCAAATTAGTTCATGATGCCAGAATGTAAACAAGGACAATGCTATTTGTTTTAGGATGTTCTCTAAGGGTGGCTGCAGTTTGTCCCTGAAACAAATCCATAATGAGCAATGCATATTGCTCATTCTATAGCCCTAGTCACTGCTTGGTGAAGTTGAAATATGGCATCAGAATGCGATCAATAAATGTGTTCCTTGTGGTTTTGCAAGCCCAGTGTTTGGGGGACTGTGTGATTACCCAGGCTTTAGGAAATTTATGGGCAGGGTAGCAAGCCGGTGTCTTGCCTGCATATATGACCAGTGGTGGGAGAAAACTGCCAGCTAGACTGCATGCTAGCACACAAAAACACCTGCCTCTTGTTGTCCAGCCCTACAACCACTACATGTTTGGAACCTGTTGCCTTTATTGTCCACTTATTGTTCCATCACTTCTTCATTACAGGCATACTTGCAAGTTTGAATCACAGCTCTAGAGTGCAGGATGCATATGTAGAAGGGTGTCTGTTTTGTTTGAGGGGAGGATGCTGAAAGTTCCCTTACAACAGAACTTGCAACTGATGGCTCAACTCCTGAGCATTCATTGAGTGCACCCACATTCAGGGAATTGACATCAAGTGGGTAGTCCTGTTTAACAGGTTTATGGTGGATGTAGACAAAGAGTGACATGGCATGTGGTAGTTCTTTACTCTTTCAACCTCTTTCAATTGTGGAATGTTTTTTGCAGTGAGCAGGCATGCTGAGTCAATCAGGTTTAAATGCCAGCTGACAATTAGCTATCCATCAGGGGAAAGATCATGAAAATGCGGTAGTGCGATTAAAGGACCATAAGTAGGTTGAGCAAAATATAGGCAGGATGATTTTGAACAGTTTTACAGTATTTTCATTGCTACTGCCTTGTTTATAAAATGGTATGATCATCCCTCTCTAGTCCACAGGTATCTCCTCTGATTTCCACAGGGCTATTATTTCTGTACCCAATGATCCAATGTAGTCCAGAGATTTCCCAATGCATTATCCAGTCCCTGTAACTCCATTGTTAGTTACAATGCTACTAGCACTAATTACACAGTAACTATATAACACTGAATGTACAGCTCACAAGAGTAGATTGCAGACAAATAAAAGTCCTGCAGAGATGGATATGATTTTGCCTTGCTAACACCTGCCCATGAATAATGCTCTGTTTAGGTAATGATCTACTTATATGGTCTACGAAGAAACCAAAAACCTTTGTGAATTCAGTAAAAGATCTGACCAAAACACATTTTAGTAAATAGCTATGGGAAATCTATTAGTTGTCTCTAAAAACTAGTGAATAATTTTATATGTTGGTGGTTAATTACCAATGGTAACATTTTACCTAAATCTTGAAATGTTTTTGTTGGATTCTACTGAAGGTAAACATTGTTTAGTTAATCCTTCAAAATGTAAATCAGGAAGAGAGAAAAATCATCATTTATGTTTTTGATAACACATTTGCATTGTTTTAGGAATTATCATGGCAAGCTGGCCCATCAGTGCAGTGGTAGCACTACCACTTGCAAAGATAGTGACCTGGGTTACTGGAGGGCTGGCCATGGATGGTGACTGAGCTTCCCAGTGGATGCTCACTTCCTTGATGAGTGGAAGGGCTGACTCTTCCCCTACATGACTGCCGCCTGACTGATATCAGGTGAAGGCACAGATGGTGATTGATATATGGAGGGAGGAGCCACTGCTCTGCTTGATGGGATGTCACCACGCATTGTGTGCATCCGCCCATTACTGCATCCACCAAGACAGCTATGTAGGGGAGGGAGAAAAAGGAGGAGAACACCAGCAGCATGCAGGTTGAGGCAATGCTGATTCTCCTGGGCCCCAAGACATGGACTGTCCGTCCACCTCCAGCATCCAAGTTGTTTGAGGGTAGTCTGGCCAAGTCCCCTCATCCCACATTGGAGGGGACGTTTGAGGTCATGGATTACTGGTTTAAGTGGCAGAGAAGCTGCAAACGGGGCTGGGAAACCAGGACTGTGCAAATGGGGCAGCTGTGAAAGAGCAAACAAAAAAAAAGGAATAATTATAGCACAATTAAAATTCTGATTGTTTCCTGGTTTCTTTGATGTAAATCAATAAGGCATGACTGTAAGCTTCTCACAAAGCTAAAAATAATTGCAACCTAAAATGAAGTATATTCACTCAGAATTATATCCCACTTTCTGTAGCACACAAGATTCTGAATGATGCCAAGAAATGCCACTACACATTTCATCAACCAACCACCCATAGCAGCCATGTAAGGTAGCCCTCTCCAAACCTTGTCTTGTAAGTACGTAAGTAAGTAAGTAATCATTTACTTATATGGCGCACAATGCCAGGGGTTCTGGGTGCCTTAAATAACATGCATCAAGTAAGCAGGAAGAAATGTGTACAAACATACAGAGTAAGAACACAATTAATTAATAATTTAGTAAATAAAATAATAAATAATTATAATTAAATCCATCAATTTCCAGGGTATGCGTTCTTAAACTGATGGGTTTTCAGACCCTTTTTAAATGCCTCCACCAATGGGGCATCCCTCAGTGATCTCGGAAGCAAGTTCCAGAGGGTGGGGCTAGCCACCTCAAATGAGCTATCACCAGAGGTTTTTAGCCTGGCCCTTGGAACCACTAGGAGGCCCTTGGCAGAGGAATGGAGGGTGAGTACAAAGACGGCAGGAGTAAGAAGGTCAGACAGCTATCCAGGGCCTGATCCATATAGGTTAAGGCAGTATGGAGCCCCCTAAGGAAGACCTAATGGTCGAAGTTCAGAGGTTCTGGTGAGAGAATCTGTAACCTACACATTTTTGTTATTTTGCTATTTTGTTACTTTGAACCTACTGTCAAATAAAAAGGATATCAATAATCTACAAGCTTGTTGCAAACTTTTGTCCTGTTTGGAGTATTACCTTTGATGGTGGGATCCTAATCCATATAGAGCCTTATAGATGAGCATGCCCACCTTGAAGATGATCCTCCACCTGTCAAGAAGCCAGTGCAGACTTCACAGGACTGAGGTCACATGACAAGGCCTGGGCAGGCACATCAGCAACCTGGCCACTGCATTCTCCACCAGCTGCATTTGGCAGAGGATCCCTCCACTGACCGTGAAGTATAGAGCATTGCAGTTGTCCAGCTTGGACATCACAAAGGCATGCACCAGTGAGTGCAGTTCTTTAGGTGGAATAAGGGGTTTGATCCAGGTGACATTGCTTAAGTGATAAAAAAAAAAACACTTTTGACAACAGACGACACCTAAGCATCAAATGTCAGCCTGTCGTCAAAGATGATGTCCATATATTTCATGCCAGAGGATGACAACAATGGGGTGGACACCAGAACTAACCCTGTTACCACCCTGGAGGCACCCCATCATATCCACAGCTAGGCTCAATCTCCAGCAACTTTGTCTTGTCAGAGTTAAGCCTCAGCCAGTTAGTGGACATACAGCCCTGGATCTCAGCCAGGTGCTTATTCAGCACTTCAAAAGCACTATTTTTTCCAGGGCAAATGACATATACAGCTGGGTATCATCTGCATAACAGTGAAAACCCAAACTGTAATGCCTGATGAGCTCCCCTGGGCAGCATGTACACCATGAACAACATTGGAGACAGGATCAAGCCCTGAAGAACTCCAGACACACAATGCCTGTTAGGTATCCTGTTTGGGGCAGTCCAGGGGAATGTCTGACATGCACATGTCCAAATCTAGCCACAACTAACTTTGGGCACTAAGAGGTGTGTTATAATTTTCCACAAGTGAGCTGAGCATAACTCTTTTGCATCCAGCCTCATTGTCTCAGTCTGCAGAATGTTATGGTACACAATTCCCCGTACCCCTCCATCACTGGTCTTCAGTCTTACTCAATAGCATGGGGAGATGAGATTATTCTTCGTTATTTTTTTTGTTCACAATTTTCTCCAAAGTAATATTTACTCACAATGGCAGCGATTCACTAAAGGGCAGGTATCACGCACAAAATTCATGTATCCTGCCTGCACAGTGCCCCTCCTGCAGACAGGTGTGCTCCAGCTAGTATTCAATATCATCAGCCACCTGTCCACAGCCTCACTCCACTGGTGCAAAGTTAGTAGGGTGCAGATCGGTATGAAGCTGTGAACCTGGGTGGACATCCAATTGGATGCCTGTCTTGAGTCTCTGTGTGGATCACTTGCACCGCAAGAGGAGGTGAGTGTGGGTAGTCACAGATCTGGCATTTGGGCATAGCAGGGCATGCACATGAATAGCTGCCTCCAGCCCTCCCTGTCAGCACAGTTGGCTGGGGCAGCATTGTGACAGGTGTCTGGACACTGCTACCACCAACAGGTGCCTGACTGGGGAGGGGGCACAGAACACTTACAACTGGTTCCCAGTCATGTACCCTGGCCCAGCAGTCTGCATCACCTACACATCTTTGTGCATAGCGTGAAGTATGGGCAGGCCCCATAGCACACCCCCAGACTGGTCGCGGTACATAGCTGCTCAGGTAGCTGCGTGATGTGATGTGCAACTAGCATGCACTATGATGGTAAATGCTGCTGGGGGCCACTGCTTGGCATTCATACTTTGGATTGCCTATTTGCCTCAGATACGTGGCGAGTATACCCTTTGTTTAGGGACTCAATGTTAGCTTTGGAGTCATGTTGTATATTAAATAAGGTCCTAAAGTACATTATTGAACCTCAGGTTATGTTCATATTGAAGTATATTGAATCATCAGTGGATGGTGTTTTAATTGCTGATTAGTGCTTCACTAGGTATCTGCGGTCATCAAGTCTTCCTTTTACCATTTTAGGAACATCACCAGGATCAAGCACCTTGTTCCATCTGGGGATTTGCCTGCGTTGGTCCATGGCTTTGTGACCTCACGCTTTGATTACTGTAACTCCCTTTACCTAAGGCTACCTGGGGTTGATATCAGCCACCTGCAGCTAGTGCAGAATGCTGCAGCACGATTGTTGATGGGGACTTCTTAATCTTCTTATATTACCCCGGTGCTATGCGATTTGCACTGGCTGCCGATTTGGTGGCAGATCACCTTTAAAGTTGGTTTGTTGGTTTATTAACTTACAAAACCCTACATGGACTTGGACCCGACTGCCTGAAAGAGCTTCTTGTTCCCTGCTTCCCTGAGTGACAGCTCTGCTCGGCTGACAAGGGGTTGCTGCAGATTCCGAGGGTGTCTTTGAAATCCTCTGGGGCCTGTTCATTTATGTACGTGGCCCCTACCCTCTGGAATTCTCTACCCCGTCAGCTACGGGAGTGCATGAGTGTGGGAGGATTCAAACAGGCATTGAAAACTTTTCTGTGGCATCAGGCCTTTAACGATATGCAATGAAGGGACCCATCGTTTATTTATTACTGTGTTTGCTGATTTTATCATCGTTGTTTTAACTCTTTTTGTAAAGCACCTTGGTATTTTGAAAGGCGCTTAAGTGAAATAAAGTTATTATTATTATTTTATTATTTAAATGGTTTGTTGAACATGAGGTATGTGTTAGTGTTGGCTGACGAATTAGTCACAGGTATTCCTGGGTTGAATCAGCTTATTATTTCTATGGAGGGATTGGAAACAGGTAATTGTCCTTAGACTTTACTTTTGAGATAAAAAATTCAAAACAAATTGCTACAAAGGCATTTATCCCTTCTCAGCAAGAGTATAAACTCAGTTTTACAATTTGCAATCCTTAAGGGATGGACTGGTTGTAGTTCATGAATTATTTCAGTGTCAGTTCAAAATGAAAATTCTCTTGAATTTATTAACAGTATTTTTTTCCTTTATACAATGCAAGAATAATTCTGAAATTCTGATTGGTCAAACTGCCCTAGACACAGTGATGGTATCTGACAATGACATTAATGTATCTAGTACAGGCACAGAAAAGACCACATTACCAGTTAAACAATAACTCCCTCCCTGCTCAATCTACCAAAACCCAAGCATGGCATGTAGTATGCCATCATGACCCCACACACACATATTCTGTCCCTTGGTCATTGTTTCCTTTTTTTGTGTGTGAAACAAATAAACAAATCAAAATGAAAGAAAAAACATTATGGTTGTCAAAAGAGGTGGCAGGGAAGGTTAGGGAGAAAAAGATAGCATTCAGGAAGTATAAGGAAACACAGAAGGAGCAGGATAGAAAACTGTACCAGTTAAAGAAGAAGAAAGTGGGGAAGGCAGTCATAATAGCAAAGGCCCAAACTGAGGAAAAGATAGCCCACTTGATTAACAAGGGGAATAAAACCTTTCATATGCACACTAGGGAGTGAAGAAAGACAAAGGGAGGGACACTGAGGCTGAATAAAGAGGAGGGTGAGTGGGCAGAGAGGGACAGTGAAAAAGCAGGGATACTGAATGAATAATTCTAATCAGTATTCACAAAGGAAGAGGAGGGGGAGGTACCTAATCCAGTCAATAGAAGCACTCTGGAGAAGAAAAGGTTCTGAAAGAACTCCTAAAACTGAAGGTGGACAAAGCAATGGGGCCTGATGGAATTCACCCCATAATTCTAAAAGAACTAAGGGAAGAACTAATAATACCACTGACTACCCTTTTTAAAAAATCATGGGAGGATGATGTTGTACCTGAGGACTGCAGGACTGCAGGTGTGATTCTCTTTCACAAAAGTGGGAGCAATACAGAAGCAGGAAACTACAGACCCATCAGTTTGACCTCAGTGGTAAGGAAAATGATGGAATCTCTTTTGAAAGAAAGAATTATTGAGTGCCTAGAGGCCAGTGGGGCACAGGACCCAAGGCAGCATGGATTCACAGCAGGAAGGTCATGTCAGACTAATCTAATCGATTTCTTTCACTGGGTGACCAAAGTAGTAGATGAGGGAGGGGCTGTGGTCATGGCCTACCTAGAATGCAGCAAGGCATTTGACACAGTCCAGCACAAAAGATTAATAAATAAATTACCCAGCCTGAGAGTGGGTCCCAGGGTGGTAGCCTGGGTAAAACACTGGCTGGACAACAGGACACAGAGGGTAATAGTAAATGGAATCCACAGTGAAGAAAGTGGGGGGTTACTAGTGGGGTACCGCAGGGTTCATTACTGGGACCAGTCCTTTTTAATGTCGTTATAAGTGACTTTGCAGAGGGACTGGAAAGAAAAGTATGTCTCTTTGCAGATGAGACAAAGATCTGCAACAGGGTTGATACACAAGGTGGGGTGGAAAGGATGAGAAGGAACTTGGCAAGGTTGGAGGAATGGTCAAATGTATGGCAGCTTAGATTCAATGCAAAGAAGTGCAAAGTAATGCACCTAGGAAACAAAAACCCAGGGGAAGAGTACACAATGGGGGTGAGATACTGACAACAACAAAAATGGAAAGGGACCTGGGGGTAGTTATATCAGATGACCTAAAGGTGGGCAAGCAATGTGAAAAGGCAGTAAGAAGGGCTGGGGGGAACCTGGGATGCATAGGGAGAGGCATCACCAGTAGAAAACAGGACTTTGTTATCCCTCTGTACAGACAGTTGGTGATACCTCATCTGGAGTACTGCATGCAGTTCTGGAGACCACACCTCTGCAAAGACATAGACAGGGTGGGGCTGTCCAGAGAAAGGCAACCAAAATGGTGAAGGTTCTGCACCAGAAGACATACAAAGAGAGATTAAAGGAGCTTAAAATGTATACTCTCGAGGAAAGGAAGGAGATTGGGGGCATGATAGAAACTTTCAAGTACCTCAAGGGACTCAACAAAGTCCCAGAGGGTAGCATATTTCAGAAAAAGAGATGTGCAAGAACAAGGGGGCACAATTTGAAGATAGAAGAGGGAAGGCTCAGAGGTAATGTGAGGAAGTATTTTTTCACAGAGAGGGTTGTGGATGCATGGAACAGCCTTCCTGAGGAGGTTGTGGAGTCAAATACAGTGGAGGGACTCAAGAATGCATGGGACAGACATAAGGCAATTCTAGTGGGAGGCAGGAGGAAGTAGGCTGTTGGTTAACTAGGCTCTGCAGCTTATCCATTAGGTAGGGAAATGGGCAGACTAGGTGAGCCCAGTGGTCCTTATCTGCCATCAAATTCTGTTTCTATGTTTTTCTAACTATGTTTTTTTTCCTCCTGAACAGACTGACCCACATTGGCCTGACCTCCACCTCTAGCCCCATTACCCATCCCCCGGGACTTACCTGATCAGTGTTCCTCCCTGGCTTACCCCCAAGTGCGAGGACCCCATCTGTCCTCTTGCTCAGTATCTGGGAAGCACCAAGGGGCAATGGCAATGGTGCAAGACCTGCAGAGCAAGGCAGTCAGCATACTGCATGGTCAGCATTTTCAGTGTTCTGTCCATGGGAGGCGTGGTGTTCAATGATGTTAATGGTAATTATGGCAGCATCTGCCCCACCCCCAATCTAGTGAGCTCTGGCTGTTGGATCCACAGCTTCTACCAGGGGTCTGTCAAGAGCCTGTAGCTGACCCACTCTCTCCTCCTGTGGAGGAGAGCAGTCCTTAGGACGTTCAATCCTCCCCCCCCCCGGCTGGGCCTCTGACTCTTGGGTTCATTCCTGAACTTGACTCATTGGTGTCTCAAGCAGTAGCTTTACCACTGCGCCAGTGGGCCGGCAATGTCCTCATTTCCTTTATCTACAGATACTTTCTTTTAAATAGTAGTATTCATTTTTTTTTAAATGTAGCAGTCCATCTTCTGTGAAGGAGGGACCGGGTGAGTGGTTCTTGAAACAGACAGCATGTGCTGTCCATTTCCAGTAGCGATCACGGTCGTTCGCTACAGATCAAACTTCTATGTTTATTCAGCATCATTTTAAGTTTTCTTTAAAAGCCTTAATTCTGATTGGCTTTGCAGTTAGCGAAAGTTGAAGTAATATGCATACTGCGTTGGCTTGTGAGTGGCATTTCAAAGGCTGAGCAGCCAGTTGTCGGCTTCACGGACCACTCTCTTGGTACAGCAACTCAAGAAAAAACAGCAATGTGGGCACACCAAGATAAGTAAAAGTAAAAGAAAAGACATCAGAATGGAGAATTTGAAATAGTTACATTGTGGAGTGAAAACAGAGGCAGAGATCAACAGATCAGTTGGGGGGCGGGGCTTTACAGACACAGAAACAGAGAGAGACCTACAATAAGATACAAAGCAAACATATACCAGCAGCACCACCTGCATGGACAAAATGGAAACTACAGACCCTTTTTTTAATAGGTATACCCTACCCTAAGTAAAACTGAAGAAAAGGCATTTTAAACATATTTTTCTCATTTTCTTTTTCTATAAAAATCCATTGTATAATAGCAATAAGACACTCTAGGGTGTGTATTATTGTGTAATAACATCACTTCTCAAGTGTTGAATGTACTCTGTGGCCTCATGATTCAACCACCCAAGGCATGATGGCATTACACAATAACACACACCCTGGAGTGCCTTATTGCCTAATTATTCACTTGGTAGTGATGACTCATTATCTAAGCAGTAGTGTATAAGTAGTTGTGGTCAAGCAGAAACATTCTCCACATAAAATCCATTTTTATCCTAGTCTAATTCAATACAATTATGTTATTCATGATCTCTACTTTCATTATATCTTCTGCTTATTATCATTTCATGTGATGACTGTTTGTAGACTATTTCCTTCAGTTTGATGTTTGTTTTTTAGTTTCCTGGCAATATTCAAATCACCAAGCCATAAGTGTCAAACCACAATCTGTAATTCTGACATAGAAATCAAAGATGCAAGTGTCCACTGCTTGAGTTTTCCTCCACTATTGTTTTTTTTTTTTTCTTCAGTCAAGGGTTATTCCTCTATTTATTTCAATGAGTCATAGTGGCTAAAGATTTTCCATCTGGGTGGTACTAAGCTTCTTGAGGTACAATAGTAACAGAAAAGACAACCATTATATGGTAATTAACATCTACATCCACTTAAAATGAAAATAACTTGAAGGAGAAATGACAGGTGTCACTGGAATTGCAGTAAGTTCAAACATCTTACTTACAAAATGTATAAATCTCTGGAACTCCTAAAGCAAAATGGACTGGAAGGATTTTTTTCCATTTGCTAACATTATTTGGTAGAGAAATGCAGTTGTTCCCTTCAGACTGTGGATAGTTCCTGAATGACATATCCCCTTATACAGATACTTCACATAGAACTTATTTTCTGAATCAGCAGGAAGATTCTTGTGTTCGCTCTCATTGAAATGCATTTTGACACCCACCAACTATTGTATCTGTTTTTCATTTCCATGTTATACATTTTGCTATTACTCATCATGAACACTTGATCCATTTTCATACGTTTCTATTAGTCATCATGAAGACTTGATCCACAGAGTTATTACTTACCCCCCCCCCCCCATAAAGCAGAATGGTTATATCAATTGTAGAATTTGTGAATCAGTCATCCTGTGAGTCAATTATTGTAGTATGCTAAATAGACACTATGAAATAAGGGCTGTCAAATTGTTCTTTGTGAACAGCAGATAATCTGCATTAAGTAACATAAAATACCAGTGATATGAAGGTTCAGGACAGAGAAATTACTTTAAGAATACAGCATGGTGTGTTGGACTCCGGAGTTATCTACAACATGGACTGCAATGAAAGGTGCAGTCCTAATTAAAGTACTCATTCTTTTCTGTAATATTTTATACAATTTTGTTAAGCATCTGTCATTGCTTTATGACATACTAGTTGCTTGATGAAATTCAAAGCAGAGGAAATAATTGAGTAGTGGGTGGAACAACTGTCATATTCTGTTGTAAAACTTAGCATACACAGCTTTAAAGTAGATCTACTGTATGACATGAAAAACATTATATTGAAGGACAAATGAAATGGGTGTTAGTTAAGATCACAAAAGCAATCAAATTTAGTCTGTTTCAAATAGAAATAATTGCAGAATCTCATAAAACTAAAAAAAACAAACAAGGCTGACAGCCTTTTTAACCTATCACCACAGGGAGCCAGTATTTTAGTTCAGGGAACAGGAATATAGTTGAAAGTGTGTAGAGATACTTGCACCTTGCCTCCTCATGTAAAACACAAACTGCAAAAACCTCATTTGCAATCAATTCACATACCTTACTGGAGCACTACAATTCATAAAACTATTAAAGCAGTAAGGAAGTACCTCTGCCCAGTATTTAGGGATGAGTAGGCACCTCTATGTTAAATTCTTATCGTTGACCACATATCACTCAGCTGTCTTTGGACCTCAGCACATCATAGATACATAGACAGTGTCGGCAGATAAGGGCCTATGGCCCACCCAGTCCGCCCATTTGAGCTTGTAAGTTCAGTTTGTTTTCCTAGAAGTCTGTTGCCCCTTACCCCTGACCTCCAGAATTCCTTTATGTCTATCCCATGCATTCTTAAATCCCATGATTGTTTCAGCCCCCACCACTTCCTCTGGCAGGGTGTTACACTTGTCCACCACCCGTTCTATGAAGAAATTCTTTCTCATGTTTCCTCTGAATCGTCCTCCCTCCAACTTCATCCCATGCCCTCTAGTCCTGGAACATCTTTTTCGCTTAAAAATAGTGTTTTCCTGCACCCTGTTTCTCCCTGTAAGATACTTGTATGTCTCTATCATATCCCCTCTCTCCCTCCTCTCCTCCAGGGAGTACATCTTCAGTTCCTTCAACCTGTCTTCATAGGACTTGTGATACAATCCATGCACCATCTTTGTTGCCCTCCTCTGAACCTTCTCTACCCTGTCTATGTTCTTACGTAGGTATGGTCTCCAGAACTGTACACTGTACTCCAGGTGGGGCCTCACTAGTGTCTTGTATAGCGGAATTATGACCTCTCTTTTCCTGCTGGTGATGCCCCTGCCTATACATCCCAGCATCCTATTTGCTTTACCTGCTGCCTTGTCACACTGTTTCTACCTTGAGGTCATCAGAGATGATAACCTCAAGATCCCTTTCCTGCTTGGTGCATGCTATAGCCTCACCCCCCAACTGATATATTGTGCCAGGGTTTTTGTGCCCCATATGCATTATCTTGCACTTCTTTGCATTGAATTTCAACTTCCAAACCCCTGACCATTCTTCAAGTTTCTGCAGGTCGCTTCTCATTCTGTCTACACCCTCTGGTGTGTCTACTCTGTTACAGAGCTTTGTGTCATCAGCGAATAGTGAAATTCTGCTTTCTAGGTCCTGCGCAATGTCACTGATGAAGATGTTGAATAGGACCGGTCCCAGCACTGATCCCTGTGGTACCCCACTGGTCACTCTTCCCTCTGTGGAGTGACAGCCATTTACCACCACCCTCTGTGTCCTGCCACCCAGCCAGTTACCTACCCACCACACTACTGTCCTGCCCACACCCATATTCCCCAGTTTGTGTAATAGTCTTCTATGTGGCACAGTGTCAGAGGCCTTGCTGAAGTCCAGATAGGCCATGTCCACTGCCTCTCCTGATCCACCTCCTAGTCACCCAGTCAAAAATTCAACGAGGTTGGTCTGACATGACCTCCCTCTGGTGAAACCATGCAGCCTTGGGTCCTGTAGTCCATTGACAACCAGATGTTCCACCAATCTCTCCTTCAGTAGTGCTTCCATGATCCTCCCCACTACCAAGGTGAGGCTGACTGGTCTGTAGTTCTCTGCTTCCTCTTTGTTCTCACTTTTTGTATAAGGGGACTACATCTGCTGTCCTCCAGTCTTTGGGTACCTCCCCTGTTTCCAGTGATCGGCTAAACAGGGTTGCCAGAGGTTCAGCCACCACCTCTCTTAGTTCTTTAAGGACCCTAGTTTCATCTGGCCCCATTGCTTTATCAACTCTTATTACTTCCAGTTCCTTCAGGACCCTTTCTCGTGTAAAGGGACTTGTGTTCATTTCTGCACCATTCTCACCCCTTGTACTCCCTTCAGACCCATTACCTTCCTCTTCCTCAGTAAAGACTGAGCAGAAATACCTGTTCAGTATGTCAGCTTTACTGTTGTCATCCTCCACGCTGCACCCATCCTTCCCCTTTAGTCTCACTATCCCTCCCTTTGTCTTTCTTTTTTCACTTATGTACCTGTAAAAGGTTTTGTGCCCTCTACCCACTGATTTTGCAATGTGTTCTTCTGTCTGAGCTTTGGCTTCCCTTACTGACCTCCCTGCCTCCCTTTGCTTCTCCTGGTACTTCTCCCTATCCCCTTCTGCCTGTGTCTTTTTGTATTGCCTGAATGCAATCTTTTTGGCTTTCACTTTCTTTGCTACCTCTTTGGAAAACCATAATGGTCTCCTCTTCCTTTCCTCTTGCTAACCTGCTTATGCACAATTCTGTTATTCTTGTAATCCCATTTTAAATACTGCCCACTGTTCCTCAACCCTGATTCCTGTCCCATTCCCTTAATGCATCTTTCAAGTATCTCCCATTTTCCCAAAGTCTGCCCCCTAAAATCCAGGATACGTGTTTTGTGTGGTTTGGTTCTGCTCTTTCTGTGATTTCAAACCACAATGACTGGTGGTCACTGTTTCCCAGGTGCTCCCCCACTGTTACCCCCATCACACTGTCCTTGTTTGTGAGCACAAGGTCCAGTATTGCCTTCTGCTGAGTTGGTTCCATGACCCGTTGCTTGAGGAAGGCACCCTGAAGGAAGTCCAGGATAAATCTGCTCCTAGTTGATGCTGCTGCTGGGATGCTCCAGTCCACGTCTGGAATATTGATGTCTCCAACCAGTACTACCTCACCCTTGTCTGCCATCCTTTGGATGGCTAGCATCAGCTCCCTATCTGTTTCTTTCTCCTGGGCTGGTGGTCTATAGACCACACCTATGCGGATGGCTTTCCCCATCTTCCTTTCCAGCTTAACCCACAGTATCTCTCCCCCATTTTGTTCTTCCTGGATCTCTGTGGCCCTTATGTCATTTTTCATGCAGTGCCACTCCTCCTCCCTTCCTGCCTGCTCTGTCTCTTCTGAATATGTTGTAGCCAGGTATGGCCATCTCCCTAGTCGTGGTTATCATTACACCAAGTTTCAGTGATGGCCACAATGTCCAGGTCTGACTGCACCATGACAGCCTCCAGATCTTCCATCTTGTTGCTAAGGCTCCTGGCATTTGCACACATGGCTTTCCATGATTTGACCTCCCTAGACTGTTTCACTGTTCTACTCCAGCCCTTCCTTGGTTGTCATTTATACCTGGTTCTCCTTGCTGTCTGTCCTTCTGCTGCATTTTGCCCCTTCTGCTTATCCACCTCTTGGGCACTAATCTCCATCTTTTGCACACTGCTTGCAGAGATAGCCACTCCTCTGGTTCACTGGTTCCACTGCTAGCTGGGGGTGAGCAAGTAGGTACCCTCCTTGCTGGCCTGCTCCCCTTTGCTAGTTTAAATGCTTGTCAATGTAGCATTTAAACTTATCATTGAGTGCTTGGATTTCTCCAGGATGGATGCACGCCAGGCGTGAACAAACCTCCATCCTCCAGGTGGGTCCCCAGTCACCAATGAATCCAAACCCTTCCTCACAGCACCAGTTCTTCAACCATGAGTTAAAGTTCCTGGTGCATGCACTCCTATGTCTCCCTTGCCTCTCACAGGTAGTACTTTGAGAAAGTGACGAAGTAGCTACTTGCTTGAGACCCTCCCCAGTTTCCTAAACTCTTCCTGAACTTTCTTTGGCTCCCCATTTGCCAGGTCATTAGTACCTAGGTGGATAATGACATCCAGCTCACCCTCCCATCTTGCCTTCCCAGTGATCCCCAGGATCTTCCTTCCATCCCTCTATGCCATGGCATCTGGTAGGCACCTCACCTCCCTGTCCTCCCCCTCCTGTGTTCCTAGCTGGATCCCTCTTATGATGGAGTCCCCCACCAGGATTCGCTTCCTCCTCCTCTGGGGTCCACTGCTTTCCCTGCTGAGGTCACCTTGGCTAACCTCCACATCCTTTCCTTCCACTTCTCTGGGTACCTCTATTTGGTTGTCCTCATTTGCCAGTGTGGCATATGAGTTCTTGAGTGGAATAGGATCTGGGATGTGACTCTGCCTGACTGCTCTAACCCAACCCTCCCTGAGCCCACTGTCATCCAAGTGCTCCTCGTTCTCGGCATCCTTTGAGGCAGTTGCATTGGACTGGGTGGTCCCTGGATAGGGTTGATGGTACTCCTGACCCAGTTTACTTCCGCTCTGAGTCTGGCTACCTCCTCCCACAGTCCACAGAGATGCATGCAGATAGGGCAGCACCTCAGTGTCCAGAAGGTCTGCCTGAATACGGCTGCCCCACAGCCACTGCATTGCACCACTCCCCACATTATACTGCAATTCCACTACTTGTCTGCTACTGAAGCTCTCCTAGTTCCCTTTTAATTAATTTACTGTCCTAAAAATCCTGCCACTGATCATCAGATAATTTTTTTTTAAAGAAAAAGAAACCAATAAATAAATAAATGAATCAAAACACTTGTCGTGCTGAGGGTGGGCTTCTTCCCCCTTATGCCCCTCCTACTTCACACCCCTTACTATACCCTGTGTTTAGCTCCTGTCAATCAGATTTAACAGGGCATATAATTAAGAGTTGGGGAAGGGGGAGCGAAAATTTGCAGCAATTAAAGACAGCACAGAATTACACCACCACTATGTTTTACATTTTCAACAGCCCAAAAACAATTATAAGTAAAGACAACAAGAAAGTATAGTGTCACTAAAAGCCCTCAATCTAAGTTTAAAAGAAAAATAGCAATTACCAGTTACTCTAAAGCACTGAATTTAATATGTTTCCTTCCTTCCCCTTCTGGCTTCTTCTGAGAAAATAAACTCTACTTGCTACTTCAACTCTGACTAAGCCCCACCTCCAGTTATCACGTAACTAAGGTCAGAGGCCAGACAATTAACACCCTTCACCCAACTACAGGGCAGTCAGACAAGCCAAGATAAAATTTGCAGCAATTAAAGACAGCACAGAATTACACCACCACTATGTTTAAAATGTTCAACAGCCCAAAAACAATTATAAGTAAAGAGAACAAGAAAGTATAGTGTCACTAAAAGCCCACAATCTAAGTTTAAAAGAAAAATAGCAATTACCGGTTACTCTAAAGCACTGAATTGAATATGTTTCCTTCCTTCCCCTTCTGGCTTCTTCTGAGAATATCAGAATATCAGAATTGTCATGCACACCCTTTTGGCAGAATTGCATTATCCACCAAGTCTAGTAAATTTTATCTAGAGTTATATAGTGAAAAAGTAACACTAACTATTTTAAATTACATTTTATGCTCACCTTAACAAAAAAAATTGAAACATGAATCCTTCGGATTTGGTAGATCCTGTCACAAGGACAGGCTGTGTTGGTTTTGGAACAATAAATTGTGAAAAAAAAGGAAAAAGTATAAACAAAATAAAATGCCAATGGCTTCACATGCAAAAAAAAAAAGACATTTATTTTCTTAAGGAGTTTTACGTGCCACTCAAAAGTTTTATTCACACCTCAAATCCAAGAAGTTAAAATACGTCTTTTGATAAAGGCTTGTCCAAAACATGTCAAGGCATGTGGTGTGGTGGTTCAGCACTGGCACTGGCACCTCAGTAAAATATTTGCACCTTATGAGACAGTTGTGAGCAGTTTCTACTTTATGTGGTGGAGAGTGCCAAATTTCTCTGGATACTGATACACTAAAGATGTGTTGGTAGATTTCAGAAAAAAACAGAAACCATGGAAATAAAGTGACTGCTCAGCCAGTGTAGAGGATAAATATTTATATGCAACTTATTTTTGGGGTGACCATCAATGTTTCTGGGTGAGAGACCCCTTGCTCAAGGTGGATAGGGTCTTCTCATATATGTACTTAAGTAAAAGGCCTCAATACATGAATATCTTCTTAAGTTCAATCTCGTCTTTATTACTTGATCATTTATCATGGCTCCTCTTTACCTTCTTTCCAGAGGCTTGATCTGAAAAGAAGGTGAAGGGGAGGCATGATAAATGATTAGTGTAAATACAGTATCCACCCAGAGGTAGGGGTCTCCTAGCTAGAAACATCGGGGGGGGGATTGCGGGTATCATGGATTTCAGTCCAAAAATAAATTTCATAGAAATATGTATCCTGCATAATGGGTGAGTCATCACATTGTTCCTTTGGTTTCTGGTTTGTGACTGTAGCTATCATATAAACTCACTACTCCTTGATTGCAGTTTTTGTTTTTGAATTGGGGTGGGGGGATCCAGGATATTTAGAAAGATTTGGGAACATTTATTTACTTCTGGTTATGTGACCTAAACAAAAAAGGGGGGAGGATGATGCTGTCACCAGAAGTCCATCTCCAGTGATTGAAATTGGCCCCCTCATCCATATTTCTGACACCAAGAGCCCACTCAGGTGTCAGACAATAGCTAATATTAAAAAAAAAAAAAACATGAATCCACCAGGATCATATCCCAGGTGGTGTGCTGTTGCCCAGACCCCAGAAACCCTCAGAAACAACAGCAAGCCGCCAGGAGCTCATCCTCAGTGGCTTGGACATGTTAGAACTCCCACATATAGTGGCTTGATCAAACCTTCCACTGAACTCCTCAGCTGACTGCTGTCAAAACAAATACTTCGTGAAATTTATGAAATACACACACAGTGTGTATTCAATAAACCCCATTTTGTGATACAAATTACAAACTGGGATTTATGAAATTCATACTGCATGTGTGTATTTCATCATAAATTGCTCTTTCAATGTATTCAGATGCCAGACAACCAAAGGGGTGAGTGAAGGGGTGGATCTGGTTGCCATCTGGGGGGGGAAAGGGATCAAGTTCTCTTGGAATGGGTGAGTGTGGAAGGTACCTCTGGGTGCAAGGGGCAATGTGGATTGGGGATAGGTGGGGAAGGGGGTTCCACTTGATATCAAGGCAGATTAGCTTGGGGCAGGGGTGGGAGGGGTACAACTGGTTGCCAGAGAATAACATTTTAAGGCAGTGTGAGTGAGAGGTTCTGATGGATGCCAGGGAAATATTGTTTTGTGTTAAGGTGATGGAAGGGTATCACTGGGTTCCAGGGAATTATGATTTGAGTCAGGTGAGGGTGTAACTCTGGATGTCAAGGACAATTAGGGCAAGGTGAGAGAGGAGGGTGACACTGGATGCTATGGACTGCATGTGTCAGGAATGGTGAGAAAAGTGTGACACTGTACTGAAAGGACTCCTTGGCACATGGTGGGGTGAGGACAAGGAGTGGCATTGGACATCAGGAACTGTTTGCCATTATAAGTATTGAAATTGCCAACAGAATGCCAGCATTGTCAGTGCAAAGTGGTTTGTACTGTCTGTTATTATACAATGGCAAGAAAAATTCTAAGAAGCTGATTGGCTGCTCACCTCTAGAGATAGTGATGTTGTTTCACAATAACATCACTGTATCTAGGGCAGACACAAGGACAACTGCAGTACAGTGATACATATCCCTCAGTGCCCAACTATTCTGAAGCTAAAATGGCCTTACATGCCGCCAACTGAAAGGAAAATTCAGAAACAGGCACATCCATCATTCACAATGAATAAACCACAGCCAAAAACTGCACAAATCATTCTTTTTTTTTTTTGATGACATAAAAAAATGCCACAGCAATCAGCAGCTACTGGTAATTGGCACAGCCATGCCCAGACTTCCTCCACTCCTCAAGTGCCTTGAAACACCTGCACTGACAACCAGTTTCACAGTACTACTCTGCACTTCTCCAAATAAATTAAAAAAACGGTTTGCAGCACACAAAAGAAACTTCATTTTAAGTCGGTTTTCTTACCTGAACCCAGTGGCTTCAGTGACCAGTACAGACCATAATTGCCAATCAAGTGGGTCACTGACACCACATCAGTTCATGGGAGAAAAGATGTTACAAAAATTAAATATATCTTCTTCTGGGCTGGCACACATCCTTCATCCCTGCCCTGGTCCACCTGTACTCACTGGCAAACTCGGAAATCAAGCCCTTCACAGGAAACCAAAAGCATTCCCATCTCCTTGTTTGGCTTCCAAATCACACCTTCTATATAGCCAGCAAGTAGCTCATTGACCAGATAAACAAAAATAATGTAAAGAATAAAAGAAGCTAAAATACACCCACTATAATGGGTGGGCAAATGGTGGTGGGGGAGAAAGGATCGATATTAAAGCTCATTACACCACAAGATGCACCTTAGGAGATCTGACTGTCCAGAAAGCAGCTCCACCTACTGGTAGAAAAAATATAGTGGACTTTTTTTTTTGTAAACATGTACCTCTATACACCAAAAATATTTAAAAAAAATGCTACAATTGTTTTCCAACTTTTAATTTTTTTTAACAAATGAGCCATTGTATAATAGCAATAAGGCACTCTAGTGTTTGTGTTATTGTGTAATAACATCACTTTCCAGGTGTTGAGCACACTTGGCCTGTGGCCTTATTCTTCAACCACTCAAGCTGTGATGTTATTACACAATAACACACACCCTGTCATGCCTTATTGCTTAAGCATTTTTTTCTTTTAAAAAGGTAAGGAAATTCACTGCAAAAAAAAAACAAAACTATTGTACATGTAGACATCAGTTAGTGTTAATGCACAAAGCATAAAAAAGTATAGAAATACAATGTTAAGGTGAAAAAAAAACCAAAGTACTCTGAGCCTTGGTAAATCTGTGGAGAGGTGTTTCTTAGAGTTTGAATAATCAGGCAATGCAGTGCTGACATTTCCCTATCTTTGCCACCCTTTCTCCAAGCATTGGCGTGGCAGAATTTTTCTGTGCCTGGAAAGACAGTGCTGAGGTTAGGATAACATCAGTGCAGCCCATTGCCTTCATTCAAACCCTGAGAAACATCAGCTCACAGATTCATAAAGGCTCAGGGGATTTCTTTTGAACCCTTACAACTGATACTTACTGATGCTTAAATGTAGTTTTTGTTTGCAGTGAATGCATATAATAGGCAATAAGACAAGGGTTATTTTATTTATGTTTATTTACAGCATGTGTTTGTTTGTTTTTGATACCAGGTAAAATACACTAGGCATACATATGCCTATTTTTAGGCATGACCTGGGAAAATTACAGACTTCATTTCATCAGAACAATAATGATAAAAATAACATTTGGAAAAAGCCGTAAGTAGAGTCACACATACGGTAGAGTCATAACAGGGAGACATTTTATTGCAATATCAAACAGCAGCAGATGCAATCATAACTTACTATGCATATTGAAACTGTAAAACAATTGGGATAATAAATCCAGATATACTGTAAGTGGCATTTACATCCTGGATGGAATATGAACATGGCAGTGAATGAGTGTATGAGCCCATATCTGGGCATAGCTAACTTTGCTTACCCCCCTATCCTGATCACAGCCCTACTTTTCACTAAAATATATTTTTTGGCTGTCATCTTTGTTATCTCCCTACCTTGGTCAAGCCTACTCTCCTGTAACTCAATATTTCATTTTGACCTTTCTGTTTTACTCATTGTCTGACGAGGCCATTACATTTCCTCTCTCTGCTTGTTTATCTGTCTCTTATACTTAATCTTTCTTCCTCCTTTTACTTACTTCTACATTGTTTCAATTTCTTTAAGAAAAACAGGAAGCACACCACTGTTCAGCATGCTGTAACCAAGAACTAACGTGGCAACAAAAAGAAGTACAGCACCCACAACATCAATATTGCAGTTCTTTTCAGTGACCACAGCTGGTGTTCCTATATGGGGTTTAATGCGTATACTACCTGGCAAGAATTGTGAGTAAATAAACTTGTATATAACTTGCTTTATATGGTACTTTACTGGATATTGACGGTGGCAGTGTTGTTTCAATTTTTTCTCACGTTTTCTCAATTATGATGTTAATTTCTTTGGCTTTCCTCAACCTCTTCTTTCCTTTCTTCTCTGTTCCACAATCTGCTGTTCTTTACCAATTTCCCTCAATTACCATTTCCCCCTCCTCGTCCCATTCTTTCCCACTTCCTTTCTCCCCTCCCTTTTCCATTTTCCCTGACATCCTAAATGCCAATTTGTTCCTGCTTCTTGCCTTCACCTTGAAGGTCTATGGTACTTTCTGACCCTTTTATCCCGATTATTCTTCCTCATCCTCTTCCCCCCTGCCCTCACATATATGCAGCACACTGGTTCCTTAAAACTCCTTGTTACCTTACTGCTTTTGGTAGCAGGTGACAATGAACTTAATCCTGGCTCCATTATGACTTCTCCACTTTCAACTTTCCAAAGGTCTAAGGGTTGCCCATTTAAACATCTGAAGCCTCCTCCCAAAAATTGACAAACTACAACCTGTCATGCTCAGCCTACAGAAAGATATACTTGTCGTATTTGAATCCTGGCTGTTCTGTGAAATCCTGGACTCTACTCTGAGTATCCCTGGCTACACCTTACCCAGACAGGATTGCAAAAAGAGAGGCAGTGGTGTTGTAATTTATATATCCACCAGCATCCAATTTGTGCCTGTGCTTGCTGTCTTAACCCCCCTTTCATATGTGCTGTTCCTCCTTAAACTCTCCCTTCCCTTCTCTGTTCCTATCTTTTTTGCTGGTGTTTATTGTTGCCCTGGCATGTCCCTTGCTTTAGTTACTGAGCTCCATTCCTCTGTGTGTTATAACTCTTCCAGAGGTGAGCTAGTTACCCTCTGTGACTTTAACATACATTGTCTTTTCCCCAGTACAAAAACATTTTCTTGAAATGTAAAGTCCCTCCAACTGACTCAGTTGGTTTCTGACCCCACACATCTAAATTTTAAATTTCTAAATCATTTGCTATTAGACTGGGTCCTCTCATTTGATCTCCACTGTATTATTGATCCAAGAATCCTTCCTGACACTCTCAGTGACAATCAGATGGTTTACTATGTGCACAACATACATCGTCCTAAGGCTCCCTTATATTCATATATCTTGGGTCCTTTCAGTCACCGACCATGTCCTCCATGGGCATGATCTGCTCCTCCATATCAGCTGATCTTTCTAAAGCTTTTGACACTGCGGCACAACCCCTCATGCTGGACAAGCTTAAGGCTGTGGGACTCTCTTACTCTGCAGTCAGCTGGTTTCATTCTTACCTTGATGGAAGGTCTCAAGCTATCTAGATAGGAAACTTTTTTCAACACCACTCCCCCTTTTTTCAGGCATCCCTCAAGGATCACACCTCAGCCCTATTCTGTTTTCCGTATACTTGAATGATCTCCCCTCTGCCTGTTTCTCTGCATCCATTCATGTGTATGCTAATAATACAGTAGATTTGTTTCAGGCTCCTCTTCCCTTGACTTTACCTCACACCTTCAGCTGGATTTTGATAAAATTCAGCACTGGTTCTAGTCTAACCAACTGCTTCTCAAGAGGGATGCCTCAAATAGCTAGTAGTTGAGTCAACCCAGGAGAGGGCAATTCTGGACCTGGTACTAACCAACGGGGAAATAATTACAGATGTCAGGGTGGATGAACACCTGGAGTCCAGTGACCATTGCACAGTGTGGTTCAATATGAGTACTAGAACAAGGTCAAGCCACACAAAAGTAAAGGTCCTGGACTTCAGGAGGGCAGACTTGTTTAGGATGGGGGGGTATGTCTCTGGAAAGCCTTAGCAGAAGGGGAAAATTGGTGGACAGTCAAGGAACAGTGGGTCCATCTAAAAGGAGCCATAGTCGAGGGGACAAACCTCTGCATTTGGCTTATAAATAAAAGCAAGAGAAAAAGAAAACCACTATGGTTCTCAAGGGAAGTGACCTGGAAAGTAAGGACAAAGAAGTTGGCCATCAGGAAATACAAGGAAACACAGAAGAAGGAGGACAGGACAGTGTATCTAGAAAAGCAAAGGGAGGCTGGAAAAGCAGTCAGGAGTGCAAAGATGGAGACAGAGTAAAAAATAGCAAAAGAAGCTAAAAAGGAGGACAAGTCTTTTTATAGGTACATTAGCAAAAGGAGAAAGATCAGGGGGATTGTAAGGATAAAAGAGGAGGAAGGAATGGGCATGGAAGGAGACCAGGAAAAAGCATTAATCAAGAACAAATATTTCTGTTCAGAATTCAGAGAGGAAGGAGAAGGGGAGGGACTACAGCTAATAAACAGGACTGGAAGGTAGGGAGGTGGACACCAGTCCATTTACAGAGGAGAGAATCCTAAAAGAACTCACAAAATTGAAAGTGGACTAGGCAATGGGACCAGATGGGATACACCCTAGAATATTAAAGGAGTTAAGGGAGGTACTGGCAGCACCACTGGCAGCATTGTTCAACAGGTTACTGGATATAGGAGTGGTTCTTGAGGACTGGAGAAGGGCTTATATAGTCCCTCTCCAAAAAGGTGGGAGCAGGGAGGAGGTTGGAAACTAGACCTGTCAGCCTGACCTTGGTTGTGGGGAAACTTACGGAATCACTGCTAAAAGAAAGGCTATTGGAGCATCTTGAATCCAGCAGAGCACAATATCTGAGGCAGCATGTATTCACATCATAAAAGTCATGTCAGACAAATCTAACAGATTTCTTTGGCTGGGTGACAAGGGAAGTGGATCAGGGGGAGTACTGGATGTGGCCTACCTTGACTTCAGCAAGGCGTTCCACTCCATTCCACAAAGGAAGCTTGTAAACAAGCTGGGCAACCTGGGATTGGATCACAAGGTGGTGAATTGGGTTGGGAATTGGTTGAGGGATAGAACACAAAGGGTGGTGTTAAACGGAGCTAAATCTGAGGAAGGGAGGGTGACCAGCAGGGTGCACACAGGGATCAGTTCTTGGCATGTACTGTTTAATATCTTCATTAGTGACATTGCAGAGGGGCTGGAGGAGAAGGTATGCCTCTTTGATGATGACAATAAGATCTGCAATAAGGTAGACATTCTTAGAGGAGAGGAAAAAATGAGAAAGGACCTAACTGCAGGAAGGTCATGTCAGACGAATCTAATAGATTTCTTTGACAGTGTGACAAAGGAGGTAAATCAGGGGGTAGTGGACTTCACCTACCTCAATTTCAGCAAGGCCTTCGAAACCATCCCACATAGAAGACTGGTTAATAAGATGGGTAGTCTGGGCATGGGGCAAATGGTGGTAAACTGGGTGAGAAACTAGCTAACAGACATGACGCAGAGGGCAGTGGCCAACAGGATCCAATCTGGGGAGAGATGAGTAACCAACAGGATACCTCAAGGGTCAGTCCTGGGGCCAGTCTTATTCAATGTCTTTATTAGTGACATTGCAGAAGGGCTAGAGGGAAAGGTCTGCCTATTTGTAGATGATACCAAGATCTGCAACAGGATGGATACACCAGATGGGGTGGAGACAATGAGGAGGTACTTGGGGAAGCTCGTAAAATTGTTGGAGATGTGGGAACTAAGGTTCAGTTCAAAGAAGTACAAAACAGTGCACCTGGGAAGAGGGAACCCTCGGGAGAGCTACAGGGTGGGGGGGGAGGAGTTGCTGACAATCACCAAGGAGGAATGGGACCTGGGGGTTATCATTTTAGATGACCTAAAGGTGTCCACACAGAGGGAAAAGGTGGTGGGGAAGACAAGTGGCATGCTGGGGTGCATAGCAGAGACATCACATGCACAAAGCAGGAGGAGGTGATTCCATTGTACAAAACACTAGTAATGCATCATGTGGAGTACTTAGTGTAGTTCTGTAGGCCACATCTTCATAAGGACATCGACAGGGTAGAGGCAGTTCAGAGAAGGGTGACAAAAATGGTGCAGGACTTGCACCAGAAAACATATGGGGAAAGACTAAAGGAACTCAACATGTACTCATTGAAGGAGAGGAGGGACCGGTGTGACTTGATAGAAACATTCAAGTACCTAAAGAGTATAGACAAGGTGCAGAGGGAAACATCTTCCAGTATGGGAAGAGTACATGAACAAGGGGGCATGATATGAACTTAGAAGGGGACAGGCTGAGGGGAAATGTGAGGAAGTTTTTCTGCAAGTACTTTTTCTTCACATAGGGGGTAGTGGATGCATGGAATAGCCTGACACAGGAGGTAGTGGGAGTGAGGACAGAAGAAAGATTTAAACATGCCTGGGACAGGCATAGGGCAACCTTAGATGTGTGGAAGAGTGCGAAGAGGCCAGTGACCAGGTAGGGTCAGTTGCCACACAAGTGTAGGGTTACAGCAGACTGGATGGGCCTAGCAGTCCTTATCTGCCAATAATTTCTATGTTTCTATGTAACTAAACTGGAGAAATGGTACAGAGTGTGGCAGCTAAGATTCAATGAGAACAAGTGCAAAATCATGCACTTGGAGCACAGAAACCCAGGGGGAGGATTACATGATGGGTGGTGATCATATATAATAGAATTTGAATTTTTTTTTGATGGCAGATAAGGACCACTTGGCCCACCCAGTCTGCCCATTTCCCCTACCTAAAGGATAAGCTGCAGATCCTAGTTAACCAGCAGCCTACTTCTTTCTACCCCCCTAGAATTGCTAATGAATGTCCTGTGCATGCTTGAATTCAACCACTGTTTTTGACACCAAAACCTCCTCCGGAAGGCCATTCCATGCATCCACAACCCACTCTGTAAAAAAATACTTCCTTACATTACCTCTGAGCTGCCCCCCCTCTATCTTCAAACTGTGCCCCCCTTGTTCTTGCACACCTCTTTATTTGAAAGATGCTACCCTCTTGGACTTTGTTGATTCCCTTGAGGTACTTGAAAGTTTCTATCATGTTCCCCTCTCCCTCCTTTCCTCGAGGCTATACATATTAAGCTCCTTTAGTCTCTCTTCATATGTCTTCTGGTGCAGACCCTGCACCATTTTAGTTGCCCTCCTCTGGACAGCTTCCATCTTGTCTATGTCCTTGCGGAGATTGGGTCTCCAGAACTGCACACAGTACTCCAGATGGGGTCTCACCAGCTGTCTGTACAGAGGGATAACAACTTCTTGTTTTCTACTGGTGATGCCTCTCACTATGCATCCCAGTATCCCCCCAGCCCTCCGTACTGCCCTCTCACATTGCTTGCCCACCTTTAAGTCATCTGATATGACTACCCCTTTCCATTTTTGTTGTTGTTAGTATCTCACCCCCCATTGTGTACTCTTCCCCTGGGTTGACCTAAAGGTGGCCAAACAATGTGCAAAGGTTGTAAGGAGAACCAGTAGAATGTTGGGGTGCATGGGGAGAGGTATCACCAGCTGAAGAAAAGAGATGTGATGACACTGTACAAATCATTGGTAAGACCTCATTTGAAGTACTGTGTCCAGTTTTGAAGGGCGTATCTCTGAAAGGACATAGACAGGGTAGAGGCAGTTGAAAGGAGGGAAACAAAAATGGTGCAGGGCCTGTACCAAATGTCAAATGAGGAGAGACTGGAGGAGCTCAATATGTATACCCTGGAGGAAAAGAGGGAGAGGGGAGACAAAAGTGAGAAAATACTTCACCAAGGAAAGAGTGTTGGAGAAAAGGAAAAGCCTCCCAGCAAAGGTGGTGGAAGAAAAGTCAGTGTGGGAATTCATAACTGGATGGGATAGACATAGGATGACCCTAACAATTCAAAAGAGGAGGAAGAACTAGAGATAAAATATGATCTCTGGCATTTTAAGTAAGTAGGGAAAAAGGGCAGACTGGATGGGCCTATCAGTCCTTTTCTGACATCAAATTCTATGTTTCTCTGTTTCATGGCGAAAACAAAACAAAACAAAACAGTTTCTGACATTTGGCACCCAGCAGAGGCTAAAGAGACTCACCTGCCTCCCTTTATTTCATACCCATGATGGTGCTATTGTTGAGGATGTATCCTTCTTTAAGTATCTCAGGGTCTGTGGGACTGACTTCATGATTTGTCAGTTCAACAAGAAAACCAATAAAGCACCCTCCACAGGGCAATAGCTGCAAGATGGAAAAGAGTTTTTTATACCATCTCTTTATTTAAAAACAACACATAGCTCAACAGCATGACAGAGTTTCAACGAAAAAAAGACCAAAGTTTCTGGAGGGCAACCCCTTGCTTCATCAGAGTAAAGTGCAATTACATCACCAGGATATATATATATATATATGTGTGTGTGTATATATATTTATAAAATGGAGATGATAATATCCTCCAAATCCAAACTTCTGATTGTATAAAACACATCACATAACCATGCATATATCAGAGTGCAACCACACACCTCCACTTTTAACCCCTTCCAAAATAATTTTGACATTTTATAAGATAGATAAAAAACTTTGAGGTGTGCGGTCGCACTCTGATATATGCATGCCTTGGATGGTTGACGCACTTGGCCTGCAGCCTCATGTGTAGCAATGCACACCAAGGCATGTGTATATCAGGGTGCGACCACACACCTCAGAGTGGTTTATCTACTCTCTCTCTCTCTCTCTCTATATATATATATATATATATATATGGGATACATGATGGACAGGATTGGGATATGGAAAATATTCTCACTCCTGCAGAGTGAGCTCTGTATTCTCACGAGTCCCGAAGGCACAAGTGAGAATGCATAGCTCACTCTGCAGGACTGAGGATATTTTCCATATCCCACAATCTGCCCATCATGTGTGTGATTTATACCACAGGGGTGAGAGTTTTAGGAACATTTATTTCTATTTCTATGTGTTTTCTGTTCATTCTGTGTGTGCTATCAGCATGTGTTTGTGTGTGTGTGTGTTTGTGCATGTGCGTGTGTGTTTGTGTGTTTTGAATGGACTGGGAGTCAAAAACACAAGCTTGTGTGTTTTGCAAACCTAACTGAGTGAGTCAGAGACTCATTGAGGAAGACAAACTGCTGTAGGTAGCACTGAGAGAGAGAAATTGCTTTGTGAAAGAGTTTCACTGAGAACTGAGTTTGTTTTGAAGCTGAGATCAGCTCATTAATGGGCTAGGAGTATTAGAGACACAATGGGACATGGGTGAGAGTAGTTTACAAAGCTAATTGAGTAACTTGCAGCTTCAGTAAGAAAGAGAAGCAGTTTTCTGAAGCAGTTTCCTTTAGAATGCAAGCAGCAGTGCAGATATTCTCACTCTGGTGACATCAGCAGAGTGTGGATAAATGTTGATATCCTCATTCTGCAGATGTCATCAGGATTTATCCTCACTGCAGTGGAAATAACACAGGATATCCTACTGAGAAAGCTCTCACCCCAGTGGAATAAATATATATACAGTATATATATATACACACACACACACACACACACACACACACACACACACACACACAGTGCTTCATTAATTGAATTAAAATAAGCACAAGTTTTAAGATACTAGATCTTCATGGTAATGGCAAATGAAGCCATACCAGGCACTATACTTAAACTGACACTAATACAATGAATGAGCAAGGCTGTCCCATTACTTAATTTCTGGCTTCCAAGTTACTTAACAATTTAATTAAATAACTTCTAAGTTCTTGTGATAAGTTCATCATTTTACTAAAAATATATTAGTAAATCTATAGAGCCAGTTGTAGTACAAATATATGTCTCTCTTTTAAAACAGATTATTTAAATCAGCAGGCTATGATTCCCATTTCATTTGTGCATCATTATAATTTAAAATATGCACATCACATTCAGAATAAATGTGCACAACTCAGCATCAAGAATTTGTTATAAAACCAAGTTATTTACTATTTTTTGATGTACACACAGACATAAAGTCACTAGATTGATTATACTGATGCCAAAATTTTATTTTTAGTTTTTCCAAAAAAGGTGATAGATCAATAGTGTCATTTAGACATCTATCATTTCTAGCTCCTAGCCAATAAATCCAATAGCTTTCTCTGTTGCCAATTCTTTTCTTGAGATCCCCCCCCCCACAGATTCCCACCTCATGACAGCTATTAAACCTAAGTAAACTTTTGCAATTGGTGACTTTTTGATAAAGGGTAGTACAAATGTCTCCAGCAGTATGTCTATACATTTTTAAATCCAGAAACACTATGTCATTCTGGTTGATAATTTTTTTGAATTTTAAACAACTGCTGCAGTTCTCTAGTCAGTTAACAAATTCATCAAACTGAGTAAGACTACTTTCCATAAAATTAACACATCATCTATATAGTGCCGCCACAAGTCCACATATGAGAAGTACAGATTTGTGGTGGCACTATACAGATTTCCTTCCAATGAGCAACAAACAGGCATGCACAACTGGGGGGCCATAGTGGTCCCCCTAGCAGTGCACCAGATCTGTCTGAAAAAAATATTTCTGAAAGAAAAACATGTTTTTAGTTACTACCAAATTTGCCATATCAATGGTACCCTGTGGATGATGTGTTAATTGTATATATATATTGCAACAGTTTACTTAGGTTTAATAGCTGTCATCCTAGTCACACTACTTTAAGTATACCTACAGGACAACTGATCAGAACTAAACACAATTGTACAGAGGAATGTGAATTTGTTATTAAGCAAGTAGATCAAGTCGTGAGATTCAGGCAGAAGGCTTACAGCTATACATCTATACGGCAGGCTCTGACATCAGCAGGGACCAAATATTGGTTCCAAAAAACAAGACTACTGACAAAACAAGCGTTTGTCAATGCCGAATGTTTGCTTGCTGGCATTAGCAGTGGAAGTGCAGGAGTTAGACAGAGGCAGTATAGTAATGGCAGTGAAGTATTGAACTGATGCCAACTCCTCCCCCACCCTGCAGAGATGGACAGTCATTGGGGTGTGCTTTTGGGTCATTGCCCATGAGTGTCATGACATTTCACCTCATCCCACCCTGCAGACACTGACAAGTGTTGAGGTGTGCCTTGAGGTGTTTGGGCTTTACATTCACCTCATTCCTTAAGGAAATTTGCCAAAATGGGTGCAGTATAGGAGAATGGGGTGAACTCTGGGGCTAAAGGGTCCAAGGCGCACCTCAATGCCTGTCACTGGCTGCAGGGTGGGTGTGGAGGTGGAATGGCATGAGCATTACTGTCGACAATCCCAAGTCACACCCCTGATGCCTGTCAGTCCCTACAGGGTAGGACGTTATGGTCAAAAACCCTAACACCCTGGGCATTTCTTGGTATTTTTACTTAAAGTTTTCAACATGGGCTTTTTGTGACCCCACCACATAAACAGTGACACTATCAGTTTGTTAGCTGAAAGGTGATTTTGCACAGCAACTGTGCCATTTGGCACCACAGGTGTGAAAATGCATTTTGAACAGGATGTGAAAAATGACAGCTGTACTAATCATGAGGAGGTGTAAAAAATGGCAATGTTGTAAATCTGGAGTGAAAATATAAAAAAACCTGGTGAAGTCACAACGCATGTATAAACTGTGCAAAGCACATCCGTAATGTAATTAGTCTGGGAATTTTTTACAGCAGTTTTTCAACACAGGCATTTTGGGACCTTAGCTCATGAACAGTGTCACTGCGATTTTTTAAATCTGTCCTGAACACTGATTTCCCACAGCGACCGCTCTATTCTGTGCCGGAAGTGTGAAATCACATTTCAGCCAGGGTGTGAAAAATGACAGCTGTACTGTTCATAAGGAGTTGTGGAAAAATGCCAATGTTGAAAATCTGGACTGAAAATATTACAAATTCATGAACTTCTGAGGGTGTGTGGAAACTGTGCAATGCATGCTCATAACACTGTCATTTTATTGACTTTTGTCACCAAATTTTCAACATAGCTATTTTAAGACCTCTGCTCATGAATAGTGCCACTGTGATTTTCTTAATCTGTCCCAGACATTGATTTCACACACCAACCACGCCATTGTGCACTACATGTGCAAAAACGCATTTTGGGTGAGATGTGAAAAATGACAGCTGTACTCTTCATAAGGAGATGTAGTAAAATGGCAATGTTGAAAATCTGGAGTGAAAATATTAAAGATTCTCTAAATTACGAGCGTGCATAGGAATTGCACAATGCATGCACGTAAAACAGTCATTTGGGGGAATTTTTTCACCACATTTTCAACATAGGGTTTTAAGGGGGCCTGCCTCATAAACTGTGACACTGACATTTCATTAATCATTCCTGAAAGCTGATTCTGTGCAGTAACCACAAAATCACCTTTCAGGACCGAATAACAAAATGACAGTGACTGAGTTCATGAGGTAGGGTCCCAAGAACCCCATGTTGAAAATTTGGAAAAAAAATTTCCCGAAATGGCCGAGATATCTGCCAAAGTCAAAAAAAAAACTTTTATGTTATTATACAGCTTACCGGCATTTCTTCAGTTCGTGGTCGGCTTTGAAGAGTGTAGACATGTTTCCAGTCCACCGAAGATCATCGCACCAGTCTCCGAATACATTATGGGGTGAGGGGTTGTGGGGAGGTGGGGTACGCAGAGAGTGGATGTGGGTTGGGGGTGGGGGCAAGAGAGTCAATGGGGGACTGTTTTCTTTTGTTATAGGTGTTTTTTTTTTTTTTAAATACAACATGGGACTTTTGCCATGCTGGAGAGGGCTCCAAGCATGGCACCTGGAAGTTTGCTGGGGGGAGGCAGTGGAGCTGATGGGGACTGGGAACCCCCATGAGCCATACAAACTTTTGCCATGCTGGGGTGGGTTCCCAGCATGGTACCTGTAAGTTTGTTTGGGGGGGCAGCAGAGCTGATGGGGGATTGGACACCCCTATGGGCCAAACAGACTTTTGCCATGCTGGGGTGGGCTCTCAGCATGGCACCTGGAAGCCTGTTTGGGAGTGACAGTGGTGCCAACAGGGGATTGGGCACTCCCATCTTCCATACAGTGTGCAGGGGCAGAGGGGAGTGCATGAGCATGCTGGGGTGGGCTCCCTGTGTGCTACCTGGGTGTTTGTTGGGGGGCCCTGGAGCTGAAAGGGACCAGGCTGTTCCATCGGAAAAAAATGAGCTATCTATGACAGCAGTTCGTATGCAGTACTGATGTGTAGGCAATTTGCATACTGCCGACGACAGTATGCAAATTGCCTACACGTAACCACCGCTGACTGTAGCAGTGACTTTCTCTTAACTGTACACCACTGCATCTGAATGGCTGTCATAGACAGCTTGGACATTCATTGGTGTGGTGCAGCCATGCCTGCAAAAAGGAGCAGGGCATTGGAAGCGGGGGTGGCACACCTATGAAAACTCATATGGTGGCACTATATTTCTTGCACATGTGTGCAAGCAAACATAAAAATATGCCCTTTTGTAACCACCTTCTCTACTAGATTAAGCAAGGTACAAGACATTATCAGAAGTAACTGGGGCATTTTAAAATTGGAAACTAAGTTAATTCATGTTACCAACACAGGTCCATGTGTGGTATTTAGGAGACCAAAGAATATAAAGATACAGTGGCCCCAGTATGCTCCCCAAAACTGAAGAGTCCTTTGTACACTTAGCTACCCCCACCCCCATTTGGCACTTTTAAATGTGGAAAATATATTTATTATCAATATGTGAAACCAGGTAAATGTTTTGTGAGCCCTGTAACGGGGACAGGAAATTCAGATTACACAGTTTATAACATACAGTACTGAAGCAGTTATTTATCTGTTGCACTGTACTTGTGGGCATTTGTATATCGGAAGAACCACTAGGATGTTTAAAAGTAGGATGGGGGGACATGTGTAAGCGATTGCTAACAACAATACAGGTTATGCAATAGTGAAACATATTAACAGCAGAATGGGGGTGTCCACAACATTACATTTGTGGGCATTGAAAAGGTGGAGCTGGGAATCTTTGGGGGGGAAGGAGAGCTCGAGAAATTAATTGGCCATAGAGAAAGCTCCTGGATATATCAGCTAGGAGCTAGAAATGACAGAGGTCTAAATGACGCAATTGCTCTATCAGCTTTTTTGAAAAAACTTAAAAAAAATTCAAAATCAGTATAATGTATCTAGTGGTTTTATATGTGTGCGTTCATCAAAAAAAATCACAGTAAATAACATGGTGTTATAACAAATTCTTGATGCTGAGTTGTGCACATTTATTCTGAATGTGTTTTGCTTATTTTAAATTATAATTATGTAAAATGAAATTGGAATTGCCTAATGATGCACTGGGTGTATATGTGTGTGTGTGTGTGATATATATATATATATATATATCTGTTGGCGATGTAATTGCACTTTACTCTGATGAAGTAAGGGGGTGCCCTTCTGAAACTTTAGTCTTTTTTTCCTTGAAGCTCTGTCATGCTATTGAGCTATGTGTTGTTTTTAAATGAAAAGATGGTATAAAAAATATTTTTCCATTTTGTGATTTTTGCCAAGTAGCGAGTACTTTACTTTATTCCTTGTGGATTTCAGTTCATTTTGGTGAGCACCACCACTGTTTGCTGGTGCTAGTTCTTCTTGTCCTTGATTTCTCAGTGCATATTGATGCCACACACCATAAGCTCCATCCTATGCTTTTTGCACCATACAGGATCAAAGTGGGTATCCTGCTTCCTGCTGCCAAGATATTGTTTTAAAGATGATTCCCATTATTTCTGACTATGGTGACATAGTCTATAGTGTAGCTCCCAAATCTTCCCTCACCAGGGATCACGGGATGAGCTGAGTCTAGGTAGACGTCTTCTGTGCTGTTCCGAGGCCCAAAGCTTCTTAAAAAAGCTTTAAAACCTTTGGGAACAACTAGAGCTGCATTAAAAGAGCTGTATTGGGCTGGTGAGGTGCCGGGGGCCAGATCTGTGGAGTGGTGAGTGAAGAGGTGGTGATTCAGCAGGCCAGTGTCAGTGTATGCGGTAAACGATCGGTGGTAACACCAGGCCGTGCTAACAACTTGAAATGGAATCCGAGGTGGTGGAGCCCCTTGCGGGGAGATCACCTGCCTCCAAACGGCCAAAATCCCAATCCCCCACCCTTAGTGAACAGGAGGAGGTGGTAGGAAAAGAAGGGGGAGCTAATTCGAATAATGAGGACATTCAGGAAATAAAGCAGCTTCTGCAGGGGCTGGTAGAGGATTTTGCAGCTGTTAAACCAGTGCTGCAATCACTTGCTCAGAGAATGGGCGATGCGGAGGTTTGGATCACATCTCAGGAAAGAAAAATGTCTGCAGTGGAACAGGAGCTGGTGATGGTCAGAAGGCAAGTCAAGAAACTCGAAGAGAGACTGGAAGATCAAGAATCGAGAAGCCAAAGGAATAACTTGATCCTGGCAGGGTTGCCTGAGAGAGCCGAAGGGACAGACTGTGTTCTCTATGTACAGGATATGCTGCTCAAATTGTTTGGCCCCACTCCATATGGGGACGCCTACAACTTAGAGAGAGTGCACAGGGCTCTGAGAGAGGTACCACCACCAGGGGCAAGACCTTGAGTAATCATTATGCGCTTTCTTAATTACAAAGAAAAAGTTTATGTGCTGTCGGCAGCAAGGCAAACAAAATCAATGCAGTGGAATGGTGCCACCCTGTGGTTATTCCTGGATCAAACACCTGCAGTGAGAGGAAAGCAGAAAGAATATTTGGAAATTAAAAAGAAATTATATCTGGCTGGAATTAAGTTTTGGCTACAGTATCCTGCCACGTTAGTGGTGCGACTTCAAGCAGAGGAGAAGCGTTTCCTTACTGCAAAGGATGCACTAGAAGGGCTACGAGTGGAGCTTCCCAACCTATTTAGAGCGCCGAGCTAAGCTGGTTTAGAGGCAACGAAGAGTTATGGGAATGACTGGACTGGGACTATTGGGATACTAAAGTTTGCTACATTTAATTTGTCGAGCTTAATCCTTATTTAGATGATTTAATTGAAGGGTATCAAAGTGGGGGAGAAAGAGCTTCATTGATACGTATGGGCTTAAAAGAGTTTACCATGGGGGAAGAAAGTCTGGAAGAGTTTAATATAGGGTTGGGGGATGAAGAAACTCTGAAAAGAAGAGCAAAAGTAGCGGGGTGTTGGAATGAGATGGAGACTGGGGGATCGGCCAAATATTTGAAATGGGATATGGGAGCCTTACATAGCGGATGGAGTGAGAGGGAGGAATGGACAAAGAGAGAGGGCTCTGAAATGAAATATGTAGATGGGGGCAAAGTATAGAGAAATATTGGAAATGTCAAGAGTTTAAAAGGGCTATATATGGGGGCCTGGTGAATACCTGGCCAGCTGTAGAGAGTGGTACAGATGCTATAAACGAAAGGAACTCAGAAAGGTGATGACCACTTCCCATCTTCAGAGTATCAGGAGGGTGTGTTCAAGGGGAGCATTTTTTCTTATCTGGTTTTCCTGCCCAGGGTTCCCTGAGATTGCCTTGCTCCCTATCACCCAGAAGGCTTAGGAGAAAAGAAAGGGGAGATGGCTAGGGCGTTGGGTAAAATATAAGTAATAGACTCTGGCTAATAATATCTAGGAAGGAATCTTAGCCCTAGTGCGAGGGACTGAGAGCATGATAGGAGATGGCTTAATGTTAAGGTTACTGTACTGAGTGGGTATATAAGGGCCATAGGAGTGCCCTGGGGGAGGGCAGGACTCCGGGGTACTTGGACGGGAACAGGGAGAGACCACAAAATGGGGGGTTTACGACCGGGAAGGAGGGTTAATTTCTGCTGCTACCCACTAATGGGAACTCGGAATAATATTAACTAATATCTCTTGGCTACGACAAGGAGGCTATTCCTGAACAGCATAATGAGGTTATAGGTAGGGATAGAGTGGAAAGCTAGATACACTGAGGGGACCGGAAGAGGGAGATGTAGGAAAATAACTTAATCATTAGGGTAAGATCCTCTCTGTGTTTAAGAATAGATCCCGGAGTTGGTGGAGGTTATGGAGGGGCAGGGGAGTAGCATAAGAAGGAGTTCATCGATGATCCGAGAAATGGAAGGCGGGTGATCTAGGGATCGGGGGCAGGGGGGAAGGGGGAAGGAGTTGGGGATCTGGAAAGAGAGAGAGAGTCGACCATGATAGGAGCAAAGAAGGCAGGCTCGGACAAGGTTTCAAGGGTCAACAGTCCCAGTATAAGTTTTTGACATGGCTCATGACGAGTGTTAGAGTAATCTCATGGAATGTTAAAGGGCTCAGGGGTAGACATAAAATAATGGTAATTATGAGACATTTGGATCAAATGGGGGCCCATATTGTTGCTCTGCAGGAGACACATTTATTGACGGAGGAGCTGAATAGCCTTAAGCGACTCTGGGTGGGGCAGGTCTATGGGACAGGCAAGGAAAGGGCCTCAGGAGGAGTAGCGATTTTAATTAGGAAAACGTGTTTGTTCAGCGTGGAGCAGGTGACTACAAGAGAAGATGGTAGATAGACCTATATTTTGGGCTTAATATATGGTAGGGCTATTTCAGTGGGTTATATATATGGACTGACGTCCCCTGACCCGGAATTCTTTGCCTCAATAGAGAGGGATATAGCCAGTTTTTCTGGGCATTCTCTTATTCTAGCAGGAGATTGGAATGCGTATGCTGAAAATGTAGGAGATAGGATCCCGCCTATCAGAGGACCATTATCGAAGGCTCAAGTTGCTTTAAACAAACTGCTAGAGGTTGCGGCTCTGGTGGATCTGATACGGACCCACTCTATGGGGGGTAATACTATGACATTCTACTCAGCGGCACATAAGACCTAATCCTGTATTGATTTCTTTTTAGTTAATAGGGAGGTACTTATGGGAATTAGGGGATTGACAATGGAGGGTAGAACTTTTTCTGATCACTCTCCGATCAAATTAATTTGGGAACCAAAACTAGGCCCACCTAGACCACCCCAATGGAGACTGAGTGACTCCCTATTGATGGAAACAGCAACCAGGGGTAAGCTTGAGGGAGCCCTGCTAGAAATTATACAGCAACAATTATCTACATTGCTCGATAGGAAGTTGGCATGGCCAACTTGCAAAGTGTTATTTGCAGGAGTGGCTCAGGAGCTGGCAGCTCAGAAAAATAAGCAGAGGAGGGCAAAGAGGAATTTATCTTAGGGGCCATCAACTCGTTGGCTCCACTTGAGGGGTCTACAGAGGAAAATGATGGGGAACTTAAAAGCCTAAGATGGGAACTAGAGGATATTGTTTATGGCAAGGTAGACTTCGGGTTAGAAAAGATTAAAGCTAAATATCTCTTGATGGGAGACATCCCTGGACGCTTGCCGGCGGCTAGATTTAGGGAATGGGATGCGAGCAGAATGGTGACATCTATCTGGCATGGAGGGAAGCTTATAATGGATCCCCAGGAGCTAGAAGACACTTTTGCACTGCATTTTAAAGACTTATATCAGATTGGGAATACAGTGGGGGAGGAAGAAATTAATGCTTTTTTGGAGGGAGTATCTTTACCTGTAATTGACCCCACTCAAGCTAGTGAATTAGTGGCTCCTATTGGCACAGCAGAGATTGTGGAGGTAGTCAGGTCTTTACCGGTGGGAAAAACGCCGGGGCCGGATGGTCTCATGGCAAAGTTTTATCAGACTTATACCCACATTATATTGCCTATGCTTCAAGAATTCTTTAATAATATAATGCAGGAGGGAGTGTCACCCCCACCCATATCAGGCGTACATTACATTAATCCCCAAACCAGATAAACCTAGGGATTTACCAGGTAACTACAGGCCTATAGCATTAATGAATCAGGACATCAAGATCCTTACAAAAATCTTGGCCAATAGAATTTGGCGGATAGCACCGGCTATAATAAGTCAGGAGCAAGTGGGATTTATGCCAGGGAGGGGGGCACATGACGCTTTGAGGAAGCTACATCATATCTTGAATTATGCATCAGACTCTCAATTACCCTTAGCCTTGATATCTTTAGATGCTGAGAAGGCCTTTGACAGGGTCTCCCATCCTTTCCTTTTTGCCACAATGGAGAAGATGGGCTTTCCCGAAGGTCTTCTTAGATGCATTAAAAACCTGTATGTTGCTCTGACGGCTAGAGTCCTATGTAATGGCTATATCTCAAAGGAAATACAGCTGGAAAATGGGACCCGTCAAGGATGTACTTGTACTCTTTCCCCGATATTATTTAATATCTACTTAGAGCCTCTGCTGAGAGCAATTAATAATGATGGATATATAAGGGGGGTTGAGATAATGGGATGAGAATTAAAATTGTCAGTTTTTGCAGATGATATGATTTTGCATCTGCGGGATCCAGTGGTCAGGTTTGAGAGGACTAGAAAACTAATAGGGTGTTTTGCTAAAGTTTCTAACTATAAACTGAATTTGACCAAAACTCAAATTCTTCCCCTGACGCCCCATGTATACAAGGCAGATTTTGCTCAGCTGCAATTCAATGGGTGACTGATAAGATCAAATATTTGGGCATTTGGATTACAGGGAATATTGAGGTAGGGGGTGAAACAAATATGGAAGGGACCTTGTCAGTTATTAGGGGTGATTTAGTAAGATGGAGTAAGCTGCCCTTGAACTTTATGGCTAGACTTGGACTTATCAAGATGAACCTGCTGCCAAGGTTGTTATACCCGGTGTATTTAGCCCCATATAGTATTCCCAAAAAGTGGTTCAGAATGATTAAAAAGCTACTCTCATATTTTTTATGGAATCTTAAACCTCCTAGGATAAAATATAATGATCTGCGTCTATCTCCCTCTTTTGGAGGGGTTAAGCTGCCAGACCTCCATTTATATTATGTTGCGGGACAGTTAGGTCTTATGACCCAATGGGGTAGAAGTAATGAGGGAGAAGCTTATATCCTGGAATGGTTACATTTGAAGACCCAAATGATGAAGGTGGTAGGCCTCTATCTGGAGGCACCCTTGTATGCTAACATAACTAATTGTTTTAAACAAGAGCTGGGAAGCCCAGTTTTGAAGGCGGCAGAAGCTTGGTGGTCGTTTTTGACTCAGGTCCAGAAAAAGGACCAAATGAAGGCCCAAGGACAACCGTTGTTGGGTAACCCCAACTTAGTCATGGGGAACCAGGTACATAAAGGGAAGTGGTCTAGGTGGGTTTCAGGTTTGAAGTTAAAGGATGTTATTCAGGATAATAAGGTGGTCCTCCCGGTACAGTGCGATAAAATGCCCTCTTTCCATAAGGTACAACTTATACGTATGCTGGAGGGGGTGCTAAAGAGGTTAGGAGGCCTTACAGACTGTTCATTTAAATGGGATGAGCTGAGGGAGATTGATCTGAAATCCAGGGCCCTATCACAAGTGTACAAAGTACTTCTCGATTTTTTTGGTCCGAATTCTCCTATACCAGTGCCATGCTGGGACAAAATGTTGGCACCTAGAAATATTGACTGGGCTAACATATGGAAGAATAGCAAGTATATTGTAGTACCTAAACAAAGGACCTTACATTTTTTTATTGTTTCTAATCTATATTATACCCCTGTGAAGCTGTGTGATAGAGGCCTAAGACAGACAGACCTGTGTTTTAGGTGTGGCTTGGAGAGAGGAGACTTGTTACATGTGCTATAGGACTGTAGCAAAATATTGCCCTTGTGGGATGAAATAAAGAGGCGAATGGACCCAATGCTGGATTACTCTGAATTTATAATACCGGAGATATGCGCCTTAGGGGACCTATCGCAAATTGCTGGTGTTACACCTAAGTATCACTTATCCTTGATGGCGGCAGTAATTAAGTCATATGTGGTCCAGCATTGGAAGGATGACCAGCCCTATGTGTATAAACATTGGGTAGGAGATCTTATTGGGGCTTTGAATAGAATTAAGAGACATTTACATTCAGAGGGAAGGAAAGGGTTATATGCTAAAAGGTGGGCGATATTGGAGGCAATATACTCTCAGCAAGAGGTAGACATCCGGACACAGGTCTGTCTGTTGGGCTGTGATTAGCTGGAGAAACCTGGTCTGGAACATCTAAAGGGTATTAGAAACACTAGCAAACATTGGAGGGTTTGATTGGTGATTGTATGTGAGGTGGTCGGGACTTGGAATATGAATAATAGTTAGAGGTTAGGGTCTGCTAGACAAAGTGGGTGAATGGGGACTCTCTCTCTTTCCAGGAGACACAGAGGGGCGCCACCCTTAATTAGGCATTAACTTAGCATGAAAGTAGGCTAAGGAGCACCTATCGGGCTGCAGATAATTTTTATGGGGGTAAGGGGAGAGGGGTCGATGTATAAGCAGCCTGAGGATCTTATTTTAAGGTGGTGATGAAGTAAGTCTAGGTCTGGTTTGGAGGGGTGGTGGTACCTCTGTGTATGTAAATAGTTAAATTGTACATAGTTTACATAGTCAGTTTTGGATTGTGTGCCCTGGGGTAACCAGGTTTATGTTTGTCTGGTCGCTGTTTGGAAAATGAATAAAGATGTGTTTAAAAAAAATCTTCCCTCACCAGACCAGACCCCCTCTTTCAGTCTTTTTGATATTTTGCCATAGACTGTCCCTCTCACACCCACCACTGCTCACTCTACTCTGGTCTTTCACTCCCCTCTTTTGACACCAGGTGCCTTTCCCCTTGTGCCTTCCTTATATCCAAATTCATGCTCAGTTCCCTTCCCTTATACCTAACTTCTCTACTATTTTCTCCCCCTTCTTCCTCTTACCCTCGTTGCAGTAAATTTGATATTCCTTCTTTATTTATTCTAGGAAATTTACTGTTGGTCAATTTACTTTCTCATATCACTTTCCTAAAATCTTTTTTTAGCTTTAAACTTTATTGATCCACCATTAGGTCATTACATATTAGTATTTACAATACAAGAAGCTTGGGCAAGTATGTATTAAAATTACAGTAGAAGAGATTTGAACAAATACGTTATTCATTATAAACACTCATCATTGTGGCAGCTTTCTTAAATTCTGGTCCTACCTTCCCCTAATAGTCCTCTCTGCCTCTTCTGTTTTCTCTCTTAAATCTCTTCTTTATGACTTTTTCACTAGCTAGCCAAGATCCTGGCAGGACTGCTGACTGACCTGTTCAACACCTCCCTGGACACATGATGCATTCCACAGGACTGGAGAATGGCCCATGTGATGCCCATTCACAAGAGTGGCCCCAGGGATGAACCAGGCAACTACATGCCAGTGAGACTCACATCGATTGTGGGGAAACTCATGGAGACAATCCTAAAGGAGAGGCTAATGACCTTTTTGGAGGACAATGGTCTCCAGGATGGTCATCAACATGGGTTTGGTTTTGGGCAGATCCTGCCAGACAAATCTAATCAAGTATTACGACTGGGTGACCAGGGAACTGGACAAGGGCCATGCAGTGGTTGTACTGTATTTGGACTTCAGCAAGGCATTTGATTCCATGCCACATGGGAGGCTGGAGTGGGGGAGCTGGAATACATAGGGTTGGGAGTTGGGAACAAAGATGGTGAGATGGATTGTTAACTGGCTGAATGGAAGGCAGCAGAGGGTGGCTGGTTATGGGGAGCTCTCATCGCCATAGAAAGTGTCGAGCGGGGTGCCACAAGGGATCAGTACTGGGACCTGTTCTGTTCAGGATATTCATATCTGTTGACATTGCAGTGACATTGCAGAGGAACTGGAAGGAAAAGTATGCCTCTTTGCAGATAACACAAAGATCTGCAACAAGGTTGATTCACAAGGAGGAGTGGAAACATGAGAAAGGACTTGGCAAGGTTGGAGGAATGGTCAGAAGTATGGCAGCTTGGATTCAATGCAAAGAAGTGCAGAATAATGCACCTGGGAAACAAAAACCCAGGGGAAGATTACACAATGGGAGGGAGGTAGTAACAACAACAAAAATGGAAATGGACCTGGGGTAATCATATCAGATGACCTTAAGGTTAGCAAGCAATGTGAGAAGGCAGTAGGGAGGGCTGGGGGGATACTGGGATATATAGGGAGAGGCATCATCAGCAGAAAACAGGAAGTTGTTATCCTTCTGTACAGACAGTTGGTGAGACCCCATCCAGAGTAATGCATCCAGTTCTGGAGACCCCCTCTCTGCAAGAACATAGACAGAATAGAGGCAGTCCAGAGGAGGGCAACTAAAATGGTGCAGGGTCTGCAAGAGAAGCCATAGGAGGAAAGACTAAAGGAGCTTTATATGTATACCCTTGAGGAAAGGAGGGAGAAGGAGGACTTGATAGAAACTTTTAAGTACCAGAGGAATCAGCAAAGTCCAAGAGGGTAATATCTTTCAGAAAAAGAGATGTGCAAGAACAAGGGGAGACAATTTGAAGATGGGGGAGCAGTTCAGGTCAATGTGAGGAAGTATTTTTTCACAGAGAGGGTGGTGGATGCATGGAACAGCCTTCCTGAGGAGATTGTTGAGTCTAAAACTGTGAGAGAATTCAAGAATGCATGGAACAGACATAAGGCAATTTTTGTGGGGGGTAGGAAGAAATAGGCTGTTGGTTAACTAGGATCTGCAGCTTATCCTGTAGGGAAATGGGCAGACTAGGTAGGCCAAGCGGTTCTTATCTGCCTTCAAAGTCTATGTTTCTGTCTCACATGGGGTCTGGAGTAGGATCAGTTTGTACGCTGATGATACAAAGATGGGAGCAGTGGTACTGTAGATGACATCGAAGGGTGGAAGGGGCTGCAGGAGGACCTGACCAAACTATAGGAGTGATCAGAAACATGGCAGCTGGGGTTCGATACCAGGAAGTGCAAGGTACTGCACTTCAGAGGGAGAAACTGAGAGAGGATCTCTCAGCTTAGAGGGGTGCAGCTGGAATTTATAGAGGAGGAAAAGGATCTGGGGTGGTTATAACGGGCAAAATGAACAACTCTGCTCAGTGCACAAAGGAGGCAGCAAAGACCAACAGGATGCTGGGGTGTATAGCAAGGGGAATCTCCTCCAGGAATAGGGAGGTGATCCTTCCCCTATACATGTCCCTGATTAGGCATCTTCTTGAGTTCTGCATGCAGTCCTGGAGCCCATTCCTGAAGAATGATATCAAATTGTTGGAGGGGGTGCAATGTAGGGCTACAAGGTTGACCCAGGGATTGGAGGGAAAATCCTACAAGGATAGACTGGGTGAGCTGAACATGTGCTCCCTGGAATAGAGGATGGATGGGGGGATATGATTGAAACATTTAAATGCCTGAAAGGGATACATAAGATTAATACAGAAGGGATCCTCCAGCTTAGAAGAGGTAGGGATATGAGAGGGCATCAGCTGAGGTTGGAGGACGAAAGATTCCGGAGGGAAATCAGGAGACATTTTTTCATGGAAAGGGTGGTGGGCAGGTGGAATACACTGCCTGAGGAGGTAGTTTCCTATAGAACGGTGGGTAGCTTTAAGCAGGGTTAGGACAGGGTAAGGGAGTGTTAAGATGAAGAAGGAGGAGGAGGTTGGGGCAGCTGCAAGTTGAGAGGCTAGCTGCATTTTCGAGCAGACTCGATAGATCACATAGGCCTGCTTTTGCTGGCATCTTGGTATGATCGTATGTACTCCCACCTGCAACTGTCAACTGCCCTCTACCCTTTCTCCACCACTAGTGTTGCCCTGGACATTTTCTTCCCCTCATTCTCAGACTATACCTGTATAAGTAGTTTTCCCCTGCCTATCAAAACTCAATTTTAACTACTACGTGTATCTTTTGCACTGATTTGCCTTATAATTTTTATGATTATGCTCCTTTGATATACTATACTGTATTGCTGTACAGTATATGACTTCTATTTTTGTATTGTTCTTAATATGATCCAGTTTTTTCCACAACTTGATCTTTTCTCCACTTCCCCTCACCACAACACACTTCTGCAAATGAGCTTTGATCAGCTCAGTAAGTGTTTCCTGGTGGAGCATTAGAAATAAATAAAACAGGAGAAAGTTCTATTAGGGAATAACCACACTGAAAAAGGAAAAAAACAAGCAAATAAGCAGTAATGCATAACAATGAGTAATTTACATCAGAGAAGTGAAAATGCAGCTGCAATGAGCTTTGGGTGACAAAAGGAACAGGGAAAATGGCTTATTTGGACCTGAAATGGCAACTAATTTGATGGAAGTGAGCAGACACTCATCAATGTGATAAGCAGGAAAAGCGCACAGTGCAATGGCAAGTCTGACCTTGCCTCCTAGACTGAAGAGGTGCAGGAGCAAGGATCCAGTAGGCACAGTGAAACCTTTAGTGGCCAATGCAGTTAGTGTCCTCTCACCTTCCTACTGTGTCTTGGGGCATTATTCTGTGAGACACCCTCATGGACTATCTTGATAAATCCCCACCAGCTCCCTCCACCACGCTGTTGAAATACCCAGGAGCTTGGCTAAGATTGGATGGCTGCATGAGGGGAGGAGCAGGAGGCTGGGCCCAAGGAAGGAACGCAGCAACTCCAGGGGGAAGAGCGGTACACAGGATAAAGTCAGGAAGTAGATGATCACTGTTTGGACATGGAATGAAACAGATGGTGAATCTGTTTTGGCAGTACTGTCTACAGGGGGCGTGAGAACAAATATGCAGCATCTTAACCTGGGTTTTTGTACAGAATTTATAGATTGAGCTATACTTCTATTTTTGTTTAGTTTTTAGGGGCATCTTAATCGGTGCTTTGGTAAGAAAAAAACTTGTATTTTTACTTTTAGTAGTTAGTACTGTACTTTATATTTGGTTAGTTAGTGAGTGGCACCTTAATCAGTGATTTGGCATAAGGAGAAAAGGAAAAAAAACAGTAGTAGTGGTAGAGATTACTGTTTAATTAACAAATGACTTACTGTGTAAGAGTAAGTAATAACGTGGGTAGTAGGACATTTCAGTGGGCAAATGGAGTGGAGTGGGGATGGACACACTTGGGGGGAGTGGCACTAATGGGGTGGATGGGGCAGTGAAGGAAGGGGTGGTACGGGGGGATACAGGATGCTCGGGGTCAACAGGGGTAGAGTAGTGGGCTGCAATGTATGTGGGGCGGTGATATGGATGAACATTTTGTGGAAGCTAGGAGAGTGTTCAATCTGTCACAGGCTGAGGAATCTCAAGGAAGAAGTGCTGTGGCTTAGTAGAAAGCTGGAGAGGATTGGGGGGGATCTAGGGCTGAGGGCCTCCACCTGGGAGTAACATGAGGGTACCACATGGGAGGAACATTGGTTTGAGGGAATGGGGTTGGAAACAGAATGGTCAAGGGGCTGAGCAATGGAGGGAAGACTCAAGTCAGAAGGGAGAAGCCAACACACAGCAGTACAGAGGGGGCAGGAAAGAGGTTTGCAGAGCTGACAACATTGGTGATGGAGGAGGAGAGGAAGGGGGAGCTCCAGGAGTGGACAGGAGAGGGTACAGGATGGGACTGCAGAAGCGACAGTAGTTGGTCAAAAGAGATTGGCAGGCGTAAAGAAAGGAGGGGTACAACTGAAAGGGTGGACATAGGGAGCAGGAGTAAAGGGGAGAGGGACAATGCTTGTAGTGAGGACAGAATGGGCATAGCAGAGGGGCCCAGGGTGGATGGGAGGATGTGGAGGATAGTGAGAGAACAGTGAAGGGGGACAGGTCAGAGGTGGAGAGGAGGGAACTGCAGGGGGAAGGTAGAGCTACAAATATGCAGGACTCTAGAAATGGGCACCTGGGTAAAAGGGTGGGGGGCAGGGATGAGGAATGAGGAGGGGGCATATTGGTGTTGGGGGAATTCCATACTTAAAGGGATCAGATGGAGTAGTAACAGGGAAAGGCACAGTCCCATGTGGGTGGAGTCCATATCTGGGTTAATGGCAGGAAGGGTGGGGCAGTCAATTCTAAAGTGCGCAGGGAAGGGTAGGAAGAAACAGCATATAGTGGTGTACGTGAGCATGAACAATTTAGTGGAGGAGATGGTGGAAGTAGTGGGAGTGTGGTCTGAGGAAATGGGAAGGCTGTGCGAGGAGATAGGGGATTTGGTGGCCTTCTCGGAGGTGCTTGCAGTAACCTGAGAGAGCACGGTGAGGAAAGGAAAGATTGGGGATTTCAACACATGACAGGGAGAATCGTGTCAGTCCAAGGGGTACAGGGTAGCAGGAGGCTGGGGCAGGACCTGGGACAATAATGATCTATATACAGGGGATAGGTTATACTTGAGTGGGGAGGGGAAGGGGGTATTAATGCAGAAGTTACAGGGGTACATAGCAACTAAGGTGGATTTAAACTAGGTGGGGGTTGGTGAGTGTATAACTGGTAGGCAGGGATCCCAGAGAGGAGAGCCAAATAAGCTTACCCCCCATGATATTGTGGAAGGAATAGGGGAAGAGGCATAGGGGGGGTTTAAGAGGGGGAGAATCAAGGAGGGGAAGGGAAAGGAAGAGGTTGAAGGGTGGTCTCACTGAATGCAAGAAGATTAGGTAACAAATCATCTGAGTTACAGGCTCCCTTGGCAGTGGGGAGGGTGGACATTGCTGCCATCACAGAAATGTGGGCCACCAAGTACCAGGACTGGGATATGATGATGATAATATCCATAGGGTCTAGAAGGGAGGGTTATCCTGTTCATGGATGATACAAAGCTATGTAACAGCGTAGAGACACAGAAAGGTATAGAAAAATGAGGAGGGATCTGAAGAGGCTAGAAAACTGGTCCAGGGAATGGCAGCTGGGTTTCAATGCAAAAAAGTGCAAGATTATCCAGCTAGGGAGAGGAAATCTTAGGGCTGAACATGAACGAGATTGGGTAACACTGGAGACCACCACAGAGGAAAGGGATCTAGGGTTAGTCATAGAAGACAGTCTCAAAGTGGCTAAACAGTGTGACAAAGCAGTTGGAAAGGCTAACAGAATGCTAGGGTGCATAGGGAAGGGTATAACAAGCAGAAGCAGGGAAGTGGTGGTACCGTTGTACAACTCCCTACTAAGGCCTCATCTGGAGTACTGTGTTCAGTTCTGGAGGTCCCATCTCCAAAAAGACATAGACAGAATGGGGATGGTACAGAGGAGGGCAACAAAAATGGTGTCGGGATGCGGCATGTCATATGAGGAGAGACTCGGAACTCTAAATACGTACTCCCTGGAGGAAAGGAGAGAGATGGGGGACATGATAGAGACCTTTAGATATCTAAAAGGGATCAACAGGGTACCGGGGGGAGCATCTTTCACATGAAGGGAAATAGCAGAACAAGGGGGCACAGCATGAGACTAAAAGGGGGAAAACTTAGAGAGAACTTAAGGAAATTCTACGTCACTGAAAGGGTGGTGGAAAGATGGAACAGTCTCCCCCAGGAAGTGGTTGGGGTGGCCACAATTCTAGGATTCAAGAATGTGTGGGATAGGCACATGGGAATTATCAAGCTAGGGTAAAGGGGGGAGGGCTTGTAGCATCTAGTGTATCTTAAGCATTAGAAAGAGGGATAGGGCAGACTGAATGGCCAGAAGGCCCTTATCTGCCACAACATCTATGTATGTATGATCCCAGGGTATAAGATAGTCAGGAAAGATAGGGCTAAGGGGAGGGGGTGTGTGGCAATCTAAGCGTGGGAGGGCATAAGGTGCATAAGGGAGAAGGGGTAGGAAAGCAGGACAGAGGCCCTATGGATGCATTTTCAGGACTCAAAAAATAGGACACTAAGGATGGGGGTAGTGTACAGACCACCAGCACAAGTGGAGGACCTGGATAGAGAGTTAGCTGAACAGATTAAAAGGGTCTGTAGGAAGGGGAACATAGTAGTGGTGGGGGACTTCAACCTACCTGGGGTAGATCGGAGCACCCCAACAACCACAAGTGCAAAGGAGCAGGTCATATTACAGTCATTTCTGGACACTTTCTTGTTGCATTAGATTCATGAGATGAGTAGGGAAGGAAGGACTCTGGACCTGGTGTTATCAAATGGAGAGGCTGTAAAGGATCTGGTGTTGGAGGATCCTCTGGCTGGGAGTGGCCACTACGTGGTGTGGTTCACGCTCAATATGAGAAGGGGAAAAAGGAAGTATGGGTACCAGGGTGGTTGAATTTAAGAGGCAGGACTATAAAAAGATGGAGGAACTTTTGGGTAGGCATCTGGAAGGAATTCAGGCAAGCATGGATGTTTGTCAAAAGTGGGATATTATTAAAACAGGACTAGTAGAAGCTACTGAAATATGTACAAGGACACAAATTAAGAAGGGAATGGCAAAGAAGCCCAGTCGGTTGACTCAGGAGGTCATGGAAGGAGTGAGAACCAAGAGAAAAGCATTTCAGAGGCTCAGGAAATCAGGAGGGAAGGTGACAAAGATGAGTATATGAAAAAGTCCAGGGAGGTTACCAGGCTAGTCAGAGCAGCCAAGGATTCCAGACAGCTGAGGCTGGCACAGGGCATTAACAACAAAGAAAAGGACTTCTTCAGATACATTAGCAAGAGATGGAAGAACAAAGACCAGATTGTGAGGATTAGAAAGGAAGGTGGGTGGGTTGGGGGACCAGTCAGAAGGCACTTAATGAGTACTTCTGTTCTGTGTTCACAAAAGAGAGAGGGGACCATATAACTCAGGGGAGTGTTGGGGTGGGCAGGGGGAGGGGTGACTGATACAGGGATCACAAAGGACAGGGTTCTGGAGGTATTAAGGGCATTGAGGGTGGACAAGGCACCAGCACCAGACGGTATTCACCCTAAGGTACTTAAGGAACTGGTGGAGATTCTGGCAGGACCACTGGCTGACCTGTTCAATACCTTCCTGGACATAGAATGCATCCCACAGGACTGGAGGATAATCCTTGTGGTGCCAATTCACAAAAGTTGCCCTAGGATGAACCAGGCAACTACAGACCAGTGAGCCTCATATCAATTGTGTTGAAGCTCATGGACACAATCCTAAAAGAGCAGATGATGACATTTTTGGAGGACAATGTACTCCAGGATGGTCAGCTGAGCTGTTAGCTTTTATGCAATGTACAAGAGCCAATACCTACTTCTTTGTGACCAAACTTGAAGTGAAATTCAGGGTGATTAATTGGGGGAACCTGCAATCCAGGCTCCTTAGGCATAAGCTCCATTGAAGCACAGTACTTCAAGTCAACCCTGTAGCAAAATCTTGACTCCCCTTTGAAATATTGTCAGGCTCTTAGCACCATTTTTAACCCCCCTCCCATGTCAGACCCCCCATTCCTGCTTGTCAATAACAAGCTTGTCTTCGATCCTCCTCTGTCACCTCTATCCTCAACTCATTTTTTCTCTACCTGTGCCCTTACCTCCAACCCAGCCCATCCCCACCTCCCCACCATCCCCTTATCCCCTGAAGATTTTCATTTCTCTTCAGTCTCTGCTCATGAGGTTCTCCATTCCCTCCTGTCCATTAATCCATGCAAATTGAGTCCAGTTGGACTTGATCCTCTCCTTCTCTGGATATCCACTCCTGCCATAGCCCTTCCTCTCTCTTCCATCTGTTAAGTCTTTCCTTCACTACTGATACTGTCTCCCAGGCCCGGAAAGCTGCCAAGGTTATTTCCCTTCACACAAGGGGTGAGCACTCCTTGTGCAACTGATTGCTCCCCCTTGAGAAACAACAATATGGTGTCTGAGGCAGCTGCTGATTAAAGTTCCCTACTTGTTTCTGGGTTTGGGCACTGAGGAGTACTAGAAAACAGCACATACTACAGGGCCATCCAGTACAACCATGGGAGCAGGAAGTCAGCAGTGCAATCTCTGAGTGGATGAACTAGCAACACTACGTGATCAGTCGGCTGCTACTTCTTCATGCTCCCACTCACAGCATTGCATATAGATACCGGTGAAAGAATACCAAACAAACAAAATCCTTGTTGTGGGTGGGGAGTAAAGGAAAAGCAACAACAAAAACACATCTCGGGGGGGTAGGGCAGAAAACTGCTTCTCATTCCATGATCTACCTAGCCACAATGAACTCTTTTATGTAGTCTGAAGAATATTTTAACAAAACTCAATAAAAAATACCAAAATAAAATCCCCTATAAAATGAGCATTTTCATAACATTTTTAATGCTTATATTTTCCCATTGCATAATTGCAGTAATCCACCAAAGGATGTGGGGTACACTGGGATTTACCCACTTTTGGTGAAAAAAGAAAGACAAAGGGAAGGATAGTGAGACTGAAGGGGGAGGATGGGGGCCACGTGGAGGATGACAACAGTAAAGCTGACATATTAAACAGGTATTTCTGCTCAGTCTTTACTGAGGAAGAGAAGGTAATGGGTCTGAAGGAGTACAAGGTGAGAATGGTGCAGAAATGGACAAAGTCCCTTTACCGAGAAAGGGTCCTGAAGGAACTGGAAGTAATAAGAGTTGATAAAGCAATGGGGCCAGATGGGGTGCACCCCAGGGTCCTTAAAGAACTAAGAGAGGTGGTGGCTGAACCTCTGGCTATCCTGTTTAGCCGATCACTGGAAACAGGGGAGGTACCCAAAGACTGGAGGACAGCAGATGTAGTCCCCTTATACAAAAGTGGGAACAAAGAGGAAGCGGGGAACTACAGAACAGTCAGCCTCACCTCGGTAGTGGGGAAGATCATGGAAGCACTACTGAAGGAGAGATTGGTGGAACATCCAGTTGTCAATGGACTACAGGACCCAAGGCAGCATGGTTTCACCAGGGGGAGGTCATGTCAGACCAACCTCGTTGAATTTTTTGACTGGGTGACTAGGGAGGTGGATCAGGGGAGGGCAGTGGACATGGCCTATCTGGACTTCAGCAGGGCCTTTGACACTGTGCCACATAGAAGACTATTACACAAACTGGGGAATATGGGTGTGGGCAGGACAGCAGTGTGGTGGATAGGTAACTGGCTGGGTGGCAGGACACAGAGGGTGGTGGTAAATGGCTGTCACTCCACAGAGGGAAGAGTGACCAGTGGGGTACCACAGGGATCAGTGCTGGGACTGGTCCTATTTAACATCTTCATCAGTGACATTGCACAGGACCTAGAAGGCAGAATTTCACTGTTTGCTGATGACACAAAGCTCTGTAACACAGTAGACACACCAGAGGGTGTAGACAGAATGAGAAGGACCTGCAGAAACTTGAAGAATGGTCAGGGGTTTGGCAGTTGAAATTCAATGCAAAGAAGTGCAAGATAATGCATATGGAGCACAAAAACCCTGGCACAATATATCAGTTGGGGGTGAGGATATAGCATGCACCAAGCAGGAAGGGATCTTGGGGTTATCATCTCTGATGACCTCAAGGTAGGAAACAGTGACAAGGCAGCAGGTAAAGCAAATAGGATGCTGGGATGTATAGGCAGGGGCATCACCAGCAGGAAAAGGAGGTCATTATTCCGCTATACAAGACACTAGTGAGGCCCCACCTGGAGTACAGCGTACAGTTCTGGAGACCATACCTACATAAGGACATAGACAGGGTAGAGAAGGTTCAGAGGAGGGCAACAAAGATGGTGCATGGATTGCATCACAAGTCCTATGAAGACAGGTTGAAGGAACTGAACATGTACTCCCTGGAGGAGAGGAGGGAGAGAGGGGATATGATAGAGACATACAAGTATCTCACAGGGAGGAACAGGGTGCAGGAATGCACTATTTTTAAGTGAAAAAGATGTTCCAGGACTAGAGGGCATGGGATGAAGTTGGAGGAGGACGATTCAGAGGAAACATGAGGAAGAATTTCTTCACAGAACGGGTGATGGACAAGTGGAACACCCTGCCAGAGGAAGTGGTGGGGGCTGAAACAATCATGGGATTTAAGAATGCACGGGATAGACATAAAGGAATTCTGGAGGTCAGGGGTAAGGGGCAACAGACTTCTAGGAAAACATAAACTGAACTTACAAGCTCAAATGGGCAGACTGGGTGGGCCATAGGCCCTTATCTGCCGACACTGTCTATGTATCTATGGTGCTATTTAGTCACTTGCCTGAGACCGTGTTACCAGACCACACCAGACATGGGTAAATCCCAACATAACCCACACCCTGTTGTAGATTATTGCTTAATTTGTGTCTGGTTCCCTCAAATTTTACTGTGCTGTAAATACTTTGTATGATTACTTGCTGATCTAAAATGTGCATCATTTTTAGTATTCTTCTTTATATTTTTTGATGTATGGCACCCTGAGCCAATGGAAATGGTATCTTTAAAATAAAGTTACTACTACTACTGTTTGCTTGATTCTAAATTCTTAGTAAATTAGCCCAATCAGTGACTATAACCTATGCTGCCTACTTGCACTGTTACCCATATTGTAAAATATAGCTCTATGAGCTAGGGACTTCGCATTGAGGATTACATTCTAGCAGTTGAGCTTGTATGTGTCCATACATAAACTGGGTATAGTCACTACCATGCAGCAGGAGGAGTTGACAAGATGGCCCCTAAGCCCCTTCTCTCATTACAAATATATGTTCCTATGTAAAAACAGAAATACAAAAAAAAAATAAAGTTCAGAAATTAGTTTACATTACCAGCAGTATTCAGCAACTAGAATGCATCAGCTCTTTAAAGTAGCAACCCATATCAAGTGATATGAGCACATATAAAGTATACCATAGACAGCAGTATATACAGTGTATAACAATAACACTGGCAGGATACATAGAGTACATAGCATTGTAAAAACATTGTGAAAACAATTATAGGCATAAAAATTGTGTAATGTCAAGGTAATTTAACAGTTTGTAATGGAACATTGTGTGACTGGCACCGAAATGGAGGTAAACGGTAAACTATTCCAAAGGGTTGGTGCAGTACAGAAAAAAGGCTTTGTGACTGTGATTAGTTTAGCTACCAAGAGATACAATATAAGGATGGATTAGGACATCAGTGATACCCATCTGAAGGGAGTTTGTTTCTTTTTGGCATGATGGTGCAGCACGTTTTACAGGGGGCCCACACTGGGCATGTTGAAGTTAATGGCCACCAATATGATCTGTAGAAGCAAATCTGCAATGCTGGACATCAAGAACTCCTTGCATGCATCCCTCACAGTGCCATTTCTAGCTCTTTTGCTCTTTCATAGGGAAAGGACCTGGTTATTGAAGAAGCTCATTTTATTTGAAGAAGCATGGTATTTGATCTGAAAACTTTCGAAGTCATCAGTAAATTAGGCATTATTATACCAGCTATATAATTCACTAAATGTAACTGTCATTTCAAGCAGGCTAGAGAACTTGTGCTCTAGAGGAGAGGAGGCAGAATGCACAGTGTGAGCTTGCACTGCCAGCAGCAGGCACTACAGCAGGATCAAGAACAAATGAATTTACTAGACTGGGTAAGGTGTTCTTGAATGATTTCTTGATTTATTTTTTATGTATTTATTTAAATTTGTTTATCTAGTAAGAGCAGTTAATCAATGTCTTTTCTTGGGCTCAACACTGGCCAAAGTTACAACAATAAAAATATATAACAACAGTACACTATGCAACATAAAACAGACAATTATACACAACTACAAGTAGATTTTTCCAATGGGTGTTGATAAAGATGAGACTTAAAAGCTTGTTAAGACACAAGGTTTTGGACAAACTCAGGTGGAGAGATACAAAACAAAGGTGCAACATTGGAGAATGCCCTCTGCCCCATCTTTGTCTTGAACAATTTGTAATTAGATAAATTTGATCTGCTGAACTACTTCACAAGACAAATGTTTTCTAACTAATAAATCTTTGAGAGAAACGCAATTTGGATAATTAAGAATCTTAAGGATCATATGACTAAAAATACTGAATTAATGCAAAGGGGGCAATCCAATCCAATCTAGAATATAACAAACAGTGGTGGGTACTTACTGGTACATGTAGAGTAAGTCAGCAGATATTATTACAAACCATATAAAAACTGGATACATCTGTATTAACTGTTTTCCAGAACATTTGGGGAAATAGTCAAAAAAGGGGGATAATGGGACCAACTTCAATTTCAGTTTAAGTTTCAAAAGAGAAATAATGCTTAATCTTACAAACAACACCCAATTTTTGAATCATGGTTTTACAAACCATATTTACAGCATATGCTCAGTAAAGAACAAAATAGAGTCCGATAACACATGTAAATGTATTTAATGTGTTATTGACTCCATTCATTTATTAATTTATTTGGTTCCAGCTAGATTTTCTGTGGTTGGGGGGAAGGGGGGCATCCATTTTACATCTGAGTTGAACTTGGAGGTGCATGCAGTGGATAATGCCTCATTGTTTAAACATGTGGTCATGTGTGGGTACTGCAGTTGTAAATTGTAGCATTCTCCATGTGTATTGACCCCCTGTCTGTGAGGGGGATTTCCTTTGGGGAATTGTAGATTGCATCACTGACAGGGTGTTGGAGTTAGCTAGATGGTATATTTTGGGTGATTTTAATGCCTGGGTTGATGATGAACTCTCACATTTTGTACTAGACTTCCTCCAGGTGATGGAGTCCCTGAACACTGCACTAGTTGTGACTTCTCAACTCACCAACATGGCCATGACTTAGATTTTTTTTCCCTGATTCTTGAGGTGGTGGGTATTGAGATTGATCCAATCAGTTAGTTGTTTCACTTCACTGTCAAGTTCTACTTCAGCAGCCCCCTTGTGGTCCACTCTCCAATGGAGATGGTCAAGTGCTGTTCTTTAAGAGGGCTATGAACAGAAGGCCTTCAGCCTTGTGGCCTACTACATCCCTGGGGTGTGCATTAAAATTCTGTAATGCAAACCTCCTGTGCATTATTACATATTTATACACTACTATATCGTATACCATGATATTTCATGGTATATCAGATGAGTTTCTTCTCAGTCTGTATACCATATGATATCATGTTGTATCAGAGTATATTATTTTCTCATTTATCATATATGCTGTCCTTCTTACCTTGCCCATAGCATCTATTATAGCCACTTTATTCCACGGTGGCTGAAAAAAAAACAGAAATCCTCTTATAATTTAATAATTAAAGAACCACAGAAGTCAACTAGTTCTTCTGAACACAAAATGTTCATTATCACAAATCATGTTTTCTTGTCCTATAAATAAAAAAAATACATAGAAAGTATAAAAACAGATGTTTCTAATACTATCATAATAATAATATTTATCATATATGTATCTATATACAGTATATATATAACATACATATATATATATATATATATATAGATATAGATATAGATATAGATATAGATATAGATATAGATATAGATATGTATACTATAAATAACAGAAGAGATAATACAAAATAACCATAATGTAAAAATATTGTAAAATCTATGGCACTGCAAGGGAGATAATAATAACTGGCATGAGGTAATGCAGAGGATTGAGGACTATGGGGGGAGGGAGGTACATGCGTTATAGTCATCAATGAATAGTAACTGATAGGGTAGCTTACATTGGGTCATGGTGGTCTAAGTGGGTTTTGAAAACTCTGTCACAACACCACAAACACTGATGCACAGCCACTTATGTTGACAGGCATACACATGATACACAGTTGTGTATGGTTTTAAAGTCATTCTTGCATATACAGTACTTTGAAGTGCCTGCACACACTGAAAGTCCACACACCTAAAGAAAACAGCTCTATTCTGTACGTGGCAGCTGATTTATGCCAGCAATCACCCCGTAAAAACAGAAGACAAACAATCTGCAGTGAGTGAGGCATTCCTTCCTGTAAGAAACTGTAATCCATTCTGTGTATTAATGTCACACCTGAGAGGAGGGTTTGAGTGACAATCACATATTAAAGTGCCTTAAACTTTTATCAGTCCCCTCAAAGTATCTTCCTTTGTTAATCAACAATATTTTTCTTTGTCAGCAATGGGGGAATGCATAGGATGGGGACAAATCACAGTTTAAGATTCGGCATCTGAAATTAACTGTTAACCATCATGGTGACAGGGCAACATGTAACTTTCCACTGCCACTATTCATTTAATACTTTAGGGGGAAACATGCTATAATATTTTCAAAAGTTTTAAACTAGTTTTTTTTTTAACTTGCACATTCAATGGACTAGGATTAGCAGCACTGAAAGAGCAAAGGTGAATATGGCAGGGAGGAGGAGCACCCATCAGCTGAAGTGTTTGTTTTTATATGTTGCTCTCAGGGAGTCTTGGATTCCAAGTCAAAAAGGTAGCACGTCAATAGGGTGAATCAAATTGAGCGAGGTAAATTGGGTGAGCACATTTGGGTGACCTCCACACCACAGTGACCACACAATAAGGGGAACAACAAATATGCAGTGAACCCCAATGGCAAAGTGCGGCATGATGTTAGAATCCTTAAGATGGGGGGTGCATGGGGCACAGCCCCCCATGGCATGTGCCAGGGAGAGAAGCCCCCCTGCAAAAACAAAGACATGAACCATTGCTTGGATGCACCTTTTGCCATTAATATGTGCAACAGAGCAACTGGTAATATAAAAGGGATAACGCATTACAAGGTAGCCAGGTGTTGTAGGTGGACATCTTACCTGTTCTGTTGCGATGTCCTTTGAGTTCCTTAGAATCCAATGCAGGATGCCATTGCTAGTGTATGGTGGGTACATCTATCACCATGATAAGTAGCTGTCTAATGCCTTGTTGTAGCGTGCCAGTACCCAAAATGACAGTCGCTGTAATATATTCGCTCAAATTGCAGTCACTAAACAAAAGTTGTCCATTTGACATGGAGCCTCTGAAAGCAGACTGTGAAACATTCATTTTTAATCCTTTCAGACAAAGTTGGTAGTACTAATGCTCTGCTGCATTCGTAACCTTCAAGAAACTTCTGGAGTTCAGGCTATCCGGAATACCATTCCGATTGTGCAGTTGAGATAGTATTCTAGGCAGCCTGGGCTCAAGTCCAGCTAAGGGACTTACTTCTTTCTCACCTCTGTTTATATGTGCTCCATAAATATGCACGCCGCACTCCTGTGTAATTGTTACAAACTTCCAGAGTTCCAAGAGGACTAATACTAAAAAAAAAAAAAAAACTCCATTTAGTGATTGTCTGCTGCTTTTGGTTGAGGAGAGCAGGAAAGATTCCTGGGGGCATGGGAAATGCATTTTAATATTGTTGCCACTTATGAAAAACATTGTATTAGTTCCAAATTGTACTGTAAATGATTTGAAATCCATATGAAAGAGAGCTGCTTAAAATAAATTAAAGAGTAAGAGAAATCAGTGTTTGGACATGGCAAATGTTATTTATTTATTTATTGAGTATTGGATTACAACACCTTTGAGCAATACAACTCATTTACAAAGGTTCCACATCAGTAGTACAAAAACAAAACAAGGTAAACAGTAGATAAGTAAATAGCAGATATCAAGAATATACTTTAAAAAAAAATACTCACCCTCTTGATTTAGGATGTGTTCCATGATATATACAAGAAATAACCCCCTAACGTTCCTAATAAAATGTTAGTGTCTACCCTCAAAGTGTCTGTAGTGTGATACATATAAAACTTCATGCTGACTTGGAAGACAATCTTATGGTGGATTGTGACAATTACTAATCTGATATGGAGTGCTGACCATTTTCTTTCTCATTTCAGTTCTTTGTGTTATTTATAGATTTATTTATTTAGTAAATAGCAATGTTTTCATTCTAGCCACGTCCCTGTCTGTTCCTGGCCACCACTCAACCCCCAACCCCAGATATTGGTGGATGAAAATGCTGGCCAATCACACTGTGATTTGCCAGTTTGAATCCTCAACACCCCACCACACACACACAATTTGATAGGCAGTCAGAGTCTGGACAAGCTTAGTACATAACTTTCCAAGCCTTCTAAAGAATGCCCCCAAACAAGACCAATCAAGACCAGTTCTTTTAGGTTGTAGATAGGGCCAGTGAACTGCTCCTCTTCAGTTCTCCTTCCAAGTTCTGGGAAATCATCTGGCATTACGGTCCCTGCTGGAGCTAAAGAGATTTGCTTTATCTTGGAGTCTGCACTTAGTTTAAGATCATAAAGTAAGTTAAAGACATCTAAATCTATTTATTTATTTTTGTTCTGAAATGAAGGGTGATTTACTGTATAGTCCTTACTTTTTCAAACATGAGTGTTATATTCTGATAACTGAGTATGGCATTGAGTATGTACTGTTTTGTGTAAATTAATGAAACTAATTCATGAAACATCACTAACAAAATAATCTGGTTAATTTTAGTTGGCTTCTATCTGTATCTCCCCTAGAGCTGGAAAAATTAGCAAATTCTGAATTAATGGAATTTTCTCAAAATTCCACAAAATCCACATGAAATGTTTCAGAATTTTCTGAATTCTTTAACAGGCTATTTCTTGGTCCGTGTTGGAGATAGAAGTTTGAAATTTGGCATGTATATTGTCTGGGTATATGCCCTAACAGTCTGGAAAGTTTAATAACAATTGGATGAAGGGTGGAGAAATTATAGGACTCAAAATCTGGCAATTTAATATTCATGTGAACATTTTTGAAAATGTGTCTATGCTTTAAACATAGCCACCATTGGAGTTAGATAATTGAAATCTTACATGTACTGTCCTGGAAGAGTCATAGAAATTTCTAAACAGGGAAGTATTTTCAGAATCAACATTTTTTATCAAAGGCATGTTGATTTTGAAACATGTAAGGTGAGACTAATGTCTGTGTTTTCAATGAAGATGAATTTAATGAACTTTTGTGATGATGTCCCTCTTTTGAGGTTGTGTGCGTGGAACACTTACAGTAGGTAACATTCTTCTTGTTGTTCTTTAGAGTACCACTTTCCTAGTGTGCACCCTTTTACTTTGTAAACAGAGAAGTACTGGTTATATAAATTGTAAGCTTTAGCCACGACCTGCCTCCTGACACGACTTCCCGGGCTCACTTCTGAACCCTGGTCATCAGCATGGCAGCATGATGTTCTGATGCTGGACCATGGGGCTTGCCTTAAAGCCTAATATTTAGGGTCAATGAACCTAACAACACTGGTAATATTCTGTTATTAGCATTAAATGCATAGAGACTTAAAATTCAACTGTTTACATCATTGCAAAATTTTAAAATATCTGAATGTTTGGATTCTTATGACTCAGTCACCTTTAAAGCTAGAGAGATGACATTTGGCACAGTTATGTATGGATATTAATAAAGGCACCATACCAAACTTAGTGTAATTTGGAAATATACATCTAGTTTACGTAGTTAACTGTAATTTCAAAATGTCCAAATGTTTGGAGGTTTATGACGCAGTCATCTTCAAGGATAGAGATCCAAAATTTTAAAACCTTCTCTAGGGGCAGTTGCACAGTCATCCTGCCAAATTTAGTGCAATTTGGACACATTCTTCTTAAATTAGATGGAAATAACTGAAACCACAATTGTGACAAAATGTCACTAGATTTTTGCAGAATTTTGCAGACACAATTACCATTGTGCCAGAATTCTGTTGTCAGATAACTTTTGCCCAGCCCTAATCTCTGTCACAAGTCTCAAAATAGGCAGAATTAACTTGTGAACCCTCCTTCCTGGTCAACAAAAACTAATGTAAACAAGAATATAATGGATAAAAGCAGCTGTAAATGTATAAATGAAATTATAAAAAAGGAAGGAATGGATTTGGTGTGTGTGTGTGTGTGTGTGTGTGTGTGTGTGTGTGTGTGTGAATATGCTTGTGGAGTGTTGTGGGGCTGATGCTGTGTGTACCCCTTCAAATGGGGAAATGTAAAAACCATTATTGTATTATAGGAGTGTGGTCATGCCCCTACAGTTAGGCTTGAGTTGGCACTTTAATGTATTTAAATTTTGAAGGCTGAAGATAGTTTTGACGTTGAACTCCCAACAACACAGTAATTATCTGCTTGTGTGTCTCACAGACATCACTGTAGTAGTGCTGCTAATGCTATACTACAACACCTTTCATTCTCTCCCTTCTTGCAAAACAGCTTGCATGCTACATTTTGTAGCATAGCTCTGTCTCCACAGTCTTTACCTATGGCCACTATTTTGTACTACTACATGCTCCATTATGCATGACTTCTACCTAATCAACATTCTACATTGCAGGAAAAAGCAGAAGTTATGGTGTCATTCAGAAACAGAAGAAATATTTAGAAATGTCAACATTCATAGCTGTTAACATACCCCATGGTAATTGTAGTCCTTTGTAGTATTATGTGACTATGTTAACTGTTGATTGAAAAATGTACAATTGTGTTGAGCTGTACTGTACAAAGTGAATTTGAAATGTATGACAGACGTAAACTGCAATTCTTATTTGTAGAAAACATTACAGTTCTCAAAATCTATTTACTACTTTACACTGCACAATAGTATACTTTGTCTTCACAGCAGTACTTCTCATCACTGGGCAGTACCATTACCAAAGTCTTAAATAACATCATACTGATATAGAACCAAAAAAAGAACCTTTTGGGTTCATAACTAATACATTGTCTTCACAGAAATCTTTATCCTCACAGGTAAAGAAACTCAAAGCAACAAAATGATGCTTTTTTGCTCATAAAGGTTCCATGTCATTTCAGCTACTGAAAAAACAGCGAGAGCAATTTCAGCAATGCAATCATAGCAATGCACATTTTAGCAACCAGCAACTTCAGCGAGGGACATTTCAGCTAATATAGTCAGGTCTTATTTTTGCTGCTAGTTATTGCAGGGGGGCTACACCCCCCTGCACCCCAATAGGGGGCTGCACCCTGATCCCCATTTCTAAATTGACATCCTCCGAGTTGCTCATTGACATCGGAGGATCGCTGAAATGTCACAGTTGCTGTAATGCTGCAGTCGCTGTAATTGTAGTCGCCGATTTTGCTTCGCTGTAATTGACTCTCTGTAATTGAGTTACTGAATTGACGTGCTACCCTCATGGTTAATACATTGCCATCACAGAAACCTTTATTCTCACAGGTGAACAAACTCATCACCTGACACAAATCTTTATAATCACAGGTGAACCAAATCAGCATATTCTTTCTTCACTTGACCTTTTACTGACACAGCACCAGAAAAGAAAAGGTCCTTTTTTGCATTTTGCTAATATATTCTTCACAATTACAGATGTATAGCATACTACAGTATATTCCCTTCACAGAAATCTTTGTTATCACAGGTAAACAAACTCACCAGATAGTGTCTTCTGGTATGACAACTATAGCAGCAAAAGGCAATAACTACTTCACTTCCAGGTTTACAGGCTCATTGCAACCTTACTATTACTTATTATCTTCACAGTGTAATACTTGAAAGAGCAAGAAATCTTGTTAAAATCTGCATAACACAACATATGAAGTATATTAATTTAATTTATTTTCTTTTCTGCTGTCGCATCTCACACAGCAATTGAGGCACTGAGAGAAGACCTCAACTAGTCCACAAGCACCATGACACAGGTCATCAAACATCTGGCAGAATCCATTGTGATGGTACTACAAACTCAATACAAAATGCTAACTACCATGTACTATTGCAACAGACTTAATTGGCAGACTTACGAGGCCCTCTGTGGTCTCCGTAGCAACACGACTTTCCTTCCTTGCAGTATTGGAGAGCTCTGACAAAGCCGTGAGGACAGTGTTGCAGCATAGTAGATCACACTCAAGTTGCTTCATGGACTGATGGTTTAACTGTGTGACACAAAAGAAGCCATCCTTGAGACCAGCAGGATACTGCTGCAGCGAGAAGACCAGGCCCTCTCTGTATTATCTTGTCAGGAGTCAGAAGATCTTCTTTTACTTCCCCCTCCTAAATTCAGTCCTGTAGAGGAGGAGGATTGTGATCCACCAGATCTGTGTCTCCAACATGGACACTGCCAGTGAACACCTGCTTCCACTTGTGGTCTCACTCAGAAAGTGACAGACAGCCCCGCATCATGATGTCTCAGGGTGGGTACCTCCTCATCTCCCACAGCATCATGATGTCTTAGGATGAGTACCTTGTCATCTCCTAAAAAAGTACTTTGGCAAAAAAAATCTATTTTTTGGTTTAAATTTATTTTGTAATATGAAAAGATTGCCATTTTATTTTCATTTAAATGACTGAATTTAGAGAAAGATTTGTATTTTTTTGCTTTACATCTTGTGATTCATTAAGTAAAATATTTATTGAAAATGATTTTATAAAATATCTTATTTTTATAGTGAAACCTGGTGTGTCACATCTTTATTTCTACTTGTATTAATTTGAGGAAGTTACGTCTTGTTGAAGTTCAAATGTGTGAAAAAACTAAGTCGAAAATCTTTTTTCGTATGCAAGACTCCTATTTCATAGGAATGAAAAAGCCATTCAAAAAGGATTCATTCATACAAAAAAATAATCAATAAAAAAACTAAGTCTGAATAATTTTTTCATATTATGGCATCCTTTTTAGTATGAATGAAAAACCCATATGAAAAAGTATCCCTTCATATGGATGCACTTCCATTTCTCCAAAAAAGCAATTTACTTACTTGCTTCAATGGCTTGTGACACTTCCAGTATTATCCTAAGGGAATTTTAATTTTTTGATTCTTCTTTTTTAATTCAGTGTATTTTATATTTAGAACAAACAGATAACAATTATAACAAAACAAAACAAAACAATAACATCCACCACCCCAGTACAAAATAAGTGAAATTAGGTACAGAACAGCAAGTGCACCAAGATAAAGGAAACTGAAAAAAAAACTGCAATCATTGGCAGTCAACCATTATGCTAAGAGGGAAAAAAGACAGAGCATACTAAAACAACCCATTAATAAAACACACTAATGAGACCACAAGATTAATAAAAACAGAGTACCTATAAATGGCAAGATTAAAACATATCTGGTAGATGAAGTATAAAGTGCTTGAAGTTTTGACCACTTAAATTCATAAGCTGACATCCAATTTCATACACTGGCTATGAGCCTCTCTAAATGAAGATTGTACAATAACTCACTGAGCCATTCCAGATATGCAAGATGATGCTGATCCCTCCAACAGCATAAGATCAACTTCTTCATTGTCATAGAAATCATTGCTATGTGATATTTTCTTTCCTTAAAAAGGATCGTCATATAGTCATCTACTATACAGATTTTAGGGTAAAACAATCTTGAAGACTCAAAAGGGAGTCCATTTTCTCTTTAATTTCCATCCATAATTTACTAACAGGAGAACATTCCCCCAAAATATGTAATAATGTACCCTCCCCAATACCACATCTAGTATAGAGCACGGAATCTGATCTTCCCATTTTGATCAATTTCTGTGAAGTATAGTAAAGGTTATGTAACATACAAAACTGTGTTAGTCGAAGTCTATCTTGGGTTGTAGAAATAAGAGAGATTTCCAAATCAGAGTCCATTGTAAGGAAGCATCCAGAAGAGCAAACTGTCAGTACCCACAATCGGTTCTATGGTTAATATACAGTTCTTGAAGAAGCAATTGGTACATTTTTGAAACACAGTGGGATTGATTTGCTGCCACTTTCAGACTAGACAAGAAAGGTTCATAGGTAGTTAACCATGCAAGTGGGCCCATATGTTGAGTGATCGCATGTACAAGTTGAAAATACTTAAAGGCCATACGATCAGGCAAGCTAAGTTGATCACAGGCTTAGACAAAAGGAATAAGATGTCCTACAGATAACAAGTTAACAAGGGAGATTGCATCAATGTCCTGCAATGACCCAGCCAGGATGAGTTTACCCCAATTTTAAAATTAGGATTTTTAACCAGAGGATGTGCTATATCCTTGTAGAGTTTGTATGAAGTTTTGATTCTTATGTTTTTTTATACTGCCCCTAAATTTTGGGAGGGGGTATCATGTGTTATTCTTAGAAAATGGGCTTGAAAAATAAAGCATCCTGATTGGCTGAAAGCCATGTCCAGGCATGTATTTATTTTTCAATAGAGCCCACAAAACAATTAGTGCCATTTTGGGGTATCCCATTGCATAATGTATCCTTGGGCCACCTCAAATTTTCAGACTCGCAAACCACCATTTTTTCCAACTTACTAAGTGTGCCCCTAAGTAGTGGCTGGGCCACTCTCCCCTTTGTCACACGTCAAACACAATAAATAAATAAAAAATAAACAAAACCAAAAAATAGCCCTAACAAGAAAATACAGCTGGGCTGCAATAGTGCAAATGACATTCATGGAGACATAGAGTGGTAGCTTCATTATGGACATGATGCCTGATGGCACTGGTACTTTCTTTATTTTCTGTACTGCAGATGGACAAGCATCTGCAGTACAGAAAACGAACAAAGTACTGCTCCTTTCATGGCCAGTATTGATACCATCCATTCTGTTACATATCCTGTGTTCACAGACAAATCATCCCCAAATCAAAATTTCTTTACAAAATTAAAGCACTTCTTTTCTTGCATACTGTGATAACTTTCTTGGACTCATCTGTAGCCTGTAATGAGCTACTCCATCCTCAACCACAGTCAGTCTCTCAAACATTTATTTATTTATTTGCTTTTGTTAACCAGGTAAGCACACTAGACAGCAAAGTGCCTATTTTCAGGAGTGACCTGGGAGAGTTACAGGGTATCCATGAATACAAGGTTACATACAGGAGCTTACAGTAGAGGTTACATACAGGAGTGACATGCTCCACTATAGAGTACTACAGCAGTGATAACATCAAATAACAATTAGGAATTTGCAGCAAGAACAACACAAGCAGGAGCAAAACATCAAAACTGTAGGGAGTAGACGCCTGTAATGAGAGAGAGGACTTGGTGCTAGACCAGGTTAGGGTAATGGTTAAGAGCAATAGATGCCGCACCACCTAGGGCAGTAAGTACCTAAGGAGGGAGAACAGCAGTGCACATCATGCCAGACCATGCTATTTTCTTTCAATGTCAACCACAACAGCTCTTGACCCACAGTTAAATGAAACAGACAAAGTTCTATTGCCATGGGGGGCAAAACAAAAATTAAACAGCAACTAAATTAAATACTCACTGCATGATGACTGTAGGAGACATATATAAGACAGATATGGGAGCAATAACTGCATGCAACCCACTTTTTTAAACTACGGAGTCTCCAAGAGGACAAAACTCCATAGCTTTCGCAGGTAGAGGAACAATTTTATTACAAAACTGACCTTAAACTAACTATTTATAAACAAGTTTTATTAAAGTTTGTTTTACAATGCCCATTTTCCAAGTGCAATAATGCCCTCCAGGGTGGGCAGTACTGGGCTGTACCAGATCTTCCAGCAGCTACAAGGCCCTCTGCCTGAGGCATTGGGCCTCATTGCACCCCTGGGCAATCCGCTATAGCCCAATACTGCCCACCCTGTCAGGTATTATTGCTTATTTGTAGTATACCATAAGACTTTTGTTTTGATATATAGATTGTCCCTTATGTCCAAATATTGAGAGAGTTATGGCTGGTTGAAGTTCCAATGTTATCCTATGAGAATTTGCACTTTTTGTATTTTATGTTTTTTATATTGCCCCTAAATGTTTAGGAGTGAATATGTGTTATTCTTGTACTACTCTTTAAGAACGTTGTTTTCTTATGTAGACTGTCCCTTAAGTCCAGCTATTGAGGGAGTTATGGATTGTTGAAGTTCCAATGTTATTATAAGGGAATTTTAAATTTTTAGATTTTGTTTTATATTGCCCCAAAATGTTTAGGGGAGAATGTGTGTAATTCTTATAGTACTCATGCAGACTTTTGATTTGATATATTGATTGTCCCTTAAGTCCAAATATTGAGGAAGTTATGGCTTGTTGCACTTCAAATGTGAGAAAAAAAAACTAAGCCCAAAATCTTTTTTTGTATGATGGCATCCTTTTTTGTATGAATGATAAAAGCATATGAAAAAGGATCCCTTCATACAAAAAAGAAAAAAAGAACTAGAGGAAAAAACTAAGTCCAAATTCTTTTTTTTTTGTGTTGAGAGATCATTTTTTTTGTATAAATGAAAAAAAAGTGAAAAAAGAATCCTTTCATACAAAACAAAATTCAGAAAAAAACTTTGTCCGAATTCTTTTTCAAATGAAGGTATCCTTTTTGTATGACAAAAAGATCACGTGAAAGCGATCCTTTCATATGAAAAAAATTGGGAATTAGTTCCCCCCTGATTCTTTTTTTTGTTTGAAGGATTCCATTTACGTATGGCCATAGAAAAAAATGTAAACGAGTCATGAAAAATGATTTTTAAAGTTAAAAATGACACATTTGGGGTGATATTTTCAGCAGTTAAATGTAAAATCCACCTAATGGGCTCCAAATGACAAATATGCATGTGTATGTCATTTTTGTGGGTTTTGAAAATTTATTTAAAAAAAAGGAAACAAGATGGCAGCCATACAAAAAAGAACTTTTTCCTCATAAAAAAGGATGACCCCATATGAAAAAGAATTTTTTTTGTATTGACAAAATTCTTTTTTCTTTCCAAGCAGCTATCCAAAAGACTGTACTGATCATGCTGAGAACCAAAATTTCAAAAGTTAATAACCTTGGAATGAATTAATATTATTTTCACCAAACCAGCAAAAGACACATCTGTGGGCCAAGCCATTGCTACCTTGAAAATATCAGACTAAAACTTCAAACTGGCTGGGTGCTAGGTGATGAAAAAAACAAAACAACAAACAACATTTTTTTTTACTTTTTTCACTGTCCAGATCTCAGAATCTGCATATCCATAGAACGGCACACATATATATATATATATATATATATATATATATATATATATATATATATGTGTGTGTGTGTGTGTGTGTGTGTGTGTGTATGAATATATATCCACCACCAAACTGTCTGCAATTTCAAAATGGTTTTGTCTGCCCCCTGATGGCCTCCAATGGGCACATCGGGTACTGACAAAATTAATTCCTGGATCTGCTTACAGCAGAATTTTAGTTTCTGAGTGACAATTGCAATTTATTTTATTTCATGCATATTAAACAGTAAACCTATAGGAATCAGCTACTACCTTACCCATGTCCTTTTCTTTTTTCTATTGACTGCTGAGGTAAATGGGCTTGGTTTGTTTTTCTGTGAAGCCTGCCACAGGTTGGGGGGTGAAGGAGTAGAGAATGTCCATGCCCCCCGAGCTCCTTGTTTTGCAAGGAGATTGGCTTTGCAATTGCTGCTGATAAAGGAACTGTTTTTTGAATGCACTTTTACCTTTTAAACCATTTAATATAAACCTGACATGCTGCAGAAGCATCCAGAAAAACAATATACTGTAATAAAACAGCATAGATGAGGGGCGTGCCATCTGAGGCCATCATATTATTATACTGCCAAATACGTAAAAACTCAGGTGTGAAGTAGCAAACCAAAGGTTTGGGTTGGTGAACTCCTCATGGGACACAGTGCCATTTCCATACTATGGACCACATATGCATAATAACGCAGGGGAATCCTGTTCATGGCAAAATGTAAAATGGCTAATTTCAGAATATAAACTTCATTCCATTTAATGACTGCTTAACACAGTAAATATCCTTGATGTTTGTGGACTGGGCTGCAGACAGCTGCGTTCCTTCTCAAGCAATGGCTGACCTTGAATGTAACTGAGAAGGTAAATATCAAGTTTAACCCTATCCTAGTCTGTTTTGATTTAAGGCACCCATTTCAGAAACTTGCCCCTCCCCTTTTCTTGGAGAAGGAGTGTAAAGAAAAATAAAACTTCAAAAAAATTCTAAACCTCTATGCTTAAAACACAGTATGGTACAAGAAGAAAAACCTAATTCTTACAAAGAAGGGGTATGCCATGAGTTGGTACTACCTTGCAGCTGAGATGCCACAGATGTGCCAAACAATGGAATAGCTACACATAACTTCAAATGAGCAAACATTAACAGCTGAAGGAGAACATTCTTGTTTCTCTTCACAGTTAGGCATGCCCCCCCCACCCCCAGGTTCAAACCAATGAAAGAGACAGTAGTTTCCTGGGCTTTGTGCCTCTTAAGGAACAATTTCAGTAACTACATAGGGAAGGGATTTAATTGCATTAGTTCATACTACACCATATGTTTGCATTAAAATACCTCTTTGTACTTTCATGAGACACATGCATACAAGTAAGGATGCAAAAACTGATTCCTTCACGTCAGCCTACATTCTCATGAAACAATTCCAATGTCTCCACCATTGAGTATACTATCTATATTTTGCCTAACTAAACCTAGACTTAAACTTAAATTTGCAAATAATTGTCACTCACTGTCCTTCAGTTACACAAACCCTTCTGTCACACTTGTGATGAGGCAATACTGTACCTTGTACTCACTAACAGGGACAGTGTTGTAGACGTCACAGTGGGAGTTCACCTGGGGACCAGTGATCATTGTATTGTGTGGTTCAATATAAGAACTGTGGCAGAATCAAACCATACAAAGATGAGGGTCATGGACTTCAGGATTGCCAATTTTTAAAAAAAATGGGTGAATCCCTCTGGGATGCCCTAGCAGGGGTGGATGACTTGGTGGAGTAGTGGAACTGTGGGAAAATCTAAAAGGGGCATAGTGAAGGTAACAAACCTCTGTATCAGGCAAGTGAGCAAAACCAAGAGGAAAAAGAGACCACTATGGTTCTCAAAAGAGGTGACTGGGAAGGTAAGTGCAAAAAAGTTAGCATTCAGGAGGTACAAGAAGACACAGAGAGAGAAGGATAGGGAGGTGTATCTGGAGAAATGGAGGAAGGGAATGCAGTAAGGAACACAAAGGCACAACCAGAGGAGAGAATAGCCCAGGCAGTAACGAATGGGGACAAGACATTTTTCAGGTATGTAAATGAAAAAAATAAGACAAGGGGAGGGACTGCAATGCTAAGAAGAGAAGGGAGGAGTGCTTTCCCTCCCTCCCCCACAGCTTCCACATTCCTGCATCCTTCCTCCACATAGGCAAGCTGCACACTGGTCACTGCCCCTAGCCCAGGGTCCATCCTACCACCATGAAACTGTCCTACACCCACACTGGTTCTAGCCCTCCACTCTGGTCCCCTCTGTCTATGCTTACCCTCACCCACTATCGTCGATGCTCGGCAATTTCCTGAGATGCTAGCAGGCAAAAGCATTCCCTTAAAGAAATACACCACAGCTCCTTGAGGCTAGTCCTCCTCCTCCTAATGCTGTCAGGCAACGTGCACCCAAACCCTGGCCCATTCTGCTCTAAAGCCACTAATCTGAGCAAGCCTTCAGGTGCCCTCTCATTCATATCAATCAACATCTGCAGCCTCCTTCCTAAAATGGATGCCCTACAGGCCTCCACCAGCCAACACTGCCCTGACATCCTGGCAGTTGTCGAAACCTGGCTCACGCCATCAGTACCAGACCAAGCAATCAGCCTTCCTGGCTACCATGTCTTTAGGCTAGATCACCTCTCCAAAAGAGGTGGGGGCTGCACTCTCTTCCTAAAAGACTCCATACAGGGGAACCACATCATTACCTCACTCCAACCCACAACTGCTCAGATACTGCCAGTGAGAAACCTCCTCAGAGCCCAAAACAAAACCCTCACTGTTGCCACCATCTACATCCCTCCCAAAGAACAGGGAACTGGTCTAACAGCTGTTCTTGACTTTGTAAAGTCACTCCCACTGGACACCGAATCCATCCTCCTAGGCGACTTCAACATCAACTGGCCTGCGGCCGATGCTGATGCACACAGGGATACCATTGCTGCGGCAAACTTCACACAAATGGTTGACTCACCAACCAGGAAATATTACAGGACTGACACCAGCACACTCTTGGACTGGATCCATACCAGTCACCGATCATGGATATCTAACACTAATGTCCTCCCTGACTCTCTCAGCAACCACTCCCCTGTTAGCTGCACCTGGTCAAAAATTCATCAAACAACCACCAAAAACTATCACCAGCAGGGTTCTACCCAGTGGTCACCTTCCTCAACTCAAATCCCACCTCCTCCATCAAGACTGGTCCCCTATCTTCAATGCAACCAATGTAAACACTGCCCTTGACCACTTCATAAACATCTTCACTGTGGCCTGTGACACGTGTGCTCCTAATAAGAAATGCAAAGTCAAATCACTCAGTAACCCTTGGCTCACAGGTGACCTCCTCAGGATGCTAAAACAAGAGGCCACCTACGGGAGCTGGCCAGAAACTCTGGAAGGCAAAACGACATCCAAAACTACAAACTTGCCCACAATGACTGTACCAAAACCATCCGGCAAATGAAGTCCGCCTACTATAAGCATGCCCTCACAAACTCCTGGGGCAATTGTGGGGAATTCTGGAAGAACATAAAGGAACTCACCGGGAATCCACCCAAAACCCCCCCATCAATACTCAACATCAATGGAACCACAACCCTCAACCCAAAAACCATTGCCGATACCAACCTCAGTGCTGTCCTACCCCAGGACTACTTCAAAGATGGTGAAGCCCCTTTGTACACAATGAACACTACTCCCACCAGCTGCCCCCACTTCTACTTCAAAGGAGTCAAGGCTCACCAAGTACGCAAATATGTTACCAAAGCCCTTGGTAAATCAAGATTCAGTAATGACTCCCTCGAACTCAAAATCCTGTCTCTCACACTTGATAAAGTGCTTAGTCCTCTGACCAGAATTTTCAATCTCTCCCTCAGCCTTAGCCAGTTCCTGGACAGATGGAAATTTGCCACTTTCACCCCAATCCATAAAAATGGTGACAAAACTGCCCACGATAACTACAGACCTATCTCCCTACTACCCCCACTCTCCAAGGCACTAGAACGCATCATCTCGAACCAGCTCACAGAATACCTGGATACGTACAACATCCTGTGCAAGCAACAACACGGGTTCCACAAAGGTCACAGTACCTCCACAGCCCTACCTGAATTCACCAGTGCAATCCACAAAGCACTTGACTCTGGTGAACTACTAAGCTCAATCTACATTAACTTAACTAAAGCCTTCAGTACTGTCAAGCACCGCCTCCTGCTTGTCCAGCTTCAGAACACAGGGCTGTCAACCAAATCCATTGGCTGGTTTAAGAGCTACCTTGAAGAATGGTCCCAAACAGTAAGAATCGCTGATACACTCTCAGACCCTAGACCTGTCTGCTCGGGAGTCCCCCAGGGCTCCATTCTGGGACCCCTCCTCTGCAACCTATTCTTAAACTCACTACCGGACAGCTGCCCAGAACAAATAATTCTCTTCGCCAATGATGCTGTGATCCTCACCTCGGACCCTGCTCCAATCCAATTACAAAATAAACTTCAGCAGGCCTTCTCCTCCATCGAATCCTGGTTCCTAAATCATAAACTGCTTTTCAATCAGAAAAAAAAACAAGTCTATGGTCTTCTACAGCCGCCACAACAAAAATGAACAACTCCACCTCTCCATTGCAACCGAACAAGGAGCCATCCTAGAGCAAACACAATCATTCAAGTACCTCGGGATTACCCTTGATCCCCACCTCTTATACGCTGTCCATATCAGCAATGTTGCAAAGTCTGCCAATGCGAGGTTAGGTATATTATTCCCGGCACAGGAAACACCAAACCCCAGAAGCACTGTCAGTGGCCATCCAAAGCTCCATCGTCAGCATCATAGACTATGGTCTTATCATATATGGGTCTACAACTACCACTGCTCTCAAACATATCATGACCTCCCTGAATAAGGCCTATCATCTCATCACTGGCTCACATCACCATACCCACACATGTGACCTTTATTTCCAATCTGGATGGCTTCAACTGGACAAATGCATAAAATACCAAACCTGCATCATGGCAAAGAAAATTATAATGGGGCTTGCCCCACCTGGTGTCTGTACCTTCCTTAAGCCTAGACATAGGAATGTCACTACAAGGAGATCCAATTCCCAACTACTACATATCCCACGATGTTGCACAACCCAGGGACAAAGATCATTCACCTATCGGGCATCCAACTGTCTCAACTCTCTTGGCAGTGACATAGCGACCACTCCAACATTCAGCCTCTTCAAGTCCAAGCTGCACCTCTCACTACTTGTATCATGCGATTGCCCATCTTAACATTTCCACTGTTCCAGCTGCACATGCCCCAGCACCCAGAACTTACAATCAGTCTTTGCACCCCAGCACCTTACCTGTCATATTCCCTCAACAAGGCCCCCTGGCTGCACTGTCTTCTGCCCTCACCCACCTCCCCCTGTATCTCCACTCCTGCCCCTGCCCCTAACCACCTCCCGTGACTCCCCTTGCCCCCGCACCTCCCACCCCTCGACTCCTGCTACCCTCACTTCCCCCCACCCACCCACCCACCCTCATTCCCTTGTCTTGCTCATAGCTCAAGTCTTTGTACTGGTTATTACATGTCTGTAAGTCAATGACTATATGTTTGTAACTAAAAATGATGACTGTTGCACACACTGACGTGGAACCATTGTAAAAGAGCCTTGGCTCAAAGGTATTGTAATCCTAGATTGAAATAAAATAAAACATTTAATAAAATAAAAAGAGTAGAGATGGGTGACGTGGGGAAAATTTGCTCCATGAAATATTTTGTGGATTTTCCTTATTTCCCAAAGTTTGCAAAGTGGAACTTTGCCCCCCAAAAACTACACCAGTGGAGTTCAAACTCCATATTTTGCTGAGTTCTTTTTTTAGGGTCTAGTCTGCCCCCAACCAATCACTGCCCCACCTAGAATAAAATTTCCCTGATGTCCCCCTCACCACTGATCAGCGATCCATGTAAAATAAAAATTAATTGTAATCCCTAGTGACTAGTGGCCCCCCTGCTGATTGCCAATCACCAACGGATGTAAAATTTATTAATTTAATACCTGGTGTCTAGTGCCCTCCACTGATCCCCAATCAAGATGATTAATTCTAATCCCTGGTGTCTAGTGGCCCCCAACACCAAGCCAATGCTAAATAACATAATTTCCCTAGCAGAGATCCTTTCTATCCCCATTCCCAAATGTTTCCAATTCCCTGGTGCCTAGTGGACCCAATCTCACCCCATCAGGTAGTGCCTCAGCCCCACACTCACCCCACCCTGACCCCAAGCAGGTGACCAGCACAGCCCTCGACTCTACAACATGGCTGGCTGCCTGACCGAGTTGGAGTGAATGAGCATGTACTTGTATAAGCACATGCTCATTCACAGGCTGGTCACCCACTCTGGCTTGGGGTGTGGGGGGGTGAGGTGGCAAGGCACTACTTGATGAGGTGGGGGTCCACTAGATAACAGGGAATTGGTGAAGACAACATTTTGGGGATGGGAATAGGGAGGGGGATCATGGGCAAAGAATATTATTCACCATCAGTTTGGTGATGGGCTGGACCACTAGACACAAGGGATTGAATTAATAATTTATTTTTACATTTGGGCCAGCAATCAACGGGGGCCACTAGACACTAGTGATTGAATCAACAATTACATTTTACATGGGGCGGCAATCAGCGATCTGCAGGGTGGGCCACTAGACATCAGGGATTAGAAGTAATCATTTTAGTTTTACAGCAGTCGGTAATTGGTGGTGGGGGGGCACTAGACACTGGGGATTGGAATTAAATATATTTTCATTGGGCTGGCAATCAATGATAACTGTGTGGGGGACCACTAGACACCAGGGAATTGAATGGAGGGGGATTGGCGGGGGAGGGATTTGCCATTTCTAACTTCTCCTTGCTTTGTTTTTTTTTAAGTGCAATTTGCACTTTAAAAAAATCAGAAAAGTGAAGTTACAAATGGTGAATTTTTAATGAAACGTGACAACTTTGCGAAATGATCCATGGAGGTGGATTTTGCAGTTTCATGGAAAATTCACTGGTGAAGAAAAACTTTGCTGCATCTCTGGTGGAGAGAGGCCAGGAAAAAGCAGACATCCTGAACAAATATTTTTGTTCAGTATTCACAGAGGACGTGGAAGGCAAGGGGGCCACAGAAAAGTAACAGGAGCATCAAAATAAGGGAGGTGGACACTAGTCCATTTTTGGAGGAGAGATTCCTGAAGGAACTCACAAATCTGAAAGAGAACAAGGCAATAGGGCCAGACAAGGTGCATCCAAAGATATTGAGGAAGCTCAGGAAGGTACTGGCTGCACCTCTGACAGTCCTGTTCAACTACTTACTGGAGCCAGGAGTGGTTCTGGAGGACTGGAGGAAGGCAGATGAAGTCCCATTTCATAAAAGTGGTAGCAGGGAAAAGGCTGGCAACTACAGGCCAGTCAGCCTGACTTTGGTGGTGGGAAATTAATGAAATCACTACTGAAGTAAGGAATTGTGGACTACCTTGAATCCAGTGGCTTACAAGATCTGAGGCATCATGGATTCACAGGGAGGAGGTCTTGTCAAATGAATCTGATAGATTTCTTTGACTGGGTGACCAGGGAATTGGATCAGGGTAGTGCAGTGGATATGGCCTACCTAGAGTTCAGTAAGGCCTTTGACATTTTTCCACATAGGAGACTCATAAGCAAGCTAAGCAGCCTAAGAGTGGGTCCAAAGGTGGTACACTGGGTAAGAAACTGCTTAGTGGATAGGTGACAGAGGGTGTTGGCAAGCAACGTTCACTTCAAGGAAGGGAGGGTGACAAGTGGGGTGTCACAGAGATCATTACTGGGGCCAGTCCTCCTTAATGTCTTTACTAGCGACATTGCAGCAGGGCTAAAAGGGAAGGTATGCCTCTTAGCAGATGACACTAACATATGTAATAGGACCAACAATCAGGGTTGGGGTGGTTGAAAAAATGAATAGAGATCTAAGAAAGCTAGATGAGTAGTCAAGGGTGTGACAGCTAAGTTCCAATGCAATGAAGTGCAAAATCATGCACTAAGGGCACAGAAACCTGGGGCAGAGTACAAATTGGGGGAGTGGTATTAATGACCATCAAACAGGAAAGAGACCTAAGGTAATCATGTCTGATGACCTAAAGGTGGCCAGACAATGTGACAAGGCAGTGGAGAGAGCTGGTGGGATGATAGGGTCCATAGGAAGGGGTATCACTAGCAAAAAAGAGAGAGGTGATGTTACCACTGTATAGCTCACTGGTGAGACCTCACCTAGAGTACTGAGTCCAGTTCTGGAGACCTCATCTCAGGAAGGACATAGACAGAGTGGAGGCAGTCCAGAGGGGGGTAACTAAAATAGTGCAGGGTCTGCATTAAAAGCCCTATGAGGAGAGACTGAAGGACCTCAGTGTGTATGCCCTGAAGGAATGGAGGGAGTGGGGGGATATAACAGAGACTTTCAAATACCTCACATGTATAAATAAGGTACAAGAGGGAAGCAGTTTTCAGAAAAAAAGATACTCATGAACAAGTGGTCATGCTATGAAGTTGGGGGCTAGACTCATGGGAGATATGAGGAAGTGCTTCTTCATAGAAAGAGTGGTGAATGCCTGGAATAGCATTCCAGTGGAGGTGGTGGGGAAAATATTGTAGTGGTGTTCAGAAATGGATGGAGTATGCATAAGGGAACCTTACTGGTAAGGCAAGGGGGTAGAGCAGGAGATCAAGTTGGGTCTGTGGTAATACAGTAAGTAGGGACAAAAGGGTAGACTAGGTGGGCCAAGAAGTCCTTATCTGTCATCAAATTCTATGTTTCCATGCTTCTATATAAACACAATTTTGTCATCATTTTTATCCAATCTAACATAATATGTTTGCTTACCGGGGGGTGCTGGCAATGCATTCAGTACCCAGACCCTGCCCCTGTATTGCCAGGAACTACATTGTGTTCTTTAAATTGGTGACTGCAACATATCTATAAAAGAAACATTTTTTTTTGTTATTCCTTTCAGGTTGCAATTGTTCAGTAGTGGAAAAGATTTAATCCTTTCCCTCACCTTTTGCTTCTGAACTCTGGACAATATCCTGCCAGTGAAAGACAGATGTGTGTGTGTGTGTGTGTGTGTTTGTTGGGGGGAGGAATGTATTAGGCTGATTTATGGGACTAAATGGTCCCAGTTACAAAGTAGAATATGGAAAAATATTCAAACCAACATATCACATTGCACTGCTATCAAAAGCATCACTTTCATCAAGACGTTATTGTTACTAGAAAACACTCATATAAGGAATAGCTATAAACATTTCTCACCCTCTGTTCCCCATGCTGACTTGGCTACTCTTTTTCTCTCAGTAAATGATTTTTAAAACATGAAGCACTTTAATTTTGACTGTTTATAAAGCATCACTGTTGTGCACAGAGAGAAAACAAGAAAAACTTAGATGCTACTATCACAGGTTTCACACTCTTCAGAAAAGACCCGGGAGGGAAAGACATGAGGAGGGGTGGCTTTGTATGTAAGGGAGGGAATCTGTGCAACAGAGATCCAGGGGAAGCACAGTATGGCAGAGGCCCTATGGGTCACCCTGGAAGCAGGGGAAAAGGCCTCCCTCTGGGTGTGATTTATCTACAGACCCCCAACCCAGGAAAGCGAAATCAACAAAGAGCTCCTGGAAGCCATCTCAGTGATGGTAGACAAGGGTGAGTTGTTGCTTGTCAGGGACTTCAATCTACCAGATGAGGATTGGACCTTATACACAGCAGCCACAGAGCGGAGCAGGGAATTCCTGTTCATGCTGTGGGAGGAGGGGGCAGTTCTAAATCAGCTGGTAGACTTAACCACCAGAGACAAAGCAACCCAGGACCTGGTGCTCACAAACAACAACAGGATTTCAGACATTCATGTGGGTATCAACCTGGGGACAGCGACCACAGGTCAGTCTGGTTATCAGTAAATAAAGAAGAAGGTAAGCAAACATTTCCAAAATGAAATCCATGATCAAGACCATTCTTGACACCAGTAATAAGGGGGATGCAGAACACTGCTGGCAGAACATAAAAAATGCCTTAGATACAGTCACTGAGCAATGTGTAAGACAAATCAACAAAGCCAAAAGAAGGAAGAACCCTTTCTGGTTCTCCAAAGAGGTAGCAACCAAAATCAAGGAAAAAAAGAGGGGTTTTAAGCAGTACAAGAAAACAAAAAAAAGGAGAAATGCACAGGGAGGAATATAGGAACAAACTCAAGGAGGCAGGAAAAGCAATTTGGATAGCCAAAGCCCAGACAGAGGAAAAAATAGCACAGGGGTTAGGAAAGGAAATATAAGTTTCTATAGCTACATAAGAGAAAAAAGGAAGAACAAAGGGGGAATAGTCCAACTAGCAACAAGGGAGGGCCAGCTGTTAGATCACTGGAGCAACTAGGATCCAGTGATCACCACATAGTGTGGTTCAGCATACAAACAGGGATTCAGAAAAGTCACGCTAGGGCAAAGGTTTTCATTTTCAAAAAGGCAAACTTCTCTGAAATGGGGAGAGTTATCAAATGTGCCCTGAAGAATAGGGGGACAGTTGTGGGGGGGGGGGGTGGAGGAGCTGTGGGGAAACCTAAAAGGAGCCATAGTGGAACTAACAAACAAATGCATTAGATTGGTTTCAAAAGGCAAGAGAAGGAAAAGGCCACTATGGTTCTCAAAAGAGGTAACAGAAAGGTGAAGGCTAAAAGGGCAGAGATCCAGAAATATAAGGAGACTCAAAGGGAGGAGGACAAAGCGGTGTACCGACAGTGTCTAAAGGGAGCAGAGAGGGTGGCGAGGAGAGAAAAGGCACAGACTGAGGAAAGTTTAGTGCAGACATTAAAGAAAGGGGACAAGACATTCTACAGGTATGTCAGCGAAAGGAGGAAAACCAGGGGAGAATTGTAAGACTTAAAGGGGAGGAAGGGGACTGTAAGGAGGGAGACATGGATAAGGCAGAAAAACTGAATAAATACTTCTGTTCAGTATTCACAGAAGAGGGGGAGGAACAGGGACCACAACTGAGCATCAGATGCCAAGGGGGGAAGAGGTGGACAACAGTCCATTCATGGGGAGAGAGTCCTGCATGAACTCACTAAATTGAAGGTGAACAACACAACTGGCCCAGACGTCATACACCCAAGGATACTATGGGAGTAGCAAAGAGAGCTAGCAGAAACTCTGACAGCATTGTTCACTGAGTCACTTAACACAGGAGTGGAGCCAAAGGATTGGAGGAGGGCACATGCCATCTCTCTACACAAATCAGGCAGTAGGAAGGAGGAGGGCAACTATAGGCCAGTCAGCCTCACCACGGTAGAGGGGAAGATTATTTTATTTTTTTATTTATCAATTTGTTAACCTGGTTGGGACACTGGACAAGTACTTTTTCAGGTCCAACCTAGGACTTACTGCATTGATAACAAAACAGTAAAATCACATTAACAATTACACTTAAACTGCTGTGCAAAAATAACTTAAATATATCCTTAAAACAACCAAAGGACATGGCTTGTCGAAGAGTAATAGGCAATGCATTCCAAAGGGATGGGACTGTGACAGAAAAAGACTGCAATCCATTCCGATTCTTAAAAAAACAGTAATTTCAATAAAATACCATTATCAGATCACAAATTTGGGAAGGACTGATGAACTACAACCATATCAGCCCAAGGAAGATCAGAAAAAAGGAGCTTATAGAGCAAGCAGCCAGAAAAATACGTAATTCTTGCCGTGGGTGACAACCAGCCTAATTATGAATACAGAGTACAATGATGTGTTTTAAATGGAACTGAAATAAACCTACAGATATTATTGTAGGCTACAGTCAAAACATTATACTCCCTAACATTTAAATTCTGATACAGATAACAAATGTAATCAAAATATGGAAGCAATGATCCAATGGCAATATATTTTCTAGTTTCTAAAGAAAAATAAGACTGAAATTTATACAAAATGCCCAGTTTTTGATTTATTGTCTATCTTGCTTAATATGTAATGAATAAATGAAATCACAATCCAACTACACCCCTAAATATTTAAATTGGATAACTTGTTCTATCGCAGCACCATCCCAATCAAAAAGCCATAAGCAAGGGTTATCTTTCAACATGAACGGAGTCCCAAAGATCATTGACATGTTACTTTTTTTTTATTTAAGATCATGGAGGCACTACTTCAAGAAATATTAGTGGGACATCTAGAAGCCATCAGTGCCCAGGACCCAGGGCAACATGGGTTCACAGTGGGTAGATCATGTTAGACAAATCTCATAGACTTCTTCAACTGGGTGACGAAGGAAGTAAATCAGGGGGGCACAGTGGAATTCGACTTCCTCGATTTCAGCAAAGCCTTCAACACCGTCCCACCTAGGAGGCTGGTTAACAAGATGGGTAGTCTGGGCATGGGAGTACCTCAGAGATCAGCCCTTGGACCAGTCCTGTTCAATGTCTTCATCAGTGACATTGCAGAAGGGCTGGAAGGAAAGGTCTGCCTGTCTGCAGATGACACAAAGATCTGTAACAGGGTGGATACTCCTGAAGGTGGGGGGTGTAGAAAATGAGGAGAGACCTGGGGAAGCTTGAGAAATTGTCTGCAGATTGGCAACTGAGGTTTAATTCAAAAAAGTGCAAAATTATGCACCTGGGACACAGTGACCCTGGGGAGAGCTACAGGACTGGGGGGAGTTGCTGACAGTCACCATAGAGGAAAGAGACATGGGGGTACTATTTCAGATGACTGAAAATGTCAAAGCAAAGCACAAAGGCAGCAGGGAGGGCCAGTGGCATGCGGGGGTGCATATCAAGGGGTATCATCAGCAGAAGGCCTGAGTTAGTAATGCTGTTATACAAAACCCTGGTCAGACCTCACATGGAGTACTGTTTACAGTTCTGGAAGGCAGCACCTTTAAAAGGACATTAACAGGCAGAATGCAGTCCAGAGAGGGACGACTATGATGGTACAGGGTTTGCACCACAAGACTTATGAGGAAAGATTAAGGGAACTCAATATGTACTCACTGGAGGAGAGGAGGGAGAGAGTGGACATGATAGAAACATTCAAGTACCTCAGGGGCATAAACAGGGTGCCGGGGGTGAATCTTCCAATACAGGAAGAGTACAAGAACTAGGGGGCATGAGATGAAATTGGAAGGTGGCAGGTTAAGAGGGAATGTGAGTAAATGTTTCTTCACAGAGAGGGTGATAGATGCATGGAATGGTCTGCCACAAGAGGTAGTGGGAATGAGCACTGTGGTTGGATTTAAACATGCATGGGACAGGCATAGGGGAACATAGAGGTTAAGGGAGGTCAAAAGCTATAATCAAGTACAAGACTTACGGGCAGACTGGATGGGCCTAGGGGTCCCTTTCTGCTGACAATTTCTGTTTCTATGTTACTATGTAGGTAAAGCAGAGTTGTTAAATTCTTCTGCTCAGTCTTCACAATAGTAGATACTGGCAAATGACCTACACTAAGTAAGACAGAGCAGGAGTGTGGAGGGTCAGACACACAAGCCCCTACATGAAAGAGAGGGTCTTAGAAGAGCTAAGCAAACTTAAGGTGGAAAAAGCCATGAGGCCAGATGTTATCCACCTCAGAATACTAAAAGAGCTTTGGGAAGAAATAGCTGCATCACTAGATTAGCTGTTCAGTCTGTCTCTGGAAAGTGGCAGAGTACCTCAAGACTGGAAAAGGACAAACAGTTGTACCCTTGCACAAAAGTGGAAGCAAGGAAGAAGCAGGAAACTACTGCCCAGTCAGCCTGACCTCTGTAGTGGGAAAAATTATGGAGACATTACTAAAGGACAGAATAGTTAACTACCTAAAGGAAATTGGAAAACTCAACCCTAAACAGCATGGCTTCACAGCAGGGCACTCATGCCAAACAAACATGATTGATTTCTTTAACTGGTTTACCAGAATAATGGTCTAGGGTGGGGCAGTGGAAGTGGTGTACCAAGACTTCAGCAAGGCCTTTTACACTGTTTCCCACAGGAAGTTTGCTAACAAACTAGAACACACAGGAGATGGACAGAAAATAGTCAACTGGATTAGAAACTGGCTGCAGAATAGGACCCAGAGAGGTTTGATCAATGGGGCATTATCAAGGGAAGGAGGTGAGACCAGTGGCTTTCCACAGGGATGGGTGCTGGGTCCAGTCCTCTTCAACATATTCATCAGTGACATCACTGAAGAACTGGAAGGGAATGTGTGCTTGTCCACAAATGATACAATGCTCTGCAACAGGGTAGATACGATAGAGGGGGCATTAAATATGGAAGCTGACCAAAAGAGACAGAAGAATGGTCCGGAAATTGGCAGTTAAAAATTTAACTACAAGAAGTGTAAAGTAATGCACCTGGGGAAGTGGAACCCAGGAAAAAAGTACATACTAGAAGGGCATCAATTAGAGGAGACAAAGATGGAACAGGATCTGGGCGTGATCATTACCAATGACTTAAAGGTATAAAAACAATGCAAAAACACAGTGCAGAAGGCAAGTGGTATCCTCAGATGCATAGGAAGGGGTGTTTTGAGCAGAAAGCAGGAGGTTATCATGCCCCTCTACAGATCCTTGGTGAAGCCACACCTCGAGTACTGTGTCCAGTTCTGGAGGCCTCATCTAAAAAAGGACATTGATCATCTGGAGATGGTGCAGAGAAGGGCCACAAAGATGATGCAGGGGCTGCATCATGAGCCATACGAGACAAGACTCAAAGAGTTGAATTTATTCTCCCTGTAACAGAGAAGAAATAAGGGGAACATGATAAAAACATTTAAGTACTTCAAGGGAATTAACATGACTCAGAAGGAAAACCTCTTCCAGGAAAGCAGGGCAGCATGTACAAGAGGGCACAACTTGCATCAGCTGGGAGGCAAGTTTTAAAGCCAATCTAGAAAGCACTTTTTCACCAAGAGAGTAATAGTCCCATGAAACAGCCTGCTGCTAGAAGTGGTGGCATCAAAGACAACAAGGGAATTCAAACTTGCTTGGCACAGGCAATATGGTCAACTTATGACAAAAATATAATGGGGAGTGGCCACCTTGGGCAGACTAGATGGACCACATGGTCCCCATCTGCTGACACGTTTCTTGTGTTCTTATGTAAAACAAAAACTTAGCTCAAATTCAGATGAATATTGTGGTATAATGTTTAGGCATTTGTAAACCTCAGAATAACATATTGTAAAATTCATTTAACCTGTATCACACAACACTTTGAGCCAAAACTGTTCTGTGGACCTCTGAAACAGCATATACTGGCGTGTGTGTCTGTGTGTCTGTGTGTCTGTGTGCGTGTGTGTGTCTGTGTGTGTGGAGAGAGAGAGAGAGAGAGAGAGAGAGAGATAAGTCAGAGCATTAGGAGGTTTCTAAACTTTAGGTGATCAAATCCAAGTTTAGATGACATAGAAGACAAGATAGGAAGGATAGTATCAGATAAATGTGGACTGGAGCCCAAAATGGAGAAAATAAAGTTAAAGGTTATCTGATCATTTATAAAGCATTACTGTTATGCACAGATAGAAAAGAAAAAAAGTAAAATTAATACTTGAAATTCACATGCATACTGTGGTATAATGTTTAGGCATTTGTAAACCTCAGAATAACATATCATAAAATGAATTTAACCTCTATCACACAGTACTTTGATCCAAAACTGTTCTGTGCACCTCTGAAGCAGTGTATACTACTGTGTGTGTGTGTGTGTGTGTGTGTGTGTGTGTGTGTGTGTTCATGTAAGTGTAGAGAGATATGTAAGAGTATTAGGAGGTTTCTAAACTTTAGGTGATCAAATCCATCTTTAGTTGAGACAGACGACAAGATAGGAAGGATAGTATCAGATAAATGTGAACTGGAGCCCCAAAATGGAGAAAGTAAAGTTACAGGTTAAGGTTATCTGGTATGCTGATTTTTTCCTTTTTGCAAATGCCTAATCTCTGTAATTTAAAGTGTTTCCTTGCAATCTCCTATACCTCTGGTGACATTTGGATTGATCAGTCTTGGTCCCCTGAGCTAGTGCTTGCAACTGCTTGTGTTGCACGTGCATGGCTCCTTTAAGGTCCGTGCACTGCTGCTCAGGATTGTACTTATCACAGGTTACACATTTCAAGTTCACTTGCAGTCTGTCCCTTTTTTCTCATTTTCCTTTTGTAGTTTATAGTTAATATTTTTAACCTCTGTCACATGTTTCCTAATACATTTGACTTTGTTCTGCAAAGTCAAAACAGTAACATATAAACCTTGCATACAATAATCTTTCTGTTTGTCCTTACATTTCTTATCCACTTCTAAATGAAACTGTTGCTTAAAATATTCATAGGGCTTTCCTTTATGTCTAGCTTCCTTACAATAATTCTAAGTTTCTAAGTCCCATTGGTAGTCACAAAAGCAACAATAAATTCATTTATGTTATGTAACTTTTTTAACCAGACCAGGTTTCAGAAAATGAAACTTTCCACTGGCAGTATCTGTCCTACTGTCAGGTCCTACTGACAGAATTATCTAGCTTGCTTTCCTGGCATACATTTAGTCCTCAATTTTGGGGTGAAAATTAACCTTGTCCCAACTAGAGATGCAGCGAATTTAAAATTTGTTGGCGAAGTGCACGCAAAGTGGGCACTTCGCGTTGCTACTCCACTACACGGAGTGGGCAATGCAAAGTGCTCACTTTGCCTTGTCATTACCACTTCGCGTTGGCATAATGAGAATGCGAAGTAAGGTGAAGTCATTGTTTTAATGGACTTTGCGTTCCTCACTATGATTCTAAGTGATCCACTTGGTGTTTCAGCCGTTGGCAGCCCCCCAACAGATCACATGGCTTACAGTACTGTAAGTCACATGCTCTCTAGCCAGGCAGGTAGGAAGTGAGTCACACAGACAGTTTCACTTTCTCCTGTGCAGACAGAGAGAGAGAGAGGAGTGTGTGTGTACTAGAGAGAGGAGTGTTTTTTGATTGCAGAGAGAGTTAAAATTTAATACTTAAACCAACAGCTTTTTTAAAAGCTACATTTTTTTGTATTTTCTGTACTGTTTTTTACATAATTTGTTCTTTCAGTAAATTTTATTTTTTCTTACCTACTTAGTTGTTTGTCTGTGTGTGTGTGACTGTGTGTGTGTTGTGCTTGTGTCATGAGATGGAGCAGTGTGAGGGAATGTTTGGGCCGGGGGCAGATTTGGGAGAGCATGGTAGTACGTGTCATCGTACCTTGTGCATGCGTGGGGGGCATGGGTGCCCATTTGTGTTGGACCGCTCTAAACTTCTGAGTGTCCAACCCCTGGAAGCAGGACCAGCACCACCTCCTGACTCTGAGGCAGTTCAACCACCACCACCACCAAGTCCAGCACAAGGTCCTTTGGAGCAGGATGTGCCTGTTCCCCCAGGCCCTGGTGTGGATCCCACCATCAGAACTGTTGAGCAGTGTGAGCAGCCTACTGCCAGTTCATCTGGCCCTCCCCTGCCTGTGCCTGGTCCTCCCTGCACCTCCATTGTTTGGCAGTTTTTAGACTGTCTCGGGGGGGACAGCAGTGTGGTTAAGTGTCGCCTATGTGTGGTGGAGGTGCGCTGTGACCCTCGGGGGAGTCACCTGGGGACTGGGGGCCAGCGCACCCATATGCTTAATCACCACAAGTTAGAGTGGCAGACTGCCCCAGAACAGACCATGTCTGCACCTGCTGGCCGTTCCATGGCAGAGGGTGCCACTGTGCATAGCGGGCATGACATCCCTAAGAAGAGGAGTGCCACAGCAGCACCTGTTGCTCCACCAGCACCCCAACCCCCACCACCACCACCTGCCAGCAGGTCAGCCTGTCAAAGGAGTGGATGCCAGAGAAGTGCGTGTAACACTGTCTCACTTGGCAGTTCTCTGGAGTGCTATTGAGGAGAACAGTGAGAGGATGAGTGCTGTGGAGCAGTGGCTGGATGACATAGAGGGACATCAGCTTCAAATTATGTCCATGCTGGAACTGCTGCTGGATCACCATAGGATCCCACATTAGTTTTGTTTCCTCACGCCATGTTTTTCCCCCCCACCTTCCTTGCTGTGCCATAAAATGTATTCCTCCACCATCCCTGACCCTTGTATGTAATTATGCCCTTTTTTTGTTGTTCTAGTATGCTACACTTTGTATTCTGGGCCCTTCCTTCTGTGAAGTGTCTGTGTGTTTTGTGTATGTGCGCTGTTTGGTGCCTCATTTTTCTGCATCCGCAAAAGGCATCTGTCTTGTGTCCAGAAAATTGACAAGTGGTAACACAGTGAAATGAGAGTGTTTCAGCACATACAAATTCCCCCAGAATTTATGGCGCACTCAGTCATGCGCACAACAGTGGCACAGAGTCCCCAGATTTTTTCTGCAGGCCCAGAATACATCCTCCATGTGTCCAGAAAATTGGCAAGTGGTAACACAGTGAAAGGAGAGTGTTTCGGCACATACAAAGTCCCCCAGAATTTATGGCGCACTCAGTCATGCACACAACAGTGGCACAGAGTCCCCAGATTTTTTTTGCAGGCCCAGAATGCATCCTCCATGGGTCCAGAAAATTGACAAGTGATAATACAGTGAAATGAGACTGTTTCAGCACCTACAAAGTCCCCCAGAATTTATGGTGTACTCAGTCTTGCGCACAACAGTTTCACAGAGTCCCCAGATTTTTTCTGCAGGCCTAGAATTAATCCTCCTTGTGTGTAGAGAAGTGAAAAGTGATCATCTCAACTGGATTGAAAGGTGCCCTTGGATGTACAGTAATAGTAGCCTTGGTGAGTATATATTTATATATATATATATATATATGTTTGTGTATTTTGTAGGTGATGATGAGGGGGGTTGAACTTGACATGGACATGTATTCATGCTATTGTTCTGCATCACACACAGGTGACTCTGTCTCCGAACTGTTGCTGTGCACAGTCCATTGCTCAATGAAAATTTTTTGCACTTAAATGGAACTGGATAATTCTCAAGCGCATGAAAGTAAGCATTTCTTTTTTTTGGGGGTGGGGGAATCATATTTTCAGTTTTGTCCGATATGGTTTGTTATTTTTTTATTTCTTCACAGATTTCACCAGCATTCTTCTGGAGTCCGGTTCTTAATGATGGTCATGGTCATGGAATGAAACGACTTCTGCATGTTGCATGTGTGCCCAAGCTCGGGTCAGGAAGGGGTGTGCCTGATCATGTTGATGAACTTTTTTGGATCAGTCCCGGTGGTGGTGGTCCGGGGTGGGCAGACAGACTCAAGATGGCAGCAGACTTGGATAACATCAGTCCCCATGGAGGTGATCCAGGGGGCACACTGCCTTTTAAATACTGCAGTTAAAACCTGCCAACATTAATGACATCATCATTCTCATAAAGAAAACTGCCCTCACATTCATCGATGTCTGAAGTCTGACCACTGGGAAATTCTTTATCCATTGTTTCATCATCTACATCAGTGGTGGGCCGTTTCAGGCAGCCACTGCCAGTGCCACCAGGATGCTCCATTTCCACATCAGCAAGACCACCATGACTAGGCCGGGGTATGAATACCAAGGTTGCAGTCTGTGCTGGTACATGCCTCTCATTCATTTTAATGAATGTTAGCAAACTAACATTTGCAGGAGACTGGTTTGTCTGATGATTCCTGACTTTTGCACCTGCTGAGCTGAATACCCTCTCAACACTTACACTAGAGGGTGGGCATGTGAGGTACTTCAGTGCCACTGCAGTCAGCTCTGGCCATTCACTGACCTTTCCACTCCAGTACAAAAGAGAATCTTCACTTATTGTCAGATGCATGTTTTCAGACAAATATTCTTCAACTGAAACTACCTCTGGCTGGAAGCTACAATACTGAACAGAGGATTTGCAAGAAAGCGAGTTGTGCTCACAACAGAGGGAGGTGAACCTTACAATTGTCTTTGGTTTGTAGCAGATATTCTGCAGTTGGAGGCTACTTCTAACTGAAAGGTGAAATAAGGAACTTAGAATTATCAGGAAAAGACAGTCTTTCAAGCAACAGAGGGAGGTGGATCTAGCTTTACGTTTGTTACAATTCTTAAGATTTTCAGTGCAGGAAGAGTTTAAAGCACAGCTGACTTATTTTAGGGCTGACTGCTTTCAGAGCACAAACCACCAGGCTGTTTTGGGGCTGGGGAGGTTTACCTGGGTCTGACTTGGATGTCTGGATTTTTTTCTGGTTGATTAGCAGGGTATTTTCTCTGGCAAATTGTTGTAGGGCATCTTGCTGACAGGAAGGCCACTCATCACAGCGGTGGGTCAGAGCTCTTAGCTGATTGTTTTGTGAGGGCACAGTTTAGGTCCAACCCCTTCCCACCCTCACCCCCACCCACCCCTGGAATAGTCCTTTATACCTGGGGTTCTGACATCATTTCTCAAGAGTGCAAGGGCATATCACTATCATATCCTCTCTAGCACACTGCACTGACAATATAAGCATACACATTGTATAATATATATATTTCTATATAACAAACCAATCACACACACAGACACACACAAACAAAAAAGTAGATAAACATGTGGGGAGTAGTGCAATGTAAAGGCTGTGGCACAGCAATCTTCTGGGAGTCTTTCTGGAGGCTGAGATACTGCCCTATTTGCAGACAACTCTCTGCCCTGAGGGAGGAAGTTGCCTGTCTTCAGGCCACACTGGACAATAGTAAGTGAACCTTCCCCCAGGCCACACTGGATGGTAGGAAGGGAACCTCCCCCATCCAGGGAGCACCAGAGTCACAACCACTACCTCAGAGGTTGTGAAGAAAGCACAGCAGTTGGACCACAGTGGGATCAGGGAGGATGAGGATGGTGGAACAGAGGCACACCCAGTCAGTTGTTCCACTCCACAATCCATACACCATTCTGGGGGTGCATAGCTCCCCTATGGATGCACCCGCAGAGGAGACTAAGGAGGCTGAGGATGACTGTCACAAGGGAGGCCCACAGGAAGGAGGCACAGGACACCACAAGGAAAGGAAGCAGCTCCTGGTGGGGGACTCAATTATTAGGGGGATAGAACTGGGGGGAGCAGGGAAAACTGAAGTAAGGTGCCTGCCTGGTGCCATGGCTTGGAGGGACAGGAAGCGCATCCTCAGGATCAAGAGAACAGCTGCACGGGAGTCTGAGCTGGACATCATTGTCCACCTAGGGACAAATGACTTGGCTTAACATGAGATTAGAGCAGTGCAGAAGGACTTTGTAGAATTGGGGATGGGCTTAAGACAAGTAGCACACACAATATCCTTCTCAGAGGTGCTGCCTGTCAATGGCATGAGTGAGTCGAGGGTACTTTGCACCATGCAGTTTAATGAATGGTTGAAAGAATGGTGTGGAGCACAGGGGTTTGGCTTCATTGGGGACTGGGGTTCCAACTGGAGGGACACCAGCCTATACTTGCAGGATGGTCTGCATCTGTCCAGGAAGGGAACAAGTCTTTTGAGCAATCGGTTTAAATGCTTCATTGGCAAGCTTTTAAACTAGTCAAAGGGAGAGGCACTGATAAGCAGCAGGAAAATCCCAGCCTGTCCCTACAAACAGGGTACTAAATGAGAAATAGACCAAGGTAGAAAGGTCAGTGGGGGATGCTGCAACAGAAGGTAAAGCCATCAAAAAATGGGGAGCAATGAGTACCAATGCCCATAGTCTGAGTAACAAGCTTCCTGAATTAGTGGCCTTGATGGAGGAGGAACATCTGGATATTGTGGCAGTCACAGAAACATGGTACACACAAACCATGACTGGGACATAAACATACCAGGATACACTATCTACAGGAGGGACAGGGAGGGTAAAAGAGGAGGAGGAGTAGCTCTTTACATAAGGGAAGGAATCAAAGCAACAGAACAAAAGGGAAAACAGGCAGGAGAAGAATCACTGTGGGTAAATTTGGAGACTGGCAATGGCACCACAATCCACAGAGGGGTTGTATACAGACCCCCTTCTCAAGGGGAGGAAATGGACAAGGAAATGATAGAAAGTATACTTAGAATGGCAGAAAAAGGGGAGATATTGCTGATGGGTGATCTGAATATGCCAGATGTTAATTGGAGTGCAGTTGCAGCAGCCACTTTGAAGAGTGGGGTTATTCTAGATGCCCTACAGGGGGCATGCCTTAGACAACTAGTATTGGAGCCCACTCAAGAGGAAGCAATCTTAGACCTGGTTCTCTCAAATGGAGATGAAGAGAGGATCACAGATGTAGAAGTGGGTAGCCATCTGGGAACTAGAGACCATCAAACAGTATGGTTCACAATAATCACAGCAATAGAGTCAAGCTATACAAAGGCAAAAGTACTGGACTTTAGGAGGGCTGACTTTGCAAAATGGGTGAGTGCCTAAGGAATGCACTAGCAAATGGGCAGGAAGGAGGGTGGAAGAACAATGGGAAATAATAAAACTGCCATCACAGAGGTAACAAGCCTTTGTGTGAAGCAAATAAACAAAACAAAACAATGTAAGAAACCACTATGGTTCTCCAAAAGTAGCAGTGAAGGTTCAAGAGAAAAAAGCATTCAGGAAGTACAAGGAATCACAGAAGGAGCAGGACAGAGAACTGTATCAGTAAAAGCAAAAGGAAGTGGAAGGCAGTCAGAACAGCAAAGACCCAAACTGAGGAAAAGATAGCCAACTCAGTTAAGAAGGGGATAAAACCTTTATAAGTACATCAGGGAGCGAAGGAAGACCAAGGAGGGATAGTGAGGCTTAATAAAAGGAGGGAGGGTGGGCAGAGGGTGACTGTGAAAAGGCAGAGATACTAAACAAATATTTTTGCTCAGTATTTACAAAGGAAGAGGGGGAGGTACCTAAAACAAATGGTAGAAACACTCTGGATACAGAAGTTGATACCAGCCCATTTACAGAAGAAAGGGTTCTGAAAGGAGTCTTAAAACTGAAGGTGGACAAAGCAATGGGGCCTGATGGGATTCATCCCAGAATTCTAAAAGAACTAAGGGTAGAACTAGTGACACCACTGACTACCTTCTTTAACAAATCATGGGAGGATGGGGTGGTACCCGAGGACTGGAAGAGGGCAGATGTGATTCCACTTCACAAAAGTGAGAGCAAGGCAGAAGCAGGAAACTACAGACCTGTTAGTTTAACCTCAGTGGTAGGGAAAATGATGGAATCACTTCTGAAGGAAAGAATTGTCGAGTATCTGGAGGCCAGAGGGGCACAGGACCCAAGGCAGCATGGATTCACAGCGGAAAGGTCATGCCAGACAAATCTGAACGATTTCTTTGACTGGGTGACCAAAGTAGTAGATCAGGGAGGGGCTGTGGAGATGGCCTACCTAGACTTTAGCAAGGCATTTGACACAGTCCCACACAAAGATTAATATACAAGTTAGCCAGCCTGGGAGTGGGTCCCAAGATGACAGCCTGGGTAAAGAATTGGCTGGAGAATAGGACACAGAGAGTAATAGTAAATGGGTCCACTCTGAAGAAGGGGGTTACTAGTGGGGTACCGCGGGGTTCAGTATTAGGACTGGTCCTCTTCAATGTCTTTATAGCGACATTGCAGAGGGACTGGAAGGAAAAGTATGTCTCTTGCAGATGACACAAAGATCTGCAACAGAGTTGATGCACAAGGTGGGGTGGAAAGGATGAGAAGGACTTGGCAAGGTTAGAGGAATGGTCAAATGTATGGCAGCTTAGATTCAATGCTAAGAAGTGCAAGGTAATGCACCTGGGAAACAAAAACCCAGGGGAAGAGTACACAATGGGGGGTGAGATACTAACAACAACAAAAATGGAAAGGGACCTGGGGGTAGTCATATCAGATGACCTAAAGGTGGGCAAGCAATGTGAGAGGGCAGCAAGGAGGGCTACCTGGTGAGACCCCATCTGGAGTACTGCGTGCAGTTCTGCAGACCCAATGTCCTCAAAGACATAGACAGGATGGAAGCTATCCAGAGGAGGGCAACTAAAATGGTGCAGGGTCTGCACCAGAAGACATATGAAGAGAGACTTAAGGAGCTTAATATGTATAGCCTCGAGGAAAGGAGGGAGAGGGGGGACATGATAGAAACTTTCAAGTACCTCAAGGGAATCAACAAAGTCCAAGAGGGTAGCATCTTTCAAAAAGAGGTGTGCAAGAACAAGGGGGACAATTTGAAGATGGGGGCAGCTCAGCGGTAATTTAAGGAAGTATTTTTTCACAGAGAGGGTTGTGGATGCATGGAACGGCCTTCTGGAGGAGGTTGTGGAGTCAAAAACAGTGGTGGAATTCAAGCATGCATGGGACAGTCATAAGGCAATTCTAGGGGGTGGGGGTAGGAAAAAGTAGGCTGCTGGTTAACTAGGATCTGCAGCTTATCCATTAGGTAGGGAAATGGGCAGACTGGGTGGGCCAAGCGGTCCTTATCTGCCGTCAAATTCTATGTTTCTATGTTTATGACTCAGCCATTCTCTGTGCCACACTAAGTCCAATTGTTGATGCATCAGCCTGTTCCCCGGAATCATTGATGTCACAAATACCCACTTGGGACAAAGCGTCCCTAAGCGGGTTGACGCCAACCACTCTGGATGACAGACCACCAGGAACTACAGTCCCCTTACCCTTGCATGATATGCTTGCTGGTCCTCCAGCTACACCTTCAGCTGGATTATGCTGTTGAGGTTTACAAATCTTGGCACATGACTTCTGTGCCCCATGAACCAAGTGAACCAGTTGACCACTGATATTTTTTACCTGTTCAGACCCTCCCTCCAGTACTGATGCAATTCCATGATTGTATCATGGGTCCAGCATTGTTGCTATGGCAAAGTTGTCACTACGCTGAATGCTCACAATGTGACGATTCTGGTCAAATACTGTCAGCATGTGTTGCAGCAACATACTGCTACCACCATCTCCGGCAACATCAAGGCTATGCTGTACATTCACCAATGTATGCCTCGGCACCCGCAGCAGTGGAATTGATTGGCTAATGGAGGCAGACTCACCACTCACTGCCTGTGTGGCATGTTCAAAAGGCCACAAAATTTGTTATTACAGAGCCCATGAGGTGCCACTGTTCAGTCGTCATAGATATGGAGGCCCCAGAACTGTCACGGCTAGTGTGCATAACAAGATATTCTGTGATGGCTTTGTATTGTTCATACAACCTCGCTGCCATGTATTACGTGGAGTTACATCTGGTGACAACTTCCAGCTTCAAGCGGTGCCGAGGCAGGCTGTTTTGTATCTGCAACTGCCACAGTTAGTCACGGGCCTTTCCGGCTCTTGAAAAGTGAGAGCAGATACGTCGTGCAACGGTCAGCATTTCCTTTATGTCAAGGTGCTGCAGAAACTCCTGAACCACAAGATTTGAACAGTGGGCCATACATGGAACATGAAAAAAAACAACATTCGTAATGCATTTCACCACATTTGACCCATTGTCACTTGCTATGAACCCAGCTCTCATTGACAGAGGGTTTAGCCATCTGTCAATTTCAGTCAGTACCATGTCCAACATGTTCTCACCAGTGTGTGAACAGGTCACACTGTGCTCGGCAATTGTTGCATGCTGGTGAATTCCAGGAAGATTGCTACCATGACAATCCACCTTCCTGCACTGATTATTCACACTACCAGCATCACAAACAACCCCCGGCACCTGCGCCCAGTGTGTAGTTATACACAGATATGAACTTCCCGCTGTTTTGCCACTTGTCCACATATCCATACTTAAATGGATGAATGGAGAGGAGGAATGTTGAAGGGCATGTCTTACTGAGCCTGAGACAGTGCGGAACAACTCAGGAAAAGCACGGGTGGAAAAGTATGTCCTGGATGGAACTTTCCCTTTTGGACAGGCACGGGCAGCAAGCCACCGGAACCCAGAATTCTCCACAAAGGAGAAGGGCAAAAGATTGATTGCCAGCATTTCCGCTACAGCAGCATTAAGTTCACGTGACATTGTATGATTGAGGGAGTACTTCAACTTATGCTCAAAAACACTCTGTAACGTGGGCTGACTTAAACGTTTTACAGGGAGTGTGTGTTGGTCACAAATGGTTGTGCTCTGTGATAAATGGCATTGGCAGGGGGTGGAGTGTGGACATTTGATGAAGACGGTTGCACAGCTGATGATGACAAACCCAGAAATTATGTTATTTTTCCATATTTGCACTAGACATACTGCATTCACCACCACCGCCACCATCACAAAAACTGCTACTCTCACCAGCACTGGACGACATTTCAAAGTCATTATAGTCCTCCACCTCATCATCATCATGCCTGTAGTAATCCTCTGCTCTTATTGCCACACTACTGCACACGTTTAATTTCCTACTGGGCTTAACAGTCATGGAAGGGGATAACATTCTGGCTATGGTTGCCGTCAGTGATACGGGTGAACGCCCAAGTCTGGTATTAGTTGCCAGCTTGTGCTGGGTCCACAGAGCCAAGTGCCTATTCTTAAGATGCGTATGCTGTCCTCCTGTCCCATGATGGCTCCCCTTTTTACCTCGACTCACACGCACATGGCAAACTTGGCAGATTGCAACTGAATCATCATTTACATCTTGAATAAAAAAATCCCAAACAAGGGACTGTGATGCTCTGCTTTTAACATGTCCATGATGATGTGGCTTATTTAAGTCTGTTATTTTAAGCACTGAAGTTGGGGGGGCACATGATGTTTCTGGCACTGCACACCTGGACTGCAACTGACCACCACGACTACCTATCATATTGAGTACTGGGTCGTAATCATCATCTTCATCCACTAAAACCGGTACATCACAAGTTTTTACGGGGAAGGGGATTCCTGCAAATAGATCGAGAAATTTCAGACACAGCCACTTTTAATTTCTTTTTCTCCAGCTCCCAACTGGGGTCAATTAAATCATCATCATATTCATCAACGTCACTGTCACACATATCCACATCTTCTGCTTGGATGCTAGCATGTGGACTGCATGTTGCAACAACAGCAACATCATCATCATCAGCATCATCACATTCATCATCAGCATCTACACCACCACCATCAGCAGCAGCATCATCACATTCATCATCAGCATCTACACCACCATCATCATCAGCAGCATCATCACATTCATCATCAGCATCTACACCACCATCATCATCAGCAGCATCATCACATTCATCATCAGCATCTACACCAACGTCAACATCAGCAGCATCATCACATTCATCATCAGCATCTACACCACCATCATCATCAGTAGCATCATCACATTCATCATCAGCATCTACACCACCATCATCATCATCAGCATCATCACATTCATCATCAGCATCTACACAACCATCACCTGATATTTTTTCACCACACCTGGAATCACTGTTGCATGGAAAATGAGTGATGTTAAGTGCCGTGGTGGATGGAATATCACATTGTATTCTATTGTTGACATGATCATCAGAATCAGGTTCAGTTAATGGGATGTTACTGGGAAGTATGACATTATCTACGCAGTCACTCACTTGCACTGCTTCACACTCAATATGTTTGGATACGGTACACTGGTCAGAATTAGAACTTGATGCAGCAATGCTAATACTACCTCCACCACCACTAACACCAGTAACACTAACACCACCGGCTGGGAAAACATAATCTCCTCCAACCATCAGTGAAACTACTGATTGGGCTGTAAAAACATTGCAGGAGAAATACCTTTCCTCACATCACCAATGCACTTCTCCATCCACGTACTACTACCACACCCACAGATCCTCTTACTGCCAACATTGCCATGGCCGGAAACAGCTTTACTTGCACGTCTCTTTGCAGGCATTTTGGGGGATCAACCATAATGTTGTTACCAAGTTCAGATTTTGATACATTCACTTTCCGACTGGAGGGTTGCTACTCGCTATTATTGCTAGCTGGATGTGAAGCAAAATAAACTACTGTGGCTTCAGCAACAGATAAGGGGACTACTGTATTGTGACGCTGTCATGGAATTAAAACAACTTCAGTAACCAGTGGTGCTGATGGGGTAACAAAAACAATCCAGTCTGGTAAAAAATATCTTTTCAACATGGGGGGGCAATGAATACAGACAGTGCTGATTTTTACAGCACTACAAGCAGCAACACTAAGAACAGAGAACACGTTCACAGTACAAAATCAGGCAGCTGCAGTGGATAGCAGGTTCACACTGCTACGCTTAGTTGCACTTACACTGATCTGTGTCACAAATTTTAAAAGGTGTATTATATTTGATGCACGCAACACTGCACACACAACACAGAACACTTTGGCCCAGATATTCAAACTGCGCCAGGCTGTGGTGCAAGCCTGTGCGCTGCTCAAATTTGTTGCGCAGGAGTGTGGCCAAGGCGATATTCAACGGAGTTGCGCTATGGCGCAACTGCTTTGAATATCGCACCCTGGCCAACTGCACCAGTGCAAGTGATCAGAGTGGAGCATTGAGATGCAGTGGCACAAGTGCCATTGCGCCATGCACAGCACCTGCGATATTCAAAGGGTGACATGCAAATGAGGACATAATTTATGCAAGGTGCATGGGGGGCCATTTGCATCTGTTTACAGCTCCATTTGCATGCCGTTAGAATGCAGGTGCACCAATCCCCAACGTCTTGTGCCTGGCGCCCTGCTAGGCAGCAGCCGTTGGGAACTGACGCTCCCTGCAGCCCGATTGTGGGATGTCCCGTAAGGGACAAAGAATGTGTCCTATCCCTGGTGGTCCAGTGGACTGTGAGTAGCCTGATCACGGGCATAATTGTATCCCCCCCTGAAGTCCAATATCCCTGGTGGTTCAGTGGACCATGAGTAGCCCGATCTCGGGCATAACTGTATCCCCCCGAAGTCCTATATCCCTGGTGGTCCAGTAGACCACACGAAGCCTGATCACGGGCGGCATTCCTCACCCCCCCAAATCCAAAATCCCTGGTGATCTAGTGGACCCCCACCCCACCCACCCACTGAGCCCCACCACCCCACTCCCCATCAGGCAGCGGGTGGCGGCACTGCCACCCCTGCCGCCCACTGACTGACAGCTCAGTATGGCTGCACTCTCGTTGGTTCAGGCATGAGCCAATGGGCGTGCAACCCATACGTCACTAGTCGAGTACAGATATGTAAAATGAATTAATTCACATATCTGGACTGACTAGTATGAAACATGAGCTGCACACCCATTGGATCATGCTCCTGAGCTCAATGAAGCGTGCAGCCATACCAGCTTGTCAGTCGACTTGAAATGGCAGGGTGGCAGGTGGGTGAGGTGCTGCCACCGCCGCTGACGGGGAGTGGTGGTGGGGCTCAGTGGGTGGGTGGGTGGGGGTCCACTAGATCACCAGGGATTTCAGATTTGGAGGGGTGAGGAATGCCATCCACGATCGGGCTCTGTGCGGTCCACTGGACCACCAGGGATATTGGACTTCAGGGGGGATACAGTTATGCCCATGATCGGGCTACTCGCAGTCCACTGGACCACCAGGTATTTTGGACTTTGGGGGGCGGATACTGATGCCTATGATCCGGGCATGGGGGGGCGCTGCCAGGTGTGGTGGGAACAGCCAATGGCCACCCACAGGTGGCAGCTGCTGTGTTGCACCCTGCAATACAGCAGCTCACCTGTGGGTGGCTCTTGACTTGCTCCTGTTTTTTTCAGGTGTAACTTTGTGCAGGCGCAGGTAGGGGTTGTGCCTGCATAACTCTGCATGCCCGGGCTGAATATCGGGCTGTGCAGTTTATGCATGGGCATGCCCCACCCACCTGTGCCTGTATACATTACTGCTGCACCCCGGCACATCAGGATTTGTGGGCACACTTTTCCCTTTTAAATATCGCACCGGGGCACATCAGTCAGTTGTGCATGGCACAACACCTTTGCGCCATGCACAACCCTTTTGAATATCTGGGCCTTTGTGTACAATGATGAACATGGAATGTGATGCAAATGCAAAAAGTTCAGTGTACTCAGTGCCACATAATGTAAATTTGTAATTTAAACAACCTGACCTTATGAAATGCTGCACCACATTCACACAACAAGCAGCAAGAAAATGTGTACTATCACTGACAATTTTACAATATGTACAGTAACACAGTCAGTTATATAACAAAAATATTGCCAAAACACAAAGAAATCACTAGTTTTCCAACTTAAATCTACCTACACACAGATACACCCCTGCCCCACACAGCACACTTCACTGTCTTTCACCACCCACACTCAGTGTTGTAAATTTACATTCAAAATCCACACACAAACAAAAACGCTTGATGATGTGAGCACAGGAGGGTTTCCTACAATCAATGAACTACAGTTGGATCTCCCTCAGAAAAGCAAAAATGCTTTTTGAACAGCTTTTAAAAGATTCCTACAGACAGCAATCAGAGCACACTGTCTCCTAGTCCTTCCTACTCATACTACCTCAAACTGAGGCTGTGCAGATCAATATAGAGCCCATGTGACCTGAACTCCCATGAATCACTGCAAAATCCTCCTTTGGAGCTCAAAAATAAGGCCAAGTGAGGCAAAGTGAACTGCCACCAATGTACTTCGCCTTAAAAATTGAAAGAGAAGTGACCAGCGGAGGCGGAGTAATGCGAAGTAACAGTTTTCAATGCACTTTGTGCTCCTCATTATAACGCAAAGTACTCCACTTCACATTCTGGAGCACTCCGTGAATCCACCTTTGCTCCATGAATCACTTCGCCGAGCGGATTGAGCCCACTTTGCCCACCACTGGTCCCAACTAGGGATGCCAATACATTTGTTATTCAAGCCAATGATTACACTTGAAATGAAGAATTGCACACCACAAAGCAAGTTTTATTGAATTAACAAAATATACTGCATTAGCCCTGGCAGCCCAGCTTAAAAGATGCCAGCAATGATCAGTTACCTTCACTTGAGAGATGAGCACGAAAGGTGTGAAAGCTTCAGCAATTCAGTTCGGAGTTTGTAGCTTCTCACCCTCTGCCTTTCGCAATCTATCTTATATACAGTTTCCACTAGCTGTTATCTTTACTGAACTCAGCATATGTCCATGCAAGATAAATTTTCTTTGGGTAAATTACTGTACATTTCCAGTCTGAGACTGCACATGTAATGCACTTAGCCCTTGCTGCTATCTCTAATTTTGTTAATATGTTCAGCAGTAACAAGCTGTGCACGGTATACTAGCCACCAACTCTTTTTTGCAATAGCAGGGACATTAGCACAAAAAGCAGAAAGCCTTAGAATAGAAAATATTTTTAATAACCCTTCTTTCTTCTTCTGCTAGCACTTTGCAGTGTTTTTCACATTTTAAAAACGGGTCCAGGAAAAGTATCAAATGTGAAAGTAAATAAGCTGATTTCAGTAGCCTTACTTTTTTGTCATGTACTGATGCTAGACTACTTGTGTTGGACTGACTGTACCAATGCTGGTAGTCATTTGTATCACATATAAAGTAGATTGTGGGGCCATTATTAGGCAGCTTGTTATTAAACTGAATAAGTTGGAATCCACATGGAAAAAAACACACCTGTAAATGACTATGCAAGCTTCCTTTGTGGATCACCATAATGAAGTTTTTCTCTAGTGTGTGTTACCTATAAAGAAAACAGTAAACTTTTTTTTGGAAACTGATGAGGGCAGTGGTGTTGGTTTACCTGAGTCAGGCAAAATAGCTGGTTTTAGGTACAATCTTAAAAGAGCAAGTGGCTGTTAAACTGAATGGTGTAAAACAACAGTATTTACTACCATTATGTTTAGCTTTTATGTTTTCTAGTTTTTAAATTTACATTGGAGAATTTTTAAATTATTCTCTGGTCAATTATCATTGAAAAATAAGGTGCTCCCAGGGGTTATGTAAATAGTCTGTTAATTACCCTGTGGGAGTGTAATGTTGCAAGAGATGTAGCCAAGTACTACATGGCCCTAGAGGATGATTAACTGACCATTAACATAAGCCTTGGGAGTGGGTTTTTTGTTAATATAATAAAAATGTTCTCTTTAATTGGTGTTAAACCTTGCTCAGCTAATGATAAGGCTCTACATGTATGTTAGTAACAGAATAACACGAGGCTGATATAATGTTTGCAGCCAATCAGAAAGCTATGTTTCTCATACCATATTTATAATGTATGATACATCATGTTTACAAAGTAAATGCTGTGGTGCAAAATTGCTCTAGAAAGATTGATAAGCCTTTGTACTGTATCAGGGTAGCCTGCCAAACAGAAGTTTATAAGAAACATTGGACATTTTTCAGTGTCAGTAAGCTTTTAGTAATCAAACTCTGCTATAGCAAATGATTTCTTGAAGGTGAATTGTAAATGTTGACTACATTTCATAACACTGTGTCATACAGTATGATGCATTCAACAGGCAATGTAATATCAGGTGTTTTGCACCAGAAGGGTATGGTAAAAAATAGTCTTATCTCAGAAATCTATTTGTATTTGTATTTGAACATTGCTCATCTTCTGGAATTATCTAAGGAAAATTACAAAGTAATTGAAATGCAAGGGAGAAAGTTGTGTTGTTTAATCGTTGGTGGTCAGTGAGGAACCTAGAAGAGGTTATAATTCTCTGTTTAGTTATATATTGACAGCATAGATATGGGCTAAGATTAACCTGTGATGAGTTGTTTTTTTTCAGTAAGTCCTTGAACTAAATGTTGTTTTCATTTATTCTTGTGCCACAGGTCAACTTGGCAGTTATGATTTGTAAGTGGCAACCTGCATACCTAGGGTGGGTAGCCCATAGGTCCAGGTTGTATCCTTGCTTGTCATATTGTGGCTGAAACAGCAAGCTTCTTTGATGTTGCAGTAGCTCTCAGTTGAAGACCTCTTTACCTTAAGACAAATGGATACCAATAATTGGATGTACAGACAACTTTCTGAAGCCCAGTCCCTGAAGAAGAAGTATGCCAGACAGACATAGACAGAAAAGATATTCAAAAATGTTAAGCTCTGACAACACCTCACATCACTTGGTGTGTGTGACTGTCAAATCTAAACATCTGTGTGCATTTTTCTAGCTAATCTTTTAGAGGCACTTAGCATGTAACTCTGAAGTTAGTAATCTTCCCTTTAGCTTACCCACATACCCTCCCTACTGCCTTCCCTCTCTACCTTACTTGCTACTTATCCCCGTCCCACTATCCTCCTCTTCCTCTCCACTCCACTTCTTCCTGCCACATTCCACCCCCTCCCCTTCCCTGTCCCATTGCCCTCCCATTCTTCCCCACCTCACCTTTTACCCACCACCCCTACCCCCTTGCCACTTACATGCACCACCTATTCACCCCCAACCCTAATCTTGACAATGCCTTCTTGGTTGCTCCCTTTCTCCTCTCTCCACCATGCTTCACTTTAAAGTAATAGAATTCCAAGTTGCTGACTGCTTTGGTATTATTGTAGTCCTATTTTATTAGTGCCTACAATGTCATTTCTTAAGACTCGTTTTATTCTCCTTATGTGAGTATCCCATGTTGTAGTCCCAATTGTATTGGTATGATATGTTGTTAAGTTCCAATTGAATATGTATCACATGGTATTTTCTTTTCTTTTGTACTGAACTGGACGAGGAACCTTTGTAAATGAGCTCTCAGCTCAAAAGATAATTGTAATTCCAAGACTGAGTGGATTAAAACAAATAAATGTGCAGTTTCTTCCAGTAAATATTTGTTCTCAGTTTGCTGAATTTTCAGAGAATTCAGCAGTGAAGGGCATGATGATGATTGCCACTGCATGAGTCACATGTTAAAATAATTGCAATTTGCACATCCATTTCCGTGTGGCATTATTCTTACCTTGGAAAAAGCTTTTGTATTATTTCTAGGCAGGGTGAGGCTCTGCAGAAGAGGAGAATAAGTGTTGAAGGCTCTACTAAGATAACTGAAGTTGTGACTGCAGATACCTACCCACAGACCCATGTATTTTCTGCACCTATTGAAGACCAGACTGCAATTGAAGAACAGCATTCACATCTGGTGAATGAAAATGCCAATGGATCACCAGAGAGGCCAGATTTAGATGAAAGTGATATCTGTTTTTTGGAAGACATGCTGGAGTTGAAGAACAACATCCATATCTGCTGACTGAGGAGAAGCCAGTACAAGATGAAATCAATATCTGCTCCTTTGAAGACCTGACTGGAGTTGAAGAACAGCATCCATGTTTGCTGACTGAAAATGCAGACAGACCACAAGAGAGGCCTGTGCAAGATGAAGGCAATATTGTCTCCTTTGATCAGAAGTCTTTGACTGACAGTGAAAAAATACACATTTTAACAAAGTGATGGCTACTTCCTCCTTGGTTTGAATTTCCAAAATGTCAGATGCAAGCCAGAGCAAAACTATTAATGTGCAGATTCCATCCAGAGCCATGGGAAGAAAATACATTTGCACAATATTCAAAATAGTTGGTTGGTGTGTTTTGTGGTTCTTGCTTTGCATTCAATCATTACAAGGCAGCACTATTGGTATCTAAACCAATAATAGACTGGTAAAATAAAAAAAATAAAAAAAAATATATATATATATATATTTTTTTTTTTGGATCGATATGCAAAATCAAAGAAGCATGCCATTGCAGTGGGAAAATGAGAGGCATCTGTAGGGGTATGTGACAGTAAGATAAAGATGGCTTCTCAGTTACTGTCCGAGGTGGACAAAAGATCAAAGGAACACATTCGGCATGCTCTAATACAGATTACAAAAGTTATTATTTAATTTTCTTTTATATTTTTGAGACAAAATATTGCTCTTCATGGCCAGACCAGCACCAAATAAACTTCACAGAACTCTTGAAGTACACAGAGGAGACTGATTCAATACTACGTGAACATATTAACAATGCTCCAAGAAATGCACAGTATACCTCTGTTTAAATACTGAGTAAACTGATTATCCTCATAGGGACAACAAATACAAAGTAAAGTCCTAAGCTAAATAAAGGCAGCTAGGTGGTTTAGCTTAATAGCCGATGGTACCACAGACATTTCCACAAAGAAACAAATATCCTTAGCTTTATGTTATGTGCACCATGGCAGTGATGGCAATGTTGAATTTTGTGAGCATTTCCTTGAGTCTGTACAAGTCCATGGTACAGCAGGGAGAGGCTTGGCAGGACTTTTCCTGCAATTAATAACAGCTTGTGGAATTGAAAAAGAGTTCATGTGAGGACAAAGAAATGATAAAGGTGCTAAGATGAGTGGATGGTTGAAAGGAATGTAAGCAATCTTACAAGAAGTTGTTCCTGAAGTCATATGCACAGTCTGCAGGGCCCATAGCCTGAACACAGTGATTGTACATTCCTGTGGTATGTGACGGGGTAGCAAACATGTTTGATACCACCAAAAAGAAAGTTGCTTTGCTGAAGTACTCTACAAAATGTTGCAATATTTTTCTGCCCAAACTAAATTAATTCCATAGTTTGCCAAGTGAATATGATGAGGACTTCCATGACAGGAAAACAGACATTCCTACAGCTGGTAATAAAAGGTGGTTGAGCCAGATGAACTCTTTCAGCAAACTGAAGGAGAAATTTGTGACTGTTGCTAGCTCTCTGGAGAAAGTTTAGAATTTAACAGGGAAACTCACTAGCACCTGTGTACTTTGACAAATTTTGAGGTTCTTGTGACACTTATACTGTAGCTGTTCAACACATTTTGGCATTCACAAAATCCCTTCATTTTTACTTGCAGAATGTCAGCATTGATCTTATTCAAGCTGTAGATGCCGTTGTCCAAAATCTATAAAGAATGGGGGGGGAGATTAAACCATTTTTTCTGTGTTTTGTAACAATGCAAAACACTTGGCAGACTCTGTCGGTGTGGAACAGTCTGTTCTTCACATCTGGAAGACAGACATAGCACAGCAGTATCCAGGCTGAAAATCCTGAGTAGCACTACCACAAGAATATATTCATCCTGTTTTTTGATCACATAATCTCAGAACTACTAGAAAGACTTATCAGTTGTCTGACCCATTTTAATGCCCAATACTTGGTGCCCAGCAAACTGTATTGCCTACACAATGATGACAAGTGGGTTCATAACATTTATAAAGCATTCAAACATGACCTTTCAAGCCTTGAGGAAATCAAAACTGAAATACAATGATGGACAGCAAATAGACAGAAACTTCAGTGGATGAATGTTAAGACACCATCCTTAGAGCTCTTCAGCATATGAACAAAGTGCTCTATCCAAACAACAATACAGTTTTGTTAGTTTTGGCTATAGATCATTCGGTGTCCTAAGGTGACTAAAAACATGGCTTTGAATCACTGTTGAAGAAAGTAGACTGACTAGCCTGGCATTACTCCACATACAGAAGGACATTCTGACAGACTTGAGGAAATTGTCAGTTTGAGCTAGGTCAAGATTGTCATACTTCTTTTGCAGTGTAGGTGCTGGCAATTATTACAGTACTCCCATGTCTTCTCATTTTAACAGTGTCCTTGCCCTTGATTCTCATGTTTTTCATCTGTTATCTTACATTTACAGTGAATTAAGGTATTGAATTACATTACAGTGTGAGTTTTGAGGCAGGGCACAAACAGCTGTCCTGAATATATATTTTTTCAAATAGGGATAGGTAACAGGCCACTCCAATGAGGGTCTCTGCACTGCCACCTGGGAGATTCGGTTTTATATTGTTACTCAGGGCAGTGGGCAATAAAACGCATTTTCAATAGGGACAGATTTGGACTCAACATTTGGAGTTGCCTTGGCAGGGCATTGAGCTTAATTATTGATTTACTTGAATCTGTGGAGCCAAAGACTCCAAACTTTTTTTCATATATTAAGGTACCTATGTGTGACTGGCTGTGTTTGAATAGCACTACATGGTCAATCACAACTGGATACTTAAACAGGAAAAATACAATGGCAGCTGAGCGAATCAACTGACAGAAGTATGAATGATAACACATAAACATTTGGGCAGGGGGAGGGGCTTTGCCAAGTCAGTGTGTACAATTTGGAAATTCCTGGCTACACCCATCTCCACAGAAGATGCATGCCACTGACACCTGCCACATGTAAGCTACAGTAACACAGAGAACAACCAGAAACTGCCCTACCGGCTGGATGTGCAGAGAAAATAAGTAACCAAGAAACAAGCTGAATCCCTGTACCATCCACCAGTCTCAAATAAGCAGTCAAGCACTATATTTGGGCATGATGCTTTTAACGTGCTAGTGAAACCACAAACCTCTCACCAAGGGCACTAGCAGGAGCCCATTACACCAAACCTCCAAACTGTTTCACTCATCACATCATCAAGGAGGGAGGGAGGTGGATGGTGTAGGGATTCAGCTTGTTTCTAAGCTACAGTAACACCTTTTCCTTGCTGATCTCAAGGCTTTTCCCTTCCCAGTTTGTATTCTGCTTACCTAATGCCAATTACTGCATTGGAAGCAGAAGTGGTTTTGCTACACTGGTGTAGCCAAACCAAGTTTTCTCAAAATCTAGCCAAAACTCTGACCCACTTTCATCACCCTTAACTCAAATAAGCCAAGGATGTCATATTTTGGATAACAACAGACATGGTTGCCAGTGTCCAGCAACTTATTAAAATGTTGCTCTGGTCTTGCAAGGGTCTGAAATGGAGTACAATACAAAACGTAGGGTTAAAAAAAGAAACAACAGAAAACAGATAATATATTGTCAGGCTATTTACTCATTGTGATCACTTCTTATGCCCAACATAAAGGAAGGTACAAAGCAGTTAAGAATGCAGCATATGATATATGTCTCATAAATGCCTGAAAATTAATTTAAAAAAATCCCAAGGTATTTCCTCCATTTTGGTTACTAATAGAGATATAACATTTTTCTTCATTTTTTAATGGTCCTGAATGTCATGGAATTAGCATTCTGTAGACAAGCAGAGACAGTTAAGCCTACAGCACTTCTTACAGTGCACATATATCAACCTGGTGGCCAAAGTTGGAGTCCCACAACCATCACTTACTTTTGTTTGATGCTAAACAAGTCATTTAACTTCACGGAGTTTAACTTCTCATTCTAATTTATTTCTAATCTACCACTACATTGTTTAAATCTGCATGAACACCCGAGATGGCAATAATTTTTTTTTTTTTTTTTTGTTCTTTGGTAACTGGCTAAGGACCACTAAGCAGAGGTGCCTGTTTTCAGGGGCAACCCAGGAGCTCTAAGGAGGTTAAGTGACTTGCTCAGAGCCACACAGTATGCAATTGGAGGCTGTGGGAATCAAACCTAGGTCTGTCTGCTGGGTGTACCAAGCTCATTCACAGCTCATTCACGGTTCATTACTCTAACCTCTAGGCTATACAAACACCCCTATATGGAATAGAAAAGCACTTTGAGACACAGAAAGAAACTTGATTTAAAAAAGGAATATTTTTTCTGTTCCTAAAAATTGTGAAGAACAAAAAAGAATTGTTACTTTTGTGATGCTGACTTTTCTCCACCAATTATGAATTTTAACAATGCCTATTCAGCAGTGCCATACCTAACTTAGGGTACAAAATAGTAAAGATGCCATCAATCATATCATTAATGCCTAATAAGAAATTAATTGCAAATATTTGACCTATTGGAGTTCAAATAAAATATATATATTTTTTAATTTATTACATGGTATTGAGAAATCAGTGGACATTAAAAACTGAAGCAAAGCAGGACATGTGAGAAAAATCTAATACACCAGTATTTGGGGAAACAAAACTGAGAGTGCTTTATCATACATACTTTCTGCATTATTTCAGGTAAATGTTATATTGTTGCATGGACGCTAATGGCAATATACTTGATAAACTACTTGCAGTGCTGACCAAGAATTCAGAGTTAAAAATGATCAGTTTGGAATCTCTCTATACAGTAAGATTTTATGCTATATGTATCCTGTTGCTAGCCCCAGTGTGCAAGGATATTACAGAATATACCCCATCAACAGGATAATGAGATGAAAGAGAAGAAAATAAGTGTCCAACTTGGATCTTAATGGACTACTAGATGTTATGGTTTGTAACTACTGTTGCATGAGGATTAGTGTATCAAAATCATACTTAGTACAAAAACGGGGGTGCAGACTTCAGTATCAACAGTTCTGATGTTGACAACACAAAGCACATGGCCCATTATGTGGTCAATGAACTTCTCAGTATTAAGAGATAGGTAATATCAAGACCATGGCAAACATGCTGCATATAAGGTTACCATTGGAGGTTATATTATCAGTCAAGCCCTGTCTCTTCATACATCCCACCTTGTCAGTATAAATCACAGTACATAAACAAGTCTCAATCCTGGCTGCCACAGTCCTTGCCAGTAAGATGAGGTTTAAATTCAGGGAAGGCATTAGCCAGCACTTAGCACATACCAATGACAATTTATCTTTAAAAGGGATTAAGTAGATTGTCGAAGATTTCAGAAACCTGGGCAGTTGTCTGACCTTGTAGAAATATAAAAAGACCTCTCTTGGAAGATATGCTATCCTCACGTGTAAAAATATGCTTGGAAACTATCTGGCCTAGTGCTTGTGCCTAAAATTAAACAATTTCTTGCTTCCTTAACCCTTTGAGTACAGCAGCTAAGAAAATAAAAATATTTGCTAAATTGAAAATGTCTTGTACTGTATCTATTACTAGTGTGAGTTCATGCAGTGATGCTTGCTACTGTATCTCTGGTTGTACTGCATATGCCTTGACATTATTCTCTGTTTATTTTCTTTCAGTTCAAGTCATGTTTTCCAGCAGGTATGCAACAGATCAAATATGACTTTTATTGTCTAGAGTTTATTAAGTCAAAATCTCAAAGGAACCTTTTTAGTATGTGTGACAGACTGGTCCTCTTAGACTCATCCTGTATCACTGTTACCAGCTTTCTCAATACTTCAGTTGCAGCCTTCACTCAGCATTTTCACTCTATTGGGGCATCTCCAGGTTTGTGTCCTTCCAGAGCCACTGCTCACAGAGTATAGTGCTCCTTGTTTAAGATCACGTGATCCACCCCCTCTGTCACAGCTTAGAACAACTTACTTTAGCAATGGGGTATGGTAACAGTAGCCCTCTCCTCAGTGCTAGAAATACAGTTATTGTCAATTATAAACTGATTAGTTGTACCTCAAAGGATTTAGTCACAGAAAACATGAAATATGTAAAACTAATATGTTATCTGCCAACAGTTTCTGTGTTTCTAAGATAATTTCACAGATTCTACAAGAGATTACAGCAAAAATAAAGGGACAGCAATTCTACAGAAATAAAAAGAAACTTGCTTGCATACTGAAGGTTTCACACAGAAAAAATCTCTCTCTCTCTCTCTCTTTCTCTCTCTCTCTACCCGGTAAATTAGCTTACCACAAGGAACATTTTGAATCAGGGCAGAAATGAACTTTTAGAAGGCATTCTGTTCCTAGTCCCAAATCTAACTGACTCTGTGAGGCCCTGTCAGACCTAAAACCCTCTAGTTGCCCTTCCCCATTACATATCACCCAATATGTCACTCTGAAATCACAGATTCACAATCTTTTGTCTTAAGCACACCGCAAGGGAGCATGGTAAGTCAGAGGTAATCTAATGTTGGGGATAGGTAAAAAGCCCTATCGAGGGTAGGGGTACAAAAAGGTTGAAAAGAAAGGGCAAGGGAATGCACATGCTTGAAACATGGCTAGGGGAGGCATACGTTCTGGTAAAATAGAAGTGGATGAAGGAAGGAACACTAATATTACAGGGTACTACTAGATGAGCAGGATAATAACTTAAACCCTAGCAGGGGAAAAGGAAGCAGGTATTTCCAGGGGAAACAGAGTAAGAAATGATGCTGAGAATGGTGCAGTGCAGAGGCTGAGGGGCAGCAGTCTTCAGGGAAACCTTCTAGAGACAGCGGAGCTGCCCCATCTGCATGCACCTCTCTGGGCTGAGAGAGAGGGTTGCTAAACTCCAGGTCAAGTTGTCTAGGATTTAGGAAGCCTCCTACCCACCCCGTGACCACCAAATCTGTCACCACTACCTCAAAGTATGCCAAGGAGAAGTGGTTAGACTATGGTGAATTCAAGAAGGGTGTGGGTGATGGGTCAAAGGCACATTCCCCATATATTACCACTACACAGTTCCTATGCTGTTCTGGTGGGACAAGACTGTCCAATGGAGGCACCCACAGTAATAACCAGGGAGAATGTGGGGGTCCTCCATAATGGAGACCCCAAGAAGGGTCCCCAGAAGAGGAAGAAGCAACTCCTGGTGGGTGATTCCATTGTGAAGGGGATAGATTTGGGGAAAGGAAGGGGTGGAAGAGGAAGGTTAGGTGCCTACCTGGCACCACTGCTCAGAGGGATGGGAAGTGGATCTTGAGGATCACTAGGACAGCAGGACAGGAGTGAGAGCTGGATGTCATTGTCCACCTAGTGACTATTGACCTGGCTAGGGATGAGGCTAGGATAGTGTAGGAGGAGTTCAGGGAGATGGGGAGGGGTATTAGGCAGGTAGCACACTCAGTGGCCTTTTCTGATGTGCTGCCTTTCTATAATGGGGGAAGATAGGGTACTCCATATCAGGATCTTCAACTCATGGTTGAAGGAGTGGTGCACAGAGGTGGGATTTGGCTACATTTGAGACTTGTGTCCCACCTGGAGGGATAATGGCCTATACAGGGGAGATGTCCTGCATCCATCTGGAAGGGGAACCACAGTCTTCAGTGAATGGTTTAAATGTTACATTGGCAAGCATTTAAACTAGCTGAATGTGGTGGTGGAAGGAAACAGGGAGACATAAATTGCCCCCCTACAAGTTGAAGTAGTCAGTAGGGAGAATCCTAAGGGAAAGAAATTTCCAAGGGTACCCAACAGCAACAACAACAAAAAACCTGGGAGAAATGAAGAGAGATGGGAGATAGAGCACAGATGGGTAAGGAGAGAAGGCAAAACATAAAAGGGTGGGGGCTGACAGACAGGGTGGTAGCAGAAATTGGAAGGTCATGTGTGAAAATGTTTGAAGTCTGGGAAATAATATTTCAGACCTAGAGGCAATCATGGTAGAGGCTGACCTGGACATTGTCACCATTAGTGAGTCATGGTGCAGTGAGAACCATGACTTGGATATAGCCATGCCAGGCTATACAGTGTTCAGGAAGGACAGGATAGGAAAGAAAGGAGAGCAGTATTTTTTTATGTGAGGGATAGCATAAAAGAAATTAAAAGATACACAGAGTACATGGAGGGGTGAAGGTACTATAGGTCATCCTAGAAATGGGGAAGGGGCCACTGTTTGCACTGGCATGATCTACAGACCTGCAGCCAGCATGGGGAGGAGAGTTGAATAAGGTTCTGGTTAAAGTCATCCAAAATATGGCAAACAAGGGGGAGGTACTGCTGGTGGGGGACTTCAATCTACCAGATGTATATTGGAGCATCCCAGCTGCAGTTTCAGCTAAGAGCAGGGACATCATAGACTCCCTGCAGGGAGCATTCCTCAAGCAACTAGTAAAAGATCCCTCTCTTGAGGGGGCAATACTGGAACTTGTACTCACCAAAGGGCACAGTGTTGCAGACATCACATTGGGTGGCCACCTGGGGATCAGTGATCACTGTACTATATAGTGTAGTTCAATATATGGACAGTGGCAGAACTGAACCACACAAAGGCGAGGGTCCTGGACTTCAGGAGTGCCAATTTTAAAAAGAAGGGGGAATGCCTCAGGAATGCCCTGGATGGGGGAGGACGTGGATAGAGTGGAAGAAGAGTGGGCAAAACTAAAAGGGGGGATAGAGAAGACAACAAACCTCTGCATCAGGCAAGTAAGCAAAAGCAAGAGGAAAAATAGACTGAAATGGTTCTCAGAAGAGGTGGCTTGGAAGGTAAGGGCAAAAAAGTTAGCATTCAAGAGGTAGAAGGAGACACGGAGAAAGGGGGATAGGAAGGTGTATCAGGAGAAACTGATAGAGGCAGGAAAAGGAACTAGGGGTGCAAAGGTGGAAAGGGAGGAGAAAATAGCCCAGGCAGTAAAGAAAAGGGACAAGATATTTTTCAGGTATGTACTGTAAGCGAGAAGACCAAGGGAGGAATAGTAGGACTAAGGAGGTGGGGTGGAAGTATATGCGTGAGGGGACCAGGAAAAATAAGACATCCTGAACAAATACCTTTGTTCAGTGTTCAAAGTGGAAGAAGAAGGTGAGGGACCACAGATAAGTGTCAGGAGTATCGAAGGAAGGGAGGTGGACACTAGTCCCTTTACAAAGGAGAAATTCCTGAAGGAACTCTCAAATCTAAAAGTCGACCAGGCAATGGGGAAAGATGGGGTGCATCTAAGGATACTGAGAAAGCTCAGAGATGTGCTGGCTGCAACTCTGACAGCCCTGTTCAACCACTCACTAGAGATTGGATTGGATCTGGGGTACTGGTGAAGGGCAGATGCAGTCTGACTTCACAAATTTGGTAGCAAGGAGGAGGCTGGCAATTACAAGCCAGTCAGCCTAACTTCTGTGGTGGTGAAATTAATGGAATTACTACTGAAGGAAAGTATTGTGGAATTATTTTGAATCACTGGGGAGGGGTCATGTCAAACAAATCAGATAGATTTCTTAGACTGGGTTGCCAGGGTATTAGAAAAGGGTGGCTCGGTGGATGTGGCCTATCGAGATTTCAGTAAGGCCTTCAATGCTGTTCCTCATAGGAGACTCATAAACAAGCTAGCCAACCTAGGAGTGGGTTCAAAGGTGTTATACTTGGTAAGGAATTGGATAAGGAACAGGAGACAGGTGGTGATGGTGGTAAACAGAGTTCACTCCGAGGAAGGAAGGGTGCCCAGTTGGGTGCCACAGGAATCAGTACTGGAACCAGCCCTCTTTAATGTCTTTACTAGCAACAGTGCAGAGGTTAGAAGGAAATATGCTGTTTGAAGATGATACCAAGATCTGCAATAGGGTTGACATCTGGGGCCGGGAAAAACTGAATAGGGGTCTAAGAAAGCTTGTGGAGTCATCAAAAGTGTGGCAACTAAGTTTTAATGTGAATAAGTGCAAAATAATGCACTTGGGGCACAGAAACCCAGAGGAGGAGTACAAAATGGGGGGAGTGGTATTAATGACCAGCAAACAGGAAAGAAACCTGAGGGTAATCACATCTGATGATCTCAAAGTGGCCAGACAGTGTGACAAGGTAGTGGGGAGAGCTACAGTAGTATGATGCTAAGGTGCATAGGGAGGGCTATCACCAGCAAAGAAGAGATAGGTGGTGTTATCGAGTTATAGATCACTGCTGAGACCTCAGCTAGAGTGCTGTATCCAGTTCTGGAACCCACATCTCCAGAAGGACATAGACAGAGTAGAGGTAGTCCAGAGGAGGGCAACTAATGTGGTACAGTGTCTGCATCACAAGCCCTATGAGGAAAGACTTAAGGACCTCAGTATGTACACTCTGAAGGAAAGGAGGGAGAGGGGGATATGACAGAGCCTTTAAAATACTTCATGGGTATAAATAAGGTTCAAGAGGGAAGTATTTTTTTCAGAAAAAAAGATGCTCAAGGACAAGTAGTTATGCTACAGAGCTGGAGGGATGTAAACTCAGGAGAGATGTGAAGAAGTGTTTCTTCACAGAAAGAGTGGCGCATGCCTGGAACAGCCTTCTAGAGAGATTGGGGGCAAAAAGAGTAACGGGATTCAAGAATGCATGGGATAGTCAGAATCAGAATCAGTATTTATATAGTGCTTTTTATACATCCAAAGCGCTTTACAAGCAATGCTAGACTGGTAGTGAAGTGACTGAATGTGTGGTGGTGGTCATATCGCACATCATCACCCACACACAGCCTGGATAATTGCATGAACCGGTTTATGGGAAGGGGAATGTTGGCCAGGACACTGGGAATGTTCCCTACTCTTTGCGAAGAGTGCCCTGGGTTCTTTTACTTCCACCTGGACACCCACCAGGACAACACCAGGATGGGTAGAAGGGACCGCGGTTTAACATCTCATCCGAAGGACGGCACACCCCAGCAGTACAGCACCCCAATACTGCACTCGGATGCCAGCGATTTTTAGGTGCAAGTCCAATCCCGGTGTGGAACGAGAACCCACAACCTTCTGGTCCAGAGGCGGATGTGCTACCAACTGAGCCACGCTGACACCTAGTGATAGTGATAAAGGAACCTTGGTGGGAGGGAAAGGGGGTTAAAGCCGGTGATCAAGTAGTATCTGCGGTGTTACAGTAGATAGGGAAAATGGGCAGACTAGGTGGGCCACGCGGTCCTTATGTGCTGTCCAATTCTATGAGCAGCCATTTGGAGAACCAGCTCATACTAGTTTGTGAGATAATTAATATGTGCCCCTTTACATGAATGTTTGTATTAGCTAGCAGCCTTCTGACATCAAAGAAATGTCTAGTGCTCAGTCATATTTCAGAGGTCCGAACTGGACATCCTTGAAGTGATAAATTTCCAACCTTTTTCCTTCCAGAGACACTGAGAAGAACCCTGATTCTTTCCACGAGGCAGAATTATATATGTAACAAACAAAACAAAAGAAGAAGAAAAAGGAAGTACTGTACATGGACCTAGCAAACTGTTACATTACATTACATCAATTCCATTCTATTACATTACATCTCATACATCACAGTATGCACTAATGACATACATCTTTCATAACTAGGCAACATTAAGGTTATTCAGATTCAAATGAAATCATGACAGTTTGCTTAAAAATATCTGAGTTTAAACTCCTTAAACCTCTTTTCCTTCTTTCAGATTTCTTCTTGTTGACTCCTTCCACATGATATAGAATAACTAATGAGCCATTTCCTTAGCCAGACTTTCAGGCCCCATTTTTAGCCAGTTGCTATCGCGCAGACAGCTAAGGGAAAACAGTGGTGCCAACAAAGAAAAACAGGAATTGTTATTCACAGGAATTCAGCTCACAGTTCAGATTAAAAGAGACACTGCAGTTGTGCTGAAGATAAATGTTATTTCAATTGGCAGACATGGCTAGGTGGAGGGGGAGTTTTTTTATCCATGCTTGCTGATTGAAAAACTTCAATGTCTCTTTAAATTTGGACTGTGATCTAAACTTCCTGTGAGTAACAATTCAGCCAGCTGTGCTTGTGCTTCAATTATGTTTGCACCGGGACATGTGCATGGCCACAGAAATATTCAGAACTTGTACACCGGTGCTAACATATCTGAATATTGGACAAGAGCACAATGCACATGTGCAATGCATCAGCAAAATACAATGCTAAAGCACAGCACAGGTCACTAGTGCTGTACTGAATATGGCACTGAATATAGTGCTGTATACAGGCACAGTACAAACACAAATACAGTAGCACAGACAACAGTGCAACGGGGAGAAAGAGAAAGAGGAGAGGAGGGTGCCATTGAAAGACACACAACATAGCAGCAAAGATGTCAAAATGGTTTAATAAATAACATGGGCAACAGCCCATAAACAACAACAAAAACAAGCAAAATCAAAAAAGGGCAACAGCTCATCAACAAACAAAACAAAGACAGGGCAACTGCCTATAACCAAAATAACTGCCATATAGAGAATAAAATATGGGTCTGGGTGTGTAACCAGAATCTACACACACCCGAGGGGTTTGATGCTACATAAACCCAGAAAGCAGGGAGGTTTCTGCGTGGCATCTAACCCTGAGGGTGTGTGTAACTTTGAGTTTACACACACCCAGACCCCATACTTTATTTTATATAATTGCCGGGATGTCCTTTTTCCCCACAGCAAGTATACAAAATAAAAAAAGATGTTCTTGTGCAACCGCAGCAGTCTGCTTAGCTGTGAGAGTGCGCTCTACATCTGTCGGTTGCTCGCTTTTTTTTTTATTTCATTTTGTGTGGAGCCAACATTTTGTGGGTATTTCCCTCATTGTGATTTAATTCTGCCTCCCAGCACTAACCGCAGTTAGTGTAACGGTCCAGAGGGGGGAAAGACGAGGCAGACAGTGGGTATGAGGAAGACCATCAGAGGTGAGGGCGTCTGTGCAGTGTGAGGGAAACCGGGTGCGTGTTTGCCATTACAAATGCTCCTTTATAACAGTGAATTATGCCATGGTTTCCCTATGGGAAAAAGGACGTGCTGGTTATTATACTACCATTAAACACACCCAATATGGACTCCACACAGTCCACTCATTCTGTCTACTGACCTCTGTTGGCTTGCAGGTGTCTGCTGCTATCACTGCCCATCCTTCCGGAAGGTCTCTGCCAGATCTCAGATGGCAGAGGTGCAATCCTCCATCTACTTGACCACCATCCACAGGAGGCTACCAAGCAGGAGCTCCTCCCTGTCTTCTATCACCATAACATCCCTCCTCCTTGCTGATGCACTCTGGGAACCTATGGGAAGAAAGACACTGACATCAACAAGCTATGCAAACAGAATGAGGTTCACAGGTGTGGCATACTGTGCAGAATAGATATACAACCAGACTACAAATGAGGCAACATGCCACAAACAGCTGGAAAGTCATGCAGCTGTGATGGCTTATATGGGGCATACAAGAAACAGCAGTGTGTAACCAAAGAGTTGAGGACTGCACATAGAATGAGTGTGCCATTCCACAACAGCGCTGGACACAGTCAAGCATGAGACTCAGGACACTGGCAGACTAGCCCAAAGTGAGAAAGCAGCACATGCCACAGCAGCACCAATGTGGTGTACAACAGGCAGTGTATTGGCCCTAGTGGAAGCATGTTGTAGCCACACAGCCAGCACCCTACAACCAGGCACGCAGCACACAGGCCTCCACAGGTGTACAGGACAACAGACATGCAGAAGCCACCCAGGCCAACAGCAGGGGTGACTTCCAGGCACATGTACCAGTGGTACCAACAGCAAAGCTGTATATGGCTGGGACCATCATGAAGCAACATGTGCAGTTGGGTAACACCTCAGTACAGCAGTGTGGTATGTGAGTGAGTGGCAGACACACTAAAAAGCAGACCTCATAACACCACTGTGAGATGCAGAGCTATCTGTGAGCATCTCATGATTCTCCATTTCAGCAGATGCTTTTCCCATCCTACCAACAGGGGCCCAATACAAAGCCTAGGCAAGTCATTAGTCCATGACATCTTTAAGAGTTGTAATGTATACATATCACTCCCTCTGTACTGTGGAATGCTCACATGGTGGAGACATAACTTTGTTAGGCAGACCCATCAACTATGCATCATAATGCCAAACTAATGCATGCTAAGGTACATTTAAGGCCCATCATTAGCTACCCCTGCTGTGGATTCCATGCCACACTAGGCCAGTTCTAGTGAAATGCAATGGTTTGCAACCAAGCAGTGGCTATCATGGCACAGTACTATGCATCATCCATACTACACACACTTGTACACCTGTACTGTGCCACTGCAGTCACATGAGCAGGGCATAGATTAATTGTATATTACATTGTATTTTTACCAGTATTAGCACCATATGTGCTCATGTTTGCCTACAGCTTGTTGTAAATTTGTATTTATTCATTGTGATTTGTTTCCTGTTTGTCTGTGCTTCTGCACACGGGTCGTGTTTGAAAAAGGTACTTGTTACCAGTGCACTCACCCGGTAAACAAAGTTAAATAAATAAATAACAGGAACTGATAACACTGTGCTGTTTGACCAATTACAGGCTGATTCTTAAGAAGAACTCTCATAGAAGGGTTATCAGAGATCAGTCCAGAGAATATAGAAGAGTTCCTTTGTTGTTTATTCTGAGAGAGGACACTGTAGAAATTAATACTTTGTAAGTTTCAATGACAAGAAATCTGAGCAACTTTGGTTGGGGGCACATTGTGGTCGACAAGTATTTGAATAGATGTTTTAGGTGTTGAATGATTTGTAATGTTTTTGGTTTCTGACAACCCTGCAGAAATCTTCATAGAGCGCACCATGTTCCTGATTTTATTTTCACCAGTTGTCATGTCCCTGTACCACAGGGAGACACCTGGCTTGTAGTTTACATTTAGGGGCCAGGTAAAATGGAGAATCAGGAGTATTCATGGTTGGAGGTCTCTGGCTGCATATTTTAAGTAGGTTGTGATGGGATATCTCTGTCTATGTTGCTTGTGTTTTTATAAATTCTTGGTTTTACTGGCCTGATATCTCTTGAGTGTTCATCTGTGCAAGTTTTCATGTGGTGTTTGTTGTATTCCAGATACTACTTCCCATCATGTTAAGAACACCAGATCACCCCACTTTAGCTAGTGCAATTGCATTGTTCTCAATTCCAAATGCAATCCCACATCGAAAAATATCATGTTTAATAGTGATGTTGGATTATTCATACCAACGGTTCCTATGCTATATAAAACACTGATGTCTGCTTCTATCAGGGCTTCGCATCTGTTTGGCTTATTTCCTTTGTCTTGCTTTTTCAAGTATTTTTGTTTGGCACACATACCAACATATGAAAAATTGCCAGCAGATTAGGCCTTTAGGTCTATTGTGTCTGCTCAATATGCAGCTTGCAGTTTAATCACTGCTGCTGCCCATCCCCCCATTACTTCCTTTCTCAGATCCCCATCCTGAGTTCCCCAACTGATCCCTTCTCTCTCCCCCGAACCCTGCCCATGTATCTATCCCATATTTTCTTAAAACCTCCCACAGTTTCCATTTCTATCACCTCCTCTGGTAGTGCATTCCAAGGCGTCACCATCCTTTCTGTGAATTAATGCTTTCTCAAATCCCTTCAGTAGATCCCCTCCAACCAATTTTAGGCTATGTCCCCTTGTGGTCCCTTCTCCCTTCAGTCTGAACAAACCTTCAGTGTTTACTCTGTTGAAACCCTTCAAGTATTTGAAGGTCTCTATCATGTCCTCTCTGTCCCTTCTGTCTTCCAGGGAGTACATGTTTAGCTCCCTGAGTCTCTCCTTGTAGGTTTTACCTCCCATTCCATGGATCATCTTGGACGCCTTCCTCTGGACCTTGTCTAGTAGCATAATGTCCATCTTTAAGTAGGGGTGCCAGAACTGTACACGGTGCTCCATGTGCGGCCTCACCAAGGATTTCTATAGTGGCAGGATTACCTCCTCCCTTCTTGAAGTGATCCCCCTAGCAATGCACCCCAGCATTCTGTTTGCCTTATTCACTGCCCACCTACATTGTTCTGAGTGATTCCTTTTCTCAATGATCACTACTCCCAGATCTCTTTTCACCTCTGAGACTCTAAGCTAACCCCCCCCCCAATTGTTAGTTGTACCCTGGATTCCTAGCTCCCAAGCACAGTATATTGCACTTTCTAGCATTAAATCCTAATTGCCATGTGACTGACCACTGTTCAAACCTTTCAAGGTCTTCCTGCAGTGTCTTCCATCCCTCTTCACTATCCACCACTGCTCCCAGTTTGAAGTTGTCTGCAAATTGGCTCATTTTGCTCTTAATCCCCTCTGCAATGTCTAAGATGAAGGCATTAAATAACAGTGGTACCATTACAGATCCTTGCAGGACCCCACTAATGACCCTCCTAGGTCTTGATAGCTCTCCCCCTTACCACCACCAGCTGCTGTCTGTCACTTTGCCAGTTTCCAATCCATCTCACTGTCCTTTCTCCTACTCTTAAATTCTTCATCTTGCCAAGGAGTCTCCCATGTGGTCCTGAGTCAAATGCCTTGCTAAAGTCCAGATAGAGGACATCAACTGGCCGACCCCAGTCCAAGGATCTTGTCACCCAGTCAGAAAACTCTACCAGGTTTATTTGACATGATCTCCCATGGGCAAAACCATGTTGCCGGAAATCCTGAAGGCCATTAGCCTCCAGGAACTCCGCCAGCCTTTCCTTCAATATTTCCTCTAATAGTTTCCCCACTATGTTCGTCAGGCTTATTGGTCTAAAGTTTCCCAGCTCATCCCTAGATCTGCTCTTATAAAGGGGCACTATATGTGCCATTCTCCTGTCCAGGATACCTGTCCCATTTGGTGGAAGAAATTGAATAATTCCATCAGAGGTGCTGCCAGTACATCGGCCAGTTCCTTAAGGACTCTAGGGTGAATCCCACTCGGGCCTGGGGCTCTGTCTACCCTCAAGGCTATGAGGCCCTCCCACACTCTCTTCTCTGGTATCTCTCTAGCAATACGAATATTCCCCTCCCCAACCCCTACCTTACCTCCCCCTGTGGAATTGGCCCATCCCGCTCCCTTGTAAAGACAGTACATAAGTACTCATTTAGTACCACAGCCTGCCACTCTCTTCTCTGCCCACCCACCCTCCTTTTTTAGTCTGGTGATTTCCCCTTAACCTTCTTCTTCTCCCCTACATATCAAAAAAAATCCTTCTGTCACTGTATGATCCCCTGTGCCAACCTCAGCTCATTTGACGCCTTGGTAGCTCTTACCATCCTGCTTAACTCCTTCAATTTCTTATAGTACTCCAACCTATCCTCCTCCCTATGGGTTCTCCTATACCTTCGATAGGCTAGCCTTTTTTATCTTACCACCATCTGCACCCCCTAGTCCACCAACTGGGTTTTCTTGATTTAACTTGTTTACATTGGGTCATTCTGCAGGTTTTCGTGGCCTCCAGCAACCCCGACTTCAAAATTTCCCACCTGCTATCTGTCTCCATGTCAGTACTTGATCCCTTTAAATATCCTGCCAGAATGGCTGCCATCCTCCTGAAATCCGCCGCCCTGCAATCCATTACCTTTGAGTTTGTGTGGTCACCTTCCCTTCCCAGGTCTAGGTAGAACCATACTATCAAGTGGTCGCTCCCCACCAACGGGTCTTGTACTACTACATACCTGACATGATCACCATCTGCCAGGACCAAGTCTAAAATGCTACCCTCTCTGATTGGCTCTACCACCAGTTGAACCAGGAATATATCCTGGAATGCCTCCAGTATCTATTATTCCTTGGCATTTGTAGGTCCCATAGTGCCCCAATCCACCCCTGGCAGGTTGAAACCTCCCACCAACACTGTCCTGCCCCTACCTCTGCCACAATGAGTTCTTAAGTTTTCTACCAATTCCCTATCCTTTTCCTCAGATAGTGTTGGAGGCCTGTAAACTACACCCAGGCTAACCCTCCTCCCCGTAGCATCATGCAAGATGACCCACAGAACTTCCATGTTATCTTCCTCATTCTCTTACCTGCTACACTCAGTCCCCTCCCTTACAAATACCACCACACCATCTCCCCTTCCAGTGTTTCTATCCCTCCTGAATGTTCTGTAACCACATATTATTGACAGTCTTGGTACTGAGTGTTCCACATCACTGTGACTGCAACCACGTCAGCCCCCCCCCCCCGCCATCATTGCCTGCAACTCAGGAATCTTGTTTCCCAAGCTCCTTGCATTAGTGGAGACCACCTCCTTCCAACCTGCCCCCCTTTCTTTCCCATCCACCCTTTCTCCCTGACTATGCCCCTATGTGTGCACATCACCTCCATCAAATATCTATTTTGGTGGAGAGGCACAGGCTCGCCCATTTTTAATGGTAATACCTGTCCCACAAGTCTCAGCCCCCCCATCTAGTTTAAATCATAATACCCAACAATAAACTCCCCCAGTTTCTTTTTTAATAATCCCTTTCCCTCCATACTCAGATGCAGTCTGTCCTTGGCAAACAGCTCCATATTATCCCATGTATTTCCCCAGCCTCCCACCAACCTGAACCCCATGTCCAGACACCGTTTTCCAGCCACTCATTGAAATCCTTAAACTTCTGCTTTCTATCCATGTTAGCCTTGCAAACCGGCAGGACTTCAGAAAATGCAACTTTACACCCTTCAGTTTGACATTTTCTGGCCAATTCTCTAAACCTAGCTTGTTCCTTCTGCACATTATTTTCCTCCAGGTCATTTGTTCTCAGGTGCACTAGTTTGTGGGGGCTCACCCTTTGCTTCCTCACTGTAGTGTACCACATGCTTGACCCTATGTGCCATCATGCCTGGTATGCACTTTGCCCAGATTGGACTCCTCGCCCCTTCCCCATTCCCACCCCATTTGATACCATTGATTATTGAATCACCAAGTATGACCACCCCACTACTTTCATTTTGCCTACTTTCAGTAGATTTCCTCTTACTCCGCTCCTTGTCCTTTTTACCCTTCTCATTACCCCAGTCATTGTCAACTCGCTCAGTCAACGCCACCTGTCTTGCACTACCCTGTAGGACAGCTTTGGTCAATTTGGCATCTATGATTAGCATCCCCCCACACCCCAAATACCACTGCTTCCCTCAAATGCACCTTTTGCACCCTACCCATGTCATCCCCCTCCCTTCTTGCTGTCTCTAATCCCTGTGTCTCCCTGCTCTATCCCTTCATCTCCCACCATATTCACCCACTTCCTGCCATTATCTCTTCACCCTGACACCATGCTCCATATCCCCTCCTGCGGTCATCATTTAATCTTCTGTAGCTCCACCAAATTCGCCACTCACCTTGACTTTCCCTCTAGTACTACCTTATATCCTCCCTCCATATCCTTCCCCTTCTATTGGTCACCTCCATTCTCCCTGCCCTCTCTTGCTTGCTCGTGTCCTTACAATTCCTTAGAGGAGAAATCCTATTAGCCAATTTAATCCATCCTACATTTGCAAATTTGTTAACCACACTTGCCTTACCATATCCATTATTTTTATCCCCTGTGCAATGTCCTCCTCCTCCCCTCTTTTCTTTCCCACCACCTTCCATCTGCCATTCCTCAAGTTACCAGATAAGTTTGCCCCACCCGGAGCTCTCCCTGAGTACCACTCATTTGAGCAGTCCAATCTGCTCAGTCCATTGATATTTCCTGTGCAGTTTCCCCTTCCTATGCTTCCCCCCAATCCCAGCCTCTCCGCTTTCCTTTTCAGGCTAAAGATTTTTGTTTCCAAGTACCACAATCTTCTACAAATAGGGCAACACCCCATTCTCCACAGTATGTCCATGTATTCTGCTGCTCCACATCCAGTACAGTCCACAGTTCTCCTTGGTCTTACACCCCCTCTGACAACATGCAGCCCTTGTTCAGCTTCTCCACACCTTCCCTTTATGCCCTAATATCACTGAATGTTATCCTTCAGTAATTTAGCCTTAATGCTTTCCACAATTTTGCAGTTCTGCTCACAGTTCAGAGCCAAAGCTACACAGTCTCTCTATGCTTTCCACAAATTTGCTCCCAGCTGTTGCAACAAGCCTGCAATCCCTCTAAGGTTGCTGTGTTGGATTACCAAGTAATAATCAATTTCACTTAAGGTCCATCATGCTATCTGATGCCTAAATCAGAAGCCCTGCCACTCAACAGGACACCTGAGAAACTCACAGAACAAGTCACCAATGCCTTACTTGCTCTATGGTACAAACAGTGAAATAAGCCCAGAGCCTTTCCAGAACATACAGGACATATCAAAGCCTTTTTCTATCCAAGGACCCTGAACTAGAGCAATTCAAAATCCAACTAAGGTGTTAATACACACTTTCACTGAGGGGCTTGTCTAGAGCTGGGGGGGGGGGGGGGGTGGCAAGGTATAAGTGAAGCTCTGCAGCTGAGAGCAATTATAGGCACTATGGCTTAGTGGGCAGGGCATCAGGCTATGATTTCAGGTGATATCAGGTGACATGATATCAGGTTATGACATGGTTTGCAGTATCTCCATGAAAGGACTGATTTTTTCTTTCATGGCAATTTGAGTGTGTTTTTCCATAGTCATCTGAGTGTCTGTACAGTATTTGTTTTTGATTAAATGTCTGTTAACATTGCCTAAAATTCCCCTGATGGTACCTGGTTCATAATTGGTACCATCTATTCTTTTCACGGCAGATGCAATGTTTGCTAAGAACATGTCCAGCTCTTCGAGGAGAATAGTGTGCAGCTCCTGATGCTCACCAGCAATGCTGAGGTAATTTTATACAATTTTGATATCTGCAGCTGTTTTTTTGTAGTGTTCAGGCATTTTCTTGTTCATCACTGAATTGTGCCCTTTCTGCCTGAAGTTTTGAGAAAACTGCTGAGGCCATTGTCACAATTTCAGATTTTCAGTGACTTGTACTTTAATGAGCAGCTCTGTCAGAATAGCAGCTTTCAGAGCCACTGTAAAAGCCAGTGACTGCGCTCTTATTCGAAGGACAGAAAAGTTGTTGTAATATCACTCTGACATCAGAATGATAGTACAACACATTTTATGACCTTTGAACTGTCCTACAACAACATTTGGAGAGCTGCTGAAATCTGTTTAGAATCGAGGGCAACCATATACTATATGGTTATTGTTTATGTGTTTTGGGTGTACACCCTGGCATGGTGAGGGGTTGCTGTTTGGGGTTGGGGGCTTAGCGTGTCATTTTGAATTATTCTGATATTTTCTCTTTCTTTCTTTCTTTCTTTCTTTCTTTCTTTCTTTCTTTCTTTCTTTCTTTCTTTCTTTCTTTCTTTCTTCCTTCCTTCCTTCCTTCCTTCCTTCCTTCCTTCCTTGAAAGAGTTTTACCAGGAAAGGCTTACTGAGCTATAGTAGTTCCTTTTCAGAGGCATCCTGGTGTGGGGGGGGTTACAAAGGAAACAGTATAGCAGCACTATGCAAAACAGCACTGTCACATCAGATGACATGAGTAATTGTGGATGTAGAGTGGTAAAAAAAAGATTATGCTGGTGCAGTAACAATTTACAATATAACTTCTTTTATATAATGTCTTTGCATGGGTTGTATTTGTGAGGGGTTGGGATCAGTTGAGTAAGGTTTACTTTCCACTGTAGATGGTATTGTACAGTTATGTTATTATAAACTAACCAGGTATGCCTTCTTTCAGTCTTGGACATCTGTTGTGCATGTCACATTTTTTTTTACTTTTTCTTTTGGCCCCCTAACCCCTACTCTTCAGCCCCTCCACTTCTTGGGACAGTCAGGCACATCCTCATCCCCTTGTATCTCCCCAGCCATGGCCACCTATAGTACTTCCATGGAGCGTCGGCTTTGCCCCCAGGTGGGATAAGGGTGGTGGATATCCTTGAACATTTTGTTTCTTCAGGTGGGGTGGTGAGATCTGGATATACCAGGGCCATCAATGTCACTGAGGTGCATAGGTCATGGTCTTTTTTTTCCCCTTGTTGTATCCCTAGGACACTGCGTGCAGTGACATCAAGGTGTGCATGTGTAAACTGTGCATGCATCCACATACTGATGTCTGCTGTGTCCCCCCTCCCTAGACTGTCTCCTGCTGCACTACCACCTATGATCACCTTGGTGGCAGTATTGCAGTGGAGAACAGAGCACTACCTCTCCAGAGGAGGAGAAGAATGTCCTCTGTAATGATCAATCTTTCTACCCCCTGCTGGCCCCCAAAAAATTCGAGCTGTTTCCAAAACCTAGGTCACTGACATCCTGAGCAGTAGCATTACTGTTGTGCCGATGGGCCAGCCTATATGCATGTCACATTAAACTGCCATTTTATTAACAAACACACAACAAGTATTATACTCTCCTGCCTAACACATTTTGGATCTTCACGATCCTTTATTAACCAGGAGGATCCGAAACTCCTTAGCCAGGTGAGTATGTTACTCATTGTGTGCTTGTTAATAAAATGGCAGTTTAGCCTTTCAAAGAAATTGCTACTTGGTGTTCAAGCACCACAAAACCCAGTGTGCGCTTCACTGTGGTTACTTAGGTCACATTAATACCCAATGCTCAACTAATGCTTTCATGGAATGTTAATGGCATGAAAAATGGATAAAAAGAAAGGGTGATTTCCTATATTAAATACCTCAGGATTTATGTATTGCTTATGCAAGAGGCACACATTTCCCTAGTGAAGCCACCTGTCTACAGCATAGTTGTAGGGGTACATTACAGTATATGCTGCCTATTTCATCATCAAAGCAGAAGACAATCAATGAAACAGAATGGGTATTCTTTTATGTTTTTACTACTTTTTTCAATAACTCCCACTAGTAGTCCCCTAGCAGCAGTTTAGGATAATCATAAGAATAATAAGCCCTTTCCTTTGGAAGTGGAAACCCCACTGGGTAGAAACAAGAGGTGTTGTATGCTTACACTTCTACTGAAGGGCTAACATTACCAGGGAGGGGGTGGGAGCAGTTACTTGTATGGAGGTGGGCTAGGATTTTTACAGCATGGCAGAGGTTTTGTTGACACTGTTTCACCAGAACTGTGGAGATGAAGGAGCTAGGTGCCAGTGGGGGGGCTGATTGGGGGAGGTGAGACATTCAAATGATCTGGGAGGTGGGTGGGTGGTGGGGTGTTAATGGAAAAAAAAGATTTTTTAATCTTTACTAAGCAAATCTGGTGAAAAAGTTGAGGACTTTGCTATGCTATGTGTAGTGTGAAATTCAAGACTTCTCATCTACTTCACTGGCAAAGCTTACATTTCCAACAGAGGTTGTCTGTATCATATGTATGGTACCTTGTAAAGTATGCCTGTTGAAAAAAAATAAATAAATAAACTAAATGAAGTTTGCCAAAAACAAGAAAAAAAAAAGACCCATTATGGGCAATACAGAGCCCAAAGGTAAATGTCATTTTATTTCCTTTTCTTTTCTGCATACCCGAAGATGCAGAGGTTTAGTCCTGCAGCTGGGGCTGACCTGTTTGAAAATCTAGCCCCATTTCTCTACCACATATGGCTGCTACCCCCCTACTTCCACAGTTGTTACTAATATCAAAAAATGTTCAATTAATTTGTCATGCACCTCAGAAAATGTGACACTGATAGTATAATGAACTTCCAGCCAAACAGCAGTGTTGTACTGCTACTTTAACTTTGTGGAGTTTGAGGAATTTAGCACTTTTTCCTTTTTCTGTTTTGTTTTTTGGTACCCCTTAATTACTTTTGTTTAGTTTCTTTTAATTGAATACACTAATGTTTAGTTTTATGTGTATTTATACATTATCATTGAGTATGTCAGTGTTTTATATTTCTGATTGTAATAACATATTGTGTTGATCAATGAACCTTACTACTATTATCAAAAATCACAATAAAAAATTCCAATCCTCATTTTAGGCATTTTCAAAAATAGGGCTTAATTTTCAGATTTCAGTTGTTGCAAGGGACTTGAGTCAAGGAGTTTGATGCAAGTGGCGACTTGCTGCAAATAGTGGGGAATAAGTGATTTAACAAAGCCATTAGCTGCAAATCCTATGCATCAAAGTTAGACCAGACACCCCTTCCCCCCGTCTAACTTTGCACCAGTAAGGGACCGTTTCACTGGCGCTGCACCTATGCTTTGGCACAAGCTGCCATAAAATGTATAAAGTGTCACAACTGTGCCCGAGGTACTAAAATCAGGTGCAGGTTGCAGTGAACTGTTAGGCACAACTACAACATACCTTGCAGTGGATACAAGGTTTGATACAAGCCCTGTGTCCACCTTCTAAAATCAGGCGTCGTTATGCCAAATCTGTTTTACTGCACAGTCTATAAAGCATTTTGAGGCATAGCTTACTGTATGTGAAAGACTATACCAATCCAGAGGATGTGTTTTTTTCTTACTGAGTACTTTATAAAGTGCTGTATTGATTTATTACTTTAATTTTTAATTTCCTCTCTCCTCCTCCTCCTCCTCTCTTTCTCCCTTTCCCTTGCCAGCTTTTCAGAGAGTGCTATTAGAGAAGCAGCACTGAGCTAAATATTCCTTTGATAATCAGTTTGAAAGAAGCAGGGGGTAGGAAAATGTAATTTGAAGAAATGCTAAAAATGTGAGTACCAGTTCTGCTAGTGCAATATGGGTAATTGCAGTTCCACCGCATCACTGTGGTAGTACAATCTTCACATCGTTATTGCTACTGCATTAAGATACTCACATTTAAGCAATCGGAAGTGTTTTTTTTGTTTCTTTCATTTATTTGTTTTTTTTGTTAACCATCTGGGTACACTGGAGCCAAGGTGCCTTTTTCAGGCATGAACCAGGTACTGAAAGTGCATTACAGGACTTATTTTATTTATTTATTTTATTTAGTTTTTGTTGACCGAGTAAGTGCACTAGACAAATCCTGCCTATTTTCAGGCATGACCCGGGGAAGGGGGATACAGATGAATGCCAACTGACCTTGAACCAGATTAAGCTGTTGGTGGTATTTTTAGTGAATGAGAGAAATTTGGCCAGAACACCGGGGAAATTCCCCTACTCTTCTGTAGGTGGCCAGGCCATCTTGCTGCGAGGTGGCCACTGTAGGAGAGACACTGGAGGTGAAGGATGTTGGTGTAGCAGGATGGAAGGCCACTCTGCAACCTGAGAAAGCTGTACTATTTCAAGAGATACAGGATACGGAAGGTGAGGAGATATTTCATGAGGCAGTGTCTACAATGGAGAATTTTTCTAGTTTAAAATCCATGGTAATTACGGAAACAAACCATCGGAATTCCTTTAAGGCTGTGCAAGTGGAGGATCCTTTATACATCGAGAGTATGTCAAACTACATGGAGTTAACACAGCTGATTACTGACTCCCCTGACAAGCAGAGCATTCATCCTGACAGCAGGAATGCAGAAGCAATGACTAAAAATCCACTCCAGATCGCAGGTGAGTTGAGGTGTGACTCTGTGTTTTCTACCTCTTTAAAAGTTCCTGTTTTGGCTGGCAGTGAAATCTCTAAGGCTAGAGAGTGCCAAAAGCCAACTGATATGTTAAATTCTGCTGTCCATCTGGTCAGTACAAAGCCTCCCCTCTAATGCCTCCTAAACCTGTCTCTGATCCCAAAACTCAAGTCAAAAGCCTACCGAAGTCAGAGCACTTGTCGAGGGAAGCAGGGTTTCTTTTTCAACCTGCTGTTAGGGGGGATGCAGTAGCGGACTTTCCAACTCATATACAGTAAAATACCAAAAGGAGGTTAACAAACAAGATGGAGTGACGGAATTCAGCTTTCACCGTCCACTAATCCCACAATTTGACACAGTAAAACCTACAACTACACCTGTGGCTACAGGCAAGTCTATCCTCAAAGAAAACATTATGGCAACAAACATATCAGACATTCAAGTTCCAGACTCGCAAGAGCATGATAAAGACTGGTCGCCTCAGAGTGCTCTCTTGGCAGCAGGTTGGGAGAAAATGTCCACAGGGTTTGGAGTCCCGACTTAGTGTGGGATTCTTCGCTCAACTTACAGCTTAATTCCCTAGAGTGGAAACCGGGTTGTGCTATAAGTGTTCAAACTGAGGGAATAAAGGAGAATTAAATCTTGACAAAACTATCTAACTGTATCTCAGAGGAAACACTGGGACAAGGCCCAGCAATGTGCCTCTCTTCACATACCATTTCTGACTCAGAAGTTACTACAGTAAATAAGTTAGAAAGAAAACAGTCTACTGGCAAACCATTGATTTCAGAACTGTTTTCGCATGCCAAACGGGAGTCAGTGCCACGGCGTAATGCTGTGCACATACGTTACAAAGGAGGTCTGGCAGGGAGGCCTGACAGACATTATGTGGGGAAATACCTCATAAAAGATTCTTTACATTTTTCTCCCAGAGATGTTTTTGTGTTTATTAACATTTAGGGAGAAGACAATTATGATGTATGTTTTCGCTCTGCTTATATATTAGACCTGTTTTGGGAGAGATATGGTCAAGTGAAATTTTCCCCAACATGGACCCCTTTTTTAGTAATTCCCTTAATGAAACCATTAATTAAAAATTTTACCGTGATGTTCAGAAATGAGGGAGTCCATGTTGAGGATATCACCTATTGGTTGTGCCAAAAATGCGATGTTCAAAGTGGCCCTGAACCTATTTTAGATTCAGAGCAATTCTGGATGGGAGGGTGGAGGTACAAGGTTAAATTAAGACAGACAGACACAGGAATTGAGCATATCCCTAATGCTTTCTTATTGGGAAGGGATAGAGGGGTCTGTTTTTATAGTGGTCGGCCCAGGACTCGTTATAAGTGTGGGTCAAAAATGCATCTTTCCAGTACTTACGAACATACAAAATTTGCCAGCAGATAAAGGCCTAGAGGTCTATCAAGTCTGCTCGAATGTGCAACTAGCACCCCTTATTCTGCAGCTGCCCCTCCCTTCCACCCTTCCCCTTCATTAACCCTCCCCCTTGTCCTGTCCCATCCTCGTTTGAAGCAGTCCACTGTTCTACTGCATACCACTTCAGCAAGTAACGATTCCACCCAGACACCACCCTCTCTGTGAAAAAGTGTCTCCTCATCTCCCTCCTGAACCTTCCTCGCTCCAGTCTCATATCATGGCCCCTGGTGGCCCTCCCCTCCCTTACTTTGAACGCCCCTCTGTACCTGTCTTGTTTATTCCTTTCATGTATTTAAAGGTTTCAATCATGTCACCCTCTCTCCTCTCCTCCAGTGAGTACATGTTCAACTCCTTCAACCTACTCTCATATGATAAGTCCCCCCAGCCCCTTGATCATCTTTGTCACTCTGTGCTGCACCCCTTCCAGTAACTTAATGTCCCTCTTCAGATATGGATGCCAGTACTGTACGCAGTACTCCAAGTGTGGTCTAATTAATGACCTATACAGTGGCAGAATCACCTCCTCCCTCCTCGAGGATATACCCCTTGCAATACAACCCAGCATTTTGTTGGCCTTTGCAGCTGCCTTCCTACATTGTGCTGAGTTGTTCATTGACCCTGTAATGATCACATCCAAATCCTTCTCCTCCTCTGTCTGGGCTAGCTGCACTCCCCCTAGCTGGTAACTCCTCCTTGGGTTCTTCATCCCAAAATGCAGCACCTTGCACTTTTTGGCATTAAAGCCCAGTTGCCAGGTGTCTGACTAGGTTTCAAGCTTTACCAGATCATCCTGCAACCCCTGCCATCCCCCTAGGTCATCCACCACTGCGCCTACCTTGGTATCATCAGCAAACAGACTGATCTTGCTCTTGATGTCCCATGATATGTCTGCAATGAATATCCCAAACAACACTGGTCCCAACACTGAGCCCTGTGGAACACCGCTCATCACTGCCCTTGGGTGTGAGATCTCCTCACCCACCACCACCCTCTGTTGCCTTTCCTGCAGCCAGTTTCCTACCCATCTCACCAGTTTTGCACCCGCCCCTGTGCCTACTAACTTCCTTCCCAGCCTTCCATGTGGCACTGAGTACTTGCGATCAGCCTAGATGTGATAATTGTAGGGAAGTGGGGCATGAGACTTTGCAGTGTGCTAACCATATGAAATGTGACCTACGTGAGGAGTATGGACATGCTTTTATGGAGTGCCTATGGGCTTCAAAAAATAAGGCCTCTTGTGTGAGCCCAGATCTGATAACCCAGCTAGGCCTTAGAGGCATTGGAGAAAAAAACTAAAACCAGAATTTTGGAAATGGGGAGACCTCCCTCACCAGCAAAACAGTTTGAAACCAAATCAGTGGTTGCTGCAGTTCCCCCTCCTTGCCCCCCCAAGCCACAAACTACACCTATCATAGTTGAAGAAATAGAACAAAGCACAGAACAGTTTGAGCCTGTTTGTTATAAAGACTCAGAAGACACGACAGCAGCAGGTGTTGACTATGTCCCTCAGTCTCCCTTACCTCCGAGAAGGTCCAGTAGGAACCTAAAACATTCTCTATTCCCATGATAGAGTCAATTGAATCACAGAATTCTTATGCCACCCTTTTTACTGCCTGGGGTGATTCTGAAATGGAGGTTGGTGACTTTGATTCTCAAAAATCAGCACAGAATACCTTAGGGGCCCCCATTGAGGGCTATAAAGAAAGGAAAAAAAAGAAGGAAAAAATTATTAATTTTTTTGTTGTTTAAATAAATTAAATTTATGCCTTCAAATATGTGGGGCTCTTTAAATACAGATAGCATTTTGAATGTTAACAAAAGACAAGCAGTCTTTCAACTTTTACATGATAAAAACATATCAGTATGTTTCTTACAAGAAAGCTGGATGTTTTCATGGGAGCAAATATCTTCCTTTAAAAGGGATTGGCATTGGGGACCTTCATATTGGTCCTTTGGTAGAGATAGTGTTGACGGTATTGGGATTCTTTTTAATTCTTTTCAATTTGTTCTATATAAATTAATTGATTTAGTGCCAGGTAGAGTCCTAATTATAGATGGCAAATGGCAATCTAGTAACTATAGATTTATTAACATTTATAATCCTCAGACAAAGGCTTCTAGAATTGAATGTATGAAGGAAATTCAACCTTATTTAGTCACCTCTTTAAATATTTTTTGGGGAGACTATTTTAATTGTAGTTTACATTCCAAAGGATCAACTAATAAGAAAATTTACTGTGATTCTAACTGTCTCCATTCCATAATTAAAACAGCAGGTCTAACTATATGTAATCAGTTAAATGTTAAGGGTTTGGGTTGTACCTTTTTTAAAGGGAAAACTGGTTCTATAACAGATTATCTGTTTATATCTAAAGACCTTATAGTGATGTCTTTTACAACTGTCCCAGTAGAGTTCTCGGACCACTTGTTTGTTCAGGTGGTTGTTGGGAACACACCCAAAAGGAGTTTTCAGAATTAGAGATGGAAATTGAATATTTCCATTCTACAAGACAATATAGTGAAAAATTCCATTACACTGATCCTAAAAGCCAGATTGTCAGTGGTATTTTTATACCTGGATTTAGGTGTATGGTGGCTGGAAACAAAAAATGATTGCAAAAATTGGTTTAAGCATTATGGAACGTGTCAGAGAAATTCTAATTTTTTTTCATATCTGAAATTAAGATCACAATTGCAACATTTAATAACTGTAGCTAATTCTTCCAGAATGGATTTTTCTACTCAAATTGATAATATAAATTTACAGATGAGAACTATAATATGATAGGGCCAGAACCCTACAAGCTCTTATTTCTAATCATTTGAGGAAATCTGTTATAAGGGACCCCTATGAATTATGTAAAACTATTAGAGACTCCTCCTCTATAGAATATTTAGAGCATAATAATAATAGAGTTTATGATGTTGAATCTATGTGCTCCATTATTGAAGCACATTTCCAGGCTTTGCAACCAGTGTCTTACCCTTCTTTACAGGACATTAAGAATTATTTGCCCCCCCCCCCAATTCTTTGACCTGGCAATGATTTCTGATGTAAAGGAACCATTTTCTTTACAGGAAATAGAATCAGTTATCAATAATTTGAAGGATAATATTTCTCCTGGTTTGGATGGCCTGTCAAACACCTCTTATAAAACCTTTCGCACAGATAGTGTAGCTTGTTTAAATTTGGTGTTTCAAAAATTTATGGCTGGGGATTCAATCCCAGTTTCTTTTTCTGACGGACTGCAGATATATATTTTTAAATCAGGGGAAAGAGGAGACATTAGAAATTGGAGACCAATCACAATACTAAATTCAGACTATAACATTTTTACTACCTTGCTAAATAATAGAATAAAAAATATGGCCAAAAATGTAATTTCACCTTTTCAATATTGTGGGTTACCAAATAGACAAATTCAATCTGCCTTATCAACCATAAGAGACTTAATTGAGTCTTTATCTTTAAATGGTAGATCAGGTTGTCTACTTTCTTCAGATTTAGAGAAAGCCTTTGGCTGGGTAAATCACTTGTTTTTATTTACAACTTTAGAATTTTTCGGGATTCCTAGTTTGGCAATTAAGATTATAAAATCCTTATATGACTCTCCAAAAGTGTATCCTGTAATAAAGAGTAAGATATCTAAAGGGTTTGTTATTAAAACAGGGGTATGTCAGGGTTGCCCACTAAGTCCTCTGCTGTATATTTTTTCTTTGGAACCCCTAATAAGAGCTTTAATGATATCTTCCAAATGGGAAGGTTTTAAAGTGCCACTGACTAATCATTAAATGATTGTACTGGCATATGCTGATGCTGTTTGTTTATTTTTTAAAAACAATGAGCAAATAGGAGAATTGTTTTAAATAATTCCAGTCTTTCTTGGTACTTTCCAATGCTAAATTAAATCTTTCTAAATCGAGAGGTGTGCTGATGGGAAGTAATTTCCATTCCCCCTTTTCTTATAATAATATAAAAATATCAGAGGAGCCCTTTACTATTCTAGGTATTCTTTTTGGGTCCCAAACTCTCAAGGATGATAATTGGGATAGAGTATTAAATAAGGTAGAATCTAAAATAATTCAATGGAAACAGTTCAGATTCATGAAAAAAAAAAAGAATTCTCATTCTTAAACAATTCATTCTGCCATACTTACAGTACTTAGCCTTTATTTTTCCCTTACCATCACAATATGAAACTAAACTCTATAGTAATTGCTTTCAAATGTTATAGGGTAATAGACTAAATCCAGTAAAAAGATGTTTTACATATTTAGCCCCAAATAAAGGAGGTCTAGGAATGAGTGACCCTGTAGTATTTTGCCATACCGTTTTTTTCCACATACAATAAAGCTAAGTTAAGCAGTGCCAGTTAGTGATGAGGGGCTTTGGTTTAGGAACATGCTAGGGTATTATTTGACAGCATGGCTTCCTTGTGCACCCACAATTAACCCACATATCCATATACCAACCTATTTCAAGCCTGCTGCTCAGAAGTTATATAAGTGGCAAATTACTAAAAGCCAAATATGCATGAACTCTTCACAAAAACGTTATAGTTCTATTATCACTCAATTTTGCCCTACAATTCCTAGTTTTAAGAACTGTCCTACAGCTTTAAATAGTAGGATTTTGGAACAATTAAATAATTCTAGACTACCACCTCATATGTGGGAAGTTCAATGGCTTATTATGAATGGCTGGTTGAATATAAGAGGAACTGCAAAATATAAGGCGAAGGAGGAGAGAAATTGCACATATATAGATTGCATAAACCAGGAAGAAACAATTGAACATTTCTTTCTTTTTTGTTCTTACTCAAATCATTTATGGGCCTATGTGGCAAAAAAATGGAAGTTGAATTGGTTATCTAACCTCACGTATGATATATTGGTGATTGGTATATTCCCTCCAATTCTTAAAGTTTATGATTATAGAACACTGTTGGTATTTTTTGCATGTTTGTGATTTTGTCTGTGCAGGTGAGATGCCAATGGGTAATTTATCAAAAGAAAGGTACTTTTGAGGGGTATTGTTTATATTTATCAAATGAATTACGAAAAGTATATTATAAAGACATGCAACTATATAATGTAGAGAAAGTTAAGATATGGTGCAAGAGTTTTTCTCACATAATTAATTATAAATAGAAAAAAAACTGGTTTGCTCAGGATGTGGAAATGTTTTGTTTTCTCTGTGTTAGGTTTGTTATTGTTTTCTGTAATATGAATACTGTAGTACTTTTTTTTCTTTTAATGTACTATTTCATTTATAATTTCTGATCGTTTCTCTTATGCACTATTGTAAATAAAATCACCCCTACTCTTTTTGATAAGTGCCAACATCCACCTGAACTACCACCAATTCAGGCAGATGGGACCTCGGTTTAACATCTCATCCGAAAGACGGCACCTCAGAAGTGTAGCATCCCTCTCATGCTGCACTACAGTGTCAGTACTGGGATATTAACCTAAGTACCAGATGTGGGAACTAAACCCACAGCCCACTGATCTTCCAGCCTCAGAAGTGAGTGTGCTTCCTACTGAGCCACTGACACTGCAAAGGAGGGGATGCCAAGACACGATACAGTAATATAAATCCACATGCTGAAGTGTTTATACAGGAGTTGAATTACTCTAGGAACACAAGCTACACAACCTAGAAGATTACGGATGGGCAACAGCGAACAACAACAACGCTGTGTTTACTATGAGAGGTTGTCATGACAATCAAGAAGAACTCAAGAGTGAAACTTGAGCGGTCTACAGTTGTCATGACAACCTCCAGAAGTGAACTGAGCATTGTTCTTCACTGTTGCCCATCCATTGTCTTTTATTGTGTATGGGCAACTGTACAGCACTGGTGTATTTCTTGAGAGATTCTATAGCTTTTCTTGAATTTATTATGTGCTCTCCTGCTTTCTCTGCTAAATTGCTGTCCCCAGTCTGTCAGCTCTTTAATTTAGTTCTGGCAAATGATGTACCACATTACTTTCATTACACTTTCCCCCTGAGAGAAGGTTGGGACAGCAAGTGCAGGTCGCTGGCTTTCTCAAATCTGTTGGCCATTCTGCTTCCCATCATCACCCCAGTAGCTTTAAGATGGTGGGGACAGTTTTGAGCTCCCCAGTGATAAGCAGCTATTAATGAGCATTGCCTGAGTTCCCCACTATCCCTGCACCAGCCCACCCACCCACCTGCTAGCCAGCTCAACCACCGGCACTGCAGTTCAGCAGCGTCTCTCCAGAGTGTCCTGTGAAGTGATGGGCTGGGCTACAGCCATGCTATTTAAGGGAGAATCCTGTCAAGCCATGAGGAGAAGCAGTAGGACTGCTGGAGCAGATGGGCATTCAGATGTTACATGTCTACCCACTTTACTGGACTTTGCATTAAAAAAATAATTTTTTTTTAAATGCAAGTGGTGGCTTTTGGCTTGCCGCTCTGTGTTAAGGTAAGGTAACAATTTTTAACAGCCACATGGGGCATCCATCACTGATTGCACTTTTTTTCAACTGAAACTGACAAAGAAAAAAAGAACAATCATTGCGGCTGTCATGGCTACATGATTATGAGGGCATTCTGTGTTGTACCACCGTAGTGACATGCTCAAGATGGTACAACAACAATCTGATGTTACTATGATGGTACAACAAGCCTAGAAATTCTGTAACTCAATGAAATCCCTTACAGGCAGGATCACCAAGGCACACCCTGACCTTATAGTTGCCTCCTCAGGGACAATCTAGGATCTAGTGACATGGTGAATGCATTTTTTTTCTTACATTGTTTCTACTCCTTGGTCCCTGGTCAGCTAACATCCTCATCCACACATGAAGCCTCATACCCCACATACCCCAAGATCAGGCCACTACCCCCTACCCCCATGGATTACCCCCTGTGGCAGGGAGGTGAGGAGCCCCCCTGGGCTTGGCTCAACTCACCTTCTCACAGGATCCAGTGTGGGGAGCACTATTTGAGGTCGGGGCCTGTGGTGGGTGGACAGCTCATCATGCTCGACTGGGCCCAGATTTTCCTCCTCCATTTTCACCCTTGTGTGAGGGGCTTGCAATGGCACCCATGGAAGGAGTGTGCACACGTCTACACATGCTCCTCCCTGGTGCCTGCCCCATCACACACCTTTCTGTGGAGCAGCGGCACTATATCCCCTAGCCTCCACTAGTGGACACCCTTGCATCAACTACTGGAATCCCCCCCGGAGAGGAGAGCAGTCTGTTGGAAACTCAATCCCTCTCCTCCCCTGCCAACCCCCAGCGACACATGCTCATTCCCAAACACAGGTCGCTGGTGTGGCGCAAGGTAAGGCAACCAGCACCTCAGCCCTCAGCACCACCGGGCCACCTATGGTGAATGCATTTAATACTGCCTTCACTAACCTAAGTGCTGTACTCTCCAGGGCCTACATCTCTACCCCACTGTCTGGACAGCTCACCCACTCGAGCCTGCCACCTACTACAGCCAATGGCACACCGCCTTTCTACTTCAGACACCTCTACTGGGATGAGACCATAAGGTACATCAAACGGGTACTGGGCAAGACCAGGATGGGGATTGAATCTATTGACATGAAGCTAGTTGCCCTAACATTAAATGAGTTAGCGGAACCACTTACCAAAATCTTTAACACATCCCTATGAATGGATATATTCCTAGACAAATGGAAGGCAGCTCACATCACGCCAGTCCACAAAAGTGGAGACAGAACATGCCTCTCTAACTATTGACCCATCTCCATTTTACCACCATTCTCCAAAGCTTTGGAACACAGGGTATCTGACCAACTTACCAAACACCTGGAGAAATACAATCTACTTTGTACGCAGCAGCATGATTTCTGAAAACATCACTCCATGCAAACCGCCCTGATTGACTACACCACACAGATCTATGAGGCAATGGATAATGGTAGTGCAGTGGGATCTATATTCATTGACCTCACCAAGACATTTGACACCATTAACCACCAACTCCTACTACAATGTCTCCTATCCACAGGCATCTCATCAAACACTGTTACCTGGTTTGAAAGCTAGCTATCACACAGAACACAATGTGTGAAGATCCTCAACACTCTCTCTGAGCCTCGGGAACTCAGCCTTGGAGTCCCCCAAAGCTCTATAAAGAGTCCACTCTTATTTAGTTTATTTATAAACTCCCTACCATCTGCCTGCTGGCAAGTATGGTGCTTTATGCTGATGATACGGTCATTTCTGCACCTGATAGGGATATCACCGCTATCACCGCTGATCTGCAGGCCAATTTCCAAAGGCTAGAATCTTGATTCTCCCATCATAAACTGTTACTCAGCTACAAAAAAACAAATGTGTATGCTCTTCACAGTGCCACTGAACAAGAAAAAGCATGGACCCTTACAAATAATGAGCCAAAAAGATGAGTTGCTAGAACAGGTCAGCACCTTCAAATATCTTGGAGTACACCTTGATGACATGCTCTCATTCTCAACACATATTGAACATGTCATTAAAAAGAGCTAACACCAAACTAGAAGTTCTATACTGACATAGGCACTCTATGCCCCCGGATACTCTGAAAGTGGTTACTTGCAGCTCTGTGTTATCTACCATTGACTATGGTTTGGTGATATATGGTGCTGGTTCTGACACTCCTCTGAAGAGGATCATAACCCTCCTCAACAAGACCTGCAGCCTGGCCCTTGTGCTGACTCTCTGATGCATTCATGAACCTTGTATGCTGAAACAGTGTGGCTTCCCCTCCATCAGAGAATCAAATAACAGGCTTGTCTCTTCAGGGGAAAAAAGAGTTGCCTGATCTTATGCCTGAGTCCACTACAAGATTATTCAATTATACTTGACCAACCATGAACACCAGAAGTGCATCCAAAGGGGTGTTCCTAGTGCCATTTAAGCACACCACACTAGCACAATGATCCCTTTCCTTCAGGGGTCCTAAATGGCTTAATGACATCCCTACTGAACTCCTTGGCTCTAGCAAAATCAGCCATTTCAAATCCAGAATCTGCAATCTTCTGGCTCGTGAGATCATCTGCCTTTGTTAACTCTAATCCATCCCCCGTTGGGCTTTCTACCTTCTTAGCACCCCACACCACCCTGTCACACCTCCCCCATCCCCACCCCTACCTAACACCTTTACTCTCCCCTTGACAATGCCTTCCTGGCTACAACTCCCTCTACTATAATTGCCCTAGCCCGGGATCTGTCCCTGACCCCTAGTTCCCATATGTTGTAATTCTTCACTATTGCAGTGTTGCTGTTGCTATCCCTTGCACTTTCTGATGGCACTTAGTAACCAGTCATATTGTTTGTACTGCCATCAGCTGTTAATATTGTACATATATTGTGTCTATTTACACCCCTTTTCTTCTCTCTGTACATTGTTCACTGATTTAAACTACATCTCTGTATTTTATTATCTGACTTGGAACCTTTGTAAACAAGCCCATGGCTCAAAGGTATTAAATCTGAATCTGAATAAATACATTTAAAAAAATCTTTGAATTCCATACACAATCACACTCTCCCATACACTATAGTCTATTAAGGTGAGTAATAAAGCACAACATGATGTATTATTATGGGTGAATGATCACATGCCTATCGAGGGTGTTAGGCATGATGCACTTGCTCCAAGTGCCTTTAAACACCCAAGAGAAAAGTATGATTTTTGTTTATTATCACACATTCCTGGAGTGTTTTATTGCACTTTTAATGTGTGCAGACAAATTATTTTTACAAAATAGGAGACTGAGATGGCTAGTAAGTTAATTTATTTAGTTAGTTATTGAAAACTTTGCACAATACATTTGAGCATAGGTACTCATTTGCAAATGTTCCACGTCAAATACATAGTCCCCAAAAATTTTTACAAGTACAATAAGCAGTTCCAGAGGAAATGCAATCAAGTCAGGCTCAAAGCACTTTAAGACAAATCAGTAACATATAGTTTTGAAAAAATCCATACAGATTGTTGTAAAAAGTCACATGATATATCCAGAGAGAAACCGAATGAAAGAGGTTAACAGTTACAATTGCAATGGACTGCATGGGCAGATAGCAAATATCTCTTAAACTGATTAATCTTGGGGAGATTCAGCAGAATGTCAGGCAGTCCATTTAACCAGTGAGTAGCACTGACAGCAAATGACTCCTTGCCCAACTTAGTATCCTGGAAAGGAAGCTTAAGGACATTCCTGACCGTATTCCTGATGTAGTACTGCTTGGAGATGGTACAGAAACTGTTTGTTAAAACAGGGGGCATTAGGCCCATGTGCACCTTTTTGGCTAGCAAACAGATCTACAGCTTTATTCTGCAGGGTAAAGGTAGACAATTAGCAAGTGTGTCAAGTATATAACTATGAGTGTGATAATCTGCATAAAGCACAAAGTGGAACACCTTAATACAGATCAGCTTTATGCCATTTAGCATCATGTCATGGACAGTTGCATATACAGGGAGGCCATAATCTATAAGTGACAGAATGCAGCTGCCTACAGTAAGGCATCTAGCATCCACAGTGAGATTGTTCCAGTCATGGTATGGGGCACCTAGTCTTCTGTTAATTGTGGCCACTAGATTGTAAACATGGGGGGGGGCAAATGATAAGGTGTTATCCAGACATACTCCAAGGTATTTGACGGTCTCCACCTGTTCAAGATTTTGTCCCTGGCCATTTTGAAAAACAAAAGATGGAACTTTTCTCATCTGTAGGAGACCAGAGAAGAGCATGGTCTTTGATTTTTTTGTAACTGAGTATCAGTTTGTTATTGGAGAACCAGTTTTCTAGTGACCTGAAGTTACTTTGGAGAGCAGAAGTGAGGCCATCAAGGTCAGGGTTTTTTGAATAGGTGACATCATAATTAGCATAGAGGAGTACATTGGCTGTCTGACAGGTATCAGGCTGTTGATTTATGAGAGTAAAAATAGGAGTGGACCCAAGATGGAGGCCTGGGGGACACCAATAGATACTCATGTAGTGTCAAACAAAGATTTATCAATCTTCACATGCTGGGAGTGGTTGGTGAGATAACTTTAAAACCAGTCAGCTGTGTTCTGTGACAAACCCAGGCCAAGGAGTTTGTTAAGTAGGAGCTTATGATGGATCTGGTCGATGGCCTTAGTATGGTTGATATATATATAGCTTTAATGAGGTCACCATTATCAAGAGCCTCATGAAAAAAGTTGGTGTATTCCCACAGTGCCGTGTTAGTGCTGTGAAGCTTCCAGAAGCCATGCTGCTATGCACACTGTATTTTTCAAGGTACGAGACAAGTTGGTCAGTGACTATTCTGTCAAGGACCTTTGATGGGGGAGAGAGAATAGAAATGGGTCTGTTACTGGCAAGACTAGTGCAGTCACCACTTCTGAAAACTGGTGTAACCAGTGTGGATGTCTACTTCTCTGGAAATGTGAGTAGCACAGGGAAAAGTTAAAAATTCAAGAAATGCAGTGGGAAAGTTTCTCTGTTGCTAGGACAATACGTTTCATATCAACTGAAACACTCCAATATCTAGATCTGCCAAGTACCCTAATGTATGTCAAGGTGTATTTTATTTAAACAGCCTTAAAGTAGAATTTAGGTTACCCTGGTTAAGGTCCCACTATCTGGGAGGTGTCAAGACCAGGTTCCCTGCAAGGGATATTGGTAGGTTCAATGGGGATGACAGCACTGAGGTCAGTAAAGTCGATTTATTTATTTAGTTTTTGTTAACCGGGTAGGTGCACTAGCCATAAAATGACTATTTTCAGGCACAACCCAGGAGAGTACAACAAACAGAGAACAGTTGAACAACAGCAACATGGGTACAATAATACAAATAGAGGAACAGTACAGCAGTGCTACTAAAATACAATCATAGAAACAACAAAAAATAATGGCAAGCATTATATAGATAATGGCAGTAACAGATATAATAAGTGCAGAAACCACGGACCCGACCTGTGGAGTGAAAGGGTTAACAAGATAGCAAGGTTATATAGAGAGAAATGTGAGGAATGTTCAAACATAACAAGAAAGACTGACAGAAGGAAGATCAGGGGTGGTAATTGCAAAACAACAGTGGATGGTCAGCAACAAGGTTCGAGAAGGAAGAGAGCTAGTAGTCAAGAAGACTATGTTGAAGTAACAGGTAATTTTAGTGGGATCAAGGATCTCTTGACCCTCCACCATGAGCATTTGAGGAATGATTTTAACTCCCTTGCAATGGAGCTCTGAGACATTGTCCCAGAATCTTTTGTCATTGCTTCAGTTCTGGTCTGCTGATCATTATATAAGTCAGATTTTGTCTTTCTTTTCATACTGGTGCACTTACTGCTGGCTTGCTTGTACCTTTTCAGGCAGACATGGGACCCTGTTTTTCTGGCCAGTGGCCACAAATTGTCCCTATCCTTCATGCAGGTATATAGTTAGGGGGTTATCCATTCTGATGGTGTTCCTCTTGCCTTGCATTTTTTAAAGAGTGAAAATTTATCACAGGCATGTATAAACTCAGAGACAAAGAATTCTAGGGCTGAGTTAATATTGTAAATGGTATCTAAGAAGCTTGAATCAATTTGGGCCAAGTAAGATCTGAATTTAGGTACCTTCTTTTTATTTAGGACATGGCTGATTGTGATCCTTGGTTGGGGAGGATGACATTGTCTATTTAACTGCCCATAGAAAAGTGGCTCTAACTTATAAATTTATTATTTTCATCAGTGGGACAGAGCGTAGTCCATTACTTCATGTTGCATGTTATGTGAACCGAACAATAAAAACTTAAAAATTTGGAAAACTTTTACTGAGTTAATTTGTGTAAAGTAATTTTTTGAACTGTAAATGTATAACCTTTTTCATTTTAAATCTGTTTGGATCATCGAAGAAAACCAGTCAGGTAGTCGAGTGGAGTTTAGAGACTGAGGAGCTGATCTAATTGAAATTAAAAACAACATTACTAGCAATATTACAGTTCTGCAGTACTGTGCTAGTTTTTGTATTTCTCTGCTCTTTCGCATTGTCTGATGTTTGGTTAGTTGATGTCTGGTGTTCAGTGTCAGTGTCACTGCCATGTTGCAGTCTTGGGTTGGCTGTCATTTGAGTGATACTAGGGGACCTACTGTCTTGGGTTAGCTGATATGGTGGTGATGCACTGGGCCTGAGATTCAGTTCTTAGAGTGATCAGGAAAGAATGTGGGAGCATCATCAAGCATCTCATAAGGACACAGTTCTGCCAGATTCTGTTCAAGCCATTTTTCTAATGAAAATTCCCTTGCAATTTATTTTTGGGAGGCAAGTAGTCCATACAGATTGTCAAACATATAATAAATAATACCTGACAGTGTGGGCAGTATTGGGCTATACAAGTCCACCCAGGGGAGTAATGAGGCCTGACGCTGCATGTGGAGGGCCTTATAGCAAAGAAACACAAGCATGATGTGTTAACTGATTGGAAAAGTCCATGGATCGGCTGTGATAGGCAAATTGTCAGTCTTAGAAACACAAAACAATGATGCACGCAGACTGTGGCTGTAAAATTTAAAAAAAATGTTATACATAAACAGACGAGCGGTTCCATGGCACTTCGAGGGTAACAACCCTCTTCATCAGGGTGGGGAGTGGAGTCCTCAACAGACATCACAGTTTAAATAGACCTCTTAATGATAACATGAGAATAAACTATGTGCAAAACATCATTAAGCATGTCATGAATAAATAAATGCCAAGTGTTAGCTATAAATCCATTCATAAAATGCACATCCAAATACATGGCAATTCAAAGATTCAAAAAAATATATTACTTTATCCTCTGATATATTTATAACCAATACCTAAAGTACAGCTTCAGTTAATTTTTTAATACATTTTTATCAAAAATAGTATGAGTCTTACAAAACACCCTTATTTTTTTTCTTATATTTAAATTCTGTACCTAATCCTTTGAACAGATTTGATAACTTACAATGTTTATAAGTATCCCCGTTCAAAGGAAGAGAAAAAGGGGGTGAGGAAGAAAATATATATATAATGGGGGGGGTCTTCTTAGTTACAGTGGCAATTTACCCCTTAGTTTATTATCATATGCTGTCAAACATGAATCAAAATAGAAGAGCCATTACAAAGCACCAGAAACAGTGTGTACCCAATGTGTATGATAGAGGAGAAAGAATGTAAAAATAAAAACAAGAGAAAGAAAGAAAAGTAATACAAAAAGACAAAGGGCTGGATTCACAAAGCTTTCAGAAGGTGCAAAACCTTCCATAAGTTCCCAAAACTGCTGCCTCAGCTATGGTAAAAAGGGAAGATTGCTCTATGTGCTATTCACAAAAACTTCCACAGCTGCGGAAAAAAAACACTATGGACTGTGGAAAAAAAGTGAGGCTGTAGAAGTCCCTGAGGAAAAAATAAGTAAGGCACAGACCCTGAAAGGCTATTCTCAGCCAGGTTTTTTCCGCAGTTGCAGAAAAAATGTTACATACAGTGGAATGAGGTGTAACCCTCCCTAAGCAAACTGCAGTAGTGTCCCAACAATTGGAATCAATTAAGGTGGAGGTGAGGCACAGGTAAAAGCATCCAAGATAGTATAGCAGTGGCTGTTGGTACAGCAACAAATGCACACATTGCCATGATATGGCAACAGGCTACAACCTCCAGACCCAGTGCAGCCCATGATGGAGCACCACAGGCAGTAGAGCCTGACCAGCCTGCAGTGAGTGCTACCCCCGCAGGCCACAGGAACACCCCAGGGAGGGACAACCAGCAGTGACAGTCGGCCACTGTGGTACTATGGTATCACTGGTACCTGTGGTGTTGCAGTGGTCTCAGTTGAGGGACTGGTTGCAGGTCTCTCTTTGTGTGTGCTGTCAGCTTCATATACTGGCAGCAATGTTAAAGTCTGCTGCTTCAGCTACATGGATTTACTATTGCTGTGCCTCCTCAGCCATTTCTACATCTGCAGATTCACAGCACTTGTGGGATTCCAGCAGCTGCTGAAATTCCACAGCTATGGGACTTTTTGCGGATTTCCTTCAGCGGCGGGATTTTCTTTAAGAATATCATGCAACTGCATTTCCACAGTGCTGCAAGCCTTTTTTCTGCAGCTGTGGGATTATTGCTGTTCTTTGAGAATCCTGCCCAAGATATTTTAGCAACATGTGGGTAAGTAATAGGAGTAGAATGGTATACAACAAGTAGGATAAGCATTAAAGGTAATGGAGTCTTTTCAAGCTATGCACATACTAATATTTCTCAGTTACATCCAAATCCTTATTGAGACCTCTTGGGTGTAAAGAGCCCAAAGTGAAAATCCACTTGGGCTCTTTTTGTAATAGAATCTGTCTTCTATCACCTTTGTGCAGGAGTGGCTTTACATGATTAGTAATCATAAATTTTAAAAGTGACAGGATGCTATTATGAAATTCAAAAGAAGTGGAGAGCCATGGTTGACTCAAAATTGTTATTTTAGATGTCCTGAACATGTTCCAGCATTCTCTCTTTTGCCTGTCTCACTGTCCTGCCCACATAAAGTTTTGAACATGGACACTGTACCACATATAACTATAAATTCAGTGGAGCAAGTCACAAAATCCAAATTGTCTACTTTAATTTCCTTAGTTGGGTGGTTAAAAACTTTTCCCTGTATTACATATTTATAGCCCTGATAGTGTCCATATTGAAAACATCCTGTTGGTCTTACAGGTAACCAGGATTGTGGGCGGTCCTTATCTGGAACATAATGGCTCGAGGAAACCAAGCCTCCAATATTTTTTGATCTGCTATATGTTACTCTAGGCTTATCCAAAAACAATTCCTGAATATTGCAATGTTCAAACAATTTCCAATTGTTAAGTAGTATATTCTTAATTTTATGTGCAATACCAGAAATGTCATCTTTTTGGACTCCTCACCTTGTGTATTTTTTGGTATTAATAGTGTCTGTCTGTTCTGTGACCTAGCTCTTTCTTGGGCCTCATTTAGTTCCGAGACCTTGTAATCCATTTCGCCAAACTTCATCATTTCTTCTGACTGTGTCTCAAAAACATCTTCTGCCGAACAGGTCCTCCTTAACCGGAGGAACTTTCCATATGGAAGGGAAGATATCAGTTTAGGCGGGTGAGCACTATCAGCACAGAGTAAAGCATTCCCTGCTGTTTCTTTTCTGAAACATGTTGTTTCTATCCTTCCCCCTTTCAGAACATGTAGGGACAAATCCAAAAATTCTATTTTTTCTTTATTTATACAATATGTAAACTTTAAATTCATATCATTGTTATTCAGATTCTTAACACAATATTCAACCTCAGCTTCTGTCCCTGACCAAATAATTAATAAATGTTTGATAAATTGACTCCAAAAGAAAATTTTGTCATGGTACTGATTATCCCCACAAAAAATATATCTTTCCTCCCACCAACCTAGATATAAATTGCCATATGTGGGTGCAACCGTTGCACCCATTGCTGTGCCCCTTTGCTGCTAATAAATGTTACCATTAAACAAAAAGTAATTGTGAATCAAAATAAAATTTACTACATCCAAAAAGAATTTTGGAGAGGGTGCATTATTTAATCTTGTTTTTGTCAAAAGAATTTTAAAGCTTCCAGACCCATATCATGGGGTATGGAAGTATAAAGGGAAGTCACAGCTTCTGAAATCCAGATGTAATTATCCCTCCATTGTATCCTATCCAATTTCTCCAATATGTGTGCTGAGTCCCTAGTAAAGGAAGGGAGAAGTGTCACTAGAGGTTGCACAAAGAAGTCACAGAACTTGGATACATTTTCACTTAATGAGCCCATGCCAGAAATGATGGGATGACAAGGGAAGTTAAATCAATCTTATGTACCTTTGGTAGGTAGTAGAATGTTGGAATGATAGGAGTTTTAACCTTCAAAAACTCACTTTCTTTCAAGTTGATAAAACCCCTCCTGGTCATCTCATCTACCAGTAATCCTATTTTTTTTTTTTTTTTTTGAAATTCCAAAGTTGGGTCCCTTCCTAAGACCACATAAGTCTCCCTATCTGATAATAGTCTATTAGTCTCCATCTCATAGTTTATTTTATTCAAGATGACTATGTTGCTTCCTTTATCAGACTGTTTAAAAATCACTTCTTTAAAATTTTAAAGCAGCCTCTTCCTGTGATGTTAAATTGGGAACATTGTACCATTTTTTTTTTGTGAACACTGTGTCTATCTCTTTAAGAACCACCTTTTGATAGGTCTGAATTGCAGCATCTGAAACTCTTGGACAAAACACACATTTTGGCCTTAACCTGTATTTTATGGTTTCCTCTGAGAAGTTTAAATAGCTATGTAATTCAGAGCCAGTTACATCCAGTATATTAGACACTGTGGCATTATTCTGAGAATCAAAATTTACAAAGTCAAGCACATCAGAATTTTCAGTGGTGGGACTAGAACATGCTTCCCTGTTCTCCTGCATGTCTATCAGGTTTGAGAGTTCTAAAGAATCCAGTAGAAACATAGAAACCTAGAAACATAGACTTTGACAGCAGATCAGGACCACTTGGCCCACCTAGTTTGCCCATTTCCCCACCTACTGGATAAGCTACCGATCCTAGTTAACCAGCAGCCTATTTTTCTAAGCCCCACAAGAATTGTCTTATGTCTGTTCCATGAGTTCTTGAATTCCCCCACTGTTTTTGATCCTACAACTTCCTCAGGGAGGCCATTTCATATGTCTACCACTCTCTCTTTGTGAAAAAATACATCCTTACATTACCTCTGAGCCATCCCCCCTCTATTTTCAAATTTTGTTCCCTTGTTATTGCACATCACTTTTTCTGAAAGATGCTACCCTTTTGGACTTTGTTGATTCCCTTGAGGTACTTAACAGTTTTTATCATGTCCCCCTCTCCCTCCTTCCCTCAAGGACATACATATTAAGCTATTTTAGTCTCTTCTCGTATGGCTTCTGTTGCAGATCCTGCACCATTTTAATTGCCTTCCTCTGGACTGTCTCCATCCTGTCTATGACCTTGCAGAGATGGGGTATCCAGAACTGGACGCAGTACTCCAGTTGGGGTCTCACCAACTGTCTGTACAGAGGGATAACAACTTCCTGTTTTCTACTGGTAATGCCTCTCCCTATACATCCCAGTATCCCTCCAGCCATCCCTACTGTCTTGTCACATTGCTTGCTAACCTTTAGGTCATCTGATATGATTACCCCCAGGTCCCTTTCCATTTTTGTTGTTATCAATACCCCCACCCCCATTTTGTACTCTTCCCTTGGGTTTATGTTTTCAAAGTGCATTACTTTGCACTTCTTTGCATTGAATCCAAGCTACCATATTTCTGACTATTCCTCCAACCTTGCCAAGTCCCTTCTTATCCTTTCCACCCCCCATGTATCAACCCTGTTGCAGATCTGTGTGTCATCTGCAAAGAGGCATGTGTTTCCTTTCAGTCCCTCTGAAATGTCATCTATAATGACATTAAAAAGGACCGGACCCAGTACTGAACCCTACGCTACACCACTAGTAACCCCCCTTTCTTCAGAGTGGACTCCGTTTACTATTACTTTCTGTGTCCTGCTGTCCAGCCAATGTTTTACCCAGGCTACCACTCTGGGACCCACTCCCAGGCTGGCTAATTTGTTTATTAATTTTTTATGTGAGACTGTGTCAAATGCCTTGCTAAGGTCTAGGTAGGCCATGTCCACAGACCCTCCCTGGTCTACTACTTTGGTCACCCAGTAAAAGAAATTGATTAGATTCATCTGACATGACCTTCCCACAGTGCATCCATGCTGCCTTGGGTCCTGTGCCCCACTGGCCTCCAGGTACTCAACAATTCTTTCCTTCAGAAGTGATTCCATCATTTTCCCTACCACTGAGGTCAAACTGACAGGTCTGTAGTTTCCTGCCTCTGTTTTGCTCCAACGTTTGTGAAGGAGAATCACATCTGCCCTCCTCCAGTCCTCAGGCACCACGCCATCCTCCCATGATTTGTTAAAAAGGCTAGTCAGTGGTTTCACTAGTTCTGCCCTTAATTCTTTTAGAATTCTGGGATGAATCTTGTCAGGCCCCATTGCTTTGTCCCCTTCAGTTTTAGGAGTTCTATCAGAACCCTTTCTTCTGTGGAAGGACTGGGATCGACCCCCCTGTCCAGATTGCTTCTATTGATTGGATTCGATACCTCCCCCTCCTCTTCTTTTGTGAATACTGAGCAGAAGTATTCGATCAGCATCCCTGCTTGTTCATTGTCCCTCTCTACCCACCCTGTGTCCCCTTTATTCAGCCTCACTATCCCTTCCTTTATCTTTCTATGCTCCCTAATGTACCTATAAAAGGTTTTATCCTCCTTCTTAACTGAGTTGGCTATCTTTTCCTTGGTTTGGGCCTTTGCTATTCTGACTGCCTTCCCTGCTTCCTTCTGCTTTAACTGGTACCATTCTCTGTCCTGCTCCTTCTGTGTTTCCTTATTCTTCCTGAATGCTATATTTTTCTCCCTAACCTTTCCCACCACCTCTTTTGAGAACCATAGTGTTTTTTTCATTTCATTTTGATTTATCAGCTTCACACAAAGGCTTGTTGCCTCTGTGATGGCAGTTTTGATGTTTCCCATTGTTGCTCCACCCCTCCTTCTTGCCTGTTTGCTAGTGCTTTTCTGATGCACTCTCCTAATTGACAAAGTCAGCCCTCCTGAAGTCCAGTACCCTCACTTTTGTGTAGCTTGATTCTGCAGCTGAATTTATCATGAACCACACTGTTTGGTGGTCACATGTTCCCAGATGGCTGCCCACTTCTAGATCTGAGATCCTCTCTCTGTCCCCATTTGAGAGTACCAGGTCTAAGATTGCTCCCTTTTGAGTGGGTTCCAATGCTAGCTGTCTGAGGCATGCCCCCTGCAGGGCATTGGGAATGACCCTGCTCTTCAATGTTGCTGCAGCAAAGGTGTTCCAGTTAACATCTGGCATATTCAGGTCCCCCATCAACAATATCTCTCCTTTCTCTGCCATCCTAAGGATGCCTTCTATGATTTCCTTGTCCATTTCCTCCCCCCTGAGATGAGGGTCTGTATACAACCCGTGTGGATTGTGGTGCCATTTCCAGTCTCCAGGGTGACCTACAGTGCCTGCTGTCCTCCCTGTTTACCCTTTTGTTCCATTGCTTTGATCCCCTCCTTTACATAGAGAGCTACCCCTCCTCCTCTTCTACCCTCCCTGTCTCTCCTGTAGATTGTGTACCCTGGTATGTGGACATCTCAGTCATGGTTCTCTGTGTACCATGTTTCTGTGACTGCCATGATATTGAGGAATCCCTCTTCCATCAAGGCCACCAGTTCAGGGGGTTTTTTACTTAGACTGTGAGCACTGGTACTCATTACTCTTCATGTTTTGATGGTCTTACCCCTTTTTGCCTCATCCATGTCCTTACTGCCTTTGAATTTTTCTCCATTTACACCTGTCCTTCTCCCTATCGATGTGTCTGCCTTGGTGTTTACCTCACTAACTATCCTGTTTTTGTTTCGGGGGGCTAGGATTTCCCTGCTGCTTTTCAGTAGCATGTCCAATATAGTCCTATCACTACGTTGTTCTGCAGTATCTGGAATTACTGGGCCTCCCATATTTTTAGATGCAAAAAAATAACACAAGTTAATTTTTCTAAATATTTTAAACAATTCAGTTTGCAATTTGAAATGGTTTACTTTAGGGGAGGGGACAAATGAAAAACCTGTCCTTAACACATTTAGTTCAACATGATTTAATTCATGTGTGCTCAAGTTTATAATTTCTTTTGATTCATTTTTTTGGTGTTGTTCCTGGTTATTCTCTTCAATTTGTCATCCCTTTTTGGTCTTGCTCCTCTTTCCTCTTCCTGTCTTTCAATTTCTTCCTATCTTCTTCTGTCTAAAAAAACTACTTTTTTCTGTTGGCAAGATGTCTCAGGATCTCCACCAGTGGATGCTGTTGCTATATGCATATTACTTTGATTACTGGGCTCAGTCTATTTTATTTGTATTTTTGTTCTTATTCTGTCTCCAATTCCTAGAATTACTCATGTTCTTGCTCTTACCATAATTCTTGAATAGCTGCATTTTGTATTTCAACCTCTCACATCAGAATTAGTCCTTCTGTCCCATGCAAAGATTTGACCAAATGAGTAATCTTTTAGGTCTCTTTCATGCTTCATTTGTTTCTGTTTGACGACCTCTCTTTCATGCAGATCCACACATTTGTTAAGTTCCTTTTTCTTTTGAATAAGTAGAGGATGTTGCTTAAATTGTTCTCATTCTTTCTGTGTTGTTACAATATCTTTCTTTAATTCATCATAATTAGCTTCATCCTCTTTCACTAGGAATTTTATCAGTTCATCCGAGCATTCACCCAAAAGAGTCTGCCATTCATTTTTGTGTCTAAAGTTCTCATTTCCTACTGTTGGCTCACTATCCAGTCTCAAACCCCATCGGTACTTTATTGTTATGCAAATACTCCCCATCAAGGCTATTAATGTTATAATATAGAGGCAGTCCCATTTTTAACTATTTCTCAAGCTTAGAAAAAATATTCTGTAATTCTTTGATATTTTCTTGTTGATCACTTACTGTTGCCGAGAGAGGAGTGGGTCATCATATCTCCCATCTCCTGATTCTATTTTCCAATGACTCCAAGCAAGACACCTCCTCAGTCTGGTGCTGTTCAATTTCTTCATCAAAACTCCTATGCTCTTCCGAATCCCTGTTGGCATCCATTCTGCAGGATGCTTCTCATCAAAATCAATTGTTAACCCAACTTATCAGTCCAAGTGCAGAGAGATCTGAACCACCAAACTCATACAGAGAACGTGATCGAGGTCTGATTAAACAAATGTTGCTGAGAGTAGACCACCACAAACACACGACTCCTGCACCGATGTAGATGAATCCCCAATTGGAACTTAATATCCACCATTGCTCACAGGCATGTGCAGGTAATTGAACTTGTTTCAATTTCAAGTAGTCCCTAAAGGGCTGTGGTCAGTATTAAATGGCACCATTTAGTTTGTTAGTTTGATTTTAACAGTTATTGATTTGAAGTAGAGGAGGTGCTTGCAAAACCCCATGTGTCTGTTCAAAAACTGGAGCAAGAAGCAGGAGCGAAAAGCAATGAGCAAAAGCCCCCATTTTTAAAACGCTCACTGGTATGCACAAGTTAATTGGCACTTAACATTTAAAAGCCCTGGAGAGTTGAGCAAACATCCACAGTTACTTTGCAGTTACTTTTCTTTGCAGTTTTACTCACTCATCCACAGAAGCAGCATCACTAGATCATCAGTCCACACAATTGCAAAGAAAACACAAGCATGATGCACTAACATGATTGGAAAAATCCATGGCTTAGTCTTGATAGGCAAATAGTCAATCTTAGAAACACAAAACAGCGATGCACACAGACTGTGGCTGTAAAATTTAATAAACTTTATACATAAACAGATGAGCAGGTCCTTGGTGCTTTGAGGGTAACAACCATCTTCATTGGGGGGGGTTGAGTCCCCAACACACATCACAGTTTAAATACACCTCTTAATGATAACATGAGAATAAATTAACCAACCATGTGCAAAACATCATTAAGTATGTCATGAAAAAATAATTGCAAAGCATTATAGTCCATGGAAGGTCTGGTATAGCCCATACCACCCACCTTGGACGGTTTTATTGCACATAGAAAATGGGCCACTGAATTACATATGCTTGGTAAAAAATAATTTTTATATTTACATGTTAAAACTGTTAGCTATTTGATTTATGTTGTAATAAAAAAGTTTCTCTGGCTGCATTATATATTTAAACTCTTAGCTGTTTGATTTTATAATAAAACTGTTCCTCTGCCAGCATTAAAATGCTGTGTTTGTTTTAACCTAGGGACTTCTGTCCTAATGCAGCCTCTGTAGTTCTTACTTTGGAGCTGGTTATCATGGTTACCCCCTTCCCAACCACACACACACACTCAGGGCTTAAGTTAAAATGCTTTTGTTGAACTTCTTTTTCTTTCTTTTTTCATTCATTTTTATTTGTTCATTCATTCAACATTTTCTTCTACTATTTTACCCTACCCATCCTGATCGCTTGTTGATTGTGACCACCCAACCCAAAAAAAAACACACACTCACTGGTGTTCTGTGTTGCTGTCATTTTCAGTTTGACAGAATGGCAGGGAATGTCTTTTTTGCAGTGCTATCAGATGGGTGCATGAGGAGAACTGAAGTGGGATTAGACATGGCATCGCTGTCAGTGATATCGGGCTCGATGGCCAGGAAATGTGAATGCTCTGGTACCAACAAGCAAAAGGATGCGGTAAGGAGGTAGTTTTGAGCATGATTACCGTTGTAGACAGGGTGGCTGGTTTTTGAGTAGGCCAAAGATTTTTATCATTTCCAAGGTGTGCCTGTTAAAACACAAAAGCAGCTTTTACTAAGGGGGCATAGTGCAGTCGAGAAGGATTGTGTCAGGGAACAGTCATGCTCCACGCTTGGGCTGTAAGTGAATGGAAGAAAAAGTAAACAAATAAAAAAAGGTTGTTTTTATTTGTTTTACATGTATAGTGCTGTGATTTGTTTTAATTACTGGGTGGTCTCTGGTCTAAGGACTGAGTGTGTATGGGGAGGCTCTCAATTGCTCTCTCGCTAAATAATTAAATAAATAGTGGCAGTTTGAAATTGTGTGCCAAGTGCTTCAGCCACTGATGAAGCAGGCTGGGCACAAATATACTTGCCTATGCATGAAGCAGAATTGGGCTGGGACTTTTTATTTGGTGGGCATCTATTGAAAGTTAATTTACTCCTGTGGAATGGGTACCAGCCAATCAGATGCCTCCAAGTAAAAAGACCATTTTCCAAAGATCTCTCTTTTACACTTTGCTTTTTATTCTCTTCCCGTCACTTGCAGGAAAATGAAAGTTCCTGTTGCAGTGACTTTCTGAAAAGTGACAGTGCATTGGTGTTCCTATGTTTACTTGATGTGGCTTGAATGACTGTAAGTAGTTTAGGCATGTAATTATGGATCAATAATTACACAACTCTGAGCTGTTTTTAGGCAGTCAAATCACTAGAATTTGTCTTCATAAGTTATAACATTCAGTACTGTTTGAGACAGTATCAATTCAGTGTTTCAGTACCCAGTGAGTGCAGCAGTTCATAGCTGTAACTTCAGAAACAATGTTCCCAAGTGGGGGAAACACATTTCTAAATGCATCATACATCATTACAATGTGTGTATGCTTGCACTGTATGTATGCAGGAGATGCACATTTGTCCACATGTGTATATGTGTAATGACTTAGTACTGGCCATTATAAGTCATGGGTTTTAGATGTTCTCAAACTAAGGAAAACTCAATCTGTATCATACATACAAATGCTGTTGTTGTATATATCTTTTCTGAGTTTGGTTTATCTTCATGTTAACAGACTCTGTACTAATTTTGAGTCATGTCATACAAGCTCATCTGTATCTAATAGTCACAGGTGTCATAGGCATCATGGGCCCAGTCACTTTAGCCTAAATCTTTACTGTTTTACAGACAAAATCTGCAAATGCCCTAAAAGATAATAAAGATGCATTGTTTTGTGCAGTATTGTATTGAATTGTGTTTTATTCCATTTTATGTTTCTGTGGTTCATCGAGCAACTTAAGTATAATGCTATGTGTAGGAATGTTTATGCAGCATAGACCGAATGATTTTGTAGTGCAGGCTTTGTCTCCTTCTTTCACTGTCCCAAGAGGGGATGTAGTACTGAGTTAAGTCATGTGATAATGGAACTCTCTCGAAATGGATTCTGCCCCCTAGAGGTATTGCAGGGACAAAGTTTCCTTGAGCTAAAGGCACCTTAGGGAATAAAGTAATACTCTCCATAAGTAGAAAGATAAACCTGCTAGAGGAGAAGGAGCGCATGGTAGAAGCTGGGCAATTGTGTGTCCAAAGTTATCTGGTACATGTACTTTATATAATGCTTCAAATGCATGGATGTAGTGGCTCACTGTCCCATTGAACCACAGACACATCCTTTTTAATTCCATGGTTCAGTGGGCAGCTTAAGCACAGAAACATAGACACTACTGGTAGATGAAGACCAAGGGTACAGCCAGTCTACCTATTAAGAGTTTGTTGCCTATCCCGCTGACCTAATGTCCTGGAAGGGTTTTGTACCCTAAACTCTTTCTCTCTTAAACGAGCCCCACCCACCACCTCTAAACTCCTCCAGGATTTATCAGCCCTTTCAACCTGTCCTAGCTGTGTTTAAACTCATTTGTAGTCCCTGCCCCCACCACTTAAGCTAGAAATTCAGTCTACAACTGCTTCACTTTCTTGGTGAAGTAGAACTTCTTCACTTCCCTCCTGAAGTTTCCTCTAACTAGCCTACAGTACATTTTATTGAAATACAAAATCACACATGCCCCACAATGCAAAGCATCATGGTCTGCATATGCAAATCACCACAGAATATTATGCTGGTTCAACTTTAAGCAGAAATGCATGGTGCCAAAAGGCCTCTCACACAGTTTGCAAAGGGTGCTAACAGAAGACATAGACACATGTTTTGTCCTACCAGGACTCATCAGTATGCCTTGTTTGTCTGACACCCCAGTGGAATGAACCAGCTACCCTAAGATAATCTATCTGGGTTATGTTGTGGTGAACCCAATAAAAAAAAAAAAAATTTAAAAGACAAAGAACCTCTGTGCGCAAACCCTGAGGCAATGGTTACCCCAAAGGGCATTTGGCCAGGAAGCCAAGTTTCAAAGAAATACAAAATCACACATGCCCCCACAATGCAAAGCATCATGGTCTGCATATGCAAATCACCACAGAATATTATGCTGGTTCAACTTTAAGCAGAAATGCATGGTGCCAAAAGGCCTCTCACACAGTTTGCATTTTATTGTTCACTTCACTGCACTACTGTATCTATTGAATAGGTTGAAAAGGTCATTGCTGTTCACTGTATTAATTTCCTTCAGGAACGTGCACATTTCTTATCATGCCACTCCCTTCTTGCCTCCTGCAAGTAGATGTTAAGGACCTTAAGGCCTTCAACACAGGAGTTTCCTTGTTGAACCTGGATCATCTTGGTGAAACTACACTTCTTGGGGGAAGTATAGGGTTTCTCCACACCAGGCGCTCCAACTCATGGTTTAAGGAATGACGCAGACAGTAGGTGATCTGCTACATCAGGGACTTGGGACCAACTCAGAATGATCTGAGCCTATAGAGAGGTGATGGCTTGCATCTGTCTGGGAGGGGAACCACAGTGCTGAATGGAAGGTTTAAATGTTACTTTGATGAGCATTTCAACTAACTGAGGTGGGTTGTTGAAGAACCCCTTCCCCCCCACAAACTGAAACACAGAGAAGGGAAGAACCAAGGGGAGGACAATCCCCATGGGTGCACCATAAACAGAAAAGCAGTGTGGTAGAAAACAAAGGGGATGGGAACAATAATTGTAAAAAGAGAGGGGAAAAGGAGGCAATAGTGAAGAGATGGGGTATCAGACATAGTGGGAACAAAGTGCGGAGGGCCATGTGTGCAAATGCAAGAAGTTTAGGAAATAAAATTCTGGACCTAGAGGCCATCATAGTGGAGGCAGATGTGGATATTGTGGCCATTACTGAGTTGAGGTGCACAGAAAACTGTGACTAGTACATTGCCATACCAGGCTATACTCAGTTTAGGAAAGATAGATTGGGAAGGAAGTAAGGGATGGGGTGAAACTGTATGTAAAGGAAGATATCAAGACAATGGAGACACAGGAAATCCCAGGGAGGGGTTGGAGGTACTGAGTGTCATCCTGGAGACAGGAAACAGAGTCACTATTTGCACTGGCATGATTTACAGACCTCTATCACAGAGGGTGAAACTGGATAGAGCATTGGTGGAAGCCATTAGCACAATGGCAGAAAAAGGGGAGGTGCTGCTGGGGGGAAACTTCAATCTGTCAGATAGATATTGGAGCCTCCTAACTGCAGCTTCAGCTAGAAGCAGGGGCAGTCTAGACTCCCTGCAGAGAGTGTTTCTTAGACTTCTAGTTAGGGAGCTTACTCCTGATGTAGCAATACTGGACCTGGTGCTCACAGACAGGGACAGTATTGCAGACGTCAAGGTAGGAGGCCACTCAGGGACCAGTGATCACCATACAATATTGTTCAACATAAGGACAGCAGCAGAAACAAACTGTACAAGGATGAGAGTGCTGAACCTCATTTTAATTTTTTTTTTCAACTTTATTTCCCTCCAGTCGCGGCCCCATGGAACTCTCTCGGGCATCCGAGTCCTTATCTTGCCCGCCAGAGGCCCCTGCAAACTGAACCTTCTCACTTCCCCACCTCCATGCAGCCATCACCCCTGGTCTAACCCTCCCAGGGTGGGCCACCCTCCGCCTCTTGGGCGCTCTTAGATTCAGACTCCAGCTGCAGAGCAGGACCGAGGTGAAGGACCTGGAAAGTCAGACGGGGATGGCCCAGCGAAGGGCATGGGGGACTTGGTGCCATCACCTATCCATGGCGCCGTTGTCTTCCACTTCTTCTTGAACTTCCCAAGAGCTCAGATGTGCATTGATGTCCTGCTCAGCTGATGCACACTCCCACGCATCCCCGAAAGATGTCTCCGCAGCGTCTCACGGCCGAGTACTGTAGTGCCTCCAACCTCCGCTAGAGGTCACCAGTACATCAGCTGGTGCAATTCCCCCTCCCTGGGGAAGGAGAGCAGTCCAAGGGCTGCTCAATCCTTCACCCTCCCTGCCGACCCCCAACAACCCAGGCTCATTCCCGAACCCAGGTCGCCAGTGTGGCGTGAGGTGTGGCATCCAGCGCCTCAGCACCACCAGGCTGGCTAGGGTGTTGAACTTGACGAGGACAGATTTTAAAAAAATGGGTGTATGCCTCTGAGATGACCTACAGTAGCGGGTGGGGTTGATCTGGGTGGCGTTAAGGAACAGTGGGCTAAGTAAAGGAAAGGTATAGTGAAGGCAGTAAACTTCTGAGCAAAATAAGTGAGCAAAAGCAGAAGAAAAAAAAGACACCTATAGTTCTGAAAGGATGTGGCTAAAAGCCTAAAGGCTAAAAGGGTAGAACTCAGAAGATATAAAGAGACACAGAGGGAACAGCACATGGAGGTATATCAGGAGAAGCAGAGAAAATCAGAGGAAGCAGTGAGGATTGCAAATGCACAAACTGAGGAAAGAATAGCCCAAGGGGTAACTAAGGGAGAAAAGACGTTTTTTAGGTACATAAGTGAAAAGAAGATGTGAGGAGTTATTGTGATGTTTAGAAGAGCATGGTGATTGTGCAGAGGGGATCAGGGAAAAGCAGATATCCTGAACAAATACTTTTGATAAGTCTTCATAGAGAAAGAGGAAGGGAATGGGAGACACTGGGGGGGCGGCGGGTAGACTGACACAAGTCCATTTACAAAGGAGAAAGTCCTGAAGGAACTCAAATCTGAAAGTGGAGAAAGCTATGGGACCAGATGAGTTATACACAAGGATATTAAAGAAGACCAGGGAGTTACTGGCTGCACCTCTTATAGCCCTATTCAACAATTCTTTGGAAACTGGAGTGGTTCCAGAGGACCGGTGGAGGGCAAATGTAAGTAAGTAAGTAAAAATATATTTATATATTGATGCCCTTCCTGAGCGCAGGGTGCCTTTACAATACTTCATACAATTACAAGATATTTAAAATCATTAAAACTGATAACACAAACAATAAAAAACGTTCAGTAAGTTTCCAAAAATGCCTGGTTAAACAAGTAAGTTTTTAAGGATTTTTTAAATCCTTCCACGGTCAGGCCATCTCGTATCTATTGAGGTAGAGAATTCAACAGGGTAGGTGCCATAAAGGCACTAGGATCTGCAGCTTATCCTGTAGGTAGGGAAATGGGCAGACTAGGTGGGCCAAGCGGTCCTTATCTGCCATCAAAGTCTAAGTTTCTATGTTTCTAAGGCAAAAGATCTTCCTCCAGATGTTTTCAGGGATACCCTGTGAATCTCTTGCAATCCCTCACCAGAGGATTGGAGTGAGTGGAAGGGGCAGTAAGAAAACAGGAGCTCTTTCAGGTAGTGAGGTCCCTGCTTGTGTAGGGCCTTATAGATCAGCAATGCAACCTTGAAGGTAATCCACCACTGTATGGGCAGCCACTGCAGTTCACACAGCACAGGTGTTATATGACTGGATCTGGGCATCCCAGTTAACAACATGGCCGTCGCGATCTGCACTAGCTACAAGTGATGGATATCCACCCCCCGGTAGCCCTAAATAGAAGGCATTGCAGTAATCAAAACAACTGGTGACAAAAGCGTGGACCAAGGTAGAAAGGTCTTTATGCGGGACCAGGTGCTTCACCCGTGCTATATTTCTTAGATGGAAGAAGGAGGACTTGACTACAGCTGACACCTGTGCCCTCAGGGTCAGGCCCTCATCAAACACCATGTCCAGGTTACGCACCTGGCATGAGGCCATAAGCAGGGTCCCCCAAGGTATAAGCCTGAAGGTTTCCCCACCCATGCCACTGTCATCCTAAAACCAGGGTCCACCACCATTACCTCTGTTTTACTCGAGTTCAACCTAAGCCAACTAGTACTCATCCAGTTCTGTATCTCCAGGAGGCAGCTATTAAACTCTGTGATTGAATCAGACTGCTGTCCAGGCACAAAAGACATGTAGAGCTGAGAATCATCAGCATAGCAATGAAAACTCAGCCCATACCATCTTATAATGTCCCCCAAAGGAAGCATATACACCTCAAATAACAAGGGGGACAACACTGAACCCTGTGGAACCCCACAGGACAGCCAGTGAGGAGCTGAGAAATAAATAACTGATACCACTCTCTGTAATCTGCCCTAGAGGAATGATCAAAACCAGTTGAGGACTGCCCCCTCAGTCCACAGAAAAACAACAGGTGCTCGAGCATCACTCCATGATCCACAGTGTCAAATGCTGCTGAGATATCAAGGAGAACCAAGATGGAACGAGTTCTCCGATCTCTCACCATCAGGAGATCATTTAGTACCCACATCAGGGCTGTCTCGGTGCTATGCTGTTTCCTGAAGCCAGACCGGAGAGGGTCATAGATACTGTGGCTTGTCAAATGATCCTCCAGCTGTACAGTGACCACCTTCTCAATAACTTTCCCTACAAAGGGTAAGTTTGAGACCGGTCTGTAGTTTGCTGGGCAGTCGGGATCAAGGGAGGGTTTTTTTTCAGTAGGGGGCATACTACTGCCTCCTTTAAGAGATCTGGAAAGATCCTTCTCTCCAATGAAACCTTCACTATCCCAGCAAGGACCAGGCCGATGACCTCTACACACCCCACTAGTAGGTGAGTAGGGCCCAGATCCAAACTACAGTAGGTTGGCTGCAAAGTCTGGACAATCCTCACTATATCTATGACTGCCAATTGGCTAAAGGTGAACCAAGTCAACTGGGCATTTTTACCACCCGACTGATCAGTGCAAGGTCCAATGGGAATGCACTGGCTGATCTCATCCCTGATGGTGGATACCTTATCAGCAAAAAATTCCTCACACTGTACTTGTGACAATGCTACACCAGCATGGAGATAGGCTGGATTGCACAGTCTGTCCACAGTCTAGAAGAGCTGAGCTGGCCTATTCCTCACTGCAGCAATTTCTCTGGACAGGAATTCTGCCTTCTTATGGAAAATTGCTGATTGGTAGATCTTATAATGATCCAACAATCTAAGCTTATCCACCTCCAGGAGAGTTTTCCACCAGTGTCTTTTCAAACTTTGCCCCTGTCTCTTCGGCTCATGGGTCTCCCCATGAAAACAGGGGGCCCCCGGATGAAGGGTAAGGGGGTGAACACAAGTTGGAGCAAAGACATCCAAGGCCCCCACCACAGCCTTATTGTAGGCCAACACCAGGGTCCCTGGGTCAGTGCTATCCATTGGAACTCCCGAGAAGTCCTGCTTCATCATTAGGCCTTCTAAGGTAACTCCTCTCAAAGGACAGAACTGCACCAACTCCTTAGGGGTAGGCCTATTTTGGGGGGCTGCAAAACTGAACCTCAGGGCATGATAGTCAGACCAACCGACTGGCTCCACCGCCATATCAGAAATCTCCATCCCCAGATGGAACACCAAGTCCAATGTGTGCCCCCCGTCATGAGTTTCAGAAGTAATAACCCATGTCAGGCCCAAGGAATCCATCAATTAGAGGATGTTTTGTGAAAAGGCGAGAGTTCATCGTCGACCCAGACGTTGAAGACCCCCAGAATTAACAATGTAGTCCTGCTTCATGAAAGCAGTAGCAGGGAGGAGGCTGGCAAACTATAAACTGGTCAGTCTGACATCAGTAGTGGGGACATTATTGGAACCACTGTGAAAGGAAAAGATTGTGGAGCGTCTTGAAGTCAGTTGGTTACAGGACCTTACCTAAGACAGCACTGATTCATAAGGGGGAGGGGGGTATATGAGACAAATCTGATGGATTTCTTTGACTGGGTGACCAGCGAAATAAGTCAGGGTGTGGCAGTGGATGTGGCCTACTTAGATATTAGTAAGGCATTTGACACCATACCACATAGGAGACTCATAAGGAAACTGGGCAGCTTAGGGGTCGGTCCTAAGATTGCAAACGGGATAAGAAATTGGTTAATGGATAAGAGACAGAGGATGGTGGTAAACTGAACTCACTCTGAGGACAGGAGGGTAACCTGCGGGGTGCCTCAGAACTCAGTACTGGGACCATTCCTCTTTAATGTCTTCATAAGTGACATTGCAGATAAACTGGTAAGGAAGATATGCCTCTGCAAATAATACTAAATTCTGCAGTTGAGTAGATACTGCAAGAGGGCAGAAAGAATATACAGAGACCTATGAGACCTATGAGACCTAGAGAAGCCCTATGAGGAGAGACTAAAGGACCTGAATACTTACAACTTGGAAGAGAGGGGAGGGGGGACATGTTTTTATAGATCTATAAATATCTAACAGGGTACAGGAAGGGAGTATTTTTCAAAGGAAAAGATGCATGAAAACAAGGGGACATGCAATGAAGCTGAAAGGGAGATAATTTAGGAGAGCTGTGAGGAAGTACTTCTTCACTTAAAGAGTGGTGAATGACTGGAACAGTCTTCCAGTGGAGGAGGCGGTGAGGAAGAGAACAGTGGGGGGTTTCAAGAATGCATGGGATAGGCACAAGGGAATCTTACCTGGGAAACAAAGGGTGAAGGAACCAGAAACATACTGTAGAAACACAGAAACAGAATTTGACAGCAGGTAAGGACTGCTTTATACATCCAGTCTACCCATTTTCCCTACATATGCTATTACCACAGACTACACCCAATATGCAGATCTTTATCCCCCATCTTCCACTATGATTCCCTTATGCTTATCCAACCAATTCTTGAGGCCCACCACTTTTTTCACCCCCACCACATCTGCTGGAAGACTGGTCCAGGAATCCATTACTCATTCTGTGAATACGTACTTCCTCACATCTCTCCTGAATCCAACCCACTCCAGCTTGATAGCATGTCCCCTTGTTCTTGAGCACCTTTTCTTCTGGACAATACTTCCCTCTTGTACCTTATGTACCCTTGAGAGGTATTTAAAGGTCTCTATTATATCCTGGAGTTGGAGATCAAGTAAGGTCTGCAGTAACAGGATAGGATAGGAAGGGAAAAATTAGCAGAATGGGTTGGTCAAATGGTCCTTATCTGCCATCAAATTCTATGCATCTTTCTATATATGTTTCTGAACTGCACAAACTCTAGGTTATCCCTGTCCTTTCTCAGGTGCAGACTCCAGAACAGGGTGCAGTACTCCAGTTGAGGCCTCACTGATGACCTGTACAAGGGCAACATTACCTCCTTCCTCCTACTGTCAAGTCCTCTCCTGATGCATCACAGCATCTGTGTTGCATTGCAGTGTGCTTTTTTGCATGGGTTGGTTGTTGAGAGACTAAGTAATGATAATTTCCAGGCAAAATTGTTCCTCCAATCCAGTACTCTGAACATGAATTCATCTTCCCTATATGCATCACTTAGCACCTGCTGACACTGAATTTCAGTTTCCATATTTTGGACCACCTCTCCAGTTTCTCCAGATCCCTATTTAACTCCCTCACCACCTCCTTCCTGTCTACACTGCTGCTATGTTTTGTGTCATCCACAAGGAGACAAATCTTGGCCTGGATGCCCTCCCATATGTCACTGTTGAACATATTGAACAGGACTGTGGTAAGTTGTTTGTGAGCACTCTGTTCTCGGACTTAAGCCCGTCCTCTCTATGAGTCTTTGTCTTTTCCCCCAACCAGCCACATACCCCTCTGCTACACCCTCCACCCCCCCCCCACACACACACTTTCAGGTCTACTAGCTTCCTCAGCAGTCTCCTGTGTGGCATCAAGTCAAAAGACTTTGTTAAAAATAAGGAACAGAAAGTCTACCGCCTGCCCTCTATCAAATACCCTTGTAATTCTGTCAAAAAATACCATTTGGTTGGCCAGACATTATCCGCCTGCCATAAATATGTGCTGCCTGCTGTACTGTAATCCATTTGCCTCTAGATAGGTAACTAGGAATTCTTTAACCAGGTGTCAATTAACTTAACTACAAAGAGGGTAAGACAGACCAGTGTGTAGATTCCTTGCTCTTCTCTGCTACTACCCCATGGAAGGGAACCATGTTTGCAGACCATCAATCTATTGGCACAACACCAAATTCCAATGAGCATCTGAACAGCTTAGCCGGGGACTCGGACAGCTCTGAACATTTGGGTGTTAGCCATCCTGTCCTAAGGGCTACAGCCCCCATCCTTACCATGTTCACCATAACTACAGCCTGCTCCATGTTCTGCACCTCCCTTGTGAAGGGTTTAACACCACTCTCTGGTAAAGACCCTTCATCCTCCACTGTGCATACTGGGCAGAAGTAATTGTATAAAACATTAGCTTTCTGCTCATTATCCATTGCATACCCTCCTCCAACTGATAGCCTTAAAATCCCTCCCCCATCTTCTTTTTTCCCTGATGCACCCCAAAATTATTGTTCCCCTTTAATACCTTCACCAATGCATGGCTCTTTGTCTGCCTTTGCTCTCCTGACTACTTCCTTTGCCTTTTTAGCCTTTGTGAATGATCCCCCTCTTGATCCTCCTCTTCTCCTTGCTTCTTCTTTTATCATATTCATCCTTCTGGCCTCCACCAATTGTCTGACTTCCTTGGAGAATCAAATTGTCCATTTACACTTGTTTCTCATAATGACTTTACTCATACAAAAGTCAGTCACTTCCAAATTAGCCCTCTGAAGAACCAACCATTTTTCCTCTACCCCTTTAATCCCCTCTTCGCCCACTATTTTTCAGTGACCCTTTCTCTCCCTTTACTGAAATCTGCCTTTTGAGGCCCAGTACTGCCGCCTTTAAAGAGGGTCTGCTGTTACCCAGGTCCATTTTAAATCATACAGTACTGTGGTTATTGGACCTCAGTGGTTTCCTCACCATTACCTCTTCCACCACCTCTAAATTGGTAAGCTCCAAATCAAAAATGACATCCTGTCTTATGGGTTCTCTGATACACTGTACTACTAAGCAGCCCTGCATTGTGTTAGGTACTGCCTAACATCTGGTACTCTTAGCTGATCAAGCATTTCATTTAATGTCTGGAAGGTTCAGGTCACACACAACCACTGGTTCACCATTTGACACCCCTCTTCTACATTACTAATTTAATTCTTTAACCCCCCCCCTTACTTTTGACTGATGGTCTGTAGACCACTCCCATCCATATTTTTATCTTTCCATAGTCGTTATCAGCTGTATCCAAATTGACTGCAATTACCACTAGAGATGCAGCAAATTTTAAATTTGCCGGCGAAGTGGACGAGAAGTGGCCACCAAAAAGTGCTCACTTCACCTTCTCATTATAACTTCATGTTGTCATTGTGCCTTAACAAGAAGTAAGGCGAAGTGACAACAAAATAGGCTGCCCTCCCATACATCACATGGCTTACAGTACTGTAAGTCACATGCTTTAGCCAGGCAGGAAGGAAGTGAGTTAGAAAAGCAGTTACTTTCACTGTCTCATTTGCAGTTGTAGAGGGAGGAGGCTTTTTTTGGTGAGAGAGGAGAGCAGTTTGTTTCCCAGTGATTTTGTGCAGAAAAAAGCAGTTTTTTTAAAAGCTACATCTTTATTTAGTTTTTGTATTGTGTTTGTGATTGTTTTTTTGGTACTGAATTTATTTTTATAAGTTTTGTTTTGTTATGTGTTTGTGTATGTGACTGTGTGTGTGCGTGTCTGAGAGTGTGAGACTGAGTGCGTGTGAAGGTTAAGCGTCGGAACTCGTTGATAGTCAGGGACTTGTGTGCCATGGACCCAGGACAAGGAGAGTCTGTGGCCCATGGATGCGGGTAGAGGAGAGGAGTATGCACACATGGGGGTGGTCGGGTAATACTGGACCACTCCCGACTCTTGGGTGTTGCATCCCCCGTGGAAGCAGCAGTAGCAGTAGCAGCACCAGTGTCACTGGTGGCTGCACATCCACCTACTCTTCCACTACCACCACCACCATTATATGCTGCAGGGGCTCCAGCAGCACCCCCTCCACCACCTCCACAGCTGCAGGTGGAGCCCCAGGAAAATGTAGGTGGTCCAAGCAGTGTATCTGGTCCCCCTCGCAGCTCCCCAATGTAGGAGTTTTTTAACTGTGTGGGGGGAGACAGCACAATCGTGATTTGCTGTCTGTGAGGTGTGCTGGTGTGCTGTGGCCCCATGGGGGACACATTTGGGGACCAGTGGCCAGTGCACACACATGGCAAACCACCACAAGACAGAGTGGCAGGCTGCCACCGAAGGGGCCAGGCATCCACTTGCTGGCCCTTCTGTGACAGTGGCCGAGGGTGCTGGGGGTGAAGTTGTGCCTTGCCACTGCAGCAGGAGGAGGGCAACTGCAGCAGATGCTCCACCACCACCACCACAGCCACCAGCACCACCCTGTCCACCACCACCACCTGGGTTTCCAGCTGCAGTGGACCCCGCTACAGTGCCTGCAACACAGGCCAACATTGCACTGCTGTGGGCAGCCCTTGGGGAGAACAATGAAAGGGTGGGTGCTGTGCAGCAGCAGGTTGATCAAATCCAGCAACAGCAGCTGCAAATAGTGACAATGCTGCACCTGCTGCTCGAACACCATGGCATCCCCATTAAGGGATTTTTTTCTGGATCCTTCCCCCCCCCACTACTGTGCTGTACTATTTCTGTGTGTTTTGTTTTGTTGTTTAATAATAGACATTTTCCCTTCTTTTGTTGCAGTGCCTCAGTAATGTTGACTTTTTGTTTTGGAGTGCTTGTGGACAAGCTGTTGTGTGCAGTGCAAATATGATGTGTAAAACTGCATGTGTGCAGTCAGTGTTGTTTCGTGTGTGTGTGTGTGTGTGTGTGTGTGTGTGTGTGTGGACATCAGACATTGTTCAGCATGTTGCAAACATATATTGCTGTTTGCTGAATTGTTGCAGTGTTTATGCTATAAAGAATAGCGAGCAGAATAAGGTATATTTTATTGTCACCATCATCATCAGTGGACTAAGTGATATGATACTTTTTCAGAGGTGTCTGGCCAGAGTGCACCGTAGTCACATTATATACTATACTGCACACATAACTTTTAGGAGAGCATGTGTTTTTTGTACTATGATCTCCACAAAGTCATGTGTGCACTGTGAGTGAATGAGGTGCACAGTGACCCAATACCTCTGAAAAAATATCATATCACTTAGTCCGCTAGTGCTGATGGTACCAATAAAATATACATCAGGTATTCTTTGTTATCTTTATTCTTGATACTGCAACAAGTCTTACCATATATATGTTTGCATGAAGCTGGACAATGTATGCACAGACAGGAAAGAGCAGTGATGGCACACATGCAGTTTAGCATAACATACTCGCATTACTCAGTCTTCATGCTGCTTGTGAAACACTTAAAATCTGATTCATGAGACCTGACACAAAGTAAACACTACTGAGGCTCTATAACTATTTTGTTTGTGAAATAGACATGAAAGAGATTCACCAACTTACAGCATCGCACCCGATATATGGGTGCCTTACATCCAGGGGAATCTTTCTTGCTCCACATGTCCTTACATAGTGCAATACATTTCTGTAAAAAACACCTGTAATTTCATTGCAGTGTGTCATGTCACGAAAGAATTCCCATTCATAAAAGCGGCCTAAATTCTACCCCCTTTCTCAGCAACGTTAAGACGTGATGCCAGGGAGAGCACGGGTGCATGCTCCATTATAGTGAATGTCCAATTGTCCAGCAGCTTTCCGAATGTTTCTTTATGTTATAATGGTCAGTTTGTGGTGAAATGTGTGGGCACGTTTCCAGTAACAAGAGCCTTGTTAGGGAAACATGCCTCCATTTCACTACAAAGTGAACCTTATAACATAAAGAAACATTCGGATAGCTGCCGGACATTCACTACAGTGAAGCAAGCACCTGCACTCTCCCTGGCATCAAGTCCTAACATTGCTAAAAAAGGGGGGCAGAATTTGGGCAGCCTGTCTGAATGGGAATTCCTCCGTGAAGTGACACACTGTAATGAAATTAGGGGCGGTTTTCACAGAAATGTATTGCACTATGTGGAGCAAGAAAGATTCCTCTGGAAGTAAGGTGCCCACATATTAGGTTAGGTGCAACATCATATCTATGTAACGTGGTGAATCTCTGTAAAGCAGCAGTACAACAATCTGTTGAGAACTCTGACCTATATTTTGTAATACTATGTTACAACTTCCTTTACTTACATCCTGACTCATATGATACTATTATTTCCAGTATTTGAGTCTGCTGTAATACCTTTTTTCTTGTGTGAAATAAGGAAAGGAGCATTCCTTTTAATATGGTGCTGACCAGGTCTTTGTCAGTATCTTCTGCTGCTTTTCTCCATCACATCAGTTAGTTGTTATATATCACTTCTGTTGTAAATTAACAGTTATGCAGCAGGTAGTGTTTTATGACCCCACAGAACAATATTTATTGAAAAGCAGCTGCAAATAAATACAGATCTGGCCATAACAATATTGAAAGGTGTGCTCATTTTTTTCCCACACATGATAAAAAGTAGTCAACTAAGTTTAGCAGACAGAAATTGTAATAAGAAGTGTATCATTCAAGTCATGATTCAGAGGTAACTAGGGGCTGGTAATGTAAAATAGCATAAAAAGTACAGTTCAAAATTGTCACCATGTTCTTGCAATGCTGCTTTAATTGATAATGTCAGTATGACATCATGAGCTCACAATCACACAACACACAAAATGCATCCGCCTTGTGTCCAGAAAGTTGACAAGTGGTAACATAATGGAATGAGATCGTTTCAGCACATACAAAGTCCCCAAAATTAATGGTGTACTCAGTTATGCATGCAGTGGTGGCACAGAGTCCCCAGATTTTTTCTGCATGCCCCCCAAAAATTGACAAGTGGTAACAAAGTGAAATGAGAACATATCAGCACATACAAATTCCCCCAGAATTAATGGTGCACTCAGTGGTGGCGCATACAAATTCCCCCAGAATTAATGGTGCACTCAGTGGTGGCACAGAGTCTCCAGATTTTTTCTGCATGCCCAGAATGCATCCGCCTTGAGCCCAGAAAATTGACAAGTGGTAAAAAAGTGAAATGAGAGCATTTCAGCACATACAAAGTCCCCCAGAATAAATGGTGCACTCAGTCATGCGTGCAGTGGTGGCACAGAGTCCCCAGATTTTTTCTGCATGCCTAAAATGCATCTGCCTTGTGTCCAGAAAATTGACAAGTGGTAACAAAGTGAAATGGGAACATTTCAGCACATACAAAGTCCCCCAGAATAAAATGATAACCATGAGAAAACTGTTTCTGGTCCAATGTGTGCTGCAATTCGATCAAATGCAATGTGATCATCTCAAGTAGATGGAAGGGTGCCCTTTGTCTGTACACTAATAGTAGCGTCGGTGAGTTGATATATATAGATATATATTTGTGTATTTTGTAGGTGAGAGGGGTTGACATAGACATGTACTCATGGTATTGTTCTGTATCACAGGTCACAGATACTGTTGTTGTGCACATTCCAGTGCTCGATGAGAACTTTTTGCATAGGAATTTGAAATGGATAACTTTCAAGCACATGAAAGTAAGTATTTTTTTTTGGGTGGGGGGAGCATATTTGCAGGTTTCTCTGTAATGGTTTCTTATTTTGTTACTTCTTCACAGATTTCATCTGCATCCTTCTCGAGTCTGGTTGTTAATGATGGTCATGGTCATCTAATGAAATGACTTCTGAGTGTTGCATGTGTGCCCCAGTCTGGGGTGGGAGGGTTGGGGGCCTGATGTTAAAGAACTTGTTTGGATAAGACCACTCTGACAAAACAACAAAGCATCTGGAAGTTTCCTAAAAAAAGAAATGAATGACTTCTTACAACCTAATTGTCATTTGTCCCTGGTTCTCAACCTCAAGTCAAGTTACATTTCAAAACCACATCTTGTCAAGTAACACAACATGCATGCAACTTTTTCAACACTATGGTCAGAGCTGCACAGCTGCAAGTTCGGAATACAGTGCATAAATGATAACTTACAGAAATAGTTTTGGTGAATAAAATCTTCATACTTACCAGAAAGGATTTCAAATGGATATTCCATAGGTTCCTCTGTATGGTACAGCTGCAGTACCATTCCTACTGAGTTTCAGTGAAGGAGAGTTTTTTTGTTAACCTGTAAAAAAAAACAAAATAATTGTACCATATGTGTTTGACCATTGCGGCTCTGAAAAGCTACAGAAAACAAAACATACAACTAAAGGAAGTTAAATAGCATAATAAACATTAGTACACATACTCACTTTATGGTTTAAATATTAAGAAGCTTTGTGTCTGTGGCTGATGGATGTGGTCTCCTGTTCAAGTCCGTCTGCCTTGGCATGGTAAATGTAAATGCAATGGGGAAATATTGTCTGAATGACACTGGTGGTGGGTGCTGGTGGTGATAACTGTGGCACATGATGACATTCTCTGTTATATCTTCATGCATTTAGTGGTGGTGGCAGTGGCTAGCATCAGTCCTGATGGTGGTGGTCCAGGGAGTTGACCGATTCATGCTCAGTGCTGGCAGTGGCTAACATCAGTCCGGGTGATGGTGGTGGTCTAGGGGTGGACAGACTGATGCTCAGTGGTGGCAGTGGCTAACATCAGTTCTGGTGGTGGTGGTGGTCCGGCGGTGGACAAACTCATGCTCAGTGGTGGCAGTGGCTTAGATCAGTCCTGGTGGTGGTGGTGGTCCAGGGGCTGACAGACTGATACTCAGTGGTGGCAGTGGCTAACATCAGTTCTGGTGGTGGTGGTCTGGCGGTGGACAAACTCATGCTCAGTGGTGGCAGTGGCTAAGATCAGTCCTGGTGGTGGTGGTCCAGGGGCTGACAGACTGATGCTCAGTGGTGGCAGTGGCTAACATCAGTCCCAGTGGGGGTGGCCCGGGGATGAACAGACTCATGCTCAGTGGTGGCAGTGGTTAACATCAGTTCTGGTGGTGGTGGTGGTCTGGGGCAGACAGACTATGCTCAGTGGTGGCAGTGGCTAACATCAGTCCCAGTGGTGGTGGTCTGGGGGAAGACAGACTCATGCTCAGTGGTGGCAGTGGTAAACATCAGTCCCAGTGGGGGTGGCCTGGGGATGAACAGACTCATGCTCAGTGGTGGCAGTGGTTAACATCAGTCCTGGTGGTGGTGGTGGTCCAGGGGCAAACAGACTCACACTCAGTGGTGGCAGTGGCTAACATCAGTCCAGGTGGTGGTGGTGGTCTGGGGGCAGACAGACTCATGCTCAGTGGTGGCAGTGCCTAACATCAGTTCTGGTGGTGGTGGTGGTGGTCTGGGGTGGACAGACTCATGCTCAGTGGTGGCAGAGGCTAACATCAGTCCCGGTGGTGGTGGTGGTCCAGGGGTGAACAGACTCATGCTCAGTGGTGGCAGTGGCTAACATCAGTCCCGGTGGTGGTGGTGGTGGTCTGAGGGCAGACAGACTTATGCTCAGTGGTGGCAGTGGTAAACATCAGTCCCAGTGGGGGTGGCCCGGGGATGAACAGACTCATGCTCAGTGGTGGCAGTGGTTAACATCAGTTCTGGTGGTGGTGGTCTGGGGGCAGACAGACTATGCTCAGTGGTGGCAGTGGCTTACATCAGTCCCAGTGGTGGTAGTCCTGGGGAAGACAGACTCATGCTCAGTGGTAACAGTGGCAAACATCAGTGCCGGTGGTGGTGGTCCAGGGGCGGACAGACTCATGCTCAGTGGTGGCAGTGGCTAACATCAGTACCAGAGGTGGTGGTCTCTGGAAGACAGACTCATGCTCAGAGGTGGCAGTGGCTAACATCAGTATAGGTGGTGGTGGTGGTCTGGGGGTGGACAGACTCATGCTCAGTGGTGGCAGTGGCTAACATCAGTCCCAGTGGTGGTGGTGATCTGGGGGCAGACAGACTCATGCTCAGTGGTGGCAGTGGCAGACATCAGTCCTGGTGGTGGTGGTCCGGGCTGGCAGACTCATGCTCAGTGGTGGCAGTGGCTAACATCAGTTCTGGTGGTGGTGGTGGTCTGGGGCAGACAGACTATGCTCAGTGGTGGCAGTGGCTAACATCAGTCCCAGTGATGGTGGTCTGGGGGAAGACAGACTCATGCCCAGTGGTGGCAGTGGCAAACAGCAGTGCCAGTGGTGGTGGTCCAGGGGTGGACAGACTCATGCTCAGTGGTGGCAGTGGCTAACATCAGTAGCAGAGGTGGTGGTCCGGGGGCAGACAGACTCATGCTCAGTGGTGGCAGTGCCTAACATCAGTTCTGGTGGTGGTAGTGGTGGTCTGGGGGTGGACAAACTCATGCTTAGTGGTGGCAGTGGCTAAGATCAGTCCTGGTGGTGGTGGTCCAGGGGCTGACAGACTGATGCTCAGTGGTGGCAGTGGATAACATCAGTCCCAGTGGTGGTGGTGGTTCAGGGGTGGACGGACTCATGCTCAGTGGTGGCAGTGGTTAACATCAGTCCCAGTGGTGGTGGTGGTCCAGGGGCGAACAGACTCATGCTCAGCAGTGGCAGTGGCTAACATCAGTCCCATTGGGGGTGGCCCGGGAATGAACAGACTCATGCTCAGTGGTGGAAGTGGTTAACATCAGTTCTGGTGGTGGTGGCGGTCTGGGGGCAGACAGACTATGCTCAGTGGTGGCAGTGGCTAACATCAGTCCCAGTGGTGGTGGTCTGGGGGAAGACAGACTCATGCTCAGTGGTGGTGGCAGTAGTAAACATCAGTCCCAGTGGGGGTGGCCCGGGGATGAACAGACTCATGCTCAGTGGTGGCAGTGGTTAACATCAGTTCTGGTGGTGGTGGTGGTCTGGGGCACACAGACTATGCTCAGTGGTGGCAGTGGCTAACATCAGTCCCAGTGGTGGTGGTCTGGGGGAAGACAGACTCATGCTCAGTGGTGGCAGTGGCAAACATCAGTGCTGGTGGTGGTGGTCCAGGGGTGGACAGACTCATGCTCAGTGGTGGCAGTGGCTAACATCAGTACCAGAGGTGGTGGTCTGGGTGCAGACAGACTCATGCTCAGTGGTGGCAGTGCCTAACATCAGTTCTGGTGGTGGTGGTGGTGGTCTGGGGTGGACAGTCTCATGCTCAGTGGTGGCAGAGGCTAACATCAGTCCCGGTGGTGGTGGTGGTCCAGGGGTGAACAGACTCATGCTCAGTGGTGGCAGTGGCTAACATCAGTCCCGGTGGTGGTGGTGGTGGTCTGAGGGCAGACAGACTTATGCTCAGTGGTGGCAGTGGTAAACATCAGTCCCAGTGGGGGTGGCCCGGGGATGAACAGACTCATGCTCAGTGGTGGCAGTGGTTAACATCAGTTCTGGTGGTGGTGGACTGGGGGCAGACAGACTATGCTCAGTGGTGGCAGTGGCTTACATCAGTCCCAGTGGTGGTAGTCCTGGGGAAGACAGACTCATGCTCAGTGGTAACAGTGGCAAACATCAGTGCCAGTGGTGGTGGTCCAGGGGCGGACAGACTCATGCTCAGTGGTGGCAGTGGCTAACATCAGTACCAGAGGTGGTGGTCTGGGGCAGACAGACTCATGCTCAGAGGTGGCAGTGGCTAACATCAGTATAGGTGGTAGTGGTGGTCTGGGGTGGACAGACTCATGCTGAGTGGTGGCAGTGGCTAACATCAGTCCCAGTGGTGGTGGTGATCTGGGGGCAGACAGACTCATGCTCAGTGGTGGCAGTGGCAGACATCAGTCCTGGTGGTGGTGGTCCGGGCTGGCAGACTCATGCTCAGTGGTGGCAGTGGCTAACATCAGTTCTGGTGGTGGTGGTGGTCTGGGGGCAGACAGACTATGCTCAGTGGTGGCAGTGGCTAACATCAGTCCCAGTGGTGGTGGTCTGGGGGAAGACAGACTCATGCCCAGTGGTGGCAGTGGCAAACAGCAGTGCCAGTGGTGGTGGTCCAGGGGTGGACAGACTCATGCTCAGTGGTGGCAGTGGCTAACATCAGTACCAGAGGTCGTGGTCTGGGGGCAGACAGACTCATGCTCAGTGGTGGCAGTGCCTAACATCAGTTCTGGTGGTGGTAGTGGTGGTCCGGGGGTGGACAAACTCATGCTTAGTGGTGGCAGTGGCTAAGATCAGTCCTGGTGGTGGTGGTCCAGGGGCTGACAGACTGATGCTCAGTGGTGGCAGTGGATAACATCAGTCCCAGTGGTGGTGGTGGTTCAGGGGTGGACAGACTCATGCTCAGTGGTGGCAGTGGTTAACATCAGTCCCAGTGGTGGTGGTGGTCCAGGGCAACAGACTCATGCTCAGCAGTGGCAGTGGCTAACATCAGTCCCATTGGGGTGGTCCGGGAATGAACAGACTCATGCTCAAGCGGTGGAAGTGGTTAACATCAGTTCTGGTGGTGGTGGCGGTCTGGGGCAGACAGACTATGCTCAGTGGTGGCAGTGGCTAACATCAGTCCCAGTGGTGGTGGTCTGGGGGAAGACAGACTCATGCTCAGTGGTGGCAGTGGTAAACATCAGTCCCAGTGGGGGTGGCCCGGGGATGAACAGACTCATGCTCAGTGGTGGCAGTGGTTAACATCAGTTCTGGTGGTGGTGGTGGTCTGGGGGCAGACAGACTATGCTCAGTGGTGGCAGTGGCTAACATCAGTCCCAGTGGTGGTGGTCTGGGGGAAGACAGACTCATGCTCAGTGGTGGGAGTGGCAAACATCAGTGCCGGTGGTGGTGGTCCAGGGGTGGACAGACTCATGCTCAGTGGTGGCAGTGGCTAACATCAGTACCAGAGGTGGTGGTCTGGGGGCAGACAGACTCATGCTCAGTGGTGGCAGTGCCTAACTTCAGTTCTGGTGGTGGTGGTGGTGGTCTGGGGGTGGACAGACTAATGTTCAGTGGTGGCAGTGCCTAACATCAGTTCTGGTGGTGGTGGTGGTGGTCCAGGGGTGAACAGACTCATGCTCAGTGGTGGCAGTGGCTAACATCAGTCCTGGTGGTGGTGGTGGTCTGAGGACAGACAGACTTATGCTCAGTGGTGGCAGTGGTAAACATCAGTCCCAGTGGGGGTGGCCCGGGGATGAACAGACTCATGCTCAGTGGTGGCAGTGGTTAACATCAGTTCTGGTGGTGGTGGTGGTCTGGGGGCAGACAGACTATGCACAGTGGTGGCAGTGGCTAACATCAGTCCCAGTGGTGGTAGTCTGGGGGAAGACAGACTCATGCTCAGTGGTGGCAGTGGTTAACATCAGTGCCGGTGGTGGTGGTCCAGGGGTGGACAGACTCATGCTCAGTGATGGCAGTGGCTAACATCAGTACCAGAGGTGGTGGTCTGCAGGCAGACAGACTCATGCTCAGAGGTGGCAGTGGCTAACATCAGTATAGGTGGTGGTGGTGGTCTGGGGTGGACAGACTCATGCTCAGTGGTGGCAGTGGCTGACATAAGTCCAGTGGTGGTGGTCTGGGCTGGACAGATTCATGCTCAGTGGTGGCAGTGGCTAACATCAGTTCTGGTGGTGGTGGTGGTGGTCTGGAGCAGACAGACCCATGCTCAGTGGTGGGATTGGCTAATATCAGTGCCAGTGGTGGTGGTCTGGGAGCAGACAGACTCATGCTCAGTGGTAGCAGTGGCTAATATCAGTCCCAGTGGTGGTGGTCTGATGGCAGACAGACTCATGCTCAGTGGTGGCAGTGGCTAACATCAGTTCTGGTGGTGGTGGTGGTCTGGGGGCAGACAGACTATGCTCAGTGGTGGCAGTGGCTAACATCAGTCCCAGTGGTGGTGGTCTGGGGGAAGACAGACTCATGCCCAGTGGTGGCAGTGGCAAACAGCAGTGCCAGTGGTGGTGGTCCAGGGGTGGACAGACTCATGCTCAGTGGTGGCAGTGCCTAACATCAGTTCTGGTGGTGGTAGTGGTGGTCCGGGGGTGGACAAACTCATGCTTAGTGGTGGCAGTGGCTAAGATCAGTCCTGGTGGTGGTGGTCCAGGGGCTGACAGACTGATGCTTAGTGGTGGCAGTGGATAACATCAGTCCCAGTGGTGGTGGTGGTTCAGGGGTGGACAGACTCATGCTCAGTGGTGGCAGTGGTTAACATCAGTCCCAGTGGTGGTGGTGGTCCAGGGGCGAACAGACTCATGCTCAGCAGTGGCAGTGGCTAACATCAGTCCCATTGGGGGTGGCCCGGGAATGAACAGACTCATGCTCAGCGGTGGAAGTGGTTAACATCAGTTCTGGTGGTGGTGGCGGTCTGGGGGCAGACAGACTATGCTCAGTGGTGGCAGTGGCTAACATCAGTCCCAGTGGTGGTGGTCTGGGGGAAGACAGACTCATGCTCAGTGGTGGCAGTGGTAAACATCAGTCCCAGTGGGGGTGGCCTGGGGATGAACAGACTCATGCTCAGTGGTGGCAGTGGTTAACATCAGTTCTGGTGGTGGTGGTGGTCTGGGGGCAGACAGACTATGCTCAGTGGTGGCAGTGGCTAACATCAGTCCCAGTGGTGGTGGTCTGGGGGAAGACAGACTCATGCTCAGTGGTGGGAGTGGCAAACATCAGTGCTGGTGGTGTTGGTCCTGGGGTGGACAGACTCATGCTCAGTGGTGGCAGTGCCTAACATCAGTACCAGAGGTGGTGGTCTGGGGGCAGACAGACTCATGCTCAGTGGTGGCAGTGCCTAACATCAGTTCTGGTGGTGGTGGTGGTGGTCCAGGGGTGAACAGACTCATGCTCAGTGGTGGCAGTGGCTAACATCAGTCCTGGTGGTGGTGGTGGTCTGAGGACAGACAGACTTATGCTCAGTGGTGGCAGTGGTAAACATCAGTCCCAGTGGGGGTGGCCCGGGGATGAACAGACTCATGCTCAGTGGTGGCAGTGGTTAACATCAGTTCTGGTGGTGGTGGTGGTCTGGGGGCAGACAGACTATGCTCAGTGTTGGCAGTGGCTAACATCAGTCCCAGTGGTGGTAGTCTGGGGGGAAGACAGACTCATGCTCAGTGGTGGCAGTGGCAAACATCAGTGCCGGTGGTGGTGGTCCAGGGGTGGACAGACTCATGCTCAGTGATGGCAGTGGCTAACATCAGTACCTGAGGTGGTGGTCTGCAGGCAGACAGACTCATGCTCAGAGCTGGCAGTGGCTAACACATCAGTATAGGTGGTGGTGGTGGTCTGGGGTGGACAGACTCATGCTCAGTGGTGGCAGTGGCTGACATAAGTCCAGTGGTGGTGGTCTGGGCTGGACAGATTCATGCTCAGTGGTGGCAGTGGCTAACATCAGTTCTGGTGGTGGTGGTGGTGGTCTGGAGCAGACAGACCCATGCTCAGTGGTGGGATTGGCTAATATCAGTGCCAGTGGTGGTGGTCTGGGAGCAGACAGACTCATGCTCAGTGGTAGCAGTGGCTAATATCAGTCCCAGTGGTGGTGGTCTGATGGCAGACAGACTCATGCTCAGTGGTGGCAGTGGCTAACATCAGACCTGGTGGTTGTGGTGGTGGTTGTCTTGGGGTGGATAGACTCATGCTCAGTGGTGGCAGTGGCTAACATCAGTCCCAGTGCAGGTGGTGGTCCAGGGGCAGACAGACTCATGCTCAGTGGTGGCAGTGGCAATTATCAGTCCTGGTGGTGGTGGTTGTCTGGGGGGCCAACAGACTCATGCTCAGTTGTGGCAGTGGCAAACATCAGTCCCGGTGGTGGTGGACCGGGGGAAGAACAGACTCATGCTCAGTGGTGGCAGTGGCTAACATCAGTCCCAGTGGTGGTGCTGGTGGTGGTCTGGGGGGTGGACAGACTAACGCTCATTGGTGGCAGTGGCTGACATCAGTCCCAGTGGTGGTGGTCCTGGGTGGACAGACTCATGCTCAGTGGTGACAGTGGCTAACGTCAGTCCCGGTGGTGGTGGTGGTCCAGGGGTGGACAGATTCCTGCTCAGTGGTGGCAGTGGCTTAGATAAATCCCAGTGGTGGTGGTTTGGGGGCAGACAGACTCATTCTCAGTGGCAGCAGTGGCTAATATCAGTCACAGTGGTGGTGGTCCAGGGTGGTGGACAGATTCATGCTCAGTGGTGGCAGTGGCAAATATCAGTGCCAGTGGTGGTGGTCTGGGAGCAGACAGACTCATGCTCAGTGGTGGCAGTGACTGATATCAGTCCCAGTGGTGGTGGTGGTCTAGGGGTGAACAGACTCATGCTCAGTGGTGGCAGTGGCTAACATCAGCCCCGGTGGTGGTGGTTTGTGGGTGGTCAGACTCATGCTTAGTGGTGGCAGTGGCAAACATCAGTCCCAGTGGTGGTGGACCGGGGGACGATCAGACTCATGCTCAGTGGTGGGAGTGGCTAACATCAGTCCCGGTGGTGGTGCTGGTGGTGGTCTGGGGGGTGGACAGACTAATGCTCATTGGTGGCAGTGGCTGACATTAGTCCCAGTGGTGGTGGTCCTGGGTGGACAGACTCATGCTCAGTGGTGACAGTGGCTAACGTCAGTCCCGGTGGTGGTGGTGGTCCAGGGGTGGACAGATTCCTGCTCAGTGGTGGCAGTGGCTAAGGTAAGTCCTGGTGGTGGTGGTCTGGGGCAGACAGACTCATTCTCAGTGGCAGCAATGGCTAATATCAGTCATGGTGGTGGTTTTCTGGGGTGGTGGACAGATTCATGCTCAGTGGTGGCAGTGGCTGACATCAGTTCCAGTGGTCGTGGTCTGGGGTGGACAGACTCATGCTCAGTGGTGGCAGTGGCTAACATCTGTCCCAGTGGTGGTGGTCTGGGGGCAAAAAGACTCATGCTCAGTGGCAGCAGTGGCGAACATTAGTCCCGGTGGTGGTGGTCTGTGGCGAGCAGACTCATGCTCAGTGGTGGCAGTGGCTAACATGAATTCTGGTGGTGGTGGTGGTCCAGGGGTGGACAGACTCATGCTCAGTGGTGGTAGTGGCTGACACCAGTCCCAGTAGTGGTGGTCCAGGGTGAACAGATTTATGCTCAGTGGTGGCAGTGGCTAACATCAGTCCCGTTGGTGGTGGTCTGGGGGTGGACTGACTCATGCTCAGTGGTGGCAGTGGCTAACATCAGTCCTGATGGTGGTAGTCCAGGGGCAGACAGACTCATGCTCAATGGTGGCAGTGGCTAACATCAATTCTGGTGGTGGTGGTGGTCCAGGGGCAGACAGACTCATGCTCAGTGGTGGCAGTGGCTAACATCAGTCCCGTTGGTGGTGGTCTGGGGGTGGACTGGCTCATGCTCAGTGGTGGCAGTGGCTAACATTAGTCCCGGTGCTGGTGGTCTGGGGGCAGACAGACTCATGTTCAGTGGTGGCAGTGGCTAACATCAGTCCCAGTGGTGGTGGTCTGATGGCAGACAGACTCATGCTCAGTGGTGGCAGTGGCTAACATCAGTCCCAGTGGTGGTGGTCCGGGAGTGGACAGACTCATGCTCAGTGGTGGGAGTGGCTAACATCAGTCCCGGTGGTGGTGGCCCAGGGGGCAGACAGACTCATGCTCAGTGGTGGCAGTGGCTAAGAATAGTCCTGGTGGTGGTAGTCTGGGAGCGGACAGACTCATGCTTAGTGGTGGCAGTGGCTAACATCAGTCCCGGTGGTTGTGGTAATGGTCCGTGGGGTGGGCAGACTCATGCTCAGTAGTGGCAGTGCCTGACATCAGTCCCATTGGTGGTGGTCGGGGCTGGACAGACTCATGCTCAGTGGTGGCAGTGGCTAACATCAGTCCCGGTGGTGGTAGTGGTCCGTGGCAGACAGACTCAAGCTCAGTGGTGACAGTGGCTAACATCAGTCCCAGTGGTGGTGGTGGTCCAGGGTTGGCACTCACTGCCTTTTAACAACTTTAATTAAAACCTGCCAACATTAACCACATCATCACCCTCATAAAGAGAGCTGCCCACACAGTCATCTTTGTCTGAAGTCTGACGACTGGGAAATTCTTTCTCCATTGTGTTATCATCCACATCAGTGGTGGGCCATTCCAGGCAGCCACTGCCAGTGCCACCAGGAAGGTCCATTTCCACATCACCAAATCCACCATGACTAGGCTGGGGTATGAATACCGAGGTTGCAGTATGTGCTGATATGTGCCTCTCATTCATTTTAAAGAATGTTAGCAAACTAACATTTGCAGGAGACAGGTTAGTCCGATGATCCCTGACTATTGCACCTGCTGAGCTAAATACTCTATCAACACTTACACTGGAGGGTGGGCATCTGAGGTACTTCAGTGCCACTGCAGTCAACTATGGCCATTCACTGACCTTTCCACTCCAGTACAAAAGAGGATCATCAGTTATTGTCAGATGCCTGTTTTCAGACAAATATGACTCAGCCATTCTCTGTGCTGCACTAAGTCCAGTGATTGATGCATCATCCTGTTCTCCTGAATCATTTATTTCACAAATCCCCACTTGGGACAAAGCCTCCCAAAATGGGTTGATGCCAGCCACTTTGGATGACAGACCACCTGGAACTGCAGTCCCCTTCCCCTTGCAAGATATGCTTGATGGCCCTCCAGGTACACCTTCAGCCAGATTATGCAGCTGAGGTTTGCTGACCTTGGCACATGACATCTGTACCCCATGAAGCAAGCACACCAGTTGACCACTGATATGTTTTACTGGTTCAGGCCTTCCCTCCATTACCGATGCAATTCCACATTTGTATTGTGGGTCCAGCATTGTTGCTATGGCAAAGTTGTCACTACACTGAATGCTCACAATGTGAAGATTCTGGTCGAATACTGTCAGCATATGTTGCAGCAACATACTGCTACCACTGTCTCCGGCAACATCAAGGCCATGCTGTACATTCAACAATGTCTACCTCAGCACCCACAGCAGTAGAATTGATTGGCTAATGGAGGCAGACTCACCACTCACTGCCTGTGTGGCATGTTCAAAAGGCTGCAAAATTGTTATTACAGAGTCCATGAGGCGCCACTGTTCAGTAGCCATGGACATGGAGGCCCCGGAACTGTCACAGCTAGTGTGCATCCCAAGATATTCTGAGATGGCTTTGTATTGTTCATACAACCTCTCTGCCATGTATAAAGTAGACTTCCATCAGGTGACAACTTCCATCTTCAAGCGGTGCTGAGACAGGCTGTTTTGTATCTGCAACTGCCGCAGTTGGTCACGGGCCTTTGCAGATCGTGAAAAGTGAGAGAAAATACATTGTGCAATGGTCAGCATTTCCTTTACATCAGGGTGCTGCAGAAACTCCTGCACCACAAGATTTAAACAATGGGTCATGCATGGAACACAAAAAAAAACACCATTCGTGATGCATTTCACCACATTTGACCCATTGTCACTTGCTATGAACCCAGCTCTCAGGGACAGGGGGTTTAGCCACTTGTCAATTTCAGTCAGTACCACATCCAACATGTTCTCACTAGTGTGCGAACAGGTCACATTGTGCATAGCAATCGTTGTATGCTGTTGAATTCCTGGAAGATTGCTACCGCGACAATCCACCTTACTGCACTGATTATTTACACTACCAACATCACAAACAACCCCCAGCACCTGCACCCAGTGTGCAGTTATACACAAATATGAATTCCCTGCTGTTTTGCCACTTGTCCACATATCCATACTTAAATGGATGAATGGAGAGGAGGAATGTTGAAGGGCATGTCTTACTGAGTCGGACACAGTACGGAACAACTTGGATACATCACAAGTAGAAAACTATGTCCTGGATGAGACTTTCCATTTTGGACAGGCACATGCAGCAAACAGCCGGAACCCAGAATTCTCCACAAAGGAGAAGGGCAAAATATCAACTGCCAGCATTTCAGCTACAGCAGCATTAAGTTCACGTGACACTGTATGATTGGGGGGATTACTTCAGCTTATGCGCAAAAACACTCTGCAACGTGGGCTGACTTAAATGTTTTACACGGGGTGTGCTCACAAATGGTTGTGCTCTGTGATGAATGGCATTGGCAGGAGGTGGAGTGTGGATGTTTGATGAAGACAGTTGCACAGTTTATGATGACAGCCCCAGAAATGTAGTTATTTTCCCAGATTTGCCAATCGGGGTTGATGTACCACTTGCACTAGATATACTGAATTCACCACCATAACCACCAAAAGTGCTACTCTCACCAGCACTGGACAACTTTCCAAAGTCATTATGCTCCTCCACCTCATCATGCCTGTAGTAATCCTCTGCTCTTATTACCTCACTACTACACACGTTTAATTTACTACTGGACTTAACAGTCATGGAAGGAGATAACATGCTCATTATGGTTGCTGATGAGGGTGAAGGCCCCACTGTGGTATCAGCTGCCATTGTGTGCTGGGTCCACAGTACCAAGTGCCTATTCTTAAGATGCATATGCTGTCTTCCTGTGCCCAGATGGTTCCTCTTTTTACCTCGACTCACATGCACATGGCAAACCTGGCAGATAGCAACTAACTCATCATTTGCATCTTGAACAAAAAAATCCCAAACAAGGGATTGTGATGCTCTACTTTTAACATGTCCATGATGCTGCTTATTTAACTCCGTTCTCTTAAGCACTGAAGTGGGAGGGGCATGTGATGTTTCGGGCACTGCACACCTGGACTGCAACTGACCACCACTACTACCTATCATTATTGGGTCATCATCATCAACTGAAACTGATAAATCACATGTTTTTATGGGGGGGGGGATTACTGCAAACAGACTCGGACACAGCCACCTTGAATTTATTTTTCTCTAGTTTCCAACTGAGGTCAATTACATCATCATCATATTCATCAACATCACACACATCCACATTTTCTGCTTGGATGCTGGCACGTGACTGTATGTTGCAACAACAGCAACATCATCATCATCATCACATTCATCATCATCATCTACACCACCATCACCTGATATTTTTTCACCACACTGTGAATCACTGCATGGAAAAATGCATGACATTAACCACCATGGTGGACAAAATATCACATTGTATGCTATCGTTGACATGATCATCAGAATCCTCAGGTTCAGTTACTGGGATGTTACTGGGAAGTATGACATCATCTACAGTGCCACTCACTTGCACTGCTTCACACTCCACTAGATTTTTGGATACGGTACACTGGTCAGAATACAAACTTTAGGCACCAATACTAATACTGCCTCCACCACTAACACCACTAACACTAACACCACCAGCTGGGAAAACATAATCTCCTCCAACTATGAGTGAAACTACTGATTGGGTGGTAAAAAACATTGCAGGAGAAATATCTTTCCTCACATCAGCAATGCACTTCTGCATCTGCATACTACCACGCCCACAGACTATCTTACTGGCAGCAGTACCATGGCAAGAACCAGCTTTGCTTGCACGTCTCTTTGCAAGCATTTTGGGGGATCAACAACAATATTATAAACAAATTTAGATTTTGTTGTTTTCTCTCTCTGATTGGGGGGACGCTGGATGTGAAGCCAAAAAAACAACTGTGTCTTCAGCAACAGATAGAGACTGTCATGCAATGAAAACAACTTCAGTAACCAGTGGTGCTGATGAGTTCACAAACAATCCAATCTGGTAAAAAATTCCTTTTGCCGGTCGGGGTGGGGGGAGCACTGACTGCAGATTTTTATGGTAGTACAAGCAGCAAAACAAAGAACAGATACCATGATCGCAGTACAAAATCAATCAGCTGCAGTGGATAGCAGGTTCACACTGCTGCGCTTGCAATTACACTAGTCTGTGGCACAATAAAAGGTGTATTGTTTGATGTCACACAACACCACACACACACACTCACACACACACACAGAACAGTTTGTCTACAATGGTGAATGAGTAATATGTAGCAAATTGAACAGTTCAGTAATATGCCACGTATTGTAATGTAAACAACCTGAAATTATGAACTGCTGCATCAGATCCACACAACACACAATCAGCAAGACAATTTCAACAATGAATGACAATATTACTGTGTGTACATTAACACTGTCAGTTACATAACAAAAACATAACCAAAAAACAAAGAAATCACTATTTCTCCAACTTAAATCTACCTACACCACAGACACGCCCCTCCCCCAAAGCACACTTTCATTGTATTTCACTACACACACGCAATGTGATACATTAACATTTACATTTAAAATACACACAAAAACAAAACCGCTCAATGATATGAGCACAGGAGGGTTTCCTACAACTGATGAACTAACGTTTGAGCCCCCCAAAAATGCAAAAATGCTTTTTAACAGTTTTTAGAAGCTTTCAATCACAGACAGCTGTCAGATCACACTGTCTCCTACTCTTTCCTACACACACTACCACGAACTGAGGCTGCGCAGATCAATATAGAGCCCATATGACCTGTAATCCCATGAATCACTGCAAAATTAATCTTCAGAGCTTACAAACAAAGCAAAATGAGGTGAAGTGCGTTGTTTTCAATGCACTTCACCTTAAGATTTTGGTGGAGTTGTGGTCTAGGAAGGTGGAGTAACATGAATTCATTGTTTTCAATGGACTTCTTGTTACTCATTATAACATAAAGTACTCTGCTTCACATTGTGGAGCAGTCCACAAATCTACCTTTACTCCGCGAATCACTTCACAGAGCGGATTGAGCCCACTTTGCCCACCACTACTTACCACCCTACCTTTTGAGATTCCCTTCCTCAGTAGCCTTTATGTTTTTCTTAATGTAGAGGTCTTCATGTACTCCTTGTTTTTATCCCTATTCCTCCTATACAGAAAATAACCTGGGATATCCAGATCCCAACAGATAACTCTAGTCACCCTTGTTTCTGTTATGGCCACTAAGTCTAACTAGTCATCTGCCACCATTGCCTGAAGCTCGCTAACATTGTTGTCCATGATCCTGATGTTCAGGCAGACAATTTTCCATCCTGCCTTTTCTGTCTCCCTCTCATTATCAGAGATCCATCCTTTGTCTGCACCTCACCACTTCCCCTATTGACTTTCTGTGACCTCCTCATCCCCATCCCTCTTTCTGATCCAGTTTAATTCCTGCTATGCCATCTTTTATGTCTGCTCCTTGGGGGGAGTCCTACCTAGGATCCATTTCTCTCCTTCCCTTTCAAGGAATCCTCTAGCCCCCGTCATCCCACTCAGTTTAAAAGTCTAGATATGAAGACCTCCAACTTCTGACTAAGCACACTAGTTCCCATCTTTGTGAGCTTGTCATTTCCTTAAAATAGCCTTCTTCCCCAGAAGTCACCGCATTACCTACAAACTAAAATGCCTCTTCCTGACACCACCCTCTCAACGAGTCATTAAAGCCATCTGTTTTCTTCTGTCATACTATTCCCTCACCCCTGTCCCACACTGGAAGGACCTCAGAAAAGGCCAGTGGATCTGTCTTCACCATCAGCCTATCCCACTGGTTATGGACATTTGACTTGACTACTTCCAGTTGCTGATTAGCCAAGTTCTTAGTGCCTAAATGTACTAGCACCACTATCTCGCCCCATGCAAATTGTTATCCCCTCGAATGTGACACAGTCTCTCAAGTATAAGACCCCTAGTAGGCATCTGATCACTCTCCTCCCTTTCTGTCCCCCACTCACCACCCTCTCAATGTACCTAACTGTTGAGTTATTAACTACCAGTACCCTGCTGGCTTCCTTCTTCCCATCCCCCTCCTGAGTGTTGCCTTTCTGACTTGGTGCTTCCTCCCAACCAGTGTACAGCCTCCCCTAGAGACTGAGGTACCCACACTTCTTCCAGAGGTGCAAAATGGTTTGTTTTCATGACTGAAGGTCTCTTTTCACCACCCATATGCTTTGTTTTACCACATCGTCACCATCTTCCACTTCCCTGGCCAGTGGACCTCTGGAGAAGGAGAGGGGGAAGGTATTTGCAGAATCTAGTCTGGCTGTTTAAGCAGCTGTATTTGTAGGAATTGTTCTGCAGAGTCAATTAAAGATTAATGGCAACCATTTTACACATGGTTTAAAAAAAGCCTAAAAATGTCTGAATTCAAGTCCCTGTGATACTAGTAGTGTTTTCTGAAATGTTCTTGCAATTTCGTTTTGTGGTTTACTTTAAATCTGCATTTAATAACCTGTTTTGCCCTAACTGAAAATAGTCAGGCTATTTCTGTCCCTCTGACTGAACCTGGGAGAGTGGTGACATCATATGGGACTAGGCTACACCTTCAACAGTGTAAGTACCTGCTTAACTGATGAGCTGTTAACTTCCCAATTGGAACAATCTGTGAGGTAATTGTTTGTTGTATAGGGTTTTTACAAACTCTGGGCAGGATTCTCAAAGAGTTTGGGAACTAAGTCCCAGTCCGCAGCCACAGTTGCAGACCGAAATCCATGCAGCGGCGGTGATTGTGAGTTACGGCTGCTCCCACCAGCTGTAGCAACTTTCTGCAGCTGCGGTGATTTCCCAGGCAACACCACCCACAACCAGTCGTAAATCATGGAGCTGGTTCCTATCAACCCCACCCTTGTGAATACCTGCTGCTCAAGATGACCTGTGGATCCACAAGTAGCAAACCCACTTACGGCTGGTGGTTTACTCCAAGAGCGCGTGGACTTTCTCGAAGTTTCAGAAACCTGCCCTCTGTCTCTGGTGTTTGTACAGATGAATTAACTGAAAATCCACATTTTATTTTTCAAAAGAGCTGATCATTTCAGTTTTAGTGCTGAATTGAAGTGGTATGCATTTGAGAAATCAGCTTATCTGTATCACAGCTGCTGCCAGTTCTCATTGAAACTGTTTTTTTTCTAGCTATATAACAGTGGGTTGTTTATTTAATGGATATAACATACACCTAATGTGCATTAATTCATACAAGTAATTTGATGAAGCCTCAATAAATAGGTACATGTAAGAACAAATTGGCAGAGCAAGTGATATCTGTGATGAAATACAGGCTATGGGGCAGACGGAGCCTGCCAGTTACAGCCAAAAGAAGGGAATGGATGAACAGGCAAATGAGGGGTCAGAGTCCAGGTGAAGGAGGGCCCAGGTCGATAGGAATGAGTCCTAGAAGCAGTCAGACAACCAAAGACAAGTGGAAGGAGTCAAGCAGCTGGAAGGCACCCACGGGCAGGGCCAGCAGGAAATGGAGCCCAGACATGATAGAAGCCAGCCGACCCTCAGCAAGGGGGAGGAAAGAAGGAATACAGAAACTGAGCTGCTGTGGGGGGGGGGATACCTGACAAGCAAGGGCGCACACAGAGAACTCCTACTTCAGAAATGGCAGGTGCAGTTGCAGACCAGCACACACGGAAACACAACGGAAGTAGGAAGAGAGTAAATGGAAGAGCAGAATCCACAGTGTCATGACAAGAGAATGAAATAAAATGCAATGAGGGAGGCCAGATGCGTAATTGATGAGTTGAGGGTGAAAGACTGGATGGGCAGAGGGAGAGACAAGGCAAATCAGACCTCGCATGTGTCCCTCATCTTGCCCTTTAAAATTGCTTTATCCATTATCCGTCCCTCAAGGAAAAGGTGCTGCCCACACAGAGAATGTGCTGTAATGCAGACTTGAAGGCAGAAACTCATAATATTCTAAAATACTAATCCAAAATAAACTATGGACAAGTAAACACTATGGTTTTCACAGTGTTCAGAGCTTGCATCTACATGTTTGAGGATGCATCCCACATTCTGAGGGTCTGTGTCCCTGATTATCCCTCATTTACAGTGTCCAAAATGTCCATGTCTCCCATTTCAGGGACAAAAGGTTGAGAGGTATGAGGCAAATGGACTAGTAAGAGGTATTTTAGCAGTGAAGCATAGGAGATGGACAAGGGATGAAACAAGATGCAGCAGAAAACATAGCTGAGCCACAGCAGGAACTGGATCCTGGGCTAAAACCTCCATAATGAACTGCCAGCTGTCGTTGGCTGGGGCCCAGCATAGTGAATGCCCAAGTGCACTCAGGACACAGGAAAGAATGACCTGGCAGGCAGAAATTCCAGCAGAGAAGTCAAGTGGGCTCGTCAACATAAGATGTCTCCTTGGCTCCCGGAATAAGCCGCACCACCACAGAAAAGTGATAATGCAGAGCATTACAAAGTAATGTATCATCCCTGCCATTTGACAGAGAGAATCAACCAGGGAAATAGCTGGTAAGTTGATTGTACTTATGAGCAAAGGGATGGTGCAGAGAGGAGGAGTGGCTCCAAGGAACAACAGGAAGAGCAAGCAGGCAGCAATAAAACGACGAGAAAGAGAGATGGAGTACGGCAGGAACAGACAAAGACCCTCATGTGAGCAGTGAGGGGAGGGGGCACTGAGGAAAGAAAACAGACATGGATGTAAGGAAGCAGCAGGAGCCACCAAGGCAGTGATTGAGAGGAACAGCAAACAGAACCAGGCAGATGCAGGTGCAGAGCAGGGAGTGAAGCTGGAGAAAAGGAGGCTAAGGAGGGTCAAAAAAAGGAAAGGGCAGTCAGAGGCAGCAGCCAAAATGATGGGAAACAAAGACAATAGCAATCCAGAAAGAGGGAGCGTAGAGCAGCGCCACCGGTGGCAACGAAAAATGAATCCTGGAGAGGCCCAAGATGAGTTACTTTTTAAGCCTGATGAGGGAGTGGTGTAGTTGCTCTGCCCATTGAATCTCGGGCTTAATGCCCACCCATTCTTTCCCTGAAAGGTTACCTTATGTTTTGCAGGTGATTGGTGTACTGCAGTAAACACAGACTTGTTGGATTCAGATATAATAGCCAAGAATCTTCTTTTTTCTGTGACACTGGGACACTGGGACAGGTGAACGTCTGGAAAGAGATGGAGGTTTTGTCCCACATAAATTAAACTTTTCCTCTGTTGGGCGATGGTAAAATTTGATTATGGGAGGCTAAGGATGAAAAGGTGCAGATTACATATCTTGCTCCTGAATTCCCAGTAGTGGATCTCGACTGGGGATGAAATACAGACTTTAATATCAGAGAAGCTTCTCAGTTTTCAATCTAGATAAGGGTGTATCGGCTGATAAACTTCATGCAAGGGGGTTGATGAAGACTCAAACTACTATGTTGTAGAAACACCAAAATATTGTTATTTTTAACAAAGGTTACATAAGCCACCTCTTGTCCATTAGGCCAATGTTTCTTGGCAAAAAGGGCCACTTCCTTAGGGTCCACAAAGGTCCTATAGTAGACAGAAAAATACAATTACTGTTTATTTTCAGTTCGTTTTGTCATAAATCCATCCTGCATTATTTTATTGTAAAATAAAATCTATTCACCTTCACCTTTATATGATTCACAATACATCATAAATTATCCTGTTAACCCTATCTACCCTTAGTACCACCAGTCTGTGTTGTGCTGATTTACTACTCCACACAAAAATGATAATATATATTGCCTGTTTTACATACACATTCAGTTTACATGCATAATAACTAAGAGCCATAAAGTATGGGACTCACTCAAAACAAACTATGCTGGCTTTCGAACCAGAGAGGCTTTCAACTTTCTGTCTGTTACCTATAAAATATTATCATCCATTAATAGTCTAATACAAATAGAATTATCTTATAATGAAACTTACTTAATATTTTGTGTTTTAAATTTCTTAAATTGTACTTGTGTAAATAAGCGGACTTGCCCAGCTGCATTGGGATTTTCTTTTATCGCTGCTTGGTTAATTCTGTCGTGACAAACGTAGTATTTTACTATCTATACCATATACAAACATGTGAACATAAGAAAATGTAAGCAGAAACAGGCCTCACAGTCTATTGAGTCTGCTTGATTGTGCAGCTAGCTCCTCATCTTGCAGGTTCCTCATCCACCCCACCCCTCCTCACAATTACCCCCCCCCACTCTGTCCCATCCCCTCTTAAAACTGTTTACTATGCTACAGGCTGCCACCTCCTCCAGCACAATATTCCACATATCCACCACCATCTCAGTGAAATAATGTCTCCTGACTGCCCTCCTGAATCTTCCCCTACAATCTCATCTGGTGCCCCCTCGTGACCTTCCCCCTTCTAATCTGGCAAATCCCTTCTTTTCTAGCCTTGTTAATCCTCTTTAAATATTTAAAGATTTCAATCATGTCCCCCCATCCCTCCTCTCCTCCAGGGAATACATATTCAGCATGCCCGTCCTCTCCTCATAGGAGTATCCCTCTAATCCCTGGATCATCTTTGTCACCCTCCACTGTACACCTTCCAACAATCCGATGTCCTTCTTTAGAAATGGGTGCCAGTACTGCATGCAATATTCCAGGTGTGGCCGACCAGTGACCTGTAGAGGGGCAGGATCACCTGCCTATTTCTAGAGGAGATTCCCCTCGCTATACTCCCCAGCTTCCTGTTGGCTTTTGCTGCCGTCATCCTGCACTGAGCTGAGTTGTTCATGCTCCCCTTTATAAGCACCCCTAGATCTTTTTCCTCCTGGGTGCATTCTAGCTGTACACCCCCCAGCACCTCTCCTGATTGTTAGCCCCGAAGTGCAAAATCTTGCACTTTTTGGCATTAAACCCCATCTGCCATGCATCCAACCACTCATGTAGTTTGGTCAGGTCCTCCTGCAGCGTCACCCACCCTTTGATGTCATCTACCATGGCTCTCATCTTTGTGTCATCTGCAAAACGACTGATCTTACTCTGGACGCTGGGGAAATATCAGCTATGAATATCCTGAACAACACAGGCCCCGATACTGATCCCTGTGGCACCCCACTCATCACATCCCTCGATGATGAGAGTTCCTTCCCCACCACCACCCTTTGCTGCCTTCCCTTCAGCCAATTGGTGATCCAGCTTATCATCTTTGTTCCCACCACTATATATTCCAGCTTCTCCCCCAGCCTCCCAATTGGCACAGAATCAAAGGCCTTGCTGAAGTCCAAATACAGGACATTCACTGCATGTCCATTGTCCAGTTCGTTTGTCACCCAGTCATAATATTCAATCAAATTTGTCTGGCAGGATCTTACTGAGACAAGCCCATGCTGCTGATCATCCTAGAGACCATTGATCTCCAAAAAGGTCACCAGCCTCTCTTTTAGGATCATCTCCATGAGTTTCCCCACAATTGATGTGAGGCTTACTGGTCTGTAGTTCTCTGGTTCACTCTTACGTCTGCTATTATGAATGGGTACCACATGGGCTATCCTCCAGGTCTGTAGTATGCATCCAGTGTCCAAGGATGTATTGAACAGGTCAGCCAGTGGTTCTGCCAGGACCTCTGACAGTTCCCTAAGTTCCCTAGGGTGAATGCCCGTCTGGACCTGGTGCCTTAGCCCCCTGAGCCATTAATCCTTTCAGCACCCTATTCTCTGTAATCCCTACAGTATATCAGTCACCTCCTCCTCCCCTGCCGACTCCTCTCCCAGGTGGTATCTGCCTCCCTTTCTCCCTCGTGAACACAGAGTAGAAGTACTCATCCAGTGCCTCCGCCTGGTCCTACCCCTTCTCCACCCAGTCCCCATCTTTCCTAGTCCTCACAACCTGATGTTTGTTTTTCCATCTTTCACTGATGTATCTAAAGAAGTCTTTTTTTCCATCCTTTATGCCCTGGGCCAGTCTCAGTTCCTTGGAAGCCTTGTCTGCTCTGACCAGCCTGGTAAACTCCCTGGACTTCTTCATATACACCTCCCTGTTATTCCCCCCCCCCCATTTCTTGAGTTTCTGAAATGCCTTTTTTTTTTTGGCCCTCACCCCTTCCATGACATCCTGCATCAGCCAGCTGGGTTTTTTTTCCTGACTCTTCTTACTCCTTGTTCTTACAAACCTACAAACATATGAAAATGCCAGCAGAAACAGGCCTCACAGTCTATTGAATCTGCTTGAGTGCGCAGCTAGCACCATATAATGCTGCTGCCCCTCCCTTCCCCCATTCTATTATCCCTTACCCTTACCCTATCCCAACACCTCTTGAAACTGTCTACCATCTGGACATGTCCTAGTCACCTCCACCAGCCCTTTCTTAATATTATCCCATTTTCGGCTAGCATCCATGTGCGGTTGAATTTCTGTCAGATGCCTGCCAACAATTTCCCCCATCCTTTTAAAGTCTGCCCCTTAAAGTCTATCACTCTGGTACCCATACCTCCTGCTTCCCTGCCCATGTTGATCATGAACCATACCGTGTTGTGACCACTCCCAGCTAGTTGGTCTTCCACCTACAGATCCCTTACAGCCTCCCCATTTGATAGAACCAGGTCCAGAGTTATATCCAGTCTAGTTGGCTCACTGACCAACTGCACCAGAAAGCTGTCCTGAAATGTCTCTAGTAAAACCTGCTCTCTTGCACTCTTGGTGGTTGGGGTGCTCCACTCCACCCCAAGTAGGTTGAAGTCCCCCCCCACCACCACAGTGTTACCTTTCCTACAGACCCTTCTGATTTGCTCATCTAAATCCCTATCCTGATCCACCCCTTGGGCTGGTGGCCTGTACACCACCCTTATCTTCAATGCCCTACATTTTGAGTCTTGAAGCTGCATCAATAGGGCCTCTGTTCTGCCTTCTTCCCCCTCCTCCCTTATGCACCTTATATCCTTCCGTACATATTTTGCCACCCCTTCCTTTTCCCTTACCCCCATCCATCCTGAATATCCTATACCTTTGAGTCATCAAATCCCATTCCTGATACTGGGTGGCCCATGTTTCCATGAAGGCCACAATATCCACCCTTACAGTTGCCAAGAGAGCCTGTAGTTCCACTGATTTGTTTTAAAGCCTTCTTGCATTCAGTGAGACCACCCTCCAACTTGTCCCTGCCTTCCCCCTCCCAGAATTACCTCCTTCTAATCCCCCCCATGCCACTGCTCCAATTTCCTCCCTGCTAGCCTGGGGGTAAGCTTGTTTGACTCCCCTCTCTGGGATCCCTGCCTAACATCTGTCCACTCATCACCCCCCTACCTAGTGTAAATCCACTTTCATAGCTACCCTCTACTCTAGTACCACCTTTCCCTACCTACTCAAATGTAGCCTGTCCCCTGCATAAATTTCATTGTTGTCCCAGATTCTGTCCCAGCCCCCAACCAACCCATGTCCCCTGGATTGACACCATTCCCTCAGCCAGATGTTGAACTCCCCAGTCCTTACGTTCCTCACCGTACTAGAGCAGGGTACTGGGAGCACCTCTGAGAAGGCCACCAATTCCCCTAGATCCCCACACAGCCTACCCAATTACTCAAACCTCTCCCTCACTACTTCCACCATCTCCTCCGCCAGTTCATTCATACCCTTGTGCACCACAAGATGTAATTTCCTCCTACCCCTCCTAGCACACTTTAGAATTGACTGCCCCACCCTGCCTGCAGTTAAGTCAGGTATGGACTCCAACCAGATGTGACTATGCTGTTCTTCCTTGCTGCCCCATCTAATCCCTTTAAGTATAGAGTCCCCCAGCACTAATACCTATCCCTTTCCAACTCTCATCTCCCCCCCCACCCCATTACCTTGGTATCTTCTACAACAGTCTGCCCCAGGTGAAACCCTGCCCTTCCCTCCTATGGTTATTTCCTCCCCCCAGACCTATCCCCGCTTCCCCTTACTGTTCCCTCAACCTCTCCCTCATCCTTCCCCTCCACCCTGGTCACCCTCTCTCCCCCTCTGCTATGTCCCTCCCGTTCTCTGCTCTAGCATCATTCCTAATGTGTTTACCCCTTCTCCCTTCATCCATTATATACATTATTCACATTGAACAGCCTTATCTTAAGTTCCAAATGCTGTAATAACAGTTACTCCTGCAACAGCAATACACTTTTGAGGCCTTTTCACACTAAATTACTGTTATATTCTATCTTTCATCTTGTAGCATTTAATAGATTCTATAGTCCAGCATTCTAATATCACATGAGCTTTTCATACAACTCCTGATTTGATTTCATCTCAACCAATTGTTTTATATAAAATGCCTCCAGTTAGAGTATAATACAGTGTTTTACCTCTCATACAGGCTAACAAAATGAAAGTTTGCAAGATTGTACCTTTAAAAGGTGGGTTTTAGAAAGCCCAGCTTCACAGTTGGAAACATAAATATAACAACTAGAAAATCTGCCGACCAACTCATTGCAGTTCTAATGTTAATGGTGTCCATATTATCTGAGAGAAGGATTACAGCATTCCAGGGCATTTTCTGTGCTAGTCCATCTTAGTGTTCTCTCACAGAAAATAGTTTCCCCAAGTTTAGAAAAAAACAGAATTTCAACAGGCCAGTTGCCACCACAGACCTGCACTTCTACATATATCCCTTTGTGCTTTAATTAGCATTCTAATATAATTATTGTCCTGCTATGATGTTTACTTTACTCAAAATAGTTCAAGACTTCTGTTGTGATTAGATGTGCTGCAAGTGCGGCTTAAGTATTTTATGGTTAAAGTGCTCACTCTTGTTATGGCATACTGCGATCCTATCAACCATCAAAGAGACTCCTCAAATTGAAAGTGTCCATACATTAATAGTTGATATTCCACCATGGTAAAGAAGAAATATGTTACTTTTCTGTTACAGTACTTTAGCATCCTGATGGTCCACTCACTACTCCAGCCAGGATACTAGAGTCTGGGGCCTGCTTTACTGCCTTCTTATGAGCAGTAGGGGAGTGGACTGACATCATGATGTCAGAATGTAATGATGTCATGGGCAACATGAAGAACTTTTTCCTAGTGCCCACTCCATTGTAACAGTGGCATCAGCAATCTAGGGCAAGTACTTAGAGATGCTCTAGATGAATGGGTTCCCCCTGTGGGAGCAGAGTGCCATGTTGCAGGCCCCTAGTGGTCATTCTATGTTAGGATACACAATAATGCATCTGTGTTTAAAAACAGTACAGTTTTGCATGGATAGCAGTGTGCAGTCCTTTCTGCAAAGAAAACACACATCTTGCAAAGTTAAAGAAATTTTTCCCAAAAGAAAAAACATTAAAACATTGCAGATCAGCAAGCCATCCCATAACAGTGTTCATATTGTATTCTCATGATCTGATGTTCTGATATCACGTGATGCAGCAGAATAAAGTGTACAGAATTATGTACAGGAAACAGACCTCTAAGTGTAAAGTTCCTCAACACTGTCCATAGATTTTATCACATTCTTATGAATCTGACATTGGCAATATGTCCCTTGCTTCAGAAGAATAAATGCCACTCATCCTCCTTGTTCATTCCTTTGTATGCATCTGTGGTACCCATGGTGTATATTTAACACATCTCTCATTTTCTCAGAAGAAGGTTCCAGTCCACACCCCACTAATGTTGGCCTCATGGACAAAAGGTGGCTCATGTAACCTTTACTAAAAATATTATGGTATTTCAAAAACATAGGAGTTTGAGTCTTCCTCATCCCCCTTGTACACAACTGTTCACCTTGTGGCATAGAGGTTAGACTCCTCCAATTACAGTAGTAGTGGTGCAGACCATGGATAAGGCCTAAGGTGAGCACCCAGAATACCATCCTCCACTCCATACAATTTAAATCGGCGCATAACCCAATCAGTCTAAGGTTTGTCATAAGCAGACTGCTCTCTGTTGTTTCTAACTTTAACTTGTGTGCCAACTTTTAATGCAGAGATGCATCTACTGCAACTTCTAGCATCAGAATCCTTTCTGAGAATGTCTCACTGTTTTTCCACTGAATCTACCTGTTCTTCACAAGTTTTCAGTTTCCCTTCAGTTTGTGAACATTGGCTAGAGATGTCTGCTGAGCATAACATTGAGCTTGTCGAAAAAGGACTGAAATTCTTCTTGAAATCCCAACAAAAGCTTAGAATCTATTGCAATGTTGGCTTTCGAGGTGCTTTTTGCTTAGCACCCATTTCAGGATGCACTGAAGCAGGGAAGCCATTGCTCCAGCAGGCAGAGTAAAACTGTCATTCCCTTGAGGTGTAACTACTTTCCTTGTCTTTGGGGAGAGAAACTTTTCAATGTTATCCAGACTAGCCTCTGCTAAATCCTTTTCTTTGAAACTTATCTGAGCCATACTATTATCAAATATCATGTTATTTTACCAAAGTGCAAATATTTGTTGCAGTGGAGCTCTAACATCAGCGTTTTGCTATCTTGACTTCTTGAGCACCCCTCCAAGGCATTTTCATTGATGATTTTCTTGCTGCTAGCAAAACTTGGGAGACACAATCAGATATATCATATCAACCTCTATGTTGTAAAAATCCAAGTTTGGAGATAAAGGGACCAAGCATTTAGATGCCCAATTGACCCTGATATGGGTCAATAGATTGAATTTAATGGTAGATTCCAGGAGTGCTCTACTGATCTAGTTTTAACAGGACTTTCAGTATGAGGGTGTTTATTGGAAGGCATAAAGAAACTGACATATCTACTGCAGTTTGAATGCATGTTGCCATTAAGTTCCATACTCTTGTTGCTTTGCTATACAGCTGATAGGAATGAGCAACACACTGCTTGTTGAGGATATGACACAATTGTTGTCCATTTGGAGATGTAGTAGTTTTGTTCTGAACTACACTCTGCAGGCATGCATCCTACAGAGAACTGCTCTAATCCCAACACACTTATATGGAGATGTTCATGCTCAAAGTCCCTTGGTCTGGAGGCATTTGCACTCCCCAACCCAGACAAGATACAGCCATAATCACTGCCACTTGGGGTTCAAGGGAAGAAACAGAAACCCCATGAGGAAGTTCTCCTTGCTGGTCCACAATAGAAGAGTAGGACTGTGGCAAAGTTTTATATTGCTGGTGAATATCTGGTGAAGTGCCAAAGGTCATGCTTGCTTAAACTGTGTGAAGCAGGCACTTTTCCAGCAGTTCACGGAATGAAGTATCAAAAATGCAAACTATTTAAAAAGATGATTTTTCCTTCTCCACCCTATGCAGAACCTAAAATAATTCTCAACAATCCAGACCTTTACTCAACCATTTTGAATAAGTACAGTAAAGTACCCCCTTCCGCCCACCTGCATCACCTTCTGTCCTCCCCACCACCCAACATGGATTAACATAATGACTAAGAATAAGTAAAGTATACACCCTCTTCCCCAGTCCACCCACTCAGAAAGTACCGGATGCAGCTGGTGGGTACACATTCTCCTTCTCCCAGCCTACAAAAAAGGCAAACCCACTCTCTCCCACCCACTCAGAACCCTTCATGTCCAATCAGGCAGCCAGCTCCTGACCCAGAGTATACAACAAAGAAAATTCTTGGTGGAGTTGATGAGTCAATAGAGTCTTAGGATGGTGACCTGCACAGACCCTCCTCTCACCACCTCCAACAGTTGCCATCTGAATAAATGTTATTGTATATATAATAATGCCTAAAATCCCATTTTGTTAAATGGCAAACAGTTGCGGTGGTGAGAGAAGGGTCTGAACCAGTTGCAATTCTCTGGCTCCACTGCCATTACTGCATTGACTAAGAATTTCTTTTGTGTATCCTTTGGGCTGTGTGCTGGGTCTTAAATGGTATTTGCTGAGTGAATGTAGAGAGAGGTTGTCTTATTTCGGGACTGGGAGAGGAGGATGGGTGCTTGCCAACTGTCTGACTCTGCTACTTGTTGAGTGGTGGGATAGGGAGGAGAGTTTCCACTTTACTTATTCTTATTTATTACATTAATCTTTCCATGGGGTGAGGCAAGGGAAGGTGATATGGGTGTTGAGTTGCTGGGGGATGAGATGCACTATACTTATTCATAATTATTGGGTGAGAGTTATTTATTTTCTGGCTCTGCGAAGCGACACTTCATGACCAAAGTGTCACTTCATGGAGTCTTTGCCAGGTAAAGTACTATGCCAAGTGGCACTTAATAAAAAAATGCCATTTAATGTAGACTTTGATTCACAACATTGCCACTTCACTACACATAGCACTATGCAAAGGGCCATGTGAAGAAGCATACTTCACATAGCATAATGAGCAGAAAAAGTTAAAGGGGAACAGTCATCAGCAAGAGCCCCACACTCAAGTGTGGGACTGATTCCAGAGTGCAGTTTGTGGGCAAAAACATTTTGGTTTACTTACTGTTTACTGCAGTGTAGTAGATGGGATCAGACTAAGTTTGCTTACTTCTAGGCTGACATCGTTTACTACAAATCCTAGAATCCCCTGCAGCTGACATCAGAGCAGTAGGCAGCAGTGGGAGATTCAAAAGACTGCACTGCATGTTAGCAATTTTATAATCTCCAATCAGATTTTTTCTTGGTCTGCTTTTTCCAAGGGTAAAGTACAGTCCTCTGTGACTGTATTTAGCACTGGGAGAACAGTGGTACCAGCAAACATAAGATCACAGCTTGCATATACTCTGTTATAAAATGGGCAAGAAAAAATCTTGATCTAATTGATCAGTAGCTGTCCTGTCCAGACCTGTGCTGCAATTGACAAATAACCACACAGATTTGAAAAGTGCCTTGCATGTCTTGGAACTACACTGCTTTAGAATTCTCAGTAACTGTGACAGTTGGGGAAAAACCAAACCAGTCTCAACTAAAAACATGAATGACTTACTTGCCAGCCAATTTGATCTCTTTGATGAGGCACATGCAGCTGTTTGGCAGGAGAAGTGATTTCCCAGTGATGAAGATTTATTTATTCTTAATTTAAAGATTTATTTAGTTTTGTGTTTTTTTTATTGTTTGTTGCCATTTTATAAACACAATAACACACTTAAGGACTCATAGTTATTTTGTAATTACCACCATCCCCCCTCCCCCTCCATGGTTGCAGGGCACTCGGCTAATGCCTAGTGCCTCTGACCCATGAAGTGGGGAATCATGTGGTAATTACTCAATAACCACACAACCTGTTGTGTGTTACTGTTTACACATGCACTGCAGGCTATTGAATCTCCTACTGCTGTCTACTGCTCTGATGTCCACAACGGGGATGTTCTGGGATTTATAGGAACAGAAGATGTCAGCCTAGAAGTAAGTGAAATTAGTATTGCACAATCTACTATACTACAGTTCACAGTAAGTAAAAACAAATGTTTCTGCACACAAAGTATACATTGTGACCAGCCACACATTCGATTGGGGGACCTAGCTGCTGACTAGTCTCCTTTAAAGACTTGCCTGAACCTACAGAACAATAGACTAATCACTTGTATATGGTTAACATATAATTGTTATGTGTGAGATAATTTATTGCTGAGCATCCAATTAGAGGTTTTCATACCCAGCCTTATGAAAAGTATTGAAAAGACTGTGGCTGTCATTACACATAGCATTCTGCACAAGGCATGTGCTGTTATTTTATTTCTTACTCTGATGTAACAGGCAATGGGCACAATTGAAATAACATATGCTATCCTACGTACACCCAAAATAGAATGGTGCTACTAGTTGAGGCACAGTAATAGAAAACCTAAAAAGCCAGTGCACTTAAAGAAATGAATAATAAAATGATTTATTTTTGCAATTGGGCCTGACAAAGAGGTAATGCACTATCAAGTGCTGGGATGTTAGTTCCTGCTCTTTTAGTGTAGTAAATCACTGTACTATTCATTTCTTTGAGTGCACTGCCATTTTTTTTTGTTTCTGTTTTCTCACTGGAATGATTAATTCTGCCCTGTCCTACAGCACGAAAGATTTGACTTAAGTCAGTCTATGACTGCTCCTCTGAACTGAAGTCTCTGAGTCAGTGTCAGCTGAGACTAGACAAGTTCAGTAGGAAACTCATGGACTGGAGGAATGAGTATGCCACTTGGACTGCTATATCTATCTGAATCCAGCTTGGTCTTTTCATGAGACATCATCCAGATACAAAACTCCTATCCCCAAAATGGTAGCCAATGACACAATGCAGAATATCCAGATAGATCACAATATATTACAAGAAATTCTCATTCATTTCATTTGGATTTCAGTTATACTGTATATTTACAGTCACTAATACTTCTTGACTTTCTTTGAGATTTCTGTTATACCTCATGAGAAATTCCTTGCCTGCCTGCTTGCAGTACCACTGTATGGTCAACAGAGACATTTGCTTTCAAAATATAATGAAATATCTGGAAATACATACAATTTGATTGCTACAATTGTATTTCCTGATATATCCAGATACAATTTATATAGTGCAGCTTGTCACTTCCTACCACTGCAGCATTCTGAAATCTGCCACTAGAATGGTGAAACACTTGGTAAAGACACACAGCACTGATGCCAGTCCAAAAGGCAGGACTCCAATCTGAAAATATTTGAAATATTCTAGGGCTATGTGAGTACCTTTTCTCAAATATTTGGGCAACTATTTGGTATTCGGGTCCTGGGCATTCATTATTTGATATTTGGTATTCATCCTGGAAAGGTGCCTTTTTAAAGAATTGCTGTAGAAGCCCTTGAATGGCATTATTAAACACCCTCTTTGAATATGGCATTTAATAAACACCTGAATGACACCTGAATGACTGACTCAGAGCTGTTAGCAATGTAACACAGGGTAATCCACATGTCCCTTGTCACACAGTTCACCACTATTATTCCTTCATGTTTGAATCTGGCAGGGAAAAAGGTGGCAGACAATGTCTCATTATAGTGATTTAATAATAAGCATTTGTCAATGCTTAATGTTTGCTTACTGGTATTGGCATTGGTAGTGCAGGAGTCAATGAGATGCATAATAGGAATGGCGGTGAAGTACTTAAGTAATGCCAACTCCCGCTCCCACCCTGTAGAGACTGACAGGAGTTGGGGGTGTGCTTTTGGGTTGTCGGCCATAACACTCACACCATTCCACCTCACCCCACCCTGCAGACACTGACAGGTGTCACAGTGTGCCTTGATGTCTTCAGCCCTTATCCTCACCCCATTCCATAAGAAAATAAGCTGAGATGGATACAGTATAGGAGAATGGGGGGAACATTAGGGCCGAAGACCCCAAGGCACACCTCATTGCCTATCAGTGGCTGCAGGTTGGGGGTGGGAGAATGGGGTGAGCATTACTGCCGCTGACCCCAAGTCACACCCCTGATGTCTGTCAGTCTGTACAGGGTGGGCGTTATGGTTGGAAATCCTAATGCCCCAGGCATTTGTTGGTATTTCTGTTCCAAATTTTCAATATGGGCTTTTTGGGACCCCACCTCATGAACAGTGGCAGTATCATTTTGTTACTCAATCCCAAAAGGTGATTTTGCACAGCGAGTGTGCCATTCAGTGTCACAGGTGCAAAAACACATTTTGGGCAGGATATGAAAAATGGCAGCTGTACTGTTCATGAGGAGGTGTGAAGAAATGGCAATGCTGAAAATCTGGGGTGAAAATATTAAAAAGTGGCTGTTACGAGTGTGAGTAGAAACTGTGTAATGCACGCTCATAATGCAGTAATTTTTTTGTATGTTTTCACCACATTTTCAACATTGCCTTTTTGGGACCTCCCCTCATGAACAGTGGTACTAGGATTTTGTTCATCTGTCCCAAAAGTTGATTTTGCACAGTGACCGCACCATTCTGCGCCATAGGTGCAAAATCACATTTCACGAAGGATGTGAAAAATGACAGCTATACTGTTATTAAGGGGGTATGAAAAATGGCAAAGTTGAAAATTTGGAGTGAAAACATTAAAAATTGATAAAGTTACAAGTGTGCGTAGAAACTGAACAATGGATGCTCGCAATGCAGTCATTTTTGGGAGTTTTTTCACCAAATTTGCAACAAGAGCTTTTTGGGACCCCACCTCGTGAACAGTGGCACTGTCATTTCATTAATTGGTCCTGAAAGGTGATTCTGTGTAGTGACCGTAAATTCACATTTTGGGATTGAAAAATGAAATTACAGTGACAGTGTTCATGAGGTGGGATCCCAAGAACACCATGTTTAACATTTGGGACCAAAGCTCCAAAGACTGGCTGAAATATCAACCTAAATTGAAAACTCCCCATTGACTGCCATTATAGGGCTTACAGTTATTTCTTCAGTTCCCAGTTGGTCTTTGAAGAGTGCACACGTGTTACAAGTCCACAGAAGATCACTGCTCCCAACCTCCGGAGGTAAGTAAGGGTGAGGGGATGTGGGGAGGTAGGGTGCACAGAGGGAGGGTGAGGGTTGGAGGAGGGGGGCCAGCATAACGATGAGAGACTGTTTTTTTCAGGTTTAAAAAAAATATATGTTGTGGGACTGTTTTCTTTTTTACAGGTAAAATATTACAAAATGGATTTCGGCACACTGAGGTGGACTCCCAGTGTGCTAGAGTACTGGGGGAATCAATGCCAACCAAGGGATTTGGCACCCCGATTTTGGCTGAGAACATAAGGGTATGGGAGGGGTCACGCATCCAACACTGGGAGTGAGCATCCTGTTGTCAGAACATCAAGGACATATTTTATGGCACACTGGGGTGGAATCCTAGTGAGCCCGCAGGGGCTGGTGGGTGCTGGCAGTGGTCATAATACAGCAGCAGGGGGTTTCTAGATACTGTGGTATGTCCTGGTTATCTTGGTGGTGTTATAAAGACAGTAGTTATTCTCAGTCACTGTTAATAGTATGCAGAGAGATGTTGACCTGATGCCATTATTGTACTTTTCCTTATTGGGATGAAATGCAATAACGAGTGAACAAAGTCCATAAATTGCAGAACACTCACTAGTCATATCCCAGCAAGCCCCACTGTAATGAATGGATGGTTACTCAAACTCATCAAGTTTTTCAAACTTTTATTCAGTGCTGGACTCAAAAATGAAGATATGGTGGGGCTGTTTGTTATGTGTTTTATATTTATTATTGATTAGAATACAAATATGTGAAATTTTGTAATGCATGTTCAAATCCCCTTAAAGCCACTGATACTTTTGTTTGTATAAAATTTTTGAATGTAACCATAGGTGGCATCAGTGTAACAATTTACATATATAAAAGGGGACACATGGTCACATAAACTCCACTCCCTCAAGAAGACTACAGTCAAAATGCAGTGGTGTATGTGTGGCAAATCAGCCACACTTTGTCTTCATTTTTGAGTCAAGCATTGAATAAAATTTTGGAACATTTGATGAGCTGGAGTAACCCTCCTTTCATTTCAGCAGGTCCTGCTGGGTTACAAATAAAAAATGTAACTCCACACTCCACTGCAAAAATCCACAGACAAATTTTTAAATCACTGTTAGTGTTCTATTTATTTCTTATAACACTATAAAAACAACAGCATAAATGAATAGCATTACAGCTCTGCTGTGGTTACAAAAAACAAAAACCACTTTCCCGTGTCTGAAGGAACACTCCCCGCGAGTACTCAGTCTTCATTACCCCCAATGAAGTCTGAGTAGTCATGTGGAGTGTTCCTTCAGACACGGGAAAGCGTTTTTTGTCTTTTGTAACCACAGCAGAGCTGTAATGCTATTCATTTATGCTGTTGCTTTTATAGTGTTATAAGAAATAAATAGAACACTAACGGTGATTTAAAAATTTGTCTGTGGATTTTTGCAGTGGAGTGCAGAGTTACATTTTTCATTGGCTATTAACGGGGCTCGCTATCCTACTCTGCACCCTGTTATCTGACTGAGCACACAGTTACTTTTTTGTTGAAGTTTATCCTGCTGGGTTACAACTGGTGAGTGTTCTGCAATTTCTGGACTTTGTTTTCTTGCATGAGTGAGTGCTGGAAACCCCAGCAGAGCACCAGGTTTCATTAGCAATGTGCACACCTTCCTCTGTAATTTTTGCAGTAATGAGTAGCCTGTTGCCCTCTTGTTTGTTGAACTATAAAAAAATGTTTCTTCCTGGGTTAAGCTGCCACCAGTCCTTCAGCAGTAGAAATAAGTCCATATGTCAAAGCTGGGTTGTACGATTGTGCTAGAGGGCAGGTTATGCTGCTATGTTGGTGCTGGAAGAGGAGGAGGAGGAGGAGAGGTCCTGGAACTTTGACTTTTACATTGGTGCCAGAGGTTGTCTTGTGCTGCTGGTGCTTGAGGAGAAGGAGAGTTCACAGTGCTTTGGAATGTACACTGGTGCCAGAGGCTGGCTTGTGCTGCTGTGCTTAAGGAGGAGGAGGAAGAGGAGGAGGAGAGTTCATGGCACTTAGGCTTGTACACCAGAGCCAGAGGCTGGCTTGTTCTGCTGGTTCTTGTGGAGGTGGAAGAGGACAGTTCACAGCACTTTGGTTTATACGCTACTGCTAAGAGCTATCTTGTGCTGGTGGTGCTTAAGGAGGAGGAGAAGAGTTTGTGGCACTTTGGCTTGTACACTAGTGCCAGAGGCTGACTTGTGCTGCTGCTACTTGAAGAGGCTTGTACGCTGGTGACAGAGGCTGGCTTGTGCTGCTGGTGCTTGAGGAGGAGGAGTAGGAGAGCACACAGGCATGCGGTTACAGTCAAAAGAATAAGTTTGGACAGAGCCAATAGGGCTGCAGCTGATGAATTTGGGATAAAAGGATTGGAAATGATCAAAGTTACAAGCCTGTATGCATAAAATGTAACGTTGGCTCATAAAGTTGTTGTGCTTTAATATTTTTATACCAGATCATCAAAATAGCCATGTTATGACCCTGTGTCATGAAGAAGGGCAGAAAAAATGTTGATGTCGGTGGATCACGTGATGCAGGATACCGAGTAGAAGCTCCTCTGCATAGCTCCAACCTCCTAATCAAGAATTATCGCTATTTCGGTACTTATTTTCCCTTAAAAACCAGAAACTTCAAAGATCATCGCCTTCTTAACATCTTGGGCTCCTGTTTGTTTGCTGTCAGAGACGATGGAGGTGTATATGAAAAAGCCTCCGCAGAAACACACACCTCCAGTCATTCCTGAGAAGGACCCAAAAAAATCAAGGGCCTCGAGTACTGCAGAAAAGCCTGAGCTCCAGAACCTGATCTCTGAGCAAGAGCTGTTAACTCTAAGCAGATTTTTGGAGGAATTCAAACCTTTTCAGGAAGAAATTAAAGAAATCTCTGTGGAAATCAAATCCTTGTCTAAGAAACTCGAGGAGGTTACGATGAAAGCTTCGGATAATACAGCCCGAATCTTATCCCTCGAGAAGCAAGTGGAAAAAATTGACCCTGGCATAGTAGCCTTACGGCAAAAAATCTCTACCCTGGAAACTAAGTTGGAAGATTTGGAGGGCCACAGCTGAAGAAATAATGTTGTCATTCTGGGCCTCCCAGAAGGAGAAGAAGGCCTGAATATGCTGGGATTTGTGCAGAAGCTGATTGAGAAGATTGCTGGTCCCTCTCCCTTCGGGGCTAATTACATTATTGAAAGAGCGCATAGGTCCTTGTGACCTAAACCATCCCCAGGAGCTATGCCCTTGTCACATTATTTGTCGTTTCTTAAACTACCTTGAGAGACAGCACTTTCTGGGAAAAGTGAGAGAATTACAAGAAGTGAAATGGGAAAAATACCAGGCTTAGAATTGCTCAAGATCTACCGGGGTCGGTCAGGGCAAAGCGTACTGCTTTCCATCCGGTTGTGTCAAAGATCATAGCTGGAGGCCTTCGCTTCAGAATGGGGTACCCAGCTAGATTGCAAGTACTAGTGGTCGGTACCTGGTTAACATATGAGAATCCCGAAGTTGCCCTCTCAGGATTGAAAGCCGCTCTACCTGATCTATTTCAAGATACCTGATCTGTCGCTCAGTTTTGCCCTATCCTGCTTCGAAGGAGAGAGAAATTTCTTCACACTGTATGCCACGAGATGACTGAATGCCAATCTGGTTTTGCGGACTCTTGAGCTTTGTTATGGAGAGGACTACCTTTAGCAGAGTCTCGACCCTTTGAGTTCTCCTTCTCGGTGTTCATGTTTTGGAGCATCCTCATATTTCAGGACTTTTTCTCTGGGTGGGGGTTTGTTGGGGTCTGTAAGCATTTTCTCTCTACTTATATGGAGCACATTTCTCGGTTTCTTGTATCTGGGGACATTCGATTGTTTCACAGAATGTGGTTTATATTGAGAAAGCCTTCAAGTATGATAGTTATGATTATTGGGCACAGCTCGAGACAGTGCCCTGCTGGTTTCAAATTTTCTTGGATATTATCACTGAAGAGCGCTCTCATCCTAACTTTCATGGTTTAACCCCCCTTCACCTATCTCTTACTGAAACTTATTCTCAATGGATATAGATTGTTGTGGGGGATAAGTCACAAGCACAGGTCTACTAAATGGGATCATTTAGCTGGTTTACACTTAAATGGCTTGGGGAAAGTTTTCAATTTTTTCAATGGCAGCAGATATAACGACATATTTGGCGAACGTGCTCTACATTGGAGAGTCTCTGTTTTCTCTCAGGACTTCGGGGTTTTTGAATTGCCCTCTAGTAGAGACTGCTCTCCTCCTTTTGTCTCATTTTTGTCATTTGGTTCTGGACTTCGAGAAAACAGTGTTCTCTTACTTTCACTCACATTTTTTCGCTTTTGAAGCGATATTAATGCCAATTGATATTATATGAAGGCTTACTAGTCTTGGTGTGATTTGGGGGTATATATGTGGGAGGTTGGAGGGGGAGGAAGGAAATTGGTATTGTGCTGAACGTTGCTCAAGACAGATGGGGAAGGGAAGGGTGACACCACATTCAGGGTTGTTATATTATCTGTTAGTGGGAAGGGGACGGAATATTTTGGGGGAGTGGGGGACAGTGGGGGGAGAGTGGATATTTGGGGGGGAGGGCATACAGCAGCAAGCAGGGGTCCGGGTTAGTCTTCACTATTTTCTGGATAAATGGCCAGTAGCATAAGCATTGCTACTTGGAATGTGAAGGGGATAAGGAAAAGACTCAAACAATACCAAGTGTTGAAACACCTAAGCTTATTATCTTCTCAGATTATATTCCTGCAAGAAACTCATTTACTGGAAAGTGAATCTCTGCAACTAAGGAGGTAACAGATTGGGCAGGTTTTTAATGCCTCAGGGTCCACTAGTAGCTGTGGGGTTATGATTCTAATTAACAGAGGTATTCCCTTTATTTCCCAACAAGTTTTCAGGGACTCGGATGGCAGATATGTTCTAGTTCAAGGGAGTCTCTGGTCTATGCCTATTTTACTTGGTAGTATTTATGGGCCTAATGTAGATGATCCAAGTTTTTATATGAAACTCATCTCCATACTCCTTCCTATGCTTCCCATGGGTATAATAATAGGCGGGGATTTCAATCTGGTCCTTGATCCTGAATTAGACAAATCTGGTACCGGGATGAGGGGCTTAACACCTGGACAGGGGGCCTTCAAGGACTTATTGGATCAGTGCAGACTGTGTGATGTGTGGCGTGTGCTACATCCAAAGGACAGGGTTTATACCTTTAGCTCACCAGTGCACAAAACCCAGTCTCGCATTGATTATCTTTTCCTCTCTCAGGCCCTTTTACCTGGGATCTTGACTTCTTCAATCCAGCCAGGTCCAGTATCTGATCATTCCTTGGTAACCTCTAAGCTGGCCTTCCTTAACCTTCCGCATAAAGAAACCCGATGAAAACTAAATGGTCAATTACTCAAAGATACTAAATATTGTGACCTAATTAAGGAGCAGATTGATTTCTTTTTCTCTACCACCCCTGAGGACATGGCTCCTGATATTTTGTGGGGTGCTTTCAAATCATATATGCGAGGGATTATTATTAGTTTAGCCACCAAAAGGAAAAAGAACAGAGAGGCTGAATTATTAGCTTCATTATCTCTAATTAGGTCTTTGGAAACTAAGTTATCCTCTATTGTCTCGGAAGAAGATACGAGAAGGCTCTTGGTAGCTAAAGATAAATATTTAGACCTGTTAAGGGAAAAAGCTGAATTAGCTATTATTTGTACTAAAGCAAACTATACCGATCAGGGAGAAAAGTCGGGTCGCCTACTAGCTTTAAGGTTAAAGCAGCAAGAATCAGCCAGATGTATACCTCCAATTAGGGCCCAGGTAGATGGATCCTTGAAGGCATCCCCTTCTGAGGTGGTGCAGGAGTTTGCTTCCTATTATGAGACTCTATACAGGGATATGGATAACCCTCCTTCCTTAGAGGAGCTTGATGATTATCTAAAGGATTCCTCTTTACCTGTTCTGTCGGAATCGCAGGGGAATTTTCTATTCTCACCAATATTCTCTAGAGGAAATTTCAGAGGTTATAGGAGCTTTGCCATCAGACTAGGTCTCAGGTCCAGATGGGTTCTCCACCTTATTTTATAAAACTTTGTGACCACAACTATTGCCAGCCCTCCACCGGTTGTACTGTCACATTCTTTCTGGATCCAAAATAGATATGCATTTGTTTGAGGCCCTGATTGTACTTCTCCCCTAAGCCAGATAAAGATTTGGAATTAGTGCAACGCTACAGACCAATAGCCATATTGAACCAAGATGTAAAAATTCTCTCTAAGATATTGGCTGATAGGATAACACGAGTTCTCCCGGACTTGATTGGTATGTCCCAGGTGAGATTTATGAAGGGACGTTCATCAGCTGACCATTTACATACTCTCTCACATGTAGTCTCAGTTTCCAGGGATGCTGTCTTTCCTGTGGGATTAATCTCCTTGGATGCAGAGAAAGCATTTGATCGTGTTAATTGGAATTTCCTGTTTCAGACTCTCAAAGTATATGGCTTTCTGGCTACATTTATTGAATGGATTAGGGCCCTATATTAAACCCCATCTGCCAGAGTTTCTGGTAATGGAGCATTCTCCAAACCCTTTCCTCTGTTTTCTGGTACTCGGCAGGGCTGCCCCCTCTCTCCCCTCTTATTTAATTTATACTTAGAACCCCTTATTCAAAACATTCTCAATAATCCAGAGATAAGTGGTATCCCAATCGGTAATCAGGTGGTGAAGATCACGACTTATGCTGATGATCTCCTTCTCCACTTATCCCATCCTAAAACCTCAATTCCAGTCACGTTGCAGGAAATCACCAAGTTCAGCGCTCTCTCGAATTACAAGTTGAATTTAGCCAAATCTACCATTTTCCATCTTAATCACAAGGTTTTTAAAAGTGAGTTGTCATCTCTTGGTCTTGGTTGGCCCCCACGTGTCTTTAAATATCTTGGTATTAATTTGACGTGTTATCCTTCTTCCTGGTTTAAGGAAAACCTGAAGCCTCTCTCTCAAGTGATAGTTCAGGACCTCAATAGATGGTCCAAACTTCCTCTTTCTCTTTGGGGCCGCATTAATATCATTAAAATGAACATTTTACACTGTTATCATGGTTTCATAAAATGCATGGAACTTTCACAAATTTCATCTGGTCTAACAAACAAGCAAGGCTAGCATATTACAAATTAGCCACTCAAAAAATAGATGGAGGGCTGCAGATTCCCCATCTAGGAATTTATTACTGGGCTAGTCATACTGCAAAATATTTGCGATGGGTCAATCTGGGCCCGGAATATTCAAGACGTGCCTGGCTCAAAATTGAGCTAGATTTTATTCAGTCCATGAACGTTGATCCTTGAACGTTGTTCCATCTAAAATTAGCTTCCCTTCCAGACACTATTAGTTGCCCTATCATCCGAACATCCCTCAGAGTTCACGTGCAGCTTTGTTCATTTTTGCGGTATTCCCCAGAAATGGATCTGTCTCATTCTATTTGGAATTCCTCGTCTTTCTCTATAAATAAAAAGAAGATATCTCGTAAATGGTTACCCCAGATAGGAGATGGGATAATCTCTACTTTTCTGGATGACGCAGGGGAATGGATCTCAGTCTCTAACATCGTTCATAAGTTTAATATTCCCTTAACTTTTCACTTCAGGGTGGCCCAATTTAAACATTTACTTTCTTCAGTATTTGGTAATGTACCTCCCCATTCCCTCGCTTTCAGCTTTGTATCGGACCTCTCCCCTTTCTTGGGGGCACCAGGTACTATTTCCAAAATATATCGTGTCCTATATCAATGGAAATATGGGTGACCAGAAGGCCCTACCAAGCTCTGGGTTTCCCTTTTTCCTCAATATACTCCTAATTGGCCAGCTTTATGGAAGTTTTGTCATAGATATGTTTCTCAGGATAGACTCCGTCTCATGCAATTTCATATATTGCATAACATGTATTACACTCCCATGAAATTAAAGAAATGGGGTCTTACAAGTTCGGGGGCCTGTACCAGAGGATGTCAAGAAGAAGGCACGCTCCTTCACGTCTTTTGGTCATGTCCTAAGATAAAGCTATTATGGATGGCCATCCAAATAACCTAGACCCCATACTGGGTTTGCAGGAATACTTCACGCCTGATATCTGCTTATTGGGGATTTATCCTCTGTTAAGGTTAGAGATTAGAGGTTTCATATTTCCATGATTGCACTATCAGTTAAGAAAATTGTGCTTGCACTGGAGGGACACAGTGGCCCATCATACCAAGAATGGGTTAATGAAATTTTGGCTAACTTACATACTGAGAAAGCTATAGCGAGCCTCGCAATAAATTGCAGTGGTACAAGAACATTTGGGATCCCCTTCACACGCTAATTAGGGTTAGAGTTGCTAAATGAATCTGTGTATCCAGTGTCTTTTATTGGTGACATCATATTCTATCTCTTACTTGCGTAAGTGCCTTGCTGCTGTATGGGGGAGGGAGGGGGGAAAGGAGGGGATGGGGACAGCTCATGTATTAGTCTATGTACTAGCATTGTATGTGCTAATTTTCTGTCCCCTGAATTTGTATAAGAAAATTATTAATAAAATATGAATTATAAAAATAAAAACAAAGAAAATGTTGATGTCATGGCTTAAAGGTGATTTTGCACATGGACTGCAAAATCACCTTGTGAGATGCAAAAACACATTTTGGGCAGGAGTCGAAAAATGACAGCTATCAAATTCATGAGGTGATGTACAGAAATAGCTACGTTGAAAACTTGGGGTAAAAATATTGAACATTACCAAAGTTACGAGGTTGCATTTGCAAAATTCAACATAGCCTCATAAGTTTTTTTTTAATATTTTTACTCCAAATTTATAACATAAACTTTTTATGACCCCACCTTATGAACAAGGGCAGAGAAAATTTTCAACTGCAGTCCGAAAGATGATTTTGTGCAGGGCCCATGAAATCACCTTCCGTGATGACGAAAACAGTTTGGACAGGATTTGAAAAATGACAGCTGTGGCACTCATACAGTACTGTAAAGACATGACTATGTTGTGAATTTGGGGGGAAATATTGAAAATTACCAAAGTTGCAAGCCTTCATTTGCAAAAGACTCATAACTTGGTTGTTTTTTAATATTTTTACACCATATATTCAAGATAGCCTTCTTATGAGATCACATGATGCAGGCTCACGGGTAGTTGTACTCTTCATGTCTCCCGCTCACTTGAGACTTTAATTAATGTTTAAACACACCCTAACTATGAAAATCGAAAAGAAAAATTCATCTAAGAAGGCAGGTAGTGTGTTACAATACTCGGCTGCAGTTTCTTTACCCAGCATGGAAGCAGAGATTAGGCAAGCACTGCCAAAACACACACCTCCTTCCACAACAGAAAAAGCCAGTAAAAAAACAAGGCTGCAAGCCGCCTCAGCAGAATGTACCTTGAAAAACCAGGATCCTAATGTCCTCACAGTGGACAGGTTCTTGTGGAGTTCAAGCCATTCCATGAAGAACTCCGATCGCTAACTGCTGAGTTTAAATCAATGGCCATGGCTCTGGAAAATGTATCGATAAGGGTCAGAAACAATGAGGCACGTGTTGTATTGGTGGAAAAGCATCTGGGGAGAACAGAAGCGGCGCTTGTGTCAACAAGGCAGAAGATGGCTCGATTGGAATCGAAGATTGAAGTCTTAGAGGGGCACAGTAGATGCAACAATGTGGTGCTTATAGGTTTGCCGGAAAAAGAAGTGGGGGCTGACACAATTCTCTTTGTTCAGAAACTGGTTGTGAAGCTGGTCGGTCCCTCCCCGTATGGTGCCTCTTACTCCATAGAGTGAGCTCACCGATTCCTGCAGCAGGTCGCCCCCCCCCGACCTCTAATTGTCCGATTTTTGAACGATCTGGAGAGGCAGCACTTCTTGACGAAAGTCCAGAGCTTAGAGCAAATAAAATGGGTGAAATCCAGTTAAGGATCACGCAAGCTCTCCCAGTGTCTGTTCGGCAGTGCAGAGCTCTTTTTCATCCTCTAGTCAACAAGTTGATACCAGCGGGGATTAAGTTTAAAATGTTGTATCCCACGAAACTCCAGGTTCTGGTAGATGGCAATTGGTCCTGCTTTGAAGCTCTGAAGACCATGGAAGCCACTCTGAAAGGAGCATTCCCCAGTTTATTTAGTGATCACTGAAGTGGGGTGCATTGGTGCTCTATATCTATTTGAGCTGGTATGTTCGTTTGCTGCAGTCTGCAAAAGAAAGGAAGATATCTACCTGATTAGTTCCCGGTCCACCCCAAGTGTCAGAGTTTGCACACCAGATCATTATCCCAGATTTTAAATGGAGCTGCAAAGAGAAGACTACATCCTGCACTCCCTTTTCCAAAAGATCCTGGTGTATGTTAACCCGATATGCTCTTAACATTGCCCTTGGACAGGCTAAAGGTGCAACTGATGCTTGTTTTACTGTGCTCCCCACAGTAAAGCACAATTGCTCTGCAAGTATTATCATCACTCCTGTACCTGGCAGTTAAGAGAGGTGCCCTGAAAAGCTAATTTAAGGTGACAGCTATGCTCCCTAACTGGATGGCAGATCACTCTAAGGGAATTCTGGTGCTACACAGTTTTGCCCGAAGGAGTTGCCGCTCGCTGCTCCCCGAAAAGATACAGACTGGGGCGGAGCCTAATGGCATGATGGTGGCAGCGTAAGTCTTTAGCGCTCTCTCGGGGGTAGCTGTTGTTCCCGAATTTGTTTTAACATGGCGATGTAAGAGATCCAAAGTTGGCAAGAGAAAAAGTGGAGAACTGGAGCTTTCACCCGGTATGACTTACACGATGACTGTAGCTGCCTAAAATAAGGACGAAGCCAAACAGTCCACTGACAACTAAAAAGCAGGGCCCGGAACATACAGTTTGCAGAGTAGCTCCTCCTCAGGGAAAACGAGTACGGAGGTGGCAGTGGTCTAGATAAATAGCCTGCAAATACCAAACCAAAATAAAAAGATAAAATACTCGATATTGACAGACCGGCTCGTAATGAGGACTTAAAGCGATAGTACAAACAAGAGCATCGTGAAAGTATAAGGAAGCTGCGTATCCCAAAAGCACAGGCCTGTGAATCCGACTGTGGGAGTAGCATAAATCAGGGGGATAGCGGTCATAAGAAGGGCTGGTAGAGAGCAGGGCGAATGGAATCGTTGAGCAAAGCAGACATTAACATGGCCGTGGTTATGGCCAAACTAGACCAAATATTATTAGCCACTGCAGATTTGAAGAAAACGGCAATAGGCACATGCCAAGATCTATCTGACTTAGCTACTCGGGTGGCCCACACAGAATATAAGTATCAGCATTTGCATAATACAGTACAAGATCAGGAGAAAACTATGCAGGCTCATCATAAAAAACTCAAATATTTATTGAACAAAGTGGACGACTTACAAAGCAGGGCTAGAAGGAAGAATTTTAGGATTGTGGTGGTACCGGAGGGGACGGAAGGTAAAGATATGGTCATGTTTCTTTGAGTATTCCTTCCAGAGCTTATTCAAGATAACAATGGCAGCCCTCCAGAGATTGAATGGGCGCATCGCTCGCCAGCCCCCCGACCCAAACAAGGGGAAAGACCCAGGCCTATACTGTGCAAGTTCTTAAGGTTTCCTGAAAAAGAATACTATTTATGGAGGGCAAGGGAGCAAGGTTCCTTTCTGTGGCATGGATTGCGCATCCAGGTATACCAGGACTACTCATAAGATCTTTCTAATAGAAGAAGGGCTTACAGAGGGGTGAAGCAGCAGCTATAGAAAATGAATATACCAACTTCTTTGCGATATCCTTCAATGTTACGGATTTTCTACAATGGTGAATACATGTCATTTGAAAGCCCCACTGCAGTGGAGCAGTTCCTAAAAGATATAAAAGGCAATCAGGATCCCTCAGGTCAGTATACCTCTAGAGTGGTAGAGGACCGTCCAGCTATGATGGAAGTGAACCAGGAAGGTCAAAAGTTGGACAATACGCCAAATCCCTTGAACAAGAACTGCAACCAGTCCGGCTACCAGATTTCGAGGGCCAGATCAAAGAAAAAGCCAATAACAACTGAGAAATAGTCTGTGCTGAGAGATTGCTTGCGGAGTGGTCAGAGGAGATATTTGCAATCAGACACGAGCAGTTGCTCGCCGGGAGACACTCCAATTAAATTAAGCAACAGGTATGAGCCACTAGCTGAACTCCTTCCTTCAGAGTCGGACATTATTGTGAAGCCTCAACAAATCGGAGAGACACAAAATGACTTGGAGGACTGGTCCCCAATGTCAGGTGACTGGGCTGATTGCACTCCTATTGTGGAGACCAAGGAGAATGAAAATTCAGCTAAAAGCTTGGAGGCCTTGTTTGCAACTGCAGAGGACTCCACTGATACTGTACTATCTCTTAGTCTTCTGAACTGGGGAGGGTAAAACTAATTTTGGTTGAATAGCAGATGGGGCATGTGGAGTCGGGGTTGACCTCTCAGGCGAGCTATAGGTGCCTGAGGAGTATTATCAGGGCAGCCGTGCACGTGTCATAGGTAAATGCTATTTAGGTCTATAAAATATATAATTGGGCAGGATACCCACTTGGGCCCCTGCTTATAGCTCGTCAGAAGTAAAAACAAAGTTCAATGAAGGGCTATAGATATTTTTTTTAAGTACAAGCTGTGTGGTTAATGTTAATGCTTACTGCATGCAGTTTTCTCTTAATGTTTAAATGTTGCAGGTAAAGGTTCAAATCTAACTGTAAGAAATTACGTTCCTAGACTAGATACAGGGGTAAGCCTGTTCTGGCTAATAATGTTGTTAGTATTTAGGATCTCTTATGGGTCCAAAGTTGGGGAATTGCAGTAGAATTCCTGATGAAAAGGGAATTTCTCCCCCCGAGGGAGATAGAAGTACATAGGTCTTTATGGTGCTGTTTGTGGCATCACCTCCAGAGGATGCTCTGGGAACTTGGGACACGTGATGTCTTCCTGTTTCAGATACAGTGCACCACCTATATTGCAGGTGTCCAATGGCACAAAGGTGCCTTGGGAGGCTCCCCTTTACAATTTATTGATGGAGACCAGTATACTGTTCAGGAATGTTGGGGGCCTGAGGAGGGGTAAAGAATGAGGGCTGGCCCCTATGTGAGTTAAGAAGAAAAACAATTAGGTGACTATAAGCAGCAGCAGGGATGTGATTCAGAAAAGGCAGGCACAGAGGGGAAGGCCCTATGTGGATGGGGGGTGCTTTTGAGGCCAGACAGTATGGTGGGCTATTTGGTGACCAGGTTTTTTAGTATCATGGGAAAATATAAAGCCAATGGATAGTTTAATGGATATTACCCTGACCTCTTGGAATGTTAGGGGATTAAACTCACCAATTAAAAGAAGTAAGATATTGACAAGACTTCAAAAACTCAAAAGTCAGATAGTGTTTCTTCAGGAGACCAAACTAAGCCACAAAGAATCTAAGAAATTAGTTAGAGAATGGGTGGGAAGGGAAGTCCATAGTATCTCGGGAAAGGCTAAAGGAGGGGTTTCTATCCTATTTCATAAACAACTGAAATGGGAAGTAACACTCCAGAAATCGGACAAAGAAGGCAGATGGGTTCTGGCTAAGATGAAGACACCAGGGGCTCCCGTGTTATTATTTAATATTTATGGCCCCAATGAGGACGCCCCAGAGTTTTTCAATGCGTTATCTCAACAGATACTGGATTTGACAAAGGACAATCCAGGGATAATAATGGGGGGGACTTTAATTTAACAATGGATTATCTCCTAGATCGCTCAAACCAAAAACAAGAAACACATATTAGATCGCATAAGGCCCTTCAGGACATGCTTTCATTACACAGTATAGCCGATATCTGGAGGTTACAGCATCCTTCAGGTAGAGACTATACTTATTACTCATCTGCTAAAGCCATGGCTAGTAGACTGGATTATGGGTTCACATCTGAAACTATGTCATCACGAACTACAGACTCCCATATAGAACCCTTATATTTGTCTGACCACGCGCCACTCCTCCTAAAGGTGAATATGTCCCCAGCTACCTCAACCAAATCTGCAACTTGGCAGCTGGATCCACTCCTTCTGGTGAAGTCAGAGTTTCAAACATTAGCCCGTGAGGAAACTAAAAAGTTCTTTCACTTAAACCCGCTGGGTTCCTCCTCAGCGGTAATGATATGGGAGGCATATAAAGTCACCATGAGGGGTCAAATTATAAGTTATGCCAGTTATTGCAGGAAACAAAGGGAAAGTGAGATGGTACAACTTGAGGGGAAGTTGAAGCAATTAGAGGCTGAATACAAGAGAAACCACGGGAGGCTCAAGAGTAATTGTTTATGGGCTGAACTGACTAGGGTTAGGTTACAACTTAACACGCTAATGTCCAGAAGGGCTGAATTGAACATAAGACGTGCTCAGCACAAATATCAAGTGGAGGGAGAGAAAGCAGGCAAGTTTCTTGCCTATAGACTCAAGAGAAGGCAGGTGGACAGGCATATTTTGGGACTCTATAATTCAGAAGGGTCAATGGTATACTTCCAAAAAGAAATTAACGAATCCATGGCTCTATTTTATCAAAATTTATATACATCCCATGTGAAATGGGATCAGGGTAAATATCATCAATTCATGGATCGCTTGCCTCCACCCACCCTGATGGAGTCTCAGAAACTAGATCTAGATGCATCGCTATCTAAGGAAGAGGTGAGTAGGGCGATTCTGAGCATGGACCCCCACAAGGCATCAGGTGAGATGGGTACCCAGCTGATTATTATAAAATAGTACATCACGATATAATAAGTCCTTTTATGGATATGTTAAACGAAGCCCTAGTGAAGGGTGAACTCCCCCAAACCATGAGTGAGGTGGTGATTACCGTCCTCCCAAAAGAGGGAAAAGACCCATCATTACCCAGTAATTATCGACCAATTTCATTAATTAATGCAGATGCAAAAATTTTGAGCAAGGTTTTGGCAGCAAGACTGGAGAAGGTTCTTCCCAAAATTGTACACCCTTCTCAAGTAGGATTTATTAAGGGTCGTCACAGCTCAGATCATGTCAGAGCCCTGGTTACACTGATTCAAGCTGCATTGAAACTCCCCACCCCAGCTGCTTTAATCACGATTGACTTTGAAAAAGCTTTTGACTCAGTGGAGTGGGAGTTTTTGTATGCGGTTTTGAACTAGTTTAACATAGGGCCATATTTCTCCTCCTGGATACGTACTATATATCAAGCACCAGTAGGCAAAATACTTACTAATTTCACCTTATCCGCTCCCTTTTGACTTTATAGGGAACCAGACAGGTGTTCCTCTCGCTGCAGTCTTTGTCTTGGCATTGGAACCCCTGTCTGCGGCTTTACGTACTCACCCTAAAATTCAGGGTATTAAAATGGGAAACCAGGAGTATTATACAAAAGCATATGTGGATGACTGCTTGATTATAACAGGGGATGCCCATAAGAGCTTGCCAGTTATCATGGACACTCTTGTTGAATTTGGCAATATATCAGGCCTTCAAATTATCAAATCAAAGTCAGAGGTGTTACCGCTGAACTCCCTCATATCTAGCGAAAAAATTAAAAACTTAGGTTTAATGTGGGCTATTCAAGATATTAAATATTTAGGGATTATTTTATCAGTCGATGTTTCCTCCATGATACATAAAATCTTCATGCCAATATGAACTCATTTGTCCAACAGTATCATACGGTGGGAGCAATTACATTTATTGATGCCAGGGAAGATTGCAGCCCTAAAGATGATTTTCACTCCCAAAGTGTTTTATCTGTTAGCACACATCCCCATAACCGTCCCTATAAGTTGGTTACAGAAGTTTCAAACACTCATGAGTCGTTTTTTATGGGGGACCAAAAAACCTCGATACAGCAAAGCTAAGTTGGGTGCTCATTGGAATAGAGGGGGTTGGAATCTTCCAGATTTCAACAGATATGCGCAGGCTCTCCAGATAGCCAAAGTTTGTAAGAGTCTAGATAGATCCCCCAGGCCCATCCTGATTGGGTAGAAATAGAAAGGGCTGCATTGGGTAATATTTCCCCACTCTACTATATGGGTCAACCTTGTACCACTGTTGCACAGGAATGGTTAACTATTAAATCTAGCCTACAAGTCTGGCAGACCCTAGTGAAAAGCAGCCACAGATGTTTAAGTATTGGGCTACACACCCCTCTGTGGAACAATCCCTATCTAAAAATAGATCGGAAGCCCTTTGACTGGCCAGTTTGGAGAAATTGTCAGATACTTACATTTCGTGATCTACTTCTGGATGATGAGAAGATGTTTGTGTCCTTTCAACAATTGAGAGATTCTCATTTTCTGCCACAGGAGTGCTTTTGACAGTACTTGCAGCTTCGTAGCTTATATAATAATTGGACAAGAGCTAAGTGTTCATGTGTGATGTGTGGGACAAAGGTTGGGCCCCTCAAGGAAAAACTTCTGTTATCACAGTGGTCAGGTCAAAATAAGGGGTTAGCAGGCAGGATCCAAGGCTGGATCAGGGACGCCCTACCAGACCCCTCTGTACCGGCCAAGGTAAGGTGGGAAAAGATGTTGAATAATACAATTACTCTAGACGAGTGGTCTAACTGTTGGAAGTCTGCCCATAAGGCCTGTATAGATCAGAGAAGTCTTCTTATAAAAAATACAATTATTCATCTGTGGTACAGAACCCCTATTCAGTTATACAAACTGGGATTGAGACCTCATGATCTCTGCTGGAGATGTCAGTCACCTGCAGCAGATTTACTACACATCCTGTGGAGTTGTGAACCTCTTCAACCCTTATGGGTAAAAGTAATACATTTTTGCTCAAATACTTTAGAAATATACCTACCTCATTCACCCTCTTTGTGGCTACTTGGTCTGACTTTGGAGGCAAGGTCCCTGTCCCAAGGCAGTTGATATGGCTTATCCAAGCATCAATCGAGCTGCTTCAGCTTATTCTTAAAAAATGGAGAACAACATACCTCCCATCATTCCAGGAGTGGCTAGCAGCTTTGGAGTCACTAGTTGCACATGCTCGATTAATACACTATGCTAGAAAGACGAGTGCTATATTTATGGAGTTATGGGCACCCTATATAGGTCAGGTAAAACAATCCCAATTTGTATCACTGTTACCATATGCAAAAGATTTACTAAAGCCCCCCTGAAGTACATAACCAACTTTTTATGGTCAGATATAAAGTGGTGCCTAAATATGTATAATGGATAACATCGAGTCTATTAGTGACTGATTGAAATGCTGTAGTAGTATACTGTTATTACATAGTGTATGACCTGCTGTGACAGGTGTGCTGAATGATTAATAAAAAGATTAACTGCAAAAAGAAAAGATACAGACTGTTTTCTAAGTAGGAACGAGCTCATATAATGAGTCCACGTTGGTTTATGTCTGCTTGACTTTTGGTTCTCCTACACAGACTCATTGCCTTAATAATTAAGGCTTAACTGAACTGATTAATGAGGTGATAATTGCATGAGTTACAATGTATTGTATAGGATAGTGCTTCGACATGGTAACTAATACAGCACTCTTTATTTTTGCAGTTTGGAGGGGGTGTTTAGATAAAGAATCCAGGTTAATTTCAAAGTTGTTGTTCTGATATTATTAAGAGACAGCTCCAGTAGGGAATTCATGTGTTCTGCTCCCTTCGCGATGGTTTAGCCTCTTGCTGTACTCTGTGAAGGCGTGCCTGCACACAGAAGTGTTATTGATTATATAATGACTGGATCTATTCAGGTATTCGATTCCCAATTCTAATGTCCAAGATTACTAATGGAATCTGTGTAGAAGGTGGGAGTTTTTCTCCCCCTTTTTTGTTTTTCTTGCCTTTTGGCCTCCCTCTTTTCTTTGTTACACTCCTGTTTCAAAGGAGCTCTGGGTACACTAGCATTTTAAGGACCCAACGCCTGCATATGCTGAGCTAATTGGCTGAATGTTACCCGTAGGACAAAGTTTTCGATAGTAATCATTGCCGTATGGCAAGTATTAACGATTTTATTTTCCACTTTACTGGTTTGGGGGTGTTTAAGAGAAAAATCTATTTGCTTAATTAAGTTTACTAATTGTGGCCATAAGGTTTACTAGAGGTTTTGTTTACTCAAATTCAATACAAACTAATGGCCACAAGAGGTCACCCGGGGATAAGTTATTCGTTTACTATTCAGTCAGAATTAGACTGCGTGTGTACAAAGGATTCACTTAAGAATTTTTATTTTAGTTTTTCAGATATTTTATAAGGCTGTGATTAATAAGTGTGCATGTTCCTAGCCAATGAATACTTTTCTTGTGTTTCTTTTAAAGGTTATTAGGGTTCAAATTAATATTAGGTCTTGGATTCAGGATTCAAGATAGGTAGTATTTTATAAGGTTAAGAGTAGGAGGGAGGGGAGAGAGGATATTCCTGGTTTCTGTAGATAATGTACCTTGATGTTATTAAGTTGAGAGGCTGGGGGGTGTTTTTGGCCCTTTTGGCCAACAGGGTTATGTTAAGTCTAGGACTTCAAGGGTTTAAATGTGAGTCTCTAGGGTTATGGTGGTAGGATCCAAAGGGTTTAAGGGTTTGGGGATGGGGGGTGGGCAGGGGAGGGACGACTTGGCTGGATGCTAGTAAGGTTAGAGGTAGACTATTGTATTCTGAGCTTTAAAAACAAAAAATGGCAGGAGGTTTAAAACTACTTATGTGGAATATTAGAGATGCCAGAAAGAAAGTTAAACATTATCAGATTTTAAAACATATTGAATGTTTAAAAGGAGCTGTCACATTCCTACAAGAAACCCACTTACTGAACTCGGAGGGTTTACTTCTGAGAAGACAATTGGTAGGCCAAGTCTTCAATGTGGGGGGTAGCACCCAAAGCAGAGGGGTAGCTATACTAATTTCCCAGAGTACTCCCTTTAATTGTGAATTTTGCATTCAGGACCCAGATGGCAGATATTTAATTTTGAAAGGTTTACTTGACCTCATGGAGGTTGTGCTCTGCTGTGTTTACGGTCCCAATTCTGACTCCCCAGCTTTTTTTCTTAGACTACTTCAAGAGTTACTTCCTTATGTTTCATTTCCACTAATTTTGGGAGAATATTGGAACCTCTTGTTTACCCCTGACCTGGATAGATCAGGTGTCAGAAAAGGCGGTCTCTTGCCTGCTCAGAGAGCCCTCCGAGATCTAACAGATCAATTAGGACTGATGGATCCATGGAGGGTCTTGTATCCTTCCTTGAAAGAGTATTCTTTTAGGTCCTCTGTTCATGGCACGTCCACCAGAATAGTCTACTTTTTAATTAGTCATAATTTCTTGTCAGGGATTATGGATAGTGCTATTGAACCCGGTGTCATCTCAAATCTTGCAGCGGTGTGGTGTTTACTAAACTTGACTCCCAATGTTCCAAAAGAAACTATATGGAAGATTAATAATCAGCTTCTGAGAGATGAGGGTGTTATTAAGGACATTTTGAAGGCAATTGATCAGTACACGGAGATTAATCTTGGCACGACTGGCAGAATAGACTTAGAATGGTATGCCCTGAAGTGTGTAATAAGGGGAGAAATTAGCGAATAGCCTTGTACAAGAAAAAGATGAAACAACAAAAAGCCCTAACACTACTTAGTAAAATTCACTATTTAGAAAAAGCAGTATCACCCTCCACTCCAGATGAGGCAAACTTAAACTGATGGGGTTAAGGGCCCAGTATGGCTCCCTACTGCTAAGTAAAGCAGAATATGCAATAATGCACACCAGGATTAACTATGTGGATCATGGGGAAAAATCTGGAAAGTTGTTGGCCCTTCGATTAAAAACTCAAGAAGCCTCCAGAATAATTAAGAGTATCAGGTCTAGGTTAAACAACACTATACAAGTGAACCCTAAAAGAATAGTACAGGAATTCGTAACTTATTACATGGACTTGTATGGACCCATGCCCAACCACCCTGGGAAACAAAAATTAGATAAATACTTAGAGACCCTCCCTCTGCCACAGATATCAGCAGCACAGAAGTCAGCACTGTTGGCACCCATAACTGATATAGAAGTTGAGAAAACAATAAACTTCCTCCCTTCGGATAAGGCTCCCAGTCCTGATGGGTTTTCACCCAATTTCTATAGGTCTTTTAGCAAACAATTGACTCCTTGGCTAGGTCGGTTGCTTAAGAGGTTTCTAGATGGGGAAGTAATGGATGACAGTTTCCTTGAAGCCCTAATTATTGTTTTACAGACGCTACAGCAGGACCCGGAAATGGTAACTAATTATTAACCTATCTCTCTATTGAATTACGACATGAAAATTATTGCTAAATTGTTAGCAAACAGCCTGGCGGAGGTTATGCCCACCATAATTCACTTAGACCAAGTAGGATTTATGAAGGGGAGGAACTCCTCAGATCATTTGAGAAAACTATCACATATTTTCTCTGTGTTCAGGGACTCCAATGTGCCAGCTGTTCTACTGTCCCTGGACGTGGAGAAAGCTTTTGATAGAGTGGATTGGGGCTTCCTGTTTTCCACAATGAGTAAATCTGGATTTCTGAAGGAATACATTGGCTGGATTGCTTCCTTCTATAACAATCCCAAAACTCGTATTTATTGTAACTGAGTTTTCTCTGAGAGGTTCTTTCTCCATTCAGGTACTCGTCAAGGGTGCCCATTATCTACACTCCTTTTCAATATCTAATTGGAGCCTTTACTTGTCAAACTCAGGAAATCTCCCTTGATTCTGGGCATGCCTCTGTATGGGTCTGATTTCAAATTATCTGCATATGCAGACGATATTCTGCTTCACTCCATCAGTCCTGCTAGGGCGTTTGAGGCTTCCCTACAAATTATTTTAGAATTTGATACCTACTCTAATTATAAAATTAATTTGGATAAAAGCATGGTATTCCCTTCAAACTATAGATTGTTAAAAAGTGATATTCTACATTTAGGACTTCAATGGTCCCCTAAACATTTAAAATATTTGGGAATTTACCTCGCCAGATCAGATTCACTCACTAAGAAACTAAATCTCAATGATACTCTGTCTTCTATACAACAAGATTTCGCTAGGTGGTCATCCCTTTCTGTCTCTATTTGAGGGCACATTAATATAGCCAAAATGAATGTCCTGCCAAGGATATTCTACCCATTACATATGCTTAATGTCTGGTTGCCTATTAAATGGTTCAGGAAAGTCCATTCTATCATCTCTTCCTTCATATGGGCTGCTAAGCCCCCAAGAAGAGATTACCAGAAGTTGACTGCACCCAAGGCTGGAGGCAGTTTGAGATTACCTCATTTAGGGGGTTATTATTGGGCTAGTCAGATCTCTAAATATATGAAATGGATGACAAATGATATAACATTAGCTAGCCTGCCATATGTCCCACCGTGGCTAATACTTGAGAAAACAATGTTAGCTGAAGCACATATACCTATATCTATGTTGTTATATAGCACAATTAAAAATCTACTGGTTAATATCTCCCACTCTCCCATAGGGGTCTTGCTAAAATCCCATACCCAACTATATAATTTCTTAATGTATAAACACTCTCAAGATTGGAACCAGCCTTTTGTAGAGAACCCAAACATCAAAATAGGAAACAAGATGATTCCTAAACTCTGGATCCCTCAGTTCCAGCACACAAAATTAAAAGACTTTCTAGATCCAGAGAGGAAATGCCTCCTGGCATTGGATATCTTTAATAAATATTCATTAAACAAGGGACAAATGTTCAGCACATATCAAATATCTGATATTCTGAACCAGCTAAGTAGACATCTGGTTACAGAGGACAAGTTTAGTGAACTCTTTACCTCCTTTACACCTTCCCCATGCAATAGCTCAGGTGTATAGTTCCCTCTTGGTGCAGGCACCTATTACTCATATGTGGTGCAAAAATATTAAAAAAACAACAATGTTGTGAGCCTACATTGAATTTTGAAAGTGCACACTATTATTCCTTATTAGACCTATTATTCATATGTTCGTATGTACTCAAGAAGGAGGCTCAAAATATTGAATTGGACAATTTCCAGATCCTAGCATTAACTGGTGTAAAATATGGGAAGATACATATATTTACCTATCCCAAGACAGGTTGAGACTTGCACAATTTAAATTTTTACCTAATTTATATTGGACGCCCCTCAAACTTTTTAAGATGGGTAAATCCCCAACCCCAACTTGTACTAGGTGCAGAATGGAAGAAGGTTCCCTCCGTCATATGTTCTGGGACTGTCCATCTGTCCAGGACCTCTGGACAGAAATCTGACAGAAAGCTGATCCTTTGTTAGGACTAGAGGATTTGTTTATATCAGAGATTTGTCTCATAGGGAATTATTCCAAGGTACAGGTTAGAATGCATAAATATCACATGGCAATGATCTCCTTAACACTTAAGAAGCTTGCCTTAAGGCACTGGATTGATGCCCAGAATCTTTCTTATATAGAATGCCTACAAGACTTTTTGTTTAATCTGAGGGTGGAACAATCTAGAACATCTCTGGGCCACTTCTCCTCCAGATATAAAAAGATATGGGCTGGGATGCACGCTGTTTACATGTTACAAGTTGGAGTTCTGTTGGCTTAAGGGGCTCTGAGGTTTTGGGTTGTTCTTCTAAATAGTGGATGGTCACTTTCCATCCAAGACATCAATCCAATGTATTTCCTTGTAGTCCTTCTGGTTTTAAGGTACAATGGTATGAATATACATCCAGCCGAGGGGGGTAGGTTGGGAGGGAGGGGGAGAGGGATTGTTTTAAGGGGATAGGGGGAAGGTAACAGTAGGGGGTGGGTTGTATGGGGTGAGGACATGTCACAATATTCTCTGTGCTTGTATTAGTGCCTGTATGGGCACTCATGTCACCTTGTTCACTGTGCCATGTCATTTGATGTATGTCTGAAAATAACAATAAAAGACGAACTGAAAAAAAAAGATAGCCTTCTTATGACCCCACCTCATGGTCAAGGGTAGAGACAATTTTCAACTCCTGCAAGAAAAGTGATTTCATGCAGGGGCCAGGAAATTGCCTTTCAGGATGAAAAAAAAAAACGAAAAAACATTTTGGCCAGGATTTGAAAAATGATAGCTGTCATAATCATGAGGTGCTGTAAAGCTATGGCTATGTTATGAATTTGGGGGAACATTTTTGCAAATTGCCAAAGTCACCAGTCTGCATTTGCAAAATTCAATGTAGGCTCATAACACTGTTGTTTTTTTAATATTTTTACACCACATTTTTAACATTCTTATGCCCCCCCCAATGAACAATGGTAGAGAAAAATTTAACTCCTGCCCAAAAGATGATTTAATGTAGGGACTAAGATATCACCTTTTGAGACAGATCTGCCTAATGACTGTGAAATTGTTCATGAGGTGGGGTCCCAAAGAAGGCATGTTGAAAATTTGGGGCAACAATTTGCAAAAATGGCCACGTGATGCCACTAAGTTCAAAACCCCATTGAAATACATTGAACTGCATACCTGTTTCCTCAGTTTGTAGTCCAGCTTTGAAGACTGAAGATGTGTCTGTGATTCAGAGAGGATTATGGTGTTGGATCCCTGATGGGTAAGTGAAGGCTGGGGGGGAGATGCATGGTGGTCGGTGTTGAGTGGGATAGTTGGGTGGGAGGTGGTCTGTTAAGGCCATAAAAGACATCGATGGACAATTTTCTGTTTTTTAGGTTTAATGAAAATAAAAACCAGACCGATAGGCCTAATGGCAACATTATGGGACTTGTGCACCCCAGTGTCAGTGTTACTTTTCTGGGGGAGTGGCAGTTTAAAAAAAATATACAATAAAAATAAATAAATAATTAAACAAATAACTGAGCATGTGGGTAGTGGAGAGGGTATTGTCATGATGGAGACAGTGGAGGATTGGGTCCCCCCAGTGTCATTGTTATGTTTCTGGGGGGTAGTTGATGCTGATAGGGAGGTTAAGGTGGGGGGAGGTAAAACATAAAAAATAAACAAAAAGGAGGTCACAGTGGAACTTGGCACAATCCGTCGTGACCAAAATGGCAACCTGACTACTGTGTATGCACAACAGGTTGCGCATGCGAATACAGTTTGGCAGCCATCTTGAACATGGCAGACTGTGCCAAGTTCTACCATGACCTTGGGAGAAAAATAGTGCTCTGGGACTGCAATCAATGGACAGCGCTGAATGTTTCACAGATGTGGGGGTGACTGTGAGGCAATGCCACACACTGTCCTTTGGTCTGAAAAAAAATTTCCTCTTTTCCATTCCCAAAAAGATCTGCAGAGCTCCACCTACTGTAGCCCAAAAAAACTCATGAACCTAGCTAAATATGACCAAGTTAGCTAGATGCTACTGTTTTTTTTTTTACAACCTAACCTCTCTCTCTCTTTCTCTTTCGTTCTTTGCCTGTGTAGCTGTATTGCAAAAGAATCCAGTCTACTCAATGTTGTGGACATTTCAGTTTTCACATAGCACACTGTGCAAATTGCAGTGTTTCTTTTTTTAATGTTACATTTTTTATTAAACAGTTTTCAACTTTACAACAGATAGTGCATACATGAATAGAACAGATGTATACAGCAGTCACAGCAGTTAAGCACAAACAACACCAACATATCAGGTAACAGTGGAGAGTGCTCATACAGAAGTATTTACTGGGAGAGTGAGTGTGGCCCTTGAGTGCCCCCTGGGGTTGGTTAGGTCTCCGGTCCAAAGTGTGTGGACCTGTACCCTCATTATCCTGCTCATCCATTTTGGTCAAGTTGATGGAGAAATGAGGACCAGATGTCATTATACACATTCAACTTGTTCACGGCCGTGTGTGATAGTCATTCCATAATTGCTGTTTGACTGGTTGCTTCCAACATATGCATGGAATGAAGGTATATGTCAGGAGTGCCAGTTCCTCAACAGGAGCCTTTTTGCAGTTATTATGGCACTCATGCACCACTGGATGATACTGCTCGTTGGATGGGTATACTGGGTTGGGTTTGCCTAGTATGTCAAATGCTTCATCAATAATGAAGTTCCCTGGAAGGAGTCTGACAAAAGCTGGTCACTTGAGCCTAAAAAGACTGAATAAGTAGGCATGCCCATAGTATGTGGGAGAGAGACCCCTGGTGGCTGTTGCATCTCCAGCACCTGTCACCTAGTAGGATACCTCTTTGGTGTAGGAACTGAGGAGTTCCATACAAGAGATGTAAATTCTTTAGTTGAATGAGCTGCACTTTATCTCTTCATGCAGTGTGAGTCATAGTCCAGCATTTTCGCCATTCCTCATCCCTAATTTCTATGTTGTTCTTTTTCCCATTTCTTCTTACTTTGTAGAGCAGGATCTGGTTCTTTGTCCCTTAAGGCTTTATATATCTGCCCTGTCTGCCCTTTCTTGGTACTGAACCAGATCCGGATGATAGGAGTAGGAGATGAACCATGTAGAACAGTGATCTTGCAAGTTTGCGTTTGAATTGCTGCTCTTATATGGAGGTATTTCCAGAAATCAGCGGAAGGCAGGTGGTATTCTCTTTGTAGGCCTTGAAATGTCTTTAAGACAATGTTGTGTGGGAGACATTAGTCCTGCACTTCTGGTAAACCCTGGTGTTGCCAAGTAGGCCACTGTATGGGGTGATTATCTATCACAGTCAGAGGGTTGACCACAAAAGTAGGTGTGGGAAGGGGGTATCATGATGTCAAGAGCCTTTGTTATCCTAAGCCAATAAACTAGAGAGATATGCAGTGTGGGGAGTTTCCACTATTTAGGGGACATGGTGGTGTATAGTAGGAACTATGGGGAAGATGCTTCCACTCTGTGCCCTTCGATCTGTACACATTGTGGCAATGTGGTAGCTTTGTGAGGGAACCATTGCAGCACTTAGGCCATGATGAAGGCTTTGTGATACTTATTAATGTCCTGTAGCCTCCAGCCCCCCTCCCCCATTCCAGTGTCTTCATAGTTTAGGGTGGCTAATTCATGGATGCTTCCCTTCCCATATAAAGTTCCCCCATCGTCTTATTTAGGAGGGAGAAACATTTGCCAGGGATAGGTACAGAGGGGTGGGCCAATACATACAGAATTTTGGGTGTGAACATCATTTTGAGTGCTGCAATATGGCCTGCGAAAGAAAGGTGAAGTACCTTCTGACCGCAGTGTTTCTTAAAGCGATACTGTCAACCCTTTTTGCATTTAACTAGTTCTTGTTGAAAACCCACATTTTAAGATGGTTATCATTCTCTAAAATAACCTGGTGCCATTGGTTGTGTAATCTACCTCCTTTCCTGGTAAAACTAAAATACATGGTAATGGTTTAATTATATCCAACCTTGTTTTGTTTCACAGCCTTTATCTACTCTTATTGCATACTTCCTGAACATTAGGAACACCCCAAAACAGAGCAGTCCATCATGATGCAATAGCCTCCTCTCCTCACACTGAATCTTGTGTGGCTAGACTGTGTAAGTGTCCCCAAGTTCAGGAACAATGTAGTGGAAGTTGATTAAAGAAGAACTGCTCTAAATATGTAAGTAATTTTCTCCAGTAAAATTTGTTTTTTAAATACTGGTTCAAATTCTGGAATTACTTTAGCTATCCAGGCATTTTAGTTATCCTAGTGCATGCCTCTGATTTACGTACTGCTGGTAAGAACCATTTTAGAATGGTATGATGTAGTTTATGTCCCTGTTCTATGCTTTTATTGTTGGCACAATGCATTCATGTTCTGTTACAGAACTCTGTGGCTGAGAGGGACATTAACTACAGTTCTAAAATGGTACTCACCACCAGAGTGTGAAGCAGAAACACCCACTGAGGTTACAAAAAGGTCTGTACAGATGGAACAATAACAGAAATGTAACCAGTGCTTAAAACAGTTTCTATTGGGAAAAATAACTTACAAGTTCAGCACAGTTCTCCTTTAAGGAATGTAAACACATTTTAGTGTGTAACATCAGTATGGTGGGCAGTCTGTTTTTCACTTTTTAAAAGAAATAAAGGAAACAGAATCAGATTACCAACTACATTAGTTTATTCAACAGAATGTGAACAATCATAAAATGTGTTTTTAAACTAGTGATAGTTTAGGCCTAAGGGTGAGTGATAGTGTCCCTTTAAATCTAGAACAGTTACTCTAAATGCAGAAACCACCTTCAGTGAGCACCCATCAATTATTGGTGAACAGTACTGGCATTTCATAGGTATCAATTTTTTTTCTATTGCGTTAATAGTGTCAGATAATGTTGACAGATATTATGCAAGACAGAAACTGTTTTGTTTGCACAGCTGTGTCATACGGGGTTGTTTCACAGCTTCATAGCAATACTATAACTGGGAAGCTTATATTGGCAAACTTCATACCTCTCTTGCCTAATTTTACAAAAGTACAATAGTCTGAAATTTAATCTGTTACAAAGTAGTCTGCTGAATTTGATTCTGGCTGCAGTATCGTTGACATTGAGCAGCCTGTCACACCAAAGCTTAAAACATTTTTTTTAATTATGCATTTTTTAAATTATGATTTCAATCATTTATATATGCATGTGAAAATGAACAGAACTAGACACATGTTGCAGACACATATTTCTCTCTCTCTCTCTCTCTCTCTCTCTATATATATATATATATATATATATATGTATATTCTTTGCAAAAAAAATACATTTAATGCATCATGTAGGGTTAAAGCAGAAAAAGTCAGGAAATGAGAACATTAGGGTTGCCTTCTAACCCCCCACCCACCATCCTCCACAGACCGACAAATGATGGGGTGTGTCGTTGGGGTTATGAGGCCCAAATCTCACCCCATTCCATGTGTAAGCAGATGAACATGCTACAGTAAAGAAGAATGAGGTGAGATTTAGGACTCACAACTCCAACAACACACCCCATCGTTTGTCAGTCTGTGGAGGATGGTGGGTTGGGAAGGTTAGAGGGCAACTCTAATGTTCTCATTTCCTGAGTTTTCTCCTTTAACCCTAAATGATGCATTAAACATAGTTTTTTGCAAATAATGTCCTTACCTTTTTAAGAAAGCATATTATAACCACCAAAAAAATATGCATAGCTATACAGCATATATTGGTGGGAGCTCCCCAGATGACAGCAACCATACAAAGCAACCATACAATGCAGTGCAATAAATTACTGCTCTTTCCTGCCAGTAAAAAGGTATTAATTAGACACTGAGCTTCATTGCTGAGGTGACAAATTGGTTGGAAAAAAATCTACATTACTTACTTGAATAAGCAGTTTTTATTTTGAGAGGAGCATTTCATCAACCACTCTAAGCACCAAAGAACATATACAAAATGTAAACTCCAGCAATATAAAATGTTTCAGTGGTTAATGGTGTGGAGCCAAAGTGTAAAGCCTTCCAGTGCCATAAAATCAATGTGTAATAGAACCATTAGAGAAGCGTTCACTGTACAAGAATGTGTTCACTTTTTGGGCTGGAGTGAGCAAAATGTGTATTTTGATAGAATATCAGTGTCTGAATGCAAGAAATGCTGATGTGGATGTTAAATAAAGACTCTTGATGCCCATTAACAAAACAACAAGGTCATTTTAACAAACTTACTGTACTTTCCTTGTTAAATAAAGATCAGCTTTCAAAGGCTGGGGTTCAAAATGCAACCAGTGTCCCCCGACATGTACAATGTTCAATAACAAATGTAAAGCATATATTAAAAAAAAGCCTCTGTTACTGTATTAGAATGTGTGTGTGTGTGTGTGTGTGTGTGTGTGGATGTGTTAGTGTACAACTTTTGTTTTGTTTTGTGTGTTAATGCAGACAAAATCAGCTCACTTTGGGATTAAACTTGGCAATCTCTGAACTGATCAATTTTTTAATCTCCCATGGGATCCCACATCTTGTAAACGGCACGTTTTTGGAAATACTGAGAAGTGATTAATAGCAGGAGATGAAGGGGTAAGAAAACAAGGCATGCAAACTGAAAAACGTACAAAAGTAAAATGCTAAAAAGGACTGGTGGTGGGGAGCTATGGAGAGGACATAGAATGATCATTTTAATTATTTATCAAGGCTAGAAACAGTTGCATAATATTATTTTGACAAGCTGCCCTATCTCGGTATTCACACATATATGTCTAAGACTGTAACAAAACATTTTTCGATTGTTAAGTTTAAATGACTTGTTTCCAATGGGCACAGCGCAAAGAAGAAAGATGTAGGATAGCTGAAAATGTGTAGGGTAAAATTAATGAAGGGGGGGCTAATAACATTTTATTTCTCAAAGGGTACAATATTACTTACAGCATGTATAATCACGTATATTTTTGAAATGGACTTCGAGCAAAGTGAATGGAGTAGGCGGCCAATTCTAATAAATGTAGCCTCCACATTAAATAAAATAATTGTGGGAACCATATTTTTATTATTATTATTTATTTTTCACACAGGTTGGTCATTTTGCAACTTTCTTTAAATACTGGGATCAAGACTAGGCCACGGAATGAAGAGGACCTTTCAGGCAGTGCATGTCAAGAACCTGCTCAGCGCTTGCTGACAGCTTTTGGTTTTCTGCCTTACTGGAAAGGAGGCAGCCCAGGTAGCCAGAAGCAATGATCGTCACCTCGCTATAGTATGATGGCATGAATCCGATGATCTGAGCTGTGGATCCGTCACTGAGAGAAGTGCTGCCATTTTAACTGATTCACAAAAGAGGAAAGGGAAAAAATCACCTAGCCCCAGAAAATACAGCTGATAGATACATAAAAGGGAACCCTTGGGAATATCTGTAAAGGTTGGATAACCTGTATAAAAGACAAAGAGACAAACATGCCACCAAACACAGTAAACTTTTGTCAGCTAAAGTATACTCAAAATCCTGCACCCCAGGCAGCACAGACATAGCTTTTGGTAGATTGAGCAGGCAAATTAGCACAAATGTGTACTGCTATGAATCTTTAAATCTTAGCAAACAGACTTCTAATTCAAGTTCCTTAAATAAGATCCAAGACCAGTTTAGTCATCTTCCAGTATTCCGTCATTCACTCATCTACTCCCATTCTCAGCTCCCTCTCCCCTCGCACCTTTTAATTTTTGTAAACTTGCCCATCAGCACTACATAGTACAAACACTCAAGTTTCTGTTCTCCTATCATGGATAGTTAGGATCACTTTTAGACTACCAACAGGCACCAGGTGCTGTGACAGGATCCACTAAACTATCAAGGATAATTGGGATAACTTGCAGGATACCCATAGGCATCAGGTGATGGAGTGGGACTGGGGTCAGGGTCTGGAGGGCATTAGGGCTTTGTTTAGACTCTTATATACACTAATCCACAGATGTGGGGGGGTGTCAGGCACCACTACCCATGTTTTAACAGGTAAGAATGTGAAGCATTGTGCAGTGTTGTGCAAGGAGCCTGTTAGCACTTTCAAAACCCTTTGAATATATCACTGCACTCCCTGTGCTTTCATTTGCATAGGCATAAAGACTCTGTTAGCTGCACTGTGCTAATATATTAGTGCTACGTGTGCATCTGAATATAGCAGCAGTCATGCTAATGGCCTGTTGAACATGCTATTCACACTTACTGTGGCAGTAATCCAGTTAGTGTGACACTACCCTTTTGAATATTTGGACCAATGAAAGGAAGTGAAGCACAAAAAGGTTAAATGTCTTCCTCATTGTCACACAATAAATGGTGATGGGATTCAAATAGATTCAGACTGTCCCACCAGGAAGAATAACAGGAAATTACCATCTGTGTTACCCTCTGCTGGGTACCTAGCCATCTTCTAAACTTTTAAACTCTTTGCATTTCTTATCTGTTTTATAATTAAGTGGGATGTTTTGGCACAGTATGTAAATGTAAGATGCAGATAGGCACAGCAGTGTATTAAATTTAAGTGATATACTAACGTGTCTGTGTCACACTGTTCACTCAACTATTTCCCCAGTGGGCCAAATATCAACTTTACGCTTCAGGTGGGATTGGAACTGTGCCCCACCCCAAAAAAAAACTTAGCGAGCTAGCCACTGTACTACTTTTCCATTTGCTGCTTGCATAATGATAATCATTTACTGTTTTCATTAAATAAACATATGTCCTTCCTTAGCTCTTCCATTGATGGCACAAGGTATTTGTGTCCTACTATACAACATTGTAGCTAAAAGAAAAATACTCTACATCATATAGTTCAGAAATGTTCCTTACCAGCAGTGTATTAATGTGAAACACCAACTATGTTTATTAAAAAGCCTGAAAAACACATAAACATAATTGAACCAGTATTAAAAACAAGATCAGAACACTGTAAGAATAGTTGTGTTTGCCTGTACAAAGTTTAGTTGTAATCTGGCATGCTAGAATATTATTGACAGGTATAAAAACAAATAATTCTAGAGCCTAGAATTAACTAGTGACCAATGCCCACTCCAGAGCTCCAAGCATAGGCTTCACTACAGCTCCAATAAAACTAAAAAAAAATCAAAGAGGATTGTCAAGATGAAATCAAGGACAATGAATCAAAATAATTCAGTAAGTACAGAAATAACAGAAGTGTCTGCTTGAGGGAGGAGGAAAGAAAAAGTATATGTATATGATGAGAAGAGAGAAAATCCTTATCCTGTCACTTTGTATTTTTATATGCGCCTGTTGCTTTTTAATTTTTACAAAGGTGTTCTAAAAGGGAAACAAAACCTAATACACAGGGTCCCTCACAGAACAGTAAAGATAAATATTGAACAATAAAAATCCATTAACAATGACTAAAGCCCCCTTTAACACTCCAACACTCCAAAGAAAAAGTATGTTTTTATCTTTAACATATAAAATACTTGAATTTATATAAGCTATAAAAATATCAATGAGGTAGGAAGGGGTGGGTATTCCTACTTATACCAACCATTTCTCCCCCTGTTCTCCGACAGAATTTAGCTACCGCTTATATTAGAATAAAAGAGGAGAGCAATTACAGTTCAGACCTTGTGTTTCCTTAATAAATGCCAGTTGCTGATAAGCCCTTTATTTAAAGTAGCCACCTTAGTTGTTAACTACTGGTATACAGTAAAAGGACTAATCCCACTTTTATGCACAACTACACTTCCTTCCCATACTGCGGCAATTGTACAAAGCAAAAAAAAACTGGCAAATTTATGGATGATTAAGATATCGGCAGAGACATACTGTAAGGCAGAGCTCATTTCATTTTCAACATGACGGTGACATTTGGTGGATCACATTGTTTTTTGTAAACTAAAGGTCACTCACTCCACAATAATTACTAGAGATTGCTAAAAAAACCTGATTTATCTGGGTATTAACACTTTACACAAAAGTACTCCTGCTGCTGCTACTAATGTGCTCAAGCCCTATTTATTCTTTAAGCCGATATGTACAGCCCTTCAGACTTAAAAAAAATATTCACCTCATTGGTGTATCAATGCACTTGTAAAAAATAAAAAGAACAGAAAGTGTTGGCCAAAGAGTCAAATGCTTTCTTTTATAATTGTACACCCAGATAAATACTTTAAATATAGTCTGTGTATTAGTCATACAGCTGTCTCTCAACATGTGAATGTTTCTGATGCAGGGTATCTTAGATTGATTGGAACTTAAAAATCAACATGACTCTTAGGAATGTTTAGACATCTCTAAGCCACATGACTCAGTTGACATCAGCAATATCAGTGTATGATATGCCAGTATGAGGTGTACATCATCAATTGATAACATGATCAAGAGAGTTTTTAAAAACAATGATTGCAAGTATCATACATGTGATGCTAAATGTTTATCATCAAAGTTATACTAGGAACATCCACTTGACACCATATCAAGCTGGCAGCATAGCCTAGAGCTTAGAGTAACAAGATGTGAATGAGCTTGGTACATCCAGAAGAAAGACACATATTTGATTCCCACAACCTCTACTTGCATACTGTGTGACTCTAAGCAAGTCACTTAACCTTCCCAGTGCTCCCAGGTCACACTTGAAAACAGGCACCTGTGCCTTGTGGCCTTTATCCAGGTAACAAAGAATAAAATAAATAAATGAAACAATGAAGAGACACATATCCATTTATTTATTGAATGACTGGCTGATAACTTTTAAACATTTAGCCATTTAAGATGTACGTACTTGCATGTGTGTGGGTGGGGGGTACAGTAAGGGCACATAGGGTTGTACTTTCAGAATTTTTCACAAAATAAATCATGGATGGTAATTTTATCCAACACTAAAATAAGACCCCTCTAGAAAATAATGCCCCCTTTGCTGATGTTGGAAAAGAGGATTGCAATCCAGTCACACATTTATTAGTTTGCATTCCAGTATGGTAAAATTATTTTGCACATTTTGTTCTGAAATGCATAAATTAACAGGTTACAAGTTTCAATCTGCAAAAAGCATGCAGGTAACAGCTTTAAAGGATTTTTTTTCCATTGTACAAGGCAATGATCTATTATTGTGTTTAATTTTAGATGAACCACACATAATTATGTAATTACATTGGGATAAAAATGCAAGTTGTTACAGTATCTCATATTTGTGCACCACGTTACTTTTTAAGATTGCAGATGAAAATCATTTAGTGGGAATATTCATTTTGATGCCTTCAACATGGGCAATGTAAGTTCTTAAAATCAGACTCTTCTTCCCCAGACTTTTCAGTGTTACCTCAATGGTTATACAGTGAGCAAACACAAATGCACTCCTTTTCTTTTAGCAAATAACATTTTAATTACTGACAAACATCCAAAGTCTTGTTTTCCAATAAAAATTAGTTTTACTGAGTAAGATGAGTAGGGGAGCTAAACATGTGGCTCAAGGGCTGGTGCCAGGAAAAAGGACACGGATTTGTAGGGACCTGGCAACCGTTCTGGGAGTGAAAGTTCTTTAAATTTGATGGACTGCATCTGACTAAGGAGGGAGTCAGTGCATTGGAGCAGAAGTTTGACATCTTTGCACAATATTTAAACTAGCAATTGGGGAGAGGGGTGCGGCACCCCATACGTCGAAGGGAAGAACACCACTCTCCCCTCAGCTAGTGGTCAAACAGGGACTCAGCATGTTTGCAGTTCATTTGCATCACCAGGTAAGAAAAAAGGTCCATCTCCCCATACGATGCACAGGAGAAAAACAAACCTCACCCAACAACTAACAAACGGAAATCTGGCCAATGGAAAATCATGTACACAAATGCTCACAGCCTGGGAAATAAGATCCCAAACCTGCAGGCAATAATGTCAGAGGCTAAACTGGACATAGTAGCAATTAGTGAGATGTGGTTTACCAGTAACCACACTTGGGAGACTTCAGTGCCTGGCTATGTACAGTTCGGAAGAGACCGAGGTACAAAGGGGGGGGGTGGAGTGGACCTGTATGTCAATGAAAATATCAATGATTCAGAATACACATAAGGAGCCAGAAGAACTGTGGGTCACCCTGGAGACAGGAAATGGGACAGCCATAAGAAATGGGATTGTCTACAGGCCCCCAGACCAGGGGGAGGACATAGACACATTACTGTTAGAAGATATACAAAACATGACAGCTAATGGGGAGGTTCTGATAATGGGAGATTTCAACATGCCGGACACAGACTGGTCAATACCGGCAGGAACATCTGCCAGAACTAAACACATGGTGGATTCCCTGCAGGGGGAGGGCCTCAAACAACTGGTACAACAACCTGCAAGAGACAGGGCTATCCTAGATCTAGTACTGACTAACAGGGAAGGGATCACAGATCTCCAGGTAGAAGGTTACCAGGGGGCCAGTGACCATCACTTGGTATGGCTCAATTTGGCCACTACATCTAAATCATCCAATTCCAAGGCAAAAATATGGGACTTCAGAGGAGCTGACTTTGATAAGATGGCCAACAGAGTTAAGCTAGCCCTGGCAAGAAGAAACACAGGTGAGGAGGTACAGGCAATGTGGGCAAGTATTAAGGATGCAATACTTGAAGCAACATCACATTGTGTTAGACAGAAAAGGAAGTGCAAAAGAAGAAGGAAACCACTTCGGTTCTCAAATACAGAAGCAGAAAAGGTCAGAGCCAAAAGGCTGGCCTTCAGGAAATATATATAAGGGAACACAGGGGGATGAAGATAGGGAGGCATACCAAACTGCCCTAAGGGAAGCAGGGAAGGCAGTAAGGCAGGCAAAGTCCCAAACTGAGGAAACACTAGCACAAACAGTAAAAGAAGGTGACAAGACTTTCTATAGATGCATTAGTGAAAGGAGAAAGTCCAGAGGGGTATTCTAAGCTCAAAGGAGAAAAGGGGGCATGTGAGGAGGAGGACCATGTAAGCATATATCCTAAATAGATACTTTTGCTCAGTATTTACTGAAGAGAAGGTAGGGCAGGGCCCACAGCTCAACACTATGGACACGGGGGGGGGGAGGGAGGTGAGCACTACTCCCTTCACAAAAGAAAGGGTACTACAAGAGGTCTCTCTAAGCTCTGGGTGGACAAGGCAATGGGACCTGATGGCATACATCCCAGGGTACTTAAGAAGCTAAGGGTGGAACTAGCAGAACCTTTAGCAGAACTGTTTAGTGAGTCTCTGAGCACAGGAGAGGTCCCAGAAGACTGGAGAAAGGCTCATTTGATCCTGCTCCACAAGAGTGGTAGCAGGGAGGAGGCAGGGAACTATAGACCAGTCAGTCTTACCACAGTAGTGGGCAAGATTATGGAGGCACTTCTTAAGGAAAGGATAGTGCAACACCTGGAATTCATAGGGGCACAGGATCCAAGACAGCATGGGTTTACAAAAGTAAGGTCCTGTCAAACTAATCTCATAGATTTCATTGACTGGGCAACCAGAGTGGTGGATCAAGGGGAGCAGTTGATGTCGCTACATTTTGACTTCAGCAAAGCTTTCGACACTGTTCCACATAGAAGATTGATAAATAAGCTGGGTAGCCTCAGGGTGGGTCAGAAGTTGGTCAACTGGGTGGCAAACTGGTTGACGGGCAGAAAACAGACAGTGGTGGTAAATGGTATACAGTCAGAAGAGATGCAAGACACAAGTGGGGTACCTCAGGGATCAGTCCTGGGGCCAGTCCTCTTCAATATCTTCATTAGTGACATTGCAGATAGACTACAGGGTATGGCTTGTCTGTTTGCAGATGACACCATGATCTGCAACAGAGTAGATGATCCAGATGGGGCGGGCAGAATGAGAAGAGATCTGGATAAACTAGCAAAATGGTCAGAACAGTGGCAACTGGGATTTAATGCAAAGAAGTGCAAGATCATGCACATAGGGAAGAGAAACCCTGAAGCCACCTATAGGCTGGGAGGGGAGTTGCTGGCAGTCACAAAGGAAGAAAGAGACTTGGACATCATCATCACCGATGACCTCTAATCATCCAAGCAGACTTCTAAAGCAGTAGGTAAGGCTAGGGTGATGTTAAGGTGTATTAGTAGGGCTATCACAAGTCGTAAGAGGGAGGTAATAATCCCTCTTTACAATACACTGGTTAGGTCCATCTGGAGTACTGCGTGCAGTACTGGAGGCCACACCTTCACAAGGACATTAACCATATTGAGGCAGTCCAGAGAAGGGCAACCAAAATGGTGCAGGGACTGCATCTGAAGACATATGAGGACAGATTAATGGAGCTCAATATGTATACCCTTGAGCAAAGGAGGGAGAGAGGTGATATGATTGAAACATTCAAACACCTTAAGGGCATTAACAAGGTGAAAGAATCTAACGTGTTTAAATATAAGAAAAATAGCAGGACAAGAGGACACAGCATGACATTAGAGGGAGGCCTATTAAGGGGGAATATGAGGAAATTCTTTTTCACAGAAAGGGCTGTGGATGCATGGAACGGCCTACCTCAGGAAGTGGTGGCTATGAACACAGTGCAGGGCTTCAAACAGGCATGGGATAGGCATAAGGGAGCAATACAGATGAGTATGAATAGATAAGCCACTGACAGAGCAAAGGCCGATGGCACATTTATAAGGTAGAAAAAGAAATGGACAGACGGGATGGGCCTTGCGGTCCTTATCTGCCGTCAACTTCTATGTTTCTGTGTTATAAAATGTCTGGGTTGAAACTGTACTGCAATCCATTTCACAATTTCTTTTTCAGGTAGTGACTAATACCCAGCTAGTAATTAACATGTACTCTTTCTGTTTGCTGTATTCAAATTCGCAATCTGAGAATATTAATGTGATCACTTGCTTTGTATTTCTTCAATATAACATCTCAGCCAATTGTGAGATGGAGTTTTTTTTCAAGCACTCTGCATCTCACAGACAAAATTATTGGGGGGGGGTAAATGTGGCTGACAGTTGGACAGTTGACTTAAGGATTTCTTAAAGCCTATACAGCCGGAGAAAATTCCCTTTCACTTTTTGTGTAATAACAGCAGCAGAAGGCCCTATTTGTTACCATTTAAACAAGGAAAGTCTGTGTCAGCTTTAGATCAGATTTCATATCCAAAGGCTTCTTCCTTGCCATAAAGGCCATCCATTTATGATTTAGAATTGAACTGACTTCCAAAAGAGCCCGGCAATTTACTAAGTAAAGATTTTAGATATAATTGGAACCAGTTGCCATTGTTTGATGCTGAGCTCAGTGAGGCCCTTGAATGTTCTTTACTGCCTTATAAAATCAATTAGATGCCTGGGAGCAGTGAGCATTTCTGGGGAAGAAGGTGTGGTGGCAGCATTTCTTTCTTTTGTTACCTCTGCCTGTTGTTGCAGGCAGATGGGAAAGAGAATATGTGCCAGAAATGTCCAAACATTAGAGCATCACTTTGCTCCAATGTTTTATGGAATGTTTGCAATGGACTGGGTAATTTGGAGCTATCCAGTTTTAAAAGTTGACCACTAACTGACACTTTAAAACTTAGAATTAAAAACTAGATACAACATATACTTTATGCGAGTCAGATGTTACATCTTAAACCTGATGAGAAAGCTTTTAAAAGCTTCACATTGTCTTGCTAACATGCATTTTGCAGTGGGCCTTTTTTTTTTACTTGTGTACCTAAACATTGGCAGTAATTGCACACTGAAATGTATATTTCTTGTTTCGACAGTTGTCAGCTCTTGGAGACAGCATTTGTGTTGTACTTTCACATCGAAGCAACTAGATATTTGATTACACAATTTGGTTTATTTCTGTTTCTCCTACCATTGACACCTTACTCCTACCACATATAACCTGCCCATTGCAATCCGAGGTGTGAAAGGCGGTCGGCATCACTAAACAGATTCGATTGTTCCCCTGAATCTCACAAAATCACAATGTCAATTGTGTGGGAGAGAAAAATAAGCCAAAGTGTGTAATAAAATATACTCTTGCAGATTGTGTCAGAAGCCTTTTGACACCATGAATTTCTGCTTAAAGTTGAAGCAGCATAATATTCTGTGGTGATTTGCATATACAGTCCATGATGCTTTGCATTATGGGGGTATGTGTGAGTTTGTATTTCATCAAATATCTATGCTTCAATGTGAAAGTACAAGGTGAATTCACTCCTATCCTGTCAAAAAATATACATTACAGGGTGCAATTACTGCTGCCCTTTAGGCACACAAGTAAAACAGACACACTTCAAAATACACAATAACAATGCTAACACAATCTGCCTTAATCAGACAGACAAGAGACTGAGGTGCTGCATCCTGCATCGGTCACTGCAAGCCATTGTGCCTGTCAAATATGCTTGCTTACAGAAGAGAGACACACAGCCGGTGTCTGAATTCTGTAGTGCCACTCCCTTTGTTTTTCTCTCTCTCCCTCTGTCTAGTGAATTATATGAAATATATTTAGAGTGAGTTCTATTGCTTTACAAAGTATTTATTTCTTTTATTACAGCACTCATAGCATGTAATGCACCCATGCAATTGGAGGTGTTCCTTTATTTAGATCTACAAGAAGCAATTTACAGTAGAACTAGTCCGAGTCTGAGTATACTGATATCCTATGTAGTGTGCTAGTTCCAGTTCAATTTCACATTAGATAGAATTTTAAAACCAAATACTCATGTACTACATGCTGGGTATGTTGATATTTAAAGTGCTTTATATAAAATATCTGGGCAGCTTTTCTGCTACTTAGTGTCTTCAGTTCCACTTAGTATTATCAGCATCTGTTTAGTTTTAACATAAAGTGCTCCTGAATGCTGCTTGAAGTCTTACAGTATACTGGGCTGCATGCTCATCTGCAGCCCTAAAACACACATAAACAAATCATCTCACGAGAAGTCGCTTGGAAGGCTGTCTTTAAAATCCTGCCAGTGTTTGTCATTGAAATGGGGTGGGGTGGTGATGGTGAGTAAAAGTGCACTTATACAGCAACACAGCATGACATTTTTGTATGAATGAGCTGAATTTATTGGAGCTGAATTGACATTCCTAAATGGGCAGCGCTTACTAAAGGTTATAGAATATAATTCTTTTGGGCTTTTGAACATGGCATGATAACTAGAAAAAAGCACATAAATAAATGCTTTCACCAGAAGTCACTCAGAATTCTGACTTTAAAACCCTGCTGGAGTTCTGCATTGAAATATGGCAGGCAGATGGTGAGTAAAAGTGCAATTATACAACACAGCATGCACCGACAGGCATAACCAACTTGTTTTCTGTCAAAAACAAGGCTATTCAGAGACCTTGTTACACTGCAAAAGGCAGAGCTGCAGCAAACATATTTAGAAAAAATCAGCCAGAAAATCCTGCATCGAAATGGAACGGAAAAGCTGCAGGGAGCAAGTGGTCAAAGGTTAAAATTACTGGGGTTAAATGCACTATACCCACCAACGCTGTACAAATAGAGAAAAGGAAAACTAGGCATAACCATGTATCTATGAAGCTGATGCTGCAGTCACAGTACAAAAGAGTGAGAATCAGAAATAATATTACAGTGCTACAGGAAATACAAATCCATACAGTAGAAGTTAATCAGCGCAAAGTGTGCAGAAAATCATGTAAAGGTGAAACTGACCCCTGCAACTGAACTGACCAAATGTAAAAAAAAACCTAAATAAGCAAAAGGATTGACTCCGGGTGTTCCAGGAGATGGGAAATATTTACTGAGCAGCAGATAAAAAAGGTTTATTTTTATGCGCTTATCAGGAATTTTTAATGGTATGCCATCATTGGCAGATCTTTTTTGAAGTAAAGCTTCTTGTTTACAGTGAAGTTGTGGATTTTTCCCCCAGAAGTGTTCTGTGTTCTTGGCTCCCCTTGTAGCTCCTGTGAGAACATAGGAAGAACTGTGGAACCAGTAATACAAGGAACCGCTTGGGGATCAGAAGAACAGTGGAACCAACAATATGATATATAACTTTTGAATTTTTCTAAATATGTTTGCTGCAGCTATGCCTTTTACAGTGCAGCAAGGTGTCTGAATATCCTTGTTTTTGACAGAAAACAAGTTGGTTATGCCTGTTGGAGCATGCTGTCTTGCTGTATAATCGCACCTTTTACTCGCCATCTACCATCCGTATGTCAATGCAGAACTCCGGCAGGATTTTAAAGACAGAATTCTGAGTTACTTCTGGTGAGATTATTTCTTTATGCAGTTTTAGTACTTACCATTTTGTCTTTGTGTGTGTGTGTGTGTGGGGGGGGGGGGTAATTTATTTAACATTTTACCATGAAGACATATTGTGCTGAGAACTATTTTCTCTTTCTACACTGCTGTAAATAAGTCATGAACAGCTGAGGAATGTGAAATGTCAGGAGCAGGTCTGTTATTGTTAATGATTATTATCATTGCACCGCAAATTCAGAAATAGAAACGTTGAATAAATGTAATTTGTTTTAGTATACTTTGGCAAAACGGGCAAGTTTTGAAGGAATTATGTTTTTTTTTTCTGGTGGCACGATGCTGTATTTTTTCCAGGCCGAGTTCCATTACTGCCCTGATTGACAGCATTAATAATGTATTCGGCCAGTGTTTTCTCCCTCTCTCGACATTTCTGTAACTTATTGTATGTCATGAATAGAAAGCTTTGAAATTATCTAAGTGGAACAAAATCATTTACATAAATAGAGCATCAATCCTTGCACCTTTGATAATTCTGGAATTCATGTTGTAGTTATAAATTTTGTAAAAACCTGCCTGTTTTGCCAAAGTAGACTTAGGCTCGATCACACTGTGCCTTGCCTTGACTTTGTAATCATTCTTAAAACTTCTTTGGAAGCATTAGAATTTTAAGTGTAGTCTTTTACATTCACAATTTTATCCTGACTGTTGCTGACCAGCAAACACACATGTGTGCTGTGCTCTAAAGATGAGATAAACCGGTGTACAATGGCAGGGAAAAGCATAAGCAAAAAGATATACAAAGTGCAGCTGATCTGTGTGCACTCAGGCAAACAATACTGTGTATTTTCTCCATAAGCAGTTTAATGATATTGTTCAAACACTGTTATTTTCAAAAAAACAGGTCACACAAAACTAAACTGATTATTTTATTTTCTATACAAAATTTTCACAGTTGGAGATGTTATAAAATTGGCATTTCACTCAAAACAGTCTTATAAGAAAGAATAAACCAGTAACTTTACTACTTGGTTTGAAAGTCATTTTCAGTGCTCAATTACTTAATCCAACCAGTCCCCAATGTTTTCCTTTATGAGGCTGTACAGGCAACTGAAGATAAAACAGTCTGTCTCTTTATGTCAATACACAAGTGTCCAGACATGGCAAACTGTTCATTTACTCCCTCAAACAACTCCTTTACCAATATCATATTTTTACAGGTGTAATGAATTGCACTGCCTCAGCCAATTTCAGCAAGTCAGGATCCATAGAAACTTTACTAGCCTCTTACTGCCTTAAAAAGGTGTCAGTTTCCATGTGCCAAGTGGCCTTTGATTTTCACGCTAGTTAGCTAGGATAGCATGGTTAAAAAACTATTAAGAATTGGGAGCTATTTAACAGCAGGGCCAGCAGGTACATCTGGAGTACTGCTTCCAGTTCTGTAGACCCCATCTCAGCAAGGACATAGACAGGATGGAGGCAGTCCAGAGGAGGGCAATTAAAATGGTGCAGGGTCTGCAAGAGAAGCCATATGAGAAGAGACTAAAGGAGTAAATGTGTATACCCTTGAGGAAAGGAGGGAGAGGAGGGACGTGATAGAAATGTTTAAGTACCTTGGTGGAATCAACAAAGTCCAAGAGGGTAGCATCTTTCAGAAAAAGAGATGTGCAAGAACAAGGGGACACAATTTGAAGATAGAAAGTGGGGATGGCTCTGGGGCAATGTGAGGAACTATTTTTTCACAGAGAGGGTGGTGGACACATGGAATCACCTTTCTGAGGAGGGTATGGGGTCTAAAACTGTGGGAGAATTCAAAAATGCATTATGCAGACATAAGGCAATTCTTGTTGGGGGTAGGAAGAAATAGGCTGTTGATTAACTAGGATCTGCAGCTTAACCAGTAGGTAGGGAAATGGGCAGACTAGGTGGACCAAGCGGTTCTTATCTGCCATCAAAGTCTATGTTTCTATGCTTCTATGTGTGCCAGCCTGAGGGGCAATGCAGCAGAGCTTCAAAGGAAAATGTGGACTGTGACATCTGTGGATTGCAAGAGAGAGAAAAGTACTGACAGGTAAGAATGCATCAGTGATGGCAGTAGGAAAAAAAGTATAACACTGTTGTGTGTGGCAAGGGGGAGAATTTAACTTAAAAAATGGCACCATTTATTTTAAGACAATATGAATTTTTTTCTATGTGGTCTGCCTGATGGTCTAGCCTCCTTTTAATAAAATGAGAAAATATCTTGATTGTCCCAGAGGAGTGCAGTTCAGCAGCACTGGACAAAGCTCTCTTCTTTCTGTCATTCCCTTGCATGAGAGAGGTTGGTGACAGCATTATTATAGTGGTAATTCTTTAATCCTCCTGAATCATGGAGGCAACTATGTGCAAAATGAAAATCAGATGATCGGCAAAGCAACCGGACAAGGGAGGGACAGTTGAGTGGTGTTAAACAGATAAAAAAATTGGCTTCAAAGCATCCACAGAAACATGTTAAAGGAGAAATGAGCCCCCTGTCACTCTAGCAGAAAGTTTTAAACTAAACCCTTTCCTCTCCTCTGCTGATAGGGTAAGAACTTAAAGAGTGTGCAGGCATAGGCAGGGAAAGAGAAAGGATAAGCAAAGGAACAGAAACTGCAAAATAAAAAACCTGGGAGGAGGAGGAGGAGAAGAAGAGAGGAAAGAAATCACACATAAATAAATATATGATATGGGAAAACAGCCACATTGGTAGTGTGGAACTGTAAAACAGGTCATGCATGACAGATTAGCACTCAGCCTGTGACAAAAGTGGATCGTGGGTGGATAGATAAATGCAAAATTTATTTTAGCTTGCAGTGTAGCATAACATCAGAGTTATTCTATGAAGAATGTCTGAAGATAGACCCATTTATCTGGGTGTATGAACAATAGCTGTATTGCTCCTCACACACAGAGATAGGTTTCTCTCCTCAGACATTCTTCTCAGGACAACCCCAATTACATAGAAACATAGAAACATAGACTTTGACGGCAGATAAGGACCGCTAGGCCCATCTAGTCTGCCCATTTCCCTACCTACAGGATAGGCCGCAGATCCTAGTTAACCAACAGCCTATATCTTCCTGCCCCCACAAGAATTGCCTTATGTCTGTCCCATGCATTCTTGAATTCTCCCACAGTTTTAGACCCCACAACTTCCTCAGGAAGGCTGTTCCATGCATCCACTACCCTCTCTGTGAAATAATACTTTCTCACTTGCCCCTGAACTGCCCTCCTTCTATCTTTAAATTGTGTCCTCTTGTTCTTGCAAGTCTCTTTTTCTGAAAGATGCTACCCTCTTGGACTTTGTTGATTCCCTTGAGGTACTTGAAAGTTTCTATCATGTCCCCTCTCTCCCTTCTTCCTCAAGGGTATACATATTAAGCTCCTTTAGTCTCTCCTCATCGGCTTCTCTTGCAGACCCTGCACCATTTTAGTTGCCCTCCTCTGGACTGCCTCTATCCTGTCTATGTCCTTGCGGAGATGGGGTCTCCAGAACTGGACACAGTATTCCAGATGGGTCTCACCAACTGTCTGTACAGAGGATAACAACTTCCTGTTTTCTGCTGCTGATGCCTCTCCTATACATCCAAGTATACCCTCGGCCTCCCTACTGCCTTCTCACATTGCTTACAACCTTAAGGTCATCTGATATGATTACCCCCAGGTCCCTTTCCTGTTTTGTTGTTGTTACTACCTCCCCACCCATTGTGTATTCTTCCCTGGGTTCTTGTTTCCCAGGTGCATTATTTTGCACTTTTTGCATTGAATCCTAGCTGCCTATCGTCTGACAATTCCTCCAACCTTGCCAAGTTCCTTTTCATCCTTTCCACGCCTCCTTGTATCAACCCTGTTGCAGATCTTTGTGTCATCTGCAAAAGGCATACTTTTCCTTCCAGTCCCTCTGCAATGTCACTGATAAAGACATTAAAAGGACTGGACCAATACTGAACCTGCGGTACCCCACTGGTAACCGCTCTTTCTTCAGAGTGGACTCCATTTACAATTACCTTCTGTGTCCTGTTGCCCAGCCAATGTTTTACCCAGGCTACCACCCTGGGACCCACTCCCAGGCTGGTTAATTTGACTAATAATCTTTGTGTGGGACTGTGTCAAATGCCTTGCTAAAGTCTAAGTAGGCCATGTCCACAGCCCTCCCTGGTCTACTACTTTGGTCACCCAGTCAAAGAAATCTATTAGATTCTGTCTGACATGACCTTCCCACTGTGAACCCATGCTGCCTTGGATCCTGTGCTCCACTGACCTCTAGGTACTCAATTATTCTTTCCTTCAGAAGTGACTCCATCACTTTCCTACCACAGAGGTCAGACTGACAGGTCTGTAGTTTCCTGCCTCTGTCTTGGTCCCACTTTTGTGAAGGGAATCACATCCGCCTTCCTCCAGTCCTCGGTACCACCATCCTCCATGATTTATTAAAAGAGTAGCCAGTGGTTTCACTAGTTCCTTCCTTAATTCTTTTAGAATTCTGGGGTGAATTCATCAGGACCATTGCTTTGTCCACCTTCAGTTTTAGGAGTTCTTGCAGAACCCTTTCTTCTGTGAAAGGACTGGGATCGACCCCCTATCAAGAGTGCTTCTGTTAATTGGATTAGGCACTTCCTCTCCTTTTGTGAATACTGAGCAGAAATATTCGTTCAGTATTCCTGCTTTTTCACTGTCCCCCTCTGCCCACCCACCGTTCATTCTATTCAGCCTCACTATCCCTCCCTTTGTCTTTCTAAGCTCGCTGATGTACCTATAAAAGGTTTTATCCCCTTCTTAACTGAGTTGGCTATCTTTTCCTCAGTTTGGGCCTTTGCTATTCTGACTTCCCTCCCTGCTTCTTTCTGCCTTAACTGGTACAGCTCTCTGTCCTGCTCCTTCTGTGTTTCCTTATACTTCCGGAATGCTATCTTTTTCTTCCTGACTTTCACAGCCACCTCTCTGAGAACCATAATGGCTTTTCTTTCATTTTGATTTGTTTATTTGCTTCACACAAAGGCTTGTTGCCTCTGTGATGGCAATTTTGATAATTCCCCATTGTTGCGCCACACCTCCTTCTAGCCTGGTTTGCTAGTGCTTTTCTGAGGCACTCTCCCATCTTGCCAAAGTCAGCCCTTCTAAAGTCCAGTACCTCACTTTTGTATGGCTTGACTCTGTAGCTGAGTTTAACGTGAACCACACTGTTTGATGGTCACTTGTCCCCAGATGGCAACCCACTTCTAGATCTGAGATCCTCTCACTGCCCCGTTTGAGGTCAGGTCTAAGATTGCTCCCTCACGAGTGGGTTCCGAAACTAGCTGTCTAATGCCTGCCACCTGTAGGGCGTCAAGAATGGCCCTGCTCTTGGATGTGACTGCAGCAAATGTGCTCCAGTTAACATCTGGCATATTCAGGTCTCCCATCAACAGTATCTCCCCTTTCTATGCCATTCTAAGAATGGCTTCCATCATATCCTTGTCCATTTCTTCCCCCTGACATGGGGGTCTGTACACAACCCCTGTGCGGATTGTGGTGCCTTTCCAGTCTCCAAGGTGACCCACAGTGCCTCCTCTCCTCCCTGTTTACTCTTTTGTTCAGTTGCTTTTATCCCTTCCTTTACATAGAGAGCTACTCCTCCCCTCTTCTCCCCTGCCTGTCTCTCCTGTAAGTTATGTACCCTGGTATGTTAACATCCCAGTCATGGTTCTCTGTGTACCATGTTTCTGTGACTGCTACAATATCCAGGCATCCCTCTTCCATTAAGGCCACCAGCTCAGGGCTAGTTGCCCAGACTACGGGCATTGGTACTCATTACCCTCCATTTCCTGATGGCCTTACCTCTTTGCCCCATCCCTGTCCTTCTTGCCTTTGTCACTTTCTCCATTTACCCTGCCCTTCTCCCTATCAACACCTCCATGTAGGTGTTTGCCACACTACTACCGTGATTGCTTGGGGGCTAGGATTTTCCTGCTCCTTCCAGTGCCTCCCTTGGCTAGTTTAAAAGCTTGCCAATGAAGCATTTAACCTATCACCTAGGATCCTGGTTCCCTCCCGGACAGATGCAGCCCATCATGCCAGTATAGGCTTGCATCACTCCAGGTGGACCCCAGTCCCAATGAAGCCAAATCCTTGAGCTTCACACCAGTTTCTCAACCACTGATTGGAATCATAGTGCAGGAACACCTAGCCTCTCCTATGCCATAGATGGGTAGCACCTCCGAAGGTTACGTGGCGTCACGGACTAAGGCCCTCCCAATTCCACAAACTCTTCCTGCACTTCTAATCTTTTCTTACCCAGGTCATTTGTCCCTAGGTGGACAATGACATCCAGCTCCCTCCCCGTGCAGCTGCTCAGCAATCCTGAGGGATCTCGCCCTGTCCCTCCAAGCCATGGCGCCAGGCAGGCACCTTACCTCCCTCTCCCCTTCCTTGCCCAGTTCTACCTTCCTGACAATGGAGTCCCCCACCAGGAGTTGTTTCCTTCCCCTGCAGGGTCCCCTGCCACCCTCTTGTGGGTCTCCTTTGTGGAGGTTCCCAGCATCCTCCTTGGTCTCCACTGTAGGTGCCTCCATAGAGGAACCACACATTGCCAGAATGGCATAGGAATTGTGGAGAGGTACAACTGGAGGGATGTGCCTCTGTTCCACCACTCTCACCCTCCCTGAGCCCACTGTGGTCCAACCGCTCCTCTTTCTTGGCAACCTCTGAGGCATTGGCAGTGGCACTGGTGGTCCCTGGATGGAAGAGAGGTCCCACAAATCCTGGCTAACTCAGCCTGGAGATGAGCAACCTCCTCCTCAGCCCAGAGGTGCCTGCAGATGGGACAACACCGCATCCTCCAGAACATCTCCGAAGACTGCTGCTCCACAGCCACTGCACTGCACCACTCAATCATGTCTTATTTCTGGCCCCTAACTGTTTGCAATCCTTACTCTTTCCTCTGTTATTTTTTTCTCTTTCCTTACTTTCTGCCTGTGTGCTTTAAGCTCTGATTGTCCTGTTCTGAGACAAGAATATTCTATATTTCTCAGTAGACCACTTACTTGTTCAGAGGCAGACCTCCAGCAGCTAGAGGGGGCCGGAGAGCTACTCTTGCCCTTCTAGGATGGTGGGTCTTTGGTGGTTCTGTGCTCACTCACTTCCTGCCCCTAAACAGGAAGTTCCTGTTGTCAGTCAAATCCTGTGCCTATAAAAATAGAACTAGCTTTGGGTGGAGGGAAGGAGGGCAATATAGTCCCAGTAGAGAAGTTCAGTCACACAGCAGTCCTTTCTCCTGTTGTCTTCTGTCAAGCTATAATTGTATGTTAGACTGCAAGCTAAAATAAATTCTATATTTATCTATCCATTCTGTCAGGAGTATTCTGTCATTCTTGCTATAAGGAGGTGGCTTCTGGATTCTACTCCCTCATGGAATCCATTTTTTCCTTCAATATTGAGAGAGATGGAGAAGGCATGTAACTGGTACAATACTGCTCTCTTTTTTCTGAATTTTCTTACGTTGTTACATGCAGGTCACCACATCAAAGGCAATCATACCTCTCAAACTTTTGTCCCCCAAATGTGGAACATTGCCTCTCAAAGTGTGGAACAAATTAGCAAAATGTGGAACACTTAATCAAATCTTTACCTAAGAGGCTCAGAACACTGTTAAAGGTTTGCATTTATGTTCAGAAAGTCTGTTATTAATTGAATACTATATTTTTTGCATAATTTACTATAGAGTTTTGCTTTAAAATGTTAATACTGAATGTGGAACAAGTCCTCACAATGTGGAACAGAGAGCTTTTGTGAAATAAAATGAGGAACGTTCCTCATAATGTGGTACAGTTGAGAGGTATGAAGGCAATATGTGCTTCTAGCTTGCCCATAAAGGAATGAAAGCCTGTATGTATGTGTAATGAGTGGTCATTCTGTAGTTTTTTTGTTAATGCACAATGCTCACTCACAGATAAATTGGCAGCATAACCATGATATTTAGAATTTTTAAAAGCTCTTCTACTTCTCTATCCTCGTGAGTTGAAAATGTGTTTACAGCAAAGTTACATAAAGTGTGTGTGTGGGGGGTGGGATCTGGAAGCCTTTCTTACAGTGTAAGTTTCAGGATGTGAGTTATCATTAGTGGAGCCTAAATATTGGATTGGGGAAAGAACAGTATGATCCATAGATTCTCGACTGTCACATCCCATAGCAATTGGGGGCATGGCTGGCAAAAAACAATCTTAGTTGTAACTGTCAGTAGAACTTAGTTCAGTTTTAAGCTGGAAAGGATTAATAGGAGATGAAGGCACAAACAGTAAACTTTTTTGTAATGCTTGTTCTTGCTCTTTGGTTAATTGTGTCTCAGGGAGATTTATAACTGCCATTTATTCTGACACACAGCATTCCCAACACGCAGCACAGAGTTCCTTTTCTGTTTCTATCTATCTATCTCTCTCTCTCTCTATCTCTCTCTCTCTCTCTCTCGCTACAAACAGGTGCACAATAAGAAAAAACATTAAAAATAAATAAAAGATAAAATTAACAATGTAAATACAAATCTGTCACCTGGTCCAGATTATATTTCAGGATGTTCCTGAAAAATATTTATTAATCAAGCCACTACACCATTACAACACATCTATAACATAGAAACATAGAAACATAGAAGTTGATGGCAGATAAGGACCGCATGGCCCATCCAGTCTGCCCATTTCTTTTTCTACCTTATAAATGTGCCATCGGCCTTTGCTCTGTCAGTGGCCTATCTATTCATACTCATTTGTATTGCTCCCTTATGCCTATCCCATGCCTGTTTAAAGCCCTGCACTGTATTCATAGCCACCACTTTGAGGTAGGCCATTCCATGCATCCACCACCCTTTCTGTGAAAGAATTTCCTCACATCTCCTTAATTGCCCCCTCTAATCTCATGCTGTGTCCTCTTGTCCTGCTATTTTTCTTATATTTAAACATGTTAGACTCTTTTCACCTTGTTAATGCCCTTAAGGTGTTTGAATGCCTTGATCATATCACCTCTCTCCTCCTTTGCTCAAGGGTATACATTGAGCTCTGTTAATCTGTCCTCATATGTCTTCAGATGCAGTCCTGCACCATTTTGGTTGCCTTCTCTGGACTGCCTCAATTTAGTTAATGTCCTTGTGAAGGTGTGGCCTCCAGTACTGCATGCAGTACTCCAGATGGGGCCTAACCAGTGTCTTGTAAAGAGGGATTATTACCTCCCTCTTACGACTTGTGAAACCCCTACTAATACACCCTAAGACCCCCTAGCCTTACCTACTGCTTTAGAGGTCTGTTTTGATGATTTCAGGTCATCAGTGATGATGATGCCAAAGTCTCTTTCTTCCTTTGTGACTGCCAGCAATCCCTCCCAGCCTATAGGTGGCTTCAGGATTTTCTTCCTATGTGCATGATCTTGCACTTTTTGCATTAAATCCCAGTTGCCACTCTTCTGACCATTTAGCTAGTTTATCCAGATTCTTCTCATTCTGCCCACCCATCTGGATCATCTACTCTGTTGCAGATATTGGTGTCATCTGCAAACAGACAAGCTTTTACCTCTAGTCCATCTGCAAGGTCACTAATGAAGATGTTGAAGAGGACTGGCCCCAGGACTGATCCCTGAGGTACCCCACTTGTGACTTGCATCTCTTCTGACTGTATACCATTTACCACCACTCTCCATTTTCTGCCTGTCAACCAGTTTGCCACCCAGTTGACCAACTTCTGACCCACCCTGAGCCTACCCAGCTTATTTATCAATCTTCTATGTGGAACAGTGTCAAAAGCTTTGCTGAAGTCAAGGTAGGAGGCATCAACTGCTCCCCCTTGGTCCACCACTCTGGGTACCCAGTCAAAGAAATCTATGAGATTAGTTTGACAGGACCTTCCTTTTGTAAATCCATGCTGTCTTGGATCCTGTGCCCCTATGGATTCCAGGTGTTGCACTACCCTTTCCTTAAGGAGTGCCTCCATATTCTTGCCCACTACTGAGGTAAGACTGACTGGTCTTTAGTTCCCTGCCTCCTCCCTGCTACCATTGTTGTGGAGTGGGATCACATGAGCCCTTCTCCAGTCTTCTGGTACCCCTCCTGTGCTCAAAGACTCACTAAACAGTTCTACTAATGGCTCTGCTAGTTCCACCTTTAGCTCCTTAAGTACCCTGGGATGTATGCCATCAGGTCCCATTGCCTTATCCACCCTGAGCTTAGCAAGCTCTTGTAGGACCCTTTCTTTTGTGAAGGGAGTAGTGCTCACCTCCCTCCCCCCTGTGTCCATGGTGCTGAGCTGTGGGCCCTGACCTACCTTCTCTTCAGTAAATACTGAGCAAAAGTATCTATTTAGGATAGATGCTTTTACATGGTCCTCCTCCTCATGTGCTCCCTTTTCTCCATTAAGCTAAGCAATACCCCCTCTGGACTTTCTCCTTTCACTAATGTATCTATAGAAAGTCTTGTCACCTTCTTTTACTGTTCGTGCTAGTGTTTCCTCAGTTTGGGACTTTGCCTGCCTTACTGCCTTCCCTGTTTCCCTTAGGGCAGTTTGGTATGCCTCCCTATCTTCATCCTGTTGTGTTCCCTTATATTTCCTGAAGGCCAGCCTTTTGGCTGTGACCTTTCTGCTACTGTATTTGAGAACCAAAGTGGTTTCCTTCTTCTTTGCACTTCCTTTTCTGTCTAACAATGGGATGTTGCATCAAGTATTGCATCCTTAATGCTTGCCCACTTGCTTGCAATTCCCCTTCACCTGTGTTTCTTTTTGCCAGGCTAGCTTAACTCTCTGTTGGCCATCTTATCAAAGTCAGCTCCTCTGAAGTCCCATATTTTTTGCCTTGGAATGGGATGATTTAGATGTAGTAGCCAAATTGAACCATACCATGTGATGGTCACTGGCCCCCAGGTGACCTTCTACCTGGAGATCTGTGATCCCTTCCCTGTTAGTCAGTACTAGATCTAGGATAGCCCTGTATCTTGTGGCTTGTTGTACCAGTTGTTTGAGGCCCTCCCCCTGCAGGGAATCCACTATGTATCTAGTTCTGGCAGATGTTCCTGCTGGTATTGACCAATCTGTATCCGGTATGTTGAAGTCTCCCATTATCAGAACCTCCCCTTTAGCTGTCATGTTTTGTATATCCTCTAACAGTAATGTGTCTATGTCCTCCCCCTGGTCTGGGGGCCTGTAGATAACCCCAGTTCTTATGGCTTTCCCATTTCCTGTTTCCAGGGTGACCCACAGTTCTTCTGGCTCCTTATGTGTATTCTGAATTTCCGTAGCTTTGATATTTTCATTGACATACAGGGCCACTGCTCCCCCCCTTTTTGCACCTCAGTCTCTTCTGAACAATGCATAGCCAGGTACTGAAGTCTCCCAAGTGTGGTTACTGGTAAACCACATCTCACTAATTGCTACTATGTCCAGTTTAGCCTCTGACATTATTGCCTGCAGGTCTGGGATCTTATTTCCCAGGCTGTGAGCATTTGTGTACATGATTTTCCATTGGGCAGATTTCTGTGTGTTAGTTGTTGGGTGAGGTTTGGCATTACCCCTTTGCGTCGTATGGGGAGCCAAACCTTTTCTCTTACCTGGTGATGCAAATGAACTGCAAACATGCTGAATCCCTGTTTGACCACTAGCTGAGGGGGGAGGGGTGTTCTTCCCATTCAACGTATGGGGTGCTGAACCCCTCTCCCCATTTGCTAGTTTAAATATTCTGCAAAGACGTCAAACTTTTGCCCCAATGCACTGACTCCCTCCTTAGTCAGATGCAGTCCATCAAATTTAAAGAACTTTCGCTCCCAGAACTGTTGCCAGTTCCCTACAAATCTGTGTCCTTTTTCCTGGCACCAGCCTTTGAGCCACGTGTTTAGCTCCCCTATCTCCTCTTCTCTGACCTTCCGTCCATCTGCCCTCCTCTCCCAGACTGGCAGGATCTCAGAGAAGGAGATGCCAGATGAAATGGATGATAGTTTGTCACCCAGCCTGGTCAGGTGTTCCTTGGTCTCCACAACTGACTGGCTGGTGAGATCATTAGTCCCTATGTGTACTAGGACATCAATGTTTTCTCCTGCTTTGTGAACAATTTTAGCAATGCTGTCAGTGTCTATCCATGCTGATGTACCTGGAAGACATCTGACCATTACCCCTGGCTGGAGATGGGTATCAACTCCCTGAATCATGGATTCTCTTATGATCAGAAGTTTTTTGGATTTCCTTTTTGCTTTTTTTGTTTTGGTTCCTGATTTGGGTGAGTTTTGTTGTGCTAGCTCCTGTGCCGCAGTGTCCTGCTCTGCAGTGTCTTCTGCCTCTTTGTTTGATTTCAGAGATAGAGGCAGATATCTGTTTGTAGTGTTTATATGGTTTTTGGAGGTAATATGTTGGAGAGCAGAGAGTGATGGGGCACATGATTTGCCCCTCCTATCCACCTGCCAACCTCCTGGTCCAACTACCCTCTGCGGTCAAGGTTTTCCTGTTGGATGCTGGGGAAATGGTGGGTGGTTCTTATAATGTATTTCCTCTTGAATATGAAATTTGAGGTGTGCAATCTCTGCCCATGCTGCCCGGAGCTGAGCCCTAAGATCTCCAATGGCTCAGCATGTAGGATAGTGTCCTAAATCCTGTAAGACTGTCCTTCTGAAAATTGTTCCACAGTACCTGCAGTTAATGATATCCATTCCAGATAAGTTGCTGGGTTTATAACCTAGCCAGAGTAATTAGAAGGAAAAAAAATGCAAGTAATGGTTTGATTGTGTTTTGTTTTTGTTTAACTTGTTATAACAAATTAAATTACTAGTGCCCCTCTAAATGAGCTCACCTTGTGGGTGCCCCACTAATCCGCGCCCCTTCCTGCTCTGCCACAGGAAATGTCACAACTGTGGTATACTATAAAATGAGTGTAGTGTGGGGTGGTTGGGGATGGGGGTGGGTGGCTGGGCCCTTCCCCTGCTGAAAATGAAGAACCACGGATGAAAGAACAAAGAGGTAAGAGCAGAAACAATCAGTCAACATCAAATGCAGCAACCCTGAAAGCTTATCCTAATGTTAGATAAAACTGTAAAACCAGTAAAGCACCACCTGTAATAATTTCAGAGAAGATATACCCTGTAAGAAACACTTTGCTACAGAGAAAAATAAAGCAATGAAATGTTAGCAACAAACAGTAGCAATCTTTGTGAGTAAAAAATAAAAACAACACCACACAGTAAATCTGCTTAGCCAAAAGAAGTGTTAATCCTTTTCCCTTGCTCTGGTAAGGTTCTCTACTCTGCCTTTCAAGCAGTCTTGGAAGGAAAGAGCTCAGGTGAAGCTAGGTGCCTTGGCCAGCAAACCAAGTCTTCTACCTCCAAGATATCAACTAACCTGACCTTTTAACCTTTCTTTCTGTTGGAAATTACTGACAGTTTGCCAGCTCCACCTCACATACACACCTAATCCTTTGGAAGAGCTGTGGGAGGAAAGCAATTAGCTCCTTCAATGTGAGAAGGAGACTGAAACACCTCTGAGACAACTAACCTTTTCAACAAAAAAAAAAACAAGAATAAAATAAAACAGTGTCCAACAGTAATTTTGCTTAGCCCAATGATAAAAAAGTCACAAAAATGTAAGCTCCACCTGTAATAATTTCAGAGAAGATATACCCTGTAAGAAACACTTTGCTACAGAGAAAAATAAAGCAGTAACAGAAGATATACCTTGCAAAAGACAATTTGAATCAGAAGATTACAGCAGTAATCTGTTAGCCCACCTGTAAGGCACACCTTGTAATAATGCAGAAGAAGGTATACCAGCAACAACAATTTGAATCAGAGAAAAATAAAGCAATGAAATGTTAGCAACAAACAGTAGCAATCCCTGTGAGTAAAAAATAAAAACAACACCACACAGTAAATCTGCTTAGCCCAAAGAAGTCTTAATCCTTTTCCCTTGCTCTGGTAAGGTTCTCTACTCTGCCTTTCAAGCAGTCTTGGAAGTAAAGAGCTCAGGTGAAGCTAGGTGCCTTGGCCAGCAAACCAAGTCTTCTACCTCGAAAACCTAGAAAAAAAACACAGAGTTGTACTGAAGGGCTTGCAATAGGTGCATGTGCTTTAAAAAAAATGGAGATACACCATTTCCTGCCAATTACCAACCAATAAGCCTTACTTCAATTTGTGGAAAAATGTTGGAGAGTATTATTAAAGACAAGATTTACACCGTAAAGGCACAAGTCTGCTCTAGTTTGACAGCTGTCTCTTGGCCTCTGCCTTTTCATTTTTTGAAAGCCAGTGGGTGATAGAGAGAGAGAGTGAACAGACCATAAATGCAGTCTCAGCACCAGTGCCATTCCGTTCAGGTACTGCAGAGGTGAACACAAGTAGAAAGCACCCAAATATTTGCAGTCAATACTACGTGTACCACATGGAGTTGAGAGTACCATTCAAATGTGTATATATATATATATATTCTTGGTAAAGGCTCACCTACTATTTTCTGTTAATACATCAAGACAAGTCTATATAAGTGCAGTCATACATCAACAGTCTGATGTATGTTCCTTCTTGTCCAGAAAATGCATGACTCCCTCCCTCCCTCCCTTCTGGACTTTATCAAGGGCTCAGATAACAAATGTACACAATGTCTTCCATACCCCAGTCAGGAACTGTATTAACTTAACAATTGAATACATTAGATAACCTAACTAATACACCATAACAGCATAATCCAGTTTAAACCTTAGTGTTCAAAGAAGTTATATTTTAATAGACATCTAAAAACTTATTCAGCATAAAAGATATCTCCTCTAAGAGCCACCGATACTAAAATTCTGTATCTTATATTTAATTTACTAATCACTTGCCCATCAATTAATTCATACCTAATTCAGTATTAAAACCACAAGGCAATTATCAATACTTACGTTTCTTAGATCTTAAACAATCCACAAGTTCTTGTGTTCAGGCTTGCCTGCTAGTTTAGGAATGGTAGAGCCTGTTTTCCAATCACCAGGGAGGAACAAGTATTTAGGTCTATTGATTTAAGTCATTTAATGTTACCCTGACCAATCAGGAAGGTAAAATCATTCTCCTATGTTTTGTTCTCTGATGGGCTCTAATGTCATCACTGAAGCAAAGTGGAGGCTCCCATTCACAAAGTGTTAGTTCTTTGTTGTTACAGAAACTGTTAGTATGAAGCTGTTGGTGGTAAACAAAAATACCTCAATCACAGAGGAGTGCACTTCATATACCTACAGATGAGACAGAGCAATGATTAATAAAAACTGGTCAAGGATATTTTTTATTCATCTTAGAAATTAACAGCACAGACTCGATTGATTTAATGTTTTATGCAATTCACTGCAAAATTATTTACATGTCCCCCCACAAAAAAAACACGATATGACAGAACGTTTATGATTTCAATGAATTTGCTTACTATATAAGACATGCTCCGTGTGTAATAGTTCTGCAATCTACATGGCATTGGTTTTGCCATTGTCATTATATTTATCCTTTTCCCCTAAATGTGTCCTATGCTGCCTACTATGCTAATGTTATGTCTTTTTGTCACTGGCCGAACTGTGGTGTTACGATTTTCAGATGTACATTTGCCATAACTCAAGAAACCATACCTGTACAATTTTTAAAAGTACCATTATTACTAAGGAACACATTTTCTTTTCTGTTCATTTCTGTATTGCAGTTAGTGTTGGGGGGGGCTCCTAATGTCTCCACTCAAACTGTGACGTAACCTTCACAGGAAGTTGTTGCCTAGTAGTCCTGGTAATGTTAAGAATGTCACACCTACTATTTCATGAATTGCAATAAGGCAACAGAGGGTGGGTGGAATAAGGAAAATAGGAGAGGGCATTGTTTTATGTTAGAATCTAAAAATGTTTTTTCTTTTAATTACTTAACCATATTTTAAAATGAATGGCATGAAATAAAATGTTTTGTATTGGTGTACCTTGTGGCTGCAGTTGAACTGCCATAAAATCTGTCACAATTCTGTCAGTCTGGCTTGTGCTATCAAAAGTCTAGGTGCACTTATTCAGGTTGTATGCATGCCTTTCTTTCTGATATATATTTTACGCTTTATTTTTATTTATTTATTGAATTGCATGTTACAGTACATACCCAAGTCTGTCCATTCGTTTGTAAAGGCGAACCTGTATCAAGTCAATCCATTTCACTTAGGACTTGCAATCTTCATAACAAAGACAATGCAGTAGTATTCAGGTGCTATGTATAACAATGTGTCAAATGCACTTTATATGATGTAGTTTTTTTTTATCTCTATCTCTATCTCTGCCTTAATGTTTTTGTTTCTGTATAAAAGGCTATCCCCCACTCACTAAATTGCTGTCTTTTGTTCCACTGCTCTTTAAACTAGACCAGAGTTTCTCAAATGGTGAGGCCAGCCTACCAGGGGAGGCCCCAACCTGTTTCAGGGGAGGCTCAAGCAAGCCTTAAAATGTACTAAATTTTAATGTCAAGTTTTGGATGATTCATGTGAAAGAATGCAGCAAAATGAAAGTGAATAATGGCATGCGAATTTATGTACAAAATGGTTACCAGGAAAGATACACTCAACAAACACTTGTTGCCTGATATAACATGGGGAAAATACAGTTCTTGGAAACTGTGCAAAACAAAATTCAAAATAATGCAAACGAATAGGAACAAGGTAACGACTGATCCATTATACTGGCTGCAGAAAAGCACAAATACAAAGGCTAAGCAGAGAGATACTAGGAGCAAGAGCAGGAGGGAGCAAAATGGTCCCTGAGAAGGTGTTTAAGAGCAGGTAAAACTGACAAGGAAAGCGATCTGTCTTATGGAGGTATTGCAACGAGGGGTAAACAGAGTCCAAAAGTCAGAAGTGTGGAGCAAGTAGATTGACCTGGGAAGGGGGGTTGTAGAGAGGGAGACTAATAAGTTCAATAAAATGAGAATAAACTCAGCTACTCACATGCACTTCATTGTATTCTTCCTGTAATGTGCAAAGTATGATAGTTGTTCTAACTATGGGAAGGCCCAAAATTATTTCTATATTACGGGGAGGCTCAAGATCTTTTCCAAGACTTAGGGGAGGCTCACTATGACAATGTGTGAGAACTCCTGAACTAGACTAACAAGCAGAAACAGAGATAAGGACTAGAGCATAGTACATGCATTTGACACATTGATATACATAGCACCTGAACAATAGTTTTCTTAGTGGCTGAGATTATTGATGCCCCTTACTTCCACAGGGCTGTTACTTTGTGGACCCTGATTTATTTTCCAATGTGATTCAAAGCCCCAAAGTGAATCAAAACATAATTAAAAATATCTTGTTAATAACAGCATAAGACATTATGCTAAGGAACCTTGAGTTTGAACATCGCTGCCTCTTACAGTAAATGGCCCTGCACTTTTGTTTTAATATTATACAAAGCATAATGTACAGATGAATGTTTGTCCCAGTGTGCTTTTAAGACAGAGGGAAAGATTTCATAAACTATTGCCTTTGTTACAATTGATCTTCTATTAAATTATTCCCTTTAAACTTATAATACAACAAAAAGTAGACCTTGGGTTGCATAGTACACATATATTTTATTTTATTTATTTTAGTCTTTGGTAACCGGGTAAGTAAATAACAATAACAAATAACATTGCTCTAGTTGTCAATTTTTTATGTTAAAAAAAGTATGTAGACCAGGAGGTCAAACTTGATGCAAAAGGAAAAATCCATTTACTTTTCATTTTCAGAAATAATTACTTGCTTATGGTGAAGTCTGTTCTGATACAGTTTCATAATGTTGAAAACTCGATTCCAAATCGGAGGTCACATTACATGCAAAAGGTCAAATATAAAACATTTTTTAAATTGATTTACAACCAAAACAAAACTTATTTGGAACATACGATATGCAAATACAAACAATAAAACTTATACATTTCTCAGCTCCTTTTGTGGCACCAGTTTGAAAAACCAGAGATCAAATATGGTGTAAGAGGTCATTAACACAATAAACTGCCAACATGTAATAAAAAATTGGATGCTAATAAAGTATCTTTGTACATAAATTTGTTAATCCTTAGATATGTGTTGATATTTATATATAAAAAAATCCCATTAATGAAGAAAATAAGATAATGGTGATCAACACCAATTCAGCACTTCAGACTGTTAAAGTAACACAATACTCCTAATGTTTCCAGGGTAATTCTTGATCTGACAAAAAGCTACTGTAACAAAGGCTAAATATTTATCTGAAAGAACTGAATATGCCTTTTATGAATACAGATTCATAAGTGGTTATGATTTGTTGATCCATCCCGACAGTGCAGCAATTTATGTTTTTATTTCTTGTAAGTTGCATTGTATTTCCTTCCATCGCCCATGCAGATGTACATTAAAAGTTGTATATATCATGCCGATTGCCAATAGGGGAAAAACATAGCAGCTGGCTGTTGGGCTAGCTTCATCCATTTCCAGCTAGCCCACCTGAAAGCCCAAGACAAAGGCAAAAAATAAACTAGTATTCTGTGCAAACAAAACAAACTATAGATTGATTGATTGATTGATTGATACTACTGTTTGCAGTGCACAGTGTGCCTCAAGGCCCATCTACTCGGTATGCATGCAACAGCTGGGTTTCTATTTCTTGGTGGCTAGTTGGGGTCCTTCTCATGCAGGCTGTTGTTTGTACTTTTCCAGTCTGTTGCTGCTCAAGCAGGAGTTCCTCTTATGGGTAAGAGTCACCAGTGCAGTCCTGGATAACAGGTCAGGCACAATTACAGTGCTGAAGGATCGATGCTGAGTGCATGCAAGATTGGTTTATCTTCTCAAAGCTGGAACTACTTTTATAGATCTGTTACCTTATCCTCTTTGCATTTCCTAAAGTAAAGCCATTGGTAATACAAGCTCATACATTATTTGACAGCTTTGTTTTGCACTACAGATCAGCACACAATAATAGTAAAACTTGTAGAACATTAAAAAAAATTCCAAAATATAGACCAGGCTTTTTATGTTCTCTGCAAATCAAAGTAGTTACTTTTTTCTAGTTGTTTTTCCCCTGGGGTCTCCAGAGCTGCAGGTTTTACAGGAATGGGAAAACAAAGGCAGAAAAGGCAGTCTCCACCTAGGATCAAAATAAGATATAGATGTGCAAGTTTTGTAGGAATGGGAATACAAAGGGAGGGGGGTAGTTTCCACCTAGCATCAAAATGAGATATACATTGCATGGGTGGCTGCTGACTAGATTATTTCTTTGGTTTGGTGTGTGTTGTGTGTCTCTTTGGATTTGAAGAAGCCAGCGCCACTGCCATGCAAGTTTGTCAACCCATCCTGTCAGTGCAGTCATTTACTATTTTTCTTGTAAGTTGCATTACATTTCTTCCATTGCAGAGCAGTCCACAGCAGCTTATGTCTGGATAGTGATCAGTTTCCACCTAGGATCAAAACAAGATATAGATGGCATGGGTGACTACTAACTGGATGGTTTCTTTGGTTTGATGTGTGTTGTATTCAGATGGAGAGAAAGTTGTTTTTTTGAGCACCACATTAGCCAACTTCCCTTTTCTTCAGGGCAGTATGTTTTAATTGCAACTGTATTTAGTAACTGTAGGTAGAGATTCAGGAGCATAGGTGGGGAAAGGGAGAAGCTGGGTGGATTTCAAGGTATACCATCTGGTGGGATGTTGCAACAGGCTCCACCCAAGTGCTGCCCGAACATTCCTTTGATACCTGTAAATGGAAACAATGGAAAGAAAACTATACTGAACATTTTACTTTTTGTGAACTATCTGTATTGGATCTATGTTTATAGGAGGGGAAAAAACTACCAGCTATAGCCAATTTTTTTCTTTTTTTTAATCATGTATGTCATTAGAGTAAAGGAGGATCGTATATGAATGAATAATTGCAGAAAAACTAGTCACTGAAAAAAAGAGCCATAGTAATGCACAAAGCTTGCCAAAATGACTAGAAAAAGCAGCTGTATACAGACATCAGTTATAATTGAAAGGACCTCTGCAATAAGGACTGTGTAAAAGAAGCAGTTGCTTCTATGAGACAGACAAAGAGAGAGAGAGAGAGAGAAAGAGAGAGAGAGAGAGAGTGTGGACAGCTCATTGAAATTAAACGGGGATGGGAAAAGAGGGGTGGGGCAGTACAATGCAAAGTGGATGGTAGCGGGAGGGTTTCAAGAGCTTGGTAAGACAAAAAAAAAAAACAATTCCAGATCTAGAGTTGACAGCTATTTGCTGAATAACATCAATACACCTCAGGACAAGGAAGACTAAAATGCATGCAGTCTAGACATTTACTAATGTTTCCAGTTATTTAAACTGTTACTTAGGTTCTGGGCTCGGCTGGTACAAATCGCTGAACTATAGTGTAACCTAATTCATGACTGATATTGATAAAAAATGACAGACATTTTCCTGTCCCCTTTATCTTCAGCCCGGTCATGGCTCGCTAACAATCTTTGACCGTGAGGCTGCAAAATAATCATCTGCAACCGCTGCCAAGATTTTGCAAGCTCACAACCAAAGATCATTAGCGAGCCATGGCTGAAGATTATAAAATGTAAAAGGCTATGTTTTGACAAAACTAAAATAAACCAGAGGCATGGGTCAATAGAGGGAAGCTCCCTGATCTAAACTCATGCCCCAATTATTTCACAAGTCACCTGTAGGGAGAAATATTTACTTTTTTCCCAAACCCAAACTGAAAACAAGATGGCAGCTGTTGCGATCAATAAATTTCTCGCAATCAAAGATTCTTTGATTGCAAGCCTGCAAATTCTTTGATTATGAGGAGAGACGAGATGGCCAAAACCCCATTCTTCTTTTGTAAAATAACCACATGCATTTTCACATAGACTTATAATGGGAGCTAAATAAATTTAATAACTTTTGAATGGATTAATATTTGTTCACCAAACAAAAAGCGGCATATTCCTTCAACCAAGCTCTTTATACATGCCAAGTTTTAGATCAGCAGACCACACAATGGCTGCTCAGCACCATGGACAAAATCTGAAAAACTGCCCACAGAACTGGCAAAAAGATAGTTTTTCAGCATTTTCATGCACGAAAACCATAAGTTCAACTGAAACGCATCATGGCAGATCAAGAGATCTACCATGCTCCACCACACTTACCAAATTTCATGCAAATGCGTGGAATGGGTCCAAAGTTATTAACATGCAAAATTTCAAGTTTGACATAGAAGTGCCTTCATAACCCTAAATATAGGGGCGTGACCGCACCCCTAAAATAAATAAATAAATAAATACATATATATATATATATATTCATTGCAAAAACTACATTAATGCATCAGTTAGGGTTTTATTAAAGTATAAAAGATGGAGAAATTCAACATTAGAGATTTACGAACCTACCACCCCCCCCAACCTCCAAATACCAACAGGTGTTGGGGTGTGCCTTGGAATTGTCTGCACTAACTTTCACTCCATTCCATGTGTAAACAAGATGAGATGGTACAGTATAGGAGAACTGGATGAGAGTTAGGCTCAATGACTCCAAGGCACACCCTGACTCCTGTTGGTGTGTGGATGGTGGTGGTGGGCTGGGGGGGTGGTAGGGTTGGTTGAATTTCCCAGCTTTTTTATGCTTTAATAAAAATCCTAACTGATGCATTAACATAGTTTTTTGCAATGAATTTCTCTTCTTTTTGAGAAAATGTAATGTAACTGGTATGTGGTTGAGGGAGTGTGGGCCTTCCAGGCCCTGCACTCCTCTCACACTACCCTTTGTTGTATAATGATATACATGAGTGGGAGCATGAGGCCCAGAGTCAAGAAAAGTAAACCTTGTACCACCAATTTGGCAATATCTCAGTAACCGTAGCAACTATGGAAGAAATTATACTGCAGTTGTAATCATGATTTCGAAACCTTCATGGGTGCTTGGTCCACAGCTGTGGAGAGCAAAAAAATCTGTATCTCTAATCATTATTGAGATACGGGTACCAAAAGGTGCCGGGGGGCCACAATTCAATGGACATGTGTAACTCAGGCATTTTTAGAATTGTTTTCACCAATTTTCAACATGGCATTTTGAGGACCCTACTTTCATGAACAATGTCACTGTCATTTCATTAATCTGTCATGAAAGCTGAGTTTGCACAGTGAAAGTGCCATTCTGTGCCACAGGTGCAAAATCATGTTTTAAGCAAGATGTGAGAAATGACAGCTGTATACTGTTCACAAGGAGGTGTGGAAAAGGGTAATGTTGAAAATCAGGAGGGAAAATATGAAAAATTGGTGGTTACTAGCGCATGTAGAAACTGCACAATGCATGCTTGTAACGTGGCCTTTTTAACAATTTTTTAACAAGTTTTTAACATGAGCTTTTTGGGAAATCCCCTCATGAACACTTGCACAGTGATTTTGTTAATCCATCTGGAAAGTTGATTGCACACAGTGCCTGTGCCATTCTGTGCCAGAGGTGCAAAAACACATTTTGGGCAGAAAGTGCGAAATGACAGCTATCCTGTTCATGAGGAGGTGTGAAAAAATGGCAATGCTGAAAATCTAGAGTGAAAATATAAAAAATTGGCAAAGTTATGAGTGTGCGTAGAAACTATGCAATGCATGCTTGTAAGATGGCCATTTTATGGATTTTTTTGCACCAAATTTTCAACATTGGCTTTTTGAGACCTCCCTTCATGAACACTGGGACTGTCATTTCATTAATCAGCCCAAAAAGGTGATTCCGTGTGGTGACTGCAAAATCACCTTTCTGGACTGAGTAATGAGATAACAGTGACATTGTTCATGAGGTGCGGGCCCGAAATGCAGGTGAGAAGATACCAAAAAATGGCTGAGATATCCACATTCAAATTTTTTGTTTGTATCATAATCATATGAAGAAGGATCTTAGTTTGTATGACAAGATACGAACTAAGATCCCATGTCGTATGACTCATGAAGTAGGGTCCTAGTTCGTATCTCATCATATGAACTAAGATCCGACTTCATATGACATCGATACAGACAAAGAATTTAAATGTTAAATAACACACATTTTAAGGGCATTTTCTGAACAGTAAAGTGCAAAATGAACCTAGGCGGTCACAATAGGCAAGCTACTTGTGTTGGTTCCTCCCCAGAATATCATTTTGGGAGGTTTCCAAATCTGAATTTCAAGCAAACTGGAAACAAGAGGGTAGCCATACGAAAGAGGATTTTTTTCATACAATGCAGTATTCCTCTTTCATATCATACAGCTATATTGAAGTGCCTACTGAGCATGCTCAGAATTGTTTTCAAATTGTTGCATTGGAATAACTTAAAAAATGGCTTATTGTTTTTTCACCAGACTAGCAAAAGGGTCTAGCACTGTGGGATAGTCCCTTTCTATCCTGAAAATGTCATACCAAACAAACAAATTATCTGGGCTGTAGGCAAGTTCAAAGAAAAATCCCAGCAAAGTCTAAGGGTTAAAACATGAGTTTTCACCTCTCCATAACTTGGAGACCACACATCCAACCACAACAGAACTTGATAGATCAAGAGATCTGTACCACAGGAAGGTGCATACCAAATGTCATGCAAATCCGCCCCCAACAGTTGCAAAGTTATTAAAGTGCAAAATTTGAGTTTAACATTGAAGTGCCTACTCAACACTAACTATAGGAGTATGACCGTGCCCCTAATATATATATATATATATAGAGATATATAGATATATATATACACACACACACATATATATATATGTATACACAGACATGATATATATATATATATATATATATACAGTATATGTGTGTGTATGTATTTATATATATATATATATATATATATATATATATATATATATATATATATCTATATATGATACTGCATTTGGAAATGCATTCACAACTTGTACTGGTTGAGCCCTGACCCCTCCACCACACACACACACACACACGCATACACACACACTTGATGATGACCATGCTGTATGTTTTAATTTCACATCATGCCTATAGCACAGCAACTTCTAATTACTTCAACTAGCCACTTAGCAAGTATTTATGCAAAAGACTGCCTTTAGAAATATGTAGATTTGGGCAAGATGTCTGTTTTTACTTTATCTGACTGTTAAGCATTACAAGTAAGATTAATGTTGCTTTTTTTGTTCTGTTTGTAGCTGTTGTTTTTTTTCTTTGTTCAGCAATTTATAGGAAAACATGAGAGGATTGCAAAGCATTTACTGAAACTGCTCCTACAAGTTGTAATGCAAAACAGAAATAGAGTTAACATTTTGACAGCAATAATGTGCAGGAAATACATATGGTGCTGCCATAGGCCAGGTATGATGGAGAACTCAACTATGTTACCCCTCCCCACATCCACCAATTCAGCAGAAGTAATTTTAGGAGACCCTGCCAAGGATTTGGGATGACATGGTGGGTCAGCTGGCTGCCTAAAGAGTGCTAGTTCATCTAGCTGTGCAAAATACTTTGTTCTCACTCTTTAATGGACTGCAGCACATGAGCAGTTTGATAAATTAGCTACCTGCTATTTAAACTTAACTTTTAGATACCATATGCTCCCAAACTACCTATAGAAAACATCCCTGTACAAGCATAACCTCATGCCAAAAACAATGCTGACATTTTAGATTTGAACCTGAGGTGACAAAAATAATTGTGGGCTGTACATTTTTTTAATAGTGCAGGTACAGTAGCTGCTTAAATCTACTATGTTTCAATCTAGTTTTGTATGTTGTAAATAAATGCAAAACCAGACTGGAAAACATGGGGCCTAATTCTAGAATGATGGTGAGGTCGCCACCAAAGGTGACTTGTGCCAAACACGGTTGTGCCAGGGACCCTGTGCCTGATTCTCTATCAGGCAGGGTCTCCTTGGCTAAGTCTCATGACTTGCGTCAACCGTACAGGTATGTCAAATGGAGGGTGAACCGGGACAGTTGGCTGCAAGCCTGTGGCTTGCCCAAGTGAACGGTGCAAGTTTCCCCCACCCGCCAAACACACACTATTCAGCTCTGCAGGACTAGTGGACCTAACCCCCTCACCAATGCCCGATCCCCCACAAAAAAAAAAAACCCACAGGGCTAGCACCCCCATGCCTGATCCCCCAAACATGTGTCCAATGACAAGCAGGGCTAGCACACCCCCCTCCATGTCAGATCCCCAGCAGTAATTGTAAAACCCCACAGGACTAGCACCCCTCTCCTCCACTCCTTGATCCCCAGAATTGCATTATGCACAACTAAACCATAACCCCTGATCTCCCTGATAGTCTAGTGGTCCCCCACCTGGCAGTGATAGTCCACCCCACACCCCTGACCCATACACATTTGGTGACTGGAACAGCCCACCTCTCACCACCACTGCCAGCCATTGACTGAGCCCCGTATCAGCATGTACTACTGTAAATAGTATGCACTCAATGAATGAATGGGGGATTGGGCATAGGGGGGTGCTAGCCCTGTGGGGGCATTCAATATATATTTGGGATATGGGGCATGGGAGGAGTCTGCTTGCCCTGCTGAGCATTCATGTGTCTTTGGTGGATGGGGCATGGGGGGGCATGATTAGCTCTGCAGGGCTTTACCGCTATCAATTTGTGGATTAGGGCATGGGGGGGCAAGTCTTGGGAGTGGACTGGAGGCAGATCTTCACAACCCCGGGGGGGCATAAGTACACTTACAAGAGCTAAAAGCTGGTGTAACTGTACTTTGGTGGATGTCCTCTAGGGGTTGTTTGAGAATAGCAAACCCGGGGTCTTGGTTGCTGCCCTTCCAATATAGGGTGCAACTGCTGCCATAAACGCCTTAGCACCATGTCACAGGGGGTTTAGAGTGTAACTGGTGGCATAAGTCCACTTTGTTGAAAGTAGCCAGTGGCATATCGTAGGCTGCTTGCAAAATACCAATCGTTGCAACTGCTGGCTTAACTTGCTGCTTGCGCCATTTGTTTTGGTGTAAGTTGAGTTACGCCAGGTATAAGCTTTTGAGAATCGGGCCCACTATATTTAAACTATTACCAGGGGTCAATCTTAGCATTGTTTTACTAGCCTAAACACTAGTGCAAATTGACCAGGGCTAGTGCAGCTAACTCTCTACTAGCCGCCTTTACTAGTGCAGATTTTCATGGCTGTTAGTGAAGTTAAAAATGTCTCTACTTTAGCATTCTGTAGTGTTCATGCTAATCTCTTTCAGTGTTCCAGATGGCCAGGTGTGATTAACAGCTCGTTAAGAGCTGCAATTATCTGGCAGTTCGAGAGAGGGATCCCAAAAATTACTCAATGTGAGTCATTATCACTCCACTGTTAAGACTTTCAGCTAGTGTTCAGGGTGTGATCAAGAGTAGAGTGCTGTTAAGTCACTAGGTTCCAGTTTTCTGAATGTGTCTATGTCTAACAATTTGTCCAATATTATTAAGACCGGTGCCCCTCATTTCTCTACATTTTGAGTATTTGTATCCAACATTTCAGTGACAAAATGCAAAGAGGTATACAGGATCGGCCCTGCAGGTGGTAGGTTTTATCCCAGCCACACCATAACTTCCCTCTCCCCTCCAAATCTCTTAATTCTGTTCTTTCCCTTGGCACCACTGCAGACCAGACTCTGAAGTGACCATCCATAGTTGCCATTACTGACAAGTGTAGGGGGTCCATTGCTCTTCTAAATGGACCATGCCAGCCATCACCATCTATACAGTTCCCCCCCTTATCCCACTCAGCATGTCCTTTCAGCCTAAAAACAAAGCTTTGGATCATGTATGGTACAAAAATAAACCTTGATAAAATACATAAATTGAAACCTTGAAATAGGCATTCCTGGGGTACATAGATCATCATTATACAGAAATAGAAATAGCCTAGTGTTATGCCTGTGCACTGTTTCCCCTAGGCTGATAAAAGGACAGTGTTTAAGAAAAATCTGTTATTGTTGGGGCAGAGCATATTAAAATCAATGCTTTTACAAATAAAAATCTCATAGTTTTCTATTTCCCAAGCCCCTTAGGTTTGTCTAGCCTTCACCCCAAAGAAATCTTAGATGTGCTCCTGGCTCACTTGAGACTGTACAAAAACTTTCAAAAGTGCAGGTCTCCAGTTGACTATAGGGTGGGGACTGAGAGTGTCTTTCTCTGCCTGACTCTGTTCATTGCCCTGTGGGTGGTGGTGACCATACCTCTCAACCTCCTGCCTCATAAATCAGGGACAAGGCTTAAAAAAATCAGGGACAAAGGACCAAAATCAGGGACACATCTTAAAACTTGGTGAAATCCACTCAGGAAGCTGGTAGAATATGGGGCTTAGTGCAAAATGCATTTTCTAAGGAAAAACAATTCTTTAGCTTTAATGTTTGACATTATTTTGTGCTTCCAACCACCACTGTTTGGTCACAGAAACATAATTTTTAGGAGGGACAGAGTAAACTTTTGAGGCAAAATCAGGGACGTCCCTGAAAATCAGGGACAGTTGAGAGGTATGGTGATGACAGTGTGGTGAGGTGCATGATGATGTCAGCTATTGTGGATGCAGAGCTAGGACTGCTTGACTGAACATTTGCTGTTGTGATATCCTCTCTCTGTTTGGTGTGGGGGGCAGACAGAGGAAGAGAGGAGGCTATGGTACAAAAAAATGAGGGGGCTCATGGTGATGGCACTGCAGTCTTTTTTTCTGCTGGGAAGCTGGAAGCAATGTGGGAGCAGGATAAATGTACAATAATCAGAGTATTTCTTGGCTTCAATTGCATTGTTTCCTGCATAAGTGATCAAAATGTACCATAATAATTAAGGGCTAATGCAATCATTTGTGGGCTAGTGCAATCTTGAATCAACTTGCCCTGCTGGCTAGTGCAAAAAAAGTTAAGGTTGACCCCTGAACCTGTACCCTTGAATCCCCCTCAATCAACATCCTTCTTGGGAACAGCAAGATAATCACCATCAGTGCAGTATACCTTCCCCCTGGCATCCCCCTAAATGACCTTGATTCTTTCCTTACCATCAATAACTCTCTCCCCCTTGGATGAGAATGGATCATCCTCAGAGATTTCAATCTGAATTGGTTATCCCCAATCCTCCTCAACCAGGGAATCTGTAAACAGCCTCGGTCTCTAACAGATCATTACATCTCCCTGCACCGCCCTGTCTCCCCCACCCTCCCTACTCTGCCTGCGCTGTCCATTTCCATACCCTTCTGAGCCTTCTCCTCTCACTCCTTCCTACCTTGTTCCATACAACCTCCTTGCACCTTGGCCCTCACCCCTTTTCCCTGTCCCCCTACATTCCTCTGCCCCTTCCACAATCACCCACCTTTCCTGGTGATGCACCCCTCCCCTCTATCTGATCGACAAGGCCATCTACAATACTGCTCACTTTTCTCTCTCCACCCCCCCACCTGCCAGGGGTGCTCCCCTGTACTTATTACATTACATTTTTGCCTTTGTCAAATGCTACATTACATTGTTTCCTTTGTCGATTTTTATTGCTGTAACAGTGTCCGTTGTTTATTAACATGTTTTATATGATTGATTTAACTGTGACTATGTCTGACATGGAACCTTTGTAAAAGAGCTCCTGCTCAAAGGATGTTTCCAAATAATTAACAAATAAATAAAATAAAATAAATACTTCCACCACAAGCACAAATTACAAGACCAGCCATGAATCTCTTCTTGATTGGATCTTTGTTTCTTACCCATCCCATGTCATCTCCTCAGGGGGTTCTGTCTGATGCCATCAGTAACCACTGTGCCGTCTACTGTTGCTGGTCCACAAGAACCCCTCACCGCAAACACAAATTCATTTTTTCTCATCAGCTTAAAAACTCAATCCTACTGAGTTTGCTACTGCAGTCACAGACACTGACTGGTCCTTTACGGAATCCATTACGTACATTTATGCAGTCCTTGATGAGTTCAGCAACAAATTGCTCTCCATCTGTGACTCTCTCATCCCCATGAAAAAAATTAGGGTTAAAGGCCATAGCCATGAATGGATCCCATCCGACATCCATAAGCTCAAGAGGGAAAGAGACAGGGCCTGGGCATAATATAGGAAAAATAAAATCTCCTTTGCCAACTCCAACTATATAAAACCCTTCACAACCGCTGTAAGTCTGTGGTGCATGCTGCTAAAGTAAACTTCATCATCGAAAAACAAAGTGACTTACATGGAAACCCCAAGCACACATGGCACATCCTTAACCACCTCATTGGTAGGGGGCACTATGATGAACTGTTCACTCTCTCCACCAGTGGCCAGGTAGTCTTGGATCCCCTTGAAGTCACAACGCTATTCAATAACCATATCGGTAACCTGGACAAATATAAGCCCAACCTCCCCACTTCTGCTGCGCCCGCCCCTCAGTCCACCTCAAACCCCCTCCCTAGTTTATACTTTTGCTACCTCTTGGTTAAATTAATTAAAACCAGCAAGACACATCCCTCCATCGGCCATGACAATATTGACTTCAAGATCCTTAAAATAGCATGTGAATTCCTTGCCATCCCCCTAACAAACATTTTTAATCAGTTCTTCTGTTCCAGCACTATCCCTTTCAAATGGAAATGTGCCATCATCAAACCCCTGCACAAATCAAGGCCTTAAGATGACATCAACAACTATAGACCCATCTCCCTCCTCACCCACCTCTCCAAAATCTTAGAAAAAATTGTCCACACACAAACCATAGGTTTCCTCAAGGAATATGACCGTCTTACTGAAGCACAGCATGGTGTGCAGAGCAGGCCACAACACCAAGACTGCCCTTATTAAATTTACTAACTTCATCAATAGGGCTTCCAACAATGGCCTTACACTGGGTTGGTCTTTGTTGACCTCACAAAGGTTTTGACCTCATTGATTACAGTGTCCTTCTCAATGCCCTCTCTGGTCTACACTTCTCCTCTGACATCGTCAGCTGGTTCCATAACTATCTCAGTCATAGGTGCCATTAAACTACCATAAACGGCATCCTCTTCAAATCCTGCCCAATGAAATATGGCATACCTCAGTGATCAATCCTTGGCCCTCTCCTTTTCACCCTCATAGTCAACCCCCTCCCAGAAATCTGCCGGCACACAGAACTTATCCTCTATGTGGACGACGCTGCCCTGTACTGCAAGGATAAGAAACACTCATCTTTATGTGACAAGTTTCAGCATGATTTTCTTGCTCTTCATTCCTGGTTCTCTTCTCATAGGCTTGTCCTTAGTGTGAAGAAAACCAAATTATGTTTTTCTCCAACCCTTGTAAACTGACCTCTTTTGATTTCTCTCTCAATGATAATGATGGCAACCTCATAAAGAGGGTGTCTGAGTTCAAATATCTCGGTCTGCATCTTGACTACCACTTGAACTTTGACACTCACACAAATCTACTAATCAAGAAAGCCCACCAAAGGATTAGTATGCTCTACGGAGTGAGGCCTTTCCTCACAACTGAATCAAAGCTTCTCCTAGCTACCATTTTTCTAGTTCCACTGTTTGACTATGGAATTCTTGTCTATTTTCCCCCGTTATCTCAGAATAGTATAAACAAGCGCCGCACCACCTGCCATAACATGATTTGCTTTGTTTCTGGGCTGCCCAGATGTACCCACCACTTTGACCTCTACAGCCTTTCTAACTAGCTCCACCTGGAGGAGAGACTCAACAGCAAGATACCTATCTTTTTCTATAAGCTTTCCCTCAGCCTCCCCCCCCCCCAGTATCCAATCCATTTTCTCTCTGTTGGTCCCCCTAGGACCACACGATGCTCCTCCTTTCTTTCCTTCATCACCCTTTCTGTTGGATCACCCATGGTCAAAATACCCTCGCGTTCAAGGGTATCAAACTTTTCAATGTCCTTCCCTCATCCAGTGTCAATCCACTGCCTCATTTAAATGCATCTTAAAGATCCACCTATCTTTGTCTTTTCGCTGCAAATGTTCTCCCACTTGACTGTTCCCCTTAACTACTCCTCCTCCCTCCTCCTTTTACTCCTTTCACTTCTTCTCCAGCACTCTCCATTTTATTGCACTTTAAACATATTGTTTAGTTTGCAGTACCCATTGTATGATTTGACATTAATCTTGTGACCTTCTTCTCTACTGCTTGGTCCATTCTGCTTATTCCTGATTGTCCCACTTTTTATGATTTATAAAATTGTTTTTTATTTTGTTTGAAAACAAACTCATTGTTCAGTTTTATATTACCTACTTTTTTCTTGTAACCAGTTCTACTGTTTGGACCATACTGTACATCCCTGCTTATTTTACTATGTTTGATGTATGAAATTGTTTGTATTTGTGTTAAGAACTGATGCTTGTGAAAATGGACAACCTCTGCTCACAATGCCTTTCCAGTATAATAAATAAACTGAAACTTATCAAATAAACATGAAAACAAATGCAAATTGAAGCATCACTTCTTGGTTTTAACTTTGGTGCAAAACAATGTACAGCACTTTAGCATCACTACTGTATCTGTAATCATTTTTTTTTGCCTAACATAAATGCCAGAATTTCATAGAAATAAAGCATACATTTTTATCCAGTTTCACACTGCCCCACTATAAAACCAAAAAAAAAAGTTTTTTTTTTGAGAGGAATTACCTATTTATGTTTTGGAAAGCAGTATTACATTTGGGACACTTGTAGTTGGCAGATGGTGAAATTTTCTTGCAAGAATTCAACAGCAGGGCTATATGATCCTTTATTCCCTCCCTGACCCTCCCAGCCCATTTCGATCTTACCTGAACAAAGGCATTAAAGTTATATTGTGCCCACTTACCATCTCTCTATGGCCCCTTTGCAACTAATGGTTTGAATTGTTTTCCTAGGTTGCCCTCAATGACATGAAGAAACAGGCGTTGCCACTGTACCACCCTTGGTGAATATTCAAACACAGAAACACAGAAATTGTTGGCATAAAAGGACCACATGGCCCACCTAGTCAGCCCAAATGGTCCCTGCCTAGTCTGTCTCTGCATCCCATAAATGGTCCCTGGCAACCGTCCCTCCTCCCTGTCTATTTCCTATCTACCTGTGTCTATCCGTTCCATGCTTGAAGCCGCCTAGTGTTTTCACCTCCACCACTTTCACTTGCAGTCTGTTCCAAGCAGCAACCACACTTTCAGAGAAGCAGTACTTCCTCACATCCTCTTAATCCCCCCCCCCCCGTCCAACTTCATCAGAAGCTCTCTGGTCCTGGTGCTCTTTCTCATTTGAAATACACTCCTCCCCTGCACCCTGATCATCCCTGTGAGGTACTTGTAGCCCTCTATCATGTTTCCTCTTTCTCTACACACAAGGGACAGAGATTTTTAAGCATACTGTGGTGAGACTGCTAAGTGTGACAGAAATCTGCCTTAGCTGTTTATTTATTTATTACCTACAATCAGATTACAACCTTTGAGTCAGAGACTTGTTTACAAAGGTACCTCATCGCAGGGAGGGTGGACAAACAAAATGTGAGGTGAGACATTGGTAACAACACAGGTGAGATACAAGGTGTAAAACAATAAAGCAAACACAAGATGCACTAACTATACAAGGCTTATTCGTACCCTGTGACAGATACCAGTGCTTAGTAGGCTGGGATGTTCAGGGGTACTCTGGGAGGTACTATTAGGGACAAGGTATTTGCATAGGGCTATTTTGAATGGGCCAATTCTGGGGATGTTTGTGATGTGCGCAGAAAGTGAGTTCTACCAGGCAGGTGCTCTATGGTGAAAAGATCTTTGGCAGAGTGAGGTCCTGGCTCTAGATATTTGGAAGGTGGCTTTAGTGGCATTCCGGGTGAGTGCCGGTCGGGATGCCTGTTGCAAGGGTGTAGTGACCCCTGGAGAGCATTGCCCAGATAGGGCCTTTTTTGCCAGCAAGCAGGTGTGATATTGCAGCCACTCATCAAAGGTGAGTATGTTAGAGGCAGAATAGAATAGACATGTATGGGTTCTGCTATGGGCACCGGTCAGGAGCCAGCAAGCTTTGTTGATAGAGATCTGGACTTTAGTGAGGGCAGTATGGTCAGCAGCTGCAAAGGTAGGGAGTCCATAGTCTGCCAAGGACAAAATGGACGAGGTGATGGCAAGTTTTAGGGCAAACTCAGGGAGGCAGTCTTTGTAGCGATAGAGGAGACCAATCAGGGAGTTCATGGCCGATGACAGAGCTTTAAGATGGGTATGAAAGGTAAATGCTGAGTCAAATGTGATGCCCAGATACTTGTAGGTTGATACCTGTTCAAGGGGGTGGAGTGTGCTGGGGGTGATGTGAAGGGGAGCATCACTGGAGTTATTTTGGTGTTGTGCAAAAAGCATAGATTTAGTTTTTTTCAGGTTTAGGACTAGATGGTGGTTGAGGAACCATTTTTCTGCTTGGCTGAAAGTGCATTGCAGGATGCTTTGGAGCGAGAGTGGGTCGGAGTGTGAGGCAATGACAGCGTCATCAGCGTATAGAAGTTTTTACCTGTGCAGGAGCTAGGGAGGGTGTTTTGGAAGAGGCTAAAAAGGGTAGGTCCAAGGATGGAGCTTTCGGGGACCCCGGAGCGTACTGGTAGGTTTGTTGACAGGGTTCCATTCAATTTGACCCTTTGGGATCTATTCTGGAGGTAGCTTGAGAACCAATTCAGAGGGCCTGGTGAGAATCCCGGTTGGCTAAGGGAGTCTAGCATTAGTGGGTGACACACAGTATCAAAGGCCTTAGATAGGTCAATGAATACTGCACCAGCAATTTTCCCAGCATCAAGTGCTGTGTGGATTTGGTGGGAGAACTCCAAAAGGGTTGTGGAGGTGGTGTGACCCCGGTGGAAACCATGTTGCCCTGGGCATAGTATGTTGTATTTAGATAGGTAGTCCATGAGTTGCGTGGGTACTATCTTCTCCAGGGCTTTGGGGGGGGGGATGGAGATGGGCCTGTAGTTGTTTGGTAATGTTCGGTCTCCAGTCTTATGGATGGGGGTGATTTCAGCCTATTTCCATGCACTTGGGAATTGGCCAAGGCATAGGAATCGGTTGAGGAGATCCGTGAGGGGGGCTAGTGTGACGTCCAGTGTGAGGCAGAGTATCCTGGAGTCAAGGGGGTCACTGCTCGGGTTGTGGGAGGAGAGGGCTTTTAAGAGGAAAGGTTTGGTGTCACAGGGTGAGATGGTCCGGAAGTGGAAAGGGGCCGAGAGGTAGTAGGGTGGTTGGATGGGAGGATGGGGTCAAAGAAATGGGCAGGAAGAACTGCACTTAGGTCAGAGAAAGTTGTGTTTAGGCAGCCTGCAATGCACGTTTGGTCCGTACTAACAGTGCCATTGATAACGATCGGGGGGGAGAGGGTATTCCCATTAAGTTCTTTTATGTTATCCCAAAAGGCTCGGGCAGAGCCCCAGGATGATGTTAGGGCAGATTGATAGTAGCTGGCTTTTGCTTGTTTAATGGCCCAGGTGCGCTGGTTACAGGCTGTTTTATAGGATTGCCTATCCTCTGTCCTGCCGGACTCAACTGCAATGTGCCATAAGTTGTCCCTATGTTTTAGTTGCTGGATCAATGCAGGGGAAATCCAGGCAGCACTCTGCCTCCTTGGATGAGATTTGGTGATGGGGGCAAATAAGTCACAGGCCTTGCTGAAGGCACTGGTGAGGAAGGCTAAGGCAGTATCTATGTCTATTGCAAGGGTGATTGGGGACCAGTCGAGCTGGGCAAGGTGCCGCTTAAGATTGTCAAGGCCCCTAGGGTGGAAACAGCGTCGGGAGGTGGTATTATACTCAGGACTGAGTGTGGGGGAGGACGAAAAACATAGAACAGGAGAGTGGTCACTGAGGGAGTCTGCTAGGAAGTTAACAGACTTTAATTTGTGTGGTTGGTTAGAGAGTACTATGTCTAAGAGGGAGCTGGTCCCCCAGCTTGCTTGGGTCTAGTGGGCTGGGTGACCAATTGTGATAGGTCAAGGGCCACAAAGTCATCCTTAATGTTTCCTGAGGTGGGGCTGAGCCAGTTGGTGTAAAGGTCTTCTAGAATAAGCTGTTCAACCTTGTGTAGCAAGGTGGAGAGATAGTCTGTGAGGGATAGGATAGCTAGGCTTTGCACTCATGGGGGTATGTAAGTGGTAGTCAGGTAAAGCGGGCCATGATTGGGGTGCGGAGTAATTTTCAGAGTGATGGCTTATGCCCTATGGCCAAGCTCAGGGGTTGGTAAAGCATGACCTAGGATGGAGTAGAGCAGGTAGATGGCACAACTATCTCCACTCTTACCCACCCGATCTGCCCTGAACAGAGTAAAACCAGGAAGGGAGACAGCTGAGTCTGCGGTAGATTGGGAGAGCGAGGTTTCTACTATCATAAGGATGTGGGGTGTGTGCTGTGCTACCCAGCATTGGAGTGCTGTGGTTTTCTTAGGGAGACTGCATATATTCATAAAAGCAATGTGGAGACTATTACCAGGGTGGGGTGGTGGTATCGTAGTGATGCCCGGCCCAGGGTTAGGGTGGACATTCCTGGAAGGAATTAGGAGTAGGCTAATAAGACGTAGTGAAGGCCTGTGGTTGTTATGGAAAAGATGCTTGTGAAGATGCCACGATCTCAGGGGGGTAGTGCAGGGGATGGGGAGTGAGATGAGGGCAGGTATAGCTAGTGAGAAGAGGGACCATCGATTACAGTGTTCAGGGGACGGGGGGTGGACATTGGCGGTGGGTGAGGGGGGGCAGTGGGGTGGTCCAGCATGCAAGGTAGATTAGTGGGGAGAGACAATAAGGTGGCTGGGCTGTGAAAACAGGGGCAATCTGTCTGAAGGGGCTTGGATTCAGGCAGGGGTGCATTTATAAGAGAGCTGTAGGGATCCACAGCGGTGGGTGGGTATAATAACAAGAGGAGTGATGAAATTGTCCAGAGTATTGTCAGAGTCAAGTCTGTGTGTGGATTTTGAGCAGGGAGAATAGAGTTTGAATGCAGGGTCCCCCAGTGTTGAAGAAATATAACCTGCAGATGGAAAAGTTGGCTGATTGGTTCTGGCACCTCACGTGACTACTAGTATAAAACAGAGTGCCAACCAAGGGTGGTGTGGGGGTGGTGGGGAGCAGGCCTGCAGCACCAGCGGGGCCAAAAAAAGCTCAAAGACCAGCAATGCTCGTGCTTTCTTCAGGCAGCCAGGCACTGCTCCTGAGGTGTTTGAGAAGGTGTTCCTATGCAGTCGGGGGTGGGGGCGATCCATCAATGAGGTCCTGGGGAGGGCAGGCTCTCCAGCCCTCACGACCCTCAGTGGTCTTGGTTTTTTCATCGCTGGAGTCCCTGGAAGTGAGGAGAGGGGGGGGTTTAAACAGAAGCCAGAGGCGTGGTCTGGTAAATAAATGCACAGCACAAACAAAGGGAGTCTGGTTTCACTATTCAGGAGCTGAGGAAACGTCTGTAAGGGGTGATGAGCTTGCTATGAATGTAACTCCCCCAGCCTGCACAGAAAACCATACTTTGGTACAGATCAATCACAGAAAAGTATTATTTACATTACAGGTCACTGCAGTTTAGCATCAGTGATATTTTGTGTCATAATGTAACTCACGATGACAATACAGTATTTCATTTAATTCTATAACAAAATTGACTGAACGAGGTGCAGCAGTTTAATCCTCCCAACAACAATTTTTCTGTGGCCTAAGTGCACAACTGTGAGTGTTTAATGCACCCATCAAATGCTAGTGGTGACTGGTGTACATTTGGGTCAGTACATATTGCAATGTGATTTACAGTATTAAAGTACTTTATGAAATGGCAAGAAGAAATGAAGCCATTTCATTGGCTGAGAGCCCGGTGCAAAATAGGTTCCACACACTGTAAAAAACAAATCCCACCCCATCACTGCCCACTGATCTGTATAACAGAATGTTTGCAAAGTGATTGTCAGTCATTGCTTTTTCCCTACTAAAGTGAATACTCACATCACTTGCCATGTCGGACATCAACAATGTTGGTTGTGATCTAACTTTCACTGAAGATGAGCTTGAGCAGATCTTTAGTGATTCTTTCAATGATGATCCTGAGAATACAATTGAAAGCAATGCAGTGAGTTCAGAAATACCACTTAATTCTGTTGCTGCTGCCCACGCCACTGCTACGACACGTACATCAATCAAGCCCTTCAAACTTTCCCTTTAAAGGGCCTATTTTTCCTCATGTGTAAGGTTATCTAGTTAAATAAATGGTTTTAAACAATTTGAAAACATTTGTACGGTATTTTTCCATTTTACAACTTAAGTGAGTCATTTCATATGCGCAATAAGACACTCCAGGGGTCGTATAACATATTTTATGCACACTGAAGAGGCTGAATGCACTCGGCCAAAGCCTCATGCCTTACAGCACCCATAGGTGTGTGTAAAATATGTTCTGCAGACACCCTGTCATATCTTATTGCTTACTTGATAGAGAAGCATTAAGCAGTAAATCACTGATTCGTTGTCAGGCCTATAATGCTGCCTCAGTATTTTAGCACTGCAGGATGCTGGGAATATGACCATAACATTGAGTGCGGTCCTGCTGGGGAGCAGCTGTAGGGATAGAGGATGCAGATCATTTTGAAGGATGGCACACCGACTACCAATCTGGTTGGTATGGAGGACAGAGTGGCTCTTAATGCCAAACCCTACAGATGGATTTGGATTCTGGTCACGCATCAGCTGCATGATTTCAAAATTTGTCAGGAAAAATACAATGCATAGGACTGGCAATGGAACTAACAGTTCTGTTTTGACAATAATAAGATGAACTTTTTACACTTGTGTTGTATAGACTGACAACAATCGAAGAGGTTTGCATTTTCAGGAACCCCCAAGGCAACCCCTCCCTGCACATCACAACGTTTAATGTGTTCAATAAATAAACTTTAATATGTTTAATGAATATTGCAGTCTTGTTAAAAAATAAGGTTTCACCTTTGCTATGCTCTTTGCTTTACTAACATCCAGCTTATCTAAATATGTACTGTACTGTGCATGGCAAATGACAAAGGCAATTGACATAAGTAAAGCAGAAATGTTAAATCAGGGTTGGTGTACATTGGTAGTGGCCCCCCTCCATAAAAGAGGTCCAAGGGAAGAGCCAGAAAATTACAGACATGTAAGCTTGACATCTATGGAAGGCAAGCTCATGGAAACAATCCTCAAAGTGAGTCTTGTGGGATTCTTAGAGACAAACAGACTTTGAGACAGGAGGCAACGTAGATTTGTGCCAGAGAAGTCTTGACAAACCAATATGATAGAATTCTTTGACTGTGTTATAAGGGCCATCGATAAGAGACAAGCAGTTGACATCCTTTACTCGGACATTGGCAAAGTCTTTGACTCTGTCTCCCACAGGAGACTAATTAAAAAGCTAGGAGGCCTAGGGGTAAGTGACCTAATGGTAAAATTGGTAAAAAACTGGCTTGGGGGGGGCACAGAGGGTAGTGATTAATGAGGAATACTCAGAAATAAGGAATGTCATGAGTGGTATTCCACAGAGTTCTCGGCTTGGACCAGTGCTTGGGTTTTAGTGTCCATTTGTGCAACAATGTCTGAACTTCCTCTAATTGGATGGACAGGTGACATGGAGGAGAATGTCATGGAGGAAGAGAATGCACTGCAGCGGTATACAGTAACTCCAGAGCACGTCCTCTCTGCATGATGTCCAGAACACATGCATCCACTGATATTGCCCTTTGCTTTGGCAGATAGGAGAGTCTGCCCTCCCATCAGTATTCCTGGATCTTTTAATGGGACTGGGGGAAGAAGAAGAGAGTCAGAAGGCTGCTATGTTGGTAGGGATGCCACTGGTTCTGGCAACAACATCCTTCAGGCCCTGGCATGGGCACCAGGCGACAAGGGAGGAAAGGTAGGAGCACACTGAGACCTGTGCCTTAGGGTACAAAAATAGCCATGGGCAGGGTAAGAGTAGGGCCAACATGTATCATTGTCATCTTGTTGAATATTTTTGGTTTGTAATACAATGATAAGTTTGTACGCCTTTGGCTCAGGTCAAGCCTAAAAAAAGGCTATTGGTCCAGAGCTTCTTACCTGTTAAAGAAATTCAAATAAATAAATAAAAAATAAATAAACTGAAACCTTACCATAACCATGCAATTGAAGGGCGACAGCATTCAGAGAATGTAGAGTCATTTTTGAAGGCTGCAAGTCCCATAATATCATTTCTGCTTCATGACAAAATAGTTCCTTACCACAGAAATGGGCAAGAAACACTGTTCATTAAACACCAGTAGCAGAACTAGCCACTCTGAGCCATGAACAGCAGCTGAGACAAATGCCAGAGGCAGCAGCATAACCAGAAGCATCAGAAGCATCACTGGCTAAAAGCAAGAGTTGCTTCCCAGCATCCAAGCCATAGGCAAAAGTCTGAGGGATCTCAGCTTTGGTGGGACCATCAGACAGCTTGTCAGCCATGACTGAGATGGAGTTCCACAGGCTGTTCTCTTTTTCAGTTAAACTTTTTATTGAAAACTTCTTCAAAGAACACTAAAAAGCATTACACAGTACAGATTTAGGGTGTCAGGAGGAATTAAGACAATTCTAATACGTAAACATGTACCTGAAAATAGGCACTTGGCTGTCTAGTGTGACCTACCCGGTTAACAAAAGCAAATAAAGAGACTACTACCCCCGGCATGTAGGAATAACCAATAAGGGCAGATACAGGCACATTTGCAAAATCCATAACACAACAGTAAACAGTAATAAAAGACAAAATTCTAATCGCTCCAGGAGCTATAAGATCACGCAGACCTTATCACTGAATTGCAGCTCAGTGGCACACTTGGAAGGCTGGGCCTACAGTTAATTGGACAAGCAGCCAGCCACGCCCACTTCCTAACCTATATAAGCAGTTCCTCTCAGCCTCCTTCTAAAGCATTTTTTCTTTGTGGCCAGATGCTGTGTCATTCTGTCCTCTGCTGCTGGTTGGGGCCTACCCCCCACACACTTATTTGGCTACTGCTTGTTTCTGCTAGACTTTGGTTGTCTGTTCTCCTGCATTTGGTTTGTATTTTGCCTCAGGCTGTGCGCTTCTTTGTGTTGTTTGTTTCCTGTAACTCTGTGATTGTCTGTCTTTCGTTTTGCCTTCTTGTGGGGCTTCTGTTTCTAAAACACTTGTATAGTACTAATCCAGAGCTCATGCTACTTGCTCTCATGTACACACAATGCAGCAGCAATCATTATCTGTGTGTTTCAACTCAAACCACATAGCTGCTCTCCAGGTTCTGCACCTTAATTATTTTCACCTGGTTCAGGCTCCCACTGAACCCTAGCTATGCAGCTTAATCCTGCTTCCTCAACTCCTACCACATACCTCATTGCTGCAGGTTCACTGCACTGCCTGATGTTAGCTGCTTTCAGCATTGCCTTTCTTCAGTCTATGTTCATCGCATCCTACAACTCAGTTACTCCATACAGATACTGCTCTCTGTGTCTGTACATTGCTATTATACTTTTGAGGTCAGCTAAGCTACCACTGATGCTGTAAACTGGTTTTATATCTGCATGTGGGTCTCGGCCTCTTCCATCATTTTCTTGTTTTTCCTATGGTGGGGGACTTGGAGGTGTTGGGGGAGTCGTGGCCCCACATGGCATACTTACTTTATGTTATAGTCCTGCCTCCATCAGCTAAAATCCTTAGAGTATCTGTCACTTTCTTTGGCTTCCTTGAATACCTGGCTGGCTTGACCCACTATTCATATTTACTGCTCCTCCAACCACCATGCAGGGTCATCCATTGCTACTCTGTTTTACAGACCTACGTGCAGGTCTGATTATTGCTACTCTGCTTAATGACCTATGTGCAGGTCCACTTATTGCCTATATGCAGTCATGCCTCAACACTCACTACTACCATCTGACTTACGTGAGATTCCAGCAATCACCACTCATTCAGCTCCTCTGCAGTTTTCTGGGGCATGCCAACCATACCATTCCTGGCGCAGGGCCTCCTTGCAGCCGATGGTCTCGCTGTGCACCCAGAGTCCTTAACTTGAGCATGCGAGGCTTGGGGCAGAGTCCTCCTCACCTGGCCCATAGCTGCTAGCTCCAGCTGGACCTTCAGTCATCAACCTCAAGTTGTAGAATTTATGACTCACTGGCAAAGGGGTGGGGCTCTTACAGCACCCCTTTAGCTGCCCGAGCAGGTTCAGAGGCACCCTTTAAAGCTATTCTTCCCATGACTGCATCTGGTTCACCTGGTTTGTTTTTAGGGTGAATAAGTTAGGTGAGTGCCTCAGCAGTCGTTGCTCTCCTCCTCCCACCTTGGTTCCCCCGATGTTGCAGAGCACTCTCAGAACCTTCCATGGCGTTCCCGTTAAAGGGATTAAGCACCCTCTTTTTATAGGGTTTCTAAATTGCAGCAGCAGAGCCATCACAAAATAAACATCCCAGGCCTAAAGGGAAGGCGACCTAGGCCTTGGATCCTCAGAGATTTCCTCCTCAAAGAGTTTTTTTTTGTCTCTTCTCTGTGCCTCAGGTCATAACCGTTAGTTAGATGTAGTTACTGTTTCCTAGTTCCTTTAGGTAGGTTCAGCTGTTGAATGGAGGTGGATAGTGTCTCTAATTGCCATTCCCTCTCTCCTTAGGAGGTCCCCTCAATCTCTAGTTCAACCATCAAACTCATGCCATTGCTAGCCTGTACATCTCATTACGTTATCATGCTGCCTGATGCCTTATCTACTACTATGCCTCACAGCTATTGATTGCTAATATGCTTCGTATAACTACAATTCTTTTTGGGGTTCCTTCCTAAGGTACCTTTAGCCAAGGGAATTGTCCTGTGGCACCTCTAGGGGTGGAACCCTTTTTGAGGGTTCCTTGCCTTTGGTGCCCCTACAGGGTGGTAATTCCTCTGGAATAGAGAGTGTCAATGGCCAAAACCAAAGTAACACAGTTGCACAAGCATAACACTATACTGGCTGTGTAAGCCATTGATTTGGAAGGCTGGGGCTTTAGTTCAATGGACAAGCAGCCAGCCACTCCCATTTCCTGATCTTTATAAGTTCTTCCTCTCAGCCTCCCTCTGAAGCATTTTTTCTTTGCCCCACCATCCTCCCCTCCTCCTCCAGTGGCAGCGCCTCTTTCCTCGAGTTCCTTCCTAAGGTACCTTTAACCAATGGAATCGTTCCATGGCAAATCTAAGGGTGGAACCCACTTTGAGGGTTCCTTGCCTTTGGTACCCCTACAGGGTGGTAATTCCTCTGGAATAGAGTGTGAATGGCCAAATCCAAAGTAACACAGTTGCACAAGCATAACAGTGTACTGGCTGAGTAGGCCATTGAATTATTGTATGTTTGCTTAACAGGCAATTAATTAGAGGCTCAAATCCTGGCAAGAACTTAAACATTTATTTCAATATGGGGCTGGAAGTATACTATAGAGTTTAGAGTAATGAGCTGAGAATGAGCTTGGTGCATCCAGCAAACCTGGATTCCCACAACCTCCACTTGCATACTGTATGACTCTGAGCTGTTACTTAACTGCCCCAGTGCTCTTAGGTTGCCCCTGAAAACAGGCACTCATGCCTAGTGAGCACTTCCCACTTACCAAAAAACATATAAAATTAAATAAAAAGAAATTAAAATAAAAATCTCTCATCTGCTGGTAGTCCTAGTAGGTCCACGTAGTGGGTAATTGACAGATCCTATGTGAGCATAAACTAGGAAGTTATCAGGGAATGTGCTGTAAAAGCATTCTTATCCAATGTCATGACAGTAGCCAGAGTCCGGGTAAGGCTTCCATTTATTTATTTATTTATTTAGCTTTTGTTAACCAGGTAGGGTACACTTGGCATGCATATGCCTATTTTCAGGAAAGACCCAGGAGAGTACAATACAACATTTTGACAAATGTAGAGAGTACAATACAACAATCTGGGCAATATACATCACAACAAGCAACATAATAAGAATAATACAGTGTTATACGTAAACTAGGCTATCCAAAGAGCAAGTAGCGGAAAAACATTTAAAGTAAGAATAATCTCACAGGACAGTATATAGATACATGGAGAGGCCACTGTCAGGGCAGAGTTTGCAAGCAGGGTGAGAGAGTCATAATGCTCTTGATGGGAGAGAGTGGCAAGAGTGCATAGTTGGGGCAGGAAGGGAACAGAGGGTAAGAAGAGGGGTGAGGGAAGGGGGTGAGGGATAGCATGACGGGGATTAGTGTGAGGTGTTGGTACTCTGAAAGGGTGGTGTTGATTCTAACTTGCTGCTACCTGCTAGAGAGGTAGATGGAGAACCAGGGTAAGGAGTGTTCTGAGATTCCAATAGTGCTGAGTTTGTTTAGTAATATGGGGTGGTTGACTGTATCAAAAGTCTTTGTTAGGTCTATGAATACTGCCCCAATAAGTTTCCTTGGTAGAATGCTGAGTAAATTGTGTTAGAAAGTGTAAGTACTGTAGGTCTGTGGTGGCACTGTGGTTCTTGCTAAAACCATGTTAGGCATATCATCTGGTAAGCCTGCATTGTACCAGCATTCGCCTGGTATGCCTGCATTGTGCCAGCTTTCACATGTGGTAGCATTCCAGAGCAGCTAGCTGTCCCACTGCTGGAAGCAATGCTTTTGTATTGGGCAGCTCTACGGAGCTCCAGATACACAGCAGAAGAAATTTGGCTGAGGCATTAACTGCTACTAGCCATTAGGTTGTAGGTGAGTATTTAGGAGGCATGATTGCCGGGATGTCTAAATGCATTAGTGAAGCATCTAGAAGGATCTGGAGGCCACAATACACTTAGAAGTTTGCTGTATTCCCAGTGAAGCTCTATAGGTGAGGGTGTTCCCCTAATATTTGAGTTAATATGCACCCCAGCTTGTTGTCAAAACCAACACTCATCCTCTGGCAGTAGTCCCAGATTTTTCAGAACAGTTGGGGTACTGTACCATCTGAAGAGAGTCTTGTTCTTAGTTAAGTGTCTGTGACCATCTCAGAAAGCTCAGTGTGGTCAGAAGGTCTTGTCTGGCATCTGCACATTAAGTTCAATCTCTCACGCCCGTCTTGCTGGCTCAGACTTGTCTGGCATGGCATCTCTGATATTATGGTAAATGGAACTGGTACTGCTTTTTGATAGCTTGTTACTTGTGGCATGAAGGTCGCAGAGTCTAGAATGATCCTTTCAGGGGCTGAAGGGAGTTTTTGTCCCAAAAGGCTCCAGATCTGGAGGTGATTCCAGAAACCCTGTTTTAGTAGAGTGAGTTTCGGTTGGAGGGATGAGAATGAGTCTATGTGGCTACCATCAGTGATAAGGAGGTCCTTCACCTGCACTATTCCCTTAAGTTCCCATGTCTTCCATGCAGGAAGGGAGTCCCTATTGCAGAGGTTTTCATTGCCCTATAGTAGTGCAGACTGTTGGGGAATAGGTTATGAGACCAGATCCTTGTAAAGCCTATGCCAGAAATCCTCAGAGGCTATTATAGTAGGGTGTTCTCTATAGGCTACTGTTAGTCTGTTACATAAAAGAGAGGCAGTTAGGGTGTGTCTGCAATCTTCTGTTTGATATAAAGCCATCGGGGTGACCCAACTGATGCTGGTGTAAGCTAAAGCAATGTCTGCAAGGTGAGGTAAGCCGTGTCGTACCATTGACACCAGGGGCATCCCCAGTCTACACTGTTCCAGTGGCTGCAGTTTTGCCCTGCTACACCTGAGTAGCTTCCCTTCCTATAAGTAGCTTCTTACCATCTTGTCCACTTTGGCAAACCATGAGTTGGCCACTTTGATGGATGAATGGAAGAGAACATGATTACATTTGGGGGCTAGCAGCATCCTTAATGCGTCTGTCTTGCTCAACACTGAAGAGTACAGAGTTTCCACCTGTCTAGTTCCATTTTACAGTATTTGATTTCTGCAGTGAGTATATATTAAGGACCACCATATTATGGACAGGCTGGTAAATTCATGTGTCCAAATAGGTCAACCCCTCCTCTTTCCACTTTAACCCTTTGTCCTGAAATGGTTGAGCCTTGCAGCAGTTCCACCTGCGGAGAACCTTGCGTTATTAACACTAAGACCAGATATTCTAGACAGACTATCTAAGAACCTTAGTAGATGTACCGGGAGGACTTCCCCATTCACCTGAAAGATGGGCAGATCATCAGCATAGAGCAGGGTCCTGTATTCCTGCTTCCCAGCCTGGGCCCCTGTCAGACTGGGGTGATTCCATATGGCAATTTCCAAGAGTTCAATTGCCATGATAAATAACTGTGGGGTAAAAGAGCAACCCTGCCTAGCACTCTTTTGGAGTAGAAAGAGAGATATATGGAGGCCATTAGTAAGGACACTGACTACAGGTAAGTTACATAGTGTTCCAGCTCATCTGAGGAAACCACAGCCCAATTCCATGCTTTCCATTGTGACCATGCATTTTTTAATTCTGTTACCATTTTTGCCCCCACCACCTCTGCTAGGACTCTGTTCCATGATTCCACCACCCTTTTAATGAATAAGTACTTTCTTATAGTTCCCCGTAGTCTACCCCTCCAGCATTATAGCATGACCCCTTGTTCTTGAATATATTTTTCTCTGAAAAATGCTCCCCTCCTGTACCTTATTTACACCCTTGAGGTATTTGAATGCCTATTATATCCCCATCTCCTTCCTTTCCTCCAGGGTGTACATTTTGAGGTCCTTTTGTCTCTCCTCATAGGGCTTTTGGTGCACATGCTGCACCATTTTGATTGCCTTTCTCTGGACCATCTCTACTCTACTCTATCTATGTCCTTCCGGACATGTGACCTCCAGAACTGGACACAGTACTCTAGATGAGGTCTCACCAATGAGCTGTACAGTGGTATTGTCACCTCCTTTTTTCTGCTGATGATACTCCTCCTTATGTACCCCAATGCACCCCAACATCCTACTGGCTCACCCCACTGCCTTGTCACACTGCTTGGCCACTTTTAGGTCATCAGATATGATTACTCCCAGGTCCCTTTCCTCTTTGGTGGTTGTCAATACCATGCCCCTCATCATGTACTCTGCCCCAGGGTTTCTGTGCCCCAACTGCATGATTTTGAACATCTTCTTTTCTGGATTCTTTGTCAGTGGAAGGGAAGTCATTTGACACAGTGCTTTTGACAAATTATGGGCAGCCATGATGATTGCAGAATCAGTCCTAGGATGAAATGAGTAGAAGGTGTTAGTGGTTAGTGCCAGATGCAGTTTGTCTGACTTGCAGAGTACAGCAGCAAATGCACCAGGCCTTTGTAGATAGCCATAGTGGCATCCTCCAAAGTAGGGTGAATGGGAGAAATGCTCACTGTAGGCATAGTAGAAACCTCTGGGAACTCATATAGGTTCTGCTTAGAGGTCTCCTCTTTATTGTCTGTGAAGCCAAGGTAGTCTTATATTAATCTGAGCAGAGTCTGGAATGAGGCAGCCTCAGGAGGGGAACATAGGATGTATAGTATACTATACTGTCCTCACTTCAGGAAGAGAGGGCAGAGCTACAGTCAGTTCCCTGAGGCAAGAGTAGATACTCCTCCTTCTCATCCTCATAATCTTCCTCCATATGATGGAGGTTAGGATTGTACCCCTTCACGCATTTACAGGAAGGAGACTCTAAGTTAATGGGTTGAATGTGGGTGGGACAGTACTTTTATAGTGCCTTTTCGATCCTCCAAAGGGAAATGGCTATTTTTAGCAGAAAGAACTTGCCCTGTGGCATCTCTTTGGAGTATAAAGACCATGAAGGATGTTATGTGCTGATAGCGGACACCTACTTGGGCATTCCAATTGTGATGGATAGCTTTTATGCTCCTAAGACTCCTGATATTCAATTCTATCACTCTATACTAACTGAAATTCCCCAATCCGCTGCCTCTATTATCCTTGGGGGTGACATGAATTTGGCCTTGAAACCTTAACTAGACCAAACAGGCCCAGGTCCTCATTATGAATCCTCTTTGGTACCACAAGTATCCACACTTTTACAAGACTTTGGTCTGGTGGACATTTGCCGGGTGACCCATCCCTTAGACATTGACTTTTCCTGTTATTCCTCCTCCCACAAATTATACAGTTGGATAGACATAATTTTAACATCTACCAGCTTGCTCTCTCAGACTTGGGGGGCCTCTCTGGGTAGCATTTTGGAGTCAGTCCATGCTCCAGTGATGTTCTTCTTAGCATGGGGCATTTCCATGGGCAGGTGCAATACCTGGAACCTGAACATGTCTGTACTGTTTCAGGAGGAGGCCTGCTCTTGGATGAGACAGGCCATTCAAGACTACTCTTCTTTAAATGATCATTCAGAATGTACCCAGGCTACCTTATGGGAGGCCCTCAAGGCTGTACTTAGGGGCAAGCTAATAGCTTACACTACCCGACTTGAACAGCAGTGAGAATCTACCCTTAAAAACCTTGAGGCTGAACTAAACTCATTAGAATTTCTTTTTGCCTAAAACTCCCAAGGTGATTTTACTTACCAAAATAGACTTACATACCTTAAGACAGAAAATGAGGATATTTTACAACACCATTCTGAATATGCTTTATACAAGCTTAACCAAAAATATTGGGAAGCGGGGGAGTGTCCAGGCAAATTCCTAGCTTCCAGGCTTCGAGCCCAGGCCCAAGAAAAGTACATCCCTTGTATTATAGATGACTCAGGTGCATGTCTTACATCCCCTAGTGACATTAATCAGGCCTTTCAGGACGATTGTAAAGCCTTTTATTCCTCAGAAGTTAATATACCTTCTGATCAATACAGTTTTTTGCTGGACTACCTCTTCCTATTGTTCCAGAGCATTTCATCCCCTATTTAGTGCCCCCAATTCAAACAGCGGAAGTTCTCCAGGTGATTTGTGGAATGTTACAGGGCAAGTCACTGGGTCCAGATGATCTTCCATCTGAATTTTGCATTACTTTTGCCGGTCTCTTGGCACCTAGACTTGTGTAGGTCTTCAACGAAGCCTGGGAGACTGGAAAACACCTCCCCACTTTTACTGAAGGCATCATTTCTCTTAACCCCCCAAAAGAGTTAAGGACAGTATTCACTGTTATTCATTTCAGACCAATTTTGCTTTTAGATGCGGATGTTAAAATCTTTGCCAAAATTATAACTAAGAGGATGGAGCCTATCATACCCCTTTTAGTTCATCCAGACCAGGTGGGATTTGTCCCAGGTAGGCTGGGGTCTGACAATATCCATCAGTTCCTGGACATACTTTGGGAGGCCTGCTTCTGTTCTCAGCCCACTGCCACCCTGTCTCTTGATGCCGAAAAGGCATTTTTGACAGGGTGGAATGGACTTTCCTGTTAGAAGCCCTGTGAAGATTTGGTTTCACAACCTTATTTGTTGCATTAGTGCAACTTTTTTACACAACTCTCAAGGCCGCAGTCCTCACCAATTCAGTTCTTTCCCCCTATTTTACTCTTAGTAGAGGAACCCAGCAGGGATGTCCCCTTTTGCCCTTTCTTTTTCTTTTAGCTATAGAATCCTTTGCTGCCAGAATTACGGAAGAGGTGTGGTTTCATGGCTTTACTATGGGTAACACAATCCATAAAATTGCTTTACTTGCAGATGATGTTACTCTTTTTATCTCTAAATCAGAATCCTCACCGCCAGTCCTTCAGGATATTAAAGCAAATAGGAAGCTGAGATACATAGGCAGGGACATCACCAGCAGGAAAAGGGAGATCATAATTCCATTGTACAAGACATTAGTGAGGCCACAACTGGAGTACAGTATCCAGTTCTGGATGCCTTACCTACGTAAGGATATAGACAGGGTGGAGACAGTTCAGAAGAGGGAAACCAGGATGGTACAGGGTTTGCATCACAGATCCTACAAGGACAGGCTGAAGGACGTGAAGATGTACTCCCAGGAGGAGAGGAGGCAGGGGGGTATGATAGACACATACAAGTACCTCATGGGGAGGAACAAGGTGCAGGAACACACTATTTTTCAGAGGAAGAAATGTTCCAGGACTAGGGGGCATGGGATGAAATTGGAGTGAGGGAGGTTCAAAGGTAATGTGAGGAAGTATTCTTCATGGAAAGGGTGGCGGACAAGAGGAATGCCCTGCCAGAGGAGGAGGTGGTGGGAGCTGAAATGAAATGATTACAGGATTCAAGAATGCATGGGATAGGCATTGGGGGATCATAGAAGTTGGGGGAAGGGCACAACCCAGTTCAAGAGAAGCTTGAACAGGCAAAATTACATGTGCAATTGGGTAGACTAGGTGGGCCAAAGGCCCTTATCTGCCATCAGTATCTATGTATCTACATATCTATTATCAACTCCTGTTCTTCCCTGTCTGATTGCAAACTGAATGAGGGGAAATCTCAGCTCCTACATCTGAATTCCTCCTATATGGTGGATCTTTTTACCAACTACCCTTTTCAGTGGTCCCCTGATGGTGTTACCTATCTGGGTATAATCCTTAAGGGCACAATCTCATATACCCTTTCTGCCAATGTTCAGAAAGTGTTGGATACCTTGGACACTGACCTTTCATGGTGGAAGCCTCTCATTTTGTCTCTTTGGGGCAAGGTCAATGCTTTGAAGCTGGGTGCTCTCCCAAAGATACAGTATACTCATGCTAACTTGCCTCTGGGTGTTCCAAGAGATTTTTTCAAGAAGCTCATGTTCAAGATGTCTGCATTTATATTGGTTGGTAAACCTCCCAAAATTAGATTCCGGACCTTGCTAAGACCCTGGAAAGAGGGAGGTCTGGGCCTACCCGATATGAAGCAATTCCATGATTTCACAGTTCTGCTTAGTTATGCCCCTCGCCTAGCCCATCTACTCCTGGCTGGCTCCCATTAGAACTGGTGCAAGACCATCTGACCATGGCACCTGTTCTGCTTTACCCTGACTAGTCCCTTCATTCCAACATCTTGCCATGTGCTTGCTGCACCAAGCATATTTGGAATCATTATGCTGACCACCTGGGTTGGAACCCTTGTACCTCCCCATATAGACCTCTCTGGCATAACTCTGGTCTCACTATTGATAACAAACCTATATACAGATAGACTGGGAAGAGAGAGGAATAGTTACTGTCCAGGATTCATTTGATTCCTCAGCAGGTATTTTCCTCACCTTCACTGAACTTCGATCTAAATTTGACCTTCCCAGCTTGCATTTTTGGAAATATTTACAAATTTGTGATCTCCTCAGGTGTAAAGGTCTCTAAAGACCTTGTCCTTCCCCAGGTGGAGGCCTCTGAAGTGTGGCTTGCCACTCTCCAACATCCTTTTTTTTTTTGCAAATAACTTTATTTTATTATAGTAATAAGAAACAAGATACAGCATAAACAAAATAAGACAATAAACATATAATAAAGGACCAAAATAAAATAGTCCCAAGCCCCCATCCACCACCCCGGCAGCTATCCAATACCTAATAAAACAAAGCTATAGCCACATTACATCAAATACAATTATAATTATAACATTAACTGGCGTCTTAAGGTATATTTGGGAGAAGAGAAATTCTGGGATCTTTATGTCATGAAGATAAACTAGAGAAGAAAAGAAATAAAGATATGAAACAATAACTTAAGGGATGAAAGAATAAAAAAGTGGGAAAAAATGAGAAGAAGAAAAAGTAAAAAGGATAGAGGAAGGTGGGTGTTAGTAAGGGGATAGAAAGAAGAATGCAAAGAGGGTAATACCTTAACTAATAACCATACCTGTCCTTCAAGGTCTGGAAAAACTACCCCAGCACTTTTGAAATTTATCCGATGCCTTAAGGAAAGTTAACACTGACCTCTCTGCATTTAATGCTTTCAAAAATTCATCCCACCATTCTTTAAACGATGGAAACCAATCATCCCTCCAATGACGAAGAATTAATAGCTTAGTAACTGAGGCTACCATAGCCATTTGGCATTTTTGATTTCTAGAAACAATTTGGGTGTACATCCCAAATATACAGACATCTATGTTGAAAAAGGCCGATAGATCACAGTATTGGTCTAGCCAACGTTTGACCGACTGCCATAACTTAGCTATTTTAGGGCAGGACCAAATTTTATGAAGTGTAGTAGCTAAGGGGTCACCACAGTCCTTACAAACCGGGGAGGACATCTTATTTAGCTGTGAGAGTTTTGCAGGAGAGAAGTAAAGATTATGCAATAAATTAAACTGAATATCTCTCAGTCTGTCCTGTTTAATACATGAATAGATGTCTACCCAAACCCTCTCCCAGATCGGCTCTGGCCACCCCATAGACAAATTAGTTTCCCAGTAAGGGGGAACAGGGGATATCTTGAGTTCCAATCTTGATAAAATATACTTATATATTTTAGAGACTGCGTTTCCAGATATTGCGAACTCGCTCAGTTTCCTCAATAAGTTCCCCTCCTCGTCGGAGACTTTACCCTTCCGCAAGAAAAAACGGATGCTCCTTCGTATTTGAAAAAGTCGCAAAAGGTTTCTAGGTTCCACCCCAAATTTTTTAATCAGAGCAGGGAATGAGGAAATTGTGTTATCTGAGATGAAGTCCGAAATACGAGGTTTGAGGGAAGTCACTCACAAACCTTTTTATGGGCTGGTTGCCAACTAGGAGGTTAGGATTTCTCAGAAGGGGTTGAGATGGGTCTTTTAAGTAGGAAATATTTAATCTTAAATAAAGTTGGTGCAAAGCCTTAATATCCCAACCTAATGGGGTATTTCTAACAAGGGTAGGGACCTTGGACCATGGAATATATAAGAAGGATTCCAAATCAAAGTTTGCCCCTTGAGAAATCGCATGGTCAATGACAAGTCCGGGGGAGGGAACTTCTATTTCTCGGATCCATAAAACTGACCTCACTGCATGAATAGCTAAATAATAGGTATAAAAATCCGGAATCTGGAGGCCCCCTAGTTTCCGTTGGAAAATTAATTTAGAATAAGCCCTAAAAGGGGGTTTACCTTTCCACAAATAATCTGTACAATATTTATAAAGGGGGCCAAAGAAAGACCTGGAGAGGTACACATTTAGATTAAAGAGAGGGTAGAAAATCTTGGGTAAAACCATCATTTTAATTGTGTTGACCCTACCTGAGAAGGTCAAGGGAAGCTTCGACCACCTCTCCAAGTCTTCTTTAATAGATTTAAATAAAGGCTTAAAATTTAGGTTAGCCATACTCTCAAGATCTTTCGAGATCTGGATACCCAAATAGGCTAAAGATTTTGTCTGCCACTGCAAACCTAAAGAAAGACACCAACTTTTCTGAAGGTAAGGGGATAATGAATAAACCATTGTTTTACTCTTATTTAGTTTATACCCGGAGAATTCACTAAAACACGAAATTAAATTAAGTAAATGGGGGAGTGATATTGTAGTATTTCGAACATGCAATAATAAATCATCAGCAAATGCTGATAACTTAAACTCCAAATCCCCAATAGGGATCCCTTGAATTAGGTGATTCATTTTAATGGCCCTAATTAAAGGTTCGATGTACAAATTGAATAGATATGGTGACAGCGGGCAGCCCTGACACGTACCCCGCAGCAAGGGAAAAGCAGCTGAAATTAAATTGTTGCATTGAATTCTAGCGGTCGGGCACAAGTACAGGATCCAAATATAGTGAATAAATTTCTCCGGAATACCAAATTTAGCCAGTATTGCAAACATAAAGGCCCATTCCACTCTATCGAATGCTTTTTCTGCGTCTAGCGAAACCAGGGATGCTTCCATATCTGGGTTCGCAGACGCAGAAATTAAATAAAATAATTTCCTGAAGTGGTCAGCTGAAGAACGGCCTGCTACAAATCCAGCCTGTTCGGGACTTAGCAACCCGATCCACGAGGATTTTAGCCTGTTAGCTAGGATTTTGGAATAAATCTTTACGTCTATATTTAATAAAGAAATCGGCCTGTAATTGCCTACCAAATCTGGAGCTTTTCCAGGTTTAGGTAGCAAAATTATCCTAGCTTCAAAAAGAGTCCTATCTCTTACTCCTTGCTCATGCCAAAATGCGTTAAGCTGACACAAAAGTGGTATCAAACTCTCCTTAAACGTTTTAAAGAAAAGGGGAGTGAATCCATCTGGGCCGGGTGCCTTCTCCAACCTTAGTGAGTCGATAGCTTTTGCTATCTCCTCATTAGAAATAGGGGCTACTAGCATCTGTTTAAATTCCTCGGACATCTGAGGGAAGGAGATTTTAGTTAAAATTCTAGCATTTTAGTTTCACACTGTAGAGAAACAGTTGACTGAATATAAATTTTGTAAAAGTTGGAAAAATACCAGTATGTTCTCTGAGTCCGTAATCAACTTGTCCGTGTCCGGATGTCTTAAGGCTCGACCCATTTGGGCATGACCCTTTGTTACTACTTACACGCCAATAAATTGCCAGCTTTGCTACCTGGCCTAAATAAGCAGCTTTTAGCTTGGAAGTCAAGTCTCTACTCTATCACTTAAGGTGTCCACATACCATACCCTTAAACTAGTCAGCTCCTCCTCTTGTTCCTCCGATCTAGAATTCTCTCCAATAGTTTCTAAAGTACTAATTTTCTTTAAACAATTAGTTAATAATTGTTTGTTTTTCGCTTTACGCACTGATGCAATCCGTATCAGTTCTCCTCTCCAAATAGTTTTAGGGCAGCCCAGGCTTGGTCTAATGCATTGATGGACCCCCAGTTAATCGTAATTGAATTGGTCATAAACCCTTGAAAATGAGCTAGTATCTGGGCGTCTTTTAATAAAGCGTTATTTAAAGACCATGAATAGGACCTAGGTGGGGTAAATAAGGGTGAACATCGGAGTTTAATGGGAGAATGATCCGAAATTACCCGGGTCAGAATTAAGACCTCCTCAACTAAGGACAAACATTGCTGGCTAACCAAAAAATAGTCAATCCATGAATAGGACTTGTGGACCGGGGAAAAAAATGTATAATCCCTAATGGTGGGATTATGCAGTCTCCAAGGATCTGTTAGGCCCAGTGATGATGTGAACTCTAGTAAGGCCCTCTGAGCTGGGGAGGGATGTAATGTTCTATGCCAAGAGCGATCCTGGCAATTAGATTGAACCAGATTCCAGTCCCCCCCCCAGAATGACAGGAATATCTTTAAAGGGGGCTAGAATCATGGCCAATTGCGTAAAAAAGAAAGGAGTTTCCACATTGGGGCTATAAACTGATCCTAACACTAAACTAGCCCCATCTAATTTACCTAGAACTATAATGTATCTGCCCTTCGGGTCGGAGATTATCTCAGATGAGATAAAGGGAACCCCTCGCGCCACCAGAATGGCTACCCCCCCGACTGCACAAAGAAAATCCAGCACCAAATACCTGACTCACCCATTTTTTCCTGAAGTGGTGGAGTCGATCTGGAAGTACATGGGTTTCTTGAAGAATACTATAGATGGATCAAATTGAGCCAAATGGTTTAATATAATATATTTTTCCGGTTGTCTCTTCCCTTTGATGTTCCAAGAAAATATTTAGATTATTGGCCAGACGAATCTTTTAACCTAACTGTAAAAGGGTATGGATAGCTGCCCCCTCCCAACAATAAACTACTAAAACAATTAACCCAACACCCTAATCCCCCCCTCCCCATAAAGGTTTTACCCCTCTTGAAACCCCCTTAAGGCGGCCCCCCCCTGTTGAAGTCAACTCCAACTACTATGGTCCATGGTACGCCATAGAGGTGGGCGCCCCCAAAACTAAATGCCACCAAATCTGGGTACTAACCTGCAAGCCCTTTCAACCCCTCTAGGGGAACCTCTAACCATATAGAACACTATGTCTATTTCTATGTAACCCTTTACTAAAAGGGAAGAACTCTAACACCTAATTAAAGCTTAAAATATCAAATGTCTAGTATAGGATTAGCCCTATATTTAAATATTGCCCCATGATAAACCTAAACTAATAAGTAAGAGGAACAAGGAGGCAAAATCGTAAAAAGGCTGAACGCATATCGCTATCTACATTGTATCCTCTTCAGTCCCTAGTAACATCGAGGGCCGGATAACATGAAAAAAATAAATTAAAATAAGGCTGGTCCTAAAACCAAAAAGAAGTTCTGCTGTTAGCAGTCCAGGGATGATAATCAAAGACTGAATACAGAAAGTGACCTTGCCCTATAATCACTTATTAATATACCCAGCCTATTAAGTTTCTGGGATAACCTAAATACTTCCTTTTTACCTAACCTGAAACGTGAACAAAATCATACTGGCACTGAAAATCTTGTTAAGCTAAATTCTGTGCACTATTAGCATAACTTGCCTTTCAGACAATACAGAACTCGAAAAGTCATAGCTCAGATAAATACTCTGGAAGCTATTAACAAAGAACTTAATGAAATAAAATGGACAAAGAGCTCTCTCTTGTGGCTGGTATTAATACACTTAGCAGTAATAAGAACTTTTAAAGGCCCTGAAAATGAACTACAATAAATTAAAAATCGTTCCTTTGCATCCCCCGAGCCATCAAATATAACTGTTACAATAACAGAAGAGGGAAAGAAAAAATTAGAACTTAAGGGGGAATACACTTTAGAAGGTCATAAGTGTAACTATTATATGTCTTTATGTGATAAGCTACATAAATTTGTCAGTCTGCTCTTAGGACTCGAGTAGAAAATGGGGTCAGGAGTCTTCATCCTTTAGGGAACAGATCTGGCAGAGAGATCGAAAGTGCTTTTAAGGTCTCCTCAGCGGAATCAAAACATTTAATCCGTCTTTCAGGGTAATCTCCAGTTTGGCTGGATAAAGCATCGATGCAATTCCAGCCCAGAGCTTTGATGTGATGGGTCTAAAACTTCTTGGGCCTGGCGCACCTTCAGGTCAGGTCAGGGACTAGCCGAAGCCTTTTTCCTTCCCACAGAATGCTTGAAAGTTTTCTTGCCTCTTTTAAAATAAACTCTCGATCCAAGTAATTTAACAGTTTGAAGATCACAGGTCTTGGAGGATCCGACGGAGGTGGTTTGGCCCTGAGAGCTCGATGGCCCCTCTCAATAATATATTCAGGCCCGTTTGGCGAAGGCCCCATTGACTTCTTTAAGAATTTCTATAAGAAAAGAATAGTGTTGGGGCCCTCCTCGCCCTCGGAGAGCCCCAGCAGGACCAAGTTATTATGCCTGCTTCTCCCCTCAAGGTCGTCTAGAGGATCTTCAAACTTGGCTAACATCCTTTTGCAGTCGACAATGGCAGGGCCAGTTTTATCCTGCTTTCTCTCTAAAGAAGAGATTCTAGCTTCAGCGTCCATCACCCGACGGGCTAACTGAGTCAGCGCCGGTTTAATTTCTGCCACCTCGTCTATTAATTTGAACAACGCCTCCTTTATAGTCGATAGGTCATTGTAGATTTGGGCCGGAGTTATTTCTTCTAGATTAGTTGTCGGCGATGAGCTCCGGCGAGGCCGCTTGGCTTCTAGCTCTTTATCGGAGCCTTCCATCTTGCGTCGGAAGCTGGGAACCGAAATAAACTAACGGCTGCAGTCTCGGTTCTTTCAGCAAGGGCACTAGCTAAATGAAACTTTAAAAGTTTTAATTTGCTTGCAGATTTTCTTACGGGGAGGGGAGACCCAAAAATAGACCGCTACTCATCCTGGCGCATCACATGACCTCCTCCACTCTCCAACATCCTTGACACCTGACTGAAAAGCTAAAAGCTTACTAGAACTGAGTCTCTCCCCCACTCCCCCCCAATAGACCCAAGGGAGGAAGGGGAGTTAGAACTTGGCATTGAGCTTACCTAATCAGAATGGACTAAAACTTGGACCAATGCTTTTTACTCCTCCCAAGAACTGCAGGCCAGGACAATTCAGTATAAGAATTTACACCGGACATACAGCATTCCACAATGGTTGTATAAGGTGTGCTTACTAACAAACAGTGCCTGTTGGTGATATAATTCTCCTCAGGCATCACTCACTGATATTCTTTGGTTGTACCCTAATATTTACCTATATTGTTCTAGGGTGTGGGTGACCTGCTCCTTGATTATCCCACGTCTTGGAATTCAAGAGCCACAATTGGCACTTCTCGAGCTACGCCAGCACAGCTCTTCTTTGACCAAGTCCCAACTCTCTTGGTTGAATTGTGCCCTGGTTGCAGCAAAAAGGGTCTTGCTTAGACATTGTCAGTCTCTGGACCCCCCCCCCCATCCTGTGAGCAGAGATGCAGCGAAGTAAAATTCCAGCCACAAAGTGCAATTGAAGTGGCCACTTTGCATTAGTGTTCTGCTATGCAAAGTGCCCATTTTAAACCCTCACTTCACCACTTTGCATTGTAATTATGACTTCACGTTGTGCACTCCATCTGATTCCACTTTAAGGCGGAGTGAGAATTCACAGGCAGCTCACACACCTCACATGGCTTACACAGTGCAGGTCACATGCTTCAGGCAGGCAGGCAGGAGGTTATGGGCAAAACACTCTCCAATGTGGGCTGACTTACACGTTTTGTATGGGGTGTGACAAATGGCTCTGTTCTGCGAATGGCTTGGGGTGGGTGCGGACGTGTGATGAAGAGAGGTGCATAGGTTACAAGTCCACAAATGAAGTTATTTTCTCCATTTTACATACAGGGGTTGATGTACCACTTGCACTGGACATACTGCATTGACCACCACCACCACCACTGCTACCCTGACCACCACTTGACAAGATTTCTAAATCATAATCCTCCCCCTCATCATGCCTGTAGAAATCCTCTGGCGTTATTTCATCACTTCTGCAGACATTCCTACTTGGTCTTACACTCATGGAAGGGGATAACATGCTCATTAAGGTTGATGACAAGGGTGAACACCCCACTATGGCATTAGCTGCCATCTGGTGCCGGGTCCACAGTGCCATGTGCCTGTTCCTAAGATGTGTATGCTGGCCCCCCATGGCCAGATGAGTCCCCTTTTTACCTTGACTCACACATGTATGGCAAAGCTGGCAGATTGCAACTGACTCATCATTTGCATCTTGGACAAAAAAATCCCAAACAAGGGATTGTGATCCCCTACTTTTAATGTGTGTGATGCTGCTTATTGGACTCTGTTTTTTTAACCCCTGAAATGGGGGGTGTGCTACATGATTTTTCATACCGGACACACGGACTCCAACTGACCACCATGACTACCTATGAGTATTACTGGGTCATCATTATCATCAACAGAAACTGCTAAACCACAACTTTTTTGATGAGGGGGGACTTAACGCCAAGAGATCCAGACACAGCCACCTTGACTTTCTATTTCTCCAGTTCCCAACAGGGGTCACTGACATCATTATCATATTCAGCAACATCATCCACATCCACATTTTCAGCTTGGATGCTGTCATGTGGAGAACATGTTGCAACCACAGCATCATCATCATCATCATCACCTGATATTTTTGCGCCACACTTTGAATCATTGGATGGCAAAAGCATGACCTCAACAGCGCTGGAAGAAATGTGACATTGTGAGTTATCATTGCCAGGATCAGAATCATGTTCAACTACCATGGGGATGTTAATGGGGAGTATGACATCATTTACACTGTCAGTCACAGCTTTAGACTCAAGTATATTTTTTGAAACTGTTAACTGGTCGGAAGTGAAACTTTGGAGCAGCAATACTCATGCTAGCAGAAACTGCACTAACACCACCAGCTGGGACAACATTTTCTCCTCCAACTATGAGAGATGCTACAGATTGTGCTGTAAAAAAGCATTGATGGAGAAATCCCGTTACTGACATCAGCTATACACTTCTGCGTACTACCATGCCCATGGACAATCTTGCCACTGGCAGCAGTGCCATGGCCAGAAACAGCTTTGCTTGCATGTCTCTTTCCAGGCATTTTGGGAGATCACCAAGAAAATACTAAACAAATTTAGATTTCTGAATTTTTGGTCTGGGCCTGTGGATGTGAAGCCAAAAAAAAACAAACTGTGGCTTGCAGATTGAGATTGAGTACCCAACAGATGCAAAAGCACAGACAGATTAAGATTGCACCACGCAGTCTATGAGAGATGCAGATGCAAAGTCACAACAACACCTTAACTAGTGCTCACAAGTCACAATCCAATCTGGAAAAGAATACCTTTTGCCAGTTGAGGGGAGAGGGTGTAGTGCACTGCAGTAACTTTCCAAAACAAAGATACCACAAAGCAGTACAAAATCATGTAGGTGCAGTGGATAGCAGGTTCACACTGCTGCAATTACTCTGTGGCACAATAAAATGTGTCTGATCTGATGGCATGCGTTGCACACACACTGCAAGTAATGCGTATCAAATTGAAAACTTTAGTAATATAATCAAATGTTTTAAACCAACTGAAATTATGCACTACTGCACTACAACAATCAACAAAAAATGTCAAGAATTACTGAAAATATTACTGTGTGTACTTTAACACATTTATACATGAAAAATGTAATGAATACAGAAAGACTGCCTTTTTCTCCCAGTAAACCTATCTCCTCCACAGATACACCCCTCTCCCAAAGCACACTTCAAGTGTCTGTCAGTACACAGACTGAATGTTCAAAAATTAACATTCAAAATCCACATACAAACAATAAACACTCAATGATATGAGCACAGAAGGGTTTTCTACAATTTATGTACTAAATTTTGAGCAACAAAATGGCTCAGAAAGGCTTTCTTTAACAGCTTTTAGAGGATTTGAATCACAGAGCTCTGAGAACAAACTGTCTCCAGCTACCACTGCACACACACTACACAGAACTGAGGCTGTGCAGAACAATCTAGAGCCCATGTCACCTGCAATTCCATGAATCACTGCAAAATTCATCTTGGCACTTGATAGCAAGGCGAAGTGATGTGAAGTATATTGATTTCTATGTACTTCACATTAAAATTGGTGCAGAAGTGTTTGGGGGAAGGTGGAGTAACATGAAGTCGTTGTTATCAATGGACTTCATGTTCCTCATTATGACATGAAGTACTCCGTTTTGCATTATGGATTACTTCACGGATTCTGCATTACTCCATGAATTGCTTCACCGAGCGAATTTTGGCCACTTCGCCCACCTCTACCTGTGAGGAGTGGTTTAATCTTTTGTCCCTGACCGCTCATTATGAGAAAACCTCCTATCACATTGTAGGCAAACTCTATGTGTATAAACAGACTTGGCAACCCTTTTTGGTTAAATTCCCAAGACCCAACTTAGCAGCGTGACCCAATGGTTGAAACTTGTTTTCACGCTTATCTTTTCTATTACCTCAAGTTAAAAGAATCTCCCCCCTCCTGAGAGTGAAACCTGTTCTGCTCCATTTGCCTTTTCCCTGTCTCCCTCTAGCTAACCCCCCTTTTCAGACACTACTCCCTCTTTGGGCCATCTAGTTTTTTCTCTTATTGTGTCATCAATTGTTTTGGGAACACAGCAGGAATTGATTATGGACAGATGTTTTCCTTTATATTACTTGAGTCCTAGTCATTAATTTTTATCATATTTTGTTTTATCATCTTGTGCATAGTGCTTTGCAATTTGTTTGTAAGAACAAAAGAATATAAGAATGTGATGGCAGATGGAGATCACTTGATCTATCTAGTTTGCCTGTGTATTTGTTTGACTACACCCCTAGGACATACTTCCTTGTTTCAGTGTCCCCAGATCCTATGCCAGAATAGTGTGAATTCCTTAACAGTCTTTGCATCCACCACCTCCTGTGGTAGTCTATTCCAAGGCTTCATGACCCTTTCTGTGAAGAAGAACTTTCTGATATTGCTCCGGAATGTACGCCCTACCAAACTTCTGTTGAGCCCTCTGGTTCATGCCTCTCTATTCTCATCGAAGAGACTCTGCTCTTGTGTTGAGTTGATTCCCTTGAGTGTCTTTATCATGTCTCCCCTGTCTCTCCTCTGTTTCAAGGAGTACAAGTCTAATTTCCTAAGTCTAGTCTCATAGGGTTCATGGCGAAGCTCTTGAACCATCTTTGTGACTCCCCTTTGCACCAACTCCAATCGATGTATGTCCTTTTAAAGGTGTGGTCTCTAGAATTGGATGTAGTATGCCAGATGAGTCCTCACCAGAGATCTGTACAATGGGATCATCTCTTTTTTTCTGCTTGTAATACCCCTGCCTATGTATCCAAGGATGCTGCTGGCTTTTAATGCCGCATGTTCACATTACCTTCCCACATTCAGGTCATTTGATACCATGATTCCAAGGTCTTGTTCAAGGTTTGTGACAGTTAATGTTTCACCCCCAAAAAGTATTTAGTCCCTGGGTTTCTTTTTCCCAGGTGCAAGACTTCAACTGCCAAGTCTTGGACCATTCTTCCAGTTTGTTTAGGTCCGACTCCATCCTTTTGGTCCCTTCCTGCATGTCCACACTGTTGCAGAGTTTAGTGTCATCTGCAAACAGGCATACCTTTCACTCCAATTCATTTGTGATGTCACTAATGAATATGCTGAACAGTATTGGTCCCAGCACTGACCACTGTGGGACCCCACTGGTTATATTCCCTTCCTGTGATAGAGCACAATTTACTAGAACATTCTGGGTCTTCTCCTGTAACTAGTTTCTCACCCAATATACCATCTTACATCCTATACCTGTGTTCTTCAGTTTGTTGATAAGCCATCTGTTTGGGATGGAATTGAAGGCCTTACTGAAGTCTAATTATACAACATCTATGGCCCCACCCTGGTCTACTGCCTTAGTTACCCAATCAAAGAATTCCACCATGTTTGTTTGGCATGATTGTCCAGATGAGAAGCCATGTTCTTTAGGGTCCAGCTTCCCGCTGGCTTCCAGTTATGCCACTATCCTTTCCCAGACTATAGACTCCATGATCTATCCTATGATGGAGGTGAGACTGACAAGTCAGTCATTTTTTGCCTCCTCCTTGCTGCCACTCTTTTGTAGCTTTGGTCTTTAGCTTTGTTCTGTATTCTTCTCTGTCTGTATCCATTTTTGTTTTCTTAAACTTTCTGAAAGCTCTCTTCTTTGCCTTTATTTTTTATGCCACTTCCTTTGTATCCCAAAGTGTTTTTTTCTGCATTTTGATTTTCAGATCACCCTTGAATATTTTTCTGTTACATGGGTTAGCATGTTCTTTATTGCTTCCCAGGTTGTCTCTACATTTCAGTCTAATTCATAATTGTACAGTCGTTTAAGGAGGATTTAATTTTGCTGAAGTTTGCATTCCTGAAGTTAAGTATTTTTCGTTTAGTGTGTGTGGTATTTTCGTATCTGTTGTCTGTAAGCCCAAATGACCTATGGTCACTGTACCCTAGGGTAAATCCCATGATAATGTCTGATATCCAAGTGCTATTTGTAAGAACAAGGTCAAGAATTGTATCCTCCCTTGTAGGTGAGTCAACTAGTTGTGTGAGACCTAACCCCTGGAGAGCTATGAGGAATTCATTATTTTTTTCTGATGAGGCTGTGTAGGAGACCCAGTTCACATCTGGCAGGTTGAAATCTCCTACCAGCAGGAGATCATCTTTATCTGTCATCACAATAATGGATTCAAGGAACCTCTTGCACCACGACAGTGACCCGTGTTCAGGAACGGGCATGGGCAGTTGGGAGTCAGCAGGGGAGGGGAAGGATTGAGGGTCTGGAGCTCTCCTTCTTCAGGAAGGGGGGGCATGCAGCACAGGCACCTGGTTGCCCCTGGTGGAGGCTAAGGAGCAAGGTGCCACGCGAGAGCATGGGGGAGCCAAGTGCAGATGCATTGAGGGGAGAGCACATGGAAGCATGTGGGTTCCTCCTCGGGTTGCATCATTGCATGCACTCGGCTCTGGAGGGAGCAATCATAGATAAAAAATGCCTTCTCCTCACATATGAGCCACTTCTGTTGCCTGTCTCCTCTGGCCATGACAGTTCCGCCTATGGCGTCCCCACTCGTGAGGGGCTTCCCAGAGTATGAGGGGGCAGGTCACCGGGAGACAGGCAAGCCTGTTCGTGGGTGGGCTAGTGGAGCCTGGCCCCAAAAAGAAGAAAAAAAAATATGTATATATATTCAAGGAGTTCTTTGTCTGTGCCCTTGTCCTGTGATGGGGGCCTGTAGGTTACTTCCACATGTACTGGGGCTTTATCCCCAGCATTGAGGGTGACTCAAAGAGTCTCTGTGGTGTTTTGAATCCTGTACCTCTCAGAGGTTTTGATTTCCTCTTTGACATATATCGTTAACCCTCATTCTCTTTTTGCTTTTTCTGTCCCTTCTGATTAGCTTGTAGCCTGGGATTGTGACATCCCAGGTGTGGTTCTCAGTGAACCATGTCTCTATGACCACTATCCAATCTAAATTAAATCTTATGTACAAAGAAACAGTCTCGGCACACCACAAAGCCCATGTTCAAGTGAAATGTGCATGATGAGTTTTTCTGTGTCTTTTTGTACTCTGTGCTTGTATGTACTCGTATGTATCCACTGCTATTTAATAAGTAAAACAAGCTTATCCACCATTTTTTTGTCTGGAGCATTTATTTCTGTGGCCTGTGGTGTGCCGAGACTGTTTCTCTGTACTTGCTGGTTTTGTCTCAGAGCACCCATCCTTCTGGGTGGCTCTACTCAGCAGATCTAAATTAGCTTCTGTTAGCATGGCGTTAAGGTTGGGAATTTTGTTTGCTAGGCTGCGAGCATTGACGTACATTGCCCTCCATGCTTTGTTTCTTGTCTGTTCCTGTGTAGTTTGTCTTATTTCTTTTTTAGTTTTTGTACTGCCACCTACTTTATCTCTTGTTGTTCCAGTTGCACCTCTGGCTGGATGAAAGGAAGATGTGCTGTTTGCAGTTGTTTCTCTGGCTGGACAGAAGGAAGAAGCACTGTTTGGTAATAGGGAAGGGGTGTTGTGAAGGGTGCTAGTGCCCAGTCCCCCTCCTCTAGTTTAAATGACCATGAAACACATCAAACTTTTGACCTAGTGCATGGACTCCCTCCTTTGTGTGGTGTTGGCCATTGTATGTGAAGAACCCCCGTTCCCAGAAGTCCTTCCAGTCCCCTACAAATTGATGTCCATTATTACTGCACCAGTCCTTGAGCCATGAGTTAAGTTCTGAGATTTCCTTTTATCTGATTTTCTGCCTACTGCTCCCTTTTTGTACACCTCATCGGTGATGTTTTTTCAGGGATTGAATCCTGATTGGTCACTTGAGAAGACAATCTGCACACCCTATTGGTGCCTTTTCAAAACTGCAATGTGCGATCTTAAAATGCAGAAGCTAAATCGGGAGCACAGATGGATCTAGCCTGGTTTGTTCCTCTGCTCCAGTGATCCAAAAACACAGAAGCTAAACAGGAGGTACTGGTCAAAAAGCTGGAGTGAGATTAAAGGGCTAAAGCTGTAGGATGGTAGAAAATGTTGTGAAGGTAGTAGCTATAGGATGGAAAAAAAAATGTAATTAATGACTGTTGCCAGTGCTGTCAGGGGGCTCACCTAGAGCAGAGCAGAATGCAGGTGCTGTTTGGAGGCTCAACAGGAGCCCACTCTCCACAGGTGCACATGTGCCAGTGTGCTGAGTGGTGCATTTGGCAGTGGCCTGTGTCCGCTGCTCAGTGAGGCTGGCTAAAACATCTGGGTGAACAGGAAAGCCGACCAGAGATGTAGCTTGTAGCATAGAGGCAGCCTTTATGGAGTGCAGCTCATACTCTATTGTACACCTCAGCCGTGATAGGTTTTCAGAGATTGTGCCCTGACTGGTCATTTGAGAAGGCAATCTGTAGGCCTGACTTCAGCCCCAGGCCACGAACCAAATGTCGAGGGCTCCTGACACTGAGAGAGGGCCCAGGTGGGGCTAAAAAAAAAAAAGGTAAACTTAGCTGTAGCACAGCACTGGCAGCATGCTTTCTTCTGCTCAGGCCCCTGCTAACCACTACCTACTAGTACTTACTGTCTGGTGAAGCAGGTGGTGGCCCGGCTCATGATGACATACACTGCTGCTGCCGCTGAACCGATTGGCCGTGGACAGGAAAACTATGAGAAATGGCATGGGTCCGGGGCATTCCCCTTCCTTCCAAATCAGCCAAGGCTGCCTGCTTGCGAACCCTGGGCCTCGATCCATTAGCATTCTGTGCTGTGGTTTGGGATGGGGTGTGGAAGGATTATGCAGGCAGCAGCCAATGGCTGGAGCAGAGTGTGGTGGAGGGGTGGGCTTGAACAACCTGGCCAGTCAGCTAGCTGTTTGTGAAGTTTCTCACTCTAATGATGTTGTTGTTGTGAAGGCAGCACCGGTGGTCGGCGCACAGGTGGGAGTTTGAATTCAAAGTTCTCCTCCACACCACTGATGTGGCAGAGTAGAGGTACAGAGAAAAGAGTCACTGCTTGCCAGGACTGTAGAGCGATTGCTCATCGGATCAGTTGTCACAACAACTTATCAGTGTGATCGCGGACTGCTTGACCATGACTGCATCAGGCCTGTGTGGACTTGTTTGGAGCTAACGGCAGCAAGAATGCACCAGACAAGAAGTCAACAGCAAGCCGGTCCATCGGCGCAGCAGTTGGATTTCCGCTTTCGACGCTGGTGACCCAGGTTCGGGAACGGACCTGGGTCATCAGAGGACCGGCCAGGTTGGGAAGGATTGAGCATCCCATGGGCAGCTCTCCTTCCCTGGGGAAAGGGTAGGGGCTGCAGCTGGCGTACGAGCGGCACCTAGCGGAGGCTGGGTGCACGCTCCACGTCGGGGCATAACAGAGCTCTCAGGATGGGGCGGACGCTGGCCGTCATTGCACGTCCCCATCCTGCTTAAAAGGGGGGGGAACAAAAATCCCACGCCTTGCGTCTCGGTGATGCTCTGCCCCTGGAAGCCCCGATTGACCACCAGAGCCATTCCCCCAACCAGTCACAGTTCCGTGGTCCAATATCTGGGGTCGGAGCCGCGTCCGCACTCTCTGGGGGGTAAGCCAGGGATGACCGGGGGAGATGGCAATATCCGGTGGTTGGGGCTCCAGGGGTCCGTGACCAGAGTCGATGGTCAAGAAGAGGCATGGAGGCCAAAAAAAAAAAAATAAAAAACAAACAAACAAAAAAAATAGAAAAGAAGTTGACAGCATGGGTGGATAATTTAAATTAAAGCTCCCTTCGTGACCCACATGGTGCCGCATCACACCACACCGGCAGGTAGGACAGGTAGAGACCCTGGGAACCAGCAGGGAAGGGAGGGAGACGCTTACGGAGGGAGGGGAGGGGAGGCTGAGCTTTGGCCCATTGCACTGTCTGGAGACTACTAAATCTGCCTATCTATCTGCATTTGCTGCTCTACTTTCTGCTGTGTGAAGAGAGCTGGCATGTTGTCAAGCTAGCTGGTAGTGTGATTTTATCTTTTTTTTTTTTTTTTACAGAGAGATGGTCTGAGGGGGGCTGTGCTTCTACAGGTCGGAAGGTCAAAATTTGCAAATCAAGCATGAGTGCGTGGCTTGGCCTGATGCTGCAGGGGTGGTGTCTGTGGATTTTTTTTCTGAATTGCTTGTTGCTGTACTACTGTTGTGTGGGTAACCAGATGTTTGGTGATGGAAAGCTGATGGGTGGTGTGTTTTGTATTTTTTTTTTTAATAGACAGATGGGTCTGAGGGGGACCTTCTAGAGATCCATTGCCCAGGGCCCACAAAAACCTGATGCGGCCCTGAATCTGCGTACCCCAATGGTGCCTTTTCAAAACTGCAAAGTTTGATCTTAAAATGCAGAAGCTAAACCAGGAGCTCAGATGGATCTAATCTGGTTTCTCCATCTCCTACGACCCCAAAACACAGAAGCTAAACAGGAGGCACTGGCCGAAAAGCTGGAGTGAGATTAAAGGGCTAAAGCTGTAGGATGGTATATATTTATAGCATATGGTTATCCTGTACTTTTGGCTTTCTTGTATAACAGAAACATTGTAGCTCAGCAGACTTCCTTGTCTATTCAATCAAAGTATTTCTTGTATGTTCATATGATTTTTATGACTGCTATTGTATTTTTTTCATACTGTCTTATTACACAAAAAAGCCAATAAAAATCTTTATGGCAAAAAAAAAAGATTGTACTCCTTCTCATCTTCTGGGAGAAAAGATTGCAGAGGTTCTCTATAGGCAGGCTGCATCAAATCTGGTTGATGATGGGAGTCAAACCCACAGCACCCTGAGCCAGTGCTGACTGTGTCAAAGGGCCACCTGAGAATGACAATGATGCAGTTGGCAATGATGGCAAGGACTTAACAGGAATTTCATGAACAGAGCAGACATTGTCTGTGGCATGATCTTTTAATGACACCTGTGTTAGGCTTGATGACACCACCTTTGATGGCCATAGCCTGACCAGGCATTGGCTGTAATCAGAGGCAAAGCTTGTGCCATTCCCAAATGTTTGTATCTCAGAGATGGTCAGGGGGGCAGAAAAACCCAAGGACATGGACTGGTCTACATCTGAGCAGTGACATTATCACCAGTGGATCTAGAGTGCAGTGGAGAATTTGAACAGACAGAACAAGCAGTCATCTTGATATCTTTGTTTACTTGATGTCAGTACTTCTCTTTGTCAGAGGAGGACGTTTGAATGTTTTTTTCTTCTGCTTCAATGGCCGCAGTGGATATTTTTCAGCCATTGCTGAGTGCTGTGATTTTCATCAGGACAGCAAAGTAGTAGATCTCGTAGAGCAGTTTGACAAAGTTGGCATTAAAGTCAGCATTAAGCTCTGTCCACCACCCATTTCTAGAAAAAAGGCTTCTAATGCCTTCCAATGAGGTGTCCTCATTGACTAGTTAAAGCCCTGACAAAATGGTTCAGTGTTTCTTGTCATGTGAGAGGCCCGGGCAGTATACACAGACTCTGTGTCATCCTTATTAATCTTTATTTTCCCATGATAGATACAGAATAGAGGTTCCTTCAACGGTGGTATACAGTAACATTTAAAAAAATAAAAAATGAAAACAAGTAAAACACATGCTAAAAAGTGACAGTGAGTTTCAGCATTGATTCTCTGCTGATCAGATGAGTAGTTCACACTGGAAGAAAGACATGAGGAATGATGGGTCTACACATTGTATATCAGCAACATTAATGTATGTCAGTGTGGGTGGATACAGCTGGCAAATTTTTCTGACTGGTCTGGACAGCTACAGCTTATATTTTCTTTAAGTGTGACTGAATGGGAAGAGATGTCCTCAAAGAAGTTTGTATAAAATTCATTTGGTAGTCCCTTCAGACCTGGGGTCTTTTGACTACACAGAGTTTTCAGGGCTGAGGATACTCATAACATGTAAGATTGGAGTTCAGGTCTGCCAGCTGGATACTTATCAGTTTGAGAAGGGTAGCCTCAACTTTGGAATCTAATTGTGAGGAATCCAATGTTGAAGTGTAGTATGAATCATGAAAGCTACAACTACTCCCTGATTTCAGAGGGATTTCGAGTTAGTTTCCTCTGAGGTTCTAAATGAAGATATTGCTTTATCATTGGCTTTATTGGGATTTGCCATGCCAAACATTTCCCCGAATAGTCACCATCAAAGACAGATACCACTTACTAAGTAATAGACTGTGCTCCATCTGAGCGTTGCTGAAAATGTTAAACTTAATTTTTAATTTAAAATATGCGTTAAGATGTTCCCAGTAAAGTTGGTTGAGGGGGCCTCTTCATAAGGTTAAGGGCTAGAAATTCTTGAATAGCCTTGGCTATGTGCCTTTTGCATTCTAGTTGGCATACAAACCTTTAGTTTCCTTTCAATAGTCCAGTGGAAGCAACCATCTCTGCCTCCCATTAACTTAGTTTAATAGGCTCATTATTAGTCACACCAATGGCATTGTGAGCTACTGAACAGAAGCTGGAAATAAGAGAAGTGGAGAGGGGAATAAATCTATTTCTCTTTTTGTAAACTCTGATTATTCACTTCAGGTCAGGTGGGGATGTACCAGCGTCTATCAGCCACTATGAGCAACACCAGATCCCCCATCCAGCATTCCCCCAGTCTCCTGCACAGGGAGGCATTGGATTACTTGGCTTGTGTAAGAGAAAGTAAGCTTTTGTCCCATTTAATTTTCACCCACTACTCAGTGGGTATAGCAAGTATTTTGTTTTTCCAGGACAGTGACCTGTACCTCATGGTGGGGCTTCCCTGGCAGGCTAGAAGAGACAGTGACATCAACCTGGGTTCCACGATGAGCCAGCTGAGCACCATTTGGGCAGAGAGAATCTGTGGAGTCCCCTACTTTATTCTGCAGCTACACAAAGATATTTTTCCTTGTGGTGATGTCCTGGTGAAAAGGATGTACAATGATGTCAGTGCACATTGAATGTGGTCCCATGCCCAACATTCAGATGTCTAACACTCCACAAATCCATGTGCTGGTTCCCGGTACACCTATCCCTTGAAACTGCTAGGGGTCAGAATATATCTGGGTGCCAGATCCCTCCCTTTACATTAAATGCTTATCCTCCCCCCCCCCGGCTGGCCCTCTGATGATCCAGAGTTCACTCATGAACTTGGGTTATTGGCATCACAAATGGAAGATGTACAGCTGTACCAGCAGGCTAGCTCAAAATAAATCTACTCTTGCATATGATTTATGCGCATATGTGAAAAAAATGTATATTCTGTAGTGGATGAAAATAAAAAGTGCCAGGGGTCCAAGAGTGAATGCTCCTCAGACACAGAGTGAAAGGATGTGGAACTCCTTGTGAATGTAAATGGAGTAGCCACTGACTTGTTGTGAACTCTGTCCATTATGCAGTTCATATCTCCACCTAATATTTTAAGGAAATAGATCAGAAGAGGGCCATGGACATGGTCTATCAGGACTTTAGCAAGACCACTGACACTGTGCCACACAGGAGACTAATTAAGAAATTGAACAGCCTGCTGGCCTGCCAGCACAGCGGCAGACTGTACGTCTGCAATGCCAATGACCCAGGTTTGGAAACAAACTCCGGACATCAGAGGGCCAGTTGGGGGGGAGAAGGACTGAACATCCTATAGATTGTTCTTCTCCAAGGGGGAGGGAGATAGAGTGTCTGACACACCGTGGACCTCTGGCGGATGCTGGGTGGACCCATTGTGTCAGTGCCATTACCTGTGGGGAGTGGAGCAGATGTGGGACTTCATTGCATGTCTCCACCCCCAGATAATGCCACACAGCTAACAAAATCTCCGGTCCCCTAGCCATGATACCCCCACTCCACCGCTGCTCCCACTACCACCAGTGTCCACCAGAGGGGTTCTGTTCCCAAGGCCCCACTCTGGGGGGTAAGCCAGGGCTAGCCTACATTGACCATGGGGAGGGGGTGTCTGCCTGGTGGCCCTGCCCAGGGGGGTAAGCCTAGGCATGGTGGGTCAGCGTGTGGGATAGGAGCTAAAGCTCTGTTAGCAGCATTAAGTGAAAGGCACAAAAACATAATAAATAAAAAAAAATGAACAGTCTAAGAGTGAGATCCAAAGTGGTGAACTGCATTAGAAACTGGTTAATGGATGAGCATTAGAAGGTAGTGGTTAATGGCACTTACTCTAATGATGGAGAGTTGCCAGATGGGTACTACAGGGTTCAGTAATGGGGCTAGTACTCTTCCACGTCTTCATAAGTGACACTGCAGATAAAATGGAAGGGAAGGTATTCCTTTTTGCAGATAACACCAAAATCTGTAATAAGGTGGAAAATAAGTAAGGGGTGGAAAAATGTGTAAAGATCTTGGCATACTCCAGGAGTGGTCAAGAGCATGGCAGTTGGAGTTTGATGCCAAAAGTGCAAAATCATGAACCTAGGGCTAAGGAACCCAAGAACAGGGAATAGGATGAGAGGAGATACTGTCAGTACCTAAGCAGGAAAGGGACCATAGAATTATCATATCTGATGCCCTCAAAGTGGTGGGGCACTGAGACGAAGCACTGGATAGGGTCAGTGGGATGCTGGGATGCATATGGAGATGTACCTCTAGCAGGAAGAGGGAGGTGGGGTTGCCACTATATCGCTTACTGGTGAGACTTCACCTGGAGTATTCTATCCAGTTCTGGAGGCCACACCTCTGACAGTACATAGATAATGTGAAGACAATCCAGAGAAGGGCAACTAAAATGGTGCAGGGGTTGCACCAAAAGCCCTATTAGGTGAGACTGAGGGACCTCAACATATACAACAATTGAAGACAGTAGCGAGAGACAGGACATGATAGAGACCTACATATACCTCATGGGGGTGAAAAGTGTGAAGGAGGAGAGTCTCCTTTAAATGAGGAAGAGCACCAGAATCAGAGGGCATGTGATAAATTTGGAGAGTGGGTAGGATGGATGTGAGGAAGTACTATGTCACTGAAAGCGTAGCAGACACCAGGAGCCTGTCAGTGGAACTTTACCCCATTAAAATGCTGGTGCTGCTGTTGCATGCATGAAAAGAGGTACTGTCCTGGCATGCATTTCAAAATTCATTGATGGCCGATGATGGCTTTTGATCTTCAACCATTCACCACTGTAGAAGCTGCTGGCTCCTGAAGATGCTCATATGAAGAACTGAAGCATGGATAAAATATTCCACTGTGCTTCTCACTGTGCAAGCATACCAGGCCAGACAGTGTGTGCAGTGCTGTGTGTTTCAAAAGCTTATTTCACTTCTACAATCATGAACAAGCCTCCAAAGCACACAAGCAACCCTTACCATGGTCCTTCCAATACTGAGTCCACTTGAGTGTCAAAGATGGTATTATTTACAATCTTTTACAGCTACCCCATGAAGTATACTATTTTACTATCAAACAACTATTTTTCCTGCAATTGTTTTGTGTTTAACATGGATTTTTACTTACAGATAAAGGACACAGTGACGGGGGCCTCCTTTGCACCAAACTACACCAAAATATATTTGGCACATTGGGTGCCACAATGTGTGATGTCAGAGGAGAACACTTACAGACAATATCTGTTTTTGTACAAATGCTACACTGATGACATCATATTGGTGTGGGGGGGGGGGCATCAGCCTTATCTGACTTTTTGGTATACTTAGAAACCACAAATTCCACTTGAGGGTCACAAAAAATGAGAATTTGCAGACATTTGCATTTTTGGATGTACTTATTGTTAAAAACATGGGGGGGATTGGACACTTATTTATATAGAAAGCCCTCTTCTAAAAATGCACTATTGCAGTTTGACAGTTGTCACCCCAGGCACATAATGGAAAACATACCTAAAGTCCAGTTCATGCACCTTAAGAGGAATACAATCTTTGAAGCTGAATATAATAAAAGTGCCTTAGTGATGTCAGAGAGATTTTATGAGAGGGGTTACAACAACGGAATAGTGAGAAACGCTGACGAGACAGTGGACACTATTGGTAGAACTTCTTTGTTAGAAAAAAGTGATATAACTAATCGATCAAGTAACCAGTTTTCCTTAAATTTTTTACAGAATTTACCCCTCAAGCATATAAGATGAAAGAAGTACTGGCTAAACACTGAAACTTGTTCTCTCTGGAACCAGAGTTGAAATATGAAGGCCAAAACCTACCCCAAATGGTGTACAAGAGAAGCAGAAATATAGTGAACTTGGTTACCAGAAGTCTGTATACTGCACCAGCTAAAACTGCAAGCTCTACCTTTCCATGCAGAACTTTTCAGTGTGGACATTATTCATTTTGTATTTATATACAGTACAATCGGGTACCACATTTAAACACTCCCTTAAAGGTAAAACCTTTGACAGTAAACATTTTATTAATTGGTCAACACAAAATGTCATTTATTTATTTATTTGTGAGAATCAGTTTACAACCTTTGAGCCAGAGGCTCGTTTCCAAAGGTGCCTCGTCACATTGAGGACACAGATAACATTTTAGGTTACATAGTACAGGTTTTCTCAAACAGGCGTTCATCAGAGGCGCCACGTCACACTGTGATCAAACAAATACATTTGAGTTACAGGGTACAGGTAATTGTGATAGTTCTTACACAAGCTGGTTCCATATGTTGAGCAATTTACTGGCATTACCATAAGACAGCAGGCACTAGCCAGGATTTATGTGGTAAGTTGTGAGTGTCATCACTTTTATGTGGGAAAGACTACAAGATTGTTAAAAAATCTGGTATCTGAACATTTACAAAGAACTGAGAACAAAGACAAAACAAATGCATTAGTGGTGCATGTGATATAAAAAGGCCCAGGACATAAATTTAAATTTCAAGGCCTGGAAAAGGTCTCTTTGAATATTAGGGCTGGTGACTTGAATAACAGACTGTTACAAGCGAAGAGTGAGTGACAATATACTTTGAAGTCACATGCCCAGATGGGTCTTAATGCCATGTTCAGCACTGTATCTTTTTTGAAGAAAACCTAGAGAAATGTAAATTTTTTTACATTTTATTACATCATCTGAGTAATATTTTATTTGTGCAATATTTTTTCCTGTGTGCAATTTCCTCCTTTTATGCAACAGACACATTGGGCCAGATATTCAAAAGGGTTGCGCCATGCACAATAGGGTTGCTCCTGTGCAAGTCCAAAAATGCACCATTCTGCGATATTCAGCGGGAGGCAGATGCGCCCCCCAAATCATGCTGAGCAAGAGCGCAATGATAATGAGTGCATGCGCAACTGAAGGGGGAGGAACCATGCATAAATGGCGCAGTGTGATATTCAACAACATGCCGCGCGCATAGGGGAGCAAGCGAAGTTACGAAGGGAGCAGAAATTAGCCAAAATAAAAAGGAACAAGGGAGAGGCGCAAGAACGCTACAGGGAAGGCACATGTGACTGAACTCTAGCCAGACACACAGGCCAGGACAGACACACAGGGCAGGACAGGGAAAGGGCACCCTGAGCCCACAGGCACAGGGAAGGTGTGGGGAGCAACAGCCAAACAGAGTGCAGAAGGGGGAAGTGCCACACAGCACTGAGGCCACCAGAGGAAGGTGTTCCCAGTGCAAGGGAAGTAACAGCCAGGACAGTGGGGGGAACACAGAAACAGCTGCCTGGGGGGGAACACAAGCCAGGGACATGGCCAGTGCCACCATCCAGATGGAGGCAGTAATGAGGGGGTTGAGAAGGCAGGCAGCAGGGGGCGTGGCCATGGAAGGGCTCGTTGGCGGTATGCCCCAACAGGCAGTACTGAGCCTGCACCAGCTTCGAGCTGTACAGTGATACTGAGATCGTGGACTGGTACTGCCTGAATCGGGCAATTCTGAGGTGACTCTGTGAGCTGTGCAGTGATGTAATGCAGGCACCCACATGACGGAGCCATGATCTGTCAGTGGAGACAAAAGTGACAGCTTGCATATGCCTTCTCAACACGGGTACCTTCCAGAGACCAACAGGGGACACCACAGGCATAACCCAGTTGGCCGCGACACGCCTCCTCACCCAATTCTTCAGTGCACTGCTGCCACATGCTGTGAAGTACATCCATTTCTCCAGCACAAGGGTGGAGTGCACAGCAAACATACAGGAGTTCCACAGGGTAGCACATATGCCTTGCATGCTAGGGGCAATAGACTGCACCCATGTGGCCATCTGCACACCACCTGGCCCAGAAGGGGCCACATATATCAATCGGAAGTGCTATGCAAGCATCAACTGCCAGGTGGTATGCAATGCCAGGGGGCGCATAATCAATGTCTGTGCCACGCACCCTGAGGGAGCACATGATGCCTTCATCTGGCACCAGTTGGCACTGTGCTACAGATTTGAGAGTGGGGACATCCCCACTGGCCACTTAGTGGGTGAGTATGCAAACCACGTGGACAAACATAGAGCTTGGGAGGGGCATAGTCAGAGGTGACATGGGTATTGGCCTAGATGGCCCAAGACAGGGCGGAGCTGATTGTCAAACTAACCTCCACCCTCTACACACAAGTGACAGTGGATACCCACTCCGTCCCTGGCTGCTCTCACCATACCGGCGGCCCGAGACCCCATCGTAGCAATGTTACAATGAGGCACATGCCACCACATGCAATATCATCGAGTGGGTGTTCGGGATGCTGAAGGCATGTTTTCGTTGCCTGGACACGTCTGGCGGTGCCCTACAGTACAGCCCCTCAAAAGCCTGCGGGCTATTCCTGGCCTGTTGCATCCTGCACAACATGGCCAATGACTGTGGGATAGCTGTACAAGTCAAAGAGGGTGACAGCGATGGGGATGATGAGGACGCTGTTGAAGATGGTGATGGGCAGCCCCCCCTTGGGCGATGGGACCCCCGACTGCTCCGGCTGGCACAGCTGCACTGGGACACCATCACAGAGGAGCACTTCAGCCAACCCAGGTAAGTCTTGGGGCCATGTGCAACCACCACTGGCAAAGGCACAACCCACAAACACGCATGGGCACACACCAGGGGTGCATGCTGTCAAGGGAAGTGGCCGAGCATAGAACCACACACACTGCCAGGGATGGGCAAGGTCTAACATGGCACGCAGTCATACACACACACACACGCACCTCACAAGGCATGCACAAAGGGTAGGAGGCACGCCGACCTAGACCACCACCCCTAGCCACACACACATCCACAGACCACCACGCCCACTGCCTGTCATTGTGCCTGTGTCAGATGCTGGGTACCATTGCACAGTGGCGTACAGCACAACACAGGCATCATCATGCACACTCCACAGCAGACAGCAGCCAGGAGGGTGTGCAGATGGAACATGTGTGTGTGCGTGCAGGGCTGGGTACCCCACCCATTCATTATCCGCTGAATGACACAATGCACACAGGGCAGCATCAGACAGTAGCCATGCTGGGAGACAGGTCAGTCATGCGCCACAGTGCCATGGCCACCACGGATGCATGGTCGGCCCCGCCGAGACCCGCCAGCAGGGACAGGCTGACCACTGGCCTCATGGGGTGGCACCAACAGTCCTTCAGGGGTTCCACTGCTTGAACATGACCGTGCTCATGCAGGGGTCTACAGCACACCGAACATACCTGTGCCAGGCGTGCTCGGGATGCCCACAGCTGAACCTGGTGTCGACAAGGATGGTGTCACACGATGCCTGGAACGGGGGGTGGACATTGCACTGTGCAGTGTCTGTGACGCATGGGTAAATAACTGTGCCCATTGTGGCCATGACAGCTGTGAATGCCTGTGTCTGCCTGTCAATGGCAGTGGTCACATCCTCCCGCAACCGGTCCATCCCTGCCAGGAGCAGAGCAGTGTCTCTGTTTCGCCGCTTCTCTGCCTGGCGCAAAGCCGCACTCAGTACATCCACCGCCGTAACAAGCCACATCTGCTGATTGACTGATGCCTGCAGTATGCAGGTGTGCTCATCTAAGAGGTCATCTGGCCTGATCAGCATGCTATCCCTCATGGTGTTCATGGCCCTGATGGTCATCACCTCTTGAGGGTGGGCACTGCACACCAGGGCCAGGTCTGGGCATGTCCACAGGCAGTGCACTGATGCCATCCCCTGACACTGTACCCCCATGGCCATTGGCCGACTGCTGATACTGCCCCTCCAGCTGCCGCTCTCCAGGGCTGCCACAGTGGCTGCAACAGTCCCACTGTCCTGGACACACACCAGTGCTGCCCCACTGGTGCAGACAGGCACAGGCTGGGACTGTGATGTCACGCAGGCCTCCACGGTGGTGCCACCCACAGCCATGGCCGCGATGTCACCTGCTGTGTGGCCATCCTGTGGGCCACACATCTCACTGCTGGTGACGTTAGCTCCATCATCATCGGTGATGGGTCTGGCACCAGCCTGAGTCTCAGCATGCCGGCATCCATGGATGCCGGCATGCTGGGACACGGGCAAAGCCTCCTCCACACCTGCTCCACCAACATCAGTCCGGATGTCCAGGTGGGCCCACTGTCACCCTGACCCCCATATGCCTGTGGAGGTGGATGGGCCCTCCTCCATCTCCATGCTACTGCCCTCAGTAGAGAAGCCCACCACCACTGACCCATGTAGATGCTCAGGAGCTGTAAGGGAAAAACAGTAGCATTACTGCATGTGACCTACCCTGCCCCCCCAATTGACAGACCAGCACCTACCATGCAATGACGGGCTACCACCCATCTGGAATCCACCACCCAGAACACCCTCAATGGCACAATGCTGCATGCTGCCAGCCACCCGCTGTTCCTGTGGGGTCAGGCGTTGCACCTCCGGCTGCCCCCCACCGGTCGCAGACCATGCTGCCCTGATGGCAGCCATCTTCTCTTTAATTCTCTGCCTGTCTGTGCCCATCTTCTTTTTGCAATCCTGCACGGAGCGCTGGTGGCTGCCATGCAGGTTGACAGCATGCGCTACCTCCTCCCATGCAACAGCACGGGTCTGTAGTGTTCCCTGGTGTCTGCTGAGCAGTGGCTTTTGGTCGAGGTAAGCCTCAAACAGGGCATCTGTCTCTGTCTTTGTGAAGTTTTGCCTCCTCTTCCTCCCACATCTCTATTCCTCTTCCTCCACCTCACAATCGGTCATGATTCATCCTGTGAGAATGACAGGTGTTACCTGTCACTGTGCAGTCCCATGCATGTCCCTAACACCACAGTCCACACTCCCAAACAGCATGCAACTCACTGCAATAGACTGCAGTAACTGACTATGGCCAGTGCAGCCCAATATCGCATTTTTATAGTGCAACCCATGTAAATGAGGTGAGGAGCATCTTTAAGTGGATGCAAATGCAGTGACTGTGCCATTGAATGGGTGATTAGATGATTTGCACATGCCGGCTGAATATCGCGCTGTTGTGCTTTGCACAATTGGGTTGAAAGTGCTGAGCCAAGGGTGCAGTTCTATGACATGCGCAGTACACACCTAACTGCGCATGCCCGGGTTGATGATGCAGGCGCCTGCCGTGCTGCTGATGTGCTGTGCACGAGAGGAAATGCAGAGCACAGCCACCATTGTGACAGTGGCTCTACAGCGCTGTTCACATATATTGCGCTGTGGCACTGGGATGTCGTAGGCTCACTGAAGCAATAGCGCTGTAGGCCACTACAGGAGGTGGCACACAGGCACCCAATCACGCTACATGCATTGGGTTCCAATCACGCTGTGGCTGTCTGTGAGCCAGAGACCCTTGACCCTGTGCCCGACCTTTGCCCCGATAGGGAATGGTAGCACTGTACAGTGCAGCATCTACACGTGGAAGGACCGTGCTGCTGAGAGCCATTTTGATTCCACCACACTTAAGAGATGGCATGGAGGCAATTGGTAATGTGGAGCCAGGATGAGCTAGCCAACCTGGTGGCAATAGTTGAGCCCCATGCTAGGCTTTGTATGGAGATGCACCCCTGGAAAGGGCCAGGAGTGTGGTGTTGCAGGAGGTGGCCGATGCCCTGGAGGAGGCCACCGGTATGGGGTGCATGGTGGAGCAGTGTCGCCATCGTTATGGGGACCTGAGGCGCAGGGACCCAGACCTGCTTGCCCACCTGAGGGGCACATGCCAGGAGGGGCACAGTGCCACGGCCAGGTAGGTGCCACATCCATACACTATTATCGTCCATACGGGTATTATGGTTGCATGTGTCCAGCACATGGGGAGGCGTCTGTTGTTGGCCATGGTGGTGGTATCAGGCTGTGGGGTGGATAGGTATGGCTATGTGGGATTGCACACACATGGGGACGGGGTACTTTGCTACTGGATTGTACTGATGTTCCTCTCTCCATGTTTGCACCTTAGGGCCCAAAGAACGCTGGCAGGCCAGAGAATGGAGGTGCCACCTGGAGGAGCAGCAGGGCAGGAGGGATAATGGCCGTCAGCAGCGCGTGGACCAGCCTGATGATGGTGAGTGCCTTACATCCATGGTTACTATTGCATGCTGTATAACTGGGCGGGCAGTGGGGCATGGCCACCATCCATTGACACCACTGCCATGCACGCAACTTGTTATAGTCAGCACTGTCCAGTGGCACTGCAAGTCTGGAAGTGCATCAATGGTGGTCCATGCGTGCACCGGGCACATGGCTGTGGCACTGCCTTCACTCCGCATAGCCAAGTCACTGTATGGCCATGGTGGTGCTGTGCAGGACATGAGCAGTGGGTATGTGCAGTGGTCCACATGGCTGTGGCTGCCTGGGTAGGCAGGTCTTGTGGAAACAGTCACTGTGGGTGGTCACACGCCATCACAGTGGCATGGCATATGGTTGTATGCCATGCACAATGGGTGGGCTGCAGAGGGCTGGACAGTCACACTTATTGATTCTGCTCCCTTGTCCTAGGTGGATGGCAACTCTAGGTGCTGGACAGAAGTGTTCAGGAGCTGCTCCAGGTGGCAAGGAAGACACTGGAGCTGCTACAGAGGATCCACTGCCACGGGGTGAGGAGGAGGAGTGGCAGACATCAGCGCCATGTGGAGGAGGACCAGGGTGCACATTAATGTCTCCATGCCCCTACTACCACCTTCCCCCCTTTGATTCACCCTCACACCCCTTCTTCCCTCTCCCATATGTTCACCCCTGCCCCTTACCAGTCCCCACCTGTTATGTGGCCTCCCCCCCTGTAAATAGTTGTATATAGGTTTTGTTACTTCTTTTAAATATAAGCATTTTGTTATGACAACTGTGGTGGTCTCTGATTTGCAGTGGGCTACAGATGCTCAGCTGCAGTGCTGTGCATGGCATCAGGGGTGGTGCATGCATGGGCGTGAGTGTGTGTGTGTGCAGAGGTAAACAGCCTATGGTGTGGGCAGGGGGATCAGTCACTGTCTGTGGTTTGTGTGTTGTACTCTGTGCACTGGATGCCTATGTGCAGTGGTCCACGAGGCCTGCACTGTGTGCATGGCACCCCTGTCAGACCATCCATGGCCTGTGCAGCTGACACCCTTGTATGTCTGTGATATGCACGGTCTGCTGGCATGTAAGTGGTGGCTGTCCATGCTGGATAACAACTGTACCACCCACAATGCCAGGTTGCCTTCCATCTCCAGTATGGTGCACTTCTGCCTCCAGTGGAACTGTGGCCTTCGCTGTTGTTGTCCCCCCTCCATGCTGTCGCTTGTGTCTGTTGCAGGGGATGTGCTCCAGTGTCTGTCACCTGTGCTCCGGTGGCATGTTGGTGGCATACAGCTTCATGGTGTCTGCACAGGGTGACTGGCACACCTTTGCAATGTAGGGTTGCTGGCCATGTGTACACATCAGCAGTGGCCACACACCAGTGGCTTGGTTGACCCGCTACTGTGTCCCTGTGTTGGTGTGCCTTTGGGTATTGGTGGGTCTTTGTCCATGCACTGTGTTGCATCCTGTGTGGTGCATGCTTCCATGCTACACTGTGCATGTCTGTGCTAGCTGTTGTGGCCAGTGCTGGGATGGGATGTGTCCTTGGGAGGGTCTACAGGGTGCTGTACCACTGGAGGTGGGGTCCAGGGTATGCTCTGTCGCATGTGGGGTACCTTGTGTGGCAACACATGGTCAGTCTCTCAGCTGTACCTCGGGGGGGATGTGCAGGGTAGGACTGTGTATGCTGTTGTTGCACTGCTGTCTGCTGCCACCTGAAGTAGGGTGCACATGGTGGGGATGCCTTGCATGGCTCTGTGGTGCACAGGGTTGCATTGTCACAGTGGGGGTGGTGGCATGTATAGGGTGTCCTGCATTGTTGGGCACCCAGGGAAGGGTGTATGGTGATTGTGGTGCAGGGTGTGCTCTGCATTGGTGGGATGGGGAGCCACAGGGTGGTCAGCCCTCCTTGTATGCTGGTCACAGCTTGCCAGGGTGTTTGCTGGGGCACCATGGCCCAGCTGTGGGTTGGTTGCTGGTATCCATGGGCCAGTGGTTATTCCAGCTCTCCCCCGGTTGTGCAGTGCATGGGGTGTGGGGGATGATGTTTGTTCTGCTGTGTGCTCCTCTGCCCATCTGTGGCATGGGTGGTGGGCCCCTGCATCCCTGGTTGTGCTGTTGCATTGCTACCCTGCTGCAGGGGGCATCCCTGGTTGAGCTATGGTGCATCTGGACTGCTCCTCTAAGCATCTCTTGTTGCACTATGGTGCATCAGATATGCTCAGCTTCACATTCCTAGTTGCGCTATGGTGCGGGTGGTGCGATATTCAGTTGTTGGCCGTAGGCGCATCTTGGCCTGTGCAGTTTATGAATATCACGCTTCTTGTGCATGGGCGCAGTGGACTTTTGCTTGCTCCTGCTGTTGCGCACTTTTTGGGTTCAGTTTGAATATCTGGGCCATTGTATATAGTAGCTAGCTTGGAACTGACAGTTTATAAATAAGAGACTTTAAAATAGTATACACCTGGTATGTCTTAAAAGGTGAATGAAATGAATAGTCTATATCTCTTTCCATGCTAAATCTTTCCTATTGTGCATTTGATATACACCTTGTTTGTGCAATAGAGGCCTTGCATGTTTAAGAGAGGTTGTGATTAACAGTTTTGTTTGTGATTAACAGTTTTGTATGTTAGCTTATGAATAAGAATTTTTTTAAAAGCTAACCACTGGGGTGTTCTAATAGGTGGATGAAATGAATAGCCCATGTGCCTAATATGCATAATTGTGATTATTTATAATAACGTGTTCATGTGTAGTATTTTACTTTATTTCACTGAGTATTATATATAAATAGCTATTTATTTGAGAATGCACTTTTTGATATATTTTGATGGTAATGTTTTTTTCTGCACTGGCACTTTAAGACTCGTGCTTTAATGAGAGCTGTGAGTCTTATATTTTCCATGCCTTAGGAAAGTGTCAGATTGACGTGAAAACGTTTGTGCATCTGGTGAGGGGTGCCGCTGCTATGTTTTGTAAGGAGAAATAAATTGCCTTTTTAACTTTGACCAAGCTAAGTGGTCTTTTTTTTTTACACTGAACCATTGCAGCCCTGATGTACTTGCAAACTAATTTTCTTGGCATATAAATAAAAAATAAATAAATAATAGTTAACTTACATTAAAATAAAAAAGAGTGGTTGACTATCTCTTCTGAACACAAAACATTAATTTTCACAAATTATGGTGTTGTCATATAAACAACAAAAAAGACATACAAATGAACAAAAAATAGATGTTTATATTATAGTAATAGCATCATGTTACTCTTTATGTGTTTTATACAATGTAGTTGATGGAGAAACCTTATAGACAAATGACATGATTTATTTTAGCCACTGAAGCATTCTAAATGAAGATAAATCATTTACAGTATTTCCATAGTTCCTGTGTCTGGTCTCCTCCTTGTTTTTCCTGAAACTATCCAATACGCTCATCAGGTAGGTAGGTAGGTAAAGGTAGGTAAAATTTATTTTTACACAGGTAATACATGTCATTTGGACATAATCCAGTTTACAAGACAGACCTGTGTAAATTCCTAACTAGTTACATACAAATAGGTTCCATGTTAGATACATATAAATACAAACACCACAATGTACAAACAATACGGTATACCTAAAAGACTTACAATAGCTAGATTATAAAATCTCAAAATCCCAAGGAACCTTAGAAAGAAGAAAAAAAAATTTAACACTTACAAATGTGAGCATATAACTCCTTTATAGTATGAGTAAATAGTGAATAATTTGGAATTTCTCTTACCTCATCAGGAAGAGAATTTCAAAAACTAGCAGCCTGATGTAGCAAAGACCTGTCCCAATATTTATTATAATGTTTACCTACAGCTATCTTATTTAAGTGAACTGATCTTGTCAATATCTGTTTTTGATAGTTGTTCACTGTAAATAATATTAAAGAAACTGAATGATTTACAGATGAATTTCATTTTGTGTATTAAAGATAACCAATGACACTTATGATTTATGTCTAAAGGTGACCAGTTCACTTTCTTCAACAATAGACAATGATGAATCCGATAGTTTCCTTGTAATAAGAACGGCCATGCACCACCACCCATAGAATCGAGAAAGAGCTATCAATCTGTCAATCCTTTCTGTGTCTGGGCGGGTGAGGTTTCCCGTGTTGGGTCAGATTAAGCCACAAACTCCACTCCTGGTGATCAGGTGATGTCAGTAATGTTTAATATTTTATCAACAATAATAATAATTATATCAGTATTATTTTGTCATGCCAGGTCTGCATCCTGTAACAGAAATGAATAAGTTACATTATAGAAATTAGCCTAGGAGCCCTGCTAAAGAAATAAGGAATTAAGTGCCATGGAGAACTAGGGACCTTGACAGTAAGCAACCCTTCCCATGGTCCTCCTGGTGAGGAGTACACTTGAATGCCACACATAACAATATTCACAATCTTCTACAGTGATTTAATAAAGTGTATTACTATTATACAACTATTTTTCTTGGTAATAAAAAACACGTAACAGTAAAATGACATTTTTTTTTTACTCTTTGGTAACCAGGTAAGACCTACTAGGCACAAGTGCCTGTTTTCAGGGGTTACCTGGGAGCACTGGGGAGGTTATGTGACTTGCTCAGAGTCACACAGTATGCAAATGGAGGTTGTTGGAATCAAACCCAGGTCTACTGGATCTACCAAGCTCTTGCACAGCTCTTTACTTTAACCTCTTGACTTTACTGCTAATTATTTTTAATTTTTATTAAAACTAAAAACCACAGAAGTTGACTAGTTCTTCAAAACACAAAACATTAATTATTAGGGCTGCATGTCTGGTTCTCCAAAATAATTGAACACTTTGAATTTGGGGGGTTTGTTTCAGACTGTGGCATACTGCCAGGGGAAACAGGCAGACCTTTTGGTTTTCCTGGTTTGCCATGGTCCAAATGGTGCAGTACAGGTGAACCAGTTGAACTGTGAACCATGGCTCACAACTGTAACAAAATGCAAAGAGGATTGGAACTCACAAGTGCCCAGGATGTGAACAGGATAACCCCTCAGGAGTCCCACCAGCCATGTGCATGCAAAGCACCCCTTCCTTTTACCTTTGCCATCTCATTTACCAATGCTCACCCCAGTGCTTACACTGGATACACCAGGGCAAACTGGTTGACTGGCATGAGAACTCTGGGTAACCCCACACAGTTTGACAATCAAAATTCTTGTGGTTGAACTTTGGGATGTTTGCACAGCCCTATTAATTATCAAAAATCATGTTGTCATACTGTATAAATGCAAAATATTACATAAAAACAAATCAAACAGATTTTTATGTTATATGACTATAATCTTTTTACTAATCATTATCGAATATATAACATAAATAACACAAAAATAATAAAAACATAAAAGCTGACAACAGAAGTCCAAAGTTCAATCAAATCTGCCCTTACTATATTACTTCACCCCACTGACCTATTGTACTGGTAGTTTGTTGCCCTTTTCCCTCGCTCCTTCATCCCTCAGACCCTTGTGACCCCCTTCGGGGACTATAGAAATATAGAATTTGATGGCAGAATGAGACAAAAGGATAGCAGGGACAGTAATAAGAAATAATCATAACATGAAAATATCGTAAAATCTATGGTTTTCCAAGGGAGAATATGTAATTTAAATGACATAAAGTGGAGAGTCAGAGACTATAAGGGGTAGATATCTTCAGGGCAGCAGTGCATAGTAACTATTACTGTGGAGGAAATTAATGAAGTTATTGCTGAAGGAAAGATTGTGGAGTATCTTGAATCTAGTGGATTACAAGACCCAAGGCAGCACAGATTCATAGGTGAGCAGTTATGTCAGACAATCCTGATAGATTTCTTTGACTGGGTGACTAGGAAAATAGGTTAGGGTGGGGCAGTGGATGTGGCCTACTTAGACTTTAGCAAGACCTTTGACACCTTACAGCATAGGAGATTGCTAAGAAAACTGGACAGCATAGGGTCGGGTCTTGAGGTGGTCAGCTGGGTAATGAATTGGTTTATGGAGAGGCAGCAGAGGGTGGTGGTAAATGGCACTCACTCAGGGGAAGGGAGGGTGACCAGTGGGATGCCCCAGGGGTCAGTACTGGGACCAGTTCTCTTTAGTGCCTTTATAAGTGGCGTTGCATATAAGCTGGAAGGGAAGATATGCCTCTTTGCAGATCACATCAACATCTGCATTAGGGTGGACACTCCAGAGAGGGTACAGAGAATGAGTAGAGATGTAAGAAAACTCTAGGAGTGGGCAACAGCACAGCATCTAGGTTTGAATGCAAACAAGTGTATAATCATGCACAGAGGGCACAGAAACCCAGAGGTGGAGTACAGAATAGGAGAAGAGGTACTCACAGTCACCAAACAGGAAAAGGTCCTTGAAGTAATCATATCTAATGACCTCAAGGTGGTGAGGCAGTAGACAGGGTCAGTGGAATGCTGGGGTGCATAGGTAGGGGTATCATCATCAGAAGGAGGGAGGTGGTGTTGCCACTGTATAGATCACTGGCGAGACCCCTCCTGGAGTACTGTATCCAGTTCTAGAGACTGAATGGCGTAGACAGTGTGGAGGCTGTCTAGAGGAGGGCAACTAACATGGTGCAGGTTCTGCGTCACAAGCTCTATGAGAACAGACTGCGGGACCTCAGTATGTACACTCTAGAAAAGAAGAGGGAGAAGGAGGCATGATAGAGACCTATAAATACCTCATGGTATTGAGCAAGGTACCCAAGAGGAGTACTTTTCAGAGGAAAAGATGCAGGAGAACAAGGGGACATGCAATGAAGCCGGAAGGCAAAAAGTTTAGGCGAGATGTGAGGCAGTATTTCTTCACTAAAAGAGCGGTGGATACCTGGAACAGACTTCCAGTGGAGGTAGTGTGGGAAAAAACAGTGTTGGGCTTAAAGTATGCATGGAATAGGCACAAAGAAATCTTAATTAAGAAGCCAAGGGGGAGCCAGAGATCAAGTTGAATCTGTGGTGACAGTGTAGGTTGGGATAAATGGGTAGACTGGGTAGGCCAAACAATCCTTATCTGCCATCAAATTCTATGTTTCTATGTAGCTCACACTGGGTCATGGCACTCAAACAGTGATCTACAGAAGATACATGACAATAGCACCTGCCACATGCAAGGTACAATGATTCACATTGCTGACCTTGACTTGCCCCCCCCGCCCAATTTGTAGTCTATTTTACCCTATGCTAAATACTGCATTTGGAGCCAAAATGGAACAGCCAAATTTTGTAAGCCAAGCTGAACCACAGATGGCTTTGACCTATTTCTCTCACCCTTACACCGGAAGTAAATCCCCAGTGGCCAGACATTGTTGCCTACCAATCCTGGTGTAAGAAAGCACAGTTTACTATTTTTTTAAATGCTCTTATCCTGCCTCTGAAGGCCCATTTCCAGAGCCATAGTTATGTGCATTGTAAAATTTTAACTCCTAAGAGCCCATATATGGTGGCCTTGTTATCCCCTGGCACTGGAAGCCCACCCACTCCCCAAATGGTGGCTGGTTCCAACCCTTCACTCACCTCCTCAACCAGTTGCCATATAGATTTGAAGAATTCTGATTTATGAAATACTCACTCTGAGTGCGCATTTCATAAATCCTGGTTTGAAGTATAATACTGAAAACCAAGCTTTATGAATTCAATGGCCAATACAACCAGTATAGTGTTATGCTTGTACAACTGTGTTACTTCACTTTGGCCATTCGCACTTTCTACTCCATGAGGAATTACCACCCTATAGGGGTACCAGAGGCAAAGAACCCTAGAAGAGGGTTCTACCCCTAGAGGTGCTGCGGGAAGGTTCCCTTGGCTAAAGGTACCTTATGAAGAATCCCCAAAAAGATATTGTAGTAGCACCAAAGAACATTAGCAATCAGAGGCCATAAGGCATAAAAGTAGAATAACAGCAACAGCAGCTTGATAAAACATGAGGTGCACAGATTAGCAAGATAGTATGGGTGCTATGGAATACATTGGTGATTGAGGGGGCCTCCTAAAGAGAGAGGGAAGGAATGGCAAGTAGGGACACCATCCACCTCCATTCAACAGTGGAAACTACCTAAGGGAACTAGGGAATACTAAGACTAACTAGGCATTATGATCTTCAGCATGGAGGAGAGAAAAAAAAAACCTTTGAGGAGAAACTCTCTGGAGAACCAAGGTCTAGGTCGCCTTCCCTCCAGGTGTGGAATAATTTAGCTAGTGATGGCTCCGCTACTGCAATTTGGAAAACCTAATAAAAGGGGGGTGAAAAATATTCCAATTTGGAGGGAAGCTCTCATTCTATCCTTCTAACAGGAATGCCGTGTAGGGTTGCAAGCTAGTTTGCTCTGCAACAAGCCACCTCCAAGGCAGGAGGAGGAGAGTAACAACCACCGAGGCACTCACCCAGCCTACCGATCTAAGAGCAAACCAGGTGAACCAGAGGAGGTTGTAGGGAAATAGTTTAAAGGGTGCCTCTGAATCTACTCGGGCAGCTAAAGGGGCCCTCCAGAGAGCCCCACCCCTTCACCACTGAAGTCTTAAATTCTACAACTTGAGGTGCTCTCAGTACAGTTGATGACAGAAGGTCCACCTGGAGTGAGGACATTCCCAGCTATGGACCAGGTAAGAAGGATCTGTCCCCAGCTTCACATGCTCAGGATGAGGACTTTGGGGCGCAGAGCGAGACGTTGGTACAGGGCAAGCCCTGTGCCAGGGAACTCTAGGATGAGGTTGGCATGCCTATTTATTCATGTAGGTATATTCTTATGTATGCATTCATTCATTAATTCATTTATTTAGTATACTGAAGATATTTATTTAGTTTGCTGAAGTTATTCAGTTTGCAGAAGCTTTATTGCAGCATATACAGGATCAGCAGGGGCAAGCCAATCAAGTCCCATAGAGGAAGTCAATTACAAGGTGACAGGATACTCAGAGGATTTTAGTGGCAAAGGCAAGATTCAAACATGAGGCAATAAGCTACATGGGGCTACGGCTCTTCAACAACATCCTCAGTCCCCTGCTGTAGGAAAAACAAGGAAACCATGGTAAAGTGCCATAACCCACATGCAGCATTTAAAACTAGTTTACAGCACTGGCAGTAGCCAAGCTGACCTCCAGAGTATAATAAAGCTTTATGCAAAGTAAGCAAGCAGAGTCCAGTAATGAACAGCAGCAAGCAGCAATTAAGTATAGCTTGAAGGGGGTAGCGATCTGAATGAACATAGAAACTGTAGAGAGAGGCAGTGTGCAGAAACAACAATGATTTTCTTGGTATTAGTTTAGGAAGCACAATTTAGTTCCATGAGCAATGCACGGAAAACAGCAGCAATATTTGCAGCAATATTTTCTTGGGATAAGTTCAGGATCAGGATTGAATTCCATGGACTAGGTTACAGAGTGAGTCTGAATCAGTTGAAAACAATTAAGATGTATAACATGGAAGAGCAATCGCAGGGAAGCAGCATTTGAGCTAAAACACGCAGATAAGTGCAGTTTCACTTGAGAGTAAATAGGAGCAAAATAGCACAAGCTCCAGATTAGCAAAATATGAGCAAGACAAAGATTTCTAGAAACAGAAGCCCCCCCCCAAAAAAAGTGCAAAATAGAGATACACAAACACAGAAGAAGGGAAAACAAGCAACACAAAGAAGCTCACAGCTGAAGGCAGTAATACAAACCAAATGGAGCAGTACAGGAAAACAGAAGGCCAGCAGAAAACGCAGGAATCTGGTGGGAAGGGGGGGGGGTGCAGCTGGCTGCAATGAAGATGAAGGCTGCAAAGAATACACCAGATGTAAAGGACAGACTGACAGAGCCTCCGGCTGAAAAGAAAAAGTGCTTCAGAGAGAGGCTGGGAGGAACTGCTTATATAGCTCAGAAAGGGGAAGTGGCTGGCTGCTTGTCCATTGAACTACAGGCATAGCTTTTCAAATATATGCTATGTGTATTTCATTATTCAGAATTGATAACATCTATTCAGATTGCATCTGGTCAAGGAGGTTCGTGATGGGTTTAAAACAGCCACTGTTGGGCCGATGAGAGAGGGGGTACCACTAGATGTCAGGGACTATTTTTGGGGCAAGGGGAGGTAGTGGTTTAACATTTGATATCTGGGATTAGTCACATGTGAAGCATTTTAACTTTGCTTTGCAGGCAAATACTATGCAAAGTGGCACTTTATCTGAAAAGTGCCATTTCACATCACATTTTATCAGGTGAAAACAGTGATAAGTGTCACTTTGCCTTCATTTTTCTGAATGCGTTTACTCTGTTTTACTCAGTTTTAAAAGAACTTTCCCTTCCCCACCCTCTTGAAGTACCCCTCCCACTCTTCTCTCTGCCTCCACCCAATGCTATCCAGTTTGAAAATAAAAAAAAACCTTCCCCTACCCTCTGCTCCTCCAGCACCCACATCACCCTTCTCTTCTCTCCACCCCTGGCAATGGCAGAAAGAATAAGAATCCTTCAACCAATTAATCACAAACCTAGTTGCATCTTCCTTTATTCCAACCTCCAGCCAAATTAGACAGTTACCCCCTCACAGACCCACTAATGGCAGCATGCAGTGACTTTCCACTCCCATGCCACCATGACCTCAAGAAAATGGATATATTAATAAGACCAACAGAACAGCTACCAACACAGACCCTCCTATCACCACCTCAGCCAAATGCCATCTGAATGAGGGGGCGGCAGTGGGCAATCATAGTAATCAGCTGTTTTAACTATGACTGTGTATTGTCTCCCATTCATTCAGACAGCAACCTGCAAAGGTGTTGAGAGGAGGCTCTATATCAATTGCCATCCTTTCAGTATTCAGGTTATCCTTTGCCTAGCGGTCAGGTTGGCATGGTGGGTGGTGGATACACAGGTGCTGCAGTGGCTGGGTGTGGGAGGTCTCTGTAATTTGTTTGGTGGCTTAAAGGAAGGAAATTGAGATTGAGTTTTTGATCATGTAGGGAAGGGGTTTTCAATCTGTCTACCAGTGCTGGAGCTGATGAGGCAGAGGAGGGTGGTGTGGATGAAGCTGCAGTGATGGGGTAGAAAGATGATCATTTTGAACTAGTTAGGGATTCGGGTTAAGTGGTGTGGGTAGGGTGTTAAGCGGTGCTTTAAGAAGGTGGAGGAAGTGAATCTTCTGAAAAATGAACTTCACATTGTGAATTGCTAGTAAATTGCCAACTTTTCCAGAACTATCTGTAGTATGAAGTTAAGCTCATCATCAACTCTCTGATCACCTGATCCAAGTGTATAATTATAATCCTTGGTGCTAGTGCTCCCCCACTCTCCAATCACCAGCCCTGATAGTAAAATTATAGTCCCTGGTGCTAGTGCTCCCCTCACCCTCTGATCACCAGACCCAAGTGTATAACTGGCGATTGGAGGATAAGGTGGACCACTATCACCAGGGATTATAATTATACACTTGGGGCTAGTGATCAGAGGGATGGGGTGACCACCAGCACTAGGGATAGTAAGGCTATCATAGTCTGAGGGGGGCAGCGCTGCACTACTTGCCTCCACTACATATGCAAATTGGCCCATAATAGGCAAGTAAATGGCCCCTTAGCGTGTTGCATGCCCAATAAGCTTATTTGCATGGGTACCTTTAAAAATTGCAGATAGCGCTCTGGTGCTATCAACTCTTGGTGCCAACTTCGGGGTCTATGTCAGGATGGTGCTCCCTGACTTATAGGGTTGCACCTTTGGATGAGGTGAAAATGGGAAAATAAACCAAACCCAAAACCCCACCCCTTTTTATAACCAATGAGTACTATATAGTGCTCTTCATCTAATACCATCTCATTTCTTAAATCATATCTGACAATAAATAGGTGATTTTACATATCAGTTTATTTATTACCTTCATATATACACTTACATGTTACTTTTATAGCTGACAAGTTCTGCCCTTACTCTTGAGTATAACCACAACTGTAACCTGATAAAGAGGATTTCAGTCCTACAACAGAATCTTTCAAAATATCCTGTCTGTCAAAGTGCAGTATACCATTAAGAAAACCTTCACAACAATGTGAAATATTCTGGCAGGATTGCAAGTCTGTTTCCTATACTATGTTTGTCAAGTTTTTATCTGTCACCATTGTTGATGCCTAAGGTTTTCTACTAGCAAAACATCAGCAGTGCACCTTGAATTATGTAATAAAGCTATAGATGTTAATAACCAGTCATAATCACATTTTTTAGAATTTTGTATGATTTGGTAAAATTGGTATTTGTTACCTGCCTGTGCCATTTCATTTTAAATCCTAAACCGACACATTTCAGAAGACTTCAAATGTGCATACAATGCATAGCTTTTAAGAACAGAACAGAAAAGAAACCCTAATTGAGCTGGAAGCTTGGGGGGGGGGACAAATTACCTGGAATGGAATGCCTTGTAAGATGCTATTCAGGCTGTTCCAGTAACCAATTGTAATCTGCAGCTCTGCCTCTGTAAATTCAACCAATAACTGCTCAAGCATCTAAGGGCTCTGGCTGCTCTCTCCCACTGTGTGGTCTCAGGCCATGACGTTACACTTCCTGGCTGTGTTCGGTGGGGGTGGAGGCCTTTTTTCTTCTCCTGCTCATTAGATAGCCCAGTTAAAAGTTAGAAGATCAGACAGCTGAGAGTCACTGAAAGTGAATAAGCATTGTCTGTGCTGGAAACTACCTAGATGGTTGCTGGATACAGAATTGTGTGTTGAGTGGGACTAGTGACACAAGGTGGGTCAGCCCTACTTGAGCCTGCTCTGTGTATTGAGCCCTGGGCTACTTCTGCTTGCTAAGATAGTGGCACGAGTACCATTCATAGCTGAAACAATTAACTTGCTACTATTACGTCCACTTCTAGACCAACACTTACTTCCAAACATCACTGTAGTTAGGGTTGTGAAGCCACTTTAACGGTAAATTGTGATGTTTAGCCAATTACATCTCAGCAGATTTTCAAGAAACCTTTACAAATATAATGTGCGTATTTAAGTCACATGACTTCACAAGTTTGAAGAATTTGGTAAAGCAGCATTTTTGCTAGAGATGAGCCAGTAACAGTAAACCTATTAATTTGTGCTCAGATATGACTATTTCACATGTCATTCTAACTGCGAGTTTTGAAGATGCATTTTGGCACTTTCTCGGATACACTTTTTTTTCTAAGTCCGTCTGAGAAAGCACAGCTGCGAAAGTGGGCAGTTACCAGCAGACACATGGGAACAGTTAAACAGTGAGAGGAGGGTGGTTGTGAGGGGTGGTGTCTCTAGATAGATGCCAGCATTTAAAAAGGTAAAAAAATAAAAGGTTATAGTGTATGGTAGAACGCTGTATTCACTGGAAATCTAGCTTTCCCTAGTGTTGTTGTACCATTGATGTGATGTCACGATGTTGTTGTACCACGTGAGTACGTCACATCGATGGTACAACAGCACAGATTACATTTGCGCATGCGCAACTCATGCTATGTAGGCAGTCATACAATGGACGGCAGTTAAGCAAAGGCACAGAAGGAGATAGTAAGTGCAGTTTTTGTTAAATCTTTGCTGGCACATAATAGTAAACAGTCAAAGGTAACAAATGACTACCACTGAGGACCAGGAATGAGTGGCATGATTGAACATGGCGGGGGCGGGGATGTGGGTGGGTCTCCGACATCACAGCACTACCGAGGAGGAAGGCACAAGCTGTTTTTGATTTACTTTTGCCCATACATTATAAAAGACAGTGGATGGGCAACAGTAAACAACAACACTGTTGTAACGTATTGAGGTTTCATGACAACCATAAACCTCTCGAGCTTTGCTCTCGAGGTTTACTTGGTTGTCATGACAACCCCTCGAAGTGGACAACAGTGTTGTTGTTCACTGTTGTCCATCCACTATCCTCTATATGATTAAACATTTTTTCATAGAATACAAGTTGGTGTGCATGGACAGCTCATGGTTTTTACAAAGTGGACAAAACTTGCATGATACCAAACTCTTTCACTGATTCTGACACTGGGTGACAGTCAGTTATGGGGTCTGTGGGTCTGTGACGCTATTTGAAGGGGGTTACATACCAGTCAATGTTGGTATGAAATTCAAGTTATATTAATACCTTTTATGCCATATGCAACTAATATAATACCTTTAAGAGCTATGATTCAAAAGGAACCATACTAACAGAGCAGTGTGTTGAAATGTACCCCTGTGCTACAATATTAAATTTGATTATACTTATAGGGACACACATTTTACTGCCAAGATTATTTCATTGAATATGGGGACCCTGTTCTAAGTTTGAACAGAGACATCATTTGATTATTTCTCTTTGCAAAAGTTCACATTTAAAAAAATGAGAAAAAAGCAAGCATGTCATACTTTTTCAGTGCTTTCAATGTATTAACATTCAAAGCACTCAAAGAACAGCAAATTGATAAGAAAGATAAAAGAAACAATGTGATTTTGGCTTTGGAAGTTAAACCCCTTCTCAAAAGAATTAAATAGGAGTCAATGGAAAAAAACACATATGTGTCTCTTAGGTGTGAAGAGTAATTGTCTCCTCCAGAGGATCTGGCATTAGCCACAGTCTGTCATGGCAGTTTCACATAATTGCTTAATGTTTTGTCAGCTGTGTGTGAGGTGAGGCCAGAGCTCTTGCTGCAGACAGATTTAACCCAGTGGCTTTCTTTGTGGATGGTTCATTTGCTTCAATTGCTTGTGCATGAAATCGGAACATTTGGCATCCAACTGACACTTGATGCGGGTGATGAGATGAGGGTGCAGAAACTGGGACTACCCTACAGGACTGTTGGTAACACTAGTGACTTAGTGCTGCCCTGACATGGCCCGATGTTCAGTTTGGTAGTGCCAGACTGAATAAAGCATCCTGGGACCCCTGGACAATTGCAAAGTGCAGCACAAACATTTGCACTACATTTTGCATCTTTCTGAATATCGGGCTCCTGCGAATTCCTGCCTAAAATCAAATACAATCTATGCATTCAAACTTAAGGTTCCTCATGTGGTTTAGCATTAATATTGCTATACTGTGTGTTTTTGACTGAATAATAAACTCCATAATGCATACATCCATTCCCAACCAGGATCAATAACTCTTACCTGCTGAATAATGTACCATTTCCCTAATATGTTGCAAAAATATGTGCCGAACACTATAAAAATGATTTGGTAAATACCTCCTTCTCAATGTGCCATGCAAATGAATTGTAGTAGCTACAAAATGAAGGCATGAGGTATGTGTAAAAACACATGACCTTTCTTCAGGACATAGTGCTGCAAAATTGAGATTCCTTCCTGTGTGCAGCACTGGTTGCATATTATTTGACATTTTGCTTTATGTTGCTAAGTCTGACATGTTTTCCTGCTCATTATGGTGTGATGTTTGGGCCAAACAAAGTTTACACATAAAACAACAGGCATCTGTTTCTTTGTAGGGATGTTTGCTTTTTGCTGAAGTCATGAATACAGAAATAGCAAGTTGCTTATTCTAACATGCTTCTCTCTTACTGCAGGGCCATTGCATAGAATTTGAGCTTAATAATACAATACTTTACATACAACTAATTTGCTCAGTTCTATGTTAAAAAGTAAGAAGACACTCTACAATGATGTTTAAAATTCCAGCTTACAAAATGCACATGTTAATTCTTAACATTTGCTTTGGAAGCCTAGCCAAACAGCTGCAAGTAGTGCAAAGTAAATTCAGCTACAATGATTCTCATACCTCAGGGTAGGCCAAAACATTATGAAGCTGTCTACTGAAACACTCGTATTGCTCCCTGAAAAGAAAAAAAAACACAATAAATGTCAATAATAAGGCAGTAAAGCATGCAACAGAGTGGCTAGCAACAATCTGTCTGAACACTCATTCTTAGAGTGTGCACATTGAAAATTCAGCATGTGGCTAGAAGATTAAAAATATAACTATCTCCTAGAAATTCACTTAACATAAATTATATGCCTCAGAAAACACCACTGTTGCAAAGAGATTGACTGACTCATGGTCCTTATCTCACAGAAAATGGCTGCTAGCCTAAGGAGAGCCTTAAGTATAATCCTTTCCTTTTTTCTTGTAACTAACAAAATATTCCTTTTTGTGCAATTTTAATTAAACATAGGTAGGTTTATAGAAGCACACACCTTTATCCATCAGTTAAATACCAGATGATTATTAAGCACCCATAGTCTTACCTTTGGGTCGTCTATAAACCAGATGGTTAGCTGCCTGATAAAGGCCAATACATCAGTTCCACTTGCTATTTTGATTGATTTTAGTTTTAGTGGGCTTTAGTTTCGACACAGACTAAATATAGACAGTTGAGTGCTTTGTTATGGATAAAATATACACTAGAGGATGAGTGGTGGAGCATTTTAGTGAAGTATCACAACACCTTAGGCAAATGTAATACAATGTATGGATGAAAGAATAATTACAATTTCTCAGATACCAGTGGCCCCGATTACAAGATGCATGGTGCAACTCGTGGGTCTATATCGAGTTGTGCCATGCGGTGCTACGCCAGGGACCTTGCGCCCTATTGTAAGACAGGCAGGGTCCCCAGGACCTATACCCATGATTTGCGGCAACCACAGGCTAGTGCCAAGGGAATGGTGCACTGGACCTCAGTGCCACAAATTGCGTCACACAGACTACTGCTCCCACCCTGAAATACACCAGCAAGCACCTAGGAGCTTTGGGGGGGCTGGCCAGTTGGCACAGGTGATCGAGGGGCATGACCCAGAATGGGCTTGGAGGTCCCCGAAGTTCAGAGGGTAGGGGGCATGACAGAACAAGGGGGGGTACTGGCGGCACAGTCATGTGGTTTCTGCAGTGCTGTGGGGGGCATCTGTTGCTGTGCTAGTATGGATGCCCCTTAGAACACCACCTAGCTGGTCTAACCCCACTATGCCATACCGGTCCTGGAATGGCATAAGTGGGTTACGGCAGCCTCCCTTCCAGAATAGGGCACAGTTGCTGCCATAACCCACCCTTGCACCATGCCACTGTGGGTTGCGGGCATAGTGGGTGGTGTAGCCCACCTTTGACACAACTCACATACGGCATGGCACAAATCATCTCTTGCAATCACGACTTGCGTTATGCCTGGTGCAAGGTGCAATTTGCACCGTCGGGTTTGGTGTAAATCGCCTTGCACCAGGTGTAACCTGACTTGGAATCGGGCCCCAAGTATTTTTGATTCCGAATAGTGAATTGCAGTAATAAGTCAGTGGCGTTTTGTTTAGGATCACACCATACAAAACAAAGGTAAAACACTGACAAAAATACCTTTTGCCCTCCTCCAGTTAGCCATGGCAAGTTACATGCCCACCCCAACCCAGAAGCACCTTATCTATGACACTTAGATAACTTTACATGATTCTCATATTAAATAGTTAGATACATACATAAATACATAGACATTGATGGCAGAAAAAGGCACTTCAGCCAATACAGTCTGCTTCCCACACACCTAACTGCTCTCTACTTACTATAGTCAATCCCCTTCTTCAGTTACTGCCCAACCTTTTTTTAACTCATCACACATGCCTGTCCTATCCTTGCTCCTACTGACTGACATGGCCTCTCCCACTTCCTCTGGTAGCCTGTTCAATGTTTCCACAGTTTCGTCTATGAAGAGTGTTTACAGATGTCCTTTTTGTGACTCCCTCCTACAAGCTTTAGGGAATTCCCGCTCATCCCTGTATTTGAACTCAAGGAAAACAGTTCCTTGACATCCACCCTATTTATCCCAAGCAGGTACTTGTATGTCTTTATCATGTGCCCCCTTTCCATCTTTTCCCAACAGAGTTTATGTTTAAATTCTGCAGCTACTCCTCATGTATCTTATTCCCAAGGCCATAGATCATCTTTGTTGTCCTGCACTCTACTACTTCCATGTTGTTGCCGTCCTTAAATACATGGGGATTCTAAGTACCCCGTCCAGTATTCTAGGTGTAATCACACCAGTGACCCATACAGTGGGAGAATCACCTCCCCAACTTTACTGTTAACCCATTCCCAATGCACCGCAGCATTCTGCTTGCTTTACCCACTGCCTTGTTGCAGTTTGCAGTTATTTTTGTGCTCTGTAATATATGTACCCCTGGTGTAATATAATAAGGTAAGGCAGAATGATAGCAATGTAAAAAAAATAGTTAGAGAGAAAACTCACTTTAAATAAAATAAAACAGTTTAATCCATGATCAAAAAAGTTATTATTATTGTAGAAAGGCCTATTATGCTACCTTACTCTTTTTTGTTGTGTTCTATTTTACCCCCATTCTCCCTACCAGGCCCCATTAGCCCCATCTCCAAGCTTTTCCTGGTCCTCCCTGGCACCATTTCACCATGGGTTACTCCTCTCATGGTAGGTTTTGCAGAGAGCTCTCTTGACCCACCTCTGTCATGATCCAGCTGGGCCACGACCTACATCACTGGTGTGGGGCCTGCCTCGGGCTGGCACACCATTCCAGCTTGGCAGGAGCTTTTCCACTTTTTCTGTGTCCCAGACCACAGGTAGAGATGCAGTGAATTTGAATTTCACTGGTGAAGTGCCTGTGAAGTGAGCACTTTGCATTATCATTCTGCTACGTGGAGTGGCCAATATGAAAGGCTCACTTCACCCTATATTTATTACTTCACATTGTCATTCTGCCTTAATGCGAAGTAAGGTGAAGTGACAACGATATTGGCAGCCCACCACACACAGTCAACAGAATTAATGTGCATCCCCAAAATGCTACTGTCTTGTGTCCAGAAAACTCCCCAGTGCTGATGAATTGAAATGAGAGCACAAAAATTAATGCAAAGCCTCCCAGAATTAATGGCACACTCAGTCATGCTCACAGTTAGAGATGCTGCGAGTTTAAATTCTGCCGGTGAAGTGCCCGCTACGTGGAGTGGTCAACATGAAAGGCTCACTTTGTCTTGTAATAATCACTTTGCCTTTATGTTCCACCTTAACATGAATTAGGGTGGAGTGACAACAATATTTGCAGACCCCAGGCCCCCACACACCATGGCTTACTGTACTGCAAGTCACATGCTGTACGGGAATGTGAATGCCTATGATTGTACTTCCCCGATGAGTTGTATCAAAAAACTACCTGATTTAAAAACTCATATCAAGGACTACAGTGGTGAAGCCTTGAGAGATACTACAAAACAGGCTTACATGCAACTAACTAGTAAAACTATTTATTTTGTAATTCATGACGTGAATGATCGTGAATCATGACTGCATTCATGACCATGATGATGAAGAACATGAATTTATTTTTCTCAGAGTTGGAGCTGTGATGAGTGTCTGGCATGAGATAACCAATTATATTCAACTGTATGGGAACACAAATACCTATGGCTATATTTTCCGATGACCTGTATCACAGAACTCCCCAATTTAAAAACTCATATCAATGACATTGACCAAAGTGGTGAAGCCTCAAGAGATACTACAAAACAGGCTTACATGCAACTAAATAGAAAAAAACTTAGTTTTGTGATTGATGACGTGATATATGTGAATTCCGATACATGATGTGACTGTGGGACAGTGCACTGCAGTAACAGTCCAGTCTACTACCAGTAAAGATACCACAACATAGCAATACAAACAAATCATGCAGGTGCAGTAGATATAGCAGGTTCACACTGCTGCAATTACTCTGGGGTATACTAAAAGGTGTCTGATTTGGTGGCATGCATCGCACACACACTCGCACACACTACGAGTAATGTGTAGCAAATTGAAAACTTCAGTGATATAACCACGTATTTTAAACAAACTGAAATTATGCACTGCTGCACCACAACAATCAGCAAAAAAATTTCAAGAATTACTGAAAATATTACTGTGTGTACATTAACACAGTTATACTAGAAAAATATAACCAAAAGAGAAAGAACTACCTTTTACTCCCAGTTAATCTATTTACAAAACAGATACGCCGCTCCCCCAAAGCACACTTCTAGTGTCTGTCAGTACGCAGACTGAATGGTCTAAATTAACATTCAAAATCCACACACAAACAATAAGCACGCAATGATATGAGCACAGGATGGTTTCCTACAATCAATGCATTAAAGTTTCAGCAAAACAAAATTACTCAAAAAGGCGTTTTTAACAGCTTTTAGAGGGTTTGAAACACAGAGAGCTCTGAGAACAAACTGCCTTCTACCACTACCTACACACACTGCCCAGAACTGAGGCTGTGCAGTGCTATCTAGAGCCCATGTGACCTGCAATCCCATGAACCACTGCAAAATTCGCCTTGGAGTTCAATAACAAGGCAAAGTGATGCAAAGTACATTGATCTCTTTGCACTTCGCAATTGGTGGAGAAGTGGTTGGGGGAAGACAGAGTAATGCAAAGTCATGGTTTTCAATGGACTTCGCGTTCCTCTTTATGATGCAAAGTACTCTGCTTTGCATTGTGGATTACTCCACAGATTCTGCATTACTTCATGAAACACTTTTCGGAGTGAATTATGGCCACTTCGCCCACCACTACTCATGGGACACTGGTGGAGGAAGGTGATCATGCCTGCAGGCAAGCATGTATGACATGGCACCAGCCAGCATCCCCACTCACATGAAGTAGAGACTCCTGACTGCACTGCCACCTGTGAACTCCCAGGAGGCAGTATAATGGAGGACATCTCTGTCCTCCTTCCCCATGGAGAGTGTACTCTGGGATGTTCCATCCTTCTACCCATGGCTGGTCTCTGATGATTCCAGCTTGCTTCCAAACTTGGGTCCCCAGCACTATGAGCAGTAATGTTACCACTGCAATAATGGACAATCCATGCCACCTTATTCTATTCAAAATCACTAACTTCCTACAATAATCAAATCTAGCTATGGGCAAAATTGGCAAACTTTGATTCCATGGAAGTCTTGTGAGTTTCCATGAATTTCACACAGTTTCACAGAACGTTGCCATATTTTGCTTATTTAGTATTCAGACATAACTTTGCAGACAATTTATTTAAAGACATACTGTAAAAATTGCATGCCTACTTTTTATTAAGAGCTCTAATTGTCTGTCAGCATAACATTCTGTTCAGTAGTTTTGATTTTACAGGGGCTCAAATTCTGGCATTACATTTCTCATAGATATTTCAATACATATGACATGGCCAGTTTTGGAGCTTGATTCATGACAATTAGCATATACTGTACATTATAATCTTTTTGGAAAGGTGTTAGAAACTGCAAAAATATGGCAAGATTTGGTTAAGCCATTTTTACTGTATTGTGGCTTATAATTTCACTGTCTTGCTAATTCATAGGAAAATCCCAATAATTTCAATGGTCTTTCATTTGATATAACTGGTTTACTCTAAGTATTTACTAAGACATATCTCTGGTTGGTATCCAGTGAACACAGTGACTGCGATTGAATGCTTTCAAAAAGGGTGACTCAATCTGGTGCCTGTGTTCAGGACTACCTGTCAGGGTAGCGACCGGATACCTAGGTGAGTGAAGTAGGGTGACGGGAAGCATATGCGCATCTTCACCTGTGCACATGTGTGGTGGGAAGAGGAAGGGGAGGGTAGATATATTGGAGGGGGTGTGGTAAGCAGCTGCCAAGCTGGTCTACTAGCAAGGTCAGGAGAGTAGTCGGTTGGGGTGTGCAGGGTGCAGGGTTCGGGTCCAGTGCAGCATGTTTTTTTTGTACCGGCAGGCAGCTTATTTTTTTTTAAGTTTTTTACCCATCTGGAGTTGAGAATCCTTAAGTAGGCACTTCACTGGTGAAAGTGTCTGTTAAATGTTACTATGCATAGTTTTCTTCAGGCAAATTGCCACTTTGCAGGAGAAAACTACTCAGTGCTTTTAATTCAAAAAATGCATAAAAAACCTCTTCTGCATACAGTGGCATGCTGTTCCCAGAACTTAATACCACTCTGATCCATTAGAATTATGTCCTCACCCCCCAACACACTCTAGCACCCTACTTCATTCCCACCCCTACAGTCCCGCAAAACTTGTAAATTGGTGTGAGTGTGATTTTGGTATACAACTTAGAGAATAGCCCTTCCCTCTGCAACTTCATTGCAACCAACACCACCCCATCCCATCCCATTTCTCAGTAGTTATAAGCATAGCAGCCCCCACCCAAATACACTCTGGCAGCATCCAACTTCCTCCCTCTGGCCCCATAAAGTATTATACAATACAAAATCCCATGAAAAGGAAAAAAAATGTCCCATGCTGTAGCAAGTGCCCTAAACCTTCAGTGTTGACAACAATAAAAAAAGAATAATGATGTGCTCTCTTATAATAACCTCACGGTTTTGCTATAGAACAATACACTGTAATTCATTTATTTTGTTACTGACCAGTTATGTTAAATGACTACCTACTTCTGAGTAATCCAGGGTCTAGCTTACAGTAGTGTCTCATCTTGGTAGCACCTGACATGGGTGACTGCGATTGGGCACATGCAAAAATGGCGTCTCAATCACGGTGCATGTCATCAGTGCTACGTACCACTGAAGGCGACTGGATGGGGGGGTTGTGCATATAGTGATAAGATGTTGCCACATGTACACATGAGTGGGGAGGAGCAAGCACACTCAGAGAAGGTTGGGAAGTGAGGGAGGGTTTTTGAGGGGTGGTGCTGCAATGAGCTGCCAAGCTGGCCCCATGGCATGGTGGGTGGGTTGAGGGATGGGGTTCACAGGGGCTGGCTTCAGGTCTGGGCATAGGTATGTTTTGTTGCACCTGGCCCCATTTATTTTTCATGGATTTTCCCCCCTGACATGCACCCCCCTGGAGTTAAAAATCCAATAGTAGGGTGATGTGGGGGGCTTAGCGCCCTATAACATTTAAAATTGTAAGTCCCCGGTACCCTTTTGCTGTGCATTGGGGGGGCACATTGCTGAAATTGATTTTTGTTGATATGACTTCGCCCTAACGGCGATCACCTTTCAGCGGTTGCCTTTATGACATGAAACTCTCCTCTCCAGCTAAGCCACTATTTGAATTGCAGCACTGCTGGTTATGTCCATATCAAGCATACATAGAAGATAATTGCAATGTATTAGCTTATTGCGTAAGTGACTTTAGATCCATATTGCCCTCCCCAATCCACCAAATGTTAAGGGTTGAAGCATCTATTATTTTTAAATGTGTACCAATTGATAGGGATTACATACAGTAACTATCTGCTGTACGACCTACCCAGGATTATCTGTAATTCTCATGATAAGAAGAAATGAGTTGATATATACTATAAGGCATGTACAGTGTGCCAGAATGAGGATTTAAAACAGGCAATCCCCTTAGGTGTTCTATTTCACTCTGTCCTTTCTCCTTTTTTTTCTGACTATCCTTTCTTTTCCCTGTCAGGGTGGCCAACCTGATATCTATTTTCTATTCTTTTCTATCCCCTATTTGTTAAAATGCCTGTGTTCCCACTTAAAAGCAGCTCCTGAAAAATAACTGGTGCCTTAAAGAAAGAGCAGTGATTCCCTGCTGCTGCTAGCAGTATGTTGAATTTGGTCCCAGCTGATGTGTGTTTTGAAATGATTGTTTAACCACCAGGAGTGGTTTCTTATAAAGAGGACATAGCTCTGAAGTGGATGCAGAATTACAAAGAATGTACAAAATCTGCCCCTGTTGTTTCATGCTCCTGTGTCTTGCAGCAAGTGTGTAGACTGAGCTAACTCAGTCGGGGGGAAACACAGAAATGCTGCAGGTATCAGGTACAGCAAAGAAGCTTGCTTTGCTGTCAAGCAAAACAGGGCTGAAAATGAAATGGGAGCCGATGGCTGAAAGTTTTCAGCCAACAGCTGTTTTACAAAGTTAAGTTTGGTACAGAAAATGTTTATTTCTCTTAAAAAAGCAGTAGGTTCCTAGTGCTTGCAAGAGTAAACAGATAAGAAGCGTGCCCCTTTTCTGCTTACATTTTCAAGCCTAGTGATAGCTACTGAATATTTTCTTCTGATTTAAAATATTACAATGAGCCAGAAATAAAAGAAAAAGGGTCATTACCTGATGATGTTTCTAGAGGTCCTGCTATAAGGGCTGGCAGCCTGAACTGGCTGTATTTATGGGAGAAGCAGTCAGTGACATCACAGTAAGGAGAGTCAGCTCCCAAGTGTGATGTCATGCCCTGTAATTAAGGATTTATTTAGCCTTTTCTTCAGAGAGAGACTCCTTAAGAGCCTGTATGATGGACATAGAGACTTGCATTAAGCTAGGCAGGCTAGGACATTGTTTTATGAAATTTAGAGGTTTAAAAAAGTGTTCCTGCTAATTGATGTTGTCATCTGACCTCTGATGTCACGTCAGGCTGCCATAAAGGTTGTCCACCAGAGGGCTAGAGAGATAGATAGGAGAGAGAATATGGAAGATGGTCAGTTGCTTTCTGATCAGAGACTGAGCAAAAGCTAAGAAGAGCTGAGTGTGGAGGTTTACACACTGTCAAGAAGGAAGTCTCAAGAATTCTTTTGATTTGATGCTTAATGGAAGAAGAATGATGTCCTGATGATTTACATTGGTGTGAAGAATTAACACCCTCTTATTTTCCTTTTTGTAAATATCCTTTATTTTCTTTATTTTGCTTTTTGGACCTTCGGTGACAAAGCATGAAATATCACGTTTTTATACACTATATTACAGTTGTCTGTCTAAATCTGTTATAAAGAATCCTCGCTACCACATACAGTTTTTATAAACAATGTTGCAGTTTGTAAGCTGCTCCATGAGGGGTCACCACCTTTGTCAAAAAAAGAAATCCTTACTTACAGCTAAATTTACTAACCATGTGATTGAGGGTTTGATCATGCAATTTGACATGTCCAGCTGCAGGAGAACATATCAAACATGAGTAATTATTTTATGTCATTGGTACACTTGTGGATAAGAAAGATAGAGATCCTTGTCCTCAAAGATCATATTCCTAATTCTTTCCGCCTTTGTAAAATTATCAAGGGCCTCATGTTTCTCCCCATTATGTCTTTTGCCCACCATGCCACTCATGCTGATGTGGACTCTGCCATGTTAATGCCTAATACTGTGCAATGGTGATGCAGGTGATGATTGATGATGATGACAGTGTTGATAATAATGATGATGATGGTTTTGTCAAGGCAAAAGTTCAGGAAGCATAGGAAAACCAGGAGCAGTTATAAAATTCACAAGTAACATTTTATTATTATCAATAACATATAGAATAATGCATTGGGTGGTGTGTTTAATGGGATTTTATACACCCCCGAGGTGTTGGATGATACATTAACTCAAGAGGTTTATTTAAGCATCCAGCACCTTGGGATGTCTGTAAAATCTCAAGTTAAACACACTACCCTGTGTTTTGTTCTATATAATTGCTGAGGAGTGTTTTCTCACCACAGCAATTATGTAACATAAAACAGCCAATGTTTGGTGGGGATCAAGTGCTGTTCATGGTCTGCAGCCAAGTGGCTGCTGAAATATTTTTTCTTTCTTTTTTTTATGTTTAACTGAGCGAAAAAAACAAGTAGCTGAGAAGCACTTTTTTTTTTATCCACTTACCGCCAAGTGATACTGGTCTGGTGGTGTCAACAGCTGCAAAGTGTCTGGCACCATGTAAGTGGAGAGCAGAGGCAGACACATGTGTGGAGCACTGGAAACCTGGTGCATTTTTGCCATTATAGCATGCAGGCTATAATGGCAAATTATATCTGGGTTTCCCTATGGGAGCAAACACTCCCAAGTTATCATAGAAAAATAAAATTATTCAGCATAACCATTTACAAATGTAATAGAAACAGAGGAAACAAAGTCCTTCATCTGAGGGTATCTCTAATTCTAAGTTTCAGTCACTCCCTCTAACAAAATATTTCTGCTCTTTTTATAATATGTATTTGCCTGGCTATTAACTTCTGCAACATCATCTCATTAAGAAGCATCCTATTTCTCACAAAATGTTTCAGAACTTTGTCAATTTGCCTGCAGGTGCAACAAAATAGAACATGGTGTCCCAGAACTAATCTCCTGTTGACAGCTCTGCAAATGTGTTAACCTCTGAATTCCAAATAGCTTTTTGCAATCATTTCAACAATATAACTATATACATTTTCAAACCAGGAATTCCAGTTTCACCTAAAGATCCATATATATTTTATAACCACAGATGTACAAGGAGAAGAAAAGATAGAAACAGCAAGTGAAGGCAGGGAGACAGCAGGAGGGGGAGAATTGCGATACCGCTGGAGTGATCAGATGCCAGGTCTCACAAGAAAACTGACTGCGCAGTCAGACAGACAGGAGACAGACAAGGAGAGGACAGAACAGATCTTTGTATTTAATTCTGTCTGCATAACAAATGGGACATGGTCTTATTCAAACCTGTCACAGATGGTGGTGGTGATGATGAACCAAAATGCACACCCTATGCCAGGAAAGATGATTCCATTCAAGAAAGATGCTAATGTGGTCTCATCTTAAATTCAGTGTCCACATGGATCAGATCTTTTGGGCCCAATGATGACATTGCATAACACCATGCCAATGGCGTATAAAACAGCTTCTGACTGCCTCAGTTCATTTATCCCACCATTAGATCACACAGTGCAACTTATTGAGGACCAGAATTTCTCATTGCTTCAAATAGACTGTTTGTCTAGTGTGTAGTCTATTTACTGTTAATCATGTTGTTTTTATTGTTCTCATTTCTCAGCAGTGTTATTATAATGAGTTATTTTCATTTATCTTTTAAAACAAATTACAAAACAATTAGAAGAATACCAATAAAATACAAATGTAAACAGACATGGTAAACACACATCACATTGACAACATTTACACAATCATTATATCCATCAAAATAAAAAAGAAAAGAAATACAAACAACAGTATTTTGGTCAGACAAACCAAACCAAATAAAAATATATACCGTAACATTAAATGTAGGATAGAGGAGCCACTGGGAAACAATGACCGCAATTTATTATACTATAAATTTAAAAACAATCTAAATATAACAGAGAGATGGGTTACAAAAATATAGAAATTACTAAAGGGCAAACAAAGAAGAGATAAGAAATGAGATCAAGCATTGGAACTGGCAACAGAATTTGCACACAAGATAGTGGAAAACAAATGGGAACTAATTAAAAAAAACAAGCTGGAAAATTTGGAAAATAAATCTGACACTGAATTTAATAAGTTTGGAACATGTAAATACAGACCAAGAAGACTGTGAACAGAGTCAAAGGAAAGAGAAAAAGAAACATAAATTTTACAAAAATACAATATCAGATCCAGAAAAGATTATAATAAATACATTAGGGCATAACAGTATTGTAAAATTTGATTAAAATAAGAACAAAGGAAATCAGAGAATAAAATGACATTGGTAACAAAATATAATTACAAGTCATTCTACACATATGTAAAGAATATAAGACAAAAAGTAAAAAATAGGAACAGTGCAAAGGGTGCATGATGTTTGCGATAGGAAAGTATAAAGTGGGTATAGCTGTTTGAAGTGAGAGCACGTTAAGGGTCTTATACAAAAGATTGAAGAATTAAGAAATAGGTTGGAAACAAAACACAATATTGCAGTTTTAGAAAATGTCATTGATTCTATGGCCAAATAAATAGTTACAGAGGAAATAAGTCAGGAAGAAGAGGAGGTGCAAGAGTGGGCTATAGTTAGTAAAAGTAAAGCAAAATGTAGGGGTAAACAAATATACAACAGTGCTCCTGTTCCAACACTTAATCACTTTAGTGTACTGGATAATTCAAATGAGATGAAAGATGGGATGAATCTTAGGACCAAGACAAATATTGATATAGATGAAAAAGCTTTGCCAAAGGAAAACTATGTAAATAAGGAAGGAGGAAAAAGGAAAACAAACACTAGGCCCCTAAATCCTAACACCAAAAAGACACAGATATCGGTTTCAAATAAAATACAAAAAAAAAAAATAAAGAAAAAAGACATGAATGAAGATGGAGGAGAAACAAAAACAAACAATAGGCCCCAAAATTTTAACACAGAAATATAGACACCAGTTTTCAACAAGATACAAAAAAAAAAGAAATCATAGTACTTGGGGATTCTGCTATAAGACAGATTGATGCAATTGTTTCTAAAGATAATACAGATATCATGGTTAGTATGTTTCTAGGCATAAAAATCCAAGAACTGTAACAACTTTTGGAAGGTTGGTTAAGAAATACTGAAGATCCTCAGGTTATTTCACAAATAGGGATAAATGATATACTATCTAAAAGAGAAGGTACCTTGGCCAAGTATGATGAACTAATCTCAGAGGTAAAAAAAATATACAAAAGACATTATTATATCTGGTATCTTACCTACCTTTAATTATTATCAACACAAAAATCTGGAAATCAACAACCTAAACACTGAGCTTCAGGAATTGTGTCAAAATGAAGGGATTGAGTTTATAGATACACATACTATTTTCAGAAATGGTTCCTTATATAAAAATTATGAATTACATTTAAACAAAATGGGGTCAAGAATTCTTGGTAACACAATAAAGAGAATTACAGGGAACCATTAAACTGGATACAAGGGGGGAGGAATAAAAGACACAACAGAATTGGGACCATTACAAAAGGGAAGGCAAATTAAAGATAACATTGACCATGAACCAACAAACTGCCTATTGGCAAATGTTAGAAGTTTGGATGGCATGTTTGAAGAGTTAAGACGTCTCATGAGAGATAAGCATATAAAAATTGCCATCCTGACAGAAACTTGGTGGGAGGATGGGAATACATGGGGGAAGGATATAAAAGGTTACAATGTATACAATAAATCAAGGAAATACAGGAAAGATGGAGGTGTGGCAATTTATATACATAAATCATTACAAAGTTTAGAAATAAGTGAGGAAAGATTACATATAGAGCATTTGGCCATAAAAATAATTCCTGTGGGCGTCCAAACATTATATTAAAAGAACTGTATCAACCACCTTTAATTACTAGGGAGAATGACCAGAAGAGCTTAGACTAGTTGGAACAACTGAATCCATCTGATAACATTATACTTGCAGGAGATTTAAATTTGGCAGGTACAGATTGGGAAAACCAAACCACAAATGTAAATATAGAAAGGGAATATTTGGATTTATTTAATCTTAACGGGCATTTTCAAACAGTGAAACAAAACACTGCAGTAGAAATATATTGGATGTCATCTTTACAAACATGGGGGAAAGTATAATTAAGGTAGGGTTGGGTCACCATTAGGAAATAGTGACCATCAGGTTGTCTATTTTCAATTAGCAGATTTGCCATTGGAAAAGATTTGAGAAACTAAAGTTCCTAACTTTAAAAAGGCAAAATTTGGACAGATTAGGAAATCTATAAAAAATTGTGAATAGAAAACAACCTTTAAAAATCCATCTGTAAATGAAATGTGGGACTTACTAATAAATAAGGTAAAAACCACAAAACAAAGAAAATATTAAATATAGATCCAAATATAGTAAAAGGATAAAAATCCAAGATGGCTAAATCAAAAACTTAAAAAACTTATTAAACTTAAAAACAGAGGGCTTGATATTCAAAAGGGTTGCACCATGCGGACAAGGATTCAGCCTGCGCAAGTCAAAATTGCGCCATTCTGCCATATTCAGCAGGAGGCAATTACACCCCAAGTCAAGCTGAGCAACAGCGCAATGCTAATGAAGGCATGCTCAACCGAAGTGGAGGAACCATACATAAACTGCACAGCCCGATATTCAGTGGGCTGTGCGAAGCTGCGCACGCGCAACCCCAACCTGCGCACACAACTTTGAGCAAAAAAGGAGTAAGTTGAGGCCACCCACGGGTGAGCTGCCGCATTGCAGGGTGCAATACAGGGCTGCCACCTGTGGCTGGCCCTCGACTTTCTCCCTCTGCAGCCCGATGTGGGCATAAGTGAATAATCCTCACCCCGACTGGCCCGATCCGGGCATAACTGATAATCTCCCTCCTCCCGACTGGCCCGTCGCGGGCATAAGTGAAAAACCCATCCCCACTAGCCCGATTAGGGAAGAAAGAGTTCAACCCCCAAGAACATATCCTAGTGGTCCAGTGGACCACGAAGCCAGATGTGGGCATTAGAGTCCACCCCAAGTCCACCTACCCTGGTTATCTAGTGGCCCCCACCCAACCACGGAGCCCCACCACCCCCTCCCCCTGTCAGCCGGCGGGCGGCAGCATCCCACCCACCTGCCGCCTCCGCTGGCCGACTGAGGCTCTGTAGGGCTGCATGCCCATTGGTTCAGAGCAGAGCCAATGGGTGTGCAGCCCATACAGCCTAAAGGCAGTCAGATATGTGAATGAATGAATTCATATAGGGATATGTTCTTGGGGGGTTGAACTCTTTTCTGCCAGCAATCGGGCAGTGGGGGGTGTTTTTTTTTTTACTTATGCCCATGATCGGGCCAGTTGGCGGGATGGGGGATTATTCAGTTATGCCCGCGATCGGGCCTGTCAGGGTGGGGATTTTTTCACTTATGCCCGCAATCAGCCAGCTGGGGAGGGGATTATCTGAAGGCGCTTCCACGATTGGGCCAGTCGGGGTGGGGGGATTTTCACTTATGCCTGTGATCGTGCCAGTCGGGGGGATTATTCAGTTATGCCCACCGATCAGCCAGTGGGGAGGGTGGGATTTTTTCAATTATGCCCGCGGATCGGCCAGTCAGGTGGAGGGGGATTACTCACTATGCCCGTGATCAGGCCAGTCGGGGTGGGGATTTTTCACTTATGCCCATGATTGGGCCAGTCGGGGAAGGGGATTATTCATTTATGCCGTGATCAGGCCAGTCAGGGGTGGGATGATTTTCACTTATGCCCATGATCGGGCTGCAGGGGGCGTCGGTCCCCAATGGCTGCTGCCTGGCAGGGTGCCAGGCGCAAGTCCTCAGGGATCGGTGCACCTGCATGCTAATGGCATGCAAATGGGGCCATAAATAGATGCAAATGGCCCCCCTGTGCCTTGCATGAATTATGGCCTTATTTGCATGTCACCTTTTGAATACCAGAAATTTGTGCATGGTGCAATGGAACTTGCACCACTGCATCTTGAATGCTCCACTCTGACCACTTGTGGTGGCGCAAGTTCCACTGCACCATGCACAGTGGCTTGGCCGGCGGGGTATTCAAAGGGTTGCTCAATAACGCAACTCCGTTGAATATCCCGCCACACCCCCAGCTATAATTCATTTTGTGTAGCGCATAGGGCATGCGCCACAGAATGGCGCAGTTTGAATATCCAGCCCAGAAGGTTTAAACATCTAAAACAGAATAAAATTAGTCATTCTGTATATAGGGAAAATCAAAGGAATGTAAAAAAAGCGCATAAAAATGGCTAAGGCTACATTTGAGGAGGAACTGGCAATAAACAGTATGGACAACTACAAAAGTTTATTTTCTTATATAAACAATAAAAAAGGAAATAAACAAAGTATAGGTCCTTTTAGGGATGATCGGGGGAAATAGTAAAAGAAAAGACATGGCAAATATACAGAACATGTACTTTGGTTCAGTGTTTAATTATAAATATCAGTCTACTAAAGATAACAATTACATGAAATCAAGAGCAAACCAAATTGTAATAGATATAAAGGATGTAACAAACAGACTAAAAAAATAAACAGAAATAAATCACCAGGGCCGGATGACATCCATCCCAGAGTAATTGCTGAGATCTCAACTGAATTAGCTACATATGTGACAGGCGTGTTCCAGAGATCATTGAATAGTGGGGAGGTGACCACTAAATGGAGGGAAGCACAGGTAGTATCAATCTACAAAAAGGGAAAAAAGATTCCCCAGAGAACTACAGACCGGTGAGTTTGACCTTGGTTTTGGGAAAAATACTTGAAGGAATAATAAAACACCATATTCTTCAAATACTAACTGAAAATCATAACTTGGACCTAACACAACATGGTTTCACAAAGGCAAGATCCTGCCAGACAAATCTTTTGCATTTTTATGAAAAAGTGAGAAAGGCTTTGGATGAGGGGAGCTCAGTGGACATGGTACAACTTGACTTCTCCAAGGCCTTTGATAAACTACTGCACTCTGAATTAATTGATACCCTGTATAAACAAAATATACAGACAAATATTATAAATTGGATATGAGCACGATTGGAAAATAGAAGGCAGAGGGTTACAATAAATGGTGTACTATCAGATTGGATTACTGTGTCAAGTGGGGTCCCACAGGGATTGGTTTTGGGACCATGTCTGTTCAACTTGTATATATCCACCTTACAGTGTAAAACAGGTAATATTTGGATTACAAAATTTGCAGATGACTGTCGAGTGGTATGTGTTATAAAATCATTATACCACCAAAAGTAACTACAAGATTTTTTTTCTTACATTGAACTTTGGACACAAATGTATAAACTTAAATTAAATGGGGACAAAGTACTGTATAGCAGAAAATATTAGCTTTCAGTTTATTTTTGCTATATTAGCTTAACTGACAAAAGTGCTAAAATAAGCTGATCGCTAATATTACAGGGAGCATAGTGCTGTAATTGGACATGAAGCTGATGCGCTAATTTAACAGGGCGCTAAATAGTACTGCATCCCACTCCGTCTTCATTTTGGAAAGAACAATGCAGCTTATGATTATAGGATTGGTACAACTGTGCTAAAACAATCTGTGGCAGAGAGAGACCTGGGTGTTATTATTAAAAATGACCTCACTTTTGGAATGCATTGTGACCATATAATAGGTAAAGCTAATAGGATACTGAATTGTATCCTAAGACATATTAAGATTAAGGGCAGAGAGGTGTTGATGCCACTGTATGGGTCACTGGTAAGAACACAACTTGAATACTGCTCTCAGGTGTGGGCACCATATAAGAAGGGGGAAGTTAATAGAGTGGAGAGAGGTCAGAGGAGAGCTACAAGAGAAATAAAAGGTTTAGATAAAATGACATATGAGGAAAGGATGAGAAGTTTAGATCTTTACTCCCTAGCATATAGACGGTGGAGAGGGGACACGATATTAATGTAAAAAGCTTTTCATGATCATAGTCTGAGAGTAGATTTAGAGCTCGAAGTAAAACAAAAGACCTATAGAACGAGAACTCATATTTTACAGATAGATCCACAAAGGTGGAGACTACAAAAGTGGAAATATTGGTTTAGCCAAAGGGTGGCATTGCATTGGAATGCACTTCCAATAGTAATAATTGACAGTCCACCACTAGAAAGTTTCAAAGAAAGACTGGACGCTTATAGTCAAAATAAAATACATTTGTTCTAAGTACATTTTAAAATGGGTATATAGCAAGCAAATGGGGGAAGTCCAATTTAAGCTTTGTATTCACTATGATACTATGATAACAATCATAGTGGGAGAAGATTGCAACACCAAAGAAAGAACTAATTATTAAATCAGTTTTTAGGAAGGATATACAAAACCACAAACTTTGTATACTAGGGACAATGACTGTTATAAAGAACATAACAGTAAATGATGTTAAAGTTAAACATAAAGAACTAAATCTAAATAAGTTTCTGAGCCTGTTAAAATACACCCAAGAACAATAAAAGAACTAGCAGTATCTATTATTGAACGAATATGTGATGTTTTTAACAGTTCATTAAGAACCAGGGAACTCCCAGAAGATTAGAAACAGGCTTCAATGATACCAGTCTTTAAAAGGGTAGTAAACTGAATCCAGAAAATTATGGACCAGTCAGTCTCACATCAATAACATGCAGAAATAGAGCATATTACAAGTGCTTATTTACATGATTTACCTCTAATGCTGAGAAAAATACTGATCATGGGTCCTATGCACGAATGGGTGTGAACTACACACCAGAGGTGCATATCCCACCTGCATAGATCCACACCTGTGGACAGGTGCACACCCAGAGTTATGCAACATGGAAGTGCACCTGTCCGTGGCCTCCCTAAAGTACTCAGGACTCCACAGGGTAGCTGGGGTTGGGGTTGCCATCCCATGTGAGCATCCAATCAGATGCCCATCATGGGCTGAAAGTGGATCCCTTGCACTGAGAGGCTCAGATCTGGGTGTGTAATGCCACTGCAGGCACCCAGACCCATGTGCACATGTTCCTGTGACAGGCTGTTGGTTGGCGGCCCCCTTCCACCCACCACACTGTAGGGCCACTACCAGAAATGGAAAACTGAACCTCCCCTCTCATGCCCCTGACCTCAGAGGGCCAACCCCATGCTGATACCCCTATCTCTGGTGACCACGCTCACCCAGTGTCAACTCATCCATCATGTCAGCCAGACAGTAACCACCCATTGGCACCATCCCCCACTGCAGCACCATCACCCCCTGTCCCCCATACCTGTGTGCTGGTGCAACTCCAGAGATAACCAGTGGCACAGCCCTTCTCTCACTCAGCCATCTGACATATGCAGGGGCACACAGTAAATGCATGCCCACATGTGACAGATGACTGGTGGATATGATGGTGAGAGGAGGGCTGTGCTGCTGGCTATCTTGGGAGCAGCATCGGCATACAGGTATGGGGACGAGGTGACAGTGCTGCAGGGGTTGGGAACAACTGGATACCAATGCGGAGAGGTGGTGCTGGGTTTGGGATGGGGACATGCACTGTGCTGGATTGGGGTGGTGCTGTGTGGCAAAGGGTGGGGGGTTGCAAAAGGGTGTGTGTCTGGGGTTCTTAATCACCGGGACTGGGGCACTAGTTGCTGGTTGGGGGGTGCTGCATGAGTGACCCTGTGGCTGTCATGTTCGGGGGTGGGAACATAGGGGCTACTGCCATGGCTTTCGCAGCACTCACCTGTTTGGCTGCCCCAGCACTCACTGTCAGCTAGAGGGCTGTGGAAGCAGGGTTGCCCATTACCAGTTCCCCAGCATTAGATGTTGCAGTACCTGTGGGCACACAGTGGGTTACAGCAGGGTCTCAGCTGCCATATCCTATGCCCAGTTCCGAAGTCATGCAGCCAGCACTATGACATTATGTGCATACCATGTAGTGCTGGCACACTCCTGAAACACCCCAGAGCATTGCTGTCCATGCAGCTGGAAGAACAGCCAGGTACCTGCCTTGTGCCCAGTTCATGAATGCTGTGCATGGTCCATAGGACCCCACACCATGGCATTCATGCATATTGATGCCAACACAACCGGTTTCTGTGGTGTATTGGCATCATACATAGGGCCCCATGATAGTTGCCATTTTTAAAGCTCAACCATTGAAAAGGCATTCATATTATCTAATTAAAAAAAGCACATGAACCTAGCTAAATGGGACCTGTTCATCTAGCAAAATCTTGATTTTTTTTGTAAATTGCCAGAATTACCTTTACTGGCACCACAAAATCCAGGGTGCTCAGCTTAGTAAGAGGAGCCATTCACCCATGTTCACTGTATGAGAACAATGGGACTTTGTTGTGTTCTGCAGCTGCAGCTGGAGTAGTGCTGCAGGCTGCAGTGAGAGGAGTAAACTGCTAATCTCTCATTCTGTCTGTCGCTATCTCCTTCTCCATATCTATCTATCTATCTATCTATCTATCTATCTATCTATCTATTTATCTATCTTTCTATCTATCTAGGTAGATTATGCCAGCCATATCATATTCAGTTCTTTGAACCAATTAGCAAGGCAATGGATATGAATAAACCAGTGAATGTGATATATTTAGACCTGAGGGAGGCATTTGACACAATCGCACACAAAATACTGGTATAAAGACTTTAAGAGATTAAAATACCTATCTGTGTTGCTGGATAAGAAATTGATGAAATCCAAAATACCAACTTGAGAAAGTAAATGGGGTGGTCTCAAAATGGAGTAAAATAACCTGTGATGTCCCCAAGGGTTTGGTAATGGGTCCCCATCAATATCTATATCTATATCTATATCTATATCTATATCTATATATATATCTATATCTATATCTATATCTATAGTTTATGAATATGGATGCAAATAAGTATGACATCTAAATCTGCCAGTCACACAAAAATTGGAAATTCTGTTTAGTGGAGATGAATGAACAAGAAGAAGAACCACCAAACAATCAAAATGATATGAGAAAATGGGCACCTACATTTAAAATTAAATTTAACATAGGAAAATGTGCTGTTATGCACTTAGGGAGAAAAAAATAACCACACTTTAGACTGAGACCAGATAAAAAGTTAACAACTTAGGGGTACATATGGATGATAACAGACAACAAACTGACCCTGAAATATCAATGTGCAGCAGTAGTAAGTGAATATAACCAAATAATATCATACAAGGAACACAAAGGGAGGAAGACAGGTACCAGTATCTAGAGAGGCAAGGATAAGCAGTGAAAACAATCAGGAGTGCAAAGGCACAAACAGAGGAAGGAGTAGCACTGGCTATTAAGAAAGGTGACAAGACCTTCTTCAGATACATTAGTGAGAGAAAAAAGACTTGGAGTTGGATTGTCTGGAAAAAAAGGAGGAAGGAGGTTGTGCAGAGGAGGACGTGGAGAACACAGAAATACGAAACAAATACTTCTGCTCAGTATTCACCAAAGAAAGGGAAGGCAAGGGTTCACAAATCAGCAATAAAGGCAACCATGGAAGGAAGGAGGACACCAGTCCTTTCATGGTATAGAGCGTGCTAGAGGAATTCGGGAAACTGTAAATAGATATAGCAATGGGGCCAGATGGGATTTACCCCAGAATATTAAAAGAGCTCAGAGAGGTGCTGGCAGCTCCACTGACCACCCTATTCAACAGAAACTTAGAGACAGGGGTGATCCCAGAAGACTGGAGGAGGGCAAACATAGTCCCACTCCATAAAAGTGGAAACGGAGAAGGAGCAGGCAACTACAGACCAGTCAGACTGACCTCAGAGCTGGAAAAATGAATGATGTCACTATTGAAGGAGAGGATTACGATATTCCTGGAATCTAGCCGGGCACAGGATCCAAGATAGCATGGATTCACTGCAGGAAGGACTTGTAAAATAAATCAAATAGAATTATTTGACTGGGTGACCAGTGAAGTAGATCAGGAAGGGGCGGTGTATGTGGCCTACTTAGAGTTCAGCAAGGCTTTTGACACTGTCTCACATGGAAGGTTGGTAAATAAGTTGGATAACCTGGGGGTGAGCCCAAAGCTGGTAAACTTGATTGGAAATTGGTTGGGTGACAGGACACAGAGGATACTGATAAATGAGATGCAATCTGAAAAGATAGAGGTGACCAGTGGTGTGCCACAGGGGCCAGTTCATGGGCCAATTCTCTTCAATGTCTTCATAAGTGACATTGTAGAGGGTCTGGAATGGAAGGTATGCCTATTTGCAGATGTCATTAAAATCTGCAACAGGGTAGACACTCCGGGGGCAGATGGAGAGAATGAGAAAGGATCTAAGTTTGCTGGAGGAGTTGTCAAGAGTGTGGTGACTTTGATTCAATGCAAAACAGTACAAAATCATGCACTCGAGGCACAGAAATCCAAGGGAGGAGTACAAGATTGAAGAGGTAGTACTGGAAACCACCAAGCAATAATGTGACCTGGGGTAATCATATCTGATTACCTAAATGTAGCCAAACAATGTGAGAAGGCTGTGGGAAAAGATGACAGGGTACTGGGGTGCATAGGGAGATGTATCACCAGAAGAAAAAAGGAGGTAGTTATGCCACTGTACAGATCACTGCTGAGACCTCATCTGGAGTACTGTGTCCAGTTCTGGAGATCACATCTCCAGAAAGAAATAGACAAATTGGAGGAAGTCCATAGGAGGGTTACAAAGATGCTGCAAGGTTTGCATGAGAAGCCTATAAGGAGAAACTAAGGGAACTCAATATGTACTCCTTAGAGGAGAGAGAGAAAGTGGGGATATGATAGAACCGTTTAAGTACTTCAGGGGAATAAACAATGTATAAGAGGGTAACATCTTTCAGAAAGGAAGATGTATAAGGATGAGGGGGCATGAATTGAGGCTACAGGAGGATAGGCCTAGGGGCAACATGAAAAAGTACTTTTTCACAGAAAGGGTGGTGGATGATTGGAACAGCCTCCCAGTGGAGGTGGTAGGGGCAAAAAGGGGTAAGGAATTCAGGAGTGAATGGGATAGACATAAGGGTGCCCTGGCAATAGGGAAGAAAAGGTAAGTGACAAATCAACTAGGGTCATTGAAACACAGACACATAGAATTTGACTGCAGATAAGGGCTGCTTGGCCCACCTAGTCTGCCCATTTCCCTACCAGATGAATAAGCTGCAGATTCTAGTTAATCAACAGTTTACTTACTCCTACCCCCTATTAGAATTGCCTTATGTCTGTCCCATGCATTCTTGAATTCTCCCACTGTTCCAGACTCCACAACCTCCTCAGGAAGGCTGTTCCATGCATCCACAACCCTCTCTGTGAAAAAAATACTTTCTAACATTAGCTCTGAGCCATCCCCCCTCTATCTTCAAATTGTGCCCCTTTGTTCTTGTACATCTCTTCTTCTGAAAGATACTACCCACTTGTAATTTGTTAATTCCCTTGAGATACTTGAAAGTTTCTATCAAGTCCCCCTTCTCCCTCCTTTCCTTAAGGGGATACATATTAGGCTGTTTAGTCTCTCTTTGGTATATGACATAAGGGCCACAGAGATCCAGGAGGAACAAAATGGGGGAGAGATACTGTGGGTTAAGCTGGAAAGGAAAATGGGGCCAGCCATCTGCACAGGTGTGGTCTATAGACCACCAGCCCAGGAGGAAGAAACAGATAGGGAGCTGATGCTAGCCATCCAAAGGATGGCAGACAAGGGTGAGGTAGTACTGGTTGGAGACTTCAATATTCCAGACATGGACTGGAGCATCCCAGCAGCAACATCAACTAGGAAAAGATTTATCCTGGACTCCCTTCATGGTGCCTTCCTCAAGCAACTGGTCATGGAACCAACTCGGCAAAGGCAATACTGGACCTTGTGCTCACAAACAGGGACAGTGTGATGGGGGTAACAGTGGGGGAGCACCTGGGGAACAGTGACCACCAGTCATTGTGGTTTAAAATCACAGAAAGAGCAGAACCAAACCACACAAAAACACGTATCCTTGATTTTAGGGGGGCACACTTTGGGAAAATGGGGAGATACTTGAAAGAGGCATTAAGGGGAATGGGGCAGGAATCAGTGGTTGAGGAACAGTGGGCAGTATTTAAAATGAGGATTACAAGAGCAACAAAATTATGTATTAAGCAGGTTAGCAAGAGGAAAAGGAAGAGGAGACCTTTATGGTTTTCCAAAGAGGTAGCAAAGAAACTTTAAGCCTAAAAGATTGCATTCAGGCAATACAAAAAGACACAGGCAGAAGGGGGTAGGGAGAAGTACCAGGAGAAGCAAAGGGAGGCAGGGAGGTCAGTAAGGGAAGCCAAAGCTCAGACAGAAGAACACATTGCAAAATCAGTGGGTAGAGGAGACAAAACCTTTTACAGGCACATAAGTGAAAAAAGAAAGGCAAAGGGAGGGATAGTGAGACTGAAGGGGGAGGATGGGGACCGCGTGGAGGATGACAACAGTAAAGCCGACATATTGAACAGGTATTTCTGCTCAGTCTTTACTGAGGAAGAGGAGGGTAATGGGTCTGAAGGGAGTACAAGGGGTGAGAATGGTGCAGAAATGGACACAAGTCCCTTTACATGAGAAAGGGTCCTGAAGGAACTAGAAGTAATAAGAGTTGATAAAGCAATGGGGCCAGATGGGGTGCACCCCAGGGTCCTTAAAGAATTAAGAGAGGTGGTGGCTGAACCTCTGGCTATCCTGTTTAGCCAATCACTGGAAACAGGAGAGGTACCTAAAGACTGGAGGATAGCAGATGTAGTCCTCTTATACAAAAGTGGGAACAAAGAGGAAGTGGGGAACTACAAACCAGTCAGCCTCACCACGGTAGTGGGGAAGATCATGGAAGCACTACTGAAGGAGAGATTGGTGGAACATCTGGTTGTCAGTGGACTACAGGACCCAAGGCAGCATGGTTTCACCAGGGAGAGGTCATGTCAGACCAACCTTGTTTAATTTTTTGAGTGGGTGACTAGGGAGGTGGATCGGGGATGGCAGTGGACATAGCCTATCTGGACTTCAGCAAGGTCTTTGACACTGTGCCACATAGAAGACTATTACACAAACTGGGGAATATGGGTGTGGGCAGGACAGTAGTGTAGTGGGTAGGTAACTGGCTGGGCGGCAGGACCAAGAGGGTGGTGGTAAATGGCTGTCACTCCACAGACGGAAGAGTGACCAGTGGGGTACCACAGAGATCAGTGCTGGGACCGGTTCTATTCAACATCTTCATCAGTGACATTGCGCAGGACCTAGAAGGCAGAATTTCACTGTTCGCTGATGACACAAAGCTCTGTAACACAGTAGACACACTAGAGGGTGTAGACAGAATGAGAAGGGACCTGCAGAAACTTGAAGAATGGTCAGGGGTTTGGCAGTTGAAATTCAATGCAAAGAAGTGCAAAATAATGCATATGGGGCACAAAAACCCTGGCACAATATATCAGTTGGGGGGTGAGGATATAGCATGCACCAAGCATGAAAGGGATCTTGGGGTTATCATCTCTGATGACCTCAAGGTAGGGAAACAGTGTGACAAGGCAGCAGGTAAAGCAAATAGGATGCTGGGATGCATAGGCAGGAGCATCACCAGCAGGTAAAGGGAGGTCATAATTCCACTATACAAGACACTAGTGAGGCCCCACCTGGAGTATAATGTACAATTCTGGAGATCTTACCTATGTAAGGACATAGATAGGGTAGAGAAGGTTCAGAGGAAGGCAACAAAGATGGTGCATGGATTGCATCACAAGTCCTATGAGGACAGGTTGAAGGAACTGAACATGTACTCCCTGGAGGAGAGGAGGGAAAGAGGGGATATGATAGAGACATACAAGTATCTTACAGTGAGGAACAGGGTGCAGGAATACACTATTTTTAAGCAAAAAAGATGTTCTAGGACTAGAGGGCATGGGATGAAGTTGGAGGGAGGACGATTCAGAGGAAATGTGAGGAAGAATTTCTTCACAGAATGGGTGGTGGACAAGTGGAACACCCTGCAGAGGAAGTGGTGGGGGCTGAAACAATCATGGGATTTAAGAGTGCATGGGATAGACATAAAGGAATTCTGGAGGTCAGGGGTAAGGGGCAACAGACTTATAGGAAAACATAAACTGAACTTAAATGCTCAAATGGGCAGACTGGGTGGGCCATAGGCCCTTATCTGCCAACACTGTCAATGTATCTATGTATCTATATATATCTTCTGGTGCAGACCCTGCACCACTGTGGTTGCCCTCCTATGAACAGCCTCCACTCTGTCTCTATCTTTGTGGAGGTGGTGTCTCCAGAATTGCGCACAGTACTCCAGATGGGGTCTCACTAACTGTCTGTACAGAGGGATAACAACTTCCTGTTTTCTACTGTTGATGCCTCTCCCTATGCATCCCAGTATCCCCCAGCCCTCCTTACTGCCTTCTCACATTGCTTGCTTTACTTCAGGTCAACTGATATCATTACACCTAGATCTCTTTCGATTTTTGTTGTTGTTATTAACTCAACCCCCATTGTGTACTCTAACCCTGGATTTCTATTTCCCAGATGCATTACCTTGCACTTCTTTGCATTGAATCTGAGCTGCCACATATTTGACCATTCCTCCAACCTTGCTAAGTCCCTTTTCATTCATTCCACCCCACCTTGTGTATCAACCCTGTTGCAGATCTTTGTATAATCTGCGAAGAGACATACCTTTCCTTCCACGTGCTCTCCAATGTCACTTATAAAGACATTAAAGAGGACCACGTGGGCTCTGTTTACCATTACCCTTTGCGTCCTGTTGTCCAGCCAGTTTTTTATCCAGGCTACCACCTTGGGACCCACTCCAAGGCTGGCTAACTTGTATATTAATCTTTTGTGTGAGGCTGTGTCAGTGGTTTTTGCAATAGATAGGTAAAATGGGCAGATGAACATGGTCATTGTCTGCCATCAACTTTTATGTTACTATATATGTTTCTTTGCATTGAAGGGAAACAGTCAGCACAAAGGGCCCTATACTCAATTGTGGGGCTGGTCCCAATGTGTACAGTTTTTTTGTGGACAAAAACATTTTGGTTTGCTTATTATTCTGGTATAGTAGCTTGTATCAGAGTAATCATGGTTAGTTCTAGACAGATATTTTTGTTTTCTACTCATCACAGAATCCTCTGCAACTGACATCAGAGTAGTAGGCAACAGTAGGAGATTCAATAGCTTGTAGTTCATGTTTGAGTTTTTATAATATCCAATCTGATATTTTTCTGGTCTGTTTTTCTCCAGAGTCTAAATACAGTCCTCTGTGACTGTTCATAACCCATGGAGGACAGTGGGACCAGCAAACAAAAGATCAGAGATTATATCAAATTTAACTTGCACTGCATTACTTTAAATCTTGTCACTGCTGCATACTGCTCTGACATCATCTTCAGAAGATTCTGATATTTTTAGTAAAAAAGATGCAGCCTAGAATTATCTAAAATTAGTCTAATATAATCTACTATAGTACAGTAAACAAAAAGTAAACTTAAATGTTTTTTTTCCCCAAAGTGCCATTTGGACCAGTGCTACACTTGAGTGTGGGGCCCTTGGTGGTCAATGTTCCCATTTAAAAGGAATAATACAAAAAGATCTAGAGATGTGATCACCAATCATCCCATTTTGTAAGTCATTGATAAGACCATGTATGGAATTCTCTGTTAAGTTTTGAGCACCTTACAAGAAAGCGGAAATCAACAGATTGGAAAAAATCAACTAAATTAATTAAAATTATTAGTAGTCTTGCATATAGAGACAGGCAAAACTTGTTTAACATGTACACACGAGCGAGAAGGAGAAACAATGAAGACATAATCATAATATGTAAGGCTATAGGAAGACATTATGGACACAATGAGCTATAAAATATAATAAGGTATACAAATTAGAAAGGTTCATAATCATAAAATGTAAGAAGAACACATTTAGAAAGAACAAAGAAAACAGAGTGATAAATAAATGGAGCATGCTACCAACACCAGTGGTCACAGCAGTAATGTTAGACTTATAAGAAAATAGACTAGGAAACGACATGGATGATGAGTAGAAAACAATTTTAACCACCAAATAGTCGGAACTCAATCAGCAGATTAGGTCACTTTACTCTTATGGTTCATGTTCATATGTCCTTATAATAAGAAAAGAGATACTATTGTTTTATGTTTTCTGATCTGTTTAGTCAGTGTCATCTTGTCTGGCATCATGTGTGTCATGGCAACTTAAAAAAAAATAATACAATGACCATTGTATCAAGCGAGTCTCCATTCAAATCAAGTCACTGCAGAAACAAGATTTCATCACAACACCCAAACTCCAGTTGCTTTGATTGTCTGAATGACAAACACAGTGTTCAGCATTTTCTTACTGTCAGGATATATATACAGTATATGGACTTAAATGACAGGCTCACTTGTATGGGGTTGTCTGTGTGAAGCAACAAGAAAACAATGCAGTCTCTCTCTGGTCTCACTCGGAGGTAATCTCTCAGAGACCTCTGACCTACTCATCTAGCAAAGGAAAGGAAAACATGAAACAGATCCTGTTAGTTATTTCAATTCCACTACCAGTTCACCAGATGTTGATGCTGTGGGCAAGGCATCATTGATACCTTTGACACTACCTCTAAATAAAAGGCAAAGCTGACCTCAGTACAAACCACTTTTTATTTCCTAGCACTATTATCCCTGGTTTCACTGTTCTCAGGTGCAGAGCTCTTGATTAAACAGTTTGGCAGGTTTATGGCCCTCATGGAACAGTGACTTCACTGTATCATGCTAATGGTACCGCTTCTGACACCAATGGTACTGTCATTAGTGCAAGACTCAATGCCATCGACTCAGGCACTGCAAGCTCCCTGAACAGAGCTCCGTGAGAATCCTCTGCCTGCCCCTGCACAGCAATGCATGGTGAGCACTCAGCATTTCTGGACTGGGATAGGAAAATCATGCAGTGAACTGTTCATCTGGAGGAACTCCCAGTCAGCCCAGACACTTTAATTTAATGTATTTGTATCCCTAAGGGTATGCCTCATATACACCAACACCAACACAGCGAACTACATCCCTGTCGGCAAAATCGACCCTTTGCCAACAGGTCGCTGTGTGGTGTATCAAGACAAGGGCACAATGTCTTCGATCCTGCACCCCACCCTGAATCACTCCGACTGGGTTGAAAATTCTATAGTTGGGGCAGTGGGGCAGAGGCAGGGGCAAAGCCCCCTGATAGAAAAAACAGACCAGAAGACACATTGGAGTCATGTAAACTGCAATATGCGGTCAACATGCTTCCAGTGGATGAGATGCCGGTCGACAAAAGAGTTGTCAAACTGGCATTGTAAAGCATCAGCTAAGTACTACTGATTGCTGTTTCCACGCTGCATGCCACAGTGTTGCAGCCTGTTTTCTCATGTGCATTTAGTGCTTAGTCTAGCTAGGTTCACTGCTGCACAATCATTTTTGCCTCATATCTGTGATTATTCTGTGCTTCATTTTACCTGTAGGAGCTGGAATTGTTTGTTTCAGGTGGCGTGGCATTAGGACAATGGTTGGGACCCTCCTAGGCAGCGCATATGCAGTGCGTCTTGCCTAGCCCCCCTCCATATTCCCTCACCCTGTTCCCTCTACATACTGAGTATCCCATTGTCTATCTTAAAGCTCTCCCTCTGTTCATAAGTTCATAGATAGCTACATGCCAGGAGGTCTATTTGACCCTTTAATGGCTCACCTCTATTTAGTGGTACTCATATGTTTTGCTTCCCATATGCATATCAATCTGCACCTGAAGATATTCATAACTTTACTATTTACCACTGCCTCTGGCAATCTATTCCATGTTTTTACCACCCTCAAGGAGAACCACTTACTTTGTTTATTTGTCTTACTAACCATACCCTTTATCTTCATTCCATGACTCCTTGTACTTCTACTAACTTCCTCTGTTTTCAGTACAATAGTTTCCCATTTATATGCATCTCTGGATGCACTATAGACAAGACACAGGTCCCCCCTCAAACGCCTATAACACAATGAGTACAGACCCAATTCCCCCAACCTCTCTTCATATGTCCTTTCTCTTAGGGCACCTATTTGTTTTGTTGCCACCTCTGCACCCTCTCCATTAGATCCTGTCCTCCCCTTGTTTGTGGTGCACAAAATAATCCACAGTACTCCATATGTGATCTCACAATGGAGGTGTATAAAGGTACTAGGACCGCTGCATCCTTACATGTAATATTTTTAAGTATGTATTACAATATTCTATTACATTGTTTCACCTTGTGTTTAGTGTGAGTATTAAATGATACAGACCTAGTTATTATTACCCCACATCTACTTCCTGAGCAGTCTCCATGAGGCATAGACCATTTAATGCATATTTATATTCTGGGTTATGCCGGCCCAAGTGCATAACTCTGTGCTTCTCTAAATTAAACCTCAGTTTGTGTATTTCAGCCCTCAACTGTAGCCTATCAAGTTCTTTCTGTAGTATTTGGCCTCCTGTTTAGCTGTCAGTACTGGCCTCCACCTTGCTGTCATCAGCATATTTGGCCATTCAGGTATTGTCTGAAACCTGCATTGTTGATACAACTATATTAAACAGGGTGGGCCCAAGAACTGAGCCCTGTGCCATCCCACTCATAACTGCCCCCCAGTCAGAACAGTATCTCTGAATACACACCCTCTGTCTCCTCCAGGTCAGCCGAGATCTCTGTTCTGTCTTCCCCACTAGGACCTAGGCTCTGCAAGATCCCTGAATGAAGCTCTGTGAGAATCCTGTGCCTGGCCCTGCACAGCAATGCATGGTGAGCACTCAGTATTTCTGGACTGGGTTAGCCTGTCTCTGCTGTGCAGCAGCTGCGACTGCCTCATTATTCTGTCTCCTCACCCCCTGACAACAATTAAATACTTTTAGCTATTCCCCCTTCTTCCCTTTAAACCCTCTACTTGCCACCTATTTGCCTTCACTCCCCCATCTCTCCTCACTCACACCATCTAAATGAGGACTCTTCTTTTCCTCCCCCTTCCTTTCCTAGTTCTTCTTCTCCTCCTCCTCCCTCCCTCTACCCCCCTGAGCAACCCCGTCAAACCACTTACTCCTCCCACATCCTCTGCCCACAGCACAACCACTCCACTCCCACCACTTCAGTGCTTTACCTCCCTACCCTTGCTGGCTTCCACACCCCTATCATCATCCAACCAGGACTACTCAGCTGCCATCTCTTTAATCTATCAGTCATTCAACAACTCTGTCCCCTGCTACTCCCCTTACATGCACCCCAACCAATCTGCTGCAACAATCATAGACATCACGCCTCACCCCTTCACCTCTTCATCCTCTTGCTACTTCTAGCTGGAGCCATTGAACCAAAGCCTGGCCCCATCAGCCCTGTCACCACTTCAACACAAGCTTTCGCTAGAGGACTGTGGATCTACCACTCAAAAGTACGCAGCCATCTCCCCAAATTAGATGACCTGAAAGTGTTGGTTACTCAACACTCTCCTGACATTCTCTGCATTTCAGAAACTTGGCTATCCTCCCAAGTCCCCGATTCACAATTAGCCCTACCCAACTTCAGCCTTCTCAGGCAAGACTGGGGCAAACGTGGTGGAGGGGTGGCTATCTACTACCGCAACTCTTTAAACTGCACTGCTTTCCCACTGTGAAGCAACTCCTGCTTCCTATGAAGTTCTCCTTCTCAATCTCACCCTTCCTTCCTCATCTACCCTACTAATGACTGTCCTATATGCCTCCCCACAACTTTCCCCAGCCTCCCTTATCTTTTGTATCTCTTCCATCTCCACGTTAGTGAACACACGTGAAACAATCCTTCTTGGTGACTTCAACTTAGATTGTATCTCTCCCTTCTCTCTAAGCCCAAGCTAGCATATTGAAGTGGTAAACCTGTCCCAGCTGAGTAAAGAACCAATGCACCCCAACCCTAGAAGTCAATCACACTCCCTTCTTGACTGGGTGCTCTCATCCCACCCCTACCATATTTACTCCACCGGTACCTTACCCAATGTATCAAGTGGCCACTGTCCCACCTTCTGCATCAGTGTCATCCCCCTTCCATTCCTCCCCAAAACATCAAGCATTGCCCCCTTAAATCCCTTGATGTAAACAAATCTACTCCTTGATTTGGCACTGGCAAACTTATCTCCTGTATTCAGCACCCCTGCTGTTAACACTACCCTCTCTCACTTCTCCTCAATATTTCTAAGCATATGGGCTGCCCATGCCCCTCTAAAACCATCCAGAGTTATATGCGCCCACCACCCCTGAATCACCCCGATATCCTGGCAAAGTGCAAAGCTCATGACCGTGCTTGGCTCCACTCCAAATCTTCTGGCAGTCAAGCCTCCCTTCAAACCTTTCGTACACTTTGTAATATCTATAACCAAAGCATACACCGTGCCAAATCTGATTTCTTTAAATCCCTTTTACACTCCTCTAACAGCACTCCTTCTTTATTCTGGAAGGATCTCTATTTGCTCTTGCACCCCCAATCCACCCCTCCATCCAGAATGACAGCTCATTTATCTCTGACCCTCTCCTTGTCACCACTGCCCTCAATAAGCATTTCACCACCAGTACTTTTCCACCTGGGTTATCACCCTACCCCCTCATTCCCTCCATCTACCCTGCAGCTCCTGGGATTTACACTATCTCCAATCTCACCATCTGAGGTCCTGAGAGCTCTTACCTCCCTAAACCCTACTAAGTCCAGCCCTGATGAACTGCAATCTAGGCTTCTCAAAATCTTAGCTTCTTCAATAGTTACCCATTTAACCTGTATTCTAATCCTTTCACACTCCACTGCCACAGTTCCTGATGCTTGGAAGTTTTGCCAAAGTTTCCACACTTTTCAAAGTGGGGGACTCACCATCCCTGGCAACTACTACCCTATCTCCCTCCTTCCAGCCATTGCTAAAGTCCAAGAATCCCTCATTCTCCACCTGCTAAATAACTTTCTCTCCACTTCTAATACTCTCTCCCCCTACCAGACTGGCTTCAGAAAGACCCATTCCACTACCTCCTCCCTACTCTGCTTCACTAACGCCATCCACACTGCTATGGAGCTTGGCCACATCATCTCAGCCATATTCATCGACCTACCCAAGGCCTTTGACTCTGTCTCCCAACCCATTCTATTTTCCAAATTACACTACATAGGCCTATCCCCTGCTTCAGTGTCCTGGTTCAGTTCCTATTTGACAGAGAGAGAGAGAGAGAGAAAGAGAGAAAGAGAGATCCGAGTAGGGGATTTTAACGACTGAACCACTGTTCTGACATATCGGATAAGATTTCCCACAGGAGCAGACTCATTAGTGGGTCTCATTGACAATGTTGGAGCTCACAGAAAAGGAAATTATGGTAAGTATGAAGTTAATGTCTTCTTTCTGTAGCACTCCACATTGTAATTGGTTATCATAACAACTGGGTTCTAAGAAGCAGTACCCAGAAAAAAGAAACAGGAGGGGAAGGATATTATCCCATACGCCTGAAAATATCAGAAAATACCCGCATACTGCTGCCTTCTACAATCTGTGACCAAAATGTGTTAGCAAAAAAACTCTGACAACCAATTTGTAATGCTTGTGAAAGCATGGAGAAAAAGCCATGTAGCTGGCTTGCATTGCTCTATAAATGAGGTGCTGCCTCTCTCTGCCAAGGAAGTTGCCCTCTCCACGGTGAAGTAAGCTTCGAAGAAAGCCAAAAGTTTATCTTTTTTTTTTTGCATGAGATAGGCCTTAGTAATGCAGGCCCACACTCATCTAGCTGGGGTAGCCTAGAAGCTTGATGCAGCTTAGCTGCTCCAAGGGAAATAGATCATCTGAGTTATGACACTTAGCCACTTGTTAAGGTAGCACATAACTGTCCAATACAATCCAGCTTGTGCAATTCCTTCTCTTGTGGGTGAGAACATTGTGTTCAAAGGATGCAATGCATGCTTCCTGGTTCACAAGGAATGCCATGAGCACTTCCGAGACAAAAGATGTAACCTTCCTGACTTCCTGAGTACCACTTGTCTTTATGCATAAAAAGGTAAATCTCCTCATGAGACAAAGTCTGGAGTTCATCCACTATCCTGGCTGAACATCTGGCCACTAGGAAAAAACAGACTTTGTAAAACAACACATCCTGCAAAATGCATGTGAGCATTCGCAAAACTCCTTGCAAGAATTCAGAACCCATTTCATATTCCCCAGAGAACTGGAGATAGAATACCAGACATGTCCTACTAAACATGCACCTGTCAGGCCTTGGACTGAAAATCCCAAGATGCTGCGAAGCTGAACCTGGTCTGACAGGTGGCTCGATGTCAACCTCTTCATCACGCCATCTTGTAGAGAACTCAAAAAAGTGCAGAAAGGCGGATAACCTTCCCTGCTGGCCCAAGGCAAAAAAGGAGAGGTATCTCTTACCAGAGCATGGGCTGCTGACCCAGAGAATGTCTGGCATCCAGCAAGGTGCCAAGAAGTTCCCCCAGAAATCCTATATTTATCCATTCATTTTATATGTAAAAAGGTCCTCCAAATCTCAGGAGCCAATGTGCAAGCTGTCTCTTTCTTGCCCCCTTTTTTGGGGGGGAGGAAGGAAAGAGTGAGAGAGAGAGAGACCCTGATAGCAGGACTTTACACCAGAGGGTGGAATGGTGTTGTTCAGCAAGATTCATTAAGTCCGAGAACCATAGTCTTCTCGGCCACTCTGCAGTTAATCAAAGTAGCAGCTCTTTAGAGTGTCCTTTATATTATTTATTTATTTATTTAAAACTTAAAGGAGAATTGGTGGAGTAAGCATTCTCTCTGCTGGAGATCAACTCTTAAGCCAGAGCAAACACTGCCCCCGACTGTGGAGACTGAAGAAGACAGAACCTTTTTGGACTTGAATGTAGTGGCTAGATGTGAACAATAACTTGATGTCAACCAACCAGCTGTACAGGTTCAATGCCACTCCACAGAATGAACATTTTTACGGCATAGGCAGTCTGCCTGATGGTTCAATACTCCTGCCATAAGAACTGTTGACAGGTCAGTAACCTCTTGAAAATCGCCTGTGCCTTCATGGACTTGTAGAATGTGTGCCCATGCTTAGCAGTATGTTTGAGAACTAAGGGAGGCTAGGTGGACCTTTCCGTCTCCTGGAGATACTGATTCAAGACTTACCCTGTTCCCTAAGTGGCAAGCTGGCTTCTGCCTGCTCCAAATCCTGAAGCTGACATCTGTTGTGATAATTAAGTATTGGAAACTTACTTGAACTCTATGGAGATCCTGTTCATACACTCACCAACTCAGGGAGTGATGAAGCTGAGAGGGGGTGGGGACTGGCTGCTAAGCCTCCAATGAGGAATCATAGGCCAATATAAAACAAAACAGTTGAATAGGCTCTCATCTAGAAGTGATGGGAATCACTGCCTATCCTGAAAACTAAAAAACAGCAGACCTAAGGTAGATGCCGATGACCATGTCCTGAAACAGTGGACAATGACAAAAGTCATGTTCCAGAAAGACAAATATTCCTAGGTTAGTAGCGAAAAAACACCCCAGGCCATCCAAGGTCTGAGATGGCTCGGGGGATCTTTGCTACTGGTCACCCTTAGCCAATGACTCTAGTAGATCTTGAGTGCTGAGGAACAACAACTTGCCCGAGACAATGTCATTTCATGAATAATAAGTTAGTTGAGACATGGTAGACAGTAAGCCACCAGGACTACCAACACCTTTAAGGAACTTGGTGGGGCTGATGCTCAGGTGAAAGGAGGTGCCCTGCTTGGATATTGGTCCAATATCAAAACCTGAGGAACTCTCAGTTGGACTGAGGAATTTGATGGTAGACATTCATCACATGCAATGGGGCTTAAAAAAAAACCTTGACTGAGCAACCCGTCGAGATCGCTGGGGCTCCATCCTGCAAAGATTTTTGAGCACACTTGTTCAGGTGCTTGAAGATGAAGGGCTAGGCAAACTCCCCCCACTTCCTGGGGACTATAAAATAAAACCATATGACCCATGACCCTGTTTGATTTAGCACGACCTGTACTATGGTCCTAAGGAAAGATGGGTTCAGGAGCGCTGACTACATATGGCCGTTTCACCTCAGGAAGAACTGGGATGGAGAATATCCCTTTAAAAAAGGCATTTTTCTGGCCCATTTTGAGGGAAAAAAATCCTTAAGAGGGTAGCGGGCCTGCATGCTCTCTAGTAAGGGCACCAGTCTTGGTGCTGGGCCTTGTGCATGGTGCCTCCAGTGCTCCTCTGTAACTGTAACCTTGTTACCCATGTAGGTTCTACCATTCTCTGGAGCTGATTATGGGAGGAACAGACTCCTCCCCTCAGAATTGTCTGCATTGGCCGTTACCTTGATCCCCATGGGTTATGGTAGACTTGCACTATTTGACACTGGAGATAGCCCTTTTTACTGCAAAATCTTTTTTGGTGGGGGGTATCAAACCATAAGCCTCTCTCAAGGAGAAGTTATGTAACTTAGCAAACGAAGTTTCATTTTATAGTCCCCAGGAAGTGGGAGTTTTGCCTGGCCCTTCATCTTCAATGACTAAGTCGCATGGTCCTCATGGCCAAAAACCGTATGTGGGTCAAGAAGTCTGAAATTAAAATCTTCAGTGATACCCACCAGGAAGGTGGGCTCATGGCCCTAGGATCGCACCTTCAGAGTGGTAGAATGAAACCCGGCATGGTAGTGACCTTATTTTGAAGGTTCTGGCCAATAAAAGCAGCATAAAAATGTACAACTGTTGTGTACTGATAAAGGTGGAAACTCCTCCTGCATGTGGTGACCACCACTTTGACATGACTGATATGGCCAGAGCTTTCTATTAACAGGGTAATGTTCTTCAGAAATGCAGACTGCCTCATCTATCAGTGGAGAAGCTTCCCACTGGGAGATCTTTACTCAATAAAGGAGGAATTTTTATAAGGTTGGCAAGATTTTTTTTTATCCACACCTGCCTAGTGTTGCTCAATAGTTTTGGTCACATATTATCCTAAGAGATGCAGGCAGAGTCGGATTGACATAACCATCTTCACAGACGCTACCTCCTGAGCTGTAAGGGACTACATTCCTCAGCTATCCAAAACACAAGGGCTTATTTATTTATTTAATTTAAATTAAGGTCAGGAGCTTCCCTAAGATCCCCGTAATCATCGTCTTAGTCTTGAAAAGGCTGGGTTGGGGTCTGCCTGCACATCTGTCATTGCAATCTAAGCTCACTGTGGCACACCTGGGTGTGCCTGAAAGGACCCCACTCACCTGAGGGGCCTGACTGGGGTCAGGTGTATCTGCAGGGGTGTCCTGCAGGACAATGGGGCTCAAGCTCACTCAAGAGCCACAAAATAATTTCTTTGCAATTCTGCTGCCACTGCCAAAAACAGCTAGGTTCCTCTACCTCCCCAGGCCAAAGAACTGGCTGGAGGTTCTGAGCAACACAATGAGGGCAGAAGAAACCCATGGGTGAGTGCCTCGCACCCTTGAATAATAGTCTTACATGGAATAATGGTCTCCAATACGTCATGCTGCCAAGCAGAAATAATTATGCTAAATAAATAATTATGCCACTAATAGCATTATTTCAGGCATCACTGGATATGGGGGAGGTGGTAGACACATGGAGAGAGGCAAATGTGGTCCCTATTTTTAAAATGGTTTCTAGGCAGGAAGCTGGCAATTATAGGCCAGTTAGCTTAACTTTGGTACTGGGTAAGGTCCTGAAAGGGATCATAAAGGAATACATAGAGGATTTTATGCAACGGTGGGGGATATTGATGACACTCAGCATGTATTCAAAAGTGGCTGTTCATGCCAGAAAATTCCCCTGGTATTTTATGGTAATGTTAGCAAAGCCTTAAATGATTGTAGCTCAGTGGACATGATCTTCCTGAACTTCTCTAAAGCCTTTGATAAGGTGCCACATGGAGAACTGGTGGACGCTCTAATTGACCATGAACTGCAGGGAAACATAACATGCTGGATAAGTTCCAAGTTAAAAAATAGGAAGCAGAGGGTTACCATCAGGGGGTCCAGCTTGGGCTGGCCAGAGGTGATATTCGAGGTCCCTCAGGGATCTGTGTTGGTACCTTGCCTTTTCAACGTCTATATTCAATCAATGACTGGTGGATGGGAGGTATGGGAATCTAAGTTTGCTGACTACACTAGAATAGGCTGTATTGTAAACAACTATATGGACACAGTCAAAATACAGGAAGCCTTGACAAGACTGAAATTGTGGGCACATGATTCAAAACTGACCTTCAACAATGACAAGTGCACAGTAATGCATTTTAGGAACAAATATAAGGAAGCAGCATACAAGCTAAATGGGCAAATGCTGAGAGAAATAAATGAGGGAAGAGGGACTTGGACATTAGAATTTTAAATGCCTTAAAGTTTAATCAGCACTGCCATTGGGTAGTAAAAACAGCTGGAGGTATATTAAATAGCATAAACAGGCATATCAAGAGTAGAAGGAGGGAGGTTCTGGTGCCACTGTATGGTCTCTTGTTAGACCACATATGGAATACTGTGCCCAGTTTTGGTCACCAGACTATAAGACAGAAATAAAATCATTAGAGAGGGTTCATAGAAAGGCCACACATATGATTAGAGAGGTACAAGACAAAGAGTATCATAAGAGGTTGTCCAAGCAGGGGATGTACACATTGGAGTTTCGTAGATTGAAAGGTGACATGTGCATGGTTTTTAAAGCACTTTTAGATGAAGGGTTATGGGAAAAGCTGGGCCTAGGCTCAGAGAGCAGAAAATATTAGACTAGAGCGCACCCCTTACAGTTAGCTGGGGAAAGGTACAAAGCAACTTGGAGGAAACACTGGTTTAATGTTAGGGCGGTGCTGATTTGGAACAGTCTTCCACTAAAGGAGGTGGCTAGTAGTAATATGCAAGCATTTAAAACAAGTCTGGACAAACACCTAATAACCAAAAACATACAGGGATATAACTAGAACAAACTCATCGAGCAGTATGGACAGTACATCTCCTGTGCTCCATAATAACCTATGTAACCTGTGAGGTAGAAAAAAATAATTAGCCCCAAATTCTTCAGTATAGGCTAAAAATCTCCACAACGTGTCTTACATGACTTGTTCAGAGTCACACATAATGCAAGTGGAGGTTGTGAGAATCAAACCCTGGATTGCTGAATGTGTAAGTCATGCTGCCATATGCTAAAAACGCACATAGAAAAAAACTTCAGGATAAACTATGTTTAAAGAGCTGTTATCAGCTTGCTACTGCTCTCAGAAATCCACCTGCAGTTATAGATAACTGAACATTCTAGAGTGGCTTATGCTGCTGCAAGAGTTCTGAATGACATCATAGGCATGAGGCAGCCCAAGCTGCTCCAGCTCTGTCAGTTTTCTGACTGTGACAGCTCTAAAAAATAGCAGTATTGTCATATTGGGCTAAATCTCACAAAGAAACCCCCAAAAAGCACTAAAACATGCCAAAATCATACATTAACCATAAAACAGCAAGAAACACAAAACATGAAGCTTAGGGAGGGGGTGGGAAACAGGAACTGACGCTAGAGCCAAGGGACCCCTAGGGGCCCTACACTCTCAAAAAAATAAAGTTCTAGCTACATGTATGTCCTCACAATTCTGGCTAGTATTAATACAGTTCCTACAATACTTTCCTGCTTGCTTGCCTTAATTTGCTGCTGCTTAGTCATTCTGTCATTGATTGTAGTTTGCTGATCCTAGTCACCGCCCCACCCACCCACCCAAACCGATCCTTTGCGGAGGACACTACACTGCCTCCCAAACTGGTGGATATTGTCCCTGGGAGGATTTGAAACCTCAGACCATAGACTGGTAAATGTTATGTTTGGGAGTGACCCAAACTGGTGAACAGGAATTTGAAAATGTAATTTTGTCCATTTAGAATGTAGTGTGTGGCAATTGGACCAGTGAGCATTTGAGTATAACTTTCTCATTATTCTTACTTATGAGGGAGGTCAACGGACTCATAAAGGCACTGGGTATTTCTTTATGCCTCTATTATTTCAATGCGACCATTGGTTATTAATCCCTTTTCCAGGGGCGACCCAGGATTAATTACAAATATAAATGACAAGTACCTAGGGTAATACATGATACAATGCTATTTCCAAGGTAAACAAGTGAAAATCAAACACAGGTTATTAAGACAGTTACAAATAAGACTGTAACTAGATATGTAAACATGAACAACAATACCTTCTGTATCACTTTTTTATTATGGCTTTTGCATGAATAGCATTTCTTTGCCATTCTGATTAAAACCCCTTTGGCTCAGTTTTCCAAGAAGAGGCCACTGGTGCTGATTGACGAACAGGGATTTATTTCCCCTGTTAGGGATAATGTGAATGTTCTTCATGTCTTTTTAACTTTCTAATAGCTTCTTTTATATTTTGGCCCAAGTGGTACATCCCATCAAAAGGCACATTCATGACTTTTTTCTGAATATCTTATCCAGGAGTGCCTTCAAATGTAGATTCCTACAGTAGTACCATTGCTCAGGCTATAGCATCAGGAACTTTGAAAGTGACTTTGAACTGGTTATTGTTTTATTCAAAGATTTACTAAAGAAAAGTGCAAACTTGTTTCTATAACAACTCTATCAACTTGTGTGTAATGACATTTAGCTTTAAAAAGAGTGAGTGCTCATATTTGACCATATGAAACCGGTTATTCATGACCCTAAGGCCTCACCTCCATAATTACCTCTGTTATTAATCACCATGCACCACTTACCCAACATAGGTCCAAGGGTACAAAAGCCCTATGACTGACGAAAGAAATAAGGAACCACATTTTTTTTTTTCAACTCTCTTTATCGCCCCCAGAGCCGGAACTCTCTCAGGCCTCACCACTGGCCAGACTCGCTCTACCGCCAACTATGAGCCCCGAAAACCTCAAGGACGTCACTTTTCTCCCTGAGCCCCCCTGGGGACATAGGGCCCGAGGAGATCGAAGGGGGATGGTGGAAGGGCTACAGTGTTGGGCATGTGATGGTATGGCTCAGGGAGGGCCATTGCCTATCCGGACCACAGGGTTTTTTTCCATAGTGTTTACGCCCCCGATGTGGGACTTGCAATGCCACCCTAGCCCGAGACGTGGGTGCTCCCACCCACATCCAGAAGGCAGCCACCTGACGTCTACCCCAACTTGCTAATAAGCCCATGTGTGTAGCAGTGCCACTGGTCTCCACCGGGGGCCACTGCTGCACTGGGCTACCCCTGGATCCCTCCCTGAGAGACTAGAGCAGTCCAACGGACACGCAATCCTCTTTCTCCCCTGACAACCCCTGGCAGTCTGGGCTCATTTCCAAACCAGGGTCGCCGGCGTAGCGTGAGATGTGGTGTCCAGCGCCTCAACCCTCAGCGTCACTGGGCTGGCTTGGAACCACATATTGAAATGTGATGCTGCCTGGTGAAACTACAAGAGTTCTGGTCTCACCTCTGATTGGCAGGCATATAGACAACTCAGAAATTCATGCAAGTCCAAAATAATTAATGCAAAGAGGACCTACAACCGATCTACCTAAACAGAAAATCTCAGCAACCCCAAAAAATTCTGGGCACAGAATAATTCCCTCCTCAAAGGTAAGACCTCCGCCTGCCCAAGTTCTCTTTCTATAAAGGACCAAGCCCTATCTGATCCAGCAGCAATAGCATACAGCTTTAGCAATTTCTTTACAGACCTTAGCCACTATGTATTTCACTTCTTCCCCCATGTAAGTGAACCAACCCACATCGGTCACTCGTTCCTCTCCATCCGTGACACTTCAGTTCCATATCAAATTAGCCACCCACAAAGAAGTCCTCAGGCTACTCCTAAACCTTAAGGAGTATGGCTCCCCTGGCCATGACTCACTTGAGCCTAGGTTCCTCAAATGGGAGCATCGGCACTAGCTTCCCTAGTTCAAAACTTGATCAACAGATCCTTCCTCAAAGGTACCATACCCTCAAAGTGGAAATTGTGCTTGTGATCCCTATCCACAAAGGGGAATCGGAGACACCCATTGAAATTACTGTCCAGTCTCAATTGTCTGCCACCTAGTCAAAGTTCAAGAATGTGTCGTATACAGCCAACTACAAGACTACCTGGAACTTCACCAACTCCTGTCACCCTGCCAACATGGCTTCCACAAAAAACACAGCACCCTCTCAGCATTCATCAAAGTCACTGGTGACATTTACCATGCCTTTGACTAGGGTCTGGCTATGAGTGCCATCTTCATAGACCTTACAAAGGCCTTTGACCTGGTGAATCACATGCTGCTGTTAAAAAGTTGGAAACCCCAGGTCTTGATAAGTCTTCCACATCCTGGCTCCATGACTACATGTCAGGTCACTCCCAATGTGTCAAATAGAGCAATAGTCAATCCTCTTTCAGATCTATTACCCATGGCATTCCACAGGGGTCCATATTGGGACCTCTACTCTTCTTGCTGTTCATCAACGAGCTGCCAAAGTTCTGCCGTGGTGCGTCTGTCCAGTTGTATGCTGATGACGTCATCTTTTACCATGCCTCAGTGGATACCCAGTGGCTCAGCTGGAGTCAAATTTCAGCCAACTAGAATCCTGGTTCCTTGAAAATAATCTACTTCTTAATATAAAGAAAACTAAACCAATGCACTACCTTTTTCCCTCCAATAAAGCAGCTCACAACCAGCTCCTCTCCATCTGCACTTCGAACTGGGATCCCCTCGAAACATTTAGTTCCTTTAAATATCTGGGCATCCTGCTTGATCCTAACCTCTTTTTCAAGGCCCATATCCTTAAAATCACTAAGACCATACACCAAAAGATCGGTCTGCTATACTGTCTCTATCCCTTGCTATTAAATGCATCCCATCTCAAAATTGCCTGTCTCACTGTTACCTCTGCTTTCCTATGGAGTGCCTTTATTCTTATCACTCAAGGCCTCCCTCACAAAACAGTTGAATCAACTTTACCATAGGATTTGGCATTTTGCCCTTGGAGCTGTGCCATGCCAACACCATTGCATGGTGTTGGCATCACTGGGTTGGCTGCAGCTTGAACATAAACTCCAACACACCTCACTATGCCTTACTTTCAAACTCACTCATCTCCATACTCTACCTAGTCTGTCAGACATCATTAAACAGAGGCAGCTCTTGCACCCACTACGCTCCAACTCACTTCCTCTTCTTGTCTTACTCAAGACTCAGCTATCTACTGGTAGAAGATCCTTTGCCTATACTGCCCCCTTGCTCTGGAACTCCCTCCCCATCCCTCCTCTCAACCCTACCTTCCCCCAATTCAAGTCAGCACTGCATACTCATCTTGTTGCTCTAGGGTCCTGTACCTGCCTCTCCTGACTCAGAGGCCTCTGCTCTAACCCTTCTCATCTCCACAACCTTAATCTCAACCTTCTCTTCCTTCCTTCCCTGAACCTTAGCAAGCCATGGCACTGAGGTGCTACATGCTGTTGAACACAATTTATTTTACTATAAATTTCGACTTGTACCTGCAGTACTGCTGTTTTGCACTTCCTAAGATTTTGTCAAAATGTTATTGTGAACTAGCTTAGCTGTGTTCTGTCTACTTACTTATATCAGTCATTTCACGTCAATCATGAATTTGTAACTCTAAATATTCTATGTTACTATTTCCTCTATGTACCCTCCCCCAGGTTGCCCCTGTAAAAGGGATTGCATGGTCTCAGTGGGCCTACCCGGTTACCAAAATTCAAATAAATACATAATGAGGCTGAGGTGTAGACTCTATGGCAGGATTTCTAAGGATTTGTCCCTGCATCTACGTCACTGTGTCCAAGCAGTTCTACTGTTATTTTCAATCGATGCATTCATTTGTAGTTAAAAAATATATTCTTGATAAGCAATAAAAAATTATGCAAATGTGGTACATATCAATTTTTCGAAGGAGCCGCTTACATAACTGGTATATCTGGTTAAGTAACTTTTTATTGAAGACATAAATACTGAATGTTTTGCAATTCCTTGCATATGAGTGTGTGGGGGACTCCACATTTAAAAAAAATTCCAACGTTTTGTGACTTTCCTGTCACTTCAGAGCAGGCTTGAAAACTATAAAACAAAAGGACAATGTTAAACTAAAGTTTTTTTTGTTTGTTTGTTTTTTAAGTCCTCTGCCACTGTTCAACCAATTTGTCTTAAATTTAGTAGGCATGGAGTCTGGGCCAGGGATTTTTTGTTAATAAATTTGTACTGGGTCAAGTCCCTGTATGCTTAACAATGAAGTCAAAACCGTGCACCGCATACAGCACAGAGCACTAGAGTAACATGGTACAAAACCCTGCAAGACACAAATATTGCATGAGGTTTTGTACCCTGTCGCTCATGGCTGATGGGGAGGAGCGATGTAGAGGTCAAGAGCTCTTGTGGGAAGGTGTTCTGCTGAGCAGCCACCGTGGCTCAAAGGGATGAGTCATGGCAGTGCAGGCAGCTAAGAACCTGTGGACTGGGGCTCAAATCCCAGTCCCAGACTTTTACTGACCACATTGTGTGTTTTTTTTTAATTTTTTGCCCCCCGACGATGTTTCTTCACATCCCTGTGTTGATTCCCCCCCCTTGAGTTGATTATAATAATAGGGAGGGTTCGGGGGCAGCTCCCCATAACGGAGGGTGCAGATGGTGAAGCCGCCCACAGAAAACAAAGAAATCTGTTGCGTTGTGTGCCGACTTTGCTGTCAGCATTCTGTTCCAGTGCTGGCAATGTATCCACTGTATTTACAGTGTGGTACATTGCTGCGCTGCTATTTTGTACAGTGACATGACCCTGTGCCCAATAAATTGGGAAGGGGGGAATTGTAGAGGTGCAAACACACTCTAATTTATCCTTTTGAAAATATTTTTTTCTTTTTGCTGACTTGTAAATAAAAAAAAAGTTTTGTTTTGAAAACTGAAACTTACAGGTTTGATAGCTGGCCCAAAGTACTGTATATGTTTTCAGAGCGGGCATATATTTAACTTACATCATTTTTAAAATATAAGTTAAAAACTGCCATTTTCTGAGCATACTCAGTCCAAAAACTGAACATTTCAAGGATAAGGAGCAAAACTGCTTTAGGGATTTCCTTCCCTCACACTGCTTTCATGTCAGTCATGGCTGACAAAAGCAGTGTTAAGGAAATAGTGGTGGGCAAAGTGGCCAAAATAAGTGATTTGTGGAGTAATGTGGAATTCACAAAGTAATTGGCAACATGAAGCGGAGTACTTCGTGTCATAATGAGGAATGCGAAGTCCATTGAAACCAATGACTTTGCATTATTTCACCTTCCCCAAACCACTTCTCCACCAGTTTTAAGGCAAAGTACATTGAAATCAATGTACTTCATGTCACTTCACCATGTAATTGAGCTCAAAGGTGAATTCTGCAGTGATTAATGGGATTGCAGGTCACATGGGCTCTAGATTGTTCTCTACAGCCTCAGTTCTGGGTAGTGTGTGTGTAATGGTAGCCGGAAACAGTTTGCTGTCAGAGCTCTGAGATTCAAAACTTCTAAAAGCTGTTAAAAAAGGCTTTTTGAGACTTTTTTTTTTTGGATATGGTATTTCTCCAGAGCCCTGGTGGCACTACTGCCTTCAGCTGTCACTCCAGCACCAACCCCCAAAGGTCAGACCCCCTCCCTTGAGTACCCACAACTTATTCTTCATGGCAGGGTGGTGGGGAGTGACTCAACCCATCCAACATGGTTCATTGCCAGGGAGGTGCCTTCTCGAGGGTGGAGCTGTGGGGACAACTTCATGTATCCGGGGCTATTTTCCGCTTACTCCCTTGTGTGGTGGTGGGGTGTGCAATGACACCGGTGGAGAGAGCGTGCATGCTTTTGCATGTGCTCACTCCAAGCATCTGCCCCATTTCCTCCTCTTTTTGCTACAGCAGCTGCACGCTGCCCCCCAGCAGCCACTAGGGGCCAGTGAAGCACTGACCACTGAAGCCCCTTCCCCTGAAAAGGAGAGTAGTCTGTCGTATGCTCAATCCTTTTCCTCCCCTGCTGACCCCCGATGGCCCATGCTCATTCCTAATCATGGGTCACCGGCATAGAGTGAGGTAAGGCATCCAGCGCCTCAGCACCACTGGGCTGACTTGAGTCATTTTTTTTGCTCAAAATTTAGTACATCAATTGTAGGAAACCCTCCTGTGCTCATGTCATAGAGTGTTTATTGTCTGTGTGTGGATTTTGAATGTTAATTTAGAGCATTCAGTCTGTGTACTGATAGACACATGAAGTGTGCTTTGTGGGAGGGGCGTATCTGTGGTGTAGGTAGATTAACTGGGAGAAAAAGGTGGTTTTTCTGTTTTGGTTATATTTTCCTTGTCTGACTGTGTTAATGTATTCACAGTAATATTTTCAGTAATTCTTGACATTTTGTTGCTGATTGTTGAGGTGCAGCAGTGTATAATTTCAGTTTGTTTAAAACATTTGTTTATATTACTAAAGGTTTTCAATTCGCTTCGCACTACTTGTAGTTTGTATGTGTGTGTGTGTGTGTGTGAGTGTGTGTGCAATGCATGCCATCAAATCAGATACCTTTTATTGTGCCACAGAGTAATTGCGTCAGTGTTAACTTGCTATCCACCTCACCTGCATGAATTTTTTGTAATGTTTTGTGGTATCTTTACTGGTGGTGGACTGTTACTGCCGTGCACTACCCCACCATCACCGGCAAAAGGTATTCTTTTCCAGATTTGGATTTGTGACTTGTGAGCACTGGTTAGGTGTTGTGCCTTTGCATCTGCATCTCTTGAATGCACAGTGCAGTCTTAATTGGTCTGTGCATTTGCAGTGCATCATTAGTTCTGGGAGACTTTCTTGTTATGCTCTTATTTCATTTCATCAGCACTGGGGAATTTTCTGGACATAAGACAGTAGCATTTTGAGGATGCACATTAATTCTGGTGACTGTGTGTGACCACTTTGTGCATGACTGAGTGCACCATTAATTCTGGGAGACTTTGCATTTCTTATTGTGCTCTCATTTCACTACATCAGCACTGGGGAGATTTCAGGACACAAGACAGTAGCATTTTGGGGATGCACATTAATTCAGGTGACTGTGTGTGTGTGGGGGGGCTGCCTATATTGTTGTCACTTTGCCTTACTTTGTTTTAAGGTGGAATGACAACGCAAAATAATAATTAAAAGGTGAAGTGAGCCTTTCATATTGGCCACTCCGCATAGCAGAGTGACAACATGAAGTGCCTACTTTGCGGGCACTTCGCCAGTGAAATTTAAATTTGCTGCATCTCTAGGAGGAAATCATTATTGAACACAGTGCTAATGCAGCAAAATGCCCTATTCTTAGAACATCTTCCTCCTAACCCACATTACAACATAACTGGGCCAAGGGTACCCAATCCCACCATTGGTATTTACCCTTTCTCCTGAGCCACATCTGAGTATTACTGGTTGCCAGGTACCCAATACTGCCACTGGTATCCCTCATCCTGACCCACATCTTAACAAAAAATAGCCAGCATGTACCCAATCCCACCACCGTTACATATTTCTTGCTGGCTAAGATCCCCCCCCCAAATTAGAAGCCAACAGAGATGCCAATTCCTGGTACAACTGTACATTACTACCTCCCTCTCCTCTAGTTTTTGCTCTAGTTTTAGTCTCCTCTTGCCCCAACTCCCTGCCCATGCATTGCCCCCACTCTTCTAAGCATTCTCTTGCCCTTTTGCCCCTTTACTAAAAAAATAAAACTTGATGTCTCCCCAGTGAAGACCATAACTAGTTTATTCCAGTTCTGTGTATTTCACTATGCCATGCTTTTAACCTGAACATATCTATTGCTGTACTTTATTTTGTATTCCTTGTGAGTGTTGGCTCTGCGCTAGCCTGTTTATATCTGATATTATGTTTGGCAGCAATTTCAATCCTATTGTTTCCTTCTGTACCTCTGTATTGTTCTCCTAGGTCCACCTCGAAAATTAGCTTGCTCAACGGTGTCTGCCTGGTCAAATAAAGATTTTGATTGATTGATTGATTGATAGTTTGAACAGCTCCCCATTGCTGGTGACACCCACCCTTTGTGCCGCTGAACACTCTATCGACACTGGGGTGCCAAGTCTCAAGTGTCAGCCTACTTGAAAAGAACAAAACTGTCCCTTACAGAATTTTTTTTAATTTGTAAAACCTGTAAATAAGAAAATAGTCCCTCATGGATGTCAGACCCCCTGGCAACCCCCACTCCTACCCCACAATGAAAACCCACCACCCCACACCCCACATATCGCCGAGTAACGACTGGGGTATGTTTGTCTTGAAGGAGTAGGAACCTGCTCAGGAAGGCATGCAGGGCAGTTTCAGTACTAGCAGAATGGAAGACAGGGGACCAGGAAGTGTGAGACACATCATATAGGAAATTACCTTGATTTAAGTTAGCATAATTTTTGAAGCATATATAGTTTTGGTGAGACGTGGAGTTTGTGGAGGTGCTCCATATGCAAAAGACAGGGGAGTGGTCACTGATATTGTCCCGCATCGTACCAGATTTTGCAGTTCTATCCACACAATTCGTTAAGACCCAGTCAATAAGGGTTCTGGAGTCAGTGTTGACTGACACCCTTGTGTAATCAGTAATGATTTGGTGCAAATTGTAGCTCTGCACCAGGGAATGAAGTGTGTCTTGAGATTTGCCAAGTCAGTTTAGATTTATATCGCCGAGAATGATGAGTTCATTTTTCCCTGCGTGTGTAGCTGTTTGAACCAGCAAATTAGCTAGGCCTTGTGTTCCACTATTAGGTGGATTGCAGGCACAGACAATGTGGAGTTTCTTATCTCCTAGTCTGAGTATAGCATGGATATATTTACACAAGGAGATTTTTATTGTCTGTTATCACAGTCATATTTAGGTTGCTTTTGTAATAGATTGTGACACCCCCACCATGCTTAGGAGGTGGTCTGTCACATCTCCTTGTACACAAAGAATCTCTGTCTTTGTGAATGGGTCCAAATCTTGGAAACAGCCCACAAAATGAACCACTTGCTCTCCAAGGAATAAGTATGTCTGGTACAAGACTTTCAAGTCACAGCCAGAACTTTTGCAACTCTAGTGGATACTCCAAAATATGCCATGTCTATGTCTGCAGGAGACATGCATGCAGATGTAGGGACTTCAGGTCTGGATGGACAAGGGTTCTGTTGTCCTGTGACAACAGACCCCAACACAATGGTAGAGGTATTGGATGCTCCAAACAAATTGTTGCATAAGTGGAAACCATATCTGGTGAGGCCATAATGGGGCTATAAGGATGAGGGAAGCACCTTACATCTGCATTTTGAGGATGACTCTGATTTTGAGGAATCGGCAGAAATGTGTACAGGAATTTCTTTTTCCAAGAGAGGGACAACACATCTTACCAGAAAACTTCAGGCCCTGGAGTGAGGGAGCAAGCAGAAACATCGTAGTTTTGCATTGTGCAGTGGGAAAAAAGTGTAAACTCTGGACAGCTTCATCTTGCGAAGAGGTCATCTAACTCAGAGGTTAGCAGTTCCCTCTCATGCATCTGGGACTGTGACCTATTTAACCTGTCTGCTAAGATGTTTTTCATACCTGGGAAATGCACAGCAGATTTTTGGTAGATCTCACACATACACTGTGTGTGAGTATTCTTTATAAATTTCATCTCCACTCTTACAATATCACATGAACATATGAAAATGCCAGCAGAAGCATGCCTTACAGTCTATTGAGTTCTGCCGAGATGTGCAGCTAGCCCCTCAACTTGCAGCTGCCCCACCCTCCCACCCCTCTTCATCATAAACCCCCTCTCCCTGTCCCAACCTTTCTTAAAGCCACCCACCATTCTGCAGGATATCACTTCCTCTGGCAGAGTATTCCATCTGTCCACCGCCCTTTCAGTGAAAAAGTGTCTATTGATTTCTCTCCTGAATCTTCCCCCTTCCAATCTCAACTGATGCCCTCTCATATCCCTCCCTCTTCTAAGATGGAACATCCCTTCTATATTAGCCTTATTTATCCCCTTGAGGTATTTAAAGGTTTCAACCATATCCCACCTGTCCCTCCTCCAGGGAGTACTTGTTCAGCTTACCAAATTTATCCTGGTAGGACTTTCCCTTCAATCTCTGGATCATCTTTGTTGCCCTATGTTGCACCCCCTCCAACAGTTTGATGTCCTTCTTCAGGAATGGGTACCAGTTCTGCATGCAGTACTTCAGGTGAGGCCTGGTCAGAGACCTGTACAGAGGAAGAATCACCTCTCTGCTTCTGGACGAGATTCCCCTCACTATATAGGCTAGCATCCTGTTGGCTTTTGCTGCCACCTTCCTGCACTAATCTGAGTTGTTCATGCTGCTTGTTATAAGCACCTCCAGATCCTTTTCCTCCTCAGTGCTTTCCAGTTTCACCCCTCCCAGCTGATAGCTTCTCCCCTGGTTTCTAGCACTGAAGTGCAGTACCTTGCACTTCTTGGCACTGAACCCCAGTTGCCATGTTTCCAACCACTCCTGTAGTTTGGTCAGGTCCTACTGCAACCCATTCCACCATTTGATGTGATCTACCACAGCTCCCATCTTTGCATTGTCAGCGAACAGACTGATCCTACTATGAATCGAAAAAGACGCTGTGACAAACCGGCCTGTCTGCCATCCTAACCAGTGCTCCTGTCACAGCCAGCTGCCACAGACCTTTACCTGTGTCTGCCCCTCACTGTGTCATTGTGCCCATACTTGGCCCTATGCAAAGGTGGCTCACCTTGGAAACACCTGGACTTTCTAAGCATTGTCACCAGTCTCCCTGGATCTAGCCAAGACCAACTGCTTGAACCACAGGTAAAATGTGTTTTCTATCTTTATCAAAGTTCACACCACTCCCTTACCTGTATCATGAAGGGATATGTTTCAAGATTGCTTACACCAGATTTAGCATGCCTCTTCAGAATGGTGAGTGCCGCAGAGATTTGCAGACTTCATCCTTTTCATGTAAAATGCACAACCAGTTTGTATAGTGTGATTAAAAAGTAACTACTTTATTTACACAGTATATGTACACATTGGCAAAATCAGAATAAAAGTGATAACAGGAAAAAGACATAGAAAATAAATTGAGTTACACCATAAACCACGCACTTAACTTCTTGATAGCTAGGTAAAAACATACAAATTGACACATGGAAAAGAAACAGTCTCTTGTCTTCAGAGAACTTGAACCTGCCACTGAGCTGCCTCCTTTCAGTTTCTGACCCCATAAGCACATGTGCATACCACAGGTTGTCTGCCTTCTCTCACTCCTTTTCACAGAACACCACAGTTTTACAGGTCTATGTGATAACGGCGAACGCCTAAAGGTGATCACCGTTATCGCACCGTCAGAGTGCTGAAAACCTTTTTGGTACTCTGACAGCCCCAGCACACAGGACAACGGTGCCAGGAGATTTTTTAAATGCTTTCTGTGGGGGGGAGGGCTATGCCCCCCCACAGCCCCCCTTATGGGAGGCTTCATCCCCGCACCCTGCTACTTAAGGATTCTCAACTCCAGGGGGATACATGTCTGGGGGGGGGTGAAAGCATTAAAAAAAATAAAGGTTCAGGCTGGGCGCAATAAACTCGCAACAGCATCCGGACCCGAACTCGCTACCTCACCCACCCCAACCACTAGCCTACCTCCAATGTCATGATGCAGCTCGGCTGTCCACCGCAGCACCACCCCCTACAGCCCCTCTGCCCCCTCCCAGCCCACGCTCACTGTGCTTGCTCCCCCCCCACACAGGTGTACACATAGCAACATCCTGTCTCCCAGTTCACCCACCCCCTCATCTGGTCGCCCCCCCATCACCGTGAGAGATTGCACCGGGAAGGAGTCTCTATTAAGGATGGCGCCCATCCCCATGTGCCCACCTCACAGGTTATCCAGTTTTATGGAGTACGAGCCCCACAGTCTAACCCTGCACATCAAACATTGTACAAGCATGAAAAACATAAGTGCTCACAAACAACATTCATTTCAACAGCCAAATGTTATCATCTTTCAAAATCCTCAGGAACATATAAATCTTGTCATTTCCTCCGTCATAATCCAGTTGAAAATAACCAGCTAACACGAGTGACTTTTGGAATTTTACCTGAATGACCTCCCAGTTAAACATAGGAAAACATACGTTTTCCACCCAGACCTTGTTTCATGTGACAAGCAGAGATTTGTGATTAGAACCTTAGAAATCAAAGCATCATACATTAGCATTCCAGTTAGCTAGTCATATTATATCAGAAGTATGCTACACATGTGGTTGTGATCTCTGTGGCATGCAGGAATGTCGAAAAACACTGTGGTAAAATAAACGAATAATGCACTCCAGGGTGTGTGTTGTGCTGGGATAATGTCACGCCTCAGGTAGCTGGGCATGTGGCCGAAGGCCGAGTGTGTCCAACACCCAAGATAAGATGTTATCCAAGCACAACACCACACTCTGAAATGCATTATTCCTATTATATAATGGCTAACTCGTAAAAAGAGAAAAACAAAAATAGGATTTTTTTTTTGCATTTTCAGTTGATTTGTTTTTGTATGTGGAGAAGTATTATTTAAAAATAAAGTCCACAGTATCTTTGTGTCCAGAAGGTGGTGCTGTTGATGCATATTGGTCCCCCCTTAAAATATTATCTTTCTTGTTTTAGTGTATTGCTGTCAGCCCCTCCTCCCACATGGTCACCATGGGTTTGTTGTGTGGTACTGGTGAAATTTTTTGTCTGTCAAGAGAGAATGTGTTTCTCTGTAAGTGCAGTGAAGAGCTGCTGTTTTGAAATGTGAGGAGGGAACACGGACTGACTCTTCTGGGTTCTCACTAGGATTGGGTGAGTTCTTGTTTCGAGCAGTAAATTTTACACACTTTTAAAGCTGTTTTTTTTTTTTTAAGGAAAGAGGCAGTGCCTTGTTTGTGTGTATAGATGAAGGTAAAAACAGCTGGCTGGGCTCGAGAATCTCAGAAAAACACTATGAGAATGACCAAGCAATATGCAATGGCACTTTGAGGAAGAATATGTTTTTTTTTTTTTTAGAGCAGTTGTGTTTTTTTGGAGAAGATTGGAAATGGCGGCCATTTCAAGGGATGATGAAGAAGGAGTGGTGGATGCTGGATCTGAAGCTGTTACATGGCTGGTGAAAGCGGGAATCACTGAAGCAGGCTGCCGACCGGGAATCACTGAAGCTGGCTGTACGGAGTGATTCCTGTTACGGCTAATGCAATCAACTGTGTGCTGGGAGTAGACCCATGATGTTATGCTGGGATAACATCACAGGTCCAGTCCCAGACTGACCAATCAGAGGCCAGCATTATTTTTTTGCTATTTTATAATAAAGAAGAGTAAACAGCAAATGCTAGGTTATGGTGTTTCCTCAGCAGTTCTGATGAAAGAGATCAACAGCGGGAAAGGAACTGAGGAGTGAAGGGACCACCCATGTTTATGTAGATGCCGATGCATGACATGATCATGGGTGGCCCTTGCCAAACAAAAGTCTCCATGTAGTCCTAGTACCTGATGACTGTAGTTCCAAAGGTGTGGCTTAACAGAAAAGATATCCTTACAGAAGGTTAAGCATTTTTCAGTGCTGAATGTTTGCTTGAATACTGCTGTACTTGGTCCTCCTTGTACTCATTTTTACTATATTCAATATTTACCCAAGATATACCAAATGAGTCGTAATATGTCATTTGCAATGGGGGTCCTGATTTTACACCTTTTTATAATGCATTTCAACTGGATAGTAGAGGTGAGGTGCAGGGCCTTGTTTTTAGTATTGTCCTGCTTTTATAATGTATTTTTCTAGGACAGATCATCTTAGATGCAACATCTCCTTTTCAGTGGGGTCCTGCTGTAGGGTCCTGATTTTATACAGTTTTGCAATGTATTTACCCACCACAACCCAGCTGAGATGCAATAAGCAAGCAGTATAGTGCAGTGGTTTGAGGCACTGTACTGCAAACCTGGAGACCTGGGTTTGAATCCCACAGCCCCCAATTACATACTGTCTGACCCTGAGCAAGTCACTTAAATTCCTTGTGCTCCCAAGTCACACCTGTAAACAAGTTATCAGCTTAATGTGTCTCTCCTGGTAAAAAAAAAAATCTCATTTGCAATGGGTTCTTGCTCTGACAGATTTTTATACTATATTCAGGATAGCACAGCTCTTATTTTCAGTGGGATTCTGTTTTCCACAATTTTTACACAGTATTTATCAATGATAGCACAGCCTAGATTGATTGATTGACTGATTGTGTTCGGAGGACTTTTGAGCTTAAGAAACCTTTTTCAAAGGTGTCCAAATCTCTCAAGTTTTACAGAAAAGAAGACCAAGTTACATTCAACAGTACAGCAATGCAGAGCAATACAATATGCAACAGTTATGACAATAATTATATTATAAGGAGCAATGAGTTAACAACAGACTTCTGCAATTGCAGAAGGCATTAACTAGGGGAACAGCCTAATATAAATAACAGATATGGTTTAGGTACACATGCAATGCAGTTTCTGGAAAAGGTGGGCTGTGACTTGGACCTTAAAGAAAGAGAAGTGGGGGGAGAGTGGTGATGGCTGTGGACAGGGAGTTCCAAGCTTTGACTTCACTAGTTGTAAATGAGTGTTGGCCAACAGTAGTTTTTCTGAACAGCAGGAGGAGTTTTTGATCCCCCATCAATCAAATTCTGTATTTGTTCGTGATTGGGCAGAAGAGGTTCCAGACGCCTGATGGCATTTGACCAATAAGTGCTCTCTTGCATAGGAGGGCTTTGTTGAGGTTAACTCGGAGATGGAAAGGAAGCCAGTTGGTGGTGAGGTGCAGGTTACAATGGTGGGAATCTGGTTTCATGTTGAGTGCAAATCTGCAAGCTTGGTTGACACTACTGGGGTTCATTGGAGTACAGTGTTATTGGTTGCAGAGTCAATAAACACAGCATAGTTGATCCTTGAGATGATGAGGCTGGATACTAGGAGTGTTTTTTACTTTAGGAGTGAGATTGTACTTGTTTCTGTATAAAAAGTCAAGGTGTTGATGAATATGTTTGGCCAGGGAGTCAACATGAGATGTGAAGGATAGTGTCACGTCATGTTGTACACTCAGGTACTTTAAGACTTGGACCTGCTCAAGGGGGTCTCCACCTGGTGTTTAGTTGTGTAGCTCAGGCTACCCTTCAGGTCATGGGTGCCCCAAATAGAAGAAATTTGTTTTTGGTTTTTGGCATTATTGGCCAACCTGTCAGATGTGAACCAGTCACATACCTTGCTGAAGTCAGACTGTTGGTTGCATTTCAGTGTCTCCAGGTTCCGATGTAAGGTGACAATGACTTTTTTATTGGCATACAGTAATGGTCTGGAGTTGACACAAACTTCTGGGACCTTGTTGATAACAGGCTTAATAGCAGGGGCTGAGGATTGAGCCTTGTGGGTCTCCCATGGTTAGAGGTTGCAAGCTTGAGAACACCTCTCCACATCTAGCCTTTTGAGATCTGTGGGCTAAGTAGTCAGAGAACCACACTGTAACCTCATCTGACAATCCCAGCTCTCACAGCTTTATGATAAGGAGGTCATGGCTAACTAGATCAAAGGCCTTGGAGAGATCAAGAAATGCTGTGCCAATATATTCACCTTTGTCTAGAGTCTTGTGGAATTCTTCAGATAGCTCAAGATTGAAGGAATGGTATGGAGAGGAGGTGCTTGGCTTCATGGGGGACTGGGGCCCCACCTGGAGGGATGTGGGCTTGTTCAAAGGTGACAGACTGCATCCATTCTGGAACAGGACCATGATCCTTAGTGAAAGGTTTAAGTGCTTAATTAGCAAGCATTTAAACTAGCCAAGGGGGGTGAAGGAAGGATAGGAGACATAATGTGACCCCCACCAAGAGCACAGGAACTACAGGGGAACTCAAGAAGAGAATAGAGCAACAGAGGCCTTGAGTCAGCACAAAGACAGGAAATTGGGAGAGTCTTACAAGGATTGGGATCTGAAAAGGAAGAGGCATAAGACACCAAAGAAGGGAAGGGGATCCACATCCTAGAGAGACATGTGTGCAAATGCCTGAAGTTTGAGTAACAAGATAGGCGACCTTGAGGCTACTATGACAGAATATGGCCTAGACATTGCGGCCATCACAGAGACCTGGTGTATTGAAAACCAGAGCTGGGAAGTGGCCATACCGGGTTACAATCTATTCAGGAGGGACAGAGTATGCATGAAGGGGGGAGGAGTGGCTCTTTATGTGAGGGGAAATATAAAGTCCGCAGAAATTCAAGGGGAACTGGAAGGAGGGGAAATTCTGTGGATTATACTAGAAAAGAGTAAGGGGACAGCTATCCATGCAGGGGTAATATACAGACCACCAGCTCAGGTGGAGGAGGTAGATAAGGAGATGATGTTAGCAATCCAAAGCATGGTGCACAAGGGAGAGGTGTTGTTGGTCAGTGATTTCAGTCAACCAGACGTGGAGTGGAACCTCCACATGGCAGCAACAGCTAGGAGCAGGAACATCTTGGACTTTCTGCAGGGAGCATTCCTGAAACAGCTGGTCAGAGAACCCACATGGGAGATGGCATTACTGGACCTGGTACTCACAAATGGTACAGTGTGACAGGGGTTACAATAAGGGAACACCTGGGGAGCAGTGATCATCGAACAGTGTAGTTTGAAATAATGGATCCCCAGGAACCAAGCCACACAAAGACATGATTCCTAGACTTTAGGAGGGTGGATATCAGAAAAATGGAAAAATGCCTAGAAGAAGCACTGATCAGAGTAGGGGAGCAGAAGGGTGCAGAGGAACAGTGGGTGACAATCAGAACAGGGATTACACTGACGACACAACTCTGTGTCAAACAGGTCAGCAAGTGGAAGAGGAAGAAGAGGCCGCTGTGGTTTTGTTAGGAGGTAGCAGAAAAGGTTAAAGCAAAAAAAGATATAATTTAAGCCATACAAAAAGGTACAGGAGGAGGGGAATAGGGAGAGGTACCAGGAAAATTAAAGGGAGATGGGGAAGGCAGTTAGGGAAGCCAAGGCACAAACAGAAGAATGCGTATCAAACTCAATGGTAAGGGGGAACAAAACCTTTTACAGGTAGATCTGTGAAAAAAGGAAGGTAAGGGGAGGGTTTGTGAGACTGAAAGGGAAGGATGAGGTTAGTGTAGAGGATGACCACCTGAAATCAAAATTGATTGACAGCAGCTGTCATTCAATGAGCGAATACTGTATATGGTAAGTGCTCACTGAAAGCTCAGTCGGCAACCAACCATGATGTTGAGAGGACGGCTGTGCTGATCACTGACTCTGATTCAGGATGGGAAGGAGTGGGGTGGTGGAACAATACCTGACAAGGTGGAGGAAGGGGGTCCACTAGACCACCAGGGACAGTTATCTCATAGTATATGTAAGTGCTCGCAGATGGTAAGAGGGGGCTCACTAGGCCACCAGGGAAGGGTATATACTAATTAATGAGGTTAATCAGGGGAGGGGATCCACTACACCATGAGGGACTGATGTTTTGTTTTTTGTGGGTGACATCAGGAATTGGGGGGGCCAAATATAGATAACAACGTATCATGTATATGAATTACAGGAACACCATACTGCAAATGCACCCTGACAGGTGCAAACAAAAGCAGATTTATGCCCACAACTATCTCCCTGACACCTCCACTTCCACCTAATGTGCCTCTTATGCGCCTGGCACCCTTCTGGCATGCCGTTTCTCCCCCTTCACCATCCCAGCCACTCTAGTGTTGCATCGGGTGGGGGGGCTGGATCCCTGTTGTAATGCCCACAGATGCGTCAACTGTTTGGCACTGCTAGAGACTTGTGGCAAACCCAGGGAGTTTGGTGGTGGGACTTTGCTTTTTATGAAATCAGGTGCAGGGTCCCTGGCATACCAGGAGTTTGCTGCAACTCTTAAAATGACACAACTTGCTTTGCTTTAAGGGCTGTTTTAAAAATTGGGCCCATAGTCTTTTTATGAGCCTATGTTATGATAAAGACAGGTGGATTTATTAAATGCTATCTGAAAAGTGAAGAAAACATGTTTCAAAGGGAATTTGAAAAATAAAACTTGCTATTGTCATCAGGTGGAGTAACAAAAGGGCTATGTGCACATTTGGGACCAAAATCCACAAAAATCACAAAGTTATGAGTAAATATTAAATAATTCAATCTTTATTCATAACATTATTGTTTTTTGATATTTTGATCCTACATTTTCAACACTGTCTTTTCATGACCCTACCTTATTATCATTGCAGGGGGAATTTTTAAAATCCTGTACAAAAGGTGACTTTTTGGAGTAAATGTGAAAACATGTTTTGGAGGAGATTTGAAAAATGACACCTGTCACGTTCATGAGGTGGGGTAACAAGAAGGCTATGTTGATAACTGTGGGCCAAAATCCGTACACATTGTAATGTTATGAGTAAACACTGAAAATGTTCAATGTTTCTTCACAATTTCAATGTTTTGTGACATTTTGATCCCAAATGTTCAACAAAGTCTTTTCACAACCCCTCATTCTGAGCATGATAGGTGTAATTTGTAAAATACTGGCTGAAGTGTCCTTTTGTGCTACAAGTATGAAAACTCATTTCGGCCACAATTTGAAAAATGAAACCTATCTTACTCTTGAGGTGGTATGCAAAAATGGCTCTGTTGAAAATCTGGGTTAAAAAATATTGAAAAATACCAAACTTATGAATGTGCATTAATAAATTCCAATGTATCTTCGTAACTTTGGTTTTTAATATTTTGATCCCAAATTAACAACATAGTCATCAGCTCAGTAGGTGAGAATGTTCAAATCCCGCCTGAAACATGATTTCATGTAATGACTGTGAAATGAACTTTTGGGTCAGATTTGAAACATTTTGCCAACCTTTTTTTGTGAGAAGGGGTCACAAAAAGGCCATAGTAAACATTTTGGTGAAGAATATAAAAAAATGACAAAGTTATGAGTACAAGTTCAAAATGCATTGAAATTCCTTTGCCACAGCCATAGTATCCACAGTAACCAAAATCTGGAAACATGCTGTAGTCCCACCACTTCCTAAGGGAACTGATTCGCCCACCCCTGGTAATTACAGCCCAATTTCACTGCTCCCTATTCCAGCAAAACTACAGGAGCACCTAGTCCTTTCACAACTCTCTTCCTATCTCTCAGATACAAACTTTTTTACCCCTTAACAATCTGGTTTCAGAAAACATAACGCCCCCACTACCTCTCTACTAAGGCTTACTAACTCCATCCTCTCTGGGATGGATAGTGGCCTATTCACATCAGCTATATTTGTCGACCCAGCAAAGGCCTCCGACACGGTTTCCCATCCTCTTCTCCTAAATAACCTCTCCTCAGCTGGACTGTCTGACACTGCTACCAGATGGTTCAGTGTCTACCTTGCAGGCAGGACACAATCAGTCAGGATTGCTGACTCATTATCTTCTCCCCTGCCTATCAACACCAGTGTCCCACAAGGATCGGTGCTTGGCCCTATGCTCTTCTCAATATTCCTTAACAACCTCCCGTCAGTTTGTACAACAACATCAGTTCACATATACTCAGACAACACAGTGCTGTTCACCTCTTGCCATACCCTTTTTGATGTACAATCCAGACTCCAATCGGACTTCAACAAGCTCCAGTGCTGGCTTAGTACACATCAGCTTTCCTTAAATGCAAAAAAGACAGTCTCCATGTCCTTTGGAATGAGACAGAAACTCTTTAGGCTCACCGCTCTACCATCCTTCCACACCCTAACATAGAAACATTGAAGTAGATGGCAGATAAGGACCGCAAGGCCCATCCAGTCTGCCCATTTTTTTTTCTTCTACCTTATAAATGTGCCATTGGCCTTTGCTCTGTCAGTGGCCTAACTATTCATACTCATCTGTATTGCTCCCTTATGCCTATCCCATGCCTGTTTGAATACCTGCACTGGATTTATAGCCACCACTTCCTGAGGTAGGCCATTCCACGCATCCACCACCCTTTCTGTGAAAATGAATTTCCTCACATTACCCCTTAATTAGCCTCCCTCTAGTCTCATGCTGTGTCCTCTTGTACTGCTATTTTTCTTATATTTAAACATGTTAGACTCTTTCACCTTGTTAATGCCCATAAGGTGTTTGAATGTTTCGATCATGTCACCTCTCTCCCTTCTTTGCTCAAGGGTATACATATTGAGCTCCATTAATCTGTCCTCATATGTCTTCTGATGCAGTCCCTGCACCATTTTGGTTGCCTTTCTCTGGACTGCCTCAATTTGGCTAATGTCCTTGAGAAGGTGTGGCCTCCAGTACAGCATGCAGTATTCCGGATGGGGCCTAACCAGTGTCTTGTAAAGAGGGATTATTACCTCCCTCTTACGACTTGTGATACCCCTACTAATACACCCTAACATCCCCTAGCCTTACCTACTGCTTTAGAGGTCTGCTTGGATGATTTCAGGTCATCAGTGATGATGATGCCCAAGTCTCTTTCTTCCTTTGTGACTACCAGCAACTCCCTTCCCAGTCTATAGGTGGCTTCAGGGTTTCTCTTCCCTATGTGCATGATCTTGCACTTCTTTGCATTAAATCCCAGTTGCCACTCTTCTGACCATTTTGCTAGTTTATCCAGAGCTCTTCTCATTCTGCCCACCCCATCTGGATCATCTACTTTGTTGCAGATCTTGGTGTCATCTGCAAACAGACAAGCCTTACCCTCTAGTCCATCTGCAATGTCAATAATGAAGATATTGAAGAGGACTGGCCCCAGGACTCATCCCTGAGGTACCCCACTTGTGACTTGCATCTTTTCTGACTGTATACCATTTACCACCACTCTCTGTTTTCTGCCCGTCAACCAGTTTGCCACCCAGTTGACCAACTTCTGACCCACCCCGAGCCTACCCAGCTTATTTATCAATCTTCTATGTGGAACAGTGTCGAAAGCTTTGCTGAAATCAAGGTAGGTGACATCAACTGCTCCCCTTGGTACACTCTCTGGTTACCCAGTCAAAGAAATCTATGAGATTAGTTTGACAGGACCTTCCTTTGTAAACCCATGCTGTCTTGGATCCTGTGCTCCTATGGATTCCAGGTGTTACACTATCCTTTCCTTAAGGAGTGCCTCCATAATCTTGCCCACTACTGAGGTAAGACTGACTGGTCTGTAGTTCCCTTCCTCCTCCCTGCTACCACTCTTGTGGAGCGGGATCACATGAGCCCTTCTCCAGTCTTCTGGGACCTCTTCTGTGCTCAGAGACTCACTAAACAGTTCTGCTAATGGCTCTGCTAGTTTCACCCTTAGCTCCTTAAGTACCCTGGGATGTATGTCATCAGGTCCTATTGCCTTGTCCACCCTGAGCTTAGTGAGCTCTTGTAGGACCTTTTCTTTTTTGAAGGGAGTAGTGCTCACCTCCCTCCCCCCGTGTCCATGTTGTTGAGCTGTGGGCTCTGCCTTACCTTCTCTTCAGTAAATACTGAGCAAAAGTATCTATTTAGGATAGATGCTTTTACAGGCCCTCCTCCTCACGTGCCCCCTTTTCTCCTTTGAGCTTAGCAATACCCCCTCTGGACTTTCTCCTTTCACTAATGTATCTATAGAAAGTCTTGTCCCTTTTTTACTGTTCTTGCTAGTGTTTCCTCAGTTTGGGACTTTGCCTGCCTTACTGCCTTCCCTTCTTCCCTTAGGGCAGTTTGGTATGCCTCCCTATCTTCATCCCACTGTGTTCCCTTATATTTCCTGAAGGCCAGCCTTTTGGCTCTGGCCTTTTCTGCTACTGTGTTTGAGAACCAAAGTGGTTTCCTTCTTCTTTTGCACTTCCTTTTCTGTCTAACACAATGGGATTTTGCTTCAAGTATTGCATCCTTAATGCTTGCCCACTTTGCCTGTACCCCCTCCCCTGTATTTCTTATTGCCAGAGCTAGCTTAACTCTGTTGGCCATCTTATCAAAGTCAGCTCCTCTGAATCCCCCATATTTTTGCCTTGGAATGGGATGAGTTAGATGTAGTGGCCAAATTGAACCATACCATGTGATGGTCACTGGCCCCAGGTGACCTTCTACCTGGAGATCTGTGATCCCTTCCCTGTTAGTCAGTACTAGATCTAGGATAGCCCTGTCACTTGTAGGTTGTTGTACCAGTTGTTTGAGGCCCTCCTCCTGCAGGGAATCCACCATGTGTTTAGTTCCGGCAGATGTTCCTGCTGGTATTGACCAATCTGTATCTGGCATGTTGAAGTCTCCCAGTATCAGAACCTCCCCTTTAGCTGTCATGTTTTGTATATCTTCTAACAGTAATGTGTCTATGTCCTTCCCCAGGTCTGGGGGCCTGTAGACAACCCCAGTTCTTATGTCTGTCCTATTTCCAGTTTCCAGTGTGACCCACTGTTCTTCTGGCTCCTTATGTGTCTTCTGAATTTCTGTAGCTTTGATATTTTCATTGACATACAGGGCCACTGCCCCCCTTTTTGCACCTCGGTCTCTTCTGAACAGTACATAGCCAGCTATTGAAGTCTCCCAAGTGTGGTTACTGGTAAACCACGTCTCACTAATTGCTACTATGTCCAGTTTAGCCTCTGACATTATTGCCTGCAGGTCTGGGATCTTATTTCCCAGGCTGTGAGCATTTGTTTTTCCATTGGCCAGATTCAGTGTGTTAGTTATTGGGTGAGGTTTGGCATTTCTCCTGTGTGTTGTATGGGGAGACAGACCTTTTTTCTTACCTAGTGATGCAAATGAACTGCAAACATGCTGAATCCCTGTTTGACCACTAGCTGAGGGGGGAGGGGTGTTCTTCCCATTTGACGTATGGGGTGCTGCACCCCTCTCCCCATTTACTAGTTTAAATATTCTGCAAAGACATCAAACGTCTGCCCCAATGCACTGACTCCCTCCTTAGTCAGATGCTGTCCATCAAATTTAAAGAACTTTCGCTCCCAGAACTGTTGCCAGTTCCCTACAAATCTGTGTCCTTTTTCCTGGCACCAGCCCTTGAGCTACATGTTTAGTTCCCCTAGCTTCCCTTCTCTGACCTTCCGTCCATCTGCCACCCTCTCCCAGACTGGCAGGATCTCAGAGAAGGAGATGTCGGACGAAATGGATGATAGTTTGTCACCCAGCCTGGTCAGGTGTTCCTTTGTCTCCACAACTGACCGGCTGGCGAGATCATTAGTCCCTATGTGTACCAGGATATCAACATTTTCTCCTGCTTTGTGAACAATTTTAGCAATGCGGTCAGTGTCTCTCCACGCTGATGTACCTGGGAGACGTCTGACCATTACCCCTGGCTGGAGATGGGTATCAACTTCCCGAATCATGGTGGAGTCTCCTATGATCAGAATTTTTTGGATTTCCTTTTTGATTTTGTTGTTTTGGTTCCTGATTTGGGTGAGTTTTGTTGTGCTAGCTCCTGTGCTGCAGTGTCCTGCTCTGCAGTGTCTTCTGCCCCCTTGTTTGCTTTCAGAGACAGAGGCAGATACCTGTTTGTAGTGTTTATATGGCTTTTGGAGGTAATATGTTGGAGAGCACAGAGTGATGGGGCACCCGATTTGCCCCTCCCAACCACCTGCCAACCTCCTGTACCAACTACCCTCTGCCGTCAAGGTTCTCCTGTTGGATGTTGGGAAAATGGAGGGTGGTTCTTATAATGTATTTCCTCTTGAATATGAAACTTGAGGCACTCAATCTCTGCCCGTGCTGCCCAGAGCTGAGCCCTAAGACCTCCAATGGCCAAGCATGTAGGACAGTGTCCTAAGTCCTGTAAGACTGTCCTTCTGAAAAGTGTTCCACAGTACCTGCAGTTAATGATATCCATTCCAGATAAGTTGCTGGGTTTATAACCTGGTCAGAGTAATTAGAAGGAAAAAAATGCAAGTAATGGTTTGATTTTGTGTTTTGTTTTCATATAACTTGTTATAACAAGTTTAATTACTAGTGCCCCTGTAAATGAGCTCACCTTGTGGATGCCCCACTGATCCGCCCCTTCATGCTTTGCCACAGGAAATGTCACAACTGTGGTACCCTATAAAAGGAGTGTAATGTGGGGTGGTTGGGAGTGGGGTGGGTGGCTGGGCCCTTCCCCTGCCGAAAAAGAACCATGGATGAAAGAATAAGGAGGAAAGAGCAGAAACAATCAGTCAACAACAAATGCAGTAACCCTGAAAGCTTATCCTAATGTTAGATAAAACTGTGAAACCTGTAAAGCACCACCTGTAATAATTTCAGAGAAGATATACCCTGTAAGAAATATTTTGCTACAGAGAAAAATAAAGCAGTAACAGAAGATGTTCCTTGCAAAAGACAATTTGAATCAGAAGATTACAGCAGTAATCTGTTAGCACACGACTGTAGGCACACCTTGTAATAATGCAGAAGAAGGTATACCAGCAACAACAATTTGAATCAGAGAAAAATAAAGTAATTAAATGTTAGCAACAAACAGTAGCAATCCCTGTGAGTACAAAATAAAAATAACAACATACAGTAAATCTGCTTAACCAAAAGAAGTCTTTTTTTATCATAGAATAATTGTTATTGTTTAAATAAACAACACATCCAGAAACAAGAAAGCTTCTGCCACCACAAAGCTTAACATAATAGTGTACACGTCATTGTTTAACACACGCATTACTGTAACTTAGATCTCATAACTTCCTTATAAAACAGCTTACAGCACCTAACAGCCATAATACAGCATTATTCGTACATATCTCACGCTTCTATTTGGGTCAGATGGGTACCGCCACCCCAACACTAAGTTTCCCGTACCCTGCTTGGGTCAAGTATGTGACTAATATCCGGGCCCTGAAGAGGTATATAAAGGGAAGCAGGTCACACCCAACCTCAGCACTGCACCACCAGGACCATCCCCAAAATCACACATGGGGTCAACACCCTATACTAGTTTAGCACATAACCTGGGCGGGACCTATGCCACTGACAGAGGTCCAATGGAGTAATTACCATACCAGAGGGAAGGGGGGAGCCTGACACAAAGCCGAGTTAAGATAGGCCTCCCATTTGGAAAAATAAATGGGAAGCTGCCCTTTCGCAGCATAGGTTAACTTTTCAAAGGTAGCTAGCCTGGAAATAGCTACGTGCCATACCAAAATAGGTGGAAGCAAAGGTTGCTGCCATTGTCTTAGTATGAGCCATTTAGCCTCCAGCAGAACCACAAGGACCCAGTTCTGATGCTGTGGACTCAAATGTTCTAACGGCGCCCAATCTCCCAACAGCAACATGGGGTGTGAAAGGTCTATAGGCTGTCCAACCACCCCTGAACAGTCCATTGCTACCGCTGACCAAAAAGGAGCCAGCACCTGGCATTTCCATAGGAGATGCAAGGTGTCAGCAGGGCTGTGCTCTCATCTCCAACATCTATCATGTGAAATAACCCCCACTTAGACAAGATAGCAGGTGTTCTGTACCACCTAAGCAATATCTTAAGCTGAATTAATTGGCTTCTAGCATCTCTGTAAGTGGTGTGCACTGCACAAAGGCAGCAGGACCAGGTTTCCAGACCAATATAACTACCAGTTTCCATGCTCCATGCCGACCTGCATGACTCCGTGTGATCTGATTGCGCCTCCCACCAGATACTATAAAATTTTCCTGCTAGCCCACAAAAGGAGGGTTTTAAGTGCAGCGAGGACAGCCAATGCTACTTCGGATCCTCTTTTCTCGACCAGTCAGTGGCCTGCACTGCATTACGAAGTTGCAAGAACCGCCAGAAGTCCTGTGCCTTTAACAAAAAGTGTGCACGCAGTTGCTCAAAGGACATTAAGGTACTAGAGTTTGGTAGATAGAGGTCTTGCATGATATGAATCCCTTTCACTTCCCACGAGACCCATGACAGGGGCTTATTGCAGACTCTGATGAGTGGGTTGCGCCACAGTTCAGAGTACCTAAAAGGCATCCTGGCACTCTGCTTCACTGTCCCAGCCACCTTCATAAGGCGAAACCATGCCCTCCTTGTAGCGTCCATGACTGGGTTAAGTTTATCCCAGGGTATGTCAGCATAAGTTAGCAGCAAGTTAAGAGGGAAAGACTGACAGATCTGTCTCTCCAGCTTGAGCCACAGCAGTGGACTGCCAGAAGCTGGAACAAACCATTTGACTGCCTGGGCGGCAAGGAAGGACCAGTGATACCCCTGAAAACAGGGAAGCCCTAAACCACCCTGTGACCAATGTGCCCACAATTTATTAACCCCCTATCTAGACTTCCGTCCTTCCCACAAGTAATCAGATATTAGTTTGTCTAACACCTGAACTACTTTATTTGATAACACTATGGGGAGGTTATTTAACAAATATGCTACACGGGGCAATATAAGCAATCAAAGTGCCACTGCTTTACCTAAAAGGGACAAGTTTAGACATTTCCAATGTGCTACCTCAGTGGTCAATTGGGTAATTAAAGGGGTAAAGTTCCTGGACTCTATATGCCCCCAGGCAAAAGGAATATATATTCCCAAATAATGCAGATTGTCAGGTGTCCATGATAGTTCTGTTCCCCGCAAACACTCTTTAATGCATGCCCCATTCAAAGGGGCGACACTAGTCTTCTTTTGGTTGATATGCAACCCTGATATATTGGCAGACAAATGCAGGGACTCCAGAACAGGGGAGAGGGACTCTTGTGGACGAGAGAGGATGAGAAGCAGGTCATCTGCATACGCCATTGTCAAGTATTCCTGGTCACCCACCATAGTGCCTTGAACCCTCTCGTTGGCCTGGAGTACCCTTATGAGGGGGTCTAGGGCCACCAGAAAAAGTAACGGGGACAGTGGACACCCCTGACGGGTGCCCCACTGCAGTGAAAAAGGCTCAGATATATCCTTATTGGTAAATACCCTCACTGTGGTTCATTATACACAACGTGGACCCATTGTTTGAAGTAAGCGCCAAAACCACATAGGTCAAGTACTTCGTGTAGGTAGGGCCACTCTACCGAATCAAATGCTTTCGAGAAATCAACCGCTATAGCTGACATGGGGTGGAAGATTGCAGGGCTAGCCATTTAATGTTGAGCAACAGACTGATGTTATCCGCCACAGCCCTACCTTTGGTAAAGCCAGCTTGCGATGGGTATACAATGGAGATCAAAACCTCCATTACCAATTTGGCAAGTACCTTGGCTACAAATCTTAGTATCTACAGAGATTATTGAGATAGGGCGATAATTGGCACAGTTTAAGGGATCATCAGATTTCTTCAGAATAAGGGTAATCAATGCCTCCCGCATCGTTGGTGGAAGGGAGCCAGTTGAATGCGATTCCTGCAGAGCAGCGAGCAGAGGGGGGCAGATTTCAGGGCTTAACAGCTGGTATAATTCAGCAGTCATGCCATTGGGCCCAGGGGCTTTCCCCTTAGCCAGCTGAGACAGAGCTTCGCGAACTTCAGCCTCAGTAATAGGTGCATCCAAGGCATTCTTCATGGCTTCTGATATCTGAGGGATATGCACAGCTGAGAAAAAATCCCTCAACTGACTCCTAAGACAGCCAGCCTCCTGAGAGATACAGGATTGATACAGCAGCTGGTAATAATGCGCCATACACTCATTGATCTGCTAAGGGCCTGTAGCTATCTCCGCTCTCTCCGTTCTAAGGGCCTGAATATGGGAAGCAGCCTGCTGCTTCCTCAACTGAAATGCCAGTAGTTTCCTATTCTTGTCCCCACCCTCCCAATACGCATGTTTAGTCCTGGTCATATACCACTCAACCTGTTGGTGAAGTATAGTATTAATCCGGTACTTTAAGCTGACAATCCTCTGGAGTATGGTAGTGTCCGGGTCATCAGCAGTAGACGATCTAAACTGCGCTTCCATGGTGGAAAGTTCCGCTTGGAGCTTGTTGAGTTCTGCCTTGCGTTCCCTATTCTTCTGGGCCACATAAGCTATAATATGCCCTCTTAACACCGCTTTAAAGGCCTCCCACACCATGTTTGTGGATGTGTCTCCTGGCTTATTGTAAGCAAAGTACTCCCGAGCAACATCCTGGACCATACTCTGAAAAGAGGGATCCTTAATCAGCGAGGGGTTACACCTCCATCTAGTGCCCCCCCGAATGCCCCCCTGTCTGAAAGGTGCAGGAAATGGGAGCATGATCGGATATTATAATATCCTTGATCTCAGTTGCAATGACATCTTGGGCTGCCCATCTATTTGCAAGCCAGAAATTGATTTGGCTATACATTGCATTGACCGACGAGAAGAATGAATAGTCCCTCCCCGTGGGGTGGTCTCTACGCCAGACATCAGTCATGCCCCATTCTCCCATCATTTCGAGTAGGATGCCCAGTACTCTGGGATGGGCCTGTGGTGTGGACTTAGATTTATCCAGAAAAATATCGGGTGCCAGGTTGAAATCTCCCCCTAACAAGAGTGGACAGTTTTGATATCCCTCAGTAAGAGACTCCAATGCCTGATTAAGGTCGAGGAGTACTTTTGGAGAATCTGTATTTGGGCCATAAATATTTGCTAACACCACATGCCCCCCCCCGGGTGAGAAAACCTAGCCCCTATCCATCGACCCTGGGTATTCTTAATTGTTTTATCCAATGTCCATGGGCATGATTTCCTAATCAGAATGACCACACCTTTGGACTTATTCTGGGCTGAGCTAGCAATTACCATCCTGACCCACATTTTCTGGAGCCAGCCCACAGTCCTTGCAACCAGGTGTATTTCCTGCAATAGCGCAGTATCTGCATGCAAGGAGTGGAGGTGTCTGAGGACAACATTCCACTTCACTGGATGGTTAAGCCCCTTCACATTCCATGATATGAGCTTAAGCCCCATACTGGAATGCAACGTCACTACGCTGAGGTTTCTGTAAAGGGGAAAAGGGGAAAAATAAATGTAGTACTCAGCTCAGAAGCCCCAAGAAAGTGAGCAAGAGTAATAATTCAGGATACCTGAAGTCTACACGGTGTTCAGTAAAGTCAGGTCCGATAAAATGTACCAGGCAGGATGCAGCCCCAATAGACCTAATAGCTGAGAAAAAGAAACACTTGAGATTAGACAACACTCACCAACCTACTGAAATATTATATAATTATAAGAACACCCACTAAACTGTGAGTTAAGCAAAAAGAAAAATATATTAACTATATTATTCCTCAACCTTCTAACACAGTATAACAATTATTATAAAGCAGCACACTAACGAGTCTTGGTGTATGCACACTGGTGCTATACCCAGGCCAATCGCTAGGGTAAGCCCTCTGCCGTGCTAGCCAAAGGCTTGAGTAGGGGAAGGAAAGATTGAACCGTCCGATTACTGACAGGCTCAACCCCAGCCCTGCATTAACTAAACATTGTTCCCAATACCACCCATACCCCACAGTAGGGTGGGGCATTTGAGTCGGGGATAAGAAAGAGTCAAGATGAAATGGAGGGGGACCTCGGTCAGCAAATATTGCCAGCCAGGGGTACATACTAGGCAGCCAAATCCCTTCCAACCCTCCAAATCCCACAAGACTGCCCCAGTGCATGCCCCCCAAATACTAATAGCAAATACAGTCCTTAAAACTTTCAGTCCGGAAGAGATGCTCCATCCACTGGCATAGATTCACCACTTGCGCCCTGTAGACCCTTAGATAACACTTCTGCAAAGGACAGAGTTCCTGGCTTAATATGTAGGGAGAAGTTAGCTGCAGGCTCCTCTGCATCTGGCAGGTTGTCAGACCATAGCACAGGTTCAACCACTTCCATAATAGCTTTGTCAGGTATATCCTCTGGGTTTATTTGTTCCCTTTGCAATGACTCCTCTTTGGTTAGCTTAGCTGGATGTGCCATCTCTTGCCCTTCTTCAGACTCAGCATCACTATGAGACCGGTGCCTAACACAGGGTGCAGAGTTGTTGCCCTGCCGAGGTTTTGTGGTGGAAGCAGTACTAAGGAGCACCATCTGGTCATGACCTCGCCTGGAGCTCCCCATATCTGCATGCTGGGGTTGAGGGGGGTTTGGGGGGTCCACTTCCTGAGGGGCTTATCAAATCCTTGCTGACATCCCCATGCAAGCTTCTACCCCTACTCGGGTTCCTGCCTTCTTTATTAGGATGCCATAACTTCTTGGGAGTTGAATTTTTTTAAGTTCAGATGTGGCCAGTATTTGGAGACCCAGGCTTCTACCTCTCGAGGAGACTCAGCCACTATCTCCTTCCCTTCCTTCGATACAACCAAGTAAGCCAATTGGCGGACTCCGTACCTGAAGCCCTGTTGAGCCAGTATCTTTTTAACGGGGGCAAAGGCCTTCCTTCGAGCTGCCACTTCAGTGGAGAAGTCTCTATAAAATGAGATTTTAACCCCGTGCCACATCACTTCCTCAAGGTCCCTGGTGGCATGTAGCACTCGCTCCTTCGTGGAGTATCTCAGAAGGTATGCCACTATAGGTCAAGGCCCAGGTGTCTTCGGGAGGGACCTCCAGGAACCCGGTGCGCTCTCTCCACTTCTATAGGCCCTTGCCACCTCTCCTCCAGCATCTTAGGGATCTCCTCATTTAGGAATCTCTCCATATTGACCCCCTCAGACCCCTCTGGTATGCCCTAAATCCTGATATTGTTCCTTCTGCTGCAATTCTCCTGGTTTTCAGCCCTCTTCCATAAGGTAGCCAGCCTGCACTCATGCTCTTGAAGACGCTGAAGGAGTTTAGCTTGGTTTAGCTCAAAACTTTCAGTCCTTTGCTCTACCGCATTGAATTTGTCCTTTAATTCTTGCACATCAGCTACATTCCCGGCAAGAGTGGTTGATAGGGAGTCGACCCTGGAAAGCAAAGTCTCCAACAGGAATGTTATATGCTGCAGAAAGGATTGAACCTTTGATTCATGAGCAGAGGATTCTGAGGCCATTATGTACCAACCCTACACAGCTGCTTCCATCCAGAGTGCTCTGACAGAGAGTTTACATTCAGGGCTGATCCTCTATGAAACTGCTGCAAATCCAAGGGGTAAGAACAGAACACAATCAAGGGTTAAATGCTCCCAGGCTGCACAAAATGACCGCACAGCTCCATCTAGGCTTTCAGAGGTGGCATTCTAACCACTCGAGCGCAGGGGGCCCGTGGCCTACATGCTGCCATGCAAGTCTCACACACTGCTTCCGATTATCATTGCCGCAGTATTCCAAATGTGCCAAATAACTCACCAGACATGACTCTATGGCTACGGGGGCATAAAGCGGTATTCGGGTCAACGTATCAGACTCAGATGCCAGCTAACGGTTCTGAAATGACAGAGCTGGGGCTCGCCCTACAGTATTAAGTGGCCATGCTCTCCAGCATCCAAGCCACACCCCCCAGCCAAAAGAAGTCTTAATCCTTTTCCCTTGATCTGGTTAAGTTCTTTGCTCTGTCCTTTCAAGCAATCTTAGAAGGAAAGAGCTCAGGTGAAGCTAGCTGCCTTGACCAGCAAACCAAGTCTTCTACTCTAGACGGGACTCCCTTAGAGGACACCTCCTCCTTCAGATGCCAGGGGGTCTGGCTTGACAAGAACCTCAACTTTTCTGGACATGTGGTTACGATTCTGAAAAAACTGTGCCTCAAGCTTGGTGCGCTTTTCAGGAACCAAAACTGTCTACTTCTACTGGCTAGGCATGAACTAGTCCAGAAAATGATTCTCCCCATCTTCAACTACTGCTATGCAGTTTACAGTGTTGCCCCAAAGTCCACCCTAATCAGCTGGACTCTCTTTTCAACTCCTTCTGTCACGTCACCCTTGACTCTTCACCTCGTAGTCACCACTGTGATCTTTACCACTCTCTCTTTCCTTCCCTTCTCTTACTGACCATCACCTCTACCACATTGTTAAGGTCACCTCTAAATTCTGGTTCAACTGTCTCCCCTCTTACCTCGCTTCTGCTCTGTCCATCTCCCACCCTCTATGCATTCACTTAGATCCACTGATACCAGAACCCTGGCTATCCCCCACAGACTTACCTCAGCTGGCCACTCTGCCTACTCCCACTACTTCCCTAAACTCTAGAACTCATTACCACCTAAAAATCAGACACTCATCATCTCCCCACTCTATCTCAACTTCCCTCTCAAATTACTTTTCCCCAAATTGCTCATGCACCTGTTGTTGAGCAGTTCCAACCCTTCTTTGCTTCCACCTCAACTACTGGCTGCTTAGTGCAACATGCATATTAGCTTTTAGCACTTGTTAGCCAAACATTGGCACTTAATCTAACTGCATCTTATGTATAGATTCTACTTAAACCCATTTATATATGTACGTATAATCACCTGTAAATATTGTTTCTACCAGTATTTCTACGAATTGTATTTTATTCATTCTGAAAATTTTTCTCTGTATACACATCTCCCCTCCCCCCCAGGACACACCGTGGGACAAGCAAACTTGTTGTTCAGTGTACCCTTCTGGTGAAACGTTTCAATAAATAAATAAATAAAAATACATTGACTGCAGCCTATCTGATTTCCTCAGTCCCAGTTCAACCGTGAAGAGTGAGCTATGTCAGCAGTCTAGAGAGGATCATGGTGTTGGACCCCTGGTAGGTAAGTAAGGAGTAGGGAGAGCTGTGGGGTGGTGGGTACTGATCGGGGTCTGTGGGGGGAGGCACCAATGGACCATTTCCTTTTTTACACAGTGTAACAAAATATAAAAAAGACATCAAGGAACTTTTTTTTTATTTCAGGTACTGATACTGGGTATTTTGCACCCCAGTGTAGGGTCCATACATATTGGGGCATGGAAAGTGATGTTGAAGTGGGAGGAATACTTTGCAGATGACAGTACCTTTTTAAAAGGGGCAGGGGTTGAGGAAGCAAATGAGGATGAGGGAAGGATACTTGACAGAGGATGGGATTGTTTAAAAGGGACAAATGGTGATTGAGCAGGGGTTATGTCTAGTCAGTTGTGTTGCAGTAGCAGACAGGATGAGGTGCAGGCTGATCTTAATGCCAGTCAGATATTTGCAGAGTGGAGTGATGCAGATTAAAGCAAAGAGCTGTCTGTGATATGGGTGGCCCCTTTCTTTGACCTTAACAAAGTTTCCACCCAACAAGCCCAGAAGAGGGTCATATTCATCCTGGCTGATGATTGTTCTGACTCTGTCAAGTCCACTGTAGATTGCCCTATATTGGATCAACAGTGACACAACTCTCAAATCCATAGCAATGTGCTTGTTTTGTGCAAGTGCTAACATAAAAAAAAAATTGTAGATGACATCACTGCTACACCATTACTGTTGAGCCCACATAAAGAAGTCATGCTGCAGGCAGGATAAAAGTCCAAGTTTACTTTATTGTAGATGCCAGCAAATAGATACCTGCTCCCCTCCCCAACAGCAGTCAAACATTTTTGCACCAGACACTGTGCTTTCTCAAGGCTAAGGTAGCTAGCCAAGCTACCTCAGCCTTGAGAAAGTCCGGTGTTTAGAGTGAAAACATTTGACTGCTCTTGGGGAGTGGCACAGGTATCTTTGTGCCGGCATCCACAATAAATTAAATTTGGACTTTTATCCAGCTTGCATCATGACTTCTTTATGAGGTCTCAACAGTGATGGTGTAGCTGTGCTACCATCTTCTAGTGCTGAATGCATAACTCAAGTAAAGAAACAAAAAAAATATTCACAGGCAGTCTGTCACAAGGAGTGGGTGATTCAAAAGATTCAGTCTCTTATAACCCCAATTAATTGTAATGGTGGAATAATAAATTTGATGTATTTTTTAAGTTGATCAGGCATTAAGTTTCTAGAGGGAGAAACAGAAAACAGGTCATAGTGATAATTGCAACCATTAAAAAAACATATATAAAATACATAAACTCCCCCATGCTTCTGCTGTCAAAACTTTAGCACAAATTTAGGGGGTAAAGAGGGCAAAAGCTAAAAGCCAGCCCAGTGGTGTGGAGGGCAAAGGCACTGGTGTTTTTCCTTCTGCCATGATGATGACCCAAGTTAAGGAACAGACACTCGTCAATGTGGATTGTCCAAAGCAAGAGAGGATTGAGCATCCCAGGAATTGCTCTCCTCTGCCAGGGAAGTCAAGGAATGCTGGACTGGCCTTCGACTGTCAGCAAGTAGAGGACTGGTAATAGTGCAGTACAGGTGGCTCAAAGGGAGAAGGCTGCAAGATTATCATGCATGTGCGCCTCTGCACACATGCATCAATGTCCTGTGGCAGGGTGGAGCAGAAAAAAAAACAGGAAGAGAAGGTGTTGGGGGCTTAATGAAGATCAGCTTATGAAAAATCCAGCACTCGGCAAACATGTACAAAACTGCTAGTCCACTGCCATGCAGGGCCATAACAAAAAACTTTATTTTAAATATTACATAGTTAAAAAAGCCAGGCTCAAGTGGAGTGGAAACAAATTAAATCTCAATATTTCACATCCTATCCACCACGCTTTGTCAAGAGATGTACATAACTGAGAAAAAACATGCATTTATAGAGTACATTTCTAACAACTCAACATACAAATTCTCATGCTAACTCATTCCACTTACAATTAATTATCATCAGTTATGTACAAAGTGGGAACAATTTGACAACTTTACACTACTCACAATGAATTGCTTAATAAAGACATACATACTTAATTCTTCTGTCTGTAAAAGTGATCAATTGCTATAGTAATAGATGTGCTCAAAGAGCTGGTTTAACAGAGACTACAATCCTTTCTGGAATATCCTGTGTTAGGTGGTTGTCATCCTTTTGCATGACAATTAGTATCTGCAACTGCTGTAAAACAGCAAGGAAAACAAAAAGGCAATCATTAATACAAACAAACTCACTCTTATCATATTATGCTAAATCTTCCCCAAAGGGGAATACCCAAGCAATTACCAAATCATGGTATTAGCCGGCCAGGTGGCGCTGAGGGTTGAGGAGCTGGGCTGCCACACTTGGCGTCCATGTGACTCCAGGTTCAGGAACAGACCCAGGTGCTAGGGTTAGCGGGGAGGACGTAGGATTGAGCATCCGTGAGGACAGCTCTCCTCTCCCTGGGGGATCCAGGGGCATCCCGGTGCAGGAGTGACCCCCAGTGGAGACTGGGGGTACTTCCCCTGCTGGGAGCACAAGCTCAGCCGGAGGCAGATGCCTGGCCAGAACATGGGTGGATGCACGCACACTCATGGCCATTGGCGTCAGTGCACGCCTGCTGGCTTTGGGGAGAAAAGTGGAAAAGGAGGGCACTGGTCACGGCGGCATGATGGCTGTCTCCACGTGGACTCTCCCGGTACCTGGGTGCGTGGCAATACTGGATCTGGAATGGGTGGGTTGAGCTCCGGAGGGAGTGCTCCCCACCCCCCCTGCTGTGGGGGGCAAGCCACAGGGGTAGCTGCGTGGCCTAATTAGGTGGCTGGGGGGTAGTCCAAGGGGACGGCGGCTCACAGACCTGTGGGGGATGCCAGGACGTAGTAGATAAGCAGATCAGTGGCCCTGGGGGGACAAAAATAGAAGCAAAAAAAAAAATCATGGTATTTTTTTCCAATTTTGTTTGTGCTTCTTGGGTTTAGGCTTGGATGTACCCTCTCTTTCTATGATTGGACCTACCACTTGGCATTCCCCCAGGACACCCCGTCAGGGAGGCCTGCAGCTTGCAGTTTGCCCCCTAGGGTGGAGCCCCCCAAGGGAGAGTCTGAGATCCACCTGAGGCCCCAGCAGAGTCTTACACTAGGGGAGCCACTCAGGTGGACATCCAGGGGCATCAATATGCTACCAGCCTCAAGGGATTTTTTGCTTTCTGATTTAATCCAGAGGCACAGGCATGCAATGACATCAGCATGGGATATGCACACTCCCACACATGTCCAAAAGACATCTGCTTTTTCCTCAGCCCATATGTGTGGGGTCTCAGCCAGTGTACTCCCCACTAGTAATTACTCATATTCTGGGAGTCCACAACCCTCTCCCCTGGAAGAGGAGGAGGAGAAAGAGGGCTGTCAGTAAGACACTCATCCTAACTCTCCAAGGCTGACCCTCTGATGCTGCTTGCTTGATTCTGAACATGGGTCATCAGCATCACAGGTGGTAACACTATCACGGCTCCAGACCAAATCGCAGTATTTATATAGCATAGTGAGGTGGGGTGGGTACTTTTGAATCGATGAGCAAGACAGTGACTGTTAAAACATTGTATTAGACAGTATATATTCAGCATTCTAAGCATTGCTGTTCAGAAACACATATCAATTACACAATTTTAGAGCATCACAAAGAAAGACATATGCAATATTAAACAAAATTGAACCCACAATTTGATTTCATAATTTTGTTTAACAATATGAAGAGGCATTATTAATATGTCTGTGTATTGCACCATCTGTATGATGCAAAAATAACTGATCATTATTTAGCAATGTATAGTACTACGCTCTCTTATGAAAAAAAATGTTTTTATGATACTGCTAATGAAATAACTCAAGCGTAATTGGCAGTTGATAAAAATTGTTCTAATATGAGCTGACATTCAGTCCTTTGCCTTTTATAGCATTTAATTTGTGTTAACATGTTCCTGGTTGCAAGATTACACAACACATGTGAGAAAAGAAATGTGTGGATTTAAGGAAGGCCTTAGGCATTTTAGCTATGTGAGCCTGTAGCTTAATGGTTAGAGCACTGGAGCAGCATGCCAGAGGTCTGAGGTTCAATTCCCAGTGGGCCACACTTTTCTCATTTCCAGCCTTGATTTCCAGATACAAAAGAAACTTTGGATAACTGCTCTATAGTTCCTTTCCATTTTAATAATATTACATTGTCCTTATGACAATGGTACAGTACAATTCAGTATACCTATAGAATGGATTGTTTTCTGGTGACCTGATGACCTTATCCTCCCAAATGCCTATATAAATTGTAACGTAACTGAGAGCAAAAAATGCCTCATTGCTGTCCCTTTAACTTGGTGGCACATCTTGCCTGAAAAAACTGACACATTCATAATCAACACATTTTTGTTAACTCTAGCAGAAATTAAATTTCCTCTATTTATTATCTATTTCAAAGTCAAAAAAGATCAAAATATATTAATTGCACTACTGAGGAGTATTAATCTGTTGAATCATTGGAACAGAGGGCCAAGAACAATGTGCAGATGGCTGCAAGCTGAGCTTCCTAACAGCACCTCATAAACACAGTTATTCCATCAGTAATCTACAAACCAAACATCAGTAAAACCAAGGCTTCCACAGATACTGCTCATGGCTACACAAAGATCATAAAAAAAAAAAGATCAACTCTAACCTTTGAGCTGACAAGGATGACTTCAGAAATGGCAGCTATGATGGAGATACACATGAGGACACAAAGCATGACAGCTACAGGAAGCAGAACCAGTACAAACAGCAACACCTTGAAGGAATCCTTGACTATCCTTCCAAGCATGATACAAAACCTGCAGGCAGAAATGAAGGCATGTTTCACTAACATGACAGCTCAAGTTCTTCATTTGCAGGATATTGTCATTGAGCTTTCTGAGATGACAGCAGCTGATGCAGCACAACTTGAGGAAGCCAAGAAATGAATAGGAGAACCTAAATATATATTGGCACATGTGACCTGTTTAAAGGCCTAATTGAGGCAGCACATCTCTAATCTCCTTGAAAAACACAGATGACCAGGAAAACAGGTTGAGGCATTCCAGCCTATGGCTGTTGAGCTTGCCTGAGGGCATTGAGGGCAAGTCTCCAATGAGAAACATCTAGAAAAAGATTGCTGAGCAGCTGTGCATAGATTGGGCAAATTGGAATGGTCACAGGCCCAGACTGGGTAATTGGTTAGACATTTCCTAATAAAATTTATTTGTTTCCAGAACAAGGAAAGAATGTTGAGGGCCATTAAATCTCACAGCCCCATCAAAGTCACAGAGGGGTCAGTAATGTTTTTTCAGGATATCTGTGGGCAATTACAATCAAAACAACAGCAATTTACAGCTACAAAGTCCAAACTGCACCTAAGGGATGGGAAATTGCCCACCTCTACACTTCCAAGTTGTGCATCAACAGGCCAGGGAGAGCACCCAGAATCTTCTCTATTGCTCCAGAAGCCAAAGAATATGTTATTCTGGAGGACACTGCAACTGAGGAGCGGTTGGGGGCTCATTGCACTACAACAGCCAAGTGCGCAAGTACCGATCAACTCATATTCTACTCTATGGTGTTGGCTTTGATCTCCCTGTGTTGCCCTATGCTCCTTGGAATCCCAGTTAGAGCATGCAGACTGTGCCAGCTGTAGTCCAAGAGGACCACCCCCACTCATTCCTTGGAATCTACACTTTCCAAACTTTGATGATGATCAGGGAGGTGGTCGAGATGAGCTACCTACCACCTCAGTTCTGCTGCATGGTCAGATAGCTAAGACCTATGACCCTTGTAACTTGAGTATACACCCGCTAACTGAAGTGGCAGCTCAGATATAGTCCTTGAACTGCCTAATCTCCAGGTTCATTGACTAGATAAACCTTAATTTGCAACCATAATCTATTTACCAAGAACTGACTTAATATGCTCCCCAGACCACATAAGATTACCACCTTGGTGTGCAGGTGTCAATGAGGGAGCATGGACCACATACAGGACACATAAACAAACAGGGAGATCCCAGTAGCACTTAACTGACATCTGCCAGTAATCTGGTGTATTGGATCCTACCCATTGAGCTCTCCCTCTGATGGCATGGGATTATGTGTTTTTGGCAGTGCAGGTACTTGTGGGAGGAGACTAATGACTAAATCCTCACTTAGCTGTTCTAGCCAGAGTGACAGGTTCTGTATCCACTGTTTATACTCTCCTATATGCTCACCACACTCTCTTATTGATGCCCATACACCAAGGTGAAAATTCTGTGCATTTGGGGATCATATAAAGTGAGTTCTTTATAAATAGACCTTGGTTACAAATCAAGGTTCATCTAATCAGTGGACCCAGAGCTTAGACAGTTCAAGGGCTACATCTGAGCTCTCAGTCCAGTAGGCAGGTGCATGCTCAATTTACAAGAGTCATAGGTCTTTTCTCAGCTGTCAGACTGCACAGCAGAACTTAGGTGGTAGCTAGCTGACTGTGGCCACTTCTCGATCAACAAAGTTTGGGAAGAGTCAAGACCTGGGGCTAAGTGAGAAAGGTCATCTTGAATCATGGCCAGAGGGAGTCTACATGCTTTAATCAGTACTCCAGGGGGTGTAGGGGAGCACAGGAAAATCACACCCAGCATCGCAGAGTAAAATATGAGTTGATCAGTACCTACTAAAGTGGCTGGTTCAGAGCAATAAGTCTCTGCCCTCCCCTCAGTCACAATGTCCTTCAGATTAACATATTCTTTGGCTTCTCAAGCAGTGGACATCATTCTGGGGGTCTACTTGGCCTGCTGATGCACAACTTGGAAGGGTAGAGGTAGGCACATTTCCAGGCCCTTGGGTGTAGTTTTGATTCCATGGCTGTAAATTGCTGTTGTTTTGACTGTAATTCCCACTGAATTCCTGAAAACCCATTGCTGACCCCTCAGCAACTTTGATGAGGACTTGATATTTAGTGCACTTAGCCTTCTTTGCTTGTCCTGGAAATGAAGATATTTTATTAAGAAATGCGTCGGCCAATCACCCAGGCTGTGCCTGGGGCCATCCCAATGTGCCTGCTCTATTTCAAGCTCAACTACTTTTGGTGATATGTCCAGCTGCTTAGCAAGCTATTCTGGACATTTTTCCTTGAAGCCTTGCCCTTGATGTCCTCAGGCAACCCACCAGCCTTAAGTTGGAATCTCTTGACCTGTTTTCCTGGTCATCTGTTTTTTCAAGGAGATAAGAAATGTGTTGCTTAAATTCAGCTCTTTCACGGGCCACATATGCCATCATATCTTCAAGCTCTACTATCATTTCTCAGCTTCCTCCAGCCACATTGCATGGGCAGCCATCATCTCAGAAAGCCCAGTGACAATATCCTGTAAATGGAGAATTTGAGCTGTCACGTTAGTGAAACCTACCTTCATTTCTGCCTGCAGGTTTTGGATCACACTCAGGCCAGTAGCCAGGAAATAATTCAAGGCATTGTTGTTTGCACTGCTGCTGCTTCCCAACCACCACTGCTCTGCTTTGTGCTCTCGTCATACCTACAATGCAGCTGCCGTTTTTGAAGACATCTGTGTTGGCACAAATGTGACAGTTGTCTGCTTTTTTTTTTTTTTGCAATCTTTGTGTAGCTACAAAAGGTATCTATTGAAGCCTTAGTTTTACTGAGATTTAGTTTGCAGATCACCAATGGAATTACCGTGTTTAAAAGTTCCCCTTAGGGAGCTCAGTTAGCACTCATCTGCCATCCTGTTTGACCTTCTGTTCCAAAGTTGTCATGGCTGAATACTCTTTAGTTGCACAGTTAAAAAGTTTAGGTCTTTCTTGACTTTGAAATATATAATAAATTCATGGAACTGAATTTCTGCTAGAGTTAACAAAAAAGTGCTGTCTGTGAATGTGTTTTGTTTTTCAGGCAACATGTACCACCAAGTTAAAAGAATGATAATAGGGGCATCTTTTGCCCACAGTTATGTCATGGTTTATCTAGGAGTTTGGGAGGATGAGGTTATCAGGTAAACAAAAAGCAATTCATTCTATAAGTATATTGAATTGTACTATTGTTTAATCAGTTATGTATTATTAGTATGAAAAGGCACTATACTTAGAAAAAAAAACCACCATAGAGCAGTTACCAGAATTTGTTTTGTATCTGAAAAAAAATCCAAATAACATCTGAAATTTCAGCCACTAGCAATCTTGGTAAGCATTCATTTCTTGGATCTGTTATGACAGGAAATAATGGATGAGTAACAACTGATTTATTTAGAAAACCAACTTACAGAATTACAGAATTCAGTGTTTATATTATACCAGTTGCCATCTCCACCATATAATTGAAAATGTACTCACTAGTCAATACTTCCACCTGAACTGAAATTGTATCAATCATGAAGATTACAGAAAGGGAGAGGAAGAGCAAACTGTTAGGTTTAATTAGAGGGGGTATAATAAGAGAATTTTGAACAACAGTAGAGCTAAAACAGAGAATAAATCCAGAACTGAGTTGTTACACATAAGTTTGAGAAACAGGAATATCACAGACAAGAGAAAGGATCATAGATTTAATTTCATTAGTACATGTAATGTACAGTCTAAAAAGACAGAAAGCAGCATACAGTCCCATTGGCATATTTTACAGTCCAACCCAAAACTGAGGGCCAGTACTAGGGTACAACCTAGATGTGTATACAATAAATGTCAGAACCTTTGTGATTGAATTGTATGAATCCCTTATGTACCACCTAAAAGTGTAACTAGACTGGCATGGCTTCTAGCACCCACTGCCTAAAGATAATCATAACTGTGGTCACTTTTAGATACTGTCAAGAAATGATCAAGAGTGACACATTCGGTGATGACATAGGTGGACATAGATTTTTTGTACGGGACATTATAAATTGCAATTATACAAATGTCATTTATTTGGCACTATGTATTTGTAAGACTTTTTATATTCCCAAAATAGTGAGACCATTCAAAAAGCATATAGATGATCATAGTAGTTGCATGAATCACTGTAATGAATCACATACATTGGCAGCTCATGTGATGTTACATAATGGTTTGGGACATAGTTTGAAATTCATGAGTCTGGAAATAGTGAAGATTGGACCCAGAGGGGGAGATCTGAGTCAGATGATTTTGTAAAGGGAATCCTTCTGTATACACAAATTAAATGCTACAAAAGGCAAAGGATTGAATAACAGGTCTAATTTGGAAGCATTTTTATGAACTATGATTACAAATGAGGATTTTTTTTTCTGTAGCAGTATCATAATTTTTTTTTTCCTACAGAGATCCTAGTACTACACATTGTTAAATAATGGTCAATTATTTTTTGTCTTACTGCTGATGCAATAGTTATACTGACATAATAATATTGCCTCTTCAAATGGTTAAACAAAATTATGAGATCAAACTGTGGAATTGGTTTTGTTTAATATGACATATATCTGTGTATGGTGCTCTAAAATCTTGTTATTGATATGTGTTTTTGAATAGCAATGTTTATGATGCTGGATGTATACTATCTAATCCAATGTTTTTATGGTGACTGTCTCATTTGTCTATTCAACCCCCCCCCCCTTCCTCGTCCACTTCTCTCACTTCTCTGTAAATACTGTGATTTGGTAACTGGGTATTCTCTTTTTGGAAGGATGTTGCACAATATGATGAGTCAGTTTATATGTATTAATGATTGTCTTTCTGTTTTTCTTGTTATTTCACAGCAGATGCAAGTATTAATTTTCATGTGAGAGGATGACAATCACCTAGCAAGGAATATTCCAAAGAGGCTTGCAGTCTCTGTTAAACCACCTCCTTGAATGCATCTATTACCATAGCAATTGAAAGTCTTTATAGACAGAAGAATTAATCATGTATATGTGTATTAAGAAATGCAAAGTGAGTTGCCACAGTTACTGCTTTCACTTTGTACATAATTGATTTTAATTAATTGTAAGTGGAATAAGGAAGTGTATATCTAATTGTTTAGAAATATATTAAATACATGCATGCTTTCTCTTGATTAAGTACATCTCTTGACAAATCACTATGGATAGGGTGTGAAATGTTGGGATTTGATTTTTTCCACTTCACTTGCAGTGGCTAACTTTTTTAACTATTCAGTATTTAAAATAACATTTTTTTTGTTATGTCTTTACATGACTATGGATTGACAAGTTTCTACTGGGTTGCTGAGTGGTGGGTTTTTGTTGAGTTGATGTGCTCCTAGGTTTACTCGTGCACTAGCATTAGCTATAAGATCTATCTTAATGTTTGCTACTGGGGGTTTAATAAAGCCCTGATGCCCATCCCTGAGTCCGCACCATCACCCAGGAATCACTGAAGGTTCACTCTGTATTATTTGTACTAGGGGTGGCCCTCCTTCCTCCAGCCCTGCCACAAAGAGAAATTCGTAGATGAACTTCCTGACCATGTTGAGTCCCAGGGGAGACATTTTCTGACTGGGGGGACTGAGAAGCTTCCCCATGTCAAATGCACAATAAATACCTCTGTGGAAAAAAAGGATAGCAAAAAATATCTGGGGAAGATATGGGTTATGGTTCATCTTGAATACCATGATCCCCTCCTACCAGACCAAAGAGTGGCATAGGAGGGGGTCATGGCAGCATCCATGGCTATCCTGAAAGTTTGTAGGAAAACTCGCTGTCAGAAATAAAGAATTAAACATCAAAATAATTTCCTCAGCTTCCTTAATAAAATGAAACTGAAAGGTATATGCTGTTTCAGGGTTCCCTAAATGGTAATCCAATGCCATGAGAACTAGGTGATATTGGATAGAAGCATAAAATGAGACCACATCTACAGAACACCAAAATAAATAATTGGATCAGCCCAGTCCCTCAAGTTTGGACAAAATATCCATACTATAATATATGCTTAGGCATTAGTACCACAGTGCCTATAGATTTTGTTTGGTTGAAGAGCCAAAATAATGGGTCTGTTGGGTGGACTGAACTGGTCCTTATGAATCTTGGGTAGGACATATATTACAGGCATTCTGGGATTTTTAACTATCATGAAGTCTTTCTCATCATTGGTGGTAATGATCGCTTCACATGAATGGATCAGGAATTAATTTACTTTCTTTTCATAATATTCCATAGGATCTTGAGGTAATTTTCTATAGTTCTTTTGATCAGAAGGTTGCCTGAATACTTCTCGCATAATGTCCTTTTCTGTAACAACTATAGAGCATCCTTTATCAGCAGTATTTATTTTGATAAAGTTATTGCTGGCCAGATCTATAGTTCTTCTTTCTTCCTCCAAGAAGTTGGGAAAGGATCTATACCATTTTGACTGAATACATTTGTCCAGTTTTAAAGAACTAATTTTTGGTAGGTTTGGTGTGCTAGTACTGCAGATGGACAAAAGTTCAATTAGGGTTTAAAAGAAATGTTGCCAGTGCATTTACAGTCAGAATGATTATTACATACAGATCTAGTGAGGACTGTTTCATCAATATTTGAATCCAATACTGGTATATATTCATTCTCTCCCAGTAGATCACTTAGTGCTTGAATGTTGGAATAATTTATTAGGTGTTTGAGGAGTCAGTTCCAAGTTAGAGCTTGGTATACATGGTCACAGAATGGCCATACTGGGAAAAATACTTTGTACTGTTAAGTTTGCTAAAAACAAACTTTTTTTTAATATCAATGATAGTCTGAAACTGATTAATGGAGAGATCAAGGAAAAGGTGAAGCCCTTGCTAAGTAGTTTATTTTAGATGTCAGTGAGGGGAAATTTTGAATTATTTATGATGTATTGATGCAGTTCCTGAGTAACCATGGCAGGCAACTTCCAATGACTTTTGCCTCCCCCAATCTGCCTCTTCTTATTTTCGACCTTTTTGTAGTGGTCTTATTGTATCCTGTACAGTCTCCTGCTGTAAAAAAGCAATGATCTGTACAGTGTTTGTATTTGGTTCCTGTGGTGTATTCTCTGGATGACATCATTGAACACTGCTGCCAGATTGTCCTTTAGATCTTGATTTAGATCTAGCTCAGCCTCTTGCTGTCCATTCTATCTGGACATTTCCAACCAGGTACATCATTTTTTCATGCAGTCAGATGTTTCATGAATAATGTTATTAATTTTTTCTTTCTGAAACTTTGCTTTCTCAGATTATATGTTTTTTTCTGGATATTTTGAGAGTATATAATGCTTTTCTGTTTGTCTGTGTGCTAGCAGCTTTTTGTTTTGTTTTTCAATTTCTATTGTAAGTGACTGACAGACATCCTCATCATGAACTACCAAAATGTGAACTCCTGTAGAATAACACACACTAAGGGCTTCCTCCCACTTTTCCTTAGAAATATCGATAGATAGACAGACAGATAGACAGACAGAAAGACAGAGACAGACAGACAGACAGATAGGTAGCAGCTATGAAACCACACATGGGGACCTTGTCAACATACAAACCCCTGGGAGCCCAGCTCTTACATTAATATCTTTAATTTTTAATCTTTTAAATTAGTTAAAATGTACCTTAATATACTTGGCTGAGGTAGATTCCCCTTGGTCCAAAGTGAAATGATTTCCCACATGAAGATGCAGTCTCACTGTGTTTGAGCCTGATTCAAAGCAAGAAAATGTGTCTGTTTCTGATTCTGCGGCTGTTGGGTTGGCTGCCTCCAAAGTGCTCATTTCCTGGTAATGGCCAGAATATCAAGAATACATCCCATTCATTTGGTAACACAGTACTGAGAACAGCAGAATCAGGAAGACATTAAGTTGTTAAATAACCTTTAAATGGCTTGCCTACTCAGAGGCTGCAATCTTTCCCTGCCCAAGAGAAGCAGCATTTTTGCTAAGGAATTTTGCATCCGATCAGCATGTAAAATGGCGAATGCAGTTATAAATCAAAAGCTGCATAGCTCATTTATGATAGGTAACAACACAAAGAAGTGGCACTCCAGGAAAGTAAGCTCTTACAGTATGTGTCAATAAGTCAGGTGACAAAGCTACACAACAAATGCCATGAAAGTTATTTGGTGCTAGAAACAATAACACTGTTACCCCTGTGCTTTGACTCAACCAGAGTCTTCATAAGGGGTTGGAGCCAGGGGTGCCATACTAGTTTAATTGATGAAGGTAAATGTCAGGTAACAGGCTATTTAATTAGTACACCCAAAGTTGCATTGCCATACAATTTAGTACAGTGTGTCACAAATAGTGCTTACATAATAGAAATAAAAAAGGTAAAAAAACAAAAGATAGTAGTACCATCAAGCAAATGTCAATGCCAAATGTTGTCGCATTGGCATTGGCTTTGGTAGTGCAGTGTGGTAAAACATTTTGGGCAGGATGTGAAAAATGACAGCTGTACAGTTTATAAGGAGGTGTAAAAAAATGTCAGTGTTGAAAATGTGGCATGTAAATATAGCAAATTTTGCGAAGTTACAGATTAGCATTGAAATGTTCAGCATGAAACGCCCTTCTAACAGTCATTTATGGGTGTTCAGCACCAAATTTTCAACATAGGCATTTTGGCACCTCTGTTCATGTACAGTGTCACTGTTATTTCCTCAAACTGTCCCAAAAGTGATTTTGCACAGCGACTGTGCTATTCTGCTCCGGAAGTGTGAAAACACATTTTGGGCAGGATATGTGAAATGACAGCTGTACTGTTCCTCAAGAGGTTTGGAAAAATGTCAATGGTGAAAATCCAGAATGAAAATATTACAATGCACGACGTTATGAGTGTGCGTGCAATCTGCCAATGCACGCTCGTAACACAGTCATTTTATGAAGTATCGTCACCAAATTTTCAACATAGGCATTTTAGGACCTCTGCTCATGAACTGTGTCACTGCCATTTTCATAATCTGGCCTGAACACTGATTTCCCACAGCGACCATGTTATTGCGCGCCGGAAGTGCGGAAGCGCATTTCAGGCAGGATGTGGAAAATGACAGCTGTACTGTTCACAAGGAGGTGTACAAAAATGACAATGTTGAAAATCTGGCATGAAAATATCATGAATTCATGAACTTATGAGCCTGCATAGCAACTGCGCAATGCACACTAGTAAAACAGTCATTTGTTGGATTTTTTTTCCACCAAAATTTGCAACATAGGCTTTTTGAGAGGCCACCTTATGAACACTGGCACTATCATTTCATTAATCAGTCCTGAAAGGTGATTCCATACAGTGACTGCAAAATCACCTTTCGAGGCCGATTAATGTCATGACAGTGATAGAATTCATAAGAAAGGGTACCAAAAACCACATGTTGAAAATTTGGTGCCAAAATTCAAAATAATGCCCGGGATATGCATTAAAGTTAGAAAAACCCTATTAATTCCATTATACAGCTTACCAGCATTTCCTCAGTTCACGGTTGGCTTTGAAGAGTGCAAACATATTCCCAGTCCACCGAAGATCATCACGCCAGACTCTGGAGGCAAGTATGGGGTGGGGGTGTGGGGAGGCAGGATGTGCAGTGGGTGGGTGTGGGTTGTGGGAGGGGGGCAAGGGAGACCACCAAGGAACCATTTCCTTCTTTACAGGGAAAAAACAAAATGACATTGGGGGACCGTTTTCATTTTCAATAGGTGCTTTGGCATGCTGGGGTGGGCTCCCAGTATGCCACCTGACTGTGTGTGGGTGGGTGATTTATCTGATGGGGGATTGGGCACCCCCGTTGGCAAACAAGGAAAGGGGGATGGGAACCACATGAGCTGAGGGGGATTGGGCACCCCCTCTGCAATCAAAAACGGAAGAGGACCACATTATGCCAGTAGATGGGCTCCCCATTGGCAAAATCAAGGAGGGAGGATCATACCGATGGGGATTGGGCACCCTGTCAGCAAGAGAAACTGTTGGGGGGGTGCATGATGCCAAGGGGGATTGGGCACCCCCTCAGCAATCAAAAAAAGGGAGGGGGTTACATGATGCTGACAGGGATTGGGCACCCCTGTTGGCACACAATAAAGGAAGGGGGATTGACAGGCAACAGTAGCAGTCACTACCACCATGTTGCCTGCATGTAGGGGGAGGCATGCTGTGATCACGCTGCATGAGAGCTTTGCTCTCATTGCAGCAGACTTTTTCTCAGATGTCATCACCTCATTAGCCAGGCAGGGTGTCGGCCCCTGCTGCTGGCTGATTGGGGAATGCAAGATGGAACTAGTGGTGCATGCCCTGCATTCGCCCAACAATGACCATGCTTCCAAATCTGCACTGTCACAAGATGTTGGCTGCGCAAGCATGCCAACATAAAAAACAATTACTATGCAACATTGGGAAAAAGCAGGAATGAGAAAAAAGAGAAACAGCAAGTGGAATAGGGTTGGTATGGGAAATATACTTGAGGGGGAATAAAGAAGATAAGTGGAAGGCCTGATATAAAACCAAAAAAATGCATGGGCATGAGAAAAATATTTCATTCAACCGTTTGCTGCACTGGGGTAGGCAGCTAAAAGAAACAGGTCCACTAACCAAAGACACTGTAAAAGGAAACCAAGGTTGTTTCATGCCCATATAGTTTTCCATCACATATCAGGCCTCCACTACTCTTACTTCTTTACTTCCCCCACAACACACACTTTTATTTTCCTTACTGTTAGATCTATTTTATATGTTGCTAGATATCCATGTAGACAAGCACACTGCCCAATATCATCAGAGTAGTCCTACATATTTTAAATTTATGCCAATGAACATAGTCTAGTGACTAAACATTGTGGTGGATTGCATTAAGATCCTCTTGCAAAAAGAATCTAAATGGGTCTATTTATACTCTTAAGGCACTTGCACCTTTGACATCATTCCCTTTCATTAGTATTGCATTTGGAACTATAGGGTTTCCCTGCCTCCATGTACGTTATTCAGCCTTTTGCTTATCCTAGGAATAAGACTACAGTATATATTTTTCAATTTTCCATGACTAACTAACATAGTCTACTTAGGTCTAATGCCTTGTTGAGCCTTTTGCTCACCCTTGTAATAAGTATTACTAATATTTTCAATATTTCCATTGTTTTTATTATTAGTTATAACATACATGAATTCATAATGTACATTAACTATTTATGTTTTTTCCATATTTTATTTTGTTAGGTTTTTGACTGTTAGTGTACTGAATTTATTTTCAGGGAACACCCACTTATATAGAAACACAGAATTTGTCAAAAGAAAAGGACCACTTGGCCCATCCAGTCTGCACAGATGTTCCCTGCCTAATCTGTCTCCACAGATCCTAACTGGTTTCTGGTGACCCTCCCTCCTTGCTGCATGTTTTATAATTCACCCCTATGTCTATCCCTCACATGCTTGAAGCCCCTGACTGTTTTCACCTCCATGACCTCTGTTAGTAGTCTGGTTTAGGTCTCTAACACAATTTCAGTGAAAAATAATTTCCCCACACCTCTCTTCAACTCCCTCAGCTTAACTGCATGCCCTCTGGTCCTGGTGGTATTTCTCATTTTAAAGACTCCCATCCTGTACCCTGCATACCCCTGTGAGGTACCTTTAGGTCTCTATCATGTTACCTTTCTCTCTCCTCTCTTCCAGGGTGTAAATGCTGAGATCCCTCATTCTCACATTGCAGGGCTACTCATTCAACCTCTGTAACATTTTAGTTGCCCTCCTCTGGCCTGCTTCCATACTGTGTCCTTTCTGAGCTGCAACCTCTAAAACTGAATGCAGTTCTCCCGGTGGTGTCTCACAGCAAGTAATATAGTGGCAACACCTCCTCCCTCTGCAATGCCTTCAATAACTTTTTTACTGACCTAAATAGGTTCAGACCACCGTCCCTGGGCTTCTTTCTCACTCTTTTAATAAGCCTACTAAGGAGTGACTGTACCCAGAGTTCCATTTCTGAATGATAAAAAGAAATGAGGTGCTGCCCCTCTTAAAATAATTAAAGGCTGAAGGCTCAGCTAGATATGATACACTTGAGCCCCCACTCTTAAAGTTATCCACCTCTCTTATTGCATCCCTTTCACCATGCTGTTTAACAAATCACTAGTTGAAGTGAGAATCCATTAAAGCTGGAAAGTGGCCCTTGGGTTCCAGTGCACAATGGTGGTTTGTTTCAAGGAGCATGTAGAAACTATCACCCATTTCAATGCTTAGTTCCCTGGCCAAAATACAGGAAATACTAGTTTACAACCAGCTACCAGAGTATCATGAACAGCTTCACCTTCTGACAGACAGGCAACATGGTTTTAGGAAGCATAATGGTACAGACACTGCATTGATCTACTGAAGTACTGAGGGCTATGGACAAAGGGCAATCAGCAGGTGCTGTCATCATAGATCTCACCAAAGTTTTTGATTTGGTGAACCACAGCCTCTTGTTAGCCAAATTAAAACTTCTTAGTCTTGACAGTATATCTTGTTAGTGATTCACTTATTGCCAGGAAAGTAGTACTCAACAGGTTAAGTGAAAGAGCATCTAGTCTATGTTAAGATCCATAACAGATGGTGTTGCAAAGGCTTCATCTTGAGTCCTATGCTGTTCTCCCATTTTATTAATGATATGCCATGTAACTGTGTCAGGGCTAATTTACTGTTGTATGCAGGTGATGACATACTGTATAGCGAAGTTGCTCAAATTAGCAATCAGATTGCTGGTGGCTTCTGGGAATTAGAAAAATGATTCACAGGTAACAAGCTAGTCCTAAATACAAATAATACTAAAGCCATCCTCTTTGGTCTGAGATATCTGGGTACTGCTAGAAAACATTTGTAAACTATTGCTACATCCACTGGAACTCTGACTGAGGAGGACAATTCTGTTAAATACCTTAGAGTGTACATGGTCTAGAAAGTCACCTTTAAGTCCCATGTAGATCATATCTTGTCTTGAAGTCCTTGCACCAGAAACTGGGTTGCTCTACCATCCAAGTAAATATCTAATCCAAGTATTCAAAGCATGCTATTGGCAACAGTATGCTGCTCCCAATACTAATGTATGGTGCTCAGTTCTGCAGACCATAAGGTGCTCATAAGCAAAAAACAAAATGCTTTCTGTAATGAAATTGATAAATTTGCTTCCAGTGCCTCACCCACAGAGCACATTTGTGACATCTTCCACTCTTTAAATTGATCCTCTTTAAAGGGAGATTTGACTATCTACTTGCCTGCCTATCATTCAGACTAGTCAAAGGTGCTAACGCCTCTCAGCCTCACTGATATGTTGGTAATTAAACCTCTGAAGAGAATGCTCCAAGCCTCCAGCTGTATCCTACTTGAGATATCAAGGACAATGTCAAGTGCAGGCAGTGTAGGATGACCATCCTAGTGCTTTTGATAGAATTTGCACAGTTGTGTATTTTTTGTCACAAAATTTGTAATAGAATATCTTACGGTTTGGACACATTTCCATTTTTAAAATAGTGATGAATGCATCTTGAACTGATCCTTTTTAAAATCCTGCCCTCTTTCTCTTTTTTCAATGTTATCAGTTTCTTCTGATACACTGCCAGCTGGTTGCTTAGACTTTACTGTGGGGAATTGCATTTGTCAACGGAAGTCATTATTTCATATGCATCCGCTGTATACTGTATTTAGTAATTAGATTTATGCTTCTGTGGCAGGAACTGTTTATCCACAATGAGCGAGACTGTGATCCCTGATGAAGGCCTATTCAAGGCTGCAACCATAGCTGTATCCAAATTATGGTGTACAGGTGCACCATAGGCACAGGTACAGGTGTAATTGGTAGGTAAAGTATTGTGTAGCAACTAGAATTTTTTTGATTTCTTCAAGAATACTATTTCAATTTACAATGTTGTGTGCATTTGTTCATCAAGGACTGGAAAGTACGGTCCTTTCATGTAGCATAAACCAACTGATCAGTTACATGAGTAGAGACTATCTCCTCATGCAAAATTTCTTTCTTCCTGTTCTCTGCCTCTAAATCTATATGGTCAGGATTATGTTTATATTCAACATCTAACAACATATGCATTGGCATAACAACTGAGGAATATGGCAGCATGATCAGAACTGTCATGGCACCAATGTTGGCACCGAAACCAGCACTGAGGATTTATTTATTTATTTAAAAGTTGATAACTGGGAAGCACCATGAGCTGAAGCTCATTTCCAGATGCGACCGGGGTATAGAGGTGACAAATACAACAGCAAGTATAACACAATGTCGTGTGGAGACAAAAAGAAAGATGGACAAGGTAAAAAGTGCAGTAATATACAACTACGAGCTTTGTACAATCTTGTGTGAACTTGGAAACTATGTACAGATAAATACAAATTAGAGACTATGTATATTAAATACAATGAAGAGCACAGCTATTGTACAGCAGTTGGCCATACAAATTGGAAACTATGTACATTGAATACAAAGAAGAGCACAGCTATTGTATGGTGGTTGGACATACAAATTGGAAACTATGTACATTAAATACAATGAAGAGTGCAACTATAGTACAGTGGTTGGGCCTAGAGAGAGAGATAGGATTGCAGCATGATGTGGTCGCAGGCTAAGAAAGGGAACAGCTGCAGGAGGTCACAGGTGTTGGTCTGAGTAAGCACTTGCAATAGTGGAATGAGGGTGAAAGACAGGTAGGGAGGGGAAGGCTGTTCCAGAGGGAGGGAAACTTGTAGGAGAAAGAGAGTTTACCAGCTGAGGTTTGGATATGAGGGAGAGAAAAGGAGCGGGCACAGCTAGATGGAAAGTTATATGGAGAGGGAGAGGAGGGAGGGAGAAGGGAGTTAAGATAAGAAGAAAGGGATCCAAACCAATTCTTGGCTATGAAGATAGAGCAGTGAGAGGAGAACCTCAGTGCAAGTGACAGGAGCGAGAAGGCTGAGTAAAGGTCACAGTGGTGATTTAGTGGGGGAGAGTTGGAGACAAACTGACAAATTGCGTGGAATAGGACATCCAGTTTAGCAAGGGAGGTGGCTGGGGCAGCACTGAAAACTATGTTAGCATAGTCAAAGGCAGGGAGGTTCCATTTGACTAACAGGTCACATCTTTCAGGGAGGGACAGGCTGGCTTTGTGCCGATGGAGTAACCCAAGTTTAGGGCACAGCTTGGTGTGGAGTGCACTGAAGTGGGTAGAGAAATCAAGGAAGGGGGTCAAGCCAGACCCCCTGGTATTTGTATGTACTGACATTGTTGAGAAGGGTATCTGTTGCTGAAGAGAAAACGGGCAGTGAGGGAAGTTTGGCAAGTTTTTGTTTGGAGCAGAAGGTCATGGCAACAGTTTTCCTGATGTTCAGTTTTAGGCAGTTGGCATCAAACCAAGCTGTGACTGCTGAAAGGTCAAGTTGATGGGGGGGGATTGAACAGCTTCTACAGATGGGCCAGGCAGGAAAAGGACAGTGCCATCTGCATACATGTGGATGTTGGAGTGGGTGCATATGGAGGGAAGGTCATTGATGAAGAGGTAAAAAAGAACCAGCCCAAGAATAGAGCCCTGGGGTACACTGGAGAGGATGGGGAGGGATAAAGATGTGATGGTGTTTATAGAAACAGATTGGGAGTGGGCTGTCAAATAGGAACTTAACCAGGACACTGAAGCAGGGGATAGGCCTATGTAGTGTAATTTAGAAAGTAGAATGGGTTGGGAGACAGAGTCAAAGGCATTGGGTAGGTCAATGAATATGGCTGAGGTGATGTGGCCAAGCTCCATAGCAGTGTGGATGGCGTTAGTGAAGCAGAGTAGGGAGAAGGTGGTGGAATGGGTCTTTCTGAAGCCGGTCTGGTAAGGGGGGAGAGAGTATTAGATGTGGATAGGAAGTTGTTTAGCAGGCAGAGGATAAGGGATTCTTGGACTTTAGCAACAGCTGGAAGGAGGGAGATAGTGCGGTAGTTGCCAGGGATGGTGGGTCCCCTGCTTTGAAAAGTGGGGGAACTTTGGCAAACTTCCAAGCATCAGGAACTGTGGCAGTGGAGTGTGAGAGGATTAGACTACAGGTTAAAGGGGTAACTATTGAAGGAGCTGAGATTTCGAGGAGCCTAGGGTACAGTCCATGAGGGCTGGACTTAGTAGGGTTTAGGGAGGTAAGGGCCCCTCAGGACCTCAGAAAGTGAGATTGGAGATAGTATAAATCCCAGGAGCTGCAGGGTAGATGGGAGGAATGAGGGGGTAGGGCGATAACCTAGATGGAAAAGTACTGGTGGTGAAATGCTTATTGAGGGCAGTGGCGACAAGGAGAGGTTCAGAGATAAGTGAGCAGTTATTCTGGATGGGGGGGTGGATTGGGGGTGCAGGAGCGAATGGAGATCCTTCCAGAAGAAAGAGAGAGTGCTGTTAGAGGAGTGTAAAAGGGATTTAAAGAAATCAGATTTGGCGTGGCGTATGCTTTGGTTACAGATATTACAAATTGTATGAAAGGTTTGAAGGGAGGCTTGACTGCCAGAAGATTTGGAGTGGAGCCAACCACGGTCATGAGCTTTGCACTTTGCCAGGATATCAGGGGTGATCCTGGGGTGGTGGGCACATTTAACTCTGGATGGTTTTAGAGGGGCATGGGCAGCCCATATGGTTAGAAATATTGAGGAGAAGTGAGAGAGGGCAGTGTCAACAGCAGGGGTGCTGAAGACAGGGGATCAGTTTGCCAGTGCCAAATCAAGGAGTAGATTTGTTTACATCAAGGGATTTAAGGGAGCAATGCTTGATGTTTTGAGGAGGGATGAAAGGGGGATGGTACTTCCTGATGCAGAAGGTGGGACAGTGACCACTTAATACATTGAGTAAGGTACCTGTACAGCAAATACGGTGAAGGTGGGATGAGAGCACCCAGTCAAGTAGGGAGTGTGATTGACTTCTAGAGTTGGGGCACATTGGTTCTTTACTCAGCTGGGACAGGTTTAGCACTTCAATATGCTAGCTTGGGCTTAGAGAGGAGGGAGAGAGCCAATCTAAGTTGAAGTCGCCAAGAAGGATTGTTTCATGTGTGTTCACAAACGTGGAGATGGAAGAGATACAAAAGATGAGGGAGGCTGGGGAAAGTTTTGGGGAGGCATATAGGACAGCCATTAGTAGGGGAGATGAGGAAGGAAGGGTGATATTGAGAAGGAGAACTTCATGGGAACCAGGAGTTGCTTCACAGTGGAAAGTAGCACAGTTTAAAGAGTTGTGGTAATAGATAGCCACCTTTCTGCCATGTTTGCCCCGGTCTTGCCTGAGAAGGCTGAAGTTGGGTAAGGCTAATTGTGAATCGGGGACTTCGGAGGATAGCCAAGTTTCCGAAATGCAGAGAATGTCAGGAGAGTGTTGAGCAACCCACACTTTCAGGTCATCTAATTTGGGGAGATGGCTACGTACTTTTGAGTGGTAGATCCACAGGGGCTGTGTACTTTTGAGGGGTAGATCCACAGTCCTTTAGCAAGAGCTTGTGTTGAAGTGGTGGCAGGGCTGATGGGGCTAGGATTTGGTTCAATGGCTCCAGCTAGAAGTAGCAAAAGAATCGAGAAGTAAAGGGGTGAGACGTGATGTCTATGCTTGTTGCAGCAGACAGGTTGGGGTGCATGTAAGAGGGGCTAGGAGGGGACAGAGTTGTTGAATAGCTGATAGATTAAGGAGAGGGCAGCTGAGTAGTCCTGGGTGGATGATGATGGGGGGGTGGAGGCCAGCAAGAGTAGGGACATGAAGCACTGACGTGGTGGGACTGGAATGGTTGTGCTGTGGGCAGAGGATGTGGGAGGAGTAAGTGGTTTGACGGGGATGATCAGGGAGGAGAAGAAGAACTAGGAGAGGGAGGGGGAGGAAAAGAAGAGTCCTCACTTAGATAGTGTGAGTGAGGAGAGATGGAGTGAAGGCAAATTGGTGGCAAGTAGAGGGTGTGAAGGGAAGAAGGGGGAGATAGCTAAAGTATTCAGTTGTTGTCGGGGGGGGTGAGGAGAGAGAATAATGGGACAATCACTGCCGCTGCACAGCAGTGACAGGCTAACCCAGTCCAGAAATGCTGAGTGCTCACCATGTGTTGTTGTGCAGAGCCAGGCAGAGGATTCTCACAGAGCTTCATTCAGGGAACCTGCAGAGCCCGGGTCCCTGTGGGGAAGACAGAACAGAGATCTTGGCTGACCAGGAGGAGACAGAGGGTGTGTATTCGGGGATACTGTTCTGACTAGGGGGTGGTTACCAGTGGGATGGCACAGGGCTCAGTTCTTGGGCCCACCCTGTTTAATATAGTTGTATCAACAGTGCAGGTTTCAGACAACATCTGGATGGCCAAATATGCTGATGACAGCAAGGTGGAGGCCAGTATTGACAGCAAAACAGGAGGCCAAATACTGCAGAAAGAACTTGATAGGCTACAGCTGTGGGCTGAAATACACAAGCTGAGGTTTAATTTAGAGAAGTGCAGAGTTATGCACTTGGGCCAGCATAACCCAGAATATAAATATACATTAAATGGTCTATGCCTCATGCAGACCACTCAGGAAGTAGATTTGGGGGTAACAATAACTAGGGATTTATCATTTAATACTCACACTATAAACAAGGTGAAACAATGTAATGGAATATTGTAATACATACTTAAAAATATTACAAGTAAGGATGCAGCGGTCCTAGTACCTTTATACACCTCCATTGTGAGATCACATATGGAGTACTGTGGATCCTTTTGTGCACCACAAAAAAGAGGAGGACAGGATCCCATGGAGAGGGTGCAGAGGCAAGCAACAAAACAAATAGGTGCCCAAAGACAAAGGACATATGGAGAGAGGTTGGAGGAATTGGGTCTGTACTCAATGTGTTATAGGCATTTGCGGGGGGGACCTGTGTCTTGTCTATAGTGCATCCTGAGATGCATATAAATGGGAAACTATTGGACTGAAAACACAGGAAGTTAGTAGAAGTACAAGAACTCATGGAATGAAGATAAAGGGGATGGTTAGTAAGACAACTAAACAAAGTAAGTGGTTCTCGCAGAAGGTGTTAACAACATGAAATAGATTGCCAGAGGCAGTGGTAAATAATAAAGTTATGAATATTTTCAAGTGCAGATTGAATATGCATATGGGAAGCAAAACATATGAGTACCACTAAATAGAGGTGAGCCATTAAAGGGTCAAATAGACCTCCTGGCTTGTAGCTATCTATGAACTTATGAACAGAGGGAGAGCTTTAAGATAGACAATGGGATACTCAGTATGTAGAGGGAACAGGGTGAGGGAATATGGAGTGGGGATGGGCAAGACATACTGCACATGTGCTGCCCATGAGGGTCCCAACCATTGTCCTAATGCCATGACACCTGAAAAAAAAACAATGCCAGCTCCTACAGGTAAAATGAAGCACAGAATAATCACAGATATGCGACAAAAATTATTGTGCAGCAGTGAACCTAGCTAGACTAAGCACTAAATGCACATGAGAAAACAAACTGCAACACTGTGGCATGCAGCGTGGAAACAGCAATCAGTAGTACTTAGCTGATGCTTTATAATGCCAGTTCGACAACTCTTTTGTCGACCGGCATCTCATCCACTGGAAGCATGTTGACCGCATATTGCAGTTTACATGATTCCAGTGTGTCTTCTGGTCTTTTCTTTCTATCGGGGGGCTTTGCCCCCCCGCCTCTGCCCTACCTCTGCCCCCAACTCCCCCATCTATACAATTTTCAACTCCAGTCGGAGTTGATTCAGGGTGGGGGTGCAGGACTGGGAGACATTGTGCCCCTGTCTTGGACACACCAACACAGCGACCTGTTGGCAAAGGGTCCATTTTGCCGACAGGGATGTAGTTCGCTGTGTTGATGTTGGTGTACATGAGGCATACCCTTAGGGGGATACAAATAAGTTAAATTAAAGTGCCTGGGCTGACTGAGAGTTTCTCCAGATGAACAGTTCACTGTATGATTTTCTTATCCCAGTCCAGAAATGCTGAGTGCTCACCATGCATTGCTGTGCAGGGGCAAGCAGAGGATTCTCATGGAGCTCTGAGTCGATGGCATTGAGGCTTGCACTAATGACAGTACCATTGGTGTGAGAAGTGGTACCATTAGCATGATACAGTGAAGTCACTGTTCCATGAGGGCCATAAACCTGCCAAACTGTTTAATCAAGAGCTCTGCACCTGAGAACAGTGAAACCAATGATAATAGTGCTAGGAAATAAAAAGTGGTTTGTACTGAGGTCAGCTTTGCCTATTATTTAGAGGTAGTGTCAAAGGTATCAATGATGCCTTGCTCACAGCATCAACATCTGGTGAACTGGTGGTGGAATTGCAATAACTGGAACAAGATGTGTTTCATGTTTTCCTTTTCTTTGTTAGATGAGTAGGTCAAAGGTCTCTGAGAGATTACTTCCGAGTGAGACCGGAGAGAGGCTGCATTGTTTTCTTGTTGCTTCACACAGACAACCCCATAGAAGTCAAGAACAAGGGGGCACAATTTGAAGATAGAGGGGGATGGCTCAGAGGTAATGTTAGAAAGTATCTTTTCACAGAGAGAGTAATGGATGCATGGAACAACCTTCCTGAGAAGGTTGTGGAGTCAGGAACAGTGGGAGAATTCAAGAATGCATGGGACAGGCATAAGGCAATTCTAGTTGGGGGCAGGAGGAAGTAAGCTGTTGATTAACTAGAATCTCCAGCTTATCCATCAGGTAGGGAAATGGGCAGACTGGGTGGGCCAAGCAGTTCTTATCTGCCGTCAAATTCTATGTTTCTATGAAGTGAGCCTGTCATTTAAGCCCATATACTGTATATATATATCAAAGCAACTGGAGTTTGGGTGTTGTGATGAACTCTTGTTTCTGCAGTGACTTGATTTGAATGGAGACTCACCTGATATAACGGTCATTGTATTATTTTTTTTTAAGTTGCCATGACACACATAATGCCAGACAAGTTGACACTGACTGAAAAGATCAGAAAACATAAAACAATAGTATCTCTTTTCTTATTATAAGGACATACGAACATGAACGATAAGAGTAAAGTGAGCTAATCTGCTGATTGAGTTCTGGCTATTTGGTGGTTACAATTGTTTTCTACTCCATCATCCATGTCGTTTTCTAGTCTTTTTTTGTTTTTATAATTCTAACATTACTGCTGTGACCACTGGTGTTGGTAGTATGTTCCATTTATTTATCACTCTGTTTTCTTTGTTCTTTCTAAATGTTTTCTTCTTACATTTTATAATTATGAACCTTTCTAATTTGAAGACCCTATTACATTTTAAAGCTCATTGTGTCCATAATGTCTTCATATAGCCTTACATATTATGATTATGTCTTCATTGTTTCTCCTTTTCACTAGCGTGTACATGTTAAGCAAGTGTTGCCTGTCTCTATATGTAAGACTACTAATAATTTTAATTAATTTAGTTGATTTTTTCCAATCTGTTGATTTCCACTTTCTTGTAAGGTGCTCAAAACTGAACAGAGAATTTCATATATGGTCTTATCAATGACTTACAATATGGGATGATTAGTGATCACCTCTCTAGATCTTTTTGTATTATTCCTTTTAAATGGGAACATTGACCACCAAGGGTTCCACACTCAATTGTGGCGCTGGTCCAAATGGCACTTTTTGTGAAAAAAACTTTTAAGTTTACTTGTTGTTTACTGTACTATAGTAGATTATATCAGACTAATTTTAGTTAATTCTAGGCTGCATCTTTTTTTACTAGAAATATCAGAATCTGCTGAAGATGATGTCAGAGCAGTAGGCAGCAGTGACAAGATTTAAAGTAATGCAGTGCAAGTTAAACTTTATATAATCTCTGATCTTTTGTTTGCTGGCCCCACTGTCCTCCATGGGTTATGAACAGTCACAGAGGACTGTACTTAGCCTCCGGAGAAAAACAGACCCAGAAAAATATCAGATTGAAGATTATAAAAACTCAAACATGAACTGCAAGCTACTGAATCTCCTACTGTTGCCTACTACTCTGATGTCAGTTGCAAAGGATTCTGTGATGAGTAGAAAACAAAAATATCTGCCTAGAACTAACGACAATTACTCTGATACAAGCTACTATACCACAGCAATAAGCAAACCAAAATGTTTTTGTCCACAAAGTACCTGTACACAGTGGGACCAGCCCTACTATTGAGTATAGGGCCCTTTGTGCTGACTGTTCCCCTTCAATGCATAGAAACATATTTAGTAACATAGAAGTTGATGGCAGACAAGGACCATGTGGCCCACCTTGTCTGCCCATTTTACCTATCTATTGCAAAAACCACTGACACAGTCTCACACAAAAGATTAATATATAAGTTAGCCAGCCTTGGAGTGGGTCCCAAGGTGGTAGCCTGGATAAAAAACTGGCTGGAAAACAGGACACAAAGGGTAATATTAAACGGAGTCCACAGTGAAGAAAGGAAGGTAACTAGCGGGGTACTGCAGGGTTCAGTACTGGGGCCAGTCCTCTTTAATGTCTTTATAAGTGACATTGGAGAGCACCTGGAAGGAAAGATATGTCTCTTCGCAGATGATACAAAGATCTGCAACAGGGCTGATACACAAGGTGGGGCAGAAAGAATGAAAAGAGACTTAGCAAGGTTGGAGGAATGGTCAAATATGTGGCAGCTCAGATTCAATGCAAAGAAGTGCAAGGTAATGTATCTGGGAAACAGAAACCCAGGGAAAGAGTACACAATGGGGTTGGGGGGGTGGTGAGTTAATAACAACAACAAAAATCAAAAGAGATCTAGGAGTAATTATATCAGATGACCTAAAGGTGGGCAAGAAATGTGAGAAGGCAGTAAGGAGGGCTGGAGGGATAATGGGATGCATAGGGAGAGGCATCAACAGTAGACAACAGGAAGTTGTTATCCCTCTGTACAGACAGTTAATGAGACCCCATCTGGAGTACTGTGTGCAATTCTGGAGACACCATCTCCACAAAGATATAGACAGAGTGGAGGCTGTTCAGAGGAGGGCAACCAAAATGGTGCATGGTCTGCACCAGAAGACATACCAAGAGACACTAAAACAGCCCAATATGTGTACCCTTGAGGAAAGGAGGGAGAGGGGGGACATGATAGAAACGTTCAAGTACGTCAAGGGAATTAGCAAAGTACAAGTGGGTAGTATCTTTCAGAAGAGATGCACAAGAACAAAGGGGCACAATTTGAAGATAGAGGGGGGATGGTTCAGAGGTAATGTTAGAAAGTATTTTTTCACAGAGAGGGTTGAGGATGCATGGAACAGCCTTCCTGAGGAGGTTGTGGAGTCAGGAACAGTGGAAAAATTCAAGAATGCATGGGACAGGCATACAGTAAGGCAATTCTAGTAGGGGGTAGGAGTAAGTAAGCTGTTGATTAACTAGGATCTGCAGCTTATCCGTCATAGATTCATAGATTCATAGATTGATACAAGTTCAGAAGGCACATGCCCATTTATGAACTCACCACCAGCTAAATTAGCAGTGGAAGGAAAATTCCTTATTACCCATGTATTTGTCAAGGTTTCTCTTAAATTGTTCTATGTTTTCATTGTTTATAATCTTACTAGGTAATGTATTCCAGATTGGAGGAATACTCTGAGTAAAAAATCTAGATTGTTTATCAGGTAGGGAAATGGGAAGACTAGGTGGGCCAAGCAGCCCTTATCTGCCGTCAAATTCTGTTTCTATGTTTCTATGACCCTAGTTGATCTGCCACTTACCTTTTCTTCCCTTTTGCCAGGGCACCCTAATGTCTATCCCATGCACTGTTGAATTCCTTAACCATGTTTGCCCCCACCACCTCCACTGGGAGGCTGTTTCAATCATCCATCACCCTTTCTGTGAAAAAATACTTTCTCATGTTGCCCCCTGTAGCCTCATTTCATGCCCCCTTTTCCTTATACATCTTCCTTTCTGAAAGATGCTACCCTCTTGTACATTGTTTATTCCCCCTGAGGTACTTAGATGCTTCTATCATATCCCCTCTCTCTCTCTCTCTCTCCCCTCTAGGGAGTACATATTGAGCTCCCTTAGTTTCTCCTCATAGGCTTCTCATGCAAACCTTGCACCATCTTTGTAGCCCTCCTATGGACTTCCTCCAATATGTCTACATCTTTCTGGAGATGTGATCTCCGGAACTGGACACAGTACCCCTGATGAGGTCTCAGCAGTGATCTGTACAGTGGCATAACTACCTCCTTTTTTCTTCCGGTGATACATCCCCCTATGCACCCCAGTACCCTGTCATCTTTTCCCACAGCCTTCTCACATTGTTTGGTCACATTTAGGTAATCAGATATGATTACCTCAGGTCACATAATTGCTTGGTGGTTTCCAGTACTACCCCTCCAATCTTGTACTCCTCCCCTTGGATTTCTGTACCTCAAGTGCATGATTTTGTACTGTTTTGCATTGAATCGAAGTCACCACACTCTTGACCACTCCTCCAGCAAGCTTAGATCCTTTCTCATTCTCTCCACCTCCCCCTGGAGTGTCTACCCTGTTGCAGATCTTACTGACATCTGCAAATAGGCATATCTTCCCTTCCAGACCCTCTACAATGTCACTTATGAAGACATTGATGAGAATCGGCACAAGTACTCACCCCTGTGGCACACCACTGATCATCTCTGTCTCTTCAGATTGCATCCCATTTATCACCACCTTCTGTGTCCTGTCACCCAACCAATTTCTGACCAAGTTTACCAGCTTTGGGCTCACCCCCAGGCTATCCAACTTATTTTCCAACCTTCCATATGGGACAGTGTTAAAAGCCTTGCTGAACTCTAAGTAGGCCACATCCACTGCCCCTCCCTGATCCACTTCGCTAGTCACCCAGTCAAATAATTATATTTGATTTATTTTACAAGTCCTTCCTGTAGTGAATCCATGCTATCTTTGATACTGTGCCCCTCTAGATTCCAGGAATATCGTAATCCTCTCCTTCAATAATGACATCATTATTGTTTCCACCACTGAGGTCAGGCTGACTGGTCTGTAGTTTTCTGCCTCTTCTCTGTTTCCACTTTTATGGAGAGGGACCACGTTTTCCCTCCTAAAGTCTTCTGGGATCACCCCTGTCTCTAATTTTCTGTTGAATAGGGTGGTCAGTGGAGCTGCCAGCACCTCTCTGAGCTCGTTTAATATTCTGGGGTGAATCCCATCTGGCCCCATTGCTTTATCTATTTACAGTTTCCCGAATTCCTCTAGCACGCTCTCCACCATGAAAGGACTGGTGTCCTCCTTCCTTCCATGGTTGCCTTTATTGCTGATTTGTGAACCCTTGTCTTCCCTTTCTTTGGTGAATACTGAGCAGAAGTATTTGTTCAGTATTTCTGCCTTCTCCATGTCCTCCTCTGCACAACTTCCTTCCTCCTTTTTTTTCCTGACAATCCAACTCCAAGTTTTTTTTTCTCTCATTAATGTATCTGAAAAAGGTCTTGTCACCTTTCTTAATAACCAGGGCTACTCCTTCCTCTATTTGTGCCTTTGCACTCCTGATTGTTTTCCCTGCTTGTCTCTGCCTTTCTAGATACTGGTACATGTCTTCCTCCCTTTGTGTTCCTTGCATTATATTATTTGGTTATATTTACTAACTTCTGCTGCACACTGATATTTCAGGGTCAGGTTGTTGTCTGTTATCATCCATATGTACCCCAAAGTAGTTAACTTTTATCTGGTCTCAGTCTAAAGTGTGTTTTTTTTTTCTCCCCAAGTGCATAACAGCACATTTTTCTATGTTAAATTTAATTTTTAATGTAGGTGCCCTTTTCTCATATCATTTTGATTGTTTGGTGGTTCTTCTTCTTGTTCATTCATCTCCACTAAACAGAATTTCCAATTTTTGTGTGACTGGCAGATTTAGATGTCATACTTATTTGCATCCATATTCATAAACTATAGATATAGATATAGATATAGATATATATATAGATATAGATATAGATATAGATATAGATATAGATATTGATGGAGACCCATTACTGAACCCTTGGGGACATCACAGGTTATTTTACTCCATTTTGAGACCACCCTATTCGCTTTCACAAGTTGGTATTTTGGATTTAATCAATTTCTTATCCAGCAAAACAGATAGGTATTTTAATCTCTTATAGTCTTTCCACCAGTATTTTGTGTGTGATTGTGTCAAATGCCTCCCTCAGGTCTAAATATATCACATTCACTGGTTTATTCATATCCATTGCCTTGCTAATTGGTTCAAAGAACTGAATGTGATAGGTTTGGCATAATCTACCTTGATAGATGGATGGATAGATAGATAGATAGGTAGGTAGGTAGGTAGGTATATAGATAGATAGATAGATAGATAGATGGATAGATGGATAGATAGATAGATAGATAGATAGATAGATAGATAGATAGAGAGAAAGAGATAGTGACAGACAGAATGAGAGATCAGCGGCTCACGCCTCTCACTGCAGCCTGCAGCACTACTCTAGTTGCAGCTGCAGAACACAACAAAGTCCCATTGTTCTCATTCAGAGAACGTGGGTGAATGGCTCCTCTCACTAAGCAGAACACCCTGGAGTTTGTGGTGCCAGTAAAGGTGATTCTGGCAATTTACAAAAAAATCAAGATCTTGCTAGATGAATAGGTCCCATTTAGCTAGGTTCATGTGTTTTTTTTTAATTAGATAATATGAATGCATTATTAATGGTTGAGTTTTAAAAATGGCAGCTATCATAGGGCCCTATGCACGATGCCAATGCACCACAGAAACCGGTCGTGTTGGCAACAATATGCATGAATGCCGTGGTGTGAAATCCCATGGACCATGCACAGCATTCATGAACTGGGCACAAGGCAGGTACCTGGCTGTTCTTCCAGCCACATGGACAGCAATGCTCTGGGGTGTTCCGGGGTGTGCCAGCACCACACAGTATGCACATAATATCATAGTGCTGACTGCATGACTGCAGAACTGAGCATAGGTTATAGCAGCTGGGACCCAGCTGTAACCACTGTGTGCCCACAGGTACTGTAACATCTGTTGCTGGGGAACTGGTAATGGGCCCCACTACTTCCACAGCCTACTAGCTGACAGTGAGTGCGGGGGCAGCCAAACAGGTGCGTGCTGAGAAAGCCATGGCAGTAGCCCCTATCATACCACCCCCAACATGACAGCCCCAGGGCCACTCACGCAACACCCCCAACCAGTCCTGGTGATTGAGGACCCCCGACACACACCCTTCTGCACCCTGACCCCATTCATGCACTGCAACCCCCCACCCTGTACCACACAGCACCACCCCAATAAAGCACAGTGCATGCCCCAACCCCAAACCCGGCACCACCACCGCGCATTAACATAGAAACATAGAATTTGATGTCAGATAAGGACCATTTGGCCCACCTAGTTTGTCCATTTCCCTACCTAATGGATGAGCTGCAGATCCTAGTTAACCAGCAGCTTACTTCTTTCTACCCCACCCCCTAGAATTGCCTTATGACTGTCCCATGCTTGCTTGAATTCAACCACTGTTTTTGACTCCACAACCCTCTCTGTGAAAAAATACTTCCTTACATTACCTCTGAGCTGCCCCCCATTTTCAAATTGTGCCCCCTTGTTCTTGCACACCTCTTTTTTTGAAAGATGCTACCCTCTTGGACTTTGTTGGTTCCCTTGAGGTACTTGAAAATTTCTATCGTGTCCCCCCTCTCCCTCCTTTCCTCAAGGCTATACATATTAAGCTCCTTTAGTCTCTCTTCATATGTCTATTGGTATCCAGTTATCCCCCCCCTGCAGCACCGTCAACCCGCATCCCCGTACCTGTATGCCAATGCTGCTCCCAAGATGGCCAGTAGCACAGCCCTCCTCTCACCGCCATGGCCGCCTGCCATCTGTCATATGTGGGCATGCATTTATTGTGTGCCCTGGCATATGTCAGATGGCTGAGTGAGAGAAGGGCTGTGCCACTGGTTATCTCTGGAGTGGCACCGGCACATGGGTATGGGGGACAGGGGGTGATGGTGCTGCAGGGGGGCTGGTGCCAAGGGGTGGTTACTGTCTGGCTGACATGATGGATGAGTTGACACTGGGTGAGCATGGTCACCAGAGATAGGGGTATCAGCATGGGGTTGGCCCTCTGAAGTCAGGGGCATGAGAGGGGAGGTTCAGTTTTCCATTTCTGGTAGTGGCCCTACAGTGTGGTGGGTGGAAGGGGGCCGCCAACCCACAGCCTGTCACAGGAACATGTGCACGTGGGTCTGGGTGCCTGCAGTGGCATTACACACCCAGATCTGAGCCTCTCAGTGCAAGGGATCCACTTTCAGCCCATGATGGGCATCTGATTGGATGCTCACATGGGATGGCAACCCCACCCCCAGCTACCCTGTGGAGTCCTGAGTGCTTTAGGGAGGCCACAGACAGGTGCACTTCCATGGTGCATAACCCTGGGTGTGCACCTGTCCACAGGTGTGGATCTATACAGGTGGGATATGCACCTCTGGTGTGTAGTTCACACCCATTCGTGCATAGGGCCCATGATCAGTATTTTTCTCAGCATGAGAGGTAATTCATGTAAATAAGCACTTGTAATATGCTCTATTTCTGCATGTTATTGATGTGAGACTTATTGGTCTATATTTTTCTGGATTCAGCTTACTACCCTTTTAAAGACTGGTATCACTGAAGTCTGTTTCTAATCTTCTGGGAGCTCTCTGGTTCTTAGTGAACTGTTAAAAACATCACATATCTGTTCAGTAATAGATTCTGCTAGTTCTTTTATTGTTCATGGGTGTATTTTAACAGGCTCAGGAACTTATTTAGATTTAGTTCTTTATGTTCAGCTTTAACATCATTTACTGTTATGTTCTTTATAAGTCTTTGTCCCCAGTATACAATGTTTGTGGTTTTGTATACACTTCCTAAAAACTGATTTAATAATTAATTTATTCTTTGGTGTTGCAATATTCCCCCACTATGATTATTATCATAGTATCATAGTGAATACAAAGCTTAAATTGGACCCCCCCCCCCCATTTGCTTGCTATATACCCATTTTAACCTGTACTTAGAACTCATATATTTTATTTTGACTATAAGCATCCAGTCTTTCTTTGAAACTTTCTAGTGGCAGACTGTCAACTATTACTATTGGAAGTGCATTCCGATGCAATGCCACCCCTTTGACTAAACCAATATTTCCACTTTTATAGTCTCCACCTTTGTGGATCTATCTGTAAACTATGAGTTCTAGTTCTATAGTTATTTTGTTTTACTTTGAACCCTAAATCTACTCTCAGACTATGATCATGAAAAAAGTTTCTACACTAATATCATGTCCCCTGTCCATCGTCTGTATGCTAGGGAGTAAAGATCTAAACTCCTCATCCTTTCCTCATATGTCATTGTATCTAAACCTTTTATTGCTCTAGTAACTCTCCTCTGAACCCTCTCCACTCTATTAACTTCCCCCTTCTTATACGGTGCCCACACCTGAGATCAGTATTCAAGTTGTGTTCTTACCAGTGATCCGTACAGTGGCATCAACACCTCTGTGCAATTAATCTTAATATGTCTTAGGATACAATTCAGTATCCTAATAGCTTTACCTATTATCTGGTCACAATGCACTCCAAAAGTGAGGTCTTTTTTAAATAATAACACCCAGGTGTCTCTGCCACTGATTATTTTAACACAGTTGTACCAATCCTATAATCATAAGCTGCATTGTTCTTTCCAAAATGAAGACCTATGCACTTTGTCCCCATTTAATTTAAGCTTATACATTTATGTCCAAAGCTCAGTGTAAGAAAGAAAATCTTGTAGTTACTTTTGGTTGTATAATGATTTTATAACACATCCCATTCGACAATCATCTGCAAATTTTGTAATCCAAATATTATCTGTTTTACACTATAGGGTGGATATATACAAGTTGAACAGACATGGTCCCAAAACCAATCCCTGTGGGACCCTACTTGTCACAGTAACCCCATCTGGTAGTACACCATCTATTGTAACTCTCTGCCTTCTATTTTCCAACCATGCTCATATCCAATTTATAATATTTGTCTGTATATTTTGTTTATACAGTGTATCAATTAATTCACAGTATGGTAGTTTATCAAAGGCCTTGGAGAAGTCAAGTTGTACCACATCCACTGAGCTCCCCTCATCCAAAGCCTTGCTCACTTTTTCATAAAAACACTAAAGATTTGTCTGGGAGGATCTTGCCTTTGTGAAACCATGTTGTGTTGGGTCCAATTTATGATTTTCAGTTAGTATTTGAAGAATACGGTCTTTTATTATTCCTTCAAGTATTTTTCCCAAAACCAAGGTCGAACTCACTGGTCTATAGTTCTCTGGAGAATCTTTTTCCCCTTTTTTTGTAGATTGGTACTACATGTGCTTCCCTCCATTTAGTGGTCACCTCCCTACTATCCAATGATCTCTGGAACACGCCTGTCACAGATGTAGCTAATTCAGTTGAGATCTCAGCAATTACTCTGGGATGGATGTCATCTGGCCCTGGTGATTTATTTCTGTTTATTTTTTAGTCTGTTTGTTACATCCTTTATATCTATTGCAATTTGGTTTGCTCTTGATTTCATGTAATTGTTATCTTTAGTAGACTGATATTTATGATTAAATACTGAACCAAAGTACTTGTTCTGTATATTTGCCATGGCCTTTTCTGTTGCTATTTCCCCCTGCTCATCCCTAAAAGGACATATACTTTGTTTATTTCCTTTTTCATTGTTTATATAAGAAAATAAACTTTTGTAGTTGTCCATACTGTTTATAGCCAGTTGCTCCTCAAATGTAGCCCTAGCCACTTTTATGATTGTTTAACTTTCCTTTGATGTACCCTATATACAGAATGACTTATTTTATTCTGTTTTAGATGTTTAAATATTCTGTTTTTAAGTTGAATAAGTTTTTTAAGTTTTTGATTAGCAACCTTGGATTTTTATCCTTTTTACTATATTTGGATCTATATTTAATATTTTCATTTGTTGCAGTTTTTACCTTATTTATCAGTAAGTCCCACGTTTAATTTACAGATAGATTTTTAAAGGCTGTTTTCCATTCAGAGTTTTTTATAGCTTTCCTAATCTGTCCAAATTTTGCCTTTTTAAAGTTAGGAACTTTAGTTTTTCCAATCTTTTCTGATGGCAAATCTGCTAATTGAAAATAGACAAACTGATGGTCACTATTTCCTAATGGTGACCCAACCCTACCTTAATTATACTTTCCCCCTTGTTTGTAAAGATAACGTCTAATATATTTCTACTGCAGTGTTTTGTTTCACTGTCTGAATAAGCCCGTCAAGATTAAATAAATCCAAATATTCCCTTTCTATATTTACATTAGTGGTTTTGTTTTCCCAATCTATACCTGCCAAATTTAAATCTCCTGCAACTATAATGTTATCAGATGGATTCAGTTGTTCCAAATAGTCTAAGCTCTTCTGGTCATTCTCCCTAGTAATTGAAGGTGGTCGATACAATACTTTTACCATAATTTTTGGAGCTCCCACGGGAATTATTTTTATTGCCAAATGCTCTATATGTAATCTTTCCTCACTTATTTCTAAACTTTGCAATGATTTATGTATATAAATTGCCACACCTCCACCTTTCCTGTATTTCCTTGATTTCTTGTATAAATTGTAACCTTTTATATCCTGCCCCCATGTATCCCCATTCTCCCACCAAGTTTCTGTCAGGATGGCAATTTTTATATGCTTATCTCTCATGAGACGTTTTAACTCTTCAAACTTGCCATCCAAACTTACAACATTTGACAGTAGGCAGTTTATTGGTTCATGGTCAATGTTATCTTTAATTTGCTTTCCCTTTTGTAATGGTCCCAATTCTGTTGTGTCCTTTATTTTTCTGCCCCCTTGTATCCTTTTTAAATGGTTCCCTATAATGCTCTTTATTGTGTTATCAATAATTCTTGACCCCATTTTGTTTAAATGTAATCCATAATTTTTATATAAGGAATCATTTCTGAAAATAGTATGTGTATTTATAAACCCAGTCCCTTCATTTTGACACAAATCTCATAGCTCAGTGTTTAGGTCAATGATTTCCAGATTTTTGTATTGATAATAATTAAAGGTAGTTAAGATATCAGATATAATAATGTCTTTTGTATATTTTTTTATCTCTGAGATTAGTTCATCATATTTGGCCAAGGTACCTTCTCTTTTAGATAGTATATCATTTACCCTTATTTGTAACATAACCTGAAGATCTTCAGTATTTCTTAAGCAACCTTCCAAAAGTTATTTTAGTTCATGGATTTTTATGTCTGGAAACATACTAACCATGATATCTGTATTATCTTTACAAACAATTCCTTAAATCCCTCTTATAGCAGAATCCCCAAGTACTATGATTTTTTTTATATCTTGTTGAAAACTGGTGTCCATATCTTTTCTGTGTTAAAATTTTGTTTCCTATTGTTTGTTTTTGTTTCTCCTCCATCTTCATTCATGTCTTTTTTCTTTGCTTTTTTGTGTTTTATTTGAAACCGATATCTTTGTCTTTTGGTGTTAGGATTTAGGGGCCTAGTGTTTGTTTTCCTTTTTCCTCCACCCTTATTTATATCTTTTTCCTTTGGCAAAGCTTTTTCATCTATATCAATATTTGTCTTGATCCTAAGATTCATCCCATCTATCATCTCAATTGAAGTATCCAGTACACTAAAGTGATTAAGTGTTGGAACAGGAGCACCGTTATATATTTGTTTACCCCTCCGTTTTGCTTTACTTTTACTAACTATAGCCCACTCTTGCACCTCCTCTTTCTGACTTATTTCCTCTGTAATTATTTATTCGGCCATACAATTGACATTTTCTAAAACTGCAATATTGTGTTTTGTTTCTAACCCATTTCTTAATTCTTGTATCTTTTGTATAAGACCCTTAACTTGCTCACACTTCATACAGCTAAACCCCTATTTATACTTTCCTATCACAAACATCATGCACCCTTTGCATTGTTCCTATTTTTTCTTTTTGTCTTATATTCTTTACATATGCCTAGAATGAATTGTAATTATATTTTGTTACCGATGTCATTTTATTCTCTGATTTCCTTTGTTCTTATTTTAATCAAATTTTACAATAATGTTGTACCCTAATGTATTTATTATAATCTTTTCTGGATCTGATATTGTATTTTTGTAAAATGTATGTTTCTTTTTCTCTTTCCTTTGATTCTGTTCACAGCTATCTTGGTCTGTGTTTACATGTTCCAAACTTATTACACTCAGGGTCAGATTTATTTTCTAAATTTTCCAGCTTGTTTTTTTTTTATTAGTTTCCATTTGTTTTCCACCATCTTGTGTGCAAATTCTATTGCCAGTTCCAATGCTTGACCTCATTTCTTATCCTTCTATGTTTGTCCTTTAGTAATTTCTACATTTTGTCACCCATCTCTCTGTTATATTAAAGTTGTTTTTACATTTATAGTATAATAAATTGTGGTCATTGTTTCCCAGTGGCTCCTCTGTCCTACAATTGATGTTAATATATATATTTTTGTTTGGTTTGGTTTGTCTAACCAAAATACTGTTATTTGTATTTCTTTTTTTTTTCTTTTGATGGATATAATGATTGTGTAAATATTGTCAATGTGATGTGTGATTACCATGTCTGTTTTCATTTGTGTTTTATTTGTATTCTGCTGATTGTTTTGTAATTTGTTTTAAAAGATAAATCAAAATAACTAGTTATAATACTGCTGAGAAATGAGAACAATAAAAACAACATGATTAAAGGTAAATAGACTACAAACTAGACAAACAATCTATTTGAAGCAATGAGAAATTCTGGTCCTCAATAAGGTACACTGTGTGATCTAATGGTGGGATAAATGAACTGAGGCAGTCAGAATCTGTTTTTTATGCCATTGGCATGGTGTCATGCAGTGTCATCAATGGCCCCAAAAGATCTGATCCATGTGGACACCAAATTAAAGATGAGACCACATTAGCATATTTCTTGAATGGAATCATCTTTCCTGGCATAGACCGTGCATTTTGGTTCATCATCACCACCATCTTTGACAAGTTTGAATAAGACCATGTCCCATTTGTTATACAGACAGAGTTAAACACAAGGATCTGTTCTGTCCTTTCCTTATCTGTCTCCTGTCTGTCTGACTGTGCAGTCAATTTTCTTGTGAGACCTGGCAACTGATCACTCCAGCAGTTTCGCAATTCTCCCCCTTCCACTGTCTCCCTGCCTTCACTTGCTGTTTCTATCTTTTCTTCCCCTTGTATATCTGTGGTTATAAAATATATATGGATCTTTAGGTGAAACTATAATCCCTGGTTTGAAAATGTATATAGTTATATTGATGAAATGATTGCAGAAAGCTATTTGGAACTCAGGGGGTTAACACATTTGCAGAGCTGTCAACAGGAGATTAGTTCTGGGACACCATGTTCTATTTTGTTGCACCTGTAGGCAAATTGACAAAGTTCTGATACATTTTATGAGAAACAGCGATGCTTCTTAATGAGATGATGTTGCAGAAGTTAATAGCCAGGCAAATATGTATTATAAAAAGAGCAGAAATATTTTGTTAGAGTGAGTGACTGAAACTTAGAATTAGAGATACCATCATACTAACATACTAAAATGCCAGTAGAATAGGCCTAACAGTCTTTCACATCTGCTCATTTGTCAGCCCCCACCCTGGGAGCTGACCTTGTTGCCCCCCTTGCCTTCTCTGGCTTCTCCCTTCCCAGTTCTGGATATTCTCGCTGCATTGGATTTTGCTTCCAGAACCCTTCCCCTGTACCTGTCCCACCCCCTCTTGAACCCTCCACCATCCCTGCCTCCACCAACCCCCTGGGCAGTGCATTCCATGGCTTCACCACCCTCTCAGTGAGGGAGCACCTCCTCCTTTCTCCCTTGAATCTTCCCCCTCCAGATTCCACCTATGCCCTCTAGTTGCCCCTCCTCCTTTCTTTGAAGCACTCTGACTACTCCTCCCCTATTTACCCCCTTCATGTACCTGAAGACCTTTATCATGTTCTCCCGGTCCCTTCTCTCTTCCAATGAGTACATATTTATCTCTACGAGTCTCTCCCCATAGGTCCTGTCCTCTAAGCCTCAAATCATTTTGGTTGCCCTCCTCTGGACCCTCTACAGGAGTTTGATGTCCCTCTTTAAGTGTGGCCTCCAAAACTGCATGCAGTACTCAAGGTGTAGCCTCACCAAGCAGTTATATAGATGGAGTATCACTTTCCTCCTTCTGGAGGTGATCCCCCTAGCGATGCATCACAGCATCCTGTTGGCCTTGGCTGCTGCCCTCCTACAAGTCTCTGAGTTGTTCATCTTGACATCCACCACCACCCCCAGGTCCCTGTCAGCCATCGAGACTTGTAGCATTCCCCCCATATGGTGTACACTTGGCCCTGGTTTTTGGCCCCCAGGTGCAGTACCTTGCATTTCCCTGCATTGAACCTCAGCTTCCACTTTCTAGACCATCTTTCCAGAGCCTCCAGGTCCCCATGAAGGGTCACCCTCCCCTCCTCCCCATCCACCACCACCCAGATGAAGTCAGATGAAGGACTTTGTTTTCTCTGTTTATGTTGCATTTGTAAATGGTTATACTAAATATTTTTTTTTTTATAATAACTTGGGAGTGTTTGCTCACATAGGGAAACCCAGATATAATTCGCCATTATAACCTGCATGTTATAACAGTGAAAATGTGCCAGGTTTCCAGTGCTCCACACATGAATCTGCCTCTGCTCTCCACTTACAAGGTGCCAGGCACTTTGCAGCTGTTGACTCCGGCAGACCAGTATCACTTGGCAGTAAATGGATAAAAAAAAAGAAATGTGCTTCTCAGCTGCTGGGATTTCTCGCTCAGTTAAACATAAAAAAAAGAAAAAAATATTTCAGCAGCCACTTGCTGTGAACAGCACTTGATCCCCCACCAAATAGCGGCTGTTTTATGTTACATAATTGCTGTGGTGAGAAAACACTCCCCAGCAATTATATAAAATAAAACACAGGGCAGTGTGTTTAATTCAAGATTTTACACACACCCCTGATGTGTTGAATGCTTAAATAAACCCCTTGATCTTTGCTCTTGGGGTTAATGTAGTATCCAACACCTCGGGGGTGTATAAAATCCCATTAAACACATCACCCTATGCATTATTCTATTGAATTTTTAACTCCAGGGGGGTGCATGTTGGGGGGCAAATCCATGAAAAATAAATGGGGCCAGGTGCAACAAAACATACCTGTGCCTGGACCTGAACCCAGCACCCTTTGAACCCCAGCCCTGAACCCACCCACCATGCCATGGGGTCAGCTTGGCAGCTCATTGCAGCACCACCCCTCAAAAACCCTCCCTCCCTTCCCACCCCCCTCTGAGTGCACTGCCTCCTCCCCACTCATGTGTACATGTGGCAACATCCTATCGCTATATGCACAACCCCCCCATCCTGTCGCCCTCCCTGGTACGTAGCTCCGATGACATGCACCGTGATTGAGTCACAGTTTTTTTATGTGCCCAATCACTGCCGCCCATGTCACGGACTACCGAGAGGAGACACTACTGTAAGCTAGACCCAGGATTAATCGGAAGTAGGTAGTCATATAACATAACTGGTCAGTAACAAAATAAATGAATTACAGTGTATTGTTCTATAGCAAAACTGTGAGGTTATTCTAAGAGAACACATCATGATTCATTCATTATTGTGATTGACACTGAAGGTTTAGGGCACTTGCTCCAGCATGGGACATTTTTTCCTTTTCATGGGATTTTGTATTGTATAATACTTTATGGGGCCAGAGGGAGGAAGTTGGATGCTGCCAGAGTGTATTTGGGTGGGGGCTGCTATGCTTATAACTACTGAGAAATGGGATGGGATGGGGGTGGTGTTGGTTGCAATTGAAAGTTGCAGAGGGAAGGACTATTCATTAGGCTGTATACCAAAACCACAATCACACCGATTTACAATTTTGCTGGGACTGTGGGGGTGGGAAGGAAGTAGGGTGCTAGGGTGTTGGGGGGTGTGAGGACATAATTCTAATGGATCAGAGTGGTATTAGGTTCTGAGAACAGCATGCCACTGTATGCAGAAGAAGTTTTTTATGCATTTTTTTTAATTAAAAGCACTGAGAAGTTTTCTCCTGCAAAATGGAAATTTGCCTGGTGAAAACTATGTATAATGGCATTTAACAGGACTTTCACCAGTGAAGTGCCTACTTAAGGATTCTCAACTCCAGAGGGGTGAAAAAACTTAAAAAAAAAATAAGCTACCTGCTGGCACAAAAAAAAATCACGCTGCACCAGATCCGTACCCTGCACCCTGCACACGCCAACCGACTACCCTCCAGATCATGCTAGTGGACCAGCTTGGCAGCTGCTTGCCACACCCCATACAATATATCTCCCCTCCCCTTACTATCCCCCCCATACACATGTGCACAGGTGAAGATGCACATATGCTTCCCATCACCCTACTTCACTCAGCTAGGTATCCAGTCGCTTTCCTACCAGGTAGCCCTGAACACAGGCACCATGATTAAGTCACCCTTTTTCAAAGCGTTCAATCGCAGTCACTGTGTTCACTGGATACAAGCCAGAGATATGTCTTAGTAAATACTTAGAGTAAGCCAGTTATATCAGATGAAAGAACATTGAAATTACTGGGAATTTCCTATGAAATAGCAAGACAGTGACATTATAGGCCACAATACAGTAAAAATGACTTAACCAAATCTTGCCATATTTTTGCAGCTTCTAAGACTTTTCCAAAAAGATTATAAAGTAGAGTATATGCTGATTGTCACGTATCTAGCTCCAAAACTGGCCATGTCATATGCAGTGAAATTTCTATGAGAAATGTAATGCCAGAATTTGAGCCCCAGTAAGATCAAAACTACTGAACAGAATGTTATGCTGACAGGCAATTAGAGCTCTTAATAAAAAGTAGGCAAGCAATTTTTACAGAATGTCTTTAAATAAATTGTCTGCAAAGCTATATTTGAATACTAAATAAGCAAAATATGGCAACGTTCTGTGAAACTGTGTGAAATTCATGGAAACTCACAAGACTTCCATGGAATCAAAGTTTGCCAATTTTGCCCATAGCTAGATTTGATTATTGTAGGAAGTTAGTGATTTTGAATAGAATAAGGTGGCATGGATTGTCCATTATTGCAGTGGTAACATTACTGCTCATAGTGCTGGGGACCCAAGTTTGGAAGCAAGCTGGAATCATCCGAGACCAGCCATGGGGAGAAGGATGGAACATCCCAGAGTACACTCTCCATGGGGAAGGAGGGCAGAGATGTCCTCCATTATTCTGCCTCCTGGGAGTTCACAGGTGGCAGTGCAGTCAGGAGTCTCTCCTTCATGTGAGTGGGGATGCTGGCTGGTGCCATGTCATACTTGCTTGCCTGCAGGCATGAGCACCTTCCTCCACCAGTGTCCCATGAGTAGTGGTGGGTGAAGTTGCCATAAATTCACTCCGCAAAGTGTTTCATGAAGTAATGCAGAATCCGTGGAGTAATCCACAATGCAAAGCAGAGTACTTTGCATCATAAAAAGGAACGTGAAGTCCATTGAAAACCATGACTTTGCATTACTCTGCTTTCCCCCAATCTCTTCTCCACCAATTGCAAAGTGCATAGAGATCAATGTACTTCGCATCACTTTGCCTTGTTATTGAACTCCAAGGTGAATTTTGCAGTGGTTCATGGGATTGCAGGTCACATGGGCTCTAGATAGCACTGCACAGCCTCAGTTCTGGGCAGTGTGTGTAGGTAGCAGTAGAAGGCAGTTTGTTCTCAGAGCTATCTGGGTTCCAAACCCTCTAAAAGCTATTAAAAATGCCTTTTTGAGTAATTTTGTTTCACTGAAACTTTAGTGCATTGATTATAGGAAATCCTCCTGTGCTTATATCATTGAGTGCTTATTGTTTGTGTGTGGATTTTGAATGTTAATTTAGAGCATTCAATCTGCGTGCTGACAGACACTAGAAGTGTGCTTTGGGGAAGGGGCGTATCTGTGGTGTAGGTAGATTAACTGGGAGAAAAAGGTAGTTCTTTCTCTTTTGGTTATATTTTTCTAGTATAACTGTGTTAATGTACACACAGTAATATTTTCAGTAAGTCTTGACATTTTTTTGCTGATTGTTGTGGTGCAGCCGTGCATAATTTCAGTTTGTTTAAAATGTGTGGCAATATCACTGAAGTTTTCAATTTGCTACACATTACTTGTAGTGTGTGTGAGTGTGTGTGCGACGCATGCCACCAAATCAGACACCTTTTAGTGTACCCCAGAGTAATTGCAACAGTGTGAACCTGCTATATCCACTGCACCTGCATGATTTGTTTGTATTGCTATGTTGTGGTATCTTTACTGGTAGTAGACTGGACTGTTACTGGAGTGCACTGCCCCACAGTCACATCATGTATCGGGATTCACATATATCACGTCATCAATCACAAAACTAAGTTTTTTTTCTATTTAGTTGCATGCAAGCCTGTTTTGTAGTATCTCTTGAGGCTTCGCCACTGTGGTCAATGTCATTGATATGAGTTTTTAAATTGGGGAGTTTTGTGATACAGGTCATTGGGAAATACAGCCGTAGGTATTTGTGTTCCCAAACAGTTTGATATAATTGGTTATCTCATGCCAGACACTCATCACAGCTCCAACTCTGAGAAAAATAAATTCACATTCTTCATCATCACGGTCATGAATGTGGTCATGATTCATGATCATTCATGTCACAAATCACAAAATTAGTTTTTTTACTACAGTAGTTAGTTGCATGTAAGGCTGTTTTGTAGTATCTCTCGAGGCTTCATCACTGACTGTAGCCATTGACACAAGTTTTTAAATTGGGGAGTTGTGTGTGATACAGGTCATTGGGGAAGTACAGCCATAGGCATTTGTGTTCCCATACAGTTTAATATAATTGGTTATCTCACACCAGACACTCATCACAACTCCAACTCCGAGAAAAATAAATTCACGTTCTTCATCATCACGGTCATGAAAGCAGTCATGATTCACGATCATTCACGTTGTGAATTACAAAATAAATAGTTTTACTAGTTAGTTGCATGTAAACCTGTTTTGTAGTATCTCTCAAGGCTTCACCACTGTAGTCCTTGATATGAGTTTTTAAATCAGATAGTTTTTTGATACAACTTATTGGGGAAGTACAGCCATAGGCATTCGTGTTCCCGTACAGCATGTGACTTGCAGTACAGTAAGCCATGGTGTGTGGGGGCCTGGGGTCTGCCAATATTGTTGTCACTCCACCCTAATTCATGTTAAGGTGGAACATAAAGGCAAAGTGATTATTACAAGACAAAGTGAGCCTTTCATGTTGACCACTCCACGTAGCGGGCACTTCACCGGCAGAATTTAAATTTGCAGCATCTCTAACTGTGAGCATGACTGAGTGTGCCATTAATTCTGGGAGACTTTCCATTACTTGTTATGCTCTCGTTTCACTTCATCAGCACTGGGGAGTTTTCTGGACACAAGACAGTAACATTTTGGGGATGCATATTAATTCTGGTGACTGTGTGTGGTGGGCTGCCAATATTGTTGTCACTTCACTTTACTTCGCATTAAGGCAGAATGACAATGTGAAGTAATAAATACAGGGTGAAGTAAGCCTTTCATATTGGCCACTCCACATAGCAGAATGATAATGCAAAGTGCCCACTTCACAGGCACTTCACCAGCAAAATTCAAATTCATTACACCTCTACCTGTGGTATGGTACACAGAAAAAGTGGAAAAGCTCCTGCCAAACTGGAATGGTGTGCCAGCCCGAGGCAGGCCGCACACCAGTGGTGTAGGTGGTGGCCCAACTGGATCCTGACAGAGGTGGGTCAAGAGAGCTCTCTGCCAAACCCACCATGAGAGGAGTAACCCATGATGAAATGGTGCCAGGGAAGACCAGGAAAAGCTTTGAGATGGGGCGAAGGGGGCCTGGTAGGGAGAATGGGGGTAAAACAGAACACAACAAAAAAGAATAAGGTAGCATAATAGGCCTTTCTACAATAATAATAACTTTTTGATCATGGATTAAACTGTTTTATCTTATTTAAAGTGAGTTTCCTCTTTAACTATTTTATTTTACATTGCTATCACAGTACTGTACCTTATTATCTTACACCGGGGTAAATATATTACAGAGCATAAAAATAACTGCAAACTGCAACAAGGCAGTGGGTAAAGCAAGCAGAATGCTGTGGTGCATTGGGAATGGGTTAACAGTTAAGGTGGGGGAGGAGATTATCCCTCTGTATGGGTCACTGGTGTGATTACACCTAGAATAGTGGATGGGGTATTTAGAATCCCCATTTATTTAAGGACTGCAACAACAAGGAAGTAGTAGAGTGTAGGACAACAAAGATGATCTATGGCCTTGGGAATAAGGATGAGGAGTAGCTGCAGAATTTAAACATAAACTCTGTTGGGAAAAGATGGAAAGGGGGCACTTGATAGAGACATACAAGTACCTGCATGGGATAAATAGGGTGAATGACAAGGAAAACTGTTTTGTTTGAGTTCAAATACAGGGATGAGAGGGAATTCACTAAACTTGTAGGAGGGAGATGCAAAAAGGACATCTGTAAACACTCTTCATAGAAATAACTGCGGAAACATTGAACAGGCTACCAGAGGAAATGGGAGAGGCCATGTCAGTCAGTAGGAGCAAGGATAGGACAGGCATGTGTGATGAGTTAGAAAAAGTTTGGGCAGTAACTGAAGAGGGGGATTGACTATAGTAGGTGGAGAGCAGTTAGATGTGTGGGAAGCAGACTGTATTTGCTGAAGTGCCTTTTTCTGCCATCAGTGTCTATGTATTTATATATATATATCTAAGTATTTAATATGAGAATCATGTAAAGTTATCTAAGTGTCATATATAAGGTGCTTCTGTGTTAGAGTGGGCATGCAACTTGCCATGGCTAACTGGAGGAGGGCAAAAGGTATTTTTGTCAGTGTTTTACCTTTGTTTTGTATGGTGTGATTCTAAAAAACACCACTGACTTATTACTGCTGTTCATTATTTGAAATCAAAAATACTTGGGGCCCGATTCCAAGTCAGGTTACCCCTGGTACAAGGTGATTTACACCAAACCCGATGGCGCAAATTGCACCTTGCATCAGGCATAACGCAAGTCGTGATTCCAAGAGATGACTTGAGCCATGCTGTATGTGGGTTGTGCCAAAGGTAGGCTAAACCACCCACTATGCCCGCAACCCACAGTGGCATGGTGCAAGGTGGGTTATGGCAGCAACTGTGCCCTATTCTGGAAGGGAGGCTGCCGTAACCCACTTATGCCATTCCAGTACCCGGTATGGCCTAGTGAGGTTAGACCAGCTAGGAGGTGGTCTAAGGGGCATCCATACTAGCTCAGCAACAGATGCCCCACACAGAACTGCAGAAACCACATGACTGTGCCACTAGTGCCCCCCTTGTTCTGTCATGCCCCCTATTCCCTGAACTTCGGGGACCTCCAAGCCCATTCTGGGTCATGCTCCCTGATCACCTGTGCCAACTGGTCAGCCCCCCCATTGCCCCCAGGTGCTTGCTGGTGCATTTCAGTGTGGGGGGAATTGATTGCGTGCCGCAGCTTGTAGCACTGAAGTCCAGTGTGTCATTCCCTTGGCGCTAGCCTGTGGCTGCTGCAAATCATGGTCATAGGTGCTGGGGACCCTGCCTGTCTTAGAATAGGGCATGGGGTCCCTGGCATAGCGCCGCATGGCACAACTCGACATAGACCCATGAATTGTGCCATGCATCTCATAATCAGGGCCACTGGCATCTGAGAAATTGTAATTATTATTCTTTCATCCATACAATGTATTACATTTGCCTAAGGTGTTGTGATACTTCACTAAAATGCTCCACCACTCATCCTCTAGTGTATATTTTATCCATAACAAAGCACTCAACTAACTATATTTAGTCTGTGTCAAACCTAAAGCCCACTAAAACTAAAATCAATCAAAATAGCAAGTGGAACTGATGTATTGGCCTTTATCAGGTAACTAACCATTTGGTTTATAGATGACCCAAAGGTAAGACTACGGGTGTTTAATAATCATCTAGTATTTAATTGATGGATAAAGGTGTGTCACTGAGGTCCTCTTTGCTTCTATAAACCTACCTATGTTTAATTAAAATTGCACAAAAAGGAATATTTTGTTAGTTACAAGAAAAAAGGAAAGGATTATACTTGAGGCTCTCCTTAGGCTAGCAGCCATTTTTTTGCGAGATAAGGGCCATGAGTCAGTAAATCTGTTTGCAACAGTGGTGTTTTTTGAGGCATATAATTTATGTTAAGTGAATTTCTAGGAGATAGTTATATTTTTAATCTTCGAGCCACATGTTGAATTTTCAATGTGCACACTCTAAGAATGAGTGTTCAGACAGATTGTTGCTAGCCACTCTGTTGCGTGCTTTACTGCCTTATTATCGACATTTATTGTGTTTTTTTTTTCTTTTCAGGGAGCAATACGAGTGTTTCAGTAGACAGCTTCATAATGTTTTGGCCTACCCTGAGGTATGAGAATCATTGTAGCTGAATTTACTTTGCACTACTTGCAGCTGTTTGACTAGGCTTCCAAAGCAAATGTTAAGAATTAACGTGTGCATTTTGTAAGCTGGAATTTTAAACATCATTGTAGATTGTCTTCTTACTTTTTAACATAGAACTGAGCAAATTAGTTGTATGTAATGTATTGTATTATTAAGCTCAAATTCTATGCAATGGCTGCCTGCAGTATGAGAGAAGCATGTTAGAATAAGCAGCTTGCTATTTCTATATTCATGACTTCAGCAAAAAGCAAACATCCCTACAAAGAAACAGATGCCTGTTGTTGTATGTGTAAACTTTGTTTGGCCCAAACATCACACCATAATGAGCAGGAAAACATGTCAGACTTAGCAACATAAAGCAAAATGTCAAATAATATGCAACCAGTGCTGCACTCAAGAAGGAATCTCAATTTTGCAGAACTGTGTCCTGAAGAAAGGTTATGTGTTTTTACACATACCTCAAGCCATCATTTGGTTGCTACTATAATTCATTTGCATGGCACATTGAGAAGGAGGTATTTACCAAATCATTCTTATAGTGTTCAGCGCATATTCTTGCAATATATTAGGGAAATTGTACATTATTCTGCAGGTAAGAGTTATTGATCCTGGTTGGGAATGGATGTGTGCATTATGGAGTTTATTATTCAGGTGTTATTCAGTCAAAAACACACAGTATATCAATATTAATGCTAAACTACATGAGGAACCTTAAGTTTGAATGCATAGATTGTATTTGATTTTAGGCAGGAATTCGCAGGAGCCCAATATTCAGAAAGATGCGAAATGTAGTGCAAATGTTTGTGCTGCACTTTGCAATTGCCCAGGGGTCCCAGGATGCTTTATTCAGTCTGGCACTACCAAACTGAATATCGGGCCATGTCAGGGCAGCACTAAGTCACTAGTGTTACCAACAGTCCTGCAGGGTGGTCCCAGTTTCAGCACCCTCATCTCATCACCGCATCAAGTGTCAGTTGGATGCCAAATGTTCCGATTTCTTGCACAAGCAATTGAAGCAAATGAACCATCCACAAAGAAAGCCACTGGGTTAAATCTGTCTGCAGCAAGAGCTCTGGCCTCTCCTCACACACAGCTGACAAAACATTAAGCAATTATGTGAAACTGCCATGACAGACTGTGGCTAATGCCAGATCCTCTGGAGGAGGATCTTCACACCTAAGAGACACATATGTGGCTTTTTCCATTGACTACTATTTAATTCTTTTTAGAAGGGGGTTAACTTCCAAAGCCCAAATGACATTGTTTCTTTTATCTTTCTAATCAATTTGCTGTTCTTTGAGTGCTTTGAATGTTAACACATTGAAAGCACTGAAAAAGTATGACATGCTTGCTTTGTTCTCATTTTTTTTAAATGTGAACTTTTGCAAAGAGAAATAATCAAATGATGTCTTTGTTCAAACTTAGAACAGGGTGCCACACTCAGTGAAATAATCTTGGCAGTAAAATGTGTGCCCCTGTAAGTATAATCAAATTTAATATTGCAGCACAGGGATACATTTCAACACACTGCTCTGTTAGTATGGTTCCTTTTGAATCATAGCTCTTAAAGGTATTATATTAGTTGCATATGGCATAAAAGGCATTAAACTAACTTGAATTTCATACCAGCATTGACTGGTATGTAACCACCCTCCAAACAGTGTCACAGACCCACAGACCCCATACCTGACTGAGTCACCCAGTGTCAGAATCAGGGAGAGAGGTTGGTATCATGCACGTTTTGTCCACTTTGTAAAAACCATGAGCTGTCCATGCACAACAACTTGTATTCTATAAAAAAATGTTTAATCATATAGAGGATAGTGGATGGACAACACTGAACAACAACACTGTTGTCCACTTTGAGAGGTTGTCACGACAACCAAGTAAACCTCAAGAACGAAGCTTGAGAGGTTTTTGGTTGTCACGAAACCTTGAGAAGTTACAGTAGTGTTGTTGTTTACTGTTGCCCATCCACTGTCTTTTATAGTATATGGGCAAAAGTAAACCAAAAACTACTTGTGCCTTCCTCCTCGGTAGCGCCGTGATGTCTGAGACCCACCACCTCCCGCCCCACCACGTCCAGACACACTGCTCATTCCCAGTCCACAGTGGTAGTCATTTGTTACCTTTGACTGTTTACTACTATGTGCTGGCAAAGATTTAACAAAAACGGCACTTAGTATCTCCTCCTGTGCCTTCGCTTAACTGCCGTCCATTGTATGACTGCCTACATAGCGCGAGTTGTGCATGTGCAAATGTAATCTGTGCTGTTGTACCATCGATGTGACATACTCATGATGGTACAACAACATCGTGACATCACATCAATGGTACAACAACACTAGGGAAAGCTAGATTTCCAGCTAATACAACGTTCTACCATACACTATAACCTTTTATTTTTTTACCTTTTTAAATGCTGGCATCTATCTAGAGACACCACCCCTCTCAACCACCCTCCTCTCACTGTTTAACTGTTCCCATGTGTCTGCTGGTAACTTCCCACTTTCACAGCTGTGCTTTCTCAGACGGACATAGAAAAAAAAGTGTATTCGAGAAAGTGCCAAAATGCATCTTCGAAACTCACAGTTAGAGTGGCATGTGAAAATCAGAGCACAAATTAATAGGTTTACTGATACTGGTTCATCTCTAGCAAAAATACTGCTTTACCAAATTCTTCAAACTTGTGAAGTCATGTGACTTAAATACGCACATTATATTTATAAAGGTTTCTTGAAAGTCTGCTGAGATGTAATTGGCTAAAAATCACAATTTACCATTAAAGTGCCTTCACAACACTAACTACAGTGATGTTTGGAAGTAAGTGTTGGTCTAGAGGTGGACGTAGTAGTAGCAATTTAATTGTTTCAGCTATGAATGGTGCTTGTGCCACTATCTTAGCCACCAGCAAGCAGAAGCAGCCCAGGGCTCAATACACAGAGCAGGCTCAAGTAGGGCTGACCCACCTTGTGTCACTAGTCCCACTCAGTGCACAATTCTGTCTCCAGCAATCATCTAGGTAGTTTCCAGCAAAGACAATGCTTATTCACTTTCAGTGACTCTCAGCTATCTGATCTTCAAACTTTTAACTGGGCTGTCTAATGAGCAGGAGAAGAAAAAAGGCTTCCATCCCCATCAAACACAGCCAGACAGTGTAACGTCATGGCCTGAGACCACACAGTGAGAGAGAGCTGCCAGAGCCCTTAGATGCTTGAGCAGATATTGGTCAACTTTACAGAGGCAGAGCTGCAGATTACAATTGGTTACTGGAACAGCCTGAATAGCATCTTACAAGCCTTATTCCATTCCTGGTAATTTGTTTTCCCCCCCAGCTTCCAGCTCAATTAGGGTTTCTTTTCTGTTCTGTTCTTGAAAGCTATGCATTGTATGCACATTTGAAGTCTTCTGAAATATGTTGGTTTAGGATTTAAAATGAAATGGCACAGGCAGGTAACAAATGCCAATTTTACCAAATCATAGAAAATTCTAAAAAATATGATTATGACTGGTTATTAACATGTACAGCTTTAATACATAATTCAAGGTTCACTGCTGGTGTTTTGTTAGTAGAAAACCTTAGGCATCAACAATGGTGACAGATAAAACTTGAAAACATAGTATAGGAACAGACTTGCAATCCTGGCACAATATTTCACATTGTTGCAAAGCTTTGCTTAATGGTATACTGCACTTTGAGAGACAGGATATTTTGAATGATTCTGTTGTAGGACTGAAATCCTCTTTATCAGGTTACAGTTGTGGTTATACTCAAGAGTAAGGACAGAAGTTGTCAGCTTTAAAAGTAACATGTAAGTGTATATATGAAGGTTAATAAATGAAAAGATATGCAAAAACACCTATTTTTCTCAGATATGATTTAAGAAATGAGATGGTATTAGATGAAGAGTGCTGTATAGTACTCATTGGTTATAAAAGGGGGGCTGGGGGGTTTGGGTGAGGTTTATTGTCCCATTTTCACCTCATCCAAAGGTGGCAACCCTATAAGTCAGGGATCACCATCCTGACATAGATACCAAGTTGGCACCAGGAGTTGATAGCACCAGAGCGCTATCTGCACTTTTCAAAGGCACCCATGCAAATAAGCCCATTGGGCATGCAAGGCACTAAGGGGCTATTTACTCGCGCATTATGGGCCCATTTGCATATGTAGTGGAGGCAGGTAGTGCAGCGCTGCCCCCCCCTCAGTCTAGGATAGCCTTCCTATCCCTGGTGCTAGTGTTCACCCCATCCCTCTAATCACTAGCCCCAAGTGTATAATTATAATCCCTTGTGACAGTAGTCCATTTTATCCTCCAATCGCCAGTTATACACTTGGGTCTGGTGATCGAAGGGTGGGGGGTGCACTAGCACCAGGGACTATAATTTTACATTCCGGGCTGGTGATCAGAGGGTGGGAGGAACACTAGCACCAGGGACTATAATTTTACACTCAGGGCTGGTAATTAGAGGGTGGGGGAGCACTAACACCTGGGATTATAATTATACACTTGGGTCGGGTGATCAGAGGGTTGATGAAGAGCTTAACTTCATGCTACACATAGTTCTGGAAAAGTTGCCAATTTATTAGCAATTCACAATGTGAAGTTCATTTTTCAGAAGGTTCACTTCCTCCACCTTCTTAAAGCAACGCTTAACACCCTACCCACACCACTTAACCAGAATCCCTAACTAGTTCAAAATTAACATCTTTCTCCCCCCACCACTGCAGCTTCATCCACAACACCTTCATCTGCCTCACCAGCTCCAGCACTGGTAGACAGATTGAAAACCCCTTCCTCACATGATCAAAAACTCAATCTCAGTTTCCTTCCCTTAAGCCACCAAACAAATTACAGAGACCTCCCACACCCAGCCACTGCAGCACCCGTGTATCTGCCACCCACCATGCCAACCTGATTGCCAGGCAAAGGATAACCTGAATACTCAAAGGATGGCAATTGATATAGAGCCTCCTCTCAGCACCTTGGCTGGTTGCTGTCTGCATGAATGGGAGACAGTACACAGTCATAGTTAAAACTGCTGATTACTATGAGTGCACACTGACGCCCACTCATTCAGATGACATTTGGCTGAGGTGGTGACAGGAGGGTCTGTGTTGGTAGCTGTCCTATTGGTCTTATGAATATATCCATTTTCTTGAGGTCCTCGTGGCATGGGAGTGTAAAGTCACTGCGTGCTGCCATTGGTGGGTCTGTGAGGGGGTAACTGTCTAATTTGGCTGGAGGTTGGAATAAAGGAAGTTGTAACTGGGTTTGTGATAAACTGGTTGAAGGATTCTTATTCTTTCTGCCAGTGCCAGGGGTGGAGAGAAGAGAAGAGAAGGGTGATGTGGGTGCTGGAGGAGCAGAGGGTAGGGGAAAGGTTTTTTTTATTTTCAAACTGGATAGGATTGAGCGGAGGCAGGGAGAAGGGTGGGAGGGGTAGTTTATGAGGGTGGGGAAAGGGAAAGTTCTTTTAAAACAGAGTAAAACAGAATAAAAGCACTCTAAAAATGAAGGCAAAGTGATAGTTACCACTGTTTTTACCTGATAAAATGTGATGTGAAATGGCACTTTTCAGATAAAGTGCCACTTTGCATGGTATTCGCCTTGGCAAAGTTGACATTATACAAAAGGTCATGCAAAGTAGTGGCACTTCAAGTAATGCTCTGCATAGCAAAGTTAAAATGCTTCAAATGTGACTAATTCCTGATACCAAGTGTTAAACCACTACCTCTCCTTTCCCCAATAATAGTCCCTGACATCTAGTGGTACCCCCTCTCTCATCGGCCCAACAGTGACTGTTTTAAACCCCTCACTAACCTCTTTGGCCAGATGCAATCTGAATAGATGTTATCAATTCTGAATAATGAAATACACATAGCATATATTTGAAAGACTATGCCTGTAGTTTAATGGACAAGCAGCCAGCCACTCCCCCTTCCTGAGCTATAGAAGCAGTTCCTCCCAGCCTCTCTCTGAAGCACTTTTTCTTTTCAGCCGGCGGCTCTGTCAGTCTGTCCTTTGCATCTGGTGTATTCTTTGCTACCTTCATCTTCATTGCAGCCAGCTGCCCCCAGATTCCTGTGTTTTCTGCTGGCCTTTTGTTTTCCTGTACTGCTCCATTTGGTTTGTATTACTGCCTTCAGCTGTGAGCTTCTTTGTGTTGCTTGTTTTCCCTTCTTCTGTGTTTGTGTGTTTCTATTTTGCACTTTTTTTGGGGTGGGGGCTTCTGTTTCTAGAAACCTTTGTCTTGCTCATATTTTGCTAATCTGGAGCTTGTGCTATTTTACTCCCATTTACTCTCAAGTGAAACTACACTTATCTGTGTGTTTTAGCTCAAATGCTGCTTCCCTGCTATTGCTCTTCCATGTTATACATCTTGATTGTTTTGATCTGATTCAGACTCACTCTGTAACCTAGTCCATGGAACTCAATCCTGATCTTGAACTTACACCAAGAAAATATTGCTGCAAATATTGCTGCTGTTTTCCGTACATTGCTCATGGAACTAAATTGTGCTTCCTAAACTAATACCAAGAAAATCATTGCTGTGTTTCTGCACACTGCCTCTCTCTACAGTTTCTATGTTCATTCAGATCGCTACCCCCTTCAAGCTATACTTAACTGCTGCTTGATGCTGTTCATTACTGGACTCTGCTTGCTTACCTTGCATACAGCTTTATTATACTCTGGAGGTCAGCTTGGCTACTGCCAGTTCTGTAAACTAGTTTTAAATGCTGCATGCGGGTTACAGCGCTTTACCATGGCTTCCTTGTTTTTCCTACAGCAGGGGACTGGGGGGTGTTGTTGAAGAGCTGTGGCCCCATGTAGCTTATTGCCTCATGTCTGAATCTTGCCTTTGCCACTAAAATCCTCCTAGTATCCTGTCACCTTGTAATTGACTTCCTCTATGGGACTTGGTTGGCTTGCCTCTGCTGATCCTGTATTTGCTGCAATAAAGCTTCTGCAAACTGAATAACTTCAGCAAACTAAATAAATATCTTCAGTATACTAAATAAATGAATAAATGAATGAATGCATACATAAGAATATACATACATGAATAAATAGGCATGCCAGCCTCATCCTAGAGTTCCCTGGTGCAGGGCTCTCCCTGTACCAACATCTCACTCTGCACCCCAAAGTCCTCATCTTGAGCATGTGAAGCTGGGAATGGATCCTTCTTACCTGGCCCATAGCTGGGAATGTCCTCACTCCAGGTGGATCTTCTGTCATCAACTGTACTGACAGCACCTCAAGTTGTAGAATTTAAGACTTCAGTGGTGAAGGGGTGGGGCTCTCAGGAGGGCCCCTTTAGCTGCCTGAGTGGGTTCAGAGGCACCCTTTAAACTATTTCCCTACAGCCACCTCTGGTTCACTTGGTTTGCTCTTAGATCGGTAGGCTGGGTAAGTGTCTCAGTGGTTGTTACTCTCCTCCTCCTCCTGTCTTGGAGGTGGCTTGTTGCAGAGGAAACTGGCTTGCAACCCTCCACGGCATTCTTGTTAGAAGGATAGAATGAGAGCTTCCCTCCAAATTGGAATATTTTCCTCCCCCTTTTTATTAGGTTTTCCAAATTGCAGTAGCAGAGCCATCACTAGCTAAATTATTCCACACTTGGAGGGAAGGTGACCTAGGTCTTGGTTCCCCAGAGAGTTCCTCCTCAAAGGTTTTTTTTTTTCTCTCCTCCATGCTGAAGGTCATAATGCCTAGTTAATCTTAGTATTCCCTAGTTTCCTTAGGTAGTTTCCACTGTTGGATGGAGGTGGATGGTGTTCCTACTTGACATTCCTTCCCTCTCTCTTTAGGAGGACCCCTCAATCACCAATGTATTCCGTAGCACTCATACTGTCTTGCTAATCTGTGCACCTCATGTTTTATCAAGCTGCTGTTGCTGTAATTCTACTTCTATGCCTTATGGTCTCTGATTGCTAATGTTCTTTGGTGCTACTACAGTATCTTTTAGGGGATTCTTCCTAAGGTGCCTTTAGCCAAGGGAACCCTCCCGTGGCACCTCTAGGAGTGGAACCCTCTTCTAGGGTTCCTTGCCTCTGGTACCCCTACAGGGTGGTAATTCCTCATGGAATAGAAAGTGCGAATGGCCAAAGTGAAGTAACACAGCTGTACAAGCATAACACTATTCTGGTTGCATTGGCCATTGAATTCATAAAGCTTGGTTTGCAGTATTATACTGCAAACCAGGATTTATGAAATGTGTACTCAGAGTGGATATTTCATAAATCAGATTTCTTCCAATCTATATGGTAGCTGGTTGAGGAGGTGAGTGAAGGGTATGAACCAGCCACCATTTGGGGGTGGGTGGGCTGCCAGTGCTGGAGGATAACAGGGCCACCATATATGGGATCTCAGGAGTTAAAATTTTATAACGCAAATACCAAGCCTCTGGAAATGGGCCTTTAGAGGTAGGATAAAAGCATTTAAAAAAATAGTAAACTGTGCTTTCTTACACCAGGATTGATAGGCAACAATGTCTGGCCACTATGGATTTACTTCCGGTGTAAGGGTGAGCGAAATAGGTCAAAGCCATCTGTGGTTCAGCTTGGCTTACAAAATTTGGCTGTTCCATTTTGGCTCCAAATGCAGTATTTAGCATAGGGTAAAATGGACTACAAATTGGTGGGGCAAGTCAAGGTCAGCAATGTGAATCATTGTACCTTGCATGTGGCAGGTGCTGTTGTCATGTATCTTCTGTAGATTACTGTTTGAGTGCCATGACCCAGTGTGAGCTACATAGAAACATAGAATTTGATGGCAGAGAAGGATTGTTTGGCCTACCCAGTCTACCCATTTATCCCTGCCTACACTGTGACCACAGATTCAACTTGATCTCTGGCTCCCCCTTGGCTTCTTAATTAAGATTTCCTTGTGTCTATTCCATGCATACTTTAAGCCCAACACTGTTTTTTCCCAAGCTACCTCCACTGGAAGACTGTTCCAGGTATCCTTCGCTCTTTTAGTGAAGAAGTACTGCCTTACATCTCTCCTAAATTGTTTGCCTTCCGGCTTCATTGCATGTCCCCTTGTTTTCCTCCATCTTTTCCTCTGAAATGTACTCCCCAGGGGTACCTTGTTCAACACTGTGAGGTATTTATAGGTCTCTATCATGCCTCCTTCTCCCTCTTAATTTCTAGAGTGTACATACTGAGGTTCCACAGTCTGTCCTCATAGAGCTTTTGATGCAGAACCTGCACTATGTTAGTTGCCCTCCTCTGGACAGCCTCCACCCTGTCTTTGTCACTCAGTCTCTAGAACTGGATACAGTACTCCAGTAGGGGGTCTCACCAATGATCTATACAGTGGCAACACCACCTCCCTCCTTCTGGTGATGATACCCCTACCAGTGCACCCCAGCATTCCACTGACCCTGTCTACTGCCTCACCACCTTGAGGTCATTAGATATGATTACTTCTAGGTCCTTTTCCTGTTTGGTGACTGTCAGTACCCCTTCTCCTATTTTGTACTCCACCTCTGGGTTTCTGTGCCCTCTGTGCATGATTATACACTTGTTTGCATTGAAACCTAGTTGCTGTGCTGTTGCCTACTCCTCGACTTTTCTTACGTCTCTACTCATTCTCTCTACCCTCTCTGGAATGTCCATTCTAATGCAGATTTTGATGTTATCTGCAAAGAGGCATATCTTCCCTTCCAGCTCATATGCAATGCCACATATAAAGACACTAAAGAGAACTGATCCCAGTACTGACCCCTGGGGTACCCCACTGATCACCCTCCCTTCCCCTGAGTGAGTGCCATTTACCACCACCTTCTGCTGCCTCTCCATAAACCAATTCATTACCCAGCTGACCACCTCAAGACCCACCCCTATGCTGTCCAGTTTTCTTAGCAATCTCCTATGTTGAAAGGTGTCAAAGGCCTTGCTAAAGTCTAAGTAGGCCACATCCACTGCCCCACCCTAACCTATTTCACTAGTCACCCAGTCATAGAAATCTATCAGGATTGTCTGACAGAACTGCTCCCCTATGAATCTATGCTGCCTTGGGTCTTGTAATCCACTAGATTCAAGATACTCCACCATCCTTTCCTTCAGCAGTAACTTCATTAATTTCCTCTACAGTAATAGTTACTATGCACTGCTGTCCTCAGGATATCTACCCCCTCATAGTCTCTGACTCTCCACTTTATGTCATTTAAATTACATATTCTCCCTTGGAACACCATAGATTTTACAATATTTTCATATTATGATTATTTCTTATTACTGTCCCTTCTATCCTTTGGTCTCATTCTGACATCAAATTCTATGTTTCTATAGTCCCTGTAGAGGGTGATAAGGGTTTGAGGGATGAAGGAGCGAGGGAAGAGGGCAACAAACCACCAGTACAATAGGTTGGTGGGGTGAAGTAATATATTAAGAGTAGATTTGATTGATCTTTGGTCTTCTGTTGTCAGCTTTTATGTTTTTATTATTTTTATGTTATTTATGTTATATTTTCGATAATGATTAGTACAAAATGATAGTCATACAATATTAAAGTCGGTTTGATTAGTTTTTATGTAATATTTTGCATTTATACAGTATGACAACATGATTTTTGATAATTAATAGGGCTGTGCAAACATCCCAAAGTTCAACCTCAAGAATTTTGATTGTCAAAGTGTGTGGGGTTACCCAGAGTTCTCATGCAAGTCAACCAGTTTGCCCTGGCTTACCCAGTGTAAGCAATGGGGTGAGTATTGGTAAATGAGATGGCAAAGGTAAACGTAAGGGGTGCTTTGCATGCACATGGCTGGTGGGACTTCCGAGGGGGTTATCCTGTTCACGTCCTGGGCACTTGTGTGTTCCCATCCTCTTTGCATTTTGTTACAGTTGTGAACCATGCTTCACAGTTCAACTGTTTCACCTGTACTGCACTATTTGGACCATGGCAAACCAGTCAAACTAAAAGGTCAGCCTGTTTTCCCTAGTAGTATGCCACAGTCTGAAACAAACCCCCCAAATTCAAAGTGTTCAATTCTTTTGGAGAACCAGACATGTAGCCCTAATATTTAGTGTTTTGTGTTTTGAAGAACTAGTCAACTTCTGTGGTTTTTAGTTTTAATAAAAATTAAAAATAATTAGCAGTATAGTCAAGAGGTTAGAATAAAGAGCTCTGAATGAACTTGGTACATCCAGTAGACCTGGGTTTGATTCCAACAACCTCCATTTGCATACTGTGTGACTCTAAACAAGTCACATAACCTCCCCAGTGCTCGCAGGTAACTCCTGAAAACAGGCACTTGTGCCTAGTGGGTCTTACCTGGTTACCAAAGAGTAAACAAAAAATTCATTTTACTGTTACGTGTTTTTTATTACCAAGAAAAATAGTTGTATGATAGTATAATAGTAATACACTTTTTTAAATCACTGTATAAGATTGTGAATAATGTCATGTGTGGCATTCATGTGTACTCCTCACCAGAAGGACCATGGGAAGGGTTGCTTACTGTCAAGGTCCCTAGTTCTCCATGGCACTTAATTCCTTATTTCTTTAGCAGGGCTCCTATGCTAATTTCGATAGTGTAACTTATTCATTTCTGTTACAGGATGCAGACCTGGCATGACAAAATAATATTGATATAATTATTATTATTTATTGTTGATAAAATATTAACCATTACTGACATCACCTGATGAGCGTATTGGGTAGTTTCAGGAAAAACAAGGAGGAGGAGACAAGACACAGGAACTATGGAAATACTGTAAATGATTTATCTTCATTTACAATGCTTCAGTGGCTAAAATAAATCATGTCATTTATCTATAAGGTTTCTCCATCAACTACATTGTATAAAACACATAAAGAGTAACATGATGCTATTACTATAATATAAACATCTGTTTTTTGTTCATTTGTATGTCTTTTTCTGTTGTTTATATGACAACACCATAATCTGTGAAACTTAATGCTTTGTGTTCAGAAGAGATAGTCAACCACTCTTTTTTTATTTTAAAGTAAGTTAACTATTATTTATTTATTTTTTATTTATATGCCATTAAAAATAGTTTGCAAGTAGAGCAGGGCTGCAATGGTTCAGTGTAAAAAAGGACCACTTAGCTTGGTCAAAGTTAAAAAGGCATTTTATTTCTCCTTAGAAAACATAGCAGCAGCACCCCTCACCAGACACACAGACATTTTCACATCAATCTGACACGTTCCCAAGGCAAGGAAAATACAAGACTCACAGCTCTCATTAAAGCACCACTCTTAAAGTGCCAGTGCAGAAAAAACATTACCATCAAAACGTATCAAACTGTGCATTCTCAAATAAATACAGTAGCTATAAACATATAACTCAGTGAAATAAAGTAAAATACTACACATGCACACATTATTTTAAATAATCACAATTATGCATATTAGGCACCTGTGCTATTCATTTCATCAACCTATTAGAACACACCAGTGGTTAGTTTTTAAAAAAATTCTTATTCATAAGCTATCATACAAAACTGTTAATCACAAACAAAACTGTTAATCACAACCTCTCTTAAACACTCAAGGCATCTACTGCACAAACAAGGTGAATATCAATTGCACAATAGGAAAGATATATAGACTATGCATTACATTCACCTATTAAGACATACCAGGTGTATACTATTTTAAAGTCTCTTATATATAAACTGTCAGTTCCAAGCTTTCTACTATATACAGTGTGTCTATTGCACAAAAGGAGGAAATTGCACACAGGAAAAAATATTGCACAAATAAAATATTACTCAGACAATGTGTGACTTACATACATTTACATTTCTCTAGGTTTTCTTCAAAAAAGATACAAGGCTGAACATGGCATTAAGGCCCATCTGGGCATGTGCCTTCAAAGTATATTGCCACTTGCTCTTTGTTTGTAACAGTCTGTTATTCAAGTTACCAGCCTTAATATTGAAAGAGACCTTTTCCAGGCCTTGAAATTTAAATTTGTGTCCTGGGCCTTTTTGCATCACATGCACTGCTAATGCACTTGTTTTGTCTTTGTTCTCAATTCTTTGTAAATGTTCAGATACCAGATTTTTAAACAATCTTTTAGTCTTTCCCACATAAAAATGATGACACTCACAACTTGTCACATAAATAACATTTTGTGTTGATCAATTAATAAAATGTCTACTGTCAAAGGTTTTACCTTTAAGGGGGTGTTTAAATGTGGTACCCAATTGTATATAAATACAAAACGAATAATGTCCACACTGAAAAGTTTTGCATGGAAAGGTAGAGCTTGGAGTTTTAGCTGGTGCAGTATATAGACTTCTGGTAACCAAGTTCGCTATATTTCTGCTTCTCTTGTACACCATTCGGGGTAGGTTTTGGCCTTCATATTTCAACTTTGGTTCCAGAGACAGCAAGTTTCAGTGTTTAGCCAGTACTTCTTTTATCTTATATGCTTGAGGGGTAAATTCTGTAACAAATTTAAGGAAAACTGGTTACTTGATCGATTAGTTATATCATTTTTTTCTAACAAAGTAATTCTACCAATAGTGTCCACTGTCTCTTCAGCATTTCTCACTATTCCCTTATTGTAACCCCTCTCATAAAATCTCTCTGATATCACTAAGGCACTTTTATTATATCCAGCTTCAAAGGTTGTATTCCTCTTAAGATGCATGAACTGGCCTTTAGGTATGTTTTCCATTATGTGCCTGGGGTGACAACTAACAAACTGCAATACTGCATTTTTAGAAGAGGGCTTTCTATATAAATAGATGTCCAATCCCTCCATGTCATTTTTAACAATAAGTAAATCCAAAAATGCAATTTTCTGCAGATTCTCATTTTTTGTGACCCTCAAGTGGAATTTGTGGTTTCTAAGTATACCACAAAGTCAGATAAGGCTGATGCCCCCCCCACACCAATATGATGTCATCAGTGTAGCATTTGTACAAAAACAGATATTGTCTATAAGTGTTCTCCTCTGACATTACACATTGTGGCACCCAATGTGCCTGATATACTTTGGGGTAGTTTAGTGCAAAGGAGGCCCCATCACTGTGTCCTTTATCTGTAAGTAGAAATCCCTGTTAAACACAAAACAATTGCAGAAAAAATAGTTGTTTGATAGTAAAATAGTATACTTCATTGGGTAGCTGTAAAAGATTGTAAATAATACCATCTTTGACACTCAAGTGGACTCAATATTGGAAGGACCATGGTAAGGGTTGCTTGTGTGCTTTGGAGGCCTGTTCATGACTGTAGAAGTGGAATAAGCTTTTGAAACACACAGCACTGCACGCACTGTCTGGCCTGGTATGCTTGCACAGTGAGAAGCATAGTGGAATATTTTATTCATGCTTCAGTTCTTCATATGAGCATCTTCAGGAGCCAGCAGCTTCTACAGTGATGAATGGTTAAAGATCAAGAGCCATCATCGGCCATCAATGAGTTTTGAAATGCATGCCAGGACGGTGCCTCTTCTCATGCACGCAACAGCAGCACCAGAATTTTAATGGTGTAAAGTTCCACTGACTTGCTGCTCCTGGTGTCTGCTACTCTTTCAGTGATGTAGTACTTCCTCACATCCATCCTACCCACTGTCCAAATTTATCACAGGCCCTCTGATTCTGGTGCTCTTCCTCATTTAAAGGGGACTCTCGTCCTTCACACTTTTCACCCCTATGAGGTATATGTAGGTTTCTATCATATCCTGTCTCGCACTACTGTCTTCAATTGTTATATATGTTCAGGTCCCTCAGTCTCTTCTCATAGGGCTTTTGGTGCAACCCCTGCACCATTTTAGTCTCCCTTCTCTGGATTGTCTTCACATTATCTATGTACTGTAAGAGGTGTGGCCTCCAGAACTGGATAGAATACTCCAGGTGAGGTCTCACCAGTGAGCAATATAGTGGCAACCCCACCTCCCTCTTCCTGCTGGAGATACATCTCCATATGCATCCCAGCATCCCACTGACCCTATCCAGTGCTTTGTCTCAGTGCCCCACCACTTTGAGGGCATCATATATGATAATTCTGTGGTCCCTTTCCGGCTAAGGTACTGACAATACCTCCCCTCATCCTATACCCTGTTCTTGGGTTCCTTTGCCCTAGGTTAATAATTTTGCACTTTTGGCATTGAAACCCAACCGCTATGCTCTTGACCACTCCTGGAGTATCCCAAGATCTTTATGCATTTTTCCACCCCTTCCTTATTTTCCGCCTTATTACAGATTATGGTGTTATCTGCAAAAAGGCATACCTTCCCTTCCACTTTATCTGCAATGTCACTTATGAAGACACGGAAGAGTACTAGCCCCATTACTGAGCCCTGCAGTACCCATTTGGCAACTCTCCCATCATTAGAGTAAGTGCCATTAAACACCACCTTCTAACGCTCATCCGTTAACCAGTTTCTAATGCTGTTCACCACTTTGGATCTCACCCTTAGACTGTTCATTTTTTTATTTATTATGTTTTTGTGCCTTTCCCTTAATGCTGCTAACAGAGCTTTAGCTCCTACCCCACATGCTGACCCACTATGCCCAGGCTTACCCCCCTGGGCAGGGCCACCAGGCAGGCACCCCCTCTCCACAGTCAATGTAGACTAGCCCTGGCTTACCCCCCAGAGTGCAGCTTTGGGAACAGGACCTCTGGTGGACACTGATGGCAGTGGGAGCAGTGAAGGGAGGGGCACTGCAATAGGGACCAGAGATTTTGTTAGCTGTGTGGTATTATCTGAGGGTGGGACATGCAATGAAGTCCCACATCTGCTCCATCCCTTATAGGTAATGGCACTGACACAATGGGTCCCCCCGGCATCTGCTAGAGGTCCACGGTGTGTCAGACTCTCTATCCCCCTCCCCTTGGAGAAGGAGAACAATCTCTAGGATGTTCAGTCCTTCTCCCCTCAACTGGCCCTCTGATGTCCAGAGTCCATTTCCAAACCCAGGTCATCGGCATCACAGACTGACACTCTGCCACTGTGCAGGCAGGCCAGCAGGCTGTTCAATTTCTTAATTAGTCTCCTGTGTGGCATAGTGTCAATGGTCTTGCTAAAGTCCTGATAGACCATGTCCACAGCCCTCTTCTGAGCTATTTACTTAAAATATTAGGTGGAGATATGAATTGCATAATGGACAGAGTTCACAACAGGTCAGTGGCTACTCCATTTACATTCACAAGGATTTCCATATCCTTTCACTCTGTGTTTAAGGAGCATTCACTGTTGGACCCCTGGCACTTTTTATTTTCATCCACTACAGAATATACATTTTTTTCACATATTCACATAAATCATATGCAAGAGTAGATTTATTTTGAGCTAGCCTGCAGGTACAGCTGTTCATCTTCCATTTGTGATGCCTATAACCCAAGTTCATAAGTGAACTCTGGATCATCAGAGGGTCAACCGGGGATGGGAGATGGGGAGAAGGATGAGCATTTAATGCACAGGGAGGGATCTAGCATCCAGATATATTCTGACCCCTAGCAGTTTCTAGGGGTAGGTGTACCTGGCACCAGCACATGGATTTGTGGAGTGTCAGACATCTGAATGTTGGGCATGGGAGCACATTCAATGTGCACTGACATCATTGTACATCCTTTTCACCAGGGCATCACCACAAGGAAAAAGCTCTTCATGTAGCTGCAGAATAAAGTAGGGGACTCCACAGATTCTCTCTGCCCAAATGGTGCTCAGCTGGCTCATCGTGGAATCCAGGTTGATGTCACTGTCTCTTCTAGCCTGCCAGGGAGCCCCACCATGAGGTATAGGTCACTGGCCTGGAAAAACAAAATACTTGATATGCCCACTGAGTAGTGGGTGAAAATTAAATGGGCCAAAAGCCTACTTTCTCTTACACAAACCAGTAATCCAATGCCTCCCTGTGCAGGAGACTGGGGAAATGCTGGATGGGGATCTGGTGTTGTTCTTAGTGGCTGATAGACTAGTACATCCCCACCTGACCTGAAGTGAATAAAAAGAGTTTACAAAAAAGAAACAGATTTATTCCCCTCTCCACTTCTCTTATTTCCAGCTTCTGTTCAGTAGCTCACAATGCCATTGGTGTGACTAATAATGAGCCTATTAAACTAAGTTAATGGGAGGCAGAGAGGGTTGCTTCCACTGGAATATTGAAAGGAAACTAAAGGTTTGTATGCCAACTAGAACGCAAAAGGCACATAGCCAAGGCTATTCAAGAATTTCTAGACTTTAACCTTATGAAGAGGCCCCCCTCAACCAACTTTACTGGGAACATCTTAATGCATATTTTATATTACAAATTAAGTTTAACACTCTAAGCAATGCTCAGATGGAGCACAATCTATTACTTAGTAAGTGGTATCTGTCTTTGATGGTGGCATTCGAGGAAACGTTTGGCATGGCAAATCCCAATAAATCCAATGATAAAGCAATATCTTCATTTAGAACCTCAGAGGAAACTAACTCAAATCCTCTGAAATCAGGGAGTAGTTGTTTCTTTTATGATTCATACTACACTTCAACACTGGATTCCTCACAGTTACAGATTCCAAAGTTGAGGCTACCCTTCTCAAACTGATAAATGTCCAGCTGGCAGACCTGAACTCCAATCTTACATGTTATGAGGTATCCTCAGCCCTGAAAACATTGTGTAGTCAAAAGGCCCCAGGTCTGAAGGGACTACCAAATGAATTTTATACAAACTTTTGAGGACATCTTTCCCATTCAGCCACACTTAAAGAAAATATAAGCTGTAGCTGTCCAGACCAGTCAGAAAAATTTGTCAGCTGTATCCACCCACACTGACATACATTAATGTTGCTGATATACAATGGATGGACCCATCATTCCTCATGTCTTTCTTCCAGTGTGAACTACTCATCTGATCAGCAGAGAATCAATGCTGAAACTCACTGTCGCGTTTTAGCATGTGTTTTACTTATTTGATTTCATTTTTGATATTTTTAAATGTTACTGTATGCCACCATTGAAGGAACCTCTATTCTGTATCTGTCATTATGGCAAAATAAAGATTAATAAGGATGACACACACTTTGTGTATACTGCCTAGGCCTCTCACATGACAAGAAACACTGAACCATTTTGTCAGGGCTTTAACTAGTCAATGAGGAGACCTCATTGGAAGGCATTAGAAGTCTTTTTTCTAGAAATGGGTGGTGGACACAGCTTGAAGCTGCCTTTAACGCTGACTTTGTCAAACTGCTCCAAGGGATCTACTGCTTTGATGTCCCGATGGAAATCGCAGCACTCAGCAATGGTTGAAAAATATCCACTGCGGCTGTCAAAGCAGAAGAAAATAACATTCAAATGTCCTCCTCTGACAAAGAGAAGTACTGACATCAAGTAAACAATGATATCAAGGTGATCTCCCTGTCTGTTCAAATTCTCCTCTGCACTCTGGAGCCACTGGTGATAATTTCACTTCTCAGATGTAGACCAGGCCATGTCCTTGGGTTTTTCTTCCCCCCTGACCATCTCTGAGATACAAACATTTGGGAATGGCAGATGCTTTGCCTCTGATTACAGCCAATGCCTGGTCAGGCTGCGGCCATCCAAGGTGGTGACTTCAAGCCTAACACAGGTGTCAATAATAGATCATGCTGCAGACAATGTCTTCTCTGTTCATGAAATTCCTGTTAAGGCCTTGCCATCATTGCCAACTGCATCATTGTCATTCTCAGCTGGCCCTTTGACACAGTCAGCACTGGTCCAGGGTGCTGTGGGTTTGACTCCCATCATCAACCAGATACCTCATCCATTGATGCAGCCTCCCTATAGAGAACCTCTGCAACCACTTTTCCCAGAAGAGGAGGAGTACAATCTTTTTTTTTTTGCCATAAAGATTTTTATTGGCTTTTTTGCGTAATAAGACAGTATGAAAAAATACAATAGCAGTCATAAAAATCATATGAACATACAAGAAATACTTTGATTGAATAAACAAGGAAGTCTTCTGAGTTACAATATTTCTGTTATATATGAAAGCCAAAAGTACAGGATAACCATATGATATAAATATATACCATCCTACAGCTTTAGCCCTTTAATCTCACTCCAGCTTTTCGGCCAGTGCCTCCTGTTTAGCTTCTGTGTTTTAGGACGGCAGGAGAGGGAGAAACCAGACTGAATCCAGCTGAGCTCCTGGTTTAGCTTCTGCATTTTAAAATCAAACTTTGTGATTCTGAAAGGCACCAATGGGGTGCGCAGATTCAGGGCCGCATCAGGTTTTTGTGGGCCCTGTGCAATGGACCTCTAGAAGGCCCCCCTCAGACCTATCTGTCTACTACAAAAAAAAATTACAAAACACACCACCAGTCAGCTTTCCATCACCAAACATCTGGTTACCCACACAGCAGTAGTACAGCAACAAGCAATTCAGAAAAAATTCCACAGATACCACCCCTGCAGCATCAGGCCAAGCCAGGCACTCAAGCTTGAATTGCGAATTTTGACCTTCCGACCTGTAGAAGGCCAGCCCCCCTCAGACCATCTGTCTGTAAAAAAAAAAAAAAAAGAATAAAATCACACCACCAGCTAGCTTGACAATATGCCAGCTCTTCTCACAGCAGACAGCAAAGCAGCAATGCAGATAGATAGGCAGATTTAGTAGTCTCCAGACAGTGCAACGGGTCACAGCTCAGCCTCCTTCCTCCTCCCGAGTTTCTCCTCCCTTCCTCGCTGGTTTCAGGGTCTCTACCTGTCCTACCTGCTGGTGTGGTGTGATCACGGCACCATGTGGTTCACGTAAGGAAGCTTTTATTTAAATTATCCACCCATGCTGTCAACTTCTTGTCTGGTGCATTCTTGCTGCCATTAGCTCCAACCAAGTCCACACAGGCCTGACGCAGTCACAGTCAGTGGTCTGTGATTGCACTGACAAGTTGTTGCTACAACTGATCCAATCAACGATCGCTCTACAGTCCTGGCAAGCAGTGACTCTTTGCTCTGCACCTCTACTCTGCCACATCAGTGGTGTGGGGGAGAACTTTGAATTCAAACTCCCACCTGTGTGCTGACCATCAGTGCTGCCTTCACAACAACAACGTCATTAGAGTGAGAAACTTCGCAAACAGCCAGCTGACTGGCCAGGTTGCTCAAACCCACCCCACCACCACACTCTACTCCAGCCATTGGCTGCTGCCTGCATATTCCTTCCACACCCCATCCCAAACCACGGCACAGAATGCTAATGGAGCGTGGCCCAGGGTTAACAGGCAGGCAGCCTTGGCTTATTTGGAAGGAAGGGGAATGCCTGGACCAGTGCCATTTCTCATAGTTTTCTTGTCCACAGGCAACCGGTTCAGCGGCGGCAGCAGTGTATGTTATCATGGGCCAGGCCACCACCTGCTTCACTAGGCAGTAAGTACTAGTAGGCAGTGGTTAAGGAGGGAGCCTGGAGCAGGAAAACAAGCATGCTGCCAGTGCAGTGCTACAGCTAAGTTTACCTTTTTTTTTTAGCCCCACCTGGGCCCCTCTCTGGTGTCAGAGCCCTGGGCATTTGCCCGGGTGGCCCGGGGGCTGAAGTCAGGCCTGCACAGATTGCCTTCTCAAATGACCAGTCAGGGCACAATCTCTGAAAACCCATCACAGCTGAGGGGTACAAATAGAGTTATGAGCTGCACTCCATAAAGGCTGCCTCTACGCTACAAGCTACATCTCTGGTCAGCTTTCCTGTTCACCCAGAAATTTTAGCCAGCCTCACTGAGCAGCAGACACAGGCCACTGCCAAATTCACCACTCAGCACACTGGCACTTATGGAGTGGGCTCCTGTTGAGCCTCCAAACAGCACCAGCATTCTGCTCTGCTCCAGGTGAGCCCCCTGACAGCACTGGCAACAGACATTAATTACATTTTTTTTCCATCCTACAGCTACTACCTTTACAACATTTTCTACCATCCTACAGCTTTAGCCCTTTAATCTCACCCCAGCTTTTTGACCAGCACCTCCTGTTTAGCTTCTGTGTTTTGGATCACAGGAGCAGAGGAAGTAACCAAGTTAAATCCATCTGTGCTCCCGGTTTAGCTTCTGCATTTTAAGATCACACTTTGTGGTTTTGAAAAGGCACCAATATGGTGCACAGATTGTCTTCTCAAGTGATCAATCTGGGTTCAATCCTGAAAAACATCACCGATGAGGTGTACAAAGGGAGAGCAGTAGGCAGAAAATCAGATAAAAGGAAATCTCAGAGCTTAACTCATGGCTCAAGGACTGGTGCAGTAAAATGGACATCAATTTATAGGGATTGAAGGACTTCTGGAATGGGGTTCTTCACATACGATTGCTAACACCACACAAAGGAGGGAGTCCATGCACTAGGTCAAAAGTTTGATGTGTTTCATGGTCATTTAAACTAGAGAAGGGGACTGGGCACTCAGCACCTTCACAACACCCCTCCCCTATTACCAAACAGTGCATCTTCCTTCCATCCAGCTGGAGAAACAACTGCAAACAGCACATCTTCCTTTCATCCAGCCAGAGATGCAACTAGAACAACAAGACATAAAGTAGGTTGCAGTACAAAAACGAAAAAGAAATAAGACAAACTCTCACGATCAGACAAGAAGCAAAGCATGGAGGGCAATGTATGTCAGTGCTTCAGCCTAGCAAACAAAATCCCCAACCTTAATGCCATGCTAACAGAAGCTAATTTAAATCAGCTGAGTAGAGCCGCACACAAGGAGTAGAGCCAAGACAAGGATGGGTGCTCTGAGACAAAACCAGCAAGTACAGAGAAACAGTCTCGCACACCCAGGCCACAGAAATAAATGATCCACATTAAAAATTGTGGATTAGCTTGTTTTACTTATTAAATAGCAGCGGATACATATGAGTACATACAGTACAGAGTACGAAAAGACACAGAAAAACTCATCATGCACGCTTTCACTTGAACATGAGCTTTGTGTGCCAAGACTGTTTCTGTGTACATAAGATTTAATTTAGATTGGATAGTGGTCACAGAGACATGGTTCACGGAGAACCACACCTGGAATGTCACAATCCCAGGCTACAAGCTAATCAGAAGGGACAGAAAAGGCAAAAAGGGAGCAGGGGTTAACGATATATGGCAAAGAGGAAATCAAAGCCTCTGAGAGGTACAGGATTCAAAACACCACAGAGACTCTTTGGGTCACCCTCAATGCTGGGGATAAAGCCCCAGTACAGGTGGAAGTAATCTACAGGCACTCATCGCAGGACAAGGGCACAGACAAATAACTCCTTGAATCTATTCTTTTTTTTTTTTCTTTTCTTCTTTTTGGGCCAAGTTCCTCTAGCCCCATGAACAGGCTTGCCTGGCTCCTGGTGACATGCCCCCTCATACTCTGGGAAGCCCCCCCCCCGAGTGGGGCCACCATAGACAGAACTGTCATGGCCAGAGGGGACAGGCACCTGGAGTGGCTCATACGCAGGGAGAAGGCATTTTTTTCTATGACTGCTCCCTCCAGAGCAGAGTGCATGCAATGATGCAACCTGAGGAGGAACCCACATGCTTCCATGCGCTCTCCCCTCACTGCGCCTGCACTTGGCTCCCCCATGCTCTTGCATGGCACCTGCCCCAGCCTCCACCAGGTGCCTGTGCTGCACGCCCCTTCACTGGAGAAGGAGAGCTCTGGACACTCAATCCTTCCTCTCCCTCGAACCCACAGTGGCCCGTGCCTGCCTCGAACATGGGTCGCCATTGTGGCATGAGGTCATTCGAATCCATTCTTGTGATGACAGATAAAGATGATCTCCTGCTGGTAGGAGATTTCAACCTGTCAGATGTGAACTGGGTCTCCTACACAGCCTCATCAGAAAACAATAATGAATTCTCATAGCTCTCCTGGGGTAGGTCTCACACAATAGTTGAGTCACCTACAAGGGAGGATGCAATCCTTGACCTTGTTCTTACAAATAGCACAAGGATATCAGACATTACCATGGGATTTACCCTAGGGTACAGTGATCATAGGTCATGTGGGCTTACTGACAACAGATACGAAAATACCACATACACTTAACGAAAAATCCTCAACTTCAGGAATGCAAACTTCAGCAAAATGAAATCCTCCTTAAAAAACTGTACAATTATGAATTATACTGAAGTGTAAAGACAACCTGGGAAACAATAAAGAACATGCTAACCTACTTAACAGAAAAATATTCAAAGGTGATCAGAAAATCAAAATGCAAAAAAAAATACTTTGGTATACAAAGGAAGTGACATCAATAATAAAGGCAAAGAAAAGAGCTTTAGAAAGTTTAAGGAAACAAAACAGATACAGACAGACAAGAATACAGAACAAAGCTAAAGGCCAAAGCTACACAAGAGTGGCAGCAAGGAGGAGGAGGCAAAAAAAGAAATGACTTGTTAGCCTCACCTCCATCGTAGGAAAGATCATGGAGTCTATACTCAAGGAAAGGATAATGGCATAACTGGAAGCCAGCGGGAAGCTGGACCCTAAAGAACATGGCTTCTCATCTGGACGATCATGCTAAACACACTTGGTGGAATTCTTTGATTGGGTAACTAAGGCAGTAGACCAGGGTGGGGCTGTAGATGTTGTATAATTAGACTTCAGTAAGGCCTTCAATTCCATCCCATACAGATGGCTCATCAACAAACTGGAGAACACAGGTATATGATGTAAGATGGTATATTGGGTGAGAAACTTGTTACAGGGGAAGACCCAGAATGTTCTAGTAAATGGTGCTCTATCACTGGAAGGGAACATAATTAGTGGGGTCCCGCAGTGGTCAGTGCTGGGACCAATACTGTTCAGCATATTCATTAGCGACATCACAGATGAATTGGAGTGAAAGGTATGACTGTTTGCAGATGACACTAAACTCTGCAACAGTGTGGACACGCAGGAAGGGACCAAAAGGATGGAGTCGGACCTTAAGAAACTGGAAGAATGGTCCAAGACTTGGCAGTTGAAGTCTTGCACCTGGGAAAAAGAAACCCAGGGACTAAATACTTATTGGGGGGTGAAACATTAATTGTCACCGACCTTGAACAAGACCTTGGAGTCATGGTATCAAATGACCTGAAGGTGGGAAGGTAGTGTGAAAATGCGGCATTAAAAGCCAGCAACAACCTAGGATACATAGGCAGGGGTATTACAAGCAGAAAGAAAGAGATGATCCTATTGTACAGATCTCTGGTGAGGCCTCATCTGGCATACTACATCCAGTTCTAGAGACCACACCTTTAAAAAGACATATATCGATTGGAGTCGGTGCAAAGGAGAGTCACAAAGATGGTTCAAGAGCTCCACCATAAACCCAATGAGACTAGACTTAGGAAATTAGACTTGTACTCCTTGAAACAGAGGAGAGACTGGGAAGACATGATAAAGACCTTTAAATACCTCAAGGGAATCAACTCAACACAAGAGCAGAGTCTCTTCATTGAGAATAGAGATGCATGAACCAGAGGGCTCAACAGAAGTTTGGTAGGGCATACATTCCGGAACATTGTCAGAAAGTTCTTCTTCACAGAAAGGGTCATGAAGCCTTGGAACAGACTACCACAGGAGGTGATGGACGCAAAGACTATTAAGGAATTCACACTATTCTGGCATAGGCATTGTGAGATACCGAAACAAGGAAGTATATCCTAGGGGTGTAGTCAAACAAACACACAGGCAAACTAGATAGATTAAGTGATCTCCATCTGCCATCACATTCTTATGTTCTTTTGTTCTTAAAAACAAACTGCAAAGCACTATGCACAGATGATAAAACAAAATATGATAAAAATTAATGACTAGGTCTCAAGTAATATAAAGGAAAACTTCTGTCCATAATCAAATCCTGCTGTGTTCCCAAAACAATTAATGACACAATAAGAGAAAAACTAGATGGCCCAAAGAGGAGTAGTGTCTGAAAAGGTTAACTAGAGGAGGCAGGAAAAGTCAAATGGAGCAGGAACATGTTTCACTCTCAGGAGGGGAAGATTCTTTTAACTTGAAGTAATAGAAAAGATAAGCATGAAAACAAGTTTCAACCATTGGGTCACAGTGCTAAGTTGGGTATGGGGAATTTAGCCAGAAAGGGTTGCCAAGTTTGTTTATACACATAGGGCTGGGATATTCAAAAGGGTTGCACAATGCGCAATAGGGTTGTGCCTGCGCAAGTCAGAAAATGCGCCATTCTGCGATATTCAGCAGGAGGCAGTTGCACCACTGAAAACATGCTGAGCAACAGCGCAATGCTAATGAAGGCATGCGCAACCAAAGGGGGTGGAACCATGCATAAAGTGCGCAGTGCGATGTTCAAAGACTTGCGCAATGCGCAACAGTGGATCAGGCAGAAGTTGCGCCATAGCGGAAATGAGCCAAAATAAAAAGGAGCAAGGAAGAGGCGCAAGAACGCTACAGGGAAGCCACATGAGGCAGGGAGAGAGACAAGGCCAGAGGGACAAAGAGGGCAGGCCAGGGAGATCAGAGGACAAAATGGGGGCAAGGAAAGGTGTGTGGGGCCACAGAGTGCAGAGGCCAGTAGGTGTACCCGGTGCAGTGGATGTAGCAGTCAGGACAGCGGGGGAACAGAGCAACAACAGCTGGGAGGGAACACAAGCCAGGACATGGACAGTGCCACCTTCATATGGAAGCCGTAATGAGGGGGGTGAGAAGGCATGCTGCAGGAGGACGTGGACGTGGAAGGGCCCGTTGGCGGTACACCCCCAACAGGCAGTACCGAGCCCACACCAGCTTTGAGCTTTACTCAGATGTCGAGATTGTGGGCCGGTACCACCTGAACAGGGCAATACTAAGGCAGATCTGTGAGCTGTGCAGTGATGTGATGCAGGCACCCACATGACAGAGTCACGCTTTGTTAGTGGAGACAAAGGTAACAGCCTGCATGTGCTTGCTCACCACGGGTACCTTCCAGAGACCAACAGGGGACACCACAGGCATAACACAGTCGGCCACGTCACACATCCTCACCCAGTTCCTCAGCGCACTGCTGCCACATGCTGCAGAGTACATCCATTTCCCCAGCACCATGGCGGAGCGCACAGCAAACATACAGGAGTTCCACAGGGTAGCACGTATGCCTGGCATGCTAGGGGCGATAGACTGCACCCATGTGGCCATTCAGACACCACCTGGCCCCCTATAGGGCCACCTATATGAATCGAAGGGTTATGCCAGTGTCAACTGCCAGGTGGTGTGTGATGCCGTGGGCGATCATCAATGTCTGTGCCACGCACCCTGGGGAGCACATGATTCATTCATATGGTACCAGCTTGGCACTGTGCCATTGATTTGAGAGTGGAACATCCCCACAGGACACCTAGTGGGTGAGTATGCATGTAGAACTGACAAATCGGGGGCAAGGGGGGGTAAGCCACAGGTGCCATGGGTGTGGCACACAGGGTTAGAGGCAATTTGAGCCTGAACAAGACACTAACCTCCACTATCTTCACACAGGTGACAGTGGATACCCACTCCGTCCCTGGCTGCTCACACCCTACCAGCAGCCCACGACCCCATCACAGCAACGCTTCAATGAGGCACACGCCGCCACACGCAACATCATTGAGCAGGTGTTTGGGATGCTGAAGGCATGCTTCCATTGCCTAGACACCTCTGGCGGTGCTCTACAGTATAGCACCTCAAAGGCCTGTGGGATATTCCTGGCCTGTTGTATCCTGCACAACATGGCCAAAGACCATGGGATAGCTGTACAGGTTGAAGAGGGGACAGCGATGGGGACAATGGTGATGCCGGTGAAGATGGGGATGGGCAGCCTCCCTTGAACGACGGGGACCCCTACTGATCCGCTGGCCCAGCTGCACCGGGACACCATCACAGAGAAGCACTTCAGCCAACACAGGTAAGTCATGGGGCCATGTGCAACCACCAGTGTCTAGGGCACAACCCATGTACACACATGGAAACACACCAGGGGTGCATGACGGCAAGTGAAGTGGCAGGGCACAGAGGCACACACAGACAACCATGAAGGGGTGAACAGTAACACGCCACATGGACGGACACACACACACACACACAATAGGCACAAGGTGCACAGGGGTCAGGTGCAAAACAGAGCCGGAACACAGACACTAAAGACACACATATCCACAGGCCACCATGTCCACTGACTGTCCATGTGCATGTGTCAGATGCTGGGCACCATCGCACTTTGGTGTACAGCACAATGCAGGCATCATCATGCACATGCACCTGTGGACAGCAGTCGGGAGGGTGTGCAGGTGGTCCATGTGTCTGCGAGTAGGGCTGGGCACCCACCGGTGCATTGCCCACCAAAACACACATTGCACACAGGGCAGCAACAGACAGGGCCCACACTGGGAGACAGCTCATTCTTGCTGCACAGTGCCATGGCCTCCTCGGATGCATGGGCAGCCCCGCCGAGACCCAGCAGCACTGGCAGGCTGAGCACGGGCCTCATGGGGTGGCACCGATGGTCCACCAGGGGTTCCACTCGCTTGAGCGTGACCATGCCCGCAGGTGTCTGCAGCACACCGAACATACCTGCACCGGAAGTGCTGGATGCCCACAGCTGAACCCGGCATTGACAGGGTGGGTGTCACACGATGCCAGGAACAGGGAGTGGATAGTTTACTGCATGGTGTGAGTGGCACAGGGGCACATGACTGTGTGCCCAATGTGGCCCTGACAGCGACCACCGCCGGTGTCAGCCTGTCAATGGCTGCGGTCACATCCATCTGCATATGGTCAATCCAAGACAGGATCCTCTCAGTGTCCCCACTGTGTCACTCCTCAACCCACTCCAGAGCCACACACGTTGCCGCCACGGACGTTGCAACCCACATCAGCTGCTGTACTGATGCCTGCAGCAGGCGGGTGTGCTCGTCAAAGAGGTCATCTGCCACATCAGCAACCTGTCCCTCAGGGTATGGAAGGCCTGATGTACAGCACCCTTGAGGGTGGGCACTGCTCACCAGGACCAGGTATGGGCAAGTCCACAGGTGGTGCACATGTGCCATCGCTGAACCCTGTACCCCCAGTCCCGGTGGGTGACTGCTGCTGCTGCCCCTCAGCCTGCTGTGCCCAAGGGATCAGTTGTCCTGCCACTGTGGCCGCAATAGTGCCACTGACCTGAACAGCCACCGGTGCTGCCCCACCGGTACTGACAGGTGCAGCCTGAGACTGTGCTGACGTGCTGGGACACACGCCGGAACCAGCCAGATCCATGGGCGAGTGTTGTCCTGCTGTGTGTCCATTCTGTGACACACATAGTCAACGCCATAATGGTCTTGCATCATCAATGGTGCAGGTCTATGCCACAGCCACAGCATGCTGGCATGCTTGGACGCCAGACTGCTGGAACAAAGGAAGGGCACCCCCCACACCTATCGCAACGACCCCAGTGTTGGCAGCCAGGCGTGCACACTGTTGCAATGCACGCCGGCTACCAGCGGAGGTGGATGGTCCCTCCTCCAACTCCAGATGGCTGTCCGCAGTGGACAGGCCCTCCATCACTGACCCCTGCAGATGCACAGGATCTGTAACAGAAAGCAAAGACGCGTTAGTGCATGGAATCTATCTCCCCCCCACAGACCATGACATACCATGCAGTGATGGGCTACCACCTGTCTGGAAGCCACCTCCAGATATGCCCTCAATGGCACTGCACTGCATGCTTGCAGTGAGCCTGTCCTCTGCCGGTGTCAGCTGCATCACCTCCGGCTGGTCCCCGCTTGTTGCAGCATGTGCCGCCCTGATGGCAGCCACCTTCTCCTTCACCCTCCTCCTGTCGGTTCCCATCTTCTTTTTACACTCCTGCATAAAGCGCTGGTGGCTGCCGTGCAGGTTGACGGCATGTGCCACCCCCTCCCATGCAGCAGCAAGGGCCTGAGGGGTGCCCCGCTGTCCACTGAGCAGTGGCTCTTCATCCAGGTAGCCTCGAAGAGTGCCTCCATCTCAACCTTCGTAAAATTAGGCCTCCTTTTCCGCCCACCATCATCCTCCTCACCCAGTCCTGGCTCGGTCATTTCTCAGCCTGTATGGGTGAGAGTGGTCACCTGTGGCTGTGCAGTACACATCAATTCCCTGGAACCATAGTCAAGAACAGTACACAGCATGCAACTCACCTATCAATTGCAGTAACTGAATATGCCCACTGCAGAACAATGTCACAGTTTTTATAGCACAATCCATGCAAATTAGGTGTGGAGCAACTTTAATGAGATGCAAATCACGTTGCTGCCCCATTGAATGGCTGATTGGATGATTTGCATATGACGGCTGAATATCGCGCTGTTGCGCTTTGCGCAGTATGGTTGAACGTGCTGAGCCAATGGCACAGTTCTGTGACTGAATAAATTCACCTGAATAAATAAAGATTTTGATTGATTGATTGATTGATTTGACTGCGTTGTACACCACACTGTGCATGCACAGGTAGCTTACACAGGCATCTGCCGTGCTGATGACGTGCTGTGTGCAGTAGGCAATTCAGGGCACGGCCACCATTGTGCCAGTGGCGCTACGGCGACAGTCACTACATCGCGCTGTGGCACAACTGCGCAATAGTTTGCTGTGGCAATGGCACACAGGTGACCAATCGCGCTGGACGCATAGACGTCCGATGGCGCTGTGCATGGCCTTGCGCCAGAGACCCATGACCCTGTGCCCGACCTTTGCCCCCTTGGTGCTGTATGTATGGCATGTCTGCAGCTCTATCGCGCTGTTCGGTGACAGTGCGATAGAGAATGGTGGCGCTGTACCGACAGCGCGATAGGGAATAGCGGCGTTGTATTGCGCAGCAATTCCATATGGGGTTGCCGTGCTGCAGAGCACCATATTGCCTACTATAGATCTGGAGATGGCATGCAGAAGAGCCCCCCAATGGAGTGCCCTCGAGCTTGACAACCTGGTGGCGATTGTGGATCCTCACTATGGCCCACTGTATGGGGAGGTTCCCCTGGACAGGGCCAGGAACCAGGTGTGGCAATAGGTGGCCACTGACCTGGAGGTGGCCACTGGCTGAAGGAGGACCTCAGAACAATGCAGGCACCACTATGGGGACCTGAGGAGGAGGGAGCCGGAGCTACTGGCACATCTGCGGTCGTGTGCCAGGAGAGGTGTGGTACCTCGTCCAGGTGGGTGATCCATCTACGCACCTGTATGGTCCATATGGGTAACACTGTCTATTGTGTCCAGCACATGGGGGAGGATTGGTCTAGGGTTGGCTGTGGAGGTGTTTACAGGGTATGTGATGTATGGGTCTGGCTGGGTGGGTGGGCACACTCATTGGGGCAGGGGGAATATGCTTTGGGATTGTACTGGTGTGTTTTTCACCTTTTGTTTCCCACAGGCGTGGCAGACTGGAGGAGGGTCATGGCTGAGCAGCAGAGGGTGGTGGCTGCAGTACCCGAGTGTGGCGGTGGAGAACCACAACGCCAGCAACAACCCGATGAGGGTGAGTGCCATGACAACATGATTGCTATATGCTGTGTGACAGGGTGGGGAGCAGGGCATGGCCACCATCCATGGACACCACTGCCATGCACGCGACATGTGACAGTCAGCACCGTCCAGTGGCACTGCATGTCTGGGAGTGCGTCAATGGTGGTCCATGTGTGCACTGGGCACATGGCTGTGGCACTGCCTGCCCACTGCATAGCCTACGCTACTGTACGGCCTTGGTTGTGCTGTGCTGACATGGGCGTGTGTGTCCAGTGGTACACATGGCTGTTGTTGCCTGGTTGGGCATGTCTTGTGCACACGGTCACTGTGGGTGGGTGCACACCATCACAGGAGCGGGGCACTTGGCTGCATGCCATACATGATGGGTGGGCTTCAGAGAGATGGACAGTCACACCCATTGACTCTGATCCCTTGTCCTAGGTGTCTGGATACTACTACGCATTGAGCGAGCCATGCAGCAGCTATTGCGGGTGGCCATAGACTCCCTAGAAATCCTGCAGGACCTCCAGCAGCATGGGGTGCGGAGGAGACAGAGACCCCGGGACTGGCACCAGGCAGCAGGGGAGCAGACTGGAGACCAGTAGCTGGGCATCACCTCCCCCCTTTGACTAACCCTCACACCCCACCTTCCCTCTCCCAGTTGTTCACCCCTGCCACTTACCCACCCCTACCTTGTACCTGTACCTCAACCCCAGTTTTGTATATATGTAAATAGTTGTTGATGTTGTTGTACTTGTTGTTGGTTTTCTAATACAGTTATTTTGATATGAATACTGTGGTGGTCTCTGATTTGCAGCTGGCTATAGGTGCTCAGTTGCAGTGGTGTGCATGGCATCTGGGGAGGTATAGTCATGGGTATGTGTGTGTGTGCATGGGGAGGTGTCTCTGGTGTTGGAGTGGCTTTCAGTCAGTATCTGTGGTGTGTGTTGTTCTCTGTGCATTGCATTGCTGTGTGCAGTGTTCCATGGTGCCTGCTCGGTGTCCATTGTGCCCCTGTCAAGCTGTCCTTGGCCTGTGCAGCTGACACCCTTGCATGTCTGTGGCCTGCCAGGTCTGCTGCCTTGTCAGTGGGTGCTGTCCCTGCAGGTCATCCACTGTGACCATCACAATGCTGGGTTGCCACCTGTCACCAGTGGGGTGCATGTTTGCCTCGGGTGACACTGTGACCTCCACAATTGCTGTCCCACCTCCATGCTGTGTCTTGTATGTGTTGCAGGGGCTGTGCAGCCCTGTCTGTGACTTGTGATCCAGGCGTGTGCTAGTGGCATACAGGGCCACAGTACATGCACAGAGTGGGTGTCACCCCTGTACCATGGTGGACTGCAGGCTGTGTGTGCACAGTTTACATGTGCCCACACTGGGGGCTTGGTTGCCACACTACTGCGTCCCTGTGTTGGTGTCCCCGAGGGTATGGGTGTGTGTTTGCCCCTGCACTGTGTTGCATCTGGTGTGCTGCATGCTTTCATGCAACACTGTGGGTGTCTGTGCTGGCTGCTGAGGCTCGCGGTGGGTCGTGCTGTGACACTTGTCTACTGTGCAGGGTGCTGTATCAATGGCAGTGGTGTCAGGGGCATGCCCTTTCCCATGTGGGGTACCACTTCTGGCAACACATGTTCAGTCTCTCAGCTGTGCCTCAGGGGGGTTGTGCATGTTGGCACTGTGTCTACCATTGTTGCATTGTTGTGTGCTGCCACCCACTGCTGGGTGCTCATGGTGGCTCTGGGTTGTATGGTTCTGTGGTACACGAGATTGCAGTGTGAGGGGGGTATGCATGGGGATTCCTGCAGTGATGGTCACTGCTCATGGGGGGTGTCTTGGGGTCACAGTGCAGGGTGTGCTGTGCAGGGGGGGCTGCTGTACAATGGGGTGGTCCGCCCCCCTTGTGTGGCAGTCTCAGCTTGCCAGTGGGTGTGCTGGGGCAACATGGCCCAGCTGTGCTTTGTTTGCTTGTCCCCATGGGCCGGTGGATATTCTGTCCCTCCCCCAGTTGTGCTGTGCTTGGGGTGTGGGGGTGCATTGTCAGTTCTGCAGTGTGTTCCTGTGCCCATCTGTGGCATGGGTGGTGGGCCCCTGCCAACCTCCCTGGTTGTGCAGTTCCATTGCTCTGCTGCTGGGGGGCTCCCTGCTTGTGCTATGGTGCCTCTGGGCTGCTCAGCTGGGCTGCCCTTGTTGCGCTATAGCGCATCGTATCTGCTCAGCTTCCCCTTCCTGGTTGTGCTATGGCAGAGGTTGTGCGATATTCAGACGTTGGCTGGTTGCGCAATTTGGCTTGCTCCATTTTTGAATATCGCGTCTATTGCGCATGTGCTCAATGGACTTGTGCTTGCTCCTGCTATTGCGTACATTTTGGGTGCAGTTTGAATATCCAGCCCATAGAGTTTGCCTTCAATGTGATAGGAGGTTTTCTCATAATGAGGGATCAGAGACAAAAGGTTAAACCACTCCTCACAGGTAGAGGTGGGTGAAGTGGCCAAAATTTGCTCGGCAAAGCAATTCATGGAGTAATGCGGAATCTGCAAAGTAATCCATAATGCAAAACGGAGTACTTCATGTCATAATGAGGAACATGAAGTCCATTGATAACAATGACTTCATGTTATTCTGCCTTCCACCAACCTCTTCTGCAACAATTTTAACGCAAAGTACATAGAAATCAATATACTTCACATCACTTTGCCTTATTATCGAGCTCCAAGAAGAATTTTGCAGTGATTCATGGAATTGCAGGTTACATGGGCTCTAGATTGTTCTGCACAGCCTCAATTCTGTGTAGTGTATGTGTAGTGGTAGCTGGAGACAGTTTGTTCTCAGAGCTCTGTGATTCAAATCTTCTAAAAGCTGTTAAAAAAAGCCTTTTTGAGCCATTTATTTGCTCAAGATTTAGTACATCGATAGGAGGAAACCCTCCTGTGCTCATATCATCGAGTGTTTATTGTTTGTGTGTGGATTTTGAATGTTAATTTTCATACATTCAGTCTGTGTACTGACAGATACTTGAAGTGTGCTTTGGGAGAGGGGTGTACCCGTGGAAGAGGTAGGTTAACTGGGAGGAAAAGGCCGTCTTTCTGTATTCATTATATTTTTCATGTATAACTGTGTTAATGTACACACATAAATATTTTCAGTAATTCTTGACATTTTTTGTTGATTGTTGTAGTGCAGAATTTCAGTTTGTTTAAAAGATTTGGTTATATTACTGAAGTTTTCAATTTGCTACGCATTACTTGCAGTGTGAGTGTGTGTGCAATGCATGCCATCAAATCAGACACATTTTATTGTGCCATAGAGTAGTTGCAGCAGTGTGAACCTGCTATCCACCGCACCTCCGTGATTTTGTACTGCTTTGTGGTATCTTTGTTTTGGAAAGTTACTACAGTGCACTGCACCCCTTCCCCCTCTCCCCCTCAACTGGCAAAAGGTATTCTTTTCCAGATTGGATTGTAATTTGTGAGCACTGGTTAAGATGTTGTTGTGGCTTTGCGTCTGCATCTCTTCTAGATTGCGCGGTGCAATCTTAATCTGTCTGTGCTTTTGCATCTGTTTGTTACCCAATCTCAATCTGCAAGCCACAGTTCTTGTTTTTTTTGGCTTCACATCCACAGGCCCAGAATGAAAATTCAGAAATCTACATTTGTTTAGTATTTTCTTGGTGATCTCCCAAAATGCCTGCAAAGAGACATGCAAGCAAAACTGTTTCTGGCCATGCCACTGCTGCCAGTGGCAAGATTGTCCATGGGCATGGTAGTATGCAGAAGTGTATAGCGGAAGTCAGTAACGGGATTTCTCCATCAATGTTTTTTACAGCTCAATCTGTAGCTTCTCTCATAGTTGGAGGAGACAATGTCCCAGCTGGTGGTGTTAGTGCAGTTTCTACTAGCATGAGTATTGCTGCCTCAAGTTCCACTTCTGACCAGTTAATAGTTTCAAAAAATATAGTTGAGTCTAAAGCTGTGACTGACAGTGTAGATGATGTCACACTCCCCATTAACATCCCCATTGTAGGTGAACATGATTCTGAACCTGGTAATGATAACTCACAATGTCACATTTCTTCCAGCACTGTTGAGGTCATGCTTTTGCCATCCAATGATTCAAAGTGTGGTGCAAAAATATTGGATGATGATGATGATGATGATGCTGTGGTTGGAACATGTTCTCCACATGACAGCATCCAAGCTGAAAATGTGGATGTGGATGAAGTTACTGAATATGATAATGATGCCAGTGACCCCTGTTGGGAACCAGAGAAAAAGAAAGTCAAGATGTTTGTGTCTGGATCTGTTGTGTTAAGTCCCCCCTCATCAAAAAGTTGTGATTTAGCAGTTCCTGTTGATGATAATGATTACCCAGTAATAACCATAGGTAGTCGTGGTGGTCAGTTGGAGTCCAAGTGTGTCTGGCCTGAAAAATCATGTAGCACACCCCCCCCATTTCAGGGGTTAAAAAAACAGAGTCCAATAGGCAGCATCAGGGACACTTTAAAAATAGGGGATCACAATCCCTTGTTTGGGATTTTTTTGTCCAAGATGCAAATGATAAGTCAGTTGCAATCTGCCATCTTTGCCATGCATGTGTGAATCGAGGTAAAAAGGGGAGTCATCTGGGCATGGGGGACCAGCATACACATCTTAGGAACAGGCACATGGCACTGTGGACCCGGCACCAGATGGCAGCTAATGCCATAGTGGGGTGTTCACACTCGTCATCAACCTTACTGAGCAAGTTATCCCCTTCCATGAGTGTAAGACCAAGTAGGAATGTCTGCAGAAGTGATGAAATAACAGCAGAGGATTTCTACAGGCATGATGAGGGGGAGGATTATGATTTAGAAATCTTGTCAAGTGGTGGTCAGGGTAGCAGTGGTGGTGGTGTTGGTCAATGCAGTATGTCTAGTGCAAGTGGTACATCAACCCCTGTTTGTAAAATGGAAAAAATAACTTAATTTGTGGACTTGTCACCTATGCACCTCTCTTCATCACATGTCTGCACCCCACCCCCAGCCATTCGCAGAACAGAGCCATTTGTCACACCCCATGCAAAACGTGTAAGTCAGCCCACGCTGGAGAGTGTTTGGCCCATAACCTCCTGCCTGCCTGCCTGAAGCATGTGACCTACACTGTGTAAGCCATGTGATGTGTGTGAGCTGCCTGTGAATTTTCACTTCACCTTAAAGTGGAATAAGACAGAGTGCACAACGTGAAGTCATAATTACAAAGCAAAGTGGTAAAGTGAGGGTTTAAAATGGACACTTCACATAGCAGAACACTAATGCAAAGTGGCCACTTTGAATCCACTTCGTGGGTGGAATTTTACTTCACTGCATCTCTGCTCACAGGATGGGGAGTCCAGCGACTACCAATGTCTAAGCAAGACCCTTTTTGCTGCAACCAGGGCACAATTCAACCAAGAGAGTTGAGACTTGGTCAAAGAAGAGTTGTGCTGGGGTAGCCCGAGAAGTGCCAATTGCGGCTCTTGAATTCCAAGATGTGGGATAATCAAAGAGCAGGTCACCAACACCCTAGAACAATATAGGTCAATATTAGGGTACAACCAAAGAATATCAGTGAGTGATGCCTGAGAAGAATTATATTACCAACAGGTACTGTTTGTTAGTAAGCCCACCTTATACAACCATTGTGGAATGCGGTATGCCCAGTGTAAATTCTTATACTGAATAGCCCTGGACTGCAGTTCTTGGGAGGAGTAAAAAGCATTGGCCCAAGTTTTAGTCCATTCTGATGAGGTAAGCTCAATGCCAAGTTCTAACTCCCCTTCCTTCCTTGGGTCTATGGGAGGGAGTGGGGGAGAGACTTGGTTCTAGTAAGCTATTAGCTTCACAGTCAGGTGTTGAGGATGTTGGAGAGTGGCAAGCCACACTTCAGAGGCCTCCACCTGGGGAAGGACAAGGTCTTTAGAGACCTTTATGCCTGAGGAGATCAAAAATTTGTAAATATTTCAAAAAATGCGTGCCAGGAAGGTCAAATTTAGATTGAAGTTCAGTGAAGGTGAGGAAAATACCCGCTGAGGAATCAAACAAATCCTGGACAGTAACAATTCCTCTCTGCCCAGTCTTTCTGTACATAGGTTTGTTATCAATAGTGAGGCCAGGGTTATGCCAGAGAGGTCTATATGGGGAGGTACAAGGGTTCCAACCCAGGTGGTCAGCATAACAATTGCACATATGCTTGGTGTAGCGAGCACATGGCAAGATGTTGGAATGAAGGGACTAGTCAGGGTAAAGTAGAACAGGTGCCAGGGGCAGATGGCCTTGCACCAGTTCTAATGGGAGCCAGCCATGAGTAGTTGGGTTAGGTGAGGGGCATAACTAAGCAGAACTGTGAAATCATGGAATTGCTTCATATCGGATAGGCCCAGACCTCCCTCCTTCCAGGGTCTTAGCAAGGTACGGAATCTAATTTTGGGAGATTTACCAACCAATATAAATGCAGACATCTTGAAGATGAGCTACCTGAAAAAACCTCCTGGAACAGCCAGAGGCAAGTTAGCCAGAGTATACTGTATCTTTGGGAGAGCACCCAGCTTCAAAGCATTGACCTTGCCCCAAAAAGACAAAATGAGAGGCTTCCAATGTGAAAGGTCAGTGTTCAAGGTGTCCAACACTTTTCGAACATTGGCAGAAAGAATACATGTGATTGTGGACTTAAGGATGATATCCAGATAGGTGACTCCATCAGGGGACCACTGAAAAGGGTAGTTGGTAAAAAGATCCACTGCATAGGAAGAATTCATAGATTTACCCTCATTCAGTTTGTAACCAGACAGGGAAGAATAGGAGTTGATAACAGATACAAAGATACTGATGGCAAATAAGGGCCTTTGGCCCACCTAGTCTGCCAAATTGCACTTGAAATTTTGCCTGTTCAAGCTTCTTTTGAACTGGGTTGTCCCCTTCCACCAACTTATATGATCCCCCAATGCCTATCCCATGCATTCTTGAATCCTGTTATCTTTTCAGCTCCCACCACCTCCTCTGGCAGGGCATTCCTCTTGTCTGCCACCCTTTCCATGAAGAATACTTCCTCACATTACCTCTGAACCTCCCTCACTCCAATTTCATCCCATGACCCCTAGTCCTGGAACATATTTTCCTCTGAAAAATATTGTGTTCCTGCACCTTGTTCCTCCCCATGAGGTACTTGTATGTGTCTATCATACCCCCTTCCCTCCTCTCCTCCAGGGAGTACATCTTCATGTCCTTCAGCCTGTCCTTGTAGGATTTGTGATGCAAACCCTGTACCATCCTGGTTTCCCTCTTCTGAACTGTCTCCACCCTGTCTATATCCTTACATAGGTAAGGCATCCAGAACTGGATACTGTACTCCAGTTGTGGCCTCACTAATGTCTTGTACAATGGAATTATGACCTCCCTTTTCCTGCTGGTGATGTCCCCGCTTATGCATCCCAGCTTCCTATTTGCTTTACTATCCTGAAGGGCTGGCAGTGAGGATTCTGATTGAGTAACATCATCTGTAAATAAAGCAATTTTATGGATTGTGCACCTCTTCCCTAATTCTGGCAGCAAAGGATTCTATAGCTAAAAGAAAAAGAAAGGGCAAAAGAGGACATCCCTGCTGGGTTCCTCTACTAAGAGTAAAATAGGGGGAAAGAACTGAATTGGTGAGGACTGTGGCCTTGAGAGTTGTGTAAAAAATGTGCACTAATGCAACAAATAAGGCTGTGAAACAAAATCTTCACATGGTTTCTAACAGGAAAGTCTGTTCCACCCTGTCAAATGCCTTTTCGGCATCACGAGACAGGGTGGCAGTGGGCTGAGAACAGAAGCGGGCCTTCCAATGTATGTCCAGTAGCTGATGGATATTGTCAGACCCCAGCCTACCTGGGACAAATCCCACCTGGTCTGGATGAATTAAAAGGGGTATGATAGGCTCCATCCTCATGGTTATAATTTTGTCAAAGATTTTAACATCCAAATTTGAAAGCAAAATTAGTCTGAAATGAGTAATAGTGAATACTGTCCTCACCTTTTTGGGGGGGTTAAGAGAAATGATGGCTTCAGTAAAAGTGGGGAGATGTTTTCCAGTCTCCCAGGCTTCATTGAAGCCCTACACAAGTCTAGGTGCCAAGAGATCAGCAAAAGTAATGCAAAATTCAGATGGAAGACCATCTGGACCCAGTGACTTGCCCTGTAACATTCCACAAATCACCTGGAGAACTTCTGCTGTTTGAATAGGGGGCATTAAAGAGGGGATGAAATGCTCTGGAACAATAGGAAGAGGTAGTCCAGCAAAAAACTGTATTGATCGGAAGATATATTAACTTCTGAGGAATAAAGGGCTTTACAGAAGTGCTGAAAGACCCAATTAATGTCACTAGAGGATGTAAGACATGCACCTGAGTCATCTACAATACAAGGGATGTACTTTTTTTGGGCCTGGGCTCAAAGCCTGGAAGCTAGCAATTTGCCTGGACACTCCCCCGCTTCCCAATATTTTTGGTTAAGCTTGTATGAAGCATATTCAGTATGGTGTTGTAAAATATCCTTAATTTCTGTCTTGAGGTATGTAAGTCTGTTTTGGTAAGTAGAATCACCTTGGGAGTTTCGGGCAACAAAAAATTCTAATGATTTAATTCAGCCTCAAGGTTTTTAAGGGTAGATTCTCACTGCCATTCAAGTCGGGCAGTGAAAGCTATTAGCTTGCCCCTAAGTACAGCCTTGAGGGCCTCCCATAAGGTAGCCTGGGTACATCCTGAATGATCATTTAGAAAAGAGTAATCTTGAATGGCCTGTCTGATCCAAGAGCAGGCCCTTCTTGAAACAGTACAGACATGTTCAGGTTCTAGGTATTGCACCTGCCCATGGAAATGCCTCATGCTAGGAAGAACATCACCGGAGAATGGACTGACTCCAAAATGCTACTCAGAGAGGTCCCCCAAGTCTGAGAGAGCAAGCTGGTAGATGTTAACATTATATCTATCCCACAGTATGACTTGTGGGAGGAGGAATAACAGGAAAAGTCAATGTCTGAGGGATGGGTCACCACCCAAATGTCCACCAGACCAAAGTCTTGTAAAAGTGTGGATACTTGTGGTGCCAAAGAGGATTCATAATGAAGACCTGGGCCTGTTTGATCTAGTTGAGGTTCCAAGGCCAAATTCATGTCACCCCCAAGGATAATAGAGGCAGCGGATTGGGGAATTTCAGTTAGTGTAGTGTGATAGAATTAAATATCAGGAGTATTAGGAGCATAAAAGCTACCCAGCACAATTGGGAATGCCCAAGTAGGTGCCCGCTATCAGCACATAACATCCTTCATGGTCTTTATACTCCAAAGAGATGTCCCAGGGCAAGTTCTTTTTGCCAAAAATAGCCACTTCCCTTTGGAGGATTGAAAAGGCACTGTAAAAGTACTGTCCCACCCACATTTGACCCATTAACTTAGAGTCTCCTTCCTGAAAATGCGTGAAGGAGTACAATCCTAACCTCCATCACATGGAAGAAGATTATGAGGATGAGAAAGAGGAGAATCTACTCTTGCCTCAGGGAACTGACTGTAGCTCTGCCCTCTCTTCCTGAAGTGAGGACAGTGTGGTATACATTCTATGTTCCCCTCCTGAGGCTACCTCATTCCCGGCTCTGCTCAGATTAGTATAAGACTACCTTGGCTTCACAGACAAGAAAGAGGAGACCTCTAAGCAGAACCTATATGAGTTCCCAGAGGTTTCTACTATGCCTACAGTGAGTATTTCTCCCATTCACCCTACTTTGGAGGATGCCACTATGGCTATCTACTAAGGCCTGGTGCATTAGATGCTGTACTCTGCAAGTCAGACAAACTGCATCTGACATTAACCACTAACACCTTCTACTCATTTCATCCTAGGACTGATTCTGTAATCATCATGGCTGCCCATAATTTGTCAAAAGCACCATGCCACATGAGTTCCCTTCCACCGACAATGAATCCAGAAAAGAAGACGTGCAAAATCATGCAGTTGGGGCACAGAAACCCAGGGGCAGAGTACATGATGAGGGGCATGGTATTGACAACTACCAAAGAGGAAAGGGATCTGGGAGTAATCATATCTGATGACCTAAAAGTGGCCAAGCAGTGTGACAAGGCAGTCAGGAGAGCTAGTAGGATGTTGGGGTGCATTGGGGTGCATAAGGAGGAGTATCATCAGCAGAACGAAGGAGGTGGCAATACTGCTGTACATCTCATTGGTGAGACCTCATCTAGAGTATTGTGTCCAGTTCTGGAGGTCACATGTCTGGAAGGACATAGATAGAGTAGAGTAGAGATGGTCCAGAGAAAGGAAACCAAAATGGTGCAGCATCTGCACCAAAAACCCTATGAGGAGAGACAAAAGGACCTCAATATGTACACCCTGGAGGAAAGGAAGGAGATGGGGGATATAATTGACATTCAAATACCTCAAGGGTGTAAATAAGGTACAGGAGGGGAGCATTTTTCAGAGAAAAATATATTCAAGAACAAGGGGTCATGCTATGATGCTGGGGGGGGTTAGACTATGGGGAACTGTGATAAAGTACTTCTTCAATGAAAGGGTGGTGGAAGCATGGAACAGCCTCCTAGCAGAGGTGGTGGGGGCAAAAATGGTAACAAAATTAAAATATGCATGGCCACAATGGAAAGCATGGGATTGGGCTGTGGTTTCCTCAGATGAGCTGAAACACTATAGAACTTACCTGTAGTCAGTGTCCTTACTAAGGGCCTCCATGTATCTCTCTTTCTACTTCAAAAGAGTGCTAGGCAGGGTTGCTCTTTTTCACCAGAGTTATTTATCATGGCAATTGAACCCTTGGAAATTGCCATATGGAATCACCCCAGTCTAACAGGGGTCCAGGCTGGGGAGCAGGAATACAGGACCCTGCTCTATGCTGATGACCTGCTTATCCTTCAGGTGAATGGCGAAGCCCCCCTGGTACATCTACTAAGGTTCTTAGATAGCCTGTCTAGAATATCTGGTCTTGGTGTTAATAAAGCAAGGTTCTCCCCAGGCGGAACTGCTGCAAGGCTCAACCATTTCAGGACAAAGGGTTAAAATGGAAAGAGGAGGGGTTGATCTATTTGGACACATGAATCTACCAGCCTGTCCACAATATGGTGGTCCTTATTATATACTCACTGCAGAAATCAAATACTGTAAAATGGAACTAGACAGGTGGAAACTCTGTACTCTTCAGTGTTGAGCAAGACAGAAGCATTAAGGATGCTGCTAGCCCCCAAATGTAATCATGTTCTCTTCCATTTACCCATCAAAGTGGTCAAAACATGGTTTGCCAAAGTGGACAAGATGGTAAGAAGCTACTTATAGGAGGGGAAGCTACTCAGGTGTAGCAGGGCAAAACTGCAGCCACTGGAACAGTGTAGACTGGGGATGCCCTTGGTGTCAATGGTACGACATTGATTACCTCACCTTGCAGATACTGCTTTAGCTTACATCAGCATCAGTTGGGTCACCCCGATGGCTTTTTATCAAACAGCAGATTGCAGACACCCCCTATCTGCCTCTCTTTTATGTAACAGACTAACAGTAGCCTATAGAGAACACCCTACTATAATAGCCTCTGAGGATTTCTGGCACAGGCTTTACAAAGATCTGGTCTCGAAACCTATTCCCCAACAGTCTGCACTACTATTGGGCATGAAAACCTCTGCAATAGGGACTCCCTTCCAGCATGGAAGACATGGGAACTTAATGGAATAGTGCAGGTGAAGGACCTCCTTACCACTGATGGTAACCGCATAGACTCATTCTCATCCCTCCAACCGAAACTCACTCTACTAAAACAGGGTTTCTGGAATCACCTCCTGATCTGGAGCCTATTGGGACAAAAACTCCCTTCAGCCCTTGAAAGGATCATTCTGGACTCTGCAACTTTCATGCCACAGGCAACAAGCTATTAAAAAGCAGTACCAGTTCCATTTACCATCATATCAGAGATGCCATCCCAGACAAGTCTGAGCCAGCAAGACGAGCGTGAGATTGAACTTAATGTGCAGATTCCAGACAAGATCTTCTGACCACACAGAGCTTTCTGAGATGGTCACAGACACTTAATTAAGAACAAGACACTCCTCTGATGGTACAGTACCCCAACTGTTCTGGAAAATCTGGGACTACTGCCAGAGGATGAGTGTTGGTTTTTGACAACAAGCTGGGGTGCATATAGCTCAAATATTATGGGAACGCCGTCACCTAAAGAGCTTCACTGGGAATGCAGCAAACTTCTAAGTGTATAGTGGCCTCCAGATCCTTCTGGATGCTTCACTAATGCATTTAGGCATCCCAGCAATCAGGCCTCCTAAATACTCACCTACAACCTAATGGCTAGTAGCAGTTAATGCCTCAGCTAAATTACTTCTGCTGTGTATCTGGTGCTCTGTAGGGCAGCCCAATACAAAAGCATTGCTTCCAGCAGTGGGACAGCTAGCTGCTCTGGAATGCTATCCCATGTGATGCAAGCATACCAGGTGAATGCTGGTACAATGCAGGCTTACCAGATGATATGCTTAATATGATTTTAGCAAGAACCACAGTGCCACCACAGACCTACAGTACTTACCCTTTCTAACATAAATTACTCAGCATTCAACCAAGGGAAACTTACTGGGGCAATATTCATAGACCTAACAAAGACTTTTGATAGAGTCAACCACCCCATATTACTAAACACACTCAGCACTATTGGAATCTCAAAACACTCCTTACCCTGGTTCTCCATCTACCTCTCTAGCAGGCAGCAGCACGTTAGAATCGACACCACCCTTTCAGAGTACCTCTTAACATTCCTAGGAGTCCCACAGGGCTCCATACTCAGATCCTTACTGTTCTCTCATCACATAAGCACCATTACACACTGCTTCAAAAGCTCCAATCCTCTATTAGATGCAGATGACTTGGTCTTTTTTACTCATGCCCCCAGCACAGAGGACATCAACAGAGACCTGGTATCTGACTTCGCTTCCACTCAGTCCTGGTTCAGGGAAAATAAACTTCTCATGAACTACCCCAAGTCCCAAGCCATTCTTTTCAGAACTCCTTGTAGACTACAAAATGCCCTCACCCCCCTAACCATGACCACTGTGGATGGTACCCCCCTCACTACTGTAACTAATTTCAAGTACTTCAGCATCACACTGGATCCTTCCCTGGATTTCTCCTGTCACATACTATCACTATGCAAAGCCGTAAATTCCAGTCTAGGCATTGCTTATCATGCCAGATGTAACCTCCCACCCTCTACACACATCATGATTGCTCAATGCCTCCTCCTTCCTAAGCAGTCTTTCAGACTACCTCTGCCCACTCTTCTGGTCTTCTTAGGCATAAATGGACTATATGCTGCAACAATATCTATAGATTTTGCCCTATACTGCAACTGCCTCACTCATCACTCCCATCTCTATAGCAATTTAGGCTGGCCCTCCCCAACTGCACTTCTTGACTCCTCTCTCATAAAAGTCATAAATAACATCCTATACACACAGAAGCCACCCTCACTAGTCTCCCTTCTGTCAGCCAATATAAACTATTACACTATTAGGTCATCTGGAGCTGGGCAACTACTCATCCCCAGAACTAAAACCAAATATAGCTCAATGGCCTTCTCTTCTACAGCCCCTACCCAGTGGAACAGCCTCCCTACTGATGTATGCTCCTGCTTTGAATCTAACACCTTCAAAAGGCAGCTCCACCCCCCCTTCTTCTACATCGCTCAATATGTGCATGCCCCAAACAAATCTTCAACACCTCACACCAATCCCCCTTATGCTACCCCTCCCCCTCCCCTTCACCTCTCTCCTTACCCTCTGTTCCCTTCTTGCCCCAACTATGCACTCTTGCCACTCTCTCCCATCATGAGCATTTTGACTCCCTCCCCCTGCTCGCAACATCTGCCGTAACAGTGGCCTCTCCATGTATCTATATACTGTCCTGTGATATTATTCTTACTTTAAATGTTTTTCTACTACTTGATCTTTGAATAGCCTAGTTTACATGTAACACTGTATTATTCTTGTTATGTTGCTTGTTGTCATGTATATTGCCCAGATTGTTGTATTGTACTCTCCACATTTGTCAAAATGTTGTATTGTACTCTCCCGGGTCTTTCCTGAAAATAAGCATATGCATGCCAAGTGTACCCTACCTGGTCAACAAAAGCTAAATAAATAAATTAAAGGGAGCCTTACCTGGACTCTGGCTACTGTCATGACACTGGATAAGAATGCTTTCACAGCACATTCCCTGATAACTTCCTAGTTTATGCTCATGTAGGATCTGTCAATTACCCACTACGTGGACCTACCAGGACTACCAGCAGATGAGAGATTTTTATTTTAATTTCTTTTTATTCATTTATCTATGTTTTTTGGTAAGTGGGTAGTGCTCACTAGACATGAGTGCCTGTTTTCAGGGGCAACCCAGGAGTACTGGGGCAGTTAAGTAACTGCTCAGAGTCACACAGTATACAAGTGGAGGATGTGAGAATCCAGGTTTGCTGGATGCACTAAGCTCATTCTCAGCTCATTACTCTAAACTCAATAGTATACTTCCAGCCCCAGATTGAAATAAATCTATAAGTCCTTGCCAGGATTTGAACCTCTAATTAATTGCCTGCTAAGCAAACATACAATAATTCAATGGCCTCTCAGCCAGTACACTGTTATGCTTGTGCAACTGTGTTACTTTGGATTTGGCCGTTCACACTCTATTCCAGAGAAATTACCACCCTGTAGGGGTACCAAAGGCAAGGAACCCTCGAAGAGGGTTCCACCCCTAGATGTGCCATGGGACGATTCCCTTGGTTAAAGGTACCTTAGGAAGGAACTTGAGGAGAGAGGCGCTGCCACTGGAAGAGGAGGGGAGGATGGCAGGGCAAAGAAAAAATGCTTCAGAAGGAGGCTGAGAGGAACAGCTTATATAGATCAGGAAGTGGGAGTGGCTGGCTGCTTGTCCATTGAACTAAAGGCCCAGCCCTCCAATTCAATGTCTTACACAGCCAGTATAGTGTTATGCTTGTGCAACTGTGTTACTTTGGTTTTGGCCATTCACACTCTCTATTCCAGAGGAATTACCACCCTGTAGGGGTACCAAAGGCAAGGAACCCTCAGAAAGGGTTCCACCCCTAGAGGTGCCATGGGACAATTCCCTTGGCTAAAGGTACCTTAGGAAGGAACCCCAAAAAGAATTGTAGTTATATGAAGCATGTTAGCAATCAATAGCTGTGAGGCATATTAGTAGATAAGGCATCAGGCAGCACGATAATGTAATGAGATGCACAGGTTAGCAATGGCATGAGTTTGATGGTTGCACTAGAGATTGAGGGGGACCTCCTAAGGAGAGAGGGAATGGCAATTAGAGATACCATCCACCTCCATTCAACAGCAGAACCTACCTAAAGGAACTAGGGAACACTAATTATGTCTAACGGTTATGACCTGAGGCACAGAGAAGAGAAAAAAAACTCTTTGAGGAGGAAATCTCTGAGGATCCAAGGCCTAGGTCACCTTCCCTCCAGACCTGGGATGTTTATTTTGTGATGGCTCTGCCATTGCAATTTAGAAACCCTATAAAAAGGGGGTGCTCAATCCCTTTAATGGGAATGCCATGGAAGGCTGCGAGAGTGCTCTGCAACATCAGGAGCAACCAAGGCGGGAGGAGGAGGAGGAGGAGAGCAACAACTGCTGAGCCACTCACCTGACCTACTCACCCTAAAAACAAACCAGGTGAACCAGAGGCAGTCATATAAAGAATAGCTTTAAAGGGTGCCTCTGATCCCACTCAGGCAGCTAAAGGGGCCCTGTAAGAGCCCCACTCCTTCGCCAGTGAGTCATAAATTCTACAACTTGAGGTTGACGACTGAAGGTCCACCTGGAGCTAGGACATTCCCAGCTATGGGCCAGGTGAGAAGGACTTTGCCCCAAGCTTCGCATGCTCAAGTTGTGTACTCTGGGTTCAGAGTGAGACCGTCGGCTGCAAGGAGGCCCTGTGCCAGGAATGGTATGGCTGGCATGCCCCAGAAAACTGAAGAGGAGCTGAATGAGCAGTGATTGCTGGGATTTCACAGAGGGCAGATGGTAGTAGTGAGTGTTGAGGCATGATTGCATATAGGCAATGAGTGGACCTGCAAATAGGTCATTAAGCAGAGTAGCAATAATTGGACCTGCTCCTAGGTCTGTAAAACAGAGTAGCAGTGGATGACCCTGCATGGAAGTTGGAGGAGCAGCAAATATGAATAGTGGGGTAAGCCAGCCAGAAATTCAAGAAAGCCAAAGAAAGTGACAGATACTCTTAAGGATTTTAGCTGTTGGAGGCAGGAGTATAACATAAAGTAAGTATGCCACGTGGGGCCACGACTCCCTCAACACCTTCAAGTCCCCCACCATAGGAAAAACAAGAAAATGATGGAAGAGGCCGAGACCCACATGCAGATATAAAACCAGTTTACAGCATCAGTGGTAGCTTAGCTGACCTCAAGAGTATAATAGCAATGTACAGACAAAGAGAACAGTATCTGTATGGAGTAACTGAGTTGTAGGATTCAATGAACATAGACTGAAGAAAGGCAATGCTGAAAGCAGCTAACATCAGGCAGTGCAGTGAACCTGAAGCGATGAGGTATGTGGTAGGAGTTGAGGAAGCAGGATTAAGTTGCATAGCTAGGGTTCAGTGTGAGCCTGAACCAGGTGAAATAATTAAGGTGCAGAACCTGGAGAGCAGCTATGTGGCTTGAGTTGAAACACACAGATAATGATTGCTGCTGCATTGCGTGTACATGAGAGCAAGTAGCATGAGCTCTGGATTAGCACTATACAAGTGTTTTAGAAACAGAAGCCCCACAAAAAGGCAAAACGAAAGACAGACAAACACAGAGGAACAGGAAACAAACAACAGAAAGAAGCACACAGCCTGAGGCAAAATACAAACCAAATGCAGGAGAACAGACACCCAAAGTCTAGCAGAAACAAGCAGAAGCCAAATAATCAGGGGGAGGGGGGGGTAGGCCCCAGCCAGCAGCAGAGGACAGTCCGACAGAGCATCTGGCCACAAAGAAAAAATGCTTTAGAAGGAGGCTGAAAGGAACTGCTTATATAGGTCAGGAATTGGGCTTGGCTGGCTGCTTGTCCAATGAACTATAGACCCAGCCTTCCAAGTGTGCCACTGAGCTACAATTCAGTGACAAGATCTGTTTGATCATATAGCTCCTGGAGCGATTAGAGTTTTGTCTCTTATTACTGTTTACTGTTGTGTTATGGATTTTGCAAATTTGCCTGTATCTGCCCTTATTGGTTATTCTTACATGCCAGAGGGTAGTAGTCTCTTTACGTATTAGAATTGTCTTAATACCTCTTGACACCCTAAATCTGTACTGTGTAATGCTTTTTAGTGTTCTTTGAAGAAGTTTTCAATAAAAAGTTTAACTGAAAAAGAGAACAGCCTGTGGAACTCCATCTCAGTCATGGCTGACAAGCTGTCTGATGGCCCCACCAAAGCTGAGGTCCCTCAGACTTTTGCCTATGGCTTGGATGCAGGGAAGTAACTCTTGGTTTTAGCCAGTGATGGTTCTGATGCTTCTGCTTATGCTGCTGCCTCTAGCATTAGTCTCAGCTGCTGTTCATGGCTTAGAGTGGCTAGTTCTGCTACTGGTGTTTAATGAACAGTGTTTCATGCCCATTTCTGTGGTAAGGAACTATTTTGTCATGAAGCAGAAATGATATTACGGGACTTGCAGTCTTCCAAAATGACTCTACGTTCTTTGAATGCTCTCGCCCTTCAATTGCATGGTCATGGTAAGGGTTCACTTTATTTATTTTTTATTTATTTATTTGAATTTTTTTAATCAGGTAAGGAGCCCTAGACCAATAGCCTTTTTTTTAGGCTTGACCTGAGCCAAAGGCGTACAAACTTATCATTGTATTACAAACCAAAAATATTCAAGAAGATGACAATGATACATGTTGGCCCTACTCTTACCCTGCCCATGGCTATTTTTGTACCCTAAGGCACAGGTCTCAGTGTGCTCCTACCTTTCCTCCCTTGTCACCTGGTGCCCATGCTAGGGCCTGAAGGATGTTGTTGCCAGAACCAGTGGTATCCCTACCAACCTAGCAGCCTTCTGACTCCCTTCGTCTTCCCCAGTCCCTTTAAAAGATCCAGGAATACTAATGGGAGGGCAGACTCTCCTATCTGCCAAAGCAAAGGGTGATATCAGTGGATGAATGTGTTCTGGACATTATTCAGAGAGGACGTGCTCTGGAGTTACTGTATACCGCTGCAGTGCATTCTCTTCCTCCATGACATTCTCCTCCATGTCACCTGCCCATCCAATTAGAGGAAGTTCAGACATTATTGCACAAATGGATACTAAAACCCGAGCACTGATCCAAGCCGAGAGCTCTGTGGAATACCACTCGTGACATTCCTTATTTATAAGTATTTCTCATTAATCACTACCTTCGGTGCCCCCCCCAGACAGTTTTTTACCAATTTTACCATTAGGTCACTTACTCTTAGGCCTCCTAGCTTCTTAATTAGTCTCCTTTGGGGGACAGAGTCAAAGTCTTTGCCTATGTCCAAGTAAAGGATGTCAACTGCTTGTCTCTTATCGATGGCCCTTATAACACAGTCAAAGAATTCTAGCATATTGGTTTGTCGAGACTTCTCTGGCACAAATCTATGTTGCCTCCTGTCTCAAAGTCTATTTGTCTCTAAGAATCCCACCAGTCTCACTTTCAGGATTGTTTCCATGAGCTTGCCTTCTATGGTTGTCCAGCTTACATGTCTGTAATTTTCTGGCTCTTCCCTTGGACCACTTTTATGGAGGGAGGCCACTACCAATGTACATCAACCCTGATTTAACATTTCTGCTTTACTTATGTCAACCACCTTCGTCATTTGCCATGCACAGTATAGTACATATTTAGATAAGCTGCATTTTAGTAAAGCAAAGAGCACAGCAAAGGTGAAACCTTTTTTCTTCAACAAGACCGCAGTATTTATTAAACATATTAACACTTATTTATTGAACACATTAAACATCGTGGTGTGCAGGGAGGGGTTGCCGCGGGGATTCCTGAACATATAAACCTCTTGCGATTGTTGTCAATCTATACAACACAAGTGTAAAAAGTACATCTTATTATTGTTAAAACAGAACTGTTAGTTCCATTGCCAGTCCTATGCACTGCATTTTTCCTGACAAATTTTGAAATCATGCACCTCATGTGTGACCAGAATCCAAGTCCATCTGTAGGGTTTGGCATTAAGATGCCACTCTGTCCTCCATACCAACGAGATTGGTAGTCGGGTGCCATCCTTCAAAAATGAGCTGTCTCCCTCTATCCTCACAGCTGTTCCCCCCAGCAGGACCTCACTCAGTGTTATGGTCATATTCCCAGCATTCTGCAGTGCTAAAATACTGAGGCAGCATTATAGGCCTGACAACATATCAGTGATTTACTGCTTAATGCTACTCTAGCAAGTAAGCAATAAGACATGACAGAGTGTGTGTAGAACATATTTTACACACACCTATGGGTGCTGTAAGGCATGAGGCCTTGGCCGAGTGCATTCAGCCACTTCAATGTGCATAAAATATGTTATACAACCCCTGGAGTGTCTTATTGCACTCATGAAATGACTCACTTAAGTTGTAAAATGAAAAAAATGCACATACAAATGTTTTAAAATTGTTTAAAACCATTTATTCAACTAGATAACCTTACGCATGAGGAAAAATAGTCCCTTTAAAGGGAAAGGGGGAAGAGCTTGATTGATGTACGTGTCATAGCAGTGGCGGGGGCAGCAGCAACAGAATTAATCAGTATTTCTGCACTCACTGCATTGCTTTCAATTGTATTCTCAGGATCATCATTAAAAGAATCACTGAAGATCTGCTCAAGCTCGTCTTCAGTGAAAGTTAGGGCACAACCAACATTGTTGATGTCCGACATGGCAAGTGATGTGAGTATTCACTTTAGTAGGGAAAAAACAATGACTGACAATCATTTTGCAAACATTCTATTATACAGATCAGTGGGCAGTGATGGGGTGGGACTTGTTTTTTACAGTGTGTGGAATCTATTTTGCACCAGGCTATCAGCCAATGAAATGGCTTAATTTCTTCTTGCCATTTCATAAAATTCTTTAATACTGTAAATCACATTGCAATATGTACCCACCCAAATGTACACCAGTCACCACTAGCATTTGATGGGTACATTGAACACTCACAGTTGTGTACTTAGGGCACAGGAAAATGGTTGTTGGAGGGATTAAACTGCTGTACCTCGTTAAGTCAATTTTGTTACAGTATTAAATGAAATACTGTATAGTCATCGTGAGTTACATTATGACACAAAAGATCACTGATGCTAAACTGCAGTGACCTGTAATGTAAAGATACTTTTCCATGATTGATCTGTACCAAAGTATGGTTTTCTTTGCAGGCTGGGGGAGTTACATTCATAGCAAGCTTACAACAGCTAAGGCAGATTTCTGTCACACTTTGCAGTCTCACCATAGTATGCTTAAAAATCTCTGTCTCTTGTGTGTAGAGCAAGAGGAGACATGATAGAGGGCTACAAGTGCCTCACAGGGATGAACAGGGTGCAGGAGAGGAGTGTATTTCAAATGAGAAAGAGCACCAGGACCAGAGAGCTTCTGATGAAGTTGGACTGGGGGGGGGGATTAAGAGGATGTGAGGAAGTACTGCTTCTCTGAAAGTGTGGTTGCTGCTTGGAACAGATTGCAAGTGAAAGTGGAGGAGGTGAAAACACTAGGGGGCATCAAGCATGGAATGGATAAACATAGGTAGATAGGAAATAGACAGGGAGGAGGGATGGTTGCCAGAGACCATTTAAGGGATGCAGAGACAGACTAGGCAGAGATAATCTGGGCTGACTAGGTGGGCCATGTGGTCCCTTTATGCCAACAATTTCTGTGTTTCTGTTTTTACATATTCACCAAGGGTGGTGCAGTGGCAACACTTGTTTCTTCATGTCATTGAGGCAACCTAGGAAAACAAATCATACCATTAGTTGCAAAAGAGCTGGAGGGAGATGGTAGGTGGGTGCAATCTAACTTTAATGTCTCTGTTCAGATGAGATCAAAAAGGGCTGTGGAGGGTCAGGGAGGGAATAAAGGATAGTCTAGCCCTGCTGTTGAATTCTTGCTATTAAAATTTCACCGTCTGCCAACTACAAGTGTCCCAAACGTAATACTGCTTTCCAAAACACAAAAATGGTAACCCCCCCAAAAAAACTAATGTTTTTGTGGTTTTAAAGTGGGGGCAGTGTGAAACTGGATAAAAATGTATGCTTTATTTCTATGAACTTCTGGCATTTATGTTAGGCAAAAAAAAAGCTTACATATATAGTAGTGATGCTAAAGTGCTGTACATTGTTTTGCACCAAAGTTAAAACCTAGAACTGATGCTTCAATTTGCATTTGTTTTCATGTTTATTTGATAAGTTTCAGTTTCAGTTTATGTATTATACTGGAAAGGCATTGCGAGCAGAGGCTGCCCATTTTCACAGGATCAGTTCTTAACACACATACAAACAATTTCATACATCAAAAATAGTAAAATAATCAGGGATATGCAGTATGGTCCAAACAGTAGAACTGGTTACAAGAAAAAAGTAGATAATATAAAACTGAACAATGAGTTTGTTTTCAAACAAAATGAAAAAACAAATTCATATATCATAAAAAGTGGGACAATCAGGAATAAGCAGAATGGACCAAGCAGTAGAGAAGAAAGTCACAAGATTAATGTCAAATAATACAAAGGGTACTGCAAACTAAACTGTATGTTTGAAGTGCAATAAAATGGAGAGCGCTGGAGAAGAAGTAAAAGGAGTAAAAGGAGAAGGGAGGAGGAGTAGTTAAGGGCAACAGTCAAGTGGGAGAACATTTGCAGCGAAAAGACAAAGATAGGTGGATCTTCAAGATGCATTTGAATGAGGCAGTGGATTAACAGTGGATGAGAGAAGGACATTGAAAAGTTTGATACCCTTGATCGCGAGGGTATTTTGGCCATGGGTGATCCAACAGAAAGGGGAGATGAAGGAAAGGAAGGAGGATCATCGTGTGGTCCTAGGGGGACCAACAGAGGGAAAATGGATTGGATACTGGGGGTGGGGAGAAGGCTGAGGGAAAGCTTGTGGAAAAAGATAGGTATCTTGCTGTTAAGTCTCTCCTCCAGGTGGAGCTAGTTAGAAAGGCTGTAGAGATCACAGTGGTGGGTACATCTGGGCAGCCCAGAAACAAAGCAAATCATGCTATGGTAGGTGGTGTGGTGTTTGTTCATACTATTCTGAGATAACAGGGGAAAGTAGACAAGAGTTCCATAGTCAAATAGTGGAATTAGAAAACTGGTAGCTAGGAGTAGCTTTGATTCAGTTGTGAGGAAAGGCCTCACTCCATAGAGCATGCCAATACTTTGGTGGGCTTTCTTGATTAGTAGATTTATGTGAGTGGCAAAGTTGAAGTGGTAGTCAAGGTGCAGACAGAGATATTTGAACTCAGACACCCTCTCTATGAGGTTGTCTTCATTATCATGGAGAGAGAGAAATCAAAAGAGGTCAGTTTACAAGGGTTGGAGAAAAACATAGATTTGGTTTTCTTCACACTAAGGACAAGCCTATGAGAAGAGAACCAGGAATGAAGAGCAAGAAAATCATGCTGAATCTTGTCACATAAAGATGAGTGTTTCTTATCCTTGCAGTACAGGGCAGCATCATCCGCATAGAGGATAAGTTCTGTGTGCCGGCAGATTTCTGGGAGGGGGTTGACTTTGAGGGTGAAAAGGAGAGAGCCAAGGATTGATCACTGAGGTATGCCATATTTCATTGGGCAGGAGCTGGAGAGGATGCCGTTTATGGTAGTTTAATGGGACCTATGACTGAGATAGTTATGGAACCAGCTGATGATGTCAAAGGAGAAGTGTAGACCAGAGAGGGCATTGAGAAGAACAATATGGAAATCTGCTGTTGTGATGCCAATTCACAAAAGTGGGGATATGAACCTAACCTCTAACTACAGACCCATCTCCATTCTTCCCCCTCTCTCAAAAGCACTGGAGAGAATAGTTGCCGATCAGCTTATAGAATACCTTGCTAGCCACAACCTGCAATATCAGGAGAAGCACGGTTTTCGAAAAGGACATAGCACCACCATAGCTCTCCTTGAGTTCACCACTTACATCCATAATGTTTTGGATCAGGGACATCTTGTCGGCACCACCTTCATAGATTTGACAAAGGCGTGCGACACTGTCAACCACTCCCGGGCTATTTGAACAATTATCTTGCCTTGGCCTCTCAGATGATGCCACACATTGGTTCCAGAGCTACCTTAACAACCAAACCCAACAGGTCAGAGTTGGTGAGTCCCTCTCACCCTACTGTCCAATTTGGTCTGAAGTTCCCCAAGGGTTCATCATGGGTCCCTTGCTTTTCAGTATTTTTCTGACCAATCTCCCTGCATCATGCCCTAATAGACTCCTGTTACATGCAGACAATGCACTTATTTTCACCTCCCACCCTGACCCCTCCCTCCTACAACTGCAACTGCAATCAAGCTTTATGCAAGTGGAGACATGGTTTAAATCTCAAAACCTCATACCAAATCATAAAAAAATTAAAGCAATGATGTTTCATGCCATCCATAACAAACATAAAAACAAATGTCTATCTATCCCAAACAGTGAAGGGGTGTTGCTTGAACATGTTCAACTGTTTAAATACCTGGGGGTTACCCTTGACCAGACCTTGTCTTTCTCTGAACACATTGAGAGCATTGCCAAGATTGTGAACACCCAGATAGGACTTCTCTTTAGGCATAGAAGATGCCTCACCAATGAATCCCTAAGCATTGCCATTCAGAGCTCTGTTATATTAATAATTGACTTCGGGCTTGTGATCTATGGCTCTGCCACTGACACCACACTTCGATGAATAGTCATTGCCCTTAAAAAGGCATGTCACCTACTGACCTCTGCTCCATGCATCTCACATACCTGTGACATCTACAAGCAAGCAAACTGGCTCCAACTCCCTGGCAGACTCAAGTACCAGACCTATTTGCTAGCAAAAAAGATGACCTTAAATCTCCTACTCTCAAGGGTTCGGTCCTTACTGCCCCCCCCCACTTTGGTCCCCACCTAACCAGAAGCTCAGAATATCTTACTTTTTCTGTTCCATGCTGCCACACTACCCAAGGACAATGCTTCTTTACATACAGAGCCTCATCCTGGTACAACTCACTTCTACCTGCCGTTACCAACGACACTACCTTGGGCACTTTCAAGTGCAACCTGTGTCAGCACCTTGTCACAATAACCTCCTGTGAATATGTCTCCTAACTAAACTTACTCTCCTTCCCTCTAATTCCCCCCCTCTAAGTCACTCCCACCTTTACCCCCCCACTATCTCCTATCTCCTCCCTTTTTATTTCACCACTATTATCTACATTCTCTCCCCATAGCTTCCTCTACATGTATCTACCATCTCTCCTAGCAGTATCTAATTTATTCTAGTGAACCATATTACAACTGTGTTTTTTTATTGTACATATCTTGAATAATATATACAAATTACTGTAACTTAACATACATACAATGAATCATTGTATATATTATAGTAATTCCATATGAAAGCTTTAGTGTGCCCAACAAAGCCTACGGCTGCTTGAAACTACTGTTCTTATTATTGTCCTCACTGTGTTCTGTATTGTTTCTCCAACGTGGAACCTTTGTAAAAGAGCCTTGGCTCAAAGGTGTCTTCCTAAATAATAAATAAGTAAATAAATAAAACAGCAGATCTTAATACTCTTTTGTTGACAAGTACTAGTCACCCATATGACACAATGGAACCACCCAAAGGACAGTTTATTAAGACCCTGCATAACTTCATAACTGAAGCAGTCAAGATGAGCACAAGTGGATAAGTAATGAACTAACACACTCAAGGAAAGAGAGTGTTTATAGTGATACAATAATTGAGAAAGATAAGCCAAAGGCAGAACTGAAAAATGGTTTCAATGTTTTGGTGAATAGAGTATGGGGTTAGTAGTTAGTGTCAATGTCAGTGGCTCAGTAGGTAGCACACTCGCCTCTGAGGTCGGGAGATCAGAGGGCTGTGGTTTCAGTTCCCACATCTGGCACTTGGGTTAATATCCCAGTACTGACACTGTAGTGCAGCATGAGAGGGGTGCTGCACTTCTGTGGTGCCGTCTTTCAGATGAGATGTTAAACCAAGGTCCCATCTTCCTGGATTGGTCGTAGTTCAGGTGGATGTTAAAGATCCCATGGCACTTATCGAAAAGAGTAGGGGAATTTTTTATTAACACTTAAAAGTAAAACATATACAAAGTAATGTTACTGCACACAAATCATAATGCAAACATGAATAATAAACATAAATAAGTATTTCATCATACATTCAACACAAAAATCTTTGTCAGTAGAGTCCTAAAACAGAGTATTAAATACTGAGCACCCCCCCATCTCCCACTAAAAGAGCAGGGGAATTTTATTGAAATCAGAACAAAAAATTATATACAAAGCTGTATCACATCACACAAAACCAGAAACATAGGGAAAAATTAAAAACAAACACAGGTACTAATTCATACCATAACCTCCAAACATAAAGAAACTATTGTAGTCAGTCCCCCTCCCCCTCTCTATGGAAAGAGTAGGGGAATTTTTATTCATAACCCAAAAAAGACATACATACAAAATCATTATTAATTTTACTTCATACTTTAAAGACCAGGAGTATACAAACATAAAAGGGAAAGATCATAAATATAGAGATGTAGGCATACTAAGTCCTACTTAAATCCCAGTCAGAAATTAAATTTTACTAAGAAAATTACCACCCACCCCCACCCTACCAATACAGTAGGGGAAGTTTCCCCGGTGTCCTGGCCAAATTTCCCTCATTCACTAAAAATACCACCAACAGCTTAATCTGGTTTAAGGTCAGTTGTCATTCATCTGTATCCCCCTCCCCTGGGTCATGCCTGAAAATAGGCAGGATTTGTCTAGTGCACTCACCGGTCAACAAAAGCTAAATAAAATAAATAAATAAAGTAGTGCTTATGTAACTGTAGTTTACATTTTGGCTTTTCTTTAGTCCCACCTTTGTTAGGAAAGTTGGGTAGTGAGTACAGAACAGAAAGTCCATCACCAAGTGTGAGCAGAGTGCTGGAGATTGAGGAGGCAGGGGTGGATGGTGGGTGTTTCGCAACGCACTAAGCAGGGAATTGCTGTGGGAGGCTTGCCTTTATTGGGGATGTGGGAGGAGCTATTCCCAGCCATAGAACCTTGGGCTTTAGCCCTCCAAGAAGATATTCTGTTTAACACTAGAACAAAAACAGGAAGAGCACTCTAGGTTAAATGTTATGACATACATAGTCTAAGCAAAGGGTATTGGGAATGTTGTTTTAAGCATGAGAATTGCTTAAAAATGAACTCTGTTTTAAAAGCATGCACTATGAACCCTCTAAAAATTGTGCACAGGAGGGATAAAAGCTTAGAAAGTGAACTAGTTCATAGTGAAGAGAAAATAATCAGCAAACCTACCTAACTCCTGAAAACTGTAAGATGACTGTTCCTTGTATAAAGTATAGATACTGCAGTACTATTCAAGATATGTAAAGTTTTTAAGTCAAAGAACAGGCAATATTGTGGACTTGTCCAATATCTTGTGACAGTAGTGGGATTTCATATTTGGCAAGCTGAAATTCAGGGGCACTTTATGTACTGTAGGTAAAACAAAAATAAAATTCAAAGTAAGAGTAGGAGAACATGCCACAATGATTGAGAATTGAATGAATTTTGCAGGGGTGATTTTAACAATAATTTTTTTTAACAAACATGAAACCTTTTGAATCTACTATTTAATGCAGCAATGCAACACAATTGGGCAAAACATTTGACCATACCTTTTTTCTCACTATAAAAGATTTTATGCATTTTCCAGTTTTTTAGTTGATACAATTTTCTAATTCCACCAGAATTTGAGTATTTTATAAATGATTTAATTTATTTTTTTATCAAGAAAAAAAGATGGCCATCACAAACAAAAATGCTCTACCAAGCAACCTTGCTGCAACTGATTGATCCCCCATCCTCTCTGCTCCAGACATTGATGTGGCTGTCCCCCATTTCCATTCAAAATTTACTTCCATCTGGGACAAGCACACCCCCATTAGGAATTCCAGGGATATGTCATTTCGCCACTATTGGATTACCTATGACCTCATTGATTTGTGGAAGTTCCATGATCAAACCTGGACTCAAAACAAATTATCCTGCTCCCTGTCTGACCTCATCTCTTACATGCTGCTTAAAAATACTTTCACAAAGGCCATCCACACTAACAAATCCCTCTTTTTAAGGCCAACATCCAGAACAATTTTAACTACCCAGGCAAATTTTGGAATGTTATTCACTCCCTTTTTGATCCCCTGCCCAGTCCACTCCCCTCCCCAAGTCCTCATGGTTAATGGTGCACCTGTCTGCAACCCTCCCTCTGCTGCTGCTCACTTTAATGAGTTTTTCGCTACATGTGCTTTTCCCCTCTCACCTTCTCCTGGCTTCTCAACTCTCTCCCCCACCTCCACCCCTTCCTTCTCTGGAGTTTCATTTCCCCCCCCCCTCACTAACTAGGATACCCTGTTTGCTATTTCCTCACCTAACTTGTCAAAATGTAGCCCTGATGGCCTGGAACTTAAACTTCTCCATCCTTCAGCTTAGTTATCACCTCCCCTCCTACTCATCTCCTTAACTTCTCCTTTACCCCCTGCACTGTCCCTCAGTCTTGGAAGATTGCCAAATTCTCCCGCTCCACAAAGGGGGTGATCCCTTCATCCTTGTCAACTTCTGAACTATCTCCCTCCATCCATTAGAAGGCAGTATAGTGCAGTGTTTTAAGGCTCTGAGCTGCAAAGCTGGAGACCTAGGTTTGAATCCCTCAGCCCCCACTTGCATACTGTGTGACCCTGAACAAGTCACTTACTGTATCTTCCCTGTGCTTCAAGGTCGCACCTGTATAAAAGCTTTCAACTTAGTGTGCCACTCTTGGTTAAACAATTAAAAAAAATCCCTCTCTTGAAAAGTTCAATGAGAAACTTGTCTACACCAAGCTTGCTGACTTCTACCACTTTCCAACCAGGGGCATAACCATACAATAACAATGTGTACAACATAATCTTGTTTGTTGCTCATATGGCACTATATTCCCTGTTTTTGTACACCATGGCACTTTTTGTTGCCTCCTTGCATTCACTAAAAAATACAGTTGCTGTGCTGTACATTGTTCCCTCAGACACCTGCATGCCACCACTAAGCCTCTGTTGTCATATGGTTCTTGGGATGCAAAAGCAATCTTAGTTGCCAATCATTCTAGTTTTCACTCTCAAGATTTAAGGTACAGAAGGGATCAGCTGGCCCTGTGTTGTGGGACATACTGTGAAACAATGGTAGCAATGCAGAGCCTTGTTATTGCCCCCATATATTTAAACTTGTACACTGTGGAGTACATGGAGTATTCTTTCCTATCCCCATGATTCTAGCTTCCTCTCCCCCTTACACTCTGGCTTTCAGAAACACCATTCTAACACCTCCTCCCTCCCTGTTATGGGTCACTGAGTCCAGCTCACCGGAATGGATCATGTGCACATCACAGCTGCCATTTTTATCAGTCTAGCCAAAACCACTCCTCCTGCAAAGCTGAGCTTTGTCAGCCTCTCAGCTCCCACTGCTGCCTGATTCCATTCCTACCTCTCAGGCCATCAGGTAGGAGGTATCATGACTCATCCCCTACCAATCCAGGCTGGGGTCCCAGGGGATTCTATCCTGGGTCCTATCCTCTTCTTCATTTTCCTCAGTGTCCTCCACTTTGCCTTTACCAGCTCACACATTCACACGTATGCAGATGCAGAGCCAGATTAACAATAGAGCAGACTGGGCAGTTGCCAAGGACCCCAAGTTCGAGGGAGCCCCCAGAGTTTACATTTTTTTTTTCTGCTTCACTCAGTTTTGATTTTTTCATACAGCTATGTGCTGTTTGCCTGTCAGTGTTTATCACCTGCAGGCTGGGGGGTGGGGGTCGGGTTCTTTGAAGCTGTGTTACTTGCTGACACATTCACACATTGAAGTGAGTAATTATGCTGCAGACAGCCCAATCATCTGTGTACAAATTAAAGTACCTCTGGTGATTGAACTGTCTTCAGCATTAATTACTGACTTCAATGTACTGTTAGTCCCTGGCACCAGGAATCAATCACCCCCCTCCGTCCCTCTTATAGAACTTTACATCTTGGCTTTACTGCCAGTCCTTTAGCAGCACTTCAAACATTGTCACTTTCTCCATTTGTAAAATATCTCATCACTTTTCTTTTGTTATAAGTTAAAACAAAAGAGCAGTGATAAAATAAAATATGGTCCTGCGCAAACTCCTACCCCAGTCCTGCTGTGAACCTACTGTAACTTTAAAGCAAGCTTCTCTGAGTGCTGTCAGCTCTTGGGAAGCTGAATTCCAAGCCATTCTCAGTCTACATCTGCTCTGCTGCCTTTGCCTTCTCCTCACTGTGGTCACCAGCCTGATTCACTCCTCCAGTGGCTCCAGTCTCCATCTCTCCTGCCTTGGTTGCAGTCCATCCACTGCCTGCCTGGACAACCAGCATGGACCATCTGATGGCTTCATGACTTCCATCCTATCCTCATTTGCCGTACAACACCACCATTGCAAGCAAAGCAAAGGTAAGGGGGGGGGGGGGGGGTGAGTGCAATTGGCTGAGTATCAGCATAAATTTGCTGTTTAGAACTAGTAAAACTCCACCGACTAACATGGCCCACTGCCTAGAAAGCAAAAAGGTGGGAGGGCGCATTTGACTCAGTATCAGTATAATGTATTTGTTTTTTAGGACTAGCAGCACTATACCAACTAACTGATAAATTGACTTATGTGGTTACCAGGTAGTTGGTGGAGTGCTGCTACTCTGAAACAAATGCATTATACTGATAGATTGTGGTTGGAGTTAAGGGGATAAAATGGCAAACAAACATGCATCGATGGCATCCTACTACACAATATTTAATTTAGCATGTGTAAAAATAAAATGGAAATTTTAGTAAAATGTATTTTAAGCAATGTGTGATCTCACACAAATGGCATGTGAAAACCCACACGTGTTTTGGAGAAAGGTGCCTGTGTGTGTGAAATGGGAAAAGAGCTGGCAGGAAAGCATTAAAGCTATATTTGTGGAATGTGCCCATTGGGAACAAGATGACAGTGTTCTTGCACAAGCATGCCTCATGAGAGGACGTTTAAAACATGTTTTGCTGTGTCATTCCAGGGCTTTCATGCACAGAGTAAAAAAGGCTGGCAAGATCAGGATTAATGTTGTTCAGCCATCAGCTGTCAGACACTTGCTCAGTTTGTCTCAAGTCCTGCCAGCCAGCTGCGGTTGGACTGCTAAATTATTCAAAAATAAAGGCTGAGACTGACTGAGTTAGTGGGCTCCCACCTTAGGCTGAACAGTGAGAGAGGTGATGAGAATGCAGTTGATGGTGGGGGTAGAGATGCATCATGAATGTTTATTCCTCAGCAGGGTTCTTTTTTTTTTAATTTATTATACTTTATTCTGTTGTAGCCCCAAATAGCCCCCATCAGATTTTGTTTGATCTGAGATCAGAATTCCTTCTTTGTCCAGCCATAAAACTTCAAACATTCTTAGCTTCTATTTCCACCTCCTTTCACAGATTAACTGGAAACCCCTTCAGCATTCATGGGCCTAAGTGGCCACAGACCACCTGCATATTGATAAAGTCACAGCGGGCCCCACAATTACAATTGCCCATGGTCCCACAACTTGTTAATCTGGCTCTGTGCAGATGACACAGTTCTCTGCACTTCAGGCCCCTTGACCATGGCAGTGGAAGTCTTGCTCCAGCAAGATTTCCACAATGTTCTGCACTGGTTCCAGTCTAACTAGTGCTGGGACAACACTGGAAAAACAGTGTCCGTGACCTTTAACACCAGCCAGAAACTGGCCAGGCTCATCCTCCTTCCTGCCTTCTCCAACACTGATGGCAACCCTCTTGAAGTGATTCCCTCCTTCAAGTGTCTCGGTGTGTGGCTTGATAGCAGGCTTGACTTCTCTGCCCACATTGATGCCATCCACTCCAAGCTCCATCCCAAGCTTGAAGCCTTGCACCCTAACAAAGACTGCCTGTCACTGCATGTCCACTAGTAGCTGGCTACCAAAATGGTGCTCCAAGTCTTGGCCTATGCATATGTGGTCTACAGTACCACACCCTCCTCCTTTCTTGCCAGACTGGACACCCTCTATAATGCCCTTTGTCTTTTTGCTACCAACCCCCCACCTTGTACTCACCACTCACCATTGATCCCTTTTTGCCTCTCTATCTGCCTTCCCCTTACACACAATTTGACATGCCCACTGTGCCTCCTTCATCTCCAAATACTGGCTTGGGTCCCTACCATCTTGCTAAGACACATTACTGCCACCCATTCTCTCTGCTTCATACTCTTTCCACTCTAGGGAGCCTTGCACCTTCTCCCTCTCCCTCCCTCACTCCTCTGCTGAGCAGTTGGCCTTCTCCTATCACCTTCCCTCCCTCTGTAACCTGCTGCCCCATTCTGTCCATTTCTTACCATCCCCTGTTTCCCTTAGGCACCAAGTAAAGCTCCTCCCTTCCCTGTCCTGTTCCCATCAGCCCCCAACTAACCTAACAATGGTGCCCTTTCCACCCCTACTATGGGCTCCCCAGGTCTGTTCATGTCACTACAACTGCTGCACTGAATTGTTTTACCTGGCTTTTGTTAATTTAATTGATCATTGATGCTGTTCATAGAGCCTGCTTCTGTTCACTTTTGTTGTTATTTGCACTGTAGTGTGTTGATTGTCCACTGTTGCACTTTAATTTTTAGAATGCTTCTTTACTGCTACCGTACATCTAATTTATTGTAATCCCTTTCCATTTTTTCACAGGTCAAACTTGCAAATGAGCCTTGGCTCAGTTTGCCTTTCCTGATTACTAGTTTTCAAATAATTAAAGCATTTTGCTTAGAAATAGAATTGCAGACCTGTCGAGAATTAGGATCAACAAAATAAAAAAAAGTCTAATAGTGCACAGCATGGGAGGTGACTCAACAAGTACATTTGACAGGTATGTTAATATTTTTATTAACTGTAGCTGTCACCAACTTTTTGGGGAAAAAACATTTTTCATTCCACTATTGCTTGGTGAGCTCCACAATGATCAGGTCTTAATGGACGCTTTGATCTAATTCTATTTCTTTTTGAATTATGTGTATCATGGGCTTTCTAAACATTATGTTAAAATTAGTAGCTGCTTTGATTAATATGTATTTTTTTCCTTGACATAAATCTCTGTCAGTCTCTTAAACAAACACTCTTTGTTTTTGACATATGGCAGAAGCTGGATCTGTTTCTGTCTTTGATTTTTTTGAGATAAAGCATCAAACTAGCATTTTTTGAAAATAGTTTTTTGGCTCCATTTTATATTTAAACTTGGCAATGTACTGTCATTATTGTTAAAGAAGACCCTTTTGATAATTTAATCAGTCATGCACTGTGTTCCCAGCTTATACTATTTTTACCATTGTTTTACTTTGTTTTTAAATTCTACAGAATTGTATGTGTGAATTAAGTTTCTACCCCATTAAGAATGGAATACAAAAGGACTGTGACACTCAATGGATGGTACCTTTGAAAACAGATATAAAATGTTGGGAAGTGTCTTATTTCTGTTGTGTCCTGTTACCTCAGTGAATTGCTTTTCTGCACATAATGTCAAAACATGTTTGTAGCCGTATTGGTTCTTGTACAACAAGATGCACAAATTAAGTGATTTGATATCTTTTCTTGGACAAACCCTGTGAGTTCGAAAGCTTTAGGTCTTTCTGTAATCTCTGTTGGTCCAATAAAAGCTATCAAATCACTTCATTTGTGCATTTTTCCTACACATGTAAGCACTTTAATAAAGATTATACACTTTTTTCCAAGAGCTGTGCTGCTTAGCACTTTCCTCTAGCAAGTAGTGTGATGCAGGAAATTTGTGCTTTACAGCAGATAAAGTTTAGAGGACACTAATTCTGATTATATGTTAACTTCCAGTTATAAAGAACAAGGTGAGGACTTGACAGCACAGAGGCAGCACTGTCGCTTATAATGCTGACAACCCAGGTTCAGGAAGGAGTCCAGGTCATCAGAGAGCTAGTGAGAAGATGGACTGAACATCAAAGGAGACACTCTCCTCCTTGGTGGAGGGCAGATGAACAAATCTGCTGCAGTACTGTCACCTGAGTGGCCACAAGTAGCAGTGCAGGCAAAAGCTTCTAGGAAGAGAGCAAGTTGAAAAGGCCATGTGCACCAGTACACAAAGTCCTTGTAAACCTGGATCTTGGGGAGGTAGAAAACAGGAAAGGTCCAGGCATAGGCACAGTGGGGATGATCTACTACAGCCTGCTACCCAGTTGCACCAGCTGATATGGCAGACATTCCACTCAGCCAGGGCAGCCAGGGTAGTCAGCATTGGAGAGTGCAGTGTTTTAAGTAATTGATTAGCAGTTTTTTTCTTGGGACATTACTAACTGTACAGAAAGCATTTATATAGGTTTTCTAGAAGTGTTATGTTTGTTAATCACAGTGAGGCAAGTGCTATGCATTTTCACAATGTTTTAGAACTTTTATGAGCAAAATACTAATCAGTTTTCAGAGTTAAATAAAACCCTGGAGTGTTTCACCATTTGCACCAAATGGAAGTTTTATATAATAAAATATTTAAGTATGGTCAGCTCCTGAATGTAGACCTCTTCTTGTTGTTTTGGTGCCTCAGTCTTGAAGTCTGCACCACTGATGTGTATTACATGGGGTTCTTTTGTGTATTTTTAGAGTGGTAATGACAGCAGAACTCTTGGGCCTCACACTGGCTTTCCACCTGAAGAAGATGGATTTCTAAGGCAGGTAGAGGGTAAGAGCTGCCCTATTTTCTCCACCACAGGGGTAAGCTATGGAGTGAGTCAACAGTGTCGATAAAGCTGGGAGGTAGCCAAGGGTTGCCAGGGAGGGCTTAGGAGTACAGAAAGCATGATTAAAAAAACAAAAGAGGAAGGTCAATATAAAAAATACATGAAATAGAAGCTGAAATCTATATAAAATCATTGTTTAAGTGTTCCCTGGATGTCAGAGGCTTCTGAAAGACTTAATCACAAGTCCAATAAATGGTATCACCAACAACGTTTAGTTTTCTATAAGCTGCTATATGAAAATGGTTTCAGATAGTGTGCAGTACTCCTCTACAATATCTTAAATATAGCAAGTACTACATCAGATCATCTCAAACTGACAAACAAAGCAGAGCTTGAGGATTTCAACTGTTTAGAAACCTTTTTTGACAAAGTACCTTATGACACAATACTTCACAGCCTGTCAATACTCTTGATGACACTTTTCTACAATTTTTTCATTCTGCTATCTTGCTGGTGCTTTGCCCTGAGCAATAAAAAGCAATAGCATAGGATTTCTTATAAAGTATGACCTCAGTAACCACATCCACCACAAGACATTTGACAGTGTTATCTACAATTTGATAAAGCTGTCCAACTTTATATCTAGAAATCCTATTGAACTGAACTTATGGCTTACCTAAAACCAAGAAACTGTCAACTTTTAAAATGGGCACCTTCAGCTGCTGTGTTTTATTCTTTTGTCTATCTTTCCTATGCTTTTTGAATAATACTGTAGCAATGACCAAAGAGGCATACATTGGCAATATCTCGATGCAGTAATTTGCACCATGATTCACGGAAGAAATAAATAGAACAACAATGGATGACAAAAGGTTGTTTACAGGGTAGCAGCAGGACAGAATACATGACATGTAAATGGAGGTGGAAGGAGTTCAATGACTGCTGAAGACAGTATACAGCAACAAAAAAAATGGGCATGATAGTGCACATACAGTGTCCTTAAGGAAATTATCATTCAACAGTTCATGCCATTGGCAATAATATTCAAGGAGTCAGTAAGAACTGTGTATGTTCTTGGTGACTGAAGAGTGGACTACATGAAAGAAGTATTACAACATGCTCCAGATGAAAGCAACAGGCCAGTCCACTTAATGTCAATACCAGGGAAGCTGAATGAGAAAATCATATGAATCAGAATTAATGAATTTTGAGTACTGTACAGTATGTCAGGTATAGTGTACCCATATAAGGGACCACTGGGTGAAAGTAACCATCTATAAGTATTGTTCAGTATCTTGCTGGGTGAGGAGCACACCCAATCCAGAAGTAGAGCCTTGGATTTCAGAAGGGGAAATTTAGGGAACTTGATTGAACCTCTGTAACTTTATCTTTTCTACCTTGTTTCTCTGACATCTTCATGGCACAGGTTGTGGCTGAAAATGGTCCCTTGGATCAGTGCACACACCTGGTAAACAAATAAATAAAAATATGAGGGTGAAGCTAGGAAACAGGTTACAGGGTGTAATGGAAGCAGGGGAATAGAAGAGAGATAAGGTATCGTTAAAGAAAACCTACACAAGATCACCTACTTTTGCTTGAAACAAGTGGGGAAAAGAAAAAAATGCAGAAAATGGATTTGGTTTAGAAAGGGGTGGGGGGCAGTGAGAGAAAAAGGGCGATGTTCAGAAGATACAGTTGCAGCCATAAATACATTCAGATATTTCTAGACATTCTGCAATATATCTAAAGAGAGTCTGTCTGGTGGCCACAGTGGTACTGCCAGCAGCCAAGAAATTTCTCTAGCGATATCACAATCATTTCAGGAAATTATTGGCCATGTCTTTGTCTGCAACATTACAATGGAAGTCAAACAGAGGGTGAGGGAGAAGCATACCTTGATGACCTCAGAGATGTCTGATTAGCAGCAAAGACTGTTAAGGTGAAAATGGTGGCGTAAAGGAGGGGGACAAGACACCCATTTGTCACTTTAGAAAAAAGTGAAAAATGAAGGATGTCATAGTTGAGTTGAAACAGGGTGAGGCATGGGTGTATGAAGAAGAAGAAGTAAGGCAGAAATACTGAGTCATTAATTCTGTTCAGTATTTGCAAAGGAGAACAAGTGTCCATTACCTGAGGTTAAAGTTAACACAAGGCTGGATGGAGGGAGTCAAACTGTGCATGAAACCATTAGGCATGGCACTGAATGGATAATCAAGGAACTAGAGGCCCAGAAAAATCAATAAATCTTCAGGGCCAGGTGGGATAGACACCAGGAGACTAAGGAAGATGTCAGAGGCACTGGCAGTGCCCCTACAGATCTCTTCAACTGCTCCCTAGTGATGTCAGAGCAGTGGATGTTGTGCCCCTAGGCAAAATCAGAGGGAAGGATGAGCTGGGGAACTACTGTATATGCTGCTTGATTTGCCCTCTATAGTCAGCAAACCGATGGAATTGATTATCAAAAATGACTGGTTGAGTTCCTGGAGTCAAAATAACACTAGTTTGTGGCAGGCAGATCTTGTCAGATAAACCTGATCTGCTTCTTCAATTGGGTAATGAAGGTGGTTAATAAAGAATATTCAGCTAACATACTTTTCTGGAGATTAGCAAGGCATTCCACTTTGTTCTGCTCAGGTGGCTAGTAAAGAAACTAGGTGACCTCGGGGGGGGGCAGTGAGACAAGATGGGTTGGGAACTGACTAAGATGAAAACACAGAGGGTAGTGATAAGTGTGGAGTACTCAGGAGTGAGGGAAGTCACTAGTGGGGTTCAATAAGGGTCAGTTCTTGGGCCAGTAGTCTTTTACATTGGCAGCAGTCTGATAGGTGAATGTATCGGAGGAAACAACTGGCTATGTGCAGGTGAAACCAAGCTCTATGGTAGGGTAGGTTGTGGAGAGGGTATATGGGAGATGAAGGAAGACCTAGAGAGGCTGGAAAGTGGTCAAAGATCTGTCAGTTGTGCTTCAGTGCCTAAATGTGCAATTCCATGGACATTTACAAACAAAACCCTGGCTGTTTAATACATGGGAGTGATAACAGTTACAGAGACTGTGGAGGAAAGGGATCTGGGAGTAATAATTTCTAACAACCTTAAATCTTCTGTACAGTGTAACAAAGGGATAGGAAAGGCAAACAGAATGATGGGTTACAGTGGGAGGGGGTTCAATAGCAGGAGTAAAGAGGCAACTGTGCACCAGCTCAAAATCCTGGTGAGACTGCACCAGGAATACTGTGTGCTATTTTTGAACCCCTATCATAGGAAGGGTACAAAGAATCTACAGACAGTACAGAGGAGGGTGACCAAAATGATACATAGCCTGCAGGGGAGAAGGTACAGTGGCGTTAGCCAGGATACAGTACAGTAGCTTGCAGTATTTGTGCTGAGTGCTATAGTTATCTGCAGGGAAAAGTGAAATTCAATGACAATTCCTTTTGTCATGCAGGAATTTGTTAGATGTCTTTTATTGTGCTGCATCTTGGCTGACTCAGTTGGATGAGCAGAGGCTGCGGAACCTCAGCATATACTAACTGGAAACCAGAAAAGGAAGGGGGCATTGTCAAAACTCTCAAATACTTGCAGTGCAGTGTAGTGTAGTAACACAGATGAAATAGACAAGCAGTTTACGGAGAGAGCAGCATCCATATCAAGGGGAAAAAAAGTAAATTTGTTGGGGGAGGGCAGATAGGTTTAAAAAGGACACCAGTAAGTACTATTCCACATAATGTGTGGTGGACAGGTAGAATAGACTTCCTATGGAATAGTTCATTGAAAAAATAATGGAGGAATGCTAGAGATGTTGGAACAAACACAAAGAGCATGTTAAGAATGCTAGAGGGTTTGAGATGGGGGAGGATGGTCATGAACCCTAGTGCATATACAGTACTATCTCATAGGGCAGACTGAATAGATTGACAGACCTTCTGCCATCAATTGTATATGTTTCTACAGTATGTAAAATTGTTGAACTATTACAGAACACAATTTAGACTTAATGGCTCAATTGGGATTATTGTATGGACTATAACAAAAAATCATTCCAGGTTATTATTACTGCATACTGTTATGTCACCAATGAGCATGTTGAGAGGAGAGAGGAGACCTATCAATATACTGTATCTGGACTTCAGCAAGGCCTTTTACAATGTATCATACAGAAGACTAGTTCATAAAATGTAGAATCGAATTACAACCAGTTGTGTACTTCCCTCGGCGGAATCCTTTAAAAGAGGCCTAAAAACGCTGCTCTTTGAGCAAGCATTTAATCTGATATGATTATTACCCTGGCTGATCTATTAATTGATTGAACTACTGACTGGCAGTTGTGTTTTATAATTTTGACTTATTATTTTATTAATAGTTCTTTACAAGCTCAAATGGCAGACTGGGTGGGCCATAGGCCCTTATCTGCTGACAGTGTCTATGTATCTATGTATCTAAGTAATATATTGTTTGCTGTTGACTGGCTAGGTTGGAATTTGTATAATCTCTGCTTCATGAGCTCTATGTGTTACTCTGTAATATTTGTGTATTTTAATAGTGTTAAGCTCTCCGAGCCTCTGGGAAGGAGCGTTATATAAATAAAGTTCCTATCCCATCCTATCCTATTCTATCCTAATACGCTAGATTATGGCAAGTTGTAGGTCAGGATACAGTGGTGTATACTAATTTATTATCTTGCCACATTAAAACAAGACATCAGTTGAGTCCAACAAGGTTCCGTACTGGAGCTGAAATTGTTCAATATATTTGCAAGCAATTTGGAAGTGGGCACCAGTAGCTGGGTTTCCATATTTTCTGATGACAATAACTTAGTAATGGAAGTAATATCTCAGCAGAAGTTAAAATACAGAGGAACATGGACAGGCATATGAAGTAGGAAGAGCAATGGCAGATAAAAATCAATGAGACTAGAGGAATGCGAAGGAAAAATAATAAGAATAAACAACTTGTTTTTTTTAAATTGTGGTTGGAAAATGCATGCTGAGCAGAAGTTCATTTGCAGTTGTGTCCTTTGAGCAAAGATAGGTTAAGTGACTTGAGTGGGGTCACACAATATGAAGGTGAAAATTGTGGGAATGAACACAGGCCTGCTGGTTGTACCACACTTGTTCACAGCTCATTGTTCTAACCACTAGACTATACTGCCAACAATTCAGGAAGAAAAGGACTAGGGGAATCTGGGACTAGGGGAATCTGGGTGAAGGGGGTTATAATGATCATAAACAAATTAGTATGGAAACAACAGTGTAAGGGCAGCAGCTAGAAATACAAATGAAATGTTGACATGCATCAAGAGAATCTTCATATTCAGATCAAGAGATATAGCAACGTCCCTTTACAGATAACTGGTCATACCCCATCTTAATTACAACATACAGTTCTGTAATCAATATCTGAGAAAAAATATTGATAGATTGAGCAGATGCAGATGATAGCAACCAGCGTGACTTGCAAATATGGACTGAGGGGGATACACGCTACTACGGGCTGGGTAAGCTCAAAAAGCATGTACATGGCCTGCATAGTTCTGCACCATGGACAGGTGTACAGTGGTTGGCATTCACAATCACTGGCCGCTGCAGGGTGCCTGTCCACTACCCTGTTCCCAGTGTGCTGGTGCATGGGGGCAGATCAGAGGACCCAGGTGGGCATCGAAACAGATACCCACCCTGGTCCTGTAGTGGGTTCCCTTCTCTGTGCAAAGCAGGAGACTGTGTGATGATGCATGTCCCTAAATTTAAAAATGTTAGGGGAGTGCCGAATACCTTCCCCCAACCCTCCCTTCCTAACCAGAGGGCTGGGGCAGCATGGCAGAGGGGATGAGGTATCACTGCAGTTGGTTGGTGTACCATCTAGGGGGCATGCAATGGATATGCCATATCCTGCCCCTCTTTTCCTGGCATTCCTCGCCTTTGTACATGGTACGGAGTATGGGCACACCTCCTGACACCCCCCAGATCATCCTTGCACATAGCTGCATACATGGCCATTGGATTGGTTGTGGAAGGGGCATGTGCCCCTTTCATGAATGCCACCAGGGGCCCACAGGCTCTCTTATGCACTGCTAAGCAGGTTAGTCTTGCCTACATGCTGTGGATCTGTGATGCCTAGGCATAATGACCCTTGGGTCAATATGAGTATCTTTCTTTCACCCACCTCCCATGTGGAGTACTAATTGACCACACTTTACTTTTAAAGGAAGGATAGGTAGGACATAAAGTGGTCACCCATGCTATCCTGAGAAAATGAAGCATTTATACTGCTGGACAGTGGTAAGCCCCACTCCCCATCTAGAGCACTGCTTTCACAGAAAATCTTTGACTCCTCAGGAGTCATTCTTGGGAACTGAATCAAGATCTCTTAAATGATAACAAAATGCACTACCCCTAACCCCACTGGATCAGGTGATTTATCAAGTTTTGCATAAGGAACACATAATAGAGGATAGCCAAGATCTAATCTATCTATTAATTTCCTATTAAATCTTGTTTACCTCATTTAAGGTGTGTTACTAGCACAAGACATACAGAAATTTTGAATTTATGAAAAAAAGCATCTTTTCTCTGGAAAAATCGTGAAAATATTTGAGAAATCAAAAGTTTAGAATATTATGCCCCTAATATGGAGAATGTACTGAGATGAAAAAAAGCTATTTTTTTGGTGCTTATTTCTTACTGTATTTTCTCGTAGCTTTTGGTGTAAGGTGGAAATGTAAGTAAAATGGTTAGTCTTTACCATGTTATGCATGGCAGACTCAGAAATCAGAGATTGCAATTAAGTGTAAATATTTATTGTTAATTTTCTGCTCTATATCCTGGCCAGTATATGTAACCACCTATTCTCTCTCAGATTTTGCCATTTGTTTTTCTTTGGTGTTTAAAAAAAAGTTTTTTTATCAAAGAAGGTTTTCTCTTAAAAGTGGTATCTGCCTATGATTATTTGATCTAATACGAATTAGGCATTTCATTAGGCTGTACTTGAGATAGGTGTCTGCTTGCCTTATGTCTATGAGGAACACATCAAACATAGAAACAAAGAAACATAGAATATGATGGCAGATAAGGACCACTTGGCCTACCTAGTCTCCTCATTTTCCCTACCTGTTTCATATACTACAGATCCTAAATGATCCATGACTTACCCTCTCCTTATCGCTAGAGTTCCTTTATGTCTGTCCCATGCATTTTTGAGTTCCCCTACCATTTTTTCTCCTACAACCTCTACCAAGAGGCTGTTCCATGGATCCACCACCCTTTCTATGAGAAAATGCTTTCTTATGTTACCCCTAAGTTTACCCCCCTTTATTTTCATAACATGGCCCCTTGTTCTTGAACATCTTTTTTTTAAGATGCTACTGTATTGTACGTTATTTACACACTTGAGATATTTGAAAGTCTCTATCATATCCCCACTGTCACTCCTTCCTCCAGGGAATACATATTGAGATCCTCCAGTCTCCCCTCATATGACTTCTGGTGCAACCCCTGCACCATTTTTGTCACCCATCTCTGAACTGCTTCTACTCTATGTTCTTCTGGAGATGCGGCCTCCAGAACTGGACACAGTAGTCTAGATGAGCATCAATAAGAAGGAAAATGTTTGTTCTGTAAAGGAACAAGACATAACTTTTTATAGTAGCAGGGGATACATATCTAGGGAATAGCACAGCTTAATATAATAATTCAGTATAGAGAATAATGTATGGGCAGCCATACACAACAAACCTGAGTCTGAACTGAATGGTTTCAATATCAACCAGGAACCTTGAGAATGAAGCACAAGATGTTCACTGGTCACCATAGAAAACCTGAGATGAAGACATAGGCGTGTCAGTGTATGAATCCCAATAAATTATCTTTTAGAGTGAATGGGCATCTCAAGGGTTTGTGGAAGGCTAAAATTACTGATTCAGTGTGCTGCATTTACTTATGTAAGGTCAATTGAAAAAAACAGCTTCCAGCTCAATTGTATAGAGGAAATCAGCTGTGTGGTAGCATTCTGTGTTATGATAGAGTAATGGCTCACATTACTACTGCAGCACAACAAGATAATGATGTCACTAATGCAACACAACAAGTATATTCCAGTCATGGAATTCTATGCATAAAACTATTCCCCCCCACACACTGTACGATGTTGGTGACCTACAGATATCTATCAGCTTTCTACAACTTGACTATGTTTTCTCTAATTTTACATATTTATTTTTTCTGTTTTGAGTATTTATTTGCTTAATTTCTGCAAGGTCAGTCATTTGTTTCCTGTCATCCGACAGTAAATCAAGAAGAAAAGCATCATTGGATATGTTTTGTTTCTAAATTAACTGTTATCAGGTCTTCTTGAGTCAAACTGAAGTCCAGTGCAGGTGACAGACACTGAAAATACCCTGGAGATACATTACATCTATCATTAATGAAATAAAAGCATCTGCTTTTGCTAGAGAGCAATTGAAATGCATACTTCATAAGCTTCAGCCCAAGCTTGGTGCACTTTACAGGATCAAAGTGAATATTTTGCTTCCTATCTGCCATGGGGGATGTGATTGGTCGGTGCTTGGTCACTACGCCTCTTGTTTCTTGGAGTACCTTTGACCTGCCTGAGTTTGTTGATATTATGAGGATTGTCCAGGGGATGTGCCCTATGTGCTGTAGTTTAGATCAGGGCCCTACCTCCCTAATTTTGGATTGTAGTGATATCATTGGCCAGGTCTTGGCTCAGATTGTCCGGTGTTCCTTGGAATCAGGTGAGTTTCCAAGCTCCCTGAAGAAGGCAGTGGTGACACCCCTTCTGGAGAAAGCTCCTTTGGACCCGGATACTGTAGCGAACTACAAATGTTGGGCTATGCCCATAGTTAAGTGAGGGAAGAGCTCCTCCTCTATAACCTACTTAAATCATCAGGTGGTGCATCACCCTGATTAGAGCGAGTCGCACTAGGAGCTCCGTGTTGTTGCTGGTCTGCGGCTGCGCCCCTTTTCTTCTTGATCCTGCTCCCCCCTCCATGTTTCCTTTCTCGTTTGCTTCTTCCCTTGTGCCTCTCCATCCTATTTCCCCGTACCTTTCTCTGTGTGTTGCTTGGGGTGGTGGTCTCTTCTACATCACCTCTCAGGGCCTCGCTGTACTCTATCCTCCCCTTCTCACTGCTGCCGGCCACTTCTTGCTGGCTGCATTTCCTCCTCAGCCATGGTGGTGTCTGTCCCTCCTTCCAGCTGCCATGCCTGCCACAGTGCTGTTTAATTCAGCTCCCTCGATTCTCATAGTTTCTTTTCAGTGCCTCTGGACTATTGCCAATGTCCCTCACTGCATACGATCGTGCACAGGCTCTGGTGCTGCTTTCTGCACGCCTTCATTATGGTTTCCACATTTGGTGCTCCCAGCTTGCATTCCACAGAGCTTGCTCGTAACTTCCTCATTCCAGCCTCTCCTACTCAGGGCTCAGCATTACTACAGTGGTGAACTATCACCGGGGGACTCATGCCTACCACATATGGAGCTCCTTTATTGGCATTTTCAGTTTCCATTTGGGTTTGGGACTTGAGCCACCCACTTACCAGCAGTTCCCTGACTTTCCCTGGACCAACAACAGCACACTTTCTCATGTATGTGGCATGTCCTACAGTATGTCTATTGCGTCACCACACTGTGAAACCTATCTTGCAGCCTTGGGGCTCACTTATGTTGGGGCAGCATGTAAGTAATGAGGCAGCATACAGGGATAACTGCAATTCACAACGGGCTCTTGTTAAGTGAGATGGCTTCCAAATGTCGGACATTGTTCAGCAGGTTATGTCGGGAGATTGGGCAATTTGCATCATATTTGTTTGCCATCAGATACTATGGGGATTTGTTTAGCTTTGGGGGAGACTGTGCAGACACACCTCCTGTGGTCTAGCCGGGTGTAGCTTTCCATGCCTACAGTCAGCCCAGTTAGCTGTGCTTTCAGTATGTTTTCAGTAGCTTCACTCAAGGAAAGCCTGGCTTTCTGATGCTTCATACTCTGTTTACACAGTAACTATGTGTCCACATCCTTCAGGACCATTCTAGCTGTTTCTACTGTTACCAACTTCACAGTGAAAGACAAGGCAGCGTTGTATCTATGTTTCAAGCTTTCTATTCACATGCTTGCTTGCCCTGCCGCTACATTACTTTGGCCGATCCTTTCCACAGATACATCTCACCATATTCAGCTGTACATTGCCTTCAGCATTTACTTATCCGTTCAGTAGGTACTCAGGATTCCTTGACTGGTATTCCAATGCACTCAACTTGTATTTTATCTCTTTTATGGTCCTCTGGTACCATGGTACAGGTGATTCCTCCTTCCACCTAAGCTATTCATCTCTGTATATCGACCCACAATTAACCAGTATTCATATTACTACTTCTCTGGGACCTCCTTCAGTCCATCGGCTGACCTGCACATGGTCTAGCTGCACTTCCTTATCTCTCTGGGCTTAACCCCTCCCCCTTCGTTCCTGTCGATTCTTCCTCCAGAGCTGTGTCATCAAATCAGACCTCTAAATCATGATTCCTACAGCTTCTGCTTTCACTGGACTGTTTCTGAAGTACTCCAAGATATTCACCTCAATTCCCTCGGATGCTTCTCGCCAAGCTGTGTCACCTCCTTTGCAGTTCCTGCTACTACCATCCCTGCCTGAACTCCCGGCTGAGCTTTACTCCATCATGCCTTCCTTAGTCGAACTGCTGCCTAAGACAGTGATCTACAGTTTCAGCACGCTTATTTCCTCTAGTCAGGTTGCCAAATTCTTCCATCTGAAGCATCTTCACTGCACTCCTTTCCAATCGATCTTCAGGATGTGACAGTCAACAGCACCTTGCACAGCTCTCATAAGTCGACCCTAATGTATATTAATACTATGCGCCTAATTGACTCAGGATATGCTACTACGTCTGCATCATGTAAGCTTGCTTACTACTACAACTTATTCAGGTTCACTCCTTACCTTACTTGCTCATGTTATCTGCTTCACCCTCCCAGGGCTTAGAGGTCATCACGACTAACCTGCCATTCCAACTTACTGTGCTCCTCATGAACTGGCATTCATCTAGCCTATGTTTCTACATTTACTGTGATCTCTACATACCAGGACATGACCCTCTGCATTGCATGCAGTTCGACATTTCCATTGCATTATCTACCACTGCTCTGCAACCTGCTGCAGAGCGAAGGTTAGCCATTGCATTTGGTCAGATCTGTGCCCCATCGGGCCCAGAGGTCCTTCATTCCTATATTTTACTGCAAAATAATCGCCTGCGTCTATGACCTTCCTTCACCCATCGGGCTGGGAGGTTTACCTACTTCTACTCTACATCTGCCTCGCCGGCTCAGGGCCTGGTGATTCACATTCTACTATATGCCTGTCTTCTGCCTTGTCAGCCAGCTGGAAGCTCCTTTACTATGGATATGCATCTGGATATTTCTTCATTCATCATCTATTCTTGGATGCTTGCCCTGCCATTTCAGTTCTATGAACTTACTACTGCTGCACTCTTAAAAGGACACTTTGTTGAACTTATCCTGAAGACCTTTGCTATCCTGATTTATGCTCTACAGCTTCTCGGGCCATGTGTCAACGCTACTTCTTGTGACTTGGCCTCTTCGGTTATTACCATCTAGGACTCCTAAGCTCAACTACTCAGGACTCATCAGATATTCTTCACCAAGAGCTTCTAGCTGGGATATCATTCTGGTCTGAATCGTATATGTCAACATTATTTGCAATCATCCAGATCTACACGGAGCTCCGATTCCCTTGCTAGTACCATTCTCATAGCCTTACCCCTCTAGCTAATGGCTCAGCTATGCATGTTACCTAGGAGCTAGCCACCACATTCTATGCCTACCAGCAGACCTCTGTAGGTCTGGCTGCATTTTCATGTTACCCGGAGCTGGCCACCTCTCTACTTACCTCACCAGCTGATGGATTCACTGCGCATCTCATTGAGGGTCTTGCTGCCATGTCCTCTTCTTACCAGCAGGCCTTCATACATCTGGCTGCGCTTCCTGTTACCTGGAGCTAGCTGCCTCTCACTTACCTCACCAGCTGATGGATAATCTGTGCATCTCACCGAGGGCCTAGCTGCCACGTCCTACTACTACCAGCAGACCTTCGTAGGTCTGGCTGTGCTTCCTGTTACCTGCAGTTAGCCGCCTCTCTCTTACCTCACCAGCTGTCGGATAAGCTGCGCATCTTGCCGATGGATTAGCTGCCACGTTCTCTTGCTTACCAACTGACTGACTTGGTGCATTTACTTGCTACTACCATTACAACCTGCCCAGATTTTAGCTCAGCTCTTCGACCGTTGCCTTCTACATCATCACCTATGCATCTGTTCTTCTCCTAGACATGGTCGCTGAACCTTTGCTTCTTGGATCTCCTCTCTGAAGTCTTCCTTCCCTGCTGGAGTGCTTCATTGCTTGCATCTCATCGTTTCAACTCATGTCACCCTTGGATTCCACTCTACTTCCTTCTGGCCTGCTCATGGATTCTCAGAATTGGAGTTTACCACTTGGATGCTTGCTCTATTCACCTGACATGTCACGATTCACTTTGTCTTCAGTTCTCAGTTTCTCTGGATTGAGTTCTACTATTGAGGGGTGTTTCGGATTAGCCAATTAAAATATTTGGGATTACTCTCCTTTAGTATGCCCAGAAGGACGGGTAGGTCAGTAGCCATGTGTCCTCAGAGGTTTCCCAAAGGGGATTTTCCTCTTCTGCATGCTACTGGTCACACTCTCTGGAGTTGGAGGAGGTGATCAGCTACTCATATTCTTGGGGGTGTCTTCCTGCTCAGCTCCATCAGTCGGCTACAGAACAATCGTCAATATCATAATTCTTTTTGTGGGGTCTCATAATTCTGGACTAAGCTTCCTCCCTACAGATGGGATTCAGAGAAAGGCCAAAACCATCATATCACAACAAGTGACTTATCTGTTCAAGCATCTAAGCATCCTGCATATATTATCCAGTTCACATGTATTACAATCTATGACTTGTTCGTGTCTATGCTAAAGTACCTAAGCATGAATCATTTCATATTACTAGTACCCTGCAAGCCTATCCTACTTACTGGTCTGGCCTTTGTATCCAAGCACAACCTACAGCATCCAACTACAGTATGTAACATAAGCACTGAGCTCTGAACCACAGTTAAATGCTGGGCTATGCCCGTAGTTAATTGGGGGAAGAGCTCCTCCCCCACCACCTACTTAAATCATTAGGTGGCACATCACCCTGATTAGAGCAAGTCGCACTCACCCACCATCATCCCCTGACACCTCCTCCTTATGCAGCACTCTTATCCCACTAGGGGGGTCTCATAATTCTGGACTTAGCTTCCTCCCTACAGGTGGAATATAGAGAAAGGTTAAAACCATCATATCACAACAAGTGACTCATCAGTTCAAGCATCTAAGCACCTTGCATATATTATCCAGTTCACATGTATTATAATCTATGACTTGCTCATGTCTATGCTAAAGTACCTAAGCACAAATCATTTCATATTACTAGTACCATGCAAGCCTATCCTACTTACTGGTCTGGCCTCTGTATCCAAGCACAACCTACAGCATCCAACTACAGTACATAACATAAGCACTGAACTCTGAACCACAGTTAAACCTATCTCAAACCTTCCTTTTGTTGGAAAAGTTATCAAGAAAGTTGTGGCAATTCAACTGGAGGACCATTTGACAATCCATAATTTATACGAACCTCTCCAATCTGGTTTTTGTAAAAGTACAAGGCAGAGGACGGGGTGGCCTGACCACCAGCACAAGCAGACACAAGGAACTAGAACTCTGTTAAAAGCGGACATATAAGTCATTAAAAATCCTTTATATAGTGAAGGTTTTTTTACTCATTTTTGCAGAACCACTTACGGACCTTGCCCTCCTGCAGCAACTGGAAGAATTGAGGTAATAACAATAATGGGGAAGACAAAAAATCAACCGACAATTGAGCAACCATGTTCTAAGACCCAAAACACCAAGACTGGTGCTAGAGATATGGTGCCCTCAACATACAGTGGGGAACCTACTCTATCTTCACTGTTAGCTGTAATACAGGGACTAGATCAGAAAATGGAAGAATTTAATCATAGAACAGCCCTGCTTGAGCAAAAAACATATGCAGCGATAGATAAAGCAAATACTGTGACTGCTTCAGTGGAGAAAGCTTTAGTTACACACACCGGGCTAGCTTGGGAGAATAACACCTTGAGAGCATGTCTTGAACAACTGAAGAACTTCACTAGCTCTGGAAATGTTCACATCATTGGATTGCTGGAAAATGTCAAAGGGGAAGATCTGAACGGATTTTTGACAGCCTGGCTACCGGAGGGTTTACCCTAGAAGAAAATGTTGCCATAAAAAGGGATTACTGAGTCACTCCAAGGCAGCCCCAGCAGGATGAGCAGTTTCCACGCACTATCCTTCTCATAACAGGGGGTATGGAGGAGAGAGATGAGCTTCTCTAGGCAGCACAAAGGTGCAAAGGAGCATGCATGGGAGCCTCTACAGTTAAGTTCTTTTCAGACCTTAGTTTTAGCACTAGTGCAAGTAGAAAAGGCTTTGATGGGGTTTGGTCTGCAATGAGAGAGTTGGGGGTCAATCACTACTTGTTGTTGCCAGCGCATCTGAAAGTACATTATGGAGGCAAGTCATATCTTTTTTTGAACCCTACAGATGTGGGTAAACTGGCTGAAAAGATCAGGTTGGAATTTTCTGCTCGAGTGGATGCGACTCAATCAGATGCAGAATCGGACACTTGAACATGCACTGTATTCACGGACTTATGTTGAATTATCAGGTTGTAGCTATAGTATGTTCCTTCAGTTAATGTATGGCTGATATATTTGTAAGGTTAGAAATACAAGTATAACCTGTTTGTTGAGGGGAGAACAAAGTGAGGGGGATCAGCGCAGGGTTTATGGACATGATAGTCTTTCTTTTTACTGATCTAATTATTAGACCACATGGTCAAGATGGCCCTCATATTTTCCACTATGTGTGCCCCCCCATGTCTGTTTAACATTTATTGCTCATGCACAAAATGAGCCTATAGGCCATGAGTTAAGGTAAAGAGGTAAAAATTAAGAGTAGGCACTGTTAGACCTGCTGACAAATCATGTTTGGTTACCATTGGTTGAACTAGGTTTGCTATGTTTAAATGACTGAATACTCCTTATCTTAAATGCTTGGGGGTTTCTTGTTCTAACTTCATATAATATGACTAAAACTGTAGTTCCTTGCAAAAAATAAAACAACTGGTGGATCTTATCGGAATTAGGTCACTACACCAAGTAAATGTGGTGGGAATCTTACTGAAAGATACTTTTTGATATTTTAGTGACCTTTGCGCTGAGTGGTCTTATGGCTTCTTGAACATTAATGGACTATTTAATGAATATTGGAGATATATGTCCCTGTTATGGTAACATCGTGGGAGGGGTGCTTCAGGATTTCCTGATTTATTACACTCATTTTTTTGTGAACTTTGAAATGTTGTGTATTTGGAATTTCACTTCAACATGTATTGTGATGGCTGGTCTATTACCAAAAATACAATAAAGAAATAATACAAAAAAGAAAAGAGACACAGTACTGAGACTGCGCTAGTTTGGGTGCTCAGTGATCTCTTGATGGTGAGAGATCAGAGAAACCAGTCAATCTTGGTACTCCTTGATCACTCTCTTCAGTCTTTGACACTATAGACCATGGGGTTCTGCTCAAGCTCCATCTGTGGACTGACTGGTACAGTTCTAAGATGGTTTTCATCTTTCCTCACTGGTAGAACTTAGAGAGTTGTCTCAGGATTTTTTTCTTCTCAGTCTTTCTCCCTATCTTGTGGGGTGCCCCAGAACTCGGTGCTGTCCAACATGTTGTTTGCAGTGTATATGCTGCCCCTCGGAGACATTGTAAGATGGCATGGGCTGAGGTCTCATGGTTATGCTGATGATACCCAGCTCTACCTGTCTTTGGCCCCTGACCAGGTTAGTGCTCTCTCAGTATTTAACAGCTGCCTTGCTGAAATCCAAGACTGGATAAAGTCCAGCGGGTTAAAGTTGAACGAAGGTAAAACTAAGGTTTTGGTAGTGGACCCAGGACACAGAACAGAGGGGCTGAGGACTGGTTTTCCCTCTGGTTTATTCTTGGGTAGCACTCAGATCCTTACATCTGAATGGGTGCGTGACCTGGGAGTGATACTTGACGATGGGCTGACCCTTCGTCATCAGATGTCGGCAGTCATTAAGTTAGCCTTTTACCATCTTAGGAACATTGCCAGGATCAAGCACCTTGTTCCGCCTAGGGATTTGCCCATTTTCATCCATGCCTTTGTGACCTCATGCCTTGACTATTGCAACTCCATCTACTTAGGGCTTCTTGTGGTTGATATTCGCCACTTGCAGTTAGTGCAGAATGCTGCCGCACGTTTATTAACTGGGTTATCTAGGAGATCTCACATTACCTCAGTGCTACACGATCTGCACTGGCTGCCGGTTCAGTGGTGGATCACCTTTAAAGTAGGTTTGTTAACCTACAAAGCCCTACGTGGACTGGGACCTGTCTACTTGAAAGAGCTTCTGACTTCTTACACCCCTGTGCGACAGCTCCGCTCGGCTGACGAGGGGTTGCTGGAGATTCCGAGGGTTAGTTTGAAGTCATCTGGGGCACGCGCTTTTATGTTTTCAGCCCCAACCCTCTGGAATTTTCTGCCCCATCAGCATTGGGAGTGCAGAACAGTGGTGAGCTTTAAGCATGCACTGAAGACTTTTTTATGGAGCAAGGCATTTTCTGACTTGCTGTGATTTTAATTATGTTTCATTGAATTCTTTGAGAATCTGTGACGAGCCTTGATATTATGAAAGGTGCTCAATTAAATAAAGTTATTATTATGAGATTGTGTTAAAGATGATCCTCACTATTTTTGATTATGGTAATTTAGTCTTCAGTGGAGCTCCAAAATCCACCCTTGCCAGACTGGACGCCTGTTTCAGCTCTTTTTATTAATTTGCTTTAGACTGTTCCCCACATACAGTACTCACCGCTGTTCACTCTATTCTGCTCTTTCATTCCCCTCTCTTGATTCTAGGTGCTTTTCCCACTGTGCCGCCTTTATATCTAAATTCTGGTTTGGTTCCCATTCTTCCTACCTTACTTCCCTCTTATCCTCTCCCACAGCTTTTTGCTATCCTTTATGTAATATTGCTTCTCATTCACTTGCAGTTACTTGTATGCAGTTACTTGTAGGAAAACTACAGCTGGTCAGTCAGCTTTCTCTTATCACTTTCCTAAACTTTGATGTTCCTTTCCCTTGTCTATTTGCTCTGCCTTATCAGCTTTCTCCTTAAAGTCTCTCCTTCATGACTTTTTCCTTCCTCCTGCAACTATCCTTAACCCTATTCCTCTGCCCATGCACAAGTTTTTGCCTTGAAAACTGTTTCCCCTTACTTTGCATACGTTATTCTGATTTGCAATGGAATGTTTTATTAATTTGTTTAAATATTATTGCTGAATTTCTCATTAATTTGTTGTAAATGCCTTATATATGATGTTCCCTATCCCCTTCCATCAGGATGCATCTGGAAACAAGCTGCTACCAGCTCAGTATGTCTTTTCTGGTGAAACTTTTTGAAATAAATAAATACTGTTTAGAACTACAATAACAACTAAAAGGTCATTGGCCTTGAATATTTACCCATGTCTCTGAGCTTAGACCCCCACATCAATAGCTGATAATTCCTGTCTCATGAAACCGGTATTATTTTTCTATTGTCTTTTGCATTACTGGCCTAGTCTCCTGAATTGTTATCATCTTTTTATTTGTAACCCTTGCCACTGCTTTACATATTTTTCAAGCACAACTAACCATGCCCCTTGTTAGTTGCCTGTCTTGTGTTTCCATTGTGATCTGACTCATAGCCTATTCTGGATAACTTTTTGCTAGTTTTCAATAAATGCTCTGACCTAAAGACTGTGTACTCTAAGAATCTGCTCTACTGTGTTTGGTTAACTACCGATTTTTGTTTCATGCTCTTACATCACTGTGCTAGTTGTGTCCTAACCACTGGACTCATTGATCTGCTGCAACATACTCAACATTAATGCTCACAGCTGTTTTACTGCCTCCTGGATCATTTGTACATTTATGGCATTTTCTGATATTTACAGTAATTCATCCATCTCTTTAAATCTCCCTGCTGCAGCCACCTCCAACTTTGGATTGTCTCTGGACTCCTATACTATATTTTATCTTGGATTTTCAAAAGACCCTTTACTGTGAATATGGGAGTTATCTAATATAACTAATTTACCAAGTCCAGTTCTGCTTCCAGGGTGATTCTGGACCTGCCAGTGGGCAAAGCCTCTTATTCCTAGCAACCAACATGTATCCATTCTCAAATCAGTGATAACTGCATATCAAGATACATTTAATTGAGTTTTCAATATAGCCAGTCTCTATTAATGGCATGCCACTCCTTCAGTCTGTCCCACAAATGACCTACTCAGAATCATGATGTGCAATGCATCAAATGTGATAATGTTGTATTTTAGTGAAAGTTAAGCTAAGTTTAGAAACAGAAAACACCAGCATTTTGGTAGTACACTGGCCAGGCATCTGAGATTAGGATCAAGCCTTCTGCAGATAAAAGAAACATTTACTATCTGCTGGCATAATATTAATTTCCACTGATTTTTATATAGCTTTTGTAACAATTTGTAAATATTTTGTGTTCATTTTGGCCACCAACACACCTGCTTTTTACATTTAATGAGCCTGTGCACCAACCATTTTGGGACAAGTGAAAGGGGATTTTGCAGGGGTGTCACTACTGAGGTTTACCCATTTCAGAGTGACAGCTGCTCAGTGACTATCTTTAGGGTGACAGCATAATGCTGATGGTGACCATAGTGCCAGGCACTGTGCCGTACGACCACAAGTGGGCAAAATTCAGCAGGGCACTGTGACAGGTGAACTGGTTGCTTCACCCAGATGCCATCATCCTGATGCCATTGCTCCATTGACAGAACACCCATTGCTGAGCCTATTGCTGTTCACAATACCAGGGGCTTGGCAGTCTAGACCGATGACCACACAGTGTAGTTGTGATGCCACTCTCTGCTTGCCATGTGGAAATTTCATGTACTTCAAAGGACCAAATCTGCTCCAATCACAGAGGGCTTAGGTCCATTGATTTGCATGAAGCCACATCAACATACAGCTGAGCGACTTTTGTCATCAGGGTCCTGTCTTATGGAACTGTAACACTGGCATTAGCATCCAAGCTAATGCACATGGCAAAGTCATGGAAATTCCTCACATTCCCCTATCCACATGATTTGATTTTTCTAGTCTCCAGTGGCACCCCCCACCCAACCCTTCCTCTCAGCACTCACCACCCCACGCTCCCCCCACAAACATAACATTGACAATGGGGTGCCCAATACTCCAGTGTTGCCACCTACTAGGTTTTTTTTTTCTGTATGGCCTGTAGCAAAGAAAAACGTCCATCAATGTCTGTTGCTGCTGCCTGTAACTCTTCCCCACCCAACCCTCCCTCTCAACACCCACCACCCCACCCACAAACATAACACTGACACTGGGGTGCCCAATCCCCAGTGTCCACCTCATAGTTTTTTTTTTATAAACTGCAATAAAGAAAACCTTCCATCAATGTCTGTTGCAGGCACCCCTGTAACTCTCTCCCATCAGAACTCCCACTCACTTCCCACCCACCACCCACACACATATAACATTGACATTGGGGGTGCCCAGTCCCCCAGTGCCTTCACCTGAAATACAGAAAAACTGTCCCTCATCATTTTTCATTTGGGGGAAAACCCTGAAAAAAACAAAACTGTCCATCGATGTCTGTTGCACCATTATTCACCCCCATGCCTGACCTACCCACTCAGTACCTCCCATCCCCCCGCTCTTACTTACCCATTGGGTGTCTGACACTGTAATCTTTTCCCAACTGCAGACACATCTTCACTCTTTAATGCTGGACCACCAACTGAGGAGATCAGGTATGCAGTTCAATGTCTTTCAGAAGGGATTGAACTTAGTGGCATAACTTGGCCATTTTTTAATATTTTGGCCCCCAATTTTCAGCATGCCTTTTTCTGAGACCCCATCTCATGAACGATTACAATCATGTTAGGAAAATCTGTCCTGAAAGGTGATTTTGTGGTCAATGTGCAAAATCACCTTTTGGGCAGGAGTTGAAAATTTTTTCTGTCCTTGTTCATAAGGTGGAGTCATAAGAAGGCAATGTTGAAAATTTGGCAAACAAATTTTAAAAAACAACAAAATCATGAGCCTACATTGAAATTTTCGAATGCAGGCTCATACTTTTGGTAATTTTCAATATTTTGACCCCAAATGTTCAACATAGCTATTTCTTCACATCACCTCATAAATGTGACTGCTGTCATTTTTCAAATTTTGGCTAAAATGTGTTTTCATGTGCTCAAAGGTGATTGCATAGTTGCTGCATGAAATCACCTTCCAGGCAGGAGTTGAAAATTTTCTCTGCACTTGTTCATGAGTTGGGGTCATAAAAAGGCTATGTTGAGAGGCTGGCCTGGTGGCACTCAGGGTTGATGTACTGGACACCTTACCTCATGCCACGCTGGCATCCTGGGTTCAGGAACAGACTTAAGTCACCCAGAGGCTGGCCAGGTGGATGGAGGATTGAGCATCCAGAGGACTGGTCTCCTTCCTCGGGGTAGAGGAATTTGCACCACGTGCTGTCGGCTAACACCTAACTGCTGCTGGGGGTTGCTGCATCCATGTGGCCATGTAAAGAGGTTGGCCCAAATCCATGGCAACTGGCTGCCTCCACAGAGGCAGAGACTACTTGCCCACCCATTGCATGGACATGGGTGGGCAAAAATGGAAGAAAATGCCAGGGTTCGACAGGACCCATGATGGCCCAACCTACCTGGTCAAAATGTCACATGATCTACAGTGCATGACATGACTGTGAGGTAGGAACAGCACGGCAGGTAAGAGCAAGAAGGTGCAAAACCGTGAAAGGAAGTATGCACGGCAGTGCACCCTCTCACTCTTCCCAGTGCAGGATAAGAATCCCACTGGGACAGGGGTCCACTGAGTAGCTGCCATGGCTTGAAGTGATGAGCCACAGGCTGCAATGGAGGCAAGCAGTACATTTGGGACTAGATTCAATTCTCAGTCTCAGATGTATAGAATGTTTTATTTTTTTGCACTTTATGTAATATTAAGTGTTAACCCCCCCCCAAGTTAGTTATATTAGTTAGGAGATTTTGAAACAAGAATTATGCTGTTTGCAATGTAGTGTGCTGTTTTGGCAGCACAGTACATTGCTACAGCGTAATGTCTTGTGACATTATGACCCTGTGTCATGGCTTGATCACACGAGTGAGTCCACCCCCTATCACCAGATATGAGATACTGGAGTGGGGGAACACTGACACCCTCACCCTGGCCCTGCCATAGAGGGGGAATCCATGGGGGAACCCCCTGGGGTGGTCAAGCTGGGGATTGAAGCTGGAGAATGTAACTATCTGGGGGGGGGGTCATAGCCCCTATCAAGCCTGTGGATGGAGTAAAAGTACATATGGAAAAATAAAATAAAAAAAAGATGCAATGATGAAAATTTTGAGCAAAATTATTAAAAAAAAACAACAAACTTAAGAGCATGCCTTGAAGTTTACGAATGCAGGCTCATAACTTTGATAATTTTCAATATTTTGACTGCACATTTTAAACAGACATTTCTTCATAGCACCTCATGAATGTGACAGCTGTCATTTTTCAAATCCTGTCCATAGTGTGTTTGAGTACCTGTGGCGTGGAATGACTTTTCAGTGGCATGGAATTACATTTTGGCAAAGATTTGAAAGTCTTCACTTTTCGGGTCCATGAGGTGGAGTAATGAGAAGGATATGCTGAAAATTGGTTAAATGCCCAGGTTATGACTGAACGTTACACTGTTTAAGTGTCCACTCATAACTTCATTAATTTTCAGTATTTTGACTCCAAACTTTCAACATAGCCATTATTCCACGCCACCTCACAAATGTGACATGCATCATTTTTAAAATCTTGGACTAGATGTGTTTTCACACCTGTGGTGAGAAATGACATTTCAGCCAATATACTATTAATGGTACATGTCATGTCTATGAAGAGAACCCTACAACAAGTACTGTATTTTCAAAGATGGGGTCAAAATGTAAAATAAAATGAATTTTTTACAAAGTAGCAAACATTCGGCATTGACAAATGCTTGTTAAACTTTGTCTTGAGTTTAGCACTTATACCAATAGAAGTACCCGTCTACGACTAAAAAATGAATATGGATCTAAAGTATGTATACATGTTTTAGACAATGTCAGCATAACCACCTGTTTTGTGGTGGGCAAAGTCAGGAAACTTTACTTTATAAAAAAAAAAAAAACAATGTAGGGGTGTGGCCTGGTACTGAACAGCATGGACATCTGATCTTATAGCTCTTCAACATTTACTACAGTCTAACATCATTTGCAGCCATCTAATGATAATGAGATTTACAGATGAATACAAGCTTATGAGACATTCTACAACAGTTTTGTAAGTTTTTTCAGTCTGTAAGCCTTTTATTTTACTGCTTGAGTGCTGTTTCTAAAATTTCCTGGATTGCTAACTGCAGGTCCTGCATCATGGGTGTATCTGCTAACCATTCAAGCCCTCTGGACAAAATAGAAGCTATGTTTAACAAACTAACAACAGACATGAACGATCTTAAGATTGCCACCTAACAAAATATGTCAACTCTGAAAACCATTGATTCTCGTCTAGCCTCTACAGAAAATAAAGTTTGTCTAAATGAAGCAACAGTACAAGATCTTAAAGCCATGATTAGACAGCAAGACTGTACCATTAATGATCTTCAAAACAAAAGTGATGATATAGAAACCAGAAGTCGGAGAAATAATCTCCATATATTTGGTTTCCTGGAAGAAGTGGAGCTTAAAAACACCACTGATTTTCTTCTTCATGCTCAACCACAGATCCTAAAATTACTGACAGACAAAAGCCTTACTATAGAGTGTTCCCATCACTCGTTAGGCCCCAAACCACCTCCTGGACAAAGACCCAGACCTATTATTGCCAGATTTCTGAATTTTGCTGACACAGAGCTCATCTTACAAAAATCTAGAGAAATCAGCCAACTTACATGGCAAGAACACAAGATTTTCATTTACCGTGATTTTTTCAGAGAGTTATCACTGGAAAGGAAAGCCTTCACTCCAGCCAGACATCTAATGCATCAAAAAGGCATCCGCTTCTCACTTAGGTATCCTGCGAGTATGTGAGTCTTTACTGGAAACTCCTACAAATATTTTAATACTCTAGAGTCTTTAATGAGTTTTCTGCACAACTACAATTCAGCCTATCTTAACAAACCTGCTGTCTTTGTTGAACACCCGATGCCATCCTCCTCAATTGTGGCTGCCAAAGGGACTGATACACATTCTGTCACCCTGGCGTCTGTTGTGCTAGAATCAGCTATTTCAGAAACCCTGGCTGAACTACCGAGAAGACAGTCCAGTTGGAGCCAAGAAAGGTCAACTTCTATCAATGGACATTCAAACTCCGATGCTGTAGCCCTGAAAACGTATCAAAAAGTATCTCAAAGCGAAATTATAGAGACAAAAATTGCACTCATCCCTTTACACAACAAGTTTGCCCTGTTTCAAGACCTTCCAGCTTCCCAAAACCCCAGTGATTGTACCTCAACAGAAGAGAATGCCTCAGCAGCTCCTGAGATGGATTGTGCCTCAGCAGACTCTTCATGGGCAGACATAGTGGCAAATTCACCCTTTAAGGTCAGCGAACCACCAAAAATGAAACATCGAAGTAAGGAGAAATACAAAGGGGGCTGTACACCTTTAAAAAAGTCTTAAAGTCTTCTTGGCATATCCCTTAATCTTTGCATTAAATGCCGGTCTTTTGTCTCTCAGAATCTAGCTTAATCAATTGATATGCATGCACAGCTTACCTCATCAGCCCCTAACCAAGTGTATTAATGCCTCGCATACCTTCTATCCATAGGTCCTAAATCAGGTGACTTTCTAGTGGCGGTATGATGGATCGTCTGTGGGCTGCATACATTTTGATATATATATAGGCAGGTCTGTATTTCTTTTGTGCAGTGTGGGCTGGTCATAAATACTAAAAAATCTTGTTATGCAACCGTGTTAGTACTTCTGCGCAGGCAATTTTCTTGCACTAGAACTCATAACATATTAGCGGCATGCGCTGATTCTGGTATCTACAGTAAATGATATTTCCTATCGAGTCCCAGTATTTGCGTGAAGCTTGGCAGTCATGCTAAGCAACTGCAGTTATTAAAAGACAACATGTAACATGGAAACATTAAGTTTCACTTCGGCATTTACCAGTGCCTCATAAGCTCTGCCCACCAGATAATTCTATGGGCAAACAACTCTGATGGGCGTATGCAAACTTTGCAAATAAGGAATAACTGTTCATAATATTACTTTGCAGCTAAAGCAGCCTGATGTTGGGGCTCAGCTTGCTTCATCAGCCCTTAATCAGTTAAAATAATACCCTGCATACCCTCTATCCAAACGCTCCAAGCATGTGGCTCTCTGGTTGTGGTAGTATGGGTCGGCTGTGGGCTACATACATTTTGCTGGACAGTCAGGATTGTGTTTCTTTGTGTGGTCTGGCTGGTCACAATATATTTGTAAAAATTTACTGTGTGACCTAATTAAAACCTCCGTACAGGCAATTTTCTCACAACTGGAACTCACATATATCAAAGGTGCTTTCTGCCCTCTGGTTTCTATATGTTAAGTCCTAGTACTTTTGCATAGCCTGGCGGTCAAGTAAAATAACTGTAGTCACTAAAGACAGTATCTAAATATGCAATCTCTCAAATTCAATCTAGCTTTTAACAGGGTGCCACAAGAACTGGCCATTAGATAATGTTATAGTCAAACAACTCAGGAGGGTATGTATAATTTCAGCAAATAAGGAATAACTGCTTATAATTTACTTATTGCCATATTCTTAGTCTCTTAAAGTCACAGTTCAATCAGCTGTGTACTTGCCAGGCAAGATATTACACATTAAGTTGTACTCAGCTTTCGAGAGGCAGTAAAATGTTGCCTTACAATAGTAATGTTTGAAGCTTCCAGACCATGGGCATAAGTCTTTTAGTACACCGGTTTACTAATGGTATAAATTTGGATAAAACAGTGCCTGACAAAATAATTAACACAACTTGAATGCGGAACTTTTCAGGGCAGATTGTATTGCTTGTTCACGGTCATTGTGCCCTACAGCAGCTTGCAACCTAGCTATCAGAATCTGTTCCCTAAGGGTTTCATCTGTATTTTAAATGCACTATAAGATTGGACAAATATTATCCCCCATATGTTTAATATGACTGAAACCTGCAACAGTATTTCTGCCCTATCTAAGCATTTAAATAAATTACAGTAAGCATAATTACTTAATGGGAGTAATAGACCTATTATGCCCTTTCAACATCACTAATTTTGGTAACTTGACTGTTACTAAATTAAAAGCCTAATTTTACTATATTTCTAAAGTATGTAAGGTAAGTTAAGGTAAAAATGTATTTAAAGACTCCCGTTCCCAGAGGCTCTGGGTGCCGTGCAGATAAATAAACACATATTCATAGAACATCAATAAAACATGCATATATTTATAAAAACAAAACATCAATCATACTACTCAAATCAGAAATCATAGGTCAATAACTAAATCTAAAAATGCCTGGGTAAATAGGACGGCTTTAAGGAGGGCCTTGAAAACCTCCAAGGTGGGGGCCTCCTTAACCCCAGAGGGAAGTGAGTTCCATAGAATGGGAGCGGCAATACTGAATGCCCTATCCCCAGCCGATCTCAACCTTAGCCTAGGAACTGCTAGGAGGCCTCCACAGGAAGAACAGAGGGAGAGAACTGAGACAGCAGGAACCAGAAGGTCTGAAAAGTAACCAGGGCCCTGACCATGTAGGGCTTTATAGGTGAGAAGCCTCACCTTGAAGAGGATCCTCCACCTGACAAGCAGCCAATGCAGCTCATGCAACACCGGTATAATATGGCAAAACTTCAGCTGCCCAGTAAGTAACCTGGCAGCTGCATTCTGCACTAGCTGTAGTCTGAAGAGAGATCCTCCCATGACCCCAAGATAGAGCGCATTACAGTAGTCAAGCCTCGATGTAACCATGCAAGGATCAAAGTGGGGAGGTCCAGAGGTAGAACATGGGGCTTTATCCTGGCAATATTTCTAAGGTAGAAAAAACAGGAGCGGACGGCAGAGGAAATCTGAGCCTCCATAATCAAACTCCTATCAAGAATAACACCAAGATTTCTCACCTTTGAGGATGTCTTTAATGAGGCAGAGCCCAGAACAAGTCCAGTCTCTGAATTAGAGGCCAACTTATCACACACTCTGTTCGACTCCATCACCAATACCTTCATCTTATCGGGGTTCAGTCGCAACCAGCTAGATGCCATCCAATCATTGATCTCAGTAAGGCAGCTGTTTAACACATCCACTGCGTTGGATGTTCCTGTGGCAAAGGATAAGTATAGCTGGGTATCATCAGCATAGCAATGAATACCGAAGGCATACTTCCTAAAAGCCCCCCTCCCCCAGGGTAGCATATACACTGCAAACAACATTGGGGCCTAAACCGAACCCTGAGGAACTCGCAAGAAAGGAAGCTAGGAGAGGAGGAGAAATTTCTCATCACAACCCATTGCCTCCTATTGGTTAAGAAGGACACAAACCAGTGGATGACAGTGCTGGTGAGTCCACAGAGTTCCCTGAGGTGGTCAAGCAACATACAATGGTCTACAGTGTCAAAAGCCGATGAGAGATCAAGGAGAACAAGAATTGTCCTTTCTTCTCGATCTCTAGCCCTGAGGAGGTCATTCTGCACCCGAACAAGTGTGGTTTCTGTGCTATGCTTTGCTCAAAACCCTGACTGGAACTGTCCATACAGCTCATGAGTCATGAAAAGCTCCTCCAACTGAAGCGCCACTACCTTCTCCACAACCTTCGCTAAAAAGGGAAGATTGGATATAGGTCAGTAATTTGCCCTGACCTCCAGGTCCAAAGATGATTTTTTTAAGAGTGGTGTCAATAGAGCCTCCTTCAAGGCATCGGGAAAGAACCCCTCAGACAAGGAACACTGGACAATCAGTGCAGACAACAGGCCAACAGTGTCGATGCTGGTTTTGATTCAGCAAATCTTTTACTGTATGATAGTTTTATAACACAAGACTGGAAAACCTTTTTTTTATTTATATCTCTCTCTTGCTGTAGTCTGGTACTCAGATAAATATATCTAATTTCTTTTCCACAATTCAGACGATGACGGATTAAGTAAAGTTCATTGCTAGTTAATCAAACCCTAGATTTGCAAGCCCATGATAAATATTTTCATCTTCTTAATTCTCTCAGTTGTGCCAGAATTATTTACTGATTAAATTGTAAAAACATCCTTACTGCTGTTACATACTGCTTTATGACAAACAAATAAGAAGTAGAATTGGATTCTATTAACAATCTTATTCAAACTTCTTAGGTTTTTAATCCACACTCTAGAGAACAGAGAGTGGTCTTAGTCCCTTTTTCTTATCAGGGCTGACCTTTTTCTCTCTGTTTATCTCAGATGGCTTTAAATTTTTATTGTTTAATAATGCTTTTTTTTGTAGAACTTTATTTACCATTTTGCAGAGTACATATCCATTATTCAACAGAAAGTTGATGTTCTATTCCATTTATCAAATTAATCACATCAATCCAACTTTACTAAAGTTAGTTTATCATTCCTGTAAATTCAGATGTCTCCAGCCTTCTAAAAGAAAGAAGTAAAGCTTCATGTAACGTATATACTATCGTATACATACACTCCACACACTATACATATTTCAGGAGACTTGAATGTACATATAAATAAAATTCACCAAAAGACTTAGGAATGCAAATAAGGCCTCACCGTGGTCTTGTCTACACAAGCAACAGAGTTCCATTTTACAACCTTTGTCTTAGTCTTGTCTATTCCCTCTCTAGTGCTTAAAACATAGGGAACCAATTCTGAGTCATGGCTTGTTCTAACTGACCCCACACTTTTTGGTACTTATCCATCTGGTTTCTTACATTATATTGAATTCTTTACATTTTTATACATTCTAAGAGGGAGTTCAACCAAAAAGCTCACGTGGGGATCTCATTAGACATCCAGTATAATAAGATACATCTAATTGCTACTACCATTCCTAGTCTGTGGAAATCCTCATATGGCCTGGTCTGACAACCATGTCACACATAAAGTCCCAGGAGAATCTCCACAGGATCCAACACAACAGAATACCCAAGCACATTTGCCAAGATATCCACTACCCCCCCCCCCCAAGAAAGTCTGAATCCTTGGACAACTCCATATAATATGAAAGAAAGATCCTGAGTAGACACAAGATCTGGGACAAAGATCCGATATCTGGGGTTCTATTCTATTTGCCAATTCCGGGGTAAAATATGCTCTAGCAAAGATGTTATATTGGATCGCCCAGAGTTTATTATTAACTGAACACTTTAATAAATTCTTTATAATCTGCAACCAGTCCCCCCCCCGTCAGCCCATCTGGTAGGAAATCTTGCTCCCACTTTGCCTTTATTGGTTCCATGGGATCCTGACAGGCCCCCAAAAGTATTCTATAACAGCTTCATATAGGTTTGAAGTTCTCATCCTCTTTCTGCCCTACAAATAACTCCTCTATAGGGGACCACATCAGCCTCTGACCCCCTAGCCCTCTAGAGCATATTTTCCCTTGAAGCCTAACCCACAAGAAGTAATGGGAAGTATTCAGGTTAAAGTTTCTAACCAGCAAGTTAAAATGGACTGCGTGTTCATCTTGCCACAATTTACCTACTTTATATAAACCCTTTGTTTTCCATGATTTAAGAGTGTTAAAATCCTGTCTATTCTTAGCAGGGCCATCTTGTAATAGCGCAGAGAGTTCTAGGTCTGGCAAAAGAGATCTGGGGTGTTGGAGCATAGTATGGGCTTCCTTCCATGCCCTAAGAGTCGAGTTTAAACAGGGGTTTGGTGATTTGTTATGTTCACCAGTGTATAGAAGTTTAATCATATTATAATAATGGAGATCCTCTCCCTCCATCTTCAAACTCCACCCAACCTGGACATGCTTGTTTCTCCCTTACCAGGTCTTGAATGTGGGCCAATTGCATAGCGACATAATAGTGCTTGACAATCGGCAGGCCTAACCTCCCTTTATCAATTGGAAGCCATAATATTTCTTTTTTAATCCTTGTCCATTTCCCCTGCCAAAGAAATTGTGTAATGGCACCTTCTATTGATTTTATGTATTTCTTAGGTACACACATTGGAAGTGTCTGGAAAATATATAGGAATTGTGGCAGAACACTTATCTTAACAAGATTCACTCACCCCAGTAGGGTAAGAGGTAGAGCTCTCAAGACAATACACTGTTCATTTATTTGTTTGAATCACCAGGAGGAGATTAGATTTAATCATATGGGACATTTTTGTTCATCAATTTTATTCCTAGGTACTTACTTGAGCTAGAAGGAGGGATTCTTACATCCCCTAGGGAGAGGGTGGCTCCAGATCCCCCTATGGGCATCCATTCACATTTGGACCAACTTAACTTGTGTCCTGATAATGGACCATAAGATTGAAAAATGTTATGCAGAATGGGCATTGCTTTGTCTGGATTTTTGAGAAAAAGCAGGATGTCATTCGCAAATAACAAAATCACATTTTTGTTTCCTTTCCATATTAGGCTCTCAATCTGTTCCTCATTTCTAATTGTCTCAGCCAATGCTTCAATTGTAAGAACATAAATCTGGGAGAAAGATGGCACTCCTGTCTAGTTCCTCAGTACAGGGCAAATGGGGTTGAAGTTATGTTATTTGTTAAAATTTGAGCTTTAGGGCTCCTGTATAGGGCCTGAATCCATCCCATAATCCCCTCCCCAAACCCGAACTTGAGAAGGACTGCCATCATAAAAGGCCATTCTGCATGATCAAAGGCCTTTTCTCAATCAAGGGCCAAAAGGTTTTCCCTTGTCCCTCCCCTCCATCTATGCATAATATTTAAAGTTCTTTTTAAGTTATGCCTGGCTTGCCTACCCTTCATAAATTCCCCCTGGTCCATGTGAATCAGTTTGGGCAAGTATTTTTCCAATCTGGAAGCAATAAGCTTTGCTATAACCTTGTAGTCCAAATTAAGTAAAGATACTGGGCAGGAAGAGACACATTTATTGGGGTCTTTCCCTGGGTTAGTTAGCACAGTGATTGTAGCTAATGTTAGGGAGGGGGGAAGCTCACCCATTTCCAATGCGTTCCCTATCATCCAAAACATCAGAGGGCCAATTAAATCCCACATCAATTTATAAAATTCTATTAGGATTCCATCAGGCCCAGGTGCCCTACCTATATTTGCCCTCCAAACTGCCAGTTTTACCTCCTCCACAGAGATTGAAGAGTCTATAGTTGCTGATTCCTGAGACTCCAGAGAAGGCATCTGAATACCATCTAGAAAAGAGGAAACATTACCCCCTACAGGAAATTGTGAGGTATAGAGGGAGGAATAAAATAATTTAAACGTAGTATTGATTTCTTGTTGGTTATAGGTAATATTCCCTACCATATTTTCAATAGAAAGAATTGTTCTATCTGCTCTTTTCCCTTTAATCAGACTGGCAAGCCACTTCCCTCCATTACCATCTTCAAAGTAGTTCTGTGACTTTGTTATTGTTAAATTTCATTCTATTTTTAAAGAGGTCCATTGTGATAGCCACCTGTTAAGGCATCTCAATTCTCTTGAGGTGCCTAATGAATGATTTTTCATATTTTCCCTCTCCAAATTCTTTATTTCATTTTCCAGTTCCCTCTCTTCTCTGACCAAATTCTTACCCTTGAATGTTGCATATGAAATAGTCTCCCCTCTTATAAAGGCATTAATACAATCCCATACATTAATACCTGTATCTTCTGGGGGGTTAAATTCCAAAAATTCCTCTAATTTACTCCTAATCTGTTTAATATATAAGGGATCCTTCAACAATGTCGGATCCATGTGCCACTGAGTTTCTGTTTTTTGGCCTTCTGGTAGTAAAATAGTAATTTTCAATGGGGCATGATCCGAGACCACCAGGGGGCCATATGAGGCCTCACTAATACTTCCCAATAAGTCTAGAGGAAGTAACATATAGTCCAATCTGGTGTATAACCCACGGGTATGGGAATAGAATGAATATTCCCTCTCCCCTGGATGTATGTATCTCCAAGCCTTCTGTAGTGCTCTATCTTGTGTTAGAGCTCTAAGGGCCGCTGAACTCTTAGGAGGGGGTCCCATCCTTCCTCTTGAATGGTCCCAGTCCTGGTCTAAATAAGTATTAAAGTCCCCAGCTAGGATTATCTTGTCAGGGAAGGGTCCTAGGGTGACCCCAAATTTAGTAAAAAAATTTGGGGAGTCAAAGTTTGGCCCTCAGATGGAACCCAGAGTAAGCCTCATAGACCCCATTTCTACCTTGGCTGGCACATATCTTCCCTTGGTGTCAGAGAGAGAGAAGAGATCACTCTATGGGGGATTCCAGGGTGGATCCAGATGGCCACCCCCCGGTCTTAGATGTAAAAAGGGGACAACAGCAGAGAACTCCCCCAAGAGGCTGCCAATTTTGAGGCCTCTAATTTATCCATATGAATTTCCTGCAGAAAAATAATATCCCCCTTCATCTTTTTGATAGTTGTCCATATTTTTTTCCACTTAACCACAGTTTTAAGGCCATTGACGTTCCATGACAAAAAATTTAACTGGTCCATAAAGTATCCATGATGTTCTTATACATATCCTTCTGTTTGACATACATAATAGTACATTTGACTCTGAATAAAAAACAACAGAAAAACTGAACAATCCCCAGGATATCACCCCTTAGCCACCCAACTGTAGCAACATAACCATACAAAAGTCTCTCCAATGGGAGAAGACATAACTCTTGAATAGATACCCCATTTACCCTCTTTCCCCTCCCCCCAAGTTGCATTCCTCTGCTGTACAACCTCTAACTTTCATGAACAGAGCTTTCAATCCATCAAAAACATTATTTTCTCCATTATTTGTTATTTCCAGGGCCCCCTAATCTGGAGCCCTCTACCGCTCTTCCTTCCATCCCCTAAACCCTCCCTCTGACTGGTAGCAGAAAGTATCCCCATCCTTGGAGATTTGAGGAAGCAAAACACTGGGGATGCTTAGAGATTACTCTCAGCCTCCTAAAGTTGAAGGGCTATCCTGTGGCTGGGATGGTCAGGGCCCACTGCCCCCCTCCATAGCCACTATCACCATTCCAGTCCCTCTCCGAGCCAGTCTCTCCCCCATCTGAATTGCCCCGGGGGGAAATGACCCATTTACAATGCTTCAAACAGTTTAAAGCCAACATTGCTCCAATGTCCCCATTTGTGCTTTAAAGAGAGAAAAATAATTATTGTCCAAAATTGCCCTCCCAGAGACCCCTCAAGGAGAGGAGGGACCCCCACAAAACCCCCTTCACCAGCTCTCCAGAGACGGTCCCCATCAACAGTATCATACTACTGTCTACTCATACCCCTTCTCCCATCCCCCCAGTATATTAAATATTTAAACACCAACTCTCTCCCCCCACCAGCCAGAGAGGATAGATAGAAAGAAAATAAATTTGTTGGTTCTTTGACCATTTCTTTTTATTTTAACATCCCCTTACTTTAAATTATGTAAACAAAGCAAAGATAGCTCCTGTTTCCAACCTGTACCTGATCTAGTTAAGGGGTCAACAGAATTCCACACATCCAATTCAATAATGCTGTATATATCTTTCATCACCTCATTCACACACATACCAGGGGTTATCTTCAGGAAAAAGACTCCGTAATGAGCAATACACAAATGTTTCCCCAAAGTCCACACAGTAACTCAAGTCTAGTTTATGTCGAGATCCATTTGTATTCCATCAAATTTTCACCCCTTGTCAAATGGGCCTGATAAAGAAAGCATAAACAGGTCCAAAAGACCACATGAACTGTCCGTCTAACCGCTTGATCTCCCCAGAATTGCACCATTCAAAATAGGCTCCACTATGTAGTATAAATTAACTCTTTATCAGTACCATTATAGGCCCCTTCTTGGAGTTGCGGGACACAAGGAGAAATCAGAGCCTTAAGTGTCCAGTCCCTAGGAATCCTTCTGCTCTGCATAGATCTCAGCTGCAGGTACAAGTTTACTCACTTTCTTGTCCTGTATCAACAATAATTTTCTTCAGGCCTCTCTGCGCCTTCTCTCTTCCTCCAACTCCCCCATGAACTGCAGGGCTGCCTCCACCGAAGTGAACGAATGAGGTGGTTTTCCTTCGGGCCTTATAATAAGGCAAGCTGGGTAAATCAGTGAAAACTGACAGTTTACGACGTGTAATCTTCTCTTTGCCTCTGCAAACGCCTGTCTCTGTTGTTGTAATTGGAAAGAATAATCGGGGAAAATACTCACTCGGCTCTGCTGTACCATTAAGGGACCATGGACTCTGGCTTTCTCTAGCACTCTCTGTCAGTCGATGTATCTAAGAAATTTTACAATTATATGGCGTGGTCTCTGGTCCAGAGCGGGTCTGGCCCCAGGTGATCGGTGAGCTCGTTGGATCTCCAGTTTTATTTCAGGTGGGAGGTTCAGCTCTTGTTTCAGCCACTTTTGAATATAACTTGTACACTCTAGACCTTTCACAGATTTGTGTAGGCCCACTATTCTAATATTACAGCGTCTTTCCCAGTTTTCATGATCATCGATGCTTTGTTTCAATCTTTCAATATCTTTCAGGGCTTTTTGTAGATCAATGTGCATTGCACTACTAGTGTCTTGCTAAGAGCTCACTCTGGCCTCCATTTCCTCAATCTGCTGTTTATGGGCATCAACTGTTTCAGATAAAACATTAACTTTTTGTTGAAGATGCTGTAGTTGGGATGTTACATTCTCAAATCCCATTTCCATGCGATTCCCTAAATCATGTTTTAAATCTTGTATCAGTCTCTCAATTGATCTGTGGTGCTCTGCCATCATTTGCTCTGATTGCAGTTCCTGCTGATTATGCATATGTCCAGCACAGATCTCAGGCAAGTCCTGTGGATGAGTTGGTGCCGTAGAATAAGATAGCCCCTGTTTGTTGGCTGAGATTTAGATCTATTGAAAGAAATCCTTGTTTGTTTTTTCAGAAGCTTTGACATCATTAGGCATTTGTCTCTCCTTTAGCTATGATTATTTAATCAAAGAACCAGTTTTACTGCAGAATGGAAGAGATATTTGATGGATTAAGCCAGAGCCTGAGATTAAGCCTCTATACTGCTCTGTAGCTTGGCCACACACCCCTGTTTAATAGTTTTGATGTTACAAATTATTGTAGTTAATATTTTAATAGAGAGCTGCAACATATGGAGTCTGAAATTCACTATATACTATGCCTTTCTCAAAATTAAATATAATCCTGTCTATAGGCAATTTACAATTAATGAAATATAGCAATCTGATCTGCATACCTCTGATTAGGATATTTGGCAATTGGAGTGCTCTGACACTCCAGCTACTGTATTATAATAGCTAAGTTCATATGGCTAACTTTACACTTTACACATGGAATGTCAGGGGACTCAGTGCACCTAGCAAACACAAACAGGTCCTCAATCACCTTATAAATAATAGGCACAAATTGCCTTTCTGCAAGAAACTAAATTACTTGATGCAGATAATGATAGACTAAAATGTGACTGGGTCGATCAAGTATATGCTGCATCAGCCCCTTTCAAAAAAAGAGAGCTTGTAATTTTAATACACAGAACCTTAAAATGGAAACCTTCTAGCATTTTATGAGACCCGGATGGTAGATGGATATTTGTATCTTTTGATACCTCTATGGGACCACTAACCCAACTAGCATCTATGCTCTGAATTCTGATAATGGGGCTTGCCACTAAGAGGCAGGCCAGGTTGTCCGGTGATCCCCTCCAGGAATAATATGCATAGGAAGGAGGGGAGGGATGGAGGGGTGAGGGAACAGAGGGCTAGGAGGGAGGGGCCTGATGACATCATCAGGACAGAAAGGGTAATATGACAAGGACATCTACAGCCCCAGGGATTGGTTATGGGATGGAGCCCAAGAAGGGGGCCTGCCCAGGAGCAGGTAGGGGGTATAACAGGCCAGGGCTCAAGCAGGATGTCCTCTTGTGCTGGGAATTTTTTCAAGTTTGAGATCTCAGCACATCATTGGAAAATCAACAGGTAAGGCACTTGAGGCAACTAGGCCTTTAGGCCATGTGGCCCAGTGTGTTTAGCTCATGGGGATTTTCTCATTGTATTGATTTACTATGGCACTTTATGGCGAAGAAGCCATGGGCAAAGCAGGACTGTTTTGTTGTGGAATACATGTTTGATTTGAGTTGGAGGCAGCTAGGCCTGATGGGCCATGAGGCACAGGGGCTGCAGCCAGGTATATTTGGTAACTCAGTAAAATGGGGTTTTGTTTAAAAAAAAAAGAAGAAGCAGAGGGTTTTGAACTCATGGGAAGAATTCTGGCTTTGAGGAAGAAAGAGCTGTGGTGCTGAAGGATAGATATGTGGACTAGCAATCCAGAGCGCTAGTTTCAGTGTCTGAGAAGAGATTAGTAGCATGCACAGGGTGTATATTTCATTTAAAGATACTGAGCTCCTTGGTACCAGTGGTTTCTGAGAAGAACACAGACGGTGATGCAGTGGTTAAGGCAGGCGCCCATGGCATTTGTGATAGAGTAAAAAGTGTTTGCGGAGGCCCCAAGAACCGCATGGGCAGGCCGATGCCAGTGCGAGTGGCGTGGAACATTCCTCGTGCTGCAGAGCAGAAAAGAACAGTGATGGTGTGGTCGTAGGCCTTGGTTTAAAAGAATTCAGATGCTCTGGTAGGGGAGAGTTACACATGAGTGTTGACCGCAACGAGCAGGTGCAGGTCATAGCGGGTGGTGCTGAATTTGATGCGCATTGGTTTCCTAAAGCTGGGGGAAGTGCAATGTAGCAGGTTTTTGGCAGAAGGGATCCAGCATTTTTTGTATGGCCAGTGGGGGAGTGAGGCAGAAGGACTGAGGCTCAGTTGTTGGTCTTCTATGATGGGGCCCTGGAAACGTGGGGCATCATGACTGCCAGGCAGGATGGAGTTGGGGGACAGCCCTGCCGGCATGCTGGCAATGGTTTGCAGTGTTCGGATGAGGAGAACCCTGTGGTGTGGGGGAGGGCTCCTCCCAGGTTGGTGTGTAGAAGTCAGGCATTGTGGACCACGTAGTCTGGTGCTGCCTAGTGGATGGCTGCTTACTGTGCACAGGGTGGGGGATGTGGGGACAAAATGGAGGATAGTTAGATATGATAGAGTGCACAGTTGGCTTTAAAAAAAAAAAATATATATATATATATATATAACAATAATAAAATGAAGTTTGTTGATATACAAAGCTCCGCTCGGCAGTGGAGAATGAAAGACACAGGGACAGGTGTGGTAGGGGCCTGGTGCACCCAGCAGGCCTGGGTTTTTTCAAGACCAACTGGGTTGCTTAAGCGCAGCTCACTTTGGTACAAAGGTGGGATTTTGTTAAAGGGATGATGCCAGCTTGTGCACTGAGGGTCAGAACGAAGCACAGGCTGGCAGCATTGTTGTCACGCTCGACTACCAGGCAGTGGGGGGACAGGTTCAGCCAGATGAGCCATCGCGGTTGGGCCTACAGGGGTGGACCAGCAGTACAGGAGCAGGCAAGCTAGGTTGCGGGGCCAGCACGTGAGGCAACCCTGAAGACCTGAACTGGGGTCTGGCTCTGACCAGCGGTAAACAGGGGATGCACCTTATGGTGGGGTTTGGCACAGGCCGGGGGGGATATGGCATAGGTCACAGGAGCAGGACCACGTGGTCTGAGGCACCTGGATGGTGGGGTAGTGAGGACAACAGGCTCTGAATGGTAGGCCACAAACTACGGCCACCAGTATATACAGGGAGCAGCAGATGGTGCCCTTGGCACAAGGAAGAGGCGCTGAAGGTAGTGATGATGCAAGAATGGTCAAGGGTGACACAGAAGGCACAGGATAGAAGAAAGCAAGTTCAGGTGTGGGGCCTCGATAGAAGGCAGACTGGGGCCAGCTGCAGCATGAGGCGCACCTTGAAGGAGGCCCAACCAAAATGGTGGAAAGAGGGACTGTTTTCACCGCACAACCCTTGGAACTTGGGGCGGGATGATGAGAGGGACCAATGCAGGTGGGAAACTGGGGCTGGGAATGTTTTTAAAAATAACTAAATAAATAAATATATTATGTTAAGAGACAATAACGGAGATACAAGGGGCGAGACAGCAGGGGCTCACACCACCTCTAGGGTGACGGACAAGGGAAGTCAAGACCCAGAGTAGGGCTCGGGGATGGCTCACTGGGATGAGGGGCCAGGCAACACACCAGTTCATACAACCTGGTTTCAAAGGGGATAGACCTGAGATGACAGGTCTAAATATGTTACCTTTGCCCAGCAGGCTGTACGGACAGATGCATAGACATGGCACCAGAACAAGCTCAGCTGACCAGTGAAAGGATGCTACAGGAGGTGTCAGTTCTGATGGGACAGATGACGGAGCTTTTAGCAGCAGCAAAGAAGAAAGAGGCAGAGGAGGAGGTGTAGAAAAAGTGCAAGGACTGGGAGGAATGCCCGGGCAGGGAAGGACGGGCAAGAGGCCCAGGAAGGAAGGCCCATGCAAGGCACCAACACCAGTGCCCCATCCTGCTCTGGAGCCAGATGATGGGAATCTGGATGGGGGTATGGATGATGTGGACCTTATGGATGAAAATGAGTTGAAGGGCTATCTTGAGGGACTGCTGAGTGGTATGGGGGATGTGGGCATGGAAAAGATGGACCAGGCATTACAGCCTTTGAAGGGCAAAGGGGCCGAGACTGAAAAGAAAGGGAGAGGGACAGCGGCAAACAAGAGGTTGTACAATGGGCCCCCAGGCTGTTCAATTGGAAACCATGTGCCAGCCTCAATCAGGGAAAAAAATCTGGAAAGGGGAGTATATTGACATCTTCAGGCTCATAGATGAGGACACAGCCATGAAATATGAACAGAAGGAGTCAGTGGGAAAATCAGAAATGGCAGTAGCACTGGCGGTGGTGGGGCACAAGGCAGAAGAAGCAAAGTATAAAGGAAAGACCATAGAAAATTGACAGGGCAGGTTCATAATGTACAGTGTGCTGATACTGGAGAAGAATCCAGAACTCGCAATCCCATTATTGACTTACATGTCCATCATTCGGGAAGCATATAAGGCAAAAGTGGGTTATGGGTGTCTCAAATATGATGAGGCCTTCCAGAAGCGAATGGCAGCTAAAGGGGATCTTAGATGGGATTGCACCCACTCGGAACTGTGGGTGAGAACCCTTTCATGGGAAGGGGGGGTGACAAGGAGAGACCATATGAGAAAGCACAATCCAGCCCCAGGGGCAAAGGCATGCTGGGGGTACAACAAGGCCACATGCACATGGGGCAGTTGTAAGCTCCAACATGTCTGCTCAAAGTGTGGGGTTTCACACCTGGCATCCAGCTACCGGCAGGGGGACAGTGGGGAGAAGAAATAGGGTCACTCTTATGAGCATCCATTTTGGGGGCCCTGGGGGGTGCAGAACAGGGACCAGGGAGACATCCACGGGGGTGCTGCACAGTGCCCCCAGAGGTTGACTTTAAAGGGCCACAGAGGGACAGATGGAGGGGGGTACACTCTGGTGCATACGCCCATTTCCTTAGCAACAGTAGATAACTGGACCCAGGAACACCCAAACAAAGGAGCAGGGGAACTGCTTAGGGAAGGTTTCCAAACAGGTTTTCCCCTTGGTTTTTAAGGGGGGGCGGGTAAGTGCCTGGGCCAAGAACCTGGCACAGGAAGGAAGGGATTGTAGGGGACAAGATAGAGAAGAAATTCATGGCAGGCTGGGTCGAAGGCCCATTGGAGGGTCCTCCATGCATGCATTTCCAGATTTCCCAGTTGGGAGTGGTGCCCAAGAAGGCGGAAGGGGAATTCCATTTAATTCACCATCTGTCTCACCCAGAAGGCTCATTGGTAAATGACGGCATTCCGGACCACCTTAGGGCAGTGTCGTGTGCTTCGTTGGAGCAGGCCACAGCACTAATCAAGGCAATCAGAGGGGCATGGCTCGCAAAAATGGACATTGAGTCGGCATTCTGGCTCTTACCGGTCAGGCCAGCAGATCTGGACCTGCTGGGTTTTCAATTTCAAGGGCATATATATTTTTATAAATCCATGCCCATGGGGTGTGCTATTGCCTGCTCCACATATGAAACATTCAGCACCTGGATACAGTGGGTTTTCAGGGCCAGGTATGGGCACAAGAGGGTCATTTTCTATTTGGATGACTTTCTGCTCATTGGGGGAACAAGAGAAGAGGCACAGATGATGCTGAGGGACTTCGACAGCATGTGCCAGCGGATAGGGATTCCACTGGCACAGGAAAAAACAGAGGGGCCATCATGGAAATTGGGGTTTTTGGGGATAGAGGTGGACACCGAGGAGGGTTGTTTTTGGCTGCCCGGGAGCAAGGTAGCATGACTCAAGGGGCTATTGGCCCATGTCCATGGGGAGGAGGAGGGAGCCACTGGTACAAATACAGCAACTGCTGGGGCACCTTAATTTTGCCTGCAAGGCCATCAGCCCTGGCAGAGCTTTCACAAGGAGACTAGGGAGGGCCATGGGAAAAGCAAAACATCCACACCATTGGGTGGATGTATCCAAAGGGGTATGAGAGGATTTCAGGGTGTGGGAGGAGTTTCTCAACAGCTTTAATGGGGTAGCATTTTGGCAGGACAAGTGGGAGAGGAACACTGACTTGGAACTGTTCATGGATGCCTCAGGTGCCCTGTAGATGGGGGTATACTTTCAGGGGGAATGGATGTCGGAACCCTGGCTATCAGCCTGGGTGGAAGGGGGAATGCTGCAGGACATCTCTTTCTTGGAGATTTTCCCAATATGGGTGGCGCTGGAAGTAATGGGTGAGAGGATGAAGGGAAAATGGATCTTGTTCTGTTGCAATAATAGAGGGGTAGTAGAGGTAATCAATAGGCAGGGGGGGAAGACAGAGACAGTGGGCAGACTCCTCAGATGTATGGTCCTACTGGGCCTGCGGCTGAATTTGTCATTCAAAGCACAGCACATTGAAGGTTTGAGGAATGAGGTGGCTGACATTCTGCCCCGTTTACAGCTCGACAGGTTTCGGGAGCTGAAGCCACAAGCAGCGCCACACATGACCAGGGTCCCGGACCAGTTATGGGAGGTTGGAGGACCACAGCCCAGGCTCTGTATCAGGGCGCTTGGGCAGAGAATACACTGTGGGCATACAAAGCTGTGTAGGCTAAGTTCCAGGGCTTCTGAGGGAAGCAGGGGTGGGACATGGGGGAACTGGCCAGGGATGAGCAGGTAAGGAGGTTCGTGGTAGAGCTCCTGGAGGTAGGACTAGCCCATGCCACAATGGTCATGCACCTAGTCGAGATCAGTTGGGTGTGCCAGGACAGGGGCTGGCCTGATGTAGGGACCAGTATGATCATAAAGAACATGATGGTGGGGTGGCACAGGGGACAAGGGGTAAGTTTGGATAGAAGACAACCAATAAGGTGGGAATTGCTCATAAAGGTTTTGGAGGCCACCCGGAAGGTATGCACGTCAGCCCAGGAAGGGGTGCTATTTTGGGCCATGTTTGCAGTAATGGCAACAAGGGCATTTTGGGTGGGGGAAGCAGTGGCCCCAAGAAAAATAACGCCCGGGCATGCCTCAAGGCATGAAAATGTCCTGTGGGGCCCTAACAGGGTGGTCATCATCTTGACCAGGTCCAAGATGGACCGGGGGAGGAGGGGCCAAGTGTCACTAGCAAGGAAACCGGAGTTGGCCAGCTGCACCATGAGGGCATTGGAGGAGTACAGTGGCATTCAGGGAAAGGCAGGAGGTGCTGTTCAGCATGGGGACGGCTTCCTGATAACACGTTTCCAAGTAGGAGCTGTTCTGAGGAGGGTGATGGCATTTTTGGAGGAGGATCCCAGCAAGTTCGGCCCTCATTCATTCAGGATAGGGGCAGCCATGGAGGCAGCAGAGAGAGGGGCTGCAGTGGCAGAGTTGCAAAAGGTGGAGTGCTGGAGATCCAGCAGCTATAAGAGGTATGTGACAGAATAACAACAACTCACACTATTTATTTTGTTTCCACAGCAGATTCCAGGAAAAGGATTTGGATAGTGGGGCATTCCTTCATGTACTGGGCTGAGAGGTTTGCAGTAGCCACCTCAAAAGGAGCTGAACTGAAATTCAACACTGAACATACAAAGGTGTTGTGGAAGGGCATAATGAGAATGAAATGGGCACAGACCATGCCGTTGATGGAGGAGTTTAAACTGCACTGAGGCACCCCAGATTGCATTGTGGTGCATCTTGGGGAGAATGACTTAGGTAGCCTGCCTTGGGGGGTGTTGGGTCAGGCTATCATGTGAGATTTAGAAACACTAAAGGGGTGGTGGCTGAGGGTGATGATAGGGTGGTCCGATATAACCTCCTGAAGGGTATGGAGTGGGGTGCAAGACTTAAAGTTGATTGAGTAGGTACGGAAGTGCCTGAACAAGTGGGTGGCCAGGATGGTAATAGAGATGGGGGGGTTCACCTGCAGCACAGGGACATCTCCTTCGACCAACCTGCAGTATTCAGGTCAGATGGAGTCCACCTGTCAGAGTTTGGGATCTGTCTGTTCCATGTGGCCTATAGGAGAGCTGGTGACCCGGATGGCCAGAAAAGGGCTTAGGTACTAGCCCACAAGGGGGAGCCCCTTCATCCATCACAAGCTGGAGGAGAGACAGTGGAAGCAAGGAAAAGGGGGGAGCAGAGGAAGAAAGGGGGGTAGGATACACAGGCTGGGGACAAAAAACCCAGATGTGGTGGTAAAGTGGGAAGGGGGATAGGTCCAGGCGCCGGATTCAGAAGTGACCGGGCCTGGAGGGCGAAAACCCAGGGAAGTAGTACGGCTTGGATCTGGTGTAGAGGACGGGGCTAGATTCACAGTGTCCGGGCCCTGAAAGCAAAATGGAGGAAGGACCAGAAGAAGGACAGAGGCCAGAACCAGAAATTTGAAAAAATTGTTTGATGTAAATTGAATTGTAAATTCAAAGTATATGACTTGTAAATACATAGCCTTTGTGCATGAATAAAATTGCCAATGAGCAACCAACATTCAAAATTGATGTGGTGTGTGGTGTCCATCATTCCTGGGGGGAATTCAGGCGAAAAATGGGGCTTGCCACTAAAAGGCAGGCCAGGTTGTCTGGTGATCCCCTCCAGGAATTGTCGGCAATCCCTCAATTCGAGAATGCTCTCTACCATGGTTCACTGATGGGTCCTGAGGTGGCTCAGTAATACAATCCTAGAGCCACAGATTCCTCTGCAGAAATTGCAGATGTTTCCATGTGGGAGAGCTGCCTGCTGGCTGGGGTTTCTTTTCCTTTCCTTCCTACACTCTCTTTTTTCGGCTTTGAGGGCAAGGCATTTCTCTTCAAAGCAGGCCCCCGCTTGATGGAGGTTCTGGCACCATTGAGATTGGCTTGTTGCCAGCTCCTCCCAGCCCGTGATGTTCATATCTGTTTTCTTGAGATATGCCTTCAACGTGTCTTCTAGCATTTCCTTTGACCACCACGGAATCTCTGGCAGTGACTGAGCTGGGAGTATAACATTTGTTTGGGGAGTTGAGAGTCAGGCATCCATACACAGTTTCCAGTCCAGCGGAATTGATATCTGAGGATCATTGCCTCAATGCTGGTGACATTGGCCTCAGTGAGAACTCTGACATTAATGCGGTTGTCTTCCCACTTGATGCAGAGGATTATCCAGAGACATCGTTGGTGGTACCTCTCCAGGTTCGTTAGATGATGTCGGTAAGTCACCCAAGTTTCACATCCATAAAGAAGGGTAGGGATGATAACTGAACTGTATACCTGGATCTTGGTGTCCTTTTTGTATGTCACGGTCAGTGAAGATGTGCCGAAGCAGTTTCCCAAATGAGGTACTAGCGCAATGGATCCTGTGCTGAATCACATCGTCGATGTTCTCTGTTAGGGAGAGTTGGTTACAGAGGTAAGGGAAGTGCTCGACTGTCTCCCAGGTCTGTCCCTCAGGGGTGAATTGTGGAGGGTCATTTACAAGGCCTTGAGCAGGCTGATAGAGCACCTTGGTCTTCATGATGTTAAGTGAGAGTCCCAGACTTCGATAAGCTTTCCCAAAGACTCTCCAGGAATAATATGTTTAGGAAGGAGGGGAGGGAGGGGGATGGGAGGAACAGAGGGCTGGGGAGGGCCTGATGACATCACCAGACAGGAAAGGGTAATATGACAAGGACATCCGCAGCCCCAGGGATTGGCTTGGGGGGCAGAGCCCAAGAAGGGGGCCTGTCCAGGAGCCAGTGGGGAGTATAACAGGCCAGGACTCAAGCAGGACATCCTGTTTTACTGGGAATTTTCCCACACCCCACCCTTATTAAGGAAGGCGAAGGGGAGGTCTGGCATGGCACAATAAATACTAGGGGGCCCTGGGCATGGGGCCAGAAAAGGGTGGTTACTGCGGGGAGACAGCACTGGGCCAGGAAGCTAGGGCACAGCCCCTGGCTGGAGGGGCATGTATGCCCAAGAGGGAGTTGAAGCAAGGAAAAGGGGGGAGCGGGGGAGAAAGGGGGTAGGGGTAGGATAAATGGGCTGGGGACAAAGAACCCAGACATGGTGGTAAAGCGGGGAGGGGGTTAGGTCCAAGCACTGGATTCAGAAGTGTTCGGGCCTGGAGGGCGAAAGCCCGGGGAAGTAGTATGGTCTGGTTCTGGTGTGGAGGAGGGGGCTGGATTCACAGTGTCCGGGCCCTGAAAGCAAGATGGAAGAAGGACCAGAAGAAGGACAGAGGCTGGAACCAGAAATCTGGAAAAATCGTTTGATGTAAATTGAATTGTAAATTCAAAGTATATGACTTGTAAATACATAGTCTTTGTGCCATGAATAAAACTGCCAATGAGCAGCCAACATTAAAAATTGGTGTGTGTGAAAGTGTGCTGTTAAATCTCCAAATACCTGTCTAATTCTGTTTCACAAGTCTACTGCAGTAGCACTCTCTGATTATCTTTACTGTCCTTTCCTTTACGTTCCCCCTTTTTAATTCCCTTTTTCCAGGCAGGCCACCTGGATAAGAGGCCCTTTCTATCACTTTCATTTCATTAAAAAGACAGGTATGGAGTTTCAGTACCCCAATGATAGGCTACAGTGTATAGACCTGGGGTTTAGCATATTTGGGCTAGTAGTTCCTCTTCATGTTTAAGCAAGCAGGAAACAAATGAGAATGCCAAATATAGAATTCTCCTCACAGTACAAGCACTTAGTTTATTTAGGCAGAGAAAAATAAAGATAGTAAAAGGATTCAGAGTCTGCCTGCTGGTCACCAATCCCTTAGTGTGTTGTTGTAGGTTCCTAGATATGCCTTAGCAACACTATTTTGACCCCAAAACAGTTCACTTTTTCTTACTGTTTAACTTATTATTTTTGGTAAGGTGACACGGAAAGGCAAAATGCCAGCAGCACAAATGGTTTTAAACATAAGCAGATTTGAAATTAAAGGGACTGCTTTTTTTTTGTTTAGTATGCAATGTGTTTAGCACTCCCAAAAGAAACTCCTAAACAAAAATATGCAGTATTTCAGATATTGTAAAATAAATGATGGTCTCTTTTCAGTTTTACTCCTTTTCATAGCAGTCTGGCTCCTGTTAATATTAGAGAGTAAAACTTACCACATAATGGATATTCAGGCCTTTAGCCAGAGGTAATCCTTACAGCCATTTGCACTTGTTGCTCTCTGTTTCCTAGGAGGCAGCCGGCCCATTTCTCACTATAGTTATACTGTGGATAGGTTGAGGGAGGGGCTAAACTTGGTAAGAGTACTGTTTTTAGTTAAACCTGGATTATATTTCATTTCAGGGATGTCAATGTTTTGTAATAAAGATATATTGAATGTCCCTTGGCTTAGAATGAAATAAAAATGTTTTATAAATGAAAATCTGTATTGAAGAGTATAGGGGTGGAGTCTGGAGTGATCACCTGATGATTCCCTAGGATAAAAGGAAACTCATTCTTGTGATACCTTCAGATTCGTTTTGGGATCAGCCAGTACTGATCCATTTGGGAGTCTGCACTTACAGACTAAGATAACTGAAATCCCAGGCGGCCTTTTCGTTTGCTGATATTGCCTGTGGAAACATTCATTTATTTTTGTACCTTTTATGTTTCTTTCTGTATTCCTGCAAAGTTAATAGCTTTATATTTTCTTTTTTTTTGCTGTTACTTTAATAAAGCTTTGAGGCTTGGCACTTTTTTTGCCTTGCCACATTACCTTTTTGTGTCAGTGTCCATCATTACACCCACAGCCTATGACACTGGTGGCAGTGGTGGGATGTTTTGATGATACTGGTGCTCCTCGTAACTGGACATTGAATGCAGGAGAAGAAAGAAGAGCAGGTCCTTGACAAGCCCAGCTTGTCCTCACACCTAACCATGGCTGCCAAGTATGGAGAGACCCCTTGCCAGGGTTGGGGCTGATGTCCGGGCAAGCAGCCAAAGAGGAGAAAGAGGAGGTGCTGAGAGAGGAAGGTGAGGATGGGACCACTACAGAACAAATTGCGATGAACCTCCAGAGGACATACACAGCCTGTTGCGCTGGTTGTGTGTTGCCACCCACGGATAAACAAAGGAAATGGATCTTCAGAGAGCTGAGTCCAGGTGGAATGATACATTAAGGGCCATCAGAGACCTTGGGACACGTAATCCTCCCCTGTAGATGGACCTAAGGACATAAAACTGACCAAATTGGGTGCCACTGATGACATTGAAGCATACATGAGCTACATTTGAGTGAATAGCTCAGGCATGTGGGTGGCCTGGGACCCAATGGGTTGCTCGCTTAGTACCATACCTATCAGAAAGGCACAGCTGGCCTACAGCCATATGGACAACACCCAGGCTGAGAACTATGATGTTGTTAAGCAGGCAATCCTGCAAAGGTATGATATCAGCCTGAAACATACCGCAACGTTTTGGACATGCAGATTTCAACACAGACAATCCCAGAGAAACATATACCAAATTGAAGGACTTATGCCAGAAGTGGTTGCAACCAGAGGTAAAACGATAGAACAAATTTTGAGATGGTAATAATGGAACAGTTCATTCGATACTACCCTCAGATGTACAGGTGTGGGTGAGGAACACCGCCAGACACCTAGGAAAAGCCATCACACTGGCGAGGGACTATCTAATGGCCCGTCCCAACCGACAACGAGGACAACCTGGTGCTGGTCTGACTCTGCCCACGGTAAGACCTACTACTTCTTCTTCTTTCCCATCTGGTACTGGTAGTGGGGACTCCAAGACTGTTCCATTTAATAGACCATTTAACCCTCAACATCATATGTAGGAGTGCCAAGGAAAGGTATATAGCCCGATATTGCCCCCAGAGGAAATCCACAGCCGCAGTTGGCCCTAGCAAATTGGGGACAGTATGTCACACCAGTGAAAATTGGCAACAGGGAGGTTACTGGGTTGATAGATTCTGGCAGCAAACAAACGTTAGTGAGAACTGATTTGGTTCAGCCACAGAACACAAAAGGGGACAAAACAACAGTGATCTTATATCATGGGGACATCCATCAGTATCCTATGACTGACTTAACTTTACAGGTACAAGGGAAAGTGCATGATATGACTGTTGGTTTGGTTCCCCATCTGCCTGTTCCCATTATACTTGGACATGATTTTCCTGACTTTTCCAGCCTGATACAGGTGAATGAGAGTGTTTGCGCCTTGACAACCTGGCCCAGACCAGACAAGAACAGCAGTGGGCTCAGTTGTTCCCATTTGATGATGAGATCTATGGGAGCGGAAAATCCTAAATCTCGACAAGAAAGAAAAAGGACAAACATCAATGGACAAAACATATTTTGAAAACGGTGATATTAAAATGTAGATGTTACAACTGTTGATGTTGCTTCTGCTGGCAACAAGGGTATATCTATATCTAAGGAAGAAAGGTTTGAAATAGAACAACAAAAGGATGAAACCTTACAGCCATTTTATCAGATGGTAGGGGTTATAGGAAGAGACCATGAGCCCTCATGTATTTTAACAGATGGTTTACTGTATGGAGATGCATACACCCTGTTACGGGTGAACAAATTGACCAGCTGTTAGTGCCCACTAGATACAGACAACAATTACTATCACTGGCTCATGAACTTCCCTTAGCGGGACGCTAGGTAGGGACCAGTACTTTACAAAGGCTGTTATTATAGGTTCTACTGGGCAGGTATTCATGCTCAAGTAGCAGAATACTGCCGAGTTGCCGAGTGTCAGAAAGTGGGCGATGTTACAAAAAGATAAGGTCCTCTCCAACCACTGCCTTTAATTACTGTTCCATTCAGCCGTATAGCAATGGATGTAGTGGGACCTTTACCTAAGAGCTCAAAGGGAAACCGATTTACATTGGTAATCTGTGACTACTGCACCAAGTATCCTGAGGCTATCCCATTCCGCACCGTAACTGCAGAAAAAGTAGCAGATGAATTACTTAAAGTATTCAGTCGGGTGGGGATACCAAGGGAAATCCTAACAGATAGGGGGAGCAATTTTTGTTCACAGATGCTAGCACGACTGTATGCAACTTTAGGAGTGGAGGCTATCCACACCACCCCATACCATCCCCAAACAGACGGTCTGGTTGAGCGATTCGACCAGACCTTGAAAAAATGTTGAAGAAATATGTGGAAGATGAGGGAAAAAATGGGATATTTACCTTCCACTCTATTGTTTGCATATAGGAGGTCCCACAGGCTTCTACGAGGGTTTGCCCCTTTGAGTTACTTTATGGAGGAACCCCAGGGGACCTTAGATGTTGTCAAGGAGGAATGGGAAGACAAAAAGGAACACACCAGTACCACCCTCGAATATTTAACGAACTTGCGTTCCAAACTGGTCAGATACACACAGATGGCTCATCAGCACAATCTATGCAAACAGGCAGTACAGAAAGAGTATTATGACCAGGGTGTGGGAACTAAGTCATTCCAAGAAGGGGATAAGGTACTGTTGTTGTTTCCCTCCTCCTCTGACAAGTTACTGATGAAATGGCAGGGCCTCATACTATCTTAAGACAAACAGGCCCTGTTACATATGAACTTGAACCTACCAGACAGGCGCAGAAAAGGGGATTACCATGTAAACTTAGTTAAAAGAATGGGTTGAAAAGACCAACCCCAGGGTGTTTTATTTGCCCAGAGAGTGATACCAATGAAATGGAAGTAGCCTATTGGCGGCTAGAGAATGATGGAGAAATGAGTGATCTTACAATTAATCCCATGCTGATGACAGAGCAGAGAGAGAGTTAGATCACCTTCTTAGTAAGTATTCCCAGTCATTCACCTCTAAACCTGGGTTGGTACATGGTTTTGAACACCAATTGAAGTTAATTCCCTAGCCCTATCCGACAAAAACCATACCGGTTACCTGAGAGGACCAGGGCAAGTAATAAAGAAGTAAGGAAGATGCATGAGTTGGGGGTAATTGAACCATCAAATAGTGATTGGGCATTTCCATAGTTTTGGTAAGTAAAAAGAAGGTGGTATACCTTGTCTGGATTTCAGACGCCTAAATGCTGTTTCCAAATTTGATGCACTTATGCCAAGGATTGATGACATCATGGATAGACTTGGCAATGCAAAAATACATTACCACCTTTGACCTGGACAAAGGGTTACTGGCAGATCCCTTTGGATCAGACTTCAAAAGAAAAACAGCATTTACCATGCCTATTGGGTTGTACCATTTGTCACTATGCCCGGCTACATGGTGCACCAGCCACATTCCAGCGCCTAATGGACCGAACTTTACAGCCATGAGTCCTATTAAGCTGCATATTTGGATGATGTGATAGTGTACAGCCTCACTTGGCAGCCCATTTAATAAATATCTAGATGCTGTCCTCCGCCTTCACAACAGCAGGGTTAACTATAAATCCTAATGAAATGTAGTATAGCTATGCAAGAGACTAGATATCTGGGGTTCCTAATAGGTAATGGGAAGTTAAACCTGAAATAAGTAAAATTGATGCTGTGGCCCAATGTCCCAGACCATTAAATAAAACAAGTTCGATCTTTCTTGGGACTGGCAGGTTATTACAGGAGGTTTGTGCCTAATTTTGCCACCTTAGCTACACCCTTACTAACCTGACAAAGAAACGACACCCCAATGCTGTTAAATGGACACCAGAGTGCGAAAAAGCCTTTGCACCATTAGAGTTATCTTTGTGCAGCACCAGTACTGAAGTCCTGACTTCACCCTTCCTTTTTGTTGCAATGGATGCTTCGACTCGCATGGGGCTGTTCTGTCTCAAATAGTAAATGGAGAAGAACATCCAGTGATATACCTGAGCGTAAGCTGCATGAGAGAGAGACAAGATATTCAGCCATAGAAAAGGAATGTCTGGCTATCAAGTGGGCCATTGAAGCCCTCAAGTTTTACCTGTGGGGCTCAGAATTTGAGGTTTTAACTGACCACAACCCCCTTTGTTGGCTTCATAATATGAAGGATAAAACCCAAGAATAATGCGGTGGTACTTGGCCTTACAGCCTTATAGGTTCACAGTACACCACCGACCTGGGGCAGCAAATAAGAATGCTGATTTATGTCCGATATGGGCAGAACAAAATACACATGCAGACCTCGGGAATTTGAAAGCAGTAAGAAGAATTAGGAATAACCTTTCATGTATGTATTATTTAATAAGGGTCCCCGAGGTGGAGCTTTGGGTGGGTGGGCTAAAGCTCCATCTATCCCTTTCTAAGAGCGAGAGATCTGTTAATTTTGCATAAGACTTAGTAGTTAGGAAACTAGGGATAGAAGTAGGATAATGTACCTCTATAGTTTCCTCTTAGTGGGGAGGAAATGTGAAAGTGTGCTGTTAAATCTCCAAATACCTGTCTAATTCTATTTCACAAGTCTACTGAGTAGCACTTCTGATTATCTTTACTGTCCTTTCCTTTACTTTCCCCTTTTTAATTCCTTTTCCAGGCAGGCCACCTGGATAAGAGGCCCTTTCTATCACTTTCATTTCATTAAAAGACAGATATGGAGTTTCTGCACCCTCAAAGATAGGCTACAGTGTATAGACCTGGGGTTTAGCATATTTGGGCTAGTAGTTCCTCTTCATGTTTAAGCAATGCCCAGGAAACAAATGAGAATGCCAAATATAGGGGAATTCTCCTCACAGTACAAGCACTTAGTTTATTTAGGCAGAGAAAAATAAAGATAGTAAAAGGATTCAGAGTCTGCCTGCTGGTCACCCAATCCCTTAGTGTGTTGTTGTAAGGTTCCCTAGATATGCCTTAGCAACACTATTTTGACCCCAAAACAGTTCACTTTTTCTTACTGTTTAACTTTATTATTTTTGGTAAGGTGACACAGAAAGGCAAAATGCCAGCAGCACAAATGGTTTTAAACATAAGCAGATTTGAAATTAAAGGGACTGCTTTTGTTTGCTTGTAGATGCAATGTGTTTAGAACTCTAAAAGAAACTCCTAAACAAAAATATGCAGTATTTGATATTGTAAAATAAATGATGGTCTCTTTTCAGTTTTACTCCTTTTCATAGCAGTCTGGCTCCTGTTAATATTAGAGAGTAAAACTTACCACATAATGGATATTCAGGCCTTTAGCCAGAGGTAATCCTTGCAGCCATTTGCACTTGTTGCTCTTACTGTTTCCCTAGGAGGCAGCCGGCCCATTTCTCACTATAGTTATACTGTGGATAGGTTGAGGGAGGGGCTAAACTTGGTAAGAGTACTGTTTTTAGTTAAACCTGGATTATATTTCATTTCAGGGATGTCAATGTTTTGTAATAAAGATATACTGAATGTCCCTTGGCTTAGAATGAAATAAAAATGTTTTATAAATGAAAATCTGTATTGAAGAGTATCGGGGTGGAGTCTGGAGTGATCACCTGATGATTCCCTAGGATAAAAGGAAACTCATTCTTGTGATACCTTCAGATTCGTTTTGGGATCAGCCAGTACTGATCCATTTGGGAGTCTGCACTTACAGACTAAGATAACTGAAATCCCAGGCGGCCTTTTCGTTGTTGCTGATATTGCCTGTGGAAACATTCATTTATTTTTGTACCTTTTATGTTTCTTTCTGTATTCCTGCAAAGTTAATAGTTTTATATTTTCTTTTTTTTTGCTGTTACTTTAATAAAGCTTTAGGCTTGGCACTTTTTTTTTAGCCTTGCCACATTACCTTTTTGTGTCAGTGTCCATCATTACACCCACAGCCTATGACACTAGCCTATGACAGTGTGGTGTCCATCATTCCTGGGAGGGATTCAGGGGAAAACCCTCAATATTTTCACAATTTTGTTCAGCTCTTAACTTCACAAAACTTAGCTATTTCCCCATTACTGATTGGAGGTGATTTTAACCTTACACTTGATGCTTATTTAGACAGAAGCAACTTCTTACAAGATGCACACCCAAGACGTATAGCTGCACTGTCATTTCTAATGAAAGATTTTGGCCTGTCTGATATCTGGAAGCTTTTTCACCCCAGAGGTAGGGAGTATACATTTTACTCTTCCCACCATCAATCTTACAGTAGATTAGACTATTGATTAGCATCCCCCACAGTTACGTCCAATATAGTAGACTCCTCCATTTTTATTACTTATCTCAGACCACTCCCCAGTTAAACTTCAACTGACCTGGGACTCCCCCCCTTTAAAATCCCCCTCTTGATGTCTAGACCCCTTACTACTCAAAGATCCAGAATTCCTTCCCTGGATTAGAGTACAAATTCAAGATTTTATTACCCATAATAACCCTGAAAACACTTTCATGGGTATAACCTGGGAAGCTCTTAAAGCCACCCTCCAAGGTAAAATTATTAGTTTCTTCATGCATACGAGGAAAAAGAGGGAGCAACAACTTCATAATCTTGAAAACTCACTTAAAACCAATTACAATATTTAACCAGCCCTCATTCTGACCCTTCCTTCCCTTAGCATCATGAAATTATTCAGCTTTGTATGCAAATCAATGAGCTAATCTCTCTCAATAATGAAGTAGCATTATTAAGAATTAAGCACAAATATTGGGAAGGAGGGGCGAAAGGGAGTAAAATATTAGCTTATCGGCTTAGAGCACAACAAATGGAAAGACACATTGCTGCCTTAAAAGACGGGTCAGAGAAAATTCACACAGATAATTCCTCTATTAACAGAATTATGATGGATTTCTATAATAATTTATATTTATCCCCTTCTTCTACATCTCCCCTGAATATAAACACTTTTCTTGACAAGCTAACACTCCACTGTCTCTCTCATGATGTGGCAGACTCTTTTGATAAGGCTTTCTCTACTGAGGAGGTTCAACATGCTCTTCTTTCTCTTAAAGCCGGACATTCCCTTGGGGGTGACGGATTCTCAGCTAAATTCTATAAATCTTTAGCTGACCTCCTGTGTCCTGTGTTATGTAAATTGTGCCATGAATTTTCCAATATAGGTAAACTACCCCAAACTGTGACAGACACAGTTATTGCCATACTCCCTAAGAAAGATAAGGATCCTACCCTTCCCTCTAACTACTGCCCTATATCCCTTCTTAATACAGATGGAAAAATCTTTGCAAAGCTTCTGGCAACTTGCTTAGAACCGTTTATCCCTAAATTAGTCCATCGGTCCCAAGTCAGTTTCGTTAAAGGAAGGGCAGACTCTGACGATCTCCGCTTCTTACTAAATTTTATGCATAAAACCAAACATCTTAAATCCCCTGCTGCAGCTATAGCAGTGGATTTCAAAAAAGCTTTTGCTTCCTTAAGTGGGATTTTCTCTACCTTGTGCTCTCCCATTTTGGTTTCAGTGACCTTTTTTGCTCTTGGATCAAACTTCTTTATGCCTCTCCCTCAGCTAGGGTGCTTATAAACTCCATATTATCCCAACCTTTCAAACTAGCCAGAGGCACTAGGCAAGGATACCCACTATCCCCATCTCTCTTCATCTTAACCCTTGAACCCTTAGCCGCTGCTTTATGTCAGACTAGTGAAATCAAAGGTATCTCTATAGGTAATACACAATATACCTCATGCTCCTATGTGGATGATCTACTCATTTTAATAGAAAACTTACAGTCATCTGCTCAACCACTTACCAATATACTTAATACATTTACTAAGTTTTCCAGGCTGCCAGTTAACCACCAAAAAACTGAGATGCTACCATTAAATGAACACTGTAAGCCTCCTATGAACCATCTTCTTGGCTACCAATCTTACTTAGGGATAAACATTTCTCTTAATGTTAATAAAATCTGGGACATAACACTTTCTCCCCTACTATCAGTATTAAAACTAACTTAGAGAGGTGCAAAACCTTAAACTTGTCTCTATCTGGTAAAATTGCGGCTGCTAAAATGAATGTCACTCCGAAGAAACTATCTAATTGCAAAAATCCCATTAAAGATCTCTTCTCTTCTCTCTTCTCTCTTCTCTTCTCTTCTCTTCTCTTCTTCTTCTCTTTAGAATTGATAAGATTATAGGAGACTTTTTATGGGAAGGCCATATCCCCAGGTTTAATCACATTAAATTATGTTCTCACTGGTCTCAAAGTGGTTTGGGCCTACCTTGGTTTCTAGCCTACAGTAGCAGCCACAGACACTGCCAACTATTTTCCAACATTTCTGTGATATTTCCAGATATATCTAATGCTTTCTCCATTTCTACAGTAGGGGCAGCAGAGAGAAACTGTCTAGAAATACTGCGAAATATCTGGAAATAGCTGTCAATATCTGTGGCTACTACTGTACCTTTGGGCATTCAGAGGCTCACAAAACTAATAAATGGTTTTCCAAACCCAGTCATAATTATCCACTATGGCTCAACATGGCAGCCTCTTTGACTCCAGGACAGATTCCCACCAGCTTTATATTTTTAACCCCTACTTCCAATTTAAGGAATCATCCCATTATCACCATGTCTACACACTGTTGGTTCAAAATGCATAAATGGCTTAAAAACGATCCCACCCCTATCTTTTACACCCCTATCTGGGGGATCCCAAAATTTCCCTAGAAGGCAAACCAATATTTCCTACCTCATGGAAACACAGAAATATATTCTTTCAGGGAGATATCTTAGCTCAAGAAAGTAACACTTCAGACTCCCTTCAGTAACCAACAAGCCAAATGGGATATACCCAGACAAGAATTCTATAAGTATTTACAAGTTCGCTCTGACACTCTTCCCATTGTACAACAAACTAACAGGGCCCTGTCTGTTCCTTCCCTTATCAGGGTATGATCCAATAGTTCATCTGGCTTAGTTAGCAGAATTTACAAATACTTTAGAGTTTCCTTACTGAATCAGTCCCTTTCTGCTAAAAACAAATGGAATACAGTTTTAAAAGGCAAAATAACATACTCTCAATGGGATGAATGTTGGAGACTCTGCCATAGTACTTTCAAAGATGCTCATAGCATGCTCATTCAATATAAAATCCTTCATCTCTGGTATAGAATCCCATCTCTTCTTCATAGAATGGGTTTACTCCCTGATAATCTTTGTTGGCATTACAACTCACCAGATAGAAATCTACTACATATACTCTGGCTATGTAAACCAATCTCTAAACTATGACAATCCATCCACCAATAGCTTCCAACATTATTGGACGCTCCATTCCTTTTGAACCAAGATACGTTTTACTAGGTGTTATAAACAAAGATATAAAATTATCAAAACATCAACATAGATAGTTACATATCTTATTCATGCAAGCTAAAAGACTAATTTTAATGCACTTGGAATCCCAGATAACACCTACACTGACAGACATTCTTAATAAGCTAACCCACATTGCTTCCTTGGAGTGCCTTTCTTGTTTGACACAAGACCGACTGAATGAGTTTAAACTCTGTTGGCAGGACTTTTTAAATTACTAACATACCTCTGTTAATAGGTACTCTCAGATTCACTAGTACACTCCATAGACATAATTTTACTCTATATATCAGTTTATTCTCTTTATAGCTCTTTCTATGATTGTAGAATTAAGTAGTTTAGGCATAAGATTAGGTTTCCTTTCTTTTTTTACTGTTTCTACAATACAGTACACCTTAATATTTTATGTATGGTTTGACTAGGATATTAAGAAATACTAATGACCAATACTTTGTAACTCCATCTAACACTGTCATGTGTATTGCCACATGTTTCATATGCATAACTTTTAGTGTACAATTTCATTGGCTCACTATATCTGTACTGTAAATGTATACTTACGTAAAAGTATTGTTTTTTTTGCCAATAAACAAATTAACTGCAATAAAAAAACAGTGTAAAGTTTCCAATTTCACATAGCTTGAAGATACACTCCACATAGCCAGGAAAAGTGATGTCACACTCACTGGAATTACCTCAGCCTTTGTGTATGATGTTTACTGTAAATTGTTTCTCTGTATCCTTGTCATTTCAATGTACAACTGGATGTTTGTGAAACCGGGCATTTTTGCTCATGTATTCCCCAGTATAAAATAAAATTGACTGCTTGATTGTGAGAAAAGGTGACAACAATTTGCAAATAAAACAGGTAGATCACTAACCTATAGACCTAGGATGCAATCAACCAAAAGGGTTGTTAGCAAAATTTCAATAATAGGGTGGGTGACATCACAAGTAATAAACAGTTTAAAGAGCTACTCGTGCCTCAAAGCAAACTTTAAAAAACATAACAACTGGGTGCAGGTCTGCTTGCATTCCATTTATATTTTATATATTTTTCCTCCCCATATTTTATTACTGAAGAAATATGTATGAATATATGATTATTGTCCCTTAGATTTCACGTTAAGTTCATCTGCCTCTCTAGCTTACTCCCTGCTTCAGGTCATAATCCTCTGTTGTGACATCACAATCTGTTGCCATGGGAGTATCTGTGAGGTCACAAGCAGTGCTCTATGACTTCAGGTAGGGAAAAAGCAGCAGCAGTAGATGAACTCTTCAGGAGCAAAGATCCTGTTTCAATGCAAATTACCTCATTGCTAAATAATGGGAAGGAGGAATACAGAACTAATGGGAAATACATGCTGGACAGTGCCTAAATATTATGTTTTATTAAGGTTGTCTTGTACATGTCACCAGCTCTTTATGCACTATCAGTATATGGGAGAATGTACTAGCATCAGTCTATTCTGGTAGGTCCCTGACCAACTGACCTTAGGACGCAGTCCATTCATGGAAGATGTTAGCAATAGGCCATAAAGATAAGTGTGGCAGCAACCTGTATTGTACTGATTAACCACTACTAGCAGACAGAACTGTAGCCTGTACTTATGTTTGCTAACCAAATACTCAGTTCACTCAGATGAGCTGTGTTGAAATACTTCCCTATCATGCAAGCTTTTGCAATCCGGCAAGATGTTTCTTGTTTTCCTTTTTGTGTGATGCCTTTATTCTTGCAGCTGTGAGTAGCTGCAGCATCACTGGCATGATGTGCTGCATGTGCCCCCATACCTCTCAACCTGCTACCTCGTAAATCAGGGACAAGGCTTAAAAAAATCAGGGACAAAGGACCAAACTCAGGGACACATTTTCAAAATTGGTGTTATCCACTCAGGATGCTGGTAGAATAAAGGGCTTAGTGTAAAATACATTTTCTAAGGAAGAACAAGTCAGTAACTTTAATGTTTGACATTATTTAGTGCTTACAACCCCAGCTGTTTGGTCATGGAAACACAATTTTAGGAGGCACAGAGTAAAATTTTGAGGCAGAATCAGGGACATCCCTGAAAATCAGGGACAGTTGAGAGGTATGTGTGCCCCACTGTTTGTTTTGTTTGCTAATGAAAATACCCTTCTCTTCGGCCAAGGAGTTTGAGTAAGCTTTGTAACCTGTTATCATCATAAATGTTCTATCATAATGTTATTTGTTAATTTAAAGTAGCCCGCAAATTATTTGTTTAGCCCCTTTTTCTATTTGTTCACATCCTAACAGTAAGAACCAACAGGCAGGGGGTAGCCAAACCAGCTGACTCTGCTACCCCCATTATGGTCATTTCATGCAATGCAAGGTCTTGGAGGAATAAGGTGGCAGAAATGGCAGCATTCATCACTGATTACTCAACTGATATTGTTTGCACCACAGAGACCTGGCTGGGTGATGAATCTGACCGTATGCTCAAAGCATCAGTTTAAGCTTTGGAGGCAATATAGAGCAGAGGTTTAAGGCTCTGAACTGCAAATCTGGAGACCTGGGTTTGAATCCCACAGCCCCCACTTGCATATTGTGTGACCCTGTGCAAGTCATTTCATTCCCTGTGCTCCCAGGTTGCACCTGTAAACAAGCTTTTAGCTTAGTGTGTCTCACCTGGTTAAACAACTGGAAAAAGAAAAGCTTGATGCTCTTTGGTGCATTGCCTTAGATGGGATCACAGTGTGGTGAGGTGGCCATTTATTTGAGTTCCACATTGGAGCTCACAGTGTACCCGATAGGAATTATCAAGTCTTTTGACTGCGTGCCTCTAGGGGTGGGTCAGGTGTGGGGTATAGGATCATCCTTGTGTACCGGCCTTCAAATCGTGGGGGGATTTTCTGCAGGAGCTGGCAGTTTTTGTCTTTGACTGGGTGCTGGAAGCTCCAGAATGCTTGTGTTAGGGGACTTTAATGCTTGGGTTGATGACAAAACCTGATCCCCTTGGTCAGCAGCTCCTCCAGTTAATGCAATCACTGGGCCTCACACAATCATTTACCTCTGGTGCCCACTCACATGGCCACATGCTGGGCAAGGGCTTCTCATTGGAACTTGTAGTTAGTACAGTTAAGGTTGAGTCAGTAAGCCGACCCGGCGGCAGTAAGGATTGAGGCACTGGGTGCCACACCTCACACCATGCTGGCGATCCAGGTTCAGGAGTGGACTCGGGCCATTGGGGGTTGTCGGGGAGGAAATGGATCAAGCATCTGGAGGGCAGATCTCCTTTTCCAGGAGGGAGGTGGGACATTGGTCTTGCCATCTGGTGACCCCTAGTTGCAACTGAGGGTACAGCAGTTGAGTCCTGGCAAAATGCAGGGGATGAATGCAGGCATGAATGGGAGTGTTCACACGCTGTGCTGGAGCACAATGCACTGCCAGGCCAATGGGGGATCAGTAACCAAGAAAATCCCCTTTCCCATTGGTAGGCGAAGGAAAGGTCTAGCGGCGCTGGCATCACGGCCAACACCAGGCTGAGGTTTTTTCCTGTTCTCCCCTCATGCATCCACTAGACACTTAGATAGAGCACCAGTCGTAATTGGCATTCCTTGCTCCCGGGGGATTCAGATCCATGGGGGTTCAGGACGTGGCGATGGGAATGCCTGAACTGGGTGAGCACCAGAGCTTCAGGTGGATGGGATAAGCTGCTAAGCCCATGACATAGATGGAGAGAGTCCAGTGTGGACAGGCTGCATAAACAAAGTGTACAAAAAAAAAAAGATTGAGTCGGTCATTTGTAGAGGTGTGTATTGCTGTGGAAATCATGTTTCACTGCCTGCTGCTGTTGTGCATCTTGTAGGAGTATTATTTACCTATGTGTTCTGTGCAGAAATGCCTTCAGAAATTGTTTTCAGCACTTAGGCATGGGATTGTAATATTCTCCGGGTATCCACTGTTGGGGTTTAAAAGTTCCTGTTCTCTGTTGCCAGAAACATAGTAGAGCATTGACCTTTTTTTTATTTATTTAACCAGGAGTAGCACACTAAGCTGAATGCTTTTTTACAGGAGCAACCTGGGAGCACAGGGAAGTTCAGTGACTTGCTCAGGGTCACACAGTAAACAAGTGGAAGCTGTGGGATTCAAACCCAGGTCTGGTCTGCTGGATGTCACCAGATTTACAGCTCAGAGCATTAAACCACTGCGCAATACGGCCTTCACTACCACTACCATGAGATTGCCTCTGTGTATTGTGCTCTGGAGGTTGTCATTGAACTAATTGCATAGCTTTGTGATCACTGCCCTGTTGAGGCAGAATCATGCCAGGTACTGGTCATCTGTCACAAAACCAAGAAGCACAGTGCTAATCAGTTTGAGGAGGGCTGCTGGTCAGGGAATGCATTTCCCAACAAAGCCCAAAAAAACAGACAGACCTGCACTCCCAGCCCAGCCTATAGAAGATGGTATGCAGTAAAATAGCCAAATAAAGAACACTTGTTCAAGTTCCAAGCTTGTACTGTTTAAGGATTCTGTCACACAAAAGTGTACATATAAATAGTGAAACACAGCTTCTACTACTTCAGTCACCAAATCTGTTACCCAGCTGCCCAAGAATATTTAGTGGCTTTAAGGAGATTCCTCTGGTTAAGAACAATAAACTTGACCCAGGATAATTAAAATAAAGCAATTGCTCTCCCCTTTGTAGGTCCACAACTTTTTGTGACAAAACAGAAGCATATATGAAGACTGCAGATGAGTAAAAATTGACATACAAAACCTAATAGAGAAAGTAAGGACCTCTCTTTCCTAAACACCTTAAGGAAACTAAAGCTAAGCTGAAACTGATGTCATAAAATAATTTGTAGATTAAAAATTATTGACTAGACATGATTATGCAAGGAAAACTGTGAAATAATCTGCCATAATACACAGTCGTGTGTAATGGCAAGTGTGAGTTAATGGAAAACTGTCAATCATTCTTACAGCATGAGCACGGTCTGTAGCTAAACTGCTAATACCTGATCCTATCACAGAAAATCAGTGTTCCTTTAAACTAGCCAAACAGCAACAGCAGAACTTAGGTATCACACACCTTGTACTGTATGCGTGTAAAAATTCATTATGCACCCCTACCCATACGTTATTCTCTGTATAATAACTGGGTATCATTTTTTCCCATAGAGAAAGCTGTTTATAATTTGCCATTATAAAGGAGTGTTTATAACAGCAAACCTTCTCTATGAGAAAAAAAAAAAGCCAGCAAGTTTCCCTCGCGACTCATGGCAGCTGTTTTCTGTTTGTCTCACAATCAAAAGCCTCCCACAGAACTACTGCCCTGCGAACAGTCCACCTCTCCCTCACTGGAAAGTGAAACCTCTCAAGTACTCATCTCAGAGCCAGCATCCGACATACGGCTCACCAGAACTTTAAAATTAACTTAGCAGTTTAAAATACACCTACCAAAAGCAAAATACAATGGTGCACTTTTCACACATAGAAACATAGAAACATAGACTTTGACGGCAGATAAGGACCACTTGGCCCATCTAGTCTGCCCATTTCCCTGCCTACAGGATAGGCCGTAGATCCTAGTTAACCAACAGCCTATTTCTTCCTACCCCCCACAAGAATTGCCTTATGTCTGTCCCATGCATTCTTGAATTCTCCCACAGTTTTAGACCCCACAACCTCCTCAGGAAGGCTGTTCCATGCATCCACTACCTTCTCTGTGAAAAAATACTTCCTCACATTGCCCCTGAACCGCCCTCCCTCTATCTTTAAATTGTGTCCCCTTGTTCTTGCAAGTCTCTTTTTCTGAAAGATGCTACCCTCTTGGACTTTGTTGATTCCACTTATGTACTTAAAAGTTTCTATCATGTCCCCCCTCTCCCTTCTTTCCTCAAGGGTATACATATTAAGCTCCCTTAGTCTCTCCTCATACGGCTTCTCCTGCAGAACCTGCACCATTTTAGTTGCCCTCCTCTGGACTACCTCTATCCTGTCTATGTCCTTGCAGAGATGGGGTCTCCAGAACTGGACACAGTACTCAGATGGGGTCTCACCAACTGTCTGTACAGAGGATAACAACTTCCTGCTTTCTGCTGGTGATGCCTCTCCCATACATCCCAGTATACCCCAGCCCTCCCTACTGCCTTTCTCACATTGCTTGCTAACCTTAAGGTCATCTAATATGATTACCCCAGGTCCCTTCCTTTTGTTGTTGTTACTACCTCCCACCCATTGTGTATTCTTCCCCTGGGTTCTTGTGTCCCAGGTGCATTATTTTGCACTTCTTGCATTGAATCTTAGCTGCCATACTTTGACCATTCCTCCAACCTTGCCAAGTCCTTTTCATCCTTTCCACGCCTCCTTGTGTATCAACCCTGTTGCAGATCTTTGTGTCATCTGCAAAAGGCATATTTTCCTTCCAGTCCCTCTGCAATGTCACTGATGAAGACATTAAAAGGACTGGACCCAATACTGAACCCCCCGTGTACCCCACTAGTAACCTCTCTTTCTTCAGAGTGGACTCCATTTACAATTACCTTCTGTGTCCTGTTGTGCAGCCAATGTTTTACCCAGGCTACCACCCTGGGACCCACTCCCAGGCTGGTTAATTTGACTATTAATCTTTTGTGCGGTACTGTGTCAAATGCCTTGATAAAGTCTAGGTAGGCCATGTCCACAGCCCCTCCCTGGTCCACTACTTTGGTCACCCAGTCAAAGAAATCTATTAGATTCATCTGACATGACCTTCCCACTGTGAATCCATGCTGCCTTGGGTTCCTGTGCTCCACTGGCCTCTAGGTACTCAACTATTCTTTCCTTCAGAAGTGACTCCATCACTTTCCCTACCACAGAGGTCAGACTGACAGGTCTGTAGTTTCCTGCCTCTGTCTTGGTCCCACTTTTGTGAAGGGGAATCACATCCGCCTTCCTCCAGTCCTCGGGTACCACACAATCCTTCCATGATTTATTACAAAGAGTAGCCAGTGGTTTCACTAGTTCCTCCCTTAATTCTTTTAGAATTCTGGGGTGAATTCCATCAGGACCCATTGCTTTGTCCACCTTCAGTTTTAGGAGTTCTTGCAGAACCTTTCTTCTGTGAAAGGACTGGGATCACCCCCCTATCAAGAGTGCTTCTGTTAATTGGATTAGGCACTTCTCCTCCTCTTGTGAATACTGAGCAGAAATAATCGTTCAGTATCCCTGCTTTTTCACTGTCCCCTCTGCCCACCCATCGCTTCATTCTAATCAGCCTCACTATCCCTCCTTTGTCTTTCTATGCTCGCTGATGTACCTATAAAAGGTTTTATCCCCTTCTTAACTGAGTTGGCTATCTTTTCTCAGTTTGGGCCTTTGCTATTCTGACTTCACTCCTGCTTCCTTCTGCCTTTACTGGTACAGCTCTCTGTCCTGCTCCTTCTGTGTTTCCTTATACTTCCGGAATGCCATCTTTTTCTTCCTGACTTTCACAGCCACCTCTTTTGAGAACCATAGTGGCTTTTTCTTTCATTTTGATTTGTTTATTTGCTTCACACAAAGGCTTGTTGCCTCTGCAATGGCAGTTTTGATGATTCCCCATTGTTGTTCCACACCTCCTTCTAGCCTGTTTGCTAGTGCTTTTCTGAGGCACTCTCCCATCTTGCCAAAGTCAGCTCTCCTAAAGTCCAGTACCCTCACTTTTGTATGGCTTGACTCTGTAGCTGAGTTTAATGTGAACCACACTGTTTGATGTTAACTTGTCCCCAGATGGCAACCCACTTCTAGATCTGAGATCCTCTCACTGTCCCCGTTTGAGAGTACAAGGTCTAAGATTGCTCCCTCATGAGTGGGTTCTGAAACTAGCTGTCTAATGCCTGCCACCTGTAGGGCATCAAGAATGGCCCTGCTCTTGGCTGTGGCTGCAGCAAATGTGCTCCAGTTAACATCTGGCATATTCAGGTCTCCCATCAATAGTATCTTCCCTTTCTCTGCCATTCTAAGAATGCCTTCTATCATATCCTTGTCCATTCCCTCCCCCGACATGGGGGGTCTGTACACAACCCCTGTGCAGATTGTGGTGCCCTTTCCAGTCTCCAAGGTGACCCACAGTGCCTCCTCTCCTCCCTGTTTACTCTTTTGTTCAGTTGCTTTTATCCCTTCCTTTACATAGAGAGCTACTCCTCCCTCTCCTCCCCTGCCTGTCTCTCCTGTAGGTTATGTACCCTAGTATGTTAACATCCCAGTCATGGTTCTCTGTGTACCATGTTTCTGTGACTGCTACGATATCCAGGCATCCCTCTTCCATCAAGGCCACCAGCTCAGGGAGCTTGTTGCCCAGACTACGGGCATTGGTACCATTACCTCCATTTCCTTATGGCCTTACTCCCTTTGCCCCATCCCTGTCCTTCTTGCCTTTGTCACTTTCTCCATTTACCCTGCCCTTCTCCCTATCGACACCTCTATGTTGGTGTTTGCTGCACTTACTACCATGATTATTTGGGGCTAGGATTTCTACTCCTTTCCAGTGCCTCCCTTGGCTAGTTTAAAAGCTTCCAATGAAGCATTTAAACTTATCACCTAGGATCCTGGTTCCTCCCAGACAGATGCAACCCATCATGCCAGTATAGGCTTGCATCACTCCAGGTGGACCCCAGTCCCCAATGAAGCCAAATCCCTGAGCTCCACACCAGTTTTTCAACCACTGATTGAATCCCATGGTGCGGAACACCCTAGCCTCTCCTATGCCACAGATGGGCAGCACCTCTGAGAAGGTTACAGTGCGTGCTACTAGACTAAGGCCCCTCCCCAATTCCACAAACTCTTCCTGCACTTCTCTATTCCCTTTCTTAGCCAGGTCATTTGTCCCTAGGTGGACAATGACATCCAGCTCCCTCCCCTGTGCAGCTGCTCTGGCAATCCTGAGGATTTACTCCCTGTCCCTCCAAGCCATGGCGCCAGGCAGGCACCTTACCTCCTTCTCCCCTTCCTCCCCCAGTTCTACCTTCCTAACAATGGAGTCTCCCACCAGGAGTTGTTTCCTTCATCTGCAGGGTCCCCTGCCACCCTCCTGTGGGTCTCCTTTGTGGAGGTTCCCAGCATCCTCCTTGGTCTCCACTGCGGGTGCCTCCATAGAGGAACCACACTTTGCCAGAATGGCACAATCTCTAACCACTTCTTCTGTGTGATCCTCTCTCCCCTCCCCTCTGCAGGTCACATGATTCTATTGCTCCAGTAACGAGGTTCTCCTAGCAACCTTTTCTGCCTAGCTATGGACATTCTTTAAGCTGCTTTTTTTGTTATGAATTAATAGTTCAAATATTCGGATGTTAGCCGTCTTTGTATGTTATGCTGCTGTTTCCATTTTAACTTTGCTCTGAAATAAAAACTTAAAAGCACATTCAAAGGTAAGCTGCTCTATTCTACTAAGTCTAATGAAGCCTGATACATGCACATTTTAAATAATTGCTGTGGCAAAAATATGCTACCCAGCAATTATATAAAATAAAATATATGTCATTGTGTGTGTAAACTCAAAGTATGCACACACCCTTGGGGTTAGATGCTTGCATAAACCCCTCGAGCTTTGCTCTCGGGGTTTACATAGCATCTATTTATTTATTTATGTATTTATTTAGCTTTTGTTAACCAGGTAAGTACACTAGACAAACATATGCCTATTTTCAGGTACAACTTGGGAGAGTACAGGGAATCAAAGAACATACAGAGTACAATTTGAAGCAAGTAGGGCAGATACACAGATGTCAGGAGATGCATAACATACATAGTACAATATCTCAGGTCACGACAGTAATCATAGTCAATATGCTAAGGTACAGCATCACTGGCACAATGTCACCAGTAATACATATATACAGATATATACAAAATTTACACATTTGCAAGATACATGGAATGAATACACTCAAGTATACTGTGCAGAGGACCAGGCAAATCAGGGAGGGTTAAGACAGTCACATACTGACGAGAGCTTCAAGTAGTTCCGCTTAACCCCTCGGGTGTGTGCAAACTTCTTGTTACACACCTCGACCCATACTTTATTCTCTATATAAGGACTAAGATCATTTATGTGTTTGTTAGTTGGTTACCCAAGAAGGTAGACAAGGCCATTTAGGACATTTGCAGTTACATTCAGAGAAGATCAGCATATAATATGACACATGAAAGCTTTAAGGAAAGGTACAATTTAAAAAAAAAAATCAGTAAATAAAGCATAGATGTGCATATGAAGAAAACGGAAATTAAAAAGAGTTTATAAAATTTTTTCAGAGGGCGAATGGCCTGTCTAATGAACACAGTGGATGCGTTTTAGCCTGGATCCCTCATCGATGCCTCATGAAGCTAATAATTAGGTGACCAAACTTGCAATTTTTATTTCTGTATTTTAACAACCTCAATGTGTTGCAATATGTCATGACTTCACTCATGTCTACAAAAAAGCAGACCCAGCTACCTTTTGAAGCAGCAGTGACAGCAATTTCCAAATTATTGCCTGGAATATATGCTTGGGCTAAGGGCTACAGCAGCACACAGAGTGGGAGATGTGTAGCTCCCACCCCAGCTGACCCACACGTAACTGCAGTGCTAACTACAAAGCAGACTAGCTGACACACAAGAACTGGTGCTGCACACTGCAAAAATATATAAACCAACAAGGCAAAAAAGCAGGGTGGGCATAACAAAAGGTGTGTGCAAAGTGTTGGCTGCAAAAGGGGTTTATTGTGGAGTACAATAATCAGTACTGAACCTTGGCCTTCAGTCATCTGCAGGTTCTTCTTAGGGGAGGCAGACTTCAGACAAAAGTCATATTTGCATAGTACTTGATTAAAGCACAGTGGCCAAATTCAATTGAATCAATTTATGCTTGAATAAAGAAGCTTAAACCAGGCTGCAGACAAACACAGACATAATGCTTTAATATAATAAAAGTGCACATATAAAGATTAAATGGTGCATAAGTGTATCATTAAAAAATATAAATAAATTAGGGGAAAGAGGTGCCAATGAAAAGATCTATACTAGTGCTTACCTCCAGCAAACAAACTGTGGACAGAGTCAATATGGCTGCAGCTGCGCTGTAAGAGTACCGACGTGGAGCCTTTGCAAAAGAGTCTGTTACTCAAAGGGTTGTAATTATGATTGTTTCCAATAAATCAAAATAAATCAAAGAGTGCTTTCTGAGCGCATGGCAGAACAGTCCACCATTCCCAAGATGGCTGCTCGTGAATGTGCACTGAGCTCTAGTAGCTTTCTTGATCATGGCAGACTTTATTGGATGCTACAGCAGTATAAAATAGTGCACACATGGAGGGGAAGCTGGCTAAACAAATGACAATCTAACAAGCAGAGTGCTCCAACTTGCGGAGTGAAAGTGATGTGACTCCAGCTTTGTTGTTGGGTCGGATCCGGTCGCTCGTTTTTTCAGGCAATTGCAAGATGACTGCAGGCTTCACCCTCTGCGGCTGTAAAATGTTAAAAAAATGCTTATTGAACCCAGATGTCTGGCAGCTGGAGGAGATACTTTAAATATAGACAAGAGATAGCAGCTGAACAGGTTTCTTTAAGAAAGACAAATCAAAGATTAGTATGCTACTGTAGGGTCATTTTTAATGAAAAAAATATGTGACATAAGGAAACAGAAACTAAAGCTAAAGGCAAACTCAAGCAGGTAAGTTTTCAAATGGCAATGAAATTATTAAAAACAAAATGACATCCCAATTCTTATTGAAACCTTGGGGATGGACAGCCCTCATTGTAAATATCAATTGGCTATCTCATTGTAGCAACATTCTTCTTTTTTCATAAACATTTTTTAATGAATTTTAAAAGTCAGATAAACATAATGTAGGTATATTGTAATACTTTCATTTAACTCAGTAAATGCAAACATTTCTTAAAGCAGGTACATGCACTGTATGTATGCAGTAACTGATAAGTCTTGTGCAGTCTCCTAAGCCTATCTCCTTTTTCTTCATTAGTATACATGTGTCTAAACAAGCAACTGTACCTAGGCTAGGTCTCCACAGATTAATGTCAAAAAAACAATATAAAGTAGCTTAACACTGCTTTCTGTTCCTTGTCTTGTTTGGGAAATAATGCACATTCCATAGGTTATATTTTCTCTTATGGTATTACCAGTGTTGGCACCTTTTGATTTATGAGGATCATGTTGTAGTCACATGTTCTCTTATCCCACTCCTGGGTTTCCTGTACAGAATGTAGTAAAAGGAGAGTGTGGGAATGTTAATCAGTGAGTTTTCTTGTTGGATTCTTTAGGGGAGGGTTGAGTGTGGCGCTTAGCTTCCCAAATGACATTTAGCACCCTGCAGGTGTTGTCTGCTGAGATATAAAACTGTAAAGTACTTTTTGAGATGTTTCTGTGCAATATACCTGGGACTTGTATGCATATTCTTCAGTGACTGCTCCAGTGATTGCTGCTAATTTTGGAGATTGCTGCTTGATTTATTGTTACTGTGCCCGAGGCATTTGACTAAACTGCGATAGAGGGGGCTCGGTGGTGAGCCAATCAGTGTGGGTTGCCTCAAGAGGCAAGGATAATTGTCTTTAAATCTAAATTTCACCTCACAGCATGCTAACGCGGATGCGAAGTGAGGCTCGTGCCACTCGGTAAAAATATTTTATGAAAGTTTAAACTTAGAAGGCTAAGGTCAAGATATGAAATAAATTTGAGTTAAATTAAAGATTGATAAAGAATAGAAGTGCAAGCTGGCAGATATTACATAGGTAGTTTAATAGATTTTATAATAGTGTTGAAGGGTTAGACCTTTTAGATTGGGTGACAGAATGTCTACTATTTTAAGATTTATGCAGACTAGCTCTTATCGTTTAGAGATATTTTGTATTATTAATTTGTTTGGTGTTCTGAGTCAGCATTATCTGAGTGTTGAGAAGGGGGTCAGAAAGATATTTGTTTGTCTTGTCCCATAGTTAAATACTATCATGATCCTTGGCCTTATCCCCAGGATTATGGCTGTAAAACAGTTCCACTCTCCAGGGGATGTGAAGTTGTTTACTATTTGCCTCTGCATCTACTTTTAGATTTGACTTGAAAACAGATACATTTTAAAAGGGAAAATGGTAAAGTTAATTTTCCTGACCTTGTGTCTCCTACAGTGTGAGGATATTAATCCTAATCCAGGCCCTGAAAAGAGACATAGTTTTGGTAAGGGCATTCTTTTTACACACTCTAATGTCAGAAGCCTTGTGACAAAAATAGATTTGTTAAGGGACTTTGCAATTGAAAACCATCCTGATTTTATGATATACACTGAAACTTGGTTAAGTGACAAGGTGGAATATAGGGATATAATGATTAGTGGGCATAATGTGCATAGGGCAGATAGGAATAAAAGGGAAGGGGGTCTTAATTTATGCTTTGGGTAAGTATTCTTTAAACCAAATCTATTTGGATGTGAGTTTAGACACTTGTGAGTATTTAGCACTGGAAATTACATTTCTAGTGGGAAAATCAATATTGCTCATATGTGCCTATCATCCTCCCAAGAAGGTAAAAAGTAAGTAAGATACAGCATTTTGCAGATACACTTTTTAATTTTTCAGATACCCATGAAATTTTACTTGTGGGATATTTTAATGACAATTGGCTGCAGTCAGCTGATTCTTGAGTAATGAAAAACATGGCACTTTCTTTGTTTCTGGAACAACTGATAAAAGATCCCACTCATGTTAATATTAAAAATCCAGCTGATTCTACTTTGTTAGATATAATTCTGACTAGTGCCCCCTTTTATTATTCAAATGCAGGTGTTTTAGAAGACCTAAACAGCTATCACAGTATTATATATTGTGTTAGAAGTAAATGTTTTTTTAATCAAAGCAGCCTAGGCTTATCTCCTATAAGGTCACCAGGAAGTTTGATTATTTTGCCTTTACTGAAGATTTAGACAGAATAAATTGGGATAGAATAACTATGATTCCTGAAATTGATCTAGCCTGGAATTATTTCCTTGCAGAGTTGATGCAGGTTATAGATCTACATATGCCGATGAAAATAATGAAAATAAAACAATCTTCTGCTCCATGGTATTCATCTGCATTGAGAAAGTTGAAGAGGCAAAAAGGTCAGGCCTGGGAGAGGGCACATAATTCGAATTTACAAAGTAACTGGGAATACTATAGAAGCCTTAGGAATTCCTATGTAACCGCTGTTAGAGAAAGTAAAAGAACATATTATAATACCAAATTAGAGAGCTCTGCTGGGAATGTTAAAACATTTTGGGACATAAATGAAGAGATAAATGGCCATCATAAATGGGGTGATACTAATAAAATTGATATTCCAGGTTATGTGGGGAAGGAGTCTCTTGCAGATGGGTTTAATGACTATTTTGTGAACTCAGGGAACTTCTTTGGTGGTCCTGATCCTTGTAATGTTGGTGAACATCTTATGCCTCTTATAGAGTTACCTCATCTGTTTTCATTTAAAAAACTGGAGGAATATAAGGTTGTTGAGACCTTGTTGGAGTTAAAGACAGCAAAGAGTGGAGGACCTGTGGATTAACCCCTTATTTGCTAAAAATTTCAGCTCTACAGATAATTGCCCCTCTCATGTATTTGTATTACTGGTCTATTTCTGAGGGAGTAATACCCTCAGATTGGAAAATGGCCAGTGTTGTCCCCATTTTTAAAGTGGGAAGCTGGGACCAGTTTATCAGTTCCCGACTTATTTCACTGTTATCACAGGTTTCTAAGCTAGTGGAAAGATTTATGGCAAAACAACTGACTGATTTTTTTAACCAGAATGATCTATACGATAAATATCGGTCAGGTTTCTGCAAATCACATGACACAATATCTGCCATATTGAGGGTCTTGGATGATGTCAACAAAGCTATGGATAAGGGTAATTTGACTGGTGCCATCTCTGTTGACCTCTCCAAGGCCTTCGACACGGTGGATCATCAAATTCGTCTTTTGAGCTTGTGGGACATTGGGCTATCAGGTGGTGCTTTAAAATGGTTTACCTCTTATTTAGAGGGAAGGATACTGTCAACTATTGTTAACAAGGTTGTCTCCATGCCCTTACCAGTAGTCCGAGGGTTCCCCCAGGGTTTGGTACTCGGACCTTTACTTTTTCTGATTTATCTGAAAGAGCTTGGATGCCATGTGGATAATGTGACTTACCAATTGTATGCAGATGATACAATAGCATATACCTCTGCTTCATCTTTGGATGAGATTCAATTAAAACTACAATTAAGTTTTGATAGGTTATATGAACACTTGACAATGCTGAAACTTAAAATGAATATAAGTACGACAAAATGTATGATATTTGGCTGTACTAAGAAACTGAAAGCTAGCCCTGAACTATCAGTATTTGATGTTGATGGCTTAAAATTGAATCAAGTGATGACCTATAAGTACTTAAGATACTGGGTGGACTCCTTGACTACCAGCAATTTGCATGTGGATGAGTTGGTTAGATCAGTGGGAAAGAGGGTGCGTTTATTATATAGACATAAAAATTGTTTGGGTGGATATATGATTAAAAGAATTGTTGAATCACAGATTTTTCCACTATTTGATTACAGAGAAAAACTTTATGATTACTCCAGCTATGGAAAATTACATAAATTAGATATACTTTACAATTGTTTGGCAAGATTAATTTTACAATGTCCTAGCAATACTCACCATTGTTTGATGTATCATAAATTAGGATGGATCTTGCTGTCAGAGAAAAGACAACTCCATAAATATAGTTTGGCTTATAAAAGCATCACAGCAATGATTCCGGATTACCTGTCTGAAAGGTTAGAACTCAGGGACATGAATTCCTCTTTAAGGAATGTGGCCTATCGAGAGTTGTTAACACCAAGGACAAAAATGAAATGCTCTGAGTAGTTCTTCAGCCAGAAAGTTCCAAAATTTTGGAAGAAGTTGTCTCTAAAATTTCATTTGTATAACAGCAAAAACTCCCTCATGAAATGTTAAAACGTGGTTCTTGGAGACACTCTCAGTTCAAGCTAAGACTTGTTGTGGCTAATTGTTCGAAGTAAGGTATCTGTTTGTCTGCAACTTTAGATGGAACTGTAATGTGTTTATGTACTGTATTTTGTCTATGTTATTGTTTGTTGTAATTATTTGTTGTAACTATTTGTTGCTATACCACAGGTCACCATTTTAAATGAGTTTTATTCAATGGTATAATTCATTAGAATAAAGAAAGAAAAAAAAAAGAAAAGTCTGTCTCCAATCTGCCAGGCATGAATCCAACCTGATCAGGGTGTATCACATCACCAATAAGGGATTCCATCCTCTGAGCTACTATTTTCACAAATATTTTTGTGTCTACATTCATAAGTTATATGGGTCTGTATTGGGAACAGTGAGTACTATCAGGGCCATTCTTGGAAATCGAGGTGATGAGTGCCTGCTGGAATGAGGGCAGCAGGTTGCCTATTACCCATGCATTACTGAAGAGGTGTGCAAATCTGAGTGCTAAGATCTGTGAGAATGTCTTGTAGAAATCACTGGGGTAGCCGTCCAACCCCGGTGATTTGCCCTTGGCCATGTTATGAATAGTTGTCTCCACTTCTTTATCAGTGATGGATTTATGAGCTTGTGTATCTTCCCTTCTTCACGCTGTGGCAGCTGCAGGTTCTCATAGAAAGCATCCAGTTGTTCCTGGGAAGGTTAGACTTCTGAGGTGTATAGTTTTGAGTAGAACTGTGTTTTGGGGATGTTACCACCAGTCGTTGGAGGGTATGTATTTTGAGGATCTACCTCTTGGCTTCTTGTACTCTCAGTCCATAGGCCAGTAGTCTGCTAAGTTTCTCTCCTACTTCGCAATAGGTCTGATTTAGTTGGAAGAGAGAAAATTCTTTCTTGTACTGGATACTGTCTTCCACCTTATGACATGCTATTTTGATTTGGGGTAGCAGTGTCTCTCTCTGCATAGGGGAGGACATAGCTAGTTTTTTGAGTTGACTTAGTTCTTTTTCCACTATTTTCATTTATTTCTCCCTGTCTTTTTTACATTGGAGGAGTATGTGATTTGGTGCCCTCATATCACTGCCTCCATGGCTTCCCACTGGGTGGGAATATTTGCATCTGGTGTCTCATTATCCTTAAAATAGGATAATAGTTCAGTTTTAGCCATTGCACAAATTCTATGTTTTGCAGGAAAGACGTTAAATTTTCAATTATTTCTAGGCCCTGTTCATTTTTCCCAGGCCAGTGACAGGGATGCTGGGGCACGATCAGATATGATAATGCTTTCTTGTGTAACACCTCATACTTGATGGACCAGCTATGAGGAGGTAAAAAGGATGTCTATGCAACTATATGTGTCGTGTACTGTCAAAAAATATGTACATTCCTGTGCATGCAGGTGAAGAGTTCAGATATCTTGTAATCCAGCCACATTGAACTCTGGTATGACCTGTGAAGCTAGCTGGGCCTTAATTTTGCTACCAGGACTTGAGCGGTCCTTGGCTGGGTTCAGCACCAGGTTAAGGTCTCCCCCAGTAATTACCCCCTTCTCTCCTCCTGGGATCATAGCCAATACCTGTTTAAAGAACTGGTGGGTGGGGTTGTTTGGGGCATGTAGGCTGCCTAGAACTATCAGGGCCCCCTGATATGCACCTTCCACAATTAATATTCTACCCTCAGGGTCTTTTTGCTCCACTTGTATGCCCAACTATAGTCCTTTGTGGCATAAAATTGCCACTCCTCTTATTTTGGAAGTATCATTGTGGTAAACGTTGCCTACCCTCTACACTTTAAGTTAACAGCCTCAGAGGCCAATGGGTGAGTCTCCTGAAAAAGGGCTATGTCACATTTCAGCATTGTAAGTTTAAACAGTATTTGACATCTCCTGAGCTTGCAATTTATTCCTCTGACATTCCAGATGACCCCTCAAGGCCTCTGGGGATGCCATATTCTCTATGTGTCGAGTGATCTTACAGGTAACGCAAGAATGGTGTCCCCCTCCCAGTATCCCCCCTCCAACCACACTCCCACAAGTAAAACACTATTAATAACAGAAAAGCAACAAGTAAGTATATCAGTCTTACACGCTAAGTGATTTAGCAATGCATAGCTATTAACACTTGAAACAAATATGTACAACTAAGCACTTGAGCAAATTATAAAACTATAAAAAAGGTTAAATTCAGGCATTCCACCCTATTTGAGGCATGCTAGCTGATTCTCCTAATGGGAATCTAGGGGGCTGTTAAACCTTAGCCTACACAGTGACTGCTGGTTTAGTAAAGAGTGTAGATGGCCGGCCAGCCCCTATTCCACCTCTTTTCTGCTACTATGGGCTCGGCTACTCTTTTGAATGATTCAGTGGAGTCTAGTTTGTTGGGGTCTATTAAGATTATCCCTATTTTTCATGACTCATCCCATTGTCTTCCACCTGGACTGGCTATTCCCCTGGTTGACTGATGAGCTCAGCTATCAACTCAAGCTGTGACCCTTGCATTGGACTACAATTATCTAGTCAAGTATCACTTTAGTTGTGGCCTGTAAAGGAAACTACATTCTCTGTAATTCTCAAATCTCCTTGCCAGCTTTGTATTGCTCCATGCCAGTTGCGTCTTTGTAAAAAAAAAAAACTGCACTCAGGGATAGCAGATATGTATACAGGCATGCCTGCCCCTTAGCTATTCTCTCTAGGGGTTCCCCTATGCCATAGTAGGTTTTATACCTGTGTAAGATTTATACTGCATTTAATATCTTGCAGCAAATGTATGCATGTATACATCTTGTGAGCCCATTTTCATATGCTGCTAAATTCACTCATATTGTTTTTTCTTTTAATCAGTTTATCTTTTGCTGCATAGGTGTCTCTGGCTGAGTCCAGCTGTCTGCTGCTTAAGAATGAAGACAGATAAAGGGATTACAGTCAGAGAAAGAGGCCGGCTTTTTGACAATACTAGAGCAAAAAACATGGAAAGCAGAAAGAAATTAGCCATAGATATACTGTAATATCATTGAGCCACCTCATCTCATCTGCAGCATGTTAAACCAGGGATACTTATGTCCCACATTTGCTGCAGGAGTCAACGGGGAAAGCTGCTTGCATCTGGGGCTTGGCTTGTATTCGAACAGACCCTGATCTCCTGTCCACTTGACCTTGAGGAGACTGGTGGAAGCTATAGGTTCATGCCATTCATTACAAATTAGCAAGGACCACTTTTCTGCCTCCTGCAAAGCAGGTGTTCTTACTGCATAGATATCTGCCTGTAAAAGCCTTCTAGCTGGTTCTTTGCCTTGCCGGGGGGGGGGTGTCCACATGATATGGCAAAATTTAGTGTGGCTATCATTTTGTGGGACTGGGAGCACCTCTGTCAAGTCTGTTCAAGCCCCATATTGGTAAATTACTGTCATACAGTTACTGGTCAACCCAGATGGAGACAGACTGGACTGACAGCGTTGCTCCTGCATGATGGAGTGATGTGACAGTTCCCATCCATTCTGGCAAGGAGGTGTACATGGTCTGAAACAAATTGGGTGACTGTCAGTGCTGCTTCCTTTCCTTTGGCTAGGCAATTCTCTTCCCCTCCATCAGGCAGTACAAGGAAGAAAATGACATTATATTTACTAGTGGCTTGTCACAGGAAACAAAATGTATTAATCTCCCATGGCAAAAAGTGGCTGCTGGAAAATGTCCACTGTGTTAGAGACGGCTGTTCATGGGTCCATCCGTCTATTTTCTCCATGGATGGCGACAATGTTGGAGGGTCCAACATCATTTTCTGGATTTTTTGACTTTCATCTGGTCTCCAACATTCTCTGATCCTCTCTGTCTGGTCATCCAAAGTGGCTCTGGAAGAAATTATTGGCTTCTCTGGGGGATTGAAACTGAAGCATGGCTCTTTCATAGCTGACTTGGGGAATGGCTGGGTACAATAAAGAATAGGTGAGACCCTAGTTTCTCAAGACCTGCTTCACTCAATCAAATCCTTGTCTCTTTTTCCAGAACAGATTGGGGATAGTCCTGAATTTATATTCTGGCTGTATTTTAGTTGTTATGCTATTAAGTAAATTGCTCATTTGTATTTATGAAGTGCACTTTTGTATACACTCTCTGTCTGTATTAGATGTTCTTTATTATGTAACTTTCATTTTTTATTGTTGTTCCCAACTGTTTTTCCACTTCCCGGGTCACACTTGTAAATGAACCCCAGCTCAGTATGCCTTTCCCGGTTACCAAAGTTTAAATAACTAACTAAATAAATAAATAAACAGGGTAGAATGACAGCCGGCTCCCCACTGCTTCAATGTTTTTAAATTCTCTGGCTGTGTTTAATATGATCTCTTTGCCAAGGAAACAGTAATTTAAAAATCAGTGGCCTGGGCTTATTAGAAGAAGCCTGCATACTAGCTCTCTTCATCCTATGGACACTTTCAATCTCAAACAGGTTTTGACTGGGGCCTAGATGTAGCCAGAGTGGTAGAGTCTCTTGTAGGTACCGTATGGGGTCTCTTCCCTCCAGCCCTTCTTGAAGCTCCAGTATCCGAACATTTTTCCTCTGATCCCATCCCTCCAAGTCCTCCAGTTTGGACATTAACCAATCTATCTGCCTTTCTGCTTTTTGTAATCAATTGTTCATCTTTTATGTTTGCTTGCATGCATGCACAAGAAACATTATATGGCAGCCTTGCAAAGAAGAAGTGGGAGATGGAGCCACGGAAGTGTCATAGCCAACGGAGGCACTGCATTTGGGGGCTTGGCAGTGGTGGGCCAATGGAGACACAGTGTGCTGATGACACTGGCTTCCAAAAGTGCCACCAACTTGAAAAGTTTTCGCCACAGCAATCAGGGCCTCCTCGTCATTTCAGCATCAGGCATTCTGCTGTAATAAGGGAGTGACCCATCATTGCTGGGCAGAATGTTGCCTACTGTAATATTGTTTGTGAACATGGTGGCAGCTTGCCACTCTGTTCACAAACAATATGAATCAACTGCCACTGTTGATGGGGTGCCCAATCCCCTCTGCAGCATACTCCCCCCACAACAGTTTTTATTTGCTGACAGGGGCCCCAATATCCATTGGCTTCAGTCCCCGTCCAAGTTTAAGTTGCCAACAGGGGAGCCCACTCCCCATTTGCATAATTCTGCCCCCCAAAACAACAGTAGGTTTGTGCCAAGGAGGGGTGTTGAATCCCCCTCAGCTCATGTGTCCCCCATATGTGCCAACAGAGATGCTCAATCCATCATTGGCTACAACCGCTCCCCCACAAAACACTGGGTTGGCACACTGGGAGCCCACCCCAGCATGCCAAATGTCCCTGTTAAAGAAGTAAACCATCCTGTGATTTTTTTTTTTTGTTTTGATTTACCAGTAAATCAGAAAATGGTCCCTCATTCTCTGATGGCCTTGCTTTCCACTCACACCCACCCTCTGTGTACCCTGCCTTCCAGCACCCCTCTCACACCATACTTACCTCCGGAGTCCAGTGTGATAATCTTCAGTGGACCAGGAACATGTCTGAGCTCTTTAAAGCTGACCACAAACTGAAGAAATGCAGGTAAGCTGTATAATGGCATAAATAGGGTTTTTTCCAACTTTAGTGCATATCTCAGGCATTTTGGGGAATTTTGACACCACATTTTCAATATGGGGTTATTGGGACCCTCCTCATTAATTCAGCCACTGTCATGGCATTATTCAGTTCCAAAAATTGATTTTGTGGTCACTGCGTGGAATCAGCTTTCAAGACCGATTAACAAAATGACAGTGCCAGTGTTCATGAGGTGGCCTCTCACAAAGTCTTTGTTGCAAATTTGGTGGAAGAAATCACTGTTTTATGAGCATGCGTTGCACAGTTGCTATGCATGCTCATTACTTCGCAAATTTGCAATATTTTAACATGGCTATTTTTTCCACACCTCCTTATGAACAGTACAGCTGTCATTTTTCACATCCTGGCTGACATGTGTTTTTTGCACTTCTGGCACAGAATGGTGTGGTTGCTGTCAGAAATCAGTGTTTGGGACACTTTAAAAAAATTGCAGTGACACTGTTCATGAGCAAAGGTCCTAAAATGCCTATGTTGAAAATTTTGTGATGAAAGTCCATAAAATGACAGTGATATGAGCGTGCGCTGTGCAGTTTCCATGCATGCTCATAACATCACACATTTGTAATATTTTCACTCCAGATTTACAACATTGCTATTTTTCCACACCTCCTTACGAAGAGTACAGCTGTCATTTTTCACATCCTGGCCAAAATGTGATTTTGCACTTCCAGCGCAGAATAGTATTGTCTCTGTGGGAGATCAGTGTTCGGGACAGCCTTAAGGACATCTTAGTGTCTCTTTAAAGCTCAAGCATCTCAGAGGCTGATAGAATTGTATTCTGCAATAAAACTGACTGAAGCATTAGTATTGGCATTTCTAATTTTTGGTTTTAAAAGGATTTTTCTGTCCTGACTCATGGTAAATTATTTAGCCCCAACCAGTAAGTTCAGCTCATAGCCTCTTCCTAAGAACCTCCTGTAGAGTTAATCAGCCTGTCTGATAAATGTGAGGTCACCAGAGCAATTATGATGAAGTCATAAGAATTTCCCATTTGTGGATGCCTTCTTTTAGGTGTGTCATGAGCACTCTTACACTGTAGTAGGGTGTTCCTTGAGGTCAGTTTACAGCAGGTTTCTGTAACAATTTTAGCTTCAGGACTAACCCTAAAGATGATGTTGAGGAAGGTGACAGTTGAACAATGAGCATTTCACATGAACTTCAAGTTCCATTCACTGCTGTTAATCATAGACGTGAATTTGTTTAAATCATCATGGGAACCATTCCAAATGCTAATGATATCTTTAATAAAATGGCCCCAGTACCTGATCCTCATACAAAAGGGATTATCATTGGGGTAGCTGATGGTCAGCTCCTCTCACCAACCCAGAAACAGGTTAGCACATTAGGGAGCAATCACTAACACCATTGCAATACCACAAGTTTACAGGTAAAAGTAGGAATTAAGTGTAAAATAATTGCACGTGGGGATCAGGTCCCTCGAACGAATTCAGCAGATATTACTTCCTCTGCTTCATAAAGGTCCATGAGGGACATAAGCTCTCTGAGTCCAAAGTGATGTCTGATGCATTTATATAATGATGTCACATCAGTAGTGAGCCACATGCTATCAGTATCACTCAAGAGAATGAATAACTGCCATAGTATCATGAAGATATGAAGATAAACATATGACCAATGTCTGTAAAAAGGAATCAGTGTTTCTGCCAATGTTCTCAGTGAGAGAACCAATGCCAGATACAATAGGTCTGCCTAGTGGTCTCTTGATGATCTTGTGTAACATACGAAGACTGAAGACAAATTGGAAAATCTTGCTTAAGGTCAAGAAATTCATGTTCAGTAATATAATTGGATTTCAAGGAATAATTGAGAAACCAGTCAATGCATTTCTTAACCCTTATAGAAATATAAGTGTGCTATGTACATGTGCTATGTACATGCACAGTGCATGCCAATGCTATTTTGTACATTATTGATGGAGAGTATAGTTGGAGATTAATTAAGGCCCTCTCGACTAACAAGGGCCTTGTTTGTGGAACAGTGGCCTTCATTATTCTCCAACTCACCATCATAATGTATAAAATAGTATGAAAAAATAGCTCCACTCATTTCAAGGGGATATGTCCCAACACTCTGACCCATGGACATCATCTCTTAAAGACTCCTACATCTGGCTACCTCATACTCAGGTAAGATACTCAAGATACCCAACATATATATATATATATATATATATATATATATATATATATATATACACTTGGTGGATAGTCTGTAGCAGTGTGGCAGCATTGACTGCAGCATGTGTGCATGAGGGGATGGCCATGTTGGTGGGTGTTGAGTTATTGATACAGTTGTATTTGCCCCTTAAAGTCTGTTTGTGTGGAAACATTCAAAACTATGGAAAGAAAATAGTAGGAGCACAGGCCAGACACAAATAATTAAGTAATTTTGTGGGTAAGTGTATTGGGGTGGGAAGAACCACATGTGTTTCCACTGGTATGTGTGTGCTACAGTTCAGCTGTGCAGCTGAGATGTGGGAGCAAGAAAACTAAAACGTATATTAGTGCCTATAAATATGCCACATGCATGCAGATGTGTGCAGATTTCTATTGAAGTACAAGCAAACCATATGTATGCAGGCAGTGTAGCTTAGTGATTACAGGCACTGAACTGCAAACCAGGAGACCTGGAGACTTGAAGACCTTGATTTGAAACTCATCAACTCCCACTTGTATACTGTGAGATCCTGAGAAAGTCACTTAACTTTTATGTGTGCAGTTATCAGTGACCACATGCTTTTTGCATGCATGCCACGTGCATGCCATCTGTTCCAATTTAACATAAAAAGCATGCTTTGCACACTTGCTTGCGGCATGCATGCTACTTGAATTCAATCAGTCCTAGTATAACATTTAAATCATGCTTGCAACATGCATATCACATGGGTAATTTTAGGTACACATCCAGAAAACATTCCATACAATTATTTCTATAAGGGAAGTATTGGAGTAGGATCAGGATCCAGTTTCAAATATGTCTCTAAATTAGAGAGCTGTGGAACTATTTATTCTAAATAGTAATCTTTGTCCATGATTACTGTTTATCCACCCTTATTAGCTGGTTTGATGACAATAGAATCAAACTTGCTAAGCTCCTGGAGGGCAACGTCTTCTCTGTTGGTAAGGTTACATAAATAGGTGTACTGTAGGTGTGTTGACTGAAGATTCTCTCTACTTTCATTTTGATCAGTTTCTCAAATTTTGAAAAGGCTGGTGAAAATATATTACGTAGTGTGCAGGAGGAATGAGATTTATTTTTTTTTAAGTTCAATATACTTTATTGTGTTCAAAACATATAAAACAAGACATGACACTACAGAATACAATAACAATAAACAACAATCAACCCCAACAATACCCCCATCCCAAGGTAGAGTGAATTCAGTCAAAACCCAGCTAATTAGAATCCAATAAGGAAAAGCAGCTAGGGGCACATGATATGTTAGGAAGGCAAAATTGTGGACAAAATAATCCCATTATAAAAGTCAAGGCATAAGTATTGAAGAATGAACTTGTGAATTGTGAGCTATAGAGTGGGGCTGTTCCAGAGTACACTAAATCATATAAAAGGTATGTAGCATTCTCCACTTCTTATTAAAAGGTGGGAGTCTATTATGAAAACTAGCAATCATCCTTTCTACATGGAGACTAAACAGGAGTTTCTGCAATCATTCATGGTATAAAATTAAGGTTTGACTAAGCCAATGCTGAAGGATCACTTTTTTAACCCATAGGGAAATTAAAGCCATAAACTATCTCCTCTCTTTCACCACAACTGGACTGTAATCCCCAATTATACAGATTTCTGGAGTAAAGTCCACTTCTATACTAAGACGAGGGTCAGCCCTAGACTTAATCAAGTTCCATAAAGGAGCAACTTTAGGGCATTCCCAAAAAATGTGTAACAATGTGCCTTTAGTCTGACCACACCTTGTGCATAAAGAATACAATTAACCCATTTTAACTAGTTTAAGGTGTATAAAATAAAGAATGTTCAAAATGACAAATTGAGTAAGCTGTAATTTATCCTGGGAAATAGAAACATAGAGATCCTCCAAAATGTTATGCCATCTAAAACATATTCTGGAAAACTTGCACTCCAGTATAGGGATTCTCCATTAAAATCAGGAAATAACATAGAAAATAAAAGGGGATACAATTTGAAAACTGCATGTGGTTGTGATACTATAGCTATTGCAGAGTGGAAAAATTCAGCAAAACATATACCCCAGGGCATAGAACTAAACTAGTGGAGTAAGACATGATGCGGCTGAAAGATCTTAAAAATGGCTCTGTCATCCAGCTGAAAGGACTCTAGAAACTCTGATAGGAAGTCAAAATACCATTTTGGAGCAAGTTACAATCCTTGACATTAGCTAACTGAGGTAACCAGGTGTCCATCAGGACCCACCCCCACACACTTTAAAACTAGGATTATGAAAAATAGAATGAGAAACATCATTAGAGTGCATATTCCTCAAAAGTGTGCATAACTATAAATGAACAAGCGCAGAAATACCTATTGCAGAGTCTCGAAGACCAGCAGATAGAGTCTTATGAGAAGTAGACAACATAGCTGAAGTAGAAAGGCTAGCCTTGCTGTTTTGTTCTTTCTCCGGTTCAAGCCAAATAGGAGAATAAGCATAGGTCCCATCTTCAAGGATTGGACTAGATCACTTTAAATATTTACTAGTGTGACTAGCAAAATAGTATACCATAAAATGTAGAAGCCGGAGGCCGCCAAACTTATTAGGAGCTGCAAGTCTTTTATGTTCTTCTGGGCATCTTACCTGACCAAATAAAGTCTGAAATGAACCTGTGAATTCATTTAAATCATGATGAAGGGAGCCAGACATTAAACATATTAACTGGGTAAAAAAACAGGGACAACATTTGTTTTAACAATGTTTATTCTACCCAAGAGAGTCAGAGGCAAGGATTTCCATCTCTTTAAATCATGTTGCAAAATAACTAGCAAATCATCTAGATTGAGATTTTTAAGCTGAGTCATACACTTCGAAAGAATAATACCAAGATACTGTATTTAATCTGCTTGGGAGCTCAAGATGAACAAAGAGATAAGACATCCAATTTGAAAACAGCAGAATTTCGAGACATAACTGCTGACTTACCTAAACTGAGTTTATAATTGGACAGTATACTGTATTCCTTAATAGTGGTAAGAGCAGCTGAGATAGATACTTTGAGGTTGGTCACATGCAGCAAGATGTCTTCTGCATGACCAGACATCTGTAAATTTCATGAGCCAACTCTCAGCCCTAACAGGTATGGGTTATGCTTAAGTTTCAATATCAAGGGCTTCAAATGCAGATTAAATGACAAGTGAGATAGAGGACATCCTTGCCTAGGGCCAAAACATAAGGGAAAGGTCGAGGAGAATACCCAATTACAATGAATTCTGGCACTCAGACAAAAATACATGACCTTAATCCAGTGAAGAAATACTGGGGGCAACCAAGTTTCTCCAGGGTGACAAACAAAAAATTCCAGTTAACTCTATCAAAAGTTTTCTTCACATCCAGGGAGACCAAGGTAGCAGGAGTCCTGGAATCCCTAGAGACAGAGAAAATATGAGAGAGTTTACGTACATAATCCACCGAGGAATGGGTAGGCATGAAGCCGACCTGCTCATTGCTAATAAGTCCAGCCCAAACTGCATTAATCCTGGAAGCCAAACTTTTTGATAGAATTTTAATATCATAATATTGTAATTCAATAGTGAGATGGGTCGATAACTAGTCACACTATCTCGAGACTTGTCAGGTTTAAGAAGCAAGACAATCCTGGTTTCAATGAGGGTGCTGTCTGAGATATCAGAGTCATGTAAGTATGGGAAGAAATGATGTAACAGGGAGCAAGATCTTTAGCAAATAATTTATAACAATTAGGGGTAAAGCTGTCAGGCCTGGGTGCTTTATCAAGTGACAAAGCATTAATGGCAGCTATAATTTCCTGTGAGGATAAGTGCTTAGACAGAGTGGGAAGAGGGATGGTTGCCAAATAGTCATGGGTACTTGATGCTGAGGGAGGATTTGGCATAGGTCCATAGAATGATACTGTATATATATATATATATATATATATTTTTTTTTGAATTCTCAAGCGATATTCATTGGTAAAGTTTTAACAGAATTATCCCCATCTGATTTGATAGAAGAAATAAGACAAGATGCTTCCTGCTTCTGGAGGTGCAAAGCCAGAAGAAGGCCTGCCTTTTCACCTTGATCTATGTAATTAGAATTTTATTTATTTTATTTATTTGTTCTAGGATTACAAATACCTTTGAGTTGAGGCTCTTTTACAAAGGTTCCAGGCCATTGGTACAATTGAGACAATCGTAAGCAAAGATAACAGTTTATAAAATTAAAAAAAAACAAAAAACAGTCTTGTAGATGAAAAAAGAACAATAAGGTGAAACTTTGGGGAGGGGAAAGGGAAAGGAGGAGGGTGAAATCAGGGAGACTAAGTGGATGGGAGAAAAGGTGAGGTAGGTTGGTGGGGACAGAGAAAGGAGAGGTGGAAGGCAGATAAGAATAGAGGTAGTGCAGTCGGTGGCATTTGTCATGGGCCAGCAGGGGAGGTGAAGATAGGAGGGGGGGGTGCTGGCAAAGTGCAGGAGTAGATGTGGATCCAAAAGGGCATCTTCAGCTATGGAACCAAAGACATATTTAGCCACAACAGTCACAGAGGTTGGAGGCAGTGAGTGTTAGGCGGAGACGAGTTTTAAAAGTGCTGAGCGATAGTGAGGATGAGATGTCGCTGGGAACACCATTGTACCAACTAGTGGCTCAGTAAGCAAAGAATCTTTGGCCTTGTGTTGTGCAGCTATGCGGGATTTGCAGAAGCTGAGGTTTCGATCCCCTGGTATGTCGGGTGTGGATTCTCGGTTGTATGAGGGCACAGACTCCAGGGGGGCAAGGCCCAGCAAGATTTTCTTAGTAGTAATACAAGTTTGGTGTTTTATTCGATTGGCAAGATTCAACCATCCAGTTTGAGAATAGAGGTCACAGGTGTGAGTTAGGCTTTGGGAGCCAGTGACAAGTTGACAAAAGCCTTGTTGAGGGCAGTGGATACACGTTGGAGTGTGGTGGTTGTAGCAGAGCCATAAATGATAATGCCATAATCAATGATGGATATGATAGAGCTCTGGACAGTGACAGTGAGGGCTTTGGGTGTCAGGTGTTTCCTATGATGGAATAGCAGGCCTAGGCGGGAGTTAGCAGCTTTGGCGACATGGTCGATGTGGGCAGTGAAAGAGAGATGAGGGTCAAGGCTGATCCCGAGGTATTTAAAGTTTTTGACCTGTTCCAGTGTAGCACCTTGTCTGGTGATAACAGAGAGTAGGAAGTGCTTATGTTTATTATGGGAGCTGCTGAAGATCATGGCCTTTGTTTTGTTTTTTTTGATTAAGGATCAGTTTGGGCTTTGTGAACCAATTCTCAACCGAGGAGAAGCCGAGTTGGAGATTTTCTTGTAATTTCTTTGGGTCCTGGTGTGTGGCAAGGATTACTGCATCATCAGCATACAGGGTGATATGTTCAGTGCAGGAGTCTGGTAGGGTGTTAAGGAACAGGCTGAAGAGTAGGGGGCCCAGTGTTGAACCCTGGAGGACTCCAGAGAGGACAGGTTTGGAATCAGAGTGCACAACTCCAATTTTTACACGCTGGGAGCAATTTTCAAGATAGCTTTTGAACCAAGAGATTGAATCATTGGAGAGACCAGCTTTTTTTAGTTAGCTCAGCAGGAGGGAGTGGTGGACAGTATTGAAGGCTTTGCTCAGGTCGATGAAAATAGCACCAGTTAGTTGTCCATTGTCGAGGGAGCTGTGAATGGAGCTGGTGAATTCGAGTAAGGCAGAGGATATACTATGACCTTTTCTAAAGCCATGTTGCTGTTTACAGAGAATATTATAATTGTCCAGATGCTTGGTAAGTTGGTCTTCTACTATACGTTCCAGTGCCTTCGATAGGGGATGAAGAATGGAGATAGGGTGGAAGTTCGCATGGTCAGTCTTATCACCACTTTTGTGAATCGGGGTAACAGTGGCCATTTTCCATTTGTCTGGGAATTGGATAGAGGAAAGAGAGAGATTAAAGATCTTGGTGAGGGGCCCAAGTACCTTGTCAAGCTTTAGGGCCAGTAGCTTGAGGTCAAGTGTGTCATTGCTTGTTCTAGATTTGCTGATGGCTTTGGCAACGTAGTTTCGGACTTGATGTTTCTTTAGTGCTTTAAAGTAGAAAGGTGGGTGACAGGTGTGGGTGGAGGAGTTGGGCGGGATGGGAGTTGACACATCTTTGAAGAAGTCGGAGGGGAGAACACTGCTATGGTCAGTGAAAGTGGTGTTAAAAGTGTTCGCAATAGTTTTAGAGTCGAGTGTAGTGTGCCCATTTATGTTGAGTATGTTCAGCGAAGATTTTGACTGCTTTCCAGTGACATCTTTAATGTTTTTTCAGAAATCCCTCCCATTTCCCCAGGAGTTAGTGAGGGCATTTTTATAGTAGTCAGATTTCTGTTGCCAAATGGATTTGGTGCAGTCGTTCCATGCCAGTTTATAATTCTGGATGTCGAGTTGCTTACCAGACTTTCTAGCCAGTTCCCAGAGGTGGTCCCTGAATTTAAGTTTTTTCAGGAGGTCTCCTGACAGCCAAGGGTTACTGAGCGATTTAACTTTATGTTTTTTGAGGGGGGAAAATTTATTACTGGCTTCATTGAAAATGTGAATAAATTGCTCCAGTGCAGTATTTGTATCTGTTGCCTTGAAGACGGGGGACCAGTCCTGCAGACTGAGGTGCGATTTGAAGTGGGGGAGCTGACCACGGGGTAGGACTCTGCTGGTGATGATTTTTGGAGGGGACTTATAGAATTTGTTTGACCAGGTACAGCTGATGGGAGAGTGGTCACTGAGTGAGTCAGGGAGGACTGAGGTTTTCGTGATCTGAGAGGGGTGGTTGGTTAGGATCCAGTCGAGTAGGGTGCAGGTCCCAGTTCTATAGTTCTTTCTGGTTGCATAGTCAACCATTTGAGTCAGGTTAGCTGATATAACAGAGTCCTTAAATTACTCACCTTCAGCTGAGAGCCAATTAATGTTAAAGTCACCAAGAAGGATGATTTCGGAGTCTGATGGGTGGGATTTGACAAAGTCAAGGACAGCAGTTAGACCAGGACCCCGTTCCTTAGGAGGTATGTAAACAGTGACAACTGTGAGGGCCTTATTGTGGGCCCCTAATAGGAGTCTGATTGGAAGAATCTGAGCAGGTGTTGCTGAAAGATTGGAATCAGTGGGTTGTCCTCAGAAAGTGTCTTTCACATATAAGGCACACCCTCCACCTCTTTTAGACTTACGATCAACCCGGAAGACAAATCTGCAGATGTTCAGGCACATGATTGAGAGAGTGCCTGTTGGTTTATTTTGGTTGGAGGTGTTTGGTCTGGGGTTTTGAGTGAACAGTCCCTGATAGCAGCAGGAGGAGGAGCACAAGTTTCAGGGTCCATAGGCAGAGATCAGTCAGAGAGAGGTTGCATTTCTGTTTTGAACAATAGTATGCCAGATGGTAATGTCGAAAATGGAACATTGGAATAGTTGTATACAATGTGGCTAGATGTGCCCAAGGCTAACACATGAGCAGGGACAGATCAATTTCGGTGGCGTGCCTCCAGGGGAAGGATTTGCCCCATTGCCAAATGATGTAAAATAATCAAATCCACAGGAAAAGGACCAGTAAACAGTTTGATCTATGGTAACAAGACAAAGGATGTGTTAAATTCCTGGAACACTGGCCTGGGGCATATTCAGGAAGTTAAAACCCTCTGTCAGTGTCTTCCCTTCATTTAAATAGTTGTGAATGGTTCTCAAAGACATGCAGTTCCCTTTAACAACAAGGTAGATGGAAATGTGGATTCAGTTTGCACTCCCCAGGTCAGAACTTGTAGAATTTCTAAGCTGTACTTACTTTGATTGTGATGGCTTCCAAAAAAGTTGATTTATAATGAGAACCCAATTATCTGCTGGTGATGTTTTCCAGTTTCTTAGTCCAGGAAACTTTCATAAATCTCATATCCAAGAATAGTCTAGTTCCTCCAAGCCAAAACACATGAAAATCCACAAAACTAAACTATAGACAGAGACAAACCCAAACACCCAGCCACACAGCCCAAGTAGGCAGATAGCTTGAATGTGTTTTATAAAAACAGAATACTCCACTTCTTACCCTCAGAAGATCTGCATACTTATCATGGAGAAACAACAACTCATTGTGGAGATCCTCTGTGGTCTACTGATTCAAAGATTTCTCTATCTCCCTAATGTGAAGCAAAAGGGTAGAGACTTCTTTCTCAGTGTTTTGTTTCCTTTTGGTTGCTAATTGGATAAACTCACCCCTAAGAAACCATTTGAATGTGTTCCATCCAACATTTCCCTTGTCTATGGAAACAGTATTCTGAGATGTGTAAACCTCAATTTGCTTACTAATTCTATTAATACCAAATTCATCCTTTAAGAGTTGGTTATTCAGTTTCCAGGAGGTATCCCCTCTGAATATTTGACACCAAGGAAAGTTTTACCAAACTAGAGAATGGCTAGAAAGGACTCTAGGGGCTATCTCACAACCCAGCACTCCACTCAATGCATTTTGACTAGTCAAAATACAGTCGATGCAGGAGTAAGACCCATGGGCTGAGGCATAGAATGTATATTCCTTCTCCTTAGGGTGTAATATATACCAAGGGTCACATAATCCTAATGAGTCAGTCATATCACGAATAGAGCACCTGGCAGGAGACAAGCCAGCAACTAGTTTACCAGTCCTATCAAGGTCCTGGGTAAAATAAATATTCTAATCCCTCCCGATGACCAAGAGGAGTGAAAGGAATAGAGCCAGAAGAGAAGCCAATTCCATAAAAAAGGAAGGATTATCAACATTGGGCCTGCAGACACTGCCTAGTAAAACTTCAGTATGGTCCAAAGTGCCTTTAACAAAAATAAACCTACCCTGGGAATCTTCAAGACTTTGAATACATTGGAAGTTGACACCCCAGAAATTAAAATGGCTACCCCCTACTATTTGTACTGATTCCAGCAGCAAAAACCTGTCCCACTGGCTGCCTACAAAAAAGATTACCTTCAGAAGCAAACATGTGAGTCTCCTGTAAAAACACTATACTACATTGTAGTTGTTTCAAGTGCTTAATAATTTGGTAATGTTTGACTCAAAAACAAGCCCCCTTAACATTCCATGAAGAATACATAATCCAATTAGCCATAATCATATTCTAAAAGTATAACCATCTGTGGTATCCTGTTAACCATTAGACTAGTACACCTTTCAAATAATGTCCACTCTGCCACCCTGCCCCACCCCCATCCTATAAACGGTACCCCATGTAAGCAAGCTTGACACAGTAGAATTAAGCAAGGACTGTGAAAAAAACCTGTATCCCTAACAGTAGCAGTGTAAAAAACAGTACAATGCAAACTGAGAAACTGAGAGTTCAGACACAGGAAAGCCCCTTCCCCCAAATACTACAACTAACAGCAAGACCAACCCAAAAGACTCCAACAGACATTAACAAATGAAATCCAAACCCCAAAAAAACACTCTACATAAACTGTCTGGCACATGATGAAACCCAGTTCTGCCAACCTACAATTTCCAACTCCCCCCCCCCCTCCACCTGAAAATCTGCAGAACAATAAACTGAAAGCTTATATAAGGAAGAAACTAGCACTATTGCCTACCATACATCAACTGTTATCATTATATAAAAGAAAACAAAACAAAGCTATATCCAAGCATAACATGTAGAACAGAAGAAATATAAATTAGGTAGCAATCAAAAATGAGTGCCCTCTTAGCTAACATGGAGGGAGTTCTGGAAATTCTGACCTGCTATACTTAGATTGACTAGTGCTGTTTAGTAGGGGTGTTTGAGATCTTTAAGGAGGGGTTCTAGTAGAATGTTATGTTTTGCATTACTCTCTTAAGTACTAAAGCTAATGTGTAGTGGATGCTTTCTTTTTTGTATCATTCTGCTGTTGTATCACTTTGATGGTGAATCTGATTTTGCTTTGTTTTATATCAACAAAGAATAAGCTTTGATTTCAAAAAAATGGGTGACTAAAAGGATATATAAATCTATTGCAAAACAGCAGATAGAACAAATAACCAGCCAAGCAGGGATTAAAATATAAGTAGTGCAGGCAGATAAAATAAAGCAATGCAGGAACCAGTTGAACACATGTCTGTCAAGTTGATCTGATTGATGTGACCACAGAGAGCAGGTAAAATAATAATAGTGCGGCAAAGAGATCAATGACTCTATACCGGAATCCAACGTGTAAAAGTAAACAAGTTAACCAAAGCCCAGACAGAAAAGGAAGATCCAAGCTGATCAATAAGGAACATGCATCTGATAAAAGCTGGAAATGTTATTAATTCCAGAGAACAGCGTGAATATCCCTGATCAGATCTCCGTATGCACAGTTGAACACTATGAAAGTCAGGTGCGCACAGCCAAATCTGGAAGCAAAGGAAAGTCAAAGTATAACCAGGCAAATCTTTATTAAACCAATCCAACATTCAAGTCATTCGAAAAAGATGAAGATATAAGACGTGCTGACCATCTTATCATCCTGGTCAAGTCTGCAAAAGGTAGAAAAAAATCTAAGCCCAAATACTTATGTAAAGTGGAGCTGAATAGTACTTGTATTGGGGTGGCAGTCAGTGGCACAGCCAAACTGTTCACTTTTCAAGGTCAATAATTCAGGCTGCAATGAAGCAACCAACAGAGGCAGACCGATCCCAGTCATGGCATGCTGCCGAATAGACAAGTCAGACAATGCTGTATTAAAGTGCAATAGCGCAGCCAGATTTTAGCAGGCCAACATAAGGAACTTTGAGAAAAGTACAGCACCAGTCCCAGGCATTGAATATAAAGGATGGCACAAACCAGATAAACAGTGTATAATTAAGTCGGGGAACAAGTCCTTCACTTCCATAGCAGCCTTATCGGAGGACTCAAAAGATTTCCAGGAGCCATGCACTGATACCTGAAGTTGGGCTGGGTAGAGCATCATAAAGTGAATCACAGCCACAATAAGTTTAGATAAAATAGGATGGTATGCAACTCTCTTCTGCTGCACTGAACTCGGTAAATCCTGTACAACTCTCAGGTGCTCTCCTTCCCAGGACACCTCTTTAAGTTACTTAATTTTGTTTAAAAGATGCTGCTTATCCAAGAGGTTGAGGAACTTAAAAATAAAGGGTCTAGGTGGAGAGCCTTCAGAGGGCATGGGATGTAATGAGCAGTGGGCAAGCTCGATTACATATGATGGCCTTATAAGAGACGGACCGGCAAGTTTGATAGCCAGTCTTTGTGCAAACAATACTGAGTTGGAGCCTGCAGCTCGTTATGGGAGGCCGAAAGCAAGAATATTGGGCCCTATGCATGAAGGATATGCGCAACGTGCACATGTATGTAGTGATGGCACATAAGCTCTATGTCACACAGATAAGCATGCCACTGTAAAGTGGCATGCACAAAGGGTACATAGCATGTATTTAGCAGGCATGTGGAATGGAATGCCAACACTCCATGTCACTGATACATGGTGGCTTGGCCACACACACAGGTGAGTATCCACACGCTACTCACATGCACAATGGCCTGCATGATGGAATGCCATACAGGCAGTGTTGTGTAGGATACACGATGGAAAAGATGTTGTGCATGGCATGCATCACCCCTTGGTAGGCAGCACAGGCAGATGCGACATGCAGCCACTCATGCACAGATGTGCCTGCATGCCCACATTGGTGGCACACCACCATGCCACAACCCCTGGAGCATTATGCCCCATAACACAGCAGCTGCACAGCCAAGCAGCACTGTGGGCATACCTGCCATCCACATGTGCCATGGTGTGACCACACTGGCCAATGGCACATGTGACGGGCAATGCTGGCTGCATGGTACACCAGTACACTGAGCAGATGGTACACTGCCAGGGTTGCAGGCCTGCACCAATGTAACACTGACCAGTGCAGAGCAGCACCCAGATAGGTGCCTGAGAGGGTCCCCCCAAACAGGCCTGCTACCCTCCACTAGCAAGGCATGTAGCCCCCCACTGACCCATACCCCATAGACAGTGAACAGACAGGGTATGGAACACATTCATGTTTATTGCCTGATGTAGAAAAACAGTAGGGTGCAGTACAGAACCACACCCACCTTCCAAACAGCTGCTTTTGGCATCGGTCAACAACCAGGACCCCACCCACCCAGGCATCATGGATAGCCACCGGCACATCCTGAAACATAGCCATCCAGTCCTCCAGGCCTGCACACAGTCCACCATCTAAAGAACAGGGTCCACCCACTTCCCCCATGCCCACAGCCACCTCACAGCCATGACACATCGTGATCAGGTACTCCCCATGGCTACAACCTCTGCTGTCCTTCTGCTGGCATCCACTAAGGCTGTGGAGACCACAGCCAGGGCCTGGTTAGAGTTGACTGTCAGCTGTCCTGCTCTTTATCCCGCTCCTCCTCCACCGTAGACCACTGTGTCCTCCTCCCTCCAAGGCCGAGCACCATCCTCTTCACCGGATCACAGTAATGCTGAAAGAGAAAGGGAGACACATAAGTCCAGCAACAATCACCAGCACAGTGGACAGCATACAGAGCATGAGCAGGCATACCCACCAGTGAGGGGATATAGATGTCCCTGGCCCTGTAGTCATCATCCTCATAATAGAGGTCATCTCCGACACCCTGTAGGATCATGTACCATGGCAGCCACTCCTGGAACCTCAGATGTTGTGCTGCCCTAGACTGAAAAATTACCTGGGCCCTATCTGGCTGGACCTGTAGAGTGACCTCAAGACAGGCAGGAATATCACCCTGGTCTTGTGGAGAGGAGGGGAGACAGATGAGCCAGACACACACAGTGCAGGAAAAGCAGACCCCCCTGTCCCATGGGCACATCACAGCATACATACACTCTCAAACACCCTGATGGCCCACAGATCACAGCAGCTGCCACCGTCCGCATAATACTGCTTGTCTACCCTAAAAAATTGCCCTGGGAACATGGCCCTGTGCTCCACCATCCTCCCCTCCATGACGACAACAGCATGCACTACAACAGACTGCACATGGTGTTGTCACATGCTGGTGGGTGGGCACCCACCATGGCCACACAAAGGCATACCCGTGGCAGGATGGCGGTACAAGGGAGACCCTTCAGCATAGGTGTACATCCACCTAATCAATGAGCTAGCTGACTGCAGAAGATGACGTGGACACTGACTGCATGTTCCATGCACACATTGATGCCTCAGCAATGTGGAACATGCACTACATCAAGTGGTTCCGCCTACCATGGAACACAATCAGCATGCTGTGTGACACCATCCATGGAGCAGTGAAGCCATGGACAAGGTGGTCATCCACCATGATGGTGGAAATGAATGTGCTTTACACCCTTGGATACTATGCCACAGGGTTTTTCCAGTGTGTCACTGGGGACACTGTAGGTATTAGCCTGTTCTCCATCTCCGGGGCCATGGCACAGGTGACAGATGCCCTCATAGAACATATGGGTGAGCACATCACCTTCCCACACACATCTGTGGATGTCAGGGCAACTAAGGAGGCATTCTACACAATGCACAGAGAGCCTAAAGTGTACAGTGCCTTTAATGGCACACATATTGCCATCCTCATGCTTGCTGCCCATGAGGAGGTCTACAGGAACAGAAAGGAATACCACGGCATCAACTGCCAGGTGGTCTGTGATGTGAAAGCATCATCATGGACATGTGAGCCAAGTACTCAGGCTCCACACATGACTCTTACATCCTCAATGGCTCTGGCATGGGTGCATACCTACATGCTGGACAGCTCGACGACTGGATGCTTGGTGAGACACTGCCACTGGACTGGGTATGTATGTCTCATGTCACTGTACACTTGCCACTGACACGTTGTTCTCCACACCTGCAGGTGACAGTGGATATCCACTGTGGACTGCTCTGATGATGCTGTTCCATGCCCCTGCCACACCTGCTGAGGTTGCATACAACATGGCACACAGACAGACATGTGCCGTTGTGGAGAGAACCATCAGACAGCTGAAGATGTATTTCAGATGCCCGGGACCATACCAGCGGCAGAGTCATGATGAGTCCAGCAAAGGCATGCAAAGTGTTCACAGTGTGTTCCATGCTGCACAGCATCACAAAGTGTGTGAATGTGCCTATGTCTGTCAATGCACTCGAAGCCCCATTATGTGATGGGGATGATGATGATGCCGGGACAGCATCTATCCTGGTCCAGGGTGCGGCGGGTGGCTGTGCGGCCCAGCAGACACTCAAGGAGGCACATTCAGGTGCTGACGGTGCACCATGCATGTGGTGGGTGACCACTGCAATGGCCATGGTGCTGTGTACATGCAGGCCATGGTGCCAGGGTCCTGCAGCGGGGTGCATGGCGTGGTGGCCCAGTTACAGTGTGATGTAGTGTCCTGCCAGTGCACAATGATGATGGGATACCTGAGTGGGTGGGCAGGTGTCTGTTTGAGGGGAAGATGTCTGTGTGATCCACTGGTGCACCTGTGCATGGATATCCTCTCAGGGGTATGTGCATATTCCTCATGGTACAGTGGCATGTGTGGGGTTATGCATGCCCATCCCATACAGCAGTACACGGTGTGGTGGTGTTACCCTGACTCCTCCAGCTCCATACATCCCATGAGTCATGCAGAGGCCCTACTACTGAGCCTGCATGCAGATGGGAGCATACATGGGCCAGTCCATCCATGATGTCCACCATGGGCAACATCAGTACCAGAGCCCTCACTGCCAGCACTTTGTGCACACCCCTGGTGTACTGTGCATACTGGTGTTATTCCACCACCATTGCTCACTGGTTCTGTGTATGGCATGGGTGGTTGCAACCCCTTGGCCATGGCCATGGCTGGGCATGGCCTGTTGTCCACCAGCACCCGCATGGTGTTGCCATCCCCCCGTCCCTGGTGTGTGTTCGGGGGATGGTGGTTCACACTGTGTGGCAATCTCAGTGGCAACTGGACATGCGGGTGGACCCTCATTGGCCCTGCCAAGTGTGCCACATCAATTGCTGTATGCCCTCCAGTGCCACCACACACCTCACAATGGCCATGTGCATGCTACAGTTCACTACAGTCTGTGCCTTCATGGCGACAGTATTCCTGCATTGTGCCTCAAAGTGGTCCCACTCCAGCTGCTGCAGTTGATTGTACTGCCCCTTCAGGTATGTGTGTGACCATGATGCCTGGTAATGTGTTTGGGTGTGGTCCAATGGCCCCTAATCCCCGCTGACACTGTGTGGCCATTCCAGTGCATTTCAGTGTACAGCACCAAGGGGGCCTTCAGCGTCTGTGCGTGTGTCAGTGGCTGTGTATGATGGCTGGGTTGAGCAGCCAATTCCACTTGTATCGCCCCGTGTGTGCTGCATGTCCATCCCTGCAGCATTGTCACTGCTGATCCTACTGTAGGACGAGTGTGCTCTCCTCCTTACTGGCCATCTCCACTGGGGTCTCCACCTCTGGCACCACAACTGGTGTGGAACAAAGGGCATGTTAGGTCATCACGCACTGCAGCCCCCCCCCCCACGGTGTGCATACATACCATCTTCCTCCTCTGATGGGTAACCAGTCACCGATGCAGCCACTGTCTGTGTTGCGGGGATCTGTTCCCTTGTATACTTTGGGGCATGGTGCTCAGGACCTGTATCACCTATGGGTAGAATGTATGGGTGTTACTGGGGCTGTGGTACAGCTGGATTGTCATGGCCTCATGCATGCATGTTGCAGTTACCTGCCATCATGACCATCCTTCTGCCACACCTTGGATGGCAACCTCCGTCATTGTCTCAGCAACAAGGCACTCCAGGGTGGTCAGCTGCCTTCCTGTATATGGCAAGCTGCCAACTGTGACCCTGTGTGTCCTCCTACATGCGGTGAGCTTCCACTTCACAGATACCCTCATGCCCCACCATTTCTGCTTTATTGCCGCCGGGTCCATGCCTCTGACCCAGTGGCATTTACAGCGGCCTGTATGTCCAGCCATAGTCTGGACTTGACTTCCACTGATGTTGTCATGGACTATGCACCATACAGCCTGCTACAGTTCTAGCATATGTTGTTTACCATGGCGGGGATTTGGCTGCCACTGAAATTGTGGCACAGGACCATTTCCCACCCCATGCTTGAACATGTTCATGATTTTGGATGGCACTGCCCCTTCCTCCATTGCCTTCCCCCACATCCTCCACTCCCATCTCTGTGCCCACTGACTGTTCCACCATAGTGTACTGCAGTTTACTCTGCATGGCATTCATAGCCATGCAGCAGTTCAGATGGTGTTCTGTTGCCTTATATGCTGGGGTCAAGGGGCATTCCTGCATACTGCAGGCCCGTCCGCTCTTCCTGCATGGTGCACTCCATGGCTCATCTGGTCTTGCCCACTGCACACATGACCTTCATGAATGTCACATTGCTGCCATCCACTGGTTGGCGTGCAGCTGCTCGCGTCCTCTACATCTGTTTTCTGCATATTTTCTGCACTTTTGTGCATAGGGCCCAATGTTCCTGCTGCTCCTTCCCTCTAGGTCTTCCAGCCTGGCCTCCAGATGAGACATTTTTTGCCTGACAGCTGTTTTGTCTGGATCCGTCAACTCTCTTCAGACCTTTAGATAATGTGTTTGAGACTCAGTGTGCCCCAGACATCGATTAAGGTCATCCATAAAAACTCAAAGGGCTCTAATTTCTGTAGTCAGCCACTGTTGAGCCTCCTTAAAAGGGGCGAGTTCCTGTAAAAAAGGCTTTTTTATTAATGGCGACATCACCGCCATTGTAGTAGCTGAGCGGCCTGCTGTATGTGTTTGAACCTAACAGTGTTTGGACAATTTATTGAAAGTAGGTAGCGGGGTATGTTTCGTCGGTGCTACTACTCTCATTTCAGATTCCATACTGACTAAAGAAGGAGCTCTGTTCCAATGTCCAGGAGAGAAATGGAAGTTGTAAGAATAACTTACGGCAATTATCTGGCTTATTAAATGCAATTAAATTCAATTTTCTGCTGGGGGGGGGAAGCAGGAGCTGAGTAAGGGGGCAGCTAGTCATACGTGCTTCACATGACTTCAAGAAATGAGGTTTAAATGTCTTTCTCATTTGTCTGGTGTCATTTGCATTTGGAATGGTTCCCCTTCATGATTTAAACAAATTCATGTCTTTGATTAACAAAGAATGGAACTTGGAGTTCACTTGTAATTCTCATTGTTTGACTGTCACCTTCCTCGACCTTATCCTTTGTGTTGGCCCCCTTACAGAGATATAAGTGTGCTGTATACATGCAGAATGCAAGCCACATGCTTAATCATGCAATGTTTGCATGCAGTTCGCATACACAAAGTGAACCTAAGCAAACTAGGTCTAAAAAGCAAATCAGGTTTGCATGCTGCAAGCTTGACATGTGTGCAAACATCTTCTAAAAATCACATCAGGGTCACACGTTGCACATTTGCCATGTATGCAGCAACTAAGCTGGTACAAATCTCATCTAACAAAATGAATCGGTTTCTATTTCTCATACTACTGCTAGCAATTAGAGCAATTAAAATATATTTTTCATTGATTTCACTTTAAAATTAGGTAAACTCATTAATTCTGATCCTTTTGCAAGTTGTTTAATGGATTTTGATTTTTGTCATTAAATTGCCATTAATTTGTAAAGTATTGTTAGCTTACTGCATTAAATGTCTAGGATATAGTCAGCAAACATCTCCCATTCCAGATGTGTGAAGAGGGGCCTCTGTGTTATGAAGCCTGACTTTTTTGTTTTGGGTCATGCAAATCCCCTTGTGCATATATACAGTAGTGCTAAACATGTGTTTCTCCGTGACTGTTTCAGCTCACTTGCTTTCCCTTTGTCATTCTGAATAGAGTATACACAGTACCCTATGGCCATGCTCAGTGCTCTTTGTACTGAGTAGGGTCTTGGAAGCATGCACCATACCTCACATTTTGTCACTGAAATGAGGGACATGAACACTTAAAATGAGGGACAATGAGGGACACTAACCCTCATGATGATCAGGACACATCCTGAAACATGAAAATACAGTGCCTGAGAACACAGTGGAAACCATCGTAATTACTTGTACTGATATTAGCACCTAAGAATGAGTTTCTACCATAAGGTAGGGGTGCCATTTAGGTTACATGGAGGGGGGACAGCAGCACCCCCCTCTGCATTTGTTCCTAGGTTGTTCTTATGGTATGGCAATACTAACATTAAATTTGGATTTAATCTTTTGCACAATAAGTGCCCCCCTGGCCTGTGTGTGATCACGCTGAAGGTGCACTCCTGACTTGACTGTGTCTCTATTGTGTTGTCCGCTCTCTCCACCTATTAGCATTGGTGCCATCACATGTGATGTGGAGGAGCTCCAGCCAAACAAGTGCACATAAGTCATGTGAATGCAATACTGTCTTTCCTGCCACAGAATAGAAAGGCTGCATATTACAGCTTGGAGGACTCAGTGAGCACTGAATTCTCAATAACAGCATTGTGGCAGCATATTTTTGATGGTCTGCTATTCATGAATCTCCATCGTCTCTGGTGGATGAAGGGGCAGATGGTGATCCAGAAGCTAACTTGAGACTAGGCTACCTACTTACTCTACTAGGCTTGCCTCGCAAAAAGGAAAAACAGCACAGGCCCCCCCACAATAGCAAGCTAGGTCTAGCAGCAGTGGTGACAGTGGTGTGAGTGATCACCATAGGTCTTGATCAGTGCAGTGCAGTAGCAGCCAAGTAAGAAGTAAGCAACACAGGTTGGGTGGGTTCCATTGGTGAGGTGACTTGGTCACGGACCACATTGGAGACCTGGGATGGTCAGTTCTAGCATCCAGCTTCTGGCAGATAGACAGAGGAGGAGTGGATTGAAAACTGGGCAGGTGGCACACTGGGTCAGGCCACAGGTTCTGACCAGATGGCCATGTAAGTAAAAGTAAATTATTTATTTTACAGGGAGATTGGGGCAGGAAGAAGGACTGAAATACTGATGTATTGTTCAGGTTTCTGCACCTTTGGGCAGCTTCATGACCAATATGGGCTAGGTATTGAATGACATGGAGTTGGGGAGAAAACTAGGGACAAAGTGTTTTTTTTGGGGGGGGGGTCAGAACTTCAGCCAGGAAAAAAAAATATGTTAGTAACTGGGTGGGTTTAAGCCCAGATCTGATCTACTGCTCTGTGGTATAGACAGATGAATCTTATATATCTGAATTTTTCCTGATTGGAATATCACTTTTCAGTCACAACAAATACGTTTTGCATTTTTAGGAAATTCCACACATTCTAGAGTTTTCCCCCTAGGGGCCAACTTGCACCTGGCCTCCTCTGGTTGTTGGCTCCCCCCTGCTAGAATCTGAAATGGCACCCCTGCCATAAAATCTAACTTAATAGGACATCCTTTGTGTGAGCAGCATGTTTACAATGAGGGATGGATGAGGAGCAGAGCAGTTTTCAGGGGTAAAATGAAGACTGTCCCTTGCATTTTGAGATAGTTGAGCGATATGGTATGCATAGACTATTGGAGCCCCACTATAGTTAGCATTATGCCCCCCCAGTTAAGCTGACCTCCACATCCCCATGCTCAGGCAAATTATGATATAGGGCAAGGGAGACTGCAGAGGCGTGGACCATTGAAATGAATATGGGTATTTTTTTTATTATTATTTTATACACTATTGGTGGAAAGTTGCAGGTCAATGAAGGTCACCGCTCTACTAACAAGGGCCTTGTTATAGAACAATGGCCTTCAGTATTCTTCAACTCACCCTCATAATGTATAAAATACAGTAGTAATAAAAAAAGAACTCCATTCATTTCAAGGGGGTATGCCCCAGCACTCTAACCCATGGACATCATCTCTTAAAGACTCTTTCCTTGGGCTCCCTAGAACTCAGGTAAGAGACTCTTAGCTTGATGGATTGTCTGTAACAGCAGGGTTGCACCTGCTACAGTATATGTGCATGTGGGTGGGGACTGTCCATGTGGATGGGTGTTGAGTTATTGCTACTTTTGTGTTTGTCCCTCAAAGTCTGTTTCTGTGGAAGCAGTCAAAACTACGGAGAGAAAATAATAGGAATACAGGCCAAATAGAAGTAATTAAGTTGCTTTGTAGGTAAGGTTGGGTGGGAAAAACCACATGTGTTTTCATTGGTATGTGTGCTATAGTTCAGCTGTGCTGCTGAGATGATGGCGGCCAAGAAAACTAGAAAGTATAACAGTGATATAAGCATGCCACATGCGTGCAGATGCATTCACATTTGTATTGAAGTACAAGTGAGCCATATGTGTGCAGGCAGTATAGCTTTGTGGTTAAAAGCACTGAACTGCAGCTCAGGAGACTTGTAGACCTGAAGTCCTGTGTTTGTGTATCATCAACCCCCACTTGTATATGGTGTGATCCTGAGCAAGTCACTTAACTTGTGTGTGCAGTTATCAGTAAGCACTTGCATTTGCACGCATGCCACATCTATGTAGCCTATTCCAATTTAACATAAAAAGTATACTTTCTGCACTTGCTTGCTGCATGCATGCCACATTTTTTTATTTTTTATTTATTGAATTTTGTTTACCCAGTAAGCCCACATGGCCTAGAAGTCCCTTTTTCAGGGGTGACCGGGAGAAGGGGGGATACAGATGGTAAGTAACTGAAATTGAACCAGGTTAAGCTGTTGGTGGTATTTTTAGTGAATGGGGGAAATTTGGCCAGGACACAGGGGGAAATTCCCCTGCTCTGCTTTAGGGGGAGCTGCCATCCATTCTCAGAATGGCCACTTTATCTCAGAGGTCGAAGGGAGAGGATGAAAGTGAGGTAGGGGAGTGGGTTTCCTCCCCATCCTGGATCACTTTAGAGACCCAAGCTGCTGAAATTGATTTCTCACTGATGATGTCTGAATTAGAAGGCTCTGCCTACATTATACGAGACGCCGATGTTGCAGTCGGTCTGAATGTGATTAATACTTCAGGATGCGAACAGGAATGCATAGCAGTTGACCTGCTTGGTTCAGAATCGGGAGAAGCAGACGGAATGATGTAGCAGGTAAAGTGTTTGCAGCCAGCACAAAATTTAATGGAAGGGAGTACTGGTGGGACCAAAGAGATCTGAGTGCCAGGATGCTTGACTGAGAATGAGATGAGTGCGTTGGTGATTTTTCCAACAGAAGATGTCGGTGGTTTAGGCTTACAGGATAAATCACAGAAACCAAGGAGGAGGGATGCAGGTAGGACACCGGGGCTTGCAAGAAGATCTAATGAAAAGACTGATATGGTCCAGGTATTTCCAGAGAGGGATAGGGATCTGGAGATAGTGCTACAGGCTGCAGGCTGGGTGCAGTCGCAAAATGGCTGGTCACCAGATCCTGAAGATAATAAGATACGTGAGTATGACTCTTTGAGAATTACTGACATGGGGGAAATGGTGCCAAAAGAGGCTGTACAGGAATCAGAAACTGTAGTTTTGAATGGAGGGATTCATGCTAAGGGGGTGGAGAATGCAGTTGACAAGATAATAACTCATGAGACTGAGAAGACTCCCCATTCCTGGCCCTAGCATGCAAAAGCTGGTAGGTGCAAATGATGCAGGGAGACATTTGGTACCGGAGAAGCCTGCATGGCAGGTCAGTGATGAAACTTTACCTGTAGGCCTAGGGATCGATATACTACAAGATCCAAATAAACAAAAATTGTTTAAGCCTTTGTTGCGAATGGCAGACTTGTTTAAAACAGCTGCTAAAGAACCTGCACTGAGAAGGAATGCAATTAGATTAATGTATAAAGGAGGCTTAGAGGAACTGCCGGATAGGGTGTATATAGAAAGAAAATTACTGAAAGATTTCCTGAAATTCTACTCCTCTGAAGTCTTTGCATTAATACACATGGATGATTTTAATTATGATGTCCATTTCAAAACAGTAGAAGCTCTGGACAGATTTTGGAATAAATATAATGCTTTAAAAGATTCTTTACTACGGGCTCCCTTTTTAGCGATCCCTATCACAAAACCAGCAGTGAGAACAATTACAGTTCTGTTTAAAAATGAAGGGGTGGCGCTTACAAATATTTTGTACTGGCTTACAAAGAGATGTGAAGTGCTGGAGCACCCGGTACCAGTAATTGCTTCACAACAGTTTTGGACTGGAGGCTGGAAAATAAAATGTAAATTAGTTACGACCAATAATGGGATTGCTCATTTACCTGGGAGTTTTTTCCTAGGAAAAGACAGGGGCTCATTATTTTATTCTGGGCAACCTAAATCCTGTCATAAATGTGGCTCAAGATTGCATCTTGGTAATGCATGTGACATCCCTAAGTGCACTCATTGTTTGGAAACTGGCCATTTTTCAACTTATTATAAGAATTTGTTCCTTTGTAACCTTTGTGAGAAAAAGGGTCATTCATATGTTAAATGTACCTGGGCCTCTCACAATTCTGGAGACGGTCTCTCACATGAGGCCTTGATAACCCAGGCCCAGAAAAAAGTTTGTGCTCAGGCCTCAGAAAAACGGATGCAAGAAATTCAAGAAGAGAAAGAGACTGCTTTGAGAGGGAACATGGTACAGACAGGATTAGAAGTACAAAAAGATATACAAAAAAATAAACATATGGCAGGAGAAGAGCAATCACTAGCATCTAATTCAGGAGAAAGGGTGCAGCAACAGGGACAAACTAGTAAGCCGGAGGCAGAATTACAAGTGGAAGGGGTTCTGGAGGAACCTGAACAGGGAGAACAAATGGATGGCATTGTGCAGGGTGCCATTATGGATATGGAGGATAGGACTTATGAAGAGGAACGGGAGTTGAAAGATGGGGAGCTTCTCTTGGATCAGTCATCTATGCCTCCCCCCCACCTTTGTCGAATAAGGAACAACCTTTTACTAAAGTGAGCTATAAAAAATGGACATGGAAGAAAGTAGGAATACTTTCAGAACCAAAGGGAAAAGAAGGAAAGAAAATGAAAGGGAAAAAATTACAATCTAATAAATATGCCCTTTTACTTCTTGATAAATCTACAGATGTCTCAGAAGATGAGGGAGACTCGGGTCTGATTCTTTCTCGGTTGCTTCTTCGAAAGGGAATTCATTGGACATAGACAAAGGTGGTTCCAGGAGAAAACGATGGGATACCAGATCCAAATTAAAAGGATTATAACCTTTCTTAACCAATGCATGACTTCAAAATTTTGACCTTAAATGTCAATAGTATAAAAATTGGGGAATAGAGGGATGTGGTTCTGCATGAATTGAGTCACATGATCACTGATATTATTTCTTTACAGGATACCAGGATTAAAGCTTTCCAAGCGATAGCACAATGTAACAAGTCATGGCATCAAGGGGTCATATTTTGGTCTCAGGGTCAAGACCAATGTGACGAGTTGGGAATTTTATTTTCCAACTCTGAATTGAAAGTTTCCAGACTGGTTGATCTGGAACTGGGTAGAGCACTTATTTTAGATGTGTCTTATAGAAGGCAGAAAATTCAGTTGGTTAATGTGTATGCCCCTCAGGGGAAGACATTGCATGTGGAGTTGTTTAAAAAAATTCAACCCTTCTCGTGTACTGCCAGGTCAATAATATGGGAGTGGGGTGACTTTAATTGTTGTATACAAAAAGGGGATAGAGGTTTAAAAACTGATAAAATGTTTTGTGACTCTAATATTCTAAACGAAATTACTGCAAAGGCTAAGTTAAAAGATACGTATCGCTCATTGCATGATTCAGGGGGATTTATGTTTTGCAAAGGTAATCAATAAACTAGAATTGATTATATCTGGGTATAACAATCAATAGAGGTTAAAAGGTCAGTTGTTAATGAGATGGCTCTCTCTGATCATTCAGCTGTATATGTTAATTGCTTTTGGGTTTGGGGCAAATCCAAGGGAAACATCCATGGTAGTTGAATGTCTCTCTCTTAGAACAGGATGAAGTAGTTGTTGAGTTTAAGAGATTATGGGAAGCTGGACTTTCAGAGCAATGTCTGTATGAAACTTTGATAGAATGGTGGATGGATACAAAAAAGGAGGTATGTATTTTTTTCAGAAAATGGCAGGGAAAAAGAATAGAGATAAATATTTTTTATATTTGCAGCATAGAAAACAATTACATAGATTAATTTCATTGGTGGATAGGACTGGGCATGATTTTAGCTCACAAATACAGAAAGTGAAGAAAGATATGTATTTGTTTCAGTATGATAGGGTTAAGACTATGAAGCAAGAATTGAGATTTGGCACAGTTAGTAAGCAGCAGACGTTTGATCCTTATAAGGATAGTCAAAGGATTGCAACAAAAAAATATATAGATGAGTTGAGAGATGAGAATGGTATAGTGTATAATGAGAAACCTTCATTATTACGTATCATAAATGAGTATGAGGTAGATGATGTTAGTACAGAGTCAATGCTTAATAACATGGATTATTATATAGGGAAATTAGAAACAAAGGAAATGTTTAAACTACAGGAGGATCAGATGGTTGCTTTAGTGACTGAGAAGGAAGTTACAGCAGTAATAAAGACAGTAAGGAATAATTCTACTCCTGGTCTGGATGGCATTCTGGCAGACTTTCATAAGGTTTCTTGCAATTTATTAAGTTTGGGACTGGTTAAATTGTTTAATGAACTTTTGCAATCTTCAAATATTTCTAGTTCTTTTGTGGAAGCAGAGTTGATTATTTAAAAAAGGAGATAGATCACAGTTGCAAAATTGGAGACCGATTTGTTTAATGAATACAGATTTGAACATTTTAAGTAAAATTTTGTCTAATCATTTAGCTGGATGTGCAAATGGCTTGATTAGTGCTGAACAAGGATGTGCTACACCTCAGAGGGGGATTCAGGGAAATTTGATTCAACTAAGGGAATTATTTTATAGAGGGCATAGAGGAGGAGACATCAGCTTGGTACTCAGTTTGAACTAGAGGAAAGCATTTGACTCTCTTTCTCAACACTATTTATTCAAGGTTGTGGAAAAATATGGAATTCCTCTGAAGTATATCTCCTGGATTAAGAGTTATATAAAGAAGCTCCAGTGATTTTGAGGGTGATATTTACTATATGCCTTTGGAATAGATCCTTTATTGAGAAGTATGCAGATTGACCCTGAGATAAAAGGGGTATGTCTTTCAGAATCCTTCCCATCTTTGAAAGTGTTAGCATATGCTGAAGATGTAGTTATAGTGGTACATGCTTCTACAAAGGAAGGACAGATACAGGCAAGACTTCAGGAATTTTCTGAAGCCTCAGGTTCTTGTATTAATACAGAAAAGAGTATAGGATATCAGTTGGGTGGGGACTACTTGATTAGAAAGCAATATGCGGGAATAAATCTGACTTGTGAGCCTATAAAAATATTAGGGCTTTTTTTTGGTGCAGAAAATTCTGCTTTGATGAATTGGGAAGTGAAACTAAAGCAGGCAGAAGTTGCCGTGGTGAGATGGGCCCATAACATGATTTCTAAGAAGAAAAGGATTCTTTTGCTTAAGACTATGATTGTATCAATCTTACTGTATGTTAGCTATATCTACCCTCCTCCAAAGATAATACACACTAGAATGTTTAGTTTATTTTTTAGGATTAAATCCTATTAAAAGAAATGTGACATATCGGGGAATAAGGGAGGGCGGCATAGGAATGATTCATCCCATTGGCTTTTATTATAGTATATTTCTTTATTATAATATCATAGAACCAGGGCTTAAAATGAATAGAGACTGGTATGTGTTATTAATGGAATGGATTGGACCTTGTGTAAGAACTTGGGAACAGCAGAAAAGTAGGTTGTTGAGTAACAGTCAGGTAGTTCCTAAGGAAGTAAGGGAAATGTTTCAACAAGTAATAACTTGGAAAGTGAACTATGATATTGCCAGTATGAAAAAGAGGACAGATATTAATGACTTGATAGTGAAATCACAATGTTCAGAAGCATTGGTTTTACCATACTGTAGTATTCAGAGCAGTCAGGGAAGGTTCCAACAGTTACCAAATGAGAGACTGCCAGTATTTGTATGGGATGTTCTTTGGTTGGCTATACATGGGAAACTGAATGTCAAGAATAATAATAAGCACAAGGTGCTGCAGGAGAGATATTATTTGAGACACAGTTGTTCTCAGATTTTAGAGATGCCAGAACATTTGTTTTTGGAATGTGAGTATGCCAAGCAATTTTGGAAATATGAAGCAATATATAGTGTAATCCAACAATTCCGTACTATTACATATCAGGATTTAATTTATGTAATATGGTCTTCTTCAGCCTGGCAGCAGTTTTCAAGGGATACTTTGCAAGTAGTATTTGCACTTTTGAAGTATGATATATGGCAGGCAAGTTGCAAATGGGTCCTGCAGCAACAATGTGTTCCTCATATGGCTTAATTGCAGATGGTGCACAATGAAATCATAAAAGTATATGATAAAGATTTGGGAAAACGTTCAAAAGGTCAAATGTTGCAATTATGGAAAGGATGTGAGAATATTCTATGGAAGGAATAAGATGTTAGAGGTAAAGGACACAAGGGGAAAAAAAGGACTAGTAAAAGGAAATTAGGCTTTTCATGAAGTGGAAATGGAGCAGCAAAGAGTGAAATGTTTAGCAGGCTCGTTACCCTTGTGTTTGGGCTGTAGAGGAAACAGAAATGACTGTGATGTATTGAATTGACATGTATTGCCTTGATCAGTTTATGAATTTTACCCCTTTTCCCATAATAAAATTCCCCTATTCTTTTTTAATAATTGCCATGGGATCTTTAGCATCCACCTGAACTACCACCAATCCAGACAGATGGAACCTTGGTTTAATGTCTCATCCAAAAGACAACACCTCAGAAGTGCAGCACCCCCCTCATGCTGAGTGATAGTGTCAGTACTGGGATATTAACCCAAGTGCCAGATGTGGGAACTGAACCCACAGCCTGCTGATCTCCCAGCCTCATGTATGCAATCGGTTCCAATTTAACATTTAAATCATGTTTGCAGCATGCATGTTACATGGGTAGTTTTATGTGAGCAGCATGAAAATATTTCATACAATTATTTCTTTACAGGCCCTGAAGGTAAAAGTCTTATGGAAACCTACCATAGACCAAACTCAGGGAACACCGTACTATTTATTTATTTATTGAAAATTGGAATTACAATCCTTTGAGTCATAGACTCCTTTGTGAAGGCTCCACATCAGTACAAAAGCACAAACATTTCATATAATCATAATATACATAGGTCACACAGTACAGTGTATTTACATTGGCTGGTTACCACCTCTAGGATCTTAGGAAGACCCTGGGTCATTGTAGTGAGACAAGTCAGGTTACAGATTCGGAGGGTCATTTACAGAGCCCTGAGTCAAGGTTTATATACAGCTAGATTGTAGAACCTGAGGATGTAGTCAGAGGATAAGCTAGTCATTTATCATATTCAGACAAGGGGAAGGAATGTTGGTTACAGCCACAGGCCTCCAAGTTAAGAAGAAGGCTCTTGATACCAGTTTTAAATTGGCCAAGACTGGGGGCCAGGGAGATGGAGGGTGGTAGGTTGTTAAGCCAGAAGGGAGCATGATAATGGAAATACCTTTTCCCTAATGAGGTCCTACAGTGGAGGACTAAGAGGGAGGTGCTTGTAGGGCATCTAGGGGCCCTCCTGTGAGGGACTGGCTGGATGAGGAGGGTGTAAAATTCATAAGTATTTTTTTGGCTTGGAGGCAAGTGTGGTATTTAAGTCTCCCTTCGAATGTCAGCCAGTCTGCAAGCTTGTAGAGCTCACACATGTGGGTTAATCTATCACAGCCTGTGACCAGTCGGCAAGCTTTGTTGAGAGCTAGGCTGAAGCAATGAAGGGCCGTTTGGTCTGCAGTGCTATAAATTACAATACCGTAGTTGACCACTGAAAGGACTGAGCAGGTTACAGCAAGACGTAAGGCCTGTGGGGTAGGCAGTGCTTATGTCTGTATAGAATCCCTAGCTGGGTGTTAACAGAGGAAGAAAGGTGTTTAATGTTTGTGTGGTAAGTGAAGGGTGTGTCCAGTGTGACAACCAGATATTTGAAGTCTGAGACCTGTTCAATGTGGAGGCCCTGTAAGTCTGAGATAGTTATAGGGACATTACTATATGGGATTTGGCAGTGGGCAAAGATCATAGATTTCATTTTGTTGTAGTTTAGTATTAAGTGATGCTCAGTGAACCAGGATTCTAATTCTCTAAAAAAGCCTTGTAGGGCTGTTTGGTGGGAGTTAGGATTGGGGTGTTTCCAGAAAACTATGGCGTTGTCTGCATAGTGTAAGAGCTTTCTGCTGCAGGACTGTGTGAGGGAGTTTAGGAAGAGTGTAAAAAGTAGTGGCCCTAGAATAGACCCTTGAAAGACACCCGTTAGGACTGGTTGCTTGGAGGAGAGGGTGGAGTTAATTATGACTTGTTGCATCTGGCCAGTGAGATAGTCTTTGATCCAGGAGATAGTCTCAGGGGCAAAACGGTTGGATGGGGATGGAGTGGAGAAGTAGTGCATGACTGACGGTGTAGAACGCTTTGGTCAAATCAACATAGATTGCTCCTGCTATTGACCCCTGTTCCAGTGCATCATGTATGTACAATGTAAATTCAAGTAAGACCGTGGTTGTGCTGTGTCCCTTCCTGAAACCGTGTTGTTTGTGGCAGAGCAGATTGTGTTTGGCCGGGTAATCAGTGAGCTGGTCCAACACAATTTTTTCGAGAGCTTTGGGGGGGATAGAAATGGGTCAGTAGTTACAGGGGGAAGTGGAGTCACCACTCTTTAGGATCGGAGTTATAATTCCTCTTTTCCATAGAGAGAGGAATTGACCTAGGCACAGTGACTAGTTTAGTAATTTGGTGGGGTATGGCAGGGTCTCATCCAGTGTTAGTCAGAGAATTTTGAGGTCAAGCGAGTCACTGTTGTAGCGCGAGTTGTGCAAGGCTTTGAAGAGGTAGCATTTAGCTTCCCTTCAGGAGATGATTCACAGTCGGAAGGGAGGGGGGGCTGTTGAGGCAGAGGTGTCCGAGGGGTGGCTAGTGATTGGGTCAAAGAAGTTATGCAGGAGAATGTGACTGAGGTCTGAGAAGGTGGTGTTTAGGGCATTGGATATGGTAGTGGTGTCCTGGGAGAGGGATCCCTTGACTTGAAGCTGTGCTGGGGCAGGGGAGACAGTTTTCCTGCATAGTGCCTTAATATTGTTCCAGACATTTTTCCTTGAGCCCCAGGTGGTGGTGAGGGCTTGCTTATAGTAGGTTGCCCTTACTTGCCGGATGGACCAGGTGCATTTGTTTCTCGCCTCTCTGTAGAGTTGTCTGTCCTTGGGTAGCTGGGAGTTCAGGGCCCTCTGCCACAGGTTATCTCTGTGGTGCATCTGGACAAGGAGTGACTGTGAGATCCATGTGGTATCCCAGTTTTTTATGACCTGCTTTGTGAAGGGGCGAAGATATCACAGGCAGTATTGAAAGTGGTAATAAAGGCAATGAGGGCAGCATCTACAGTCTGGGCAGTGTGGATGGGTGACCAGTCACAGGAAGAGAGGTACAATTTAGGTGTGAGAAGGCTCCTTTTTTGATGCACCTTTGGACGGTGACTTTAGGATGGCTAGGAGGGATTTTATTCGACTACCAGCAGGAGACGGGGGAGTGGTCACTTGTCACACCAGGGAGCACTTTAACCTTGGAGAGGTGATTGAGAAGGTTAGTAAAGATGAGGTCTATAAGAGCAGAGGACCCTGCTCTGGGGTCATGCCTGGTGGGGAACTGGATAACCTGGGTGAGTTCATTAGCTTGGACAGCATCTTTGTAGGTGGTAGATGTGGTGGATAGCCAATTCACATTAAAATCTCCCATAATAATCACTTTACTCTTGGGAGGGAGATGGGTGATGCTGAACAGTATAGAATCAAAGGCGGGCTTTTGATTTGAGGGGGGGATGTAAACCGCCATAATGTATAGCAGTTTACCGGTAGTGCCAAGGGTGACCTTGATGGTTATGGCTTGGGCACCATGATCTGGCAAAGGAAGGGGAACCATGAGGGCTTGCAGAGATGTTTTGACATAGATGGAAAAACCACCTCCCCTCTTGCCTGTCCTGTCTGCTTGGAAGATGGAGTAGTCACTGAGGGTGACAGAAGCACCTGGGATGTTTTTAGAAAGCCAGGTCTCAGATAAGGCCAGGATGTCAGGGGTGTGTTGGCCGATCCAGCCCTGGAGAGGAGTGAAGTTCCTGGGTAGGCTGCAGATGTTGAGGGAGGCCAATAGTAGGCCACCATGCCTGCTCTCCTTGGTAACTCTAGGTGAAGGTGGTCCTGCATTAGGATATAAATTCCCTAAGAGTAGAAGGAGAACATGTCGGAGAAGAGCTTTCCGGTGCAATTTGGGTACAGAGCGTCGGAAGCGTGGAGTAGTAGGGATTCTGGTGTGCCCGACTGGTATAGGGAGAGTGCAGACAAGTTGGGCTAACAGGGCTGGAGACAAGGAGTGATGGGGCTACATAGGGGGTGACTGTGTGGGAAGAGAGGAAGTAGTTCCAATGAGGTCCTGATTGCAGTGTAGCTTAGGTTAGGGGTATAATTGCTGCTGAGTAGAACTGGGGAGAAGGAATTTTGGTGGTATGGGGGGTAATTCTGTGGTGGCGATTAGGGAAGCAGACTTGGGGATCCCATATGTGAGGATTTTCTGTGGGGAGAGTGGGAAGGGAGGAGAAAAAAAAGGCAGTAGCGTGATGGTTTGGATAAGGACCCAAAAGTAGCTATTCATGTTGTAATTGTATTGTGTTTTTAAAGGCAATTAAATGAGATGGTGGCCTCTAGTGGTAAGCTAGTATAGGCTGCTGATGGCAAAGTGGGCTGATTGGTTTCAAACGATCATGTGATCTTAGGTATATAACCCAATGTCGACCAAGGGTGGTGGTGGGGCAGATGGGGCAGCCGGGCATGGAGCGCCAGTGGGGCCAACAGTACAGAGAACTGCTAGGCAGCAAGCGAGCGAGCCGTGACTCTGGCTGGCTCCTCCAAGGCTTGTTTTCCCCGTTGCGTACCTTTGCAAATTCGGTGTGTGGGGAGGGCAGCTCCAAGACCCTTGCAACCTCTCTTCGAGTAAGTGGCCCAGCTGTAGACAAAGGAGAGGGAGAAGGGACAGGATTAAGTAAGGTAAGAGACTTGTGGTTTGAATGTGCTGACCCCAGACACTTTAAAAGAGGCATCTTCAAAGGGCAATTCTTATGACTTTTTTGTAATTGCTCTGATGACCTCACATTTAACAGACAGGCTGATTAACTCTTTGGGAGGGTCTTAGCGGCTATGAGCCAAATTTATTGGATAAGGCTAGATCTTTTGCCATGAGTCAGGACAGAAAGAACCTTTTTAAAATCTAAAATCACAAACACCAGTACTAATGTTTCAGTTAAAATCATTACAGAATATAATTATGTTATCCAAACCAGTGATGTGGAAGGCTGAGATGTTTGCAACCTTACCTCCTGCCACACCAGTGAGCCAGATTTGGAAATGGACATGGGTCACTTGGGAGCCGGCTTGGGAGGGAGGATTAAGCATTCTGAGGATAATGCTCCTCCCTCTGGGTAGGGGGACAGAATGTCTCACTTGGTGACTGACAACTAGTGTTCCTGGGTGGCAGTGCAGCATGACATCAGGGAAAGTGACCTGCCATTGATGCTGGGGGTCACATCCACAGTGTGCGGATGACACATCATTGCACCTGTTGTAGGCCAAGGGGAGAAAACAAAGGCAGAAAATCCCAGACTTGGCAAGATGGCAGACTGGTTCTTGCAGGATCCACATTGGTGATTGGGCTCTCCCAACATCCTCTAACTGAGGACACTGGGATAATAGCAGCAGGTAAGCCCAGGAAAGCCAAGTGATGGGACTGGGTGGACAATCCTGAATGGGGCCAGCATCGTAGTGAAAGGAGATAAACTACTACAAAGAAAGAAATAAAGAAAGAAAAACAATTCTACTTATGATGCCAGGCTGACTGAGGCAGAGCAGTGTATAAATGTCCTTGAGGACTAGGCCACTGACTTAACCAGAGAAGAAAGATGACTGTAGGACTCCATCTCCAACAGCTGGCCAAGCAGATGTCCTGGAAACCTGTCCAGAAGATTAAGCATTAGCATTATAGGCCCACCCAAAGGTCCTGAAAAGAAAGACTCACTTGCATTTATGCAAGGCTAACCCACTAAGAAACTAGAACTGGGATCATAGGGAATGCAGTCTGAGGTGGAACAAACCCACTGCCGCCAAGGGGCAAGTCCAGAACTGATAAAGGGTCAAGGCACTTCTTAATGAAGTACTTCAGATTTCAGAACCAGGAGGAGGAGAAGGAGGTTTTGTGAGCAGCATGGACAAAGGGGCCAATCCATGTTGAAGGCAGAACAGTATTCTATACCCTGATTACAGCTGGGAGCTACAGATAAAGCTGCAAATGTATTCTGATATCAAGGCATTCCTACACTGCAGAGGATGGCAGTGTTTCATCTGTGCCCATGACATGATTGAGAACACTGGGATCCAATTGTTAACAGAAGCCTACTGATCATGGTGATCACCAGTGCTCTGTAATACATACAGTTGTGCTTGACATACAGTAACTTGCAGTAAATACATGTCACAAAATACTGCATGACACAAGGGCATAATTACCATTGAATTACACTGTCCTCTGTAGTATAATGCAGCATTTTGTTATATACTACTGCATTACTACGTTGCATCCTGGCTGGTGCCACCGTCTGTTACAATGCACCAAGTTTATTTGGCAATACTGTTTGAAAATTTTACAGTAACCCTCTGTTGTCTCTTTTTTATTCATTCATCTCTCACTGTAATGTCTGACTGAGTGTACTAGGGTGAGGCCCATTGCTCAGCCCTGGGAAGAGAGTGGTGACTTGCCTCACGGCACTCCCTAGGCCATGCAACTTGTGTTATGTACAAGGGCCTCTCCTTCTAGGAACTTCACAGTGGATTCCTTTACTCTCTCTCTACCATGAAAATTGTGGTGGCTGCTGCTGACTGAGCACCCTGTAATCCAATAAGCATGTCGACCAACCGCCTAAGAAACTGTGCCCAGGTTTAACGATCAATCAACCTGTTCACTCAGTTGCACTGGAAGTGGAAGGGTGGCAGCCTTCAGCCATTTCAGTTTTTCATGTGAGGCAGGCAAGACTCATAGCTGTCCTCATGGTCACATTTCTTTCCTGGCTCAATGTGGTGTTAGTGGTTCATGTGAGATAAGACCTGTGTCACCAGCATTTGTTTTCAAGTCTTGAGTGGTCTCTGCTGTACTGTTACTGTGTGCATCCTTACAAACAGGAAAACCAGAGCAGTAATTTGCATTTTTGCTACCTTTGAATAGGGCTATAGGGGACCCCTTCTTATAATCTTCACTCTGTGACTTTGAACAGGAATATTCAGTATTGCACCTCAGCCACTAGTTGCTGACATGAACTGAGAAAAGAAGATTGCATTTGGTTGCCCTTCGGTGGGGACCCAAAACTGAAAAACTGTCCTGTTAGAATCTTTTTTTCTCATTTTTATTTTGTTTTTATATTCAAGTTCTTTGGACTCAGTATGTTTAGTTGGGCTTGCTAATAAATTTCCTTGGGGATGCCCAGCTGTCAAAGAGCTCCCCATTTAGACCACGCATCCTATCTTGAAGGGGGAGACTCCATTATGATACTTATAGGTATCTGACCTCTTCAGTCTGTTGGAGACCTTTCAGTTAATCATCTTAAAATGTTATTCATTTGTTGTCCTAATGTATGATGTGGGACATAATAACACCACATGTCTCTGAGGAATATCTGCTGATTTTGAAAAGAAAAGGAGGGCTGATTTGGGGTCTGGTCCAACAATGGGGGTGGGGTGGGTACAGTAGATAGGGTCAGGCAGGCAGAGGTACATTGCACCAGGGGAACTGGGGTAAAATTTGGAAATATTGGAATGGGTGGGGTTGGAAAACGGGGACTTACTTTTAATATTAGTTCTCTACAGGTGTGCTAAAACACTATATCTAATGCACTGTATGTGCAAACTAGTGTTGAGAATAGTCACAGATTTATCATGCTTGACTATGTCTAAGCAGTTTAAAGTGCTCTCATGGAATGTCAATGATTATAAACCATACCCAAGCATAAGAAAATTCAGTCTTGTGTTTAGTAGCACAAGGTGGATATCCTCCTTTTACTGGAGACCCATCTAACCCCCCTGAGGTCTCCTAGCTGCAGTGCCACTGTGTGTGTATGGTGTGGTACCTGGTCTTCTGCTTGTTTTAATTCAAAAACAATGGGGCAGTGGTATGGTTCTAGCCTAACCTCCTGTGTCAAATCACCCACATTTTCAATGACAGTATTAGCAAGCTTATGTTGCTTTTGCTATAATTTGTAAATGAGGAGTCTGTTGCTGTATGACCATGGTATGGACCCAATATAATCTCATCTGAGTTTTTTCCAGTGCGCTTAAGTAGAGACAACAGCCTTTCATGGTGGTTGAATAATGTGGTGAGCATGAACATCATCTGTGACAGTGTTCTGAGCAACTCATACCATATATCCCTTACTCACACAAAAGTTCCTGCTCATTGCATGCACTAGTGGTGAACCATGGGTTTGTGGATGATTGGTGACAGTATCAGCTAGAGGATCTGGATTACACTTTTTTCTCCCATGTACCTCACAAGTATATCTGGCTGGACTGCTAAGAAAAAAAAAATTGTTTACACAAAGAATTCTAGGCATCTGGACTGCTTTTATACAGCATGTTGTTGCACGTGACATGATCCATATTTTTAACTCAAGGTTGGACCATTTCATGAACAGGGACACGTTACTGGTCTACTACCACTGTGAAGTATGGTGACAGCATGATATGATCCTTGGTCTTCTGCTGCCACTGATTATCTAGCATAAAACCTAGTATGACATGATCTTTGTCCCTGTCTCTGGCAGAGGCACTAGGCCAAGCATCTAATTTATTTATTTATTTAGTTTTTGTTGACCGGGTAAGTGCACTAGACAAATCCTGCCTATTTTCAGGCACGACCAAGGGGAGGGGGATACAGATGAATGCCAGCTGACCTTGAACCAGATTAAGCTGTTGGTGGTATTTTTAGTGAATGAGGGAAATTTGGCCAGGACACCGGGGAAATTCTCCTACTCTTTTTCGATAAGTGCCATGGGATCTTTAACATCCACCTGAACTACCACCAATCCAGGCAGATGGGACCTCGGTTAACGTCTCATCCGAAAGACGGCACCTCGGAAGTGCAGTGCCCCTCTCATGCTGCACTACAGTGTCAGTACTGGGATATTAACCCAAGTGCCAGATGTGGGAACTGAACCCACAGCCCTCTGATCTCCCAGCCTCAGAGGTGAGTGTGCTACCTACTGAGCCACTGACACTGTTAATGATACATTATGATATAATGATACATTCCTGTTGACAAACGATGCCACTGTCTACCTACTCCTAGACATGGGAGGGTTGGGGTCTTGTCTTAATCCTGGAAGCTGTACACCATTTTGTTGGGACAGGTGGGATTTTGTGAGGCCATGGAAAATGCATTTTTACCTTCCTGATATGCACTCTTGCGGAAACAACATTCTACTAGTTGGGAAGTTCGTAAAATGTTCCTTCAGGATGAGATCATATCAAATGCTACTCACCACAAAAGGTTGGGCCAGATGAATCTGCTAGCTCTCAAAATTCAGTTTGAGGGTGTAAGAAGATTTTTAAGGCACATCCCACCCCTATCTTTCTCTACAATTACCAAAATATAATGCTGAGCACAAATCTCAGGTCAGTTTGATGGTGGAGCACCACATTCTTTGGGTTCAAATTGGTCATTACTTAGATGGGGATAGGAAGGGATGTGGCTGGCCTGGCAGTTGCATAGTAGGTGCAGTGAAAGTACAGTTCACTTCATCAAAGACCAGGTAGTAAAGTGATCTCTAATTAACAAGAAATTGAGAGCTATTTTAGGAAGATATATGAGACTGTATAAATCCGATGGTGGTGGTGGGGGTCCACAACTGGGACACAAGGATTTCCTAATGATACCCCTCTTCCTTCCCTCTCCCCAGAAACCATGGCAAGTATGGATGTACCAGTTACATGGTCAGAGATTGTACTGTAAGTGCCATGAATGGTCTGAATGGGGATAAGGCTGTAGAACAGGATGGCTTACAAATGGATTTTTTTTAAATGCTCTACAAACCTCTACATGTACTTTAATATCATGTGAATCAGTAAAGCCTCTGGAGTGGTGTATTACTCTCCTTCATGTAGTCTTCTACTATCTCAGGGCTCCCAAAAGCAGGAAAAGACCATAAGTTGTGTACTTCTTACCACCTGCTCTCATTGCTTACTTTTGACTATTAAATAGTAGCCAAATGAATTGCCAACAGGTAGGAAGGGGGTCTCCTTATCCCAATCTATGAGGGCCAACCTGGTTTCATGAATGGGTGGTAGGGTCAATACAATCTCAGTCATACACTTGATGTACTATGGGAGAGGTCTAAAAGGAGGGGAAACACAAGGCCTGTATCCTGGCTTTGGAGGTGGAAAAGGCTTTCAACTATGTGATGTGGGGGTATATTTATCAAATTTTGGAGTGGATTGGGGTGGGAACTATACTGAGATAGTGGATACAGATTCTGTCTATCCAACCCCAGGTGAAGATCCTAACCAATGGTTCCTTGTCAACACCCTTTTCATTGTATAGAGGTACCAGCTGGGGTGCTACTTATCCCCCCCTCTGTATATTCTCTCCCTGAAATCCCTGGTGTCTGACAACAGAAGCAATTCAATGACTAAGGGACTTAGGCTTTGTAACTCCCATTACAAACTTTAATTTTTTTTGTGGATGACCAGTTCACATACTTCTCCAGTTCACAAATTTCAGTTTTTAAGCTGGCCAAGGTTGTGGGGTTTGTTTGTAATCTGGTGGGCCACAAATTAAACTGACTCTGTAATTTCCTTTCGATACCTTGTGGTGATCCTAGATCTACAAGTAGACTATTCACTCCACATAAATCATATGGTGGGGAAATGTTTTGCCAAAAATGCAACTGTCTGTAAGGTTAAAATGTTCTCCCTTTAAAAACCAGAAAAACTGTGATGGAACACTCTATCTTCCATCTGCTGGACTATGGGGATGTTGTTTTCTCCAGGGCCTACTCCACTGCATGGGCAAAGCTTACCACCCTCTTCAACTCACTGTGTAGATTTGTGTTAGCCTGCCCTTCCTGCACCCACCATTGTACAGTGTATATTGACCAAGAATGGATCTACCTCCCTATGAGGCAACCCTTCCATATTTCTCTGATACGTACCAAAAATTGTTCCTGGAAACTACAGAGGAATCTCAGTGACGTATTTACCCCTTCTTCCAATCCATCTTACTCTTTTAGGCTGGAAGAGGGAAAACACTACAAATTCCCAGGTGTAGACTCTGTGCAGGCCAGGCATCTGTCTACTACAGATTTCTATGTACATGGTGCAGTCTTTCCTCTTCCCTCACTACCATTACCAGCCTCCACACAGCAAAGACTAAAGTTAAGGAGCACTGTAAGGCACTTTGCCCTGCTGAATTACCCTAGAGGTATTCCCTAACTATTAATGTGGGCTTGGTCCTGGTTCTGTTGCTCCTACACTGACCAGTCTATGACGGGAACTTCCTCATAAGTATTATATACAGCAGTATTTAACTTCTTCCATATTGATGAACTGCATTCCCTTTGAGTCTGTGATATATGAATGTTTAAACTGTATTTACGGTCGGTTAACTGGTGACTTGCACATATTTAGTTCCTGTAACTCTACAGACTTCATGACTTTGCATATGTGTATATATATATATATATATATATATATATATATATATATTGATTTGTACAATTCTACTGGGATTGATTGTACTGTATTTCCCAGTTTTTTTCTGCTCCCCCTCCCCTCAGTTCACAACTGGAAACAAGCCCTTTTAGACTCTGTCTGCTTACCTGGTAAAATATGTTACACATAAATAATAAATAACAAAAAAATAATAGGCATATTCAGTCCCAAACAGCTCTACTACTTATATGAGCTCAGCTTCCCTCCACTGCTGAAATCTTTGAAGGGAGATTATGACGGGTGGACATCCCTGCCCCATTAGGGTTGTGTTAAAGGATGAATTACTACGTAACACATATCTCATTGCAACCTGGACCAAACCTAGGATATACACTTCCCACACTTATGTGCCCCTTCCCCCTAACACAGAAGTACCCTACAATGATATCGGGATACATTGTTCATATACTGGAGAGGGTACGGGGGTAGGAGGGCAAAGGAATATAGTGAATGGGATACTGACAAAGGTCAATATTGTAGTAGGCCAGACTGGCAGGCCACATGCTGATCACATGGATAAGGAAGTTCTCTCTTATCAGATACAAAAGGGAGCGTGAAGTTGGACCAACTGGGCTGGAGTAGAATGGCTCATCTGATGTTAGACATAGAGGATAATGTATGGGTCGTTATCGGTAACCATCTCATTAACCATTGAGAGGTTGCCATGGCGACCTTGTAAACCTTGAGAGCGAAGCTCAAGAGGTTTACATAGCCATGGCAACCTCAAGATGGTTAAACCAGCTGGTTGCCAATAGCGACCCATACATTATATTTTATAGTGTACGGTTCACATAACTAAATACAGCAGGAACCTTACAACTGCTTTTAGATCAGTCACCACTGCTAATTTTGGGTCATGTTCACCGCTGCAGCCATTTCAGGAAGGTCGTAGATTTCTGTAGCAGGCATGCGCAGACTGTTCTCAGTTGTTAACCCATTGATGTGACATACCATCGATGGGTTAACAACATGGTGACATCACATCGATGGTAAAACGTTATAAAAAGGTAGATTTCTACCTATAACAACATTCTACCATACATTATAGGCTAATTAACTTAGTAATGGTTGATAGTGCTGAAGGCAGGGGACAGAGGGAAGCAGGTTAGCCTAGCATCACTTCCTCATAGAAGGTGTGCCTGAACCTGTGATGTGACAATGTATAACTAAAGTTATATTAATACTGTTTGGTTCATGTTCTATATTATCACTGTGGTGTCACTGTGATGTTAGGGTGTCTGCATGTACACAAGGAGTCTGAGCACAATAGCAAACACAGAATATTGGAGTATGGCAGTCTGTTTTTTCCTTTTTAGACAACATGCCCAGTATATCTACTCTATCTTACTCCTCTACCTCTCCTGGGGGCTTCTGGGAAGCTTGAACATTTTCAGTGCATCTACAAAGAGGGTTGCCTGGGGTGATGAGCAGAAAGGTAAGGATGCCACACTTTAATTATGTTGTATGCATTTCTGTTTATTATCTCTCCCCATGGCTACACTTCAACTGGTCTTCTGGAATGTCCAGGGAGTCAACCATCCAGCCAAGCAGAAAAAAATGTCATCATACTTCAAGTCAACCAGATGCAACACAATTACAAGAAACATAACCTCCTGCACAATGAATCAGTCAAGTTAGGTTGGGTGAGTCAGGAATTTTCCAGCAACCACTCTTCCAAGAAAAGAGGAGTCTCTATTTTAACAAAATGACAGTGCCTGTTAGTGTTAGGAAACTCTGTGGCAGACAAAGATGGGAGGTGAGTAGAAGTCAAAGGGTCAGTGCAGACCAGGCCGGTTATATTATTCAATATTTACACTCCAAACTTGGATGATGCCCAGTTCTTGTTGTTTTCTACTAGCAAAGCAACTATCTGCTCTAGTCAAGACATACTTAAACAGAAATGCTCATGGGCTGCCAGGACTAGGGATGATGGTTTTGACCAAGAGCATCTGGCCAGAAAGGCTCAAACATCAAGCAGAAACACCTTTGGAAGCACTAACAATGTCAGGGACAGAGAGATTTTCCAAGGTTATACCCCAGGCACCCAGCCCAAGACAAACTTCTCTGTACCCCATGAATCCAATGCGTATGATTCCCCAGGATGATACCCCCTCAAAGTGAAGTGACAGATGTGAATGAGAATATTTATAACAGGCAGCTACATAGTGATTTCATTCAGAACTAATAACAAGTAAAAATCATAAGTACAGATAGTAAAATGCAGGTGTGAAGACAGTTTTAGAACAATTTTAGAACAGCGCTATGCTATACATGATGAGAGGCTTCAATTTTCTTGATACTTTAACTATACAATACTTAATATGGCATAATACTCTGCTGAATACAAATACAAAATGTCAGTTCTCAGCAAAAGACAGAACTGGATGGGCCTTAACCTCACAATAACCCTTTTACCTGCATTCTGCTCTACATTTGAAATTTTTGAAGAGGCTCCACATGGAGGTTGAAGCCAGGCTGGGGATAGGGTAGAGAAAGACAAAACCTGTGAGGGAAGAGTGAGAGTAATCATTAACTTCAGTGATGTTGAAAGAGCATACAAACAGTTCATCTAAAATCAAAAATATCAGACAAGGCTTGCAAACATAATATTGTAATCATATATATGCTAATGGAATGTGTTGTGGGTTGAAGCAAGCCTAAAACACTCCAAATCCTGTACAGTATGTTGAAACTGATCTCTTTCTGGCTCCTGAGCAATTACTGCAAGTGAAAACTTGTATGAAACTTCAAAAGCATACAAATAGATGCTGCAACAGCCTCTACATATGGGACCCGAAGTAAATTCAGCTGGGAGAGACCAGAGACACTATCCAGCATATGACAGAAGCACAGAGAAAAAAAACTACAGAACATAGACACGCTGCCATCTGATTCAGGTGATGTTAGCACACTATTTTTTTAAATTGGAAACAGACTTGATTTAACTTACAACATCTCAACTTTAGAAAACATGAGGGACTTTTTCAAAGGAGATGCACCAGCACATCTCATGAAAAGTGTTGCATCACGAGATTGAAAGGGACAAGCTGTATCGCACATCTCTGGCTGCCCCAAGCAGAGCAAAAATGTATGTGGTGCATCTCAAGGGGGAGTGTCCATGAATATGCGGCACAACCCCATATTCAGCAGAGATGTGTGACGCAGCTGCCCGCACATCTCAGAGATGTGCTGCACAAAGTTAGGCATGGAAAAAACATAACTAACTGGCAGCCACCCACAGGCAGGCTGCTGTACTACACACAGCAGCACAGCAGCCGCTAGCCCCTGCAGCCCAATGGCAACCCCCATGGCACTGTGCTCCTATGTGGCATCAACACCCCCCAAACGTGAAGTGCCCCCCACCATGCTCTGTCCCACCAAGGTCAGGGGTAACCCTGCACATGTAGTGTAGTGGTCCCCTCTCCACATCCCATATCCCGTTCAAAAAATAAAATGAATTCCTCCATCACTGTTCCATAGTGTAGGGACCCCCCTCCCCATCCTGAACCCAGTGCAAATAATGTAATAATGTCCTCCCCCACTCCTTTTCCCATAGTGTAGAGACCCCCCTCCCTGTCCCAAACCTCATTCAAAATAAAATTAACTCATATGCCCCATCCCTTTTTCCATAGTATAGGGACCCCCCATCCCCATCCTGAACCCCTTTCAAATAAGAAAAAATAGCACCCCACCCCTTTTCCATATTGTAGTGGCCCCCACCCCATCATGAGCTATGATCACCATTCAATCTATAATTATGAAGCAAACATTTTCCATAGTGTAATGGCCCCCCGCCCTACCACCCCAGCAGGCATGAACCCCTCCTTGCATCCCCCAATCCTGACCCATGCTGGCAACTGGCATAGCCCTCCACATCCTGCCATGGTCAGCCACCGACAGATTGGTCCTGATCTCATACTGTACATAGTACAAGCTTATTGTTTGTCTTGGTGGTGTACCGCTCTCTACCTCTGACCAGGTGCGAAATCTGGGTGTTATTTTTGATGATGGTCTGACCTTGAAATCTCAGGTGTCAGCTGTTGTCAAATCCTCTTTTTCCCATCTGAGGAATATCACCAGGGTGAAACATCTGGTTTCTCCGGGGGATCTTCCAACATTGGTCCACACCTTTGTCACTACTTGTCTGGACTAATGCAATTCCCTCTACCTAGGGCTACCAGGGGTTGATATCCGTCGCCTCCAGCTAGTGCAGAACATGGCTGCCAGACTTTTGACTGGGACTTCTAGAACCAGTCATATTACTCCTGTGCTCCGCGAACTGCACTGGCTGCCTGTTTGGTGGTGGATCACCCTTAAGGTTGGTTTACTAACCTTTAAAGCTCTACATGATCAGGGACCTGGCTACCTGAAAGATCTCCTGATTCCCTATTGCCCCCTCCATCCTCTCTGTTCCGCCAAAGAGGGATTGCTGGAGATTCCCAGGGTTCGATTAAAGTCATCAGGATCTTGTGCCTTTGCTTTTTCAGCACCAACCCTGTGGAATTCTCTACCTTGTTGGTTGAGAGAATGTCCAACCGTCGATAGCTTTAAGGTTGCTTGAAAACATATTTATTTGATCTAGCATACTCTAGTTAGTCGTGGTTGACTTTTAGATGTTTGGATTTTACTATTTCTTAATGTTTTTGTACAGCACCTTGGATTTGAAAGGCGCTATATAAATACAATTGAATTGAATTGAATTGAGGAGGGCAGGCACAAGAAGAAGAGAACTCACAATGGAGATTTAGAGAGAAGTGTTCACAGTTGCAATTACTAAATTTTTTCAAAATAATTCTTACCAGTGAGCACATTTCAGTCTTCAGAAAGGCCTCACCTTTGTGCCAAAGTCCAAACCAAACACCTGTCAGACACATGCTGAATTATTAATTTTTTTTTTCAGAAAAGTAGGATTAAAATAGTATTTTAGTAAATCAAGTACTGGCAACTATCAACATTTAGGTCTCTTTGACAACAAGGGTTGCACAGAAGCACAATTAGACTCTGGTAATAAGGATGTGGACCTCATTCTGGCAGAGATCTCAAACACAACTACAGAAGTTGGCCATCCATCTGAACAAGGAGATAATCAGGAATTTAACACTTTGCTACAGAAACTAAGCAATCAAGACATCTTAAACCAAAGGAATTTGTAAACTCTATTAGAGCAGAATGAAATACTGAATAATGAGACTTTGGTAGGAATGGATTACAATACCGTTTTTTTTTTTAAACAAGTAATCAAGCTTCATTTCTTGGTTCACAGGGGGACTATATTAAGAGGCAAAGGGAACTATTTTTTAAAAGAAATCTCCTTTTATCCTACTATCTGTAATGCTGCAATTAATTATTTTGAAAAGTTGTAACCAAACAAGTGGAGGCTCTATTAATGAAAATGAACCTCAGTTTTCACAGTCTTTAACTATGGGGAATCGTATGGTTTTGAAGGAACTAGATGCAATTCAGTCACTGTTAACAAAACCGACTGACAGAGAAACAGTGCTATTATAAAAGATCATTATAGAAGAGTTGCTTCAGTATGTCACTATTAGATAATGTTAACAACTATATAAAATTATGATATAACCCACTGCCAGTGTTCAAAAGACAGCTATTTCAGCTACTACAGCAAGTTACTTTAAATGGTTGTATCTCATATGATGAATTAAAATTTATGTGGAAAGAATTCCCAGTTACCCTCACCTTTTATATCCTCATAAAAGTACATAAGTGAACTAGTGATCCACGAGGCCATCCCATTGTTTCAAGCTGGTTTTAATCACAGATACTGTAATGTAGGGAGGTTGGTGCATTTCTTCTTACAACAGAGTATCCAAATTATATTATCTTGGACTGTGTAGAATGTTAAATTTCTGAGGGAACAGAATTCTGTGGAATTTAAGAAAATTCTGCTGATTTCTGTCATCTGCAGAATTTTGACATTCTGTGTGCAAAATGTGTTTTTGCGGACTACTAATCCACAGTTCACATAAACTGCAGATTGTTTCTACAATCCGAAGAAAAGTATTCCATGGTTTACAGTACATGATCCACTGAAAATTATTCTACAATTTGTGTAGAAATGCTTTTCGAAATTCAGTGGAATTAAAAAAGTTCAGCAAAGCATTTCAGAAGCAGAACTGCCATTCTGCAACAATTCTGGTGATAGAATTTTGTATTCGGCAAAGCCTGAATACCATCTTATCTTAAAGACACCTCAGATTTGTTAAGAAAATTTGAGAATTTCTTATGGAAAGGCACCTACAATTGGCTTGGAATTGAGGTAAAGGGCATCATACAACTCCATCAGGCACCATCAGAGGGTGATGGCATCTCTAGAGAAACACCCCAAAAGAGATCAGACTCCAATTGATTTGGTCATTGAATCGCTAGTATTTATTTGAGAACATAACACCTTTGACTTTGAAGGCAGGTACTTTCTCCAAACATATGGCACTGCCATGAGGACAGCAATGGCCATCTCATACAGTAACCTTCTCTTGCATGTGGGAGAAGAAGTACATCCAGAATCAACAGGTGACTCCATTTTACAACAAAACTGTAGTCTGGTATAGATTTATTGACAACATTATATGTGTTTGGGATGGGGAGAGGTCACAAACTGGTACTTTAATAGACTGGTTACATACTATACTAGTCAGTTGAACATCCATTTTTTGCGCATGTGAGCAAAAAATGTTTTAATTTTCTTGATATTGCATCATCCAGCAAGATGCCCAGGGAGGAAAGGGTGACAAAACCAAGTGCTGTAGGAAGCACACAGCTATTATGTCCTACAGGCTGGCAGTGCCCACCCACAACATTAACAAGTTCAGTATCATATAGCTAGTTCCTCAGCCTCAGAAGAAACTGCACCTCATTTGAGGCATTCTCTGAAAAGGCTGATGAACCTGAGGTCAGATTTCAGCAGAGGGAGTATGAAACAAATCGCTTAAAACAGGCAAAAAAAAAGCATGCTAGGGTACTAGACAGGAAAGAATTGCTCAGGGATAAATACATCCAGACAAAAAAGTCCTAGACAAAGAAACCTAGTCAGGTGCTGTCATATTTGGTCAATGGATGCATGTCTCTTTATTTGTTTCACAAACTCATTTAAAGTTTTGGGGGATAGGGTGCTTGAAGTGGCTGCCCCGATTCTCTGGAATGCCATTCCTCTGAAGGTAAGAGGTACTTTGTCCCAGGCCTTATTCAAGTCATGCTTGAAAACACACCTGCTTGCCTTGTGTTTTGGGCATAGCACTGCTTTTTAAACTTATTGCTGAATTACTTTTATTTTAAAATCTGAATATTTATTGAAACGGCATGCCTGCAGTTCAATGGGCTGCAGCAACTAGTCACTTTTTATTGCCTGAGCTATGTATGCCAGTTCCTTCCAGTCTCATTCAGAAGCACTTTTTCTTTGTGGCCAGAGGCTCTGTCTGACCTCTTTCTTGGCCCAGCCTCTCCCTGGGCCCTGCTCCCACCCTTTTCTGCTGTGTTTGTCTCCTGCCTTCCCTTGTGTTTGGATTTCTGCTGGGTTGTGCTGGACTATCTGCCTGGTTTGTGCTTCTCCTAGAAATGTAGAAACATAGAAATTGATGGCAGAAGGGAACCACGTGATCTTTCAAATCTTCCCAATATGGATAACTACCCCCCCCCATCTTTTTTGTGAAATTATACCTTAGTGCCTGTCCGAGGCATTTTTGAACCCATTTACCATTTTGGTCTTGATCACTTCCCAGGGCAGGCAAATTCCATGGGTAGACCACCCTCTCAGTGAAGAATAACTTTCTAACGTTGCACCTGAATGGCCTACCCTTGAGCTTTTACCCTCTACCTCCTCTGCTCCAGGGAGTACATGTTTTGCTCCTTCAACTTATACTCATAATCCATTTGATACAGACCCTGAGTCATTGTTGTCACTGTCTTCTGCACTGTCTCAATCCTATCAATGTCTTTCTAAGGTGCAGCCTCCAGAACTCCAGAACTTTATGCCATACTCCAGGTGGGGGTGCACCAGCACCCTGAAAAGTGGCAGCACCACTTCCCTTCTGTGACTCTTGATTCCCCTCCCTATGCAGCCCAGCATACCACTGGCCTTTAGCTCTGCCTCTTCACACTGCTTCTCCACCTTTAGGTCATGTGATATAATGACTCCTATGTCTTGCACCTGATTGATGGATGCCAGATGATCCCCTCCCAGGTAAAATACCACCTTGGGGTTTCCCTTGCCTAACTGTGTGACCTTGCACTTCTTGGCATTGAATTTCAGCTGCCAGACATCTGACCACTCCTCAAGTTTCCTCAGGTCTGATTCCATGCTCTTGACTCCTTCTAGGGTGTCCACTGTGTTGCAGATCTTGGTGTCATCTGCAGACAGACACACCTTCCCTTCCAGTCCATTACTGATGTCAGCTATGAACACATTAAAGAGTAGGAGCCCCAGCACCGATGCTTGAAGCACTCCAATAGTCACGTCCCTCTCCATTGATACGACTCCATTTACCTGCACCCATTGTATTCTTCACTTTAGTCAGTTGCTCACACAACCCACCACTTCCTTACAGTAGTAGTCACAGACATTGCCAGCTATTTCCCAAAATGTCTGTGATATTTCTAGAGAAATCTCCTGATTTCTGCATTTCCACAGTAGGGGCAGCAGAGAGAAACTATAGAAATTTTACGAAATATCTGGAAATAGCTGGCAATATCTATGGCTACTACTGTACCTATGCTGATTTGATCCAGCTTCTTTACCAGCCTTCTGTGTGGAACCAAGTCAAAGGTCTTACTAAAGTTCAGATAGACCACATCCACTGCTCTCCCTAGGTTCACTGCCTTCATTACCCAGTCAAAAAAGTCAACCAGGTTTGTCTGGCACAACCTCCCAGCCATGAAATCATGCTGTTTTAGGTCATGTTGCCGACTGGATTCCAGATGAGCTACTATTCTTTGCTTGAGCAGTGTCACCACCAGTTTTCCTACCACTTATGTGAGGCTCACTAGACGGTAATTCCAGCCTCCTCCCTGTTCCCTGATTTGTGAAGTGGGGCCACTGCCGCCCTCCTCCAGGTTTCAGGCACTGTCCCACTTTCCAGTGATTTGGTGAAGAGCTCTTCCAGGGCCACTGCTATCACACTCCACAGTGTGCATCTCATCTGGCCCCATGGCCTTGTCCACCTTTAATTTATTTAGGTCTTCCAAGGCTTGTTATATAGAAACATAGACTTTAATGGCAGATAAGGACCACTTGGCCCACCTAGTCTGTCCATTTCCCTACCAACATGATAGGCCACAGATCCTAGTTAACCAACAGCCTATTTCTTCCTACCCCCCACAAGAACTGCCTTATGTCTGTCCCATGCATTCTTGAATTCTCCCACAGTTTTAGACCCCACAACCTCCTCAGAAAGGCTGTTCCATGCATTCACTACCCTCTCTGTGAAAAAATACTTCCTCACATTAACCCAGAACCGCCCCGTCTATCTTTAAATTGTGTCCCCTTGTTCTTGCACGTCTCTTTCTCTGAAAGATGCTACTCTCTTGGACTTTGTTGATTCCACTGAGGTACTTAAAAATTTCTATCATGTCCCCCCCTCCCTTCTTTCCTCAAGGGTATACATATTAAGCTATTAAGCTCCTTTAGTCTCTCCTCGTACGGCTTCTCTTGCAGACCCTGCGCCATTTTAGTTGCCCTTCTCTGGACTGCCTCTATCCTGTCTATGTCCTTGCAGAGATGGGGTCTCCAGAACTGGACGCAGTACTCCAGATGGGGTCTCACCAACTGTCTGTACAGAGGGATAACAACTTCCTATTTTCTGCTGGTGATGCCTCTCCCTATGCATCCCAGTATCCCCCCAGCCTGCTCTACTGCCTTCTCACATTGCTTGCTAACCTTAAGGTCATCTGATATGATTACACCCAGGTCCCTTTCCTTTTTTGTTGTTGTTACTTCCTCCCCCCCCCATTGTGTAATCTTCCCCTGGGTTCTTGTTTCCCAGGTGCATTATTTTGCACTTCTTTGCATTGAATCCTAGCTGCCATACTTCTGACCATTCTCTCAAACCTTGCCAAGTCCTTTCATCCTTTCCATGCCTCCTTGTGCATCAACCCTGTTGCAGATCTTTGTGTCATCTGCAAAGAGGCATACTTTTCCTTCCAGTCCCTCTGCAATGTCACTTATAAAGACATTAAAAAGGACTGGACCCAGTACTGAACCCTGCAGTACCCCACTAGTAACCCTCTTTCTTCAGAGTGGACTCCATTTACAATTACCTTCTGTGTCCTGTGGTCCAGCCAATGTTTTACCCAGGCTACCACCCTGGGACCCACTCCCAGGCTGGTTAATTTGACTATTAATCTTTTGTGTGGACTGTGTCAAATGCCTTACTAAAGTCTAGTAGGCCATGTCCACAGCCCTCCTGGTCTACTACTTTGGTCACCCAGTCAAAGAAATCTATTAGATTCATCTGACATGACCTTCCTGCTGTGAACCCATGCTGCTTTGGGTCCTGTGCCCCACTGGCCTCAAGGTACTCGACAATTCCTTCCTTCAGAAGTGACTCCATCACTTTACCTACCACAGAGGTCAAACTGACAGGTCTGTAGTTTCCTGCCTCTGTCTTGGTCCCACTTTTGTGAAGGGGAATCACATCCACCTTCCTCCAGTCCTCGGGTACCACACCATCCTCCCATGATTTATTAAAAAGAGTGGTCAGTGGTTTCACTAGTTCCCCCCTTAATTCTTTTAGAATTCTGGGGTGAATTCTATCAGGCCCCATTGCTTTGTCCACCTTCAGTTTTAGGAGTTCTTGCAGAACCCTTTCTTCTTTGAAAGGGCTGGGATCGACCCCCCCTATCAAGAGTGCTTCTGTTAATTGGATTAGGCACTTCCCCCTCCTCTTTTGTGAATACTGAGCAGAAATGATCGTTCAGTATCCCTGCTTTTTCATTGTCCCCCTCTGCCCACCCACCATTCATTCTATTCAGCTTCACTATCCCTCCCTTTGTCTTTCTATGCTCTCTGATGTAACTATAAAAGGTTTTACCCCCTTCTTAACTGAGTTGGCTATCTTTTCCTCAGTTTGGGCCTTTGCTATTCTGACTTCCCTCCCTGCTTTCTTCTGCCTTAACTGGTACAGCTCTCTGTCCTTCTCTTTCTGTGTTTCCTTATACTTCCTGAATGCTATCTTTTTCTCCCTGACTTTCCCAGCCACCTCTTTTGAGAACCATAGTGGCTTTTTCTTTCATTTTGATTTGTTTATTGGCTTCACACAAAGGCTTGTTGCCTCTGTGATGGCAGTTTTGATGAATCCCCATTGTTGCTCCACCCCTCCTTCTAGCCTGTTTGCTAGTGCTTTTCTGAGGCACGCTCCCATCTTGCCAAAGTCAGCCCTCCTGAAGTCCAATACCCTCACTTTTGTATGGCTTGACTGTGTAGCTGAGTTTAACGTGAACCATACTGTTTGATAGTCACTTGTTCCCAGATGGCAACCCACTTCTAGATCTGAGATCCTCTCAATGCCCCCATTTGAGAGTGCGAGGTCTAAGATTGCTCCCTATGAGTGGGTTCCAAAACTAGCTGTCTGAGGCCTGCCACCTGTATGGCATCGAGAATGGCCCTGCTCTTGGATGTGGCTGCAGCAAATGTGCTCCAGTTAACATCTGGCATATTCAGGTCTCCCATCAACAGTATCCCCCCTTTCTCTGCCATCCTAAGAATGTCTTCTATCATATCCTTGTCCATTCCTTCCCCCTGACATGGGGGTCTGTACACAACCCCTGTGCGGATTGTGGTGCCCTTTCCAGTCTCCAAGATGACCCACAGTGCCTCCTCTCATCCCTGTTTATTCTTTTGTTCAGTTGCTTTTATCCCTTCCTTTACATAGAGAGCTATTCCTCCTCCTCTTCTCTCCTGCCTGTCTCTCCTGTAGGTTATGTACCCTGGTATGTTAACATCCCAGTCATGGTTCTCTGTGTACCATGTTTCTGTGACTGCTATGATATCCAGGCATCCCTCTTCCATCAAGGCCACCAGCTCAGGGAGCTTGTTCCCCAGACTATGTGCATTGGTACTCATTACCCTCCATTTCCTGATGGCCTTACTCCTTTTTGCCCGATCCCTGTCCTTCTTGCCTTTGTCACTTTCCCCATTTACCCATGCCCTTCTCCCTATCCCCACCTCTATGTTGGTGTTTACCATACTTACTACCATGATTTTTTGGGGGGGCAAGGATTTCCCTGCTCCTTTCCAGTGCCTCCCCCCTTGGCTAGTTTAAATGCTTGCCAATGAAGCATTTAAACCTATCACCTAGGATCCTGGTTCCCTTTCTGGACAGATGCAGCCCATCATGCCAGTATAGGCTTGCATCACTCCAGGTGGACCCCCAGTCCCCAATGAGCACATATGGATGTTCCTCCATGAAGGGGCTCAAGTCTACCCCTGGTCCCTGGGTGCAACTGCTTGGTAGGTTTTGGCCATTCCTGCATTCTCCCTAGTGAACACAGAACAGAAATATTTATTTAGGACTCCTGCCTTGTCACTGTCCTGCTCTACTAGGCTCCCTCCCAAACCTGCTAGCCTTACTATTCCTCGTTTAGTCTTTCTCCTTTTTCTTACGTACTGTACCTAAAAAAGATGTTGTCTCCCCCTCTAACACCATGTGCTATCCTTAGGTTAGTGTGAGCTTTAGCTTTTCTTATTACTTTTCCCACTTCCTTCTGTACAGCTATGTAAGTTTCCCTGCCTTCATCCTTGTTTGATGCCTTATATGCCTTGTAGGCCTTTCTTGTCTCCCTTACTGTAGTAGCCACCTCCTTGGGAGAACCAGAAGGGTTTCTCCTTCTCTTATTTGCCTTGCCAATCCTCCTAGTGCACTGGTTGATTACCTCTTTGATAGCACCCTTGAGGTTCTCCCACATTTCCCCCCCCCCCATGCCTGAGTTTCTCTTCTAGGCTGGTTCTTATTTTGGAAAAGTCTACCTTTCTGAAGGTCCAAAGCTCTGTTCTTGGAATGGCTGGTATCCATATTTGTTGATTTGGAAACCGACCATACCATGGTCACTGTTCCAAGATGGCACCCTTTCTACCCTGTCACTATTGGTCAGGACCAAGTCCAAGACAGCTCTACCTCTGGTTGGTGAATCAACCCCAGTGGGCAGTCACTTCCTGGAAAGCATAGGTACAACCCCAGAGATCTCAAATTTATGGGCTTTGAGATGCTGCCCACACTCAAGGGGGTTAATACAAATTGAATCTGTTGTTAAGAAAGGAGAGTACCTAGATCTACACACTCAGTTGTGTCTGGCCAGCTGATCTGAACAACCAATGGGATCTAAAACCCTTTTTTACAGAAATTAGTGAAAGATAGATACCAGAAACAGCATATGCTAAAGTTTCGTTTGAAGCACATTGTACTTAGTAAAATATGTGACACACATTTTAAATTACAAACTAAAAGTGTATGCTAATGGTATCATAATATGGATTAGGAAAGAAATACTGTAAGGAGGCTTTTTCATGTTTTTAATTTGTTCCAGGAAAGTGTAAGTTGTTACAGCTGCACATACAGCAAGCTGTGTCTGGAACAGTGAAAGCAGTTATAAATAGGTACAGTGAAGCCCACCAGGATGAAGTGCAGTGTCACAGGTTTACTGCATGACAAAAGGTATTAACTCCCATTGAAACTGCATTGTTTGCTACAGTAACTCTACTGCAGAATTCTGCAGTGCTGTGCTTCATCCTGGTGGGCTTCACCGTAAATGAGATAAAGCATTACGTAATTGATATTGGGAATCTGCAATTAATTTACTACTACTGCGCTACACATCTAAATGGAAATGTATTTTGTTTTATCTGAAAGGATTAAACTGTTTACATGCCACTAGCCTGGGGTGAATTGCACTGAGGCTTCACCCCCACAGCAACTGCTATGAATGATGGGTAACTTTCTCCTACAAAGGGCCATGCTAGGTGTATGCATTGCTGCCACATGACTATCAGTATCAGCCAGATTGAGAGCAAGACAGGGGTATGGGAAGTAGCAGAATGGTGTGGGGTAACAAAATCTTATCACAGTCCAGAGGCCATTGTTTTGTTTTCTTAATGGCATCAGGAGGTGATGGGAGGATCCATTAGAGGACAGTGCAGCAACAGTGTGATGGCATTGGAGTCGCAACCACTAACTGACCTAGGCGAACTAAATGAAGAGGTGAGCATGCCAGTTCTGAATCTCCTGGCCACATGAATCAGACATATGTGCAAGCAAGCATTTTACTTTTTTCTAGGACCATGAAAGTTCCACAAAGGAAAAAGTTAATTTTGTGCAGAGCTCCACAGCTCAGAGACAAACTTTTGTTACATATGTGGGCCTTTAGCCCAATGGAGGCATTCAGTAGCCCATTGGCCCATAGTGTGAATACTATATTTAAATAAAGCTACACAGGGTGCTCTGGTGTAAGCCTGAATACTATCCCACTGCTCTTTTTTTTTTCATTCTTTCTTTGTCCCTGCCTCTGTCTCACTTTTTTTCTCAGTTTATTTTTCTATTTGAAGTTTTTCACTTTTACTTTAAATTGTGCCTTTTCTTTGAAAACTACCTTTTTACTTAATATCTATGCTAATCCTATAGCTCTTCTTCCTCTGCAACTCTTTTTTATCTACTCTTGACACTATTTTTCCCCTCATATTAACACATTTTGTTTGTTTATTTCTGCAGGTATGAAAGGACACAAACTCTGATCTGACAAGACATATCATAAAATTGTTGTTTTATATTTAACACTGCCATCTGTTCTTTATTGTTCATAAAGAACAACAGATCATTTGTGACCCCATCACTATTCTTATTTTACAGGTATGACTTAACATCACTCCGAGTCCTCCATCCCAGTCTCATCAGGACCAGGTAAGTTATCTACCTGTTATTTCTGTTAGGTGGGTTAGCTCTAATTGTGCAGACACAAATGTTACACGGTGTCAGTTTTTGCTTTTTTTATTGGCTGTACAGCAAGAGCTATACATGACGTACTGCAATTACATTGAACATGGGAGTTTGATACCATGTGATTGCTAATACAGCACATGCTGTGTCCTTCCACCAAAAAGGACTTGAATCACATCTTACAGCATCTTCTTCATTCAATACAATGTGGTTGCTTGCTCCCTCCCCTTCCCCATTACATTATTTTCTTGCTCATTTGCTTCCTGCCCCCTCATTGCATTTGTTTCTTGTACCAGTGATACGAATAATTTTTCTAATCAGCTAATTATTTTCCATCAGTAGAATAAAAAAAGGATACATGAATACTGTACTTCAAGTAATACCCTTGCTTTAACCCTCTGGAGACTGCAAATGTATATACACACCAGCTGCAAATGTCTTTCTAAGACTGCCGGTATGTATTTATGCTTAAATGTCAATCAATTATTTTCCCCTGCCCATTGCAGGCATTTTAGCCAAAAGCTTAATGTATGGTAGACTGTACATTATTTTGATAACTAGGCCACTTGAAAGATACAGGTACTAGAAGCGACTGAATCATGAGAATTGTAGGAGAAAGAGAAATGAATGGACAGCATCACTGGTGAAACTTCCAATGTGCACACACCACAACAATCCTTAACTCATTCATCCATCATTCATCTATTATTACTCTCATACTCACGTTTCACCACCATCAATACCATTTTCATGCAGCCATGTTGGCTGTGGCCAGAGTTTGTTAAATGTTTCCCCTCCCACTTTGACTGATAAAAAAGAATTGATCTTGTTAGACCAGTTGTGATGAGAGGAATTCCTGACATTATCTCTGGTTTAAATAGTGGTTCTTCACTGGGGGATGAATGAATCCCAAATGAGTTTCATAAAACATTTGTAGAGTGAGATTTTGGTACCTTCTTTCTGATATGTTTTGACCGTCAATATTCCATGTCCATCTTTTGGTAACATCTTGTGGGTTTTTCTTTTTAAGAAAGGCAAGGAATCAGATTATTGAATTTGAGGTCAATGTGCTTATTAAATTCAGATTAAACCATTTTGTCAAAACTTTTCTGCAAGAGTCTGCAAACAGTTTTCAAATTTCTAATAGAACCAGTTCAGACCTGGTTAGTCCAGGATAGAGTAATTCAGAAAAATCTATTCTTACTTATGGAGGTGTGTTAACTGGGTAACCAGAACATGCTTAATGGGTATGCCTTGCCATTTGGCCAAGAAAAGGTCTTCAACAAGGTGTCATACTACTATTTATTTGTGGCTCTGAGGTACTATGGAATTCCTCCAGAATTTATTTTACAGAATAGGCAGCTTTAAAATGGGGCATTTGTTGTCCCTTAGGTGACTGGTTGCTTTGGGTACCCCACCCAATAATAATTGGAGGTACCCCAGGGGTATATCCAGAATCCCCTGTTACTGTATATACTTTTTCTAGTGACCTGCTCCTTAAAAAGATAGCAAAAGACCATCAGATAAGGAGTTTAGTTCCCCCATTTTACTCAGCACAACTGAAAATAACAGCATATTCAGATGGTATCTTCCTATTTTTTAATTCTTTTGGTAACTGGGTAAGGCTCACTAGGCATAAATGCATGTTTACAAGGACAACCTGGGAGCACTGGGGAGGTGAAATGACTTACTCAGAGTCATACAACATGTAAGTGGAGGTTGTGGGATTCAAACCCAGGTCTGCTGTACCAAGCTCATTCACGGCTCATTAGTCTAACCCCTAGGCTATACTGCCAGCCCCTGCTGATATAGAATACAGACTCTAGTACAGTGCTGATACAAAATCTGGGACAATGGCAATGAGGGCTGTCTATGCTTTTTCCCAATTTTCTGTCTCTGCCATTAATAAAGCTACAGTAAATGTGCTGGCTTAAAAGCTGGCAATCCCCTTCCAGCTGTAGAATCGGTTGATAGCATCTCTATTTCTAATGTTCCTATATACATACTAGGAATATAGCTAGGTACATGAAACATGCCAGGTTTTAAATGAACCAAGAACTGGACAGATAGGTTCAGAAGATTAATATTTGGAAGACCAGGATATTTTCCAAAAGAAAAATAATTCAGATTATTAAGCAGTTTTTGTTGTCATTGTCTACATATTTAAGTGTTCTATATCCACCCCTTCTTGAATTTGAAACTAAGATTTTTAGTCTACTTTCAAATGTTGTGAGGATGTCATTTAAACCCCATATAAAGGGATATTACCTATTTTCCCACCAGAAGTCATAGTATTAACCTGATAAATCCAATTGTCTTTTTTCATACATTTTTTTTTATTCCACAGTAAAGCAAGTTTTCTAAGCAACCTCCTGTGGCATACGCATACATGTGATTTCTCTCAATTTGCCCGAGAGAGTCCCATTTTTTAACTAAACTCCCGACCTCCCTTGCAGAGGAAAGCAAATCTCCTGACTCACATGGTGATCATGCAAAAGCATTTATTTATTTATTCAATTTTGGTGACCAGGTAGGCCCACTGGGCCCTGAAGGTCCCTTTTTCAGAGGCAACCCAGGTAGGTTTACAGAGTTAACCATACATAGTAGTTGACATACATAGTAGTTTATAGTAGTATACCATTACCACCCATTGTGCGTTGTTGTGCGGTAGTGGTACACATGTCATTCAATGGTACCGTTCATTTATGCGGTAGCAGTATACCGTGCAACTAGTATACTTTTGCACGATCACCACTGAATTTAGCTGGCTCCAAAAAAGTGATAGAGAATACCAGTTTGCATTTTGTAGCTTGTGCAACTCTCACTTCATACGGGGGAATACTTCAACTATAAGGCAGATGACAAATCTACTGGAGGCCTGCAACACATATGCATTACTCAAGGAAAGTCACACCACAGCTAGACAGTTGAAAGTATTTATTAATTATATATTGGTGTAGATTTTTTTTTACAATTTGTACTTATTTGTGTATATTCTTGTTAACATTGAATTTATAAAATGCATTATATTTTTTCTTGTTTTTTTTTCCATCATTGAAGAGCCAACTCAGTGTGTTTATGCATTCTTCCTCCTAAAAGGCCAATCTCCCTCCTAACTTCACAAAACATCCCTCTTGCACATTTTTATATAATCACATGTATGTACATGGCTGAAAAGTCATTTGGGGCCTTATTGCACTTGCTGGGGGCAAAAGGCTTCTAAATTACTAAAATCATTAAGCAGCCCTGTGCATGCCAGACATAGTTTGAGAAATGTGCTCCTTGGAAATTCTCCAGGTTTTCAATTTTGTCCTGCAGCAGTTTGCAACTATATACTGGAATGTGATGAATCAGATATACAGTCAAAAGCCAGATTTTCTGAATTATCAACAGGTCAAACACCTTTGGTGTTAGATCAATTACAAGATTCAAGAGTACCTCAATGAGTGTGGGGTATTCTGTGGTTTAGTTGCCATGGCAGAATGGCAGTTAGAGACAATATGAAGCATAAGAGTTTGGACAAAAGGCTATGCCCTAAGCAGAGATAAAATCTACAAGTAGCAGTGCAAGAGTGTTTGCTACTTCAGTGCACCTTTGCTACTGTATTTGAAATATTTCTGGCTAAGATATGGTGCTTACCTTGGATACCACACTCCAGTGCTCAGACGCCCTGAGTTCCAAAAATGAAGCCACAACACAATGATTACTCAGTCAAAATATGTTCTGTTTATTATAAACCCAAACATTTCACCATTCAGGCTTCCTCAGGGGATGCTATCAACAATTCAAAAATCATTTTTAATGAGCTTAGTGTATATGCTTTGCTGTGCAAATTATTATTTTTACTAGACACTGCATGCATTTTTTATATGCATTATTTTACCAAAGTTTATCTTAGTTAAATTGGTTCTGCTAATAGCAGCTGAGAGTCCTTACTCTCTGATGTCTGCCTCTAAAATAATGAATGCATTATTCATTTTTGATGTTTTAGTCTTAGCAGTGATTACCATAATAAAAAATACAACACCACTGCTGTGCCATCTTAAACTCCAAACAGAACCCAAGGTGAGCCACCACAGTATTCAAATGTGCAACCAAACATTGCTATTGACTTTTTAACTTACCTAGTCATCATTGCCATACAACACTCTCATACTTTTCATTAATAATTTCCTTTTCAAGCAATACTGTAATAAAGAACTTAATTCAATCAAAATTACTTTTTAAACCTTTTATAATTATGATTCATGTATTGAAAAGCAAATATGTTATCAAAAGTAAACAAATGTATAGAAAAAAACCTGGGGTTCTTGATTTTTGCTTACCTTGGATACAAAGGTAGCTTATGGGAATCTGGTGCTATGAGATAATAGAAAACAATGGAAGTTATACAATACTCGCACACTGTCATAAATCTTCACCTGCCTTAAATTTCACTAGTGGCATGCAAGGTATCATATGTGTTGCAACAGATACAACCTTCATATCCATAGCTGAGAGAGTGTAATGTTATTTGTGAAATTAGATTATAAGAATAGAGCCGGTTAACTATGAGTTATTTTGGGTTATTTTACTTCCACCTGTAAACCCACCATGACAACACCAGAGATGGTCAGAAGGGTCCTCAGTTTAACATCTCATCTGAAGCAAGATGCACCCTGACATACAGCACCATCAGTAGTGCATTTGTGTGTCAGCATTGATGGCATGAGCATGATCTCAGTGAGGAACTAGGACACACTGCATCATGGACCAGAGATAGATGGGCTACCAACAAAGTCATGCTGACAACTAGGATAGTGACACAAGAAGTTGCTTCTGAATGGATTTCTAATGTAATAGTGTCACAGAAGAGATCCATGAAAATTCAACAAGTATAATCTCCAGTATGGAGGGAAAGCAAGTGCTGATGAGTTAATTACAGAATTTGATGGAACAACAGTATTTACCAAGACAGACCACTGCAGCAGTCATCACCAGATTCCCCTAACAGTAGAATATAAACATTTCACTACTGTGCCTTCATTACACAGAAGGAGATTTGTCAGTATACATGTTTACCACTTAAACTGACATTTTCCCATAGTGTTTTCAAGAAAATCATGGACATTGTTTTGTCTGGTCTTGAACTCGCACAACACTACTTTGATCATATTACGGTTCATTTTAGGGGCCACAAATAATGGACTTCAGGAAGGTTTCAAGCAGCTTAACAAGTAATACAAACTTACTGCTTCAAGCTGTTTATATATCTCCATTATAAATATTTAGTTGCTATGCTGCCCATAGCATATCCATATTAATTGCGAGACAAGGCCATTACCTTGTGACCTCCATGATGCCGCATGCACACTCAGACATCTTTCAATTAACTCAGATCCAGACATAAATGATTTGATACCTTTTATTGGACCAACATAGATGCAACAAAAAGAACAAAGTGCTTTAGCTTTCAGACCAACCCAGTCCTTCCTTGAAAGTTTAATGACAGTTATTTAGAAATTAACTAACTCAGCAATTCTAGAGCTGAGAATCAGTTTCTTAATAGTAATGGAATGCTGTTATTAATATCACAGTTGAAAAGGCAGTGCAATAGATAGAAACTGAAACTGTGACTGAACTGAAATAAGCCAGAAAATGCAGACAGATACAAGGGCAGATTGTTTGGTGCTCACAAACCTTGCTGTAGCTAAAATAATTATGAAACACAATCAGTTCGGATTAGTGATGCAAATTCCCTTCCCCTTCCCATAACCACTGGTGTTCCACAGGGCTCTATGTTGGGCCCCCTACTTTTCTCTAATTTCCTAAGTGACCTTCCCACTGCCTGCCCTCTCACCTCCATCCACATGTATGTGGATGATACTGTCCAATTTGCATTTGGCCCTTTCCCTTCTGCTGTTGTGTCAAAACGTCAGCATAATTAGTACAGCTCTGATTTCCCTCAAACTAGTTCTTTTTAAATGCCAAGAAGACTGTTTCTATTACCTTTGGCACTAAGCAGAGACTTTCTTATCTAACCTTCCTCCCTTCTTAAGACACCCTAAACAGGATCTTACTTGAGGTCACCTCCTCCTTCAGGTACAGTAACTCGAGGTTTGGCTTGACTAGCACCTCACCTTTTATGGACACATTGGTGCCATCCACAAAAAGCTGCACCCTAAACTGGGTGCTCAATACAGGAATTGTGGTTGTATTCCACTGCTGGCTTGCCATGCCCTAGTCCAGAAAATGATCCTACCCATATTTGACTATGGTGATGTAGTCTACAGTGCTGCTCCCAAATCTTCCCTAATTAGACTGGACTCTCCTTACCACTCTTTCTGTCATTTCAGTCTTGACAGTCCTCCCCATATCCATCAATGCTTCCTTTACCAATCGCTCTCTCTTCCTTCCCTAGCTGACAAGTCCCATATCCACTGTGTTAACATTCTTTCCAAATGTTGGTTTCACTTCCTCCCTCCTTAACTTTCCTCTATTTCTCTGAAACCTTCTTTTTCTTACTCACTCCAAAACCATGGCCACCACACTTTAACCATCCCACCCAGGACTACCTCCATTGGTCAGGCTGCTTTCTCACACCATTTCCCCAAAATTTGGAATGCCATCCCCTCCTCCTATCTACCATGCTGCCTCCTTGCATATACTCAACTCCCCCTTAAGGACCCCCCTCCCTCTAGATGTGTTTAATTTGCTAATCTTTTCCCTTACAATATTTGTCTCTGCTCTTATTTGCAGATTAGTACTTATTGTATATTAACTATGAAGCTATTTAGTTTTTGAGTTTATTAGTCTCACAGCACATTTCTTGTATAGTGTTATTAATCTGAAATATATTGTAACTATTGCTATCTATTTGTTCATACTGTGTAATGCTGTATTCTATTTCCAGTGTGTACTGTTATTGACTTTTTGCTGCTGTACTTACTGTGTGTATCCTCTTTCCCTCTCCTGCAGGATGAATCTGGAAATGAGCATGTCTGCTCAGTATGTCTTTCCTGGTGAAACTTTTAAATAAATAAATAAATAGTGAAACCAGCTGATCATGAATATTTGGGATAGAGTATTTACACACCCCTAATTAACAGTTCCACCACTGTTGTCTTATTCCTCAGAGATCTTGTGTTGCAGAAAATGGCCTGAAGGGAAGGCACAAAGTTGACATGTCTGGTTACCCCCTGCATCTTAGTACTTATTAGTACTTATCATTAGGTTGTGTACAAATTAAGAATGATTCTGAGTAGAGATGGTCAAAACTGACAAATTTCATTCTGCAAAACATTTCACAAAATTCGAGCATTTTACAAAATTTTTTTGTAGGTGCGAAATGTAGAATTTTGCCAGCAGAGTAAAAAAATTTCCTTACAAAATAGTGACATTTTGCCACTCGTGGATAAAATTCCGCTGTTTTTGGGTGGAATTTCACAATTTCATACCCATAAAATATATCATGGAATGGCCAAATTCTGCTAAATGTTTCACATAGTGAAATTGCTGATTTTGAGGGAATTTTGCCCATGAAAATTTAATTTTGCCACATCTCTAATTCTGAACAAATCATTTGAGGTACTTAAATTTAATAAATATGATTATGGTTTAACATGTACCCTTATAAAAGATTATAAACTCCTACTTAAAAGTCTATTGGTCACATATCTAAAAACTGCTATTATGTGCCACATTAGTTATCTGCTTTAACTAGATATTTCATGACAAAATCGCATCAATCACAATTGTTTTTAGTTAAATACCTAATTGTTTGTTCATCTCAATTTTGAAGAGCTCACCGTGTTTTCACATCAGTAATTGATCCACAATGCACAGTGCTGAGACGATTCATAGCAGGGAGTGATTCAGCTATGTGGAAACTAAGTTTCTTTATAAAATATTTTCATCCCTAGCTGTTTGGTGCTCGAATCCTGTTTGTTGCTTGCAAAAAAAGTGCACCTTATGCTTGAGCATTATCTCCCTGTGCACTTTCACGTCTTTGGGTCCTGTATCATACAGAGAGACTGTTGTACTGAACAAGCATTCTGTTTAGTGCACTTCAGTTTAGAAAAGAGATCAGTTTCACTGTTAAGGCCTTCATGGACATGGCATCATGATTTGCAGGGATAATGAATTTGATACTCTAAGACAGCAGAACTAACAACATTTTCACAATGGGACATATACCATAAAATATAGCTTTCCTGAGGGCCATGCCACATTTTGAAACACATTTTAGACAGGACTGATCTTTTTCTTTGTTCTCTAAAGAGCTCTGTCCCTCTTCCTCTGTCTCTCTACTCTTTTCCCTCTCTGTCTTCCTCTCTCTCTCTCTCTCTCTCTCTCTCTGTCCCTTATTTCTTGTTTCTGTGTTTCCTGCAGTATTTCTGTCTCTGAATGTTTCTTTCCAGCCTATTTGTGTTTGCCTTTTCTATCTTTAGATTAAACATCTTCCTTTATCTTGTTTTCTTATTCTCTTGACTTTTCCCCAAGACTCTGCAGAATTGAAATACTGTTAAGACTACATGAAAAGTCCTCTGAAAAAGACTAAGACAGCAACATTTGAACATTATAACCTTAGCAACTTCAAAATACTGATAACACCTAGAACAGATTTAGGGGACTCAAATAAGGGCCTTAGGGGCATCGTGTTCCCTGCTCAGGCCATACTAAACCTGCTGTTCCAGGGATTTCAACTCCTTATAAACTAGCTGCACAACACAATGTGGGTTTAACATGCACTCCAAGCCCACATCCATCCTGTCTTAGATAGCTGGTTGGGTTTTCTATTTAAAGCTATCATTTTCTTCCACCAGTCTGGTTTTTATTATTAGTTGCTGCAACCACAGTCTGGCAACTTATAACAGCTATACTGCAGGAAATCACCTCCTATTCAACCCTGATGTTGAAGGCATGCCTTCCATTAAAGTGTATTGGTCACATATCTAAAACCAATCCACATTTTGCCTCCAAGAGACAACCACCAAAAGTATGATGAAAATAAAATACTGGACCCTCTCAGTCACCACTTACTGTATCAGAACAGGTCCCAATCACAGAACTGTTCAAAGCAACATTAAAAGATGATGATCACTGCTATAGCATGGTACTGATATAACAAAACAATGTGCACAAAACATTACCACAAAATATTCACCAGTTGTTATGTGCCAGACGTCCTTCACCACCCATATGCTTGTGGATCAGGGTAGCTTTATGAACCGTTTTCCTTGGAAGTGCTTCATTCAGATATATCTGACTCATAGGAGTCATCCCTATAAGCATCAAGGAGTCCAATGCCCATTTCCACAGTGCCATAGTCTGGCTCACTGTCATACCCCAAAAAAGTTATTTTCATTGCCCATTGCATTGCACACAAAGTTGGAATCAGCCATAGCTAGATGGCATCCCTGGTAACACATCATTACTAGAGACTCATGATGCTGTGTAAGCCTTTCTCTAGGGTACTGGTGCTTCCACACACTTATGGATTTGTGGAAGGTAAAATGTTAAATAGAGATGCTATATTTAATTTGATGTAACAAAAAAACTATTTAAGGGCAACGTTTAAAGGGCAGCCTGACACAATGGCAAAGAACAACAGCAAATGTGACAAAATCTATTTAAACTCTTTGTATCCAAGACAAGAATAGCTCCTTTAGCAAATAAAACAGACAGTAGGGCACACACAGCAGTTCCTGACAATGCTGCTACAGCCACTCACAACAGGAAGAACACTGGGCAGTACATAAAAAGGGAAGCAAAAAAGACACCATGCTGGAATTGCAAAATTGCTTAATAATGACAGAGTATGCTTGGTTAAGTCTATCTGTTATCAATAACCCCTTTCCAGTTTCAGTAAGGTGTTATAGTTTTTTTTTTGCTTGCAAGCATACAAACATATTCATAACTGTCTGTGCTGTGAGAAGGCATTTTGGGGGTTCTCCCCTCTTCTACCTCTATACTGAATCATCTCCCTTATTCTGCCCATTCTCTGCATCTCTCATCCTTTTCCATTTGAAATCCTTGTCTAATCATCAGGCTGAAACATGCAAGTTAGATGGTTTTCTTATGAAATTCCTAATTCCTTCTTAAAAATGTACCCCTGCTTTTCATTCCACATATGCTACTATTTACTATTTGTATACGTGTTGTTGTTAAGTACTTTGTTTCTCAGGGAATGGCAGGGATGTTGCACAACCAATATGATCTGCATACCCATGATACAGTGCTTGCAACTCTGAGAATTAATGTATTGTCATACCATGGTAAAAAGCAAGTAAAATTATGTTTTAACATGCTCCTCCACTCACTGATCACTTTAGGTAAGGAGCTGTGTTACTCTGCTTGCTTGTGTTTCGAACACTAAAATCATTTTTGTCTATTACAACATGAATAAACAAGGCTAAGAAGGTATACCTGGGTTACCTTATCTTAGGAATCAAGCTGATTATGATGTTCATGCATGAAGCATGTAAATAAATAGATGTCATTATAAACTGTGAAAAAGATTTAGGGACATGCCTGTTCCTCAGTTATAACAGCATCAGAATTGTGAATTTGTCTGTCATTCTGTCTTTCTCCTCCTTTTTGCATGGAACTTTATGCCCAGTCACAAAGTACACAAGCTACAGTCTAAGAAAGCAATAACATTATGTTTGCACCTCTTCATTTCCCAACCATGACAATTTCACTATTATAACTAGTATGTTATTAATATGCTAATGTGAACTACTTCATTGTCCACAACAGATACACAGCTACTCCAGTACATGCAGGCAAACATTTGGCATTGGCCAATGCTTATTTTGCAATGTCTTTTGTTCTCCCTATACATATTCAGTGACAGCAATATAGGCTTACAGAAATGGTCAATGATTCAGTCTAGGGATACACATAATATATTCATCTAAAAGTATGCAAATTAGGTAAGAAAGGAAACAGATTAAACTCTCCTTTAAGTAAAATGTTAAAATAATTTCCTTGTCTGGATTTTCAGAAGGGCAGATGAAAAGGTATAGTGTCCTCTGCCTGTCCAAATATGTCAGAGTAGCCTTGCTGCTATTTTCAAAAGATTAATTTGTTTGTGACACAAAACAACAATTTGTGGTAAATAATGATTCAAATGCAGTTTGGACAATTATTTGGCTCAATTGTGCCTTTCTCTGTTGCAAAACCTAAACAGTTAGCCCATTTAATAGATGACCTCGCAGTCTTAATTCAGTTCCATTTTGGAAAAATTGAAGGACACATCTTAGATGAATTCTTTGAAAACCCTTTCCTCACTCTTCAGTTTGTAACTAGTATGTTGGCCATGAACAGATAATAAGCAAATTGCTGCTATGAGATCATTTGATGATGGCACAGGTTGATTAGGTATCCTTACTAAAGAAAATAAATGGAGCGAGTACTCTCCTTGTCACTTCAGTTCAGTTTTTTCTACAGGAGATCAAAACATATTTTTAGCTTATGTGATGTAATGTGGTCACATAGCCCTCATGACTGCACTAGACTGCATCTCACCAATCCTTGCCTTGTCTCAGCTTGCCATTTGTATAACAAAGAGTTGAGGCAATAGGATGTATGTTGGAGTAGTCCAGAAAGAGGACTGACTCTGTGGATGTTAGGATGGCTCTAACGACCCATTACAAAGACTTTCAGAGAGCAATTACTCAAAAATGACAGAATTTACATCACAAGCCATTGCCTCAGGTAAGAATTGACCACCTCAACCTTCCACACTGTAGACAGGTTAACTTATCCTCTCTGTTGCAGTATAGAAGTGTCTTGTCCCAAAAGATGAATGCTGAATTTAGGTATTTCTTTCTGGGCAGAGCATCTTCCATTAGAGCCAGGATCTCTACAAGTGTAGTTCTTGTCTTCTATGTATTTTTTTCTTAAGTTATGTATGACCCTGGATCCTTAAAAATAGTTTCTTTTAAAGGACTTTTTTATTTAATTAAATGAAATAAAAAATGAATGAGGTGGCTTCCCAGGGATAAATTGAGGTCAGATGGAAAGGTGTTGTGTCACTCTGCAGGTTTGGAGTGAGTTCCAATCAACTACTTTGGAGAAGGTGTTCTCAGGGCTGTGTTCTACCTGCTGTGACATGGACCTTGAACCTATGTGGCAGTTGGTGGACTGTCATATGATCCTGGTCTGGTGTTTGTTGGCATTTATCAGTGCTCTCTTTCAGTGGGTTGTGTCCCATGGCTCTTTGAAAAAGCCATGATGGATCCACTTTGGAAAAAGCCATCCATGGAGCAGAATGTGCTAGCTAACTACATACCAGTCTCAAACCTTCTCTTTTAAGGAAGGTTATTGAGAAGGGAGTGGCAACTCAGCTTGAGGCTCACCTTGAGAGGTTTGATATCTATGAACCATTCCAGGTATGTTTCAGGCCCCATCACACTACAAAGGCTGCACTCATCAAGGTGTTTAATGTTCTGCTCTTTTCGATAGATGGGGACAGAACTCTGTTGTCACTTAATGCAACTCCTTGGGAAGCTCCCTGAGCCTTTTAGATAAGGCACTCTATAAATAAAATTTGCCTTGCCTTGTCTTGCCTAAGTGGGTTGGAGGAAGGAAGATTTTTTTTTTATTCAGACCATGGAGGAAGAGGAGGGCGGGAGATGAAGTATTACAAGGGTGTTGGAAAAGGTTTAACTTTTCTTATTTTTCTGTAACAGCTACACTTCACAAAGTAGACTTCACTGGTGAAGTGCAGGTTTGGGTGATGTTTGATCTTTGCCAAGAGTTAACTTCACAGAGGATTTCCATGGATTTTGCCTTACCAAATGGATGAACAACTTTGCAAAGTTTTGTTTGTTTGTTTGTTTTACTTCTGAACAAATACCAAGTGAATCATAGTAGGTGCACTCTCTCCAGCCCTAGGTACAATATCAATGTATTCCCAAGTCCTTTGTGTGGCAGAATTGCTTAGTCTCATTTTACAGTTCTCTCGCCCAAAGAACTTGAGAAGACACTCTTATAACCATAAGAGACACTTTAATTATACATATTAACACACAGTATTGCAGAACCTGATAGAATTTAAAGTGTAGAGTTTAACCAGACCTTAGTAATGTCTTTGACATTGTTATGCCTGACAGTCTTCATGGTAAAGTACACAAGTCTGGTACAGTACATGTGAACATACATAAGGAGGATTCTAACTAGTTTGGGCACAAAAAACAGATGGTTGTGGTAATCACTAATCTGAGCAGAAAGAAGTGGTAAGCAGCATCTCTCAGGGATCTGTTTGTGGGCCATTTTATGTTTATTACTTTCATCAACAATCTTGATGCTAGGGTCTTGTGCATGCTACTTAAAGTTGCTGATGACAGTAAGTTGATTAGGGTGGTGAACTACACTGAAGCTTCAGGCAAACTTCAGGACTTGAACATGTTGGTTTTCTGGTCAGACTCCTGGGCTAGGATATTCAAAGCCGTTTTGTGCTTGCTAAATGGATTAGGTATGCAATAAGACGTGACAGGGTGTGCATGGAAGATATTTTACTGCATGGCCAGGGGCATAATAAGGCCCAAGGATGCAGGCTGAGTGACTTTAGCTGCTGGCCGTGCTGTAAAATATTTTCCATGAATGCCCTGGTGTGTCTTATTGAACATATAAAATGGGCTAAATTTTTTCCTATGTGTTTTCACAGTAATCATGTCATGTTTTAATAGAGATAAAACACATTTGTTATGAGAATTTATGCTGAAATAGTCCTTCCACCTGCTGCACATTGACATCATTCTGCACATTCTGGACAAATTTTGTCCTTTACTGCCATCAGTAGTTCTGGTTTCAAGCACTACTCCCCGAGCACCTGTATATGTTTGAGACAACTGCTGTCATGGGAAGTTAGACATAGATAGAGAGCAAGCACTGAAGACAGAAGGGGAGATGCAATGTAAACTGGGTTTTTCTTTTTTTTACTGTCACTGATTATGGTATGGCACCAGAGCAGGAGCGGGCGGGAACATGGAGAATCGGACACAGCTACTTTCATGGGAACTGTGAAAGAGGGAGATAAAGAGCGATAATTTCAACTTAGACTGTTTTACATATGCCATCACAGTGGGAGGAGGCGGGATGATGAGAAGCGGCAATGAGCTCCTACACACGGAGAGAGCAGCTTTAGCGGCAGTACTGTGTCATTCTCTTCATGTAAATTTAACTACTGGTAGTAAGCAGGGACTCAGAGAAGTGAAGGCATTTGAAAACTATTTAAGCATGTATTGGGACCATGCCACTGAACAGGTAAAAACTCATTGATAAAAAAAAACTGCTTGATGTGGGTTCTTCAGTTTAATTTCCTCACTAACATAAATAAAAAAAAAACATGGTAGCATCTGAAAATGAACAGTCTAACGACTCATGGATTTTTTTTTTTTTTGCTATGCAGTTCTGTTTTACTGTACTTGTTATTACCTATGCTTGAAACAGAGTTCTTGAACAGGTAATAACCAATCAGAAAGCAGGATTTGCTGTCACCATTTTATAATGCAATACAAACTGTGACTAGTGCTCCCAAAGCAGGGATCTTGATGAATTTGCTGTATTGGAAGGTACAATCAGGGAGGCAAAAATATATGTGCTTCAGGAACTGAACTATGACAGTGTCCCTATGCAAAGAAGACTATGCTAGCATAAAGTCTCAATAGTGTATTCTAAGGTCTGGCGAGGCAGTATATAGCTGTAGATGCACACATCTCATCTAATGTCTGGAGCACCCCCCTTTCCCTTGTCCTGTACATGTAATATCATATTCCCTGGCATATAGTATTCATACCACCACCCCAATCTCATGTCCAGCACGTAATATCATAATTCCTGATGTCTAGTGTCCACCCCGATAATGTCAGTAAGTACTCCATTCCCTGAATCTCCCATCCATCGATGCATTCCAACTTGTTGGTTGTCCTGTTGTACCCCTTTACCCAGACCAGTGTGCCAGTAACTCCCTCACCTCAGACTGCATCCAAAAATTCACCACTCAACACCACTACTAGCAGCCTCATTCAACCAATGCATACTGTCAGTAAGCATTGGTTTTGCAGGGTGGAAAGCAACCAGCAGTGGTGGAGAGCAGTGGAGGATTGCCAGTCATTGGCAAAGGGGATGAGGGAGTTGGCATACTGATCAGGTAGTGAGGGTGCATCAGGACTAGTAGGGGTAGGTTGCCACCATGGACTGGGCTAGGGCTCGGACATGTTTAGGCATTACTGATTACAGTGACTGGGCAGTGTGTGGACTACTAGATGCCAGGGATTAAGATATTACATGCTAGAAGGACAAGTGGAAGGGGTAGGAGTAGCACTAGGGATTACATTATTACATGCTGGATAGGCAATTGGGGGGAGGGTTACGGCACAGTCCTGGTTTACTCCAGGACTATAATGAGGTGTAAATGGGAAGCAAAAGTTCCCATAGCACCTTACCAGTACTGTGGGGTCATTTGTATGGGTAAGTGCACATATGGCAGATTTCTCTACAGGAGTAATCACCATTTGTGGGCTCTTACAACCCATTTTCTCCTGCAATCCCAATATTTCTCTGTTGTCCACAGTCCTTCTGTGACCTTTAGGGCATTGTGCTTTTCAAAAGCATTCAGGATAGTGTCTGGCTCAGCTGGGGTGGTATACTAGAACGTGCCATTATTGCTCACTATGTGCTTTAGGTTTGTTCCAATATACACCAGTCATTTGCACCAGGTTTGTGCCTGGAGCAAATGTTCTGTGAGCAGTCAAGGATCTCTGAATATCTGGCCCATGGAGCCTCAGATTCAATGTAGCCAAATAAAAGGTGCTATTTTTGTTGGGGGGGGGACAATCAGAGGGAGGACATATAGACTGTGGCATCCTTGTTGCAGTTAGGTAGGAAACGGGCTTTGGTGTAATAATAAAGGGGCTGGAGCATAACAAGCAGTGCAGGGCTTCTGTCAAGAAAGCTAGCAGAATTCTGGGGAACCCTAAAAGTGGGGTTACCAGCTGGGCACAGATGTAATCAGGCCACTTTACAAGGTTGTGGTCAGACTCCATCTGGAGTGCCATGTGCAGTTCTGAGCTCCTCAGTACAAAAAAAGACACTGATGCAGTTCACACAATTCAGAAAAAGACATTCAAAATAATCATGGATTTGGGGGACAAGAGCTATAAAAAGAGACTGGTAACCCTTAACATGTTCTCCCTGAAGAATCAGAGGCTGAGATAGGGTGTGATCTGCCAACTGTATACTCAATGATATTAAAAAGATTGAATTGAAAGAGGTATTTTATCTGCAGTTCTTCAGCAGAACATTGAGACATGCCCTGAGTTCAGAGACAGTAAATGTAGAGGTAGTAGGCATTTCTTCTCCCAGAGCGTGGTGAACCCATGGAGCAGTCTGTCAGCTAAGGTGCATGACATAAAGATGGTACAGGTCTCCAAGGTAAGACTGGACATGCTCCTGCTTATCAAGAAAATCGCAAGGTACCCTGTGTAGTGGAATAGGCAGATATAAATTAGTGAATCTTTGCACGTCATATTTATTCATCCCTGATTATGACGTGGGTTGAGGGGGGAGCATGTACTGTAGCTACACTATAGTCAGGTTTGATTTGGCACTTTAATGTGAAACCCATATTTTAGCTACTAATAGCTCAGTTGCCTTTGACCAAGTGACCAGACAATTAGTAAGCATATCCTTTGTATAGTGAACATCAAGCCCTGTAAATGTGATGCAGTTCTGTTCTGCCATTTTGGTGTTAAATCCCCCTCAAAATGTTTTATAAGACTTGTTTGCTCACCTATAAATAATGGGCATTTCCCAATGTTCAGTGGGGCAGTCAGCTACACATGCCATGCAGAGAACAAAGTGGTGCTATACATAAGCCACTGATGCCTAAACATCCATTGGATACTGGGTTTCAAAACTGCAGCTGCATGGCTGTTGGCTTTCCTGAATTCCCTGACCTTCCTCCTCCTACGTGATCTGCTGTGCAGCTGCTGCTTTGTGCATGCCCATCTTTTCTGCAGGCCTGCTTTTCCTTCAGACACGCTGTTTCTTCTGCCGCCTTGTCTTTGCATTGCTTCTGGTGTTGAGGTCTACTTCCTTTATAAGTTTTTCCTGTGGTATGCTGCTATTGGCTTCCTAGTGCATTCTTCTAGTTCCTCCCTACTCATTTGTTTCTTGTTCAGGGTTCCTTTCTCACTTCTCATCCCTGCTAACTCCCTGCTCTATGCTCCCCCACGTGTTCTGTCCATCCTTGATTTTTCTTCTGGGCCATCATGTTATTCTTCTTACCCAGATGTTCCTCACCTATCATATTCTTTCAGTCTCCACAGGCCTTCACTCCCTTTCACATCTCTTGCTGTCTTCTGGGCATACACCTTCCTCCTCACTCCCATACCACCTAGCCAGACCATCATACTTACCTGTTGCCTAAACAAGCATTGCATTTACAGGGCTTAACCTTCCTCAGATCCTTGGGCTTTCACCCCCAATTATAACTACTCATCCCACTTACTCAAGCATTCACTCTTTTTATCGTGCCTGTTTATCTACCCAGTCTATCACCTTCCTAAGTATCTGTGCACAGTATTACTAGTCCTTGCCTCCTTACTGTACAATACTACCTCTTTCTTTCTCTCCTACCAGACCTTCCAGGTCGCCCCTGAAAAAGGGACTGTTATGGTCCCAGTGGGCTCCCCTGGTACCAAAATTAAATAACTAAATACCTTGCAAATCAAAGGCTATTTTATGGGCCTTGCTTGGCTATCTGTCCCTGGAGGGTAATGTGATCACTCTGCTTTTCTGAAGTCCACATCTCTATTTTGGAGTCCTCGCTGAGAGGGGATTATTTTAGTCATGCAGACTGACTTTGTGGCATCTCATGACCTCTCCAGGTCCTTCTTCTAACCTGGAGGGTAGGAATCTCCCTCCAGGGGCCCCTTTAGCCATGCAGTTTTAATCAGCTGCATCCCATAAAGTTGTGTTTATGACTTCTGCTTCTTGAGGGTAGAACTTCACTGTTCCTGGGGGTTCCTTGGAAGATGCAGATTGACTCACTGGCACCTCTTGAAGCAATTCTTCATCTGTCTGCCTATGGCCTGTCTGGTCTCATTCTGCATCCCCTTGCTTTTTTTTTCCACAATCAACACCAGGCGTACTACAGAACATGGCATCATCGGTATCCATTTAAAATACTGAATCCCAAAACTCATTTCACTTTGTCCAGATGCCTGGCAGACTTAGCAGCTAGACATTGGGCATCTCGAACTGTGGTCCCACCGGTGTCAGTGTCTGGATCGCTGGGATTGCTGGTGCTGTGTGTGTGCACTATATTGTGTTGGGGTTGGGGGGGTTGTTGTATATGGAAGAAGTGAGGGAAGTGTGCGTGTTTACTGGTAGAATGCTCAGGTTCTGTTTTCAGTGTTTTGTCTGGTTCAATTTGTGCTATGTGTGGATTCTGCTGTTTGTGCTGCTTCAGAGAACAGTGCTATTTTATGGTGTCTCAGACTGGGGCCATGATTGATCTCCTCATGTATGTTCCTGCTGCAATGGTAAGCACCTGTGGAAGCAGCTGATGCCCATCACCATGAATGGTCCCACGTTGCCTATTCTTCACTTTTGCTGGCATCCCTGAAGTACGTCAGCCTTGGATAATGTAAATTAATTACTGGGGGGGGCTCCGCCCCCCACATTAACTGTGATATACAGTGTTTTTGTGACTGACACATGCATTTTTAAGTTTTGTCAGTATCGGGCTGCTGTTACTTGTGGTGTTATGTTTTTTGATCTTGTGTACTCAGTCTTTTAGCAGTCGGGATTTCAAGTTTATGTCTTTCATTATGTATTCAACTCATCATGCTACCAAGATCAGGCATAAGCCATCCAGCAGTGGTTACTCTCACCACCCCCATGCTTTAAGGTTGGGGCCCTCTTTGATGCAGAGGCTCCTGTAGCTGTACAGACTGACTTGGCTACATCTCTCAGTGTTAGCCCATTATAGGGATGGAGCAAGAGCCTTCTCCTCCAAACTGTTCTCCTGAACTGATTTCTAAAGTTGGCTGTGATTGAGCAGTCAAAATGGAAACAAATGCCAAGATGGTGGTGTCCAAAGCCAAGGCCCCAAGTTTTCCACAGTTCCATGGCTGCAGTTGACCATGGAATTTACTGCAGAAGTTGCAGCCAACTGCAGAAGTTGCAGCCAACTGTGGAATTTGCCAACAAATTAAAAATGTGTGACCGCTGACTTTCTCTTCTCCCTGCTACCCTCCTCATCCACCTGACAGAGTTTTGCCTCAGGTGGATTCCATGTGTCAGCAGGTTAGGAGGTGAAGAGTGCCCCCCCCCGGTGCAGCACATGGTTCACTGTACACCCACCTTCCCTGATATACCCAGGTCTGGAGATTAAAACATAATGTCACTAAACTATGCCGAGGTGTGTACCAGGTAACCTCCTGGAGCCATAGGCATAGTAGTGCAGCTGCATTTTCACCACGACTGGCTCTTCCCCCCTCCCAGACCAATCTTATAGCACTCAGTTCAGGGGTCTCCTTTACAAAATGTGAAATAACCATGAATAGCAAGTAAATGAAAAAGCCCCATTTAGCATATTCCATAGACCCTCAGCGAGCCACAATTAACACATACCTCAAAACAAAATTAAACCTTTGCAGAGGGTGATCACAAATTATTGTAAGCCACCTGAAGTAACTTACAAACTGAGGAAAGGGAAGGGGAATCCAAGCATCTGAGCATAAAACATTCTAGACAGCAACCCAGATAATGAGGAGGTAGAGGGGCATCTCAGAAATAAAACTTAAACTTGCATAGTAGAAATGATCTGAGGCATGCAGAAAAAAACAAAAATAATCACTCTGCCAAATCCACAACCTCCCAAGTCATGTTCCTACCAGCTCCTCAGTCGCAATAAGGATCTCAGAACCCACTACCCACCCTCAGTGCTCATTAGAAAAAATACTCAGAGGAGCTAGCTACTACTAGTAGCAGAAAGAAGAAAGAAAAATGTGCCCACCTCAAGGGGTCAAAACAAAAAATACCATGCTGTTCCATAGTCAGGAGAGAACATCTTAGCCCACTGCCTCTGCAGAAAGTTCCATCCTCTCTTCCGATAATTGTTCAGCCTTCTCTTCCATATGAGAGCCATTCTGACGATCCCCTGAAGAATGCTGCTGCAGTTTAAAATCAAGCCTTTGCTGCTTAGGATCGATATGCTTGTAGCCTCTCTCCATCAACACCATACCAGGGGAAGTACCTAGGTCTAGAAGAAATCACCAAGCCTCATTGGGGTGAGTAAAAGTCTCAGTCCTGACAGGGAGAAAAATCTGTAGAGTGGCCGGAGGAGCTAAGAAGCACATACGCCTCTTTTCTTTAACTAAGTCCTGCACCCTGTCAAAAGCCTTTCACTTCTCAATTACTCTGCAGTGCTAGGGAAGTCCACCTGAGGTGGAATCTTTGTTCCCTGCCAAAAAAGATCTTTGATGGCTTTTGCCGCCCACAGAATACGCTCTCTGTCTTGAGACCGCAATAACTGGAAAATCAGTGGTCGTGGATGAGCTCCTGAGACAGGGGATAGTGGACCCAAAGGACTCCAAAGAGCTCTATCTATTTCTATGTGGGGGTCCTTCTTAAGTGAAAGTATTTGAAGGAGCATCTTCTGGAAAAAGGATATAGGGTCCGACCTATCTACTCCTTCAAGCAAACCAGCTCTAAACTGTTATGCCACTCCCAAGTTTTCGAATCATCTAGGCAATCCTAAATTGAAATAGAAGATTCTAGAGATCTGTTCTCCAGAGATGCTGACAATTTATATTTTTTTGCAGTCTAACTTTCCAGCTGATCCTCTGAGGCCATAGCCAGAAAATTGGTAAGTACACCAATACTGAAAATCTTTAAAAGTAACCAATTTTAGGGTTGGAAAAGCACTTTTAGAGCACGCTCCAACTTTCTCAGTGTTCCTTGATGTGAATTCATGTTAATTCATTTTCATGCCTGTGCCAACGTTGGGGAGGACACTAAAAACATTCCATGTTGTGGCTGGGGGTCCTTTCTATGGTGTTGCTGTGTTTAGGCTTAATATGATGAAAACTGTTTGACCGGATTGTGAATGCTGATATGCAATCATGCTTAGGGAACAGATAGAGAGACAGATAGACAGACAGACAGACAATTGTTGTATTACATATATACACATCTGCCTCTGTTTGTCTGTCTGTCTGTCTCCGTCTGTCTATCTATCTACCCACTATCTATCCATCTAGCTATCCAGCTATCTGTCCATCTATCCTGATGTGCTGCTCTGCTAAGTGAACTAAGTGAACAAACATTGTGATGTAAAAATAAATGTATGAAACATTCAAAAAGGCTTGTTCTATTGTGTGTGTGTGTGTGAGTGTGTGTGTGTGTGTGTGTGTGTGTGTGTGTGTGAAATTCAAGCAAAAACATGCTGTTGCTGTCTAAGGCTTGTCTGATGTTCTAGGCAATGCAGTTTTGATATTATGTGGCATCCATGAGCCATAATAACATTCATGAAGATGTGAAGGTGGTGTGCAGTGAATGTGACATCTTTAATTTCATAGTACTGATAAAACAAAAAAAGACACATACTCAGTTGTGAGAATGATCTATTAGGATTTATTAGCAGTTTGAGTTCAAGGACTATATATATATAAATATATATATAGTCTCTATCATATCCTCCGTGTCCCTCACCTCCTGCCATGTGTACTTATTGAGCCCCGTTAGCCTCCCCTTGTAAAGCATTTGATTCAGATCCTGCACCATTGAGGTAGCCCTCCTCTGCACTGCCCACACTTTGTCTACATCTTTACTGAATGCGATCTCCAGAACTGGACACAGTAATCAAGATGGGGTCTTACTAGAGATCTATATAGGGGCAATTCCATTTCTCTTTTCTGCTGGCGATACCCCTTCCTATGCACCCCAGCATCCCACTAGCCCTCAAAACTGCCCTGTCACATTGCCTGAACACCTTTAGGCATCCGGTCAGATCTCTTTCCTTTTTTGGTCATTGTAACACCACACCCCAAGTGAGCAACAGTGTGTTTTTTTTTTTTAAACACTGGCCTTCTGGGCTCATTTCTTTATGTTCTGGTTTGCCCTCTTAAATGGTTTATTTGCATACCACATTTACCACAAACCACATTTATCCATCATTTACCCCTCATTTTTGCTTATGTATTCATCAAGTTTCATGAGCAGAGGTTTGTTTTGTCTTTTTCTAATCTGATAAAAGGGGAATATTACAATATAAATGCATGACTCTACAAGCAAAATGTCAAATATGAAGACAAACAAAAAAAAGTATAAAAATAAGGTGAATAGGGCAACAATTATATGCCACAGAATTGCTGCATAAATAATCGTCCACCACCGCAGAAGTCCAAAAGTGCCACCGAAAAATCGGGGCCATGACCAAAGCCTTGGTTCCCCAGAGGTTTTCTCAGTGGGGAAGGGGGTTGCTCTCCTCCATGCCTCATAATTGTATGTCTATAAATTTAGAGCTGGAAGATGTTGCTGTTCTCTCCAGAATGTGCCCTTCCTCAGATCAAGCATCTCCTTTCCTACTGTATATAAGTACTTGTCTGGTCCTAATTTTTTTATTTGGCCTGATTCCTAAGACACCTTTGGTCTGTGATGATCTCATCAGTATGAGAGCTCTAGTACTGGCCCCCTTCTTAAGAGAGTTCCTGCATCTTTACAGCACCCCAAAACTGTACTAGCTTGCTAAGTAAGGACAGAGAGTGTGTAAGTCAATGTTAAATCATGTTGCATGAGCATTGTACCTATTATCCATCAGACAACTTCAGTACCCTCTACTGCAGCATTGCCTCCTGCAAATTCAGACCTAATACCTACCTATTTCCCCTTATGTTTTCTTGGCAGTCCTACATACATAATTAATGAGCCTGATGGTTCATAGGACTGATATACTTTGCCCGTGGTTTGTTGAGGCAGTGGGTGACACTCACCATGCCCCCACCAGGGAGTAGTTTAACTGCACATATCTAAGGATAGCCTAGTTACATTGCTGCTGCCCTCCTTTGGTGCTTCTTTCCCTTCAGGGTTGTGCATTCTTCTCTAAGTTACCATTGGTTTCAGAGAAACTTGTCCATGCTACATGTCTATGGGTGTAACCTTCCTCAAGGGAGACCCCGTGTCTTTATAGCACTCCAAATTGTTGGCAGCCCATAAAGCAGGGGCAGAGGGAGATAGAGTGCAAGCCAAAGTTGCAATCATGTTGCATAAGCATTCTACATTCTTCCAACCAGATAACCTCAGTACCCTCCACTGAATCACCTACTACCAATTCAACCCTAAATCCTCCCAGTTGTTATTTATGTTTCCAAAACATTAGTACATAGGGAGCCTGATGGCCCATTGAACCAAAAAACAGCCAAGAACTGAAACCTGAAACTTTAGGCTTCCTAAGATCCTGTAACAAAGATGTTATGCTGGGCATTTTGACAATTAAAATGCTAAAAAAAAGATATACTATATTGCCACAGTAATGGCACTATAGTTAGGGTTGAGTAAGCACTTTAATGTTAAACTTCAGATTTTGCACCTTAATAGTTTTGCCACCGTATGATGGATTTGCCTGAAATTTTTTACTTACAGTCTGGTACAATAGATCTTTGGATCTGGCAAGTTGCATTATGATCGGATGTATGGTTGCAGAGTTACAGAACACCAAAAAATGCAAAAAAAAATACTTTTTCTGTTTCTTTGCTCGCGCCCACAGCCCAGACGATTTGTCCATTCAGTCCAGAATCTTCAGGGAAGATACGATCTGGGTCATGATGTGTCTTTCAAAGATTTGGTGTATAAAATATTAAACCATTCAAAAGGAAATCCTTGACCGGGCTGAAGAGTGGCTCGAGTCCTGGTCCTGCTACAGGATGGCAGCATCCACTACTCCTCCGCACCACCTTCCTGCCTGAAGTCCAACACTGTAACCCTGTAGGGTGGAAGAGTGGTGCCTCTCTTCCCAGCATTCGGCATGAGTCTGCCTGCCACCTCCAGTGTCCAATCCCAGGCACAGAATCATAAAAAGGCATGAAGGAAGCACTTGACAGGGCTGAAAAACAGCTTGAGTCCTGGTCTTGCTATGGGATGGCTGCACCCACTACTCCTCCGCATCGCCTTCCTGCCCAAGGTCTGAGACCATAGCCATGTAGGGCAGAAGAGTGGTGCTTCTCATCCCGGCATTTGGCATGGGTCTGCTAGCCACCTCCAGTGTCCAACCCCCGGCACAGAATCAGAAGAAGGCATGAAGAAAGCCCTTGACCGGGCTGAAGAGCAGCTCGAGTCCAGGTCCGCTATGGAACAGCCTCACCCACTACTCCTTCACATCACCTTCCTGCCCGAGGTCTGAGACCATAGCACTGTAGGGCAGAAGAGCGGTGTCTCTTGTCCCAGCATTTGGCATGGGTCTGCCTGCCACCTCCAGCATCCAGCCCCCGGCACAGGATCAGAAGAAGGAATGGTGAGCTCAGGCTTGATAACCTTTAACCACATTGGCTCACAGGATGGTCTGCCAACTTATTATTGGCTGGCCAGTCCTGCTGATTTGTTTTGAACTGAAAGGCACCAGGCTAGACTTTCAGCTGCACTATTTCTGCCTGATTTTCAAGCCAGAAGCCGACAGTCTGTATTTATACAGCTATTTAATTTGAAAGCTCTCCTGTTTTTATTCATGACAAAACTGTGTGTTAAATCTGCACTACCTAGTTTCACTGTGCCACAGATCAGTTAGATGTAAGCCAGACTGTAGAAGCTGTAATATATTAAGTTAGCTGGTTAGTCAGATTGTGTAATACTGTCCAGCGTTAGGAGTTGTAGTAGAAATTTTGCTGCTGCAATTTGTTTGCCATCTGTTGGTTTTGTTACCCTCACCTCTGTCTGAGCCCCCTTTGTATCCCCCATCCCTGCTCACTCTCACTTGTGCCCCTCCCCTCCCTCTTTGCTACACAATACCTTAGCTATTTTCTCCACAATACCTGGATCTGTGCCTTAAGCGTCACAGCCCTGACACCCCCACCCTCCCTGCATTGTTCTTTCTTATTACCTACACCTTTTAACCCCCTGCTGTTTCCCACATCATTCCACCAGCCTAATCCTTTCCTTTGTCCAAGGAATTTACTGCAGTTCGTCTTCTCAACATACAGCCCCATCTTCCTTTGCCCATCTGTGTTTTAGCTTGTACATCCCTCATCTTTGCAGAAGGAAGCCTTTGACCAGGCTGAAGAGTGGCTTGAGTCCCAGTACTGCTACGGGATGGCCACACCTACTACTCCTCCACATCACCTTCCTGCCCGAGGACGGAGACTATAGCCCTGTAGGATGGAAGAGCGGCGCCTCTCATCCCAGTATTCAGCATGGGTCTGTCCTCTACCTCCAGCATCCAACCCCCAGCACAGAATCAGTAGAAGGCACCATGAGCCCCTATACCCCTAATACTACACCTCAACATCCCCCTAGAATTACCTACTGCTTTAGTGGTCTGCTTGGATGATTTTAGGTTATCAGTGATGATGATGCCCAAGTCTCTTTCTTCCCTTGTGACTGCCAGCAACTCCCCTCCCAGCCTATAGGTGGCTTCAGAGTTTCTCTTCCCTATGTGCAGGATCTTGCATGTATTTGCATTAAACCCCAGTTGCCTCTCTTCCGACCATTTTACTAGTTTATCCAGATTTCTTCTCATTATACCCACCCCATCTTGATCATCTACTCTGTTGCAGATCTTGGTATCATCTGCAAACAGTGTGTCAGGGTGGAAGGTGTTTGTTCAGCACCTATCACTTTGAGAAATGGGGTACCCCAGGGGTCAGTGCTGGGCCCCCTTGTTTTTTTTTTATTATACATGAATGATTTACCAAATCATTGTTTACCTGGCACTTGCATACAACTTTATGCTGATGATACAATATTGTATACAAAAAGTCATGATACAAACACAGCAATGATGATCCTGCAACAGGATTTTTTCAACACACAGAAGGAGCTTATAGAATTAAGATTACTTTTACATGAATAAAAAAGCCTCTCACAATTCCCTTAATGACTGGAAATCCACGATGGTCACCCCAGTTCACAAGAGTGGTGACTATGCACTCCTTGGGAATTATCGTCTGATCTCAATACTCCTTCCACTCTCTAACACCCTGGAGAACATTGTGGCTGACCAGCTTGGGGAGTACCTAGCGCTTCACCAGCTGCAATGTGTCCAACAACATGGGTTCTGATATGGGCATAGTACCACCACAGCTTTATTCGAATTTACTGGATTCTTACACAGTTCCCTGGAACAAGGGCTCATGGTTGGTGCAACTTTCATAGACCTAACCAAGGCCTTTGACACTGTTAACCACACACTCCTGACTGGTCAACTCCACTACATCAGACTGTCCTCAGACACGACTACATGGTTCTCAAACTACCTCACCAATCACTTACAGCAGGTGAAAATCAGAGGGGCTCACTCTGAAAGGTCAGTATGCTCTGGGGTCCCTCAAGGCTCCATCCTGGGTCCACTATTGTTTAGTATATTCTAAATACTCTCCCTACCTTCTGCCAAGGCCACATTCTGCTCTACATGGATGATGATGCTTTTTTCACCAACCACTCTCATCCACCGCACCTTCAAGACCAGCTCCAGAATGGCTTTGCATCTGCAGAAACATGGTTTGCTGAACACAAACTCATACTGAACCACAAAAAAAAAAAACAAGACAATATTGTTTACCAGTAACCTCAGCAAACACAAGAACTTTCCTCCTACCATCAAAAATGCTGTTGGGACACCACTCGAGTGGGTCCAGCAAATTAACTATTTGGGTATAACTGTGGACACTACATTATCCTATCCTCAGCACATTAATAATGTCACAAAGGAGCTAAACAGGAGAATAGGGATGCTACACAGGTACATACCCTACCTGACCCCTGACACCCTGCACACGGTCATCCATAGTTCATTAGTCCCCCTTGCTGGCTATGGCATTACCATCTACGGATCTGCCACTGTGACTGCCTGATGTTGCATCAAAACAACCTTGAATAAAACCTGTTGCCTACTCACTGGTGCTGATAGACATGCACACATGTGTAATCTCTATGCCCAGGCTAACTGGCTACAATTTGACAGCAGACTCAGATACCATACCTGCCTGATTGCTACAAAAGTTAGCCATGGATTGATGCCACCCAGTGTCCAAGCTCTCCTAACCCCACCTCTGACCCAGTGTACTACCAGGAAATCCATCAACCAGTTGTTCAGAACGTCACACTGCCGCACAACACTTGGGTAGTGAGCATTCTCATATAGAGCCCTGCTCTGGATCAACTCACTATCACCTGAGATAAACAATACAATGTCTCTGGGCTCCTTCAAACACCTGCTCAGGCAACACCTTGTCTCTGAAGAAACCTGCAACTGCTACCAATAGGCCAACCCCCCCCCCCCCCCACATTTGTCTTACTTGGTACAACAAACATTAGCACTACCCTGCTCCCCAGCTTTCTTGCACTTATTCTTTCCCCCATTCTTCCCTTTGCCCCTCTCCTGCCTCTTTTCTTTCCCCTTATAAATTTCCTCTCCCTACACTGCTCTACCCTCCCTCTGTCCACTACAAGCCAGTAATTTAGTCTGACTCAGGCACACATTGTACTATATCTTCAATGCTTTCTGTGAGGGAGCAATCTTAGAACTCATACTCTCAAATGTGAACAGTGACATGAACTCAGATCTAGAAGTGGGTAGTCATCTGGGAACAAGTGACCACCAAACAGTGTGGTTCACAATAAACTCAGCTACAGAGTCAAGCCATGCAAAAGTGAGGGTACTGGACTTCAGGAGGAGGGCTGACTTTGGCAAGATGGGAGAGTTCCTTAGAAAAGCAATAGCAAACAGGCTAGAATGATGGGTGGAGCAACAATGGGGAAACATCAAAACTGCCATCACAGAGGCAACAAGCCTTTGTGTCAAGCAAATAAACAAATCAAAATGAAAGAAAAAGCCACTATGGTTCTCAAAAGTGGTAGCGGGGAAGGTTAGGGAGAAAAAGATAGCATTTAGGAAGAATAAGGAAATGCAGAAGGAGCAGGACAGAAAAATGTACCAGTTAAGGAAGAAGGAAGAAGGGAGGGAAGTCAGAATAGCAAAGGCCCAAACTGAGGAAAAGATAGCCAACTCAATTAAGAAGGGGGATAAAACCTTTTATAGGTACATCAGGGAATATAAAAAGACAAAGGGAGGGATAGTGAGGCTGAATAGAAAGGACAGTGGGTGGGAAGAGAGGGACAGTGAAAAAGCTGGGATACTGAATGAATACATCTGCTCAGTATTCACAAAAGAGTAGGAGGGGAGGTGCCTAATCCAATTAACAGAAGCACTCTGGAAAGGGGGGTCGATCCCAGTCCTTTCACAGAAGACAGGGTTCTGAAAGAACTAAAACTGAAGGAGGACAAAGCAATGGGGCCTGATGGAATTCACCCCAGAATTCTAAAAGAATCAAGGGGAGAACTAGTGGCACTACTGACTACCCTTTTTAACAAATCATGGGAGGATGGTGTGGTACCTGAGGACTGGAAAAAGGCAGATGTGATTCCCCTTCACAAAAGTGGGAGCAAGTCAGAGGCAGGAAACTAAAGACCTGTCAGTTTGACCTCTGTGGTAGAGAAAGTGATGGACTCACTTCTGAAGGAAAGAATTGTTGAGTACCTAGAGGTCAGTGGGGCACAGGACACAATGCAGTATGGGTTCACAGAGGGAAGGTCATGTCAGATGAATCTAATTGATTTCTTTGACTGGGAGACCAAAGTAGAAGACCAGGGAGGGGCTGTGGACATGGCCTACATAGACTTTAGCAAGGCATTTGACACAGTCCCACACAAAAGATTAAAAATCAAATTAACCAGCCTGGGAGTGGGTCCCACAGTGGTAGCCTGGGTAAAACATTGGCTGGACAACAGGACACAGAAGGTAATTGTAAATGGAGTCTACTCTGAAAAAAGAGGGGTTACTAATGGGGTACCGCAGGGTTCACTACTGGGTCCAGCCCTTTTTAATATCTTTATAAGTAACATTGCAGAGGGACTGGAAGGAAAAGTATGCCTCTTTGCAGACGACACAAAGATCTGTAACATGGTGGATACACAAGGAGGCGTGGAAAGGATGAGAAGGGACTTGGCAAGGTTGGAGGAATGGTCAGAAGTATGGCAGCTTGGATTCAATGCAAAGAAGTACAAAATAATGCACCTTGGAAACAAAAACCCTGGGGAAGATTACACAATGGGAGGGGATGTAGTAACAAGAACAACAATAGAAAAAGACCTGGGGGTAATCATATCAGATGACCTTAAAGTTAGCAAACAGAGTGAGAAGGCAGTAGGGAGGACTGGGGGGATACTGGGATGTATAAGGAGAGGCATCACCAGCAGAAAACAGCAAGTTGTTATCCCTCCATACAGACAGTTGGTGAAACCCCATCTGGAGTACTGCATCCAGTTCTGGAGACCCCATCTCTGCAAGGACATAGACAGGATGGAGGCAGTCCAGAGGAGGGCAACTAAAATGGTACAGGGTCTGCAAGAGAAGCCATACAAGGAGAGATGAAAGGAGCTTCATATGTATACCCTTGAGGAAAGTAGGGAGAGGGGGGACATGATAGAAACTTTTAAGTACCTCAATGGAATCAACAAAGTTCAAGAGGGTAGCATCGTTCAGAAAAAGAGATGTGCAAGAACAAGGGGACACAATTTGGAGATAGATGGGGGATGGCTCAGAGGCAATGTGAAGAAGTATTTTTTCACAGAGAGGGTGGTGGATGCATGTAACAGCCTTCCTGAGGAAGTTGTGGGGTCTAAAACTGTGGGAGAATTCAAGAATGCATGGGACAGACATAAGGCAATTCGTGTGGGTGGTAGGAAGAAATAGGCTGTTGGTTAACTAAGATCTGCAGCTTATCCTGTAGGTAGGGAGATGGGCAGACTAGGTGGGCCAAGTGGTCCTTATCTGCTGTCAAAGTCTATGTTTTTGTTTCTAATACAGTACTTCCAATGTATGGAAACCATTGTATGTATTGTTGTCCTGTTTGGCCTATCTCCAGACCTGGAACCTATTTAAAGAGCTTCTCCTCACAGGTTTTTCAGAAATGACAATAAATAAATAAATTAAAAAAACAAATTTCCCTTTATAGTCTATGGGGAAAAAACATGTGTGTCTCATGAAAGTGTCACAAATGAAATTTTACTTTCGCAAATGGCCCTTTTACTTTCGTGCTGCTGCCATCTTGTTTTCAGTTAGTGAGAGGGAAAGATGTCTGGCATCTAAATTTGGGACCCTCTAGGTAAACACTAACTGTTGGGTTTACCTAGTCTGATCCTGAGGATGCCAACCCTATATTTTTTGGGGGGCTAACCCGCCCCCTGGGAAATGTCGTTTTAAACATCATAGAAAAAATACTTTTGCAAATCATGAAAGAAACTGCCAAAATACATTCGCAAATGCGAACATTTTGTGCTACTTTCTGTGAAACTTTCATAATTTGCAAAGTAACTTAAAAAAAACAGCAAATCTTTGCTATCACCCTGCAACAGAACAGTTGGATATTTTGGGTTGAAATTTGCAGGGTGGCAAGCCCTGGTCCCACAGATGTGCCTTTCAGTGGGTAGTCTGGTGCCAAAACATTTAAGGGTCCCAAAGTTACAGCATTCTGAAGTTAAGAAATTTCCCATAGGATAACATTGTGGCACCCTTGATGCCTTTCGGCGCCCATATCTTGAAAACGAAGTGAGTTATGGATTTTTTGCTACCTGCAGCTTAGCTCACTTTCAGATGAGCTAACCTGTTGAAACAAGTTTGAAAATCATAGGTTACACCAGCAGTGGGATTTTTTTTCCCTACCTTCTATGGTTAAAGAGATATTGGCAAAAAACATGTTCCAAGGGTTCCAAGGCTGCCTTTTCAGTGCATGTCAGTGCCCATATCTCATAAATGATGTGAGATATGGATTTGATTGATGTATGTTATGTAGACATCTCACTATCATGATTACAATGGCAGTGGAATTTTTTTCCTAGCTGCTATGGTTGCTGAGATATTGGCACATTACTGTTACAAGGGTTCCTTGTCATATAGGACTGCCTGTATGGCTCCGTACTTATGTGTGAGTGGGCGCGCATGGCCTAGAGGGTCATGCTCCCCCATAAGCATACCATTGCATAAACAATGGACAATGTGAAGGGAGTTCAGGGCCCAGAGGGCCCGCGATCCCACTAACACATACCACTTACCAGTTGCATTACGCTTTCTGAAAAAGAAGGGAAATTCATGACAAATAACTCTGTTAATGCATCGGTTAGGGTTCATACCACAGTGACAAAAGTATGGAAATGTGGTGTTAGGGTTGCCAACCTTACCACCACCACCCCACTCCCTACACACCAACAGGTATTGGGATGTGCATTGGGGTTGTCGTGCCTAACTCTCACCCCATTCTCCTAAACTGCACCACCTCAACTTGTTTACACTTGGAATGGGGTGAGAGTTAGGCCAATGACCACAACACACATCACAGTGCCTAATGGTGTGTAGGGTTGGGGTGGTAGGGGTGGTAACCCTAACACCACATTTCCATGCTTTTGTTACTGTGGTATGAACCCTAACCGATGCATTAACAGAGTTTTTTGCCATAAATATATATATATATATATATATATATATATATAAAATAAAATGCACTAGCACTGCAAGCCTTGTACAAATTTTATGACTTTACAATAAAGGGTTTTCACACAACAATCTCAAACTATAGCTGTGAGGGTTAAGGAAATTTTGTATGCACCTCAAATCTGTGGTTTAGAGAAAACCTTTCATTCCTTACTGCTGCAGTTTCTGCCTGGGGCTTAAAACTCATTATTGTAAAGTACAAAAGCAAAAGTTTCCACCGGGTGCCAATCTTGAGTGGCTTCTTGTGCACCCCTGTACCCAGATACCTGACACTGAGAGCCCAACCCAGTGCTGGGAGAATTAAAAAAACAAGCATTTGTCAATGCTGAAAGTTCACTGTTATTATTGCTGTTGTACATGCCTCCCATATTTTCCTGTGTATATTCCTCTGCATTGCATTTTAAGGCATCACTCTCAACACAAATTTCTGAAGTTCTTCCAGCATTGTTTACTTCATTAGATGCCTGTCAGTCTGTACGGGGTGGGCATTACGGTTGAAAACCCTAATGCCCCAGGTGTTTGTCGGTATTTTTGCTCCAGATTTTCAACATGAGCTTTTTGGGACCCCACCTCATGAACAGTGGTAGTATCATTTTGCTACTCAGTCCCAGAAGGTGATTTCGCACAGTGAATGTGCCATTCAGTGCCACAGGTGTGAAAACACATTTCTAGCAGGATGTGAAAAATGACAGCTATACTGTTTATGAGGCGGTGTGAAGAACTGGTAATGTTGAAAATCTGGGGTGAACATATGAAAAAGTGATGAAGTTATGAGTGTGCATAGAAACTATGTAATGCACGCTCATAACGCAGTCATTTTTTAGAATGTTTTCATCATATTTTCAAAATGGCTTTTTGGGACCTCTCCTCATGAACAGTGGCACTGGAATTTTTTAATTTGTTCCCGAAAGTTGATTTCACATAGCGACAGCAGCATTCTGCACCACGGGTGCAAAAACACATTTTGGGAAGGATGCAAAAAATGACAGCAATACTGTTCATAAGGGGGTGTGAAAAAATGGCAATATTGGAAATTTGGAGTGAAAATCTTAAAAATTGTTGATGTTATGAGCGTGCATAGAAACTGCACAATGGATGTTCATAATGCAATCATTTTACGGAGTTTTTTTTCACCAGATTTGCAATATGGGCTTTTTGGAACCCCACCTCATCAACAGTGGCACTGTCATTTCATTACTTGGTCCGGAAAGGGGGATTTCACGCAGTGACCATGAAATCACCTTTCAGGACTGAGAAACAAAATGACAGTGACTGTGTTCATGAGTGGGGTCCCAAGAACCCCATCTTGAATATTTTGGACCAAAACTCCAAAAGGTGGCTGAGATATCAACCTAAGTTGAACCCCGGCCCCCATTGATTGCCATAATAGGACTTACCGTGATTTTCTTCAGTTTGCGGTTGACTTTTGAAGAGTGTAGATGTGTTCCCAGTCCACAGAAGATCACTTCTCCTGACTTCTGGAGGTAAGTATGGGTGGGGGGGGTGCAGTGAGGAGGGGTGTGCAGAGGGAGGGTGCAGGTTGGTGGAGGGGGCAGCGGGAACGATGAGGGACCATTTCCTTTTTTTCAGGTTAAAAAAAGACATTGTGGGTCTGTTTTCTTTTTTACAGGTAAACTATTCATGATTTTGGCACACTGGGGTGGGTTCTCAGTGTGCCAGAGTATTGGGGGGTATCAATGCTGACCCGGGGATTGGGCATCCCGAGGTTGAAAAATATAGGGGCACATCCAAAACCGGGAGTTGGCATCCCAGTGTCAGAAACACCACAGTTAGTTTTTGACACACACTGGGGTGGGCTCCCAATGTGCCACATTAAAGGGGAAGGGCATATAACATGGAGATTAACCACCCCGATGTCAGTTGGTGGGGAGATCCACTAGTGCAAGTGATCGTGCTTACAGTTAAAGTGCCTTTGGGCACTGAATACTCCCAGCCCATATGGAGCATAGGCTGTGTCCTGCTCTGCATGGGTGGGAGAAAATAAGGAAACAGAAACAGCAGAACATGGAGGAGGCAGGTGAGGAATGCACTTCCTTTCACTTTTCAGGAAGGGACTGGTGGGGTGGCGAGGTGGGGGGGGAGATGTCACAACACAAACAGCTGTTTGCTCTGTGGTGACCTGCAGATGAAAGGAAAAAGCCAGCCACATGATTGGTGTGGCTTTTTCTTTTCAAATGCAGACCACTTCAGGCAAAACAGTGTCAGGACCAGCCTGGCTGATGATTGGTGTGATACTGTTGAACCCCTTGCAGAGCACTCTGCATTGGACAGACAGTGTCACACCCCTCAAACTTCACTGTTCCAATGAGTTCACAGAGCATGCACGAACTCAAAAAGGAAAGAAAATAAATTGCAGTTTCTGGGATACAATCCCAGTGGCATGTGGGTGCCCCTTTGCCCTTCCATTACATCAATGGGACCTCATCTCCAGTGTCAGAAGACTGTTTAAGTAAAATAAAAATAAATATAAAACATTTTGGCTGCTCTCCAGGATAACCATTCTTCTAACCCCCACCCTTTGGAAATATACTTTTTTTTGTTTTTGACATATACAGCCCATTACTGGGGTCACAAATCAAGGACCTCCATACAAATCAGCTGTGGCCACCAGCAGACATTACCCAGTGGACTTCCAGTTCCTAGATAAATCTTCCACACCACCATTGGTTTTGACAATGTGAGGCCAAACTCAATGTTAATCAGTGACTTTAAAAAAATTTCCCTGGCCCGGTGGTGCTGAGAGTTGAGGTGCTGGATGCCACACTTCATGCCACGCAAGCGACCCAGGTTTGGGAATGAGCCCAGGTTGTCAGGGGTCAGCCAGGGGGGAGGAGGATAGAGTGTCACAATGGATGCTCTCCTCCTCCTCTGTGGGGACAGGGGTTCTTTGGGCTGTGCTTGTCCATTGTCCTACCATGGGTGGAAGCACATCCAGTGGGGTGAACATCTCTCATGAGTCATGGGAGGGGAAGGCACTGTTAGGCACTTGATGACTATGGGCATTAGTACATCATCAGTCTGAACAACTTGTCCTTCATGCTGAAAATGGAGAGGAAAAAACAAGAAACCTCCCTAGCATCGAGCACCATGATGCTGGGATCCCTGTATGCCAGAACCCAGCTGAATACTTGGGAAAATGTGGAGGAAGTATCCCCTGGGCTGAGGCTAGGGGCAAGTACAAAAAAAATTCCCCAAAACACCCCCCCTGCCCTTCTAATGACTGGCACTTGAAGCCCAGCCCCGTGCCACAAAAGTTACCACTGTCACAGGCAGTGCCTGGTGCAAACTCTCTGCTCACTTCCTTGGCTGGTCACAATCTGAATACCACTACTGTGATCACGAACCAGCTGCACTCCTTTTGTTAGAGCATAACAAAAAGCAGTCAAGGCTAGTTGCATATAACAAACTAAACACAACACAAATTAATGCAAACATACAGCAACTTTATTTGAATGCAGTATATAACAAAGGTGCAAGGTGCCACAAAAATGTACCAGAAAGAATAACTTACATGTTATGAACCTCTGTCAGCATATGCCAACACCCCAATGATACTTGATTTGGTGCAGGTTGGGAGAATGGGTGCCACTGGATACTAAAGACTACTTGGATTGGGATAGGGTGAGGACTGGGTGCTGCTGGACATTGGGGAGTGGCTTCATTGGAAGCCTAAGACTTCTTGGACTGAAGCAAGGTGACACATTGATTGCCACTGGATGCCTGAAACTTCTAGTAGTGTAGTAGGATGAAGGCAGTGGGTGCAAGCGAATGACAGAGACTACTTAGAACTGAATTAGGGAGGTGGAGGGATTACCTCCAGACACCAGAGACAACATAGAGCAGAATGAGTGAGGGGTGGTGGTGTTGGATGCTGAGGACTTTTTGGATTAGGGCAGGGTGAGGGAGCGGAGACTCAATGGGGACAAGGAACTGCTTAGCATAGAAAGTTATTTTTATGTTTATAAAAGCATTGTAGTTGCATCTACTGTATGTTAAGGGTTGTCACTGAAATCCTATAAGAAGTGAAATATAATATTATCAAAAAAGTCCCCTTAAACTTTTTGACAGTGTGGTGTGGTGTCTCTTGGGGTTAGAATGATTGCTTTGAGCTGCATTGGCATTGACTTTCGCTTTGTCACCCTTTCTCAGAGTATTGGTTTGTGAGTAAATGTTTGTCTCTACAAAGACAGTGCTGAACTTAATGCAACACCAACTCAGTTTCAAGCAATTGTTCAAACCCTTGTGTCTACTATGCATATTCGCTTATGTTCATGTATTTTAATGACCAAATTGTTATAAATTTTCTTATGACTTTGTGTGTTAAAGTTGAAAAAGTCATTTTATAAAAATAATTAACTGTAAAAAAGATTGTTCAAACCCGAGGAACACCACACCACATAACTGTTAAATTTTAGATGACCTGTTACCCTAATGCTGCATTTCCCTACTTTTGCTGCTATGTGCGACAACACTAACTGATGCCTTAATGTAGTTTTATACAATACATTACAAAGTTACTATTTTCAAGACTATTGTCCTATAGTTACCCAGTATAACTCCTGAACTTGCAATCACGCCTCTACATTTTTAACAAGTTAATACATAACTTAAGTGATTTGTTCAAATATATATCAGTTTTGCATAAAGCATCCTCCTACAAAGTCTGAAAGGAAGCAAAGAAAGATGTTCCTAGAATTTCAAAAATGTACTTATCAAGCATGTAATGCCAAGGAGAGTAAAAACAGACCCATCAGTCTGACAGCTAGTATTACTGGTGGGTAATTATGTGCTGTAATTGAAATATGCTGAACCTACAAGAAACAGCATACAGTATACATTTTTCTTGTAATCTGTTAACAAGCTATGTTAAGTAGATTCAGCATGTGTTTCCAAGTCCTACTGATTGTACAATGATGTGATAGTAGTGACCAACATATGACTAACATCTCTGGCTCAAATGTATACTCTGTTGCATACATTAATAGTCAAGCAGATTTTTGAGTGAGATAAATCTGACATTTAAGGGCTAAGACAAAATTATTACAATTAATTGAAAACTATAGCTATATCTGGATACAATAGGTACTCTAATGTGGTTTTAGAATAAGTTTATGAATTTGAACTGATGGAGGCAAGTCAGACCTAGGGCAGACATTGCCTGTTTCTTGTAATCCACTCACCATCTCAGGAACAGCATGATAGCCATTTTATGTTTTAATTTTAATTCTTTCATTCTTCTACTTATTTTATAATCTGAGGTGAGCTGATGATAATTCTAATGTGTGTTCCTTCATAAAGATTATGGCAATTCTTTAATGGCTCAGTTGGAAAGGTAATGCCTGTCTCATGACATTTAAGGTTATGCCTAGTGCTGGGGAAGGGCAAACTGTAAGCACGACTTCCATTATCAGATTATAATGCACAGTCTACCTTTGATTATCCACCCACTTTGGTACAAGTACATTTTGGGCTGATATTCAGTGGTTTATCCCATTGATGCAATATTCTGTTTGTGGATTTCTGCCGCTGATGTGTATTACATCACCTTTTTGTTTTTTTTGCACTGGATTTCAATTGTCAAATACTGGGTCACTTTTCCAGGCTTTCTGCATCCTTTTCCATGCTGGCATTGAGCACCTCACAATCCACCTGCCACAGAGGTTTGCAGTGTGTGTAAACAGACTTACTTCCCCATGTCTCTTCACCCTATGTCACTTATATACATGTTAATTAAGCAGTAATGTCTGAGAAGCCAATCATTTCCAACAGATTAATGTCCAGTTTGGGGGATCATTGGCCCAAGGTACAACTGAGGGCCACCTTCCTCCAGCATGTCATTAATCCACAGAAATGACCAGCTTTGAGGTTGTTATTGTGATTATAAGTCAATCACAATAACAATAATGCTGTATTTCGAAAGGAAATCTCTCTGGTGGCCCTGTTGTGGTACTGCAGACAGGCAGAAAATTTCTCCAGAGATTACCACAGAAATGTCGGGAAATATCCAGACAAGCCTATAGTTGCAACTGTAATTGTCTCTTGTAGTTTAACTACTATAATCATTATGGTCGCTGGCCCATAATTAATCATATTCTCTCTCTCTCTCTCGCTTGCCACTCTTGTATAGGAGAACCAAGTTTGCCACCCCCCCCCCGGGTCTATCGACATTACACCTATTGCTAGTGATTTTCTAAACAGGCCTTCCTAGGGTCCCGCCAGGGCTTGACTTGTTACCCTCAGCATCTTTGTGTACCCACTATTTGGCCCTAGAGATCTGTTTACCTTCCAGTAGATCCTTTAGTACAGCCCATCACTGACCTATTGCTACTAAACTGTAAGTTATCTTCCAGTATTGATCCTGTAGCTTCCACAGTAAATGCAGCACTGAAGTACTTATTCAATATGCCTGCTTTCCCCACATTGCCATCTACACTCACCTTAACTTTCTTCTTACTTTCTATGCAATGTTTTGTCTGTCTATTTCTGTAATATACCTGATGAATGACTTGCTACAGTGCAATGGTGCTCAGTGTCAGGTCCCTTCTTGTTTAGCCATGTTGTTACACCATTGCCACGATGCCTTGAATGATGACTAGACATAACGATTAATAACACATAGCAATAACACAATTAGCATTGGTGGTTCTGCTCATTCTTGCCAGATGATGTCTGAATGTACTGACTGACATGAATACTAAAGAAAGAAACTGACACTGAGTACTGGTATATTTTATTTAATCCTCACCCCTGTCCTGGGGTCTGTGTTTACATTCACCTTACAAATGAGCTACTTCTTCTTCTCTATGACACCACCAGATATCTTCAGAATCACAGTTGAACATAGTCACGGCAACTGTTAACCTTCTTCTTCTCCTCACTGTAGTCCCACTGAAGTCCACAGAAAAACAGATGTACAAAGATGAAGCAGCTGATATAGTACTTTGTATCTGTTTCTGCTCCTCATCCTTGGCACTACAAGGAGTACATTGAAGCGCGGCTGTGCAAAGTTGCAGCAGCCAATAACCATCTGCTCTTCCTTCTCCTCCTTGGCACTACCAGAAGCATACCAAAGGACAGCTGGACTAAGCCACAATGGTTGTTACAGTTACACAGGAGAAACATAGAAACATAGAAACATAGAATTTGATGACAGATAAGGACCGCTTGGCCCACCCAGTCTGCCCATTTCCCTACCTACTGGATAAGCTGCAGATCCTAGTTAACCAGCAGCCTACTTCTTCCTACCCCCTCCCCCTAGAATTGCCTTATGACTGTCCCATGCATGCTTGAATTCCACCACTGATTTTGACTCCACAACCTCCTCCGGAAGGCCATTCCATGCATCCAAAACCCTCTCTGTGAAAAAATACTTCCTTAAATTACCTCTGAGCTGCCCCCCCTCTATCTTCAAATTGTACCCTCTTGTTCTTGCACACCTCTTTTTTTGAAAGATGCTACCCTCTTGGACTTTGTTGAATCCCTTGGGGTACTTGAACATTTCTATCATGTCCCCCCTCTCCCTCCTTTCCTTGAGGCTATACATATTAAGCTCCTTTTGTCTCTCTTCATATGTATTCTGGTGCAGACCCTGCACCATTTTAGTTGCCCTCCTCTGGACAGCTTCCATCCTGTCTATGTCTTTGCGGAGATTGGGTCTCCAGAACTGCACACAGTACTCAGAAGGAATGGTATTCCAGGTGGCCTGGGTTCAAGTCCCAGCTGAGGCACTTACTTCTTTCTCACATGTTTGTATGTGTTCCACAGTGGTCGTTACCCTTCTCTTCCTCCTCCTCCATGGCACCGATAGATAAATACAGACATACGGCTCAACAAAGTTGTAGCAGCCATTATCCTTCTTTTTCTCCTGTTTGACACTGCCTCTGGCAGAATAATCCCATGACTTCCATCCACACACATTTTAGTGTTGACACCCAGTTTCCAAGTGCACCAGTGAAGTAGCAGACAGCACAGGAAATGTACGCATGCAAAAATCTTTTACTGCACGTGACTTATGCACTTTTTTCATTGTTCGTGTAACATCATCACCAGTCTGATTTGTATTTCTCTGGAGCTATGTTCTCCCCTTCCCCTTTACCCAGGTCACACCTTGAAAGGAGCCTCATCTGAGTGTGTCTCTTCTGGTTATCACTTTTCAAATAAGCAAATAAATAAACAACTAGTTTTGCCCCCCCCCCCCATCTTTTCTGGGCAGCCTGCATCCACAGGATATTTACTCTTGTTCTATTATTCCCAATAAAATATCTCACAGAGAAGCACTCTTGTTAACAAGATACAGTAGTTGACTTCTGTGACTTGCACCTATACAAATTTCAGTACGGGCACGCAGCACACTCTCCAGGCATGCTGATTAACATACTGTATAATAATTGAAGTCTTGTGACATGCACACATCATATGTGTTTTCCTGTTTTGACTCCCTCCCTGTTTCTGCTACAGGCAGACTCCTTCCTACTGTACTTCAGACATCAATTAGTCAGTGTCATTCTCCTGCTCTACCCACAAACAAGCATTCTCATTTGTCTCACCTCCATGGTACCACAAGATGTATGTCCAAATCAGGTTACTACATTAATTTTTCTTCCCTTCCTACTCAGTGGCACCACCAGACTTCTGTAGAAGCAAAGCCAGATAATGTTATAGCAGCTGATTTACTCCTGTTCCATGGCACCACCAGAAGTCTGCAGCACACACAGTCATTTAAAACAGCCAGTATCCTTCAGAAATCAAGATAATGTTTTGCCTAACCTTGTTCTGCTTGTTGTCAACTGATCCATTCTTTGTATTGCACTGTTGTTTTTCCTATCCCATTGTATGTAACCTCACGGGTCATGCCTGAAAATAGGCAGCATTGCTGTCTAGTGCACCTACTCGGTCAACAACAACTAAATAAATAAACTAAATAAAAATGTGAGACATCCTTTATAACATGGGGTTGTAATTATGGTTATACCCATATCAAGAAAAAAAAATGTTTTTGCAATGTACAGTGGTTCACAGGAATAGTACGTTTGAATTGTTACCAACAAATGGTGGCAGAGAATTATATGCCATGGGTAAAGACACTTTCAGTGGTAAGAGTGGTTTGTTGGTAGCACCCAGAGTGTGTTTGAAGGAAAAAAACTTGCTGATCCTAACTGGAGTTAGGATCAGCTAGAACTGGAGTTAGAGTCTAACAGGCTGACAGCACAGCAGGCCTGATGAAATGGCAGTGGAATGAAACATTGCTCTATTTTTGATTGTGTGTCTTGAACAAATAAATGGAAGAAAATCAGACTTTATTGTATTGTGTGAAGCTCAGCCATCCCTTTTGTAGCACAGCAGCCAGCATCCTTCTCAGCATCCATCAAAATTACTGCTGATGAAGCCTGCAACTGTTGAGCTAGACCAATAAGGACCAGCACAACTCTAAGGTTGTCTGTTCTGCACCTTCCCTTCACAAAGCCTACTTGAGGTTTGTTAATACTGTAGTGAAAATCATGTTCTAGCTGAGTGGCTAATATACTAGCAACAATTATAATCTGCGTTAAGTAGATAAATGGGTAACTGCTGCACAGAGCAAGGTTTTGCTGGTTTTAGGGAAGACTATTATAAGCACCTCTTGTATTGTTGAGGGGGTACCTGCTAAATGGGAGGCAGTATAGGGCAGTGGTTTAAAGCTCTGAGCTGCAGATCTGGAGACCTGGGTTTGAATCCCACAGGCCCCCCCTCGCATATACCGTGTGACCCTGAGTAAGTCACTTAACTTCCCTGTGCTCCCAGGTTGCACCTGTAAACAAGCTTTGAGCTTAGTGTGTCTCACCTGGTTAATAACTGGGGAAAAAAATAGCATAAGCTTCCTGAAAAGTTCAAAGGAGGAGAGGAATAACTACATCTAGGAGGAGTGGGAACAGAACAAGATTTATAGTATATAATCCACATACATGGTGTTCCCTTGTTTAGCACTGGGATAGCTCACAGTACTTCTTCAAGAGAGACTAGCCTGTCTTGTGCTAGATATTTGTGGAGGCTAGACATGTAATGTTGTGCCCTGTAAAAATTCCCTCAGTGAACGGCAGGTATCCTGTCAAGTGGAGGAATAGACAGTTATTTTGAATGAAATCATTTTAAAATTCAATTTAATTCCTGTACATCTTCTCTGATGAAACTATTAATATTTTTGAGGTGACTTAGGTGATTTCAGCCTTTCCCTTTCTAAATAGCAGGCTATGTGCTTCCTAGTACTGACGTTTGCTAATGAACAAGTCACTTTTAGTCTGGTGGTGGAGGATGTTATTAATGTTATATTTCAAGTGGCGTACGGTATATCTTGTAGCTCAGGAAAAAACGTCTCTATCTTTTCATAATATGTTTTCTTGATTAAGTTCTAACTCATACTGCAGCTAAGCAGCTTCTGCTTTACATATTTAATTATGATGAGCAATGAAGCTTGTAGTTCTGCCTTGGATGTAAACCTTACAGGCTTCCCAGGCCATAGTGACTGGAGTTCCATAGTGCACATTGACTTTAAAATAATTCAGTGCATCTTTGTTGTCCATTTTTGAAAGCCTTTGGAATGAAGCAAAAAATGGGTTAAGGCACTTCTTGGGCTGGGCAAAATGTATCTTCTGCCAGTGAAATTCTATCAAAATTCAGATTTTGCCTCTGTGAAAATTCATTAACCTTCTGTGAAAAGTTTGCAAAGTTTGACAAAATTGTTATTTCAGTTCTTTCTATCTTAATTAGTGGTGGGCAAAGTGGGCTCAATCTGCTCTGTGAAGCATTTTGTGGAGCACATGCAGATTCTCGGAGTGCCCCACAATGCGAAGCAGAGTACTTGACATTATAATGAGGAACGCGAAGTGCATTGGGAACAGTGACTTCACGTTACTGTACCTCCACTGGTCACTACTCTTTCAATTTTTAAGGTAAAGTGCATTGGTGGCAGTTCACTTCGCCTCACTTCTCTTTGTTTTTGAGCTCCAAAGGCTGATTTTGCAGTGATTCATGGGAGTTCAGGTCACAGGGGCTATATTGATCTGCACAGCCTCAGTTTGGGGTAGTATGAATAGGAAGGAGTAGGAAATAGTGTGCTGTGATAGCTGTCTGTAGGAATCTTTTAAAAAGCTGTTCAAAAAGCATTTTTGCTTTTTTTTTGGTGATCCAACTGTAGTTCTTCGATTGTAGGAAAACCTCCTGTGCTTACATCATCGAGCGTTTTTGTTTGTGTGTGGATTTTGAATGTTAATTTATAACATTGAGTGTGTGTGGTGAAAGACAGTGAAGTGTGCTGTGTGGGGAAGGGGATATCTGTGTGTAGGTAGGTAGATTTAAGTTGGAGAACTAGTGATTTGTGTTTTGGTTATATTTTTTGTTATATAACTGACTGTGTTACTGTACACATAGTAAAATTGTCAGTAATAGTACACATTTTCTTACTGTTTGTTGTGTGAATGTGGTGCAGCATTTCATAAGGTCAGGCTGTTTAAATTACAAATGTACATTACGTGGCAGTACACTGAACTTTTGCATTTGCATCACATTCCTCGTTCAGCACTGTACACAAAGTGTTCTGTGTTGTGTGTGCAGTGTTGCGTGCATCAAATAAAGTACACCTTTGAAAATTAGTGATACAGACTAGCGTAAATGCAACTAAGCGCAGCAGTGTGAACCTGTTATCCACTGCAGCTGCTTGATTTTGTACTGCAATCGTGTTCTCTGTTCTTAGTTTTGCTGCTTATAGTGCCGCAAAAATCAGAACTGTCTGTATTCAGTGCCCCCCCCCCCACCACTCCCACGTTGAAAAGGTATTTTTCACCAGACTGGATTGTTTTTGTGACCCCATCAGCACCACTGGTTACTGAAGTTGTTTTAATTCCATGACAGTGTCACAACGCAGTAGTCTCTTATCTGTTGCTGAAGCCACAGTAGTTTATTTTGCATCACATCCAGCCAGCGTCCCTCCAATCAGAAAGTGAACATATCAAAATCTGAATTTGGTAATAATATTTGTGGTTGATCCCCCAAAATGTCTGCAAAGAGATGTACAAGTAAAGCTGTTTCTGGCCATGGCAATGTTGGCAGTAAGAGGGTCTGTGGGCGTGGTGGTATTACGTGGATGGAGAAGTGCATTGCTGATGTGAGGAAAGGTATTTCTCCTGCAATGTTTTTTACAGCCCAGTCAGTAGCTTCACTGATAGTTGGTGGAGATGATGGAGGAGATAATGTTTTCCCAGCCAGTGGTGTTAGTGTTACTGGTTTTAGTGGTGGTGGAGGTAGTATTAGCAATGTTGCATCAAGTTCTAATTCCAACAAGTATACCATATCCAAACATATTGAGTGTGAAGCAGTGTAAGTGAGTGACAGCGTAGATGATGTCTTACTTCCTAGTAACATCCCCTTAACTGAACCTGATTCTGATGATTATGTCAACAATAGCATACATTGTGATATTCCATCCACCGTGGCACTTAACGTCATGCATTTTCCAGGCAGTGATTCACAGTGTGGTGAAAAAATATCAGGTGATGGTGGTTTAGATGCTGATGATGAATGTGATGATGCTGATGATGATGATATTGCTGTTGTTGCAACATGCAGTCCACATGTTAGCATCCAAGCAGAAGATGTGGATGTGTGTGACAGTGACGTTGATGAATATGATGATGATGTAATTGACCCTAGTTGGGAACCAGAGAAAAAGAAATTAAAAGTGGCTATGTCTGAATTTGTTTGCAGGAATCCCTCCTGTAAAAACTTGTGATTTACCGGTTTTAGTTGATGATGATGATGATGATGATGATGATGACCCAGTAATCAATATGATAGGTAGTCGTGGTGGTCAGTTGCAGTCCAGGTGTGCAGTGCCAGAAACATCACATGCCCCCCCCACTTCAGTGCTTAAAATAACAGACTTAAATAAGCCACATCATCATGGACATGTTAAAAGCAGAGCATCACAGTCCCTTGTTTGGGATTTTTTTGTTCAAGATGCAAATGATTCAGTTGCAATCTGCCAGGTTTGCCATGTGCATGTGAGTCGAGGTAAAAAGGAGAGCCATCTTGGGACAGGAGGACAGCATACATATCTTAAGAATAGGCACTTGGCTCTGTGAACCCAGCACAAGCTGGCAGCTAATACCAGACTGGGGCATTCACCCTTATCACCGGCGGCAACCATAGCCAGCATGTTATCCCCTTCCATGACTGTTAAGCCTAGTAGGAAATTAAACATGTGCAGTAGTGTGGTAATAAGAGCAGAGGATTACTACAGTCATGATGAGGTAGAGGACCATAATGACTTTGAAATGTTTTCCAGTGTTGGTGAGAGTAGCAGTTTTTGTGGTGGTGGTGGTGGTGGTGGTGAATGCAGTATGTCTAGTGCAAGTGGTACATCAACCCCGGTTGGCAAATCTGGAAAAATAACATAATTTCTGGGTTTGTCTTCATCACCTGTGCAACCGTCTTCATAAAATGTCCACAATCCACCCCCTGCCAATGGCATTCATCACAGAGTGTACCCATTTGTGACCAACACACCCCACATAAAATGTTTAAGTCAGCCCACGTTATAGAGTGTTTTTTCGCATAAGCTGAAGTACACCCCCAATCATACAGTGTCATGTGAACTTAATGCTGCTGTAGCAGAAATGCTGGCAATCAATCTTTTGCCCTTCTCCTTTGTGGAGAATTCTGGGTTCCAGTGGTTTGCTGCCCGTGTCTGTCCAAAATGGAAAGTCCCATCCAGGACATACTTTTCTACCCATGCTGTTCCCGTGTTGTTCCGCACTGTCTCAGACTCAGTAAGACATGTCCTTCAACATTCCTCCTCTCCATTCATCCATTTAAGTATGGATATGTGGACAAGTGGCAAAACAGCAGGGAGTTCATATCTGTGTATAACTGCACACTGGGCACCTGTGCCGGGGGTTGTTTGTGATGCTGGTAGTGTGAATAATCAGTGCCGGAAGGTGGATTGTCATGGTAGCAATCTTCCTGGAATTCACCAGCATGCAACAATTGCTATGCACAGTGTGACCTGTTCACACACTGGTGAGAACATGTTGGACATAGTACTGACTGAAACTGACAGATGGCTACACCCTCTGTCCCTGAGAGCTGGGTTCATAGCAACTGACAATGGGTCAAATGTGGTGAAATGCATCATGAATGGTGTTTTTTTTTCATGTTCCATTCATGGCCCACTGTTTAAATCTTGTGGTTTAGGAGTTTCTGCAGCACCCTGACATAAAGGAAATGCTCACATTGCACGATGTATCTGCTCTCACTTTTCAAGATCTGGAAAGGCCCGTGACCAACTGCAGCAGTTGCAGATACAGAACAGCCTGCCTCAGCACCGCTTGAAACTGGAAGTTGTCACCCGATGGAACTCCACGTTATACATGGCAGAGAGGTTGTATGAACAATACAAAGCCATCTCCGAATATCTTGTTATGTACAGTAGCTGTGACAGTTCTGGGGCCTCCATGTCTATGTCGACTAAACAGTGGTGCCTCATGGACTCTAATAACAATTTTGCAGCCTTTTGAACATGCCACACAGGCAGTGAGTGGCGAGTCTGCCTTCATTAGCCAATCAATTCCACTGCTGCGTGTGCTGAGGCAGACATTGGTGAATGTACAGCATAGCCTTGATGTTGCCAGAGACAATGGTAGCAGTATGTTGCTACAACACCTGCTGACAGTATTTGACCAGAATCATCACATTGTGAGCATTCAGTGTAGTGACAACTTTGCCATGGCAACAATGCTGGACCCACAATACAAATGTGGAATTGCATCAGTACTGGAGGGAGGGTCTGAACAGGTGAAAAATATCAGTGGTCAACTGGTTCACTTGGTTCATGGGACACAGAAGTCACATGCCAAAGTTTGCAAACCTCAGCAGCATAATCCAGCTGAAGCAGTAGCTGGAGGACCAGTAAGCATATCATGCAAGGGTAAGGGGACTGTAGTTCCAGGTGATCTGTCATCCAAAGTGGTTGGCGTTGACCCGCTTTGAGAGGCTTTGTCCCAAAAGGGTATTTGTGAAATCAATGATTCTGGGGAACAGGCTGATGCATCAACATTTGGACTTAGTGAGGCACAGAGAATGGATGAGTCGTATTTGTCTGAAAGCAGGCATCTGACAATAAGTGAAGATCCTCTTTTGTACTGGAGTGGAAAGGTCAGTGAATGGCCAGAGCTGACTGCAGTGGCACTGAAGTTCTTCACATGCCCACCCTCCAGTGTAAGTGTTGAGAGGGAATTCAGCTCAGCAGGTGCAATAATCAGGGATCGTTGGACAAACCTGTCCTTGCAAATGTTAGTTTGCTAACATTCATTAAAATGAATGAGAGGCACATACCAGCACAGACTGCAACCTCGGTATTCATACCCTGGCCTAGTCATGGTGGTCTTGCTAATGTGGAAATGGAGCATCCTGGTGGCACTAGCAGTGGCTGCCTGAAACAGCCCACCACTGACGTAGATGATGACACAATGGAGAAAGAATTTCCCAGTGGTCAGACTTCAGACATCGAAGACTGTGAGGGCAGTTTTCTTTATGAGGGTGATGATGTGGTTAATGTTGGCAGGTTTTAAAACTGCAGTATTTAAAAGGCGGTGTGCCCCCCCAACCCAGGCCATCACCACTGGGACTGATGTTATGTAAGTCTGCCACCATGAGTCTGTCTGCCCCCCAAAGACCACCACCACCACCACCACTGGGACTGATGTTATGCAAGTCTGCCAGCATGAGTCTGTCTGCCCCCAACCCGGACCACCACCACCGGGACTGATGTTATGCAAGTCTGCCACCATGAGTCTGTCTGCCCCCCACGGACCACTACCACCACCACCGGGACTGATGTTAGGCAAGTTTGCCACCATGAGTCTGTCTTCCCCCCCATGGACCACCACCACCACCGGGACTGATGTTATGCAAGTCTGCCACCGTGAGTCTGTCTGCCCCCCCACTGACCACCAGTCCACCAGTGCACCACCACCACCAGCTTCTTAACATTTAAACCATAAAGTGAGTATGTACACTCATGTTTGTTATGCTGCCTCACTTCCTTTAGTTGTCTGTTTTGTTTTCTGTAGCTTTCCAGAGCCGCAGTGGCAAAACACATTCAGTACACTTCTTTTGTTTCTTTTACAGGAGAACAAAAACAGGCTCCATTGCTAATACTCATTGAGAAAGATGCTGTAGCTGTACCTTACAGAGAGGAACTGATGTGATATCCATGTGAAATCCATTCTGGTAAATATGAAGATTTTATTTCTTCCATTTCATTGCTTTGTAAAGACTGCTGCAAATATTGCACACAACAGGTTGTCTTAGTAGTTGACAAGATGTGTCTCTGAAATGTAACTTGACAATAGGGATTGCAATTTGAGAACCAGGGAGGGACACATAACAATGAAGTTGTAACTTGTAAGAAGTCATTAATTTCTTTTTTTAGGAAACTTCGCGATGCTTTGTTGTTCTGTCAAAGTGGCCTTATCCAAAAATGTTCTTCAGCATCAGGCACAACCCTCCCCCGAGCTTGGGTACACATGCAAAATGCAGAAGTCATTTCATTAGATGACCATGACCATCATTAACAACCAGACTCCAGAAGGATGCTGATGAAATCTGTGAAGAAGTAAAAAAATAAGAAACCATTACAGACAAAACTGAAAATATGATTCCCCCAACCCTCCCCCCAAAAAAGAAATACTTACCTTCATGTGCTTGAGAGTTATCCATTTCCATTTAAGTGCAAAAAATTCTCATCGAGCACTGGAATGTGCACAGCAACAGTTTATGAGTCACCTGTGTGATGCAGAACAATAGCATGAGTACATATCTATGTCAGGTTCAACCCCCCTCATCATCACCTATAAAATACAAAGCCATCTATCTATATATATATATATATATCTACTCACCAAGGCTACTATTAGTGTACATCCAAGGGGCACCTTTCAATCCAGTTAAGATGATCACATTTCATTTGGTGGAATCATCTCACTCAACACATTGGACCAGCAACACGAACCTCACAGTCATCATTTTATACTGGGGTACGTGCTGAAACAGTCTCTTTTCACTTCGTTACCACTTGTTAATTTTCTGCACACAAGGAGGATGCATTGTGGGCCAGCAGAAAAAATTTGGAGACTCTGTGCCACCACTGCTTGCATGACTGAGTGTGCCATTAATTCTAGGGGACTTTGTATGTCCTGAAACAGTTTCATTTCGCTCTGTTACCACTTGTCAATTTTCTGGACACATGGAGGATGCATTCTGGGCCAGCAGAAAAAATCTGGGGACTCTGTGCCACTTTTGTGCGCATGACTGAGTGCACCATTAATTCTGGGGGGCTTTGTATGTGCTGAAATAGTCTCATTTCACTGTTACCACTTGCCAATTTTCTGCACACATGGAGGATGCATTCTGGGCCTGCAGAAAAAATCTGGGGACTCTGTGCCTCTTTTATGCACATGACTGAGTGCTCCATTAATTCAGGGGGAGTTTGTATGTGATGAAACACTTTCATTTCACTGTGTTGCCTGTTGTCAGTTTTCTGGACACAAGACAGATGCCTTTTGCGGATGCAGAAAAATGAGGCACCAAAACAGTACACACACACACCCACACATACACTTAACAGAAGGAAGGGGGCCCAGATTACAAAGTGTAAAACATACAGAAGACAACAAAAAAGGGGCATAATTACATACAAGGGTCAAGGTTGGTGGAGGAATACATTTTATGACACATTAAGGAAGGTGTTTGTGGGGGGGAACATGGTGTGAGGAAACAAAACTAATGTGAGATCCCATGGTGATCCAGCAGCAGTTCCAGCATGGACATAATTTGAAGCTGATATCTCTCTATGTCATGTAGCCGCTGCTCCTCAGCACTCATCCTCTCACTCTTCTTCTCAACAGCACTCCAGAAAACTGCCAAGTCAGACAGTGTTACATGCACTTCTCTGGTGTCCACTCGTTAGACAGGCTGACCTGCTGGTGGTGGTGGTGGGGGTGCTGGTGGAGCAACAGGTGCTGCTGCGGCCCTCCTGTTCTTAGGGATGTCGCTATGCACAGCAGCACCCTCTGCCACAGAATGGCCAGCAGGTGCAGACATGGTTCATTCTGTGGCAGCCTGCCACTCCAACTGATGGCGATTAAGCATATGGGTGTGCTGGCCTCCAGTCCCCAGGTGATTCCCCTGGGGTCACAGCGCACCTCCACCACACATAGGTGACACTTCACCACACTGCTGTCCCCCCAGATACAGTCAAACAACTGCCAAACAACGGAGGCACGGGGAGGACCAGGCACAGGCAGGTGAGGTCCATATGAACTGGCAGTAGGCTGTTCACACTGCTCAGCACTGATGGGATCCACACCTGGACCTGGGGGAACAGGCACATCCTGCTTCAAAGGACCTTGTGCTGGACTTGGTGGTGGTGGTGGCTGAACTGCTTCAGATTCAGGAGGCGGTGCTGGTCCTGCTTCTGGAGGTTGGACACTCACAAGTTTAGAGCGGTCCAACACAAATGGGTGCCCATGCCCCCCACGCATGTGCACAGTATGACGCATACTACCACACTCTCCCAGAGCTGCCCCCGCCCCAGACATTCCCTCACCCTGCTCCATCTCTCCTACTGTGCTCCCTCAGTCCGAGCAATCACTACTCTGTCACACGACACAAGCACAACACACACACAGTCACACACACACAGACAAACAACTAAGTATAGAGGTAAGAAAAATTAAATTTACAGAAAGAACAAATTAAGTAAAAAAAAGAACAGAAAAGACAAAAAAATGTAGCTTTCAAAAAAGCTGTTGAGTTATTACTATCAAACTTTAACTCTCCTCCTCACTCTGATCTCAAACTATCAGCAATCAAAACACTCCTCTCTCTAGTCCACACTCCTCTCTCTCGGTCTGCACAGGAGAAAGTGAAACTGTCTGTGTGACTCACTTCCTTCCTGCCTGGCTAGAGAGCATGTGACTTACAGTACTGTAAGTCATGTGATGTATGTGGGGGGGGGCTGCCAAGTCTGAAACACCAAGTGGATCACTTAGAATCATAACGAGGAACGTGAAGTCCATTGAAATCTATGACCTTGCCCCCGGCGTTGTCATTTCCACCTCAGCAGTGATAGTGACATGGCAGAGTAAGCACTTTTCATTGCCTACTCCGCGTAGCAGAGTGGCAACGCAAAGTGCCCACTTCGCATTCACTTCACCAGCGGATTTTAAATTCGCTGTGTCTCTAATCTTAATGTATTAGTCCAAATTACACTGAATTTGGTATGGAGACTTTACCAAGGTTTATTCAGATGTGTGACAAGTTACAAAGTTCTGCTTTTAAGGTGATTGAGTTATAAGCCTCCAAACTTTCATAAATTTAAAATTTTCATTTCATAATTGTATAAACTATAGAGTTTTTAGCCCTATTACTTAAAAACTATAGAATTGAAAATCACCAATTTTGTTAGAGTCACTGATCCTAAATGTTAGTCTCTGAGGCTATCCCCATGGCCTGGCAACCCAGTGTCATGCTGCCATGATGATGACCCCCTGGATGTGAGCTTGGAAGGTCATATTGGAAGGCAGGCCATGGCCAAGAAGGCTGATGCTCAGCAGTGCATCTTGGTCAGGGAGGGTTGGTGGTGGGTTCCACTAGTACAGCGATCCCTGAGGCTGGGCCAGGAAGCTTGCTGTTGCTGCAGGGGAACTGTGGCTGTGCAAGGTTGACAGAGACACCACCTCCAGGAGTAGAGGTGGGAGGGACAAAATGTGGGAGAAAACCCCAGTAGAGAATTGATTGATGGCTGGGCTCAGCCTGATCAGGATATACCCCTGTGAACAGAGTATATCTATGAGAGATGAGCTGCTGGCTGGGAGAAAAAACCAATATGGAAAAAAAGGCTATGTGTGTGTGTGTGTGTGTGTGTGTGTGTGTGTGTGTGTGAGCTCTCTAATCTCTTGCTCAAAGGCTTGCAAGTTATAAGCAGCCAGAGATTCCAAAATATCATCTTTAATTCAAATTTTATTTCATGAATTTTTGAGAAATTGCGGGATGCTGTAGTACTTTTGTCAAAGCCACGTCCATCCATTTTGCCCAGTGGTACACTTCAGTTGCCATTGTAGAGAAAATTAAAGGCTGGGAAAACAGGTAATAAGGTAGTGTTCACCGGATGCTCCATAGTAAAAGAGTAATGGTGCCAAGTATCAGGTCACTATGTTGAGTGACAAATATGAAGAATAGCCATGAACTTCACTGGGCACTAGCCTGTCTCCTTGCAATATACCAGCTAACCACTAGAGCTCACTGACTTAATGACTTGTGGTAGCTCATGCACATGCAGCATTGTTTCTGTACAATGTCACTTGCTGACTCTTTAACAATCCTGTAGATAACAATCTATGGGCTGGATATTCAGACTGTGCCAGGCTGTGGCGCAAGCATAGTGCATTGCAACTGTGATGCGCTGGGACCAGGTCCAGGTGAAATTCAAAGGAGATGTGCCATGGCACAGCACCATTGCATATGGCAGGGTCAGCGCACATACTGCACATGGCACAGTGACTCTGCACTGGCGCAAGCCACAGATAGGGAGAACAGGGATGCACCAGCGCAAATGCAGTTGAGCTAGGTGCATCACCCATGATATTCAGCAGGGGGCATGCAAATAAGGCCATAATACAGTGGTAGCCACAGACATTGCTAGCTATTTCCAGATATTTCATGTAATTTCTGAAGAATTTCTCTCTGCTTCTCCTACTGTTTAAATGCAGAAAGCATCAGATATTTCTGGAAATATCACAGAAATTTCAGGAAATAGCTGGCAGTGTCTGTGGATACTGCTGTATATTCAAGGTGCAAATTGGGCCATTTGCATGTCATTATGACCCCATTTCCATGCTTTATGCAGGGCAGCCCAGTGGCTTGTGCCTGGTACCCTGCACAGCATGACTTGTGCTGTGGGGGATCCCAGGGCATCCCCTGCCCCATAGCCATGATCATGCAGAGTATGTTTAAAAGGAGATTCCTGGAAGTGTAGTGGCCCCCCCCAGTCCCCTATTCCCCAATGAATATTATACATGACCATCCCTGGTGGACTAGTGGTCCCCCCTCCCACCCAAGTCCCTGATTCCCCAATATATGTTACTATGACCATCCCTGGTGGTCTAGTGGACCCCCACCCATTGCCGCTATCTTGGTAAATGTAAATTACAACATTCCCTGGTAGTCTGGTGGACCCCCTCCCCCTGAGTCCTTGATCATGGTAAATTGCACACATGGCCTTCCCTGGTGATCCAGTGGCATCCCCGCCTATCCCACCCACACAGGACCCCTTGCCCACCCCACTCCCCCATCACTGGCAGGCGACCGCATCCCGCCCGCATACCACCTGGCCGCCTGCCAAATGACAGGCACAGTATGGGCTGTAATCCCATTGGTCCCCGGTGTGGACCAATGGGCTTGCAGGACATACTGTATTAGACAGTCCCAAATATGTGAATGAATTATTCTCATATTTGGGACTGTATAGTACAGTATGCCCTGTTAGCCCACTGGTCCACATAGGGGATCAGTGGGATTGTAGCCTATATTGTACCTGTGGGTGTGTGAAAGATGCAAATTTCACTTTCGCAGAAGTTCCTCACCATTTTAAAACAGTCACAATTGTTTTGCAATTTCGCCATTGGCAAAATTCAAATCTTCAGAAGATTTACTGCACATTTTCACATTGTACTGTGTTATTTATTTAGTAACTGCAGAACTCTAGTCACAAAATGCAGAATTAAAGTTTCTTGCCAGTTATGTTGCCAGATCATGTGTTTATCTGCAGTTTGCAGTATAATTCTGCTGATTTTTTTACTGCCAGCTATGTATGGCCATATTTGTTTTTCTTCAGGTGGTATTCTAAATTTGATGGTCACATAGTGAATCTAACCACCCAACCTGTAGAGTTTCTGAATTGTGGTGTCAGCAAAATCATCTTTTTCTTTCTTTTTAATTGGTTCATTTTTACTTCCTTTCATGATTTTATTTCATGCTGCTTTCTTTTGAATTCCTACAGAACCCAAGGACTGTGTTCTTATTTATGTTGGATTGCCGCGCTTGTGCGGCAGTCAACATATTGAGAAAGTGCAGCTTTGGGGGCGCGACTGCTGTTGGGCGAATGCAGGGTGCGCATCAGTAGGTGCGTCCCTCATTCCCCAACAAGCCAGCATGCTAGCGCTGACACCAACATTATGTAAAGTGGACAAAACTTCAAAACAAAGTGCCACTGCAATCAAAGACAAGCTCATCATGCAGAGGCACTTTGTTTACAAGTTATGTCCACTTTACTACGTGCCGTTCCCCCCCCAGTACAGGGTACCAAGCTGGGAGCCCACTCCAGCGTGGCAACTGATGTCATGCCCGATGGGGGTGACCAATCCCCCGTCAGCTCCATGTCCCTCCCAGCCGTCCTTCTGCCATGCTGGGAGCCCACTCCAGCGTGGCAAACGTCCCGTGTCGTCTTTTTTTTTTTACCTGTAAATTAAAAACGGTCCCATGGCACTTCTCCCTGCCCCCCTCCCACAACCCACACCCACTGAGCACCCTGCCTCCCCACACCCCCCCTCACCCCAAACTTACCTCCGGACTCCGGTGCGACGATCATCGGTGGACCGGGAACACGTCTGCACTCTTCAAAGCTGACCACGAACTGAGGAAATGCCGGTAAGCTGTATAATGGGCTAGATAGGGTTTTTTCAATGTTGTTGCATATCTCAGGCATTTTTTGGAATTTTTGCACCTAATTTTCAACATGGGTTTTGGGCCCCTCCTCATGAATTCTGTCACTGTCATGGCGTTTATCGGCCTCGAAAGGTGATTTCGCAGTCACTGCGCGAAATCACCTTTCGGGCCCATTAACGAAATGACAGTGGTGGTGTTCATGAGGTGCCCTCTTAAAAAGCCTAAGTTCCAAATTTGGTGGAAAAATCCAACAAATGCCTGTTTTACTTGTTATACGCATTGCGCAGTTGCTATGCAGGGTCGTGGAATCTCTATGATCCACAATATTTTTATCGCTGGATTTTCAGCATTGTCATTTTTGTACACCTCCTTGTGAACAGTACAGCTGTCATTTTCCACATCCTGCCCGAAATGTGTTTCTGCACTTCCGGTGCACAATTGCGCAGTCGCTGTGGGAAATCAGTGTTTGGGTCAGATTATGAAAATGACAGTGACACAGTTCATGAGCAGAGAACCTAAAATGCCTATGTTGAAAATTTGGTGATGATACTCTATAAAATAACTGTGTTACGAGCATGCATTGGCAGATTGCACGCACGCTCCTACCGTCGTGCATTTGTGATATTTTCAGTCTGGATTTTCACCATTGCCATTTTTCCACGCCTCTTGATGAATAGTACAGCCATCATTTGACATAACGTGCCCAAAATGTGTTTTCGCACTTCCGGCACAGAATAGCGTGGTCACTGTGCGAAATCACTTCTTGGAACACTTTGAGGAAATAACAGTGACACTGTACATGAGCAGAGGTGCTGAAATGCCTATGTTGAAAATTTGGTGCCGAACGCCCATAAAATGGCAGTGTTGCAAGCGTGCATTGCATATTTCACACACACCCTAGTAGCTTAAAGAATTTGGTAAATTTACATGCCACATTTTCAACACTGGCATTTTTTTACACCTCCTTATGAACTGTGCAGCTGTCATTTCTCACATCCTGCCCGACATGTTTTCCTGCACTGCACTACCAAACACCCAAAGGGACACCCTAATGCTTGTCACTCTCTGCAGGGTGGGGGTGGGTTGGCATCAGTTCAATACTTCACTGCCATTCCTATGGTGCATCTGTCTAACTCCTGCACTACCAATGCCAATGCCAGCAAACCAACATTCGGCATTGACAAATGCTTGTTTATTCAAATGGCGAATTCCACAGTTCAGCACAGTAATTCTACAGAACGCTCAAATTGCTCTGCATTTAGCTCTAGTAACATGGTTTGCAGCTCTGCAGTCACATGGGATGCATAGGGAGGTATCAGGTGACAGCACACATTTCTGACTGCAGAGCTACTCACCTCTGAAGAGGGAAGAGCTCTATTTGTTCTGCTCCACAGAACAGGCTTTTTGAGTGGCAGTCTGCAGTTTTCTTGTTCAGTACAAGAATTAAAGTGCAATTATCTGTACTACTAGTGCTGAGGCAAATATATTGCAGCAGTTTTGTTGATTTTTATGTTGCTTGCACGTATGTGCAAGAAATATAGTGCCATCATTGGAGATTTCGGAGGTGTGTCACCTCCTCCTCCAATTCAGTCAGTGTGCTGGCAGGCGCGACCCCTGTAAGCCAATGCATTTTGGAGCTGTCAGACACGCTCCAAAATGCAGTGGCATACAGTTGAAAGGGGAGCTATTACTTGAGTGGGCACCAATAAGATATCGCTGCCTCACAAGCAGCTCCCCCCACACGCTGCCGCGCCTGCAGCAGGCATTGTATAGCCGACGGGTGCCCAACCTCGCTGGCTGAGCTGTGTCCCTGCCCCCAGTAGCAGGTGCCATGCTGGGAGCCCACCAAAGCATGGCAAACGGTCCTTTGCCGACGGGTGCCCAATCTCCCATCGGCTGAACGGCCCCCATCCTTGTGCCACGCTGGGAGCCCACCCCAGGGTGGCACAATATCTTCCATGGCCGACAGGTGCCTAATCCCTGTCGGGCTGAATGCCTCCTCCAACGTCTCTTGTGCCATGTTGGAGCCCACCCAGAGTGGGAAAACGGTCCACAAATGTCTTTTTGTTTTTTCCTGAAAAACGAACGGTCTCAGCTGCCTCCCGACCCCCCCCTCCCACAACCCGCACCCACCCACTGCGCACCCAGTCCCCACACCCCCACCCCATACTTACCTCCGGACTCTGGCGCGACGATCTTCAATGTACTGGGAACACGTCTGCACTCTTCAAAGCCGACCGCGAACTGAGGAAATGCCGGTAAGCTGTATAATGGGCTAGATAGGGGGGGTTCAACTTTGTAGCATATGTCAGGCATTTTTAGGAATTTTACACCAAATTTTCAACATGGGATTTTTGGGACCCCTTCTCATGAATGATGTCACTGTCATGGCGTTATTCAGGCCCGAAGGGTGATTTCGCACAGTGACTGCGCAGTGACTGCGCGGTGACTGTGAAGTACCCTCAGGCCTGAATACTGCCATGACAGTGACATCGTGTGAAGAAGTTAAAACCCCATGTTAAAATTGGTATAAAATCAAAAATGACTTTATTTCTGGCGTGTGTTGCGCAGTTCCTCACGCAGGCTCGTAAGTTCGCAAAATTTCAATATTTTCACTCCAGATTTTCAACATTGCCATTTTATCCACCTTCTTATGAGTAGTACAGCTGTCATTTTCACATCTCACCCAAAATGTGTTTCTGCCCATGTGTCGCAGCGAATGGTGCAGTTGGTGTCTTGAAATCAATGTCGTGGGACAAATTAAGAAAATCACAGTGACACTGTTCATGAGCAGAGGTCTTAAAATGGCTATGTTGGAAAATGGTGAAAAATCCTAAAATGACTGTTTCACGGCGTGAGTTGCGCAGTTCCTACGCAGGCTCATAAGTTCACAAATTTTCAATATTTCCACTCCAGATTTTCAACATTGCCATTTTACCATACCTCCTTATGAGCAGTACAGCTGTCATTTTTCATATCCTGCCCAAAACATGTTTCCGCCCATGTAGCGCACAATGGCGCAGTCGGTATGCGAAATCAATGTATGGGACACATTAAGAAAATCACAGTGTCACTGTTCATTAGCAGAGGTCTTAAAATGGCTATGTTGAAAATTTGGTGACAAAATTCTTAAAAATGACTGTTTTATGAGTGTGCGTTGCACAGTTCCCACGTACGCTCGTAGGTTTGAGAATTTTCAATATTTCCACTACAGATTTTCAACATTGCCATTTTACCACACCTCCTTATGAGCAGTATAGCTGTCATTTTTCACATCCTGCCCAAAACGGGTTTCCGCCCATGTAGTGCACAATGGCGCATTAGGTGTGCAAACTCAATGTATGGGACACATTAACAAAATCACAGTGACACTGTTCATGAGCAGAGGTCTTAAAATGGCTATGCTGAAAATTTGGTGAAAAAAATTCCTAAAAATGACTGTTTTACGAGTGTGCGTTGCACAGTTCCTACGCATGCTCGTAAGTTCGCAAATTTTCAATATTTGCACTCCAATGACTTCCAAATACGTAAACAGCACATAGAAGCAAGCAACATTCGGCATTGACAAATGCTTGTTTGTGACTATTTCATAATATTCTGGTAGTCTTAGTTCTGCAGCTTGCAGTAGTACTGTGTTGGTTTTGAATAATTAGTACAGTAGTTAAGGACTAAGTAAAACACAGACATATTGCCATGTTTGGACATGGAAAAAGTGCAGCTGGTAAGGGATGTGTGAGAAGTGTGTCAGAAGGAGGTGCAGAAAGCACTGGGGGAAGGTGATAGTGGGGTCAACAAAGTCAGTGGCACTGCAACTTCCAGTGTCAGGGCAGTGCCAGCAGTGCCACATGCTGTGCCAGTTTCAGTGTCATTTGGCATGAAAGCTTCCAGTTTCTTTGGGTTGCAGCATGGTAGTGCCACTCACACAGCAGCTGTTGCTCAGTGTGCAAAAGTGGGTAGAAAGACTGCCATGGATGTTGCTGCTCTATTGTGTGAGTTCTATGGCTTTCAGGAGGAGGAACAGTCACAGTCACAGGAGTATGGGGTGTTGACTAAGGAGCTGCTAGGGACTAGGAGTGACAAAGGTCGCCTCCAGTGGCAAGCAGCAGGAGCGCTGATAGAAATTTCTGGGCCTGGGACACACCTTTAGGACTGGGCTCCCCTCACACTTCCAAACCTCATAAGTCATTTATAAATCAATAAATGAGTACATTTTTATTTAAATAAATAATGCACCACTGTGCCATTTAAAGAAGGACTACAAAAATAAAAATTGTATTTTACTAATACTTAACTAACTTGCATAAGGAAATTAGGCACATTCCATCCAGTGAGTAAGACTTTATAGTCACTGTCTGTGTGTAACAGTGTAAACACCCCACAGTTTGCACTTGCCTAGCCTGCTTGAATGCCCCAGACTCCAGCCAGTTAGTTCTTCTACTCAGAACTTAGAAGAATCAGAAACAGTAAAGCAAGGTTCACAATTCACACAACAGTTGAGTTTCTACATTCTAATACTAGTAGGTTAGGGTATATGGTGTTAGGTAGAGCGAGGTACTGGAGGAGGTGGACTACTTAGTAGTAGCCAGGTCAGGGGGGTATATGGTGTTAAGTAGAGTGAGGTACTAGAAGAGGTAGACTACTTAGCAGTAACCAGGTGGGTCTGGGGGTGTATGGTGTAAGGTAGAATGAGGTACTGGAGGAGGTAGACTACTTAGTAATAGCCAGGTCAGGGGGTATATGGTGTTAGGTAGAGTGAGCTACTAGAAGAGGTAGACTACTTAGCAGTAACCGGGTGGGTCTGGGGGTGTATGGTGTGTTGGGTAGAGTGAGGTACTGGAAGAAGTAGACTACTTAGTAGTACTAGTAGCCAGGTCAGAGGGTATATGATTTGGCATTAGGCAGAGCGAGGTACTGTCTGCAGGAGGCAGACTACTAGTCCAGTTGACTTTAAAATACAAGAAGAGAGTGTAAGAGTTAGCTGGCCTCACCCACAGCCCACAACCCCAGACCCCTCCAACTAAGTTAATTCAAGAAGACAAAGAAATCAGTCACTACTTAACTAAAACACCAGCAGGCTCCAGGCAGGCTCTGGTTAAGGGCTTCGCACATGTCCATGTCCTGTGGTCCACCATTCACATGGTGCATATAGACACCACACAGCTAGCAGGCAACCTAGCTAGCCTTAGGAATGAGGAATCTTACCTTTATCCTCCTTTCCTTTTTCCTTAATTTGTCACTTCCAACTCCAAGGCAAGTTCAAAAAATTTTACAAGTTCAAGGACGGGTGGTTGATTCAATTTGAATTGATCGAAGTCCGGGTTCAACGATGACAACAAGTTAATTAAGTGAGGCACGAGTTAGTCTGCAATAGAAGTGGCTGCTCCTTCCTGACTGGTCTGTCTGTCCCCTTCATGGCTTCTACCACAAGGAACAAATGACCCTGAGCAGCGTGCGCAATGTCATGTGGTGTGACCCTGGCATGGTGACCCTGACCCGATCGACCTGATGACATCCGACCCACCTGAGTGACCTCCTGACCCACTGACCCTTGGCTTGTAGCATTGGCTGTCACTGATTTAAAGGTGTAGAGCAAAGGAGGGAGAGAAACTGGAGTTGCTGTTGTCTGCTGCCAGTTGGCAGCCTCTCAATGCTTGGCATTATTAGGTCAGACTTGGAGACTGGACCAGAGACAGAGAGGGTGAAAAATTGTGTGGTTTTGCTGGCTGGGACCCACTAAGAAATACAGCAGAGAGGGGTAGGCTGGCAGTCGCTGTTGAGCTGGGCAGAGAGAGCTGCCACTGCCTGCCTACCAGCCTAAAAGAGGAGCTGAGGAGGAGACAGTAGGTGACTGTTAGGTAGGGACAGGGTCGTGGCGACTAGTCTTAGGAGGTGTGGTGTTGTGATGTGTGGCAGAACCCTCTCAGCCTCAGTCAGCTGGGCTGGCAGTTGCCAACCCATCGAGCAAGCAGGAGGTGGAGCACAACCGTAATCTATCTTCTCCCTGCTGGACTGGTCCCTCTATAGCTTTGGCTCACAGTGGCCGGCAGCTCTGTTGAGACCCCTGCCCCACCAGGTGGGTCCTGATTCAATACTGAGTCCCGTCCTCATTCTGACTGGAATGCATGGGCATGGGAGCACATCAGTCGGTACTCAGTCTGCTGCAACACAGTAGTGACTGACCACGAGCTGCAATCTGTGAGAGCATCAGTGAGACAGTACATGACCATGTCACTGACTGTCAACAGCAACAGCAGCACAACAGTTGTGGCACTAGTGGCAGTGAGGGAGCCTTCTCTGCTGCTTAGACAGCATCCCTTCCCTTTTTACCATGCTGACACTGTTCTCAGCCAGCCTGCTGTCACTTTGTCACTTTCACTTAATATGTGGAGGGCGGCTGCCGGGAAAAAATTGAAAATCGGTCATTGGATGGCCGGGCCCCCCCTGAGCCACCAGGCCCAAGACAATTGTCCTGGCTGTCCCCCCATTGGTGTCCCTAGCATGCAGTACAACAGAGGATGACATTAAGGGGGGTCCAGGACCATTAGCTGTCCAGGCAAAGGAGAAGGAGCTTGAACATAGTGTGCTTCAAATGGAGGTTGAGGAGAAAGAACATCCTCAGTTCAACATCCTGCTACTGTTAATGTGGAAGAGAATGTTACTGAGGAAGAGAAGGTGGGGGGATAGTCAGCCATTAATGTCAGAGCCAGAAATGTCAATGATCAGTGAGGATGATGGTGATGAGGGAGGTGATGATGACGCAGTACTAGACCCTGTTTGGCAGCAACCCCTTCCCCAAACAGCACCCAAAAGTGTCATGGGTAAAGGGAAAGAAATCCCTCTTATGCCACTCCCCAAGCAACAGTCAGATGTCAGGGGAAGTGCACCCCAAGTTGAAGAAAGGGTATATGGGGATAAGCAGCAGGATGAGCAGCAACAGACAACTTTTTTGCCTACCCCGACATCCATTGCTCAAATCGCCCAACCCATAAAAATGCGGTCTGTCAGTGGAAAGTCACTTGTGTGGGATTTCTTCACAGTGGATGACATTGATGATGGTGTGGCTGTGTGAAACATATGCAGTTCCAAATTTAGCAGGGATAAGCCAGGAACATACTATGAGACAACTGGTATACATAGCCATAAGGAAACTAAGTATCCCATTTGCTGGGCACAGCATAAGCATTTGGTAGCAATGCCCACTTCTGACATTCCAGAACAGTCTGAAAGAGAGGGTCCCCATGCTGGTGATGATGGTGTACCATTCCACCCTTTACTGAGATCAACCCCTAGGAGTGCAGCTACAAGTGGTAATAGTCAAGCTGACCTGTGCCCTTCCCGTGAAGAAAGTTTTTTCCATCTTGTCCCTGATAGTAGACAAGGCAGCCAAAGCAGCAAGAGCATAACTGACAAAGCCACAACCCCTTCCACAGTGAAGAACACCCTGAGGCTTAATCAACTGGATATTAAATCTGCATTAACTAAGCAAACAAAATACCACCATAAACACCCTGTGATGAAAGAGCTAAACACTTCTGTTGCAAAGATGCTGGCAACAGACGTTTTGCCATTTTCTTTTGTGGAGAATCCTGGGTTTATAGAACTCATGGAAAAAGCTGCACCTAAGTACAAAGTGCCCAGTCACACTTATTTCAGTATTAAGGCTGTTCTGACACTTTATAATGACCTTGCTTGCATTATGTGACATGCAGTGTCCCACTCTGCAGCAACCAGCATCCACCTCATCACAGACATCTGGACTAGTGGCCCATTATGGGGTACTAGTTATATGTGCATTACTGCACACTGGGCCTATTTCCCCATGGTGTATGCCTTGCATCCATGCCCATCATCTATTTTCCCTCTGAGTAATGGCAGCAGTACTAGTGGAGGTCCTTGTCTGCGTGCCACATTGATTCTGCAGGGCCTGCATGGGTCACATACTATTATGTGGTTATCTACGCCAACTCTTAAGTACTTGGTCACCAATATTAGTTGCAAATCTCTAGCCAAGGAATTTGAGTTAGTTTCGCTGAGCCTTCATCTCCCCTCCTCGGAATGTATCACTATCCTAGGTGGCTATAGACCCCCGTCTGGTGGTGATGAAGTCCTTAATCTTTTGAAATCCATGTTCGTAGATTCAAAAACTGAAACAATATTTCTAGGAGATCTAAATATGGACTGGCTGTCACCTAAATCACACGGCCTCAAATCCCTTTGTGACGAGCTAGGTCTTGGGCAATTAGTCAGTGAACCCACTAGGAACAACACTCTAAATACTGCCAACAGTTCCATTCTAGATGTGGTACTAACCACCCAGCCACACAAAATATCTCATTCGGCAGTGTTTCACAATGACATGAGCGATCATGGAATTGTTGCTTTATAAGATCTCAAATTAAGGCCCGGCCAAGAACCCAACTTTATAACAAAAAGATCCTTTCAAATTCAGTGCAGTAAACTTCCTATCTGACCTGAGCATGATCAGATGGCAAGATCTCTACCTAGCCAAAGATGTCAACAAGGCAGCTTACATCCTTAATGACAAACTCACTACAATAATAAATAAGCATGCTCATTTTATCAAAGTAAGGGTACGGAACAATTCCAACCCCTGGTTCGCCTCGGATCTCAAGGCAGCCCTTATAGCTCGAGATAAGCTCTGGGCTAAAGCTAGACATTCCAAAGAATCTTCGGATTGGCAGGCCTTTAGAACAGCCAGGAATAACTGTGAAAAAACTTCACTCTGCTAAAGTTAACTATTATATTTCTACTCTCGAACAAGCTAAAGGTAACCCTCATAAAATATGGAAGACTATCAAAGCTATAGAAGGACGGCCCATGGCCTCCACTGTCCCAAGAAAGATAGTTGCAAGTGGTAAGATTGTGGAAAACAAGTCCCTAATCCTGGAGGAACTTAACTCCCACTTTGCCACAGCTGGATTAGCTTTTGACTTGTCATCTTATGCTGGTGCTGCGGTGAGCCAGCATACCCTTCCCCCTACATCTAGTCCTGCACCAAGCCCCTTCCAACTGCGCGAGATAACTTATAAAGAAGTAGAAGATTCTCTTCTTGACTTAGACACCAAAAAAAGTGCAGGGGACGATGGCTTGGAACCCTTTTTCCTAAGGTCAGGCTACGCCCATCTCACTGCCCCAATTCTCCACATCTTCAATCCTTCCATTACATCTGCTACTGTGCCGTCCTGCTGGAAATCAGCACATATCCTCCCTCTATTTAAATCTGGTGACCCATGCGATGTAAACAACTATAGGCCTATCTCCATATTGCCTATCCTTTCTAAAGTTCTCCAAAAACTGATCCATATTCAGTTAAAATCTCACTTGGAAACCTTATCTCTCATTAATCCAGCTCAATCTGGCTTCCGGGCTAATCATAGCACAATCACTGCACTAGCAAAAGTAACCAATGATTGGATCTCTGCTACAGATGCTAAGAAGGTAACTGGCACAGTCTTTTTGGACCTCAGCAAAGCTTTTGATACTGTTGATCACAAACTGTTAGTCAATTGCCTTGCAAAGTTGGGTGCCACATACCATACCACCCAGTGGTTCTCTAGCTACCTAATTGGAAGATTCCAAAAAGTAAAGGCGGAAGGCTTTTTTTCTGCTGCCTTGCCAGTTGCAAGAGGAGTCCCCCAAGGATCCATCTTAGGCCCTATCTTGTTTTCTTTGTACGTTAATGACTTAGATGCTAACATACCTATGTCCAATCTGCACTTTTTTGTAGATGATACTGTGTTGTATACTTCTGGCACATCGTTATCTGAAGTCAAGGGAGTGCTTCAAGCGGACTTCGCACAACTTGAGCATAATCTAATGAAGGCAAAGCTTCTGCTCAATGCTAAGAAGACTAAAGCGATGATATTCTCCTGCAGTGCTGTCACAGGCCCCCCCAATACCCTTGCCCAAGACTTCATTGTCACCACGCTAAACGAGCCTCTGGAAGTTATAACCAAATTTAAATATCTGAGTATCTGGAGCGACAATAAATTATCTTTCAATGACCACGTCGAAGATGTCTCTAGATGGTTAAAAGCAAGGTTAGGTTTCTTCTACAGAAATAGGCCCCTTTCCCCCCTTGAAACTCGAAACAAGCTTGTACAGGCCACTTTTCTCCCCTACTCGACTATGGTGATGTAATCTATTCTCCACCACCTTGCAAATCTAAGTAAACTGGCATCCTTTATCACCGTGCTATAGTTCATTACCAACTCCCTTACCGCTCGCACCACTGTGACTTATATGCAGCTGTTGGTTGGACATCCCTTACTACTAGATGTCTGCTCCATGCTGGGCTATGGACTCTTAAACTGCTCCTGCTGAAATTGCCAAGCTATCTCTCTTCCCTTATTAGTATCTCACGTAGTGCATACTCGTTAAGAAAATCGGACTTTATTATGCTTGACATACCAAGGTCGCAGACCTCCTTTGGTAAACGTGCTATTGCATCTGTCCTTCCCTCCATTTGGAACCAATTACAAACCGTAATGAAACTAACTAGCACAGTTTCAATAAACTTCTACAAATCGCTAAGTTCAGCCAAAATAAAAGACACCTGTAACTGTCATTAAGTCTCTTCCTTCCCCATGTGTGCCATATTTATCCACTGGTAAGGTATAATTGCTTTGTCATATTTACTGCTTTCCCTTCCCCTTCTACTCCTGGCTTTATCTATGCTTATGCGCCACTGCTACTCTATCAAATCACTCCTCCCCCCATATCAGTTGTAGTCTGTTGTTTGTTCTAGCTGCCAAAATATATGTATTGCACAGACCAGTCATCATGTTTCATTTATCAGTATGCAACCTGTAAGTCACTTCCCTGTCTCATATCAATGTTTACCACCTGCGGTCACCCTATGTGGTACTCTTGTATGTATATCCAGCCTGTATCATGTAACGTGCATTTCATGTATATTCTGTTATTACCTATCTATGTTTGTGCTTTAAGTGTTTATGTCACAGGACCTCCTTGTGAATGAGCTTGCTCAATGGAGTTTTCCTGCAAAAAACTTGAACATACATCTGACAGAATACTCACCCAAATAAATGAGGCCATTATTCACTGGCTAAAGCCACATGGATTCCAGGCTGGCTTCAGTACAGAGACAATGCACTGATGACATTAGAGCACTCAGTAATGGCTGTTTTTATCATGTGCCATGCTTTGCACAAGTTCTGAACCTGATTGTGAAGGCCTTTCTGGAGCATGAAGCAGTCAGTAGCATGTTGACAGTCAGTCACAAAATCTGCAACCATTTCAGTTGCTCTGCATGGGCAAGATCAGAGCTCAGGATTCTACAGAAGGCTAATAAAGTGACAAAACACTGCCTAAATCTTGATGTAGTGACATGATGGAACTCAATGCTCTGTATGCTCAAGAGGCTATTCGAGCAGTACAAGCCATAAATGACTATATCACGCAGATGCATGATCATGAAGCACAGTCAGCCATGCCACTGAGTCCATCCCAATGTATATTGATGGATAGTGTCATCCAGATCCTCCATCCACCTGAACAGACTACACAGGTTGTTAGCTTGGAAAATGCATGCTTGAGCCTGATTATACCACTGCCACATGTACTCCACTAGGCACTGATTAATGTCAGGGACCAATTTCAAAAGACAGCAGATTCTGTTGGAGTAGAGCTAGCTGACCAGATCATGCAGCTGGGTGATGATGATCCCAGGGTTATTAATACCTCTGAGACATACATCCTGGCAACCCTGCTAGATCCATGGTGCAATCATGGTATGACGACACTTCTTGCAGGACAGAAGGCTGATCTGGAGCGCTATGTTGTGATCCTGCATTGCAAGGTTGAAAATTGGATGAGTCACTCAGAGAAAAGGGTTAAAAAATAAGTACCTGTAGAAAAACCTGAAGAAGCAACAGCCCCGGCTTGGACAGTGGCCACCTCCTCCTCATCCTCCTCCTCCTCCTGCATGGTGTCTGTTCCTGCATCCTCATCGTTACATAGCAGTGGTGGCACAAACCCGCTGTGGGCCATGCTGACGGACATTGGTATTTCCATGTTGTAGCCACCTGAGGGCAACACACAGGTGCAGCTGTCTGCATGCCATATGGTGCAGTCATATCTGCATGACCCACAGCAGGTGAGCATAGATGATGAGCCCTTGTAGTATTGGCAAAACAAACTTGAAATCTGGCCTGCACATGCAGTTATCACTATTGAGTACCTAGCCTGCCCCTGTGCCTGTGTAAGCTTGGTGATGTGCATCAGGAATCATCAGAGGAAGAACACAGTGTGCTATTACTATTTAATGATGAAGACACAACTGAGGGGTTTCAGTTCTCCTGAGTAGGAGACAGAACATGTGTTGGACTACTGTCACTGTCAGGTGTGCACACAAATTGTTTTGAGTGGTACAGTGATACCTGTTTGTGTCTGCAGTTACATTAGCATAACAGAGACACGAGGTACTAAGAGATCAGTGTGTAATATATAAGTCATCAACTGCTGTCTTAGAAAATAAGTTGTTGACAGGTGAAGAATTACAGCCAGATTAATCCTGAATATTCACACTGACATAACCAACATGTGTGTACTTACAACACTGCAGCATTTCTATCTGTAAGATTCCCTGTTGGCCACTGTTTAGGCCTCCCCCCCGATCCAAAAGAAAACTTAAAAAAAAATAATTTGTCTGGACATTGTTACCTGTCCTGCACTGTTAATTTTCACAGTTGGTTGCTTTTTATGCTCCCTCCCCAAAAGAAAACTGGAATGCCATCAGTCCAGTGTCCTGTTCCAGATCCATGTGGTTTGAGTGCTGCATAACAATACCCAAAAAGTGAAAACCACATTGTCTTAAAGCAGTTGTTGAGAAGGGGCATGCCAGCTCTGTTAAACTTAATGTTACCTGAATGTAAAGTGTTTTTGTTATTTTACAGTTGTACAGAGGGCTGGAATCTCATAATATTTCATGCTTAGTAGATAGAGTTGAGCAGTATGGTTCCTTTTTTTTTTTTTTTCGAACTCTATTTTTTTCTTCCCTTACCTGGCCCCACCGAACTCTCTCCAGTAACAGTCCATCACCAGATCCCACTTCCTTTGCTAGGCATCGACTGGTCTCCTCTCCCCTTGACACTGGGCATCCCCTGGGTCTACCCTCTGGGGAAGGGCTGCCCCCCACCCAGGACGCACTTTCTTATAGGATTGAGACCGGGTCTTAAGGAGTCGGCCCTAGGATACAGCCGTGCCCGACTTCTAGGACTGCGATCTGGGGTGGGAGGCGCCTTCGACTATCAGTGGGAAGAGAGAGGTATTTTTTCCTTTTGATTGTAGGTCCCCCTGTGGAGCCCAGCTGTCATGGCAACATGCTGCCGTGGCTCCACCCCCAGGCATACGCGACACTGCATTGGGCTCCCTCTGGCCTCCGACAGAGAGCGCACTTCGAGCGGTTGTATCCCCATCCCTCCCCAGGGGAGAGAGAGCAGCTCTGCAGACACTCAATCTCTTCCCTCCCTGTTGAACCCCGGCTCCCCGGGCTCATTTCCGAACCGAACCTGGGTCTCCGGCATGGCGCGAGGTGTGACGTCCAGAATTCCTATATGTTCTAATTCTGTCGGCAGCCTAAGGGTTAAGTTACCTGAGTGGGTATAAGAATGAGTAGAAGAAGAAGAAGAATCAGTATTTATATAGCACTTTTCATACACAGTGTATCCCAAAGTGCTTTACAAGCAATGCTAGACTGGTAGTGCTAGTGAAGTGACTGAATGTGTAGGGGCAGCCATATCGCATATCATCACCCACACACAGCCTGGATAATTGCATGAACCAGTTTATGGGAAGGGGAATGTTGGCCAGGACACCGGGAATGTCCCCTACTCTTTACGAAAAGTGCTCTGGGGTTTTTTACTTCCACCTGGACACCCATCAGGATGGGTAGAAGGGACCTCAGTTTAATGTCTCAACCGAAGGACGGCACACCCCAGCAGTACAGCACCCCCCCAATACTGCACTCAGATGCCAGTGATTTTTTAGGTGCAAGCCCAATCCCGGTGTGAGACAAGAACCCACGACCTTCTGGTCCAGAAGCAGATGTGCTACCAACTGTGCAAGTACTCATTTCTTGTTTCTGTGTCCACATTTGCTGTCAAAGAAAGAGACTGTAAATGAAGGCAATTTGGGGGGGGAGGCAGCTCTGATAAAGTTTCTGTTACCAGAATCATGTGACCTGTTTTCTTACGTTAAACTTCTCAGTTTATCACTTAGTAGATAGTGTGGCACTATGGTACTTTTGCATGCGTGTGTGGCATATACTTCGTTTGCACTTTTTTGCAGAGTTACTCTCATAAAAAGCTTGTACACCAATGTTTATGGTTGCTGAGTGGGTACTGTTTCCTTGTTACTGTAATCAACATGTGTATTACCAGAAGGTTTTGTTACTTAGTGGTTGCTTGCATATTACCATTGTTGAGCTACATTTATCTGAAGGTCGTTGCACAGTACACACCACCATATGAGAAACTTTTGCAGCATGGAAATGTGAACTGCTTTGTGTTGTGGAAGAATACATAATAAAGATACTCCTCTTTTTCTTACAAACACCCTTTCTCTGTCATCTGTCAGTCTGAATGATAACCCATGTTATAAGCGCAATAACCCACTCCAGAATGTGGGGTGATAGGTATTTCATGGACACCTGGTTGCTGCTAGGGCATTGTGCCTGTATCCTCATGCCTCCAAGTCCCAATGCACCCAGTACATTACATGACTATCATACCCATTGTGGGTTATTGCTTATTCCTATCAAGAAGTCTGCTGTTCACCTATGCATTTACTGTACTGGACTGGCTTCCATATCCTTAACCAATCCATTCTGTCACCCACAGCCAGTGTGGTCAAGTACATGCAGTTGTACTGCCCCTGTAGCTTTCCATAAGTAGACTAGACCTCACAGCTCCACCTGACCCAATGTGTCCCTGAGAGTGCAGACTCTCACCTGCTGACTCAGTCCACCTGTGTGCTGTATCACTACTTGGTATTAAGACCAGTTTCATTACCTCAGTCATTCTGCTACATCATAACAACCTTTGTGAAAAAAAGTTTCAGAATTTAGATTTTGAAAGGAAATAGAAGACAAAGTACACAGTCAGTAGCAATGTGGTTCATTGACCTATTATTTATCAATCTCCAAGTACAGTGCAAGAAAAAAGGAATAACATGCAAGTGTAATCCCCACGGTACAGTCAGTCACACAGACACAAAATGGTGACGCAGAGGAAAATTCTTAGGCAAAATTGGGGACATCCCAGAAAATCAGGGACAGTTGAGAGGTATGTATCAGAAGTAAGTCGAATACTGATGATAAGAATGTGTCACCCTCGGCCCCCCTGACTGATTTATTTTGCAGGTGGGCCCCCTGTACCCCAGTGCGACCCTGATGAAAATCAATAAAGTGGTACTGCTCCACATAGTTCCACACCCAAAGCAAGAACTCTTAAAGTCTTTGGAAGGTGATTAAAGGTGACACTTAATTGCTGGTATGGTGGTCTGGAGATCGAAAAGAATGTCAAGTCAGAAATGTGGGCAGCAGTAAGCAGCTGTTTGCAATTAATTCCATCATTTACATAGACTACTGTTTATAAACTGTGGAAAACTACATTTGCAATACCAGGAATGAAAAACTCAGTATAATCCACACTTTGCAATTCATTTCACCATTTACATAGGGTACTATTTATAAACTGCTGAATATAAAATTCGCAGTATGGACAAACTAGTAGAGTTGCACAGTAGGATAGCCAGGGTACCAATTCCAAATCAATAATACAGATGAAGCCACTTAATTGGTACATGGATAACAAGGACATCCACTTTATTGAGATGCCCCACCGAGAACCGATTAAGTGACTATTCATTTCAATGGCATCCCCATTTGTTTAATAGGGACAGGGATGCCAGATTATTGGGATGATTCTGCCCCATTCTGTGTGAATAGTACCACTACACGCCTCTGCATACTTCTGTATTATCCATGCCATGCAACATATTAATGTTAATAGGCTGCTGATGATGTGTGATTAGTACCTTCACACACTTAACATACACACGGTGGCTTTCCTGCCCCCCAATCATCATCCAGAAGCAAAAGGAGCAGCAAGCTGTCTCACAAATGCTCACAACCATCAGACTTTTTTTCTTTTTCTTTTTCTTGAGCTCATCAGCAATCAGAAAACTCACTCTACAGTAGGATTGGGATCAGAGACAGTGATTGCTGGAAAGTCAGGGTTGGAGGAGTCTGAAGAGTCTGAGGGAAGGAGAAGGAGATAAAATGCTGAATTGAAATAGTTGAAATGACAGCAGAATCTGGTATGTGGTTACCTCTAAGAATGGCCTCAGAGGGATACGAGAACAAGTCAGAGATGGGCTCAAATTAAGCTGAACACATACAAGGTGCTTAAAGAAAAGCAAAGAGGATCACATTCAGCATCTTTTTTCCTTTTTTATTTCTTTCAGTGATTGGAAAGTAGACCAAACAGATATGCGGCATAATACTAAGAAGAAACTGTGATCACTTGGAAGAAATTGCCAGAAATAGCTACTTTTTTCAGTAGATACAGAGCTGGAATTAGAGGTACCCTGTAATGCCTGGTCCCTGTTTGTTTGACTAAGTCATATAAATGTATGAATGTCTCTTAATTGGGACAAAAAGCCTGCCACCGTGGCATCCCAATTAAGCGGCTTCATCCATACCACAGAAATAGACAATAGTAAATAGTGCAGTTGTACTGTGTAGTTTTTAAGAAAGTGATCGTAATAGGAAACCATATGAAGGTGATTCAGATAACATGTTCATTGCTCTGGCTATTATCAACATGTTCTAGCCTACTCAGGACCTCCTTATAAATGAGCAGTGCTCAGTGGAGTTCTTCCCTGGTAAAATATCTAAATACAAATACAAAGCCACATCCCAACACCATATAGAGACATGACAGGAACATATTGTGTCACCAGTGAAAGGTTTATATTGTGAAACAAACAAACAACTTGTAACAGGTCATGAATGACGACAGAACAGGAATGATGAAACAAAGAAACAGGAAAAGCAAGATAACAATACAAAACAAACAATCAAATGTAAGAAAAAACTAATAATGATGAGGACCACACTATTTATGTAACACAACCAAGAGAACAAGTAAAAACTATGTGCAACAATACCGAGACATTAATGCTCCACCACTCCCCAAAGTCCATCAATGGTGATGTCACTGCCCAGGTGCTGCACTCCGCTGCTGTGCCCAGACACTGGTGGACAGTTTCTTAAGGACATGCAGAATGCGCCGCTGATTTGCCTTTAATCTTGCCATGCGAGCCTGCATGGACACAACCGTTTTCCATGTTCTGTTACAGTCAATTGTGAGGTACCACTGTCCTCCTCCAGCTGCACCACAGTCCTCCTTTGTTGTGGTGTTGTGTTCTCCTCACTGCCTGGTGCTGCATATGGAACTGGCTGTGGTACTGCCGGTTCTTCATAGGGATGCTGTTCCTTCTCCCTCACTGCTAGCCTCACCAGCTCCCTTTGAATCTGCAGCACATGGTTCTTGTACCATTTGCTTCTTGCCTTTCTTTTCCCCTCTTGCTTGTCCTGCAGCCGTTGCAGCATTGTGTCTAATGTTTCAGTGTTCTCTGCAGAAGGGAAAGAAATATGCAGTAACTGACTATAGTACTGTAGTCTGTCCAGTGTCAACTTGCTGGGCCCTAACCTTCTGCTGGTGGTTACCAGCCTCTGACATTAGCTACTGACCTTGGTCACTGCCATATGTGCCCCTCCCCCACACAACATGCAACACAGTGTGGGAAATTAAAGTATGCAGCCAGATGTATGTGAACGCTGGGGTGTTACTGATATTTCAGCAACCAAGTGTTAATATAGGTTGTGTCCCCTCATCAGATCCTCAAACACTGTCTGTCTAAGACTGTGCACCATCCAGTACAAAGCCACCTCCAAACTTACATTCATATACCTTGGGTGGGATATTCAGAAATGTGCTTGGCAGGGGCGGAAGCAGGGTGCAGCGCAACTGGGATGCACCAGGGCATGGACTGGGTGATATTCAACGGAGCTGCGCCATGGCTCAGCACCATTGAATATTGAAACTTGGCCTCCTGCATTGTGCATGGCCAGTGGCCAGTGCAAGTGGAAAGAGTGGAGCAGAGGAATGCGCCAGCGCAAGTGTGTTGCGCTAGGCGCAGGAGCCGCAATACTCAGTGGTGGATATGCAAATGGAGCCATAATGCATGCAAGGTACAACTGGGACCATTAGCATGTCATTATGGCCCCATTTGCATGCAGGTGCGCTGATCCCCTGCAACTTGTGCTTGGCGCCATGCCAGGCTGCAGCCATCAGGGACCGACGCCCCCTGCACATTGAGGGAAAGTACCCCAATGCCCGATCGCGGGCATAAGTATATGTAAATACACGTCCAATAGCCCTGGTGGTCCAGTGGACTGCTTCCAGCCTGATCGTGGGCATTAGTATACTTAAAAACAATGTACTTTATCCCTGGTTCCATTCACATATCAGGACTGTGTAGTGTGGTATGGTCTGCATGCCCATTAACCCACGCTGTGGACCAATGGGCATACAGCCGTACTGTATGCAGTCAGTCGGTGGGCGGCTGGGTGGCTTGCGGGTGGGGAGATGCCACCTGCCACTGACTGGGTGGTGCGGCTCAGTAGGTGGGTGGGGAGGGGGGTACCCCTGGACCACCAGGGATAAAGTAAAATGTTTTTAAATATACTAATGCCCGCGATTGGGCTGGAAGCAGTCCACTGCACCACCAGGGATATTGGATATGTTTTTAAATATACTCATGCCCATAATCGGGTGTGGGAGGGGCATGATGCTGACAGACCCTGGCGCTGGAGCTCGGGTGGCCACCAACAGCTGGCGGCTGCCGTGTTGCGTCCTGCAATATGGCAGCTCACCTGTGGGTCGCCGGCTCCTGCTCCTATTTCCTTTTTGCTCAACTTTGAGCACCAGTGTGCGGCGAAAGTAGGGGTTGCATCAGCATATGTGCTGCACATCCCAGGCTGAATATCAGGATGTGCGGAATATGCATGGGCACGCTCCCCGCACTTGTGCTGCATACATTGCTGGTATGCCCCAGCACATTGGGATCTGCGTGTTGCAAAATCCCCTTTTGAATATCACGCTGGGGTGCATCAGTGGGTTGCGCATGGTGCAACAGTGTTGCGCCATGTGCAACCCCTTTGAATATCCCACCCCTTGTGTTTTGTCACTGCTTCCACATATGTAGTTGCAAGAATTTTACCACCATCTGTATCCCTCTCTGGAATGTGAATTTTCTGTCAAGTGCATGTTGCCCATAAAGACCATGAATCTTACTTCCCGACATGGAAAGAATACTTGTTTAGTGGGCCCACACACGCCTCATATGATGCATGTTGCTGAGTGTTTGACTGTACTCCCTAGTTCTTTAAGATACTAAACAGTGTGCAGTGCAACAGATAGAGCATGTACATTTCTGTACAGTAATGGTAGGACACCATGGCTGAACAGTGGACATTACTGCACTAAGGAGGATGACCTGTAGTGGTGTTGGTCAGAGGTTCTGGCATGTGTCTGACATAGAACACGAAGCAGCAATAGGCAGCAGTCACAGCACAGGCCAGTTGAAGGGGAAACAAACAATGCAGTAGTGAATAGTACAACAAACATTGCTGCTGATGATGATGATTTTATCAACACGTAACAAGTGTCTGTGTCAAACATTTTATCCCAATACCTGATTGACATTGAAAGACTGGAAAATGCTGGTGGTGGGGGGGTTACCAGTGGTTACAACACTTCAGCTGCAATGATGAATGTGTATGAAATGTCCATCAGACCGGGGTATGCTTCGGACATGCACAGCTTCCAGTTACACACTGTGTGGCATGCCTTGAGCAACATACCTAACCTCCCTGTACTCATCCAGGTCACACACACAGTTGTAATTAGGCTAGTGCAGAACTGCACACTCACCCTGTTATTTACCTGGTTGAATTGCATAGAAATACATAATGGTACAAACATGCATTTCCTATCACTGTTATTGTTGTCTGACCTGATCCAGTCATTGACATCAGTAGCCCTCTTATGTCTGACCTGACCCAGTCATGACATCGCTAGCCCTCTCACCCAGACAGCAGCTTCTGATCATGACATCGCTAGCCCTCTCACCCAGGCAGCAGCTTCTGATGAATACTTCCAGATATCTTCCTGATGGACTGTGATGCTGCTTCTATGTCTATGTTCTATGTTTCAGCACCTAAATATTCGACTAGGCTGTCCCCTCATAAGCACCTCCATCACTGTCTCTCTAAGGCACTATAACATTCATTGAAAGCCCCACCCTTACATTCATATACTTTGTGTTTTGTCACCCCCCTCTACATATGACGTTCACAACATTTTACCACTGCACCATGTGTATCCCTTTCTGGAATGGGAATCATTATCTGTCTATCAAGTGTACTGTATGTAGCCAAGTGTGAGTGCTGTGCTGTAACTATGAAGGCCATGATGAACCAACATCCCAACACATCCCCTCTGCCCAGTACCAATTCACCGATCCACATTCTGCACAGGAGTACACCACACACACTCAACTATGGCAGTAATGAGACATAACACCAGCACTGCATACTGCAATGCTGCAGTTCAGTGACACAGGCACAGCCATAACAAGGAATGATTTAGCAACTGTCCAGCAGAGGTATTGGGACACTGAAGACTATGTCACTTCTTACAGTGGTGTGGCCTTGGACATGGAATTGTTGGTCCAGACTGCCAGCAACCAAGGAACCAAAAGGTGCATAACCTGCACTGAATTGAAAAACCACCAATGATGCCACCACTTCCCATCTGGTATCTGTCTTATGGCAAGTTAGAACTTGTTATAAGGATCATATAGATGAGGTAACCAGCTGATGCCATCCCTGGCATGGTCACAGTGATGATGAGCTCCACACACCTGTGCCTCCAGTCCAGAGTGATTCCCTCCCCCCCCAATGCAGCCACCTTACTGCATGGCTTACAATGGAGGTGTGCTTAACAATGACTTCTGTCATGATTTACACAGGGCCACTTGGTGAGAATTAGAGATTACTCAGCATGAGGATGGTGAAAGGAGTCAGGTAGCCAGCTGTTCCTTAGCAGCACTTCAACTTCATAACCAAGCAGATGTACACTTTTTACAGTGGTTCCTTTTGAACATGGTTCAGGGATGCATGCAAGGTTCCTATGGTTTGCTGCAGTGCAACACCACACATGGTAGTCTTTCCATTTAGGTTTTCATCACTATGTCATGTTCTTAACAGTATGAGAAGCTTACTAGACAACAGCTCCCCGTTGCTCCTACTCTGTGCCTCTCCAAAAGAGCTGGTGGTGGAGTCGACCACAGCTGAGACATTAGCACTGTCGTCGGCACCTGTTGGAAATGAACCAGAATAGTTCAGTTCAGTGTTGGATGTTGGAAAGCATAAAATAAGAGCAGCAACAGTACTCAAACACATTCCATACTGTGTGACTGGCTAACTACAATACTACTTAAACAATGGAACAGCACAGATATTCCCATGAAGGGAGGTCAGGATTCAAGACACACAGTAAAGTGTCCACTTTAAGCAAACAACAGTGCACATCTACTATAAGGAAGGAGTGCTGCTGTAAACAGCCATGGAGGGACATGACTGTTCATGGTGAGAAATGGGAATCTGGACACTAGACACAGTATGGCACTCATATATGCAGTACATGACAGAATTGCTCCCTCTTGGCTAAAGGGGCTGCAATGAGACAGGAAGTATGAAACAATGGGCAGTCCTGCGCACTGCGCAGTCTCAGCAGACATTCTGGATGAGGGTGAGATGGTAGGCATGACACATGTGGCAAGTCACAGAGAGTCACAGTGGAAGCAGTTGCCATGCACATGATTGCAGATGCAATTAGTGTTAACATTGATGATGTCACCTCACCTGGCTCTGCTCAATCTAATCCAGACCTAGAACCCTCTAATCCCCTAACTTTACCAAAAGGTCTAAAGTTACTGCACTTAAATATATATAGTCTGCTCCCCAAACTAGACCTCCTTCAAACCCTGGTGCTCTCATTGTCTCCTGACATATTAATCTACTCTGAAACCTGGCTCAGTAAGAAAATACCTGATCATGCCATCTCTAACCCTGGCTACTCCCTAGCCCAGTAAGACTACTCCAGCAGAGATGGTGGAGTTTCTATGTACATCTCTTCTTCCATACAATTTGCTATCACCCTTGCCACCTCTGAGCCATCTAAGTATGAAGCTCTTGTCATTATGCTCTCCCTGCCTTTCTCACTCCCAATCTTTGTTGCAGATATTTACTGTCACCCCAACTTTCTCTCATCAGTGGCCACTGACCTCACAACCACTATTGTTTCCCACTCGCAATCAGAAGAACTGTTCATCCTGGGAGATTTCAACCTAAACTGGTCATCTTCTCCTTAGTCTATGGCATGCAAGAGTATTGCCTCCCATAATTTAACTCAATTTATCCAAGTACCTACCTGGATGAACTATAAAACTCAAAATCACACCTTGCGTGTTTGGGCCCTCATCTCCCATCCTCACTGTGTCATTAAATCAGGTATCCTACCAGATGCCTTAAGCGACCATAACTTGGTCTATCTTGTTCATAAAGTCCATAGACCAAAACCTCCCCATAAAATGCTACTGACTCGCTCTTATAAATCCCTTGATTTAGCCCCATTCCTCTATTACTTGGCTAACTCTGACTGGAGCCTGATATCTTCTGCTTCCCACACGGATGTTGCCCTGGCCTATTTCAAAGAAAAATTCCTCATCATTTGGAATCACTATGCCCCACTCAAGCGTACCAGGTTATACAGAAACCATGTCCCTTGGGTTACTCCTGAACTGCTGGCTTGCCTCAGGGAACACAATAAAGCATGTAGGAAATATAAAGCAACTAATGAACTAAGTGACCTTATCAGTTACCACTTATTCCACAATGCATGCACCAGAGCTATCAGGCTAGCTAAAGCCAAGTGCTTCAACTCCATGTTTCACACTAACCTAAATTCCCTTCCAAATTCTGGAAGTAGTTCATGCCCTCTTCTCCCCCGCCCCCATCCTTAAAATAAACAATTCCCTTTTTGTGGCTCATGCTTCAGTAGCCGAAGAATTAAATTCATATTTCACCTCATATGCTTCAGTTGCACTAGTCTCCTTCCCCTCCTGCCCTACTACTCCTTCCCCACCCAAATCTCCTAACTGCAACCCCCCCAAAACTCATGACCATCACCCTTTCTCATTCTCTTTGGTTTCACCAGCCAATACTCTTACTGCCCTACTAACCATTAACCCATCAAAAGGTAATTCTCCTGATGAGCTCAACCCAAAGCTCTTCTATCTCTCAGCCTCAGCTATTGCCCACACACTTTCAGAAATCCTAAACCTCTATTTTATGAGATTCACGGTCCCCATGCCCTGGAAGCATGCAATTGTCCTTCCTGCCCCTAAGGGCGGTGTCTTCATTTCATCAGCCAACTATCACCCCATTTCCTTGCTCCCCACCCTTGCTAAACTCTAGGAGCATCTTGTTCTCTTTCAAATCTTTTCCTTTCTCTCTGATTTAAATTTCTTTACCACTTTCCAATCTGAATTTCGGAAAAATCATTCCACCACTACCTCCCTACTCAGACTAACTGATTCAGTCCTCACCGGAATGAATAAGGGCCTGATCACCTCCTGACATCTTCGTTGACCTAGTCAAGGCTTTCAACGTGGTTTCCCACTCCCTGCTTCTTTACGCACTCACTGCCACGGACTATCCCGTGCTGCTACTAACTGGTTTAGCACCTATCTCATAGGTCAGACACAATCATTTAAGATAGCTGAGTCCTGCTCCCCCCCCACCTAGTGAACACTGGGGTACCTCAGGGATCACTGTTGGGCCCCCTACTTTTCTCTAGCTTTTTAAATGACCTACCAGCAGCCTGCTCCTCCTCATCCATCCATATATATCCTGATGATATTGTCTTATTCACTTTTAGCCAATCACCCTCTGATGTGCAAGACAGATTACAGCTAGACTTTAATAAGCTCCAACTCAAGCTTGCATCGCATCAGCTCTTCCTAAATGCCAAGGAAACAGTCTACAAGACCTTCGACACAAGGCAGAGACTTGCTTTGCTCCCCATTCTGCCCACTTTCCTCTCCCTGGATGGGACACTGCTTGAGGACACCTCCTCTTTTAGATACCTGTGGGTTTGGCTAGACCAACACTTCACCTTCTCTGGTCACACCTGTGCCATCCTGAAAAGCTGTTCCCCAAGCTCAGCGTTTATACAGGAACTGTAATTGCATTTCACTTAGGAGGCTGGGTGGTGCGCTGACCTTATGCACTCAATGGCGCAGTGATCGCCGAGATAATTGAAAAATACTCCTGAGTGGGAGAAGATGTGGGGCTTGCTTACTAGAATTAGATCAAGAAAGGTACTACACCCAGGATTCTTGGTATTAAGGTGGGTAGCTTCATTTATGATCTGGGTAAGTCCATGTGCATCGCAGAATTCTTTCAATGGTATAGAGGCAGGACAAAGTCAGTCCAGTTTGAGGCCACCAAGGATGGTTACTTCTGAAGAAGTGGTTCCTAGAATGTCACTTAGGTGTTTAAGCAGTGAAAGGCTAGCTGAGGGGGCCTATAGCTCCTGATAATACAGATGGAGGTGGATTGGGCAAGTTGGATACTTAGTGTGAGGCACTCAAACTCATTTGGGGCTGTAGTTGAGTCCACCATAGAAGCGACGATGTTGTCACAGACATAGATGGCTATTCCCCCTCGCCTGAATCGCTTATCAGTTTGAAACAGGTTGTACGAAGGAATGTTGACCTCATAGTCCATGGTAGTTGGTCTTAGCCATGTTTCGGTAATTATGAGACTGTCCAGAGTGCAATGGAGGGACCAGGTTTTGATGGCATCAAGCTTTTCTAGAAGGCTGCAAGCATTTATATGCAAGAATGATAGCCCTTTTAGTAAAGGTAGGTCAGCAGAGGCGGGAATGGGGAGATGGGGTCCAGGGTTTAATTCGACATTGCCGACACAGATAACAGCAGCAGGAGCAGTTTTTTATGGCAGTTAGAAGTAGGCAGAAGGGCCACATTTTGTTCCTGATGTGTATACAGTTTCGCAGCTTAGCCCCGAGCCCATATAGCAAGGAGTATGGTGGTACTAGGCATACAGAATAGACTTAATGGAGAGAGCATACAAATGGGAACGAGGAAATTGGAACCTGAATTGAATACTAAAGTGTAAGGTTGCATAGAGGCCAGGTTGGTTCAGTGCCAATAAGAGGGAAACATTTAAAAGTTTAGGGATGGGATTTAAGCTGCCTGAGAACATACCTGGGCCCTGTGAGTGAGGAGACTTGGTGGACCCACGAGATATGCCAGTTATACTAAGGAGTAGGAAGCCAATACTAGGTGAGAGGAGAAACATTTTGCAGAGCAACCTGGCAAAGTGTACACCTCTGAAGTGGGTGGAGAAGTGGAGGATACAGGGAAGAAATCCTATTAGTCACCATCGGTGCCAATGGGCTTGAGGTTAGGAGAGGGGCGGGGAGATAGTGTATTTAATAAGTGGTGGGGTGGGGTAGGGCGGGGGCCAAAATATTCCCTGTATCAGTAGACCCCCAGCACAAGCCTCGGTCCTGAGCAGGCTTGGAACAACACTTTTACCCCCAGCATGTAGCAGCAGAAGGCTGCACCAATCATGGCAAGAGCCTCTTGCGCACCCTCCAATGGGAGAAGAACAAAGTCCAGGCTTGACAAATCACAGTCTCGAATTGGGTCCCAGGAGGGCAAGCAGGCTTACCCGGCTTGTAGGCTTCAGTGGCAGAAGGGAGAAGAGCGCAGGGCTTGCGGCCTTCCCAACAGCGGCTGCTGGGTATGAGGAAGCAGATGCCCAGTCAGGGGCCATGGCTCCTAAGAACAGAGGCAGAAAAAATAATGATGGTTAAGGAGCCGTAGGCAAAGAAGGCAGAGAGCTAAATCGAAGGGGGGGGGGCATGGATTAGAGACAAAAGAAAAGCCTAAAGGAATAACGGAGTATAGGGGGAAGGGGGGCAGCCACCAGACAGCAAGTTAAATTAATTTTGGTGCCACCAGGTAGTGTAGGAAAGTGAGTAAAATAAAATGATTAACTGGTCAGAAGGGCGTTGGGGGAGCGAGGCTGCAGGACAGAAATGCAGACACAGTTTTCCCTTTTAAATAAATCCCACCCAGCAATAACACAGCAGACCCTTTTCAGCAGAGCAAAAACAGCCTATTTGGTTTTTTTTAACAGAAGAAACATCACTTTTTAACATTAGGGCAGTTAAACAGACAGCATATTTCCTGTATCAGCGGCCCCCAGTGCAAGCCCAGGTCCTGAGCAGGCTTGGAACAGCACTTTTACCCCCAGCTTGTAGCAGCAGAAGGCTGCACCAATCATGGCAATCATGGCTTGAACTCCGATGGTGACTGCTATGCCTAGTGCCTGTAGAACCTTGGGTCCCTTATCTGGAGGTCATCCCATTTGTGCTTTATTTGGCAGAGTGACTAGAACATGACTCCCCTTCCCTCTCTGTCAAGGGAGACCTTACTGGAGGCCCACAAGTTCTGACTCTGCTTTAGAGGGAGTCTCTGTGAACCATACAGTTCTTCAGCATGGGTGGTCACCTCTTGTACAAGGACCACACCTCCTTATGTGAGAAGAGGGGGTGGCTTTTTCCTTGTGCAGCCACTTGAAGAGGAGGTGGTGGCCTGCTGATCTTGATCATCGTTCTGTGCAGATGGCACCACCCTAAGTCCCTCTGGCTGCTGATCCACCACCTGCTGGTGTCCCTGCCCCTGCCGCCCCTGCTGCTCCCCTCCACGCAGCTGCTCTTCCTCCTCCTGGCTCCTGACCATACCCATTCCCAATCCTGCTGCTGCTGTTGCTGCCATTCTTAGCAGTAGTGTGAATTAGTATACATGCTTTAGAAAGAGAAAAAAAAATTCCCCCAGTAATTCCAGTTTGCAATAAACAAGCAAAAAAAAACCCTTTTTGGCTTCTCTAAACTTCTGTAGCGTGTATTCTCTAACCCCTCTTAAGTCATGTTACACTCTCTGTCTGGGTCTCACAGTCTCTGGATTGTCTCTCTTCTCTGCTCTTTCTCCAGAGTCACACAGTCATTAATCAAAATCTCCCAGCTAGAACAGGAGGATGTGACTCCTGAGTCCTGCTTGGCAATGAGTACTGTGAATTCTGCCTGCCTATCCATGGAATTTTTATAAAACAGTTTACAGAAAGTTCTGCAGTTCACATTGAGACACTGTTTACAAACCGTGGAAATATTTGTACCATGGATATGCATAGCACATAGTCCACATTGCAGTTGTGTTGATGACCAACAACATGAGCTACACCATGAAACAAACCAGTTTTTGCACTGCTTGACAGCAACCCTGATAGAAATGCATTACTGGGTGTTTACTCACCTGGTAAAGGTGATTGTGTTGGTTGACATCCATGGTACTCCAGACATTACCTCATGGGTTTTAACCCACCTGATAGGCTAGTGATGCACATGACTGTAGGATCAGATTTCTCCCATATCCCAGTCCCAGAAGCCCCTGCTCTCCAGTTTGAATCTTTCAAAGCTGAAAGTAAGGTTAGTGAAAAAGGCAGTACCAGAATCATGACCCCCATACCATATGAGATGCTAATAGAAAGAAGGCGAGTATACGCGGTGATAAATGTAACCTGGCCAGTGCCCTAATTTATTCCCCTGACAATACAATCTAGACTCGACCCCTAATGAGCCGACCTTGGACATCCTGGATGTTGAAAAACATGGTAATAACAGTCAGCTCAATGTCATGTTGTCTGCTCATACCCTGTATGCCTCTGACTACTATGTTGGGTGGGTCGTAGAGTGCCATGGATGTCAACCAACACAATCACCTTTACCAGGTGAGTAAACACCCATTGTGATTGGTTGACATCCATGGCACTCCAGACATTACCTCATGGGTAGATAAGAAGCAGTACTGTATCAGTGGGAGGGAGACAGAGTGGTCTAGGGGTGAAAGGAAGCGGTGGCGGAAGTGGCCGCAGAGAGGACCTTAGTTGCGAAGGTCGGTTGCAACTGGGACAGGTGATCTAAATGATAGTGTCTGGCGAAAGTGTGGATTGAGGTCCACGTGGCTGCCTTGCAGATGTCTTCTGCTGACACGTTGGCCCTCTCCACCCAAGAGGTGGCTACCGCACGAGTGGAGTGAGCCTTGATTCCCCGAGGGGGGGTCCTTTGTTTTGCTGAGTAGGCTTCCTGGATAGTTCTCCGCAACCAACCAGCGATGGCGGTCTTGGAGGAAGCTCTTCCTTGCCTCTGGCCCCTTGAGACTATGAACAGTCTTTCTGTCTTCCGAATCGGTTGCGTCCTGGTTATGTATGTGGCTAGAGTAGAGCCCATGTCCAGGCCTTGTGGGATAGTAGTGTCCCCTGACTGGGAGTCTCCCTGGAAGGTGGGTAACTTGATACTCTGTTCCCTGTGGAAGGGAGAGGAGACCTTGGGTCGAAAGGCTGGAACGGTGCGTAGGCGTACCCCATGTGGTGTGAACATTGTGTAAGGTTCCCTGCAGGACAGCGCGCCTAACTCCCCAATTCTGCGGGCTGAGCATATCGCCATGAGGAAGCAGGTCTTTAGGCCAACCCAGAACAAGTCTACATTCTGGAGGGGTTTGAATGGGGCTGAGTTGAGGGAGTCCAGAACCAGTGGAAGATCCCATGGGGTGACGGTTGGGCATACTCGAGGCCGTAGTAACTCGGCCGCCCTTAGGAAGCTCAGAGCATTCAGGTGAGCGCCAGGGCTGTGGCCCTCTATGGGCCCCACGGCTGTTCCGACGGCCGACAGTTGTACCCTGAGTGACGAGTGAGCCAGTCCCCTATCCATGCCCTGCTGGAGGAATAAGAGGATAGTGGGCATGTCAGTGAACTCCGGGTCCATCGCCCAATCACGGCACCATTTGGTGAACACCGCCCATTGCCTGCTATAGGTGGAGGTGGTTGATGAGCATCTAGACTGTAGCATCGTTACTATAACGGATTTGTGGTAGCCCGTGTTCCTAGGTCTTCTCCTCTCAGGAGCCAGGCTGTGAGTTTCAGGGTCCCGGGGTTTGGGTGCAGGACTGGACCCTGGTTCAACATGTCGGCGCAGTAGGGCAGTCGAAGGAGGCCATCATCATTGAGAGGATTGTGGCAAACCAAGTCCTCCCTGGCCAGTAGGGAGCCACCAGTATGATGGTCCTCTCGAGGAGCGGATCTTGGTGAGCACCTGGGGCAGAAGGGGAAGGGGGGGAAGATGTAGGAAAGGCCCCGGGGCCAAGGTTGTGACAGTGAGTCAGTTCCCCATGATTGACTGTCCCTGTACCTGGAGAGGTAGTCCTTGACCTGTGTGTTTTGGGCCGTGGCCATGAGGTCCTTGGAGATGGGCCCCCAGGTGTTCTGTATTAATTGGAACAGGCCGGTGTGGAGATGCCACTCTCCTGGGTGGACTTGTTGCCGGCTCAGCCAGTCTGCTCGAATGTTGAGCTTTCCTGCAAGGTGGACCGTGCTGAGGTGCTGGAGGTGGGCTTGGGCCCAGTTGAGGACCCTTGCCGCCTCTTTCAGCATCGCCCTGCTTTGAGTACCTCCTTGTTTGGTGATGTAAGCCACTGTTACCCTGTTGTCAGATTGGATCAGCACTGATTGTCCCAATATGATGGACTTGAAGGCTTTTAGTGCATGGTAGACTGCCTGCATTTCCAGGACGTTGATAGATAGCCTGGATTCTGTGTGGGTCCATTGTCCTTGTGCTGTGCTGTTGGCCAGACAAGCACCCCATCCCTGAAAACTCACGTCTGTCTCGATGGAGACCTGTGAGGGAGCCTCCAGTGGGACCCCTCTGGTCAGATTTGAGCAGACTGTCCACCAGGTTAGTGATTTTCTCACCGACGGCGGTAACGGGAGGAAGGTCTTTAGGTTGTGTTCGTTTGGGGATCCCCACCTGAGGACGTGAGTCTGTAGTGGGCGCATGTGCCAACTGGCCCAGGGGACCAGGTCGATACATGAGGCCATGCGACCTAGCAGTTGGGCTAGGTTTGCTATGGATGCCCGACGACTGGTGCGAGTTGTGCATGCCAGGTTGCTCAGGTTGAGGACCCTTGTCTCGGACGGTCTTGCCCACCCCTGGGCTGTGTCTAGGCTTGCGCCTAGCACTCTATTTGTTGTGTTGGCATTAGGTGGCTCTTGTCCTCGTTCATTACCCAGTCATGCTGCTCCAGGGCCTTTAGAGCGAGAGTGGTGTGACAACGAGAGCTCTCCTTGGATCGTGCTCGGATCAGCCAGTCGTCAAGGTAGGGGATGATGTCGAGACCCTGCTCTCAGAGTCTGGCCACCAGTACAACTGATACTTTTGTGAAGACTCTTGGGGCCGATGATAGACCAAACAGTAGAGCCTGGTATTGAAAGTGTTGGCCGAGAATGTGGAACCGGAGGTACTGCCTGTGGGACGGCCTGATGGGTATGTGTAGGTGAGCGTCCTTGAGGTCTATGGACGTCAGGAAGTTGCCCACATGAATACTGCAAAGTGTTGACCTCAGGGTGTCCATCTTGAACTTCTGGGGTACAACGTGCTGGTTTAGGTGTTTGAGGTCCAGGATGGGGCGGAGGTCGCCGTTCTTCTTTGGGACCAGAAAGAAGATAGAGTAGACTCCTAACCCCTGCTCTTGTGGGGGTATGGGCTGAATAGCCCTGTTGTTGATCAGGTCCCACAGGATCTGTTGTACCTGATGGGCAGTGGCCCTTGTTTTCGTAACTGGTGATGTGATAAACCTGTGTGTCAGGGGGGTCTCTGATAACTCTATTGAGTATCCTTGAGATACGACCTTGTGAACCCATCTGTCGGAGGTGATGTGGAACCATTGGTGACTGAATAGTGCTAATCTTTGGCCCATGGAGGTGCCCTGTTCCAGTGGGATCTGGTGCGATCAGTCATTGTGGCTTTCCTCGTTGACCTCTGCCTCTTCCTCCGGAACTCGAGCCCCGGGCTTTGAAGGAAGAGGGGTGGTAGGAATGGGTGGTGGGAGTGCGGAGTGAAGTATAGGGGCCTCTACCTTGAAAGGAAGTGGCCTGGTGTGGCTCTCTATGGTTTTGATAATACCTCTGGCCCCACGAAATCTCCGCCTAGCAGAAGGGAGATAGGAGTGTCTACTCTTGTTTCTGAGTAGTTCCTTGCCCTCCTCTTTCTGTTTCAGGAACTCTAAGAGACCCTCCCCAAAAACATGTTTGCCCTTCATGGGTAGATTTTATAGTAATGTCTTTGACTTATTGTTGGCCTCCCATAGTTTAAGCCACAAGGCCCGTCTAGCCCTGTTCGTGATGGCTGTGGCCCTAGCATTGAGTCTGAGGGTGTCAACCACCATGTCAGCTAGGTATCATGCCGCATCGATGGTACACTCTAACAACTCTGTCTCTCTAGACTTGGGGTTGGCCTGCTCGAGGAGTTCCTCCAACCAACGTATCTGCACCTGTGCTGTGTAGATGGCTGCTGTGGATGCTCTTGCTGTCATGCCTTCTGTTTCGAAAGCCTTCTTTAACATGTCCTCGACCCTTTTCTCTGTAGGGTCATTTAGGGAGATTGTGACGCAGGGCAGAATAGTCCGTCTGCTAAGCGTGGCCACCTTGGAGTCAATTGTTGGGGTGGAGCACCAGGTGTTGGCTTTGTCCTCCTGAACGGGATACATCCGGTCCAGATTTCTTCTGTTAGGCATCCGGCTTGGGTCGGCGGATTGCCACTCCTTATTGACAATGTCCTCAATGGCAGGACAGTCGGGAAAACTCTCTCGAGCGGTGGACCTCTGCTGGATCAGAGGGTCCAGTTTGGATTGAGGTTTGTCCTCCTCCATTTTGAACCCCATGGTGGTCTTGACGATCTTGATGAGGCCAGGGACCATGTCAAAGGAGCATAGTTTGGAGGTGAGCGAAGGAATGGCCTGTTGTTTCACATCCTCTTCATCGGAGATTGCCCCATCTTCCTCATCTGGCAGGTCAATGTCCTCCCCAGAGTCGGGTTTGTGGTTATCCGGGTTAGGCTCCGTCAAATCCATGTGATCTTCATTAGCCCCTCCTCTGACATCTTGTTCCAGTGGTTGGTTCGTAGGCAATCTCTGTTGGGTGAGAGACTCCAATTTTTCCATAACCTTCAGCATAAAGTTCTGCTGACTTTCCATCATGGCCACGGTCGCCTGTTGGTTCTGTAGGAGAAAGGCATCCGGGTCCAGCCACGATGAGCCGCTAGGGCCAGGGTTGCTGGAGCCCATGCCGGTGGACTGCCCCAAGGATAGGTCGTCGTCATCGTGGAGGCAAGCAGTGCACAGGGGCCCAGGGGTGTGGGACAGGAGGTTGGAGCTATACGCGGTGCACTTCTTGGCTTTGACCATCTGTGGAAGACAAAAGGTGATGCATTACCATGGGTGCCAACTGGGCCTGCACCGGGTGTGAGATGCGGCTTAGGCTGTGCACAAAAGAGAGAGAGAGAGAGAGAGAGGGGCAATAAGAATGCATGCTGGCCTCAAATGGGGGTCGCTGTAGTGAGGCACCCACATGGAGGCTGGTACTCTGGGGATCGCTATAGAGAGGGACCCCAGAGGGCAGAGTCGCTGGGGACTCATATGGGCTGCTGAGGGAGGAGCCCATATGGACAGACAATAAAACACCAGACTTCTGCGGAAAGGCCCTCTCTCTTCTTGTTTTTTTTTTTCATAGAATACCCGGAAATGAGTGGGAGGGGGCATCACCAGGTGTGTAGGCCCCATAGGAGCTACGCGGGTGTGCAGAGGGCTCTACAAGTAGAGGAACCAGGGGTCCGTTTAGGAAGTGTATTAAGGGTAGCCTGGAATGTCACAACTCCTGAAATAATATCCCCGGCTACAATAGAAGCCCAGAGCTATTTGCAGTTCAGAGCCTACACCACGCACTGTACTGCATCCGCATAGCACACCTGGTAGGAGAAGAGGGGGGAGGGACGCTAGTAGGCCACAGCACGCGGGACTCAGGCCATAGAGCGAGAGGCCCTCTGCAGATCCTTCAAGCAGTAGAACCGCCATGGTCAGGCTAAATAGTTCCGCATCCTCTCTCGCCTAACTCACAAACGTGGCCACCTGGAGATCTGCAGGCCGGTACCCTGTCCTCTGAGGTGGGCCGGTGATAGAGGCCCAGGAGAAGGAAGGAAGGGGTACATGAATGTACGCCACGCCACGTGGTCGCGGAGGGGTCCAGGCAGGATCTCAGCCTCCACGCCACAGAGCGGACCAGTGTAAAATGAGTGAAGCGCCCAGCAGACCTGCACCTGGGAGAACCCTAAGGGCCCTTAGGGCAGTGCAAGGAGGTGTTCAATGTCCTCCCCTCATGGTTGGAGTGGGCCCGGCCAAGAAGGTCTTGAGAGGCGTTGGCCCAAATGGGAGCCGCCGACCTCCCGAAGCCCCAGCTGGAGCTTACCTCGGACCCAGACAATGGAGGAGGCGGAAGGTAAGCGAGCGGTGGCGAGAGAAACACCGCCCGTCGTGGGGCAGGAGCTGAAGGCGGGGGTGGGAGGCCCTACCGCCAAGCATGGTGCAGGAGGCGGCCTATGCCCTCGGGAAGCCCCGAGAAGGAGGGGGGTAAATGCCTTAGCGAGCCGGTTCAAACGCATTAGCGAGCCGGGAGCTCATGAACAGGACCTTGAACAGCAATTGCAAATAAGTGAAGAGCAACATTGTGAGCGCCGTAGGCGACTTGGAAAGCTCTTAAAGGCAGCAAACAGTGGCAGCAACAGTAGCGATAAAATAGCAGCACAATGAATTCAGTAGCGACTAACAAGCATTTGATTATAACAAGTAGCATTTTGCCAGGGGGCTAGGTGATACTTGATTGCAAACAGTAGCTGAGCCTGGCTCAATGCTAAGGAACCCTTACAGGAGCAGCAAGGCAGAAGTCTCCTTACAGTGTTTTCATAAGCATTGTACCTTCCTAGACAATTACTGTGAGATGTTGTTTTGTGAGAAATTTTGTAATTTAAGAGACTTACCTTAGAAATTAGGACAGCAGGGACCCTGGTGTGCTAGCCTGATCAGATGCAAAGTTTGAACTGGAGAGCAGGGGCTTCTGGGACTGGGATATGGGAGAAATCTGATCCTACAGTCATGTGCATCACTAGCCTATCAGGTGGGTTAAAACCCATGAGGTAATGTCTGGAGTGCCATGGATGTCAACCAATCACAATTAGGAGTACCTGTTTATAATATAATAGATCACACATGTGAAGTGTAGCAGCGTGGCATTTGTAGTTATGCTAGATTAGTGATCCTGTATGTGAAGCCATGTGGTGTTGCTGCATTGCATATGATGTGAATGCATCTGATAACAGTCACAAAAGCAGTACTCTTAATCTACACAGTCACAAATGCCAGTAAGTTGAAAATACTTTGGTGACATTACCACATTACCACAATACTGCACATTACAAACAATCCCCCTAGGATACCAATAAGCAATGCTGTGGCAGCGTGTGCTACTGCTGGACTGGTCCCTGCTTCTGTTATGTTCCTCTGTTCTGTATTATGGATGTTGTTGTGCAAGTCCATGCAACACACTTCCAATTTACTTCAGAAATCCATCCCGTGGGTCCTAAGCAGTCCAATCCTGTCCACCTCTACTTCACCACCATTTCCTTCCCCTCACAAGGGTCCGCCTGACTCAGTCACTCAAGTCGTACTCATCATCACATCAAATCAGTGTCTATTCATATGGGTCATGTTCTGCGTCCGAACTACCAATAAGGTAAAGTGTTACAGACTGAAAATATCAAAGGAAATTGAAGCTGAATCAAAGACCTACAGTCAGACAATATGTTCATTGAATGTTTGTCAACCTTCACACCCAGTAAAGACACCCATGAAAAGACAGTGTTCTGTAACAACAATACATTTATTTGAAGGAAAAAACAACAAGTTACAAGTAAAACACAAGAATGAACAATGCACAGAAGAACAAATAAAACTTAAAGCAGCAGTACAATGTAAAAATAAAATCTGTGCTTTTTCGACTGTGCTCCGCTGAACATGTCCCTGGCACTCTTTCCCGCTGGCAATGTATTATCAACCTATAATGGGCTCAGCTATCCTTTGTTTATGTTTACATTTCTGCCTCCCTCTCCATTGACTAGATAGCGATCACCTTATTTTCTGTGGCACTACAACGGCTGTAACGGCTCACTTCCTGGTTGGGTAGTACTGCTGCTTTAAACACCAAACTATAACGAAACAATGGAACTATTTACAATGCAATGTACATGGCACAGTAAGAGCTCAAGATCAGCACTAACATTGGTCAGCTGCTGGCATGTGCTCTGACCTCCTCCTGGTGGCACATTTCTTTATCAGTCGCAAAATGGAGCACTGGTTGGACTTCATTCTGTTTAGTCCAGCCTGCATCTTGGCCTCCAGTGATGCCACCTTTCTTTTTAATTTTCTGATGTCCATGCATATGTCATGGTTCTCATCCTGGATGGCACTGGCTGGTGGTTGGGTACCAGTTTCCTGGGCGCCAGGAGCTGCAGCCACAGGTGCTACTGCCACTGGCCCTGCCACTGTGTCCTTCTGGGGGGGCTGCTAATGTGCTTTCCTTGCTGCCAGCTTTTACATATTCCACTGGATCTTTTTCACTCAGTTCATTGACCATGTGCAGGTCTTCTTGCTGTTCTTCTCCAGTGGCACTGCTGGTGGGGTCAGCAATGTTTCAGTATTGTCTGAGGAACATAAAGAAATATGCAGTTTCAAGACAATAAACTGTGAAACTGTCAAAATAATGCAATCTTTAGCAGTCAGAAATTGTAGTACAGTACTCTGTCCAGTGTAACCTTACTGTACCCTGTACTTATGCTGATGGCTTTACAGCCTTGCTGCTCACCTACTGTCCTTGGTCCCTGCTGTGTGTCTACCACACCTACCACATCCTACAGAGGATGGTACCATTAGTTGGGATCTATAAAACCATGAGTATGTAGCCATCTCGCTGGTGTAGAGGACTGAGGTGCACATGCACCTTCCCTCTTACCACACTGGTGACTTGACTTCGGGAATGAACTTGGGTAACTGGAGATTGGCCAGGTGGAGATGACTGAGCATCCAACATACTGCTGTTCTGTCCCAGGGAAGGGAAGGATGTGGCACCAGTCTTCAACGACACCCAGTGGAGGATGGATGTGCCTTAGGATCAAGCCACCTTGAGATGTGATTGGAGGCATTGGTGGATGTCCGCAAGCTATGTGCGGGAGCGTGCTCAACCTGTCCCGGACATCATTGCACATCTATGTCTCTGGAGGACTAGAAAAAGCAGGATAACTCCCCTTTATGTACATACACAATGATGCCTACATGCCTTCCTGAATGACAACCCAGGTCAGCCGAGGGCAGGTGAATTGTAGATCTTGATCTCTCTCATGTAGCCCCCAGGGAGTGCCCTGCCTCAGGGGCAAGCTTCGGGCATCACCAGCCAAGGAGGGCCTGGTGGGAGATGCCAGCAGGAGGTGGTCTTGCACCAATTGAGGGTAGCCCCCTCACCACCACAGGAGGAGCAGAAACAGAGAAAAACAAGCATTTGTCAATGCCGAATATTTGCTTGCTGGTATTGGCATTGGTACTGCATGAGTTAGAGAGATGCATAATAGGAATGGCAGTGAAGTATTGAACTAATGCCAACCCCCACCCCCACCCTGCAGAGACTGACAGGTGTCGGGGTGTGCCATAGGGTCATCGGCTATAACACTCATGCCATTCCACCTCACCCTACCCTGCAGTTACTAACAGGTGTCTCAACGTGCCTTGGAGTCTTTGTCCCTTATGCTCACCCCATTCCATAAGGAAATAAGCTGAAATGGGTGCAGTATAGCAGAATGGGGTGAACGTTAGGGCCGAAGACCCCAAGGCAGACATCAATGCCTGTCAGTGGCTGCAGGGTGGGGTTGGTGTTGGAGTTGGAATGGCATGAGCATTATGTCCGATGACCCCAAGCCACACCACCAATGCCTGTCACTCTGTACAGGGTGGGGCATTACAGTTGGAAACCCTAATGCCCTGGGTGTTAGTTGGTATTTTGACTCCAAATTTTAAACGTGGGCTTTTTGGGACCCTACCTCATGAACAGTGGCACTATCATTTTGTTACTCGATCCTGAAAGGTGATTTCCCACAGCAAATGCGCCATTTGGTGCAAAAGCTGTGAAAAGACTTTTTGGGCAGGATGTGAAAAATGACATCTGTTCTGTTCATGAGGAGGTGTGAAAAAATAGCAATGTCAAAAATCTGGAGTGGAAATATGAAAAAGTGGCAGTTATGAACATGCGTAGAAATTGCATTACGCACACCCGTAACGCAGTCAGTTTTTTTAATTTATTTACCACATTTTCAATATGGCATTTTTGGGACCTTCCCTCATGAACAGTGGCATAGTGATTCCATTAATCTGTCCCAAAAGTTGATTTCGCACAGTGACTGCCATTCTGCGTCACAGGTGAGAAAACACATTTCAGGCAGGATACAAAAAATGACAGCTGCACTGTTCATAAGGAAGTGTGAAGAAATAGCAAAGTTTGAAATGTGGAATGAAAATATAAAAAATTGGCAAAGTTACGAGCGTGCGTACAAACTGCGCAATGCACGCTCATAACAGTCATTTTTTGGAGTTTTTTCACCAAACTTGCAACATAAGCTTTTTGGGACCCCACATCATGAACAGTGGCACTGTCATTTCATTAATCGGTCCCAAAAGGTGATTCCACACAATGACCATGAAATCACCTTTCAGGAAAGAGAAATGAAATACATGTCAGTGGTCAGGAGGTGGGATCCCAAGCACACCATGTTGAAAATTTTGGGCCAAAACTCAAAGAAATAGCTGCGATATCAATCTAAGTTGAAACCCTCCCATTGACTCCCATTATAGGGCTTACTGTGATTTTCTTCAGCTTGCTGTCGGCTTTTGAAGAGTGCAGACGTGTTCCCGGTTCACAGAAGATTGCAGCACTGGACCTCCAGAGGTACATATGGGGTGAGGGAGAGTGCAGGGGGTGAGGTGTGCAGAGGGAGGGTTGAGATGAGGGAAGGGGGCCTCCAGAATGAAGAGGGACCATTTTCATTTTTACAGGTAAAAAGAAAAAAAAAACATCAGGGGATGGTTTTGTCCTTTTACAGGAGTAATTTTATGAAAAATAGATTTTGGCACACTGGGAAGGGCTCCCAGTGTGCCAGACTAGTGGAGGGGGGGATTAATGTTGACCCAGGATTGGGCACACCGAGGTCGGCTGAAAAAAAAGGGGGCATGGGGCATGGGGGGGCACATCCGACACTGGGAGTGGGCATCCCGGTTTTGGAAAAAACACAGTGTTTACTTTGGCACACTGGAGTAGACTCCCAGTATGCCACACTAATGGGGGGGCATGCCAACATGGGGATTGGGCACCCTGTTTTCAGCAAAAGATAACTTTGGGGGTATGTCAACATGGGGATTGTGCCCCTCAATGTCGAGTTTGGGGTGAGTGTGTGGTGGGCATCAGGAGCCGCCAATTATGCAAAGTTGTGCAGCTCATTTTTCATTTCACTGGGAAAGGCACACTGAGCAAATGAGCTGCTTGTAAGTCCAGCCGTGCGCATTACTGTGAACTGTAAAGCGCATGCCTGGAATATTCCTGGTTGCTGGTAAGGAGGGAGGAAGAGATCTGTCACTGCAATGACGAAACTGTCCATGATTGGTGTGTCAGATTTCAAATCTGGCACTTGCTCTTAAACTGCAGTCATCGGCAGCTTCCCTGTTGCTTGGTGTCTGAGGAACGCACCCCTGAAAGCATTCACCAGATTGGCCAAACACTGCCACATCTCTACAATACTCTACTCTCAAAATGTTTCTTGTGCACTGCATGTGCAAACAAATATAAAAAGACCAACAATGTGTGAGAGCTGAGGTTTACCCAATGTTTCAGCACCTAAATGTTCCGCTAGGCTGTCCCCTCATCAACACCTCAATCACTGTCTCTCTAAGGCACTATAACATCCATTGAAAGCCCCACCCTTGCATTCATATACTTTTTGTTTTGTCAGCCCCTCTATATTTGTAGTTCACATCATTTTACCACTGCACCATGTGTTTCCCTTTCTGGAATGGGAATCATTATCTGTCTATCAAGTGTATGGAGCCCACACAGAGCATGACCCTCCTTTCCACCTTTCCAGCCTGGGATGACTGACTGCATGTTTAGTAGACAAACCCAAGCCTCACATGATCTGCATGGTTGACTGGACCCAATACTCATTTAAGATACTAAACAGTGTAAGCTGCAACATACAGCATGTGTACAGTGTATCTCTCCTATAAAGGACCCCGTAACTGGACATTGTACACAGTATTGTATTCAGGATGACATGTGGTGGTGTTTGTAAAGGGTTGTGTCATGACTCATGTGTTTGACATAGGAAATGAAACAGCAGTAGACAGTAGTCATGGGTCACTTCAAGGGGCAACCAGCGATCCACCAATGATATAATGATACAGTAGCATGACAAACATTGCTGCTGCTGATGAATTGATCAACAAATGCTTATGTCAAACATTTTCTCATGGTGCCTGACTGACATTGATGGGCAATAAAATGGTAGTGGGTTTACAAGTGGTTACAGCAGTGATGATTGTGCATTATGCCTCCAGCATACAGGGGTTGATTCTCACTTTCATGGCCTCCACTTGCAAACTGCGTGGCTTGCACTGAGCAATATAGTTAACTTCCATGTGCTCCACCCCAGGTCACACTTGTAAATAGCCATGTGCTATAGTGCACAATGGCCCTCTCATTTACCTGGTTGCCTAACACAGAAATATATAATCGTACAAACATGCTTTTCTATCATTATTAATTTGTGTGACCTCACCCAGTGATAGCAACACTACCCCTCTCTCACCCTGACAGCAGGTTCTGCTGACTAGTTCCAGATATCCACCAGATGGCCTGTGATGGCCCTTCTCTTTCATTGTCACAGTTTGACCACTGTGCCATAACTCTGCAGACCACAGTCAGCCCCCACACACCCCCCTCAACCCACTAGCCATTCACTGTTCAACATTCTGCAGGTGACACAACACTCCACTAGGGTGGTAATGACACATCATTCAGCCAGTGCATACTGGAATGCTGCAGTTTACTCACATAGACACGGCAATCATGAGTAATGAATGAGTCACAAATATTCCACAAAACAGAAGGATATGACACTCCTTAAAGTGATATGGTCTTGGCCATGGAATTAGTGGTACCCTCTTCCAGCAACCATGGAGCCACAGGTTGATAACCTATACTGGACTGCGAATGCACCAATTTTAACAGTTGTCATCTGGTATTTTATGATGAGTTTAAACTTACAAGGATCATGTAGTTGAGGTGACCGCCCAGTGCCATCCCCTACCTTATCATAATGATATTGAGCTCCACACACCAGTACTGCCATCATGATCCACCCACCCTGCCTCAACCACCTTGCTGCATGGATTGCAATGGACAGGTGTTTTCCAATGACTTGTGTCATGATTTATACAGGGCCCCTTTGGGAATATCAGTGGTTATCCAGCACCAGAGTGAGGGAAGGGCTTGGGTTGCCAGATGTTTCTTAGGAGCAGTTCAACTTCACAACACAGCAGATCAAAACATTTTACAGTGGTGCCTCATGACTACAGTGCAGGGCTACAGGCCAGGTTCTGGTGGTTTGTTGTAGTGCAACACCTAAAATGAGAGCCTTTCCATTTGGTTCTTCACCATTACATTCAATTTGCTAACAATATAAATGGCTTACCAGACACAGGCTACCCACTGCTCCCACTCGGTCCTCCTGCTCCTGCCTTGCTGGTGATGGTGGTATCATTGCTGACAGCAGCAACAGTTGAATTTCCTGCACCACATGTTCCAAATGGAGAGGAATAGTTCAAAGTAGTGTTAGAAGTTGGAATATGCAGCATTAACTCAACAGTAATCAAACACATTTCATCCTGTGGGGAATGCTAAGTAAGTGCCATAATACTTAACCATCCATGGAACACCACAGATAATTCCATGGTTGAAGGGAGGTCAGGAGAATGCATACAAAGAGGTCCACCAAAGAAAAGTGCCCATCTACTATTCAGATAAGGAGTGCTGTTGGAAATGGCCATGGAGTGACATGAATGTTCAGGGTGATGACTGGGAATCAGAATGTACACAGTACATCACACACATGCAGTGGAAGACAGAATTACTCCCTCCCTGCTACATGGGCAGATATGAGAAGGGATGTATGGAGCAGTGGGCAATCCTGCCCAGTGACCACTCCCACTGAACAATCTGGATGAGGACACAGATGGTAGGCATGACATATGCAGCAATTCAGGGATAGTCACAATGGAGACAGTTGCCATGCACGTGATTGCAGTGTGATGCAACAAATGTTAACAATGTCAAGATTGGACAACAACCAACTGGAAAGCAATCCACAGTGAATCCCATATCCTCTCAGTTCATGCACCTGTCCATGCAGATCCATGTATGGAATATGGCAGTGCTACGGCATACCAGTGCAATTGGATGACACTGTTACAGACACATTATACCCATGGTGTGACACACACATGATCACCTTAACAGAGGGTTGCATTCATGTCAGGTGCCATCCATAGTGCATACCATCAAACCATGTGCAGTAAGAAAACATACAGCTACTTACTGTTATTAACATTTTGTTGACCCAGTATGTAAATGAAATTCCTAAAACCGGGATGACATTACATGCAGTGTATTAGTGTAAATGCTATTTTTTTTTAATCATTTATGACAATTAGTGCTGGAATTACAAGTAGGGGGTGTTGCCAGGCCTTAGTCCCACATAACTCTGCAGTACCCCTGGTAGCTCAAGGTCATACACCACTGACATACAGCCTTGAGTTATTATGGGAAAAGGGGCCATATTTGACAGTTGTACCTTTATAGGCCACCCTAGCACACAGTCATAAACATCGTAAAGTGTAATTCCAACACTGACAGATGAAAAAAACTTTGAAGGATCAAGTTAGTATATTCACTAGTGGTGCTGTCCTCCGCCTTCATCTTTTTCCCTGACGAAGATGCTGAGGCCTATACCTGCTGTCTCCTCTTCTTCTTCTGACCCTGACAATCCCCAATGGTGAAGGCACCACCGAGCACTTTAGGGTCCTAGTGCTGAAGGTTGTCTCATTTATGTTATTTTTTTTTTCATATACACTTTTTCTGCTCCTCATCAGAGTGGGCAGGTGGCTCTGTCCCCTCCCTCAGAGGGGACTCATCTCTCCAGCCAGGCTTTTCCACACCCACCCTACCCAGCCATCCCCCATGGGTTACCCACCCCCAATGACAGGGCCAGCGGCAAGGGGCGTCAGCCTCCCCCACCCCCAGAAATCAACATCCAGATTGTTGGGGGTTGGCATGGGTGCAGCCGGCCATCATGGAGCCTGTCAGCTCCATCTTTTTCCTCTGGTTTTACACCCCAGGGCCCACAAGCATGGATGGGGTGATTGTCTCTGCCTTGGCTGAGGCAGGCTAACACCTTGGATGTGGGGCCTTCCCATTCTGGGAAGTGCACCTGTGCCAACACCCAGCCACCACCGGGTGTCAGTCTACAGCACACTGCATTGTCCCCCTTCCCCCAAGGAAGGAGAGCTGTCGGCAGACGCTTGAGTCTTAATCACCCCAACTGACACCTGAGCAACCTGAGTCCATTCTCAAACAGTATAAAGAAAAGGAGAGTTACTAGATTTATCAACTTTTTGCTGTTTTCTGCTTTTTGACATTTGGGGACATTGGATTGGCCAACCACAGAGAAAGAGAGAGAGTGAGACCAGAAGGGACAAAGACAGGGAACAGCCAGTCTCATGAAGGATCAAAAAGAACCCTGAATCTATTTTTTCTTTTATGTACCCCAGAAAACAGTATGTAGTAGAATAACAAGATAGTTTTGAGGACAGTGGGGGGTCCACCTTAAGGGGAGCACCTTGATAGCTATCTGACCTGAGGATGGTTCCTTGAAGTCTCAAAGGGATAATCTGGTGGGGAGAACAAGAATGCAGGTATCCATGCCATAGTATAGGCAAATGTAGATATCAACTTAAGTGCCCAGAGAAGGACATACTGCAAAAAAAGGTGATGATATGGGAAGTGCAGCGGGGGATGGGTACTGGGAATCCCCATGTTTCTGCTATAGCCAGGTCTTCTAAGACTGCAGAGGTAAACCAGAAGATGACATAAGGACCTTTACAGGCCACAAGAATGTTTCCGAAATCAGCCAGCTGTGTAGAGAGTGCAGAAGGGGATGCCATTGCTAAGTGTAGTACTAAAGACCTCAATTGCTTTACCCATTGACTGAAATCATATTCATGCCAGTCTGGATTTCAAAGCTTTATGACCAAGGGGGAAAACAAAGAGTTATAGATCTAAATAATCTAAATGATCCTTTGTAACACTGAAACACAGAGGCAGTCTAGTAGTCACTGATATGGGTATCCAGTGAACACGGTGACCATAATTGAGTGAATGCAAAAAGGGCAACTCAATCAAGATGCCTGTGTTCTTAGGCTACCTGGCAGGGTAGCAACAGGATACAGGGGTAGGCGACTACAGTGACAGGATGCCTCTGTATATACACATGTGCAGGGGAAGGGACCACACTGCGTGACAGGCAGAAGGGGAGGGTGGGTATGTGGGGTGTAGTGCAGCGGTCAGCTGCCATGCTGATCATGTGGTGTGGTGGGTAGGTTGGTAGGCTGGGTTTGGAAGGGTGCTGGGTTTGGTTCTGGGGTGGGCTTCCTTTTTGTTTTCAGGCCATTTTTCATTTTTATTATTAAGTTTTACACACACAACATACCCAGGGTTGAGAATCCTTAAGTGGGGGTGGGTGTAGCCCTCCCCGCCGCATATCCTAGAATCCCATTGCTGGTTTTGTGGTTGCCATGAATACACATTGTCGTTATTTATTTTTAACCATGTACACTCGACCAAGCAGCAATCGCCATTTGGCGATCGTCTTTCTGTCATAGAACCCAGATATGGGTAAGCAGAGGTGTGTGCATGAATGGGGTAGGTAAACATGCATGCCATTACAGAGGGTCTCACCTGTCATGGCACTATCACCTACTGTACCATGAGATGTCAGTGCCAAGGGGGCCTTTCTTATAGTATTGCAAAATTGAAATGAGAGTGCTGGTATAGCCAGTCTCAAATGGTCCTAAACCAAGATATGAGAGCTGGTGGAGCTTTTCTCTTGATGTGTGAGCTCATAAGGTACAGTAGATATACTGAGATGGTGTGCTGATACTCAGTAGTCACTTTTCTAAGATGTTGATCCAAGAGATATAAGTGCCAAGGAAACACTTTTTATGATGCTATACCAAGATGTGAGTGCTGATGGGGCATTCACAAACCAAAGCTGATATGCATGAGATGTAAGGAATGATGTACTAATTCTCAAGTTTGCTGGGATTGTAGCAAACTGTGACCAAGGATTGTTGTAGAACTACTGTACCTTAATAGGCACAAATAAACACAAGTTCCCTGCACCAGTGTCAAAAATACTGCAGTACAGTAATAGACTTCTACAATTCATCTGGAGATAAATCCCTAATAAGCCTCAATTTTGATTTCTAATTATTGCCTGTGAGGTATAAGGGGCTATCCCATCCCAAGATGACTATACATGCACCTTTGAGGGATCCTTTCAGTGAGTATTAAGTCCCCTTGCCAGGCAGGGGCCCAAGCACCAGCCTAGGAGATTGAGGGAGCTGCCCTATTGAGCTGACATAGCCCACTGGTCAGCTAAGAGTGGTCACAGACTGGGGGCTCAGCTATGATGTAGGGCAATATAGCAAGTGGCCACAAAAGTTAATGACAAGCCCAGTAGTGATGCGACACTTTGGAAAATACCCCATCAGGAACTGTAGTCCACTAAAGTTTACCCCTGTACAGGTACATTGACAGTACAACAGTGACTGGAGGCTGAGCATTTGCTGCTGAAAACACACCATTAGCCTTTTGGTCAATGAGTGGTTGAATGTATCATTTGGGAGGATCCAACTTATACTGTAGATCAAAAGCATACAGAAGACATTTTTGTTTATACAAGCCATGCATGTGTCAAACCTGGTGTGAACAAGAACATGCAGATGTAGTGCAGCAAACATTTGCTGTAGTGTTGCTGACCCAGCAAAATGAACATCAGTACTATAGAGAAGTAGGGCTCATTATATGCAGATGAGTCCTAGGGAAGCAGATGAAGGTTGGTACTCTAATGCCATGGTGTGGGCATAAAGTGACGGATATCCCTGCAATAACTCCTGATCATTACACAAGTACTTAATCTGTAATTGAAATATTGCATGTCTTGCTACACTCTTCAACTCTGATTTATAATGACCATTCAGGCTTAATATTACACCCAATGTATATAGGCCCTTCAATGCAAAGGTGGAGAAATTGGACAGCCATTAGACAGGTCATGCCTTGAGGACTGTGTCAGTGAGAAAATTGATTGGTAGGTGAGACACTACTCCTTCCAAGCATGAGCACATTCTAGAAGAAACAGATGAGACCATGCCTCTGGAGATGCATCCTGAGCCTGAGAAGGTGCATGAGGTGCCGCATAAACAGAACCATTGAAAATGCAACCTGACCCATCAAAACCATTGGCAGTATAGATCAAGGCATTTGAACTGTGGGCAACCCTCCCCAAACCAGGAGAGAAGCCAAGGGCACCCCCAGAATCAGCCCTCCTTATTGGTGACATCCCAGCAAAGGGTTGAGGTGGAGGTCAATGATAAACATCCAGATGGGGGTTGGAGCAATGACACCATCATACAGACTTCCTCCCTGAAGCACAATCTGCAGTTAAGGAAGACAGTAGATGAGGTGTCTTATCTCAAACTGGGCACTCAGATGTCTTTTCAACCTGTTTTGCGTAATTCAACCCCATTTCTCTAGGTGAGCCCCATGCATGGATATCTCCTGCTAAGCCAGTTATAGTGGTCAGAGCAGTGTCACTGTTCAATCTGCTTCTGTAGAGACTAAAGGCAGAGAGTCGTGATAAAGAGGATAATATTAAATCTCTTGAGGCAAAGGAGCCTGATAAACTGTTGCCAAACATCACTCTAGGAAAATAGGGTTACTCCTTGACATGTTTGGCTAAGCCCACAGTTTGGCTATAATTTGTCAATTTATTATTTATCTTGCCCGCAAGATGGATGCACATACCTTCTTTATCGAGTTTGAGTTTATCTTCTGAGAGGGAGCATCTTTTATGAATTATGATAGAACCCTTCTCTTTTTAGAATAGTTGCAGCTCACGTCATTTCCACCCACCTAGTCCCTTGCAAATTTGGCCACCACCAGCTTAAGTATATACATTTGCTTAAGGCACATGGAATGCTTCACTGCATACTATGTATGGTGTTGCCAAGCAGAATATACCTGTGGGAGGCCAGGGATGCAGCATACCAAATGAGGTGCACACCAGATCAGAACCTCGAGGACTTCTTCCATGAGGTAATAGAATTCTGTTTGGTGGCAGATGGGGATCCAAACAGTGAGATGAAGGACTTTAAAGAGTTATATTATGGTGTCCTATCAGAAAACGAGATCCTTCCTAGCTAGCAAAAATGAAACTAGGTGAACAGAGTGACTAGTATGCAGAGCAGATGTACTGTGGATGAATTGCCAACCAGTGAGGCTCACCCACAAAAGAAAAGGAAAATCCATCCATAACCTAGTGTCAGAAGGCACCAATTTGGATGTTTTGACCATGGAACTTTGTGAACTCATTCTCTCCAACAATCACAAGAAACAAGGAAAGAAACAAAACAACAATCTTCCAAAAGGTCTGTGTATGGATCAATCCAGGTCTTTAACAGACTCTTAGGTGCTCCTGCAGGGCTACTATGATCAGAGCTTTAATTTTGAAGGGTACCATGCTAGTAGAGGATTTAAACTAGGGAAGAATGGAAGAGGATATATAGGTAACGGGATGTGAATTCTATCTCAATGGTTGAGAAAGCTTTCTTAATGAACAAGAAGGTATACTGCAGCCAAACTCCCCAAGCTTAGACAAACAGAAAAATGAGATGGAGAAGCAGATGGGAGCATTTAGAGCTCTCTTTCAAGCATAGTTCTCCAACACATCCTATCTACTTGTTCTCTTATGTCTTAAATAACCCCAACTACTTCAGGTAAGTGACTAACACTCTGGTTCCACAGAGGCTTTTCTAGTCAACAAAATGGTTATTCTTGAAGATTCCAGTGAATCTGAGTCAGTTAATTTAAAAAAGTGGTTAATGAAAACTCTTCTGGCTGTATCATCATCCCCACATGAGGAGGCAAAAAACTGTATTTCTCATTCATAAAGACTAAAATTTCAACTGCCAGGTTTAAAGGAACACACATTGTACCTCTGTATTCTAATTCCAAAAGTATGAACTGACAGGTTTTACTTCGAGGAAAAGCTGGAAGAAAAACTGGTGAATTAGGTTTTACTAGACTTGGGGACAGAGGTGAGCATGATGTCTAAAAGCCTGCTAGACAAATCAACCTATGTCTTCGGAGACACAAATTACCTCACATCTCTACTGAACCTTCCCCCATCTAGCTCAAAGCATGTCCCCTTGTTCTAGAGTACCTTTTTCTGAATAATACTCCCCTTCTGTACTTTATTAATCACTGAGAGGCATTTAAAGATCTCTATCATATCCCCTCTTTCCCTGCTTTCCTCCAGGTTGTACATACTGAGCTCCTTTAGCTTCTCTTCACATGGCTTATGGTGCATATCCTGTGTTATTTTACTAGCCTTCATCCAGACCACCTCCACTTTGTATATGTCATTCCTGAGATGCATTCTCTAGAATTGAACACAGTACTCAAGGTGAGGACTTACTGTGATCTATATAGGGGCAATATCACCTCCATTTTTCTGCTGGTGATACCCCTTCTTATGCACCCCAGCATTCAACTAGACCTCCCAACTGCCTTGTCACATTGCCTGGCCACCTTTAGAATATCTGATATGATTACCCCCAGATCGCTTTCCTGTTTGGTCATTGTGAGTATCACTCCACCCATTTTGTACTCTGCTCATGGCTTTCTATGGCCTGAGTGCAATATTTTGCAATTATTTTGCATTAAAACCCAGTTGCCATACCCTTGACTACATTGTCTAGTTCTTTTCAGCTACCTGCCCATCCTTTCTACCCCCACCCTGGAGTGTCTACCCTGTTACAGATCTTGGTGTCATCCACAAAGAGGCAGACCTTCCCTTCCAGCCCCTCTGCTATGTCATTACTAAAGACATTAAAGAGGACCAATCCCAGCACTGACCTCTGAGGTACCGCGTTGGACACTCTCCCTTCCTCATAGTTTACTCCATTTATCACTACCCTCTCTCTCTCTCTCCTGTTTCCTAACCTGTTTCTTACCCATGTTACCACTTTGTTCCCCACCCCAAGCTACTCAGTCTGCTTACCAGTCTCCTATGTTGAATGGTGTTAAAAGTTTTGCTGAAATGCAGGTAGACCAATGTGCACCACTCCACCCTGATCTAACTCATTGGTCAAGCAGTCAAAGAAATGTATAAGACTTATTTGGCATAACCTCCCCTGTGAATCCATGCTGCCTCAGGTCCTGTAAACCACTGGATTCCAAATAATCCACTACCCCTTCCTTAAGTAGTGTCTCACACTACTTACCCACACACAATTTACACACCACAGATGTAAGGCTGACAGGTCTATAATTTCCTGTCTCTTCCTTGTTACCACCATTGTGAAGTGGAACTACATCTGCCAGTCTCCAGTCCTCTGGGTCCACTTTGGTATCCAGAGATCTGTTAAATAGGTCTGTTAAAGGTGCAGCCAGTATCTCCCTGAGTTCTTGAAGCACTCTTGGATGCACCCCATCTGGTCCCATAGCTTTGTCCACCTTCTGATTAGCGAGTGCTTTCCAGTGTCTCTCCTCTGAGAAAAGACTAGCATCCACTTCCCTCTCATTAGAGCTACTGGTGCTTTTCTGTGGTCCCTCCCCTTCCCATTCCATTGTAAACACTAAGCACAACAATCTGTTCAAGGTGTCCACTTATTCTTGAACCTCCTTCATACAATCCTCCTCTTCCCACCTTAACCTCACAATCTCTCCCTTAGTCTTCCTTTTATCAGCTAACACACCTAAAAAAAGTCTTGTCACCTTTTGATACAGCCTGAGCTATTCTTTCTTCAGTTTGTGCTTTGGCCCTCACTAAAGCTTTCCTTGTCTCCCTCTGTTTTTCCTGATACATTTCCTTGTCCTTCTCTCTCTCTCTCTCTCTCTCTCTCTCTCTGGGTCTCCTTATACCATCTGAATTGTACACTTTTAGCCTTTGCCTTTCTCACCACCTCCTTCGAGAACCATAGTGGTCTCCTGTAGGGCACTGCCAGATGGGGGGTGGGATCCACTAGACCACCAGGGCTACATTGGGACAATGGACATAAATGTAACTGTACCATGAAAAATAAATTATATTGTGAATTGGGGATTGGGGTGGGAGGGCTACTTATTAATATTTCTGGGAACTGGGGCTGGGAGGACTACTACATAACATTTGCAGGATTGGGGGCTTGGGGGGGGCTATTTATTTATATTGTGGGGGTTCCGGGTTGGGGGTTCCGGATAGTCCACCAGGGATATATACAGCATATGCATTGGTATCGGGGTTCGGGACTGGGATGGGGGTTACATATTCTAGGGTGCTCAGACGGGGGGACATTGGTGCAACCTCCAGTGGGTGACAAAGTACACTTACACCATCTCATTTCTGGTGTTACTGTACTTTGATGGATGTCCCCCGGGGGTTGTTTGAAAATGCCAATACATAGGATGTGGCAGTCGCCCTTTGAAAATAAGGTGCTACTGCTGCCATAAACCCCCTTGCACCATATCACAGCCAGATATGTGGCACAATGATGGTGCAAGTCCACTTTGGTGCTAGCAGCCTATGTGTTGTCACAGGCTGCTTTTCAGAATCCCACATGGCACAACTATTGGTGCAAAGTGCTACTTGTATCAGTGTTGGTGGACACAAGCACCTTGCGCCATTCGGATTACTTTGAGAAACAGGCCCATGGACACTCACCATTGAGTGGTTGGATTCTACAGCTGTCCTAATGCTGAATCACACGATGATCATTGATTCCCGGGTGCCTTCCCACCTTGATGTCTGCAACACTGTCCCTGTTACATAGTCACTGTACAGTTCATAGTTGTTCTCAGCAGAAAAGGACCTCCTGATCCATCTAATGTGCCCTGTTTTCAGCTTTGTTCCTACTTCTTAAGTATGTGTTCTGATAGACTGATGTCTGTATTTCCCCTCTGTCCTGACCTCACTAGTTAGTAAGCACCAGGTCCAGTATTGCCCCATCTTGTGTGGGTTCGCTGACTAGTTCCCTCAGGATCACTGCCTGCAGGGAATACAGGATGTCCCCGCTTCAAGCTGAAGCCATAGTTGGGAGGCTTCAATGTACATCTGGCAGATAGAAGTCCCCCATCAGCAGCACCTCTCCCTTTCCAGCCATTTTGCCAATTGTTTCCAGCAATTCCTTATTGATGTTCTCCCCCTGTCCTGGAGGCCTATAGGTCATACCTGTTCTAATAGTGGCTCTATTTCCTGACATGAGGCAATGCACCGCACCTCTCACTCCCCAAATTCCCTGTATTTCTGTTGCTTTTACGCTTTCCTTCACATAAAGCACCACTCCCAGCCCTTTCTTTCCAACCCTGTCCTTTCTAAATAGCGTATAGAAACATAGAAACATAGACTTTGACAGCAGATAAGGACCACTTGGCCCACTCAGTCTGCCCATTTCCCTACCTACTGGATAAGCTGTAGATTCTAGTTAACTAACAGTCTACTTCCTGCCACCCCCCACTACAATTGCCTTGTGTCTTTCCCATGCATGTTTGAATTCCCCCACTGTTTTAGCCCCAACAACCTCCCCAGGAAGGCAGTTCCATGCATCCACCACTCTCTCTGTGAAAAAAGATTTCCTTACATTACCCCTGAGCCGTCTCCCTTCTATCTTTAAATTGTGTCCCCTTGTTCTTACACATCTCTTTTTCTGAAAGATGCTACCCTCCTGGACTTTGTTGATTCCCTTGAGGTACTTGAATGTTTCTATCATGTCCTCCCGTCCATCCTTTCATCAAGGGTATACATGTTAAGCTCTCTCAGTCTCTCTTCATATGATTTCTGATGCAGACCCTGCACCATTTTAGTTGCCCTTCTCTGGACTGCTTCCATCCTGTCTATGTCCTTGCATAGATGAGGTCTCCAAAACTGCACACAGTACTCCAGATGGGGTCTCATCAACTGTCTGTAGAGAGGGATAACCACTTCCCTTTTTCTACTTGTGATGCCCCTTCCTATGCATCCCAGTATCCCCCTGGCTCTCCTTACTGACTTCTCACATTGCTTACCCACCTTTAGATCATCTGATATGACTATCCCCAAGTCCCGTTCCATTTTTGTTGTTGTTAGTACCTCCCCTGCTATTGTGTACTCTTCTCCTGGGTTGTTGTATCCCAGGTGCATTACTTTGCACTTCTTTGCATTGAATCTAAGCTGCCATATGTCTGACCATTCCTCCAACCTTTCCAAGTCCCTTCTCATCCTTTCTACACCCCCTTGTGTATCAACTCTGTTACAGATCTTTGTATCATCTGCAAAGAGGCATACCTTTCCCTTCAGACCCTCTACAATGTTACCTATAAAAATGTTAAAGAGGACTGGACCCAGTACAGAGCCCTGAGGTACTCCAATAGTGACCCCCCTTTTTTCGGAATGTGTTCCACTCACTATTACCTTCTGTGTCCTGTTGTGCAGCCAGTTTGCAACCCAGGCTACCACCCTGGGACCCACTCCCAGGCTGGCTAACTGATTATTAATCTTTGTGTGGGACTGTGTCAAATGCCTTGCTAAAGTCCAGGTAGGCCATATCCACAGCCCCTCCCTGGTCTATTACTTTGGTCACCCAGTCAAAGAAATCTATTAGATTCGTCTGACATGACCTTCCTGCTGTAACTCCATGCTGCTTTGGGTCCTGTGCCCTGCTGGCCTCTAGGTATTCAACAATTCTTTCTTTCAGAAATGATTCCATCATTTTCCCTACCACTGAGGTCAAACTTACAGGTCTGTAGTTTCTTGCTTCTGCATTGCTCCCACTTTTGTGAAGGGGAATCACATCTGCCCTCCTCCAGTCCTCAGGTACCACCCCATCCTCCCATGATTTGTTAAAAAGTGTGGTCAGTGGTGTCACTAGGTCCTCCTTTAGTTCTGCTAGGATTCTGGGGTGAATCCCATCAGGCCCCATTGCTTTGCCCACCTTGAGTTTTAGGAGTTCTTTCAGGACTCTTTCTTCTATAAATGGACTGGTGTCAACCCCTCTACTCAGAGTGCTTCTGTTGTCTGGTTTAGGTAACTCCTGCTCATCTTTTGTGAATACTGAGCAAAAGTATTCATTCAGTATCTCTGCCTTTTCACTGTCTCCCTCTGCCTTATTAATCTTCACTATTCCTCCCTTAACCTTTCTATGCTCCCTAATGTACCTATAAAAGGTTTTATCCCCCTTCTTAACTGACTTGGCTATTTTTTCCTCAGTTTGGGCTTTTGCTATTCTGACTGCCTTCCCCACTTCTTTCTGCTTAATTAATAGAGTTCCCTGTCGTGCTCCTTCTGTGATGCCTTATACTTTTTGAATGCAGCCTTTTTCTCCTTAACCTTCCCTGCCACCTCTTTTGAGAACCATAGTATTTTTTTACTCAGCTTTGTTTTCTTTATCTGTTTCACACAAAGGCTTGTTGTCTCTATGATGGCAGTTTTGATTTTTCTCCATTGTTCTTCCACCCCTCTGTTTTGGCCATTTGCTAGTGTATTCCTCAGGTATTCACCCATTTTGCCAAAGTCAGCCCTTCTAAAGTCCAATATGCTTGTTTTTGTATGGCTTGTCTCCATGGTTGTGCTTATTGTGAAGCACACTGTGCAGTGGTCGCTTGTTCCCAGATGTCTATTGACTTCTAAATTTGTGACCCTCTCTCCATTTGAGAGTACCAAGTCTAGTATTGCTTCCTCCCGTGGGGTTCCAACACTAGCTGTCTAAGGCCTGCCCCTGCAGGAATCGAGAATGACCCTGCTCTTGGATGTGGCAGCAGTACATGTCATCCAGTTAACATCTGGCATAGTCAGGTCCCCATTAACAGTATCTCCCTTTTCAGCCATTTTGAGAATTTCCTCTATTATTTTCTTGTCCATTTCCTCCCCTTGAGATGGGGGTCTGTATACAACCCCTGTGCAGATTGTGATGCCATTCCCTGTCTCCAAGGTGACCCAGAGTGCCTCTTGTCCTCCCCCTTTACTTTTTAGTTCTGTAGCTTTGATCCCTTCCCTTATGTATAGAGTTACTCCACCTCCTCTTTTCCTCTCCCTGTCACTTCTGTAGACTGTGTACCCCGGTATGTTGACATCCCAGTCATGGTTCCCCATGTACCATGTTTCTGTGGCTGCTACAATATCCAAGTGTTCATCTTCCATCAAGGCTACTGGCTCAGGAAGCTTGTTTCCCAGACTACAGGCATTGGTACTCATTGCACTCCATTTAATGTTGGCTTTATCCTTTTTCCCCCATGCCTGCTCTTTTTGCCCTTGTCTATTTTTCCATTTACCCCTGTCCTGCCCTCTGTTGAGCACTGTACCTCAGTGTTTACCTTACTACCCATCATGTTTTGTGGGGGGAGGCTTGAAATTTCCTACCTCTTATTAGCACCTCCCCTCATGGCTAGTTTAAAAGCTTGCCAAGGAAGCATTTAAACCTGTCAATTAGGATCTTGGTTCCCTTCACAGACAGATGCAGACCATCGTGCCAGTATAAACCTTCATCTCTCCAGGTCTACCCCCAGTCCCCAATGAAGCCAAAGCCCTGTGCTCTGCTCCAGTTTTGCAACCATTCATTAAACTGCATTATGTGTAGTACCCTAGCCTCACCCCTGCCATGGACTGACAGCACCTCTGAGAAGGTAACCATGCTTGCTACCTGTCTGAGGCCCCTCCCCAACTCCACAATTTTATCCTGCACTGCACTGATCCCATACCTAGCTAGGCCATTTGTCCCAAGGTGGACAATGATATCTATTTCCCTCTCCTGTGATGCTGCTTCTGCAATCCTGAGGATTCACTTCTTGTCCCTCCAAGCCATGGCACCAGGCAGGCACCTTACTTCCCTCTCCTCTCCCTTCCCCAGGTCTACCCCTCTAACAATTGAGTCCCCTATCAGAAGCTGTTTCCTTGCCCTGTGGTGTCTCTTGCCACCCTTCTGTGGGTCTCCCTTGTGGGTGTCCTCAGCATTCTTCTTGGTCTCCACTGAGGGTGTCATCATACAGGAACCTTGCTCTGCCAGACTGGCATATGGTTTGTGTAGAGGTACAACTAGGGGGCTTTTCCTCTGTTCCACCACCCATACCCTCCCAGAACCCACTGTGGTCCAACTGCTCTTCATACTTGGCAGCCTCTGTGGCAGTGGTGCTCTTTGGGTGGGGTAGGCCTCCTTAGTCCTTTCCAGTTCAGCCTGAAGGTGGGCAACCTCCTCCCTCAGAGCTGACAGTTGCCTGCAGATAGGATAGCAGCATAGTTTCCAGAATGTCTCCCGGAAATCTGCTGCCCCACAGCCAGTGCATTGCACCACTCCCCACATGTCCCTCTCCCTTATAATATACAACATGTCATATATATATATATATATATATATATATATATATATATCTTTTTTTTTTCTTCCTTGTTGTGTTGTGTTCTTACCCTTTATGCACTGCACTGGGTTATTAAGAATATGACAGTTCTGCCCCAAGACCTGTTGAGGAAGTGATGTCAGAACCTTGGCTATAAAGGAAACGTCAAGCCTGGGGAATGGTGGGTGGGTAGTCCACAACCACTGGTGAATGTTAGAAACAATCAAATACACCACTGCTCCACCACCCTGGTGAGTACTGCCCTTTATAGTAATTCAGCTAACCTCCAGTAGCTGATTTGTCAACTATTTAAAAGTAATTTGATGCAAACTGCTACAGAATACTAGTAGACAGTTCAGTTACCCACAAAGGAAAATCAAATATGCAGTTATTTCAACCTTTCTGAAGTTGCTCACAAGATAAGTAGTTTTGAAAACCCCCTTCCTGATTTAAAAATGAAAACAATTAAACACAAAGCAATACCAATGTAAGACTGTAAAGTAAGGAAAACTTCCCTCAGATGTAAGTAAGAGAGATCTGTTGCAGATTTCTAGTCCAATATAGTATATCCCATGCAGCTTCTATACTGGTATGGCCATGTCCCAGTCATGGTTGTCAGTGCACCACTCAATAATGGCCACAGTATCCAGCTCAGCCTCTGCCATGGTGGCATCTAAGTCTGGGATCTTATTTCCTAGACTTCTAGTGTTAGCACACTTGGCCTCTAAGGTTTTGCTAGCATTTTGCTTGTCGCTGCCTCCTTTTTACGGCTGCAATAGGCAGAGCCTGCAGGTGTTTTGCATGTACAAAAGGAGTAATGTAATGTTTTCTGTCTGTGGAACTGACTGAAGGTGTAAATAGTCTCCTCTGCCTTACCCTCCTCCAAGAAATGTTTTCTCCCCTCAAATAAATACGCTTTCATGTTAGTCAATGGTTGCAGGGTACTATTTTCTTTCTTAAATGGGCAGTACAAGAACTGGAACATGAGTAGTGGGAGGCAGCATTGTTTTTTGGGGGGAGTAAGATCCATCCCCACCTCCACCCAAAAAGCTCCTAAATATCCACCCTCACCTTTTTTTATTCATGTGGGAGGGGCATGAGGTGGATCTATCATGTTGAAACAAGACACACAAGTTTGGGATCTGGATCAAGGAACAGAATAAGTCTGTGGAGTCCCTGCATTTTATTAAGGACTAAGAAAACAGAAGTTACTTAATGCCTTCAAATTGACTTAAAAACACAAAAGGAAAGAGTAGTTAAGAAGTGCCTGAAACTACAGTTCCAAGGAAAACAATAGACACGGCATGCTGGCTGAAAGAGCCACAGGTTTTTCTTAAACATTTATATACTAAAAACATAAAGTGCAGCTTTTGGGATTAACAATCTTTGTTTACCATATATATATATATATATATATATATATATATATATATATATTCGTGTCTTTTAGTAGTTACAAACTTTGAAAACTTTGGTGTTAGTAATGCATTTAGAAATACATTTTTTAATTGTCTTTACAGTTGATCATGCAGTTTCATGTGAGGGCACATTTTTTTGAGAGTGGGTTCAAATTATTTTAATCATGGGCACAGAACGTCATAAACACAGCCTTTGATGAAGTGTATTTTTTCTTTTAGGTTTGAAAATGGAGTTGCCTTGCACATGTTAAAAATACCAGCTGCAATTAGCAACTACTTGTGGAAACAAAAGGCTGTTTTTTTCCTACTTTCTTTTCACTGATATAAACTGAGCCAGAAACATAGTAGGACTGGAACAACTGTCAGAGCTGCCATCCCCCTGGAAATGCCATTTATCACTCATTTATAATAACACAAATATAGTTTCACATTTTTACTATGAGGGAAGCAAGAAGATTAACCAGCATGGTTAGCAAATATATTCATTGACACCTGTGAATGAGTGGGGAGGGGTGATTTTTTCTAACATTCCTGGTGGTTTTACAACCACTGGAACCTGTTATTCAGGTTTTTTTTATTGCATCTTGTCCCAGGCAATCTTCTCAGAGTGCAGTTTGCTCTACTGCCTGTCCATGTCTTTGGGGTGGGGGTGGGGTTGGAGTCACTTCAGTACTTCACTGCCATTCTTATTCTGCCTCTCTTTCTCTCTCTCTCTCTCTCTCTCTTTCTCTCTTTCTCTCTCTCTCTATGTCTATGCAGTTATCTATCTTTCTACTAATTGCATGTATCATTATTTTCACCTATTTCTAAAACAAACCTGCATATCTGCACTCTGAGCACATACTTATGAAATGGTGCATATTTGTACTCCACTTGTGTGTAGACCTCATACTTTCCTAATATTTACATTATCACAAGCATAACTACCTTGCCCTTATCAAAAGTGACCCCCTCTGAAAGTTAATATCACATTTTCTCTAACAGTCCATCTTCATTACACCTGACTTCCTGACATCAACACATTGCTACATCACCTCATGGACAAAAACCCTGTTTCTCTTCAAAAACTATAAATAAATAAATAAAAAATGTGTAAATAATCCCAAGGCTGAACATATGCTAGCTATTACCTTTTCATGTACTGCCACCTTCTGTACCATCATTGGTATTTCATATGTTTCCCTTGATGCTTTGCATTATTGGGATATGTGCAATTATGTTTTCTTTAAAATGTGGCTGTCTGGCCAATATTATCCAGGATAACACATACATCAGTGGCATTTGCTCTGAGGTTCTTTTGTAAGCTTCCTATTCCTTCCATTAAAATGTACACCTCCATATATTTTCCTAATAATGTGTATACCTTCCTTAGAATAGAAACTAAAACAAATCTTACTACTTACAAATCATTGTGTTGTTTCATCATATCTCCTTAACATTTCCACACAACTTCACAAACTTCATTATGCAGCCATGGTGGATCTGACCAGAATATGTTCATTTTGTTCCCTCTTCCTCCCTCTTCTCCTCTGACTGCTTCTTTCCCCCCTTCCTGTTTTGGTAACCCTCCACTTTTTTGATTAACTTGCACTGTAGTGTGACTCTTACCCCTCGTGATCTCTCTACACTCTATTCCAGCCTGTAGGGGTGGGGTGCAGTTTTTGCCTCCTCTTTTTCTTCCAGTCCTGCCCCCTTGGCTAGTTTAAACATTCATCAAAGTAACATTTACACTATCCACTGAGAACTGTGGTTCTCCTCCCGGATGGATGCAGGCCATCTCCTCTGTATAGGCTCTTATCCTCTCAGGTAGTTTCCCAGTCCCCAAGGTAGCTATACCCCTCCTCTCTGCACCATTCCTTCAACCATGAGTTGAAGCCCTTGTTGTGGAGCTCAATCTCCTTCCCCCCGTTGTTGATAGGTATCACCTCTGCAAATGCTACAGATCATACTACCTGTCTGAGACTTCTTCCCTGCTCCCTAAACTCCCCCTGCACTGTTCCTGCCCTGACCCTAGCAAGGCCATTTGTCCCCAGGTGGAAAATGGCATCCAGCTCCCCCTCTCTTCCTACTAACCAAGGAAGCAGAAGAAAGTTCCTTTAAAACTCAGGTTGCTTTTTCAGGCATGTCACTATAAACAAACCATATCAGAGCCAGGCTAGAAACAACACAGAATGTAAATCAGGAAATTAATCTATGGATTGTAGATTTGGTGAAAGAAGTGGATGGTGAAGATCTACTCACTTACTGTATTTACAAAAATGGTTACAAAGAGCTATGCCTGAGAATTTAAAAGTCAAAGCATTTAAATCTTAAAGTGGCATACAAGATGAATTGTTGCAGGGCTCAGGCAAACCAGGACTCCAGCTGAATGATCCTTCTAGTGTGAATGGGACTGGAGGGTTGAGACAGAATCCTTCAGTTGGCTAGTGCTCACTATTCTGTTTCTATCAACAACAGGAGACAAATATTTTCCCAGATTGGTCATTTATGACTCGTAACTGCCACAAATATTTTGACCCTCACATGCAGCAAATTGTGGGGGGGGGGGCTGGGATTAGCTCACTCACTCCTAGCCCCTACTAGGCATATTACTTACAGTTGGGGAACTTATTGATTTAACAAACCAGAAGAAGCAAATAAAACAGCTGAGCACATTTTTGCTGGTATCTCAGCTGTAGAGGAGCATCTTGGACAAGATCAAGAAGACGGATTGGGCAAAGAAGACTGAAACTAGACCAGTATGATCATTCTTTTCAATCTGGCTAGTAATGTACTTATTTGTTTCCGGGGGAGATCTACGAATGACTGGATTAGGGAAACAGGTTACTATCAAGCTCAGATATAACTTCCTGTCCTGGTAATATTATTAATTTATGGCTCAGCTGTGTCACAGTTTTTGTTGTGTAAGGGGCACAGTACACTACATTTGTGGATGACATGTTTGACACCTCCTCTCTGGCAGATACACTATTGTTCTGGCTGGACTTTAGATAACAGACTCAGGCACTTGATTTATATTTTTACGAACCTGGAGGATTATTGGACTACTAATTTCTGTTCACTACATTGCTGTGATGCTGTGAGATAATGAGTCTAAAGTTATAAGTTCTGATTCTGTTACAGTAGAAGAAAATGCTTTATTATTTGAAATGATATTAGCCATTACAAGCACACACAAGGACAAACATTTAAACTTACACTAATCCATCATATACACATCAGAAACAGTATAAAATATAAAAAATCATGCAAAGTGCTGGTTGTCGTATATAATTAATTTTAAGAATATTCAAAGTATTAGACACATTCTTTGTCAGTGTCACAGTTTATAATGTTACAAACACTGTATGGGAGGAATTAAGTCTATGTGGAAGTAATTCTGGAAACCATTTTCCTAAATCTGGCCAAGGTGAGTTGTGTATCACTCTCTCACCCACTCTGATACAAATTCTCTGACAAAGTCCATTATGGATTGCAACCTACATTAATAATACCAAACCCATGAATAGGACTGACTATTCTGTCTAGATGCTTTCTCAAGCTAATCATGTCTCTCTGCTGTGATGATGTAAATATCATCATTCAAATATTGTAAATAAAGTCTGAAAATATCTACATCCTGTACTTACTGTAAATACTGTTAATAATGTCAGTGACAAATGTATGTAACACATATTCTATGTAACTGTTGTTCTATGCTTTCTGAATTAGCTTCTATCTTACATGTGACGCGGTACCTTTGGAAATGAGTTTCTGGCTCAAAGGTTGTAAACCAATATAATCAAATAAATAAATAAAATACATCAGAAAAACTGAAAATTTCTATACGGTAACCATGTGTCAAAAAGTATAGACCTGTTTGCCTAAATCAATCTCAAGTATATAATAAATAAAAAATTCTATTAGGGTGGAACCTTAGAAAAATGCTTCCAGAACTGAAGCAATTTATAAGCATGTAAGCAAGACACCCAGTAGCTGGGAATGTCTTGAGTGGAAATTGAGCTTGTGTTCACTAATCATCCTAATTAAGTAGTTGACAAAGACTCACATTTAAGATAAGCCATAAAAAGTTGCTCAACCAATGGAAGATTTAAGTACCTTGTTATTCTTCTACACCTAGAGTCTGAGGACTACTGCAAACTTAAAGGGGACCAGTCACCAACAAGAGCCTCCACACTAAAATGTGGAGCTGATTTCAATGTGCACTTTGTGTGAAAAAAACATGTTGGTTTACTTATTGTTTACTGTAGTATAGTAGAATATATTAGACTAATTGTGCTTAGTTGTAGGCAAACATCTTCTGTAACTACAAATCCCAGAATCACCTGCAGATGTCATCAGAGCAGTAAGCAGTAGTGAGAAGAGTCAATAGTCTGCAATGCATGCTAGAGTTTATATAAGCTCTGATGATGTGTTGCTGGTCCTGCTGTGCACCCTGGGCTTTGTACAATCACAGAGAGCTGAACTTAGCCCCTGGAGAAAAGCAATCCCTGGAAAACATCTGGTTGGAGTTCATACAGTAAATACTCTAACATGCACTGAAGGCCATTGCATCTCACACTACTTCCTAGTGTTCTGATGTCATCTGCAGGAGATTCTATGATTTGTAGTAAACGTAGATGTCAGCCTTCAACTAAGCAAAACTAGTCTGGTATAAGCTAAAATACTACAGTAAACAATAAGTAAACCAAAATGTTTTACACACAAAGTGCACATTGGGACCAGCCACACACTTGAGTGTAGGGTTCCTTCTTTCTGACTGTTCCCCCGAATGATTTGGCTATACCAGTTATATCAGCAAAAATTAATTTTAGATATTTTGTCAAATATCATGAGTAATAACTTCTGTGGGGGAAGGGGGATTCATAAGAATCCTAAGAATTTTATCAGGTGAGACTATATGAAAAATAATGAGCAATACAGTTTTTTTCTTATGATGGAATACTTTTAACAATATAACAGTACAGTATATGTGAAAATATTTCTAAGGTATTCTCTCCACCTTCACAGTGATTCTGTATATATGCTAGGAGGAGTGTGAGGTATATGCTGATGGTGATGCGATGCTCTTTTACACAGGTGTAATGGTTAAGAGGGAACAATAAATGTAAATAGCCATACCTAAATGTATTACTAGTGTTCTACCTAGAATGTATTTTTTTCCCACAGATCTAGCATGACTAGCTATTCAACAAAGCAAACAGGTGGCTTATTTACATAGGCACTTTGTCTTTTACCTCTCTACCTCAACAGTGATATCAACTCTTAATGTACTATACAAGTGCAGAAGCTAAAATACGATGTTAACTATTTAGATGTCTGTATCTCCTATGTACTATTAAATGTAGTTGCATTTGGCATGTTGCTGAAACAAGCAAAACTGAATGAAGAAAAATAATGTTAAGAAGAAGAGGAAGTGGTTAAATCTGAAATTGGCAACAAAGGTTTGAGTTTCTTCCAAAATAAAAGTGGTCAATGATGCACAATTAGAGTCCTATGCCATGCCTGGGGCAGAGGCCTTGCCCTCTGAATACATAGTCTATATACGGGACCATGGAACTGCAATGCCATCTCCTTACAGAAATATAGGTGTGCTATATATATATATGCAGAATGCATGCCACTTGTTTAATTGTGCAATGTTTGCATGCAGTTCACATACACAAAGTGATCCTAAGCAAACCAGGTCTAAAAAGCAAATCAGGTTCGCAAGCTACAAGATTGACATGTGAACCGCAGGTCAGCTGGTGTAAACATCTTCTAAAAATTATGTTAGGTTCACATGTTGCACACTTGACATGAGTGCAGCAGTTAAGCTAGTGTGATCATTTAAACATCACATCAGGTTTACATTCTGCTTGCTTCCCATGTGTGCAGTAGCTAAGCTGGTGCAAATCTCATTTAAAAAAACACATCCGTTTCTATTTCTTATACTACTGCTAGCAATTAGAGTCATTAAAATACATTTTTATTTGAATTCCCATAAAAATTAGGTAAACATTTTAATTTTGATCCTTTTGCAAGTTGTTTAATGGCTTTTGAGTTTTGTCATTAAATCACCATTAGTTTGTAAAGCATTGTTTGCTTACTGCAATAAATACCTAGGATATAGCTAGTCAACATCCCCCCTTCCAGATATAAGAAGAGGGGCCTCTGTGTTGTGAAACCTATCCTTTTTGTTTTGGACCATGTAGATCTCTTATGCATATTTAGTGCTACAAATGTGTTTCTCCATGACTGTTTCATCTCACTTACTTTCCCTTTGTCATTCTGTATTGAGCATATAAACTATGGCCATGCTCAGCACTCTTTGTGCAGAGTAGGGCCTTGGAAGTATGCACCATGGGGGGGCGGGGAGGAACCAAAAAAGACTCCACTCAGGCTGTTGTAAAATTTTTCAACGTTCTTTATTTTTGTTAATTGCCCTGACGTTTCGCATTTTTGTGCTTTTTCAAAGGGCTTTTCATATATTCTGTAGGAATAATAGATAAATATTGTTTATAAATCTTACATTTTTGGATTCCACTTCTTTTCATTATTCTTCTATTAAGGTTTACTATTATACTTCATTACCACTGTGCTTCTTTCCCATGCTACTTATAGTACACACTCTGTACTCTATTCACTCTTATAACTAAAACTTTACAAAAATAATATACAGTAATAAAGAATATGTACCCTGTATTCATGCTTTGTTTTCACACTGGCCAGATGCTTTTTACTTCTGCCTTTGCCTGTTCTACTGATTCTTCATGGCAAGGAATTGCACCAAACTTGTGTCTTAACTCTAATAATATAAACAATATGTGAAAATGCCTTCAGCAACCTTATTTAGCAGGTTATTTTCAATACAATAATCAAACAACTTTCCCTTATTGCTACCTTTTCTGTTATAACAGTGTACCATTTTAAAAGATCTTAGTTGGCTACATTTTACCTTTTGCAGCTTTATCTTTCAGTTCAGCATGTTCAGTTTCCTTTGTTCTTTGTCTTCCTTGAATTTTAGGTTCTGTTTTTAAAACATTTAAAGTTTTAATACAATCAAATTTCTTGGTAACTATTTAAACACTTCTACAATGTGTCTTTACCTGTATAACTGGTTTTAACACTTTTTAACTCTTTTGTGCTGAACGTTGTTTCCAACTCCTTATTTCTTTATTGTTTTATTTTATTTTATTGTCAGTCCCTAAAAAGAGAATCAATCCTTTCAGTATCCTTCAATATTTTATTTTTTCAGTCCTATTAATCTTCAATTGTATGTTACTATCTCATTTTACCTGGCTGGTATGTGTAGATACTTTGAGTATAGTGTTAATTTAATGGAATTTAAAGAAAGACCCATTATTGCAGCAAAAAAAAGTTAAAACTATTAAAGACAAACTAGTAAAATCCCAATTTAAAATCTCAGTACAGCAAGGGATACAACTTTTACTAGGACCCCCCAAATCTGGAAAGGTGCCATGTGGAAGATGCTCTGTATGTAACCATACCAGCAAAAAAGAAATGTTTAAACACCCAAACATGGGTAAAAAGTACCCTATAAGACAGCATATAGACTGTACAACAGAGGGGGTAATATATGTATTACAGTGTCCATGTGAGCACTTATATGTGGGGCAAATGACCAGAGCTTTAAAAACACACATACAAGAACATAAAGGGGGATATTAGAAGACAGGAAGAAAAATCACAGGTAGCAAATCACTTCACTGAACAAGGACATACAGGAGCCTCACTTAGATTCTGGGGACTTGAACAAATCCAAAAACCAGTAAGGGAAGGGGACTATCAAAAACAGTTGAACAGAGCAGAAATGAAATAGATTTTTCAGTTACAAACCCTGGAAAGAAATATAGGGATGAATAAGGACACAAACTGGAATGCTTGTTGGTAATGTTAAAATAAGTAAGAGAGATGGAGTATGTCTCCATAGACAAAAAACTAAAAATAAAAAACAACCATAAAATAGTAAGGTTAGACACATTAAAAAATGAGCACTTTACAAAATGGGTTCTATTTTCCTAAAAACAGAATGGTAACATGATAAAATGTGACTAGTAAGCCATAATGAAAATTGTCCTCCACTTTAATATACAAATGGTATATGGAAATCTAATAGAAGAAGATAGCAACATTCCATCAACAAATTATATGTCAGAAACATGAAAGTAGCATCACAGTTAGTTGAATGTTCATGAAAAAGAAGGGGATATGCAAGCAAATTTTAACAAAAACATGGTAAAGCAAGAAATTATAAAGTTAAGAACACTTCACATTCTGAGGTCCTTCCCCCCACCCCCCATAGTACTATCTCCCCATATAAAGAACACATTAACTAAACACAAACTTAAACACATTGAAGAATCACAACTTATTAAGAAAACCCAACACCTCAAGGCATCATTAGTTTCTCAATAAACTAAACATAGAAATGAGTAATTAAATAAATAAAAAAAGACACACTGTGGCCATGCAATGGCCTGATCACAACAAAGGTTGCTGAGTGACCATGAGTTGAGCTTAATTGGAGCTCATCCATTGCAGGTGAAACTGCATGTGGTGATCAGGCCGAGAGGTATTTAGCAAGAGAGTTTCCACCACACACACACACATATACACACAGTAGCTGCACCAAACAACGCAAGGAACAACAGAACCAGTACAAGGTAAGAAAAGACAAATATTTAGATATCTAAGAGCTGTGGCTAAGTCAAATAAATTAAAAATGCGATTAAAAGAGCTTATTTTCTTTACATACAGATACAAGGGTCACATAATAAAGCTAAAGAAAGAATTGAAGGTGACTTTTAACACTATACTCAAACTATCTACACATACCAGCCAGGTAAAGTGAGATAGTAACATACAATTGAAGATTAATAGGACTGAAAAAATAAAATATTGAAGGATACTGAAAGGATTGATTCTCTTTTTAGGGACTGACAATAAAATAAAAAATTAAAAAAATAAGGAGTTGGTAACAACGTTAGCACAAAAGAGAGTAAAAGATTTAAAACCAGTTATACAGGTAAAGACACATTGTAGAAGTGTTTAAATAGTTACCAAGAAATTTGATTGTATTAAAACGTTAAATGTTTTAAAAACAGAACCTAAAATTCAAGGAAGACAAAGAACAAAGGAAACTGAACATGCTGAGCTGAAAGATAAAGCTGCAAAAGGTAAAATGTAGCCAACTAAGATCTTTTAAAATGGTACACTGTTATAACAGAAAAGGTAGCAATAAGGGAAAGTTGTTTGATTATTGTATGGAAAATAACCTGCTAAATAAGGTTGCTGAAGGCATTTTCACATATTGTTTATATTATTAGAGTTAAGACACAAGTTTGGTGCAATTTCTTGCCATGAAGAATCAGTAGAACAGGCAAAGGCAGAAGTAAAAAAGTGTCTGGCCAGTGTGGAAACAAAACACTAATACAGGGTACATATTCTTTATTACTGTATATTATTTTTGTAAAGTTTTAGTTATAAGAGTGAATAGAGTACAGAGTGTACTATAAGTAGCATGGGAAAGAAGCACAGTGGTAATGAAGTATAATAGAAAACCTTAATAGAAGAATAATGAAAAGAAATGGAATCCAAAAATGTAAGATTTATAAACAATATTAATCTATTATTCCTATAGAATATATGAAAAGTCCTTTGAAAAAGCACAAGAATGCGAAACATCAGGGAAATTAACAAAAATAAATAAAGAAAGTTGAGAAATTTTACAACAGCCTGAGTGGAGTATTTTTTGTTCCCCCCCCCCCATTTTTGAACATCAACACTGACTTAGTCCTATAAGGGGAACCATTCAACAAACTGTCTTAACGGTATCCCATTACCCATGGAGTGAAGCATTATAGCTACACACCTCCTGCCAAGCATGCACCATACCTCACATTTTGTGACTGAAATAAGGGACATGGACAATGAAAAGGATGGACAATGAGGTACACTAACCCACATAATGATCCGGACACATCATGAAACATGGAGATACAGTACCTCACATCACAGTGGAAACCATTGCATTAGTACCTAAGGATAAATTTCTACCATGAAGCAGGGGTGCCATTTAGGTAGAACAGAGGGGGGCAGTTGTCCCATTCCTTCATATTTGCAATGATGGCTTTAAATTTGAATTTAATCTTTTGCTCAATAAATGCCCACATGGCCTGTGTGTGCTCACGCTGCAGGTACTCTCCAGACTCAGCTGTGTTTGTATTGTGTTGTCAACGCTCTCCACCTATTAGCAGTGTCACAATCACATGTAATATGGATGAACTCCAGCCAAGAAAGAGAACATGGATCTTGCAAGTGTGACACTGTCTGTCCTGCCTCAAAGTAGATAGACTGCACACTACAGCTTGAAGGAGTCAGTGAGCAATGATCTCTCAATAGCAGGGCTGTGGAAGCATATTTTTTTTGGTCTACTCTTAGTGAGTCTCCATCTCCTCTGGTGGCCGAAGGGGCAGAGTGTGAGTTGGAAGCTTACTCAAGACTAGGCTACCTACTTACTCTACTAGGCTTGCCTTGTAAAAAAAAAAAAAAAAAGCAGCACAAACCCCCACAGGAGCAAGTGAGGCTTAGCAGCAGTGGTGACAGCTGGGTAGGTGGCCTTCATAAGCCATGATCAGTGCGGTGTGGCATCGGCCACAGCAGCAACCAAGCAAGAAGCAAGCAATCCAGGTTGGGTGGGTTTGGTTGGTGAGGTGACTTGGTTGAGGACAATTATTGGGGACCTGTAATGGGCAGTTCTAACATCCAGCTTCTGGTGGAAGGAGAAAGGAGGAGATGACTGAAAATTGGGCTGGTGGCACACTATGCCAGGCTGCAGGTTCTGGCCATATGGCCAGGTAAGTAAAAGTATAGATATTTTGTTACAGGGGGATTGGGGAAGGAGGAAGGACAGAAATATTGATGTGTTTTTCATATTTCTTCACCTTTGGGAGGCTTCATATCCCATAGATAATTAGTATTGAATGGAATGGAGTCAGGGAGAAAAACCAGAACAGGGTTCTTTTGGAGGTGGGGCAGAACTTTAGCCAGGAAATAAAAATGGTTAGTAACTGGTTGGGTTTAATCCCAAATTTGATGCACTGGTCTGGGGTATATACAGATGAATCTTATACATTAAAATTTTTCCTGATTTTCATATCACTTTTCAGTCAAAATAAATAAGTTGTGTCTTTTAGAGGTGTTACAGATATTCTACAGCTGTCCCTTGCATTTACAGACAGTTGAGTGGTATGGTATGCACAGACTATTGGAGCCCCACTATAGTCAGGCGTATGCCCCTCCCCCAGTGAAGCTGACCTCCGCATCCCCACATTCAGGCACATTATGACAAAGGGCAAAGAGGTGTGCACCATTGAAATGAATGGGGTATTTAGTTATTACTATTTTATACATTATTTATGAAAAGTTGAAGGTTAATGAAGGCCACAGCTCAACTAACAAGGGCTTTGCTAGTAGAACAGTGGCCTTCATTATTTTCCAACTCCCCATCATAATGTATAAAATAGTAATAAAAATAACTCCATTCATTTCAAGGGGGTATTCCCCAGCACTCTGAACCATGGACATCATCTCTTAAAGACTCCTGCTTACCCAATTAAGAGACCTTTTACTTATATCTATACTTGGTGGGTTGACTGTAGCAGCATGGCCGAACCTGCTACAGTGTGTATGCATGGGGGGGGGATGGCCATTTGTGTGTGTGTGTGTGTGTGTGTGTGTGTGCCAGGTTATTGCTACTTTTCTGTTTGTCCCCTAAAGTCTGTGTGGGAGCATTCAAAACTATGGAGAGGAAATAGTAGGAGTACAGGCCAGGCAGAAGTAATTAAGTTGTTTTGTGGTTAAGTTTGTGTATTGGAGTGGGAAACACCATTTGTGTTTCCATTGGTATGTGTACCACAGTTCAACTGTGAAACTGAGATGAGGGAGAGAAGAAAACTGAAAAGCATAACAGTGGCTACAAGCATGCCACATGTGAGCAGATGTATTCAGATACAGTATGTATTGAAGTACAAGTGAGCCATATGTGTGTAGACAGTTTGGCTCAGTGGTTAAAGGCACTGAACTGCAAGCCAGGAGACTTGGAGGTATGAAGACCTAGGTTTGCATCTCATCAACCCCCAGTTGTGTATGGTGTAATGTGTGATCCTGAGCAAATCACTTAACTTTTATGTGTGTTGTTATCAGTGACCACTTGCTTTTTTATGCATGCCACATGCATGCATTCTTTCCCAATTTAACATAAAAATCATGGTTTCCACACTTGTTTGCTGCACGCATGCCATATGCATGCAATCAGTTCCAATTTAATATTTAAATCATACTTACAGCATGCATGTCACTTAGGTAGTTTTTTGAGTGCAGCATGAAAACATTTTATATAATTATTTCTGTAAGGTCAGATGACCCATCCTTCCTCTGTAAAGCTGATACAGTTTAGTTTATTGTTCTAGGAATTATTACCTTTGAGCCAAAGGCTCTTTTACAAAGGTTCCACGTCATCAATGTACAAACAAACAAGTCATGTTACATAGAATGGTCAGCAAATTATAAAGGTTTCAATAAGCCAGTATAATACAGTCAGGGCCCCTGGTGTTCTGTGGCAGAATTTTCTGATTTCTGCGGCAGGGCTCCTTGACTTCTGCGGCAGCATTTTCTGATTTCTGCGGCATGATTTATTCATTTCTCTGGCAGAATGCAGTCCTGTCATTGGCTAAATATGAGGTGATGTCATCGATGACATCATAATGATGAGCATAGAGGAGGGGCTTCAGGATAATCGAGGTGGAAAAGAAAACCTGACACTATGAAAAAACAGTATATTTATATGAAAATTCACCAAAAACAATGAATTCGGCGGCACTATTTATATTCTGCAGCATGATGCAAATTCTGCGGCAAATTCCTCAACCGCAGAACCGTAGAATTCAAGGGGCCTTGAATACAGTACATCACAGGAAAAAAACAAAACATTGGAGGAATGGTCAAGGTGGGAAGGGTAGGAGAAGATATGGGGAAGGGAGCAGACTTACAGTAGTTAGAGGTACTCAGATGCCTTTGTCAAGAAAGGAGCAGAGGAGGAAGATGAAAAACAGTAAAAACAGAGAAAGAGAGTGATTGTAGTATGCCTGTCAATGCAGAGGACTTGCTTTCCATTAGCGCTGTGCTATGCCTGGGGCATGAACACTGTCTATTCAGGGAACTGTTCTACAAGATGTTAAAAGTTCAAATCCAGTCTTGACACTTGTGGACCAAAATGAGTGGTTGAAAAATGCTCCAAAACAATAAAGAGCAATAAGGATTGACTTCTATATCTGTTGTTGGATTTATTGAATGATTCCCACCTCAAATAACTGTTGATGGTACATTGCTGTTAGTGCCACTTCATCAGAACAAACACCATGTGGTCTCTTAATATTAACTTATTATTCTTTGTTTTTATTTCCAGGTACACTTCACATAATCTAGCTTATCCATTCTATAAGCTTGTTCGCCACCTTTTGTTTTATTATCAATATAGGATTTTTAATGCTGAGGTCCTGGACTGTGATCATTCTCCTCACTATCAGGGGATGTTTCAAACTATGAGGTCAGTTTCAAAAGCATACTGTAGGAGTCTGTCATTTAACCCTCCAGCTAGGGAAAACATGATACTGCTCAACACATACAATATACAGTACAAGATCTGAAATCCCTCATGTACACTGGGTTTGATGTCTTTGTATAGCTAGATATATGGGTAGATTTGGTCAATAATGTTCTATGGACACTGTTAAGTGAAGGCCTTTATCCAGCAAAAGTGACTCCCTAGTGTGCCAAGCAGTGAATGAGTTAATGTCCCCCATACCTGTATAGTGGTCATTAACTCATTAACTAGTATGTGTACTTTGGTTTTATGTGCAATTGATGTAACAAGGGCTTGGTACAACTAAAAGGCAGAACATTACTGATTTTTTTTACAGGTAGCAGAAACAAACCCACCAAACCTCCTAATCTCAGCCACCACGAGCCATCCTCCTTTATAAGGTCTACATGGCTCAACCCCCTTCTTTCTTCTCCTAATTAAAAGTTGGGGCATACATACAATACCTGTATTTCTATTTCATCCTGAGCCTCACATTTACTTTTATATCTCTACTACCTAAGACTTGCCTGCATATTTCATCCACAACCCCATACTTCCTTCCAACACATAGGCACATTAGGTTCAAAAACAAACAAAAACAAACAAAATTAAAATTCAGCCTCCTTCTTTCTCTAACCTTGACTTTCTTTCATCCACTGCCATCTGTCCTCCTTCCTAAATAATTAACCTCTAACTCTTCTTTTGTCTGCTACTCTCTCACAAGTTGTGACCATCACCTCTTTTTCCATCCGCTGGTCAACAAACTCATGATGGACTGTGTCCACTGCAGGTATTGTGGGACTCCATTCAACTGAACGATTGACCATAATATAGGACACTGCCCCACATGTTATGTCTGAGACATCTAAGAAACCAGCTCCATGCCACTTGGGCTGACATCACCTTTCTTAGAGCAAAGATTCAGGAGACCACACAGCACTATACTCCACCAGCCCCTAAGCACACACCTCAGCCATGGATACCTCTACCATAGAGGGCAATTAAACCTGTGGACTGGCAGACAGTCAAAAACCAAGAAGCTGCACAAGCATACCAAAAGACAAATGATTTGATAAAAACATGAAACAGATTTGAGCAACTGTCGCCAATGCCATTCGTCGAAGCAGAGGTCACAGAGTGCCCAGATCATCCACAGAGCTCATGGTAACAAAAAACAAGCTACAGGAAGACACAGCACATAACTGCAAGTCATGTACTAGTCATGGTGGACTCTGTGATTTGGGGAATAGAGACTGACCTACAACAGAGCAAAAATACAAACGTTGCGGTCAGGTGCCTTCCTGAATCATCAGTGCACAGAGACAGTAACTGCGTTGAGAAAATCGTACAGAACATAGGGATAAAACCCACATGTTAGTCCACCTAGGCACCAATGACCTGGCCAATCATTCAGTGGAGGAGATCAAGAGGCATCTGATCTCTCTAGGTGACAAACTTTCTCCTATTTCATCCACTGTCTCATTCTCTGAGATTCTTCAGGTATGGGAAAAAGGAGCTAGCAGGAAGAAGATCAGAGATAAAGACATCTCTGAGCTCAACAATTGGCTCAGAGACTGGTGTGCAGAGATGGGTTACAAATACATAGGAGACTGGAATACATTCTGGGAAAGGTAGTTATTTCAATATGATGGCCTGTACCTCACCAAGGAGGGCATCCAGGCACTAGGCCAGAAATTTGACATTTTCATTTCTAAATTAAACTAGGTAATGGGCAGTGGGCTGCAGTACCCAATCAGCCACAGGGCACAACTTTTGTCACTCCCCAACAATCTCCTATGAATACACAACCAGATCAAGACAACACTAACACATACCTTATTGGCACACTTAAGGACCCTACAAAACTACTGAGCATAAAGACAATGTCTCCTGCAAATATACAGAAAAAGGGAAGCTCCACAGTGATCAATTCTAACCCAGAAAGGCAAGCATTGTGCATCAATGCTTGTATCCTGGTGAACAAAATCCTGGATCTCACCACCATAATGGTGGAGGCAGACCTGGACTCGGTTGTAGTTACAGAGACATGATTCACCAAGAACCACACCTGGGATGCAGCTATCCCAGGATACATACTATTCTGAAGAGACCATAAAGGTAAGAAAGATGGAGGGGTAGCAATGCATGTAAAAACAGCATCAACGCCATGGAAACCCAGGGACACAGCAGCAATGTGGAGGTCCTCTGGTTTACCCTCGAAGTAGGAAGTAAGTACCCTATCTAAGTTGGGGTTATATACAGACCCCAAGCCCAGGATAAAGACTTGGACAAGCAACTCCTGGAGGCCATTCTACAGATGGCAGACAAAAGAGAACTGCTGCTGGTTGGTGATTTCAATCTACTGGATGTGGATTGGCTCTCACACACAGCCTCTATGGAAAGGAGCAGAGAATTCCTCCTAGCACTAAAGCATAAGCAACTTTATTTATAAATAGCACTATTCCCCATAAAGAACCATGGTGCTAGTACAATAAATGATAAAATCATAAAATCACAGCTAAAAACAAAATTCATTACTATTAAGTATCAAACACATACAACATCAGAGAAAGCAAGATGAAACAGATGAGTTTTCAACGCAGATTTAAAACTCCCCATCATCAGGCACTCTCTTATCCTATGAGGTAGAAAATTCCACAGGCTAGTGGCCACAAATTCAAATGCTTGGGCCCCAGAGGTCTTCAAACAAACCTTGGAAATCTCTAGCAATCCCTCACTGACAGAGCTGAGTGGGCGGGAGGGGCAGTAGGGGTGAAGAAGCTTTTGCAGATAACTTGGCCCCTGTTTGTGTAGGGCCTTATAGGTCAGCAGGCCAACCTTGAAGGTGATCCACCACGGAATAGGCAGCCAGTGCAGGTTGCACAGCACAGGTGTGACATGGCAACCTCAAGGTAGCCCAGTCAACAGCCTAGCTGCCACATTCTGCACTAGCTGCAAGCAGAGGATGTCAACCCCTGGTACCGCTAGGTAGAGGAATTACAGTAATCAAGGTGAGAGGTTACAAAGGCCTGGACCAGAATTGGCAGGTCATCGAGCGGAACTAGGTGTTTGATGTGAGCAATGTTCCTCAGATGGTAAAAGGCAGTCTTGACAATGGTCAACACCTGAAATTTGAGTGTTAGTCCCTCATCAAGAATCACACCCAGATCTTGCACCTGTTCGGAGGTCATCAGTTGGCAGCTCCCAAGCCAAAGCCCAGATGGTCACCCCACTGATGACCCATCTAACCAATGACCTGGGTCTACTACCAGAACCTTGCTTGGGTTCAGTCTAAGCCAGTTAGCACTCATCTAGTCTTGAATCTCAGAAAGGCAGTTGTTAAAGCTCAAGACAGCTCCCACCTGACCTGACACAAAGGACAAGTAGAGCTCAGTATCATCTGCATAGCAGTGAAAAATCAGCCCATAGCACCTTACAATGTCTCCCAATGGCAACATATACACTGGGAACAATATGGGAGACAGCACTGAGTGCTGCGGCACCCCACACGACAAGGAGAACTTGTCAGAGGAGTATACCCCTAAGACAACTCTCTGAAACCTGCTGGTGAGGAAAGATTGAAACCATCTGTGGACCATACCTGATAGTCCACAGATCAGCTGCAGGCACTCTACCAACACACCATGATCCACGGTGTCAAATGCCCGGAGAGAGATCAAGAAGAACCAAGATGCAATGGCTCTTCTGATCTCTCGCTATCAGGAGATCACTGAGAACCCAAACAAGGGCCGTCTCGGTGCTGTGCCTTTTCTGAAATCCAGACTGAAGAGGATCATAGATGTCGTGGATGGTCAAGTGATCCTCCAGCTGCAGCACAACCACCTTCTCAATAACCTTACCTACAAAGGTAAGGTTAGTGTGGTAGGGCGCAGTATATGTGGGCAGTCATAAGAAAAAAATGTCTCACCATTCCTTGTAATTTTTCCAATTTTAATTAGTTTTTTTTTTTCAGACATCAATCACAACAGGATAATTCCAGCATGGCACAGTACTTTTTCCTTCTTACATTTCCATTCAGACATCAGACACTACAACGAATGGCATAATCTTGAAATTTATAAATCTTCAATTTCAGAGCAGGAATTAACACAGTCTATCAAAACTCCTCAGAGCACTTTTCCACAGCATCCAGAGCATACCTCCAGGCCCACAGCAAAACAGAATCTGATCTCTCATCCCACACAGTCTAAATTTATACCCCAAAGGAGTCATGTGATTATTTAACTCACCCGAACATATAATTATATACTAAAGCTTTATTTATTGTGCTTTTATTTTATTTATAAACACATCACCCTTTAAATAATCTTAGTTAAACATTTTCAGTCCTATAAACAATTTAAACCCCTTTAATAATATTTTAAACATTAATTCTAACAATTGAAGGCACCTCCCCTTCCTATACCTAATATAAGGAACGCATTTGAGGCTGGCCAGCTCCTAAAAGAAAAAAGACGCCGGTAGGAACTGAACCCATAACCTCACAAACACCGCGAATATCTTTGTCTCAAAGAAGTCCCCGACTCAATTCCAAACCTCCTCACTTCACCTCCGGAAGGTTAGTTGAACTCAGAAGGCAAATAATACAACTGCTAGCATTCATTTATAATTTAAATCTAGCAATAATTAACTGCGATAAGTGAATCTTCGCACTATCGAGAGAAGCATGAGAGCTTATCTCTGAAAAGCAAAGCCGTATTATCAGAGCAAAGAGGTTTTTATCAAAATATATTCCTTTAGGTCTAAAAGGTTTAAGCTTGTAGTGTGCAAACTGACTCGTGTACCTATTAAGAACTCAAAAAGATGTCCATTAGTATTTAATATAGCAACCCTGCACCTAAAGCTTGCTCTAACTCAGCCCTTTCAAACCATGCTGTCAACCTTCAAACTAAATGAATTTCAGTTTCAACCTGTTACAATTTGTCCAATCTCACTGGTGTCTCTTTAAGTATCAAACCAAATCCTACCGTTTGCTTCAGGAAAATCAGCTTTTCTTCTCTGCAGCTCAGCAATCCCGCATTGGATCCAAAACGGAACCCAAAACAACCGTCCCTCTCCACAAAACCACAAACCCAAGTGACCACAACTCAGCCCCACAAGTGGCAGCCCAAAACCAATGCAACTCCGCACATCCCCACAGAGCCCCCCCCACATCTACACCATCGAGAAGGGAACTCGGGACAGAAGCCAGGACTCACAAAATCAGAACCACAGAAACACAGCAGATAAGCGTCCCACCCACACACTTTACCATAATAACAAAACAAACCAAGAGACGCCCAAATAATTCTCCCGATTTACCTATAGCATCGGGCGTAATAGCGGCACTGATGAAGCAGTCCCAAGTCTGCTCCATGCTTCAATGTTCATCAACAACAGCACGCACTCCAAACGGATAGTGCTGCTATAGCCATAAAGTTCTTTCTATCAATGGCAGCACGAGAACAACAATCTGCATTTGGACAATGACACCAGCTCCAAAATCCACATGCACCCACACTAGAAAAACTCCAAATGGCTTTTGCTGTCTCGATTGCTGCTGCCATTCCTCAAGTTAGAAGCCCATCTAAAACCACGGGGATCCAGGTAAACTGTCACGACAATATTTTTACATTAATCTAATAGTTATTCTTCCTTATATTATTTATGTTATTCATTCCATGTTTTAAATTAATATCATTAAGCAGCGGCTGCCTTTTACCCTAACGGACCTTGAAACAGCCCCTACTCAAACCGAACAGCCTAACTGTGGTACAATAAACATCATGAAAGCACTTAAAGGAAAATAAATACGGGGCTTTCCGGTAGCCCTCCCAGTTTTATAAATATTATTTGGGGCCCTCAACCCTTCACAGGAGCACCCTGTGACAATTAGAAACAGGTCTGTTGTTTGCAGGATAGTCTGGGTTAAGACAAGATTTTTTAAGGAGAGAGGTCACCACCACCTCCTTCAGGGTGTCTAGAAACACACCTGACTCTAATGAACACCAGATGATCTCAGCTAGGACAGGGCCGATGACCTCAACACACCCCACAGGAAGGCACGTTGGGCCCGAGTCCAAACCACAGCAGGTCGGCCACATACTCTGGATAATCCTCACGACATGCTCAATCACCGGCTGGCCAAAGTCAGACCAGATAGACTAAGGGGCTGCAACCTCCCACTGACCACTGCCATCTCCACTGAAGCGAGCTGTACTGATCTCAGACCTGATGTCGGCAACCTTATCGGTAAAGAATCAAGCAAACTCATCACATTTCTCTTGTGACAACATTCTCTGAGTCTGCAGACAGGCTGGATTGCACAGTCTGTCCACAGTCCAAAAGAGATGGGCTGGTTGATTCTGTCTCGCAGCAATCTCCCTGGACAGGAACTCTGCCTTCTTACAGGAGATAGCCAATTGATAGTCCTTAAAATGGGTCATCAATCTAAGTCTGTCAGCATCAAAGCACAATTTCTACCAGCAATACTCCATCCTTTGTCCCACTCTTCTCAGCTCCCTGAAAGTCTCATCAAGCCAAGGGGACTGACAGCACTGAGTGAGGGGGTGAACATGGACAGGAGAGAGTAGATCCAGAGCCTCAGACACAGCACTATTATAGTTATGTGCCAGAGTATCTGGATCCCCACTAGTCCTTGGGAGACCCGATAGGTCCACTACCACCACCAGGCCATTGGTGTTCAAATCCCTTAAAGTGCAGTACTGGACTATCCCTGTAGGGGCAGGCCTTTGGGACATCCTGGAAATTGAACCTTATGGTGTGATGGTCAGACCAGCTGACTGGCCTCACCACCAGGTCAGAAGTCTCCATACCCAGTAGGAAAACCAGGTCCAAGGAATGACTATGATTATGGGTCACAGAGGTAATCACCTGTATGAAGCCCAATGAATTCATCAATTGGAGGAAGTCTTGACCAAACTGCGATAGTTCATCGTAAACCCAGGCATTGAAGTCCATTAGAAACATCCATCTGGGGGATTCCAACACCATGTTGACGATGAAGTTGACAACTTCCTGCAGGAATTGCTTCTCACCCCCGGGTGGACAGTAGATGAGAAGAATCCTACACCCCACACCTGCGCCCATGATGCATTCAAAGGACTGGGTCTCCCCAACTGAAATATCCATAAGGCTCAATTCTGTTCAAAAACATATGGCAAAACCCCGCCCCTACAAGCCATCCTTGAGTTGTGTTTCACGAGAACCCGGCCGGAATAGCTGACTCAAGAACTGGGCCAGAATTTTCATCCAGCCAGGTCTTGGTGATGCGAGCCAGGCCCAATGACCCAATAAGATAAACAAGAATTGCCATCTTGTTTTTAATGGACCTGGTATTACACAACACTGCCCTAGTAGGATGGGACCCTGAGGCCGGCCGAGCCATCTGCCACTCATGGTGGAGCCCTTGGGTACTGGAACCAGATAGGGAGGACCCTTATCCAGGACCCATTTTGCCCCAGGGCATCTTCTGGACCCCACCACTCCAATCTGACCACTCGGATCCAATCACCCCTGTGGTCCACAGCTCCCACCCCTGTGACTCCTCCTCATAATCCCCAATGCTCAGCATAGACCATAAACCTCAGCCGGCAAATAGGGACAGTCAAAGGGGCAGAGGCCATGGAGCTCAGTGGGAGAGTAGTGTCTGACCAGTGGTGACCTCTGCCAGCACATAAGTAAAACACACACCAACGGACAAAGACAAAAAAAGATAAATAACTAAAATAAAAGCAAACAAACATAGAAACATAGAAGTTGACAGCAGATAAGGACTGCAAGACCCATCCAGACTGATCATTTTTTCTATATTATGAATGTACCATAGGCCTGTACTCTGTCAATGGCCTATCTATTCATACTCATCTGTATTGCTCCCTTATGCCTGTCCCATGCCTGTTTGAAGCCCTCCACTGTATTCATATCCACCACTTCCTGAGGTATGCCATTCCATGCATCCTCTACCCTTTCTGTGAAAAAGAACTTCCTCACATTACTCCTTAATTCTCTAATCTCATGCTGTGTCCTCTTGTCCTGCTAGTTTTCTTATATTGAAACATGTTAGACTCTTTCACCTTGTTAATTCCCTTAAGATGCTTGAATGTTTCAATCATATCACCTCTCTCCCTCCTTTGCTCTAAGGTATACGTATCGAGCTCCATTAATCTGTCCTCATATGTTTTCTGATGCAGTCCCTGCACCATTTTGGTTGCCCTTCTCTGGACTGCCTCCATTTTGTTAATGTCCTTGTGAAGGTGTGGCCTCCAGTATGGCATGCAGTACTCCAGATGAGGCCTAACTAGTGTCTTGTAAAGAGAGATTATTACCTCCCTCTTACAACTTGCGATACAACTACTAATACACCCCAACATGCCTCAAGCCTTACCTACTGCTTTAGTGGTCTGCTTGGATGATTTCAGGTCATCTGTGATGATGGTGCCCAAGTCTCTTTCTTCCCTTGTGATTGCCAGCAGCTCCCTTCCCAACCTATAGGTGGTTTCAGGGTTTCTCTTCCCTATGTGTATGATCTTGCACTTCTTTGTGTTAAACCCCAGTTGCCACTCTTCCAACCATTGTACCAGTTTTTCCAGCTCTCTTCTTATTCTGCCCACCCCATCTGGATCATCTACTCTGTTACAGATCTTGGTGTCAACTGCAAACAGACAAACCTTACCCTCCAGTCCATCTGCAATGTCACTGATGAAGATATTGAAGAGGACTGGCCCCAGGACTGATCTCTGAGGTACCCCACTTGTGTCTTGCATCTCTCTGACTGTATACCATTTACCACCACTCTCTGTTTTCTGCCCACCAACCGGTTTGCCACCCAGTTGACCAACTTCAGACCCACCCCGAGCCTACCCAGCTTATTAATCAATCTTCTATGTGGAACAGTTTTGAAAGCTTTGCTGAAGTCAAGGTAGGTGACATCAATTGCACCCCCCTTTGGTCCACCACTCTGGTTACCCAGTCAAAGAATTCTATGAGATTAGTTTGACAGGACCTTCCTGTTGTAAACCCATGCTGTCTTGGATCTCGTGTGTGTCTATGGATTCCTGGTGTTGCACTATCCTTTCCTTAAGGAGTGCCTCCATAATCTTGCCCACTACTGAGGTAAGACTAACTGGTCCTTAATTCCCTGCCTCCTCCCTGCTACCACTCTTGTGGAGCGGAATCACATGAGCCCTTCTCCAGTCTTCTGGGACCTCTCCTGTGCTCAGAGACTCACTAAACAATTCTGATAATGGCTCTGCTAGTCTCACCCTTTGCTCCTTTAGTACCCTGGGATGTATGCCATCAAGTCCCATTGCCTTGTCCACCTTGAGCTTAATGAGCTCTTGTAGGACCCTTTCTTTTGTGAAGGCACTTGTACATACCTCCCTCCCCCCTATGTCCATGGTACTGAGCTATGGGCCCTGCTCTACTGTCTCCTCAGTAAATACTGAGCAGAAGTATCTATTTAGGATAGATGCTTTTCATTGGTCCTCCTCCACACACTCCCCCTTATCCCCTTTGATCTTAGCAATACCTCCTCTGAACTTTCTCCTTTCACTAATGTATCTATAGAAAGCCTTGTTTCCTTCTTTTACTGTTTGTGCTAGTGTTTACTCATTTTGGGCCTTTGCCTCCCTTACGGCGTTCCCTGCTTCCTTTAGGGAAGTTTGGTATGCCTTCCTGTCTTCGTTCTGCTGCATTTCCTTATATTTCCTGAAGACAAGGCTTTTGGCTGTGACCTTTTTTGCTACTGTGTTTGAGAACCAAAGTAGTTTCCTCCTTTTTTTTGCCCTTGCTTTTCTGTCTAACACAATGGGATGTTGCTTCAAGTATTGCATCCTTAATGCTTGCTCACATTGCCTGTACCCTCTCACCTGTATTTCTTTTTGCTAGGTCTAGCTTAACTCTGTTGGTCATCTTATCAAAGTCAGCTCCTCTGAAGTCTCATATTTTTGCCTTGGAATGGGATGATTTTGTTCTAGTGGCCTAAATTGAACCATACCATGTGATGGTCACTGACCCCCAGGAGATCTTCTACCTGGATATCTGTGATCCTTTCCCCATTAGTCAGTACTAGATCTAGAATAGCCCTGTCTCTTGTGGGTTGTTGTACAGTATCAGTTGTGTGAGGCCTTCCCCCTCCAGGAAATCCACTATGTGTCTAGTTCTGGTGGATGTTCCTGCTGGTATTGACCAGTCTGTATCTGGCATGTTGAAGTCTCACATTATCAGAACCTCCCCTTTAGCTATCATGTTTTGTATATCTTCTAACAGTAATGTGTGTATGTCCTCCTCCTGGTCTGGAGGCCTGTAGACAATCCAAGTTTGTATGGCTGTCCCATTTCCTGTTTCCAGGGTGACTCACAGTTGTTATGGCTCCTTATGTGTATTCTGAATTTCTGTAGCTTTGATATTTTCATTGACATAAAGGGCCACTCCCATCCCCTTTTTTTGTACCTTGGTCTCTTCTGAACATTACATAGCTGGGTACTGAAGCCTCCCAAGTGTGGTTGCTGGTGAACCATGTCTCACTAATAGCTACTTGTGAGAGAGAGAGAGATAAACCCCCCCTTCCTTTTTTTTTATAACTGATTACTGCAGGCGTTCAGAAAGGCTCCAAGATGTACACTGTGTCTTGTTTAGTGTTGTATGTCGTGTTCGTTGGGCTGGCCACCCACAATCTTGTTGTTTGTCATGATGTCTGTTTGTTGTTTAAACCCCCCCCGTGTACACCTCGGACCTCGTTCAGAATCCTAGCAGAGTTAATTCTTCGAAGCCATAAGATTAAGTAGAAAACCAAAATTAATTTGGAATAAATATATTGTTTCATTCAAGCCAGTATTTAATCCATTTTTTAAATAAAGGTTTTGCGATAGTGCGGAGCTACTTTAAGTCTCAGCTCGAACGCTCGCACTATCGCAAAAGGAAAAGGTCCCATAGTAATTTTTTTTTCTCTTTGTAAATGTGTCCGCTTGCATTTTAAAAGGGACGAAAGAATAAATCAGCTCGTTGTAGTAAAATCTCTTAAGCAGTAAGAGATCCAAAAAGTTCAGACTTTTAGCTAAAAGTACGCCCTAGGTCTGCCTTTGCTGTTTGGTTGGCGGTCCATTGGAAAACTAAATATGCCGCCTGTAATATATTGGTGTTCTTAACTTTAGCTCTACCCATGGATTAAAAAATACGTTCTCCTTAAATTATGGGGCACAGAAGGGGTTCGCACTCTGGAAGCGGTGACTGAATCTTGAGCTGGTAATGCGAGTGAGCATTGTTTTTGTGTTTCTGAAAAGCGCTCAAACACTCGCATTATCACTGCAACTTGTAATACGGAGGTGTTTTTGTCTTCTTTCCCAGAATTGAGTTAAGCAAAACTTGGCTTACCCTTTTTCTTTTCTTCCCAATAAAAGATGTGAAAAGTGACCTTTCCATTTTCAAGGTTTTTTTTTTTTATTTTCAAGAACGCTGCCATGCTGGTGTTTTCTTCCTTCTGCCCTATTACTTATGAGCCGCCGCCCCAGTTCCCCTATTTTTAATCCCCTCTAAGAGGAACTTCCTTCTGTGATATCTTACAAAGTTAAAATGTTAAAACAATACATAAAATGGTTAAAATCAAGTGCTGAATATTAAAATATTTCAAATTTGTTAATTTATCTGTAAATAAAATAAAATGCTTTAACTTGAAAAGATTTAATTATAAAAACTTTAAAGGCAGAGCCCTGAAGTCACATGTTTGAGGACTCTTATTTAAGAAGACTGCCTAGTAAGTTTAGCAGTGTGAGGGAGGGTGTGAAGCTGTCAACACCCTGTCCTGAGATAGTCAGTACTAACTCAGATATGTGAATTATGGACTTTATGTCTTGGTTTGTTATTTTGTCGTTTCCAGTCCGCTATATGTAATATATTTTTAATTTTGTTCTGCTAATTTTTGTCCGAGTGCCTTTCTATCCCACGCCATCTCACATTTAGTGTCAGAAGTGGGATAGTGGGTTCGAAAAGGACCTTTTGGTGGATCTGAGGTCAGATTCTACGTGTATGCAGTCAGACAAGGCAGGAAAGCGGACTATCCCAGCTACAAGGTCATTTATATTAGCCACACGGTTGCCTTTATTGCCTGGGCTGGAGCCGACGGTTCGAAGAAAGGTGGCTAAGGTGACAACGGAGGGAGACGGTTTGAATATGGAAGTGGATAAGGATACAAAACCCATTGGGAAGGGTGCTCAAGTAGCTGAACCGGAGGAAAAAGAACCACCAGAGAGTCCCCATGAGTTACTGCGATGGTTGCGCTTGAGACAGACAGAACTGGAGCGAGAAAGGGAGAGAGACCGAGTCGAAAGAGAGAGAGATCGGGCAGAGAATGCTGCTAGATGGACCGACACTCTACATGCTATCCAGGTACTGGGCTCCACAAGTTCACCTTCAACACCTGTGGTAGGACAAAAAGACATAAGATTAGTCAAAATGACCGAGTCAGATGACATAGAAGCCTATCTTTTAACATTTGAGAGAGTAGCCATTGCTAGTGCATGGCCTAGAGACCAGTGGGTGGTCAGGCTGGCTCCATATTTAACTGGGAAGGCTCAATTAGCCTATAGTCATACAGATCTTGCCCATATAAATGACTATGATTATGTTAAACATGCCATTCTAAAAAGGTATGACATAAGTCCCGAAACTTATAGACAACGTTTTAGAACATATAAATTCCAATCGACGGATACCCCCCAAGATCTGTACATGCATTTGAAAGATCTATGTCATAAATGGTTACAACCTAACACGAGAACAGTTGTACAGATTATAGAGAGCACTATTTTGGAACAATTTATCCGTGTCTTGCCCCAAGATATGCAGTTATGGGTTAAGGAACATCGCCCTGAGACCTCAGAGACAGCCATAAGACTTGCAGAAGATTATATGACTGCCAGGCCACAACGTACTAGAACCTTTATGAACTCTAGAAGTTCGACTACTACAATAAAGTCTAGTGGAGACGTGAGGCCTCTTAGTTCTCCTGTTTCACAACCTAGTGGTACCCCTGGGAGTAAGAACTACAGTAGACCAAGTAGAGGTTTTAGCCACGATATAATATGCCATGAATGTAAAACCAAGGGTCATATCGCTCGGTTCTGTCCAAGAAAAAAGGTCGAGTCAATTCATTTAGTTCTTGCTAACTGGGGCCATTATGTCACCACTGTAAAGATTGGAGGAGTGGCAGTCTCTGGTCTGGTAGATTCTGGCAGTAAACAGACACTGATTCATGCTTCATTGGTGGATAAGCCGAAATTAGGGGAGTCTACCACTGGGGTTAAGTGCATACATGGAGATGTTCACTGGTATCCATTAAGAGAAATGGAAATACAAATAAATGGGATTTTACATAAAATGAAGGTAGGCATAGTACCTTCTTTGCCTGTGCCAGTCATAATTGGACATGATTACCCTTTCTTTGATTGTTTGTTATCTATGAATATTGGGGCGGCTACTACGCGGGCACAGAAAAAACAAGAGAAGGAACTGGGACATTTATTTCCTTTTGAGGAGGAGGTATTTGGAACCGTTGGTAAGAGCAGAAAAAGCAAATCACAAAAACAAAAAGATAAAAAGGCTTGGAACAAAAAAGACACTGGACTAGAGACATTGACAGAAAACAAAATGTTACCCAATAGAGAATTTATAAATGTGCAAAAAGCTGATGATACTCTAAACCCTTTTTTTTCACAGGTAGTGTCAACAAAACCCACTGAATCTCATCAACCATATTTTATTATTAGAGATGAATTATTGTATAGGGTATGTACAAATTCCCATACAGGGGAGGTTGTAGAGCAATTGTTGATCCCTATCTCCTTCCGAGAAAGATTGCTGTCTCTTGCTCATGACCTACCTATGGCAGGTCATCTGGGTAAAGATCGAACATTACAACGCTTGCTATACCGGTTTTATTGGCCGGGAATACATGAACAGGTGGCTGAACACTGTAAAAGTTGTTCTGAGTGTCAACAGGTTGCAGCAGTAGCCGAAGGATAAAGTGCCCGCACGATGCCTTTGGTTAACAATGTATTTGAAAGGGTTGCAATGGATATTATAGGCCCATTACCAAAAAGTACAAGAGGAAATCGCTTCATATTAGTAGTGGTAGATTATACTACAAAATATCCAGAGGCGATACCTCTCCGTACTGCCACCGCCACCAGGATAGCAGAGGAACTAGTAAAGATTTTCAGTCGTATGGGGATTCCAAAAACCATCCTGACTGATAGAGGCACTAATTTTTGTTCAGAATTGTTACAAAGATTGTACCAAGCTTTAGGTATTAAAGTGGTTTTCACTACTCCCTACCATCCACAAACGGATGGGTTAGTCGAACGATTCAATCAAACCCTGAAAAGAATGCTCAGGAAATATGTGACAAAGGAAGGTAATAAATGGGACATGTACCTACCCTATTTGATGTTTGCATATAGGGAAGTACCACAGGCCTCTACGGGGTTCTCTCCATTCGAATTATTGTATGGACATAATCCAAGAGGCCCGTTGGACATTATCAAGGAAGAATGGGAAGACAGGAAGGGTAAACGTTTGATAGAACCTTTAGAATATTGGCAACAACTAAGACGAAGGCTATTGACTTATGTAAAGAAAATGCATCAAACTAATTTACAACACCAAACTAAACAAAAAGAATACTATGATAAAGGAACAAAGTTTAAAGAAGTCACTGCAGGTGATAAGGTTCTACTTTTATTACCCTCCTCTGAGAATAAGTTGCTTATGAAATGGCAAGGACCTTACCAGATAGTAGAATGTAAGGGTCCAGTAACTTACTCAGTGGCTTGCCCTGAAAAGAAAAATAAATGCAAAGTGTTTCATGTTAATTTGTTAAAGCCCTGGGTGGAACGAACACCTCTCTCCTGTAACTATGTCTGCCCTGGAACATCTGAATCTGAATTAGATGTAGCTTATGAAAGGTTAGAAGGTACGAGTAATCTCTCGGAGGTACAGATTAACCCATATTTAACTGCCCAACAAGTATACACGTTACAAAACATGTTAGAGCCTTTTGGAACCCTATTCACAGGTCTACCCAGAAAGGTTATTAATGTTGTACACCATATTATGGTATCTGAGGACACTCCCATAAGACAAAAAGCTTACAGAATACCAGAAAGACTAAGGGATGAAGTAATACAAGAAATTAAAAAGATGCAGGACTTGGGAATTATAGAACCGTCCCATAGTGAATGGACCTTCCCTATGGTGATAGTGGAAAAAAAAAGAAGGTGGAATCAGGCTTTGTTTAGATTTTAGACGCTTAAATGCCATATCCAAATTCGATTGTTACCCAATGCCCCGGATAGATGACATTATAGACCGTCTGGGGGCAGCCCGTTATATTAGCACCTTAGACTTAACAAAGGGATACCGGCAAATTCCATTAGATCCAAAAGATAAAGAAAAGACAGCCTTCAATACACCGATTGGCCTATACCACTTCACAGTAATGCCATTTGGCCTGCATGGGGCTCCCGCTACATTCCAACGGGTAATGGATAACATTCTACAACCACATACAAAGTATAGTGCGGCCTACCTAGATGATGTCGTGGTTTTTAGTTCCTCATGGGAAGAACATATACAGCATCTACAGGCTATATTATCTACCCTGTCAGAAGCTGGGTTGACACTAAATCCCCCTAAGTGTTTGTTAGCAATGCAGGAAACAAGGTATCTAGGGTTCCAAATTGGTAATGGGTTGGTAAAACCAGAAGTTACGAAGGTAGAAGCCGTGGCCAATACCCCTCGACCAATAACAAAAACAGATGTAAGATCCTTTTTAGGACTTGTCGGGTACTATAGACGATTCATTCCTGACTGTTCCACAATAGCTGGACCATTAACCGATCTCATAAAGAAGTCTAAGCCAGATAATGTAAAATGGACACCTGAGTGTGAAGAAGCATTCTGTAAACTAAAAGCTCGAATATGTTCCTCACCTATCCTACACTCCCCTGATTTTGACCATCCATTCATATTACAAACAGATGCATCTAATTGTGGTATAGGGGCGGTACTTACACAAATGATACAGGAAGAAGAGCATCCAGTCATATTTATAAGCCAAAAATTACATGAGAGAGAGAAGCATTATTCAGTTATTGAAAAGGAATGTCTAGCCATCAAATGGTCAATAGAAGCTTTACGCTTCTATTTATGGGGTAGGGAATTTGAATTATGGGTAGACCACAACCCTTTGTGTTGGCTTCATGTGATGAAGGACAAAATTCTCACATAATGCGATGGTACCTAGCAATGCAACCTTATAGGTTTTCCATAAAATATAGGAAAGGATCAGAGCATAAGAATGACGATTTTTTATCTAGATATGGCACAGAAACTGTATCTACCTATCCTCAGACCTCAAAAGTAAGATAGTGGTTGTTAAAAGAAATAAGTATAATAAACGATTCTGTGATAGATAGTTTTTGTTTTTTGGGAGGACCCCGAGGTGGAGCCTGGTGAGGGTGGGCTATGGCTCCATCTCTTGAGTAGAGATCTGAAGATAGGTATAGTATTGGCTCTTGGGAACCAAACATAATTTGTTTGGTTTTGGGTGGGGAGGAATGTGAGAGAGAGAGATAAACCCCCCCCTTCCTTTTTTTTATAACTGATTACTGCAGGCGTTCAGAAAGGCTCCAAGATGTACACTGTGTCTTGTTTAGTGTTGTATGTCATGTTCGTTGGGCTGGCCACCCACAATCTGTTGTTTGTCATGATGTCTGTTTGTTGTTTAAACCCCCCCCCCGTGTACACCTCTAGGACCTCGTTCAGAATCCTAGCAGAGTTAATTCATCGAAGCCATAAGATTAAGTAGAAAACCGAAATTAATTTGGAATAAATATATTGTTTCATTCAAGCCAGTATTTAATCCGTTTTTGAAATAAAGGTTTTGTGATAGTGCAGAGCTACTTTAAGTCTCAGCTCGAACACTCGCACTATCGCAAAAGGAAAAGGTCCCATAGTAATTTTTTTTTTCTCTTTGTAAATGTGTCCGCTTGCATTTTAAAAGGGACGAAAGAATAAATCAGCTCGTTGTAGTAAAATCTCTTAAGCAGTAAGAGATCCAAAAAAGTTCAGACTTTTGCGCTAAAAGTACCGCCTAGGTCTGCCTTTGCTGTTTGGTTGGCGGTCCGTTGAAAACTAAATATGCCACCTGTACTATATTGGTGTTCTTAACTTTAGCTCTACCCATGGATTAAAAAAATCGTTCTCCTTAAATTATGGGGCACAGAAGGGGTTCGCACTCTGGAAGCGGTGACTGAATCTTGTGCTGGTAATGCGAGTGAGCATTGTTTTTGTGTTTGTGAAAAGCGCTCAAACACTCGCATTATCACTGCAACTTGTAATACGGAGGTGTTTTTGTCTTCTTTCCCAGAATTGAGTTAAGCAAAACTTGGCTTACCCTTTTTCTTTTCTTCCCAATAAAAGATGTGAAAAGTGACCTTTCCATTTTCGAGGTTTTTTTTTTTTTATTTTATTTTCAAGAACACTTCCGTGCTGGGTGCTTTCTTCCTTCTGCCCTATTACTTATGAACCGGCCGGCCCCAGTTATCCTATTTTTATCCCCTCCTAAGAGGAACTTCCCTTCTGTGATCTCTTACAAAAGTTAAAATGTTAAAACAATACATAAAATGGTTAAAATCAAGTGCTGAATATTAAAAATATTTCAAATTTGTTAATTTATCTGTAAATAAAATAAAATGCTTTAACTTTGAAAAGATTTAATTATAAAAACTTTAAAGGCGGAGCCCTGAAGTCACATGTTTGGAGGGACTCTTATTTAAGAAGACTGCCTAGCAAGTTTAGCAGTGTGAGGGAGGGTGTGAAGCTGTCAACACCCTGTCCTGAGATAGTCAGTACTAACTCAGATATGTGAATTATGGACTTTATGTCTTGGTTTGTTATTTTGTCATTTCCAGTCCGCTATATGTAATAAATTTTTAATTTTGTTCTGTTAATTTTTGTCAGAGTGCCTTTCTATCCCACGCCATTTCACACTACTATGTCCAGTTTAGCCTCTGTCATTGCTGCCTGCAGGTCTAGGATCTTGTTTCCCAGACTGCGGGCATTTGTGTACATGATTTTCCATTGGCCAGATTTTGGTGTGTTACTTGTTGGGCAAGGTTTGGCATTTCCCCTATATGTTGTATGGGGAGCTAGACCTTTTTCCTTACCTGGTGATGCAAACGAACTACAAACATGCTGAACTCCTGCTTGAGCACTAGCTGAGGGGGGAGGGGTGTTCTTCCCATTCGATGTATTGGGTACTGCACCCCTCTCCCCATTTGCTAGTTTAAATATTCTGCAGTCCATTTAATTTAAAGAACTTTCACTCCCAAAACTGTTGCCAGTTATCTACAAATTTGTGTCTATTTTCATGACACCAGCACTTGAGCCACATGTTTAGCTCCCGTATCTCCCCTTCTCTGACCTTCCGTCCATCTGCCCCCCTCTCCAAATCTGGCAGGATCTCAGAGAAGGAGATGCCAGATGAAATGGATGACAGTTTGTCTCCCAGTCTGGTCAGGTGTTCCTTGGTCTCCACAGCTGACTGGCTGGTGAGATCGTTAGTCCCTATGTGTACCAGGACGTCAATGTTTTCTCCTGCTTCCTGCACAATTTTAGCAACGCAGTCAGTGTCTCTCCACGCTGATGCACCTGGGAGACATCTGACCATTACCTCCAGCTGGAAGTTGGTATCAACTCTCTGAATCATGGAGTCTTCTATGATCAGAAGTGTTTTGGAATTCCTTTTTGCTATTTTTTTGCTTTGGTCTCTGTTTTGGGTGAGTTTTGCTGTGCTAGCTCCTGTGCTGCAGTGTCCTGCTCTGCAGTATCCTCTGCCTCTTTGTTTGATTTCAGAGATAGAGGCAGATACTTGTTTATAGTTTTGATATGATTTGTGGAGGTGTTACGTTGGAGAGCATTGAGTGATGGGCACCCGATTTGCCCCTCATAACCACCTGCCAACCTGCTGGACCAACTACTCTCTGCGGTCGAGGTGCTTCAGTTGGATGTTGGGGAAATGGCGGGTGGTTCTTATAATATATTTCCTCCTGAATATGCAATTTGAGGTGCGCAATCTCTGCCCATGCTGCCTGGAGCTGAGCCCTTAGATCTCTAATGGTCCAGCATGTAGGACAGAGTCCTAAATCCTGTATAACTGCTCTTTTGAAAAGTGTCCTACAGTACCTGTAGTTAATAATATCCATGCTAGATGAGTTGCCATGTTTATAACCTAGTCCAAGTAATCAGAAGGAGGAAAATTAAAGCAAAAGTTAGATTTTTTTGTTTTGTTTGTTTGTTAGTTTTTGTATAACAAGTTAAATTATTTGTGCCCCTGTAAGTGAGGTCACTGTGTGGATACCACTCTGATCCTCCCCTTCCTGCCTATACTTGTTATTTGTTTTGTCTGCCAGTTTTGTATTGTAACCTCCTGGGTCATGTCTGAAAATAGTCATATTTTGTAGCTACGACACCTTACCCAGTAAACAAAACTAAATAAATGTCATGACTGTGCTACTTTATAAAAGAAGTGTAGCATGAGGTGGTTGGGGATGGGGGTGAGTGGCTGGGCCCTTCCCCTACCTAAAAAGAAGAACCATGGATGAAAGAAATAAGGAGGTAAGAGCAGAAACAATCAGCCAACAACAAATGCAGTAGCCCTGAAAACTTAGCCTAATGGTAGATAAAACTGTAAAACCTGTAAAGCACCACCTGTAATAATTTCACAGAAGATATACCCTGCAAAAAATACTTTGCTGCAGAGAAAAATAAAGCAGTAACAGAAGATATACCTTAGTAAGTAAAAGTAAAACTTTATTTATAGTGTATAGCGCCTTTCAAAAACCAAGGGGTTTTACAGATAAAACAAGCCATATATAATAAAATTACAAATATCTAATTCAATTAAAGCCAACAGGAAAAAACAATTGAAATAAATATGTTTTAAAATCTGATTTAAACCTCTCTACAGTCAGGCATTCTCTTAACCGACAAGGTAGAGAATTCCACAGGGTAGGGCCTGCAAAAGAAAAAGAATGAGCACCAGATGACTTCAAACGTGCCCTGGAAATCTCTAGCAATCCCTCGTTGGTGGATCGGAGGGTGTGGAGGGGCCGGTAGGGAGTCAGGAGATCTTGCAAGTAGCTGGGTCCCAGTTCATGTAGGGCTTTAAAAGTCAGAAGACTGACCTTAAAGGTGATCCTGCACTGAATAGGCAGTCACTGCAGTTTGCACAGTGCAGGACTAATATGACTGGCTCTAGATGTGCCAGTCAATAACCTAGCCAGGAAGCCCTAGGTGATATTACTCAGATGATAAAAAGTGGATTTGGCAATGGCAGACACCTGAGATTTCAGGGTTAAGCTATCATCAAAAATAACACCCAGGTTGTGCACCAGGTCAGAGGTAGTGAGCTGGATGCCAACAATCCATATTCCAGACAGCTGCCAAGCCCTTAAACCCACCCCTGGGTGACCACGGTCCACAACCAACATTTTGGTCTTGTCGGGATTCAGTCTCAGCCAGCTGGTGCCTATCCAGTTCTTAATCTCAGTGAGACAGTTGTTAACTATGGAGACTGCATCCCTCTGTTCTGGTAGAAAAGACAGATACAGCTGAGTATCATCTGCATAGCAGTAAAAACTCAGACTGTATTGTCTAATGACATCTCCCAATAGCAGCATGTACACTGCAAACAACATCAGTGTCACTTTGGAGCCCTGCGGGACCCCACAGGACAGGTGGAGGGCATTGAAGGAATACATTTCAGCGACCAGCCTCTGTGTCCTGCCTGTGAGGAAAGATTGAAACCACTCCAGGACCATCCCCGATAGTCCAGAGACACTGCAATCACTCCAATAGCACACCATGGCCCACAGTGTCAAATGCTGCAGACAGATCAAGAAGGACCAAGACCTTGCAGAAAATTTGAATCAAAGAAGATTACAGCAGTAATCTGTAAGCACAAAACAGTAATAAACTTGTAGGCACACCCTGTAATAATGCAGCAGAAAGTATACCCTGCAACAGCAATTTGAATCAGAGAATAAAGCAGTCAAATGTTAGCAAAAAACAGTAACAAACCCTGTGAGTACAAAAGAAAATAGTAACACAGAGTAAATCTGCCTAGCCAAAAGAAGTCTTAATTTTGTTTCCTTGTTCTGATAATGTTCCTTGCTCTGTCCTTACAAGCAAACCTAGAAGGAAAGAACCCAGGTGAAGCTGGGTGCCTTTGCCAGCAAACCTAGTCTTCCATCTCAAAAACACCAACTATCCTGACCTTTTAACTCTTCCTTCTGTTGGAAGTTACAAAGAATTTGTCAGCTCCAACACCCAGTTACACACCTAATCCCCTGGAAGAGCTGTGGGAGGAAAGCAAGTAGCTCCTTCAATGTGAGAAGGAGACTGCAAACACCTTTGAGACCAAACCAAAAACATTTCAGCAAAAAAATAAAATGAAATAGTAGCAAACAGTAATTTTGCTTAGCCTTATGCTAGATAAAAAAGTCACAAAAATGTAAGCACCACCTGTAACAATTTCACAGAAGATATACCATGCAAAAACACTTTGCTACATAGAAAAATAAAGCAGTAACAAAAGAGCTACCTTGTAAAGAACAATTTGAATCTACTAAACTACATGGGCCCGATTCTAAAATGGGTTACGCATGTCACAAGGTGACTTGTGCCAAACCTAATGGTGCAAGTCGTACCTTGCGGCATGTGTTATGCCGGTTGTGATTACAAAAGGTGGCAAGGTCCATGGCGCTGGTGGCCTGCACCCAAGGGGACTTCTGCCGGCTGCAGCCCTTATAGTATGGCAGAAGGGAAGGTTACAGCAGCAGTTGTGCCCTATTCTGAAAGGGCGGCTGCCGTAACCTCACTATGTTATTCTAAGTCACACTGCAGCACTGCGGGGTTAGACCAGCTGTTAGCTGGTCTAAGGGGCATCCACCCTGGCCAAATGGCAGTTGCCCCACTGCAGTGTGGCACACGCAAACAACTGTGCCCCATGGCCCCCCATCTCTGTGACACCCCCTCATCCCAATACCAGGGTGCCACCCACCGGCACTCAGGTCCATTTTTTCCAGGGCCACCCTTACACCTCTGGCACACTGCTGACCCCACAAAACCCATGGGGGCTTGTGGGCTTTTTTCATGGCTGGGGTGTTTGGAGGCTGTTTTTCATGGTTGGTGGCTTGTGGTACCCAGGTCCATTACGCCATTCCTGTGGTGCAACCCTGTAGCTGCCACAAGTCACAGGACATAAGTGCCAGGGACCCTGCCTATCTTGGAATAGGGTGCAGGGTCCCTGGTAGAGCAGTGCATTTCACAACTTGCATATGCCCACGATTTGCAACATGCATCTTAGAATTGGGCCCCATATATTAAAATAAATACTCACCATCTCAAAATACCCCCAACCAAAATATAACTAATAAAACCATATCCAAAAAACTGCACTCCCCTCCAAAAAGCTTCCCCAAAAACAATCCTAGACTAAGTGTATGAGTAAATGGTAACTAAAAGACAGCAAATGAGTCAGTAATGAGACAAAGCAGGCCAGTTTTTTAAAGTCCAAATTTGGATGGGGTGGGGGTCTCACCCCCACTACAACCACTAAAAAATAAGTCTAAACTGCTGTCCTATCACTACAGCAGGTAAAATGTATAAAGATGAATGCAATATAATGTCCTGAGGCCCTCTCACAGCCTCAATAATCTTGCACTGATTGAGCCCTCAAAATCACTGAGGATAGTCCGCCTCTTTGTGCTTCACAGATTCTTCAAACCCTAGCACCCTAGAACCAAAATAAGAGAACCAAGCCATAGCTTATCAGCAGTCCAGCAAAGAGAGAGACCTTAAAGCAAAACCCATGTTGCAGTCAGCCCAGCTCGAGCACCCCCCAGGATCAGGGCCCCACAGCTGGAGCCATCCTTTGATGGCTACCCTTCAAGTAGCCCCTGAGAAAGGGAGCAGGACTAGAACAGTTGGTGACCACACCAATACAAGAGGAAGCCATCCTGGAAATTGTGCTCTCAAATAGCAACAGGATAATTTGTATTTCTATATTGTAAATTCTGTTTATGTATTGTACATTTTGTATTCTGTAATGTTTGGATTTTTGTGGGTCACACCTGTAAAGGGAATTTATTTCTTGTGTGCTTACCTGTTAAGCAAACAAACAAATAAGCAAATAAACAAACAAACAGGATCTTTGACACAACTGTGGGCAGCAATCTGGGTATACCAGTCAACACTGGGCCGTCTGGATAACCATCACCAGAAAAGAGGAAGTCAGCCACAGCAAACTTATAGTCCTGGATTTCAAGAAGGCTGACTTTACTCAAATGAAGGCTTCCATAAAACAAATACTTAGCAAGGAAACAGAGGGCACAGTGATACAGAGGTGGAAAAACTCTGAAGGAAGCTTTACTCACAGTAACTGCCCAGCGCATGAAGCAGCTCTCTAAGTCAAGAAAAAGGAGAAAACCACTATGGTATACCAAGGATGTAGCAACAAAAATAAAGGATAAAAGGAAAGTGTTCAAGAGTTTCAAGGATACTAACAATGAAGCAGATATGGAAGTCTATAAAAAGAAGCTAAAAGAAGCAGGGAAGACAGTAAGGGCAGCCAAAGCTCAGACAGAACACAGAATCGCAAGAAGAGTGAAGAAGGGCAACAAAACTTTTTTTTAGATACATCAGAGAGAAAAGGAAAACAAAAGGAGGCATTATAAGAATAGCAACCAAGGATGTCAAACAGCCAGAAAATGATAACGAAAAAACGGAGATTGTAAACAGTTTCTTCTGCTCAGTCTTTACAAAGAAGATTATGGCAATGGACCCAAGATGCAGAAGACAGGTGGACTCACCATAGAAGTAGATGCTGGGCCATTTACAAGAGACAGTGTCCTAAAACAGCTTCTCAAATTAAAAGCAAATAAAGCAATGGGCCCAGATGAAAGCCACCCTAGAATTCTAAAGGATCTAGCACAGGAAATTGCAGGCCCACTGGCAGAATTATTCACACAGTCTCCAGAGAGCAGGGAAATACCTTAGGACTGGAGAAGGGCCACAGTTTTACCCTTGCACAAAAGTGGAAGCAGGGAGGAGGCCAGAAACTACTGGCCAGTGAGCTTGACCTCGGTATTGGGGAAGCTTATGGAGTCCCTGCTCAAGGAAAGAATAGTGAAGTTCCTTATGGAAACAGAGCAGCTAGATACTAAACAGCATGGATTTATAACAGGATGGTCATGTCAAATGAATATGATTAAATTATTTGACTGGGTCTCCAAAATAGTGGACCAGGGAGGGGTGACAGACATAGTCTATCTAGATTTCAGCAAGGCTTTTGACTCTGTTCCCCATAGATGACTGGTCAATAGGCTAGAGCACTCTGGGTTAGGGCACAGTGTTCATGCCTCAGGCATAGTCAAGTGGGTTCAAAACTGGCTCCACAATAGAACACAGAGGGTCATAGTCAATGGAACACTGTCTAGTGAGGGAAGGGTGATCAGTGATGCGCCTCAAGGATCTGCCCTTGACCCAATCCTCTTTAATATATTCATCAGCGACATTGCTGATGGCCTGTAGGGTAAGGTATGCCTATTCATAGATGAAACAAAGCTCTGCAAAAAGGTAGGTACACTTGAAGGAATGGCAGCAATGAAATCAGATCTAAAGAGCCTACAAGCATGGTCTAGGGATTGACAGTTGAAATTAAATGCCAAAAAGTGCTAGATCATGCACCTAGGTAAAGGAAATCCAAGGAAAACATACACACTCGATGGTGAAAAATTAACAGAAACAAAACTCGAACGGGACCTTGGAGTGCCTATTTCTGATGATTTAAAGTTGGGTAGACAATGTGAATAGGCGATGCAGAATGCTAGTAACATTCTCGGATATACAGGTGGGGCATTACAAGTAGGAAGTGAGAGGTCATACTCCCTCTGTACAGGTCCTTGGTGAGACCACATCTTGAGTACTGCATACAGTTCTGGAGGCCACACCTAAAAAAGGACATAGGCTGCTTGGAGGCTATACAGAGGAGAGGAGAGCTACTAAATGGTACAGGAACTGCACCAGGAGCAATATGAATCTAGGCTACAGCAACTGCAAATGTGCTCCCTCATGGAAAGGAGAAACAGAGGGAGGATATGATAGAAACCTTCAAATACAGAAAGGGCATAAATAAGGTACAAGCAGAAAACCTCTTTCAAAAAAACGAGACCACGTGAACAAGGGGGCACAGTTTAAGACTAACAGGGGGTATGTTTAAAATCAGCATTCATAAGTTCTACTTCACAGAGAGGGTGGTGGACCCTTAGAATCGTTTACCACCAGAGGTTGTGGAGCCCAAAACAGTTACTGCTTTTAAGCTAGCATGGGACAAGTACTGTGGTAATCCCAGAAAAGAACAGAATAGGGGAGTGAGCAATCTGGGCAGACCAGATGGATCATACAGTCCCCTTCTGCCAACATGTTCTTCTGTTCTTATACCCAGTAGTGTGAAAGAGTTATCCCTTGAGATTAATATCCAAAAAGGCCAAGAAATCCCTGACACTTGTATGCCATTTCAGATAAACAAGCAGTTTTGTGAAATGGGTTTAATGATTAATTCCACAGCCTGCATGGTAGCGACCAACAGAATTGCACACCTTTTGGTGTCCAATCCCACACCAGAATCCATGAATAATGGCTGCAACATGAAGTTAGGAACCAGGATTACTTAATAATTCTGTGATCTAGAACTTGCCATTCCAGTTGTTGGAAAACTACTAAAAATTCATGTAAAGGGGGACGAAGAACAGGAATGCCTTAGGTCCACACTCAGTGGATTCATTGGAGAAAGCAGTATAGCATAGTGGCTAAGAGCACTGAGCTGCAAACCTGGAGATTAGATTTGAGTCCAACAACCCCCACTCGACTACTGTGTGACCATAAGCAAGTCACTTAACTTTGCTGTGCACTCAGGACACACCTGTAAACTAGCCTCTGCTTAGTGTGTCTTTCCTGGCCAAAAATTATAAAATAAAAATAAAATTACATTCCAAGTAATCTGGCCATTCGATGGGAAAGAACTATATGCAAGTAATATCAAAAAGAATAACCATTCACTGTCTAGCACCATCAATGCAGAGGAAATGCCTTAAGAGGTAATGGTAATTGAAACTGATAATGTCTGATACAACTGAAAAACAGGTAGCAATATGAGAACATTTACCTTATCCTTAGTTTAACAAACACATTTAAAAGCAATTCAGAAGAGTTACGCTTACTATAGAGAATAGAATCTGATAGAGGTTCCTATTTTATAGGAAAGGTGATGGAAAACATATGAAAAATCTTAGGCATACAAGGAAACTGCATGTGGCCTACCATTCAAATCCTCAGGACAAGTAGAATGTGCACACTAAACTATAGTGAGCATAATGAAGTATATAACATAGAATGTGTCAGCAGAAAAGGACTCATAGTCCCATCCTGTCTGCCTTAATTTCATTGCCTAGCACTACACCCAGGACTCTATTTGGTCACAGGTGTCCCTTTCTCCTCCCATACCTCTATTTAATATACCCATGTGCCAAACCCATGCATGCTGGAAGCTCCCCACTGTCTTTGCCCCCACCACTGCCTCTACCAGCCTGTTGTAGGCATCCACCACCCCTTCTGTGAAGATGTAATTGCTCACATCCCTCTTAAACTATCTCCCTAAGCTTCATGGCATGGCCCCATGTTCTGGTGCTTCTCCTCCTATTTAAGAGATTCCCCTCCTGCATCTTGTTCACCCCAATGAGGTACTTATAGGTTTCAATCATGTCCATTCTCACTATCTTCTCCTTTAGGGAGTACATGCTGAGCTACCGCAGCTTTTATTCATATGCTTTCTTGTGCTACCCCTCCACCATTTTAGTCGCCATCCCCCGGACCACTTCCACCTTGGTGATGTCCTTATGGTGGTGCGGCTTCCAGAACTGGACACAGTACTCCAGGTAGTATCTCAGAAGTGAGCTATACAGGAACAACACTATCTCACTTCCCCTCCTAGAGTCCCTTCTCCATGCACCCCAGCATCCTGCTTGCTGCCCTGGTGCCCTGCCTTATCACCGTGAGATCATCACATATGATCATCCCAAGGCCCTTTCTTGCTTGATAACTGTACGTACTTTCACCCCATCTTATGCACAGCCCCCATGTTACCTCACCCTTGGTAAATGACTTTGCATGTTTTGGCATACAGTTCTTACCTTGCATTCCTTAGACCACTTGTTTAGTTTCCCCAGGTTTCTTTGCATTCTCACAACCCACTCACCTTCTCCTCCAGTTTCTCTGCAATATCACTTATCAAATTTTGAAGAGGACAGGGCCCAATACCAGTCCCTGTGCTACTCCGCTGGTCACTCTCCCATTCTTTGAGTGACTGCTGTTTACCACCACAGTCTGCCTCCTATCTTTCAACTAATTTGATACTTGGCACACCACCTTCCTTCCACCCCCAGGCTAGTAAGTTTCTTTATCAGCCTCCTGTGTGGACCAGTGTTGTAGGTCTTACTGAAGACCAGATAGGACATACCCACTGCCCTCCTATGATCCACCTCTCTCATTTCCAAGTCAAAAAAATTTATGAGATTTGTTGGTAACACATAATAACAGCGAACCAAAATGAGCAACTACAAAAAGAGTGACTCATTTTGGGCGTTATTATTAGGGGTTTTTGTGCACAATATCCCCTGGATAGGAAAGAGGCCCCGGGGAAGGGCAAATGGAAGTGAGGAATAGCAAGGGGAAGGGAAGGGACAGGGAAGGGGTTTGGGGGGATTACCGTACCTGCTGTCACCAACCTAGCTATGTGGTGGTGTGGGTGGCTAGCTGGGGTACTGCAGGTCTGGGGTTCGAGACTGGCGAGTGCTTACATTTTTGTGGCACTTAATTTTTAGTGATATCCAGATTTTGCCCCCTCCCTGACATGCACGCCCGCTGGAGTTGAAAATCTTAATTCAATGGGTTCGGGAGGCAAAGTCCCCCGCATTAAAACACTTTTTACAATCCGGATTTTGGGTTGCCTTAATATGTATATCACCAATGTGCTTTTTGGCGATATATATATACTCACCAAAATAGCGATCGCTCTTTTGCAATCACTGTTATGACATGGAACTGGTTTGTTTGGCATGATTCCCCCCTGTGAGGTCATGCTGCTGATGATCCTGTAGCCCACTGTCTCCAGGTACTCCACCAGTCTTTCCTTCAGCAAGAGACTCTATTAACTTAACAACCACTAATGTTAGACTAACTGGTCTGCAATTACTAGCCTCCTCCCTGCTACTACCTTTGTGCAGAGGGACCACATCAGCACTCTTCCATTCCTCTGGAACCAACCCCAACCCAAAGAATTGCTAAATAGTGTTGCCAGCAGGGTGGCTAGCACTGTGCTCAGTTCCTTAGGTAACATTGGGTGAATCCTGTTCAGCCCCATCGTCTTGTTTTCCTTAAGGGCTTCCAGCCCCTGGCAGACTCTCTCTAATGTAAATAGACCTGTGTCCAGTCCCCCTCTCCCTGGTGTCAGCTAATGCTTAATGTCCCATCCCCAATCCACTGTAAAGACTGAGCAAAAGTGCTTATTTAAAAGTTCAGCTTTTTTATGGTCTTCCTCTGCACATTCCCCTCTCCTGATATCCTGATCTTCACTGTGCCACCCCAAATGCCTTTGTCTTTTCACTCATGTACCTGAAGACAAATGTCTGACTTCCTGGGTGACCCTTTCCTCAGTTTGAGCCTCTGCTGCCCTTAACTTCTTACTGCCTCCTTCACTAGATAAACCTCCCTGTCTGCCTTAGTTTGGGTCTACTTGTATTTGCTGAAGGCTGCTTTTTTTTCTCCTTTACAATCATGGATACCTCATTCAAGACCCACAGTGAGCTCTTTAACCTCTTACCCTTGCTTATCACATTTAAACAAATGGTCATTGCCCTAGTTATTCCCTCCTTTGTTGTATTCTATTATGTCTCCACAATAGTGGTGGGAGAAGAGGGCTCAATTCATTCCGCGAAGTGATTCGCAGAGTGAAGTCAAATACACGTAGTACTCCACAACACAAAGTGCAGGATTAGAGGGCATGGGATGAAGTTGGAGGGAGGACGATTCAGAGGAAACATGAGAAAGAATTTCTTCACAGAACGGGTGGTGGACAAGTGGAACACCCTGCCAGAGGAAGTGGTGGGGGCTGAAACAATCACGGGATTTAAGAATGCATGGGATAGACATAAAGGAATCCTAGAGGTCAGGGGTAAGGGGAAACAGACTTCTAGGAAAACAAACTGAACTTACAAGCTCAAATGGGCAGACTGGGTGGGCCATAGGCCCTTATCTGCCAACACTGTCTATGTATCTATGTATCTATGTATCTAAGTGGATTAATTCGCGTTATAATAGGTAATGCGAAGTCCATTAAAAACAATGACTTTGTGTTACTCCACCTTCCCGGACCACTACTCAACCAATTTAAAAGGCAAACTGCATTGAAAACAATGTACTTCGCCTCACTTCACCTTGTTTTTAAGCTCCAAAGGAGAATTTTGCAGTGATTCATGGGATTTCAGATCACATGGGCTCTATATGTTTCTGCACAGCCTCAATTCGGGGTAGTGTGTGTAGGAAGCTGTAGGAGACTGTGCTCTGAGAGCTGTCTGTGATTCAAACCTTCTAAAAACTGTTATAAAAGCCTTTTTGAGTAATTTATTGGCTCAAACTTTAGTTCATCGATTGCGGGAAACCCTCCTATGCTCATATCATTGAGCGTTTATTGTTTGTGTGTGGATTTTGAATGTTAATGTACAACATTGAGTCTGTGTAGTAAGAGACAGTGAAAGTGTGCTTTAGGGGAGGGGCATATCTCTGGTGTAGGTAGACTTAAGTTGGAGAAATAGGGAGTTCTTCGTTTTTTGGGTATATGTTTGTTATATAACTGTGTTAATGTACACACAGTAATATTGTCAGTAATTGTTGAAATTTCTTTGCTGATTGTGTGTTGTGGATCTGTTGCAGCGGTTCATAATTTCAGGTTGTTTACAATACGTGGTATATTACTGAAGTTTTCAATTTCCTACTTATTACTTGTAGAAAAATTGTGTGTGTGTGTGTGCAGTGTGTGACATCAAATAATACACCTTTTATTGTGTCACAGTGTAATTGCAGGTGCAGCAGTGTGAACCTGCTAATCACTGCAGCTGCGTGATTTTGTACTGCCATTGTGGCATCTTTTCTTTGTTTTGCTGTAAATATCTGCAGTCAGTGCCCCCGCACCAGCAAAAGGAATTATTTTTCAGATTGCATTGTTTGAGACTTCAGCACCGCTGGTTAGTTAAGGTGTTGTTGAACTTGTGAATTTGCATCTGTATCTGTTGCTGAAGCCACAGTTGTTTTCTGGCTTCACATCCAGCATCCCCCCACCCAGAGTGAACATTCCAAAATCTAAATTTGTTTAGAATATTGTTGTTGATCCCCAAAATGCCCTCAAAGGGACGTACAAGCAAAGGTATTTCTTGCCATGGCACTGCTGCCAGTGGTAAGATTGTCTGTGGGCGTGGTAGTACACAGACGCAGAACTGCATTGCTGATGTGAGGAAAGGTATTTCTCCTGCAATGTTTTTTACAGCCCATTCAGTAGCTTCACTGATAGTTGGAGGAGATGATGTTGTCCCAGCTGGTAGTGTTAGTGCAGTTGCTGGTGGTGGTATGAGTATTGCTGCCTCAAGTTCCACTTCTGACCAGTTTACCATGTCCAGAAATATAGTGCAGTGTGTAGCACTGCGAGTGAGTGGCAGTGTAGATGATGTCATACTTCCCAGTAACATCCCAGTAACTGAATATGAGGATTCTGATAATCATGTCAACGATAGCATACAATGTGTTATTTCTTCCACCGTGGTTCAGGTCACATATTTTCCATGCAGTGATTCACAGTGTGGTGAAAAAATATCAGGTGATGGTGGCGTTGATGATGAATCTGATGATGATGATGTTGCTGTTGTTGCAACATGCAGTCCACATGCCAGCATCCAAGCAGAAGATGTGGATGTGTGTGATGTTGATGAATATGATGATGATGATGATGTAATTGACCACAGTTGGGAACCAGTGAAAAAGAAATTCAAGGTGGCTCTGTCTGGGCCTTATTGCATTAATCACCTCCCTGCAAAATCTTGTGATTTACCAGTTTCAGTTGATGGTGATGATGATGATGATGATGATGACCCAGTAATAATGATAGGTAGTCATGGTGATCAGTTGCAGTCCAAGTGTGTCCTGCCTGAAAAATCACGTAGCACCCCACCCACTTCATGGCTTAAAAGAACAGAGTCCAATAAGCAGTATCAGGGACATGTTAAAAGTAGAGCATCACAATCCCTTGTTTGGTATTTTTTGTGCAAGATGTAAATGATGAGTCAGCTGCAACCTGCCAGGTTTGCCATGTGTAAGTGAGTCGAGGGAAAAAGGGAAGCAATCTGGGTACAGGAGGACAGTATACGCATCTTAAGAACAGGCACATGGCACTGTGGACCCAGCACAAGATGGCAGCTAATACCATAATGGAGCGTTCACCCTCATCATCAACCATAACGAGCGTGTTATCCCCCTTCCATGACAGTTAAATCAAGTAGGAAATTAAATGTGTGCAGTAGTGATGAAATAAGAGCAGAGGATTACTACAGACATGATGAGATGGAAGAACATAAAGATTTTGAAATGTTATGCGGTGCTGGTGAGAGTAGCAGTTTTGGTGTTGGTGGTGGTGAATGCAGTATATCAAGTGCAAGTGGTACATCAATCCCGGTTGGTAAATGTGGCAAAATAACTGCATTTGTGGGTTTGTCATCATCACCTGTACAACCGTCTTCATCAGACATCCACAATCCACCCCCTGCCATTTGCAGAGCAGAACCATTTGTCATCACACCCTGTGTAAAACATTTAAGTCAGCCCATGTTACAGAGTGTTTTTGTGCATAAGCAATCATACAGTGTCACGTGAACTTAATGCTGCTGCTGTAGCTGAAATGCTGGCAACTGATCTTTTGCCCTTCTCTTTTGTGGAGAATTCTGGATTCCGGCGGTTTGCTGCACGTGCCTGTCCAAAATGTAAAGTCCCATCCATGACATACTTTTCCACCCGTGCTGTCCCTGAGTTGTACCGTACTGTGTCCGACTCAGTAAGACATGCCCTCTCCATTCATCCATTTAAGTATGGATATGTTGACAAGAGGCAAAACAGCAGGGAGTTCGTATTTGTGTATAACTGCATAACGGGCACAGGTGCTGGGGGTTGTTTGCACTGTTGGTAGTGTGAATAATCAGTGCAGTAAGGTGAAGTACTGTGGTAGCAATCTTCCAGGAATTTGACAGCATGCAACGATTGCTATGTGCAATGTGACCTGTTCACATACTGGTGAAAACATGTTGGATGTGGTACTGACTGAAATTGACAAGTGGCTGAACCCCCTGTCCCTGAAAGTTGGGTTCATAGCAAGTGACAGTGGATCAAATGTGGTGAAATGCATCACAAATGGTGGCTTTTTTCGTGTTCTACACATGGCCCACTGTTTAAATCTTGTGGTACAGGAGTTTCTGCAGCATCCTAATGTAAAGGAAATGCGGACAGTTGCACGCCAAATCTGTTCTCACATTTCACAATCTGCAAAGGCCCGTGACCAACTTCGGCAGTTGCAGATGCAAAACAGCCTCTCTCAGCACTGCTTGAAGCTGGAAGTTGTCACCCAGCAGAACTCCACTTTATACATTGCAGAGAGGTTGTATGAACAATACAAAGCCATCTCAGAATATCTTGTTATGCACACTAGCCGTGACAGTTCCGGGGCCTCCATGTCTATGACGACTGAAAAATGGCACCTCATGGACTCTGTAATAACAATTTTGTGGCCTTTTGAACTTGCCACACAGGCAGTGTGTGGTGAGTTTGCCTCCATTAGCCAATCAATTCCATTGCTGTAGGTGCTGAGGCAGACATTGGTGAATATACAGCATAGCCTTGATGTTGCCGGAGACAGTGCTAGCAGTATGTTGCTGAAACACATGCTGACAGTATTCAACTAGAATCATCACATCTTGAGCATTCAGCATAGTGACAGCTTTGCAATAACAACAATGCTGGACCCACGATACAAACATGGAATTGCCTCAGTACTGGAGGGAGGGCCTGAACAGGTAAAAAATTTCAGTGGGCAACTGATATGCTTGGTTCATGGGACACAGAAGTCATGTGCCAAGGTCAGCAAACCTCAGCAGCATAATCAGCCTGAAGGTGCACCTGGAGGAGTATCAAGCATATCCTGTAAGGGGAAGGGGACTGCAGTTCCAGGTGGTCTGTCATCCAAAGCGGTTGGCATCAACCCACTTTGAGAAGCTTTGTCCCAAGTGGGGATTTGTGAAATAAATTATTCCGAAGAACAGGATGATACATCAACCACTGGACTTAGTGTGGCACAGAGAATGGTTGAGTCATATTTGTCTGAAAACAGGCATCTGTCAATAACTGATGATCCTCTTTTATACGGGAGCAGAAAGGTCAGTGATTGGCCAGAGCTGACTGCAGTGGCACTGAAGTACCTGACATGCCAACCCTCCAGTGTAAGTGATGAGAGGGTATTCAGCTTAGCAGGTGCAATAGTTAGGGATCGTCGGACAAACCTCTCTTCTGCAAATGTTAGTTTGCTAACATTCATAAAAATGAATGAGAGGCACATACCAACACAGACTGCAACTTCAGTATTCATACCCCGGGCTAGTCATGGTTTTGGTGATGTAGAAATGGACCATCCTGGTGGCACTGGCAACGGCAGCATAAAACGGCCTTCCGCTGACATTGATGATGAAACAATGGAGAAAGAATTTCCCAGTGGTCAGACTTCAGACACAGATGACTGTGAGGGCAGCTTTCTTTATGAGGATGATGAAGATGTGGTTAATGTTGGCAGGTTTTAACTGAAGTTGTTAAAAGGCTGTGACATTTGTTGTATGATACATGTTTTCTTTTTCATATGGTTCAATGAGTGTCCCACTTAGAGTGTCACTCAAATTCCATATATCATGTCACATTTGTAACAGAGAGCACAATATATCCTGGCCCCTGTACCACCACCATAAGACCGTTGTTAGCCACTGCCACCACACGGAATGACTTTGTGTGCCCCCCCGGACCACCATCATAAGACTGCTGTTAATCACTGCAACCGCAGGGAATGACTTTCTGTGCCCCTTGGACCACCACCATAAGACCGCTGTTAGCCACTGCCACCACAGGGAATGACTTTGTGTGCCACCCCGGACCACCACCATAAGACTTCTGTTAGCCACTGCCACCACCGCCAGATGCATTAAGATGTCAGCGGGAATGTCATCATGTGCCACAGCTATGACCACCAGCACCCACCACCAGTGCCATTGTGACAGTGTTTTCCCATTGCATTGACCATGCCAAGGCAGAGGGATTTGAGCAGGAGACCACATCCGTTAGACACAGGCACAAGTCTTCATAATATTAAAACTATAAAGTGAGTATGTGTTCTAATGTTTTTTATGCTATTCAACTTCCTTTAGCTGTGTGTTTTGTTTTCTGTTGCTTTTCTGAGCTGCAATGGTCAAACACATACGGTAAACTTATTTTGCATTTTTACAAGTTAACAACAAACACCTCTCCTTTGCTGAAAGTCAGTATCAATGGTACGGCAGCAGTACCATACACAGGAACCTATGGAATATCCATTTCAAATCCATACTGGTAAGTATATATATATTTTATTTCATCTGTTCATTTTTTTTTTAAAGAGTGTAAGAAATCCGATGGAGGATTCATAAAACAGATGACGTGTACATCACAAAAACTATTTCACCACCATGTCATGCACTGTATTCCAAACTTGTAACTGTGCAGCCATGACAGTGTTGAAAAAGTTGGACACAGGTTGTGTTACTTGACAAGGTGTGGTTTTGAAATGTAACTTGAGTTGAGAACCAGGGACACTGGCACAGTGTATTTGTTACACAGGCTGGTACTAATTTAAGTTGTGATTGATCTACTGATTGCAGGGTGACAGCTTGCTATCTGTGTTAATCCAGATACCTGTGGAACAGCCATGGCTTAAAGATAATGTGTTACTGCTGCAATCAAGCTGCAATAAGTCCTTTATTTCTTTTTATAGGAAACGTCCAGATGCTTTGTTGTGGCATCGTTGCCTTATCCAAAGAAGTTCTCCAACATCAGGCCCCCTCCCCCGGGCTGGGGCAGACATGCAACATGCAGAAGTCATTTCAATTGGTGACCATGACCATCATTACCAACCAGACTCGAGAAGGATACAGATGAAATCTGTAAAGAAGTAACCAAATAAGAAACCATTAGTGAGATCTACCTGAAAATATGCTCCCTGCCAAAAAAAAAAAATACTTACCTTCATTGGCTTGAGAGTATTCCATTTCCAATTTTAATGCAAAAAGTTCTCATCAAGCACTGGAATGTGCACACCAACAGTATCTGTTACCTGTGATACAAAACTATACAATGAGTACATGTCTATATATGTCAACCCCCACATACATATATATATATATATATATACACACACACACACACACACACACATTATGGTAGCATAGTAGTGCTACCATAGTTAGGGTTGAGTAGTCCCATTAAGGTTAAATGGTGAAATGTTGCACCTTAATAACTTTATCACTGTTCAATGGATTTACCTGAAATTTGGCAGGCTCAGGGCGTAACCACAGATCTTGGGATATGGTAACTTTCATACTGGTCGGATATACGGCTGCAGAGTTATTAAGTGATATCCGTGCACACAATTATCTTTTTTGTGCATTCTTTGCTCGTGCCTACAGGTCTCACAGTTTGCATGACCAGTCCAAAAACCTTGGGGAATGTGCGGCCAGGGTCCCCGATGTGCCTTTTGAAGATTTCGTGAAACAATATTGAATGGTTCAAATGTTATTCAAAAAACAAGTTCCCATTATAAGTCAATGGGAAAAGTAAACAAAAAGTTTGACACTTTCGCAAATGCAGTTTTTACTGTCGCAAATGGCCCTAGTAGTGTCGCAAATCTGCCATTTTGTTTTCAGTTACTGATCACAGAAATGTTTGGCATTTAAAATTGGGACCATCTAGGGACATCATTCTTTTTGTGTTTACCTATTCAAGCCCTAAGGATGCTAGCCATGTCTTTATTTTGGGGTTAAACACCCAGAGATATATTTTTCAAATTTCTGGGAATAGTAATGTCTCAAAGTAGTGTTGCACTTGGGACACTTTCGCAAACTTTTGCAAAAGGTCTCACAAATCATGAGACTACTTTTCTAGACTATGTCCAAAATAACAGCAATTCTTTGCCACTCTGCTGCAAAAAAAAGTTTGGTCTTTTGGGCTGAAATTTGAAGGGAAGGCAGCCAACATCTCACAGATGTGCCTTTTGGTGGTTTGGTGCCAAAATATTGCACAAAAGCAAAGTTAAGGAACTCCAAAGTTGAACTTTTTTCCCATAGACTAACATGCTGGCGTCCTCCACGCCTTTCAGGGCTCATATCTCGGAAACGGTGCGAGATATAGATTTTTTGTCACAACAATGCATAGCCCTAGGGGCTAAGCATTCAGTGAAAACCTAGCCAGGAAACTCATGAATCTTGTGAAATTTTTATTTTTTTCTACGTCGTACGGTTACTGAGATATTATCATTTTAGTATTACAACTGCTTGTTTTCTGCTCCAAGGCCCATTATTATGCATACATTCTTTGTTTTCACTGTGTTTCTTAATGGAGCTTTTGGGGAAAAATACAGTGTGCGCTCCAGTTACTGTTATGCATAGGCTTTACACTTTTGTTTCCATGCCCGTTTGCATTAGCGTTCCCCTGTACGCCACCATGTGCATTACCCTTTGTGTTTCCATTTGCATTACTGTTACCATTTGTGTCTCCTCTACTGTTTGTGTTCGTCTTTTGCTTAGCGTCACCATGTGCATTACCATTTCTGTTGCTGACTGCCCTTCCATTTTTGTTTGCAGTTGTCTTTCGTTTTGCATCATCATTGTTCTTACCTTTACCATTTGCGTTTCCAATTACGTTCCTGTGCCCGTGTGCATTACGGTTTGCGTTTCCATACATGCTTACATTTGCATTTGTGTTTCCGTTTTCTTTGGTGTTATTGTTGCTGTTACCATTACCATTTGCATTTACAATCGCGGTACCGTCACCGTGCGCATTATGGTTTGCATTTCCGTATGTGCTTGCATTTGCGTTTCTGTTTCTTTTCACTTTATTGTTGCTGTTACAGTAATCATTTGTGTTTACAACAGTGGTGCTGTGACCGTACGTGTTACCAGTTGTGTTTCCGTATGTGTTTGCGTCTCCGTTTGCATCACTGTTCGCTTTGGTGTCACTTTGCGCCTGTGTTTCTAATAACGCTTGCTTTACAATTTACATTTCTGTCACCATGTACGTAACCATTACCGCTTGCATTTGCATTGCTGTTACTGTTACTATGTCACAAAATATCACGTGGTGGGACCATTCCATTCACTATTTATAGTCCTCATTCTGAAAAAGAAGGGAAATTAGAGGCAAAAAACTCCATTTACTGCATCAGTTAGGATTGTTCCACAATGACAAAAGTGAGGAAGGTGTTAGGTTGAAACCCCTTGAACCCCCTCAGCCCGCCCACCCAACCGCCATCAGGGTGTGCGTTGGGGTCGTCGGTCCTAACTCTCACCCAAATCTCCTATGCCTTAGCTTCTTCATGCATGTGAAGGGGTGAGAGTTAAGGCAAACAACCCCAGCGCACACCCTGATGCCAGTTGGGGGGGCTGAGGGGGTGCAAGTGGTGGTTTTCAACCCTAACACTGAATTTCCTCACTTTTGTCACTTGGAACAACCTTAACTGATGCAGTAAACAGAGTTTTTGCCTCTATAGTATATATATATATATATATATATATATATATATATATATATATATACATACACACATATATATATATATATATATATATATATAGAGAGAGAGAGAGAGAGAGAGAGAGAGATACAACACACACACATATATATATATATATATATATATATATATATATATATATATATATCAATTCACCAAGGCTACTATTACTGTACAGATAAAGGGCACCTTTCCATCTGGTTGAGGTGATTGCATCGCATTTGTGGGAATGGCAGCACACATTGGACCAGCAATAGTCCTCTCACGGTCAGCATTTCTTACAGGACTTTGTTTGTGGTGTAACGCTCCCATGTCACTCAATTAGCACTTGTCAATTTTCTGGACACAAGACAGATGCATTTTATTTATTTATTTTTATTTATTTATTTATTTAGTTTTTGTTGACTGGATAAGTGCACTAGACAAATTCTGCCTATTTTCAGGCATGACCTGGGGGAAGGGGGATACAGATGAATGCCAACTGACCTTGAACCAGATTAAGCTGTTTACTTTTGGTGATGCAGGAAAATTCTGGGGACTTTGTGTGACAACTGCATGCTTGAGTGACTGTGCAGTAATTCTGGGGGACTTTGCATGTGGTGTAATGATCCCATTTCACTTCATTAGCACTTGTAAATTTTATGGAAACAAGACAGATGCATTTTGGGGATGCAGAAAATTCTGGGGACTCCGTGTGACCACTACGCACATAAGTAAATGTGCAATAGATCCTGGGGGACTTTGCATGTGGTGTAACGATCCCATTTCACTTTGTAGCACTTGTCAATTTCCTGGACACAAGACAGCTGCATTTTAGGGATGCAGAAAAATTCTGGGGACTCTGTGTGACAACTGCGCATGAGTGACTGTGCAATAAATTCTGGGGGACTTTGCTTGTGGTGAAACAATCCCATTTCACTTTGTTATCCCCATCTGGAGTACTGCGCGCAGTACTGGAGGCCACACCTTCACAAGGACATTAACCAAATTGAGGCAGTCCAGAGAAGGGCAACCAAAATGGTGCAGGAACTGCATCAGAAAACATATGAGGATAAATTAATGGAGCTCAATATGTATACCCTTGAGCAAAGGAGGGAGAGAGGTGATATGATCGAAACATTCAAACACCTTAAGGGCATTAACAATGTGAAAGAGTCTAACATGTTTAAATATAAGAAAAACAGCAGGACAAGAGGACACAGCATGAGAACAGAGGGAGGCCGATTAAGGGGAATGTGAGGAAATTATTTTTCACAGAAAGAGTGGTGGATGCATGGAACAGCCTACCTCAGGAAGTGGTGGCTATGAATACAGTGCAGAGCTTCAAACAGGCATGGGATAGGCATAAGGGAGCAATACAGATGAATATGGATAGATAGGTCATTGACAGTGTAAAGGTGTGTGGCACATTCATAAGATAGAACAAATGGGCAGACTGGATGGGCCTTGCAGTCCTTATCTGCCGTCAACCTCTATGTTTCTATTTTGGGAATGCAGAAAAATTCTGGGGACTCTGTGTGACAACTGCATGCATGAGTGACTGCACAATAAATTCGGGGGGACTTTGCTTGTGGTGAAAATATCCCATTTCACTTCATTAGCACATGTCAATTTTCTGGACACAAGATAGATGCATATTGAGAAAGCAGAAAAATTCTGGGGACTCTGCATGACCACTGCATGCATGAGTGACTGAGCAATAAATTCTGGGGAATTTTGCATGCGGTGTAATGCTCCCATTTCACTTCCTTAGCACTTGTCAATTTTCTGGACCCAAGACAGATGCATTTTGGGATGCAGTAAAATTCTGAGGACTCTGTGTGACCACTGCATGCATGAGTGAGTGTACAATAAATTCTGGGAGACTTTACATGTGGTGTAACACTCCCATTTCACTTCCTTAGCACTTGTCAATTTTCTGGACACAAGACAGATGCATTTTGTGTGTTGCGATTGTGAGCACATAATGTCATACTTAAATTATAAATTAAAGCAGCATTGCAACAATGTGGTGACAATTTTGACATGTACTTTTTTATGTTATTTTACATCGCCAGCCACTAGTTACCTCATGACTTGTATGATACCCTTCTTTTCACAATTTGTGTCTGCTTTACTACTTATTCTCATGTCTGAAGAAAAAAAGGAGCACACCTTTTAATATTGTTCTGACCAGGTTTTCATCACTATTTGCAGTAGTTTTTGAATAAGTATTGTTCTGTGAGGTCATAAAACACTGCCTTCTGCATAACTGTTAATTTTACACGAGAAGTAATATACAGCAACTGATGGAGAAAAGCAGAGGAAAAAAACTGATGAAGACCTACTCTGCACTATATTAAAAGGAGTGCTCCTTTTATTATTTTAGACATGAAAAAAGTAGTAAAGCAGACTCAGATACTGGAAACAATAGTATCATACAAGTCAGGATGTAAGTAAAGTAGCAATGTAAAATAGAATAAAAAAGTATAGGTCAAAATTTTCAACAGATTGTTTTACTGCTGTTTTAAAGAGATTCACCAAGTTACATAGTTATGGTATTGCACCCAATATATGGGCGTCTTACCTCAAGGGGAATCTTTCTTGCTTCACATGTCCTTACATAGTGCAATGATTTTCTGGCAAAAACGCTTGTAATTTTGTTAAACTGGGTCATGGAGGACTTCCCATTCTGAAGAGCTGTCCAAGTTCCACCCCGCACTCAGCAACATTTTGACATGATGCCAGGGAGAGTTTCTTTATGTTATAATGGTCAGTTTGTGGTGAAACGTAAGCACGTTTCCACTAACAAGGAGCCAGAGCTTGGGCAGCTCTTCAGAACAGGAAGTCCTCCATGACCCAGTTTAACAAAATTATGGGTGTTTTTCTCAGAAAAGTATTGCACTATGTAAGGACATGTGGAGCAAGAAAGATTCCCCTGGAGGTAAGGCACCCATATATTGGGTGCTATGCTGTAACTCGGTGCATCTCTTTAATATCTACTTCAGAAACAAAATATTTATGAAGCCTCACTAATGTTTACTTTGTGTCAGGATTAATGATTTGAAATGTTTCACAAAAAGCAGGACTGAGCAGTGCAAATATGTTGTGCTAAACTGCATGTGTGTTGTCAGTGTTCTTCCTGTGTGTACATACATTGTACAGCTTAGTGAACATATATATATATATATATATATATATATATATATATATATAATGTGACTTGTTGCAGTATCTCAAGAATAAAGATATGAAAGAATAAATGATGTATATTTTATTTGTACCATCAGCACCAACGGAGTCAGTGATATCTTTTTTCAGAGGTATCGGTCACTGTGCACCTTAGTCACTCACAGTGCCCACATGACTTAGCGGAGATCATAGCACAAAAAAAAACACATACTCTCTTAAAAGTCATGTGTGCAGTATGTGACTAATGTGCACTCTGGTCAGACACCTCTGAAAAAGTGTTGTATCACTTTTGATGATGGTGGCAATAAAATATACATTATTCTGCTCACTATTCTTTATACCATAAACACTACAACAAGTTAGCAATGTATGTTTGCAAGAAGCTGCATAATGTCTGATGTCACACACACACACACACACACACACACACACATAGAGGAAACAACACTGACTGCACACATGCAATTTAGCACATCATACTTGCACTGATCACACCAACTTTTCCACAACCACTCCACAACAGAAAGTAAACGTTACTGAGGCACTGGATTATAACAACAGGGCAATAAGGAGCATGTATGACCGTCTGTTATTAAACATAAAAAAACACAAAACAATACAGCAGTGGAGGGGGGGTGTCCAGAACAAATAAGTTATTGGGGGGAGCCCATGATTTTGTAGCAGCAGATGGAGAATCGACACTATCTGAAGCTGGTGTTGCTTGATCTGCTCCACCTGTTGCTGCACAGCACCCACCCTCTCATTGCTTTACTCCAGCATAGCCCACAACAGTGCAATGTCTGCCTGTGTTGCAGGCACTGTGGCAGGGTCCACTGGTGCTGGGGGGAACCAGGTAGTGATGGTGAGGGTGGTGCTAGTGGCAGTGGTGAGGGTAGTAGTGGAGCAGCTACTGCTGTGGTTGTCCTCCTGCTGTGGCAGTGAGGCACAACACCAGAAGCACCCTCTGCCACTGCCACAGAAGGGACAGCAGGTGAAGGTCTGGCCCATTCAGTGGCAGCCTGCCACTCCACCTTGTGGTGGTTCAATATATGTGTGTGCTGGCCACCAGTTCCCAGATGTGTCCTTTAGGGGCCATGGCACACCTGCACAGCACATAGCTGACACACCACAATGGTGTTGTCCCCCCCACACTGTTAAAACACTGCCAAACTGGGGACCTGTGGGGAGGCCAAGCACAGGAGGGGTAGATGTAGTGCAGGCAGCACTGTCATGCACCTTGAGCTCTACCTCCTGCTGTGGAGGTGGTGCTGCTGGAGCCCCTGCAGCTGCTACTGGTAGTGGTGGTGGCAGCAGAGTTGGATAAGCTGGTAGCACTGGTGGTGCTGTGGCTTCTGGAGGGGGAGAGGCAAGACCAAACAGTCAGAAGTGGTCCAATGACACTCGATGACCACCACGTGTGCGCACTCCCCTCTGCTCATGGCCACGGGTCACAGACTCTCCCTGGTCCATTGCACAACCCACTCCTTCCCTCTCCAATGCATCATGCGACAAGCATCTTCTTCACACACACTTACAGTTTCACACACTTGCACACACATAGTGTCACACACACACACAAAACAGAATTTATAAAACAAAGAAATCGATCACAAAAAAGAACTTAAAAAAACACTACAAAAAAAAAGATTTAGCTTTTAAAAATGCTGTTTGGTTTTCTGCTGTTTGCTCAAGTTACAAATGAATAACAATCCAAACTCTCCTCTTCACACAAAAAGCTTCCTCCTTCTACCTCTGCAAAGGAGAAAGTGAACCTATCTGCTTGTATGACTCACTTCCTTCCTGCCTGGCTAAAGCATGTGACTTACAGTACTATAAGCCATGTGATGTGTGTGGGGGGGGCGTCCCTATCACTATCATTCTGCCTTATTTCATGTTAAGGTGGAATTACAACACAGAGTCATAATGACAAGGTGAAGTGAGCACTTTCCAATGGCCACTTCATGTAGTGTTATGATAACACGAAGTGGCCACTTTGCGTTCACTTCACCGGGGAATTTTAAATTTGCTGCATTTCTACTCCACACCCTCTGCTATCCCCTTCCTGCCACTGCTTTGCTCTGCCTTCCTGAACTTATCCTCCAGTCTTCTTTTTTTTTACTGATACTGTACTTCCCCTTTTTATCCTTTCTCTGCTCATTTTCCCCAGTAGTCTCCTTCACCCTAGATTGACCTCTCAACTGTCCTGCTCCTTCCTCTCCCATGCTTACTCCCCACTATCACTGAGGAATTAATTTCCTCTGGGCTATCCAGCACTGCTTGTCCTGGGGGGGTATTAACTGCTTCCCATGTTTCTTCTGCCACCCCACTTGGCTAGTTTAAATGTCCATTAAAGTAGCATTTAATGTCTACCTCCCACTCAGGACTGTCATGCTGCAAGATGGCAGTTATTTCTTGAAGTTTCAGAATTTCAGGAAAAAACTGGTATAGAAAACACCCACTTGTTTTAATGGCAATACGGGCAAGTGCTAGTACCTCTACATGAATATCACCTCTTGAAATGACAACTGTTAGACAGATGTTACTTCCTCTTCAACTTTTGGATACAACAGGAGATTATGCTGTTACAGCACATTCTGTACATACTGTACGTAACCCAACTAAGACAGCACATTCAAGAAGTCTTTGCATTTGTGCAAATAAACAATGAGAAGCATTTAGGGTTTTAAGGCATGTTATGACAGATATGCAAGTCCCAATAAATAGCAGAATAGAGATAAGGTATTTTATTTTAATTGTAGCAGAAATAAGGTCAGGCACAAGAAATTTGTATAGACTTAGAATGGACCTTATGTGATGAAATGTCTCTAGCCCCTGTAGCCTACCAATCTGAGATTGAAAAGAAGGGCACTTGTGAAATTGTACATAAGGGCATGCATATCAATAAACTGAAACAATATGATGCATGTAAATCTCAGTGCATTGATATACTTTATAAAATGGGTACACATTTTCCTGCATTTTGATTGGCCAAGAGGTACCATTTGCCATGTCCTTATCAGGACATATACTGGCAACTGGTACAACTTAGCCAAGCAAACCACATCACCTTGACACATATCAATGCATGAAATGACTCTCTCCCACTGCAGCTCAACATGTATTTGTACAGTAGCATGTCATGAAACCGCAACAGCTGCACGGGGAGAGCACTGTCACCAACAGAAAAAGCAAAAAGTAATTTTTTGCAAGCTGCCAACCTCTCCCCCAAGTAAAAAGTTTCAACTTTTAGTCCGTATTCTGTATTTTCCCACTGACCATTTTCCTGTACCACCTTCACAGCCCTTGTGCTCCCCCTGTTTAAACTGCGCTTCTGCTCTTGAAACTGCACTGAGAACCAGTTAAAAAAAACAAGATTGAGCCATCTCGGATGTGCAGTCCTCCCCTCAATTTCACCCTCCTACTAGCCAGTGAACTGAGAAGCTCCACAAGATAGGATAATATCTAATTTATTTGAATACTATTTAAGAGAAATCACAAACTACAGTGGCCGCCGAGGGACACGCTCGCTCGAAGTCAAGCGGCAGCGGGCTGCAAATTAAATGTTTTGCAGATTAAAACAAAACTGCTTTAAATAATATCAAGCTAAAAGAAACAAAAGAATGTTTATTTCTCCATGCTGGAAAAATAGCCACTCTCCCAACTCGTGGCTTGCCGTTGAAACCCGCACTTCTCGAGCAGACATTGTCATCGCTGACATCTCAGAAGGGCGGCTAAAAAAGCATAAGGCAAGATCTAAACAAAATTTAAAAAATGAAGCCTGGGTGTGGAGAGAGAAACAGAATGTGTGTGGGAAGGGGGGGGGATCAGACAGACAACACAAATCACCTCAGTGAAAACAGCAGCTCTGCCAGCTCATGGCTTGCCTTTGAAAGTCGTGCTTCTTGAGCAGACATCATCACTGGCATCTCAGAGAGGCTGCTAAAAAGCATAAAACAAAGATCTAATCAAAATGTAAAAATAAAAAAAAATAAGCCTGGGTGTGGAGAAAGAAAGTGTGTGTGTGTGTGTGTGTGTGTGTATAGGGGGGGTGATAGACAACACAAATGCCCTCTAATAGGTGAATTGTATATATGGTCTGAATATGCAAGGACTATTTTCCTATGTTTATACCTTAATTAACATAGATTTTAACACCTATGTGTATCAGACTTCTTTTAAATAATTAATTTGTTATGGGGGACCCATTTTATAAGCGGAATAAGACACTCCGAGGTGTGATATATGGGCTTATAAGAGCACTTCCCAGGTGCTAAAGGCACTCGGCACAAGCACCTCGTGCTTCATTACGCACCTGGGGCGTGCTCTTATCAGGCCATTAACCACACCTCATCATGTCTTATTCCTTACGTAAAGGATGAGGATACAGAAGACGTTCATGAGATATCTACCTAAAGATCATTGCATGGATCTGAAGACTGACATTAGTCAAGGACTAACATTCTGAAAGACTTGTATGAACTTTAGTCCATGATGGTGTTTGAGTATGTAAAAGACTGAAACACATGCTTAAAGAATACAAATAACCAACTGACATTTTGGAATATTTATTCAATTCTAGGACAGTGCTCGCAACTGAAATGAATCTTAAGATTCTTTTGAAAGAAGGATGTAAACTGCGAAATATTTTAGTGTTTTTTCTAGCAATTCCAAATGCCACCAACATATAAATCACATAATTTCAAATGTAATGAGACTGTTATAAAAATATGCTTAAAAGTCCTATGAAGAGATTTGAACTTTTTGTAAAAAGGACTGAAATCTCTATTACAGGAAAAGCAGGCATTCTGCTAAAGGATAATGACTAGTGAACTAGATTTATCTTTTGCACAACTGCCCCCACATTCATTCAGTGCACTTTTTCTACTTGAACAGACAAACAATGAGCTCACAACTCTCCCTTGGGACTTTCAAGTATAGTACTATGGAGAGACAGCAAAGAATTCCAGACACTGACTTGAAATATCAGCAGAAACAAGTATCCCTGGGAACATGAACTTTTTGCAAAAAACCTTGGAAGACTGAATTTGAACTGATACTTTCCCATATAAACAAACTCTGGTTAGAGCCAACACTGCTGCTATAATGCTTTAAAGGGGCACTGTTCATTATTGTAAGACAGAAACTGCATGCACTGTGGACTTGGAATAATGATTTCAATATATTTCTGTGCTGTAAGCTGAATGTTCTTTGAGAGCTGCTAGTTTGCTTTTGAACCATTATTACAGTTTCCCCTGGTGCCTAGTTACCTCCAAGCCCGAATGCCATGCCAGTCATTATTATACTTTTCCTTGGTGACCACTGCCCCTCACAAGCACTGACCTGAACACCTTGAAACTTATTATTACAGTATTCCCTGGTGTATATAGAAGATGGGGATTTATGATGTCAGCATAGAAATATGGAGCTGTTGAGGTGCTGACATCATGGAGAGCATCCTAATGTTATTTATCATTTATTTACTCAGGACAGCTGAAATGAGTTGCAAAATCTCATATTCTGTGGAATCCTGCTCTTACCTGCAGTGTGAAGTATAATAGCTCCTGACAGGGAACTGCAGAGAAGTCAGCAACACTTTTGGTTTAGCATAGACATGTTGGCCACAGATACTTTAAAATCACAATGCAAAAATCAGTGATGGCAAAAGTTAAACTTCTGTTAATGATGTTGGTTACATTAACACAGTACTTTGGTAGCAGTTTTCAAATTCTTCAATTATCAGCCTGTTCGGTCAATTGGCTATTTAAACAAAAAGAGAAAAGCAGCACTTGGGGTAGGCTGACAGTGCTGGCATAAAAACAAAAATGTAAAAGGCAACATTGGACATGGACTTCTGGTGTCAGGATTAACACAGTGAAAGTATACACCATGTAACATGGCTACACCTTTAAAGCATAGATAACAAGGGGGAAGATGTCTTACCTCGGTACTGGAGAGCATGGGATGCAGTTCTCGAAGTGACTTCCAGAACTACTTGGAAAATAGGAACAGCAATGGGTCACAAAGTGTCTGTAGTTCTTTAGGAACAAAATAAGGCAGACAGGGAAGGTTGAATATAATGTAATACTTATCTGATACACTGAGGATCGATGTGCTTTCAGACTGGGGATGGCATCTTGTCAGACCTCTAGAAATAAAGGGAAAATGGGTTAGTATGAGGAAAAAATATTAGCAAGACCAGGGCCAGATATGGTTTCTTTGAGAATAGTATCTGACCACAGTGCAGCTTACTTTGGACTGTCCTTTAATTGACATACAGTAAGAAGGTGACTGCCCCCCCCACCCCGAGTTGTACGAAAAGGGTGTGATTGGTTTGGTGGATCCAAGGGGGTCTTGAAGTAACTAGAGGAAGCCAAACAGTGTATGCATGTTCTAGACAAGACTCCAGTAGAACACAGGTTGGGCGAGGAGGATAAGACTGAAGTGATTCCCTGGTATCTAGCAGCACTCTCCCAAGCTCCTAATGAAGCAGTGTCAGGCATCATGCAGATCTCCTTTCAAATTCCAATGCAGGAATCGGTGGTATCAAGCAGCACCCACTCCCTCTCCCCAGTTCCAATACAGGAGTCCCCGGTGTCAAACAGCACCCACTCCATCTCCACAATCCCAGTGCAAGAGTTCACAGTGTCTAGGAGTACCTGCTCCCTCTTCCCAATCTCAATGCAGGAGTACCTAGTGTAAAACAATATCTGCTCCCTCCTAAAATTCCAATACAGGAGTCCCTGGAGTCAAGCAGCAACTGTTTCCTCTCCCCAATCCCAATGCAGGAGTCCCCAGTGTCAAGCAGCACCTGATCCTTCCTCCATTTCCAATGCAGCAGGTGTCAAAATTGGCACCAGCCCACTAGCCAAATGCTGATAGATTTTGCATTGGGATTACAAAATATTACTTTAACTAGCCCTGATGGCTGGTATTAGTGAAGGTAACATTTTAGTAAGTATACCAGTTGGGCCAGATGAAAAGACTGTGAGGCAATGGATTCCCCCAGTTGCTAGTCCTGCTGCTTAGTGGCTGCAAACCTTATTTTTTACACCTGTGCAGGAGTCCTTGGGGTCAAGCAGCACCTGCTCCCTCCTCCAATTCCAATGCAGGAGTCCATGGTGTCAAGCAACACCCGCTCCCTCTCCCTAATCTCAGTGCATGAATCCCTGGTGTTAAGCAGCATCTAACTCTCCAATTGCAATGAAGGAGTCCCTGGTCACTAGTGGCATCTCTTCTCTCTCCCCGGTCTTGCTGCAGCATTCCTTGATGTCTAGCATCTCTCCCTTCCAACAAACCCATATAGCACCCCCCGTGCACAAAAAAAAAGAGAGAGAAAAGATTTCTGAGTGTAATCAGTTGGCAGCCAGCACAGGGTTCCTCGCAACACCTCATCTGGCCGCTATATGAATGAACAGTAAGTGCCATACAGATACAGGCTATCTTTTTGCATGCATTTCATAAACTTGAATGCAAAAACCAGAGTAACAAAACACTGTGTACACTGAGGAGGATGCCAGGTGATGCCCATCAGTACCATTGGTACTTTACTTAAAGATGATGACTGCAACTGACCATGATCTTAATTACTGGGTTTTCTAGTCTGGATTTATGTCAAGAAGGTGAATAACAACCTCAGTGACATGCATGTGTCACCAAACTGTACTGGAGAAGCTAACAGCATTTGTATTGTTTCCTACTTAGCATATAATTACCTTATGGCATTAGCTGATACTGCACACACATAATTCAGATCTTATCATGACATGTTTTCAGTGCTGCTCACACACACACACACACACACACACACACACACACACAACTCAGATCTTAACTCATGTTTCCAAAACTGCCACTACAACTCTGTCATGCAGACACACATTCATAAATTATTGATGCGCACAGATGTAAGGTACAGTAGAAAGCAAAGCGCATGTTCTCTTCCACTCAGAGAAGCTGTCTGTGCTTTTGCAACTCAGTGTAATGTGTTATCACTAAATACTGAGGAGACTGCAGTGTCTTTTAGAAATAATATCACTGGGAGGCAGTGTAGTGTAGAAGTTATAGGACAGGCTTGAGAAGCAGGAGATTCAGGTTCAAATCAAACTACAGTCAGTTGTTCACTCTGTGATATGACCCAGGAGTTCAATCCCAACTGCTGTAAACAAAAAAAAGATGCAGTGCAACAGGATCTGACTGAAAAATGAATTTTTGCACAGCCCAAAGGGAAGAGACAGCAGTGTGGTTCAGTGGCCAGAGGGAAATGATTTGGAAACCAGGAGTCCCAGGTTCAAATCCCACTGCAGTCACCTGTTTACTTCATGACTTGGAGCAAGCCATGTCACCTCCCCATGCTTCATTTCCCACCCACTGCTGTAAACCTGTGTAACAGAATCCTGTTGAAAAGAGGTTAAATGTCAGCTTGGCAATCCTGAGTGCTTATTTTATTTTATACTTTATAATTTATTTCAATCTTTACACAGCATTTACTTCTGATATTCAAATGTTTAAACAGGAGGAGCATAAACATGTTTCTTTTAAATGAACTCGCAATGCTAATATTTTTGCACATACCATAGAAACTAAAAGGCAGCAAGGTTTGGAAACCATTTGGGTTCCACTGGGTGGAAAAAAAAACATATTGCATCTCTCACTTGGGCATGGAGGAGGGGCTTCTGCATTACCTGGTCACATGTATCGGCCGCAACAAGCTTCTCAAAATCCAGTGCTATTTGGTTCCCCATAAAAAGGTAAGCCATTAGGACTGTCAGGATCAGGGTATTAAAAATGATCTCTTCAACTTTAGAGAGACAACTCTGTATGTGTACTGAAGAATCAATTGTATTGTTCTATGTCTCCTGAAGAGCGGGCTTGCTTAGGGGACTACCTTTTGAGCAGACTACCAATACATAAAATGGGATGCTTCCGGACTTGCATTGGTAAAAGAGAAATAGAGACATGTTCTGATATGGCTACAAGAAATATCTTGTGGACTCTTACCCACTTATTCTAATTTATGTGTGTGCTGATGCAATGGCATGTCAGTAAGACCTTGTACTACCCTGTTCATCAATTTCAATAAACTTAACAAGTTAAAAAACGAAAGGATTGCCATAAAAAAAACAGTGACCACACACAGGCAACAGCAAAGAGGAGGTGCACGCTCATTACTGGTGGAGTACTTGAGGCTCCTGCTGCTGGTCTTGGTGATCACCCACCTCACTTCATCTGACAGCTCCAGTGTCAAGCCATGCTGCAGCAGATTGGATGGGAGAGCACCCAACCAGCTGCCTGACTCTGAGATGTTAGGGCTGTCACTCCATGACCTGGAGCAAGCCACTTTACCTCTCCATGCTTCATTTCCCACTGCTGTAAAACTGTAATAGCATCCAGCTGAAAATATGTTGAATGTTAACTGGGCTATCCTGATTGAAATAAATTGTAAAGTAAAAAATAAAATATGCAAAGTTTGCATAATATTCACTTTTCCTGATACTCAAATGCATAAACAAACAGGATAAGCATACACTTTTTTTAAATAAATGAACTGGCAAAGGAACTGGCAAAGGGGGATGGCCTTGTGCACAACCTAGTCACTTGTATTGGCCACAATGAGCTTCTAAGTATTTAATGCACTTAGGTTTCCAACAAAGATGTAAGACATTAGCATCACCATATTTTTTAATGTTTTCTCCATTGGTCTACTCCTCTGATAAAATCCCAGGGAACACAGCCAGCCCATCTTGCATTGCCCCTTAACATTTTGAGTATTTTGTTCTCGTAAGTTATAATAAACCACTACAATACTGCATTCATCAGTAAAACATCACAGGCAGCCAGCTCCACTTTGCCAATTCCATCTTTCCCCACCACCAGAACACAGTTACACACACACTCACACACACACACACACACTTTGTTCATATTATACATATGAATCTCTACGCCATTCCCCCCCCCCAAAAAAAAAGTGGTCAGCCCCAGCATGCCAATTCCACACACACACACCATTTTTTTGTTAAATATGATCTTTATTGGAGACAATCCATTCATTTTCTGGTTTCCTCTTTATCACCAGCCTAGCTTGCCAGTTCCACAATCAATCCCCTACATATTAAAAACACTTTTACTCTAGTGCTCCTTATCACAGATTCTCAGGCAGTTTTTATGGTACTATCATAAAAACCTCTCAGATGACAACTCCTCACCCTCTTTTACGTGCTTATTTGTCCAGCCTAGTAAGTTTAAATCTTGGTATTGAAATAAGAGTCAGGGATGTGGACCCAGCCATGTTTTACTCAAACCCAGGACATCAGGTAAATTCATCAATACCCAAGCAGTAACTCAATAAGGTAATTCATCATGCTCTAGACATTCATATACATAATTCTGAGGACCTTTGGGTCAGAATTTGTACAAGTACTTGAAAAAGGAATCACAGTTACTGTTGGGACCTGGGCTCTACTCAATGGGCCCAATTTTAGAAGGTGGACCTAGGGCTTGCATCAAGCTCTGCTTCCACCACAAAGTTTACCGCAGCTGTGCCAAAGGGTTTGCTGCATCTGACCCCCAATTTTAGTGCATTTGGTGCAGGTGCAACAATCTACTAGTTTTACAACGGCTTGCACCAAAGGTTTGGTGCAAGTCCTGTAAAACTGCTGCCCCAATGCTGCAAATGTAGACCAAGGGGGAGCAGCTCTAAGACCAGTGTTCAGCACATGTGACTTGTAGTAAGGAGTTGCAGCTGAGTTGTTTGTAAAATCAGAATTGCTGCGATGCTTGCCGCAAGTCACCACTTGTATCCAGCGCCCTTGCGCAAGTCCCCTACGGTGATCTACAGCCATCTGAAAATCAGGCACAATATCTCAAGATTTGAAAAGGCTGTCTGCTAGCTTAACTAAGGAACCAGGTACATTACCTAAATTATCTAAGGGCTCATAAACAAAAGTTATCCTATACTATTGGCTTTTCTGCCAGGGCTTTGTAACATCTGGCACATCTAGAAACAAGGAAGTGGTGACAAATAACCGCTTTCACCTACCCCAGTCAATGAGCCTATTCCACACACAGAGATCTGCCAGCTGGCACTAAAGATCCAGTAGCCAAGAGCAGGCAGGCCAGAGGATCACTGGACTTGGGTCATCACATGCTGGGATTCCCCTTCCTGAGCCCAGACTCAGAGTCACAGCTTCCTAATTGCTTAACTGTCACCTTGAGCCCCAACACCACTGCTATAAAAATCCAACTGGCTGTAAAATGTGCCACCACATCCCGCTCATGTTCATCTCTTTGATGAAGCCTGTCCATGCATCTCCAACAGCCAGCCAGTGATGCAGCTGATCAAAATCCTGAACCACAGATCCCAACTGTCCCAGCTTGGGGGGGTCAGAGAAATCTGCTGATTCTACAGGAACACTGGAAGGTGCTTTCCTTTATTTTACTGGTGCAAGATGTATGTTTTATATGTAATTATTATTTAACTTCCTCATTCAGATAAAGTGCTGTGAAGACAGGCAGCTGGAGGGCAACCCACATAGTCAACACATTAAGAGCCAAATTCCCAGGACCCCTATGACTGCAATCCCAGACAGCCATGTAAGATGGTGGATGGGAGAAGAGATACAGAGCTTCTTACTTGCTTCCTTACTCGAGGTTGATCATGGGGATGTTCTGATGGCTGCCCTAAGTTACCCCTCCCTGACAAAACAATCAACTCCCTGTCTTCAGCCATCTTACCTGCCTAGTCTCTGACACCTAGTCTTGGCTCCCTAATTCCTTGTCTGCCAAAACATGGATCTCTCACTTTTTTAAGCTTTTGGCAGCAACTGCAAATCAGAAGTAAATGGGAAAGAAATAGTGCACTGTAGTGTGGGCAGAGGTGGTGGGGGGCAGACAAAGGAACAGCACTCTGGTAAACAGAGAGGAGACAGAGAGATGTGGTGCAATTCCAGTCAATACACTCAGTGAAAGCAAACCCATTAGGTATCCAGTCACATGCTTCTACAGTCCCTTCTTTATCTTACATCATAGCAATACATAGCATTGCTGTGCCCATGTATCTGTAAAATCGTAAGTTAGAAACTACCCAATGCTTCCCTTTTCAATAGACAATAACTAACTAGAAAGTTGAGCATTGAGCTTGACCATTGGTTGAGTGGTTTTACTCAACTAATGTATAATCTTGCTATCTAGCCAGTAGTAGAGAAACTATTATTTTTTGTTGTTATTGCTTTTGCATTAGTTGAAAAATCAGACTGAAAAATACTGTAGATATGGATTTATTGAACTTTTCAACTTAAACATAATCCACTTTGAGTCTTTTCTTACTTAGAAAATATGTCAGTTGTTAATTACTTGAGATTCAAACCTTAGAAAATGTTTCATTTATTAATTACTTGCTATTTTAACTTAGATTTTTTGTTTGCTGTTTCTATCTCTCCAGCATGCAAAAGGAGTACTGTAGTTTGCAGGGAAAGCACCATTGCACTGTAGTATGCTAGGAGAGAAGAAATATCTAAACAGTTTGCATTTTGTACATCTCTCAAAACCATATGCAGTATGTATACTCTCAAGCCTCAGTTTCAGAGCAAGGCATCATGGGTATGCAATTCCTTGTGCAAGTCAACCTAGCAAGGTTTTGCAAGAACAAACATCATCTTTTACACAGGCATGTACTCTTGATCCTGTATGGACTGAAAGTGACAAAATACAGACATGTGATTCATCCTCTTTGGGTCTCCTTACTGTACTGTAGTCATACACTCAACCAAGTACCACATCAGAACTCCAATGCATACAAGCCCAGACCACTGGATCCCCCTCCTGCACACAAGCTCAGCCCACTGGGTTGCCCTCCTTCACCATGCCCAACCCTCTGGGTCCTCCCCTGCACCCAAGCCCACCCACTGGATCCTGTTCTGTACTCAAGCCCAGTCCACTGGGTCTCCCTCCTGTATATAAGACCTGCTTAATGGATCCCCTCCTGTATACAAGTCCAGATTACAGGTTCTCCTCTTGTACACAAGCCCAGTTTACAAAGTCCCCTCCTGCACCCAAGCCCAGCTTACTTGGTCCCTTCCTACTCACAGGCCCAGACCACTGGGTCCCCTTGTATACACAAATCAAGCCCACTAGGTCCCTTCTGCACACAAGCTCAGCTCACTGGGTCTCCTCCTGCACCCAAGCCCAGCCCTCTGGATCACTTGTTCTATTCAAGCACGTCAATGCCTCCCCTGCACCCAAGTCCAACCCACTAGGGCACTCCTCTGCATAAGCTCAGTCCACTGGGTCCCATCCTACATCCAAACCCATCCCACTGGGTTTCCTCCTGGACAGAAATGGAGCCAATTGGATTCCCATCCTACACCCAAGACAGCATGCTAAGTCTCCATCCTGTACCAAAGCCCAGCTCACTGGATCCCCTCCTGTATACAAGACCATCCAGTTGTGTCCCCAATTGCACCCATGCCCAACCCACTGGGTTTATTCATGTACACAAGCCCAGCTTACTGCATCACCCTCCTGCCCCCAAGACCAGACCATTCAGTCTCCTAATAACCCTAGCCCAGCCAGCTGGGTCTAGCTCCTGCAACCAAGCCCAGCCCTTTAGGATCCACTCCTGCTCACAATTCTAGCTCTCTGGGTCCCCTCCTGCACCCAAGCCAAACCCACTGTTTCCTTTTCTGCACATAAACCAGCCCTCTGGTTCCCTCCCACAAAAAAAAGCCCTGCCCTCTGGGACCACCTCTTATACCTAAGTCCAGCCTGCTAAGTCTCCTTCTAGCACAGAAGCCCAGCCCATTGATTCCCCTTTTGCTCTTCTGCCTGGTCTTCTGGGTGAACCTCCTGCACCCAAGCCCAACCCACTTGCTCCCCATTCTGTACTGAGCCCATCCATGTGGGTCCTCCACTGCACCCAAACCATGTCTAATGTGCCCCCCCTTGACCCAGGTCCAGCCCAGCCCTTGGTACCTGAGCCCATTGCACAGAGCTCCTTCTTTTAACTGTGCCAGCCCAGTTGATTTTCCATAAAACAAAGTCCAGTGATTATCCCCTGCACATGTATTCAGTGGGTCACATACTCAGCTGGTTTAACTATAAGCAAGCACAATAGTAGTTTCATTTATAAGAATGTGGCCAGTGGTATAGAAGGGTTGGTTCTCTCAGTCAGTTTCTTCCTCTTTATAGTCACCATGCATCAGATTTTTAATAATGGGAGGGTGTTGAGGGTGGGAGGAGGGCATTTACATGGTGGGGGGGGTGGAAGTCATGTTTGATTTAGTGCAGATAAGTGCTGAAAGATGGTAGCCAGCTGTGGAGGTGGGTAGTCTGTGTTGGCCATCCATCATGGAAGATTTTTTTTAATTATAGTCAATGGAAATTGTGGGTGCTGGAGAGGAGTAGGGCAGATGGATTCTAACAGAGGGTGGGGGGACTGGGGTCGTATCATGTTGGGACTGTTTCTTTTGTTTTTCTATTTTTTTAATATTACATTTCCCAAATAGGCTAGGCAGAATTAGTTTATTATTTGTGGGATTTGGGAAACACTTTATGTTACTCGCACACCCCTAGATACATTTTTTTTTTTTTGTTAAACAGTAAATCTCTTTAATGATATGGCAATCTCTGGAGGAAAGAAAGAAAGAAAGAAAGAAAGAAAGAAAGAAAGAAAGAAAATTTTCCTGGAGAGAAGAGTTTGCTACCGTGGGTCATAGTCATACCTGTGGCTGTCACTTGAATGTTTACAGTAGTTTTAGACACTGAATTCACATCTGCTCTGTCTCTTTAACTTATTTCAACTGCAACTCCTATAATGCAGCAGGTGCTTCCTGACTTTTGCCTAACCACATTGCCTTGCTACGTGTTTTTTTTAATATTTTTTTAATCATTTTCAATAACAAAAAAAACAAAACCCAAGAAAACATAACAACAATGCATAATACATTCTCAAAACAATACCATAACTTAAATTAATCCACAGAAAATACAAACTGAGGGATCTTGTAAATAACTAAAGCAGAATTGACAGAAAAGGAACTGAAAGTAAACATTGACTAATTTATAAAAACAAATAGTAGAAGAACTTACAATGGAATTATATCAGAAAGTGTTGATGCATATCACAAAAACATTAAAACATGATTGTTTAAATTTATAAACATAATTGTTTCTACCACAGTTTTAACATATTACTACAAATAAACAGAAGAGAGTAATATATTTAAATTACAAGTTCCAAGGTTTAGTTACTGGAGTGCATTTGAGAGCACTGGAGGAAGAGGATCCATACCACCTAATACCCCTCCACATTTGCCCTAGAAAGATGGGTCAGTCTTTCATAATCCATTTATTTAACTAATGCAGATGGTCAATCCATAACATATGGAGGGGTGTTAGATCTCCATCTAAGCAAAATTTGCCTAATTGTTTCCAGTGCAGCTGGGCACTACAATTTCTTTTTGAAACTGGACAATGATTGGGTAAAGCCTAACCCTCCCAAAAGCCAGTTAAGGTGGTCCTTTGGCAACTGTTCCTGTGTCACCAATTAGTAGACATGTACTACTTTGCACCAGAAGAGCTTGCTTTTGAATCTGGCATGGCAGTTACACTGGACGAATTAAGTTTTCCCTTGATTTAAATGTGACTCTGCTAGGTAAGAAGTTTAACTTAGCTCTTATTTTCTCACTGAAATGCCAAGTTCTGCAGTTTTCATCTGATGTAGAATGCATTAAGTGTATGACTGAATTGAATTGAAGCACATTGAGAATGTTTTTGTGACTGATGTATCTGTGTCAAATGGATAGGTGGGGAGATATAGCATTAGTATTTTGTCACTGTAGTTTTATTTTCCATCAGAAGCAAAAATCTCAAATGTGTTTGTTTCAAATTCCTAAACTATATGTGTGTGCATTTTGATTCAGATATTTAGAAGTAGTAATTGCTGTAACTATAAAAAGCTTACATGTACTGTAGATTAGCATTTGCAGGTAAAACAACACTGCATATAAAGGAACACATTGGAGTTAATCCGCTGTGCTTGATTACTAAATAATTTGTGTAGCTGTCAGTGAACATTGGTTTCTGTGCTGTACTGTATTCACTGTCAAGTTATCTGTCCAAGAATGCAACCCTCAGAAGTGTCTCCTAATATATTTTATGTACTGTATGTAAGTCTCTGCTGTTCCCAAGAATTTGACTGCTGTTTTTATTTTGAGTCACTGTGCATGAAATTATAAACTCTAGAAGTAGAGAGTCAGAAAGTACTGATTAACAAACAAGCAAAAAAAAAAGTAGTTTGTTTTATTTCAAATCAGTATGCAGAAGGGGGATGGAATGTGTGTGCCCTGGATCATTTTTGAGAAAGGGGGCTCTGGATCCCTAGGACAGTATTGCTTAAAAAAAGGCAGAATATGGCTTGTGTCATTTCCTGCCAGGGTGTGGATGTGGGTGTGTGTGTGTGTGTGTGTGTGTGTGTGTGCACTGGATCACATTTGATGGGGGTGTACCTCTGGATCATTTGAATAGTTGATTAAAAAAAAGAATTGGACTTTTCTACCATTAACAGTCAATGTGCATGGGGGGTGTACATGTGCCTTGGAACACTTTTACTGGGAGGATGGTCTCTGGATTGCTCAACAGTGCTGATTAAAAAACACAAAATTTGACTTTTGTGTCATTTTCAGCTAGTGTACATGAATGTGTGTGTGTGTGTGTGTGTGTGTGTGTGTGTGTGTGTGTGTGTGCGTGCGCGCACTCTGGATTGTTGCTGCTGTGGGAGGCTTTGGATCACTGCTGGTGTGCATGAAAAGGGAGGGGGTGTTCAGTAGCCCTGTCCTGCTTCGCATGCCAGCTGCTTTCTGCTTCATCATGTTAGTGCAAGCGTGCCTATGAGCAGGACATCACATGCTTCATACTCAGGCTGCTGCTGATGCTATAGGGTTTAAGCTCATTCCAGCATAGCAGAACACTACCCTGTTCAGGAGTCAGTGCTCCCAAAAATGGGTGAGAGTGGAATGACCAGCACACCACTCTGCAGATATGTCATCATACTGGAAAAAGAGTGCTGAATTTTCAGTCGTTGACTGGCATCTCCAACATTTCAGCATGCTGCCTTTATATTGACATGTTTGAAAAGGTGGACAGTGCTCCTAAACAAGTAACTGGTGTTTGGTGTGTTGAATTTGAATATGTAATTTTATTTATGTTGCATCCAGCATGTGTAACGGGGAGAGGGTGGTCTGGATCGCCAAATTCAAATATATAATTTTGTTAATGTTAGTGCCAGAGTACTAATGGGGTGGGGCTAATTTTGTTTATGCTGCAGCTAGCATGTTCAAAGAATTAGCCTTTACTGTATAAATCACTTGTATACACATTATATCTCAAAGCACTTTACAAGTGATGAGAGAGTGGTAGTATAGTGACTGTAAATGTGTAGCGGCAGGCAGTTCATACATCAGCCGCACACAACCTTGGAAAACTGCATGAGCCAGTTTTATGGGAATGGGAATGTAGGCCAGGACACTGTAGAAAATCCCCTAGTCTTGCAAAAAGTGCCTGTGGTTCTTTTACTTCCACCTGGACATGCACCAGGATAGCTCCAGGGGTAGGAGGATGGGACCGGAATTTAACACCTTAATTGAAAGACACGCTATCCCGACAGTACATAATCCCCCTACTTCTGCACTTACAGTAGGTCCAGGCATTTATGGTATGATCCCAGTCCCGTTGCAGGACTACAATCTATGACCTTCTGGCCCAGAGGCAGATGTGCTACAGGCTAAGCCACGCTGATACCCTGAATGTGTGGTTCAGTTGTGGGGTGGATTAGTATACTGGATCACTAAAATAGAATATATTATTTTATAAGTGTTGCTACCAGTGCATACTGTATGAAAAGGTGGGTGGGTGCGCTCCAGATTAAACATCAATAAATTAAACTGACATTAATCATGTGTGTGTGTGTGTGTGTGTGTGTGTGTGTGTGTGAATTTCATACAACAGTTTCATTTTGTATCACCAATGCTGATGATAAATAATGCTTTTGTTTATTTGATTTATGACAAGTGTACTGGTGAAACCAGGACCAGTCCTCAATGGTAAAAACTGGATTTTCTGATTTGGACAGACCAGCCAGATCAGTACAACATGCACGGTCTGGCCATTTTGGCTATTCTGAATTTCAGCACTAGGTTAATCAAGACCATGGGGACCCTCCAAAGTGTTTAAATGGTGCCTGACTGCCAGACAATAATTCCACCATTGAACCACCACACTGCACCTTCCAGGCACTTCTAGCACCAGTACCAGCCTCTGAACTCCAGTCAGCCATCCTCCAAGTGGCTAAACCACCATTCAAGCCTCCGAACTCTAGCCAGCCACCCTCCCTGTAGCTGGACAACCCTTCCATTCCCCCCAGTTGATCACCTTTCCAGCCCCCATACCAGTCTCACCTCCCTAGCGTGTTCAACCTGGGTACTTGAATGACCATCCTCTGTATCTCTGTACCCTCCCTAGGGATGGACTGGCCACACTTGGGGCAGGAATGCTCACCCTTGGGCTAGAATGCCTGCCCTGGTGGCTGGAATTCCTACCCTCTGTGCCTCAATAACCACCCTGGTGGCCAGAATGCCCACTCAGAATGGAGGACTGACCACCATGGGTATCAGAATGATTACAGCAGCGGTACCCTCCCACAGAGGCATAATATTCAACCTGGGTGCCAGAATGGCCACAGTAGGACTGGAATACCACTCAGAGTGGAGCTACAGTCTTTCCATCATCTCTCAAATCAGCAAGTGTCCACACTGATAGAAGCTTTCATGTTTTGTTGCATAACTCATGTGTTCCACCCCATTTATTAAAACACAAAGGGGTATCCAGTCTTTACTTGCACTACTGTACAGGTCAGTGTAACAGCACAGGCAAAGGGTCAGGGGACAGCCCTGTTTTTAACACTGCTGGTATGCAAGTCCATGATGTGCTCTACACTGTGTCTCCAAAAGGGCTGTGTGAACACCTTTTTTTGAATATTTGGCTTGATATTCAGTATTCGGGGCCAGCACTAACGAATATTCAGCCGAATATTAGTATTCAGCAAAAAAATATAAGCCACCTTCCCCCATCCTCAGATAGCACCCAAAACACCCTCCCCCCAGTTCCCCAACCATTATTACAATATTTAAAAAAAAAAAAAAAGGCAACAAATTCTTTTTAGGGAGGTCAGCACAACCCCTGCCTCCATGGTTGGCTGACAGTTTCATTACTAAGTTAAAGTTCGCAGTCCTCCCGTGGTCCTCCACCCCCAGGTAGCTAGCAGGGCCCCACCTCCCCCTGCACCTAAACAAGATATATCAATGTAAGTGAAGAAGGCGGTCCAGCCCTCCTTTCTCCAGACTGACTGCTCTTCTTGTGAATGAAATTGATTCGGCTGTTTCTTATAGCAGAGAAATGTTGATCACTTGATCAGCTCATTCTCTATATAAGCGCAAGCAGGCGTGGTTTCATTCACAAGAAGGCAGTTGGCCATGGAGGAGGGAGGGCTGCAATGGCTTCCTTTCTCTTTCATTTATATATCTTGTTTAGGTGCAGGCAGGGTGTGGGGGGAGGCTGGGGCCACTGATGGCTACTGGGGGGATGTAGATGAGGACCACGGGGAGGACTGTTAACTTTTAATTTAGTAATGAAAACTGGTGGCCGGGCTGTGGAGGCAGGTGAGGTTGTGCCAGCCTCCTAAATTTACATATTTTTTTAAATATTGTAATAGTGGTTGGAACCTATGGGGAGGAGGTTTTTTTGGGTGCTAACTGAGGGTGGGGGGAAGGGGGTTATATTGTTCCATGAGTACGGATGAATAGTGAGCCACTCATTATTCAGATTCCAAATAACAAATAGCTCATTATTCGTGATATTCGGAAAATAATATTCGTTATTCGCACAGCCTTAGTCTCCACAGTACTCTCACCACCCAGTACACAAGGCACAGTTATTCCATGACCACAAGAAGTACTATATGTACTTTTGCAGTGGCTTGCTACCTTGTGAGCCAGAGCATCCATTAATGCAAGAGGAACAGTTACAGTATGTGGTGCACAGGGGTGCCGAACACTAGAATGCTCAGGAATGGAGCTGTGGTGGAAGTATCCTCTGCATACCAGGAAGGAAACAATTGGCACCAATTGATATAGGGTCACTGGACCACCAGGTTAGACCACAGAGGTACATTAAAATTCAGACTCGATATTCAAAGAAAGCACGCACAAAGGTACAGGTGTTTGGGGATTGTGTTGATGACTATTGCAATAGTACCAGGTGCCTGCTGAATGGATCTTGTCATGTAAATTATGCACCTGGTGCCATACCATATCCCCACCTCTGCTGCAGTTATAATCCACTACGTTAGTGGTTGCCCAGAATATATGCTGCCACTCACATCTGGATTAGTTGTTTCCATAATGAAGACATGCAGAGTTAGGGTTAATGTACCATTTGGGATGGGGGGTATGAGTCATCACCAATATAACTTTGAGGGGCTGGTTCAGAAGGTACCATGCAAGTTTAGGGACAAAAGTGTCTACCATGGCAGAGTTACGGGTCTCAGATTAAGCATTGCTAACATACCATATGACTTAGTCCGCGCACATACACAGATGCGCTGTATGCAGACTTAGCTACTGTCAGACTACATCCTGTATTGCTAGGCAACAATTATATATTTATTTATTTATTTATGTATGTATGTATGTATGTATGTATTTACTTATTTATTAACTATAGTAGATATGAAGACACGTAGCAAACTGACAACAGTTAGTGACATTTGGTAACACTGGAACACATATAATAACTTGGCAACAATATTTATGGCACCATGCCTTCGGTGGCACTGACTAAATTTAGATCCTCTGACTATTTTACTGTCTGTTCATAGTTTTATCATGATCTTTTATCTTTTTGTAAAGCACCTTGATGGTTGAAAGGAGCTTGTGAGAAATAAAATTTATTATTATTATTATTATAGTATTATATTATTATGTAGCACTAGATGGTAAGGTGACCCAATATTACTTGGTAGCAATTAGTGTAACATACTGTAGATATTCAAGATTTACAGTGATTGGAGTAAAGAGAGGAAGAATGGAAGGAGGGAATGAAAAATTGCAGAGGGTAGAATGGAAGAAGGGAAAGGAAATTTATGGAGAGACGCAGACAGAACACGATTTTCATGGCAAACAGAGATGACAGGGTGGTGTAAAGTGCATATAAGAGGGGTTTAGGGGTAGGTTATAAGTGCTTAACTGAGCGTAGGGGTAGGCCAGTGTCAGGCTATGTTAACCAGAAGGGGGGTAGGAGGAGAGGAGAGGTAGAGTGTGTCAGGATAATGAGAGAGAGGTATTGTAGGTGGGGGATATTCAAGGGGGAAGGGGGGAGTTGAAATTCAGCAGTGTCCTGTTATCCCTATCTGGGCAGGGCAGTGGACAGCCCTACTGGTAGGACACCGGTTATAGGCGATGAGAGTTATTTATATATAGTGATGCGAGGGGGGGTGTTGGGGGAGGGATGTTGTGGGAGGGGGTAGCAGAGGTCAACTATAGTGGGGGGCTAGTACCCCACCTGTATGCTGGGTGACCCTGCCTGTACAAGACAGTGACCTAGCATTGACTGAGGGGGTGCAGTAAAAAGAGAAATAGAGGAAAGGGGGTAAAGTTGTTGCCCACTGTGTGCTATGGATCCTGCCTGCACAAGGCAGTGATCGAGCTCAGAGGAGGGAGATAGATTAAGGGTAGAAGAAGAAGGGGGAGGAACACTTTAGGAGGAGGAAGAGTAGGGGACAAGGAGGAGCATGATCAGAGGAAAATAGGAGCGGTGGGGAGTATGCATATGAGCCTGAGTAGAGGTCAACTATAGTAGGAGGAGGTAGTACCCCACCATTGTTCTGGGTGACCCTGTCTCCAGAAGGTAGTGATCTAGCAGTGACTTAGGGGTGCAGTAAAAGGAGAAATAGGGGAAAGGATGTAAAGTTGTTGCCCACCGTGGGTTATGGATCCTGCCTGCTCAAGGCAGTGATCAAGCTCACAGGAGGGAGATAGATCCTGCCTGCTCAAGGCAGTGATTGAGCTCACAGGAGGGAGATAAGGGTAGAGAAAGAAGGAGATGAACACTTTAGGAGGAGGGAGAGTAGGGGACAAGGAGGAGCGTGATCAGAGGGAAATAGGAGTGACGGGGAGTAGCCATATGGTAATATGGGCTTAGTATATGTATAATAGCAATTTTGGACATATGTGGGGCCAGATGTCTACAAAATGGCTAGGAAGATGAGTATGGGGGAGCAAGGGGCTACCATGGCAAGGGTGGGAGCCCCAGTAAATGACAGTCAGAGAGCTTGGGAGAAGAGTGTGTGGGGGCAGGGGGCTACCTCAACAGGGGTGGGAACCCCAGACACTGGGGAAAATAGCTATGGATTGGGTGAGGAAGGGGACCACCAAGGAAACATATTAGCTTAGCAGTTGCAGATTGGGTAGGGGGAACACTCAGTGACAGGGGCACATTAATTAGCTCAGCAGTGAAGCTCTGAGTGATTAGGGGGAACCTGTGCTATTATGGCCCATGGGTTTGACAGCACCACAGCCAACCACAGGCTGTAGTGCTCTGGTAAAAGAAATAATAAAAATGCATCTTAAGAGGATTTTTCCAGACCCAGCATGATGAATTTCTGGCCACTACAGTGGCATGCAGGTTCAGATGTGGGATTTCCAGCACCTGAACCGGCATGCTGCTATAGGTGGTCGTCAGACATGCTGGTGCTGGATTTGGTTCCAACCACTTTTCCACTCCAGATCAGATGTTATGCTTTGTTTTAATATTTGAGACTGTTTATCCTTTTGGATGGCCCTACAAATTCAGTCTTTATTCACTAGTGTCCCAATGCCTCTCCATCTGGGCTCTGCAAACATTTCTGAAGCTTAACCTCCACAGCAGGTATACCCCCCCAAAATCCAATGTGGTCATGGTGTTGGGGTTCAGCAGGGTTGCCAGAGCTGAGACAGGTAGAACTGGGGAGCATGGATGTTATCCACCCTGGCCAACCCCATCATAATCTCTTTGGGCTCTTGGTAATGCGGGTACCAGCATCCTTTAAGCACATTTTGGGACTTGGAATGCTCCAAAATTTCAGCAGCAAGTCCCAGAGATGCTCATGCTACAAGGCTCAGGAGTCCCACAGCTGCTGCTTTAAAAACAGCATGCCCTGAGATCATCCCTTATAGCAGCTCTTTTATGTAGTGTTGGGAAGAGGGCATGTCAAAGCTCCACAGTGAGTGATTCACACAGCTGAAATCAGAGACAAGAGCAACACAGAAGGGGCCTGAAGTATATGAATTACACTGCATAACAGAGCTGCTGGAAGGGACAATTTCAGGGCATGCTGTTCCTAAAGCAGTGGCTGCAGAACTCTACACTTAGAATTGCTGTTTTAATTTTAATGAGAACCTCTAAAAATTTCAGGTGGACTCCTAGATGTTAGCTGAGGACCCACAAAGAAGGTGACAAGACTTTGTATAGATACATTAGTGAAGGAAGAAAGTCCAGAGGGGGTATTGCTAAGATCAAAGGGGATAAGGGGGCATGTGAGGAGGAGGACCATGTAAAAGCATCTATCCTAATTAGATACTTCTGCTCAGTATTTACTGAAGAGAAGGTAGGGCAGGGCCCATAGCTCAGCACCATGGACACAGGGGGGAGGGAGGTGTGCACTAGTCCCTTCACAAAAGAAAGGGTCCTACAAGAGCTCGATAAGCTCAGGGTGGACAAGGCAATGGGACCTGATGGCATACATCCCAGGGTACTAAAGGAGCTAAGGGTGGAACTAGCAGAGCCATTATCAGAACTGTTTAGTGAGTCTCTGAGCACAGGAGAGGTCCCAGAAGACTGGAGAAAGACTCATGTGATCACGCTTCATAAGACTGGTAGCAGGGAGGAGGCAGGGAACTACAGACCAGTCAGTCTTACCTCAGTAGTGGGCAAGATTATGGAGGCACTCCTTAAGGAAAGAATAGTGCAACACCTGGAATCCATAGGAGCACAGGATCCAAGACAGCATGGGTTTACAAAAGGAAGGTCCTGTCAAACTAATCACATAGATTTCTTTGACTGGGTAACCAGAGTGGTGGACCAAGGGAGGGCAGTTAATGTAGCCTACCTTGACTTCAGCAAAGCTTTCAATACTGTTCCACATAGAAGACTGATTAATAAGCTGGGTAGGCTCTAGGTGGGTCAGAAGTTGGTCAACTGGGTGGCAAACTGGTTGACGAGCAGAAAATAGAGAGTGGTGGTAAATGGTATACAGTCAGAAGAGATGCAAGTCACAAGAGGGGTACCTCAGGGATCAGTCCTGGGGCCAGTCCTCTTCAATATCTTCATCAGTGACATTGCAGATGGACTGGAGGGTAAGGTAAAAGTCTGTCTGTTTGCAGATGACACCAAGATCTGCAACAGAGTAGATGATCCAGATGGGGTGGGCAGAATAAGAAGAGATCTGGACAAACTAGCAAAATGGTCAAAATAGTGGCAACTGGGGTTTAATGCAATGAAGTGCAAGATCATGCACATAGGGAAGAGAAACCCTGAAGCCATCTATAGGCTGGGAGGGGAGTTGCTGGCAGTCACAAGGGAAGAAAGAGACTTGGGCATCATCATCATCGATGACCTGAAATCATCTAAGCAGACCACTAAAGCAGTAGGTAAGGCTAGGGGGGATGTTGGGGTGTATTAGTAGGGGTATCACAAGTCGGAAGAGGGAGGTAATAATCCCTCTTTACAAGACACTGGTTAGGCCCCATCTGGACTACTGCATGCAGTACTGGAGGTCACATCTTCACAAGGACATTAACCAAATTGAGGCAGTCCAGAAAAGGACAACCACAATGGTGCTGGGACTGTATCAGAAAATATATGAGGACAGATTAACAGAGCTCAATATGTATACCCTGGAGCAAAGGAAGGAGAGAGGTGAAATGATCAAAACATTCAAACACCTTAAGGGCATTAAAAAGGTGAAAGAGTCTAACATGTTTCAATATAAGAAAAATAGCAGGACAAGAGGACACAGCATGAGATTAGAGGGAGGCCGATTAAGGGGTAATGTGAGGAAGTTTTTTTTTCACAGAAAGGGTGGTGGATGCATGGAACGGCCTACCTCAGGAAGTGGTGGATATGAATACAGTGCAGGGCTTCAAACAGGCATGGGATAGGCATAAGGGAGCAATACAGATGAGTATGAATAGATAGGCCATTGACAGAGCAAAGGCCGATGGCACATTCATAAGATAGAAAAAGAAAAGGGCAGACTGGATGGGCCTTGCGGTCCTTATCTGCTGTCAACTTCTATGTTTCTATGTTTTTTTTTTCAGAATGTCCCGGACCCCCAAACAAAAAATCCTACTAAAAGCCTTGTCTCCGCTTTTATAATCTGTTCCCACACTAATGGGCTAAACCATGAAAGGATGAAGGCTGAAGGGTTGATGTCACATGGCCCCCTGTGATGACTGTCTTCTTGACACCTGTCCATGAGGCACTGTTAAAGCTGGGAAGACAAGAAGCTCCCCAATAATCTGAGGGTGCTGCCTTCCCCATGCCCTGAGGTTCCTCTAGCCCATGGCTGGAAATTGGGATTATCTTTACAGTCCAGGTCTGAAGACTCACTCCACCTAGTCAGTCTTCAGGACACTGTCATAAAATACATTAAGTGATCCCCCTCGAGTAAGCCAGGTGTCCTAGCATCTAGTTACCCACTTGATGATAAATATGGTTATGGTGAAATCCGACCTGCCAGACTCTGGACTAACTGTATTTATGTATTTATTTATTTATTTAAAAGATGGTAATTGGGAAAGGCATTCTGAGTCAAGGCTTATTTCCAGGTGTGACCTGGGGAAGGGGAAAGTGGGAAACATGTACAAGTGCAATACAGTATATACAAAATTACAAGTAAAAAATTGGCATATTAAATACAAGGGTATTGGTAAAATACCAGGACCAGGTGCAACTGTCAGTCAAGCTAGTCTGAATTTTGGTACCCAGTCAGAAAAGTGCTACCAGAATATCGTCGCAATTCAGAGCACTGGTCTGGTAAGCACTACCACTGACAGCGAGGGGAATTTACAGCACTTGCTGTAATCACTCCCCTGATCGCTGTCCATGGTGCTTAGGACAAACAAGAGCACCAGGATCCAGGAAGCTGACTGAGCTGCTTCTGTGGCATGGAGGGCTGGGGCATCGAACAACTCAACCAGCACCATTGAAACCAGGATTCTAATCCTGATCTCCAACAACTTTACTTCAATAAGGACTTAGACTCTGTTACATGGGGCTGTAGAGACAGTATTTCACAGCCCCATGATTTTTAACTTTCCCATGATCCGCTCCTCCGGAGGTAGAAACTGTTAGTTTGGGGTTAGGGGCAGAACCCCCCGCAAAAGAAAAATTGGTGCTCTTATTCCCAGGCGCTCCTTGCCGATGCTATTGTTGTCAGCTGTCTTTGGATCCAGTGCCCTGGATTTCACCTAGGGGGTTAATGGTGGGTGTGAGACCCTACCAAGTATTTTAAAGGGGCATGACCCCATGACCAGGCCCACCCCATTTGACCATCAACTCTCTACCCATCAACACCATTCCAGAATCCAGATCAGCCTTTGACCCACCGCAGACCACCCTCCAGGCACCTGGACCACCATTCCAACTGCAGAACTAGCCTACTATTCCCAGCCAACCACTTTTCCAGCAGCTGGGACAAACTTTCAACCACAGGACCATCCCACAACTCCCCAACAACTACCTTTCAAGTCCCAGGACAAGCCTTCTGCCCCTAGCTGACCTTCCTCCCAGCAATTGTACCACTCCTACAGTCCCCAGACCAGCCCCTGTTCCTCAGCTGACCAGCATCCCTGCACTTGGACCACCATTCCAGGCCCTGAACCAGCCTCCCCCTCCCCAACTGAACAGCCTTCTAGCAGTGGGACCACCATTCCAGCCACTGAACCAGATTCCCATCCAAGCAAATCTGCCTCCCAGCAGTTGCTGCACCCTTTTAGGCCACAGACCATTCTCCAGCCCCTAGCAGACCACCTTCCCAGAACCTGGGCCATCATTTCAGTCCCTGGTCCAGCCTATGATATCCAGCCACCACCCTCCCAGCATCTGGATTACCCTTTCGTCCACAGGACCAGCCTCCCACCCTAGCTTACCACTCTTCCAGTCCCTGGACTCTCCTTTTCTCCCCAGCTGACCAGCCTCCCATCACCTGGAGCACCTTTCCAAACCCCAGACCAGCTTTCCAACAGCAACCCCACTCTTCAAGCCCCTTGATGTAGTGACTTTCCTCCCAGCAGCTGGAACACTCTTCCAACCCCTGGACCAGCCTCTCCATCCTAGCTGATCAACCTCCCATCACACAGACCACCTTTCCTCTCCCCAGATCAGCTTTCCAGCAGCAGCACCACTCTTCCAGCCTCCCGATCTAGTGACTTTCTTCCCAGCAGCTCAATCACTCTTCCAGCCAAGGGACCAGTCTTTTCTACCCAGCCAGCCAGCCAGACTCACTGTACTTGAACCATTCTTCCTGGTCCAGAACAACCTCCCTTGCCAGCTGTACAGCTGTACAGCCTCTTGGCAGCAGGCCAACCCTTCCAGTCCCTGAACCAGCCTCCTACCCCTAACTGACCTTCCACTCAGCAGCTGAATCACCCACACCCTGGACCAGCCTCTCATCTGACCAGCCTTTCTTCACCCGGACCACCCTTGCAGGCTTCAATCCAGTATGCTTTTACCAGCTAGGCAGCATTAAATCAGCAGGACCACCCTGCCAGCACCCAGACTGGCCTTCCACCCCTAGCTGACCTTCCTGGAAGCAATTAAACTACTCTTCCAGACCGCAGACCAGTCTCTTTTCCCCATCTGACCAGCCTCATTTCACCTGGACCACCCCAAGCCCTGGAATAGACCCTCTCCCAACACAGCCTTCTTTCACCTGGGCCAATCTCCCAGCCCCCAGAGCAGGCTATCCTGTCCAGTCAATCACAGTGCCCACCTTAGAGCAAGAATGCACACATGTTTACTTTAGTGCCAACTTTAGGGTCCAACCGTCCACCCTATGGCCAGAATGCCAACCTCAGGGCAGGAATGCCAACTCTTTGAGCCTGTATGACCACCCTGGGATCAGAATATCCATCCTGGAGTTGGAATGTCTGCTCTTTGTGTTTCAATGCATACCCTAGGGTCATAATGCTCACTATGGAGCTGGCATGCCCACATGATGTGCCTCAGTGTCCACCATTGGGCAAGAATACCTGCCCGATGGCCATCATGCCCACTTTCTTTGCATCAGTGTATACCTTGGGGCTGGGATTCTCACCATCTGTGCCTCAATGACCACTCTAAGCCAGAATTCACACCACTGAAATTAAAACATAGAAACATAGATTTTGACGGCAGATAAGGACCGCTTGGTCCACCTAGTCTGCCCATTTCCCTACCTGATGGATAAACTGCAGATTCTAGTTAATCAACAGCTTACTTCCTCCTACCCCCCACTAAAATTGCCTTATGCCTGTCCCATGCATTCTTGAATTCTCCCACTGTTCCTCACTCAGCAACCTCCTCAGGAAGGCTGTTCCATGCATCCACAACCCTCTTTGTAAAAAAATACTTTCTAACAATACCTCTGAGCCATCCCCCCTCTATCTTCAAATTGTGCCCCCTTGTTCTTGCACATCTCTTCTTCTCAAAGATACTACCCTCTTGTACTTTGTTAATTCCCTTGAGGTACTTTAAAGTTTCTATCATGTCCCCCCTCTCCCTCCTTTCCTCAAGGGTATACATATTAAGCTGCTTTAGTCTTTCCTCGTATGCCTTCTGGCCAGACCCTGCACAATTTTGGTTGCCTTCCTCTGAACAGCCTCAACTCTGTCTATGTCTTTGCGGAGATGGGGTCTCCAGAATTGCACACAGCACTCCAGATGGGGTCTCACTAACTGTCTATACAGAGGGATAACAACTTCCTGTTTTCTACTGTTGATGCCTCTTCCTGTGCATCCCAGTATCCCCCCAGCCCACCTTACTGCCTTCTCACATTGCTTGCCCACCTTTAGATCACTTGATATAATTACTCCTATGTCTCTTTTGATTTTTGTTGTTGTTATTAACTCACCCCCCATTGTGTACACTTCCCCTGGGTTTTTGTTTCCCAGATGCATTACCTTGCACTTCTTTGCATTGAATCTGAGCTGCCACATATTTGACCATTCCTCCAACCTTGCCAAGTCCCTTTTCATTCTTTCCATCCCACCTTGCATATCAACTATGTTGCAGATCTTTGTGTCATCTACAAAGAGACATACCTTTCCTTCAAGGTGCTTTTCAATGTCACTTATAAAGACATTAAAGAGAACCAGTCCCAGTACCGAACCCTGTGGTACCCCGCTAGTTACCCTCCCTTTTTCAGTGTGGACTCTGTTTACTATTATCCTTTGCATCCTGTTGTCCAGCCAGTTTTTTATCCAGGCTACCACCTTGGGACCCACTCCAAGACTGGCTAACTTGTATATTAATCTTTTTTGTGAGACTGTGTCAAATGCCTTGCTAAATCTAGGTAGGCCATATCCACAGCCCCTTCCTGGTTTACTACTATGGTCACCCAGTCAAAGAAATCCATTAGGTTCTTCTGACATGACCGTCCTGCAGTAAAACCATGCTGCCTTGGGTCCTGTGCCCCACTGGCCTCTAGGTACTCAACAATTCTTTCCTTCAGAAGAGATTCCATCATTTTCCCTACCACTGAAGTCAAACTAACTGGTCTGCAGTTTCCTGCCTCTGCACTACTCCCACTTTTGTGAAGTGGAATCACATTTGCCTTCCTCCAGTCCTCAGGTAACACCCCATCCTTCCATGATTTGTTAAAGAGAGTAGTCAGTGGTGTTACTAGCTCTACCCTTAGTTCTTTTAGAATTCTTGGGTGAATCCCATCAGGCCCCATTGCTTTGTTCACCCTCAGTTTCAAGAGTTCTTTCAAAACCCTTTCTTTTGTGAATGGACTGGTATTGCTCCCCCCATTCAGTTTCTCTCTTGTTTGGTTTAGGTACCTCCTTCTCCTCTTCCGTTGTGAATACTAAGCAGAAATATTCGTTCAGTATCCCTGCTTTTTCACTGTCACCCTCTGCCCACATTTGATCCCCTTTACTAAGTCTCTGTATCCCTCTCTTGATCTTTCTTTGCTCCCTAATGTATCTATAAAAGGTTTGATCCCCCTTCTTAACAGAGTTGGCTATCTTTTCCTCAGTTTGTGCTTTTGCTATTCTGACTGTCTTCCCTGCCTCCTTTTGCTTTAACTGATAAAGTTATCTGTCCCGCTCCTTCTGTGTTTCCTTATATTTCCTGAATGCTATCTTTTTCTCCTTAACCATCCCTGCCACCTCTTTTGAGAACCGTAGTGTTTTTTCCTTTGTTTTTTTTTGTTGATTTGCTTCACACAAAGGCTTGTTGCCTCTGCGATGGCTGTTTTGATTATTCCCCATTGTTCCTCCACCCCTCCTTCTAGCTCATTTGCTACTGCTTTTCTGAGGCACTCTCTCATTTTCCCAAAGTCAGCCTTCCTAAAGTCCAATACACTTGTTTTTGTATGTCTTGACTCTATGGCTGTGTTTATTGTGAACCACACTGTTTGGTGGTCGCTTGTTCCCAGATGGCAACCCATTCTAAATCTAAGATCCTTTCTCCTTCCCCATTTGAGAGTACCAGGTCTAAGGTTTCTCCCTCCTGAGTGGGTTCCAACACTAGCTGTCTGAGGCATGCCCCTGTAGTGCATCAAGAATGACCCTGCTCTTGGATGTGCCTGCAGCAAAGGTACTCCAGTTAACATCTGGCATATTCAGGTCCCCCATCAACAATATCTCCCCTTTTTATGCCATTTTAATGATGCCTTCTATCACTTCCTTGTCCATTTCTTCCCCCTGAGATGGGGGTCTGTTCACAACCCCCATGTGGATTGTAGTGCCATTTCCTGTCTCCAAGGTGACCCATAGTGACTCATCAACTTCCTGTTTACTCTTTAGTTCTGTTGCTTTAATCCCTTCCCTTATATAGAGAGATCTACTCCTCCGCCTCTTTTACCCACCCTGTCCCTTCTGTAGACTGTATATCCTGGTCTGTTGACATCCCAGTCATGGTTCTCTGTGTACCATGTTTCAGTGACTGCCACAATATCCAGGCATCCCTCTTCCATCAAGGCCACTAAATCAGGGAGCTGTTGCACAGACTGCGGGCATTGGTACTCATCACCTTCCATTTATTTTTTATGGCCTTACCCCTTTTAGCCCCATTATTGTCCTTACTGCCTTTTTCTGCATTTATCCCTGTCCTGCTCCCTACTGACTTCTCTACCTTGGAGTTTACCTCTCTAACTACTGTATTTTTTGGGGGGGAGACTGGGATTTCTCTGCTCCTTTTCAGTGCCTCCCCCCCCTTGGCCAGTTTAAATGCTTGCCAATGAAGCATTTAAACCTGTCACCTAGGATCCTGGTTCCCCCACCCGGACAGATGCAGACCATTGCACCACTATAAGCCTGCTTCCCTCCAGGTGGCTCCCCAGTCCCAAATGAAGCCAAAACCCTGAGCTCCACACCAATTTTTCAACCATTCATTGAATCCCATGGTGCAGAATACCCTAGCATCATCCTTGCCATAGACAGGCAGCACCTCCAAGAAGGTTACCATACATGTTACTTGTCTAAGGCCCCTCCCCAACTCCACAAACTCCTCTTCTCTGATCCCATTCACAGCCAGGTCATTTGTCCCTAGGTGGAAAAATGACATCCAGTTCCCTCCCTCGTGCAGCTGCTCCCGCGATCCTGAGGATTCGCTTACTGTCTCTCTGAGCTGTGGTGCCAGGCAGACACCTTACCTCCCTATCCCCCTCCTCACCCAAATCTACCCCTCTAATGATTGAGTCCCCCACCAGGAGTTGTTTCTTTCCCCTGTGGGGTCTCGTGCCACCATCCTGTGGGTATCCTTTGTGGAGGTTCCCAGCATCCTCCTTGGTCTCCACTGCAGGTGCCTCCATAGAGGTACCACTTTTTGCCAGAACAGCATATGAATTGTGGAGAGGTACAACTGGAGGGATGCACCTCTGTTCCACCATCCTCTCCCTCCCTGAGCCCACCTTGGTCCAACCGCTTCTCTTTCTTGGCAACCTCTGAGGTAACGGTGGTGGCCCTGGCAGTCCCTGGGTGGAGGAAGAGGTTTCAAAAATCCTAGCCAGGTCAGCCTGGAGACAGGTAACCTCCTCCCTCAGACCAGAGTGGTGCCTGCCATCAGTGCAGCATCGCAGCCTCCAGAATGTCTCCCAGAACACTGCTGCCCCAGAGCCATTGCACTGCACCACTCCCATCTTGACTTATTTTGTGTCCCCTCTCCTGTTGCTTTGTATGCTTACTGTCTCCTCGCCTATGTATTTTTATACTTACTTTCTTACTGACTATGTGCCTTTACAACTCTTGCCCTTCCTGTTCTGGGACAGGAACTTCCTGTAGTCTTCAGTAGTCTCCTTCTTCCATGCTTGGATTCATACCTCCAGCAGCCGGGAGAGAAAGAGTTATTTTTTAGGTTAGTTCAAGGATGATGAAACTAATGTGTCTCAGTGATCCTTCCCTTCCTACTGCCAAACAGGAAGTTCCTATTGTCAGTCAAATCCAGTGGCTATAAAACTAGAACTGGCTTTGGGTGGGAGGGTGGAGGGGTGGAAGGAGGGCAATTAGTAAAAAATCTGTAGTTCTCCTCAAAAACAGCAGGAAGCTGTAATTGGAGACACCTCATTTTGTACTCCTAAGCTGCTAATCCACACCCCCAATTAGATTCACCCTTTGCTCTGACTCAGTAAATTAAGCTGATACAGCCCCCTTCCTCAGAGAAACACACAGTGACTTTATTCTTTTTTTTTTACTTAAATGAGTCCCCCTTCAACTAATAAAGTATATGTTTGCTTAATCCAAACAGGTACTGACTCCTGTTGAGATAGAAGTGATTTATCAGTAAAAAAATCTATAGTTCTAGACTGCTGTTTCTTGCTCTGAAACCAAAGTTGTCCTCTGTCAAAAACAGCAGGAAGCTGTAATTGGAGACACCTGCTTTTGTAATCCTGAGCTGCTAAGACACACCCCCAATTAGATTCACCCTTTGCTCTGACTCAGTAAATTAAGCTGATACAGCCCCCTTCCTCAGAGAAACACACAGTGACTTTCTTTTTTTTTACTTAAATGAGACCTCCTTCTTCTAATAAAGTATGTTTGTTTAATCCAGACAGGTACTGACTCCTTTATAATCTGATTTGCCCCCTCTATGGGTATATTTTAACCATGCACCACATGACTTAACATTCATCTATCTATCTATCTATCTATCTATCTATCTATCTATCTATCTATCTATCTATCTATCTGTCTATTTACAGTATCTTTTCTTTTCATTCTTTTATAACTAGATAAGGCCCACTAGGCACAATGTCTGATATAAGTGGCCATCTAGGGGCAGTGGGGTGGATAAATGACTTGCTCAGGGCATATTGTATGCAGGTGGAGGTAGTGGAAATCAAACCCAGGTCTGCTGAATGTACTAAGCTCATTCACAGCTCATTACTCTAACCTCTGTAGGCTTTATGCAGCCATATTATTCATATATATATATATATATATATATATATATATATATATATATATCATAGGGCATGGTAGCACCTATATTAGGGTTCAATGGCCAGTTCTATGTTAAACTGAAAATTATGGCTTTTAATAACTTCACAACCATTCAACCAACTTGCATGAAGTTTTGCATGCCCCATAAGGGACCAATGATCTCTTGCAGTGGCACATTTCATTCTGTTTTGTCCTTTTTGTGCTTCGGCCATCTTGTTTTCAGTTAGTGAGACAAACAAACTTAAACTACAGAAAAAATACTGGGTTTTGCTAAACACCAACAGTTGTGTTTACCTAGTCGGGACCTATAGAATTGGATTCTGGGGTCAGTGTTTATTTATAACACAGCCAGAGAAGTGCTTTTTTAATCCACGGTGAGGGGAGGGCAGAGCAAGTGTGAAGAGCAAATGAACTAAAGTGGAATGTGTTCTTGTACTAATGGGACTTGTAGTACTTGGGTTCAGGGCTTATCTCAGAAAAAAATTTTAAAACCCAGACCCACTCAGGACTAAAGCTCTGTTGTCACTAGGGGTGTGCGAAAAAAAAATTTCGACAGCAGAACTGAAATGAAAGTCAAACTTTCACTTCCATGAAAGTTTGGAAATCCATTTCCTAACTTTCACTGAAATTATGCCTCCCCTATATTTAAACAAAAAAGCTTACAAATTAATCCCTGGTAATCCCTGGTGGCTAGTGGTCCCTCTCCCTACCCGCCCCACAAGAAAATGACAAACATATCCCTATTCCCTGGTAGCTAGGGGTCCCTCCCCCAACTGGATCACCTGCCCGACTTTTAAAAAACATTATCCTTCCTTGTTTTAAATAATGAACCCTCCCCCTATTCCCCACCTGACAGTGCCCACAGCCTGACAAATGCATTGATGTTCTTGTGGCTAATGGTCCCTCCTCTCCACCTGTTCACCCCGCGAAGTGTATAGTAAACCTCACATCCCCATCCATAATTTTTTTTTAAATTGTCTGGTGGTCTAGTGATTCCCTAACCCCCCTCCCCATGTCCAATCTCAGTTCCATATTATATCCTGGTGATCAGTAGCCTTCACCACCCCACCCTGCAGATGTTCCATCACCCTCACCCCATCATAACCGCAGTGGGTGTACCAGCACATCCCTCCTCTCTCTCTGCAGCCGCTCATTACTGAGCTGTCAATGAATGAGCCCATTCCTGTATAGGAATTCACCTATTCATTGACAGCCCAGGGAGCAGCTGGCCGTGGCGGAAAGAGGAGGGCTGTGCCAGTCCACCCACTGGGGTTTATGATGGGGGTGGGACCGGGGTAGTGGGACACCTGCTGGTGGGGGGGGTGGGGGGCACTAGACCACCAGGAAAATAATATGGGTCCTCAGACTGTTTGCGCACTCCTGAGGAACTCTCTCTCTTACCAGGCTGCTTTGCTTTGTCAATAAACAGTAGTGAAGAATATCAAATGATGACGACAGTCTAGCTTAAGTTCTGAAAAAATACAATTTATTCCAAAAAATAACAAATGTACCAACAGCACATTGGAGGGAAGTCAATAAACAAACCACACTCAAATCCCCAGCACTTCAGGATGTGAATATTCTAATAGCCTTTAACTTAAAGTTTGGTGGTTGGCATTTTTTCTATTCTTTGTTAAGACTTTGCAGATTAAAACTGATATTATAACTTATACTTCTGATATTAATAGGCGACCACTCTATTTTATATCTATAGTCGATCTTTGATAATTTGACATTTTACAAGTAGCAGTGACCTTCCATATTTATTATGTCTGAAATGAAATGAAATTATATTTATTCAATACTATTAGTGTGATTTGGTACTTGGTACTTGGTAAAATTTGGATGGAATTAAGCCAAGGCCTTTCGAGTCTGTCCCCCACTCTCAGTAGGGCAAGTCTTAATATCCCAGATGAGTGTCCAATTCTTTTTTACATTTGTCAAAATCAGTAATGATAACTAATTCCTTTGGAAGTTTATTCCAAAGAGCAATTGACCTTAAACTGAAATAATTATCCCTTTTGATTGATGTTATGTACTGCAGTGGGGATTTGCAATTGTATAGCACTTTAAAATGAATAATGATTAGATTTGGCACTTTGAATTTTGTAGCAGCCTTCAATTCATTGTTCTAGAATTGCAATCTCCCTCTATATATTTTTTTTGCTTATTTCATATTAACAAGACTTGTTTGTTACTGAATAATATCATCTGCAGCCCTAAATGGTTACATGACCTTTTGTATAAAACAGTGGCATCCGGTTTTTTGCTTTTGCAAGATGAAATTAAATCTATTTTTCTATCATCTTTATTATCTCTGCTATCAGCTAGATAAGAAATGGCATTTTTAGGCATTAATATTATCAGCTGATTTTTTTGAATGCCATTGTATTTGAAATAACAGCTTGCAGCATATAATTAAATGTGCCTTAATTGCTGTTCTTATCTCTTGGGTTTTGCATTTTTCTATCTGACTGTGCCAGAGCTGCATAAAATATGTGCTATGCCACAATCTGTGGATTGGGTAATCCTGATTCCCTGCCGTTTACTGAGAGTGACTCCTTTCATCCTCATGTTTCATATCTGTTTCTGCAGCTTGATAGATAATGGGAAAATCCCCTCAACGCTGTGGGGCGGGGATCACACTGGGAAACACTACAGTACAACTAACAAGACATACTAAAAAAGCAAAAATGGGAAACTGCACTCCAAGTAAAGAAGGCAAAATGAGACTGCTACTTATTCATCAGCAGTAGTGTTTTATTTTATAAGTGCCAAACAAATGCAAAAGTGATAATGCAAAACTACTGTTTTGCACAAAAACTGTGAGTAAAACGGCAAATACTTTTGCACTTGTTTGGCATTTAATAAAATGCTGCTGAACATATAGGCCCGGATATTCAAACTGCGCCATTCTGAGGCACAAGCCCTTGCGCTGCTCAAAATAGTTGCGCAGGAATGTGGCTGGGGCGATATTCAAAGGAGTTGCGCTATTGAGCAACTCCTTTGAATATCACCCCCCAGCCACAGCCACTGTGCATGGCGCAGTGGAACTTGCGCCACTGCAAGTTGTCAGAGTTGAGCATTAAACTTGGTGGCTAGTACCATTGCGCCATCGCGCAATTCCGATATTCAAAAGGTAACATGCAAATGGGGCCATAATTCATGCAGGCAGGGGGGCCATTTTGCATCTGATTATGGCCCCATTTGCATGCCATTAGCATGTAGGTGCGCTGATCGAGGACTTGAGCCTGGCCGCCCCTGCCAGGCAGCAGCCGTTCAGGGACCGATGCACCCCCTGCAGCCCGATCGTCGGGCTGGCGTAAAACAACCCCCTGCCCACACATCTCCCAATGCCCGATCGTGGGCAGAATTTGGCTCAACCCCCAGTGCCCGATCGTGGGCAGAATGTAAAGACCCCCAACTGAATATCTCCTGGTGGTCCAGTGGACCGTAATGCCCGATTGCGGGCAGAATGTCTAGTGACAACCCCCAAACATCTCCTGGTGTCTGGTGTCCCCACCCCACCCACACGAGCCCTGCCCTGCTCCCCGTCAGCCGGGTGCAGCATCCACCACCTGCCTGCCCGCCGGCCCCGGCTGCAATCGGCCTACATGCCCGATTGGTGCAGAGCTAGGGCCAATGGGCATGCAGCCACGCCCGTATGACAGTCCAGATTTGCGAATCGGTTCGTTCTGGAAATCTGGACCTGTCCTTCTGACTATGGGCTACCGCCCGGTGGCTCTAGCTCTGCGCAATGGGAATTACTGGCTAGCAGACAGTCGGTGGGTGGGCGGCGAGGCAGCGGGCGGGTGGATGCTGCCGCCCGCCATGCGAAGGGCCGGGGTGGTGAACCGTGAGCCAGAATGGCCTCAGGGAAACTATTTGAGGGGTTGTCGCAGACGTCTGCCCACAATGACCTCACTGGACCGCCGGGAAGTGTCGGGCGGGGTCTTACATTCTGCCATGACCGAGCGATGAGGGTTGTTCATGTTCTGCTGCGATCCGAACGATAAGCTGTTCAGGGGGGTTATTTTATGTTCTGCTGTAGCATTGGGCATTGGGAAGATGTTTGGGGGAGGGGTTGTTTTTACGCTCTGCCCGCGATCGGGCTGGTGGGGGGCACAGGGACTGAGTTGGGGCCAGCCACGGGTGGCAGCTGCTGTGTTGCGCCTGCATACAGAAGCTCACCTGTGGGTGGCCCTCAACTTGATCCTTTTTTGGCTCAAAGTTGTGCAGGCGCAGGTTGGGGTTGCACTCAGATAACTCTGCACAACCCGACTGAACACAACATCGGGCGCAGTTTATGCATGGTTCCTCCCTCCTGTTTAGCATGCATTCATTTGCATTGGCGCTGTTGCTCAACCTGTTTTCAGTGGCGCAACTGCCTCCTGCTGAATATCATAGAATGGCGCAATGTAGGACTTGCGCATGCTCAACCCTGTTGCGCATGGCGCAACCCTTTTGAATATCTGGGCCATAGTGTACTACCCTTTGATTTATGTCTCCTCTTTACTTTTTTTTTCCCCTGGTGTCTAGTGGCACCCCTTTATGCCCCCCTTTGGGTTTCTTTTTCCCTATAGTCTAGTGGCAGCCTCTATCCGCCGATTGCTTTCCCTGGCTGACAAAAAGAAAATGGTCCTTTTTTTTTTTTTTAAAATAAGAAAACGGTCCCTCACTGATCAGATAACCCCCACCTCCCACACAGCACCCACCACCCCACCCTCCAGTACACCCCACACACTGTCACTCACCTGAACAGGTCCCAGGTTCGAAATCCACTCTCCCGATCAAAGACATGTCTGCTGCTGGAACCAGAGACTGTAATATGAGAAACTATGGTAAATGCAGATCAATGTATTTCAATGGGGGTTTCAACTTTTATGCACAACTCAGCAATTTTTAGATAGTTTGGCACCAAATTTTCAACATGGCTTTTTGGAGACCCAACCTCCTGAACAATATGATTGCTATTATGGAACTCCTGCCAAAAAGGTAATTTTACAGTTGGTTGGTGAATTCACCTTTCAGGTGAGATTTGACAGTTTTGACTGACCTTGTTCATGAGATGGGGTCATTTATTTATGTTATGTATTTAAGTCTTTGCGAACCGGATAAGTGTACTGATCCAAGGGACCATTTTCAGGAATGACCTGGGCCACACCAGGTGGCATTATAGAAAGAGAAAACATACAATACTGTGAGTATAATTGCGTGAGGATACAAACATCACTGGCAGGCAGTGTACATTACATAGTGAAATACAGGCACCACTGGTACATTAACTACATAATGGAAAATACAGACATCACTGGTGGATATAGAAAAAAGAAATTACATAGAAGAGAAGCAGAAACAAGGAGAGGCTGTACAGCATATTAACTAAAACAAATCATTTCATTAGGGTAAGTTAAAAAAAGGCTAACCTGTACACTATTTACAACAGGATAATTGACACTTTGAAATTAAAAGGACACTGTTAATCCCTAAGGGCTAAAAGTGCCCCTAGTTTAAAGCAAACATGTAATGATTGTTCACATTCTGTAGAGGCTGTGGATGTAGCTGGTAGTTTGATTCTGATACTTTCTTTTGGTTAAATGGTGAAAAATAGACTGCCCACCATACTGGTGTTACCACACCAAAACATGTTTGTTTACATTCCTTCATCAACTCCCACTGCATTTTTCCTGGGCTTGGGAACACCCCTAAAACAGTCTAGCCACTAATTAAGCACTAAGAGGAGAGTAGACAATTGTATCATGAGTGGCTGCAGTTTTGGGGGGCATTCCTGTCTTCAGGTGGTATACAGTAATATCACATCAAGGATTTGAAACAAAACATGGTTGTTTACAAACATATCATTAACATGCATTTCAGTACTACTAAGAAAAAGGAAAATAAAGCAACCAACAACATCTATGAATTTTAGAGAAGGCAAGCAATCATAAGATGTGGGTTTTTAACTAGAAATAATATGATTCGAAAAAGGTTAATAGTGTTCTTTTAAGTGCATAGCAAGAGAGCTCACCGAGGTGCTATCTAGCGGGAGTATACTAAACATGTGTGGAGGGCAGTCAGGGAAGGGGGGTAGGATTATCCAGGGGAGCAATGGCACTTTGCCTCATGAAGCATCCAGGATTTGAGGTCTTAAAGATGGCATGAGTGTCCAGGGAGTTGACAGGTACAGGGAAGCTATTCCACAGAGTGGGAGCAGCAACAGATGATGCTTTTCCACCCATTGCCGAGGAAACTTTTGGGATTTACCAGAGGGGGGACTGGGAATGCATGCAAGCTTCTCAAGGTCTTAAGGAGAGCCACATACAGGGAGGTATCTCAATGTCTGATGGTGCTGTCCAACATAGAAACATAGGAATTGTCAGCAGATAAGGACTGCTAGGCCCATCCAGTCTGCCTACAAGTTCTGTACTTGATTACAGTTTTTGACCCTTCCCCTGCTAAACCTCTATGGTTCCCCTATGCCTGCCCAATGCATGTTTAACACCAACCACAGTGCTCACTCCCACCACCTCCTTTGGCAGACCATTCCATGCATCCACCACCCTCTCCATGAAGAAAAGCTTCCTCACATTCCCTCTTAACCTGCCACCTTTCAGTTTTATGACATGCCCCCTAGTTCTTGTACTCCTCCTGTATTGGAAAATTCCCTCCCACACCCCGATTATGCCTCTGAGGTACTTGAATGTTTCTATGATGTCCCCTCTCTCCCTCCTCTCCTCCAGCAAGTACATATTGAGGTCCCTTAGTCTTTCCTCGTAAGTCTTGTGCTGCAAGCCCTGTACCATCTTAGTCACTCTTCTCTTTACCACCTCCAGCCTATTAATGTCATTTTGAAGGTGCAGCCTCCAGAACTGCACACAGTAATCCCTGTGAGGCCTGACCAGGGTTTTGTATAACGGCATCACTACCTCATGCCTTCTGCTGGTGATACCCCTTGTTATGCACCCTAGCATGCCACTGGCCCTCCCCACTGCCTTTGTGCTCTGCTTTAACATTTTCAGGTCATCTGAAATAGTACCCCCAGGTCTTTTTCCTCTTTGGTGACTGTCAGTAACTCCCCCCAATCCTGTAGCTCTCCCCAGAGTTACTGTGTCCCAGGTGCATAATTTTGTACTTTTGTTTGAATTAAACCTCAGTTGCCACTCTGCAGACCATTTCTCAAGCTTGCCCAGGTCCCTACTCATTTTCTTGACCCCTTCAGGAGTATCGACCCTGTTACAGATCTTTGTTTCATCCAAAATATGCAGACCTTTCCTTCCAGCCCTTCTGCAATGAAGATAATAACAAGACTGTAGCTCACCTGCCACACCTGCACTTGTAAGTCCCTCTTTCACCTTCATCTTGTGCACTCTATAAAAGCCCCAAAGCAAGCAAACAACAGCCTGAATTTCATAATGGAGAAGAAGCCAAAAAAGAGCAAAGCCTTCCACATCCATGAATACTGTACCTCAGCTACCATGGAATACATTCTGCTTCATCTCAAATGGCAAGACAGTGTTTCAGCTTGTTTTAGCAGAATTTCCCTTTTTTTGTCCTGTGTCTTCTTTGTTTAATCCACAAGATAAAGTGACATAAAAAAAAGTTCTAGAAACTCCGTTGTATAATTCGCACACAGGATGTGCAGTCGTGTGCTATGATTTGCCACTCGTGAGAATCCAGATGTCACTCTGCAGGAGTGAAAATATTTTCCATATATATACATATATACGCAAATATATATTTATATATTTATATATATATATATATACTAGATATACCATGGTCCAAATGGAAATATCGGTGATATTCTCCCCAAATATAGCTTGACCTTATGACATCACAAGTAGTAGAGCCATAAATGATGTCAGAGGTCATGGGACATGAGGAGGGAATATCACTGATATTCACAGAAAGGGCTATGCATATCATTTTTATGCAAGACCATTGTCATTTGTGAGTCATTTTTTTTTTTAGATTTTTAATTGCTTCATTTTAATTTTTTTTTTTTAGATGTCTGAGCACTCTGGAGTGCTGAAACTGAGTGGTAGTTAAATTTTTGTGTATGTAGCTGTCTGTCCACATGGCGAATCCTCAGGATTGCAGGACCAGCTGCACAGGGGAGGGAACTGGATGTCATTGTCCACCTAGTGACAAATGACTTGGTTAGGAAAAGGATCAGAGCAGTGCAGAAAGAGTTTGTGGAATTGGGAAGGGACCTTAGACAAGTAGCACACACGGTAACCTTCTCGGAGGTGCTGCCTGTCTATGGTGTAGGAGAGGCTCAGGTGCTCCACACCATGGGATTCAATCAGTGGTTGAAAAACTGGTGTAGAGCTCAGGTATTTGGCTTCATTGGTGACTGGGGTCCACCTGGAGTGATGCAAGCCTATACTGGCATGATGGGCTCCATCTGTCCAGGAGTGGAACCAGGATCCTAGGTGATAGGTTTAAATGCTTCATTGGCAAACATTTAAACTAGCCAAGGGGGAAGGCACTGGAAAGGAGCAGGGAAATCCTAGCCCCCCCAAAAAGTCATGGTAGTAAGTGCAGTAAACTCCATCATAGAAATGTCGATAGGGAGAAGGGAAGAGGTAAATGGAGAAAGTGACTGAGGCAAGAAAGACAGGGATGGGCCAAAAAGGAGTAAGGCCATCAGGAAATGGAGGGTAATGAGTACCAATGCCTGTAGTCTGGGCAACAAGCTCCCTGAACTGGTGGCCTTGATGGAAGTGGGATGCCTGGATATTGTAGCAGTCACAGAAACATGGTACACAGAGATCCATGACTGGGATGTTAACATACCAGGGTACATAACCTATAGGAAAGACAGGGAGGGGAGAAGAGGGGGAGGAGTAGCTCTCTATGTAATGGAAGAGATAAAAGCAACTGAACAAAAGAGTAAACAGGGAGGAAAAGAGGTACTATGGGTCATCTTGGAGACTGGAAATGGCACCCCAATCCGCACAAGGGTTGTGTACAGACCCCCATGTCAGGGGGAGGGAATGGACAAGGATATGAGAGAAGGCATTCTTAGGATGGCAGAGAAAGGGGAGATACTGTTGATGGGAGACCTGAATGTGCCAGATGTTAACTGGAGCACATTTTCTGAAGCCACATCCAAGTGCAAGGCCATTCTCAATGCCCTACAGGTGGCATGCCTCAGACAGCTAGTTTCGGAACCCACTCATGAGGGAGCAATCTTAGACCTTGTACTCTCAAATGGGGACAGTGAGAGGATCTCAGATCTAGAAGTGGGTTGCCATCTGGGAACAAGTGACCGTCAGACAGTGTGGTTCACGTTAAACTCAGCTACAGAGTCAAGCCATACAAAAGTGAGGGTACTGGACTTCAGGAGGGCTGACTTTGGCAATATGGGAGAGTGCCTCAGAAAAGCACTAGCAAACCAGCCAGAAGGAGGGGTGGAGCAACAATAAGAAATCATCAAAACTGCCATCACAGAGGCAACAAACCTTTGTGTGAAGCAAATAAAGAAATCAAAACAAAAGAAAAAGCCACCGTGGTTCTCAAAAGAGGTGGTGGGGAAGGTCAGGGAGAAAAATATAGCATTCAGGAAGTATAAGGAAACACAGAAAGAGCAGGACAGAGAGCTGTACCAGTTAAGGCAGAAGGAAGCAGGGAGGGAAGTCAGAATAGCAAAGGCCCAAACTGAGGAAAAGATAGCCAACTCAGTTAAGAAGGGGGATAAAACCTTTTATAGGTACATCAGGGAACATAGAAAGACAAAGGGAGGGATAGTAAGGCTGAATAAAATGAACGGTGGGCGGGCAGAAAGGGACAGTGAAAAATAAGGGATACTGAATGAATATTTCTGCTCAGTAATCACAAAAGGGGAGAAGGAGGTGCCAAGTCCAATTAACTGAAGCATTCTTGATAGGGGGGTCGATCCCAGTCCTTACACAGAAGAAAGGGTTCTGAAAGAACTCCTAAAACTGAAGGTGGACAAAGCAATGGGGCCTGATGGAATTCACTCCAGAATTCTAAAAGAATTAAGGGAGAACTAGTGAAACCACTGACTACCTTTTTAACAAATGATGGGAGGATGGTGGAAACCGAGGACTGGAGGAAGGTGGATGTGATTCCCCTTCACAAAAGTGGGGACCAAGACAGAGGCAGGAAACTACATACCTGTCAGTTTGACCTCTGTGGTAGGGAAAGTGATGGAATCACTTCTGAAGGAAAGAATTGTTGAGTACCTAGAGGCCAGTGGGGCACAGGACCCAAGGCAGCATGGGTTCACAGTGGGAAGGCCATGTCAGATGAATCTAATTGATTTATTTGACTGGGTGACCAAAGTAGTAGACCAGGGAGGGGCTATGGACATGGCCTACCTAGACTTTCACAAGGAATTTGACACAGTCCCACACAAAAGATTAATAGTCAAATTAACCAGCCTGGGAGTGGGTCCTAGGGTGGTAGTCTGGGTAAAACATTGGCTGGACAACAGGACACAGATGGTAATTGTAAATGGAGTCCACTCTGAAGAAAGAGGGGCTACTAGTGGGGTACCACAGGGTTCAGTACTGGGTCCAGTCCTTTTTAATGTCTTTATAAGTGACATTGCAGAGGGACTGGAAGGAAAAGTATGCCTCTTTGCAGATGACACAAGGATCTGAAACAGGGTTGATACACAAGGAGGCATGGAAAGAATGAGAAGGACTTGTAAGGTTGGAGGAATGGTCAAGTATGGCAGCTAGGATTCACTGTAAAGAAGTGCAAAATAATGCACCTGAGAAACAAAAGCCCAGGGGAAGATTACACAATGGGGGAGGTAGTAACAACAACAAAAAAGGAAAGGGACCTGGGGGTAATCATATCAGATGACCTTAAGGTTAACAAGCAATGTGAGAAGGCATTAGGGAGGACTGGAGGTATACTGGGATGCATAGGGAGAGGCATCACCAGCAGAAAACAGGAAGTTGTTATCCTTTTATACAGACAGTTGGTGAGACCCCATCTGGAATACTGTGTCCAGTTCTGGAGACCCCATCTCCACAAGGACATAGACAGGATAGAGGCAGTACAGAGGAGGACAACTAAAATGGTGCAGGGTCTGCAAGAGAAGCCATATGAGGAGAGACTAAAGGAGCTTAATATGTATACCCTTGAGGAAAGGAGGGGGGGGATGTGATAGAAACTTTTAAGTACCTCAGTGGAACCAACAAAGTCCAAGAGGGTAGCATCATTCAGAAAAAGAGACATGCAAGAACAAGGGGACACAATTTAAAAATAGAGCGGGGGCGGTTCAGGGGCAATGTGAGGAAATATTTTTTCACAGAGAGGGTAGTTGATGCATGGAACAGCCTTCCTGAGGAGGTTTTGGGGTCTAAAACTGTGGGATAATTCAAGAATGCATGGGACAGACTTAAGGCAATTCTTGTGGGGGGTAGGAAGAAATAGTCTGTTGGTTAACTAGGATCTGCTGCTTATCCTGTAGGTAGGGAAATGGGCAGACTAGGTGGGCCAAGCAGTCCTTACCTGCCATCAACATCTATGTTTCTATGTTTCTAATGCCTCCAGAGAGTGAGCAGCTGAGGATGCAGTCATGGGAGATGGTGGAGCCTTTTTAGGGATTTGGCCAGGCGCTGGTGGCTTCAGGCTGGACAGAACCGTGATTGGGCTGCAGGATCCTGCAAGTGGTAAAGAATATGAGTAATGCTAGGGGATCGTGGTCTGGGAAAAAAGTACAGGTAAGAGTGGCTGCAGATATGTGAATGGCAGACTAGGAGTAAAAGAAGGGAGTTACAAAAATGCCTGTACATAAAAAATGTGACACTTTTCTGAGCAGAAAAGTGACTCGGCAGGTGAAGCACAGAAGAGAAACAGTTATGTGGAGCTGGTGTGTGAGTGAATGGGGGATTTGAAACTGCTTGCACTACAAGCAGGTTTGAAAGTGAAACATGTTTAAGTGAAAGTGACTGGCTGGCGTTGACAGCTCACACTGCCAGCTCCAGCCAATCACAACCTACAATGTGGGTAAATTTTTCTTGGGGACCTACAGTGAGGAAAAACATGTTTTTCTCACTCTATATCTGACCACTCTGTGGGTATCAAAAATATTTTACCAACTTTATGCTCATAAACATTATATATATATATATATATATATATATATATATATATTACAGGGCACAGTTGCACCCCTGTAGTTATGGTTGAATGGTCTCTTCTACTGTATATTAAACTCAACATTTTACACTTTAATAACGTCACAACCATTCAATCTATGTGCATGAAATTTTGCATGTGCTATCAGGGATCAACGATCTCTTGATGTGCCAAGTCTTTTTTCCAGTCAGATGCGTGGGTGTGGAGATACAGATTGTAAAAAAAATGTGAAAATTACCTTTTTTTCATTTCTTTGTCATGCTGTAGCGCAAAAAACAGTTTAGGATTTTCATATTAAATTTTTAGGTTAGAAAGGTCTCAAGCCTCAGATGTGCCCTTTGAGAATTTGGTGAAAAAATATTAATCAGTTGGAAAGTTATTAAATTTTAAAGTTTCCAAATTATTTGCAATGGAAATTTCACTCTCCAATTTGATGTGAGCCTCAAAAAAGGATCCATTGTAACAAATGGGTAATCTTTTTTCACAAATGCATAATCTTGTGTCATAAATGTGAATTTTTTTTCCATGCCACCACCATCTTGTTTCTCTTAGTTTGGAAATAAAAATGAACAACTGAAAAAAATGATGTTTTCAGAAGTAACCAACACATGTGCTCTGCTACTCAGGACCCATTCTATTAGATTCTTCTGTTAGATTTTTGATAAATCTCCTGGAAATATGTTATTTGGACATGCAGAAATATTTTTTTTTTTTGCAAATTGCTAAAAAGGAAACAAGAAACAGGATTCAGTTTCACAATTTGCAAACAAGGATTTTTCTTTTTCCTCATATTGTGAAAAAGGAAATGTGAAAAAGGATCCTGTTTCACAATTTGCAAAAAAAGGATTCTATCATAGCTGTTTCTTTGTCACTGCACACTGAAGAAGCAGTTTGGAATTTCAGTCTAAAATGTTAAGGATACAATGGGTTTGTCCCACAGATGTGCCTCTTGCTGGTTTGGTGAAAATATATTACTTTTCTCTGGAGTTCTGAAGATTTAAATATTGCTGAATTTCCCTTAGGATAACATTGTAATGTGAGGTGTACACGGTTGTTTCTTTGTCACTCTGCTCTGATGAAATGCTTTGCAATTTTGGTCTGAAATTTTCAGGGTACAAAGGGCTTGCCACACAGATGTGACTTTTGCTGGTTTGGTGAAAAGATATTAATTTGGTGTGGTGTTATACAGGTTTCAAATTTTGCAGTGTTTCCCATAGGATAACATTGCACTGTGATGAGTTTGTTTGGTGCTGCCACAGGTTAAGGATATGATTACAATTACATTATCTCAAAAACAAGCATTTGTCAGTGCCAAATGTTTGCTTGCTGATATTAGCATTGGATGTGCAGGAATTAGACAGATGCAGAATAGGAATGGCAGTGAAGTATTGAACTCACGCCAACCCCACCTCCACCCTGCAGAGATGGGCAGGCATTGGGGAGTGCCTTTGAGTCATCGCCCATAATGCTCATGGCGTTTCACCTCACCCTATCCTGCAGACACCGACAAGTGTTGAGGTGTGCCTTAGGGTGTTCGGCTTTACAGTCATCCCATTTCATAAGGACATATAATGAAATGGGTGCAGTATAGGAGAATGGTCTCTGTCTGCTGAGACAAAGAGACAGAGAGAGGGAGAGAGAGAGAGAGATAGAGAGAAAGCAGCCAGAGCTTCCTTAAATCAAGGAGGTTATTTTCTAGGCTACATTGAATTGAATTATTACTTTTTGGACCTGTGTAAGTAACTAGTATTTATTATGTTTTTGGGGTTGGCTTTTCTTAGTTTAACTTTAATTTTTCAGGGAGGAGCTGTAGCTGGGAGATATTTGCAGTCATTTGTGACTAGACCTGTTACTTAACCTCTGTCAAATAGGTGTCTGAAAGGAAGGAAGGCATTCCCTGGGGTGGAGAGTCAGAGTTGTAGTTGATTGTTTCTGGAGGGCACAGATTTACTCCCACCCACCCACCCTACTCCTCACCCAACCGCCCAAGTGCATAACCTCTGTTAAAGCAGGGTTCTGACATCACTTCCCCAAAACTGTTAACACACACCTGTTCATATCCTTAAAGACACAGCACACTGAATAGGGGGTAGAGACACTCACAAGCTTACACACACTAAAACAAGAACAAAAAAAAAAAGAAAAGCATCTGGAAGGGACACAGACATGTGGGGAGTGGCACAATGCACTGGCTGTTGAGCAGCAGTCTTCTGGGAGACATTCTGGAGATTGAATTGCTGCCCTATTTGCAGGCAGATCTCAGGTCTGAGGGAGGAGGTTATTCATCTCCATGCTGGCCTGGCAAGGACTCAGAAAACCTGCTCCCCCACCCAGGGACCACCCAGGCCACTGCCACTACCTCAGAGGTTGCCAAGAAAGAGGAGTGGTTGGACCATGGTGGGCTCAGGGAGGGTGAGGGTGGTGGAACAGAGGTGCATCCCTCCTGTGGTGTCTCTCCACAATTCATTTGTCACTCTGGTGGAGCATGGTTCCTCTGTGGAGGCACCCACAGTGGAGACCAAGGAGGATGCTGGGAACCTCCACAATGGAGACCCACAGGAGGGCAGCACAGGCCCTCACAGGGGAAGGAAACAACTCCTGGTGGGGGACTTAATTGTTAGGGGGGTAGAACTAGGGAAGGGAGGGGAAAGGGAGGTAAGGTGCCTTTCCAGCACCATGGCTTGGAGGGACAGGAAATGAATCCTGAGGATCATGAGAGCAGCTGCAAGGGGAAGTGAGCTGGATGTCATTATCCACCTAGGGACAAATGACCTGGCTGAGAATGGGATCAGAGCAGTGCAACAGGAGTTTGTGGAGTTGAGGAGGGGCCTTAGACAAGTAGCACACATGGTAACTTTCTCAGAAGCGCTACCTGTCTATGGCTTGGATGAGGTTAAGGGTACTCTGTACCAAGGGATTCAATGACTGGTTGAAAAACTGGTGCAGAGCTCAGGGATTTGGCTTCATTGGGGACTGGAGCTCCACCTGAAGGGATGCAGGCCTATACAGGTACAATGGTGAAGGGGAACCAGGATCCTTGGTAATATATTTACATGCTTCATTGGCAAGAATTTAAACTAGCCAAGGGGGGAGGCACTGAAAAGGAGAATGGAAATACTAGCTCCCCCCAAAAAAATCAGGGTAGTTAGTGAGGTAAACACCAAGATAGAGCAGTCAATAGGGAGAAGGGCAGGGATAAATGGAGAAAAAGACAAAGGCAGTAAGGACAGGGATGGGGCAAAAAGTAAAGCCATAAAAAAATGGAGGTTGATGAGTACCAATGCCCGTAGTCTAGGTAAAAGCTCCCTGAAATGGTGGTCTTGATGGAAGAGGGATGCCTGAATATCATGGCAGTCACAGAAACATGGTACACAGAGAACCATGACTTGGATGTCAACATACCAGGGTACACAATCTACGGGAGGGACAGGGAGGGGGGAAGAAGAGGAGAAGGAGGAGTAGCAGTTATATGTGATAAAGGCAAGTTTGAAAGACTACCTGTCACATAAAGTGAACAAACTAGAGTCCATAGTAAAAAGGGCAACGTATATTGTACTGAGCATTGTAAATAGTGACGGTCACTACAATACTTATCAAAACCACAGATAAATAATTTTTTATGCAGGGGAGCTGTGCCCCCCATGCCCCCCTTGTGGGTTGCAAGCCCTCTGCACCCCCAAACTTAAATAATCAACTCTGAGGGGGGTGCGAACCATGGGGGAAGTTATTGGATTGAAAAAATAAAAGGATTCTGCTTATAGCCAGACCCTAACCCAGGTCTGCTTGCATTGCAAGTGGTGGTGTACACCACTATGTTATGCAAGCAGCTCAGTAGAAATTGGCTACAAAGGATGCTATATCCTGTAATAGTGAGTATAGCTCCTTGCTATACACGCTATACAGTATATAATGATGTATTGCACCACTCACTCTCTTGTGGAGTGCTATTTTTGAGTCGCTCAAAAGTGCAGTGCTCAATAATCAGCACTCTACATGAGTGCTACCGGACTACCTCTCTATGTAAGGGAAGAGATCAAAGCAACAGAACTAAAGGGTAAACAGATCAGAGAGGAGGCACTGTGGGTCACCCTGGAGACTGGAAATGGCACCACAATCCATATAGGGGTTGTATACAGACCCCTGTCTCAGGGAAAGGAAATTGACAAGGAAATGATAGAAGGCATCATTGGATGGCAAAGAAAGTGGAGATATTGCTAATGGGGGACCTGAATATGCCAGATGTTAACTGGAGCACCTTTGCTGCAGCCACATCCAAGAACAGGACCATTTTCGATGCCCTACAGGGGGCATGCCTTAGACAGTTAGTTTTGGAACCCACTCAGGAGGGAGCCATCTTAGACCTGGTACTCTGAAATGGGGAAGGAGAGAGGATCTCCGATCTTGAACTGGGTAGCCATCTGCGAACAAGTGACCACCAAACAGTGTAGTTCATGATAAACTTACCTGTAGAGTCAAGCCATACAAAAGTGAAGGTGCTAGACTTCTGGAGGGATAATTTTGTCAAAATGTGAGAGTCCCTCAGAAAAGCACTTGCAAACAGGCAAGAAGGTGGGGTGGAGCAACAATGGGGAAACAGCAAAATCACCATCACAGAGGCAACAAGCATTTGTGTGAAGCAAATAAACAAATCAAAACAAAAGAAAAAAACACTATGGTTCTCAAAAGAAGTGGTGGGGAAGGTAAGGGAGAAAAAGATTGCATTCAGGAAATATAAGGAAATACAGAAGGAGGAGGACAGAGAACTGTACCAGTTAAAGCAGACAGAAGTGGGGAAGGCAGTCAGAATAGTAAAGGCCCAAACCAAGGAAAATATAGCCAACTCAGTCAAGAAGGGGGATAAAACCTTTTATAAGTACATTAGGGAGCAAAGAAGACTAAGGCAGGGATACCGAGGCTGAATAAAGAGGAAGGTAATTGGGCAGAGAGCGACAGTGAAAAAGCAGGGATACTGAAGGAATACTTCTGCTCAGTATTCACAATGGAAAAGCAGGGGGAGATACCTAATACAGTCAATAGAAGCACTCTGGATGGGGGGTTGATATTATTCCTTTCACAGAAGAAAGGGTTCTGAAAGAACTCTTAAAACTGAAGGTGGATAAAGCATGGGACCTGATGGGATTCACCCCAGAATTCCAAAAGAACTAAGGGAAGAACTAGTAACACCACTGACTACCCTTTTTAATAAATCATGGGAGGATGGTGTGGTACCTGAGGACTGGAAAAGGGTGGATGTGATTCACTTTCACAAAAGTGGAAGCAAGACAGAGGCAGGAAACTATACACCTGTCAGTTTGACCTCAGTGGTAGGGAAAATGATGGAATCACTTCCGAAGGAAATAATTGTTGTGTACCTAGAGGCCAGTGGGGCACAGGACCCAAGGTAGCATGGATTCACAGCTGGAAGGTCATGTCAGACAAATCTAATTGATTTCTTTGATTGGGTGACCAAAGTAATAGACCTGGAGGGGCTGTGGACATGGCCTACCTAGACTTTGGTAAGGCATTTGACACAGTCCCGCACAGATGATTAATAAGCAAATTAGCCAGGCTGGGAGTGGGTCCCAGGGTGGTAGCCTGGGTAAAACACTGGCTGAAAAACAGGACACAGTGGGTAATAGTAAATGGAGTCCACAGTGAAGAAAGGGGGGCTACCAGTGGGGTACCACAGGGTTCAGTACTGGGGTTGGTCCTTTTTAATGTCTTTATAAGTAACATTGCAGAGGGACTGGAAGGGAAAGTATGTCTCTTTGCAGATGATATAAAGATCAGCAACAGGATTGATATGCAAGGTGGGGTGGAAAGGATGAAAAGGGATTTGATAAAATTGGAGGAATGTTCAAATGTATGGCAGCTTAGATTCAACGCAAAGAAGTGCAAAGTAATGCACCTGGGGAAAAAACCCTGGGGAAGAGTACATAATGAGGGTAAGATACTGACAACAACAAAAATGGAAAGGGTCCTGGGGGTAGTCATATCAGATGACCTAAAGGTGGACCAGCAATGTGAGAAGGCAGTAAGGAGGGCTGGGGGGATACTGGGATGCATATCGATAGGCATCACCAGTAGAAAACAAGAAGTTGTTGGCCTTCTGTATGGACAGTTGGTAAGACCACATCTGGAGTACTGTGTACAGTTCTGGAGTCCCCATCTCCACAAGGACATATACAGGGTGGAGGCTCTCCAGAGGAGAGCAACCAAAATGGTACAAGGTCTGCACCAGAAGACATATAAAGAAAGACTAAAGGAGCTTAAGATGTATAGCCTTGAGGAAAGGAGAGAGAGGGGGGACATGACAGAAACTTTCAAATACCTCAAGAGAATCAACAAAGTCCAAGAGGGCAGCATTTTTCAGAAAAAGAGATGTGCAAGAACAAGGAGGTACCATTTGAAGTTAGAGGGGGGATGGCTCAGAGGTAATGTGAGGAAGGATTTCTTCACAGAGAGGGTTGTAGATGCATGGAAAGGCCTTCCTGAGGAGGTCATACAGTCAAAAACAGTGGGGGAATTCAAGAATGCATGGGACAGACATAAGGCAATTCTAGTGGGAGGGTAGGAGGAAGTAGGCTGTTGGTTAACTAGGATCTGCAGCTTATCCATTAGGTAGGGAGATGGGCAGACTAGGTGGGCCAAGTGGTCCTTATCTGCCATCAAATTCTATGTTTCTATTAGGTGAACTCTGAGGCTGAACAGTCCAAGGTACACCTCAATGCCTGTAACTGGCTTCAGGGTGGGGTTGGGGGTAGGGGTAGAATTGAGTGAGCATTGCAGTCGGCAATGCAAGGGCACACCCTTGATGCCTGTCAGTCTGTACAGGGTGGGACATTATGGTTAGAAACCCTAATGTCCTGGGCGTTCATTAGTATTTGCACTACAGATTTTCAACATGGCCTTTTTGTGACCCCCACCTCATGAAAGCATTTGGGACCTCTGCTCATGAACAGTGGTAATGTGATTTTGTCAATCTGTCCCGAACGTTGATTTCCCACTGTGACCATGCCATTCTGTGCCAGATGTGCAAAAGCAAAGTTCGGGCAGGATGTGAAAAATGACAGCTGTACCATTCATAGGAAGGTGTGAAGAGATGGCAATGTTGTAAATCTGGAGTTAAAATATTAAAAATGCTTGAACTTACAAGTGTACATGGGAACTGCTCAACGCATGCTAGTAACCATTTAGTGAAATTATTTCACCAAATTTTCAACATAGTAATTTTGTGATGTCCGCTCATGAGCAGTTTCAATGTGATTTTCTTTATCTGTCCCGAACACTGATTTCCCACAGTGACCGCACTATTGTGCGCCGGAAGTGCAGAATCACATTTTGGCCAGGATGTGAAAAATGACAGCTGTACTGTTCATAAGGAGGTATGAAAAAATGCAAATGTTGAAAATCTGGAGTGAAAATATTACAAATTTGTGAAGTTACAAGTGTGCATGGAAACTATGCAACACATGCTCATAACACAGTCATTTTCGAGGTATTTTTTCACCAAATTTGCAAAATAGGCTCTTTGGGAGCCCAACTCATGAACAGTGACACTGTCATTTTGTTAATCTGTCCAGAAAGGTGATTCTGTGCAGTAACCGCAAAATCACCTTTTGGGACTGAATAACCAGATGACAGTCACTGAATTCATGAGATGAAGTCCCAAGAACCCCATGTTGAAAACTTTGTGCCAAAATTTGCAAAAATGGCCAATACATCCACCTGGGTTGAAACACCCCCATTTATGCTATTATACAGCTTACTGGCATTTCTTCATTTTGCAGTTGGCTTTTAAGAGTGCAGATGTGGTCCCGCTCCACCGAAGATCATTGCTCAGGACTCCGGAGGTAAGTGTGGAGTGAGTGGGGTGTGGGGAGGTCAGGTGCACAGAGGATGGGTGTGGGTTGGGGTAGGGGGCACCAGAGACAATGAGGGATGGTTTTCTGTTTTTACAGGGTTTTAAAAAAAGAAGACCTCACGGGATGTTTTTTCTATATCAGGGAAAATGGGCACACTGAGGTGGGCTCCTATCATGCCACCTGATTGTTTGTTGGGTGGTCTGTAGCCATCAGGGATTGGGCACCCAGTTGGCACATACAGTGTGTTTGGGGGGACGCATGAACCGAGGTGGATTGGGCACCCCCTCAGCACACAACAAATGGGGGAAGGGGACATTATGCCATTGGAGACTGGGCTCCCCCATCGGCAAATTAACTTGGGAGGGGGCATGCTGACAGAAGGGACTGGGTACCCCCATCAGCTTTCATGGGGACTGTGATAGGTGGATGGTGACAGCTGCCATCATGTTTTTTTAAAACAAATCAGGGGGACATTATGCTGATGGGGATTGGGCTACCCCATCAGCAAATAAACTTGGGAGGGGGCATGCCAACAGGGAGATTGGGCACCCCAGTCGGCTTTCATGGGGATTGTGAGAGGCAGCCAGCGACAGCTGCCACCATGTTTATTGAACTGGGACACCAGACAAGACAAGCTGTGTTTCGCCGCTGGAATCAGGGACCACCCCAGCAGCAAAAACAGCTAATTGTTAAATGACGGGGCTCTCTCTGATTGCAGCGATGAGTTTCTTTCAAGTTGGTGGCATTCTACAATACTGCTGCCATTGACAGCGTGCTCCTCTAATGGTGCCACAGAAATCAGTCCCAAAATGGACTGCTAGCATTGGCCACAACACTGCCGTACCTCCACAACTTGCTATTACAGCAAACTGCGGCAATATGTTTCTTGTGCATGAGCACAAGCAGACATAATCATGCATGGATGGGATCACAGGGCCCAGAGGGCCCTAAGCTCCAACATGCAAAACAGATACCATTATGGACTGATGGGAGTGCAGGACCCTCTGGGGCTCTGCACTCCCACAGAGAAATAAGGAAATGATTATAATATCTCATAAATTATGGATGCAGCCAAATAAGGATATGCTTATAATACCTCAAAAAGAAATGAATTTTTTTTGCAAAAAACTTCTTTAATGCACTAGTTAGGGTTGGTTACAGCATCAAAAGTAGGGAAATATTGGATTAGGGTTTCCAACCCTAACATCCACCCCCACCCTGCAGGCAGCAACAGTGGTGGGGTGTGCCTTGGGGTTCTCAACCCTAACACTTACCAAATTGTCATATACTGTACCAATGTCACCTTATTTACTCATGGATGGGGTGAACATTAGGGTTGAGAACCCCAAGGCACACCTCACCCTTGTTGCTGTCTGCTTGTTGGGGGTTGTGTGCTAAGGTTGGAAACCTTTATCCAACATTTCCCTACTTTTGTCGCTGTAACCAGCCCTAACTAGTGCATAAACAAAGCTTTTTGCGATGAATATATTATAATATTCATTACAAAAATGCCCTTTTATCAGCAATTTTATTTAATTGGAAATTTTGGGAACCAACTGCACTCAAGCCCCTAAAAAGCAGGAATTGATTCAGTTAATCCAGATATAGCACATGCTGAGGAGCAAAGTGTGACTACCAGCTCCCCAGATTGTTCATAGGAATTGGGGGTCCCTTTTACTGCAACAGAGTGTATAATCTGGAGAAAGAGGGTAGCACAATTCTGCATCATTCTGACTCAGAATGCTCTGTACTTTGGGGTCAATAGATGGACCCTCTGCCAACCGCAGCTAGTGCAGAACGTGGTGGCCAGGCTGATGGTGGGCCTACCAAAGTCCTACCTTGTGACCTCTGTCCTGTGGGATTTGCACTTGCTGACTGTCAGGTGGAGGACTGTCTTCAAGGTGGGCTTTCTCACCTACAAGGCCCTATATGGCCTGGGCCCTGGTTACCTGTCTGAACCACCTAACTCCAGCTGTATGTTCCCTCTGCTCCTCCACTGAGGGCCTCCTGGCAATTCCAAGGGCCAGGATGAAAACCTTGTGGGATTGTTCCTTCGAGATGGCAGGCCTGGCCTTCTGGAATTCGCTGCCAAGATCTTTGAGGGAGGCCCCAGTGGTGGAAGCATTTAAAGGGGGTCTGAAGATCTTTTTAAAAAAGTGTTTTATGATAACAAATAATTCAGTTGATATATTTAACTTAGTGATTAAGAAACACTGTCTATACTGTCCAAATCTGCCTGTGATTGTAATGGCACCCAGAGCCTCTGGGATTGGGTGCCAACATAGAAATAAAGTTTTACTTACTTACTAGAATGCATTTTGGAAACCAGTGAGGAATTAGTTATTGTTTTTTTTTTTTTTTGCAGTTGATCTTTTTATTGAAGTATTTAAAAGATAAACAAACAACAAGTATATCCTATAACAATACTATATAAGGTTATATAAATGATAAACTAAGTAGCATAACATCTAACAAAGGAGGAAAACAAGACTATTCAATGGTAATAGAATAATTATGGGTTAACTACCTAAACTAAAACAGTTACAATATTATAATAAAAAAAGAAAAAGGCTTAGCACTACATAATATACAGTAAAAATAGAAGAAGTATAAGGTAAAAGAGGAGATATGAATAGTCGTAGTTGTACATTACTACAATGTATATATCGTTAGAGTGCTACTAAAGCTTATATAAAAAAGATTAAGAAAACAAGAGAAGAGGAAGAAATAACAAAGAGAAGAGAGTATCAAGTAAGTAGAGAAAAAGCGAGACCACAATCTGAGGAAATGGGGGATATCAATAAAAGGAGAGCGATAGATATTATATAAAGTATTTCAATCCATACTTTAAGTGCCAGATTGGCTAGATGAATCCAAATATTTAAAATATTCCTGCCAACATTTATTATATATGTTGAGTGATTCGAGAGAAATGTGTGTCATACGATCCAGGGAGGCATATTGAGATAAATGATTAAGAATATCAGGGAGAGTGGGGATTATATTAGATCTCCAATTCATAAGTATACTACATTTAGCTACAAGAAAAAGTATGGTTAACCATCTGTTCAAGGACTGGGGAATTTTATTGGGATGAGGGTCAAAAATACCAAGTATACAGTGTTTAGGATCTAATACAAAGGGTTAACCAGTCACTTTCATTGCAAATATATGAATCTGATGCCAACATTTTTGTATGGAGGGACAATCCCATAAAATATGAAGTAAATCGCCATTAGGCGAGTTACATCGCCAGCAGTTGTCATTATCCGTTAATCTCATTTTATGTAATACAGTTGGGGTCCTATACCATAAATGAAGAATTTTAGTCTGAATGAGCGAGCTACGTTTATCATTAAAAGATTTGTGGCAAGAAAGCCAACACCTATGCCATTGCTCATTTGTAACGTTATAGTGTAATAAGTTGCTCCATTTATTTTTTGCACTAATGGACTGGTTCGGTAGTGATTCTCTAATAACTTTATAGATGACACTATTCAATTTACATATTGTTTTTATCCATTTGGAGATGTGTTGATCATGTGAGGATTGATTCGTAATAAGTGCATGCTGTGCGAAGCTGTAGATATGTCCAAAAATCCTGGCGGGGAAGATTCCATTGAGTGCATAGATCAGAATAGGGTTTTATTCTTAACATATGGGGTTCAAGTATGTCTCTTAATAAAAGTATGCCTCTATTTTTCCAGGATCGACAGTAGATTGGATGGTTTTCGAGAGATATTTGGCTATTTACCCAGATAGGAGCATAAACAAGAGGGGTAGGATTTGATTTGAGATATTTATGAATTATTTTCCAGTAGAACGTGGATGGTATTATAGTGGGGTGAGATTTTAATTTGGAGGGGATGGGATTATAAAGAAAAGAAGTAGCAATGTTGTTAGAACAAAGAGAGGCTTCCATATTAACCCATAAAGGTGAATTGGCATCAGATTGAATAAACCATTTGATAGTCTGGGCTGCATGAAAAGCCCAAAAGTAGGCCTGAAACCAAGGGAGGTCAAATCCACCTCTTGGCCAATGTGATCTAAGTTTATTATGACTAAATCAGGGATTTTGCCATCCCAAATAAAATTACCTATTAATTTATCGATTTTAATGAGGAAGCAAGAGAGAAGTTTTAGAGGTATATTAGAAAAAAGAGACAATATTTTTGGAGCTACTGTCATTTTAACAGCAGAAATTTTCCCATTAAAAGTAAGATTAATCAATTTCCATCTGTCAAATATATTTTTAATGTTAGTTAGTAGAGGAGAGAAATTAGCATCCCAAACTTTATCCAATGTTGGGATGATCCGAATACCTAGATATGAGATACCTTGGGGAGCCCAGCGGAAGCCTAAAGGATCATTCATATAGGATTTACAGAGAGTGTTTAATGGTAGCATTTCAGATTTATTAAGATTTAGAGCTAGTCCTGAGATAAAGGTGAATTCATTAAGAAGTTTAACTAAAGGTTGCCCTGAAGATTGGAGATTTTCTAGGAGAATAAGAAAATCATCTGCATAAGATGGTGAAGTGTAGTGAGAGTTACCGTTAGGGATGCCTTTAATTATGTAGGATTGATGAAGAGCTGCAGAGAGAGGCTCCATGGCAAGTATAAACAAATATGGTGATAAGGGGCAGCCCTGTCTAGTGCCTCTTGCAAGATGAAAGGAGGGGAGTTGCTAGCAGTCACAAAGGAAGAAAGAGACTTGGGCATCATCACTGATGACCTAAAATCATCCAAGCAGACCTCTAAAGCAGTAGGTAAGGCTAGGGGGGTGATAGGGTGTATTAGTAGGGTATCACAAGTCGTAGAGGAGGTAATAATCCCTCTGTACAAGACATTGGTTAGGCCCCTCATCTGGAGTACTGCGTGCAGTATTGGAGCCACACCTTCACAAGGACATTAACCAAATTGAGGCAGTCCAGAGAAGGGCAACCAAAATGGTGCAGGGACTGCATCAGAAGACATATGAGGACAGATTAATGGAGCTCAATATGTATACCCTTGAGCAAAGGAGGAGAGAGGTGATATGATCGAGACATTTAAACACCTTAAGGGCATAAACAAGGTGAAAGAGTGTCTAAATATAAGAAAAATAGCAGAACAAGAGGACACAGCATGAGATTAGAGGGAGGCCGATTAAGGGGAATGTGAGGAAATTCTTTTTCACAGAAAGGGTGGTAGATGCATGGAATGGCTTACCACAAGAAGTGGTGGCTATGAATACAGTGCAGGGCTTCAAACAGGCATGGGATAGGCATAAGGGAGCAATACAAATGACTATGAATAGATAGGTCACTGACAGAGCAAAGGCCGATGGCACATTTATAAGGTAGAAAAAGAAATGGGCAGACTGGATGGGCCTTGCAGTCCTTATCTGCCATCAACTTCTATGTTTCTATGTTTCTATGGATATAGTTGTGTTAGTCAGAATTCGAGCAGAAGGGTGAGTGTACAATAATTTGATATAGGCGCAGAAGTTATTAGTAAAACCAAAATGTGATAAAACTTGGTATAAATAGTTCCAATTAAGGGAATCAAATGCTTTCTCAAAATCAATGGCTATAGCTGCGTCTGGTGTTTTAAGAGTTTTTGCTTTGTAGAGTAAATTAAACAAGGAACAAAGATGATCAGAACCAGTTCTATATTTAATAAATCCAGCTTGAGAAGGATGGATAAGTTTTGAAATTAATGAATCTAAGTGGAGGGTTAATAATTTAGAAAAGATTTTCCCGTCTGTATTGAGTAGTGATATCAGTCTATAACTTGAGGGAAGAGAAGGATCTTTATCTTTTTTTGGTAAAACAGTAATAATAGCCTCAGTCATAGTGTGGGGTAGTTTACCATTGGAAAATGCTTCCAAATAGACCTTAAGCAGTAAAGGGCAAAGAGTACCAGATAGGGATTTGTAGAAATTGACAGGGAAACCATCATTCCCAGGGGGATTTACCATTTTTTAAAGATGATAGTGCTGTTTGGATCTCTTGTAGGGTAAAGGGTTCATCCAGTACAGCCATATCTTGATGAAAGAGGTGAGGAAGATGCAGTTTATCGAGAAAATCATGTATTTGATTAGAAGAACTGGAATTTGGATGAGAATATAGTTGCTGGTAGAAAGAAAGCATAATATGATTTATTGTAAGGTTGTCTGTATAAATTTGGCCTGATGGATCTTTCAAACCAGCAATATATCTCTCCATCTGCTGAGTTTTAAGCTGATAAGAAAGCAACTTCCCACATCTGTCTCCTTGTTCCCAGTAGCGATGTTTAAGCTTTAAAAGGGCAAGTTCAGCTTTCCTGGATATTAATTCATTTATTTTAATTCTTAATTGGAGGATTTTGAGATGTAATGGTGAGTCGTGATTGGGTTTTTTTGTTTTATAGTACTGAGTTTCTTTTACTTTAAGGGTATTCTCTAAATTTGCTAGTTGTTGCTCTCTTAGCTTTTTTCTATGAGCTGCGAAACTAATAATTTTGCCTCTTATTGTTGCTTTTAATGCTTCCCAAACTGTGCCTTGAGATACCTCAGAGGTATCATTAAATGAGAGAAATTCTTGAATCTGGGCTGTAATCCAAGGAATAAATTCTGGGTGCCTCAGTAAAAGTGGATCTGAATGCCAAGAAGGAGATTTAGAGGGGGGTGGACCCCAAAGTAGATGTAAGCTAATAGGAGAGTGGTCTGATATGGTAATTGGAAGGATGTCTGTATTAATAGTTTTTTCTGTAATAAGAGGGGATGAAAGCCAAAAATCAATATGGCTGTAAGGTTTGTGTAATGGGGAATAAAATGTATAGTCACGTTGTCTAGGGTGGGAAAGTCTCCAGATGTCAGAAAGGCCCAGATCTTTCATTAGCAATGTCAAGGCATTTATGCTTTGTGGATGAGCATCATATGATTTATTACTTCTATCTAGGTATGCTTCTAAGGTTAAATTAAAATCACCACCCATAAGAATAGGTGAGTTGTTGTTATTATTAATCATAATTTGTTGAGCCAAGTTATGAAAAAATTCAGGGGAATCAGAGTTAGGGGCATAAACATTAACTAACATAAATGTACCTGTAGTGGAAGATAATTGAATTATAATCCATCTGCCCTCCGAGTCCGTAATAATTTTCTTTGGGCTCCAATTAAGAGACTTATGTAACAGAATAGCGACACCTCATTTTTTAGAGGAGGTAGAGGATGCAAATACTTGACCGACCCAATCCTTTTTTAACCTGTCAACATCATCTGACATAAGTTTAGTTTCTTGTAAGAAAGCGATATGTGTTTTATGCTTCTTAAGGTAGGTAAGTATTTGTTTTCGCTTACAAGGAGAATTGAGTTCCTTAACATTCCATGAGTGTAATATCAAATCACTCATAATGATAAACAGTAAAATAGGAAGTTACAAATCGGAAGGAGGGACTCATAAAAAACCAAGTCAGAGGGTGTCAAAGGTTCTAAAGGCAGATGAGTAGGTTGTGCAAATGTGAGCAGGATCTTTAGAACATATGGATTCAGAATAATATGATAAATATGCCTATTGAGTCTCACTAAAGAGAGATAGAGGAATAGAATAGTAGAGAGAATATTCCTAGAAACAACGAAAACTTGTATATTACAGTAAGAACATTTGTGAAGTGTAGAGAGATAGGAGTCGGTACACATACCTGAGACTCTCTCGCCACACTACTAGGCGTGTAAACACGTAGAAGACACTTAAGAAAAGGTTACATGCAATATTCCTAAGTTATTAACTATGTGTAACAATATCTTATAAGTAATTATTATGACTAGCACTCAAATATTTAAGCTAGAACCCTGGGAAAAAAACAATAAGCATCATACCAAAACAATGCATAAAACATTTTTAAAGTAATAATTAAACCAGACATAATAATAATGTTGAACTATATCAAATTAGTTCAATAAGAAAGAATAATATGCCAAAATAACATTACATATCCCTGATTAGCATAATCAAAAGATAAAGGCTTATAAGGCATATAAACATCCATATGAGCTTAATAAAGAATGGATATGTGATATATGTGTGCTATTAGCTTAAAGTAGTAGGTGGACTAAAAAAATATATATATATAGACAACCACTATGTAAATATATATATATATATATATATATATATATAGCACTTGCCATAAAGTAAAAATAAGTCTTTAAATGTAGTAAACATACATGGCAATATGTTATATTTTATGTTTCACTTTTTTATTTTACTGATAAACTGACCACTAGTAGCACACCTATGGGCCTGGGAAAAAAACCTGAAAGAAAAAAAAAGGGGAAATGGTATATATCCGGGTAAATAGGTTTACACATTTAGATTATTTTAGCAAGAATATGCTTATAAATTCAATTGAATGAAAGAAATACTGCCCCTAAGTTTCAAACGCGATTTACAGCCTTAATATTTCCAATCCAGCTGAGTGTGAAAGCTCTAATAGGTTAAGCTAGGAAACGCATTTGAACAAAAGAAAAAGCAAAAAAAAAAAGGAGTAACCAAAAGTGGTACTAAAATGAAGGGCTACACATAAATGTTCACGCACAAAGTAAGAGATACATGGCAATCAATGAACCTTACAGTTCTGCAACCAGTATACAATGATGATTACGTTGATCTTCAGTCTCCCCTAGTTTTCTTTTTTCCGGGGGTTTAAGAAATCAGTCACCAGATTTGCCTAGAATGAAAAAGGGGAATTAAATGTAGACTGCAGATTTGTGAGAGCATCAGTCAGTGGCTCCTAGACTTCTTCACGAAGTGCTCCACGAAGGTGGTAGAGAAACATTTTGAAGTGGAGCACACCTGTTAGATAGCGCTAGTGGAGTGGAAGAACCGACCTGTTTACAAATTCCAAGTAATAAATGATAATGAGATATTATTCCAGCATCGCTAATGTCTAGTATATAGAAAGCCAGAAAATTCCTTTCATATTCATAAGCGTAGAGGCTTGGGTAGGAGCAGTTGGATTAGATGTAAACTGTGCAGGTTTCTCTGAATACATGTCATTTATATAGGCACTAGCAGGAAAAAACGCCGGTCCACCTAGGAGGGATTCAGGGCAATAATTAGATCTAGTGCATCACTATTAACAGATGTGATGGGTGCATTTCAAGATGTGTTGGGAAATGCAGATGCACTTCAAGTAAGCAAAGAAAAAAAAGAGAAGCTCTAAATACAGCCCTTGAAATTTTGGTGCGATTTACAGCCTTACTCAGACCAAACCGGCTGGGAGTAATAGTGTTACATATTTTAATATGAGATTACGGGGGCTTAATATAGATACTCGCAAATAATATCAGGACCTCCTATCAGTCAGTGCTTGTGACGATTATTTATCTGAGAAGCAGTATTATGGATTCTGTTCTTTAGTTTCCCCTTTCTTTTCTTTTTGGGAGGTTCTGCTGATTTGGATGGGGAACTAGATACCAGCTCTGCCCATGAGGAGTCAGGTGAATTGGTATTAGGCAGGGCATTCGCATAGGTATCAGCAGGTGGATCTAAATCATCTTCTCGGCATTCTTCATGAGAAAAGAGTGAATCTTCGCATAGTGGAGTATATTTATTAGACAACACAAGAGGAGTGGAGAAGTCAACATGCTTTTCGGTTTGCAGGTCCAACATAGAAGGAGTGTCATTCGAGCAGCAAAAATGTTTAGCATGCAGAGATTGAACAGACTTTTTTTCTTGTATACGCATTGAAACTCTGGCAGAAGCTGAAGTTTTAATTGCGGTTTGTGCAGGCTTCTCTATGGTTTTTGGATTAGTTTCAAAGACGTTCACTGGAGATTGACGGACCTCTTGGAAGGAATTCGGATCAATATTTAGGTCAGCTGCAGCACAATCAATAGGTATAGTATGTGTAGTTTGAGGTATATTGAGGAACGTTGATAAAGCTTCAGGTGTGTGGAAATCTTTAAATTAATCATTCAGAAATAGACGCATTGTGGCTGGGTAGCGTAAAGCAAATTTAATACACCGCTGGTGCAAAACAGTTTTGATAGGATTATAAAGTCTGCGTTTATTAGATAGTTCTTTTGAGAAATCTCTAAAAATTGATATTTTATGATCCTGCCAAATAAGCATACCCACTTGCCTTGCTTTTTGGATGATTAATTCTCTGTGAGCATAATTCAGGAATCTGGCGATGATGGGCCTTGGTTTTTGAGTAGGACCAGGCCTTGGGCTTAGAGTATGATGAGATCTCTCAATAGTGAGGTCTTGGTCAGGAGGAAGTTTAAGCAACATTGGAAGCGCAAGTTTCAGAAGTGCACTGGTATCCCCGAGCTCTGCACCTTCAGGAAATCCCAGAAATCTAAGATTGTTACACCTGTTTCTGTTTTCAATGTCATCAATTTTGTCCTGAAGATTTTTAATAATTCTATCCTGTTCCCTGATTGTAGCTTTCAGATCCAAAATAGAGCCTTCATTTTGAATTGTTTTAGATTCTGTAGCAGAGATTTTTTGGTCAAGCAATTGTACATTAGTAACATTTTGTTGTGAGGTTATTTTTAAGTCATTTAACTCATTGATTAATTGCTGAAACATTGATTCAATTCTGTTGAGAGAGCTGATTTGCAAAGGTTGGTCTGCCATTATTGCAGGCCAGAAATAGAGCAACTGTCTGATTGCAGATATAAAATACTATAACTGCAAGATAGCAAAAATACTATACCAGAGCTGAGCTGTGATGCAGGTAGAATAAAGACCCAGTATTTGGCAAAGAATGAATGTCTGGCTAGGAGCGGATGGATAATGATAGTTGGTGATCCCAGGTTTAGCAGAATTAGGCAGCCATCTTCAGCTCAGCCAAGCCATGCCCCCTCAGTTATTGTTAACTAATAACTGCATTGCACAAATGGAATAGGTGTAACTATCAACTAAAGCTAAACAAGTGGAGTGTTGGTTGAAAATAACCGAGCCATTATATAATCTCAACTAATAATAAATAAATGTTAAATTAACACTCAATTAATAAGGATTAGTTAACTCTTAAGTAGAAGACAGATTTATAGATGACTAACTGCCGAATCAATTAAGAATTACTGTAGTTAGCAGCTGGTTGTTCTACAATGGGTTAGCAACTAATGCATTTAACAATTTCAACCAAAGCAAAACTAATTAATAGTTGAAAATGTATTCATTATTAGTGATATGAGTCAGTTGACTATTAGGTCTACTTTATGTTATTGTATGGGTGATGTCAACTAACAGATCATTCTTTACGGAAGACAGAAACAGAACTGAATCTGAGAATCAGCAGTTTACCAACAATACCGTCCTGCCTCTCCTGTAAGACTGCAGATAAATTGTTTCATGCCAGCTGACAAATTTAAGTATTTACTTAATATTTTTGCTCAAAGGTAAGTGCTGGGAGTAGCTTTTTTTTGGGGGGGGGTCATGTTTTGTTATATGCAATTCAGTGGTTATACATTATAGACTAATATATCTGATTATGTCTGCCATAAGATAAGCTATGATGTTACCTTGAAAGAAATCTTTTCTTTATTCACAAACTGAAACTAATGGCTTTTGCTGAAGTCTTCAGAGGTCTACTGTCTACAATGCAGTGTATGTTTCTATAAACTGTAGTGCATTCTTAGATTGTAGTGTGCAGCTTAGTTAATAACTATATAATATTTATAATACTGCTTGTTTTGATCTCTTCTGGGTGACAAATGAGTGATGTCATACATATCAAAGAACCTTTTAAACACTGTCTGTGAACATATATGAGCCATAATAATAAAAATAACTTACTGCCAATCAAAAGAAAATATTCTGATTGAAGGTCCCAGTCTAGAATTATGATATTACACAGGCTGATTGCTCAATAAGGCCCTCTTTTAAAATACTGTTGATTCACATTATGGTTGTGCAGTCTGGCTCTACCACGAGTATTTGACAAAAAGTTTGTCAAATGACCGGACAGCAAAACCTTCATGTCAACCACATTTGCGGTCATCAGACAGTTTCCGAGTTGGAAACTTGTTTTCTTCAGGGGTCTTTGCCCCCTGAACCTCCCACATGGGGTGTTGTGCCCCCAACACCCCCCACTTTTAATAATCAACTCCAAGTTGGAACTGATTGGGAAGGGGGTGAAAATCCCACAAATACAGTGCCTGGGTCCAGCGACTGTCTGTCAAGTGACTTGGCTATGTAGTAGCTGTACTGATGGTCGCTGTAAAAGTGTCACTGTCAGCGGTAGATACCGTACAGTCTGAAGGATGGAGTGAAATGAAGATACTGAAGAAAATATGAAGGTGAAATTAGAATAATTTCTCTGGCACATCTGTATGCATATGTATTCAAGTACTGGTAGTGCATGGTCTGAAGAGAATTTTAAAATTTACAATGATGTGACACATTCAGATTACACCCCCTTCCACAGATTTGCATAACCATTACGTTTTAAACTTTATTTTAGGCTTCAAAATTTATGTAGGTAGATGGGACAGACTTAAAAATAAATTGAAAACTTGCTGTCTTTTTGTTAGAGTTACTTATCCTACATACTGCTTTAATTCCAAACTGCCTCTTTTTATCCTGATTCTCATGGATGCTACCCCTGATTGTAATTGATGTTTCACACATACATTGTTCTGTAATTGACTGGGTGAGTTAGTGCAGATGTGACAACCTTATGCTGTACTGTGGTTCACTGTGTTGGCTTGCAGAGATGTCACATGCTGACTGCTCACTACGGTCCTCTGTTTGGCTATTATTGTCAAGCAAGTTAATATACTTGATGATCGTGCAGTCCAGAAGATTAAGTGGAATGACGAGATTGCAGAAAATATAAAGGTGAAGGGAAAATTGCTGTGTCACATCTCCCATTGGGTCTTTCAGTATAGCCTAGAGGTTAGAATAATGAGCTGTGTTTGTCCCCTTACCACAGATTATATAATGGCTTCCCTCTCCTATATCTAATGGAAGAGTATGGGGGTGAAGTCCCCTGTAAACAGAAAGTTTATTCTATCCCACCTCAAATCTCTCAAAGCCAAGGCAGCCCTCTTGCAAGAGCTAAGCTTCAAGAGGAGGATCAGCTAAACTGCATAAGGAATGGGTGGGCATGAAAGTCCACAGCAGAGCTCAGTCCTCAAAAGTTGGAGTTTCTATCTTGGTGCATAAGTTGCTCCATGGAACCATAGAGGCCTCAGCTTCCAACTCAGCTGGCAGGTAGGTACTTGCAAAATATGTCACCCTTGAAGGGCTTCTGGTGGTTGCTGATGTATATGGGCAAAGCCAGGATGCTCTGATGATGTTTAATGATCTCCACCACACCCTTATGGCCCATATTTCTCATGATGTTTCACTGTTACTGGGTGGAAATTTCAACTTGACTTTAGATGCCTACATGGATAGAAACTAAGGACACCCTGAGCCACATGTCAGAGTCAACATATAATGTCTGTGCTCTCCCTTCAAGATATCTGGCACATACAGCACCCCCAAGCCTTAGACTGTGCCCATTTCTCTGCCACCCACTCAACATCAAGTCGTATTGATTTCTGCTTTACCCCTCCCTAGCATCTCAGATGATTCCAGACTCTCTCATAGCTCCCCACTATGTATCCACTCATACCCCAGTAAAACTTGTTGTAAGGTGGGGCCCCATGCCCTCAAGATCTGCAACTTGGTACCTGGATCATCTTCTACAGACCAGGACTTTGCTACCTGGCTCTGAAAGGAGGCTTTTGGCTACTTTGAGTTGAATAATACAAACAATACAACAAAGGCCACCTTCTGGGAAGCTTTCAAGGCTTTTAGTAGAGCCCGAATTACAGCCTATGAATCAGCACATCGCTGATTAGGGATATGACCCACAAAAAGCTTGAGGCAGAGTTAGATGTGAAAGAGAAAGAGCTTAAAAATCTACCCCAGCACATCTGCAACCCTCCTTACTGAGATAACTCTGCTCCCTCTGGATGTAGCTCAATTTCCTTGCTTTGAAGAAGGCAGAACTGGTTGTCCTGCAGTTAAAATGCTGGTTCTGGGATAGTGGGGAAACTGCTGTCATACAGATTATGTAAGCAACAAGCAAGTACTGTATCTTCACAGCTTATGGGATAGGACTAGCTTGTTCCAGACCCAGCCCACATAGATAAATCACATTATGCAATCCTTCTACACAGAGCTGCACTCTTCCCAAGGCCCCCTACAGCAGGGTAAGCTTGATGCCTTTCTGGCAGGTCTCTCCTTCCCCATGCTGATTGAGTTCCACAGAGTTCAGCTGGAAGCCCCACTCACAATTGCTGAGATCCAGACCTCCATCTCTAATCTATCTCCCCATAAAGCACCCAGGAGTGATGGCATACCATTCAACCACCATCAGTTGATCCCTGTGATAGTTTTCCATGTCCTCCACTATGTTCTTCTCAGATCTCACATCTCCGAGTCTCCCTCCGATGATGCGAGAGTCAGTGATTATGGTTCTACCTAAGGAAGGTAAGGACGTCACTACTTTGGGCAGTTATAGGTCCATCTCGCTGATAAACACAGATGCAAAAATTCTCACTAAACACTTGCCACTACACTGGAACAGATCTCCCCCCATTGTCCATCCCTCCCTAGTGGGGTTTGTGAAAGCATGTCTTAGCTCTGATTAATACTGAGTACTGTTCTCCTTGATGTCCCAGGCAGTCTCAACCCCCCTGCTGCAGTGGTGGCCATTGATTTTGAAAAGATGTCTGATTTGGTGGAGTGGGGATACTGATATGCCCTGTTACACAAGATGGGATTTTGCCCTCATTATGTGGGGTGGATATATATACTGTATACTCAGCCCACTGCCACAATCCTGACCAATTCAACCCATTCAAAACCCTTCAAGTTGGAGAGGGGCACCCATCAAGGCTGAACTTCTCTCCTGTGTTTTTCATTTTGGCCATAGAGCCACTAGTTCTCGCTGTCTAGCAACATCCTCAACTGTAAGTCATTCAGGTTGGCTCCAATGACATGCATGCTTCTCCAGGATGCCCCCTCCAGTGTCTTTCCCTTCCACTGCTTCTTAGCCTCCTTTTGGGAATTGTTAGGCCACAAAACCAAGCCAAATAATATGGAGGTTCTGCCACTAAATAACCATTTTGTTTAGCAGAATCTTGCTGTCCTTGGTCTGTAATGTTCCCCCAAAGGTATAACATATCTTGAAATCTGGATCTGGGTGGATCTGCCTGGGGTAGCATCAGACAACCTGACACCACTTCTGAAAAAACTCAAAGACTGTGACTGCAGGAAGCTAGTGCATATGTCCATGGTGGGGAAAATTGCAATAATTATTCTGACCCCTAAACTGATTCACTGTCTGGCTCACCTAGCTGTGGATATTAATGTCAACTGGTTCTCCAAAATGGATATTCTGATAGGATATTTTCTATGGGATGGTAAATGGTCCCATTTCAGTACCTTTAAGTTGAGGGCCACTTGGAGGAAAGGCTGCAGGGGTCTTTCATGCTTCTATGCCTACTATGTATCTTTCTGATGTGCCCAAGCCCTGCACTTGTTCTCCACACCTTCTGCAGAAGGCCCCCCTTATATGGGTGGAAATTGAACAGCAGGTAGGCCCATTTGTAAACCTGTTTGTCCACCTCTTTGCCAAGATTCCAGTGTTAAAGCAGAGGGACCCACTGCTGTACCTGCACATAAGGCATGAAGAAAATTAGAATCTCGGTTGTGGGTGCCCATTACCTCTCAATCACTACTCCCCCTTTAGCAGAACCCATTAATTGAGGTGGGGGGCACCCATTACTTTGGGTGCCTTAGTGTATTAGAGGGATTCATAACCTGCAACCAGCCACCTCATATTTGAACTCTTTTGGGAACCTCAGGGACCAGATTGATCTCCAGAATGGAGACTTCTGAAAGTACCTATAAATTAGAATTGCCATTGCAACCTGCCAGAAAAAACCCTCCCCCACTCTTCTAACACCTCTTCCTTGCTTACAGGCATGGCCTGATTTATAAGAATATACTGCATGAGGTGCCTGTCCCCTCAGAAGGGGCAAGGTGCCAATTGCCACAGACCCTGTGACTAGACATTCTCAAGGGTCACTTGGTTCAAATGTAGCCACTTACTCACAAAGCCTGTCCAGACAACAGAAGTCTACTCATTCAGAACAAGATTATGCACTTCTGATACCACACTTCTGCCACATTAAAATTGCTTGGGTTCATAGAGCATGATCTGTGCTGGAGATGTGAGTGCCAGATGTAGATCTCCTCCTCATTATATGGAATTGCCCTAAACTTCAATGGTAATGAAAACAAATCCATGCATGCTGCAATCAGGTAATGAGGGAAATTGTTCCGCTCTCTGTCATAGAGGCATGGTCAGGAAGCATAGCAGACCAGGAGCAGTTAAAAAGCTAACAAACAGAAATGTATTATTACAAAAACAATAAAATAAAAAAAAATAACATTTGTACAGGATGGCTTTTAACACAAGCAGTCCAACCAAAAGTCCTTCTTAGTGCATCTCCAGATCTAAATCTAAAACTGAAGAACCAAAAAAATTGTTGTCTTTGTATTTTTTCACTGCATCCTGTTTTTCACAAAATGTAACAAATTGGTCAGTTTCATTCCTGAGCAAGTAAATCCAGCCTGCACAGGTATAACACAATAGAACAGGATGTCTCGAAGTACGTCCTATAGACAGTTCTGGAAAAAGCTTGAGGAGGTCAAAAGATCTTTCAAAGTCAAAACCTTTGAATTTATAGCTTGCTTACTTTTCTAATAAACTGAAGCTGTGTTCTGCATTTGACTTCAAACAACATATCTATGTACATTTACTAACCAAGGATCTCAGCTTCAAACAAATATCCACATACAGCATGCTTTCTCAACCACAGAGAATCAAGGAGGAAATAAAATACAGAAACAGCAACTGAAGAAAAGGAGATAGCAGGAGAAAGCGTGGGATCTTTCCAACTTGCCAAATCCTCAAAGCTCCCAGGAAAACGATGTGATGGTGCAATCAAATAGGCAAAGACAGACAGGTGACAGAAAAGGAGATGACAGGATAGATCCTTACTGTTAACTCAATCTCCATAACAAATGGGACAGGATGCTATTCAACCATGTCACATAACTGCCCCATCCCTTTTAAGAGGGAACCTGTTTAAAAAAAGTAGGCTTCCAAACTCTCTTTATACAGTAATTCACTTAAACATTCTAACATAGAATGTACAGTTCTCTGCATATGCAGGACCCCATTTTTTCATACCTCATTTTACAGAAAACAGTTCAGTTTAAATGCGTACATTTTTTTCAATCTTTTGAATTCTCAATTCCTGATCAATATCTGCACAGAAAATCAGCACTGATATTCTCTTTTTCAGATTTGTGTATAACTTAAATGGCTGTAGTGCCAGATACCATCTTGTGGTTCTGGAATTTTTATCCATCATTTGATTAAGCCAACAGAGAGAATTATGATATATTATAAGCACAAAGTCAGCTCCTAGCAAGTAAAATTTAAGGACCCCATGGCCCATTTTGCAGCAAGACATTGCTTCTCAATGGTGAAGTACCTATTCTCTCTGCTGTAGAATTTCTTATTGGTATACAGAAAGGTATGTTTCTTCCCATCTATATCTGACTCAGGACTGCACCCAGGCCTACCTCTGATGCATATGTCTGTAACAGAAATTTTTTCTCAAAGGCTGGGCTTCTTAAAACAGGGGCTAAGCATAATGCAGCCTTGATGGCCTGAAAAGTGTAATCACACTCTGGGGTCCATTTCAAATTATTCAAGCACCTTTTTTCATGAGTTCAGTGTGGGGTATAGCTAACTGGGCAAAGTTGGGAATTAATCTTCAGTAGTAATCAGCCAGCCCTAAAAATGATCTGAAATATTTTGTTTAGGGATAGGATTGTTAGCTACAGTTTCTCTCTTAGAAATATCTGGCTTTTCTTCTCCATTTCCAAAAATGTCTGCCTTCCTGCATGCCTACAGTAACTCACACTTGGAAGGTTTAATGGTCAGACCTGTTTTTTTGATAGATTGGATAATTGCTCATAGATATTTCAGGTGGCTTTCCCAGTCTGGACTGTACACCACATCATCCAGATAAACAGCACAATAATCACTGTGAGGGGCTAGAATTACATCCATGTACTACTGGAACATAGCAGGTGCACCACGGAAACCAAATGGCATGGTGGTGAACTGACATAATCCAACAGGACTGAGAAATGCAGTTTTGTCTCTGGATTCTATAGCTAAGGGAATTTTCCAGTAACCCTTGGTGACATCTAGTGCACTGATGTACTTGGCACTTCCCAATCCAGCCACCAAATCATCTATTCTTGGTATGGGAAAACTGTCAAATTTAGACACTTGATTAAGTTTCCAAAATCAAGGCAGATCCTTATACCCCCTTCTGTTTTATTTACAATCACCACTGGTGATGACCAAGCAAGGCTCGATTCTTCAATGATATCCAACTTTCATTTTCAGTATTTCTTTCATCATGTCTGCTCTTAACCACTCTGATATTCTGTATGCCTTTTGTTTGATAGGATGAGTATTCTCTTTCACTATTATGTGCTCAACCCTTTTTGCTCAACCTGGCAATGTAACAAAAGCACTTTTAAATGTCTTTATGAAGTTATGAATTTCTGCAGTTTGTTTGGAGGTTAAGGAAACATTCACCTTTACATAATCAGAAGTTACAGTCTGTTCCAGTCTGTCATAGTTATATCAAGTTGTAACATGGCATAAATGCAATCACAGAATAACTATCTTACACTGGACAAACAGCATCAGCGACTACAAAGCAACAGTGACTTAATGCCATGGTAGAGCCAGATTGCCTGTGTAGTACCATAGTTATCCACAGTAAGTTCCATGGCAGAGTTTTAATTGTTTACCACCCACCCACCCACCCAGGTGGACACTATTCACTGGCCAAATATCGATCTTTGAGCATAACTGGCAATAAAAGTGAAACCAGCTTAAGAAGTTATCGTTCTCCATCTGACACAATTACTAATATAGTACTTTTTCTCCTAACTTACAAGTCAGGATTGGTGATAGATCCTTCATATGAGCTATTGTTCAGAAGTTGATTTCTCAGAGAATGACAGAGCTACTGCATTACCCATATTATTTACATATCCATAATGCAGTGCTTGAAAGTTAGGAAAGTAATGTATTTTCATACATGGTAAAAAGTAAGTAAAACAGAGGTTGTAACATATTTTATTGATTACTTTATGAAATGGGCTGCGTTACTTTGCTTTTCTGCGTATTGAACACAAAATAGTATTAAGTATTTAGGTCATTGCAATATAAATAAATAACACTCTACTCACATACTCTAGGAAGCAAATTATATAGAGAATAATGGATAGGTAGCTGGTCATAACAAGGATTTTACACCATCCCCTTCCCGAGAGCAAAGCTCAAGGGGTTTATTAAGGCATCCCACCCCGGGGGTGTAAAATCCAAGTTGTAACTGGCTACCCATGTTTTATTTTGTATAATTTCTGGTACCTATTTTTTGCCTGTGCAACTTACAATTTTACTTAGAAAAGAGAATGTTGTTATAACCAGCTGGTTATAATGACAGAATTATAACCAGCTTTTCCTATGTTAAAAAAATAGAAACCACTCATTATATAAAATGTTACACATAGTTATTCTCCTGTTGATCAGTATACCTACCCACAGATGGAATATTGTGGTGACAGAAAAATTTGGCTGATAAGTAATATGAGTAGAAATGGAACAATTTTCAGCAAGCAGTTCTATACTTATTATCTTTGTTTATTAATATAGTACAATTTCCTAACTTACTGTCAGGATTGGTGCTAGGTTCTTCATATAAGCTACTGTTCAGAAGTTTATTTTTCAGAGAATGACAGAGATACTGCATTACTCATATTATTTACATACCCACAATGCAGTGCTTGCAACTCATGGAAGTAATGTATTGTCTGTCATACATGGTTAAAAGCAAGTAAAACAGATGTTGTAACATATTTTATTGACTACTTTAGGAAAGGAGCTGAGTTACTTTGCTATCCTGTGTTTTGAACATAAAAAAGTATTAAAGTATTTAGGTCATTACACTATAAATAAACAACACTCTACTCATATACTCTAGAAAGCAAATTAATATGTTAGGAAAAGTGTTATACTGCTTTTCTTTGTTATATATTACTTTGTCAATGTGCTTGCCATGTCACAAGCACATTAAACCACTCCAGAGCATGGTTCTGCTTGTGGCATTAATCCATGGTTGGCTGGTTAGGTGCACTCAACCTTTTGCCTCATATCCCAAACAGCCAAACCATGGATTAATACCACAGTAGAACCATGCTCTGTCATGGTTTAATGCTTACATCTTCCCTAACAGTTTCTGGTAATACTAACAAAGCAGCCTTTGGTATTTTTTTAACCCATTTCTTCAGGAGGTTAGCATGGTGTATCTTGGTAGGATTTTTCATATTGGTGTCCAATCTCATAGTTAACTTTACCAGTATACTGTACCTTTATCACTCTATGAGGCCCTTGCCACTTCAGTAACAGTTTATTTCCTGTGGTGGGTAACAGTAATAACAGCATTTCACCTGGGTCAGAAACTTTTTCTTTTGCCCCATGGTCATAAGACACCTTCTACTGGTTTTGGTCCTCTTCCTGATTACCAAGGCCACTGATTTTCGGTGATTAAAACACTGAAATTCCATTTTCAATACTTCAGATTCCGGAATTGCACCGGTGATTGTTATTCTAATTTCCGGATTTTACCAGGATTCTGCTGTCATTCTTTTAGTGTGTGTATAAATAATCAGAATAAAAGAAGGCTTAATATACAGAGCATTAAATAAAGCAAGTTGAAAATTGTTCAGGAAGCAATTATAACAAAAATACAAGTTTTGTAGAATTACTGATCTAGTATAAAATGGCAGATTCCATGAAATCTTTGTTTTTACCGGTGATCAGGCAGCCCTAATTCCGTAATTTTACCAGGTTTTCCAGTAAAAACCAAAAAACAGTGGCCTTGCTGATTACTATGGGCAATTTCAACATACTTTGCCAATTTGTTTCTCAATGTACACATGTAAGATATAATATATGTTCTCTGAATGGGATTATCTTCCCCTGTTTCTTTTGTTACATCTGGTGGCCCTCTATGCTGACTACCATACAGCATTTCGAAGGGTGAAAAACCTGTTGATGCTTGTGGCACTTCTCTGTAAGCAAAACCCAGGTAAGGTAAGTATTAGTAGCAATTATTCTCTTCTCTTTTCAGAAGCTTTTTTAGCATGCATTTTAGGGTTTGGTTAAAATGTTTAACAAGACCATCTGTCTGAGGGTGATAAGGGGACATTCTTATGGCAGTGATACCTAGTAGTCGGTACAGCTCCTTCAGCATGGCAGCATCAAAATTACTACCCTGATCATAATAATCTTTTTAGGTATGGACATTCTGCTGAAAATGTTGGCAAGCCCTGCTGCCACTTTTGGGGCTGTAACAGTACACACTGGAACTACTTCTGGGTATCAAGTGGCATAGTCACATACTACCAAAACAAATTGATTACCATGTTTACTTGTGTCTTAGGCACCAACCACATCCATCCTATCTGCAAGATCTCCTTTCCCCCTACTGGCCACCCTGGGCACTCCGTTCTGCTGGGGGGGGGCTCCTTGGAGTTCCCAGAGTGAGGCTGTGGCATTCTGGAGATAGGCTGCTTTCAGTGGAGGCCCCACTCTGTGGAACTCCCTTTCTGGATATCTTGGGGAGGCCCCATCAGTGGAAGCCTTTAAGAGACAACTAAAAACAACTGTTCCAGCAGGCTCTTAATGATTGATAAATTTTAAATGGGTTGGATAGAAATTTCATGTCTATGTTGAATTGCTGCTATGTTTATTTTGTTTTTCGAATTGTATTGTACAGCACCCAGAGTCCCTAGAATTGGGCTCTTTATAAATAAAATATCTGTCTATCATTGAAATTATCTCAAAAGACACATCTATCAATGGTATGGGCATCAGAAGCACCTTGTCTTTTTTAATCACTGGGTCTACTTTCTGACATTCAGAACAAGAACTACAATAGCTAGCAATGTCTCATGGATCCTAGGCCAGTAAAATCTGTACAGTAATTTGACAAGTGTGCAATGACTCACTGAGTGACCAGCCATAGGACCATCATGTGCTATCTGTAACAACTCAGTTCTATATATCTCTCTCTTGTATCACCAATTGTTGTATCTGTCCCTATATCTGAGGATTAACTCAAATGCTGTATACTAGCCCATTACATTTTTAAACATTGATTCACCCTTTTTTTGTTTCACTTGCACCTGCTTAAAATAACCTTAGAGAGAAGCATCATTAGTTTGCTCAGAAACAAAATCACAATCAGTTATCAGTTTATTTTCATATATGAACCCCTTTTGTCTATCAGTCTGTTGTTTCCACTCTTTTTTTCATGAGTCTTCTTTCTTTCCTGGACTTCTGGATCTTGGAGCTGGGCTCAAACAAGTCTGAATCCAAGTCACCAAAAGGAAAAGTGTCCCCACCCTTTGAGATTTTCTTTGCCTGCGCTCTTGTCATCAAAGTTGCTGAAACTGCAGCTTTTTCTCCTTCTGTGCTTAACTCATCAATTCCAGGCAAGTCATTTCCAATTATCACAGGCACAGGTCTCTTTAGTATTACTCCTACTTTCATTTGCTGTGACACCCCATTAATGCTCAGAGTCACATGGGTGAGGGGATAGTACTGAGTGACTCTGTGAATGCAGATGACCCCAGGTGCCTGGCCATTTTGTATAGCAGTTTCCCAGCACTTCAACATGCACCAGGGTCTGTCTGCTTCCTGAATCTATAAGTCCCTTCACAGTCTTATCTGCCACCTTGACATCTGTTAAATACTTGCCCCAAATTGCTAAGGCCAAATGTGCTTCAGTGTTAGCCTTCTTAGCTGTATGACAGTTTCTTGCAATATGGCCTGTCTTAATACACTTACAGCAAATAAAGTCTTTGTGTTCAGCTTTGTTACCCCCACCAGAATTCTTATCTGATCTGGAATTAAATCTGGAAAAAAAGAGCCTTACCAATCCTTGGCTGTTGATTCACTACTGCATGGTTTGTCTGGCCATCTAATAGTCTTCAGCCAAAGAAACAGCCTTTTCCCCATTTTCTGGTCAGTGTTCATTTACCCAAAGCTGCATGTCTGTAGACAGGATATTGATGAAGTGCTCCATTGTAAGTGTGTCAATGATCTTTGGGAATGTTTTGCCCTCATCTTGGAGGCATTTAAAAATGAGTTCTCTGGGTTGGGTGAAGGCTTCTCGAGGATTGTTGACTGAACTGTACTTCAGGGACCGGAATCTGTGCCTGTAAGTCTCTTCTGAGATGTCATACATTTTCAGGATTTCTATTTTCACAAGGTTATAGGCTTCTGACTGTGCAGTCTCCACACTGCTGTAGGCAAGCTGGGATTTACCTGTCAGAAAAGGTACCAGCCTGATTGCACATTGGTGCTTTGGTCATTCACAGGCTCCTACAATCCTTTCAGAAGTTGTCAAATATGCTTTGATATTGTCTGAGGAATACAGCTTTGTACTGTAAGTTTAATGTCATTTAAGTTGTTTGTATTTTGTTGATCTGCTGGATCTGTACCAGATTCTCCAGCTTTGGTAGTTTGCAAGGCATCCAGCCATCACTACTTCTGTCTAGAGATGGGTGAAGTGGCCTCAATTCACTCTGCAGAGTGATTAGCGGAGTGATGGTGAATTCGTGGAGTGCTCCACAATGTGAAGTGGAGTACTTCGTGTTATAATGGGTAACACGATGTCCATTGAAAACAATGACTTCACATTACTCCGCCTTCCCAAAACACTACTGCACCAACCGTTAAGGTGCAGTACATTGAAAGCAATGCACTTCACCTTGTTTTTAAGCTCCAAAGGCAAATTTTGCAGTGATTCATGGGATTTCAAATCACATGGGCTCTAGATTGTTCTGCATAGTCTCAGTTCAGGGTAGTGTGTGCAGGAAGCTGTAAGAGACAGTCTGCTATGAGAGCTGTCTGTGATTCAAACCTTCTAAAAGCTGTCAAAAAAGCCTTTTTGAGTAATTTTTTTTGCTGAAACTTTAGTTCATCTATTGTAGGAAACCTTCCTGTGCTCATATCATTAAGCATTTACAGTTTGTGTGTGGATTTTGAATGTTAATGTACAACATTCAGTCTGTGTACTGAGAGACAGTGAAAGTGTGCTTTGGGGAGGGGTGTATCTGTGGTGTAGGTAGATTAACTTGGAAAAAAAGACAGTTCTTTCTGTTTTGGTGATATTTTTCATGTATAACTGTGTTAATGTACACACAGTAATATTTTCAATAATTCTTGACTTTTTTTCTGATTGTTGTGGTGCAGCAGTGCATCATTTTAGTTTGTTTCAAATACATGGTTATATTACTGAAGTTTTCAATTTGCTATGCATTTCTTAGTGTGTATGTGAGTATGTGTGATGTGTGTCATCAAATCAGACACCTTTTATTGTGTCACATAGTAATTTCAGCAATGTGAACCTGCTAGCCACTGCAACTGCATGATTTTTGTACTTCTTTGTGATATCTTTACTGGTACTAGTACTAGTGACTGTTACTGCAGTTCACTGCCCCCCCCATAGCCCGCCCCAACCGGAAGGCATTCTTTTCCAGATTTGAATTTCTGATGGTGAGCACTGGTTAGGTGGTGTGCCTTTGCATCTGCATCTTTTCAGTGCGCATCACAATCTTAATCTGTCTGTGCATTTGTATCTCTTTAGGGCCCACCTCCATCTGTAACTTAAATGACAGTTGTTTCTTTGGCTTCCCTTCAGAGTACTGGACTGGTGCAGTGCATATCTCTGCATGAACATTGTACTCATTAATATGCATTTTTAAGTCAGGGCCATCACCTCGAGTCACTTGTGATACAAATCAGTTTCCTCATCACCACGACCATAAATGCAGTCACAAATTATGAGTCACAATCATGTCACAAATCACAAAATTAATTTTTTTACTAGTTACTTAGATATATTGTAATCCTGTTTTGTAGTATGTCTCCAGGCTTCACCACCCCACATCTGTACTCATTAATAAGAGTTTTTAAATTGGGGAGTTTTGTGCTACAGCTCATTGGGGAAGTACAGCCATAGGTATTTGCGTTCCCATACAGTCTCATATTGGCTATCTCACACCAAATCACGTTCTTCATCATCATAGTCACAAATGCAGTCACAAATTATGATTCATGAATCACAATCATGTCATGAATCACAAAATTAATTTTTTTACTAGTTACTTGCATGTTTTATTAGCCTTTTTTGTAGTATCTCTCCAGGCTTCACCCAATCACCACCACTGTACACATTAATAAAAGTTTTTAAATTGGGGAGTTTTGTGATAGAGGCTCAGCTCATCGGGGAAGTACAGCTATAGGTATTCGCATTCCTTCCTGTACAGCATGTGAGTTACAGTACTGTAAGTAGTGGTGGACGAAGTGGCCCAAATTCACTCCGTGAAGTGATTCATGGAGTAACGTGGAATCCGTGGAGTTCTCTCCAATGTGAAGTGGAATACTTCACTTCATAATGAGGAATGCAGAGTCCTTTGAAACCAATGATTTTGCATTATTCCACCTTCCCCAAACCACTTCTCCACCAATTTTAAGGTGAAGTACATTGAAATCAATGTAATTCACCTCAGTTTACCTTGTAATTGAGCTCCAAATGAAATTCTGCAGTGATTCATGGGATTGCAGGTCACATGGGCTCTAGATTGTTCTGCACAGCCTCAGTTCTGGCCTGGGTAGTGTGAGTGTTGTGGTAACTGGAGACGGTTTCCTCTCAGAGCTCTGCAATTCAAAACCTCCAAAAGCTGTTTAAAATGTCTTTCTGAGTCATTTGTTTTGCTCAAAATTTTGTACATCAATTGAAGGAAACCCTTCTGTGCTCATATCATTGAGTGTTTATTGTTGTGTGTGGATTTTGAATGTTAATTTAGAACAGTCAGTCTGTGTACTGTGAAGTGTGCTTTGGGGAAGGGGCGTATTTGTGGTGTAGGTACATTAACTGGAAGAAAAAGGCAGTCTTTCTATTTTGGTTATATTTTTCTTGTATAACTGTGTTAATGTACATGCAGTAATGTTTTCAGTAATTCTTGACTTTTTTTGCTGATTGTTGTGGTGCAGCAGTGTATACTTTATCTGTTTAAAACATTTGGTTATATTACTAAAGGTTTTCAATTTGCTACACATTACTTGTAGTGTGTGTGTGTGTGAGTGTGTGTGTGCAATGCATGCAAGTAAATTAGACACCTTTTATTGTGCCACAGAGTAATAGCAGCAGTGTGAACCTGCTATCCACTGCACCTGTATGAATTTTTTGTACTGCTTTGTGGTATCTTTACTGGTAGTGAATTGTTACTGCCGTGCACTAATTCCATCAACTGGAAAAAGGTATTCCTTTCCAAATTTGGATTTGTGACTTGGTTGTTGTGAGCACTGGTTAGGTGGTGTTGTGCCTTTTCATGTGCATCTCTTGAGTGCGCAGCACAATCTTAATCTCTCTGTGCATTTGCAGTGCACCATTAATTCTGGGAGACTGCATTTCTTGTTATGCTCTCATTTCACTTTGTCAGCAAGGGGGAATTTTCTGGACACAAGACAGTAGCACTTTGGGGATGCACATTAATTCTGGTGACTGTGTAGGTGGAGTGCTGCCAATATTGTTGTCACTCCACCTTACTTTGCGTTAAGGCAGAATGACAACACAAAGTAATAATCACAAGGTGAAGTGAGCCTTTCCTAGGGGGGCACTCCATGTAGCGAAGTGCCAATGTGAAGTGTCAAGTTAGTGGGCACTTCTCAGGAGGAATTTAAATTTGCTGCATCTCTACTCCTGTTGCTGCATCCCTTCTTTTCTCTGTGCATCTAGACACTGCATCTCTTCTTTTCTCTGTGCTGCTAGACATTGAATCTCTTTTTCTCTATATGTCTCAGTCTCTTTTTGTTGTATAACCTGCCATTTGAAGAAGGAAGACAAGCTCTCATGTACTGTCCCTTGTCTGTTTTTTCTTCCATCACTTTTGCTAGCTGTACAGTCTCAGTTTGGACTTTTTTCTGCTTCTAGCTTGGCTGCCATTCTTCTCATAAACACTCCTGGGATTGCTATAACAGGATTCCTATCCTCCCTCTATGCTTTCCTGGTACCAGCTCTAGCACCCATGCACAAAACTCCTGGCTTAGAGTTTGCACAGTGTAAATCCTCCTTACACCAGTTGTCATAGAGGCAAGATCAGGAAGCATAGGCAGACCAGGAGTACTTATAAAATTCACAAAAATAACTTTATTATTAGACAATACAATAAAAATAATAACATTTGTACAGGCTGGCATTTAGCATAAGCAGTCTGAGCAAAAAGTCTTTCTTAGTGCATTTCTAAATTTAAAACTGAAAAACCCAAAACACTGCAGTCTTAATAGTTTCTCACTACATCCTGTTTTTCATAAAATGTAGCAAATCTGTCAGTTTCTTTCCTGAGCAAGTACATCCACCCACCACAGGTGTAACACAATAGAACAGGATGTCTGGAGGTGCTTTCAATAGAAAGTTCTGTTATCAAGCTTGAGGAGGTCAATAGGTCTCTCAAGGTCAAATGCCTTGTATTTATAGCTTGCTATCTTTTCTAATAAACTAAAATTTTTCTAACAAACTGAAATAGTTTTCTGCAGTTGATTCCAAGCAACATAACTATGTATGTTTACAAACCAAGGATCCCAGTTTCACACAAGTATCCACATACACTTTCTCAACCAAAGAGATGCAAGGTGGAAAGAAAAGACAGAAACAGCAAGTGAAGGGAAGGAGATAGCAGAGGGAAGTGCAGAAACATTCAGATTAGCTAGATCCCCCATGTGCCCAGGCAAAAGATGTGATTGTGCAACAATATAGGCAAAGACAGACAAGTGGCAGAAAAGGAGAGGACAGACTAGATCCCTACTTTTAGTGGGATGTTGGGGTGCATAAGAGGGGCTTCACCAGCAGAAAGAGGGAGAGGATGTTGCCTCTGTTCAGATCACTGGTAAGACCCAACCTAGAGCAATGTGTTTAGTTCTGGAGAACACATCTCTGGAAGGACATGCATAGAGTGCAGGCAGTCCAGAGGAAGGTAACTAAACTGGTGCAGGGTCTGCATCAAAGGACCTATGAAGAGAAACTAAAGGACCTCATTATGTACACCATGGAACCAAGGAGTGAGAGGGGAGATATAATACAGACCTTGAAATACCTCACAGGGGTAAGTAAGCTACAGGAGGGTGAATATTTTTCAAACAAAATGTGCTCAAGAACAAGGGGACATGCTACGAAGCTGGGGAGGGGGTAGATTCAGGAGAGATGTGAAGACATACATCTTCATAGAAAGACTGGAAGATTCCTGGAACAGCCTTCCAGCAGAGGTAGTGGGAGAAAAAACAGTGGTGAGTTCAAGAATGCATTGGATAAGCACAAAGGAATCATAGTGGAAAGGAAGGGTGGAGAAAGAGCTATACATTAGGAACGGTCTGATATAATAATGTAGGTAGTGAAAAATTGTCAGACTGGATGGGTTAAATGGTCCATATCTGCCATCAAATTCTATGTTTCAATTTTTCTGTTTTAACTCTTTCTGCATAACAAATGGGACAGGATCCTATTCAAGCCCTGTCACACTGTCCCCTCATTTATTCATCCTTGGCCTCTCTGCTCCCACTACAATGGATGAACCTATACAGGCTTCTGATGGTCAGTGTAGAGGACAAATGTTTGAATGAGGGGACTGTGGGGTGCCTCAGGGATCTGTACTAGGACCAGTCTTGTTCAATGTCTTCATTAGTAACATTGCAGAGGGGCTGGTAGGAAAGGTCTGCCTGTTTGCAGATGACACTAAGATCTGCAACAGGGTGGATACTCCAGAAGGGGTGCAGAAAATGAAGAGGGACCTGGAGAAGCCTGAACAATAGTCAGAGATATGTCAACTGATGTTCAATGCAAAGAAGTGCAAAATAATGCACCTGGGTAGAGGGATCCGTAGGGACAGCTACAGGCTGGTGGAGGAGCAGACTGTCACCAAAGAGGAACTGGACCTTGGGGTTATCATCTCTGATGACCTTAAGATATCAAAGCAGTGCACAAAGGCAGCAGGGATTGCCAGTGGCATGCTGGGGTGCATAGGCAGGGGTATCACTAGCAGGAGGCAGGAGGTGGTGATGCCATTCTATAAAACATTGGTAAGGCCTCACCTGGAGTACTGCATGCAGTTCTGGAGGCACACCTGTGCAAGGACAAAGATAAGGTGGAGACTATCCAGAGAAGGGCAACACAGATAGTGCAGGGCTTGCACCAAAAAACACATGAGGAGAGACTAAGGGACCCCAATATGTACTCACTGGAGAGACAGCGGGGGGACATGATTGAAACTTTCAAGTACCTCGACGGCATAAGCAAGGTGCAGGTGGGGGACCTTTTCCAATGTAGAAAAAGTACTAGAACAAGGGGGCACAATATGAAATTGGAAGGGGGTAGATTAAGAGATAATGTGAGCAAGCTTTTCTACACAGAAAGGCTAGTCAATGCTTGGAATAGTCTGCCACTGCAGGTAGTGGTGGCAAGCACAATGGAGGGGTTTAAGCATGCCTGGAACATGCACAAGGGAAGCTTGAGAGGGGAGGGAGTGATGAAAAACCATTGATCACAAAGGATCAGTGGCCACATACAATGTATAGGGCCTACTGGCAGACTGGAAGGGCCAGCGGTTCTTATCTGCCAACAATTTCTATGTTTCTACTTCAAAACTGGAAGTCCATGTAGATACCCTTGGTTACTCACTGGATGGCTGTAGACAGGAACTTGGCTACTTTGGATCAAATGCAGCATTATGCCAAGAAAATTACATCCTCCTACCAAGATGTATGTGCCCTATTCCTCTCCACCCTGTATGTAGTCCAAGACTCCGTATGATGGTTCAGAATGTTCAGACACCTACCTGCTGATATCAATATGTATGTATAGTGTCTGCTGAACATATTGAGTTTAATAACTTGTGTGTAACTCTATGGTTATGTGACTTTGCTAGTGTGCAACTTGTGTCATGGATTATTTCTGCATTTCTGTATTTGAAAAATTGTTAATAAAAAGGATTAACAGCAAAAATGAATAACAATCTATGAATAAGCTTGGTACATTCATCAGACCTGTGTTTGATTTCCACCACCTCCACTTACATGCTGTGTTACCCTGAGCAAGTCACTTAACCACCCCAATGCTCTTGAGTCACCCCTGAAAATAAGCCATTGGGTTAGTAGGCCTTATCAAGTTATGAAAAACACAAGAGTGTTGCTCTCAGGAAATAGGCAGTGCATTGGGTCAAAACAAATGCAAACGAACCAAGGACAGAGACCCCACTCGATACCTCTCAAGGAGTTCGCAGCCAAACATATTTTGCTTGAATATTAAAAAGCATGATTTTAGTGCAACATCAAAACAGGAATGCTACCCCCCAAGGGTGAAAAAATAAAGAATGCCCAATGATCGTTTTACACCTGTGCAAGTGTTTTTAAGGATAATGTTCTCCACAAAAAGACACAAGTGTTTATATCTTTTATACACACACAAAAATGTGACAATTTTACCCAAATGATAGTTCATTAATTTATACACCTTTCTAAAACTACCCTCAGCTAATAAACAGATCAGTTAGATAACAAGAGTCCCCTCAATTGACCAAATAAATCCTTAATCTTGGCTATATCCCAGGCTCCAAAATATGAACTACTACCAAACTTAGTGCTTATAGATCTAATACAATTCAATCTGAGTTAATTTGCTATGTTTATGTCCACAATAAATTTCAATCCATTTTTTTGGGATGCTTGAAGCTTCATATCAGTTGTTTTTCACGGGAGCTGGTTAGAAATGAGCCATGTGAATATCCAAAGGCAAGAATAACTCTTGTCACCAATCAAGACAAACTTAGAAGTCAGTTTTTAAGACTGCAGAAACTGTACAAAAGACAAATATTTTAATTTAAGAGCAGATGAAGTGTACAATAGATTTCTAGCACAGAGATATAGCACTTCTGCTTTAGATTCTGCTTCAACATGGGCACATGAGCAAGATTGCCAGGTATTGTTGGATCCAAATAGAAATAATGTTGTGAATAAGGACAAAGTATATGATAGATTAAAATACATACCTACATATACTGTAAATATAAATCCAAGTGTATAAGGTATATTGTGAATAAACACTGGAACATAGAAGAAGCTGATCCAGTATTTGGCTCTGTGTGTAAAGATCGACCCCCTCCACCCAAAAAAAAGTTATATACAAAAGAAGCCATAACATCATAAATAGACAACTGCATTCTCTACAACCTGTAAATAAAGGTAGAGATAGTGCTGTGTTTAATGCTAGTATTCCAAAAGGCTGCACCATTTGTTGGAGGTGTAAGTTTTGTTAATTCATCAGGAAAACCAACATTTTTCAACACCCCACTGGTTTTCAGATATTTAAGATACAAGATACAATTACATGTTGTACCAAAGCTGTAATACTCATGGCAAACTGTAGCTGTGGAAAGTTTTATATTGGAAAAACAAGACATAATTTTAAATTGTGAGTTGGTGAACATGTATGGGATATTGCCAATGAAGACAATATAAACATGTTTGCAGTTCACATTAAACATGCTGATTGAAATAGCCAACAAACTTACATGTACTCGGGGATTGAAAAAGTAAGATTTGGCACTGTGTGAGTGTGTATTTGGGGGGACCCTGACAACCTGCTCTTGCAAAGAGAGGCACGTTGGATTTGTAATTTACTGTAACTGCATTGCAGTCCCCTGGGCTAAATGGGAGGTTTGAAAAAAAAACATTTTTATGAATGTACAGTAGACTGACAGAGAATCTAATATCGCCTTGTTTTTCTATTTTTTTATAGTATGGGTTTGCCTTGATGGGGGAAAAGTGTTATTCTTGGCCTTCGATATTCACATGGCTCATTTCAAACCAGCTCCAGTGGAAAACAACTGATATGAAGCATCAAGCATCTGAAGAAGAATGAATTGAAATACATTATGGACTTAAACATAGCAAATTAACTCAGATTGCATTGTATTACATCTATAAGCACTGAGTTTGGTAGCAGTAAATACATTGCAGCCTGAAATATAGCCAAGATTAAGGGTTTAATTGATCAATTGAGGGGAATCTTGTTATTTAACTGATTTGTTTATTAGCAGAGTGTGGTTTTAGAATGTGTGTAAATTAATGAATTTATATCTGCTTGGGTAACATTGTCACATTTTGTGTGTGTATGTAAAATATATAAATACTTGTGCCTTTGTGTGGAGAACTTTATCCTGGAAAAACCACCTGCACAGGTGCAAAACAATCATTGGGCATTATCCTATTTTTCTCCCTTGGGGGTAGCGTGCCTGTTTTTATGCCGCAATAAAATCATACTTTTTTAATATTCAAGCAAAATATGTTTGGCTGTGAACACCTTCAGAAGTATTGACTGGAGTCTCTTTCCTTAGTTTGTTTGCATTTGTTTTGACCCAACTCATGGCCTATTTCCTGGGAGGAACCCCCTTGAGTTTTTTATAACTCATTAAGGTTTACTAGCCCAAAGACTTATTCAAGGGTAACTCAAGAGCATTGGGGTGATTAAGTGACTTGCTCAGGGTTACACAGCATGCAAGTGGAAGTGGTGGGAATCAAACACAGGCCTGCTGGATATACCAAGCTTATTCACAGCTTGTTATTCATTTTTAGTGGTGGGTGAAGTGGCCTCAATTCGCTTTGCAAAGTGATTCGCAGAGCAAAGGCGAATTCTTGGAGTACTCTGCAACGCCAAGCGGAGTAATTTGCGTCATAATGGGTAACATGAAGTCCATTGCAAACAATGACTTTGCATTACTTCACCTTCCCAGACCACTACTCCACCAAATTTTAAGGTGGAGTGCATTGATATCAATACACTTCACCTCAAGTCGGCTTGTTTTTAAGCTCCGAAGGCAAATTTTGCAGTGATTCATGGGATTTCAGGTCACATGGGCTCTATATTGATCTGTACAGCCTCAGTTCAGGGAAGAGTGTGTAGGAAGCTGTAGGAGACAGTGTGCTCTGAGAGCTGTCTGTGATTCAAACCTTCTGAAAGCTGTTAAAAAGGCCTTTTTGAGTAATTTTTTTTTTTTTTGCTCAAACTTTAGTTCATCGATTGTAGGAAACCCTCCTGTGCTCATATCATCCAGCATTTTTGTTTGTGTGTGGATTTTGAATGTTAATGTGCAATATTGAGTCTGTGTAGTAAGAGACAGTGAAAGTGTGTTGTGGGGGAGGGGTGTAAATGTGGTGTAGGTAGATTTAAGTTGGAGAAATAGGGAGTTCTTTATTTTTTTGTTATATAACTGACTGTGCTAATGTACACACAGTAATATTGTCAGTAATTGTTGAAATTTACTTGCTGATTGTGTGTTGTGTGGATCTGGTGCAGCAGTTCATCATTTCAGGTTGTTTACAATCCGTGGCATATTACTGAACTTTCCAATTTTCTACACACTACTTGTAGACAAATTGTGTGTGTGTGTGTGTGTGTGAATGTGTGTGCGGTGCTGTGTGACATCACATAATACACGTTTTATTGTGCCACAGTGTAATTGTAGGCACAGGAGTGTGAACCTGCTATCCACTGCAGCTGTGTGATTTTGTACTGCCATTGTGGTATCTTTTCTTTGTTTTTCTGCTTACACTGCCGTAAAATCTGCAGTCAGTGCCCCCACCGGCAAAAGGAATTTTTCCAGATTGAACTGGTTGTGACTTCAGCACCATTGGTTTGTTAAGCTGTTGTTTTCACTTGTGAATTTGCATTTGTATCTGTTGCTGAAGCCACATCTGTTTTTTTGGCTTCACATCCAGCATCCCCTCATGCAGAGTGAACATTCCAACATCTAAATTTGTTAAGAATATTGTTGTTGATCCCCCAAAATGCCCACAAAGAGACGTGCAAGCAAAACTGGTTCCCGCCATGGCACTGCTGCCAGTGGTAAGATTGTCTTTGGGCATGGTAGTACACAGAGGTAGAAGTGCATTGCTGATGTGAGGAAAGGTATTTCTCCCGCAAGGTTTTTTACAGCCCAATCAGTAGCTTCACTCATACTTGGAGGAGATGATGTTGTCGCAGTCGGTGGTGTTAGTGCAGTTGCTGGTGGTGGTAGTATGAGTATCGCTGCCTCAAGTTCAGCTTCTGACCTGTGTACCATGTCCAAAAATATAGCGGAGTGTGAAGCAGTGCAAGTGAGAGGCAGTGTAGATGATGTCATACTTCCCAGTAACCTCCCAGTAACTGAACCTGAGGATTCTGATAATCATGTCAACGACAGCATACAATGTGATATTTATTTCACCGCGGTTCAGATCATGCATTTTCCATGCAGTGATTCACAGTGTGGTGAAAATATATCAGGTGATGGTGGTGTTGATGATGATGAATGTGATGATGATGTTGCTGTGGTTGCAACATGCAGTCCACATGCCAGCATCCAAGCAGAAGATGTGGATGTGGGTGACATTGATGAATATGATGATGATGTAATTGACCTCAGTTGGGAACTGAAGAAAAAGAAATTCAAGGTGGCTATGACTGGGTCTGTTTGCATTATTCCCTCCGCCCCCCATAAAAACTTGTGATTTACCAGTTTCAGCTGATGGTGATGATGATGAACCAGTAATAATGGTAGGTAGTCGTGGTGGTCAGTTGCAGTCCAAGTGTGTTCTGCCCCAAAAATTCACATAGCACCCCCCCACTTCAGTGTTTAAAAGAATGGAGTACGATAAGCAGCATCGTGGACATGTTAAAAGTAGAGCATCACAATCCCTTGTTTGGAATTTTTTTGTGCAAGATGCAAATAATGAGTCAGTTGCAATCTGCCAGGTTTGCCATGTGCGTATGAGTGGAGGTAAAAAGGGGAGCAATCTTGGCACAGAAGGACAGAATACACATCTTAATAATAGGCACATGGCACTGCGGACCCAGCACAAGATGGCAGCTAAAACCACAGTGGGGCGTTCAGCCTCATCATCAACAATAACAAACTTGTTATCCCCTTCCATGACTGTTAAATCCAGTAGGAAATTAAATGTGTGTAGTAGTGAGGAAATAAGAGCAGAGGATTACTACAGGCATGATGAGATGGAGGAGCATAATGATTTTGAAATGTTGTCCAGTGCTGATGAGAGTAGCAGTTTTGGTGGTGGTGGTGGTGAATTCAGTATGTCTAATGCAAGTGGTACGTCAACTCCGGTTGGCAAATCTGGCAAAATAACTGCGTTTGTGGGTTTGTCATCACCACCTGTGCAACCGTCTTCATCCAACGTTCACACTCCACCCCTTGCCATTCACAGAATAGAACCACTTGTCATCACATTCCATGTAAAATGTTTTTCAGCCCACGTTACAGACTGTTTTTGCGCATAAGCTGAAGTACCCACCCAATCATACAGTGTCACATGAACTTAATGCTGCTGTAGCTGAAATGCTGACAATTGATCTTTTGCCATTCTTTTTTGTGGAGAATAATCTGGGTTCTGGCAGTTTGCTGCACGTGCCTGTCCAAAATGGAAAGTCCTATCCAGGACATACTTTTCGACCCTTGCTGTCCCTGAGTTGTACCGTACTATGGCCGACTCAGTAAGACATGCCCTTCAACATTCCTCCTCTCCATTCATCCATTCAAGTATGGATATGTGAACAAGTGGCAAAACAGTGGGGAGTTCATATTTGTGTATAACTGCACACTGGACACAGTTGCCGGGGGTTGTTTGTGATGTTGGTAGTGTAAATAATCAGTGCCGTAAGGTGGAGTGTCGTGGTAGCAATCGTCTAGGAATTCGACAGCATGCAATGATTGCTATGTGCAATGTGACCTGTTCACACACTGGTGAAAACATGTTGGATGTGGTACTGACTGAAATTGACAAATGGCTGAACCCCCGTCCCTGAGAGCTGGGTTCATAGCAAGTGACAATGGGTCAAATGCGGTGAAATGCATCACTAATGGTGGATTTTTTTGTGTTCCATGCATGGCCCATTGTTTAAATATTGTGGTGCAGGAGTTTTCTGCAGCACCCCGATGTAAAGGAAATGCTGACAGTTGCACGCCGTATCTGTTCTCACTTTTCATGATCTGCAAAGGCCCGTGACCAGCTTAGGCAGTTGCAGATGTGAAACAGCCTCCCTCAGCACCGCTTGAAGCTGGAAGTTGTCATCCAGTGGAACTCCACTTTATACATGGCAGAGAGGTTGTATGAACAATACAAAGCCATCTCAGAATATCTTGTGATGCACACTAGCTGTGACAGTTCCGGGGCCTCCATGTCTAAGACAACTGAACAGTGGCACCTTGTGGACTCTGTAATAACAATTTTGCGGCCTTTTGAACATGCCACACAGGCAGTGAGTGGTGAGTCTGCCTCCATTAGCCAATCAATTCCACTGCTGCAGGTGCTGAGGCAGACATTGGTGAATGTACAGCATGGCCTTGATGTTGCCGGAGACAGTGTTAGCAGTATGTTGCTGAAACACATGCTGACAGTATTCAATCAGAATCATCACATTTTGAGCATTCAGCGTAGTGACAACTTTGCCATAGCAACAATGCTGGACCCACGATACAAATGTGGAATTGCCTCAGTACTGGAGGGAGGGCCTGAACAGGTAAAAAATGTCAGTGGGCAACTGGTGTGCTTGGTTCAAGGGGCACAGAAGTCACGTGCCAAGGTCGGCAAACCTCAGCAGCATAATTAGGCTGAAGGTGCACCTGGAGGAGTATCAAGCATATCCTGTAAGGGGAAGGGGACTGCAGTTCCAGGTGGTCTGTCATCCAAAGTGGCTGGTGTCATCCCACTTTGGGAAGCTTTGTCCCTGGTGGGGATTTGTGAAATAAATGATTCCGGAGAACAGGATGATGCATCAACCACTGGACTTCATGCAGCACAGAGAATGGTTGAGTCATATTTGTCTGAAAACAGGCATCTGTCAATAACTGATGATCTTCTTTTGTACTGGAGTGGAAAGGTCAGTGAATGGCCAGAGCTGACTGCAGTGGCACTGAAGTACCTGATATGCCCACCCTCCAGTGTAAGTGTCGAGAAGGTATTCAGCTCAGCAGATGCAAAAGTCAGGGATCATCTGACAAACCTCTTTCCTGCAAATGTTAGTTTGCTAACAGTCATAAAAATGAATGAGAAGCACATACCAGTCCAGAATGCAAGCTCGGTATTCATACCCCGACCTAATCATGGTGGTTTTGGTGATGTAGAAATGGACCATCCTGGCGGCACTAGCAGTGGCAGCATGAAACGGCCTGCCACTGACATAGATGATAACACAATGGAGAAAGAATTTCCCAGTGGTTAGACTTCAGACATAGGTGACTGTGAGGGCAGCTTTCTTTATGAGGATGATGATGTGGTTAATGTTGGCAGGTGTTAACTGAAGTTGTTAAAAGGTGGTGACATTTGCTGTATGGTACATGTTTTCTTTTTTGTGACTTTGTATGCCCCCCTGGACCACCAACACCAGGACCAATGTTAGCCACTGCCACCACAGAGAATGACTTTGTCTTCCCCCCAGACCACCACCACCACCAGGACCGATGTTAGCCACCACAGAGAATTACTTTGTCTGCCCTCCTGGACCACCACCACCAAGACCAATGTTAGCCACCACCACCAAGACCGATGTTAGCTACTGCCACCACAGATAATTATTTTGTCTGCCCCCCTGGATCACCAACACCAGGATCAATGTTAGCCACTGCCACCACAGAGAATGACTTTGTCTGCCCCCTTCAACCACCACCAGGACCGATGTTAGCCACTGCCACCACAGAGAATGACTTTGTCTGCCCCCCCTGGACCACCACCACCAGGACCGATGTTAGCCACTGCCATGACAGAGAATGACTTTGTCTGTCCCCCAGGACCACCACCACCACCAGGACCAATGTTAGCCACTGTCATCACCACCAGATGCAGGAAGATGTCACAGGGAATGTTATCATGTGCCTCAGCTATCACCACCAGCACCCACTACCAGTGCCGTTCTGACAATGTTTCCCCATTACATTGACCATGCCAAGGCAGAGGGAATTGAACAGGAGACCACATCCATCAGCCACAGGCACAAGGCTTCTTAGCATTAAAACTATAAAGTGAGTATTTGTACAAATGTTTTTGTGCTGTTTAACTTCCTTTAGCTGTATGTTTTGTTTTCTGTTGCTTTTCTGAGCTGCAATGGTCAAACACATACAGTAAACTTATTTTGTTTTTTTACAGATTAACAAAAAACAACTCTCCTGCACTGAAAGTCAGTATCAATGGTACTGCAGCAGTACCATACACAGGAACCAATGGAATATCCATTTCAAATCCATACTGGTAAGTATCAAGATTTTATTTCATCTGTTCATTTTTTTTAAAGAGTGCAACAAATGTGATTGAGGAGAATTCATAAACTAGGTGACATATGTACGTCGCCAAAACTATTTCTGCAAGATATCATGCACTGTATTCTGAACTTGCAGCTGTGCAGCCATGACAGTGTTGAAAAAGTTGCACACAGGTTGTGTTACTTGACAAGATGTGGTTTTGAAATGTATCTTGAGTTGAGATTGAGAACAAGGGACACTGGCACAGTATATTTGTTACACAGCCTGGTACTAAATTAACTTGTGATTGATCTGCTGATTACAGTGTGACAGCTTACTATCTGTGTTAATAATCCAGATGCCAGTGGAACAGCCATGGCTTAAACATAATGTGTTACTGCTGCAATCAAGTTTTAAGAAGTCCTTCATTTCTTTTTTAAGGAAACTTCCAGATGCTTTGTTGTGGCATAGTTGCCTTATCCAAAGAAGCTCTTCAACATAAGGCACCCCCCCCAGGCTGGGGCAGATATGCAACATGCAAAAGTTGTTTCAATCGATGACCATGACCATCTTTACCAACCAGACTCGAGAAGGATGCATATGAAATCTGTGAAGAAGTAACCAAATAAGAAACCATTAGTGAGATCTACCTGAAGATATGCCCCCCCCAAAAAAAATAAAATGCTTACTTTCATTGGCTTGATAGTTATCTATTTCCAATTTCAACGCAAAAAGCTCTCATCAAGCACTGGAATATGCACACCAACAGCATCTGTGACCTGTGATACAAAACAAGAGTACATGTCTATATATGTCAACACCCCACCTACAAAATACAACAATATATTTCTATACATATCTATATATATATATATATATATATATATATATATCAACTTACCAAGGCTACTATTAGTGTACAGACAAAGGGCACCCTTCCATCTGGTTGAGATGATCACATTGCATTTGTGGGAATCGCAGCACGCATTAGACCAGCAATAGTTCTCTCACAGTCATCATTTCTGACGAGACTTTGCATGTGGTGTAATGCTCCCATTTCACTTTGTTACCACTTGTCAGTTTTCTGGACACAAGACAGAAGCATTTTGGGCTTGCAGAAAAAAATCTGTGGACGCTATGTGAGTTCTGCTCGCATGATTGAGTGTGCCATTAATTCTGGGGGACTTTGCATGTGGTGTAACGCTCCCATTTCACTTCATTACCACTTGTCAATTTTCTGGACACCGGACAGATGCATTTTGGGGATGCAGAAAAAATCTGGAGACTCAGTGTGAGTAATGCTCGCATGACTGAGTAAGTAATTAATTCTGGGACACTTTGCATGTGGTGTAATACTCCCATTTCACTTTGTTACCACTTGTCAACTTTTTGCACACAAGACAGATGCATTTTGTGTGTTGTGATTGTGAACACATACTGTCATACTTAAATTTTAAGTTGAAGCAGCATTGCAAGAATGTGGTGACAATTTTGACCTATACTTTTTATGCTATTTTACATTGCCAGCCACTAGTTACCTCCTGCCTTGAATGATACCCTTCTTTTCACAATTTGTGTCTGCTTTACTATTTTTTCTGATATCTGAAAAACAAAAGGAGCACACCTTTTAATATTGTTCTGACCAGGTTTTTATCACTATTTGCAGCTGTTTTTGAATAAATATTGTTCTGTGAGGTCATAAAACACTGCCTGCTGCATAACTGTTAATTTTACAACAGAAGTGATATATAACAACTGATGGAAAAAGCAGTGGAAAATATTGACAAAGACCTGGTCCACACCGTATTAAAAGGAAAGATCCTTTTATTATTTCATACATGAACAAAAGTAGTAAAGCAGACTCAAATACTGGAAATTATAGTATCATACAAGTCAGGATGTAGGTAAAGTGGCAATGTAAAACAGCATTAAAAAGTATAGGTCAAAATGTTCAACAGATTGTTGCACTGCTACTTTAAAGAGATTCACCAAGTTACATAGTTATTTTGGTATTGCATCCAATATATGGATGCCTTACCTCCAGGGGAATGTTTCTTGCTCCACATGTCCTGACATAGTGCAATACCTTTCTGCAAAAATGTCCATAATTGCATTTAAGCGGGTCATGGAGGACTTCCCATTCTGAAGAGTTGTCCAAGTTCTGCCCCCCATGCTCAGCAACGTTATGACGTGATGCCAGGGAGAGGCGGGGCATGCTTCATTATACTGAATGTCTGGCAGCTTTCTGAATGTTTCTTTATTTTATAATCACAGAAAGAGCAGAACCAAACCACACAAAAACACGTATCCTGGATTTTAGGGGGGCAGACTTTGGGAAAATGGGGAGATACTTGAAAGAGGCATTAAGGGGAATGGGACAGGAATCAGGGGTTGAGGAACAGTGGGCAGTATTTAAAATGGGGATTATAAGAACAACAGAATTATGCATTAAGCAGGTTAGCAAGAGGAAAGGAAGAGGAGACCATTATGGTTTTCAAAGAGGTAGCAAAAGAAAGTGAAAGCCAAAAGATTGCATTCAGGCAATACAAAAAGACACAGGCAGAAGGGGATAGGAGAAGTACCAGGAGAAACAAAGTGAGGCAGGGAAGTCAGTAAGGAAGCCAAAGCTCAGACAGAAGAACACATTGCAAAATCAGTGGGTAAAGGACAAAACCTTTACAGGTACATAAGTGAAAAAGAAAGACAAAGGGAGGGATAGTGAGACTGAAGGGGAAGATGGGAGCAGCGTGGAGGATGACAACAGTAAAGCTGACATATTGAACAGGTATTTCTGCTCAGTCTTTACTAAGGAAGAGGGGTAATGGGTCTGAAGGGAGTACAAGGGTGAGAATGGTGCAGAAATGGACACAAGTCCCTTTACGAGAAAGGGTCCTGAAGGAACTGGAAGTAATAAGAGCTGATAAAGCAATGGGGCCAGATGGGGTGCACCCCAGGGTCATAAAGAACTAAGAGAGGTGGTGGCTGAACCTCTGGCTATCCTGTTCAGCCAATCACTGGAAACAGGGAGGTACCCAAAGACTGGAGGACAGCAGATGTAGTCCCTTTATACAAAAGTGGGAACAAGAGGAAGCAGGAACTACAGACCAGTCAGCCTCACCTGGTAGTGGGAAAGATCATGGAAGCACTACTGAAGGAGAGATTGGTGGAACATCTGGTTGTCAATGGACTACAGGACCCAAGGCAGCATGGTTTCACCAGGGGAGGTCATGTCAGACCAACCTCATTGAATTTTTTGACTGGGTGACTAGGGAGGTGGATCAGGGGAGGGCAGTGGACATGGCCTATCTGGACTTCAGCAAGGCCTTTGACACTGTGCCACATAGAAGACTATTACACAAACTGGGGAATATGGGTGTGGGCAGGACAGTAGTGTGGTGGGTAGGTAACTGGCTGGGTGGCAGGACACAGAGGGTGGTGGTAATGGCTGTCACTCCACAGAGGGAAGAGTGACCAGTGGGGTACCACAGGGATCAGTGCTGGGACCGGTCCTATTCAACATCTTCATCAGTGACATTGCACAGGATCTAGAAGGCAGAATTTCACTGTTCGCTGATGACATAAAGCTCTGTAACAGAGTAGACACACCAGAGGGTGTAGACAGAATGAGAAGGGACCTGCAGAAACTTGAAGAATGGTCAAGGGTTTGGCAGTTGAAATTCAATGCAAAGAAGTGCAAGATAATGCATATGGGGCACAAAAACCCTGGCACAATATATATCAGTTGGGGGTGAGGATATAGCATGCACCAAGCAGGAAAGGGATCTTGGGGTTGTCATCTCTGATGACCTCAAGGTAGGGAAACAGTGTGACAAGGCCTCAGGTAAAGCAAATAGGATGCTGTGATGTATAGGCAGCGGAATCACCAGCAGGAAAAGGGAGGTCATAATTCCGCTATACAGGACACTGGTGAGGCCCCACGTGGAGTACAGTGTACAGTTCTGGAGACCATACCTACGTAAGGACATAGACAGGGTAGAGAAGGTTCAGAGGAGGGCAACAAAGATGGTGCATGGGTTGCATCACAAGTCCTATGAAGACAGGTTGAGGGAACTGAACATGTACTCCTGGAGAGAGAGGAGGGAGAGGATATGATAGAGACATACAAGTATCTTACAGGGAGGAACAGGGTGCAGGAAAACACTATTTTTAAGTGAAAAAGATGTTTCAGGACTAGAGGGCATGGGATGAAGTTGGAGGGAGGACGATTCAGAGGAAACATGAGAAAGAATTTCTTCACAGACGGTGGTGGACAAGTGGAACACCCTGCCAGAGGAAGTGGTGGGGGCTGAAACAATCACGGGATTTAAGAATGCATGGGATAGACATAAAGGAATTCTAGAGGTCAGGGGTAAGGGGAAATAGACTTCTAGGAAAACAAACTGAACTTACAAGCTCAAATGGGCAGACTAGGTGGGCCATAGGCCCTTATCTGCTGACACTGTCTATGTATCTATGTATCTATGGTCATTTTGTGGTGAAACGTGGGCATGTTTCCACAAACAAGGCTCTTGTTACTGGAAACGTGCCCACGTTTCACCACTAAGTCACCATTATAACATAAAGAAACACATCATAATGTTGCTGAGCATGGGGGGGCAGAACTTGGGCGGCTCTTCAGAATGGGAAGTCCTCCATGACCCCCTTTAATGCAATTACAGGCATTTTTGCCAGAAAAGTATTGCACTATGTAAGGACATGTGGAGCAAGAAAGATTCCCTTGGAAGTAAGATGCCCATATATCGGATGCAATGCTGTAAGTTGGTGAATCTCTTTAATGCCTAATTCACAAACAAATATTTATGGAGCCTCAGTAATGTTTATTTTGTGTCAGGACTCATGATTTGAAGAGTTTCACAAAAAGCATGACTGAGCAGTGCAAGTATGTTGTGCTAAACTGCATGTGTGCCATCAGTGTTTTTTCCTGTGCGTGCATACATTGTCCAACTTCATGTAAACATATATATGCTGTGACTTGTTGCAGTATCTCAAGAATAAAGATAACAAAGAATACATGATGTATATTTTATTTGTACCATCAGCACCAGTGGAGTAAGTGATAGGATATTTTTTCAAAGGTATCGGGTCACTGTGCACCTCAGTCACTCACAATACACACATGACTTACAGGAGATCATAGCCCAAACAAGCACATGCTCTCCTAAAAGTCATGTGTGCAGTATGTGATTAAGGTGAACTCTGGCCAGACACCTCTGAAAAAGTTTTGTATCGCTTAGCCCACTGATGATGATGGTGACAATAAAATATACATTATTCTGTTCGCTATTCTTTCTACCATAAACACAAGTCAACAATTTATGTTTGCAAGAAGCTGCACAATGTCTGATGTCACACACACACACACACGCACACACACACACACACACACAACACTTACTGCACATATGCAATTTAGCACATCATACTTGCACTGCTCACACCAGCTTTTCCACAAGCACTCCACAACACAAAGTAAACATTACTTAGGTACTGCATTATAACAAAAGGGCAATAGGAGCATGTATGACTGTCTATTATTAAACATAAAAAAATCACAAAACACTACAGCAGTGAGGAGGGGAGGTGTCCAAAAAAAAATATGTTAATGGGGGATTCCATGGTGTTCCAGCAGCAGGTGAAGCATTGACAGCATCTGCAGCTGCTGTTGCTAGATCTGCTCCACCTGCTGCTGCACAGAACTCACCATCTTGTTGCTTTCCTTAAGGGCTACCCACACCTGTGCAATGTCTGCCTGTATTGCAGGCACTGTGGTGGGGTCCACTGTAGCAGGAAAGCCAGGTAGTGGTGGTGGTGGTGAGGGTGGTGCTGGTGGCTGTGGTGGCAGAGGTGATGGTGGAGCAGCTGCTGCAGTTGCCCTCCTCCTGCTGTAGTGGTGAGGCACAACACCCCCAGCACCCTCTGCCACTGCCACAGAAGGGCCAGCAGGAGGATGCCTGGCCCCTTCAGTTGCATCCTGCCACTCTACCTTGTGGTGGTTTGCCATGTATGTGCACTGGCCACTGGTCCCCAAATGTGTCCCCCCCAGGGGTAACGGTGCACCTGCACACCACATAAATGCCAAACCACAATGGTGCCATCCCCCCACACAGTTAAAAAACTGTCAGACTGGGGAGCTGCGGGGGGGGACCAGGCACAGGAGGGGCAGATATACTGCCAGCAGCACTGTCATTCACCTGGGGCTCCACCTGCAGCAGTGGAGGTGGTGGAGGGGGTGCTGCTGGAGCCCCTGCAGCTGCTACTGGTGGTGGTTGTGGAGGACTTGGTGGATATGCCACCATCTCTGGTGGCACTGGTGGTGCTGCTGCTGCTTCTTCCAGAGGGGGAGAGGCAACACCAAACAGTTGGGAGTGGTCCAATGACACCCAACCACCCTCATGCATGCGCACTCCCCTCTGCCCATGCCCACGGGCCACAGACTCTTCTCCCAGGGCCATTGGATACAATTAAGTCCCTCTCTGACTGATGCCTCAAAAGATTGCTTCACATGCACTCACAGGCTCACACACATACACACACACAGTCTCACACACACACACACACACAAAATAAAACTTATAAAAAAACAAATCATTAGCAAAAAAGAACTGAAAAAACACAGTACAAAAGAAACTAAAGATTTAGCTTTTAAAAAAGCTGTTTTTTTCTGCCATTTTGCAAGGTACAACCAAACTCTCCTCAACACCCACAATGCTTCCTCCTTCTACCAGTGCAAAGGAGAAAGTGAAACTAAGTGCTTTTATGACTCACTTCCTTCCTGCCTGGCTAAAGCACGTGACTTACAGTACTGTAAGCCATGTGAGTGATATGTGGGGGTCGGCCTGTATTGTTGTCACTTCACCTTACTTCACGTTAAGGTGGAATGGCAATGTGGAGTCATAATGGGAAGATGAAGTGAGCCCTTTCCAATGACCATTTTGCATAGTGTTATGATAATGCAAAGTGGTCACTTCACGTCCACTTCGCCGGCGGATTTTAAATTTGATGCATCTCTATTCATTTTTACAGTTAATCCTTTTTTTCACCCTTGGGGTAGTGTGCCTATTTTCATACTGCAATAAATAAATCTTGCTTTTTAATCTTGAAGCAAAATACATTTAGCTGTGAACTTCTGGGTTTGCTTGTCCAGTTACCAAAGAATAAAACATAAATAAATCTCTTCCTCCCTTCTGAGAACTGTGAAGTCAGGAGTCCCTCAAGGCTCCACTTTGCTTCCTTTGTTATTCATCCTCTACACTATCTCATTGGCTGGCATCATTTCTGCCCATGGATTATTATATGTCTCTTGTACTGATATCACCCAGATCTATGCTCTTTCCTTGGACTACAAGTTGGATCTTTTGCTGGCTATGTGAGAACCGGACTCGGGCTTTAAACATCTATATACCTCAATATTGGCAAAACTGAGCAGCTTCTGCACAACACGAATGCAACAAATATCATCCTTGCCATTACTGGATCATATCTTGCAGTTTGTTTCTGTTGTTATCCATCCCTCCATAACTATGTGTGATCTTGAAGTTATCCTGGAATCCACCACACATATGAACTCCAATTTAAAAAAATGTTGGGAAATGTGTCTTTTTTCACATCTGAAATATTGTCATACTCTTACATTGCAATCTAAAATCAGAAGGAACTCCATGTCCACCATGACCCCCCCCCCGCTTCATTCAGACATAGCCATCAAGTTGCGCAGTTTTCAGTTTTTTGTAATATTTGTACAGTAAATCTCTCTGGTGATCCTGTAGGGGTACTGTAGGATGTCTCTATAAATATTATAGAAATGTCAGGAGCTATCCAGACATGTCAGTATAAAACTGTATAAACAGGTATGAATATGTACGCTTTATAAATATATACTTAATTAAAGGGTTGTTCTAAATCACATCCCTTCCTTAAGCCTGGAGATTACCACCTTTCTCATTCATTTGTTTCATGCGTCAGTTATAGCACCTCATTTCTAGTTAAATCTCCTGCATATTGCAATTCCAACTCATTCAAAGCACTACTTCTATGTTATTGACAAAATTAAGAAATCAATCAAAATAAACCCAGATTTGGCTAACGTCCACTGCCTGCCCATTCCACAATGTTATGCTTTTTAAAGCTTACAGTACATATGATTTTTAAATGCCCCTAAGGGATTCTTCTTACCTTTCCAAGTGCACTGCTTCTTAAGTAATCATCCATTCATCACAAACGTTCCATTTTTGCACACCTCCTGCTCAGAAATCATCTTGGCTAATCACTTATAGTGACAGAGTTTACTTGACGTAAAGTCCCCAGCTGCAGAATCAGCATCTATTTAATATTTGGTCTTGCACTGAGATAGAGAGATTCATGAGCATATTAAAAACATTTCTATATTGGCTGGTATATGATTCTCTGTGTCTGATCATGCCTTTGATTGTCCATATTGGCTTTATACTGTAGTCAATGGTGTTTCATTTTTTTGGCATTTATGTCCAACCTTTTTACCATGTTTTCATCTTAAACCTAACACTGCATAGCAGCCGTGCACATGTGAGCTGTCTAAAAGCAAATCATTTTCATTCTTTATGGCACAGTCTAATATTAGCTATTTTATTTATATTATCACTTTGTGTATGATTTTGCAAATTCATTTGCTTTATGAGTCTTACCATGTTCAGTACTTTGAATTTTCCAAAGTGCTTTATAAATATTATGATAATTATTACCGTATTAGAATTTTAGTTATTTTTTGAAAAATATAGACATCAAGGTTTTGCTTTAAAATGGTTATGCTTTACTTTGCTTTCTGTGGCATTACGGCATGGGGTTATGTAACCATAAACAAAAACAGTGCAGCAATGTACTATGCTGTAAATACAGTGGCTACATTGCCAGCACTGAAAAAGAATGTCAAAAAGCAAAACTGGTGAAGAACACAAAGGACTTCTTTGTTTTCTGCAGGGGGCTCTGCCCCATGCACTCCAACCCTCCCATTAATATAATCAACTCGGGGTGGTCAACACATGGATGAGGAGAAACACTGGTGGGGGGCGCAAAAAAATGCACAATGCAGTAAGTCTGGTACTGGGATTCAAGTCCTGGTCCACAGATGCATATCTGCCCTGCACTGCCACAGCTCATCCCTCTGAGCCATAATGGTTGCTCAGCAGACCACCTCCCCAGCAGAGATCTTGACCTCTGCATCACTCCTCCTCACCAGCCATGTGCAACAGGGCACAAAACCATGCTCTGTACATGTGTGCCTTGCAGAGTTTTGTACCCTGTCACTGTAGCTCCCCGCGCTATCTATGGTGTGTGGTTTTAACTTTGCCATTATACATATGGCAGATTGACCCGGTACTGGCAATTCATACTTGTTTTTTGTTTGATCAGTAGAAATGTTTTTCAGCTGCTGTTAAAACAACAGTTTCTGTTAGAATTATCTTATATACTTAATTGTGCATGCCTTTACTCCTCCCAGTGTTGATCTCTGCTATTCAGTTTTGTTTTTAAAGACCTGTTGACACCTCAAAGCAAACTTTGAAAAGCATAATATTTAGGGACAATTTAGGTTGCATTCCATGTATATCCTATAGATTTCTCATGCACATTACTTGTTACTAAAAAAATAGCATGAATACATGATCTTTATACCTCAGAGCTCATCTGCCTCTGTAGCTTACTCCCTACTTCAAGTCATAATCCTCTCTTGTGACATAACAATCTGCTGCCATGGGAGTAACTGTGAAGTCACAAGCAGTGCATTGTGACTTGAGGTAAGGATAAAGCAACAGGAATAGATGAACTCTTTATGAGCAAAGATCCCTTTTTCATGTAAATTATATCAGTAATAAAGGAGAGGAGAAATACAGAACTAATGTGAAATACAAGCCGGACTGTGTCTAAATATTATGTTTTGTTAAAGTTATCCTGAAGGCATCAGCTGTTCTTTATATCTGCAAATGTACTGCTGCATTACATTTGATATATGTTATGCTGACTGGCATTATCCATATGTCACACAAGGACAGGCCACAGTGTTTGTTATGTGCTAGTTCATCTTAGTCACAAGAAATGTGATGGAAAACTTAAAGTGTTAAAGCACAGCTGAGAATAGTAATGAAAATCTTACAGCTGCCATGTTTTATTATACTTTCTATTAAATATTTAGCATGTAAAAATAAATGCTACAGCAGACTCAATGCATGAAGAAGGGTGTTGTGCAAGACAGGAGCTGATCTAAAATGGTAAAAATGATATAGAATCAAAATTTTTACTGACAGGTGATTACTTACATGTGCTATAGTTGACATGGTGCTATACAATGATATGCTCTCCCCTGCTCAACAACAGAGTTTAATCAAAATCAATAATTCCTGCGTGTCAAGGAGGTTGTAAAAGCCACAGTGCTTTGATGGCTGCAATGCCAGAACATCAGCTACTGATGCTTTTCAGGCTTTCAAAAATAACCAGGCAAATATCAGGGAATGCTTGAATTGTCAGGCCATCTGGTCAGAGACTATTCCTCATATATAGTATGTCTCTACTGTTGTAATGCACTATTTGCACTAAAGAACTGCATAACAGTTGGGAATAAAGGTATTTTTTCTTTCAAATGTAATTTTGGAGCCTGTAATTCATTCATGCATGGTTTCTACTGAATGCTTTGTTTATATGTACCTGTTATGTTGAAAGATTACAGTTATTATAGAAAACATTTAAAAACTAATTTCTTTTTCAATTTTATTTGTTCATGTTGATACAGTATTACATACAGAACCAATTTTATTTTTTATGTGCACAGTATGTTATTGTTATTGTTACTGTACAGTATTTAGAAAAATATGAATCTATAGTAAGTTATCACTGAATGTTATTAACCACATGTAAACTCTGACAAACAGTATTGTATATGTTGCTTACTTTCATAGAAAACTACAGCCAGTCATTTTTTTTCTAAAGCAAACATGAAGAAAGTACACAAAAGATGCATTAATCTTGAGACCACCTTAAAGTCTGCATCAATATAAACATAAACAAGTTGATGGGAAGCTAGTTTTTAAAGTTTTTCCCTAAACTCTGCATTTTTGATGACAACTATCAACAACATATTTATTTATTTATTTATTGAAATGTTTCACCAGGAAGGCACACTGAGTAACAAGTTGCTCTTCTCCCGGTGTGAACTGCGGGGTAGGAACAATGGGATAGAGTACAGAGAAATGTTACAATGTTGGAATACAATGTGTTTACTTGCATACAATGAGAACAGGAGGGATTACAGGTGGATAACACAACAGTGCAACAGTTAAGTATAGTAGATATAAAGACACATACAGCAACAACAAAATACATTAATAAATTTGGGCATTTTTTTATAATTTCAAAGAGCAGTGTCCTTCATTATATGAGGTGGTGAGTGCTGGATTTTTTGTATTTTGATATTATATTCTATCCTGAGCACCTATACCTAGTGTGTTTACTCTGTCAGTTTGTTTCAGTTACACATATAGCAAACTGGCAATAGTTGGTGGCAGTTGGTAACATTGGAACGCATATAATAACTTGGCAACAGCATGTAGCACTAGAAGGTAAGGTGACCCAGTAGTAATTGGTAGCCATTAGTGTAACATAGATATTCAAGATTTACAGTGATTGGAGTAAAGAGAGGAAGAATGGAAGGAGGGAATGAAAAATTGCAGAGGGTAGAATGGAAGAAGGGAAAGGAAATTGATGGAGACACAGACAGAACATGATTTTCAAGGCAAAAAGAGAAGACAGGGTGGACTAAAGTGCATAAAAGAGGGGTATTGGGGTAGGTTATAAGTCCTTAACTGAGTGTAGGGGTAGGCTAGTGTTAGGCTATGTTAACCAGAAGGGGAGTAGGAGGAGAGGAGAGGTAGAGTGTGGCACAATGATGAGAGAGAGGTATTGTAGGTGGGGGTATCCAAGGGGAGGAAAGGGGGAGAAGTTGAAATTCAACAGTGTCTTGCTTTCCCTATCTGGGCAGGGAGGAAGATAGCCCTACTGGTAGGACACCAGTTATAGGTATGAAAGTTATTTATATATAGTGATGTGAGGGGGGTGTTGGGGGAGGGATGTTGTCTGAGGGGGTAGCAGAGGTCAATAATAGTGGGGGGTAGTACCTGACCAGTGTGCTGGGTGACCCTGTCCACACACGGCAGTGATGTAGCAATGACTGAGGGGTGCAGTAAAAGGAGAAATAGGAGAAAGGGGGTAAAGTTATTGCCCGCAGTGCACTATGGATCCTGACTGCATAAGGCATTGATCAGGCTCACAGGAGGTAGATAGATTAAGTGTAGAGAAAGAAGGGGAGGAACACTTTAGGAGGAGGGAGAGTAGGGGAAAAGGAGGAGCACGATCAGAGGGAAATAAGAGTGGTGGGGAATAGGCATATGATAATATGGGCTTAGAGGAGATGGTGGGGGGATTAAGGAGGGTCATGGCAAGCATAGGTGGGGCAAGAAAGATCTTGAGGGCAGAGTTAATGAAGCAGCAAGAGGATGAGTGGTGAATTTGAAGGGGAAGTGAATTCCAGATATTTTGGAGATGATATGAATAACCAGATTGGCCAATAAGGGTGGAGCAGCATGGGACAACCAGGGTTCATAAGTCAGTAGATCTTAGGGAGTAAGAAGGAGAGGGGGCAGTTGTAAAGGCAAGGGAGAGATAGGAGGGAAGTTCACCCAGCCAGTGCTTGGAGGTGAATTTTGCACAGTGAGAGAGACATCAGTTTGTCATGGAAGGGAAGGATAGAGCATGGTAGAGATCACAATGATGAGTGCAGAGAGGGGTGTCAAGGGCAAAATGGCAAAAGGAGTTTAAGAGGGTATCTAGTCTGGCCAGGGAGGACTTAGGGGCAGCACCATAGACTATGTCACAGTACTTGAGGATAGGTAGGATCATCTTCTGGACAATGTCCTGCCTAGCTGTGGGTGAGATGCAGGCACAGTTACTGAATAAGGCACTGAGCTTGGAATGCAATTTTGTCTGAATGGCATCAATATGGCCAGAGAAGTTCAGGTATTTGGTCCAGCCAGACACCTAAATACCTGAAGGAGGAAGTGTCCTGGAGTAAAGTCCCACCAAGGGTGTAGAAGGAGGGTAGAGAGGGAAACCTGGTAAGTCTCTGCCTGGTGCCAAAGGTCATGGAGACTTTTTTTTTGGCATTGAGAGATAGATGGTTGTTTGCAACCCAATGCTGAACTTTGTCAAAGTCATGCTACAAGTTGGATGTAACCTCAATGGGGCAGGAGCCAGATGCATACAAGACTGTATCATCAGCATACATGTGAATGGAGGAGAATGGAGAGCAGCTGGATGGGAGATCATTTAGAAAAAATAAACAATAGTATGGGGCCTAACATTGATCCCTGGGGCACGCCAGTTCTTATTGGGAGGGTTGGGGAAATTGCATCAGAGATCTTGACTGATTGGGTTCTGCCAGTGAGGTATGCCTTATACCAGTCTGTGGCTAAGGGGGCTAGCCCAGCTGTTGACAGGGTGTCAAGGAGAAGGGAGTTGGAGACTGTGTTGAAGGCTTTGGCCAGATTGACAAAAAATGGCTGAGGTGATTTGGCCATTATCCATTCCCATGAGGATAGAATCAATGAACTGAAGAAGGGAGGTGGTGGCAGAGTAATTTTTCCTGAAGTCAGATTGATAAGGGGTGAAGAAGGAGGAGTCATGGAGGTAAGTGGTGAGCTGGGAGAGGGCTAGGTGTTCCTAAAGTTTGGCAAGGTTAGGGAGAAGAGGGGGTGGTAGTTGCCAAGGGAGGTGAGGTCTCCACCTTTGGCAAGGGGAAGGACCACTGCGTGTTTCCATGGGAAAGGTACTGAGGCAGTTGAGAAAGAGATGTTTAGGATAATGGAGTGGTTAGGTGATGGCTGGGGCTGAGAGGGATAATAAAACTGTCCAGGGAGGAACCCTTTGAAAGGGTGATTGCTAGCAGGGCACTTAGGGTGTCATTTTGGGAGACAGTAGCAAAGGAGAAGGGGGAATTGGAGGGGGGTTATTCATAGGCAATAGGAAGGGGAGAGGGAAGGGAATAGTTTGGGAGGGATTGGAGTATCTCATCAGCACAAGTGGTGTAACAGGATTTGAATTCAGTAGCTACTGCAACTGGATCAGAAATGAGGGTGGCGTTTATCTTAAGTATAGGGGTAGGTGGACAGGATGGGAGGATAAAGAGGGCTTGGACCATTCTCCAGAACTTGGAGGGAGAGTTGATGTTTGTTGCGAAGGCAGATTTGAAGTACTCTGTTTTGGCTAGCCTGGTAGCATGAGTGCAGGCATTATAGAGTTTTCGGTAAGAAGGTCACTTGGAAGCTGGGAGACTTTGTGCCATTTCCAGGCCCGATCTCTGGCTCTGTGGCAGGCTGGTAATTCAGGGGTAATCCAGGGAAGGTGATGACTTCTAAGCCTTGCTTGTTTTAGGGGTGTGAAGGCATTCCAATTTGCTAGGAAGATGTCTTTAAAATATATTAGGGATTTATCAACCTAGGAGGTGCTTGCTAGAGGGGACCGGTCTGATAGGGCAAGGCTATGTAATAGAGGTTCCAATTCTAGGGATTTGTAGGTCCAGATTTGTAGGGTTTTACGTGGAGATTTAAGGCTGTGAACTTTCCTGACCAGGAAAACTGGGTTGCGGATGCCGGATGCCGGAGGCGATGATTCTATTGTGGTGGGAAGTTGGGGCCCAACGGAGTAGGGAGTGGTTTTGGTTCTCGTGATTAGTGCTGGTGGGTTCTGTAATTAGTTGTGTGATGTTGAGGGCACTGATAGAATTTCTTGTGATAGATGTTGTTGGGGACAACCAATTTAAACTGAGGTTGCCAAGGATGTAAAGCTCACCATATTGAGAAAGAGAAGTAATGGAAGTTAAGAGGTCAAGGGAGACAGCAGCCTGGACATTTGGATGGCAATAGATACCAGCTACAAAGATAGGGAGTGAGAAAGTGAGGGATACATTGATGGCTAAGGTGTCATGTTTTGCTGGGTTGGGGAGGAGAAGACTGGGAAGTATTGGAGAAAGGCGCGGACATACATGGCCACTCCACCACCCCTGCCTGCTTTTTCCTGCCTTAGGATGGAGTAACTGGGTATGGAGACCGAGTGGTCAGGAATTGTGCTCTTTAGCCATGTTTCTGTTATAATTAGACTGTCTGGTTTCAGGGCAGCAACCATGACTTGCAGGAGGTCTAATTGTTGAAGTAGGCTAAGCATGTTTAAGTGTAATATCTTGAAACCCTTTATGAGGGATGTTGGGGTAGGGTATGGGCAGCGGCAGTGGAGGAGATGGCAGGGGTAAAGGAAGAAGCAGGACCGGGGGTTGTCATGGATGTCCCCCTAGGTGAGTAACAGTAGAACTAGGATGAGGAAGTGTAGCTTTGTGGATTTGGAGTGATGGGGCTTGGAGACCAAGTAAGTGAGGTAGAAGGGAGTGGTATAGTGAGGAAGCAGGAGGTGGAGAACAGCAAATAAATTTGGTAAAGTTAGTAGGTATGTATGTGGAATGATGACAGAATGAGACCAGAATATGTTGGGTGGGGACAAGAGTAATAGCATGAATATAAATTGGGGCCTGGAGACAGGGGGGTTGGATGGATTTAGAATTATAGGGCCTGGGCTGGCAAAAGCAGAAGGAGTGGGTAGGGATAGGGTAAGAAATAATGTTAGGGGAGGAGGTAGAAGGAAGAAGGATTTCAGTAGAGAGGAATCATCCTTAGAGTCAAGGAGCAGTGGGGGGGTGGACTTTGGTACGTAGTAGACTACAACAAAGGGGTGTAGCTGAACAGAGTTGCTTTGCTACCAAAGGGAAGGGGCGCAATGATTAAAATAAAGTTCCTTCAGATATCCAGCTGAATAGCCTGCAGTAGGAAAGTAGAAAGTGAAGCATGCTTACTTAAGTATACACCCTCTAGTGAAGGAGCTGTATAACCTGCTAAAGGGGAAGCAGGTACTAATGGAGAGGTAAAGAAATCCTGGTATTGTGGATCTAGGTTTTACCCCTTTAAGTGCTTTGCTGTTACTCTTAGGTGCTTCTCCTTTAAGAGGGAAAGTGAAATGTAGCCAAGTAGGAAGTGGGAGGGTCTCTCAGCTCTGGTGATGTATTTAATAAAGAAAGGAGGTGGGGAAGGGGATGGTCTGAAAAATTACTAAGGAGTCAGTTCAGATTAGGCAAATGCTGCTCTGCACTGTACAGCTCACAGAAGTGTGCAACTGAGTGAACTGGGAAGCAAAAAGATCAGGACTTCACTATGCAGCTGCTACAGGAAGAAAAGTCAAAGGTCAGTGTTTCTCAGCACTGGCTGCAGCGTTGGGCAGTAAACCAATGTCAGCGCTCCGGGGCCATCTGGAACCATTCAAGGCCCCACAGTGATGGGTGCCAGGTATTCAATTAGAAAAGGGAGGAAAGCTCCAAAATCCCCTTTCTCTTGTCCTGGGTCAGGGACCAGACCTTACCTTGGGAGCCAAGGAGGAGAGCGGGCAGCAGGCACCTTCTCACCCTTTCCTTGGTGGTCGGGTTGCTTGTGGAGGGGTCTGCATCAGTGCTACCAGCCCAGTGGGCTCCGATCAGCCTTACGAGCCAAGGAAGAGAGCAGGTGGCAGCAGGTGCCTTCTCGCCCTGTCCTAGGCAGGCAGGTTGCTTGTGGAGGGGACCACTTCAGCAGTACCAGCCCGGTGGGCTCCAGTCAGCCCCAAACATGCAAACTCTGTACTGTGTCAAGGTGTAGCATAGTGAAGTGCCAGATATGTGTAATTATCTTCACTGAACTACTGCTTGAGATGAGATGATATGAGTTATTGAAATGCTTGCATTAGTTAACAAAACTAGTTTCAGATTTCTTTTGCACTGATTATTAATGTTAATCTTTCTTCTAAGGAGTTGGATTTTTGTTCAAATGTCTCACATGTAGTGTGTTATTTGAGTGAACTTAATGATTTTAGCAACAGACTTGCTTGGAGTAGTGCTTGAGGGAATTTCAATTCTGGTTAATTATTCCAGTAACATAGAAACATAGAAGTTGTGTGCAGATGGTGACCTTATCATCCATCAAGTCTGCCCTTGTTTTCCTACCCTCCCACTTAGCTGCCTGCCTGAGTATCCCACAATGCCTGTCCCATGTCCACTTGAATTCCCCCAGCATCTTCATCTCCACCACCCCCTTCAGCAGGCTATTCCACAGTTCAACTACGCGCTCAGTGAAGAAGAATTTCCTCATATTGCTCTTGAACCTACCTCCCTTGAGGCAAAGGTCATGCCTTCTTGTCCTGCTATAGTCTTTTTACCTGAAAGAGGTTCTGCTCCTGTATCTTGTTGTTGCCGTTAAGGTATTTAAATGTCTCTATATGTCCCCCCAATTCCAGTGCTGCTCTAGGGAGTATAGATTGAGTTCACCAAGTCTGGCTTTGTACGGTTTCTGGTGCAAGCTCTGCATCATCTTTGTTGCTCTTCTCTGCACCATCTACTTTCCAGCCTATCTATGTCCCTCCTGAGGTGTGGCTTCCAGAACTGGATGCAGTATTCCAGGAGGGGTCTTATTGAGGATCAATGCAAAGGCATGATCACTTCAAGCTTCCTGCTTGTGATGCCCCTTCCTATGCATCCCAGGATGTCACTAGCTTTTAGTGCTGCCTTCTCACATTATTTGCTGACCTTAAGGTCATCTGATATGATAACCCCCAGGTCTTGCTCTAGCCTTGTTTACACCAGCTGCTCTCCTCCCACTGAGTACAGTTTCTATGGGTTATGTTTTCCCAGGTACATGACTTTACATTTTTTGGCATTGAGTTTCAATTGCCAGATCCCTGACCAATCCTCCAGCTTTTGGAGATCAAATTTCTTGCTTTGAAGATCAAATTCCTGACCCTCTGGTGTATCAGCCTGGTTGCTGATTTTGGTGTCATCAGCAAACAGGCATACCTTTCCCTTCAGTCAATCAGCAATGTCACTGATGAATATGTTGAAGAGGACTGGCCCCAGAACTGAGCCCTGCAGAACCCAACTAGTCACCCTACCCTCCTCTGACAGAGTGCCATTTATTAATACCCTCTGTGTTCTCCTATTTAACCAGTTCCTGACATAGCCTCTTACCTTAAGCCCAACTCCCATATTCTCCAGTTTATTGACTGGCCGCCTGTGCAGAACTGAGTCAAACACCTTACTGAAGTCCTGGTAAACCACATCCACTGTCCCATCCTGATCCACTGTTCTGGTCACCCAGTCAAAGAAATCTACCAGATTTGTCTGGCAGGACCTCCCTGCTATGAAACCATGTTGCTTTGTGTCAAGCTGACCACTTTCCTCCAGAAAAGCAACCATTCTTTCCTTTAGTAGGGACTTCATCAGTTTTCCCAGCACTGCAGTTAGACTAACTGGATGGTAGTTTCCTGGCTTCTGCTTGCTTCTGCTCTTGTGGAGTGGCACTATTGTTACCCTCTTCCAATCCTCTGGAACTTCCCCAATCTCCAATAATTTGTTGAAGAGCACTGCTAAGGGGGCCGTCTTGTACCCTCCCAAATTCCTTTGATTTCCTCTAGTACCCTTTCCTCTGTGAAGGGACTTGTGTCTGTGCCTCCAAGTGGAATATTCTTTTTGTCCATTGTTTGTCTGCTACTGTCTGCTTCCTGTGTGAAGACTGTGCAGAAGTATTCTTTGAGTGGCTCTGCCTTCTCTCCATCTTGTTCCATGGGCTGCCCATCCTTTTTCGTGATTCTAACAATGCCTCACTTAGTCTTCAATTTTTCTTATATGTACCTGTAGAAAGTTTAATCACTTTTCTTCACTCCCTGAGCTATCCTTTCCTCTGTCTCCGGTTTGGCATTTCTTATCACTTTCCCTGTCTCTTTTAGCTTTTCTTTATATTCTGTTTTGTTAGCCTCTTTCCTTGACTCCTTGTACTTTCTGAAGGCGTTGTGCTTTTCCCTCACCATGGTAGCCATCTCTTTGGAAAACTATAGTGGGTTTCTCCTCTTTTTATTCTGACTGACCTGGTGGGCACACTGTGATGTGACCATGGTTATTGTATCTTTCAACCTTGTCCAACACTCCTCGACACTCCCTTCTGTTGTGTTTCTAAGATTTTCCATCATGCAAGCCTTCATTTTTGTGAAGTCTGCCCTTCCAAAGTCAAAGATCTTAAGCTTCAAGTGTGTGGAGTTCTCAGTCCAGTTTACCTTCTACCATACTGTGCAATGGTCTCTGCTTCCCAGGTGGTTCCTCACTTTGATGCCCAGAAACCTATCGCTATTTGTGAACACCAGGTCTAAGATCATGTTTCCTCTTGTGAGTGTCTTCTCTAGTTGACTTACGCCTGCTTGCTGTAGTTTAACTAGTATTTTCCTGCTTTTTTCTGATGCTGATGTGTGGGAATGCCAATCAATGTCTGGTACATTGAAGTCCTCTACCAGCACAATGTCCCCTTTGTCTGACATCTGAAGGATGGTTTCCAGTGTATCTGTGTCCCTGATTTCCTCCTGATTTGGAGGTCTCTAGATTATTCCTACCTGGATGGGTGTCCAGCTTCCAACCCCAATTATAATCCATAGGTCTTCAGTTTCCCTCTGTACCTGCTGGATTTCAATAGCACTTATGGTATCTTTAACATAAATAGCTACCCCCATTCACTTTTTCCCAGTCCTATCTCTCCTGAACAAGTTATACCCTGGGATAGTCACCTCTCAGTCATGATTGTTCGTGAACCATGTTTCAGTCATGGCAACCCAGTCTGGTTCTGCCTCTGCTATTGTGGCAGTGAGGTCTAGCATCTTGTTAGCCAGACTGCATGCATTGAAACATTAAGTTATCCATTTCTGAAGTGCATCCCAATTTGTGATACCTCCTTTTTTGTTCCTGTTTCTCCATTTACCTATTTTTTTGGCCATTGTCAGTTTCTGACAAGGTTGCATAGTTTCTGCCTTCTGCAACTGTTATCATGGAGTATCCTGTAGGATTGGTGCTAGCTGGAGGGGAGAGACAGCAGGCTCTACTTGTGCTACACCTAGAGCTGCTTTCTTTTCCCCATCTGTTAGTTTAAATGCTGTGAATGGACATCAAATTTTTGTCCCAGTGCCCTAACCTCCTTCTTAGTCAGGTAGTTGATATCAAATTTGAAGAACTCCTTTTCCCAGAAGTTGTCCCAGTTTCCCATGAAGTTATGCCCCCTTGGTGTGGTAGCAGTCTTTGAGCCATGCATTGAGCTCACCTTTCTCCTTCTCTCTGATTTTCTGCCTGTTTTTTCCCTTTTCCCAAACAGACAGAACCTCTGAGAAGGCAATGCTGGATGATAGGGAAATCAGTTTCTCCCCAAGTTGGGCAATGTGCTCCTTAACCTCTTTTACTGGCTGGCTGGCAAGGTTGTCAGTCCCTAGGTGGACCAGGGTGTTGGAGCCTATTCCTTCCCTTTGAATTATGCTGACTATTCACTCAGTATCCCTCCCAGCAGACTCTCCTGGGAGACATCTGAAATGCACATCCGCCCATTCATTTCTACTCATGTGGGGATCCACATCACGAATCATGGTGTCTCCTATGATTATGAGTTTCTTCCTGCTGTCCTTGGAATTCTATTTAGAATTTCATTTTGTTACCCTGTTGTCTTTAGCTTTGTGCTGACCCAAGGCCTCCTCTCTCTTTTCTGATAGTACAGATGCAAGAGGTGTATACAGTGGATTCTGCTTAAGTGCACATCCGTTTTGCAACGACAAAATGTGCACTTAAGTAGAATGTGGATTTAAACAAAATGCACTAATCAGCCATTAGACAGGATTGTAATACAGTATGGGCAAAGAGGTAATAGATGCAGACGTGGTAAAGTGTTTTTTTTGCATCATTTTATTTAGTACACACAAGCAAATGAATACTGTACTGTGATTTACTGTACTGTTCAAATAAAAATAAAAATAAAATAAAAAAATAGATCAGAGCTGGAAGTAGGTGGTTATTTTTGTCCGCCTAGTGTTCTCCACTGTGAATTTGTTTAGATAGTGCTCAAAGTCAGATATTGGACACAGATCATGCTTTTCACGTGCATGTACAAAACAGCTGATTTTGTCCATAGCTGATAGAGCCTCTGCCATACTGGCATGTGCTGTTGCCATATCATCTTTGTCCTCCTCTTCTTCAATGTTGTGCTCAAAACCTTGTTACAGATTGCCGTTTCATCAATCGGACCATCAGTTGGGACAGACTCATCCATGTCCCTATACATCTCAAATTCAGCTGAAGTCATGATGTGCAGCAGCTGAAGGGTAGGAAGGATTGGATCATCTCTCTCTTCTGCACCCTCAATAACAGTAACAGCTGCTTCATTAGAAGGTATGAAGCCTGCCTTTCTATAGCAGTTAACTATGGTGTCTCATTTCACATTCCTCCAGGCCTGATTAAGCATCCTGATGGCATCAAGCACAGTGAGATTTTGGCGACCAAGGCTACATTCATCTGTGGTCCCCCATCAAGGCATAGAAGCATCTTTTCAATGACCTGCATGAAAAACAGCAATTTTAAGTGTGGAGTTATAAATTTAAACTCTGTAGGCGAAAGCAAAGAAAGCAGGCTGTACTGTACCTGACTGCAATATAGGTGTTTAATATTCCGTATTATGCCAATGTCCATTGGTTGGATTAATGCAGTCATATTGGGTGGGATGAAAATCAGCTTAACATTTGATACTGTAACATTCAGATGAGTGGAGCAATTATCAAGGATAAGTGCAATTCTAAGCTGCTTTCTTCGCATCTGTGCATTGATCTTTTTAAGCCAGTTTGTACAAATTTCTGAAGTCATCCAGGCATTAGAATTCTCTTCCCAATCAGCTGGCAGGGCATCCATAGATAAACCTGAAAAACAACAGGGTTTCTTGGACTTTCCGACAATCAATGGCCTTAACCTGTCTGTCCTGTCCATGCTGCAACAGAGCAGTATGGATATGCTCTCTCTGGCTTTTTCCCCCCACTTGCAGTATCAGATTTAAACTCTAATGTCCCATATGGAATTGCTCTGAAATACAACCCAGTCTCATCGCAGTTGTACAGAAGATGAGCTGGGTAAGGTTTTGTAAGTTGTGGCAGTACGCTGTTAACCCAGGTGTCTGCTGATTCAGTGTCTGCTTCTTTCTTTTCTCCATGACATTTAAAAAAAATCCCATTTCTCTCCTTCCAGTGGCTTAGCCATCCACTACTGGGGGTGAAATCAATGCTCATAATGTCTGCGAGCTGTTTTGCTTTAGCTAACAGAATAGGGCCATTAACCGGGGCATCAGCTGTTCTCATAGCTGCAATCTATCGCAATAAAGCGGCTTCTACCTCCTCAATCTTCCCCCCCTCCGGTGTTTTCGGCACTTATTTTCAGACTTCTTCAACTCAGCATACAGCTGTTCCTTGCCTTTTAATATGTGGCTTACAGTTGAAAGATCGATTCAAAAATCAGCAGCAATGTCGGACCTTTTAATTCCAGGCACTTCAGTGCGCTGCAACACCTCTATCTTCTGCACCAATGTTTAAATCACCCTTTTGCAATCCATTATTCACTCAGCTCTCTGTCTGCACATAATGTGATCTTAATGTGCCTGACAATGGTTCTTAAATACAGGTGAATAGCACCTATTAACACTTTGTGCTTTAATCTGGATTTCAATTAACAACATGAATAGCAGACTGCATCCTGAAAATATTGCATTTAACTGAAAATTGCATTAAAGCAGAATGCATTTAAACAAATTTTTTAACATGTGTTTCAATAGAAGAAAAATGAGAAATTGAAAAAGTGTGTTTATGAATGAAAATTACATTTAACCGAATTGCACTTAAGTGGAATCCATTGTACCTGTTTTCCGTGTTTAGAGTGTTTTGTCTGTTGGGGAGATTTGCCCAGGTACTGCTTCCTTTTCACTTATCCAGCTGCCACCCCCGAGGCTTAATTGTTCTTTGGGGGAGAGGCTTGCTGGTTTGGTGCCTTGCAATGCAGAGGTGCATTCCCATAAGAATATTTTTTCTGTATGCAGTTATGTAAGAGATTTATCTTATCCCAAGCTTCATGGAGTTGAGCTTTGAGGTGACATTTCTACCAGCATATGGGACAGTGGTCCTGGCTCCAGGAGATGTATCCATTGAAGAGTGTTCCACAGTGCTGGCAGGAAATGATATACATGTGTGTTGCCAGTGGATGAAAAAAGAGAGTGGAAAATAAAAAAAAAATAGGATGAACAAAAAAGAGAGGGCAAAGCAAACAATTAAGATGCCAATCTCTTGTTCTGGACTTGAGGGTGAATGAAAAAGAGAGTGTAAAGTAAACAATTAAGATGCCAATATCCTGTCCTGTGCTTAAGTGGACAAAAGAGAACCTGTAGAGTAAAGCTAAATAATTTTTTTTTTAGATGTGCAATACGTCCTGCCCCTTCCTTACCTCCACAGTAAGGATATGAGGGGATTATGGGCTATATTAGAGGATGAGCACAGGGTGGGTGGGAAAAGGGCTATGGTGGGTGGCTGGGTACTCCCCTTGCAAAAAATCAGTAGAGGTACCTGTAGAGAAAAACAATCAACTTTTGTCATTGGATCCAACAAACACCATCAACCACAGCACCCTCAGATGAAAGTAAAGGTAGCCTGACCCTTTAAATCTTCCTTCTGTTGGAAGGTACTAAGCCTTTGTCAAGCTCCATCTCCCCAGTTGCACTCCTAATCTGCAGTTGATCATTTCTTTTTGCTTTTGACTTAACCACCTGGTATCCACATTTTCAATTGAAATCAACTTTTAATGTACTTGTCTCTAAGGGCTATCTATCCAATAACCAAAGCTGACCTTCATAAAATGTCTAATACTGCTGCTACTACTTATGTCAGGAAATGTACACCCAAATTCGGGCCCTCCCCCATGAGCTGGTGCCAAAGAACAAGTCAAGGCTGAGGCACTCTCCCTGCCAAGTATCAACATTTGTAGCTTCCTCAACAAACTCGACTCCCTCACAGTCTGGACAGCACATCACAACCCTGACATTCGGTCCATAATTGAGACATGGCTTTCCTCAAAGATCCTGTGCTCAGCAATATTGATCCTAGGGTATGCAGTCTTCAGGCAAAACAGACTGTCCAAGAGAGGCAGAGGCTATGCCCTTTACCTAAAAGCATCTCTCTTTTTTTTTTCAATTAAATCTTTATTACAATTTTAGGCATACAATACATCATAATCCAGGTATATATGATGGAGACATGCATTCGAAGTAAAACAAAAACAAAAAAAAAGGAAATCCCCAATCCCTTGCCCCCTCCTCCCCCCATTCCCCCACTCGTCCCAGGCACAGCTACTCAGTGTCGTACCTTAGTGTAACTACCAGAAGTCTGACTTTACTGTGGTTGTGGTGATTGTTAAGAATATAAAGCAAGGAGTGGGGCCCAGATTTTATTGAATTTACTTAGTTTGTTTTGTAATCTGAAGATCATCTTCTCCACTCTGATATTATGTAGCAACTCCGTCAACCATTCATTGTATGTCAATGCCTCATTGTCCTTCCAATGTCTAAGTACTAGCTTTTTAACTGTCATAGCTATAAGAGCCATGTGATACTTTCGTGAGTTTACTGAAATTCCTGAGTAATTCCCTAACAGGCAGGTATCGATCGAGAACAGCTCATCCAGTCCTAACAGGAGGTCTGCCCTCTCCCTGATCTGCCCCCAAAGGGGGGCTACTTTGGGACAATGCCAGAAAATATGCACTAAATTGCCTTCGCCTTGGCTACACCGCAGACAGGTAGCTGGCTGTCCCCTGTTGAACCTAGCTATCTTCTGGGGGGTGTAGTACAGATTGTGTAGAATACAAAAGTGGATGAGTCAGAGCCTATCCTGAGTAATAAAGTGGTGACATCCCCACCAGAGTGTCTCCCAGTTGATAGGCATCTCTGGCAGGAGAGTTTCCCAGTAGGCCCTGCGTCTGAAAGGTCCAGGGTATAATCTGTTGTATAAAGTTTTGAATATTTTGGAAACTGCATGAGGGAGGCCTACAAATTGAGCCAGTTCCACCCAAAAGGGGGTGACATCTGGCATCGGGGGTGTGCGATCCAATAGTTTTTACTAAGATATGTCCCAATTGGAATAATTTGAATATGTTGGAGGTTGGCAACCCTGACTTTCCTAAAATATCAGCAGAGGAGGCCCATTTTTGTTCTACCCCTGCCCAAAAATAACTGAGCTTGACCTCCTGGAATTGTGGGATACAGGAGGGGGAGAGAGCTTTGTCTTCTAGCCGGATATTAGGGTTTCCCAAAAGAGGTTGCTCCAAGTCTCCATGATGATCATATTTGATAATCAAGCAAAGCTGGGAGTGAACCTTCACCGATGTAGCGATTGGTGATCCAAGCGAAGGCTTAGGGAGACTCTTAAGTAGCACAAATAGCAGCACAGTCAGAGATAGATTGTGACTGCGGATTTGGGTGGACTCTATTTGGACCCATAGGGGTATATATTTATCGGGGTGGCCAGGGTCAGGAGGGGAAAGCCATCTTAGATATTTGCTCATGTGGCTGGCCCAATAATATAGGCCAACATGTGGCACCCATAGGCCCCCTTTAAGCTTAGGGGCAGCTAGCTTATGAAAGGCCAGCCTGTGCCCTTTGCCTGCCCAGATAAAATTAGAGAAGATATTATGGACTCTTTTAAACCATGAGTGAGGTAGCCAGATGTTAAGGAGACTGAGAGGATAGAGCAGCCGTGGGAAGACATTCATTTTGTTGAGGCTGACCCTGCCCCAAATCGTCAGAGGAAGAAGGGACCACCTATTCAGATCTTGGACGACGGTGTTTAATAAGGAGTCTAAGTTAAGTTTGCGCGTGAGGGAGGTACTTCTTGAAAATGTGATGCCTAGGTACTTCACTGTTTTCCTTTCCCAGGATAGGCCTAGAGCATCGACCCTCACTCCTCATCACTCTTTGGTTAAGAGGAAAAACCACCATTTTCTCTACATTTAGTTTATAGTTTGATAATAAGCTATATTCTCTAATAACCTCTAGTAGGTATGGGATAGTTTTCCCGGGATATGAGGTGCAGAGAAGTAGGTCATCTGCATAGGCCAATACCTTGATTTCAATGTCCTGTACTGATATTCCTTGGGTCCTGGGGTCAGCCACTAGTCTACGAATAAGGGGTTCAAGATATATGTTAAAAAGTAATAGGGATAGGGGACATCTTGCCTTGTACCAGAGAGAACGGGGAACCTATCAGAACAGCACCCATTGCAGAAAACTCTGGCTGTCAGATCGGTGTAAAGGGCTTGAACCCAATTCTGGAATTCCCTGGGAATGCCGAAGGCATTCAATGCCCGGAAAAGGAAATTCCAATCGACTCTATCAAATGCCTTCTCTCGGCATCCAGAGAGACCAAGGCCACTGGGAACCCAGCATCTCTGGATGCCAAGAAGGCATGACCCAGAGTTCTAATGTGATCGCTGGCCAGCCTGCCCACCATGAAGCCCACCTGCTCAGTTCCAATCAAGTCTGGGATAATGGTACTCAATCGATTTGATAGCAGCTTACTTAAAATCTTGATATCCTGATTGAGTAATGATATCGGCCTATAACTTGCTACCTCTTCAGGGGCCTTACCTGGTTTTAAAATGAGAATGATTATCGCTTCAAAAAGTGATGTATCTGTACTCTTTCCAGCTAGGATCTGCTGAAAGACGGGGAGAAGTAATGGGGTGAGATTCTTTGCAAATACTTTATGGTAGTTCAAGGAAAACCTGATGGGCCCAGGAGATTTATCGTTGGGGAGGCTGTCTATCACACCCAGAATCTCCGCCTCCGTTAAAGGAGCACATAGAGCAGTGCACTGCTCTGCTTTGAGGGTGGGGAGGTGCAACTCCTTTACGTAACGATCCAGCTCCATATTTGGGTGGGGGTTTACCATTGGTAAGTATAGAGATTGATAAACTTTCTGGAATTCTGAGGTGATTTCTTTGGGGTCAACCAACAGAGATCCGTCGTGTGCTCGAATTGCAGGGATGTATCTGGCAGACTCCTGCTGCTTGACACAGGCAGCCAGGAGATGGCCTGCTTTCTCCCCCTGTTCAGTGTATGTGGCTTTTGTTTTGAGAATCAAATACTCTGCTTTCTCTCTGAGAAGTTCCATATAGGTACTTTTGCATTTAGTCAAGTCTAATAGGGTCTGTTCTGATGTGTGGGGGGACAGATTTTTTTCAATATCCCTAATCTGTCTGAGGAGTTGTACTAATTCTTGCTCCCTCGATTTTTTCCTTCTTGAGGCCACCCCAATAAAAAGACCCCTTAGGTAAGCCTTAAGGGCCCCCCATTCAATATCAGGCCTACCCGTGGAATTGGAGTTAACTGATATATATTGAGAGATATGGTTATTGATGTATTTTACTATTACTGGGTCTTTTAGAAGTTGGTTGTTAATTTTCCAACGACCGTTCCTCTTGGGGATATCCAGTAGGAAGAGGTGACATGTGACCAGTGAGTGGTCAGAGGGCAGTCCAGGATATATGGCGGAATCAACGATTCCGGGAACCAGACAGTGCGAGATCAATATGTAGTCAATCCTGGAGGATGTCTTATGGACGGGAGAGGTGAATGTAAAGCACCTCTCAGAGGGGTGCAATATGCGCCACACATCACATAATCCGACCTTGTCCCAAAGATCCCTAAGGGCCCTTTGAGTCGGTGTTAAGCCTCTGGGCCTGAGTCCTGTGCGGTCTATACTAGGATCAGAAACCACATTGAGGTCCCCTCCCAGGATCATCGGGATGTTGATAAAGGGGATTAACTTATTTGTGAGTTCTACAAAAAACTCTGGGGAATCAGAGTTAGGTCCATAAATACTTCCCAGTAATATTTACGCATTGAATATTCTTCCCTGAACTAGAATGTATCTCCCGTGGGTATCTTTGATAACCTTGTTTGAGACAAAGGGGACTTTGCTGCCTATCAGTATCATGATTCCAGAGCTCTGTTTTGTGCCCTGAGCCGCGAATACCTGTCCTACCTGTTGCTTCTTCATGTTTAGTTCTTCCGAGATCAGTAGGTGAGACTCCTGTATAAACGAGACATCAGATCTCAGAAGTCTAAGATGTTTACATACCTGGTACTGTTTAGTTTTCTGCCTAACACCCTTAACATTCCATGAAGAGAAATTTAAACTACTCATTCTTGATTAGGGCAAAAGCATCTCTTAAGGGTCATGTTTTCAGTGTGCCTCTCCCTGAGAATGACATCCAGGTCCTTTCCATGAAGATACTGCTTGGAGCACAAAACAAAAACCTGACAGTGGCATCAATCTATATCCCATCCAAACTGACCAACCAAGGGCTAAACACCATAGTAGACTTCATACACTCATGTAATCAAAACACAGAAACAATCCTGCTTGGTGACTTCAATGTGAACTGGTCCTCCTCCAGTGCAATCAAATATAAGAACTCACTGACTACTGCTAACTGGTTGCAAATGGTCCAATCACCCACAAGGGTGAACTACAGAACAGGCACTACCACCCTTCTGGACTGGGTTCTTGCTAACTGCCTAGATCACATCACAAAAACAGTAGTTCTCTCTGACTGTTTAAGCAACCACTCCCCAATCCTTTGCACCTGGTCAAACAAATACACTAAGTCTCCTCCCAAAACTATTAACATCAGGAGACTTATTACTGGTTGTCTTGGGTCTCTAAAAACCCTCCTATGAGACCATGATTGGTCTCTTATAAACACAGCCTCCAACATTGACACTGCTCTTGAATATTTTATCCACGGCTTTAACAGTGCCTGTGAAGTCCATGACCCATTCAAAAAATGCAAGATTAAAGGTGTCAACAACCTTTGATTAACTCTGATATTCTGGAACAATTGAGGTCCCTTGATCATCTTTGGCATCTGGCCAACTTGACTGACACCCAGGCTGTTACACAGACTTACAAAGCAGCAAGAAATGCCTGTGCTAGAGCAATTCAAAATGGAAAGGCAAGATACTACAGGAGTCATGGAAAGATGGGAAGAGGTTTTGGGTGAATCTTTCTGAAGTTACAGGGCATATCCCCAAAGTACCACCCTCTATGCTCAACGTAAATGGTAGCCTCACTCTGGACCAGGTCACCATGGCTAATGCTTTTAATACGGCATTCACTGATCTTAGTCATGTGCTTCCTCCAACCTTCTTTGACCCCCCCATTGGACTCTCCAGGCTTGGACAAAGCAAGAATAACACAGGGCCATCCACCTTTCTACTTTAAAACTACCTCAGAGGCCCTAGCCATAAAACAACTGCTCAAAGTGCTTGGGAGGACCAGATCCAGTGGCAGCTCCCTAGACCTGAAACTCTTTGCCCTCATCATTGACGAAGTCCTGATCCCTCCCACCAAAATCCTCAACCAATCCCTAATGCTTTCTCAGTTCCCCCAAATATGGAAATCTGCTGTTGTGATGCCAATTTACAAACGTGGGGATAAGACCCTAACCTCTAACTACAGACCCATCTCCAATCTTCCCCCTCTCTCGAAAGCACTGGATAGAATAATTGCTGATCAACTTACAGAATACCTTGCTAACCACAACCTGCAATGTCAGGAGCAGCATGGCTTTTAAAATGGACATAGTACCACCACAACTCTCCTTGAATTCCCCACTTACATCCATAATGCTCTGGATCAGGGACATCTTGTCGGCGCCACCTTCATCGATTTGACAAAGGCGTTCCACACTGTCAACCACTCCTTGCTATTTGAACAATTATCTTGGCTTGGACTCTCAGATGATGCTGCAAGTTGGTTCCAAAGCTACCTTAGTGACCGAACCCAACAGGTCAGAGTTGGTGAGTCCCTATCACCCTCCTGTCCAATTCACTCTGGAATTCCCCAAGGGTACATCTTGGGTTCCTTGCATTTCAGTATTTTTCTGACCAATCTCCCTGCATCACGCCCTAATAGACTCCTGTTATGTGCAGATGATGCAGTTAGTTTCACCTTCCACCCTGACCCCTCTTTCCCACAATTGCAACTGCAAACAAGCTTTACGCAAGTGGAGACATGGTTTAAATCTCAAAAACTCATACTAAATCACAAAAAAACTAAAACAATGATGTTTCGTGACATCCATAGCAAACATCAAAACAAATGTCTGTCTATCACAAACAGAGAAGGGATGTTGGTCGAACATGTCCAACTGTTTAATTACCTGGGGGTTACCCTCAACAGCATCTTGTCTTACTCTGAACACATTGAGAGCATTGCCAAGATTGTGAACACTCACATAGGACTTCTCTTTAGACATAGTGGCTGCCTCACCAAAAAGCCAGATGTCTGTTACATCAGAAATCGATTATGGGCTTGTGATCTATGGCTCTGCCACTGACACCGCACTTCAATAAATAGCCATTGCCCTTAACAAGATATGTCATCTACTGACCTCTGCCCCATGCCTCTCACATACCTGTGACATCCACAAGCAAGCAAACTGGCTCCAAGTCCCCAGCAGACTCAAATACCAGATCTGTATGCTAACAAAAAAGATTACCTTAAATCTCCTACCCTCAAGGGTTCAGTCCTTGCTGGCCTCCTGTTGTGCCTCCCACCTAACCAGGAGCTCAGAATATCTTACTTTTTTATTTTCCATACTGCCACACTTCCCAAGGACAATGCTCCTTTACATACAGAGCCTTATCCTGGTACAACTTGCTTCCACCTACTGTTACCAATGACACTACCCTGGGCACTTTCAAGTGAAACCTGTGTCAACACCTTGTCATAATGGCCTCCTGTGAATGTTTCTCGTAACTAAATGTACTCTCCTTACCTCTGATTTCCCCCTCTATGTCCCTTCCACCTTTACCCCACTATATCCTATTTCCTCCCTTTTTATTTCCCCACTATTATCTACATTCTCTCCCCATAGCTTCCTCTACATGTATCTACCATCTCTCCTAGCAGTTTCTAATTTATTCTAGTGAACCATATTACAACTGTGTTTTTTATTGTACATATGTTCTTGAATAACATACACAAATTATTGCAACTTAACATACATGCTGTGAATCATTGTACATATTACATTAATTCCATATGAAAACTTTAATGTACCTGACAAAGTCTATGGCTGCTTGAAACTACTATACTTGTTATTGTCCTCACTATGTTCTGTATTGTTTCCCTGATGTGGAACCTTTGTAAAAGAGCATTGGCTCAAAAGCGTCTTCTGAAATAATAAATAAATTAATTAAATAAATAAATAAAAATAAGTAAATAATCCCCTGGAATAGCTGTGGAAGAAAAACAATTAACTCTGTCAATGTGAGAAAGAGACTGCAAAACCAGTAAGCCCAAAACAAAACCTGTATCACAACCTGTAAGCACAAAACAAAATAGTAAAAAAAAAAACAGTAACTCTGCTTAGCCTAAAGAGAGATCAAATTGTAAAACCTGTAAGCAAAAAAAAAACAGTAACAAAAACTGTAAGCACAAAACAAAGTAGTAACAAGACAGTAACTCTGCTTCACCAAAAGAAGCCTTAATATTGCTCCTTGCTCTGTTAATGTTGCTCCTTGCTCTGTCCTTTCAAGCAAACCTAGAAGACAAAAAGTTCAGGTGCTTTTTGTACACAAACCTTAGTCTTCCATCTCAACATAGCAACTAACCTGACATTTTAAATCTTCCTCACTAATGTGCTTTTCTGAGGAAATAAAAAACAAGCAAAGAAAAAAAATATTCCTGCATTCTGTATCTGGTGCAAGGGAAGCTATCACAATGTAAGAGATCTTTTTTCCATATTTCAAGCAAACAACATACTGTAGTTGTAGTTCAGCTTTGCATTAGTAAGCAAAAATAAGGAGTAGGGCTGGGTGAAATTTATCTCTTGCAAGGAAAATTCAGAGAAATTTCTAATTTCACTTCCACAAACTTTTATGAAATTTCCATGAAACGTTTCCAAAAATGTTGTCAAAATTGGGATTTCAGTTATTTCCATCTGATTTACAATGTGGGAGCTCCCATTGCACCATATTTGATATGTTGAGTTTACCAAGGTCTATACAGAAATATGCCATGTTACAGATCTCTGTCTTTAAGGGTAACTGAGTTATAAGCCTCAAAATGTTTGGAAATTCTAAACTTACATTTCACTATTATGTACACTGCAGAATGTAAGCCCCTATAACTTTAAAACTCGAGAAAGGAATACCACCAATTTTGTTAGGCTCATTGACCCTAAATGTTAGTCTTTGAGGGCACCCCTATGGCCCAGCTCCAGAGCATTGCACTGCCATGCTGATGACCCAGGATCAAAAGCAAGCCCAGAAAGTCACTTTGGGGGTAGGCAATGGCTGCACCAGCTGCCATTTGGCAGTTCATCTTGGCTGTGGAGGGTTGGCAGTGGCTTCTGCCAACCCAGTGACTCCAGTGGATGGGCCAATGAGCTTGTTTCTGCAGGGGAAGCAATGGCTGTCCAATGTTGACAGAAGCGTTGCCCCACCAGGGTAGATGGGAGGGAAACAAAATGTGGGAGAAAAACCCAATAGCCACCTGAATTAAGGGTGGGTTCATCCAGATCAGGGCATATCCCTGTGAATAGGGTATAGCCCTGAGAGACAAGCTGATGACTGGGAGAAAAAACAATACGGAAAAATGGGGCTGTGTGTGTTAGCTCTGTAATCCCTTGTTCAAAGGCTGTCCAAGTTACAAAAAGCCAAAGTTTCCACAATAGTATAAGTAATTAAAGTAGATTTTCATAACCTTTTGTGAAATTGTTGGATGTTGAGCATTTTATTGTCATACCACTTTTTTCAGCATTTATTTTTTATAATCTCCCAGCTCCTCAGCTTCAGAGGGGGCCTCATAACCCTTCCTACCCCATCCACCAGGTTCTATCAAGGCTTCCCCACCTGGTATCATGTTGCTCATTGGGCTGGGGGTGCATGCAATTTCCCCCCATTTTCTTCCCGTACCCCTGAGGACACCAGCACAGAGGACATACATCCAGATGAACGAAATGCTGATGCATGCCATTGTCAAGTGCCTGACAGCATCCTCCCCTCCCTGACTCCAAAGAGCTATACACCCCTACTGCCCATAATTCCACAGCCAGAGGAGCTTACGGGTGCTCTATGCTACCCAGTAACCTACCCCAGGAGAAGGAGATCATCCATTTGGACACTCAGTCCTCCTCCTCCTCCCATCTGACTCCCAGCAGCCCAGGTCCATTTCCAAACCCGGTTTACCAGCATACCATGAGGTGTGGCATCCAGCATCTCAGCCATCAGTGCCACTGGACTGGCTTTTCATCATTTTTAATATGCTTCCAGAAGCATTATCAATTCCAGCTATTTCTTTTGCTATGGGTAAGTGTGTCTTCTCTGTTTGCACTGCTAAGGATTAGAATAACTTGCCAGAATCCTTACATGGACTACAAAGTCACACAGCTTTCAACCAGCAATTAAAAATATATTTTTTTAAACAATTGCAATGTAAATATTGTTTGTAATCATATATGTTTATTGTGATTAAGATTATCCTGCATATTGCATGTATGCACTTCACATTTTATTAACATCTTGGCTGTTAGTAAACAGCCTCAGGTCATTCATGAAAAAGGGCCTTTGACTCATTGTACTTACCTGGTAAACAAAAGTGTAAATAAAATAAGACTTAGTCCCTAAACATTTTGAAAATATAGCCCCTGGTCTGTGATTGAAAACTCAATTGTTTTCAATATTCTATCAACTCTTTAGTAACTTAATGTAATTCTGTTGTGCTACTTGTTGATGTAGTAGCACGTGACATTTTGTGTTTTCTTCTGTATTTCTTTTTAAATATATAATTAATAAATAAAAAGTTAAAAGATGGCTTACCCTAAAAGAAATAACAGTTCATTTGACAGAATTCAGCATGAAACTCCACCAAACATTTCAGAAGTAGAGCTGCACAATCTGAACAGCACTACCAGCAAAGAGAGAATTAATATTGAAATGTTAAAATTTAGTGGCTATGTATCAAGGATCACTTCAGTGTTTACCTATCTTGTCCAAAAAAAAGTTTAAAAGTGGAGTGACGGAAATCATTTCATATTCATGGATTCTGTCAGCAGAAATACTGTGACCAAAAGTGGTGCTGTAGTCTAGTAAGAAAATGTATTTTTCATACAAAATGATTTTACTGTAGCAAATAAGCAGCGCATATACTTTTAGGGAGAAGGATAGTTTCGCCAACAGACATTTAAAGACTGGTACTTGCACTCTCCTCTATTGCAGAAGCGAAGATACATACTAGGGTCATATCAGACCACTCCCCAGTTTCGATCTTATTAATACCCAATCCCAATGTAAAGAGAGACTTTATATGGAGATTTAACAATCAGTTACTGCAGGATTCTTTTACTCATGAGCATCTGAGGAATTGTATATCCCATTTTATTGAGAGTAATCTCAACTCAGTTTCCAACATTGACATTATGTGGGCAGCTCTGAAGTGTACTTTAAGGGGTGAGTGCATCAGAATCACATCCACGAGAGCCAAGAAAGTTATTTCACAGTTAGGTGAAATTAGTAAAGCAATAAGGGTCAAAGAAAATAATATCACCCACCAATCAACCGAGGTGGAGTGGATTAGTTTACAGCAACTACAAACTAAATTTTTTTCGATTATGATGCAGAAGGCAGAGCTGGCCCTCCGGAGAACTAAAATAAAGTACATGGAATCTGGGGAAAGAGCAGGTAAACTTTTAGCCCTCAGACTCAAACAAATAGATTCTAATAGATTTATAGCCGCTCTGCAAAATAACAGGGGAAATGATATTATTAACAACCCTAGAGAAATTGCTGATTTCAGAGAATATTTTCAGAAGATATATTGATCCCGGTGGCTCATAGAGCCACACCAGAGGAAATTCAGGAATTTATAGATTCAGTTACCTTGGTCAAGATCACAAATCTAGAGGCAAATGAGTTGGGAGCATCTATACAAGAATGGGAGGTAATGCAAGCGATTACTCAACTTACCACAGACAAATCCCCCCCGGACCGGATGGTCTTACAACTAACCTATATAAATCGTTTGCGGAAGTAATTTGCCCAATAATAACCAAGGTGTATAATTTCTGGTTCACTGAGGGACACTCAGAAATGAGTTTTCTGGAGTCCCTCATAACCCTTATATTAAAGCCGGAGCGGGACCCTGTACTCCCTGGTAGCTACCGCCCAATTTCATTGTTAAATGTTGATATCAAGATAATGGCTAAAGTTCTAGCCAACTGACTTAATCCATTAATGAATAGGCTGTTATCTGATGTACAAGTTGGTTTTATGACTGGCAGGGTCTCTAGTGATCACATACGCAAACTACACCACCTAATTGTACATGCACATAACCTACAAACCCCGGTAGCCCTACTAGCACTGGATGCAGAAAAAGCATTTGACCGGGTGTCATGGGATTTTTTTGTTCGCTGTTTTAGTTAAATTTGGATTACCTGATGGCTTTTTGCATTGGAACCGAGTTTTATACTATATGCCCACGGCACAGATTTGGTGCAATGGTATATTGTCAGATCCTTTCCCCTTATTCTGCGGCACAAGACAGGGTTGCCCGCTATCCCTGCTCCTATTTAACTTATATTTGGAACCCCTGATTCAGAGGCTTCTTGGATCGCAAGATATCAAGGGGATAAATATAGGGAACGAGCGGTACTTAATTTCAGCCTATGCTGATGACCTGCTTTTACATGTAGAGGACCCAGAGAATGGTATGCCAATAATTTTGCATGAAATCACAAAGTTTTCCAAAGTTTCGAATTACAAACTTAATATCTCCAAGACCAAGCTCTTCCCATTAAACACCAAGTGCTATCCTAGCTTAGCAAAGGAATATGGGCTAAGTTGGGAACCTAAGATGTTGACGTACCATGGCATTAAAATCACCAGAGAGATAAGGTCAATGATTAGAGAAAACCTGATAAATCTTATTAATATAATTAAGCAAGACCTGGTCAGATGGAGTTCACTTCTTGTCACTTTGGGCAGAATAGAAACAGTGAAATGAACGATTACCAAGGATTTTCTATCCCCAAATATGCTAGGATGTTACTTCCAAAAACCTGGTTCGCAAACTTACAAAAGATACTCAATGCATTTTTATGGAAAGGGAAGTGTTAGGAGAGCTTACCAGAAACTCACAGGATCAAGAAGTCAGGAGGCCTTGCACTCCTTCCTTTTTCAAATATTATATTGCCTCACATATCAGCAAAATAGTGTCATGGAAACTGCTGACTGATACAACGGTTCCGCATTTTTATGTGCCTCCCTGGGTTAGTATTGAGAACGGCCTGGTGCTTAAACACTCACTAACGTTAGATTCAATTGCCTATACCACTTTAAAACTTCCCTAAGCCACTTAAAATACGCCTATAGGATGGACTTTAAAAGCTCTCAACCAAGTCCAGAAGTCCCTAAAGGTGAATTGGCAGAACTCATTGGAGCAGTCTCTGATACATAACCTTCACTTTCTTATACAGCGTGTCCCCATTCCAACCACATTCTGGAGACAGATAAATGGGCTACGTACTAGGAGACTTACCTAGGAAAATTATTATCGTGATGAGCAAGCATGTACTCAATTCCCAAACCTAAAAGGACACTATTTTAAATTCCTACAGATTTGTGATTCCATCAAAGCCCATTTACGAGGGTGACAACCTGGGAGGAAAACAGAATTGAGCTGTCTTCTACTTAAGGTCGCAGACCAACCCCATTCTGTCTCGAGAATTTATAGTGAATTACAGAGAATAGACATGACTATCTTCTAATGTTAGCCCATACTGAGACAGAAATTAGAGATGGCAGGATATTAGAGACTGGGGACGGATATGGGTTAACATTCATAAATACATTAGACAAGACAGATATAAACTTCAGCATTTTAACATTATGCATAACCTGTACTATACTCCAGCTAGGGTCTATAAATGGGCAAGTTATCATCACCTAATTGTAACAGGTGTTTAACTAAAGAAGGGATCTGTACCATGTTTTGTGGGAGTGGTGGATACAGTTATTTTGGAGGGCACTACGCTTCATTACCATCAATATTAGACCTAGAGCCTTTCTTCACACCAGAAATCTGTTTGTTAAACAATCTCCCTAGAGGCGAGACCAGGCAAAAGAGGTTATACATGACTATCATATCTGCCACGGCCAGGGTGGTTATCCTTAGACATTGGAAGGATGCCTCCGCTCCATCAATCCTAGTATGGCATAAAGAAATTATACTGGCTTTACAGCTAGAGCAACACATAGCCATAATGTACAACAGGATCCAGTCATACAGCTCCAAGTGGGGCCTGCTGGATGCAGTCCTGGCCTGTTGGCAAGTTTAACTCTCCTCGGCCGCTGGTAATATTCTCTGCTATTAGAGGTATCTTCTTTGTTTTTCTAGTGCCCTTGTGTTTCTCCTCTCGAATGTGTACATGTAAAATGTTTCAATGTAACTGTAGATGCTGCTGGGGATGGGGTAGTTGGGTGAAATGAGCGCTGGGTAAGCTTCTTTTCTTTTTTTTTTTTTCTAATATGATTACTTGGTTAATGTGTCATGTTACCTGTTTCGACTCTTATTTCAGTGAGTCAGTTGATATTATCATGTATGCTTGATAAGGACTTGTCTGACTTGTAACTGTTAGATTGAATAGAATGACACTTTTCATGTAATATCAATATATTAATAAAGTAAATTGAATTACAAAAAAAAAAAAAGAGACTGGTACTTGGCATCAGCATATACAACCAGTCATGGTGAGCCTGCAGGTGCCACATCTACCCATGCCAACAGTCCCACTCCAACAACAAATAAAAAATAACTAAGAAAAATATTAGTAAATGTCATTATGTATGGTATTTATTTAAATAGCATTATTTATATTTTAAGTGGTTTTAATCTGTTTCCCCTGACATCAGCACATGATGTTGCCTCCTAAAGTGCCAGAAGAAAAGTAAAACATTGATGATGATTACAAACATAAAGCATACAGTAATCTTCAGAAAGCAACTTGACCCTTTTGATGCCAGTCAGTGGTATCATGATTAGTTTTTATTTGTGTGGTTTTCAATAGATCTTCAAATGGATTGCTTGAAAAGAATTAAACATCTATAACATTCAAAGGCTGACCTCGCTCAGACCAGATCAAACTTTAGGCCAACATGTTTGACATTTAGTTTTGAGCAGTAGTGCAGCAGTACTGCTGATTCTCACTACACCAGCAACCTGGGCTCAGAAATGGACTTATCCAGGGGCTAGCCAGGACAGGGAAAGCAAGTGCCTCATGGACAGTTCTGCTCCATCATAGAGTGGGAACACTCTCCCTCCTGCCGCATGTTTGCCACCTGGCGGAGGCAAGATTGCAGAACAAGCAGGTGTATTGGAAATGGGAAGGTGGATACTAGATGCCAATACCATGCATGCACACCACAGTGTGGTTGCTTGTGCATCATTGCAAAATTGTCATCCTAATGGTAAAAATCAAGAGGAAAAATCTATGGCCAGCAGTATGACACTGGCATCCTCACAGGTCCCACATCAACAAACAAGGCACCCATCTACCTGATATTGGTCCAGGGAAAGTAGTGGAGGTATGCCCCAGAGAAGGTGAGTAACAGGGTTTCAGGTGCTGGCAGATAGGAAAGGATGGGTAGCACAAGGAGTCAAATAAAGGATGAAAAAAAGTTTGACAGGGTTTCAGTTGGGGGCACCAGCCATACCAGACTAAACTTTAATGTCCAAGTTAGGTTCCTTTGTTTAAATATTAAGAATTGTACCAACTCAAAACAGCAATCAGATTAAAATGAAAATGACTCTTTACTTCATAATCATCTTACCGTTAAATAGTTGGCAAGGTTCTTGTCACTGTCTGTCGTTATGGGTGGGGGAGGGTACATGTTCATAACATTCTCTTAGTGCTATGACACTGCCTTCCCACTGAGAAATCTGTTATGTGGACTTGTGGGTACCTTCATCAGCTATCACCTACCTTACTAAAAGTAGACTGGCAATTCCAGTAGTATGTTAGCTTCATAGCTAACTTTCAAAATACAGATGTAATATGGGAGCCAGGAGTCAGGCCTCTACTGGCCTGCCATGGCTGACAATAGCAGATCAGGCCATACTGGGTGTCCATGAAGGCCAATAACTAGTCACACTTCTAATAAGACAACAATAGCTGTCAGCAAAAGTAACAAGGAGCTGTTTGTTGTCCGCAACAGTGGTTGTGGCAGTGGTGGCAAGATCAGGGAACCATGCCTACCAGGGCAAGCAGTAACTTATTAGGTATAGTAATACTGGCAGGCTACTGAAAGACCCCCATTATTAAAACAAAAATTCCTTTCTGGACAGGCATCAGAAGTGGACAGCTAGATTTGAATGACTACAACTATTTGAAGGTATGGGAATGAATGCAGTCTTATACGAAAGGTGCATATTGTACATTTCTTATCAAATAGGAAACTGAAACCAAACATTTTTAGTTGTATATGTCTCAATGTGGAATGTTTGTGAAGTCAGACCCAACGGGGATAACATACTATAGCTCTAATTTCGAACTATTTGTTACATTAAAGTGCTGTTAATTTTCTGAGGACAGTACCATTATACCCATTGTGCAAGTGGAACTACCCTTGGTCACAGTATCACACCAGTGGAAGCCCCAAAATATAACACGATACAGCAGAATTCTTAAGCAGAGTTATTGCAGTAAACAAGACAATTTCAATGGCAGTTAATATCTTTTGTCATGCACAGATCTGTGACACTGCATTTCATCCTATCAAGCTACATTGTATCTTGATTTGGCTCTCCTATGCCCCCACTGTTTGCACTTAGGGTGGACATCTTATTGGCATTTCCCATAGATGTGTAACCTTTGTCCTACAAACTGTGGAAAAGAGTTTGAGGCAATAGTAGGTTGCTTTATCTTTTAGCCTTAGGGGGAATGGGCCAGGTCTGATGACGGTCATCAGTGCATTTCACATTTGGTGTGATGCCTCAGCCCAGGGTAGCTACTCTTGCACAATAGGTATAATGGAGTTGGGTGTTTAGCACAGACTGTTGAGGTAGCACTTGCCATAAGTATAACACATTATCTGTAACTTGTAACTATGGAATAAATGTGTATGTTTTCCATCTTACTTTGGCCTTTGTCTATGCTGTTTTTGTGTAGTCCATTTCTTGTGGGGGTCAGTTAGTGAGATTGTTTTGTTTTTCTCATAATGGTGCTGTCCCCAGAAAATAAACACCAAAGAGGCCACCAAAGAGAATTGCTTTAGTAGTATCCTGAAATATCTGGAATTATCTGACCATGTTTATTGTTGCAACTGTATTTGTAATCCAAGTAAAAGGACACAGTGAATCCACATGTGTAAACAGTAAACAGGAATAGGTTAAGGATGATTATTTGTCTGGGGCAGTGGAGTCCATTTTCTTCTCCTAGTTGACTTTGTTGAGTGCATATGCACCTTTCCCTTTATCCTGGTCCCCCTATAGCCTGTACTTTGTGATAACCAAAGAACAGGTGCTGTTGTGGGGTCACTGGCCATAATATCTCATCCTGACTCCCAGGAGTGAGTATGACATAAGTGCCTAATGTGAGATGAGTTACAAATGGGACTCAGGATGGAAACTAAAATATTCTAGGTACAATCATTCATAGTAATAAATACTAACTTTCATTATAGTTTATCACTTTTAGCGGGAAGACAAAACAATTTCATACCTGTGTTGACTACATGTACTGTGCTATAGATGATACTACACTATGCTACACCATAGTATACAATATGCATCATCTTTAGCAGATACCTTTATTATGGACAATCGGTTATAGCTGCCAGAGCCCCAGTGCCAAAAGATGGTCACTATACGTTCAATGTTAAAGTCACTGGGTATAGAGTACCCATTTCTCCATACATAGCTGAGCTGGAGGACTTTATTGTTGGAAGAGAAAGTTGCTCTGCTGTCATGCCAAGCTAACTGAACCAGAAGATGAAATCAGACCACTGGATGTCACAGAGAAGTTAGCGTCCGTATCACGATCAGTGAATTTGTTTTACATGCCAACATCATGATCTGCTGTTAATCAGCTTCAGTGTTTTAAAAGGTTAACTTGGTTGACTTGACAGGTTTGGCTGTGACAACTATGATGACTATGCACAGCTCTCTTACTTTGCAGTGTAACATTAAGATTCAATCCCAGGTCGTCGCTGTTCCTAAAATGAGTGTCTGGGACTTTGTAGTTCACTTTGGTCTGTCAAAATCCACAATAGGTGACCTCATTCATGCCAAGGATTACATCATGAAACTGGTATGTAAAACAAAACCCCAACCACAAATGGAAATGCGAAGGGAAGGATGCAGATGCTAAGGAGGCTCTCCTTCACTGGTTCACTTTCACCTGCAGTTGCGAGGCTATGCTGATTGAGACACTACTGAAACAAAAATTGCAGCAACTTGCTGCAATTCTTGGCAAGCCAGAATGTACACCATTGGAGGGCTGGCTGCAGAGGTGGAAACAGTGCCATCACATGGGATTTAAAATGGTCTATGGTGAAAATTAAGCACTTACCAAGAAAATGCCACATAAAGGTTGAATAATGTGCTGCCTGGTTTGCTGCACTGGGTACATTCCAGCAAACATCTTCAACACAGACAAAACGGGGATGTTTTATCGCTGCATGGAATATGGCACTCATTCCTTCAAAGTGGAGATGTCAATGGGACGAAGAAGGCAAAGGACTGCTGTCTCTATTGGCTTGTAGAAACATGAAGGGCACTTTGTTGTTGAAGTCAAGTCAGCACAGCCACGCTGTTTCTAGGGTGGACTCCACCTTCCTGTGGACTACAAAAGCAACTGAGCAGTCTGGATGACAGGCCACATTTTCTCATGATGGTTGAAAGAATGGGACAGAAAATTAACGTGCTGCAAAATTGCTTTAATTGTTGACAATTTCAGCAGACACCTGCATGTCCAAGGAGTGGACTGAGAAATATAAATCTTAATTTCTTACTCCATAATACCACATGCATAATCCAGCCTCCGGATCTGTGAGTAATCTACTCCTTCAAGAGGCATTTTGTTTGGTCAAAGAGAAAAAGTGATCTAAGTCTCTGATCCTTCACAAGTGCTGATTGCAGTGGTCTGTGTAAAAGATCAAGCTCCTGGTCACCGTGCAGCTTATGAAAAGAACTTTGGAAAGCATTTCAGCAGAAATAATAGTGAATTGTTTCAGAAAAGGTGACTTTGCTGTGAGATTAGTGAAGAGGTGGATGAGCCAGTTGAGATTGCTTAAGTGGCCACCAACCCACACTGGGACTGACAGAGTAGGAATTCAATTAAATCTGCCAGCTGAGAGAGGGAGAGGAGCAACCAAGAAAAAGTGGATGACATTGTGGAGGTTGATGGAGGCAAGGTTCACTGCAGGCATCACTAACATGGGAGCTCATAAAGCTGGGGCTAGTGGAGGCAACCAGAACCTGCAGCAAGGCCCAGACCAAGAAGGCTAGGGCAAAGAAATCTAGCTGGGTGAGCAAGAAGGTCATGGAAAAGGTAAGGAGGAAAAGAGCTGCCTTTAGGAGCTACAAGAAAACAGGGAGTGGGAGGACAGGGAGGAGTACCTGAAGGAATCAGAGGAGGTGAAATGGGAGTTAGGGGGAGCCAAGGCATCTACAGAGCTTAGGCTGGCACAAGGCATTAAAAAGAGGGAGAAGGATTTCTTCAGGTACATCAGGGAGAAAAGGAACTGTAAGGACCATATAGTAAGGATTAGAAAAGGGGGGGGGTGGGTGGAAGCAGGGAGTGATAAGGCAGAAGCGCTAAATGATTACTTCTGCTAGATATTTACTAAAGAGAAGAAGGGGGTGATATCCAAGGGGAGATGAATGGCAGAAACAGGGAGGAAGGTGTGACAGATGGGGAAATCATGGAGGGCAGGGTTCTGGAGGGTTTGAGGGCACTAGGGGTCGACACGGCACCAGGTCCAGATGGCATCCACCTCAGGGTACTTAAGGAGCTGGTAGAAGACCTTGAGGGACCTTTGGAAGACCTAGTTAATGCCTCACTACACTCAGGGTGTGTACCACAGGATTGGAGGATGGCTCATGTAGTGCCCCTCCACAAGAGTGGCACCAAGGATGAACCGGGGAACTACAGATTGGTGAGCCTCACATCCATTATTGGTAAGCTGATGGATACTGTCCTGAAGGAGAGGCTGGTGGCCCTTCTGGAGGCCAAAGAACTACAGAACAGCAGACAGCATGGCTTTGTACGTGGCAGATCCTGCCAAACCAACCTGGCGGAGTTCTATGGCTGGGTAACTAGGTAATTGGACAGGTGTCATGCAGTGGATGTCTTGTACCTGGACTTCAGCAAGACATTTGACTCTATGGCACATGGGAGGCTGGGAAGTAAGTTAGAAGGCACAAGGCTGGGTGGAAGGCTGGTGAGATGGGTAGGGAACTGGCTTCAGGGAAGGCAACAGAAAGTGGTGGTTGGTGTGGAGCTGTCATCCCCAAGGGTAGTGATGAGTGGTATTCCACAGGGCTAGGTGTTGGGACCAGCGTTGTTTGGGATATTAATTGCAAACATATCATTGGGCATCAAGAGCAAGATCAGTCTGTGTGATGACAACACCAAGATGGGAGCAGTGGTGGATAACCTAGGGGGATGGCAAGAGAAGCAGGATGATGACTGGCAAAGCTGAAAATCTGGTCAGACAACTGGCAAATGGGGTTTAATGCCAGAAAGTACAAGATGCTGCATTTTGGGTTGAAGAACCCAAGGAAGAGTTACCTGCTGGGGGCATTGCAGCTAGTCAAGACAGAGGAACAGAAGGGTCTGGTGGTGTTCATTACAGAGTTAATGAACAACTCGGCACAATGTAGGAGGGTAGCTGCAAAGGCCAACATAATGCTGGGTTGCATTGCAAGCGGTATATCCTCGAGGAGGGAGGAGGTGATTCTGCCACTCTATAGATCATTAGTTAGAATGCACCTGAAGTACTGCATGCAGTACTGGTTCCCACCTCTGAAGAGGGACATTAAGTTACTGGAGAGGGAGTGTCAAACAGACGAGACATACTGATGAGTCCTGGTAGGACGAAACACGTGTCTATGTCATCTGTTAGCACCCTTTGCAAACTGTGTGAGAGGCCTTTCGGCACCATGCAATTCTGCTTAAAGTTGAACCAGCATAACATTCTGTGGTGATTTGCATATGCAGCCCATGATGCTTTGCATTGTGTGGGCACGTGTGAACAAAATTAAGAGTTCACTTCTCACTTTTTCATTTCTCTTACATTAAAACAGAAGACTGTGGAATCCAAAGTAATATTTGTTTGACTTTTTAACTTTAGCAAAACACAATATACAAATCTCAATGAATGCCAGCTACATATACACCATTCTTTGTCAGCAGTTTGCATACTGTTGACATTAAGCAATAACTGGAATTAATACTTTCAAATTATTAATAATATATACTTTTAAATACATTGGGGGGATCTTCAAAGAGCCACATACATTTTTGGGATGTGGCTGCCACAATCCGTCCTGAGAGTTAGGCCATGAAAAGTTGGTCTAACTCCTGGGATGGAATTCTGCAGTTGCTTCCAAAAAAACAGATGTAATTCTTGTAGCTGTGACAGAAATTTCCTAAACTGCAAGAATCATTGCAAATGCATCCAGATGTGTATGAATAAGGGCAGACATTCAGACACATTAGCATGGATTCAGCATGCATCCAAAATATGAATGCAATTGCTGTATCCACACCGCTGAAATTCCTGCCCATTACCTTTTATTCAGTTTGGAAACCTTATTAATATACACAAAAAAGTAAGAAATCGAGTAAATTTTTAAACCTTTTCTTAAACACCTGGTGTTAGTTTTGCAACACAAAACAGATTTAAACTCTCAGGTGTAGCTTGGAACAGCAATGGTGCAGCATACTGTAGCATGTTGTAATCTTGCATGAGAACACTTTAAGCATTGCTCTTTGCTTTAACCTAACCATGTTCCAAGCAACACAGTTGGAAAAGCTCCCAACATGCCTACTTTGACATCAGAATTTTGAAATTTGAGTAAAGCATTGTTTACAGCTGAAAGAACCTACAGTAAGTAATGGGAACCAAGCATGTATGTGGGCACTTGGAGTTGGTATGTAGGAACTGAACCAAAAGCAAAAGTAAACCACACATATTGTGGGATGTCTGTTGGTTAGCCGTTATTGTTTTGCTCTGAATGTTTTTTTTTTGTTACCTATACAGTACTTTATGCAACTTCCTATCTGTCTCCCTTAGGAGCTCCCAAGGCACAACCCTATCCCCTACATTTCTCTCACCTGTAATCACCAGTCTTCCATGGAGGTTTCATTTCCCCCAGGTTGAATCAAAGCAGGAGGATTTTACCCCAGATCTATTTTTTGTTTGTTTGTTTTGTTTTTTCTTAGACTTCACATCCATACCCATTGATCTGTGCCACATATTGCTCCACCTCACACTGCCACTACAGCTGCTGGCTCCCAAACACCCCTGGGGTGTCCCCCATCCCTTCCAATGGAGATAGGAGGGTAGCTCTAGACCAGGAAGATGGCAGCCCAGGGTCCACTCTGTGGGGTGGACATCATCTAGAAGAAGCAGAATCTCCAATATTTCTATTTGTAACCCCTTGGAAGTGTGACATAATCATGTGGGTGCTCATAATGCAACATCTGTCACACTTCCCTACAAAGCCAGCACCAGTCACTACCAATCCCCAGCCTCTGCCAGGGATCAATATTGTAACAGTCACTCCCCCACCTTCCCCCCAGAGAAGGAGAGCTGTCACCTGGATGCTCCATCCTCCCCCCCCCACCAGCCCTCTGATTCCTGGGTCCATTCCCAAACCAAGGACATCGGCGTCACAGACAGAAGCCCTACTACTGTGCCAGTGAGCCAGCTGTCCCAAATCTTTGGTTTTGTCAGGAGATGTTATGGCTGAAGTGTGATGCCCAGATATTCCAAAATACACTGCTGTGGCTTTTGCGCTAATTTTCCTCCTTTTTTCCAGCCCTCTGGGATGTGGGCACGCTATAGGCGCAATTTAGTATTGCACATTAAGGCACCATGATCATGTGCCCAGCTGCCATCCTTCCTCCCATTCTTGGCTGCCTTATGCTGCACTGCCACTTAGGATCACCCATGTGGCAGCACTGCAGCAAATGCAGTGATAATCTCTCCCAGAGGAGAGCATCCTTTGGGATGTTCAGTCCCCCTTTTCCTGTCAGGCCCTCTGACTCCGTGAGCATGTTCTTGAATCTGGGTCACAGTCATCGCAAGTGGCAGCCCATAGTTGCAACGACAGGCTTGGCTTTGGGCTGAATTTTCAGGAAGAAACTGGGCTGCTGCAACAGGAATGAACTGATGCTTATAAATAAATACTAGACTGCGTGTCAAAATTGATGTCCTCATGACTAGTTCAGTTGCTTCAGCATGAGATCTACCAGCTTGTGGTAGAATCCAAGTACAAGACCTTAACAAAGGAATGGGTAATACTAAAAATTGAACAGCAACATATTTCCTTAATGTAATTTATAACTGGTTATGCCTCCCACATAAGATTTATTTCTATGCATTTTTTCACAGATATGGTAACAGAAATTAGATGACAAAGCTAGCTGATTTATTAACATGTAAAATACAGCTTGCTAAGCTGTGATTTTATCTGTTGGAAATGCTTCTGCATATTTGTTCTGTTAAGACCCCGTGTTTACAAGTTAAATTGATTATGCTTTCAGAAAACCTACATACTTGCTCATTTTACAGAATGAACATTGATTCTGATGAAGAATCACTGTGTGTACTACTACTGGAGGAGTTTCTCTCCTTGTAACAAAAAGCCCCTTCAAGGAGGTCATGCACATCTAAAAAAAAGCTACGCTCTTCATTTGCTGAGATGGTGTTCTGGGCTACAGCAAGCCTGCAGGGTTTATTTTCCTTTTATCTCTGTGGTTCCTCGAGTCAATCCTATTTAAAGACTAGCTGGTTTGTGTAAATGAAATGCTAGGCACAGTTTACCTGTATGATGAGGCAGAATTAATTATGGGCCATGAGGAGCATACCATACATCACTTGCAAGCAATTGTTCATAACTCATTCCTAGTACTGTATATGTTGCATCCCAGCTAGTCCTAGATTGTTTTTGTTTTTCAAATTATCCTAGAACATTTCCAATATACAGTACCATTTAGATTTACTAATTTGCAATAGTTCAATTAAAGATGTGCATGGTATGTGACAAACCGTGTTTGTAGCTGCTGTATATTTTCCTTGACCAGGTATACAAATGCCTCAAGATTTGTTCATTTTATTGAATTTTTTTCCATTAATGAGATGTTGTGCTTTTTTTGTTGCTGTGCCATTATTTATGTGAAGACACTGTGCAGATGACTGCATTGTTTTATGACAGTACTCGCTGATGACCATGTTTAAGAGAGATTGCTTCAAACTGCAGTACAAAGACAGGCAGAGAAAAAGCCATACTTTAATGAAGGTCCATGGCACGGCTGTCTATTAAGACAATACATTTCAGGAAAATGTGGAGACCTTGTGTTAGTTTCCCAACATCTGCTGTTATGCTTGCCAGTAAAAACAGTTTATTATTTTACTATTCACAGATAAAATAACAATGTTAATGCATGAGTTAGGGTTTCAGACCAAAATGTAAAGTACCAATGGTCTGAATGACAATATATCCATAAACACACACTCTCACAGAAATACACTCACGCGCGCACACACACACACACACACACACACACACACATATACAATTACAGCTTGCAGTGGCAGTAATTTATGCAAGAAGAGTACTATAGATGTTGTAATATGCTATGGTGTCTGCTGCTCCAGATGGGATTCTTGATATTGCCACTGGCGACAATGAAACAGAAACATAGAGTTTGCCATCAGAAAAGGACTAGTAGGCCCATCTAGTCTACCCTGTTTTCTCTGTATAACGCTGCACCCTGGAATCTATTTGATCACCAGTGTCTCTCCCTCCTCCTTTTTCTCTGCTTACAATACCCATGTCCCTATCCCACATATTCTTGAAGCTTCCCAGTGTCCTAACCCCCACCACCTCTTCTGCCAGGCAGGCCATTCCAGATGTCCATTACCCTTTCTATGTGGAGTCATTCCTTATGGCAATCCCCCTCCTCAACCTTCATTGCATGCCCCTGTATTCTGGTGTACCTCACCCTCTGAAACAGATTCCCCTCCTGCACCTTGTTCATCCCCATGAGGTACATATAAGTCTTAATTATGTCTCCTCTCACTTTCCTCTCCTCCAGGGAGTGCATGCTGAGCTCCCAAAGCCTCTCCTCATATGGTTTCTCATGCAACCCCTGCACCATTTTAGCAGTCCTCCTCTGGACTGCTTCTACCCTGTCAATATCCTTGAGGAGGTGTGGCCTCCAGAACTGGACACAGTACTCTAGGTGGCACCTCACTAGTGAACGATACAGTGGCAACCCCTCCTACCTTCTCCTGCTGGAAATCCCCCTCCCTATACACTGCAGCATCCCACTGCTCTTTTCTACTGCCTTGTTGCACTGCCCTGCCACCTTGAGATCATCAGATATGATCGTTCCAAGATCCCTTCCTTGCTTGGTAACTGTAAGTACCTCTCCCCCATTTTATACAAAGCTCTCAGGTCTCACTGCCCTAGGTGCATGATTTAACATGCTTTGTCACTGAAACCTACTGCACTGCCACTGCCTAGCCACACCTCTCGTTTCCCCAGATCTTTTTGGCATTCTCTCAACACCCTTCATGGGTGTCTGCCATGCTGCAGATTTTTGTGTCATCTACAAAGAGAAACACCTTCCCTCCAGTACCTCAGAAATGTCACTTTTGAAGACAGTGAAGAGGCAGAACCCGGTACTGATCCCTGTGGCACTCCACTGGCACTCTCTGTCCTCTGACTGACTGCTGTTTACCACCATCCTCTGCATCCTATCCTTCCTCCGGTTTGATACCCAGCTTACTACCTTCTCCCAAACCCCAGGTTGCTAACTTGCTTTATTAGCATCTTGTGTGGCACAATGTCAAAGGACTTAATTAAGTCCAGATAGGCCACACACACTGCCCTCCTCTGATCTACCTCACTAGTCACCCAGTCAAAGAAATCTATGAAATATGTTTGACATGACCTCGACCCCATGAAACAATGCTGCCAGTAGCAAGGTCTATGTCATAATGGTGACCACCGAGAGGTGACCGTCATCAGGGTGACTGTACATCACCAAAAATAAATTTCAGTAATGTACCCCCCCTCCAGTGCACAGCAAAATGGTTCTGGGGACTTGCATTTTAGTATTTTTTGTGGGGGGCTGTGCCTTCACACCACCCCTGCATCCCCTTACTAAAGGATTCTCAATTACAAGGTGGTGCATGTCGGGGTGCAAAACCACTAGAAGAAAAATTTGGTGGCTGGGTGCAACAAAACGTACCTGTGCCCAGACCCAAACCCAGCACCTTCACAGCCCCAGCCCTGAACTCACCTACTAAGCCATGGAGCCAGCTCGGCACTTCACCATGGCACCACCCCTCACAAACCCTCCCTCCCCTCCTGCCCCTCGCTGAGCATGTCACTCCCCGCACACACATATGTAGAGACATCCTGTTGCTTTCGCAACGAACCCTCCCATCTGGTCACCCTCCACAGTGGGTAGCCCCATTGACATGCACTGCATTGAGTCACCATTTTGTAGGTACCCAATCATGGTTGCCTATGTCATGGGATACTCCAGTAGTCCTGCAGTATATCTGCCTCCATGGACTCCATCAGCCTCTCTTTCAGCAGGGTCTCTTAATTTCCCTACCACTGATGTGTGACTGACTGGTCTGTGATTGTTATCCTCCTCCCCCCGCTGTCACTCTTGTGCAGAGGTACCACTGTGGCCCTCCTCCAATCCTCTGGAACCACCATCATCTCCTATGAGGTGCTGAATAGTGTTGCCAGAGAGTCAGCTATCAACATGCTAATTAATTTTGGAACCCTTGGCTGAATCTCGTCTTACCCCATTGCCTTGTTTTCTTTTAGGGCTTCCAATCCACTTCAGAGTCTCTCTTCTGAAAATGGACTTGTGTCCCATCCCCCAGTGACTGCTGATATATGTTGGTCCTCCCCCCTCCACTGTGAAGACCAAGCAGAGGTACTTTAAGATTTTAGCTTTCCCTTGCTCTATTTCTGCACAATCTCCCCCTCTCCTAATCCTCACTATCCTCCTCTTGCGTTCTCTTTTCACTGAAATACTTGAAGAATGTCTTATCTCTTTTTCTGACCTACATGGCAATCTTCTCTTCTGTCTGCACCTTAGCTGCCCTTACCCTCCTTCTTGCCTCCTTTTGTTTATCTAAATATACCTCCTTCTACCTCTCAGTCTGGGACATTTTTAACTTACTAAAATCTGTTTTTTTTTACCCTAACCTCCTTAGCCACATCCTTTGAAAATCATAGTGGCCTCTTCCTCCTCCTCCTCACCTTGCTTACTTCCTTTAAACAGCTTGCATTAGGTGGACTATCAGCACAGAGGTAGGGATACCTCTTATGATGCCAGTGACTCACACTCAATAATGAGCCTGGGTCATTGGAGCCCAGCTGGGGAGGAGACATGAACATCCCAGGAGACACTGTCTTCTTTCCAGGGAGGTTCCCCTTCCCACTACACTACTGCCACCTGTCGATGTACATTTAGCAGAGCACATGGGACATAGGGAGGGGGATTCACTGTGCTGTTTATCACATGAGCATGCTGATGCATGCTCACATCAGTGAATGTGTCCCAATGCCAGCACCCCTACCGGGCTTGGGGATACATGGCACAGAAACAGTATAGCGGCACAAAAAAAATAAGGAAAAAAAAAACCTCCTCTGTCCACAGCTCCATGAAGTCTGGTACAGCCAGACTGAAGTCAGGTAGATCAGCAAGGCTGGAGAGGAGGAGGCATAGTAACAATATATAAATAAAATAACAAAACCCCCCAGCTTGAGTTGCCTTAATTATTCCCTGTTTTATCTTTCTTCATTTTGCCTCTGCTTTCTCCTGGCCATCCACCCCCTTCAAGATATGTGCTGAAGCAGTGTCCCATTTCTTTAATGCCTGCCCTCCTGAAGTCCAGTGCCCACTTCCTAGTGTGTTTTTTCTCTTGCCCAATCCTTATGTGGAACCACACTGTACAATGATCACATGTACCAAGGGGGCTACCTATAGTGACATCTGCAATGCTGTCCCTGTCAGTACGTACTAGGACCAGATTTTCTCCATCTCTAGTGAGTTCTGTTACCAGCAACCTGAGAAATGCCTGCTGTAGGGAGTCAAGAATTGCCCTGCTTCTTGTTGTAACGGTGGCCAGAATGCTCCAGCCTACATGCAGCACAATATGTTTCTCCCATATACAATACCTCTCCTTTGCTTGCCATTCTGCTAGTAGTCTCCCTCAAATCCTCATCTAACTCCTCTCCCTGTGTTTGTGATCTATACACCACCCCAATGTGGATAAAGGTCCTGTACCCAATCTCTAGGCTGACCCAAAGAACCTCCAGCCCTTTCTTATCCTCCTGGTGTCTCTGTGTCTCCATGGCATTTATACCTTCCCTCTCATGTAAAACATCCTCCCCTTCCTCCCTGTTCTGTCCTTCTGGAACATTTTTTAACCTGGAATGGCTACATCCCAGCTGCCATTGTTGGTGCACCATGATTCTGTTATGACCACCAGATCCAGGCCTGCCTCTGCAATGGTTGCCACAAGGTCAAGAATTGTACTTCCTAGGTTACTTGTTTTGGCATACATAGCTCTCCACTCCTTTTGTCTCTCATTCTCCTACTTAGCCCTCCCTTCCTGATTCCATCCTTCTCCCTTTCTTTGTCCCTGGTACTGTCCTCCCCCTTTTTATTCCCCCTCTGCTCACCACCCATAGCTATTATCTCATCCTTAGATCCACCTCCCAACCCTCTTGTCCTTTCTACCACTTTGTCCATATGCTCCTCTAACCCTGGAAAATGTATTTCCCTGGGCTTCTCTTCTCTGCTGATCAATTTTCTGAGGGGCATTCATTGCCTCCCTCTTTTTTTCTGCCTCCTCTCTTGGCTAGTTTAAATGCTGGTCAAAGTAGTACTTAAATCTTCCACCCAGGACTACTGTTCCCCCTAGGATGGATGCAGGTCATCTCTTTTTTACAGGATCCATCCCCCCCAGTTAAGACCCCGGTCCCTAGTACAGCCATATCTCTCCTGCCTGCACCATGCCTTCAACCAGTCTTTGAAGGCACTGGTGCCACGTTCCTTAGCCTCCCCCAACTGTATTCAGGTAGAATTTAAGTAAAGGCTGCAGTGCAAGTGACCTGCTTCAGGTACCTCCTCAGCCCCTTAACCTTTTCTGCCCCACCCTTACTGCAACTTTTGCCAGGTGATTAGTCCCCAGATGGACAATGACGTCCATCTCCCTCCTGCCACTCTAGCGATCCTAAGAATCCATTCTCCATTCATCTTTGCCTAGGTACCAGGTAGGCATTTCACCTCCCTCTTCACTTCCCGTCCTGCTCCAAAATCTACTCCCTAATGACTGATTCCCCCACTAGATGTTGCTTCCTCTTCCGCTGGGGTCCTCTCTCTCCCACCTTGGGGACCCCTGTACAGAAGATCTTCACATCCTTGTTGGCCACTACCACAGGTGTCTTCTCTTGGGAGTCCCATCCCACCAGAGCTGTGACACTGTTATGTAGCATCACTGACTGAGGAATGTGTTTCTCCTGAACGGTGTGATCTAGCCTTATCTAGGGCACACACATCTCAAACAACTCCATCAGAGAACAGTCTCAAATTCTGTACTCACAGATTAGTTGTTCCTTCCTCCCAGTCATGGAAAGAACAAAAGGCACCTTTCTTTCTCTGGTAGTGGTCAGATTCTACTCATTTTTCTTCCTTAAGGCAACTGTGAACGTCTGGAACTTCAGGGAATTGCTCCTTGGATCCACAAGAATTGCATTCCCTCTCACTCCCCTTGGAGTAAAACTAAAGAGTCCTGCAGGCAAACTGAAGATTTTACCAAACTATATTCAAATTCAGATTCACTTTATTTATAAAAATAGGTGCTATTCCCAGAGATCATAGTGCCTTTACAATTTAAAATGCCAAAACAGTAAAAATAATTCAAAATAAATAGCATGGCTAGACAGAATCACCAAAACTTAGTTTGAATAAAAATGTTTTCAGAGCAGTTTTAAAACTTTCCACTGTCAGGCACTTGTATCTGATGAGATAGAGAGTAGTGATCGGCAAAGTTGGTTCAGTCTGCTCCATGAATTGATTTGCGGAGCAAAGGCGGATTCGCGGAGTGCTCCACAACTCAAAGTGAAGTACTTTGCATTATAATGAGTAACACAAAGTCCATTGAAAACAATGACTTTGCGTTACTCCGTCTTCCCAGACCACTACTCCCCCAAATTTTAAGGCAAAGTACATTAAGAATAATTCACTTCACCTTGTTTTTGAGCTCCGAAGGTGAATTTTGCAGTAATTCATGGGATTTCAGGTCACATGGGCTCTATATTGATCTGCACAACCTCAGTTTGGGGTAGTATGTGTAGGAAGGAGTAGGAGACAGTGTGCTGTGAGAGCTGTCTGGTGATTGAAACCTTCTAAAAGCTGTTAAAAAAAGTGTTTTTGCATTTATTGGGGGGCTCAGACTTTAGTTCATCGATTGTAGGAAACCCTCCCATGCTCATAACATCATGCATTTTTGTTTTTGTGTGCATTTTGAATGTTAATGTGCAACATTGAGTGTGTGTAGTGAAAGACAGTGAAAGTGTGCTTTGAGGGAGGGGCCTATCTGTGGTGTAGGTAGATTTAAGTTGGAGAAATAATGGTTTCTTTGTTTTTTGGTTATATTTTTGTTATATAACTGACTGTGTTAATGTACACACAGTAATAGTGTCAGTAATTAAGGAAATTTTCTTGCTGGTTGTGTGTTGTGTGGATCTGGTGCAGCAGTTCATAATTTCAGGTTGTTTACATTACAATACGTGGCATATTACTGAACTTTTCAATTTTCTACACATTACTTGTTCAGCATTGTAGACAAACTGTTCTGTGTGTGTGTGTGTGTGTGTGTGTGTGTGTGTGTGTGTGTGGCAGTGTTGCGTGACATCAAATAATACACCTTTTATTGTGCCACAGACTACTGTAATTGCAGGCGCAGCAGTGTGAACCTGCTATCCACTGCAGCTGCCTGATTTTGTATTGCGATCGTGGTATCTGTTCTTTGTTTTGCTGCTTGCACTGCCATAAAAATCTGCAGTCAGTGCCCCCCATCCCCACTGGAAAAAGGAATTTTTTACCAGATTGGATTGTTTTTGTGACCTCATTAGCACCACTGGTTACTGAAGTTGTTTTCGTTGCATGACAGACTAGTCTCTTATCTGTTGCTGAAGCTATGGTTGTTTTTTTGGCTTCACATCCAGCGTCCCCCCAATCAGAAAGTGAATGTATCAAAATCTAAATTTGGTAATAATATTGTGGTTGATCCCCTAAAATGCCCGCAAAGAGATGTGCAAGCAAAGCTGGTCCTTGCCATGGTAATGCTGGCAGTAAAATAGTCTGTGGGCATGGTAATACGCAGACGCAGAAGTGCATTGCTGATTTGAGGAAAGGTATTTCTCCTGCAATGTTTTTTACAGCCCAATCAGTAGCTTCACTCATAGTTGGAGGAGATGATGATTTCCCAGCTGGTGGTGTTAGTGTTACTGGTGTTACTGGTGGTGGTAGTATTAGTATTGGTGTGTCAAGATCAAATTCCGACCAGTGTACCATATCCAAAAATACTGAGTGTGAAGCAGTGTAAGTGGCAGCATAGAGGATGTCATACTTCCCAGTAACATCCCAGTAACTGAACCTGAAGATTCCGATAATCATGTCAACGATAGCATACAATGTGATATTCTGTCCACCGTGGTCAGCATTTAATGTCACGCATTTTCCATGCAGTGATTCACAGTGTGGTGAAAAAATATCAGGTGATGGTGGTGGTATAGATGCTGATGATGAATGTGATGATGACGATGATGTTGCTGTTGTTGCAACATGCAGTCCACATGCTAGCATCCAAGTAGAAGATGTGGAGGTGTGTGACGTTGATGAATATGATGATGATGTAATTGACCCCAGTTGGGAACTGGAGAAAAAGAAATTCAAAGTGGCTGTGTCTGAGTCTGTTTGCAGGAATCCCCCATCTGTAAAAACTTGTGATTTACCAGTTTCAGTTGATGATGATGATGATGATGACGACCCAGTAATCAATATGATAGGTAGTCATGGTGGTCAGTTGCAGTCCAGGTGGGCAGTGCCAGAAACATCACGTGCTCCCCCACTTCAGTGCTTAAAATAATGGACATAAATAAGCCACATCATGGACATGTTAAAAACAGAACATCACAATCCCTTGTTTTTGGTTTTTTTTTAATCAAGATGCAAATGATGAGTCAGTTGCAATCTGCCAGGTTTGCCATGTGCATGCGAGTTGAGGTAAAAAGGGGAGCCATTCGGGCACAGGAGGACAGCATACGCATCTTAAGAATAGGCACTTGGCACTGTGGATCCAGCACTAGCTGGCAGCTAATACCACAGTGGGGCGTTCACCCTCGTCACTGGCAACAATAGCAAGCATGTTATCCCCTTCCATGACTGTTAAGTCCAGTAGTAAATTAAAAGTGTGCAGTACTGAGGTAATAAGAGCAGAGGATTACTACAGGCATGATGAGGTGGAGGACCATAATGACTTTGAAATGTTGTCCAGTGCTGGTGAGAGTAGCAGTTTTGGAGGTGGTGGTGGTGGTGAATGCAGTATGTCTAGTGCAAGTGGTACATCAACCCCAGTTGGCAAATCTGGCAAAATAACTGCCTTTCTGGGTTTGCCATCATCACCTGTGCAACCGTCTTCATCAAACGTCCACACTCCACCCCCTGCCAATGCCATTCATTACACAGCACAACCATTTGTGATCACACTCCATGTAAAACATTTAAGTCAGCCCACATTACAGAGTGTTTTTGCGCATAAGGTGAAGAACCCCCGAATCATACAGTGTCATGTGAACTTAATGCTGCTGTAACGGAAATGCTGGCAATTGATCATTTGACCTTCTCCTTTGTGGAGAATTCTGGGTTCCGGTGGTTTGCTACACATGCCTGTCCAAAATGGAAAGTCCCATCCAGGACATACTTTTCTACCCGTGCTGTCACTGAGTTGTTCCGTACTGTGTCCGACTCAGTAAGACATGCCCTTCAACATTCCTCCTGTCCATTCATCCATTTAATTATTGATATGTGGACAAGTGGCAAAACAGCAGGGAGTTCATATTTGTGTATAACTGCACAACAGGCACAGGTGCCGGGGGTTGTTTGTGATGTTGGTAGCGTGAATAATCAGTGCAGTAAGGTGGATTGTCGCGGTAACAATCTTCCAGGAATTCGACAGCATGCAACAATTGCTATGCTCAATATGACCTGTTCACACACTGGTGAGAAAATGTTGGACATGGTACTGACTGAAATTGACCAATGGCTAAACCCTCTGTCCCTGAGAGCTAGGTTCATAGCAAGTGACAATGGGTCAAATGTGGTGAAATGCATCTCGAATGGTGTTTTTTTTTGTGTTCCATGCATGGCCCACTGTTTAAATCTTGTGGTGCAGGAGTTTCTGCAGCACCCTGATGCAAAGGAAATGCTGACCATTGCACGACATATCTGATCTCACTTTTCAAGATCTGGGAAGGCCCGTGACCAACTGCGGCAGTTTCAGATACAAATCAGCCTGCCTCAGCGCCGCTTGAAGCTGGAAGTTGTCACCCAATGGAACTCCATGTTATACATTGCAGAGAGGTTGTATGAACAATACAAAGCCATCTCAGAATATCTTGTGATGCACACTAGCCGTGACAGTTCTGGGGCCTCCATGTCTTTGACGACTGAACAGTGGTGCCTCATGGACTCTGTAATAACAATTTTGTGGCCTTTTGAACATGCCACATAGGCAGTGAGTGGCGAGTCAGCCTCCATTAGCCAATCAATTCCTCTTCTGCAGGTGCTGAGGCAGACATTGGTGAATGTACAGCATGGCCTTGATGTTGCCAGAGACGGTGGTAGCAGTATGTTGCTGCAACACATGCTGACAGTATTTGACCAAAATCGTACATTGTGAGCATTCAGCATAGTGACAACATTGCCATAGCAACAATGCTGGACCCATGATACAAACATGGAATTGCATTAGTACTGGAGTGAGAGCCTGAACAGGTAAAAAATATCAGTGGTCAATTGGTGCGCTTGGTTCGTGGGGCACAGAAGTCATGTGCCAAGGTCTGCAAACCTCAGCAGCATAATCTGGCTGAAGGTGTACCTGTAGGACTATCAAGCATATCCTGCAAGAGGAAGAGGACTACAGTTCAAGGTAATCTGTCATCCAAAGTGGCTGGTGTCAACCTGCTTTGGGAGGATTTGTCCCAAGTGGGTATTTGTGAAATAAATGATTCGGGAGATCAAGATGATGTATCAACAACTGGATTTAGTGTGGCTCAGAGAATGGTTGAGTCATATTCATCTGAAAACAGGCATCTGACAATAACTGAAGATCCTCTCTTGGAAAGGTCAGTGAATGGCCAGAGCTGTCTGCAGTGGCACTGAAGGACCTCACATGCCCACCCTCCAGTGTAAGTGTTGAGAGGGTATTCAGCTCAGCAGGTGCAATCATCAGGGATCATTGGACAAACCTGTCTCCTGCAAATGTTAGTTTGCTAACATTCATTAAAATGAATGAGAGGCACATACCAGCACAGACTGCAACCTTGGTATTTGTACCCTGGCCTAGTCATGGTGGTTTTGGTGATTTGGAAATGGACCATCCTGGTGGCCCTGGCAGTGGCTGCCTGAAACGGCCCACCACTAACATAGATGATGACACAATGGAGAAAGGATTTCCCAGTGGTCAGACTTCAGACATAGAGACTGTGAGAGAAGCTTTCTTTATGAGGATGTTGATGTGGTTAAAGTTGGCAGGTTTTAACTGAAGTTGTTAAAAGGCGGTGTGCCACCCTGAACTACCACCACCACCACCAGGACTGATGTTAGCCACTGTCACTACTGAGAATGAGTCTGTACACTGCCCAGACCACCACCACTGGGACTGATGTTAGCCACTGCCACCACTGAGCATGAGTCTGTCTGACCCTTGGACCACCACCACCGGGACTGATGTTAGCCACTGCCACCACTGAGCATGAGTCTGTCTGGACCACCACATCCATCAGCCAGAGACACAAAGCTTCTAAATATTTAAACCATAAAGTGAGTATGTGTACTCATGTTTGTTATGCTGTTTCACTTCTTTTAGTTGTATGTTTTGTTTTCTGTAGCTTTTCAGAGCTGCAATAGTAAAACACATACGATACACTTATTTTGTTTTTTTTACAAGTTTACAAAAAGTCTCCATCGCTAAAACTCGGTGGGAATGGTACTGCAGCTGTACCGTACAGAGAGGAACCTATGGAATATCCATGTGACATCCATTCTGGTACAGTAAGTATGAAGATTTTATTTCATCCATTTCATTGTTTTGGAAAGACTGCAGCAAATATTGCACACAAGTTGTGATAGTTGACAAGAAGTGAGTTTGAAATGTAACTTGACTTGAGATTAAGAACCAGGGAGGGACAAATAACAAAAATTAAGTTGTAAGAAGTCGTTCATTTCTTTTTTTAGGAAACTTCCAGATGCTTTGTTGTTCTGTTAAAGTGGCCTTATCCAAAAAAGTTCTTTAACATCAGGCACCCCCTCCTCCAGGCTTTGGCATGAATGCAACTCACAGAAGTCATTTTATTAGATGATCATGCCCATCATTAACAACTGGACTCCAGAAGGATGCAGATGAAATCTGCGAAGAAGTGAAAAAATAAGAAACCATTAAAGACAAACCTGCAAATATGATTTCCCCACCCCCCCAAAAAAAATACTTACCTTCATGTGCTTAAGAGTTATCCATTTCCTATTTCAACACAAAGAAATTCTCATTGAGCACTGGAATGTGCACACCAACAGTTTCTGTGACCTGCGATACAGAACAATACCATGAGTACATGTCCATGTCAACCCCCTCCTCACCTACAAAATACACAAACATATATCTATATATATCTACTCACCAAGGCTACTGTTAGTGTACAGCCAAAGAGCACTCTTCCATCCAGTTGAGATGAGCATATTGCATGTGCTCAAAATGCCTCACAGAACACATTGGACCAGCAACAGGATGCTCACGGTCATCATTTTATTCTGGGGGACTTTGTAGGTGCTGAAACACTCCCATTTCACTGTGTTACCACTTGTCAATTTTCTGGACACAAGGAGGATGCATTTTGGGCATGCAGAACAAATCTGGGGACTCTGTGCCACCTCTGCACTCATGACTGAGTGTGCCATTAATTCTGGGGAACTCTGTATGTGCTGAAACACTCCCATTTCACTGTGTTACCACTTGTCATTTTTCTGGACACAAGGCGGATGCATTTTGGGCATGCAAAAAAAATCTGGGGACTCTGTGCCACCACTGCACGCATGACTGAGTGCACCATTAATTCTGGGGGACTTTGTATGTGCTGAAACACTCCTATTTCACTGTGTTATCACTTGTCAATTTTCTGCACACAAGGCATGACTGAGTGCACCATTAATTATGGGGATGCATTTTGTGTGTTGTGTAATTGTTGTGAGCTCATGAAGCCATACTGACATTATCAATTGAAGCAGCATTGCAAGAATGTCATGACAATTTTGAACTGTACTTTTTTATGCTACTTTACATTGCCACAGCCACTAGTTACCTTTAAGTCATGACTTGAATGATATGCTTCTTTTCACAGTTTCTTTCTGCTTTACTTAGTTGACTACTTTTTTCCATGTATAAAAAAAATGAGCATGCCTTTCAATATTGTTCTGACCAAGTTTGTATTTATTTGCAGCTGCTTTTCAACAAATATTGTTCCATGGTGTCATAAAGCACTGCCTGCTGCATAACTGTTAATTTACAACAGAAGTGATATAAGACAACTAACTGATGTGATGGAGAAAAGCAGAGGAAAACCATGACAAAGACCTGGTCAGCACCAGTTTAAAAGGAATGCTCCTTTCATTATTTCACAAATGAAAATAGGTAGTGCAGCAGACTCAACTACTGGAAATTCTCGTATCATTCCAGTCAGGATGTAAGTAAAGGAAGTTGTAACATAGCATTAAAAATATAGGTCAGAGTTCTCAACAGATTGTTGCACTGCTGTTTTACAGAGATTCACCATGTTACATAGTTATGGTGATGCACATAACCTAATATGTGGGCACCTTACTTTCAGGGGAATATTTCTTGCTCTACATACTGCAATACATTTCTGAGAAAACTGCCCGTAATTTCATTACAGTGTGTCACGTGACGAAGGAATTCCTGTTCAGCAAATTACCCCCATTCCCCTTTCTCAGCAATGTCAGGATGTGATGCCAGGGGAAGCACAGGTGCATGCTTCACTATAGAGAATGTCTGGCAGCTATCCCAATGTTTCATTATGTTATAAGGTTCACTTTGTGGTGAAATGAGGGAACATTTCCACTAACAAGGCTCTTCTTACTGGAAACGTGCCCACACGTTTCACCACAAACTGACCATTATAACATAAAGAAACATTCAGAATGCTGCGGGACAATCGAACATTCACTGTAATGGAGTACGAACCTGTACTTTCCCTGGCATCACGTCCTAACGTTGCTGAGAAGGGGGGCAGAATGTGGGTGGCTTTTCAGAATGGGAATTCCTCCATCACGTGACACACTGTAATTAAATTATGGGTGGTTTTCACATAAATGTATTGCACTATGTGGAACAAGAAAGATTCCCCTGGAAGGAATTTGTATTATTAAACAACAACAAAGACAAAACACACAAAAACAGTACAACACAGTAGTGGGTTGGGGTGGTCCAGAAAACAATCCCTTAATGTGGTCATGGGATGCCATGTTGGTCAAGCAGCAGGTGCAGCATTGCAAGTATTTGCTGCTGCTGTTCTTGTATTGTGTCAACCTGCTGCTGCACAGCACCTACCCTCTGATTATTCTCCTCCAGGGCCACCCACACCAGGGCGATGTTGGCCTCTGTTGCAGGGACTGTGGTGGGGTCCACTGCAGGTGGAAATCCAGTTAGTGGTAGTGGTGGAGAGAGTGGTGCTGGTGGCTGTGGTGGCAGTGGTGGTGGTGGTGCAGCTGCTGTACTGACCCTCCTCCTGCTGTGGCAGTGAAGCACAACTTTGACCCCAGCAGCACCCTCAGCCAGTGCCACAGAAGGGCCAGCAGGTGGATGCCTGGCCCTTTCCATGGCAGCCTGCCACTCTGCCTTGTGGTGGTTCAGCATGTGGGTGCACTGGCCACCGGTCCATAAATGTATCCCCTGGGGGTCACAGTGCACCAGTTCACCACACAGACAGCACACCATGACTGTGCTGTCTCCCCCCCACAAAGTTAAAAAACTCCCACACTGGGGAGCAGCGGGGGGAACCAGACACAGTCCTCGCACCACCTATGTTTTCCAGAGGCACCTCCTGTAGCTGTGGAGGTGATGGAGGGGGTGCTGCTGGAGCCCCTACAGCTGCTACCAGTGGTGGTGGTAGTGGCAGAGAAGGTGGATGCACAGCAGCCACCAGTGGCACTGGTGCTGCTGCTGCTGTTGCTTCCATGGGGGGAAACAACAACCAGGAGTTGAGAGTGGTTCAGCATCATATGACTGCCCCATGTGTCCACACTCCCCTCCTTTGACCACTCCCACGAGACAGTGACTCTCCTCCAGGGTCCATCCTTCCCACAAAAGTCTCCGACTATAAAAAGTACAACCACAGTCAATACCTAGCCTTCACCCGGTGGCTGCATTTACTATCACACTCCCAGACACACACACACACAGACACACACAGTCACACACACACAAAATAAAACAAACTTATAAAAAAAAAAATTCACTACCAAAAAAAATCACAAACACAATACAAAAACCAAATAAAGATATAGCTTTAAAAAAAACTGTTGTTTTCTTCAGACACAATGGCAATAAAGCACTTTCTGACAGTCAGTGACTCTAAACTGCTGTCCACTCCACAAAGCCTTCTCCCTCTATGAATGCAAAGGAGAAAGTGAAACTGCTTCTCTGACTCACTTCCTTCCTGCCTGGCTAAAGCATGTGACTTACAGTACTGTAAGCCATGTGATGTGTGGGGGGCTGCCTATTTACTTCTCACTTCACCTTACTTCATATTAAGGCATAATGGCAATGCAAAGTAATAAAGATAATGCGAAGTGAGCACTTTGCAGTGCCCACTTCGCGTTGTGCTCTGCCAACGCAAAGTGGCCACTTCGCGTTCACTTTGCCAGTGGATAAAAAAAATGCTGCATCTCTAGTAGAGAGTTCCAAAGGGTGGGGGCCATGAACATGAAAGCTTGGGTGAGAAATACCAGGGCTCCCTTTGACAGAGCCCCAATGGCAGACATCCTGCCACTCTGACTGCCACACTTGAACTTACTGATAAGCATTCTATGCTCCCTGAGAGCAGCTGACTTTAAAATGGTTATGCTGCTGTGAGAGTTCTAAATGACATAATCATCCTTCTCTCAGGCTAGCTGAGTAAACAATGATGTCATTATGTAGAAAGCTCCTAATGAGCTCCACACCAGCTACCTTTTCCTACCTGCCTAAGACTAATGCTAATGGCATTCTAGTAACTCGAGGGGACTGGGTTGTTACACATAGTTATGTCAGTACAGCCATGTTGCACAAGGCTGACTCTGGGACAAACTGCACATGTGTGAGTATCATGTATGTGCAGTACTGTAATTGCTGCAGTATTACGGCTGACTTTGATGCAGCGAGAGCGCTGCATATTTTTTTCACCCCCACTTGCCACTCCTAAAAACACTGTGCAGCCATATTCGCTCTGACCAGACTTTGTTGTATACTAGTAGACATATTATATGGGGAGAGGACATGAATTGTGGATTAGATGTTAAAACAAAGAACAATGTACAGAGAAAGGTATATTGTGATTCCAGTGCATTACAACATATAATACACACAGCCAATTTAACAGATGCTTACAAGAAACTTTACAAAGATTCAGGATACACTTATTATAGAAATCGGTTTGCTTCAAGAATAGATTACATTTTCTGTTCTAGACTTTTAAGAACCCATAAATTCCTGCTACAGCCAAGTGAATTCTCAGATCATATATTACTAGATTGTGTATTAAAAAGAGAATAATGGATAGCTCGCTGGGTATTACCAGTGAGTAATACCATCGAGAGGTTCTGAACACGTAGGAACCTCGAGAGCAAAGCTTGAGAGGTTACAGTGTCCAGAACCTCGAGATGGTTTGCCTCACCAGTAATACCCAGCAAGCTATCTATTATTTTTTTTAATATATGGATGCAAACTTTGTTTCTACTGCAAGGACTTTCTGCATGCTGGCCAAGCGCCACAGACTTTCAGTGTGCCCTCCCCCACTCTCTCTGTCACACATAGACAGGCACTGGCTGGACACAGCTTTTTTGTTTGTTTTACACAACATCCTACCTTTTCTGTGTTCCAGAATGGAAGATTGTGACCATCTGTCCCTTTTTGTGATGTACAGGACAATTAAACAAATGTCAATAATCCGCGAGAAAAACGGTCTCACTTAGTGAGAAACTGTCCGCCATGTTGTTTTAATTTTTTCTGGCTGGCCACACAGGAAAAGGGGCCAATGGTAGGGCATGCTTGGAGATGTGGGCACAGAGACTGGTGCCTGTGCTGTTAATCTTCTGTGATAATACTATCATTCAGGTCCTGAACGATACTATTACGGGGCCTGAACGATAGTATTATCACTCTTAAAGTGTGGTATTGTCACTTCAGGAGTGATGGCATTACTGCAATGTTTTTGTATGCTTTAGAGGCATATTAAATTCATGATCCATATATTAAAATCTGTTTAATATCTCATCCAGATTTTTCTTATCACCTAAGAGATGGAGAATGAATGTATCTCTCCTTAATCAAGACTAGATCACATCTGAAATATTATATTTACTGGTATTAGCAGCAAGAAAATCCATAGTATACATGTATGATAATATATGGCACTGGTGGAAAGAAACTAAAACATACATAAGAAATTATTTTCTTACCTAGGTAGAGAAAAAAATCAACACTGAATATTTGTCTTATCATGGGTATAGAAATAAATTGCATATATATATATATATATATATATATATATATATATATATATATATTTATATATATATATATATACAGTATGTCCCTGGCTAATGAAGACAGGCACGAGTATAAGAATCACATTACTGAATTAAAGAGCAAAATGTTTCAGTTTTAATATAGTAGAGCTGCTACATTGGAAGTGGAGCTTCGTTATGGGACTGAAAAGCAACCGTATGCAGACCCTTTTATGGCTTGCAAACATAGGATGGATCACACTCTGATGACAGAATTACTAGAGTGTAGTGGCCAGATTAAGACAAAAGATATGGAAATTCTGAAAGTAGTGCAAAGTAATTTATTCCACACCTTTGGGACCAAAAATATTTCACATGAACAACCAACAGACTTTTTACACCCTTCTCCTTTTCTCCTAATGGAAGCACAACAAGCAGAACTGAATGTCCCTATTACTACTGGGGAAATAGAATAGGTAATTGGTCAACTAAATACAGGATATTCCCCAGGACCTGATGGGATACCTAATACTTTTTATAAGATAATTTCTCAGGAATTATTTGATCCTTTACAAAAGTTATTGCATAGTTTCATAGACTCATCTTATGAAAAACAAGAGTTTGGAGAAACAGTTATAATTGTTTTGTATAAAAAAGGAAATAGGAAATTCCTAGCCAAGTGGAGACTGATCAGTTTATTAAATACAGATTATAAAATGTTGTCCAACATATTACATCTGAGAATGCAACACATACAGTGTCTGATTTATTAAATCACCCGGCACAGACATATTCAATAAAATGCAGAAATATCACATCAAATTTAGCTCTGTTAAGGGACATTGTTGAATATGGCAGGCAAAATAGACTACAAGGATTTTTATTATCAATTGACTAGGCCAAGGCATTTGATAAAATGTTGCATAATTACTAGTTCCAGACTTTAGAACAATATGGGATCAGTGGTAATATATTACAATGGATAAAACGTTTATATAAAGAGGCAGTTATAACCCTGTCAGTTAATGGAATTATTGGAGAACCTGTTCCTATAAGGATAGGAGTGAGGCAGGGATGCCCTATCAGTCCACTGCTATATACATATGCATTAAATCCATTAATCAGACTTATTATTAATCAGAAAATAATTTATTTCTCTGGATAATGGACTAACGGCACAAAAAGTAGCAGCATATGTGGACGATTTATGTATATTTATCAATAATAAAGAATCTTGTGAAGATGTGCAGCAGGCTCTTGTACAATACTCAAAATGTTTAGGGGCACAAATAAATCAAGATAAGAGCAAGGCCATACAAATAGCACAGGGAAATACTTTGGGGATGGATAATAATATTGCAGGGATTCGTATTTCTCACACACCAATACAGAAGTTAGGATTGATCTCTGGTCAAGAAAACCTGCAATTAATAAACTGGGAACACAACATTTCCTTTTGTGAATCCAAAGTACAGATATGAAAATCAAGGAAATTTTCCAAAAAAAAGAGGGTCTTAACCATTGAAAAATTCTTACTACCTATCTTTACTTATTTAAGTAATATATATATATATATATATATATATATATATATATATATATATCCCTCCACTTTGTTTAGAAACTAGAATGTTTAGTTGTTTCTTTCAAATGCTATGGGGCAGTCGCTTGAATCCAGTAAAAAGAGAATACACATGTGAGTCTGGGAAATCAGGTGGAATAGGTATGATAAATCCTATAGCCTTTTTTTCATTCCTTTTTCATCATGTCTACATCAAAAATAGGATCAGAAGACACCTCCATGCCCTGGAAGGAATGGACCATATTATTTTTTAAAAATGTTTATTCTAAATGGGATATTTATCCACCAAAGATATTACACTCAAGTAACCTACCAGAAAATGCAGAGTCTGCAATCCGTAAATCTAGACAATGGAAGTTATGCTAGATAACCTTATCTACTATGCAGAGAAAATAGTTATGCACTCATATTATGTCTACCCAGTATGCTCATCCTGTATCATTCCCATATTGCTTTCCTTCAAAACATAATATAGTACTAACTATATTAAATTATCACAGAATCCCAGCTAAAACTTGGGCTATCACTTGGCTTAGCTGTCACTGGAGACTAGGGGTCAAAGCCAACCTAAAACATAAATATCTGGAAGAAAGTTTCTGTCCTGGAGAAGAATGCTATCAGGTGAAAGAAACACAAACCCAATGTTTATTAGAGTGTCCAGTGATGATACAGCTATTGACCTTTTTAGCCACCACATGGCAATGGCCATCATTAACGTATGAAATTTTAGTTCTAGGGGACAATACAGGATACCTAAAATATTTTCATCCTAGCACTTTGAATGTAATATTCACTAGAGAAAAATGTTACATCTGGCAAGCTAGATGTCAGTATCTAACACAACAACTACATAGAAATCTGATATCTATAGCACTCATGATAGAAACTGCAGTGAAACAAGTGAAAGAACAGGATTATACAAGTCTTCCTCAAAGAAGAGTGAAAGTGTTGTGGAAACAAATAGTTTGGGTGTAATAATGTAGAGAGAAATTTATTTGAGAATGTTAGAGAGATTATAAACATGGACAAGGTGTGTTATTAAAGACAAAAAGATATCTAAGATATATTTCACATGAATGAAAGAAAAAGATTTGTTTCTTTTTTTTTTGCTCCATTTTTCTTTTGTTGTTATTTTTCTTTCCTTTTGTATATGCTGGTTAAGTAGATATTACAGACAAATTGATGTAGGGAGGGAGATTCAAATTTGTATGTAATTTTTCTTTTCATTATCTTATACTGGAAAGCAGGTTATATTGAATTGTATTTTATCTGTTAATTTGTGTTCTTCTCCCTCATCAAAGTTAGCATTTGTGAAAGTCTATAATGTTTCATTGTTTGCTGTTATAGTTTTTGCTAAAATAAAAATCCCCCAACTCTCAGGTAGGGACAGCTGCTGTCCCTATGGAAGATGGCAGACACCCATTTGCTATCAGAGGAGGAGGACGTACTGCCTACTGGGGTCTGGTCCGCAGCCTCAGTCAATGTTCTTTTAGGGGATGAAGATGGATTGGGATATGGATCAAAACCAGAGTGTTTCTATGGTGAAGGGAACAGCTGGACTTCAAACTTCAAGCTTGCAAGCCAGTGTGAGTCTTCCTGAAATGAGCCGATTGCCAGGTGAAGATCCAGTTATGGAAACTATGGAGGTAGTACAAGAAGCAGAGGTTGGTACTGCTGGTAAAGACCATGACAATAATGAGCCTGAGGCTATACGGCAAGTAGAGCAAGCACCCAGTACACTGCTAAGATAGGTGATAATTGCTGATAAAGATTCATTGCAAGGAACTTTAGAAAGGAGGTAAGGGTGGAACTAGCAGTGCCATTACCACAACTGTTTAGTGAGTCTCTGAGCAAAGGAAAGGTCCCAGAAGACTGGAGAAGGGCTCATGTGATCCCACTCCACAAGAGTGGTAGCAAGGAGGAGGCAGGGAACTACAGACCAGTCAGTCTTACCTCAGTAGTGGGCAAGATTATGGAGGCACTCCTTAAGGAAAGGATAGTGCAACACCTGGAATCCATAGGAGCACAGGATCCAAGACAGCATGGGTTTCCAGAAGGAAGGTCCTGTCAAACTAACCTCATAGATTTTTTTGACTGGGTAACCAGAGTGGTGGACCATGAGGTAGCAGTTGATATCACCTACCTTGATTTCAGCAAAGCTTTCGATACTGTTCCACATAGAAGACTGATTATTAAGCTGGTTAGGCTCAGGGTGGGTCAGAACTTGGTCAACTGGGTTGCAAACTGGTTGACGGGCAGAAAACAGAGAGTGGTGGTAAATGGTATAGTCAGAAGAGATGCAAGTCACAAGTGGGGTACCTCAGGGATCAATCCTGGGGCCAGTCCTCTTCAATATATTCATCAGTGACATTGCAGATGGGCTTGTGGGTAAGGTTTGTCTGTTTGCAGATGATACCAAAATCTGCAACAGAGTAGATGATCCAGATGTGGTGGGCAGAATGAGAAGAGATCTGGATAAACTGACAACATGGTCAGAAGAGTGTTTACTGTGGTTAAGGAGTTGTCATAGCAAAACCTGCAGTGTGAATTGAAACACAGACAGTCTCAGGTGCAGGAAATTGTTTCCCTCATTGTTTTCAGACCACAAAGTGTAATATTGGATCAGGAAAGGTTGCATCATAACTATTGTCAACCAACTGCCCTGGGTGGAGACTTCCAGACTTGATCAGATTACTAGAAGCTACTGGTGGCTGCAATATTTAGAGACACAAAGCACATCTTCTTGACCTGGAAGGACACTACTTCTTTATTCAGCTGTGAGCTTTGTGGGAAATTCTATATTGCACTTGATATCTGCAACAACGTGCACTTTTGCTCAATTCTGTGGGAGGTGAAACTAACTACCCTTGGTAATTGCTTTTTATTTACATATTTATTTAGTGTTTAACCAAGAAGGGGTTTGCAAACTCTGTTTATCTTGTGAGTAACTTCAGAAGGATTTAAATACTGCATTTGGGTAGACCCTTGGAAGTAGCTAGATTGTCTACTAGGATTTTCTGACAGTTAAACTATTTTTAAATAAATTACAGGTGGCTGAGGAGTGAATAAGGAGCTTGCAAACTATGCTTATCTTGGAAGTAACTTCACAAGGGTTTGAATACTGCATTTTGGTTGTCCCTTGGGGGTAGCTGGATTGACTACTAGGTTTTTGGGTCAGAAACTATTTTTAAATAATTTACTGGTGCATAGGATTTTGTGATAGTTAAACTATTTTTAAATAAGTTATTGGAGGTTAGTTGAATTACTATAAAGGGCAGTACTCACCAGGGTGGTGGAGCAGTGGTGTATTTGATTGTTTCTAACAGTCACCTGTGGTTGTGGACTACCTACCCCCCCTTCCCCACACTCCACACCCCCAAGCATGGCATTTCCTTTATAGCCAAAGTTCTGACATCACTTCCTCAACAGATCTTAAGGCAGAACTGTCATATTCTTAATAACCCATCGCAGTGCATAAAGAGTAAGTACACACCACAAAAAAAAAGAAAATAAATATATATATTGCATATTGTATATTATAAGGGAGAGGGATTTGTGGGGAGTGGTGCAATGCTCTGGCTGTGGGGCAGCAGTTTTCTGGAAGACATTCTGGAAACTGTGTTGCTGTCCTATTTGCTGGCAACTGTCAGCTCTGAAGGAGGAGACTGCCCACCTCCAGGCTGAACTGGCTAGGACTAAGGAGGCCTCCCCCACCCAAAGAGTCCCACTGCCACAACCACTGCCTAAGAGGTTGCCAAGTATGAAGAGCAGTTGCACCACAGTGGTGGAACAGAGGCAAAAACCCCTAGGTATACCTCTACACAAATCATACGCCACTCTGGCAGAGCAAGGTACTTCTATGATGGCACCCTCAGTGGAGACCAAGAAGAATGCTGAGGACATCCACAAGGGAGACCCACAAAAGGGTGTCAAGGAACACCACAGGGGAAGAAAACAGCTTCTGATGGGGGACTCAATTGTTAGGGGGTAGAACTAGGGAAGGGAGAGGAGTGGGAAGTAAGGTGCCTGCCTGGTGCCATGGCTTGGAGGGACAAGAAGTGAATCCTCATGATTGCAGAAGCAGCATCACAGGAGAGGGAACTAGATATCATTGTCCACGTTGGGACAAATAACCTAGCTAGGCATGGAATCAGTGCAGTGCAGGATGAATTTGTGGAGTTGGGGAGGGGCCTCAGACAGGTCGCAAGCACGGTTACCTTATCAGAGGTGCTGCCAGTCCAAGGCAGGGGTAAGGCTAGGGTACTGCACACCATGCAGTTTAATGAATGATTGCAAAACTGTGCAGAGCACCGAGCATTGGCTTCATTGGAGACTGGGGATACACCTGGAGAGATGAAGCTCTGTACTGGCATAATGGTCTGCATCTGTCCACGAAGGGAACCAAGCTCCTAAGTGACAGGTATAAATGCTTCCTTGGCAAGCTTTTAAACTAGCCAAAGGGGGAGGTGCTGATAAGAGGCATGAAATTCCAAGCCTCCTTCCACAAAACATGGCAGGTAGTAAGGTAAACATTGAGGTACAGAGCTCAACAGAGGGCAGGACTGGGGTAAATGGAAAAATAGACAAGGGCAATAAGAGCAGGGATGGGGGAAAAGGATAAAGCTAACATTAAATGGAGGACAAAGAGTACCAATGCCCGTAGTCTGGGAAACAAGCTTCCTGAGCTAGTAGCCCTGATGGAAGATGAAAAATTGGATATTGTGGCAGTCACAGAAACATGGTAGACAGAGAACCATGACTAGGATGTCAACATACCAGGGTACACATTCTACAGAAGGGACAGGGAGGGTAAAAGAGGAGGTGGAGTAGCTCTATACATAAGGGAAGGGATCAAAGCTACAGAACTAAAAAGTAAAGGGTGAGGACAAGAGGCACTATGGGTCACCTTGGAGACAGGGAATGACATCACAATCTGCACAGGGGTTGTATACAGACCCCTGTCTCAAGGGGAGGAAACGGACAAGAAAATGATAGAGGACATTCTCAAAATGGCTGAAAAAGGGGAGATACTGTTGATGGGGGACCTGAATATGCCAGATGTTAACTGGATGACATGTACTGCAGCCACATCCAAGAGCAGGACCATTCTCAATGCCCTGCAAGGGGCAGGCCTTAGACAGCTAGTGTTAGAAACCACTCGGGAGGGAGCAATACTAGACCTGGTACTCTCAAATGGAGAGAGGATCACAAATTTAGAAGTCAGTAGACATCTGGGAACAAGTGACCACTGCACAGTGTGCTTCACAAAAAGCACAACCATGGAGACAAGCCATATAAAAACAAGGATACTGGACTTTAGAAGGGCTGACTTTGGCAAAATCGGCGAATACCTGAGGAATGCACTAGCAAATGGCCAAAAAGGAGGGGTGGAAGAACAATGGAGAAAAATCAAAACTGCTATCATAGAGGCAACAAGCCTTTGTGTGGGACAAATAAAGAAAACAAAGCAGATTAAAAAAACACTATGGTTCTCAAAAGAGGTGGCAGGGAAGGTTAAGGAGAAAAAGTCTGCATTCAGAAAGTATAAGGACTCACAGAAGGAGCACGACAGGGAACTGTATCAATTAAAGCAGAAAGAAGTGGGAAAGGCAGTCAGAGTAGCAAAGGCCCAAACCAAGGGAAAAATAGCCAACTCAGTTAAGAAGGGGGATAAAACCTTTTATAGGTACATTCGGGAGCATAGAAAGGTTAAGGGAAGGATAGTGAAGATTAATAAAGAAGAGGGGAGGTGGGCAGAGGGAGACAGTGAAAAGGCAGAGATACTGAATGAATACTTTTGCTCAGTATTCACAAAGGAAGATGAGAAGGAGTTACCTAAACCAGACAATAGAAGCACTCTGGGTAGGGGGGTTGACACCAGTCCATTTACAGAAGAAAGAGTCCTGAAAGAACTCCTAAAACTCAAGGTGGACAAAGCAATGGTGCCTGACAGGATTCACCCCAGAATCCTAAAAGAACTAAGGGAAGACCTAGTGACACAACTGACCACACTTTTTAACAAATCATGGGAGGATGGGGTGGTACCTGAGGACTGGAGGAGGGCAGATGTGATTCCCTTTCATAAAAGTGGGAGCAAGGCAGAAGCAGGAAACTACAGACCCGTACATTTGACCTCAGTGGTAGGGAAAATTATGGAATCCCTACTGAAAGAAAGAAAGAATTGTTGAGTACCTAGATGCCAGTGGGGCACAGGACCCAAAGCAGCATGGATTTACAGCAGGAAGGACATGTCAGACAAATCTAATTGATTTCTTTGACTGGGTGACCAAAGTAATAGACCAGGGAGGGGCTGTGGATATGGCCTACCTAGACTTTAGCAAGGCATTTGACACAGTCCCGCACAAAAGACTAATAATCAAGTTAGCCAGCCTGGGAGTGGGTTCCAGGGTGGTAGCCTGGGTAGCAAACTGGCTGCACAACAGGACACAGAAGGTAATAGTGAATGGAACACATTCCGAAGAAAGGGGAGTTACTAGTGAAGTACCTCAGGGCTCAATACTGGGTCCAGTCCTCTTTGACATCTTTATAGGTGACATTGCAGAGGGTTTGGAGGGAAAAGTATGCCTCTTTGCAGATGACACAAAGATCTGTAACAGAGCTGATACACAAGAGGGGGTAGAAAGGATGAGAAGGGACTTGTCAAGGTTGGAGCAATGGTCAGACATATGGCAACTTAGATTCAATTCAAAGAAGTGCAAAGTAATGCTCCTGGGAAACAAAAACCCAGGAGAAGAGTACACAATAGCAGGGGAGGTACTAACTACAACAAAAATGGAAAGGGACTTGGGGGTAGTCATTTCAAATGACTTAAAGGTGGGTAAGCAATGTGAGAAGGCAGTAAGGAGAGCCAGGGGTATACTGGGATGCATAGGAAGGGGCATCACAAGTAGAAAAAGGGAAGTGGTTATCCCTCTGTACAGACAGTTGGGGAGACCCCATCTGGAATACTGTGTGCAGTTTTGGAGACCCCATCTATGCAAGGACATAGACAGAATGGAAGCAGTCCAGAGGAGGGTAACTAAAATGGTGCAGGGTCTGCATCAGAAACCATATGGAGAGAGACTGAGAGAGCTTAATATGTATACCCTTGATGAAAGGAGGGACGGGGGGTCATGATAGAAACTTTCAAGTACCTCAAGGGAATCAACAAAGTCCAGGAGGGTAGCATATTTCAGAAAAAAAGATGTGTAAGAACAAGGGGACACAATTTAAAGATAGAGGGGGGATGGCTCAGGGTAAATGTGAGGACATTTTTTTTTCATGGACAGAGTGGTGGATACATGGAACCGCCTTCCTGGGGAGGTTGCTGTGTCTAAAACAGTGGGGAATTCAAACATGCATGGGACAGACATAAGGCAATTGTAGTGGGGGGTTGCAGGAAGTAAGCTGTTGGTTAACTAGAATCTGTAGCTTATCCAATAGGAAGGGAAATGGGCAGACTGGGTTGGCCAAGTGGTCCTTATCTGCCGTCAAAGTCTATGTTTCTATGTAACTGGGGTATAACGCAAAGAAGTGCAAGATCATGCACATAGGGATGAGAAACCCTAAAGCCATCTATAGGCTGGGAGGGGAGTTGCTGGCAATCACATGGGAAGAAAGAGACTTGGGCATCATCATACCAGATGAACAGAAATCATCCAAGCAGACTGCTAAAGCAGTAGGTAAGGCTAAGGGGATGTTGGGGTGTATTAGTAGGAGTGTCACAAGTCGTAAGAGGGAGGTAATAATCCTTCTTTACAAGACAGTGGTTATGCCCAATCTGGAGTACTATGTGCAGTACTGGAGGCCACACCTTCACAAGGACATTAACCAAATTGAGGCAGTCCAGAGAAAGGCAACCAAAATGGTGCAGGGACTGCATCAGAAAACATATGAGAACAGATTAATGGAGCTCAATATGTATACCCTAGAGCAAAGGAGGGAGAGAGGTGATATGATCAAAACATTCAAACACCTAAAGAGCAGTAACAAGGTGAAAGAGTCTAACATGTTTCAATATAAGAAAAATAGCAGGACAAGAGGACACAGCATGAGATTAGATGGAGGCTGATTAAGGGGTAATGTGAGGAAGTTATTTTTCACAGAAAGGGTGATAGATGCATGGAACAGCCTACCTCAGGAAGTGGTGGATAGGAATACAGTGCAGGGCTTCAAACAGGCATGGGATAGGCATAAGGGAGCAATACAGGTGAGTATGAATAGATAGGCCATTGACAGAATAAAGGCTGATGGCACATTCATAAGGTAGAAAAATAAATGGGCAGGCTGGATAAGCCTTGTGCTCCTTATCTGCTGTCAATATCTATGTTTCTATGTTTCTATATTTCTATGTGACTGGCCAGCACAGCAAATATTGGATTTAGTACAAGAAGAACTGGTGTTGAAAAAGTCTTTAGAGGAGGAACGGAGATACTTACTCTGAAAAATTGAAAACAGGAGGAAAAATATAGAATTGCAGCTGCACACTTCCAATAAGCTGTCCCAACATCAGTTGTTGCTGAGTAATTGCAAACCACACCCATTTTAACTACACAGGATGCTCCACTAACCACTTTGCATCCCGCACCTGTTTCAGAGAACTTGACTGATATGGCACTGAATAACAAAGAAAGTCCCTGATAGTACGGCATTTGAGAGGACAACAGAACGAAACTGCAGCTTCTGTAAGTAAGCCTTTTGAACCTGTGAATACACGTGGAGAACATTTGCAAGGTCAGCCATGGTCAGCATCAGCAGCGTTGTTAAATGCCGGGTGGGTTCCTTCTGAGAACTGGATTCCAGGCCCAAGCAACCCCGCAGTACAAACGTATAACACACAGTTTATCACCATGGATCGAACCAAAACTCAAAAAGAGTCAAGTGAAGCAAATAATAATGAAATGACTTTAAACAGAAATGCATTACTAACGACAATGCAAATAAACAGGTGCCTGATGCCTCTGCTAAGACAGGGGCCCCTTACCTACTGGAAGAGGAGTCTGAATCTTCCAATATGAATGAAAATCCTTTAACATTTTGTCTAGGAGAGAAACACAAACAGGGCTTACATAAAATAACTTTTGTAAAACTGTTACTCAGAATGACAGCTGTCTTTAAGACTAAGGGTGAACCTGCACCTCTGAAGAATGCTTTCAGACCACTATATAAAGGAGGCCTAGAGACACCCCTAAATTGAGTGTTCATCACCAAATCCTTATTAAAAGACTCATTAAAACTCTATGCATCAGAAATTTTTGCCCTAATGCATACAGATGAATACGATTATGACATCAGTTTCAAAATAGTGGAAGACTTGGACAGATTTTAGTGTAAGTACAATACATTGAAGGACACCCCACTCTGGACCCCTTTGTTGCAGTTCCCATTACCAAGCCAGCAGTGCACACACTAACTATACAATTTAAATACAAAGGGGTAAATGTGTCGAGCATTATTTTTCAGTTTAAAAAAAGGTGTAATGTACTGGAAGATCCTAGTCCTATAATTGATTCTGAACAGATATGGACTGGGGGTTGGAGGGTGAAAGTTCAACTATATAGGACAAATAATTGTATTATGCATTTGCTAAGTGTTTTTTTTATTTAGGAAGAGATAGGGGTGCATTATTCTATCCAGAATAACCTAAGTCATGTCACAAGTGTGGATCATGACTACACCTCAGTAATGCTTGTGATACTCCACATTGTACCCATTGCCTTGAATTAGGGCATACAGCGGCTGTCTGTATAAACCTGCTCAGATGCAACTTATGTGAGTAGAAGGAACACTGTTATGTTAGGTGCCCGTGGGCCTCACATAACAGTGTAGAAATGGTTTCTCTTGAATGTTTAATTACTCAAGCTCAAAAAAAGGGTCAGCAAGGGCATTAGAAGTTAGATTAGCAGCTTTACAAAAGGAGTCAGAAACCAGGATGTTGCAAGACCAAAGGAATAAGCAAACTGAGCAGCAAGATCAAAGTAATACAACAAATGCAGAAACTGAAACTCAGGCAGAAAACAACAGTGGAGCTGCTGGTAGAAACAGCAGTAGAAATTCAAGGAACGTCTGAAGAGTTAGTTGCAAAGGACATTATACCTCCCCCCCCACCTCAGGCACATAAATCAAATGGTGCGGTATTTAAATTGGTGGAATACAAAAAAGTCCTCAAAACAAGATAGGAAAAGGCAAGAGCCAAAAGGAAAGGAAAGGAAAGGAAAGGAAAGGAAAGGAAAGGAAAGGAAAGGAAAGGAAAGGAAAGACAAATATTCAAAGGGAAAAGTTCCATTCTGAGTGAAAATAGATTTGCTTCATTAAGTCATAAAAGGAACTGGGGGACACAGAAGAGGAGGGGGATGATTCAGATGATTCTTACATTACATCCTTCTCCAGAGGAAACTCTTCAGGAATTGAAGACTCAGGAGGTGGGGATAATGTTAAAAAAATGGGACACTAGATCAAAACAGTGTGATAAGAACTCATAAATAAGTAAACAGGATGTCACTTAAAATGCTTACTTTAAATGTTAATAGCATAAAGAATAGCAGAAGATGCTTAACTATTTTATCTGAACTACAGTATTTTAATTGTGACATCCTATGCATTCAGAATACTAGAATTAAGACCTTTTTTGAAACATCACAAGCATCTAAATTATGTGACCAAGGGGCTTCCTTTTGGTCTATTGGTGAGTCTATGTGTGATGGTTTAGGTATACTTTTTAAAAACCCTAACTTGTAGATTACAAAACTAATAGATTTGGACCCCAGAACAGCCTTACTATGAGATGTAACATATGGAACTAACAGGATTCAAGATATTAATAGCTATGCTCCACAAATAAAAGTGTCCAGAATAGAGCTCTTTTAAAAAATTCAGCCATTCTTACATAAAGCAAGAATAATAGTCTGGGAAGGAGACTTCAACTGTGGTTTGCATCAAACAGATCAAGGGTTGAAAACACAAACAACTCAGATGCTCTTAAGGAAATTATCATACAGCAAAACTTTTGGATGCTTACAGATCTGTACATTGCACCTGAGGAAATACCTATATTAAAGGTATTTATGCAACAATAATTTATTTTTTGTTTATCTCTCAAACAGTACAGGTAGAAAGTGCAAGAGTTCTTGATGTAGCTTTCTCATATCATAGAGTTTTACAAGTGGAAATATCATGGCAGGCAGAAACCCCATGTAATAAAACAGCATGGTGTTTAAATGTAGAGCTTTTAGACAGTGTAAAAATACAGAAAAAATGGAAACATTCTAGGTAGCCAGAATCTCAGTTCTTTATTTATATAACTTCATTTCAATATAGTGGGAAGATGCAGTACAAGTCACATTAAACTGTTCCACCAATGAGTTGATTTAGCATTGTTTGTTTTTTTTACAGTTGGCAATGCATTGGCAACTCATATTATATTGTTTTTCAATTCTTAATCAGCTCAAGATAAATATTTGTAAATTGTTTTTGCCACTCAGTTGGAAGGTATCAGCAGGCCAGTCACAATGCAATGCTAAACTGAGTTTTAAGTCTAAAGAAACAGTTTATGCAGGACTTTGTGCTGGATCCAGCAACACTTATGCAACTCAGTCGAAAATGCTCAAACAGCTCAATGAAGGAACAGTTTAATGTGACTTATACTGCACAAAACAGAACATACAATCTTTTTTTTTTTCCAAAAGACTGCAGGTAAACAGGAAACTGAGAAATATTTAAAGTAATTAATGCTGCAAAGGCAGTTGCATTACTTAATTTTAAAATCAGAAAGTTTAAAAATAAATTATGGATCTCAGATAAGTAACATAAAGAAAAAGATGTCCCAATTACAATATGATCGAGCAAAAACTTTGAAACAAGAACTGAAATTTGGAATGCAAAATAAAAAGCTAACTTTTGATCCTTTCAAAGACAATAGACACCAGGTAGACAATAAATTAATAGTTGAATTGAAAGATGATACAGGAAGTGCACATGCCACCAAAGCTGGAATACTTAAAACAGTGGACTCTTCTGCAGAAAGTGCATTTGGTACTTCTCTACAGTCCAGACCAAAGTATGATTATTTTAAAACATTAGATATTCCTGCACTAACAGAAACAGAAAGACTAAACCTTACGAAAGAATTACAGAAGACGAAGTAAAAATTTCAATAAATACACAAAGGAATAATACCACCCCAGAGATGGATGGTTTAACATCAGAATTCTATAAAAGAAGCATGGAAGATCTAACCCCTTGTTTAACTATGTTATATAATGAAATCTTAGACACACAAAAAATACCTAAAACATTGGCAGAAGCATCAATGACTTTTCTTTTTAAAAAAGGAGAAAAGACAGATTTGAACAATTGGATGCCCATTAGCCTATTAAATACTGATTTTAAGATTTGGGGTAAAATCCTTGCTAAATAATTGCCTACAGTTTCTAATTCCTTAATAAGTAAATTTCAAACATGTGCCATTCCAGGGGATCCATAAAAGATAACTTAATTTTGGTAAGGGAAATACTCATTAAATGTCAACAAAAGAGGGAACCAGGAGTACTTCTTAGTCTAGACCAAGAAAAAGACTTTGATTCTGTTTCTCATGACTATTTATTTTACACAATACTACTTTATGGAGTACCAGAGATGTTTTTTTAACTGGTTAAAATGCCTCTGTACAGAAGCAAGTATTATGCCTTTGATTAATGGGTGGAAAGGGAAAACTATCAAACTTAGAAAGGGGGTCAGACAGGGATGTCCATTGAGCCCCTTGTTGTACATCTATTGTATTGACCCTTTTTTTTTTTTTACAAAGTATTGAATTAGATATGACTACAAGTGGGATATCTTTAACACAAGGGGGTTCACCGATAAAGACATTAGCATGCACAGATGATGCTGCTATTATAATAAAACCTAATACTGCAGAAAGGGTAGTTCTTCATTAAATAGAACAATACTCAAATGTTTCTGGCTCCAAGATTAACACAGAGAAAAGTAAAGGATTGGTATTTGTAAGCCCTACTGCACCAAATATGAAAACATATGCAGGTATTAAGATAGCAGAAGACAACATTATGTTTGTGGGTATCACATTTGGAACTGGGGATGTAGCAATGTTGAAGTGGGATTTAAAGCTGAAGAAAGAAGAACAATTGGTTTCACAGTGGAAACAAAAACAAATAGCAAATCTCAAAAGGGTTTGGTTAGTAAAAACTCTGTTATTACCCATATTCACATATATAAGTTATGTATTTCCTCTACCTTTGCAATTAGAGACTAGACTTTAGTGTATTTTTTCATGCACTATGGGGGGGAGTAGATTAAACCACATAAAAAGGGAAGCTTCATGTAAAAAGATTTCAGAAGGAGGCCCACAAATGCTAAATCCCACAGTTTTTAGCTATAGTGTCTTTATACATTTCTATATAACAAAGAACAGAGAGACACTTCTGTGTTATGGCTGGCAGATGTTCCTGAAGTGGGCTAACATTTGTATGACAACATGGGAACAGTACAAATACAGGATTATTACAGCTACAACAATTGTACCTCATTATGTAAGACCAGTCATGCAAAAACTTATAAAATGGAAAATTCTTTATCCTTCCCATCAGGAGGAAGCTAGACAAGGGCTGAAGAAGAAGAAGAATCAGCATTTATATAACGCTTTTTCATACACAGTGTGTCCCAAAGCACTTTACAAGCAATGCTAGACTGGTAGTGAAGTGACTGAATGTGTAGTGGCAGCTATATCGTACATCATCACCCACACACAGCCTGGATAATTGCATGAACTGGTTTATGGGAAGGGGAATGTTAGCCAGGACACCAGGAATGTTCCCTACTCTTTGAGATGAGTGCCCTGGGTTCTTTTACTTCCACCTGGACACTCACCTGGACAACACCAGGATGGGCAGAAGGGACCTCGGTTTAATGTCTCATCTGAAGGACGGCACACCCCAGCAGTACAGCACCTCCCAATACTGCACTTGGATGCCAGCGATTTTTAGGTGCAAGTCCAATCCCGGTGTGGGATGAGAACCCATGACCTTCTGGTCCAGAGGCGGATGTGCTACTAGCTGAGCCACACTGACATCTATATGATACCATAATGGATACAGCTTTTAATGCCCCTTTGACAATTCCAGAATGCCCACAAAATAGGCAGGCAGAAACTTTAACACAATTAACAAATCAGAGAATTCCTAAATTTGCTTGGGATATTGTATGGCTCTCTATACATGGTAGGCTAAATGTGAGAAATAATAGCACGCATAAGCAAATAACTGACAGATATTGTTTATATCCAGAATGTAATGAAATTCTAGAAACACAAAGTTATCTCTTTTTTGAGTGTCCCCAAGCACAACATTTTTGGGATATGTTAAGTACGAAATGGAAAGAGATCAGTTTTAGAACAATCTCCTATGATATTCTTATATTAGCATTACATACAGTATTGGGAAATGGCAATGCTATCATGTGCATACATAGTAAGTAATTTCTGCATTAATCAAATACTATATGTGGGTGTTGCAACAGCAGCAAATAGCTCCAAATGAAATCATAAAGAATATTACCATAGAATTGCAAAAAGTATATGAAACAGATAAACTATCTTCTCTAATATTCAGTTACAGAACCTGTAGAAATATTGTAATAATACAGTATATTGATTGCTGAGTATAGTGCAATAAGTTCCTGTTTATGAGTTCTGTTTATGTGTGCCTTGTATTGTAATTGTATTTGTGTTTGAATTTTACTCCCCTATTCCCCTAATAAAATTTCTCTAGTCATGGGTAGGAGGTGCTATTTTCCTGAGGAATGGCGGAGCCCAAAGTCAGTGTGGTGATGGAGGTGTAGAGAGCAGGAAGGATAGCCTCCCCTCCTGTCTCCATGAATTTGGACATAGAGATGTATGTTATGGAAGACAATGGGGCTCTTAGAGTAAATGAGCCTGTGAAAGTGAGAACACCTGCACAAAAGTTGGGACAAGACAAAGCAGATGATTTTTACCTAGAGATAGAAGGAAAATGGTGGTTACTGGCTGTGGTGATTGCCTGGCAGGAACGGCTGCTCTCTGACCACTGGAAAGAGTGGTGTTTGGAGTGTCAGGAGGAGAAAGACTGGTGGAGCGTACAGGACGTGTGCCATGTAAGCAATAAGGCATAGTGGGGTGTGTGTTAGACAGTTCTAATGCATGGCTAGGGGGCATTGTGAGGCATTAGGCCACAGGCCGAGTGCATCCAGCCATTTAGCCATGCATTAGAACTGTCTAATGCACACCCCAGAGTGACTTATTGTGCTTATGAAATGGTAAAAAATGCACACATGACAAAATAAAATACATTGCAAGTTTTTAAATATGATACATATTCATTTATGTGGGGAAATATTCCTACGCTGAATAAAATAGTCCCTATTTTCTAAAGGGTAGGGTAAAAACAACACAGTGATATGAAACTTTTATTAATTTTGGTGCTGTTGTGTAACTTGTGGTGAAGAACAATTAACTGTGCTTGCAAAGTGTTTTTTCAGTTGTGCAGTGACTTAACTTTATTTGAAGTTGTAACAGTTTGGTAACTGGGTGAATATTTTTCATTTTGGATTTTTGGTGTGGTTGATGCTTTATTTTTCAACGTATACTGGTCCCTGAAAGTTGAGAGTACATTGGTGCATGTTGACTGCTGGTAAGTTTTGGTGTTCATGGCTTCCAGGTGCCACTGTAATAGTTCTGAAGTTGTTTTGCTGCTTCTGATGTGCTGTGCTGGTGCAGGGTTGTTCTTCTCTGCTGCTGTGGATTTCATTGGGTGCCAGGATATTACTCCATTTCTGGCGATCTTCAGGATTGGGTCTCCAGTAGCTTTATAAGCTACTCTCATTACTATGACCCGACACAGCCATTATTTCTCTGCTGTCCAGATGTGCATTGGACAGCAACTGCACTGCTGCTGCATGCAAGCAGTGATTTGTGTATTGTTTACTGAGAGCGGCTTCTTTGCTTAGTCATGCCATGAAAGTGGAGAGATAATGAAGGCCAATTGGCTCTGATGTGTACCATAAAGGTAGGTGATCTAGCTAGGTTTGGGGTACTCTTCTTGGGTATAGGTAAAGCGCAGTGGGATTTGGAGGTACAGTACAAGCCATTTAAACGGGACGCACTTAAGCGGGACGACTGCTTAAGTGGGACGTCTCTTGGGGAATAGATTTGTTATAGTGTTAAGTATACTTGCTCCTTTTTGGTTAAACAGGACTCCATTAAATGGGAACGCCGCCTTAGTGAGACACCCAACAGCTAAATCAAAGCAAATTACAGCTAATTACCATGACATCCCAGTGGCTCTTTCTGCATACATTAGTCACGTAATTGGCTGTAATCTGCTGAATCCTTTGTAGTCAGCTGGTAATGGCTAACAGACTTTCTGATAAAGCTGCTTTCGGCTGCTGTGATGTTTCTCGTAAGGTTACTCCTCCTAGGGTGCAGGTTGCTGAAGCAAAGCACAAGCGTTTAAAGAAATAAAATCACAGACATTCACAGCTGTTTCATGTGTGTCAGTTCAAGTGAATCTCCCCCCATGTTCCCAACAGAGGCAGCAAGCATCAAGAGACACCGAGAGCCCAGAATAGCAAGTGACATGCACCGAACATCGGGAAACACACAGAGCACACAACAAGGAGAGACATGCACCTGATCTCCCCATCCAGCTGTCCTGTACAACTGTGCTCCTTGTTAATAATAATAATAATAATAATAATAATAATAATAACTTTATTTATTTAGCACCTTTCCAAAACCAAGGCGCTGTACAAATAAGTCATAAAATCAGAATATACAAATAAAATCGACAATACAAACAGCATCAATCAGTAAAAGCCTTGTTCCATAAAAAAGTCTTGAAATCCTGTTTAAAGGTTTCCACGGTCGCGCATTCTCTAAGCCGGCGAGGCAGAGAGTTCCAGAGGGTAGGGGCCATGAAACCAAAGGCCCTAGCCCCAGAGGACTTCAATATAACCCTCGGAACCTCTAGCAACCCCTCATCAGCTGAACGGAGCTGTTGCAAGGGGCGGTAAGGAACCAGAAGCTCTTTCAAGTAGTCAGGGCCGAGTCCGTGCAGGGCTTTGAAGGTCAAAAGACCTACTTTAAAGGTGATCCGCCACTGTATAGGCAGCCAGTGCAGATCGCGCAGCACAGGGGTGATATGTGTCCTTCTCGTCACCCCCGTCATCAACCTTGCAACAGCGTTCTGCACTAGCTGCAAGCGGCAGATATCAACCCCAGGAAGCCCCAAGTAAAGGGAGTTGCAATAGTCAAGGCGAGATGTCACGAAGGCATGGACCAACACGGGTAAATCGCTGGATGGAACAAGGTGTTTCACCCTGGCAATATTCCTAAGATGGTAAAATGTGGACTTAACGACTGCTGACACCTGATGACGAAGGGTCAGCCCGTCATCAAGTACCACACCCAGGTTATGCACCTGTTCAGAGGAAAGGATCAGATCCCCCCCCAGCAATACGCCAGAGGGTTGACCAGACCCCAACCCACCTGTCCCACATCCCGGATCCACGACCAAAACCTCAGTCTTACCGGCGTTCAACTTTAACCAGCTTACATTCATCTAGTCCTGGATTTCAGCGAGGCAGCTATTAAATACCGAGAAAGCACTAACCTGGTCGGGGGCAAAAGACAGGTAGAGCTGGCTATCATCAGCATAGCAGTGAAACCTCAGTCCATACCTTCTTACAATGTCTCCGAGGGGCAGCATATACACTGCAAACAACATGGGGGAAAGCACCGAATCCTGGGGGACACCACAATGCAGAGGGAAAGGGTCAGAGGAAAAATTCCCCGACACAACTCTCTGCATTCTCCCCGATAAAAAAGATGAAAACCATCTGAGCACTGTACAAGACAGACTGCAGATGGACTCCAGGCATTCGAGCAAGACCCCATGGTCTACAGTGTCAAAAGCTGAAGAGAGATCCAGGAGGACCAAGATAGAACGGTTCCTCTGATCTCTCGCCATCAGGAGATCATTGAGCACCCCAACCAGAGCAGTCTCGGTACTATGCCTCTTACAAAAACCAGATTTGAGAAGTTCATAGATATTGTGGATGGTCAAATGGTCCTCCAGCTGGTTTGCCACTACCTTCTCAATAACCTTCCCAATAAAGGGAAGGTTTGAGATCGGTCTGTAGTTGGAAAAAACATCTGGGTCCAAAGAAGCCTTCTTCAAAAGGGGAGTCACCACTGCTTCCTTTAGGGAGCTAGGAAACTCACCCAATTCTAGGGAGCACCAGATAATTTGAACCAGAAATGGGCCAACGATCTCAATACAACCCAAAATTAGGGAGGTAGGGCCCGGATCTAAACTACAGCACGTAGGGCGCATCCCCTGGATGATCCGCACAATATCACCGAACGTCGGCAGGTCAAAGGAACACCAGGAGACAGAGGGTTTCACTGCCAAATGCCAACCAAAAGCTTCCCCTTTAGAGTGTGTTGGATGGATCTCAGATCTGATGTCGGCAACCTTATTCGCAAAGAATTGAGCGATCTCATCACACTCCTTCTGCGAAAGAGCTCGAAGGAGCTGGAGACAGGCTGGGTTGCACAGCCTGTCCACAGTTCTGAAGAGATGAGCCAGTCGATTTTGAGTGACAGAGATCTCCCTGGACAGGAATTCTGCCTTCTTATGGGAGATCTCTGATTGGTAGAGCTGATAATGCTCCTCCAAACTAAGGCGGTCAGCCTCCAGAGCAGATTTCCTCCAATGACGCTCTAACAGTCGGCCCACATGTCGCAACTCCCTCAAGGACCCATCAAACCATGGGGCCCGAGGGCGAAGAGAGAGGGGACGAACATGGACAGGAGCAATTGCATCCAGGGCCAAGGAAATGGCCTGATTATAAGCCAAGACCATGGCCTCTGGACCCATGCTGGCAGTCAGAAACTCTGAGAGGGACAACACCACCATCAGGTCTTCAGGGCACACATCCCGTAATGGTGTCAGACCATCTCCACAGGGGCAGACCTACGAAGGGGAGCAAAAAAGTTGAAGCTCACAGTGTAATGATCAGACCAACTGACAGGTTCCACCACCAAATCAGAGGCCTCAATCCCCAGGGGAAAAACTAAATCCAAAGAGTGACCGTGCTTATGCGTAGCCGAGGAAACAATCTGTGTAAGGCCCAGTGATGACACCAACTGGAGGAAGTGCTGACCAAAGGCAGAAAATTCGTCATCGACCCAGGCATTGAAGTCGCCCAGAACCATCAGTCTGGGCGACTCCAACGCCATATCGGTGACGAAGTCTGCCACTTCCTGCAGGAATCGCCCTTGCCTCCTGGTGGACGGTAGACGAGGCTATCCGCAACCCACACCAGCCACGACGGTACACTCAAAGGTTCTGCTTCCTCAACTGGTACACCAGAGCCCTAAGCTGGTCTTAAAACAGACCGCTACTCCCCCCCCTGTGATCCAATCTCGGGCGGTGAATCACCGAGTACCCAGCTGGAATGGATGCCTCTAAAAAAGGGCCAGCATTTCCGTCCAGCCAGGTCTCGGTGATGCAAGCCAGATCTGCCGATTCAACAAAATCAGAAATAATAGCTGATTTGTTTTTAACAGTTCTGGCATTGCACAACACCGCCCGAGTTGGACAGGGATCCGATTGTTGCTAAAACTGAGTCAGATAAGCGCTAGAACTGTCCCTGTGCCTTGTGCCCATGAAATCACAGCATTCCTATGCAGCCCCTCACAACGTAGTACTGGGTATGAATTCCTTGTCTTGTCTCTCCTTCAGTTCTCCTTTAGTTCTCTCCTTCTACCAGACAAATGAACAGCAGATAAACGCGGATAAGCACTAGTTTGTTACTTAATGTAGCCTCCCCAATTCCAATTCCAGTGCCACATGCCAAAACGGCAACTTCGGTTTTCTGGGATGGCCGCTTAAGTGGGACGATCTGCCTTCCACCCAGCTGTCCCACTTAAGCAGCTTCTACTGTATTTTACTGAGGTACAGCTTGAAGCTTTGTACAGGGCACAGGGAATTCTCAGGTTGTGCATACATGAATCTTCTGTGGCCTTGTTTTCCAGCTTCTAGAGGATTTGCATGATTTTTACTGTGCTTGTTAAAGTTAATAGCAACAAACTCAGCACCATTCTTGTCTTCTTTTATTAAAAAGTGCTCTGGCTTCAGCTATTGGAGTCTTTTCGACCATGCCTGGCCATGTATATTTGAATGTCTATCCACACCTTTTGGACTAGGCCAGGCGTGGTCTGGGAAGATAAAGTGGCAGAATGTCTGATCTTATGGAGGTCTGCAGGTGTCAGTGACTCATGATGTTGAGCAGTGTCTTTTTGGGATCTTCTGTAAGTTTTTATTTTAGCAGTGAAAACTGCATTACTGATGTGGAACTCCTGGTCAGTCAATAGATTTAGGGCCACCCAATATTTATGGAGACAAGGTGCCTGTTGAGCGCTGCACGAAGAAGCAGAAGCTTGCTATTACATAGTCTTGTCCTGTGGCCGTCTGCACTTCAGCATAAATGTTTCATAGAAAGCTATTTCAGTTTTCTTTGGAGATTGTTTTTCAGTCTACCACAGTTCCTGTTGCAGCAGCCCACTCTCCGAATACACAGAGTGCCCATTGTGTTTATTTATTTATTTGCTTTTTGTAACCTGGTGGGTACAGTAGGCATAGGGATGCCTATTTTCAGGCATGGCCCAGGAGGATAAAAATCAAATACATAAGCAACAACAATATGATGCAGCACATAGAATAGGTCTTACAATGGGACGGTGGTCAAAATACGAACTAGCGAATCCATGAAATACTGAGTTAGACAAAGTTAAAATATAAACAAATACAGTCAGGTGTTATGTACAGTATACAGTAAGTGCCATCATGAGGCCAATACACATAGTAGAAGTAGAGGGGGGGAGGAGGAGAAGGTGGGAGGGCACAGAGAAGGGAAAGGAAGATGAAGGTATGTAGAAGAAGGGTGAGAAGTAGAGTGAGATAAAGCTAGAGTGAAAGATAAAGGGAAATGGATGAACGTAAGGTGGATGGAAGCATGTTCAAGGATTTGATGCTAGTAGGTGTTCACAGTGGAGTGTCTTGAAACCAGCATGGGTAGGGGCTAGGCGAATAGCTTGGGGGATAGAATTCCAGTACTCAGGGGCTGCATGAGAGAACGCTCATGCACCCATAGTGGTTTTGCATCTGGGGATGTACAGAGGTGCTTGGTCATTAGATCAGAGCCCGTAGGAGGGGGTTTGGAAGTGTAGCAAGGAAGTGAGGGATTGAGGAAGTCCTGATCTTGTTATACCATCAATTAGAGAGCCTTAGGAAAGAAATTGGTGAGCAGCAGGGCCGAGCCATTTTAGGTCAGCATAGAGCTGACAGTGGCATTTGTACCCTGGAGAAGCAGAGGCAAAGTGGAAGATATTATTATAAGTGGTGTCCAACTTATGGAGGGAGGTCTTAGTAGCACCAAGGTAGGTGACTGAGCCATACACCAGATCCAGGAGCAAAAAGGTCTTGTGCTACAACAAGCCTAGCTAATGGGGTAAGGGCATAACTAGTACGGTAGGCACCCCCGATTTTTGTATTAACTGATTTGCAAGTAGTGGTGATGTGGAGATCAAACTCCAGGGATTCGAGAAGAATGCTCAGCTATTTGAAGGATCTGGTTCCAACTAACAGGGAACCATCAGCACAAGATATTTTGAAGGAGTTTCAGTTCATTTTCAGTCTGGTAGGAGAGCCAAGCAGCATGGAATGTGTTTTACTTACATTGAGAACAAGATTATTTTCAGTTAGCCAGGTTTGTATGCTCAAGAATTCTGAAGCTAGGGAGTTGTTTATATCCGAGACATTACTAGCACTGTGGTTACTCTTTCCCTGTTTTTTTTATTTATTTCTGCTTCAAGAGAGTTGAGTTGTGTTGTGTTGCACAACTTGAAACGTTTAATTTTTGTGGTCTGAGATGTAGTTTCTCTTCTTTTATTGTTTCTTCTGTGGTATTTTGCTGTGATGATGTTTCAGTTGGCTGAAAAAAAAGAAACAATGAGTTGGTATTATTTTATTAGTGATATGATGGTCTTTAATATGTTAAATATATTGATAATTTATGAATTTGGTTGATTTGAGATTGTGAATATGAATGAGTATTGTTCCTTGATGCCCGTTTGAAACTCTGTTAGACTTGTTTGCCAGTCATTCAGTTATACTGTCAAATATTATGATTAGTTGTGAAATGGAAGGTATCAGCAAGGGCTATATTTTTAATATATGCTAATTGCCCAGATCAGAAAATACAATTGTAAGCAGGTCTGAGAGATTTACAAGATGAATAAAAAAGTTTTAACTGGGCACAGAGAAACAGTGTTCATTAATATTCATGTAAGGAATAAGACATGGCAAGGTGTATGTTAGACAGTTGTAATGCACGATTAGAGGTGTGATGAGGTATGAGGATGCAGGCTAAGTGCTTTCAGTCCTGTAGTCGTGTGTTAGAACTGTCTAAAGCACATATCCAAAGTGGCTTTTTGCCCTTATAAAATGGGTCTGTGTATTGTGAATGGGGTTTCTAGTTTTAGCCATGCATTAGACACATCTAACACATGGCTAACAACCTGTCAGATTGCGTGAAATCCTTTGCTCATTTTATAAAAATGTAGGTAGGAGGATAGCACAGGGTAGAACTTATGCATATTGAATTGTAGCACATGCTAATGTAAATGTCCAGGTGCCTTTAAATGTATGGCAAGTGCTTTATTTTTTGTAATGTTTGTAATATTTTTATTATTGTTGGGCAGGGGTGTAGCTAAATAGTAGAAATGTGTAGTACATAGCTATGATTGTTGCCCTATTTTGCACTATGAATAAAGCTTGGGAACAATCACAGAAACAATCTTAGAAGCAAATGCCAACTGCATTTATCAGTGTATGAGAGGGGTAACAAACAGTGAGATGATATACAAAAAAGGTTTGGCTATAGGGCTAAATAGGACAACAATCATGGCTATATAGTACACATTTCTACTGTTTAGCTACACTCCTGTCCAGCAATAGTGAAAATATTACAAAGATTTCAAAAATAAAACACTTGCCTTAAATTAAAAGGAACCTGTACATTTTACATTGGTAATTGCTACAGCACACACCTTCACTTGTACCACTTATAATTTCTGTGCCATTCTAGCAGTGTCCCTTTAAATCTGCTTGCCATTTGTTTCTGAGATTTATCATAGCACTCCAGAGACTTTAATAGTGTGTTTGAATGTAAAGGGACAGTGTTACTGGTCAACCTCTGTTACTTTATTTTGCAAGAATGAATAATTGAAATGACAAGCTGTGCATCTGTTTTTCTTTTTGTAGACATTTTTACAGTGCACAGTTGTTCTTTACCCTTTAAAATTAACTTGTGGAGCACCCAGGCCTGTTTTCAGGAATCTCAGCACCGCACTTTCACTCAGTCCAGTAGCGTAGCATTGAGGGAGAACTCGTTCATGCTTGAATTTAATATTTTTTGTGACATCTGAGTTCAAGACTTTTTCAGATACAGCTGGCAGCATAAAATAACATTAAGTGAGTCTTTGCCTGAAACAAGTATTGTAAACTTGAGTATTTTGTGTTTAAAAAAGTGAAACTTGGATTCTAGGCATGCATATTAGCGAGATAACTAATGTGCATGCCTGGAATAATAGCTTTAGTTTTTTGGGTACAAAATACATAAGGTTATAGTGCTCATTTTAGGGTAAGACTCATTTTTTGCTATTTTGTTATACTAGGCACTTCAGAAACACTGTTTAACTTGTGTGGCATCAATAATATTAAACTTGTTTATGAATGAGTTTCCTCTCGGTGTTGCACTGCTGCAGTGAGCAAATGTGTGATGCTGAGATTTCTCATGGCTTCAAAATAATATTATACAATGGGCACAAAAACAAACTACAAATCCTCCATCCTGATTGGCTGACTGGCAACCCTCTCCCATTGTAAATCCTAGCATCACCCCACAGGAAGAGGGGCTAGCCACTGGTCAGCCGCATCAGGATGTCCCCTGAAATCACTCCAACAGTCACCAACACAGCACTCAGAAAGATGGTGAAAATCCCTGCTCATTAGCAACAGGCAAATCACATAACCAAACAGTCACTACAACATGAAACCATGTACCTCAAATAAAATGGCAAGCAAATTCAAACTGCGTCTTTCTCTCCTGTTCATCACTATTTCTTCATACTCTCTTCTGTGCCACACGCACAATTTTCAACATTTCCCAGTCCCTCAAAAACACACTGCAACCGGCAATGCTAACTCAATACTGCACAGTAGCAGCACGGCTCCAGCAACCAGGGAATATTTTTTTCCAGTGAAAAAATAAACACAGTAAAAATAGATTAAAATGAGGAAAAACACTTTTATTTACAATTTTTCTATGTGCCAAAAAAAGGAGGACATTGTATAATCACAATTGCTGGACCTCGTGACCAAACACACTAGGCGTGGGTAAATCCTGGCATCACCAACACCTTCTCGTGGTATATTGCTTAACTAATTTTATTAAGATTTCTATGAATAAGCACTTTGCCATGAATTTACATGCAGCTCTGTATTTTACATTGATAGTTGGCACAGCGTGGACCTTTACTTGCAACAGTTTCAATATCATTCGATTTGTGAAACTGTGTATTTAAAAGATAATTAGCATGCCACGTGGAAAATGACGTTTTGAGTGTGGCACAGATTTATACAAACAAAATGTTTATAAGAAAGAAGTCATGCTAGGAATGTAAGATGTGTGTAACTTTATATGATAGGTGACCGTTAATGTGTTATTCTGATTTTTTTAACTGTGTGGCATTATGAGGAACAGTTTGCTAAGATGTTATCCCTTCACTAACAGTTATCAAAGTGTTCACACAGAAATGACTAGTCAAAAAAATCAGAATTGTGTCTTTCAGAATAAAATAAGTACAACACAGAATTAAATGTTTATTTTCTGTGATTTTTTATTTTACAGTCTTATGAGAAAACTGTCAATGAAATACATTATTTTTTATAGTTGTTTAAAGAGTGTGGATGCTATTGGAATGTGTACTTACAGTGGGCTGTGATGGAAACTGTGTTGGTGCTGTGATATTTTTATTTGTTGCATTTTCTTCATCCATGGGTTCATTTTCAGGCTGAAGGAATGCTAGTAAATCTTTTTCACTTAGATTTACATCAAACTTGGTTTCAGGCATACATGACATGTTGGCTATGTGGTAGTTTGGTTGGCCACCACAGTTGGCTGAATCCAAGATGGCTGCTGTTTTATTTTATTTTTTGGAGGGAGCTGTGTGGGCACTATCAGTGGTATCAATGCCCTGTGGGCATTGCTAGGTCTTTTTTCCTGTGCATTAAACAGTTTCTGCACGGTCAGTGGCTAATTAGTTTGCTCATATTTTGTTACCCATTTTATAAAGGATTTGTAGCCTGCCTGCACCTTGTATGTTATAAAAGTGAGGCACTTTATCTATGTTATCAAATTACTCTGAGAAAGCCTGGCAGATGGTCAAGTTAAATGTCAGTACTTTGTGGCATTAGCCAACCGGGTTAATGACTGGACTTGTTATGTATGCATGTATTTTGCACAAACAGGTTCTACTTAAAAAATGACCATTTAACTACATACTTGGTCAGTGTGGTGATTGCAACTGTGGGTGCTTTGAAAATTGCTTCTTTGGAATCTCTCTACATACATATAGCACTGCAGCCACTCAATCCTGGTGCTCAACCTCCACTCTACAGTTCATTTTTTGATGACCAGTAAATATTGATCCCCTGTCACCAAGGATTCCAAATTTTATGCTGCTTGTTTGTACAGCTTGTAGAATGTTTTCAGTCCAGTTTGTTGCTTTCCTGGGGGAATGTAAATAGACGTGATAACAAGGTTCTTGTGTTTTTTCCCCAGAATTATCCTGACTGCAAGGCATTCACAGTCAAGAAAAGTGGTTCCCAAGGAGATTTGTTGTTTGTTTAGGTAGATTCTTAAATATAGAAGGCACCCTCACCTCTCTTCCTGCTGTGACCCTGCCTAAAGGTATTATATCCAGGGAAGGTGATGGCAGTATCAGGGGTTCTTGATGTGAGCCATGTCTCTGTGAGTAATATAATATCTGGGTTGTGTTGGGAGACATGAGCTTCCAGCTGGGATAGTTTAGGTAGGAGACTGCCAGCTAAAACCACTTGCCAACACGTCCTCAAAAATGGTAAACTTGAAAACTTTAACATCTACCTCATACAATGTGACTAGTCCCCCCAAATGGATCTAATAGTGTTGACCAGGTTCTGACCTAATTTGTCACTCAGTTCAATAAAGCTTGTGATCTGCTTGCCTCACTCTATAAAATAAAGACAAAAGGTTCAACTAACCCTTGGATCACTGCTGCCCTGCTTAACTTGATGAAAGAGAGGGACAATCTCTGGCATCGGGTGAAAGCCTCTGGGAAATAAGTTGATGGAGTATGCAGAACTGCAGGGCTGCCAGAACTTGTGCACCCATGAAATTCTCTGGGCCAAAATATAACACTTTAAGGGTGGGTTCACTAACTCCTGGGGTAATAACTGAAATTTCTGGGATAAAAGACCTTACAGGTAAGCCCAGTAAAACACCCCCCTCATTGCTTGAGATAAATGGCATTAACACACAAGACCACAAACAAATAGTGAAAGCTTTTAACAATGCTTTTACTGATCTTAGTGGCAAACTCCCTTCTGACTTCTTTGATGAGCCTGACATGAAGGATGTAGCTGACTGAGTGACCCCTCCTCTAAGTATCCCTCCTTTCTAATTTAGGTGAATTACACTGGCTGAGCCCAAAAGATACCTTCAAAGGTCCTTGGTAAATCCAGGTTTAGCAGTGACACCCTAGATCTTAAACATCTGAACCTCTCTCTTGATGTCATCCTTGCACCTCTATCCAAACTTCTAAACTTATCTCTTTCCATTAGGCAATTCCCAACCCAATGGAAAGCAGCCATAGTCACTCCTTTCCACAAAAGCAGTGAGAGGTCAAAACTTAATAATTATTGCCCCATATCCATCCTCCCCCTCTCCCCAAAGATCTTGAGTGTATTGTGTCTGACCAGCTGACGGAGTATCTAGTCAAACTTAACATTCAGTGCCTACAACAAAATGGCTTTAGAAAATCACATAGCACAACCACCACCCTGCTTGAGTACACTGACCACATACACAAGGCCTTTGATCATGGCCACTTAGTTGGGTCAGTTTACATTGACCTAACTAAGGCTTTCAACACAATTAATCACTCCATCCTTTTACACTATCTCCCTGCCCTTGGCCTCCTAACCAAGGACACCAGCTGGTTGAAGAGCTATCTTGGAGGTAGAACCCAGCAAGGAAAAATCTGTGATACTCTCTCCAACAACATTCCAGTGTGATCCGGTGTCCCACAAAGAGCCATCTTTGAACCCTTACTTTTTAGTCTGTTCATCAATAACCTCCCACTCCCTATCTCTAATGACCTTCAATCCAGCTTTAACATGGTTGAGACCTGATTTGGTCAACACAAACTACTCATAAACTACAATAAAACAAAGCTTATGCTTTTCTCCAGTCCTCACAATAAACACAAAGCTGCACGCTTAGATATTCACAGCAACCATAACCAGTCACTTGAACAAGTCCAGGAATTTAAATACCTCTGTATAAAACTTGATACCGCACTCTCCTACAATCGGCATGCCAACAATATTGCCCGGGTCATTAACTCCAGGACAGGGATCCTTTATCGATATAACCACTGTATGACCCCCGAGGCTCTGAGATTGTCTGTAACCAGCTCAGTCCTACCTGTAATAGACTATGGGCTAGTTATATATGGTGCAGCCACCAACACCACCCTCAAAAGAATAACTATAGCACTGAAAAAGTCTTGCAGACATGTATCTGGGGCTGACAAATGCACCCACATTTGTGAACTTTATGAAATGACCAACTGGCTTCACCTAAAGGGGAGGGTCTACTACCAGACTTGATTTCTCATGAAAAAGATCAGCTTAGGTCTCACTCCTCCTGCCACAGAAACCTTTATAACACTGACACCTAAGCCTCACTGTACGAGTAGTATATTCAAACAGAAGTACCTCATCCCTTTCTGCAGGACTTCACAGGCACAGTGGACTTTTGGTTACAGAGCACTCATATGGCTCAATGGCCTCTCACTGGACATCAAAGCTGAAACTAAGCTGGGCCATTTCAAACTCAGACTGCATCAACACCTCTTTGCATTAAGTAGCTGTGACTGTACTGCCTAGCTGCCTACTCACATTTCTGCCCTCCCAGACATCTCCCTTTCCCTACCTCCATTTTTCACTCTGTCTTCATGCTCTGTCTTCTGCATCCATCCCAGTCCTCTTCACCCTTCCCCTTCTCCTCCTTCACTATGCATCCCTGCCTTTCCCCACATCCCTGTCCTCTTCTCCCCTTCTCTCCATCTCCTGTTAAATGCCTCCCTGCCATCCCATAACCCTGTACTCTCCATTTCCCCTGCCCTCCTCACCCATCCCAAATCATTGTACCCTCCCCCTCCACCCCTCACCTTCCCTTCCCCTCCCCTTTCCTTTATTCCTCTTACCCCCTCTCCTCCTCCCTCCCCTCATCTTATTTTTTCTGAGGCCTTCTAAGGTTTCAGTTGCTCCCCTTCCCTCTTCCCCCTCCTTTCCCTCTCTCCCACCCCACTATGTCCCAGCTTTTTTTTTTGTACTACTTAGCACTTCTATTGACTAGGTCATGTTTTGACTTCTGTGTTAACCTGTACAAGCAGCACTTTCATGTTTGCCCTACATCTATCCCAATTTGTATCATGTCTGTATTGGAACCTTACTGCATTGTAACCCCCTTGATTTGTAACCTCAGTTATATTATTGCACCTAACTTTGTTCGAGGTGGAACCTTTGTAAAAGAATCCCTGGTTCAAAGGTATTTTTAATCCTAGCTATCAATAAAGAAATAAATAAAAGAAAAGAAAAGAAATATGTTTAATGACAATATTCTTAGGGAACGGGGGGCTCAGTTTTTTAATTCTGCTTTGTGGTGGGCCTGAGTTGGGGTGGATATTGCCTGAGATTATGAGAAGGGTTTGTAGTAGCTTCTATGTGAATCTGAAGCAAGGTGGTCTCATGAGGGCTTTGGCAATAGCGGCTGTTCCTTTGTTCCTTACAGAAGTAACCTTAACTGCTATTTGGTGGGCTGGGGGCACGATGCCATTAAGACAAATTTTTAAGATTGACTAGGAGTAGGGCATCAAGTGAGTGTGTAACCCAAGTCTGTATGGATACACTGGTTTCCCACTGGGACAGTCTTTTTGTGGCTAGCATTCTGTAGGGGGTATTTGGGATATGTGGTGTCCTAGGTGAGGTTTGTAAGCAACATGTAAGGAAGAAGACACTCAGCAGGGTGACTTTTATGGATACCCGTTTGGGATTGCAATTTGGGAGCACATCAACATACTGTGCACGTGGAGGCACAGAATCAGAACACTGGAACCTAGTGACTTAACAGCATTCAACCCCTGATCACAGCTTGCACACTAGTTGGAAACCCTAACAATGGGCGCTATGCATGATGCAGGCAGGGATACATACCAGGGGTGTATATCCCACTGATGTAACTCCTTGGCCCCAGACAGGTGCACAGTTCACATTATTCACTAAAGCATCCACCCACAGGACACCTGTCTGCTGCCCTGCTCCCTGATGTGTAGACATGCAGAGGACATTTCCAGGGATTGGGCATGCATCCAATGGAATACCTGGACCCAGTCTGCTAATGGATCCCTTGCACCTGTGGGGAGTGGATGTCACCAGTGTGCATAATGTTTGCCACCAGCTCAGGGCAGGTGGGTTCCCAGTCAGTCACCTCCAGCCCTCCTTGTTGTCCCATGGGCTGGGGTGGCATGTGGGGGTCTGCAGTGCCCCCACATCAGTGCTACAGCTGGTGATGGCATTCTGGGGCTGCTTATCCCTTATAGCTAGGTGTTACCCAGCATAAGGCATGCCCCTCATGCCCAACACTCTGCACCTTTGTGAATGGCACAGAGTACAGGCATGCCCCCCACTCACCCTGGTGCATTGCTGACAGCATGGCCTGGGGATTGGGCATGTAACTGCAGTGTGCACCCTCTGTGAATGCCATGTGGGGTCCACAGAATTCCACTCTGTGGCATTCATTCATAACGATGCAAACATGCCTGGTGTACAAAGCATGTTGGCAGTGTGCATAGGGCCCGATGAGGTGACAATGACTCACATTAAGTCTTTTGTGGGATCCCCACATTGCACTTCAAGGTGCCAGATAAATGCAGATCTTAAAAAGTTAGTCATATCTGGCCATCTGAAACAATGAGAGACTAGCATGAAGACTAGAGCTTGCTAAAGCAGGATGTTTTAACTTCTTTGACAGCCATGGAAGACCTGATCTAGTCAAGATGGACAATAGAGCGTTAGTTAGTTCAGTTCAATTTGCATTATTCCCTGAACAAGTAAAACAATGTTAAAATAAAAACTTGCTTCAAATATGAAATCTTCCTTTTCTTCTTGACTAAAGGTTTCAATAATCTCTTTATCAATGATGTTGCTAAAAACCTCAGGTCATTATCAAAGTAACATTGTCCTCAGCAGTGCACTGTAAAGTTTTTCTCATTAAGACATTTACAACAACCAAAACAATTGGGACCATAATCCACTGGGTCAGGGATGTGGTGGACAACAGTAGGAGAATAACATGAGTAACACATGGCCGGTACACTGGAAAGTGCTGATGGCTGGCAGACAGAGAGGGTGGCAGATAATAGAGGGAATTTCGGTACAGAAAAAAAAGTACATTAGGTCAGATTGGTGGATAAGAAGGGTGACAGATAATATAGGGTGGATATAAGGGGTGCACTGTATCTGTTAAAATGTTAAATAATATTTGTAAGGCATGACACAAATTAACTAATCTCATAACCAAGAAACATGTATCATGGCATAGATTGTGGAAACTAATGGCCTGGAAAAGGGTACATGTGCAGGCAAAGAAATATGTAAGTACCCTTTATCTAGGCAAGATACAAAAGATGTTATTGGCTGTGAGACAATCTAGCAATAAGCACTGTATGACAAAGTTATGTACATTACTTGAATGATAGAAATTATGATATTGTATGTGAGATGCAAAAAGCAAGATAGGCCTATAGTATTAGGTAAAGGCAAATTATATACTGTATAGAAATGTGAATATTTACTATATTGGGAAATATTTGGGGAATTACAGTGTGTGACAGTATTGTACAGAACCTTAGGATTGCAAAATGTGTTCATCTTTTTTGTTTTAAATTCTAATGATTTACTGGTCTTACAACATATCTTTTTTTTTTTTTTTTGCATTATTATAGTTTTATTTATTTTATTTTTTTCGGTATTAAACCTCAGCATGCTGTGATGGACAGTTGCAATTATGTAGAAACAAAACACATCAGTGAGTTCCCAAAGACATTTTTCTCAAAGAAATCTCAGGTCTTTAACCTCCAAATGGATTAATGTAAACTCAAACATAAGGGTCAAAGCCACAGCCAAAGCAAATAGAACCTAGGCTATGAGATCAAGTGTGAGGAACATGAAGGAGCTGTATCCAGGAGAAGCAGAGAACATAAGGGTCAAAGTCACAGCCAAAGCAAATAGAACCTAGGCTCTGAAACCAAACATTGAGAGTATGAAGAAACTGGATCTAAGAGCAGTAACAGTATTAGGATCCAAATCTTTGGTTCTAAAAGGGTAATAAACCCCAGATATCAGAAGAGAAAGAACTAAATCAGGTAAATGAGCCTGAGCCAATGAATAAGGAATCAGATGAGGAAGCAATAGGTGAAGGCTTCCTGCTTGAAGCATATGTTATAGGCCATGGGACAAGGATTTCTATCAGATGTGTGACCAAATTCACCTTCTAATGTGTGTTTTAAAACTAATCTTAGAAAACACCTATTACAAACCAGAACATGGTCATCTTACTGAGCTTATGTAAAATGATAATTATTTATGGCTCTGTTTAAATTAATGTTTGTACCGTGTGAGTCAAGCCTGAAAATTGGCTGTCAATTGTTCATATGCAATTACCGAAAATGGTAATAAAAATAAATCAATACATTTCAGTTCAGTAAGTTTATTGATTGACTCATATTACAAGTCATTTCATATAACAAAAAAAGAAAAAAAACTGCAAATGCAGTACAACATTTACATAGAATAAATAGAATGCAAAATAGGATTCCATTTAAAAATGTCCATTAGAAATATACTGACTAATGTACCAGTAGCATGGTTAATTATTAATTTATAATCATTTTCAGCACACACATCTATCCTCTTTCCTATTGCACATATTCCATTAAAACTCAATTTGTGTTAAAGACATGAATACTTTGGGATTCTGTTCTAACTCTGTTTCAGTTAAGCAGATATCCCAAGGGGGAGTAGCTTTAGAAAACACTGTGAATAGATCCTGAAACAGAGTATAAATAAGATGTATCAGATCCGGGATATTTGTTAAATGTAATGTGCTTATAATCTTATTTTTCTTTTAAATAAGGAGTGAAGCACCTGTATGACTCAGAGAAAGCACATCTTGAGTAGGATACCTGCAGGATGATAAACAAGGAAGGGTTTAGTGTTATACACTACAAAGAAAGACTCATCTCTAGAGGAGAGAAACAGCTACCATGTACTATTACTTCTATATGACTTTGTTATGTCTGAATATACCCAGTGTAAATAGTTCATGGCATCCTTTGTTACCACTTCATAGCATGAATGCTAGCACAAGTTCCTCTTCTCCCTTATAATAGTTTAAATAAGATGACAAACATTCAGATCTAATATGATTCAATTTTTTTACAATACCAAAATAGTGGGGCAATGTTTCATGTTCATATAGACCACAGTACAAGTTTAATTCTGATGCAGAAATCTGTCTGTTTTCTATATTTATATTCATATTCATCTAGACCACAATCACATTAGAATTCAGCATGTGATGCAGAAATATGTATGTTTCTATACTGATAAGTCATCAGTTTGGAAGGGAATGTTTCAAGCCTGAAATTTAAAAACATCCTCCAATCTACATGGTCAGTGAGAAAAACAACATCTGATTCTAAATTATGAATGAACTTATTTTGGGAGTACCATCCATCAATCTTCAAATTTCATATCTACTCAACATTTTCTGATTGTGACTTGCTTTGCAGTCTTTCTTGAATTGTTTTCAAGTAGGTATTTGATATATTAATGGCCTTTCTCCAGTCTGTCCATAAATTATCTAGAATAAGAGCTGAAAGTGTTATTACTACTGTATGTCTTTAAGCCAAGAGGAGGGAGAAATCTGAGGTCTACCATGAATATTTTTCTGTAAGACACATTTTTGCTAATTTAGACTCCTCCATATTCTGATATTTAATCCAGAAAGTCAATTTTCTGTAATTCATTAGTGATGCAATTTTCCATCTGCCTAGCTTTACCCTTATAATTTCTGATACATTAGATCTCAAGATAGAAGATATTGACCTATAAAACTAGTTGAAGGGAGATTCAATGACAGCTGTATCATAACGGGACCACATTTCATACATTTATAAAACAATACTATTTCTTTTCATTTCAGCTGCATGAAGGGCAGGAATTAAAGTGCATTCCCCATATCATGCATTAAATTGCATTGGCACATCCTTTATTTGCATTGGTTTACCTCTACTATATTGCGCATGTTTTGACTAAGAACTATTAGATGAGAAAAATAAACCTAGGTAACAATATGAATTTTGATATCTGATGTGACATCATCTATTTTCCATTTAATATTAGATTTTAGCTTAGTATATATCATTATTTTACTATTCACAGCATTTATTGTATGTCTGTTTACTTTACTATAATTTTCCAGAATTGCTAATTTTCAATTTAGTCTGGTAGGAGAAAGAGATAGATGAATTAAGTCATCAATGTACATTAAAGCAGGGACTTGTGCTCCATTAATTACTACAGAGTGTCCTTTATTTCCTAACAATAGTAATGGTAAGGTATTTATAAAGAGGTTAAGCAATAAGGGTGCCAATAAGCATCCTTGCTTGATACCTCCATTTGAAGAGAAATTTTCCAACAAATTACAGCAAGGTCATATCTAACTGTTAACCAATTATTAGAATACAAATATATAATAATTCGAAGAACACTGTTTATCAATTGTTATCTGGGATAGCTTGGACCATAATAGCAGCCTGAAGCTGGCATCAAAGTGTGATGGATGCTGCACTGGTAGACCTTGAGGTTCTTCACTTGGAGTGGTGAAGGGAACTGTCTCACCACCAGCAGCGACAGCGACATCCTCAGCAGGTGGGATGGTGAGGGCCGCTTAAGGTCCGAATGGGGTTGGGCTGGTGAAATCACCCGACAAGGAGAGGCATGAGTCATACACAGAGATTGGATGAAGCAAAGATGTTTATTAAACAGGAGGGGATGGAGGACATGGTCATACAGAAACATACCAACCACAAAAATAGTAGAGAGTATGGACAGCATTATGAATATCTAAACAGTTACAACTAAACTCTAAAATGTCTAAACTCTATGTTATTCTTCTCTATGGGTGCACCACAGCCTATTGCCACCATACTCCTAAAATTCCTTAGCGGTATCCTGTAAGCGCAACTAGTACATAGACGGAAATCGGGTGTTCTTCACTACCCACAGTACAATATTTGGTTTTACAATGACCATCCAGTTCTCACAAAGTCTGAATGTCTGTCATCTTTGTGCGCACCGTCGTTCTTCGTTGGTAGCTACAAGGGAAGTAAAACAGAACTGTAGAACCCTAATCACAATTCTCAGCAAGGACCTAGTTAAGGCCACTGGGGTGGTGAGAGGTTTGGTAAACAGACCATATGTTTCTTTGGCAAAAGCCCACTCTCTCCAAGGTTGCCAGAATGAAGAACCAGAGCAACTGGTTCCTGAAATAACCCACTGAGGGGCTGTTGGATTCCCGACTGAAAACAAAGGGTTCCTCAGCCAAAATCCACTTCCAGGGTCACCAAGGACGAAGAGAGATCAGGACCTGCGTGGCGACGAATCTAATGGAGGACTACCATGACCAGAAGGATGCTGCAGCACACCAAGGGCCAGCTAAAATCTGAATGATCTCCGACAGGACCAGGAATCAGAAGACTCTGAAGAGATGATGGTTGATTCGGCAATCTTGGCATCTGAAACTAGATTGAAAACAAAGAAAAGGCGGACACGTTCTGTACTGGACTTTGACGGACTCGACTTTCGGCGAACGACCAGGGACGCAGACCAGGTTCTCCAGGATGAGAACACTCTTCTGAGGAGGGTGACCAACTTCGGGACATTTGGAACAGGAACCATACAGAATGACACTGGCACGGCTGTCATGATGCGCTTCGGCGGATGTACCTTTGAGCTGTGAAAACAAGAAACGGTGGGTACGACTTGTACGACTGGTGACGGATTCGACTTCAGCGGATGACACAGTCTGAGGAGGTGAGCTGATGGATGATCCCACTTGAATGAAGAATGCTGAGAACATGTCCTCCTTTAGGTAGAGACTGATTCTGAGTACAGAAGATTACAGACCACACTACGGGACTGCAGTGTGGTAGACAACTGAGACTGTCCCCATACACTGGTAACAATATAACTGAAAGATGCACCTTCCGGTAATGCCAAAGGGACTGTATTCAGGGGCAATAGTTCAGATACTCAGGGGCAAATAACCACAATCCATATACAATACAGTCTTGGTGCTTCTTAGTAAGTTCACAGTCTTTCGAGTACTTTAGCAACATTTTCATGAATAGTTCAGGTGTTACAGTTACTTTGCAGTATTTGTGAGCTAAGCACCCTTAGATGGACCCCTTTTCCTAAATGTAGGATCCTCTTGGATAGGATCTGGCTACCCCTGAACGTTTTGCTAAGGATTCCCTAACCCCTATACTGAGGGTACCACTTGCCCTAGGTTGATTGCCTGGAACAATAAAGTCCTGAACACCTTGTTCACTATGGAGCCTATATGCCCTACTAACTTCTAGGCTGGATTGCCCTAATCCACTAGGCCAGGGCTACTCTCAGTACCACTAGGCTGGCTTGCCTGAATACACTAGGCTGGGAGCTACCCTTAGTACCACTAGGCTGGCTTGCCTTATTACACTAGGCCGGGAGATCCCTGGAACCTTGTTTTGCCTTGGGCCTAATTCCTTACATTTACCTCAGGCCTGATGCCATACAATTACCTTGGGTCTGGTGCCCTACACTTGCCTGTGGGCCACTAGCCCTTTTAAGACTGGGCCTGATGCCCTAAATATAGTGGGCCTAGTGCCCTTTGAAATACAGGGCCTGATACCCTACCTGAACTGGGCCTGGTAGCCCTCCTTGAAATGGGCCTGGTGCCCTCTCTGAAACTGGGCCTGGATTGCCCCTTTAAATCTCAATATGGCCAAAAGTAGCAGGGCCCCTTTAATTTCTCAGGCTCCCTGAGAGCTGCTGTTGCTCATTTGGCAGGTTTCTGCCTTTAATCCTCCCCCCTACTGAATATTCATAGGCCTTCCAGTGACCTTGCTTCCAAGCCCCTCCCTGTGGGTGTCGCTACTCCGCCTCCCACTTATGAATATTTAAATCCAGGGTCCTAGCGACCCGATGCCCCTGCGGCACTTGACCACCTTTCTTTGTGCCTCCTGTGCTCTTTAAATAAAATAAAACAGTCTCCCTGTAATGGGCGGTCAGCACACTTCAAGTGCTGCTGCCGACTCACCACTCCGTCGAGCTGGAAGGAGGTTGCTGCGGTCTCTGGGAGGCAGGATGTATGCTGGCAGAGGGAGGGAGGGAGGGACTGTTACAGGCATCTGGGGGGACGACTGGGGGCCTAATATGGCTGACAGGGATACTGGCCATGCGATGTGGCTGGCAGGGCTGCCGACGGGGGACCAGAATAAAACTAAAAAAACTTGGGGCTAAAATAATAAATTGACAGGGCTACACAGCCCAATGCATGGCAAACAGCTGATTTCTTTCTTTGTGGTGCCCTGATGGCACCACCAACCGAAATGGAGCATCATGGAGTCTTCACCAGCTGGAGCCCAGAGCAGGCACACCACCAAACCCTCAGGGAAATGGCTTCAACACAGATAAGCCCTCAACAGGTTTCCCCTTGGTTTGTGGTGTCCTCTCTCCTCCACAGCCAGGCAGGAACTACTGAAAAACTGTTAAACTTTTAAAAATCAAAACTTCTAATTCTAGAGTGTTTTGGACTGGAATGCTGTGCATGAGCAGCTCAGCACAGCATTCCATCCAAACCATTGTGACATGTGCTGCAATTAATTCTGCTTTTTGACCAGGTTTTTAGTGCACAAGGCACTTTTCTATATTATTTTACAGTTTCCCCACTATAGGGAGGGGAAAGTCACTTAAGAAGGGCCCCTTTGTCATTGTACCCTGCTGCGCACACCTCTGTAGGCACCATTGGTACCTGTAAACCCCTAGTTTATTTAATTACTGGGATGCCCCAACTTTGGGGCATTACAAAAGGTGCCTTTAAAATCAATAAATGCCTTATAAGGGGGAGGTGTTTTCTTACATACATAATGCTTTTCAATTATGCAATATAAAATGAAACAATGGTGTCTTCTGTAATATGTTCTATGAAAACCTGCTTGGAAGATATTTAATATATCATGTTTCTATCTATGAATTTAACCTGTTTAGAATTATTCTCGTGAAACAGTTTCACAAACAATTCATTAAGCTACATATAAAATTACAGTATATGTAGTCTTGTTATTGCATTTTTGTAATTATGTATTCAGTATTAATGTTTGGATGCAAATGTAAATGAAAGAACTCTTAATTTGCTATTAAATAAAACGAATGATGATGATGAAGCTTATTGGTCTATAGTTTTTTGGTAAACTATTGCTGAACAAGTATTCACTGAGGAAAGAAGGGATAGGTGGATATGACTGAAACTTTTAAATACTTACAGAGAATTAAAAAAACGGACACAGAGAGGATCTTCCAGATTAGAAGTGGGAGGAACACAAGAGGGCATAATTGAGATTGGTGTGGGGAAGATTCAGGAAGGAAATCAGGAGACACTTTTTCACTGAATGGGTGATGGATAAGTGGAATGCCCTGCCTGAGGAGGTGGTAGCCAGTAGTATGGTGGGGTTTCTTAAGAGGGTGGGACAGAGTGAGGGAGGAGTAATTAAAAGGAGAGGGAGGGAGGGAGGGCGGGGCAGCTGCAAGTTGAGGGCTAGCTGCACAATCGAACAAACTTGATAGACCATTAGGCCTGTTTCTGCTGGCATTTTCTTATGTTTGTATGCTACCTTATTTAAAGATCAGAGCTTTTATGTCTCCCTTCCACTCACTGAGGAAAGCATCAGCTTCCAGCATCTTATTAAATAGTAAGGAGAAAGGACTGCTGTGTGACTGAACTTCTCTACTGGGACTATATTGCCCTCCTTCCCTCCCGTCCACCCCCCCACCCAAAGCTAGTTCTATTTTTATAGGCACAGGATTTGACTGACAACAGGAACTTCCTGTTTAGGGGCAGGAAGTGAGTGATCACAGAACCACCAAGGACCCACCATCCTAGAAGGGCAAGAGTAGCTCTCCGGCCCCCTCTAGCTGCTGGAGGTCTGCCTCTGAACAAGTAAGTGGTCTACTGAGAAATATAGGATATTCTTGTCTCAGAACAGGACAATCAGGAGCTTAAAGGGCACACAGGCAGAAAGTAAGGAGAGAGAAAAAAAACAGAGGAAAGAGTAAGGATTGCAAACAGTTAAGGGGCCAGAAATAAGACATGATTGGAGTGGTGCAGTGGCTGTGGAGCAGCAGTCTTCCGGGAGATGTTCTGGAGGATGGTGTTGTCCCATCTGCAGGCACCTCTCTGGGCTGAGGGAGGAGGTTGCTCATCTCCAGGCTGAGTTGGCCAGGATTTGTGGGACCTCCTCTTCCATCCAGGGACCACCAGTGCCACTGCCGTTGCCTCAGAGGTTGCCAAGAAAGAGGAGCGGTTGGACCACAGTGGGCTCAGGGAGGGTGAGGGTGGTGGAACAGAGGCACATCCCTCCAGTTGTACCTCTCCACAATTCCTATGCCATTCTGGCAAAGTGTGGTTCCTCTATGGAGGCACCTACAGTGGAGACCAAGGAGGATGCTGGGAACCTCCACAAAGGAGACCCACAGGAGGGTGGCAGGGACCCTGCAGGGGAAGGAAACAACTCCTGGTTGGGGACTCCATTGTTAGGAAGGTAGAACTGGGCAAGGAAGGGGAGAGGGAGGTAAGGTGCCTGCCTGGTGCCATGGCTTGGAGGGACAGGGAGCGAATCCTCAGGATTGCCGGAGCAGCTGCACAGGGAAGGGAGCTGGATGTCATTGTCCACTTAGGGACAAATGACCAAGCTAAGAAAGGGATTAGAGAAGTGCAGGAAGAGTTTGTGGAATTGGGGAGGGGCCTTAGTCAAGTAGCACGCACGGTAACCTTCTCGGAGGTGCTACCCATCTATGGCATAGGAGAGGCTAGGGTGTTCCGTACCATGGTATTCAATCAGTGGTTGAAAAACTGGTGTGGAGCTCAGGGATTTGGCTTCATTGGGGACTGGGGGTCCACCTGGAGTGATGCAAGCCCATACTGGCATGATGGGCTGCATCTGTCCGGGAGGGAACCAGGATCCTAGGGTGATAGGTTTAAATGCTTCATTGGCAAGCTTTTAAACCTAGCCAAGGGGAGGCACTGGAAAGGAGCAGGAAATCCTAGCCCCCAAACAATCACGGTAGTAAGTGTGGCAAACACCAGCATGGAGGTGTCGATAGGGAGAAGGGCAGGGGTAAATGGAGAAAGTGACAAAGGCAAGAAGGACAGGGATGGGGCAAGGGGTAAGGCCATCAGGAAATGGAGGGTAATGAGTACCAATGCCCGTAGTCTGGGCAACAAGCTCCCTGAGCTGGTGGCCTTAATGGAAGAGGATGCCTGGATATCGTAGCAGTCACAGAAACATGGTACATAGAGAACCATGACTGGGATGTTAACATACCAGGGTACATAACCTACAGGAGAGACAGGAAGGGAGAAGAGGGGAGGAGTAGCTCTCTATGTAAAGGAAGGGATAAAAGCAACTGAACAAAAGAGTAAACAGGGAGGAGAGGAGGCACTGTGGGTCACCTTGGAGACTGGAAAGGCACTACAATCCGCACAGGGTTGTGTACAGACCCCATGTCAGGGAAGGAATGGACAAGGATATGATGGAAGGCATTCTTAGAATGGCAGAGAAAGGGAGATACTGTTGATGGGAGACCTGAATATGCCAGATGTTAACTGAGCACATTTGCTGCAGCGACATCCAAGAACAGGGCCATTCTTGATGCCCTACAAGTGGCAGGCATTAGACAGCTAGTTTGGAACCCACTCATGAGGGAGCAATCTTAGACCTCGTACTCTCAAATGGGGCAGTGAGAGGATCTCAGATCTAGAGGTGGGTTGCCATCTGGGGACAAGTGACCATCAAACAGTGTGGTTCACGTTAAACTCAGCTACAGAGTCAAGCCATACAAAAGTGAGGGTACTGGACTTTAGGAGGGCTGACTTTGGCAAGATGGGAGAGTGCCTCAGAAAAGCACTAGCAAACAGGCTAGAAGGAGGTGTGGAGCAACAATGGGGAATTATCAAAACTGCCATCACAGAGGCAACAAGCCTTTGTGTGAAGCAAATAAACAAATCAAAATGAAAGAAAAAGCCACTATGGTTCTCAAGAGAGGTGGCTGTGAAAGTCAGGAAGAAAAGATAGCATTCCAGAAGTATAAGAAACACAGAAGGAGCAGGACAGAGAGCTGTACCAGTTAAGGCAGAAAGAAGCAGGAGGGAAGTCAGAATAGCAAAGGCCCAAACTGAGGAAAAGATAGCCAACTCAGTTAAGAAGGGGATAAAACCTTTATAGGTACATCAGCGGCGTAGAAAGACAAAGGGAGGGATAGTGAGGCTGAATAGAATAAACGGTGGGTGGGCAGAGGGGACAGTGAAAAGCAGGAATACTGAACGAATATTTCTGCTCAGTATTCACAAAGAGGGGGAAGTGCCTAATCCAATTAACAGAAGCACTCTTGATAGGGGGTCGATCCAGTCCTTTCACAGAAGAAAGGGTTCTGCAAGAACTCCTAAAACTGAAGGTGGACAAAGCAATGGGTCCTGATGGAATTCACCTAGAATTCTAAAAGAATTAAGGAAGGAACTAATGAAACCACTGGCTACTCTTTTAATAAATCATGGGAGGATGGTGTGGTACCTGGAGGACTGGAGGAAGGCGGATGTGATTTCCTTCACAAAAGTGGGACTAAGACAGAGGCAGGAAACTACAGACCTGTCAGTCTGACCTCTGTGGTAGGGAAAGTGATGGAGTCACTTCTGAAGGAAAGAATAGTTGAGTACCTAGAGGTCAGTGGAGCACAGGATCCAAGGCAGCATGGGTTCTAGCGGGAAGGTCATGTCAGACGAATCTAATAGATTTCTTTGACTGGGTGACCAAAGTAGTAGACCAGGGAGGGGCTGTGGACATGGCCTACCTAGACTTTAGCAAGGCATTTGACACAGTCCACACAAAAGATTATTAGTCAAATTAACCAGCCTGGGAGTGGGTCCCAGGGTGGTAGCCTGGATAAAACATTGGCTGGACAACAGGACACAGAAGGTAATTGTAAATGGAGTCCGCTCTGAAGAAAGGGCGGTTACTAGTGGGGTACCGCAGGGTTCAGTATTGGGTCCAGTCCTTTTTAATGTCTTCATCAGTGGCATTGCAGAGGGACTGGAAGGAAAAGTATGCCTTTTTGCAGATGACACAAAGATCTGCAACAGGGTTGATACACAAGGAGACGTGGAAAGGATGAAAAGGGACTTGGCAAGGTTGGAGGAATGGTCTGACGTATGGCAGCTAGGATTCAATGCAAAAAAGTGCAAAATAATGCATCTGGGAAACAAGAACCCAGGGAAGAATACACAATGGGTGGGAGGTAGTAACAACAACAAAGCGGGAAGGGACCTGGGGTAATCATATCAGATGACCTTAAGGTTAGCAAGCAATGTGAGAAAGCAGTAGGGAGGGCCGGGGGTATACTGGGATGTATAGGGAGAGGCATCAGCAGCAGAAAACAGGAAGTTGTTATCCCTCTGTACAGACAGTTGGTGAGACCCCATCTGGAATACTGTGTCCAGTTCTGGAGACCTCATCTCCGCAAGGACATAGACAGGATAGAGGCAGTCCAGAGGAGGGCAACTAAAATGGTGCAGGGTCTGCAAGAGAAGCCATATGAGGAGAGACTAAAGGAGCTTAATATGTATACCCTTGAGGAAAGAAGGGAGAGGGGGGACATGATAGAAACTTTCAAGTACCTCAAGGGAATCAACAAAGTCCAAGAGGGTAGCATCTTTCAGAAAAGAGACTTGCAAGAACAAGGGACACAATTTAAAGATAGAAGGAGGCGGTTCAGGGCAATGTGAGGAAGTATTATTTCACAGAGAGGGTAGTGGATGCATAGAACAGCCTTCCTGAGGAAGTTGTGGAGTCTAAAACTGTGGGAGAATTCAAGAATGCATGGGACAGACATAAGGCAATTCTTGTGGGGGGCAGGAAGATATAGGCTGTTGGTTAAATAGGATCTGCGGCCTATCCTGTAGGTAGGGAAATGGGCAGACTAGATGGGCCTAGCGGTCCTTATCTGCCATCAAAGTCTATGTTTCTATGTTTCTATAGCAAATTGATGCTCCACCATTCAATGTTTACCTTATAAACACAGGAGTCATTTTATCAGGTTGTGGGGCCTTGTGGCCTCCTGTCAGATGTATAGCCTCTGCAGTTTCTAATGGTATAATGATTAGAGAATTTCTGTGTAACTGTATATCTAATACTACTGCACTGTAATCATAACAATCAACATGGCTAAAAAATACTTCTTTAGTAATGATTCCATGACATGGGTTCAACACGTGCTGATATGTTATCTGAGAAGATACTAGTTCCCATAGCTACTAACAAGCAAAACATTTGTTATCATTCTCCGTGTTTTCTTGAAACATTTCCCTCTATTGCTCATTCCTGTTTAATGTTTTTTTTTGTTGCTCCTGTAAGAAGGTGTTACACTGTTTTCTGAACATATCCAATGTGTAATAGTTCTCTCTAGTTGGACTCTAATTTTCATAATGTATAACGTGCTATTGCAGCTTTATATTTTTTAGAATCAACATTAAACTAGGAGTTATATTTGCATTTTTTTCTGGTTTATAAATAAATTGCTGAATTATTTCAAAGATTCCCTTCATTCCCTTCATTCCCTTGTACAACTCTTTAGCAGCTCTGTCTATAGTGAATACCTCCTGAGATCTAAGGGCCAGATATTCAAAACTTTGCCCCGTGGCTAAATTAGCACTAAATTTAGCCCGGAGCAAAATGCAAGCTATATTCAAAAGGAAAAGCCCGGTGCAAAACCAGCTGAATATAGCAAGCAAAGGAAGCCGGGCAAACAGGGCCAGGAGTGCAGGGCAAAAACAGCCTGGGAATAAGACAGCACTGAATGTAAAAAATAAGACAGCACTGAATATAGCACCCAGGCAGACAGTGCAAACACACAATGGAACACAGTGTAGAGGTGAGACAGCCTGACACTGGGTCACATGCAATGAAACACAGGTCGGAATGAGGTCTCAGGAGCAGACCACAGTGCACATCCCGGAAGATGACACACATGCACAGGAATGGCAAGCAACAACCTGGACCCGTGTGGGGAACCCAAGGAACAGTACAAACCAAGTGAAACCTCAGCACCCAAGAATGACACTGGACACAGTAAAATGTAGTAAATGCAATGTAATAGTAAATAATGAAAAGGAAAGGTAATGGGAACAGAACAATGATGCAAACCCATACTAAACTAAAGACTAAACCAAACACAGAACAACCAATGCCCCAACCACCACTGAATGACCCACCCCAAAATAAAGAAAGAGAACAGTACAAATCCCACTAAGTGACATGCCAAACCCCACCAACACACAACCCAATCAACAATAAGCCCACTATGAGAATAACGACTGGAACACACAATAATCAAACCAAAGAGTGAAATGTCAAACTTATCTACAAATATTTACAGAATGTACAATAAGGCACAGGGGAAGGGAGCAAAGGGGAGGAGGCCACACACAGGGACACAGGAATAGAAGACAGGTAACAATATCAAGTCCAGTAAGGGGGGGGGAGACAACACAATATGGGAAGAAGGGCATGGCTAACTGCCACTGGATCTGGGATACAAGCCTCCAACACAGACACCACCCTCCTGGTCTCAGTGATGATGATGATGGCTTGCTGCTCTATAAGGGTTCTCTGTTGCCAGATGATGTGGTGCAGCAGATCTTCCATCCCCTCTGACTCCTCTGGCCTGGTTGCCCACAATGATGAATGGAGTGGACCTACAGGAGGAAGGGGGAGACAGTGAGGATGGGACAATGGCCAGGGGGAATACTGCAGCCACAGGTGGCCATACAGGGATGGACAGCATGTCCCAACAGACATTCCCAAGTGGAGGTGAGTGCCGCACTGGTAGGCCCACCCAGAAGGTGCCCACACAGCAGGCCTGGGTGACACAGGCACCAACCCGATACCCCTCAGATATGCTGACAACATGCCCAACAGCACAATGGAACAGGTGACAGCCCACCCCAGCATAGCACACAGCGAGACAGGGCACACACACAGCTGGTCCCCTGGAGAGCTGTGTGCAAGGGCCATGCCACAACACGCACAAGGGCACCCACATGTTGTGACATGCTGCCCAATGACAGATGTCAATGTACCAGAATGCAGAGCACAACATCAACCAAAGGTGCACCAGAGCAGCACTATACATCACAGTGGCTGGCCAATGACTGACCCAGGCCAAGCCTGAACAGACATACAGGGCGCAGATGGTGGCAGGAGTGGGCCTACACATGCCACCAAGCAAGGCCCCTGGATGGCATGGGGTGTGGTGTACTGTAGCCACAACAGGCATGCGGGCAGCGATATTCAGACCCTGTCCAGTGATGCCCATGGACAGTAAGGGAATGCTAACTGTGCACATACAGATGAACTGTGGGGGGGGGAGCCGGTGGGATGGAGCACACTGCACTGCAGAGGTGAGAATGGCAACCAGCAGTGCGCATGCCCCACCGAACCTCCATGGCCACAGCCCCCACCACCATCTGGCACCATCATAGCAATGCAAGCTGACAGTGACCCACAGCCCCCCCACACAGGGCATAGAAGCCAGTCAGCCAGCACCCAGCTGCAGTGTGCAACACTGGTGCACAGCACAGCACAGTGCCACAACACCACTGGCCCAACACCTGTGGCAGCCATGCCACCAGCCCAGTCACTGGCAGAACACAGAATGAACCACACATCACAGTGAAACACCACAGAATAACAAGACAGGTACTCATGCAACAGGCCCCTGTCCTCAGGGCTGCTCTCCTGTACCCACTGCAGCATGGTTGGCACCCTCAGGCTGCCTCTCTTCCTGTCCTGAGGCACCTCCCAGCCCCCTTTTCTGGCCCTGGGCTGCTCAATCTGCTCTACAGAGGACAGGTGAAACATCAGCGTTAGAGCAAGACACAACATACACCGTGAGCAGCACAGTAAGATGCATATGCAACCCCCACAACACTGCACACACAGGGCTGCCCAGGGTCAGTGGCTGAACATAGAGGATACCCACACAGAGGGTGGCATGGCCCATGGAGCATTCGCCAGGCACACACATCATGGCAGGATGGCAGCGCAGTGATGTGACAGTGCCAAACGCAGGTGTCCTGCAACAGTCCACACACCTCTGTCTGTAGTCCATCAGTGTCCCAGGGACAGCACCCCTGCACCATGGTGCCATTGACCGCAGGCCTGTGCTGCACCAGGACTCACCACCAACAATGTCCTGACCTGACACCCACACCGTTGTCACCTCCATGGACACAGCATGCACTGTGCCCCCTCCAAGCATGCCACCACACACCCTGTACCGTGATGCCCCCTAGGTGGCCAACATGTGAGTCCCTGCCTGTGCCACATGCTCCCAAGCACCACGCAGAGTGGCACACCTATGCCCACACACACACACACACATATACACACACAGGCACACATGCCACCCGACAGGCACATGATAGCGGTGGTCAACGTGCAGTGCCACTTACCTGGCACAGGCACAATGCCCTCATGCACCATGAGCTTGTAGCACTCAAGATGCTGCCGCTGCCACCGTCACATGTCAGTGTACCAATGCTGACACTTCTCCGCATCACGGGCGATGCCCGTGTTGGCACACAGCTTCCTGGCAACAGAGGCCCACACCTGCATGTGTGGGAGGTCACACTCCCTGACCTCCCCAAAGAGCTGTCAGTGCCTCTGCTGTACCAGCTCCACCAGTTTAGCAGTCTCCACCTCCCCCCAATGCCTGTCCCTGTGCACCATTGCTCTTTGCTGCCTACCCCCTGGCAATGCCCAAACTGCACAGTATGACTGCCACCTATACCACTGCACTGCCTGCACCACACCCTGCTCCCACCAGCAATGTGCTGTAGTGTCGCACTATCACATGATGTAGCACGGCGCAACCCGGAAGCAGCCCCACTGCGCATGCATAACCCTATCACAACCCTGGCCCACAACAGCATGCATGCATGGAGCGCTGCACTGTGTGACCTAGCATGGCACTACACCATGCTAACTGGGGTATTAGCGTGGCACAGGGGACACATGCACATGCATGGGCACTGTGTTATGCCTCATAGTGCTGTGCTACAGGGTCAGCATGGTGCTGCACACCACATAGCCCGGCACTAACATTTGCATGGTGCTAAGTGGTTAGCCCAGTGCTAGTCAGGCCCATATTCAACCAGCATAAGCAAATGAGGGTGCTTGTGCATGCACGGTGCAAACACAGTGATTAGCCTATCATTATCTGATGATTTGCATGCCTAACAGTCTGGATTGCCCAGCTGAGCTATAAAAGGGCAAGCAGTGCTCCAGTGATGTTGTGATGTGGGATTGCAGCACACAGCTGTGGCTGCAGATGTACACACACAACAGGAAGAGCCATGCAACAGGAGGAAGAGCAGTGAGAGGCAGGTCTGTATAGCAGCCAGGGGTCTCATGGAAGGGGACCGGTGCAACACAGGTCTGTGGCATACACACGGTGTGCCTGCTGACCACAGCTGTACAGGCTGGGGACAGGGCCACTGGATGCAGGCCCACAGGCCAGCACAGTGCTGCATAAGGGTGCACATGGCCATTGGGCTGGCAGTCCAGTGGACAGGTCCATGTGCCCCGCACGAGCACCAGTGTCAGCCAGCACCATGCAGGCACTGCCTGCACACTGTGCATGCCAGGCCCAGGGGTGCTCACAACATGGCCTGCAGGTATGCCCTGCAACAGTGGCTCACTGACATCTGGTCCATGGACCCTTGGCAGTCACCCTGGATGTGGGATGTGAAGGGTCGCAGATGCTCCTATGGTGGTACACAGCTGCAGCCTAGGGGTCACAACTGTGAAGCCCCAATATGACAATGACAGCACTGTGTGGTCCATGCCTGGTAGCCTGATATTGTATGCATACCATCCACAGTGTCCATGCCCTGTGTGGCGTGCACACATCCCCTAGGTGGCCGATGGGGGCACGGTGCACTGCCAGGTGGTGGGCATTGGGACGGCCCCATCCCAGGGGACACATGTCTGTTATGGGAGTGGGCAGTGCCCATGTAGTTCCAGTGTGTGCATTCCCTACACCGACAGCCATGCAGTGGCACTGTGCATGCAAGAGTGGCCCCAGTACACTGTGGCCATGTGTGCCGTACACACACATGCTGGCCAGTGCCACATCCATATGACCGATGCTGCCATTGGGGGTGGCATGCACATACTGTTGCATGTGTGCCATGCACCACAGGCCCACCACAGCTGGTGACCCATGTCCCTGTCCATCTCTCCCATAGGTAGTACATCACGATCTGAGCGCATACATGCTCATCGCTTTTCCCAGGATGAGCTGAGGATGATGGTGCATGGTGTGAAGGAGAGGGAGCAGATGCTGTGGCAGCACAAGGCAACAGACCTGGTGGTGCACCAGGCATGGGATGAGGCGACGGCAGGAGTGAACGTCGTTGGTGGACGTGGCAGGATGACGGATGCAGTGCACAAGTGCTGGAGCGACCTGCTGTGCCAGGCTAAGGAGGACGAGGCACAGCAGCTCTGCAATAGGCTGCGTACTGGTGGTAGCCCACAATCCACACAACAGCAGGAGGAGGACCCACTCATGGCCATGGTGGCATCCACACTACTGCGCCCGGTGGCCATTGCTGGTGTACCAGGAGGCAGGTATGAGACACCTCTCACACCACCTAGGACAGGTCTGTATCTGCATGTGTGCACCCTGCATGGTGTGCCAGCACAGGTGCTGGGTGTTGGTGTTGTCGTCATACCTGCGGTGCACTGTGGGGGTGCTCTGCTGTGCACACTGTGCACCTGGGGTGGGTTTGCATGCAAACAGTGACCAGCATGGCTGCCACCACAGCTGATGTGCTGGGGCATGTGCACTGTGGGGTGGATGTGTGCATGTGGGCACAGTCTATGGCTGTGGGGCTGGGTGTGGGGTTGTACATTTCTTAGGGTGTGCATATACTGGTGGTGGTGTGGCACACAGTGCACGTACTGGTCAGTGACCCTGACCCATTTTCTTCCACAGCAGTGTGTGCAGGGCCTACAGCATGCCAGGACCAGTCTGAGATGGCTGTCTTGGGATCAGAGGCAGAGGTGGAGGAGGAGAACCTGCCATCGACATCAGGACTTGGTGCCAGTTATGGACCCTCGGTCACGCACCATGTTTGGCACACACCTGGACATGGGATACAGCTGCCAGGGGAATCCAATGATGGTGGGGACCTGGACCTCAGTGCTGCCCTGGATGATGTCCAGGCGGAGGATCTCAGTGGTGGGCAAGTGATTCTGCTTACAGTCACCAGCAACATGGAGAAGGATGTGTCAGAGGGGGTTACATCCTGCCCATGGAAGGGCCTGTGGAGGGGGTCACAGGGGTGGGGCAGGGTGCAATCCATGGCATGGGTGCCAGGGGGGTTGTTTGCCATGCCAGCATGGGTGTACCCATGCAGCTGGTAGGTGGCCATGTGGGGGATGGGTGTGTCCCACTGGACATGCATTGCCCCCCACGGGGTTGGGTGCAGGTCCCACAGGGACCTCAGCCCACCACCACTGGCCTGCAGTGGCAGGACAGACCACCAGTGCAATGTCGCCCCCACGCTGGTGAGCTGCGGGCACCAGCGCCAGTTGTCAATGAGGGTGCTGTGGCTGTGGAGCCGGATGCCCTGGGTGCCCACCCTCTGCTCCAGGCTGCACTCACATCCCAGCAGGAACCACAGCTGGACCTGCATGGCCTGCAGTGGGAGCTCAGGCATGAGCTTTCACAGATGCAGGAATCACTGTCCCTGGGCTTTGCATGGGCAGAAGAGCACCCAGAGGACAGGATGGGCTGCATCGCTGCTACACTGGACCACTGGGTTTACTGGGCTCACGGCCATGGTGGTCGACCTCACTACAGTGCTGCATGGGGTGCATGGCAGGCAGCAGGCTGCACAAGGGGGTCAGTGTGCCCGTGGCACAGGGGCCCACAGGCAGGCCACTCACGGCTACAGGACTGGCACTGGCTTAAGTACCACTGCATCATGTGGTTTGACAGGCAGCCAGCACCACTTTGGCCATCCAGCCACCCTGTCTGGCTCTGCTGGTCACCAGGGGCACAGGCGGTCTGCCCTGTCTTCCTCAACATGGTCGTCCCCTACTGTGTCCTCAGCTCCAAGCACCCCCTGGATCTGTGTCTCGCACACGTGGTGTGCGCATGTACGTGTTGGTTGTTGCCAAAGATAGGCATGGCGCCATGCACTTGTGCATGGTTGACACTCCCATGTGCACACTAGCACTCCTACACACCTGCTCTCACTTGCACACATGCTGACACACACACTCACACATGCCGTCACTTGCACAGTCTCACATGCATGGCCATAGTGTCCCTCCCCACACTGCCACCACACATCAGGCATCACCCCCCATCACTGTACCATGGCTGTGTGTCCGCTTCACAAGTGTGAACTGCACAACCCTCCCATCATACTGCTCTCACACATGCATTCAGTGCCACTGTGTTGTGCACCTGTTGTGTTTGTTGTCAGCACTGTTGTGGAAGTCTGTACATATTAAACTGTTCACCATTGTACTGTATCATGTTGCCGTGCAGTTTGTACTCACCCTCTGGCTTGTGACAGTGTCCTGATGATGGCAGCCCTGTGCTCTGGGGCCCTGCGAGCCATGCGAGGATCCTTCCTCTTGAGTTGCTCCACTATCCCCCTGACCGCTGGCTCTGGGTCACTGTCGGCCTGTCCCTCAGGTTCAACTGCCTGTATCCCACAGTTCATTGCCATGTTGTTCAGCATACAACAGGCTAGGAAGATACGGCATACCTTCAGAGACCTATACTGTAGGGCACCGCCTGATTGTCTAGGCATTGGAAGCGCATCTTCAGTATGCCAAACACCCTCTCTATAGTATTTCTGGTGCTGGCATGTGCCTTGTTGTACATCTCTTTGGCCACTGTGGCTGGCTGGGGTACTGGTGTCAGCAGCCAGGGTCACAGGGAATAGGAGCTGTCCACTGTTGAGAGATGAGCACCTGTTAGTGATGTACTACTGTCTGCCCATTGCACCACCTGTGTTTCCTTCCCACGCCCCTTCCATGGCCTCATGTGCCCATCCCCACCCCTGCTGTGGTGTGTGTGCCTTGTTTTCTGCTACTCACTGACTAGGTGCCCACTGGGTATCCTGCCCTCCTTGAATGCCTGGCACAGCTGGGACTGGTGCCAGATGAATGTGTCGTGGGCACTGCCGGGGTACTGTGCATAGACATTGCTAATGCACCCAGTCACATCGCACACCACCCACCTGGCAATTGTTGGACTGGCACCCCTTCCTGTTGACATATACCTCACTTCCATCACCAGGTGGTGCATGGATGGGGACATGGGTGCAGTCAATGGCACCTAATACTGCTGGTAGGTGTGCAACTCGATGGTATTGCTGCATGGTTTCTCTGCTGTCTGCTGCCATGCTGGTGAATACTAGGAACTAGGAACTGGGGCAAGAGGTGTGAGGTGGCAGACTGCAATACCCTGATGGTGTCCCCATTGCTCAGTTGAAATGTCCCTGTGGCTAGGAAGCACATCGCTGCTGTCACCTTCTCCTCTATTGTTATGGCATGGCTGCATCTGGTGTTGGGGCACAGCTGCTCATGCAGGAGTTCATATAGCTGCCTCAACATACCCCTGTTCATCCTGTACTGGCCAGTGATGAGCTCATCTGGCAGGGTCTCGATAGAGACCCTGGGCCGGTACCACCGGTTTGCAGCGTACTATCTCCTTGGCCTGCATTGCAGCCCATGTTGGGCCTGCTCCCTCTCCTCCTCCACTACTGCTGCCATTAGTGGCAGCATCACTGCTATCAGTGCAGCACACATTTCCACTTCTTGGTGTGGTCACTCTCCCTAGATGGTTTGCCCTGAGTTAAGACCAGCATTTTATAGGCGGTAGCTAGTGCCATGCTACGTGTTGCGCTATGCATCCTTGTGCAGCACTATGGCTTTGAATATCTCATAGCACGTATATGCAGGCCACCCCCTCTCTTTGCCCCTTGCATAAATTATCAGTTTGCCCGCTCTACTGCAGTTAGCGCTCACTAACCAGTCCTTTGAATATCCCTGCTCCGCGCTAGTCCTGCGCTATTCCCGCACTATTGGTTTGCGTGCTGTGCCAAGCTTTGAATATCTGGCCCTAAGACTCTTCCAAGAAAGTATGCATATAAATGTCAAATTGTCTTGCTCCAAAGATGGCTAAATTGTAAGCATAGAAATATTTTCAGAAATTTTCTCATAAATAATAAATTATCGGAATTTGAGGTCCTATAACTTTCCCACCCCGAAACAAATTTTTATCATACTTGGCATCCTGTTAGATCCTTGTTTAGTCTGTATGCATGCCAAATTGCAGATCTCTAGCTCTAGTAATGACCAAGATATGATCAATTAAAACTTTCAGAACATCTAAAAAATATCATTATATTCTGTGAAATTTCACAACTTTGCAGAATTTTGCAAAACATCTGCAAAATTAAAATTTTCTGTTTTCACCCAGACTTACTTTGGATCATGTTTTTTTAAAGCTGTGACGTAATACAGTTTAAGAAATATTTTTAATTGTTTTCTTTTAAAATTCTTATGAATCCCTGTTAAATTCCATAAGTCACCCCCCCCCCATCGGCTTCAGAGTCTCTGTCTTGTCATTTCTTACCCTGGTAACTTGGGCTTCCCTGCTGTCTATTCTTCTTAGCACTTCAGACAATAGAACTGATGCTTTAACATGTTCTGGCAACCTAGATAAGTGTTCTCATAGCTTACCTAATTTTAGTGCTGACGCTCACCATGTTTCCTGAAACATCCTATATTGCTAACTGCCTTATTTTCTTAACTGGGCCAAGTGACTTTGTCCTGGTTACTCTTGGTATTACTCTCAGTTAATAAAAGTGGAAGTAGGCCCTAGGCCCATCGAGACCACAATAATGGGGGGTATTTAGGTAGAACTTCCCAACAGTAGTCTATCTAACTCAATTTTAAACTGTCTACATGCTGTCTGATCCACTATATATTGTGGTAAAGAATTCCAAAGCCCCGCAGCTCTTAGAGTAAAATAACATTTTTTTTATTTGTAAATGCCCTTGGTATTTGAATTTGCCTGTTATTACATCTTAGACCATACATTTTGTCCAGCTATTTTAAACCACATGTGTTCATAAGATTTTCATCTTTTAAAATATTAAATAACAACAATAAGTCATATCTATCCCACCTTGTCTGTAAATTATATAGTCCTATGATTTTACCCTTTCTTGATATGTAAGAAGCCTTATTTCTGGTATTAATTTTGTCATTCTTCTTTGTAAGCTCTCCACCATTTTTTTTTTATCTTTTTCCAAATATGGTGCCCAGAAGGAAACTGCATAATCAGTATAAGGTCTAATATATGACTTATATAATTTTGTATTGCATTCTTTATTTCATGTTATAAACGATTTTCTAATGGCAGTAATAATACAGTTAGCTGTTTGGATTACTTTATTACATTGATTACTCCAACTAAATTTATTATTTACCATGACTCCTAGGTCTTGTTCATAACACCCTGTCTTAACACAAGATTTAATCAGTGTTGGGATTTCTTTTCCCCAAATGCATGAGAGAACATTTTTCTGTATTAAAAAACATGTTATTTTCTTTTTTCCATTTTTCAGTAATCAAAAGATCTTTTTTTAATATGTCTGTTTTTATTTCAGTGTCTTCTTCTGCCAAGAATTTAGTGTCATCTGCAAATTTACTTATCTGATTTGAAACACCTAAGTGTAAGTCCCCAATAAATATACCAAAAAGGGTAGGACCCAGGACAGGGCCCTGCGGCACTCCACTGGTAACTAAAATGCTACCCGAGATTATGTCACCTATTCTAACTTTCTGTGATCTGTTCTTTAACCAATCCTTGACCCATCTTACAGTATAACTATTAAATTCTAACTTTATCAACTTCTTAATTAATAGATCATGTGATACCTTATCGAATGCTTTTTTAAAGTCCAAGAATATAATGTCCACCGGAATATTTCTGTCTAGAGTAGCACTAATGTTCTCATAAAAGGATACTAAATTTGTAGTACATGACCTACCACTTCTAAAACCATGTTGTGTATCATCAACTATTCCCTTTGTTATTATTTCTTGGTCCATTTTTTGTTTTAGTATTCTTTCTATAGTTTTGCACAAAACAGACATTAAACTAATAGGTCTATAGTTATCAACTTTATTTTTATTACACCTTTTATGTATCGGAATCACAGTGGCTGATCTCCAATCCTCTGGTACCTCACCATTCCTGTATGATTTATTAAAAATAATATACAAAGGGCATATAAGTGCATCCAAGGTATGCTTTATGAAAAATGTATTTATTTAGTTGGGCCCTGATGAAGAGTTATCGTTTAAGGACTTAACTGCATCTTTTATTTCCCTAATAGTTATCTCCTCATATTCACTTGTGTATGTATAGACCATGTTATTTGTAAGATCTTTTCTTGAAAACACAGAACCAAAGTAATTATTAAATGTATTTGCTATATCAGACTCATTATTACTTTCTATCCCCTCATTTACTATAGTAGTAATAGGAGAGTTTGAATTTCTTTTGTTATTAATGTATGCATAAAAGGCTTTAGTATTGCATTCTGTGGAAGACAATTTGTATTCAATTTGTTTTCTCTCCTTTTTAATTACAGTTTTAGTGGTTTTAAGTTCTACTTTATACTTAATTCTATTATCTTCAGTTGGATCATGTTTTAATTTTTTATATGCTTTTTCCTTCATTTTTATTTGTTTTTGTATATTAGGGGTTAACCAAACAGGAATTTTATCTCTGTGATTATTAATTTTATTTTTAGGAATATATAGTTGTTCCAATTCATATATTGTATATTTAAGTATTTGCCAACATACATTAGTGCACTTATCTTTGAATAGTAAATTCCAATTCTTTGCATAAAGTGCTTCCCTAATTTTATTATGGTTCCCTCGATAATAATTAAAACAATATATATTCTGTTTACTATTATTATTGTTTTGTTTTATAGAAAATATTACTGCATTATGATCACTAGACCCCAATGATTCAACTATTTCAATCTTACTAATTATCTCTGGGGTATTTGTTAAAATAAGGTCCAAAATATTTCTCTCACGTGTTGGTTCTATAACCATCTGGTCTAAACCCAACTTTATGAATGTTTCTAAAAAAATTTGTTCCATCTTGGTAGATGCCATAAGTTTTTGCCAATCTATTCCTGGCAAGTTCAAATCACCCATAATTATTACATCTGATGTTTCAGAATGATCTAATATTAGTTGGATCGTAGATGAGTCATAAGCAATATCTGCATTAGGTGGACGATAGATGTTTATTAATGTCAACTTTTTATTTGCATACTGTAACTGTATACAGCATCCTTCTATTTCAGCTCCTCATCTGATTGAATAGAGATTTTTTTAGATGTAATTGTGTTTTTTGTATAAATACATACCCGCCACCATTTCTATTAATCCGATTTTTGTAGAACAAATTATACCCTGGGATGGCATTTGACCACATAGAGGCCACATTTCACCAAGTCTCAGTCATTGCTATTATATCTAGATTTCCATGATCCATTCTCCTGGCTAGTTCAGTTAGTTTGATAGTATTTAGGCTCCTAGCATTACACATAAAGAAAGTAAGTTCATTTTTTGGGGATAAAGGTTCCATAATAGCACTCCCTTTTGGCCCCCTGGTATTTAGTTTAAACTTTGTTCAATAACTGACAAGTTCTGTTTTCCAAGATTAATGACTCCCCTTTTTATTAAGATGTAAGCCGTCCCAACTGAAAAGACTGTAATCATTATTAAACCTTTCCCAATGAGTGATGCAAGTTATATTGTTTTTCAATGCCCATTTCCTTAGCCATTCATTTATTTCCTTAATTTTTGCTTCTATTTTCACAGATGCTCGGGGTACAGGCAATATTTCAGACAGACATATTTCCAATTTAGATACCTTTAATGTAATGACTAGGGATATGTAATATCATCAATAGTAAATTTGTTTATGTCATTAGTTCCAGCATGAACCACTACCAGAGGATTAATGCCCGCATTTTTTATAATGTTTGGAACTACTCTTTCAATATCGCTGGTTATACTATTGCATGATACCCGAACCCCAAAGCAACTATATATAACTGCAAAAGTGCATAACTTTACCAAATGAACCTGTTCTAACAATTTTGCTCAGTATTTTGTACTTCTCATTTGATACTTTTGCTGGTTGTAACATTGCTTTACTATAAACTGATAATTTGATGATTGTGTATTTGCAACCTCTGTATTTTGAATTTGTACATATGTGATTGCTATGATGTGGGACTTCTGTAAAAGAGCCTTTGTCTCAAAGGTACTTTCCTTGATAATAAATAAATAAATAAATAAAATTCAGTTTTGTGTTTGTGATACTTTTGATAATAAATCATCTTCATTAAATATATTACCATTGTCTAGTGTGTTTTGTCAATCTGTGTTGAGATGATTAAGATGTACTTACTTTGTTCTCTTGTCTACCCCATGGTCTCCTATAAAATGGGATCTGCCATTGTTGCTATCAGTTTTTTTTTTCATTTTGAGAGAAATTGGTATCAGCAATTCCATTTGTAATCATTTGTGAGGGTGCAGTTTTTGAAGAATTTGTTAGCCAGAGTGCATCACTAAAAATCAATATTTCCAAGCTATCCAAATTATAAGCTTCCAATATAATTTCATTGTAAAAGATAAGGCCTCTTATTCTGTCATATTATGTCTATAGCATTATGTCTTATTATGTTATTACATCAGTTATGTCTGTGATTATCATTATTGTTATTACTGTTCTCTACTCTGCCCTTTCACTCCCCTCTCTTGATGTCAGGCACCCTTCCCATTGTGACTCTATTATATCTAAATTCTGGTTTGGTTCCCTTCCTTCTTACCTTACATCCCTCTCATCCTCTTCTTCAGCTTCCTACTATCCTCTCCATAATAATATTTCCCATTCCCTCTGTATTCCTTCTAGGAAATCTGCTGCTGGTCAATATGCTTTCTCTTACTGATTTTCTAAACGCTGGTCCTCTCTTCCCCTGCCAGTTCACTCTGCCTCTTCTGCTTACTCCTTAACATTTCCTTTTCATGACTTTTCTTCTCCCTCCTACAACTGAGTGGGGTGAGGCAGCTACTGTGCATTACCAGTGTGCTGTGATGGACAGACTTGATAGAATGATGGATCTAATCTGCTGGCATCTATGTGTGTTTATGTAGGTATGTAACTGTTCATGATCCTCTTACTCCCCCACCCCCAGTTTTGCCTTGTCTGTTTTCTCTTATTGCCTGTTCACTGTTCTGTACTTGTAAGATTAGTTACTTTGCCTAAATGATCTCAATTTTGTCTACTACATGTATCTGTTATATTGAATTGCCTTCAACTTTTTGATTATGCTCCTTGATACCTTGTATTTGTTGTATATAACATCCACATCCCCTTACTCCCAGAATTCATCTGGAAATGTGCTTTCAGCATGTCTTTCTTAGTGAAAACTTTTACATAAATAAATAAACCAACAAATACATAAATAAATCAATTCCTACTTAAATTGGCCATAGTCATTACAGTGGATTCCACATAAGTGAACATCGGATAAGTGCACATTCCTGATAAGTGCATACTTTTCCTGTTTCCTAATTTTTTACTATTCATATAGTATAAAAAAAATCTGTTACCTGCACACTGGATAAGTGCACATTTGGGCTAAATGCATAGTTTCACAGTTCACTAACACATCTCTTCCTAGGTAGTTAGCACCTCTTAAATGCACAGATAATTCTAAGCAGGTGTGAAGCAGCATTTAACACCATATATCACTCTTCTGGCACTGAAACAAAGCAGACAGACTAATATAATTTCCTTTTTTGGGTCCACAAGAAATACAATGTGGAAAGGTGATTGGCTTTGATATAAACATTTTTGTATAGCATTGTGCTTCATTAAGTTATTTGTCAGTGATACACAGAAGCATATTTTAACATTTTTAGTATATTGTTATGACAAAAAAAAAAAATGTGGAATGCCTTTACAGCATCAGGTCTCAGTTTTTTTTTCTTTATGTTGCATTGTAAACATAGGATTTTGGATAAATGCATATTTTCTTGCTGCAAAACTGGTGGACATTTAAGCAGATTCCATCGTAATACCTTGCTTAACTCAAACTCACTTTGTTTCCCAGTTAATTGCCCATGACTTTTCCAGTTAGATTGTGTATAGCTCGCATTAGTATGGCTTGATCTTCTTGGTATGTTATCTCTAATCACTAAATAGTTAACTCTTTAGCTGCTGGTCACTTTTATTAATTTTGACCCCCTGCTGCTAGTGATTTTGCCGAAATTTGGACCCTTTAAGTGCAGCCTTAAATATTTTTTTGTATATGAGATATCCTAACTAAATTTTCTGTATTTGATGTCAGGGCCAATAGCTACAGGCAGTATTAATTTTGTTTTCTGTCTTTTAATTGTAAGTGAACAGCCTAATCTTGTATATTTAGCTAAAATAAAGCTATTTTCGATTATGTATTTTTTTCTGTCCTATCCCTATGTCATGAGCAAAAGGCTGAGAATAAAAGCTAACTGAAGGTCAGATGATGGTTTATTTAATAGTATGGTTATTATTTAAAGAAATTAGAGATATATTTTCCTGATATTTCTGTTTTTCCACCTCACTAAATCATTGTAGTGTGTGTATTTTTGGGAAAAAATCAGGCGAATTTTGAATATTTGTCATAAGCTGTAATAGCACTGGAAGTGGGAAGGGGCAGAAGCAGGCAAAACAATGAAAACTGTAAGGCAAATGTGTGTTGTAGGTGTGGACTACTGTAAGGGTGGTAATGGCACTGAATATGAGAATAATGTCAGTAAAATGTAATTTTTTACTGTCCTGAACTGTACTTTTTCATATTACTCTGAAGTGAAAGATGATTCTTTTTCTGAGATTCCATAATCCTTCACAGTGTAGAATAATTTGAAACATCTTCCTACTCAAAGTGGAACATTGCAGTCATGACAGTAGTAGTGACTATCAGATGCTCCACCATGTGTTTCTCTCATATGTCTAGATTTACTGGCTGTCAGGGAATGTGAGGCCTTAGCCAAGCAAACCCTGCAAAGTCTGGTAGGATTCTTCTTTTTTGGTGTGGGAGGGATTTCAGCAGGGAACTGCCAGTCAGTAAGACATACCTCTATGTCTGCACTCAACACATATCTTACCTTTGCAGTAGCACTGCACAGGTAAGCTTCTGTAAGCTCTTCTATGAGCTCTGTAACATATTGGCAGTGAGTGCCTTTACCACTCTTACGCTTGTAGATCACACATGAGTTGAACACTGAGATATCCACTAAGTGGATGAACATTTTTTGTACCACTTTCTTGTTTTTCTGACACATGCGTAGTTCTTCAGCATCTGGTCACTAGCATCCACCCCTCCCATCTTACTATTGTACTTCAGTATAGTACAGCACCTGGTTTGATCTTGAGGGTTCCATCATGCTTGTTTCCACACAGCACCATGTCCCCCTTATGTACAGTGGTCAACATGTGCATGTTCTGTGTTTTCTTGGGCTTTGCCCGACACATGATGGCTCTCATTTTTGGCCAATCCTCTGCAATGAGAAAAATACTATCTCCTACACCCCGCTGTGCTTCAGGAAACTATTGTGGCAGTCCTAACTGTGCTTTGTTGACATTGCCACAGAACTATGTTTTTAGCTCCTGCAAATAGAAAACAAGTTTTTTGGCTAGAGTAGAAGCAGTCCATGAACAGAATATACCCCTGACCTGAAAGTGTACCAACAACTGTATTACAATGTCATGAGTTGTTTGCCCTGTCATTGTTTTTGATGCATTATTCACAACCTCTGCTGTCACTTCAAGATTATTGCATGCTTGAGGATGAGTATTCAATTCCAAATTATCTTCAGCATGGTGTGTGATGGTCTGTCCAACTGTAATATTTGGTACAATGTTTTTACCAGCGTACATCATAACATTTCACACATACCCACCCATCCCACCACTCTCTGAATAGCTTTCACATAACTCATATGTTTTATGCAAAATTTTAAATGTTTAAAGGGTATGTATTATTTAAGTGCAAGCCAGCCTTTGAATAGTAAAAGTTATTCATTTATGCTGCTATATCGGTCAGGGGTATATGCTGTCATGAACTTGTTCTGTAGGAAATACAATACACTTCTTATTTTCCTTAGTTTGTCAGGTGATTCCATGACAATGTCGTTATTAACAAAATGCAGGAATTTTAGAATGTTCAAGAACCTGTCCCTGCACATAAATGAGTGCACAATAGGTGTAGAGAGGAATGGGTTAGTGGACCATTAATCTGACAGTTGTAGTTTTTTCAACAATCCAGTCAACAAGAAAATATCAAGGAAGACCTACATTTCAGAGGGACAAACTGGTTTTCAGGAAGAAGTACGTGAGACTTCCGAGTTTCACTTGACAGAAATTGTTTGGCATATCTGTTAGTTTCTATAAAAATTAAATGTATAATTCTGTCACTGCCATCAAGCGCTGTCTGTGAGAAGAATATTCTAAAACACTCAAGTGGTGTTGGGAGGTCTGTCAGGGGGCCATTAATACCAGGGGTTCCTATGAACTTAAAAGATTCTACCTGCTGTTGACTTTCATGCCACATAATTTCTGACACACTTTTCTGGTTTGACCCAGTCCTATCTGTAACAAGATTCCTATGGACTTGTCTACTGACTGTGCCTCTTCCACAGCCTCTTCATTTCCCTCGCATACTTACTATACCATTAGACTTGTTGTATCCAATTTCTTGCCTCCTCCTCTCTTCTGAGCCCAATTCTCCATCACTTGAGGATTCCTGTACCCATCAGTTCCTGAGCTTTGTTCTTTTTCACTGTCTGTGATTTCTTCCATTTCAGCTTGTCTGACAAGGTTTGATTCAGTTACTTGCACTATCATTTGCTCTACCTCAGTAGATGTGGTTGTACCACCCTCTAATGCCATTTCTGGATCCATGCTACATGCTGTTTCTCATCCACTTTCATTGTTTAGCCTGCCTCTGCCCATGCCACTTACAGTGCCATTATAACCTTTCATTACCCTGCCTCTACCCCTTATCATATTTTGCACTTTATCATCTTTATTTGCCCTGCCTTGCTCAATTACACTTGTGGCAACTGTATTGCTTTTATTTTCCCTGCCTTGTCCTGTTACACTTGTGGTGTCTTCATTTACCTTCCCTTTTCCCCTTACAGTTGTGGCAACTTCATTATTTGTATTTGGCCTGCCTCATCCTGTTACACTCATGGTCCCTTTATTTGGCTGCTCTCTTTCTTTTTCTGTTGTGGCAAATTCATTTTTATTATATGGACTGCCTCATCCTGTTACCCTTGGGGTACCTTCATTTGACCTGCCTGTACACTGTACACTGCTGTTGAATGCTTTTTTGCTTTTTGCCCTTCTTCAACCAGCTGTACTTGTGCTTCTGGTATTATATTCTGAAGATTGGTTATGATCTGGTAACCCAACTTCCTTGTCTGAGTCTGATAAGTACGAGTCGTAATCACTACTTGTGCCCTCAGCTGAGGTGCTGTCTGCAAATATTTCATTGAGAGCATGATTCACAGTGAACCTCTTTCTGGACATGGCAGAATTAATTTCACAACTATACTTCTTCAATGTTCTGTTATGAATTTCTTTATATGTATTGCTAAGCAAATTAAATACTAATGCAGTCAAATAGAAAAGACTGCTGTCTCCCGATGCTTTTGTGTGAGTGCGCACAACAAAATACAAGATTTTATTTTGTTTTCTTTACGCAAGGTTGAAATATGGATTTATATTATTATTATTATTTTTTTTTTTTTTTGCTGATCTACTGAAGAGGAAATAAGATACAGCAGCAGTCAGTGAAAAATGAATGCTGTCTCCCAGGGGTACTGACTGAGTGCTCACAAGCAAATACAACATCTGGCTTTTTTTTCAACTTATGAAAGGCTGCAATATGTAGTTATGCTGTTTGTTTGTTTTTTTATTAGAAAGCTACATTATGTAAGCCAAACAGTCACTGACAAATGGACTGATATCTCCAGGCTCACAAGCAAACACAAAGTGTATTTGTTTTATTTATTAGCAAGAATTAAAAGCCACACAATCAAGTAAAAAAAGAATGCTTTATCCTGGGGCTCTTGACTGATGGCTCACAATCAAATAGAACCTTTGCTTTTTTTTCAGCTTATGAAAGGCTGCGATATGTAGTTATGCTTTTTTTTATTAGAAAGCTACAGTATGTAAGCTAAACAGTCACAGACAAATTGACTGATATCTCCTGGCTCACAAACAAGCTCAAAGTTTCATTATTAGTAAGAACTGAGGGTTTACAATCAAACAGAACTCTTGCATTTTTAACTTTTGAAAGACTGCAATATGCTGTTTATTTATAGTTTATATTTTTGGGGTGGTGGGGCGTGAGAAAGAAATGTACAGTAAGTCTGCTGAGGATCCTTGCTGATGACAAACCCCAAAATACACACAGTCAGGTTTTGATAATGCAACTGTGTGGATTTCTGTACTTTATGACAGTATTTGCTCAAAGAGTGATGTTTTCTGATACCAAGGAAACAAGTACTGGTGTCTCATCCTGTTTCTGATGGCCCTCAGACCACCACCTGTCAGAAATCCACAAAGCACTTTCTCCCCTTTTTCTTTCTTTCTTTCTACTCGGGGCAGAAATGAGTAGAGATCACTTTTTCACACAGGATTTGCAAGGTTTATGAGTACATTTTTGATCAGTAACACTGCTATAATGTATGGTAAGTGCCTATTAACCACCATAATCAGCAGTCACACAGCTTTGTTATGCACCGTTTAGAATTTTAAAAGTTGTTAACCACACTTCATAACTTCCAAACAGTGGCATGACAAAAAAGAATGCACCGGAGTTCCATAATTCTCACACATAGAATGCAAACAGTGTTTTTTTGACCATACACTATAAAAGATGATGGCTGGGGATCGGGTGACAACACGTAAAATCACCTCTCATGGTTGCTAGGGCTACAAACCCCTAAGCTGCACTCTCAAGGTTTACCATGTTGCCCTAGCAACCAATCGAGGTGATTACAGTGTGGTTATCACCCGATCTCCAGCCATTATTATCTATAATATTGATTGCTTCAGAGGATTACAGCTCGTCTTTGGAGGTATTTACTCAGAGAAACCATCACCTGTCAGAAGCCCACAAAAAATCTTTTTTGCATTATCTTTCCTTTACTGTTTCCTAGCTGATGCCAAATAAAAAATTCACAAAACTAGGTATGGTGTGTATTTCAGTACTTTTAGTATAGTTTTTGCTAAAAGACAGAAGTTTTCTGCTTCAAAGGAAACAACTTTGGTTACCCCCTTTTGTTTCTGATGACCGTCAGATCCCCACCTGTCAGAAACACACAAAACCCCTTTTTTGTATTCTTTCATTTGAATATAGCCAGAAATTTGACAAGATCACTTTTATTATAGTTTTTGCCAACAGACAGAAGTTTTCTGCTTCAAAGCAAACAAGTTCTGGTGCCACCTCCTGTTCCTGACTGCCGTCAGATCTCCGCCTGTCAGTAACACACTAAAATCCTTTTTTGTTTGTTTGCATGTGGTCAGAAAAAAAAAATAAAGATCACTTTTTTACAAAGTATTTGTAAGGTATACAACTAAAAATAAGAAGAGTACAATTTCAAATAATGATCGCTTCAGATAATTGCAGCTTCTTCACTGAGATGCTTTCTCAGGGGAAATCCCACTGTAAAATGGCATGGCAGCTCATGATCCATGCCCTTTACAGAGGTCCCAGCAAGGGCTAGGTCCCATGACACATAGCCACATATCATGCATTTGACAGATCACATGTGGTCATGTGTCACAGTAAAGCTGTCACAAAGAAAACAGTCACTGTAAGGCAGGAAAACATTGGTTCCTTAGAAAGCCTAGTATACTTGGCTCCTGTGGCTAAAGGGTTAAGACACATAATGGCTACAATTTATGTTCATTTTGTTTTCATTAAGTTTTGTTTGGGATTAGAGACTCCAAATCCTTAAAGAGCAACTGACTCCTCAAAGAAAACTTTGAAAACATAATAATTAGATAAAATTCAGCTTGCATTCCATATATATTCTATATAGTTCTGTTCCCCATTATTTATTACTGAGTAAATTTGCATGAATAAATTATCTGTATTCCTTTGGAGATTATCTCCCTCTATAACTTACTCCTTATTTGAAGTCATAATCCTCTGTTTTGACATCACCATCTGTTGCCATGGGAGTAACTGTGATAACACAAGCAGTGCATTGTGACATCAGGTAGGAAGAAAGCAACAGGACTAGATGAACTCTTCAGGAGAAAACATCCTGTTTTCATGCAGATAACTTCAGTAATAAATAATGTGGATGAGGAATACAGAACTAATGTGACAAACAAGCTGAACTGTGTCTAAATATTATGTTTTATTAAAGTTCTCCTGAAGGCATAAGCTGCTCTTTAAGTTGCATGTTTGCTGCTATTAAAAATCTCCTTAGGTTCTTCCAAATATCAAAGACTAGAAAAGGTGATTCAAACTGAATCCCTAAATGACTGTCAGAGCCTGTCTCCATATCTATTTACTTATTTCTATTGGATTTTCAATGCAAATGTAAAGTCTTCACTTTCTGTACTATGCCTGAAACACCAAATTACATTATTCCTTCCATTCATAATCTCTAGTTCAAATTCCAGTAGTTTCGTAACTAAACTGTCAACCATTTCTTGTGTCCCATTCCGATTTTATGAATGCCATTAATTTTGATGACTGCCTCTTTTCCATATAGCCATACCACTGAAAAAAAAAATATTTTTGTAATATAGCATCCGTGGGCATGCTGATAGAAATTAAGGTCTTTTTCTGCCTCCATGGTTGCTCTAATCAAATCAATATCAGTAATCTCTGATTCCTCCTGATTTTCTCTATTATTCATCTCCCTAGTAAATGTTTCTTGTTTCTTTTTATCTTCCCTCCTAGCCTTTTGTCTTTTATTTAGTATTGAATTATTTTTCCTGCTTGCACCTCCATCATCTTATGTTATTCTAACAATGTTTTTTTGTTTTTTTTTTGTTTTTCTCCCTTTTCTTTTTACCTTGAATGGAATGGGTGAATCAGCCAATAATTGTTATTTTTTTCTATCATTAAAAGGGAATCCTCTAGCTCTGTTGCATCATGTTTCTTTTGCTTTTGCTTTTCATTGTTTTTGTCTTAATATTTTTAGAGCCATTCTCATCGTTTTGCTTTAGCTGATTTCTATTTTTACTGATTTTAATCAATACATACATAGAATAGGAGTGTGGGGGAGGGATTTTTTAGATCCCATCTCATGGTTTTGCTTTAGTTGATTTCTATTTTTACTGATTTTAATCAATACATTTATACAACAGAAGTGTGGGTAAACATGACATAATAAAAGGGATAGATCAGCTGATGACAACACTAGCAGTAAGCTGTCATAATACTGGTATGTTGTTGCAACTGTTGTCATAATTGATACCTTGAAGGTTAATACCAGCACAATAGAAAACTAAAACAATCCAAGAGCAGCTTTCACAATGCTGCTGACATCACAATTGCCTAGTATAGCACTGAAGTTAGCAGTTGAAATCAAACACAAACAGGAATATAGTCAAACAAACAGCACAGTTAAAAGTTATAAACAGTAAACTGATGCTGTGTAATTCAAATACACAATGGTCTGATTTAAATCCAAACCCAAATTATTCTTTAGAATTGTAACCTCACAAACAGTTAAGAAATACCAACAGAGGTCCACCACTAAAACTAGAGTTAGGACAGACTCAAGTGACATGAAACTACTTAATATGGACATTGACAAACTGACTGCCAATCCTAAAATTGTTCAATCTCCCCATTCAATTGAACTCCTTCCAAGATATCTGGAAACAAGTTAAATAAGCCAGTGTTATTCCTATATTTAAATCAAGTGACAATACAGTTGTCATTAAATTCAGGCCCATATCTGTTTTCTCCACATTGTCCCCATTGTCCAAGATCTTGAAGAAGATCATCAGTGACCAGTTGGTGGAGTACATCTCCACATATAGTCTCCTCACCCCCAAACAGCATGACTTTAGGGAGATGCAACTGCACTAATTGAGCTAACTGAAGAGCTTCATGTAGTTCTGGAAAGAGGGGAATATGTAATCACTGCCTTCTCTGACCTAACTCCACTTCAGACTTTATCAACACCCCCCCCAAAAACTAGCTAAATACTAGATTCTCCCTGTGGTCTGCCTGATTAATATTAAAATGATATAATAACCCCACTCAAATAAACAGATTATGTAAAAAAGAAAAGTCTAGAGGATACAAAAAGCCCACTGCAGCAAATACAGTGCTGCAAGCCGCCAGTGCCTACCCACATAAACTAAAAGAATCAATACCATAAAACCAATATCTACTTTTCAAAAGAAACTGTACAATGAGACATTTGAACAGCAGGCTGCAGAATTGATGGAAAGATAATTGGGGGTATTAACATGCATTACTACGTAGGCAGCCCTGTTCAACAAGTCACTGGTAAAGAGAGTGGTTCCAGAGTACTGGAGAATGGCAGACCTAGTCCCTCTCCACAAAAGTGGGAGTAGGGAGGATGCTGGAAACTATATTCCTGTAAGCCTGACTTTGGAGGTGGGGAAAATTATGACATCACTGCTAAAAGAAAGGACAGTGGAGCATTTGGAGTCCAGCTGAGCACAAGTTCCAAGACAGCATGGATTTACAACAGGAAGGTCATGTTAAATGAATCTGTTAGATTTCTTTGACTGAGTGATCAGGGAAGTGGATCAGAGGGGAACTATGGATGTGGCCTACCTGGACTTCAGCAAGGTATTCAAGATCAGTCCACATAGGAGGCTTGTAAACAAGCTGGGTAGTCTGGGATTGGGTCACAAGGTTGTAAACTTGGCTGGAAATTTGTTAAGGGATAGAACACAAAGGGTGGTGGTAAATGGAACAAGATACAAGGAGGGGAGGGTGACCAGCAGTATGCCACAGAGATCAGTTCTTGGGCCAATCCTGTTTAATATCTTCATTAGTGACATTGCAGAGGGGCTGGAGGGGAAGGTGTGCCTCTTTGCAGATGGCACTAAGATCTGCAATAGGTGGATACTCCAGAAGGGATGGAAACATTGAGGAAGGACCTAGCTAAACTGGAACAATGATCCAGAGTATGGAAGCTGGGATTCAAGTGCAAAATCATTCACTTGGGGTGCAAGAACCAAGGGGAGGATAACATGTTGGTTGGAAAGTTGTTAGCAGCCACCAAGCAGGAAAGAGATCTGGGAATAATCATATCTGATTATCTAAAGGTGGTCGAACAATGTGCCAAGGCTGTGAGGAAAGCCAGCAGGATGCTGGGGTGCATAGGGAGTGGTATCACAAGCAGAAGAAAAGAGATGGTGATGTCACTATACAGGTCATTATTGAGAGCTCATTTAGAGTACTGTGTCCAGTTCTGGAGACCACATTTCCAAAATGACATAGACAGGATGAAAGCAGTTTAGAGAAGGGTGACAAAAATGGTGCAGGGCCTGCTCCAAAGGTCATATGAGGATAGACTGAAGACACTCAATATGTATACCCTGGAGGAGTGGAGAGAGAGAGGGGAAACATGATAGAGACTTTCAAATACCTAAATGAATAAATAAGACACAGGAGGGCAGCATCTTAAAAAAAGGAGTTACTCTAGAACAAGGAGGCACGATATGAGATTGGAGGGGGTTGACTAAGGGGCAACATGAGAAAGTACTTCTTCACAGAAAGGGTGGTGGAGGCATGGAACAGCCTACCAGCAGAGGTGGTAGGGGCAAAGTTAGTAATGGAATTCAAAACTGCATGGGACAGCTCTAGGGGAACCCTATCAAGACAAAAGTGGGAGGTAAAGCTACGGGTTAATGTAGGATCTGCAGATTTTTTGTCAGGTGGGGAAGGGGCAGACTGGATGGGCCTATCAGTCCTTATCTTCTGTCAAATTCTATGTTTCTGTGTTGGCTTGAGTCCAGAAGGAAAAGGCGAGATATGATACAAACATTTAAGTGCCTCAAGGGGAATCAACAGAGTGGACTATCAGCAACTGTTCAAGTGCAGAGAAGGGACCGTCACTATGGGGCATGGATACAAAATTGACCAGCTGGAGGAGCAGGAGGGATGCAAGGAAATGCTTCTTCATGGAGAGATTGGAGGACAAGTGGAATAGCTTGCCATGAGGAGTGGTTGAAGCAGAGGGTGTGAAGGGATTGAAGGTGGGGTGAGACAGAAATAATGAACTGATAGCAGTGGGTTCAAGGTAGATTTGAGGAGGTAGACCAGCAATACTAACTGAGTCTCTTAATGGGATCCCAGGCAAAGCCCACACAGTGATAGACTGGTACAGCAGTTGGTAGGACCAGACGAAACAATGTGGACCTACAGTCCTTTTCTGCCTGTAATAATCTACAGTATGTCCTCTCATTCTTCAAATGATAGAGTTAATAGGAGCAGAGTACAATACGGAACATGAGATAGCCCTTCTGCCTCAACAGAGGTCAGAAACACTTGTGTAGTGTGTTGCATTCTTACATGCATGTTCTTTAAGGAGTGCCACACAGGAATTTCTCAAACCGTTGGGCCACATGTCTTCACCTACATCAGTTGTCCTTTTGAGCAAGGTTACAGATGCAACACAAATAATATTTCCTCAAAAGGTGCTGGTCCAAGACAAGAGCATCACTGGACCAGCAAAAAATTTCAGTAAAAAAAAAATCTTGTACCCTCCCCACACTGCTTGATTCATTTGGATTTATTTTAGCACCTTTTAAAAGTCAAGTCTCACCCAACTCTAACTAGAATAGCTTTTAGCCATCAGTTTGTTAGTTTCTAGAGTTGACTATTGGCAAGCAGTGGAACTCATCTATCCATATTATTCCTTCTAAAGATGTGTAGTCCTATAAAAAAACTACTGCAGCCCTTTATTATTTAATTACAGTCAGCTTATATCCCAACACTGCAGCAAATGTTTCTGTAAAACAATGTCTTACAGGGTATGTATGACAAAAATAAAGGGGCTTTACTTCATACAGTAATATGGGATACTACTTCTTATTGTATTGCATATATTTTTATTTAGTATTACACCATGTCTTGCAGTACATAGCCTGTGATAAAAAGCTTAGATAAAACATACTAATTATTTTAATTATATTATATAACTGGCACATTTGTAAGAAGATGTTTGAATTTTCATAGGTTAATTAAGAGCTTTAACAAATTACTAGCAATTTTCACTGGTAGGGTATGGTATTTGTTTAAGCTTTTGAAGTGCAAACTTAATTAGAATTTATAGACTTTATTCTGCATATTTAAATGAACAAAAGCATTAATTCTGCATCTAAAGGAATTAGTATTAAATCATTCTAGCTTTTGGCACAGCAGTAGTAGCAGTTTAAAAAATACAGACTAATTGGTGCAGTGGAGATTAGAGAAGCATTAGACAGTTGCTTTGCATTTGTTTTATGGTATGTAGCATCTTTACTATAATGAAGTTTCTTCCATAAAATTGATCTATAAGAAACTTTTTTAAGGATTCTATTTTATATTCAATATGTTTGTATTTATATTTTACTTATTTAAATGTTTCACCAGGAAAGACATACTGAGCTGAATAGCAACACGTTTCCAGATGTGTCATGGGAGAAGGGGCAAGTGAGAAAGAAAATGTACAATTCTGAACATTTACCAAAAATGTTAAATTCTGAACATTTACCAATCAGTGTTACAATATTAACAGTATAATTAGAATAATTACACAACAGGAGAAGAGCTGTATAGGCAATATGCAGTAATAGGCACTCAGCTATAAGGCACTTAAATTAAGAGGTGATGTTGGAAGATCAGGGGATAAATGTGGAGGATTATACAGGGGATTCAGGTGTGGGTAGCAGGGGGCCGGGGAGAGTTATTAGTGGGGAGAAGAAGACAGAGGGGAAGAAAAACACAGGGGTTGATAGAGTAGAGGATCAAAGGTAGAGAATCAGAAGCAACTGCATGAAGGAGAGATGAAGTCAAGGAAAAGATAGGAAAGGGAGCAAAGGGAAGTGGCAGAGTGGTTGGATGGTGTGGGGGAGATTACACAGTTTAGGAAGGCAGAAAGAGAAAGCAGCCTGGACAGCTGAAGATGACCTAGGTGGGAGTGCTAAGGAGTGATAGCCAGAGTTGCAAAGAGAGTAGGGGCAAGGAAAAGGTGGAGGAAGAGAGGAGATGTAAGTGGGGAGGGAGCTAAAGCAGTGCTTGGCAATAAAGGAGGAGCAGTGTGCAAGGCTTCTGACTTCAAGGTAGAGGAGGGAAAGGGCAGTGTAATTGGAACACTGTTGAGTGAAGGCTAGGCAGTCAAGGGCAATCTAGCAGAAGGGGTGATAGAGAGGATCCAGTCTGGCTAGAGTGGACTTTGGAGCAGCACTGTAAACAATGTCTCCATACTCAAAAGTAGGGAGAATAGTTTTCAGTAGAATGGCTCTGTGAGCCAGCAAGGGGATGCAACTACAGTTTTGGTACAAGGCACCTAGTCTTGTGTGCAACTTTTTGTGGATGGCATCTACATGCTCAGAAAAGTCAAGGTGACAGTCAAGCCATACCCTGAGGTACTTGAAGAAGGGGACATCCTTGATGGGGGGACCCATCAAGGGTGTAGAAGGAGGGGAGGGCTGTAATTCTGGAGAGCTTTTGCCTGGTTCTGAAGGTCATTGAGACTGTTTTCTTTACACTGAGGGAGAACTGATTTGAGTAGAACCAGGGCTGGATGTTGTCAAATTCAGTTGGAGGCTAGCCATTAGATCAGTGGGGGAGAGACAAGACAGAAATATAACTGCATCATCTGTGAACACATGTATGGATGCAGAGGTACAGGCAGTAGGGAGGTTATTTAGAAAACTTAAGAAAAGAATATAACCAAGCATGGGTCCTTGGGGGAACATTAGTGCTGATGGGGGAGAGGGGACTGTGAATTATTAATTTTAACTGATTGAGTCATACCCACTAGGTTTGAATGGAACCAGTTAGTATCTTGGGTGGAAAGTCCCGCAGCAGTATGCTTGGCAAGGAGAAGGGGGCGGGCTATGGTGTTGAAGGCTTTGGCCAGATCGACAAAAATAGCAGAGGTAGTCTGGCCCTGATCCATACCAAATAAAATGGGAGTCAGTCAGCCTTAGAAGGGAGGAGGAGGTAGAGTGGAATTTATGAATGTCAGACTGAAAAGGGGTTGAAGAATGAGGATGAGCTAAGGAAGGATGGAGTTGAGAAACCATTGTGCTTTTTAAGTTTAGCAAGGGTAGGAAGTAAGGAGATAGGGTGGTAGCTGCCTGGAAAGGAGGAGTTACCACCTTACAATATGTGGGGGGGTATGACTCTAGCATGCTTCCAATCATGAGGAACAGGGGTGAGGAGAAGGATAGTTTTTGAGGAGAGGAGATTGGAAGACAGATGCAGTGGCAGAGAGATGGAGGAGTTTAAGGTCAAGCCCAACCAGGCTCTTGCCCTTGAGGGGGTTAAGAGCAATAAGGCCCTTGAGGGTGCCTACTTAAGAGCTAGGAGGGCCTTGAGGGTGTCTGCCAGTGTGGTTGGGGAAAAGAAGAAAAGAGGAGATGGCGAGGCTGGTGGGGGGAGGGTGGAGGTGGGAGGTAGGGAGTAGAGAAGGGAGTAGAGAAGGGAGGAGGAACAGAAGGTGAAGAAAGCATTGAATTCAAAAGTGACAGAAGGGGGGGTAAGAAATGATTGTGTCCCTCACCTTGAGGAATAGGATGGTGGACTGGGGCGGACGTGAGAAGAGGATGAGGATGACCTTCCAAAACTTAGATGGGTGGTTAATGTTGTTTTGAATGATGGCAGAAGAGTATTCATTCTTAGCATGTTTGGTTGCTCTGGTGCAGGCATTTCATAAGGCTTTGTATTTGTGTAAGACAGCATAGCAGTTTATGAAGTTATGACATAGAATGTTGTCTAGTTGTTCAGAAGGTATTTCTTCCAGAGGTTCCGTTATGTGGATTTCTTATCTGGGGGTATCTCATGATGTTTTGGATGTCTGCCTCTGTTTTTCTTCTTGTATTTATATTTTTGGCACTGAGGATGTATTTGTCTATATATTCCATATTTATGGTGCAGAGAGATGTTATTGCTTCTTTTTCCATTGCTTTGCGAGTGGTTCTTGTATTTCCTCTGTGGCTTGTGGGTCCAGTAAAGGTTCCGTATCATTCTCTAGCTGGGTCAGTATGTCCTCAATTTCTCTTTCTGAGTTCTTGTCTGGATTGTCCATGCTAGACACAATTTTTGGATTGTTAATTTATTTTTGAGAGGTAGTTTTGCTGTGGGGTGTCACTTTCAATTTTTCTCTTTTGAGAGTTTTACTTCTTTCTTGTTTTGTTTTCTCCATTTCGATGTGTGCTCCTCCTCTGTCTGTCTCCATTTCAGAAATATAAGTAGGATGAGGAGAGTGGTTCTCAACTTGTCTGCTATGAATTGTGTCCTGGTGTGATCTGTTACTAAAACATGAACAATATTGGATTTACGTACTTAGGGCTATGGAGGGAAAAGGGTTGAATGGACACCTGGAAATTAAACCCTTACTGAAAAAGTAAAATATAAGGTGTTTGATACAATGTTTTAGCATGCATTAGAACTGTACATAGTAGATCATTGTTTGTTTTGTGTGGTGAAGGTTTCACTATTTCACACTTAAGTATTGCATATATTGTTTTATGTGTTATTTATGGTTAAGGGTTAAATATTTTTCTATCCTAATTTTCTATTTCTATTTATTTTTTTCTTTACAGATATGCACCAACAGTCCTCTGCTGACAGTTTAAAGAAACTAGTGCAATCTCCAAACAAAATATATATAGTAATCAGGTTTGCAGTCAGTTTCCTTTGGAAATACAGATTAGTGCCAAGTTTTAGTGTGAGCACAATACTGTTTTAAAAGGGTCTGAAAATAGTGCTTGTCCACTAAATTAGGGACAGCACCTTTAAAATTTAATAACACTGCCTTCTGTAGATTGTTTTTATAATGTTTTTTAACTTTTTCATGTTGAGCACCGATGAACTCATTGCATGTTTTGGAGAGCTGTGCACTGTGTCTTTAAATATTTCACTATTTTAGTGAGACACTGGTGTAACCATAGCCAGCTTTGAGAAAGAACTGATTTGTTTTAAACGTGTCAGGTGATGTGGTGATGTCATGAGGAAGCAGGGAGCAGGAAGTAAGCAACCATGTTAAATGCTGCTGAGGAACTTATCTGTATGTGAATTTTGCACAGCTTGTTTGCACTGAATAAAAGGATTTACACTTCACAGCAGCCATGGTTGGTGAGTCTTTATCACTTTTTCCTAAGCTTTGGGACTAAAAATACAAACTTTTAACCAAATGGTAAAACGGAGGAGCACAAGCTCTAAGCCTTTAGCTGTGCCAGTGTCCCAGGTTGTTTCCAGCCTACACTTTTGCTTAATTTACTACAAACCTGGCACAGCATTCCTTGGTGCAGTTGTACCAACTCCACTCTGCAACTTAGGTTAAGGGACTTAATGTTATTGCATAATTTGGATAGTGAGGGAGAGAGACAATTTTTTATTAAAGTCCCCAAGGATGAGTAGCTCACCAGACAAGGCATGAGAGGAGATGGTGGAGAGGAGGTCTGTGATAGTGGAGGATGGCCAGACCAGGGTAACAGTAAATGCCAGCCACAAAGATGGTGACAGAGAAAGGGGGAAAGAGTCTGATGACAAGCAATTCATAAGCAGAGGGGGAGGAGATAGAGAGTATTGGGACAAACTGAATGGTAGAGGTGAGGTAAATGGCAACCATGCCCTCCCCCCAGTAGCTTGATCCTGTTGGGTAAGTGAGTACTGAGAGATGACACCTGCAGCATCCAGAATCTTGAGGGAAAGCCAGGATTCTGAGATTACCAACACAACCAGTTGGAAGTTAAACATGGATGTTGTAACAAGTTAATTTTTTGGGAAGGAGGCTATGGACATTTATGTGTGCCACACTCAGTCCTTTGGGGAAGCAGGTGGTGGTAGTGGGGTAAGCAGGGCCAGGATTTGGCTCTATAGCACCTGCAAGCAGTAACAGCAGGTATATAAGGAGCTTAGTGGGAATAGTGTAGTATTTGCTTGGTAGCTGAGGAAGAGAATAGGGGTAAAGTGGAGGATGGGGGAGGAGGAGAGCAAGTAGCTAAGAGTAGTAAGATGAAGGTTAATCAATGGTAGAAGAGAGCAGTTAGGAAGCCAGGGGGAATGGGAGAGAGAGTGAAAGCTAGAGGTAAGAAGGGTGGAGGAAGTGGAGGGAGGAATATAGCAGGAAGGGGAAGGGTGGGTGAGTCAGTGGGAGGGAGGATAGCAAGGGTAAACAGGAGGGGGAGGAGAGATAGGGAGAATTGGAGCATGCTGCAGTGGCAGGAGACCAGAAGGTTAGAGATAATCAGATGGGAAGGGGTAAAGGAGGACAGCTACACAGAATGAGTGGCAGGAGTGGCAGGAGGCCAGAAGGTTAAAGATAATCAAAATGGAACGGGTAAAGGAGGAGAGTTATACATAAAGGAGGAGTTTGGGGAGTAGTGAGTATCAGCAAAGGAGCAGGAAAGGAGGGGATTGAGCTGGGAAGTACCACAGTAAGGAAGAAGATCAGGGGGCCCTAAATAGGGAGTTGTAAGCAGAGCATAAAAGGAGAGAGTGATCAAACTTTAGCAAGACTAGACTTACACATTGATAAACAGCTATAGCAGAGACTATAACAAAGCTAGAGCACAAATAGAAGAGAGTGTAATACTTTAGTACACTAGACGTAAACATTGGTAGTCAGCTATAACATAACCCTACTGTGAAAAGCTGAAGGACAATAGGAAGAAGGGTTGACAGTGAGGAAGTGGTTAAGTACCTACAAAAGTACTACAGAGGCTGTAAAAATGGTCCGACGTCTGGCAGCTGAAGTTCAACACAAAAAAATGTAAGGTGATGCATTTGGGTAAAGAGAACCCAAGGACAGAGTAACACTTCAATGGAGTCCAGCTCAGCACCGCACAGGAAGAATGGGACCTTGGTGTCATCATAAGCAGAAACCGTAAACAGACAAGCCAATGCAACAAAGCTTATAGGGTTGCCACCTATCTGTTTTTTGACTGGATAATCTTGTTTTTAGGGCCCTTATCGGGTCATCCGGTTTTGATTAAATGCAGTCCAGTTTTTCTGCCATTTTGAGTGCTCATATACTTTTAAAACTGATGTATCAAATCCTTCACTGTTTTGGATGCATTGCATGTCTAGGCAGTGGTGAAAGTGGTTCAAAAGAAGTACAGGAACTGTATTCAAGTCTGAAAACTGAGCCTTGCTAGGGGGGTCCGGGGGCATGCCCCCGCGGAAAAATTTACAAAAAAATGAGTCAATTTGGTGCATTTTAGAGAATTCTGGATCACAATCTGTTTTGTAAGCTGAAAACTTTCAAGTTATATTTTAGTAATCTGTCTTCCTCAAAAAAAGTTGATCTAGGTTAATAACTTAACATATTTATCATGAAATGGGATGTATGTAGTGGGTTTTAAGATTCACATTTTCAGTCTGCAAGATCATATACACTCCTTCCCACCCACCATTTTGGTACACAACTGGGTATCCTTATATGGCATAAGACTGATGAATACATAATACAGTTAAGAAATAATAGGGAACCAAAGAGATAGATGTTAACTAAGATATAACTCACAACACACCATCTGTAGACTAGGCCTTAATGCATGCACCTGGTGTGTTGTGAGTCCTAAGGACAACGATCCTTCCCAGTATATTTATGCCTGAAGTGTGACATAGCACTTATTAAATGACATTTTCCAGCTGGAAAAATCATACAGAAACGTAAAATTAATCAGAAATATATTTTATTCATTCACAAAAGAAAGAAAGTACCTATACAGACTGCATGAGTTAATTTGATATCGAAATCAAAAGAGTCAAACACATATATTTCATACAGTATTATACAATTACAGTGTATTGTAGAATGTTGTTATGGATTGAGTTGTTATGCTGCAGTAGCAATGTCATCACAGCTGTTATGCTGCACTAGCTATATCAGTACTGCAGCATAACAACTTGGAATGCTGCCACATAGTTGCTTTCCTCAATCCAGTTAAGCTGGAAGAAAAATTATTCACCTTAGTAATGCTGTTTCTTCTAATGGAGTCTTGCTGTATTCTGACATATTGCAGTGATGTCCAACCAGGGCTGTCTGGCCCAATCTGGAGTAATCAGAATCACCTTGCAGGGTTGAGACCTGATTTTGACTAACACCTGAACAGGAGAGAAAGGGAAGCATACAGGAACTTCCCTTCCCAATTGAGAACTAGGGTATCAGGGGACTGGGCCCAACACTGGGGCCTGCAGCAAAAGAGAGCAAGTTGGTGATTGTCTGGGGCTGCAAAAGATCCATCTGTGGAGTGCCCCATCTGTGATCCAGGGACCATTCGTGATGGCCCTGAGATATCCTGCTGAGAGCATCTGCCAGGACATTGTCTGCCTGGGAGGTGTACTGCTGTAAGAGGTGTTCAGGAATAGGCCAGAGAGCATAACTTCATTGCCTCTGTGCACAAGGCCATAGACCGAGTGCCCCCTGTTTGTTGATATACCACATTGTGGTGGTATTGTCTGTCCTGATCTGAACTACTTTTCTGAACAGACTTGGTAAAGCTTGAAGTGCTAGAAACACTGCTCTGAGTTATAATAGATTGATGTGAAGCAGAGATTCCTCAGGAGACCACAACCCTTGGGTGGTCAGGTTCCCAAGTTGGCTCCCCAGCCCAAGAGGGATGCATCTGTAGTAAGGATTAGAGAATGAGACTGGTGACAAAAGGAACTCCTGTGTTAGATTGTCCTGATCCTGCCACCACTGTAACGCCTGGCCAGGGACCTGTTTAGCTAAAGCCATTACAGTGTCCCATCTAGATTTCTGATATCTAGCTGTATAGGCCATATAATTAGCCTGCCTGAGTCCCAAGGATGCTGCCATGTACTGTTTCTTTGCCATGGCATCAATCCTGCTGGAGTCCTTATCTGGGTGGTGTGAAGCCAAGGGTATATTGCCTTATCACAGGCAGCAGCCTGCACTACCCCAACATGGCTGCATTGTTGGTAAGTGAACTCCATATCTGAGCCTGAGAGATTATACTTTTGTCCATTCTCTTGTCCACAGGAGGTATAGAATTAGGAGTCTTTAAAATTGTTATTGCCTGTTTCCCAAAGGACTTATGAAGGGAATAGACAGCCTCCAAACTTTGGGATATCCATATATCCATTTCAACATAGTCATGCTCCTCCTGGTCATCCACAGCTTCTTTCATAGGAAGCTGAAGAGTTTCATCCACTTTTTTGTAGAACATAAAATGGGAAGGGGAGTCAGAAAGCCTAGGAGGAGAAACCCCTGAAGGTCTGTCTGGGGAGATGTCCGGGTCAATAGGCACATCCAGACTTTCGTAATCACCCTCACTATCCTCATACTCTCCTTCCTCCTCCTCCTCCTCCTCATCTGGTTCATAAAAGTCTTCTAAAGTATAATCTGGAACCGGGGAAACCGACCGAACCGAGCCCCTTCCTGATGGCCCCATTTTGATCGGAACCAGGGTTAGCAACTGAACAATCCTTATCGCTATGGCTATTTCATCAGCGGTCAGAGAAGGAATTTGTGGATCAGCACCGGCTGACTTATCCCTTCTTTTTCTTTTAACCTGAACCGACTCCTCAGACAGAGTCTCAACTGAGCTCGAGCTCAGCGTTCCATGCCTGGCATGGAAAGTTAACTCTTTCATCTCCGGGGCAGTTCAAAGGTTGGACATCACTGCAATATGTCAGAATACAGCAAGACTTCATGTTGTTTAAGTTGTTTGTTTTTCAAACTTGAACTTGAGAAATATCTGAGGCACACTGTGTCACTTAAAAAAAATGCTAAATTTCTATTTTCTGTTGCCTTCTCCAGCTGGTTTAGTGTTATTTTCTGTGCTGTGGCTTGCCATGCACTATAAAAGACTATGTATGAGCACTCATACACAAATGAGAAATTCATGTACCTTGATGTTCTCTTGTAACAGAGCACCTCTTGTCCTATGCTCACAAGGTCATCTGTTACCATGGAAACCTCTCCATACAAGATATCATTGTTATGTATATAAGCTCATACACAATCCTCTATGTTTATGAATATCCTGTATCCTCAGTGGCAAGCACATCATATGACAGTGTGAATTTTCTCCAGTAACTCACAGATGAGAAATAGCATTAGAAGCATAATTAAACACATTTTAAATATTTTCTCATGGATACATTGTATAATCACAGTAAGGAAAACAGGGTATGGGTTATGAGGGATTTACCCATTCCTTGTGTGGTTACGCCAGTGCGGTGCCTGGCACACCATACATGGCGTTGGTAACTCCTGCACAACCCATACCTGTTGTGCATGACTGTCTAAATACAAGAAGAGCACCTCTATGCACAATCAAAGTGCTTTTCCTCCTCGAGTCCTGATTCCAATGGACCTATCAATCTCTGCTCTTGAGGTCATAAGGAATCAGAACCCTTCTGTGACAGCAAACAATGGGTGTGAATAGTTGCCCATCCAGTATTTTCTGTGTATTGCAACATATGCCATCAATAAAAAATGTCATAAAATCAAGGTTAACCACATACTAAACATTTTTTCTTTTTAAAGGCAGCTTTGTGCTGCAGCAATGCCATGCTGTCAACCTTTTACAATCCATTAACTGGAAAACATAAGAACTGTTAATAGATATGATAATCTAATGTGTCCTCTGCATAAAGTTTCCAGTTATTTTATGTTTATTTTCACTGTACAAACACTGGCAGAATGAGTTGTTTCTGTCATCATAGCATGGCACATTGTATAGTTAACCACCTGCTGCTTTTCTCAAACTTTTTTAATTGACAAGTAGAGGTAGCCATTTATAACATTTATAGTATACAGATATAAAGAACTGTTGTGATAATACAAAAACAAACATTTCTGAAATCATTTTATTCTTTCTTCTAGGGTGCAGAGGAAAATTGCTGACAATATCAACATTAACTGAACTATAGAATGAATCGTGTGAGATCAGCCCTATATTAGGCCATTACAGGAGGCAGTATAGCATAGTATGTTAAGGCTCTGAGTTGAAGATCTGGAGACCTGTTTTCAATCTCACAGCCAGCTGTGTGCATACTGTGTTATCCTGTGCTGCTGTGCAAGTCAGTTAAATAAGATTTGGCTTAGTGTACTACTCTTGGTCAAACAATGTTAGTCCCATAGTAATATATATAAATGTTAAGCCTTATTATATGCTGAACAAGGCTTAACACTGTAATATGTATGGGAGCCCTTAATATTAACTGGCATCAAGCAGTTTAGAACCTTGTCGTGCCATCACTAGAACATCTCTAGGTTGTTAACCCTTTGAAGTTTGTGAAATGCAGGGCAGATTCCTTCCTGCAGAAGAAAAAGTAGATACAGCTGTCAAGTGAACCTTAACAGTGGTGGGCCTAATGCCTAGGCCATAAAAATGGACAAGATAATCCAGAGTTATAGATAGGTCAGCCGAATGTGGCAGTTAATTTCTCTGATAATACTAAATGCTGAATATGTTCCGCTTGGAATCATAAGTCTTTCTGGTGGAAGGATTCCTACACACCTTAAAAACATCCAAGACCCCTTGTGAAAGATGCAAGCCTGCATACTCCTACACTTCAAGATCCAGGCCTTTAGCCTGAGAGAACTGAGATCTGGACAATTAATCCTCCTGTAAGAGACGGTTAGGGTGTCGTGCCTCATGGGAAAGCAAAGGGGAATTGTGACTGATAGGGACAATAATAGAAGATACAAAGGTTGCCTTGCCCAATCTGGTGCCACCAATATAACTGTACAGGTCTGAGACCTGCTTTTTATCAGTACTCTAAAGAGAAGAGGAAACTGGGTAAGGCATACTGGAACCTGTATGTGCAATCAAACAGTAGAGCATCATGAGGCATAGACACCAGAAGTGGATGTCTGCAGCAGAGCAGGGGGAGGTGATGATTGTCTGAGGCTGCAAAGAGATCCATCTCTGGAGTGCCCCACCTCCTGAAAATAATGTGAAGAATCTGATGGTTCACAGACCACTCGTGTGACTCTGAGAGATCCTGTTGTGAAAAGTTCCCGTACATTGTCCTTCCCTGGAAGATGCATTGCTATGAAGCTATGAAGGGAGTAAGCCATAGTCCACATCTTTTCAAAAGAGATTCCATAAACCACCATTGTCACTAGATGACTCATCTTCACATTTCTCTTCATGTATGAAGTACTGTGGGCTGGTCGCCTTCCATGAAGAAGCCATGACTTAACATATGGTTCTGGATTCCATTGGATAAGAGGAGGACCACAAGTGGAAATGAAAATGAGATCCGAAATGTGACTGACAGACAGGCGATTGCGTACAGCAGAAGCAATGATATTCATCCAGCTGAAACCTCTCTCGCACTCAGCATTGCTAGTTGGAAGTGTGTTAACAGCAAGTTGTAAGGGTTTCAGCTTGTCAGGTATGCCACGGCCAGCACACTCCTTATACTCTATGTACCCAAGTACAGTATCCTTTTCTTGAAGAAAGAACCTGTTTAGCAGTTCTTTGATCTCAGACTCTCCATACCTTACATTATCTACAGTTATGTCATCTAGATTGAGTACCGCTAGCTGATTTATGAGATCTTTATATTGGTCTTCCAAAACTGGACCTCCAGCTCTTGTACCGACTGAAGTGAGCAATCGACTTTCTAGATTATCAACTAGACACTGAATGAACTGTGAATGATTTATCTCTGGTGTTTTTCGCAAAGTGCTGAGTTTAACACAATTAAATTCACCACATTCTACAGCCTTTGCAGCTTTCTCAAGAGCCTCACCGGGATACTGCTTCATGCTGTTTAATCTTGCAATATATCTGTGCAAGAGATGATTTGCACGAGGCAATGTCATTGTTCGTTCTTGAAGTAGCTCAGACAAATCTTTCATTTCCTTAAGTCGTCCATCATGATGGCAAGATTCTTCAGAAAGCAGTGAAGAAAGAGTTCCAGCTAGACCACTAAATTTCGCTTTTCCCTGGAAGGACGGTTCTCATCCTGAGCTGCAGTTGTGAAGTGAGCATACAGTGCAGAATAATTGCTCCATACTGCATGCACAGTTCGGAAACTGGATGCCACCCATCTTACATCTAGCACCCTGCCAATTTTTTTACCTCTCCATGAACAGAGGATGCCGCTCAGCAAGTTCCTCTCATTTTGGGAGACTGACTGTACAGTGCATGCAGTGAATTCATGAAGCAATTAAACTGGTTAATACCTGAACAGGCATGTACAACATCCCCACAGCAAGCTCAATCTGTGATTTAGACAGTGCCACACTACAAGGTGCGGGAAATCATCCAGAAGTAAACGAGCAACACCAGACTTGGCACCCATCATGACACTTGCTCCGTCTGAACAGAACCCAATCAAAGATGTCTTTAAAAAAGAGTCTGTGAAGTCATGCTTTTTTAATGTTGCAATGATAATGCCTTTTATAGTCAAAGCATTTGTACTAGGTAGTTCAACCAAATCCAGAAAAATAGTTGCAGGTTGAACAGAATCATTAAGTCCTGCTTTTATGTAGATAATAAGAGTGCATTTATTACTAACTGTTGTAGACTCATCGACAAACACAGAGATCTTTGACTGTTGTAGTATAATCTGGTGTATAACTCGTTTACGATTTCCGATGCTATATGGGATATAATATCAACACAGCTCAGACGGGATTGCAAAACCCTCCCCATATCAAGACCATTTGCAATCTGAAGATCAATTAAAGCAGAGTGGTCTAAATAAGGCCTTTCTGACTTAGCAATGTAATATGCTGTTCTGAATACCCTATTTGTTGTTTCCATTGCAGATTTATGTTGCTCACCTATAATATTTTGCATTACGTGACAGTTTGCCTGTTGTATAATATTGTTTGCCATTTTATGTGCATGCGAATTCCGGTGTTCCCAAATTTTTTTCCTTAATGAATTCTGTTGCTGCTTAGCATCAGTGCCATTAGGGCCAATACGTACATTTACCCATAGCTTTTGACAATGTCATTCCTGAGATACTCAGGACCAAGACCACCAACATTCTTACATGTTCTACATCCTAAAAAGCCATCTATTACAACAAGCCAATGGTTGCTGTCTTTAAAGTGATCATATTGTTCTTTTGACCAGCACACAGGAATGGAGCTTGTGACGTTACACTGTCCAGTAGTGGTCATGGAGATGTTTGATGTGGTAGCATCACTCTCATGTGATTCATACTAATGTTTACTCTTGGATTTTCCTGATCTATACTGTCACATTCAACTATAACTTTTGTTTTGCTGTTTTTGAAAATGTGAAATAAAGTTGTTTGCTTCATATTCCAACTGAATGTGTTATTCTTTGCCAGATGTTTTCTGGGGAGGGATTGGACAACAGAATAAAGTATGAGCAGGATCACTTCAAGTTAAAGTATCTAAGATAGTATATCTAAGTTACAATCTTTGTCTAGACAGCAAACTGCACTATCTTGCTTCAAGAGGAAGCTCTTGCAGCTGGTAACTCAGTTAGGACTGATTCTCAAGCAGTATAATCTGGGTCATGCTCCTGTATAGAAGGGGATACCCACCAGCAAAGTGAGACAACATCAAGCAACCTGGATAGTCACACACTGGAAGGGGGAGGGAGGGCAGCAGTGGCTGCCTTGACCTGTCTAGAGAAGGAGGGATCTATTTTAGTCCTGAGGCTCCCTGGGCTTGAGGGCGGGAGGGTGGTCAGTTTCCCGAGGACGAGGCATGTTCCATTGTGGTCAATTTGAACTCCGCTAAAAATGCAGAGAGAATTCTGAGCTTTATCACGTTTTCAGGAGTTGAAGGAATGCCAATGGGGCAGGCATTGGTGTTGTGTTTAGGTACGAGACAGAAGAGACATGCTGAATGCCTGTCCTTCTGTGCCATCTAGCCCAGAGGAGCACTTGTTAACGTGCCCCTTGGATGAAGCTGACATAGATGCTGTGAAAATTACAAAGAAAATGGTGGAGAAAGAAGGAGACGCATCGGTACTGTGGTGGCAGGCTAGAAATAATTTTTGAGATTCCTGATCGAGGGACAGGTGAGGTATAAATTTTGCCTGTCCCATGAAAGTTCTACCTGTCCACATTTTTATAAAGTGATTTTTTTTTGAAATATCTAACAGAAAACAGTATGTGAAGAGAAAAACAATAAGAGCTTTTTGCCCCCAAAACACTAGAACAGAGAGATGACTGCTACAGCAGACTTTATTCTGTCTCCCCACAAACTTTATTCAGTCCCCTCACCCTGCACTTGCAGAGCCTCCACTATAGCCTGCCTTACCTTTGAGTACTTTTTTTTTTAACCCCCCCCAAAATAGTCATGTAAATGCTATTAGCCTGTTTAGTCTAATGCTTTTTTAACCCCCAAAATTCACTTAAAGGGTGTCTGCTGAAGCACAAACTTTGTTTAGCCCTCCCTCCTCTCCCATTCACTTGCAGAACCATACTGTTTCCTGCCTTAACTGAGCCCCCCAAAGAGTCCTGTAAGGCTTACTATTTAGAGTAAGGCTTTTACCACCCCAAAACACTGAAGGGCCCTTTGCTGAAGCACACACCTTAGTCAGTCCCCTCCACTTGCAGAGTCCTGATGTAGCCCTGCCTTAACTGTGTCTTCCCCAAATCACCATGAGTCCTGTAAAGGGTTGTTTGGGTTAAGGCAAATTCTGACACCAAAACACTGGTGGGATATTTGTTAAATCAGACTTTATTCAGTCCCCCTACATACACACACACACACACACACACACACACACACAGTCACCTAAAGGCAGATATATCTGCCTTGTCGGATATTTTTTATTATGAATTATTAATCCTTGCCTGCACACAGTATCAGTATTTACTCTATTCAGTCCTCATTGCTGCCCTCGTGAGATCGACACAATAGCTTTGGTAGGGCTTTGAAAATGAATGTACTTACACAGTCTGAAAACTCACTCTCCCGGCTCCCGGACGTCTTCCCAGAGCGCACACCACACAAAATAACAAGAACATGTGTGTGCTGACGATCCGCATGTGTGGTTGACACTCTACCGTTACTTGGAGATGGCAGTTCCAACCCGCCACCCTGTCTGGATCATGCAGTCAGGTGATACAGACAGTGAGACTCAGTGACAGCAGTGGGCTGGGCAGGCGGCGATACGTTGCTTCAGATGTCTCAACGTCCCTGACCTCCTCATCGTCTCTTTCCTGCCACCACCTTCACGTATTCTACAGGGTCCTAGCGCTAGCAAATACCATTTCAATGTAAAAGTAAACTGCCTGTCCAAGGGACAGGCACACTTTCAAAAACAGCTGTCCCCAATGAAAACCAGCTGTCTGGAACAGGGCAGACAGCCAGTTATTTCGAGCCCTGGTGAGTGGTAACTGAAGATGAACTAACCCTGACCATGTGGCTGGAAAGAACTGGAGCACATAGGCAACTCCTCACTTAGATTGGGTGACATCAGGGGGGCGGGGGGTAGCCGACGATGGCGGGTAGAGGCGGTGGCCGCACGTTGGTACTGCTGGAAAAAAAATAATTGCCAGGAGCAGTCATCACTCAATGTCAGCCCTAATTCTGTTACGTGTTGCAAGAGCTTTCTCTCGAAGTCACATCTGATGACGACTACTATGGAGCTGAATTTATAGAACTGTTGGGTAAGACTATCAAGAATGTGGACAGACCACATACATGAGTCATTTAAGATACCTGAAATTGACACTGACTGTCCCCAATGGTACTGCATAGAAGAAAGGTATGAATAATATGTACACCAGTAGCCTATGCTCTCTATTTAATAGCATTAAACATATAGGCAATCACTACCAACTAAAAGCAAAATGAAGCCAAAGCACACGTCCCTCTCCAATTTCGTTACTTCTGTCAGGCAGGCCGACTATCAAATATACTAGTTAATGGTGGCTGCTGCTTGCAAACTGAACTGCATGCACTTCAGTTATCCAGAAAGGACAAACATCTGTGGCTGACTAACCTAAATGTAATGAACATGCAAAGCTGTAATACCATGTATACAATACCTTCTTAAATACAATGAAATGTAAGCTTAAGAAGTTTAATACAGAAGTTCATGATAGTGCAGAAAAATATTTCCGATACTGTTTTAGTCCATTTCTGTAGAATAAGTATACATCAAAATGCTCACCATTATCATGAACTATGACCTTAAAACAAAAATTATACCACGGTCATAAGTAAATAGTCCATGAAATCGTCAGACTGGCAGTTTACCACTGGTGTCAGTCCGTGTAATACAAGCAATATGTACAGCAACTGGCTTACTACCTCCAGGACCCACTTGTCTGAAGTAACGGACTTCCAGTCCTGGATGAAGTAAGCCAGCCTGCCCCTACAGGAATGGGGTCGACCTGGGTTGACACATCAGGGTGTCTGCTTGGCAAGAGCTTAGGTTGAGGGTGGGCTGCTCATCCCCTTCTGCCTCTCCTTCTGAATACCCCCTGAGAAAAGAGAGGAGGCCTGTGCTTGATAGAAAGGCCTATGAAAAGACCTGCCCTAGCTTGCTGCCTTGGAGGAGTTGTCTGCCTTTCCTTGGCCCTGTGCACTCCTGAGGTGGTCCATACTCGTCCATCTTTGCATGTAATTTCTGTCTGATACCCAAACAAAGAATTACCCATTTTTTTATTTTTTATTTTAAACCTATAAGAACCCGGTTCCATACACTAAATTCCAGTAGAAATCTATGAGCTGCTGACTAGATATATAGTGGTTGAAAGCCATTACAACTTAAGGACTGTTCGGTGCATTATGTGAAAAGGTGTGCTGCAGTCTCTCACACCACATGTCAGCTCCCGATTAGCAGGTGTCCACAACACAAAACCATCAATACAATTATTAGTACTGTACCACTCATGCAGATCAATAAGGAATTCAGGTTCCAGGGTCATAAATCATAACCATGAGGTAAACACCTTGAGATGTTATGTCATATTGATGACAACATGTTAAGGGTGTAATCTGCTTGACTTAAGTTAATAAAAAAGGCTCCCCATACATTATATAGAGAATACTGGATGGGCAAACTACATTACATAAGAACTACTGCAACAGTAGATATTACTTTGAGAGGCTCTTGCAGTCGGTGATTACATATAGGACTGAAGCCGGACTGTGTCAGGACTCCCCAGAAAAATTTATAGGTAGCAGTCTTTGGTGGGGGACCACCCCCACGTCAGGTGACCGATGTCATGTGATATCAGTATAAAAGGCTGGTCCCCCATGCCAGTCTTCCAGTTCTTTCCCACCAAAGGCCAAAAAGGCAAGACGAGAGAGAAGTAGATATTTCCCTTCCTGGAAAAGGAGTTGAAAAAACTAATGGGGATGGAGGGCAGGAAGGCATTACCTACTGCAAGAGCCTCTCTCGAAGATCTACTGTTACGATATGTTCTTACGTAACTGTCCAATCTTATTTCGAGAGGGTTCTTGCAGAAGGCTCTGTAGAGAGACCATTCAGAAGCATTTACACTGTGTGAGTCAGAAGGAGTAGGGATGACATACATGGTGATTAACCACAAAGAAGCAAAAAAACAGAAAACAACTGGTTTGTAAGACCGACAAATGACTGATGAGCTGAGGAATTTAACTGCGAGGTGCTGTGAAAGCAGATGGCAATAAGGAAGTGGAAGGTGGGTGTGGGGACCACCCAATACTGATGTCATATGCGTCGGTCACCGTATGTGGGGATTCCACCACAGACTGCTAGCTAGAAATTTTTCCGTGGGGTCATGGCGCCATCTGGCTTCAGGCCTCTATGTAATCACCTACTGCAAGAGCCCTCTCAAGTAATATCAACTGTATGCAACCAGTGTTCAGCCACAGAGGGTCTATGGAATCATAACCCGGTGACAGAACACAGTGGTTGTGCATAAAGTTGCTCATCCTTTATTTGTAATAGTGTATAGTAGTATTGTGTGAAAATGTACAATATGTAAGATTTTTTCTCTGTTTCGTGATCAAACTGACTTGTGAACTCTCTACATGTTCTACAATACTGTCTTCGCACAGAATTAAATACAGGAAAGCAACAATGTGCCAGCATTCTAAGTGATTCTGCTGCAGTACTGACATCAACATAATGATGTCAGCAGTACAGCAGAACAAGCATATTGTATTAACTGAATTCCATGCATAACAGCATTCCACCCTACAATATGTACAATTTTAAATTTGTCATGTACTCTTCACCTACATGCTTACTAACCACCCAGTGCCCAAAGTCATTCCTTTAAGGCAAGACAAGGCAAAGCAAAATTTAATTTTCTATTCTCAATCCCAGAGGCAGTGTACATTCACATAAATAAAATTAAAAGAACAACACACAATAACACTTAATACAATTTCAACAACATCAGTATGGGACACTCAACATATACACAGTAACCACCATTAAAGATTTAAGGGCGGTAGCTCACCATCTCGGCATGTGTTTCCATCTCGTGGATGAGATTACAGCATGCACATCTCAAGCTTCGTTCCAGAGGTTCATATGCTGTCATCTCAACCTTCGATGGAAACACAGCCTGCTATGTATGGTTGTCCATACATTATTCTCTCCTCTATATATATATATATATATATATATATACTGTGTATATATATATGTGTGTGTGTGTGTGTGGAGAGAGAATACTGGCTGGGCAACTATGCACATCGAAGCTTGTCAGGTCCATTGGAATTAGATCTCCGAGATTGCAAAACACGCTTGTTGTACATTGATTTGCTAGGTTTGTTTTTTTCGCCAGTGTAACAAATGTGAGCCTACATTACATTTTTTCACATTTAAAGGTGACTTTTGTTCCACTGATTCAAACAGTTTGAGATGGTTACACTCAGCTATGCTTCTAGGCATCTTCTAAATGCAGTAGTTAAGCTCGTTTTCCCATCAAGACAAGCACATAAGGCTGATAACTAAGTCTCCATTCATCAAACAATCTGTTAACCCTGCAGAAATAGAAAATATTCGGTTACCTACAGCTGAGGAGCTCAATAAGAGCGAAACCAATGTACTCATTGGTCCTGTAGTACTGAGATCAATACTGTTTAAGCAACAAGGCATGACCAGGGCTTAAATAAACAGTCTGTTAATCACCCAATATGGATGTGATGTTGCTCGAGGCACTTCCCATCTGGAGTGACAAACAGACTGTTAATCTAACTCCTGGTATTACTGTCTTATTGCTATTAAAAAAAATATCACAAAACAAAGTGTTAAAAGCATACTTTTTGAATGTTTTCATCATTTAATTGAAGACCTCAGTGGCCTGCTATCTGACAGCTGTCAACAGTAAACAATGTCTGACATACCTAGACATAATGGATACATTCCAGGATGATTATGAGAACCAGAGAGAACCAGTCAGGTACCTACCAAGAAAAAGGGAAAAAGTGAAAATGTGAGCAAACATAATTTTATCAGGAACAAAAACTGTCAAAAGTAGAAGAACATAACGATGAGGAGAACACTAAAAAAACGACTCAGTGGACGATAAATGTTTTAAATAACTGGGCACAAAACAGGCAACTAAACATAAATTTCAAGCATACAGAAACAAGTGAACTCTGTCACATTTTAAGAATACTTTATGGAGAGGTTTGTCAGTTGACTGGCAAATAATGTAACATCTACAGTCTACCTACACTCAGTGTGGGAATCAACAGTCTGTCCTCAAATAAACCATTTTATTAAGTGTGTAGGAATATTCCTGCCTTCTGATTGGCCAATATATGTTTTTCCTATGTCTTATACAGCCATAACGTCACAGCTGACACAACCTCCTGTGCCCAGGCAGGACACCCTCAATATCCCTGATAGCAATGTCAGCGGCTCAGTAGGTAGCACACATGCCTCTGAGGCCGGGAGATCAGGACTGTGGGTTCAGTTCCACATGTGCCACCTGGGTTAATATCCCAGTACTGACACTGTAGTGCAGCACTATAAATACCACCAACAGTCTAATCTGGTTCAAGGTTAGTTGCCATTCATCTGTATCCCCACCTCCCCGGGTCATGCCTGAAAATAGGCAGGATTTGTCTAGTGCACTTACCCAGTCAACAAAAACTGAATTAGTAAATAAAACCCCTGACCTGTCAGTGGCCAATAGCAGTCATCTTGCTTCCTGACAGAAAAATATCTCAGTAGCCTGCCATTTCACAGCTGTCAACTGTAAACAATGTCTGACATACCTTCCTCACACTTCCAGGTAGCCCAAATAATGGACAATTTCCAGGATGATGCTGAGAACCAGTCAATGCACCTACCAAGAAAAAGGGAAAAGTGAAAATGTAAGCAAACATAATTTTATCAGCAAAAAACTGTCCCGGGTTTGAGAATGGACCCAGGAAGTCTTAGGCATTAATAAGCTTGCCTCCACATGCTCATGCTCATGCCGAGAATGAGGACGAGGGCATAAATGAGGACAAAAAAAAAAAAACAATAAAAAAAAACACCATCCTTCATAGTCTTATTTTATTATTCTTGTTTTACTTCCTGTAATCCTACCCTCTGCCAAGTATCTCTCCCACTTTCCTGTCACTTCCTGTGCCCCTAAAGGTTGAACTGACACGAGTACCCAATTCCCAGTGTTGGTACCTGAAGTAAAGAAACCATCCTCACAGTGAATTTATATATCTTGTAAAAATAACCATTCATCGATGTTCGTTGCTGCCAGCCCACCACTGCCATTACCCTCCTCTCACCAACCCTCCCACTCAGCACCCACCACCCCACACCCTTTACTTACCTAGCAGGGGCCCAATGCCATACCCTCTCTGGACCAGAGACATGTCTTCACTCTTAAATGCTGGACTGGGAACTGAGGAAGTCAGGTATGCAGTTCAATGTATCTCAATGGGGTTTTAATCTGTCCTCATAACTTGGTCATTTTAATATTTTTCCCCAAATTATCAACATTGGCTTTTGGGACCCCACCTCATGAACAAGAGAGCAATGAAATTATACAAATCCATCCTGGAAGGTGATTTCACAGCCCCTGCCCAAAATCACCTTTTAGGCAGGATTTGAAAATTTTTCTACACTTGTTCATGAGGTCGGTCATAAGAATGCTATTTTGAAAAGTGAGGTAAAATATTAAAACCACGAGTTATGAGCATACATTGAAATTTGTCAATGCATGCTCATAACTTTGGTAATTTTCAATATTTTGACCCCAAATTTTCAGTATAGCCATTGTTTCACACCATGTCATGAACGTCACAGCTGTCATTTTTCAGATCTTAATAATAATAGTGTTTTTATTTTTTAAGGTGCCTTTCAAATAACTAAGGTGCCATACAAGATAAAAGCAAACAGTTCAGATAAATAAACAGTCATTAAAATCAGACAGTACCATAAATATAATTTCATAAAATAATCAATCACCGTAAGCCTGGTGTCATAAAAGTTTTTGACCAACATGTGTTTTGCATTTGTGGCACAAAATTACATTTCAACCACTGTTTTATAAATGACACCTGTCATGTTCAAAAGAGTGGTCATAAAACACTGTTGAAAATGTGGGGCTGGATATTAAACTGCACCATTCATAGGCGCAAGCCCTTGAGCTGCGCAAAATAGTTGCACAGGGGTGTGTCCTGGGCGATATTCAAAGGAGTTACGCTATTAAGCAACTCCTTTGAATATCACCCCCCAGCCACAGCCACTGTGCATGGTGCAGTGGAACTTGCGCCACCGCAAGTTGACAGAGTGGAGCATTCAACTTGCGGTGGCGCAAGTACCATTGCGCCATGCGCAAAATCACGATATTCAAAAGGTGACATGCAAATGGGGCTATAATTCATGCAAGGTGCAGGGGGGCCATTTGCATGTGATGATGTCCCCATTTGCATGCTATTAGCATGTAGGTTCGCCGATCCATGAGGACTGGCGTCTGGCACCCTGCCAGGCAGCAGCCGTCGGGGACCGACACCCCCTGCAGCCCGATCACGGGTATAGTGTACTCTCCCCACCAGCCCGATCGCAGGCATCAATGTGGCTCCCCACCCTCCTCCCGTACATATCCCTGGTGGTCCAGTGGACCGAAATGCCCAATCGCGGGCAGTATGTTTAATAACTCCCCCCCTCCCATTCACAGCCCTGGTGGTCCAGTGGACCGAAATGCCCGATCGCAGGCAGTATGTTTAATAACTCCCCTCCCATTCACAGCCCTGGTGGTCCAGTGGACCGAAATGCCCGATACGCGAGCAGTATGTTTATAACTCCCCTCCCATTCACATCCCTGGTGGTCCAGTGGACCGAAATGCCCGATCGGCGGTATGTTTTAATAACTCCCCCATTCACAGCCCTGGTGGTCCAGTGGACCGAAATGCCCGATCGCGGGCGGTATGTTTAATAACTCCCCCCATTCACATCCCTGGTGGTCCAGTGGACCGAAATGCCTGATCACGGGCGGTATGTATGATAACCCCCCCACCCGTTCACATCCCTGGTGGTCCAGTGGACCGAAATGCCCGATCGCGGGTGGTATGTGTGATAACCCCCCCCAACATAGCCCTGGTGGCTAGTGTCCCCCACCCTACCCACCAAGGAAGCCCCACCTCCCCGTAGGACTGCGCCCATTGGTGCAGAGCAAGATCAATGGGCGTGCAGCCACTCGTCATTGACAGTCCAGTTTTGTGAATGAATCATTCACAAATCTGGACTGTCATGTACGAGTGTGGCTGCACGCCCATTGGCTCTTGCTCTGCACCAATGGGCGTGCAGCCCTACCGGGCTGTCAGTCGGCGGGCGGCGGGGCGGCAGGCGGGTGGGATGCTGCCACCCGCCGGCTGCTGGGGGGGGAGTGGGGTTAAGTTAAGAAACTCCCAAGATGCACACTTGAGGTTTATCTAAGTTGCCATGACAACCACTCGAAGTGATAATAGCGTGGTTGTTCACTGATGCCCATACATTATCCTGTATGTGGCTCACACTAGGTCACAGTACTCATCATCACAAACAGTAATGTACAGCAGATGCTGGCCTGTCAGTACAGGAGTAGGGCTACCGCTCATGGCACTGGTGACTCAGATTCAGTAGCAATCCCGGGAGAAGGGGATACAATTTGATTCTTTTGTATAGTCAAGTGTATCAAGAAGACTGGACAGTCAGAGACATTTGATCTAGACTCCTGCAGCACACTTCTCAACAGTCCCTTATTAGGAAGGACTTCTCTCCTTTTATGCCTTAGAACTCTTCATACTTCTAAACTATCCAACATTAGGAGGGGAAACCCTTATGTCACCCCTCATATCCCCTCTGTGGTACTGAGTGGCAAAATAGACATGCCTCCTAATAGGGCATAGTTGAAAAATTTAGACAAAAGGGTTCTGAGTGGTAACATGTGGGGCATGATTGTGGGACTGTTGAAAGGCATGGGCAGAGGGAATTTGAGAAATAAAATGTGGGACCCCAAGAATGTAAACAGGCATACTTCTTGTACACATACTTCAGTGTTGTTTTACACACCCTGATGCTCAGGGTGGCAGCCATAGACTGTACATATTTCTTACATTATTCACATTTTGGAGCAGAAGAGTGTCATATCTGCTAGCATTAACTTTATATTATAGTAACATTGTAACACAATAATTTCAGGGCAGAAGGGACTCTAGGACTATCATATCTGCACCACCCACCTCATAAGCAGGAATAACATAAATATGCTGTGTAAATATGTACTAATTCATGGGGATGCCCTGCCCACTCTGCTGCCCTGGGTACCCAGTGTTTGCCTAGTAATATTTGGCCAGGCTTACCTTAAAGATCTATACTGTCTTTGTGTCAACGGTCCGTCTCTGCTGGTAGGCTGTTCTCCAACCTATGGGAGAAAGGTGCCGACTACAATTACTCTTGATTTTGCCACCCTAGAGCTTCAGGGAGTGTCCCCAAATTCTGCTGCAGGATATGCCTCACAAATGTTACACATTAGGAGGGATGTCCCTCATTTTACCCTTCAGATCCCTTATACTCACAGCTGCCCTACATTAGGGAACATCCTTTATTTTGCCCTCTGATCCCTCTAAAGTGTCTCACATCAAAAGAAGCATCCATATTTTACTTCTTCAAAATTCATCTGTCCATACCTTTCAACTGTCCAGCTTAGGGAGCATCCTTCACTGTACACCTCTGATCCACTCTCAACAGTCCCACATTAGAAAGGATGCCTTTATTTTACTCGCTCAAACCCCAACTGCTCATGCATCTCACTTGCCCCACACTAGGAGAAATGTCCATCATTTTACACCCCAAATACTTCTAAACTGACACACATTAGTAGGGATGTTTTCTATGTGTTATTATTACCACTAGGAGATCCTCTGGCCATACCTCTCAGCAGTCTAAGATTAGGAAGAATGTAATTATTTAGATTTTATTGACCAGCTAAGCTGCAAGCACACTAAACAAATATATGAATATGTTCAGAAATATCCCTCCTTTTACTTCTTAGAATCCCTTAACCTGTACCTCTTAAGCTGCATTTGCAGGGACATGCCTAGCCTTTGAAATCCTCTGTCCAGTTACAGGCCTATCGCCGATATATTCAAAATATTTCAGCGGCACCAACCTATTACACCCGGGATACTCACAGTCCAAACTCGAAGCAGAGACACAGTCGGACACTCGGTAAGCTGAGCACCAGCTCAAATGTTATTGCTGTTGCTATGTTAACAGTTGCACTTGCTCAAGTTGCTCTTCTGAAAACAACGTCGACGACACTCGACAGCCTAGATGCAGTGCACAACGCAGTACTGTGAAACTGTTTGCCTCGCGGCACTAGTCAACCGCCTTCTGCATTCTGCCGATGGCTATTGGTCAGGTGGTTTCCACCAATCACAGACTGCGTTGTGTACACAACACAATCCGTGATTGGTGGAAATTACCTACCTAATTGACCAATCTTTTTTCTCAGCCACCGGACTCTCTGACTCCTAGTCTGACCCCTATGAGAGTTCCCAAAAAAGGATACTTCTATTAAGTTTATATTCGTTATGACATAATGAATATAAACTTCATAGCAGATGGAATGTCCAGTTAATCGGGTTTATATGGCACAGAACACGAACAGTTACCGTGTGACAAATCCAGTCAACTTTATACTGACCTAATGAGTGGTGAAGTACCGGAACGGCGTTCCGGTCACAGAAAAGGTACCGGAACGCCGTTCCTGTGCGTTCCGGTTCACTTTCATCACTGTGTCTAGGTTACAAAGAAGTTCTGACAGCACAGTCATTCAGACCTGCCTTTGTTTGCAAGACTAGTCTGTCTGGGAGGTGTAAAGTATGGCCATTAAGATCATTAGCAGTAAATTAACCTAATCTTTTCCATTCTGAATTTTAAGTATGATCTTTTACTGCTATGACAGATAACAGCTTTTACACCTTTATGTGCTCTCATGTGTTTCTTTTTGGTTGTCCTATATTGTGGTATGTTTCAGACCAATTTTTGTTAAAGTAATATTCTAACTTGTAATGCTTTTATCAGTACATATGTTCTCATTTTTTGCATTACCTGAACATTCCATGATATTAGCTACACTTTCACAGGTCATTTAGATAAACAGCATGGAATGGTGTGTCTGAAATTGTGGAATGTCGTAGAAATATGAAAAGAAACAGCAGTCAGGTAAAGGGGAATACAGTGCAGTATTAAGGGTATCACAAGCACCAATAATTAAGTTATCAAAAATTTGTCAAAGCATCAGAATACATGACTGTCATGGAAAGGAAATTGGGAGGGTGTTTAACAGAGGGCTAAGCAATAAGCTGTGGATGAGACTGGCACATTCAGCAGACCTGAGTTTGATTCCCACAGTCTCCACTTACATACTGTGTGACCCTGAGCAAGTCACTTAACCTTCCTGTGCTCCTGGGTCACACCTGTAAAATGGGCAATGTGGCCTATGGGAGTTAACCTGATTGCCTAAGAATAAAAATAAATAACTGAATGAATAAATCAAATAAATAACAGTATAAAAATGGTTTCCTATCACTACTAATGTCCATTCCAACATTACAAATGTCTTTGGAGGAGGAGCGATATACTCGCCAGTCATAAAAAAGGGGGTGGAGCCAGAGGCAGAGTTTGGGGTGTGGTTTAGCATCCAGTCTTTACCTCATCCAAAGGTGGTGACCCTAAAATCTTATAGCAAGATGAACAAAATGCTGGAGTGCATAGGGAGGGGATCTGACAGCAGAAAAAAGGCGGTAATACTGCCACTCTACGGGGCTCTGGTAAGGCCCCATCTGGAGTCCTGTGTCCAATTTTGGAGTCTGCATCTGAAAAAGGGTATATACACATTGAAGGCTGTTCAGAGAAGAGAGACCAAAATGATCCAAGACCTTCAACAGCACTCATACGAGGAGCATCTGGAAGCATTAAATACATTCTCACTGGAGACAAGGAGGGATAGAGGAGATATAATTGAAACATACAAGTTCATGAGAGGAATAAATAAGGTGCCATCCTCAGACCTGTTCAACAGAGTCTATGAGTCTAACACTAGAGGGCACGAGTGAAAGTTGGAGGGGGCTTCAACAGGGAGCTTAGGAAACACTATTTTACAGAAAGAGTCGTGGAGCCATGGAATAAACTACCAGCTAAGGTGGTGGAAGCAAAGTCCAAGACATCAACTAAAGCGTGATCAAAAGTAACAGGAGCAGTAGGAGGCATTAGGCAGAAGGGGGGTTAGGTCCTAGAATCTGAGAAGGTCCAAGGAACACATGGGCAGACTAGATGGACCCTTGGTCTCATTCTGACTTCATTGATCCCAGACAATCATTTTACTGCACCGACTGCAACTTGCTTCTAGTATCATCAGTAAAATACTCTCATACTGCAGAGGATCCTTTTTGATTTTTAGGCACAGTGGATAGGTGGTGGTGGGGGGGAGTTACTTCCAGAGGAATCTGGAAGCAATTAGGATGTAATTTATTTTTTTGGTCATCCTGAAATGTCATATCTTTGGACAGCATTTGGCACTGCAGACAGGACAGCATATATGATATATGAAAAGATAATCTGATATAATGCACGAGAGGATTATATGATCTGATATGATATTTGAAAAGACAATAAAATCTGATAGAATATGATAGAGAAGAGATCATTTAATCTGATATAGTGGGCCTGCCATTTGAAGCATATTGCCACATACAGTTATTGTGTGCCATGCAATCATAGGGCACTGCCCTGCATCTGGAGTTGTGTGTGATTGTCTATATTTAAAGTCTCTGGTTGCATGTCATAAAGAGACATGTGAGGCAGCACACAGTGAGGGATTGTGCAGATGCAAATGTGTGGAGTGGGCCTGCTTGACCTGTATAATGCTATAGTGTATGGTGGAATGCGGTTGTGTATGGAAATCCATACACCGCAAAAAAGTCATTCTGCTTCAGTAGTGATATCCGCACTAATGCAGAATGACTTTTCAGTCTGCGTTAGTATCACCCCCACCAGCGCCATTCATAGAAGGGGGCAGCTGGTGACTCCTGTGCGTGAGCTGGCCAGCAGGCTGGAGAGACAAAGAGTGTGGGTCTCCAGCGAGAGACAATGGTCAAAAAACAGAAGTGGTCCTGTATTTTGGGGCACCATACATTATATAGAACAGTGTATGGCCTCCCAAACAACACGGCAACTCTTCCCCCTCCTGTTTTCTATGATGACAGAGGGACCTCTCGAGTTTCGCTCTCGAGGTCATCAGCCATCATAGAAAACACTCGGGAAAGAATTGCCTTGTTGTGTATGGGTGGCCATACATTATCCTATATATACCAAAGCATCTGGATGGTGCTTAGGGTAGAGTTGTGCAGCATACTAACTACATTTTGAATCTGTTTCTAATGTGTGCAGATTACAGGGGACACTGCCAAACCACCCAGAAATGCAATCTGGGGTGAAGAAAGCACATAAATACCCCAAAACATCTGTCTGAGCCAGACCTGCCAGCAAGAAGGACATGTGAGTAAATAAAGACATGACAGTTAGTTGTGTTTGATCCATTCACAGTGAGATTATACCACTGCAAACTGTCTTGCCACACAGAAATTGCAGCAAAACTAGCACATTTGTAACTGTGCTACAGTGCTACACTATACCACTGTTGTATTGAAGCTCCATCATCTGGTAACATCAGTTCTTCTCCCACCTCTCCACAATCCAAGGAGCAAAGTACTGGTAATGACACTGTAATGGGCACATGCATGAGCCATGGACCAAGATGCCAGTCTAAATCTATGGTCTGTGTGTCTGGGCTAAAAATCTGTTAAATACTTTGGTTAAACAGCAGCTATTGAACTGAAATCAATCACATTCAGTGGGGGAACATCCTAACAAGCAAATTCTTGAAGCCACAAAACAAACAATAAAGTATTTCTTGTGAAAATTGTAGTAGACCTCCAGTGGCAAGCTATGTTCCATGAGTGGAAAATGGTGGACAGAGTGGCGGCCCTGGCACCGAGAAATAATGCCCAGGAAATTAAGGGACTTTTGCAACAAGTACTAAGAGAGATCATCACTTTCAAAACATCAGTGGCTGGCCAGTGGTGCTGAGGACTGAGGCGCTAATCGCCTTAACTCACTCAATGCTGGCAACCTGTGTTTGGGAATGAGCACGTACCACCAGAGGTCGGGAGGGGCAGGGAAGGATTCAGCATCCGATGGACTGCTCAACTTCTCTGGGGGGGGGACTTCAGCTGTCAGTGCCTGGTTGCCCCCTAGCAGAGGCTGGGGGACACAGCTGCCATGCTGCAGACATGGGAGGAGTCGGGGCAGATGCTTGGAGGAGTCACGTGGGGATGAGTGCGTGTTCCACTCCGCAGGTATCATTGCATTCCCCGATCCCTAGGGGAATTACTTGATATGAAAGAACAGAAGAAGGCCAGAGCCCAGGACTGTTCCCCACACTATGTGGGACATTATTTATCTATTATCCATCAACCAAACATCTAATTTGTTTTTAAAGATAGTGGCACTAGTTGCCTCTACCAATTCTTGTGTCAAGCTGTTCCATACAATGGATGCTCTTATTGGAAAAAAGTTTCCCCATTTTCTGGTTTTAAAAGTTTTTACTTCAATCTGTTTATTATGCAGTCTCGGAACATGTCTCCTTATGGAGAGTGTTAGACCACATTTTTCCATTAGATCTGGTGAATTTATTAAATTAAAAACTATAAGCATATCACCTCTTAATCTTCTAGTTTGAAGAAGGAAGAGACCAGTAGCTTTTAATCTGTTCTGATAGTCCAAGTTTGTTAATCTTGGAATCATTCTAGTTACTCTCCTTTGAACCTGTTCAAGAATTGCTATGTCTTTCTTTTGGTTTGGATTCCAGAAAGGGGAGCCATAGTCTAGATACGGTCTAATGTATACCCTATACAATGGAATAAGGCATTGTTCAGTGCGATTAACAAAAGTGCATTTTATTTGCCTCAAAAGTCTGTTGGTCATGCAAGCAGTTCTACCACAGTGATCATTTGATGTAAGTTTATTATTAACATATATCCCTAAATCTTTTTCACAATTTGATGAGTGAAGTGGTAGTTCATTTATATAACATATCGTTTTTGGATTATTTACACTGAAATGCACTACTAAACATTTGTCTTGATTAAACTGCATATGATTTTCATTTGCCCAAAGTGTTAATTTTTCCAAATCCTTCTTTAATGCAGAAATATTTTCTTGATTATTAACCTTGCCACCCAATTTAGTATTGTCTTCAAATTTAACCATGGAGTTATTTGGCCCTGTTTGTAAATCACTGATAAAGAGATTAAACAATGTTGGTCCCAAGACCAACCCCTGTGGTACACCACTTGTCACACTACCTGAATCAGACAAGATATCAATAATTCTGACTCTCTGAGAATGATTTGTCAACCAGTTTAAAGTCCAGTTGACAATATCAGGTGACAAACCTAGATTGTGCATTTTAGTAATGGGTTTTTCATGTGAGACTTTATAAAAAGCTCTACTAAAGTCCAAAAGAATTACATCAGTGGGGATACCCACATCTAGTAGAGTACTTATATTATTGTAAAAATATATCAGATTGGTGGTGCAGGAATACTTGGGAGTAAACCCATGCTGATTTGAATCATAAATTCCTTATTTTTTACATTCTTGATCTATTAGAGACTTCATTACTCATTCCATTAATTTACCAGCCACTGAGGTCAGGCTAATTGGATGATAATTTTGCACATAACTTCTATTGCCTTTTTTAAATATGGGAGTAACTATTGCTGAATGCCAGTCATTTGGTACAATGCTTTCTTGTAAGGGTTTGTTGAAGATAATTGACAAAGGTATAAAAATATTTATAGAGGTTTCAATCAGAAACCATGGATGAATACCGTCTGGGCCTGGACTAGTATTTTTTTTTAGTTTTTTGATAGCCTGTATAATGTCAGTTGGATAGAACCTATAATAATCTACATGGTGAACTTTAAATGTACTAATAGGTGATTTTTGAGAGAAGACAGAACAAAAGTACTTATTAAAGAGATTCAAGGTTTCTATATCAGATAGAGATGAGCCATTGGTTATAATGGGACCAATGGTCCTTGATACACCTTTTTTACTATTTATATAGGAGAAAATAGATTTGTGACAGTCTTTTGTGTGAGCTATTTTAAATTCTAGCTTATTTTTTGCCAATTTAATAGAATTTTTTTTTAAAGTTTTTCACAGTCTGTATTTATGTAATAGATTAGTTTTAAATGGAACAGAACTATTCTTAAGTTTCCTAAAAAGTTTAATTTTTATTTTGATCTGATTTTTAATTGTCTTGTTGAACCAAGCGGGGATTTTTCCTTTATTATTAAATTTCCTCTTAAATAATGTACAATGTTTTTAAAAAAAGTCCCAAGCTTGTTGTGTTGTACAATTAAGAAGATTAGACTCCCAGTTTATGTTTTGTAAGTATTCATTGATTTTATAAAAATTTGCTTTATTATAATTTTTTGTACAGTATAACTTCCTTTGTGTAGTTTTAAACTGTTGAATTTCAAAAAGAATAGATGAATGATCACTGGTCCCAAGTGGATCCCAAATTTTAAATTGCTAATTTGTTGCTCTATGTTAGTAAATAATAGATCCAAAATATTAGGACCTTGAGTGGGTTCAGTAACAAGTTGTTGTAATTCAGTACTAACTACCACATCTATTAGTCCTTTCTTGGCATAGGACTGTCCTGAGAACGAGTCCCAGTTAATATGAGCAAGGTTAAAGTCAGTAAATATTACAGTATCTTGAGATTCTGAAAAATGTGTAATTTCTTTAAACATATCAGTTGTGTAATCTGAATTTGCAGATGGAGGTCGATAGATGTTACCAATAGTTATATAGGACTGCTCCTTCAATAAGATTTTAACCCATATACTTTCCAAAGGAAAGGGAGAACACACTTCAAAAGAAGGAATATCATTTCTTATGTACATACAAACTCCACCACCTTGCTTATCTAATCTGTTTTTATGATATAACTTATAACCTGGAATTTCTCTGGACCAAATTGAGGATGCATCCCACCAAGTTTCAGTTACTCCCACCACACCTATATTTAAAGTTTTACATTTGGCTTCGAGTTCTGCTAATTTGAGTTGGTTTAAAGATCTTGCATTCAAAGCCAGGAATTTACATTTAGTTGTAATAATATTTTGATAAGTATTCAGAGACTTGGGAATAGACCCTTTCTCCCCCATTGTTTTTAGTTTAAACAATGATTTATGATTTTAGTGATACTTTTCCCCATAAGTGTACTACCCCTACGACTGAGATGTAAACCGTCCCAGCAAAACAAGGAAGAACGATCTGAAAATGATTCCCAGTGGGTAATATAGAGTATATCCTGCTTAAAACACCACTTTCTCAGCCATTCATTTATGGCTTTGATTTTCTGCAGAATGAAAAAGGAAAAACACTAGCAGCAGCACTGTGATGGAGAGCACCTCACAGGCTCTGCTCCCAGCCAGCCACGGCACTGGCCCCTTGAATCCACTCTCCAGTGGGGTGTTGGGGAACCCTGCCAGCCCCACCAGGGGGGGTAAGCCCTGGGGCCGGGTCAGTGCTGGATGATGGATGTCAGGGGACGGGGCTGGTGGCACACTCTGGATGTAGGCCGGCAGCAAAATTAATAGCTTCAAAAAAAAAATATATGTCAGTGGCAACTTTATAGGAAAAGGTCCAGGAGCTCCAACAGAAATCTCAGGACAATAAAATGTACCTGTCATGCAGAGATGACAAGAATACCAGACATGAGGCACTCATACAGGAACTGGAGAGACTTGTGGCACTCCTATGGGTCAGGGTGGAAGATTCTAAAAATAAAAGCCACTGTAACAGCCTCCATTGAGTCATCTTCCCAGAGGTAGCAGAGAAGCATGACCTGGTTGGTTTTCTTCAGAGGTAGCTACCCCATCTGGTACACATGCTCTGTAGATAGAGTGGGCTAATAGAATACTTAACACTGCACCTAAACCAGGAGAGCACTGAAGGCTGACCATTGTAAAATTTCTTCATTATCCAGACAAGGTACGGATACTGGCTCTGGCAAGCGAGAGAGAGAGGCCACCTGATGTGACATGGGCACCAGATCCACCTCTTTGCAAATATTTCAACAGAGCTACCACAGTGGCAAAAAGAAAATCTGCAGGCACAAAGAAACCACTACAAACTGCAGTACTCATCAAAGCTATCTATAACTCATAATGGAGTATCACACCTATTTCACACACTGGATGAAGCCTCTCAGTTCATACACAAACACTGGCCCAGTACCTTGCCTCGTACACCATGCAGAGCCACGTTACATGAGTCATCCTGGCCAGAATACCTGAGGAGAATGCCATGGTCTGCTGTCATCTGTTCGATCTGTCAGATGGATAATAAGCAGGCTGATATTGAGTATTTTTAAAGTAGGATAGATATCATCTCATGTTCTTCATAATCTCTACTATACCCCAGTTAAGTTGCATATAATGGGTGAACTCCTCTCAGATATTTGTTCCAGATGCAAAAAGTCCTAGGGCACACTATTTCACATCCTATGGACCTGTGAAAAAGATTCCCCCTTTTGGAATATTATCAAATCATATCTTGATCACATACTAGGCCTCACAGATGCTTTCTGTCCTGAGGTTTGTCTGTTAGGTGATTTTGATGATAGTTTGATTGGTAATCAAAAACCCCATGGGCCAGATTTTCAAAGCCCTTAGAATGGTGCAAGGTGCTATCATCAAACATGTTGGACACAACATGCACCTTGCATCAAGGGCTGCACTTCGCTCTATTTGCAAAGCAGCCTGTGGCAATGAGCAGGCTGCTTGCACCAAAGTGTGCTTGCACCAGTCTTGTGCAACAAAAGTGGCTGCAACATGGCACTGGGGGCTTGTGGCAGAAGTTTCAGGCTGCCATAACCCCTACAGTGTTATTTTCAGAGCCCTTCCTAGGGACAAAGTGTTAAGTACCATTAGACCAGCCAAGGGCTGGTCTAACAGTATTTAGACAGCTGCTGGGAGGGTTAACAACTGTGTCATGCCACTGTATTCCCCCCTCCACCAGACAATAGAGTCCCAACCTTCAGCCCCAATGTGCCCCTAAATGTAGAATCCCTGGATATCCAGTGCCCCACCACCACCACCAAGCTCTGATCTACCCATACCCTAAAGGGTAACCCACAGTTACCTCAGCCAATGTAGTGCCCTCCCCACTCTGATCCCCAGTATATGGTATTATGACCACAATTTCCTCGTGATCTATTGCATCTCACCCCCCCTGCCCCATCCCAGCAGGTAGTACCCACCAACCCATTCCCTCCCAGTCTGTAGCCCAATTCGACAACTGGCACAGCTCTCTGCACACCACCATGGCTGGCTGCTGAATGAACTGACAGACTGCGTACTGTATACAGTATGTGCTCTGTCAGTTCATTCAGTGGCTGGCCTTGGTGGTGTGTGGAGGGCTGAGCCTGTCACTGAATGGGGGTACAGACTTGGGGATGAGCAGGATGGTGGGCACTACCTGCCCTGGTGGGGGGCCACTACATCACCAGGGATTTGTGGTCATAATACCATTTACAATGGATCAGAGCAGGGAGGGCACTACATTGCCTGGGGTAACTGTGGGTTACCCTTTTGTGTAAGGGTGGATTGGTGCTTGGTGGTGAGGGGGGCAGGAGCCACTACTATGCCCCCATCTAAGGGCACAGCTCCCACCCCACAGCCCTGCAGCTGGTGTGGCATTCCTTGTGGGTGTGCCATCTGTTTGGCTCACCACCACTATTGCCACAAGCCACGGGACTTAGGCGCCGGCACCCTGTCCGATGGAAAATCAGGCACAGGGTGCCAGACACACCAGCACTCGGTGCAAGCTACCATTGCTGCAGCTTGCATTGGAGTTTTGAAAATCCAGCCCCACATGTCCTTGATCTCAGTCTGTGCCAAAAAAATAATTCTCAGACACTAGTGTGACCAGTCCACTCTCCAATTTTTGGAATGGTATTGAGAAATGTTATTCTCATTACATGCAGAGAAAATCATTGCTACTATAGCTGACAGCCTTTCTGGGTATAGGAGTGTTTGGAAACCATTGCACTGTATGTCCTTTTAACTTCTGAAAAGCTCCTTCAGTCTTTTTGTGCCCTGATCCTGACTGATTTATTTTGTACCCTGTCTATTAGAGTATTATATTGGTAGACTAATAATTTTTTTGCATATTTTCTTTAGTTTATACTTTTCATATATGACATTTCACACTGTGTACTTTTCTCTTCCCATGGCTGGGGGGAAGGTGGGGGTGGGGTAGTATAAGAACTTCTGTTTTGTTGTCTTTTCTTGTACTGGTTATTGTTGTAGTGCTCTATTTTGCTTTGTATATAATGTCTACTTGTTCATTTCGTGGTTCATTTAAAATGTTCCTGTTTGTTTGTTGTTAGCCTGGTTGGTTCCTTGTTTATTATTAAAGTTGAAAAAAAAAGGCCGATATGGAGTGGCACACCATGAAGATGAAGAGTTCCAGTAGGAGAGGGCTAAACGGACAGTGTGCAGATGGGCAGGTGAACGGAGCAGGCCCCAGGGATCACAGCAGAGACTCCGGACATTCTGAAGCAAACTCTTATTCTATCAAACAGCCAGTGCTGAAGAGAGCAGGCACCCAAGTGGTCTTCCTTTCTGAAACACCATTTCTGGACAGATGGAGCAAAAGAACTAGAGGTAACCCTTCAGCTGGATATTCTGAAGATACACTCTCCTGGACTGAAAGAGTCACATATGCCAAAGCTATTTCTGCAGGTGCTGGACAAGAGTGGAGCTGTGACTCCTCACCAGTTGGATGACTTCAGATGGGATAAATCAGAAGTAAAAGGGATGTCCTCTGACTCTCCCCCTTTGCAGAACGTACTGACACTCATCTATTGCTGAGGAGGAACTTGGAGGAGCAGGTGCAGCAGGGCTCCTAGAGGTTTTTTTTTATCATTTACAAACAGGTATGATATCTTTGTCTGCATTCTAGTAGCCTTATATCTTACGATATCTGAGTTCACCTGGTGTCCTTCTGCTAGCTTTGTTTTACTTTTTTTTAACAGCGACTTGGCCTCTGTGTTGAACTTGAAAGCCCGAATGACTGCAAACCAAGGAAAGAGCAGGAAAGTCCCCTGAAAGCCCCTGGAAGTGTTTGCTGTGTGGAAGAGAGGAGAACTATGGTGGGAAGACTCCATGGAGGCAGGAATCTCTCCAAGGCATGAGAAGATTTTGACTTGTTATAGAGCAGTAGTGCCTGGAGTCTGACAGCAGCAGCTACTGAAAGGAGACTAATTGGAGTACTCATTCTGGAGAGACTCTGTAACACATGGAACTACCTACTTGTTTTGAATGCTGTTTGAATGCTTGCTATATTAAAAGTCCTGACTATGTTGTGCTTTTTTATGTACTGTAGTATAGTACTTTAGATATTTCATGCTAAGCCCCTGCTCAGTTCTGTAGTGGTTCTGCAGTTTTGTGAGGAGTACAGCAGGGGGCTATAGCGTTCCCCATTTCTCCCCATTTCTTATCTATTGTATTTTATATTGCATCTGTATAGTACTCAACTGTATAATGATTATAGGTGTTCTTGGCTTGGCACAAACTGTTGCTAAATGGTTGCTAATGGTTCCTAATTAATCAGTACACCTGCCAGTGTTTATATTTATTTACACATTTGGAAGGTCTTTTAGTTTAAACAGCTTCTATAGACCCTGATTTCCAATCAGAAATTATATTGTGTCACATTGATAAGAGGTCCGTTGATTACTCTTTATAGTGCATGTGGTGTTTTTCATTCGGCTGTGCCATTTTCTGAAAGGCACCAGAGAGAAGAGCTGTGGCGTTTGGTGCTCAGGCTCTTGGAATTTTCTCTCTGTAAAGTTCACCGGCCACCTTTGAGCTACAAACTGGGTGTTTAACGAATAACCAGTTAAGGAAAGAGCAAATACCGCAAACACCTGAGGTGGAGAGTTACCTGTTGGGATGGATTTTTCCTGACTTATTCCACCTTGCTCCACTGGTATGGTGAAAATAAATATCATGGCTCTTCTGTAAGGTGATATTTATTCTGCATTCTTTTAGCGTATTTTTGTTTATGTATTCAGAACTATTGGTATAAAGGTCTTTTATTTTGTATTTTTTCCAAATTAAAACCTGCCTAACATGACACATTTCCAATATTTCTCTGCATTAGATAGCAGATTTAGTTAATGTTGGGTCATGTTTGGTTTTATGTATCATATGGCATTTGTTTCATCATATTTTTAGTATATATGAACCATCTAACAAACTATTTTAATATTTCAGTATTTATTTATTCGATTGAAACAGTCATTTTATAATATTTTTTGTATTTTTGATTGACCCAACTTACCAATTGTAACCCTTGTTATCATTTTAGAGAGGTGTTGGACCCTTGAGGTGGAGATTAGGACTGAAATATTGGTATAATTGCCGGGTGGTGGACAACACATCTGATTTACACTATTTCTTCTGGATTTCCTTGAAAACAGCTGAAACAGTGGAAACAGAATAGGTAATAAAATGTTTAAGTACTAAGATGGCAATACCAATACCAATAGCTCTACTGAAGAAATTGAAGAAGCTCTTTGAAGAAACTCTTTGGGATCACTATAATTCCAATATAATTCCAGTTAAGTGAGCTACTGTGTGGTACATCCTGAGTACCCCTATAGTTATTTATAGCTAAGCAGGCTTCTGTGTGGATCATTGTAGGCACCTCTATATTCACTTAAAGGGGAGTCTTGACACCTTTTTCTATTACTTTGCACCTCCACTAATACCATTCATTACTTTTGGATGACCGGGGCTGAAATACCTGGCTGAGTTACCTGGAATGAACTCTTTGAATAGCAATTGAAGTGCATGATAGATATTTATCTAAAGGACTGTGATACAGTCAGATGTTGGACTTTATTAAGTTTTAACGTGTTCCTCTTGCCTTGAATTTATTTAGATAGATCTATTCTTTTGAGTGTCCTAAGGATATATTGTACATGGCTTGTGCGCTTGTGAGCTGATTAGATATTTTAATATTACTCTGATAATCAGGTCTATTGTAGAGATTTAGCAATATGGTTAACACAAGGTTGCAAAGACAACTTAATACAGACCTTGTCTCCACTTCTGGTAAATCTTGATAAAAAAGCAAGAAGTAATATGACTTTAAGACAGATCAAAATTACTGACCATATGCAAAGACGTGGAACCTTTGTAAAAGAGCCCTGGCTCAAAGGTATTGTAATCCTAGACCTAATAAATAAAAAAAATGCAAAGAGATATAGTGTCTATAAGTAAAATATCTACTCCTAAGAGCCCAAAAATGGGCAAACAAAAGTAAAATTTAAAATTATTATAAAGGGCCTCTGCTAAATCTACAAAATGTACTAATGAAGATTTCTCAACAGTATTAGATAATACTACGCATTCACAGATCCTCTATGAAGGCCCTAAAATATTTAGAGAGTCAGCATCCTCCTGTTATGAAAAAACTGAAGATTTTACTCGGCCAAAATTGTTTTTGGCCTCAAATTCATGGCCAACATAAGGGACAGAGAAACTAGAGGCCTCAAAGGAGTTGGGTTCTGTAATAGGGAAGAAAGAACAAGTGTCTGCTATGCAATACACCATCAATGGCCTTAAGCAATATGAAAACGCAATAGACAGTTTTTGCAGCCAGACACTGTAACTGTTGTGAGCACCAGGTTAGGTGCCTTACATTTGCAAACAATTCTCCTAAATATATTCCAGATTGTCTAAGAGAAAATGTAATTCACCTGATGAAAAAAAACAATATTGTGCTAATCTCATTCTTTTGGAGCAACTAGCAATCAACAAAAATATAATGGAGTAATTGAGAGTAGATGTGACTAGAAATAGATTTATGATTGAAGCCTTTACAAGATCTATTACCAAGCCCTAAGATAATTGTGATAGAGCTATTCAATTCTGTCAAGAGACTCCAGAAACTAACAGGAGATCAGATTTCAGTATAATTGTAATATCAGATACTCCAAAATTAGATAATCATAGAGCACTTTGAAAGAGAACAAAGACAGAAAACATAAACAAATGAAAGATAAGAACAAAAAATAGTCTATATCAAATTCTACTGAAGAAGTACTCTCCGAGAAAATGGCCAGTATGAATGACAGAATTAAATTAAAACAGGAGTTAAATAAAGAGGTGTGACAATGATAATGTAAAATGGATAATTCAGTAAAAGATACAGTGGAGAAAATTAAAAAGGAGAAGCAAAGTAATCTAATAATAGCCCCAAATTTACTAGTAGGTTAGCTTGAGTAAATTAGAAAATGAAATAAGACAGCTTAACAACTTAATTGTATTAATAGTGGAATGGAGAATGAAAGAGAGGAGGCCAAAGAGAATCTTGAACCTACTGTAAAACAATAAGAATTCCACTATAGTTAAATCAACATAATGACCATTTTATGGACAACAGAGATTGAAAAAGTCTGCCTAGTGTTAGATTCTCAAGCCCAGCTGACTGAAATAAAATACATAAGGAGGATGCTAATGTAAAATTACTAGACACATTAACATTTCTTCTAGACATTGAAATTGATGATGCTGAAACTGAAAAAGTAATAACAACACAGTTAGACTGTGCCATCATAATAGTTGTACTCTTTTAATCACCAAGAGTAACTAACTTTGTGTGGTTGAATTCCAATTCAAGACAATGTAAAGATTTTTGTGTTACATTTCCAAATAGACATCATTTTAATATTAAAAGCAACACTAAAAATGTTACAGTATTAGAAGTAGAAGAGTCCTTTCAAATGTGTATATCTGGTCTTTCAAGACACATGAATGAAACACAGTATAAACTGAAAATTACAATTACTAATCTAGAAAACATAATACAGATACCCCTGGGAGGTAAAGAGAATCTAACTGTGGAAAGGGCAGGAGAAGGATCACAGGTCACTCAATTAATTAAAAAAAAGGATATGACAGAGATCACATGATGCACAGTGCTGAGTAGAAGCTCCTCCATTAAGCTCTTGCCTCCTGATTATTAAATCGTCTTTTTTTAGATGCTTCATTTTCTCTACTGCCTCTGCTTTCAAATTCTTCTACTGTCTAAACATCTTGTGTGCCTGTTTTGTGTGCTAGATTAGTGGATGGAGGCTTATATGAAGAAAGCCCCGCAGAAACACCCCCGCTACTCCTGAAAAGGCCCCAAAGAAATCCCGGCCTCGAGTGGCCAGATAACCTGATCCTACGAGTCAAGTTGGGGAACAAGAACCTTTAATGCTTAATAGGTTCTTAGAAGAGTTTAAACCTTTTTGTGAAGAGATGAATGAAATGGTGATCGACCTGAAAACTCTCTCTAGAAAACTGGATGAAGTCTCATTTAATGGTTTCTGATAACACAGCTCGAATAGTCTCGACGGAGATGAAGCTGGAGAGTCTGGATCCTGAATTGGTGTCTACACGACAGAAGCTGTCTTGTCTCGAGGCTAAACTCGAAGATTTGTAGGGCCGTAGCCACAGAAATAATGTTGTGATACTAGGGCTACCAGAGGGAGAAGAGGGCCAACATGCTGTAGCATTCACACAGAAGCTGGTGGAACGGTTGCTGGCCCCTCTCCCTTCGGCCCAATATACATTATAGAGCGAGCTCATAGGTCTCTGCGACCAAAACCTTCTCCGGATGCTCCCTTCCCCCGTCCTATGATTTGCTGCTTTTTGAATTACCTGGAAAAGCAGCTTTTCTTGCAGAAAGTGAGAGCTTTACAAGAGGTTCATTGGGAGAATACAAAGCTGAGAATTGTACAAGATTTCCCTGGATCTGTTCGTCTGAAGCGGAAAGTGTTTCATCCCATCGTATCTAGGATCATTGCAGCAGGTTTGAAATTTAGGATGGGATACCCGGCCAGGTTACAAGTCTCTGTAAACGGATCCTGGTTTAATTATGATGATCCTGAAGTTGCCCTGTCAAGCCTTAAATCCATGCCACCGGACTTGTTCCGAGAGCCCTGAGAGGCCTTGTTCGCGTGTTGAGGAGCTGCTGGGAGTCATCTATTGGAACTGTTATTTTTCTCTTTCTCTGAGGAGATAATTTCAGTGAGCTGTATTTGGATGTTTCTGTTCTCTCATCTGGACTGGGCTGTTTAGTGCATGGCCTACCTGCTAACAATTTCTCAAGCCCTAACTTCCTAATGTCAACTTCTGCTCAGGGCAAAGACTTTTTGAGTCTAGGGGTCGGCTTAATTAGAAATATAGCTTTAGATTCCACTGTATCTAGCTTTGTGGGTTGCATACAGAGAGACAGTTTGGGTTGTTGTTCTCTGTTATTCATACTTACCCTGTCAGGATCGGATGGTGGTCACAAGAGGGCGTATCAGGCATAAGTAATGCACACCCATGTGGTTCTTAATTTGAGAAGGATCCCTCCCAGTCTTTTCACCATTTCAACTTTTTCAAGGGGAATTCTCGGAATTAAGGGCTGGTAGTCTCAGGGAAGACTTGTTTATTCAGTTTTCTTTCTTTAGGGTTCTCGATCTCAATGTTTTTCTCAATCTCTGCTCTCAGTTTGAGGATGGGGCTATTCCCCTTCATTAGCTTCTCGATCTGGTTCTGGTTTTTGTAAAGATCTTTCTTGCGGCAAGGTAACCCCTAATTTTCATTCAGGTTTTTGAGGTTGCCTGGCACATATATGAGTTTGGCAGTTCGCTCTACTTTCTCTTCTATTATCAAGTTAATATTCATGCGTCTGCATGCATTGGAAGCCCAGGACCACAGTTGTTTGGGGTTAGCTAATACCATTTACCTCAGGATATAAGTTGGACTGTCATTGGCAGAGGTGCATTATTGGGAGGCAGGAGATGGAGGAAAACCCAGTACTGTGCTAAACGTTACTTGTGGCAGTGTGGGGTGGGGTGGGGAGAGGGGCTTGGGGCTTTGTTGGGGGAGTGGAGATTGTTGGAGGGAAGGGAATGGGTTAATTGTGGAGGGGTTGGGGTGAAGGGAGGGCTTTACAGCAGCAAATTTTGGAATATGGGTGTATGTATTATGTATCCTGAGTGCAGAGCTGAACTTATTAAGTTCAATAATTACTATTTGTTGGCCAAGGAGGTGACTTTTGCTACTTGGAATGTTAAGGGGATCAGGAAAAAACCCAAACAATATCAGGTTCTCAAACATTTAAGCTTATTACGTTCTCAGATATCTTTCCTACATGAATCTCATTTATTAGAAGTGGAAGCTTTACAGTTAAGGAAGCAACAGGTGGAGCTGGTTTATGATGCTCAGGGTTCTACTAATAGTTGTGGGGTCATGCTTATTATTAATAGGGGTATTTCCTTTGTCTCTACACAGGTCATTAAAGACCCCGAGGGCAGGTTTATCCTAGTTAAAGGCATTATCTGGTCAGTTCCAATTTTACTTGGTAGCATATATGGCCCGAATATGGATGACCCAGGGTTTTTTATGAGACTCATAAATATCATCCTGCCAATGCTTCCCATTAGGATTATTTTGGGGGGCGACTTTAATCAAGTCATAGATTCCAATATCGACAGGTCAGGTAGTGGACCAAGAGTGGTCTCTCCAGGACAGAGGGCTTTTAGGGACTTAGTGGATCAGTGCAGGCTCCGTGATGTCTGGCATGTCCTAAATCCTGATACTAGGGAGTTCACTTTCAGGCCAATGGCACACTGCTCGCAGTCCCGCATTGATTATATTCTTATTTCTCAGGCTCTCCTACAGGGGGTCAAGACCTCCTCGATTCAACCTGGCCCTGTCTCTGACCATTCACTGGTGTTATGCAAAGTGGCGTTCCTTAATTTACCTAATAGGGAAACTAGATGGAAGCTTAATGAACAACTTCTTAAAGATTCCAAGTATTACAAGCTCATAAGGGAGCAAATTGAGTTCTTTTTTTTATCCAACCCTTTAGACAGTGCAAAACTGGATATTTTGTGGGGGCCCTTTAAGGCTTACATGAGAGGGATCCTCATTAGTATGGCGGTGAGTAGGAAAAGGGCAAAGGAGAAGGAACTATTATCATTATTGTCCCAAATTCGGTCACTTGAAATTAACATTTTGGCTAGTGCCCCAAATGAAGACAAGGGGAAGCTTTTAGTGCTGAGAGACAGATATTTAGAGTTACTTTGGAAAAAAGCAGAATTAGCTATTATTCATACAAGAACCAGTTACACGGACCAGGGAGAGAAGGCGGGGCGACTATTGGCACCGCGTATTAAGCAACAAGAATCTGTGAGAGTCATCCCTCCAATTAGGGCAGTAGCTGATGGGTCTATGAAAATATCTCCTACTGAGATAGTACAAGAATTTGCCCCATACTACGAAACACTGTACAGTGATATGGAGTATCCTCCCTGTCCTGGGAGTATGGAGAAATATCTGAGGAATTCCCATTTACCCTCCCTTTCAGAACAACACAAGGGTTTTTTGGGCACCCCTATATCATAGGAGGAAATTGCTGAGGTTATCAGTGGATTACCCTCAGATAAAGTCCCAGGCCCTGATGGATTCTCCTCCCTATTTTACAAAGTGTTTCGGGATCTTTTACTACCAGTACTTAATAGCCTATTCCAATATATTTTAACCAGGGCAGAGGTAGACCCTCATTTCTTTGAGGCTTTGATTGTACTTCTCCCTAACCCAGATAAGGACCCTGAGCTTGTCCAAAGCTACAGACCTATATCTCTTCTAAACCAAGATATAAAAATTATTTTGAAGATTCTAGCCAATAGGTTAACTGTAGTTCTTCCTGAGTTAATAGGTATGCATCAGGTAGGATTTATAAAAGGGCGCTCATCATCTGATCATTTGCGTACCTTATCTCATGTCTTCTCGGCTACCAGGGATGCTGAGTTCCCTGCAGGTCTGGTTTCCCTGGATGTCGAGAAGGCATTTGATCATGTGAATTGGAATTTTTTGTTCAGAGTTTTGGAAGCTTTTCAATTCCCTCCTGTATTTATATCCTGGATTGCTACATTATATAATACTCCTACAGCAAGGATTTCTGGGAACAGGGCTTTCTCCAAATCCTTTCCACTCCATTCAGGGACTAGACAGGGTTGTCCTTTATCTCCTCTGTTATTTAATTTATATCTGGAACCTCTCATCCAAAATATTCTCAATAATGCATCTATACAAGGCATTTGGGTTGGGCGCCATGAAATCAAAGTCACAGCATATGTGGATGACTTGTTGATACATTTATCCCATCCAGTATCTTCTATACCAGCTTTATTGAATGAAATAGCAAGATTTAGTGACCTGTCCAATTACAAACTGAATGCCAGTAAATCCTCATTCTTTCCACTAAACCATAAAGTATTTAAGAATGACATTAGTCCCTTAGGTTTATGCTGGACTCCCAGGTCATTTAAATACTTGGACATTAAACTATCCCGTAACCCCCTAACATGGTTTAAGGAAAATATTGAATCCCTCTCACAGCTAATAATCCATGACCTTGATAGGCGGTCCAAACTTCCCATATCATTATGGGGCTGGATCAACATAATTAAGATGAATATATTCCCTAGAATTTTTTACCCATTATCTCTTCTTAATACTTTTATCCCATTACTCTGGTTTAAAAAGTTACATGGCATATTTACTAAATTTATTTGGGCCAATAAATATCCTCATTTGGTCTATTACAAACTGGCAGCTCCAAAACTTGAGGGGGTTTTGCGGATTCCCCATCTGGCTATATACTATTGGGCCAGTCATTTAGCAAAATGTTTGAGATGGATATCTCCCGGCCCAGAAAAAGAACAGTCGGTTTGGCTTAGGATCAAATTGGATGTAATTAGGTCTAAGAATCTGGACCCCCTAACCTTATTTTATCTTAAAATCTCCCAGATGTGTATGGTTGAAGAATGCCCTACAGTAGTTACCTCACTAAGGATATATGCACAATTGTGTTCATTTTTGCATTATACCCCTCAGATGGACTTAGGTCAGTCTATTTGGAATTCCCCATCTTTCACTATTAACAACCAGATTTCCTGTAAATGGCTGTCCCAATTGGGAGATGGGAAACTACTCTCTTTAGTGAATGAAGGGGGCAATGGCTGTCCGTAGGAGATATTATTAAGAAATTTCTTATTCTGGTTCCCTCTCACTTCAAAGTTATGCAGTTAAGGCACTTACTCATAATAGTTTTTGGTAATACCCCCCCCCCCAGACTGTCCCAGCCCTGATACCTGAAGTTTCTTCACTTATTGGATCTTCAGGTGTTATATCTAAATTATATCAGGTTCTGTTTCACAAAAGATATGGAGACTGTTTCGGACCCACAAGATTCTGTAACTCTATTCTTCCTTAGTATCATCTGGATTGGCAATCCCTGTGGAGATCCTGCCATAAATATGTTTCTCAAGACAGATTGCGTCTCATGCAATATCATATATTACATAACTTGTTTTGCACTCTGGTAAAATTAAAGAAATGGGTTCTCTTGAATTCCAATATATGTATTAAGTGTTTGCGGGAAGAAGGAACACTTCTTCACATGTTCTGGTCCTGTCCCAAAATTTCCCTTTTATGGGATTCAATCAAGACTTCCCTGGATCCTTTACTGGGCCTTCAGGAGCATTTTATGCCTGAAATATGCCTTTTAGGGGACATGTCTTCTGTCAGAGTTAAAGTAAGAAAATTTCATATTTCTATGATTGCCTTATCTATCAAGAAGCTCATTTTACATCACTGGAAAGACAAGTCCACCCCAACCTTTCAAGAATGGGTGTACGAAATTCTTGCCAACCTCCGAACCGAAAAAGCGATTGCCAGTCTTCACAACAGATTGGCAGTTTATACCAAATTATGGGATCTCCTTCGCTCTTTAATTTTATTGGCTCAGTCGTAATCATATCACACTCTAAAATGCCCTACAGGTTCTTAGGAAAGAGCTCAGTACTTAGGGGATTCATGGATTAGTTGCTGCTGTAAGGGGGAGGGAGGGATGTGAGGGTTGGGCAGTTATGTTTTCATAAATGGCTGTACTGCATCTCATTCTTAATGTAACTGCCTTTTATTATGGAAAATGTATTAATAAAGTTTGAATTACAAAAAAGAAAGGATATAATGGATACTTTATTAGAAAAAACAGACAGTTAGACAATTTGGGTCTGCACACTATTGAAGCAAGAGTCTGGGTTCTGAAAATATGACCATTAATCAGAACACTAACAAATATCATACTTTGGCAGGATATTATGATTGACCAAACTGTAACCTGAGCAACTCTATTGTTTCTACTACTGTTAGTGGACTGGAGAAGAATTCAAAAAAAGTGAAATTGATTTTGTGGAATATTTCTGGATGGAGTAACAAAATTGCTGACTATGATTGGATCTCTTTTATTAAAAAACATGACATAATCATGATCCTAGAGCCATGGCATGATAAAGAGGGAAAATTGATTTTAAATGTCTGAGAATTCCATCAATCCTCTGGTACTAGAACACAGAATACTAGAAGATGCTTAGGAGGTGTAGCAACTCTTGTTAAGATTGGTGTGTTCAAAAGACTGGAATGTATTAGTAACGGAAACAATCCGATTTTTATTTTTTATTTATTTATTTGCACATCAGTTTACAACCTTTGAGCCAGAGGCTCATTTCCAAAGGTACCTCATCACATAGAGGACAAATACAAAATACAAAACATTCTCAGTTGGATATAAGATACAAAATACAAAACATTCTCTGTTGGATATGAGATACATAGTTAGTAGGCTCACGTGATAATGAACATGACAAATATATATACAAGCATTGTGGGTTCCAGGATATGGGTTACATAGATAGCAGGCACATGTGATAAAGACAATTATACAGATAAGCCAGTATGGTTACAATGGCACATAGTAGTACGACAGTATGAGGAGGCAACAGTGTAACAGCAGTTTAATCAGAAGTGGTACATACTTGCACAGAGAATGGGCAAGCAACAGGAATAATGGCAATACAAACAGAAAAGGGGTAGGATTTAAAGAGGTGTGGTAAGGATGCTGCCCAGAGGGCATTGTCAGGGCACAGAGTGTTGTGCCTCAGGTTATAGGCAGGTGCAGCTACTGTGTGTTGAGTAGCTCACTTCTGAGTGCAGTTTTGAATTTGGAAATCGTGTTGGTATCTGAGATGGGGAGAGGGAGCGAGTTGTACCAGGATGGGGCTCTATAGCAGAATGACCTCTGTCCATGGGAGGTCCTAGATCTTGGTACCTGAAAAGTGGACTTGCAGGAGGTCCATGTGCAGACCAAGGGTTGGGCTAGGTGGAGGGAGGCTGTCAGCCCAGGCGGGGATAGCCCTAGAAGAGCTTTTTTTTGCTATTAGGCATATTTGATATCGCAGTCGTTCAACTAAATATGCACTTTAGTAGAAAATAATACAACAAAAGTGTTGATTATTGTTACATCCTGCCCTCAGACTCTACCTTTTATAATGACAGTATTTGGGGAAATTTGAATGTGTGTGTTGAAGAAATGTACAATAGATTTAGGAACATAGATATTTTACTAGTTGGAGATTTTAATGTTAGAATAAGCAATTTTGATGGATACACTGAAAGTTCATTCTTTGCTTAAATTAACACAGCTGAAAATATGTTAGAAATTCAAAAGATACAAAGATTAACACAACAGAAAATATTAATTAATCTAATAAAACATAATTTCTAGCCTTTAAATGGAAGACTGCAGGGAGATACACTAGGATAATAGACATATCTTTCTACCAGAGGGGCGTCTGTTGTTGAATATGCTCTGTGGAATTGTGTTAATCCATTCTGGAGAACTTACAAATAATAGAATGGACTGAAAATGGCCACCTTTCTCTAGTTCTGACATATACAAGAAATGTCTCTAATGTGCCTGTGGGGAATAGCTCGCATATCAATTTTACAGAAATACAGGAAATAAAAAAATACTCTGGAAACAAAGCTCAGGGTTAAATGGTTGTAATATAGTGAACCAATCATTTATTACTTATAACATTGCATGCTTATATGCTTTATCACTTAAAAAATGTAATAACTATTTATATGATTTATTGCATATTATTAGGAGAGAAATTGAGGTGTCTGTAACTACCCATTAAGTCACATTCTTATTCAAGATGGTTGGTATGATAATGAATACAGACTCTTAAGAAGAACAATAAGAAAGATCTATCGGTCCTACAAGGTGAGAAAACTGTCAATTACATTGACAGAATTAAATAACGCTAAAAAAGAATACAAACTAATGACTGCAAAGAAAAAGGCTAATTATTATAAAAAGCAGTGGCAAGAGATGCTTGATACTATAGACACAGATAATACAAAAAAGTTTTGGACCCTTGTTGCCAGAGGTTGTAGTAATGTAAAATCCATCATTGATACATTTATATCCGAGGAGAGATGGATTACTTATTTCCAAAAGATATTTTGGGATCCTGACATACAAGAGTTTAAACCACCACACATATTAGGAACCTAAGAAACCATAATAATAAAGCAAGAAGAGGTATTGATGTTAATTGCCTCACTAAAAAACACAAAGCTTCATGGCCGGATGGAATTCCAGCAGAGGCGTATTTGTGTAATACTACATTATGGACCAAAACATTTACAATATATTCTAATACAGTAAATGTATAAAGAAGAATTGTTACCCAGAATCATGGAGAGATGCACACATAGGCCTGGATATTTAAACTGCGCCAGGCTGTGGCGCAGCTCAACTTTGTTGCACAAAAGTGTGGCCTGGGTGATATTCAATGGAGCTGTGCTATGGCGCAGCAGCTTTGAATATCGCACCCTGGCCACCCCCACTGTGGGTGCTGCTGTGTTGCTCCCTGCAATGTGGCAGCTCACCTGTGGGTGACCATCACTTGTTCCATTTTTTTGGGGCTTAACTTTGTGCAGGTGCAGGTAGGGTTGCGCATGCATGACTCTGCACATCCCGGGCTGAATATTGGGCTGTGCAGGTTATGCTGTCGACACGCCCCACTATGCCTGCATACATTGCTGATGCCTCCAAGGCGCGCCGGGTTGTCTGGTGCATTTTCCCTTTTGAATATCACACGGGCGCATCAGTGGGCTGGCGCATGGTAACACTGTTGAGCTTTCATGCGCAACCCTTTTGAACATTCAACAGTGCTCATCCAAAAAGGGCAGTACTGCTGACCCGTAATGTATCGTCTGATTAGCCTCATAGATATCAGTTTGAAAATATTTGTCAGAATCATCCTTGAAAAATTACTCATAGAAATAAATTTAACAGGTGGGTAATCTGCTTTGCAAACAGGTTTTCAGAAAAAAAATGATTCTACTCTTGATAATATATTTGTCTTGTGACATCATTTAGAAAAGTATATATTTATTTGTAAGCAAAATCTTTATTCGGCTTTTATTTACTACTCCATTGCATTTGACACCATATCTAGGGGTGTTTCATGGCAATCATTAATAGAGGGATAAATAAAAGTCTGATATACAGTATATAATTCATAGTCTGTATTCCCAGACATGGGCCAAAATAAGATTAAGTTATTCTGGTGAACGTTCAGCATCATTCCAGATGAACAAGGGTGTTAGACAAGGCTGTGTGTTAGCCCCAACCCTGTTTTCACTATATGTTAATATCATATTAACTGACTTGGAAAACAACCCATCGGACTCGCCAAAGATCAATGATACACCGTATCCTGCTTAAGCCTATGCGGACAAGTTTGTCCTATTTTTCTATTGCTAAGTGTGGCTTACAGAACAAGTTCTAGCCAGAGCTGATAGGGCTGTGAAGAGCTACCAAATGACCCAAGTCATTTTCTTGTTGGTGCCATATAGTGCTGTTTAGTCACAATCATCCACAGTGCTCCCAGATCCAAATAACCATCTTCCTGTAACAAGCCCTCATTTTTCCTATATTTTCCCTGTAGAGGCAGCATCAAATCCCTGTAGATTTTTCCATAAGCCACTAGTTCCTCATTTGTGATTTTGTTGTTTATTTAAATGTAATATGTTGGCAGCTTTTTATCAGGAAAAGGGCTCTGATTTGCTGTTAGGTATTAAAATTATATGTCAAGATGGTCTTGGAATGATTTGGATTTATATGGAATCCATAGGGCATAATGGGGGAATTTATTTATTTGTTGAATTTTGTTGACCGGGTAGGCCCACTAAGACTAGAAGTCCCTTTTTCAGGGGTGACGGGGGGGGGGTACAGATGGTAACCAACTAATATTGTAACACGGCATAAATCCTTACTTGAACCAGAGTAAGCTGTTGATGGTAATTTTAGTGAATGGGGAAATTTGGCAAGGACATCATGGAAATTCCCCTACTCTTTTTGAGAAGTGCCATAGAATCTTTAACATCCACCTGAACAGACAGACAGACAGAAAAGACAGGTGTACCACTAGGCAGACAGAAAAATAATATAAATTTTAAGAAGTAGTCAGTTATAACATTTATTTCTGCAGTACCTTTCTTTTATCTTTTGCCCATCTGAGTGTCTTCTATGTCATAATGTTGTGGTGGATGTGTGGAACAGCTCTTAGCATAGCAGCTGACATATCTAACTCTACTGCTCCCCACTACATCATCAGCATTGTGATTTCACTGACAATAAAATCACAGGTGAATGACCTGCCAGTCACTGAATTGCTATTCCTATGTAGTAGTAGTGATGTCACAGTCAGTGAGGTCACATTGCTGGTGATGTAGTTGGGCAGTGCAGCTAGCTATGTCAGCTGCCACACAGTGTGCTGTTCCACACATTACACATATTAACATCAGGTAAACAGTCTTCTAATTAAATAAAGGGAAAAGATAAAGCACCTCAAATATAAAAGGTAATTGTTGGCTGCTTTTAAAATCTAATATTAGTTTTAGGCAGTACACAAACTCTTTAACCCACATGTCTAGTGTGAGAATAGAACCCACATCCTTCTGATCTTCCAGTCTCAGAGGCCAGTATGCATGCTATTTTTTGCATCTTTCATTTGTTAGTTGTTGCACAAATTCTCTTGGACTTCTTTCTGACCACCTGATAGAAACTTGAATGAGTTACATAAATGTTACTACTGTATTTTCTTCAAGGCCCTGGCCCTGCAACTAAATACACACTCAGTATGTCATAGTATAAAATGAGAAAAAAACAGTCTTCTGTTTCCAGTGCTTGCCTTAAACCCATCATGCTGAAAGGAATATCAGCTAATAAACTGCATTTCCACTGTCTGTAATCTGATACTGAGTCTGACTTTAGTTTTCACAAAAAACAAAAGGAAATTAGTTAGCCCTTAGGTTGCTGAAAGAAATAGAACAAATCTGTTAGACTGAGCTGGACAGATGATAGAAACAGCAGTTTAAAAGGTTTTTTTTCTGAGGTACAATACAGTAGCATCTCCATCCACCCTTCAGATGCCTTTAACATAGAGCAGCAAATAGCAAAATCAGAGGGCCAGTGCACTACTTTGCAGCTATGGAGGAATACATACAAATGCCTAAAAAGGAAGTTCTAGGAAAATACATTTTTAGAGCTACAGATAACAGAAGGGATGTAGGCTCTGTCCACAGCCCTAAAAAATTAGATAGCTTATTGAAACGATCACAAGAGTTACAGCTTAAGGTTAATTTACAAGAAACCAAAATTATAAGTTTTGATTCATCTATCAATAAGAAGGGATCATGGTTTCTCAAAAAGCAAAAAACTGAAGTGATTAATTACAAATACTTTGAGCTTACACTTAAAAATAATTGCTCATGGACAGAGCACAGTGGAACTATAAGGGAACAATTAAACAAAACAGATAACAGCATGGAAATATTCAACTACAGATATGTAGGCCAAACTACAAGATCTCTAGTTTGTGCAATAAAGGCAAAACATCAGGCACAACTGCTTTATGGCACTGAAGTCTGGGAAACCAAAAATATGGAAATGCTAACTATTCTCATGTTTAATTTGCTTAGGAAAATCTTAGGAGTGGGCTCTTCCTGCCCTGCTGAATATATTAAAGCAGAAGTAGGCTTTAATAACATCAGGGCATTTGTACATTCTTAAAAGATCTGTTTTTGGTTAAGAATAATGCAGCTCCCCAAAAATCATTTGTCCTTGCAGTGCTCAATAGAAATAAGAAAATGGTTAATGTGGGACTATAGTAATAAAAAAAAAACTGGTATGCAGGGCTCATGCATCTTTTACAAGACTATAAATTATTAAGCCTAAAAACATTGGTAGAAAAGGAAGTATTTATTAGTCTTGAATACAAAAAATATATAAGTAAACAAATTCTGAATTGGTGGAATCAAACAGACGTTGAGGCCATCAGTAAATCCCACTTGTCTAGATGGTTTGCAAAAAACAATGGTTGTTTTGGATATAAGCCCTATTTGGATGTACTTACCAACCTGGATCTTCTGAGGATGTTTACTATATATAAATTTGAGAGATTTCAAAATAACATATGTGTAGCAAGACATAATAATCTGCCCAAAGAACAGGAAATTTGTACTTGTGAGGTGGGTGGTACCGAAGACCTAAACCATGTGTTATGAAAATGTTCATGGTATATCCTGGAGAGGATCTATTGGTTAAATACTTTCCATGATCCTAGATGTAAAGTCAGTCATGATACTCTGACACTTACTGTATGCACACAGCAGATGATTGGGCTGTAACTAGAATGGCAAAATATTTCAGAGCAATTAAAAGGAAAAAGAAGAAATTAGTGACTAAGTAAATTATGCTTTGAATCTTCTACCCGATTTTCATTTATCTGGGACTAGAGAAAACAACAGGTCTGTCAGTCTGAATTGCAATGAATGTTAATCTTCTTAGTATATCTTGTCTGTGTGTAATTATTTATCGTATATGCTAGTGCTCCCTAATGTTTTTTTGTATTATGATAATTATGATATATCTGTGTTTTCCTTTTATACATATGCATGGCTTTTTAATCTCAACAATAACATCTGATTTGATTTTGACACCCCCCTACCCCCTTGAAGGATTTGTATCGACTTACATCATACTGAATTTTGCCTATGACATTTCTAATTGTTTACTTACATACCGTGCTTGAGTTTTATACTCTGCTGTTTGTTGAGGGGATATGTATGGATCTGGAATGATTTGGTTGTATGCACATGAGGCATGAGATTGCCAGAGTAGGGACTTAGAGAGCTGTATAGAATAGAGCTGCCAAAACATCATAGCCTATGTAGACTATTTGGCCATTGCAGCTCTCACCCTCACCCTGGCCTGTCAGCTGAGGGTGCTGACAGGTTGCTCCCACTGCATGTGCATGCACAGTACTTTTTTATAACTCTCGTGCTGGTCTGGGAGAGGTGCTGACTTCCTCAGGGAAAGGGACCCTTTTCTTCATCAACATGTGGGCTCAATCTGAGCTGGGTCCCCTTCACTCGATGACAGGTCTCCCCTTCCCTTCTGGTGTCTTGCATGCCAAGATCAGACATCTGCTACAAGGTGGCTTTCCCTACCCAGAAGGGGTGCTTGCATTTTTGTGCAGGTGAGTTGCACGGCAGTGCAAACTTCGGCACTCACTGTGGCATTGAAGCTCCCTTGCTCAGTGTACTCCCAACTTTCTTGCCCATAGACAACACAACACACCCTCAGACTTACGCCTCTTACTTCTTCCTCCCAGTACCAGACTGATACTTACCATGAGATCTCAGCCCATAGAAATAATCTGTCATACAGACACATTTCTGATCCCATAAAGCTACGATGGTAACTTCGCATATGGCAGGCCATGGCCACCTGGGCCACAACAATGTCTCGGTGGGGACCTCTAAATTTGCATGCCCAAGTATGGACGATTACAGATGTCTGAAGCTTACATACTGACATTTCTAACTGTTTATTTACTTGCTATGTTTGAGTTTATTACGGTTTTCTGTTTTTTGGGGGGACATATGGGTCTGTAACTGTATGGTTGTGTTAAAAGTGCCATTAGATTGCCGGGGTATGGACCCTCCAGGTTGTACTGTACAAAGCTTCCAAAACATCATGATCTGTGCAGACTATTTGGCTGTTACAGCTCTCACCTCTCAACCTCCCCTGCCAGCCCTGGATGCTCACAGGCTGTTCCCACTGCTAATGCATGTACAATATTGGTTTTTAACTTTGGTGCCAACCTGGGGGGGACTGAATTCCTAGTGGTAAGATAATTTTTTCTCACCATCATCTGGCGTCTAGTCTGAACTGGGTCCCTTTTCTCTATGGCAGATCTCCCTCTCCTCCTGGTGTCTGCACACTACAAACTGTCATCAGCTACAGGGAAGTTTTCCTTGCTCAGAAGGTGCGCTTACATGTTCATGCAGGTGAGTTGTGTGGTGATGCAGACATGGCATTACTCTATAGCACTGGGACTCCCTCGGTTGGTCCTCCTCCCAATCTCATAACCCTAGACACTTTTCCCTCAGACTTACCCTCCTCACTTCTTTCTCCCTATCCCAGACTGATGCTTACTGTGGGATTCCAACCCTAAGAGGTAACCTCTCATGCAGACACACTACTCATCCTGTAATGCTACCAATGGTAATTTTGGATAGGGCTGGTTGTAGTTGCCTGCACTACAACAAGTCCCGGGGGCAACTCTGTATTAGGACACCCGAGCCGACTCATTAATAATAGTTGCCTTACAGGTATGAGCTAATGGCTCTGAAGTGAGCTTCTTGCGGGGGGGGGGTCAGCCTAAATTGCTATCTAGAGATTTCTGTCACCACTACCTTCACATGGTAGCCTCAGGGTATGTTCAAGCACTTCAGGTGCAGTTTTTCTCCTTCCCTAACTCTCTTTCCACTCCCCTGTTACCCCCCTTACCCACTTCCCTTACACTACCCCCTGCCCTCCCCCTTTATGCTGCTGCCATGGGACTATTTACAGCTGGGTGGCACAATGGCAGTCTCAGTGAGAAGATCTCCTTCTTAAAGGGAGGTAGTGCCAGGCGATGGGATTGGTTGCTTAAGACGTCTCCACCCTTACATCAGTCAGGATCGTGTCACCTACACAAGAGAATTTTATTTTATTTTATTTGAGAAGTTTAGGTCCTAAGGTCTATTATCTCTTTTATCAATACTCACAGGAAGTTAATGTTTGGTTATTTAACTTGTTGTTTTTTGAGATTGTTAAACAGTATATTTTATTTAATTTCATAGTTGTAAAAATTAATGTAAATGCTTTTGACTTTAATAGAACACACAGCACTGACCACATGGGCAGGAGAATTAGCCATGTTTGGTATATACCTGCTCCTCTCTATCATAATATGAGCATTCTTTATCCAAAAGACATGAATTGGATATTGTACTCTCTGACACACACCCTTTATTTCTTTATGCTGTCACTATTGCTGTGGGATTTCTAAAGTGGGTGCCTGGAATGTTAAAAGACTTCACTCACCAGTTAAATGAAAGAAAGTTGTAAACCATCTCAGGAGGGAGGGAGCAGATGTCGCCTTCTTACAGGAGACACACCTTACTCCAGCAGAGACCAGTAAACTTAAAATGATCTGGGTTTCGCAAATCTGTGGCAGCTTCTTTACCACCAAAACCAGGAGTCTGGTGATACTCATAAAAATATTGACTTTCAGGTCACCTCAACTATCAGTGATACTGAAGGCAAATATGTTATTGTTCAGGGCACTCTGGATAATCAGGAAGTGACCATGTGCGATATGTATAGTCATTATGTATGAGCCCAATTTCTTCACTAACCTGGCCCAGACCCTGCTAACATATTGAAAAGACTCTCTTGTCTTGGGAGGAGATGCAAATGTCACCCTGTAACAGTCACAGAATGACTGCTCCACAAGTATGTAAACTGGGTATCTTTGCTAGGAGATCACCTGGTAGGAGGTTCTGAGGAGGGTATGTGCTTGGAGGAAGGGTAGACCCTGTGAAAGTAAAACAGAGTAAAGGTTGTGAGCATATTATTAGTGCTGATAAAGAGTAAAGCTAAGAGGGGGAGAAGAGTGATTTCTTATTCCCCTTTCATACACAAAATACAGTGTCAGTTTTGTAAATTGACTGGCACTCTTCTGTAAAGGGAATAATAAGTGCAGCCTCTGGTAGCCAATGGCTAGTAAGCAGGTTGCCCTAGCTAGTAAGGAAGAGCCCATGTGGTCCACTGGTGCCTAGGGCAAGCCTAGATAGATGCAGCAACAAGATATTTATTATTAAAAATAAGCTTGTTTTGTTAAAAAAAAATAATATTTTAGTCTGCTGCAGAGTTTAATATGCAGAGTGGCAGCTGCACAGTGCTGAGGCACCAAAAGTGGATTGAGGAGTTTGGCGAGCTGAGCCATGGCTCAGTAGCATAACACTAGTGCATTAAGAGGAATCCCCCAGCAGAAACCAAGAAGTAGCTGTGTGAAACTGTGACTTGAGTTGCGGAGCAGGCTAAGGCCTACCGAAGCTGAGAATTCAAGAGGGAGATGGGGTAGAGTCCACCTCTGGATGGCGGGAGACAAGATTTTTTTAACTAAAAAACATAGTTGGCAGACAGCAAGTGCTAGAAATTAATTCTAGAGACTGGCTACTATTCATTTATTATTAAAATTAAAGGGGGCACAGACTGTGACATGGGGATGGGCTCCAACATCACATAAGCGCATTCCAGGCACCATATTAAAGCAGCAGGGAAGGCTGCTAGGTGAGGGGAAAACAATGATAAAATCCCTCAAGGAATTACACACAAAAAAACTGATTAAAATAATAAGTAAGTGTGACAGGAGGCTAGATAATGATCCAATAAGCACAAGTATGAGCATTTCATATCACAAAACTTTATAGTTTGCAAAGCTGAGCAGTTTGAAGCACATTAGTCTGATAAAATGAATCAACCTAATTTAAAATGCAGAAAATCTGCATTTTGTTTTCTAACTTGCACTACCAAGCCATTTTAAGTCTGAGTTTTCCAAAACTTGGCAGTGTTGTAGAGGAAGGTATGCTCTAACAGGGAAAATAGTTTTATTGAACTAAAAGTGTAGGAAAGAGGGGTCGCTACCCTCAAAAGGAGGAGTAGTAGAGGTTCAGAACCCATGCAGGCCAAAAGGGTGGAGGAGGAGGCAGGAGAGGGTGTGTGCTCTTGGGCAGGAGGTGTTACAGATGCCTATGAGACAGCCCCAGGATGGAGTTAACTCAAAAAATGAATTATTTAAATCATCAGAGCTCCAGACATAAGGAAAAAAGTTATTACAAGGTGAAATGGCTCAATTTTAAGGTAACTTTGACCTTGATATTGTAGAAAGTTGCTCTGCAAGTTGTCCTTTTTTCCACATGGTACAAAATTTTAAGCTTTAGCAACAACGTGTTCTCATTATCCCTTTTCTTAGAGAAAATACTGGAGAAAGCCAGGAAGGGGAGCTTTCATATGAGAAAAGTGTGAAAGTGCTTAAACTTTACTTTACAGTGATTCATTTGTGCTTAATGTTAATGTATTATTACATTGAATTCAATTTGACAGAGCAGAGCAGTCTCAGAATTTTCTGAAAGGGCAGTTGAGATTCAAAACCTAGGATACCATTGTGGCTTATGCTGCTGCAGAATTCCAAGCTGGCATTCAATCTGATCAGTGCTGAGGGTTGGAATAGGGTTTTGTCCACTCAGTTACCAGGATTTTGAGTAATAGAATGTTAAAAAGGTATAAAAGGAGCTGCAGAGTTCATTTTGGGGGTGTTTGAGCATGGAGAGTGACGTGAAAGGATCAGACCTGTCCAGAGGGAGTCCAGACTACTGAGGCCTATGAGCTGATTGGGCCTGGGTACTAGCCCTCAGTTAAGTGTAAAGACTATATGGGATCACTTGCATCCCAATGATAAGGATAGTAGGGCAGTAAGTGAGAGCAGAGACAGCGTAGATTAGCCTGCAGCTTTAAGTACTTGTTTTTTTCATTAGTGTCTTCAGCTTCATCTGATCTAAAAGTGATTGCTTCAAGCAATCAGATCATCCCCAAGGATCATCAACACTAAATCCATTGCCATCTCCTAAAGGTCCAAGACACCATTTTCTTCCAGCGTAAAGGGAAGTGGTACGGTAACTTTTATTTTTATCTTGGAACTAGGTCAAGAGGGACACTGTTCTGCATTTTTAATTTTGGAATCCTTTTAGCTTCAAGGACTACTGTCCAGCTACTGAAGGACTGAATTTTATAAACTGTTGGGGGAAGAGTACAGTGAAAACTATTGAGTAAATGCTATGTGATGCAAAGTAATTGTTAATGTGAATGTGTAGAGCTAAGTAACTAGAGTGTTTAAGTAATTTAAGGTTAAAGTTACAGTGTTATATATCAGGAAAGGGTATTTGGTGGTAAAGAGGTGAGTGGGCTGACTGAGGTGGACATAGGCCTAGTAGCCACTGTATGTCCCTAAAACAAAGTAATCTCAATGTGGAGCGACTGAGGTCTGAGGCATGGTCTAGTGCTGGATTAAGAATTTAAGTATCTGGTGGAAAAGGGGTGAAAGAGTGGACTTAGTGCAAAATGTTAAGCTTGAGCAACAAGGCCTAGTATCCACTGCACGCCTTTAAGGTAAAGTAATTTGGATGTGTAGTAACTGAGGTCTGAGGCAGTGGCCTAATGCTGGATTAGAATTATAAGTAACTTCAGGGTTGGTGGGTGGTGGAATAGCCTGGAGACTCCAGGGGTTTTTAATTACAGACCTGAGGGAATATAGAACAGTATTATTGCTTAAGATATTTATTCAGTGCAATGTGTATGCAAAAAGAATGTATTTCTTCCATGCAAACTGTATCTGTAAGTTGGCAGAGCAGTTCAGTAAAGTTTACATTAATTTTCACTTTGAAATTGTGTCAGAGTCATGCTTCAAGATTGTCTGAGTCTCACATTACTGTGGTCTCCTGGATCAGTCCAGTGCAGCCCTTCTCTCTCTCACACACAGGTCCCTCAGCTATTCGATTGGGGAGGTAATTCTAAAGGTTCCTGTGTGTACCCAACTCAATGGTTGTGGGTGGGAAGAGAGGCAAAGAACCTACTGGTTGTTTAGCCAAGATCTTTCCTGGTGTAGGCATTGCATCTACCTGGTATTATACTTGTGTTTGTAATGTTATAATCATAGACAACTTCTTAGACAGGAGTAAAGAATTGATAGGTCAAAAATTGCCAGCTTCACAGGCTTTTGGTTATGTAGTGGATGACCTGGTGCTAACAGATATCTAGCACCTGGTGCACCCTGGAGACAGGGAGTACACCTTATTTTCAAACCCACATCATACTTACACCTATATTGACCTGTGGCTGGTACCCATTGTGTGCAAGAAGTTCTACAAGCTTCTATGCATAAAATTATCATATCTGATCATGCCCCATATCCTTTACATTACTCTCTGCAACTTCAAAAGAGTCTCACTCAAAGCAGTGGAGATTTAGCACTTCCCTACTAAGAGCTCCCACATTCAGTGCAGAGCTAAAGAAGAACATTCAATCAATCAATCAATCAATCAATCACTTTATTTAACCAGGCATATACACCATTGAGCAAGCTCATTTCAAGGTGATCCTGGGCAATAATGCATTGCAGTTTAGTACAAGGAAAAATACAGATGAGTTAAGGTAGTAACAAAAGAAAAAAAAATGTAGAAACCATTGTACAATAGTAAGTTGCAAATCAGAACAAGCATAACTCCAATAGGGTAGTAAAAAAATGTAATACATATACAGGTGAACCACAGAAGGCCAATATCACGTGTCTGTTAAAATATGGTGAACACATATAATTCAGAGCAAAAGATATGTAGGAAGTAGGGGAGCAAGAATCCTAGTCACTCTAAGGACAATAGTAAGGTAGAGATGGTAAGAATGGGGGAGGGAGGGCAGCTAAGAGAAATTAGGTATGATAGAGGTAGCTGAGCAGAATAAGGCCAGAATGAATTAAGAGCGCTAGGCAACCTTAATAGGAAGGAATCTTAATCAACAATTAGCTGCAAAATTTGTAAGAGGAACATGATGTAGATTGATCAGTGTCTACGAAAACAGTTGCAGGCTTCCAACAACAATACGGTTAATGAAGCTTTAAATAAGAATATGCCTGGGAGTGAGATTCATGCTTTCTTTGAAAATAATTTCTCTAGTGACACTTCTGATGCTACCAGGTGGGGTACCCTCATAGGTTACATGAGAAGTCCATGTATCAGCTATGCCACTCATGTCAAAAGGCAGAGGGCAAAAGATCTAGAGGAGCAGTTGTTACCTCTCTGTGAACTGGAGGAGAAATACAGGGCAGCTCCCTGTCACTCCCTGGAACTGCTGGCTAAGAATGTGGATACAAGATATAAGATCAACTTACACCTGCACCAATGAGCTGAGTTTTCCCTCTTCAGACTCTGCCAAACTTTCTGGGGATCTGGGGAATAACCCAGAAAACTTCTTGCCTATTAACTCTGGAAATGACAAAAAAGGTCTAAAATTCCGGGGATCAAGGATGGATCTGGGGAAGTACACAGAAAGACAGAGGACATTAACATAGCCTTCTAGAAGTTCTACAAGACCCTATACAGTCAAGAAGTGAACCCTACCCAGGAGGAGTTGGCCTCATTCACATCCACACTGGACTTGCCTGGCATAACCTCAGAGGTCCAAGAGAAATTGTGTAGGCCCTTCACTCTGAGGGAACTTGGTGAGGCACTTAGCTCAATGCCAGCTGGTAAAGACTGTGGAAGGGATGGCCTCCTGGCTGTGTTCCTCGGGCACTTTAAACAAGTCCTCCTGGATCACTTGATGGCCATCCTAAATGATGCCACCCAGACAGGGTCCCTCCCTGCTTCTATGCATACAGCAGTAATGTCCCTCATCCCCAAATCTGGAAAGGATCCCCTCCAATGTGGTAGTTACAGACCAGTTTCATTAATCACAGCAGACTGTAAGGCTTCGGGAAGTCATTCTGGACTTATCCAATGGAGATCAGGTAGGCTTTGTTCTGCACACAAGCAGGACAGATAACACAAGGCATCTCATCAACCTTCTGTGGCAGAGGTTCGGTCTCCACCCTTTTGGCAGTGCTCCTCCTGATGTCAAGAATGCATTCAATAGGGTGGAGTGGCCATACCTGTTCCATGTGCTGCAAGTATTTGGCTTCAGGGAGACCTTTCTAAAGTATATTTGCACCCTACTATGCAACAGTGCTTCAGCCTTGGTGCTCACAAACTCGATGGCCTCAGCACCTTTTGCATTAGGGAGAGAGATGCGTCAGGGCTGCCCACTCTCCCCCTGTTATTCATTCTTACCTTAGATCCCCCACTGCAGGCCATTCAGAGTCACCCAGATATTCATGGTATAGGAATGAGAGTGGAGCATAAGGCACTAGCCTGTGGGAACATTGTTTAACCAGGATTAACACAAAAGCCAAAGATTGTTTCCAGATGTGACCGGAGAGCACAAGAAAGTTACATGACTTGCTCAGGACCACACAGTACGCACCTAGGTGGCTGTGGGATTCAAACCCAGGTCTCCAGATCTGCAGCTCAGAGCCTTAACCCACTGCACTATACTGCCTGCTTAGGTTAAAGGAGAAGGTGTCAGCAGAATGTGGATGACATTCTACTGACACTTACAAAGCCACAAGAATTTATTTCTTTTGTACTGTCCCTTCTTCAGAAGTTTGTCTGTCTGTCCAGTTACAAGGCAAATGTAGCCAAATCACTGATCATAGTACTGCCTTCCAAGACTAGACACCTACTGGGCTTTCCCTTTGGACTTCAGGAGGTGCAAGGTTCTCTGAAATAGCTTGGTATAAACTTCGCCTAGGATCTCAAAGCTCTGGGTGGACATAACCTCCCCCCCATACTGGCTTCCTTGAATAAGAACCTCACCAGATGGAGCTGCCTCCCACTGTCATACTGGGTCAGGGCTCATGTGTTTAAAATCATGGCAGCCAGCAAAATTCAATATATTCTTGACAATCTCCCTTTCATGATTAGGCTAGACATCCTACAGCAAGTACACCAGAGGATGCTTCATTTGTTCCTTGGAAAGAGTCCATGATGGGTAGCCATCAGAAGTTAGCTTTACCCTTGGAGCACTGGGGACTAGGCCTCCCAGACTTTGATCTGAGACATGTGGCACATATCGTTTTACAACTGTCTCAGACGATATTGGCACCATTGCCTAAATGAGCCCAACGCGAAGCTCACCTACTGGGCAGAGACTTTAGGAAATTATGCACATTGTGATCCCACCTGACCTACTTAAAATTTGAGCCAGTATAGCTAAACACTTGAATGGTTGCCCAGGAGGCCCCATCCAGCCTTCCCTCTAGAGGAACTCTCTCCTCCCAATCCATGGCACCACAGTGGACTGGCAGACCGTTTCCTCCTGAGGCATCCAGCAACTATCGTATCTAACTGATGCCAAGATGGGATATCTAAAGACCTCTGGGCAACTTCAGAGTATGGGCTAGAGAAGCATAGGTAGTAGCATTATCTCCAGCTCCAATCTTCACTAACTCCTCTTCTAGGGCCCAAGTATCAGTTTGGTGACACTAATGTGTTTGAGAAACTTATGGTCCCAGGTGATGGTACATTTGCCAAAGCCAGCCATATCTATAAAAAGCTATGCACTATGGATATAGCCGGAATGGAAAGGCTTTGGATAAAATGAAATGAAGAACTTAGTACTGATTTCCAACATAGTAAGTGGGACTCTTGTTGGAAAGGTTTAAAAAACAGTGCTAAGAGGTACCAAAAGCCAGTTCGCCCAATGCAATATCCTGCTCAGGTGGCATATAACCTTGCCAAAGCTCCACAAATGGGTGCTGGCACCATCAGACAACTGATGGAGGTGCTCTTCCTCAACTGGAGATATTTTTCATATTCTGTGGTCCTACCCGAAGCTACAGCTATTTTAGTCTGAAGTCCAGCAGGCTTGCAGAACCATTGTAGGGATGAGCCTGACCCTAACCCCCTCTTTAGTTATAATAGGCCTCGTGTGATGCGGAGTTTGGCCAGGGGACTTCAACTGCAATTGTGCACTGGCTCCAGGAAGACTTGGTCACTGCAAAAAGAATTATACTTTGGTACTGGCGGGACAACTGCCCTTCAGCCATGTCAGAGTGAGTCCTTGAACTAGGCAAAATGGCCTGCTATGAGAGGATCCAGTCAACAGCTCGACCTTTATGATAAAACTTGAGGACCATATTCAGTTTCTCCCTATTATGCAATCCCACACAGCTGCTATATGTACTCCAACAGGCACTCCAGAGGCTCCCGTATCCATAGGGTATCCTGTAAACAAGCTGAAAAGAGTTCCTCAGGATTACCTGTAATGCTTGGTCATCACCCTGTCCCAATACCCCCCTTGTGAAGTGCTCTTCAATATAAGACTATACAACTTTTAGATTAATTGTTGTCTGCATAGATTACTGTTCATTGTTGGATCTTATTACTGTACTGTATACTTGGACAGTCATGTCTGTGTTCTCTTTGAATCGATCAATTTTGGCTATTATAAGTATTATAAGTAAATTATACTGATCAAGCTTAGAGTTATATTTCCAAGGGGTTTTCTTGGCCAGGTTTACACAATTTAACCCTAGGTGGTTATCTGTTATACTGATTTCTTTAAATGCAATAATATTTAAATCATAAAAAATGAGACTGTAATGGCCATATGATGAGCTGGTAATGATCCCATAGTGCCTTGAATTTGAAATAGGATTGTCTGCATAAGAACATTAATACTGTATATAGCACCATTGCACAACTGCATTCAGACATTTGAGGTGCACTAACTGATACTTTGGCCCTGGGTTGTGTGTTCTGTATCCAGTGACATCTACTCAGTGGCCAGCAGTGCTATGTGCTTTGTGAATGTGTAAACCTGTCAGTGACTTACTGGGCTATTTACTATGGGTGGGTATATTTATACATGCTTTGCACAGTCACAGTGTGTTTGGGCTTTTACGAATATACCAACTTTTGGGCATCATGTGCAGTAGAATGTAAGGAAGTATAGGGAAGGGACTTAGTGCACAGCAAACCTCCACTATTGAATATTGAGCCAAATATGATATAATATCATTTGATATATTGGATGAGCCAATAAAACAGCCTAATATAATATAATTTAATATAATATAATATAATGTAATATAATATAATATAATATAATATAATATAATATAATATAATAAAGTACAATACAATACAATATAATAACTGGGTCTTTCTTTTTGCCATAGAAAAAAATGTGGTATTATTTGCAGTAATAAAGAAGTGTTTATTATAGCAAACATGGGCATGGTTTTCCTCGCTCTATGCATGTGCCAGCCGCAACTTTTCCTCCCTGACAGCTGGGCTCCTCGTCTTTCCACCGGACATGGAAACACAACTCGGACTCAGCGGTAAGTGATTGCCATAAACAAAATCAATAAATCATAACATAAAAATGTAACATTTTGGCTCAGGGCAGAAATGAATGAATTATAAAAAGTTGAAATAAAAAAATAAAAATGACCGTGGACCACGCAGTCAAACCAAAGCAGACCATGGCCACAAAGGAACATCTTTTTTATTTTTATTTTTTTTATTTTATATAATTGTTGTGGCCAAAAAGGAAGACCCAGCAATTATATAAAATAAAATAAAATAAAATAAAATATGGGGCACAGGGGGTAAACTCAAAGTTTACACAAACTCTGAGAGTTAGATGATTTTCTCAAACCTCTCAAGCTTTGCTTTCAGGGTTTATGAAGCATCTAATCCCTCAGGTGTGTGTAAACTTCTCATTATGCACACCCCATACTTTATTCTAAATATAATATAATATAAAATGATAGTGTGAAAAGATTATATAATCTGATATAAAATGATATAAGTAATAGATAACCCACTCTTAGGTGTGTGGTCACGCTCTGATATACGCACTCCTTGGTGTGCGTTGTTGCGGCCTCATGGGTCAACCACCCAAGGCGTGCCTATATCAGAGTGTGACAGCACACTCTAGAGTGGGTTATCTATCATATAAAATGGCAAAAATTGTTTTGGAGGGGGTTAAAAGTGCAGATGTGCGATCGTTCTCTGTTATACGCACGCTCATGAGATATGTTTTTTACAATCAGAACATTCGATCTGGATTTGGATTTGGTGCCCATTTTCTAATGTAACTTAATATATGATAATTTTTATTATTTTTATTTGTTATACTTTATTAATTTCATTTATGTGCCAAGAAAACATGAATCAAGAAACTGAATCTACAATTTGGGCTTGCCACTTGACTCTCTTCCCTCGTGCTGTTTTCAGATACTACTAGAGACAATGGGGGCAGTGAGGAATTAGGCAGTAAATGAAAGATTATACTTTTTCGGGGGGGGGCTAAACATTAGGGCCCAGATATTCAAAGGAGATGTGCCTAGCGGAACTGGGTTATGCCTGCGTTTCTCCAAAATGCACCCCATGGCAATATTCAAAAAGGGGTGATGCGCCATGCATATCTGGATGCACCACAGTGCAAAGATAATATATGCAGTGCATCTGGAGGGGCATTCCCCTGCATATGTGGCACATCTTCATATTCAGCCAAGATGTGCAGCACAGCTGCCTGCACATCTCGGAGATGTGCCACACAAAGTTAGGCATGGAAAAGCCATGCCTAAGTCATAGCCACCCACAGGCAGACTGCTGTACTGCACAGTGTAACAGAGCAGCCACCAGCACTTGTGTCACTACCGCCCCAAGCCCCGACCATAACAGACACAGTCCCACCCATCACAGCCCTGGTAGCCTAGTGACCCCCATTCCTGATCGTGCCACAAAACAGAAATATACACTGATCCCTGGTAGTCTAGTGGCCCCCAGTCCCCGATCGTGTCACAAAATATAAATATACCCCAATGCCTGGTAGTCCAGTGGTACCCTCCTCCATTCTCTGAACACGTCCGTGTGATAAATCCAAAATGAAACACACCCTGATAGTCTAGGGGTACACCCATCCCAGCCTCGCTTGTTGCATAAATCCTGCATCCCAAAATTTCCCTGGTAGTCCAGTGGACCTCCACCCTCTGAGACACCCACACCCAAACCTGCTCCCCCCATACCAGCATGGCCACTGTCATTGGTGGGCAGCAAAATCCACCCGCACACCTCCCCGGCTGACCACCAACTGAGTTGTCACTGAATGACAGCTTACAGTAAGCACTGCAATACCATTGGTTGACATTGTTGACCAATGGGCTTGCAGTGTGTACTTTAAGCTTTTATTTTGTGAATGAAAGTTTACAGTACACACTGCAAGCCTATTAGTTGACAGTGGTAACCAATGGTATTGCTGTGCTTACTATAAGCTGTCATTCAGTGACAGCTCAGTTAGCAGGCAGCCGTGGAGGTGTGCAGGTTTTTTTTCTGACCACTGACTATAGTAGCCCTGCTGGGACAGGGGGAGCAAGGTGGGGTGTGGCTGCCTCAGTGGGTGGGGGGGCCACTGGACTACCAGGGTAATTTTGGGATGTGTGATTTATGCTATGAGTGGGGCTGGGAGTAGGGGTACCACTAGATTATCAGGGTGTTTCATTTTGAATTTATCATAGGGAAGGGTTCACAGAAGGAGGGGTACCACTAGACTACCAGGGCTTATCATTTTGGATGTATCATACAGACGGGTTCAGGAAAGAAGGGATACTACTAGACTACCAAGGTGTTTCATTTTGGAAGTATCATACGGACAGGTTCAGGGATGGAGGAGGGTACCACTAGACTACCAGGGTGTTTCATTTTGGATTTATCATACGGATGGGTTTGGGGATGGTGGGGGCCACTAGACTACCAGGAATTGGGATATATTTATGTTTTGTGGCATGATCGGGGATGGGGGACCACTAGACTACCAGGGAGGTGGTGTACTGTGTTTACTGTGGCACTTGCAGGGCACCTGGCGCATCCCTGCTGGAGACATGCAAATGGGGCCATAATGACATGCAAATGGATCATTTGCATATTGCATGCATTATGGTGCCATTTGCATGTTTGGGTCTGAATACCTGGAATCTGCACCGGGCACATCTCCAAAATGCACTGTGCAGTCCCATTGCAGGAATTCAGACCTGACAGGGGGATGCACCAGCGCATCTTTGGTGGCCCCCTTTGCGCCACCCGCATAGTTTGATAATTTTGGATGGGATGCCTGATTACGCATCTCATTTGAATATAGCAATGTTGCACTCCAGCACAACTCAGTTGCACAATGCAGGCATTTGGACCCATTCTGGGTGCAGTTTGAAAATCCTGGCCTACATTTCTGGATGGATGACTTATATCCCCAGTATGGTAACTGAAAGCAGCTGAAGGAATAAGATGGAGAAACTGGTGCTTCTGGATTGATCCACATGGTTTTATAACCAGATACTGTGAATGATCAGCAGTAAATGCTTCTTGCACTGCACTGTGAGTGGAATCAGTTAATTTCTAATGAAGACTATTCGTTGGCTGTACTATTATGCACCCAGTTCTTGTCCTTACAGTCCCATGACAATGATTCCCAAGCCATGTTTGACCATGACCTCCTCCTTTACCACAACTACTGCTTACATAACATTTACTTGGGGAACTAACATGATGGAACATTTATCTGCTCCTTTCTTCCTCCTGTGCCCATTTCTCCTCAGCTTATGTGCTGCATATCTCAGGCATGTAGGCAATCCTATATGTAAATGCTGCACAGCAGGTGTCCAGCAGCATTCACTATTGATGCACTAGCCAGTTGCACACCAGATCCCCGGCTGATTATGCTGCTCTGTGCTGGGGGGTGGGGAGATGTCAGGGACATGCCTGCACTCTATGTGATTCACAAAGGCATACAGTGCAGCATACTGCGGTGTATGAGTTATGGCAGGGGGGACACTGCTGTATGTGTGTTATGCATACAGCCTTCACACACACACAGAGCCCTGTGAATGGTGTGGGCTTCAAGTGCAGTGGATCCCACAACTGTCCCTGATGTGCAGGGATGTCTCTGATGGTGTCACAAAAGTATCATCTTTTCGTCATACTCTCTGTGGTGGTACCACTGACCAGTAGTGAGCAGTGCACAACATACTGTCCAGAAGTACAGGTCCAGACACGGCAGCTCTCAGCACATGCAGCATACTCCAACACCCCTATACCAGTGACTGTCTGATGGCATAGTAGAGATTTTTATGATGGGTTCCCGAGGCACAGGCCTTGTCTCTGATGTGTATTTGCCATGGCTTGGAGCAGTGGATGTGAGGTATGGGGTACAGTCCTGTACAGGTGCATGCCCACATGCACCCTCGTGACATAGGGCACAATCCAGGCAGGAGACTGACCATCCCTAGGGTTGGACTGTATAGACAGCATGTGGTGTTATTGGGCAGGCATACCCATGACATGGGCAAATGGTCCAGAACTGCCTCGGCCATGGCAGTCACATGTCCAGAATACCACCCACCTATTGCCTTGTGTGTCAGAGACATGGCATAGAAGCATCAGGGGACATAGACCCCAATGCAGGGACACATCACACACATCACTTCTAGTCCCTCAGACTGCTGATAGAGTACAGGGAGCAGTGCATGATGCATGTGTGGTATAAGATCATGTCTATTACAGTACTGGGGGAATCATAGTATGTGCATGTACTCCCCACTCACCAGTTACAGATGAAGCCTATATGTGGGGGACAGGGCATGGTTGTGACATGATGCCAGGTGTTGGTGGGGTACCAACCATATGGCGTGCATGCGCTGTCTCCCACAGCCAGTGGAAAAGTGCCACACATGCCTCCATCTGCCCATACAGTGGTGCACTACTGTCCCTCTGTGATCACGGGCACAATGACCATGTGCATACCCATACAGCTAATGGGTGATGGTATACCTATAGCTCTGTGGTGTTCTGCATCATCCAATGAGCCCCTTCTTCATGGGTGTGTAGGGGATCCAATCAGGGACCAAGGACAGGCATCTGATAGGCTGCCCGCCTGCATCCTGCAGTCTGCCTTCGTGCAGATCCAAGTTAGCAATTTGTCGGTGCATGTCAGGGGGTGGAGTCACAGATAGGTGGCCGGCAACAGTGAATTAGGGAGGTAGTAGAGCGCAGTGGTTTAAGGCTTTGAGCTGCAAACCTGGTGACATCCAGCAGACCAGACCTGGGTTTGAACCCCACAGCTTCCACTTGCATACTGTGTGACCCTGAGCAAGTCATTTAACTTCCCTGTGCTCCCAGGTCACACCTGTAAAAAAGCTTTCAGCTTAGTGTGCTAGTCCTGGTTAAATAACTAACAAAAAAAACCCCAGTGAATATCAACTGGTGGGCACCTGTCCATGGGTGTGGAGCTGTGCCGGGGGGGAGTATGGATCCATCAAGTGTACTTGTCACCCATATGTGCATAGGGCCCATTGATAGCACATGTGTGACAGATGGTGACACAGTGCAGTTGACACTGGACAATAACAATAATGACTCATAATAGTCATATACACATGACACTCACACCCAATGCATGTAGAAGCTGCAGTGCTGTATGACTCACAAGGTCAAATACATTCTTCACAATCCCCCTGTATCTTTCCCAGTCTGCTAAATTCAATATACCCTTCTGGTGTTATGGGGGAAAATTAAACATAAATATGGATTTCTGTGTGCTGTGCACCATCAGCATTCAGGATAAAATTATTTGTCTGATAAGTATTTCAAAACTTCCTCCTGCACCTTTCCCAGTTTGCCAAATTCATCCTGTCTTGTTACTCCTGCAGGGAATAGGGATGACACTGCAAGCCCACGCTGTGCACTCTCTCCTCTCTCCTCTCCCCTCTCTTCTGCAACAAGATTTCACTAGCTTGCTGCCTGAAAGGAAAGTAACTTGCTTCATGAGAAGAAACATCTGCAGTTAAGTAAGTGCTATCTTTGGGCTCTAGGGGCACAGAAAGGTCTACCATGCAATGGCCAAGGAGGAACTACACATTAAGGGAAGCTAACAATGGGTAGGCAAAAGCTTTCATTAAGGAGAAAAAATTAGAGACATTGGCAGGGGGCAATATCTCCTTGAGAGGGAGCAACACTTCTAGGGTCAGTGTTCTGGTGTGGTCTGCACCTGTTTTTCTTTTTTACTAAATAAGTAATTAACTCTGTGGGATTCCTGTGAGAGACTTGGCTTTTTACTACTGGTGGTGGGTGATGAGATTTTGTTTCTGTTTTATGATTGTCTGTTGACCTCAGGCACCAATCTTCTAGCAGCAGCTCTTGTTCTGCACTTCAGTTTTGGTGTTTTAGCGATGCTCAGAGGCACATCAATTCTTTTTTTTTTAGAGGATCAAACCATGCCAACTTCATGATGCAGTACAATGCGTACAAGGTACCAAGGGCTCCAAAAAGACAAGATGTGGTAGACACAAGTCAGACAAGAAACCAAAAGAGCAAGTCACACTACCTGAAATGGAGCTGGGTGAGATACTGCCTAATAAAATCATTAACATTTATTCAGTTTGACTGTAACAGAAACTGAACTTTTTACCAAAGGATGTAACTTTGTACCAACCACTGGTATTAACCAGTTTGATATCACTGTTGATTTATTCAAATTGTGCAGAAAATGTGGCTCTCTTTGTGACTTTCTGTGGGAGGGTGGTCACAGCAGAAGGGATACAAGACCTAAAGGAAGATTTGAAAACTTAGGATATGTGGTCCAGGATTTGGTAGCTTGGCTTCAATGCAAAGAAATGTAAACTGATGCACATTGGAGTCAAGAACCCGTGGACTGAGTACAGTCTGGTAGGTATCCAAATATCAGCATCAGAGGAGGAGAGGGACCTGGGAGTGATGAATACCAGTGACTTGAAACAATCCATGCAATGTAGAAAATCGGCAACAAAGGCAAATCAAATATTGGGCTGCATTGCCCGAGGGATCGGCAGCAGGAGACAGGAGATATTACTGCCCTTGTTCAGGTAATTACTGTGTCCCATCTGGAGTATAGTATACAATAGGGTGCCCATACCTTAAAAAGGACATAAAACTGCTGAAGACAATCTAAAGGAGGGCAACAATGATGATCATGGGCCAGCAGGGTACAGGACATTCAAGGAGAGGTTGAGGGCAATGAACATGTACTCCCTGCAGGAGAGGGAAGGGACATAACTGAGACCTTCAGATCTTTGAAATGAGTAATAAGGTGGAAAAAGAGAGTCTCTTCAAGCTGAGTGGGAATCAAAACATGAGGGGACACAGTCTCAAGCTGGAAGGGGGAGGATTAGGATACAGGCTAGGTGGCACATCTTCACTGAAAGGGTAGTGACGAGTTGGAATGTACTGTACATCTGGAGGAGATGGTTTCATTGAAAATGGTAGGCAGTTTCAAGACAGGATGGGATAGAGTTAAGGGGACATAAGGGTCAACAAGAGGAAAAGGGCAGACTGGAGAGGGGGGCAGGGTCAGTAGCTAATGGCTTATGCTGAGGGTCCTGCATTATAAGCAGACTAGATAGACCTAATGACCTTGTCCTTCTGGCTTTGTCCTATGTTTATATAGTATGTTGTTTGTAAACTTAAATCCACAGTGCTTTTTTTTTACAAACCAAATATATGTTGTCAGAATGTGAAATGGGGCAAGTCAGCCCATGAAACATAGAAACATAACATTTGATGGCTGGTAAGGACTGCTTGGCCCATCTATTCTGCCAATTTCCCTACCTACTGTATTATTGCAAACCTTACTAAATCTCCAGCTTATCTCTCCCCACCCCTCTTGTCTTATAACTAAGGTTCCCTTATGAATATTCCATGCTTAATGATTTTATTGATTTGCTACAGGAACAAGTAATTAGCATTATCCCTATTCTGAATGAAGTGCCTCAAAAGTCAGATACAGTACTTCTAGCCAGCAATCTGGGAGTGATACCATTACAAGAATAATAGTTGTGACATTGGGGAAACATCTACTTTTTGTCCTCCCGAAAATGTAAGAGATGGTACTTTTTTTAAACAGTGTGAGTATAATTTGCAAACTCTGTCATCCTAATTATGTAAATCTCACCATGAATGAAAAACATGCTTTAGAATCACTGAGAAACAACAAGGTTGTTACAATTTAATCATCTGACCTGGGGTTTGTGTGGTGATTATGAACATAAGTGACTATATAGTACACATTAAAAGACAGTTGTCTAACAAAGAGTTTTATAAAGAGCTCAATTCTGACTCCACAATGCTAATCAAGCCTAAAACTGATGTTTTTTTGAAGCAAGCCTATATGAAAACTTTATTAACAAAAGTGAGATTGACTTTTTAACTACGGATCAACCCATGATCACACCATATATTTATTGCCAGGCTAAAGTTCACAAATCTCTGTCTAGTTCAGTAGTAAAGCCGATTATATCAAATATTGAACAGCTACAGAACCACTGTCTCAATATTCCTTCACCCCTGTTTCAGCAAACAAGAAATCACTTGTGCACTTATCATGATGTCTGCACTCCCTTTTCCCTCATTTGTCATACTTTATCTCTTCCTTCCCTTCCCACAATCTCTTTCCTCAGGCTACTCTGCTTGGACAATGCTGTGTCATTTACAGCATCTCTGCAATACCACATCCTATTTATTCTAGAATTTTAATTTACATGTTATACCATGCTTTTATATCCTAGTAGTTGTACTCTGCACTGCCAGTGCTCACCCGTATATTATACTACCACATTTGTTTATTCTGTGAATAGGTTTCCCATGTTTACCATGCTACTGTAACCTAATATTTTGCACTCTGTAATATCACTAGCTTTCACATTTGTACTCTCTCCCAACTCCCTTTCCCCCAGGTTGCACCTGAAAATGAGCCTTGGCTCAGTGTGATTCTCCCAGATTACAAATTTAAATAAATAAAAACAAATAAATATGTGGATGATGCCATTAAAGATATTAGAAAGGCTGTGTTTTCGTATGTACTGTACTCAGCCCTGGGACATGTTGAGGATTCTGAGTGATCTCAGCATCGATAGGGGCAGCCTTCTTGTCACTCTCAATGTGGAATTGCTAAACACAAATAAACTCCCATTAAAGTAGGCTTGGAGGCTTTAAGATTCTCTCTGGAGAGAAAGGGACAGGGAAAAAAACAGAAACATATTATTGTTGCTAGCAATGGCAGAGATGGTGTTAGAAAGTAATGCTTTCTGTTTTATGGGGAACACATAACTTCAACTTAAAGGCACAAGCATAGGGTCAAAGGTTGTCCCAAACTATGATAACAATTATTTGGGTATTGGTGCTTTATTATAAATCAATATAAGAACCAAATCTTGAACAAAATCAATATATGGTATTGGTTTAAACATAGAAACATAGAATTTGATGGCAGATAAGGACTGCTTGGCCCACCTAGTCTGCCCATTTCCCTACCTAACGGATAAGCTGCAGATCCTAGTTAACAGCCTATTTCCTCCTACTCCTCCACTAGAATTGCCTTATGTCTGTACCATGCATTCTTGAATTCCCCCACTGTTTTTGCCTCTATGACCTCCTCAGGAAGGTTGTTCCATGTATCCATAACCCTCTCTGTGAAGAAATACTTCCTCACATTACTTCTGAGCCATCTCCCCTCTTCTTCAAATTGTGCCCCCTTGTTTTTGCACATCTCTTTTTCTGAAAGATGCTACCCTCTTGGACTTTGTTGATTCCCATGAGGTATTTGAAAGTTTCTATCATGTCCCCCCTCTCCCTCCTTTCTTCGAGGCTATACCTCTTTAGTTTCTTTAGTCTTTCTTCATATGTCTTCTTATACAGACCCTGCATCATTTTAGTTTCCTTTCTCTGGACAGTCTCCACCCTGTCTATGTCTTTGCAGAGATGGGGTCTCCAGAACTGTACACAGTACTACAGATGTGGTCTTACCAACTGTCTGTACAGAGGGCCAACAACTTCCTGTTTTCTACTGGTGATGCCTTTCCCTATGCATCCCAGTATCCCCCCAGCCCTCCTTACTGCCTTCTCACATTGTTGGCCCACCTTTAGGTCATGTGATATGACTACCCTCAGGTCCCTTTCTATTTTTGTTGTTGTCAGTATCTCACCACCCATTGTGTACTCTTCCCCTGGTTTTTTGTTTCCCAGGTGCATTACTTTGCACTTCTTTGCATTGAATCTAAGCTGCCATACATTTGACCATTCTTCCAACCTTGCCAAGTCCCTTCTCATCCTTTCCATGCCCCTTTGTGTATCAACCCTGTTGCAGATCTTTGTGTCTTCTGCAAAGAGACATACTTTCCCTTCCAGTCTCTCTGCAATGTCACTTAGAAAGACATTAAAAGGACCGGCCCCAGTACTGAACCCTGTGGTACCCCACTAGTAACCCTCCCTTCTTCACTGTGGACTCCATTTACTATTACCCACTGTGTCCTGTTGTCCAACCAGTGTTTAATCCAGGTTATGACCCTGGGACCCACTCCCAGACTGGCTAATTTGTTTATTAATCTTTTGTGTGGGACTGTGTCAAATGTCTTGCTAAAGTCTAGGTAGGCCATGTCCACAGCCCCTCCCTTGTCTACTGCTTTGGTCACCCAGTCAAAGAAATCAATTAGATTTGTCTGACATGACCTTCCCACTGTGAATCCATGCTGCCTTGGGTCCTGTGCCCCACTGGCCTCTAGATATTCAACAATTCTTTCCTTCAGAAGTGATTCCATAATTTTCCCTACCACTGAGGTCAAACTGACAGGTCTGTAGTTTTCTGCCTCTGTCGTGCTCCCACTTTTGTGAAGGGGAATCACATCCATCTTCCTCCAGTCCTCAGGTACCACCCCATTCTCCCATGATTTATTTAAAAAGGGTAGTCAGTGGTGTTACTACTTAGTTCTTTTAGAATTCTGGGGTGACTCTCATCAGGCCCCATTGCTTTATCCACCTTCAGTTTTAAGAGTTCTTTCAGAACCCTTTCTTCTGTGAAAGGACTAATATCAACCCCCCTATCCAGAGTGCTTCTATTGACTGGATTAGGTATTTCCCCCTGCTTTTCCATTGTGACTACTGAGCAGAAGTATTCATTCAGTATCCCTGCTTTTTCACTGTTGCTCTTTGCCCAACCACCTTCCTCTTTGTTCAGCCTCAGTATCCCTGCCTTATTCTTTCTTTGCTCCCTAATGTACCTACAAAAGGTTTTATCCCCCTTCTTAACTGAGTTGGCTATCTTTTCCTCAGTTTGGGCCTTAGCTATTCTGACTGCCTTACTCGCTTCCTTCTGCTTTAACTGGTACAGTTCTCTGTCCTGCTCCTTCTGCATTTCCTTATACTTCCTGAATGTTATCTTTTTCTCCCTTACCTTCCCCACTACTTCTTTTGATAACTATAGTGTTTTTTTCTTTTGTTTTGATTTGTTTATTTCTTTCACACAAAGGCTTGTTGCCTCTGTGATGGTGGTTTTCATGTTTCCCCATTGTTACTCCACCCCACCTTCTTGCCTGTTTGCTAGTGCTTTTCTGAGGCAGTCTCCCATTTTGACAAAATCAGCCCTCCTGAAGTTTAGTACCTTCACTTTTGTGTGACTGGACTCTACAGCTAAGTTTATCATGAACCACACTGTTTGGTGGTTGCTTGTTCCCAGATATCTACCCACTTTAAGATCTGAGATCCTCTCTCCATCCTCATTTGAGAGTACCAGGTCTAAGATTGCTCTCTCTTGAGTGGGTTCCAAAACTAGCTGTCAGAGGCATGCCCCTGTAGGGCACTGAGAATGGCTCTGCTCTTGACTGTGGCTGCAGCAAAGGTGCTCCAGTCAACATCTGGCATATTCAGGTCCCCCTTCAGTAATGTCTCCCCTTTCTCTGTCCCCCAAGGATGCCTTCTATCATTTCCTTGTCCATTTCCTCCCCCTGAGAAGGGGGTCTGTATACAACCCCTGTGCAGATTGTGGAGCCAGTTTCAGTCTCCAGGTTGACTCAAGGTGCCTCCTCTCCTCCCTGTTTACCCTTTAGTTCTGTTGCTTTTATCCCTTCTCTTACATAGGGAGCTACTCCTCCTCCTCTTCTTCCCTCCCTGTCCCTCCTGTAGATTGTGTACCCTGGTATGTTGACATCACAGTCATGTTTTTCTGTGTACCATGTTTCTGTGACTGCCACAATATCCAGTCATCCCTCTTCCATCAAGGCCTCCATTTCAGGGAGCTTTTTACCTAGACTACGGGCATTGGTACTGATTACCCTCCATTTTTTATGGCTTTATTTCTTTTTGCCCCATCCCTGTCCCTACTGCCTTTGTCTTTTTCTCCAATTACCCCTGCCCTTCTCCCTATCGACTGCTCTATTTTGGTGTTTATTGATGATATATTTATGGTGTGATGTGAAGGAAGCTGAACTGAGACAATCATTCAAGCAGCTACGTTTACCCCCCTTGCAGTGACATTTCACCAGCGAGGTCCCCCACAGTGACTACAGTGCCTAGCCATGATGGGAGACCCGCTGAATCCTGGCACTGCCTGTTGGGGGTCCTGCACTCTCCCCAATTAGCTCCAACTGGAGTTGAGAATCTTTAAGTGGGGGGTGCAGTGGGCCCAGGCCCCCACATGGGGGGGTTTGGGGTGCAAAGTCCCCTGAAGAAAACAAAGAAAAGGATAGCAAACTGTCAGCTGACTGCAGAATGCAGTTGACCTGCCGGTGTCTCTAACAGAGCATTCGACATAAATACTGTCGGACTCCTGTCATGGATCCAAGCAGCTATATGGAACAAAACAAAACTTGTAATTTACAGATGCAGTGGATGCCAAACAGATTTTTTTTAGATCTCCAAATAACAAAGGAGACTGATGAGAATGTGTGTAACACTGTTTACAAAAATGTCATTTTCCATAATGCACTTTTATTGGCATGCAACTGTCACCCCCACCACCCATAAATAATGTAACCTGCCATCAGTTTCTCTGAGCATGCAGGCTCTGCAGTAGCAAAGTGAATTACAAAAAAAAAAGAGTTGGACATATTGTACAACATATTTTAACAATGGATTATGTTAGAAAGATAATGCAGCAGGCAAGACAAAGCTGTAATGTAACAGCTAGGGATTCCTTATTACATATTCTAGGTACCAGGGAAGAAGAACACACATACACACACACACACACCAATTTTGTGACTACCTTTTCAAAACAGTCTTGGAGGGATAAACTAATTATAGGGAAGAACTGGCATGTAATACACCAGGATTTACAGTATGTGATAATGGCGATCACATTAAGGTGATCACCTTTAGAGTGAATGTACATCAGTGAAAATCAGTTTTGACTATGTACACCCCATTGCATGGTAAAAGGGTGACGGGCACTTGCTTTTTTTTTTGTTTATGTGGGGGGAAGCCCTTCACACCCCCTACTAAAGGATTCTCAACTCCAGGTGGCACATGTTGGGGGGTGCAAAGTCAGAAAAGAAATTTCAGGCCGGGCACAACAAAATGCATGCATGACCAGACCCAAATAGGAACCCACACAGCTGTAGCCTGCCACCCACCCACGACACCATGGGGCCAGCTCTTCAGCACACCACTGCACCATGACACACAAACCCTCCCTCCCCTTCTGCCCATCACCCAACATGCTCGCTCGCTCCCCCGTGCATGTGTACATATAGCAACAGGATATCACTATACCCGCAGTCACCCCCCCACCCAGTAGCCCTGAGAACAGATGCCACTATTGAGTCACCCTTTTTGTAAGTGATCAATAGCAGTCACCCATCTCACGGGATACCAACACACCACAGGCACTGAAGGAAAGAACATTAATAGCAGCTAAAAAAGTGCATACTATAAAAGATAAGCTAGTCAAATCACAGTTCAGAATGTCAGAGAAAAAGGACTCACAACTTTTACTAGGACCACTAAAACCAGGAATGATGCTCTGTGGCCAATGTTCCAGATGTGGTCACACTAGAAAAAAGAAACATTCAGACATCCACACACAAGTCAAACATTCCCAATAAGACAGCACATAAGGGATCATATGTGTGTTACAATGCCCATGTGACCATTTATATGTGGGACAAACAACATGAGCACTTAACAAGAGGATACAGGAACACAAGGTGGACATCAGGAGACATGATATCACTTCACAGATAGCATTCCACTTTATGCAAGAAGGACACACAGGTGCATCCCTATGGTTTAAGGCCTAGAATTAGTGGAACAACCAGAAATGCGTTGGGTTTTCCATTTAAAACACTGGATAAAATAAGTGGAATGAATACAGAGATGAATCAGAATGCTTGCTGGTAGTTACATTTATTGGAACATGTAGACCAGAATTTAACAGGGTAATGCACATATGAACATGAATAAAGCAAGAAAAAAAGAAAGACAAACTGAGGTGGCAGACACTAATGGGCACAATATGTCACCAATGAGCCCTGTTAAGCCCTCCTAGGACCCTGACAGATACCCATGAGACCACCTAATGAATCAGGCTTAATAAATACATAACCTACAAGGATTCATAACCCAAAATAAGTTAAAGAAATACCCCCATCACAGCCCATGAAAGGGTTAATACAGAGGCATACAGCCACCTATCATATAAGCATAAATAAGGCAAACAAACACATAGAGAAGAAATTAAAAGAATTGTAAAATGCCCAGAGCACTAACTGAATGGAGCAGGGAATCTGGACCATCCCATGAGGCAATCACAACAAATGAATGAAAACACTAAAGGACTAGCAGGATCACTGAAATACTAGTGCCTTATTTCAGTCTGATCATCATGGTTATGCTTAACATAGTTAGGTGTTGCTGGGCAACACAGTCTGATGTAGGAAACATCAGACATCATGATTTTAGATCACTTGATGGTCAGGCCGGAGATAATAACATGGCAGCTCATAACATCCTCAGTGTGCAGTACACGGCAACAAGCTGACTCACCAAGGATACCAGAACAACAGATAAGGCCAGGTAATTTACACCGATTTGTATTTAGTACCTCTGGTGAGAGGAGGTGATATACCTTGCATTGTATTTGTATCTTTACTACTTTAGTAAGTGAGGACATTGGAGGCCTGGATTATAACTACTACTGTCAGACACACTCCAAATGCCTTCTAACACTTGCATTTTCTTTTTACTTTAGCATTCTTTGGCTAATATCCCCAAAAACCACCAGAGAAGCCTTTATAAAGGCTAAAAGTGCTGTTTAGGTACTTTTAAAACCTCGCAATTGCGAGTGTGAAACCAGAAGTTCTGTAAGCCTAACGCTTCCAGTTTTACCACATAAAATCACTCACTCTAGCAAGTGGGTCTTTAGACCGATTTGTATTTAGTACCTCTGGTGAGAGGAGGTGATATACCTTGCACTGTATCTGTATCTTTACTACTTTAGGGAATGAGGACATTGGAGGTCTGAATTATAACTACTACTGCCAGACACACTCCAAACACCTTCTAACACTTGTATTTTCTTTTTACTTTAGCATTCTTTGGCTAATATCCCCAAAACCACCAGGGAGAGCCTTTTTTAAAGGCTAAAAGTGCTGTTTAGGTACTTTTAAAACCTCGCTATTGCGAGCGTGAAACCGGAAGTTCTGTAAGCCTAATGCTTCCAGTTTTACTGCATAAAATCACTCACTCTAGTGAGCGGGGAGAGGGTGTGAGGGGCCCCCTGTGGAGACGCGTGCAGAGATGCATGTTGTAGTGCATGTCTGCCATGTCCACTGTGGACACTAGGACAAGGGCATAACAGTATAAGCAGACATTGTCTGTTAAACTAGCTGAAATTCCATATCTAGGGTTACTGGTTGTAAAGTATTTACAATTATGAAACAAGCTAAAAATTGCTGTTCTTCATGTAAAATGTATGCTATTGGGAAACAATACCCCAATTTTATTTGTGATAAATGCCAGTTGGTTACCACATTGCAAGAGGATATTAAATGCCTTACAATTAGATCTACAAGTGGTACTGAGATAGAAGCACTTGAAGATTATATAGACCAGATGTCAATGTCGTTAAACATTGATACATCAACAACTTGTACCCATAAATCTATTATAGGACAAGAAACAGATTTTATATTACACTGTGCCCCTCCCTTTATTGAGAGCTGTATAATATGTTCTACACCTGCTAATATAAATCCTGAGTGTACATCCCAGGCATTATTGCCCCTTGAAAGAGATGAATGGGTGACTATTCCAAATAATAAGACCAAGAAACACTGTAGTTGCAAGTCCATTGTTGCCCCTACATTATCAACGCATAATTATTTTCACCCTCTGGCTTTTGTAAATGATGATGGACTAAATAGCCCTGAAATCTTGAATGAGTGTCCTACTACATCGGGAACTAGTACAGTAGTTACAACAAACACTAATTCCCTCCTTCCCTTAGAATTTCCAAAAATTGATGATCAGCCAATGTTGCATAATACTCCTTCTATTTCAAACAAATCACAAGAGAAATATCTCTCCCCTGAACCAAAAGACATACAAGTTTTTGTCTTGGGTGACTCCATTATTAAATTTACCGATAGAGCCATTTGTAACCCAGATAAAATCAATAGAACTTGTTCTAGTTACAGGGGGGCTAAAGTGTCTGACATAACACCTATGTTAAAATTCATTTTGTCCCAAGCAGGAAAAAATCCTCTAGTAGTTCTCCATCTTGGGACTCATGACATCAGTAAAACACCAATTGAACAATTGAAACAAGACTATGTTGCTCTCCACAATATTCTTGAAGAAAGAGGGTGTAGTATATGTTTTTCTGAGAGTTTACCAGTTTCCAGAGCATCCCCCATACTTTAAATAAATTCAAAATTATCAATGAATGGTTACATAAATGGTGTCTTAGGCAGGATCTTCCTTGCCTAACCCATTGGGATGAATTTAATGGCTACCCATCCCTCTTTTGCTGGGATGGTTTGCATCTCAGCAGAAGAGGGAGTACATTGTTGGGACGTAAGATCAGTGCTTTTATTCAAAACCATTTAAACTAACATCAGTGGGGGAGATTGGGTTTGAACCTAAATCTCTTAATACCTCTAGTCCTGTTCATAAGAAACAACAACTTAAAATTCTGTCCTTTAATGCTCGTTCTCTGAGTACTCTTAAATTGGCTGAATTAGAAGTTAAAATCCAACTCCACAATCTCAGTTTAATATCTATAACTGAGACATGGGGTAACTCAGATAAATTATGGTCAGTAGAGATACCAGGATTTAAACTTTATACTAAAAATAGATTAGGAAACAGGAAGGGTGGTGGGGTATGTCTGCATATAAAGAATGATATTCCACCATTTGAGATTACTTCCAATGCCCAAAATGAAAGTATATGGGTCTCCTTTCAATTATATGGTCAACCAAAGATGGTAGTAGGTACTTGTTATAGACCTCCATCAACTGATATGGATTATACTTTATCCTTAACAAAATAAATATCTTCATTGGCTATAAATGGTACAGTCCTCATTTTAGGTGATTTTAACCCACCATCTATTGATTGGGAGACTTTAACCAGCAGTTCTCAACATGACAAACTTTTTTTATCAACAATTATAGATTTGGGTCTTGTTCAATTAGTTAGGGAACCAACCTGAGGCAATAATATCTTAGACCTACTCATCACTAATGATGAAAATAAAATAACTAATCTCAACATTATACACCCTCTGGGCAGTAGTGATCATATGGCTGTTCAGTTTTCCAATTCTTACGATTCATATATTCAAAACAATAAACTTATGATCAAACAATAGGAAAAGGCAAATTTTTCCAAGATTAACGAAATTTTAAATAACATCGATTGGGCAAATAGGCTTTCATCTCTAAATACTGAAGAAGATTGGACATACTTTAAAACAAAAATTTATGAACTTGAACATCAGTATGTTCCAATAAAAAATAAATATAACAAAAAAGGAAAGATACCCTTGTGATTTAACAATACCATTAAAAAACAAATTAAACTTAAACAGTCATCTTTTAAAATCCTAAAAAAATGTGCTAACAATGTTAGAGAGGAAGCATTATATAAATATAAAAAATCAGTTAAGGATTTAAAAAATTCTATAACTACAGCAAAACGTAATCTTGAATTTAGAATAGTTCATACAAAGGAGTCCCATAAATCATTGTATTCCTATCTTAATGAAAAAAGTGAATAATAAATCGGTAGGCCCAATAGTCATTAATGGCTCAACAATTGTTTCTGATATGGAAACAGCAACAGTACTTAATGATTACTTTTATTCCATTTTCTCCCAACCTGATAATTGTAATCAATTTTCCAATTCCATTACTTGCCCTAATGACTATAAAATTTCCTCACATGACATAATGACAGTACTTAAAACTATAAATAAAACTAATAGTCCTAGTCCTGACAATATTAATACTAAATTTTTGTTAGGTACACTAGACACCATTATTCTACCACTCACTATAATATTTAATAAATCTTTACAAGGAACTAAAATTCCTAGAGATTGGCTTTCAGCTATTGTCACTCCTATTTTTAAACAAGGGGTGCATTCCAAAATTGAAAATTATAGACCTATAAGTCTCACCTCAATTCCTTGCAAGGTGATGGAGAAAATTATCAAAACCATCACTGAATTTGAAATGGCCTCCTTAAATGTTATGGATCCAATTCAACATGGATTTAAACAGGGTTGGTCTTGTACTACCAATTTACTCACTTTTTATGAACATGTAAGTAAGCACATGGACAATAATATTCCTATTGATGTTATCTTATTAGACTTCAGTAAGGCATTTGATAGGTTATCCCACTCAATTCTGGTGGATAAACTCACTTTTTTGGGTTTCTCTCCAGTAATTTTCAGATGGGTGCATTGCTGACTGACTGGCAGAACACAGAGAATCAGGATAAAAGGAGTGTTGTCTGAGAGTAGAGGAGTGACTAGTGGTGTCGGCCAGGGCTCAGTCCTGGGTCCCACCTTGTTTATTTATCACTGATATGACTATAAAATCAACAAATATTGTTGTCAAATTTGCTATTGACACAAAACTAGGAGGAAGGGTAGATAATCCAATAAATCAAAAAATACATAAGCAAGACTTAACCACCATTGAGCAGTGGGCAATAGCAAATAAAATGTGTTTTAATGAAAACAAATGCTCAGTATTACACATGGGCAAAAATAATCCCAAATAAACATATACTTAACAATATAAATATCAAATCAGCCATCAGTGAAAAAGATTTGGAAATTCTGGTAAATTGCAAACTGTCATCAGTAGATCACTGTAATGAAGTAGCCAACATTGCTAATTCTTTACTTAGATGAATAAATCACACTTTTATTTCTAAAACTGAGCAATGTATAATCACCTTATATAGATCCCATATTCGGCCATATATGGACTATGGGTCTACTTTTTGGAGCCCTTATTTATCTGCTGACAAAAAAGGATTGAACGAATACAACACAGGGCAACAAAAATTATTCCTTATCTATCTCACTTAAACTATGAAATAAGATTAGGAAAAAGCGGGCCTCTATTCACTTGAACAAAGAAGGGAAAGAGGTGATCTTCAGTTGTTTAAGATTATTCAGTCCCCAGTCTTAATGGACTCATGTGGCATTTCTTATGCAATAAGGAAGATTGTATCAAGACTACACAATAAACAGCTAAATATCTGAAGGGCAAGAACAAATAAAAGACAAAACTTCTTTTCTATTAGGGTGTCTAAATTGTGGAATAAACTACCACAACATTTAGTGGACTGTTCGAATATATAGCTATCTTTAAAAATCAATTGGACAACTGGTTCTTTGATTAAATTATCTTGGCAAACAATATCCCACTATGTGGGGGACAATCTCGATGGGCCTTGGCCTTCTTTTGTCTTCAACACCAAAAAATTACTAATGTACAATACATGATTTGAAAACTATGTGTGGCTGATAAACCAAGGTTTAAATGGTTGATAAAAACACGATAGTGAGCTAAAACTTAAAATTTGATTTACAGTAGAATGATAATCGAGTAAGCACGAAGATAATAAGGAAAGGCACTAAATAGCATTGAAAGAAAATGTACCTGGAGGTTTGATTAACAACCTGAAGGTACCAGTGTCTATACATACCAGGAGAGATTTTACAATAATGAGGAAAATGTGATGAGATAGTTTACAGAAGTTTAAAAATATAAATGTTGTTCTAGGTTGTGACAGCCAGAGAACACACATGGCAAGGTTGGCCAGCCACAAATGAAAACAAAACACAAGGTAAAAGAGAGTATCAAACTCACACTGTGAGAAATGTATAAGGCATGCTGAAAAAAAAAGTATGGAAAGCAGTAATAGTATTTCTAAGCCTAGAAGGACACACAGCTGAGTATGCCAAAAAATATGTGAAGGAATAATAGAATAATAACAAAAATTAAACTACTATAGCATAAATCCTGTGAAAAGCCATAGTTTATATCAGAGCACAAGCTTATAGCAGCAATATATGCATAAGGCATGAACTAAGTTATCCATCTAAAGGTGAAAAAGGAAACAGGAAATAAACAGGACAGTGTGAGCACTGATGTAATCTGTGTTTAAAAGATTGTGTCTGATTTTTAGTAAAAGCTTATGAAGAATTGGAAATACCAAGATGTATAAAAAAAGAAGACAGTATTAACCAAGTGAATAACACAATCGTAATTACCCATTTTAAATATAATAATCAAATACTGATGTTTATAAAATGTTTATGTAAAAAATGGCACATTTGAACATTTATCATATATCTTAGAACAAGAATGCCCTTCGAATAAATACTTGGAAGTGTGAAATATTAGGGCTTGAGCAAATAAAAGAAACTTGATTACACAGGCTTTTTGGAAAAATAACGTTTATGTCCCCCCAACCTTACTAAACCTGACTATGAATAAGGTCCTCATGAGGGAGAGCAAACCTATTTGAGAACTGAATTACTCATTTTCCATGGACATTTTCACCCATTTTATGCAACATGAGCTATACCCTAGCTGCCCACTAGAAGGGGGTAACAAACAGAAATGAGCATCACAGATTGAATTCACTGGGATTAATCGGGCAAAATTTGACCCTAGGGGGTAGACAGGGAACAGGCTTTAGCCAGAAGGGAGTCCATCTGCATTTTGTAAGTCTGATGCATATAAATGGCAAGGAATCAATGATCAGTCTGACCTGGTACTATTTTTTGGTAAAATGATCAACATAGGGAGACAAGTTTTTTATGGTATTTTATGGTAGTCTAAATTTGTCTTCCTGTTTCTTCTTTTTGTTTGTCTTTAAGCACTATATCAGGACCAGATATGTTAAGCTGTCTTGGGACTAACCAGATGTATATAGAAAAGCTGCCTCATTTTCCTGGATGTCTCCATAAAGTGGTCTGTAACAGAATCTTTATCAAGGATAGGTTTTGGTATTTCAAATGAAATTAATTCAAGCATATGAATTATATGAATTATAATCATGCTTATGAATTATAAGATATACAATCAAATACCTTTTTAAAGTTTTGTTTAGCATTTCCTTTATCTGCACTGCTATAAGAATGGCCACTTAAAAAATGCTTTGTCCTTTAATTGATGGCTATGTAGAACTGCATGGTTTGAAGTGGACACTATTCCTTTGATAAAACTCCAAGAGAGAGCAAAACATTGTAAGTCAGTGCTCCAGGGTGGTCTGCACCTGTTGTGTGTTTTTTTCCGCAAATAGAAGTTATTAACTCAGCTGGATTCCTGTACGAGACTGGCTTTTTACTACAGGTGGTGAATGTCAATATTTTCTTTTTGCTTTGAGAAACTGCTATATTAGATGGAAAGGGAGATGGAGGTAGTGGTTGAGGGAGAAGGAAGAGGGAGGAAAGAAGGGTTAGTTACAGAAGCAGGAGTGGGTGGAGAAATTATGAAGAAGAAATTAAAAGTATAAGAAAAAAGACACAGACAGAAGAAAGTTGTTGCAAAGCAGTGGGAGATGGGAGAAGTAAAATAGTTATGTTGAGACAATCATGAACCATTCATGAATGTTCATACATTATTCATGAAGAGTTCATTAACGCAACTAAAGAATGTTCATCAAAAGTGCATCACATTGTTCATGTATGTTTATGAAGTGTCCAGGAGTTTCTAAAAACACTTCATACTTTCTTCTTTTGTTGTTTTTTGAAATGGAATCACTGCTTACCTTAGAAAGGCTCAATATGTGTTATATATATATATATATATATATATATATATATATTAGTAGACACTTTATCTGTTTTACTGTTTAGTGGATACCTTAATGCTTTTACTTAAAGATTTTATTTTTCTGCTCTAATGTGCCCAAGTTTAAAATATTGTGAGTCCCATGGACAAGGTAGTATAATGAATAAAATCACTTCATTGCTTTTAGATTGTATTGCCTGAGCAAAAATGTGAAACTCTTTTAAAATGTGGTGAGTTGAAATGCAAATCCTTGAATGTGCTCAAGTAATTAATATGTAGAAAATAGATGTTCTAGTCCTCAAATAAAGGAGTTCTAATTGTGCAACTGTTTTATTTCTCTTACAGTTAGAAATAAAGCTTTCAAACATGTAGATTATTTAAACAATGTGATTTTATTTGTTGCAGTTATTCATGGACCATTTGAAGTTCAACAACTAGATGAACCTTGTCTTGATGAACAGTTAAACTTTGTTCATGAACTGAGTGTTAAACTTTGGTGGATGTTCATGATGCATTCATGAAATTCTTCAAAGCTGAATGAGTGCTAATTCATTGACAGCTCAGTAGGCAGCCAGCTGCAGAGGAGAGAGGAGGACTGTGCTGGTCACCCATGGGCCATTCCGGTTCAGGATGAGGGGGAATGGGGTGCTGGATGACTAACTTCCAGGGTTGGGGGGTGAGGGGTCCACTAGACACCAGGGATTGGGAATGATGTACTTGAGGGAAATGTTTTACTAAGGGTGTTGGTGAGTAGGAAGGGGGATCCACTGGACACCAGGATGGGAAAATTATTTACATGGTTTTTTTTTTACAATTGGACCCACAATCAGCATGTGGGGGGCACTAGACCCCAGGAATTTTATGAGTTTGTACTGGCAATTGGCAGGTGGGGGGGGCCACGAGACACCAGGGATTTTATTTTTATATGGGGCTGGCAATCAGCGAGTGGGAGGGACCACTAGATAACAGGTATTTTATGTTTATATGAGGCCAGCAATCGGCCGGGGGGGACCACAAGACACCTGATATTTATTTATATGGGTCCTGCAATCGGTGGGTGGGGGATCACTAGACACCAAGTCCTCTTCAACATCTTCATTAGTAACCTTGCAGATGGACTAGAGGGTAAGACTTTTCTGTTTGCAGATGACACCAAGATCTGCAACAGAGTTGATGATCCAGATGGGGTGGGCAGAATGAGAAGAGATCTGGATAAACTAGCAAAATGGTCAGAAGAGTGGCAACTGGGATTTAATGCAAAGAAGTGCAAGATCATGCACATAGGGAAGAGAAACCCTGAAGCCACCTATAGGCTGGGAGGGGAGTTGCTAGCAGTCACAAAGGAAGAAAGAGACTTGGGCATCATCATCACTGATGACCTGAAATCATCCAAGCAGACCTCTAAAGCAGTAGGTAAGGCTAGGGGGTGTTAGGGTGTATTAGTAGGGGTATCACAAGTCGTAAGAGGGAGGTAATAATCCTCTTACAAGACACTGGTTAGGCCCCATCTGGAGTACTGTGTGCAGTATTGGAGGCCACACCTTCACAAGGACATTAACCAAATTGAGGCAGTCCAGAGAAGGCAACCAAAATGGTGCAGGGACTGCACTGCAAAGACATATGAGGACAGATTAACAGAGCTCAATATGTATACCCTTGAGCAAAGGAGGGAGAGAGGTGATATGATCGTGGTATTCAAACACCTTAAGGGCATTAACAAGGTGAAAGAGTCTAACATGTTTAAATATAAGAAAATAGCAGGACAAGAGGACACTGCATGAGATTAGAGGGGTCCGATTAAGGGGAATGTGAGAAATTCTTTTCACAGAAAGGGTGGTGGATGCATGGAATGGCCTACCTCAAGAAGTGGTGGCTATGAATACAGTGCAGGGCTTCAAACAGGCATGGGATAGGCATAAGGGAGCAATACAAATGAGTATGAATAGATAGGCCACTGACAGAGCATAGGCCGATGGCACATTTATAAGGTAGAAAAAGAAATGGGCAGACTGGATGGACCTTGCAGTCCTTATCTGCCGTCAACTTCTATGTTTCTATGTAAGTATTGTTTTTTTATAAGGGGCCAGTGATCAGCATATGGGGGGACCACTAGACACCAGTTAATGGGATGTTTTCATATGGTGCTGGTGATCGGCGGGTGTCGGAACCACTAGACGACAGGTATTTTTTTTTTACTTGGGAATGGTGATCGGCAGGTGGGGGGGCACTAAACACCAAGGTTTTATTTAACATGGGGCCAGTGATTGGTGGGTGGAGGAGCCACTACACACCAAGGAACAGGGGGATTTACAAAGGCCAGTGGTCAGCCATGGGGGGGGGCTGTATTATGAAATAATACTTTAAACTGTGGATGTAATATATTTCACAGTTTATTGTATTATTCTGCAGTTCAACCAAAAAGTCCATGGAACACCACTAGTAGTTTCCAGTCTCGCCAGGGGTGGAAGTTTGGAAAATTCAGTGAAATTTCTGAATTTTCACAAAAGTTATGCAAAAGTGGAATTCACAACTTTTGCCTACCTCTAATGATGAACATCTTTTTGCAGGAGGAAGCAATGAAGGGATGGAGGGATAGAAGTTTAGGGATCTGGGGCCAGATTCACAAAATGTTGCCCGGAGGCAAACCCAGTTTGCCCAGGGCAAACTAGGTTTGTCTGGAGTTGGTATTTACAAATCCCAGTTTGCTCATGCAAACTATGTTTGTGCCGGGCAAAAGTGTGAGGGGGGGCCGCAATGCAAATGAAGGAGAGGGGACCTGCATAACCCCGCAGTCCAGTTCTCAAAGCCTGTGCTCCATGCAAAGGCTGTTTGTGAAGGCCCTTCTGGGGAGAAATTACAACCAACAAAAACTTGGCAGTAATCAACAAAACCCCAGTGGTTGATGGAGGTACTGTGCCCCCTCCAAGAAGGCTATAACAGATTCTATTGCTAACAAGTGGTGAGCCATGCTTCTCTACCTTTGCAGAGTGCATAGCTATGAGACACTGGCTTTCAGTTGTTTAGTACCTTGTGCTTTGAACAGGAGGCTATGTGCTAGGAAGAGGTGATATGCATTTGGGTTGAAAAAACACAAGCAAGGAAGTCCCCACCACTGATTCACCAATACTCTGGAGACCCAATGTATTTCACTTCCGTACTTTGTGTGCTTTGTATTCTTCAACCGTAATACTGTACCTGTATTAAAGGAATATTTGTTATGTTCTGTTTTGTTTTTATTTTGTTGATTTTATTGTTAAGTTGTACAGCACCAAGAGCCTCTGGGACTGGGTGTTACATAAATAAAATCAATACTACTATTTTTCAAATATGTATATCTATAAATATACAGTGAAACCCACCAGGATGAAGCACAGCACTGTAGAATTCTGCAGTAGAGTTACTGCAGCAAAAATGCAGTTTCAAAGGGAGTTAATCCCTTTTGTCATGCAGTAACCCTATGACACTGCACATCACATATATATATATATATACTGTATATATATTCTATGCAAAAAACTTTGTTAATGCATCAGTTAGGGTTCTTCTACAGTGAAAAAAGTGAGGAAATTTGATTTTAGGGTTCCCACTCTTTGTACCCCACCCCCAGTCCGCCGCCACCAACGGGCATCAGGGTGTGCATTGGGGTTGTTGCCCCTAACTCCCACCCCATCCCATGTGTAAACAAGCTGAGGTGGTGCAGTGTAAGAGAATGGGGTGAGAGTTAGGGGAAAATGACCCAAACGCACACCCCAATGCCTGTTGATGGTGGCAGGCTGGGGGTGGGGTGCAAAGGGTGGGAACCCTAAAATTAAATTTCCTCACTTTTTTCGCTGTAGAAGAACCCTAACTAATGCATTAACAAAGTTTTTTGCATAGAATTTCCTTACATTTAAGAAATAATAAAAAATAGAAAATTGTGCAAGTTAGTGGGAGCACGAGGCCCCTCGGGCCCGACGCTCCCACCAACTTGTAAGTGTTGGGCCACATTACACAGTTGATGACTAAAAAGTACAGTAACAACAGCACAACCAGCTATTAAATGAATATGAATGTAGCAGAAGAACATAAAATGCTGTCCTCAAAACATTAAGTGCGCCACTCAATCTGTCCACAAAAAATACATTGTCCAAGATGTAAACACCGCAATTCACATCTACAGGACATCCCATCAACACCCTTCAAATTTCAAGTAGAAAGACCAAACCATGTCCAAGATATGACATGTCAAAATTTGAAATTTTGATTCGTCAGAGTGGCACAGTTCCGCACTTCTTGACATTTAACACACACAACGACAGAAAACTGCATCCATGACACTAAGGGTAGCTATCCTATCAATTTAAAGCCACCACCACAAGCAAAACGCTGTCCGCAGAATGAAAACTGTGCCACGCCATATCTCCGCCCAAAAAATATTTTCGAACATGGAACTACTGTAATTTACATCCACAGGACATGCTGTCAACACTCCAAATTTCAAGTGCAAAAAGCATACCATGTATCAGATATAACATTTTAACTTATGAGATTTTTATTTGTCAGACTAGCACAGTTCCACACCTGCTGACATTTAACACACACAATGACTGAAAACTACATCCATGACAGTAAGGCATGTTATTCTATCAATTTCAAGCCACCACCACAAGAAAAACACTGTCCGCATTACGTAAAGTGCATTATGCAGTATCTCCACAAAGCAAATTTCTCTGACACGTAAGCACCATAATTCACATCTACAAGAAATGCCATAAACACCCTCCAAATTTCAAGTAAAAAGACCAAACCAATTCCAAGATATTCAATCTGGTAGTTTGGAAAAATGTCCCTATCTATTCCATTATAAAAAAAACTGCCCATCTTGTCCTAACCTCATGATCAAAAATGGTGGTCTAAGAATCTCATGCTCATAGAATTTGCAGGCTCATGAACAAAGAATAAAAGCTTTTGAAATTTACAAAATTGGAAAAATTGCTGTAAACCGCCACCATGGTTTGACAGAATGAAGCACCCTGAGCAAAAAACACTCTCATTTGACTTCCTAGGGCAACCCTGTGCTGAGAAAATAGACTTCTTAATCTGGCCATTTCGTCCTATCCTCATGATGCACGATCACGATCAAAGAATCTCATGATTAAAGAATTTGCAGGCTCACAGTCAAAGAATTTTCAGGGTCACGACCAAAGAATAAAAAGTTGTGTAATTTACAAAATTCAAATAATTGCGGTTAACCACCACCATGGTTCATCAGAACAAAGCCCCCTGAGAAAAACCCACCTTCATGTGTCTTCCTAGGACATCTCTCAGCCTCCTCATATATGATAAGTCCCCCAGCCCTCTGATCATCTTTGTCGCCCTTCACTGCACCCCCTCTAGTAACTTAATGTCTCTCTTCAGATATGGGCACGAGTACTGCATGCAGTACTTCAGGTGTGGTCTAACTAATGACCTATACAGTGGCAGAATCACCTCGTCCCTCCTCTAGGATATACCCCTTGCAATACAACCCAGCATTTTGTTGGCCATTGCAGCTGCCTTCCTACATTGTGCCGAGTTGTTCATTGACCCTGTAATGAGCACCCCCAGATCCTTCTCCTCCTGTGTCTGGGCTAGCTGCACTCCACCCAGCTGGTAACTCCTCCATGGGTTCTTCATCCCAAAATGCAGAACCTTGCATTTTTTGGCATTAAACTCCAGTTGTCAGGTGTCTGACCAGGTTTCAAGCTTTGCCAGATCATCCTGTAACCCCTGCCACCCCCCTAGGTCATCCACCACCGCTCCTACCTTGATATAATCAGCAAACAGACTGCTCTTGCTCCTGATGTCCAATGATATGTCTGCAATGAATATCTCAAACAACACTGGTCCCAACACCGAGCCCTGTGGAACACTGCTTGTCACTAACCTTGGGTGTGAGAGCTCCCCGCCCACCACCACCCTCTGTTGCCTTCCCTGAAGCCAGTTCCCTACCCATCTCACCAGCTTTGCACCTGCCCCTGTGCCTACTAACTTACTTTCCAGCCTTCCATGTAGCACCGAGTTGAATGCCTTACTGAAGTCCAGATACAGGACATCCACTGCATAGCCCCTGTCCAGTTGCCTAGTTACCCAGTCATAGAACTCCACCAGGTTGGTTTGGCAGGATCTGCCCCACATGAAGCCATTCTGTGTGCTGTCCTGTAGTCCTTTGGCCTCTAGGAGGGCCACCAGCCTCTCCTTCAGGATAGTCTCCATTTCCTTACCCATGATGGATGTGAGGCTTACTGGTCTGTAGTTTCCCGGTTCATCCTTGGGGCCACTCTTATGGAGGGGCACCACATGAGCCATCTTCCAGTCCTCAGGAACTCACCACAAATGTAGTGAGGCATTAAATAGGTCTGCCAAAGGTCCTGCAAGGATCTCTGCCAGCTCCTTCAGTACCCCTGGGGTGGATGCCATCTGGGCCTGGCACCTTATCCACCCTCAGTGCCTTCAAACTGTCCTGAACTCTGCCTTCCATGATTTCCCCATCTGTCACCCCTCCCCCTGTTTCTGCCATTTCTCCCCCCTTGGGTGTCACCCCCTCTTCTGTTTAGTAAATACTGAGTAGTAGTACTCATTTAGTGTGTCTGCCTTATTGCACCCTGCTTCCACCCAACCCCCCTCCTTCCTAATCCTTACTATGTGGTGCTTACAGCTCCTTTTCTCCATGATGTACCTAAAGAAGTCCTTCTCCCCCTTCTTAATGCCTTGTGCCAGCCTGAATTCCGTAGATGCCTTGGCTCCCCTTACTGCCCTTGTCACTTCCTTCAATTCCATCAAGTACTCCTCCCTGTCCTCCCCCTCCCTGTTTTCTTGTACTTCCTAAAGGCAGCTCTTTTTTCTCCTTAGCTTTTCCATGACCTCCTTGCTCAACCAGCTCGGTTTCTTAGCCCTAGCCTTCTTGCTCTGGGCCTTGCAGCAGGTTTTGGTTACCTCCACTATCCACAGCTTTATGAACTCCCACCTCTGGTTAGTGACCATACTAGATTGAATTGTGGCCAGGTACCCTTTTACCACTTCCCCCATCCTCCCAAAGTTGGCCCTCCTGAAGTCCAGCACTTTTGTGCCAAATTCCACTCCTTCCTTGCCCATATCCAATATGAGCCCTACTTAGTGGTGGTCACTCCCTGACAGCGGTTCCTCCACTGTAAGTTCTCTCACAAAGTCCCCATTTGCCAGCACAAGGTCAAGGGTATTGCCTAACCTGGTTGGTTCACTGACCATATGCAGCAGGAAGCTGTCCTGAAAGGTATCCAGCAGTACCTGCTCCCTTCTGTTCCTGGTTGTTGGGGTACTCCAGTCCACTCCTGGAATGTTGAAGTCCTTCACAATCAGCACAATACCCTTGTCATAGGTCCTCCTGATCTGTCCCGCTAGTTCCCTGTCTAACTCCTCTGTCTGAGATGGCAGCCTGTACATCACTCCCATTCTAAGAATCCTATTCTTGGAATCCTGGATTTGTATCCAAAGTGACTCTGTACTACCCTCCTCCCCTTCCTTCCTTACACACTTCAGTCCTTCCTTCACGTATAGTGCCACACCTCCTCATTTCCCAATCACCCTGTCCCTATGAAAAAACCTACAGACAGGTCCCAGTCATTGTATTGGGTGGCCCATGTTTCTGTGATGGCTGCAATGTCCACCTCTCCCTCTGCCATGAGCACCTGTAACTCTGCAGTTTTCCTCCCAGGGCTCCTAGCATTAAGGGTAACCATCTTCCACCTCCCTCCACCCATCAGTCTGGTGATTTACATGCTGGCAGACAAAGAAATTTCTCGCTCGCGAACAAAGAGTGAGGGATGAGATGGACAGATTGCAAAATAGTTTTTTGTAGCCCAGGGGTGCCCTATTAAGTTAAATAATGGTGGGTTTTTCTCAGGGGCCTTCACTCTGCCCCATATGAATAAAGCAACAGTACTTTTTATTATCCCTGGTAGTCTAGCTGCCCCCCCTTCATGCCAATGTACATAACGATGCCTGTTATCCACGGTAGTCTAGTGGCCCCCCCCAAGGAGTATCATATAAATATTTTTATTTTTTTTCCATGGTAGTCTAGTGGTCCCCCATGTGTGTTTATTTTATATTTTGATTATATCCCTGGTAGTTTATTGCCCCCCACCCCGATCTGCAGTTCATTATCATTAATATTGCTATCTCTGATAGTCTAGTGGTCCCTCCTCCCACCATAATAAAATTCATTTGAATTTTGCATGTCCTGTGCTCTAGTGGCTTCCCCCCCACCCAGCCATGCCAGCCCACCCATCACCCCACCTTCCCCAGCTGTTGACTGGCTAGCCACCTCTCACCTCCACAGCCAGCTGCTGACTGTGTGTTACCAGTGGCAATTCAAACAGGTGCTCGAAATAATTTCACAGCACCTGTTTCAATTACCACTGCTAATACACATAGTCGGTGGCTGGCCATGGATGTGAGGGTGGGCGATGCTGATGCGCCAGCTGGGAAGGTGAAGGTACTGCGTGGACTGGCATGGCTGGGTTGGGAAGGGCCACTAGATTCCAGGACATGCAAATTTAAATGCCTGCCACTGACTGAGCTGTCAATGAGCATGAATTTACAAGTATGCACTCATTTACAGCTCAGTCAGTTGCCAGCTGTGGTGGATGCTGACTTGGAGTTGTGATGGGGGAGCGGGATGGTGGGACACTAACTGTTGGGGTGGGGAACTGATATACACCAGGGAATACAGTCATTGTCTTATACAAGGGATTAGGGATAGGATGGGGGTCTTCTAGACACCCTGGGAGCACATGATTACATATTATGCGTGGGTGTGGGTGGGTGGAGGGACTGCTAGACACCAGGAAATATGGAACTACTCATTGGGCATGGGTTGGGATAGGACAGCTAGGCACCAGAGAATACGGAATTACTCATTGGGCATAGAGGCAGATAGGGTGAGGGACCACTGGACACCAGGGAAAGATTTACTTTTACATATGGCTGGTGATGGGTGGGGGACCACTACCACCAGGGAATAACTTTAGTCATACATCGGGCCAGCGATCAGTAGGAGGGAGACCACTGGACAACAGGAAAGGAGTTTTTCTTCCAGCAGTCCAGCGATTGGCAGGGGGAAGACCACTAGCACCAGGGCAAGATTTATTTCATACATCAGTCTGGTGATTGGCGGGGGGGGCACTTGCACTTGGAAATTACTTTTTGCATAAATTGGACTGTTAATCAGCAGGAGGTACTACTAGCACCATGGAGTGTGTTTTTAAACAGTGGGATGGTGATTGGGAAGGGGAGCACTAGCCACCCAGAAAATCTTAATATGTACATCAGGCCGGTGATCAGCAATAGGACACCAGGACACCAGGGACTACTGTATTGGGGTGGGGGGGTACTGCACTACCTCCGCCAACTACTAGGGTTGCGCGAGACTATGCTGAGGTTTTGATCAGGGGTATGTACACCATGCAAGGGGACTGAGCAAAATGGCCTTGCATGGTACACATACACTGAATATTGGACTACACCAATACTCATGTCACTGCCCCTTCATTTACATTTTGACCTCACTGAATACTGCCTTGGTGCAAACCTTGTTTGCTCTACTAACCAGGTTTTTCAATATTGCACATCTGCACTAAACCTGGTTTGCGTGAGCAAACTTGGATTTGTGCTCGTGCAATACTTTGAATATCGGGACCCAGATTTTGACCATAGACTTCATATGAATCCATCTCAGGAACCCGGTAGATAACAATTTACAAATCCCACCTGAAAGGCAATTTCACAGAGCAACTGTGAAACCTCCTTTTGGCCCAGATTTGAAACATTTTTCCTACCTTGCTCATGAATTGGGGTCCTAAAAATGCCTTTTAAAATTCTGGTAGAAAAATATTGAAATTTTATAAACTTATGAGTGAACACTGAAATAGTTAAATGTTCACTTATAACCTGGATAATGCGTAATAATGCGATAACCTGTGGATGCGTGTGTGTATGTATGTGTGTGGGTATGTGCTGTGAAGTATGTGATATAATAGATGTGGGGCTTGCTGTCACATTGAGGTAAGTCTCTATTTAGCTATATGGAGGTATAATGTGTTACTATTTTCATTTCACACACAACAAATTACTCCTTACTTTTTATCTTTGCCTGTGTGTGTGTGGGGGGGGTTGATTCCATTGCACCATATTCAGTTTACCCAGCCTGCTAGTGTACATACAGGAGTGTTATCTTATACTGTTATATATAATTTTTGTAACTCTGTACATATTGGGATGTGTGATCTCATTTGCTTGGGGGTCCTGCACATATCTTTTTACATTAGGCTAATATTGTAGTAATTTACTCAGAATTTCATTACAAGTTGTATTCCTTTGGGGAACAATTACAGTGACTGAAGTTAATATAGGTTCACTAGGAGAGAGATTGAGTGTGTGTGTGTGTGTGTGTGTGTCTGTGGGGGACAGAGAGAGAGAGAGAGAAAAGGAGGGGGGAGAGAGAGAGACAACATCTCGTTTAAGCTATGTATCTCCCCCACCCACATTATTGTGATGTGGGATGGGTTAGGTTGTGCTGTTTGTATGAGCAGGAGGAGATAAATTACTTTTTTATCTCTTTTTCAGATTCCCTAGACACTTGTGGTACATGTAGTTGCTACATTCTCAGTATATATTGACATCAGTACATATCAGGATGCATGGTCTGAATTCCTTGAGGTTCCTCTACTAGAGTTTTTGTTTAACACTAATATTATCAATTTATATTTATATTATCATTTATATAGTCCTGAGGTTTTGTAATTTCTTGGGCCTTTTATTTAGCTTGAGAATACAGCTGGGTGACATGTCTAGCTAGGTTTTACACATCACACAGTGTGCACTGATGTTTTAGACAACTTTACTGGTATTCTTGTCTTTAATGCATACATTGTAATTTCATGAGCCCTATAACTATCTTAGTTTGTCTTTAAGCTGGGTGGGGTTGCCTTTCAGTAATCATATCCTTATACTGACTGTGACACTCATGGCTTGATTTGGGAGTTATCTGCTTCAGCAGTGTTATCTTATGTCAATTAAATTTATGTGCAGTAGGATTCTTTATGTTTGTTGCACCAAGCACATCTTAACCCAAGGTTCATTCGGACTGAGGGCAGTATTGTACTGTTTAACTTCTCTGACATCATCTTCTGTTTTTTTTTTTTTTTTTTTTTAAATGAGTATTTTAAACCAATGGGGATTTTTTTCTGTTTTTCTCTGCATTATCTAGCTGTTATAAGTATTGTATTTTCTAAACAACTGCCATGAGCTTCTGAAGAAGGACTGGTTGGTCCGAAAGCTAGAGCACTTTGTTCTTGTTGTTACATCTATGTTGGTCCATTAAAAGGTATCAAATCATTTGCTTCTGGATCACTTATAACCTGGTAATTTTACCATATTTTTCCAGGTTTATAAGCTTCATCACAAATTTAATACTACCCATTCTCTTCACAATGCAACAGATGTAAGAACAAGAAATCCTAACAGTTGCTACAATACATACAACACGACATATAAAGTATACTAATTTCTTTTCTTTTCTGTTGCAGTATCACAAACAGCAATTGAGGCACTGAGAGAAGACTTCAGCCAGTTCACAAGCGTCGTGACAGAGGGCATCAAATGCCTGGCAGAGTCTGTTGTGATGGTACTACGAACTCAAAATTAAATGCTAAATACCATACAACATCACGACAGAGTTGATTGCCAGATTTACAAGGCCCTTAGTGGTCTTCAGAGTGGTACCACTGTCTTCTCTCATTGAATTGGGAGCTCTGACAGAGCCACAAGGACAGTATTGCAGCATAGGAGACCACACACAAGTTGCTTCATGGACTGAGGGAGGAACTGCATAAAAAATAAGAAGCCATCATTAAGACCAACAGGATACTGCTGCAGCAAAAATGCCAGGCCCTCTTTGTGTGACCGTATCAGGAGTCAGAAGATCCTCAATCACAGGCCCTTCCTAAATTCAGTCCTGAAGTGGAGAAGGGTATGCTTCATCAGATTTGTGTCTCCAACACAGACACTACCACTGAGCACTTGCTTCTACTTGCAGTCTCAGAAAGTGACTGAAAGCCCCCCAAAAAAGAAAGGACTTAACTTAAAAAAAAAAAGTTTCAATTTTTTATTTACATTTGTTTTGCAATATGAAACAAATATTGCCATTTTATTTTCATTTAAATCAATGAGTTTTTTTTAATTGACTTATATTGTTTTCTTTTATATAATATGGTTCTTTATGTAAAATATTTATTTAAAATAATTTTATAAAAAAATGTATTTTTATAATGAAACCTTCTGTGTCACATCTTTATTTCTACCTCCAGGAAGTTATGACCTGTTAAAGTTCAAATGTGGGAAAACACTAAGTTCAGAATCTTTTTCTATATGTGGGATCCTTTTTCGTATAAATGAAAAAGCCATATGGTCATTAGGCCTAACTCAAACCCCATTCCATGTGTAAACAGGCTGACATGGAACATTATAGGAGAATGGGGGTGAGAGTTAGGCCTAATGACCCCATGGCACACCCTGATACCTGTTGTGTGAGGGATAGGGGGTGGGGTGGTAGGGTGGAGGAATTAGGGGCTCAATCCTAATGCCTCATTTTCACACTTTTGTCACTTCAACCCTAACTGATGCATTAACAATGTTTTTTTTAGCAATTTGTTTTCTCATTTTTTGACATAGTATACTAGTATCTCTATTTTACTGTGGGAGCACAGGGTCTTTTGAACCTTGCACTCCCATCCCTCCATCAAGATAGTACAACAGTATCCATCTGTCATGGTAGGAGCAGGGTCCTTCAGACCCTGTGCCCCCATCCCTCCATCGAGATAGTACAACAGCATCCATATGTCACAGAGGGAGTGCAGGGCCTTTTGGACCCTGCATTACTATCCTTCCACAGATGCACATACAGTATGTATGTAGCTGTGGAAACACATGGGTCTCTTGCCCCTGTGCTTCCTCACATTAGGTTATGAGCAGGCACTGCGAAATTGCAACAAATAGTTATAACTGTGCCATCTTAAATAATTTTCATCCCAAATGTTCAACATAACCTTCTCATCACCTCACCAAGTGTACCCAGTAGAGAAAACTTTCAAATCCTTGTTAAAATGTAATTCTGTGCAAGTGTAACACTGTTTTGCACTACAGGTGTGGAAAAACATTTTTGGCATGATTTATAAAATGACAGCTGTACTATTCATGAGGTGGTGTGAAAAAATGGTAATACTGAAAATCTGGAGTGAAAACATGAAAAATTGGTGAAGTTATGAGCGTGCATAGAAACTGTGCAGGACATGCTCATAAAGTGGTAATTTGTTGAACTTTTGTCACCTAATTTTCAACATGGGCTTTTTGGGACCTCCCCTCATGAACAGTGCCACTGTGATTTTGTTAATCCATCCTAAGAGTTGATTTCACACAGTGACCTCACCATTCTGCACCACAGGGGCGCGAAAACACATTTCGGACAGGATGTGAAAAATGACAGCTGTACTGTTCATAAGAATTGTGAAAAAATGGCAATGTTGAAAATCTGGAGTGAAAATACTGTAAACTCGTGAAGTTACAAGTGTGTATAGAAACTGCTCTAAGTACACTCATAACGCAGTTGTTTTTTTTTCCCTCAAATTGGCAACATGGGCTTTTTGGGATCCCACCTCATGAACAGTAGCACTGTTGTTTCATTAATCAGTCCTGAAAGGTGATTCCATGCAGGGACCACAAAATCACCTTTCAGGATGGAGTAACAAAATTACAGTGCCAGTGTTCATGGGGTGGGGTCCCAAGAACTCCATGTTGAAAATTAGGGGCCACAATTCTTAAAAATGGCTGAGATATCAACCTAAGTTGAAACCCCCACTGACTGACATTTTATGGCACTTACCTTTGATTCTTCAGTTTGCAGTTTGGCTTTGAAGAGTGCAGACGTTTCCCAGTCCAGAGAAGATTGCTGCTTCTGACCTTCATAGGTAAGTATGGGTAAGGGGGAATGCAGGTAGGTGGGTGCTCAATGGGAGGGTGGGGTGGGAGGGGGAACTGGGTAGACAGGGAGGGACCATTTTCTTTTTTGCAGGTTTAAAAAAATAAAATAAGTCAAGGGATGGTTTTCTTTTTTTACAGGTATTTAAAAATATTTATACGTATTTAGGCACACTAGGGTGAGCTCCCAGGGTGCAATGTTAGTGGGGGAGGTGGATACATGCCAACACAGGGATTGGGCACCCTGTGTTGGCAATTCAAGACTACTGGCTTTGGGGGGTATCTTCTGACACTGGGAGTGGGCATCCCACTGTCAGAAGCATTAAAATATAGGGACTGGGTACCCAGATGTTGGCATTTAAAGAATAAGTGCTGTGGCCTATTTTTCTTGGGATCCCCATTCATCAGCCAATTCCTGTTTGTGAGGTGGGATGAGGACTACACGGCCCTATCTGACCATCAGATCTTCATCTCATGACCAGATGGACATATCTGACCATTTGGTCTTCATCTCATGAATGTGGATTTTGACACCTCATGAATGGGGATTTTGTTTGTATAATGGCCGTTTGTGAAGTGTCAAAATCCCCATTTGTCAGCCGAATCCCCATTCATGAGGTGTCAAAATCATCATTCATCAGCTGATCCCCATTCATGAGGTAGGGCCATCTGGTCCTTATCTCATGAACTGGGATTTTGACTGTTCACAAACTGGAATCGGTTCACAAACAGGGATTTGGACACCTCATGATCGGGGATCAGCAGTGAGTCGTGAATAGGGATTTTAAAATTAAAAAACAGCCATTTTTATAATAATCTGATGTAAAACAAACACATGGTTTTGTAGAGGGCATCACTCTGAACAAAATCCATACATTTGTTTCCACAGAATACATTCGTGGGTCAAGTAGCAACATTTTGTTTTGGTCCAGAAGTGAAAACAAGATGGCAGCTCACTAAGAAGGATTTTTTCCTCATGAATGGGGATTTAATGAATCCTCATTTCTGAACTGTCAAAATCCCCATTTGTGAGCCAAAAGCCTTGCTCACAGTTGTGCATCTATCCAAAAGACTGAACTGAGCATGCTCAGAACTCTAATTTTCAAAATTTAATAACTTTGGATTGGATTAATATTTGTTCACCAAACCAATCCTGGCTTGTTCCTTAGGGCAAGCTCTTTCAACTCTGAAGAGGTCAGGCTAAAATCCCAAATGGTGTGGGTGCATGGTGATGAGGAAGATAGGGGAACAATTAGCAAAATTGTGAAAAATGCATGTTTTTCACAATGTGCTGCACAAAACCACACATCTGATCAAAATGAAACATAGCAAGACAGGATATCTACCCCACAGCACAGCACATACCAAGTTTGGTGCAAATCAGTTGAATGGTTGCAAAGTTATTAAGGTGCAAAATTTGGGGTTTAACATTAAACTGCCTACTCAACCCTAACTATAAGCAATATATATATATATATATATATATATATATATATATTCTATGCAAAAAACTTTGTTAATGCATCAGTTAGGTTCTTCTACAGTGATAAAGCAAGGAAATTCACCATTAGGTTCCCACCTATGAACATCACCCCTACCCCGCCTCACCAACAGGCATCAGGGTGTGCACTGGGGTCATTGACTTACTCTCACCCCATCCCATGTGTAAACAAGCTGATGTGGTGTAGTGTAGAAGAATGGGGTGAGAGTTAGCCGATGACCCAACGCCACCTCAATGCCTATTGGGGGGGTGGGGTGGGTGGGGTTCAATGTGTGGAACCACTAATGGCAAATTTCCTCCCATTTTCTTACTCGTAGAAGAACCCTAACTGATGCATTAATGCTCTTTTTGTTTAGAATTTCCTTACCTTTTACGAAATAATAGAAAGTAAAAAGTTGCTCAAGTTGTTGGGAGCGCGGGGCCACCAACTTATAAGTGTCAGGCTACATTACACACCCAATGACTAATAAGTACATTGACAACAGCAAGGCCAGCCACCAAACAAATGTTAATCTAGTACAGCAGTGGAAAACGCTGTCCACAAAAGGTAAACTGTGCCACACAATGTCTCTGCAAAAAATATATTGTCTGACACATAAACACTGCTATTGACATCTACAGGACATGCTGTCAACACCCTCCAAATTTCAAGTAAAAAGACCAAACCGTGTCTGAGATATAACATGTCAAAATTTGAAATTTTCATTCATCAAAGTGGCACAGTTCTGCACCTGTTGACATTTAACACACACAACAACTTAAAACTACATCCATGACACTAAGGCTAGGCATCCTATTAATTTCAAGCCACCAGCACAATCCAAAACATTGTCTGCAACAAGTAAAGTACATCACGCAACATCTCTGCAAAAACACATCTACAGGACATGCCATAAACACCCTCCAAATTTCAAGTAAAAAGACCAAACCATTTCCAAGATATTCAATATTAAAGATTGGTAAAAATTTCCCTCTCTATTCCATTATAAAAAGTCTGGCCATCTTGTCCCCCCTCACGATCAAAGATGGTGATCAAAGAATCTCACAGTCAAAGAATTTGCAGGCTCGCAATCAAAGAATTTGCAGGCTCACGAACAAAGAATAAAAAAATGCTATAAATCATAAAATTGAAGTAATTGTGGTAAACCATCACCATGGTTTGACAGAATGAAGCCCCCATGAGCAAACCCCACCCTCATTTGACTTCCTAGGGTACCCCATGGCTGAGAAAATAGATTTTTTAATCTGACCATCTCATCCCTCGCTCATGATGCACGCTTGCGATCAAAGAATCTCGTGATCAAAGAATTTGCAGGCTCATGATCAAAGAATTTGTAGGGTCTAGACCAAAGAATAAAAACTGTTCCAATTTAGAAAATGCAAAGAATTGCAGTAAACCAACACCATGGTTCATCAGAACGAAGCCCCCTATGGAAAACCCACCCTCATTTATCTTCCTAGGACATCCCTGGGCTGAGAAAATAGATTTTTTAATCTGGTCATCTTGTCCCTCGCTCATGATGCATGATCGTGATCAAAGAATCTTGCAATCAAAGAATTTGCAGGCTCGCAATCAAAGAAATTGCATGTTCATGAACAAAGAGTGAGGGGAGAGATGGCCATATTTAAAAAAAATATTTTCTCAGCCCAGGGGTGCCCTAGGAAGTTAAATGAGGGTGGGTTTTTCTCAGGGGGGCTTTGTTCTGCCCCATCTGAATAAAATACATCAATGTTTTCAATATCTCTGGTAGTCTAGTGGCCCCCCCTGATCTGTATCAAAAGAATAATGTTCTGCATTTCCCTGGTAGTCTAGCAGCCCCCCCAATGTGTATTTAATACAATAATGCTTTATATATTCCTGGTAGTCTAGCGGTCCCCCTGATCTATATACAAGTTATCTTGTTGTCCATATCCCTGGTAGTCTAGTGGCCCCCGATCATGATAAAATACAGTATGATCTCCAATTCCTGGTAGTCTAGAGCCCCCCCAATGTGTATTTCATAAATAATGCTTTTATATCCCTGGTGGTCTAGCAGTCCCCTCCCCAGATTTGTAGTAAAATTAATATGTTGTTCATATCCCTGGTAGTCTAGCAGTTCCCCATCATGATAAAATAGATTATGATCTGCCATTTCCTGGTAGTCTAGTGGCCCCCCAACCAGCTGTGCCAGCCCACCCAGCACCACTCCCAACCCTTCCTCAGCCAGTGACTGGCACAGCCCACCTCTCACCGCCACGGCCAGCTGCCAATTGTGTGTATTATCAGCGCTAATGCAAAGAGGCACTCAGAAATAGATTCTCAAATCAACCATGAAAATTGCACAAATGTTTTGAAAAACACATCAAACACAGTATTTTTCTAAACAGCCATTGAAAGATTTCTATATTGCAATTACTGTGCTAACAAAGTTGAATACATTCAATTGCTTTGAAAAGTAAACACCACCACATTTTAACCATTTGGTGCTGTGATGCTTAAAAAATAAACCGACAAACAAAAAATCAAGTTTTACTGCTAAATCACAGAAGTTAAATAAAATAACTGAATGCAAACAGAAAATGCATTCTCAAAATTGTCTCATTCATATTTATAGGAGACAATTTTCCTGCTGTTAGCTACCAGATCCCCTTTTCCCCACTCCCCATAGCAGACACACAATTCAGAAGACTAAACTATACAACTTTCAAGTTACTAAATCAGTAAAAACACCACACATAATAGATAACCTAGAGGGACAAAGCACATTAGACACTTTAGGGAGATATTTGTTTGAAAGCACTGCATATTTTAAAGACTTTTTAAAGGATTTTGGGCACAGAGATTCAGAGCAGAGCAATCTCTTCATAGCAAAATATTCACCATGAAAACTGCACTGCATTTCAATTAGAAAACAAAAGACCAGAGTAATAATTCCCTTACTGTATTAAACATTTCATGGAGCTAAATTGATTGTCACTTTTCTATTTAAGCAAAGCACAAACCTGATCACACATCTGAATAGGACTGTAGATAAAAGCTATGCTGCTGAGTAGAGCAGCAAACTGGAGTTAAAATTGAGGGGAGGAACTAGAAGTGAGGGGTTCTGGGGAATAATTTTAACTGACTGAATAGACTTCTGGGAAATGTAATTCACAGACAGAGTAGACTTTTAACCAGTGTTTCAAAACATTGAAGAAGATTAAAACCTGAGCCAGTGTTTCCTGGGAGAACTATGGGGATAAAATTCTACCTGCAATAATCACAGACTCGTTTATGTGGAGACTACAGACTTGCAAAATGTTGCATATCTTTAGTATTCAGCCTTTTTTACAGGGTCATGAAGAGCGTATTCTTACTGCTGTAGGTCTGTGGCCCCTCTGCCCCCCCCCCCAAGATATAACTCTTCAACAAATCATGGGAGGATGGGGTGGTACCCGAGGACTGGAGGAGGGCAGATGTGATTCCCCTTCACAAAAGTGGGAGCAAGGCAGAAGCAGGAAACTACAGACCTGTTAGTTTAACCTCAGTGGTAGGCAAAATGATGGAATCACTTCTGAAGGAAAGAATTGTCGAGTATCTAGAGGCTAGAGGGGCATAGGACCCAAGGCAGCATGGATTCACAGCAGGAAGGTCATGCCAGACAAATCTGATAGATTTCTTTGACTGGGTGACCAAAGTAGTAGATCAGGGAGGGGCTGTGGACATGGCCTACCTAGACTTTAGCAAAGCATTTGACACAGTCCCACACAAAATATTAATATACAAGTTAGCCAGCCTGGGAGTGGGTCCCAAGATGACAGCCTAGGTAAAGAAGTGGCTGGAGAATAGGACACAGAGAGTAATAGTAAATGGAGTCCACTCTGAAGAAAGGGGGGTTAGTAGTGGGGTACACTGGGGAGTTCAGTATTAGGACGGTCCTCTTCAATGTCTTTATAAGTGACATTGCAGAGGGACTGGAAGAGAAATATGTCTCTTTGCAGATGACACAAAGATCTGCAACAGAGTTGATGCACAAGGTGGGGTGGAAAGGATGAGAAGGGACTTGGCAAGGTTAGAGGAATGGTCAAATGTATGGCAGCGAGATTCAGTGCTAAGAAGTGCAAGGTAATGCACCTGGGAAACAAAAACCCTGGGGAAGAGTACACAATGGGGGGTGAGATACTAACAACAACAAAATGGAAAGGGACCTGGGGGTAGTCATATCAGATGACCTAAAGGTGGGCAAACAATGCGAGAGGGCAGCAAGGAGGGCTGGGGATACTGGGATGCATAGGGAGAGCATCACCAGTAGAAAACAGGAAGTTATCATCCCTCTGTACAGACAGCTGGTCAGACCCCATCTGGAGTACTGCGTGCAGTTCTGGAGACCCAATCTCCGCAAAGACATAGACAGGATGGAAGCTGTCCAGAGGAGGGCAACTAAAATGGTGCAGGGTCTGCACCGGAAGACATATGAAGAGAGACTTAAGGAGCTTAATATGTATAGCCTCGAGGAAAGGAGGAGAGGGGTGACATGATAGAAACTTTCAAGTACCTCAAGGGAATCAACAAAGTCAAGAGGTAGCATCTTTCAAAAAGAGGTGTGCAAGAACAAGAGGGCACAATTTGAAGATGGGGGCGTGCTCAGAGGTAATTTAAGGAAGTATTTTTTTCACAGAGAGGGTTGTGGAAGCATGGAACGGCCTTCCGGAGAAGGTTGTGGAGTCAAAAACAGTAGTGGAATTCAAGCATGCATGGGACAGTCATAAGACAATTCTAGAGGTGGAGGTAGGAAGAAGTAGGCTGCTGGTTAACTATGATCTGCAGCTTATCCATTAGGTAGGGAAATGGGCAGCCTGGGTGGGCCAAGCGGTCCTTATCTGCCATCAAATTCAATGTTTCTATGTAAAGCTTACCGGGCTCCAAATGGGATGTCATAGAAAGTTTAATGTTTTTGTGCCTGTATTTACTGAAAAAAAATGATAGTATTACTCTCTGTGGTGGCCACATCCAAAACAGTCACATTTCCCTATTTATAGACATGCCCCTGTGCTAGCAAACTTTTTGATGTTGGTAAATGAAGAGCATGGGGACGCACTCCATCGACCTCCATGGGAGCATTTTTTTTCAGGTTTCTTTTTATACTTTAGAGTGCCTATTACAACAAATGAAGGCATTGCTCAACTAACAATGACCTGACACATACATTCACAATACTGAGACTACTGGTATCCCACACTCACCACACCCATTATATCCTTAGATCACACCAGCATGTACCACAATCTCTTAGCATAAACTTTCCACATTCAGTGTGCCAACCTCACACAGGACAGAACATCAGATATACACTAAGAGACCCACTGCACCATAGACACATATTCACATGGCTGTCACTGCCACACATTCACCACAACCTCAGCTAACACCAGCACATACTGTATATCAGGTTTGATAACAGGAACTTAACACATTCAGTAAACACTGAACTCACAAGGGATAGTTCATAAGTTACACACCAACAGACAACTCTATCTGCATGCATGACCAACGCTACAGTACCTACCCTTCGCACCTAGCAGACCTTGCAACACCCTTAAATCACACTCACACACTCTTGCATTACCATATTATGATTTTTACACAGTCATTATACCAGTCTTAAAATAGCATGAAAATAATCAACATCAACCTGGTACCAGAGCAATGTATTCACACACCACGATGTACAATGCAACAACAATGCCCTCAATTAAGAATTAAACACCATTACAGTCTTGTCATATGATATTCACACAATTAATGTAACACCCTTAATACATGCCCATTCATGCAACATTACACCAAATGCACTACTTAAACAACATATTCTTATGTCTTGTACCACTTCTGTATACTCATAATCAACACATCACTGTCAAGAAATACCTATAACAAACCATGTTATTGTAATCAGAAATTAACAGTCGTTATGGCATGCATACAACCAGAAAAAACATCTGATAAGTCCCCCACCACATGGATCCATGACAGCTGGTCAACAAATTTGCTGTTGACTGATGTTACAGTAACACCATTATGTCAACCACAATTGCAGTCGGCATAAAGGTGGCCACTTAAGAATGTGTTTTCTTAGGGGGGCTTTGTCCCTGAACCCTCCATGGGGGGGGATCTGCCCTCTGCACCCCATAACTGAAATAATCAACTCTGAGCCAGAGTTGATTCAGGGAGGGGGTGCAAGACCCCAGAAAGCAAGGTCGGGGTCCTGCGCCGACATTACAGCAACCTGTCGCTGTTGTCACTGTAGTGTCAGTTGTGGTAAAATTGTCACCATCGCTAGGGCATACCCCACCATACCACTACCTGAACAACTTATTCCCAAACCATGTACTACCACAATCACACATTTATTAACCCACCCACTGACACAATATCACCAATCTCTCACACACACTACATAGTGTATCCTGAAATTCAAACATTTCCTACTGAACAAAAAGCATATGCTTAATCCCCACACAACACCATCACATCACAATCAGACACCATGCAATACACTCATTACACCAACTAAAGCAACACTATGCAATATTTGTTTGAAGAACTGAGGGATGTTAGATTGATTCACTATGCTTACATCCTCAACAACAATCTATGTGAAGATAATTTACTATTACTAATTCAGAATAATGATAAGAATGGCAAGAACTGCAGCTTTGAAAAGTGGACAGAACATAACCACTTCCTTTGTCCTTTGGTCTGGATTTATGTGGTCTATTGCAACAGATGAAAGACACGTTTTCCAATAAATTGCAAAGGATTTAAAAAATGAAATTAAAGAATAATGCTAGCTACAAAAAACAAGCATTTGTCAATGCCGAATGTTGATTGCCTTGGTCAGTTGAGCTTGCTCAGTGGCCCTCTGTCACTGGCTCAGTCTGTTTATCCCGGTGCTGCAGGTTGCTCTTTTGTACTGGGCTGCTGCCTGCGTTGGCACTTTGTTCTGCCAAGGAAGAAATCCGCAGCTGTCCCAACAGAGCTCCATTGAGGTCTCTCACTCTCCCTCTCTCACTCGCTCATTCTGTTTCTCCTGGCACTGCAGGCTGCACTTTTGTACTGGGCTCCTGCCTGTGATGGTAACTTTTTCTGCCCACAAAGAAATCCACAGCTGTCCTGACAGAGCTCCATTGAGGTCACTCACTCTCCCTCTCTGACTCGCTCATTCTGTTTCTCCCGGCACTGCAGGCTGCCCTTTTGTACTGGGCTCCTGCCTGTGATGGTGACTTTTTCTGCCCACAAAGAAATCCACAGCTGTCCTGACAGAGCTCTGTTGATGTTGCTCACTCCCCCATCTCACTCACTCATTCCATTTCTGCCAGCACTGCAGGCTGCCCTTTTCTACTTGGCTCCTGCCTGCATTGCTGCCTTCTTATGCCCACAAAGAAATTTGCAGCAGTTACAATACAGCTACGCTGAGCTCGCTCACTCACTCATTCTGGTTTTCCTGCCACTGCAGGCTGCCCTTTTGTACTGGGCCCCTGCATGCATTGCTGCCTTTTTTGCCCACAAACAAATCTTCAGCAGACCCAACAGAGCTCCTCTGAGCTTACTGACTCCCCCTCCCTCACTCACTCATTCTATGTCTCCTGGCGCTGCAGGCTGCCCTTTTGTAGTGGGCTCCTGTCTGCATTGGTGGCTTTTTCTGACCAGAAAGAAATCTGAAGCAGTCCTAATACAGCTGCACTGAGCTCACTCACCCCCCCCCCCTTTGTCACTCACGCATTCCATTTCTGCCGGCGCTGCAAGCTGGCCTTTTGTACTGGGCTCCTGCCTGTGTTGCCACATTTTCTGCCCACAAAGAAATTCACAGCAGTCACAGTAGAGCTCCATTGAGCTCGCTCACTACCGCTCTGTCACTCACTCATTCGGTTTCTCTTGGTGCTGCAGACTGCGCTTTTGAATGGGGCTCCTGGCTGCATTGGCACCTTTGTCTGTCCACAAAGAAATCTGCAGCTGTCCCGACAGAGCTCCGTTAAGGTCACTCAGTCTCCCTCTCTCATGCACTCATTCTGTTTGTCCTGGTGCTGCAAGCTGCCCTTTTGTACAGGGCTCCTACCTGCATTGGCACCTTTTTCTGCCCACAAAGAAATCTGCAGCAGTCCTGATAGAGCTCCATTGAGCTCACTAAGTCCCCCTGTCTCACTCGCTCGTACTGTTTCTCCCACTGCTGCAGGCTGGCCTTTTGTACTGGGCTCTTGTGTTGGGGCCTTTGTCTGCTCACAAACAAATCCACAGCAGTCTCGACAGAGCTCACTTGAGCTCTGTCACACCCCCTCTCACTCGGTCGATCTTAATCTGTCCTAAACACTGATTTCCCAGAGTGACTGTGCTATTCTCTGGCAGGAGTGGAAAAACATATTTTAGCCAGGATGTGAAAAATGACAGCTGTTGTGTTCATAAGGAGGTGTGAAAAAATGCAACTGTTGAAAATGTGTCATGACAATGTTACAAATTTACGAAGTTACAAGGGTGCATGGAGACAATTCAATACACGCTTGTAACACAGTCATGTTATGGAGTTTCGTCACCAAATTTTCAACATAGGAATTTTAGGACCTCTGCTCATGAACAGTGCCACTGTCATTTTTTTCATCTGTCCCAAACACTGATTTCCCACAGTGACCACGTTATTCTCTGCTGGAACTGTGAAAACACATTTTGGTCAGGATGTGAAAAATGACAGCTGTACTGCTTATAAGGAGGTGTGAAAAAATGCCACTGTTGAAAATCTGGTGTGACAATATTACAAATCTGCGAAGTTACAAGGGTGCATGGAAAGTGCTTAATGCACACTTTTAAAACAGGCAATTGATGGGCTGTCATCACCAAATTTTCAACATAGGCATTTTAGGACCTCTGCTCATAAACAGTATCATTGTCATTTTCTTAATCTTCTCCCGAACAGTGATTTCCCTCAGCGACCGCTCTATTCAGCGCCGGAAGTGTGAAAACACATTTCAGCCAGGATGGGAAAAATTACAGCTGTACTGTTCATAAGTAGGTCTGGGAAAATAGCAATGTTAAAAATCTGGAGTGAAAATGTTATAAATTTGTGAAGTTACCAGCATGCGTGCCAACTGTGCAATGCATGCTCCCAACACAGTCATTTTATGGAGTATCGTTACCAAATTTTCAACATAGGCATTTTAAGACCTCTACTTATGAACAGTGTCACTGTCATTTTCTTAATCTGTCCTGAGCTTTGATTTCCCACAGCGACCACGCTGTTCTGCACCAGAAGTGTGAAAACACATTTTGGCCAGGATGTGAACAATGACAGCTGTACTGCTCACAAGGAGGTGTGATAAAATGCCAATGTTGAAAATCTGGCATGAAAATATTGCAAATTCATGAAGTTACTGGCATGCGTATCAACTGTGCAACACAAGCTTGTAAAACAGTAATTTTTTGGATGTATTTCACCAAATTTACAACATAGGCTTTTTGAGAGCCCACCTCATGAACACTAGCACTGTTGTTTCTTTAATCAGCCCCAAAGGGTGATTCTGCACAGTGACCGTGAAACCACCTCTAGGGGCTGATTAATGCCATGACAGTTCAAGAATTCATGAGGAGTGGTCCCAAAAACCCCAAGTTGAAAATTTGGTGAAAAAATTCCCAAAAATGCCCAAGATATGCACTAAAGTTGAAACAAAACTATTTATTACATTATACAGCATACCGGCATTTCCTCAGTTTGCAGTCAGCTTTGAAGAGTGCAGACATGTTCCCGGTCCCTGAATATCATCGCATCGAGCTCCGGAGGTAAGTATGGGGTAGGGGGGTGTGGGGAGGCAGGGTGTGCAGTGGGTGGGTGCAGGTTGTGGGAGGGGGGCAGGGAGACTACGAGGGACCGTTTCCTTTTTTTCAGTTAAAAAAAAACAAAAAAATGTTTTGGGACCATTTTTAACTTTACACAGGCGTGTGGCACACTGGGGTGGGCTCCCAGCATGCGGTCTTGCTTTGGTGGGGCCAGCTGTAGCCGACAGGTGATTGGGAACCCTCATCGGCAAACAACAAAAGGGGCATGTGGCATGCTGGGATGGGTTCCCAGTGTGCCACTGGAGTCTTACTTTTGGGGGGGGAACAGCTGTAGCTGACGGAGGATTGGGCACCCCCTTGAGTAAACAACAAAAGGGTGGGGAATTCCTTTCTGCTGATGGGGCTGGGCACCCTCGTTGGCAAACAACAAAAGGGGGATTCCTTTCTGCCGATGGGGATTTGGCACCCCATCAGCAGACAATAAAACCAGGGGGGTTACATTATGCCAATGGGGAGTGAGCTCCCCCATCTGCAAATAAACATGGTGGGGGATAAATATTGTTTGTGACTACGGCGGCAAGCTGCCTCCATGTTCACAAACAATATCAGGGATCCTACATCCTACCCTGCAATGACGGGTCACTCCTTCATTGCAGCGGATGACTGACGCTGCAATGATGAGGTGGCCCTTGATTGCAGCAGCTGATTTTTTAGAAGGTTGTGGGACGCTGGCTGAACTACTATCAGCAGCAGTGTGCCATGGCATTGGGGAGCGGAGGACAAGCCTTTGCAGGCTGTGGGGGTGTTGGGTACAACAGTGCTGCGCCTCCACAACATGCCTGTGGAGAAAACTGACGCAACATGTTTCCTGCATATGTGCACAATCAACATAAAAATATAAGTGCTTACTCATAAGTAAGTATACAATAGCAGTATAGAAATCATTTTCTGTGACTGGGTCAGAGCATGTGCTGCCTGGTTGTTCAGAATGAGAAAGGAGGGGGCATGACTTGGATGCTGAAGAAGATGGATGCTTAAGCTGTTAGCTCGATCCCCAGCTAAGTTAATCTGAGCCGTGATGCCGGCATCCAAGGAAGATTCCTCTCCCTAAGGTCTGAACATGCCTCCTTAGTCGCTACCTATCTGATTGGTGCAGGTATTATGGTGACTGGGATTCAGTATATTGTCTTCTGGTACCAGTCCCTACATGACCTGACCTAGAACCGAATAGGTCTCAAACCCCAGTTTAGCCTGACAATCAGTTCAACTCAGCAATGCAGTGGAGGATAGCCACCTATTGCTACTGATAATATCTACTGATAATGTGGTGTCTGAAACGTCTGATTTACTGCTCACAATTCAGCACAGAGTTGCCCTGGCTTCCCCATGGCCTCCTACAAGCAATCCTCTGAAGGTCTTGCCACTGTAGCTCCAGAGTCCTCAACCAATCCACCTGATGTAGGCAGCTCTCTGCAACACATCACAATGCTGCTAGAAACATTGCTCTCTAGGGTGGATTCTATTTCAACAATCTTGGCAGGCACAGTTGTTGAAGTGCAAGTTCTTAATGATAAAATGAATGTGGGAGAGCAAAAAACAGATGATCTAGAGTGTAATCAAGCCAAAATTCTATAATACCTACAGGACCACAAGCACAAACTAGCTACACTATGGCACAGGGCTGAAGATCAGGAAAACCGGGGGAGATGAAATAGCATCAAAATATTGGGTATCCCTGAGGGTCTGGAAGGTTCTAATACTGAGCAATTCCGCAATGAAGAAATACCTAAAATGCTGGGGGATAGGTGACATGGCCCAATAGAAGTGGAGAGAGTGGATCGGATACCCAGTGGTCCCCACTCGGTGAATTCACCACCACGACCCATAATAGCTTACCTGCTTAAATATTCTATTAAGGAGAAAGTTCTAAGAGCTGCTAGTGATATAGGGGACATTACATGGTGAGGGGCAAAAATATCCTTTTTCAGGGACTTTTCTGCAGAGCTGGAAGCCTGCAGAAAGGCCTTCATCCCTATCAAACATATCCTGACACAGTATGGGTTTAAATATGGCTTTCACCAATTTTTCCTACCTGTTTGTCTCCAAGGAAGGAAAGGACATAACAGATGAGGCTCCTCGCGAAGTGGAGATGTGGGTCTCCAAACACTGGCCGAGGTTACCCCTGAGGACTTCAACTCCCAAGGGGCTTTGGAATCCAGGACATCATGAACAGAGCAGGGGAATCCAACTTCCTGGCAGCAGCTTCCAGAGGGACCACATTAATAACCGGACAGTCCCATGAACAACTGTGCCCCCCAGGCCCTCTCACTCTATGTACTCTACAAGCTTGATTAGGAGCAAATCTAAAGGGCAACAAGAGCCGAAACCCACCTGTCCTCCTCCTAGACCACAGCGGGGGCCACGTCAAATAACTAGGATATGTCATCTCTCGCATAGTGACCATGATTCAGCCTTCGATGGTCCAGAGACAGCCCCACCTGCCAAGCAAACTAAGGATGAGCTCCCCCATGCAAGCGAGCTTGAAAATACTGACATTTCGAATGACCTCATAATGGAAGCCATAGCTATTGATTCTTGGGCAGATTTTTCTTCAGAGATGGATGACCACCCAGATCTTGCTGCACTATCAATCAAGCCAGAACTCTTAACATTTGTGGAAGTGCTTTCCAAAGATCTGCAGACAGCTGCTACCGACCCATCCCAGAATGAAGAGGCTACCCCACCAGACTGATTACTCTAAGTGTTCTTTTGATTACTTCACAATATTTGCAACCCCCTCCATGACTATCTAGCTAATGATTGCAGAAGTCTAGAATGGTACAGGCAGCGGATGGGGTTTGCTCCTGCTGATACAGCAATTGGGCATTGCGATCTGATTCTCCCGCTCTTGTAAAGGGAATCTGGTTCTCGAACTGGGGGGACCAATAGATCTAGCACATTGTTGTGCAATTCAATCACCCACGGGTGATGACCCCATCTATATATATATATATATATATATATATGTTAGAGGCAAAAAACTCCATTTAATGCATTAGTTAGGGTTGTTCCACACCGACAAAAGTGAGAAAATTCGGTGTTAGGGTTGAAAGCCCCCCCTTGTCCCCCCTGCCCACACCCCCAACCGGCATCGGGTGCACATTATGGTTGTCGGCCATAACTCTCAACCCATCACATGTGTAAAGAAGCAGAGGTGTAAGAGAATGGGTTGAGAGTTAGGACCAACAACCATAATGTGCCCTGATGCGGATGGGGGTGTGGTGAGAGTGGGGAGCAAGAGGAGCTTTCAACCCTAACTCTGAATTTCTCCTGTTGTTGGCATGGAACAACCCTAACTAATGCATTAAATTGATTTTTTGTGCCTCCAATTTCCCTTCTTTTTGAGAATGATAACGAGAAATAGTGAATGTAATGCAGCATGATGTCTTGTCACATAGTAAAAATGTGCCCGCAAACAGAAATAGTAATGCGCATGGTGACGCAAAGTAAAACAGAAAGAGAAACAGTAATGTAGACAGAAATGTTAAAAACAATGCAAAGGCAAGTGCAAATGAAAATGCAAAGCGTAAAGCACATGGTGGCGTAGACGTGAACGGTAAGTGAAACGTGAACGGAACCGTAAGTGAAAACGGTAATGCTAATAGTAATGTAAGCACACAGGCTGGTTTTCCCCAAAAGCTGCATAAAGAAAGACAGTGAGTACAAAGAATGTATGCATAATAATGGTTCTCAGAGCAGAAAATGAGGAGTTGGAATACTAAATTGCTTATATCTCGGGAACCGTACAACATATAAAAAAAATTTTAAAGTCATATGATTTATGACTTTCCTGGCTAGTTTTGTACTTAGCCCTGATTAGGGGGCTAAGTATTTTTCTGATGAAAAGTCCGTATCTTGCACCATTTCTGAGATATGGGCCCTGAAAGGCACGGGAAACACCGTAATGTTATCCAATGGGAAAAAAAGAGAAGCTCGGAGTGCCAGAACTTTGGCTTCCTGTAATATTTTTTCACCAAACCACAAAAAGGCACATCTGTGGGATGTTGGCTGTGTTCCCTCCAAATTTCAGCCCAAAAGACCAAACTGTTATTTCATAGCAGGGTGCCAAAGGATTCCTGTAATGCTTTGGATGCCGTAATGTTATCATGTGGGAAAAAGCATCAACTTTGGAGTGCCGTAACTTTGCCGCCATGTAATATGTTTGCAATGAAAACACTGAAAGGCACATCTGTGAGATGTCAGCTGCATTCCCTCCAAATTTCAGGGCAAAACACCAAACCATTCTTTTGCAGCAGGGTGCCAAGGTATTGCTGTCATTTTCCTACAGCCTAGAAAAGTACTGTCGAAGTTTGCAAAAGCTGTTGCAAATTCATTCGACAGTGTTGCATGTGCGACAGTACTTTGTGAAAGTACTTTTTCCAGAAATTTGGAAAACATATGTCTGGGGTGTTTTACCCCAAAATAAAGACATGGCTAGCATATTCAGGGTCCGACTAGGTGTATACAAAAATAATTAGGTTGCTAGAGGGTCCCAATTTTAAATGCCAAGCATTTTTCTGATCACCAACTGAAAACAAAATGGCGGATTTGCAACAGTAAAAGGGCCATTTGCGAAAGTAAAAACTGCATTTGCGACACTGTTGAACTTTTTGTTAACTTTTCCCATTGACTTATAATGGGAACTTGTATTTTGAATAACTTTTGAACCATTTATTATTTTTTCACGAAATCTTCAAAAGGCACATCGGGGACCCCAGCTGCATGGTCCCTGAATATTTTGGACCGGTTATGCAAACTGTGCAACCTGTACGCACAACCGTAAAATTCCACAAAAAAGTAAATGTGCACTCAGATCATGCTTAATAAATCCGCAGCCATATAAGCGACCAGTACAAAACTTAGCAGATCCCAAGGTGTCTGGGTCTTGATTGTGTATTCCAAATTTCAGGCAAATACATCAAACGGTTGCAAAATTATTAAGGTGCAAAATGTAGGGGCTTAACTTGTAAATGGCTCCTCAACCCTAACTATAGCGGCACTACCATGCCACTATAACATATATATATATGTATGTATATATATATATATATATATATATATATATATATATATATATATAAAATCCTTCTCTTCGGGGTTGATAAACCACTGCAGGAGAGCCGCATTGCCTCAGGTGGCTACCGTCTACCATTCCCTGCAGGGTGTCCAACCCAAGGCCACCTTATCCAGACCTGCCCCCTCCAGTTCATATACCCTGAGGGACCTATACAATACGTCACCTTTCCATATATAACCCTGGTACATTTTGTGTAATGCCCAACCTAAACATCAGGATTCGTAATACCCTGAGGTGTTTAAGCAAGCTTGCTTGCCCTCCCCTTTTATACCCCCTTCCTCCTCCTCATTCCTCTCCACCCTACCTCTCCCTGCCCTTTAATCTCTTCTCCCCTACCTTCCCTTCCCCCACCACACCCTCCATTTTTCTTATCCCTTCCCCGGATGCCCCACCTGCTAATCTCTCTAGGTGGGGGAAATAGTTTATAAGTGCACTGTTATAGCTGGGGACGGAGCCCTGAAATGTTTATTAGCTAAGCTCCTACCCCCCCATTTCAGGCATTTGGCTAGCATGGCTGTGCGATTCTCCCCTTAAATAAGTGGAGGACCAACACTTTTGTGCTTAACCCAAATACCTTTAGCTTATTGCTCATATAAATCTAAACTGATCTTGTTAAAAATTGTTATTAACAAATTGATAAATATATTGTTTGTTCCACCTTTTAGTGGACATTTTGGTTGAATTTATCTAGCATTGTTATATATATATCTGTCTTCTTCAATAATTTTTAAACTATTTATTGGGGCATTGCATTCAACTGTTCTCTTTTATTACTAGGTCAACTTTGCTGTGACTTTCTCTGGCAAGCTCACTCTTACCTTTTTCCTTGCTTTACTCTCTCTACTACTTCTCAGGTAACCTTTCTGCTCACACCCATCCACCCCTGCTGGGATCCCCAGGTGAGTACATATAAATCCTTTGAATTTCAAGTATAGAGATGCAGCATCCCAGGCCGGGAGTTAAACTCATATCATGGAATGTTAAAGGGCTGAACCACCCAACCAAATAATCACTGGTTCTTAAGCACTTACAGTCCTTGAAGGTGGATATCACACTCATTCAAGAGACACCTCACTGTAAGAACTGTACTGTGGCTCAAGAAATCATGGGTAGGGTCAATGATAGCTAACTCTGCAGCAAGTAAATCCAAAGGAGTCACCATCTTAGTTCGGAAAACATGCCCTTGGATGGAGGACAAAGTAGCCACTGATGCCCAAGGCCGCTGGATAGCGGTCAGGTTTTCCTATCCGGGGAGTCCTGTGACACTGGTCAATGTATATGGCCCAAACACGGACTCGCCTGAACTCTTTCTGGACCTCAATCAAGCTTTGGAATCTCTTACCATGGGACACCCCAATATCCCTGTCATGGTAGGTGGAGATTTCAACCTAGCTCCAGATATTTTTCTGGATAAATCCAAAGCTACCCCACAAATGCATCCTAGAGCACTGCTTACACTGCAAGAGATCATGAGGGAGTGGGGAATGATTGATATATGGCGGAGGGACCACCCCACAGAAAGGAATTGCTCCTTTTTCTCACCAGTGCATGCCACCTATAGCTGCACAGACTTCTGGTTAGCAAACTCGCTTGCAGCTCAGAACATTGTCTCCTCCGACATAGACAACATCCTTGTATCTGATCATACCCCAGTTTCATGTACTTACACATCCTCGGGACAAAGCGGCTCAGGCACCAGGTGGCACTGTAACCCCTTGCTAATCAAGGAACCCTTATTCCAAGCTATGGTAAAGAGCATGGCTCAAGATTATTTTGCTAACAATAAGGCTACAGACACCTCCACTGCAACGGTCTGGTAAGCTTTCAAAGCTGTCCTGAGGGAACAAATCATTAACCATCTTCAAGCCAACCTGTCAACACTAGAGGCTAAGTTCAAGACCTCTATGACGGGATGTCCTGATACAGTGAGCCTTTGGGAGATAGTTGGCCTAAAATACCACACTAACACACTGTTCCACCAACAAGGAGAATGGCTCATGGCCTGGACTAAACATGCCTATTTGGAAGCAGGGACAAGGGAAGGAAGCTCTTGGTCTTCCAGTTAATGAAACAGTAGGCTGCCTCCCACATACATGCTCTTAGGAACTCTAGGGCAGAAGTGGTCACTACCCCTAAACAGATCAATGTCTGTATGAAACAGTTTTATCAGCATTTATACCAGTCATTGTTTGTTTGTTTATATTGTTTATTGTTCTAGGAATTACTACCTTTGAGCCAGAGGCTCTTTTACAAAGGTTCCACGTCAATTAGGTACAGTACTAAAGGTTACATAGATAACACAACAATTTGTGTTGTGTCAAAAGCAAGAAAACATATACAAATACATATCAAATCATTTGTGCAAAAGGACATGAGATATCAATAATCACATTATTATTACAAGAAAGAGGTCATGCCAGATTAGGAGAAACAAACAGGGAAAAAGTCCAGAACAGAGAGGGTAAGTGAAAGGTGTGGGGAGCAGACAATAGCAGGAGAAAAGGTTTCCCAAACATGTCTTTGTCAAATAACGGGACAGGGTGGGTAGTGAGAAAAATAGGAGGTTTAATCAGGGCAGTCACAGGAGCTGGAGGTGGCAAGGTGAGAGACAGTCACATATATCCTTAGATCAAAACCAACTTGGTTGTCCCTTGAAGGAATTCTACTCTACAGCTAACATCCCTCAGCTTACAGAACCTATGAAGGCTGCGTTAGATAAGCCTTTCACTGAGTCAGAACTCCAGCTGGCACTATCCCAACTCACCAAAGGCAAATCCCCAGGGCCAGATGGCATGACCACCAGGCTGTATCAGCTCCTTAGTTCAGAGATCAGCACCCCACTACTGTCTGCGCTCCAAGAGGCCAACCCAACTGGTATCCTTCCACCAACCATGCAAGAGGCTCTAATTACTCTTATTCCTAAGAAGTCGGATGACCAATTGAACTGTGCAAAGTACCGTTCTATATCCCTAATTTCTGTAGACAACATGATTGCAGCTAAGATGTTAGCTAGTCGGCTGATAGACACCATACCATCCATAATACATCCATCACAAGTTGGGTTCACCAAAGGCAGGGCTGCTGCAGATAACATATGCCTGGTCCTTAGTCTTAAGTGGCTAACTCTCCTCTCATCAATCCCCATGGCAGCAATGGCAATGGATTTCTCAAAAGCCTTTGACTCAGTCAAATGGTCCTACTTACATGAGGTACTCTGCCTTTATGGGTTCGGCCCATATTTCAGGCAATGGATCCATGTTTTGTATAATGAACCCCTGGCCAGAATCCTGACCAATAATGATATCTCCTCACCCTTCTCACTGCAGCGAGGCACTCGAAAAGGATGCCTGCTATCACCTCTGCTATTCTTGGTGGCACTAGATCCCCTCACTCGGAAACTACAGGCCCCCAAGGACATTCATGTAGGAGAACACTCATACCTGATGGCCTCCTATGCAGACAACCTACTTCTCACACTTGCCCACTTACAAGAGTTCCTGTGCCCAGTCTTGGAGACACTGCAGGCATTTGCCCAAATATCAGGACTTCAAATCAATCAAAAACAATAGTGTTACCCCTTTGAATGTGGCATGCCCCAAAGATTATCTACAAGGTCTGGGGCTATCCTGGGCTTCCAATAACCTGTCCTGTCTGGGTATCCATATGCCATTTGACTGGAAACAGATTGAATCCAGGAATATTTCTCCCCTCCTGGCTCAACTGACAGTCGAAAAATCTTGTTGGCGTTGACTTAACCTCTCCCTTCCAGGGAAAGTTGCTGCACTACATATGCTCTTGTTACCCGAAGTAGCATATCTACTTAACAATTTACCAATAGCCCTATCGGAAAAGATTTATCATCCTCTGGACAAGCTAATCTCATATTTTCTATGGGAAGGTAAAATGCCTGGGTGGAGCATTCATAAATTACCGGTCCACTGCTCCCTAGGGGGCCTTGGACTTCCATGGCTTCAAGGCTATCACTGGTCCTTCCTCACAGCTCAGGCTATCAAATGGATTATCTCCACACTTTCCTCACATGCACTATGGGTGCAGTTAGAGGCTCAAATTCTGCAAGGTCTTCATCTTGGTCTACTTTTGACCAAAGTCCCCATACCCCCGAACAAGCTCACACCAGTCATGGCCGAAACAAAGAAACATAAAAACATAGAAACATAGAATTTGATGGCAGATAAGGACCACTTGGCCCACCTAGTCTGTGTTCCATGCATCTACAACCTTCTCTGTGAAGAAATACTTCCTCACATTACCTCTGAGCCATCCCCCTCTATCTTCAAATTGTGCCCCCTTGTTCCTGCACATCTCTTTTTCTGAAAGATGCTACCCTCTTGGACTTTTTTGATTCCCTTGAGGTATTTGAAAGTTTCTATTATGTCCCCACTCTACCTCCTTTCCTCGAGGCTATACATCTTAAGCTCCTTTAGTCTTTCTTCATATGTCTTCTAGTGCAGACCCTGCACCACTTTGGGTTTTCCTCCTCTGCACAGCCTCCACCCTGTCTATGTCTTTGCAGAGATAGGGTCTCCAGAACTGTACACAGTACTCCAGATGCAGTCTTATCAACTGTCTGTACAGAGGGCCAATAACTCCTGATTTTCTACTGATGATGCCTCTCCCTATGCATCCCAGTATTCCGCAGCTCTCCTTGCTGCCTTCTCACATTGCTGGCCCACCTTTAGGTCATCTGATATGTCTACCCACAGGTCCCTTTCCATTTTTGTTGTTGTCAGTATCTCACTACCCATTGTGTACTCTTCTCCTGGGTTTTTATTTCCCAGGTGAATTACTCTGCACTTCTTTGCATTGAGTCTAAGCTGCTATACAGTACATTTGACCATTCTTCCAACCTTGTCAAGTCCCTTTTCATCCTTTCCACCTCATCTTGTGTATCAACCCTGTTGCAGATCTTTGTGTCATCTGCAAAGAGACATACTTTCCCTTTCAGTCCCTCTGCAATGTCACTTTTAAAGACTTTAAAAAGGACTGGCCCGTACTGAACCCTGTGGTACCCCACTAGTAACCCTACTTTCTTCACTGTGGACTCCATTTACTATTACCCACTGTGTCCTGTTGTCCAGCCAGTGTTTTACCCAGGCTACCACCCTGGGACCCATTCCCAGGCTTGCTAATTTGTTTATTAATCTTTTGTGTGGGACTGTGTCCAATGCCTTGCTAAAATCTTGGTAGGCCATGTCCACAGCCCCTCCCTGGTCAACTACTTTGGTCACCCAGTCAAAAAAATCAATTAGATTTGTCTGACATGACCCTCAAAAACAGTCAACTACAACTCTGACCCTCCACCCCAGGGAGTGCCTTGGTTCTTTTCAGACACCTATTTCACAGAGGTTAAGTAACAGGTCTAGTCACAAATGACTGCAAATATCTCCCAGTTACAGTTCCTCCCAGGCAAATTAAAGTTAAAGCTAAGAAAAGTCAACCCCAGAAATAGAATCAATACTAGTTACTTACACAAGTCCAAAAAGTAATAATTCAGTTCAGTGTAGTCTAGAAAAGAACCTCATTGTTTCAAAAAAGCTGTGGCTGCTTTCTCACTCTCTCTCTCTCTCTCTGTCTCAGCAGCCAAGACCAAGAACCAAAAGTGCTCACTACTGTTCAGACATCTCAATCTATGGCACAATCAGCTTTTAACGATGGACAATAAACTTTTTAACTGGCCATCATGGGACAAGAAGGAGATACGTATTGTTCAAGATCTCTACCTGCCCATCTTCAGTGCACTCATGTCATTTGAGCAACTTCAGACTCGCTACTCCCTTGAGTCTCATGACTTCTGGAAATTTCTACAGCTCTGCAATGCAGTGCAGTCCCATAACTGGTGCCATGTAACCAATCCAAAGTGGCACTGGTTGTCCACACTACATCTAAAACCCTCCTCTCGAGGGCTGGCTGGTAAGTTCTACAGCACCTGGCATGAGGCATAACCTGACCACACAGACACCTGTAGAACTACGTGGAGTAGCGATATAGATTGCCCCATCACACCAGAAACATGATCATGCTGCCTACACTTGGCTCATTCTGCCTACAAAGACACTGAAAGCCAACTGATACAACTCAGAATCCTCTTTTACTTTTACTGTATGCCAGCAGCCCTCCACAAGTGGGGTGTCCTAACACATGCAGAATGTTGGAGATGCCGGCATTGCCTGGTCAACATCCTGCACCTTCTGTGGCAATGTCATGCTGTAGTACCCTTTTGGTCCACAATAGCAATGGACTGTTCTGGGGTGTTGGGACAGCCTATAAATCTCTCCGATCCCATGCTACTGTTAGGCAATAGTGCCCCTCTAAAACAACTTGGCTCACAGCAATGAAGCTGGATCCTAGCAGTCCTCTTAGAAGCTAAACGGCTCTTACTTATGACTTGGTGACAATCCTCCCTTCCCTTCATCTCTCTATGGCATTCTACTTTAGCTAGGCTGGCTACTTTTGAAAGGCTTGCTTATGTCAGCAGAGGACAGCTTTCATTGTACTACAGTAAATGGGAAGCCTACCTCAACTCAGCATTGTGTCAAGTAGCACTCCTCCCTCTGAATAACCCCCCACTTAAGTAGATTGCAAAGTCTTGCTCTCTATTGGATAGCCTGTCAGTTGGGATCTTGCTTCAGCCCTTTATAAACCTGTGCTGGGTGCTTAAACCCCTTTATATCAATTCCTATCTTCACCCCCTTTTCCTTGTCCTCTGCTATCTGTTGATGTAATACAATACCTTGCCCTTGGGGTCAAGTGAGAGAGTTGTTAACCTTAAGTAGCTTGATCATATGGCCTCTATTCTGACTTTTGTGTAAACAGCAATGAAACAGTGAACTACTCAACCAAAGTTTACTATACTAATTGCTTATATTGATATAGGATTGTTACTCTGATCATTTTGTATCTTAATATACCAGATAAAGGTAGCACCTTCCTGGATATGAATAACTATCCTTGTATGTACTGTTGATACTTTTTATGCATCCAAGTATGTACAGTATGTTTCAATGCTTGAAGTGTATACTTAATGAATAATAATAAAAATGATTCTATGATAAAAAAAGAATCAGAAAGGAGAGTGATCGCTATGTAACATACTATTATTTTGTCATTTACACACAGTCTCGATTCACAAAGGCACAATAACACATAAATGAGGGAAAAGGCTAACAGTGCCTTTAATAGCATGACTTCAAGAATAATTAGGAACCATCTATAACAAGTCTTTGCAAAGAACAGTTGATCACATATACAAGATAAACTAAACATATCATGATAATGCAGAAAGCAGCAAAATAACTTGTAGAAACAAGGGAATTATAATATTGTTTAAGATCAGAAAAATGGTGCTGGAAGACAGGGGATGAACTATGCTGGGGACTGCAGCAGGGGACATAGAGTTTGTCAGGTGATAGGTAGACAGTAGGATGTCTGGCTGTGAGATCTCCTTATTGAAACCTCTTACTCCAGGTCATCTCTAAGAAAGTTAAATGATAGAGGTCCCAGTGCAGACACCTTAGGGACACTACTGATGACTTCCTTCAAGCCGGCTGCTAACCAATACACTTTTACCCACTGTGTCCTACTGCATAAACAGATTCATATCCTTTGTTCTGTATTTCCTGTAATTCTAAATTTAAACAACGTTGGTCTGACAGTATGCACCTTTTTTTGAACTTGTATTAATACAAGGCATTGGGTCAGCCACCCCAACCACAAAATAAGTTCCATACTATCCTGGGAAGGAGAGCCAGCAAGAGTATAGATACCTTAAAATATTCCTAGTGGGCTTTGAATCTGTTGCTGCTGCCCCTCATCCCTCACATAGATCAGAATGTGGTTACAGTGATTTATTTACTCCACCTATAAAATGTGACTGACATGGCTGGTTTGGGTTGGGCTCATAAAAGATTGTGTTGAGTGGTGGGTCTTTCATGATAACAAAAATCTTGATTTACATTATTGCTGCATTTTTGGGGACATGTTATCAGACATTAATGTATGTATAGTATGCATGTACTGTATGTATGTACATTGGTGGTCACACAGAAGTTTATCAGTACCTCTCACTGTGTGTCATTCTGTGGAAACAGTATACATGTAATTCAATGGGTACTGTGTGCAATGTCCAGTATACTGCACTACCAGTAAAAGTTTGTGTGATAACCACTGTATATACTATGCTAACTGCTCCAGCTGATGAATATGCTGGGCCTGACACAGGTTGTTACCGCCTCTACCCATATAGGTGGTCATTCATTGGATCTGGTGTTTCTCTTGGGTATGGAGATCACTGATTTGGGGGTGGAACCAGTCAGTTAGTCTGACCATTACACCATAAGTTTCAGCTTCAGGGCCCCCTTCCAATAGGTCTGCCCCTACGGTGATGGTTCAGTACCGCCCTTTAAGGGGTGTTAACCCCAATGACCTGATGGCGGTACTGGATCTATTGAGTTTGTCGGGTGAATGCATGAGTCCAGATGATCTTGTATTATACTATAGTAAGGCTATGAGAGATGCTCTGGACAAAATTGCTCCTGTTCATGTTCGGCCTCTCACTCTCCATCCAAGGAGTCCATGGTTTGTCGGCTCCTTGAAGGAGTTAAAGCGGGTAGGCTGAAGGCTAGAGAAAGCCTGGCGGAAGTCAGGCCTTGATGCTGACAGGCTTATATTGATGACCCATTATGATAGCTAGCAATCAGAAATCAATCGTAAGAAGGCAGAATTCCTGTCCAGAGAGATTTCTGCCACACAAAATCGACCTGCTCAGCTTTTCTGGACTGTGGACAGATTGTGCAATCCAGTCTATCTTCAGTCTAGCGAAGCCTTTTCTCAGCTAAGATGCGAGGAGTTTGCTCTTTTTTTGCAGATAAGGTTGCCAGCATCAGTCCGACCCTTCCTTTGGGGGACTGTGGTGGTCGATTGGAAGTGGCTTGCCCTCAGTCTGTCTGGTTAGATTTTCACCAGCCAGAATTCGGGGACATTGTGAAGATCATTCAAACAATGCAACCAACTAGTTGTAGTTTGGATCCGGGTCCTACACCACTTTTAGTTAGTTGTGCAGAAGTTATCTACCCAATCCTTGCAGACATTGTCTGGATGTCTTTGGAGAGGGCTTTTTTTCCTGACCCCCTTAAGGAGGCGGTGGTTTGACCACTCCTTAAAAAATCCTCCTTGGACCCAGATTGTCTAGCTAACTACTGGCCTATCTCTAACCTGCCATTTGTTGGTAAAGTTATTGAAAAGGCAGTTGAGTTGCAATTGGATGATCACCTTATATCTCACAATGTCTATGATACTCTCCAGTCTGGTTTCAGGAAAAGGCATAGTACAGAGACTGTCCTTGTCTGGATATTGAGCAACCTCCTAATGGCCAGAGATTGAAAGGCATGTACCATTCTGGTCCTTCTTGATCTGTCTACTGCATTTGACACTGTAGACCATGGAGTGCTATTGGAGCACCTGCGGGTCTTTTGTGGGCTGTCTGGTACAGTCCTCAAATAGTTTCATTCTTACCTCACGGACAGGTTTCAGAGAGTTGTCACTGGAATTTATTCCTCTGGCGCTCACTCCCTGCCTTGTGGGGTACCACAGGGCTCCATTTTAGCTCCCATTTTGTTTGCAGTGTATATGCTGCCATTGGGAGAAATCATCAGGGGATACAGTCTGGGTTTTCACTGCTATGCAGAAGATACTCAGCAGTATTTGTCCTTTCTCCCTGGTCAGGGTGATGCACTCTCTGTACTTAATAGCTGCCTTGATGAGATCAGACTGTGGATGAGTTTGAGCTGGTTGAGACTCAATCCGGATAAGACTGAGGTGCTGGTTGTGGATCCAGGTTGTCCAGGGATGGGCGTGGGAGTTGGACAACCATCAGGTTTATTACTTGGTGGAGTACCACTCTCTACCTCTAAACAGGTGCGAAACCTGGGCGTTATTTTTGATGATGATTTGACCCTGAAATCCCAGGTGTCAGCTGTCATCAAGTCCTCTTTTTACCATCTGAGGAAAATCTTCTGGGTGAAACATCTGATTCCTCCGGAGGACCTTCCAACATTGGTTCACGCCTTTGTCACTACCTGTCTTGACTACTGCAACTCCCTCTACCTAGGGCTACCAGGGGTTGATATCTGCCACCTCCAGCTGGTGCAGAATGCAGCAGCCAGGCTATTGACTAGGACTTCTAGAACCAGTCATATTATGCCTGTGCTCCTCGAACTGCACTGGCTGCTGGTTTGGTGGTGGATCACCTTTAAGGTTGGTTTACTAACCTTTAAAGCCCTACATGATCAGGGACCCAATTACCTGAAAGATCTTCTGATTCCCCATTGCCCCCCTCTGTCCTCTCCTTTCCACCAACGAGGGATTGCAGGAGATTCCCAGTGTTCAATTAAAGTCATCAGGATCTCATGCCTTTGCTTTTTCAGCACCGACCCTGTGGAATTCTCTATCTCGTTGGTTGAGAGAATGACCAACCATCGAAAACTTTAAAGTTGCTTTAAAAACATATATTTTTGGATTAGCGTATCTCTGCTAGTTGTGGCTGACTTTAAATGTTGGGATTTTATTATTTTTAAAATTTGTACAGCGCCTTGGCTTTGAAAGGTGCTTTATAAATAAAATTGAATTGAATTGAATTGAATTGCTCAACAAGTCAGAGCTGTCAGAGCTGTATGTATGTATGTTTAGTACATGCAGTATGTACTGTATGTATGTATGTATGCTAATTGCTCAGTAGCTCTTTCTTGGTAAAATGATTGAAATAAATACATGCATACATACTTGCATACACACATACAGTACATACAACAAGTCACAACCAAAAGACATGGTCAGATATTTCCTGTAATTGTTGTGATATTTCTAAAGAAATCTTTGGCTTCCTGCAGTTCCACAGTAGGTGCAGCAAAGAGAATCTATTTAGAAATGTTGTCAAATATCTGACCATGTCTTTGGCTACAACTGCCTAGACCTGTGAGTCAGCTGAAAGCTGAAGGACAGAAGGATGGGTCCAGACAAGCCACGAGTGTTAGCCACTGAGTGTGAATTTACACAAAGCTGATCTCTCTCTGTCTTGAGGTATTCAGTGCAAGGGTAGTAGAGATAGAATGCACAGGAAGTAGTCTGGGACCTGTAGTCCTCTGGTGTATGAGGTGAAACTACAGTGGCATCTGGAACCTTCATCTCAATTGTATATTAGCTCAGATAGAGTGAGGTTTGGCTGGAAGGCTCTTCTAAATGCCAGTGGGAGTGTCTTTTACTAAAATTACTGGCACAAGCTGCAGTCATAGTCCCGTAGAGTCCGTGACACCCAACAATACTTCTGGGGCACGGCAGTTAAATTCAGAGCAAGGAGTGAGTACCATTGATTTCTGGAACCCCATCCAAACCTGTGAGTCAGCTGAAAGCTGAGGGGACAGGATGATGGATCCAGGCAAGCCTCAAGCCTTAGCCACTGAATGTGAATTTGCATAAATCATTATCTGTCTTTCGGTTATCAGAGCAAGGAGTGAGCACTGTGAGCTCAAACATGCATCGTCACACACATCTAAGTGCATGTTTAGCAGGTTCAGCAGTGAGCGGGGAGCAGAAGCCAGAACAGAAATGAAAGAACTGAGGAAAGTACCCATCGACAGGAGTTGGGGTAAGTGTAGAGGAAGTGACTGTAAAGTCAGAAAGACAAAGATGGATAGATACTTTGTCACACTGAAGATGGGAGAGATGGCAATATAATATAGGGACTGCTGTAACATCAGTGTAGAGGAGGCTACTGGATTACAGGAATATGTGTGTAAACAGTGCACAGAAATAAAGGAACTCAAAGTGCTACTCGTGGGTTTATAGCCAGAACTGGAATGTATTAAACAAACCAGTACAGTTTGTGCAGAGGAGAGATTAAATGAAACAGACACTGATAGAACTCAGAAGAGGGGCAGAATAAGTGTTGAGCCAGGTGATGACTGGGAATACACTAAAAATGCAACCAAACCAAAAAGGGAGAGGAGAGCTATGGTGTTTGAGAGTCCAGTAAGTAATTCATAAACACCACTAGCACACCCCAAACCAAACTCAGAAATAAGGTTAGAAAATGTTCCTCAACATCCCCATACTGAGACATGTACTGAGTCAAGTACAGGTAACCAAGAAGGACCCACCCTGAGCAATGAGGAGGTAGGGATTTTAGTGAGTGAGGCACTGGGCTCAAATAACACTAACCAAAATATAGGGAACTAGGTTGATGAAATGCATGAGAGAACTGGTAATGTCAGCAATGAAGAAGAAACACAAAATGGGAGCTATCCTCTAGAGCACAGGTTGCTAACTGATGACCAGCCCAACCAAGTTAGTGAACTAGGAACTAAAATGGAAGCTGATAATCAAATAAGGAGAGGTTACATCATCACAGACCCTATTGTCAAGTTTATGGATGCCTACACCAGTAAAGATAGGAAAGAAACTGTAATTAGCAACTTCTTACTGGGGACAAAACTAGCAGATATATCAGCATTACTACCTAAAATAGTGAAAAAACAAGAAGACAACCCATAATAATAGTACATGGAGGGACTAATGACATAAAACATGCCAGGGAAGACCAAATATACCTAGAATTTATGAACTTAGAAAGGTTAATCAGAAAGGTGAATGGTATAGCAATATTCTCAGAAGTCTTACCTGTGCCAAGTGTGCAGGGAAAGATATGAAGAGTGAATAACCGGTTAAGAAAATGGAGTTGTATGAACACGATTCACTGTATAAGAAACTGGGATGTGTTTGAGAGCAAGACTAGTTTGTTTGGAAAAGATGGATTACATCTCAGTAAATCTGGTATTAAGGAACTGGTTATGTGTTTTAGGAAAACCATGGATAATTATCTAAACTAAACACAGAGGGGAGAAAACCACTAGAGTTAGTGAATGGTGAGATGACTGTATCACAGATAACCTCATATATTACATCCAAATCAAACAAGAGAGTCTTAAGGTATAAGTTTACTATTGGTAAATGCAAGAAGCATCAAAAAGAAAACTGATTAACTGAAATATATTAAAAATAAAGAGAATGTAGACATCTGTGCATTAACAGAGACATGGCTAATAACCGAAGAATGGGTAGATAAAATAGATGGGTTTGATTTCTTTCACAAATTAAGAACTCATAAGAATGGTGGTGGTGTAGGGGTATATATTTCAGAGAATATGAAAGCACAAGTCCTTGAATATACAAACGGTGAGAATGAACGAATAGGTAGAACAACTATGGCTAAAGTTTCAAACACAAACTAAGACAATAAATCTGGGATTCTGCTATAGAGCACATAATTTTGATGAAAAGCAAAATATTGAATTTTTGGATGTCCTTGACAGTGGACTGATTACAAGGAACACTATAATGCTGGGGGATTTTAATTTCCCAAATATTAATTGGGAATTATATCAGAGAAAGACAGCACACGGAAATACTTTTGTACATATATGTATGAGCTATGGGTTGAAGCAGATAGTAAAAGAAAATACTAGAACTCAATAGATGTTGGATCTAATACTTAATAACATGAAGGAAGATGTGTAAAAGTGTTGTAGCAATGTAGCTACTAGGTGGCAGTGATCACAGGATGTCTACTATCAGAGGACGTGCAAAAAGTCACTGGTAAAACATCTGTTAGAGATTATGCTAGAGCAAATTATGTACAAATTAAACAAATGTTAGGGGCTCAAAACTGGAAGAAAATGGAGGATCAGACACTATACAATATGTGGTTAAAGCTGGATAGTATTGTACAACAATGTATAGAAACCTTTGTTTCTCACATTAAGAAATATAATAGGAAGGGAAAGGTTCCTAATTGGTTTTCTAATAAAATAAAGAAAATGAGCTCTAGGAAAGAGAGGGCTTGTAAGAGACTCAGAAAAAAAATCATCCCCTAGGAGGCAAGAGGCCTATATTGGGTGCATTAAACAATGTAAAATAACCATTAGACAGGCTAAGGCCAAAGCTGAAATAAGATTAGCTACAATGAAAGGGGACAATGGGAAGTCATTCTATAATTATGTTGGAAGTCAAATGGTAAATGTGTTTAACAGACACTTTGTAAATAGGTACAAGAAAGATAGTTGTGACTACCAAGTTAAAGAGGTCCCTGTAGAAGAGCAAGTGGATATACCAGTAATAACCGCCAAACAGGTATTTGAAAAGTAAAAAAAAAATAAAGAAATGCAAATCAGAAGGGCTGGATGGTTACCATTCAAGATTTCTGTCAGAATTGGCTGAGGAGCTGGCAGTGTCCTTGGCAATGCTATTTAAAAGATCCCTGAGGGAAGCGAAGGTTTGGGATTTATGGAAAACAGCACATATAACACCAATACATAAAACAAGTGATACAAAAAATGGAAGAAACTGTAGACCAATTAGTATAACATGTAAAACTGGGAAAATAATGGAAGGATTTGTTGATGAATACCTAGATGAAAACGTAATAACATTAAATCACATAGACATTAGTCAACATAGGTTTGAAAAGGGGAAGTCTTGTGTGAGTAACCTTATGACTTTCTTTAAGCCAGTCAGTGAGGCGTTGGATGTGGATCTGCTGGTGGACATGGTATATTTGGTGTTCAGAGGAGCCTTTGACTCTGTGTCACATGAAACTTTGCTGAACTTGATGCAGAAATTGGGACTTAGATTATATTTGGGGAAATGAGCAGCATCATGGTTAGCTAATAGGCATCAAAGACTCAGGATAAGAATTTCTTTGCCGAGAAGGGGAGTATCACCAGTGGTGTCCCACAGGATTTGATCCTGGGACCAAATTTATTTAGCCTTATGATATCCTCAATGCAGGTATCAGATGGGGTCTGGATCTGCAAGTATGTAGACGACTCCAAGGTTGGAGCAGTGGTGAACGATACTGCCTCGATTACAAATCTCCAGAAACAACTGGACAGACTGGGGGAATGGGCGGGAGAGAATAAATTAGAGTTCAGCATCGATAAATGTAAAGTACTGCATCTTGGCAATAACAACAGACAAGCACAATACAAACTGAACAAAAAGCCACTACCAGTCTCCGAATATGAAAGAGATTTGGGAGTGGTGATATCAAATGACTTAACCTTTGCCGAACATACTCACGAAATGGTGACCAAGGCAAATAGAGTCACATGGAACATCCTAAGAAATATTAGAAACAGGAATAGGGATGTTTTGTTTCCCTTGTTCAGATCATTGGTCAGGCCAAAGCTGGCATACAGAGCACCATTCTGTACACCTCAGGAATTAGGTTTATGTGAAAATGTAGAACATGTTCAGCGTAGATTTACCAAAACGATATATGGGATGAAAGATAGAGATTACAAAAACAGACTGTATTCAGTAGAGTTATACTCCATGTCATATCAAAGATTGCAAGGAGATTTATGCTTTGTGTATAAAGCTATAAAGAAAGGTTTACTGTGGAAATCTGCTGGGTTATGTTGTAAGGAAAGAGAAGGCATGCCAACAAGAGGGTACCCAAAGCAACTGAAGGGAGCTAAATACAACACCACTAAGAGAGGAGGTGGTTCAGCCAAATGGTGGTGAACAATTGGAATGCTCTCACTCATGAGGTGGTGGGTGTGGCTAGCCTGGTGGTCTTTAAGACTGCACTGGATAGGTATATGAGAATTTATCCACTAATCAGTGGCAGGGCCATAAATGGCTCTAGAAGCTACTGGACCTGACTTTCTCACCTATGAACCTATATCTTGGGATACTTTACCAATGGGAGAGTCATTTTCTTCATAGTGGCACATGCAGTACCCTTGGACAACATGTTTAAGAGTTCATGAAACTGATTTAAGACATATTTTGTATAAAATGCAGTTATATGAGCACCATTTGTAATTGCTTGAAATGTGACAATCATACATTTGACTTATGAGCATTCACTTACTCCGCATGAAATAAAACACAACTCATAAAGGAAAATGTGATTAAAGGATCTTGTAATTTAAGTGGTATATGAGAAAAAAATCCATTGTGACATAAAAATCAAATCTTACTTCAATCCATTTTTAACCTTCATTATTTGAAAACAATAAATAAGCCATCATTAATTCCCCCAAAATCTTGAATGGCTATGGGAAAAATCATTTTCTGAAAAGAAGACAATATAAATCCACAAAAAATCTGAAAAGTAGAAATAAGACAGAAGTAAGCAAACAACATTCCAGAAAATAGCTTTCTTTTTGTAAGGGGTGGGCCTTTCTCACTAACAGTGATCACCAAGCTTTATCCAGCACAATTCATTTTCCTCACAATGAGCTGAGTAGTATGTACTTCTGTAACTTCCATTTATGATAATGGCCCATGATATACAGTGGTGGGCCATACCTCTCAACTTTTTGGCACTGGAATAAGGGACACAAACATTCTGCATTTTTTGCTCTTTCTCCCCCTTGTGACTTGCAGAGGCCCCAGATGGTGAGATGGGGGGTTCCAAGGACATTGCTCAGCTGGGGAGGCTGGTTGAGGAGAAAATAAAGTCCCTGGTTCATGAAGGGTTGTCACATGGGGGGGGGTTCTAGTTGCAGGGAGAGTGGTAGACTGGAGAGATGCAGATTTGAGGGTTGCTGAGGTGCCATCCTTTGTATGTGATGTTAAACCAAGGTCCCTTCTGCCCATCTCTAGTCACTGTTTAGGTGGAAGTCAAAGACTACAAAGCTCTAATCAAAGAAGAGCCACAGAGATTCCCAAATGCCATGGCCAACATCTGTGTCAGTGTAAAAAAAATCATCATTTAACAAAAATCCTGTTTAAGAAAGTTCATATTCACAGAAAAACACGTACCAAGAACTTGATCACTTTAAGATGGTTTACACCTTGGGTGCATGTGACAAGATGAAAATAAGTATACTATGGCCCCAAAATTGAAAACTGTGCCTGGCAATGGCACGAATGGTTGCTCTAAACAATTGAGTTGCACCGGAGTAACAAAGGGGTATATTCAAAAGAGATGAGCAAAGACACATCTCATCTGAACATATAAAAATACGCTGGTGGCGAAAATATGATGTGCAGGCGCATCCCCCAGACAGGTCCGAATACCTGGAATGGAAATGCACCAGCACATCTGGAGATGCTCTGGGTGCAATTTCCAGATATTTAGACACAAACATGCAAATGGGGCTATTATGCATGCAAAGTGCAAATGGGTCCATTTACATGTCATTATGGGACCATTTGCAGCATTGTGCAGGGCTGGCCTAGCAAAATGCACCAGGCGCCCTGAACAGCATGCATGAAGTACCTGGTAGTCCAGTGGTACCCCCCCCCCGCTCCATACCCCAGAGCTCTGTATAATTACCACTTCATTGTCCATGGTAGTCTAATGGTATGCCCCTCCAACTCCATACCCTGATCTCTGTATAATAAGCACTTCATCATCCCTGGTAGTTTAGTGGTACCCTCCTCCACGCATGAAACCCTGATCATTTTTACAACTTGGAAATCCCCATTCGTGGTTGTCTAGTGGTACCCCCAATGCTCCCCACCCACACAGGACCCTCATCCCACCCCGCACCTCCCCAGGTCATTGGTGAGCATCAAACCCACCTGTTCATCTCCGTGTCTGCCCGCCGAATGACAGCTTACAGTAACACCTGTAAGCCCATTGATCACATTGTCAACCAATAGGCTTGCAGTGTGTACTTCAGTAGTCATTCACAGCTTTGTGAATGGCCATTCACAACATTGTGAGTGACTATTGCTGTCACTGTACCCCCCCCCCATGTTCGTGATATGAACATACAAAATTGTCATCAGATACAGGCATGAATGTAGAATGTTTAGGGGTGACTGCTCATCGGTTCCATTTTCTTTTCATGTGAAATGCTGGTGCTACAGCCTGAAGAGCAGCATGCATTAAAAAAATGGAAAAACAAGGATTTGTTAGTCGGCACTGGACATTTTCCTAACTTAATGACAATGAAAGTATATAGGTATTTTGGGCACACTACAGTGGTGACTTGATAGGTGCTTAGTAATTGTGTGTGTTTTTTTTAACATTAAAAATAGAGTGATATGGATGTGTGGTGAGGGGCAGCATGGCTGCTATGAGGAAGGGCAATAGGGGGTATTTTGCATCAACAGTTGCTGTGCCAAAGTAGCAACATCACTATTATGGTAGAACACATTTCTGTGACCTTAAAACATACTGTATGGTACAACAGCTTTTGAGGAGGTAAGGAAATCCATACACAAAAAGGGTTAACCATATAGTGCACTATATAGAGAGTAATGTATGGGGTGGTGTGCATTATGAGAATTGAATACACACCTGAGGAGTGTGATGCCACATAAACCCTGAGAGCAAAGCTCTAGGGGTTGGTAACAGCATGGCATGCTGATGGTGTGTATGAATTTGAGTATGCACACCATCCTGAGGTTGTGCTTTTATAATTTCTTTGCATCCTTTTGTTCCCTTCAGATCCCTTTGGCAGCTTTTTTGTCTGCTAAAAGATCAGCTCACAAGAGAGCACTTAAATGTATCACATCCTGGTGTCTACGTTTGTCTCTGCTCTGTTTAAACCTAAAGGACTTTACTGGTAGGGTTTTTGAGTACTTTAAGCTCTCTAGTTTTCCTTAATTACTACAGTTCACCTACACACAACTGTGCAAATTCTGCACTCTGCTTAAAAGCCTCTGATATCCTTAACAGTTAAAACACAAACACAATAACCTGTCACTGTAGCTGTCAGTCACAGAACACAGGTGTGCTCACATTAGTCACATGCTTTCACTCCCAGCATAGTCTAAATGTTGGAAACAGTAGTTAGAGCAAACGGTTTCATTCTAGCATTCATTTTAAGTAACCAGGTTTTCACTTTCACCAAGAGGCAGGTGAGTGAAAGATAGAGGCTCACAATAAAAGTAAACAGTTTGTGCATGTGTCTGCTGCAATAACCAGTTAGTTATGGCAAAGAATACCTGGTCAAGCTCAAAGAAAAAATGATAGCCATTTATTATTATATATGTAATAATGCATGAGGTGGTGTGTTTAATGAGATTTTACACACACCCCGGGGTGTTGGATGTTACATAAATCCTGAGAGCAAAGCTCAAGGGGTTTATTTAAGCACCAACACCGAGAGGTGTGTATAAAATCTTGAGTTAAACACACTACCCCATGTTTTATTTCATGTAATTGCTGGGGAGCATTTTCTTGCCACAACAATTATATAAAATAAGACAGCTGTGGTCTGGTGTGGATGAAGCGCAGTCAATGGGCTGTGCCTGAACAGCTGCCAAAACCTTTTATCTCTTCTTTTTTTTCACAGGTTAGCTGAGCGAGGATTACTGGAGCAAAGTAAACAGCTGAGAAGTAATTTTCTTTTCTTTAAATTCACTTATCACTGAGTGATACTGACTGTATCCAGTCATTAGTGACGAAGTGTCTGGAGCCTCATGAGTGGAGAGGAGATAGCGGAGGCAGGCACATACTGTATGTGGAGCATTGGAAACAGGCAAGTGTACACCGTTATAACTCACAGGTTATAATAGTGAATTATAACCAGATTTCCCAATAGGAGAAAGTGCTCTACAGTTATTATATCCTCATCATGCATTCTTATGTGTACATTGTTCACCATATTATGTTACAAACCCATCTTCCATATGGGGGAAGAATATCTTCTTAGATATTGAATGCACCTTCTGCCTGTCGATGATGTTCTAAGATTGGAACCCTTGTTGGTTTTAAAAGTGGCACCTAGCTCCATGGTGCTGTCAAACTGGCCACATTTTGAATTATTTTTGAAATGTTTCTCCTTTCTTTTAACATGTTTTCTGTATGTACCCTATACAACACCATTATTGCTGAAGGTGATACTGCCTTGTTGAAAGAGAGTAATGCGCCCAACTTAGTGAAGAATTCAGTGCTGAATCCTAATTCATGAAGTCATTCTATGACACTAATGACTTCATCAGTTAGTAACCTGTCTATAATCTGTTTTTCAGAGGGCAGTGCCTGAGAAGAAATGCCTGGAGCTGTAAGTGTTCTGATTTTTATGGTGAAGACTCTTGGGTTAACAAAAAATATCCACAAACTTGATGTATATCACAAATGTGGAATAGCATCCCATGTGAATCGATAAATCACCATTCAAGTTTTCTAAGGTCAATTATGACTGATTATTGTCAATCACCAAATGACATCATTGACCATAAAGGGAGATCAGTGTCTAAGATTATCATCTTCAGCATCATTTATTCATCAAAAACATAACTTTCAAATAAACTGATGAATATTGATTATTTCTGTAGGCTTAAATCAGCATGACCATTTTTAATGATATGTAAACAGTCAAGTGATGATCATTGATGATTATATCAATTTCATTATGCGAGTTTGAAAGTTACATGGGTGATACTAAACAAAGTTGTATCTATGATAAGTATAAACTATTATTGTGCTAAATGACTGGAAAAAATCATAAAATGTATAATGTGAGGTCAGTTTTAAAACTTTTTAAAATGACTAGTTGCAGAGTTTGATTTAGTGTATACATTTGTGTAAAGCATACTGTATATATATTTTATAAGCACAGTTCATATAGCAAAAATTACAATTTCTATTTTTAAAACATTTTTGATTTGTCATTATTAGACTGCAATGTGTAAGAGAAGACTTGTAACTTAAACCAAGTATTTGCAGGAACTCACCACGACCATAAGAGGAATTTCTTTTTGGAGACAAGTCAGCCAATTTGAGTCTGTTAGGAGATGTAGATGAGTTTTATCAGTACAGTATATATGTTTATATGTACAGTTACTGTGTCTCTTGTGGTTATAAGAGTGCATTCTTGAGTTCTTTGGGTGTGAGTACAGCAAAGTGACACTGAGCAGTTGTGACACACGAAGGACTTGAGAAGAAATTCTTATAACCATAAGAGACACAGTAACTGTACATATGTAGATATAAATCACGTTGAAGAATCCTGTTTAAAGAACTGCAACTTGAATATAAAATAAAACTATTTGACGTTGTAGACAATTAAAGAAATGCCTTTGTGATGAAATGGACTAATGCTAACTGAACTTTGAACAGTATAGTTTTAGAGAACTGTTTGCATGATCCAACCTCTTGTGGAATGAAAAGTACTTGAAATGTTTAGATATAAATAATCCTGATTGGCCTATAATGTGAGGATTTATAAAACACAAATTCACAGCAGAGTATTTGGATAGGTGATGCATTGTTAGCTGATGATGCTAACATATGTGTTTAAACAGACATGATGAATTCCAAAGATGCAGAGGATAGTTAAATTGAATATTTTATTTTGTGAAATTATGGCAGTGATCATGACCTAGGTCATTCATGAAAAATCATGATGTTATGTGATAATCAATCATCACAATCATAATTTTCATAAAATGTTTTGTTTTTTGTTGGTGGCTAGCTAACAGTCATGTTTAATCATCGCTAGCCATGATCACACTGTAGTTTTTTTTCAAGACTGGGCATGATATCTGAACATAATGATGATCATGTATAAGGCGTCATGATTAAATCATAATCTTTTCAGCTGGAATGTGAGGGGCTTCTAGTGGCTATAGGTTAAGGGTGGGTTTTTCTACCTACAAAAATATTGTGCCTTTGGGTTAGTTCATTCTTCATGCATAGGTTCCCATGGTAAAACATGCCTTCATCACATCAAGATTTGAGAACTGCAATACACTGCAGCTGGGCCTTACATTGAAGTACACCAAACATCTGCAACAGCAAAAGTACTACTTCATTTATATCATGAAGTGCATATAAACCTGCACCTTTGTGCTGCATTCACTCCCATTCAGACAAAATGGTTTCCAAGGCTCTACTGAGAGTGTTTAAGGCCTGAAATGTTTTATGAAAAAACTACAGTACGTGAGAAACCTCTGTACACATTCCTGGCCACAGGCTGAGACTTTATTATTAATGATTACTGTTTGGTTGAAAGCTGCCCCTTTGGCACAATAGAGCTACCAGTCATGGAGCTGGTGACCTGGGTTCTGGAATGACCATGGGTTTGGGGGCCTGGCAGGGAGTGGACAATTGATGATCTTCTCCTTCTGGAAGGGTGGGAAGTGTGCCGTGCTGTATTATCACCATCTAGGTTGCCACAGGTGAAACTGTAAGCTAGAAGCTGCACTGCCATGAGTAGATATGTGAAGTGTTATTTTTGTGAACATGCTAGCATGTATGTGTCAAGCAGTTCCTCATCAGAGGTGTCTCTGAGGGCCAGGGACAGAAAAATGGGACTAGCTCTTGCTATGTAGGATGAGGCTGTGTTTCTTTTGCAGACACCACACTACTGAATGTGGCACATGCCTCCACTACAGAGGAAGGTCAGCGAGGCCAGGTGACAGCACTGATGGCCATTCAATGGGGTTAATACATGGGTCCCAGGAGGTAGGGGCAAGTTCCTAGAGAATAGGGTGATGGGGGAGCAGCAGAAGAGGGCAGGCCAGAAATGAAGGAGTACAAAAGGTGGAACTAAAGACAGCAGGTGGTCATGCTTCACCTTCCTGCACAATGACTAAGTGGGATTTTTTTTAAGAATGGTCTGAATGCTATAATAAATAATGAACTGTTAACAATATCATTTTTGCTTTGTCATATATGTTTTCTTGGTAGGCACAGAAACATAGAAGCATAGATTTTGAAGGCAGATAAGGACCACATGGCCCACCTACTCTGCCCATTTCTTCCATGCCTATAGTATCACTACAGATCCTACTTGATTGCCAGCACATTCACCCCTTTTGCTAAGATTCCCTTATGGCTATTCCATGCATTCTTGATGCCCCCCCCACTGCTTTCACCCCCCCATCTCCACTGGAAGATGGCTCCAGGAATCCACCATTCTTTCTGTGGAGAAGTACTACCTCACATCTCTCCTGAATCTATCCCCTTCCAGCTTCTTATCATGTCCCCTTGTCCTTGAGCACCTTTAAAAAAATACTTCCCTCTTGTAGCTTGTTTTGCCTCATGAGATATTTTAAGGTGTCTATCATGTCCCCACACTCTCGCTATCCTCGTCCAGGGTGTGCATATGTAGGTCCTTTAATCTCTCCTCATATGGCTTCTTATGCAAACCATGCAATATTTTATTTGCCCTCCTCTTGACCACTTCCACTGTGTCTGCGTCCCTACTGAGATGTGGTCTCCAGAATTTGACACAGTACTATAGGTGGGGGGGTCTTATCAGCAGTCTATATGGTGACAATGAAACCTCCCACTTTCTGCAAGTGTTACCCCTCCCTATGCACCCAAGCATTCCACTTGCCCTCCCAGCTGCCTTGTTGCACTGCCTGGCTACCTTTAAGTCATATGATATCATCACCTCCAGGTCTCTATCCTGCTTGCTGATCATTGTACCATCCCCCCATTTTGTACTCTGCCTCTAGGTTTCTGTGCCCCAAATGCGTAAGTGTGTATTTTTTTACATTGATACTCAGCTGCCATACCTTTCACCACTCCTCAAGTTTTCTCAGGTCTCTGCTCATCCTTTCCACCCTCCATGACTGTCCACCCTATTGTAAAATTCGGTGTCATCCACAAAAAAACAGACATTCCCTTCCAGCTACACTGCAATATCTCTTATAGAGACATGAAAGAGAACAGGTCCCAGCACTGATACCTGAGGCACCCAACTCCTCACCCTCCCTTCCTCTGAGTGAAGTTGGTTTACCACCATCCTCTGCCACCTAACCCTTAAGAAATTTATTTTCCAGTTTACTACCTTTGGGACCACTCTGAAGCTGTCCAGCTTGCTTACTAGCCACCCATGTAGAAAAATGTCAAGCATCTTACTCTAATCAAGGTAGGGTATGTCCACTGCTCAACCCTGATATAGTTCCTTGTTCTCCCAGTCAAAGAACTCTATCAGAGTAATTTGACATGACCTCCGTCCTGTGAATTCATGCTGCATCTGGTTTTGTGATCCACTGGATTCAAGATTCTTCACAGTCCTTTCTTTCAGCACTGATTCTATTAACTTTCCCAACACCAAAGTCAAACTGACTGGCCTATAATTGCCAGCCTGTTCCCTGCTACCACTTTTCTGAAGTGAGACTTTATCTGCCCTTCTCAAGTCCTCCAGAACCACTCTTGTTTCTAATGAGCTGTTAAATAACACTGACAGAGGTGCATCCAGTACCTCTTTCAGCTCCCTCAGTACACTATGTGGATGCTGCATGGTCCCATTGCTTTGCCTGCTTTCTGTTTTCAAGTCCCTCTAGGACTCACTCCTCCAAAAATGGTATAGTGTCCACCTCCTTCCCTCCAGTGCTCCTGTTACATTTTTGTTGCCCCATCCCATCTCTTTCCTCTGTGAACACTCAACAAAAGCATTTGTTCAGGATGACTGCCTTTTCCTGTTCCCCCTCTGCACTCACCACTTCCCTTTTCAACCTTACAATTCCACTCCTGGTCTTCCTTTTACCACTTACATACCTAATGCTTTGAAAGGGACAATACAAATAATTATGATATAGCGTTGCTACAGTAAAATTGTTGATATAAGATTAGGGTGTCATGTCACATTAAATTCAGCTACACAATATTGAAGCTATGAAAATTTGCACTACAAAATTAATTAGTATGTACCTGCATGTACACTTCAGCTTTTTTCTGCCTATTTAATGTCCTCTTTGCTTGTACAGAAGCTCCTTTGTAGGTCATTACAATTGACCTGATGTGTCAAGACTCAGAAACTCAATTTTGAGGGCCTTAGTGTTTTACATGATTTATCTGCTCTCACATATTGAAAAAAAAACAGTATTTGCTCATAAATCTTCTACAAGTGTTTCTGCAGAGAGCCTTCAGATTTCCGTCTGTTACCTCAGTAGCAGTGCCAGAAGCCTAACTCAGCCACTGAGCACACATCATCAGCTCAGCAGTGGCCTGCTGTTTGTGTTGAATCAACATGCCAGAAGATCAGCCTGCTTTGTGAGTTTAAATAATGCCTTCTTGTTTGTACCACCTAATAAATATGTAATGAGATGTCAGAGGGGTTTATATGTGGCCCATGTGATAACACTGCTAATCTCCTTAGTCATTAAGATAATGAAAAGTATTTTCCCCAGCTTTGATATGAAAAAAGCCTTGCAAAAATCTTTTCAGCCAGTTCTGGAATGTGTCTAATTAGTTGGCAAGAAATATATCATGTTAACTAAATAGCATCATTTACCACCTCTGTGATCAATAATACATGAAAAACACGTCTTCTTGGATCTGATATAAAACATTGCTTGTGTACTGGCTTCTAGAGATTTCAGAGGGCATGTATCTTTATCTTGTTCAAAGCACAGTAGAAGCCATTGGTACCTATTGCTCAGAAATAGTGCCTGCCCAGTAGTGGGCACATTTTTATGATCTGCTAATAAATAACTTTTAGTTATAACAGATATAGTATAATATTCTAAAGTCCACTGCAAGACATATGTGTGTAGGTGTCAACAGTCTACAGGCATTTAAAATAGAGGAATGACTATAATACTATGTTGTGCAAAATAGCAGAATAATTAAACTTTAATAAGAAGGTTTTCTGAGCAGACAATGACCTTTTTACTGCTGTGTCACTGAGTTGCCACTTTTCCTCATGTGGCATAAAGAAAAGATGTGTAGGAACCCAAACACCATTCTGATCCCTGCTGTGATGCAATGTTCATTAAGTGTTCAAAGACGTCCAGACACTATTTCTAGCTATTTTACTGAATTATTTAAACTGGATTTCGGTGACTTTAAATGGGGTTCAGAGCTTCCGATAACCTTGTCAAGCCCAAGGTGGCAAAGTCCTCAAGTGATGTTCACAACCAGATTTCAAAAGATGCAACATATTCTATCAGACAGGAGAAAGAGTGAGAGAAAAAAAGGGAAGAAACATATATTTGTTCTTATACTGGAACACTGCTGCATTTTCTAAGACTGGGAGATAAAACCAACACAACCAGTTTGTTTCTGACAGCGAAAACCTTTCCTCTGCCTTTTGTAATTTATTTCCACATTACATATGGCATGCAATATATTTACTGGGTAACCAGCCATCTAGTCCAGCTATGAAATGTGGATCTTTTACTCTCAATGAACAGATAAGCAGCACTTTACCTTACTCCACAGAAACTGTCATCCCTTAACTCTTGCAAGGCAATAGACTGATATATCAGTCCAGAATTCCTATACATTCTAATTCTGTCAGCAGCCTAAGGATTAAAGCTGCACTACAGCTGATACTCATTTTTAGCTGTTGAAAATTACTTAAGGCCTGAATCACAAAGGTTGCCAAGATATTGGACACCTGTTATTCTGCCCCATGGAAAGCCACATAAAAGGCAACATTTGTGACTCCAAACAAATCCATATGCAGAAAGTCACGTAGATGGGTCAGGATATGTTCGGGGTGGAGCAAGGCTTGATAGTGGGCATCCAGCTGGATGCTTTCCTGTTACATCGGTTCAGTTGAAGATCTTTGTGTGGGGGGGGGGGCGCTCATTTGAAGATCTTGGGGAATTTATATCACATCTGGAAAACTCTAATCCAAACCTTACATGTTCTATGATGCATGCTTTTAAAAGCCTAAACTTCTTGTACCTTAGATTTGTAAGGAGAGTACTAATACCTATACAGATGTATTCAGAAAGGATATAAACTGCAGCTCTTTTTTTTTCAAGCTGTCACCCCAGATACACTGTCAAAGCACACCCATCAATCAGTTTTACTGGCTTAAACAGAATCTCTGAGGAAGACTATGAAAAGATATCTGAGAAATTGAATATAAGATTTGGTAACAGCGGGTATAGCATTACTGGAGTTAATAGGTGTTGTGAAAAAGTGACTTTCAAACCTAGGGAGATGTTGATTTAGAAGCAGAATCATATCAATTATGATGTACAGAACTGCCAAGATTGTGCAGTGCAAACGTAGTTGATTAGTCAGTTGAACTTTGTATCCACTTTTAGTGCACAGCCTGAATAAATAGAAACTATTGCACATGGCATGTTCTGCAGAGTGATGTTAAAGAGAATGCACTTCTTTTATACCCAGCATAGTATACAGGATGGGTCAGATTCTAAATGATAGGGTAGCTCAAAGCAATTAGACACCTAAGAAAAGAACAAATAGAATTTTCCTGGGTCCACCTATTACCAAAGGAAAATTTCAGCAGTTGCTCCAGCAGATTTTGCCCTTTAATTAACAGACGTAATACATTCAACAAAGACATTTTGGGGAAAGGCATACTCTGTAAGAGAGTTTACTAACTGCAAAACAAACATGTTATGGTCAGAGCTGATACAGCTGCTCAGAGCAGCGGTGAGCAATGGCAGTGTGGCGAGAGTGAATAAAATAATTATTCAAGCTCTCACCACACCAGAGTCTGCTAGATTGCCATCAAGGGTGTGTGTTTATGTGGCCTGTGGAGGAGAAAGGCTGCATAAACAGCACAAGTGGAATTTTGCCACAGCACTGTGGAAGCATACCAGAAAGCGGTCTGATCACATGCTTCCACAGTGCTCTCCTAAAACCTCTTTGATGGCATAACATCTGCGGAGCTCCTCCCACACAGACATAAAAATGTGGTTTACCTTGCCATTTGTAATTCTGTTTCTTTTTATGTGGGCAAAACACAATGTAATTAAAAAAAAAAGGATAGGTAAGCATACCAGCAGTATCTATTTGGGTACATAGTGAGTGCATTGGCAGCACATATTTAAGATCAAGGGAATACCCATAAATTCCATTTCCTGGGTTTAGAGAATGTTTCTGTGAGACCCAGGGGTGGTGATATTAGCAGGAATATCCAGCAACATGAGGCGTTTTGGATCTATACATTGACAACTACAGTATGTAATGGACACAGTGGAAGATTTGATTTAGAAGCTTTTATGTAGTGATGATAATCTCTGTATTGTAGCTGTTAACTGTATGTTTTATTTTGTGCCATCAACATTATGCTCATTTTTGGACTTGGATCCAAATATCCAGATATTGTGTGTGGCTCATTACTTTGGTAATGAACTAATAGCTGAGTCAAGATTGGCTTTTGCTGTGAAGTAATTTCAAGCCATTAGAAAACTTGAATGAATTTAAGAAAAAATAGCCATCTCCATTAAATGCCATTTTTCAACTAAAGAAAAACATGTACTTTTTATGTTTGCTTGCGCGCATGTGTAAGAAATATTTCAACACAGCTTAGGAGAGAAGCGGAGATTTGGAGGTGCGGCATTGTGAGGTCCAATGGCCCTAGTGTCTTTTGAGTCTTGGCCCACTTTCCCCAATGTGGTGGCACACTGCTGCTGACACTAGTTCAGCCAGTGTGCCACCACCTTGAAACATTTTCACCACTGCAATCAGGAGCCACCTCGTCATTGCAGCATCAGCCATCTCACTGCAATGAGGAGGCGACCCATCATTGCAGGGTAGTACTACTGCCATCGCATACCCCAGCCAGTTAATTAGCTGACAGGGCCCACTCCCGTCAGCGTGCTCAACCCTCCCCCATTTTTGTGTGCGAGTTGGGTGCCCAATCCCCCTTGGCATCATGCACCCCAGCAGTCTTTCTTTGCTGAAGGGGAGCCAATCCCCATCAACTTCAGTCCCCCTTTTCCGGTTCAATTTGACAACAGGGGAGCCCACTCCCCATTGACATAATGTCCCCATCCCCACCCTGATTTGTTGTTTGCCGACGGGGATGCCCAATCACCCTCGGCTCTCCTCCTCCCTCGGCATGTGCTGACGCGGGTGCACAATCCCTCATCAGCTACAGCCCCCCAAAAAAACATTCAGGTGGCATGCTGGGAGCCTACTCAAGTGTGCCAATTACCCCTGTAAAAAAAAGCATCCCACAATGTTTTTCATTTTTTTTAAACTTGTAAAACACAAAACTGTCCCTCGTTGAGTTCAGTGTCCACACCCCCAACCTGTGCCCACCCTTTGCTCACCCTGCATCCCCACCTCCTCACCCCACACTTACCTCTGGAGCCTAGCGAGATGATCTTCGGTGGACCGGGAACACGTTTGCACTTTTCAAAGCCAACTGTGAACTGAAAAAATGCCGGTAAGCTGTATAATGGCATAAATAGGTTTTTTCAACTTTGGTGCAGATCTCAAGCATTTTTGGGAATTTTGGCACCAAATTTTCAACATGGAGCTATTGGGACCCTTCTCATGAATTCAGCCACTGTCATAGCGCTATTTGGTCCCAAAAGCTGATTCTGCAGTCACTGCATGGAATCATCTTTCTGAACTGATTAACTAAATGACAGCACCACTGTTCATGAGGTGGGCTCTCCAAAAGCCTATGTTGCAAATTTGGTGTAAAAAATCCAAAAAATGGCTTTTACGAGTGTGCGTTTCGCAGTTTCCATGCACGTTTGTAACTTCGCTAATCTGACATATTTTCACTCCAGATTTTCAACATTGACATTTTTCCACACCTCCTTATGAGCAGTACAGCTGTCATTTTACACATCCTGTCCAAAATGTGTTTTTGCATTGCCAGTGCAGAATAGCACAGTTGCTCTGGGAAATCATTTTTCAGGACAGATTAAAAAAAAATAGTGACACTGTCCATGAGCAGAGGTCCTAAAATGCCTATGTTGAAAATCTGGTAATGAAAGTCCATAAAATGACAGTGTTACGAGCATGCGTTGCACAGTTTCCATGCACCCTTGTAACTTGGTGAATTTGTAATATTTTCACGCAAGATTTTCAACACTGGCATTTTTGTACACCTCCTTATGAACAGTACAGCTGTTATTTTTCACATCCTGGCTGAAATGTGTTTTTGCATGTCTGGCACAGAATAGTGTGGTTGCTGTGGAAAATCAGTGTTTTGGACAGATTAAGATTGAGCGAGTGATAGAGGGGAGTGAGCAAGCTCAGCTGAGCTCTGTTGGGATTGCTGCAGCTTTCTATGTGGGCAGAAACAGGCACCAATGTAGGCAGGAGCCCAGTACAAAAGGGCAGCCTGCAGCACTGGGAGAAACAGAATGAGCGAGTGAGAGAGGGGGAGTGAGGAGCTCAATGGAGCTCTGTTGGGACTGCTGTGGATTTCTTTGTGGGCAGAAAAAGACACTAATGCAGGCAGGAGCCCAGTACAAAAGGGCAGCCTGCAGCGCCAAGAGAAAAAGAAAGAGCGAGTGAGAAAGAGGGAGTGAGCAAACTCAATAGATCTGTCGGGACTGCTGTGGATTTCTTTGTGGGCAGAAAAAGGTGCCAGCACAGGCAGGGGCGCAGTACAAAGGGCAGCCTGTAGCATCAGGAGAAACAGAATGAGTGAGTGAGCGGGGGGAGTGATCGAGCTCAACAGAGCTGTGTCGGGACTGCTGCAGGTTTCTTTGTGGGCAGAAAAATGTGCCAACACAGGCAGGGGCCCAATACAAAAAGGCAGCTTGCAGTGCTGGGAGAAATAGAATGAGTGAGTGAGAGAGGGGGAGTGAGCAAGCTCAACGGAGCTCTGCTGGAACTTTAGAGTTGCCCAACCAGTTATTTGAGTAAATTAGGGCCTAACAGTTGTAGTAGGGTACAGAAACTGGGAGTAAGAGCCTGTAACATAAGATGGGGGCCAAAATGGGGCAGGTGCCACATGTCAATAGGGTGGGCATCTTTAGAAGGGTGGTGGGGTGTACAGGGTGTGGGTCTGGATTGAGCTTGGAGGATGAGAGGGTGTATGGTCTGTAGATGACTGGCTAGTTTGAGGGAGAAACTGTGGAGGTTAGGGAGGAGTCTAAGTGGCAGGGCAGATGACTATGGTAGGAATCCTGGCTGGGGTGGAATAGGGGATGACAAGGGGGATGGAGGAAGAACAACTAGGGACCGAAACCGACTCCAGTATCAGAGGCACTAGCAGAAGAGAGAGAGAGGAGGTGGGTGCCCGGTGAGGGGAGGTCAAGACCACAAGGAGTACCAGGGGAGAAAGCAGATGGCTATGGGTAGGGAGGGACCAGGGTGGGACCAGGGTGGCACAGAGGGAACAAGTGGGATAGGGGAACTGATAGGGGGAAGAGATGCAGGAGGGGTATCAACTAGGAATAGATTTTAGCCTCTGCTATGGGAGATAGAGGGGAGCAGAAACATACTAAAGGGGGAGGATAAGCGGGGCATTAGAGGGATGGCAACAGGCAGGGGAAGAGATAGCGAGGACGAAAGGGTAGAAGGTGGATAGTAAGGAAGGAGGGGGTGGTGACTAGAGGAGATAAGGCTACGGGAAGGGGAAGTATGGGAGGGGCATCACTATCGGGATAGAAGGGAATGGAGGCTCTAAATCAACAACAGGGGGGCTAGGAGAGGGGTTGGAAATCAGCAGGGGAGGAGGGGAGGTCGAAATGGAAAGCCCAGTAGGAAGTAGTCAGACTGGGAAGGGGTTCAAGGGGGATGGGAGGAATAAGGCAGAGAAAAGGGGTGAGGCAGAAGTAGAGGGTACTGATACAGAAGTCACAGAGGGTGCAGCTGGCGGAGGTAAGGGGCAGGGAAGAACAAATAATGGGGTGGTGGAAGTGGCATTAGAAGGCAAAGGGGTAAGGTATGGGGGGTACTCGTCCTGGGGGATTCTATACTGAAAGGGGTGAAATGGGGTGGAAGGGGGAAAGGCACAGCTGTATTTTGGTTGAAGCTATTCCCGAGATGACTACAGGAGGGGCAGGGCAGGCACTGCTCAAGTGTGCAGAGAAGAGGAGGAAGAAACATCATTTAGTGTTGCATGTGGGTATAAATGACTCAGCGGGGGAGACTGTGGAAGTAGTGAGAGGGAGGTTCGAGTAGTTATGCAGGCAGTCTGAGGGGTTGGGGGAGTCATTGGCATTCTCCAACGTACTCCCAGTACCATGTGCAAGCATGGGGAGGAAGGGTAGGATTGAGGAGTTCAATGAGTGGCTGAGGGATTGGCACCACACCAAAAATGATGGCTTAGTACCTAACTGGGGTAGGGTCTCGGGGAATAGTGACTTGTACATGGGGTGACAGGGTACACTTAAGCAAGAGGGGAAGGGAAGTATTAAAGGCAGGATTAGAGGGATATATCTCTACTAAGGTGGATTTAAACTACTGGTGGGTGGCCAAAAGACTGAGGTTGGTAGAAAGGTCCAGACAGGGGAGCCTAATGAGCTCGTCCCCCCTAGATATAGGTAAAGCCGGAGAAGTAGTAACCCTGGGAGGGGGCAGGCAGAGTGGTCTGAGTGTAATACAGAAGACACCACCACCCAGTAAGAATAAGGAGGAAAAAAGGTGTGGACTACCAGGAGGAGGGACTCTGGCCCAGGAGGAGAAGAGTAAGGTTAAGGAGGGGTACAGGTGGAAGGTGGTCTCTCTCAATGCAAGAAGCCTGGGGTACAAAATTGCAGAGCTTCAGGCACTCCTTTCAGAAGGGAAGGTGGACATTGCTGCAGTGCCAGAGACTTGGGCCACAGAGTACCATGATTGGGACTTGGCAATCCTGGAATACAGGATATACAGGAGGGACTGGGTTGGAAGAGGAGGGGGTTGCACTCTATGTGAGGGAAGGGATTAAATGCATAAGGGATGAGGGAGAAGAGGAGAGGACAGAGGCACTTTGGGTGCAGATCCTGGATTTCAAGGGCAGAAAGGTGAGGCTGGGAGTGGTGTACAGACCAGCCCAATATGGGGAACTGGATGGAGAGTTGGCAGGGCAGATAAGGCGGGTGTGTAGAAGGGGGAGTGTGGTGATAGTGGGGAATTTTAACCTACCACGGGTTGACTGGAGCACCCCGGCCACTAGCAGTACCAGGGAGCAAGTGCTTCTTGATGCATTCCAGGATGGCCTTCTGACGCAATTGGTTATTGTGCCTACAAGGCTTGGTAGCACTCTGGACCTAGTACTGGCAAATGGGGAGGTGGTGAGTGAGGTAAGGGTGGAGGACCCACTAGCAGGTGATGACCACCAAACAGTGTGGCTCATTGTTGCACTGGGCAGGGAGACAGGAAGCATGGGCACTAAGGTGGTGGACTTTATTAGGGTGGACTCTGGGAGGATGGAAGCAATACTGCAAGTAAGACTCCATTATATAAGGCCAGGGATGGATGCAGAACAAAAGTGGGGAGTCATATAGACTGGGATAACAGAGTCCACAGTAGCCTGCATCAGGGCCAGGAATAAGAAGACCAGAGCCAAGAAACCATGCTGGCTGAAAAGGAAGTGCTGCAAGGGGTGAGGGTAAAGAAGGCTGCATACTGGAAGTTACAGGAGAACAGGGAGGGGAGAAGATAAGGAGGCTTTCGGGAGCTGGTCAAGGGAGGTTGCCAGGAGAGTGAAAAAAGCTAAAGCCTCCAGGTGACTAAGGTCCACACAGGGCATAAAGGGAGGGGAAAAGTACTTCTTTAGGTATGCCAGGGAAAAGAGGAAGTGCAAAGAACATATTGTGAGGATAAAGCGGGGAGGGGATTGGGTGGAAAAGTGGGAAGAGCAAGTGGAAATTCTAAATGAGGACGTCTACTCCATTTTCACTAAGGAGAGGGATGGTCCACTACCAGAATGGGTTTGGGGAGAAGGGGGGGAGGAGGTAACGGACAAAGTGATCACAGGGAGTAGGGTGCTAGAGGGACTGACGGCAGTAAGGGTGGACAAGGCACCAAGTCCCGATGGCATCCACCCCAGGATGCTGAGGGAGATAGAGCTGTTGAGTGAGCCACTGGCAGATCTGTTCACACCTCCCTGGAAATGGGGTGTGTGCCCCAAGCCTAGAGGGTGGCCCATGTGGTGCCCAACCACAAGAGTGGGCCTAAGGAAGAGCCAGAAAATTATCGTCCAGTAAGTTTCATGTCCATAGTGGGTAAGCTTATGGAGGTGATACTGAAGGAGAGGCTGGTGGCATTCCTAGAGAGCAATGGCCTCCAAGATGGGTGGCAGCATGGGTTCGTCTCAGGGAGGTCTTGTCAAACCAGCCTAATAGGGTATTATGACTGGGTGACAAGGGAGCTGGACTGGGGCCATGCGGTACATGTCCTGTACTTGGACTTCAGTAAGGCCTTTGATACAGTGCCTCATGGGAGACTGAGGAGGAAGCTGATGGCAGTGGGGGTGGGAAAAAAGCTGACTAAATGGATAGAGAACTGGTTACAGGGGAGGGTGCAGAGGGTGGAGTTGTTGGGGGAGATCTTGGCACCCAGAGCAGTGACAAGTGGGGAGCCGCAGGGGTCAGTGCTGGGCACGGTGCTATTTGTGCTCTTTATCTCTGATATAGCACATTGAGTGGGGAGCAGGGTTAGTCTGTTTGCAGATTATACCAAATTGGGAGTGGTGGTGGATGAAGAGGATGGATGGGAAAAACTAAACCCAACAAGAGACATGGTCGGTGGAGTGGCAGCTAGGATTCAATACAAAGAAGTGTAAGGTGATGTGCTTCGGGGCTAAGAACTAGAAGAGGGACTACTGGTTGGGGATCACAAAGGAGGAGGAGAAGGACCTAGGAGTGTTGGTAACTAGGAGCATGAATAACTCAGCCCAGTGTAGGAGAGCAGCAGCAAAGGCAAACAGGATGCTGGGGTGCATCGTAAGGGGGTTCTCATCCAGACACAGAGATGTCATCCTACCTCTTTACAGATCATTGGTCAGACTGCACCTAGAGTACTGTGAGCAATACTGGAGGCCATACCTAAGGAGAGATATAAAGTTACTGGAGGGGGTGCAAAGGAGGGCAACAAAAATGTTAAAGGGGTTGGAAGGAAAGGAATATGAAGTTAGGCTGAAGGATCTGAACATGCACACACTGGAGGAGAGGAGGGATAGAGGGGATATGATTGAAGTGCTTAAATACCTGAAGGAGTAAATAAACCTACCACTGAGGGGGTGATTAAACTGAGAAGTGGAAGAGATATGAGGTGGCATGGACTAAGGTTGGAAGGGGGACGTTTCAAGAGGGAAATGAGGAGGCACTACTTCTCTGACAGGGTGGTGTCTAGTTGGAATGCACTGCCAGAGGGGGTGGTAAAATGTAGGACAGCCAATAGCTTTAAGAAGGAGTGGGATAAAGCAAGAAGAAAAGTCAGGGGGCCAGGGGCTGGGACAAGTAGGGTAGGAACTGAGGGGGAGGAGGCTGGGGCAGCTGCAATCTAGGGTGCTAGCTGCACACTCGGGCAGACTTACATAGACTGATTGGTGTGTTCTGGTGGCAGATTCGTATGTTCATTTGTTCATCTGTGTGTTTGTATGTAAAATCACAGTGAGTCTGTTCATGAGCAGAGGTCCTAAAATGCCTATGTTGGAACTTTGGTGACAAATGCCCATAAAATGACTGTGTTACAAGCATGCATTGTGCAATTTCCATGCACCCTCATAACTTCACAAATTTGTTGCATTTTCACTCCAGATTTTCAACACTGTCATTTTTTCAGACCTCCTTAAGAACAGTACAGCTGTCGTTTTTCACATCATGCCCCAAATATGCATTTACACATGTGGCACAGAATAGCTCAGTTGCTGTGGGAAATCAATGTTTGGGACAGATTAAGAAAATTATAGTGACAGTCTTCATAAGCAGAGGTCACAAAATGCCTATGTTGAAAATTTGGTGAAATAATTCTATTAAATGACTGTGTTATACGCATGCATTGCGCAGTTTCTACGTACGCTCGGACGTTTGAGCATTTTTAATATTTTCACTACAGATTTTCAACATTGCTATCTCTTCACCTCCCTATGAATGGTACAGCTGCTATTCTTCACATCCTGCCCGATCTGTGTTTTCGTACATCTTGTGCACAATGGCACGGTTGCTGAGGAAACTCAAAGTTTGGGACACATTGACAAAATCACATAGCCACTGTTCATGAGAAGAGGTCCCAAATGCTTTCATGAGGTGGTAGTCAGAAAATGGCCATGTTGAAAATTTATAGTGCAAATACCAACAAATGCCCAGGGCATTAGGGTTTCTAACCATAACATCCATCCCTCTAGAGACTGATAGGCATCAGGGAGGTGTGCATTTGGTTTGCTGACTGTAATGCTCATGCCATTCCCCCCCACCCAACCACCCTAAAGCCAGTGACAGGCATCGAGGTGTGCCTTGGACTCTTCAGCCCCAGAGTTCACCCCATTCTCCTATACTCCACCCATTTCAGTGTATGTCCTTATGGAGTGGGGTGACTGTAAAGCTGAACACCCCAAGCCACACCTCAACATGTGTTGGTGTCTGCTGGATAGGGTGAAGTGAAATGGCATGAATGTTATGGGCAACAACCCAAGCACATACCCCAATGCCTGTCCATCTCTGCAGGGTGCAGGTGGGGCTGGCGTGAAGTTCAATACTTCACTGCCATTCCTATTCTGCATCTTTCTAACTCTTGCATTTCCAATGCTAATACCACCAGGCAAACATTCGGTATTGACAAATGCTTGTTTAAGTTAATGTTGGTATGTTAGGAATCGTGTTGGTGCTATACTATTTAACTGTGCTATTTAAAGGTTTATATAATTAGAATTGATTATATATTAGCTTTAATTGATTTATTTGTGTGATTGAACTGAGATTTTCATGTGTGTACTTTGTGAGGTATAAATGTAACCAATGAGCGCAATGCCATTATTCACTTGACAAAGCACCATGAAAGGGTTGCAAAGTGTTGAGGTCTTTGTACATTTGCAGGATGGATTGTTTTTAACCTGTTTTTATAGCTGCAATATAAAATTTGCAGCCACCTTTTCTAAACAGAAACTCAGTGGTGTGGCATTCTTTTGTGAAAGAAAGTTTGAGTGCAAGGTTTGTGTGTTGTAGTAATCAGTTGAATTCCCATACCAGCGCAAGAACCGCTTCTGTTCCAAGCGGAATAGGGGATTGGAGAAAAGACAGTCCTTCAAGGACTGCTGTATCACTTAAAGGAAAACATTACTGTAAAAATGAATACACTGTACATTGCTGCCAGCCATACTTGTCAGTTGGAGGGCTGAGGGCAACTGAAGAGGAGGCTGATTGGGCCAGCAAAATTTCAAGGAAGGACCAGGGAGGACACAAACAGAGGGCAAATGACTGATTCTGCAGCCCCCCCCCCATGAAACAATCACATCCTCCACATCCCAAGTGCAGCACATAAAATCAGATGTGAGTTATAGGAATGTGCATCCCCACCTTGACTTTGCCTCTACCTGACAGCACATATAGTGGCATGAGTTAGTTTGTATCAGGACCCTGCAGGAGACGCAGTGATGGCTGTGGATGTATGGACATATCTGCATGTGTGGAGCAGGACCTATGAACCATTCAGACTTTAGACTGGGACCTTTAATCAAAATATCTCACTTGTGATTAATAATGAATTCTATGGAAATTACTTAAAAGTCTTGGCTCCTTCATATTCACTCCCAGTCTAAAGCATAGTAAAAAGGTTTTGATTTGAATGATGCCTTGCAAGTGTCACTATAAGGAGGTATAAAATGAAATTGCATTCAAAATGTAAAATAGTCTGTAAGCTACAATACTAATTATAGCACAGAAAATCTAAAAGTAAATTAATTAACTTGAAAAGATGTTCATATAGATATGAATTGTCAGCAGCAGCATGCAAGAACTGTTGAAACAATGTTGAACATAGTAAGAACATTTCTTTTGCACATAACACTAGATGCAGTACCTTATCTTTCAGAGGTATAGCTATTTTTACGTTTGCTTGCTCGCATGCACAAGGAACGTTTTGGGAGAGTAGTACACTTTGGAGGTGTGCCTCTCCCATCCAATGCACTGCTCCCTTGAGCAGGTGTGGCAGTCCTGCACCAATGGGTGCAGGAGCTCTGTATGACAGCGGTGTTCCTCTGCTTCAAAGGAAAGCACTGCTGCATACTGAGCACCGATTCATGCCATCCCCCTCGTGTCATGCTCCCTCCCAAGGCCACGCCGACTCCCCAAAGCTTTGGTGCCACTCTGGGAGCCCACCCCAGCATGGCAACGTTGTTTGCCGGACGGGGTGTCCAATCCTCGTCGGCTCCATGGGCCCTCCTAAGCCATCCTGCTGCCACGCTGGGAGCTCACCTTAGCGTGGCAACATTCCTTTATTTGGCCGATGGGGTGCCCAACTCGCCGGCCCTCGCCCCCCGTAGAGTTTGCTGACGGAGGTGCCCAATCCTCGCCGGCCTCGCCCCAGTTATCTTCTGCCACGCTTGGAGCCCACCCAGCATGGCAAACGCCCCACATCATCGTTTGTTTTTAAAACCTGTAAAATAAAACGGTCCCACGGCGCCTCTCCCAGCCCTCCCACAACCCACACCCACCCACTGCGCACCCAGCCTCCCTACACCCCTCACCCCATACTTACCTCCGACTCTGGCGCGACGATCTTCGGTGGACCGGGAACACGTCTGCACTCTTCAAAGGCGACCGTGAACTGAGGAAATGCCGGTAAGCTGTATAATGGGCTAGATAGGGGGGTTTCAACTTTATTGCATATCTCAGTCATTTTTTGGAATTTTTGCACCAAATTTTCAACATGGGGTTTTTGGGACCCCTTCTCATGAATGATGTCACTGTCATGGCGTTATTCAGGCCTGAAGGGTGATTTCACAGGCACTGCGCAGTCACTGTGCGAAATCACCCTTCAGGCTCGAATAATGCCATGACAGTGACATCATTCATGAGAAAGGGTCCCAAAAACCCCATGTTGAAAATTTGGTGCAAAAATTCAAAAAAATGACTGTTTTATGAGCGTGCGTTGTGTAGTTCCTACACAAGCTCGTAAGTTCGCGAATTTTCAATATTTTCACTCCAGATTTTCAACATTGCCATTTTATCACACCTTCTTATACAGCTGTCATTTTTCACATCTCACCCAAAATGTGTTTCTGCCCATGTAGCGCACAATGGCACAGTCGTGTGTGAAACCAATGTATGGGACACATTAAGAAAATCACAGTGACACTGATCATAAGCAGAGGTCTTAAAATGGCTGTGCCGAACATTTGGTGAAAAAATTCCTAAAAATGACTGTTTTACGAGTCTGCGTTGCGCAGTTCCTACGCACGCTTGTAAGTTTGTGAATTTTCAATATTTTCACTCCAGATTTTCAACATTGCCATTTTACCACACCTCCTTATGAGCACTGCAGCTGTCATTTTTCACATCTTGCCCAAAACATGTTTCCACCCACGTAGCGCACAATGGCACAGTCGGGGTGTGAAATCAGTGTGTGGGACACATTAAGAAAATCACAGTGTCACTGTTCATGAGCAGAGAGCTTAAAATGGCTATGTTGAAAATTTGGCGAAAAAATTCCTACAAATAACTGTTTTGCAAGTGTGCGTTGTGCACTTCCTACGCACGCTCGTAAGTTTGTGAATTTTCAATATTTTCACTCCAGATTTTCAACATTGCCATTTTACCACGCTTCCTTATGAGCAGTACAGCTGTCATTTTTCACATCCTGCCCAAAACGTGTTTCCGCCCATGTAGTGCACAATGGCGCAGTCGGTGTGCAAAATCAATGTATGGGACACAGTAAGAAAATCACAGTGACACTGTTCATTACAGAGGTTTTAAAATGGCAATGTTGAAAATTTGGTGAAAAAATTCCTAACAATGACTGTTTTACGAGTGTGCGTGCACAGTTCCCACGCACGCTCGTAGGTTTGCGAATTTTCAATATTTCCACTCCAGATTTTCAACATTGCCATTTTACCACACCTCCTCATGAGCAGTACAGCTGTCATTTTTCACATCCTGCCCAAAATGTGTGTCCCCATAGTAAGCTTACAATGGCATAGTCATGTAGCGAAATCAATGTATGGGACACATTAAGAAAATCACAGTGACACTGATCATGAGCAGAGGTCTAAAATGGCTGTGTTGAAAATTTGGTCAAAAAATTCCTAAATGACTGTTTTTATTTAGTGCAAGGCGGCGTAGGTTCCTACGCACACTGTGACGCTTGCAAATTTTCAATATTTTCTACCCAGATTTTCACCATTGCTATTTTACCACACCTCCTCATGAGCAGTACAGCTGTCATTTTTCACATCCTGCCCAAAACGTGTTTCCCATGTAGCTTAATGGCGCAGTCTGTGTGTGAACTTAATGTATGGGACACATTAAGAAAATCACAGTGTCACTGTTCATGAGCAGAGATCTTAAATGGTTATGTTGAAAATTTGCGTGAACAAATTCCTAAAATAATCCGTTTTACGAGCCGCAAGCAACAGTCTTACGCACGCTCATCAGTTTGCGAATTTTCAATATTTTCACTCCAGATTTTCAACATTGCTATTTTACCACACCTCCTTATGAGCAGTACAGCTGTCATTTTTCACATCCTGCCCAAAACGTGTTTCCGCCCAAGTAGTGCACAATGGCGCAGTCGATGTGCAAAATCAATGTATGGCACACAGTAAGACAATCACAGTGACACTGTTCATTAGCAGAGGTTTTAAAATGCCAATGTTGACAATTTGGTGAAAAAATTCCTAACAATGACTTTTTTACGAGCTTGCATTGCACAGTTCCCACGCTCACTCCTAGGTTTGCGAATTTTGATATTTCCACTCCAGATTTTCAACGTTGCAATTTTACCACACTTCCTTATGAGCAGTACAGCTGTCATTTTTCACATCCTGCCCAAAACGTGTTTCCGCCTATGTAGCGCACAATGGGGGTAACAAAAAGGTCTTGCTGACAATTTATTGTGCAAATACCTGCAATCGCACAGGGCATTAGGGTAAAGCACCATACATGCCAAACACCACTGCAAATACCTGCAAGCGAACGTTCGGCATTGACTAATGCTTGTTGCTCTTGTTTTAATATTTCCTGTGCTGAGTTTCATGTTTTATTGGACCAACTTTAAATATTTTTCTTTTGTGTAAGTGACTTCCTGTAATTGGTTCTATGTCATAACGGCGAAAGTCTAAAGGCGATCGCTGTTATGCAGAACTCCAGAATATTAAAAATTGATTTTGGCACTCTGACACCCTGGAACACAGCCAAATGGCACCAGCGACTTAGTTTTTTAATGTTTTCTGTGGGGGGTTATGCTCCCCGCACCCCTCTCCACTGAAGGATTCTCAGCTCCAGGGAGGTGCATGTCGGGGGGGGAATGAAAACATTAAAGGAAAAAGGTTTGGGCCATGCACAACAAAAGCATACCAGTGCCTGGACCCAAACCCAGTACACTGCTGACTGAAGTCAGCAATCCACCTACCATGCCACGGGGTTGGCTCGACAACCCACCGCGGCACCACCCCTCACATCCCTCACTATACTTGCCCACTCCCACCCCCAAGCATGTATTTATAGCGACATCCTGTCACTATAGTCACCCACCACCCCATCCGGCCACCCTACCCTCCTGTAGCCATTCTTGCAATGCACTGGGGAGTGGGTCACTGTTACTGTAGGCACCCATTCCCCAGTGCTTTTATCACAGGATACCCTGTAATTGGTTACACCACATTTTTGTTCTTGCTCTCCCTGCTGTTACCCCTGCCTTAGGATGCTTTTAGAAATAAGTCTTGATTCAATATGTCTTTCCTGATCACCAATTTTCAAATAGTAAGTATTTCGTGAATTAGTTGGCTAGTTATGATTAGCAATATATCCCAGTGCAAATCACATATAAAAAACATATGACAATATGCAGTACATTGTTCAAAAGAAAACAAAAAATATAGTAACAATTGGCATTGTGCAAAATGTAGATTATAAAGTGCATTCTCACATCAAGTATTACAGACCAAAAGAGAATATCAGCATTTACTAAATTAAGCAGTTTCGAGTTTGGCCGATTTCTCAAACTGTACTGTTTCAGTTATTAAAAATATTGTTAAATTATGCAGCATGTCGATAATTCATTAAAAAATAATGGTTCCACCATGCTGTGGCAACACAGAATTTGCCAACCATCAGCACAGCAATGGCACAACACCTCCAACTGGTGTTGTGCTGTCGCTGGGGGAACAGTCTCATCTTCAGTTGCCCTCAGCCTTCATGAGGGGGGCTCTGCCACCCACATCCCCAGCACTTAAATTAATCAATTCTGAGTCAGAGTTGGTTCGGGGAGGTGGCAAACACCCCAGAGGTAACAGTGTCAGGAACCCAACAGACCATAACAGCAAACTGCTGAAAATGTAGCTCTGATGGTCTTTGCTGTAATCCTATTGCTGTTGCGATGTGATACCCAAAATAACCATATAATAGTTTTTTTCAGATCCCTATACTGCTGAGAAAGTATTCATCTTAATCTTGACCTTGCTTATCTTCTAGGGGCATAATAAGAATACATGCAAAAGACCATCTTTTGGTTTTTTGTTTTTTTCTGCAAAGTTAAAATTCATAGTAATGAAGTAATTCTGTATCTTAAGTAAGCTAATTATCCTTGCGTTACATTGAAATTGACCAAAATAACATAATTGTCCTTTCCGTCAGATTTTCTTGCTATAAAATGTGTTTCTCAGTATTAACATTATTGTTATGCTGTTCTTGCCAAGATGAATATTTATAAGTGATGCATGCTTTAATAGTTTCCTGCCTCGCAACATCCTGAAAACTGTTTTTGATCTCCAGAGGCGTTTGGAGAATAGAATATATAGCCAAGGTCATTAGTGGCAAGAAGAGATTCAAGACTGTTCATAAAAGGAAGAGAAATGACTCTTTCTAGATATGTATATCTGTTCAAACATTTCTTAAGGAATTTGTGATCCTTTATATTAGTCACTTCTATCCCATATCATAATAAAGTACTTTGTACTTGGATTGGCAATTGCCCAAATCCAACCTGTTGACACAGGCTGCTATGAAAGGAGGCAGTGTAAATATTCTTCTCCGATACTCAAAATTGTTTTGACTCTCTCAGTTTTTAACATACAGTACCCCATATTTCTGCACCATACATAACAGAAGATTTAAGCTTTTCATTAATTGCCAAAAGCACACCCTTAAGGAAATTTTCCCTGCATGTAGGGTTAAATCTGGCTCTATCCAGCATGTATTGTTTAATTTTGTGGTGGTGGAACCCCCCCCACCCCCCGGTATACCATATACAGTAAGTAACACCAAGAATGTGAGGTGCAAACCTTCTCTCTCTTCTCTAGTACTCTTTTCCTCTAATTTCTTCTAAGACTGTTGTGCAACAGCATTTTTCTGTTTTCTCTGTTTAGTTCATGTTGTGACTTGTTGGCTCTTGTTATAACGGGAACTCTTAGCTGTCCCTGGTTTCCTGCTTCTACTACCTCTAGAAACTAGGTATTCTTAAGGCTAAAAACTGATATGCCTAAAATACAAGCACTACTGGCAAAGGGATTCATCTGAATCCCCCCCCCCCATCTGAAAGACACATGCCTGCCTGGGTTATTACAACCCTGATGCCTCACTTTCATTGGGTTCTTCAAGTAAAATAGACAATAGTTTACATTCAATGCTTTAATGTTAGAATTTGGTCTTATATGGTCTAAAGAAGCTGATTATATATCTTCTTCTGTTAAAGATAAGTATGTAAACAAAATATGGGACTGAATCCTTGTATGTATAGATTTAGAAGCAATTACCTTGTCTCTGTGGAACGTGCTTCCAAACAACAAGCTTTGCTTGTTTGCAGGCCGTACACAGACAGACCAAGCTTAGTAGGCATGGTTCCTTTAGGGAATAAGTAGCATGATGTGAGCTAGCTTTATACTGTTAACAAACCTCCTCCTTCTACAAAATGGGTGGAGTTTAGCCTAATGCAGCCCATGTTCCTGAAATTAAGGGATACTGTTTTATGCATCAAGATACAAAAGGAATGTTATGCCATACTTTGATTATTTGTGCAGCTGAATAAAGAATGCTGTGAAGTATTTAGAAAGAACTCAATCTAAGGATAAAAGAAATGTATAAGAGATAATTATTGGGAGGGGTTTTGGCTTGTGGAAGGGGTCTGAGACCTATAATAGACTCAAGCTGAAACACTGTGGTAGATAATCATTGGGAGAGGACCTGTGAGGTTCTCCCAAGTGAAATCTCTGCTAGAGATCAGGCACAGACCAATGTTGGCTGATAGAGCTATTATTCTAGCCAAGCTATGCATTCTGTTTTCTTCTGATGTTATGAATATGCCAAAGTTATTTGTTTGAATTATTTTCTTTTCTTGTTTTTGTTTTCTTTAATAAAAATCGTACCTATGTGGTATGTTGTACCAGATATGCTGTCTCTTGTCTAAGCCTATTTATCCCCCCCACGACAGTTGGTACCAGAAGTGGAGTAACTGGTGGTACAAGTATACTGGGGGACTCCAGACAGGATACTGCTTTTAGTATCTAGACCTATATGAGTGACAGTAGGTACATGGCTCATAAACTGGAAGAGCCCACATGACCTCAGGGATATTGACATGAAGCCAAACAACTCTGACTGGGGAGGCCTTGTTTTCAGGACTCCGTCCTGTAACCAGACCTAAGATTAAGACTGGTATGGCTACCAGTGATATCGAGGATATTACAAATCGATTGGAAGCTGTAAATTTGGAGGAGCCAGAGGAATGACCTGAGGATGTGTCACTTGAGGATTTAAGGGACTTGCTAAAATGGTTGGCACTGAGTCAAGTGAAGCAAGATAGACAACTAGAAAGAGAGTATCAAGGGAGGGAACAAGAGCGCAGGAGACAGGACCAATGTTGGGCGAACACTTTGCAGATGTTTCAGACCCTAGGGGCAGGTCAGGGGGCCCAGAATAACCCAAAAGGTATCAAATTAACAAAAATGACTGTAACTGATGACATTGAATCCTACTTAACAACTTTAAAACATGTGGCCCAGGCGTGTAACTTGCCCCTGGCACAATGGGTGGCTCACCTTGCCCCTTTCCTAACTGGGAAGGCTCAACTGGCCTACTCTAACATGGACAGTTCCATTGTGAATAACTATAAGGAAGTTAAAAAAGAAATATTGAAACATTTTGACATAAACACTGAAACCTACAGACAAAGTTTCAGGACCCTAAAGCCCCATGTACCACCCAGGGAAACATATACTAGATTGCAGGACCTTTGCAATAAGTGGATCCAACCAGAAGGGAAGACAGTAAAGGCCATTTTGGATTATTTGTTTTGGAACAGTTTATTCAAATTATGCCACCGGAAGTCCAACTTTGGATCTGGGAACATAATCCAGATACTGCAGACAGTGCCATCACTCTGGCCGAGGACTTCCTGTCAGCTCGACTACCATTACGTAAAGGATACTGCAGGACTGATGGTTCCCTCGCTCGTCCCACTATAAGTAAAATCTCCCCGGTAAGACCTACCATTTCATCTTCTCAAGTAACCAGGGTTAATAAAAAGGGGGATGTGACTGTTCCCTCTAGACACATAGACTCAAATGTGGAGGGTCATTACTGTCATGACCTAGGACATATTGCCAGATTTTGTCCTAAAAAGAGAAAAGAATCTACTTATTTTGCATCTGTGAACCTGGGTAACTTTGTGATTCCTGTGCAAATAAATGGTCAGACTATTGAAGGGTTGGTAGACTCTGGAAGTAGGCAGAGCCTGATATGAGCAGACTTAATTCACCTAGGGAAGCCAACATCTGCAACCACAGGCATCATTTGCATCCATGGAGATGTACATCAGTATCCAACAACTACTGTGACTGTAACTATTAATGGACATGTGGGTGCTATTAATGTGGGTGTGGTACCAACTTTACCCATTCCTTTCATTTTAGGGCAGGGCTATAAAAATTTTAAACAACTAGTATTTTCCTGTCAGATGTTAGATAAAGATGTAAATAGTTTGGTTGCTGTTACCACTAGAGAACAAGCAGCTGCAGCACATGATGAATGTACTTCACCTTTTCCTTTTCAGGATGACGTTTTTGGGGATGTTGGAAAAACTAGAAAAACTAGAGCAGAGAAAAGAAAAGCCCAATTACAATGGAAAAAAGATAAAGGGTCTGATGGTTTGGGGTCTTCATTACATATGTATAATATTGCACGAGAGCAGCAAAATGATACCTCTCTTACCTCTGTGTTCTCCCAGATAGGGTCAGAGAATCTAGCAGGTGACCCCATATTCACACAAAAAAATGGTATCTTGTATAGGATTTGTATTCATCCTACTACTCAAGAACAGGTTGAACAATTAATGATTCCTTCAAAATATAGACAGGCTCTACTATTCCTTGCTCATGATATCCCAAGTGTTGGACATGCTGGGAAAGAAAGAACTTTAGCCAGGCTTCTACAATGTTTTTTTTGGCCCGATATTCATGACTCCATTGCAGAGTACTGCCAAAGTGGTTATGAGTGTCAACAGGTTAGTCAAGTAACTCAAAGAGAACAGGCACCCCTTAAACCCCTACTTTTGGTCTCTCAGCCATTCGAGAGAATAGCTATGGACATTGTTGGTTCCTTAACCAAAAGTTCCAAGGAAAATAGATTTATCTTAGTCCTATGTGATTATGCTATTAAATATCTGGAGGCTTATCCTCTTAGGGCTATTACAACATTGAAGATAGCTGAAAAGATACTTGAATACTGTAGCAGAATGGGGATTCCAAAAGTGTTCCTTACTGACAGAGGTGCACATTTTAGTGCAGCCTTGCTTACTGAACTCTACAGGATGCTTGGGATTACTGCTGTTAGAACCTCCCCATTTCACCTACAAACCGATGGCCTTGTTGAAAGGTTCAATCAAACCTTAAAATGCATGTTGCGTAAGTTTGTGGACGATGAGGGAAAGAACTGGGACCATTATCTACCCTTGTTTTTGTTCACCTATCGAGAAGTTCCACAAGCTTCCACTGGGTTTTCACTATTTCATTTGTTGTATGGTCGAAACCCTCATGGACCCCATGATGTGATTAAGGAGGCTTGGGAGGGTGACCTTCAAATAAAGCATGTAAACATCCTGGAATACTTGATGGACCTCCGTAAAAGGTAACTCCTATATACACAACAGGCTTATAAGGAGAGTACCTTGTCCCAAGAGAAACAAAAGGTCCTTTATGATCTCAAAACCCATGACAAAACATTTGCACCAGATGATAAGATTCTACTCCTACTGCCATCTTCGGTGAATAAATTATTAATGAAGTGGCAGGGTCCTTACAGTGTATTGGAACAACTAGGGCCTGTCACATATAAACTAGAAATCCCAGGAAAAAGATCAGCAAGTAACATCTACCATGTCAATTTATTAAAGAAATGGCAAGAGTGAGTAGAGCCCAAACCTTGTTGCTATGTCTACACAGAAACTATGATACAGAGTTAGACACAGCATATGGGAGATTAGAAAAGGCAGAAACCATTAAGAATGTGGCTGTTAACCCCCACTTAAATGAACAACAAAGAGATGAAGTTTACCAACTCCTTAAACATTTTTCTGCTGCATTCACCAATGTATCAGGTTGAGCAGTTAATGTAACTCATAATATTAAAACTACTGCTGAACCCATAAAACAAAATGCATACAGGCTACCTGAGAAAAGTCGTACTGGGGTGAAACTAGAAATTGAGAAATTTCTGATCTTAGGGATAATAGAACCTTCTGTGAGTCCATGGTCATCCCCTATGGTCATTGTCCCTAAGAAAGAAGGTGGCATCTGCCTCTGCTTAGATTTTAGAAAATTAAACCTGGTTTCTCAATTTGATGGTTATCCTATACCCAGAGTGGATGACATCATTGATCAAATAGGCTAAGCCCATTACATTTCCATGTTAGACTTCACAAAAAGGTATTGGCAGACACCTTTAGACCCAGACTCTAAGGAAAAAAATGTCTTCAGTATCCCATATGGCCTCTTCCAGTTTTTGTATATGTCTTTTGGCCTATACGGTGCCCCTGCAACCTTCCAAAGATAAATGGATAGGCTGTTAATACCACACATATAGTACTGCTCTGCATATCTAGTTGATTTGATTAATTTTAGCAATGATTGGTCTTCCCTTCTTGAGCAATTAAGTAATGTTATACAAACTATCCAATCATCAGGGCTCACCATAAATCCATCTAAATGTTGTTTAGCTATGCAGGAGACTAAGCATCTGGGTTTCATATTAGGAAACGGGGTGATTCAGCCTGAAATTGAAAAGGTGACAGCAGTAGCAAACTGTCCTGTTCCAGAAACGAAGAAAGAGGTTAGATCTTTTCTGGGACCTGCTGGATATTATCAGTGATTTATTCCAGATTTCACAACCATTGCCACCCCATTAACTGATTTAACAAAAAAGAATATACCTAACAAGGTTCCCTGGTCCCTCAGCTGTGACATAACATTCCAAGCCATCAAAGCAGCCTTATGTGCTTCACCAGTTATTCAAGCCCCTGATTTCACACAGCCTTTTGAGATGCATACTGATGCCTCAGAAACTGGGCTGGGAGCTGTATTATGTCAAAACATTAAGGGGGAAGAGTATATCCTATCCTATATATCAGCCGAAAACGATTTCCTAGAGAACACAAGTAAGCTACTATTAAAAAAGAGTGTCTGGCAATCAAATGGGCCATTGAGGCTCTAAAATTTTATCTATGGGGCAATAAGTCTACCCTCATTACTGATCATAATCCCCTGTTCTGGTTGAGTCAAATAATGGATAAGAATGCGGGTATCCTATGATAATATTTGCCACTGCAGCCCTACACTTTTGAAATTAAGCACAGGTCTGGTGCCAGTCACATAAATGCTGATTTTGTTTCTAGGTACAGTGCTGGATGAAAGCATTAAACAAACCCCAGGGCAAAAACATATATATAGTGTAGCTATCACTGCAGAATCTATAGGCTGCATATATGTTTGTATCAAAATGTTTTTTAGGGTGCCCTGGGGTGGGGCTTCTGTGAGGGAGGGTGGAAGTCCCATCCCATTCCATAGGAAATGTGGAAGTCATATCTTAAAACAAACCATTCCTAATTGGTTGGTTTTTGAATAGGGGGGGTGTATGTGGTGGTGGACCCCCTCCCCCGGTATACCATAATCTGAGGTGCAAACCTTCTCTCTCTCTTTCTCTTCTCTATTACTCTCTTTTCCTCTAATTTCTTCTAAGACTGTTGCACAACAGCATTTTTCTGTTTTCTCTGTTTAGTTCATGTTGTGACTTGTTGGCCACTTGTTATAATGGGAACTCTTAGCTTTCCCTGGTTTCCTGCTTCTGCTACCTCTAGGAACTTGGTATGCTTAAGGCTAAAAACTGATATGCCTAAAATACAAGCAATACTGGCAGAGAGATTCATCTGAATACCCCCCCATCTGTAAGAGACACATGCCTGCCTGGGTTATTACAACCCTGATGCCTCACTTTCATTGGGTTTTTCAAGTAAAATAGACATTAGTTTACATTTCCTGCTTTAATGTTAGAATTTGGTCTTACGTGGTCTTAAGAAGCTGATTATGTGTCTTCGTTTTGTTAAAGATAAGTATGGAAACAAAATATGGGACAGAATCCCTGAATGTATAGATTTAGAAGCAATTACCTTGTCTCTATGGAACATGCTTCCAAACAACAAGCTTTGCTTGTTTGCAGGCTGTACACAAACACACCAAGCTTAGTAGGTGTGGTTCCTTTAGGGAATGAGTAGCATGATGTGAGCTAGCATTATACTGTTAGCAAAACTCCTCCTACTACAAAATAGGTGGAGGTTAGCCTAATGCAGCCCATATTCCTGAAATTAAGGGATATTGTTTTTATGCATCAAGATACAAAAGGAATGATGTGCCATACTTTGATTATTTGTACAACTGAATAAAGATTGCTGCAAAGTATTTAGAAAGACCTGAATCTAAGGATAAAAGAAATGTATAAGAGACAATTATTCTGAGGGGTTTCATCTTGTGTGAGGGGTTTGAGACCTATAATAGACTCAAACTGAAACACTGTGGTAAATAGTCGTTGGGAGAGGACCTGTGAGGTTCTCCCATGGGAAATCTCTGACTGAGGTCAGGCACAGACCAATGTTGGCTGATAGAGGAATTATTCTAGCCAAGCTGTGCATTCTGTTTTCTTTTGATGTTATGAATATGCCAAAGTTATTTGTTTGAATTATTTTCTTTTCTGAGTTTTTGTTTTTTTAATAAAAATCGTACCTGTGTGGTATGTTGTACCAGATATGATGTCTCTTGTCTAAGTCTATTTATCCCACTCATGACAAAGTTCATTAAGAAATAGTACTGTTTGCCTATTCCAATTACCACTACCATAGAATATCCTTCTTAGGAAATCCTAAATGTCTATTTATTTCAAGCTTTGCTTCTTGAGATATATTAGGATTTTCTCAATGTCGGTGTCTTAGTCAGTCTGGACCCCTCCCTTGACTTCACTGAGCATATCTCCACCACATGTAAGGCTGAAAACTCAGCCCTGGGAATGGTCTACTGTGCCTGCAATAACCTCACCTCTATTACTAGAATTATTATTGCATGGTCCTTATTACAACCAAAACTTATATATGGACTGCTCATCTTTGCCAACGCCTCAAATGCCCTCGTATGGAAATGGATAGTGGGATACAATAACATATGCTACTCTGTTCTAGGATGTAATCACCTTATGCATCACTGTCTGCTGTACTATAAATTAGGAAGGCCCTCTCAATCAGCCCTCATCGGCCTTACAGTCAGAAAAATAGTCCACAGAATGCTACACAGCTAAATACCACTCTCACTTGCCTCATGGCTTGAACCTAACTCCAGTAGCTATGTCCTTACATCCTCTGGCACAGACCAACTAAAGGTTCCCAGTACATGTAATAGGTACAGTGAGATATCTTTCTCTTCTATGGACCCCAAGATTTGGAACAAAACACCTCCCAATGTTTCACTAGAGCATAGAGTTAGCTCCTTCTGAAGTCACCTTTGAGCCCATATGCTGCAAAGTTCCCTATGTACCTGCCCATAACTACTCATCCTGACAACTCAGCCAGACTACTTACCCTGTAATTAGCCTTCAGTACATAGATGCACTTACTGCTCTTATTATAATAATGATTCCAGGCATACAGTAGTTCTATAGCCTATCTCTTGTGACAAGTGACAACTTGTTAGTTACTGTTACTATATGTATTCCTTTGTACCTCACTAATGTAAATGACCTACTCACCAGTATAAATGACCTACCTGATTGTACCACTCTCCTTGATACCATGTAACCTCTTGCACAGTTCTTAATGCATTGTCAACTGTATGCTCTATTATACACTTCTAAAAATTGCACTATTGTTCTTCCTACAAATGAATGTACCTACTCACATTGTCATCATGAAACCTGTAATGTCCTGCCAGTTTGTTTCTATAACCTTGTATAAGCCTGATGTTGCACTCCCCTGGGTCATGCCTGAAAATAGGCATAGCTAGCACACCCTACCCAGTAAACAAAAACTAAATAAATACATATAAATAGTCTTTTTAGGTGCCAATAGTATATCTGTTAGCAGCTATTGGGGTCATACATACTCTGTTGTACATTTAGTCAAGTTTAAGGTTACATTCAGGGTGAGGGATTCAGTTGCATTATGTTACTGATGATGTCAATGATAGGGCTTTTAGATCTAGGAATAGGGCTTCAGACCTACACAAGCCTGGGTTTTATCCCCTATAATGCACATTTATTTTTTCTTTCTCACTACAACTTATGTTGGATTAGGGAAATTGTTAGATGTCATTGCTGATGCAGTGAATGGTATCAGAAGAGCTAAATAACAGAATTTGAGATAATTGAACTTAGTTTTACATACGTTATAGTCAAGTAAATTAGCCCTGCCTAAGGCTTGTCTAGGTTTGAATACAATTTGAGTCACCGTTTTGCAGGTTGTGATGTTACTGCTGCACTATAGGAACTGCAACTCACTTCCTGTAGCTCAATGGCACACTGAATGTTTGCTTAGAATGCAAAGGGACAGTGGTTCCAATTGTAGCTGAGACTAAAACATATTTCATTGTAAGATGGAAACTGGCTTGAGTGGTGATTCATGATGGTGCAGACTAGGAATAGTAAATTGTATGAGAAGCAAACTGAGCTAATAATAACAATTTGTGAAGGTAAATCACCTGCCTGAATTAGAGCCCCAGTTGCATGTTTTGCAGTTTGTATCATATACTCTACACCACAGGGAAATGCAGCTCTCTTGCTTGCAACTCAGTGGAACACTGAATGTGTGTTTGTTTATCAGAGAAAGGATCAGTGTCTCAAATCCTGTCAGGGACTCAAATCTTTTCTTTTTTAAAATAGAAACTCACTTGAATGGTGATTCATGGAGATGTGAAGTTGGAATAGTAAATTACATGATAAGTAAGTTTAACTAAGAACAACAGTTTGTGAAGGCAAATCATCTGCTGGAATTTGATCCCCAGCCCCTGTTTTGTTGAATGTGACATAATCTCTACATAATATGAGCTGCAACCCACTAACCTGTAGCTCAGGGACACACTGAATGTGTGTTTGTTTAGCAAGCAAAGAGTCAGTGATTCAAACCCAGGTAATAATGGTTAAAATATAGGCAGACACTTAAATATTTTTTTTTCAATTTTTTCACATTTTTGTTTTTGCAAGATGGAAACTTCCTGGAGTGGTTATTCATGGTGGGATGGAGCTGAAATAATAAATTATATGAGATAGCAAATTTAGCTATGAACAAACATTTGTGAAGGTAAAGTGCCAGCTGAGATTAGATCACAGGTTGCCTGTTTTGAACATAACTTCTACACCACAGGAACTACACCCTGTTTATCTGCAGCTCAGTCAGTATCACTCTGATTGTGCATTTAATTATCTGGCAAAGGATCAGCAGTTCAAATCTTTGCAGGAACTTAAACATATGTTTTATTTATTGTAAAATGACATAACTTAAAAATCACTGGAACTGAAACTCACCTGCAGTTCAGTGACACACTAAATTGCTTTTCGGCTTTGCTAGCAAAGGGTCAGTGGCTCAATTTAGAGCAGGAGCAAGCATTTTTTTCCACTTTTTTTGTAAGATGGAAACTCACTTGAGTGGCAAGTTACTGTGGTGTAGAGTTGTAATAGTGCAATATTTGAGAAGTACATTTAGCTAAGAACAACAATTTGTGAAGGTGTGTTGCCTGCTGCAATTAGATCTCCAGTCACCTGTTTTGCAGGTTTTGACAAAATCTATACTATATGAACTGCAACTCATTTACCTGAATCTCAGTCCTACACCAAATGTGTGTTTGCTTAGTAGGCAATGGGTCAGTGGTTCAAATAGTATCAGGGACTTAATCTTTTTTCAATTTTTCTTTCAAGATGGAATCTCAATTTATTGGTGATTCATGGTGGTGTGGAGTGGAATAGTAAATTATAATAAAAGTACATTTATGTAAAGACAACAATTTGTGAAGGTGAATTGCCTGCTTGGATTAGATCCACATGCACCTTTTTTGTGGGTTACAACTTAACATCTACACCACAGAAACTGCAGGACCCTTACCTGTAGCTCAGTGGCACACTGAATGTGTGTTCGCTAAAGAGGCAAAAGTTTATTGGTGTGAATCCAGGTACAGTATTTTGTATTTTAATACATACTTATTTCACACTTTATAGATTTTATTTTGCACCTTTAGTGACACTGATACTTGGATTAATATTTATTAACAACTGGTATGAGTAAGTAATGAAAGCCTGTCTATGTTTCTTTGTAAACCAATTATAGCTGTTAAAGAACAACCTTACAAAATATCTTCTAAGTAGTATCTGTGAGGGTCACAGGCCTACATACAGTGGGATTAAATCTAGCTGCTTTCTTCAGTATTGGTATAACTATACTACCTTACCAGAAGTCAGGAAATATATAATAATAATAATAACATTTATTTGATTGAGCGCCTTTCAAATATTTCAAGGCGCTGTACAAACATCATTACATTTAACATAACCAAACAAGCAATAGCAATACAACAGATAAAATATATAAAATAAACAATTTAAAATACAGCAGGAAAAGTCTGAATCCATAAGAATGACTTTAAGGCCTTCTTAAATCTTCTTCTTATATGATTGCATTTTACTTAATTATCATTATAGCTTACCACCAGCTTGTCTAAAAGTTCCCCAGGGATTGTATTTGGGCCATAATTTGTCTTTTGAGATATAATGGCTATAATAACATCCACTTCTGATACCTCAAATACAGACTACTTTGTGAATAACTTTAAATACAACTACTTGGCAACAGAGAAGAATTAGACTTAATAAATAATACTGTGAAAGACTTTCCCAGACCTCTGGCTGTATATAAATATCCACATATTTAGAATCATTTTCATGACTTTCCACAAAATATGCCCAGAACACTTCATAATTTTCTTTCTTAATTTCAGAAGAAAAGCTTTCCAAATTTGAGCATTCCTATTTCTGTTATTCAGTATTCGAACACTTCTGTATTCATGTCTCACCTCATTTTATTTCTTAATATTATTTCTTGATGGGTTTTGTCTAGTAACTCCTATCTTATTTGAGAAGCATGTTCAGCTCTCATACATTTTGGATTGAACCAACTTTTCAAAATGGGGCTATTAGATGAAGGCCTCTATTATAATAGAGAATAAAATACTCATAAAACATAGAAAAGGTCTTGTCAAAGATTCATCCATGCACATCACTTTTTCTCTAAACACCATAGCTACACCAATTGTTAAATAATGCCTAATATGTACCAACAGATCTCTCCCAAAAAAAAAATTATTTTTTTTTTCATTAAACACAGACCATTGTATCTTTTTGTTGTATCAGAGTGCCCCAAAGGCAGTTCCAGTTGGAAGTATGAGGTTTTGGTTCTAGACAAAACTTTTAAATTTTGTATGGCTGGTAAAGCTAGTACATTTATACAAATCTAATCAATGGTAGACATTCCATTCGGACCTATAAAAGTAAAATGTCTTACCAAATGATGCTAACATTTACGTTTATGTGAAAATATTTTGCTTTAAACAAAATTTTGGCTAGACATTTGCCATCTTTGTTTAACATCGGGCCTGATTCACAAAGCCCCATCAAAACCCTATGCTACTCTAAGTCAAGACCATGAGGTGAAAAACAGCGTGATCAATAACTGCACCATACAGTCAGTACAAAACTGCATGGTCCAAAACTGCACTAGATTAGATATACTAACTCCAAAACCATGAGGCACTTTCATGACCATGCGGTTTTTGAACATCTGTATTTGCTGTCATAGTTTTGCCTGGAAACCCAAAAACTCGGCAGCTGCAGGAAAAACATGGCACAAGTGGGTTGCCACTTCTGGAGCTGCAGTTTTTCCCACAGCTATGTTATTGTGAAAGGTGAAGCCAGTTAACGATTGGCTTCACAATTTATAGCAGTTTGTAGGTGTTTTTCCCCTCAGCTGTGGGAAAATGTTAAACCTGGTGGGACCAGGCATAACTTCTCCCACAGCTGTGGTGAACTAAAAATACACATCTATGCAGCTGCAGAGATATTGGTCTGCAACTGGAGTTGCAGAGTGGGACTTTTCCAATGTTATTTTGTGAATTTGGCCCATTATCTTTAAATTGTTAGGGCTGCATTGGGTGGAGCCCTGCAGTCCTTTTATGATCACTGACAAAAGGACTTTGCATTTCTTCTGAAAGAACAACATGTTGGACTGTGTCACAGTTTCCTCTGTGTCTGTGATGCAGTCTACCCATTTTGTCCCTACCGATGGCAGCACTACACTATTTCATAGTGCTGGCATTCATGGTGGAACTTGGCACAGTCTGTCATGTCTAAGATGGCTGCTGCACTCTACTGCACATGTGATAGGAATCATGAATGTGCAGTAGCATTTGGCAGCCATCTTGTTCATGGTGGAATGGTCTGTTTTCTGCCATGACGACCTATTGTATTTATTTATTTTTTTTCATATTATAAAAATTCCCATCACCTGACCATCCCACTCAGCACCCGCCACACCACACCAACCCATCCCCTCAAACAGAACTGGGGCACTGCCAGTGCTCAATCCCCCAGTGTTGCAATCAGGGATTGTCGGTCTTGTTTCTGACACTAGAGGTGCCCAATACCCTGGTGTCATGATCGGGGATCATCTGACTTTTTTTGTGTTTTCTTTTTTTCCACCTGTAAAAAAAAAGGTCAATTGATGTCTTCCCCCACGTTACTGTGACACTGGGGGTCTCTTTTCTTTTTTTCACCTGTAAAAAAAAATTTCCATCCATGTCTTATGCGGACATTCCTTGCCTCCCACCCAGTCCTCCCACTGAGCATCCACCACCCCACCTCACCCCTTACTTTACTTACACATCATGGATCCAACACCATAATTCTGTCTGGACCACAGACACTTCTTCACTCTTCAAAGATGGACCACAGACTGAAGACACAAGTATGCAGTTCGATGTATTTCAAAGGGGTTTTGAACTTAGTGCCATACCTTGGGCATTTTTACATATTTTTGGCCCACTTTTTTCAACATGGCTTCTTTAGGACCCCACCTCATAAACAATGTCACTGTTGCTAGGCAGATCTGTCTGTGAAGGTGATTTTGCAGTCTGTGCATGAAATCATCTTATGGGCAGGGGCTAAAAATTTTCTCTGTCCTTGTTCATGAGGTGGGGTCATAAGAAGGATATGTTGAAAATTTGTTGTACAAAAATTGAAAAATAACAAAGTTATGAGCCTGCATTGGATTTTATGTATGAGATTGATAGCTTTGGTACTTTTAAATATTTTTACCCCAAATTTCAACATAGCCATATCTCTACAGCACATCATGAATATGATACTGTAGCTGTCAATTTTCAAATCCTGTCCAAATTTTAGTTTTTTAAGTCCCGAAAGGTGATTTTGTTGTCCCTGCACAAAAATTATCTTTCTTGCACCAGTTGAAAATGTGCTCTACCCTTCTACTTGAGGTGGGGTCATAAGAAGGCAATGTTGAAAATTTGATGCACAAATATTTAAAAAAGCAACCAAGTTATGAGCCCACATATAATTATGCAAATGCAGGCTCATAACTTTGGTAATTTTCAATATTTTTATACCAAATTTACAACATAGCTATATCTTTGCAGCACCTCAGGAATGTGATAGCTGTCATTATTCAAATCCTGGCCAATGTGTTTTTTACATCCGGAAAGGTGATTTCATGGACACCTTTCAGCCAGGAGTTGAACATTTTCTTTGCCCTTTTTAATGAGGTGGGGTTATACAAAGGCTATGTTGGACATTTAGTATAAAAACTTTGACAAATCAAAAAGTTATGAGACTACGCTGATTTTGCAAATGCAGACTCATAAGTTTGGTATTATTCAATATTTTTACACCAAATTTTCAACACAGCCATTTCTTTACAGCACCTCATACTGTAACTGTGATGGCTGTCATTTTCAATTCCTTTCCTTAAAAAAAGTTTTTATATCCCAAAAAGTTGATTTCATAGTCCCTGCATAAAAACAGCTTTAAGCAAGGAGCTGAACATTTTGGCTGCCCATCTTCATGAGGCAGGGTCATAGCAAGGCTATATTGAAAATGTGGTGTAAAAATATTATAAACCAACACATTTATAAGCCTATGTTACATTTTGCAAATGCATGCTTGTAGCTTTGGTAATTTACAATATTTTCCCCAAAATTTTTCAGCTGCAGCCCTGTTGACTGGCTCTGACCAGACCTTGTTTTTAATTGAGAGATGGTTCATGTATAATGCTGAAAAAGTACTTTCAACTTCAATTTAATTTTCCAAGCTTATATTTCCTAGCCTTGTGTTACAATCAGCAACAATCATAATTCTTTCTCTGTTAAAAAAGTTGAATATTGACTATCAAGTTGTGAAATGGGTTAAACGCTGGCTTTCTAGTAGGAAGCAAAGAGTAAGAGCGTTGGGAGAGATATCAAACAACATCCAAGGTGACTAGTGGAGTACTACAGGGTCCATTGCTATTTACTCTTTATGTCAATGATATGTATTTAGGACTAAATAGATTCATGAACAAGTTTGCTGATGACATGAAAATAGGCAGTAGAGCCCAAACCAGAGAGGACACAAACAAGACTCAAACAGATCTTTACACCTTATGTAAGTGGGTAAAGATCAAATCAAATCACATCAATCTTTATTTATATGAAGGCGCTTTTCAAAAACCAAAGCACCTGAATAAAATTTCGAAAAACAAATCCAATTAAAAATCTAAATCAAAACTATTCTGTTAAAATTAGCAATAACATTCAAAACAAGTCAGGGTAAGCCAACTCAAATAAATGTGTCTTTAGTGAGTATTTAAAATACTCGATGGACAGGAACTCTCTCACCCAATGAGGTAGAGAGTTCCACAGGGTCATAGCTGCTAATGCAAAATCTGTGGCCCCAGAAGCCTTCAAATGGACCAAGGGAACCTCCAGCAATCCCTCATCAATGGAATGGAGCAGATGGCAGGGGCAGTAGGGACAATGGAGGTCTTGCAAATTGCACTGTCCCTGTTCGTGTAGGGCCTTATAGGTCAGCAATGCAACCTCGAAGGTGATTCTCCATCTCACCAGCAGCCAGTGCAGTTCCTGGAGCACAGTCATAATATGACTGGCTCTTGATAAGCCAGTCAATACACTCAGAGCCATGTTCTGCACAAGCTGTAGGTGGCAGCTCTCCACTCCTGGAAGCCCTAGGTAGAGAGCATTGCAATAGTCAAGGCGGGAGGACAGAAAGGCATGTACTAATGTGGAAAGGTCCTCAGGCAGAACAAGGTGTTTCACCAGGGTGAGGTTCATCAGGTAAAAAATTAGATCTTGACAATCACTGACACCTGATCCTTAAGCGTCAGTTTGGAGTCGAGAACAACGTCCAGGTTATGCACCTGTTCAGAGGCCTCAGCTGGTTGTCCCCAAGTATAATACCAGAAGGACAACCAGGAGGAAGCCCCCCTACCCTACTACCTGGGTCCAAAACCAACACCTCAGTCTTTTCCAGGTTTAATCTCAACCAGCTGGCACTCATCCAGTCCTGGATCTCAGTGAGGCAGTTGTTAAAGACTGAGATAGCATCACCTTGCTCAAATACAAAAGGCATGTACACCTGAGAATCATCTGCATAGCAGTGAAAACTCAGCCCATACTTCCTTATAATGCCTCCTAGTGGCAGCATGTACACTGTGAACAACATAGGAGACAAAACAGAACCCTGTGGTACCCCACATGACAATGGAAGAGGAGACGAGAAAAAAATTCTTGACACCACTTTTTGAGACCTGTTTGTGAGAGAAGAATGGAACCATCTGAGGACTGTTCCAGACAATCCACAGATCAACCACATGCACTCCAGTAGTACCCCATGGTCTACAGTGTCAAATTCCACTGAGAGATCTAGAAGAACCAAGACTGAATGGCTCTTCCAATCTCTCGCCATCAGGAGATCACCTGGAGAGGATCATAGACCTCATGGGTGGTAAGATGGTCCTCAAGCTGCAGTATGACTATCGCCTCAATAACCTTGCCCAAAAAGGGGAGTTAAGAGACTGGCCTGTAGTTATTGAGATATTCTGGGTTGAGGGAAGATTTCTTTATAAGGGGTGTCACCACTGCCTTCTTCAAGGAGTCGGGGAACACATCCTTCTCCAACAAACACCAGACAGTCTCAGCTAGGATTGGATCAATGGCATCCAAGCACTCCACAAAGAGGTGGGTTGGACCCGGATCCAAACTACAGCAAGTCAGCTGCAAGCCCTGGACAATCTTCATGATATCAGTGATTGCCAGCTGATGGAAATTAGCCCAGACAGCCTGGGTATCTGTGCTATCCCACCAACAGTCACAACACTCAACAGAAGGTGCTGATCGGATCTCCGACCTGATGAAGGCAACCTTATCAGCAAAGAATCGAGTGAACTCCTCACACTTGAATTGTGAAAAAGCTTTCTGATTCTGCAGACAGGCTGGACTGCACAGCCTGTCCACAGTATGGAAGAGCTGAGCCGGTCAATTACATGATACAGAAATCTCTCTTCTTCCAAGAGATTTCTCTTTTCCCCCCAATTGACTGGCTCCCATGGCTTTCAGAGGAGGCCTTGTACTCCCTCCTACTCCATCTGCCTGGGCATCCTACTAGGTAACCCCCTTCCCTGGCTTCATCTTGCTCAGGGGCTAGGGTGTTTAAATTTGACCCCTTTTTCTCCCTTGCCCCTAAGGATGCCGGCATGAAGGATGAACATCCAGACAGACAGCATGCTGATGCATGCCATCGTCAAGCACCCACAGAGTCCTTTCCTCCTCCAAGTCTGAAGAGCCGCTGTTGCTCCCAAAGGCCCATGCTTCCACCAGTCCCAGGAGTGTTGGATGCTCAAGGCACAACTGGAAACCCACACCAGGAGGAGGATAGCATCCATTGAGATGCTCAATCCTCCATCCCCCCACTGACCCCTGGCAGCCTGAGTCCATTCCTGAACCCGGGTCACTGGCATAGCGTAATGTGTGGTGTCCAGCTCCTCAACCCTCAGCACCACTGGGCTGGCCTTATGAGAGATTTCTGACTGATAGGTCTGTTAAAGAGCCATCAGTCTAACTTGTCCCCTTCAAGGCCAGATTTCAGCCAGCACTGTTCTAACCTTTGACACACTTGTCTCAGCTCCCTCAAATCCCCATCAAACCACATGGACTGAGGACACAGAGCTAGAGGGTGAACACAAACAAGAGCAATGGAGTCCAGGCCCATCATACTGCACTATTATAGTACTGTAGGTTCCCCATGGTTCATACATTCTCCTGGCCTACTCGATAGATCCAGGACCACCATCAGAGCACCAGGGATCATATCCCTTAAAGGGCAGTACTTGATCATCTCCAGAGAGGCAGGTCTATTGGGGGGAACCCAAAACTGAATCCTATGGTGTGATGGTCAGACCATCTGACTGGTTCCCCCAACAGGTCAGAGACCTCCATCCCCAGGAGGAACATCTGATCCAAGGAGTGACCCTGATTATGGGTCACAGCAGCAACAACTTGTGTGAAGCCCAATGAGGTCATCAGTTTGAGAAAGTATTTTCCAAACTGCAAGAGTTCGTTGTGAACTCAGGCACTGAAATCCCCCAGGACCAATTACCTTGTGGATTCCAACACCATGTTGACCATGAAGTCCACGACTTCCTGCAGGAATACTTTCCTGTCCCTGGTGAATGATAGATGAGAAGTATCTGGTAACCCACACCTGCGCCCATGATACACTCAAAGGATCTGGTATCTCCCACTGGTATCTCCATAATATCCAGTTCTGTCTTCAGACAAATGGCTACACCCCAACCCCTCCAATCCAATCTCAGGGGCTGTATCATAAGCACCCCGCTGGAACTCCCGATTTCAAAACTGGTCTAGAATTTCCATCCAGCCAGGTCTCAGTGATGCAAGCCAGGTCTGATATTCCAACAAAATCAGCAATTATTGCTGTCTTGTTCTTTGTCAACCTGGCATTGCATAACCTCACCCAAGTTGGATGAGTAGCAAAGGGAGTGCGCACTATTTACCTACCTATTGTGGAGCCCTTAGGTATGGGAACCAGGTAGGGAGGACCCCTTTCCTGGCACCATTTCACCCATCTCATCTCCACTTTCTCAAACCGTCCCCTCCGCTACTCCCGCCCGAACCAGGGACCAGCACCCCTCCGACCCCTCTGAGCTATCACCAGGGCCAACCAATGATTGTAAACTTCAGGGGGCAGGGGAGGACAGTCAAAAGGGTGAAGGCCACTGAGCCAAGAAGGGGAGTAACAACTGTCCCTCTTAGACAACTGCCAACACATGGCTCCTCCTCAGAACTTGCAGCGGTGCTCCAATAATAACAGATGCCACATAAAAAAACAAATAGCAATTAATAAAAACTCTCCCTATCACAATATAAACCCCCGAATCTTTACCATAACTACACTCCTAAAAAACTCCAAGCAATACATAAAATTTTTGAATTGCAAATGGAAGTGTAAGTTCAAAGCTTAACATGTAAAATAAAAGTCACTGTACACAGTTGCTGACACTCTCCAGGCAAGGAAGTTCCAGTGAATGTCCTTTAGACCTTTCACATCAAAGGACAATGTGTGCCATAGATTCCACCTAAGTCTTGCTCCCATCAGGACTCGTGGATATTGCAGAGACTTAAGAAATTGACTTGTGATATGCAGCTTAATCCGTATAAATGCATAGTACTTCATGTGGGAAATAACATCTGCACTAAATACAATTTAGGATGTGTGGAACTAAATGCAGTTATGGAAGAAAGGGACCTGGGGGTTGTAGTACAACCAAATTTAACTTTCAAATCAACTCCAAAACAGTTGCAAAACCATAATGAATTTTGGGCTGTATTAAAAAAAAAAAACATCAGGAAGCACAAATATGCAATCATGCCTTTGAACAGATCAATAGACTGTTACTCTTTGTTCTGGTTGCCCTATCAAAAGAGTGATATTTGACAAATGGAAAGGGTACAGAGGAGATCTATCAGGATCATATACCATCTTAAGGACTCAGAATATAAAACTGAGCTAGAATATCTAGGCCTGGATATTCAGACTGCGCCAAGCAGGGGCGCAAGCCTGGGCACAACACAACTGGGCTGCGCCAGGGCATGGACCTGGTGATATTCAAAGGTGCTGCAGCATGGCTCAGCACTGTTGAATATGGCACTGAGGGTGCACACACTGAGCATGGTGCAATGGCATTATGCCAGCACAAGTGGCAGAAGTGGAGCAGGGGGATGGGCCAATGCAAGTGCGGTTGCGATAGGTGCATCAACTGCAATATTTAGCACTGGGTATGCAAATGAGGCAATTTGCATGTCATTATGGCCCCATTTGCATGCGGTGCACTGATCCCCGGTGACTTGCACCAGGCGCCCTACCAGGCTGCATGCCATCGGGGATCGACGCCCTGCTGACCCTTGGCAGTCTCCACCCCCATTTGCCTGATCACAGGCATAGGACAGTAAAAGGTCCCTGGTGGACCTGTAGATCCCCCCTTCACCCAATCTAGGGTATCTGTGTCCTAAATGTCCCTGGTGGTCCAGTGGACCGCTCTCCATCACCCAATCATGGGCATATGTAAAGGAAATCCCTGGTGGTCCAGTGGACCACTCACCATCACACGATTAGGGCATAGGTAAATGATATCCCTGGTGGCCCAGTGGAACCCCCCAGTGCCTGATCGTCGGTGAAATTACCAAAAGACACCCTGGTAGTCCAGTGGTTCCCCCTCCCCACCTGCCCACTGAGGTCCCCCACCACACAGCACCCCCCAGTCAGTGGTGGGCAGCAGCACCCTGCCCGCATCCTGCACAGCCGCCCACTGACTGACTGCGTACAGTAGGGTCTGTACTCCTATTGGTCCACTGCATGGGCCAATGGGCATGCAGACCATACTATACTATACAAGTCCAATATGCGAATGAATGCAGTGGACAAATAGGTGTACAGACCCTACTGTATGCTGTCAGTTGGTGGGCTGCTGGGCGGCATGTGGGCAGGGTGCTACCACCACCACTGACTTGGGTGGTGCTGGGTGGTGGGGACCTCAGTGGGTGGGTGGGGAAGGGGTACCACTGGACAACCAGGGTGTCTTTTGGTAATTCCACCACAATCAGGTGCTGGGGGAGGCTCCACTGGACCACCAGGGATATCATTTACGTATGCCCTCAATCGGGTGATGGAAAGTGGTCCACTGGATCACCAGGGATGTAATGTGCATATGCCAGTGATCGGGCGATGGAGGGAGCACAACACTCCCTGGGCAGGGAGCATATGGACTATCTTCTTGGTGGGCCTGTTGCACCCTGCAATATAGCAGCTCACCTGTGGGTGGCCAGGACTTGTTCCTGGTTTTACCAAGCACAACTTTGTGCCCCCCTGAGTGGTGCAAGGCAGAGTTGTGCCAGCATATGGGCCGCACATCCCGGGCTGAATATCAGGATGTGCCGCATATGCATGGGCATGCCCCCTCATACTTGTGCCCCATACATTACCAATGCACTCTGGCGCTTCAAAAGTTGTGCAGCGCAACTTGCCCTTTGAATATCACAAAAGGGAGCATTGGTGGGTTGCGCATGGTGCAACACTGTTGTGCCATATGCAACCCTTTTGAATATCCAGGCCCTAGTGTATAGTCTCAAAGGGAGAAAGCTAAGGGGTGATCTCATTTTAATGCATAACATAAATAAAAATGATGATCTACTTGTAGAGATGGAATCTGAATTTAACAAAATGATTCATAATACAAGAAACCACAACAAGCCCTCCGCCGAACTGGAGTGTGGACCCCCCCCCAAGCAACACTCACAGCAAGCAGGTACGGCTCTACAACGCAGAACAGCTAAGTCAACAGAGAGAAAAAGGTGCTAATTACAAATTCCATCAGCAGATGAGCGGAGATAGTTTTCTCACTGCCAGACTCTTAGCCTAAACTTCTGCTCACATTTGGAGGTCAAGAGGGCAGTCAGGAAGCCCTCCCCTGAACTGGAGTGTGGACCTCCCCAAGCAACACTTGCAGCAAGCAGCTTCTTTTCTCATTTGGAGGTCAAGATGGCAGTCCGGAAGCTCTCCCCAAAACTGAGTGTGGCCTCCTCCCAAGCAACACTGGCAGCAAGCAGTTTCTGTTCACATTTGGAGGCCGAGAGGGCAGCCAGGAAGCTCTCCCTTGAACCGGAGTGCAGACACCCCCCAAGCAACACTCGCAGCAAGCAGGTATGGCTGTACAGCACAGCACAGCTCAGTCAACAGAGAGAAAAAGGTGTCAATTAGAAATTCCATCGGCAGTTAGCCTAAAGTACTGTGTATTTTTCTCCAGCAGCAGGGAACATTAATTCTGTTGCCTTTAAACTAAAATTAGACTGATTTACCAGCTTCTGCAGGGCACTTTAATTTTTTTTTATTTAACTTTGCTGCTCGCTACCTGTTGTTATAGTAGCTGTACTGAAATTTACAATTCTGCAGTGCTTACAATCCGAATTAATGTTACTTGTGCTTAAACCTCTGTTAGCATTTCATTGCAATTATACACAGTGCAGTGTAGTTTGGTAGCAAGCCCCTCCCTCACTCTTACCTATTTCATTTCTTCTCCTTCAGCTTTTATTCACATTTGGAGGTCGAGAGGGCAGCCAGGAAGCCCTCCCCTGAACCGGAGTGCGGCCCCCCCAAGCAACACTCGCAGCAAGCAGGTATGGCTCTACAGCGCAGCACAGCTCAGTCAATAGAGAGGAGCCCCGCTGATGCTTTGTGTCAGCTTCCCACCACCCCCACCACCACCCTTGGCAAACTGTCTGCTATATAGGCAGAGTCACATGGTGCTCAAAAACCAATCAGCTCACTTCCCATTTGCAGGCTATACCAAGTATCTACTAGTGGCCACTACACTCAGGTCTCAGCATTAATAAGTCCATCCTAACCCTTGCACTGCTACCTCTCCATGATGATTCAACTGCACCTAATAACCTTCTTTACCCTCATCCACTGGGTGTCCCTCCCACCATCTAATTTCCCTACCCTACCAGCCTGCCAAGTACCATGCAACAAGCTGCAAACAAATATTGTTAACTCTACTACCTTAGCTGTTTCACACCATGGCCACCTCTTCCATACACTATCAGTTGGCCCCAGGTTAATCCCTTCTACCTTCTGAACTAGCCACCTCATTCTTCTGCCACATGCTCAGAGACCAAAAGCCTCAATAGCCAAGCCTTATACTATCTCAAGATTGCTTCAGCGGGTGGCACATCATACCAGTTCTTGGTCACCCTACTACTTCTCCCTGCTGGTGATATCGAACTTAACCCTGGACCTACCCACTACCACACCCCTAGCCCCTCTATCCCACTCCAACTCCCCACAGGCCTTAAACTAATTCACCTAAATATTTGTAGCCTCCTACGAGAAATAACTTTACTTCAAACCCTCGTCTTGTCCCATAGCCCAGATATCCTGATTATCTCCAAAACCTGGTTGAAACTGCATAATCCTGACACAGAATTTAATATACCCAGCTATACACTCCTCCGGCATGACCGTAAGGGCAAAAAAGGGGGTGGCTTAGCTATGTACATCGCCTCCAGCATCAAGTTTTCCATGATTGCCCTATCCTTACCTTCAGAGTCCATCAATGCCTTAATGGTAAAACTCTTCATCCCCCACTCAATTACAATTTGCATAGCAGGTACATACTGAGCTCTTGACACCAACGCACCTGCCATATTGGACCACCTGGGCTCCTTAAACTCCCTGGCAGCAGGACATGAGATCCATATACTTGGGGACTTTAACCTGAACTGGCTTGCTGATTCTCACTCTAAATTTTGAGACAAGGTGACAACCCTAATCCTAACTCAACTAATCTCTGAACCCACTCGGTTAAAACACAAAACGCAGAATCACACACTTCTAGGTTGGTCCCTCACCTCTCACCTCTCACCTACACAGGATCTTAGCCTCTAGCCTCCTTCTGGATGCCCTTAGTGACCACCACGGAATCTACTCTGTATGCAAAATCTACAGACCTAAAGCTCTCCCACCCAGAATAATTATGACCAGATCCTACAAATCTCTGGACTTCCCCTCTCTGCTAAATGATTTGGGCAATACTGACTGGTCGCGCATTAGTCAATACACCTCCATAGACGAGGTTCTGCTATTCTTTAATTCCACGTTTATCACCATCTGGGACTGATACGCCCCCCCCCTCAGATGTACCAGAGTTCGAGGTGCTCACCTCCCATGGATCTCTCCCGAAATCCTAGCCCACCTTCGTATCAGAGACAAGGCCTGGAAAACCTATAAATCCACCAGTTCTCTGGCTGACCTCCAGATTTACCGTGAGCTTTGGAATACGAATACCAAAATAATCCACCAAGCAAAAGCCAACTATTTTAAAGGCGCATTCAATTCCACCTCCCATCTCCTATCTAAATTCTGGAAAGTGGTCAAATCGCTCCTCAGCCCTCCATCGCAGCCCCCCACCCCTTCCCTGCAGGCAGGTGGACTTACCATCACTGACCCCCACAGTGGCCACATTGTTTAACTCACTCTTCACAACTAGCCATGCCACTCCCATGTCCGCACCTCACCCTGCTCACTACCCCTCCATGCCATCTAGTGGCACACCTTCAGCTCACTCCTTTTCCTTCCTGCTGGTCACCCCGGTCAAGGTATATAATGCACTGGTTGCCCTCAACCCAAGTAAGGGCAAATGTCTCTCCGGACTGGACTACAAAATGCTCCACGTATCGGCCCCTGCCATGGCCCAACCCCTGGCCTCCCTTTTTAATTTATCCTTCTCCCTAGCTAAATTCCCCTCTGAATGGAAACATGATATTGTAATCCTGCTTCTCAAGAGTGGTGACGCATCAAACCCAAACAACTATCGGCCCATATCTCTCCCACCGATTCTGACCAAACTACAGAAGTGCTTGGTTCTTTCTCGCCTATGCACCTTTCTGGATTCCTCCTCCTTTATTCCTTCTACCAGTCTGTTTTTAGGAAATCCCACTCCACCACTACCTCCCTTCTCAGGATCACCGATTTCATACTCACTGGGATGGATGCTGGCCACATCACAGCTGCCATCTTCAACGACCTGGTTAAGGCATTCAATACTGTGTCGCACTTTCTCCTCCTGGCAAAACTTTCCAGTGCTGGACTATCCAACTGGGCCACATCTTTGTTCTTCTCATACCTCACTGGCAGATCCCAAGCCATCCAGATCAGTTCTGCCACCTCTGCACCCATCACAATCACCTCAGGGGTACCGCAAGGCTCTGTCCTATGCCCACTCCTGTGCTTGGTCTTCCTGAAAGACCTGCTTTCTGCCTGCCCACACTCCTCCATCCACAAGTATGCAGACAACACTGTGCTGTAAACATCTGGCCCCTCAACCACAGAGGTTGCGTCAGACTGCAGCAAGATTTTACCTCAGTCCAGCACTGGCTGTCCTCAAATCACCTCCTCCTCAGTACCAGAAAGACAATATCATTAACCTCTGGCACAAGGCAGAGAATTTTGAGGCTCCCTTCCCAGATCACATTCCACACCCTGAAACAGTCCCCCCTGGAGTCCCACATCTCCTTCAGATACCTCGAAGTCTGGCTTGACCAGCACCTTAACTTTTCCATGCACATTGACTCCATACTCAAAAAGCTGCACCCCAGACTTGGAGCACTTTATCAGAACCATGACAGCATCCCCCTACCTGCCAGGAAGGTCATTGTGCAGAAAATGATCCTCCCTGTCCACGACTTTGGGGACATAGTCTACTGCGCTGGCCCCAAGTCCACATTAGCCAGACTCAACCCTCTTTTCCACTCTTTCTATCATTTTGCCCTGAACTGTCCCTACTCCACACACCACTGTGTCCTATATCAATCTATGCACTTCACCTCTCTAGACATTCGCAGACAGACCCACTACACCAAGATCCCAGCCAAGTTTTGGTCCCAGCGACTCCCCTTCTACCTCACCGATGCCCTAACCAACCCCAGCACCCATGCATACTCTCTCAGAAAATCTGACTCTGGGTCCCTTGCTGTTCCTCACCGGTCTACTACCATCGGTCAGGCAGTTTTCAGCTACCACATTCCTTTATTGTGGCACTCCCTCCCAGCTTATGTTTACCACTTTTTCTCCCTCTTGCAACTCAACTCCATGCTCTAAGTCCATTTTGCCCCTACCTGCACATGTGTCTAGGTGTTCTCCAGTCTCTAAGGGAATGTCTGTGTATATCTGCACCTAGGAATGCAATGAATCTGTGCCAATCTATTGTTCTCTCACCTACTTTGTCTCTCACAGGGGTCAATTTGTTAGAGGTCTAAACTATGTATTTATTGTATCATGCTGTATTAACTGTGTCTACCTACTGATTTTCTCGACCCACTATTGTCTAGCAAACAGGACCTAATGTTAGTGATCCCCCTGCTATGCAATATCATTTGTTTATACTGTCTTCATCTGTTATCGATGTTGCCCGCTCCCCCAGGATGCATCTGGAATCGAGCAGTAGTCCGCTTAGCATGCCTTCCTCGTAAAATGCTTAAATAAATAAGTAATATGTTGCCTCATTACATGATTGACTCACCAAATATAGAATGTTTGAAAAAAAAAAGATTAGCTGAACACATAGACACCACAGAATATATATGAGTCACAGCTGTATATCGGAGGGTAGACAAGAAGTGCCTTTGGTACACATCTAACATACAAATAGGTAACAAGGAACCTAAGTACCTAAAACACAAGAACTTCAATCCAGCCAAAAAATTTCTTAAACACGATCCAGATAGAATAAGTATAAACATTTACAATGATTACTGTTTAATCTGGAAACTCTAATTTAACAGCATGAAAGTCACACGTGGGATTTGGTAGGGGAGTCATTTTATGATTTTGCTTGTATTTACACATGACAGTTAAACCATTAGTGAAGTGTCAGTGGCTCAGTAGGTAGCACACTCGCCTCTGAGGCCGGGAGATCAGAGGGCTGTGGGTTCAGTTCCCACATCTGGCACTTGGGTTAATATCCCAGTACTGACACTGTCGTGCAGCATGAGAGGGGTGCTGCACTTCTGAGGTGCCGTCTTTCGGATGAGACATTAAACCGAGGTCCCATCTGCCTGGATTGGTGGTAGTTCAGGTGGATGTTAAAGATCCCATGGCACTTATCGAAAAGAGTAGGGGAATTTCCCCGGTGTCCTGGGCAAATTTCCCTCATTCACTAAAAATACCACCAACAGCTTAATCTGGTTCAAGGTCAGTTGGCATTCATCTGTATCCCCCTCCCCCGGGTCGTGCCTGAAAATAGGCAGGATTTGTCTAGTGCACTTACCCGGTCAACAAAAGCTAAATAAAAAATAAAATAAATAAATTAATTGAATGGTCCGTTATATTTATTTTTTATTGTAGAAATTTTCAATGTACAGTACGATAACCTTTTAAAGTAAAACTTCCACCCAAAAGTCAGGTTTACTGTGAGGCAATAAAATCATACTGTAGAAAGGCTTTTATTCACCCCTTGGGAAATGCTCATAACAAATACAGAAATTATTAATGGGTCAAATAAACAAGTAAATAAATAAATAATTAAGGTTGATAAGGAGAGTCTCTTTAAGCTGAGTGGCAACCATAATATGAGGGGCCACAGTCTTAAGCTGGAGGTTGGGAGGTTTAGGAAGGAGGTCAGGAAACACTTCTTCACAGAGAGGGTGGTGGACACTTGGAATGCACTGCTGGAAGAGGTCATCTCCTTGAAGATAGTGGGCAGCTTTAAGAGAGGCTGGGATAAACATAGGGGGAAGGTAAGTATCATGGTTAGGGAGGATGGGAGGAGCTGGAACGGAGAGCAGAGACATTAGCTAAAGCTGTGGACCCTGCAATATGAGCAGACTTGATAGATCAACTGGTCTTCTTCTGCTGGCTTCTTTGTATGCTTGTATGGAATAGTGGCACTTTGGAATTATTTTTAGAATAATTATTTGTCACACCTAGCATAGCCTCTATTGTCATATGACATGACCCCTGACTATTCTAGGTAATTAACATAGTATCTGATATCTTTGTCATGGCTAGTGCTTGGCGCAATTTCAATTACTATTGTGAAATTGCACAAAATCATCAATTTCACATTCAAGCAAATTTCTTGAAACTATGTCAAAATTCAGTACAATTTTGCTCTCCTTTTTTTCAGCATTGCACATTTTTCCTCAAATTGTATGTTGTTTTAAATGTAATTTCTTAAAAAATGTGCAATTTCAGCAAATAGCACAATTTTCTCAAACTGCACATTTACAAAAGTTGGCATTCTTAAAAAAATGTACAATTTCAGCACAATGCCACAGGATGAGCATAAAGAAATAACACTTAAAAATTTGCATTTTGACAAATTTTAATCTGCAAAATTGATTTTATCAACACTAATTGTGGTTTCCATGAACATTTGAAGAATATGATATACCCATGTACCTTTTTGTATAGCAAGAGACAACCAGTAGGTATCCAAAATGACAGCTATTTGGCTGTTATCACAATAACCTCTGAGTCTGTTAATTTGAATTATATTTTCTTTTTTTAATTTTCACTGGGAACATGTTTGATAACATAATACACAAGTGTTAAATTGGACAGGAGGCCACAGGAACTGAGTTCCACCACCTCTTTAAGAATGTTGTAACAGTTTCACCACCTTCGTCATCTTTCTTCATTGACTACTATAGGAGAGTTTAACCACCTAGATATGACAGTTCCACCACCTACAAATCTAGATGTGAGAATTCCCCAACCTACATATTTCAAATTAAACTATTGATAATACATATCATTCTACCTAATATTCTTCAGGTGAAGCTACCTCTGGCTGGAAGCTGCAATACTGAACATAGGATTTGCAAGAAAGCAGGTTGTGCTCACAACAGAGGGAGGTGAACCTTATAATTGTCTTTGGTTTGTAGCAGATATTCTGCAGGTGGAGGCTACTTCTAACCAAAAGGTGAAATAAGGAACTTAGAATTATCAGGAAAAGACAGTCTTTCAAGCAACAGATGGAGGTGGATCTAGCTTTACTTTTGTTACAATTCTTAAGATTTTCAGTGCAGGAAGAGTTTAAACCCTGGGCTAAGAATTTGTCATAAGTCCTGAAGTAAGTGCAGGTACAGGCTGTGTATTTGACCCAGACAGTGCCCTAGAGGGTGGAAACTGTTTTTTGTGTTTATCTGTGTGTGCCTAAAAAGGCCAGACCAGACTGTGTCAGGAAGAGCTTACATCATAGCTACTTATCAGCCAATAGCTTTGGAAGAGTCTTACAGACCTGAGCACAATAGTATTATAAGCAAGTGTTTTATAGCAAACTCATCAGAACAGCTAATATTCTTCAGGTGAAGCTACCTCTGGCTGGAAGCTGCAATGCTGAACATAGGATTTGCAAGAAAGCGGGTTGTGCTTACAACAGAGGGAGATGAACCTTACAATTGTCTTTGGTTTGTAGCAGATATTCTGCAGGTGGAGGCTACTTCTAACTGAAAGGTGAAATAAGAAACTTCGAATTATCAGGAAAAGACAGTCTTTCAAGCAACAGAGGAAGGTGGATCTAGCTTTACTTTTGTTACAATTCTTAAGATTTTCAGTGCAGGAAGAGTTTAAAGCATAGCTGACTTATTTTGGGGCTGACTGCTTTCAGAGTACAAACCACCAGGCTGTTTTGGGGATGGGAAGGTTTACCTGTGTCTGACTTGGATGTCTGGATTTTTCTCTGTTTGATTAGCAGGGTATTTTCTCTGTCAAATTGTTGTGTAGGGCATCTTGCTGACAGGAAGGCACTCATCGCAGCGGTGGGTCAGAGCTTTTTGCTGATTGTTTCATGAGGGCACAGTTTAGGCCCAACCCCTGCCACCCCTCACCCCACCCACCCCTGGAAATAGTTCCTTTTACCTGGGGTTCTGACATCATTTCCTCAAGAATGCAAGGTGCATATCACTGTCATATCCTCTATAGCACACTGCACTGACATTATAAGCATACACATTGTATAATATATATATATATATATATATATATATATATATATTTTATATAACAAACCAATCACACACACATACACACACACACCACACACACACACAGACACAAAGTAGATAAACATGTGGGGAGTAATGCAATGTAATGGCTGTGGGGCAGCAGTCTTCTGGGAGTCTTTCTGGAGGCTGAGATGCTGCCATTTGCAGACAACTCTCTTCCCTGAGGGAGGAAGTTGCCTGTCTTCAGGCCACACTGGACAGTAGTAAGGGAACCTTTCCCCAGGCCACACTGGACAGTAGGAAGGGAACCTCCCCCATCCAGGGAGCACCAGAGTCACCACCACCACCACTACCTCAGGGGTTGCGAAGAAAGCACAGCAGTTGGACCACAGTGGGCTCAGGGAGGGTGAGGATGGTGGAACAGAGGCACACCCAGTCAGTTGTTCCACTCCACAATCCATACACCATTCTGGGGGAGCATAGCTCCCCTATGGATGCACCCACAGAGGACACTAGGGAGGCTGAGGACAACTGTCTCAAGGGAGGCCCACAGGAAGGAGGCAGAGGACACCACAGGGAAAGGAAGCAGCTCCTGGTGGGGGACTCAATTATTAGGGGGATAGAACTGGGGGGAGCAGGGAAAACTGAAGTAAGGTGCCTGCCTGGTGCCATGGCTTGGAGGGACAGGAAGCGCATCATCAGGATCACAAGAACAGCTGCACGGGAGTCTGAGCTGGATGTCATTGTCCACCTAGGGACAAATGACTTGGCTCATCATGAGATTAAAGCAGTGCAGGAGGACTTTGTAGAGTTGGGGAGGGGCCTAAGACAAGTAGCACACACAGTATCCTTCTCAGAGGTGCTGCCTGTCAGTGGCATGGGTGAGGCAAGGGTACTTTGCACCATGCAGTTTAATGAATGGTTGAAAAAATGGTGTGGAGCACAGGGGTTTGGCTTCATTGGGAACTGGGGTTCCACCGGGAGGGACACTGGCCTATATTGGCAGGATGGTCTGCATCTGTCCAGGAAGGGAACAAGTCTTTTGAGCAATCAGTTTAAATGCTTCATTGTCAAGCTTTTAAACTAGTCAAGGGGGAGGCACTGATAAGCAGCAGGAAAATTCCAGCCTCTTCCTACAAAACAGGGTACTAAATGAGAAAAAGACCGAGGTAGAAAGGTCAGTGGGGGATGCTGCAACAGAAGGTAAAGCCATCACAAAATGGAGAGCAATGAGTACCAATGCCTGTAGTCTGAGTAACAAGCTTCCTGAATTAGTGGCCTTGATGGAGGAGGAACATCTGGATATCATGGCAGTCAAGAAACATGGTACACACAAAACCATGACTGGGATGTAAACATACAAGGATACACTATCTACAGGAGGGACAGGAAGGGTAAAAGAGGAGGAGGAATAGCTCTTTACATAAGGGAAGGAATCAAAGCAACAGAACAAAAGGGTAAACAGGGAGGAGAACAAGCACTGTGGGTAAATTTGGAGACAGGCAATGGCACCACAATCTGCAAAGGGATTATATACAGACCCCCTTCTCAGGGGAAGGAAATGGACAAGGAAATGATAGAAAGTATACTTAGAATGGCAGAAAAAGGGGAGATTTTGCTGATGGGTGATCTGAATATGCCAGATGTTAACTGGAGTGCTGTTGCAGCAGCCACTTCTAAGAGTGGGGTTATTCTAGATGCCCTACAGGGGGCATGCCTTAAACAACTAGTATTGGAGTCCACTTGAGAGGGCACAATCTTAGACCTGGTTCTCTTAAATGGAGATGGAGAGAGGATCACAGATGTAGAAGTGGGTAGCCATCTGGGAACTAGCGACCATTGAACAGTATGGTTCACAATAAACACAGCAATAGAGTCAAGCCATACAAAGGCAAATGTACTGGACTTTAGGAGGGCTGACTTTACCAAAATGGGTGAGTGCCTAAGGAATGCACTAGCAAATGGGCAGGAAGAAGGGGTGGAAGAACAATGGGGAATAATAAAACTGCCATCACCGAGGTAACAAGCCTTTGTGTGAAGCAAATAAACAAGATGAAACAATGTAAGAAACCACTATGGTTCTCAAAGGAAGTGGCAGTGAAGGTTCAAGAGAAAAAGAAAGCATTCAGGAAGTACAAGGAATCACAGAAGCAGCAGGACAGAGAACTGTATCAGTTAAAGCAAAAGGAAGCTGGGAAGGCAGTCAGAACAGCAAAGGCCCAAACCAAGGAAAAGATAGCCAACTCAGTTAAGAAGGAGGATAAAACCTTTTATAGGTACATCAGGGAGTGAAGGAAGACCAAGGGAGGGATAGTGAGGCTTAATAAAGAGGAGGGAGGGTGGGCAGAGAGTGACTGTGAAAATGCAGAGATACTAAACAAATATTTTTGCTCAGTATTTACAAATGAAGAGGGGGAGGTACCTAAAACTAACAGTAGAAACACTCTGGATACAGAAGTTGATACCAGTCCATTTACAGAAGAAAGGGTTCTGAAAGAACTCTTAAAACTGAAGGTGGACAAAGCAATGGGGCCTGATGATCCCTCTGTACAGACAGCTGGTCAGACCCCATTTGGAGTACTGTGTGCAGTTCTGGAGACCCAATCTCCACAAAGACATAGTCAGGATAGAAGCTGTCCAGAGGAGGGCAACTAAAATGGTGCAGGGTCTGCACCGGAAGACAAATGAAGAGAGACTTAATATGTATAGCCTTGAGGAAAGGAGGGAGAGGGGGGACATGACAGAAATGTTCAAGTACCTCAAGGGAATCAACAAAGTCCAAGAGGGTAGCATCTTTCAAAAAAAGAGGTGTGCAAGAACAATGGGGCACAATTTGAAGATAATGGGGGGGCGGCTCAGAGGTAATTTAAGGAAGTATTTTTTCCCAGAGAGGGTTGTGGATGCATGGAATGGCCTTCCAGAGGAGGTTGTGGAGTCAAAAACAGTGGTGGAATTCAAGCATGCATGGGACAGTCATAAGGCAATTCTAGGGGTTGGGGGTAGGAAGAAGTAGGCTGCTGGTTAACTAGGATCTGCAGCGCATCCATTAGGTAGGGAAATGGGCAGACTGGGTGGGCCAAGTTGTCCTTATCTGCCATCAAATTCTATTTTTCTATGTTACCTAGATAAGGTTGCATTTTGCTTGTTTCTTTCTAGTATTCCCATGTATACCCACATATGTTTCATCACTTTATAGAGGAAGAGTAATTGGAAATGAAGGCTAAGAGAAATCTGAGTTTGAATTGTGAATGTAATTTGAAATCCTATCAATTCAGGAAGTAATAATACCATACTTATTAACATTACATTCCTGCCCTTGAGAACTTATTAGGTCATTCTGTTGATGATTCCTCATAAGGGAATATACAGACTGATTATCTGTATTTCCTTTTTCATCCATGCATTCTTTTGAATAGACTGAATACTACTACAGTATTAGAAGAATGATTAGTCTTTAACAATTTTTCTTCTTCTTTTTCCTTGGTTTACTCTGAAGTAAAGTTGCTGCCTCAGTTATATTAAGTTGCTGAATATTTAAGGAATGAATCTAATTTTTTTACATAAGTTAATTTCCAGTTTGTTATTCCTTAATCCAAACTACAAATACATTCCATTCAATTAATTCTCATAGAGACCTTCATCTGAAGCTTGGAAGGCACAGTAATAGAATATGACTGAAAGCAATCATAATAATGCTTCATTTTTGTTTTTGTTATAAGAACATCAAGGATAATTTCATTTCTAAAAGAATTGATTCTAAGTAAAGAAATATCCTCTCGGATAATATAGAATTGTTCAAGAATCATAGTGTAGGCAATATATAGATTTTGAATAGCTTCTAGAGTTTTTTTAGTTAATTGCTTGGGGTAGTTTTCTATCAGATGTGTACTATTATTAACACTCAGGCCAATTAAGAAAAGGAGACTCATGAAATTCTCTGCCAGGATTAGGGCTTTGACTACTGAGAAAAGTTGATTCAGGTAAACACATCTAGAATGCAAATTTTGCATGATTTCTTCTGCTAGCATTCTCAGCAAATGGACAGTAGCTTCAAGCTGTGTTCTTGCCAAATCTGCATTATTCAAAGAGTGTGTTCTTTCCAAACTACTTCTTTTGAGCATGTTTATTGAGGATTGTGTTCAGGATTTCAACAGACTGCTGTTACTCTCTGAATGGGGTAATATGTTTTAAAGTGTGTTTACAAGAAGGTTGGTCCAAATAAGCTTCTAATCATAGGCAACTTCAATCTAAACTGACTTGAGAAAAAATTATGCTCTCTGACCATAACCACACACAGCTTATAACCTCCTTAACTAGGATCTCCCTTAAAGGTCATCTGCATACTCTCCTTGACTGGTCTATTTCATCTGGGGCTGATAGATCACTTGATCTGGTATCCTTTCTGATGCCATCACTGATCACACTCCTTTTACTGTGTACAAAAAATGAAGTTGCCTAACCCCCCCACCCCCCACCAAGGTAATCCTCCTTAGAGAGGTTTATAAGCTAGATGTTGGCTGTCTTGTTGAACTCATCAGCATATATTGGTCTACTCTATGATGTCCTCTCAATTTTCTTTAAAACATTTTCTTCACTACAAGATGCCTATGACCCTCTTATAAGGAGGACAGTCAGGGATATTGTCACTAACTGACTCCATAGTGACTTCCTATCTCTAAAGAAGGCTACAGAAAAGTGCTGGGAGGCATTAATGTCCTCTTAATCAGTGGCAGACCTCCTTGAGTACAGACAGCTTAGAAATATCTGCAAGCAAGCCATTCACGCTGCCAAGAGTTGGTGTTGTAGAGCTGTCCTACTTGCCTCAGCCAATGACCAATGGAACTTTTGGAGAGACATTAAGAGTTTAATTGACAATTTTGTAAAACAGCATACGTGTAACCTGCCAGGAATAGTCAACTGTAATAACCTGCAAATTATTGCAAATGCATTTACTTCACAGATCTCAGACCTTTCTGCCATCGCCTCCCTGTTCTCATGTCCTTCAGTGCAATAGACCCAAATTCCCTCCATCTTCATCTTCCCTTTTTCCTTAAAGCCATAACCTTTGGGGAAATTAGTAGGCTGTTGGGAAATCTCTCCCTTATACCAGTGCAGGACATGACAACATGGAGCCCAGATTTATCCATCTGGGTGCCTCCTTTCTTGTCCATCCAAACACTTACCTATTCATCTTGTCCCTGCTTTTTGGTATTATCCTAAACATCTTGAAAATTATCAGAGTTGTTCTGGTCTTAAAGCACAGGGTCACAAATGTATAAACATCTGCCACTCCATTGCAATCCTCTCTACAATTAGCAAAGCCCTTGCAAAAGTTGTGTCATCCCAACTGACTGACTACCTCTATCCATAGAATCTATTTGAGCTAGAGAAGCAAAGATTCCATAATGGATACAGTTCAACCACAGCTCTTACAAAAGTGTCATTGGAGATTAAAACCTCCATGGTCCAGGATAATATGACAGGGCAGTCTTTGTGGATATATATATATATATATATATATATATATACTGTATGATGCTTTTGATCTAGTTGACCACAATCTGCTTTGCTTCAGGCTCCTTGTTCTGAGTCTGTCATCTCATGGAGTTGTCAGAATTGCCAATTACATTCAAAATAGATAACAAACCATCAAATGTAATAGAATCCTACCTGGTTTGGATCCTACTAGGCATGCTATATCTCAGGGGTCCATCTTTGAGCAAATCCTGTTCTCCCTTTTTGTCAATGATCTTTCTCAGGTGCCCTCCCACTTCAATATTACTGCTCCATAAACAGATGACCTAGTACCCCAGCCAACTCAAGCAATTCAAATCTCATCAATTCCCCACCAAATGTTGACTTTTATCCCCGAATATGTGCTCTGTAACTGATGTGATTTGTCAATGTCATTTGAAATCCTATCAATTCAGGATGCATCTTCACTTATTTGCTTGGTATTTATGCAATCTTTTATTCACATTTTTTTCCTATGTTGCTTATTTTTGTTTCACCCAATCTTTATTTCATTTTTTATCCTATTTTGTTGTATATTTGTATGGAATATTTCATATTAACACCTTTTCTGACCTTTGTAATCTCCTGGGTCATACTGTATGTGCTGTACTTGTATAGTGTAAACACCTAGTGAATAAAAAACTTAATGAATACTGTAAATTTTCATGTCTAGATTGATTTAAGACATGTTTTGTTCCTAATAAAGAGATGTATTTGCCTTGATAGAAATGACTTCATCCTCACATAATTTAGTCTGTGAATCTTTATAAGTTTTCTGTGGCATGGGATCTTGTAAAGGATGAGCTGGATCAGATATAATATAATTTTACAGCCGGGGGCAGGGGGGTTGGCACTTTGTTATTTCTGTATATAAATGTTATCCTTCAGACATGGTTTGTTGGGTTGCAGAGAGTCCTAACATGCTTTATTTGGCAAGGGGAAACCACTTAGAATAGCATTTACTAAACGTACTACTCCCAAGGAAGAGTGTGGTCTCTGTCTTTCTAATTTTTATTTATATTATCTGGTAATACATAGTAGTTGGTATTTTCAGTGGTATCAAGACCCACAGAGGATTCTGTTTCCTTATAAATAATCTAGTGGATGAAAACTGATTTTTTTTCAGTGTAGACAACTGAAACTTAGTATTACTGCCCTTTGACAGGCACTGTCTAATAATCTCCCCTGTGCCCTCCATTCTCTGCCTTTGACTACCTTGGTGAGGGTTCATAAACAACTTTGTTCTTTGCTTTGTCTTGACCTCATTAAGGATATTTCTCAATCTACATGGGGCAAGGGTGTAGACAGGCATACTCACTGTACACATTTGTGTACAGTTTTGTTGAGTGTCTGCCACAAACCATAAGCCACTCTCTTAATATTATCATTCTAATCTGTAGTATTTGGGTTAGTGTAGGCCACTGATTAATTGTGGGGTGTAACTGTTGAGATTGTGTGTACAAAATGGAAATTTCTGGCTACACTTCTGATATGGGGTAACCCAAACTGAAAGATAGCTGGTCAGGTCATCACTTCAGCTTTTTAGTCATATCTTGAGATTAAATCAGTTGAGCAGCTTACATGTAATGGGGTCCTTTTTTTAATGTTTGGATTTTCAGTGGATATATCAAGCTCCCACTAAGGACTGTTTTAAATATTTACAACTTTCCCATTCTCAATATAGTAATTTTGTGTCTGGGCAATAGACTAATATTTATGTTCAGAAATTACTCATTTTTGACCCTACAGCACTCTCTCCTCATGCTGATTCTATTTTTTTTTATTCTCAGTTTCATTATTTGCTTCCTACTAAAGAGGTGGGAACTGCAAGTTACTGGGATCAGGCTGTTCCCACTTCTGTTGGAACTTATGACTGGTCTCATATTTGGGGAATGTGTGTAAATTTCTTAAGTGGGGCAGGTATCGCTATGTGCAATTTCAGTTTCATAAGTTGATTCAAGCTATGGGGCTTGTCTCCATCATGCTTGCCATTATTATTTTTTAGAACATAGTAGTTTTGTCATAGAGGAAGTTGTTGAGCCTAGTTTTAAATGTGCCCATGTTTGTGCTCTTCACCACATTTGTTGTTACGCTATTTCATGCAGTCACCACCCTGACTGTAAACCAATGTTTCCTTAAGCTTGTGTTCCACCTTGGCAAATCCAATTGCAAGCTGTGCTTTCTAGCGCTAGTCCAACCAGGTTTGAAGGATAGTTTAAGATCTTCTCTTAATGCAGTATCTTTAGATATTTTAAACATCATGCATAGGTCTCCCCTTAATCTTCTAAAATGTGATGAATACAATTTGAGTTTAGTCACTCTCTCCTCATAAGATACATTTTTCAGTCCAGTCACTGATTTGGTAGCCCTGCCCTGTACACTCTCAACTCTAGTAATGTCCTCTCTATTTTTTTGTTATATAATCTTTACTTCACCCTGTTATATTAATTAAAATGGATAAAGCACCCTCTGATTCTTATACACATTGTTACAAAGATACTGGCTCTTTGTTATATATTATGTATGCATGCAAGAAGGTAACACCTTTTTGGGACTCCATATGTTGACATCTTGATCTCTTTTGGTGTTAGAACAAGCATTTTCTCCAGATATCTGCCTTTTGAGTGTGTATGGAGATAATCTAATGGGTGGGCAGTGAAACCTTATGGCTTTGCTATCTGCCTGTGCTAAGAAAGCTATTTTACATCACTTGTGTGACCAGACCAGTTCTACTTATTTGGAGTGATATAAAGACATTTTGTTTGCTGTACAGGCAGAGAAAATTATTGCCAGAATGGCAGACCATTAGGTGGTGTTTAAGGAGATCTGGGAAACTTTCAATGCCCTACTTGTAATACACACTTGACAAGGAACCTTTTTTTTTAGTTCCTCTTTTTTTTTTTATGGATTTTTGTATTAGGTGTGCCTGGATGGGGTACTTTGTCTTGTTTTGCCTTAGTCTTGTACTTGTTTATATCTTTTGTGTTTGAAACCTTTTCTAGATTATTTTTATTTAGGCCTCCTTTGGGATTTGTATAGCTATCCTGCTCTATAGTTGAGGGGAGGTCTTCCTTTTTGTAGGGAGGGAGGTTGGTTTGTTGTTTTCTGATTTTATTCTACTTAGGTATGTTTGTATTTGTTTGTTGTACTTTGTTTATGGTTTCATTGTTTGTTTTGTATTGTTGTATTTTTTCTTGTTATAATTTGAATATATTCAATTAAAAAAAATGCTCTGAGTAAATTTAGTTATCTGCTCCTATCTAACGTTGCATACATATTTTTTTTTTGGTAGAGTTTGCACCTATAACTGATTTTCTAGGTCTAGATTTCATTGTCTTATTTGCAGTAGGTTTATCCAAAGATATTTCAATATGTTTCAGACATTCTGGGCCCAATGTTCCAAAGTTTGCTGGGTGAAAATGGGTATTTGTATATCCCAACCAGGTTTTGTGCCATAGCATGATGTTTTTAAAGGGGTAGTTAAACCCATTAACAGGATTGGCATGTACAAAACATAATATATGCAGGTGGGCAAAGGGTGGGGCAGGGACAGGAATACCCATGCAGACCTATATTAAGCACATTTGTGCTGTACAAAGGGGATTAGCATTGTCACTTTGTGCAGCACAAATATCACCAAACAAAATCTCATCTTACACTGGGCAGATCAAGTGGCTACCAGAGTAACTGTAGCTAACAACCAAGATGGCTGATGGGGGAGCAAAACTGCCCCATGATTGTCCATGCCCCTCCGATCACATCCCAGAAGTTCTGAAGTACATTCCCTGGTCTGTAGTGGTCCCCCTGAACACAACCGCAACTGCTGAGGAACACTGTCCCCTGTGCCCCCACTGTCTCCCCTTCTATTGCTGTCCTTTTAAGAATAAAAAATATGTGCCTGATGTCCAGTGTTTTCACCCTCACTTCCCCAGCCCTGTACCAATCCAGCATGTCCCTGGTGTCCAGTAGTTCCTTTCACACTGATCACTAGCCCTAGTAGAACTCTCACATGCCCTGGTGCCTAGTGGACCCCTGCCCTCTAATCACCTGACCATACAGTATGCCACAGACACACTGTGGTGTCCAGTGGTCTCCTTGGTCATCAATCCCTAGTCCCATGTGCAAAATCCCAGTACCCTGGTAGTCTTTGACCACCATCCTCCAATCCCCATCCTCATAGGCTGCCTACATGTAATTGACATGTGGTACCCCCCCTCCACTGTCCAATCCCCATCCCTGTATATGTGTACTCCAAAAAATCTGATCACAAAATATGCTGCCGGGCTGGTGTGTTCAGAACAGGCAGCAAGCCTGACAGTTCAAATCAAGTGTAGAGAAATACCACACTCACAGAGGAATTAGCCACACTTGTGATGCCAAATCAAAATAAAGCTTTAATAGCATAAAAACACACAAGAGAGTGAGGGTGCAGACAAAGCCACTAGCACTACTGCCCTGGCACTTCAGGTCTCACATTCTTCATCAAGAGGTGTCGTAGAGAGTGTGTGTCCTATATATATAGCACAGGACACATGCCCCGTGATATGAATAGGATGTGCACTCCCTGCTTTGTTATACAGTGGTTGAATGAGGAGGTGAGTGTAGCAGTGTGCCATTGTCTGTATCAGTTTGACAGCACTGGCACTTATGGTGGGGGTTTTGGCTGGAAGGTGTCCCTAGATACCAGGGATTATGCTTATGGTGCTACCGGGATGGGGATCAGTGGGTGGGGGGTACCTCTGATTACCAGAGACATTGCCATATTTAGTTTGGTTTTCTGTTTTTCTGGGGCCATTCTGTGAGCCTCTACAGGTTGCAGGTGTATATGCATACAGGGCCAGCAACTGGAGACTTAGGGGAACAATACATGCCAGATACGTGCAGGCAGCCTATGGTGATAGGGGTTGCAGGATGGGGGAGCACAGACCCTTAGGGTACTGGAGTTTTGCACATGGAACCAGGGTTCAGTGACCTGGGGACTACTGGACACCACAGTATGTTTGTGGCATATGGGCTGGTGATCAGAGGGCAGGGGGTCCACTAAGCACTAAGGCATGCGAGAGTCATAATGGGTCTGGTGATTGGAAGCTGGGTGGGACCACAACACACCAGAGACATTTATGATATTTTTAAGGTGGCAGTTGGAGGGAATGGTGACCTCCAAAGCTGTGGGAAAAGTGTTCCACAACTGTCAGGGTTGTGTTCAGAAGAGGGGAACACTAGGCACCAGGGAATTTGTTTCATAATTGTCAGGATGCAATCAGATGGGGGGGCACTGGGTACCAGTGGTTCCCTGCTTTCAAGGTGGCTTGGTGATCAAAGGATGGGAGCTGCTAGACGACAGGGTTGTTTAGCTTGTGATAGTTTGGGCACTTGGGTGGGGGTAGCTCCACGCAAACCTGCCACAGTTACCCTTGCAAATGAGCCCATAATGGGCATGCAAATGGCCCCTTAGAACCATACATGCCAAATGGGCTACTTTGCATGTCGCTTTGAATATCACAGCTAGCACTCTAGCACTATCCCCTCTGGTGGTGCTATCTCACTGAACAATAGAACTCAATGTTGGGGCAGTGCTACTTGACTTAGTGCTGTGCCCAAATGGCCCTATATTCAGTGGGATAGTGTCAGCGCACTATCCATCTGAATGCAGCATCCTCAGACTCCTTGGCATGGGCAAGGTGCAATACATAACTTTGCACACTGCTTTCCCCCTTTTTGAATATTGAGCCCATTGTCATTATACATTTGAAGTCAGATGGAGGCAATTACTAATTTTAAACAAATTTATCACCTATAAATAAAGATTAGAGTCTAAAAGGGACTACTTGTATTCCAGTTTCCAATCTTCAAAGACTGGGTATTTTATGAATCCTAACTAAAAATGATATTACAGCATTCTAAATTGCCAGCAGATACAGGCCTCACAGTCAATCTAGTCTGCTTGAGTGTGCAGCACTTCTGTCATTTAGACTGCAGCTGTCCCCTCTCCCATTGATCCTCCACTCTGTATGTCCCCCTTCTTCTTTCTCACACACTCCACCATCCCTCATCAGTTTGGACCCTCCCTTTGATCCTGTCCCACCCCCTCTTGAAGCTGCTCTTCATCATCAATGATATCACCTCCTCCAGCAGCACCTTCCACCCTGTAACCACCCTTTCTGTGAAATAGTGCTTCCTAATTTTCCTCCTGAATCTTCTTCCTTCCAATTTCAAACTGTGTCCCCTGGTTTCCTTCCCTCCTTTTAATTTGAACATACTCTATGAGTTTACTGTTTATACTCTTCAGGTACTTGAAGGTCTCAATCATATCCCCTCTCTCTCTCTCTCTTCTATCATCCAGGGAGTACATATTGAGTACCCTCAGTCTCTCTTTATATGGCTTATGTCCCAATACCAGGATCATTTTCGTTGCCCTATGCTGTACCCCCTCCAGAAGCTTGATGTCCTTTTGATTATTGTGTGGGCGGAACTCCACAGATGTTATTTCATCAGTGTGTTTAGAAGAGCACTATGGAAGCACGTGACTGGACCGCTGTCTGGTGTGCTTCCACAGTTCTCTGCCACATGTCCACTATGCTGTTTATGCAGCCCTTCTCCATGGGCCGCATAAACACACACCTTTCATGGGGCTCTACTTTTCCTTTTGCAACTGAGGAAGTGACAGCCACCATTCTCAAGATGGTAGTGCCGACTCAAACTGTGCATGCATATCATGCATGCACAGTTCTGTCGGCACCATCAGCTTGGTAAAAGTGTCCCTGATTTATGAGGCGAGATATTGAGATGTACAATTCTTAATCACCAGGGTCCTGAACTGCATTATAAGTTCAGCAGCTGAGTTACAAGAAGTACATTCTTTAGAATCTTGATCAGTGAAAAGCTGAAATCCATGCATGCAATTTGAGTGCAGCAGCCTGACTGACTCTAGCACCTAGCGCTAGCAGATAGCTGGTCCAGCCTATTACCATTCATTACAATGCTTGATTCTACTCGGCCTCAAAATACACAAGGGTGCAGTACACAGCATAGGATAGTGGCAGTTGTAGTTCTTTCACCAAACTTACCCTTCGGAGATATCAGTATGTTTTCTCTTGAGCTGCTAGGATGAACACTACATCTCCTAAAAACAGCTGGTGGGCAGAGGATGCAGCTTTCTGCTGGTGAAGTTCTTTTGTTGAAATGGCAGGGTTTTCTTTGGGGTCTGACTCTAAAGCATCTGACTAAAGTGGGATTCAGAGTGCTGGGAGTGCATCAGGACTGCACATTACAGGAGCTTAGAAAATGTACAAAAAATCCTCTGGCTCTGATTGGCTGATAGGCCTCCCAAGGTGGTCGTCTATCAGACAACAGAGCCCTGCTTTTAAAAGTGCCGATGCAAGTACCTGTTTACACATATTGTAGTGCCATGGAATGTTAAACACAGTCACACCGCCATTTTTTTCACCTTACTGTCCAGTCAGCTAGTTGGTACACAGCTTTAACATCCACACTCCCCCCATACAACATTTTTAAGCTGGAATCAAGTGAAAGCCTAACATTTCAAAATAATACATTATAGAAAGTGCTACCGTGGCAAAAAAAAAACTGTGTAGATTCACATTTGTATTTCGATTCATAAAGCTGCCAGCTAAATTTTAAGCCCCAAGCCGGCAGCATGCATCACTCAATGGTCAAGAGTAGCATGCAGAGTCCCATCAGTTCTGTACCAAACTATCCAGCCACCGTCATATTTTACAAACTACTGTAGCAACTTCCACATTAGTTAAACTGACCAATCAGTTCCCACATAAATGAAGTTAAAAAATAAAAGTGAAACTGGTGGCGAACACCACGATGAGCATTATGTGCCTCCTTCGAAGCTGTTCAGCTTGTTCATCTGCCTTTCACCATCACGCCTCTACCATAAGAACACAGCATCAGTACAGAAGGTACTCAGACACTGCAAACCATTTCTTCTACTTAAATATAAAAGCATCTGTTATTGGTTTACCCAAGTGAAGGGAGATGCATAGTAATCAAAATCACCATTTCCCCCCAGTGCTCACAAGATACACTGCTGCGCCTTCCTCTGCTAACACTCTTAGTGTTAAAGTAGGCAAACTAGGACACACAAGCAGGACTGCTAAATGTACCTTTCTTCTGCTTTGATTTTCTTCATATCCCTAGCATTTTCTTCACTGCTTTACTTTCTCTTATCTGATGTGTCCCTAAGTTAGTGCTAGACACTTGCGGGTATCTAGCTATGCATGAAACCAGGTGGCAGCTGCTTTTCAGTTCCAGTGGATTGTGATAAAAATCTGGGTGGAACCAATGGGGAAAACAAAAAAACAAACAAAAAACACTGAGTAAAATAGTAGATAATAATAAAAATAATAATAATAATAATAATAATAATAATAATAAAAGGTTAAACAAAAGCAGTCTTAAGCCCTCACTCAGTTTGTGTGTGTGTGTATGGGGGGGGGGATGACCATGGCAACCAACTCCAAACTGAAACCTACACAGTAGGTCCAGGTGGAGGAACTATTTTATCACAGAAAAATTGAAACAGCTAAGAGTCTTAACATTTAAACATAAAAATGTATTTTTTTAAAACATATGTAATACAGCTGCCCATTTTCTAAGTACAATAATACCCTCCAGGGTGGGCGGTATGGGCAATGCCAGACTGTCCAGGGGCTATAAGGCCCTCCTCCTGCAGCATCGGGCCTCATTACTACCCTGGGTGGTCTGGTATTGCCCAATACCGCCCACCCTGTCAGGTATTATTGCTTGCTTACCCAAACCCATCCTAAGTCGTTCAACCAGGCAGTGACAGTGGGACTGAACCAGGCCATGCAGGTGAGTGCTGACAGTGTAATGAATCCACATGGTAGGACATGTCCCAGGAAACCTTGCTCTCCAGAAGTAGGATCCACAAAAGTTCAGCTTTAACAGACAATCAATAGTATGTGTGCATTATGCTGGGCTGTGAAAATAATATTATTTTTATACTGGAAGTGTAGTGTAGCGGTTAGAGCACTAAAAAGAGAAAGGGGATATGTAAGTTTGAATCCCGATAAAGCCTGTTGCTCACTGTGTGCCCAAAAGCAAATCACTTGGCCTCCCTGTGCTTCAGTCTCCAAGGCTGAATGAACCATTGAAAATTAGATGCTTTTCTTTAAATTAAACTTTGTTTACTCATCTCTGACCTGGTGAGGATGTACTGCTTATCAGCCTAAAGGATCCCTTCCCACCCTGGCACCCCCCCGGCCTGCCTTGGAGCGGGCATGAACTGTGGCTTGCCTCCCACTGCAGGGCTCCCCCAGGCGACAGAGGGGGATAGTCCACTATCTACCTTGATCCCCCTGGCTGTTTTTTCTGTGTGTGGGAGGGTCATTGAGGACAGATTGTTACATGGGTTTTGCTCTCTGATTGCCTTTCCTCTAGTAGCATTGAACATGCAGTGAAATTAGAGGCATGCTGCCTATGACACCAATCCCAGTGTTTGCTAAAGCATCAGGCTAGCTTGCCTCCTGGCTACCTCCAGGAGTCAAGCTATAGCTGACAGCAACCACCCACCCACCCTGGAGCAGAGCAGTCCATTGGATGCTCAGTTTTCCTACCTCGGCTGGCATTCAAACTCTCCAGACTCACTCCGGAACCTGTGCCTTCAGCACTGCAAGTGGTAGTGCTATTGCTGTTCAGGCAGGCTGGCCTGAATTAGATGCAGCTTAGTTGGGTTTTTGTAGCAGAGCTGCATGAGAGTGGTGTTAGGACTTTGGACTTTGCTGTGTTGGGCTCTGGTGCAATGTCAGTCTGGTGGCAGTAGTTCACTCCCCCTTTCATCTGCAATTGTCCTCTGTCCCACACCATAATAACTGAGTTGTCATGACTGTACCTCTTCTATAGCGCTTGCCTTTGGATGTGAAGAGTGCCATTCCTTTGCACACCAGGCATATGCTAGTGCTGCTACTTGATTGGCTTTCAAGGAATGTATGAGTGCTTGCAGAGCTGAACACATCACTTCTGTACTGTACTTGGCTTCTTGTGAGGCTTGGGTATGAACTGAGTCACCTAGGTGGCAGTGTATCCCACTAGACTGGCACAGAAATAGGGCATTTCAATCAGGGGCATTTGTTAGTCCCCGTATAGTTTTTTTTACCCCAGCAATAATGTTTTTGCAGCAAAAATATCAAGATACCTATTTTTCTTTTCAGTTTTTTTCAGTCTTAAACCATTCTCACTCTATGGTATGTCTGCCATAAAAAATGTATATCTTGGTATAGTGCTGTGCTGTTTACAATTAGACACATGCGGTAACATCATTCCAGTACATCCACATTAAGGAGCTAGCATGAACATTCAACAGGTAACCTCCAATGAAGAGATGTTTATAAAATTGCAACTGGATGCCATCTTTAATGACCTTTATAACTACCCAAAATAAGCTATAAAAGCTGTTTTAAAAATAGCTGAGGAAACTAAGAATATATTGACAATGAATCTAAGGATGTCAGAAACACATTTTTCCTAACAAAAAAAAAACTACATGCTTCAGTTTTTTGTTGACTATCAAGTACTGCTGCTTTATTTGCAGAGATAGAGCATAATTCTCTTCAGGAGGGTCACATGTCAGCAGCCCTGAAGATGGCTGTTTGAAGGCTGTTCCATAAGAAGTTAAATTGTGATATGGATTGTATCATCAAATTATTGGCTAGCTGTCTTTAACCTTCAGTTTTTTCGGCAACGTGGATGAAGCTTCACAGATGTTATGCCATCACAATGCTCTGGTGAATGTCCTCTGGTGCTGTTTATACAGCCCTTTCCTTCCGTGGTCTGCATAAACACATACCCTTTGTAGGGTTCTACTTTTTCTTTTGCAACTGTGGAAGTGACGGCTGCTGTGCCCAAGATGCTGGTGCCTATTCAAACTATGCATGCGCAAGTATCGTGCATGCACAGCTCTGTCAGTGCCACCATCTTACAAACAGCAGACTTCAGAGCAGCAAGAGCTCCAGGTACTCTTTTCCTCACTCTTGCCACACTAACCTCACTCTGAGCAGCCTTATTAGCTCTGACCAGTGACCTGTACAGGGGCAGAATGACTTCCCGTCTCCTAGAGGTGATTCCTCTCATGATGCACCCCAGCATTCTATTGGCCATGGCTTCTGCCCTCCTGCCCTGGATTGAGTGGTTCATTTCCCATTACATGTACTCCCAAATCCTTCTTCTTTGTTGACATGGATAACTGCACTTCCCCAACATGTAACTATTCCCAGGATTTCTGTCCCCCAGGTGCATGACTTTACACTTCTTGGCATTGAACACCAGTTGCTATGTGCTTGACCAAACCTCCAGTCTTGCTAAATCCTCCTGGAGTACTTTATTGCCTTCTACATCTACTTCCACACAGATCTTAGTGTCATCAGCAAAGAGGCTGATCTTACTTTCTATCCCATCCGATGGCAATGAAAATGTTAAACAGTTTGGGTCCCAGCATCGAGCCCTGAGGAACCCCACTTATTACAGCTCTAGGCTTTATAACTACCCTCTGCTACCTATCCTGTAACCAGCTCTTGACCCATCTAACCTATTGTCTCCCTTCTGCTAGGTTGGTCAGCCTTCCATGAGGCACGAGTCAAAGACTTTGCTGAAGTCCAGGTAAAGGATGTACACTGCATGGCCTCTATCTAGTGTCCACGTCACCCAATCAAAAAAGTCAACCAGGTTTGTCTGACAGGATCTGCCTGAGACAAACCCATGCTGCTTGCTGTCCTGGAGACCATTATCCTCCAGAAATTTCACCAGCCTCTCTTTGAGGATTGTCTCCATTAGCTTTCTTATAATGGTGGTAAGGCTCACAGATCTGTAGTTCCTGGGTTCATCCTTGGGCCCACTATTATGAAGGGGCACCAAATGTGACATCCTCCAGTCCCTGGGTATGCACCCCATTTCCAAGGAGGTGTTGAATAAGTCAGCCAGTGGCCCCACCAGGACTTCAGCAAACTCTCTTAGGACAATAGGGTGAACTCCATCAGCCCCAGTTGCCTTATCCACCCTCATGGACTTAAGGCCCTCCATCACTCTATCCACTGTGATCGCCCCACCCGTTGCCCCACCTACTCCCACCCCACCCTTCCCTTTCTTCAGGCATGGGCCCTTCTCTCTCCCTGGTGAATACTGAACAGAAGTACTCTTTGAGAACTTCTGCCTGCTCTGCCCCCTTTTCCGCCCATCCAGCGCCATTGCTGATCCCAATAATCTGATCCTTGCTATTTCTCTTCTTCTGTATATACCTGAAGAAATCCTTTTTCTCTTTTCTGATCCCCTGTGTTAGCCTCAGTTCTCTTGACACCGTGGCTTCCCTTATTATTCTAGTCACCTCCCTGGATTTCCACACATATAACTTCCTATCCTCTTTGGGGTTAGATCTTTTATAGCTCCTAAATGCAGCCCTCTTTTCCCTCACCCTCTCTTCAACCTCCCTGTTCATCCATCTTGGCTTCCTGATCCTGGTTTTCTTGCTCTGGCTCTTTACACATGTGCTATTGACCTCAGACAGGCCCAGCTTGATGATTACCCATTTTTGCTTGGCATCCATGTGTGGGTGAAAGTTAACTATGTGCCCTTCCAGTATAGTTCCCAACATGCCAAAGTCAGCCCTTTTGAAGTCCAGGACCTTGGTCTTTGTTGTGGCTACCTCCTTTCCTAGATTGAGGGAGAACCACATCGTGCGGTGATTGCTTCCCACCTGGGGGAACCTCCTCCTCAATGCCTTGGACTTGTTTGCTGTCCATCAGCATGAGGTCCAGAATGTTCCCCTCCCTAGTTGGCGCTGTTACCTTCTGTGTCAGGTAACTGTCCTGGAAGACCTCCAGGAGAATCTGCTCCCTGGCACATGAGGTACCTGGTACATTCCAATCTACCCCAGGCAGGTTAATGTCCCCAACCACCACAGAGCTACCCTTGCTGCTAAGCCTCCTTAACTGTTATCCCTGCTCCCTATCAATCTACTCCTTTTGAGTCAGGGGCCTATATACAACCCCCAACCTAACCTTGCTACCCTTTGAGCTGTGGAGTTGTACGCATAAGGCCTCCACTCTGCCTTCCTCCCTCTCCTCCCGGTTAGACATAATCCCTTCCCTAACATAGATGGCCACTTCCCCTTTCCCCTTTTCTCTCTCCCTGTGGTATTGTTTGAATCCTGGGATAGCTAGGTCCTATTCATGGTTTTGGATTGCCAATGTCTCAGTGATGGCAGCTATGTCCACCTCCCCTTCTGATACCATTACCTGCATTTCTGTTGCCTTGTTTCCCAGGATCCTAGCATTCAGTGATACCATCCTCCACTGTGATCCTATCCCCTCAGCACCATTTCCTTCCCCCATTACCTCTCCTATTTGATTTTTTCTCCTGCCTTTGTAACCCTAATACTAATTGCACAAATTGTAATATTTAACAGCAGTAAAACAATAGAAAAACATATGACAAAAAGTAAGATTAAGTTAACAAATATTACCAAGTTCAAAAAAGTGTTACAGTGTATACATCAAAATGTCATATGCTTTCTATGATTCAAGTATACCAAAAAATGTTAGATTTTTCAATGCTCTCCTTCTTTGAAATAAACTGCAGCACTGCATCTTCTTTTTACAGCTGCATGGGTGGTGCCCTGCAGATGTTTTGCTAAGAGTTAGAAAAGGGACTGTGGATCACTTGAATGGATTTGGTTGTTGTGTACCTCCTCAGTGCTGCAGGTGAATGTCCACCGTGCTGCCTTATTGGTGGTGCTGTGGATGTCTGCTGTCCCACCCCTCCACAGCTGTATGACCCCTCCCCCCAAAGGGGCATTTTATGAGTGCCAGTCACTTCTGCAGGTGCAGGCAAAACAGGAACAGGTCTCCATGACCAAGATGGCCACCGTGATCTGACTGCATATGCGCACTGCTGTAGCAGTAGCTAGCTTGGGCACATTGGCCTCAGCCATGGTGGGAGCTCTAAGTACTCCTTTACTCAGGCTCACTTAAGTAGCGAATGAGTGTGTGGAAGATACTTTATGAAGAAGGAAGAACACATTCCTTTATGGTTATCTGTGACATTGAATGAACTTTGCAACTAGCCTCTAATTGTTTGGACAAGAATTCTTTTAAAAAAGCTATTTTTAATAATAGGTTCTCTAAAACTAGTTTGAGCTCAGTTTCATTATGCTAACCACAGATTTTACATAGATGTTCACTGTCTTCAATGAAACCCTCTTATAAGAACATCTCGGTTATAAGAACATTTTTGCATGTAATTTAGGGTGTGCTTATAACAGTGTTCCACTGTACTAACAACCAGAAATATGTTTCAGTTCTACTGTATAATGTATACCAAGGGCAGGATTTTCAAAAGCTTAGATTGCCACAAGCTCTGGGTGTGCCAATGATACAGCACATGGGGCTTGTGGCGATCTAATGGGATTTTCTATTCCGTGCAGCAATTGCCACAAGCTAGACCTGTTTTTCTGGTCTAACTTTCAGCAGTCCTTCAGGGCCTTTTTTATGGAGCTTATTATTTAGTTATTGACTTTTGGTAACCAGGTCAGCCCACTGAGACAATGGAGTCACTTTTTCAGGGGTGGCCCGGAATTAGTTACATAAAGTAGAAAATAGCAATTACAGTACAGTGCAGATCACACATACTAATATAAAATAGAAAAGAGCAATTTCAGTACAGTGCAGATAACACAGAAGGCATGAACTGATGAACAATAAAAATTATGATTCAAGCAGTGATAGTAATTAGTTACATACAATTGTGTACATCAAGGCCAATAGAGATAATAAGTATATTCAGTACATGAGCTGAAGCTTGCAGGGGAGATCTCAAAAGCTTGCAAACAATATTTGATCATGCAGAGACAGTTTCCTGAGAGTAGTATTGTAGTATTAACACAGGAGAGAGGAGTCAAGCAAACAGATCAACCAATTAGAAACAAGTGAAATTCAAGTCTGATAATAACACTGACAGGGCACAGGAGCTCAAAGGAGATCTTTTTTTTTTTAAACTCTCTTTATTGCCCCCGGAGCCGGAACTCTCTCAGACCACTCCACTGGCCAGTGTCGCTCTACCGCCTACCGTGAGCCCTGCCATCCTCAAGGACATTACTTTCTTCCTGAACCCCTGGAGGGACATAGAGCCTGAGGAGATTGAAGGGGTGGTGGAAGGGCTCCAGTGTTGGGTGTGTGGTGGCATGGCTCTGGGAGGGCTGTCACCTATCTGGACTGGAGGGTTTTTTCCATGTTTACGCCCCCAGCATGGGATGTACAATGCCGCCCAGCCCAAGATGTGGGTGCTGCCACCCAAGTCTGCAAGACAGCCACCCAACATCTACCCTTGCTAGCAAGCCTATGTGTGCAGCAGTGCCACCGGTCTCCACTGGGGGCCACTGCTGCACCGGGCTACCCCTGGATCCCTCCCCGAGAGAGGAGAGCAGTCCTGCAGATGCTCAATCCACTCTCTCCCCTGCCAACCCCTGGTGGTTTGGGCTCATTCCCAAAGGAGATCTTTGAGCCCCTTTTTGAACTGTATGAGGGTATAACTCATACAGACTTCCAAAGGTAGGGAATTCCAGAGAACAGGGGTTTACAGCAAAAAAAGGATCTACTACTGGTAAATGATTGGACCCTGGGGGTGTCTAGCAGTGAGTTAGTGACAGATTTCAGGGGCCTAGCAGGCTGTCTATATTGAAGGAGGGTAGCAAGGCTCGAAGGAGGTTTCAGTAGCTTAAAGTTCAAACAGTATAGGGAGAAGCATAGCTTTTCATCAAAGCAGGGTCAAAATAAAGTGGCAAGAACATCACAATGGTGGCCCATAGGGTAGGCATCAGCATCAAAGCATGCAGTTTTGTTATAAAGAGTCTTTAGTCTGGCCAGAATGGAGTCACGCGTAGACTGTATAACTGGAGCAGCATAGAAAAGGGTAAGCAATAATGTGCTTCTAGTTGTTGGAAGATGTGCAAGTGAGAAGAGGTAGGAGGCAAGCCTATATAAGAGGCCAAGCTTTTGGTGCAGGACTTTGAAGAGGGCTTCAGCATAAGGTACAAAGGGCATATCTTGGTCTAACACCGCACCACTTCACAGTACATGATTAACCGCACAACTTCCAAGTTGATGCCAGAATTAGTATAAAGCATGAAGTGGTGGTCCCTACTGGGACACAGCTTTTTGCTCCCAAAAAGCATGACCTTGTTTTGTTTTGTTTTTGCATTGAATACCAGATATTTGGTACAAGCTGCCATAAATCATGGAAATTGTTGCAACTGCACTTGACATTGTAAAATTAGATGCAGCTGTGAGAACGGGTTTGCCGCACTGCCAGAATCTAAGTGTCGTGGCTAGGGCTGGACACAAACCCTGCAATTTGAAAATCCTGCCCCAAAAGTACTTTAAATGATGAAACTACTAATGTGATAAAAACAATGTTTATATTTTACCCAGGACACTATGCATGACATTGTATAATCTTAACCAGGACACGAAGGGTTCGATTTTCAAGAGGAAAACTATGACACAAGGTGCCTGCACCAACCGGGGATGATGCAAGTGACACCTTGCATCATAGTTTATGGCAATCATGATTTTCAAATGCTGGCTGCAGCAAAATCGGGATGCCTTGCACCCATCCCACCTTGCACCACCATTGCAGCAAAAGTGCTCCTGTGCCAGGTCACAAGGGGGCATGCTCCATGGTGGGGTTGCACCATACCCTTTTTTGGAAGATTGCAATCCCTGCCATGGATGCAGCAAGGAGCTCCATTTAGACCAGGCAGGAGGTGGTCTAAGTGGATTTTCACCAGTGCCATGCACTGTGGCAAATGGGGTGTGTGAAAGTGTGGGTCCAGGGCCAGGGAAAAGCACACAACAGGCTACACTCTCTGTAATGCATTAAAATAACCATCACACTTGAGATGCAAAATGCAGAGGATTTCTGTCACATCTGGCTCTCTAATAAATCTTATGGATTGGCAAGTACTTTCTAGAGTTTGATGGTTATTTTAATACATTGCAGAGAGTGCAGCCTATTGTGTGCTTTCCCTTGACTGTTCATTTTGGCCTGCACCTCCCTCACTTCCTGTAGCGCAATGATGTGTGCATCACTGGGTCGAGGGCCAGAAGAGGCATGGGGGTGCCCTAGGACTGTGGCTGCTAAACGTTTGGGAAGCTGGTGAATAGTTTTGCTATGTACATGAATATATGGAATAGCAAACGGTGCTTTGTACTGTAACTTTGGCGGATTTATGTGTCTGTTGGGCGGTTGGAAAATTATTACATTTTAACAGCTGATATTATCTGAAATCCTTATTGGTAGCCTGCACTCATCAAACCTGATGGCAATTATAACTAGGAGGTATTATGGTGACAGCGGGCATGACGGGGAGTGATGTGCCACCCAGCGGGGATGCTCATTGTCACCATAGCACCTTCTAGGGAAAGTTGCCATCAGGTTTCATGATTGTAGGCTACCAATATGAATTGTAGATAATATTAGCCTTTAAAATGCAATAATTTTCAATCCACCTGATAGATACATATAAGTCCACCAAAGTTACAGTACAAAGCACAGCACACCCCCCACATAAACATAGAAAATACAAGCCCCCAGTGCCATTTTACTGTGCACCGGGGTGTACATCAACGAAATTGATTTTTGCTGATGTACATTCGCCGTAACAGCAATTGTTTTTGTACAATCACCATTATCACATAGATCCACTTTTGTGTTTTTATATCATCAAGCATTTATTGATTTTGTGTGAATATTGAATGTTAATTTAGTGCATTCAGTCTTTGTATTGACAGACACTGTAGAAGTGTGCTTTGGGGGAGGGGCAGGTCTGTGGTGTAGAAGGGAGATTCACAGTAAGAAAGGCAGCCTTTCCACCTGTTGTTGGCTAGTGTTTTAGTATTTGTATATTCAGTCACACACAGTAATACTTCTAGTAAGTTTTTATCCATTTTTGCTGTTTGCTGAGCTGCTGTGTATTTTTTCAGTCTGTTTAAAAGACTGTGTTGCTGTTTACTGAACTGTTAAAGTTGCTGTGCATTACCTTTAGTCTGTGTGCATGTCATCAAGTGAGATGCATTTTATTGTTCCACCGTAATAGCAGTACTCTTAATTTCTTAGCCCATCTGTGGTACTTTTTTCCTGCTTCTATCTAGCTACTGCTGTAACCCCCCTTCCCCCGCAACATAAGATAGTGTTGTTCCAGTTTTGGATTTCTGGAAACTGGTTAAAGTCTTGTTGTGCCTGTGTGGCTACATCTCTTCAGTGCTCAATTTCCATCTGAAAGTCACTGTTGTTTGCTGGCTTCCCATCCACCAAATACTGAATAAATATAACATTGTTGTCAATTGTCTGTGTTCAGTCTGTTGAAATTGCTGTCACTGTATTACTATCATGTGTTTCCCCATAGTACTGTGAATACTATCTCTTACTCTTACTGCATATTATAGCATTTAACTGAAAGAAAAAGACATAATAAAGAAACTTACCTATTGCACTATTTTTGGCATTGTACTGTCTTGTGAATTCTCTTGAATTTGTTAGCAACCCATAAAATTATAAAAATCACTTTTTGCAATAAACGTGTTTCTTTTCTTGGTGACTCTGTGTAATCTAAAAGAATGCTCACAAAGGTGCTGTCAAGCAAAGGTGTTTCTGGAAGTGGTGTATAAACCACATAGGTCAGTGGGGTATAAGCTTTGGCTCTGTGAGCAGGGCATTCCGTCACATCATGTGGAATAAATAAAAAAAAAGAAAAAATCCTTGGAGGGAAAAATACTGTATCAGAGAGTGTTAGGCCAGGCAGGGTCCCTGAATCTGTGTGGGTAGCAGCAGTGCCTGCAGCATCACCCTTAGTGTAGGTGGTGTGAGAAATAAATTCTGTGTGTGTGTCTGAAATATAATCCAACAGCTAGTCGTCAAGTAACAGCAAGTAGCAATGTAGGTAAAAGTTGTGAATTAACACCAGAGGTTTACTACAGGCATGAGTAGCATGACTTTAAATGTTCCAGTAGTGGTCATAGTACCAGTGACAATGCTCTGAGAAGTGCTGCCAGTGCCAAGTTCATGACTCACATCACACTCTCATCATGATGAATCACATTCTTCATGGTCATCACGATCACGAATCACACCACTTCAACATTTTTTGGTCCAACCCTGTTTTTTTTAAATCTTCTGTTTCATCACAAATCAGGAGGATACACAGTTATCATGTTATGTTGCTCAAGATCCTTGATCCAGTGTGATGCTTCTGCTAGTGTTCACATTCTGTAGGATGCCCTACTAGCAGATGAAGATGGACAAAAGTTTGAACACTCTGAAGACCTGGAAAGAAGACAAAAATATTGATGAAAATTGTTTTCCAATGATGAATGCAACCCCCCCCCCAAAAAAAATACCTTTCATGGCTTGACATTGTTTGTACAGCCAAAGTTAACAATCAGACATGTGGAACACATGTGCAGTGGCAACATGGTTTCATCACTACAGTCGTGAATCTGTGTGCTGTGACCTGAGAAAATAAAATAAAAGAACTGTAATGAGAAACGCTTATAATTCACTCACTCACAGCAGTAACCCCCCCCCGAAAAAATGTAATTCTATAGTACCCCATTAGATGTCGGCCATATGTTTGGCATGTGAATGTGACCATGGCCAACACACTGGTGAAGGGGAAACATTCAATATGTATGATGATGATTCCCTACAAAAGAACAACATGACGGACTGCTTACAACAAAAAAACAAGATTCAATACAAATTAAATGGCAGTGTCTCTAAAAAAACATGACAGTGGCACATACAATAACTTACCATTTTTGGTATGAATACACACACATAGGGCAGCATGTTTCGGTCAGCACAGCAGAAGAATTTACCAGAACATCAAATTATAGTTCAAACCATGGTCATCTGTGGCTATCATCATTTTGCAACACACTGTACATCAGCAACAGCAGCAGCAGGCACCAGCAAGCCATTTTCTCACTTGGGATACTTATGCAGAGTTCTGGCTATAGGTGCATGCTTTAAGTAGTGCATCAAGAAATACTTGTGAGTTTTCTGAACAGTTTCTTAAGTGATTATTCTTCATTGGGACTTTTCATGAAATTAAAGCAGCAGGACAGCAGCAGCAGCAGCAGCAGTAACTGGTGTCACCGGGCAATGGCCTCACTTGAGACACCATGTGATGCATTCCTGGCCTTATTATTCATCTGATACTTTCATGAAATTAAAACAGTGGGACATTCACAAGATAGGAAATTTGGGGGGTGGGGAATGGTAGGTGATTTAATGGTACTGTGATTTTATTGCACTGCTGCTTTAATCAAATGAAATGAAAAGGTCACAATTCCAATCTAAATCACATCTCTCACAAATGTATCACACCACCATTATACTTTCCACAATAGAAAGGCTGTTTATAAGAGTTCTTACTCACTTTCATTTATTTTTTAAATGTCATATGGTCTGCAAAATTGCAAACGCTGCATGCTTTCACTACAGATGACTCTGTGGTGATGCACCGCCGTCTTCAATAAAAGCATATTGCAGCGTGCATTTCAGTGCCATGAATTCAAAGGAAATGAAAGCACACAGCATCTGAAAAGTCGGTGACCATGGGAATTTAAAAAAATAAAATAAAGAAAGTAATAAGAAAAACATTGTTTCTATTGAGGAAAACGTTATAGGGGTGGAACATTAGTGGGAGCTGGGGATTTATAATAATGAGCATTAAGAAATCCTTGATAATTGTATGAATATTTTTTCAGATGATTATTATTCACATTGGGACATTAATACTGCATGCTAAATGATGTATACTATAAGCTCTCAACATTCAGAAGATAGGAAATTATGGGGGGGTTGTCATGGTAGGTGACTTTAGGGTTTTTTGATTGTAGCTGCTGTGGGTATGTATACTACAAAACTTTAACACAATAAACAGTATCCAAAAAGTTACACCCTGACACTGCAAGAATGCGGTTACAATTTTGACTGATACTTTTTTATTTTATTTTACATTATAACCTAATCTAATAACTTATGTATATGAACAATACCCTTCTTTCAATAATTCAAGTATGCAGCACTACATTTTTTTCAGAATCGGGATTAATAAAAGGAGCTCTCATTTTAATCAGCCTTGCACCAGGTTTAGATCAGTATTCTCACATACTTTTGAACAACAACTATTTAAATTCAGTTCTGTTGTGGCTATAATGAAGTCACATGCAGCAGACAGTGCTACGTGAAATAATGGAATAGCATCTGTTCAAAAATAGATGGAAATACTGATGAAAACCAGGTCTCACTAATATTACAATGAGCACTACTTTTATTATTTCTCATTTAAAAAAGTGGAGTAATGCAGAATAACATAAATTGTGGAAAGAAGGGTAGCAAGCATATACATAAGTTATTAGATAAGGAGCAATATAAAATAAAAATATCAATCAAAATTGTAACTGCATTCTTGCACTGATGCTTTAATTGTCATGCTGTCTTGCTTTTTGGTTACTGTTGAATGTGTTACCATATTATACATACCCACTACAACTACAGTGAAAATACTATAAAGGCACCTACCATGACAATCAACCACCCACCATAATTTACTATATTATGAATGTGGTCAGATTATACTGCTATCTTGCTACATCATTCGGCATGTGGTATTAGTGCCCATGGGCCAGATATTCAAAAGGGTTGTGCCATGTGCAATAGGGTTGCACCTGCTCAAGTCCAAACTTGCTCCATTCTGTGATATTCAGCAGGAGGCAGTTGTGCCACAGAAAACATGCTGAGCAACAGCGCAATGCAAATGAATGCATGCTGAACTGGAGAGGGAGGAACCATGCATAAACTGCACAGCCCGATATTCAGCCGGGCTGTGCAGAGTTGTGCGAGACAACCCCAACCTGTGCCTGCAGGACTTTGAGCTAAAAAGGCTTAAGTCGGGCCACCCACAGGTGAGCTGCTGTGTGCAGGGGTGCAACACAGCAGCTGCCACCTGTGGCTGGCCTAACCCAGTCCTGTGCCCCCCGCAGCCCGATCATGGGCATAGTGTACTCCCCACCAGCCCGATCGCGGGCATCAATGTAGCTCCCCTCCCGTTCATATCCCTGGTGGTCCAGTGGACCGAAATGCCGATCGTGGGTGGTATGTATAATAATTCCCACCCCTCCCGTTCACATCCCTGGTGGTCCAGTGGACGAAATGCTCGATCGCTGGTCGGTATGTATAATAATTACCCCTCCCATACATCCCGGTGGTCCAGTGGACCGAAATGCCCGATCATGGGCGGTATGTGTGATAAAACCTCCCCTGAACATAGCCCTGGTGGCTAGTGTCCCCACCCTACCCACCCACGAAGCCCCACCACCCCTGCTCCTCCCGGCAGCTGGCAGGCGGCAGCATCCCACCCGCCTGCCAACCTGCCACCCACCGACTGCCCAGTAGGGCTGCACACCCATTGGTGCAGAGCAAGAGCCAATGGGCGGCAGCCCATACTCACATGACAGTCCAGAGGATCAGGGGATTATTCTTCACCGCCTGCTGGCTGCTGGGGAGTGGTGGTGGGGCTGCGTGGGTAGGGTGGGGGACACCAGCCACCAGGCTATGTTCAGGGGGTGGTTTTATCACACACCTCCTGCACTGGGCATTTCGGTCCACTGGACCACCAGGGATGTGTACGAGGGGGGTGGGAATTATTATACATACCACCCGCAATCGGGCATTTCGGTCCACTGGACCACCAGGGATATGTACGGGAGGAGGGTGGGGAGCCACATTGATGCCCGTGATCAGGCTGGTGGGGGGGTACACTATGCCCGCGATCGGGCTGCAGGGGGCGTCAGTCCCCGATGGTTGCTGCCTGGCAGGGCGCCAGGCACAAGTCCTATGGGAATCGGCACACCTACATGCTAATGGCATGCAAATGGGGACATAATCACATGCAAATGGCCCCCCTGCACCTTGCATGAATTATAGCCTCATTTGCATGTCACCTTTTGAATATCATGATTTTGCGCATGGCGCACTGGTACGTGCGCCACCGCAAGTTGAATGCTCCACTCTGTCAACTTGCAGTGGTGCAAGTTCCACTGCGCCATGCACAGTGGCTGTGGCTGGGGGGTGATATTCAAAGGAGTTGCTCAATAGCACAACTCCTTTGAATATCGCCCAGGACACACCCCTGCGCAGCTATTTTGCGCAGCTCAAGGGCTTGCACCTATGAATGGTGCAGTTTGAATATCCAGCCCCATATGTGAAGAATAATCCCCTGAAAAAATGTTCAGAAAAATAACAAGCATTTTAGGAGTCATTACTTAATTTAGTTTATTTTTTACATGATCGAGGGTAGGCAAAATGGCAGACACTGGGTACTTTCATTACAGGTGAAACTGTGGTGCCGCAATGCACGGTGCAATAAAAGTGTCTTGAAAAGAGTGTTTTGGTGCCACAATTTCAAATGAAATGAAAACACATAGTGTCTGCAAAGTTGGTGACCACATGACTTATTAAATAAAATAAAGTAAGGAGTAAGAACAAAAAAAATCTATTTTGGAAAGCAGAATAAGATGGAGGGGAGGATTTGGGGGAGGTGAGGAATCAGATTTAGCATTATGAGTATCAAGAAATACAGGATTAACAAAATTAACATAAGGAAGAAAACATTAATTGAACTTAAATTGCATACTTAGTCTGTAATAAAAAAAATATTGCTTAAGAAAAAAGGAAAAACAGAGAATGGGGTTTTAGTGGGTATATTTTGTTAAATAATAATTGTTTACTTAGAGACACAGAAACATAAAAGTTGATGGCAGAAGGAGACTGCTAGGTCTATCAAGTCTGCCCATTTGTTTTAGACCTATTTTTACATTCTAGTTGCCCTTTGAAGTCAGGGCTCCCTTGCATCTATCCCATGCATTCTTGAATCCCCGACAGTGTTTACCCCCACAACCTCTTACAGCAGGCTGTTACAGGTGTCCACCACTCTTTCTGTGAAGAAAAACTTTCTGGTGTTGGTAGAGAACCTCCCTCCTTACAGCCTGAGGTCATGTCCCTTGGTCCTGGAGTCCTTCTTGAAGTGAAAATGTTCCTGTGCCTGTACCTTGATAATGCCTTTTATGTACTTCAATGTTTCAATAATGTCCCCGGTCTTTCTTCTCTGTGCCTGGGAGTACATATTCAGTTCCCTAAGTCTTTCCTCATAGGACATGTACTGCATCTACTGGGCCAGTGGGGACTGGGGCTTGTTTTTAACAAGCTGATTATTTCAGCATTCTGAGCCTCGATCCTGTTCAGCTGCTGCACTGCACCCTCCACTACATTATTGAGGGATTTTACCTCAGATCACAGCACAGCCAGGTCAACCTGTGTGGCAGGCTCTTTTGAGGGGTCACATTTGTGGGGAGCTGTGGGAGCCAACACTTCTGCTACCCTGGTCATTGGTCAGCACCACAGTGCAGGTGGACACTCTCCCTCTTCAGTAGCTTTGGTTGCATGAGTGGCTGGTACCTCCTGAAGCATTGCTTCCCATTCTGTACAGTGGTGCTCAAAAAGGTGCATTCACTGACCACTTGTGCCTAAGTGGCTGCTCTTGCACCCCCAACATACAAGCATGGCACACAACCTGCACTTCTATAGTGTTGGGTCACCAGAGAGGCAGATGAAAAATTGCCAGATGAGAGCTCTGCGGGGAGGACCAGGCATGTAATCTAAACACTCTTGGTGTGTAGGGTAAATAACAATAATACAGATTCTTGTGTCTTGGAGTCTTCCAAGAAACATTTGTAAACAAGCAAGGAGTACTAATAATGTTTATTATACTACTTATGCCAAGCATGTGACAAAGAAAATCACAAGGGAGATGGGTTTCTTACCACTAGCCTGAAGAATGTACATAATCTCCAGGATTGTAGATCATTGCTTCTCTAAGACCTTGTGTTCTCTCCCCGTGCTCTCTGCCAGAGAGTACTAATGTTCTAGAGCTGAACTTCTAGTGTTCAGAGGAGCTACAGTGGGTTGTGAACAGCTAAATACTACAGATAACAGCATAGCAACAGATATTACAACATACAGATATGAGAAACAGTATGTATTGGTCCTAAGTCAATCTCCGATGGATAATGACTTAGGAGACATAATTACTAATGAGTATCATATGAGACAGAATATGCTTCCATTTGCATTATAGCTTGGACAAAAGAAATGCTGACAGGTTCAAACTACATGTGGCATTTCTTGCTTACATACAGTATAACACATAGACATAACAAATGCTTTCTCTCTGTGTCAGCTTGCTTAGACAAATAGAACTGCTGACAGGTCCCTATTACATATCTGCCTGAGTGTAAAACACACACTACATATAATTATATGAGAATATAAGTATACAATAATCACTGATGATCCCTCAGAGTCATCATATCAGTGATTAGGTAGATTATATATGGAATATATGTAAAAGACAAACATAATCTAGATAAATGTATTATAGTGAGATAAAATGAATCATGCATGATCAGTATTAGCATATCCTAGCAGCAAAGCACATTCCTAGCACTCATGCTTATATGATATGTGCCTGTATCTATATGTTAGTGCAAAATAGCAGTATCAGAGTACAATAGACCAGGGATACAGTGTGAGGTGTATGTGGGATGATAGGGGGCATAACCCAGGTGTAACAATCTCCCCTTTTTTGCCCTAATTGCAAAAGTGGCAACACAACAAAAAGACGGTGGTTAGGCACCATTTGTACACAGACCGAAGGCACAAGCCTGATAGAGGAATATTAACTGGTCACACAGGTATTTCAAGGTTTTCCTTAAATAACAAAATGTAATTATAAGGGAAAATGTTCGTAAACCTTGTATTACTATAAACATTTGGAATACAACATCACAATTGGGTTTTCCAATATCAAAACAATCAGTAAATACTGATATATATCAGGTGTGTATCTGTCCTATTGGGAAGAAGTTGAAGAGACAAACTTAAGTTGCCTGTATGGATATTAAAAATAAGTAAAAATTGAGATAGAGCATCAAGATAGTCATGACTAGACTTAATGGTATCTGGTTCTGGGATGGGAACAGGTGTGATTACCATATAACCTATTACCTGTTTGGGGAGTAAAAACAGAAGTTAGAAATGTTCACTCTGCATAACTTTTAGTTCATATCAGAAGAATGTATGGTTGGTCACCACACAATGTTCCACATCAGCAGAATATACCACCCTGAAGGATGGCATTTTTCAGTTGGTAAGTTGAACAGGACACGAAATGTCAATATCCACAAGCCATAAACTACAAACAGTTCCAGGGATAAATCCAAGATTTCTTCAAGTGTTAGATGAAGATTCATAGTTCAGATTTGATGCATTCAGATTTTCCAAAAGTTGATCCAAAATGTTCAGCAGGCAGCCTTATTTTCATAGGCCTCAGCAGGGGGTGCATTAGATTGCACATTGAGATAAACAATGGAATAGCAACAGTGTTCAGCAGAAAATGATCACACGGCTGCACAAAGTGTAAACGTTTATAACAGTACTCAGTTCTCAGTGTGTATGAAGTGCCAGCCAGGCTTGGAAAACAAACAGTGAAGAAAATGGATGTCTTGATTGTAGATCAAATGAAGAAGAAAAGTCTTCTTGCTGAAGTCAGGGGATTGCCCCCACCCCAGACTAGCTTCATAGTATGCATAACAATGAGCTTGATTGTGGAATCTTAATTGGCTGGACTGAATACAGTTTATTTGAAAGTTCACAAATGGAAGCCTAATTTCAGTTATTAGGCCAGTATTCACAGGTTGGTAATACAAGTTTGAAGATGTCACATCTGCATAAAAGGTGATGTTACTTTCAGGTACGACAATCAATGTTCAGAGTAAGTCACAATTCCAAGACCTCATGGTAATCAAGGAAAGGGGGTAGTTTCAACCTTTCATGATAAAAGTTCCCATTAAGATGCCCATGAGGTAATCCAAAATGGCCGGCCACCACACCACAGAGATTCAATCCTGCAGTCACAGGGATCTGTGATTGCTGCCATAACTAAACAAAACAAACCGTAGTTTTTTGGCATGATTAATAATTTTATCAGTAACACTAGTATTTCTGAGGGACAGAAGTTTCTCATTAAAAATGATGTTGACATACTTTTGAATAAGGCTGATACGCAATCCATCATGAAGGCAGCGTCTGATGCTGCAAATACAGCTTATGTTGTTAACATCGTTTTCTTTATTAGCATGATCTTAGTTAAAGTACACATTACAATTAATTACATGAATTGTTATAATTCTTCCCTATGCAATTTAACAACAGTTTTCCCTAAGAAGACTGAATGTACTGCTTTTCCTATGCAGTGCATTAATACTTTAAACTGTAACATTAAAAATTATGTTGCTACCATCCAGCAACATTCTGGTGGGGAAACCCACTTTACATTTGATGGGGAAGGGGAAAATCCTGATTCTGAAAGCCCTGTGGCTGTGATACTTTCAGCATCAAAGGCCATGTTGGGGGGAGGTTTACAGGTTTGATTTCTGAACCTGAGCTGACAACTGTCTCAGCACTACTTTCTCCACCACTAATGGCTACTGAACCACAATCCATAGCTGTAGAACTTTGTGCAGCTTGCACAACACTTTTCTCCACTATGCAGCACCCCTGATAGTGCCAGCACTTCCTGAACATGATGCAGAACCCCCTCCATCAGTGACACCTGGATCATCCCATACTGTGGCTGCAATAGCAGGCACAAGCCAGGAACAGTCTGAATTATTCTCAGTACAGACAACAGCAGGCACCTCTTACAAGTAGGTACAATGTATTCTAATACTGATATTGTCTTTTCTTTTGGGATAATTGACCATGGCCCCAGCATTGGTTAATCCTAACAGAGTTTTAGGGCATTATTTTGAAACTGCCACATCAGATATAGCAATCTCAGCAGTTTTAGCCCAAACATACAATGGACACATCAGACCCAATGCTTATGCATCCAAGATGCTTGCCCCAGTGGAACTGAAATACAACCTTTATGAAAGGAATCTTTTGGCTACATACTGGACAGTGAGATATGTTATGTACATCATTGGATATACACCCATTGTGCTGCTTTGCAGTCATTTGCCAACTAACTTTCTGTTGTCAGACATAGTAAAAGATGACTCTGTAACCAATGCCAGACTTACACACTGGTCTCTCATTTTACAGAATTATAACATCACTGTCCTTCCTATCAAAACATCGTCCTTGTTAGCTCATGGCCTACAATTTACAGGAGAGACCCATGATTGTTCGCTCCAACCCCCTGACCTACCTATCTCAGTGCCCTTTCTGACAGAACCTCAGAAAGTGTTAAAAGACACCACTGTGTGTCATGTTTTGACTGATGACTCAGCCACACATACCAATGAGGGTCAGATAGCAGGGTTTGGAATTATTTTACATTCTGGTGATGACAGAGTGTGCATGGCTAGTAATTGCATCATCGTATATGTAAAATTCACAGGCAATGTTAAAACACGCCTGGCAAATAAAATGAAAATCAAGGAAGTGAGGAGTCTCCTAATTACCACAAATATTTGTGGATGGTTTAGAGAGCTGGAACATCCTTGAGAAATACACAGCTTGTGTTAAGAAAGGAATAAAAAGATATTTCCTTACATAAAATGATACCAGCACTCCATGAGAGGGTTAAGCGTTGCAGTCTGACAAAATGGCCTTGATCTAAAAGACTGCAGATACAATGTTTTTATTATAGATTCTAATTGGGTCTGTTTCTCTCTAAACTGAATCTCTTTGGCAAAAAAACAAATTTCTGTTCCAGTACTCTATAGTATTGCTGTGAAATACAGTGACTTGCTTGTGTACATCACACTAACCAGTTTAAATACTGTACATTCAAAGGTTCAAGCATTTTTTATGTATATTTTTTATGCTCCAAAAGAAGGACCCTCATTTGAGGGCAGTGTAAAGGTTCCTTAATAAAGGAACTGAAGAATAACTTACAGAAATAAGCCCTTATACCACAATTGTATTTTCTTATAAGAAAGTGAAAATGATATTCACCTATCCAGTGATGGCCTACTTATTTGGAACATTACTGCTATAACACTCATGAAAAGTTACGGGAAATTCCTGAACACCGAGAGTAAATTTTATCTACTGTACCAAGTACATGATACTCCAACTGGTGGACACCAGTAAGTCAGTAAAAACGGTAGACATATTGAAATCCTCTGTCTTGTGGCCACATATGAGAAATGATGTAGAACACTACATTAGTAACTGTTTGATCTGTGAACAGAACAATCCTATACCAGCTAGGACAAATGCATTGTTACCTCAGAGGCAAAAGACCCCTGGAACAATATCCAGATTTACTACATTGGCCCTATGCCAACCACGAAGAACAATTAGTTTGCACTAGTGATCACCGACCTATTTTCCAAACAGTTTAAAGCTATCCCAAAATAGAACAACACAGTCAAAGTGACTGCAGACGTCTTGGTAAACCAGCTATTTACCAGGTGGGTTTTACCCCTAAAGGTAAATTCTGATTACAGGGATCAAGCTTTACAGCCTAAGTGATGCAGGAAATTCTGGATTTGTTATAGGTAAAACAAAAGTTTCATATCCCTTACAACCCACAGTCAACAGGCAGGTGTAATGGGCTAACAAGCAGATCAAAGTTATGTTATAATAAGCTTGTTCAGAAAACCCGAAAGGACTGGAATTCATTATTGCCTTTACTCCTTATGGCAATAAGAGGGGCACCCTCTGCAGGTACACAGCAGACCCCATTTTTAAAATCATGACGAGATGGTCCATGAGACTCCCAGAACATTTACTTCTGGACCTGTGTACTGCCACTGCTGATGGAGCATCAGTAGATAAATATGTTAACTCAAACAAGACATCCAAAAGGTACACTTGTTTGCTGCACAATATATGGGCAAGGCCCAACAACAGACCCTATCCCATTGTAAACAAACTCAGTCCAGCAGTCTACCAAGTTTGACTGCCTCACAATAACTGTCATTGATAAATGGCTATATGCCAATCAAATGCACCTGTTTAAAGGTGATTAAATTACTTCTCCATACCTCAATGGGAGGAATAGTACTAAATTAACTGTTTTTTTTTTCTCTTTCCTTTTAGGTTCCAGAGAGAGAGATGCTTGCTCTTATGCTTAATACTCTTTTAGAAGCATGGGTCTTCCTACAAGCCCAAACTGCATATCGTATTGCAGATAAGAACCAGTGACCTAAACCTAAGCAGATTGTTGAGGCAGAATACCTCACAAGCCCACATGATTTAATTGCATCCTGTGGAATTCACACTAAAGTTCTAAAAGACATGTTCATTGTCCAGAATGGTAGTGAGGTCCTACTGCATGTTATGATCACTGCTTTGGATCAATTCTAGAAGTCAGACTTGATCTGGACTCCTGTTTACATTTTATTGATAATCAGGAATTTTGCATCCAAATTTATATGGTAATAATATGGTGATCTGGACTCCTGTTTATATTTTATTGATAAGCAGGAAATTTTGCATCCAAATTTTTATGGTAATAAAAGTCATTAGATCTTAAGGGATTTATCCAGTGATGCATAACAGGCACAGGCAGTGGAGGGGGCACCAGATAATGCCGCCTGCTGTGCTGCAGTTGGTGAAGGGGCAACAAACCGCTGTTGCTGTGGTTGCTGCTGCTGTGGTTCTGCTGCTGCTGATCTTCTGGCTGCTGCAGATTGTCACTTTCAACATTGGGAAGTGCCTGTGAGGGAGCACTTAAATTTGAAACAGTACCATGGTTCAGGTGAAATGGTCGCCCAAGACTGCCACACAGTCGGGGCCCCTGTTGCCCAGCACTTTGGCCACCTCTCTCCATATTAAGTCAAATTAAATGTAAATCAAAAATAAAACAAAAAAATACTAGTATAACAACTAGTACTAAGTACTAGTACTAAAACTACACTAACTAAAACTAAGTAACAAAAATAAACAACTTTTTTTAACTAAACTAAGCATTCAAATTAACTCAAACTGGCTGCAAAGCTTAAACAACAAAACCAAAAAACTTTAAAGCACAAAAAACGTGCAATATATAGAGTTTACTGCAAAAAAAAGCACACTGTCCACCAACACTGCTGACTAAACAGCTCCTTCTACAAGAGAAAGTGAAACTAGTTCACTAACTTCCTGCCTAATTAACTGCCTGCATCATATGACCTGCAGACAGACATATGACCTGTGGGCTGTTCCTTACCAACTTTGCCTTTTCAAACTGTACCTCAAAGTGAACAATGCAAAGTCCATTAAAGGTGAATTTTGCATAGTACTACATGAATTCAAAGTTGCCCACTTCGAGTTTATTTCACAGGCAAATGTAAACTTCGCTGCATCTCTACACAACACCTGCATTCTGCAATAAGATAGTGGGCTGACATAATTGTTAAAGGCACAATGATGGTTCCTTGGGGCCTACTTCATAGGAGTTAGGCTTTAAACTTATGCAAGAGTGTTTTACTATAGAGTTATTCCCTGTTCATTCTGTGGACACCCTAGGAGAGCTAGAGATCTCAGCATAGTGTGAATCAGGCTGGTAATGCCTATAATCAGTCCTCCCTTCCCCCCAGAGCCCCTTACCAGATTCAGGACTGGTCAGCTTGTTCCTGGTGTTCCCAAGTTCAGGTCACAAATGTAAAGTGTGGAATTGAAGAATGGTGCAAACAGCAGGATGGCTGGCAGTTATTAAGCGTCATGAGGTTTGGCTCCCCTCCTAAAATTCTGGGCAAGGTTACTGGCCAGATCAGGTGGCATTGAAAGTGGTAGAGGCTGCTGAAAAGGGTCTGAAGTGAGAAATTCTGGCCACAAGGCTAAACAGCTGACTGGAGTGGCTACATAGTGTAGCATCCTCCTAGCAGCATGCATTCTTGTTACGTACAGTGCTGAGCATGTTAGGGTCCCCACTTGTGTCAGGCAAAGCTGGTGAGTGGTGATTAGAACACACTGTTCCCACATTACCTCCCAGGCTGCAGCAAACAAATAAAAACAATGGACTTGCTCTCCTCCTTCTGGACCAGTCCTCCAATCAGGGAGATGCTTGCAGAGGAAAGGTGTGGTCAGGATGGGAGCAATAACTTTTAAAAACCTAAAACCTAATGACTGGCATTCCACTCCACAGAATGCTAGCCCTGCTACACATACCACCAAAGTCAGGCAGGTCGTGAGGGAGCCCCCCTCCACTTCCCTCCTCACATGATCACAGAGGGATGCCATCAGAATCTCAAGCCAGGGACAGCTTTGACCATTGTGCCCATTCCCTTGCTCAATGGACTTGCTTTCCTCCTCCTGCCCTAATCCTCCAATCAGAGGGCTGCTCATGCAGGAGAGACATGACCAGAAGAGGCACACTAAATTTTAGAAACCTAAAAACTGGTGTTCCACTTCATGGAAGACCAGCCATGCTGCATTCAGTGTCACATTCAGGCAAGTCATGAGGAAGCCCTTCTTCACTTCCCTCCCCAAATGATCACCAAGGGATGCCACTGGACTCTGGAGCAAGGGATCAGCTTCAGCCATCGGGCCTTGTCCCATGCTCAAGAGACTTGTTCTCATCCTTCTGCCCAAGTCCTCCAGGGGGCTGTTCATGGAGGAGAGGCATAGACAGAAGAGATATGACAATTTTTAAAAACCTAAAGACTGGTTTTCCACTCAGTGGAATGCCAGCCATGCAGCATTCATTTCCACATCTGGGTGGGTCACAAGGGAGCCCTCCTCCACCTCCCATCACACATGATCACCAAGGGACATTAATGGATTTTTCAGCAGGAGTGCAAAGGCTGTCACAATGTGGGGTCAGTTGGAGGCAGCCATGCTGCCCTAATCAGTACATCCTTTGCCTCCAGATCTGGATTCCATCTCTAGAATAATCTTGGACCCTTGCCCTTACAATTGATGCAAGCTGTCCATTGCTTCATGATGTTTTGTGCCTCAAGGATGCTAACAAAGCTTAATTATAAATGCATATTCCATTGTTCTGTTTACTGCTTTGCTCTATCAAGGAGGTAATTAATTGAGCTATCTGATTCTGGGATGTGTAGCTAACCCTCTGCTGCTATACAGTGTAGTTGCATTTTAACACCAATACATAGTGTCTATCTATAGGTATATAAATGTATACCATCAATACATCACCACATTTTCAGCACCGAGTCAACACAGTGCCAGATTTTGGTGACTGTCATTTACAGCAACTTCTCTGTTCCCCCCTCCCTGAGGCCCCCCCTGTAGTTGATATATTTAGTCAGGGGGTATGGGGGTGGGGGGATGTGGAGGGCACACCCCTGTACAAATAGACAGGTCGCTGTAAATGACAGTCAGCAAAATCTGGTACTGTATTGATGTGGCACTGTAAACACGATGCTGTGATGCTGTGGAACCAGTATAATATAGCTTACGTACTTGAAGTAATATATTTGCCTGCAACCTGTATTACTACAGCCCCCTATCTGGGGTTCAACACTTTCAAAAGCTCAGGCACTTAAATGTATGTGGTTTAATTAGTGGGCAATCACTGAGTTCATTAATTGCTTGCTATTGTAATTCTACAATTCTCTGTTTGAGGTCTAATAATGTAGTTGCTCTAAATAGATTTCATATCACTAATAATCAGATATGTGCTATGTAGAAATTACTTCTACTCCATAGACAGCACTAAATTGTTCTCTATTCCCAGGTAAGCTAACAGTATCCTAGCTATTTTCTCCACAAGCATACTATTAGTAATTTTGAACTGCTGTTTTTTTGACAGATTTGTTGTCCAGTGTATTTTCTCTATTGTGTTAAGCTCTCTATCCCATTAAGTTGCTGCTGCTCATGTTTCAATTAAGCAACTTTCCACTTAGCTGTTATACCCCAGATAAGTTCAATTCATTTATCTACATTGTGGTGTTCTGGACTGAGCTGTACCATTTTCTAATTAAACATAATTTAAGTAAAAGACAAGTTCCCTTCAACTATTATTGACTCTTTGTCTATAGCCCTGGAATATGAATGTCTTAAGGTCTCTGTAACCATTTCCCAAAATGAGACTATCAATGTTGTTGGAGGCTACAGACCTACTGGTGGCTTAAGGCTAATTAACTAACAAACTAATTTCCTCAGTTCATATAGCAACAAAACCATAATTCTTAGAAACTTAAATTTGTATCGACTCTTTTCAAAATCTAATGACTTTAAGTCACTGTGTGATTATTTTGATCTTCAACAGGTGGTTACCGAACCTACAAGACCCAATTCCAAAAATCCATCCCATTCATCATTATTGGATGTAGTTCTTATCAATAGGCTACAAAAAATGATAACTAGTGTTGTATTTGTTAATGATTGCATTGGCCATAATGTTGTGGCCTGTATCAGAGGTTCAAGGAAATTATTTGTAGAACCTACCTTCCGTTATAAAAGAAGACTCTCATACTTCTGTAAATCAAGCTACCTCTATGATCTGGTTAAAATTAATTGGCAGGATTTTTACTTAGTTCCCTCTCTGCATACAGCGGTGGAAATATTTAATCAAATAATGTTCTGGTTATAAATCAGCATATACCGCTAGTAAAATAAAGAGTTAAGAGGAAACTCTGTACTTGGATTATTAAAGAAATTAAGCTGGCATTGAGGGATAATCACTGGGCTAGAGCCAGAAAAAAAATGACCCATGACTGGATGGTGATTAGATGCAAAATTAACTCATGCACTAAATTAAATTGTACAGCCAAATCAAATTACTATCTAAGCCTTCTGGAGGCTAGCAAAAGAGATTCTTCCAAATTTTGGAAATCAAATCACTTGAAGGAGGAGTAGCACCCCCCACCCCTTGTTATCATTTAAGGTTGCAGCAAATGTCAAAACTATCACTGATAAGCAATTCATTGTGGAAGGGCTTAATTCACACTTTGCATCTGCTGGAATGGTTTTTGATCAGTCATCTGCTGCTGCGTTACTGCTAACAGATTTAAAGTTATTTCCTCCCTTTAGCAGCACACACCCTCCTTTCTGCTTCTAGACCATCACCTATAAACAGTTCTGAAGACGTGTCACTATCCATTAATACTAAAAAGAGCCCAGGTGCAGACAATTTGGAACCATTTTTTTTTTTAGAAATGGAACCCCAGTGTTAACAGCACTTATAGCACACCTTTTCAGTCTCTCCCTAACTAACTACAAAATTCCCATACTTTGAAAAACAGCCCTCCTAATTCCACATTTTAAAGCTGGTGATAAATCCATGGCAAGTAACTACCAGCCTATATTGATCTTGCCTGTCCTACCTAAAGCCTTGGAAAAGCTAGTCAATGAACACATTCAGGAGTTTTCTAACAGGAAAAATTTAATTACCCCATCCCAGTCTGGCTTCCAGGCTCTATACAGTACTAATGCACTTATCAAAGTGACAAATGATCGGTTCATTTTCCTTGCCTAAAATGTAATGGCTGCCATATTTCTCAATGTTAGAAAGGCTTTTGAGGCAGTTGATCATCAAATACATCTGCATAAACTCTCTCCTATTGGTATTGGTCAGCAGGTTTACCCTGGTTCAAAATATATTTGATGAGTAGGCAACAAAAAGTTGAATCTGAGGGCCTACTGTCCATCTACTCACAGATCTCCAAAGGTTTACAGCAAGGGTCTGTTCTTGGACCACTGTTATTTACCATATATACAAACGTCCTGGGAGATGATATTGGGGATGTCAAATTACACTGCTACATGGATAATATAGTGTTATATGCAACCAGACCTGATGGGCCAGAAGCTTTCAAAGACCTACAGTCAACTTTCAATTTTCTTCAACTGAACTGTGTGCTTTTAAACACCGTCTTAATGTTACCAACATAATCTACATGACTTTTGCCTTCAACAGCAAGTGGCCAACTGGCCCCTCCTCTCCTGGAATCCTTATTCTCCTAAGTGATACATTGGAGTTGGTAGAGAATTTCAATTACTTAGTAGTATGGATAGACACAGTAGTAAGCTTTCTTTCTGTAATCGCATCAAAAATGTATATGAGAAGCAGCAGCCATGGCTGGGCTTTTATTATAGAAAGAAGTTCAATCTATCTTTGGATGCTATTAAAATCCTAGTCTAATATGTTTTTACCATTGTTTGATTATGGTGAATTAATGTATAGAGATGCTGCTGCTGGTCAGCTTGCCAAATTGGGTGTCTTTTATCATAGGGCACTAAGATTCATCACTTGGCTGCCTGCTAGAACCCTTCACTGCTCTCTCTAAGCATCTGTTGGTTGGCCTTCCCTACCACTAGATGACTCAAAAACCTTTATTTGTGGTCTACAAATCTGTTACGCATTATGTACCACAATATACAGTATCCGCAATGTCTCTAGTTTATATAACCTAAGAGTATGCAACTATATTTTTCTTGAAACTCCCAGAATTGCATCCAAATATGGTAAAATGGCTTTAAGATGGCTTGTTATGATATACTGGAACAAGCATTAGGCCTTCTTCAAACTGAACTCAATTGTGAGCCTTCATTCCTTCAAAATATTGATCGATACCTATTGCACAGATAATTGTACCTGTTCCTATGCCCACTATTGCTATTCATTACAAATGTATTTCTGCTTCAAAGCTATCTTGTTTGTAACAACCCTACCATCTTAGTATACAATGTTTTATATTAAATTTGATAATTTTGTTGCTATATACAGTATATTTATTTGATTTATCAAACTATACAGTGCTTGTAAATTTTGCTCTATTCCTTATCTTGTATATTTGCAATTGCTGTGATTTTTCTGTACTGTACTCTCCTAAACAAGACCTCCTTGCAAATAAGCTTTGCTCAATGAAGCTTTTCCTGGCAAAACAAATAAAATTAAACTAAATATATGCCACAAAAATAGGGAAATGTGGCATTAAGGTTTCTAACCCTAATTCACCCAAAAAGCATCAAAAGGACAAGACCTCACAAACAACCACAGACCGCCATCATCAGGTAAGACACATAACTTGCAACTGTTTCCATATGACACAAAAGACATAGAAACAGAATTCTTCAGCAGAAAAGGACTGCTTGGCCCACCCAGTCTGTGCAGATGGTCCCTGACTAGTCTGTCTGTGCAGACGCTAACTGGTTGCTGGCACTCCTTCCCCCTCGCTACCTATTTACTATTATTACCCTATGTCTACCCCATGCATGCTTGAAACTCCCTACTGTTTTTGTCTCCACCAGTTCTGCTGGCAGTCTGTTTCAGGCATCCATCACTCATTCAATGAAGTAATACTTTCTCACACCTCTCTTAAACTTCTGCCTTCCCAGCTTCATCACATGCCCTGTGGTCCTGGTGCTCTTTCTCATTTGAAAGAGATTTCCCTCATGAACCTTGCTCACCCCTGTGAGGTACTTGTAAGTCTTTATCATGTCCCTTTAGCTCTCTTCTCTTCTAGAGTGTACATGATGAGATATTGTATCTCAGTCTGTCATCCTAGGGCTTTTGATGCAACTCCTGCACCATTTTCATTGCCCTCCTCTGTACTCCTTCCACTCTTTCTATGTCCTTTCTGGGGTGTGGCCTCCAGAATGCAATACAATACTCCAGGGGTTATCTCACCAGCAAGTGATACAGCGGTAACACCACCTCCCTCCCCCTAGTGATGATGCTCTCCCTATGCTTCCCAGCATCCCACTGGCCATACCCACTGCATTGTCACATTGCCCTACTACTCTGAGATCATCAGATATGATAACCCCTTTCCTGTGCACCATCAGAGTTCAGCACATCTGCTGCCACAGATACCCCAGTATAGTACAACACATACATACCCACTACTAACTGCAGACATAAATCCAGAAATACTCAAATCACATTACTTCTGTCTGCAGAAGCACTGGTCCCTGGGGTGCCATCACTTCAGCAGCCACAGATACCATACATAGTGCAAGACATATGCACCCACTTCTGGTTGCCTAAATGCAGGCCACACATCAGCAGATATAAATTCCTGATACCCCAATTACAACTTCATTTCTGGCTGCAGTAGAACAGACCCCTGTAGGGCCAGCATTCTGCAGGAACAGATATACACATACACACACACACACACACATATTGCAAAAAAGGTAGCACATCACTGTTACTGCATTTGTGTCTTATAGAACCAATTGTATGTCATTTATCTTATCTGATGATGGCTTTCTGTAGTTGTTTGTGTGGTCCTGACCTTTTTCATCATGGGGGTGGAGTGGAGAGATAGGGCTGGAAACCCTAATGCCACCTTTCCCTTCTTTCATGGCATTATGTTGAACCCTAATTGGTGCATTAATGCATTTGTTTGCAGTTAATTTCCTTTGTTTTTGAGAAAGAAAATAAATTGAAATTATAACATACTTCCAACTGCAGAAGTGCTGTCACTTCTGGGGCCTGTACTTCTGCTGCCACAAATACACATTCACGGTGCAAGAAATACACAGCCTCTTCTGGCTGCAGATAGAAATCCACAGTACCCAAAGTACTACTAATGTACAGTAGGCAGAGACTGGTAATTTACTCAGTATTGATATACATATGAGAGGGGAGGAGAGATCTCATCTCCTGCAGTGAGCATCTTGAATACGCTCCATTAGGCAGATACCAATTCACCAAGTTAAGTTGTCATAGAAGGATATGCAAACCAGCTTTCCACTTTTTAAAAAAAAAACGCATGTGCACACTCAATATGTAACACTTATTCCCAATACCTACTACCGTAGATAGATAGCAGGTTCCTTTCTGGACATTTACAATTTTAAAATATTTTCTTCACAAGAAGGGACATGACTGTTTCCTAATAGCTCTGATCGCACAGCATGATCTGACGTTATGGGCATGTTTCTTATAAATTTCTTTTAATCTACAGAGTGTATGAATGCATTTGGGAATCAGGTCCTGAAATGTGTCATTATCAGTCAGACAACTCAAGATTTTCCTTTACTTTTCTTCTTCCCACATATTCCCCACACTTCATTTTGTTCCTCAGTTGGAGGTTTACTGCGGATTTCATTGTTATTTTTTAATACAGGTCAGATCAATACTGTGTTCCCTGTGTCCAAGCTTGTATGTGTAGCGAGTGGATATATATGCCACATTTTATTGTACATTTATTGTGTGCTTTTAAATGTCTATTTGTTTTTGTATGTTCAACATTAGAGTAATCATTATCCAAGTATTTGCATTAATATAAATTGTTTAGAGTTGTAATTTGTTTTCTGTTCTGTTGATGCTTACTGGTTTTAGTTGTATTTTCATGAAAATATTATAGGCTCAATTCAGAAAGTCCCATGTAGATCATCACAAAACACAGCTTGCATTGATCCCTGATACACCAGCGACCCTGCACCTGATTCACTATCTGAAGGGGTCCTGGTGCCAGAACCCCACAGCTTGTGGCAAATGTTGCCATGCACCAAAGGCAAGGAGCATGGGAGTGGTTAGCCACAAGCCATGGGGCACTGGGGTGGCATTCATGCCCAGTGGTGGACACCAGCCAAGAGGCTAGCAAGGTCATGTGGGACAAGACGGGGGAGATAAGGGCAAGTAGGGTACAGATGAGTGGTGGAGGTGGTAACAGGTCCCAGACAGGGACATTGCAGGGTGCTGCTGTGCCTGTACTGTTTATTGGGGGATGGGCTGGTATAACAGTCACAGGCCGTGCATCCTATGGGGGGGATTTCTGAACCCCTCTGTAAAGGATACTTCAGCCTGCATCTACTGCAAGCCCCCTAGCACCATGGCCCACCCCCCAATCAGGCACAAGGCTAGTGCAGGACCTGTTAGCTACAAGGTGTCTCAAGGTTGCTGCAGCCTGTGTTCATGAATCATAGTTGGTGCACTTTTTGATGCAAGGTGCCCCTTGTGTCACATCCAATAGACACAGGCACCTAGTGTCAAACTTTTAACTTTGTGAATCAGACCCCATGACCTTTGTTAAATATGTGTCTGTTGTCAATGTTGTTTGACTCCCACCACTACATTTAATTGAAATAACTTATCTAGGTAAAAAAAGGTAACCACACGAGGGAAAAACTACTGCATTGCCCACTAAGAGATGCACCGCACACAGGCATACTATTTGTAAAAGATGGAGCCAAAATTGATAGGAGGACACATGATTGTAACTGAATCTCCTGAGACAGCCATGGTAAAGCATCGAATGTACACTGAATGAGGCATGAATTTCAGCAATTACTTTGCGATACGAAAAAAAAATGACTGTAAAATTATGAAAATATCAAATTTTAGCTGCTTCCACATAATGCATGGATAGTTGTGTAGAACTGCAACTAGTTAATATAAATTTATTTTTGCTATATTCATGGAGCACTATCCACCCATGAAAATTAATTTATAGTGAATATTTTAAAACTCAGTGATACTGTAATCCAGAGCTTTTCCATTATAGAACTGATGGGCAAAGCTGGCAAACTTCACTCCATGAATGAATTCATGAATTTTGCACAATTCACGAACAACAATTTGTGAATTTCACTAAATTTGCAGAGTGCAGATTGTCCAAGAAGTGCAAAGTTTCACATTGAAGTGTGGAATTTTGCAGGCAAAATTTCACACTTTGCAGCAAAATTCCACACTTCATGGCAAAAACTACATTATTCGGGCAAAGTTTCTCAGGTCTGTGAAAACTTTGCGAAGCTTCGTAAAGTGCAAATTTTTGCCACTTTGTGCAAAACTCATTGGCGAAATTAAACTTCGCCACATCTCTAGTACTGAGGTCTAACTCAGTGGTCACAGACTGGAATAATTTAATTTATGTATTACATTTTGGTGACCGGGTAAGATACCAGTAACTTTTTAATTACAGAAGCTTTTATTTAATCCTAACTTTCCCTGTCACTTACACAACACAGACATCTACTTGTTGCTTGCGGCTGCAGTAATCAGATGACCTGTAGTACATCTGTCCATGTAGTCCTCTGATCTGTGCCACTGGCAATACTTAATTTAAAATACATACAAATACAGTAGTGTTTCTACAAGCTTAAATTGTTAAAAATATAGTGCTTTACCCTTACAGAAGCTTTTATTCTACAATAATTTACCATGATGCACACATAACACCTCTTGCTTGTGATTGCAGTAATCAGAATAGCAGAACATCAGCCCACATCATCATCTGATCTGTGCCCAATCTGATTGTGGTTGTCACAAACCCATTCAGAAGGTCAGGCCCTCTACTCCCAAAGTGCCAACCTCCGAGTGTAGTCTTGTGAACAGTTTAACAGAATAAGGTAACCCTCTTGTCTGTTTTGTGAGTTCGGATCAACCTTTGGTCTCAAGTCTTGAAGGGATTCAAACTGTGAACCTCTTGCTAACATACCCAATGCACGGACTCAGATATTTCTGTCTTCGGGGGGCCAGATATCTTTGCCTACGGGCAAATAACCAGGGTCCAGATATTCAAAACTTTGCCCTAGGGCTAAATTAGCACTGCCCGGAGGGCAAACTTAGCCCGGAGCACAAAGCAAGCCATATTAAAAAGGAATAGCCCAGGCAAACAGCTTCTGAATATGCCTGGGAATGAGGCCAGGCAAACTGGGCTGGGAAAGCAGGCCCTGGAATAAGACAGCTCTGAATATGGCAACCAGGAAGTGCAAACCACAACAGCAACACAGTGCACAGTGATGTAAAGGTAGGTACAGGTGAACTATGTGGCCAATGTGTGTGCCAGCAAATGCGTGGACCCAGTACAGCTACAGGCAGCAGTGTATATGAAAGTACAGTGTGCAAAACTGTAAAATATTCCCTAAACTGTTTGCGCAGCACTAACGTGTTTGCCTGGTGCTAAACTTTGCCATATTCAAAAGTGACATGCAAATGAGCCTACTTAGGTAGTCTCTGGGCAAACATCCAGATTAGCATCTCATTATGCCCTGATTTGCATGCAGTTTGCACCAGGCTAATGGTTTAGCCTGTGCTAAACCAGCACAAACATGTTAGCACTGCGCAAACAGTTTGGGGAATATTATACAGTTTTGAACACTGTACTTTCACAAGTGCTGCTGCCTGTAGCTGTACTGGGACAGCATAGCATAGGCACAGATGGTGGTGGTGCTGCAAGCAACTGTCACACTGTAGGTCATGCTACAGTGCACAGCAGAAACTACAGTAGCAAGAGGGCCAGTAGTGTGTGGACACAGCAGTGCCTATGGTGTGTAGGGCAGTGATGATGACTGCACTATACACAGTGAGAGGCCCAACCTGCAGGTGTTTACTGACAGTGGACATTACTGCTACTCTGTTGTGTGACCCACAGATGCTGCACCTCTGGCATGGGATGCTCACAGTGACATATACATGTCTGGCTTTGTGTGCTGTGGCAGTTGTACAGCTGTGCAGTATGTGGCCGGGAGGGCATATATTATCAGAAAGGCACACTGGTGATGGGGTATTCCCAATGCTAGCCCATGTGCACTGCATGATGTGTCCCAGCCTTGTGGCCACACCTGGTCTGTGGCACAGTCTGGCCATGCAAACACTCTCCAATCAACATCCTCCATGCCCACAGTGCTGCATGTGTGTGCTGGCATCTTTTGGTGTCCACAGAAGAGGGGTCTGCAGGTGTGTGCTGTAGGGCCACACTGCCATGCTGTCCACCGGCAGTAGGGTCACCACGTACTGCCTGCATGGCTGGGACAAGTGGCAGATAATGGCATCATTGTGATGCCACCAATTAGCAGCATGTTTCCTCTATGTTTGGCTTTGTCTATGTGTCATATTTATTTGTTAGGGTAGTGCAAAGCAATGCAAAAGCTGTGCAAAGCCAAAGTGTCATGCAAAGCTGATTGCCCAGGGTTAAGACAACCTTTTCCTGGGCAGTAATGTGCACCATGATAAGTGTTGCGCTAAGTTACGCAAAACCACTTTGTGTGGCGCTAGTCGCTGAATATAGCATTGCGCCTGTATTCATGTCAGTTTGCCCCTTGCATACATTATGATTTTGCCCAACGCTAATGCAGTTTGCCCATGCTATTTGGCTTTTTGAATATAGCAGATCCACGCTAATCCAGTGCTAAACCTGCGCAAATGGTTTTTGCCCAGCACAAAGTTTTGAATATCTGGCCCCCAGGTATACAGAGATGAACCCTTAAAAACTTTAATAAAGACCTCAGATTTAAAACGCTTCCCTTTCCAGTTTGGTATCACTATTCAAGCTTATGCCTAGTGTCTGCTATAACCATATATACTTTTCTTACAAATGGAAGAAAATTCAAAGACAGACCAAGTATGCTCTAAAAATAATTTTACTAAAATAGATAAAGATATGTAAAACACAAAATACAGAACTGTTATATCACAATACATACAAATCTTTTAAAAGAACAAGGTTTAAACAGTGCACATTCCTACAACAATATTTAGATGTTGTCTATCTTTCTAAATACCTGTTTAAAAGTGCTTACAGATGTTTCCTTGTCAGAGTCTAGATAAAAGTGTCACCGAACTAAAACAGAATATTCCTTAAAGCAAACTGTATTTGCCACCCTCTTTTGGGGTGAGGTCACCTAGATCCTTCTCTGTCAGAATATATATATATATATATATATATATATATATATATATATATATATAAAAATGTATATTTAATAAAAAAACAGGATATCTTTTTCAAGAATTAGATTCTGCAATCCTCAGCATGACTCATGCTCTTCAAATTAAATTTCTTTGATCTCATGATAAGCTTCCCCCTTCCAGGACATGAAAGCATATTTATGATTTCACACTAGTATATCACAACCTGCTTTTCTTCCTCTAGAAATGTCATAAAATGGATATGCTCAACTCAAGCTTCTTCCACCCTGTAATTAGCTTCAGGCCTTCCACATAACACCTGGTATCTAAAACCTGTGTGTGTGTGTGATCTCACATGCTGTTTCAGCATTTTCTCATGGCTTTCATCTTTCAGTTGAAACCTGGGGGGGGGTGAGGTCACTCCTAAAGCACCATATTTTCAGGAGAGACAGTCAGTAATACATTTTATATAAAAAAAATGATACAGCACTCAGAACTGGCTGTCCACATCACAGTGGTTACTACCAGCAATACTTAAAATATACAGTCAAAACATTTATAAAATACATGGCTACGTTGGACTGTGATTGGAGGAAGAGAATGTATTGAAAAAGCAAAAACAGCAGTCCATGTGGACTTCTGATGTCTGCCCAAACTGATTACAGTTGGCATGACTGGATCAGTTCATGGGGCATGTAAATGTATTTTTACAGTAAAGGTGGAGTAAAAAGTGATACAAGAACACATCCTCATTACAGACTGTCTACATACAGTGTTGGTATGATACTGAGCAGCAACACCATAAAGCATCAATGTGATGCTATTTATTAACAGAATATTAGTCAAAATTATGACTGAAAAGTTATGCTTATATCAAGTTGCAGCACTTACTGGCTAATGAAAAATTAAATCAGACCAAGGGAAAAAAGTCAAATTAGAGTTCATGAAACTGGATTGCCTCACAAAATCACTGGCAGAAGTTTAACAGTGAATGTCAGTGAAGAGATAATCACACAGCATCAGAGACACTCTAAAGCCAGCCATGGAGTGAGTTTGTATATAGAATGGGAATCCCTGCCATGGAGAATGTAAACATGGTGTCTTCATTTAGTCATATGGCTGAAAGTCACACGTCCTGTCCAGTGTTCACCACCACTGTAGCAAAATGTTAAGCTTAATCTAGGCTGACATCAGAGCCTCAGCAGATAGAAAATGCTATAAAGTTTTAAAAGGAAGCAAAATACTTACTTTTCCTGTAAGAATAATGTTCCCCTTTCAGCCATTAGAAAATGTTGTACCTAAAAATCATATGTATGATATATAGAAGTAGAATCAAACAGAAACATGGTACAGTAAGTATAACTGCTCATGTAAACCAGGAAGCAACCATGGTGTGTTTTATTTGTGAACCAAAAAGTCTTTGGTGAGATTTTATGTGGCAACAAAAGTCATAAGCCTCGGTAAGCTGGGCACTCAAAATTTCTGAGGTGCCCCAAAAAGGCATTTCTGGACTATTTTTCAAAAACAAATACCAGATATTCTAAAGTGCATGCAGGTGCACTCTTTATGCTGCACCAAGGTTTGAACCTGTGACAGGACCACAGCCTGCTATATTCAGAGGCATAGTGCCTGCAATATGCTGTCTGAATACAGGGTGGATGGTGCACAGCACAAACCTCTGTAGCATGAGCAGTGATTTCCAATGGTGCTGTGCTGCACACAGCACAAAGGACAGCACAGCCCACAAAGGAGGCACACAAAGGTGCAGCCCTCTGCAGGGCACTAGGTATGAAGCTGCATATTGGGGTGGCTGTGAGTGGGCAGAGATGGCACAAATGACAGATACAACACAGCTGCTTTAGTATCAAAAATAACTTTATTAATAACAATTGAAAACCTGCCAGTAAAACAAAGAGAAAGGTGAGAGTAAACAGGTGGGTTAGCAACACAGTGTAGGGTGAACCCATTGGAGACATCATGGAGGGTATGGCTGAGCTCAAGTCAGCCTCATGGCACTGGTGGAGTGGGGTGGGAGTGGTGCAGGAGGCACTGCTGGGTCCAAGCGCTGGGCCACCATCACCACTGCCTATACTGCTTTACTGATCTCCCCCAACTGGCATATGATTAGGTGCCGCTTCCTCTCCAGCTGCTTAAGGAGGTGATCCTGACCCTCAAATGTCTTGGGCTGCCTACACTGTTCCAGACTCTGCTGTACACTATGGACAAAAAGAAGAAGAAAACAGTCATCTGTGTACACAGGATAGGGATGCAAGTCCTGCCCATTGTACACTGCCACTGCAAATCTAGCCAGCACATGCACCACAATGCCACTTGGGTGGCTAACACTCTCAATGGAATGAATGTAGTGCACCATGACCTGCACTGTGGACTCATATACTGGAAGGCTGCATGGCCATGGCTGCACCATGCAGCACATGCGGTAGCCCAGTCATGGCATATATGCACATACACACACCATCAGGGGGCATGGCAGAGGTATGGCAGTAACACAATCATCTGCAGCACTGTGTCAGGGTCTGTGGGGCAGAGTCCTGTTCTGGGTGCATGGAGGGACACACACACAGCCTGCAGCAGCTTACCATGCATCCTGCACCCTGGAAAACCCTGGTGTGCCGGACTGGACATCCATGATCCTCCTCAGGTCACATTTGGAACAGGTCAGGGGCACACACACGGGGCACACAACACAACTGCATAAGGTTGGAATGGCAAATGGCACTGTGTGAAGCCTCGTGGTGCATGATACTGTCATGGTAGCATACATGGCAGGACACAGGATCCACCATGCACTTGTCAGCACAACACTGGTGTATGATGTACTATGTTTAGATGTGGCTGACATTTCTGTCATCACCGGTGCAGCCTAGGTTGAGTGTGATCAAAGTGGATGTGGTCACTGGGATACCCAGGCATGTCCATTTGTGCCCCCTGGTAGGTATATGTTGACCCTATATATCCTAACAGTCCCCTTATGTAGCAGCTGTACCTTACCTGGCCAAGGATGATGGATCACTGTAGCCACTGTGACTTGTGCCAGCACAGCACTCTGGCAGCCCAGTGACACTGCCACATGTAAGACCGTGTTTCTCCATAGTTGAACAGAGTGACTGACTCCATAGATCCCATGAGACACTTCCCAGGTTTGTCCTCCTACCCTACTCCAACCATGGGTATGTCCACAATTACAGGGCCTGTGCAGAACACTGGTCACATGGCCCAATGTGGCTGACATGTGGCCATTGGTCCCATATGCACTGGCGTCACCATAGTCAAGTCAGCACTGTATCCTGTGGTCTTCACCATTGCTATGGCCTACTTCATGCGAGCATGATCCCTCACAACACAGCCCATCTGAGGCCCCACTGTCTGCCACCCCATGCTAGTACCATGGCTCACCAGCATGCCGCTGGAGCATACCTTACTCCACATGTGGCATCAGATATTCCAGCAGTGCAGGAGGACTACCATTGCATGTGTCTGAGACACACAGCTGGTCATGGCAGTGTACTGACCAGACATAGACAGAAGTCTGACATCACTGCAACCTGTATCCATCATCCTGGCCACAGGAAGGTAGGGATCTCTTACCTGTGCAGTGGTCACAGCATGGCTGGTGTGCACTTCCACCATCTATTGGTGGCAGCTGTCCAATGGCACATCGAACTTGCATCATCATGATGGAAGCCATTGCATAGCATAGGACAGAACAGAGACACAGGCTGCACACCTGCAGCATAGACATGCATCGCTGTGCAGTGCACACATGTTGCAGTGCAGTGGCATCAGTCACCCAACTACCCCGTACATGGTGTGTGTCCACCACCTGAATCCCTGAGGTGATACCCCACAGGGTTGCTCCCAGCATGGTGACCAACACAGAGATACATTTGAGGAACACAGGCACAAGTGACATAGTATGCTCATGTGGTGGACTAAATGCATGTCACTGTGCCTGGCATAGTAGGTGAATAACCCCCCCCACCCGGGGTAGTTCGTGACCACAGAGTCAGACCGAGAGGGTGAATGTGGCCGGTGCATATCCCCAAACTCCTGATGGTGGTCCCCCATGCCCCTGTCCACCCAAGGTGTGGCATGTCATGGATACTGTTTATGGGCACTCAATGTACCATGGCTCAGCAGCACCTGACCATGGAAATCTGAGTCTGCATGACTGGGGACATGGCCATCCCTTTGTCCTCAGGCACCCATGTTGCCATGCACACAGTGTTGTGACCAAACTTCCTGGACAGCCAGTATGGTGGTGTCCAGGTGCAACCCTCCATTGTCCCATATAGCTGAGGGTACACCATGGTAGGCTAGGCCCAATGCCCAAGATGATGGTAGGGCCATGGTCCCCACTGCATGACCTGCGCTTGCACCCACGCATGTATACATGTAACTTCAGGTGCTGCAAACAAGGCAGCCTACTCACTGGTTTACCTCCTCTCCACAGCTCCACCCTGGGCCCCATTACAGCTCACTAACCTCTCCCTGGATACTCTCCTGTGTTGCTGAGCCTATGCCTGCCCCTCCTGTCCCTATGTGGGCTGGGTGTTGATATCTGTAGGAGAATACAAGAGACGTGTGATTAGTCCCCTACAGTGGTACACAGTGCCCCATTCAGTACACACTACCCAACATAACCACTCTTCTGCCCATAATGGGGCCCAGCCACAACATATGCCATGTGGGGAGGACATATTGGGTGGGGCTACAATGTACCTGTGGCACCGCCAGTGACACCAAATGCAGGTGAACCAACCATGCAGAACTATTTTATTTATTTATTTTGTTTTTGTCGACCGGGTAAGTGCACTAGACAAATTCTACCTATTTTCTGGCATGACTCGGGGGACGGGGATACAGATGAATGCCAACTGACCTTGAACCAGATTAAGCTGTTGGTGGTATTTTTAGTGAATTGGGGAAATTTGGCCAGGACACCAGGGAAACTTCCCCTACTCTTTACGAGAAGTTTCATGGGATCTTTAACATCCACCTGAACTACCACCAGAACAGGCAGACGGGACCTCGGTTTAACATCTCATCTGAAAGATGGCACCTCAGGAGTGCAGCACCTCCTCATGCTGAACTGCAGTGTCAGTATTGGGATATTAACCCAAGTGCCTGGTGTTGGGATAGAACCCACAGCCTTCTGATCTCCTGGCCTCAGAGACGAGTGTGCTACCTGCTGAGCCACTGACACTGACAACTACATTACAGCCTGCCCCCCCATCCATGGGGTGCGACAACCACAATGCACACTGCCCTGTGTGTTGTCTACAGCCTGCTGGCCCCAGTACTATTAAGACATGCAAGCCTCAGGCCTTGTTTGGGCATTAATTACATGATAATGCATGGTGCAGCAGGTGGCACACCACAAAGGTGAGGGTGCATACTGACGTAACTGCCACGGTCCCAGGATGCTGTGGTATGTACCCACACAGCATCCTGTACATGACCAGATCCTGTGCACACATGCCAGACCCCATGCAGTACATGGCTCATGTAGTTCCAAAGCCATGTGGTGGAGCTTAAGCTGAGTGCACCATGCACGACATAGCCAGTGGACTGTGCCACGTCTTGCTGGGTACAGCACCCTGGACAACCACACATATAATGCATGTGTGCGTCATCTTGGCCATATGTCGTGACAGGCAGTGACATGCCAGGGTCTCCATAGGCAGCTTCCCATGCCTACCAGCAGAGCCATACCACTATACAGGTGGCCATCATACCTGTGACCCTGACACCATGGGCATGTATCAGACCTCCACCGTGCAGTGATGGACAGTACACCCCTCAGGCATCCATGGAGGATCCAGTCATGCACAGAACAGATGGGTTGCCTGTGGGTCAGGGAGGCTGGCCAGTATTATTCATCTGGTGGGCTATACTGCAGGACATGTCCCAATGTACACAAGGGAATACAGGGGCACACAGGTGGCATGCAAAGTGTCGGCTGGTAGGGGGGTTGCCCTAACACAGTCTACCATGCCACAGGCCTGCACACGTGCCTTTGCATGCACCTGCCTCGTAACCAGCCGTACATACCTGGCTTGGGTACAGCACCATTGGTAACCATGGCACACAGTTAATGCAGCCTCTGTGCCTGCCTTCACAGCAGGTCATTGAAGTGGTGTTGGCATCAGTCTCCAGTGTGGGCAATCTCTATTCTATGGATTAGGGGATGACTCAGCAGAGCCCACACCTTGCACTGGGGCCAATTATCCCCTGGTGCCTTTTTCAGCTGCTTCTCCTCCCTAGCCACCACAAGATCGATGAGGTTCACCTCCTCGACAAAGGACAAGCTGTGACTGTGCTGCAGTACAACCCGGCATCATCGATCACTCATGCATGGCTGCTGCCTCATATTAGCTCTACAGGATTGTGCCACACTGCTTCCTGTTACAGGGCATGTTCCACTTTTGTGCAATACAGTGCATCAGCAGTGCTGCACAATGCATAGGTGTACTGCACACCATGCACTCCCAGGGAGAGGGCTGGTGGCATGCAGCCGGCATTGGGTGGCATGTATGCAGTACATGCATGTGCATGTGCACATGCACCCCATTTTGCAGTCTTGCAGTCTTGCATGCCTTCACATAGTTACTGTGCACATGGCTGCATAGCCCAATGATTTCATAAGTGGGACAAGTCATGATGCTTGCACAATGGCAATAGGTCATGCAACTGATCATGCTGTGCAAACACATGTGTAGGCACAAAACCAGTTAACACAGTGGGCAAACCTGCAATATTCTGCCAGGGTATGCAAATGAGGTCATTGGGCAGTCCTTGGGCAACCAGCCACATTAGTATGCCATTACAGACTGTGCTGCATACATTAGCATGACAAATTATGCTTGTTCTATTTAATGGCTCACAATACACTACTTAGATGGCACAGTGGAACTGCAGTGACTGGAAGTAAGTGTCCTGTTGAATGCTCTAGACTGTGAGGTGTGTGCAGGGGACTGTGTAAGCTTCAGTCTCAGTATGTTCCCAGATGTATGTGACATATCCAGTGCTATCAGACTATCCCAGCAATGTCCCTGTGCTCTGGGACGCTGTACATGTGTTCATATAGTGAACATTCATGTCTATGCTAGCCACTGTTCCATACTGTCCCATGACAGCAAAGCAGCTGTATGACACTTGTGCCCATGTAGACACTCGTTATGTCCTATACAGGAATCCCAGTAGCTCTGGGAGCACTGCATGTAACAGGTGAAAATAGCAAATCTTCTGTGCATTGTGTAATGCAAATGTCCTGGAGCTGTGGAAAGGACTACCTTCCCCAAAGTCTTGCAGAGGTTTGATGAGACAACAGAACCTGCATGTAACCACATGTTATCCTGTGCGCATCAGAGGAACATATGCTATTGAATGAGCACATGGTGCAGCAGTATGGGTGCAATGCCACTGTGTCACTGGGCCTGGGCCTGCTGTGTTCTAGAACCTTCCATGCTGTGCTGAGGTGAACATTGTAGGCTATGTCCCCATCTAGTCACTGGACCACCATGGACACATTGTCCATGTTCTCATGTCTCTTGCCCTGAACATTACAGAACATACTGTGCAGTGGAGGGGGCCTATTACAGCCGAGTGACTAAGTGTTGCCTGCTCTGTGGGGGTGTCATCCATCACATAGTGTTCTAACTGGGGATGCATGATGGTGGTTGTGAGCCTGCCAGCAGGGTGCTCTCTGCCCTCATCCACTAGCAGTGTTGTTGCTGTATCTGGGAAGAGGGCCACCCCATGCTGCACACTGCTGGTGAGGTTACCAACATGGACATGTGTCAGTGTATGCTGCCAAGGGATACTTGGGCCCATGCCCATGTCCACCCCTGCCTGTCTGTGACCATCGCAGTAGCCAGGTGCATGCATGGCAGACTCAGTGTTGGTTACACTAGGGCTGAGGGAGGGCTGCATTACTGGCACACGTCCATGGTGTGGGGGGCAACCTGTGATCCTGTCAGCTGTGTGACACTTTCTGTACTCTCCAGTCACCTGTCTTGCACCCCCTTGTCTGGCAGGTACCATGGAGGATCTTGACAGACTGCAGGCCCACCGCTCCAGCATGGAGGAGTTGCAGACACTGGCACAGACATACAAGACCAAGGAAGATGTCATGTCCCACTGCAAAAACCACACATGCTCGTGTGTGGCATGCCTGGGACAAGTTCACAGAGCAGGTGAATGCCGTCGGTGGATAGAATAGGCATTTGAAACAGGGCAGAAGTGTTTCTAGGACATTAAGAGATGCACAAAGGAGACCATGACAATGGAGCGCAGGCAACTACAAGTCACAGGCAGGGGTCAATGGGCAACAATGGCCGCACAGTCAATGGATCCTGTGAAGAAGGCCATAGCTTCCACACTGTAGCCAGTGGAGGTGACTGGTGTGCCAAGTGGTGAATATGAAAGCCAAGTGGGACCCACCCAACCATGTAAGTGACTGCCTGTGTGACCCCCCCCAAAGGCAATATGTGTTGGTGTTGGAGTCTAGCAATATGGGTAAATGATAAGGCCAGGGCTAGTTAATGCATGGTGTGTGGACAGCACTACTGTGTCCCCGTCAGCCAGTGAGTAGCTGTCTGTCTTCATGCCCATAACACTGCTCCATGTGGTGCTGCCTGTATGACATCCTGGGCTGAAATATTTGCACCCTGGGGTGGAGGGATGTTTCTGGTAAACTGGGGTGTTTCTGCACCAGTACTAAGTGTGTTTTCTTTAGTGTCGGGGGTTTGTCCACTGTTGCTGGGTGTGTGTCCACAGGTGGAGGGGTATGTACACAATGGTGTTGGGTGTATGTACATGTGTGTGGTGTGTGAGCACACTGGTGATGAGCCATGTGGACACTAGGGCTGTTTTGTCTTCCCCATGTTAATGGTGTATGTGTTCCTGGTGTAGGGGTGTTCCTGTTCCTGTGGGGTGTGGGCTTTGCACTGCCATCAGCACGTTGGCACATTGCACCATGTGCATGCATGCCACCTCGGCCTGTACACTGCCCTGCCTATTACAATACTATATAATTACCCTGCCCTCTCCTTACAACACAGCCATGGAGTCAGACACAGAGAAGGACACTGCAAGACCATTGTATCATGTGCAGTTCTTGCCACCCTCCTGTGTACACCACCCAGAAGACAGCAGTGAGGAGGCCATGGCAGTGGATGACAAATGAAAGAGTTTGGAGCAGGTGGGATCCATCCCAGACCTGGACAGGCTGTCCTCCGCTGACAGCACCCATGCCGCAGGGGCCCAGCCAGTCACCATGTGGCCCAGCTGACACAGGGATGCTGCCCACCTCTGTCCCTGGCATAGACATTGCTGTGCCACCCCAGGACCCCACCACACCATGACTACCATCCTACCACCCCTCAACACTGCAGCCCCTGTCACCGCTGTGCCTCCCATTGATGTCACCAGTGGCATGTCCACTGCCCTGCCACCCCATGCCCATCACAATGGGCCACAAACAACCAGTTGACTGCCCCCAGTGAGGGCTGCTGCACCTATCATCGTGCAGCCCCAGCCCATACAATACTGTAGGTGCAGCCTGAGCCACATGCCACTGGGCAGTCCATGGCAACAAAGAGATGTGGCCAAGAACAAGCAGTTGCTGATGTCCACCACAGATTCACAGACTGCTATGCAGCATAAACTGACCCACCTCTGCCACATGCTGCATGAGGACGTGGAACACCTCTGACAAATGCTACATGAGGACATGCAGCATACCAAGCAGTGGATGAAGGCAAGACACACTGAGTTTGTGGCAGTCCTATAGGATATGTGTGGTGCTGTGCTGGAGGTGGCAGCAATGGTGGTGTGCAGTGCAAGGGCCAGCCATAGCCCCAGCCTGTCTACTGTGAGAAGCATCTCCCCAAAACAAACAGCTAGGTACACGCCAATGCCACACAGTGCTGGGATGTGAATACTCAGTATGCTTGGGACTCCCAGATCACTGAGGACACCATGCACACCAGGTTGCGACCTGACCCTCCCAGGGGGCAGTTCAGTGCAAGCCCACTCCCAGGGTTGAGTGACACCATCACCATGGACATACCAATATTGTGGCTGAGGCGGACCCACCTACCACACAGGAGCTGTTTAGGCAGTCTGCCTGTACCTGGGACAGTGGCCAGGGGCAAATATAGGTTACGCATGGACACCTGCACCAAAAGGGTGTTCCCAACACCCCCACTATACCCTTGTGACACTTCCAACTGCCCTGTGGTGAGGCACATGCTGTCCCACCCTGGCATGGATGGCTTGTCATTCACTCCCACCCTGCTTGTCTGGCTGGTATGCCTGTAGAGCTCCCTGTTGCTCCCCACACTTCGCAGCCATTGTTTGTGTGTCTCCAGGTGCTACCCTCATGTGTGGTGGACCTGCTTTGCATGAGCCCTACTTCTCCCAGTCCTGGAAGGCATTTATCTCTGTTGGCACCCCTTAGAACAACCTGTGATCAAGGACGTCCACTTGTGCGTACCCCTGCACTCCACTGTCTGGTAGCATAGCATTTGTGGTATGCTCACCGTGCTACCCCTTGCTTAGAATACTGCACTGCTTGTATTGTTGTTGTTGTTTCTGGTGCCTGTTCAGTGTCATATTACATTACTGAACCATCTTACAGTATTGTGTGTGATATGTACTTACATGTCATGTTATAGATGTCACGTATGATGTGAGCTCCATACTCCTGGGCCTTCCTGACCAATCTATGATTGTGCCTGTTGAGCTGTTCTGGTATCCCTTGATCCCCTAGCTCTGTATCCAATACAGATTGTACCTCTGTGGCTGGCATGTGTATTCCACAGTTGAATGCCATGTTGTGTATTATACAATGGACATGGAATATGGAACAGAACTTGGAGGGGTATACTACAGGGCACCACCATAATGGTCATTGCACTGGAACTGCATCTTGAGTAAATGAAATAAACACTCAATGATGTTGTGTGTGGTGGTGTGTGCTGCATTGTATCTGTCCTCTACAATGGATGTGGACTGGAGAATAGGTGTGAGGAGCCAGGGTCACAAGGAATAGGCACTGTCCCCTTTAAGGTAAAGGCATACTGTAGATTAAGCAAACAATAATACTCAACAGGATGGGCAGTATTGGGCAATACCGGACTGCCCAGGTGTGTAATGAGGCCTAATGCTGCAGGTGGAGGGCACTGTACTCCCAGGAAGGTTCAGTATAGCTCATACCACCCACCCTGGGGGGGCATTATTGCTCTTAGAAAATGGGCTACATGTGGCAATTTTATGTAGTATACATAAAATAAAAAATAAGAAATCAAAAGTGTATTACAAAAATGAATAAAAGTCATTTTCCTGGTTAAAAAAAGTCCTACTGGTGCACTTGCCAGTAGAGGGCACTGTAGTGTTTCACACTTGTTTTAATGTGAACTATATGTAACAGCTGTGTTTCTTGTAGTGTTTCATGTGCTGTGTGTGTGTGTGTGTGTGTGTGTGTGTGTGTGTGTGTGTGTGTGTGTGTGTGTGTGTGTGTGTTTGACTGGCCTCTCTTGCTTCCATGAAAGTGATTAGCATCTCCTCCAGCTTGTCTCTGATCCTTGCTGGTGATCAGTTTAGATCTGGGGGAGAGATTAGTCTGTTCACAATCTGCAGGATTGCATGCTGACAGATATGAACAGACTGCAATGAATATGGTGGGGCACAGACGGACCATGACTTGCAATCTACTCTGCAATTAAGGAAACTAATTTTCTTTAAAAAAATTATTCTGTTTCTGTGTTTTGGGTGAGTGTGTGTGTAGTCAACATGAGCTTTGTTGTCTCAGAGTAACACTGAGCAAATGATGTGCTAGTGCTTCTACTTTCAATTGCAAAAGCCTTTTTTTGAAAATGGAAACATTTTAGTTACACACTTTCACTGTGTGGAAAATTACTGCTAAGACTGCTATTTTCTGTGACACTTAATTGACAACTACACTTCATTCATAATGATTGCATTTGGTGGGAGGGTCACTTGCTAAGTGAGGCAAAAATATGGCTGCCATTTTGTTGTAATTTTGAGGTAAGCACAGTGATATCTAGTCTACTGTGGCACATGGGGCTGGTACTTTTAATTTCCTGATCTCTATTGAAAGTTAATGTATCCCCCTGTCGTGGGTACAAGTCAGTCAGAGACCAGGAAGCCAAAGTCCATTTTGTAATGTCACATAACTGCATATACACATGGGCAATGATGACAGGCACCAACCAATGATCCATCCATTCCACCCATTGGCCCTAGCGTACATGGGAGCTCTTGTCCATAGATGGTTCTACACCATCATGTCCCATATGGAGCTTTTGGGGGACGGTGGGCTATGCTCAAAAATGAGATGGCCTCTAGGGATGTCCCCATGTTCAACCCTGTGGCACAAGATAGAGTTGTGTGATATGAAGGTGTCATGGGCACTGCTGGGGTACTGTGCAAGGACATTGCTGATGCACTATGTTGCATCACACACCACCTGGCAATTCATGCAGCGGTACTCTTTCCTACTTAGATAGACATTCACTCCATCACTGGTGGGAGCCCAGATGGCAATATGGTTGCAGTCAATGGTACTAAGTACAGCTGGTAGGTGTGCATCTCATTGAAACTGCTGCATGGTTGCTGATTGAGCCACTGGGGTGCTGGGGAATACAATAAACACACTAAGGAACTGTCCTAATAGGCACAAGGTGGCAGACTGTGAGATACCGGTGGTGTCCCCTAGTGGTGTCTGGAATATTCCTATGGCTAAGAAAAACACTGCAGCCATCACCTTGAGCTCAACAGACAGTGCATGGCTGTGCTGGGTATCTGACAGAAGCTGGTCATACAGGAACTCACATCATTGCCTGAGCGTGGGCCTGTTGAGTTTATACTGACCCACCAGCTGGTCAACACCTAGGACTTCATATGTAACTTGTTGTCAGTACTCTCTGTGTGCAGCATAGCAACTATGTAGCCTATGTGTGGGTTCAGGGTGGGCATGTGCCCTCTTCTCCTTCTGTACAGCCTGCTGTAACATGTGCACAATGTGTGCTGCCCCAAACACAATCTTGCAGTGTTACCTGCAGTGTCTCTGCCCACCTCTGCGGTTTACCAGAGTTTATGTTGGTCCTTTTATAAATGGTAATTGCACAGCACTAAGTGGCCTGTACTAACCCCATTGTGCAGTGCTAACATGCTGAATAACGCACTGCACTGATATGCATGGTTCTTCCCACACCTTTACACCCTGCATACATTTTCTTTTTGAGCATGCATAGTATTACAGTTTTAGCACATGCTGCACGCCCCTTCAAATATGGGATTTTGGTGGTTTAAGCACACATTGCACACTCCTATGAATATGAGATTTCGGTGCAATTCCCACTCTATGTGGGGGTAATGATTTTGAGCAGTGCATATGTTTTGAAGATCTGTCCCCAGAATCCAACTAAATGTGTCCTGTTTACCTACATTCATGTGTTTGTGTTTCAAAAAATCATCATTTGTATGTATTTTACAACCCCCCCCCAAAAAAAGATGGTGGTACTCACGATTGAAAATGTTTTCCTCATAAAAAAAAACACATTTACTGCAAAAGAAAAGTGGCTGTGAAAGTAACATTCCACTTTGGTATCAGAGGGTTTTCTCAAAAACCCTACTGAGTATGATCAGAAGACAAATTTCAAAACTAACTCAAGAACCAATTGATATAATTTTAGGAGCCCTTCAAAAGGGACACCTTTGGGCTGGGCCCCTTCTGTCCTTAAACTTTCAGAACAACATTCCCAACTGTCTTTCCTGAAGGTGCAAGTAAAGACATGGCCAAAAAGTGCACTTTTAAAGGCTTTTGAAAGTTCTGGATCTCGGAATCCAAATGAGCATGCATTATGAGAATGGAACTTCCAACATCTTGAGAAATTGTCCCCTAGATTCTGCATGCAAAATTCCATTCAATTTTGAGAAATGGACCCAATGTTGTTAAGGTGCAAAAAATATGGATTAGCATTAAAAACATCCTGCTAAACCCTAACTATACTTGTGCTACTGCACACATATAGTATGATATTTAACTGAGGAGATTGAGCGCCACATCAGGAGCTTCAACTCATGGCTGAAGGAATGGTGCAGAGAGGGGAAGTTCAGCTACATTGGGGACTGGAGACCCATCTGGGAGGATAAGGGCCTACACAGGGGATAAAGAATTGCATCCATCTGGGAGGGGACTCACAGTTCTCAGCCGATGGTTGAAATGTAATTTCAATGAACATTTAATTAGCCGGGGGGGGGGGAGAGAGGAACCAGGAAGTCCAAACTCCTTCCCCAAAGGCTGAAGTAGAGTGTACGGAGAACTCAAAGAGAAAGGAACCCTCCAGGGTACAGATTAATAAAGGAAGCAGGGTGGTAAAGACAAAGTGAGAAGGGAAGGGGAGCATTAAAAAGAGGGGGACGGGAGGAGGGAGGGCAAAAAGGAAAAAAAAGAGGGAACAACAATCAGAGTGGAAGCAAAGTCGCCAAAATTTTACACCTTTCTCTGAGCGCCCTCCTCTACTGTCCTTGGGCTGCAATTCCTTCAGCAATCCAAGACTCACCTACAGGGTGTAACATTAGGGCTTTTCACCAACTCTGTATGCATTTTAAATTACACAGAAGAACAGATGTCTCCCAACCTCTCTGTGACAACCCCAACTTAAAAATCACCAGTAAACGTATTGATTCTAAGAGCCTTCACTTGCTTTTGAATGTGAAATTGAAGCACTTACTACACGAGACCTCATTCTATACAGCCTCCCAAATTAAAATTAAATTTTATTATCCACCCAAATTGTGGCTTTATTTTACCCAAATATGTCACTGCCTCCAGAAGTTTTTGGGAAAACCCCCATGGATGAACAAAGTAAATTCTTTTTTAGACTCTCTGTCATTCAATCTAAGTCAAGGTAAAATAGTCTCCAAACTTTATAAAGCCTTTATTCAGGCTTCCTGGAAGGACATCTCAGCCACAGCCTACTATTGGAAATACAATATGGCCAACTCTTTATCTGACTCTCAGTGGGAATCTATTTGGTTGGACAATTACAAATTAATTAAGCAAGATAGACTAAGGGGCATTCAGTTTAATATATTACACAACCTGTATTTTACACCTAATAAACTATATAGAATGGGCCTCTTACCCACTTCAGAGTGCCTAGATTGTGATGCAGTGAATGCTTCCTTGGCCCATAAGTTATGGTCATGCCCCAAGATACTTACTCTTTGGAATCTGGTTAAATATCATATTGGCAGCTATTTGCCAATCACTCCATACTGCGAAGAGAAAGTATGCATTTTGGGGCAATATTCCACAATTCCCACACTATCTCTTAAGACACAGATGGCTATGGTTTTGTTAATTACGAAACTACTGATTCTTAGACATTGGAAGGAAGCGTGGACCCCTTCTCTTCTGGAATGGTGGCCAAACCAGATGTTCTTTGCAACACAGAAATTAGTTTGATTTTGTTTTTAAAATTTGAACAAATACAAAACAGAAATCAAGCAAAAACTGATTTCCAAAAAGTCAGGATCTCCAGTTGGATGACAGCAGTAGAAAGGAATCCAAGCTTCAGCGAGTACCAGATGATCAGCATGAAAAAAGACAAAAAATACCAGCAAAACTCATTAAAAACTGCAGATGGAGAGGTTCAATGACCAAACCCTTGAAAGAGTAAAATTAACCCTGTGGGAACACTATGGATATGTAAAGCTACTGCTGGCCTCCAGTCACACTCCACACTGGAAATTGAGCCAACTGGTGGCTCAAACAGCCCACAAGATTTCAGCTTCCAGCTCATCATAAATCAGTTAAAATAGACAGCAGCATTCAAGTATTTGTCAGTAACAAAACCAACAAAATAAATGTCAATATTTGATAAACACTAAAAATAATCTGTTCAAAAGATTTTTTAGACAGAAAAAAAATTCCACTGGAAAACATTTGTAGAGGAGTAAAAGTTGACAGCAAAAGAAGGTAGCAACCTTCTTTACAAGCAACAGCTAGAACTACAGTAGCATACTGTGGTGCACATTCCTGTTGCACTTCAGTGGGGGTTTCTTATGGCCAATAAAGTGCCTGACACCAAGGTTGTAGTATACACAGACATCTAAGGTGGTCTGGGAGATGGGGCATACTTTGGGGGAACATGAAGTGCTGCACCATGGTCTGGGGCAAGAAGTCAATGGATAAGAAAGTGCTGTTCAAAACACAACATGATGGTAATCCACACAATCAATGGCAAGCTGGGGTCCACCATCCAATGGCCTATAAGGGGACCTGAATAGGGTATTTATGTTGAGATCCCTCTTTTTCAACAGCTAGATTAGGGCTAAGCATGTTCCAGGACCGATAATGGAATTGCTGATGTGTTGTCCTATTCGACGATGCAGAGGTTCAAGAAGCCAGAATCTGCATCAGAGGAACAAATATGCTAGGCTCCTTGAGTCCTGTGGGATCTGGTGACAATGAGAACTAGCAACAATCAGCAAAACCATTGCTCACAGTACAAGAAGGGCCTACTAGAGAGGAATGGAGCACTTCCATTTCATCAGGGTGAAACAAGTGTGGCCTGAGCTTTGGCCAATATTGAAGAAGTACAGTGAAGCTTGTCAGGATGAAACGCAATTCTGCAGGCATTTTGAAACACTCTGTAGCATGCTGCAGCAGTTACTGTGGAAAACAATGTAATTTCAAAGGCAATTAGTCCCTTTTGTCAGGCAGGAAACTGTGACATTCACTTCATCCTGAAAGTGTCATATTTTCCTGCATGACAAAAGGGAGTAATTCCAATTGAAATTACATTGTTTACTGCATTTAATTAAAAAATATGTATATGTATGCATTTGATTTAAAAATATGTATACCTTGCAGAGGTTAAACTGCACTGGGAGAAGCGGTATTTCTAACATTGGTTCCTAGTTGCATAATTGTGCAACACTAGAGAAAGGAGGGTGTGTGGCTGTAAGGAAATTCCTTAGACGCTTTGACCAGTGAGCCTGTAGCTTAATGATTAGAGCGCTGGAATGGCATACCAGAGATCTGAGGTTCAAATGCCAGTAGGCCACACTTTTTCTTTCTCATTTCCATCCTTGATTTAAAAATATTTATACCTTGCAGGGGTTAAACTGCACTGAGAGAAGTGGTATTTCTAACATTGGTTCCTAGTTGCATAATTGCGCAACACTAGAGAAAGGAGTGTGTGTGGCTGTAATGAAATTCCTCAGATGCTTTGACCAGTGAGCCTGTAGCTTAATGGTTAGAGCACCGGAATGGCATACCAGAGATCTGAGGTTCAAATCCCAGTAGGCCACACTTTTCCTTTCTCATTTCCATCCTTGATTTAAAAATATGTATACCTTGCAGGGGTTAAACTGCACTGAGGGAAGTGGTATTTCTAGCATTGGTTCCTAGTTGCATAATTGCACAACACTAGAGAAAGGAGTGTGTGTGGCTGTAAGGAAATTCCTCAGATGCTTTGACCAGTGAGCCTGTAGTTTAATGGCTAGAGCACTGGAATGGCATACCAGAGATCTGAGGTTCAAATGTCAGTAGGCCACACTTTTCCTTTCTCATTTCCATCCTGGATTTAAAAATATGTATACCTTGCAGGGGTTAAACTGCACTGAGAGAAGTGGTATTTCTAACATTGTTTACTGCAGTAACTCTGCTGCTGCATACTGGAGAATGCTGTAGAAGTTGGTTTCATCCTGTCGAGCTTCACTGTAGCTATGACAGTAGTGCATTGTAGCAGGTAAGTAGGAGAGTATTGCCCCGGGTAGTGGGATAGTATCTGGTGGATGTTACGTGATTTTCAAGGCACTTGGTTTGGAGGACAAGTATGATTTCAGTGTCTGCAATATACTGTAAGTCTGCAGTCAGTATCTGGTTGGCTCTGCTCTACTTCTGAGCACATTTGCTATAACACTATTGTCTCTTTACAAGCAGGTGTTTGACACAGAGTTAAGAAGGTCTGCATCTGTGGGTACTCCTTTGTGTGCTAAGTGGCAGAACTGATTCAGCCTTGACATGGGGGCTGGGACATAAACAACAAGCTGGGCCAGGTCCAGGCTCAGCTGGCTAGACAGTGAAGGATGCGATTGTGAAATGTGCACCCCAAGCCTCAAAACACAGGACCTCAACTGATTGATTTTCCTCAGTAGTATTTGCCTCTGTTTTCAATCTCCTCAAACCCCTGTTAACAGACTATACTGCCGTGCCACCAGGAGATGCTGCACTCTCCCGCCACCAATTTTAAATAGAATTTGCAGTGTCCTGTCCTCAGCTGTCCCTCTGCTTACTCCACCTCCTTCCCCTTCCTCCTGCAAATCTGACCTCCGCATATATCCCCTCCTCCCTTCATCTCTTTTGTTGTTTCTCCCCCCACAGGACTCAAACCTAGGCTTGTAGTGCCCAGCCCATTTCGTAAATCTGTAACTCTATCCACTAGGCCACTTAGCCGGTTACTGTTTCCCACCTGATGAAATCCACTAGTACCTTAGCCCCCCCCAAACACACACACACACTTTGTATATCCATTGTTTGTAATGCACTACCACCAGAACCAATCAGTCTACTTCTACACCCCCAAAATACTTGAACATGGTTGGATCCTTACACTATTCTCTCAACTCCTAGCCCCCCTAACTTAGCAGTGGTACCTCCCACCAATACTAGGCTTATAAGCCCAGCAAAGCAATCTCATCCCTAGTTTGTACCTGCTGTCCAAGTAAAATCAGCTATAGCTACTCTGCCTTCCACCCCACCCCCGCACACTACACTCTAAACTAGAAACAACACCCTGCTCACAAAATGCAAATTGTGCATACCCGGCTGCTTGTACTAGCCCTCCTCCCCTTCTCCCCCCTCCACTCACCCCTCCACCTCTTATTCCCTTCCCCCAATCCCCATACCTCCTCCTCCCAACTTTTCACTCCCTACTCCCCCCAATATAAACCACCACCTAAGACCCTAAGGCCATCACCCATAATTGAAAGTCTATGCTTGTGGTTCAAAGGACAAGCAGCCAGCCACTCCCCCTTCCTGTGCTACATAACCAGTTCTTCTGAGCCTTTCTCCCAAGTACTTTTTCTTTGCAGCTAGAGGCTCTGTCTGTCTGTCCTTTGCAGACTGCTGGGGCCTGCCCCCCCAACCTTGCTGTGTTTTGGCTTTGCTTGTTTCTGCTGGACTTCCGTTGTCTGTTCTCCTGTCTTCGGTTTGTATTGTTTGCCTCCAGCTGTGTGCTTCTTTGTGTTGTTTGTTCCCTGTTCTTCTGTGTTTGCATGTCTTTTGTTTTGCTATCTTTTGGGGAGCTTCTGTTTTTAAACTCCTAGACCCAGATATTCAAAAGGGTTGCACATGGCGCAACAGTGTTGTGCCATGCACAACCCACTGATGCGCCCCGGTGCGATATTTAAAAGGGAAAAGTGCACCTGCACAAAATCCCGATGCACCGGGGTGCATCAGTAATGTATGCAGGCACAGGTGGGGGGGGCATGCCCATTCATAAACTGCACAGCCCGATATTCAGCCTGGGCCTTGCAGAGTTATGCAGGTGCAACCCCTACCTGCTCCTGCACAAAGTTACGCTGAAAAAAAAAGGAACAAGTCGAGGGCCACCCACAGGTGAGCTGCCGCATTGCAGGCACAACACAGCAGCTGCCACTTGTGGGTGGCCCTGGACTGTTCCGCCACCGTGGCACCTCCCATGCCCGATCATGGGCTGAAGTGCTTTCCCCCATTAGCCCGATCGCAGGCATAATGAAGTATTCCCCTGACCCCCATTAGCCCGATCATGGGCATAACTGAAACTTTCCTCCCCGGGTAGCCCAATCCGGGGGCATCAGACCCTCCCCAAGTCCAATATCCCTAGTGGTCCAGTGGACTGCAAAGCCCAACTGCGGGTGGCATCCTCACCCCCCATCAAATCCCTGGTGATTTAGTGGCCCCAACCCACACCCACAGGCCCCACCCCGTTCCCCGTCAGCGCGGTGGGCGGCAGCACCTCCTGCCTGCACTAGCCCTCCTGACTAACAGCTCGTAAGGCTGCGCCCTTTGGTTCAGGCAGAGCCAATGGGCATGCAGCCATACCATAAGTCAATCAGATATGGGAAGGAAGGTCATTTCACATATCTCGGGCAACTTATAGTAGGCGCAGCCCGTGGCTCATACTCTGAATGCAGCCTGGCTGTCAACGGCGGTGGGCGGCAACAGTGCTGCGCCAGAGAATGAGGAGGGGGTGAAACTCCGTGGTGGATGAGTGAGGCCACCAAATCACGGGATCAGACATGGGGGGTGAGGATGCCTGTGATCGACTTCTCACGGTCACTGGACCGCAAGATATTGGACAGAAAGTGCCATTCAACCAAGGCCGGAAGAAGTTCCAGTTATCAGTTGGCTAATGAAGTCGAAGAGAATACTATTATGCCAGCGATCCAGCGAGCTTAATGTGGGGAATCCGAGGGCTACTATTATGCCAGCGATGGGGCTATTAAGTCAGGAATACTTATGCCCGCTGATCGGGCTAATAGAGGAATACTAATATGCCCACGATCGGGTTGCAAAGGGCGTCAGTCCCCGACGGCTGCTGCCTGGCAGGGCGCTAGGCACAAGTCATCGGGGATCAGCACACCTGCATGCTAATGGCATGCAAATGGGGCCGTAATTAGATGCAAATGGCCCCCCCGTGCCTTGCAAAAATTATGGCCCCATTTGCACGTCACCCTTTGAAAATAGCAGGTGCTGTGCATGGCACAATGGAACTTGCACCACCGCATCTCAATGCTCCACTCTGACCACTTGCGCTGCCGCGGTTCCACGCACCACCATGCACTGTGGGTGTGGCGGGCGATATTCAAAGAAGTTGTGCAATAGTGCAACTCCATTGAATATCACCCTGGCCAGACCCCTGCGCAACTTTTTTGAGTGGCGCAGGGGCTTGCACCACAAAATGGCGCAGTTTGAATATCTGGGCCCTAGTAGTTTGCTAAACCAGAGCTAATACTTCTTGCTCCCATTTACTCATAATGCAACTGCAGACATTATCTGTGTGTTTCAGCTCAAGTTGCTTCCCTGCTGCTGCTCGCCATGCTGTGCACCTTAATTGTTTTCACCTGGTTCAGGCTCACTCTGAACCCTAACCTATGCAGCTTAATCAGGCTTCCTGAACTCATACCACATACCTCATTGCTGCTGCTGTTTTCACTGCACTGCAAAGCCAAATTTATGCTTTTAGAGCATTGCCTCCCTACTGTCTATGTTCATTAGAATTGCTACCCCTGTACCTCATAGTTACTTGATACTGATGCTGCTCTCTTATGTTTGTACACTGTTATTATACTCTGGAGGTCAATTAAGCTACCACTGATGCTGTAAACTAGTTTTAATATCTGCATGTGGGTCACAGCACCTTTTCATCACTTTCTTGTTTTTCCTATGGTGGGGGACTGGAGGTGTTGTTGAGGAGCCATGGCCCCATGTGGCATACTGACTCATGTTTAAATCCTGCTTTCGCTACTAAAATCCACTGAGTAATTTGTCTCCTTTCATTGGCTTTCTTGATGGTCTAGCTGGCTTGCCCCACTATTCATATTTGCTGCTTCTTCAGCCTCCATGCAGGTCCGACCATTTACTTACTCTGCTTACTGACCTATGTGCAGGTCCACTCATTGCTTATGCAATTGATTTGCTCATCGCTCGCTACTACCAAGTCTGACCTACATGAGGGTCCCAGCAATCAATGCTTCATTCAGCTTCTCCTCAGTTGCTTTCCGGGGCATGCCAGGCATAACCATTCCATGGCACAGGGCCTCCGTGCAGCAGTCTCTCTCTGCACCTATGAAGTCTGCATCTTGAGCATGCCTGACTTGTGGTGGGGTCCGTCTCACCTGCCCATAGCTGGGAATATCCTCACTCCAGGCTGGGTTTTAGCTATTTAAGACTTGATGGCAGCTCCTGGTGTAGAATTTAAGACTAGCCGTGAAGGATTGTTACAGCGATCTCCTTTGGCTCTAGTATTCTACTAACAAGTCACCTTCACCGCATTCTCCCTATGACTACCTCTGGTTCACCTGGTTTGTTTTTAGGGCAGGTAGGCCAGGTGAGTGCCTCAGCAGTCATTGCTCTCCTCCTTTCACCTTGGTTACCCCCAAAGTTTCAGAGAACACTCACAACCTTCCACGACGTTCCCTTTAGAGGGCTCGAGCAAGAGCTTTCTTCCAAATTGGAATATTTTCCATCACCTTTAATTGGATTTCTAAATTGCCACAGCAGAGCCATCACTTAACAAAACATCCCAAGACTGGAAGGAAGGTGATCTAGGCCTTGCATCACCAGAGATTTCCTCCTCAAAGGTTTTTTTTCTCTCCTCCATGCCTCCGGTCATAAACGTTTGTTAGCTGTAGTTAGTGTTCCCTAGTTCCTTTAGGTAGGTTCCGATGTTGGATGAAGGTGGATAGTGTCCCTACTTGCCATTCCTTCTCTCCTCAGGAGGCCCACTCAACCTACAGCACAACCCATCATACTCATGCCATTGCTTCTCTGTGCATCTCATTACATTATCAAGCTACCTGGTGCCTAATCCTCTACTATGCCACATAGCTACTGATTGCTAACATGCTTTTGTACTACTACTTTTCTTTTTGTGGGGATGCTTCCTAAGGTACCTTTAGCCAAGGGAATCATCCTGCGGCACCTCTAGGGGTGGAACCCTCTTCGCTTTTGGTACCCTTACAGGGTGATAATTTCTCTGGAATAGTGAGCGCGAATGGCCAAAACCATGTAACACAGTTCCACAAGCATTACGTCATGCTGGCTGCATAGGCCATTGAACTAGTTCTCCCCTGCCCTGTAACACCCTCTCCACACCCACCTCACTCCCAATTCCCCCCACCTGGCATCCTACTGCTACTCTCGCTCAATTTGGAGCTCATCCACAGACTCCATTTCACCCTCACATCTACTCACCAACGTGTTCACCACTGTAGGCTGAAACTATATAAATCCACAAGGAAACTCTTCTTCCTCCATCTCCTCCTCCTCTTCCTACTAGCTGGAGAAATCCAGCCACACCCTGGCACGATCCCAAAATCCCAAGCTCCCTCAAAAGGACTAACCATTTTCAACCTCAATGGCAGGAGCCTACTCCCCAAGACAGATCTCTGTAATGTCTGGGTGTCATGGTTCCATGTCATAACAGCGATTACAAAACAATGATCACTGATACAGGGAGTGTACGTTGCCGAAAACCAAAATGGCAATGTAGACTGCCCAGCAAACATCACAGCAGTGACCATGAAACAAAATACATCTATGCAGAGGGGGGCTTCACCCCCACACCCCCCTAAATTAAGATGCTCAACTCCAGGGAAGTGCATGTTGTGAAGGGGGAGAAACTGGGAACACAAATAAAAATTAAGTCCTGCATAGAACAAAAGAAAAAGATAGCATCCTTTACCCAGCCCTGAACCCTGGACCTCCCTCATTATAGCCCACCACCCTCACCATCACACCAGGATGGTAGCTCAGTAACAGAATGCCAATCTACACCTCACATACCTTCTGCTTCTTGGACCTTCCTCTTCTGTTCATTCACCATCTTACTTCTTCGCTGATTTGCCCCCTACCTCGGCTCTATAACCATGCCTTGCTACCCTTTCAGGGTAGCGCACATCACATGCACTCCAATTGAGTCCCTCAATACTAAGTCACTCAATTGGAGTCACTATTATAATGCGCTACCTGATGTTACAGCACTCCCTAGACATCCTCCTGATGATGCTGCCTTAGTGAAACCGGTAGAGGTTTGGTTTGTGTACCCGAGCTGTTGGCATTCTTGCACTTTATAATAAAGCCTTTTTGGCACTTTACTTCATGGTGTCGATATTTGCCTTTTTTGTACTCCCCAGACATACTCTGCATCACTGAATTGTGGCTATTGCGCAGAATCTCTGACACCTTACTCTTTCTGCCCGACTACCTACTCCTACAGCAGGATCACTCTAAGCGAGGTGGCGGAGTAGAAATCTACTGCCACCAAAACCTACCAATCTCCCTCATTACTAGTGAGGCAGTCCCTAAGATCCACAAACCCCTTCTAAGATGCTACCTCATCCTTTCTCCCTATCTTCATTGGAGTGCTTTACTCATCCCCCAAAGTTTCTATCTCCTCTGTGGTCAACACCATCTCCTCCCTTTCACCACTGCCAGCTTTGGCAAACTCATCCTACGTGGTGATTTTAACCTGAACTGGGCCTCCCCTGACCTAAAACCTAACACTCAACAGAGTCTCTAAACATACGCCAGCTCATTAACAAACCCACCAGACCCAACCCCAACTTCCACAACCACACCCTCCTGGACTGGATCTTGTCCTTACAGCCACATCAAAAACTTTGCTGCTGGTACTCTCCCTGACTTATTCAGCAACCACCTTATGATCTACTGCACTCACAAACTACAGCTCCACCCACCTATCATTGGACATGTTCCACACACTTCCTAAACACCTCTTATCTCCAGCATGATCTTGCATCCTCAGACTGGTCCCTATTCTACGCCTCAACAGATGTCGACACGGCTCTCTCCCTCTTCTGCCAGATACTAAATAATGTCTGGATCATACACCCCCCCCCCACATTGCTGCAGGATGAGACATTTTCACCACCAGTGGATATCATCCGACATCATCAAACTCCGCAACATGCGTGACCATACTTGGGCACACTACAAAGCATCCCTATCCCCAAACAACCTCTCAACCTATCATGCCCTAAGAACTGCATGCACCAAAGCCATTAGGGCAACTAAATTGCACTTTTTCAAGAATGCATTACATGAAAACCTCAACTCCCTTCATAAATTTTGGCATACACTCTCAACCCTTCTCAACCCCCCCACCTAACTCCTCCTCCTCCCCTAACTCCTCACCAACAACCTATGCCTCCTCTACCCTGCCCCCCATCTCCTGACCCCCCACAAACCCACCACTGCACCTCCATATCCCCAATCTCAAATGACTTTCATCTTTCCCAGTCACAGCCCAGGAGGCACTCCATGCCCTCCAATCCCTGGACTCACATAAATGCAGTCCTAATGGGCTCAACCCTCTCCTTCTTCAGATCTCTGCTCCACCATTTCTCACCTCCCAGTCCCATCATCTTACTCTCTGTTTCACTCTTGGCTCCACTCCACATGTCTGGAAATTTGCAAAAGTAATCCCTGTTCATAAAGGTGGTGACTGTGCTTTACCAGGAAAGTACTGTCCCATCTCCCTCCTCCCTGTCTTGTCCAAGCTCCAATAATCCCTTGTCCTAACCTTACTCACCCATTTCCTCACCTCCTCAAATTTCCTGTCCCCATACCAATCAGGCTTTAGAAAGAATCACTCAACGGTCTCCTCATTACTCTGGGTGACAGACACCATCCTCGCTGGCATGGACCTAGGCCACCTTACCTCAGCTATATTTCTAGACCAAGCCAAGGCCTTTAATTCTACCTCCCATCCACTACTACTCACCAAACTAGAACCAGCTGGACTATCCCCCCATCAGTCAAATGGCTCCACTCTTATCATTTACATCACTCCCAATTTGTCCAGGCTGGCAATGCTCTCCCCCTCTCCCAATCCTAGCAGGCATACTGCAAGGCTTTATCCTGGGTTCCATCCTCTTTTCCATCTGGTGGGGGAGACAGTGGAAGTTGTGAGGAGGAGGAGGAGTTTCAAAGAAGTGGGTAGGGTGTGTGAGGAACTGGGGGAATCAGTGGCATTCTCGGAGGTGCTCCCAGTGCCATGCTTGAGTACAGTGAGAAAAGGGAGGATTAGAAAGTTTAACACATGACTGGAGGAATGGTGTCAATCCAAGGGGTATGGGTTAGAGGGGGACTGGGGACGAACCTGGGACAACAATCTATATGCAGGAGATAGGCTACACTTGAGCAGGGAGGGAAGGGGATTATTGAAACAGGGGATAGAGGAGTACATATCAGCAAAGGTGAGTTTAAAACAGTTGGGGGGGTGGCGAGGTGACAGTTGGTAGGCAGGAAACCCAGACAAGGGAATCTGACAAGCTTAATCCCCAAAACAACAGAGGAGGAGTCAGGGTAGAGGCATGGGGAGGATGGGGGAAACCCAGGGTGAGGTAAGGGAGGATACGGGGTGGAGGGTGGTCACATTGAAAGTGAGGAGCCTAGGTAATAAGTTAGCTGGATTGCAGGCTCTCTTGGCAGTGAGGAGGGTGGACATTGTGTCCATCATAGAAACGTGGGTTACCCAGTGCCAGGATTGGGATACGATGATCCCAGGGTACAAAATGTTCAGGAAGGATAGGGCTAAAAAAGGGAAGGGGGGCATGGCAATCTATGTATGAGAAGGGATAAGGTGTACAAGGGAGGAGTGAGAGCAACGTAGAACAGAGGCCCTATGGATGCAGCTTCAGGACTCGAGAGGTAGGACACTGAGGATGGGGATAGTATACAGACCTCCAGTACAAGGGGAGGGCCTGGACAAAGAGTTAGCTGAGGAAATCAGAAGGGTCTGTAGGAAGGGGAGCACAGTGGTGGTGGGGGACTTCAACCTACCTGTGGTGAAGTGGAGCACTCCAGCACACCATGAGTGCAAGGGAGTAGGTCATACTAGAGGCATTTCAGAACAGCTTCCTGAAGCAGCTGGTACATGAGCCTACTTGATTGGATAGGACTCTAGACCTTGTACTTTCAAATGAGGAGGCTGTAAGGGATCTGGGGTGGAGAACCCTCTGGCTGGGAGTGACTACCACTTAGTATGGTTCATGCTTAATATGAGTAGGGAAATAGGAAGTACAGAAACCAGGGTGATTGATTTTAAAGGGGCAGAAATTAGTAGGATGGGGGAAGTTTTGAGTAAGTATGTGGCAGTCATTCAGCAGGACATGGATGCTAGTCGAAAGTGGGATATTATTAAAAGAGGTCTGATGGAGGCCACTGGGATGTGTACAAAGGCATGGAGTAAGAAGGGAAGGGCAAAGAAGCCCAGTTGGTTGACTTGAAAAGTTATGGAGGGGGTAAGGGACAAGAGAGAGTTATTTTGGAAACTTAAGAAATCTGGGGGGGAAGGGGTTGATAAGGAAAAGTATATGAAGAAGTCCAGGGAGGTTACCAGGCTAGTCAGAGCGGCCAAGGCCTCAAGAGAACTGAGACTGGCACTGGGTATTAGAGAAGGAGAAAAGGACTTCTTCAGGTACAGTACATTAGAGAAAGAAGGAAGAACAAAGATCAGATTGTGAAGATTAGGAAGGATGGAGGGTGGGTGGAGAAGGGGGGAAGACAGGCAGAGGCATTAAATGAATATTTCAATTCTGTGTTCACTAAGGAGAAAGGGGTGCAGATACCCTAAGGCGGTGGTATCATGGGTAGTGGAGGGGATGGGATAACTGATGTAGGGATTGCAGAGGACATGATTCTGAAAGGATTTAGGGCATTAAGGGTGGACAAAGCAAAGGGACCAGATGGCATTCACTATAGGGTACTCAGAGAGCTAGCGGAGATCCTGGCGGGACCACTGAATGACCTCTTCAATACCTCCCCGGACACAGGATGCATACCACAGGACTGGAGGATGGCCCATGTGGTGCCCATTCACAAAAGTAGCCTAAGGGATGAGCCAGGCAATTAGAGGCCAGTGAGCCTCACATCAGTTGTGGGGAAGCTCATGGAGACAGTCCTAAAGGAGTGGCTGGTGACCTTCTTGGAGGACTGGTACCCATGATTAGAACGCTGGGGAAAGGGCTCTGACAATAAAGGTGTCCCGCTCCCAAGGGCATTCCTGGAGGGCTATGGTAGGGTAAGGCGGCCGGATGGGGGGTCGGTGAATATAGCGACGGATGTCCATTTACAAGCCGGGGGCTGAGCATGCACAGATAGGGCGGGATGAGATGAGGGGGTGCCATGTCAGTTGATGAGCCACCCCATGGTGTGGTGGGTGGGTTGCCAGTGCTGGTTGGCACGGTACTGAGTTTGGGTCCTGGCGCTGGTGCATTTTGCTGTGCCAGCCCGAACCTTTATTTTTACTGTTTCACCCCTCCCTGACATACCCCAGACTGTGAATCCTTTAGTAGGGGCATGGGGAGCCAAAGCCCCTCATAAAACAGTAAAAAGTGAGTCCCTGGCTCCATTATGCTGTGCACCGGGGTGTCAGAGTTCTGAAAAGGTTTTTTGTCACTCTGACGTCTTGATAACGGTGACCACTTTTAGGCTCTCACCGTTATCACATAGATCATGAAGGACATTGGTCTCCAGGAGGGTCATCAACATAGGTTTGTCTTCGGCAGATCCTGCCAGACAAATCTAATTGTGTATTACGACTGGGTGACCAGGGAACTGGACAGAGGCCATGAGATGGATGTCCTTTATTTGGACTTCAGCAAGGCCTTTGATTCTGTGTCACATGGGAGGCTGAGGGGGAAGCTGGAATACATAGGGGTGGGAACAAAGATGGTCAATTGGATCATTGACTGGCTGATGGAAGGCAGCAGAGGGTGGTGGTGGGAGAACTTTCATCACCAAGGGAAGTGACAAGTGGGGTGCCACAGGGATTGTTTCTGGGACCAGTGTTGTTTGTTATATTCATAGCTGATATCTCACACAGGGTCCGAAGTAAGATCAGTCTGTTTTTGGATGACACAAAGATGGGAGCTGTCGTAGATGACATGGAAGGCTGGAAGGAGCTGCATCAGGACATGCACAAACTACAGGAGTGGTCAGTAACATAGCAGCTGGGGTTCAATGCCAAGAAGTGCAAGGTACTGCACTTCGGAGCTAGAAATCAGCGGAGGAGTTATCAGCTGGGAGGGGTACAGTTGGAAAGTAGCAAGGAAGAAAATGATCTTGGGGTGATTATAATGGGCAGCATGAACATCTTGACTCAATGCAGGAAGGCAGCGGCAAATGCCAATAGGATGCTAAGGTGTATAACGAGGGGAATCTCCTCAAGGAATATTGAGATGATCTTTCCCATGTACAGGTCTCTGGTAAGGCATCACTTGGAGTACTGCATGCAGTACCGGTGCCCGTTCCTGAAGAAGGACATCAAGTTGTTTGAGGGGGTGCAGCATAAGGGGTGCAGCGTAGGGCAACAAAGATGATCCAGGGATTTGAGGGAAAGTCCTATGAGTAGAGATTAGAAGAGCTGGACATGTACTCCCTGGAGGAGAGGAGGGATGGGGGGATATGATAGAAACATTTAAATACCTCAAGGGGGGTAAATAAGGTTAATACAAAAGGGATTTTCCAGCTTAGAAGAGGCAGGGATATGAGAGGGCATCAGCTGAGGTTGGAAGGGGGAAGATTCAAGAGGGAAATCAGGAGGCATTTTTTTCATGGAAAGGGTGGTGGACAGGTGGAATGGTCTGCCTGAGGGGGTGGTGTCCTGCAGAATAGTAGGTGGCTTTAAGAAGTGCTGGGACAGGGTGAGGGTGGGGTTTATGATGAAGAAGGATGGGAAGGGTGGGGCAGCTGCAAGTTGAGAGGCTAGCTGAGCAATCAAGCAGACTCGATAGACTGTAAGTCCTGCTTCTGCTTGTGTTTTTCATATATTCATATCTTTCTCAACGATTTCTCCCTTATTTGCTCTCACTCCCACATTCACCTATATGCTGATGATACCATCCTCTACACCTCTGGCACCTCGGCCTCTGAGGTATCTTCCCTACTACAATCAGATTTTACTCATGTCCTGAAGTGGTTTCAGGATAACCAACTAAATGTAAACACTACTTAAACAGTCTCCATGGACTTCGGCACACCCCAAAAACTTGGCAAAATCCCCACCCCTCCCTTTCATCACTCTTGATGGCACTACCTTAGACATAGTCCTGGCCTACAAGTACCAAGGAGTCTGGCTCGACATCCACTTAGATTTCACTACACACATTAACTATATTCACTCCAAACTCCACCCCAAACGTGGTGCTCTTTATAGAAATAAAGATGCACTCTCCTTCCCCATTTGCCAGATTCATCTCACCAGGACAATCCTTCCACTTTTAAATTACATAGATGCTGTATACAGATCTGCCTCTGCATCCACCCTTTCCAGATTGGATGCTCTTTTCAAAGACTTTTGTTATTTCACCTTAAATGCCCCTCCTAGAACTCATCACTGCACCCTCTACGCATCCCTATCACTCCCCTCCTTATCCTCCTGCCGAAACCATCACACCTCCATCATCTCAGCCAAGTATTGGTTTGGCTCCCTCACTCCCTGCCTCACCTCCTTCCTATCTCCCCCCCCCCCCCAATTTCCTATTGCCTCTGCACACGTGACCTCCGCTCCTTCACCCTTCCTCGACCTCACTCTAACTCTGGAAAGGCTGACTTCTCCTTCCACTTCCCGAACTTGTGGAACTCCCTCCCCTCTTCACTCTGAATGCTACCATCACTAAATCTCTTTAAACAGACCCTATACCACATGCTGTCTCCACCCTGCTCATGCCACCAATCTGACTAATCCTCTGCCAGAGTCCTATGACTTCAAAATCCCAAACAATCAACCTCACTGATACCTGCATTTTCTGCAGCCCCTATAGATTGTAATACCTTGCTCGTTTGCACTGCACTTTTTTTGAGCCACCTAATTAGGTGGTAACCTGCTTGTTTGCATTGCTGCTTCATATATAAACCTGTACCATGAACTTGCCTTTTCCCAGGAAATTGTACTGTAATTTTTTTTTGTATCTTATTCATTTGCACTGCTGTGGCACTGTATGAGAGCCTATACCTTGTTATATGTACCTGCCTCTTACCTAGGTTTTTTGTAACCTGTTTCTGACTTGTACTTACGTGTTTTTGCTTTTCCCATTGTGACCTACTTAACACCGTGTATTGATGTAATGTGCCTCCTCTTCCCTCCTCCCCCGGGTTGCACCTGGAAACGAGCCTTGGCTCAGTGTTCCTCTCCTCTTTACCAGCTTTTAAACAAAATAAATAAACAGAACTGGGTCATGTCCGACATCCTGTTTGTATACTTGTTGCTGATGACTTGGGCTGGGAAAAGAGAACCTGATCACCACTTAGTGGAGATGGCTCAGTGCCATCTTAGAATGGTCGCACATGATCCAAAGGTTTCACTGGTGGTATGCTCAGAAGTGCTGCTCTGTCAACAAGGTGAGTTAGTATGTAGAGGGGGCATTTATGGACTATATTGTAGAGATGCAGCAAAGATTTACTTTGATTGAGAAGTTCCTGCAAAGTCACTGTCTTCAACTTCTTGAAGCACTTTGCGAAGTTGGTCATTTTGTGGCAACTTCAACTTCGAAAACTTCACAGGTAACTTTACATTTAACTTTGCCTTAGATGTTGCTTAATGTTGAATTCAGGTAATGTTTCCTCACAACGAGGCTCTAGGTCACATGTAGCAGTTCCTGCAGGTTACATGATATTGATCTATGTACACCACATCCTTCAATTTCGCATTGCAGTCTATGTGAGGGCAAGGGTGCAGATCTTCTGCATTTTGAGTATTGAAAAGCATTCAAAAATAACTTTTTTCAGCTTTCTTTTTATTTTCTAAATCTTATCTTTGCTTAGTAGTTTGTTAGGAAGTTTTCTCTGTGGTTTAGATCTTATTTTCTTTATGTTTCTTTACTTTTTTTACAGCCTTCTATCTGTATTTCCCTTTTACTTCTGTGCTCAGAGGCTCTGGTTCAGTGAATTTGTTTTTTTTTCCAATTTTACTGCCTTTTCCAAAATTACTTTGTGTTATTTTTACTTTTCATGCCTTTTTACTTTAAATAAAAATGAGTGTAGATGGAGAAGAGAGTGGGAGGAGTAGTAGAGTGAGGAGAGGGAGGAGACAAGGATGGTCACGAGGTCAACAAATGGGACGCATCATCCCATTCCTCTAAGGGGCAATGGTGTGGACCAGGAGAACAGGGTGTAGTTACCCCCACATATAGCAGTACCAGTAGCAGCATGCAGTGTAGGTACAACCACCACCAATTTACCCTACTCTTATAGGTCTTGTACCTGCTGCAGCACCTGCACCTGTGCCCCCCATGGTTGTGCTGCCACCTGAGCTGCATGAGGAAGAACAGTCCCAACCTGGACCATCTGGCTCCTCCACTCAGAAGCAGCAAAAGCCCCTTGTTTGAGACTTCATGTAATTGACCTCACTGACAACAGCATGATGATATGCACATTGAAAGACATAAAGGAACTGTAGTGATAGGAAAGAGTGGGTAAGCCGCGGATCATTTAGGATCTGTGGTACATGAAACAGATAGGGAAAATGAGCAGACTAGGTGGGCCAAGTTGTCCATATCGGCTGTCAAATTCTATGCTTCTATATTTCTATTGTTTGATGTGCTTGTTTGGTGTGGGTAATAGGGCAACCATTTGGGCACATGTGGCCAGCACACCCAACTTAAGTTGAGGCACTGCTAGGAGTAGCAGTAGCATGTGAGGATTCAGAGAAAGAATGAGACAGCTGGAAGGGGTGAAAGGGGGAAGCCTTATAGCTCCTTCCATGTTGCATGATGGTCGGCATAAAATGTCATTGTAGAAGGTTGTCACACAGTGGACAAGTACCAGAAAGGTACACAGAGGTGACAGAGGGGAATAGGAGAGGGAGCTTCTGGTGGACTCGGGTACTGCAGGAGTCATCTGAGAGACCAGCTTCAGATCTACCTACTACATTCCTCCACACAGATGTGGTGCAGCTGCATGGGGAGATAGGGGAGCTCTCCTGGGAAATTGTTGCCATAAAAACAAGTATTGAGATGTTGCTTCAAAACCAACGGAGCATTCTTGAGGGTCTTGCAGAACTTCATGGTGGCACTGCACCCTGTGTTCCCAGACCATAGCCTGATTCTGTCAGTCTTTATTTTCCTTTATTTCAACTATGTTATCTGTCTTGCTGTTTCCTTTATTCTTATCTTCACCTGTTGCTAAAAAAAATAGAAAAGTAAATATAAAAAACACAGCAAAAGCTTGTACATCTTATTTTCTCTCTGCCTTGACTTCTGATACTGTTTCCTTCTATGTATCTAAAGGCTTCTGTCAGCTATCCTCCTCCTGCTGCTTAGCAAAAGAAAAAATAATTCAGATTTCCTCTCTAAATTGTTATCTTTCTTAAGCAACTGTGCACTCCTTAAACTATTACTGTCTTCTTCCTTCAGAATTTTTCTCAGCTATGAGAATAAATATATTGTGTTGCTGCTTTTTGATACAAAGCAGTGAGATATGAATCATTCCTTCACCACAGTTCTTGTTAAGGGGAAATTGTGAGAAAAGCACAATATACATAAATGCTGTGCTTCCAGATTTTTCTCAAGTACCAGAACATACAGTATATTGCATGTTGTTGCTTTCTGCTATGGTCTTCTTATGCACTTTAGGTAAATATGTGAGAAAAGTACAATATACATGAATTCTGTGCTCCCAAAATTTGTCTTAACTAACACAATAAACATGTACAGTTGCTTCATGTAGTGCTACATGGTACTGTGCTGTGTGCTTTTACTGCCTCCATCATTATTGTTGTGAATCACTTAGTGATAACTGTCAAGACTTCACAATTGACATAAATTACCTTCTCCCACACTTTTTCTGGAGTACATCCAAACAACTGACAGGCTGCGACATGCTGCCATACCATACTTCACAATGTGTAACTGCCCAGACACTGTTGAAATCAGATGTGCTACCAGAAATCTTCTATGCTGCTGATTCTGTTAGCTGGTGCTGTGCTGTATGATTCTCCACAGCAACTATCAAGATACACTTTAGTGCCCTGCAAATAACAGTGAATTCTTATTGCTGGAAACATTCTCGGGATGCTCAGAAATGAGACGTACTTCAGAAATCTTATGTGCTGCTGTTTCTGCTACTTGTGCTATGTTGTGTGCGAGTCTCCACAGTAACTGTCAAGATGCACTTTAGTGCCCAGAAAATAAAAGTGAATTCTCATGGCTGGAAAACTTCTCTGGACACCAAGAAATGAGATGTGTTCCCAGAAGTCTTATATTCTGGTGCAGCTAGTTGATGCTATACTGTGTGTGTCTCCATAGCAACTGTCAAGAGATGCACATTTGTGCCTGGAAAATAACAGTGAATTCTCATGCCTTGAAACATTCTCAAGACACCAATAAATGAGATGTACTCCCAGAAATGTTATATGTAGCTGCTGCTGCTCACTGGTGCTGTGCTAAGCAGGAGTCTCCAAGCAACTGTCAAGATGCACTTTAATTCCCAGAAAATAAAAGTGAATTTTCATGGCTGGAAACATTCTAAGTACACCCAGAAATAAGATGTGCTCCCAGAAACCTTATGTTCTGCTGCTGTGGTACTTTGTGAATGCAATCTACAACAAGTGGATCCCAATGATAATCTTCACCTAGAGTATCGGTGTTTAGTGACCTAACAGCAAAGGTGTTTGTGTGGTCTTTTTGGGGGTTGTTGGGGCTGGAAGGGTATTGAAACCATTGTATTCCCAACCATCTTCTGTTATTTTGTTTCTCTCTTTACAGATATTTATCACTAGGGTGATTGAATTATGTTGCTGCATGGCTTTTGCCCAGATCAGGTTATTTAATTTAGGAGTGTTTTCTACGATGGAAGGTAAGTATTTTTCCTTTTTTTTTTTACTTAAATGCTATCCATATCTGTATGTCAGTGTATAACTGTTGTCTGCTCACATTTCTCTCATTTCAGGAATTTTCTTGGTGCATGACAAGTTGTACAGTGAGGTAGCAGCAGCAGCTGGAGGACTGTTATTTATGCTTGACAGAGAGGATGTGTTGAGTTTAATAAGACCACATACGGTGGTGAAGAAGCTGGAGGAAGAGGTCCAAGGCAGCATTAGTTGGCAAAATTGACCACATCAATGATCTGGTGGAGATTAAAAGATGTCAATGGCTTGCTTGGTGTAGAGGGTGAGGAATTCATCTTGGTGGCAGAATGTAAACATACCGTTCCTGATGTGAATACACGATAGAAATTATTTAGACTGTAGAATGTTCCATAATGGATTACATTACACCTGTGAAAGGCTGACAAAAGTAAAAAATTAAAAGAACTAAATAACTTTTTGAAAGGATACCTACCATCATATTGGTAATGACCCAGCCTTGAAATAGAACAAAGGTACCCCAAACAGAGGAGGCAGCAAAGGGGAAGTCTTTATTCCAGGATGAAAAGAGAGCAGGATGCGAGGAGACCTGTGAAGATGGGGGGAAATTATGTAAACCTTACTAAAATAGGTACTGTATGTGACTGACCACATGGACAGTATATTTTTTTAGTTTTTATTTACCAGGTGCGTGTGCCAGACAATGTCAGCTGCCTATTTTTAGGCATGACCTGGGAGAGTACAACATAGGAACAATAACAACATGAGAGCAGTAAAACGGGAAGTGACAATTGGTTTGATAAGAATATGATGTCCGGTACAACAATGAAAAGAAAAAATTCTAACAACATTTCGATTACAGGAACAGGTAACATACAATGTGCAAGGCATAAGCCATATAATACATAAGGCAGAATGTATAACCAACTAAGTCATAAAGCAGAATACCTGGTCATTTTAAGATGGTAGATACAGGAATAGCACAGAGTAGATAGGGGAAACAACCCACAATAAGGCTTAAGGGCAGGAACATACTGCAGCCTAGGAGATGAAGGAGGGTATGCTCTTTTAAAGGTATATGAGGATTCACACTGCCAGATAGCTGCAGGGATAGAGTTCCAGACAGTGGGAGCAGCAAAGGCAAGGGACAGTTTAGCAATGTTGGTCTTGGTTTTAGGTACATGCAAGGACCCAGGGACATTATTTCTAAAGGGGTAAGTGCGATTGTCAGGTTTAAGAAGCTCAGACAGCGTGATGGGGAACTACTGATTAACAACAGAGTGGATAAGACATCCCAGGGCACGCTTCTGCAGTTCTGATGGAGGGAGTTATCCTAGCCTGGTGTATAGATCACAGTGGGGAGTGTACTTGTTAGTAGCCAGAGCAGATCTGCAGATATTGTTATAGGCTACATCCCATCTATGGAGGGTAGTTTTAGAGGCAGGGTGATAGGCCACCACCCCATGTCAGCATAGGCAGTCGTATACCTCAGGCAATAGCAATGTGTGCAGCAGGTGTCAGGCAGTCACTGATTTTGTACGAGAATCCAAGCCTTGTGTTAATGGTCTTGCATATGGCAGCAATTTGCAATGAGTAGTCTTGAGAGATGTCTAGTGTCAACCATAGATATTTAAATGTAGGGACTAAAGTGAGGCAAGTTCCATCCATACATTTAACAGAAAAAGGAGTGTTGTTTGTTCTTAACCTAAAGTTGGAGCCAAAGAACATTGCTTGGGTCTTGGCAGTGTTCATGAGGAGCTTGTTCAAGTAGAGCCAGAACTGTATGGATTTAGGGTCATAGAAGAGGAGATAATTTAATTAAGTGGTGCTGTGATAGCAATTATAAAGAGCTGGGCAATTAGCATAAAGGATTGGGGTACAGTGATTGAGACTTTTACTAATAGAACTAATGTAAATGGAGAAGAAGATGGGCCCTAGTATTGAACCTTGGGGGACTCCAACTTCAGTGGCAGCTGGGTTAGATAGGGCATGCCTAAATTTAACTCTTTGAAACCTACTGCTCAGGTAGCTATTGAACCAGGCCAGAACTGGGGAGGGGGAGGGGGGAGAGACACCCAGAGCACCAAGTTTAGCTTTTAATAAAGTGTGGTCAACCAGGTCGAAGGCTTTCACAAGGTCAATGAAGACCACACCTGTACATCACCTCTATCCGTAGCAGTGGAGATGGAGGCGGAGAGGAAGAGGAGGTTGGTGGTAGTGCTATGACCCTTATGAAAGTCACGATATGCAGGAGAAAGGAAGTTGTAAATGGTAAGGTATTCAGTCAGTTCAGAGGCAACCAGCTTTTGAAGTAGTTTGTTGAGAGCTGGGGGTATCAAAATAGGTCTATAGTTGTTGAAGTTCATTTGGTGACCCTTCTTTTAGACTGGGACAACATGGGATACCTTCCATATGTCTGGGGCAGTTTGGAAAGTGAGGGATAGAGTACGATTTCTGGTGACAGGGAGGGCAAGTTCAGCTGCTGCAATTTTCAGAATTCTGGGTTCAAGTTCATCTGAGCCAGCAAATTTATGTACAGGAATGTGGGACAGGAGTCTATGAGCTTCCCTGCAGGTGACAGCTTTAAAGTCAAAAAGGGGGTAACAGAAGCTGGCTTTAGTGGAGGGGGGCTGAAGGAGGTGGCAGAAGTAGTGAAATTACCTAAGTAAGTTGAGAAGTTGGTGAAACATGTATTGAAAGTGTTCATATGGTAATGGGATCATTACAGTTTATTCCATCAATGGTTGGTCATCAGGTGTGTGCTTACTGGACTGGTCGAGGGCTTGTTTTAAATTTAGCCAGAAAAGTCTGGAGTTACCAGCTGAGGAGGTAAGCAGTGATTTGAAGTATAGGCTTTTTTTTGTCTGATAGCCTTTTTACACTCATTTCTGAGCATCCTATAGTTGACCCAGGTGACCACAGTCTTGGAAGATTTCTATAGGGACCAGCTGGCATCCCTGTGCTTGTCAAGTTCTACTACTGTATGTGTGTCACCTGTGAAGAAAAAAAATAATTTTGCTTGACTTTGCCACTGCTGTGGCTACCCAAGAGAGCCATTGTCCAATCCCACTCTTTCCATACATGTCACCTGTGAAAAATAAGGCATTTAGCCTGACTTTGCCACCATGGTGGCCACGCCACACAGTATATCCACTGTGCATTCCCAGTCATCACTTATGAAGACAAGAGACAAATACTTGTTACTCCATAGGCCACATGGTGGCCACACAGTATATCCATTGTCAGTCTTACGGCTTTACTGCTACTGCTGTCATCTGTGAAGCAAGACTGAAATAATTGTTGCTCTACTGTACTTGTGAAAGAAAAACTAAAAAGAAAAAGGGAAAAAATCCTTCAGTGTTACTTGCCATTACATTACTGATGGCCATGCTATGTGCTTGCATAATGGTGTCCCAGCGGAGGAGGAGGAGGAGGAAGAGGAGGTAGCTTGTTGGCTGCTGAGGATGAGGCAGCAGGAGAGGACACCTGTGAACACAAGAGAGAAATTAGACTATAGTCCACTGTCTGTCTTTCTTACCTGTAAAGGGAAAATGAAAATAAAAAAGTGAAAAAAACAAACAAGAAAATTGAATGATACTTACTGTCACATTAGTGATGGCCTTGATGCGTAGTAGTACAACTGTGTCCCATTGGATGGGAGGAGGTGGAGGCATCTTGGTAGCTGGAGGAGGCAGCAGAACGAAAGAAGCAGGTTCACACAGTGGAAAATGTATCAGGCATTTATGCTGGGCAAAGACTCTGAGTTTATCTGGAGGCATAAGATGGAGGAGGAGATGGTGCATGTTGTTTCTGAATGAGGAGGACAGAAGAAGGCAACAGTGCAGAACATCATCAGTAGTGGCATACACGGCACTACATTTACATTAGTCTGGTGTCTGGTATTTCAGCTGGGCTAAAAGTCTGGGTTTATCTGAAGGCATGAAACAGAGGAAGAGGAGGTGAGGCATGTTCCTAGGTGAGGAGGACCGGAGGAGGCCATACAGAAGAGCACCATCTGAGTGGCAAGCATGGTAACAGGTTCTCATTAGTCCGGCGTCTTACATTTTAGCTGGGTTTAGAGTCTGGGTTTATCTGGAGGCATAACATGGAGCAGGAGGTAGAGCATGTTTTTCCTGGTTGAGGTTGAAGGAGGAGTGAAAAGCATCATGAGTGGTGACAGGCATGGAGCAGGTTTGTATTAGTCTGGTATCTGGCATTTCAGCTGGGTTAAGAGTCTATGTTTTTCTGTAGGCATACATGGGATGGTAGGATGGGTAGGTGGACAGAATGAGAAGAGATCTGGATAAACTAGCAAAATGGTCAGAATAGTGGCAACTGGGGTTTAACGCAAAGAAGTGCAAGATCATGCACATAGGGAAGAGAAACCCTGAAGTCACCTATAGGCTGGGAGGGGAGTTGCTGGCAGTCACAAGGGAAGAAAGAAACTTGGGCATCATCATTACCAGTGACCTGAAATCATCCAAGCAGACCTCTAAAGCAGTAGGTAAGGCTAGAGGGATATTGGGGTGCATTAGTAGGGGTATCATAAGTTGGAAGAGGGAAGTAATAATCCCTCTTTACAAGACACTGGTTAGGCCCCATCTGGAGTACTGCATGCAGTACTGGAGGCCACACCTTCACAAGAACATTAACCAAATTGAGGCAGTCCAGAGAAGGGCAACCAAAATGGTGCGGGTACTGCATCAGAAAACATATGAGGACAGATTAACTGAGCTCAATATGTATACCCTAGAGCAAATGAAGGATAGAGGTGATGTGATTGAAACATTCAAACACCTTAAGGGCATTAACAAGGTGAAAGAGTCTAACATGTTTCAATAAAAGAAAAATGGCAGGACAAGAGGACACAGAATGAGATTAGAGGGAGGCTGATTAAGGGGTAATGTGAGGAAGTTTTTTTTCACGGAAAGGGTGGTGGATGCATGGAACGGCCTACCTCAGGAAGTGGTGGATATGAATACAGTGCAGGGCTTCAAACAGGCATGGGATAGGTGTAAGGGAGCAATACAGATGAGTATGAATAGATAGGCCATTGATAGAGCAAAGGCCTATGGCACATTCATAAGGTAGAAAAATAAATGGGCAGACTGGATGGGCCTTGCGGTCCTTATCTGCTGTCAACTTCTATGTTTCTATGTTGTCCCCCAGTGAGGAGGACATGAGGAGGAGTGGAGACTAGAGTGTGCAGTTGCATTCTCCTCATTCTTTTTGGTCCTCCAAATTAATCAATCTACTGCTCCTCATCCCTCACAATGAATAACCCCTCTGCATCCTCAATATCTAAATTTTTACCACATAAGAATTCTGCACCCATAAAGTCCATATCTACTTCTGTGGTGGGTAATTGTCCTTCCCCTGCTTCATCTTGGTGCGTCAGTGGTGACCACCGGATTGCACTTCTATTTGAAGGTATATGTGCACTAGTCATTTTAATGAATGTCAACACTGCAACATTTTGGGGGGGGGATATAGGTTTGTAAGTTGGTCTGTGACAATTGCCCCTGCTGCAATAAACATATGTTCAGAACTAGCAGTAGATGGCTGGCAGCTTAAATACTTATAACCACATCTGCCAGTGCAGCCACTCTCTAACTTTGTTGTTCCAGTATAGCAGTTGTTCATCATCAGCTCCAAGGTGTTTGAAGTCTGCTATATATGCCTCAACAGATCTGGATGCTGCCCTTAGTTTGGCATCCTCTGGTTGTTTCTCCTATTGCTCCTCTTCATAATCTAAAACACCAGCCAGAGCAAGAACTGCCAATAGAGTATTTCGTTTTGGAGGTGGTTTTATGGTTGCCTTACTGGTAGATATCAAAGTCTCATATTCACATCTCTCACTTCCCTTGCTGACTGTTGTTGAGGGTGACAGACTGCATCTCATCTCGTAGTGCTGTTTTTTAACATTTCAAACTGTGTACACGACAGATTAGCAGTCTTTGCAGATGCTCAACTATCTTACTTCCACTACTGTGTATGGCTGAAGGTCACCATTTTTACCGCAGATTCAGCATTGTTGCAGTCATGAAATCTACAGATGTCAGGATAATATTTGGGTGCCTATTATGATCCAATACATTAAGCATGTGTTCAGACAATGCACAGCTTACAGTCACCTGTTAACTCAAACTGCTGCAGCACATTACAGATGGTCTGCCTCAGCACTTGGAGCAGTGGGATGGCCTGGCTAATAGAGGCAGTGTCCTCATTCACTGACTGAGTGGCATGTTCAAAAGGCTTCTAGATCAAAATTAACCCATCCATAACCTCCACTGTTCTGTTGTGGTTCTATGTCATAATGGCAATCGCGGAATAGTGATCACTGTTACAGCGAGTGCACATCGCTGAAAAAAAAAGGCGATGTGCACTCTAGCAAAGAAACATCAGTGCACCTAAACAGGTTTTTCTGTGGGGGCAGCTGTGCACCCTATACCCCCCCTCCTTAAGGATTACTAACTCTGGGGGGGTGCATGTTGGGGAGGGGAAAAACCTTGGAAAAATAAAAATGTTCTTTATGGAGCATGTGTGGCAATAAAAAAATTGTATCATCCCCAGCCCCCTTCCCACTGTAGTCTTCCACCCTCACCACTCCCCTATGGCACCAGCTTGGCAGCCTCCCACAGCACAACCCCCTATATACCCTCCCTCCTCTTCTGCCCTCTCTCCCATCCTTCTTGCCACCTTCCCCTTCTTCCTGTCACCCTGATCGCTAACTTTTTGCCTTCCCCTTCTTTCTGTCAACCTGATCGCTAACCTTGCTCAGTAGCCTACATAACAGGTGCTGTAATTGAGTCACTTATATTTGAGTCACTCAATTGCAGTTGCCGCTATGACGGTATACCTCTGTGGTTAGTGACATAGAAGATTCAAAAATGTTACAGCTTGTATGAAGGAGCATATACTCTGATAAGGCCTTATACTGTTCATACATTGGTTGTAGCATATGTAGGGTTTAATTACACCTCGTGACAACCTCTTGATTTAATTGTTAATGAGGTAGGCCGTGTTTCAATTGCAGTGCACATAATTGGTCCCTAGCCTTTCAGGACCATGCAAAATTGCCACAAATTTGATGGCAGAAGGTGGGCTCTTTTTTAATGTCACGTTCTTCCAAGAACTCCTGCACAACCAGGTTTAGACAGTGTGCAAAGCAGGGCACCTAACAAACCCCCTATCACTAATAGCCTTGACAATGTTTGCACTATTGTCACCGGCTATGAAGCCTGCCTTTAAGGATAATGGGTTCATCCAAGTGCCATTATCCTCCAATTTTAATGCCAAATTGTAGTCTGCCATGTGCAAATCAAGGATGCTCTTCATACCCAGTGTTGCATTCTTGTGAATTCCAGGCATGTAGCTTATATTACAATTAGGCTGCTTGAATTTACTGCCAATGTAATGGCCCACTCCCTTCAGTTTCACCTAATGTGCTTTCATGCATGTAAACAAACTAGCAGCTGTTGGTACACTGATCCACATATCTATCTGGTAAGATGAATGTATGAACTGGAGGAATGCTGCAGGGCATGTGAAATTTCTTTTCAACAACATCCCTTAGTTCTGGAACTGTATGCTGTTAAAAGTACGTCCAGGATGGTACGTTCCACTTGGGGCATGCTTTATACATTAAGTGAAGAAAAGTAGCAGCATTTTATACAAAAGAGGAGGGTTCCATGTCATAACGGCAATCGCTGTTTGGGTGAGTGTACATCACTGAAAATAAATAACAGTGATGTACACTCGTGGCAGCTCCAAAGGCGGTGACGGGACTACAACACATGTGTTGAGCTGCACCCCTAAACTCTCCTAACTAAAGGTTCTCAACTCCGGGGGGATGCATGTTGGGGGGCAGAGGGGTAAAACTAAAGGAAAAAAAAACTCAGCCCCGACGCAAAAAGCGACGCCTGCCCCAGAACCGATCCTGGCACCTTTCCAACCCCAGCTGGCTACCCTCACCACCACCATGTCACATGGCCAGCTCTGCAGCCTACTTCCACACTAACTCCCACATACCTTCCTTCCCCTTCCGCCCCTCATGTGGTGTGGTCACTTCCTCCCCGGCATATGTGTATACTGTACATCCTGTCGCCCTCTTTCTCCCACTGTGGTATCCTGTTGGTACCCTGCCAGGTAGCCTAGAACACAGGCACCATTTTTGCAGACACTCAGTCGCAGTCATTGTGTTCACAGGATACCAAGAAAATAGGAGAAGATCAATAGTGATCATCTCTGCTGTGGCAGTATTCAATTCCCTGGTCACTGAATGACTGGGGGGTAATTAGCATTGATTTGAAAGAAGGCTAATAATAGTTGGCTGGATCTTTTTTGGGTGGGTGCTTTTTGGGAACAGTTTTTGTGTGGGCTCTGTGTTGCTCAGACGATGTCACAGATGGAGATATTTTCAAGAAACTTGTGACTTGGCTATGGGTTTTTTTCATGGTGATGGAGCTTATCCTGCTACTGATGTTCCTCAGTGATTTCACACTTTTAGGGGTGCAGCTGACCATCTCCTCCTCAGCTGTCTTTTCCTCCATGATACTTTTCACTTAATCTCTACCAAGCCACCTGCACATACTTTCCACTGATGTGCATGCCACCTAGCCATATATTTGACTTTAAGATGGGTATGCTGTCCACCTGTGCAACATGAGACCCTTTCTTGCCATGGCTACTTGGGCCTGACAAAACTGGCATATTACCACAGTGTCATCTTTTGGATTAGTAATAAAAAAGTTCCATACAAGGGATTTTAAAGGAGGCACAAATTTATGTGGCACCAGTTGTGGTAGTGGCCACCACACCCACCTTTATTTCTGTTCTAGGATATGTGTCATCAGATATTAACTTTTGTGACAGATGTTGCCTACACTCCAGTTTAAAAAATTCATACCCTTGGCTAACATCTTTTGTTTTTTTTTTTCTTTTCAGGCTCCAACGAAGAATAGATGGCAACATCATCCTTACTTTCATCTTCCATTTCCTACTTCTCATTGTGCAGGTCTTCCTCATCCTCATTTTTCTGTGATGGCAGTGACATACACAACCCTGCCTCTGCATCAGACTCATGTCTAGTACCACTAACCACTGAGGACTCTTTTAGATATTTTTCAACATCACCGTGTTTACTCACTGGTGTTGATGGGCTTGAGGAAATTTAGATAACATATCTTGTATCTTGTCTCTTGCTACTGCCTTCTTCAACAAACAGAGCAGCCAAATCAAGTGCTGTAAGTATTTTATAACAGCACCACTACCATCACACAATGCAGTTACTCTACTACCACCTGCATCCATACCATTCTTTAGTCCATCTCGACTTGTGGTCACTGCTGTAGCCTTCCCTGCCTTTCCTCCCTGTCTACCCTTTCCTTTCCTGCTACCACTCATTCTAACATGGTAATGTGTAGAAGTACTAGTGACTTGAACAATAATAAAAAAAAAATACTGAAAATAGTAAAATTGTTATGATCAAATTTTTAAAAACAGCTACCTGCCAGATCCCTGGACAGATATTATTTTTTTTTTAGCAGCACTGGAACAATGAGAGTGTACAGAAATTATGGGACTTAAGAAAAAAAGAGAAATTATTTTCTCGGGACTTGAGAAAGATTAATTGTCTGAGAGTGACAGTGAAAGCTAAAAACGCACTGAAAGTTTCTGAAACAAAACTTATAACTGAGTGCAAATGAAGGCTGCCCCCCACACACACAACACTAGTCCAGCACAACAGCACCACACAAAAAGAGAAAGGGAAAAAATAACTACTGTAAACTGTAGGCAGAATCATTCAGAATTAAATAAGCAGTTGCAGAACGGTGAGTGGAATATATTTTTTAAAGAATTGTTGTGGAGGGCCGGCCGGAGGGGAGGCAGCTTGAGCGTCCCATGACTGCTCGCTGTCTCCAGGGAGGGAAGGGGATTGCAACCCGGTGCCAAAGCGACCACTGGTGGAGGCCAGTGGTTGTGCAGCATGTCAGGGCCATTGGGGGTGGTGCGTGACAGACGTCGGCTCTTGTCTTGATGTCCGGATGTCACGCACCTTACGAAAGCCAGGAAAATAGCTCGCTGGCCTTCAGATGATGGCTCTCTGCTCCTCAGGGGCCTCCAGTGCCTTCCCGGCACCTCCTGTTCCCCAGCAGCATCCCTGGGCCCTAGAAAGTGTGTGCTGGGGCTATCCCCTCCCGCCGGTGCCTTCCCTCTCGGAGGAGAGGGACCCGCCCGGTAAAGGGATATACCGGGATATCTCAGGGGTCGGCTGCAATCTGGGGGATTCGAGGAAGGCCGGAAAAGGTCAGAAGGGGTCAGAGGGAGCTTGACAGGGCCCGAAGGAGTAAAGGACCAGCGAGCATGGGGGCGGAAAAAAAAAAAAAAAAAGAATTGTTGTATGCAATGAACAGCAGTACAAATCGAGTCAAAATGGAGCTCCAGGTACAGTGCAGATCCTATCTCCTCAACACACTTTCTAGAACTGCACACAGTGCTGCTCTTCTGGTCTATTTCCTGCTGAAGTGTAATCATGTGATCTGCAAGTTACATGGAGCAGCAACAACACTGAATTACTCAGCTGTTTTGCAAAGTCCCAATGAACTTCACCAGCAAAGTTGTAAATTTCAACTTCCTGAAGTTTGCTAATTCATCAAAGTTTGATTTTACGAAGTGTGAATAAATTTGCACAGTTGTAAAGCTTCTCTGCAAATCAAAGTTTTCCAAACTTCACACATCTTCTACTACACTACTGGAGCTGTCATATGGCATGATGATATTACCAGCACAGTGCTGGGGTTGTATACCTAGCATGGGGTACACCTCTTGAATGTGGGATACAACATTTTCAACCTGATGAATAAGACTGTATTGGAGAACTAGCAGGCATAATGAGCTTGATTTTTAATGATCCCCTAGATCAGTGGATGGTACATTGAACTGCTGCCTGCAGCAAACTCAGGTGTGCCAGGGACCCTGAACAGGATTTTGGAAGAACAAGGGTCCCAGTGCCAAAGTCCACAAGTGTGCTTCAAGGCAACCCATGTGACAAACAGACGATGCATTGGTGGGGTATGCTGCAAGCTGTGGGACAGACTTGTCACAGCAGCAGCCAGTGATGGTGACTCGCTGCCTGGTCATCCAGGTGGCTTTTGGGTTTGGGGGTGGACAGGTGATGCCTCACAAGGAATGAGATGGGTCAGAATGGGGGGTGGTGACAGCTCCTGACAGGCCCAGTACATGACCACCACCATAAGTGTAGGGTCATGTGGGAGGGGGCAGCCACACATCTACCACATTGGGCAGGGCATAGAGGGCTCCTACCTGCCACAGACCACTGACCACTCCAGCAGTGGTCTGGAAGGTATCAGGGTCTGCGAAGGTGTCTTCACCTGGGGGGGGGCACGGAGTCACCCCCACACCCAGCAATGGCTCTGGGAGTTGTGCTTGGGATATTAGTTCAGCTCCAGGCTGGTGTAACAGCATGGATCTTGTGCCCGCTTGGGAGTTACCAAAATCTAGCTGTAGGGGATACTACAGCACCTCCCCAGCACAAGCCCCCTTCAACATGGCACACTGGTATGGCCTTTAAAAGGAGGGCGCAAGCCTGGTTGGTGCAGGCAGTCCCACCAGTGGCACAGGGTGCCTAACAAAATAGGGACTGGTGCAAGATGCAGTGCACGGAGTCCTTTGCACCATTTCTTTTTGATGCAAGCTCCTTGTGCCAGTCCCAGTCTTTTTAAAATTGGGCCCAATGTGTTCAGGGAGACACATGGGGCCTGATTTTTATAGCTGCCAGCATGGTGCAAGGAGCTTGTGCCTCAAAGAATGACAGAAAGGGCCCCTTGCACCAAAAGATGCATTGGGAATGATTCTCAAAGGCAGACTGCGGGCACCAAAGGGGTCTTGCGCTATCAGCAAAGGGCTATGGCATGGTACTAGAGTTTTCTGCAGATGCAGGCTGCCTAATTCCTGAAATTGGGCTTCACAAAACTCTCATGAATGGCAAATTTATAAGTACTGTTAGATAAGCCAGGGCTGGTTGGAAGGCACTTAGAAATGTGCCCCCTGGGAGAGTTGAGCATTTGTGGCAATGTGCCACAGTCCCCCCTCCCAAGCCCTGACCCCCATTTTAAAATAATTCATCCCGGAGATCTGGCAGACCCCCCAAGCCCTAATCACCTGTTTGAAAAAAAAATTAATCCCTGGTGGTCTAGCGAACCCCCAAGCTCTGATCTCCTGTTTGAAAAAACAATTCATGCCTGGTGGTCTAGCAGACTCCCCAAACCCCAAGCCCCAAGCCCCAATCCCCGTTATACTAAATTCACACTTTCCTGGTGGTCTATCAGACCCAACCCCCCACCGCAGCTGGCAGTGTCCCACCACCTCCCCCATCCCAAAACAGAGCCAGCGGAACACCCCTCCTCACACCACCGCATCCAGCCACCAACTGAGTTGTCAATAGGGTGACCTGTATAGTACATTTCTTATTCACAGCTCAGTCGGTGCCCAACAGGTGATGTGAGGAGGTGCCAGTTGCCAGATCTGTTTCAGGATGGGGGAAGAAGGGCAGTGGGACTCTCACTGCTGAGGTGGGGTCCACTAGACCACCAGGGAAGTGTGAATTTAGCATAAGGGGGGACTGGGTCTTGATGGAGTCTGCTAGACCACCAGGGATGAATTTTTATTTCAAATGGGGGATCAGAGCTTGGGGAAGGTGCCTGCTTGACAATCAGGAATGGATTACTTGTTCAAACAGGGGTTCAGGGCTTGGAAAGGGGGTGCCGCTAGCCACCAGGGCCTTGCTGGACTGGCACACAGCCACCCCACAGCTTGCAACAAACCCTCCTGATGCGACATCTGTTTGGTGCCTGACCAGGGTTGCCGCAAACCTAAGGACTTTGCCCCAGGATCCTTCCAGATGGAGAATCAGGTGCAGGGTCTGTAGGGCACCTGGTCTTGATGCAAGCTACCTTTTGCCACAGCTTGTGTCAGTCTATGGGCCCTCTGAGAATCATGTTCATGTCATCAATCTTATTCTGGGATGGTAGGCTCCTAGAAAAAAAATAGTACAGTGGGGAAGAAGGACCTTTATCTGGTGTAGACAAGTCCTTAATGGACAACATGGGCAGGTGGAATCAGAAGACCCACACCTGGTCATTGTGGGTCTGGGCCACAAATTAAATTGTCCTGCTGGTGAAACCATCCACCAGGCAGGGTGTTGAGTGCAGTTCTCCTGGCTCTTGGACTCGTCATATCAGAGGTTCATGCCCATCATAGAGTATTCCTGTGGTCTCTGAGGTCTATGAGAGGGATCTCTTCAAAAGTAAAAGTGATTTTTTAAGTCCTAGACAGGTCTGGGATAGTTGTCCCTAGCTGCGTGCATCACACTTGTGTTTAAAAAAATGTTTAAATGTTGTAAAATGTTGTAAATAAACATATGGCTATGGCAATGTAGCTCAAGGCAGTGGCACTGGTGTTTGTCCAGGGAAGAAAGGGAAGACACGGGATCCTGTATATCCAATTCCCTGCATGCAAAGGATTACAGCAGTAAGAGCTTTAGAGCACAGATCATCCTTACTCTCCTGGGAGTCCGAGGAGGATCCACCCCATACTTGGCCTTGCCGTAAAGGTGTTGGGGGCAGGGAGGAAAGGCAGCTCGCTAGGATAGCCACACGCAGGGGGAATTTAGCCAACTGGAGGAGAGAAAAAAGGCATTTAAGAGGGAGCAATCAGCTCTGCTCTCCTTGCTCTTCTTCTTCCTCCAGTGGCCAAGACTCCAACTCATCATCATAAAAGCAGGACACTGAGCATGGCCACTGGCAGAGAAGAGATTCCTTTAGCCCAATTTGTGGGGACCACACAATGTGTTGGGGAGAAATGTTGACACTTATTTCCCAAGGAATTTTTTCCTGGGTTTTCAACTCCTCTGAAGGGAGTTGCACTAATTGGTAGAGGGACCCTAATGATCAGCATGGAGGAAGGTGGAGTTGAAGAACCCATTTCCAATCTGGATGGGTCTGGGCCCCTTCATCAAAACTGTAAACTGTGCTGCAAACGTGGGAGGACTGTAGTTCTCCTGGCCCAAGAACTTCTTTTCTCAGAGGTTAATGTCCCTCCAAGAGTATATCTGTGTACCCTGTGGTCCTTAGTGGAAGTTACATCCATGGGGAACTGGATCCATGGATGCCTGGAGATGCTTTGTATAATCCATCTCTAGCTGCACACTTCATGCCTCTCTGTAAAGATTTCATAAATGTTGTAAATAAACATAAGGCTATGGCCCTTTTAATCCAAGGCAGTGTCACTGGTGTTTGTTCAGGGAAGAGAGGGGAGAATATGGAGTGCATCTCTTTAGTTACAGTTTTCCATGTGTTGAGAATGAGCCGTCTTTTACTGTAAATGCTGGTAACAGTTAAAGCCATTGTGCATTGTGCATGAGGAATTTTATAAATGTTTGATCTCATAATTCAACTGATGTGTCATCACATTGATTATATTACCTGATCATGACATCACATGCATGTTATTATGGGTTTGGATGTCACTGTTATCCTAAGGGAAAAAGTGACCATCCATGAGCTATATTACAAAAAACAAATGAACAGACAAACAAAAAAATATGCATCTATAAACTGTGTGCTGTGCAAAATAACTGTCATATTCCACCAAAGAGGTGATTGTATTTCAGTGATCTTTAGCATGGAGTAAGTGTTGATTGTAAAGAAATGTGGGATCCTTACTTAATAGGAGCTGTATATATGCAAATGAACTGGTAGTGGTATGGCAAGACACGTTCTGTTGTCATCATCATCATGCTGACAAGAATCAAAGGTGGCTGTGGTGAACTGCTCCTGGAAGGAAATGAAAAAGCATATTAAATGTGGCTCTGATATCAATTCAATAACTTTTCTAAGCAAACGCCAAGGACAGCCAGAATAATTGCTTAACTAGCCAGAAATGACATGATTCCAACACAAGTAATGATACAGCAATTACCACAACTAACAACCAGTAATGTTCCTGACTTTGTGTATGGCTTCTTGATTTCTGCAGTGCCATTTAGTAGAGTACCAGTGAAAAAAGAATGTGATAATTACAGCAACTTGTAAACATTTGCACCAACTTACTACTGGAGTCAATATCATTGGACATATGAGTACAGCTTGGAAAAATTTGCAAGTTTAACATCATTTAGAATTCTGCAAAATATTGTGAACTTTACAGAATGGCACACAAGTAGAATCCACAGAAGTTCATAATATTTCCAGTGGAAATGGCAAAATGTCACAGTTTATTTGATGTACATCCAATATTTGATCAAATAACTGTGGAAAAGATACCCTCAGTAAATATTAGCTTTAGGGAAAATTCATCAGTTTAAATGATTTAATAGCTGGCCCGGTGGTGCTAAGGGTTGAGTCGCTGGACACCACACCTCTTGCTATGCCGGTGGCCTGGGTTTGGGAACAATCTCGGATCATCGGGGGTCAGCAGGGGCAGGAGAGGATTGAGTGACCAGAGGACTGCTCTCCTCTCCTGGGGGTGGGTGAGTTGTGTCTCCCATGGTACGGTGACTCCCATTGAAGACCAAGGGTACTGCAACCAGCAGGAGCCTAGTATCAGGCTACGGGGGCTGTGGCGAACATCCTGTGGGTGAGTGCAGCAGTGTGCCCATTGTGCGCTGGACATTATTGTATGTCTGTGCCTCTGGGACATTAGAAAACCAAGAAAAACCCTGGCACATGGGAAGGTGAAGGCTGGGCCCTGGACAACACCCCACGCTCATCACCATATCCACCCCACTTGACCTCCAGCTTCTCTCCTCACTCCGGCAGCCCACTAAATTATAAGATAGCGTGCCAGAGGAGTTGTCAGCCCTGCTTCAGGGGGTTCAAAGCCGGGGGGGGGCCAGCTTAGCCGGTGGTGTGGAAGTATCCCGGGATGGAGGTACAGCCAGTGGGGGTCTTAGGCAGAGTGGGACAATGTTCCAGATCCAGACAGCCCGAGCTGGAGAGAGTGTCCTAAGATGACAGCAAGAAGGGGGCTTAAATAAAGTTGAAAAAAAAAAATAAATGCGTTAATGCCTATTCTTGTCTATATTTTATATTCAAGAAAAAACAACTGAGGAAAACAAGACCACAATTTACATTCATTTTAGTAATAATTCCTAAATTTACATTTTTGGACATGAAACATCCCATGGTTTACGTACTAGTGGAGTTTCATGGAAAAAGTCTGAAAGTGAAAGAGCAATTTTGCAGGAGTTCTACTGACAGAAATTAAGCAATAATGCACAACAGGGTGTGTGTCATGCTTGGATAACATCATGCATCGGGTGGTTGGGCTTAAGGTTGAAGGCCAAGTATGTCCATCACCCAAGAAGTGACATTATCCAAGCATGACACACAACCAAGAGAGCATTTTTACTATTACACAGTTGCTTGTGTACACTAAAAAAGAAAGATAAAACATTTTTAAAGCAGTTTTTTTACTTAAATTTCTCATGTGAATCTATACTGTACATTTAAAAAAGAGTCCACAATATGTGAGTTCTCCACTAGGTGGTATTGCTACATGCTGCCTGAACCTGTGAGTGTAGTCTTCCTGTTACTCCCCAACACACAAAGTACTCTAGCTATGTTTCTGTTCTGCCTAGTACCCCCTCCCCCGAAATGTTTGATTCACCATGTCCAACTGCCTGTCCTGGAACGAGGTGACATTTTTCCACCTTTTTAGTTGGCTGAAACCATGACCTTACCTGGTGGAGATTTCCAGTTTTGTGGTCATGGACTCATGATCAGTAAGTCACCCACTTATTTACAGGGAAGATAAAATGTATGTGTGGTTATGAATATAAGAAATTAATTGTGTAACATCAGTTCTTTGAGAAACATCTATATACTGAGCTGAAAAGTTAAGCAGGCAGTCCACTGACATAGCAACAGCATGCTGTGTGTTTTTGAAGCATGCACTATTCCCATGCTGCCAGCAAAATTCTGGGAGTGACAGCTTGAGTTTATTTGTCAGGACAAATACAAAAGGAAGGAAAGGAACTTTGAGTTGTGGAGACTGGGACTTGATTCGTTGGGAAGCAACTGGGTAAGAGTGACAGCAAATGTGTGGCAGTATGGTGTGGTTTTGTATACTGTGTAGTGGTATGATATGAATAGTGCGGATGAACATGTAAATATGTCATGTGTGTGCTTGGAAATGATACAGTCCTGGTCCTTTGACCCGCTAAAGGTGTAAAAGCTGCCAGGTCCTCTCCTAGCCCGCTGGGACTTAGGAACCCGCCATCGAGACCCTCAGAGCCGTCGAGGACCCTCCACCTGCCTGCCCAGGTACCTCCAAAAAGCCGCCAGCCCTGCCGCAACCGCCAAAGTCCTGCGCCCAGCCGTTCCAGGAAGCCTGTTGACAGGGGCCGACCACTGATACGCACGCCCAGAAAGAGAACCACGAGCTCGGGCCGCACCTCGGTCCTTTGACCCGCTAAAGGTGAAAAGCCACCAGGTCCTCCCTAGTTCCGCCGGGGCTTAGGGAACCCGCCATCGAGACCCCAGAGCCGTCAAGGACCCTCCACCTGCCTGCCCAGGTACCTCCAAAGAGCCACCAGCCCTGCCGCAACAGCCAAAGTCCTGCGCCCAGCCCTTCCAGGAAGCCTGTTGACAGGGGCCGACCGCTGATACGCACACCCAGAAAGAGAACCACAAGCTCAGCCTCACCCTGGTCCTTTGACCCGCTAAAGGCGTAAAAGCCACCAGGTACGTTTTCACTGCTTTCCAGCTGCCGGTTGCCTCCAGCTCAGTCTGCAGTGCTCCCTGGCTGTACTCCCTCAGGAAAAGCGGCTGTTTTCACCTGAACTGCTGGCCTTGGGGAACTTTCTTGGACTGGGACTACTGAGTGCCGCTTGCAAGCTCCTCCCTACCCGCCTCAGGTTAACTCCTGAGTGGATTCAAGACTCAAGTGCTACAGCCCCTTCGGTGGCAGTTTTGTTTGGACTATTTATCCCTGGATTTAAGTAATTCTGGCCTTTTGCCCTGCTTTTAGCTTAGAGCGCATACCTGAGCTAATTTTCTGTGTAGTTAGTCCTCTTATACTGCCTGGTACTTGTAATTTATAGAGCCTAAGTCTTAACCTGTGGAGCTATCTTGTAACTAACTTAAAGCTTGACTTTACCTGCCTATAGTGTGTATAGACCCTCTCTCTCACTGTTTTCTTTGGATCCCCTCCCTATTCTCACACTCCCGCCCTTTTTCTTTGTCCTCTGGCCGCGCCTTATCCCTCAGCTTCCCTTACTTAAGTCTCTCCCTTGCTGCTTTCATTAGGTCCTCTCCTAGCCCGCCGGGGCTTAGGAACCCGCCATCGAGACCCCCAGAGCCATCGAGGACCCTCCACCTGCCTGCCCAGGTACCTCCGAAGAGCCACCAGCCCTGCCGCAACCTCCAAAGTCCTGCGCCCAGCCCTTCCAGGAAGCCTGTTGACAGGGGCCGACCGCTGATACGCACGCCCAGAAAGAGAACCATGAGCTCGGCCGCACCCTGGTCCTTTGATCCGCTAAAGGCATAAAAGCCGCCAGGTACGTTTTCACCGCTTTCCAGCTGCCGGTTGCCTCCAGCTCAGTCTGCAGTGCTCCCTGGCTGTACTCCCTCAGGAAAAGCGGCTGTTTTCACCTGAACTGCTGGCCTTGGGAACTTTCTTGGACTGGGACTACTGGCGCCCTTGCAGCGCCTCCCTACCCGCCTCAGGTTAACTCCTGAGCAGATTCAAGACTCAAGTGCTACAGTCCGTTCGGTTGTGGTTTGTCCCTTGACGCTTCAGCTCCCCTCTCCCCCACCCTCCCCACCTCACCCACCCTGGTAGACCCTTTGGTTTATAGCTCTCGAGCTTCATATGACTAAGTGCCCACTTTCCCATTGGTCCCTTATACTCTCTCACCGCTGGGGGTGATCAACCCCTAACGTCTGTCTAAACTTTTCAAAATCCTCCTTGCGCCAAAAGTTCGTAACCTCCCCTGAACCAAATCGTCCTCCTCCTATCCTGCGTACACCGAACGGTTTCGTTTCTATATACTCACTCCTAAGCTTCCTCTCTCATTAGCGCCACTGTTTTCCTTTCTCTTTCCCCCTATCTGCTCCAACTTAATTCTCAGGAATCTTGCTCCAATTCTACCACTCCCCAGCTCACCCCTGCAAAAACCCCTCAGCTGCACATTCAAAAGTGTTGGGTCCTAAGTGTGAATTATGTCCTCCTCGCCTACACAAGCATCTTGTCCCCATGGCAGACTGAATAGGATTATCGTCCTGATCTTCCTCTCCCTCCTCTGGTGCATAAATGAAGTCTCTTTGTCAGTATGCACCGACACTCTCAGAACTCCCCCCTCAGCCACTGACTTCTGTTTCTCCAACCTCATGACTGCAGACCATAGACCAAAACCCTTCTGGGAACACCTTCTCCTCCACAAAGGCTGCACTTATCGAGCTCTTTCCTCCCTCAGAAATAAAAGGAAGTGTTATAAGAATGCTTCAGACCTCCTTAGCACACTGCTCTTGTACCTAGCATCACTCCTGATAATGCTTTCTGGGGATATTGAGCTGAACCCAGGCCCGCCCAGCATTGGGGCTCCCCCGACTGGATCTTACAACAAATCCAAGGGATTTTTTATATCGCATATGAACATCAGAAGTCTCTTAAATCACCTGCCTGAAGTGCAAGCATGGCTCAATGTACATGATCCCGACATACTGTGCCTGTCAGAGACCTGGCTGAAACCTGGAACACCTGATTCCTTGTGCACCATACCTGGCTACTCATTTATTCGGAAGGACAGACCAGGGTAAAAGAGGGGAGGAGGAGTTGCCCTCTACCATAAATCTCACCTGGATGTTAGTATCATCACTGACTCAAACCCCCAAACCTCAAGTGAATCAATGCACACGCTCCTGTCCCTTGGCTCTAAAAAACTTCACATAATCTGTATTTATAATCCACCCTCTGGGGGAGTAAATGGGGCTTCAGGAAGCACTCCAGCTCACCTAAAATGCATCAACAAAAATGAAGTTATCATCCTTGGTGATGTCAGCTTGAACTGGCTAGGTCCTTCGCACAATTCCCTGGCTTCACTAGTGCAAGGTCTAAACTTTCATCAACAAATAACGGAAATCACTAGACTGGGCCACAGTCTGGCACACTTATTGACTGGATCATGACAAACAGACCTGAACACATGACCTGCTCTGGGATCTTGGCAGATACTATCACTGATCACTCCCCTATCTACTGCCAGTGGAGGGCTGGTCAGCCACCCCCCCACCTCGGCAAGTCACTTTTACGAATTTTGCAAACTTGGATACAGACTTCTTCCTCCGGGACATCTCAAACATTGACTGGTCGAATATATACTGGGCTGAGAATGTAGAGAATGCCCTGAATGCATTCCTACAACATTACCTCCCTGTACAAAACAAGCATGCTCCAAAAACCACGCGTAGAGTCAGGGGAAAACAAACTAGATGGCTACATAAGGATCTCCTAAAACAACTAAGGTACAGGGACAAGCTCTGGAAAACCTTCAAAAACTCTAAATCGACTAGGGACTATGCAAACTACAGGCAAGAAAGAAATTCTTGCAGGAAAACATTAAGGCTGGCAAAAGCGTGTACTATCAGAATCTGCTAAAGAACTCAGCCCATGACCCTGTAAATTTGGAATACATAAAAACCTTCTGGGACACCTCAATCAGTTATACCCTCTGACATGGTAATAAGTGGCTCTCATTGCAATAACCCCATCACCATAGCAAACGCCTTCAATAGCATGTTCTCAGATCTCTCCCCCTATACCAGCACTCTGCCGCCAGCAGCCTCCACTGCCGACACTGTGCCTCCTCCTGACTCTGCTACCCCTGCCAGTGATCAAAAACCTATACCACACCTCCTCTATTTCAAAGCCATCACCAGCTCTCAGGTTCTGTACCATCTAAAAAAACTATCAGAATTCACCAGTCCTGGCTCTGACCAACTTGAACCTCTCCTTTTAAAACTAGCTGCGCATTTCATCTCCAAACCTCTGGCAAGAATTTTCACCTTATCCCTCACCAGCGGTGCAGTCCCAGAACTATGGAAAATGGCCAGGATCTCCCCTATCTTTAAAAAAGGGAACAAGAAAGATATTTCTAATTACAGGCCTATTGCAATACTATCCCCTCTCAGCAAAATCCTTGAAAAACTGGTTGCCACACAGATCCAGGAATTCCTTGAAACCACTAAACAGCTCAAGGCAATTCTTGTGAGGGGCAGGAAGATATAGGCTGTTGGTTAACTAGGATCTGCGGCCTATCCTGTAGGTAGGGAAATGGGCAGACTAGATGGGCCTAGCGGTCCTTATCTGCCATCAAAGTCTATGTTTCTATGATGCACAACATGGATTCAGGAAAAACCACAGCACTGCGACGGCTCTAGCTAAGTTCACCACTGACATCCTCACTGGCATGGATCAAGGAAAGCTCACAGGGGCTGTCTTTATTGCCCTAACCAAGGCATTTGACCTTGTTGACCACACCCTGCTCCTATCCACCCTAAGCAAAATAGGCTGCTCCTTCCCTGTGCTTGAATGGTTCAGGAGCTACCTGACCAACAGGTCCTAGGCTGTTAAATTCAACTCAGCCATCTCCTCCACTGTGGAAACAAACATTGGAGTGCCACAAGGCTCCATTCTGGGTCCTCTTCTATTCACTGTATTCATCAATAACCTACCAAATGAAATACCAGCCTGTTCATCGCTCCTCTACGCAGATGACTTAGTTATCTATGCCAGCTCACCCAATGTAGAGCACATTAACTCCTCGCTAAATAGTGCCTACTCCAGTGTCCAGAATTGGTTAAAGTCCCACCGCCTCATTCTGAATTCCCCCAAAACTAATGCCATGCTACTAGGCACCACTCAAAAGATCCGCATGTGTTCCACTCCCCTGAGCATCATAGATTTAAATGGCAATCCTCTGCAGACAGTCACCAACTTTTCGTTACCTGGGCATCCTACTAGACCAATCGCTTGATTTTAACCTTCATATCCAAGCCACTTGCAAGAATGTTAACTGCAAGTTAGGAGCTGCCTATAGAACAAGTTATATGCTTACCTCCTCCGCTAAGCTTGCTATAGCCAGAGGGATCCTGCTACCAACACTTACCTACTGTGCGCCCATACTTACCTCTGCCCACAAATCTGCACTGCACAAATGGGATGTAACCTATAACAACATATGCCGATATGCCTTACAATCCCCATGGCTTCTTCATCACTGCCAGCTATATAAGGACCTTGGGTGGCTCTCCCCCTCGGCCATCAGGAGCTACTTACTGGCATGCTTAAATGACTCTATACTGAGACAAAGTCAGCCTGCCGCCCTTGCGAAGCTCCTTCTTCCTGTGATTCCTAACCGCACGCTCAGATCTGCTGACAAAGACCTGCTGGAAATTCCCCGCTGCCGCACCAACAAAGGAAGAGGCTCCTTCCAACATGCAGCCCCCAGGTTATGGAACCAGCTCCCTCTGGACCTCAGACAAGCACCCTCCCATCCCTCTTTCAAACGGGGATTGAAACTACACCTGGCTGCCACAGATCCATGCATCTGCTTTGATCCTACCTGATTCCCATACCTTCCCTGCCCCTACTCCCACCCCCCTGCTACTGGTCTCTTTACCACCCTCCTTTGTTCTCTCTCCCCTGACTCCTATCCCTCTCCTCAAACTTCATTATCGTTACATCATGTATAAGTTTTTATAAATGTATGCACTTATCTTCTACTACCTATATTTACTGTATATTATGTACTGTTTTTATCCTCTGCGCTACCTAAACACTGCCCAAACCTACTTCAGGTGGATGTTGGTACTATAAGGCCCGCCTCCTCCCTCCCCCTCACTTGTCCTCCTTTACCACTTGAGACCCCCGGCTAGGGACTGTCCCCTTGCCTCTATGCCCAACCTCGGAACCACGAGCCCGGCTGCACCTTCCTGCTTACTACTGCTAAAGCCGTATTTTAATGCCGCCTTTCCTCCCACCCCCCCCTTTTTCTTCTTCATCCCTAACGGCGGGGACATAAACCTGGCATCCCTCTAGCCTGCTGTAGGGATCCTCTCTTACTTCCCTCGGACCCCTTGAGGCTGCATGGGCTGGCTGCTGGCTGACGTCAGTTCTAACTCACACTTCCCCGTCTCTTACACCTCCCTGCGCTGGGGCTCTGCACCATACTTGCCATAGGTGCACGTTGGCTTTACTGCCTCCTCCCTTTCTCTATCTACCTCTGCCGATAGAAGTTAATGGCCGGGACTGCTCTAGTCCTTATGCCCAGTCGAGGAACCACCTGCCCGGCTACACCTACCCGCCTTCTACTGCCAAAGCCGTATCTTTAGCCGCCTCTCTCACTTGTCCATCCCTCCCCTTTTTTCTACCCCTGACTGTGGGGCCATGAACTTGGCATCCCTCTAGCTGCCGCCAGGATGTTCTAGGCATCCCCCTTACTTCCCCTTACTCCCCCTGGGTACTCTGCTTGGCTGGCTGTCGAAGGCTGCCAGGTCTTGTTTTTCCCATTACCCTTCCCCCTGTCTTTTCCTGCCCGTTTGGAAACCCCAAACCCAGCAGTCTCCCTATGCTCTCCTCGGGAAAGCAGCTAGCAGTCCCTCGAGTCCTATACCCCTTCCTTACCTGTCACCGGTACCTTTACTCCCCTGAAGCTGCTCTTAGCCTGCTGGTTATGCTTAATATAGACTAAACCGTGTTAGACTAGCTGGAACCGTCTCTATATGACTAGGATTGTACTATGTATGGTTGTTTGCCTAAGTTGTATTGTTTGCTTCCATGTGTTATGCTGTATTGTACTCTCCCGGGTCGTGCCTGAAAATAGTCACCTGTTGGCTAGCGCACTTACCCGGTAAACAAAAACTAAATAAATAAAAAACAGTGATGTTATACTTAGATAGCATTACCATCTGTTAGCTGGCAGGATTCTAGACCTGTTGGCAAAACACAACACTGAAGCCCAGATATCACAAGGGAAAGTTTATTCCAAAACATGCAGAAAAAACAGCATACCTTGTTGGGAGTTCAGGAACCTTCTAACACCATAGTGCTGTTATACAAACTCAGTGAAAAACATTACTGACATTCTTATTCAGTAGATAAGCAAAGCACGTTACTAGGTGACCAGCCTGCCAAATAAGGTAAGATCACAAAATACAACAGCCCCAATGGTAGAGGATTAGCTCAGTAGACAGTTAGATCATCACTTGTTCTGCACATATACACTGATAACAGTGAAGCTAGTTGAAATTAGTTTTCGGTTACAATACATAAGATACTTAGCATTGCACAATAATGAAGATGTGTCAGCAGTATAGCTAAGAATAAATACCCATGCAATCAGGCCTGCATAAGCAATACTACTACTATTAGGGCCAGAGGTTGCTAGCGCAAAGCCCTGTTAGGATACTACTGTACAATCATATGCACATGTGTATTACAGAAGCACATAGTATTACACTGTATCCTACCTTGCTAAGCATGTTGGGGGGATTCTCCAATGGGCAGGAACAGCACTCCCGAGGCATGTATCCCACCTGTGTAGTACCGCAGCCATGGAATAATGTGCAGTGGCGCTATTCCCATCCACCGGGCACATTGTAGCCCACTTTCACAGCCCTTCCCCCCCGGCATGCCATTGCACAGAGGCCCTTACGTGGATATGGCCGGGCATCCAGTGGGATGCCTGGACCCAGTCCACCACTGGTTCACTTGCACCCATGGTGCACCATAGCATTCAGGTGGTTGCAGTTTGGCCACAGCACCAGAGGGGGTGGGTAGCTGGTTGGTCACCCTCAGCCCTCCATGAGTTACCTGAGGGCTGTGGTAGCATGTTGGGGGGGTTCGCCGTGCTCCTACATTATCACTGCTGCCTGCAGCGGCATCCCGGTGGGCCGTGTACCAGCTATGACTGCCTCAGGAACATGTAGCCTGCCACCCCAGCACTCCACACTTTTGAGAATAGTGCAGACAATGGGCATGCCACCTTCTCCACTCCTCTGGACTGCCCCTGTGCAGTGATTGCTGGTGGGCCTGGGGATCTGGCATGTAACAGCCCTCGCCTCTTTGCTGCGTTCATTGCAGGGAGTGCAGCAGTGGCGGAGTGTCTATGCACCTCTGGTATGTGGTGCATACAGCTGTGCACCATGAAGAATAGGTTAGATTATAAATAAATATATTTGTACCATATGCTGCACTAAGTATAGGGTTGTGGAGTGGTTCAGGCCTACATATACCCCACTCGTTGCCTGCTAAACTGGCAACACAAAATGGTGAGTTAGAATAGGTTAGGCAGCACAGCTATCTGTGATGAAGGTGACTCCTAATAAGCACTGACCACTAAGAGCAAGTCAAAAACTGCCTGATCGAGAAAGGGCGAGGGATACTAGAGTGGCCTTTGCAAATAATGATGGTTGCTGAATCAATACAAAGACAATATATGTATTTTTATGTGGGGTGGGCTATGCTTCCTGCACCACCATCTGTGAGGCAAGCCCCAAATAAAGATTATCAACCCACGGGGTGCGCAGACTTAGGGAAATCACTAAGATTTAAAAAATATTTCCTCTCCAGGCACTGGATCCGAACCCAGGTCACTGGCTTCAGGGTTAGTAGTGCACACCACCATGCTACATGGCCAGCTCAGCAGCGCCAGTCCAACCATCTTGTTATATCCTGCTTCAGCAAGTGTAGCACCCTGCTACACTCACTCTACAGGATATAATGCCTTGTTTCACCACTTGTTCTAGATTCAAGTGTTATTATTGAGTCACTCATATTGAGTCACTGAATAATAAGCACTCATGTAGGGTGCTACCGATGAGGCCTGAGGGTTTTGCATATGCAGCAAATGGTAAAAATAAAAATAAAAATAAAAACCAAGATTGCCTGCAGAATTAGAAAGGCTTTACAAAAAATTTATAGCACTGCATGAGTTAAAACAAGATGTAAATCAGCATCATGTATGAAATCAGTTAAATCTTTATCAGCTGTCCACATTGTATTACTCTTATGTAGAATATGAGTATCTTTTCTATGAAACAGGATTTAAAATTCATGGTGAGTGTGTCGATATGCACATTAAAAACTTGTAAATATTGGTCTATAGCATTCAAATAGTCAGGGTCACTGTCAAAGTAGTCCTGTTCAGGAGTGGTTACAGGGGTGATCATGGATTGACCAAGAATGGTTAGTTTATGAGGCACAAAGCAGAAAAGAGGAATGTCAACACCACAAGGGAGATGTCCTTAAGGAAAGTTCTTGATGCTTGTTACAACATAATATTGTCCATCCATATTGCATGGTGTTTTGACTTGTGGTAGACACCACTGGACATGTGACAGAGGTGAAGATCTGGAGATATCCATGTCACTAGATGCTGGATGGCTGGATCTGTTTTGTTGCATTAGTTGTATCAGTGGCATTTTTAGGAGATGCAGTAACATTTTTCTTATTGAGTCCATCAATGGAGTAGCCATACACTGGCGTAGCTACATGGAAAACATCACACCTGCACAGGTATTGATAGCCCTATATGGAACAACAGTCTGTATGAGGCACCAGCCAGGCTTGCAGTCAGAACACTAGCAGTGAAGTAAGGTTGATTTGTTGCTTGTAGGTGTCTTCTTCTAGGTATCCTACAGAGTGCACACATGCCAGTCTGTTAAAGACTGAAGATGTCTTCTCAAGCACTGGTAAAAACACAGTAAATGAAACATACATGGCTACTTGGATGGAGCAATGTTGAGATGAATAGCAAGGTCCTTGATTAGGGTGTGATGTGACATAACCTAAGTTTCTGGCAGTTGTGAGAGAAAAAGTAAGGGAGTCGGCCATGCATTTGAATGTACAGGCCAAGGTCCGAAAATGTGGGCAATACCATTTGGCCATCCATGAGTTCTTGACAATGTCAGTGATACACCTTGCTCCCAGGTCATGGAAGAGATTAGTGACAGTGGTCAGAACACCATTTCCTTGCCTATTTGTTGCTGTCTGGCCTAATCTTGACCTGTGTTTTATTAAATGAACATGTAATATTGTACATGTTATACACTGTGAACCTTTGTCCCAAGGATATGCCAAAAATACCATGTAGCATGGGCTTTAACACATTTTACATAGATACATAGATACATAGACAGTGTCGGCAGATAAGGGCCTATGGCCCACCCAGTCTGTCCATTTGAGCTTGTAAGTTCAGTTTATGTTTGCCTAGAAGTCTGTTGCCCTTTACCCCTGAACTCCAGATTTCCTTTATGTCTATCCCATGCATTCTTAAATCCTGTGATTGTTTCAGCCCCCACCACTTCCTCTGGCAAGGTGTTCCACTTGTCCACCACCCGTTCTGTGAAGAAATTCTTCCTCACGTTTCCTCTGAATCATCCTCCCTCCAACTTCATCCCATGCCCTCTAGTCCTGGAATATCTTTTTCGCTTAAAAATAGTGTATTCCTGCACCCTGTTCCTCCCTGTAAGATACTTGTATGTCTCTATCATATCCCCTCTCTTCCTCCTCTCCTCCAGGGAGTACATATTCAATTCCTTCAACCTGTCATCATAGGACTTGTGATGCAATCCATGTACCATCTTTGTTGCCCTCCTCTGAACCTTCTCTACCCTGTCTATGTCCTTATGTAGGTAAGGTCTCCAGAACTGTACACTGTACTCCAGGTGGGGCCTCACTAGTGTCTTGTATAGTGGAATTATGACCTCCCTTTTCCTGCTGGTGATGCCCCTGCCTATGCATCCCAGCATCCTATTTGCTTTACCTGCTGCCTTGTCACACTGTTTCCTATCTTGAGGTCATCAGAGATGATGACCCCAAGATCCTTTCCTGCTTGGTGCATGCTATATCCTCACCCCCAACTGATATATTGTGCCAGGGTTTTTGTGCCCCATATGCATTATCTTGCACTTCTTTGCATTGAATTTCAACTGCCAAACCCTTGACCATTCTTCAAGTTTCTGCAGGTCCCTTCTCATTTTGTCTACACCCTCTGGTGTGTCTACTCTGTTACAGAGCTTTGTGTCATCAGCGAACAGTGAAATTCTGCCTTCTAGGTCCTGTGCATTTTCATCTTGTTGATTTTGAAAATGATTGGTTGTATATTTACTCTATTCCAGATTGACAGACCTGATCCAAATAAACCTGATATACTCTCCATCAGGCCTGTTACACTCAAATCCTACTTAGGGCATTTAGACCGGAACACCCCCCTGATACGGAGCAGTTTTCTGCCCAGCTACAGGGTCTTGAGCTCATACTTGATAAGCAGCAACAATATTTAACGACATGGTAGCATGAAACTTAGACATATTTGCAATGGAACAATGACCACATTGGGCCATGTTACAGTGCAATATATTTAAAACAACAGGAACATGTATAAATTGAACATTATTAATCAGAGTCCCAGGAATAGAAGTAGTAGTCAGTCTGCTAGCTAGACCTGGTTAAAGCCTAGGGCATTGTAAAGGTTGTGGTGGAAAAGTGGTAGTCTCAGAATATGAGATAACAGTTGTGTTGGGCACAGTAGTGAGATGAGTTGTAGAGGGTGAGTATACAATTAAGTTTGTGGAACCAAACACTGTTTAAGAAGTTGAATTCTGATTTCAAAAGTTCAAATCCCTTAATCATATTGTTATATGTTCTTTATTAAAAGAGAACCATTTGACTATCCCACTACTCTGTCTTTGTAGACCTGAGAAGGGCTTGGCTGTCTCTGTTGCCAGGCATTATGGTTAGGATTGGCAGGTCATTTTCAGGGTACCCCACCAGGAACCATGGTACCTCAAAGCTGGTAAATTGTGAGGATGTCATCAGTGCCTGGAAAACGAATATTTGCACCCAAGCTGTCAACGGCCATTTGCCTTTTGGCCAGTCGAAGTATTCTGTGCTGTCCTGAAAAAACAAAGAAGAAACAGGTGAAGGTACCCCCAGGTTCAGTGGATCACTTGTTCAGGGTCGTTAGAGCCCTTGCACAGTTTGAGCTGATTGACATGGAACCACCTGTCAAAAGGTTTTCTGTGGTTCAGCAACTGCACCTGATAGACAGAAGGGTTGAGTTTGTTCTTAATGTCAAAGTACATTTTGGACTTTTGTTGGGCATTGCCCAAACTTTGAGTGACAAATTTGTGCATTTCGACCAAATTTTCCCATAACTGTTTCACATAGGTGTCAATCAATACTCTATCCATAGTAGGATGTGAACACCCATGAGTCTTCTGGTAATCTCATTTGCCATCCAGTCATCACATCAGAGGATGTGTACGAATAGATATAGATGAGATAACCCTAATTGCCATTAGGAGTAAGGGAAACAGGGGGCATGGTTAAGGTGCTGATAACAATGGCTGCTTAAGCCCAACACTCCATTCTTCAATGGACCAGAAGGCAGACTAAGCTGGGTGTTTGAGATCCAACTTGATAAGACATATAAAGATACGGAGACTGGAAGATGCCTGGAGTAATACATGCCAAAAATACAGGCATAACATGGATTAAAAGACAGATCTGATTGATGTGAAATAGTGTGCAGTGGCCGTCCATGAGTAGGGGGAATCCTCAGCCTGACAGAACAGTGATCAAATGCTGAAGTTCCACAGGAGGAACTGTGGGGAAGGCAACAATTACCAACATCACCTCCCTACAAAAATAACCTTTCTATTTTATGACCCACTTCCTAGAGGGGAAACAAAGAAGGAAAATACTGGGATAACTTACCGTAAATCTGCACTGGAGAGACCCGAACCTAATCTTCAAAGGAGGAGACTAGCACTATAACTGCAGCAGCAGAATGGCAACTGGCAGCGCAGAAAGCAATGTTAACCCCGATAACGATCAGCTGGACTACATCACCAGAATGCTGGAAATCCTACTATCGGAGGTAGCAGCCATCAAAACTGGACCAGCAGGGAACATGGAGGAAGTTCAGGATTTACCACAAAAAATGAATGTTTCAGAACAAAGAATGGAAGAGCTTGAGCAGCAGCATTCTATTTTAAGGAAAATGGAGAGACATGAATAGAAATTGCAAAAGTTGTGGGAATGCATAGAGAATCAAGAAAATCAGGGATGCTGGAATACAGTAGAATCCTTGGCAGCCTCGAAGGAATGGAGGGCCCCACCATGGAACAGTTTTCCTAATGACATTTTACCCAAACTGCTAGGAGACCGGTGGAGGACCCCAATAAATATAGAGCACGTACACAAAACAAGGGGTCAAGACGCTCTCTCAGGGACTCCTTCTAGGCCCATAATAGCCTATCTATTATGGTAATCCACCAAGGAACGGGTGTTAAGAATGGCATGAGAGCTAGAAGACCTATACTGGAATGTGGCCCGGTTCTCCTTATATTGGGACTTTTCCCATGAGATCACTATGCAAAGGAAACCTTTCATCCCAATTAAGAACAAACTAAGAGATCTGGGCTTCAAATATATATTCAAGGGATTGGCCAACTTACTGGTGCTCAAAGATGGAAAAGAATAGGTGGGAGCTTCACCCCAGGACATTGCAACATGGCTGAATAAATGCTGGCTACACTTAAGGGGACAACTACAACCACCAGAAGGATCTTGGAACCACATGACCAACAAGAGATGCAGCAGAACAGAAATGTTAAGTCTAACCATGTAGGGAGAGGTAAACAAAAAGGCATTAATAACACAAAAATGGTCACCGACAGAGCTAATTCTAAAATGGAGTCCACTATCCAAACTTTGATGAACAACACACAGGGCTGCACAGAGGTACCAAGGCTGGAGGAGTACCCTTACTTGGGAAACTGTAAAAATCCATGCTCCCAAAGACAAAGACATCGATACTGAACCAGGAATGGATGAGAACAAAGATTGCTGCAACACTAGGCTCCACTGCCAGTGAAGGTGCCGAGAGAGGATTCCGACAGTGATGAGGAGCAATGCACCCCTTGCTCGAACCCCAAAGTTGAAGACACACAAGGAACATCCTCAAACAACTGGACAGAGGCATTGGAGGAGCTGATCATCGAGAAGGAGGAAGAAATGGAGAGCTCTATGGTGCAGGAGGAGGAGGAGGAGGTGAAGCCAGGCACTAGAACTTTTGCTAAAGTGGCAGCCACAGGCAAAGGCTGACAGGACTGCTACTACCTACCTCCCCAAAGTGTGCCTGTTTGCTGATAACACCAAAATCAGCAACAGGGTTGACACACTAGAGTGGCAACAAAGCACGGAATGTGATCTGCGAAAGCTGGAGGAATGGTCAAGGATATGGCAATTGAAATTCAATTCCCAAAAAAATTAAATGCCACAAAATGTAAGTCATGTACCTGGGAAAACATAACCAAGGGAAACTACTCAATGGGAGGAGAGCAGCTGGTGGATACAAGGCAAAAGTGAGACCTAGGGGTGATAATATCAGATTACATCAAGATCCACAAACAATGTGAGAAGGCAGCACTAAAAGCTAGTGGCATCCTGGGATGTATAGGAATGGGCATCACAAGCAGAAGGCATGAAGTGATTATGCCTCTGTATTGACCCCTGGTAAGATGCCAACTGTAATACTGCATCCAGTTCTGGAGGCCACACCTCAGGAGGGACATAGATAGACTAGAGATGGTACAGAGAAGAGCAACAAAAATGGTGCAGGGCTTGCACCAGAAACTGTATAAATTCAGACTCAATTAACTTAATCTGTACTCTCTAAAGCAGCGCAGGAATCAGGGAGACATGATAGAGACATTTAACACTTTAAAGGCAACAACAAGGGGTATCCAGTGATATTGGCAACTGCAAATGAGTGACTGCATTAATAACGACTCATTTGCATCACCTGACATATGAGCTACCCTGTAAGGGTAGTGAGGGAAAGGTACAGCAAGGGTAGGGATAAGCGAGGAAGGGTTACTGGTAGTGTAGGATGGTGACTGGAAGGGGAGGGAAAGGGAAGAGGGTTTGTGTGGGGCAGTGTAGCATACTGCTGCCGAGCTAGCCATGTGGTGTAGTGGTGAGGGTGGCTAGCTTCAGTGCAGCAAGTACAGGGATCAGGGCTAGGGAGCAGTATATTTTTTTTTTTAGCTTGCACTTGAATTTTTTTTATTTTTTGGGACTGTCTCCCCTTCCTCGACATGCACCCACCTGGAGTTGGTAATCAATAATCAGGGGGGCTGTAGGAGGCATAGCCCCCCCACCTAAATGCTTGTTTTGGTTGCTGGATGTGGTGTCACTGATAAGTGTACATTGCCAATTTGCTTTTCGGCAATGTACAATCGCTGTAACGGTGATCGCTGTTTTTGTGATCACCGCTGTGACATGGAACCACAACAAGGTACAGGTGCAGAACCTCTTTCAGGTAAAAGACTATAGCAGGATAAGAAGGCATGACCTTCATCTCAAGGAGGGTAGGTTCAGGAGCATTATGAGGAAATTCTTTTTCACGGAGCGCGTTGTTGAACCATGGAATAGCCTGTCTGAGGGGAGAAGATGGTGGGGGAATTCAAGCGGGCATGGGAGAGGCATTGCAGGACACTCAAGCAGGCAGCTAAGTGGGGGGGGGGACAAGGGAAGACTTGATAGATCATAAAGTCCCTATCTGCTGACAACTTCTATGTTTCTAATAAGTTCAACTGAAGGAGTCACCTAGAAGTGGTGCGAGCTTTACTGTGTGGTGGTGTTTTAATTTTTTACTCACAGGGATTGCTACTGTTTGTTGCTAACATTTCATTGCTTTATTTTTTCTCTGATTCAAATTGTTGTTGCTGGTATACCTTCTTCTGCATTATTACAAGGTGTGCCTACAGGTGTGTGCTAACAGATTACTGCTGTAATCTTCTGATTCAATTTGTCTTTTGCAAGGTATATCTTCTGTTACTCTTTATTTTCTCTGGAGCAAAGTGTTTCTTACAGGGTATATCTTCTCTGAAATTATTACAGGTGGTGCTTTACAGGTTTTACAGTTTTATCTAACATTAGGATAAGCTTTCAGGGTTACTGCATTTGTTGTTGACTGATTGTTTCTGCTCTTACCTCCTTGTTCTTTCGTCCGTGGTTCTTCTTTTTAGGCAGGGGAAGGGCCCAGCCACCCACCCCCATCCCCAACCACCCCACGCTACACTCCTTTTATAGGGTACCACAGTTGTGACATTTCCTGTGGAAGAGCAGGAAGGGGCGGATCAGTGGGGCCTCCACAAGGTGATCTCATTTACAGGGGCACTAGTAATTTAACTTGTTATAACAAGTTAAACAAAAGCACAATTAAACCATTACTTGCATTTTTTTCCTTCTAATTACTCTGACTAGGTTACAAACCCAGCAACTTATTTGGAATGGATTTCATTAACTGCAGGTACTGTGGAACAATTTTCAGAAGGACAGTCTTACAGGATTTAGGACACTGTCCTACATGCTGGGCCTTTGAGATCTTAGGTCTCAGCTCCAGGCAGCATGGGCAGAGATTGCACGCCTCAAATTTCATATTGAAGAGGAAATACATAATAAGAACCACCCGCCATTTCCCAGCATCCAACAGAAAACCTCGACCGCAGAGGTAGTTGGTCCAGGAGGTTGGCAGGTGGTTAGGAGGAGCAAATCAGGTGCCCCATCACTCTCTGCTCTCAACACATTACCTCCAAAACCATATAAACACTACAAACAGGTATCTGCCTCTATCTCTGAAATCAAATAAAGAGGCAGAAGACACTGCAAAGCAGGACACTGCAGCACAGAAGCTAGCACAACAATACTCACCCAAATCAGGAACCAAAACTAAACAAGCACAAAGGAAATCAAAAAACTTCTGATCATAGGAACTCCATGATTCTGGGAGTTGATACCCATCTCCAGCCAGGGTGATGGTCAGATGTCTCCCAGGTACATCAGCATGGAGAGACACCGACACTTGCTAAAATTGTTCACAAAGCAGGAGAAAACATTGATGTCCTAGTACACATAGGGACTAATGATCTCGCCAGCCGGTCAGTTGTGGAGACCAAGGAACACCTGACTAGGCTGGGTGACAAACTATCATCTATTTCGTCCGGCATCTCCTTCTCTGAGATCCTGCCAGTCTGGGAGAAGGGAGCAGATGGACGGAAGGTCAGAGAAGGGGAGATAGGGGAGCTAAACACGTGGCTCAAGGACTGGTGCCAGGAAAAAGGACACAGATTTGTAAGGAACTGGCAACAGTTCTGGGGCAAAGTTCTTTAAATTTGATGGACTGCATCTGACTAAAGGGAGTCAGTGCATTGGGGCAGAAGTTTGGCGTCTTTGCAGAATATTTAAACTAGCAAATGGGGAGAGGGTGCAGCACCCCATACGTCCGAATGGGAAGAACACCTCCCCTCAGCTAGTGGTCAAACAGGAATTCAGTGTGTTTGCCGTTCATTTGCATCACCAGGTAAGAAAAAGGTTTGTCTCCCCATACGATGCACAGGGTAATGCCAAACTTCACCCAACAACTAACACACCAAAATCTGGCCAATGGAAAATCATGTACAAATGCTCACAGCCTGGGAAATAAGATCCCAGACCTGCAGGCAATAATGTCAGAGGCTAAACTGGACATAGTAGCAATTAGTGAGACGTGGTTTACCAGTAACCACACTTGGGAGACTTCAGTACCTGGCTATGTATTGTTCAGAAGAGACCGAGGTGCAAAAAGGGGGGGAGGGGTGGCCCTGTATGTTAATGAAAATATCAAAGCTACAGAAATTCAGAATACACATAAGGAGCCAGAAGAACTGTGGGTCACCCTGGAAACAGGAAATGGGACAGCCATAAGAACTGGGGTTGTCTACAGGCCCCCAGACCAGAGGGAGGACATAGACACATTACTGTTAGAAGATATACAAAACATGACAGCTAAAGGGGAGGTTCTGATAATGGGAGACTTCAACATGCCAGATACAGATTGGTCAATACCAGCAGGAACATCTGCCAGAACTAGACTCATAGTGGATTCCCTGCAGGGGGAGGGCCTCAAACAACTGGTACAGCAACCCACAAGAGACAGGGCTATCCTAGATCTAGTACTGACTAACAAAGAAGGGATCACAGATCTCCAGGTAGAAGGTCACCTGGGGCCAGTGACCATCATGGTATGGTTCAATTTGGCTACTACATCTAAATCATCCCATTCCAAAGCAAAATATGGGACTTCAGAGGAGCTGACTTTGATAAGATGGCCAACAGAGTTAAGCTAGCCCTGGCAAAAGAAACACAGGTGAGGAGGTACAGGCAAGTGGGCAGCATTAAGGATACAATACTGAAGCAACATCCCATTGTGTTAGACAGAAAAGGAAGTGCAAAGAAGAAGAAACCTCTGGTTCTCAAATACAGTAGCAGAAAAGGTCAGAGCCAAAAGGCTGGCTTCAGAAAATATAAGGAACACAGCAGGATGAAGATAGGAGGCATACCAAACTGCCCTAAGGAAGCAGGTAAGGCAGTAAGGCAGGCAAAGTCCCAAACTGAGGAAACACTAGCACAAACAGTAAAGAAGGTGACAAGACTTTCTATAGATACATTAGTGAAAGGAGAAAGTCCAGAGGGGTATTGCTAAGCTTAATGGAGAAAAGGGAGCATGTGAGGAGGAGGACCCTGTAAAGGCATCTATCCTAAATAGATACTTTTGCTCAGTATTTACTGAAGAGAAGGTAGAGGCAGGGCCCACAGCTCAACATCATGGACACAGGGGAGGGAGAGCACTACTCCCTTCACAAAAGAAAGGGTCCTACAAGAGCTTGCTAAGCTCAGGGTGGATAAGGCAATGGGACCTGATGGCATACATCCCAGGGTACTTAAGGAGCTAAAGGAGGAACTAGCAGAGCCGTTAGCAGAATTGTTTAGTGAGTCTCTGAGCACAGGAGAGGTCCCAGAAGACTGGAGAAGGGCTCATGTGATCCCTCCACAAGAGTGGTAGCAGGGAGGAGGCGGGGAACTACAGACCAGTCAGTCTTACCTCAGTAGTGGGCAAGATTATGGGGCACTCCTTAAGGAAAGGATAGTGCAACACCTGGAATCCATAGGGGCACAGGATCCAAGACAGCATGGGTTTACAAAGGAAGGTCCTGTCAAACTAATCTCATAGATTTCTTTGACTGGGTAACCAGAGTGGTGGACCAAGGGGAGCAGTTGATGTCGCCTACCTTGACTTCAGCAAAGCTTTTGCACTGTTCCACATAGAAGATTGATAAATAAGTTAGGTAGGCTCAGGGTGGGTCAGAAGTTGGTCAACTGGGTGGCAAACTGGTTGACTGGCAGAAAACAGAGAGTGGTGGTAAATGGTATACAGTCAGAAGAGATGCAAGTCACAAGTGGGGTACCTCAGGGATCAGTCCTGGGGCCAGTCCTATTCAACATCTTCATTAGTGACCTGCTTGAATGGACTAGAGGTGAGGCTTGTCTGTTTGCAGATGACACCAAGATCTGCAACAGAGTAGATGATCCAGATGGGTGGGCAGAATGAGAAGAGATCTGGATAAACTAGCAGAATGGTCAGAAGAGTGGCAACTGGGATTTAATGCAAAGAAGTGCAAAATCATGCACATAGGAAGAGAACCCTGAAGCCACTTATAGGCTGGGAGGGAGTTGCTAGCAGTCACAAAGGAAGAAAGAGACTTGGGCATCATCATCACTGATGACCTAAAATCATCAGCAGACCTCTAAAGCAGTAGGTAAGGCTGGGGGTGTTAGGGTGTATTAGTAGGGTATCACAAGTCGTAAGAGGGAGGTAATATCCCTCTGTACAAGACATTGGTTAGGCCCCATCTGGAGTACTGCGTGCAGTATTGGAGGCCACACCTTCACAAGGACATTAACCAAATTGAGGCAGTCCAGAGAAGGGCACAAAATGGTGCAGGGACTGCATCAGAAGACATATGAGGACAGATTAGACGGAGCTCAATATGTATACCCTTGAGCAAAGGAGGAGAGGTGATATGATCGAGACATTTAAACACCTTAAGGGCATAAACAAGGTGAAAGAGTCTAACATGTTTAAATATAAGAAAAATAGCAGGACAAGAGGACACAGCATGAGATTAGAGGAGGCCGATTAAGGGGAATGTGAGAAATTCTTTTTCACAGAAAAGTGGTAGATGCATGGAATGGCTTACCACAAGAAGTGGTGGCTATGAATACAGTGCAGGGCTTCAAACAGGCATGGGATAGGCATAAGGGAGCAATACAAATGACTATGAATAGATAGGTCACTGACAGAGCAAAGGCCGATGGCACATTTATAAGGTAGAAAAAGAAATGGGCAGACTGGATGGGCCTTGCGGTCCTTATCTGCCGTCAACTTCTATGTTTCTATGTTTCTTCAGATAAAGTTTTTCACTATATGTCATGGTAAAGTTTTCTTGTTTTTTTCTCTTGCTGTTTATCTGCTATTATTTTTTTCCAGTGAACTAGAATGGGGAGGGATGAGAACGAGCAAGGCTCTTGGAATCCTCCCCTTCCCCCAGCTGTACTCCTGCCATGGAAAAAATTGGAGGATTTGCACAGGGGCAGTTGTTAATGGGTAGGTGGGTTATCAATAAGTGCGGTTTTGCATGGCTGGTTCTTGCCCTCCAACCCCGAGTACTGACCGCGCAGTGTCAGTTCTACAGCGAAGACCATCACAGCTACATTGCTGGCAGTCACTGTGATGGTCTCCGATATCCGACACTGGTGCCAGGGAGGTGTTTGCCCCCATCCTCGAACTAACTCCGACTGGAGTTAGCAATCTAAAGTACGGGGTGTGCAGGGGGCAGAATCCCCTGTGGGGGGGCGTGGGGGGCAAAGCCGCCACAGAAAACACTTGTTCCCAAGTGACAGCACAACACCAATTGGCACTGTTGTGCTGGTGCTGTGCCGTCAGTCGACAAAAAATTTATCGCCTTGGCATAGTGGGCCCCCCACCATGAATACAACCATAGATCAGGCAGGTGGAGCTCACCTTCCCAGTGTAGAGCAAAATGCCTGCAAATACAACCAAGCAGCTCCACGGGTGGGAGGGAGAGAATGAAGTGCATGACCCCTAACAATTTGGGAAGGAGTGCATGAAAGCAATTAGCAGAGGCTTGTGGAGGGGTTAGAGTGCTGCAAGGCACAGAGGATGATCAAGCAGGAGGGAGGAGGGGCAGACCAACAGGGGCTATAAGCAAGCCCTCAGTTTAAAGATATGCAATGAGCTTCATAACGGTCCCATGGGACTAACCCCATGAATGCAGGACAAGCAGTATGGCACAGAGGTCAAACCATGGAATGCATCCATGGGGTACCCATGGCTAAATCTGTGCAGGCCCTGCCAGGCTCTGTTCTCCCTTTGCTACCAATGACAGAGCAGGCCAATATAGCGGGAACTCAGAAAGTGGCACCTGCTCTGGACCGTCAATAAATATTGGATTTTTATTTGCATTTTTTCCTGATGTCCGTACTACTACTTGCACTGAGTGCAAATTTCTGGACTTTGTAATATCGCAGACAACATAGCAGGAATCACAAATCCACTGCAGTGTTCCCATCTGATCAGGCACATTGAGGGAGAAGCTTTAACCCCCCCCCCAAAAGCTTCATGGCTATAGCGCAGAACCAGTATGGTAATACCCCCTTTAGGTACCTCTTATGTTCTCTCCTTCTCCCCCTTCCCCATCCAGGGAAACAAGACTAGCCCACACAGTAGTCAGGAAAAGGGACCCCCACTCCAGTGTAACTCTAATCAGCAGGATGAGGGGATGTCCCCCCTCAAAAAGGGTCCCCCACACTGAACCTCATGGGCAAACACTCAGCATAAAGTAGCGAAATGGGGGCACATTACCGCTGCACAATATTCTAGAATCAGCATCTAGATGGCATAACTATCCTTCTAACTACATGTTAAAGTCACTTAGGACCATGCACGCATGGTCCGCATAGGTCCCTAACTGTTGGGACACCTCATCTCCTGAGAAATAAGGTCAGGGACAGAATGATTACTTTTGAAAGACAGTACTTAACCTCCTCAACTGATGCTACAGTGGTGTGGCTAGGGAGGTGTTTTCAGAATAACCACCTTTCCCCTAGGCAACACTGCTAGACACCTTAGTGGATTCCCAAATTGATACACATATACTATGTAGCCATAGTTGTATAACACTCCAGGTGGTTGGCCCTAAGTGGGGGTCTTGTACTAACCCTAGAAATATCGTAGGTCATAGCTGGTACCCTACTGTGTATAGGAATTGTTAGCACTATCAAAAACTGCCAGCCCTGGACTAGACAGGGGATTATCAAACACTGTTTCTACTTCACAAATTTGTTGCTCACTTTACCCTTTCTTATTGCACTATATACAGGACAATAAGTAGTCACCCAAGAGATCTGACTGCACAGCACTGATCCTAGGACTATCCCCCCTCCACACACACACCTTTGGAGACTGTGGGCGTGACTCACTAGGAGACAAGTCTGAGTGTAAGTGACTCCAGGAGGTACAGTGAAGCCCACCAGGATGAAGCCCAACTGCAGAATTCAGCAAGTAGAGTTCCTGCTGTAAACAATGATATTTCAATGGGAGTTAATCCCTTTTGTCATGCAGGAAACCTGTGACACTGTACTTAATCCTGGCATGCTGTGTAATTTGGGTGTCACAGTTGGGAAGAATGACCAACAACATGCAACAGAGGTGGAGCTATGTCTCCTGGAACGTGAAGGGTCTCAACTACCCGGTCAAGTGAGACAAGGTGTTACAACATCTGAAATTTCTGAGGGCAGATGTGGCCCTGCTACAGGAGACACACCTCATTACCAGAACGGTGCAATGGCTCAAGAAAAGCTGGATTGGGAGAGTGCTGAATAGCTCTCCTCATAAAAATCGAAAGGTCTAGCAATACCAGTACACAAATCATGCCCATGGGTGGAAGAATGGATGATGACAGATAGGCTGCAGAGATGGGTAGTAGCACATTTAGCATTCCCAGAAGGGAAGGTGGTGATGGTGAACATATATGCTCCCAATCATGATGAACAGGCTTTCTTCTCCCAGATCAGTCAAGCCTTGGTAGAATCAAAAGGAGAGGACAGAAACATCCCTACAATAATGGGTGGAGACTTTAACTTGGTTGAAGATATTTTTCTGGACAAATCCAGGCCTACCAAGGAAACCCACCCTAGAGCGAAAGAAGCCTTATTGGTCCTGAGAGAAGAATGGGCATGACAGATATCTGGCGAAGGGACAATCCCACAGGTAGGGATTATACCTGCTTTTCCCCGGTCCATAACTTGTTTAGCCATATAGTTTTCTGGCTAGTTGTCAGGGAAGCAGCTCAGGGGGACTACGACATCAAGACTGAACAAATAAGCCAACTATCTTCCCTGAGCTGGAGATGTAACCCCTACTCCTGAAGGACAAAGGATTTTAAGCATGGATCTGGGGAGAAGCCCAGACCTTCTTCCAGATCAATGGCACTGGTGAGGTTAAGCGAGAACTGTATGGGAGGCATTGAAGAAATACCTCAGAGGCTGCATAATCTACTATGCAGTCTTGTAGAACAAGAAGCATAGAGAGGAGATGAACAAACTGCAGCAAGAACTCTCTGCCCTCAAAAAACAGTTTAAACTGAACCCTGCCCCTAATAGCAGCACACTCTCCCATATCACTGGCCTGAAGTATAGGATTAATATCCTCATGTAACATAAGGCAAAGTGGCAGCACCTAAGAGCTAAACACAGATTCTGGGTGACAGGTGATAAAGTGGGCAAACTCCTTGCCTACCATTTAAGGAAACAGAAAGCCAGTTCCCAGATTCTTTCACTTAGGGCCACATCTGGGAAGTCAGTAACCAAAACTGTAGTGGTCAGTGAAGCCATGCGGCAATTCTATCAAGCCCTCTACTCCTCAAAGCCCCCTATACAGGAGCCCTGCCATGCCCAAAAATCACAGATTTCCTCAGCTCTATCTCAATTCCACATTTAAGCCCAGATGAGATACATAAGCTGGAGGAATCCATATCCCTCCTAGAACTAAAGGATGCGCTTCATCAGCTGACAAAGAGGAAAGCCCCCGGAGTAGATGGAATGTTGGCCAAACTGTATCAGCTACTTTCAGAGGAGATCTCCCCCCCCCCCCACTGGCTGCTCTGCAGGAGGATCACAAGAATGGGGTCCTACCCACAACACTAAAAGAGGCCATCATTACCCTCATATCGAGAAAATCCTCTGACCCACTGGATTGTGCTAACTTTCGCCAGATCTCTTTGATATTGGTGGACACCAAGGTCATGGTGAAGGCACTTGCCAGCAGACTGGAGGGGGTCCTCTCCTCTCTGATGCACCCTTCCCAACCCAGATTTACTAAGGGGAGAATGGGAGTGGACAATATCCAAACTGTTCTTATTCTCAAATGGAACACCCACCACTCCACCACACCACTGGCAGTGATGGCTGTGGAGTTTTGTAAAGGCTTTGACTCGGTGGAGTGGGGGTACTTACATTCCACACTTGAAGTTAATGCCTTCAGTCACTACTTTTGGATCTGGATAACCACCCTATATAACTCACCCTCAGCCAAAATCCTAACCAGCAAGAACATCTCCTCACCTTTTGAGCTTCAAAGAGGTACACATCAAGAGTGCCCACTATTACCCTTGCTGTTCCTCCTGGCACTAGACCCCCTGTCCAGAAAACTGCTGTTAACCCCAGAGATTCAAGGTATTGAGGTGAAGGGGAAGCACTACATGGTTAACACATATGCTGACAATCTCCTTATCACCCTTGCTAGCCCAACTACATCCTTTACCCACCCCCCCATACTGGGTATACTCCAGGAGTTTGCTGACATATCAGGATTCACAGTGAATGAGAAAAAAAAAACACCCTATCACCACTGAACATGGAACACACTAAAGACTGTCTACAGAGGGCCTTGGTAGTCTGGGCACTGCAGGGCTTCTCCTACCTGGGGATAAATATAACCGCCAACTGGAGAGACTCGGCAGAAGCAAACTGCACACTTCTGATGCACACTCTCACAACAGAGGTCCAGAGATGATTAAAGCTCCAGTTGTCACTGAAGGGGAAAGTGGAAGCCCTCTGAATGTTCACCCTCCCCAAGATAGCCTACCTATTTAACAACCTTCTGGTAAAACTGCCGACAAAACTTTTGCAAAACCAGGATAAGCTGGTGGCCACATTCTTGTGGGAGGGTAAGCCCTCAAAGTTTGTTAAGGCTAGGCTAAGTGTGCACTGGGTGAAGGGCTGATTAGGTCTCCCATGGTTCCAGGATTACTTCCTGGCATATACAGCTGCCCAGGCTATTAGATGGTTCATGCTGAACACATGCTGACCCTGGCATGGACTGAGCTGAAAACTGACTTAGCAGGAGTTTCCTTGCTGGGGAACCTATTGGGTGTGGACAAACCACCAACATAAACTCCACCCAGATGTTGTGGGAAACTTGGAAGGCCTGGAGGACATGCATGTCACTGACCCATATGGCCAAGATGGCAAGGTCGCCACATTAAGATTTCTCCAGCTGTGGGACAACCCCAATATTTGGATAGGTGGGGAGACCATCAGGTGGTTCCACTGGCTGCGTAAAGGGATATGAAGAATTGCAGACCTTGTAATAGCTGGAACTGAGGAATTGCATTCCTCTCAGCAACTACAGGAACAAATATTCTCCCCAAAATGGATTTCTGGAGGTATCTTCAGATCTGGGAGGTTATCTGTGAGCTCAAGACAAGTAGAATCACAGCACCAGGGTGGCTATGGCTGGAATCAGTGCATAAACCTGGGAATACCAAAGGAGTAGCAGGACATATTTACTGTATGCTCTGAGATACCCAGCCAGACTCTATGGATAAATGCAGAGCTAAATGGGTACAGGACCGTCAAGAGATCATTCCCCCACCATGTGAGAAAAATGCATAAGAGGCACACACTTAACATACATGGATAACAGGGTCCAACTCATATAGTTTAAAGTTATGCTACAGTGGTATCATACCTCGGAAGCTCTGAACAGAATGGGACTCATACCACATTCCCATTGTTGGTGCTGTCATGTCCAGAAGACCAATCTTCTGTACATAATGTGGCAATGTACAGCACTAGTGCCATTTTGGGCCTTGGTCCTGCAAGACTATTCCAAAGTGGTCTATGCAACAATCCCCCCATCCCAAGCACTTACTGTATATTGTTGGGGGAAACTGTACCAGTGCACTCTTTCCCTGCACCTATAAGGGACTGGTTAGTGACAGTGCTGTTAGAGGTCAAACAGTAAATTGTAATGAGATGGCAATTGCCCAAACCTCCTTCTCTCCTCACATGGCATTCAGCAATGGTCAGATGTGCCATTTTTGAATGTTTCTCATATGCCAACTTGGATGAGATGAGTAAATATACTAGGAAATGGGGGGCATATCTGAACTCACATTTCTGCTCGGTCCCCCCACCACCACCTGGCAACACCCCATCTTAAATGGTTTTTATACCCTATTACAACCACCATGTCCACATTACAGCAACAGGGCAACCCTGGGCCCCAGACTCCACTGAACCCACAAACCGGTCAAAGGTAGCTACACAGAGACACAGTAATATGGTTTTACTGATATCATACCTGTTCTGAGAGTAGAATATAACCCATTGTTTCAACTTACATAAAATGTTTTTCTTATAGACCTTAGAAACTAGTTTAAGATACACTGGAGTAAAATGTTTGTAATACAGTTCTGTTATAGTTACATTATCATCTAGTCAAAGGTTATCAGAAGTATAAACACTCTTACTTTATTGAACTCTGTTTTGCTTGTTTCTTGCCTTAGTATATAAAGTACACTGAAAAACTTCAATAAACTCTTTTATGATAAGAAAGGAGTGAAAGCAACAAAGTATACCAATGCTTTGCATTCTCATTAACAAACTGTAACAACATTGCCTTAATCTGTCTATTGGGTCTCTCTCCAGCACCAGAAGACTGAGGATGGTAAGTAGGCCATCAATGGATATCTGTCCCCCAACCCCACCCCAGATGGGCAAATCCCATAACTTCTAGCAAAGCATCCTCTGTGGACAGAGACCATTTCATCACCAAAAGGCACCTTCATATTTCTGAAAGACAAAAGAAAAACAAAGAGGAGGGCCTCAGGCCCAGCCCTCTTTAGTACATTAGTGTTGACCTTTTAAAATGCTGATGCATTATTTTATACAGATGTATGCTTTGGGGGGTATTGTCCAACTTCTGTTGCTACCACGGCCAAATGTGCCACTGGCAGGGTAGGGATATAAATAGTCCTGTGGCTGCCAGCCACACATTACTTGATTTCTGAAAAACAATACAGAGAAAAGGCATCCACTTCCTCACTGGTAGGTTATAAAACAGTTTCAACAGATTTACATGAAATCCTTATTAATTTCATTTCATTTTTTAATTTTTATGCTTGTTAGCAAGATGAGCAAATTGGCCATTTTCATAAGCGACAAGTAAAACATAACACTGAAAACATACTTATTTAAATATAATAAATATTGATACAAATACAGACATACAAGTTACAGTACAATGCTAACAATTACAATTGCAATCAGAGATGGTATTCAGCCATTGAGCAAGATTGTTCTTGAACCTATGGACTGTCATAACATTAGTGACTGTGGGGGAATACCATTAATGCCATGTCTCCTACTCCTAATTGTATTTCATGGCCTTGTTTATCTTTGAACATTTTATTTCCATAATGCAGGCAAGTGGAGCAACTTGACGATTGACCAAAACACATTTTATTTCCATGTTGATTCACACCAATGTTGGTAGCAGAGCAAAACATTAACACAAACACCCACACTCACGCTCCTCTGGTGAATCATGAAAGAGAGGTGCACTGCAGTGCTATGCAGGTAATCTGGGTTCACTAACAAGCATGGAATTCTTGTGATTGGGTGGCGTAGGCTTATAATCTGCTGCCAATGACAGCTAGTCCCATCCTGTGGAGATTAGCCCCGCAACCTTCTGAAACAGTGACCCTTACTGAGGGCTGGGAAGGTTACTCCTCAGCAGGGGCTAGCAATATATATGCACGGCTCTTACTGGATTTATGCATGATGCCAGTGGAGAGTAGGGAGGGAAATAGGCACCAGGGGTTAAAGGTGGAAAAAATAATAACCACCAGGATGATGGTGCACCAGCCTTCTTGGACCTTGTGTCTCCAGTCAACTTCTCACAAAATTATGCTCCTGCAGTGTGATGCCCTCTCCCTGCACTCCTCAGTGTAAACATTGTAGTGGTCTTAAAGAGCACAGTAGTGCAGATTACCAAGGATGGAATGTCTCTGGCAAGTAACCTTGAAGGAAGACATCTGGCTGAGGAGAAAAATCACTTTTATGGACAATAAAACAAAAGGAAAATGTTTAACAGTAACAAAAAAATACTGTTCCTGTGTTAAGTGTCTCTCATGCAATTTTCTTCTGTATTCCACCATTCCAGAATTATTTCAGTTACCACTGCCAAAGGTAATACCCAGGGGCTGATTTCCAAGACACTCAGTGTTTAAAAGAAATGTAAAGTTCATAAACAGGGGACATTGAAATAATTTCATATGGTATAACAGACATTATTAAGGAATTTTATCATAATTCAGTTTCTCAAAGTACAATACAGTTCATGAACAGTGGAGCCTGAGCCTATGATCTCTACAGCTACCTAAACAAATTAATATGAAATGAAAAAGCACAGCCTACTATTATTTAAATACTTTAAAATGTATTCTTTGATAATGTTTATTTCATACATTTTACAGTTTATAGCTATGAGGTTCCTGCGGGAACTAATGGACCAAGAATTATTATAAACTCAGCTTTATAAAAGCTACTGGATTATGTTCTTAATGTAACTTTAAATGTGTGTCCTTACTGTATTTAAAAGTAGATATCCTTCTTTTAAATCAGATAACATATAAGCAGCTGCTAATACTCATACAGACTGTGGGAAAGTAAATTATGTGAATGCATATATGAAAATACTAAACATATTGTAAAACTAACATTTTGAAAATCTTTGTTGTATGTTAAACATATCACATAAAACCTTTTAACTACTGTCTGGTTTGCAAATTAGTAGGCCTACATGAAGGGGTGAATTGTTGACCTCTTTAAACTGTGTAATGTTTCTAATAAGAAACAAAAAATGTCAAAACAATGTTAATGTTACCAAAATTGTTTATGCCTTCTTGATATGTCATTTAGGTTGTACCTGCTTGGTTTGCCTATTATCTACATTAGCTATGCATGCTGTAATTTCTTTGGCTTAGCCAAATGTAAGTAATTATATTTTTATGAACAAGTAGTAGAGAAATATGCAGCTATAAAAAGAAAAAAGGGCAACGTGTGCACTCACTCGTTATGTGCTGCTGTGTCGAGAGACAAAGCACGCAAGAGAGAAACTTTGAGGTATTTTTCTAAGTTAGTGTTTCTTGCAAGTTTAGCTGATTCTATTGTATCTTCACTAGTAAACTAAGCAAATTAGCCTGCTCTCTTGATGAATCTTTTGATGAACAGTAGCGCATAACGTGAGTGAGTGCACACATTGTTTTTGCTTTTTATGTTACTGAGTTACCTCCAGCACCACATTCCTTCTGAGGGTGGCTCTACCTGCTAACATTAACAAATATGCAACTACGTGATACTGACACTAGTTCTACATGTCAAAAGCATGCTAATTTTATGATATGGCATGCCTATATTTCTCATGTTACCTGCCTTAGTATCTCTTCACAATATATTTAGTGTAACTGGTGCTCTATGTTTTATATTATGAAAACTGTTATGGTGCTTTTTCTACTCCTCATGATTTCTGATTGTGTTCTTTCAGGTAGTGCCTCACAGTAAGCATTGTATTGCTTAGTGCACTTATTATACAGTACTTGTTATACAGTACAAAAACAAAATAAATATATATATATAAAAATTGGTAGAGTACCATTATCTACTGTTCCAGTAAAAGTGAGTTTTTTTTTAAGATTCTGGACTGGTGGGCAGTGATTCTTTTCTTGAAAATAAAAATACATGACATGCTTTACTTGTTTTTCTGAATTCCTATAAGACTGAAAAAATATATTAATGGACATGTGCTTTAAATTTTTAATAGAGCTTGAAGTGCTACCATATACTGTAATTTTGTCAGTTTTGATGTGCGACTGGTTTATAGCTTATTTTGATGTTATTTTTTTTTTGTCAATGTCTTTTTTTGCCCATACTCAGTAAGTTTCTCCTCTGGACCCTGGAGCCACTAGCTGCATCCTGCCCTTGAACTATAGTATCCACAAGTGGAACTCCTCTGATCAAAGAATCACCTGCTAGGACTGCCCTGATTCTTTGGATTACTATCTCAGGGATGATCTCTGTTCTCTGTGACCACAACATACTAGGGAGGGACGCCAACAACATACTAGGGAGGGACACTAGATGTAGAGGTAGCATGATGGTGTTGGAAGGAACAACAGTTTCTTGTATCTGTGCAATAGGACTTGAGCTGGAATTGGGTCTGCATCATTATAGTGCAACAATGAGTGGCATGATTTCCAGGTTTTGACTCTCTCACCTTCTGACTGCCTGGGTGCATGTTTCTGAATCTTCTGGGGAATGTCAAGTTATGCGTGGTCACCTGCTTGGCTGCTTTGTCAAGTAAGTCCACCCTGAAGCCTCTTGTAGGTGCACCCAGAAGAACAGTTACAATACCTCTCAATCATGGTAGGAGGGCATCCTTGCTGATGCTACTGTATGTACTCATCCTTCAGGTCTCTGTTCTTAATATTCAAGGTTTGGGGTATGAATTCAGGCTGCCAGCATGCCAAGAGAATGCCCCACCATTCAAAACCATGAAACCAACCAGCTATTTATTCTCCTTTTTAACATTTTCAACTAAAGTTTCTACCTGTCTCTCACAGAAAGAATCACTGTAAATGCACCCTGCCTCTGCCAAAAGGGCAGGCAAGTGGCTACCTTCACAGTCAGTGCCAATGACTCACTGTGGTTGGGCAGCTGAGGTTTATGAAGGCCAGTGGCTCATGGTCTCCTACCCTGGAAGTCACACACCTTACCTCTGTGATGTGTAAAACCATCTGCCACCCATCACGTGGAATTATAGGCACGTACTCTAACCCAAGTTTCTCAGATATAAGTTCAGTGTCATACTAACACTATACTAGGACAGCCTAGGAGTTCTGTCATCAAAAGTGCAAATGTAAAGACCTGCTGTAGCTGTAGGAAAATGTGTGACGATTATTTCTGTTGGAGTAGTCATGACAAACTCTGTGGAATATGATGGGGAGAGATGTTCCAACAGCAACTACATGCTGGACTTAAAATTCAGCTTTCATGTGAAATGTAAAAGATCTTGTATTTTTTGTAAGATTAGTTTCTCTCACACAGTGCTTCATCTGTGAAGATGACAAACCTAAGTTGAACGAAAAGGGGTCCTTAGAAATACAATATAGAACACAGGTCATAAACAGTAAGTGGAAGTAGATCAACTGGAAAACAATAAGAATGAAACCAGAGATGTCAAGAAAGGAGTGTGTGTGCCTGAGAAGAGAGAGCGAGAGAGAGAGAGATACAGAGAGACAGACACAGGAGGGAAGGGAGTGATAAAGAGACAGAGAAAGAGAGAGATTGATTCTCAATCACCAGAGACTGTTGCCTAGTGGTTGCAATTAGGGATGGGCTACCTGTTGCATAGCTGGAGTGGGTAGGTTGAGTATCGATGATTTTTGCCAGGTAGGGAAGTTCGGGTAAATTATTACCCTACTCTGCATATTAGTGTACTTCACAGGTCAGGTACTGTTGACATGGGTAACAAGGTGGCTAATGGATATTTTTTTAAACAAGCATTATCGGTAGCCTGTGGGGACCTGGGGTTCATCTGAGGTTGGAAACAGGCATGAAAGGGCAGCCCGTGGGGTTCTGATAGCAGAAAGGAGCACATGACACCAGCCTGACAATCCAATTGGTCAGTGCTGGTGTCTGTGCTCCTTGTCTGCTGTGTGAGCATACAAATAGCAGCAGACTTTCTCGGGAAAGGGAGGAATCTGTGTTTACTCTGCAGCCATAGTGAAAGTGAAAAAAAAAAGTACAAGATTACTCCACAAAGCAGTAAGGGTTGAGGACTGAAGGAGGAATAATTGGGGGATCCAGTACGGTGCTAGGGAGAGAAGGAGAAAGGGAGGGAGGAAGGATCTTGTTGCTGCCAACAGTTGTATTTTACTTTTACACACTGTCTGTTAGGCACCTTGTCTGTGACATAGTAGCTACTCTGTACTCTGTTTATCTGATCTCTGCAGTATATGAAAGCCATTTTAGACTGTATTACACAGTATCTGTTAGGTGCCCCGAGCCCTGTCTGTGACATAGCAACTCTGTGTGTCTCTGCAGTATAATGAAAGCTATTTAGGCTGTATTACACACTGTCTGTTAGGTGCACTGAGCCCTGTCTGGGACATTGTTACTCTGTGTGTTTCTGCAGTATAATGAAAGCCATTTAGGCTGTATTACACACTGTATGTTAGGTGCCCTGAGCCCTGTCTGGGACATTGTTACTCTGTGTGTTTCTGCAGTATAGGAAAAGCCATTTAGGCTGTATTACACAGTGTCTGTTAGGTGCCCTGATCCCTGTCTGTGACATAGTTACTCTGTGTCTCTCCACGGTATAGTGAAAGCCATTTAGGCTGTATATTTTGCACACTGTCTGTTAGATGCCCTATGCCATCTATGTGACATATAGCTACTCTGTGTGTCTCTGCAGTACAGTGAAAGACATTCTGGCTGTATTACACACTGTCTGTTATGTGTCCCGAGCCCTGTCTGTGACATAACTACTCTGTGTCTCTCTGCAGTATATCAAAAGCCATTTAGGCTGTATTACACTGTGTGATGGCCTGTTAGGTGCCTTGAGCCCTGTCATTGCTACACTGTGTGTGACGTTTTTCTGTGGCAAAGCGAAAACCACAGTTGTGTCTACTATGTCTTGTATTTCCCAGACTAAGTCTACTAAAAGGAAGCACAGTGCTGGTACACTTTCAACTGAAAATGATGTGTACAATATGAATCCTAGCACTAATGGAGAACATAGCGACAATAATAACAATAACATCACCAGGACTAGCACTAAATGTCCTCCTTAACCAAAAAAGCATGTTGCCAATGAAATGAAAGAAGAGCTTCAGAAACAGCTGACAGGAGTAACTTGTAAAGCTACTGAACATTTTGCCACATGTGTCAGAAGACTTACAGCTGCTGAAGCACCATGCAAGGAGGGGAGGCATCCTCCTCAAATATAACCTCTGATGCTGAGACTGCAAATGCTGATAATAATTGTGGTGATACTAGGGACTGGGAATAGAATAACCAAGGCTATGTCCCAACTGATGATGACAGCACTTCCAGTTCTGAATCATGTGACAATGAGGTCAGTACAAGATTCTGTAAGGGGGTTGGAGAGGATGCCACTGTGGGACATGAGAGGCAAGTGCAGAAAACAAAATCATATGCTAAACATAAGAATAAAAAGATGACCACGAATGGGAAAAATTCATGTGAAGAAGGAAATGGCACCATAGGGTTTCATCCAGGTCCCTTGACTGTACAAGAAATAGTGCCAGGCACTGCAGTACAAAGCACAAAGGGTAAATCTTTAGTGTGGAATTTATTTTATAGTGATCCTGCAGACAACTCTTGAGCTGTATGCAGTCGGTTCAAAAAGAGCGTCAGTCGTGGTGGCAAAGCAGGACATTCTGGAACATCATTAATGAAATGACATGCAGAGGCAAAAACCCAATTGAGTGGGGCAGAGCAAGGGACAGTGTGGTTGGTATGAGTAGTAGTGGGGGTAGTGATGACTGTGACCATGGTGACAATGAACTAGAGGCAGGAACTGGCACTGAATCACTTGATTTGTCCTTGCAGTCTTCCCAGACAAATTTAGATAGTGTCTTCTGACACCATCAAGTACTGCAAAATCCCACAATAGTACTCCATGTGAAAAAGGTTTGAAAAGTACAATCCCCTTAAAATCAAAGATGTCTTGTCATTCTCTTCAAATGACATTAAAAGAAAGTTTTGCAACAACATCAAAATTTACCTCCAAGCATCCAACATGTTAGCTCTTAAACAGATTCACTGCAGAGCTGTTGGCCGATTGTCAACTGCCTTTTGCCTTTGTTGCCCAGAAAGGTTTCTTCAAGTTCATGAACCAGATTAAACCATGGCACATCATTCCCTCTCAAACATATTTCTCAAAAAAGGTTGTTACACAGTTGTATAACTTGATGTGTAGTGCGGTCACTAAATCATTAGAACTCTCTGAGGTGAAACAGGTTCACATAATCATGGATATATGGACCAGCAACCAATCAACTGACTACATGACTGTTACAGCTCATTGGGCAAGTTTTCAGTCAGTAAGTAATAATGAAATACAAAATCACACATACCCACATAATGCAAAGCACCATGGGCTGTATATGCAAATCACCACAGTATATTATGCTGGTTCAACTTTAAGCAGAAATGCATGGTATCAAAAGGTCTTTCACACACAGTTTGCAAAGGGTGCTAACAGAAGACACATACATGTGTTTCGTCCTACTAGGACTCACCAGTGTGTCTTGTCTGTTTGACACCCTAGTGGAATAAACCAGCTACCCTAAGATGGTCTATCTGTGTTATGTTGTGGTAAACCCAATAAAAACAAAAATCAAGCCAAAAGACAAAGAACCTCAGCATGCAAGCACTGAGGCAATGCTTACCCAAAAGGGCACTGGCCAGGAAGCCAAGTTTCAAAGAAATACAAAAATCACACATACCCCCATAATGCAAAGCACCATGGGCTATATATGCAAATCTCCACAGTATATTATGCTGGTTCAACTTTAATAAGAAATGCATGGTACCAAAAGGTCTCTCACACACAGTCTACAAAGGGTGCTAACAGAAGACACATACACGTGTTTCGTCCTACCAGGAATCATCAGTGTGCCTCATCTGTTTTGACACCCCAGTGGAATGAACCAGCTACCCTAAGATGGTCTATCTGTGCAATGTTGTGGTGAACCCAATAAAAACAAAAAAAACAAGCCAAAAGACAAAGAACCTCAGCCTGCAAGCACTGAGGCAATGGTTACCCCAAAGGGAAGCCAAGTTTCAAATAAATACAAAATCACACATACCCCCATAATGCAAAGCACCATGGGCAGTATATGCAAATCACCACAGTATAGTATGCTGGTTCAACTTTAAACATAAATAAGCAATAAGTTCTGCTCTACCATAAGTAGTAGTAAGTAGACTTTGTTATGTGTCACCACTTTTGAAGACAACCACACTGCTGTGAATATTTTGCAGTAGCTGCAAAATCAATTCCAGAAATGACTTATTCTGTATTCTTTATCTCCAGGGTTCATAATATCAGATAATGGTGTCAACATAGTTAAGGCTGTTAGAGATGGCAGTTACCAACACATACCTTGTTTTGCACATTGTTTAAATCTTCTCATCCATAGTTTCTTAAATGGAAACAGAAATGTTGAAAACCTGTTTTGCTAGGAAAATAGATGTGAGCATTTAGCCACTATGTGAAAGCTCAAAAAAAACAGAAAGGGCTGCAGCAGTCAAACAACTTGCCCGTGCATACATTAAAGCACAAAGTTCCAACTCACTGGAATTCAGCATTTTACATGTTGGAAAGGCTTCTTGAACAGAAAAGAGCTGCAAATAACTACACCATGCAGAATCAAAAAGGTAAAGTAGACATCATGTTCAGTTCCAGCAGCTGGACTCTGCTGAAATCTTTGGTCACCTTATTGGAGACATTTGAGGCTGCTACATGTGATGTTAGTGCAGACAGTGCAGCTCTGAGTCAAATTCTTCCTCAAATCAGATTTCTTCACATTTTTCTTGATGACATAAAGAAAGACTTTTGGTCAAAAGATGATACCACTACTGTCATGCTGGCACATGGCTTGAGTCTCAGACTGTTGACTGATCAAAGAATAAATGCCATGTTTAAGAATGATGCCTAATTGCTGGCTATGTTGCTAGAGCCCAGCTTTAAGTGAAACACTGAAGCCATCATTCCTGCAGGGGAAGAAATTGAGTGTTGGAGAGATCTTCTGCTAACTAAATATGACATTGCCTAACAAACACCATTAACTAATGTACAGCCATCAAACCCTGCCAACCATCACAGTGCACTTCTGGTGCAGACAATAGCACATCTATCAATTCTTCACAGTCAGCAGTGTCATCAGCAAGGGAAAGGACATATACAGCTACTTCTTGGACATCCTATGTTCAGGGTCAGAAAGGCAAATCACGTTTGAGTCACCTGCAACAACATGGGCTGATATCCTGTAAAGAAAGTGCAGTAGGTACATCTGCCAGACTTGTAACCTTCTCACGCATTATAGTGATCCTGTAGTACTTTGCAGACTGTACTGTGATTGATCTTGAGGAAGATCCATTACTCTGTTGGAAACAAAAGAGAACAATATAGCCAGATCCAGCAAATCTTGCAATAATGTACTTCAGTTGTCCACCTTCAAGTGTATATTCAGAATGCATATTTAGTGCAGCTGGAGGAATAGTCACTGACCACAGAACACTGCTAAGTCCTGAAAATGTGGAACGGCTTACATTTCTCAAAATAAATGCTGACAATATCCCAGTTGTCACAAACACTGATTTATGTGAGTCTGACCCTGTAAATGAACAACAGCCTGCAAACAGTGATATTGAATATGATGACTAGGTTGTGTATGAAACAAATGGAACCATCACAACTGTCACCATGCCAGCCACATGTTCCACACTAGTGCTACTCTTAATTTTCTTTTGTCAGTCATCAGTTTGTAAGTTTGATCAATGCCCACCATGGGTATAATTTTTTTAAAACAGCAGCAGGCTCACCCAGAGCAGCTGCACCTCTTGTACCTACCTCAGTAATGCCCACCATGGATATAATTGTTTGAAAGGGCAGCGGGCTCACCAAGAGCAGCTGCACCTACCGTATCTACCTTAGCAATGCCCACCATGGGTATAATTTTTTTCAAACAGCAGCAGGCTCACTTAGAGCAGCTGCACCTCTCATTCCTGCCTCAGCAATTATCCCATGGGTATAACAGATCAGGGCACCTAACAGACAATGCAATGGTCCCTAAAAAACAGTGTTTACCTGTTTATCCATCATCCTTTAGAAAGTAAGACTGCACATTTTGCTCAACATGAAAATGTATTATGCCAAATGTCTTTGAAAACTGGATCCTTTTTACACCTAAGGAGATATGTATTTTTATGTTTTTGACACTTTTTATTGTATATATCTCAGCTAATGCATGTGCTGCTGTTACTGTATGTTTGAGTTACAATAAACATTGTTCATTTATTAAACTAAAAATGTTAGCATTTGTAGCATCTGAAACTTACACAAACCTCGACAATTTCATTTTGATCCTTCATTTCCTTTCTGTGTTAGGAGTGAATAAAAGTATTCGACAAAGAACTGTGGTGTATCACTAACTACAATATAGTGCCATGGATAATTGCACAACAATACAACAATGGAACATACTATAAGCAGTTCAGAGTGTTAGGATTTTATGATGCATGCCACCTGAATACAAAGCAAATTTAAGGTGAGTATTCCTAAGAGGTATACAATATGATAAGTAGTCCCCTTTCTTCTCTGCTTGAAGTATAGCCACCTTAAATTTCTTCATTTGGAAATGGTATATCTTTGCCATGATGCATTGCAGCAGAGATATGTAATTTTGTGTTTCTTTCAAAATTTGGATTTATTGTTAATGTGCTTTTGTGTAACACTTTATTTCAGTGCTTTTGCAGTGAGGTTCTTGCTTTTAAGATAAATAGAAACATGTTTACAACAAATGCACTAATTGCGAGTAAGAAGAAAATAATCCTAAAACAAATGTAGAGACTTTAAATGTGTTTAAAAGAAACGTGCAGGCTATAAAAAGAGTGAACTACTGAAACAAATACACAGTACATATATACAGTGAGAAGAATACAGTATACTTGATGTTTGTTTAATTTTAAAACAAAGTTCAGAATAAAACCTGTTACATGTATCTTCACTAGTGGCGTGACATCAAATGTGTGGAGATAGGTCTACATGAAACAGAATGGGTGGAAATAAATGTTTATCACCACACTCTGTTTGAAATCAGCCTTGTATTTAAGGAATAAGGCATGATTGGATTAAGTGATGGTGGGCTAATATCACCCTTTGGAAGCACTTTGGGTGCATTATGAGGCATAAGGTGTCTGCACTGAGTGCCTTCAACACCCTGAGAAGTGAGATTATGTCAGCAGCATGCACACCCTGAAATACTTTATTGCAGTCATAAAATGGCTTGATTTAGTAAAAAACAAGAACAAACAAAAAAAAACCTTGATATATGATGATTTATAGTTCAGAGAGTTATCTGTTTTAACATTTGACAGACAACAACATAGGATGAACAGCTCATGGGACTCATACCAAAGAACTCCAAGGGACCACAGAGGTCTCAGACTCTATTCTTAGCTTTTTTAAACCTGCAAGCAAAGCACTAGATAAGGGAAACATGGTTAATGTGTTACACCTTGACTATAGCAAGGCATTTGATACTGTACCACACAGATAATTTGTCATAAAATGTCAGAATATGGGAATAGCAAATTTCCAGTGTACAAAACACTAATATGAAATAGACCACACAAAATGGATCTTGTCTAGCATAGCTGATGAGCTAATCTTGCCAAAATCTAGTCCAGTGGATGAAGGGCATTGTCCAGTGAGGCTGAGACTCACCCAGAGAGTGATAGGATGGCCATGGGGCCACATATGCCTTTCACCCCACAGGCTACCTCACACCAGACCCAATACCTAAAACTTTGTGACTACATGTACTGTACCAGCAAAGCATGGAACACATAATACCAACATTACAATCATCACCAAATTAACAGCAGATTCAACAGGCTTCTAAGGAGTACACACTGGAATCCTTGGGAAAATCCACTGCTAAAATCATTCCATGGATAGACCACTATGATCATAGATTTGAAGTGCTAAGCCAAAAAACTGATTTCTTCAAGTTGAAACTAAACAACTAAAGGGAAGACAATAGGTCAGGGAGCAAAAATGCTTTTGAACACACAAAACACTCAAAAAATGGGTGCTAAATCTCAGGTGCTGGAAGCGACCTTTCAAAGTCTGATCAATAAGAATATTAATATTTCTTGAAAGCTAGAATAGAATGAAATCCAGTTAAGTTACAGAAATATGAGACTTGTAGGCCTACTGGACTCTTCTGACTGAATATCATTCAGTACAAGACCGAATCAGGCAAGGCAAAGCAATTGTATTTCTTTGGTCACCAATCCCAAGGGCTCAGGTTGCCTTACAAAGATAAAACAGGATAAAGAGCCAGCCCGGTGGCACAGAAGGTTGAGGCGCAGGTGCCTTACCTCTCACCATGCCGCAACCTGGGTTCGGGAATGGACTCGGGAGCTGGGGTTTGGCTGGGAAAGGGGAAGGATTGAGCATCCATGGGACTGCTCTCCTCCCCTGGGGTGGGTTGGGGATGCATGGTTGCTCTGCAGCTACACCCAGTGGAGACCAGGAGCATTGCAGAGGGTGCCTTCCCCCACGGAGGAGAGGGACCCACCTGGTACAGGGTTACGCCGGGCTATTCCGAGGTTGGCTGCGGATCTGAGGTAAGGTGGCTTGTGTGTGACATAGCAGGAGGAATGTCTGTGGGGTCATGGCAGTCCAAAGGACAGGCAGCTCCTGAACATGACAGAGTTAGATAACTAAAAAATAGGTAACTAAAAAAAAAAAAAAAAAAGGATAAAAACCGTAGGACAGCCTACAACTTTCAAAGTTCATCTCAAACACTAGACCCATAGTCAACAGTAAATAAGTGTTCTTTTCATTTTCTTTTCAATGTGTCCACTATGAGGGGCCCCTCTAAGCTCTAGGGGAATAATCCCCATGAAGATTTCAAGTGTGACCTCTGTATATGAAGGAGACCCATCCTCAGACAACCAACGAGAACTGTTGGTAACATGTGGCACCAGAAGTTCTTTCAAGTAGCCCAGGCCCAGACTGTGCAGGACCTTGTAAGTCTACAAGCACAACATGAAGCTGACACACCACTGACCTGGCAGCAAGTGTAGTTTATGGCGCATTGCTGTGACGTGCTCAGACTGTAAAATCCTAGCAATTATCCAGGTTGCCATGTTCTACGCAAACTGTAGGTAAAGCATCAACATCATGGAAAGCCACAGGTAGAGAGCATTGCAGTAGTACAATCTGGTTGTAAAGAATGCATGCACTAGGTTAGCTAGGTCAGCAGGCACAAAACAGAGTTTAATCTGGGGGATGTTTCACACAAGCACAGAATTTGCCAGCTGCTGTCACAGAAATGATCATTCGGTACAGTTATTGAGAGAAATATTTATTCACATTTGATGTGTACATCGGATGTCAACATCGATAGTGGCACATTGCAAAACCAAAAACAGACATACAGGAATGTTACACTTTTTTAACTTAGCCATTTTAACTATCAGTCTATTGGTATGGATGATCCACGTGGATGTGTTGGCATGACCTCCGGAACTGAAGACGTAACCTTGATTAACTGTACGCTGTTTAGTGTGCAGCTTGCGCTGACAGCGTTTCTTTCAAGATTCTAATCTGTTATGCTGCAGTAGCTACGTACCTGGTGCAGCATAACAGCAAGCTACTGCAGCATAACAACATTTTAGCTGGTATGGATTTCCAGTCATAACAACGTTCTACCATACATTATAAAGGCCTTTGTTGTCTCCGTGTATAGTGTGTTGGGAGAGAAACATTGTGCCAGCGGAACCGAGCAGAATTTTGAACCCACATATTCCATGGTAAACATTCCATATCTTGAATGTGGGGAACAACAGAGAAAAAAAAACAGGAAGAAGAAAGTAGGCAATAATACAATGACATCATCAATTACATCACTTGCAGTGAGCAGAAGGATTATTTTATCACAAATGCACAAAGTAAATCTATTTTTCTACATATAAACATGCTTTTTCCAATAGTCAAAAGTAAAAAAAAAAAAGTAAATTTTATAAGCGCAGTAAGGCACTCAGGGAATCCATGTAAAGCATATTTTACAGCACAGCCGGCAGCTGAATTCACTCGGCCATTGGCCTCGTGCCTTACTATGCTCCTAGCTGTGCTGTAAAATATGATTTACACAGACCCCTTTGTACCTTATTGCTTAGATAAATATTGGCTCAGCAGAACATATAACAATAATAACAATCATACTTTTGCTGGGGGGTAATAAAGGTGCATGGGTTTATTTTACTACTGTATATCTTCCTGCTAAAACAGCTACTATAAGACTGACATCTCATTATTAGAAAACTTAGTAATGGGGGTAATGGCAACAAAGAACACATAATAATGGGAAACTTCAATACTGACTGGGGATCACTGAGAGATAACGACAAGATTAAAAGTATTTTACTGTCAGGTGGTCATAATACTAAGGTTCATACTAAGGTGCAGATAAAGAGCTAGTAGGGTGAAACCCATGATGCTCTTATACTAAACCAAGGGGTAATATGCTAAATTATACCCTGAGCTGATTAGTTTGTCTAGACATAGTTTAAAGACATTTTAGACTCACTCTGAACTACGGAGGGTGGTAGATTATTCCACGGCCCGTCAGAGCAAATAGTAAAGAAGTATTTACGGTTCTGTCTCTTAAACAATTTCCTAATTAATTGGGACGAGTGACCTCTCATCTCGTAAGGTGATGATTTTAGTTGAAGGTCTAGCTCTGTCATGAGATAAGGATCATGTACTACATCATACAAAAATAAAAGATCGCCTCTCAGACGTTGTGTAGAGAAAGACATCAAATTCAAAGTATTCAACCTATGTTCATACGATGAAGATTCTAGACCAGATATTTTTTTGGTAAATTTTATTTGTACCTTTTCAAGGGAAGCACTATCTGATTTTTTAAATGGGCACCATATCTGTGATGCATACTCTAGATGAGGTCTGACATATGACCTATATAAAGGCATAAACAAATTTTGGTCTCTAGAAATTATGTTACGGAGAATGGACCAAACAATTTTATTTGATGTGCTAATAACGGAATGCAGATGTTTCGAATAAGTAAGATCATGAGAGATGGAAATGACTAAATCCTTCTTGTCCATTGTGGCACTAAGTAGACTGCCACAGATGTTGTAGGAGATGAAAGGGTTATTTGAACCAAGATGCATAACCTTGCATTTAGAAGTGTTAAGCTGCATGCCTCAAGAAATAACCCAAGAAGAGATGGAATCGAGGTATCTCTGAATAATGTCAATTTTATCTTGATTTGAACAAGGCCCCCCAATCTTGATGTCATCTGCGTATTTAGTAGTGAAAGAGACACAATCAGGTAATAAATGAACATACAAGGAAAAATTACAAAACACGTGGAGGAACAACAGTAGACTGGGTGTTAACAGATAGGATTTTCTTGCTGGATTTGGAATTTTAACTGATGCTGTATCAGATCAGTCTTGTGTATTTAGCTAGTAAAAAAAGTAAAATATACAGCTGTAGCATCTTTCAGAAAAAGAGATGTGTAAGAACAAGGAGGCACAATTTAATGATAGAAGGGGACGGCTCAGGGGTAATGTGAGGGCATTTTTTTTCACGGAGAGAGTGGTGGATGCATGGAACCGCCTTTCTGGGGAGGTTGTTGGGTCTAAAACAGTGGAGGAATTCAAGCATGCATGGGACAGACATAAGGCAATTGTGGTAGGGGGTTGCAGGAAGTAGGCTGTTGGTTAACTAGAATCTGCAGCTTATCCAATAGGTAGGGAAATGGACAGACTGGGTGGGCCAAGTGGTCCTTATCTGCCGTCAAAGTCTATGTTTCTATGTTTCTGTAATAACAGAAACTAGAACCTTTACCTAACAGATGGAGTATTTATTAAAGAGATAACTAGGATAGACTGGTCACCTCTTTATGATGACACATTGATTGGAAATGCTACAAATTTGTTTAATCAATATCTGCTTACGAAAATAGACCAATTTGCACAACAAAAAAGCAAAGGCAAAGAGCTGATAAGCTACCCTGGCTAAACAAAAACTTGCTTAAACTGATGTGAATGCAAAATTTATTGTGGAAGCAATTCAAAAATACAGGACACACACACAAGATTTACATAGGAACATAGGAAAGTGACAGCAGAAAAGGACCTCTAGGCCCACCTAGTCTACCCATTTGCCTAGCATCCCCTAGGCCTGCCCGAGATGCTCCCCCTCCTTTCAACAGCCTTCTTGAACCCCCCCATTGAATTCTTGGCCACCACTTCCCTAGGCAGCTGATTCCAGGTGTCCACCACCCTCTAGGTAAAGAAGTTCTTCCTGATGTTGCCCCTAAACCAACCCCCTTCAAGTTGGAGATTATGATCCCTTCTTCTGGGACACCCCTTCAATTGGAATGGGTTCTCTGTAGGCACTTTGTTGATCCCTTTTAGCTACTTGAAGGTTTCCATCATGTCCCCTCTCTCCCTCCTCAGCTGCAGAGAGTACATGTCAAGGGCTCCCAGCCTCTCCTCATATGGCTGAGCCCCTTCACCATCTTGGTTGCCCTCCTTTGTACCTGCTCCACCCTCTCTACATCCTTTTTTTGGTAAGGCCTTCAGAACTGAACCCCATATTCCAGATGAGGCCTGACCAGCTGGGTGTACAGGGGAATCAGGACCTCCTTCTTCCTGCTGGTGATCCCCCACCCAGTATAACCCAACACTCTGCTGGCTTTTGCCACTGCCCTGCCACACTGTCCAGCCACCTTCAAGTCTTGAAAGATGATGATGATGCTCAAGTCCCTCTCCTCCATGGTTACTGCTAGCGGCTTGTCCCCAATCTGTATTCTGTTCTCCCATTCTTTCTGCCCAGGTGCATGATTTTGCATTTTACCATATTGAGTGATAATTTCCACTTCCTGGCCCACTCCTTTAGTTTCTCTAGGTCTCTCTGCATCCTCCCAGCTCTATCCTGTATGTCTACTCTATTGCAGATTTTTACATCATCTGCAAACAGGCTCACTCTACTCTCCAACCCATTCGCTATGTCACTTATATAGATGTTGAACAGCAGGGGTCCCAGCACTGACCCTTGGGGCACACCACTAGTGATCCCCGACTCACTCAAGGGGACCACATTTACTAACACCCTCTGTGTTCTGCCCTTCAACCAGGTGTGCAGCCACCCTATAACCACCTCCCCCCGGCCCCAGGCACTCCATTTTGTGCACAAGCCTACTGTGTGGTAATGTATCAAAAGCCCTCCTGAAGTCCAGGTAAGCTATGTCCACTGACTCAACCCCCCCGATCCACCACCCTAGTGACCCAGTCAAAAAACCTGACCAGATTTGTCTGACAAGATCTGCCCCTGGTAAAGCCGTGCTGCCTTGGGTCAAGGAGGCCATTTGCCTCCAGGTAGCCAGTGATTCTGTCCTTGAGCAGTTGTTCCATGAGCTTGCTGACCACCGAAGTCAGACTCACTGGCCTGTAATTGTTCATGTCTTGCCTTCCCCTCCCTTATGTAGGGGTAGCCCATCCATGCACTTCCAGTCCATCAGGATTTCTCTTGAGTGTAAGGACTCATTGAACAGATAGGTCAAGGGGGCCACTGGCACCTCACCCAGCTCTGTCAATACTCTCAGGTGAATTCCATCTGGCCCAAAGGCCTTGTCCACCCTCAGGCCATTAAGCTCTTTCAAAATCTCCTCTTCCCAGAATGGACCCACATCCACCCCTACCCCCTCTGTTTCCATTGCTCTAGTGTCATCCTCCACCCATACCTCCTCCTTTGTGAATACTGATGTTCAGTAATTCAGCATTCTCCTGGTCCCCCTCTACCCTTTCCCCTGTCTCTGCTAGCAGAGTAGGTATCCCAGTCCCACCTTTCCTCCACTCACTAATATACCTAAAGAAGGTCTTGTTCCCCTTCTTGACCCCCTTGGCTATATTCTCTTCCATCCTTGCTTTTGCCCGTCTGACCACCCTCCCAGACTCCTTTTGCTTTTCCTGGTATACCACACAGTGTAGCTCACTCTGTGTAGTTTTGTAATGCCTGAAGGCTTGCCTCTTAGCCCTGATACTGGCCCCCACTTCCCTACTGAACCACAGTGGCCTCCTTTTTTCCTGTTCTTGTTTACCCTCTTTGAACAGTGGTCTTTGGCCCCCACGATTGCCCCCTTAATTGTGGCCCATATATTTTCCACCCCCCTAAGTTTATTTATTTATTTAGCTTTTGTTAACCAGGTAAGTACACTAGACAAGCAATTTGCCTATTTTCAGGTACAACCCAGGAGAGTACAGGAAATTACATACTTACACACTTGGGACAACATGTACATAATTAGGAACAGGTTACACATCATGAGACTACAAGGTAAGATTACACATCACATAATTAGGAACAGGTTACACATCATGAGACTACAAGGTAAGATTACACATCTTGCATCAAGTTTGGGGCAGTACAGAAATACTACATTTTAAGGGCCGACAGTTTTGTATGGGTGCAAGTACTAACATATGTCATGGGGGGTTTTGACATCCGCAGGCCGATGCAATTTTAAGATGGCTCCATAGGGAAGAGCGCAGGCTGCCCTGCGAGGGGGCAGCATGAACCTGGGTTGGGAAGGTATTCCAAAGTTTAGGGGCACATGCTGCAAAGTTCCTTTCACCCATTTTGGTCCTAGTCACAGGTACTTTGAGTGTGGCAGACCCCTGAGACCTAAGGTGATATGACGAGGGGGCAGTTTGGATCAGCAAGCTTGGCTCCCCTGGAGGGGTACCCGTGTTGAGGACCTTGCCAGTGAAGCAGCCAAGGACAAAGTCAATGTGCTTTGTAGGCGAGAGCCAGTGTAGCTTGTTGTAGAGCTCACAGTGATGAGTGAGCCGGGGGCCGATAGGGCGAAGCAACAGATATTGTTATAAGCCATCGACTACCTGGAGAGATGGGCCTTAGTGGTGCTAGCAAACAGCAGAAGTCCATAACACAAAGAGGGGAGAAGCATCCCTCTCACAAGGGCAGCACGTGCGGCTGGTGTGAGGTTGTTTTTTGCCCTGTAGGCCAGACCCAGTTTACAGTTGACTGTTTTACATATCCTCTGAATATGACGGCCAAGGTTGAGCTGTGGGTCCAGCGTTACTCCCAGGTATTTGAAGTTGTCCGTGATAGGGATCGGGACATCTCCCTTACTGGATACACAGAACGGCACATGGGCAGCCTTAATCTTGGCCCGGGACCCAAAGAGCTTGGCCTGGGTTTTTTTTAGGTTAAGGACAAGCTTGTGGTTCAGGATCTATGCCTGAACGTTTATAAGGTCTTCACTCAGGTGTTGATTGATGACCCCCTCCTCATGGGAGTGAGACAGAATAACCAGATCATCTGCATAGAGAATTGGTTTACAGTGGGCAGCGGTTTCAGGGAGATTATTAATAAAAATGGAGAAGAGCATTGGTCCAAGGATGGAGCCTTGGGGAACCCCCATCATTACTGGGATGGGACCCAAAAGCTCTTTGCCAAATTTGACCCGCTGCATTCTACAATATAGGTAGTTGTCGAACCAGCTAAGAGCAGTAGTGGAAGGAACAATTGCTCTAAGCTGAGTCGATAGCATGGCATGGTTGACCAGGTTAAACGCCTTTGAGAGGTCAATGAAGAGAGCCCCTGAGAGTTTACCCTGGTCCATGGCCTCCCTAATCCATGATGTAACAGTAACTAGGGCTGATGAGGTACCATGCCCCTTCCTGAACCCATGCTGTACAGGAGTCATTATGTCATGCGTCGGTAAGTACTCTGAGAGTTGCCCTGCTACAAGTTTCTCCAGTAGTTTGCTAGCCGGCGACAGGATGGATATAGGGTGATAGTTCTCTATCAGCTTAAGGTTCCCTTGTTTAAGGATTGGAACTACCCTGGCAACCTTTCATATGTCTGGGATAACTCCAGTTGCCAGGGACAGATTGAAAATGTGCGCCACCAGAGGTGCCAGCCAGGGGGCACCAAGACTGAGGAGCTTAGGTTCTAAGCCATCTTGTCTGGCACTTGAGTAGGGGGAGAGTCCCGCTAGCAGTTTCTGCACCTCTTGAACTACCACTGCCCTGAACAGAAAGACAGGCGGAGTGAAGATGGTGCTGTGGGCTGATAGCCACTGACACCATCATCATTTGGGAACGACGAGGTGTACTCCGACAGATCTGCAAAATAATGGTTGAAGGAGTTGGCGATGGTTTCCGAGTTGTTACAGCTTGAACCATCAATTATCATGTCAGTGGACTCAGTGCTCTGTGTACCCCTCACAACTTGCTTAATGTTCCTCCAGAACCTTCTAGGATCCCTAGCCAAGTTCAATAAAGCAGATTTGCAAAATTCACTCTTGGCAATCCTATTGTTCTTTTTGCATTCATTTCTGAGTTGTCTATATCTCAGAAAGATGGCTTGGTCAGCCATGGCCTTGAACTTGGCCCAGCACTTATCTCTAGTGTTGAGGAGTGCCAGGAGGCTACCATGAAGCCATTTAGTAGCCATTCCCCTCACCCTCCATCTGATGAGGGGGGCATGTTTCTCCTGCAGAGCTCTTAGTGAGCTAAGAAAGTGACTGACAGCTGATGCGGGGTCCTTAGCATTCCAAACTGCCACCCAATCTGTGGACTTGATGTCATTTTGAAAGGAGGACAGATCAAACTTGGAGTAGTCTCTGATCTGGATAATTTTATGGGGAATTTTTTGATGTGGTACCCTCCAGACACAGTACACCGGGGAGTGATCAGAGATAGAGTCCGGTAGGATACCCGACGAGCTGATCCTATCTGGTCTATTTGTCAGGATCCAGTCCAGGAGTGAGCCCTTATCACCACTAGTAGGGCATCTGGTAGGATCCTTGACAAGTTGAGTCAGAGAGAGACTGGTAAGTGATGGTTCAAAGGCCTTGGTGTTGCCACCCAGTCAATTTAGGTTGAGGTCACCCAGAATGATTAGCTCATTCTGCCGTGTTACAGCACCAACTGCACCAAGGAGGCCAGTCAGTCCCTCTACGCCTCCTTTTGGAAGATTGTATGCAAATACAATGTGAATCTTTTTTGCCATCCCTAGTAACAGTACCATGTGCAGAGCCTCACAAGGGGACTGCATGGTCTGTTGATCAGGGAGGGAGGACAGGTTTAGATGGTTCCTGTAGTAGACCAGGATACCACCACCTCTCTTACTTCCTGGACGATCACAGCGGATAAGGTCGTAACCAGGGAAGGCACATGCTGAGCTGGGGGTGGAAGGCTACAGCCAGGTTTCTGTAATTCCAAGAATGTCAGGACTGTGCTGAGTTACCCAGACATGAAGTTCCATTAGGTTTGGGAGCAGGCTTCTGATATTTCGATGGGCCACCTTCAGCCCTTTAACCACTGGCCGGCCCGCCCGTGTAGGTATGGACTGGGGTGACGGTCCTGGGTTTAGTTTAATGTCCCCTGCAAGCACAAGTGTCATCAGCAGGAGCCAGAGTAGATGCCATAAAGGGGGAGGTCTATCCTTGTTCTGTGACCTCCGGTCATAACGCCTGACCTTTTGAGAGGGTCTCCGAAGGTACCCTAGTTTCAGACCACCGAGGACCACGGTCAAGGGAGAGCCCTCTGCTAGCATGTTAGAGAAGGTAAAATTCAACTCCACTGGTTGGACATATGTACACCATGGAGCTATTTTAAGGGGGTCAACCACCCCATAGATCCAGGGGATCCAGGAGACAGTAAGGCTTACAGTGGCTATAGTGGCTAGTGTGCCCAGGAGTAGCTGGCACAGGACTAGCTTTGATGGGTGCTCAATGAGTCCCATGCTTGCTCCGATACAGTTTTCCCACTGGGACGGTACCACCTTGGGACACCAGTGGACACTGGGCTATGCACTGATGCTAGATTGCCTGACAAGTGACACCAGGCAGTGTCACGGTTGTTAGTAAGCAAAAAATAAAGTGTGTTTCTGTGATGGACCAGAGCACAGCATAGGGAAAAACAGACGAGCCCTCTGGTGGTGAGCCAGTATAGCCTGCAGATGGTAAAGTGGGCTGATAGGCTAAAACAGCCCATGTGATCTGAGCTATAAAGCTCAGTGACAACCACAGGTGGTGGTGGGGGTGGTGGGGCAGCCGGCAAAACCAGTGGGGCCAGTCCTCTTCAGAGCAGCAGCGTGGCTCGGGAGCAGTAGAGCACCACCGCGAGGCAGCGAGTATGCTCCGGTCAGTGGCAGATTAGTTTCAAAACTTTGCAACTTTGCAAAACCGAGCACTGCTGGCAACAGGTAAGAACAGTTTCAGCCACAAAAAACAACAGAGCGCTGCTTTGAGGTGTTTCAGGCTGGTGGAATCTTTACCTGAGCCGTGTCCTGTGTCCGTGTGGTCCGGGGGGGGGATGGCAGTTCAGCCGCCCTCGCGATCGGTCCCAGAAATGAGTGTCCCTGCCTGCACCCACGAGTGGAGCTTCTGTTGTGAGAGAAAAGAGAGGAGACAAGGTAAAAAGGTTGGCAGCGTGCGGAGGGCTCAGTGAACTGGGGAAGGGGAATTCATAAGCAATCAGTGCAGTTAATCTTGTTAACACTGTATCTGGGGTCTGAACAAAGTGAATTTGAATTACAGGAGAAAAGTATGGCTACTTATAGTATTATAAAATTGTACGTGGAGGATTAGCTATATGCAGTCTGGAGTTTGTGCCTAAATGGATTATAATTAAGCTAGTCTAAGTATTCACAGCAGAAATTAAATGCAATAAGGTAGCAAAAAGAGGAAAATAAGGACAAAAATGCTTAGAAATCAATCAAAAATCATAGCTACAGAAAGGCATACTACAAATGCAATGAGGCAGTAAAGTTGGGCTGAAATAAATTCAAGATGGCAACTCCAATACTCTTGTACCAGCTCTTACGGTAACTCATAAAACAGACTGTTCAGACAACATAAATTGGGGAATTCTTTTAAGCAGAAAAACTAACTTCACTTGTATGGAGTCAGAAAAGAAAGGCCTTAAGGTAAACTTCAGAACTGGCCTTCTTCAATCCTCTTCAGAGCAGCAGTGTGGCTTGGGAGCAGTAGAGCACCACCACGAGGCAGTGAGTGCGCGCTGGTCAGCAGCAGATTAGTTTCAAAACTTTGCAACTTTGCAAAACTGAGCACTGCTTGCGGCAGGTAAGAACAGTTTCAGCCACAAAAAAACAACTGAGTGCTGCTTTGAGGTGTTTCAGGCTGGTGGAATCTTTATCTGAGCCATGTCCTGTGTTCGCATGGTCCGGGGGGGTGCAGTTTGGCCGCCCTCGCGATCAGTCCCAGAAATGAGTGTCCCTGCCTGCACCTGTGAGTGGAGCTTTTCATCCGTTCAAATACCTTGCGAGTATAATCCCTCATCTTATCAAAATCAGCATGTCTAAAATCCAGCACCTTCACTTTGATCCGGTGGCACAATGCCAATGCACATACCATGAACCACACAGTATCATGGTCACTATTATCTATGTTATCCCCTACTGTTACCTCAGCCACCCTGTCTCTGTTTATAAGCACCAGATCCAGCACCACTCCATCCCTGGTTGATTTCTTGACCAGCTTCCTGAGGTGGGCTACCTGGAGAGAGTCCATAATCACTCTGCTTCTGGATGAGGCCTCAGACTTTGATTCTCACTCCACATCCGGCAGGTTAAGATCTCCCATCAGCAGCACCTCCCCCTTCGCCACCATCCTAAGCATCTCCTCAACCATCTGGTTGTCTACCTCTACTGTTTGCCTGGTGGCCTGTAAACCACTCCTGTGTGCACCAACTCCCCCTTCTCTGTGGCCAACGAGACCCATAGAGCCTCTGAGTCCCCCCCACCTTCCCTGTGTTTCCAATGCTGGGATCCCCTCCCTCACGTGGAGTGCTATACCACCCCCTCTCCTATCAACGCTGTCCTTCCTGAAAAGCATATAACCCAGGATGTTCATGTCCCAGTCCTGTCCGTCGTGAAACCAAGTCTTCGTAATTCCCACTAGGTCTAACTCCTCCTCTGCCATGACTCCTGCCAGATCTGGGAACTTGTTGCCGAGGCATCTGGCAATTGTGTACATGGCCCTCCAGTAAGCAGTTTCCCTAGCCTCCACCACCCCCCCCCTGTCTTGATGGCCTTTGCTCTGCATGTGAAAGCATTTCCAGCCCCAACCAGCTGGCTTGTCTTCTGTGCGGGGGTCAGCTCTCCCCCTTGCCGAGTGCACTGTTAGGTGACACTTGCAGCTCCCACCCCGGTTCAAGTTTAAATTGTAGTGTGCACTAAAGAACTTCTCCAGTTTCCACTTAAGCACCTCCTTACCCTGTCTATTTAGATGTAGCCTATCAGGGGCAAAGAGGCTGTCATCCTGCCAGATAGTCCCCCAATGGCCCACCAACCCATAGCCCTTCGGGACACACCATTTAGAGAGCCAGCTGTTGAACTCCGCTATCCTCTGCTGCCTATCCGTGCTAGCTCTAGGGAGTGCAAGCACCTCTGAGAACACCACTGAATGAAAGCACAGGTTGTTGCAGAACCGCGATAGGGCTTCAAACCTTGCTTGATCTTCCATCAGGCTGTGCCCAGCTAGGTCATTCTTTCCCAAGTGGAACACCAGGTGGGTTCTCATATCCTGTTGCTTTTCCCATGAAGGGACATAGTGAATGACCTCAGCAGCTCTCATTCTTGGCAAGCAACTGACCCACACCTTGCAACCCATACTGCCCTTTCCTCCCCAGCTGATGCCCCTAACCATGGAGTCCCCTACAATCATGACCTTATCCTTAACCTTGCCTACATTGGCATGACTCCCTACCTAGCCCTCTGCATTTGCACCCTTCCTGCTACGTGCTTTCTCAGTCCCCAGAACCTTCTTTCTAACCACTGGCCCATTCTTATTAGTTCCCGCAGTAGGACCCCTCTGGTGACAGTCACCCAGACCCTCAGCATTAGACCCTGTGGCCCCAACACCCCCCTTGTCTTCTAGCTCCCTGTGCCCCCTGTCAGCACTGAGCACCTTCTCCTGGGCCTGTGTGGACACCGCCTGTGATATGTCTGTTGTCAAGTCCAATCCCCACTATGGGGCCATACCGGTGCCCCTTGGGGGTGACTTCCCTTTTGTGCCCCCCCAGCTCCTTGCGCTCCCCGACCCCCTGTGCCTCCATCTGGTCAGGTCCAATCTGAGGTGTCCCCTGCTCTCCACCCTCAGCCTCCTGAACCCCCTTAACTGACTCCCTAACTTTCCCTATCTGTGGAGGATGTCCCGCTGCCCCATCACACCTGCCCTTTGTGCTTCCTTGGCCATCCCCCATTTCCAGCCCATGTATCTCCTCCTTGTCCTCCTCCAACCCAGTTACTTCCTCCTCCCTATCCTTCCTTAAAAGTAGTGGTGAGAATCTGTTTTTAAGCTCTATGCCTAATTCCTTACTACCCCATGAAGGTACACCCCACCCACTAGCTCCTGACTGTACCCTCCTGGTCCTTTGCACCCAACTATCTGCCAACAGCTGTTGCTCTTCATGCATTTTGCCCCACCCCTACCAGGGCCCTTTTTTGCTCCTTGCATTCCATCCCCCCTACCCTCAATATTGCATGTGTCTCTGATCCAGGGGGTAGCCGCTGGCCCCAATTGGCCTGCTGAATTTCTCCCTACCTGGCCCCCATCCCCACCTCCCCTGCCTGGATGGCTTTGGTATCCCCCACCCACCTTCTTGCTCATGATCCCGGGTGTAGCTACAGGACCCATCGGACCAGCCCCTCAGCTCCTCCCCCAAGCCGCTTCCCCTCCCTCCTGCCAGGACAGCCACTGTCCTCCCCTCACTTCCCGCTTAAGTACCACCTTAGCCATGATAACTATCCCCTATGTTTAGCCAACCGGTAGCAGACCATACACCCCTCTGTTCTCCAAGCCCAGTCCAGAATCATGGCAAACCCACACCCAGAATGCCCCACTGCCCTACCAAAAATGCCAGCCCTAGTGGCATGCATCCCCTGCCTCATCCTTGTCCCCATCCCATGTTGAAGGCCCCACAGCAGTTTAGTTTCAAGTGTTGCACTCTCCCACCCACACAAACTCTCTAACCCCTGCTTCCAGGTAAAAGCCTATATTCACCAAAGCATATATTTCACATGCAACTTAAAAGATAACAATTCAAAGCATAAACTCAGCACACAACTTAAAATATAACAATTCTGCCACTTGGTGGCTTTAAGGCGCATTCTACCAATTTGGTAGTACAGTAAGACACCCCCACAGAATCTCTCCCACTTGACAGTCCAAGAACCACTCCCCTTTGAAAAGGCAGCCAATGTATCTCCTCCCCTTGTCAGTTCTGATAGCTTATAGTCCACCAACTGCTCCCCTTAGGAATGCCAATCCACAGTAGCCCCACCCCTTGCTAGTTCAGTTAGCCTACATAAAATGGAGATGGGGTGGGTGGGGAGAGAAAATACTGTGCAGTAGCACAACTCCCTTGTTGATGTCTGTATTGTGGCTGGGTGCCCTGCTTTTAAGCCCAGCCGCTCTGACCAAAACTCACACCTCTCATGTCAATTGGCTTCCAGTCCAGCTAGGAAGCCTCCTCCTTCCCCATACAGTCCTTCTCCTCCCTCTGCTGCCGATGCAGCCAAACCGCTGCCTCCCAGTCTGGCCGCCAATGCAGTCATGTCCCCCGCTACCTCTCGGTGCAGCAACACAGCTCCCTTGGTGATGTCTGTATCATGGCTGGGTGCTCTGCTTTTAAGCCCAGCCACTTGGTCCAAAACTCATGCCTTTCATGCCGATTGGCTCCCAGTCCAGCTAGGGATCCTGCTCCTTCTCCTTACAGTCCTCCTCCTCTCTCTGCTCTGCCGCTGATGCAGTCAAAATCCCCGCTGCCTGCCAGTACAGCTGCCAATGCAGTCACGTCCCCCGCTGCCTCTCAGTGCAGCAACACAGCTCCCTTTAGATGGCTATCAGAGATCTTGCAGTCTCTGCAAAAGTGAGCATAAAAAGCAAACCAGGCATTTTACAAAAATAAGCAGTTAAAGGATTTATCCAATCCTCAAAAGTCTTGGGACTCATTTAAGGATCTTTATCAACCCTCCAGAAAAATAGTAATAGATACAGTAGTACAAAGAATGGAGAACAGTTATTGCAGGACAGTCAAGTAATAGTTGAAGCTTTCAGTTATTTTTTATACAAATACGTCAATCTATAAAGAGCAAATAAATGCAAGTTACACAGGAGATGTGTTTTTAGCTACAAAAAAGACAATGTAAAGAAATTTAATTCCTTAAGTGTCTGTGAAACATGCAGCAGTTATTGGAAAGTTTAGAAACTAATAAAGGAGCAAGAGTGGAACATTTGTTGCCTGGATTATTGAGAATAAGAGCTAAACAACTAGCTGAACCAGTCACTTTTCTTTTTTATAATTAATATTTTATTAATTTAACAAGAACAATAATAACAACAATATCAACAGATAACTAGACAACAGTATAAGATACAATAAACTGAGCTAGGTAATACTTCCACAAAAACAGTACTGGTGGCACTCCACCTACATAAAAATATGAACAACAGCTAGAGAATCAGCAAATCACATGCTTCCCATATATTCCAACCTAAAGTGCATAGTTATTTCACAGCTTGAGAGCACTTGTAACTCATAAAGGCTACCACCATCAGATTCAATGTACCCTAGCACAGCAAAAACAAGCATTTGTCAATGCTGAATGTTGTCGCGCTGGCATTGGCTTTGATAGTGAAACGCGGAAAAATATTTTGGGCAGGATGTGAAAAATGTCAGCTGTACAGATCATAAGGGGGTGTAAAAAAATGGCAGTGTTGAAAATGTGGCATGTAAATATTGCAAATTTGCGAAGTTACAAGGGTGCGTGGGAAATGCGCAATGCAGGCTTGTAACACAGTCATTTTATAGATGTTCGGCACCAAATTTTCAACATAGGTATTTTAGCACCTCTGCTCATGTACAGTGCCACTGTTATTTCCTCAAACTGTCCCAAAAAAGTGATTTCGCACAGCTACCACGCTATTTTGCGCCGGACATGTGAAAACACATTTTGGGCAGGATATGTGAAATGACAGTTGTATTGTTCATCAAGAAGTATGGAAAAATGCCAATGGTGAAAATCCAGAGTAAAAATATTACAAATGCATGACGCTACGAGCATGTGTGCAATCTGCCAACGCACGCTCGTAACACAGTCATTTTATGGAGTATCGTCACCAAATTTTCAACATAGGCATTTTAGGACCTCTGCTCACGAACAGTGTCACTGTCATTTTCATAATCTGTCCCAAACACTGATTTCCCACAGCGACTGCGCTATTGTGTGCCAGAAGTGCGGAAACACATTTCAGCCAGGATGTGAAAAATGACAGCTGTACTGTTCACAAGGAGGCATACAAAAATGACAGTGTTGAAAATCTGGCATGAAAATATTGCAAATTTGCGAAGTTATGAGCCTGCGTGCAAGCTCGCCATGCAGCCATTTTGGATATTTTCACCAAATTTGCAACATGAAGCTTTTTCAGAACCCACCTCATGAACAGTGGACTGTCATCCATTAATGGAGTCCCAATAGGTGATTCCACGATGACTGCAAAATCACCTTTGGGACTGATTAATGATATGCACAGTGACAGAATTCATGAGAGGGATCCCAAAAACCCCATGTTGAAAATTTGGTGTAAAAATTCCCCAAAATGCCCTAGATATGCATTAAACTTGAAAAAACCCTATTTATTTCATTATACAGCTTACTGGCATTTTATCAGTTCACGGTCAGCCTTGAAGCATGCAGACATGTTCCTGGTCCACCAAAAATCATTGCGCCGGACTCCAGAGGTAAGTATGGGGTGAGGGGGGTGTGTGTGGGGAGGCAGGGTGCGCAGTGGGTGGGTGTGGGTTGTGGGAGGGGGTTGGAAGACTACGAGGGACTGTTTTTGCTTTGCAGATAAAAAAATAAAAATGAAAGATATCGGGGGACCGTTTCTGCTTTAATAGGTGCTTTGGCATGCTGGGGTGGGCTCCCAGCATGCCACCTGTGTGTGTGTGTGTGTGTGTGTGTGAGTGCTTTAGCCTACGGGGTTGGGCACCCCATCGGCAAACAAGAAACGGGGGCACAGGAGCTGAGGGGGATTGGGCACCCCCTCAACAAACAAAAAAAGGGGGGAGCAGTATGCCAACGGGGAGTGGGCTCCCCCATCTGCAAAATTCAAAGGGAGGGAGGGATACATGCAGATGGGGATTGGGCCCCTGTTGGCAAAGAAAAACTGTTGGGGGGTGCATGATGCCGATGGGGATTGGGCACCCCCGTCAGCACACAATAAAGAAAGGGGGGTTGACAGGCAACAGCGGCAGTCACTGCTGCCATGTTGCCTGCATGTAGGGAGAGGCGTGTTGTGGTCACGCTGCATGAGAACTTCGCTGTCATTGCAGCACACCTTTTCTGTGATGTCTTCACCTGATTAGCTAGGCAGGGTGTTGGCCCCTGCTGCTTGCTGATTGGGGAATGCGGGACACACCTACTGGTGCGTGTCCTGCATTTACCCAACACTGACTGCACCTTCAAATCTGCACTACTTGCAAGATGTTGGCTGTACAAGCGCGCCAACATAAAAATCACATATACATAAACAGGCTATTAATCTCATAGACAATAAGATTAGATTATTAACAATAAGCAAAAAAATAAAATGAAAACACTATATTTGGATAGCATTAACATTATCATGCGGCTGGGGAGAAGGATAATGAAGGAATGAGAGAAAGGTAAAAAAGGAACAAAGGGACAAGAAGGGACTGGAAGGGACAAGAAGGGGCATGAAGGAACAAGCTGCACCCTGAAATAGCCATCCTCAATAATCCCAGACAAACCAGGAGTCACTCAGGATTTCTCTAAACTGGTCCCTGTCAAGTACGGGGAGACAAAAGTAACTTATCGGACTTGAAGAAAACACCACAACAGGTTAAAAAATCATGTCAAACCTGGTGAAACTGCCCATATTTCCCAGCAGCTATATAGGACAGTCTCTCAGTACTCACAAGGTGAAGTATTCCCTCCACCCATTCATCATAGGTAGGAGGTGCTGATGATCACCATCTATGAAGGAGAAGCCTCTTGGCCTCAACAATGGCAGCCATAAACCAGGCATTCAGTGCCTGACTAGCTACCATATGCTTCTGAGTGTTGCCCAAAACTAAAAGTGATGCATCCAAAGGCACTGCAGAAAACCTAGGACTGCCTCCATAGTAGGCAAAACTTGGTCCCACCAAGCCTTAAGGCTGGAACAATCCCACAGTATATGAAGCATGGTACCCCTTGCTGTATCACAGTGCCAGCACAGAGAGTGCTGTACAAGACCCATAGCATGCAGAGTAGATGGGGTTTGTTACCATAAGAGCAGTTTTCAACTGCATCAGGCACCCTGTGGTATCTCTACACTCCCCATATGCATTCACCCAAATTTGATCCCTTTCATCCTTTAATAGAAAGTAACCCAATTGTCACTTCCACCGTAGATGTATATGCTGGAGACCCGAAGTAAAGTCCTCCAGCAACATATTGTAAATCATCCCCATCTTAGAATGCTTGGGGATCTCCCATGAGTCCCTCACTCTTCCAGACACCTCCACTCACCAAGAATCAGATGGTAACTTAAGGGACCATCCCAACTTCTGCCATAAAAGATGCCATATCTGAGGATACCACCATTGGTGTGACCAAGGGAGTGAGTACCATTGCTCCAATTCTTCAAAGGATATCAAACAACCTGAATCCATTGCAAACAAATCACATACTCTTTGAAGCCCCCTCCCAGACCACATCGGCCAATTGACAGGGGTGCCTTCTATCAGCACCTTGTAGTTGGACCATAAGAGCCATAGACGGATAAGTATGTCCCATCCCAAGCACAGACAAGACCTAGCATTCTTCCAAATATGAAGAGCATATACCTGAGCAGGAAGGAGTTGGGCCACTATCTTAGAATCCAAAAGCACACTCTCTGGAAAAGCCAAACCAGTTAACTCATTTTCCAGCTCAAGCCAATGAACTGAGGAGCCAAAGCATTCAGAATGCAACCACATCCAAATTTGGTGCAAGCCTACCACAATATAATAACCATTAAGCCAAGGGGAGCAAAATCCACCTTTGGTATAGGAAGCCATAAGCCGGAGCATGAAAAGCCTTGGCTTCCTACCCTCCCAATAGAATTGCAAGAGAACAACTACAAATTGCTGCCACCAAGAGTCCTCTATTCTAAGGGGTAGATATTGGATAACATACAATAGTTTTGGAAGAAACATGATCTGTATCACCTGAATCTTGCCCCAAAGAAAGAGAGAGTTGAAGATGACACCACCGAACCACATCTGCCTTTAAACTAGTGAGTAAAAAATATAAATTTAGAGAGGGCCAATCCACTAGCCAAGTGGATATAAGAATTCCTAAATACCAAATAGGAAAGGATGATCAATGCAAGTCAGGAACCAGAGATAATAATTCCACCAAAGATGAAGCCATGGGTATTACTTCTGTCTTACCCCCCAGTTGTTCTTCAATCCCAATAGGGTAGAGAATTGGTTCAAGAGATCCACTAGTTTTGGTAAAGAGGAAGCCACATCTGTTAAGGTCAGGAGAATATCATCAGTAAAAAACATAGTTTTGTGAATATGCTGATCCACAAGAAAAGCTGATATATCTGAGGATTCCCAGATTTTTTGAACTAGTAGTTCTGTAGCTAATACAAATAAAGTAGGGGATAAAGGGCACCCCTGCTGAGTGTCTCTCCATAGTTGAAATGGGGAAGACATTTTCCTGTTTGTAAAGGCTACTGCCCGGGGGGGGGGGGAATAAATGGCTTGTATCCAATGAAGAGAGTCTGAGCCAAAGCCAAATTTCTAAAGAACTGCATAGAGATAGGCCCATTCTATGAAATTGAATGCCTTTTCTGTGTCTAAAGTGATGACTGCAGATGCTCACTGGGCCCGATCATGATAACCAAAATAAATCTACCAACCTACAGATATCGTTAGCTCCATCCCTCCCTCTCACAACACCAGCTTGATCAAGATGTATCAAATTCAGTAAAATCCTAGTCAGGTGACCAGACAAAACTTTTGCTAAGACCTTATAATTAACACTGAGCAGAGAAATGGGGTGGTAATTAGCACAATTGTATGGGTCTTTTCCTGTCTTTGGTAGAACTGTAATCATTGCTTCATACATAGTCATAGGTAGTTCTCCCATCCTGCAACCCTCATCCAACAGGTATCACATTACAACAGTGATGGGAATACAGTGAAGACCATCACAGCAACATTTTCGGCAGTTCACTGTGATGGTCTGCTGGGTTCCCGACACTGTTGCCTCCAGGGTGTTCACCCCTTCCCTGAACCAACTTCGACTTGGAGTTGCTTAATTTAAATGTGGGGGTACGGGGGGCAGAGACCCCAACAGAAAACACTAGTTCCTCCAGTGACAGCACAACACCAATTCATGGTGTTGTGATGTCACTGTGCTGATAGTCGACAAATTCCATGTTATTGCAGCATGGTGGAACCCATCCAACAATATCCATTAACAGAGGCCCAACTAAATCTCCCACAGCCTTATAAAATTCCACAGGGAACCCATCTGGCCCTGGGCTCTTACCCCCCTTTAATTGTTGCACTGCTAACTGAACTTCCCCAAGCAAGATTGGCCAATCCAACTCCTGATGTTGTTCCTCAGATAATGAAGGTAGAGTCAAGGAGCCTAAGAACTCCCAAATATCTCCCATCAAATCCCTGAACCCCTTTTAGATGAATAAAGTGATGCATAATAATCCCAAAATGCATTATTAATATCATTGTGGTCTAAAATAATACCTTATCCCAGGTACCTTCCCAGAGGCCTCCATTTACTTTAACCGGTACACCAACAAACATCCAGCCTTGTCTCCCCCCTCCCAATAGGTTTGATAGGTCCTAAACAGACCAAATTTGGTCTGCTGAGTGTTTAGTACATTAATTTGAAACCGTAAGTCCCATATTTGTTGCAACAAAGATAAATCCCGTAAGCCAGATTTATGCTGCTTCTCTGATTGACCCAACTGTGTCTCCATATCTTGAAGTCTAGCTCGCTGCTCTTTTATATGTGCAGTAGAGTAGGCAATGATGCATCCTCTGAGGTATGCTTTCAAACCTTCCCACACCCATTTGGAAGCCCTGTCTCTGGTACAATTGACTGATAGATAGTCTCTAATCTCCTCTCTAAGCCACCCTTTAAACTGCGAGTCTGTCAAAAAACTAACATTACAATGCTACCTTGAGTCCTGAGAATCCCTCTGGCCCAAAGAAAAACTAAAAGTTATAGGACAGTGATCAGAAATTACCATGGGCTCAATCGAAACTAACAAGGTACTTTGTAACATAGTATGAGACAATAGGAATGAATCAATCCCACTGTAAGTCTCATGCACAGATGAGTAATATGTGTAGTAATAATAATAATAATAATAATAATAATAATAATAATAATAATAGTAATAATAATGTTTTATTTCCTGAGCGCAATTCAGCAGGTATCAAAGCACTGTAAAAAACAATCAAATCTCAGATAAATTAAAACTGATAAAAGACCACTAAAATATTCTAACAGATATCCATACTTAGAAATCAGGAAAGGCACATGCGTATAAATAAGTTTTTAGGGCAGTTTTAAAGCTCTCCGCTGTCTGGCACTCTCGTACCAGATGAGGTAGAGAATTCCACAGGAAGGGAGCAGCAAAGATGAAAGCCTGAGCTCATGAAGTCTTCAGATGCACCCTGGGAATCTCTAACAGTTCCTCTTTGGTTGAGCGGAGTGGTCTGAGGGGGCAGTAGGGACTCAGAAGCTCTTGTAGGTAACTCAGACCCAAACCATGTAGGGCTCTAAAAGTCAGTAAACCAACTTTAAAGGTGACCCACCACTGACCTGGCAGCCAGTGCACAGCAAGCAGCACAGGTGAAATGTGACTGGATCGAGTTGACCCAGGCAATAACCTGGCCGCAGCACTCTGTACTAGCTACAAGCAGGGGATTTCAACCTCTGGAAGCCCTAGGTACAGGGAGTTACAATAGTCAAGGCGTGAGGTCACAAAAACGTGGAAAAGAGTTGGAAGATTGCCGGATGGAACAAGGTGCTTAATCTGGGCTATGTTCCTCAGATGATAAAAAGAGGACTTGACCACAGCTGACACCTGTGAGCAAAGTGTCAGCCCACCAATATCGCCCCCAGATTCTACACCTGTTCAGAGGTCAAGAGCTGAGAGCCCCCCAAGCCAAAGCCCAGAAGGCCACCCAGCAACCGACCCCTCTATCCGGTGACTTGGTTCCACAACTAACACCTCCGTTTTGTCAGAGTTTAGTCTTAGCCAACTGGAATTCATCCAGTCTTAAATTTTGGCAAGACAGTTGGAAAAGATTGAGAGCGCACTATCCTGATAGGGCAAAAAAGACAGGTACAGCTGAGTATCATCTGCATAACAGTGAAAACTCAACCTGTATCATCTTACAATGTCTCCTAATGGAAGCATATGCACTGCAAACAGCGTGGGGGACAATACTGAACCCTGCAGGGCCCCACATGGTAGGGAGAAGGAGTCAGAGGAAAAAATCCCTGATACAACCCTCTGATACCTGCCTGTGAGGAAAGAATGAAGCCATCTGAGGACTGTACCAGACAGGCCACAGATGAACTGCAGGAGATCAGGAAGAACCCCATGGTCCACGGTGTCAAAGGCTGATGAGAGATCCAGAAGGACCAAGATAGAGCGGCACTTCTGGTCTCTAGCCATCATGAGATCATTGAGTACCCAAACCAGAGCAGTATCAGAACTGTGTCTCTTATGGAAACCAGACTGGAGAGGATCATAGATAGTGTGGATGGTAAGATGGTTCTCCAACTGTTGTGCGACACTTTTCTCAATAACCTTCCCTATAAAAGGGAGGTTAGAGATAAGCCTGTAGTTTGCAAAGGAATCTGGGTCAAGAGATGGCTTCTTGAGAAGGGGAGTAACCACAGCCTCCTTCAGGGAGCTAGAAAACTCCCCCGACTCAAGTAAACACCAGATTAACTCTGCTAGAACCAGGCCAATCACATCTACACACCCTATTAAAAGGCAGGGAGGGCCTGGGTCTAAACTACAGCAAGTTGGCCGCATACCCAGGAGAAGCCGCATGATATCCTCGATTGCCAGTCAGTCAAACTCAGCCCAACAGAACAGAGGAGTCCCGAATTCATTCCAACCACCAGTAACTCCCATAGGGCACGATAAGTGAATCTCCGACCTGATGCCGGCAACCTTATCGGCAAAGAAGTGAGCAAACTCATTGCATTCAACTTGCGACAAGGCTTTCTGAAGTCGTAGACAGGCTGGATTGTACAGTCTGTCTGTCATTCAGAACTGCTGAGCTGGTCGGTTCGGCGCAGAAGCTATCTTCCTGGACAGGAACTCTGCCTTCTTACTAGAGATCGATGATTGATAGGCCCTATAATGTTTCATCAGTCTAAGCCTGTCGGTATCTAAGCCAGATCTGTGCCAAGCACGTTCTAACCTTTGACTCATCTCCTTCATCCGCCTCAAGGTCCCATCAAACCATGGGGACTGAGGGCGGAGAGTAAGCTGGCTAACACAGAAAGGAGCAAGGGTATCCAGATCTCCAACCGCTGCGCAGTTAAAAGCCTGAAGTAGATTCTCCAGACCCTCGCTTACCTCCATTATTCCTGATAGATCCAACACCGCCAAAAGGCCATCAGGGGTCAAGCCCCGTAACAGGCAGTATCAGACCATCTCCATTGGGGCAGGCCTATAAGGAGGAGCCAGAAAATTGAACCTGACGATGTGACGGTCAGACCATCCAGCTGGTTCCACCACCAAGTCAGAGGCCTCCAGCCCCAGGATAAAGACCAAGTCCAATGAGTGACCATGAAACTACCTGTGTGAAGCCCAAAGAACTCATAAGTTGGAGGAAGTTTTGTCCCAACTGCGAGAGTTCATCATCGATCCATGCATTGAAATCCCCCAGCACCATCAATCTGGGGGATTCCACCACCATATCGACAATGAAGTCCACGACTTCCTGCAAAAACTGCCTCTTGCCTCCTGGTGGGCGGTAGACAAGAATGATTTTGCACCCCACACCTGCGGCTACAGTACACTCAAAGGACCTGTTATCCTCAACTGGCACATCAACAAGGCCCAATTCTGATTTAAAACAAATTTCTACACCCCCGCCCCTACGACCCAACCTTGCCTGGTGTATCACCAAGAAACCGTCTGGAATCGCTGACTCCAAAATGGGACCAGCATTTTCATCCAGCCAGATCTCAGTGATGCAAGCCAGATCAGATGACCCAACAAGGTCAGCTACAATAGCTGACTTGTTTTTTCTAGATCTGGCATTGCTCAACACCATGCAGGTCAGGTGAGAAACCAGAGCAGTATGAGGTACCGAACCACTAAACTTGGAGCCCTTGAGTATGGGCACTAAACAAGGTGGCCCTCGTTCAGTGCACCATTTCACCCCAGGGTGTCTTCTGGTTCCCACAACCCCAATCAGGCCACTCAGCTCACTCCCCCTCCCCGGTCCACCACACCACACCTTCTCCTCCTTTCCTCCAGTAGTATTTTACTGTAGCATTGCTGATGCACCATACATCCCAAAACCCATAATCATTCCTAAGCTTAGAGAGTACACTGGAACATGCTGTTACAAGTCAAGCTGGGTTACCACTCCTATTAAATATGGGGTCCAAGACCTCATTCATATCTCCAGTACCCCTATCCTGGATGACCTGCAAAAATAAATGAAAAAAGGTGGCACTATCTGTGTTTGGACCATACACCGACACTAATATACATGAGTTGCCATCCTAGGTGCCTGTAACCAATACCCATCTCCCCTGAGGATGTCGATATACCAACATTGGGACTCAATTCACTTTTCTAGTCAATAATATCGTGAGTCTCCACCATTTGGAGGAAGCCCATGCAGTGAAAATCTGCCCTTTCCAACTGGCTTTAAGTCTATCCTCCTCACTCTGCTGTAAATGGGTTTCTTGTAAAAACATTATTTTCCCCTTCCCCGACTTCTTAACATGGGTTAATACCTGTTTCCACTTAATGGGACCATTCAATCCCTGAATATTCCAAGAAACTACCTTATAGGATGACATATCACTATTATCCTATCCCGCAGGGTGTAAACATGTCTGGCCCCCCTCCGTCCACGGCAAAAGAAAGAAATCAAGTGCTCACAGCTCAATTGTCCAAAACTTCAACTAGCAATTGAATAAGAAAGGTAGTATACACATCACACATATATAAAATAGGCAGCAATGAAATTGTCATGAATCCCCATCATCATTTGCACTGGGTATGTGCAGTGCCACTGCCTCTGCTCCACGGCACCCCAAGCCTCAAAATAGAGTACCACCCCCTCATGGTGGTAGAAGAAATCATACTATATGAGCCCAGTCTATAACAAAAAAGGTCAAAACCCCAGCAGAGAAAAGAAAAAGAGAAAAAGGAGCAACCCCTCACAACCTAGCATACATGTGCTTTTTAGAGCTAAAATAGGATCCAGAAAGAGATACTTGCACAATAGCCCTCTGAAGATGAACAATGAGGACCCAAACATACAGTAAGCCCAGTTCAAAATACAAACATATGATAGCATATCACAGAAACAACCAACCAGACACTTGCACACATAACAAAGTTGACAATAGCCCCCAGAAAGGAGATAGGGCTTACTTCCATACAAGACTTCAGTCCAAGTCTGTCCCTTTCACTATGAACACAGCAATTTCCCCAATAATGGGCCAGCCAGAACTGAGTCCCTTGGTTGCAGGATACATCAATCGTGTGCCTCCAGCCAGTCAAAAAATCATCCCACCCCAGACTGAGGAGTCCTCTAAGAACCCCAAGTCAAGAATTCCCCCTCTTCATACCCACAATAACCCACACAAAGGTGAAGCTCTCTGGGAAAGCTGCTCAAGTAATCCCACAGGGGCAGAAAAGGTCCAAGCTCTTCCCTCGTTCCTCTTAACCAGAGTTATAGGAAGGTGCTCACGCCATCAATATGAATAATTTACCATTATCTGCACCCACCATTGCCCAAAGGGAAGCAGAGACCCTCCCAACAACTACACCCAATTAGCCCTCAAAAACCACTAGAACCCCCAAACCCCAATCCCCACCTCACCATCCATTAACAAGTGTTCAGTTAATTCCCCCCAGAACCCCTGAGAACCTTTCACACTCCTTCTAATATATTGTGAAGTCTCTGTAGTCAAAAAATAAAATTTCCATCATAAGCTTACAAGGAAGGGACAACCACCCCCCAACTTCCCCTGCCCAAAGGCCTTACCATAACAAAAAGATGTAGCCTCTTAACAGGCTATGGGATGTGTCAGAGCTGTTCCATAGATGAGGTAGTCTGAGATCCACAGCTGTGGTTCTCTGACAAACCCAACCTGCCTGACTGCCACCCACAGTCCAGGTCTGAAGCCTCCAGCCCCTCACAGAAATGCAGGTAGTCTGAGAGCCACAGCCGTGGTTCTCTGACGAACCTGACCTGACAGACTGCCATCCTCAGTCGAGGTCTGAAGCCACCAACCCCTCACAGAAACACAGGTAGTCTGAGAGCCACAGCCGTGGTTCTCTGACAAACCCAACCTGCCAGACTGCCATCCGCAGTCCAGGTCTGAAGCCACCAGCCCCTCACAGAAACATAGGTACGGACTTGCCCTCAGGGACTGATTACCTCCAGGAAGGGAGCCCAAGCTGCCAATTTTTGCTTTCTTTACATGAGGACAGTTGTCCCTGGGTTTAAATCCAGAGTCTTTTACTGCTGTGGCCCACTGGCTGCAGTCAGCCCCAGGAGCACTCCAATTGGCTCCATATAGCTCTGCACTGTTAATGTTTGATTATATTGTGCTAGATTACGTTTTCTGTTAAAACTGTCTTGTTTGTATTTTATAGCTGAATTTTTCTGATTTAATGTAAATGCCTGTATTGTTTTCCTCATAAGACCAGTGGCGATCTCAGCTCAGGCCTTTGAACCCCTCCCCTTCACCTTTTTACGCTAGTATTGTGTTTTAAATAGCCCTGTTATTGCTCTCTGACTTTGAGGCACCTTGACTAACATCTTGGTCTGCAACACCCCCGGTTTAAGCCAGTCTGCATTTCTTTTAGCTCCATGAGCATCCCCACCCCCTCTGACTTTCTTATTTAATTCTCCTTTGCCTTCACCTTCTAGGTAGTCTGAGAGCCATAACCGTGGTTCTCTGACAAAATTGACCTGCCAGACTGCCACCCGTAGTCCAGTTCTGAAGCCACCAGCCCCTCACAGAAACACAGGTACTGACTTGCCCTCAGGGACTGATTACCTCCAGGAAGGGAGCCCTAGCTGCCATTTTCTCCCATCCACCCACTCCCCCAGGTCCTGATTAAATACACATAAACCCGGCCCCGGCTTTCTAGCTCACTCCTCTCTAGCTCCCTTCCCCTCCCCCATCTTTATTCCACTATGTGTGTCAAATCGTGGAACCTGTTCTGGTCCTTCTTCTATCTCATATCGCATGCCCAATAAATGCCACCTCAAGCCTTTATTACTGTGTATACTAATCTGATCTGCTCTGTAACTAGTTCCTGTCCCTATGTGGATATATGCCTTTTCAACTCCCAATTCTTCAACACTGTTTTCATATTACCTTTAACGCTGGTACACGAAATGAATTACCACCTCAGCTTATGACTTCCGCCAACATCATAGAGGCGTCAACTCTACAGAGAACAGTCAGAGTACTCATCTCTGCCACCCTTAGTGGGAAGGGCAAAAAATGTTGGGGTGCGCCCCCCACAGGACGATGGCCCACAATGACGTAAAGGGGTTACCAGTACTAAGGGGTTACCACTCTAAGAAAACTTTTACTCCTTCTTCTTCTGTGCTTTGGAAATGTGGAGCTCAATCTGGGGCCACCAGCTGCAATCACATCGCCCTCTGACCTTGCCACACTGAAAGGCATGAGTTTCCTCCACATTAATGTATGCAGTCTGTTAAAAAAGTTCTCCATGATCCAGGCCTGGGTCCTCTATACTCGACCAGACATCATAGTGGTTTCAGAAACCTGGCTTAGACTGGTCACCTCTGACAGGGAAGTCAATTTTCCTAACTAGTTACTATTTAGAGCAGGCAGACACTCTAGGGGTGGAGGGGTTGCCATCTATGTCAAGGATAGGTATAAGGCATCCTGTCTGAGTGCTTTATCTGTTGCAAATGCTTATGAATGTCTGTCTCTTCAAGTCACCATCTCGCACACTTCAACATTATGTATCATAGGGTGCTATAGACCTCCTTCTGCTGATCTACAATTGTTACCTCATCTGAGTAATATCACTAAACAACAATCCTCAGAAATAATTATTCTTGGGGATCTTAATTTAGACTGGCTATCTAAAACTGCCGCTCCTCTCATAGCTTTCTGTGACACCCATGGATTATTGCAACTTATTGTCAAACCAACACAAGTAAATAAAAAGAACGTGGATAACAGCTCCCTGCTAGGTGTTATTCTAGTGAATAAACCACATCTCTTCTCCTTTGCCGGCACCTTCTTCAGTGATATCAGTGATCACTCATTTATTGCTTGTATAAGATCAAGCAACAAACCTACTACTTCGCCAAAGTTTGCTGCCAAGAGATCTAGACGGAATTTTAATCTCACTGCCTACATAAACGAACTGAAACACTCCTTGTATTGACAAGAGTTCTGTTTGGTCAAAAACATGCAATCAACATTCGACATATTCAGCAAAATTATCCTAGACGTCCTAAATAAATATGCCCCTATAGTTAAGGTGCAAATAGCAAAAAATGCATGTAGATGGTTCACACCATTATTAAAATCTGCATTGACTGAAAGAGATAACCTACGGAAAAAAGCATGCAAAACCCAGTCTGCTGCGAACTGGTGCAAGTTCTAAAGGGCACAAAACTCATGTACTAGAATGGTTAGAGATACAAAAGCTGCATACTATCATTCTGAATTTCTCTCTACCTCCAAAAATCCTACAAAATTTTGGAAAACCGTCAAGGACTTGTCTGGTCACACATCCAGTGGCTCACTACTTGATGAAATCTTCTTAAATAATAACACCATTAGTGACAGACTGGAAGTTCTGGATGCCTTCAATAATCACTTTGCAACTGCATGCTTAGCCTTCGACAATTTCCCTGCAAATTTGATACGCTGTCAGGTGGATAATCAAGGTGCAGATCCTAGTGTCACCAATTCAGTCTTCTCCTTGCGTCCTACTACTCTGAAAGAAGTTGAAGACCTATTGCTAAAACTGGATGTAAAAAAAAGTGCTGGTGCAGACACCCTCAACCCATATTTTTTGAAGGTGGCCATCCATGTGTTAGCCATGCCCATAACCCATTTATTTAACCTATCATTAACTCAAGGATCCATTCCTTCAATATGGAAAGCAGCGCACATCATACCCCTGTTCAAGTCCCAAAATCCCTGTGATCTAAATAATTACAGACCAATTTCAATTCTCTTGGTCTTGTCAAAATTACTGGAAAAAGTCGTAAGTAACCAGCTGAGGCAGTATCTAGAAGCTAATAACCTGCTTAATCCAGTTCAATCAGGGTTTAGAGCTAAACATAGCACCATCACGGCACTTGCCAAAGTAACTAATGACTGGCAAAGAGAGCTAGACAACAGGAATTACACCTACGCCGTATTCTTGGACTTGAGCCAGGCCTTCGACACTGTCGACAATTCTCTGCTACTCTCTTCCCTGACCTCACTAGGTGCTGACCCATTATCTCTACAGTGGTTCAACTACTACCTCTCTGATCGTTTCCAGCAGGTGAAAGTGGAAGGAGCTCTCTCAGCTCTCAAACCTCTCCTAAGAGGTGTTCCCCAGGGTTCTATTTTAGGACCGATCTTATTTGCAATATTCATCAACAATATTGATGAAAGCATAACTAAGGCCAACATTCATATGTTTGCAGATGACACAGTTCTTTACATAAGCCACCCATCATTACAATCAGCATGTAATGACCTTCAATCTAAGTTCAACCTGCTGCAACACCAACTCCTAGACAAAAACTATTACTTAACTCCAAGAAAACAAAAGCAATGCTCTTTTCTCCCTCTGCCCAAATGGTAAATTCAGCCCTATCAGATCCTGTGCCGCAGATTACTACAATTCTTGGTGAGAAGTTGGAATTTGTCCCTAAATTCAAATACCTGGGAGTATGGCTGGACCATAGGCTCTCATTTATAGAGCACATTGAAGAATTACTCAAAAAATTACCATGGAGACTTGGCCTGTTCTTTAGGATAGCCCGCTTCTTAACTAGAGATGCCAAACTACAGCTGGTACAATCAACCTTTCTATCCTTGATAGACTATGCTGACATCCTCTACAGTCACTGTCCCATTTCCTACCTCACCAAACTTGACACATTATATCATAGAGCTTTGAGGTTCATCACAGGCCTGCCTTATTCCACTCACCACTGCTCCCTATATCAGTAAGTGGGGTGGAGTTCTCTTCAATTCAGGTGTGATAAAAATGCAGCCTTATGGACCCTGAGAGCCATCTCCAAAGAACTGCCCCAATACATTACAGACTGTCTTCCTATAAAACCAATAGGCAATTATACCCTGAGAAGTTGCAAATCTCTCCTACTGATGGTTCCCAAAGTTAACTCTCACTTTGGCAGGGCTGCTATAAGCTTTACACTGTCCTCCTTGTGGAATAAATTGCAAAAACAAAACTGAAACTGAGGTCACCCATCGGCATCTCATCTTTCAAGCTCTTATTTTCACATCTCAGAAATAATCAGTGCAATTGTTTTCCATGACCATAATTTGTCATCATGCTAACCTGCACAATTTAACCATGAACGAATTACTTCTAGTGCTTGTCTCCTCCTTGGTCCTGGTCTGTCATCATGCTTTCATGTAACACCTTGATGCCTCTGTCCTCCCTTTGATACTGGTCTATCTTCCCACTTTCTCCAGCCTTCTTTTCACAACTCTATACTGCACTCATCCACAATCTACATGCAATCATACTATAAAAGTCCTAACTCCCCTTTCCCTCTCCCCGTAGGCCCCCACCGCCACATCACTTCTACCAACCTATCCTTGGGACTTCACTTCTCACAATGTTTATCCTTTACATATTACATACCTCCTGGTACCCCATCTGCCATTAGTTGGTGGTTCTCCAAGCCATTTTCATGGCTAGTACTAGTGACTGCCCCTGGCAAATGAACTAACTGGTACTTCTATACAGAGAACATGGTTTATATACAGTTGCATGGTTCAATGGTGGACCTGACCCCTTGTATTTGAATCGTCCTCTGTTATGGCTTGCCTTGTCTTCTTTTTGTCATATGACTCCCCTATTACTGCACCATTGTGTTTGTGTTTATATACTTATTTACATGTATTTATATGTTTTTATGATGGATGTTACCCGACCCTGTTCTAACCAGGTCCATCTTGTAAAATAGCTCTGCTCAATGATGTTTGCCTGGATAAATAAAGATTTTGATTGATTAATTGATAGATTGAGAGAAAAAATGCCCATGCCATTGTTTTAGTCTCTCAGTCCATAGTATCCTTGTCTTACAATGGAGGACGTGGTGGTGAGATCTGAGGAACTGAAGTGCCCAGTGAAGTGGAATTCTGACTGGAAGCAGACCACTGTGGATTAAGCACCTGACTTATCCTTGTTCCAGCCATTACTTCATTTGCTGCCAAATGGAGTAGATCCTAAATAAACTGCCATGCAGCCTCCAGCATTTCAAAAGACTCCAAACTGTTGTTTACTCATAGCTTCAATACAGCCAGGGGTGCAAGAAAACAACAGAGTCCCTTCTCCCCGACAATATCAAGAACACAATCAAATGCCTACTGGTTCTCCACCACCCTCTTTGGAAAATCCAGTCTGAAATTAATCATGCTCCTTGCCATATAATATCTTTGAGAGTCCATGCACTTCTGAATATATTTTAAGGATCTGTGAAATACAGTAGCTTGAAAACCACAGGCCTAGGACATGCTGAGGAATCTTCAATTGGGGGACTAATCAGAACTCTGTGGGCCCACTCAATCTCTACTACAGTGCCACCTAGCCATTTTGAGCCATTCAGGAAGATGGGCTTGTAGAAAGGAAAGCATATCACTGCCCTCAAACCTCTCTGGGACACCAAAATGCTTACATTACTTGACCTACTTCTTGTCTCCTGATTATCAAGCTTCTACCAAAGGGCCTGAATTTCCTGTTCTGCCAGGCCGAGCTGCCTCTCTGCAGGATGGGCCCAATCTTCTAGATGACTTATTCGGGACTATGTTTGCTCAACTTGATGCCCAAGAGCTTCTACAGACACTCGCAGAGCAGTTAATGTCACAGTAATGTTTAAATCTGTACGAATACTGCCCATAAAGGTTTTAATCTCACTCAATTCATGGGCTACAAGACTTGATTCTCTTTCTCTCTCTCTCTCTCTCTCTCTCTCTCTCTCTCTGTGCATCAGGGCCTGGAACAGTGCTATCATCTGTAGGTGGAGGAGAGGCCAAAATGTATATTTTTTCTTAGCCAGGAGGGCAGATTTTTCATTATCCTGTTTCCCTGCCATTTCTACCAACTGGAAAAAAGATCCAAATTGCCAATCACCACCAGAAAGGGTGTAGAATTTTAAAAAAAGCAACCATGGAGCAGAGCTACAGGAGTCTAGCTACACTTAACTTGGCTGTATCACATGACCAAAAGATCACCAGTCACTTTTCTTTTTGACCTATCATTATGCACAAACAAACTTCCAGACTGCTGGAAAACAGCAGTGGTGACAGCTATTTTTAAATCAGGAGATAAACAGATTGTAATGAACCTTAGGACAATTTCTGTTCCCCTGATATTAGCAAAACTCTTGGAAAGAGTGGTTTTTAATCAACTGTGTAGACACTTAGAAGAAGGAAATTTACTTACAAAAGATTAATACAGTTTTCACGGTGGGGTACAGCACATCAACTGCCTTGGTCAGGTTGACTACAGGCATCTATGACAATATGGACAGTGGAATGCTCACTGGAGCCATTTTTGTTGACCTGACCTAGGCCTTTGATCTAGTAGATCATCCCTGCTGTTCGAAAAACTAAGAAATCTGGGTGTAGGGGACTACACATTAAACTGGTTTAAAGAGGTATCACATCAAGTCCATGAGGACTAGCGGAGTGTGGTCAATAGTGCATAGTCATCACTGTGAAATACTTAAGAGTGAGGCATGCAAAGTAACGCTTGTGCAACACTATGTAGTGAGGAGGTGCTCTAACCACACACTGTCAATCCTGAGTCCACTGATATGCTTTTTACCTCAAATTTCACTGGAGTTGTGGTCCATGATAGTGTGGTGTTGTAATAGCAAATCTACACTTGAGGAAAAATCACTACAGAAAAAGGAGAAGGAAAAATCATTACGAAAAAGTAAGTGCAGGACAGAAACTGGTCTCAGACCAGTTGTCATGGGAACAATTTTCTGGTGGCATTTTTCCATTAGCTGTTTTGCAGGGATGAGGTTTTGTCTTGTGACATCTTGACTGTGCTGTTTTTTACCACGCTGTTTAGTTTACAGCGATCTTGAGGTGGAACTTTTTAAAGACTGTTTAACCAAGAGGATGCAAATGGTAAAACTTAAGTAGATGAATCAGGGATAAGAACCATCAAATAGGGACTGCCCCAGGGTTCAATTCTGGCTCCACTCCTGTTTTCCATATTTATAAATGAACTACCAAATGTTTGTGACAAAGCATCAGTAATAATATATGCAGATGACACAGTTCTTTACTGTGCAGGTAAAACAAGAGTGGACCTACAGCAGAAACTACAACCCCTGTATAATGTGCTATAAACATGTTTTTTATGATGAACTATTACTAAAAAATAAACCTAAAGTAAATATTTTTGGAATACAACAAAAATTAAGGGGTATAAAAAATTATATAACAGTTAAAGGATTAAATGGTTATAAACTTGAGAAAGTATCATGTTTCAACTATTTGGGAAGAGTAATGCTAGATCAAACTTTGTCTTACAGTGATCACGTAACAAAACTTACAAAGAAGGTAAATGATAAACTTGGATTTTTGTACAGAAATAATAACAGTTTGACAAAATAATTTTAAACACAGGAGGACTGATGGAACTAAATAGTAAATTCATGAAAGCCCGAAACACAAAGTCATTAGAAAGACATCAGAAAAGCAAGACAGTGAGGCTCAAATTAAATTAAACATAACTGAGCATTCCTTTCCTTACTTTGGGCCAATGCTTGTTGACAATTTTAATGAAAAGGGGTTGGATTTTAATATTAAACCTAGTATTTTTATAAGAAATTTGAGGGAACGTATGAAGACACTGTCAACTTGCAGTTGTTTTAATGTACCTTGATTTTGTTATGAAATCATGATATACAGTTATTAAAAATGTATGGAATTCTGTACATATTGTATTGTATGAGATTTGTTATGGTTTTAATTCATGTTTTGTAATCTATTTATGTATTGTTGACCTATTGTATCCATTTTCCCCAGTCCTCTTTCCTGGTCAAATGCAATAAGTAAGTAAGCAAGTAACTAACTAATCAACCAACTAACTAAAAATAAATCTTCATGTTACAACTTCATTATTTTCTCCATAAGACATTAAAGAATAAGATGTGATACGTGGATGCATTTTATTTGTGGAGAATGTGTTAAATATATAAATATGATCTATTTTGGATTTCCACTTGCAGCGTTGGCGACATGGGTTCAGGAATGGACCTGGGTCATCGGAGGGCTGGCTGGGGGATAAGGATTGAGGGTCCCCAGGACTGCTGTGCTTATCAGGGGGGAGGGTGTGGGGTGTCACTGGCACTTGGTGACCTCTGGTAGAGGGTGGGGGTCACCACAACAGCCAGTGACAACAAAGAACCTAGGGGGTGGGATGGATGCTGGCATCATTGCATGTTCCCACCCCTGCTAACGGGGAAAAAACTAGCCAGCCCACTGCCTCCATGATGCTCACCCCTTTGCTGCAATCGGCTCCCCAGGCCAACTCTTGCCCTATCATGTTGACCATGGCACCCTTCAAGGGGAGGTCAGGTGCTACTGCCCCACCCTGGGGGGTAAGCCAGGGGGTTCCGGGAGGGTGGCTGATATGGGGAAGCCGCAGCAAGAAGAGGTCTGTGATTGGGTGGATAACTGGCAGTGAGGAGGGGTGCAAAAAGGAGAAAAAAAATATTATCTACTGTCTGCAAACATAAATGTAAAATAACAAAAATAGAAAAAAGAATATGGGGCGACAGTTGTGTCCAGCTTCATGGTATGGTATGCTGTTTCACGCGTCATATGTTAATGCAACATTTTGCAGCTGCCAGTGAAGTGACAACTGTTTTGTGCTGTGGTCATGCAGATACTTAGATGCAGTATGAGTTTTCACCCATAGGTGGCCCAAGTAGTGCTTTCACATTTTCAAAGGGGTCTGTCATTTTTAATGTCCTTATTATTTACTGTATTCATTTGAAAATTGGTAATCGGGAAAGGAACTCTGATCTGAGGCTCATTTCCCCTTGCAACCCTGGAAAAGGGCTACAGGAGTAAACAGTGTAACAGTTCAAAACTTTACATGATGGCAATAATGTGCAGATAATTAGCAGCAAGAATACATTAACTGGTATAAACATGGAACAGGATAAAGTGCAAAATATGTTGTCTAAGCAAAACTGGAGCTGAAAATTGAGATTGGCAGCAAGCAAAACAAAGTCAGTCAAAACAGGTGCAGGTGGGTGGAGTAAGGAGTTTCAGCTGGTACCTGATGGACCCTGATGAGGTGGAAGGATGAATGGGAAGAAGGAGGAGCTTGTTCCAAATTAATGACAAATGAGAGGAGAATGCAGATTGTCCAATAAAGGGAATGGGGGTGAGGGGTGGAAAACCCTTATAGAAATAATCATATGAAATGTTTGCATTCTGTACACATAAAACTTCCCATGTGACATGCATGCTGCAAGCATGATTTTTATGTTAAAATTAGAACTGATTGCATGCATGTGGCATGTGTGCAGCAAATGAGTGTGGCAAGCATGCGTTTTATCTTAAATTGGAACAGACTGCATGCATGTGGCATGCATGCAAAAAGCAAGTGGTCACTGATAACTGCCCACATAAAAGCTAAGTGACTTGCTCAGGACCACGCAGTATACAAGTGGGAGTTGATGAGGTTCAATCCCATGTCTTCAGGCCTCCAGGTTTGTATTTCAGTGCCCTTAACCACAACACTATACTGCCTGCATACATATGACTTGCTTGTACTTCAATAGAAATCTGCACACATCTGCATGCATATGGCATGCTTATAGTCACTGATACACTTTTTAATTTTCTTGTCCCCCCTATCTCAGCTACACAGCTGAACCATAGCACACATACCATCGGAAACACATGCAGTTCTTCCCACCCTCCATACACACACACACTTACCAACAGAACTACTTAATCTCTGTCTGGCCTGTAAGTCTACTATTTTATTTCCATAGTTTTGAAAGCTTCAGTGCAGACAGACTTAAAGCAGCAAACACAAAAGTAGCAATAACTTTGCACCAATCCACACTGTCAGTTCCCTCCAACATACACACACACTGTAGTAGGTGCAGCCATGCTGTTGCAGACAATCCACAAAGTATAAGGTGTATGTCGAGACTCTCTTACCTAAGCACTAGGGAACTAGAGGCAGGAGTCGTTAAGAGATAATGTCCATGGAACAGACTGCTGGGGCATGAATGGAGTTATTTTTTTATTACTGTTTTATACATTATGATGGCAAGTTGGAGATTAATGAAGGCCAATGTTTTACTAACAAGGTCCTTGTTAGTCAAGCAGTGGCCTTCATCAATTTCCAACTCACCATCATAATGTATAAAATAATAATAAAATAATCCCCCCATTCATTTCAGTGAGGTGTGCCCCTGCACTCTTCCTTGCCCTATGTCATAATGTGCCTGAGTGTGGGGATGTAGAGATCAGCTACCCTGGGGGGGAGGGCATAAGGCTGACTATAGTGGGGCTCCAATAATCAATGCATACCACACTGCTCTACTGTCCCTGATTGCAAGGAACAGCCCTCATTTTACCTCTGAAGACTGCTCTGCCCCTCATATATCCATCATGGAAAACATGCTGCTCACACAGAGGACGTCCTGTAAATTTAGACTTCATGGCAGGGGTGCAATTTCAGATTTCAATGGGGGGGGTCAACAACTATAGATGTTACGAAATTATATTTTGCCAGTGAAATTGCTGCAAAATTATCATTTTCGCAATGTGAAACATTTTGCAAAATTTCTCCATCCAATGGTATTTTTGGCCGGGTGCAAAGTTGAGAAAATTCACCCACAGAACTTGGAATTCCACCACAAAATGCACAATTTTCCTCCAAACTGCAACATTTCTCCTGCTCATGGCAAAAATGTTGTCGTTCCATGGGTGAAATTTCACGTTCCTCAGGCAAAATTTCACATTTCACACCTGTAAAATATTTTGTGAAATGAGAGAATTTCACAAAAAATTTTGCATAACAAAATTTCAGAATTTCACACATCTCTACCAACAACCAGTGGAGGCCAGGTGCCAGTTAGCCCCTAGAAGGCAAGCTTTGGAATATCTGTAATGTCTCTCAGAGGTAAAACTTATTTGTTGTGACTGAAAAGTGGTATGCAAATCAGGAAAAATTAAAATGTGTAAGATTCATTTGCCTATACACAGAGCAATGCATCAGATTTGGGCTTAAATCCACCTAGTTACTAGCTATTTTTTTACCTTCCTGGAGTTCTGCTCCCCCCCAAAAAAAAACTTTGCACCAATCTCAGTTCTCCCTGACTCCATTCCATGCAGTACCCATCCTATATGTCTCGTAAAATTACTCAAAGTCACAGAAATGTGAAAAGCACATCAATATTTTCAGTCCTTGCTCCTTCCCCAATTCCCCTATAAAAAAATATATTTACTTTTACTTACTCAGCCATCTGGCTGGAACCTGTGGCCTGGCCCAGTGTGCCAGCAGCCCGGTTTTCAGTCTGCTCCTCCTCTGTCCTTTTGCCTGAAGCTGGAACCAACGGTCCCAGGTCCCAACCATGGTCCACGATGAAGTCACCTCACCAACCTAATCAACCAAATCTGTTTTGCTTGCTTCTTACTTGACTGTTGCTGCACTACACTGATCAAGTTCTGTGAAGGCTGCTTGCACTGCTCTTTCCACTGGTGCTAGGCCTACAGTAGCAGCCACAGACACTGCCAGCTATTTCCCAAAATTTCTGTGATATTTCCAGAAATATCTGATGCTTTTGGCATTTAAACAGTAGGGGCAGCAGAGAGAAACTCTTCAAAAATTTTGCGAAATATCTGGAAATAGCTGCCAATGTCTGTGGCTACCACTGTAGCTTGCTGCCACTTGTGGCCTGTGCTGTTTTTATTGCAAGGTGAACCTAGTAGTGCAGGAAGGTAGCTTAGTTGTCGAGCTAACTTCCAGTTCACCCCCTGCCCCTTCAGCCACCAAGGGAGATGGAGACTCACTAAGAGTGGACCAGCAAAAATATGCCAACGAAACACTGCTATTGAGAGCTCAGTGCTCACTGACTCCTCCAAGCTATAGTGTGTAGCCTGTCTACTCTGTGGTGGGAAAGACAGTGTTACTCTCATGTGACACACATGCTTTTGCTTGGTTGGAGCTCCTCTACATCACATGTGATGGCACCACTGCTAGTAGATGGAGAGAGTGAGTAACACAATACAGACACAGTTGAGTGAGGAGTGCACCCGCAGCGTGAGTGCACACAGGCCAGGGGGCCACTTATGTTGCAAAAGATTAATTCCATATTTAATACCATTTTTGCCACACCATAAGAACAACCTAGGCACAAATGCAGTGGGGGCAACTGCCCCACTCTGCCCTACCTAAATGGCTCCACTGCTTTATGATTGAAATTTATTCTCAGGTGCTAATATCTGTACAAGTAAATACAATGGTTTCCACTGTGTTCTGAGGTACTGTATCTCCATGTTTCAGGATGTGACCCTGTCATTGTGTGAGTTAGTGTCCCTCATTGTCCCTTATTTTGAGTGTCAGTGTCATTCATTTCAGTGACAAAAAGTGAGGTGTGGGGCATGCTTCCAAGGCCCTATTCAGCACAAAGAGTGCTGAGCATAACCATAGTGTAAATGTTCCACGCAGAATGACAAAGGGAAAGTAAGTGATCCGTAACAGTCATGGAGAAACACCTTCATAGCACTAAATATGCATAAGGAGATTTGCATAGCCCAAAACAAAAAGGTCAGGCTTCACACCACAGAGGCCCCTCTTTGCACATCTGGAATGAGGGGACGTGGCTGAGTATATCTTAAGCATTTAATGCAGTAGGCAAGCAATACTTTACAAATTAATGTCAATTTAATGTCAAAAATCAAAGGATTTTATGGTTAGAATTAAAGAGTTTGCCTAATTTTAATGGAAAATCAATAGAAATTGTCCTGTCTGTCTAGGGAAGTGAAGGGGGCAATACCATAGACCACATCAGCATAGTCATAGACTGGGAACATCATTCTGGTGATTAGCTCATGGCTGACCAGAAGGGATAGACAGCCTTTGTTATGGTAAAAGGCACCAAGCTTAGGGCAGAGTGTCACATGTACAACATTGATGTGGGCAGAGAGGTCAAGCTTACTGTCAAGCCACACACCAAGGTACTTGAAGGATTAGACCACTTCAAGAAGGGAGCCATCTAACACAGAGAAGACATATGGTCTTGAGACCCTGGACAATTTTGGGCAGGTATCAAAGATCATAGACACTGTTTTTTTTTTCTTTAGCATTCTCCTTGAGATTGTTGGAATGGAACCAGTGCAGTACATTGTTGAAGTCTGTTGGAGTAGGTTTTTCCACTGAAGCTGTAGAAGGACCAGAGGTGAAGATGACTGTATCATCTGCATATATGTATATATGCAAGCTGACACAGGCAGAGGGTTGATCATGCAAGAAAATGTATTTAATTTCACACTGGACCTTGGCAGTCATCACTTACCCCCCAAAAAAAAAAAACACACATGGCCATTTCTGTAGCAATATATGCTTCTGAAGGTATTTAGGAAAAATCTTGGGTAACATGAATCTGAGACTGCAGGTTAATGTAACCAGAAATGTCAAAATTATTAGAGATTTTGTGTGATGTGTGCCAAGCAGAGACAGGATCTCAGATCATGAAACTCACTGTAGACCTTGGCAGTCATCATAATCACATAAAACCAACCCCTGAAAACCATTTTCTCCTTTTTTGAAGCAATATGTGTTTCTGGTGGTATTTAGGAAATACCTTCGTGAACCTGTATCTAGAATTTCAGGTTAAAGCAGCAGTGCATGACAGTGGTTCAAATTTTGGTCAATACCTTTCTATTCTATTTTATATTGCCCATTATCTGTTGACTTGTATACCATTCTTTCCCAATTTTGAGTCTGCTTTAGCACTTATTTTCAGATTTGTAATAATAAATGGAGTGCTTATTTTAATGTGGCTAAGACTAAGAGCTTGATTCTCAAAGCTCCCAGTGCAGCCCATGGGGCTTGCGCCACACTCAATGGTGCAAATTGCCCCTAGCACCAAACAATGCACCAGGAGCATTTCTCAAAGGCAGCCTGTGTCAATCACAGGCTGCCTGTCCCGAACAGGGCTTGTGCTACCCATGTGCCCCAAAATGATCTGTGGCATGATGCAAGGGGGCAGACAACAGCTGCCACATCCCCAAATGTCAGAGTTGCAAAACTCACTCAGCAGAAGAACTTCTAAGTACCCTTAGACCAGCTGGTCTAAGGGTACCTAGAAATATTTCTCTTTGAGAGTTTGGCACAGTGCACCAATGTGCAGTGGTCCCCTCTCCCAAGCCTCAGTCCCCCATCAGTATATGTAAACCCCCCTTCCCGATCCCTGATGTCACTATTAATGGTAAATATTAATATTTTCTAGTGGTCTAGTGGCCCTCCCCCCGATCCCCCATTATGCAACATTACCCTGGTCATTGGAGGCATAGCAGACCCCCACTCCAGCATGCAGTGTTCCACCAGCCTGCTCCCCCATCCCCAAACTAAACTGGTGACTGGCACAGCCCATCATTCACCACCACAGTCAACCACCAACTGAGTTCTCAATGAGTGCTGTACTGTGGTCAGTACATGCTCATTGGGTAACAGAAAGCTGTCACTCAATGGGTGTGTACTGATACTATACAGTGCTCACTGACAGCTCAGTCAGTGGCTGGCCATGGTGGTAAGTGGTAGGCTGTACCAGTCACCAGCTCGGTTTGGGGATGGAGGGAGCAGGGCGGTGGAACACTATTGTACTATTGTACAGCTATTATACAGTCAGTGTCAGTGGCTCAGCAGGTAGCACACTCGTCTCTGAGGCCGGGAGATCAGAGGGCTGTGTGTTCAGTTCCCACATCTGGCACTTGGGTTAATATCTCAGTACTGACACTGTAGTGCAGCATGAGAGGGGTGCTGCACTTCTGAGGTGCCGTCTTTCAGATGAAACTTTAAACAGAGGTCCCATCTGCCTGGATTGGTGGTAGTTCAGGTGGATGTTAAAGATCCCATGGCACTTATCGAAAAGAGTAGGGGAATTTCCCCGGTGTCCTGGCCAAATTTCCCTCATTCACTAAAAATACCACCAACAGCTTAATCTGGTTCATGGTCAGTTGGCATTCATCTGTATCCCCTTCCCCCAGGTCGTGCCTGAAAATAGGCAGGATTTGTCTAGTGCACTTACCCGGTCAACAAAAACTAACTAAATAAATAAATAGTGTACACATGTTGTGCTATAAGGTCAAGGGACAATGTCTGCTACATGCTAGTTCATTTCAGTCACATGAAACGTGATCATAAGCAATGAGTGTTTAAAATCAATAGGGAATACTGAAGAAAATCTAGTCTGAGCTATATTAAAAGGAGCATGGCTTTTATTATTTCATCTGCAAAAAAATAAGCAGTAAAGCACACTCAAAGTAGGAAAAAAGGTACCATACAAGACAAGAGATTGGGGTAATCTAGAATAAAAAAAAGTTAGGTTATTTTTTAAGCACTGTCATACACTGTTGCTTTAATATAACCAGAAATACTAAAGCTATTAGCAATTTTGTGTGACGTCTTCCAAGGAAAGACAGAATCTCAGAGTAAAAATCTTACCCTGTACCTTGGCAGTAATTTTTTTATGTGATAACGGTGAGTCTTTTACTGCGCTGATCACAAAAACTGAAAGCAAAAGCACCCGACATCAAAAGGGTGACTAACATTACAGCGAAGGTCTCAAACAGCAATGGTCGCTTCCTCCAACAACAAATACAAATAAAATAAGTGTTTTATGTGGGGGCTATGCCCAACCCCGCACCCCCCAAACTTAAAATAAAGAGGCGTGGACCCAGGAGAAATGTACAAAATAATAAGAGCAGAAAATGTTTCCCCTAGAGCCAGACCCTAATCCAGGTCTGCTGCTGTCAGGAGAGATGGCTTATACCACTACACTAAACAGCCAGCTCAGCAAGACTTGGCCAAACAACTCTCTATATCCTGCTGTAGTGAGTGTGCCTCACTGCTACACTCACTCTACAGGATATAGCAAATTCCTTTCCTACTCACTCTAAACTATGAGTGGTATTACTGAGTCACTCATATTGAGCAGCTCAATAATACTCACTCGTATCACTGTACACCACAGTCATCACATAACCCTACCCCCAAAAAAACACTGTTCCCTTTTTGTAGCAACATTTGCTTCTTGTGGTATTTAGGAAACGCTTTGGAAACATGTATCTGGAATTTCAGGATAATATAACCAGAAATGCCAAAGGTACAGTAGTAGCCACAGACATTGCCAGCTATTTCCAGATATTTTGCAAAATTTCTAAAGAGTTTCTCTCTGCTGCCCCTACTGTGGAAATGGAGAAAGCATGAGATATTTCTGGAAATATCACAGAAATTTCAGGAAATAGCTGCCAGTGTCTGTGGCTGCTGCTTGTATTAGTGATTTTGTGTAATGTCTGTCAAACAAATACAGGCTGTTATAGTAGAACGCTCACCCAGGATCTTGACAATCACCACATAAGAACCCATCCCCCACGAAACCAGCTTTTATCTTTTTGTAATAACATACACTTCAGGTGGTGTTTTGGAAACACATTGAGGAATATGTACCTGGAATTTCTGGTTAATACAACCCGAAGCATCAAAGTTATTAGTGATTTTTGTGTGATGTCTGCCAAGCAAAGACGGGGGCAGCATTTTCAAAGTGTGGCACAGGGCTTGCAACAAGCCCTGCACCATGGCACTTAAGTTTTGACGGTGCACCAAATTCCTTCACTGCAACTGCACCTGATTCTGTAATCTCAGGTGCAGTTGTTACAGTTTCCATAATTTATTTCAGCCTGTGCCAGATAAAAAAAGGCCCTCGGTATTGCCTCAAGCTAGGCCACAAAAAGTTGGTCTAACTTGTGGCAATTGGAGCACGGGACTGACTTTCCTGATCACCCACCAGGGAATGCTACAAGCCCCATGAGCCATATTTCAGGGCACCTGGGGCTTCCAGCATTTTCGCCGGTTTGAAAATCCTGCCCAGGCTCTCCAAGCAGAGTCTCACCCTGGATCTTGGCAGTAATCAGATAAAACCAGTCCGGAAAACCACTTATCACTTTTTGTAGCAGCATATGTTTCTTGGGTATTTAGGGAACACATTTGGGAACATGAATCTGGAATTTTGGTTAATATAACCATAAATGTCATGTTATTAATGATTTTGTATGATGTCTCCCAAGCAAAGCTAGGATCTCAGAGCACAAAACTCACCCTGATACTTGTTAGTCATCACATAAAACCACCCCCACCCCATAACCATTTTCTCCATTATGTAGCAACATGTGCTTTGGGGCATTTTTGGGGAACACCTCGAGAAGCATACATCTGGGTTTTTAAGTTTATACAACAGAAATGCCAAAGTTAAAATGATTTGTGTGATATCTGTCAAGCAAAGACAGAAAACCTGCCTGGATCTTGGCAGTCATCATATAAAACCACCCCCTGAAAACCTCATTTCACTTTTTCAGCAACATTTGCTTCTGGTGATATTTGCTGTGGGAAATACCTTGTGGAACATGCACAGTATCTGGAATTTCAGGGTAATATAACCAGACATGCCAAAGTTATTGATGATTCTGTGTGATGTCTGCAACGCAAAGTCAGCCTGAATTTTGGCAGTTATAATGTAATATAAAATCACCCTCTTTTACTTTTTGTAGCAAAATCCACTTGTGATGGTATTTAGGGAACACCTTGGTGAACGTATGTGGAATTTCTGGTTGACATAACCAGAAATGCAAAAGGTGTAAGCAATTTTGTATGATGTCTGCCAAGCAATGGCAGGCTGTCTGAGCAGAAACCTCACATTGGATCTTGGCGGTCATCACATCAAACCTTCCCATCCTCACTCTTACAGTATTTTATTGGCCTGGGCATTTACAAGCTGGTAGGGGACATTTTGGGGAACGTGTGTACTAAAGTTCTTGTTTATACCTCAAGAAATGTTAAAGTTATTATTTCTTTTGACTGATGTTTGTGAAGCATGTACATGACCAGAGTAAAGACATTTGAGCTGCTCTTTGTCAAACTACACACAGATGCACCCCTGGGAAAACACTTCACTGAGTAAACCACAGCATAGAGCAAAATAATACAATTGAACTAGTGGCACAGTTTAATATTTCTTTTTACCATAATGTATAGTATTTATATTTTCTTGTATTTTAATTTAACTGCAATCCTTTACTTTTTAAATTTTTTTAAAATGTGTTTTCTTTAGACTGTACAGTACAGTATGTACTACACAGTACCGTCCAGTGAATATCCTAGACTGGTATGCAGGATCCAGGACTCCCATCAATGTTGACAGCCTGAAAGACAAAAGGTGAAGATGTGTTTGGATATAAACAGCACCACTTCATCATTTGCATAATGTATTACTATGATCAGTACTCACTTGGTTCCCTACCACCTGCTACTTCCCTTCCTAGAGCTCCACATACTGGTTCCCATTGCAGATCAATGCCAGTGGCAAGGCTGTGCTATCTACCAGCACTGGCCAGTGCATAATTCCTCCTAATGGCCTCCCTTCTTTTGGGATCTCAATCAATAATGTAGTCAACCCTTCAGTATCCTGTAATGATGCATGATTTAACATTGCTTTTTTACATTGTGCTTTGTACTGCCTATTCACATGCATGTTACATGTATTGCAAATACAGTACGGTACTGCACAGTATGTGACAGTACATTAAAATGTAGTATGCACTCACTTGGTTGCAAGTCAGAACTAGAGGTGCGCAAAAAAAAACACTTTTGCAGGTGGAATTTAAAGAGCAGCTGACACCTTCAAGATAACTTTAACAAAACATAATATTTAGATAAAGTTCAGCTTGTATTTCACGATAGTTCATTATTCCTCATCCCCATTATGTATTGCTGAGGTCATTTGCATGAAAACAGGCTTTTTGTTCTTGAGGAGTTCATCTATTTCAATTGCTGTCTCCCTACCTGAGGTCATAATTCACTGCTTGTGACATCACAGTTACTCTCATGGCAACAGATTGTGATGTCACAACAGAGCATTATGAGTTGAAGTAGGGAGTAAGCTATAGAAGCAGATTAACTTTAAAGTAATTGCAAGGGATAAAAATAATGTATTCATGCACATGTTCTCAGTAATAAATAACTGGGAGGAGAAATCTAGAATATATGGAATACAAGCAGAATTTTACTTAATTATTATGTTTTTCAAAGTTTTCTTTGAGGCGTCAGTAGCTCTTTAAGTGAAAGTCTGACTTTTGCTTCTACTAAAGTTCAGAAATCTATTTCCGAACTTTGGAAATTCTGCCTGCCTTCACCCTACTTTATCCCTGTTGTCCATTGACCCCTCCCCCAATCTGTCACTGATCACTGCCCAATTGTCTGGAATACTAAATCAAATAAATCCCTGGTAACTAGCGGTCCCCCCCCCCATTCTATCACCTGCCTGTGTCCAGTAGTAGTCACTACTAGTCAGTGATGTAACCCCCATCCCTATCCCCATATAGTAAAATATTTTTTCCCTGGGGTCATGAACCCCTCTTCCCTATCTCTGATCCCTAGTATGTAGTTTTTTTTAAATTATTCCCTGGTGATCTAGTAGTTCGCTCCCCCCTCCCACCCTGGCAAGTAGTGTCCAACCTGTGACAGGGGAACTCCCTGCCACTGTAATGGACCACTTCTTTTTTTTTAAAACTCTGTTGCAACAGTTGTGCTGTTATCTCTCTTTAACCCTATCACTGTCTTTTCTAGTGAAAAATGTTGGCCACCTTTGGGTGCCCTGCCTCCTCTTTCTCATAGCTTTGTTCCACCTTTAATTTCTCTTCTTCATCTATAAAGGTCTATATCTTAGGGAGGTTAACTTGGTGACCTCTATGTAAAAAGTAAGAAAAAAATAAACCATGGGTGGGTTAGAATAAAGCCTATGACCCTGTTCTTTGTGTTTATAATCTAAGTAAAATGAATGAAGGGGTCTGTATGTAATAAAACCAGTGGAGCTGGCACTCCCCTTTTCTTTTTGTACCCCTTGCCACTCCTTAGTAACTTTAAATTGGCGTATTGGAAAGGAATAGAAAGGAAAAATGGAAAGGAATAGAGCTACAGCCTCTAGTTCATAGTAAATACCTCTTGGTCTTGCCGCTCCATACAAGTGGATTATTGTAGTGAGAGAATTCATTCTGTTATGGAAGACCAGGGTAATTAATGGTTCCTAGCCAGTAACCACATTTAGTAGGGAAGCGGAGTGAGAAAACTGCTAGCCAAATGTGACTGCTGTCGGATTTAATGCTTGCGGTTCACTAGTTTATACCAGCAGCCCCATATGTGGGTATACGTGTATAGAAAGGAGCAGAATTATGCTCAGAAGTGAAAACCTCATCCTAGCCAACATCAGTAAAAGCTGCTGTAATGATGGCAGAGTGCGTGCGGCTTGTTGGTTTGAAACTATTAAAATATTTGGCCAGGCCGTCACTTAGATGAATTGAAACAAATCAGGCCAAAATGAAAAGTTAGCTGATGGGCTGAAATATCAGCCATCAAGAAAAGATAAAAAGGATACTTGGTTCATTTTTAGGTGGATCTTAAAATAACGGGGCTGTCACTGAACCTCTGCTCTGGAACGTGCCCCAAAGGAAAATTCAAGCAGATAAAATATACTGCTTTAACAGGGAGGTCCCAGAAAATGTTCTGCTAGGCAAGTTTGTTATAGAGGACAGAAGGCACCTGTCATATAACCTCTACTCACAGATCCTGGTATTGAATACAGCCCATTCCTATGAAGACTTGGAACCCCTCTAAATGCTTGGCATTCCTGGCACCCACTCCCCTCTTGCTCCTAAAGGTATAGTAAATCAGTAACCTGGATGGCTGTACTTTCAGCAGCCTATCATATAATGCTTCAACATGTTGAAAGAGACAGAACAGCCTAGAAACCCAGCAAAAATAGTTCAGATTACAATATTCATATTCAAGTAAAATATTGGCAGGTCCTTTAAAAAATATCTCATCATGCATTAACCAGAAGCTCTCTAGGGGGAAAAGAAGGAGCTCCCTTAGGGAACCATTTTCCATAGGCCTTACTTCACAAACAAGTGTGGTCCCAGCACTTTCAAGGGAAGCCTCTGATGGTACTGAGCTCTTTAGGGCAGCAACAGCCCCTAGTGAAGGATTTTATAGTGCAGTACCTGTCAATCAAACTAAAGTGGAAAACCTTGGTGAGTACTGCAAGGCTAATGTAGCCTAAATTAGTCTGTCTTTGTTTTACATACCTTGGGGATGTTTCCACAATCATTATCTGGTTCTTCAGTATTGTATAAAGTGAAATAGGAACCTAAAAGAAAAGTTCTAATTATCAAAGGTTTAACATCACCTGACCCTTGGGGTGGGTGTAAAAGGATTGCATGCAGTGCAGTCCAGCAAATATGGTCAGTTACTTTTGAATGGTGTAGGTGAAGGAGTAGGGGAGTCTGTTGCTGTTCAGCAGGTGGAAACTGAAGAAAAGTTTGCCACTTAGTTTCCATTTATTTTCTGGTTTTATTCTGACTTTCAACATACAGTATTTCTTTTGCATTTTTTATGTTTATAACAAAAATAAACATCACACTACACAAAGTGTGTTAACTGAAAGTTACATGTTGTGTCCATTATCCCACACTTCCACACCATCCCACTCCCCCATTCCAAAACAGAGCAGACAACCAGCACAACACTCTGCTCTCCTTCACTGCTTTGCTGCCCACTGAGATGTCAATGAATCAGCGTGTGCTGTACAACACACGCTCATTCATTGACATCTCAGTGGGCGGACAGGCCATGTAGGAGATCGGCAGACTGTGCCAGTCACCCACTCCATTTTGGGATTGGGGGAATAGGTTGGGTCAATACCTGTTGGGGTGGGGTGGTCGGGGACCACTAGACCACCAGGGAATAAGTTAAAAAAATATGTGTACTGAGGATCAGGGATAGGGAGTGAGGGGGGGTTCAATACATCAGAGAAAAAGATATTTTAGTATATGTGAGAGAGGAATAGGGGTTACATCACTGACTAGTAGTGACTACTATTAGACACGGGTGGGTGATCAGCTGGGGAGGAGCTGCTAGCCATTGAAGGGATTAATGACACATCGGATGGGTAATCAGGTGGCTAGATTGACCACTAGCCATCGGGTGGTTGCTGACACATTGGGCAGGTGATCAGGTGGGTGGGGGAGCGACTGCTAGCCACCAGGGGTCATTATTAACAAGTTGGATGGGTCAGAAAAGGGTGCAAGTTTGCCCTAAACATTTGGAAGTTGCCAAATTCCATGAAAGTTCAGCTAAGGTTAAAATGAACTTTTGCGCACCTCTAGTCAGAATCCACTCACACTGGGTGGGTGTAGTAAACACCTGTCCCAGTAAACTGAGGAATGCCACTATAAAGTGGTTTGGAGGCATTTGCAGTCCTGTCACTCCCATTTGTAAAACACCTATACTGTGCAATGTGTTTATGGTGTCTCATTCCCAAGATTTACTTTTCCGGGGGGGGTCAGTGGGTTTTCAGTACAGCACTGTTAACATTAATAGCTTCAATGTTCACCCATTTTTGGTGTTGGGAGATTGGATCCATGTGCTTTCATTAGTTATGTACTTTTCTATTCACATCAGTTTTGTGCACGTGTGTACAAGTATTTCATCTACTGTAGGTAGAACATGAACCCATCACCCCACCACCAGTGATGGTCCACACAGTACTGTACTTTAGATCTGACCTCACAGTTTTACATAAGGAATGTATGCCAAAAAAAGTTACAATACAGTATTACATTAGAAACTCAGCATTTTCTCTCTACCCCTTCTGAAATCTGACCTTAAACGTGATCTACTGTGAAGCATCTTAGCACTGTGTCTTGCCCATGTGCTTCTGTCCCCAATTTGCTTTTTTCACTGGTCTGTGGACCAGTCATAAAAATCTGAATAAAGTGACAACTACCTCATTCTAACCTGATTGTGATATCATGGTGACCAGGTGACAACCAGTTTATGGGCAGTTGGAAATTCAAAATTGTCTTAATAAAATTATCCCAGCAGGGATGAAAATTTCAAGTTTGAGCTTGTTACAACTTTATAAATTATGTCTGTACTTGTTTTATAAAATATAGTACATTTTGACCAGGCGGTGTCATTTCACAACATCCAGGCACTCAGGAAACTAAAACCCACCAGTGCTGGAATTCTCTGGAAAACCATGGTCTTGGATGTGTCCTCTTTCCTCCCAGGATAGGAGCATTTAAAGGAAAACTGCACCCTCATATCTTGTAAATTTAATCTGTTTACATGTTAACATGCAATTATTTTCATGTAACTGTTAGGGATATATCTGATTGCTTCAGTTAATTTTCACTGTTCAATACTACCCACTGTAACTATTCTTGGGGGTGGGGCACCTCCATTTTCTAGTTGTTAAAATCTCATTGTCCCTGAGAGCTTCATAAGCATATGAGAATATGATGTGTCAGCACCCTTTAAACTCCACAGCATGTCTGTCTGCTTAATTAGATTTCAACAAAAAAAGTTGCCACAAGATGTGAAATACTACTTTTCCCTTCATTTGGCTTTGTAAACTGTCTGAGTTATAATGCAGGATTTTTCCCTTTAAACTGCATTCAATTTGTAAGTCTTATGGGTTTTTTTCAGGATATTTGTACTTTCAGCATAGCGACACATGGTATAACTGGGTGATGTGACATCATATTCTCATTTGCTAATGTAGCTAACGTGGACAATGAAATTTAAACAATCATAAAATGGAGACCCTCAGAATAGTTACAGGGGACTAGCATGAAAAGTAAAAACAAACTAAAGCAAACACATATGTCCCCATCAGCGACAGTAAAAGAGTTGTCTGTTGACATGGAAATAAATAAAATTTACATGATGTGAGAGTATAGTTTTCCTTTAATGAAATGTGACTGTCACCCAATTTGAACATTTCCTTAGTGTATGCATACTGTAGTTGGCTGTTTATGCTTTCTTGCACAGTACAGGAGTGTGTTTGGAAATGGATTTTTGAATTGGGCTTTGTTTATAAAGTACAGCATATGTGTGCAGGATTGATAAAACTGCTGCACAGTAAAAGGGCACACTCACCAGAACATAGTAACAAAAGAAAATTTTATTGGGGCATTACAGATAAAAAAAAGGATGCAACAAGTCTCCTGATATGCCATTCACACAGCGAGTGCACAATGGCGAAATAACTCACAGTGACAGTCTCTACAGGTTTTGAGATTGTCACTTTCAGGGACTAGAGGGTGAAATTACTCTCTTTCACCATCTTTCACACCCTCTTCAAAACAACTCTGACTCGGAGTTAGATGTCTTAGGAAAGGGAGGTTGTGGGGCGAACAGCCCCTGATAGAAAACACACAATGTCTCACAGGTGACATCTCACCTGTCAATATTGTAAGGTTCACTGTGCCACATGTCTACAATTTCTCTGTCAATGCAGCATAGCAGAACCAAGTCTCCCTACGTATCACTCTGCATATGAGGCTTCATCAGGGCATGGAGAAATAGGTTCTTGATCACTTCTTAAATAGTAAAACTCATAAATATTCAACAATTAATTAGGCAGAAAATATGTGGAAAAGAGCATACCACTGTAACAAACAGATAACATGTTTATAACAACAAAAAGTTCAGTTTCAACTTAGTTCTTGTAACTGTTTGATATATAATTTATTAATATATCCATATCCACATGTGCATTTCTGAATTAGAAAAAGTGAGCAAAACATTTTCAGGTGAAAAAAAAAACTTAATTCTAACAAGCCCAAAATAGCTCATACTAGATAAACATTTGTATTTCATTCTCAATTGTTGTTGAGTATTTGGTTAGAAATCAAAAAATGCAATTGCAACAGTGCAAACTGTACCAGATCACAGTATTCATAGAACACAAACCAAATAGACGTGGAGAAAACAAACAGGGACATGGGTAAGAAGGGTAGTGGGTGCAAAATGAAAACAAGAGAATAATGTCCAGAAGTGACATGGGCTGGAAATTTGAACAATCCCTTTTGGAGATATGGGGATGGGGAGTGGGATAAAAACTACCCATAAATGGATACCATCCACAGGGGCACAAATGATCCAAGTGGAAAGAAAGGAGGAGTAAATATACAACTGTTTCTCCCTTCCTCACATGAGCACTTAATGAAATGTGGCAAGACTGCTATGTTTTAAGATGGGGCTTTATAAAGTACATGGGTTCTTGTTTTATTGTATATAGTTTGGGCAGGCAATCTCATTTCATGACATAATGGTACTCAAGAGAGAATAAACCAGCACTGGTGGAAACTTCTGGAAAACCATGGCATTGGATGTGTCCATTTCCCTTCCAGGAGCACTTAATGATATATTGCCTCACTCCTGTATTTTATACATAGTACTGCATGTGAGGGATGGGGAGGGGCATTGAAATATTTTACAATGCAATACATTTGTACATATAGTGCAATACAGTACGCACTATGCATAATATTGTAACAATGTCATCACAGATTCTTTCACACCAATCTCAGTCATTACAGGACATACAGTAGAGTACAAAACAAGGCTGCAAATAAAAAATGCACACACAAAATACAGTACTATGCTTTCCAGCACCAATGCCATTCACACTCCAGTTGCACACCCTGCTTGGCAACCACATCTGGCAGCACTTTCTGCAAGTGTGCAATGTGTTGTCTGCAGTGCCTTCTTTTTAAAGTCTTCCAAAATTGTTTTTTGACATCAAGTTCTTGCTTTGTCTGAGTTTGTTTTTCCTCTGGATAAATGTTTTTTTTTTTCATGGCATGCCACACTGTCTTTATCTGATTCATATCTGGAAAACTGGTGGTGCAAAAAAACAGTAAAAGACTGTGATGGCTGCTTTTTAGTATGGCTGCTATGCAGCACTTACTCTAGTGGCATTCTAACCCAATTAGTTCCCACAGCAGCAATAGCCACTGCAGATGTAGTATCATGTTTATGGTCATTGCTTAAAAGAAGCAATGTCCTTCTGGATATTTTTCCTTATTTAGTTCTTCACTGCTCCCACAACAATATCTTCCCTGAAGAATTCACCATCCATGGTTCCTGTGGGTATAAAGCAAGTATAGGTAAAGTGGCATAGTTCACGGTATGAGACAGTAATTATCTTTTTCATTTGGCTCCTAAGATTGAACATTACTAACCCTCAAAAATGTACAAGGGACCATGACAACAGTTGGCTATGGAATCCATGACATAAAGCTTTAGAGGGTGTTTTGGTTTTGAATTCATGGAGTTCCTGCCCTTCTTTCAAAATGCCATCAAAACGAACTGCTCCATGGATGCTGTCATCTTGTCTGAATAAATGACATCATGGAACATCTGCTTGCTCTCAATCCACATCCTGGCCTGCTCTACTTGCTTTAATGTGTTCACATCCCTGATCATGTGGCAAAAGCTTGAGGAAACAAAAGATGGGTTATGTCATGAAACTATGTAATAGCAAGTGATTAAATGTCATATTGATACTTTCCACCTTTTCTTGGTGGCTTTACCATGCCCACCCATATGTCCAACCCATCTCAGGCACATCCTCTTTACTGAAGAGACAGATGCCACTATGCCATGTTCAGCTGCAAGACATTCCACAGTTTCCCTTGCAGTGGTGTTATCATCCTCAGCATAGTAGCAAGTAGCCTTGTTCGCCTGTGTGCAAAAAAAGATGGAAACATTTCTTAGCAAGCAACAGTACATAAAGAGCAGAAATAGTATGCAAATAAATTACTGTGGGTCAACATTAAACTAAAATTATTTTACATTATAATACTATGGTATATATTGTATAGTGTGATAACAGCCATCTATGGCATTAGGATCTAAGGTTTGCACCTGGTGCAGACAGTAGGTTGCAAGGCACATGAAGCAGGGGCTGGGTGTTTCAAGTGTGCCCTCAGTCCACTATCCATGATGGAGTCCCTGGTGCTCTTCAGAAACTCCAGAATCTTCTTCACATGTTCACCTTCAGTTCTCATTGTCCTAACAAATGCATTGATCTCTGCTGGTACTATCTTCACCATTGTCACCGGCAGATGTGATTATAGCAAAAAGAAGTTCGCAGTTTTGGAAGCTTATCATTTATTTGGAAACATCAAAGAGTACCTCATTACTTCACCTGCAGTACAGAGTTATGCAGGAATGCATCTATGACATGTTCATGCTGTGCATTACATCTCCAGATGCCATCTGTGCTTAACCTACATAGGCCCAGAGAAATGCCATAATACTCACTGTACTGTACATTTTCTGAAGAATTGTCAGTGCTGTGTCATCTGATTATGAAGTGGGCTCAGGATTATGAACCCTCTAATTGGTTGTTAGTCATGCGCTGAAAGTGTCTAGCACACGGCTAACATCAGGTGCTGGCAAGCTGGACGTAGCACATAAAAAAAGCAAAGCCATGACTGCCATCATCTCTCCCCTGATTCCATGTGATATGGGAGAGTTTTAAATGGTGAGTCACATAACAGCATCTACTAAATGCTGAAAACAAAAGCGATGAACAGCACTATTCTGAATACAATATCAGTGACAATACAAACCCACATTTCAAGCAGGGGGCTTTCTCCTCCTCACCCCCCCCCCCTTTGCAGCAGGTAAGCCTCCTGCAACCTCCAAACTTTAGATTCTTAAGTCCAGGTGGGCGGACACTGAAGGAGGGAAGAAAACACAGAAGAGGCAACCATTGTGGGAGGGACAACCCACAGCTGGGGGAACAACCTGGGGGGAATGGGAGCTGTGTAAAAAAAATAATATAGTAACTAGCAACACCAACAATAAAAACTAGTACATACCTGCATGCAATCCCGAATCCATGACCTTGCACACCATGGGCAGTGACCATAATCGACATGCCAGGCGGCCAGCTCGGCAGCAGCCCACTCAAACCCACTACCTAACCTCCTTCCTCTACACTCACTAATCCCCTCAACAGTCACTATTCTGTCCTCCCCACCTTGCTATCCATGTACCTCACTATCCTTTAATACTCAATCTCATTGCGGGTGCACAAACTGAGTCGCTCATTTTGAGTCACTCAATTTGCTTCGCCCATATCACTGCATACCATCTCTCTCCTGACCACTCACTCACTGGCTGTACTCTTAAACAGTTGACTAGCACTGCAACTTTCCCACTGCCCGTATGCCTGTTTGCTTATTCATGCTGTCTCTCACCTATGCTAACCTGACTGAAAACAGCAACTAAGCTGTTAACTCTCTGCCTCAGACCCAACTGAAACAAAACAAAAAAAATACCAGCATCCAGAGCTCTCCTTACTATTTCTTTGCAGCAGCTGATCTTGCAGCATGAACACTGTCTCTACTCTGCACCAGCAATATGCTTACCCAGTCACTGACACACAGTCCCAGTTAAAAGGAAAAAATGAAAACACAAATGGGGATTGGGAATTTAATAGAAATAATATGTGTGTGTGTGTGTGTGTGTGTGTGTGTGTGTTATGTAGGGGGAGCCATCACAACCACTTCAAAAGTACAACTACAATGGCTACAGTTGGACAAAAGACCGTTACTCAAAAAAAAAAAAAAGAAACACTAAAGTCCTGCAGGTGGAGGAACTATTTTATTTAAAATAAAGACAGGAATTTAACATTTTTAATCAATCCTATTAATATTCATTTTGACATGCATGCACAATTCACATACCAATTTCATAAGGGCAATAAGACACTCCATGGGTGTGCGCTAGACACTTCTAGCACACACCCAGGGACTGAAGGCCCTCGGCCTGTGGACTTATATTTTACTACACCCCTGGCCATGTGCTAGAAGTGTCTAGCACACATGCCATCGTGTCTTATTGCTCATCTATTGCACTACAGACAATACTGTTTTCTATGGGAGAAAATCCAACAAGACAGCATTTTGAAGCACTAAGAAGCCTCAACCTGACAATTAGGACATCTCCTATGACCAGGCTCCCTGCTGCAGCAGGGATCAACAACTTTGAAAGACAGAATAAATATAAAAGGAGTAAATCTACAGAAAAGACAAAAGTACTCAAGGTATAGTAAAATTCATTTTATTTATTTTGTTTTTGCATCCACAATGTGTTTTATAGTGTATGTGTGTATCTTGTTCTGATAATGTATATTCATTTTTATACATTATGGTATGCCTTTCACCTTACGGTAATGTGTTTTTTCCTTTTATTTTAACTGTGTAAGCTTGTAGATAACATGGATGACTTCTGAACATCAAGCAGCATCAAAGAAAATATTAGACATGATGAAATAACTATCACACACGCGCTACAAAATGAGAATGGAAGGGAACAACAACCAGAGGAGAAACAAGAAGACATTGAGAATGAAATGGTAAGGAAAGTGAGGAAGAAAAAAAACAGAAGTTTGCAGAAAAATGGTGTGGGAAAGTGAAAAGGAACAAGCAGGGGTTCACAAAGAAAATAAACAGGACATCAATGAGGAACAAGGCATGGTTCATAAAGAAATGGAGCAAGAAAGTGAGAAGGAACAAGCAGAAAATCAGGACATCCAGACAAAGACAAGAATATAGCTGGACGAGCAAATCAATTAAACAGAGGTGGACCAAGATGATATTCCAGGTGTGTCTGAACAAGCACAGGAGGAAGCCAAGCAATACTCAGAACTGAACTATGTAACATGACTGAGAGGATAATAAACCTCCAGAAAAAAAGATGGCTCTCATGCTCCAGTTGTTACAGATGTGCAATGGTACACAGCCCAGTGTTTTCCCATCTGTGTGACTCATCATTAGCTGTTTCACTCATTCAACTTCTAGAATCTGATGTGCAGATTCCAAGCCATGGGAGTAGTGATGGAACAGCAGTAATAAGCTCTGACAGTTCCTCACATGTGCCATTTGTGCCTTTTAATGAGGACAATATTACTGTGACATCTCCTCCCCATGAAATGCTGTTTGTGCCAATGAGTAAGGCAACATAACTAGAACTAGTGGCAATGGCCAATGGCAGGGTAGAGCAGCTGGCTGTTCTGGTTTTTCAGACACTGGTGCCATGAAATCAGTATCTTTCCTAGGGAAAACATGTAAATTAGGGTGGGAGTAGGGGAAAGAGTCTGATACCAGATGCCGTATTCCATGAAGTGTTACAGATTGCAAGGGCACACTTGGAGGTTGGCAGCAGCCCCATCAAATCAGTAAGGGACAGAGTAAATGAGTAATGGACAAACCCAAGGAAGACTGGAAATTTAACAAATATGAGAAACACTGAGTTGTGTTTTTTGGCTCTATGGTGCCGGTTCAACAACTAAGTTGCCGACCACTATCACAGCAATGGATTTATGTTGATCACAACTTGTGGTTGACATAAATCTGACTGCAGACCTCGGCTGTTTTTTCATCTGGGGGCTTCATCCACCCAACCCCCCCATCTGAGGAGCTCTTCCCCTGCACCTGCCGATCTATAAGATTCTAACTCCAAGTTGGAGTTGGATCAGGGAGGGGGTGCAGGACTGGGAGACAGAGCCAGGGTCTCAGGTGGACTATTTTAGTGAAAACATCGATTATGTCGGCATTGATGTTTTTGCTGTAATAGTGTCTCCATACAGGAGGCATATCGTATTTTTCTGTAATGTGTATATTAATACATCCCCCTGAGCCACTCATTGTGGGATATGAGTGGATTCATGAATGTTCTGTTCAAAGGAAGAACTGCAAAGAGAAGCTGAGCTGTTCTGGCAAGAGCAGAAAATAAATTAAATCACTCTTATCTGCAATGAGTGGCAACAGGAGACGTATTCATATATTATAGATTGAGGATATGCTCAATGTTATTCTTTTGTCTAAAACTGCCCCAAAATGTGCCCATTTACAGAGCATCTGTGCATGACACACTCTTCACAGAATAAGAGTGTCTCATGCTCAGGGGAAAGGAGAGCTCTGATTGGTAGGGAGAGCTCCCTTGATCTATAATTATTTGAATGAATCTCTCACATTTCATTGAAACTCTTACATTACATTTCTGTCTGATCTTGATTTTTTTGTATCCCATATCATTACAGTATCACACTGTGCTGTAACGCGTAGCTGGCCAGCATCCAGAAGTGTGATTTCAGGTTTGCTAATCTTGGCTGAGGGGGGGAGAGTTATCAAGGGAATCCCAGGTTTTGACATCTGAAGAACAGGTTCTGGTTGTGTTACACAGCTATGGGGAGATGGTATGCCTGGTACTGTAGATGATAAAGCTTGTCGATATGCACTTGGAGTTTTGAATAGCGATGTGGAATTATTAAGTGAATAAACAGTATTGTGGTATGTTGTCTGAAACATCACATTTCTATGCAGCATGTCGTCTCTGTGAGGTTTGGGTGGTTGGGTTTGTTGAGAAGAGAGACAGTAAAGTATACATTTCCATTATATTAAACCCAATCTGGCAGTCAAATTACAGTACAATTCAGATGGAAATCTTGGATCCAATTTTCAAAAGCAAAACTATGATGCAAGGTGCTTCCACCAAACAGGGATGATGCAAGTGACACCTTGCATCATAGTTTTCGGCGATCCCAATTCTCAAATGCTGGTTGTGGCAAACATCAGGATACTGTTCAGTAAAGCCCCTTTTTGCCACCCTTGCAGCAAAAGTGCCCATGTACCAGGTCGCAAGGGGGCTTGCATCATTGCAGAGCTGTACTATCCCCTTTTTTGTATTCTGTAAGCCAGGGGCTCAACTTAAACCACCCATGAGGTGGTCTAAGCACTGTGCACCAATGTGGCAAATTGGGGGGGGCACTGAACGTGGTGTTCAGGTGCAAAAGGGGCACAGGAAATGCAATATGTTGTGTTGAGGAGATGGTCATGTGAGGGGTTGATGTGGCACCTTGCAGGGTGCCATTTATATAACTATTAAGGTAATGTCATGGTACCATAGGGGAGTTCCAGAGACAAACAGTGCCATGACCCCAGCTAGGCACATCCCTGGAAAAAGTTACAGCCTTGGACACTGTTTATCTCTGGACCATGCCACAGCACCATCCGATAGTTTAACAGTTATATAATGGCACCTCTGCTGGGTGTTACATCACCCCCTTGCATGCCCACTGCTCCCCAACTCCCCCATGGTACCCCAGGCCCCTTTTGCCCCTGGAACCCTCCTAGCAAACATATTTTACCACTCCACCATCCCAGCCTCTTTATTGTCTGTGCCAGGCAAGGGGAACCAGATCCCTGTGGCAACTCCCACAAATGTACCAATTGTTAGGCGCTAGCCTGCGAGTGTGACACCTCACAGATTTTTGGTTCAGAGACCACTGTTTATATAGAATTGGCTTCAGGGTCCCTAGTGCACCTGGAGTTTATCACAGCCCTAGATTACTGCAAATTGTGGTGATCTAAGGGCTCTTTGAAAATCATGTCCCTTATGTTTAGTGTGCATGTCTGCTTTACATTTTCCACAGCAAGGAACCTGCATCCCCATGTGCATATACAGTAGTGTTGCATGGCTAGCCAGATACAACAGAATGATGGGAATAATGAAGAAAACCCACTCGTCCTGTCCATGCCACAAGGCACAGTGCCAGCTGCACACAATTCTGACATTCCTAACCTGGGAGGGCCTCACTTACCAGGATCAGAGGGACAGGAGTGGGGCATTGATCAGCTCACACTAGTAAGTACTTCACAGTATGTAAAGTAGTAAAAATAATTTATTATTTAATTATTTACTTTTGGTCATGTGAAATGACAGTTAGTGATGTCTCCACTGTAGAAAACTTTTGAAAGTTACTGCTACATTATAACAGTGCAGTATTACATACATGCAAAATTAACGTAATGTAGCTACTTTAACTACTTTATTGTGTAGTAAATTAATATGGTTAATACTGTCTACTTTAAATGCTTTATTGCATAATAAATTAAGATTAATGAATAACAAATCATCTCCAAACCTTGCCGATTTTTATTCAAATGTTCCTCCCACCCTCTCCCAGCCCAAACAGAATAAGTAATATGACCCCATCACTCACCCTGTATCAGCACCTCAATACCAGTGTTCTCCTCCCAGCACCCACAATGTGTTATTTTAGGACTATGGTGTGCAACTGGCACAACATGCCACCTCCATGGCTGGCTGCCATCTTTAATAAAGAAAAGTGCTTGCTTGAGCTTGTCTGTTAGCTCAGTCTAATAGTAAAACTAGCTGATCAGCAACATGTGAGCACTTTAATTTATTTGAAAGCAGTCAGCCATGGCGGAGGGCAGGTTGTGCCAGCCACCAATCAAAATCACAATTAGGTGTTGAGGAGGAGTAGGAGGAAGGGAGGACAGAGTGCAGTCAAAAGGGGATGGGGAGGCATGCAGTGATTCTTTGCTTTTGCACAAACAAGCACTTTTATGTATTAAAGATAGAGGCTGGCCATGTAGACAGGTGGGTTGTGTTGGTTGCACACCTTAGGACTAAAATACAATATCATGGGTGCTGGAGAGAGGAGGGTGGGATTAGGATGCTGATAAAGAGTGAGGGGATGGGATCATATTATTTAGTGCATTTCATCTAGCTGAGGGGGTGGGACATAGACAAGCAACAAGGGTGGAGAAAAGTGCATTTGTTTAACTTGTTTTAAAACTGCTTAGATAATGAACACCCAAGTACCAAATACCTGAATATTTAGCCTCTGAGTACCATTTTGAGCCAAATATTTGGGAAAAGGTATTCCCACATCCCTAGTAAATGATGGTCATAGTTACATTCAGTCTGCAATTTTGGTCAGATACAACTAAAATGGAACTTTAATAACAATCTTAGAGTTTTAAATATTGAACTTAACTATACCTTAGCTTTAAAATTGGAACATATAGGCACTTTATACTGATGTTGAAGATTTTGTACAATATAAAATAGCATTTAGAAATAAACTTTATATTCCCCCTCTCCTTTTTTGTGGGCTAGCAGTTTCCATGTTCTTATGTTTCACTCCAAGCGTGTGACAACAGGAATAGAAGCTGGCATGGAGGTCTGCAAGCATCTGATTGGAGGCTCTCTTTTGAGCTGTAGGGGTGCAACAGAAGCTCTCAAGAAGGGACACTTAGGGATGGCCCAGTAAAGGTAGTGTTAGTTGAACATGGTAATACACTATCAGTTACCCTCTTCTAGGATTGTCACAAGCATGCTACCTTTCCAGTAGTGCTAGGGAGGTGGAAGAGAGCAAGACGGATGGTTTTAAATAAAAAAAAAAACTTCTAAGAAATAGTTTCAGGAAAGTGTGTATCATGTAAAAAATATGAACTATTTTGTATTGTAATAGAAGCAAAACATGGAAAACAAATAAGATCAAGAGTACAAGAAAAGAAAACTGATACTGTAGAAGTAAGAGAAGAAGGAAAATGCAGAAACAAGGAATAAAAATGTATTATCCCAGAGTCCAGTATGACAATATTAAAAGCAACAAAACACCATTAAAATATTGTTAAATACATGCTGGGTAGGTTGTACATGTTTTCATTTTCCACTTTCTGGCTAAATAGAATATCATACCAAATAATTAATTTGATACTCGCTTGTAGTATTGAATCAACAGTCTAGTCTGCAAATTACTAAAATAACACTTGATTTTTATTGAATTAGAAAACTACCAAGACCTTTTCATGTACTATAAGTCTTGATTTATGGTTACATATTCATTCTGATAAAATTGGTATGACCTTGAGCGGGGCTTTATAAATAACCTTTTTCAATGTTTTACAGACTGCATTTGTTAAAGTCCATACAAATTCTGAGTGCAGTATGTTTAGCTCCAATATGTTGAAATGTGTTGTAGCCAAAGGATTACACCAGATTAATCAGTATCAGCCCTGAGCATTCCATTCCCTTGACAGTACAATATGTGCCTTACATTTGCAGGGTTAATGCACATAACACTGGTTTATTAGAAGACTCGATTTCCTCATACATCTCACATATGACCTAATCCATAAACCATGTCAGTCTTGAAATTTAAATGGGACATTGACATGACGTTGCAAAGATGTAACTATGCTCAGAGCCATTGAAAATATTATGTTCCCTTAGAATCTGAAAACACATTTCAGCCCATTTTTGTGGAGAAAATGTTTGTATCCATGTTAGTCCTTGTAAGTCTGGAAACGTTTCTTGATTGTGCTAACACTGATGCTGTACAGAAATATTTCAGCACACACACTTTCAGGTCAAAAAAGATCACTTCACCTGGTTAAGGGACCAGTGCTGAGTGAATTGCTTTACCTTTGTTATTGTGCCTGGTGCAAGGTAGCTAAGTTCATTAGCTGTGTTAATTAAATACTCCTCTCATGGAATAATTTGGGCCATATGAGTAGTTAACCACAATGGTGAACATTGCTTTCTAGCACATTTTGCTTGTGAACTTTGCTGGACACATTGAAGGAAGCATATGTGGATGGTGCTTCCATGTGACAAGATGCACTATGTTTGTAGTGTGTGGGGTGGCTCTGAGGGGACACTAAGGTGATCTGTGACATTCTAAATTGGAAGAGTGTTTTCAATGAGCATTCTGCATCAGTTTTAAAGGTGCTCTGTTGCTGATCCTCTGTCACAGGATAAGTGTAGATATGATTTGTAGCATTGCAAGCTGGTCTGTTTCAGCTATTCTGAAACTCTGCAGAGTTGGGGAGATGAATTTGTTGGAATGCTCTACACCACCTGAAGTGAGTGATATAGTTAGAAGCCAGCAGATGGGCATACAATAAACACAGGGTGGGGGGTGAAGTCAGCTTGCTTTCAGCACATTCACAACTTCTGTACCATTCCACAGCTCATGTGTGTGTGGACACACAGGAAGAGTCTACATTACACTTCACACAGGTGCCATATTGGTGCCAAAATCTAGCATGTGTATAAACACACCTTTAATCTGCATCATCAGCATCAATCCTCTCCAGTAAAGCATAAATTCAATAACAAGTTTTACCAGTTGGGTACAAATAATTGCAGCCATTGGTTTAACTGTTTCTTTGGTAACTAATTTGTTATATTTTACTATTTCTCTAAACTTTTGACAGGCTGTTGGAGAGATATGTCTATAGACAGGGTACTCACCAACCACATGTAAAGCACACAGGCTCCCAAGGTTCCAAGGAAAATATTTATTCCAAAAACACACAATCTGCACACACGACTCATTTCAGATGGTAGTCCTTTATCAAAAGACTGTGTGTTTTACATGTGGTTTGGTGAGTGCCCTTCTGTCTTTTAGTGATACTGCCTTGATTGGAGCACCATCTTCTCTTGTGCAGCCATTCTGTGCCTTCTACTTGAAATTGATATCTGCAGTGGTAGACTAAGTGTACATCCAAGTGTTTTAATATAGCATAAGTAAAAACACCTGTTTCTCCAGTCTATGTGAACATCTTTACATCATTATGTTGAAGTTGTTTTTGAACACTGATTTGCTATATTTTTATAGTTTTTGCTAACTATAGTTTTCAGCTGCTGCTGCATTTTTCACTCTCTTCAGTGTTGCATAGAGATGCAGCAAATTTAAATTCCACTGGCGAAGTGAACGCAAAGTGGGCACTTGGCGTTGTGGAGTGGGCAATGCAAAGTGCTCACTCCGCCTTGTCATTACCACTTCACGTTAAGGTGGAATGGCAATGCAAAGTAGGGCGGAGTCATTGTTTTTAATGGACTTCACATTCCTCATTATGATTCTAAGTGACCTACTTGGTGTTTCAGATTTGGCAGACCCCAACTCATCACATGGCTTACAGTACTGTAAGTCACATGCTCTTTAGCTAGGCAGGAAGAAAGTGAGTCATACAAACAGACACTTTTACTTTCTCCTGTGTAGATGGAGAGAGAGTAGTGTGTTTTGTGACTGCTGATACTTTGAGATCAGAGAGGAGGAGATTTAAACTTTGATTTAAACCCAACAGCTTTTTTAAAAGCTAAATTTTTTTTGTCTTTTCTGTACTCTTTTTTACTTAATTTGTTCTTTCTGTAATTTTATTTTTCTTACAGGCCTAAAATACATCCAAGTAACTATTAAAAAAAATTAATGTTGTGATTCATGATGTGATTGTAAATCGTGATTTGTGACTGCATTTGTGACCATGATGATAACAAAATGCGAATGCCTATGGCTGTACTTCACCGGACCCCCCCCCAATGAGGTGTGACACAAAACTCCCCGACTTAAAAACACTCATTAATGAATACAATGGAGGAGTGGTGAAGCATGGAGAGATACTACAAAACAGGCTTACAATACATCCAAGTAACTATTAAAAAAGATTAATGTTGTGATTCGTGACGTGATCGTAAATCATGATTTGGGACCATTCGAGATGATGAAGAACGTGATTTGTATGATGAATGACTCGAGATAATGGTCCTGACATAAAAACGCATATTAATGACTACAATGTTCATGCAGAATTATGCACCACACCTGTCCAGTACTCTGAAGGGAAGCCAAAGAAACAACTGTGTCTTAAGTTAGAGATGGAGATTGGGCCCTAAAGAGATGCAAATGCACAGACATATTAAGATTGCACTGCACACTGAAGAGATGCAGATGCAAAGGCACAACACCTAACCAATGCTCACCATCAGAAATTCAAAAATCTGGAAAATAATTCCTTTTCCGGTTGGGGCAGGCCATGGGGGGGCATTGTATTGCACTGCTGCAGTAACAGTCAGTAGTACTAGTACTAGTAAAGATACCACAAAGAAGTACAAAAAATACATGGCTGCAGTGGATTGCATAGCAGGTTCATGTTGCTGAAATTATGTGGCACAATAAAAGGTGTCTGATTTGATGACATGCATAACACGCATACTCACACACACACTAAGTAATGCATAGTAAATTGAAAACTTCAGTAATATAAACACATATTTTAAACAAACTAAAATTATGCACTGCGGCACCACAACAATCAGCAAAAAAATGGCAAGAATTATTGAAAATATTACTGTGTGTACATTAACACAGATATACAAGAAAAATGTCACCAAAACAGAAAGCTCTGTCTTTTTCTCCAAGTTAGTCTACCTACACCACAGATATGCCCCTCCACCAAAGCACACTTCCACTGTCTCTCAGTACACAGACTGAATATTGTACATTAACATTCAAAATCCACACACAAACAATAAACACTTGATGATATAAGCACAAGAGGGTTTCCTATACTCGATGAACTAAAGTTTCAGCAAAATATACAACCACAAAAGGTTGTTTTTTTAACAGCTTTTAGAAGGTTTGAATCACAGAGCTCTCAGAGCAGATTCTCTCCTACACCTTCATAAACACACTACCCCATACTGAGGCTGTGCAGAATAATCAAGAGCCCATGTGACCTGAAATCCCATGAATCACTGCAAAATTCACATTTGGAGCTTAAAAACAAGGTGAAGTGAGGCGGAGTACATTGTTTTCAATGTACCTCACCTTAATAATTGGTGGAGTAGTGGTTTGGGAAAGCGGAGTAATGCAAAGTCATTGTTTTCAATGAATTTTGCGTTACCCATTATGATGCGAAGTACTCCACTTCATGTTGCAGAGCACTCCGCGAATCCACCTTCACTCTGCGGATCACTTCACGGTGTGAATTGGGGCCACTTCGCCCCACCACTAGTGTTATGTTCTGCCCGATAATGAATTAGATTTGATAATTGCTTGTCATGACACTGTATGAGAATGACACACTGTGGCTTTAAAGGCTTAATTATAGAATGGGCATAACTAAAACCACTCCTCCCCAAGCAGAAGAATCAGTGTGACTCAAAATGTAGTAGGAGTTAATATATCATCAGCATCAGTAGAATTTTGAACTTGTAATAAATATTTTTTATTAAGTGTTCTGGTTGGACTTGTCTTTCTTTGAGCTTTGTAGCTTTGAGGGTATATCCCTCACTATTAGACATCAGCACCTTAGATCCGGTGCTTGCTTGTCTCCTTTGTTTCTTGTTTTTTTTATTGTGATTTCAGCTTAGACAAATCACCCTTGTTTTGGTCTGTTTTAACTATTCAGTATTTGATGATATAGATGGACAGCAGTGCTGACATCGACTTGTAAAAATAATTGTATTTATCCTATGAGGCTCGATTTGAGTTTACCTGCACTGGCATCTTCTGGGTGTTCACTGAATGTGGAAGTTGGAGCTGAAAGGTTGCTGAGGTCTGAATAAATATATGGCAACAATAACAGTTAAGGAGTTTCATTTGGAAACAACTCTAAACTAATGAATGTTAAATTTGAGAGGCTTCTTTGTACTGAAACAAGCCAGAGGTTTAACAAATTGACACTAACTACACACAAAAAGCTTGACTGGATTCCAATAGGCTTGCAAATTCACAAAATACTGTCTGTAGGTACTGGACATTTCTGACATCAAGAATACCAGGAACAGGCACTCTCTGACAATTCTCTTAAACTGAAATTTTAATTGATGATAATTTGCTCTAATAACCAGCAAATAATTTATACAAAACAAGAAATGGAGCACTTTAAACTAGGGCTGTGTGGATTTTTTAAACTTTGAGCCAGGGAAAGGTACCCCAGGGGTGTCACATCTGGATAAGGATAAAAAGACCAGTAAGGTGGAGGGGACGGATGATGCCATCCCTGCCAAAAGGGTGTGGTTTGCCCTCAAGGCCCTAAAGAAAGACAAATCTCCTGGGCCGGATGGCATTCATCCGAGAATACTATGGGAATTGGCGGACATACTGGCTGCACCCCTGGTGGAGCTTTGCAGCAGTCACTTGAGACAGGGAGGGTACCTAGGGATTGGCGAGAGGCCATGTGGTACCAATCCATAAAGGGGGGTCGAGGGAAGTACCAGGTAACTATAGACCCATCAGTTTAACCTCGGTGGTGGGAAAATTAATGGAGAGTATACTAAAGGAACGATTGGGGGTTTACTTGGAGGAGGTGGGAGGTCTGGATAGTCGGCAGCATGGGTTTGTGCCAGGTAGATCATGTCAAACCAACCTTGTGGAGTTCTATGAATGGGTAACATCAGAACTGGACAGGGGTAAGCCTGTGGATGTATTATTCTTGGACTTCAGCAAGGCGTTTGACTCTGTCCCCCACAATCGTCTGGTGGAGAAACTGATGGGGTTAGGAGTAGGCCCTATGATGGTCAGATGGATTGAAAACTGGATAGCTGGATGCATTCAGAGAGTAGTGGTCTGTGGGGAACTCTCGAACCCTACAGAGGTTGGTAGTGGGGTACCAAAGAGCTCGGTCCTGGGTCCAATCCTGTTTAATGCATACATATCGGACATCAGGGATGGTATAGGGTGTGAAATGAGTCTCTTCATGGATGACTCCAAGATGGGAGCAGTAGTTGAGGGAGAAGAGGGGAGGTTGGCCCTGCAAGGGGACCTGGACACCCTGGAAAGCTGGGCTCACACATGGAAATTAAGTTTCAATATCTCCAAGTGCAAGGTGTTGCATCTTGGTCAGGGAAACCCTAAACACAGGTACACCCTGGGAGGGGAGGCGCTGGAAGCCTCAACAGGGAAAAAGACCTGGGGTCATGGTGGATACATGTATGAATAACTCTGAGCAGTGCAGGAGGCAGCTAGCAAGGCAAACAGGATGTTGGGATGCATCGTGAGGATCACCTCTAGGAGCAAGGAAGTGATTCTGCTGACTGTACAATGGACTGGTTAGACCACACCTTGAGTACTGTGTACAGTACTGGAGACCACACCTTGAAGAGGGACATACAGCTCCTGGAGAGGGTACAGAGGAGGGCAACAAAGATGATACGAGGGCTAGGGATTTGACTTACGAGGACAGACTTGAGGAGCTCTGCCTGTTTTCATTGGAGGAGAGGAGAGACAGGGGGACATGATTGAGGTCTTCAAGTACCTCAAGGAATAAATAGGTAAACATGGAGGGATCTTTAGACTAAAGCAGGGAGGCGTCACCAGGGGCATGGTTTGAAGTTGGAAGGTGGAAGGGTGAGGGGAAAGAGGAGGAGGTTTTCACTGAGAGGGTGGTGGACCCTTGGAATGCTCTGCCTGGTGAGCTGGTTCAGAGATCCACAGTGGAGGGCTTTAAGAGAGGGTGGGACAGACACAGAAAGTGGATGTATCAGATGATGGCCTGTCCCGGGGGGGTGGGGATGGATGATAGGGGTTTCTGGAGCACAAGGAATGGGAGGGTCTCAGCACCCAACTAAGGATCTAGGTTCGAGCAGACTCGATAGACCATAAGGCCTAATCTGCTGGCAAATAGTATGTTAGTATGTTAGTATCCAATTTAGAATAATAATAATGAATTGTATTTAATATAGTACCTTTCGAATATCAAGGCGCTGCACAAATAATTAGAAATTCAACAAATACAATAAATACCAATAAAGTCAGAGAAATTCAGGATAGGCATTACCCCATAAAAAAGACTTCAATGCCTGCTTAAAGCACCCCACTGTCCTGCACTCCCATAGCTGACGGGGCAGAGAATTCCAGAGGGTAGGGGCAACAAACCCAAAGACAAGGGCCCCAGATGACTTTAAGTTAACCCTCGGAATGTCCAGCAACCCCTCATCAGTCAAGCAGAGCTGTCACAGAGGGGTGTAGGGAACCAGGAGCTCTTTCAAGTAGTCGGGACCCTGTCTGTGTAGGGTTTTGTAAGGTAATACACCTACCTTAAAGGTGATCCGCCACTGAACAGGCTGCCAGTGCAGATCGTGCAGCACTGGGGTAATGTGAGGTCTCCTAGATACCCCAGTCAACAAACATGCAGCAGCATTCTGCACTAGCTGCAAGAGGTGGATATCAACCCCAGGAAGCCCTAAGTAAAGGGAGTTACAGTAGTCAAGGTGCGAGGTCACAAAGGCATGGACCAAAACAGGTAGATCGCTAGACAGAACGAGATGCTTGATCTTAGCAATGTTCCTAAGATGGTAAAAGGTCAGCTTGATGACTGCCAACACCTGATGATGAAGGGTCAGCCCATCATCAAGCACCACTCCCAGGTCATGCACCTGCTCAGAGGTAAGGATCTGAGCCCCCCACAGGACTAAACCAGAGGGGAGATCAGTCAACATCCCCTCTATCCTGTGACCTGAGTCCACCATCAAAACCTCAGTCTTTCCTGCATTCAACTTTAAACCACTAGAACTCATCCAATCTTGGATTTCCATGAAGCAGCAGTTCAGTACCGAGATAGCACTAACCTGGTCAGGGGTAACAGACAGGTAGAGCTGGGTATCATCAGCATAGCAGTGAAACCTCAGCCCATATCATCTTACAATGTCTCTGAGGGGCAGCATGTACACTGCAAATAACATGGGAGACAGCACCAAGCCCTGAGGTAACCTGCAAGGCAGAGAGAAAGACTTGGAAGAAAATGCTCCTGAGACAACTCTCAGAAATCTACTGGCGAGGAAAGATGAAAACCATCTGAGTACTGTCCCCAACAGCATACAGATGAACCTCAGGCACTCAAGCAGAACCCCATGATCCACAGTGTCAAAAGCTGATGACAAATCAAAGATTACCAAGATGGAACAGTTTCTCTGATCTCTCACCATCAGGAGATCACTGAGCACCCGAACCAGAGCAGTCTCAGTACTATGCCTCTTACGAAAACCCGATTGGAGAGGTTCATATAAATTATGGATGGTTAAATTGTTCTCCAGTTGAGCTGCCACAACTTTCTCAATAACCTTTCCCACAAAAGGAAGGTTAGAGATAGATCTGTAGTTCACTAGATTCTCCGGGTCCAAAGAAGCTTTCTTCAGGAGGGGTGTCACCACCGCCTCCTTCAGGGAGCTAGGAAACTCACCTGATTCCAAAGAGCACCAGACAATCTGAGCTAAGACTGGGCCAATAATGTCACTACAGCACAAAATCAGGAAGGTAGGGCCCGGATCTAAACTACAGCATGTGGGATGCATCCCCTGGACAATCCTCATAATATCAACGAACTCCAGCAGATCAAAAGTACTCCAGAAAACTCTGGGTTCTATGACTAAGCACTGACCAACAGCATCCCCCATAAAGCGAGTCTGATGGAACTCTTGCCTGATGTCGGCCACCTTATTTGCAAAGAATCGAGCAATCTCATCACATTCTATTTGTGAAAAAGCTTGACAGAGCTGCAGATAGGCTGGGTTGCACAACCTGTCCACAGATCGGAAGAATTGAGCTGGTTGGTTCCATGCAACAGTGATTTCCCTGGACAGAAATTCTGCCTTCCTACAAGAAATCTCTGATTGATAGAGTTTATAATGCTCTAACAAAATAAGATGGTCGGCATCCAAGTCAGACCTCCGCCAAAGATGCTCTAACCTACACCCCAACCTCAACAATTCTCTCAGGGACCCATCAAACCATGGAGCCCCGGGGCAAAGTGGAAGGTGGCGAACACAGACAGGAGCAATCAGATCGAGAGCTGAGGAAATGGCCATGTTATAGGCCATGACTAACAGCCCGGGATCTGTGCTAGTCTCACCAAACACTGAGAGGACAATCACCGCCACCAGGTCTTCAGGGACTACATCCCACAAAGGGCGATAACTGACCATCTCTACAGAGGCAGACCTACCCAGGGGGGCAGAAAAATGTAACCTAACGGTGCAGTGATCGGACCAACTGACAGGTTCCACCACCAAGTCAGAGGCCTCAATCCCCAGAAGGAAGACCAAATCAAGAGAATGACCACCATTGTGAGTAACTGAGGAAACTACCTTTGTGAAGCCCAGTGATGTCATCACCTGGAGGAAGTGTTGTCCAAAAAGTGAGGATTCGTCATCAACTCAAGCATTGAAGTCATCCAGAACCATCAGTCTGGGTGACTCCAATGCCATGTTGGTGGCGAAGTCTGTTACTTCCTGCAGGAACAGCTTCTCATCACCTGCTGGATGGTAAATGAGTGCTATCCTGCACCCCACCCCCGTTACCACAGTACACTCAAATGATGTAGCCTCCTCAGCTGGAACCGCAGTGAGACCCAATTCGGTCTTGAAACAGACCGCAACACCCCCCCCCCACCACGATCTAATCTCAGGTGATGTATAACCGAATATCCAGAGGGAATAGCTGCCTCTAAAACTGGGGCAGCATTCCCATCTAACCAGGTCTTGGTAATGCAAGCCAGATCCACTGTTTTAACAAAATCTGCAGTAAGAGGAGTTTTGTTCCTAATGGATCTGGTATTGCATAACAGCACCCGAATTGGACGACGTTGGCGAGCCGTCCCAGATACTTGCCCTCCCAAAGAGGAGGTGCCCTTGGGTATGGGGACCAGGCAAGGATCATCATGTTCCAGGCACCATTTTGCCACAGGACATCTTCTGGTCCTAACCACCACGATGGGAGAGCACCACTTCTTCGGACTCTGCTGTCTGTGCCCCCTCACCTCCCCACCCCCCCTCCTGCAAGCAATCCCCAGTGCCTGATAGCGCTGGTAGATATGAACAGGCAGGAGGAAAGAGAACAGGCAGAGGGCGTGGGGGCAGAGACCGAATAGCACAGGACAGGGAGGGCAAGCAAGCACATTCCACCAAATTATTGCAAAAACAATGGGAAAAAACACAAAACTCCAATGTCTTAACACAATCCAAGACAGCGCTGCAATTTAAATTTAAAAACTACTAAAAATCCCAAATCATAAAGCCCCAAAAACCCAAATCAACAAATAATAAGGTACTCTCACTACCAAACAATAAATAAAACAAAAATAAAAATAATAATAACTAAACAGTCAGATATAATAAAACAAATAAATAACTTAATTAAAAATATAATAAAATAAGCAAACACTTCAAAACTATACATTATGAAACCAGTCACTGAAAGTCTCTCAGGTAGATACTGTAATTCATGGAGCTCACACCTCCACAGGGTAAATGTCCAGAGAAAGGGTCAGTCTGCTCAATCTCTCACAAAGGCAGCTAGAATCATGAACTGAATATAAAAGAGATGGTTGGCCAGATACTCTCAGTACCTGAGAAGGTACAGTGAGACCAGAAACAATCCACCTGTGCTACCTCTCACATAGGCAGGAAAGGACTAAGAAATTATTTAAAAACTGACTAACCTGGTGCTCTCACTACCTGATAGATTGAAAGCCAGATGTGGTTCTGTCTGGGCTACCTCTTACATAGGCAGGCAGAACCATAGGTATTGTAAACAGAGTAATGTAAATACGTTCACTGCCTTCCAGATGTAATATAGATAGCAAGTAAAAGAGGTCTGACCATGTCCAAAATCAATTTCATGCAGAATTTTCCGAACAGATCTTCATGGGTTCCGGGATATCGAACCACCTGAAAGCTGGCAGGGGGCCCAAAAAACTCTGCCCCGAAGGAAACCACTGCAAGAAATATTCCCCCACTGCAACTTCGGCCCACAGCTAGAGTCGGCCCACCAGCTGACTCCCTGAAGACCCAGGAGCCCTAGGGCAGATCAGCCAACTCCCCAGCTGACACAAACCCTGACTCCCGCACAATGAAGGATCCAGCAGCAAAGCTCCACGGAGCGTAGTTGGACCCCCTACTCCACACCGACAGTGAGTCCCACAAACGGCCAAACCCAAACCAACAATACCTCCCATTCTCCACAACAAGAAGAGTTCAGCTATGCCTCCTATTCTTCACAATGAGAGAAGTCCAGCAAATAATCCAAACGATTCTGAGACAGCCAAGGAACAACACAGCACGGCTCTTCAAACAGCGAGCTTACCTCAGCACGGTTCTCCAGGTAGAGAGCTTCCTTCGGCACAGGGCACCTCCTCTAATTGTTACTCCACCAATCGGGCCCAAAAATCAAAACAAGGGCCCAAGAGTCTGATTCACATAAATATACAAATTCTGCTTGAGCGGTGCTAAAGAAAAAGCATTTACACCACTCCAAAAACACTCCGACATAAAATAACAGAGTCCAGAAAAAGCGCTCAGCTCACTTGCTACCTCAACTATAGTGTCCCTAACTAACTAGTCTATGTTTCATAGTCAGATATTAGGATAATCCAAAACTGAATCTGTATACAACCCTAACATTGGATAGCATTGGATTCTGACTAGAATATCCTAATAATCTAACAGTGATATCGAACATACAAACATACGAATTTGCCAGCAGATAAAGGCCTTATAGTCTATCGAGTCTATTTGAGTGTGCAGCTAGCAACCCTTATACTGAAGCTGCCCTTCCCTCCCCTTCGCGCTCCCTTCCCTCTTACCCTATCCCATCCCCTTTTGAAGCAGTCCACTGTTCCACAGGATACCACTTCTGCAGGCAATGCGTACCACCCAGACACCACTCTCTCCATAAAAAAGTATCTTCTCATTTCCCTCCTGAACCTTCTCCCTTCACTCTGAGATTGTGACCTCAAGTGTCCCTAACCCCTCTTAACTTGAACAGTCCCACTGTGCTTGTCTTGTTTATTCCCTTCATGTACTTGAAGGTTTCAATAATATCCCCCCTGTCTCTCCTCTCCTCCAGTGAGTACATGTTCAACTCCCTCAGTCTGCTTACTTAAAGTATGTACCCAAGTCCCTGAATCATCTTTGTTGCCCTGCACCCCCTCCAGTAACTTAATGTCCCTCTTCAGGCATGGGCACCAGCTAAAATATGGCAGCCATGCTGGGCTAGCTATCAGGAGCACCAGTAACAGAACAGCGTTTTATTTTATTTTAGCATTTATTTTATTCACTGTAGTTGAATTTGTTTTGTTTAGTCACTCATTTCATCTATGTTTTCTTACCATCATTCCCTTGAGGTGCTTGGTGGCCTGGGATAGGAGAGGAAGGAGATTTGGAGATTTGGATCATGTGGTAGAGTCGGAGGAAGAATCGTGGAGTCTGGAGGATCGCTCTGTGTGGGAACTTTCACCTTAGGGATCCTGCTCTTCAGTAGCCGTGGAAGGAGATGGACTGGGACCAGAATTGTCTACCGGTCCTTTTTTTCTGAGGGACCAAGGAGTTTGTGGAGTCCCTGAGATTTGAGGTTTATCAACCTTTTCTCCTGTGGCTGACTGGAGTGAGATTGGGGGGGGGGGGGCTGCTGTTTGCCTGAGTGGTGGCCGCGGAGGCTGTGGCCATGCGGGAGTCCAGGTATGCCACACACTGAAGAGTAGGTGGTATTGTGCTGGTTGCTACTAGGCTTCCTGGTGAGTGGGCTGGTGGGCTGACTATAGCGAGGGGCCAAAGTTGCAGTCATGGGATACTGAGGTTGTGTCCTTCAGGTGAATACAGTTGGGGCTCCCTCGTATCACCTGGCTCAGTGTTCCTGCTAAATTCCTGACTCAGCTGAGATAGCAGTTGTCTCGGGGGAAGATCGCGCAGAGGAGTTTTTTTTTTTTTACCTAGTCCTACTATTTTCACCACTGGAATGAAGGTGAACAGTTGGAATGGACATCTGTGAATGTTGCTAAAAGGTCTGATTTTCTTTTCTTTTTTTTTGTTGGGTCCACAATGAATAGTGTGGGCAGTGAAAGTGCACTTTAAAATCATGACTACTTCTCTATTATCTGTTTGTTTTTCCCTTGGTGTGGCCTGGATCACTGAACTGGCAGCGAGGGTGTTGTGAGTGACTATTCTTTCCATAAAAAGTAAACTGTATGACCACAAAGTTTTGGGGCAGTGAGATTGTCTGGCTTTAGTGGAATTTTTTGGATATGGACTGGGAAGTGAGAGTTCCTAGAGTTGATATCTCTCATTTGGAGTGTGGCAATATATATTTTTAAATTAGTTATAATTTTAGGTCGTGTTGTTATTTCATTTGAAATAGGGTTAATAATTGTGTGTTTAAGGGTTTGTACTGTGGGAGGTGTGGTTACTGTAAATTGCTTATATTCAGTTAAAGGGATTGTTTTAATTATTTGTACAACATGTGTCTGGGACAGGGACTTAAAAGACGCAGCTACTCGGGGGACTACCTCCACGACCTACATCCCTTTGAGCTTCCCAGACTTTCAGCTGCAGCCTACAGGAAATGTAGAGCCTTGGAAATAGCTCGGAGGAAGGGGTGGGGTGATGGTGGTGGTACCCGAGTGGCGGCCAGGGTGTCTGAGGTTTGGGTGGTGAGGCCAAGGTGCCACCCTGGGATGAAATGGGAACTGGAGAGGGTGTTGCCATGTTTAGTTCCCATACCCAAGGGTTCCACGGTGGATGGTGGGAATTTAGCCGGTTCGACTGCCTCACCTTATCCTACTCGGGTTGTGTTATGCAATGCCTGGTCAATGAGGTATAAGACTGCCATAATGGTGGACTTGATATCCTTGGTTGACCTGTCTTGCATCACGGAGACCTGGTTAGATGAAAATGCAGCCCCCATTTTGGAGGCAGCAATTCCGGCTGGGTATTCTGTGATACACAACCCGCGGGAGGATCGCAGGGGTGGGGGGGTAGCCATATGTTTTAAAACCCGCCTGAACTTCACGGTGCTACCTGTAGGTCATATGCAATCATTTGAGTGTGTGACTACCGGAGGAGGCATAGGAGCAAGTCTCAGGGTCCTTCTGATTTATCATCCCCACAGAATGTTTGGGGATTTTGTTGCTGAGGTTGAGGAGCTCATTGCCGGTCTGGTGCTGGGATCTCCTAGGTGTTTAATTCTCGGGGACTTCAATGCCTGGGTCGATGGCGGGATTTTTGGTGTTGAGAAGGATCTTTTAGAAAGCAAAGGGGCCCTGGGCCTGTCACAAAGAGTATCAACAGCTACGCACTCGGGTAGCCACACATTGGATTTTTTTTTCATTGGGTTTAGATGTTAATGATCTCAGTGTTGATCCTGTATTTTGGTCAGATCATAGCTCCATGAGGTTCACGCTTGGTGGCACCCCTCTAGATGGTCCTGCCCCTGTAGAGATGGTCCGGTACCGCTCATCAAGAGGAGTTTCCTCGACAGGACTATCAGCTGTGCTGGACCTATCAAGTGTTGGGGTGGCTTGTGCGATTGGAAAGGAGGAAGCTGTGGTAGCCTATAATGGGACGGTTGCAGCAGCCTTCAGTTCCATCGCACCCATTCGTGTCCATCCCTTGTCCATTCACCAGAGATCTCCCTGGTTTGACAGGGATCTCTGGAGTTTAAAGACTAAGGGGCAGAGGTTAGAGAGATGCTGGAGGAGATCTGGCCTGCTGGAGGACAGGTTGGCCCTGAGGTTGCATTATACCAACTATCAGGGGTAATCTCTCGTAAGAAGGAGGAATATCTGTCTAGAGAGATTGCTGCAGCAAGGAACAGACCAGCTCAGCTTTTCTGCACAGTGGATGGGCTATTACATCCTCCCTGTCTCTGTGTTGGGGGATCAGGTTCAAGCAGTAGGGGTGAGGAGCTGTCTGTATTCTTTGCCGATAAGGTGTCCTCTATCAGGGATGAGGTCTCCTCGAGTATCTCTCAAAGGGGATGCATGGACCAGCCTGGAGAGAGTCAAAACACTCCTCCTGCCTGGGATGAGTTTCAGCTGGTCGGGGTGGTGGAGGTGGTGAAAATAATCCTGAAGTTGCGGCCAACCCAGTGTGAACTGGACCCAGGTCCGATCCGACTGTTGGTTGGTTGTTTGGACCTGGTTGGGCCTGTGATTACTAGGGTTGTCTGGAGTTCCTTGAGGAGTGGGGTCTTCCCAGTGGCCTTGAAAGAGGCCTTGGTAAGATCCCTTTTGAAAAAACCCTCCCTGGACCCGGGTTGCCTCAGCAATTATAGGTTGGTCTCAAACCTCCCATTTTTGGGGAAGGTGATTGAAAAAGTGGTGGTCATGCAGCTTGAGAGACATCTTGCCTCTTCCTCCACCTATGAGCCTTACCAGTCTGGGTTTTGTGCGGGACATAGTACAGAGACCACCCTGGTGAGGGTGCTTAATGATCTCCTGGTAGTGAGGGACAGGAGAGACTGGAGCATCTTGGTCCTCCTGGACCTCTCTGCAGCATTTGACACCGTGGACTATGAGGTGTTGCTTGACCGCCTATGGTATTGGTGTGGCCTGTCTGGTATTGTCATCAACTGGTTCAGGTCATACCTGACAGGCAGAGTGCAGAGGGTGACAATGGGGTTAGCCTCATCTAACCCGAAACCTCTGTGCTGTGGGGTACCGCAAGATTCAGTCTTGTTGCCCTTGTTGTTCACGGTGTACATGCTGCCACTGGGGAACGTTATCAGGTGGTACGGGCTGGGTTTTCACTGCTATGCAGATGACATCCAGCTGTACCTATCCTGTGTGCCCAATAACCGGGTGTCAGACTCTGTATTTAACAGCTGTCTCGATGAGATCCAGGCTTGGATGACTCAAAACTGGCTTAGACTCAAGCCAGACAAGACAAAGGTACTTGTTGTGGATCCAGTTCGCCGGGGTGGAGGGTGCTGTGAGGGGTTACCCTCTGACATTGTGTTGGGGGGGTGTTCCCCTTACTCCATCTAGCCAGGTGAAGGATTTGGCCATGATCCTTGATGATGGTTTGAAGATTGATGCTCAGGTGTCATCCATCATCAGAAGTAGATTTTATCATCTAAGGAACATGCCCGAATCCGATCCCTGATTCTGCTGGAGGATCTAACAATGCTTGTGCATGCTTTTGTTACTTTCAGGCTGGACTATTGTAATGCCCTGTACCTATGGTTATCTGGGGCAACCTCCACAGGCTGCAGCTGGTGCAGAATGCAGCGGCAAGATTATTGACTGGGGTGAGACGAAGTGATCATATCACCCCGGTCCTCCGTGAACTGCATTGGCTGCCTGTCAGGTGGAGGATTGTCTTCAAAGTAGGGCTCCTGACCTACAAATCCCTACACAAAAGGGGACCTGTCTATCTGTAAGATCTTCTTGTCCCCTATCATCCACCCCAGGCACTCTGTTCTGCTGGGGGGGGCCTCCTTGGAGTTCCCAGAGTGAGGCTGCAGCAATCTGGAGATAGAGCATTTTCAGTGGCCGCGCCCAATCTGTATAACTCCCTGCCTGATGATTTAAGGGAGGCCCCCCACTAGAAGCCTTTAAGAAAGCATTAAAAACGTATCTGTTTCAGCAGGTTTTTAATGACTGATTGGTTTTAAAGGGATGGATAGAATTTTAGTTTGTGTTCAAGCTGCTGCCTGTATAAATTGTGTTATTGAACTGTTTGTGCAGTGCCTAGAGTGCATAGAAATGAGCGGTTTATAAATTAAATATCTATCTATCTATCTATCTATCTATCTATCTATCTATCTATCTATCTATCTATCTACTGCACACAGTACTCCAGGTGTGGCATAACCAGTGACCTATACAACGGCAGGATCACCTCCCTTCTCCTTGAAGATATATCCCTGGCAATATGACTCAGCATCTTGTTGGCCTTTGCAGCTGCTTTCCTGCATTGTGCTGAGTTGTTCATTGAGCCTGTTATAATCATCCCCAGATCCTTCTTCTCCTCTGTCATGGCTAGCTGAAGCCCCCAGCTGGTAGCTCCTTCTTGGTTTTTTTACCCTGAAATGTAGCACCTTGCACTTTTTGGCATTGAACCCCAACTGCCAGATGTCCAATTGGGTCTCCAATTTTGACAGACCATCCTGCAACCCACGTTACCCTCCTAGGTCATCCACTACTGCTCCCATCTTGGTGTCCTCTGCATCTTGTTCTTGATGCCCATTCAGATGTCTGATATGAACAACCCAAAGAACACCGGTCCCAGCACTGAGCCCTGCGGTACTCCGCTTGTCACTGCCTTTGGAGATGAGAACTCCCCTTCCATCACCACACTGTGCTGCCTTCCCTGTAACCAGTTTACTACCCATTCTACCATTTTCACTTGTAGCTGCCAGCTTACTACCCAGCCTCCCATGCAGCACCGAGCTGAATGCCTTAGTGAAATTCAGAAACAGGACATCCACTGCATGGCCCTTGTCCAACTGTCTAGTTACCCAGTCATAGTAATGCATCAGGTTGATCTGACAGGATCTGTCCATAACAAACCCATGCTGCCCTAACATCCTGCAGCCCATTCAGCTCCAGAAGGGACACCAGCCTCTCCTTCAGGATTCTCTCCATCAGTTTTCCAATGATGGATGTGAGGCTTACCGGCCTGTAGTTTCGTGGTTCATCTTTGCAACCTCTCTTATGTAGGGGTACCATGTGAGCCATCCTTCAGTCCTGAGGTATGCTCCCTGAGACCAGGGAGGCATTGAGCAGGTCTGCCAAGGGCCCCACCAGGATTTCTACCAGCTCTCTCAGTACTGGTGTGAATGCCATCTGGCCTTGGTGTCTTGTCCACCCTCAGTGCCCTCAGGCCCTCCAGTACCCTGCCCTCTGTGATTCCCCCGTCACTTCCTCCCCCTTGAGCCTGACCTCCCACCCCCTCCTTGGCAGTGCCCCTCCTTTCTCTTTAGTAAACACTGAGCAGAAGCATTCATTAAGCAATTCTGTCTGCTCTGACCCTGTTTCCACCCACCCCATACCTCTTAATCCTTACTATTTTGTCCCTATAACTCCTTTTCTCCCTGATGTACCTGAAGAATTCCTTCTCCCCCTTCTTGATGCCTTGCGCCAGCCTGACCTAATTAGATGCCTTGTCTGCTCTGACTGCCTTCATCACCTCCTTTGATTCCTTCAGGTAATCCTTTCTGTCATCCCCTCTCCCTGTTTTTTTGAACCTCCTTAAAGGCGCGGCTCTTTTATTTCTTGCTTTCTCCATGACACTCTTACTCAATCAGCTGGGTTTCTTGGCCCTAGCTCTCTGACTCTGGAACCTGATGCAGGTTTTGGTTGCCTCTTCAATCCCCAGTTTTATGACTTCCTACCTCTGGTTAGTGTCCATATTAGTTTGGATTCTGACCAATACTCTTGTACCTGTTTCTACTCCCTCCTTGCCCATTTTCAATGTGAACCACACTGAGTGGTGGTCGCTCCCTGCCAGTGGTTCTTCCACCCCAGCTCCCCCACAAACTCCCCATTTGCCAGCATGAGGTCTAAGATATTCCCTAACCTGGTTGGCACGATGACCATTTGCATCAGGAAGCTGTCCTGGAATGTGTCCAGAAGTATCTGCTCCCTTCCATTCGTGGTGGCTGGGGTACTCCAATCCACTCCTGGCATGTTGAAGTCCCCTTCAATCACTATGCTACCTTTTCTGCAGGCTCTTCTAATCTGTCATGCTAGTTCCCTGTCTAACTCCTCTGTCTGAGATGGTGGCCTGTACACTACTCCCATCCTCAGAGTCCTATTCTTGGAATCCTGGATTTGCATCCATAACAACTCTATGCTACCCTCCTCCCCCTTCCTATGAACACACTTTAGTCCTTCTCTCACATAAAGTGCCGCCCCCCCCACCCTTTTCATTTACCCTATCTCTGCACAATATCTTATACCCTGGTACCGCCAGGTCCCAGTCCTGGTAATGGGCGGCCCATGTTTCCGTGATGGCTGCCATGTCCACCTCCCCTTCTTCCATGAGAGCCTGTAGCTCTGCTGTTTTGTTCCCTAGGCTCCTAGCATTCAAGGTGACCACCCTCCACCCTTTTTCCTTCCCCCTCCCTCCTCCTGCTCTTCCTTCCTAGTATCCCCTGTAATAATCCATTTTTTCCCATTGCTTCTAGCATGGGGGTAAGCTCATTCGGCTTCCTTTCCTGTGGATTCTGCATGCCTCCTACCCACTTGCCACCCCCTCACTCCTAGTTTAAATGCCCTTCTTTTGCTATGTAATCCCCCATCCTTTGCTTCAATATCTTCCTGCCCTCCTCACTTTGGTGAAGTCTATCCTTATTGTAGAGATCACTGTCCTCCCAGGTCCCTCCCCACTCACCCACCAGCCTATAATCTTTGGATTGGCACCAGGTTCTTAGCCATTTGTTAAATTCCTCTCTCCTCAGTTTCCTTGCAGGGCCCACCCTGGGCACTGGAAGTACTTCTGAGAAAGCTACTGATCTTTCTGTATCCTCACATATTGCTCGTAGCTCCTCAAACCTCCCCTGAGCTACCTCTATCATCTCTCTCACTAGGTAATTTGTTCCCACATGCAGAACTATATGTGGTTTCACCCTACCCCTCCTAGAAAACTTTAGAACAGACTGACCCACCATTTCCAAGGTCATTGCTGGCATGGCCTCCACTGATATGCAACTATGCCTCTCTCCCTTGCTTCCTCATATGACTCCTCTTAGTATTGAGTCTGCCAGCACTAGGTTTCCACCATCTTTTCCATGAGCCGCATTCCCTGGTCTCCCTTCATCCCAACCCCTTCCTCTGGACTCCTCCTCCTCCTCATCCTCCAGCACAGTTGTTCCCCCTTCAGCCCCTATTGAATCATCCCCAGTTGTTCTCCTGCCTGTTCCATGTTCCTCCAGACCATTTTTATGTTGGCTCATGCACTTGCACGCCAGCCAACATCTTGCAGTTGTAGTGCATTTGGAGGCACAGCCAGGTGCGTCCCTCATTCCCCCAATCAGCCAGCAGCAGGTTCTGACCTCACACATACCAATTGTGGCCACCAGAACAAAGAAAAGGTCCACTGCAATGAGAGCGAAGCTCTCATATAGCATGACCACAACGCCTCCCGAAGTGCAGGCAACATGGCGGCAGTGACTGCTGCTGCTGCCTGTCACAATGCCGATGGGGGAGTCCACTCATTGTCGGCATAATGTCCCCCATCACATGTACAATGTATGCCGAGGGGGTGGCCAATCTCCCTCGGCATCATGTGCCCCCTAATAGTTTTCCTTTGCTGACGGGGGCCCAATCCCCATCGGCGTTTATCCCCCTGTCCCCTTTTATGCCGACAGGAAGTAGGTTCCCCTGCCGGCATAATGTGTCCCCCGCCCTTTAGTTGCTTGCTGAGGAGGTGCCCAATCCCCCTCAGCTTGTGAGTCCCCCCGTATGTGCTGACGGGGGTGCCAAATCCCCCATTGACTACAGAATCCCCCCCCAAAAAAAGACTTAGGTGGCACAGTGGGAGCCCACCCAGGCTTGCCAAATGCCCTACAAAAACAAAAAAGTCCCACAATGGTTTTTTTTTTAAACTGTGAAAAAATAAAACGGTCCCTCACCATCTTCCTGCTCCCCCTCCAGCAACCTGCACCCACTTTCTGTGCACCGTGCTTCCCCACACCCTCCCTCACCCCATACTTACCTCCGGAGTCTGGTGCGACGATCTTCGGTGGCCCGGGAACACGTCTACACTTTTCAAAGATGACTGCGAACTGACAAAATGCCGGTAAGCTGTATAATGGTATAAACAGGGTGTTTTCAGCTTTGATGCATATCTTGGGCATTTTTTGGAATTTGCTCACCAAAGTTTCAACATAGGGTATTTGGGACTCCTCCTCATGAATTCTGCCACTGTCATGGCACTATTCAGCCCTGAAAGGTGATTTGGTGGTCACTGCATGGAATCACCTTTTGGGACTGATTAATGAAACGGCAATACCAGTGTTCATGAGGTGGGCTCTCAAAAAGCCTATGTTGCAAATTTGGTGGAAAAAGTCCAAAAAATGGCTGCTTTATGAACATGCATTGCGCAGTTGCTACACACGCTCATAACTTCACAAATTTGCAATAGTTTCATGCCAGATTTTCAACACTGGCATTTTTCCACACCTCCTTGTGAACAGTACAGCTGTCATTTTTCACATCCTGGTCCAAATGTGTTTTTACACTTCCAGTGCAGAATAACACGGTTGCTGTGGGAAATCAGTGTTCGGGACAGATTACAAAAATGACAGTGACACTGTTCATAAGCAGAGACCCTAAAATGCCTATGTTGACAAATTTGTGACAATACTCCATAAAATGACTGCGTTACGAGCATGTGTTGCGCGGTTTGCACGTACTTTCATAAGTTCGCGAATTTGTAATATTTTCACTCCAGATTTTCAAACTTGCCATTTTTCCACACCTCCTTATGAACAGTTCAGCTGTCATTTTACATATCCTGGCCAAAATGTCTTTTTGGGACAGTTTGTGGAAATGATGGTGACACTGTACATGAGCTTAGGTCCTAAAATGCCTATGTTGAAAATTTGGTGCCGAAAGTCCATAAAATGGCTGTGTTACAAGCATGCATTGTGCAGTTTCCATACACCCTTGTAATTTCACAAATTTGCAATATTTCCATGCCAGATTTTTAACACTCGCATTTTTTCACACCTCCTTATGAACAGTACAGCTGTCGTTTTTCACATCCTGCCCCAAATGTGTTTCCGCACCTGTGGCACACAATGGCATGGTGGCTGTGGGAAATCAACTTTTGGGATAGATTAACAAAATCACAGCACCACTGTTCATGAGGGGAGGTCCCAAAATGACAATGTTAAAAATGTGGGTGACAAACCCCCAAAAATAATTGGGTTACGGAAGTGTGTTGTGCACTTTCTATGCATGCTTATGACTTCACCAATTTTTTATATTTTCATTCCATATTTTCAATGTTGCCATTTTTTACACCCCCTCATGAACAATACAGTTGCCATTCTCCACATCCTGCCCAAAATGTGTTTTCATCCCTGTGTCGCCAAATGGCATAGCCTCTCTGCAAAACCACCTTTCAGCTAACAAACTGATTGTGCCACTTTTCATGAGGTGGGCTCACAAACAGCCCATGTTAAAAATTTGGAGTGAAAATACCACCACACGCCTATGGTGTTAGGGTTTCCAACTGTAGCACCCCACCCAGTACAGACTGACAGATGCCAGTGGTGTGACTTAGGATCATCGGATGTAATGCTCATGCCATTCCACCCCTACCCTGCAGCCACTGACAGGCATCGTTGAGTGCCTTGCACTGTTTGGCCACAAAATTCACCCTATTCTCCTATACTGCACCCATGTCAGCATATTTCATTATAGAATGAGGTAAGTATAATGCCCAAAGACCCCAAAGCACACCACGACACTTATCAGTGTCTACAGGGTGGGATGAGGTACAATAGCATGAGCGTTATAGCTGACGACCCAAAGGCACACCCAAATGCCTGTTGCTCTCTACAGGGTGGGTGTAGGGTTGGCATCACTGCAATACTTCACTGCCATTCTTATTATGCATCTCTAGCTCTGGCACTACCAACACCAATGCTAGCAAGACAACATTTGGCATTGACAAATGCTTGTTAGTTCCTCCTTTGATCTCTCCCTCTTTCACATCACTCAGTCCTGCCAGTACTGTGAATCAATTTTTCGATGCCCCCTCACTACCACATACTTCCTCCTTCCTATTACCAGCTCCCCTTACTACTGCTTCTATGTCGTTATCCCCTCTTCCCCATCCCCCATTCTTCCCCTTTTCTCCTCTTTTTTGACCCTTGACCTGTGTCCCCCTGACTCAGTTCCCTATCTGCCACCGTTTTCCTGCTCCTTCCCCCATTGGTTCTATTCGTCCTTCCTCCTCAGTTCCCCATGTACTTACTCCACCTTTTGGGTTGTTATCCACTGTAGCCCACCGTTCCCTCCTTAGCTCCGCCTGTAGAACTCTGATCTCATTTTTAAGCTGCATTATTTGCCTGCACACCAAACAACCCCCAACTCTCCACAAAATTCTAAGAAAGACTGGTGCTCCACAGTTGTTACAGCCTACCACCCTACCCATCTTTCTATTCACCCACTAGCATCCCCCCACACTCACAGAAGGAAACCCATCACACCCACATGCATCCTCCCTTCGTCCATTTCTAGTTTTGTTCATGTTCCACCAGTACAATGAATATTGTAGCTAAAAATATGTATATGCTAGCTATCTGTTTAAGCTTTACTGCAATTAAAAAGTTACTAATATTTTCTTAAATTCAAGCTTATCATGCACTTTTCTTATCCCTCTGTCCTTTTCTTTTTCTCACAAAAATTTATGCCCAGCCAAAAACAGTTATGCAATGTAATATTTACAGAATATAATTTAGATCCCTAAAAAACAGTCCCTTATAACTTTAAATAATTTTTGGAATTTACAAGGACCACCTATAGGTGGTACCTAATTGCTCCACTCCTTTTAGCTGAGCATTTAATATGTTAGGTGGAGGGGGGTAAGAGGGTGGGCCAAAAAGCTATTTGAGTGCCCAGTGTAGCTACTTAGTACCCCACACAAACAGTAATGATTACTTATTGCTGTAAGTTTCAGTTTCATAATCCACAATATATTTTAAGTCCAGGACTGCATATGGAGATGGCTGCTCCACTCCATTGCAGGGTTATAACTTGGAAAGTGATGTTCCTATTCCTTCCCTTTAACCCCTGATGCTGCAAAGCACTATCGTAAATTGCTCACTGCATGTCTCCACTTCGTTGCAGGGAAGGACCTCCACAGCCACTGCCAATAAGATAAATCCTTCCCTGACCTCTAGCCTCTGATGCTGCTATGCCGTCTGAAAAAATTGGAATGTAAAGTCACTTACTGTTCTGGTTCCACAGCAAGTAAGGCCTTTTGATGAATTTTAAATAAGGTGCCCCATGCTGCTTTTTTTCAAGTGGCTCCCAAAAAAACAACTCGAGTGTCCAGTGTAGCTCTTCAGTGCTGCACACAAACAGTAATGATTACTTATTGCTTTATGATTCAGTTTCATAATCCTCAATGTATTTTAAGTCCAGAACTGTGTATGGAGACAACTGCTCCACTCCACTGCAGGGTTATAACTTGGAAAGTACTGTTCCTATTCCTTCACTTTTACCCCTGATGCTGCAAAGCACTATTGCAAATTGCTCACTGCAGGTCTCCGCTCCATTGCAGGGGGAGGCCTTCCACAGCCACTGCCAGCAAGATAAATCCTTCCCTGTCCTCTAACCTCTGACGCTGCTATGGTGTTATTATATCCTGTAATAAGGAGGGAAGCAAGAAGAGGTCAAAAGCTACCTCCCTGTCAGCCTCACCTCGGTGGTGGGGAAAGTAATAGAGATGTTGTTGAAGGAAAGGGTGGTGGAATACCTAGTTGCCAATTGTATGCAAGATGAAAAGCAGCATGGCTTCGCAAATGGAAGGTCATGTCAGACTAACCTGATAGAATTTTTTGATTGGGTGACTCAGGTAGTGGACCAGGGTGGGGCAGTGGACATGGCCTCTCTGGACTTCAGCAAGGCCTTCGACACTGTCCCACACAAAAGGCTGGTAAACAAGCTGGAGAGCCTGGGGGTGGGCCAGAGAGTTGCTAGGTGGGTGGAAAACTGGCTGGTGGGAAGGTGTCAAACAGCAGTGGTAAACGGGGTACATTCTCGGGAAAGGGTAGTGCTCCGCAGTGTGCCTCAGGGGTCATGACTGGGACACCTGCTCTTTAACATCTACATTAGGGATCTAGCAGAGGGACTGGAGGGTAGGGTGTGCCTATTCGCAGATGATACAAAGGTCTGCAATAAGGTGGATTCACAAGGAGTGGAGGCCATGAGGCAAGACCCGGAGAAGCAGGAGAAGTGGTCGGAAACCTGGGAACTGTAATTTAATGTGAAAAAGTGTGCAGTGATACACCTGAAGCAGAAGAACATGAAAACAACTTACTTCATTGGGGGGAGGATCTAAAGGAAACAGAAAAGGAGAGGTACCTGGGGATTATTATATGGAGGAATCTTAAGGTGGGGAACCAGTGCAGTAATGCAGTGGGTAAGGCAAATGGTATGTTGGCCTGCATTGTGAGGGGCTTTACTAGCAGGAAGAGGGAGGTGCTCATGCCGCTGTACAGAACTATGATGAGGCCGCACCTGGAGTACAGGGTGCATTTCTGGAGACTGCACCTACACAGGGATATTGAGATGGTGGAGAGGGTGCAGAGAAAAGCAACAGAGATGGTGCTGCGTGGGATGCAAGGAAAACCATATGAGCAGATATGGAAGGAGTTGAATCTGTACCCACTACAGACTAGAAGGGAGAGAGGAGACATGATTGAAACTTTTAAGTACTTGAAAGGGATAAATAAGTTGAAGGAGGGGAGCCTGTTCAAAAAGAGGAAGGGAGCAAACAAGGGGGGGGGGGACACAGCCTCAAATTAGAAGGTGGGAAATGCAAAGAAAATGTCAGTGGGCAGTTCTTCAAGGAGAGGGTTGTGGAGACCTGGAACAGGCTTCCAGAGGAGGTGGTGGGGTCTGAATTGGTGGGCAGTTTAAAGAGAGCATTGGACAGACATATGGTGTTGGGAGGAGGGGAGAAAGTCCAAATTAGGTAAAAAGGATGAGGGGTGCAGGGAAGGGTGTAAAAGGCAGACTAGATGGGCTGGTGTGGTCCTTTTCTGCCTTCAAAAATCTGTGTAAGCTGTGTAATAATGCAGTATCAAAACCATGTATATAGAAATCACAAATACAGTACATTATCAAAAATGAAACTTACTTTTTGCTGCACTGTGTAATGACTTACCTTATGAACCCTCCATGTTTCTATGGAATACATCTTATCGTTTACTGGTTCCACATATTTTTTACCACTGATGAATGTTATATGGGTGCAGACCCAGATAACAGCTAAAGACACATTCAGTGCATATATCCTTATCCATGAATCTCTTCTTGTTTTACCTGAAGTCTCCACTAGATGTCAGAGACAGAAAATCAACTGTGTTTAGTGCTATCTCCTGTGATGGATGGATGGGCTGGCTTGGTGGAGTGCTACCTGGCTGTGTGGCTGACTGGCCAGTTGCCTCTGCCAACATTTATACCTGCAGGGAAATGAAGACAAAAGGGAAAGAAGGCAAGCATTTTAGTGCCATGCATACAATGGAACAGAGGCACCTGCCACTTCCATGCTATGATCCTCCTTGGGGACTCCACTTGACACACTAAAGAGTGCCTACCAAATAAACCTGAGAGGGAAGAGAAAGCATACTGTTGATGATACATCACTTTTGAGGGCAAAGAAGGATCATGGACACTACTGCAGCAGCTGAAGTTAGGCCTGGCTTGAGGAGGAAGCTTTTGTGCAGGATGGATGATGTGTTTAGTGTTGGTTCTTGTTTTGACTAGCTGGAAGGCTGTCTGGATGGCTGACTGTCTGACAGACAGACCAGTCATCACTGGCAATTGTTATACCAGCAGGAAAGTGAGGAAAAGGGAAGAAAGGACATCTGGTAATCTCAGAGTCTTGGTTCTTCCCCAAGACCCCAGATACTGCTGCTGCCACCCAATGATTCTCTAACATCAGACAGGATCATGTGAAGAGGGTTGGGGACCTTTCCACTCACATTCAATTTGATCCTCTTTTTTTTTTTGTTAAAGATACCCATCCCAGAGGCTCTGAGCGTCGAACAATTTAAAATTTCATACAAAATGCAAAATCATTATAAATACATAAACAACACACTACTAAACATAAATATACAATACTACAGCAATTGAAGTAAAATGTATATAGATACTACCCTCATCAGCAGCTGCTAAACTCAAAAATAGCAAAGGGTTAATTTAAACATAAACTTCTGGAATCAGAATAGGGCTATAAAGTGCAGTCCAGGAAGGCCTAATTATACAGGAAGGCCTTGAAGCGGGCTTTGAATACCTCAACAGAAGGGGCCTTCCTAACAGCTGGAGAAAGCGAATTCCGCAGGACGGGGGCAGCGACACTAAATGCTCTGTTGCCTGCTGTTTTTAGCCTCATCCTGGGAATCTCAAGGAGGCCCCTAGAAGAGGAGCAGAGGGAGCAGACCAAGACAGCAAGTGTAAGAAGACCCTCCAGGTAACCAGGACCCAGGCCATGTAGGCCCTTAAAGGTGAGCAAACCCACCTTAAAGAGGACCCTCCACCTAATCGGCAGCCTGTGCACTTGTGACAATACTTAGGCTGTCCTGTCAACGGCCTAGCTGCTGCGTTCTGCAGGGTACTCCCAGAGACCATGAGATAGAGAGCATTACAGTAGTCAAGCCTGGACATTATGAAGGCATGCACCAAGGTGGGGAGGTCCAGTAGCGGAACTAGAGGTTTTATCCTGCCGTTATTCCTCAGATGACAAAAACTGATACAGACAACAAACGCCACCTGAAACTCAAGTGCCAATCTGCTGTCAAGAATAACGCCCAGATCATGCACCCAAGAGGAGGCCTTCAATAGTACAGAGCCAAGAAAAAGCCCTGTCTCTGCATCAGAGGTCAACCTATCATGCCCTCTGTTTGACTCCACCAGCAGTACCTCCATCTTATTGGGATTCAATGGCAACCAGTTGGAGGCCATCCAATCATTGATCTCAGCAATTCAGCTGTTAAGCATTTCCACTACGCAAGATGTTCCAGGGGCAAAGGAAAGATACAGCTGGGTATCATCAGCATAGCAATGAAAACCCAGATAGTACTTCCTAATGAGCTGTGCCAGGGGCATGCTGTACACGGTGAGCAACATCGGCGATAAGACAGAACCCTGGGGAACTCCACACAACAGGAGGCCAGGGGAGGAGTAGAAATTCCCCATCACTATCCTCTGACTCCTGTTAGATAGAAAAGACTCAAACCAGCAGATAACAGTGCTGGTGAGATCACAGAATTCCCTTAGTCAGTCAAGTAACACTCATTGGTCCACCATGTCAAATGCTGAAGAGAGATCAAGGAGAACAAGAATTGTCCCCTCCCCTCTATCTCTAGCCCTAGGAGGTCATTATGCACCTGAACTAGCACAGTTTCTGTGCTATGCCTCACAGAAAACCCAGAGTGGAGCAGCTCATACAGATCATGGGCCAGAAGATGCTCCTCAAGCTGAAGCACCACCACCTTCTCCTCAATCTTACCCAAAAATGGAAGACCGGAGATGGGACAGTAATTTGTCTTGACATCAGGGTCCAACAATGTTTTTTCAGAAGTAGTCTCACCAATGCCTCCTTTCAAGACATTGGGAAATACCCCCTCTGACAGCAAGCACCAGACAGTTAAGGCAAACACTGGGCCAACGAGTCCACACATCCCATTAAGAAACAAGTTGGCACCAGCTCCAGTTCACAAAAGGTGTGCCGAAGCTTGGAAGCAATCTAAATGACCTCAGCCACCTCCACCAGTCTAAACTCACCCCAACCAGGTGGAGTGCTCTCCAGTCGCCCATGGTGACCACTGTTGGCCGAACTCTGGCCCACTGGCAGAACCCCCTGCCTGATGGCAGACACCCTGTCCAAGAAGAACCAAGCAAACTCCTCACACAATGCATTTGAAAAGGCTATCTTCGGCTGTAGACAGGAAGGATGGAGAAGCTTGTCCACAGTCTGAAAGAGCACAGTTGGTTGGTTCCTCCCAGCAGCAATTTTCCTGGACAGGAATTCTGCCTTCTTATGGTTGATTGCCCCCGGTACACACCATAGTGCATGTGTAGCACCAGTTTGTTTACCTCCAGAACAGACTTCTGCCAGCAGCACTCTAGTCTCTGACCCAAAGTCTTCATCATCTTGAGCTCCCATCATACCAAGGGGACCTCAAGTGAGAAGACCTGGGTCATACATGGACTGGTGAGAGGGAGTCAAGCACACCAGACAGTGCCTTATTATAGGCATCAACTGCTGCAAACACACCCCCAAAGCATGCACTGTTCACACTAGATTGATCAGCCACTGCCAATAAACTTTCAGGGGTCAACCCCCTCAAAGGGTGGTAGCTGACCATCTCAGCAGGGGAAGGGCTCTCAGGGGGAGCTCCAAACAAGAACTTCACCATGCAATGATCTGACCAAATGACCAGATCAGTCCTGAGACTATTACTCTCAAGCCCCAGTGAGAAGACCAGGTCCAACATATGGCACCCTGATGTGTTGCGGCAGAAATTCCTTGCACCAGGCCCAGAGATAAAATTATCTGGAGGAAGTTGTAACCAAGCCGAGAAGATCTGTCATCGGCCCAAACATTGAAGTCTGCCAGCACTAAACATCTGGGGGCCTCCAATGTTTCTCCAACAAAGAAATCGGCTACCTCCTGCAGGAAATCTCCTGCCACCCCAGAAGGGTTGTAAATCAGGAGAATCTGGCAACCTGCACCTGGACCCCCACAGACGGCCACACATTCATATGAACATGGTGATCTCACTGGATGCAGTGTGAAGCCTAGCTCAGATCTAAAACAGATGGCTACCCCCTGCCCCTGCATTCCACTCTGGGGCAGTACACTACAATGTACCCTGGCGGGACAGCAGCCTCTAAAACTGGACAAGCATCATCACTTATCCAGGTCTCCATAATGCACGCCAGATCGGCCAAAGAAACCAAGTCTGCAATAATTGCAGTCTTGGTTCTGACCAATCTGGCATTGCAAAGCAAGTTCTGGAGGGTTATCCATGCCTTCTTGTCCCCCAATCCAGTCCACTCCTGAAGTCCTCGAAGTAGGTGACACTCATATTTCTGATCCCTCGTTTGACGCCTCAGCTTTCATCTCATTCTCCACCTCCTGTACCTGCTCCCTCCTCTCCTCTCCCCTCCTCTCTCTCTCTTCCTCTCCCCCTCCTTCCACCTCATGCCACCCATTTTCCTTCTCTCCTACCACTCCTCCTGCTTCCCTTAATTCCCTCTTGGCTTATAACCCCTGTAGGAGTTTGAGCCTTGATGGTTTTGACTGCAAAGCTCCACCATCTCTATGTGCTTGTCATGGCTCTACCTATTACCTCTCTTATCAACCTCTTCTTCTCCTTAATCTCCTACCTGACACTTGGAGATAGGCCATAAGCATGCCCCTTTCCAAAGGTTGAGACTTCATCTCTCTTGGCAACAACTTCCCACTTTCTCTGTTTCCCAATCTGAATAATATTCAAGAACACCTTGGTGCTATCTCAGATCTCTCTTCCTTGATTCATCCTCCTTCTTCATCCCTTTCCAGTTTGGCTTCAGGAAATCCCACTTCACCTCTTCCTCCCTCCTGCAGCTTAATGACTCCATTCTATCTAGAATCTATCAGAGACTTGTCAGCTCCACCATTTTTGTTGACTTGAACACACCGTTCAGCACTGTGGCCCATCCCATCCTCCTGGACAAGCTAAAGGCTGTGGGGTTCACTGACTCCTCAGTTGATTGATTCTACTCCTGTCTTGGGGGCAGTTCTCAAGCTGACCGTATTTGAGAATCCATATCCCTCTAATCCCTGTCAGCTCTGGCATCCCCCCAAGAGTCTGTCCTTGGACCAGTATTCTTCTCCATGTTCATGAATGGCTTCCCTGCTGCCTGTTCCTCTGCATTCACCTACATGTATGCAAAGGACACAGTACTATTTGCCTCTGGCTCGTCTGCCTCTGACCTCATTGCAAGGCTCCAGCTTGACTTTATTAACATCCAGAACTTGTTCCTGACAAACCAACTGTCACTCAACACCATGGAAAGGATCTCTGTGACCATGGGAACTAGGCAGAGGATTACCAGACTTGCCCCTTCCCTCCTTCCATACCCTTGATGGTGCAACAATTGAGGATGTCCCCTCATTCAATTACTCCAGGGTGTGGCTGGATCACCATCTCAGTTTCTCAGCACATGTGAATGCCATCCACAACACGAAGCACCCCCAGACTTGGTGTGCTTTTCAGAAATAAAAGGTGTATCCTACTTCCTGCACATCACGAGATCATCTTGTAGATGATACTCCCAGCCTTTGAATATAGTGACATAGTATACAGTACTGCCCCCAAGTCCACCCTGGCCAGACATGATCTCCTGTTTCACTCATTTTGCTGTTTTGCTCTGGACTGTCCACTACCCACCTCCGCCACTACTCCCTTTACTCCTCCCTCACCTTTCCCTCCCTTGAGGCCAGATGCCTTGCTCATTGTACTTCCTTCATCTCTAAATACTAGCTTGGCTCACTCCCCTTCTACTTTACTTCCCTCTTTTCTTCCCCACACTACTTATTACCCCCTTCATGATCTGGATATCATTCTCTCATACTCCCATCAACGAAATCCAGTGCTGATCATGCTCTCCTCTCCTTCTGATTCCACAAATTATGTGGTTCTCCCCCCCTTACAATCCTCTCTGCCTGTTCCCACCACACTCTCTCATCCCTTTTCTGTGACTTCTCTACTTGCTCCTGCAGTTGCCCCTGATGCTAGTCCCTGGGCTGCTACCCACCCCCTCCTGCCTTTGCTTATCCTTTGCTTCACACCTACACTAGTACAGTGCACCCTCCCCAATAGAAAACCTTTACTCCCACCCTTAACTCTGTATTGCCTATGCACATTGTGAAGGTTGTTATCCTCCAGCACTTTATCGTATTGTAAATGCACAAGTAGTTATTCTCTAGCAGTTTATTGTATAATTATGTATTTTACTTCTCGTAATCCTTGTCTTTGCACAATTGTTATTTATGATGATTATTCACCTAATTTAGTACTATTGTTATTGTTGTATTAATTTTCTTAATATACCTCAGTGTTTCCCTTTCCCTTTCCCCCAAGACACATCCAGAAATGAACTGTTACCAGCTCAGTATGTCTTTCTTGGTGAAACTTTTGCCTATGAGATGCTCCCCCTCAAACGTTCCCACCCCTTCTGCCCCAATTTTCATTTCTGGAATTTTTTGCTGTCCTGGAATATCCCCATCCTAACTCATTGAGCTCCTCCCCACCCCATATCCACTCACATCTCTTCAATCCTTATTATCTCTCCTCCATCCAGTCAAACATTTGCCAAATCCTTAAGTTCCTCTAGCTCTCCCAACTGATCTTTGACCCCCTATTTATTTATTTATTTATTTATATATTTATTTATTCATTCATTTATTTATTGAATTTTGTTGACCTGGTAGGCTCACTGGGGCTAGAAGACCCTTTTTCAGGGGTGACCAAGGGAAGGGGGTGGATACAGATGGTAAGCAACTGAAATTGAACCAGATTAAGCTGTTTGATGGTATTTTTAGTGAGATATGGACATGGATAAATCACAGATCCCTCAACCATTCCCTCTTGGACTGGGTCCTCCACCTCATCCACATCATATTGTGGATGTTGGTACCCTTTCTGTTGCCCTCAGTGACTACTATTTAGTTTACTGTGTGTGTGAGCTACATCGCTCCCATATCATCCCCCAAATGCATCAAGATTATTTCTTTCCGATCGCTGAAACTTTCCTCTCTACATGCTGACCTGGTGGCTACTGACTGGTCCCCCATTTCAGCTGCTAGCAACATCAATCTAGTCCTTAAATTTCTTAACCTCAAGTTCATCCCTGTCTGGGATCATCATGCCCCCTTGAGGAAAACTAGGATCTGACCATCTCACCTACTCAGGATTTCAGTGAAGTTACAGGCCTGTCACCATTCATGTGATCTTGTCTGGTGGCTCTACAAGCCACTGATCACAGTTCTGACCATACTAGTTACAGGGCCTTTGCAATGCCTGCACCAAAAGCTACTATACTTATAAAGTCTGAATACTTTGCATCCTCACTCCAGAAGTACTTTAGCCACCCCTCTAATTTCTGGAATGTAATTCACTCCTTCTTCTCCCCAGGTGGGCAACACCCTGTCTCTGACCCTGTTTCAGTCATTTCATCTTTTAACTCCTTTTTTAACTCCTGTGCCAGCTCCCTACTTTTCTCCCCCTCCCTCTCTCCACTTGTGACTAACCCCCCCACCTTTATCCTCCCTCCTGCCTTTCTCCTTTTTTTCTACCACCCCTGTTACTTCTCTCAAATCCTTCTGGCTCTTAATCCAAACAAAAGTGGAAGCCCTGATCTTGTTTACCCCCAGACTCCTCTCTCTCTCTCTCTGTATCTCTCTCTGATCTTGCTATTACTCTCCCTTTCATCTACCTTCATCACCTCTGCTTTCCCTAGCCTCTATCCCTGACACTTGGAAACAGCCTATGATCATCCCTATTCTCAAAGAGGGTGAACCCTTTCCCCCTGATAAATCTACCTTATCTACTCCCTCCCCTATCTTACTAAACTCTAGGAAAACATAGTTCTCTCCCAACTTTCCCCTTTCCTTTACTATTGCTCTTACTTAACATCCTACCAGTCTGGTTTTAGGAAGTGCCACACTACCTCCATCTCCTTCCTGCTACTCATTGACTCCTTACTGTCTGGCATAGATCATGGATTGGTCACCTTAGCCGTTTTTGTCAACCTGGCCAAGGCTTTTGACACTGTTCCCCACCCCATCCTCCTTGACAAGATAAAGACAGTGTGCTTTTTGCCTCCTCAGTCAAGTAGCTTGAGGACAGGCTTCAAGCCTTATGTGCTGGTGACACCATATTCCCTCCACTCCCTATCTGCTCTCATGTGCCCTAAGGTGTCCTTGGTCCAATACTGTTCTCCATTTTTTAGAGTGTTCTTCACTCTGACTGCTTTTCGCCATTTATTCACGTGTATGCAGATGACGCAGTTTTCTACAGCTCTGGCTTCTCTGCCTCTGACCTCAAAACCCAGCTCCAACAGGACTTCAACAACATCCTGCACTGGTTTAAGGCAGATCAGCTGTGCCTCAATTAAAAAAAAAAACTGTCTCCATAACTTATGGCACAAGGCAGACACTTGGTATGCTGTCCCCTTCCCCTCCTTTGATACCCTTGTTGGGTTGTTATTTAGAATGTATCCTCCTGTAAGTACCTTGAGGTCTGGTTGGATCATTACCTTAATTTCTCAGTACATGTGGACATAATCCATCAGAAGCTTCACCCCAAGCTTGGTGTGCTTTACAGGAACAAAGTGTCTATCCCATTTTCTACTGCAGAGAAATCGTTTTGAAGGTGATTTATGAGGACATTGTTTACAATGCTGCTCCTAAGTTCAATGTAGCCAGAATGGACTCCTTATTTCACTACTTATGCTGATTTGCCTTTGATGTCCACCCTAAAAACTACCATTGTTCACCGTATGCCTCTTCTTGCTGTCCTTTGATGCCAGGCAAGTTTCTCATTGTGCTACCTTCATCTCTAAATTCTGGTTTTGGACCTTTCACCGTATGTTTTCTCCCTCAGCAAGTCCCCCTTCTACCTACTGCTCCCTTCACAACTCTGGCCCTTGCTCTCTCTCCTCAGTAAAATCATCTGTAGGTCAAGCTGCTTTCTCCTTCTGCTTCCCTAAACTGTAGCACTCCCTCCCATCTCTACCTCCCAATCCCATTCATACTTCTTTCCTTCATTCAGATCTCTTCTCCAAACACAGGTAACAGCTCAAAACAAATAACCATGCATGCTAAATGATTAAGACCCTCCCCAACTACCTGAAGTTATCCTGCACTATCCCTACCCTGTTACTTGCCAGGTCATCTGTCACCATGTGGCCAGTGTCACCTAGTTCCCTCCCATCTTTTGCTGCCAAAGTGATACTTTGGATATGCTCTCCAAGCTGAACCACCTCTTGGGCACTTCATCTCCCTCTACCTTCCCCCCTTGCTTTTAATTCTGTTTCCCTAGGAATAGAATTTCCCACCAGCAGCAGTTGCTTCCTGCTCAGCTGGGAGCCTCTTCCTTCCTCCTTGGGGCCTCCACTTCTAAGGATCCACACTTCCTCCATTCCATCTACCACAGGTACCTGTGCTTGGCTGCCCCATTCTGCCAGTACAGTAAAATAATTCTACAGTGCTATAGACTCCCAGTACTGTACAACAGTTCTTCAGTGCTATAGGCTGAGGATTGTGCACCCTTCCCACTGTCTTACCCTCCCTGAGCCCAGCAAGGTCCATCCACTCTGCCTCTACCTAGACATCCTTTGGGGAGTGGAATAGAATTAAAAAAGTAGGAAGCACGATATAATAAAGATCTTTGATCATCCTGAGCTTTCTGAATTAGAAGATCTGGGCTGATACATGTAGCCTTGTTTTTGGCAGCCCAAGGACATTCCCGAAAAAATGTCCATATTCTTCACACAAGTCACATTTGGTATGGTTCGCACACTGCATTGTAACATGCCCTACTTCTCCACAATTGATCACATACACTGGAGAGATGAGTCCTAGAGCCACAGTTATAGCATGCTCTGGGCTGCCCCCCATAAAAACAGACCCCTCTATCTCTGCCCAACAAAAAAGAATTAGGTATGTGCTCTATACCTGAATCAGATTGTCTAAGTTTGATTTTATATTTCCACCCCCCCCCATCCAAAACTGTTCTGAATCTAAGATATGGTCTGGAGCACTCAAAACTTCACATTTCTGTGAAAGCCAAAAAGTAATATCTTCCACATGGACCCCCTCATTTCGAAACGTTACTGTGACAAATTATATTGAAGGCTTAGTTAAAGGAATCACCAAATAGGGGGCCCATGTGGGCGAAAACTTTACTTGCCCATACTGTTCCCAAAACAGATCTAAAGCATGTGAAGTCCTAAAACTAATGTCAAAATTATCTTCACCAGATATGTTTATGAAAGCAAAAACATCCTTTGGAGAGAAATGGAGAGAATCTTCTAACAGAGTTTTCCCCACAAAATATCTATTTGGCCTATTTTCTAAGCCCCTTTTGTAACGAATATGAACAGCATTCCTTCTTGGAGCTGCCTCCCTCTTGGCTGTAGAAAATAGTTATGACATTAAAGGTTTTTGAGTGGATGGAGTAGAGTTCTCTACTTGTGGTGGAATAACTTGAGAAGCAGGATCAGCTCCTACTGCAAGGATCCTAGGCCGAGAAGCTTGCTGGTCTGAAGGCCTATCAGTGGAGTGAGGCCCAGGAGCACAAAGCTTCACCTCATTTCCAGTGCCCTCAGCAGAGGTAGTCATCTTTATACCTGGTTTCCACACAGGTGAATTATGAGAAAATGCGAGTTCTGCATCTCATGTTGGGTCAGGCATCCAACTACCTGAGGGGGCCTGCTTCCATCCTGCTCCTGCTAGGGCTTTCCCCGGTGTCCAAGACCCCTCAATTAAATCAGAGAAAATTGTCACAGTATCAGACTCTTGGAAAAGGAGGTTTACATATATGAGACACAACCCCTTGTATATTTTGCTTGTGAAGGAGCTTAGCAGGAAATGTAAATTCCGTAACCCCTGCTTGGGACTCCGAGGTAGACTGATACACGATAGGAGGGGGAAAAACAGCCTCCTTTGTAAGGGGTACATCAATTCTTTCAGTGGCTGTTTGCTTAAATACAAAACCCGCTGATTTGCTAAGCGAGATAGTCTTAGATTGTAAAAACTCAACAGCTATAGGATTTTCAGTTATTTGTGGCTGTTTAGCTTGAGAAGCAAAGTTTAAAACCTTTTCCCTTTTTTCCTGTTGCAAAGAAGGCTTTAGGCACTCGTTAGAAGTAATGCTATTACTGCCAGCCAGCTGTTTGCCAGAATTAACAGTCAGTTTACGTGGTGCAACAGAAAAAGAAAGTGCTGACTCACCCTGCCCTGCAGGAACGTCGAAGGGAATTCCAGCAGCTGTTGTGTTGACAGCGTTTGCAGTAATCATGACAGGGAGCACCTCCGTGACTATCTGCATCTAAGCACTTTCCACTGCTGTAGAACTAAGCTCCAGGATTGCATCTTGCTCATTTGCTGCATTACTAGCATCAAAATTATGCACCACAACCCTATTAGTAGTCTTGTCCTTGTTTATAGCGAATGCATGCACTGGTTGATTTCTTTCCGGTAAAGACAAGTCTGAAGTAAGATTCTGTAGCATATGAGGCTCCAGGCACTCATTTGAATAAACGACCATACTGCCAGCCTGTTGTTTTGCTAGGAGAATACTTGAAAAACTTTTAGTTATAGGAGTTGCAGGTAAAGACTCATCACATCCTGCCAGCTTTTCAGAACATCCATCAGCTGCATTTAAGACAGATTTAGGTGATTTAGGAACAGGGAGTGCTCCCTGAGGTAGCAAGTTCTGTAATTTTGTCGCGGTTACCATTTGAAACATAGGAATTCCATTCTGGTTATTAGAAACTAGTCGAGCATCCACTTCAATAGGCTGTACTATGTTTTTATCAAAATCCTCATTAGAAAGAGGAGCTTCATGAAACTCCTCATCTGATTCCATATCAACTTGTAGCTTCAAATCCGCTTCAGTTGCCAAAACAATAACAGTGGAAGCTGAGGCAAGCACTCCCACTGCACAGACATCCTCTCCCTTCAGCGTCTCACAAAGAGTGGCCATCCTGCAGATAGCCTTCCCTCTACTGGCAAGAGTTGGGGAATTTTTTATTGACAACTGAAACAAATCATAACAAAGTTATACAAATCAATATTATATCACACATAATCAAAATAAGGAAACAAAAAACATAACTAAGTATTAATTCATACACATACCCTAAACATAAGCGAAACAGTATAAAACCACCCCTTCCCCCTCCCTACTATAAGAGTTGTGGTATTTGTTGTTCAAAACTTCAGACAAAAATAATCAGGAAAGTATTACAGCCTACAACATTATAATGAATAGAAATCAAGACAAAAAAATAGTATTTCAGTATGTGATAATATCACCAATCATAAACAAATAGAAATGACATTACAGTCCCACCCACTAAAGGAGTAGGGGAATTTTTTATTCAAAAACTCAAAAGAAAAATAAGCAAAATTGTATTACATCATACAAAGGCACAAAATAAAAGGAAAAAAAAATACATAATCAGTACAACATACAGAAACCCCAACAGAATAAGGAAGCAAAAAAAAAACCCTCCCCTTCCCTACCAAAAGAGTAGGGAAAAAACTCCCCCCTATTTCCCCCCTTCAAAAAACAAATAATTACACAACAGTGTTTAATTCACACAAAGGGAAATACTAATCATAAGAAAACCCAACTATACACATTATTAACCTTCTCCATAAATCCATATGACTCAGAAATATCCCTTTTTTCTGACCCCCCACTATAACAGTAGGGAGAAAGTTGAGTATAACCTCAAAAACCACATAAGGACAAACTCCCAATGTCCTAATCTCATAAGTATAACTCCCAGCAAAACTAAATCATAGTACATGCCATACCCCCCCCAGAAAACTCATGTAAAAAGGTATGAGAATCAGCCTGTGTCCAACCAAGACGTATGCCTCCACCATAACTTATAAAGGTCCAGTGAGGCTGTATTTTGTTCAAAATCCCGCCATCTAAAAATCTCTCTCTGAACTGTAAGAAAAACTTGGGCACTAGGTAGTATCTGTTGTCTTAAAGTCAATGTACAGCGAGCCTGCCATTATTGAAATTTGACATATCCCATGAATAATAGTATCGTCCCACAGTCAAACTTAACCCATGCACCTGGTGGAATACTTCTAACCCAAATATCTGGGTCTACAACCTGGAAAGGACCGGAGGCCCAATACTTATGGAAATAAGACCAAAATTCTGCAGCACAAGGACAGTCTTTAAACAAATGCTGCATAGTTTCAATTACCCCATGACAAGTAGAGACTCTAGGACACGTTTGCTCTAGTATGCCCTTATGCTTCATGTTCCCTTTAACCCCCAATTTTTGGTGTGTACAGAGCCATACAAAATCCCACATAAAAGCTGGCATTCGAGGACAACAAAGAAAACATGTCAGATTATTTTTTCCCACAGGGGAACTACCACAAACCATGGATCCTCATAAAACCAGGTTATTAGCAACCATTCGTACACAGTTTTCCTAGAACCAGTAGTTAGGTAAGGATAAAGCAGTTACCACACTTTAATTTTACCCACTACATCCTTCCAATAATTTGCCAAAAAAAAAAAAGACTTTAACTTGTTTGAATAAATGATCTAAAGAAGCCCATAGCCTAAGTAAGGGTCCAAACTCATCCATTACCCATGGACACCACAACCCTCATTTATTATGAACCAGTGGGACAACATTATGAAAAAGAAAAATAACATGAAAAAAAACTACAGGATTAACCATTTCCAGGCCCCCATGGGTTATAGGTAAATGGGCAATACCTCTCTTAAGAGGATTTAATTGGCTCCCCCATAGACACTGGAAAAAAAACATTCTACACAGATGTCTCCAGGGCTTTGGAATAGGAAATACTGCAGATAAAAATAAGAACACTGGTAACAAATGTGATTTAATCATATAAATCCTTTTGCGTTTGTACATATGCCAAGTGTTCCACTTTGTTACCAACACCTGTGCAGCATGAAGTTTTTCATCCCAATTGTAAAACTGGGGGTCAGGATCTCAAAAAAATATACCCAAAATTTTAATATAAGTGGTTACTACGGAGAATTGCCATATCAAAGTCCACACTGTACCCTCACACCCTAGTGATAAAATACATTTCTTGTAATTAACAATAGAACCAGTCACATCTGAAAAAGACTCAATTCCACCTGGGCCAATAATGCTGAGGTTTTATCTGCTAATATTAAACAAAGGTCATCCGCAGAAAGAAATTGTTTTTATCTGCGGGTCCACACTACTAACAGAGAGACCCATAATATTATCACGTTTATGTAGTCTGTATAATAAGGGATCCAAACACAACAGGTATAAAAGAGGACTCAGAGGACAGCCCTGCTGCACCCCTCTACTAACTGGGATCTTACCTCCCATCCACACATTCCTACTGGGTAACAAACAAATATTTTTATAACAGGTTTGTAACCAAAAAATAAACTGCTCAGGAAACTCATCACTGGAAAGAACTACCCACATATAGGTGTATTTGACCCTAGCAAAGGCCTTAGATTGGTCTAAACTTACCAAATGCCCCAATAATTCTTGAGTATTATCTTTATACAAAATTTCCCTAATAAGGATTAGGGCGTCCTGCATCTTTTGTGAGGGTACCCCACTAAACTATGTAGGGTGAATTACTACATCTAGTGCACCCACCAATCTATTCCCCATCACCTTCATCAAAATTTTGTTATCAGTATTTAAGAGAGTAATGGGACACCAATTCTTTAATTCTTCTCTATTCCCATCCTTAAATAAAAGAACTCACACCCCTTCGTACATGCTAACTGGTAAGCACCCTGTAGTTAGGGCGCTATTCAAAAGCACCACCAATTCTTCCCCTAACACCTCCCAAATGACTTTATAGATGGCATGTGGTAGTCCATCGGAGCCTGGAGACATCCCTTTAGAAAGGGACCAAATAATCTGTCTCAGTTCTAGGATTGAAATAGGCTTAATTAAACTATATCCAAACTCCTCCAAAATACGATGGAGATTACATTCCTGCAACCAATGATACATTTTATCATATGGCAAGTTCTCACTTGTGAAAACTTCTGTAAAATACAAACTAATTTCGGTTAATATGGCAGAGTTTTCTGTTACCACAGTACCATTTGTTACTTGTAGGGCTTCCATAATTCTCTGCTCCTGGACCTGAGCCAGGGTATCAAAAGGAATGGTTTCCTGTTCTTTCCCCAATACCTGATAGCGTTGTTGTTTAACAGCCCCCTTCATCATGTCTTTTTGTAGGACTGTTATTTTATTTTTAAGGGTCTTAATGGCTACAAGATCACCTATACCCCTCTCATACTATTGAGCAATTAAAACTCTCAGTTGTGCCCTTAAATTCCATAAAATATTCCATTTAAAGGATCCATTAAGCCTTCCTACAGACTGAAAATGAGAACGAAAATCTTGTTTAGAGTCCTCCCATCATTGATTCTTATCCTCATAGAGGAAAAACACAGATTTCCTTGCTTCCATAACATATTTGAAACCCTCCTGAACAATAGGCAAATCTAATAAAGAAATATTTAATTTACAGAACCCTGGGCCACATCTTTGTTCAGGTAGATTACCTACCGAAAGAACCAACATTCGATGGTCTGATGTTGCCACATCGATAACTACAGCCTCTTGAATACAAAGACAGTCCGAAATAAAAAAATAATCAATTCTAGATGTGCGAGGACCACAAGCATACATATGTGGAGCCTTGGTATCACCAAAACCAAGCACTTCAATCAACCCTACATCAGAAATAACATTTAGTAAACAAGAGACATCACAATATTGTTTTTTCGCCAACAAATCACCTCCAACTTGAGGGAGAGGCAATTAAAATCCCCCCAAAAAATTACAGGCATACTTGTAAATAAAAAGCGTTGTATGGTGCGAAAAACCCTTACCCTGTCATAGTTTGATTGGGGAGCATATATATTCAATAAACGCATGAGTAAACTCTTCCACACAATATCTAACAATAAATCCCAACCCTCCACCATTTCTAAGTGCCGAATTATTTGAACCTTAGAAAAAAAAAATGAATCCCTACCCCAGAACACTGCTCAGACCGCTGAGACCAATAACTGGCACCCCATATCTGGCCTACTGAGGCTGCCTCCATAAGACTTGGGGAATGTAAACAAACATTCTGAAAGAATACACAATCCAGGTCTGATTTCAGAAAAAGCCCATATGTTGCCAGTCTCTAAAATTCAGACTGAATGCTATTCACATTCAAAGATGCAATTCGTAAATGATAATGGGAAAAAGCCATAGAAACAAAAATCTATCCTCACTTTACTTTACTTGAGGCTCGGGTAACCCTACCACTAACTTTAGGCCCTGGAGTACCTGCAATCATCCCACCTGAATCCATCATATCCCCACCCTGAGTCTGACTTCCCTCAACTGCAGGATTTTCTGCTTCCTGATCAGAGAGGCCATCCTGTGAAACCTCATAATTATTTATGTCCTCCAGGGGTTCTGTCACCTTCTTAGAGTCCTTATGCCTAGGACCTTCCCCCTTTTATGACGTACTACCAAAAAATCTTGGGCACTGGATGAAGGATCCGATGGAAGGGGAGGAACTCCCATACACACTTGTGGAACAGTTTGTGCTGGAATAACCACAGGAATGATATCTATTAGAGATGAGCTGGGGGGGCGGTTGGTCTGCTCTCGGGTACTTGCTGTGTATGTCTGCCACCAGGAGTTTTAGGCCCAGAATAAACTGTGGGAGCAATAGCCTCTTTAATATAATAATCTTGAACACCAAAATCTGCATTCTTTGTGTTTCTAGCTGCCAAGGACAATCAGTAAACACATGACCTAGCTCATCACAAAGATTACACTTAGGTTCTTGAAAACAATGTCCACTGACATGACCTAGCTCCCCACAATAGGTACATTTCAACACTTCACAAGTTGTACTAATGTGCCTGGTATACCCACATTTGAAACACATCCTAGGTTGCCCAGGGTAAAACAAAAAACCTTTGTCACGGCCTATAAAAAAACAATTAAATGGATAGCATCCTGATCAGACTGGTGTAATTTAATTTTAAACTTCAAACCACCAGTCCAGAACCCTCCATCATCCATTATAGGGGATGGATTCCCCTAAATAGTATACCACTTTTCCAACCAATATACTACATCAGTGATATTTACCCCTTCATTACAGAAAAGAATAGTAATAACCCTAAAAGGTTGCTTAGCCAAGGGTATTACAATAATGTCTACCCAAAGTGGGTTTGTTTCTAAATTAGAAAATCTGCACCAAACTTTCTCCAGTAAGGTCAGAGTCTGAGAACTAACATCAAATGCACATTCCCAGGTGCATGAATCAGGGCATACACCTCCAAAGGGAAAAAACCCAAAGACTGTTTAAGTAGAATTTTGCCTACATGAAATCGATCAGGTGCTGAATCCCTATTCCCACATACCGTAAACAAACAGCATTTCTACATTTTGCCACATCAATAGTTTTGTGAAAGTGACTTGCATAGGTGGGGGGGGGGGGCCTGCAGCAGAAGAAGCTGTTTCTTCAGGAGGGGTATCTCTCTGTTTAGAATGTGGACGCCCAAGCTCTACCCCACCCCCCTGCTGCATATTCGAATCCCCAGAGCAAATAATGCCTGATGGTGCTAACAGCCCTCCAGAATCCATATCAATTGAAGAAACCAATGGATCTGCTGTTCTAACTGGCGAATAAGCTGGGTCTGGCTGCCAAACTCCATGAGAAGGGGATGTCCATCCTGCTAAGGAAAGTGCTTTCTCTGGCGACCATCCTACATCATCTCCCTCATTCCAGTCAAGTCGTGGGGGCCTTTCTTCCTGACCAGAAGGTGGAATTGCACTCTTTGCAGATGCCAAGACTTTCGTAAGACCCAAAGAGGTATCCGACATCGGGGAAGCTGCTGATTGTTTCCTTTTGTGATCCTCATCATGCTGTGTAAGCACATTATCCAGTTGCTGATTTATTTTATTCAGTTCTTCTTCTAGACACTGCTTTTTCTGCGCTAAGCTACGCACAGTTCCTGGTTCGGAAATTGTAATGCTTTCATGGGCAATATGCTGGCCACCCCTCAGGTGCTCCCCAGCCGCCACTTCATCATTCCCCTTCGCCTCCACTAGTACATCCATGTTCACCAACTCCTCAGACGCCTCCTCCATTGACCTCTCCCTTCCAGTCTCAGCCATGGACTGACACTCCATGCAACGTAAGGGCCCCCTACTGAAAGAGTAGGGGAGTTTTTATTGGTAAGACATAACATATACATCAACACTTTTCTGGGAGTAAAAAAAGGAAAAACAAACAGTCAATTTTCAAAAAAAAAAACAGATAATACCTTTGAAAATTAAAAGCTTACGCTGTTCGATTAAATCACAGAAAATAAACCTGAATCATAAAAATAATAATAGAAATGTCTAATTTGACATTTAGCAAGATAATATAAATAAATATACTTTAGATACTTTAGAAATTATAATTACACTCTTCTTATTTAAACTTGATAAAATGTAAAAACCTTTCCACCATTTAGCGAAAGTTCCTGATGTAACTCTTAATGCATCCTGAGTATAAATTTGTACCAGTTCCTTTATAATTAACTCACTTACACAAGAATAGGCATTTTCTTTTGGTATAGGACCCATTGAACTCTAGCTTGCCATAAGTAATATCTCAAGCATCCTAGAAATAAAGTTAAAGTCCCTTCATGCAAGTCCGATAAGATGGTTGAATAACATCCTAGAATCAAAAATTCACATGACATACTATATAACCACTTAAAACCCCACAACTTAGCTAAGTATTCCATAAACCTATGGCATATGTACATCTAAGGAAAAAATGCTCCATTGACTCTTCAACATTGATGCATTCCAGATATGGACATAGTCTTTCCTGTAAAGCCTTGTACTTAGCATTGCCTCTAACATTTAATCTGCCATAAAAAATTGACCACTGTGTTTCCCATTGTTTCTTCGGCATTCTAGGATTATTTAATTGTGCCATTACAATGGGATTTAGAGCTGAAGGACAATTTTTAAATCCAGGTTCTGAAGGGAGTAACAAGAGCATTAAATGGTGATATAACCCCTTTGTATTGTGAGACAGTATTATCTGTTTCTGCAATTTCCATTTAAACAGCTTCTGAGCAGAAGGTGTAAAATATTCAGGAATATGCAAATGGCGATTTAGTTTTGGGGCAAATTTTTGCCAATTCTTAAAATATTTGCCCATTGACTTTAGATTCCAAGAAACCTCTGCCCTTGATTCCGCTTTTAATCCTTCTTTGATTGAATTTGAAATAAAAATGCATCAGATAAGTAACAGGGTCTATCATACCCAACCCTCCTGATTCTTTTTAGGTATGTATAACCCCTTTTTACAGGATTTAAGCGGTTACCCCAAAGCATCTGAAAAAATATACTATAAACTTTTGTCTCAAATACTACTGGAAGTGGGAAAATCATAGCCACATATTGCACAGTGGGTAAAAGAAATTGTTTAATTACATGCACCCTTTTTAATTTGGACAACCTCCACTGCTTCCACCTATTAACTTTACTCTCAATTTTTGCAATGACACCTTCCCAATTTTCATTAGGCATATTCTGGGGGCCAAACTTGATCCCTAAAATTTTCAGCGAATTCCTGGATATATGGATACCCTCCTGCCACATTTCCTCGACACCACTTGCACCTATGAATAACCCCTTAATTTTATTTAAGTTTAATTTTGCATTTGAAACTTTAGCAAAGGCCTCAAACGCTTCCACAAAGTGGGAAACAGATGCACTATCTTCAAAATACAACACTAGATCATCTGCATAGGCCTGTATCATTAATTGTGAGTCCCTACGGGCATTAACTAGAATACCCTTCCATTTCTGCGCCGAAGTCACAGATTGCAAAAAGGGGTCTATGGCAAAAGTATAGAGAAGGGGGCTGAGAGGGCACCCCTGATGAATCCCTGTGGTTAATTGAAAACCTTCGGCCTTATAACCATTCAGAAAAGGAAATACCATAACTCTATCATACAGTTTCTCAATTATTTCTACCAATTGGTATGGGACCCCATAATGAACAAGGGTAAGAAAAAGAAATGGTAAATGCACTCTGTCAAAGGCTTTATCCAACTCTGCAGCAACCAAACATCTAGTTAATCCCATATCTGTGAGATGCTCAATAACATCTCGTATTAACATAAGGGCATACTGAACCTGTCTATCTGGCAAGCACAATATTGATAAGGTGAAATGACTCTCCTGCATATTTTTAAGCCGTTATTCAAAATGCAAGTAAAAATTTTGTAATCCGAATTTTAAAGGGTAATTGGTCTCCAATTGACAATATTTTGTTTGTCCCTGATTTGAATATGTAATTTACAACCCTTCTGAAAAGGAAGGGAAATGACAGCTTTGTCTAAAAAAAACTGAAATAACAGACCCAGACACTGACTGAGCTCTTCTGAGAAACTTTTATAAAAATTATTTGAAAGACCATCTATTCCGGGTGAAATATTAAGTTTCAGTGACCTAATAGTACATAAAATCTCTGTTTGCGTAATCGGGCCCCACCCCTCTGACCTTCCAACCGTGTTAACTGGGACAACAATCTGTTTTAAATAGTTAGCCATATCTGTTTTGAAATTGTTTTGAGGGGGTTTAAAGAGTGGAAATGATCTACTATCACCTCCCGAAGTTGAGCCACTGAGGTCGCCAGGTTTCCATCCGCTTTTTTCAGTGCCTCTAAACTCATGGAATCCCTTAATTGCTTACACATTTCAAATGGATCTCCTATGGGTGATTTTTTAACTCCGTTAGTTAGAATAGCCTGCATGGTTTTACCTCTGTTATATTGAAACTCTCTCATTTTCTCTTTAAGAGAGGAGATTTGATCAGAGTAATCTCACCTAGAGGTATACGCTATAGTCATAAGTCTCTGTAACTGCTGCCTAAGACCTAGATAGCGTAAAAATTTGTAGTTTTTTGTTCTTATTCCCTGTGCTTTAAACCAGTTTCTTAAATCTGCTTTGGTCTCTAACTACCAATCCCCTAAGTCTGAATATAAAAAGGCAACTGATAATCTAGCCCTCAAAAGATATTTGACCCCTGATTGTATAAAGGGAAGATCTAGCGAAGAATTATTAAGCTTCCATCTTATCTGTCTTTTCTCTTGCTATCACAAAGGAGAAAAACGCTTAACAGAAATAAGTGATCAGAAAATTCACAGGGAAATAATTTAAAGGACTCTACTTGAATATTAGGTGAAACTAGCATATGATCAATCAGGGAAAAGATTTTCCCTATTTTAAAAGAAAATCTAGTTCCCACCTGCAAAGAGCTATTACAGTTTAAAAGACCAGCGTCTTTAATGATTTTACCTAATGCACTAGAATCACAATATATTTTTTTATTTATTTTAGAGAGTGGACTGGAATTGGACAATTAAAGTTGCCTCCCTATCAAACGTTAATAAGAAAGGCTGCACCATTTTGTAGGCAGTTAACTCTACCAGATTTTGTTTGAGGGTTATAAATATTAATGAAACGAAAACATAGGCCTTGCCACTTCCCATCTACTATTAATACTCTTCCGGGTACCAAATCATTCAGATTATGTAACTGAAAAGCGTATGAATTGAACACAATACCTATACCATCTGCAGAATCCTCCCCAAATGACCAAAAGGATGGACCCCAAACCCAGTCTCTTTTAAATGCTATAAGTTGCTCTAAGGAGTACATCCAAGTCTCCTGCAGAAAACATACTGAAAATGGGTAATCATGAATATAATGAAAAAGGGCTTGTCTTAACCACATTCAACAAACTATGAGTATTCAATGAACCCAGATCAGCCTCATATTCTGTTTTAATGCTCATACCCTTATTTCTTTCTCTTTTTTTTTTTATCCTTATAATTGTCAGCTGTCTGTGACCTAGTTGAAAGAGAGGATTTTTGTGAATCAGAATTTTCTACCTCAGCTCAGTATTACCCCATGGAGAAAACAAAGCCGCATATGAATTACTAGTCTCAATTTGTGTAACTGGGGGGTTAGGATGCAAATTCTGGAAGATCTTCTTTGAGATAACACTGTCAATGATTCATTTACAGAGGTAGTTACGCCTACCTTTCCTGAAACCTCTTCTGAATAACATACAGGGGGAAAACTTAAGGCATTAGGAGGGCCCATATTCGCCTTCGTTAAACTAGTCATATTTGAAGTTGGCCCTTGTTGTTCCGCACTACTTACTAACAGTGTCTTGTTTTTATCCGGGACTTTATCTTTTAACTCCTTTTTAAATTCAGGAAGTTTCTTAGCAAAGGGAAGTTTAGCCTGAGAGGTGACAGAAGGAGGGAGGCAAACAATATAGGGGGATTCCTGAGCAGTAGCTTCCTGTGCTTTTTGAATAAAAACCTCAGAATTAGAACAGGATGACATATTATGAGCAGCCCAAGGGCATACTTTAAACACATGACCCTTCGTTTCACACAAATCACAGCAAGATTGATTATTACAGAACATTGTCAAATGCCCTACCTCCCCACAATTGTCACATCGAGGTTGATCACACACGCTGGATAGATTGTTCTGGCCCCACATTTATAACATGCACGAGGCTGACCACTATAAAACATACCCTCTGTCCTTCCCCAATAAAAGGAGTTAGGTATATGCTCAATCCTGCTTCTGTTTGTCTTAGTTTAATTTTATACTTCAACCTCCAGTCCAAAATGTTCTGTGTCCAAGATGGGTTCTGGTTCACTTAAACTTCACACCTTTTTAACAAAGGTTATGTCCTCTACCCAAACCCTTCATTCCTAAACATGACTGTGACGAACTTGATCAAAGGTTTGGATAGAGGAATAACAATGAAAGGAGCCCATATAGGTGAAAACTTTACCTGACCATACCTAGTCCAAAAGATCTAGAGCATGCTGAGAACAAAGCTTATATCATAATTATCCTCCCTGAAATATTTATAAAAGCATACACATCCTGTGGGTGAAATGCAATGAATCTTTTAACAATGTTTACCCATAATTCCTGTCTGGTCTAACCTCCAAACCACCTTTATACCTTAGACGCACAGCATTACGCCTGGAAGCTGCTTCCTATGTGAATTTGAAAAGTTCGGACATTAAAGGTTTCTGTGTGGGGGGGGGTAAAGAAAAGAAGACTCGTTAGAAGATTTCAGTGAGGGTTCCTGCACTTGCATTTCCTGATGTAGGGGTGCTGTAGAAAGCTTAATTATCCCCGAAGATTCACTAGGGAGTTGTGAAGCATCCATCTCCATTTGTTTGTCTTCCCCATTGTTCATCTCTTTCTGCTGCTGATCAACAGGAACACACTCAGGTGAATGTTGAGACAAAGACAGATCAGAATCCCAAGCAGGATCAGGCTTCCACACACCTGTGTTAGACTGTTTCCAACCAGCCTCACATAAAGCCTTATCCGGTGTCCAAGAAACTTGATTAACCTCTTCTGGCAAATGAGAAGATTCTATCTTCCTATCCTGCATATTTGAGTTTAATATATTTTTTTTTGAGTTTTTGTTGGGAAAAAAAAATCTGTGACCCCAATCTGAGCGCCTTCTGAGGTTTGATAAATTACTGATGGTGCATTCAAAGGCTCATCCTGGCTTTTAAGTGACAATTCCCTACTTTGCTCAAAGGAGCTGCTTCATTTGACCAAAAGTGACATTAGTAGGCAGGGTAATTAAATCGGCATTTGAGCTTATGTTATTTATTTTTTTGGTTGTCATAAGTCACAACAGGCTGTGGGCACTCGCTGTATGCTGCGATAAAACTACCAGCCTGAGCGGAGTTAAGAGGGCGCTTGCTTTTCAGCAGAAATCCTGGGGCTGTGCCTTACAAAGCTCCAAGATTCGCGAGACTTCTCTAGTCTCCAAATTCAACGTTGCTTTCAGCACTGCAGTCAAGCACCCCAAACTTGTAATTTATACCAGTGCAGGGCTGCAGAGTTTCTGAAGGCTGGAGGGAAGTATTTATATTTAGAACTGCGGCGGGATCACTTTCATTTAACTTTTGCACACCCTCATTAAGAATCAAAGGGGACACAGTACCTGTGAAATCTTTCGGTCCCTCATTTAACGCGGTAGTCCAGCTGGCCGCTTGTTCAGAATCAGGCTTTCTAGTCCACCGGTTCACTTCGCTGACTCGCTCCTCTAAACCACCTGCAGGCGCTATCTTTACCATTTCACCTGATAATGATAGCTCTGCTTCTCCACGGTTTGGACTGCAGCTCGGCCGATTAGAGATTCCTTCCTCTGCAATCTACATAGCTCCTGCTCCCGAGGACTCACTTACAATTCTAGTTGGCTCTGTTTTAAATGAAGTTTTCTCATTTTCCATTGTTTTGCCTGCAGAAAGCTCCCAATTAGCCACTGCATCCTTAAACTCTGTGTCAGAATCTATTTCAGCCATAACCAAGGCTGAAGCCTCCATTCTTCCTAGAGCAGAAGTCGAGGCTAACTCTCCCACTCTGCAGTCTTCCTCCTCCTTCCATGGTCCACTCCGAGTGGCCATCTTGGAAATGGCCTGTCCCCCTACTGGCAGCAGAGCAACAGCAGAGTAGGGTCATTTCCCCGGTGTCCTGGCCAAATTTCCCTCAATCACTAAAAATACCACAAACAGCTTAATCTGGTTCAAGGTCAGTTGGCATTCATCTGTATCCCCCTCCCCCGGGTCGTGCCTGAAAATAGGCAGGATTTGTCTAGTGCACTTACCCGATCAACAAAAACTAAATAAATAAAAAAAAAATAAAAAAAGATGGACTGTATAAGAGTCAAAGTCCAAGGCTCACTGAAAACCTAAAATATGTATGTCCATCATTTGAAGTAAAGGTCCATGTTGGCAATTGTTTTGCCCCAGGTCCCTCTTGTAAATGAGCTTGTCTCCATGATGTTCTGCCTGGCAAAATAAAGATTTTGATTGATTGATTGATTGAAGTTTATGTGTAATGTGTCTTACATCCAACATCAATGTTCAAGCCATCTACTACCATATTAAGAAGTAACATAAGCCTGATCTCACAAGCTCATCTCTGCTGTGTACTATTGAAAAGTCCTTTCAGACTTTAATTGATAGGGATTTAGCCATCACTCTCCCACAAATAGGAAGTACACACAGAAATAGAAACAAGGCACACAGCGGTAAAATATAAGGAAAGATGAGGGTCAATCAGCAATCAGAGGTAGAAAGGGATACTACACACGCTGGAAGTAGGGACTGGAGGGGTAAAAAGGGAGAAACATAGAAATATAGACTTTGATGGTAGATAAGGACCGCTTGGCCCATCCAGTCTGCCCATTTCATTACTTATTGGATAAGCTGTAGATCCTAGTTAACCAACAGCCTACTTCTTCCTACCCCCCCACTAGAATTGCCTTATGTTTGTCTCATGCATTCTTGAATTTCCCCACTATTTCTGACCCCATGACCTCCTTAGGAAGGCTGTTCCATGCATCCACCACCCTCTCTGTTAAAAAAATACTTCCTCTCGTTACCCTTGAGCTGTCCCTCTCTATCTTCAAATTGTGTCCCCTTGTTCTTGCACATCTTTCTTTCTGAAAGATGCTAACCTCCTGGACTTTGTTGATTCCCTTGAGGTACTTGAAAGTTTCTATCATGTCCCCCCTCTCCCTCCTTCCCTCAAGGGTATGCATATTAAGCTTCTTTAGTCTCTCTTCATATGGTTTCTGGTGCAGACCCTGCACCATTTTAGTTGCCCTCCTCTGGACTGCTTCAATCCTGTCTATGTCCTTGAGGAAATGGAGTCTCCAAAACTGGATGCAGTACTCTGATGGGTCTCACCAACTGTCTGTACAATGGGATAACAACTTCCTGTTTTCTGCTGGTGATGCCTCTCCCATGCATCCTAGTATACCCCAGCCCTCCCTACTGCCTTCTCACATTGCTTGCTAAACTTAAGGTCATCTGAATGATTACCCCAGGTCTCTTTCCTTTTTGTTGTTGTTACTACCTTCCCTAATCGTTATTCTTCCCTGGTTCTTGTTTTCCAGTTGCATTATTTTGCACTTTTTGCATTGAATCCTAGCTGCCATACTTCTGACCATTCCTTCAACCTTTCCAAGTCCCTTCTCATCCTTTCCATGCCTCCTTGTGTATCAACCCTGTTGCAGATCTTTGTGTCATCTGCAAAGAGGCATACTTTCCTTCCAGTCTCTGCAATGTCACTTATAAAGACATTAAAAGGACTGACGCAGTACTGAACCCTCATGGTACCCCATTAGTAACCCTCTTCTTCAAAGTGGACCCATTTACAATTACCTTCTGTGTCCTGTTGTCCAGCCAGTGTTTTACCTAGGCTACCACCCTGGGACCCACTCCCAGGCTGGTTAATTTGACTATTAATCTTTGTGTGGGACTGTGTCACATACCTTGCTAAAGTCTAGGTAGGCCATGTCCACAGCCCTCCCTGGTCTACTACTTTGGTCACCCAGTCAAAGAAATCTATTAGATTCATCTGACAGGACCTTCCCGCTGTGAATCCATGCTGCCTTGGGTCCTGTGCCCTACTGGCCTCTAGGTACTCAACAATTCTTTCCTTCAGAAGTGACTCCATAACTTTCCCTACCACAGAGGTCAAACTGACAGGTCTGTAGTTTCCTGCCTCTGTCTTGGTCCCACTTTTGTGAAGAGGAATCACATCGGCCTTCCTCCAGTCCTCAGGTACCACACCATACTCCCATGATTTATTAAAAGAGTAGCCAGTGGTTTCACTAGTTTCCTTTAATTTTTAGAATTCTGGGGTGAATTACATCAGGCCCCATTGCTTTGTCCACTTTCAGTTTTAGGAGTTCTTGCAGAACCCTTTCTCTGTGAAAGGACTGGGATCGACCCCCTATCAAGAGTGCTTCTGTTAATTGGTTTAGGCACTTCCCTCCTCTTTTGTGAATACTGAGCAGAAATATTCATTCAGTATCCCTGCTTTTCACTGTCCCTCTGCCCACCTCCCCATTCATTCTATTCAGCCTCACTATCCCTCCCTTTGTCTTTCTACGCTCGCTGATGTACTGTACCTATAAAAGGTTTTATCCCCCTTCTTAACAAAGTTGGCTATCTTTTCCTCAGTTTGGGCCTTTGCTATTCTGACTTCCCTCCCTGCTTCCTTCTGCCTTAACTGGTATAGCTCTCTGTCCTGCTCCTTCTGTGTTTCCTTATACTTCTGGAATGCTATATTTTTCTCCCTGACTTTCCCAGCCACCTCTATTAAGAACCATAGTGGTTTTTCTTTCATTTTGGTTTGTTTATTTGCTTTACACAAAGGCTTTCTGCCTCTGTGATGGCTGTTTTCATGATTCCCCATTGTTGCTCCACCCCTCCGTCTAGCCTGTTTGCTAGTGCTTTCTGATGCACTCTCCCATCTTGCCAAAGTCAGCCCTCCTTAAGTCCAGTACCCTCGCTTTTGTATGGCTTGACTCTGCAGCTGAGTTTAACGTGAACAACACTGTTTGATGGTCACTTGTTCCCAGATGGCAACCCACTTCTAGATCTGAGATCCTCTCACTGCCCCCATGTGAGCGTATGAGGTCTAAGATTGCTCCCTCACAAATGGGTTCCAAAACTAGCTGTCTGAGGCCTGCCACTTGTAGGGCATCGAGAATGGCCCTGCTCTTGGATGTAGCTGCAGCAAATGTGCTCCAGTTAAAATGTGGCATATTCAGGTCTCCCATCAACAGTATCTCCCCTTTCTCTGCCATCCTAAGAATGCCTTATATCATATCCTTGTCCATTCCCTCCCCCTGTCATGGGGGTCTGTACACAACCCCTGTGCGGACTGTGGTGCCCTTTCCAGTCTCCACGGTGACCCACAGTGCCTCTTCTCCTCCATGTTTACTCTTTTGTTGAGTTGCTTTTATCCCCTCCTTTACATAGACAGCTACTCCTCCCCCTCTTCTCCCCTGCCTGTCTCTCCTGTAGGTTATGTACCCTGGTATGTTAACATCCCAGTCATGGTTCTCTGTACTCTGTTTCTGTGACTGCTACGATATCAAGGCATCCCTCTTCCATCAAGGCCACCATCTCAGGGAGCTTGTTGCCCAGACTATGGGCATTGGTACTCATTACCCTCCATTTCCTGATGGCCTTACTCCTTTTTGACCCATCCCTGTCCTTCTTGCCTTTGTCACTTTGCCCATTTACCCCTGCCCTTCTCCCTATCGACACCTCTATGTTGGTATTTACCACACTTACTACCATGATTTTTTGTGGAGGCTAGGATTTCCCTGCAACTTTCCAGTGCTTCCCCCCTTGGCTAGTTTAAATGCTTGCCAATGAAGCATTTAAACCTATCACCTAGGATTCTGGTTCCCCTCCTGCACAGATGCAGCCCATCATGCCAGTATAGGCTTGCATCACTCCAGGAGGACCCCCAGTCCCCAATGTGAATAGACTGATCTTGCTCCAGATCCCTTGTGAGATATTTGCAATAAAAACCCCAAACAGCACCGGTCCCAGTACCGATCCCTGTGGTTCCCCACTTGCCTCCACGCTCAGTGACGAGAGGTCCCCCACCACCACCACCCTTTGCTTCCTTCCTCTTAGCCAGTTTGTGATCCATTTCACATTTTTGGTCCCACCCCTACATATTCAAGTTTCCCCTCTCAACCTCCCATGAGGTACTGAATCAAAGGCCTTGCTGAAGTCCAAATACAGGACAATCACTGCATGGCCCTAGTCCAGCTCCCATGTCACCCAGTCGTAGTACTCTACAAGGTTTGTCTGGCAGGATCTGCCCGCTATAAACCTGTGCTCTTGATCATCCTCTAGACCATTTTCCTCTAAGAAGCTCACTAGCCTCTCTTTAAGTATGGTCTTCATCAGTTTTCTTACGATTGATGTGAGGATCACTGGCCTATTGTTTCCTGGTTCATCATTTGGGCCACTTTTGTGAATGGACACCACATGGGCAATTCTCCAGTCCTGTGGTACACATCCCGTGTCCAGTGAGGTATTGAACAGGTGAGTCAGTGGCCCCTCCAGGATCTCTGCCAACTCATTTAGTACCCTAGGGTGAATGCCATCAGGTCCAGGTGCTTTATCCACCCTTAATGCCCTCATCCCATCTAGTAATCTGCTCTCTGTAATCTGTACATCTGTCATCGTCTCTGCCCAGCCACCCACCCCTCTCCTGGGATATCTGCTCCCCCTTCTCCTGCGTGAATACAGAACAGAAGTATTTGCTCAGTGCCTCTGCCTGCTCAGCCCCTTTTTTCCACCCACCCCCATCCTTCTTAATCCTCACCAGCTGATCCTTGCTCTTTCTTCTTTCTCTGATGTAGCAGAAGTCCTTTTCTCCACTTTTGATTCCCTTCGCCAGTCTCAGCTCACTGGACACCTTGGCTGCCCTTACCAGTCTGGTAAACTCCCTGGACTTCTCCATGTATGTATCCTTATCTTCACCCCTCCCCAATTTTCTGTACCTTTGAAACGCTGCCCTCTTGGCCCTCACCCCTTCCAAAACCTCTTGTATCAGCCAGCTGGGTTTCTTTGCCCTTCCCATCTTGTTTTTCTTTCTTTTCTTTTTTTTTTTTTTTGTTTGGTTTGTTGGACAAAAGAAGGCTGGTGCCTATCGAGATTGTCCTCCACATGTGTGGACCATTTACCCTAATATTAAATTAATAACCATTTGTCAAGTTTATATTTGAAAATTGAAATCATTTGTGAATCAATAATATCTTGTGGCAATGTATTCCACAACCTAGGCGTTCTAATAGTGAAAAAAATGTGCCTTTTATTTGTATTTGCTTTTTTAACTTCCAGTTGTATATTGTGCAACCTAGCCACAATTCTTCTGGTGGAATAAGTTATACCACATTGTTCCATTAAAACAGGTGATTGCAGAATTTTGAATAATTGTAAAAGATCACCTCTAGTTCTTCTTTGTTTATAAGCCAGTTTTCTGAAGTCTAGTAGCATAATCAAATTGGGTGAGATAATGAACAAGTTTAGCTGCCCTACGCTGAATTTGTTCTATTCTATTCATATCAGAAACCAGATATGGACTCCAAAAAGGAGAACCATAATCCATGTATGGTCTAACATGTGACCCATATAGGGTCACAATACATTGTTCTGATTTAGAAAGTTAATCCTGCGAAGAACAGCGTTCGTTTGATTGGCTATTTTATTACAATGAGATGATGAAGAAAGTTTATTGTTTACTAATATCCCAAGATCTTTTTCTAAATTTGATGCCCTGATAGTAGTATTGTTTAGAAAGTATGTTTGTTTAGAGTTGTTTTTTCCCATGTGTAACACTGCACATTTTGTGACATTGAAGTACATTTTATTTGTGTCTGCCCAGTGTTGTATTGATGCGAGGTCAGATAGTAATGTTTTTCTGTTGGTCTCATTATTAACAACGCATCATAGTTTTGTGTCATCAGTGAATTTCACTATGGTATTAGAAGAGGAAATTTTCATATCGCTAATGAAAATATTAAAGAGAGAGGGCTCCAGAACGGAACCCTGGGAAACACTACTTGTCACCCTTCCTAGATCAGATAAAGCACCATTTACCGTGACCCTCTGAGTATGATTACTCAACCAACTACTTAATCATGAAACTATAGATGATGAAAAACCTAGATGACTGAGTTTTTTGATCACGATGACATGTGGCACTTTGTCAAAAGCTTTACTGTAATCCAGGAGGATGATGTCTGTAGGGATGTCTGAGTCAAGGTTTACACTAATATAAAAGTAGAATGAGAGCAGATTTGTGGTGCAGGAAAAGCCTGATTTAAATCCATTTTGGGCTATATCTATTATATTTAAGGTTTTCATTCCTGTTTCCAGAAGTGATTTGATTATTTTTTCCATTAGTTTACAGGGGATTGAAGTAAGGCTAACTGGACGGTAATTTTCTACTTTTGAATGAGAACCTTGTTTGAAAATAGGAGTTACTGTGGCAGTCAACCAGTCAGATTGCACTTTAGATTTGTAAAGGGATTTATTAAAGATAATTGTTAGTGGTAGGGTAATTGTTTCTTTTGTTCCTAAAAGAAATTTGGAACTAATATTATCAGGGCCAGTGCAAGACTCCATAGCCTCTGCCAGCCCTTCCTTTATAATGTCCCATTTCTGGTCTGCATCCATGTGTGGTTGCATTCCTGCCAGGTGCCTGCCCAAAATTTCTCCTGTGTTTTTAAAGTCCACCCCCTAAACTCAATCACCCTTGTACCCGTACCCCCGTTTCCCTCCCCATGTTGAGCATGAACCACACTGAACAGTAGTCACTCCCAGCCAGTGGTTCCTCCATTTCCAGATTCCCTACAGCTTCCTCATTATCCAGTACAATGTCCAGAGTCCTTTCTAACCGAGTCAACCCCTAGACCAGCTGTGTCAGAAAGCTGTCTTGAAATGCTTCTAGCAGGACCCACTCCTTTGCACTCGTGGTGGAAGGGGTGCCCCACTCCACCCCCAGTAGGTTGAAGTTCCCCACCACCACTGTGCTCCCCTTACTGCAGACCCTCCTAATTTGTTCAGTTAATTCCCTATCCAGGTCAATCCCCTGAGCTGGTGGCCTGTACACCACCTCTATCTTCAGTGTCTTATTCTTTGCATCTTGGAACTGCATCCATAGTGCTTCTATCCTCCACTCCTCCCTTCCTTCCTTACTCACTTTATCCCCTCCTTTACATAGATCGCCACCCCCCCATTCCCCTTAGCTCTATCCTTTCTGAATAACCTGAACCCCAGGATCATCATATCCTAGTCCAGGTACTGGGTGGCCCATGTTTCCGTGATGGTCGCAATGTCCATCCCCTCTACCACCAAGAGAGCCTGTAACTTCCACTGTTCTATTCCTTAGGCTTCTTGCATTCAGTGAGAACACCCTCCAGCCTGTCTCCTTCCCTTCCCTACCCCTATTCTTCCCCCCCTTATCCCTCAATGTGCAACTTCCACACTTATTTTACCCATAACTATGGGGTGAGCTCACTAGGCTCCCCTTTCTGGCCATGTTTCCTATCATCGGCCCCCTCGCCACTCCCCCTCCTAGTTTAAATCCATCTTTTTTTATATATACCCCTCTATTCAACTGTTTTAGTACTCCCTTCCCCTCCCTACTCAAATGTAACCTGTCCCCTGCATATAGGTTACTATTGCCCCAGGTCCTACCTCAGTCTGACACTAATCCGTACTCCCTGGTATGGCACCAATCCCTCAGCCACTCATTGAACTCCTCAATCCTTTTTTTCCTCACTGTACTAGCGCATGGTACCGGGAGTACCTCAGAGAATGCCACCAATCCCCCACCTCCTCACACTGCCTATCTAAATCCTCAAACCTCCCCTTCACTACCTCTACTATCTTCCCTGCCAAGTCATTTGTACCCATGTGCAAAACTATGTGAGGTTTCTTGCTTCCCGTCTGTGTGCACTTGAGCAGTGTCTGCCCTGCCTTATCTGTGGTCAACCCTGGAATAGCCTCGACCAAGATGAGACTGTGCCTTTCTCCTCTTCCACCCCATCTGACCCCTTTCAGCATAGAATCCCCTAGCATTAGTGCCCCATCTTCTTGTCCCATAACCACCTCCTACTGTTTTTGCTGTCCACATTTCCAGACTCCACCCTGCTCTGCTCCTTAGTACCTCTGTCTGCACCATTTGTGACTCTTATATCTTCCCCATGTTTCCACCTCTCCGTCTGCCTCTAGCCTGCTCTTCCCTTCCCCTTCTTCTTTTCCCAGCCTAACTCCCCTCACCCCATGCTGTCCAACACCTCCACTACCACCTGCAATGACAACACTGCAAACCTATTACTTGCTACCCCTGCAGTGGTGCACATCTCCTCCTTCCCCCTGCCCCGAGCCTTGCCTCCACTTACTGCCACTCTGCTCTTCTTACCCCCACCTTTCTACATCCTTATGGGATTTAACCCTGCTGTTCCTCCCTGCTTCTCCCAGCTACTCATCTCCAGGGTCTCTCCTGCCCCAGCCCCCCACCTCCCTCACCCTTTCCAGCTCCCTCCAGAGCCCCCGTACCTCCTCTCCCAGTCTCCTTAGCCTGTAACAAATTGGACAACCTCCCAGTTTCCATAATATATTCATCCAAACAGCCACCCCACAACCATTGCACTCCACTATCCTCCCTGTGCCTGTCACCCTCACTCCATGGTGCCCCTCATCCCAACCACTATTCTGATGTCTCCCACCACCCTTATTTGAGCCCTTCCACCCCTCAGTGTTATCCCCCTGTAATGCCTAATTTTCCTTCCCTTAATTCATACTTAACTTAAACGTAACCTCAGTTCCTTATCACACAGTCTGTACAGCGATAGCTGGGTCTTATATGTGACCCTCCTAGCTTGCTTCTGAGTCCTTCTTTACCCCAATCTCCATAGCTTGCTAGCTCAGTAACTCTAGTTAACACATTTATACATGACCTTGTCAGTTTGAACTTTAGACTTTCAACTTTAAAATATGCATTTCCCTTCCTTAACCCAAGCTTGTCAGTTTGACTTTCAAACTTGCAATTTTAAAATATTTAAACCTTAATATCCAATAAGTAAAAGTTTGAGTGTCTGAACTTTTCACCACCTGACTATTAGCTTTAGGAGTTAGTTCATGCTGTCTGAACCAGTGTGGGGCCAATACTGGGGCAGTTAAAGAGTTGGGAACTGCATGCACAGTATATGAAGTATTTCTTATAATGAGCTATTGCTTTCAAAAGTTTCAGCTATTTGTCTTGTTATAGTTTTCATTTTGTAAAATGTTTGTAAGTTTGACTGTAAATGAAAATACCTTAAAAAAATGCCAGTTATGTATCACCTTCTTAAGCCTCTTAAGTATGTGATTAAGTAAGTAAAAGTTTATATAATAGAGTGCCCCATCCTGGGGACTCTGATCACTGTAAAAGTGGGTAGGTAACACATACAACAGTAAAGAAACATAAAACAATAACACATGACATCAATTAAAATCCAATTTAAATAAAATAATTACTTCGTATATTACATAAAATATTGCAGAAGGTTACTAACCCAACTCTAAACCATCTAAAATGCCCTCCTAAAAAGAACGTACCTTCAAGCTCCGCTTAAAAACCTCCACCAAAGGGCCTCCCTCAAAAGATTTTGGCAGTGTATTCCACAATACCAGGGCCACCACCTCAAATAAGAAGCCACCAGAGGACTTAAGGTGAGCCCTGGGAATTTCTAGGAGGCCCTCAGTAGAGGAGCAAAGTGATTGAAAGGGATGGGCAGGAGTCAGGAAGTCATTCAGGTAGCCAGGGCCTGATCCATGTATGGCCTTATAGGTGAACAAGTCCACCTTGAAGGTTTTTTCTCCACCTAACTGGCAGCCAGTGCAGTCTGTGCTGAACCATGGTCACATGACAGGACCTTGGAAGGCTTGTCAGTAACTTGGCTGCTGCATTCTGCACCAGCTGCAGTCACCTGAGAACCCCTCCAGTGACCCTGAGGTACAGAGCATTGCAGTAATCGAGCCGCTGTGTCAAGAATCCATGTACCAGTGATGGCAGGTCATTGTCTGGAATCAAGACTTTGATCGGGGCAACATTCCTCAAGTGGTAAAAAACACTCCTGACAACAGATGACACCTAGATCTCAAGTGTCAGTCTGTCATTGAGGATGACATCCAGATTTTCACCTTTGTGGACACCGCCAAGGGAGATGGACCAAGAAATAGTCCTGTGCCTGTCCCAGCAGCATCCACATCCAACTGATGACCAGGCTCAATCACTAGTACCTCTGTCTTTTTCAGAATTGAGTCTCAGCCAGCTTGAAAACATCCAGTCCTGGATCTTGGCCAGACATTTGTTTAGCACCTTCACAGCACCATCAGTCCTGGGTGCAAATGACATGTACAGCTGGGTGTCATCTGCATAGCAGTGAAAACCCAAGCTGTACCATTTAGTGATCTCACCTAGGGAAAGCATGTACATTGCAAACAATGTAGGTGACAGGATCGAGCCCTGGGGAGTCTTACAAGGCAGGGGCTTTGGACAGGATGAGAAATTTTCCATCACTGCCCTCTGCATCCTGCCTGCAAGAACGGACTCAAATCAAATGATGACAGTACTGATGAGTCCACAGAGCTCCCTAAGGTGATCCAGCAACACTACATGGGCCACAATGTTAAATGCTGAAGAGAGATCCAGGATAATGAGAACTGACAACTCTCCTCTAGCCCTCCCTGAGGAGATCGTTTTGCATGCTGACAAGAACAATTCAGGTGCTATGTCTTGACCTAAACCCTGATTGGAAGGGCATTTAGATGTCATAGGCTGTGAGGTGTGCCTCGAGCTGCAGCGCCACCACTTTCTGAATAACCTTACCCAGAAACGGGAGGTTAAAAATAGATCTATAATTTGCCAAGATGTCTGGGTCGAGAGATGGCTTCTTTAGGAGGGATCTCACCAGTGCCTTTTTTACAGCACCAAGAAAACATCACTCTGAAGCAAACACTGAACAATCTCAGCAAACACTGGCCCAACGATCTCAACACATCCCATTAAGAGATAAGTTGGACCCTGGTCCAGTTCACAGTATGTGGGCTGCAGCTTTGAAATTACCTCGGGGAGTCTCGTGATGGCATCCACCTAAGCAGCAGCTGAGATACTGAGCTCCCCCCTCTGGCCGCCTGCATTGTGTAATCTACACTATACTTCGGAGCTTTTTCGATAAATTTTGCCAGATATCAGTTGCTCCAATAGTCTACCATCGAGTAGAGACTTTATCTTTGGGAATTAAGTTTTTGTTGGGTCGCAATGGAGGTGGATGGGAAGCAGGCCCTAACTAAGCATACTCCTCCTGCATCCCCGGAGAAGGCCACAAAAAAGCAAAGAAACCAGGCCCCTACTAGGCTGGACCGCGAAGGAGTCAAGATGCCACAACCTACACCACTGTCGGAAGATAAATTCTTGCAAGAACTGAGCCCTCTAAAGGATCTTCTCCTGGATTTAACCGGTGAGCTCAAATCTTTGCGGAATGACCTGTCCTCGGTCTCAAAAAAGGTCTCAGGTGTGGAAGTCGGTCGCTTCCTCGGAGCAGTGGAGATCCAGGGCTGAAAAAGAAATAGTTGAGCTCAGGCAGCAAGTAAAGAAGCTGCAGCTTAAAACTGAGGACTTGGAGGGACGAAACTGCCAAAATAACTTGCTGATAATGGGCCTTCCTGAGCTGGAAGAAGGCCCAGACCTCATGGCCTTCCTACAAAAATTTCTTGTTAAAATAGTAGGCCCATCCCCTATAAGTTCCTCCTACCACCTGGAAAGGGCTCATCGCTCACTGCGCCCTCGACCTGCAGCTGGATCTCCCCCACGTCCGATCATCATGAAATTCCTCAGTTATGTGGAAAGGCAACACGCTTATTTGAAGGCCGAGAGCTGAAGGAGATTCTGTGGGGAACATCGAGATCTGAATTGCCCAGGACCTAGCAAGGGAACTGGGAGAAGAGGGCAGCATACCACCCTATCGTACAGAAATTAATCGCCGCAGCAATATCCTTTAGAATGGTATATCCTGCAACTCTGAGAGTGACCATCTGAGGATCAGCTATCAGTTTTAATACCCCCGAAGCGGCCCACGGAGAACTTGTAAATAGACTGCCGGACTTGTTTAAAGGGACTGGCTGATATATACTGCAGTGGATTTTGGATGGCTTTTTTTGCATTCTCCCAACTGACCTTTTATCTTTGATCTGTCTGTCTCTGGTCCCTCCCTGCTAATCTATTTTCCTTTCTTTGGTCTCCTGTCTGCGTCTATCCTTCGTATTCTTACCTGTCTTGGTCTTTGTTTTTCTGCTGGCTGTTGCTTTTCTGCTCTGGCTGTCGGGGGGTTCTGCCCTTCTGGTCCCTTTCTTGGGCTCTCTATTGGGGCTGGAACGGGACGGATCACTGGGTCTGGGTGTTGGCTGGGGCTCCCGGTCCGTTTATTGGCGTCTGTGCCCCTGTGGTGGAACTCCTGTTTGACGGTTGTGGTTTCCGGGGGAATTTCTGGGATGACGGACCGCCCTAGGTCCTATGGTGATATCGGTCCCCTCTGAAATGGCAGCCCTCGATCTGGCGGTTCCAGGATGTCTCCCTATCGACCTCTGGAGTGATATCTGATGATCTGGATTTTTATGCCCAGGGTCGGCATGGAACCGGGTAGGTGTGCTTATTATCTGGCTATGGAGGAAGATGATGGGGATTTGCTGGTTCCACTGGGGCGACTCGAGCTTGGCTTCCCTTAAAAATTTGGGACCCTGTGGCCCTTGTGTGTTGATTTTACTTCCTTTTCCTCCCGCATGCCTTATCCCTCATATCTTCTTTTTGTGTTCTGGTCTACTCTACCTACAAGTTGGAGGGCTGGGGTGGAGGTGGGCGGCTATGGGGGGGAAGGGACTTAGTGAGCTGGTGGATGTGGGATTGCGGACCGTGCATCAGGGGGGTTGCTAACCTCTGCCCAGGGCTGGATTGGGGAAGGACTGGGTTTAATATCGTTGGGGTGCTCCTTTCACTTAGGGTATACTTTTATTTTGTTGTATATGGATACTCACTTACAGCTCTTGGGGTTTGGAGGTTCGCGTGGGGATTATGGAGATCAGTAACTCGGGATAACATACCATACATGGGATTATATTTTGCTGGATCTCCAATTGTACATAGTTTTTTTGGGGTTCGTATTTGGGGTGTTTTGTGGGGAAGGGGGGCTAACTTATGGCGCATAATAGTTTTGATCTCTTTGATTTCGTTGGGCAGGAAGGGGTTTTTTCTGGCACATGTGGGTTCCTTACCATGTTCCGGACTCAGGCCAGGGGAGGGAGTATACAGGGTGGGGGGCTGTGGTTGGTTATTTCCTCTGACTTGTTTGTATCCTGGATATTTTGTTTTAAAGGTTTTTTTCTGGTGGATATGGTTACTGGTGGGTTTATGGATTTTCTGGGGTGTGGGGAGGGAGGAGGGAGGGTTATGATGGGGTCTCAGATCTTCATTTGGGAGGTGCATCTTGTTACCTTATCTGATGATTACTCTGTCTGGATATCTGGTTGGTTTGACATAAATTTAAAATGGCTAGTAGCACAGTTAAATTAGCGTCTTGGAATGTTAGAGGGCTTAGGGATCGGGTCAAGCGTCTGCAAGTTTTTAATCACTGCTCATTGCTCCACATAGATATCCTTTTTTTGCAGGAAACACACCTATGCCATGGTGAGGCCAAATTGCTTTCTCGCTCTGGTTTTTCTCAAATTTATCTGGCGCGGAATTCTTGTTTCAGCAGGGGGGTGGCGATTCTTCTTAAAAGGCATGTTCTGTTCACCAAAGACCTAGTTCTCTCAGACCCAGATGGGAGATATGTTCTAGTGAAAGGTAATCTAAATGGAGAATGCGTAGTTCTTGGCTCAGTATATGGACCGTTGGGGGGAAACCCTGAATTTTTTATGATTCTGACCAGTAAATTAGCTAGCTTTCTACCTGCCCAAATTATCTTGGGGGGACTGGAATGTACCTCTTTCATCGACATTGGATAGAGAGCCTCAGGATAGGCGCGTGCCTTCCCCGGCTCAGAGAGCTTTCTGTGAGATGATCTCGTTGCTGGGTCTGGGTGACCCATGGTGCCTTGCCAACCCTTCCTGTCGTGCCTTTTCCTTCCAATCCCAATCACATGGCACTAAGTCAAGATTAGACATGCTATTAGTCAGTCTCTCCTCTCTCCCAAACGTCTCTCTGTCGGGTATTGAACCGATCATCGTATCGGATCACGCCATAGTTTGGGTTCAGATGTCCTTAAACCCCAATTACTCCCGTGACTCCATGTGGCGATTAAATACCCAATTGCTAACAGATCGTCAATGTCGTCCAGAAATCAGTTCTCGATATTCTCTTTCTGGTGGATAATATGGACTCTACTCCTCGGTTGACATGATATGGGGAGCTCTGAAATGTTACCTCAGGGGTGACTTTATCAAAATGGCCACCTTTAGAAAGAAGGCACGCTTAGCTAGGTCCTTGGAGTTGGTAGGCAAGATCAGGGATTTAGAGAGTAGGTATTTGTCAACCTCTTCGGTGCTGGACCTTAAGGAGCTTCTTTTAGTTAAGAATGAATACTCTGATCTTCTGAAAGAAAGGACGAATATTGCTTGCTGAGAACCCAGGCTAAATATCTGGATCTAGGTGAAAAATCCAGTAAGTTATTAGCCTTGCACCTCCGTGCACTCGAGAGTTCGAGGATCATCCCCTCCCTGACCTCCCAGTCTGGTAACAGTGTCTCTTCACCCAGAGACATTACGCAGGTTTTTAAGGAATATTACTCGGATCTCTATAGCCACTCCCCGACAAGCCACTCTATAACAGATGTCAAAGAGTATATAAGAGGAATAGGTGTTCCGAGCTTATCAGATGCCCAACAAGCGAGTTTACTAGCGCCTATCTCAGCCAAGAAATCAAATTACTATTGTTTCTTTGGCCCCAGACAGGTGCGGGGCCAGATGGTTTTCCGCAAACTTCTATAAGGTTTTGTCAAAGATTTAACTCCCATTCTCCTTAAGTTATATAATTATCTCCCGTTTCATATGAGCTTGACCCTGCCTTATTCGAGGCTACTATAGTCTTAATCCCTAAGGTGGATAAAGAACCCTCTGATCCGCTAGTTACCGCCTATTCTCCTCCAAAATTACGACATTAAGATACTAGCCAAAATACTTGCTGATAGGATCAAGAAGATCTGGCTGGAGCTTCTGAGTCTCGAAGCAGACTGGTTTTGTTCCTGGGAGGTCGGTGGCTGACCATTTGAGGACTTTGTCACATATTTCACAGTATGCCGGTCTATCCTAACCCTCGACTTTAATCTCTCTTGATGCTGAGAAAGCATTTGACTGGGTTGACTGGTCCTTTTTATGGACAGTAATGGAAGAAATGGTCTTTCCGACCTCCTTTCTGAACACGATACAGGTGTTTTATAAATGCCCTTCCGCTAAAATTTACTGTAATGGGGTTTTGTTCCCCTCTTTCCATCTCCATGCCGGTACCAGACAGGGTTGTCCCCTTTCTCCCTTGCTGTTTAATTTATATTTGGAGCCTTTACTGATTAAACTCAAGTCTTCTCCCCGTGTGAAAGGTATCAAGCTCCATGAGCGGGAACTAGTTCTGTCTGCATATGCAGATGATGTCCTGCTGCATTTGATGGAACCGTTACATCCTTAGAGGCAACCTCGATATTATTAGGCAATATAGCTCTTTTCTGGATACAAACTAAATATCTCCAAATGTGAAATTTTTCCCTTAAATAAGTATACGTTTAAACAAGATTTCCTTTCCTTTGGAATGAGGTGGACCCCTAGATCAATTAAATATCTTGGAATTCACTTTTCCACTGAACCCTCCCTTCTTAAAAAATTAAACTTGATTAGAGTCAGGGACTCGATTAGCCAGGATCTACAACGTTGGTCAGCCCTCCCTATCTCATTGTGGGGTAGAATTAATATTATTAAAATGAATGTTCTTCCCCAGATTTTCTTTCCGTTGAACCTTACCAATCTCTGGGTCCCTCTTTCCTTCTTTCATCAGCTGCACCGACTGATTTCCACTTTTATCTGGCGGGGGAAGGGGGTGCGACGCTCCTATGCCACCTTATCACTCCCCAAGGATAAAGGGGGCCTGAGACTTCCTAATTTTCTTCTGTATTATTGGGCGGCCCATTTGTCTAAATTAGGGAAGTGGTTGTCTATGAATGCTGAGAGTTACTGCCCAGTCTGGCTCCAACTGGAGAAGGCTTTTCTTTCCGACCTTAGAGTTGATATATCCGCTTTATTCTACCAGACCCTGAAAGCCCTCTCACAGCTGGTTTCTGATGAGACGGTCGCAGTTTCTCTTAGGTCATGGGTGCAATGTCTCAAGTTCTTTCGGATCTCTAGTTTCACGGATCTGGGGCAACCGTTAGTTCTTAATCCCAATATTAGATTGGGGAAGTCTTGGATAGGTCCAAGTTGGCTTCCACAACTCAAAGATTCTAGGGTGGAACATTTGTTTGGACAAGACTCACTCCTTACATCAGATGACATTCTTGCTAGGTTTGATATACCAACCAAATGCATTTTTAAGGTGTTTGAGCTCCGGCACTTGGTAGGTACCAAATTTGGTACTACGGTCACACATTTGGTTGTACACCCCTTTTTATCTGACATCATAAGCTTAGCTTCTCAGCCTCATTCCATCTCGCTGATTTATTCCTATCTTTTAAATTTTAATTCCCAAGAGGAGGTTGGGGTCCCTGATCTGGGCCAGTCTTCTCCCTGGCGATGTCCCGCTCTGGAGAAAGTATTGGTCTAATTTACATAGATACCATACCAGGATAGGTTCCGCTTAGTACAATATAATGTTGTTAACAATCTATATTATACCCTGTTAAACTTTTTCAGTGTAAACTGCTTGCTATTTCAGATTGTTTCAGGTGTTTACAGGCCGAAGGCAACTTAATTCATATTTTTGGGAATGTCCCAAAGTTGCTCCACTGTGGTCCTTGATCCGGATAAACTGGATCCCTTCTGGGTCTGAGTGACTCTTCTCTCCCGAAATCTGTGTGCTGGGTGATCTCTCAGTATAAACAGTGTGGAGCACAGATACCATATGGCCTTAGTATCTATGGCAGTCAAGAAACTGGTTTTAAGACACTGGAAGGATCACTTGGTTTGTCATACGCTGACTGGTTAAAGGAGCTAATGATATCTTCAATCTGAGAATTTAATTATCAGCTACAAGGACCGTAGGGACTTATTTCATAAAAGATGGGTAAGCTGCAGTCCTTATGTTTACTCTTAACACTCAGGCCTGACGACCCGATCTCTTGGCCTCATATAGCTCATATGGTGTTTTCTCAGCTTACTATGCTACTATGGATCCTAGACCTGTTTCTCTCCTCTGTTAACAACTTAAATGGTCCTAGGCTGCTATGTCACTCTGTAAATAGGCTACAGTACCCAGATTCCAGGTTTTTTGTGTTTAAGGTCTTAACTGGTGCACCCTTAGGGGAGGGTGGGGGGAGGTGTGGGGATTATGTACTTTCCTGGAAGTTTGGTTGCAAGATACATATTTTGTGTTTACCTTATCTTTTTAAACCTTTCCTGATATCTTGTATATTTGTTTTAAGGGGGGTTGGGGGATGGGGGTTCTGTTATTCTTTTTTTTTTTTCTTTTGTTTGGTTTGTTTTGTTGTTGGTTTTTGTTTGCGTTGTATTGCTTGAAACTAATAAACTTAAATTTCAAAAAAAAAAAGCTTTGAAATTACCTTGCAAACCTCAGCCACCTCAACTGGCCTGAACTCGGTCCAAACAATAGGAGTGCCTTCGGACACGTCTTACCACCGTAGGGCCATGAGTACCCCATTAGGGAGATCCCAGCCCTAATGGAGGACACCCTGTCAGAGAAGAACAGAGGAAACTCCTCGCACTGAGTGACTGAAGATGCCTTTTTTGGCTGCAGACAGGCAGGATGGAGAAGCCTGTCCTCAGCTCAAAAAAGTAAAGCCAGTCTACATGATGTGAATGATTTGTACAGCTTGTGCAATGTCTTCATTATTTTCATTCATTATTAAAAGTAGTTTTTTATTCAGCAGTGGAAAGTTATTTTTACTTACTGGGAACTGAAGGAGACTCATGACAGACTAAATGGACCACTGGTATTTTTCTGCCATCATTGTCTATATTTCTATGTTTCAGTATGATATGGGGAGCTGCAATGCTAGCTTCGCTGCACTGGTATTCCACGAATAGCTCACACCAAATGGACTTCACTCATTATATAATATATCCTGATGCTGCTTTTGAGCCATGGCTGCCAGTTCTGCTGAACTGAGTTTATGAAAGTGGTGTCTTCTTAACTCACATCATATGTGACCCAACCTTACATTTAAAAGCAGACCAAGAGCACCATAACTCTACTGCTGTAGCAGCTAGGCAGTCTCTCTCCTGAGTTTGCTTCTATGTACAGTTTTATGTGGATTTATATTGGCTACCTGCTCCCATGTTGTCATTCATTCTGTCTGAATGAAAAGCTTTCTTTTTTGGGGGGTGGTGGAAATTAGCCCAATTCTCTGGAAGGCTGGTCTGGCCATGTTTCAAATACCTAGTAAAATGTTTTCCATATACATTTTTGAGCAGGTGTTAATCGAAAACATGAAAACAGCAAACCCCACTAAATGCACAGATATATTTCTCTTTTTCAGCAAGTAAGCCCCATAATTCCAGCTGTCAGTCAAGCCTTGTTTATTATGCATTTTGTACTATAAAGAAGTCCAATTTGTCCAAGACCTTCTCTATAGGATTAATAGCACTGGGTTCCTGTCCCTAGTTTTTGATTATAAAAGCTCATTGCTTTTCTTTTAACAGCTCCTGGATGTGAACAAAACCAGTGTAGAAAAATATACCATTGTAGCAAAATTTGGTTCAACTTTGCTCTTTTCAACTCAAGTCAAAATATAGTCTGTGAAAATAATTGCTTTTGACTACTTTCAGCCCAGCTGTCTGCCATCTTGCTTATCATTGTTCAAGCTACATGTGAACCAGAAGAAAAATCATAGTATGACAATAAGGTGGTGCTAGCTGATTGAACACAGGTGTAATGGTTGATTTACAGTCACACTGTCCAATGCTAACCTAAGATCTTTGTTGAAACAGTTATTACTGATGACACAAAATGTAATTGCTAATTTTCTGCCTGAGTGGTTACATATTTTTCTTAAATCTTGAGAGTTATTCATCCCATTTTCACTGCCCATTTCTCAGACTCTGAGGCAGATGTGCTGTTGGTCCATGCACTGGTAATTGAACCTGTCACTTGCAATCTACTGACTTCATTCCTCAGAAATCCGACTGCTGCATGCCTGTACCTTCTAGCTTATGTTGCTGATATCAAGTTTCTCATTTGCACCTAGCAAAATAGGCATTCATTGCTTATGTGGCAGGCCTGTGGTCACTGATCTGTGCCACCGAGGCAACAAGCTCTCTAGTTTGATTACTGTGCAGGCATTTGACATGTCTATTCTAGTTGATTGGGACTAAAAATTTAAATGAAACAATCTAATATCAAAATTGAAGAGGTTCATTTATATCTCAATATAGGCTTGCAAAGAAGTAACAGCATTTCCAACAACTCCACAGCTAAAAATCTCTCTTAGGCAGCTTTGCAATTCTGCAGTGCAGCCATCTCCATACTGATCTACCATTATATACTCAGATTGAATGATTCAAAAAATTACCCTATCTGGGATGACAATATAATCCATTCTCTGTGCTAATTTAAAATGGAGCTCCTATCTGAGTAAGGGCTACTGGTGTACTGGAAGCATACCAAATGTGTGGTACTTTTCATTCCCATGTTACATTCAAAACAACAGGAATAATAAAAGACTTTAACTTAATTATGTAAACCAGTAATTTTATTCTTTTGTACCTGAAAATACATCTGCCAATGCATTGCAGCACGCTTCACCTTGTTGTTCTTCCCTCCCCAGTAGCCTGAAGATGGGCAGGTAGGGATCCTCCACCAGGGGTGGTGGTGATTTTTTTTATTGACATCTGAGACAGCAATGCCTTGTAAATAGGATTTTATCCTAATGGTGCTTTAAAATGAGATGTCATTTTTGTATCCTGTATAAAAATAAATGCTTTCACTACTACTACTACTACTACTTACCCTGGAACCAACCCTGAAGGAAGAAACACAGTGGCCACCCACAGGCAGTGGGCTGCCTAGAGTAGGTTGAACCCATTTGGAGAAAGTGAAAATCTCAGAAAAAAAACCCAGGGGAAAACTGGGAAAACTCACTCCCTGACACCTATTGCAGTTACCCATACTGGGTCAAAGGGTCCCTGCTCTACCCTTGCTTGCCATAACACTGCTTCTATGAGGGCAGCTGGGTGGTAAATCTTGAGCAAGTAAACATGAATGAGGTGGTGCTGCTATCTACCAGCCAGTAGCATAGCAAATCTCCAAAGGGCCTGGGTGCAAGGTGATGTTACAGGGCCCCTCCCCAGTTTTGAATAAACGTCAAAATTATGATTTGGGCCCCTCAAACCTTGTGGGCCTGGGTGTCACTGCACCCCCTGCAGCCTTGTAGCTATGCCCCTGCTACCAGCCTTTTTTAACCCTTGTTTTCTGCCTACTTCAGGTGGTCCACACCCTGTTGGCAGCCACAGTGATTCCTCATTCAGGGGTTGTGCCAGTGCTAAGCCCCCACCCCTGGGGGAGGGTGAATACCTTCCCTTCTTAAGGCTATAGGGGAAGAGACACTGACAATGTGACATCTGCTGAAATGCCTAGGCAGACTTAGTACTGTAGTAGTAGTAGTAGTAGTAGTAGTAGCAGTAGTAGTAGTAGTAGAAGTAATAGATTTCATTTGTTTATGGCCCCTTCCATGGAGGCTCAGGGCACCAGTATGATAAAAACAGAGATAGCAACACATCATTAAATAATAAGTACCATCCAAATAAAAAAAAATTAAGATATACATAAATAACAACTCTTTATTCAAACAAAAATGACAAAAAAAAATAATTTGTACTGCCAAGTATCTTAAATGCTCATATTTTGCAACCAACAGGGATTCTCTCTCCCCATATGCCTATGTAAGACCCATTTTAAAGGCCTCCCCTGAGGAGGTCTCCTTCAGGGCCCTCTGGAATGAATTCCACCAAACCGGTCCTGCTACCTCAGTGGAGTGGTCCGTGAGGTTTTAAGCCTAATTCTGGGAACAATTAGGAGACCTTTCTCAGTGGAGTGGCGGTGGCACGCAGGGATGTAAGATGCAGGACATCATGCAAGTAACCCTGACCCAGCCTACGTAGGGTCTTATAAGTCAGTAACCCAAATGTATTAGAGATATGTCACTTGTTCAGCAGCCAGTGTAATTCATGTAGTCTTGTAGTTCTGGGAAAAGATTAGTTGACCTCAGAAGGCTGGTCAGTGACCTAGAGTCTATGTTCTGTATTAACTGTAAGCTCTGCAATGTACCTCCACTGATCCCAAGGTATAGCACATTACAGTAATCTAACTGCAAGATCATAAAGGCATCCACCCTTGATAGCAAGTCCTCTGGGAGGATAAGGGATACAGTGTGACTGATGTTCCTCAGATGATTAAAGCCATTCCATACTACTGCCAAAACTTGCACCTCAAATGTCAGCCCTTCATCCAGAAGGACACCTGGATTCTTTTTTTAACATATTTTCCACCTGGATCTAGTGGGGATCTCCTTCTGCCCCTGCCAATCCCTACTCCAGTTCACCAAGACCCAACCACTCACCTGACCAGGTCTTCAGGCCCAGCTGTGAAACACTGCTGTGCTGCCCTCAGCATACCACTACAGTGAGGGTCACCTTCTGCCACTGTAGCTTTCTTCCCCCCCTGTATATCTGGCCACTCACAGCAGAGATGAAGACCTGGAGTATCCCTGGCTGGTAATGGTGTGGGTCCAGGGACTGGGGTTTCACCTGAAGGGACACCAGCCTATACTGGCAGGATGGTCTGCATCTGTCCAGGAAGGGAACAAGTCTTTTGAGCAATTGGTTTAAATGCTTAATTGGCAAGCTTTTAAACTAGTCAAGGGGGGAGGCACTGATAAACAGCAGGAAAATCCCAGCCTCTCCTTACAAAACAGGGTACTAAATGAGAAAAAGACTGAGGTAGAAAGGTCAGTGGGGGATGCTGCAACAGAAGGTAAAGCCATCAAAAAATGGAGATCAATGAGTACCAATGCCCGTAGTCTGGGTAACAAGCTTCCTGAATTAGTGGCCTTGATGGAGGAGGAACATCTGGATATCGTGGCAGTCACAGAAACATGGTACACACAAAACCACGACTGGGATGTAAACATACCAGGATACACTATCTACAGGAGGGACAGGGAGGGTAAAAGAGGAGGAGGAGTAGCTCTTTACATAAGGGAAGAAATCAAAGCAACAGAACAACAGAACAAAAGGGTAAACAGGGAGGAGAAGAAGCACTGTGGGTCAATTTGGAGACAAGCAATGGCACCACAATTCGCACAGGGGTTGTATACAGACCCCCCTCACAGGGGGAGGAAATGGACAAGGAAATGATAGAAAGTATACTTAGAATGGCAGAAAAAGGGGAGATATTGCTGATGGGTGATCTGAATATGCCAGATGTTAACTGGAGTGCAGTTGCAGCAGCCACTTCGAAGAATGGGGTTATTCTAGATGCCCTACAGTGGGCATGCCTTAGACAACTAGTATTGGAGCCCACTCAAGAAGGAGCAAACTTAGACCTGGTTCTCTCAAATGAAGATGGAGAGAGGATCACAGATGTAACAGTGGGTAGCCATCTGGGAACTAGCGACCATCAAACAGTATGGTTCACAATAAAAACAGCAATAGAGTCAAGCCATACAAAGGCAAAAGTACTGGACTTTAGGAGGGCTGACTTTGCCAAAATGGGTGAGTGCCTAAGGAATGCACTAGCAAATGGGCAGGAAGGAGGGGTGGTAGAACAATGGGGAATAATAAAAACTGCCATCACAGAGGTAACAAGCCTTTGTGTGAAGCAAATAAACAAAACAAAATGATGTAAGAAACCACTATGGTTCTCAAAGGAAGTGGCAGTGAAGGTTCAAGAGAAAAAAGAATGCATTCAGGAAGTACAAGGAATCACAGAAGGAGCATGACAGAGAACTGTATCAGTTAAAGCAAAAGGAAGCTGGGAAGGCAGTCAGAACAGCAAAGGCCCAAACTGAGGAAAAGATAGCCAACTCAGTTAAGAAGGGGGATAAAAAACCTTTTATAGGTACATCAGGGAGCAAAGACAGACCAAGGGAGAGATAGTGAGGCTTAATAAAGGGGAGGGAGTGGGCAGAGGGTGACTGTGAAAAGGCAGAGATACTAAACAAATATTTTTGCTCAGTATTTACAAATGAAGAGGGGGGGAGGTACCTAAAACAAACAATAGGAACACTCTGGATACAGAAGTTGATACCAGCCCATTTACAGAAGAAAGGATTCTGAAAGAACTCTTAAAACTGAAGGTGGACAAAGCAAGGGGCCTGATGGGATTCATCCCAGAATTCTAAAAGAACTAAGGGTAGAACTAGTGACACCACTGACTACCCCTTTAACAAATCGTGGGAGGATGGGGTGGTACCCAAGGACTGGAGGAGGGCAGATGTGATTCCTTCACAAAAGTGGGAGCAAGGCAGAAGCAGGAAACTACAGACCTGTTAGTTTAACCTCAGTGATAGGGAAAATGATGGAATCACTTGAAGGAAAGAATTGTCAAGTATCTAGAGGCCAGAGGCACAGGACCCAAGGCAGCATGGATTCACAGCGGAAGGTCATGCCAGATGAATCTGATAGATTTCTTTGACTGGGTGACCAAAGTAGTAGATCAGGGAGGGGTTGTGGACTTGTTCTACCTAGACTTTAGAAGGCATTTGACACAGTCCCACACAAAAGATTAATATACAAGTTAGCCAGCCTGGGAATGGGTCCCAAGATGACAGCCTGGGTAAAGAATTGGCTGGAGAATAGGACACAGAGAGTAATAGTAAATGGAGTCCACTCTTAAGAAAGGGGGGGTTACTAGTGGGGTACCGCAGGGTTCGGTATTAGGACCTGTCCTCTTCAATGTCTTTATAAGCGACATTTCAGAGGGACTGGAAGGAAAAGTATGTCTCTTTGCAGATAACACAAAGATCTGCAACAGAGTTGATGCACAAGGTGGGGTGGAAAGGATGAGAAGGGACTTGGCAAGGTTAGAGGAATGGCCAAATGTATGGCAGCTTAGATCCAATGCTAAGAAGCGCAAGGTAATGCACCTGGGAAACAAAAACCCAGAGGAAGAGTACACAATGGGGGGTGAGATACTAACAACAACAAAAATGGAAAGGGACCTGGGGGTAGTCATATCAGATGACCTAAAGGTGGGCAAGCAATGTGAGATGGCAGCAAGGAGGTCTGGGGGGATACTGGGATGCATAGGGAGAGGCATCACCAGTAGAAAACAGGAAGTTATTATCCCTCTGTACAGACAGCTGGTGAGACCCCATCTGGAGTACTGCATGCAGTTCTGGAGACCCAATCTCTGCAAAGACATAGACAGGATGGAAGCTGTCCAGAGGAGGGCAACTAAAATGGTACAGGGTCTGCAGAAGACATATGAAGAGAGACTTAAGGAGCTTAATATGTATAGCCTCGAGGAAAGGAGGGAGGGGGGGACATGATAGAAACTTTCAAGTACCTCAAGGGAATCAACAAAGTCCAAGAGGGTAGCATCTTTCAAAAAAAGAGGTGTGCAAGAACAAGGGGGCACAATTTGAAGATAGAGGGGAGGCGGCTCAGAGGTAATTTAAGGAAGAATTTTTTCACAGAGAGGGTTGTGGATGCATGGAACAGCCTTCCGGAGGAGGTTGTGTAGTCAAAAACAGTGGTGGAATTCAAGCATGCATGGAACAGTCATAAGTCAATTCTAGGGGGTGGGGGTAGGAAGAAGTAGGCTGCTGGTTAACTAGGATCTGTAGCTTATCCATTAGGTAGGGAAATGGGCAAACTGGGTGGGCCAAGCGGTCCTTATCTGCCATCAAATTCTATGTTTCTATGTTTCTATGAACATGGTGGGTGGTGGGCAGTGTCTTCATCTGCTCTTATTTAGATTGAGACTTTTCCCTGTTTGTGTCCCACCCTCCCCTCAGAAGCATGCCACATCATTGGATGTTGGCTAGCCGATCCATCCCATGACCCAACACTTGCTCCTGGCTCCATATTCTGATTTTCTTCCCTGCACTGCCACCCATGGTTCCTCAGGTGTTGATAAAGCTGTGGAGTTACAAATCCACCCTTCCCAGAAGAGGAGAGTGTCTTCTGGGATACTCAATCCTCCTTCCCCTAGCCAGCCCTCTGATGCTTCTGGTTTGTTCTTAAACCTAGGTCATCAGAGTTGTAAGCAGTAGCTCTACTGTTACACTGGTGGGCTGTCTGACACCCAAATTCTTAACCTTAGCATGGCCATAAGCCTAGAGGTGATGAGACAAAGACCTTCCTCTCCCTCACAGCTACTACTGCTCCACTCATCCAACCTGGCTCAGTCACCAGTACTTCAGTTTTGACTGGGCTGAGTCTCAGCCAGCTCAATGATACCCAGTCCTGGATCACAGCCAGGCACTGATTTAACACATCCACCATGCCATGTGTCTTGGGTGCAAAAGACAGAAAGAGCTGAGTGTCATCTCCGTAGCAGTGAGACACAATTCCATACTGTCGAGTGATCCTATCCATGGGTAGCATGTACACCACAAACAACATGGCAAAATGACTGACCACTGAGGTACATCACAGTGCAGGTCCACTGGGAGCAAGGAAAAACTTCCCATCACTACCATCTGTGTCCTGCCCACAAGGTAGAACTCAAACAGATGACTTTGCTGGTGAGTCCTACATACTTGAGTTGGTTCAATAAAAGCACATGGTCCACAGTGTCAAATGCTGAGGAGAGACTGAGGAGGATACAAATTGATTACTCTCCTCTACCCCTCACCCTGAGCAAGTCATTATGCACCCTGATCAGTGTGGTCTGCATGCTGTACTTTGACCTAAACTGAGACTGGAGAGGCTCATAGGTGTCAAAGGTCATGATATTTGCCTCCAGTTGCAATGCAACCATCTTCTCAATAACCTTGCCTAGAAAAGCCTGGTTAGAGACAGGTCATAATTTACTAGGACACCTGAGTCCAACATTATTTTTTTCAAGAAAGTTTTGCACATTTTTCAATGGAGGTGGGAAGATCTTCTCTGATAAGGAACACCGGATAATCTCAATGAACACCAGGAGTAGCTGCCCAACACAGCTAACCAGTAGCTGGGTCAGGCCTGGATCCAGTTTGCAATATGTTGATCACAACTCTGAGATCACCTCCACAACATCGAACAGCACTGGTTGAAACTCTCCCCAGGACCACTGACTGCTAGTGTGTCTCACTAGCTCTACATTGTTGGGCTATATCTGCCTAACTGGCAAGATCACAGCCCTGATAGAGGTCACTATGTCCAAAAAGAACCAAGTAAACTCTTCACATTAACTGACTGAAACATCCTTCATGGGCTCAAGACAGGCTGGATGAAAAAGCCTGTCCCCATCCCAAAAGAGCTGAGCTGGTGGGGTCCTTCTGGCCACAGCTTCTCTGGAAAAGAACTCTGCTTTTTTATGGAAGATTGCCTTTTGATATTCACTTCAGTTAATATTCAAAGCCGTTTTGTCCTCCTTGGTCCCTGATATCTTCCAGCAATTCTCCAACCTCTGTATCTTTGTTTTCATCTCCCTCAGCTCATTGTCGAACCTCTGCAAGCCAAGGCATGAAACCAATGGGCAAACACAGACTGGTGCTATGAGGTTGAAGATGGCACTGAGGGCCTTATTATAAGCCACAACTGTTTCTTCTCCACCTCAGCACATGCCATCAACAAACCCATGATGTCCAGTACCACCACCATAAGTCCTTCTGGCCTAAGCCTCATAAAGAGTGGTACCAGCCTATTTCCACAGGGGGTAGACTACAGCCGGGTGCCATGAAATTGAACCGAATGGTGCAGTGATCTTACCAGCTAATCAGGTCAATCAGGAGGTTTTCCTCCTCACGCCCTAAATAGAACACCAAGTTCAAGGTGTGCCTTTGTTGGTGAGTTGCAACAGTAACTGCTTGTGTTAGTCCCAAAAATGTAATTCTCTGGAGGAAATCTTGTCCAAAATGCAAGAGCTCATTAGCAGACCAGGAACTGAAGTCACCCAGGATAATCCACCTTGGTGACTACAACACTCTGTCAGCGACAAAATCCCTTATGTCCTGCACAAAATCCCCATCACTCTCCGGAGGCCAGTAAACAAGGATAATCCTGCACCCAGCTCCTGGACCACCATGCAATGCCGTGCATTCTAACAACAAGGTGTCCCCTATTGGGTGCTCCACTGGGTGCACTGTCTTAGTAGTCCCCATACCTTTCCCCTGAAGAACACACACACACATTCACAGACTCTGGAGAAATGGCCACGGGCATATGTTTATTAATGGATTACTATACAGTTGGAGTGGCATGTGCAGCTGGGAGATCTTGAACTCTAACTCTGATCTGTCCCCCTTCCAGCAAAGGGGATTCCTGTTGTACAGGCCTAGGAAATTATGCATCTCCTCAGTTGATACCCAAGCCTCATGAGTGAGGAGGTCAAGTGCTTGGGGAAGGGAATGAAGACATTCATTTGGTGTCACTGCCTCGATACACAAGTCTAACAAGGTTGGACAGTGACCCACCCCAACGGGGGTCCAGGCCTTGCAGTCCCACAGACCCCATGCTTACCACGAAAGATGAACCCTTCAGAATATTTCGACTCTTTCCTCTTTTACATTTGTACTACTGATCTGAGAGATTCCCAAGCCACCACTGGATAGACACTGTCCAACCCACAAAGCAGCTCACTCTAGACTGTGCTCCAAAACCTGATAAAAAGAGGCAGACAACAAGTCCTAGCCAATGTCCAGCAAATGCGCATCATCTCTGGTGTAAAATCCCTGGCAGTAGATGAGCAGCACTGCTGATAAATTGGATAATTTTGTGGGATGTATATTGTTCAGGCTCACAAGCCAGTTGGACTAAGCCAGCCATTTAAGACTTGCAAGCAAGTGGGCACAGGCCTGGGGAACTAGGAGCGTGTGATGAGCCAGCAGCATGCCTGGGAATTAAACTGGTAATAGTTAACTGGCCAGACTCTATTGTAACACTCATGTAATGCCTGTTACACTGAGAATAAAAGAAAACTAGTTAGATTTGAGTACCTTTAGATGTAAATCATTGAGACCTGGGGTCTAGTCCTGGTGTAGGAGGGTGCTGCCAGATAGAGAGAGGGTGGACCTTGTAAAGGATGAGAGTAATTAATTAATTAATTAATTAATTAATTAGTTGTGTGAACATTATTAGTAGTGTTTCAAGAGTATGATAGCAAAGGGGGGAGAAAGGAAAGGACTGCCTTAACCAGGCTTTTCTCACACACGCACACACACACACACACACACACACACACACACACGCACACGCACACACACATACTTACATCTTTTTATACAGTCTGTAAGCAATTGGCATATATTTTTTTCATAAAATAAGAAGTAAGACTTCTTGGACACAGCGGAGTGTGCCGTGTTCTGCCGTGATCACCATTTGTTTTTTTCTTTAAAATTAGAGATACACCTCGACTCAACCCTCCCTCTCAGAACTCACCACCACATACACACACCCCAAAAACATAAGAGTGACACTGGGGGTGCCCAATCCCCCAGTGTCATGATCAGGATGGTGACAGTTATTGTTTTTTAATTAAAAATAGTGCAGTGCAAGTTGAGCGCTCTATGGATGCGAGGTGACTGTGGTGCAACTGCAATGGGTTGTTCGTTTGGAAGGAATGCGTCCTTTATTGATAGCAAGAGGTCTGAAGAGCTCCACCCACTGCAGCCCTAAAAATTTAACTAACAAGAAAAAATAATAACCCTATACAGAAAACAGGAGAAAAGTGGGCAGTAGGTATTTCCTGGGCAGAAGAGAGAACACTGGAGGTAAGCCAAATAGCTGCAACAAAGATGTTCCCCAAGCCCAGCTTATAAGCACAGTGACTAATCATTTATTTCATGTGGTGGAAGTAGCTTTGTCATATCAGCTCCAGAATCATGCCTAGTAAGAACAAGACTTTCACCAGGAAAACAACAGTGGCTTTGCATGAGCAACTGAGGACAATATATGCTAAGAATAGCAGAGAGTGGCTGGAAGCCTGCTTGAAGTGACCAGTGGAAGAAGGCACCAGAGAAGCATAAGCTTAATGAACCAGTAAAAGAGCCTGCAGCATCTCCAGCTAAGGAAGGTAACCCGTAAGTCCGACTCAGATGCTTCTGTATTGTCAGATGATGAATTTAAGACAATGGTCATATGATGACCATCATTTGGTGGTGCCCAGCAGGGGGTACCTCCTATGACCAGGCCCAAAAAGGGGGTTGAGAGGTCTGAGCCCAAGGATGGGGATTCAGATGTGGAAGAAGTGGGGGCAACCACCATCCCCACATGGAGCTGGCATCAGTGAACCCTGCACCAGCAGGTCCCTCTAAGGTCAAACTTGGCCCAGTTAAGCCTCCCACTATGGAGAAGAAGCTGGACAGGCTGATGGAGCAAGCTCATGACTGATTTTAATGGCTTGGTTCAGAACCTGCAGCAAGGGGGAGGACTAAGCCAGGCATCCAGAAGTGCCACCAATAGTGGCAAAAAAGCACAGGTGCCACCTGCGGCTTCCCCTGAGTCACTAAATAATTGTGGCAAAACCAATAGGGTCCCATTTGTCAGTAGAGGTGGGTTGAAGTCCCAAATTCAACTTTTGTAGAACTTTCACGAAATTTCAGAAATTTCACAAAATTTTCTGAACTCCCACCATTGACATGATCACAATCTTCTGAATGTGTTTCACGGATTTTTGCCCAGTTCTGCAGACTTTTTTGGCTGAACTGTGGAATAATACATATAAACTGGAATTTATTCCATCTGTAGTTTAACGAATTATTTAGTAATTCAGCCCACCCTACTATTCGCTGGCCCCCTGTAGAATAAAATGCCTCCAGTGTCTAGTGTCCCCCTCCATCGATCTCCAGTCCTATATAAACAAATTCATGGTGTCTAGTGGTTCTCCCACTCACTGATCGCTGGTTTCATGTAAAAGAAATCCCTGCTGTTTACTAGTCCCCCCACCCACTGATTGTGGGACCAATGTAGAAACAACATTTATAATTCCCTCCCTGGTGTCTAGTGGACCCCCCTCCCTGTCCCCCATCCCTTTAGTAAAAAAGAAGCAGTAGTCCTTTATTCTTTGGTTTCTAGCAGACCCCCTCCTTATCCCTGATCCCCTGTAAAAAAGGTAGTCTTAGTCCCACCACTCCCGATGTTCCCTAGTGTCTAGTGGACCCCCCACCTCTCACCCCTGCATGTAGTCCCTCCACCCTGACCTTAAGCTGGTGACCAGCACAGCTCTCCTCTCTTCACCTCATCCAGCAACCCACTGAGCTCTCAATGAATGAGCTTGTATTTGTACAAGTACACGGTCATTCATTCCAACACCCGCTCATTGAGTGTATGACAGCTCTGTGTATGGGGTGGTGCAGACAAAAGCAAAGGACTGTTCCAGTCACTGGAAGGGGGGGTCAGGATGGGGGAACAGCATGGTGGACCCCCCATCCTGACCTTCTACCCACAACTGGAACAGCTCTCTGCTCTTGTGTGTACCGTCCCACAGAGCTGTCATAATACTCAATGAGCTGAAGCTGTCAATGAATCAACGTGTGCTTGTACAAGCATGCACTCATTCACTGAGAGCTTAGTGGGTGGCCAACTGTGGTGGAGAGAGGAGGGCTGTTCCAGTCACCCGCTTGGGGTAAGGGTGGGGTGGGAGAGAGTGAGGTGGTGGGGGACTACCTCCAAAGGTGGGGGTCCATTAGACACAAGGGAACATTAGGAATGGTGGGTCTAAGACTACATTTTGTACAGGGGATTGAAGATAGGGAGGGGGTCCGTTAGACACCAGGGAATACAGGCCACTGTCTTTTTTCTTATTAACAGGATCAGGTATAGAGATGTTGCAAAATTAAATTTTGCTGGTGAAAGTGACACAAAACTGGCAATTTCATCATGCAAAATGTTTTGCACAATTGCGGCGAAATGGTGAGATTTTGCCGCTATTTCACACCCTGCCATCCCCTATGAAAAACTCTCCCTGGTGTCTAGTGGTCCCCTCCATCTGATCAATGGCTGTAATTCAATAAAGCTCCACCCCCAGTTAGCTTGGCTTCATAATTTCCTCTTCTTAAGAAAATAAATAAATAAAACCCACACTCCCTGGTGCCTAGTGGACTCCCAATCCTGTCAGCATGAAATACTGCCCAACCTACCCTTCCCCCCGGAACCCCGATCAAGCCACTGGCACAGCCCTCCACTCACTACATGGCCAGCAGACCAACTGAGCACTTGAATGAACGAGCACGCAGCTGCGCTGCCACGCACTCATTCATTCAAGTGTTCAGTCAGGCTGCCAGCTGTGGAGGTGGGTGAGGGCTGTGCCGGTGTCCCGATCGGGTACTGGGGAAAAGTGGGTGGGCCTATCTCATGCTGACAGGGTGGAGGTGTGGGGATCCCAAACACCTGGGAGTGTGGTTTTTATTAATTTTAATTTTTTTAAGAAAAGGAAATGAGGCGGCCAGGGTAACTGGGAGGGCTTTATTCAATTATGTCTGGTAATCGTCTGGGGGGGTAACCGCAGTAACTCAATAGTAATACTCTACTGTATTTTTAGTTGTAAAAGGAGTACTGTAAGTTTTGCAAAATCTGCCCTAGTAGTAAAATTGTATATTTTGTGAGCATTAGCTGTATTAAAAGTGTGTAACCTTAGCAGGCACTCGTAACTGTAATGGATATCACTGAAAATTAGTTAATTCACTGCATCATAACTCAGGTCAGAGAACTTAACTGTGAATTTCACCTGTGGGTGGCTAAATTTTGCTGGTTTGCAGAAGTTTTGCTCACACCGAGAGTGAAATTTCACATTTCACCCTGCGAAATATTTTGCGTAATGCACGAATTACGCAAAATATTTCAATGGGTGAAATTTTTCAGTTTCACACAACTCTAATCAGGTATAGGGAGGCGGTCCACTAGACACAAGGGAGGAAATTATAAATGCTTTTTTTTACATTGTGTCCATGTTTGGTGGGTGGGGGTGGGACCACTAGACACCAGCAATTTCTTTTTACGTGGGGCCAGTGGTCAGTGAGGAGGGGGGACCACTAAACACCAGTGATTGGGATTTTTTTTACATTGGGTCATGATCAGTGGGTGGAGGAGGGACCATTAGACACCAGTGATTTCTTTTTAAGGGGGCCAGTAATTGGTGAGTGGAGAGACCACTAAACACCATGGAATTTTATGCATCAGTGGGCCAGTGATCAGTGGTGGGGGTGGATACCAGAAGGTGGTGATCGGCAGGGGATATTAATGTTTTAACCTGTGTAAAAAAAGCTTCAAAATTGACCACTGATAATGATCAGTTCTGAAGAATTTTATTCCCACAATTTAATACATAAACTAACAATCCGTACCTTTATTCTGCCATTTTAAGGTGGCATTTCCATGAAACTTGCCAAAATGATTTCCAGACTTTCACAGAAGTGAAAAGTCCAACTTTCAAGCAATCTCACATACAGAATTCTTTTTTCATACACCTCTACTTGTCAAAAAAGGTTCAACAACAGATTTCGGGGAAGGGAATACGCTTTCACGATTTTTCTGTTGAACCAACTGATTAGAAAGAGGAAGGTAAAGGAAAATAATAATCAAAAAAAGAAGAGAGTGAAGGTAGAATGCACCTTCAATAACTGGCTAGTGGTGTTCATAGATTTTGCCAACACAGTGATTCAGATGGCCCCAGAGAAAGGCTTAAATTTGCTCAATTACTGGAACAGGATAATTTTGGCTCATAGGCAAAAAAGGAGGGAAAGAATGGCTTGCATATGATGAAGAATTCAGCTGACATATGCAGTACAGCCTTTCATTGGATGGGGCATACTAGGCATGGAAACATAAGACCCACTCACTGGTATACATTTTAAGATATTTATTCACTTGAAAGCGTAATTAGTCCACCAAAAAAAATGATGAACATTTTGGAGTATTCTCTCTACTTCTTCAGGATCTGTGGATTATATGATTTATACTTTTTTTTTTAATTCTTATATAAGTTGATACTTCTATAAGAATTTAAATAAAGGCATAAATAATATAGAGGATTCGGGAATTAACATTACTGTAAGGAATTAAAAACTATTAAGAATGGTTTCATGGGTGGGCATTCTATATCCTTACCGATTTTTTTAAGTTTTTATAACTTAGCAATAGAAAAGTGATATTGACAGTTAAATGTAAAGATGAATTAGTTGAGACTGGTCTGTATGAAATAACACTTTGTAAAAAATACAGTTTGTAAGAATATTATTTAATGTAGTTAGGTGTTGCACCAGTGGGCCATCTTCAATTAAGTGACCAGCTGGAGGAATCCGCTGGATGCTTTTCAAGCTACTGTACCACAGAGAGCTTTCCCCACCAGCTTCACCAAGATGCTGCCCCAGTGGGCCATCCTCGACTAAGTGACTGGCTGCAGGGAGCCACCAGACGCTTTTCAATCTACTTCACCATGGAGAGCTTTCCCCACCAACTTCACCCCAGGTGCTTCCCCAGGTGGCCATCCTCAACTAAGTGACCAGCTGGAGGAAGTTGGCAGACACTTTTCAATCTACTGCACCACGGAGAGCTTTCCCCATCAACTTCACCCCAGGTGCAACTCCAGTGCGCAATCCTTGACTAAGTGACCAGCCGGAAGAAGCCACAGGTAGATATGCAGCAAATTCAAAATTCTGCTGGCAAAGTGCCCACAAAGCGGGCACTTTGCGTTGCCACTTCGCTAAGTGGAGTGACCCACATGAAAGGCTCACTTCACCTTGTGATTATTACTTTGTGTTATCATTCTGCCTTAATGTGAAGTAAGGTGAAGTGACAACAATATTGGCAGCCCCCACACATGCAGTCACCAGAATTAATTTACATCCCCAGAGTGCTATTGTCTTTTGTCCAGAAAACTCCCCAGTGCTGATGAAGTGAAATGAGAGTGTAACAAGAAATGCAAAGTATCCCAGAATTAATGGAGCACTCAGTCATGCGCACAGTGGTGACACACAGTCACCAGAATTAATGTGCATCCCCAAAATGCTACTGTCTTGTGTCCAGAAAATTCTCCAGTGCTGAAAAAGTGAAATGAGAGCATAACAAGAACTGCAAAGTCTCCCAAAATTAATGGCGCACTCAGTCGTGCACGCAGCGGTCACACACAGAGTCATCAGAATTAATGTGCATCTCCAAAATGCTACTGTCTTGTGTCCAGAAAATTCCCCAGTGCTGATGAGGTGAAATGACAGCATAACAAGAAATGCAAAATCTCCCTGAATTAATGGTGCACTGCAAACGCACATACAGATTAAGATTGCACTGTGCACTCAAGAGATGCATACGAAAAGGCTCAACAATACCTAACCAGTGCTCACAACAAGTCACAAATCCAAATCTGAAAGGAATACCTTTGCCGTTGGGGATTAGTTCACGGCACTAACAAGCCACTACCAGTAAAGATACCACAAAGCAGTACAAAAAAATCATGCAGGTTCAGTGGTTAGTAGGTTCACACTGCTGCAATTACTCTGTGGCACAACAAAAGGTGTCTAATTTAATGGCATGCATTGCACACACACTACAAGTAATGCGTAGCAAATTGAAAACCTTTAGTAATATAACCAAATGTTTTAAACAAACACATTATACACTGCTGCACTACAACAATCAGCAAAAAAAATTAAAGAATTACTGAAAATATTACTGTGTGTACATTAATACAGTTGTACAAGAAAAATATAACCAAAACAGAAAGCCTGCCTTTTTCTCCCAGTCTACCTACACCACATATCCACCCTTCCCCCTAAGCACACTTCACAGTACACAGACTAGCTGATCTAAATAAACATTCAAAATCCACACACAAACAATAAACACGTGATGATATGTGCACAGAAGGGTTTCCTGCAATCGATGTACTAAATTAGCAAACAAAATGACTCAGAAAGGCATTTTTAACAGATTTTAGAGGTTTTGAATCGCAGAGCTCTGAGAGCAAACTGTCCCCAGCTACCACTACACACACACTACCCAGGCCAGAACTGAGGCTGTGCAGAACAATCTAGAGCCCATGTGACCTGCAATCCCATGAATCACTGCAGAATTTCATTTGGGCTCAATAAAAAGGAGAAGTGAGTTGAAGTACATTGATTTCAATGTCCTTCACCTTAAAATTGGTGGAGAATTAGTTTGGGGAAGGTGGAATAACGCAAAGTCATTGGTTTCAATGGACTTCGTGTTCCTCATTATGACACGAATGACTCCACTTCACATTGAGGAGTAGTCCTCAGATTCTGTGTTACTCCACAAATCACTTCGCAGAGTGAATTGGGGCCACTTCGCCCACCACTACTTACAGTACTGTAACTCATATGCTGTACAGGAAGGAACATGAATGCCTATGGCTGTACTTCCCCGATGAGCTGAGCCTGTATGATAAAACTCCCCAATTTACTGTAAAAACTCTTATTAATGAGTACAGTGGTGGTGATTGGGTGAAGCCTGGAGATACTACAAACAGTCTTACAATAAATGCAAGTAACTAGTAAAAAATAAATTTTGTGATTCATGACGGATCGTGAATCATGATTTGTGACTGTATTTGTGACGTGATGATGAAGAATGTCATTCGGTGTGAGATAACCAATATGAAACTATATGGGAATGTAATGCCTATGGCTGTACTTCCCTGATACGGTGTAGCACAAAACTCCCCAATTTAAAAAACTCTTATTAATGAGTACAGTGGTGGGGTGGTGAAGCCTGGAGATATACTACAAAACAAGATTACAATACATCCAAGTAACTAGTAAAAAAATTAATTTTGTGATTTGTGTCATGATCGTGAATCGTGAATTGTGACTGCATTTTTGACCGTGATGATGAACGTGATTTGCATCATGAGTGACTCGTGATGATGGCCCTGACTTAAAAACACATATTAATGAGTACAATGTTCATGCAGAGATATGCACCACACCAGTCCAGTACTCTGAAGGGAAGCCAAAGAAACAACCGTGACTTAAGTTACAGATGGAGATTGGGCCCTAAAGAGATGCAAATGCACTGACAGATTAAGATTGCCCTGCGCACTGAAGAGATTCAGACACAAAGGCGCAACTCTTAACCAGTGCTCACCATCAGAAGTTCAAATCTGGAAAAGAATACCTTTGCCAGTTGGGGTGGGCCGTGGGGGGGGTAGTGTACTACAGTAACAGTTACTAGTACTAGTACCACTAAAGATACCACAAAGAAGTACAAAAATCATGCAGCATCAGTGGATAGCAGGTTCACATTTCTGCATTTACTATGTGGCACAATAAAAGGTGTCTAATTTGATGACACACATCACACAATGACAGTCACACACACACACACACACACACACACACACACACATACACACACTAAGTAATGCGTAACAAATTGAAAACATCAGTAATATAACACGTATTTTAAACAAACTAAAATTATGCACTACTGCATCACAAGAATCAGCAAAAAAATTTCAAGAATTATTGAAAATATTATTGTGTGTACATTAACACAGTTATAAAGAAAAATATCACCAAAACAGAAAGAACTGTCTTTTTCTCCAAGTTAATCTACCTATACCACAGATATGCCCCTCCCCCAAAGCACACTTCCAGTGTCTGTCAGTACACAGACTGAATGTTGTACATTAACGTTTAAAATCCACTCACAAACAATAAACGCTCAATGATTTGAGCACAGAATGGTTTCCTACAATCGATGAACTAAAGTTCGAGCAAAAATAATCACTCAAAAAGGCTTTTTTAACAGCTTTAAGAAGGTTTGAATTGCAGACAGTTCTCACAGCAAACCGTTTCCTACAGCTTCCTACACACACTACCCCGAACAGAGGCTGTGCAGAAAAATCTAGAGCCCATGTGACCTGAAATCCAAAGAATTATTGCAAAACTTGCCTTTGGAGCTTAAAACAAGGCGAAGAGAAGCGAAGTACATTGTTTCAATGTACTTCGCCTTAAAATGTGTGGCATAGTGACTTGGGGAAGGCAGAGTAAGGCAAAGTCATTGCTGTTAATAGACTTTGCATATCCCACAATGATGTGAAGCGCTCCACTTCACATTGCTGAGCACTTCTCAAATTCGCCTTGACTCCATAAATCACTTTACAGAGCAAATTAAGGCCACTTCGCCAACCGCCTGCTGGATGCTTTCAAGCTACTGCACCAATGAGAGCTTTCCCCACAAACTTCACCCCAGGTGCTGCCCCAGCGAGCCATCCTCAACTAAGTGACTGGCTGGAGGAAGCCGCCTGACGCATCTCAAGCTACTACACCATGGAGAGCTTTCCCCACCAACTTCACCCCAGGTGCTGCCCAAGCAGGACATCCTCAACTAAGTGACCAGCTGGAGGAAGCCACTGGACACTTTCCAAATTACTGTACCACAGAGAGCTTTCCCCACCAGCTTCACCCCAGGTGCTGCCCCAAAGGGTGATCCTTGACTAAGTGACCGGCTGGAGAAGCCACCAGATGCTTTGCAAGCTACTGCACCATGGAGAGCTTTCCACATCAACTTCACCTCAGGACCACTGACTGCTAGTGTGTCTCACTAGCTCTACACTGTTGGGCTTTATCTGCCTAACTGGCAAGATCACAGCCCTGATAGAGGTCAATATGTCCAAAAAGAACCAAGTAAACTCTTCACATTTATTGACTGAAACATCCTTCATGGGCTCAAGACAGGCTGGATGAAAAAGCCTGTCCACAACCCAAAGGAGCTGAACTGGTGGGGTCCTTCTGGCCACAGCTTCTCTGGAAAAGAACTCTGCTTTATTATGGAAGATTGCCTTTTGATATTCACTTCAGTTAATATCCATTTTGTCCTCCTTGGTCCCTGATATCTTCCAGCAATTCTCCAACCTCTGTATCTTTGTTTTCATCTCCCTCAGCTCATTGTCGAACCTCTGCAAGCCAAGGCATGAAACCAATGGGCAAAACACAGACTGGTGCTATGAGGTTGAAGATGGCACTGAGGGGCTTATTATAAGCCACAACTGTTTCCTCTCCACCTCAGCACATGCCATCAACAAACCCATGATGTCCAGTACCACCACCATAAGTCCTTCTGGCCTAAGCCTCATAAAGAGTGGTACCAGCCTATTTCCACAGGGGGTAGACTACAGCCGGGGTGCCATGAAATTGAATCAAATGGTGCAGTGATCCTACCAGCTAATCAGGTCAGTCTTGAGGTTTTCCTCCTCACGCCCTAAATAGAACACCAAGTTCAAGGTGTGCCTTTGTTGGTGAGTTGCAAAAGTAACTGCTTGTGTTAGTCCCAAAAATGTAATTCCCTGGAGGAAATCTTGTCCAAAATGCAAGAGCTCATTAGCAGCCCAGGAACTGAAGTCACCCAGGATAATCCACCTTGGTGACTACAACACTCTGTCAGCGACAAAATCCCTTATGTCCTGCACAAAATCCCCACCACTCTCCGGAGGCCAGTAAACAAGGATAATCCTGCACCCAGCTCCTGGACCACCATTCAATGCCGTGCATTCTAACAACAAGGTGTCCCCCATTGGGTGCGCCACTGGGTGCACTGTCTTAGTAGTCCCCATACCTTCCCCCTGAAGAACACACACACACATTCACAGACTCTGGAGAAATGGCCATGGGCATATGTTTATTAATGGATTACTATACAGTTGGAGTGGCATGTGCAGCTGGGAGATCTTGAACTCTAACTCTGATCTGCCCCCCTTCCAGCAAAGGGGATTCCTGTTGTACAGGCCTAGGAAATTATGCATCTCCTCAGTTGATACCCAAGCTTCATGAGTGAGTGAGGAGGTCAAGTGCTTGGAGAAGGGAATGAAGACATTCATTTGGTGTCACTGCCCCGATACACAAGTCTAACGAGGTTGGACAGTGACCCACCCCAACGGGGTCCAGGTCTTGCAGTCCCACAGACCCCATGCTTACCACGAGAGATGAACCCTTCAGAATATTTTGACTCTTTCCTCTTTTACATTTGTACTACCGATCTGAGAGATTCCCAAGCCACCACTGGATAGACACTGTAAAACCCACAAAGCAGCTCTCTCTAGACTGTGCTCCAAAACCTGATAAAAAGAGGCAGACAACAAGTCCTAGCCAATGTCCAGCAAATGCGCATCGTCTCTGGTGTAAAATCCCTGGCAGTAGATGAGCAGCACTGCTGATAAACTGGATAATTTTGCGGGATGTATATTGTTCAGGCTCACAAGCCAGTTGGACTAAGCCAGCCATTTAAGACTTGCAAGCAAGTGGGCACAGGCCTGGGGAACTAGGAGCGTGTGATGAGCCAGCAGCATTCCTGGGAATTAAACTGGGAATAGTTAACTGGCCAGACTCTATTGTAACACTCATGTAACACCAGTTACACTGAGAATAAAAGAAAACTAGTTAGATTTGAGTACCTTTAGATGTAAATCATTGAGACCTGGGGTCTAGTCCTGGTGTAGGAGGGTGCTGCCAGATAGAGAGAGGGTGGCCCTTGTAAAGGATGAGAGTAATTAATTAATTAATTAATTAGTTGTGTGAACATTATTAATAGTGTTTCAAGAGTATGATAGCAAAGGGCGGAGAAAGGAAAGGGCTGCCTTCACCTGGCTTTTCACACACACACACACACACACACACACACACACACACACACACACACATACTCACATCTTTTTATACAGTCTGCAAGCAATTGGCATATATTTTTTTCATAAAATAACAAGTAAGACTTCTTGGACACGGCGGAGTGTGCCGTGTTCTGCCGCGACCACCATTTGTTTTTTTTCTTTAAAATTAGAGATACCCCCGACTCTACCTTCCCTCTCAGAACTCACCACCACATACACACACCCCAGAAACATAAGAGTGACAGTGGGGGTGCCCAATCCCCCAGTGTCATGATCAGGATGGTGACAGTTATTGTTTTTTAATTAAAAATAGTGCAGTGCAAGTTGAGCGCTCTATGGATGTGAGGTGACTGTGGTGCAACTGCAATGGGTTGTTCATTTGGAAGGAATGTGGAGTCCTTTATTGATAGCAAGAGGTCTGAAGGGCTCCACCCACTGCAGCCCTAAAAATTTAACTAACAAGAAAAAATAATAACCATGTACAGTAAACAGGAGAAAAGTGGGCAGTAGGTATTTCCTGGGCAGAAGAGAGAACACTGAAGGTAAGCCAAATAGCTGCAACAAAGATGTTCCACAAGCCCAGCTTATAAGCACAGTGACTAATCATTTATTTCATGTGGTGGAAGTAGCTTTGTCATATCAGCTCCAGAATCATGCCTAGTAAGAACAAGACTTTCACCAGGAAAGCAACAGTGGCTTTGCATGAGCATCTGAAGACAATATATGCAAAGAATAGCAGAAAGTGGCTGGAAGCCTGCTTGAAGTGACCAGTGGAAGAAGGCACCAGAGAAGCATAAGCTTAATGAACCAGTAAAAGAGCCTGCAGCATCTCCAGCTAAGGAAGGTAACCCGTAAGTCTGACCCAGATGCTTCTGTATTGTCAGATGATGAATTTAAGACAATGGTCATATGGTGACCATCATTTGGCGGTGCCCAGCAGGGGGTACCTCCTATGACCAGGACCAAAAAGGGGGTTGAGAGGTCTGAGCCCAAGGATGGGGATTCAGATGAGGAAGAAGTGGGGGCAACCACCATCCCCACATGGAGCTGACATCAGTGAACCCTGCACCAGCAGGTCCCTCTAAGTTCGAACTTGGCCCAGTTAAGCCTCCCACCATGGAGGAGAAGCTGGACAGGCTGATGGAGTAAGCTCGTGACTGATTTTAATGGCTTGGTTCAGAACCTGCAGCAAGGGGGAGGACTAAGCCAGGCATCCAGAAGTGCCACCAATAGTGGCAAAAAAGCACAGGTGCCACCTGCGGCTTCCCCTGAGTCACTAAATAATTGTGGCAAAACCAATAGGGTCCCATTTGTCAGTAGAGGTGGGTTGAAGTCCCAAATTCAACTTTTGTAGAACTTTCATGAAATTTCATAAATTTCACAAAATTTTCTGAACTCTCACCATTGACATGATCACAATCATCTGAATGTGTTTCACAGATTTTTGCCCTGTTCTGCAGACTTTTTTGGCTGAACTGTGGAATAATACATATAAACTGGAATTTATTCCATCTGTAGTTTAATGTATTATTTAGTAATTCAGCCTGCCCTACCAGTCGCTGGCCCCCTGTAGAATAAAATTCCCCCAGTGTCTAGTGTCCCCCTCCATTAATATCCAGTCCTATATAAAAAAATTCATGGTGTCTAGTGGTTCCCCCACTCACTGATCACTGGCTTCATGTAAAAAAATTCCCTGGTGTTTACTAGTCCCCCCACCCATTGATTGTGGGATCAATGTAGAAACAACATTTATAATTCCCTCCCTGGTGTCTAGTGGACCCCTCCCTGTCCCCCATCCCTTTAGTAAAAAGCAGTAGTCCTTTATTCTTTGGTTTCTAGCAGACCCCCTCCTTATCCCTGATCCCCTGTAAAAAAAGTAGTCTTAGTCCCACCACTCCCAATGTTCCCTAGTGTCTAGTGGACCCCCACCTCTCACCCCTGCATGTAGTCCCCCCACACTGAGCTTAAGCTGGTGACCAGCACAGCTCTCCTCTCTTCACCTCATCCAGCAACCCACTGAGCTCTCAATGAATGAGCTTGTATTTGTACAAGGACACGGACATTCATTCCAACTCCCGCTCATTGAATGTATGACAGCTCTGTATATGGGGTGGTGCAGACAAGAGCAGAGGACTGTTCCAGTCGGGGGGGTCAGGATGGGGAAACAGCATGGTGGACCCCCCATCTTGACCTTCTACTGACAACTGGAACAGCTCTCTGCTCTTGTGTGTGCCGTCCCACAGAGCTGTCATAATACTCAATGAGCTGAAGCTGTCAATGAATCAACATGTGCTGTAGCAAGCATGCACTCATTCACTGAGAGCTTAGTGTCCAACTGTGGTGGAGAGAGGAGGGCTGTTCCAGTCACCCGCTTGGGGTAAGGGTGGGGTGGGAGGGAGTGAGGTGGTGGGGGGACTACTCCAAAGGTGGGGGGTCCATTAGACAAAGGGAACAATGGGAGTGGTGGGTCTAAGACTACATTTTGTACAGGGGATTGAAGATAGGGAGGGGGTCTGCTAGACACCAGGGAATACAGGCCACTGTCTTTTTTTTTATTAACAGGATCAGGTGTAGAGATGTTGCAAAATTAAATTTTGCTGGCGAAAGTGACACAAAATTGGCAATTTCACCATGCAAAATGTTTTGCACAATTACGGAGAAATGGTGAAATTTTTCCGCAATTTCACACCCTACCATCCCCTATGAAAAACTCTCCCTGGTGTCTAGTGGTCCCCTCCATCTGATCAATGGCTGTAATTCAATAAAGCTCCACCCCTAGTTACCCTGGCTTCATCATTTCCTCTTTTTAAGAAGACAAATAAATAAAACCCACACTCCCTGGTGCCTAGTGGACTCCCCATCCTGTCCGCATGAACTAGTGCCCACCCTGCTCTCCCCCCAGGACCCCGATCGGGACACTGGCACAGCCCTCCACTCACTTCCATGGCCAGCAGACCAACTGAGCACTTGAATGAATGAGCGTGTGCTTGTACAAGCACGCACTCATTCATTCATGTGCTCAGTAAGGCTGCCAGCTGTGGAGATGAGTGGAGGGCTGTGCCGGAGTCCCGATCTGGGTACTGGGGGAAAATGGGGTGGGCACTATCTCATGATGACAGGGTGGAGGTGTGGGGGATCCTCTAAACACCTGGGAGTGTGGGTTTTATTTTATTTTTTAAGAAAAGAAATGAGGGGCCAGGTAACGGGGGACTTTATTCAATTATGTCTGGTAATCATCTGGAGGGTTACCCCACAGTAACACAATAGTAATACTCTACTGTGTTTTTAGTTGTAAAAGGAGTACTGCATGTTTTGCAAAATCTGCCCTAGTAGTAAAATTGTATATTTTGTGAGCATTAGCTGTATTAAAAGTGTGTAACCTTAGCAGGCACTCGTAACTGTAATTGATATCACTAAAAATTAGTTAATTCACTGCATCATAACTCAGGTCAGAGAACTTAACTGTGAATTTCACCTGTGGGTGGCTAAATTTTGCTGGTTTGCAGAAGAAATTTTGCTCACACCGAGGGTGAAATTTCACATTTCACCCTGCGAAATATTTTGCGTAATGCATGAATTACGCAAAATATTTCACTGGGTGAAATTTTTCAGTTTCGCACAACTCTAATCAGTTATAGGGAGGCAGTCCACTAGACACGAGGGAGGAAATCATAAATTTTTTTTTTACATTGTGTCTACGTTTGGTGGGTGAGGGTGGGACCACTAGACACCAGCAATTTATTTTTATGTGGGGCCAGTGGTCAGTGAGGAGGTGGGACCACTAAACACCAATGATTGGGATTTTTTTTAGATTGGGTCATGATCAGTGGGTGGAGGAGGGACCATTAGACACCAGTGATTTCTTTTTTAGGGGGCCAGCAATTGGTGAGTGGAGAGACCACTAAACACCATGGAATTTTTATGCATCAGTGGGCCAGTGATCAGTGGTGGGGGTGGATACCAGCAGGTGGTGATCGGCAGGGGATATTAATGTTTTAACCTGTGTAAAAAAAGCTGCAAAATTGACCACTGATAATGATCAGTTCTGAAGAATGTTATTCCCACAATTTAACACATAAACCCACAATCCGTACCTTTATTCTGCCATTTTAAGGTGGAATTTCTTTGAAACTTGCCAAAATGATTTCCAGACTTTCACAGAAGTGAAAAGTCCAACTTTCAAGCAATCTCACATATAGAATTTTTTTTTCACACACCTCTACTTGTCAAAAAAGGTTCAACAACAGATTTCGGGGAAGGGAATATGCTTTCACAATTTTTCTGTTGAACCAACTGATTAGAAAGAGGAAGGCAAAGGAAAAACAAATAATCAAAAAAAGAAGAGAGTGAATGTAGAATGCACCTTCAATAACTGGCTAGTGGTATTCATAGATTTTGCCAACACAGTGATTCAGATGGCCCCAGAGAAAGGCTTAAATTTGTTCAATTACTGGAACAGGATAATTTTGGCTCATAGGCAAAAAAGGAGGGAATGAATGGCTTGCATATGATGAAGAATTCAGCTGACATAAGCAGTGCAGCCTTTCATTGGATGGGGGCATACTAGGCATGGAAACATATGACCCACTCACTGGTATACATTTTAAGATATTTATTCACTTGAAAGCGTAATTAGTCCAACAAAAAAAATGATGAACATTTTGGAGTATTCTCTCTACTTCTTCAGGATCTGTAGATTATATGATTTATACTTTTTTTTTTAATTCTTATATAAGTTGATACTTCTATAAGAATTTAAATAAAGGCATAAATAATATAGAGGATTCGGGAATTAACATTAGTGTAAGGAATTAAAAACTATTTAGAATGGTTTCATGGGTGGGCATTCTATATCCTTATTGATTTTTTTAAGTTTTTATAACTTAGCAATAGAAAAGTGATATTGACAGTTAAATGTAAAGATGAATTAGTTGAGACTGGTCTGTGTGAAATAACACTTTGTAAAAAATACAGTTTGTAAGAATATTATTTAATGTAGTTAGGTGTTGCACCAGTGGGCCATCTTTGATTAAGTGACCAGCTGGAGGAAGCCGCTGGATGCTTTTCAAGCTACTGTACTACAGAGAGCTTTCCCCACCAGCTTCACCAAGATGCTGCCCCAGTGGGCCATCCTCGACTAAGTGACCAGCTGGAGGAAGTTGGCAGACACTTTTCAATCTACTGCACCACGGAGAGCTTTCCCCATCAACTTCACCCCAGGTGCCGCTCCAGTGCTCCATCCTCAACTAAGTGACCGGCTGGAAGAAGCAACAGGTAGATATGCAGCGAATTTAAATTCTGCTGGCACGGGCAGTTTGCATTGTCACTACGCTAAGTGGAGTGACCCACATGAAAGGCTCACTTCACCTTGTGATTATTACTTTGCGTTATCATTCTGCCTTAATGTGAAGTAAGGTGAAGTGACAACAATATTGGCAGCCCCCCACACATGCAGTCACCAGAATTAATGTACATCCCCAAAGTGCTACTGTCTTTTGTCCAGAAAACTCCACAGTGCTGATGAAGTGAAATGAGAGTGTAACAAGAAATGCAAAGTATCCCAGAATTAATGGAGCACTCAGTCATGCGCACAGTGGTGACACACAGTCACCAGAATTAATGTGCATCCCCAAAATGCTACTGTCTTGTGTCCAGAAAATTCTCCAGTGCTGAAAAAGTGAAATGAGAGCATAACAAGAACTGCCAAGTCTCCCAGAATTAATGGCGCACTCAGTCATGCACGCAGCGGTCACACACAGAGTCACCAGAATTAATGTGCAGCTCCAAAATGCTACTGTCTTGTGTCCAGAAAATTCCCCAGTGCTGATGAAGTGAAATGACAGCATAACAAGAAATGCAAAATCTCCCTGAATTAATGGTGCACTGCAAACGCACATACAGATTAAGATTGCACTGTGCACTCAAGAGATGCATACGAAAAGGCTCAACAATACCTAACCAGTGCTCACAACAAGTCACAAATCCAAATCTGGAAAGGAATACCTTTTGCCAGTTGGGGGATTAGTGCACGGCACTAACAAGCCACTACCAGTAAAGATACCACAAAGCAGTACAAAAAAATCATGCAGATTCAGTGGTTAGCAGGTTCACACTGCTGCAATTACTCTGTGGCACAACAAAGGGTGTCTAATTTAATGGCATGCATTGCACACACACTACAAGTAATGCGTAGCAAATTGAAAACCTTTAGTAATATAACCAAATGTTTTAAACAAACACATTATACACTGCTGCACCACAACAATCAGCAAAAAAAATTAAAGAATTACTGAAAATATTACTGTGTGTACATTAATACAGTTGTACAAGAAAAATATAACCAAAACAGAAAGCCTGCCTTTTTCTCCCAGTCTACCTACACCACATATACACCCCTCCCCGTAAGCACACTTCACAGTACACAGACTAGCTGATCTAAATAAACATTCGAAATCCACACACAAACAATAAACACGTGATGATATGTGCACAGAAGGGTTTCCTGCAATCGATGTACTAAATTGTAAGCAAACAAAAATGACTCAGAAAGGCATTTTTAACAGATTTTTTCAGGTTTTGAATCACAGAGCTCTGAGATCAAACTGTCCCCAGCTACCACTACACACACACACTACCCAGGCCAGAACTGAGGCTGTGCAGAACAATCTAGAGCCCATGTGATCTGCAATCCCATGAATCACTGCAGAATTTCATTTGGAGCTCAATAAAAAGGAGAAGTGAGGTGAAGTACATTGATTTCAATGTCCTTCACCTTAAAATTGGTGGAGAATTAGTTTGGGGAAGGTGGAATAACGCAAAGTCATTGATTTCAAAGGACTTCGTGTTCCTCATTATGACGCGAATGACTCCACTTCACATTGAGGAGTAGTCCTCAGATTCTGTGTTACTCCATGAATCACTTCGCAGAGCGAATTGGGGCCACTTCGCCCACCACTACTTACAGTACTGTAACTCATATGCTGTACAGGAAGGAACGTGAATGCCTATGGCTGTACTTCCCCGATGAGCTGAGCCTGTATCATAAAACTCCCCAATTTACTGTAAAAACTCTTATTAATGAGTACAGTGGTGGTGATTGGGTGAAGCCTGGAGATACTACAAAACAGTCTTACAATAAATGCAAGTAACTAGTAAAAAAAATAAATTTTGTGATTCATGACGTGATCGTGAATCATGATTTGTGACTGTATTTGTGACCGTGATGATGAAGAATGTGAATCAGTGTGAGATAACCAATATGAAACTGTATGGGAATGTGAATGCCTATGGCTGTACTTCCCTGATACGGTGCAGCACAAAACTCCCCAATTTAAAAAACTGTTATTAATGAGTACAGTGATGGGGTGGTGAAGTTTGGAGATATACTACAAAACAAGATTACAATACATCCAAGTAACTAGTAAAAAAATTAATTTTGTGATTTGTGTCATGATCGTGAATCGTGAATTGTGACTGCATTTTTGACCGTGATGATGAAGGTGATTTGCATCATGAGTGACTCGTGATGATGGCCCTGACTTAAAAACGCATATTAATGAGTACAATGTTCATGCAGAGATATGCACCACACCAGTCCAGTACTCTGAAGGGAAGCCAAAGAAACAACCGTGACTTAAGTTACAGATGGAGATTGGGCCCTAAAGAGATGCAAATGCACTGACAGATTAAGATTGCCCTGCACACTGAAGAGATGCAGACACAAAGGCACAACACTTAACCAGTGCTCACCATCAGAAGTTCAAATCTGGAAAGAATACCTTTGCCAGTTGGGGTGGGGGCGTGGTGGGGGGGTAGTGTACTACAGTAACAGTTACTAGTACTAGTACCACTAAAGATACCACAAAGAAGTACAAAAGTCACGCAGCTGCAGTGGATAGCAGGTTCACATTGCTGCATTTACTATGTGGCACAATAAAAGGTGTCTAATTTGATGACACGCATCACACACACACTCTCACACACACACACACACACACACACACACACACACACACACACACTAAGTAATGCGTAACAAATTGAAAACTTCAGTAATATAACACGTATTTTAAACAAACTAAAATTATGCACTTCTGCATCACAAGAATCAGCAAAAAAAATTTCAAGAATTATTGAAAATATTAATGTGTGTACATTAACACAGTTATAAAAGAAAAATATCACCAAAACAGAAAAAACTGTCTTTTTCTCCAAGTTAATCTACCTATACCACAGATATGCCCCTCCCCCAAAGCACACTTCCAATGTCTGTCAGTACACAGACTGAATGTTGTACATTAACATTTAAAATCCACACACAAACAATAAACGCTCAATGATATGAGCACAGGATGGTTTCCTACAATCGATGAACTAAAGTTCGAGCAAAAATAATCACTCAAAAAGGCTTTTTTAACAGCTTTGAGAAGGTTTGAATTGCAGAGAGTTCTCACAGCAAACCGTTTCCTACAGCTTCCTGCACACACTACCCCGAACAGAGGCTGTGCAGAAAAATCTAGAGCCCATGTTACCTGAAATCCAAAAAATTACTGCAAAACTTGCCTTTGGAGCTTAAAACACGGCGAAGAGAAACGAAGTACATTGTTTTCAATGTACTTCCCCTTAAAATGTGTGGCATAGTGGCTTGGGGAAGGCAGAGTAAGGCAAAGTCATTGCTGTTAATAGACTTTGCATTGCCCACAATGATGTGAAGCACTACACTTCACATTGCTGAGCACTTCTCAAATTCGCCTTGACTCCATAAATCACTTTACGGAGCGAATTAAGGCCACTTCGCCCACCGCCTGCTGGATGCTTTCAAGCTACTGCACCAATGAGAGCTTTCCCCACAAACTTCACCCCAGGTGCTGCCCCAGCGAGCCATCCTCGACTAAGTGACTGGCTGGAGGAAGCCGCCTGATGCATCTCAAGCTACTACACCATGGAGAGCTTTCCCCACCAACTTCACCCCAGGTGCTGCCCAAGCAGGCCATCCTCAACTAAGTGACCGGCTGGAGGAAGCCACTGGACACTTTCCAAACTACTGTACCACAGAGAGCTTTCCCCACCAGCTTCACCCCAGGTGCTGCCCCAAAGGGTGTTCCTTGACTAAATGACCGGCTGGAGAAGCCACCAGATGCTTTGCAAGCTACTGCACCATGGAGAGCTTTCCACACCAAATTCACCTCAGGTGCTGCCCCAGTTGGCCATCCTCTACTAAGTGACTGGCTGGAGGAAGCTGCTGGGCACTTTTCAAGCTACTGCACAACAGAGAGCTTTCCCCATCAACTTCACCCCAGGTGCTGCCCTATTGGGCCATCCTTGACTAAGTGACCAGTTGGAGGAAGCCGCCTGGCGCTTTTTAAGCTACTGTACCATGTAGAGCTATCCCCACCAACTTAACCCCAGGTACTGCATTCTTCCTCAGATCCGATTCCAGGGAAGTGATTATCCACCGAAGGAAGAAGTCGCTTGGCTACTCCACAAGCAGCAAAACTCCATTTGGCTTGCTGATCTGCTTCTAGCTAGGTGGATTTTTTGCCCTCCCCTCCCCTCCACTCCCACCCCAGGCCTCCTTTAAATACACTCAGACCACTCCAACTGTCCTGGACAACCATTTTGACTGGCTGAACCTCTTCTGATCTATGTAAGACAATCCTTTTGTTTGGGCAAGAACCGTGTTGACTCTGGAAAATATTTATACTTCCATCTTCCAGTCTTCACTGCAAGATCATCGCAATCAATTCTGCTATAGATCTGATCTGAGATCCCTTACTGCTGCCACCCACTTACTGCACGCTGGAAGCTTGCAAAACAGTAGTGAATTTTGAGTGCATCCAGCATAATGAGGGCTTTTTACTTCCTTACTTGCCTCTGTCTCATACTGTTCTGCACCCTGGATTCCCATGTTAGTATGCACTGGTCTCACTGCAGCATGGACAGTTACAGCTCTACTCTGGATTGTCTAGTTGTTGGCAGTCACAAAGGAAGAAAGAGACTTGGGCATCATCATCACCAATGACCTGAAATCATCCAAGCAGACCTCTAAAGCAGTAGGTAAGACTAGGGGGATGTTAGGGTGTATTAGTAGGGGTATCACAAGTTGTAAGAGGGAGGTAATAATCCCTCTTTACAAGACACTGGTTAGGCCCCATATGGAGTACTACATGCAGTACTGAAGGCCACACCTTCACAAGGACATTAACCAAATTGAGGCAGTCCAGAGAAGGGCAACCAAAATGGTGCAGGACTGCATCAGAAGACAAATGAGGACAGATTAACGGAGCTCAATACGTATACCCTTGAGCATAGGAGGGAGAGAGGTGATATGATCGAAACATTCAAACACCTTAAGGGCATTAACAATGTGAAAGAGTCTAACATGTTTAAATATAAGAAATATAGCAGGACAAGAGGACACAGTATGAGAATAGAGGGAGGCCAATTAAGGGGGAATGTGAGAAAATTCTTTTTCACAGAAAGAGTGGTGGATGCATGGAACAGCTTACCTCAGGAAGTGGTGGCTATGAATACAGCTCAGGGCTTCAAACAGGCATGGGATTGGCATAAGGGAGCAATACAGATGAATATGGATAGATAGTACATTGACAGTGTAAAGGTGTGTGGCACATTCATAAGGTAGAAAAAATGGGCAGACTGAATGGGCCTTGCGGTCCTTATCTGCTGTCAACTTCTATGTTTCTATGCTTCTATGTTAGTTTCCTTTGGCACTACAGATTCTCACATGCTGGCTTTTACGTTACCTAATTTAGATCCTCTTTTCCAACCCCCATGACAAATTGGTACTTCTTTCATAAGGGTAACAGTGTAGGATCCCACTCAGATCTGTACTGATTGCCAAGCACACTTTGCTTTTTACAGCCAGGGTTCTTCTTTTTACATTGCTTGGCTCCCTAGGCATTCAGCTCAGGGACCCCCAAAACTATGTAATAACAACCCTAAGTGAGTTTCACCTAAAGCTCACAGACTTCTTCTTGAAGCTGTCAAGAAAATCTTGCTGTTCTTATTGTTATGTTTTGGTAATGTCGAAATCAACCCTGGTCCTCCTGCAGCAGTTTCTTCACCTGGCAACCTAGCCAATATCAAAGGATTGAACTTTATGCATATTAATGTGTGTAGCCTACTAAAAAAGTTTGCCTCTATTGAAGCATTGACTTGCCATACAATGTCTGATATATTCTTGGTCACTGAGACTTGGCTCAGACCTGGTACCCCAGATAGTGAGGTGAATATCCTATCTTATACCCTGTTCAGAACTGATACGCTAACCAGAGGAGGAGGAGTTGCCATCTATGCCAAAGAGAAATTGTCTGCATCAGTTATAGATTCATCCTCATTCCCATAGGAATTTGAGAGTCAGACTTTCAATGTCACGCTATCTTCCTCTGTCTCAATATGCATCCTAGGATGCTATAGACCTCCATCCCCAAGGCTACAGTTTCTGGACCATATAACTAATATGATGGGATCCCTTCATTTGGAGATTATTATACTAGGGCACCTCAATATGGACTGGTATTTCAATAGTTTCTTACCCCTAAAGACTATTTGTGACTCCTTTGGACTTTCCCAACTCATTTCTGAAGCAACACATCCAAATAAAAAGTGCCCTAAAAATAACAGACTTCTAGATCTCATTTTAGTAAGCAAACCCCATCTGTTTTCACATGCAGGAGTGTTCTTTTTGGATTTTAGCAACCACTGTATTATAGCAGGTGTAAGATCCACCCCAAAACTACCATCCTTTTCCAAATTCTCACTCAAGAGGAAACGGCATAATTTTGACATCTCTGCATTCCTCTCCAACTTGTGGGATTCCTTGAGATGGCAAGATTTTTACTTGGTCAACTCAGTGCCTGCGGCCTGTAATATCTTCCAGGAAATTGTGTTAGGGGGTCTGGATAAACATGCACCATTAGTCCAGATTTTTTCTAATAATAAATCATGTCCTTGGACAGAGACTAGTTTGGGAAAAAAGCTCAGAAATCAAACCTTCCAGATGACTGGACATCTTTCAGAAAGGATAGAAACCGCTATACCAATCTGGTTAGGGAGGCCAAGGCTAGGTATTTTCACAAGGAACTGGATGCTTCCATCAAGTACTCAGCAAACTTCTGGAAAACCATCAAGGATATTCAAGGACACACGGCTATGAGTAACTTACCCACAAAAATTGCCACTGATGCAACTTCAGTGTCAGATAAATCAATTATGCTTGATGCTTTTAATAACCATTTTGCTACTACAGGTTTCGCTGTCGATGCCTCCCCTGTTAATAACCTCTGCTTTAGTCTTGAGCACCGGACTTACCAGATCCAGTCACAAGCACAGCCTTCTCCCTCCAGCCTACCACCCTGAGAGAAGTTGAGGATCTCCTCCTACAATTAGATACCAGGAAGTGTGCAGGAAGAGACCAATTGGACTCATTCTTCCTGAAGCTTAGTCTTCACATCCTGGCTGTGCCCATAATGCACCTTTTTAACCTCTCTCTTTCGCAAGCGATATTCCTCCCATATGGAAAATGGCTCATGTTATCCCTCTTTTTAAATCTGGAGACCCCAGCGACCTGAATAATTATAGACCAATCTCCCTACTTCTCACCCTTTCTAAACTGTTGGAGAAAATAGTAAGTGCACAATTCTGAAACTACCTCGAAAGTGGGAACCTGCTCAATCCTTATAAGTCGGGATTTAGACCTCATCACAGTACTATTTCAGCCCTTGCAAAGGTCACCAACGACTGACAGTGTGTCTTGGATTCGAAGAACTTCATTTGCACAGTATTTTTAGACTTAAGCAAGGCATTCGATATAGATGACCATGAGCTGCTCCTTATCTCCCTCAGAAACATCGTCTGTGACCCCCCATCGCTGAGGTGGTTCTTGATCTAACAGGGCAACAGCAGCAGATCAAGGCTGCAGGTGGATTCTCATCCTCAAAACCTCTACTGAGGGGGGTACCACAAAGTTCTATACTGGGTCCATTGTTTTTTGTAATTTACATTAACAATATTGATGCTGACATCAAATCTGCTCACATCCACCTATTTGCCAATGACACGGTACTTTATATAGGAAGACCCTCTCAGGAAGCAGCTTGTAGGGATCTACAAAGAGAATTTAATCTTCTACAGTTTCAGCTACTGCACCAGAAACTGCTCTTGGATGCCAAAAATACAAAGGTGATGCTTTTTTCTCCCTTTGCATACATCAATAACCCCACAACTCAAGGTAAGATTCCTCAGATCCACACTCTTCTTGGAGAATCGCTGGAATGTTACTAAATTCAAATACCTGGGGGTATGGATTGACCAAAAGCTTTCCTTTTGTGATCACATTGAGGATCTCTTAAGGACGCTTAGGCAGAGGCTTGGCCTCTTCTATAGGATCAAACATTTTCTAACACTGGATGCCAGGAAGAGACTGGTCCAAACCACATTCCTCACCTTCATGGACTACACAGATTTCCTTTACAGCCAAGGCCCCATGTCTGCTCTGGTTAAATTAGACACACTCTACCATCGGGCCTTGAAGTTCATAACTGGTCTCCCATATTCCACACATCACTGTTCCCTTTATGTTGTAGTAGGTTGGTCATCCCTTAACTACAGAAGACAGAGGAATGCAGCTCTCTGGAAATTTAGGGCCATCATGAATATGTTGCCTCAGTACATCTTGGATTGTCTTCCTCTAGGTGCGATAGGTAAAAATGCCTTAAGGAGTTCCTCCATTCTCCCTTGCAGTACCGAAGTTCAAATCGCCCTTCAGCAGGTCAGCCATATCCCACGCTTTACCCTCTTTCTGGAACAACTTTTGAAAAACCCTGAAGTTGGCTTACTCAATCAAACTATCAGCCTTCAAAGCACTTTATTCTCACTCTATTTAGGAGTCCTGTAACTGCTTCCCCTGATGTTACCTTCCCCTAGCCTCAGTTCCATCTGCTCCAGTGCATCCCTTTACTGGTACTTCTATCCCACCCTTCTTGGGCAATGTTACAGCCTAAAAGAGCTTACCTGACTGCTCCTTCTTTCCTGACCCTATGTTTTTTTTTTTCCTTATGGTTCGTTCCTTTTCCATGTCACCCTGTATTTTTTTTCCTTATCGTTAGTTCCTTTTCCATGTCACCCTGGCTCCCGCCTACAGTCCTTGCTTACCCCCCTTGACACTATCATGGTGTTTTGCCTTCCACTCCCTAACAGTTGTCACCCTCACCCCTGCAATCACTACATGCCCTTGCGGGCATGTACCGTGTACCTATCCTTTCTCACCCACCTGTGTCCCCCTACTCACCCCTTCCATGCTCCACCAAGCTCCTTCAATCAATACTTATGTTGAAGGATGCTTCAACTACACACTGTAATTATAGTTGTGTACATTCAACCTGTATATACTGTACTGCAGTTGCTATACTTTTTAGCTGCATACTCTTCATGGGCTTAGCTTAATGGCTCTTTTTAATATTCTATTTCATGTGTATTATAAACTTTCTGTGTATGATTACTGCTTTATGTAAATACTATGTAAGTGTGAATATATTTTGTACATATTGCTTATCCAGTTATGATGTAACTGAGTATTCCTTTGTATTTATTGTTAACCTCTCCTTTGCAGATCCATCTTGAAAATGAGCTTGTTCAACGATGTTCACCTGGTTAAATAAAGATTTTGATTGATTGATTGATTGATTGATATACTGTATATGTCCTAAGATCCTGAGGAAGTAGTGAGTATACTACAAAAAGATGATCTTTTCTTGGGTGGACTAATTACACTTTTAAGTGAATAAAAATCCTAAAAAGTATACTGGAGAGTGGGTCTTATGTCTCCATGTTTGGTTTGGTTTAAATTGAGGTATTGGAGCAAGATCCCTCTCAGTGATTTCATTTATTTTATAGATACTGGGTGGGCAACACTGCCTCTGTGTGGCATACTAGACATGCTATGTGGCATACTAGACAGCTGAGGTTATGCATGGGTGAGGGGTCCTCCACACGGGCAGTGGTCTGCCGATCAAGGCCCCCCCCAGCAGCAAAGGTCTGAAATACCTGGGTCCTTGCGACAGCTATGTCTTAGTGTCAATAATAGGAGTTGTTCCAAAAATAACTGTAAGTATAGGCATGAATGTGTCACATGTGGACAATGACACCCACTGGTGAACTGCAATCTCTTAAAATACCCAAAAGAAGGGCAATAAATCCTTTCAGATGAAGTTCAAACCCGGTGAGGGCAAGCCTGCCCGACCCAATAAGGGTGGGTCAGCTTAGATTTGGCTCAAAAGCTACCCCAACTGTGATGCAGCCCACTGCTTAAAGCAGGATTTCTAAGTGGAATTCAGAATACCATACTCTGGTCCATGGGTAGGGTATGAGGCAAACAATTTGAAGTCCATGAGAGACAGGCCACACATGGTTTGGGAAAAGTTAGAGAAAGAGATTCATTTGGGGAGGGTGTGTAGTCCCTACCTGTCCACACCACTGCTTAATCTCAAGGTGTCACTTATCAGCTTGGTTTCCAAAAGGCTCAGTGAGAATTCCACATGACTAACCATGTGTCACACCAGGACAGCAACTCAGTCAATGATCATATTGACTGCCTCTTCATGGTAGTGTGGTATGCTTTCTTCAACAGAGTGGTTGATGTGGTGTGGTGTGGTTGGCTGGGTTGAGGGCCCTGATGGGAAAAGCAGGCATACAGTCAGCTGTCAGTCTCCTGCAGGTATACTCTACTCTGATGAGAGGGACCGCCTAGGGATGAAGTTTGTGGGTCAATATTACAGTGATAATGGCATGCCCATGGGTTATTTGGTGGTCTGTACAGTGTTTGAAAATTTCTGTTCCTTTTTGCACTGGGTGAATGCCCAAGAGTCAAACAATTGGGGGATAGTACACTACTTAGATGACTTTTTGTTCATGGGGCCAGGGCACTCCTCAGTCTGTGGACAGACACTGGATAATTTTGTGGAGCTGTGCAAACATTTTGGTGTACCACTGGCCCCTGGGAAAGTTGAGTGTCTTAACTCAGTGATGTCATTCCTAGGCATGGAGATTGACATGGTGAAGCAAGAATGGCACCTGCCTCATGAAAAGACAGACTCCTGATGTGCTTGTTGACCAACACCATAGCAGTGAAAAAAGTGACTTTACAGGAGCTGCAATAGCTTGTGGGGTACCTCAACATCACTTGTTGGGTCATGCCCACAGGGATGCCTTTTTGCAATGGATGGTGAAGGTGGGATCTCCAGGGCTCAAAACCACACCATTGGATCAGGTGTCCAGCAGTTTCTAGGAGGATCAGCAGGTGTTGTAGACCTTTATAGCACATTTTAATAGTGTGTCAATGTGGCCAGAGACAGTAGACAGCCAAGAGATGGAACTGTTCATGGATGCATCGGGGGACTAGACTTTGGAGCATACTTCAATGGCGTTTTGTGTGCCATGGAGTGGCCCTCCCCATGGGCAGCAGCAAAGCTCATGAGACAGGCCACACTACTAGAATTCTTCCCAATCACTTTACATATAGGGTCTTTGATTGCAGAATAAGAATATAGTATTCTGGCTCAATAATATGGGAGTGGTCCACACCATAATTAGACAATTAACAGCAAAAAGTCCCATGGGTGACAATGAGAATATTCATTTTAAAATGCATGCTACTGGTATAGCTGATTATTTATCTTGTTCAAAGTTGCAAAAATTCAGGGAGTTGGTACCAGCAGCGGACCAAAATCCATGACCGGTCCCGCCCATTCCATAGAAGGTGTGACAGTGACACCTGGGAGTGCATAGGTAATGCCATAACTTCCTGGACCAGGGCAGCCTACCACTGCAGTGAGGAACATTTACATGCTGTCAGAGCAGTCGTGGTGTGGCCAAACATCTGGCCCATCTCTGTGGACTACATATGCTGCTCTCTCATGGAAACCAAATGATGAGACTTGACTTCAGGGGTTGCGGGGCAGCACCTGGTGGCCTTGTCATGGTTTTCCAAGGTGTGGGTTTCACAGGCTACACTTGCTCCATCAAGGTCCAGAAGGCCCTCAAAAGGGTGTAGTAAGAGGCAACCCAAATGACCAGCTCCTATCTGGCCAGTCACACAAGCCATTCTGGAGCAATGATGGGATGCCCTCCCAGTGGTCTGCTCGTCACCTTATGAGGCCTCATTCTTTAGGATACCTTTCCCTAGGTATTTTGCAAGGTGTTCTGGGTGTCAGAACTGGTGCAATTGACCCAGGCCAGTACCACAGTGATCCTGGGAGACACAGACATTACAGTGACCTCAGAAGGGGTCTTTGTGCATCTGTTACAAGGCAAGACAGATCTAGTAAGCATGGGCTACTGGTGTGCAATGAAAACCCCAGCAGGAACATAATGGGATGTAGCATCTGTGGTGACTGATTACTTGACGCTCCATCCAGCCCTGGGAAAGGCATTCTTGCAGCATGCAGATGGCAAGCCAGAAACAGCATATAAGCTCAGACATGTGTTAAGCCTGGGAGTGCATCAGGTATTCTTGCAAGCAAAAGAGTATAATACCCATTCTTTTGGAACTGGGGCAGCAACTACTGCCAGGACTCAGGAATCTCAGCCAGAGAGATCCTATCCACGTTGATGGAGGTCATGATAATTTTTAAGATATGACCATCTTCATTTGCTTTAACATTGTTTTGCTGTTTTTGAAGTTCTCTCAGGGGTTCCAAAGATGTGTGGATCTGTGGGAACTCCATCCATTCGGCAGCAGAGCAGGCAGGGCATTGACCTGGGGGGAAGAACCCATTGATCCCAAAATGGAAGATTCAGATTCACTGGATGGACAAGAGAGACATGCACTGGGAGAAACATCTTACCCAGCTGTATGCAGCGGTCCAACAAGGATGTTCACTGGACATCCTACTGATCCACCTGGGGGGCAGGAATGACTTGGGACTCCATGAATCTATGCATGTGCTCTTGATGATTTAGGAGGACTTGTGATCCACTGAAGCCTGGTGGCCCCACACCAAGCTAATTTGGTCCCTCATCATCTAGTGACAACACTGGCAGCATGCAGTTGACCTTAAGGCCAAGTGTGCATCCACATTAATCAGGAGATGCAGCCATTTGTGGAATCCATTGGGGAACTTTGGTCAAACACCAAGACATCCACACCTACTGCCAGGTACTTTATGCCATAGGAAGTGTGCATCTGTCTGACATTGGCTGGGACTTGTTTTTAGAATTTTTTATCAGATCTTGAAGCACAGTATAGAATGAGCTGCTTTGGGGGGTCACGTGGCATCCATTCTGTGGTGGCTTGGGAATCTCTCAGATGGGTAGTACAGGGGGAACACAGTGTAAGAGGTCTGAACCTCACTTTCAGGTTCTTGGCAATATTGGGAATGCAAATAATCACAAACAGGTTGCATTCAAGTAATAAACAAGTTTATTACTACAAAAGGGGTAAATCACAGTTGCCCTAAGCAGTTCTTACCAATACGAACCAGGAGCCAGTGCTAAGCATTCCCTACACCTCAAGGTTTCTCTGTAGTCTCTTGAGATCTCTCGGGTCTCTGAGGTGTAAAGCCTGTGCATAACATTATATACCTGTGATAATTACTATGGTTACTAAAAGATAGAAACATCTCTAGTTACAGAGATGAGCCCTATTGGCTAAATTAGAGGTGGTTCCATGGTCCAAGATAACATTATATAATTCTGTAAAGTCATCAGTTTTAGAACAAAGACGTTCTCATACAGAGTCTTACATAACAAGGTGTAGTGGTGTACATCACCAAAGGATGGCAATGTTGCCTTACATATTACAATTACTTCAAGGACAGGTGTCTTGGCATCTGACAAGTAAGAAATAGACAGAAAATAAATGGTATAATATGTGTGCATTAGCAAGCAAAGTGGGTTACAATAATATGCATTCATATCCTGACATCTACTCTTATACGGTAGATGCCCTTAGCCCTATGTATTAGTATAACCTATGCCTAAACATTAGCTGTCTACGGTGTACCCCTGAGGTTATCAATTAGGGTGCAGGGACCTCGTGTAACAATTCCCCACCTTGTTGCCTCCAAGGGCAACACAGGCAAATCCAGGGAATGGACAGGAGCAGTGGCCATTTACAAACCTGACGCGCGAGCCTTGTAAAGGAACTCAAGCTGCTCACGGTGTTGGCGCAGTGTACGTCGTAGGCAGCAAAGCATAATAATCAAAGTGAATATTAAAAATGCTTGTATTATAACAAAATCTTTAAAAGTGATCTCCAACCAGGTGTTAGTCAATGCATTATTCATATCTCCATCGTTGATCAGGTCAAGAACAGCTTCATTGGCTTTGGTTATATTATTGCTGATGTGGATGAGGTGTGTGTGTCCTTTCTATCTAAAAGGGATTTTAGTTTAAGTGGATCTATGTGTACATTAAAGTATGGTAGGTATTCTGAGAGTGTGAGTAAATAATCTGGGTTACCATCAATAATGTCTGCATCCATAAGGGGCACGGGGGTTATGACAGTATGTCCAATAACAGTTTTCTGATGGGGAACAAAACAGAAGTTGGGGTAATTAATTGGAAAAGTAACAGAACCATATTTATAAGACTTAACATTAGTCACTATACAGTACTCTCCGTCAGAGTTATACTGTGAATGTACAGTAGGTAGTCTCCATTTCTGCAACTGGATAGGACATGTGTAGGTCGCCTTCGAAATCCGTGTTGACAGGCGATGAGCTTCCTCACAATAGGACTGGTAGAGCTGATCTGGCGATGGAGTCAGTTCAAAAGAGTCGGTGCCATTATCAGTGATGTCATCATCCATAGTGAAAGTCCAATCAATGCTGTCTGGAAAGTAGCCACAAACAGGGCGTATGACATCAAACACATCACATCGGCACAAGTAAATGTATTGCTTTTACGCACAGCAGTCTGTATGCGGTGCCACCCAGGCATCCAGGAAGGAGTGGTAGACCAGTAGAGGTGGTAGATCCAGGCGTTCTCTGTAGATGTTGTCATCCAAATGCCCAATAGAATGTGCCAGTGCAAGCTTGTCGAACAAAGCTGTAGTGAGATCAAAACGTGGTAAGGAGACAGTAAAGGAGACAAACATGGTATCTGTTATGGAACATTTCTTTGTAGAAAAACAAGGACCAGTATTTGGGTGTCTGGTCACAAACCCAAAATTTCTCGCTGTGGAGAGAGGAATAGACAAAGTCTGCTGCATACATAAAGAAACACAAGTAGAAAGTTTACATTTGGGACAATACCATTTAGAGATGCGTCTGTCACGTATTATGTCAGAGATTCTTCCAGTTTCTAAATCACAGAAGAGGTTGTTAATGGTAGTGAGGATGTATGAACCATATGCAGAACAAAGTATTTCCCTACCAATGTATTGTTTTTCAGCTTCTTTATTGTTCTGTTGTATAAGTGCATTAATCTTATCTTTTGAATCAGTGAAGGCTTTAGCAGTGTCATGCATGTTATATACAGTGTATCTTTCTTCCTGACTAAGGCCATTCACACCATGCAATAATGGTGGTAAGACATTATTAACCAAACCAGTGGAGAACTTAGCAGAATGACTCTTAATAGCAGCAATGTCTGCCTTGTTCCAAATGGACATAGCAGTACCAAAAAGACCTGTGGCAGTACCTGTGGCACCTGTAACATCAGAACTGTCAACTTCACGTTTACTACGTTTATGATTAAGAGTACCAGGAGGGGTTTTCCTCCTAAAATTACCTCTATGTTCAGTAGAATAAACCCATGTAAAAGGGTCCTTAGCACGAATCTGAAATGCAGCTAAACTATCAAGCAATAATGTACTATAGAATGCAGATGTATTGGTATTGTGACACATACCAAATTCTTCCATATTCCAGTAAGTAAGGTTAAACAAAACAGGTATAAGCATGAACTGTAAATTATTAATCAAAGAACCTGGGAGGGCAGTGGCTGTGAGACCACTATGGGGACGAGGGTTATGTTTTGGACATTCCAAAAGCTGTTTTTCAGTGGGAGGCAAAACAGAGAGATACATGGCTGCAGAGGCCATGTGGTGTACAGCACGTAATCTGCGGGCAGAGTCTTGGGAGAGAGAGTTACAATAGGAAGGATCAATCAGAGCAGTAATGTTGCACAAACCAGAGTGTCTTAATGCAGTTTGTAACAAGGACAGTGAACCATTTGGGGATAATGTAGCGTTGGGCGAACCCTGAAAAGTTCCCTTGGAGAGTTTGGCCACAGGGAGAATTTGTCCTTGTGATGTGGTTTGCCACTCAATTTGAAGGGTAGATTTGTCAGGAGCAATGACCGAGGCAGTGAGGTATGCATCGGAACCCTCCTGGACAGTAATCATAGTATCTGGTATTTTGATGGAAACTCCCTCTGTAGGAGGTGCTGGAGGATCCAGTTGTCGAAGGAGGTCCGCTACCGTGCCTTGGGTGCAAGGGATCACTCCTGCAAGGAGGAGAGATAGGAACAAGATAGCCATCTTGTCAGTGTATCTGAAAAGGAAGATCAAAGATTAGTACATTAGTACAATTCCGCCCAGTGGGGTTAGGAAAAGTAAGTTTAAGTTCCTTTGTACAATTTCAACTGGTTTGCATGTAACCATTTGTCAGTCAATTTATTGTTGTGGAGGAGTCTAACTTGATAGACTGCCGGACTGAGCTTGTTGACAATGGGGTAAGGGCCTTCCCACTTATTGGAGAAGGAGTGGGTGGGATGTGCAAATCGAAGTACCATTACCTGATCTCCAACCTGCCAATCCACTTCTTGTGCGTGTTTGTCAAATTGTATTTTGGGACTGTTGCTGGGCTTTGCCCATGCAGTTTGCAGCATACAAGTGTGTGTGTATGAGGTCTTTTCTGAGCTTTTCCACATACTGATCCACAGACACACGGTCTGCAGTGGGGGTGTGTAGGTCAAACAGCAAGTGTTCAGGCAATCTCATTTGTCTTCCAGTCATCACCTCAAAGGGTGTAAGCTGGGTGGTGGCTGAGGGTGTGGCCCTAATTGCCATAAGGAGTAAAGGCAATAGGGAATCCCAGGTCTTGGGATTGTCCTCAATGAATTTGGAAAGCATTTGCTTAATCCGTCTGTTGGCTCTCTCTACTTGACCTGAGGATTGAGGGTGATAGGGTATGTGGAACTTTTGCTGAACCCCCAAGGAGTTCAAGGGACTCTTTCATCAACTTATCTGTAAAACTGGTTCCTTTGTCAGAGTCTACCTTGAGAGGCAGGCCCCACCTGGAGAAAATCTGTTCTACCAGGATTTTGGCAGTTGTTTTTACGGTGCATGTCTTAGTGGGGAAAGCCTCAACCCACTTAGAGAATAAGTCGGTTACCACAAGGGCATACTTGTTGTTTCTACTGGTATTGGTCAAAGGGCCAATGAAATCAATTTTGATGGCATGCCAAGGGCCAGTGTGCCTTTGTGGTAAAAGTTTGGCATTTAGTTTTGTAGGTATGGGATTGTTTTGTGCCCAAACAAAGCAATTGTCAATGTATTGTTTAACATCTTTGGTAACACCAGGCCACCAGGCGGTGTTCTTGAGACATTGGGAGGGTATTTTCTGCTCCCTGGTGTCCGCCAGTAGGAGTATCATGTACTTGGTGCAAAAATTCAGATCTCAAATGTCTGGGGACTACCCACAATTTGGTGGTAGTATCCTCTGGTTGGAACCAAATGAGTTTATCATCGGGGGATAAGTGTAACTTACCTTCATGCCTGCGATATGGGTTATGTGTAGGGAGTCTTTCTTCAGTACCTTTGTCAAGGAATCTGAACACTTCTTTGAGTTCAGTGTCCAAATACTGGGCTGCTGAGAGGTCCAGGGGAGAAAAAGATTCAGATTTCGTTTTGAGAGCTGCAACATGTACAGCTGCATTGGCTTCTGGATGATCCATCATCCAGACGTCCCCGCCTCGGGCTCCTTCCTTAGCAAGGGTATCTGCTGTGTCATTAAATGCATGATAGGGATCATGTAGACAGTGAACTTTGACCTTGTGCACACAAAGTTTGTGTGGGTATTTCTGTGCCAATGAGTGTATGTTGATTACCAATTCTTTGTATTTCACTGGACTGCCATCAGAGGAGAGGAAGGAGTTCTTCTGCCAGAAAGGGAGAAATTCTGTAAGGGAGCAACAAACCCAATTAGAGTCTGTAAAAATGATGGTATCCTGAGTTCCATGTTGGATAAACTCAAGTGTGCAGGCCACCGCTGCCATCTCTGCGTACTGTGAGGAAGCTACACTACAGTGTTTAGATATTCTGACAGTGTTCCCATAGGGATACACCACCAAAATACCCATCCCTGCAATCTGTTCTCCCTGATAGTATGATGCTGAACCATCAGTGAAAACATGGCACAAAGAGACACCTTCCAGTATCTCTGATGTGGCAGGGAGGAATGGACCTGGATCTGGGAGGTCAGGTGACTGCAGTGTACAGTCATGGGGTTCCCCCTGAAAAAGGAGACCATGAGCTAGCAGAGATGGAACTTTGGTCTGGTGGACCTGGATATCCCTGTCCTGGAGGAGAAGCGACCAATGTGTCAGCCTTGTGTTAGAGACTGACCCATCCTTCACTCTATCGGAGAGCAGAAAGGTAGTTGGCGTGTGATTAGTGTTGAGAATCAGTGGTGAGTACCCAATGATATACAGGAAGTGCTTGACAGCCCAATAGGTGCCTAGAAGGTTCCTTTCACAAAGACCGTACTTCTGTTCCACTGGGGTCAAGATCTGCGATGCATATGCAATAGGCCTCAAGGTGCCATGCACCTTCTGGGCCAGCACTGCTGACATTGCAATGTCAGAGGTGGCACACTCCAGATGGAATGGTAGTGCTGGATTGGGGTTTACCAGTGCTGGTGCGGAGGCCAAAGCCTGCTTCAGTGACGTCACAGCCTGGGTATGAACAGGGCCCCAGTTCCATGGAATGTCCTTTTTTTGAGTAGATCATACAGAGGAGCGGCTTTCTAAGCAAAATCACAAATAAAATCTCTCGAGTAGTTTACCATACCTAGAAACCTTCGAAGAGTTGCCACACTGGTGGGTAATGGCAAGTCTTGTAATCTCTGAATCTTTTTCCAAGTAGGGCTCCGGCCTTGGTCAGTTATTTTCAAGCCCAGAAATAGTACTTCTTTCTGACATAATTGTGCTTTTGCTGGGTTGCATTTCAGACCTGCTCTCTGAATGAGAGTCAGTAGTTCGTCCAAGAGATCCAGATGTTGTTCCTGTGTGGCCGTGGCCAACAACAGGTCATCTACGTACTGTAAGAGACATTGGGGGGGCTGAGAAACTCTGTAGGGCATCCATCATGTGGAGATGGAAGAGGGATGGACTATTATGGAATCCCTATGGCAAGCAAGTCCACGTGTACTGTCTTCCTTCAAAGGTGAAGGCAAACTTATATTGACTCTTGAGGGCCAATGGTAATGACCAAAAACCATTGGAGATGTCCAGGGCACTGAACCATTTCTGATGTGCTGTTAAAAGTTGAAGCACATCTGGTGCCGACGCCACAGCTGGGGAGCAACTGGGAGTGACCTGATTCAGTTTCCTGTAGTCAATAGTAAGTCTCCAGGCACCTGTGGGGTTTTTCACAGGCCAAACAGGAGAGTTGGCAGTGGAAACACAGGTTCTGATTACTCCTTGTTTAAGGAGTGACTTGATCATTTCTCGGAGAGAGGGTAAGGCTTCAGTGGGGAATGGGTATTGCCTTTGTCTCTCATGTGCCAGGCCTGGCACCTCAATAACAGTATGCATTCTGCCACAATCATGCTTGTTAACTGCAAACGCTTCCAAATGTCATTGCAGAATAGGTAGGAGTTTTGGGAAAAGTTCATGGTTCTTGAACAAATCTATGACGTCATACTCTTTGCTGTTGATAGATATTGTCGCCACAGCAGGTGAGTCAGGAATTAAGACAGTATGGTATTGACCCTGGATCTGTATCAGCAGCATGTTAGCTAGATCCACCACACAGCTGTGCGGTGCAAGGAAGTCAATCCCGATGATACTAGGATGATCATGCAGCACCATCAGTTGGAAAGCATGTGAGGCCTTCAAATGGCCTAGCTCTACCGGTAAGGGTAGAGAACGGTATGCAGGTAGCCTAGTACCATCAACTCCTGACATATTGGTCTTCCGTCCGGTAGACCAAGGAGATGTGTCTGGGTGTTCGTATGTAACACAGATACAGCTGCACCTGTATCTAATAAGACAATTAGTTGGTGGCCCCCGACCTCGGCCTCGGTGCAGGGCCTTCCGTTTGTATCCAAGACCAGCTTGTTTACAATGCAGACTGGGGCCTGTAATTGTCAATCCATATTGCTGGAGGCATGCAGAGGTTGGGCTTGACTTGCATGGATGACTTCACAATGTTGCACTGATGCAATATAGGGAGGAGCTTCCGGGTTCAGGCTTGTGTGGGCCTGAGAGCTCGTACTTCCTGTGTCTCCATGACCAGTGGTGGCATGGGTCACCTGTTGTACTGCTGCAAGGGTCTGTGCGGGAACAGCGTCCGCTACGGAATGCACTTGCCCCAGAAGCTCTTGAAATTTTTGGTTTTCTTCAGCTATCTCCTTGTATGAGGGACCTGATCTTTGTAATGGTTTCCCTCTGCCCTTGTGCCTTCTGTTTTTAGGCCAATTCCGGTTCCCACCCCACTGTTGTTGTTGTTGGCCCTGTTGGGGGTTCTGCTGGGTGCTAGCTGGAGGGGCCGATGGATGTTTAGGCTGCTGTTGTTGGGCCTGCCCTTCTACGGTGTAGTGTGTCATGGTCCCAGAAGCGGGTTCCACGGCAGCAACCTTCTTGGAACCGGAACCCAAATCACGGATGTACAGCTGATACACCCTCTCGGTTTTCCGAAGAATATCAGCAAACCTATTTGTATTTGGGTATGTGGTTGGCTCTACCTTTTCTCTTACAGCTGGGATCATGTTCCTAAGGAACAAGGTCTTATATTCAATAAGATCTACATCCGCAGCTTCTTGTGCCAGATGCTTCCCTGCTCGGTAGGCCATCCAGAGTCTCTGGTGGTAGGTCACTGGGCTTTCTTTCACATTTTGCTTCACGGGGTATGCCAGCATTACTCCTACCACACCTGGGCTATGAGCGGAGATTAGCTCAGCTGCGACTTCATCAAAGGTAGCATTCTCATCCTGGTGAACTACTTCGGGGAGTTTGGCCCATAAACCAGGATCGATGGTCTGGCGTAGTATTTGGACCTGATATTCCGTGGCGAGGCTAAGCATCTCGCATTTGGATCACACCTTTTCCAAATGGCAGCTGAGGTTGTCGGACGGGCTCATCCGACCAATACTGTCAGCAATTTGCTGAACAGAGTAGGCCATTTGTAGAGGATTAGTCGGTGGTCGATCAGGCAGAGGTAGTGCATCTCGCGCACCGTCCAATGCTGTGCAAGCTGCAGCTTCTGCTGCAGTATGAACAACACCTTCCTGAGTGCCAGTTTCTTGGAAAATTTGTCGGATCTGACTTTTAATGGCTTTCATACTTCTTTCAGGAAGAGGAACATTACCTAATGCTCTATCGATCATGGTTTCAATCTCTTGCCTGTCTTCCACACTAATAACGGCTACCAGAGGTGCCGTCGGGACCAGGCTTGGGCCTGCTCCCCCCCCATCATGGGAGCCGCCATGATGGCGTTTCCCATGATGAGCGTCACAACATTGTCGACGTGTGACCTGGGGTGTAGTGGGCGGAGATCCGCCATACTGTGGATGGCTGGGTGGGGAGTCTGGGCCATAGTAGTGGCGTGACTGGGCATTGTACTGTGAGACGTCATCATCAGATAGCTCCCCTTCTGATGACGAGTGAAAGGCAGGGGCTACGCCTCCCATTGCCTTAACGTGGCCAGCCAAAACCTCTCGCTGATGGCGCAGTTTATCCATCTTAGCTTTACATTCATCATGATTCACACTTGCAACATCCATATCAACCTGATCCTGCTTCTGCTTTTGCAAAACACGGTACGCGGTGCTCAATTCGCGATTGTCCCTATAAGCTATTTCTAAATCATTACATACCTGGTTGATCTCATCCTGAAGCTCACCCATTTCATCACTCAACTGTGCATTCGCAGCACTCAACAAATCATTCATTTGCACAACTTGACTCTTATCCTGTCTCAAACTTTCACACTCCTGTTTTAGAGTACACAGTTCTTGTTCACCAGCATGTGCTGAATGATGCAATAGTGAATCCTTTTTGTTACGCAGAGATTGGAGTTCTGACTCCAAGTTCTGCTGTATTCGAACACATTTGGTTTCCTGTAAACCCATCTCTTGCTTAAGAGATGCGATCTGCAGATCAAGGGTGTGAAACCTCACTTCGGAGGCTTCCAAAGCAGCGTAGAGAGCGGTGACCATCAACCCTTTAGCGCAACGCTTATTGGTTGATTGTCGCGTCTCTGCATACTGGGTTGAAATCCCCAGTACAGGGTTTTTGGATTGACTTGCGACCCGCGAGAAGTCAGCCCATCCTCCATGGGAGGTAAGGAAGTTAGAAACATCGAGTCTCAGTTCTGCGCAGATATCTGATACTGTGGCCATTGTGTGGGAGGCAACGAAAATTCAAACCATGAAAAAGACCGCGTGTTACGTATCCATCCACAACACGAGTACTTTAAACACAGCCAGGCTACTGTATAAGTTTGTAGGCTTGCAATTCAAAACAGCTATGGAGTGGGTCGAGACGGCATTGACCACATCCAAAAAGTCAGCCAGACTTTGCAAGTCTCTAGAAACTGGTCAAAATGATGGGAGAGGTGTTATAGGAGTGTACACCTACAGTCCCCGTGGGGAAAGGGAAAATTTACAGCAACAAGGGAAAACTTGCAAACACCAAATATTGCCTGCACACGGTCGCCAATTTGTAAGAGGTCTGCACCTCACTTTCAGGTTCTTGGCAATATTGGGAATGCAAATAATCACAAACAGGTTGCATTCGAGTAATAAACAAGTTTATTACTACAAAAGGGGTAAATCACAGTTGCCCTAAGCAGTTCTTACCAATACGAACCAGGAGCCAGTGCTAAGCGTTCCCTACACCTCGAGGTTTCTCTGTAGTCTCTTGGGATCTCTCAGGTCTCCGAGGTGTAAAGCCTGTGCATAACATTATATACCTGTGATAATTACTATGGTTACTAAAAGATAGAAACATTTCTAGTTACAGAGATGAGCCCTATTGGCTAAATTAGAGGTGGTTCCACGGTCCAAGATAACATTATATAATTCTGTAAAGTCATCAGTTTTAGAACAAAGACGTTCTTGTACAGAGTCTTACATAACAAGGTGTAGTGGTGTACATCACCAAAGGATGGCAATGTTGCCTTACATATTACAATTACTTCAAGGACAGGTGTCTTGGCATCTGACAAGTAAGAAATAGACAGAAAATATATGGTATAATATGTGTGCATTAGCAAGCAAAGTGGGTTAAACAATATGCATTCATATCCTGACATCTACTCTTATACAGTAGATGCCCTTAGCCCTATGTATTAGTATAACCTATGCCTAAACATTAGCTGTCTACAGTGTACCCCTGAGGGTATCAATTAGGGTGCAGGGACCTCGTGTAACAACAGGAATGAGTTGAATTCTTCTGAAAGGCTCATCTTACTCTTTTTGGCATTGGATCTGTGGAACTGCATGTCCTGGAACCCAGTTGGGGTGGGATCATAGCTGAACTTCATTGGCTTGCCTGCAAGGAGAGGCAGTGACAAAGATGGGGAGTCATTCATTTCCCCAGCCACATGGCTTCTGCAGTCCTATGGCTTGGGTACCAACTCAGGAGGTACATCATTTCCTCAGCCCACACAATGGGTAACCCCTTTGCTGGAAGTGTGTAGGACAGAGTTAGGGTTTGAGATCTCTCAGCTGTGTATGCCAATCCAAATGTGTAAAATCCCACTAATAGACATATGGCTGTGGCCATTTCTCCTAGACCTGTGTAAGTGTCTGCTCTTCAGGGGAAAGGTATGGGGACTACTAAGACAATACTAAGTCTGCCAAAGCATTGCAGCAGACATCACCTTGTCACTGTCCCTCCCCTGTAGCCTGAATAATGGCAGGTAGAGATCCTCCCCAAGGGGGTGGCAGCTTAGCCCTGTCACCACTCCTGAAGGAGGAACCACTGGGTCTGTCCACAGGACATGGGTCACCTGAAGTAGGCAGAGAGCAAGGGCTTAAAAAGGGCTAGTAGCCACCGGCTCTCCCTCATTCCAGCTCACCTGCTCCAGATTTTCTGCGCACCTGCCCTTGTAATAGCAGGGTTAGGGCAGGCTAGGGTAGAGCAGGTAACCATTTTACCCAGCATGGGTGACTGCAATAGGGGTCAAGGAGTGAGTTTTCCAGTTTCTTCATCAGAGAGTATTTTTCTGCATTTTTTCCTCCTCCAAAGGGGTTTAATGAGTTAGGCCAGCATAGGTACTGTCATAGTCATTTAACATGGCAGCTTGGGAATCTCTCAGATTGATGGTACAAGGGAAAAGAAGGAATGAATTGAATTCTTCTGAAGGGCTCATCCCCCAGTCTGCATGGGGTCTGTGGGACTGCAAGACCTGGATCCCAGTTGGGACTGGGTTGGACAGGGGTAGTCATTCACTTTTCTGGCCACATGGTCTCCCCACTCCTGGGGCTTGGGCTCCAACTCAGGAGGTACATCATTTCCTCAGTCAGACAATTGGGAACTCCTTTGCTTGAAGGAAGAATGTCAGACTTTGGGTTCAAGATCTCTCAGCTGTATTGCCACTCCCACTGTTTAATAATTCACTAATAAGCATATGGCTCTGACCATTTCTCCAAGATGTGTGCGTGTGTGTGTCTGTGAGTGTGCGTGTGTGTATATGGTAATGGGTGAATATAGCGCAGACTGAACTGCGCATGGAATACAGCATGGAACATATAGCGAGGTTTAGTAGCACGACAGGGTACAAATCTCCTCAAGGCACATATGTTGCACGCGGTTTTGTACCCTGTTGCGCATTGGTGGTGGGGAGGAATGATGCAGAGGTCAAGACCTTTGCTGGGGAGGTGGTCTGCTGAGATGCTGCCGTGGCTCAGTGGGATGATCTATGGCAGTGCAGGGCCGCTATGCCTCTGTGGACTGGGGCTTGAATCCTGGTTCTAGACTTTTGCAAAACCGCATTGTATGCTTTTGTTTTCCTCCCCCGTCAGTGTTCCCCCTGTTCCTGTGTTGACACCCCCAGAGTTGATTATATTACCAGGGGGGGCTTGGGGGTGCAGCTCCCCATAATGGGTGTGTGTGGGTGGTGCAGGGGCAGAGCACCCTGCAGAAAACATAGAAGCCACTTGTTTCTTTCGCTGAACTGTGTTTCGACAGTTTGTCTCAATGGCAGCAATGTATCCCCTGTATTTACAGTGCAGTACATTGCTGAGCTGTTATATCTTAAAACATTATGACCCCATGCCTCGTGTGTGTGTGTGAGTGTGTGTGCATGTGTTCTTCAGGGGGGAATGTATGGGGACTACTAAGACAATATCAGTTTCATACAAACAGCAGAGAGACAATAGAGGATTATGGGCAAGCCCAGTGGTGCTTGGGTAACAGGTTTTGTGACTACTCAGAAAATCTGGGTTCCCATTTCAATTTAAATCCTATCCCCATGCCTAATGAACTTAGGGACAAGATGGAGATCATAATTTTAGACATGGGGGGGGGGCATTGTGACCACCTGTCATTCAGTCACCTTCTATGGCTGATACAATGAATGGCATCAACTTTACAGGAGGCCACATGATGTGAAACTTTCCAACAGCATAAGGCAGGCTTGAAAGATGTGGTCTACAGATAAGAGGGTGTGATCATCTGGAGATTTGGAGGAGAAACTCCACTGCTGGGGAAATTGGAACAGAGATGATTTTATTGATTTCTGAAAGAGGAAAAGTCAGGATGGGAGTTGAGGTTTCTGGGTTGATGATTGGGAGCTACAGCACCAGTATGATGATAATCACAAACAAAATAGAAAGAGGATTTTATAGATATTGAGGTCTATGGACATAGGTAAGGATTGCCTATGTGCCATGAATACATGACCCATAGGGAATTCTAAGTGACAGTTCCACGCACCATGGGTCCTGTGGACCCCTGTGCACATGACCAGAAGAGACATGCATCCCTTCCACACTGGAGCCCTTGATCTGTCATGTAGCTACATGTGTCACTTGTCTGGGGGTGTACCCACACTCCACACTATTCACATAGGTGTGGAGTGCTCAGCAAGGGAGTGCAAGATACAGCACGGGGGTCCCTGCCATATATTCTGAGTGCCACCCACCAGCTGTGGCGGGACAAGGAAACATCCCACTGTGATGCCCCAGCCCACTGGGTTGACAGGGAGGGCTGGAGGAATACATGTGAGCACTTGTCTGTACATTTAAAAATCATTGGGACTTGCACCTGCCCAGAATTCCCTGCTCACACAGATCCAGAAATCCACTTTGGGACCCAGGATAAGCATCAGATCGGATGCCAGCATGGGTCCCTTGAATCACCCATTGCACATTTGTGTGCCAGGGGATAGGGCCACAAACAAGCACCCTATGGGTGGCATATATTGCACCCTGCCTCTGTCTGCAGGTGCATAGCTATGTGGGCTGGGTATGCGTGAATCATGTGTACCTGGCTCACCTTCGTGCATAGCCCCCAGTATGTGCAAACTGTGAGCAGATGATGCCTCTTATAGGAGTTAACTCCTAACTACCTGGAACACTATTTGAAGTCCAAGCTTTCTATTGCTTAACCATGACAATAGCTAACTAAGCAACATTGAGTTAATAAAATTAAAAGACCCCTATGCCCACAATATTTGAATTCAGATAGATTATAACACATAATATTTGAATGGAACATAATGTAAAAAATGAGAACAGATAAAATAATGTAGTTAGACTTAATAAATACCCATCCCAACTTGGAAAACAAACAAACCTATGTTTACTTATCTGGGTAATAGCATACCTCGCTCCTGCTGTTGAACCAAAATTCAAGGTACTGCACACACATATGCACACACACACACACACACACTGTGTTGTAATTAAATAAACATCATTAAACAGCTATGAGACTGTAACCTGGTGCTGAATTTTACCTTTCAAGTTACATGTCAGCAAACCTGTTTTTGAAGGATTTTGTGAATTCTGAGGTGTACTTTTTATGGGAACTAAATGGCATCGTCAATCCAGAGAGGTCAAATTGCATAGAAAGCTCAAAGGGGGTTATTCTTTACATTGCCACACAGTGTAACTTATAGTCATATGATATGTGTAATTGCTGGTTAGTCTATGAGATCTATTCTATCACAAAACTCGTAACACTCAAATGTACTTATTTACGGTTTGCTGACTGGAAACAGTGCACTGAGACAATGCTCATTCCAGGTGAAATCCAAGAGAGGGGAATGTACAGCAAAACACAAAAGTGCAATTCAAAAGCAAGACACAATCAAAAAATGTAGGTAAAGCATAAAGAAGCTAAACAATATATGCAGAAAATCATGTAAATATAAAATCTTTGCAAAAAACTATGTTAATGCAACATTTAGGGTTAAACCTAAACTGACAAAAGTGGGGAAATGTGATTTTAGGATTTCAACCCAAAAATACTGCCCCAACCCCTGAAGCAAATCAGGGGTGGTCTTCCTTGGGGTTACCAACATTTAGTACATGTTCTTGAATATGTCAGAGCTAGTGTTGAGATGGTGCTATTTTTGGTAGTCCTGCAAGCAGTGAAAGTACTGGTGATTGTGTTTTGGATGAGTATGTGTGTGATACTAGATGTGTCACAGTTGAGTTGGATATCTCAACTTTTCAACAACAAAAATGATCCCGGGGTTGGGGACAGACTGTAAGAGGAGAGAGTGAGACAGCTCAATATGTATACCCTGGAGGAAAGAAGGGAGAAAGAGGATATGATTGAGACCTTCAAGTACTTGAAGGGTTTGAACAGAGTAGACACCAGGTGTATGTTCAATCTGAAGGGTGGAAGGGAAACCAGGGGACACTCTATGAAGTTGGAAGGGGGCAGGTTCAAGAGGGAACTGAAGAGGCACTATTTCACAGAAAGGGTGGTGGCAGGGTAGAATGCTCTGCCAGAGGAAGTTGTATCACTGCAGAGTGTTGGGGGCTTCAAGAGGAAGTGGGACAGGTTCAAAGGGAGGGTACAAACAGGGAAGGGGTAGGAGACGGGAGGAGGGCATATGAGGGAGGGGGGCAGCTGCAGTCTAATGGACTGAAGTGTTGCACACTCAAGCAAACTAGATAGACCAAATGGCCTGTATCTGTTGGCAATTTTGTATGTTTGTATGTTCGTAAGATGAACATGAAGTTAAGTTTGCTCCTTATTCACTTGTATTTAACCTACGTAATGTTCAAATCTGCATGTATGAATCACATCTCCTGGATGCTGCAGACAGTGGTGAGGGCACCAGCAGTAAAGGAGATGTTCCTGATAATCAGGTGGATAATGATGTCTGTTTTAATAACACATTATGGTAAGTTACAACAATCTGCTTCAGTGGTATCCTCCAGTTTTATTTACCTGGTTTTCATCTAATTAGAATATATGTCATATGTATGGACATGGCAGTAGCAAACATCATGACAGGGTGAAGCATTCCACCACCCCAAAATATGTTTAACATGCCATCTCCTATTCCAGTCCACTTTACCAGCATGACATATAGAAAGCTATACTATGTTTGCAAATGATGGCAACTTGTCCCACCCAGTGCGCACTTTGGGCACTATTCACTAATGCCTATGCACTGTGAATGGTCAGTGTGTGGTCATGCCTACATCCTGATGTTGTGCAGCATAGACAAATGCAACACAGTGACCTTAACCAGAGGTGTGCTAGCACCATGAGTGCTGCATTCTCCTGTCTGGCTGCACAGTGCCGTTCAAGTGACTGGCTGGGGGACAGCCTGTGGGTGTGCACATGCTGTGCTGCATGTATGAAGACAATGTGTGCCGTGTTGGTTCTGTGAATTGTATGCAAGGGGGCACACTGCCATATATTTTTACGCCACCCCACAAAGGTTAATGGCAGGGTGCAGTGGTAATGGGATCCCTGTGCACACTGCTGCCCCAGCCCACTGAGCTGCCTGTGAGGGCTGTGGATGGCCATTTGGGAAAAGGCCTGGTATTTTATCACAGTACGGTACATGCCTCCTCAGGAAACCCTGCTCGTGTGCACTATTGAATCCACTATGGGACCATGGAAAGAAATCCTTCTGGATGCCCACCTGTGTCATATTCTCTGCCCATGCACAGCCATGACCCTCCTTGGAGTTGTTGGGCACTGGGTGTGCCTGTGACATGGTCCGGCAGCCAGTGTTTGTGAAAGCTGGCCTGCACATGCCTGTGCTCAATTTTGGGGGCAGGTACTTCATGAATAGGTTCTTTTACTCTTGCCTTTATTTGTATGTTTGATGCACATGCATATGCACCAAATGTTTTGTTTTTCACTGAAAGAGATTTTAGGGTGTTTTCACTGCTGAGCCCTCTGCAGTTCAAAATAGAAGGGGCTCAGCAGTTTAGACCAATGACCATGTACTGTGGTCAAGACACCATTCTCTAATAGCAGGTTACAGTTTTATCACTGTATATAATTATCATATATGTATGTCTATATACATATATACAGTAGATATAATATTGGTATTTGGAAACTAATCAAAATGTTATTATTTTAGGTTTTGTTGCAACAACTGTGTGACCATGCCCACAGCAACAGTCAGTATGCTGCATGGAACAGGAAATGGTGTCGCAAAAGGCCGAACCACACCCATGAATTATGTCACACCCTGGCTTTGCAACCATGTGTCTTGATGTGTGGGTACTACAAACTGCATACTATGTGTATGAGCAACAATATGGATGGCTAAATGATACCCCAATTCAAGAGGAAGTCACATGCATTCCACAAACATTTTTATAAAGCACGGCACAGTGATGCAGGCCCAGTGGCATGGAGGGCTGAGGCACCAAGCCTAACGTGCTCCCACATCAGCAACCATGGTTCAGGAGCAATTTCAGGGCTTCATGGGTTGGCAGTAGAGAGGGTGATCAAGGATCTGGAGGACAGCTCTCATTCTCTGGGGAGAAGGGGGCACTAGACCTGGCATTAGCCTGTCCACTGGAGAATGGACTATTTGCTACAGACCTGAAACTATCACTGTTACTGAATCATGGCTTAATAAAATAAAACATCAGATAATTTGATATCATTGGAAGGCTATAGTTCATGGAGAAAGGAGAGAACTGAAAGGGTTGGGGGTGTTATTATATACACAGCAAACTATTTGTACGGTAAAGAACTTAGTATTTTAATATGATTGGTGTGCATCTGAAGTCTTACTATTAGAAATGTAATTTCCCTTTATAAAACCTATCCTGCTAATAGGTATGTACCACCCCCCAAAGACCAATTTTGAGGTTTTTGAATCATTACAAGAATTGCTAACAGATCATTTGTCTAGTCATGAATTATTGTTAATGGGTGACCTAAATGTTGACTGGAACAAGGTTGATGAAAAACATAATGAGACAGATTTGGTTACATCTTTGGGTTTAACTCAATAAAAGATGTCACTAGAATTAATATGAAGTATGCTAATTAATCAGCTGTGTTAGATTTAATTTTTACCACTCTCCAAGTGAAAATCATTTCCAGTGGTGTCCTGCTAGATTCTGTGTCAGAACACCAAATGATTTTCTGCATAAGAAATCAGACTATGAAAAGGGCCCTGGGAAATCAGTTAATTACAGATCTTATCTAAGTTTTTATTAGGATATATTATGAAACTCAGAAATTTTGTTTCCTGTGTTTCACAATCTCAATTTCAGCTGCCCCAAACATGGGTGTCCGACACCGGGATTTTGCCACTGGCAAAGTTTTTTCCATGTTTCGGGGCCTACCCCCCCCACCCCACAAATGACTTAATTTAAAATCAACCTCGCTGCGGCAACTTCAATGTTAGCAACAATGTTTCAGCACCCGGCATTAGGATTGTGAAACATGAGGAAAAGAGTTGCTGTGTTTTAAAGGTATACCTTCCCTTACAGAAATATAGGCGTGATGTGTACATGCGAAATGCATGCCACATGCTTAATTGTGCAATGTTTGCATGCAGTTCACATACACAAAGTGAACATATGGGAACCAGATCTAAAAAGCAAATCAGGTTTGCATGTTGCAAGCTTGACATGCGTGCAGCAGGTAAGCTAGTGTTAACATCTAAAAATTACATCAGGTTCGCGTGTTGCACGCTTGATGTGAGTGCAGCAGTTAAGCTGGTGTGAACATCATTTAAACATCACATCAGGTTCACATGCTGCAAGCTTGCCTTGTGTGCAGCAGCTAAGTTGGTGCAAATCTTATCTAAAAAACACATCACTTTCTATTTCTTATACTACTGCTAGCAATTAGAGTCATTAAAATGTTTTTATTTGAATTCCCATAAAAATTAGGTAAACTCATTCATTCTGATCCTTTTGCAAGTTGTTTAATGGCTTTTTATTATTGTCATTAAATCACCATTAATTTGTAAAGTATTGTTTGCTTACTGCATTAAATGACTAGAATATAGCCAGTCAGCATCCTCCATTCCAGATGTACTAAGAGGGGTCTCTGTGTTGTGAAGCCTATCCTTTTTGTTTTGGGACCATGCAAATCCCTTATGCGTATTTAGTGCTACAAATGTGTTTCTCAATGACTCTTTCATTTCACTTACTTTCCCTTTGTCATTCTGTATTGAGCATATACACTATGGCCATGCTCAGCACTCTTTGTGCTGAGTAGGGTTTTGGAAGCATGCGACATACCTCATGTTTTATCACTGAAATGAGGGACATGGACTCTCAAAATGCAGGACAATGAGGGCCACTAACCCGCATGATGATCAGGACACATCATGAAACATGGGGAAACAGTACCTCAGAACACAGTGGAAACCATTGCATTAGCACCTGAGAATGAATTTTTACCATTAAGCAGGGGTGCCATTTAGGTAGGGCTGGGGGGCAGTTGCCCCCTCCCACCCGCATTTGTTCCTAGGTTGTTCTTATGGTGTGGCAATAATGGCTTTAAGTTTGGATTTAATATTTTGCACAATAAGTGCCCACCTAGCCTGTGTGTGCTCACACTGCAGGTACTCTCTAGATTTGACTGTGTCTGTATTGAGTTATCCACTCTCTCCACCTATTAGTGGTGGCACAATCACATGTGATGTGGATGAGCTCCAGCCAAGAAAGAGTGCATGAGTCTTGCAAGTGCTACACTACCTTTCCCACCACAGAGTAGACAGGCTGCACACTATAGCTTGGAGGAGTCAGTGAGCTGGGAGCACTGAACTCTCAATAGCAGTGTTGTAGCAGCATATTTTTGTTGGTCTACTCTTAGTTAGTCTCTGTCTCCCATGGTAGCTGAAGGGGCAGAGGGTGAGCTAGCAGCTAACTGAAGACTAGGCTACCTACTTACTCTGCTAGGCTTGCCTTGCAAAAAACACCAGCCCAGATGCCCATGGCAGCAAGTAAGGCTTAGCAGCAGTGGTGACAATGGTGTGGGTGGCCTTCATAGGCCTTGATCAGTGCAGTGCAGCAGCAGCCACAGCAGCAACCAAGCAAGAAGCAAGCAACCTAGGTTGGATGGATTCATTTGGTGAGGTGACTTGGTCATGGACCACGTTGGGGACCTGTGATAGTCTGTTCTAGCATACAGCTTCAGGCAGATGGACAGAGGGAGAATGGACTGAAAACTATGCTGGTGGCACACTATGCCAGACTGCAGGTTCTGGCCATATGGCTTGGTAAGTAAAAGTAAATAATTTTTTTTTACAGGGGGATTGGGGAAGGAGGAAGGACTGAAATATTGATGTGTTTTTCATGTTTATTCCCCTTGGGGAGGCTTCATCATCCACAGAGGATTGGTATTGAATGGGATGGAGTTGGAGATAAAAGTCGGAACAGAGTTATTTTTGTTGGGGGGGAGAAATTCAGCCAGGAAAGAAAAATGGTTAGTAACTGGGTGGGTTTAAGCCCAAATCTGATGCACTGCTCCAGGGTATATACAAATGAATCTTATGCATTTGAGTTTTTCCTGATCTGCATATCACTTTTAAGTCAAAACAAATACATTGTACCTTTTAGAGCTGTTACAGACATTCTAGATGTATCCTTTGCATTAACAGACAGTTGAGTAGTATGGTATCCACAGACTACTGCAGTCCCACTATAGTCAGGCAATGCCCCCTCCCAGTGAAGCTGACCTCCATATTCCCACATTTAGGCACATTATGACAAAGGGCAAAAGAGACTGCAGGGGTGTGCACCATTGAAATGAATGGGGATATTTTTTTGTTACTGTTTTATACACTAAAAATATCACCAACAACTTAATCAGGTTCAATTTCAGTTGGTTATCATCTGTATCACCCTCCTCAGTTGCCCCAGAAAAAGGGACTTCTAGTCTCACTGAGCCTACCGGGCAACAAAATTTTATAAATAAATACATTATTCATGGAGAGGTGGAGATTAGTGAAGGCCATCCTTGAGTAACACAGCCTTTGTTAGTTGAACAGTGGCCTTCATTATTCTCCAACTCACCATCATAACATATAAAATAGTATTAAAAAATAATTCCACTCATTTCAAGGGGGTACGCCCCAGCACTCTGACCCATGGACATCATCACTTAAAGACTCCTGCCTCTGGCTCCCTGGAACTCAAATAAGAGGCTTTTTACTTATATCTATACTTGGTGCATTGTCTGTAGCAGCATGGCCGTACCCGTTACAGTGTGTGTGCATGAGGGGGGGGACTGGCCATGTGAGTGTGCATGCTGAGATATTGCTACTTTTGTGTTTGCACCTTAAAGTCTGTTTGCATGGAAGCATTCAAAACCATAGAGAGAAAATAGTAGGAGTACAGGCCAGACAGAAGTAATTAAGTGGTTTTGTGGGTACATTTGTATAATGGGGTGGAAATACCCCATGTGTTTCCATTGATAAGTGTGCTACAGTTCAACTGTGAAAAGGAGATGAGGGAGAGAAGAAAACTGAAAAGCATAACAGTGGCTACAAGCATGCCACATGCCTGCAAATGTATTCAGATACAGTAGGTACTGAAGAATTGTTGAGTACCTAAAGGCCAGCGGGGCACAGGACCCAAAGCAGCATGGATTTACAGCAGGAAGGTCATGTCAGATGAATCTAATTGATTTCTTTGACTGGGTGACCAAAGTAATAGACCAGGGAGGGGCTGTGGATATGGCCTACCTAGACTTTAGCAAGGCATTTGACACAGTCCACACAAAAGATTAATAATCAAGTTATGCCTGCCTGGGAGTGGGTCCCAGGGTGGTAGCCAGGGTAGCAAACTGGCTGCACAACAGGACACAGAAGGTAATAGTGAATGGAACACATTCCGAAGAAAGGGGGGTTACTAGTGGAGTACCTCAGGGCTCAGTACTAGGTCCAGTCCTCTTTAACATCTTTATAGGTGACATTACAGAGGGTCGGAGGGAAGGTATGCCTCTTGCAGATGACACAAAGATCTGTAACAGAGTTGATACACAGAGGGGTAGAAAAGATGAGAAGGGACTTGGCAAGGTTGGAGGAATGGTCAGACATATGGAAACTTAGATTCAATGCAAAGAAGCGCAAAGTAATGCACCTGGGAAACAAAAAACCAGGAGAAGAGTACACAATAGCAGGGGAGGTACTAACAACAACAACAAAAATGGAAAGGGACCTGGAGGTAGTCATATCAGATGACCTAAAGGTGGGTAAGAAAAGTGAGAAGTCGGTAAGGAGAGCCAGGGGGCTACTGGGATGCATAGGAAGGGGCATCACAAGTAGAAAAAGGGAAGTGGTTATCCCTGTATACAGACAGTTGGTGAGACTCCATCTGGAATACTGTGTGCAGTTTTGGAGACCTCATCTATGCAAGGACATAGACAGGATGGAAGCAGTCCAGAGGAGGGCAACTAAAATGGTGTAGGGTCTGCATAAGAAACCATATGAAGAGAGACTGAGAGAGTTTAATCCATATACCCTTGATGAAAGGAGGGACAGGGGGGACATGATAGAAATTTTCAAGTACCTCAAGGGAATCAACAAAGTCCAGGAGGTTAGCATCTTTCAGAAAAAGAGATGTGTAAGAACAAGGGGGTACAATTTAAAGATGGGGGGATGGCTCAGGGGTAATGTAAGGACATTTTTTTTCAAGGAGAGAGTGGTGGATACATGGAACCACCTTCCTGAGGAGGTCATTGGGTCCAAAACAGTGGAGGAATTCAAACATGCATGGGACAGACATAAGGCAATTATGGTGGGGGGTTGCAGGAAGTAGGCTGTTGGTTAACTAGAATCTGCAGCTTATCCAGTAGGTAGGAAAATGGGCAGACTAGGTGGGCCAAGTGGTCCTTATCTGCCATCAAAGTCTATGTTTCTATGTTTCTATATAAGTACAAGCAAGCCATATGTGTGCAGACAGTTTGGTTTAGTGGTTAAAGGCACTAAACTGCAAGTCAGGAGACTTGGAGGCATGAAGACCTGAGTTTGAATCTTATTAACCCACACTTGTGTATAGTGTGATCCTCAGCAAGTCGCTTAACTTTTATGTGTGCAGTTATCAGTGACCACTTGCTTTTTGCACGCATGCCACATGCATGCAGTCTTTCCCAAGTTAACATAAATATCATGGTTTCCACATTTGCTTGCTGCACACTTTTTTTTTTATTTATTGAATACAATCGGAATTACAAACCTTTGAGTCACAGACTCTTTTGCAAAGGCTCCACGTCGGTTACAGGGGGTGGACGTAAAACAAATACAGACTAAGACGAACATTAACAGGCAGTATATACATTATCAGTACTGTCAGAGCAGTCCAGGCTTGAACTTATTTAAACAGTGAGGCAATAAACAGCATTCTTGGAATCCCTAGACAGAGACTAGTACGGTGCAGCTACTTGGGGTCTAGAGAGGCCCTGTGTCCGGAGATGTGTAGGGTGAGGTAGCAAATAGAGTGGGCTGCAATTAGCCACAGGCACATTTAGCACTCTCAAGTAGTAGAGCTTTGAGACCCATTTTGAATAGTGAGATGCTGTGGGTCTGGGAGAGTGGGGGTGGTAACGTATTGAGCCAGAGAGGGACACGGTAGCGGAAGGATCTTTGCCCTAGGGATGTTCTACATAGGGGGACCCAAAAAGAAGGGATAGCTGTGAGTCTTGTGGTGTGCCTTGGGGGGCTGCACTGATAATGGGGAGTAGGCCATTGGGGGCTATCTGAAGTTGTATCTTTTTTGCGAGGATGCATGTGTGGTACCTTAGTCTTTGTTGGAAGTTTAGCCAACCAGTCAAAGTATAAAGATCACAGGTGTGGGTAAGTCTGTCGCTGCCTGTAACTAGATAGCATGCTTTATTCAAGGCTATGTTTATATTACTTAGCGTGGTGGGTTCAGCAGAGCCGTATATAACAATCCCATAGTCAAATGAGGGAGAGGATGGAGGAGGTGACTGCAAGTAGCATAGCCTGCGCGGGTAGGCAGTGCTTGAGTCAGTAGAGGATGCCCACTCACGAGTTGACAGCGGAGGAGAGAAGTTGGATGTGACTATGGTAGGAGAGGGAGGTGTCTAATGTGATGCCCAGGTATTTGAAGTTTGTAACATGTTCCAGAGGGTCACCAAGTGGGTTCTTAATTAGGAGTGCCGACTGACTATGAGGGCTTTGACGATGAGCAAAGATCATGGATTTTGTTTTTTTATAGTTGATGATCAGGCAGTGGTCTGAGAACCAGTTCTCTAGTTCCCAGAAAAAAACCCTGAAGGGCCAGTTGGAGGGTGCTCAGTTGAGAGTGTTTCCAATACAGTACCACATCGTCAGCGTAGAGTAGTAGATGATCACTACACGCCTTCAGGAGAGAGTTTAGGAAGAGGGTAAAAAGCAGGGGGCCAAGTATAGACCCCGCCGGGACCCCAGAGCAAACTGTTTTGGAGGTAGAGAGGGTGGTGTTTATCCTGACTTGTGACCATCCCGAGAGGTAGTCCTTGAACCAGGCAGTTGCCTCTGGGGCCACATTAAGCTGTGGAAGGACACAGAGCAGTAGCTCGTGACTGACCTTGTCAAATACCTTGGTCAGATCCACATAGATCGCCCCTGCGATTGAGCCTTGGTCAAGGGCCTCGTGGATGAATGAGGTGAACTCCGCAAGTGCAGTGACGGTACTATGGCCAGTCCGGAAACCATGCTGTTCCTGGCTGAGAAGGTTGTGTTTAGTAAGGTATTCTGTTATCTGGTCTGAGACTATTTTTTCCAGAGCTTTGGAGAGGGGTGGAAGTATAGAGACAGGTCTATAGTTGTTGGTGTTAGTGGGGTCACCACTCTTCAGAATGGGGGTGATTATGGCTCTCTTCCAGGTAGAGGGGAACTGACCACGGCATGGCGAGAGGTTGAGGATTTTTGTAAGGTGGGGTAGTGTGACATCCAGGGTAAGCCGAATGAGTTTAAGATCAAGGGAGTCATTGCTGTAACGGGTATTGGCTATAGCTTTGGTAATGTAGAGTTTAGCCTCACTACTAGGGATGACTCGTAGCTGAAAGGGAGGCAAGTTGACATTGCACGGGGTTGGGGAGGGGGGTGGGGTGGGGAAGGTGGAAGAAGTAGAGGGAGGATATGGGAGAGGTCCGAGAAGGAGGAGTTAAGGGCTTCAGCGATAGTGGCAGGATCTGTGTGACAACCCATTAAAGCTGAGTTGGGTAGGGTGGGAGCAGGATTTTCCACTGAGTTCTTTATGTTGTTCCAGAATTTTTTCCATCACCCCAGGAGGAGGTAAGAGGTATGTTGGTAGAAATTAGCTTTTGCCTGCATAAGGCCAGGTACATTTATTGCGTGCCTCCCAGTAGAGTTGTCTATCCTGGGTGCGCTGGGAGTCAAGGGCCTTGTGCCATAGGCTGTCTCTTTGTTGTAGCAGGTTTAGAAGTGAGGGTGTGATCCAGGGGGTGGTTCTGGTTTTCACAACTTGCTTTGTGAGGGGGAGCAAATATATCACAGGCTTCGCTGAAGGTGGTTATAAAGTGGGCGAGTGCAAGGTCAACTGACTGCGTGTTGTAAATGGGGAGCCAGTTGCAGTTAGATAGATGGGCTTTGAGGTTCTCTAGGCCTCCTCTTTTGAGCCTTCTCTGCCATGAGATTTTTGGGGGGGCAGGGGGCAAGTTACCCGACCACCAACATGTTACCGGGGAGTGGTCACTGATAGCGTCAGGGAGCACGGTTACGTGGGAGAGGTTACGTGGCCTGTTGGTGAAAATGAGGTCTAACAGTGTGGAGGTCCTGGATTTATGGTCCGTTCTGGTAGGGGAGGTGACTAGTTGGGTAAGATCGAATGCCCGGGCAGTGTCTTTGAAGCTGGATGAGGCTGGGGATAGCCAGTTAACATTGAAGTCACCCATTAAGATGATTTCACTAGTATTAGGTAGGTGGTAGATAATGTGGAGGATAGAATCAAACGATGGTTTTTGGTTTCTAGGGGGGATGTAGGCCAAGATGATGTGGAGAGTTTTGGTACCCAGCCTGGGTTTGACTGTTAGTGTCTGGGCTCCAAATTGAGGTGCGGGGGTGTGTACATCAGTGGCATTGAGAGAGGATTTAACATAAATAGCACAGCCACCACCTCTCTTGCAGGTCCTATCTGTCTGGAAGATGGCATAATTACAGAGGGAGACAGCATTATTGGGAATTTTTTCAGAGAGCCAGGTCTCTGATAGGGCTAGTATGTCCGGTGCATGCTGGGCAATCCAGCCTTGGAGAAGGGTGTGTTTTTTAGGTAGGCTGCAAATGTTAAGGGTGGCTAGCAGCAGACTCCCATGCAGTTGTTTAGGAGAGGCCTTAGTGCAGGGTGGTCCTGGGTTGGGGTGGATATTGCCAGATAATAATAGAAGTAGGAAGGTGTTCTGCAGCAGGGTCAACCTGCAGAGTTTGGATGCGTGACGTTGAGCTTGGTAGGGTGTAGGGCTTTTTGTGTTGGTGGTGGGGATTGGGAAAGTAGGAATGATGCTGGATAGAACGGTAAGGGACGTGAGAGGAACGATAGTGGGGCTTATATGGGTGGTGGGGGGTTGAGGTCTGCAGAGTGGGAGAGCTGAGGTACAATGCTTAGCATGTGTGAGTGTGAGGGTTAGCATGATTGTGTGAGGGTATAGGCCATCAGGATCAATTTGGCATGAGTGTGAGATATTGTAGTAGCTGGGTCTGCAGTAATCATATAAAGCTGGAGGAAAAGTGTTAAAATTATAGTATAGAGGTCTAGGTGCCTGGGGGGGGGGTTGGAGAGCAGGGTGTATGAACCTGGAAATCAGGAGGGTTGCAAACAGAAGGGATACCATTATAAATGAAGAAAGTGAGAGGTATGTTACAGCGGCCACTAGTGTTCAGTTGGTATAACCTGCAGCAGGAAAAATGGTCTGATAGGTTATTTCGGGCAGGTCACCTGACTAAACCTAGCTATAAATTCAACGGGCAGGTCACCTGACTAAACCTAGCTATAAAGTCAACGGGCAGGTCACCTGACTAAACCTAGCTATAAATTCAACTGCCGACCAAGGGTGGTGGTGGGGGCGGCGGGGTTAAGCCTGAGCAGTAACTGTATGAGCACTTGGACTGCAAATCGTGCGGCGAGAAGGGGAGCTTGTGGCTGTTGCTGGAAAAGGCGCCAGGAGCCCAACGGTCGTGACTGCTGCCTGGAGCAAGGTAGAGTTACCTGGGATGTCTTGCTCTCGGGGCTGCTGAGAACAGGGAGGGCTTCAGAGCTGGCCCTCGTGACCTCCTCCGGTCTCCTCGGGGGGAGGGGGGTGGTATCTGTGCAAAGAATGGAGAGAGAGGGGGGATTAAGAAGGCAGTAGAGGGAGAAACGATTAACTGTTGGGGGCGGGCAGGCCCTTAGGTGTGGAGAGAGTATCGAATTAGGAGAGGGCTAGCAGAAAATTTGAAACTTTGCAAGACCAAATCAGGTAGCTACAGTGAGGTTACCTAGCAGGGCTAACTGATGGCTGCACGCATGTAAATTTACCTTAAAATCTAGCCAACAGCCCTAACTTAGATTAGCAATTGGTTCCAATTTAACATTTAAATCATACTTGCAGCATGCATATCACTTGGGTAGTTTTATATGTGCAGCATGAAAGCATTTCATGTAATTATTTCTGAAAGGGTTTCAGATATAGGAGTTGTCTCTTTTTCTGAAAGATGCTACCTTCTTGGATTTTGTTGATTCCCTTGAGGTACTTGAAAGTTTCTGTCATGTCTCCCTTCTCCCTCTTTCCCTCAAGGTTATACGTATTAGTCTCTCGTCGTGCATCTTCTGGTGCAGACTATGCACCATTTTAGTTGCCCTCCTCTGGACAGCCTCCTTACTGTCTATATCCTTGCAGAGATGGAGTCTCCAGAACTTCATGCAGTACTCCAGATCGGGTCTTACCAGCTGCCTGTACAGAGGGATAACAACTTCCTGTTTTCTACTGGTGATGTCTCTACCTATGCATCCCAGTATCCCCCCAATCCTCCTTACTGCCTCTTCACATTGCTTGCCCACCTTTAGGTCTTCTGATATGACTACTCCCAGGTCCCTTTCCATTTTTGTTGTTGTTAGTATGTCACCCCCCATTGTGTACATTTCCCCCGGGTTTTTGTTTTTAAGGTGCATTACTTTGCACTTCTTTGCATTGAATCTAAGTTGCAATACATTTGACCATTCCTCCAACCTTGTCAAGTCCATTCTCATCCTTCCTACCCCCTCTTGTGTATCAAAGTGGTAAGGAGAGGGTCAGAAGAAGGGAAGCAGAGACAAAGGGGCCCAGGCCAGGAAGAACAATTGCCGGGGAAACCAGGTCAGGAGACAAAAGACAAATGGAAGGAGGAGATAGGGACTTGTGAAGGGAGGTGAAGAAGTGGCAAAAGTCATGGAGTGGAAAGGAGAGAACAGGTTACTATGAAGAGAGAGGGAGCGGGCATTTCTGAAGGGCCTTCAGAAAATAGTTGTGCACTGCTAGAGAGGAAGAAGGTGGAGGAGGGAAATGATGAAATTAGAGGAGTAATTGATAAATGCCTGGACCAAACTGGAGCGGGGGAAGTTCTGCTGGGAGAATTGCAACAAGGGTAAAAGGGGGAAATAATGTGCAGGAGGAAGAAGAGGAGCTGGAAATGAGAGAGGGAGATGAATGGATGCAAGCAGGGAGTAAGAGGGGTGGAATCTTAGTGCTGGGGGACTCAATACTAAGAGGAGTTAGGTGGGGTAGCAAGGGGGAGAGGCATAGTTGCATTTGGGTGGAGGCCATGCCAGGAATGACAGTGGAAAGGGTGGGACAGTCTGTTCTGAAATTTGCTAGAAGGGGTAGGGACAAGCCTCATTTAATTATACATCTTGGGACAAATGACCTGGCTGACAAGACAGTAGATACAGTCCAGAGGAGGTTTGAGGAACTAGCACAATTATGTGGAGGGCAGGAAGATCAGTAACTTTTCAGAGATACTTCCCATGCAAAGGCAAGCACAACAAGAAAGCTGAGAATAGAGGAATTTAACGGATGGCTAAGAACCTGGTGTTGTACTAAAGGGTATGGGCTGTTGGGGGTGGGAGGGACCTGGGAGGACAGTAGTCTCTATGCCAAGGACAGACTACACTTGAGTGAGGAGGGAAAGAAAGTGTTGAAACAGAGGATGGAGGAGTACATAGAGGAAGTTGGGAATTTAAACTAGGAGTGGGGGGTGGCAGTTGGGGAAGAGATATGCAGAGACCACAGGCTGGGAAACCATATGAGCTTACCCCCATAACAGTGACAAAGGACAAATGGCAAGTACTGTTGATGATGCTAGGAAAGGAGGGCAGGATGGGAGGGGGAGGGTGGAAGGTGGTTACCCTTAATGCTAGGAGCCTTGGGAGGAAAACTGCAGAGTTACAGGTTCTCATGGCAGAGGGAGAGGTGGACATTGCAGTCATCACGGAAACATGGGCCACCCAATACAATGACTGGGACCTGTCTGTACCAGGGTACAGATTATTTCGTAGGGACAGGGTGATTGGGAAAGGGGGGGTGGCACTATATGTGAAGGAAGGACTGAAGTGTGTAAGGGAGGAAGGGGAGGAGGGTATTACGGAGTCACTTTGGATGCAGATCCAGGATTCCAAGAATAGGATTTTTAGAATGGGAGTGGTGTACAGGCCACCATCTCAGATGGAGGAGTTAGACAGGGAACTAGCGGGACAGATCAGGAGGACCTGCAAGAAGGGTAGTGTGGTAATTGTGGGGGACTTCAACATGCCAGGAGTGGACTGGAGCACCCCAACAACCAGGAACAGAAGGGAGCTGGTACTGCTGGATGCCTTCCAGGACAGCTTCCTGCTGCAAATGATCAGTGAACCAACCAGGTTAGGAAATACCCTTGACCTTGTGCTGGCAAATGGGGACTTTGTGAGAGAACTTACAGTGGAGGAACCACTGTCAGGAGTGACCACTGCTCAGTATGGCTCACATTGGATATGGGCAAGGAAGGAGGGAACCTGGCACAATAGTGCTGGACTTCAGGAGGGCCAACTTTGGGAGAATGGGGAAGTGGTAAAAGGGTACCTGGCCAGAATTCAATCTAGTATGGACACTAACCAGAGGTGGAGCTCATAAAGCTGGGGATAGTGGAGGCAACCAAAACCTGCTGCAAAGCCCAGAGCAAGAAGGCTATGGCTAAGAAACCCGATCTGGTTGAGCAAGGAGGTCATGGAAAGGTAAGGAGGAAAAGAGCTGCCTTTAGGAAGTACAAGAAAACAGGAGGGGGAGGACAGGGAGAAGTACTTGACAGAATCGAAGGAGGTGACAAGGGCAGTAAGGGGAGCCAAAGCATCATGGAACTCAGGCTGGCACAAGGCATTAAGAAGGGGGAGAAGGACTTCTTTAAGTACATCAGGGAGAAAAGGAGCTGTAAGGACCACATAGTAAGGATCAGGAAGGAGGGGAGTTGGGTGGAAGCAGGGTGCGATAAGGCGGAAGCACTAAATGAGTACTTCTGCTCAGTATTTACTAAAGAGAAGAGGGGGTGACACCCAAGGTGGGAGAAATTGCAGAAGCAAGGGGGGAAGTGGTGACAGATGGGGAAATCATGGAGAGCAGAGTTCGAGAGGGTTTGAAGGCAGATGGCATACACCCCAGGGTACTGAAGGAGCTGGCACAGGACCTTTGGCAGACCAATTTAGTGCCTCACTACATTCAGGGTGTGTACCTCAGGACTGGAGGATGGCTCATGTGGTGCCCCTCCACAAGAGTGGCCCCAAGGATGAACCAGAAAACTACAGACCAGTGAGCCTCACATCTATCGTGGGTAAGCTAATGGAGACCATCCTGAAGGAGAGGCTGGTGGCTCTCCTAGAGGCCAAAGTACTACAGGACAGCAGACAGCATGGCTTCATATGTGGCAGATCCTGCCAAACCAACCTGGTTGAGTTCTATGACTGGGTAACTAGGCAACTGGACAGGGGCCATGCAGTGGATGTCCTGTATCTGGACTTCAGTAAGGCATTCGACCCAGTGCCACATGGAAGGCTGGGAAGGAAGTTAGTAGGCACAGGGGTGGGTGCAAAGCTAGTGAGATGGGTAGGAAACTGGCTGCAGGGAAGGCAACAGAGGGTGGTGGTGGGTGGGGAACTCTCACACCCAAGGGCAGTGACAAGCGGTGTTCCACAGGGCTCAGTGTTGGGACCAGTGTTGTTTGGGATATTCATTGCAGACATATCATGGGACATCAAGAGCAAGATCAGTCTGTTTTCTGATGATACCAAGGTAGGCGCGGTGGTGGATGACCTAGGGGGATGGCAGGGGTTGCAGGGTGATCTGGTAAAGCTTGAAACCTGGTCAGACACCTGGCAACTAGGCTTTAATGCCAAAAAGTGCAAGGTGCTGCATTTTGGGATGAAGAACCCAAAGAGGAGTTACCAGCTAGGGGGAGTGCAGCTAGCCCAGACAGAGGAGGAGAAGGATCTGAGTGTGCTCATTACAGGGTCAATGAACAACTCAGCACAATGTAGGAAGGCAGCTGCAAGGCCAACAAAATGCTGGGTTGTATTGCAAGGGGTATATCCTCAAGGAGGAGGAGGTGATTCTGCCACTGTATAGGTCATTAGTTAGACCACACCTGGAGTACTGCGTGCAGTACTGGCATCCCTATCTGAAGATGGACATTAAGTTACTGGAGGGGGTGCAGCGCAGAGTGACAAAGATGATCAAGGGGCTGGGGGACTTATCATATGAGAGGAGGTTGAAGGAGTTGAACATGTACTCACTGGAGGAGAGGAGAGACAGGGGTGACATGATTGAAACCTTTAAATACATGAAAGGAATGAACAAGACGGATACAGAGGAGCTGTTCAAAGTAAGGGAGGGGAGGGCCACCAGGGGCCATGATATGAGACTGGAGTGAGGAAGGTTCAGGAGGGAGATGAGGAGACACTTTTTTACAGAGAGGGTGGTGGCTGGGTGGAATGCGTTACCTGCTGAAGTGGTATGCAGTAGAACAGTGGACTGCTTCAAATGAGGATGGGACAGGACAAGGGGGAGGGTTAATGAAGGGGAAGGGTGGAAGGGAGGGGCAGCTGCAGAATAAGGGGTGCTAGCTGCACATTCGAGCAGACTTGATAGACCTCTAGGCCTTTATCTGCTGGCAAATTTCGTATGTTCGTATGTCCATAACTCTGTTACAGATCTTTGTGTCATCTGCAAAGAGGCATACCTTTCCCTTCAGACCCTCTGCAATGTCACCTATAAAGATGTTAAAGAGGACCGATCCCTGTACTGAACCCTGCGGTTCCCTGCTAGTAAACCCCCTTTCTTCAGAGCAGACTCTGTTTACTATTACCCTCTGTGTCCTGTTGTCCAGCCAATTTTGTACCCAGACTACCACCTTGGGACCCACTCCAATGCTGGCTAACTTGTATATTAATCTCTTTTGTGGGACTGTGTCAAATGCCTTGCTAAAGTCTAGGTAGGCTAGGTCAAGAGCCCCTCCCTGGTCTACTACTTTGGTCACTCAGTCAAAGAAATCTATTAGATTCATCTGACACAACCTTCCCACTGTGAATCTATGCTGAATTGGGTCCTGTGCCCCGTTGACCTCTAGGTACTCAACAATTCTTTCCTTCAGAAGTGATTTAGTCATTTTCCCTACCACTGAGGTCAAACTAACAGGTCTGTAGTTTCCTGCCTCTGCCTTGCTCCCACTTTTATGAAGTCAAATCACATCTGCCTATCTCCAGTCCTCAGGTACCAGCACATCTTCCCATGATTTGTTAAAGAGGGTAGTCAGTGGTGTCACTCGTTCTACCCTTAGTTCTTTTAGAATTCTTGTGTGAATCCTGTCAGGCCCCATTGCTTTGTCCACCTTCAGTTTTAAGAGTTCTTTCAGAACTAGTCCAGGAGCCAGGTGCATTTATCTATGTTTCTAGGTCCAAAAGGTTTGATGACTGTTTCTTATGTAAAAAAAGTGTGTAGAATCCAGATTTACAACTCTTATTTGCTCAAAGTCGAACGTTTCTTGGAAAATGCACTTCTTCAATGAAAAAATGAACTGTCATTGAAAATTGTGTATATTTTAATTAATGGTTCCTTCTTTAATTTCAGTTCTATAAGCTTTTATTGAAATACTACAGACATTGTAACAAACAGCAACATATGTATCAAAGACTTAATATTAACATTATTATTTATTTTATTCTATATTTAACTTGAAACAACTTTTTAGGATGTTTTATGAACCTAAGTACAACAAACAGTATTCTTGTTCACAGTCTTCATTATCTGATGTGTTAATCAAATCTGTCTCATCAATATCGACATCACAGTTACTGTCGTCATCTTTTTATTTGGATTGTTGTCATGTTCGTTCAATTGTTCACTTAAGGCTAGTGGTACAACTTTACATGTGAACCACGTTGGCTTATATTTGCCATCCTCATAGGTCTAGGCATTGTCCTCCAGGTTCAGTAGTGTCATTTCTGGTTTGTCTGCATTTTTCCATAACAATGAAATGTAATTTGCATAGAAACATAGAAACATAGAAGTTGACAGCAGATGGGGACCGCAAGGCCCATCCAGTCTGCCCATTTCTTTTTCTACCTTATAAATGTGCCAGTGGCCTTTGCTCTGTCAAAGGCCTATCTAGTCATACTCATCTGTATTGATCCCCTATGCCCATCCCATGCCTGTTTGAAGCCCTGCACTTTATTCATATCCACCACTTCCAGAGGTAGGCCATTTCATGCATCCACCACCCTCTCGGTGAAAAAGAGAACTTCCTCACATTACCCCTTAATCTGCCTCTCTCTAATCTCAGGCTGTGTCCTCGTGTCCTGCTATTTTTCTTATATTTAAACATGCTAGACTCTTTCACCTTGTTAATGCCCTTAAGGTGTTTGAATGTTTCGATCATATCACCTCTCTCCCTCCTTTGCCCTAGGGTATACTTATTGAGCTCTGTTAATCTGTCCTCATATGTTTTCTGATGTAGTCCCCGAACCATTTTGGTTGCCCTTCTCTGGACTGCCTCAATTTGGTTAATGTCCTTGTGAAGGTGAGGCCTCCAGTACTGCATGCAGTACTCCAGATGGGGCCTAAACAGTGTCTTGTAAAGAGGGATTATTACCTCCCTCTTACAACTTGTGATACCTCTACTAATACACCCCAACATCCCCCTAGTCTTACCTACTGCTTTAGTGATCTACTTGGATGATTTCAGGTAATCAGTGATGATGATGCCCAAGTCTCTATCTTCCCTTGTGACTGCCAGCAACTCCTCTCCCAGCCTACAGGTGGCATCAGGGTTTCTCTTCCCTATGTGCATGATATGGCACTTCTTTGCATTAAACCACAGTTGCCAGTCTTCTTAACATTTTGATAGTTTATCCAGATCTCTTCTCATTCTGCCCACCCCATCTGGATCATCTACTCTGTTGCAGATCTTGGTGTCATCTGAAAACAGACAAACCTTACCCTCCAGTCCATCTGCAATGTCACTGATGAAGATATTGAAGAGGACTAGCCCTAGGACTGATCCCTGAGGTACCCCACTTGTGACTTGCATCTCTTCTGACTGTAGACAGTTTACCACCACTCTCTGTTTTCTGTGCGTCAACCAGTTTGCCACCAAGTTGACCAACTTCGGACCCACCCTGAGCCTACCCAGCTTATTAAACAATCTTCTGTGTGGAACAGTATCAAAAGCTTTGCTGAAGTCAAGGTAGGTGACATTAACTGTTCTCCCTTGGTCCACCACTCTGGTTACCCAGTCAAAGAAATCTATGAGATTAGTACAACATGGCAGATGTGTTGTGTCAGAGTTGATTTGCATAGTGGCAGTGAGCTTGCATCTGCACTTTGATCTTTTCTAAGGTTGCGTCTTTGTCACTTGATTGATACTTGACATTGGACATACTATAGCGGGCTGTATTGACAATCTTTACTTTCCGTCCATACAAGGTACACACAAAGCTCTCAATTGTATCCTCAGTTTCTTTAGACAAGTGTGGACATCATAGTTTTCCAAATGCCTGAGAGTACTCTGTATTCTTTCCCATAATTGTTAGAGATCACACCTACCCCTTGTCTTTGAATGCTGGTGAATAGTTGTATCCTGTCAGTGCATGGTGACCTGGTAAAGCTGTACACACAGGTCTGCCTAACTCTGCTGACAAGCGGTATACATCTATGAATCTTCTTGTGTTGTTCCCTGAATGGCCAACATGAATGTGCAGTTTCAGATTATCATTTAGACTGGCATGATACAGAATGTGACCAGAATATCCATATCATCTGCCCTGACCATTACATGCACATCTTCACCCTCATTTTGACTGCAAATGTAGTGTATGTGTTGCATGATTCTTGCATCTGCTTCTATGTGTTTGCTTTTAAGGGCCTTGCACTCTAGTCTGAGCATATGTCCAGCTTCCACTTTGTATGAGTAACAACTGTTTCTCCTACTGTACACATGAACTTTTTATCACCTAGAACTTCACAGTACACATCAGAATTCCATGCTGTAGCTAGAAAACCTAGGAGTGCAGTCTTGAATGAAGATGAAGACAGGGATCCAGCAAAGTCTCTTGGTCAGCTTTAGTCAGGACCAGTTATGAGATAGGAGAGTGGAGTGATGCTATGCTTTCCTCTCTTCTCTTGTTCAAGACCTCTGATCGATAGTGACTTGTAACAGTCACTGACAAGGTGGACTTCATTTGCAGAAGTACAGCAAACAAGAGACAGGATGTTTTTTGCCACACTGTGGAATGCTGGTGGCAGGTTTGTAAGACTTCTGGTCAAGAACATGGAATCAACTACAGTGGCATTTACAGCATCAGGGTGGTTACTTTGGACTCTGGTCTCAAGTTTCTTCAGCAGTGTTGACTTCATTGTTGTGTTCATTGATCCATCAATGTTTCTTAGGAGAGGGATACCGGGGTTAGCGAGTAGACAAACACCATCATAAGTTCAACTGTTGACATCGCAGATAGATATAGCAAACATCCAGAGAGGTCTTGGGTTCCTTTCAACTCGATGATTGTCTTGTCCTTGTTCTCAGTCTACACCTTCATTGCATCATGTGCAAAGTTCTTCAGCTTGTTCATTTTGATGGGTTCCTCAAACCTACTGCCTTTGGTAATGCATTCTTCTGTAAACACATGATACATCCGAGTACCTATGTCAGTAACCTGTAACACTTTGTTTGCTACCTCTTGTGATACTGCTTTCCACTACCTATTGAATAAAGATTGCTGTCCTCAAACACATGCCAGATTGCATTCATAGAGGAGTCTGTTATGTTCAACAGCTTGTTTAGATACTTTGAATCTCATTTAACTTTAAAACTCTTCAGCTCTTGGCTGGCTTCTTTATGACTGACAAGACCAACTTTTTCCATAAGACTTCCAACTATTTTACTTCAAACTGACTGCAGAATGTTCCACCTCCTCCTTACATTGATGTTCTGTGTCAAAGAAGAAATCTTGGTTAGTCTTGATGCACTATCAGCATTAACTGTCGGTTCCAAGGTCAATTCTATGTAATTTCTGCTAAACCCTCTCTTTGATCTTGCAATGTTAATGCTCCACTCTCAATTTTTTTTTTCTTAGTCCAGTGTGGGTTTCATCCATGTTTAGTAAATTCATAAGGCACAGGGTCATCCACTTGGCATAGTTGTGATGCCCAGTTGCAAAGTAAAGATGTATCATCTTCTCCAAGCTATATACAAAGAGAGGCATGTCATTTGTCCTGAAGGAACGGCGGAAGAGTTGGTACAACTCTACTAAACTGCAGTACAGCAGCCAAAATTCAGCAGTTGCACCATACTCACCATTGTGTATGGAATCTGAGAGCATTTCATATGCTTCCATGAATGTCTTGAACTCAGCAGTATTCTCTAAGTCCACCAATGAGGAAGGTGATGGGTCATTAAGTAGCTGCTACAGATGCTTTGAGACTGGAAAGTCTGACAAACCTTTATATTGTATAAAGCACTGCAAATGTTTAATTCTGAATGCCACTAATAGCATCAGGTGGAGCCTCTTTGCCTGATTGAAAAATGTTCCTTGAAGAAGTCCATTCAGGGATCCCAATTCCAATACACCACTTTCAACAAGAATGTGGTCTCCACCAGAACCATTCAGGGAGTATCCAAGACCTTTGAAATATGCTAATTTTATATTGAATGGTCCAAAACACATGAAAAGTCTGTCATAATCTGGGGACTTTGTGGACTGAATTTGTAGTGCAGATTTTGCTATGGTCAAGTCATAGGTGATAGGCTTATAGTCCTTCTGGCATTCATCCATATCATCTATAACCTTGATAGCAGTATTCATGGTGTCTTGCACTATATTAAGTCTTGTAGGAGGCTTTCCTATAGGGTCCATGTATGGTGTGATCTGCTGTGGCAGGTCATTTACAGAAACAAAGGCATTCTATCTGTGCCACATTGGAATAGCATCTACGCTTGCACAAGATATCATCCAGGCAATGTCCCTTCTCTTAGCTTGCATGAGGTTTTTTGGTTCAGAGCTTTCTGTCACCTTATATTGATACTGTCTTATTTTTGGTTTTCCAGATGTATATGGTCGAATGTCTTTCTCACCAATATCTAGAGCTCTTTTCCTCTGAGACATTTAAATGTACCTGGATACAATGTCTTGTTCCTGTTGTGCCATTTTCTGCAATATCTGCTTCTTTACACTTGGCAAATAGTCTTCATCAAAATCTTCAGCTTTTATCTTTGATGTTCTGCATCATTTGCTCTTTGATTTTATAGACGGCCCTGCCTAGCCATGGGCATCACCTTCTGATCTTTGCCTATCTGTGTTTGTTTCTATTGTGTGTGTTTCATTTCTTGCTTGTGATTGGTCATTCATGTGTGTTCTTCTCATAACTTCTTCAGACCTTTCTTTGGGTACAGCTGTCTCCTCAATACTGGATGGTATGTTTTGGTATGCTGTACCCACAGTGTCATGCAAAGTGTCATGACCGTCAAGTGTCTTTGTCATCTCATCATAATTGTCAAAAGGCAAAGCAGAGACTAAACCTGGCTGTATGAGCAATCAATCTGGTGTAGCCCTATTCTTCTCCATTATATTGGTTGCGACTGCAGTTTCAAGTTCCTCCACAACATGGTAGCTGACACAGTGACCAAACCTGTTCAAAATAGTTAAAACTTTCTTACTGCCTGTCATGGATTTAATACCCATGCCCAACAAGAGGTGTTTTTGTGGTTTGATTATTCTGCTTGACACTACAAACACTATGTCATCTGCAATAGATTGAACTACCCTCTTCTGTCGTTCACTGTCCACTTCTGATAAACCCGTGAGTACAGTATGTAGGAATGTCTGAAAAATGGGTGGCAGTTTTACATTTTCTTCTATTAAGTCTTCAACTTTAACTCTTGGTTTTATTATGAGGTTGTACCTTTAGGATTTCCAACAACTGTTCTCTTATGTGTTGAGCTGCTTGTGCTGCTTGTGCTTCCCTCCCGTCAGCCTGTTTTTTTAGCAGACCTGATGATTGTACCCACTTTTCTACTTTTGGTATCAAATATACCATCTTTGAAGTGATCCGCCAGTTTTGACTGCAAGCTCTGTGGGTCATAATTTGTTTCATGCCCACTACACTCCATAAGAATGTCCATGTACCTTTTGTGTAGAGATGACAAAGATTCTTCGTGCATTCCATTAACAATGATGCACTGCACATAACTTAACAAGTCTGGAAAAGGCAACCTGGTGACTGTCCCTTAATTGACTGTACCTGTCACATTTTGTACCTGTGCTCTTTATGTGTTCTGCCTTTTTTTACGTACTTGCTCTTACAGCTGTTGTGGTACTTCACTTCTTTGGCTATGAGATCAATACTGCCTACCATCATATCCATTTGTCAATCATCCATTTCTTTTGCTGTGTTTTTATGCTGTCTGCTGCCCCATAAGTTACACATGTTGTAGGATATTCAAAAGTCTCCTTTGACCCCTTAGGATGCCTTTCCTTATATGATTTGCAAAATATACATTCATTTGAGAATATGCCTGATGTACAGTAGATGCTGAAGATTCAGACAGAGCACTATGAACTTAGGAGTGAAGCAATTTTGCTGAATAAATCTTTACAATGTCTTTTTTTTAAGTTTCATCAGCTACAAGTTTACCTGAACTCATATACTGTATGTAGTGACATTCTTGTAGCAGATATAATGATACCCATGGCTGCTGGAGTAACGTTCAGGCAATTCAAGACATGCCATGTTATACTTTGACAGTGTTTGAATACAATGCCTTTCCTTTGCATCAACTACTTTCTCCCAATGAGCATCATCAAAAGGTAGCGGGTCTCCACAGTCTGTGCTAACTCCTGGAAAACTCTGCGGTTTGTGAGAAGTCTTGCTAGCCATATCTGAAACATTAAATAAATTATATTAATAACTAAGTGAACTGAGTCTATTAAATAAATTATATAAATTAAATAAATAAATAAACCGAGTCTATTACATAAATGTAAAACTTTTAGTTACTGTTAAGAAAGTGCATTTTCCAAGAGAACATACAACAATGGATGAATAATAGTTGTAAATCTGAATTCTACACACTTTGTTACATGAAAAACAGTCATCAAACCTTTCGGACCCAGACACATGGATAAATGCACCTTGCTTCTGCTCTAAACACTTTCTTCTGTGAATGGACTGGAATTGACCTCCCTATCCAGAGTGTCTCTATTGTTTGGTTTAGGTACCTCCCCCTCCTCTTCTTTTGTGAATACTGAGCAGAAGTATTCATTTAGTATCCCTGCTTTTTCACTATCACCCTCTTCCCACATTTCTTCCCCTTTATTAAGCCTCAGTATCCCTCCCTTGGTCTTTATTCGCTCCCTAATATACCTATAAAAGGTTGTATCCCCCTTCTTAACAGAGTTGGCTATCTTTTCCTCTGTGTGGGTCTTTGCTATTCTGACTGCCTTCCCTGCCTCCTTCTGCTTTAACTGATATAGTTCTTTGTCCTGCTCCTTTTGTGTTTCCTTATATTTCCTGAATGCTATTCTTTTCTCCTTAACCTTCCCTGCCACCTCTTTTGAGAACCATAGTGGCTTTTTCCTTTGTTTTGTTTTGTTGATGTGCTTTACACAAAGGTGTGTTGCCTCTATGATGGTAGTTTTGATTTTTCCCCATTGTTCTTCAACCCCTCCTTCTTTCCTGTTTGCTAGTGCTTTTCTGAGGCACTCTCCCATTTTGCCAAAGTCAGCCCTTCTAAAGTACAACAATATTGCTTTTGTATAGTTTGACTCTACAGCTGTGTTTATTGCAAACCAAACTGTTTGGTGGTCACTTGTTCCCATATGGCTAACCACTTCTAAATCTGAGATCCTCTCTCCATCCCAATTTGAGAGTGCCAGGTCTAAGATTTCTCCCTCCTGAGTGGGTTCCAGCACTAGCTATCTGAGGCATGCCCCCTATAAGGCATCAAGAATGACCCTGCTCTTGCATATGGCTGCAGTAAAAGTGCTCCAGTTAACATCTGGCATATTCAGGTCCCCCATCAACAATATCTCTCCTTATTCTGCCATTCTAAGGATTCCTTCTACATTTCCTTGTTCATTGCCTCCCCCTGAGACAGGAGTCTGTAAACAACCCCTTTGCGGATTGTGGTGCCATTTCCTGTCTCCAGGGTGATCCACAGTGCCTCCTCCCCTCCCTGTTTGCCCTTTATTTCTGTTGCTTTGATTCCTTCCCTTATGTAGAGAGCTACTCCTCCTCCTCCTCCTCTTTTACCTTCCTTGTCCCTCCTGTAGTTTGTGTACCTTAGTATGTTGACATCCCAGTCATGGTTCTCTGTGTACCATGTTTCTGTGACTGCCTCACTATCCAGGCATTCCTCCTCCATCAACGCCACTAGTTCAGGGATATTGTTAACTAGACTATGGGCATTGGTACTCATCACCCTCCATTCTTTTGATGGCCTTACACCATTTAGGCCCATCCCTGTACTGATTGCCTTTGCCTTTTGCAGGATTTACCCCATCCTGCTCCCTATCAACTTCTCTAGCTTTGTGTCTACTTTGCTAACTACCCTGTTTTGTGTGTGGGTGGTTAGGATTTACTTGCTCTTCTTCAGTGCCTTCCTTCTTCACTAGTTTAAATGCATGCCAATGAAGCATTTAAAAATATTACCTAGGTTCCTGGTTCCCCTCCCAGACAGATGCAGACCATCATGCCAGTATGGGCCTGTATCCCCCCAGGTGGACCTCCAGTCACCAATGAAGCCAAATCCCTGAGCTCTGCACCAGTTTTTAAACCAGTCATTGAATCCCATGGTGCATAGTACCCTACCTTCACCCATGCCATTGACAGGTAGCACTTCTGAGAAAGTTACCATGCATGCTACTTGTCTAAGGTCCTCCCCAACTCCACAAACTCCTGCTGCACTTCTCTGATCCCATTCCCAGCCAGGTCATTTGTCCCTAGGTGGACAATGACATCTAGCTCCCTCCTCTGTGCAGCTGCCTCCATGATCCTAAGGATTAACTTACTGTCCCTCCAAGCCATGGCACCTGGCTGGCACCTTACCTCCCTCTCCCCTCCATCCCCCCAGTTCTACCCTCTAATGATTGAGTCCCCCACAAGGAGTTGTTTCCTTCCCTTTTGGGGTCCCATGTCACCCTTCTGTGGGTCTCCTTTGTGGAGGTTTCCAGCATCCTCCTTGGTCTCCACTGCAGGTGTCTCCATAGAGTAATTATGCTCCACAAGAATGGTGAAAGAATTGTAGAGAGGCACAACTGGAGGGATGTGCCCTGTTCCACCACCATCACCCTCCCTGAGCCCACTGTGGTCCAACCACTCTTCTTTCTTGTCAACCTCTGAGGCAGTGGTGGTGACCTGGGTGGTCCCTGGGTAGGGGAGGAGGTTTTCTGAATCCTCACCAGGTCAGCATAGGCAAACTCCTCCCTCAGACCAGAGAGGTGCCTGCAAATAGGACAGCAACACAGCCTCCAGAACATCTCACAGATGGCTGCTGCTCCACAGCCAGTGCATTGCACCACTCCCCACATGTCTGTCTGCCTTCCTGTTTAAGATGTTTTCTTTCTTTTCTTTAGTGTGTGCAAGTATGTGAGTGTGTTTACCCCCTATTCAGTGTGCTGTGCCTTTAAGGATATGATCAGGTACATATCCTTTGCACTTTTGGGGAAGTGATGTCAGAACCCCTGATATAAAGGAAATAATGCACTTGGGGTGGGGTGAGGGGCAGGGTGGGTGGGACTAAGCCCGTGCCCTCTAGAAACAATCAACTACAACTCAGACCCACAACCCCAGTGAGTGCCTTCCTTCCTTCCTTTCAGACACCTATTTCACAGAGTTTAAGTAACCAGTCTAGTCACAAATGACTGCAAATATTCTCCCCACTAGATTTCCTCCCTGGCAAATAAAAGTTGCACTAAGAAAAGTCAATCCCAAAAACAGAGAACCAAAATACTGACTTCTACTTACTTACACAGGCCCCAAAATTAAGAATTAAATTCAGTGTACTCTATTAAATCACCTCCTTGCTTTAAGGAAGCTGGTGGCTGCTCTCTGTCTCAGCTACAGGAAAAGTCACATGTAATACTGTTTAACAGGGAAAAAGACACAAACTTCCAAAAAACAGCTATACATACAGAGACTTCTGATCATGTAGCTCTTGAACATGTGCATAGCTAAAAGTACCTGGGAATATGGTTAGATGACAAAATTAAAGAGAATACACATATCGATTATTTGACCAAAAAGGTGGGAAAGCAATTAGGAGTGCTGTATCGAGTTAGGCACTGTATGCCTATGGAAGTCAGGAAACATGTAATAAACACACTGGTACTAATAGGCTATGGAGACCTAATGTTTGATGGGGCTTCAGCACTGGAACTGACCAAATTGGATACAATATACAATAGATTGGCTAGATTTATTCTAGATGTCCCTAAAAGAACTCACAGATGTGTGCTATATAAATCTTAAGACTGGCCACAACTTAGAAACCGAAGATCTTATCATATACTAATCTATATGTTAAATGCTATAAATCTAGTGTACCTGATTATAATACAGCTAAGAAGTATAAAAACTGGACTAAGAGCTGCAGGAGGGATGGAATTCAAACTACCAAAGAGTAAATTAGAAATAGGTAGATCCCTCTCTCTAGACGCAGAGAAAGCTTTCGATAGGGTGGAATGGGGGTTTCTGTTCCAGACCCTATCTAAATTTGGTTTTCCGGCTAAATTCCTGAGATATATTAAAGTTCTTTATACTTGTCCGTCCGCAAGGATCCAGTGCAACAACCTGATCTCAACGGCTTTCTTTTTAACACAGGTACCCTAAGGCTGCCCTCTCTCTCCGTATCTTTTTAATTTATATTTAGAACCCCTAATTAGATCTATTAATAATGACAACCAAGTGTACGGGATTTGTATTGGGGATTCAGAATATAAATTATCAGCATTTGTGGACGATCTATTATTGCACGTTTCGTTATAGTCGAGAATCGCTTCCTCGTGTATTCCAAATTATATCCAAGTTTAGTCAATTTTCAGGATATCATCTGAACAAAGGCAAAACTATGGTTCTTCCATGATCCCCTTACCTCCAACATAGCTGGTGCACGTCTCTAGGATTAAAATGGCAACCCGAATCCCTGTTCTACTTAGGTATTTGGATCTCTAAGAATTTGGATGATCTGGTAGACTTAAATTTTAGACCACTGATGAAATCCATCAAGGAAAGCCTAGAGAAGTGGACGAAGCTTTCGCTATCCTTTTACAGAAGAGTTACTACAATTAAAATGATGATCTTCCCCAAAATCTTTTACCCCCTCTACAATCTCAATGTATACCTTCCCAGGTCCTTCTTTAAATTGATTATTAAATACTGTTCTGATTTTTTTATGGAAGGGGAAACCCCCTCGTCGAGCTTACAAGAAGCTTACATATTCAAGGAAGGTAGGAGGCCTTCAGCTTCCAGATTTCTATATATATTATTTAGCTTGCCATGCGGCTAGAGCAGTTTCATGGCTATCAGATGCAAAAGGGGCCTCATCGGGTCAGGATTTAGACTTGATGATGGCTAAGAGTGTCAATGTGGATTTGGAATCTTGTTTATTTATTCCATGGGTAAAGGTTCCTGGTAGGCTGATGGACACTCCTATGGGGTGGGATATAAGGGCCCTACACCAATTATATGCATTGCTGAGAATCCCCTATACAAAAGATATATTCCAACCCCTTTTAAGGAATCCTAACCTAATGCTAGGGAGTCAGACGATAAAAAAGCATATTGGTAACGACCCTTATTAAATATAGACTAATGGACTTTGTTTCACAGGGTTCAGTTATTTCTCCCATTGCCCTTATAGAGAAATTCAATATCCAATCCAGGGATCGGTTATGGCTGTATCAGATACAGGGATGCATCGGTTCCTTCCTTAGAAACGACATGGGGACGGCAGAAGCTGGAGAACTTCTGAAAAAGATGAGAGATCTGGTAATATCTGGTAATCCAGTCTCAAAATTGTATAAACTAATCCTAACTAAAAGGGATTCAAATATCTCTTCAGTCCCATTTTACTGGGAGGCGAATCTGTCTCTGGGATGGTCTGAAGAGACATGGGGCAAGATATGGTTAGATTTATATTCTCATGTTAAACAAGACAGATTAAGGGTCTACAGTTTAACCTCTTACATAATCTCTACCTCTCCCAGCCAAGCTTGCTCGGATACATAAGTCTAATTCACTGAGGTAAGTCCTGTAGCTGCCTTGTAGCTACAACATATCACATACTATGGGAATGTCCTAAGGCAGTTAAGCTTTGGTATTTGGTGGAAAGTGGCTAACCCATTCAGTAAGATTGCCTCATACTTTGATGTAAAACATGCTCTTTTGGCTGTTTAAGCAAAGCATAACGAAGTCTCTTAGATACCAAATAGCATTAGTGGCACAGGTGACAAAGCTGCTTCTTCTTTGATATTGGAACAACGACCAATTTCCCTCTTACAAGGAATGGTGGAATGAATTTCTTAATGCTCTAAATGCAGAAAGGTTCGTTGCAACTTTTCACAATTCAGTAGAGAAGTTCAACTACTACTGGAATAATTTTCTACAATGTTTGAAAGGTAGATATGGCTATTAATAGGTTGAGACCCCCCATTCCTCTTTGTTCCTTCTCTTATTTATGTACTTTATTTGTCAAGGTTACACCTGTAGATAGCGAGGGCTCCTCTATTTATTTTTTCTATTTTTTTTTTTAGTTATAGTTGTCACTAGCTTAGTTAGCATATTGTGTTCCCCTGAAGAAGATAACCAAGAGGGCTGATGTTCAGGAAGATTTTAACCTGGGACGATTAGAGTTCTTTAATGTGGAGGTTGTTAACTGAGGTAGGCTATTATTAAACTCAAAAACCGTAGAGGTACTTTATGTATGGGTTTGCTGCTCTGGTTGGGGAGGGGTGGGAGGTAGGGATTAAAGGATGGTATCCTTTGTTATGATGGGCTATGTACTATTATATTTTTCTGCAGTACGGTTAAAGGATTACCATCTGTAATTTCTTTTCCTTTTTTATTATGGTTTTGGTTTTTATGAGATGATGTGTGATGTTGTGTTGTTTATTAATATAAAATAAAATAAACTTATTTGCAAAAAAAATAAGAAATAGGTAGATCCCATTTTCTCAATATGGGTCCTCACTTACAGAACCCTATGCCCCTCTCACTGAGGCCACTACATTCTAATATCCACCTAGGTGCTATAAAAAATGGTTCATGACATGGGCATCTCATAAATTAACTTGTCCTGACTTGCACATTACATGAGTTATGTTGCTGCTAGAATCTGAACTGTATTATATACATATTATAAAATGTTAAGCTATGGAACAAAGAGGTGTACGAAAAATAAACTTCGGCCAGCGCAATTTCTGTGAAAGTTCAGAAATCAAATTAGCATCTTTCATGGAAATTTTTACATAGAACACCAGAATAAATTTATGAATTGTGGATTTTTGTATTAGACAGGGGAAAGAATATCTGCAGAACAATCACTGTCAGTTCTGTGGATTTTTTTTCTGCAGTTTAATACAGTAATCTGCATTTTATACATTTATTCTGCAGTTCAGGGAGTCACCAAACTGTGGAATGAATGCATGAATTATGGATTAATGTATTAAACTGTGGGGAAAAACGTCCTCAGAACTGATCACTGATTTGCAGAATAATTACATGTATCACGAAATAATCAATTAAATTGCAGAATAAAATTCCTCAGAACTATTATTCTGCAGTTCATGCAAAACATTCCACAGAACAGGGCGAACATCCACCAAACACATTCGGAAGATTCTGATCTTGCTAATGCCAGAAGTTTGGAAAATTTCACGAAATTTCAGAAATTTCACAACAGTTCCATGAAAGCAGAATTCACAACTTTTGCCCACTTATAATGGAACAGCTTGCTCTCAATATTGAATATAATTAATGTCTGTTTTTCCAGTATTGTTATATATTTTGTTTTCTTTGAAAATATCCTTGTATTTATGAACTATTTGGTAATTAATGTTAATTAATGTACATGAAACAGTTTGTTATTTTTGTACTAAGGTCTCCTATTCATTCATATATAATGAATAAAACATGTTATTACTACTACTGCTGGCTGTGAATATGGGCAGCCAGTACTGCAACATTGTGAATGGAGGAGCAGAGGCTGTTGGAATCCTACACACAACAACATCCATAGGCATGTCTTAACATCATTGCACCTCCACTCTGTAGAGACAAAAGCTGAAAAAATGTCCCATGGTTGGGTATGATGACAGCAACCTATTGCATGCCCTGCACCCAGGCTTGATTGCCCTCTCCTAGAAGCAGAATCTGTTCTATAAGCAGGCAAAAAACGTTGACCCTCACCTCAGGTGAGTAAGTTGTGGGGTGAAAACAGGATTGAGGTAAGTTCCTGGTACACTAGGTGATGTACTTGGGGGTAGTGTTGGTGGAAGGAGCAGCCCACCCCAGCATGGAGGGAGAAAAAAAAATAGAAACAAAAGGAAAATGACATCACACTGGTGTACAGTGCTTAGTGGTTGACAGCACGTTCCCTCCTTGTGCGTGGCTATACGTCATTCTGATTCCATGTTGTTGTATGTGTTGTGTTCTTCCCAGCATGGCATGATTAAAATTCTGGCAGAATATCTCATGACAATGGTATGTTGCTTACTTTGCCTTGAAGCATCATTGTCACACAGATGAGTACTGCTTGCAATACTGTCATAACACTATCTTCGCACCTATTACTTATAGGGACATTCAGGATAATGAGTCCTCCACCAGAGGAAAGTAATATCCTGTGTGAATTGATGTGCAGTACAATGGAGAGTTACTTACTCTGTTATGCACTTTCTGCATAACAACCGCCTCACTTTAGTGACCACAGTATACTCAACCTCCATTCAATTCAATTCAGTTCTTTATTTATCCAGGCAGAACACCATTGAGAAGAACTAATTTGTGAGGTGGACCTGTTATATTTATCAGTGGGTTATATAACTATACAACATGGATAGACTACACCAAAAGATACATGCAACAATAGAACAATTATACAAGAAATACACAGTTATGTACAACAATGATCAGGAATACAGTGGGGCTTGTGTCTTGTACATCATCAATATAGAGGCTACCAACAGGTCACAATGGCTATGAAAATGTATGTTGTGGCACCATTTCATCTGATGTGAATTTTCAAATAACACCTTTTGGTGCAAGCATCTGTTTTCCAGAAGCTGCCTACCTCATAACCCAAAGAATCCATACTTTAATTTTTTTGGCCCCAGATTTCTGAGATTTGTACCTCAATAGAAATGCAGACTCACTTCCTATTTTGCACATAGCTGCTGACTGCTCACAACGGCTCTGCACAGAAAATCATGTTTTTATGATGCTAACTAGGGAAGGGGCCTCATGGCCATAGAAAGTGTTGTAATGTTATTGTGGCCAGAGATGCACTTTTCATACAACTTGTGCTTAAGATCGGCACTTGTACATGTTAATGTGGGGGAAGTGCACGTGATCCACCACCCTCTTTTTTTTGTATAAAAGATTTTATTGAGTTTTCTTTTCGTTTGACAGACATACACATTCTTACAAAACATCGACTATACAATCCAGCATGCAATTGCTTACTCTGCCACAGATTGATTTACTTACTCTACTACAGATTACTTTCAGTGTTTTTCTAGCTACATTTTCCATGAAAGTACATTTTGTGTGCTGTTATAGTATTGGCTTAAACTTGGCTCTTCCAGAGTGGGAGCTGCATCATTTTTCTCATATTAATAAAAGCTATCTGTTACTACCACTGATACCTTTTACCATTCTTGTCAATTTAGGAGCAGAACAGTCTCAAGGGCGTCCCACCTTTTGGAGTATTGTGAGAGCTTGTTTGCTCTGAAACATATCATCTTCTCTATTTTGAGTACTTCAGGGATGGAGTTGTACCATTCCCTATATGTGGGTGTATAGTTGTCCTGCCAGTGTTTTAGTATAATTTTTTGGGTGATGGCTGCAATGAGTGAGATGTGGTATTTTCAGACACCATGTACCTTCTCCATTTCTAGCTCCAATAGGCAGATTTGGGGGGGGGGGTGAAGGCCATGTCTAGGCTGAGGAGTGGGTCTAACCATGAGGCTATGCTGTTCCACAGGGGTTGGGCCTTTGGGCAGTCCCACAATATGTGTTTAAGGTTCCCTGTGTTGGATTGGCATTGTATACAGGCAGGTGTTTGTAGGTGTCCCCTAATGTGTAGTTTTTCAGGTGTGAGGTATAAGTTCTGTGATATTTTGTATTGCATTAGTTTAAGCCCATCATGTTTAATGTACTTGTATAGATTGTTCCATATTGCAGTTCTGGTGTTTGGGTCTCCAGTCTTGGGAAATAATAGTTTCCAGAAAGCAGTAGCATCCTGGTCTGTAGGTATGGAAGTTGTGAGTAGTTTTTTGTAGATTATTGATGTTGAGTGTGGTTGTGTAGCCAGTTGTGTTAGATCTCTCCATATTTCTATGTTGTGAAAGGTCCATGGTCTGGGGCCTAGTGTTGATGAGATTGCATGTCTGATTTGTAGGAAGGTGAAGGATGGTATCTTTATGGTAGGCAGGCTTCCATGAGTTCTTTAAAGGATATGAAGGTATCTCCCCATATTACCTGTCCTAGTGTTGATATTGGGAGTTTATCTGTGAGTGTTCTAGGTATTATTTTGAAATATGGGTTAACATGTATGGGTTGGTCCAACATACACCTGGGGTTGGTTTTGAGCAGCCTGTGCAGTTGCTTGCTAGCTAATACTGAAATACCAGTAGGTGTGTTCTCTAATGTAGCCGGGAGTTTGGCGTGTGGTATGTGTGTAAGGGCTTTCAGGTCAATGGAGACTTGTTGGCATAAGTCCCTTTCAATATGTTGCCATTGTGGTAGATGGGTGGTGTGGGACAGAGTAGGGCAGAAGATCCCCCATTGTAGAAATTTTCTAGCATGTATGGCAATGTAGTATATGTAAAAGTCGGGGAGTTGTAGCCCTCCTCTATTTTTGGGTGGGTTGAGTTTATGGTATGCTTGTTGAGGCTTTTTATTGTCCCATATGAATGTTGATAGTATTGTTTTAAGTTTGGTGAACCAATGCATGGGGAGGTAAGCACACATCATCCCCAAGAGGTATAGTAATCTAGGCAATATGTTCATCTTAATGCTGTTGATTCAGGCCTATAGGGTGAGGGGGAGTGTGGTCCACCAACCAAGGTCCTGGTTGATCACAGTTATCTGATGATCTAGGTTGAGTTGGATCATATTTTTGTGACAGTGTGTTACTTGTATGCCTAGGTATTTAAATTTATCTGGGGACCATGTTCCTCTCCATTGTTGGAGGTTTGTTTTGGTTGCCTGCAGATTGAGGGGCATGGTTATGGTTTTATTTAGATTAAGTCTGTATTATACAAAACTATACTAGAACTTCACCCCACTCACCCTGAAGTAAATCAACAAACTATGTAGTCTTAGACTTTCAGTTAATTGTTTAATAATGTTACATCCAAATCAGCTTTCTCAGCTTTCTATGTTATGGGCAAAATACCCTTCATCAGGAATTGGTTTCTAAAGCAAAAAATATATAAATGCAATCATTTCCATATTTCACTCTACAAAACATTTTTTTCATTAAATATTTGTTAAATAATATTTATATTGTAGAAGAGACATTATATTATTATTCCATATGTAAAATAGATTATCATCTTATAAGGATCGTTTTTGTAATTTTAAATATGTTGTCAGATTCGACTCCCACCACTACTGAGCTGAAAATTAATCATAACAACCAAAAAACATAATATAAGTATTACTTCATTTCTAGTGTGTTCCAAATATCAAGTTAACTCAAGGAAATAATAATGTTGACCTTTTCCACACTACTACTCAAATACTTTCTTAATTTACAATGTTCCACATTGACACTTCACTCAACATGCTGCCTGTAGCAAATTCAAATACATACTAATTAGTATCCCAGTTATTTCCATATGCATCTTAAGCTAATTGCCAGATAAAACGTCCACATTCTATCTGAAATTACCTACATTTATCAACTTAGTTAACAGTTCAGTTAAATTTCAGTCTAACTTAAGTCAATACGCTTTTAAATTTACTACGCATAGTGCTGTCTCTCCAAATGTTAATACTATCCTCATTTAAACAAAACAAAAGAGATTAGCTTCACTCCTTCTTCAGTAACATTCATTATTTAAACAAAAATCTAACCTGTAAATGCCATTTACTTTTCTTCCAAAGAAGCAGCACTTGTCAGTGTGGTCTTTTCTATCTTTATTTCTTTACCTATACAAACAGAGGACAGGATCTAACTTTCATTTCACAATCTTTCTCTTACTCAAACATATGATTCAGTACTTACATATAAGTGCCTCTTACAGCTCCTAGGTGGGAATGAGAGTGCGGGGGATTTTCAGGCTAGTTTTACAGCAATAGCCCCTCCTCTGAATCTGGCAATGATGAGTTATGTCAATTAACAGTCTAATTCAACCTGTTCTGTGTGCCAGACCTGCCTCTCTGCAGCACCTAATTACCACAATACTAGGTGTCAGAGGAGTTACTAATTTTTACTGTTTCTCCAAGATATGTAAATCAACTCCAACAAATATTATAATACGTTTTAGGTTATATTTTACAACATCCTCACAGTTTTTAAAAGGAAAGTACTACACTAAAGGCTGGTCCATAGTAAATAGAAAGGTATTATTTAACCAGTTTTGCTTATTTGTGCTATATTAGAATTTTCAAAGAATCAGTTGCATTCTATTACCTCATTCAGTCCAAATTTGGGATTATTAGTTTGAAAGTAATCAATATACATTGCTTCTCTTAACAGAAGTTTATTATTATAATTCCCTCCTCTTTTATTTCTTTGAACTTTTTCTTTACCAAAGTACCATAATGTTGGTTTCTGGTGCCCCCTTTCAATAAAATGTCTAGCTATGGGAGATGTTAAATCTTTATTTCTTATGTAGTCTTTATGTTCTCCTATTCTCTGTTTCAGTTGTCTTTTTGTTTTTCCAATATACATAAGGTCACATGGGCATTTGATGCCATATATGACTCCTTCTATCTGACAATTGATACAGTCTTTAATTTTAAAATTGTCATTTTTGCTGATGTTTCTTTTGTTTTTAACTTTGTAAGTATTGTGACAGTGAACACATCTCCCACAACTAAAATTCCCTCTTAGCTCTTCTTTTGTAAACAACACTTGCTGATTTCTTTTTTTCTGGTATTTTATGTTCAGTATGCACCAAACGGTCAGATAAAGAGTTTACTTTTCAGCCACTACTTTTGGGTCCCTCTGAAATGCTTTTTCTCCCATATTCGTGGACTTCAGTACGCTCCAATGTTTATTAACCACATTTTTAATTGGTCCAAAAATATCACTGTATTTGACTGACAGAACAATTTTATTATCCATAGATTCCGTCATATTTCTTGTATGCAATAACAAATCTTTCCTTTCTTTTCCTAAAGCTCTAGCTCTTGCTTTCTCTAATGTTTTTACCCTATACCCTCTGGCCTCAAATCTCTGGATCATTTCTTCTGTTGATGTCATTACAGCTATTTCTTCAGAACAGTTCCATTTCACTCCTAAATATTGACTATATGGGATTAATTCCACCAAATTTTTTGGGTGGAAACTATCCGCTCTCAAAATTGTATTTCTGTCTGTTGTTTTTCTGTAGATTTTTGTTAACAGACGTCTGTCTTTCTGACAGATCAGTAGGTTCAATGGAATTTCATTAGGGTCATAATTTAGTGTAAACTTCAAATATTTTGTACACTCATTCAGAAATTTATAAAATTCCAATAATTCCATCTCTGTGCCATGCCATATAACAAAAATATCATCAATAAAGTGGCTACATTTTACAATATTATTCAAAAAAGGGTTGCCTTTATAAACAAAATTTTCCTTAAACCAGTTCATATACAAATTGCCATAAGGAGGGGCCAGGCTTGACCCAACCACTGTGCCCTTAATCTGAGCATAAAACTGTTTTTCAAATTTAAAGTAGTTCTGTGTGAGAACCAAATTTGTTAAGTTTAACAAGAATTAATTAGGAGATTTTTCCTCTATCCTTAGTTTTTGTAAAGCATCATTTAATGACTCACAGCCCTCTGTGTGTGGTATTGATGTATATAGATCTTTTACATCAAATGTAACCCAAAAAAAAGGGTGTTTCAGCCAAAAGTCCTTGTAAATTAATATTTTCCACAATATTAATCATTTGTGTACTATCCTTGACATAAAATTTCATTTTCATTACCAAATCTCTTATGTGAAAATCCACATAGACTGATAAAGGCTCTAAAATGGAACCAATGCCTGATACTACAGGTCTTCCTGGAGGATGCAAGGGGTTCTTATGTATCTTTGGGAGAGTATAGAAAATCAGGATTAATGGGACATTTTTATGTAATGCATTTTGTTCACATTCAGAGATCCATCCTTTATCAAATGCTCTTTTTTTATTTATTTTACTATTTATCCCTCCTTATCACCCCCCCCCCTTGGCTCTGGTCTTCCTCAGGAGTACATGGAGTCATCCCCTTATGGCACACACCCTACCTGGCCATCCTCCATCACCAGTGTAGCCTCGGTTGTACCCCCCAGGTGGGAACGGGGCAGGCCTCAATGCCCCAACAATGCAGTAACATTGGTCAGGAGGATGCCAGGTGGGCAGCCACAAATCAGGGGCAAGCTCTGGTGCTCCATCTCCACCAGAGCCGAGAGGTATTTTCTCTGTTTTCTCCTGGGGAGTGGCTGGTGCCCTGACATCAAGGTGTAACCGATGTCTGCCACTCCCCTACTTCTTCTCTCTACCCCTCAGTGCCTGCTGTATCTCCAGCCTCTGCCAGAGAACAGCAGAGCACTGAACAGGGACCCCTGTCCCTCCCTGGGAGAGGAGAGCTGTCCTCTGGACACTCAATCCTCTCCCTCCCTCCCCTGCTGACCCCCCTGCAACCCGGGCTTGTTCCTGAACCTGGGTCACCAGCATGGCGTGAGGTGTGGCATCCAGTGCCTCAATCCTCAGCGCCACTGGGCCAGCCCTTCAAATGCCCTTAATGGCACTTCCTGAATCAAACTTGCTATTTTTTCTGTTGGATCCTCTGTAAGTCATAAGTAGTTCTCTTGCTTGTCCAACATTTGCAAACATTTTTCCTTATAAATCTGATAATCTTCTATTACTATGCCACCACCTTTATCAGCCTTCTTAATTACTATACTGTGATCATTCTCAGGACTCCTCAGGACTCCAAATTCCCTTGATGTCAAGTTGAATTTGGTTCTTATATCACTATTCTTTTCCTTTTTTAGAAGTATTTCCACATCTTTACTTACGAGACAGATATAAGTTTCAATAATATGATGGATTAGGCCAGGGAGAAGGTATTGTGAATTAATTTGTATTTTTTGACTAAGTTTAGATCTCTTTTTTTTGTGCCTCTGGGTTGGTTGGTTCCATTGAATTCTTTTTTAAAAAGTAATGAAGTCTTAATTTTCTGAAAAAAACAATTCAAATCTAACTGTACCTCAAATTCATTCACCTTCTCATGAGGACAAAATGTCAAACCTTTTTTTAACAATGTTACTTCCTCACTAGTTAATTCTCTTTTTGATAAATTAAATACTGCTACTTCACCTATGATCTGGTTACTACCTGTAATTGTGGTTCTTTTGTTTTTTCTCTCCTTCCTTCTTGCCCTGTTTCGGTATCTATTTTTCCTGAACCTGAGCCCCCTTCATCTGGATCTTCTCCTGTACTCATATTCTTCTTTGTAAACTGGTATCCCTGAGACTGTTTCCCCCATTGCCTTTTTCCTTTCCCTCTGAATCCTCTTCTTCCTAAAAAAACGTTCCCCTCTAGCTCCTGTTCCTCGTTCTAAATCTGTATCACTACTTGAAGTGTACATATTTCCTTCTGAATCCAGATAATACAGTATATGTATATTGCATTCTCATTTTAGTCTCCTTATTTTTAAACCAGGAATAGACCTTACCATCCCTATAGTAATTTAGATCCCTTTTAAATGTTATCTTTAAGGCTCGAATTTTATTTTCATATTCATCTATCTGTTTATTCACTCTATCCAAGAAAGTACTCAATTCTTCCACAGTAACCTGTTTTTTCACTTCTTCTTCCAATAATACAATTTCCTTATCTATTTTATCTAGTTCTTTAGTAAGTGCCTCCACCAAAATAGGCATAAAGTCTCTAGAACATCTGTTTCTAGCTTGATCCCAACTAAAATCTAACCTGTAAATGCCATTTACTTTTTCTCCAAAGAAGCAGTACTTACATATAAGTGGCTCTTACAGCTCCTAGGTGGGAATGAGTGAACGGGGCCATTTAGGCTAGTTTTATAGCAATAGCCCTTCCCCTGAATCTGGCAATGATGAATTATGAGTTATGTCAATTAACAGGCAAATGCAGCCTGTTCTGTGTGCCAGACCTGCCTCTCTGCAGGTAAAGAATAGGAAGGTAAAGAAATAAAGATAGAAAAGACCGCAACAACAAGTGTTGCTTCTTTGGGGAAAAAGTAAATGGCATTTACAGGTTAGATTTTTGTTTAAATAATGAATGTTACTGAAGAAGGAGTGAAGCTAATCTCTTTTGCTTAAATGAGGATAGTATGAACATTTGGAGAGACAGCACTACGCGTACTAAATTTAAAAGCGTAATGACTTAAGTTAGACTGAAATTTAACTGAAGAGTTAACTAAGTTGATAATTTAGGTAATTTAAGTTAGAATGTGGAAGTTTTATCTGGCAATTAGCTTAAGATGTATATGGAAATAATTGGGATACTGATTAGTATGTATTTGAATTTTCTACAGGCAGCATGTTGAGTGAAGCATCAACGTGGAACATTGTAAATTAAGAAACTATTTGAGAAGTAGTGTGGAAAAGGACAGCATTATTATTTGCTTGAGTTAACTTGATATTTGGAACACACTAGAAATGAAGTAATACTTATATTATGTTTTTTGGTTGTTATGATTAATTTTCAGCTCAGTAGTGGTGGGAGTCGAATCTGACAACATATTTAAAATTACAAGAACGATCCTTATAATAAGGTGATAATCTATTTTACATATGGAATAATAATATAATGTCTCTTCTACAATATAAATGTTATTTAACAAACATTTGATGAAAATAATTTTTTTGTAGAGTGAAATATGGAAATGGTTGCATTTATATATTTTTTACTTTAGAAACCAATTCCTGATGAAGGGTATTTTACCCAAAACATAGAAAGCTGAGAAAGCTGATTTGGATGTAACATTATTGAACAAATAACTGAAAAGTCTAAGACTACATAGTTTGTTAATTTACTTCAGGGTGAGTGGGTGAAGTTCCAGTATACTTTTGTATTGTTTGAGCATAAGCCTATACTGGTTATCATCCTCTCCCCATTACAGCTACTGATACATATTTTGTCTCTAAATTTCCCTTTTTTTGAGCTTTTGACTGTACTGGAAAGTCTTTTTTTGATTAAGTTTGTATACCAATAACTGTCCATATTGCTGTAGTAGTTCGATGGTCGTTGGTATGGATTGTGTTGGTTCTTCCAGGTGTTATAGAATGTTGTTTGCATACTTGGAGATTTTGTATGTATGTTGCCCTACTTTGATGCCCTTTATCTTGTTGCATAGTAGTATCCTTCTCATAAGGGGTTCTAGGTAAAGGTTAAAGAGATATGGTAAGAGGCGGCAGCCTTGACATGTTCCTCTGTAGAGGAGCACTGGTTTGGAGTTGACACCATTGCATCTGACTATTGCTTATGGGCATGTGTGGAGTAGTTGGACCCATTCAATAAATTTGTGTGGGAATCTGAAGTCTCAAAGTGTTTCATACAGGAATTGCCAGGAGACTCTACAGTATCAAATGCCTTTCCGGCATCCATGAACATGAGGACTGCTGGGGTTTTAAGTCTTTGGCAGCCGCGATCAGGTGGTAGAGCTTGTGCATATGGTCTGAAGACAGTTGGCCTTGCATGAAGCCTACCTGCTCCAGGCCTACCTGCATGCTCCATACCACAGCCATTCTGTCTGTTAACACTTTGGTCAAAATCTTTATGTCTGTAATACGGAGAGATATTGAGCGGTAAGTTTCTAACAGCTTAAGGTTCCTGTCATGTTTTGGGATAAGGCTGATCATTGTCTGTTGAAGCAATGGATCAAGGTTGTGGTGTCACTATAGGTGGTGTTAAAAAGTTTGGTCATGGGTTCTGCCATGATTGTATTTAAGGCTTTATAGAAATTGGAGGAGAACCCATCAGGGCCAGGTGCTTTGTCGAGGGGGAGCTCGTTTATTGACTTTTGGATCTCCACTTCAGAGAGGGGGGCCTCCAGTTTTTCCACGGCTTCTTGGGGGAGTTTTGGCAGCTTTGCTGCTTCTAGAAATATTGAGATACTTTCTTCTGGTGCAGGTGCGTCTGCTCTATAGGTTTTAAAAGTATTCCGCAAAAGCGGCGGCTACATCTTTGGAGTTCATGAGCAGTTTGTTACTCCCTAGTGCCCTGATTCCCTTAATTGTCATTTATAAGACTTGTTGTTTAATTCTGAGGGCTAGCAATCTCCCTACTTTTTCCCCCTGATCCACATATGAAACTTTTATCCAAAAGATCATGTTTTCCACTTGTTCCCTAACCAGTTCTTCGCATTTTGCACTGAGAGAAATAAGGAGTAGCCATTCATTTTCAGTAGATGTTTTTGTGGTATGCTGTTTCATGTCCCTTATGTTTTGGAGTAATGTTTTGGTTTCCTGTTCTCTTCTCCTTCTTCTAGTTGCCTCTAACCTCATTAGTTCCCCGGTGATGGTGGATTTGAAGGCTCTCCATAAATGATTAGGGTCACTAACTGTGCCCGTGTTTTCTTTGAAGAAGTGCTTCACACTCTCCTTTATCTCTTCCAATGTTTTGGGATCTCTTAGAAAGTTTGTCAATGCGTCACATTTTGTCTGTAGTGTTTGGGTTTAGTGGGAGGAAAGATAGGAGCACTGGGGCATGGTCGGATATCACCTTTGGGAGTATCTTGCAGGTTACAGACTCTGTGAAAACAATGGGGCTAAGGAAATAGTCTAGTTGGGATGCTAAGTTATTCACCGGTGAGGTGAATGTGTAGCTAGTGTCAACAGGGTGCAGTAGTCTCCATGGTTCTAGCAGTCCCAATGAGTCCTGGAATTCCTGAAGTGCACATTGGTTGGGTGAGAGGCCTCTCCTTTTGTTTGTGGACCTATCCAAGGTGACATTCTGTTCAGGTCACCTGCTAGTATTACCGGCAGGGACTGATACTTTGATTATTCTGCTGAGAAGGAGGAGAACACTTGTGATTCCTCCTTTTTGGGACAATACTATTTATGTGGTGTCCATGATGCCCCATAGAATAAGAAAGCATCCCTTTGGGTCTATTGTTTGATGCGTCAATTGAAATGGGGTGTTAGAGTGTATTAGTCTCATGGTCCCTGCCCATTTATTGCAGTCTTCAGCTGTGTATGCTTGGCGAACCCAGACTCTGTGCTAGAGATTTGCCTGTGTCAATATGGTGTGTGTTTCCTGCAGGAATGCCATGTTTGTGTTAATCCCTTTGAGGTGTCGTAAGATATGCATTCTCTTCTCTTTTGTCTGTGCCCCTTCACATTCCATGTGATCAAGTTGCATTTGGTTCTATTCATTATGTGGGTGTTGTGGTCTGTGTGTTCGTGTTTGTGATGTGTAATTTGTAGAATGGTATAATTATGTAGTTATTTTTTCTTCAGTGTATCCTTTTGTATGTTCCCCAGGTCTTGGGTATTTCCTGTGAGGGTGTCTCCTACTCCTGAGTAGACCAGCCATGTTACTCATATGCACTTTCCAAGAATATTGTGATAAAGGACATTATGTATATGTGTCAGAGCTATGTATGAGCAAGGACTCATTATGGCATAAACAATACAGTAAACATATACTACTAGTCTACACATGTGCAGAATATTATACATGTGGAGCCTGCCAGAGCCATCCCCCCAGCTGATGTTGGATTGAGGTAATGGAAGGCGAGGGCTAGGCTCCATTTCCCTGAATCCGTGTGGGGCTCTCATGCGCACAGCCCTCTGCCCGTAAGTCATTTCTATATTAATATCCAAGTACTATTTATATATAACATGCATGCAACAAAAAGAAAATAGGAAAAACAATGACAGAGAAAAAAACCAAAAAAATGAGGAAAAGAAAAGAAAAGAAGAACCATGAGCAAGAGAGAGAGAGAGAGATTTAATTCATGCCATCTCCATGATGTGTGGGTTGAAGCTTGTTCCCTCCCCCCGGATAATGATGTTCCCGTACTGACCTATTATTTTTCTCTGTCCTTTAGTCATTCCCCATCTAGGTTTCTGTTCTTTTAATTCTCAGTCTTGTCTTACACAGCTTAAAATGTCTCGATTCCTCCTAATTTATTGTTCTAGTGTCTCCAGTGGGCTTATCCATTGTCATCACAGGCATGGCATGCCTAATTAATTCAGACTGGCCACACCCCAACATACATCATTGTGGCTCTAATGGATTTTAAATTCCTTCTAGGATGCAAATTATTTGCTCCCTCCCCCAAGCAGTGTACATCCACCTGAGAAGCGTAGCTTATGGGAGCTCTATCCCTTCCCCTTTGATAGCCAAAATTTCTTTGGTTACCATGGGTTGCTCCCCTCCCTCTGTCCCTCTTCCCCTTAGTGCTACTTCTTCTTAAGTCTGGTATGTGAATACTGTGTCCTAGTCCCAGCTTTCATTACAAGTTTGTAGTTTTGCTCCCCCCTCCCCAAGTATCCCACTATTAGTTTTTGTACTTTTCCCTTGTCTTATCCATACATAATGTTTTTCATTTTATAGCATTAATACATTTTGTACCTTTCCCTGAATAAGTTTGCCCATAATAGCCCCTTTCCACACACATGGTCGATTGGACCTGGTAACTACAGCTTGTCTGCTATTGTTCATCTTCTGGTGCCAGTGGATGTGTTGTACCGCTTACGTGGGTTAGTCCTTTTGTTGGTGCCCATGTTTGTCTGTGTAATATGCTTATTTTCCTTTCCAGTCAGCTTGCATCTATGTGGGTTAGTCCCCTTTCCCTTCCAGGTCATTGCTCTTTTATGTCCTATACAAAAGTGGTTATGCGTTTTTGTGATGGAAGGTTTGTTAGAGGGGGAATGACTGCGTATATTGTGCATTCACTTCCAGTCCCAGCCACTCCTGTGTCCGGTATTGTGGTTTGTGCAGGTGTCGAGCCATGCCCACTGGCTCGGTAATTTTTCCTTTGCTCCTCCTGTTGTATTCTGTCAAGGTCTGTTATTCCCCAGTAGTGTTTCTCCTTTCACCAGCAGTTTGTACTCCAGTGCTCCGTAGTTGTTCCTGGCTTGGATGTTATGAGTAAGCGTAGGGTGGTGGAGAGTTGGGGGGGCATGGTTCTTCCTCTCAGGCTTTACAGTTTCTTTGATGTAGTGTCCCTCGGTATGAATATGTGAGATGTAGAGGGCCATGTGGGGTATGGTTCATGGACTGAGCCTGTACTTGCTTTCTATGTCATCTCCTCTTTTACTCAGTATGTTCAGGTGATTTTTATTTATGATATCTGGCAGGGGTGATATTTAGATAGCTATGTCCTTTGATTCCTGTCCATCCTTCCGGTCTTAGTGGGTGCTCGTATTCAGGCTAGTATTTGGAAGGTTGTATCCAATAAGTGTTGTTCCTGTGTGGATATGCCTCATTTAGCAGTTGTCGTTTTCCCATCTGTTTAAATGACCATTAAAGGAGCTATGCTAGGTATTTCTTCCCCTCTGTGATGTGGTTGTTTCTACCAATGTTTTGCTGGAAACCTAGCATTTCTGAGCCTGAGTTCATGGTGGGAATGGGGCATCCCCGAGCAGCAGGAGAACAAAGGGAATTCCAGGTCTGTCCCCCCCCCCCGCCATGTTTTGGGTGTTGACTCTTGCTATAGTGTCCAACCCTGAGGAGTGCTTGCTTTGTCCTGTACCTATTCCAGTTAATTGCCCTATGAGACAGCTGTGAGAGGCAAGTATTTCCTATGGTGATTATATGTTTTGAAATGTGCAGTCGTACTTTTCCTTGGGTTGTCTGATGTTGTAGACCCTACCCTCAGTCCCCTCTGACAGGTAATATGTGTGCTAAATAAGTAGAAAAGGAAGGACTAACCTGATCATTTTGTAAGCTCATTTTTTGGCTGCAGAAAGTCCTGCTTGAGTCTGTGGTTGTGCAAACACCAGTGGGAGTAATTTTGGGAGCTCCTTTTGTGCTGTTTCTGCATTATGAAACTCCCCTGGTTCCATTCTCGGTGGTAATTACTAGTCTAGTCAGGTACATCATTTGGAAGGGGATATGGGCTTGATGTAACTTTTTCTTTATGTCCTGGTATGTCTTTTGTTTGTCCCAGACTGCTGGTGTAACATCACTAAAGATGTGGAATCTTTTTCCATTCCAGTTAAGTGACCCTTTTTTTCTAGCCTGGTTTATAATGTGTAGTTTATCTTGGAAGTTGGTACAACATACTATTATTGCTCTTGGCTTATCACTCTTCTGTGAGGGGATCTCTGTGACCCTCGTGCCCTTTCAATGAGATATTTAGCACCATTATCTGGCGACCCCGCAATTCTCTGGAGAAGTTTTTGTACAAAGTTTAGCAAGTCATTGTGTTCAGAGTGTTCTGGTATGCCCACTATCACTAAATTGTTGCTTCTTGCTCTTCCTTCTTGTTCATCTATTTTGTCTTCCAGTTCGTGCATTTTCTGTCTGAGCGCTGTTATTTCTTTGGATTCCCTGGTTTGTTTGTCCTCCAGTGAACCTATTCTCACTTCTGCATTGGACATTCTGATCATGAGTGTTTCCGAAGCTGGTTTAACCTCTTTGAAGTCCATTGCTAGTTCTTCAATACTTGTTTTTACCATTGCCATCTCTGTACCCACGGTTATTTTGACCAGAGCTAGCTATGAGAAAAGATGAACTAATTTCTCCATGAGATTCTCTGGGAGGTCAGTTGTGGGGGCCGGGGGGGGATCCCAGCAGTGAATCTGGCTTGGTGTGTTTAGAAGCTGGGCTGATTTGGCTCTAGTATTGGATGTTAACTTCCATTTGGTGGTCTTCGTAATACATTTAGGTTAGATTTGCTTCAGATTTTGTTAGCAGTAGTGTTCCTACAATTAATTATTTTGTTTTTCCCAATTTTAAAGTTACCTTGGATGCTTTTAGCCCCATTGTATTTTAAGTGCTTATGAAGCTCAGAGGGATCCGTCTGCTCACTTTGAGTGCATCACAGGATCTCTCTCACCACCCTCTTAACATGCAACACTGCATGACTTAAGTATGAAGTATACCTAAAGTATGCCACTGCCCCCAATAGCATTATAATGCTATCTGTAGTGATACATCCTCTTACATACTGTGTGTCACCAGAAAGTGGTTTTCTGGCTGGATAAGCAGAAGGTGCTTGGCAGCTTCAGGACACTAGAAAATGTGATTGCAGTTCTATTACGGTAAGAATTTAATGAATTAGTGGGCCAAACAATTACAGCTATGGCTACTTTGGGTCCTTGGGCAGGCAGAGTCTAGACATGAGGTGCATGAGTCCAGCAGCAGAACATGTCAACTGCTCTGTAAGCATGAAACACTTGCTATGGTTAACTATCAATTCTTCATTGTAAACTTTTAGTGTGATATGCAATAAAATGTCTATCACATGCCATTGTATTTATATGTGTAACTTTTTTTTCCATCTCAGAACAGGTGAAACAGATATGTGGCCTGCAGACAGTTTGTTCGGTGGTGCTGGGGATACCTAGGACATCATGTAAGTAAAGTAAGTAAGTAGGTAAGTAAGTAAGACTTATTTCATTGACACCCAAGCCCAGAGGCTCTGGGCACCTTACAGGAGGTGTAAACGTAGCAAGGTTACACAAACAACTATATACAGGGTCAGGAAACAAACTACAGTTAAAATCAGCAATAAGCAAATAACAATAATGTCAGCTACAACTAGTTAAGAAAGGCTTCTTTAAAAAGGTGAGCTTTCAGATTCCTTTTTAAAATCCTCCACTGATGGGGCTTCCCTCAGAGATCTGGAGAGTGATTTCCAGAGGACAGGGCCAGCCACCTCAAATGTAGGGTCCTTCGAGGTTTTCAGCCTGGCCCTTGGAACTGCTAGGAGGCTCTCAGCAGAAGAACTGAGGGAGCACACTGGGAGGACAAGGGTCAGGAGGCCACTCACACAGCCAGGACAGAGCTGTATAGGGCCTTATAGGTGAGCAATCTCACCTTGAAGATGATCATCCATATGATAGGCAGCCAGTGCAGATCCCGAAGGACTGGGGGGTCACATGACAAGACCTGGGCAGGCCCATCAGCAACCTGGCCACTGCATTCTGCACCAGCTGCAGTAGATGGAGGTTCCTTCAACTGACCCCAAAGAAAAGAGCATTACAGTTTTCCAGCCTTGACATAAATAAGGCAGGTACCAGTGTGGGCAGGTCGCCAGGTATAATTAGGGGGTCTAATCCGGACGACATTCCTTAAGTGGTAAAAACCACTTTGGACATGCATCTGTGTTTTCCAATCCTTTCCTGCATTGTGAAACATATCAGAGAGCACTTCCCATCTGCTATTATTGCTGGATTTCAGTACCCAGAATTGTGATGTTCTGTTCTTTCTTAGTTTCTTCAGTAACTTCAAAGTTATTATTTCTGATGTGTGTTACAGTAATGTTGCGTTTCACTGTATTTTGATGTATAAAGAAAACTTTCATGAAAACATAAGGTCATTACAAGAATGACCACACAGCATTACTGCTGAACAAGTCATCAATCAGTGACTGAGTATTGACGAGGTCATGGAAATTATAACCACAGACCTGTTGTGATATGAACTTGCATCACTTTTCAAATGTTCTTGCCCTTACAGAGTTGTTCAATCATAGTCAAATCCATTTATTGATCTGGTGAACAATATTTTTTTTTGTTTCAGAAAAATATATACAACCACTTATTACATTATTTCTGTAAAGATCTGTTAATTTTGTTTCTGAGCACTACACTTTCTGAAATGTTATAATAAAAGTTAGAAGTTGTTGTCATGGAATAAATATACAAAATTCAACAGAGTATTATTGTTGTCATTAGTGCAGTGATGGCACTGATGGATCTGCCAGGATGCTCAGTATGTGCCATTTATGAACATTTATAGACTTTACACATGGTAAAAATAAACACTGCTTACAAACCTTAAAACATGGTATGATTCATTACGTTATTATAACATGTGCTTACTGATAAAGTTATGAAATTTACAACACAAACCAAGGATTACACAGTAAGACAATACCCTTCCTGGGTTATGGGTGTTAATATCACCCGCAATATAAAGGGGGACACGATATTGCAGTCTGGACATCGCTGGAGTAGACATTGTATGGTGAATACATCATGGTCAATAATAATGTGAGTCAGCAGCTCACAGTGTGCTGCCTGACCCCATGGTGCCCCCACAGATATGAGAGGAGGGACATGGACACTCAGGGGCACAGCATGGGGAGGGCACAGCAGGAACATCACAAGGGACAGCAGCAGCAGCACAGCTCCTGGTGCCTGCTGCCAGTGTCTAGAAGTGCCTCTGGTACCCATGCTCCCCTCCCTGTCTCACCACCACCATCTGTGCATCACCACCTGTGAAGGTATTGGTGGTGTGGGTTGCTATGCTGCTCCTGTGTCTGTGATGATGTGCTTATGTCACCTTGCTGCCTCTAGGGATGCTGCTGACATTGGGCATGCCCTTATGTATGTCAGGCATTGCGCTGCAGGTGGTGGGAAGAGCACACAGACTGGACACAGGTAGGTGTCCTCCTTGGGGCATTGGCACCATGGCAATGGGCAGCATTGTCCATGGCTAGGTGAGGCAGGCTGTCATTGTGCTGGTGTCGGTGGCTGTGTTTGGGGACCCACAAGGCAGAGGGAGATGCAGGGGTGCCAATGGGTCTGGCAACACACCGCGGGCTAATGGCTCACAGTATTATTGCCTGTGATGTGTTTGCCATGCAATGTCTATGCCTGTGATGTCTGGACCATGATATCATGTCCCACTTTATATTGCAGGTGATATTACCACCCGGAACCCCATTCCTGTCTTGTGCTCATCAATGTACAGGTAATCAGATGCTGAGTGCCGTGAACCATTTACAGAGTTTAATGCAGTACAAATACCATGCCTTCTCCCACATGGCAAAATGTAATCAATGCTTATATTGACTAGAACATAGCAGTGATATCAATCGGCACCTCAGTTCATTCATGAATCTGGAAATGTATCCGGCAATAGCCCCAGCTTCGTCTGGATGATAATAGGATGCTGACAATGACTCTGGCATAATTTGTAATGTAGAGTTGAAGCTGCTGTCACTAGTAGTTTCATAACACATATCCAACACTTGTGTCATGAGATCTTCAGCATACCCTGTGTAGACATGTGATTAATTGATAATAATGTTACTGGTTTGTTACAGCATGTAACATGTTGTTCAATAAAGAGATGAAAAATGAACAAATAGGTGTTCGCCTGCTGATAGCAGTAGCGCTACAGCTCATGACACCAATGACCCGAGTTCAGAAGTGAGCCCTAGGTGTCAGAGGGCCAGCCGGGGGGGAGGAGGACTGAGCATCTGCAGCACTGCTCTCCTCCTCCTCCAGGGGTGGAGGGTGGACAAGAAAGAGCTTGGGTATCACCTGACCCTGGCAGAAGCCAGGGGAAGCACAGTCCAAGCTACAGCTATGGGGAGATATGGCAGACATCGGCACATGTGCCTTGCCATCAGTGCATGTCAGTGCATGTCACCCTGGGAGAAATATGGAAAATCTGTCTTTTGCACATGATGACCACTGGCCTCTGCAGGCCCAGCACCCAGCAACTCAGGCTTCTTCCAGAATCTGGATCCGGTCTGGAGAGTTGAAGGACTCCTCACCGCCTGCCAAATTCCTGCTTGTAACTTCCTGGTACAAGCTGGGTGATCACTGAGTGCTGCTTTAGCAGTGCACCTGAAAATAGCATAATTATGATGCAAGGTCATAAACTTGGCTGCAGGCACTCTATGGCGAATTTAATGGAACTGGAGGAGGGGGGGCCTTCATAAATATACTAAGATTATCTCTGCTGGCATGTTTAATGTATTTGTTAGCACAATACATTTATACATGCCAGCAAATAAAATCTTATTACATTTAGGCAGCACCCCTCCCCCAGTCCATTATATTCTCCATAGAGTGCCTGCAGCCCTGTTCCCAAATTTGCATCATATTTATGCTATTTTCAGGGGTGGTGCTGCAGCACTTGGCGATGGCATGTCTTGTACTAGGAAGTTACGAGCCATGCTTTACGAAGGAAATATGTTTTCAAACAACAGCACAGAAACTATTAATGTGTAGCCAAAAGAGCTCCTGGGGCAGGTAACTACACATATGAGTAGCTTGACAGGAATAAAAAAAAACACGTTAGCTGCTCTTTAAAGAAAACATTATGAGTAACTGTCTTGTATCCATATATTTCAACAATATTCAATAATAATGTTTAGCAACAAAATGCTGTAGTATTCTTGCATAGCTGTCCTGAAGTGTAGATACATTATTTATTACAAGCTTATTTCAGCCAGCAGCATATATTTGCACTTTACTCTGCTCACAGATGAGCTTTTAACCAATGCACGAGCAGGCTGCACAATGCCAGTTGACATCACACTGCTATCTAATACGGTTCAAAAACAGAGTATTTAAATTTGTTATTGTTTTTTTTCAGTTGTTTTACACTAAGCTGTAAGCTTGTTTACAGGTGTGACCTGGGATCTCAGGGAAGTTAAGTGACTTGCTCAAGGTCTCACAGTATGCAAGTGGTGGCTGTGGGATTCAAACCCAGGTCTCCAGATTTGCAGCTCAGAGCCTTAAACCACTGCACTATACCACCTCCCTAATTGAACATAAGGAGCACAATTTTCAGTGAAAACAATTCTTTTTGATAGACAGATGCTGTCCTTATGTAAATTATGTAGGCCATGAGCTGAATAAAAATATAACATCTATCTTTATCTGCAGGGGTTTACGCCTACAGACATCACAAGTGGCTCTGCCACTCCTGTTGTCATAGTGGTGAAACACTACATATATAATTCAATTTGTTGTTTTTATTCCAGGCCATGGTATAGACAACAGTCCTGTACTGTGTCAATGTAAACCACAGTGCTTACAATTCTGTGTTGATCATGCACTGCAGTATACATCAGCTTCACTTGACATTGTTGAGTGACACTGTCATTGTGATTCATACAGAATAGCCTGATGTCAGTGTACAGTAGGTCTGGTAATTGAAGGTTACCATAGGAATAGGTGCAATGAGAGGTAATTTTTATTATGATACTTAGCTTCGGTGAACATCCAATAAATGTAATGGTCAGTTATGTCAATGTGTACCTGTGATGAACTTACCAAATGTTGGCTCAGTAGGTGTTTTTCTAATTACATATACTCCCTTCTTAAACTTGCAGAAATGAATGCTGAATCTCTCTTGCCAGTCCGTGTCATTGCCTGCTTCCTTTGTGAATTTCCATCATATTGGAGGGCGGACAGTAGTGACGGTTTAGACAAAGTAAATACAATGAAATTCAAAATAAACTATAGAAACAGTGTTATGTGCACATAACGGTAATGTACAACAGAATAATAAGAGGAATTAATGTTGTCATCCAGAAATGGTGTACCCCATCAGCAACACCCCTCAAAAAGACATTTGGAAAACAATGAAGTTACTATTGCACTTAGTTATGATTACCATAATGAACTGTAATTTCCACATTTCATTGTATTAATGAGTGGCTGTATGGAGGCAGCAGCCCACACCCCACGTCTCATGACAACGGTACCAGAAGCAGGTGGTAAACACACTTTAAATGAAAAGATTCTAAATCATTACAGCTGAAATGACTGTTTATCTTCCAGATTTCAATAATCAACGCAAGTGTCAGTAACCTTGTTCATGTGTATGGAAGCAAAGACCGTGGGGCATATATAGTGTACACTGGAACCCTGTTATGCAAGGAACTCCATTCCTGGAATATGCTTGTTGGGCTGAAGGTGTGACATCATTATGTTGCTGTGCCACAGCAGGGATGTCACTGTTGCACCACAACTTGTAATGACACTACAAAGTTTCTTTCCTGTAGCAAATAGAGCTGGAAGCTGTTTCTTTTTTACCTTAACTTTACAGATAAAACTAAAGAACACTGAATCAGCAATATGAGCATGGCAACTACCTCAAGTACCTTCCCCTACCTCAGGTTTAATGAATGGAAGCAGAATGCCTGAAATGGACATGGATTCTCATACACTATAACAGATAATGTAGTGCCACCCATACGCAGACAAGACTGTGTCTTTATCTTGAGTTTTTAGTGGTAACCAGTGAACCTATTGAAATTTTTCTCTCAAGGTTCCTAGTTGCCACAGCAACTTCTCGATGCAGGCACAGTCTTCTTTGATATGGCTGCCCAAACATTATCCTTTCTATTGTGACAATAAAACATCATGAAGGAGGTAATAACACATTCTTTTGCATGCGGCAGAAAAGTAATGTGCAGCGCCAGCCTGACCCAAGTCAAAGTGCAACCATACTTACAATATTTGATTGAAATTATTTATTACATTTACACCTCAGTAGGAATGCAACCATACTTCCTGTGTTCCCTGAAACCATCAAGTGCCAGATCCAGCAACACCCAGAAGTCAGCATGATGACAAGAACTAGAAAATTGGCTGCAGGGTTATAGATAGATTACTTGTTGAGTTTATAAATATTTTTCTCCAATTGCTTCCATGGGTGGCCTACCAGCAGGGTCCCAGCCTACTCTTGCCAAGTACCAATCTCTCCAGACCAATGATCCCTAGAACACCCACATATCCCTCCCGCCCCAGCCCACCCTCAACACCCTCCCTTTGGTGGATAATGGAAGGGGATGTCTGTCCTTACCAACACCTGGTGGCTGTCATCCAGAGTGTTGTGTGAAGTGGGCATTGCTTCACTGAAAACTGCACTAACAATTTTACATTGTATCTCATATTCCTGTCCCCAGTAGCAGAGAGACTTAATCTTGTGTACATGGAGGCTTACACACACTATGGAGCTGTGGCTTTCTCCTGTGTGCTACTTAAGCTGTTGAAACCACCTACATCCATTGACAGTTAAGGGCTGAGTCAACAGGTTTCCCCACACCAGGGGAGGACAATCAATTCTCTTCCACCACCCAAGTCAATCACCAGTGATACAAGCTCATTCCTGGACATGGGTCGCCATCATAGTAACAGATAAGATGCAAAGTACATCATGCCTCTACAGAACTGGAATGGCTTCAGAGATAGCATTCTGGAGCTACTGTGGGTTGCTCTGGTTCTTACATGTAAGTTCCAATGAAAATATACAACTACCTAACTTGAGGCAAAGGTACACCTACAGAACCCCTCAACTCCAATAAGCTTGCTAATGGTATTTGGAGCCATTCTTCTACTTTACTACCTATAGTGTGTAACATGCAGTTTACTTGGAGGGTCAGAATTAGGCAACTACTAGTTCAGAAGAAATGAGTAACAGCGAATGCACTTCTACTCAGGTGGAAATCTCATAAACGCTTGCATGGTTAAAGTGAAACTATGCTTAGTTTTGGGTAATGTGTGTCGCAGGTACTACATAAGACATTGTGCCTCACAGCTGTCACCAGTGGTCTATTTAGTGTATGGAATCAGAACACAGATATCATGTATGATCATTTGCAGAAGTAGATAGTTTCAGTAATTACAGCATTTTTTTGTGTTATGAACTGTTGTAACCAACCTGCACCTCATGCCTCGGTAGCTGAAAACAATCATTTTGGGTGCAAATTGATTAAGCAGATTGTGGAAAGCTTCCAGTTCTGAAGTCTGGTAATGCCCTGCTAGTTTATGGATGTTGTTGCACAGTCTGCTGTCAGATATCAGCTGCTCCCGATGAACAGCATTTCTAGATGCTGACAGATTACAGACAATCAAATATTCTCAATGGCTCATTAATGGAATAAAATTAAGAAAGATCATGAACCATGTAGTAAACTTACATGGTGTCATCTATGGCTTTTTTATTTCAACCCCTGAGAGGTCACCACGTGTACACTGGGAGTATACCACATTGCTAGTGCCATAGATATTTTGTACATGCGTTGTCACATTACACCATTTGCCAACAATTAGGTCTTCATCACCGTCAGGTGTGGAACCAGCTGCCTAATAAAAGCTAACACAGCCTGCAGTTCTTTTTTTTTTATCCCATTAAAGAAAAACAATAAGATTAGTTGCTGCAAACTGCACAAAACAGAGTATTACCTGTTACTACAGAAATGAGTTTGGGAAAACAGTAATAAACCCAACTATGAAATACCTTTTGCTGCATGCAATGCATCTTATTTATGGCAAGTGTCTGGCAAGGTCTCCCTCAGCCATTGGCTACCTGAATATGACGATCAATAATTATTCCATTTATTGTAAGCCCTCATGCCTCTACAGCAGACACACACCTCTTCAGACCTTTCAGTTCCATGTTGTTGCTACTTCCGACTTCATTCTCTGTTGAATGAAATGAGAAATAGTTACTATTTTAAAATGAATGTGGCCCACACGAGGGAAACATACACATTTCCATTATGTTAACATGGCTTACTACATACGCTGACACACAGACACCTGAACTAACTGTACATCAAGAATTATTCCTGCTGATAATTCCATGAGTGAATATGTCCCATATTTTTACAAACAGAGGTGAAAAAGAAGTAAGTGCCTCAGCTGGAACTTACTTTTTTCTCACCTCTGTTTGTATGTGTTCCATAAATATGCATACCGCACTCCTGTGTGAATGTCCCATATTTTGCAGAGTGCCAAGGGCTGTCCACAAGTCCTCTTCCCTCTACCTGTAAGGATGTGACCCACCAATGCTGTCATTCTCTCTACAGTTTATCAGCTGCTGCTAGCAGTACTTTGGTCTGGTGCCTGAAAAAGGTACGTGTGCTGCAGACTGAAATACCTAAATAACTTGTGCAACAGTTGATCCCTCTCTGAGAGTACGGCAGCTGACAGAAGAATATTTCCTGCTGGCAAATGTATAAATGACTACTGCAGTTTGAAGTTTTCAAGCACAATTTGCACATTATTAACAAGATCAGCATTGTGCTCATTACTTTAAATGTGTATGTAAATCCAGGCTTGCCACAGTCAGGGCAGTGGCACCAAGTGAGCAACTGAACAAAACAGGTCCAAAACACAATGTATTTTGGCATTTTTACCAGACCTAAGTCTGCATCTGATGCCGTTGGAATGTGTTCCCCTTCAAAAGCATCATCAGAGTCATCTTCTGTATCTGAAGATGCCTCATATTTAGGGTTGGTATCAATGTCCATCTCATAATTACTATCGCTAACATCAAATATGAATGACGAGTACTCAAAGATGTCTTCATTGTCCTCAGCTGTAGTTCATATTGGATGTCAATATCCATAGCTTTTTTTTTTTCAGTTTGTATGGATGAAAAAAAAAAACATTTACACTACCTTGAACAAAGTTAGAGAGCCAAGCAATAATACCCAACAGGGTGGGTGGTATAGGACAATACTGGACTACCCATGAGCCTAAAGAGGACCGATGCCATAGGCAGTGGGCATTTGACAGCCGGAAAGGAATGGTATTGCCCATACCGAGCACCCTGGAGGGTATTATTTTGCCTAGCATGTGGGCTATTTGTCTCATTTTTATTTGAGGAAAAAAGTGTCAAGTGAATAAAAAATTATTTCTACAAATAATTGTACAGTTATTTTCTTCTGAAAAATAGTCCCTCAACTACTATATTTGCCAATAGAAGGCACTGAGGTCTTTTCTAAATGCTTCCCTGGTGTGATGTTCCTCACACCCAACACACACATACACACATAATATGTTTCATAGTTGTTTCCCTTGAGGAAATGAACTTGACCCCACGACAGAGCCCATGTGTTTTGTTTTTTTCAAGTTGCTCACATCAATACGTTACCCCCTTCCACCCCGTGCTCTGTTTGTATGGGATGCACAGATTGTACCAGGATAGAGAAGGCTGGTAGTGCATGCACTCAGATATTTATTTTTTTGTTCGGCTGGCCCGGTGGCCCTGAGGGTTGAGGCACTGGACTCCACACCTTGTGCCATACTGGCGACCTGGGTTCAAGAACGAGCCCAGGCCACCAAGGTCAGCAGGTGGGAGAGAGGATTGACCATCCAGAGGACTACTCTCCTCTCTCAGGGGGACAGGGCTAGTCATTCTGCTCACTGACTGCCCTTGGGTTGGGAGGCTTGATCTGATGTCCTTACATCGGAAGGGAGGGGGGTCAGGCAAAAAAGAAAAAATGAGCCTGGCAGGCTCAATGATGGTCCGCTGCTCCTGGGAGCACTTCCCGAATTCTGGATTGGATCCCCGGGAGGGGGGAGAAGCTGGCAATGTCCTCCTGGCCCCTCTGCAGGGGGCAATCTGCAGGGGAACTACCAGGGACCACCTAACATAGAGTGACTGGACCAGAGAGAGAGTCCCTCTGTTCAGAGGGCCATAGACCCTGCCAGGGCTCCAGTGGATAAAATGCTTATTGAAAAAAAAAAGATAGCTTTTTTGTATTATTTTAATTGTTTTGTCAGCATGGGGTCTGAGCGAGGAAAGTGCAGGAACAGAGCAACACTAGTGCAGACAATGACATGAACGATTATGGTGGTGTTTGTTTAACACCTTGCAAGAGTGTTGTCAAGAAGTACTTTAAGAGTGTGATCAAGAACAAGTCATCTTCAGATATCATGTGCAGAACAGAATTGGAATGGTGAATGTATGCCATCGATCAGCATCAACTGTGCTGATTTGCCCCTATTCTTATTTTTGGACAAATGTTTAAATGTGGTGAATTTTTGGGTGCAAGTGGCTCTGATGTGGAGGACAGAGTGTAGCAGGAGTGCAGCCTTGGAGAGACAGGGAAGCTGGTTCCAGTATTGCTGAGATGGTGCTGTTTCTTAAAACTAGAAAAAGGGCTGGAGGACAGGTATGATGGAGCAGGCAACTTCTTGAGGAGTAAGCAGTAGAGGGAGTGGTGTTCCTGAAATAATCTACAAAGGTGCTATATTTAAAAAAACATTTAAAAAAAACCATTGTGTCATGGTGCTGAATCTCTAAGTTGGTTGGTCTTGCATGTCTGTATGTGTGTGCTGTTGCTGACTTGGCCTATCCTTACAATTAGTAAGTGAGGGAAAAAAGTGGTTTCTGTATTTAAAAATATACTCTGGCACCAGGATAACTGTGATGTGGATGGCACAGTTGGTGCTTGTTTTTTAGAGGACTCTCCTAGTAGTTAATTAATCACTCACCATTGCCATGAGTAGTGGTGGGCGAAGTGGGCTCAATCTGCTCCATGAAGTGTTTCGTGGAGCACAGGCACATTTGCAGAGTGCTCCGCAACGTGAAGCAGAGTACTTCACGTTATAATGAGGAACACGAAGTGCATTGAAAACAGTGACTTAGCGTTACTCCACCTCCACTGGTCACTACTCTTTCAATTTTAAGGCGAAGTACATTGGTGGCAGTTCACGTCACCTCACTTCACCTTGTTTTTGAGCTCTGAAGGTGGATTTTGCAGTGATTCATGGGAGTTCAGGTCACATGGGCTCTATATTGATCTGCACAGCCTCAGTTCGGGGTAGTATGAGTAGGAAGGAGTAGGAGACAGTGTGCTTTGATAGCTATCTGTAGGAATCTTTTAAAAGCTGTTCAGAAAGCATTTTTGCTTCTTTTGGGGGGATCCAACTGTAGTTCATCTATTGTAGGAAACCCTCCTGTGCTTACATCATCGAGCGTTTTTGTTTGTGTGTGGATTTTGAATGTAAATTTACAACATTGAGTGTGTGTGGTGAAAGACAGTGAAGTGTGCTGTGTGGGGAAGGGGCGTATCTGTGTGTAGGTAGATTTAAGTTGGAGAACTAGTGATTTCTTTGTGTTTTGTTATATTTTTGTTATATAACTGACTGTGTTACTATACACATAGTAAAATTGTTAGTAATAGTACACATTTTCTTGCTGTTTGTTGTGTGAATGTGGTGTAGCATTTCATAAGGTCAGGTTGTTTAAATTACAAATTTACATTACGTGGCAGTACACTGAACTTTTGCATTTGCATCGCATTCCTCATTCAGCATTGTACACAAAGTGTTCTGTGTTGTGTGTGCAGTGTTGCATGCATCAAATATAATACACCTTTAAAAATTTGTGACACAGATTAGTGTAAGCGCAACTAAGCGCAGCAGTGTGAAGCTGCTATCCACTGCAGCTGCCTGATTTTGTACTGCGATCGTGTTCTCTGTTCTTAGTTTTGCTGCTTGTAGTGCCATAAAAATCAGCACTGGCTGTATTCAGTGCCCTCCCCCCCCCCACGTTGAAAAGGTATTTTTTACCAGACCTGATTGTTTTTGTGACCCCATCAGCACCACTGGTTACTGAAGTTGTTTTAATTCCATGACAGTGTCACACACATCTTATCTTCACATCCAGCCAGCGTCCCTCCAGTCAGAAAGTGAACATATCAAAATCTGAATTTGGTAATAATATTGTGGTTGATCCCCCAAATGCCTGCAAAGAGACGTGCAAGTAAAGCTGTTTCTGGCCATGGCAATGTTGGCAGTAAGAGGGTCTGTGGGCGTGGTAGTAGTACACGGATGGAGAAGTGCATTGCTGATGTGAGGAAAGGTATTTCTCCTGCAATGTTTCTTAAAGCCCCATCAGTAGCTTCACTGATAGTTGGAGGAGATGATGTTTTCCCAGCCGGTGGTGTTAGTGTTACTGGTGTTAGTGGTGGTGGAGGTAGTATTAGCATTGTTGCATCAAGTTCTAATTCTGACCAGTGTACCATATCCAAACATATTGAGTGTGAAGCAGTGCAAGTGAGTGACAGCGTAGATGATGTCATACTTCCCAGTAACATTCCATTAACTGAAACTGATTCTGATGGTCATGTCAACGATAGCATACAATGTGATATTCCATCCACTGTAGCACTTAACGTTATGCATTTTCCATGCAGTGATTCATAGTGTGGTGAAAAAATATTACGTGATGGTGGTGTAGATGCTGATGATGAATGTGATGATGCTGACGATGATGATGTTGCTGTTGTTGCAACATGCAGTCCACATGTTAGCATCCAAGCAGAAGATGTGGATGTGTGTGACAGTGACATTGATGAATATGATGATGATGTAATTGACCCCAGTTGGGAACCGGAGAAAAAGAGATTAAAAGTGGCTGCATCTGAATCTGTTTGCAGGAATCCCCCCCACTGTAAAAACCTGTGATTTGCTGGTTTTAGTGGATGATGATGATGATGATGATGACCCAGTAATCAATATGATAGGTAGTCGTGGTGGTCAGTTGCAGTCCAGGTGTGCAGTGCCAGAAACATCACATCCCCCCTACTTCAGTGCTTAAAATAACAGACTTAAATAAGCCACATCATCATGGACGTGTTAAAAGCAGAGCAACACAGTCCCTTGTTTGGGATTTTTTTGTTCAAGATGCAAATGATGATTCAGTTGCAATCTGCCAGGTTAGCCATGTGTATGTGAGTCGAGGTAAAAAAGGGAGCCATCTTGGGACAGGAGGACAGCATACGCATCTTAAGAATAGGCACTTGGCTCTGTGGACACAGCACAAGCTGGCAGCTAATACCGACTGGGGAGTTCACCCTTATCACCGGCAACCAAAGCCAGCATGTTATCCCCTTCCATGACTGTTAAGCCCAGTAGGAAATTAAACCTGTGCAGTAGTGCGGTAATAAGAGCAGAGGATTACTACAGGCATGATGAGGTGGAGGACCATAATGATTTTGAAATGTTGTCCAGTGCTGGTGAGAGTAGCAGTTTTTGTGGTGGTGGTGGTGAATGCAGTATGTATAGTACAAGTGGTACATCAACCCCGGTTGGCAAATCTGGAAAAATAACATCATTTCTGGGTTTGTCATCATCACCACCTGTGCAACTGTCTTCATCAAATGTCCACACTCCACCCCCTGCCAATGCCATTCATCACAGAGCACAACCATTTGTGACCAACAACACACCCCGTGTAAAACGTTTAAGTCAGCCCACGTTACAGAGTGTTTTTGCACATAAGCTGAAGTACCCCCAATCATACAGTGTCACGTGAACTTAATGCTGCTGTAGCAGAAATGCTGGCAATCGATCTTTTGCCCTTCTCCTTTGTGGAGAATTCTGGGTTCCGGAGGTTTGCTGCCCATGCCTGTCCAAAATGGAAAGTCCCATCCAGGACATACTTTTCTACCCATGCTATTCCTGAGTTGTTCCGCACTTCTCAGACTCAGTAAGACGTGCCCTTCAACATTCCTCCTCTCCATTCATCCATTTAAGTATGGACATGTGGACAAGTGGCAAAACAGCAGGAAGTTCATATCTGTGTATAACTTCACACTAGGCACAGGTGCCGGAGGTTATTTGTGATGCTGGTAGTGTGAACAATCAGTGCAGGAAGGTGGATTGTTGCAGTAGCAATCTTCCTGGAATTCGCCAGCATGCAACAATTGCTATGCACAGTGTGTCCTGTTCACACACTGGTGAGAACATGTTGGACATGGTACTGACTGAAATTGACAGATGGCTAAACCCTCTGTCCCTGAGAGCTGGGTTCATAGCAAGTGACAATGGGTCAAATGTGGTGAAATGCATCACGAATGGTGTTTTTTTTTTTGTGTTCCATGCATGGCCCACTGTTTCAATCTTGTGGTTTAGGAGTTTCTGCAGCACCCTAACATAAAGGAAATGCTGACCATTGCATGACATATCTGCTCTCACTTTTCAAGATCTGTAAAGGCCCGTGACCAACTGCGGCAGTTGCAGATACAAAACAGCCAGCCTCAGCACTGCTTGAAGCTGGAAGTTGTCACCCTATGGAACTCCATGTTATACAAGGCAGAGAGGTTGTATGAACAATACAAAGCCATCTCAGAATATCTTGTTATGCACACTAGCCGTGACAGTTCTGGGGCCTCCATGTCTATGATGACTGAACAGTGGTGACTTATGGACTCTGTAATAACAATTTTGCGGCCTTTTGAACATGCCACACAGGCAGTGAGTGGTGAGTCTGCCTCCACTAGCCAATCAATTCCACTGCTGCGGGTGCTGAGGCAGACATTGGTGAATGTACAGCATAGCATTGATGATGCCGGAGACGGTGGTAGCAGTATGTTGCTGCAACACATGCTGACAGTATTCCACCAGAATCATCACATTGTGAACATTAAGTTTAGTGGCAGCTTTGCCATGGCAACAATGCTGGACCCACGATACAAACATAGAATTGCATCAGTACTGGAGGGAGGGCCTGAACAGGTAAAAAATATCAGTGGTCAACTGGTTCGCTTGGTTCATGGGGAACAGAAGTCACTTGCCAAGGTTTGCAAACCTCAGCAGCATAATCCAGCTGAAGGTGTAGCTGTAGTTCCTGGTGGTCTGTCATCCAAAGTGGTTGGCATCAACCTGCTTTGGGAGGCTTTGTCCCAAGTGGGTATTTGTGAAATCAATGATTCCGGGGAACAGGCTGATGCATCAACAATTGGACATAGTGAGGCACGGAGAATGGTTGAATCATATTTGTCTGAAAACAGGCATCTGACGATAAGTGAAGATCCTCTTTTGTACTGGAGTGGAAAGGTCAGTGAATGGCCAGAGCTGACTGCAGTGATACTGAAGTACCTCACATGCCCACCCTCCAGTGTAAGTGTTGAGAGGGTATTCAGCTCAGCAGGTGCAATGGTCAGGGATCGTCAGACAAACCTGTCTCCTGAAATGTTAGTTTGCTAACATTCATTAAAATGAATGACAGGCACATACCAGCACAGACTGCAACCTCAGTATTCGTACCCCGGCCTAGTCATGGTGGTCTTGCTGATGTGGAAAAGGAGCATCCTGGTGGCACTGACAGTGGCTCCCTGAAACGGCCCACCACTGACGTAGATGATGACACAATGGAGAAAGAATTTCCCAGTGGTCAGACTTCAGACATCGATGACTGTGAGGGCCGTTTTCTTTATGAGGATGATGATGTGGTTAATGTTGGCAGGTTTTAACTGCAGTATTTAAAAGTTGGTGTGCCCCCCCCACCCTGGACCACCACCACCGGCACTGATGTTATCCAAGTCTGCTGCCGCCATGAGTCTGTCTGCACCCCTCGGACCACCACCACCTCCGGGACTGATGTTATCCAAGTCTGCTGCCACCATGAGTCTGTCTGCCCCCCACGGCCCACCACCACTGGGACTGATGTTATCCAACTCTGCTGCCACCATGAGTCTGTCTGACCCTCACGGACCACCACAACCACTGGGACTGATGTTATGCAAGTCTGCCACCATGAGTCTGTCTGCCCCCCATGGACCACCACCACAACTGGGACTGATGTTGTCCAACTCTGCTGCCACTATGAGCCTGTCTGCCCCCCATGGACCACCACCACCACCGGGACTGATGTTATGCAAGTTTGCCACCATGAGTCTGTCTGCTCCCCATGGACCACCAGTCCACCAGTGCACCACCACCACCAGCTTCTTAATATTTAAACCATAAAGTGAGTATGTGCACTCATGTTTGTTATGCTGCCTCACTTCCTTAAGTTGTCTGTTTTGTTTTCTGTAGCTTTTCAGAGCCACAGTGGCAAAACACATACAGTACACTTCTTTTGTTTCTTTAACAGGAGAACAAAAACAGGCTCCATCGCTTTTACTCTTTGGGAAAGATGCTGTAGCTATACCGTACAGAGAGGAACTGATGTGATATCCATGTGAAATCCATTCTGGTAAGTATGAAGATTTTATTTCATCTGTTTCATTGCTTTGTAAAGACTGCTGCAAATATTGCACACAACAGGTTGTCTTAGTAGTTGACAAGATGTGTCTCTGAAATGTAACTTGACAATAGGGATTGAGATTTGAGAACCAGGAAGGGACACATAACAATGAAGTTGTAACTTTTAAGAAGTCATTCATTTCTTTTTTTAGGAAAATTCGCTATACTTGGTTGTTCTGTCAAAGTGACCTTATCCAAAAAAGTTCTTCAACATCAGGCACACCCCTCCCCTGACCCGAGCTTGGGTACACATGCAACACACAGAAGTCATTTCATTCGATGACCATGACCATCATTAACAACCGGACTCCAGAAGGATGCTGATGAAATCTGTGAAGAAGTAAAAAAATAAGAAACCATTACAGATAAAACTGAAAATATGATTCACCCCCACCCCCCCCCAAAAAATAAATATTTACCTTCATATGCTTGAGAGTTATCCATTTCCATTTAAGTGCAACAAATTCTCATTGAGCACTAGAATGTGCACAGCAACAGTTTGGAGTCACCTGTGTGATGCAGAACAATAGCATGAGTACATGTCCATGTCAAGTTCAACCCCCCTCATCATCACCTACAAAATACACAACCATATAGCTATATATATATATATATATATATCTACTGTACTCACCAAGGCTACTGTTAGTGTACATCAAAAGGGCACCTTTCAATCCAGTTGAGATGATCACATTTCATTTGGTGGAATTGTCTCGTACAACACACTGGACCAGCAATACGAACCTCACAGTCAGCATTTTATACTAGGGACGGGGTGCATGCTGAAACAGTCTCATTTCACTTCGTTATCACTTGTCAATTTTCTGCATATAAGAAGAATGCATTGTGGGCCTGCAGAAAAAATCTGGGGACTCTGTGCCACCACGGCACGCATGACTGGGTGCGCCATTAATTCTGGGGGACTTTGTATGTGCTGAAACAGTCTCTTTTCACTTCATTACCACTAGTCAATTTTCTGCACACAAGGAGAACGCATTGTGGGCCTGCAGGAAAAATCTGGGGACTCTGTGCCACTTTTGTGTGTTCTGTGATTGTTGCTGTGAGCTCATAGTCATGATGTCATAGTGACATTTTTACAATTAAAGCAGCATTGCAAGAATGTCCTCACAGTTCTGAACTGTACTTTTTTATGCTACTTTAAATTGCCACAGCAACCATTACTTACGTGCGAGTCATCAGTGACTTGAATGATATGATTCTTCTCACAATTTATGTCTGCTTCTCTTACTCCTACTTTTTTCATGTATGAAAACAAAATGAGCACATCTTCCAATATTGTTCCGACCAGCTTTGTATTTATTTGCAGCTGCTTTTCAATAACTATTGTTCCGTGGTGTCATATAAAACACTGACTGATGCATAGCTGTTAGTTAACAACAGAAGTTATATGTGACAACTACTTGATGTGATGGAGAAAAGCAGAGGAAAACAATGATAAAGACCTGGTCACACTTACTGTCAGCAGCACCAATTTAAAAGGAATGCTCCTTTCATTATTTCACCCATGAAAAAAGGTAGTACAGCACACTCAACTAATGCAAATTATCGTATCATTCCAGTCAGTCAGGATGTAAGTAAAGGAAGTTGCAGCATAGCATTAAAAAATATAGGTCAGAGTTATCAACAGATTGTTGCGCTGCTGCTTTACAGACAGTTACCACATTACATAGTTATGGTGATGCACATAAACTAATAGGTGGGAGCATTACTACCACTGGAATATTTCTTGCTCCACAGAGTGCAATATACGTCTGTGAAAACCAACCATAATTTCATTACAGTGAGTCACGTGATGGAGGAATTAACAATCTGAAAGGCAACCCACATTTGTGCCACACTTCCTCAGCAATGTTAAGATGTGATGGCAGCGGGAGCGCAGGTGCATGCTCCATTATACTGAATGTCCAGCAGCTATCCCAAGCAATGTTTCCTAATGTTATAAGATTCACTTTGTGGTGAACTGTGGGATATTTCCACTACTAAGGCTCTTCTTACTGGAAATATGGCCACACATTTCACAACAAACTGACCATTAACATAAAGAAACATTCGCAAACCTGCACAATTGGATATTCACTGTAAGGAGCACGCACATGCGCTCTCCCTGCCATCATGTCCTAATGTTGCTGAGAAGGGAGGCAGAATGTGGGCAGATTTTCAGAATGGGAATGCCTCTGTCACATGACTCACTGTAATGCATTTACGCATTGTTTCCAAAAAAATGTATTGCACTATGTGGTGCAAGAAAGATTCCCCTGGAAGGAAAATGTGTATGATTTAATAATAACAAAAAAAAAAACATACAACAAAAGTACAACACAGTAGTGGGGTGGGGTCAGGGGGGTGGGTGTTGGTGTGGGGGGGGCAGAAAACAATACCTGGACTTACTATGGCCGTGGGATGCCGTGGTGGTCCAGCAGCAGGTGCAGCACTGAAAGTATTTGCTGCTGCTGTGCTTCCACTCTGGTAACCTGCTGCTCCAAATTAATGAAACGCTTGTTGTTTTCCCTTCAGTGCTGTCCACACCAGGAGGAGGTCAGACTGGCTAACAGGGACTGTGCCAGGGTCCACTGCAGTGGGTAATCCAGATAGTGGGGCTGGTGGTGGACAGGGTGGTGCTGGTGGCTGTGGTGGTGGAGCACCTGATGTAGCCCTCCTCCTTCTCCTCCTACTGCAGTGGGGACTGCTGGGAGGCACATCTCCCACCCCAGCAGCACCCTCAGCCACTGCCATGGAAGGGCCAGCAGGTGGACGCATGGCCCCTTCCATGGCAGCCTTCCACTTTGCCCTGTGGTGATTCATCATGTGGGTGCGCTGGCCACTGGTCCGCAAATGTGTCTCAGGGGGACCATGGCACACCACACACATGGCACTGCACCACTGTGCTGTCTCCCCCTGACACAATTAAAAAACTCCCACACTTGAGAGCTGCGGGGGGGACCAGACACAGTATGCACTTGGTGGGCATGAGTCCCACCACCACCCACTATTGCCGGGGTCACCTCCTGTGGCTGTGGAGGTGGTGGAGTGGGTGCTGCTGGAGCCCCAACAGCTTCTGCTAGTGGTGGTCGTGGAGAAGGTGGATGAGCAACAGCCACCAGTGGCATTGATGCCGCTGCTGCTGCTGCTGGTCCTGTTGCTTCCGCAGGGGAAGCAACATTGGCCAGGAGTCTGGAGCGGTCCAACATAACATGACCGCCTGCCGCCCATGGATCCACACTCCTCCCCTCCTAACACTCCCATGTGCCAGCGACTCACCTCCCCTGACTCCAACCTGACCCTCCATCCTCCTGGGTCTATGGGATGACACACACACTCACATACAAAGACAGTGGACACACACATACACACACACACACACACACACACACACACACACACACAGAGTCAGTCACACACACAAAACAAAAACAAAACTTATACAAAAAAATTCACTAACCAAAAAAAACACTAACACAATACAAACACTAAATAAAATACCTTTAAAAAAGCTGTTTCAATTGGATTGGCAGTAATGACTCCAAGAGCCAAGCAAACTCCTCTCACAAAACAATTTTGCTTTCTCCCTGTACAAATGCAAAGGAGAATGTGAAACTGCTTCTCTGAGTCACTTCCTTCCTGCCCGGCTAAAGCATGTGACTTACAGTACTGCAGGCCATGTGATGTGCCTATTTTCTTCTCATTTCGCCTTACTTCGCATTAAGGCATAATGAGAACGTGAAGTGGTAATGATAACGGGAAGTGAGCACTTTACAGGTCCACTTCACGTTGTCCTCCAGAGACGCGAAGTGGTCATTTCACGTCCACTTCACGGGCAGATTTATAATTCGGTGCATCTCTAGCCATGAGTAGCAGCCAATCAGAAACTTCACATTATCAAGCACATTTTATAATAATTTATTATTATAAAAAGACTTAAGTAACACAAGCAATCTGAATGGTTGAAACTGTTCATATGCCCATACGGTAAATTTGTAGTAACACATGCCAGGCTGTGCCTTAATGCTACATTACAGCATGCATAAGTTGAGATTTGAGGTGCAGCCAAGTGCCTTCAACCACATGTGAAGTGTGGTGGCATTACCACACACCCTGAAGTGTGTTATTGTGCTTATGAAATTATTTGAATAGTTAGAACAGCAGGGGGGGAAATGTAATTGGATCTGTGCCATAATTGACAGCAATGTACAGACATGTGACCACTTTTAATGATTCATATTGTTTGTTTGATTCAACCCCTTTTATAACTTATAGTATTGCACAACTAAAATCATACTTTTTTCTGCTTTTCTAAGTCATAAAACTATCATATAAGTGCAATAACACACCTCAGAGTGTGTGATAATGACATAAAAAACAAGACAGTTAGTCCTTTACTAAATCATATGGTAAAAGTGAAAGCAGATTAAAAACACATGAACTGGGATACTGCCAATCAGAGAATGTAATCTCCTTTTATACTACCAGATACAGTATATTTCTCCCTACATGGCAATCCCCCAATTTACTTAATTCTTTCTGCCTCCATTAAGGGGAGGGGTTAACTCAGTTAACAAGGTTGAGTCAGGTGGGGGAAGGGAGTTAGGTTAGCATTTGCAGGGGATGGTTTTTATGGTTATTACCACCAAAGGCACCACAATTCAACTTGAGGGGTGCTGTGGTGAAAGAGTGTGGAGTGTGCAGAAGTGGTTTAGGAGGAGGAATTAACTGAGCTATCAGAGTTGGGCGGGTAGAAGCAGCAGGGGAGTTGTGATTGGCATATGGGGGGAAGGGCTTTTAAGATTATTAATGACAGAGGCACCAACATTCCAGTGTAGTTCTTTCAGCGTAGTTTTAAACCAATTAGTAGCTTGTAGGCATAGTAGATTTACATGCCATCTTGTGATTGCAAGTTCTGTGTATTCTTTTTCCATAAATAATATGTTTGTCTGTCGTTATTTATTATCCCAGCATCTGATTCTGTGCAGGAGCATCAACACAGTCCAAGAGTATTTATGACAAAGGACATAATTATCACCTTTTTCAGGTAATTCATTTGAAGACTTCTTTGCACAATGCATACACTCCCTTTCTTTCCTACAGTACACCCCAAGAAATGAGCTATGTACTCTAAAGGCAAAATAGAAAACAGTTACACATTGCAGAGACATCCTATCTGTTCTGTAAGTAACACATGGAAGGATGAAAGAATGACATCTTTTCCTGTAGTAAAACCTGATTGATTGTCAACCAATCAGGTTTTACCATATGAAAAAGTCATTTATTCATTCATGCATTCATTCAATACATACTGAACAGAAGATGGCTTTGCAACAGAGGACAGTTTTCATTATTCCTGTTAATCGGGCAGCAAACAAACAACAGTTTTTATAGTAGGTTAGTACCTACTGAGCTGTGGACCCCATTGTTAGTACCTCAACCCCCTCCAATTCAAACATGCGCAACCTGCAACAGCAGCGGAAAAAATGCAATACCTAATCATGTAAATTTCATGATATTCCCTAGTAACATTAACAAAATTAATAATGTTGATTTGATGAAACATACATCGTCATGTTTAAAATGTTAGCACACAGCTACCATCAACTAGTGCTGCTTTTTAACAAGTATACACATACATGTATATCCCTAGGGTAAATACTTGCCAACACAAACAAGCAGTAATTCTACTCTTGATTATAAGAATTACAATACATGACAGAAAATAGTTACATGGATAATTCAGTTTTTGTGAGTTGTGGGGTGTGGAGGTGTTCAGAGTGAAAATGCAGTAGCTTATTTGTCTTGTAGTTACACTGTTAGCACTTAAAGTATATTCAGTAGCTTCAACAAGTAACGAAAATTAATTCTCAGCCCCATGATGTTGGGAATGCTTGTAAATCTTCTGATGGTGAGGCAGATGTTTTGCGGTCACCCATGACATCATCACCATCACCTTTACCAGTTTTTTGATAAGTGCTACTATGAAAGAGACACTCCAGATCCTCCCCTGACCAGAACAGTGTTCAGACGAATAACTGACATCTTTCTTATGGGACTCCACTCTTGAAGTTCCAGGCTATGGGCACTGAGATCTGCAGAACCTTAAGAACAACAACTGTGTAACTAGAACTCTTAGTTTAGTGCAAATTGAAAACTCATCTTTGTCTTACTACCTCCTCCCACCACCACAACAGTAGGTTCCCATAGTTGCACCACTCCCTGTTGATGCCAAATATTGAATTGATTTTACTGATTTGCAAATGTTATATTTTATCTGAAGATCAATTGTTTTCTTTGTCCAACTAGATTAGACTGCTGTAACTTTTTTTTGGTAGCACAGGTATGAGAAAAACAAGTTAGTACACTATGAAGACAATGTTCAAACTTAATCAGATCAATATTTCATAACACTCCCCTTCCCCCCATCTCCACTGGTTAGAAAAGTAGTGAGAAAACAATGGACATTCAGAAGAGTATGAATGTTGGAGAAATGCACATATACTCAATACTCTATTTTATATGAAGGCCTGATTATATTAATATAATTGTGCAGCAAATAAAAATTTTGTAATGGACATCACAGATATATGATTATTGGATGCATGATGGGCGATGGTCATAGGGTAGATCAATTGCTTTGCTTGAGAACACACAGCTGGTGTGGAGCCAGAATTGAGAAAACAGCACAGCAAACAGTGTACTCAATATTAAAGTTATATTTATTGAATCAATGCATTTATTTAACAAAATGCGCTATGTGCAAATGGTGCAGACACAGACAGAAAAAACTTACAACCACAATGATTGGAGTCATGCTGACTCTGGGGGGGGTCTAATTTTGCAGATAGTGCGCTTTTTAAATAAATGCATTAATTTTATAACTCTAACTTTGCTATTGAGTGTGTTTACATGATAAAAAAATTGCAGTGAAACAGACATCCAATTGTCCTCTGTTATCGCTAGATCAGTCTATAATTACGTTGTATAGCCATTAGACAATTTTACATATCACTTACTCCTCCCTGAAATAAAAACAAAAAGTTGCCCTCTCCCTAACATGCTAAAATATTACTGTATGACATGCTTGCTAGATATAAATAATATCATTTACAGAGGCAACATGGTCCAAGGGCTTTAGAGCACAGGCTTGGGAACCAAGACACCAATGTACAAATCCCACTAGAGGTAGTTACAGGCTGAGCAAGTCACCAAACCTTGCACTGCTTTTTTCTACCCAAGTGGCAAAACTGGTGAAGCAGGACCCCACTGAAAACAAGATACTGGTTCATAGATATGCTACCATGAGTAAAAAAATAATAAAAATACAAAATGAATTAAGCAAAACCCAAAGTGTTAGGGAAATACCCATCCTTGTTTATAAAAAACTACTATCTCTGCTGGCACCTTTTAAAAGCAGAGCTGTGTCAACATTCAGGGCAGAAGTACTGAACTTTGTGACAGGCCTAACTAATATCTCTTTCATCTTAAAGACTTCTATATGCATGACATATATATATATATATATATATATATATATATACACTGTATATATATTTATTTCTGTATTGTGTTTCTTAATTTATATTTAAATAATAGTTACATGTGACAATACAGTTGTTTTGCAGTAGCACAGAGTCTTAATGATCAAGAAACACATCATGATCTCCAGATCAAGATTTTGAGACTGAAGCTGGGTCAGAAGCAGGTGTCATACAACAGTTTATGAAAAAAAAAGAAAACAAAGGAGAACAGGGTTAATGGGGCTCATGCACACTCAAACATGAGTCTAAGTGAGATCATCTCAGTCCACCATCTAGCTTGAGTAGTGGTGATCCTTGTTTCACTGAAATAGGTGAACTATGGTGATCTCTATTCTCTCTTTCTCAATGGTGCACAATGTGGGCTTTTTTGTAATGCTTGTTTTATGTTCATATGTAGTCTGAAAATTGGGAAACTTGGGGTAGTTCGATAGTATTCTGTGGATACTTCAGTATCATATTTTGCTGCTTCATGGAATCTAGTTTACTGGTTTTGGGATTGGCAGAACATTTGTTGGAGTGGGCATTTCTAGAGTCAGGAAATGACCCAGAATGCTGGTGTTCCAAACCAGTAACTGGGCTAGATACTGAAGGTCCAGAGCACAGGTCAAGAAGACGATTGGCTCTGTCACCCACACCTTTGCTGATTTCTGTTAAACTGTTTTTCAAAGTTTGCAAGCTCCCTCTACTCAGGGGTGGCTCCTGTCACTGGCATACGTCACTCAAATACTAGTGTGATGCTAGTGTATCAAGGCCATAGCACCAGGATTATACCGGACACAGAATTTATATTCCAAGAGCCTGCCAGCTGAATGCCTAGTTTGGTGTGGAGCACAGGACTTCAGTTGCAGCTAAATGCACTATAACAGGTCTGGTAACATCATTTGTATTCTCCTGTACTATGACAGTGGGGTGTACTGGTATTTATTGTTTCTTCTTTCATCAGTTGAGCCTGCAGGAGTGGGATTGTAGTTGGAAGTGTATGATTATACAGGTTTGAATGTAACAAGTCTTGTAGCCAGTGATTCACAGTGCTGGTTGCACTCAACTATTCAAGTTTGATCTGCAGCCTGCCAAACACTGCATGCATTTTTTCACAAGGCTATTATCATTATTGAAAAAAAATTAAATAATTAAAAAAATACATACGTGATGTGATCTAGAATATTCACATTGCACTTTGTACATGTTAACAAAGAGACAGCTTTCAAACTGCAATACGTCAGGATAAAGATGTTTTTATTTCTGTACTGTGTTTTTGTATTAAATAAGTGTTACATGTGACAATGATGCTGCTTTGCTGTAGCACTGTGCTTCCATGAGCAAGAAACATGTCATGACCTCCCAATCAAGATTCTGAAACTGAAGCTGGGTAGAAGGCACACGCTCACTCAAATCTGAGTCCAAATAAAATCAGATCTTCCTTAATATACAGTGCAAATTGCCACTTTTTTCTCTTATATAGAGTAAGGCTCCCATAGTCTCCATATACACCCACTGATGAACCCATATGGTTAGCATGACAAAGGGGTTTTGATGGCATCATAAATTAGAGGAGCAAAATGGTGGATTGGGGATTTCTGATGTCATCAAAGCCCCCAAATGGATTGCATACCTTCACATTTTATTATTATAATATTTAGATCAAAGGAGGTATATGTTTTCAATTCAGAGCAATGGGCAAATAATGTAATTGGCATAGATCCCTTCCGAAGGAACCTGATATAAAATCTGACATCAGATGAACATGGTAGAAAATTAATACCTTTTTATAAAGGGACATACCTGACTAAACTAGTGTCCCTTTCAATCTTCTGCACATGACCTTACCACTGTTTGATTACTGCTGTCAAGAAGATTTTATTTGGACATAGTCTACCAGACCATAGTGATGAGTTAGTATATGTTAACATTGTAATTCCCAGGTTCAAATCCCACACCACATTTACATGTGATCCTGGGCAAGGTTTGCAGGAATGTCATATTAAAAGAGGAGAGGGGTCAGCCTGGTGGTGCAGAGGGCTGAGGCGCTGGCTCCTTACCTCGTGCCACACCGGTGACCTGGGTTCAGGAATGACCTCAGGCCACTGGGGTGCTGGCTCAGGGGGGGGAGGGTCAGAATGGGATTGAGACTTGGATCTCCCCTCCATGGGATGGACACCTGCTCTGCCATAGTCCCGTTCCCACTGGGTGGAGGTCTGGTGGGTAGCAAAGGCAGTTAGGAGTGGTGACATAAGTCGGAAGAGGGGTAGAGGGGGCCACCAGATCCTGGCATGTGAGTGCGCATCCATGCACATACACGCATGTGTACACCATGGCCCTGGGGGGAAGGTAGTAAAAAGAGAAAAAGACAAAAAATATATTTGAAAAAAAAAGGAGAGGGTGGGTGTACATATGTTTGGTGCCAGCATATTTTTTTGAATTGAGCAAAAAAAACCAAAAATGATCACTTGATCATCTTTCCATTGTTTGTGAGCTAAATTCTATACTTTGCAGCATTCAACTTAAATGTGACCTGCTTCCATGTTTACTGGTTAATTTTTTTTCTATTCAGGACCTAAACCTATCATGCCTGGTAGCTGATCCTGTTCTGTCTTCCAATTTATTTTCCATTTCAAAGCATAACACTTCTAATGTATACATATGCATTGAGAAGAAGAGATAAAGAAAATGTAGCAAGGGAGAATTCTCAACAAGGCAGCTAGAGACAAATAGACAGATCAAGGTGATCAAATGAGCTGTAAACAATTGTGTTAAAAGAGATACTGGTTAAACACTGTCAGTTTATTAATTTGCTTGACAACTCGTCTGAGAATGAGTGAAAATGATACCTGTAGACGAAGTTCAGTGATCAAACTGTTGCAAACCAACACGAGTTGCACAACAAAACAAATTTTCGTTTTAAGCACTTTTAATTTGGAAAATATAGTCAGTCACACAACCTTTCTTTAAGAATGCTTCAGTTGTAATACTGTATCAGTGTTAAGAAGGGAAACATGATGTTTTCTTAAACTCACAATTAACAATATATCATAATATGGGTAGGTACTGGACTGGCTCTGGCTCTTAGGTCACCTTCTGTTCCTTTTCTCCTCCAGTAGTACATTCAGATGTGTACTGCAGTCTGGTAGCATGCATTCAAAATCTTTGCTCAATTGAATAAGAAGGTTGGGGCAGTTGTTAAAAATGGGTTACACTTAGTCTTTCCCACTTCAATCCAATTCTTAAATTAGCATTGAATGCATATATTGTGTAACACTGAAGTAGTACGAGTGACATCAATATAACAAAAGATGTCAATGAAACCTAAAATATGGTACTTTAAAAAAAGTTGCATCTAGGATCATTCTTCTATGGCTAGTATAAACACATTGTGATATATTTTGCAAGTTTACTGAACATATACTATTTAGCATTAATTTATGTGAGTATTGTACATGGCAGCCCACAAGTACTGGGTATTGCTATTGACTGCTGATGGAATTGGCCATATTCTGGCATTAGAGCAAGATTTATGCACTTCACTGATACAACTGTATCTGTTAGTGAACAGCTGGCAGTGAAAAAAAAAAAACCTGACCCTGATATTAATTAGGACTGCTGTTACCCTCACAACTCCCTGGTCTCCAGCAGTCAAGTCAATTAAAATGATGGCAAGGGGACATCTGCAGCACATGTAGATGGCTAGAGGAGGCACACATCAAAAAGAAGTCACACTAACTGTACATTATGAGAGGTATATATCACACTATGGGTAATCAATTTTGCTGTACAATATGTGCACAAGGGAATCTTATTTTAGAAAGATGTTTGGAGAGCTGGCCCACCGGCACTGCGGCAAGGCATCCGTCTGTGGCACTGACATCCCAGGTTCAGGGACAGACCCAGGAGTCAGAAGGACGGCCAGAGGGAGAGGGATTGAGAATCCTGAGTACTGCTGTCCCGCTTCAGGAGGAAGGGTGGAGAGTGTCCAGCACAATGAGAACTCCTGGAGGAGGCTGGGGGTCCCATGCAGCCAGCACCACACGTTTCAGGGGGGCAGGTGGATGCTGGTGTCATTGCATGTCCCCACCCACAGGGAGAAAAACTACAGAAAAAATCTGGCTGCAAATGATGGCCCCACTCTGCTGCTGTTCCCCACTCAGACCGTTGTCCACTGGGGGGGGTCCCACTCCGTGACCCCACCCTGGGGGTAAGCCACGGCTTCGTGACTCATGTTCCCATCCAGGGGGGAAGTCGGGAGATGGGGGGAGTGGTAGGTGGGGTGAGGGACTGGAGGCATCGGTCCCCCAAAAAAAAAAAAAAAAAGAAAGATGTTTGGAGGGTAGGTAGCAGAGACAAAGTGGAATATGTGTGACAGTATAATAAATTATAAATGGGCAAATAGTTAGTGTTAAGTGGTCCATGGCTGCCTTCAGACTATATGTTTCAATGTTTCTACCTATGACAACACAATCATGATCAACAGCAACTCTTAAATCAATACCGGCTACTCTGAGACCGTGGGGGGGGGGCACTTACACAGGCCATCAGAATAAAGATTGAGGAAGGCAAACGAGAGAGAGAGAGTACTTAGTGTGGAACAAGTACAAATTGCCACTTTTTTTTCTCTGATATAAGGCTCTCATAGCCTTCTTATAGACCCATTGATGAATCCCATAATGTTAGGATGACAAAGGGATTTTTTTGTTTGACATCATGAATTACAGGAGAGAAAGGAGGGTTTGGAGATTTCTGATGTCATCAAAGCCCCCAAATGGATTGCATAACTACACTTTTTATTTTTATAATATTTATATATAATATTTAGATCAAAGGAGGTATATGTTTTCAATTAAGAGTGACAGGCAAATGACAAAATTGGCATTGATCCCTTCCCAAGGAACCTCATGTAAAATCTGACATCAGGGCCCAGATATTCAAACTGTCCCAGGCTGTGGCGCAAGGTTGGGTGCAGCTCAACTTGGCTGCGCAGGGGTGTGGACTGGATGATATTCAACGGAGCTGCGCCATGGCTCAGCAGCATTGAATATCACACCCTGGCCACCCGCAGTGTGCATGGCGCAGTGGCACTGCACCAGTGCAAGTGGCCAGAGTGGAGCATGGGGATGCGCTAGCACAAGTTCCATTGCGCTATGCACAGCAACCGCGATATTCAAAACTTGGCATGCAAATGGGGCCATAATGTATGCAATATGCAAATGGGGCCATTTGCATGTCATTATGGCCCCATTTGCATGCAGGTGCGCCGATCCCTGATGACATGCGCCTGGCACCCTGCCAGGCAGCAGCCATCGGGGACCAATGCCCCCTGCAGCCGGCAATGTGCTCCACAGCCCAATCGTGGGCATCTGTATAAAAAAGGAACTAAGTCTTACTTTAGGTTCTAGTGGATATGTTCGCTTGATCACGTACCCGTATAAAAAGACCTGTTTACATCTTGAGGGTCGTGATTGCTGATCGCTGGGTATTTGTACATAGACATGTCTTATATCTTTGGTGGTTCAGGTGGTCCTCCTCACTTGTCCACTGAGCCCCACTGCCCTGCTCCTCCCAGTCAGCCAGCCGGGTGGCAGCACCCCTGCCTGCACGCCGCCCGCCCACTGACTGACACCATCGGTAGGGCTGTGCGCCCATTGGTTCTGCGCGTGAGCCATGGGCATGCAGCTCATACCGCATTATACATTCCAGATATGTGAATGATTCATTCACATATCTGGAATGTGTAGTATCAGTCAGGCTGTTCACGCCAGAACCAATGCAGACAGCCCCACCTATGGTGTCAGTCGGTGGTGCAGGGCAGCAGGCAGGTGGGGTGTTGCTACCTGCCGCTGACCGGGAGGGAGCGGGGCAGGGGCCCAGTGGGCGGGTGGGGAGGTGGGTACCCTAGACCACCAGGGATACAGGACATGTCTATTTTTAATTACAAATGCCCGCGATCGGGCAGATAGCAGTCCACTGGACCACCAGGGATATTGGATGTATTTCTATGTTTATATACAGATGCCCGCAATCGGGCAGATAGCGGTCCACTGGACCACCAGGAATTTTGGGGATCTGATTATTTTACTTAGTCCACAATCGGGTGGGCAGTGGTCCACTAGACCACCAGGGATATTGGACAGATGTTTTTTTTTTTACAAATACCCACGATCGGGCATGGGGGGGTGCCGCCAGGTGCAGCTGGAGCTCGCGTGGCCACCCACAGGTGGCAGCTGCCGTGTTGTGCCCTGCAATGTGGCAGCTCACCTGTGGGTGGCCATCAGTTGTTCCTTTTTTGGGGGGATCAACTTTGTTCTGTCACAGGTAGGGGTTGCGCATGCATGACTCTGCACATTCCGAGCTGAATATCAGGCTGTGCAGAGTATGCATGGGCACACCCCCCCTACCTGTGCCTGCGTACATTACTGATGTGCTCCGGCGCATCGGGATTTGTGCCGCGCACTTTTCCCTTTTGAATATCATACTGGGGTGCATCAGTGTGTTGTTGTGCCATGTGCAACCCTTTTGAATATCTGGGCCCATATGTATATGGATTATGCAGTGATATTATGGGATCCAGCTGTCATGCTCTCCAGACTGCCACTGCCTGGATCTCACACTGCATTCTCAATCAAGTCCATGGCTACTTATTTATAGGCACCAAAGTATAACTCTCCTATTTTTGAACAGCCCACAGCCAATGCTCGCCTCTTCCCCACAGCACTTATGGCAATAGTAGGTACAGAGGTGGAGCAGTAAGCAAGCTAGGAGTAGTGTTGATGAGCTGCCACAAATAGGTGCAAATTGCAGTTCAAACTACAACTGAGTTGAATTTCACATACAGTGGTTTGAAAGCAGTTTGCAGTGACTCATCAAAGGTACTCTTCTCACAAAGTGGGTGGTGCACACCTTCACACCACCTCCTAAATCCACCACTACTTTTATTTTTTTTACAGGCAGACAAAAAAAAACCATCAAGGAACAGGACAATGGCACAGCCTACAGTACATAGATACATAAATACATACATACATATCCTGTACAGTGGGTAAGAAAAAAACATTAGGTCCCACATAAAATGAAGGGAGGACAGCACCAACTAGAGACAAATAGGACCAGCGGTCTCATATATGTGCAAAATAATTAACGTGTATTTCAATATACAGAGAAGATTAAAAGTTCACCAACAGTATTCTTGGTAGAGCAGTCTCAATACAGGCATACTGTAAGTGCTGGCCACTTTTTTGTAGAGAGCAGCTTCAAGCTAAATGTTCAGCAACTTCTAGCCTAATGTATAAAGTTAACTTCACTTGAAAGCAATGGATACAGCTGCAAGCAGTCAAAAACAGCATCCAAAAATATCTTTCTTGCTATTCATTTTTCGTGCCTTTGCAATCTTTGTATTAACTATGTTTCTAAGTGTGTTTCCTAAAAACCTGTGTTTGTTGTGCAGATTATTGTTTGTACCTTTGGACATGCCGCTGCTGTTACTTAATTCTCCCTAGGACTGACGTACAAATTAGACACTGTTCCTACTGTGGTTCTTCCTGGTGACAACATTTTTAACTAAATAAAATAAACTAGGGTTTTCAATTCTAATCCTATCTTGCCATACAAATACCATATTGTCATGTAATATCACTATGTATGGCAAGTCTTTATTGCAGGAATGAACTGAGGGCAAAAGAGGGATGGCGATCGGAGAAGGGGGGAGGAAAAATTCAATGGACAGTTTTATTTTGCAGGAACGGACAGTGTGGGGTGCCACTAGCCACCAGGGACTTAAGGCAGTAGGGGGACGGTGATCGGAGAACGTGAGAGGAAAAAAAATCAAGGGACAGTTTTCTTTATTTGCAGGAATGAGCAGAGGGTACCACTTGCCACCAGGGACTTATGGCAGTAGAGGGATGGTGACTGGAGAATGGGGGAGGAAGAAAATCTAATAGAGAGCAGCTTCATGCTAAATTTTCAGCAAATGCTAGTCTAATGTTTAAACTTAACTTCACTTAAGTCGATAGAGCTGCAAACAAAGCCAAAAATAGCTTCCAAAAATACCTTTCTTGCTATTCATTTTTCATGCCTTTGCAATCTTTGCATTAACTATGTTTATAAGTGTGTTTCCAAACAAACTGCATTTGTTGTGCAAATTATTGTTAGTACCGTTGGACATGCCGCTGCTGTTACTTAATGCACTCTAGGATTCACATGCAAATTAGGCATTGTTCCTACTATGGTTCTTCATGGTGAACAACAATTTTTAACCAAATAAAATAAACTAGGGTTTTCAATTCTAAATGTATCTTGCCATACAAAGACCATATTGTCATGTAATATCACTATGCATGGCAATTCTTTATTGCAGGAACTGACTAGAGGCAAATGGTGGACAGCGATCAGAGAATGGAGGAGGAAAAAAATAAAGGTACAGTTTTCTTTTGCAGGAATGGGGGGGTACCCCTAGTGATATACTGCCACTACAGTGGCACCCGCTCAGTGAACCCCCCACAGCGAAACCCCCACCATGCCTAAATCAGCAGCGACAGGGTTTTTGCATCAAGACACTTTAGGGCAATTGGGGTAAATATCTATCTCCACTGTCTGTGTAACGTGGAGTTAGATATCTATAGTAGGGGGGTGCAGGGGGAACAGCCCCCCTATTGTGCATTGTGATGTTGCTGGTCGGTTGGGGGTTGCGTCATGGTCGAGGTGCCAACAGGTTACTAGCACTGTAGTGGATGTCACAGTTGGGGTTCCAGTGTCATGGATCCCTACTAGACAGTAGAGACTTAAGGCAGTAGGGGGATGGCAATTGGAGAATGGGAAGGAAAACAACATCAAGGGACTGTTTTCATTATTTGCAGGAATTGACTGGGGGGGGTGCACTAGCCAACAGGAACTTAAGGCAGTGGGGGTGGTGATTGGAGAATGAGAGGGAAAAAAAATCAAGGGACAGTTTTCTTTTGCAGGAACAGATGGGGGGTGCTACTAGCCACCAGGGACTTAAGGCAATAGGGGGACAGTGATCATTTAGCCTACAATCATTCTGTTGTTTCTGATTTTAGTAAAATTAAAAATTAAATATATATAAATGTTAATTGCATGGCACTGCATATGGGAACAGTGAGTAAGCAGTGTGTTTAAGCAAAATAAACCATACAATTTTGTGATTTGTATAACCTTTGTCATTACCAGCCATCCCTGACATTGGGAGTTATCACATTTGCATATAGCAGCTCAGAATGAGCTCAGTGAGTGCTCATATACCACATACAAAGCTGGAAATTACAAAAGCAAGCTGAAAAGTTAAAAGCATGGCTTGAAGAAAAGCTGATATGTCTAAGAGCACCAGTGTATTAAACAATTAAAACTGAGTGTAATAAAGTTGATGAAGTGAACAACAGACTATAACAGTAACCTAAAAAAGGTCAATGGGAATACATTCATATTACCATGTGGTATGTTCTTTCTACAGAAATTAAAGAGTATTATAGAAATTACATTATTAATAAATAAGTGCATATGCAAAGAAACAAAGCTAAATGTCCAGTTGCTGTTCCAGTTTATTATTTAAACTTCTTCCTGTAAGATGTGCAGTCTGATGCAATTTAAAACCTGTAACATTAAATCAGAGAAATATTAGCTAAAGTAATTACTTTTGCATATGTTGTCTCCATATTACATAAATTGCAAAATATCTAGGTTTTTGCTCAGTCCTGTGGGTGCCAGGGATCGAAGGGAGTAAACCCACCTGGATTCTTTTGTAAGTAACTGTTATACACAGTTATCAATCAAACAATCAATCAAAAATGTATTTATAGTGCACTTTCTTGCATGTCAAAGCGCAATTACATATTAAAATAATATCAAACATAATAAATAACAACATTAAACAGTGAAAGTAGCAGTAAACTTATTCAAACGCTAGTTCAAACAAATAGCTTTTTAGGGCCACCTTAAATGACTTCATGGGCAGACGCTCTCTAATCTGACGAGGTAGAGAATTCCACAGGGTTGGTGCCATAAAAGAAAAGGCTTGGCCACAGATGACTGAAAACGAACCCTGGGAATCTCTAGCAATCCCTTGTCAGTGGAGCGGAGTGGGCGAAGAGGGTGGTAAGGTCGAAGAAGATCTTGCAAGTAGCCCAGTCCCTGATCATGTAGGGTCTTATAGGTCAGCAACGCGACCTTGAAAAGTGATTCTCCACCACCCCGGCAGCCAGTGCAGTTCGTGCAGCACAGGGGTGATATGGCATGTTCTTGGTAACCCAGTCAACAAACTGGCTGCAGCATTCTGCACCAGCTGTAGGTGACGGAGATCCACTCCCAGCAACCCTAGATATAGAGCGTCACAGTAATCAAGATGCGAGGAAACAAAGGCGTGGACCAACACAGGAAGTTCATCGTGTGGAACACGGTGTTTTATCCGAACGATATTCCTCAGTTGATAAAAGGAAGACTTGACAGCGGCAACACCTGTGCCTTCAGTGTCAGCCCATTGTTAAGAATTATGCCCAGATTTCGCACCTGTTCAGAGGGTCTCAACTGGTTACCCCCTAGTACAAGGCCAGAGGGAAACCCAGGAGCCAACTTCTCTACACAATGACCTGGGTCCACAACCAACACCTCAGTCTATTACGGATTCAGTTTCAACCAGTTAGCACTCATCCAGTCCTGGATCCCAGCGAGGCAGTTGTTAAAGACCGATAATGAGTCATTCTGTTCGGGTACAAAGGACATATAGAGCCGAGTATCATCTGCATAGCAGTGAAAACTCAGCCCATAACACCTTATAATGTCTCCCAATGGCAGCATATACACTGTGAACAACATGGGGGAAAGCACAGAACCCTGCAGCACCCCACAGGACAGAGCAAAGGGGACTGACAAAAAAATTTCTGAAACTACCCTCTGACTTCTGCCTGTGAGGAAAGAGGGGAACCATCTGAGGACTGTTCCTGACAGCCCGCAGAATAGCCGCAGGTGATCTAGCAACATCCCATGGTCCACGGTATCAAACGCTGCAGAGAGATCAAGGAGGACCAAGATCGAACGGCTCTTCTGATCTCTCACTCTTAGGAGATCATTAAGTACCCGAACCAATGACATTTCAGTACTATACTTCTTCCTGAAACCAGACTGGAGAGGATCATAGACCTCATGGGTGGTAAGAAAGTCATCGAGCCGCAACGCGACTACTTTCTCAATAACCTTGCCCAAAAAGGGCAGGTTAGAGATCAGTCTGCAGTTAGCAAGACAGTCTGGGTCAAGGGAAGATTTCTTCAAAAAGGGTGTCACAACAGCCTCCTTTAAGGTCTCTGGAAACACCCCTAGGTCCAAAGAGCACCAGACTATCTCAGCAAGGACTGGTCCAATCACATCCATGCACCCCACAAGGAGGCGCGTAGGACCAGGATCCAAACTACAGCAGGTCGGTTGCATTTTTGATGATTGATTGTTATATTCAGGCAATATTGTTATTTCTTTGAAGGCATTCTCTAAGATTCTGGTCCTAGGGGCCAAAAGTGTATCATGATTCAAGCTACCTGCCTTTCTTCTTCCAAGTCTAGTGTTTTCCTTGTATATTCTGTGTCTAAAAATGTGTTATGCAGAGTAACTGCCTGTGTCTCTAAGGTCTGCAAGGCAGAACAATTTCTTCGGATATGCATAAATTGTCTGTATGATACTGTTTGAAGGGTAATAGAGGAATGTACTCTCATGGCCATTAATAGCATACTGCCACTGGAGGGTTTGTAGTAAGTGCTGGTGTGTATTTCATTCAGCATCTGTACATAATGTAATGTCTAAGTATGTCAGCTTTGTCCTATGTATGTTCACCCTACAATCTGAAGTTAAGTAATTGTTAAATAAGTCACAAAAGACATAGGTGACTGCTGGTCCACATCTCAAAATACAATAATTATCATCTACCCATCCCCCACATACCGTACAGAAAGTACCCTATCAGCAATTTGTCCATATCCAGAGAAACATTTCTGATTTATGAATCTTTGAAGACAGAGGAAGACACTATGTATAACAACATTTTTGGACAGAGAATATACAAAGGAAACACTAATAAGCAAGATAAAAGGCATGCAGTTTGAATTGTGATTACACTTTTGAGCACTAGGACCAGAAACTCAGACAATGCATTCAACAGAATTAGACTAGTGACAGAATATAATAATCTATGATTAAAAATTCCACTATTATCAACAAACACTGGTACATATTGATGGGTCACAGTAGATTATTTGCAGCACCAGGAGAAAGACCCAGCATTAAGCATAGATGAGAATAAGAATAGGGGACAAAATAACAAGTTATCAATATAGAAGTTCTAGAACAAAATAAACACTCGGCTATCTTTGCCTTCATCAGGGGTTTACTGCTGCGATATTGCAGTGTTAATATGGTTCTACTGGGAATACATTTTTCCATCACTGAGTGTTAGAAATGTACAGATCAGACAATTTACTAATCGTGATCCAGATGTTGTAATTTATGGGATTTATTGTGCATGCAAGAAAATTAATGGGGATGGCACAGATTCAGTGAGGCTCCCCTTCCCCAACCCCAGAAATGATTGGCCTCTGGAGTGGGTTATGCAGTGATTTGTGCACATTTGTCAATATGTAGGTGACCAGATGTACGGGATAGTCTACTGTTGAAAATTCCTTAGTCTTACATTAATTCCCTAACAGTATAAGTAGCTTCATGTCCATTGTAGGTTCACATGGTGCCATCTTTTTAGATCTTTTTATCAGTAGCGCCATTTTCATCAGAATCATAGGGTTGCAATTGTCCAGTTGAGTAGAATCATAGGGGTTGTGAAGCTTCTTCACTCATCAAATGTTATTCATGTAATTACAAAATAGTCTTGTTTCCTGTTCTCATATTACCTCTCCAAATAGAATTCATATGCTGTGTTAAAGATCAACTCTGTGTTAGTAGGACAAAAATAGTAGTAAGTATAGTACAAATTGCATTCAACTGTTAAACCATTCCGTTGGTTTAGCATTGCTTTTTACAGATGGCAATGCACTGGCAGCTCATACTGTACTGCTATGTAATGTAATGATATGGATGTCCATGATGTGTGGTTCCTCTGATGTTTTGCCCTGTTATTCATCTGCACTGCACTTTATGTATTTCTCAATGCAAAAATAAAGGTTATATTATGTGCCATTCTGTGTGTATGGATGATTTTTTTTATAACTATATTTTTTTGTGTGGCATTCTAGCAGTAGTCCGTTGCTGTTCCAGCTTTGCCCCCCCCCCGACACAAGCACACACAAATTATGTAAACCTTATAATTCATACATTTCATCATGTATTAATAATAAAACTCTGTCAAAATTAGTATGTGTGCTTGTCATATTATGAGAGAACTTACAGTTTCTGTCATTATTTATAAGGCATATAATGTACTTGTTGTAAGGGTACACTTCCTGGTTGCACTCAGGTCAAGTGGGGTCACACTTTGGAGGGAAAATTGAGAGTTATTACTAACACTGTTTCAGGTGGATAGTGTAATGCAGTAGTTCTGCTTACTTTCTCCACTGTTACATAGGCATTATAATTTCTGTGTTAGGTGTTTCATCATGGTCATCAGCTGTGCTAATGCAGGTTGCAGCAAGACACATAAAAGCAGGGTAAGTCTTTTCCACTTACCCAAAGATGACAAGTTGCAGAACATGTGGACAGACCAGATAAAGTGAACATGCGATAAATGGGTGGGTCCCAACAAGTATAGCTTTCTGTGTAGTAATCACTTAACCCCAGACTGTTTCGAGACCACGTGCATGATGATGCCTCTGTTTAACCTGCCTGCATGTAAATGACTGAAGATGGATGCTGTTCCCACTATTTTCCACAACCATCCTTGACTGGGAGCAAGCATAAAAATTATGTTGGAGATGATACACAACACTCAAGAAACAGAAGAGCCGTACATTTGAAAAGTGGTAGCGTGCAGCAGTAAGTTCATGGTTTTCTACTTTCTACCTTTTCATATGCTTTGCTGTCTGATGTGTCATTTGCATGTCACAGTTTACTTGCTGTGCTGTAAAATGTTGTTCCCCAGCATTTGCATCACTCCAGAAAAGCACTTCAGTGGTATCATTGCTGTGCCAGTATAGGAGCACTGAAACATATACACATAGAAATTGTCGGCTGATAAGGACCACTACACACATCCAGTATGCCTATAGGCCCTTCACTTTTCTGTGTCATGCAATCCGATCTGTCCTGAGACTTTTCCCCTTCTTCCCACCTGTAAGGTGCCCCTATGTTTGTCCCAAGCATTTGCTCATTCACACCACCTCCTGTGCCACACTATCATAGTTGTCTACTAACCGTCCTCCCCCCCAAAAAAAAATAATTCTCACATTTCCCCTTGACCTGACACCTTCTGATTTCATATCATGTCATCTTCTTCTGGTATTCCCCATTGCTTGTAACATTTCTTCTCCCTGCACCTTGTTTATGACCTTTGGTTACTTGTCTTTTTCTGTCATGTCTCCCCAGTTCCCTCCTGTTCTCCAGTGTGTACATAGTGAGGGCCTTCAATGCCTCCTTGTATGTTTTGTGATTGAAACACTATTCCATCTTAATAGCCCTTCTCTGCAGTGCCTTCTGCATGCAAATATACTTACAAATGTGCTACTTCCAGAACAGCGCAGAGTACTGTACTCCAGCTACGGCCTCACAAGTGTTTTATACAATGGCATCCCCATCTACTGCCTTCTGCTAGTGATACTTCTGCCTATACACACAATCATACCACTGGCTTTCCTTGCAGCTTTTATACTCTGCTCAGACTGAAATGGTAACCTCAAGATACCCATCTTCCATGGTGATTGTCGTCAGCAGTGACACTACAGCATGCAGCATGTATTGGTGGCCATCTGCAGAACAATGCTCTGCATGTTATTTTGCTGACCACCTTGATGGGTATCTGATGTAATCTAGCACTGTGCTGTTTAATATCATTCTTGAGTGTTCACCACCCAACGTTGGTACACTGCCTACACAGGTGACCACAATACTGACATGGTTGTTGTCCTTGGCTACTATTTGTCAGAAGGAACACATTATAGACTGACTAGGTGAAATATATCTCTCGAGTCATGGTGTTTTCTTTCATTGTTGTTACGGTTCTGTTTTCTGCAGTATGACATGCAGGGGACATACTTCAATATGGTGTCACAATATTTCACATTGTGTAAGGAGAAGCTGTAGGGGATGGTACACGTACTATAGTGGAAAGTACCCATTTCAGACAACAAAGTATGACATGTGGCCAATGCTCCATGCGATTCATTTATAATTACTTTAGCAGTAATGGTTGTAGGTTGGCAGGCATTGCAGTGATTGCTTAGAAAGTGATATACAGGCGGTCATGGTCCTATACCTGTGTCATTTTTGGGCAGAACCATCAGTGACTGTAACAATTCTGATCTGAGTTACAAGTCATTGTAGACAGTGGTGCCCAGACTTGGAGAAAGTCACAGTACATTAAAGTGCTGCAGTTTTTTTGGCTTACCTGCAGAAGGATACCACTACATTTCATACAAAATAATGCAGATATCACAGTGTAAGAAGTGGTTCTGTCCCTGTTATTGGCCACACCACAAGTATTGTAATCAACCTTGTTGAGGCTCCTTCTTAAGCATTGCCAGACAATGACACATATACTTCTAACATACAAAGAGAAGCTGAGGGTGGAAGGACAGAGGATTAGGAAGGCTAAAGCGGAAATAGGACAGAATTGCTACAAAGACCAAATGGACAGACGGGATGTTGTTTTGGTACATGGGGGAAAGGAGGAAGGTAAGACAGGAGATAGCAAGGATTAAGGGGGAGGGGGTATTTCAAGTGTAAGGAGACTTTGAAAAAGTTGAAGTGCTGAATTGATGTTTCAGGTCGACTTTCATGTCAGAGGTGGAAGGAAGGGGACCAGTGCTAAGCAACAAGGGAAAGGAGAGTGGGGTTGTGGATCCTAGCCCAGTCAGTGTTGAAGAGGTTATGGGAGGAATTAGGTAATTTGAGGGTGGACAAGGCCATGGGCACAGATGGTCTACACCCTAGATTGCTCTGGTAATTAAGGGAGGTACTGCCAGATCCACTGGCAAGGTTATTTAAATTGTCCCTGGCTACAGGGAAGTTACGGTAGGACAGAAACAAGGAAGGTGTGGTGATACTTCATAAAACTGGCAGCAGGCAGGATGCAGGCAATTATCATCTGATCAGTCTCACATTGCTGATGAGTAAAGTAATGTAGGCAATATTGAGACTAAGGGTTGTTATCTACTTGGAAGAGAGTGTGTGCTGCAACACATTAGGCAGCATGGCTTCACTCAGGGATGGTCATGTCAGACGAACCTGATCGAATCCTTCAATGAGGTGACAAGTGTGGTTGATGAGGGTGGGACTATAGATGTGCCCTACCTGAACTTTGGGAATGCCTTCGACATGTTGCCCCACAGAATATTTGTTAATAAGTTGCTGAGTTTTGGAGTGGGGCAGAAAAATACAACATGGGTGGAAAGTTAGCTGATAGGTAGAAGTCAAATGGCAGTAGTAGATGGGGTTCACTTTGGGGAAACAACGGTGATGACTGTGGTCACCCAGGGGTCGGTGCTGGGGCACATTCTGTTTAACATCTACATCTGGTGACATAGCAGAGGGCTTTCAGGGTATAGCCTGCATTCTTGTGGATGACACAAAACTCAGCAACAGGGTGGACACACAGAGGGGAAGACGCAATGAAGAATTATGTAAGGTTACTGGAAGACTGGTCAGACATATGGCAGCTGAAATTCAATGCCAAGAAATTCATGGTGATGCACTTGGGAAGGAGGAATTCAATTCAATTCAATTTATTGGAACGCAAACTTGGGAGAAAAATCTATTTTACAATTGTGTCCATAAAGATAAAGACATACACACATACATACATACATATATACATACTTGAAACATTTAACATGAGGACACATCACGTACATTAGTTACATATATTCACAAGCAATGTAATTATGATTCATTAGCATAAGGTCACGCACATTAATTACATGAGTTCAAAGACAATACAGTTATATTTCATTTAAAGCAGCTACATTCACATGTCATAAATCCAAGGAGCAGTCTTTTGAACCGTGATAACAAAATAATAATAGATATTAATTTCAACTTTATTTAGATTGATATCCAAATCATAGGGACAGCAACAGCCAATCTATAACTACCAAATCTGGTTTTAAATCTTGGTAAAAAATACTGAGGCAAGTCAGTAGATCTCAATGAATATTTGTTTTGACCTTTAGAAATAACAGATCCATACAGATACGAAGGTAACTTATCCAGGGCAAATTTATAATTCTACATTCAAATACCACATACACACTAGGGGGGAAATAATGGCTGCAAACAGGCAGAAGAAAGATCTAGGAGTTATAATCACTGATGACTTTAGGGTGGGGACCCAGTGCAGCAAGATGGTGGGCAAAGCTAACAGGATGCTGTCGTGCATTGGGAGAGGAATACCCAGCAGAAGGATGGATGTGCTGAGGACACTGTGCAGTTCCATGGTGAGGCCACACATGGAGTGTGGGATGCTGTTCCAGATGCCCCATCTACGAAAAGATGGCATGGAAGAGGTGCACAGAATGTCCACTAAAATGGTGCATGGGCTAAGTGTGAAGACACATGATGAGAGTTTGAACAAACTGGATTTATATCCACTGGAAACAAAATGGGGAGAAGGGACATGATCAAAAAATTCTAGTTTGTCAAGGGTATTAATAAAGTGGGGAACAGCTTATTTTCAAGGAATAGTAGATACAAGAACAAGGGATCATGGACTGAAGGTGGTATGGGTAAGGTTTGGGGGAAACATTTGGAAGTAATACTTTACGGTGACAGTGAGCTCTGGAAAGGACTGGAAAGGAGGAGGTTGTGATGGCCAGTATAGTGGAGGGTTTCAAGAAGGCCTGGGACAAACAAAAGGGGCAGTCAAGGGGAGGAATGGGAGTACTCTTGGAGGTGGAGGGGACAAGTAGAGGGGAGAAATGGGCAGACTCCATGGGCCTTTTCTGTTGTCATATTTCTATGAATCCATCATGAAGCACTGTGAAGGACTGCCATGCCTCTTTCCTGCATGTTGACTGTAACAGAAGGGACTTGACGAGGTTGGAAGAATGGTCAAATGTATGGCAGGTTAGATTCAGTGGAAATTAGTGAAAAGTAATGCACCTGGAAAACAAAAACCCAGGGAAAGAGTACACAGTGGTGGGTGAGATACAAACAACAACAAAAATGGAAAGGGACCAGGGGGTAATCATATCAGACAACCTAAAGGTGGGCAATCAATGTGAGAAGGCAGTAAGGAGGACTGGGTGGATGCCGGGATGCATAAGGAGAGGCATCTCCAGTAGAAAACAGAAGTTGTTATTCATCTGTACAGACAATTGATGAGACCCCATCTGGAGTACTGCGTGCAGTTCTGGAGACCCCATCTCCGCAAGGACATAGACAGGATGGAGTCTGTCCAGAGGAGGTCAACTAAAATGATGCACTGTCTGCACCAGAAACCATACAAAGACAGACTAAAGGAGCTTAATATTTATACCCTCCAGGAAAGGAGGGAGAGGGGTGACATGATAGAAACATTCAAGTAACTCAAGAGAATCAACAAAGTCCAAGACGGTAGCATCTTTCAGAAACAGAGCTATGCAAGAACAAGGGGGCACGATTTGAAGATAGAGGTGGGACAGTTCAGAAGTAATGTGAGGAAGTATTTTTTCATGGAGAGAGTTGTAGATTCATGGAATGCCTTCCTGAGGAGGTTGTGAAGTCAAAAACAGTGAGGGAATTCAAGAATGCATGGGACAGACATAAGGCAGTTCTAGTGGGGGTGGGGTAGGAGGAACCAGGCTGTTGGATAACTAGGATCTGCAGCATATCCATAAGGTAGGGAAATGGGCAGACTAAGTGGGCCAAGCGGTCCTTATCTGCTGTCAAATTCTATGTTTCTATGTAACTGTTACTGTGTTGCTACCTGTGACACCTTGAAATTGTGACAATTAAAAATACAAAATCGAAAGGTGTTTAATGGCTGTGATAGGTTCTTCCTAGGATGTTTGGTTAGTGAGCCATGCTGTAAACATACTGTGCAACATCCATGCATTACATGGATGGAGTATTGATAATTATATGTCTTCCTGCTGACTCTCCACCTTGAGGACAGGACTGACGTTGCATAGTGCATTTGCGTGAATGATAGCAATGACATTACTGCTGTTGTTGGTTCCAACAAGCAATGCCAGCATTACTTATTTTTACATTTTACTACAGCAGTCTGTCAAAATGTAGTATGGTTGTGTGTTTGAAAACGCCAGCATTTTTATGCTTCACAGTGACCTGGTTTCCAGTGAACAAAAGCTTCAACTGCCCTATGCTTGTTCACACATAGGTCATTCATGAGTTAATGTCATAGTATGGCAAATGACAAGAACAACAGGAACCACAGGAACAAGCAGAACAAATCAGTACCATAGATATTGTCACAGATGATGTACTCGACATTCCATCAGCCAGTTGCACTGACCATTGTGGGACCTCTGTGGCCATTCAATGTCGGGAGCCTGGAACTTCTGTGAAGGTGCAGACAGACAAACGTTTTGACCGTAGGTCTTGTGGTAAGTTGACGATAACCACTAATTAATATATCCACATTATGTCTCCAATCCATACATTTATTTTTGAGGAGGGCTATCGTGGTATTGTGATAAGTCATATTTAGATTTAAATTTACTTCAGCTCCTTCACCCCACCTCTTACTGAGCAATCACCTTAGCCCTGTGAAGCTGCGATTATGTGATTCTCCTTTACAAGTGCAGTTGCAGCCACAGAGGATATTTGTGAGCCTGCTAGTGTAATTCTACAAAAATCCTGAACTGTTTTTATTGAAAATATAGGTTTATGACCATTTATGTCGATACTAATTTTGCCCATTATGGCAACATTTCTGCATTTTTGCAGACATGTGACCTGGCTCTGAGTGAGAATATGAGCCTCTCAGCTGGCCGGATGGTTTCTCCTACAGAGTTCTTTTTCAACCATGGAGCCGGCACTTTGTAAGAATCGAAAGCAGTAGAACACTACCTCCTATGTCTGTGACAGGATTGCTGAGCAGTGTTTTGTGGTTCTATTGACTAGAAAACACTCTAACACCCCCCAAAAGCACAATCAAGTGATGCACATTAATGAATAATAGTAGCAGTCCTGGCGAGTGGTGGGGTGACCAGACCAGTGTGCTTCTGTACCTGCTGCAGATTTCCATAAAATTGCATTGAGTTGTAACTGATGGACTATATAATTTCGTACTGTGTTGTTACTGCATAATTTTGAAAGTTTTCATTTGTGCTGTTTCTTTTCTCACCTTTACCTTCAGGAACCCAGACTATGTCAATCACAATCAAATCTGTCCAAACTTGTGTCGAGGAGAAAGTGCTGGTTGATGCTGAAATACAATGTGATTTGCTCTTCACCTTCAGCTGAGTTCCACAATCCACACCAGTTAACCCCATGGATATTACCTTCTCCACAACTTTCTCAGAGGCAACAGCTGTTTTCGCATTGGAAGACCACAAGGATTCAGATTATTAGCCTTTGCACACAGACTACAGTGACATTGCAAGGTACCCCCTTTGTTACTTTACCACATTTTTTGTGTAAATGTGCAAGTCTTGGGAGGAGGGATGGCCATACTTTGAGGGATAATATAGAGCAGTATGGTACTATGATGATTACAAAACTGGTTTATTGGTTTATTGGGATGAAGCTAGTGCTTAATTATAAAAAAGCAAAATCTATTCTCTTTCACGGCTCACAAAGTAAGCTTAAAGCCAAGCCGCTGATAGTCAGGAACTACTCTGGATTTGCCTTGGAACAGACGGAATCTTTTAAGTACCTTGGGGTCGTTCTGGATTCTACCCTATCCTACACTAACCATATCGAACTTGTTGCCAAATCAGTGAATGCCCACTTAGGTCTCCTCTACAAACACAAGCACTACTGAACCAGTCAAGCTCATAAGCTTGCAATTCAAAGCTCTATTGTCTCAATAATAGACTATGGTCTAGTGATTTATGGAGCTGCCTCAGATTCTGCAATAAGGCATATATCTAAAGCTTTGAATAAGGCTTGCCGACTTCTTCTAGGGACTGCACCACAGACACACACTTGTGATCTCTCTGAGCAGGCTGATTGGCTACAGTTGCAAGGTTGAATTTCATACCACACCTGCCTTGTTGTAAAGAAGGCCTCCCTTGGTCTGCTGCCCACTGGAGTGCAGAATCTCCTCAGCCTGTCTGGTAATATCCACCACACCAGAAGCTCAGATACTTCCACCTTAATATTTCCATTGTCGCACATCTCAAGGACAGCAGTTTTTTGCTTTCAGAGTTCCTAAATGGTTTAATTCCCTGATCAAGTGAGGTTGCAAACTCTGCCACACTTGGCCCTTTTAAATGGAAGCTCCATGATTACCTTGTTGCCCTTGCCTCCTGCCACTGTTTCACCTAATCAGATGACCCCCTCACCCTGGGCAGTTTCAGTTACCCCCCTTCCTTCCCTTTCCCATTGCCTCATTGTACTCCTTCCTCCATCTCTATCTCTCCTACTCTTTCCTCCTTCCTACCTACCTCCCCTCACCACCCAGAAAAAAAATCTTTTCCCACTACTGAAACTTGGCCAAATGCTAACCTGGCTCACCTCCTCTTCCCCTGCATGCCCCAACTACCTTCTGCTACAGTAACTTATTTTCTAATTTCTCCTGCTAACCCTCTGCTAACTTTGTTTTGTAACTTACCCCTGCAATCCCTTCTAAGCCTTCCTGGCTAAGCACTTTCCCCTTGCTGGCTCATGTTTGCCCCTGGTACGTACCTTCAGTTGAGGCCTTTTGCCTCATCTTTCCACTTCCCTCTTTTTGTTGACAAGGACTTACGGCGGCTGCCCCCCATGGCTACCCCTTTACTAACATCTACATCTCACTAACCTTGCACCCATTTTGTCCACTCTGTCACTCCCATTTTTTTTTTTTTTAGATGTTTGTCTTTTGAGTTTATCTTGACTTCCCTTGCCTCCATTATGTGTATGATAATCACTAATTATTGATTACTTGTATATTATATTACCTTTCTGTAAACTTGTACTGTTTATTTCGTATGCGTGAATACTTGTACTGCATTTGTCTATTGTTAATCTGAAAGTTAAATAAATAAAACAATAGCCATAACTGAATATTTACAGCGTTTCTGCAACAGCAGGCACATATGCTGCTCAGAAAATGGGGGTGGGGGTTGGCAAAGGTGGAACTACAGGCATGTGTTTTGGGTGGGTTTATTTTTTTGGCACAGTTCAAATTGTTGACAATGGGCATGTAATATAATTTTGTCACTACTTGTAACTGTGGTGGGACCGCAATGAGTGGGACATCCATCTGAGACAGTGTAGAAACAAGGGTTTCTGTGTTTGTGCCATCATATTTTTGTGGCTGTACAAATAAATAAAACCAAGAAAGAAAGCAAAAAGAGTGGAACACAGTAGAAATCCACCTCTCATGCGGGAGTGGGGGTTCAGAAACACCCTGTCGCATGGGCCTGAGTCATGCATGCTGCACATCTCCCTATGAAAGCATCGCTTCTGAGCCTTGCTGTACAACATTAATCATACCAAGGTGTGCACTGTGGTATCACAGTGGATGATTGCTTTCTGAACATCAGTACAGTAGCAGCCACAGACACTGCCAGATATTTCCCAAAATTTCTGTGATATTTCCAGAAATATCTCCTGCTTTCTGCATTTCCATAGTAGGGGCAGCAAAGAGAAACTCTTCAGAAATTTTGTGAAATATCTGGAAATAGCTGTCAATGTCTCTGGCTACTACCACGTGCTGTGTAATCAGTAAGAAATATTCTGCTGTTATGTGCAACTAAGTCACGTGTTCCACTGCATGCACAGATACAAATGTGTCCACACAGTGAAAATGCTTTTTTTTGGTCAAAACTGTTTATTGGGGAAAAGAGATGTGCATACATATCTTAATACATCTTAGCTTTACAGCATTACATGTCTCTTCACTTTACATGTCTCTACATTCTTACATGTCTTAACATTATTACATACTTAAGCAAACAGGAAATGGGAGTCAGGGCATACCAAGGTCTAGAGATAACATCAGTGTACAAACATACTCTTATAGTCTATACTCCTTTGAGAGAGAGAGATAGCTCTGTTAGGCAAGGACACATCAGATCAGATACATTTAGAAGTGAGCATCCCCATGAATACAGACCAACAGAAAAAAATCTAATGTAACAGAGATTTAAAGGGGAAAAGCCCCGGATTCCACCGCATCTGGCAGAGGTTGCCAGGTTGCGAACAATTCAGGAAGTGCACCTCTCGATCCCTGCTGGGCACGTTCTATAACCATGCATGCTTTTAAGTTTTGTGCCTATCTGGTGATCGATGGGGGTATTGGTGACATCCACTCCTGTGCTATCATTCTTCTGTCATTAATGAGTGCTTGGGACCACAAGGGGTTAGATGCTCTCCGACTTGGGTGAGCAGGGTCTGCACCCAGAAAAAGTTCTAAGGGTGATTTAAAGGGGGGCATATCCCAATACCTTGCACATAATATCATGGACTGAGTGCCAAAATGGGGCCACCTTAGGGCAGGTTAAAGCTAGGTGAAAAAAATATGCCTCCATCACTTCACATTTAGGACACAGCTCTGATCTAGCAGTATCCATGCTGTGAAGTCTCTGAGGTGTCATATACACCTTATGTAGGAAGTTAAACTGTATCTGGCACAACTTGTTGCTGCATGGGCAAGTCAGATAGTGTGTACAAGCTAACTTCCAAGTATGCTGGTCCAAGGCAAAGGAAAGGTTCTCACTCAATCTGTTGTGGCTAATCCTGTCACGATGGCACTAGTGACCTTGCAGGATATGATAGTATACAGATAGGGGTTTCTGCATGGGTTGTGGTTTAAAAAGTTCTTCCTCAAATGGGGAAATGTGTGGTCATCCAAATTGTGGGGATAAATTATCTCCACATTGTTGGCGAACTCTCAAGTATAAAAATAAATCCCCAGAGGGGATGCCACACTCACGGCTAAGGGTAATGAAACTTTTCAACTAACCACCTTCGTATAATTGACTAATAGCTATGAGCCCCTTTATCCTCCATGCCCAGAGCCTCTGCAAAACTACTGGGGAGTAACTTCCCCTCTGTTTCATGGCTAGAAGTATGCTAATATTTTGGGACATACGTCCTGCAAAATCAATGCACTGGTGTACTTGTAGCCACACCCACTTAGTAGCTGCTGTAAAAGGGTTGATGACTGGATCCATGCTCAATCCTCCCCGTGCCCCAGCCAAGGACTCATTTTTAGAATTGCCATGCAATACATCCTCCTCAAGGCCTAACCAGGGACAGTCTTGATCAGGGATGGTAATAGGGATAAAGGCCAGTTGCGCTTCCCAATACTATGCTTTACAATTCGGCAAACCCTCTCCTTCCTCAGTGGGGACATTGTAATATCAACTTTCTAACTTTAGCTCTGCCTGATCACCAAAGAAATTTATATCAATAGCATCTAGCTGTTTGAAGTGTATCTGAGGTACTCTAATAGAAAGGGCTTGATATAAATAAAGAACCCTCGATAAAACAGTCAATTTAATCACTCCAATTCTACCCAGCAAAGACAGAGGCAAGACCGTCCACCTCTCACAGTCCTCCAAAATATTGGCTAGAAGGGGTTTAAAAATTCAATTTGTATAAAAGTTTAACTGAGGTGGACAAATACACCCTAAGATACTTAAGCTTGGAGACCATTTGCAAACCACTAAGGTTCTCTATCAACTGGGCTCTGTTTAGGGTCCCTACCAGGAGCAGTTCACTTTTAGTCCAGTTAACCCGATGCCCTGAAATCTCCCCAAATCTCTGCATTAAATTGTACACCAAAGGCAAATCCTGAGCTGGGTTCTGAGGTAAAGGAGCTGATCATCTGTGTACATGGCAATTTTATGCTCCTTCCATCCCCTACAAATCCCTGGATCCCAGAGTCCATTCAAAGTGCTGCCCCTAGGGGTTCCAAAGAGAGAGAACATACCGGAGGGGAGATAAAGGGCAACCCTGCCAAGTGCCTCTCCCAAGTGGGAAGGGGTTTGAGAGTGTCCCATAACCACTATTTGTGTTTGGGGACGGGTGTATAGAGTGCGTACCCAAGACCGGAAAGCAGGCCCTACTCCCAATCTGTGCAGGCTATCAAAGAGATACCCCCACTCCATGCAGTCAAAGGCTTTTTCAGCATCCAAAGCTACCACTGCTGCCCCATGATACCGTTTAGTCAGGCCCCACTTATAAATAATGTTCAGCGTACACTGAATGTTATGTTTCCCCATTCTTCCCTTCACAAACCTAGACCGATCTGGGTGAATTAACTGTGGTAAGAGTGGGTCTAGTCTGGAAGCTAAAACCTTAGCCAACACCTTATAATGAGCAGTTAATAGTGAAATGGGCCTATAGGAGGCACATTTAGTGGGGTCTTTGCCCGGTTTAGGCAATATCATAATTACAGTGGACCGCATGGAGGGGGGCAACTCGCCCTTGACAAGACTTTCATTAATCATATTGAATAAGGGGTCAAGAAGGGGTTCCCTGAAGGTCTTCAGAAAGTCCACAGGAAACCCATCAGGGCCTGGGGCCTTACCACTCTTAACGGCTTGAAGGGCATCAGAAATTTCTTGTTTGGATATTGGTGAGTCTAACTCTGATATCTCTTCTATCCCCAGCTGGTTAAGGAGAACACCCTCAAAAAATGAGTCCATAAGTGTTTGTGATGGACTGGCTTCGGATGTATACAGTGTACTATAAAATTCACAAAAGGCTTGTCAAATTCCCACAGAATGTTGTACTAGTTCCCCTTGTGAATTATATATCTGCCCTACTGTCCTTTCTGCTTCTTTGCACTTTAACTGCCAGGCTAAAAGCTTACCAGATATATCTCCATCAAAGTAGTCCCCAGCTTTTGACAGTAAGATAGATCATTCAAGTTGGGAACTAGTTAAAGTATTAAATTTCCATTTTAACTTTTGAAGGACATGATAGAAAGAGGGGGGTAGGGTTCTGTCTATGAGCTGATTCACATGCCTCAATCTTAGCCCGAAGGAGGGCCAATTCAGTTGCCACACTACTTTTATGGTGAGCAGTGAAGGAAATAGTCTGAACTATAACAAAAGCCTTCAAGGCCTCCCATCTAGTTCCATGGGTGGTCTTCCCTCTTCCATTCAGCTGAAGGTAGTCCTGAATGCACCCATGCATAAATTGTGCATATGCCTGATCTTTAAGTAGGAGAGGGTCCAACCTCCACACTCTGGGGGTAGCCTACTCCCCAGTACCTCTAAGTGAAATGTAATGAATGGCATGGTCTGTGACCAGGATAGGGGTGTAGGCCGCCCCCCTTTACGCTCAACAGCAAAGATCTAGAGACCAAAATTCTATCTATTCTGGCATAGGACTGGTGTGCATGTGAGAAAAAACTGTAGTCATTCCTGGACGGGTTGGCATGGCACCAGGCGTCAACCAGGCAGAGCCCATCTTGTAGGTCATCCAAGGCTTGGCAGTCAGGGTTTTAGGAGTTAAATTTTGGCTGGAACGGTCTATCACAGAGTCTAGCACACAGTTGAAATCCCCCCAGGATCCACTGCCCATCCCATTGAGACATATCTAAGGCCAGCTTCTGAAAAAAACCTGGGAATTCTACATTCAGAACATACACCGAGCCAACCAAAAACATCCCCCTACCCGGGATATTGATCTTAGCCAATATGTATCTTCCTGCCTGATCAATAACATTGTCTAGAACCTGGGTGAGCATTCCCCTGGAGATGTAAATTGAGGCCCCACGGGCCTTAGAGGAGAAGGTAGCCGAGATCCATGTGCCACCCATAAACTGGGCTGTCTTTTGAACTTCAGGAGGAGAAAAGTGTGTCTCTTGCAGGAGGATGATTTGCCCTCCTACCCTCTTTATCTCGGTCAGAACCCTTCTATGTTTGAAAATGGATTTCAGACCATTGACATTCCACGACGCACACTTAATATTATCATCCATATTGAACTATTAGATAAAGACCAACATGCAATACTACATATCCAATTAGCACATCTAAGTTTTTTTCCCAAGAGAAATGAAAGAAATACCCTCCCAATATAAACCATCCTGCCTCCCCACCCCTCAGTACAACTCCAAATGGAGGTGTCTAGAATTACTCCCCAAACATGAATTGTCACCAGGAAACAGGAATATCCCACAAGGGAGACCGTGGTGACTACCCGATACAGCAAACATGGGTGTCACCAACATGGTCCCCCCGGGCCCCCATTCACTGGGGAGGCAGGTTATAAAACATCACTCCTTGTACCCACGACTCCATTCCCAACAGGAGAATGGCAACCCCCCCAAAGATAACTTATGAATATCTAACCTATTACCCACAAAATTGGACCTACATGAACAACAAACCCCTCCCTTCCCCCCAAGAAGCTGAAACTGAACCACTAGTATTCCCACTACAAACAGTAGGCAGGAAGTGAACTTAAGGTCCACCATGTTGTCGCAAGCAGTGGGACACCACTATGCATTATATAACTATGAAGGTATAACGGCTACTGCCACATATTAACTCTTAAACAAAAGGCATTTGAAACTCCCAGCTCAGTGAGCACACCTCCCATACATACTCCATTACCAGCGCTGGATAAAGGGCAAAGTATTTAAAAAAAGTTACCCAGGCTAACCCCCCCATAATATTCATAGCTTCAAGTCTCTAAGAGTCTCTAGCAATGAGGAGTCCCAGGTGGAAGGTGGAAGGGTCGGGGGGTGCACAAAGAGACCGTACCATGTCCAGGTACCCCCGCTGGTACCAGCACCTCAAGGTGCAGTTGGGTGCACCCAATATGACCAATAAAGGAGATATGTCCCATCAAAAAAAGGCAATAGCTGAAGATTCAAGAAGTGGGCCAGCGCAGAACCAAACACAAGTACCTGTGCCATCAGATGAAGACCCAAACAGTAAATGTGCATATCAACCTTCAGCATATTTTAAAATGATAAACTCACTGCATTTAGTCCACATGTATGTAGATTGTACCTCATTAGTTAGTCAGGACAAGGAGTGGGAGGCAATAGTACACCCCCACCAAACCAAGATTCAGTGTAAGGCAAATTCACTAGATATTCCCTGCAGTGATGCTATCAGTCTTTGTGTTCCCACAAATTCAGCGAGGACAAAATGCAGCTTCCCACTGCTACCCATGCTCCCAGGCATGGTTGGGAGCTGCCACGCGGCTGCAGCATATGTTTCTAATGCAGCACGCACCTAGATCCAATGACAAACCCAGGCTGAAACCCAACAAGCATGATGTAAAGTCAGAGAGCTTGTTACTCTGAGCTAAGGAGGACATAAGAGCTTCAGAGCAGTTCCAAGCCACAATTAAATATATCACTTACTTGAGATATGGTGCAGATAAATCAAGGTGAAGCAAACTGCGCCCTTTCCCTCCTGGTCTCCTCCTCCTCATCCCACTTTTTAGCAGCTTTAGGGCATAGAAAGAAGTGTGGACTCTGTCCTGGTCATTCTATCCTCGGTGAGCCGAATAGGGAAAGGAGAAAGACCAGCCCAGTTTGAATAGTTTGTTTTTAACTTGTGAGAACTTTTTTCTTCTGATTTGTACAGTAAGTCCCTGCTATAATCCTGGTGCACATAGATTTTGGAGTTGCTGAAGGAAATGTGGTCTGCTTTTTTTTTGCTTTCTGCAGGATTTGCTCTTTATTACTGTACTGAAGATACTTTATAAGGCAATGTCGTGGTCTATCCCCCGGCTTCGGTGGGGAGACCACATGGTGTGCTCTTTCGACTTCAAAATTCAAATACTCCTCTGAGAGGTTCAGCTGTTCCACTAGCCAGAGATGAAGCCCCTTGCATGGGTCCTGACTCTCCACACCCTGTGGGAGCCCGATGATTCTAAGGTTAGAGTGCCTGGATCTGTTTTCTTGGTCATCCAGGTGCTCCTTTAGTTCAGCCAAGGTAGAGACAAGGCCTGCCTGCTTAGCAGAGATTCCAGCATATGAGTCTTCCAGTTCCCCCATGCAGTGCTCCAATTCCAAGATCTGTGAGGCATGAGTAGCTGTAGTCTCCATTAATCCAGTCACTACAGTCTGCAGGTGTGATAGTTGGGCTGTAACATTTTGGAAGCCTGATTTCATTTCCAGCTGCATGCTTAACAGTGTAGCTGGCACTCCAGCTAACAATTTTGTTATTGCCTCCATTTCCAAGTTAGGCTGATCACCCACACACTCGCTGTCAGTGTCTCATGGCCTAGAGCACTGCGAATCACTCGAGCAGATTGAAGCTTGGCTGCAGGAGTCAAAAAAACTATTTAACCTGTCTATTTTTTGATTTTACAGATGCCATGCTCCAGAAATATTCTGCCAGCTGAGTTTAGATGCTCCAAAGATACAGTAAGTAGCTGATTATCTAGAAAAGCTGTTGGTGTCCCTGGAAGCTGCGCTAGTAAATGTCCACCATTGTTGCCAGTCAGTCATGCCCCCCCAACGTGCTTGTTAATCATACAAATGTACAAAGATAGACCATGGTGGCACATACAGTAAGTGCCGCTTGGCCATCAGTTCACCCACTAAAGTAAGTAATGGATAAGCTGCAGATCCTACTTAACATGGGCCAACCTTGTGGGAGCATATACTGACCGAGAACATTAAGTAGAGAAAGGGTGAGCCAGTCCAAGGTGAATAGTGCTGAGGGAATCAAGGTTGAAGAAAAGATGAAAAAAGCAAGTAGGAGAAATGAACAGATGAGGAGAACAGTACAAGTGGCAACAGCCATGAAGTTGAAAGGAGGAAAAAGGGCTACAATGAGGAATGAGGGAGCAGGCATAGGTGAAGTGACTTCATAAAATTATTTTCAGTACTACAGGAAAAGAAGGAGGACAGATGTGATGAGCTTTGATGAGTAACTGATGCAAGTCTGGATGGAAAGGGAAAGGGGGGAAGTTCTTCTGGGGGACTTACAAGGCAGAGGGATGATCTACTGTTCAAGAGGAAGAGGAGTAGCAGGGACCAGGGGGTAGGGCTAGTAAGGCAAACAGTTGGTAAGGGGGGTTAAATGCCACTGCTGTGGGACTCAATACTAAGGAGTCAGGTGGGATAGCAAGGGGGAGAGGTATAGTTGCCTTTTGGTGGATGCCATTCCAGGAATGACAGTGGAAAGGGTTGGACAGTCTGTTCTGAAATATGACAGAAGGGGTAGGAAGAAACCTCATTTTATTCCACATTTGGGTACAAACAACCTGACTGACCAGACAGTAGCTATATTCCATAGACGGTTTCAGGAAGTAGGAAATTTATGGCAGGGGCCATTAATATTAATAAGTTGCATAGTGATACTTCTACTGGCCTGGGTGAGCACAGTAAGAAAGCAAAGAATACAGGAATGAAGTGGATCTCTAACAACCTGGTTTCATGCTAAAGGGTATTGGCTGGTGGGGTGGTGAGGAGGGACCTGGGAGAACAGACGTCTGTACACCAAGGACAGACTACACTTGAATGAGGAGGGAAACAAAGTGTCAAAACAGAGGATGAAGGATTACATAGAGCTAGATTGAAATTTAATGTTGGAGTTTGGGGTGGCGGCAAGTGGGAAAGAGACATGTTGAGACTACAGGTTGGGAAGCCATATGAGCTTACCCATCAGAACATTGACAAGTGACAAAGAGCAACTACTACTGGTGATGCTAGTAAAGAAGGGCAGGAAGGGAGGTGGTGGAAGGGGAATGGGGTTGAAAGTGGTTACCCTGAATGCTATGAGCCTTGGGAAGAAAACTGCAGAGCTACAGACTCTCATGGCAGACTGGGAGGTGGCCATGAGGATCATCATCCGAGACATGGACCACTCAGTGCAATGACTGGGACATGTTGTTAGCAGGGTACAGGATATTACATAGGGATAGACCTGATTGCAAAGGCAGGCTGGAGCTGTTATTTGTGAGAGAAGGACTGAAATGTGTAAGTGAGGAAGGCAAGGAGGGTAGTAAAGAGTCAGTATGGATGCAAATCCAGGATTCCAACAATAGGGCCCTCAGGATGGCAGTGGTGTACAGGCAGCCCTCTCAGACATAGGAGTTAGATAGGGAAATAGCAGGACAGATCGGGAGTACCTGGGAGAAGGGTAGTGCGGTGATAGTGGGGGACTTCAACATGCCAGTGGTGGATTGAAGTACATCAACAACCAGGAACTGAAGGGAGCAGGTACTGGTGAAGGCCTTCCAGGACATCTTCATGATGAAATTGGTCAGTGAACCAACTAGGTTAGAGAATACCTTTCATCTTACACTGGCAAATAGGGAGTTTGTGAGGGAACTGAGGGTGGAAGAACCACTGGTGTGGAGTCACCACACTCAGTGTAGTTCACGTTGGATATGGGCAGAGAAGGAGTGGAATACACCACAAGGGTGCTTGACTTCATAAAGGCCAAGTTCTGGATGATGGGGAACTGTTAAATGGGTATCCATCCAAAATTCAACCTTGTATGGACACTAACCAGAGGTGCAAGCTCATAAAGCTGAGGTCACTGGAGGAAACGATAACCTGTGGCAAGGCCCAGAGCATGAAGGATATGGCAAAGATATCTAGATGGGTGTGCAAGGGTGGTCATGGGAAAGGTAAGTAGTAAAAGAGTTGCCTTTAGAAGGTACAAAAAAAAAGGGAGGTGGGATGATAGGGATGAGTATCTGAAGGAATTGAAGTAGGTCTCAAGGGCAGAAAGCACAACAAGGTGTCTAGGGAGCTTAGATTGGCACAAGCCATTAAGAAGTGGCAAAGGACTTCTTCAGGTACTTTAGGGAGAAAAGCAGCACTGAGGACCGTATTGTACAGATTTTGAAGTTGGTGTGTAGGTGGAAGAAAGGGGGTGATAAGGTAGAAGAGCTAAACCATTACTTCTGTATTTAATAAATAGAATGGGGGGACACACAAGGGGGTATGAGGTTAGTAAGGGTAGGTGTAGGTGTTGACGGATGGAGAAATCATGGAGGACAGGGTTCTGGAGGGTTAACATGCACTGAAGGTAAACAAGGCTCCAGGCCCAAGGGTACTGAAGGGGCTGGCCGAGGTCCTGTTAATGCTTTACTACACTCAGGTTGCATTCTTCAAGATTAGAGGATGGCTAACTTTGTGACCCTCCACAACAGCGACACCAAGGATGTGTTGGGGAACTACAGATTGGTGAGCCTCACCTCCATCGTGGTTAACTTGATGGAGAATATCCTGAAGGAAAGGTGGTGTTCCTCCGGGAGGCAAAGGGATACAGGACTGCAGACAGCATGGCTTCATCTGCGGCAGATCCTACCAAACCAGCCTGGTGGAGTACTTTGACTTGATAACTCATAATCTGAATGGGTGCCATGCAGTTGATGTCTTCTACCTGGACATCAGTAATGCATTGCACTCTGTGTTGCATGGGAGTCTTGGAAGTAAGTTGGAATGCACAGTGGAGGGTACAAAGATGGTGACATTAGTAGTGAAATGGCTTCAGGGAAAGCAAAACAGGGTGGTGGTGGGTGGGTGGGAACTGTCATCATCAAGTGCAGTAATGAGCAGTGTCCCACAGGGATCTAGGCTGGGACCAGTTTTGTTTGGGATATTCATTGAAAACATATCATTGGCCATCAATAGCAAGATCACTCTGTTTGCTGATGACACCAGGATGATAGCAGTGGTGGACAACATAGGGGGATAGCAGGAGTTACAGGATGATGTACCAAAATCTGGAAACATAGTGGGGCACCTGGCAACTGGTGTTAAATGCAAAGAAATACAAGGTTCTGCAGTTCTGTCAGAAAAACAAATTGGAGGAGTTACTGCCTATGGTAGTGAGGCTAGCCAAGACACAGGAGGAGAAGGACCAGGGGGAGATAATTATGGGATCAATGATCAACTTGGCACACTGTAGGAAGGCAGCTGAAAGGGCCAACAAAATGCTGTGTTTCATAGAAAGAGGGGATGTGACAGTCACCTTGGAAACATGAGGAAGTATGGGTAAGTAACTTGTTGGCTACAAACATTCATATGAATTTACGAAATTTAACAGCAGGTAAAGGCCTAATTGTTTATCAAGTGTGCTGGAATGTGCAGGTAGCACCCCTTATTCTGAAGCTGCCCCCCACCCTCTGCATCCCTTGACCATCCCTCTTGCCCTATCCCAGATCCTTTTGAAGCAGTCCTTTGTTCTACTGGATACCACCTCCACTGTCAACATTCTACCCAGGTAACACCCTCCCAATTCAGGCCACCATTCCACTTACCTTGTCCACCATCTCACTACATTTTTAATCAAATTTTACTTTGTTTGCTATCATGGTCCCCAGATCCCTGTCCTACTCAGTTGACTTCTCTCTCTCAGACCCAGAACTCACATGTGAGTCAAAATGTTCTATGCTTAACCTTTTTCAAAATGGCCACCTGGGGCTGAGAGAGACATTGACTAACACCCTATTGTATAAAATGCGTGCATGTTTATATGGGCACATATGCATTACTGTTATATTGTGGTCATTGTATTGCAGTTGACAACTTACCAACCACCATGCAACCAAACTCTGCTCCTCCCCCCTCATGGTCTCCCCCACCACCACCCGGTGTCTCTACCCTGCTGAAGATCATCTTAGCACCTGCAGATAGGCAAACTTATCCTCCCAACCACCAGGCATATGAGTAATATACATATGCAGAGGGTGAGGTCACAGTGACGACCCCATGCTTACCATGGTCCTCCACCCCTTCTACCTGTAATACACTCCACACACCACCACCTTTTGGCTACTGTCTTTCACTCAGTTTTCCACAGTATTAACTATTCTCACTCTCACCTTTTCACTTTTCAGCCGATGTATTAGTTCTCATAGAGGTACGCCATCCAATGCCTTTCTGCGGCCTGGCCGGGACACGTCAAATACACTACCATCATAGTCTACCTTGGTCACCCACTCACAAACATTTTTCATCAACGTGATTAAGAATCATTCATTTATGTTGCCATATCACCATGCAGTCTGATGCCCAGTTTGTAGTTCACTAAAGTTTTCATTTACTTACCAACCCACCTTCACAGTACCCATCATCAAGTTGAGGTTGAACTGGCGATAATTGTCTGACCGCACCATGCTGGCCCACTTAAGCATAGCCACTACTTCAGCCTTTTTCCAGATGCTGTTCTCCCACCTGGTCTCCAGGGACAAGTTATATTGCCTCCCCACAGGTACTACCAGAACCTCCTTTAGTTACTGTTTGTGCCTACATGCAGTATGATGTCTATTCACCCGACTGACCTGCCTAAGGTGTGCACCGAATACCTGTCCTTGACCACTGTGATGAGTATTATTTACTGTGCAATTTCTCAGATGTTTATCACACTTACCTTCCCAATTTTGATAAAGACATTTCTGGAGTCCAACAATATAACTACCCTTTTTTCTCTGTCCCCCCAAGCATAATACAGATTCTAACATTTACTGTTCCATGTCTCTGTCATCCCTTGTCCTCCTCAAGGTTTAATTGCTCCTCTTCTTACTGTTCTCAGGAACAATTCACTTACATTCTCCTCTGCCCTTGCTGGCCACGGGGGTGGCCAACAGTGTCTCACATTAGCTGGTATTGTGTTCCACCACATCTGTATCCTAATGTTCATATACTCCTCTTGGCACATTGTTATTATCCTTTATTGTGTTAATAGCCATGCTATACCCTTCTTTTTTCAAACTTTGTATATCACCAACCCCTCCAGATTTCCATTCCCACCCTCGAGTAAACCCTTCCTGTAGTCTCGCCCCTTCTCCATGACACGCTCCCTCAAGCTGTACTGCCTCTTCCTTGTCACCACAGTACCTTCTCCATGTCTCTCCAACTTTTCTGTTCCAGTCCCCTCCTTGCCTTTACCATACACATCCCCTCTCTCCGATACAACCTTTTGTGTCCAACATGTCTGCTCCTCACTACTCCTGCTCTACACATTTCCATCCAGCCTGGTCTCCATCCCAGTACAGACTGTGTGTGTCTGTCAGACTCTGCATGGCTGCATACCCATGCCTCAAGCTCACCCCTGACCCTCACAGGTATGTGACACCCATTCTGTCACTGCTTGACTTTTTCAACAGGATGTCACTGCTCTTGATTGCAGTATTTCTCTCCTGTCCACTTCCCTTTCTTGTACCCAACATCACTTCAACGACCACATTCCAGTATGTGTAAACATCTGCTGCTTGACATCCTGTTGAAAAAGTGGGACATGTGATGATGCAATAAATAGCACAATTTTCATCAGTGAATGTGACAGTATTCAAATTGCTGCACCTCTGTTCCCATGAACAATAACTTAATTTTTCCCACTCAATCCTAATAGGACTAAAGAAAGTGTTGTCCGTCACCTACAGACAAAAGGAATGCAATGTCCTGCAGGAGTGGGAACAAAGTATTATCAATCACTTATACTGGTCTGCTATCTCGAGTCCAGATGGGAATTCTGATATCAAAGCCAGGTGGTGCTCAGTTGTGAATCATGTACAAAACATTCACTATGGCCACGGACAACATTTTGATAGCTGCCTGCATGGTGATCTTGTCTTGAGTGACAGGATCAGAAGTGGCTTTCACAGGGTAACATTATGGAACCAAACTGCGCAACAGTGATACATGATACATGACTATTACCATAATCCCCTTGCAGTGGTGCCACAGTATTTTTTGGTGCTCCGACAAGGGCAGTGTGTTATGGACAGCCACCCAAAACCACCGTAGTTCTCTATTCAAACATAGGTTAGAAAGTGATGAAAAAATTTCAAATGTTTGCCCCTCCCCCAAGGTGGTACTCAGTTGTGAATCATGTACAAAACATTCACTATGGCCACGGACAACATTTTGATAGCTGCCTGCATGGTGATCTTGTCTTGAGTGACAGGATCAAGAAGTGGCTTTCACAAGGTAACATACAGTATAACAACAAAAATGACCACAGTTAGCCCCATGTGAGCATTGATAACAACATTATGGAACCAAACTGCGCAACACTGATACATGATACATGTCTATTACCATAATCCCCTTGCAGTGGTGCCACAGTATTTTTGGTGCTCTGACAAGGGCAGTGTGTTATGGACAGCCACCCGGCAAACCACCATAGTGAACATCACACTCAATGTATGATGGATGCATTGTTCTCTATTCAAACGTAGGTTAGAAAGTGATGAAAAAATGTCAAATGTTTGCCCCCCCCAATGCAGTGCCATCATGAGCATCCATGCAGCTTAGTAACATGTGCTGAAACATGCCACAAACATGAATGCCATGGGTGTCTCTAGGGCACAGTTCCCTGATAGAATTTTTCTGATCGGTAACAAGGTGCACACAATGCCCTCGTGAACCTTTCCCCCTGAATTTCTGACATCAGACATACTACTGCATGTCATGCCAGAAGCACACATGGCACAACCACACACTCACACCACAGCACCAACTGTTGCCAAGCATGGTATCACAAGACAAAGTACCTTATGGCGCATGATATGTGGTATATGATGAAAGCCATACACAACAGTATTCAGGAGTGCATGTCTCAGGACTGTTGCATCACATACTATCACTGGCACCAATGGTGCCACTGATCCCGTCAGAAGTATAGAAGATGTTACTCTTAATTACCCTCCAGGGTGGCTTTCTGCAGCAGCTGTTATGGGAGCAACCAAGGGAATGAAAAATACTTGATATGGTCATCATCAATGGGGATAGCGTGGAAGAAGTGTGGGTTGTGGTCAAGCATAGTACATTGTGAACAGAAGACACTTAAATTCATTTTTTTTTTTATTGTTTAACCAGGAATAGCATACTAAGCTGAAAGCTTTTTTACAGGATCAACCTGGGAGCACAAGGAAGTTAAGTGACTTGCTCAGGGTTACACAGTGTGCAAGTGGAAGCTGTGGGATTCAAACCCAGGTCTGGTCTGCTAGATATCACCAAATTTGTAGCTCAGAGCCTTAGACCCCTGCGCTATATTGCCTCCTTGAATTCAAGGTTAGAGCAGGGCAGGAAGCTACTGAAAACATCTCTAAGATCATGGACTTCTCTCTCAAAATGAGTGAGCTATTCTTGCAGGAAATGGGGTGTGTGGAGCGAGTGGTGAGAAACATAGAAACATAGACTTTGACAGCAGATAAGAACCACTTGGCACACCCAGTCTGCCCATTTCCCTACCTACTGGATAAGCTACGGATTCTAGTTAACCAACAGCCTATTTCCTGCCACCCCCCACTACAATTGCCTTGTGTCTGTCTCATGCATGTTTTAATTCCCCCACTGTTTTAGCCCCAGCAACCTCCCCAGGAAGGGAGTTCCACGCATGCACCACTCTCTCCATGAAAAAATATTTCCTCACATTACCCCTTTGCCATCCCCCCTCTATCTTTAAATTGTGTCCCCTTGTTCTTACACATCTCTTTTTCTGAAAGATGCTACCCTCCTGGACTTTGTTGATTCCCTTGAGGTACTTGAACATTTCTATCATGTCGCCCCTGTCCCTCCTTTCATCTAGGGTATAATATTAAGCTCTCTCAGTCTCTCTTCATATGATTTCTGATGCAGACCCTGCACCATTTTAGTTGCCTTCCGCTGGACTGCTTCCATCCTGTCTATGTCCTTGCGTAGATGAGGTCTCCAAAACTGCACACAGTACTCCAGATGGGGTATCACCAACTGTCTGCACAGAGGGATAACCACTTCCCTTTTTCTACTTGTGATGCCCCTTTCTATGCATCCCAGTATCCCCCTGACTCTCCTTACTGACTTCTCACATTGCTTACCAACCTTTAGATCATCTGATATGACTACCCCCAAGTCCCGTTCCATTTTTGTTGTTGTTAGTACCGCCCCTGCTATTGTGTACTCTTCTCCTGGGTTTTGTTTCTCAGTGCATTCATTTGCACTTTTTGCATTGAATCTAAGTTGCCATATGTCTGACCATTCCTCCAACCTTCGCAAGTCCCTTCTCATCCTTTCTACCCCCTTGTGTATCAACTCTGTTACAGATCTTTGTATCATCTGCAAATAGGCATACCTTTCCCTCCAGACCCTCTGCAATGTCACCTATAAAGATGTTAAAGATGACCGAACCCAGTACTGAGCCCTGAGGTACTCCACTAGTAACCCCCCTTTCTTCAGAATGTGTTCCACTCACTATTATCTTCTGTGTCCTGTTGTGCAGCCAGTTTGGAACCCAGGCTACTACCCTGGGACCCACTCCCAGGCTGGCTAACTTGATTATTAATCTTTTCTGTGGGGCTGTGTCAAATGCCTTGCTAAAGTCTAGGTAGGCCATGTCAACAGCCCTTCCCTGGTCTATTACTTTGGTCACCCAGTCAAAGAAATCTATTAGATTTGTCTGACATGACCTTCCTGCTGTAAATCAATGCTGCTTTGGGTCCTGTGACCCGCTGGCCTCTAGGTACTCAACAGTTCTTTCTTACCACTGAGGTCAATCTTACAGGTCTGTAGTTTCCTGCTTCTGCCTTGCTCCCACTTTTGTGAAGGGGAATCACATCTGCCCTCCTCCAGTCCTCAGGTACCACCCCATCCTCCCATGATTTGGTAAAAAGTGTGGTCAGTGGTGTCATTAGGTCCTCCCTTAGTTCTTTTAGGATTCTGGGGTGAATCCCATCAGGCCCCATTGCTTTGTCCACCTTGAGTTTTAGGAGTTCTTTCAGGAGACTTTCTTCTGTAAATGGACTGGTGTCAACCCCCCTACCTAGAGTGCTTCTATTGTCTGGTTTAGGTAACTCTTCCTCATCTTCTTTTGTGAATACTGAGCAAAAGTATTCATTCAGTATCTCTGCCTTTTCACTGTCTCCCTCTGACCACCTCCCTTCTCCCTTATTAATCTTCACTATTCCTCCCTTAACCTTTCTATGCTCCCTAATATACCTATAAAAGGTTTTATCCCCCTACTTAACTGAATTGGCTATTTTTTCCTCAGTTTGGGCTTTTGCTATTCTGACTGCCTGTCCCACTTCTTTCTGCTTTAATTGATACAGTTCCCTCTCATGCTCCTTCTGTGATGCCTTATACTTTTTGAATGCAGCCTTTTTCTCTTTAACCTTCCCTGCCACCTCTTTTGAGAACCATAGTGTTTTTTTACTCCGCTCTGTTTTCTTTATCTGTTTCACACAAAGGCTTGTTGCCTCTATGATGGCAGTTTTGATTTTTCTCCATTGTTCTTGCACCCCTCCTTTTTGGCCATTTGCTAGTGTATTCCTCAGGTATTCACCCATTTTGCCAAAGTCAGCCCTTCTAAAGTCCAGTATGCTTGTTTTTGTATGGCTTGTCTCCATGGTTGTGCTTATTGTGAAGCATACTGTGCAGTGGTCGCTTGTTCCCAGATGTCTACTGACTTCTAAATTTGTGATCCTTTCTCCATTTGAGAGTACCAGGTTTAGTATTGCTCCCTCCCAAGTGGGTTCCAACACTAGCTGTCTAAGGTCTGCACCCTGCAGGCATTGAGAATGACCCTGCTCTTGGATGTGGCTGCAGTACATGTCATCCAGTTAACATCTGGCATATTCAGGTCCCCCATCAACAGTATCTCCCCTTTTTCAGCCATTTTGAGAATGTCCTCTATCATTTTCTTGTCCATTTCCCCTTGAGATGGGGGTCTGTATACAACCCCTGTGCAGATTGTGATGCCTTTCCCTGTCTCCAAGGTGACCCAGAGTGCTTCTTGTCCTCCCCCTTTACCTTTCAGTTCTGTAGCTTTGATCCCTTCCCTTATGTACAGAGCTACTCCACCTCCTCTTTTCCCCTCTCTGTCCCTTCTGTAGACTGTGTACCCCGGTATGTTGACATCCCAGTCATGGTTCCCCGTGTACCATGTTTCTGTGATTGCCACAATATCCAATTTTTCATCTTTCATCAAGGCTACTAGCTCAGGAAACTTGTTTCCCAGACTATGGTCATTGGTACTCATTGCCCTCCATTTAATGTTGGCTTTATCCTTTTTCCCCCATGCCTGCTCTTTTTGCCCTTGTCTATTTTTCCATTTACCCCTGTCCTGCCCTCTGTTGAGCACTGTACCTCAGTGTTTACCTTACTACCAGTCATGCTTTGTGGGGGGAGGCTTGAAATTTCCTGCCTCTTGTGCACTCTCCCCATGGCTAGTTTAAAAGCTTGCCAAGGAAGCATTTAAACCTGTCATTAGATCTTGGTTCCTTCATGGACAGATGCAGACCATCGTGCCAGTATAGACCTTCATCTCTCCAGGTGTACCCCCAGTCCGCAATGAAGCCAAAGCCCTGTGCTCTGCACCAGTTTTTCAACCATTCATTAAACTGCATGGTGTGTAGTACCCTAGCCTCACCCCAGCCATGGACTGGCAGCACCTCTGAGAAGGTAACCATGCTTGCTACCTGTCTGAGGCCCCTCCCCAACTCCACTATTTCATTCTGCACTGCACTGATCCCATGCCTAGCTAGGTCATTTGTCCCAAGGTGGACAATGATATCTCATTCCCTCTCCTGTGATGCTGCTTCTGCAATCCTGAGGATTCGCTTCTTGTCTCTCCAAGCCATGGCACCAGGCAGACACCTTACTTCCCTCTCCTCTCCCTTCCCCATGTCTACCCCTCTAACAATTGAGTCCCCTATCAGAAGCTGTTTCCTTCCCCTGTGGTGTCCCTTGCCACCCTTCGGTGGGTCTCCCTTGTGGGTGTCCTCAGCATTCTTCTTGGTCTCCACTGAGGGTGCCATCATAGAGGAACCTTGCTCTTCCAGACTGGCATATGGTTTGTGTAGAAGTACAACTAGGGGGCTTCGCCTCTGTTCCATCACCCGAGGTTGAAGAGCTATGGTAAAGGATCAGGGGGTGGCTACTTAAACCATTGTTGGGGTTTGGAATAAAAGTGAGGTAGAGCAAAAGAATGATCTCACCACTGTGGTTCAAATTTGATATGTGAAGGAGGCAATAGGGGAGAGGGAAAGGGCATTCATAGTATATAAAAGGACACAGGGGAGAGTAAATAGAAAGTTACAGAGAGACATTGAGGTTGATGGGGTAGAGGATTAGGATGTCTAAAGCAAAAACACAGGAGAGGATTGATAGGCATTCTAAAAGGGGCCACAAAACGTTCTTTCAGTACATAGGAGAACTTAGGAAAACAAGATGGTATAGTAAGGGAAAAGGGAAGGGTGTGGACAAGTGGAAAGGGATTTTGATATAGCTGAGGTGCTGAATAGATAATTTGGATTGGTCTTCATGATACAGTAGTAATGGAGGGTACCTGAGCTAAGGGGAAGAGGAAGGGTGGTGGTGTAGCATGCCACAATTGCTTAGGTCAGAATAATGGAGGAATGGGGTAGGTTGAGGTTGGATAAGACCATGGGCATGGATGACCTACACCCTAGGGTAGTCAGGTAGCTGAAGGGGGAAATATGAACACCACTGGCAACATTATCTAACTTGTCCCTCAACACTGGGTGGTTAGCACAGGATTAGAGGAAGGCAGACCTGCCACTGCATTAAAGCAGCAGCAGAGAGAAGGCGGGCAATTACTGCATGGTCAGCCTTACGTCAGTGGTGGTTAAAATAATGGAGACAATATTGAAACAGAGTGCGGAGATCTATTTAGAAGAAGGGGGGCAGCAGGACATTTGACAGCATGACTTCACTGTTGATGGTCATGTCAGACAAACATGATCAAGTTCTTTAATGAGGTGACGAAGGTGTCAGATCAGTGGTGGGCAGTGGGTGTAGCTTACCTGCACTATGTGAATACTGTACCTTCAACACTGTGCCCCACAGAACACTGGTAAATAAGCTATAGAGTCTATGGTTGGGACACAAAATAACAAGATGGGTGGAGAATTGGCTGTTTGGTAGAAGCCAGATGGAGTTAGTCAGTGGTATACACTCAGGGGAGGAAGGGTGACCAGCGGGGTTACCCAGTGGTTTGTGCTTGTGCTCATTCTGTTTAACATTTACATCAGTGACATGGCATCAGTGCTGCAAGAGATATGCCTGTTTAAAGATGACATGGAGCTCTCTGACAGGGTGAGCACACAAGAGTGGGTGCAGGCTATAAGGAATGATGTAAGGTTGGTGGGTGGGTGGGTGGTTGGAGACATGGCTGCTGAAGTTTAATACCAAAGAAATAAATGGTGATGCACATGGGGATGAACAATCAAAGGGCCACATATGCGCTGGGGTGTAGAGGAAATGGCTGCACATTCTCAAGAGAAAGATTTAGGAGTTATAATAACAGGTAACATTACTGTGTGGATCCTGTGAAGCAATGCTGTGGGCAAAGGTAACAGAATGCTGGCATGGATAGGGAGGTTGATAACCAAGAGGAGAAGGGAGGTGCTGATGACACTGTACAGTTCCATGGTAAGGCCCCATCTGAAGTACGGGGTACAGTTCTGGAAGACACATGTATGCAAGGACATAGATGGCATGGAAAGGGTACAGAGAAGTACCAGTACAATGGTGCAGGGGCCATGTGGAAAATCACATGAGGAGAGATTGAGGGTGCTGTTTTTGTATACACTTCAGGCCAAAAAAGGGGGGAGGGGGGTTAATGATCGAAACATTAAGTATGTGAAGTGGATGGATAAAGTGTGAGGCAGCTTATTTATGGGGAAGGTAGATAGTAAAATTATGGGACATGGACTGATGGTAGAGGGGGCTAGATTTACAGTAAACATTAGGAAGCATTACTTCACTGATAGGGTGGTGGGTCACTGAAACAGTCTGCCGGAAGCAGTGTTGAGGCACCAACACAGTGGAAGGATTAAAGAAGGGTTTGGACAAGCACAGGGGGATGTCGATGGCAGGGTGCATGAAATCTGTGGTGGGGTAGAGGGCAAATAAGGGGCGGATAGGGCAGACTTGGCAGTCCATAAAGGTCCTTTTCTGCTATCTATGAATCTGTGAATAATTCATCTCCCATAGGCTCCAAACCGGCAGTGAACCTGAAGAAGTTGTTGTTGAAAGACAGCCTTGTGAATGACATTGGAAAATTGTCGCCTGATATACAGACTTCTGCCATCGAGGGTTACCACTCTGTCATTATTCATTTTGCCCCCAAACATACTTACTTTAGTTACATGGGAATGAAATGCATGTGAAAACAGGATGGTTCTTCAGTATTTATTTTTTCTTTGTGACAATGATGTGTGCCTTTTGGTATGCCTCAACAGGAACTGCATCAGACATGACATCTTTATAGTGTTTCCATGTAACATCACAATGCATCACCTTGCATGTTTATAATGGCAGACACGCAATGAAACAGGACTATAAACATAGAAACATAGACACAGACTTTGACGGCAGATAAGGACAACTTGGCCCACCCAGTCTGCCCATTTCTCTACCTACTGGATAAGCTGCAGATTTTAGTTAACCAACAGCCTACTTCCTGCCACCCCTCACTATAATTGCCTTATGTCTGTCCCATGCATGTTTGAATTCCTCCACTGTTTTAGACCCCACAGCCTCTCCAGGAAGGCGGTTCCATGTGTTCACCACTCTCTCCATGAAAAAACATTTTCTCACATTACCCCTGAACCGCCCCCCTCTATCTTTAAATTGTGCCCCCTTGTTCTTACACATCTCTTTTTCTGAAAGATGCTACCCTCCTGGACTTTGTTGATTCCCTTGAGGTACTTGAATGTTTCTATCATATCCCCCCGTCCCTCCTTTCATCAAGGGTATACATATTAAGCTCTCTCAGTCTGTCTTCAAATGGTTTCTGATGCAGACCCTGCACCATTTTAGTTGCCCTCCTCTGGACTGCTTCCATCCTGTCTATGTCCTTGCATAGATGAGGTCTCCAAAACTGCACACAGTACTCCAGATGGGGTCTCATCAACTGTCTGTACAGAGGGATGACCATTTCCCTTTTTCTACTTATAACCAAATGAAGTGTTCATACTATGTGAAGGAAAACAGTTAAACTGCTCCTGCATTCCCATACACGTACCTAGACCTGTGTCTGGGTGTCAGTGTGGCAACTCACATACATGGTACATATCCTGTCATTTGTGTTTTCAGTCACACAATGCACCTGTTTCCCTGTCCATCTTATTTGGTGGTGAAGGGACACAACACACAGTCAGTGGCCGTGGCGGGTGTGCCCTGCCACACAGTCAGCAGTGATGTTGATATATCATGTTGCCATGCATACCTCCAGCCAATAATGTCAGAGTAGTTTTCACCTAACATGTCATGTTTTCTGTGCTGCACCAGATTGCTGCTCTCATTATACATTTCAACGAGAACGCTGCAAGGGAGTACGCCACCACAAAAGATGGCAGGGACTGTTACAGTGTCACATACCCAAAGTACAAGAAAGGAGGGTTCATTGAGAGGAGGCTACATGTGGAATGCACTTATGGTACTGTGACCCTTTCATCTGTCTACTGTTCTCAAAATGTGTAATGCTAACATTTGATAAACAACTGATTTCATAACAGTTTTCAGGTTATGTCAGTGAACTTATACAGGAGGTTGAAAAACTCATGAGGAATTCAGAGGAGGGCACAACTGTGACAATGAAACTAATACCTCCCTCCCTGTGTGTAAACGTTGACAGACCTTCAAAGGAAGAAGCTGTTATGAAGCACTGGTCCTGATTCAGCAACCGAGGCAACCCAGAGAAAGACTAGAGACAGTCCAGAATTTAAGACCATAGACATGTGGATAGTGGCTGTTCGAGCATGACACGCACCTGATTGGTACACTGCAAAGCATGAATGTTATGGACTTATTTGTTCAGCAAACAAATGTAGCACCTCATAACTGATTCTACAGTTGCAGAATACATGTATGCAGCTGTTCGTGATGAAACAAGATATCACACACCATGGTGTGTACATCTTATTTCATCATCAACAAGTCAGATGTGTTGCTACAATCCCCTTTGTCATCTGTGTGTTGGCATGTTCCCCAAGTGAAAATCATTGTAAGTGGTATGAATTATGTCACTTCATAAGCAATCCATGAGTGCTTCAATTGTAAATTTTGACATTGTTGTTGTTATTAAACCATGACCAGAAATGGAAGTACTGAATTAGTCTCAGCACAGGACCACAGATGTACTGCTACATGAAGGTCATGGAAAGAAGGATGACATCCGAACAACTGAAAGCAGTTGTTGAAAATGGTTTTATTTAATTCACATGTCTCTAGCATGGTATGGAACTGTTTTCATATGGTGACAGAACATCACTGTTGATAGTTATGTAGATTTGTTATATTGAAAAAAATCAGCATGAGACAGCCACATTCTCCATACACCACTGAAGATTCTGGGTACTAATTTCCCTAAGCTGCATTTACTATCAACTACTTGAGATACAGCAAATTTAAATTCCACACGGGCACTTTGTGTTGGCACTTCACTACGTGGAGTGACCCATAGGAAAGGCTCTTTTCGTCTTGTGATTATTACTTCGAATTGTCATTCTGCCTTAACGCAAAGAAAGGTGGAGTGACAATAATATTGGCAGCACTCCACACACACAGTCACTAGAATTAATGTACATCCCCAATGTGCTACTGTCTTGTGTCCAGAAAATTCCAAGTGCTGACAAAGTGAAATGAGAGTGTAACAAGAAATGCAGTCTTCCAGAATTAATGGTGCACTGCAAATGCACAGACAGATTAAGATTGTGCTGCGCACTCTAGAGATGCATATGAAAAGGCACAGCAACACCTAACCAGTGCTCACAAATCACAAATCTAGAAAGGAATACCTTTTGCCAGTTGGGGGATTAGAGTAGTAACAATCCACTACTAGTAAAGATTTTTTTTTTATTTAGTTTTTGTTGACTGGGTAAGTGCACTAGACAAATCCTGCCTATTTTCAGGTACAACCTGGGGGAAGGGGGTTACAGATGAATGCCAACTGACCTTGAACCAAATTAAGCTGTTGGTGGTATTTTTAGTGAATGAGGAAAATTTGGACAGGACACCAGATAAATTCCCCTACTCTTTTTGATAAATGCCATGGAATCTTTAACATCCACCTGAACTACAGTACCACCAATCCAGGTAGATGGGACCTCAGTTTAACATCTCATCTGAATGACAGCACCTCAGAAGTGCAGCATCTCTCTCATGCTACAGTGCAATGTCAGTACTGGGATATTAACCCAAGTGCCAGATGTGGGAACTGAACCCACAGCCCTCTGATTTCCCAGCTTCAGAGGCAAGGGTGCTACCTACTGAGCCACTGACACTGCTAGATACCATAAAGCAGTACAAATAATTCATGCAGTTGCAGTGGACAGCAGGTTCACACATTGGAATAAGTGGAGATTATCTAAATTAAAACGGGTGCACATGATCAAGACCTTTTTACTCCCAATTTTGTTGTATCTTGCTGCAGTTTTCAGTCTGTCCCTTAAGCTAGAAACCTGAATGTATGGTTGTTTTTTTCTCGGGTATTTGGGGTAGCAGACTGAATCCTGTCAAGAGATGTTTACTGTTTCGAGAAAAAAAAACTGGGGGGACTTAAAATGATTAACCCCATTGTATTTTTTTTTTTCACAATATTTGCTGATATTAACTTGAGACCACTGTTGTTAAAATCTGAAGGAATTTGGATTCCATGGGTTCAGGACTAACTGGTGGGGATACTTCTTTTCTGGCTCTCTCATTCTTGCATTCCAAAGCAGCGATCTTTGCATGGTATTCCTGAGACTTTACGGGTATGTTTCAGGAAAATAAAACCTTGGAGTCTAGTACCAGAACATTTTTTCCAACAAGATCAGAAGACATTATATGCCCACCTTATATCTACTTTCTTTTAAGATACAGCTTGTTTTGACTCCAAACCTATTTTTGACAAATTGCTGATTGGGAAAATGTTGATGTCCACCCATATGCCTGTTTATATATGGGATGTTATGTGGTTTTCCTTACATGGGAAACTCAATGTTAAAGGAAATCTAAAGCATAAAAGTGTGGAGCACCGTTGCTGTGCTAGGGACACTTGTTTGGAGACTATGGAAACTACAGATCATTTGTTTTTATTTTGCCCTTTTGTACTACATTTTTGGAATTTTTTATGGGGGAAGTGGCCTGCAACACCCTTTTATGATTTAACCCCAGAGATTCTATATTTAGGCATTCTTCCTTATAAGTGGACTAAACATGATAGGGTTACACTCTGGTTTTTTTTGGTTTGCTTTAAATTCTACATATGGCATGTGAAGTACAGGCTTATACTTCAACAAATATTGTACACAGAGGAGCAACTATTTCACATGATCTCTACTGCAATTCTTCACCATAAATTTTCAGAAAGCAAGTCAGTGCCACCTGAAATCTTTCAGTCCTCGTGGCACAGTATAGACTGGCTATGAGTTGGTATGATATAATACTGAGTTATAATTAAATTTTATGACTTCAAAAATTCTACTATTTATCTGTGGGAAGCGAATGGTTTTGTTAGGAAGCATTGTTTACAGTGAAGCCTATTCCTGGTTTCGAGTAAGTTGTAAACATTTTCTAAACATATAGGAATGTTAGCATGATGAATAACTTTAATTTGATTTTGTATGCTGTCGATACTAGTTAGTTTATATGTTTTTTTTTTTTACAGGCAATGAATAATAATTCCCCTACTGTTTTAGCAGGGAAGGGAAGTGGGGGTTTGGTTTCTTTTTAGTTGGGGTCTCTGATATGCAGTACAATTTGAGTTGATTTTTGGAGTTCTGAAAAAAAATTCCCCTGCTTTTTCATGATGGGAGGGTCTGTTTTCTATATTTACTACTCAGCTTTAGGGTTCTAAATGGGTAATTTGTTTGATGTATGAAGAACTGATTTTTCAGGTTTTCTTCTTTTTCTATCATGAATTTGTGGGACCACTGATTTGACTGTAATTTGCCTTAAATCAAAAATCCCCCCACTCCTTTAGTGGGGAGGGAAAAGGGTTTCTGTACCTATGTAACTTTTTTTATCTTAATGTATGATGTAATACTTCTATATTTTTTTGGTTTTTTTCTTCAGTAATATATTTTTGAATATTTTGTTCTGATTTAAAAAAAACATTTCCCCTACTCATTCATTCAGTGTGTGTGTATGTGTGTGTGTGTGGGGGGGGAGGGGATTCTGTTTACTATGTATGTATAGGGTAATATGTATGATGTAATACTATTTTATGATTTCATCTTATTCACATTTCTTTTCTTATGGTTTTGCATGATGAGAATGCTGTTTTGTTTATATGTTATTTTCAGTTATGGAAAATATTCCCCATCTCTTTTAGTGGGGATGGGATGGGGTTTTTGTTCAAATATGGATTATTTATGTTTGAGTTTCATGGATGCTGTAATACTTATTTCTGTTTTTAATTTATTTCATTATGATTTTGTATGATGCAATACAATTTTGTTTATTTTGTTTTGAAGTTTTCAATAAAAATTCCCCTACTCTTTTTGATAAGTGCCATGGGATCTTTAACATCCACCTGCACTACTGTACCACCAATCCAGGCAGATGGGACCTCGGTTTAACATCTCATCTGAAAGACAGCACCTCAGAAGTGCAGCACCCCTCTCATGCTGCACTGCAGTGTCAGTACTGGGATATTAACCCAAGTGCCAGATGTAGGAACTGAACCCACAGCCCTCTGATCTCCCAGCCTCAGAGGAAAGTGTGCTATCTACTCAGCCACTGACACTGCTCAATACTACAAAGCAGTATAAATAATTCATGCAGTTGCAGTGGACAGCAGGTTCACACTGCTGCAATTACTCTGTGACACAGTAAAAGGTGTCTGATTTAATGGCATGCATCGCACACATACACACTACAAATAATGCATAGCAAATTGAAAACCTGTAGTAATACAACCAAATGTTTTAAACAGACAAATTATACACTGCTGCACCACAACAATCAGTGAAAAAAATTCAAGAATTACTGAAAATATTACTGTGTGTACTTTAACACAGTTATACAAGATAAATATAACCAAAACAGAAAGGCTGAATTTTTCTACCAGTTAATGTACCTACACCACAAATACGCCCTTCCCCCAAAGCACACTTCACAGTACACAGGCTGATTATTCTAAATTAACATTCAAAATCCACACACAACAATAAACGCTCGATGATATGAGCAGAGAAGGGTTTCCTACAATCGATGTACTAAATTTTGAGCAAAAAAATGACTCAAAAAGGCATTTTAAACAGCTTTTAGAGGTTATGAATTGCAGAGCTCTGAGAATAAACTTCTTCAGCTACCACTACACACACACACACTACCCAGGCCAGAATTGAGGCTGTGCAGAACAATCTAGAGCCCATATGACCTGCAATTCCATGAATCATTGCAGAATTTCATTTGGAGCTCAATTACAAGGCAAAGTGAGGCAAATTACATTGATTTCAATGTGCTTCGCCTTAAAATTGGTGGAGAAGTGGTTTGGGGAAGGCAGAATAACGCAAAGTTATTGGTTTCACTGGACTTTGCATTCCTCATTTTGACACAAAGTACTCCACTTCACATTGTGGGGTACTCCGCAGATTCCACATTACTCAGTGAATCACTTCACTGAGCAAATTGGGGCCACTTTGTCCACCACTACTTACAGTACTGTAACTCACATGTTGTACAGGAAGGAATGTGAATGCCTATAACTGTACTTCCCCGATGAGCTGAGCCTGTGTCATAAAACTCCCCAATTTAAAAACTGTTATTAATGAGTACAGTGGTGGTGATTGGTTGAAGCCTGGAGAGATACTACAAAACAGGCTTACAATACATGCAAATAACTAGTAAAAAAATTAATTTTGTGATTTGTGAGTGATCATGAATTGTGATTTATGACTGCATTTGTGACCGTGATGAAGAATGTAATTCGGTGTGAGATAACCAATATGAAACTGTATGGGAATACGAATGCCTACAGCTGTACTTCCCAGATGAGCTGTAGCACAAAACTCCCCAATTTAAAAACTCTTATTAATGAGTACAGTGGTGGGGTGGTGAAGCCTAGAGAGATACTACAAAACAGGATTATAATACATACAAGTAACTAGTAAAAAAAATTATTTTGTGATTCATGACGTGATCGTGAATCATGACTGCATTTTTGTGACCGTGATGATGAAGAACGTGATTGTATCATGAGTGACTTGTGATGATGGCCTTGTCTTAAAAATGCATATTAATGAGTACAATGTTCATGCAGAGATATGCACCATACCAGTCCAGTACTCTGAAGGGAAGTCAAAGAAACAACTATGACTTGAGTTACAGATGGAGATTGGGCCCTAAAGAGATGCAAATGCACAGACTAAGATTGCCCTGCACACTGAAGAGATGCAGACGCAAAGGCACAACACTTAACCAGTGCTCACTATCAGAAATTCAAATCTGGAAAAGAATACCTTTGCCGGTTGGAGCGGGTCACCAAGGGGGGGAGTAGTGTACTGCAGTAACAGTCACTATTGCTAGTACCAGTAAAGATGCCACAAAGAAGTACAAAAATCAAGCAGCTGCAGTGGATAGCAGGTTCACATTGATGCAATTACTATGTGGCAAAATAAAAGGTGTCTGATTTGATGGCACATGTCACATACACACTCACACACACGAAGTAATGCATAGCAAATTGAAAACTTCAGTAATATAACCACGTATTTTAAACAAACTAAAATTATGCACTGTTGCACCACAACAATCAGCAAAAAAGTAAAGAATTATTGAAAATATTACTGTATGTACATTAACACAGTTATACGAGAAAAATATAACCAAAACAGAAAGCACTGTCTTTTTCTCCAAGTTAATCTACCTACACCACAGATATGCCCCTCCCCCAAAGCACACTTCCACTGTCTCTCAGTACACGGACTGAATGTTGTACACTAACATTTAAAATCCATACACAAACAATAAACACTCAATGATATGAGCACAGGAGGGTTTCCTACAATTAATGAACTAAAGTTTAAGCAAACCAAATTACTCAAAAAGGCTTTTTTAACAGCTTTTAGAAGGTTTGAATCACAGAGAGCTCTCAGAGCAGACTGTCTCCTATAGCTTCCTACATACACTACCCTGAACTAAGGCTGTGCAGAACAATCTAGAGCTCATGTGACCTGAAATCCCATGAATCACCACAAAATTCACCTTTGGAACTTAAAAACAAGGCAAAGTGAAGTGAAGTACACTGTTTTCAATGTACTTTGCCTTAAATTTGGTAGAGTAGTGGTTTGGGAAGGTGGAGTAATGCGAAGTCATTGTTTTCAATGGACCTCACATTACCCATTATAATGCGAAGTACAGCACTTCGCAAATTTGCCTTCACTCCACGAATCACTTAGCAGATCGACTTGAGGCCACTTCGCTCACCACTACCAACTACTTAGAAACATTTTTCATAAATAAGCAATGGAAGTCAAGTGATGGTATTTAAACCTCAGAGTGTCAAGATGCTCAATCCTTTCCATATTGTGCACTGTAATGCAGAGACAATCATGTCATGTACAGGATTGAGCGGCTTGTCAACTCAACAGAAAAATGTAATGCATTGATAAGTTGTAAATAAAAGAGGTTTGCCAACAGTATGGAGGAAACAAGGATGCAGTATTGTAGTGTTAGGATACATTAGTGGGTGATACTGTAATCATTGTACATTGCCTCACGAATAACCAGAAGACACACCTTGAAATGTTTGGTATGTCACACATTTCAATCACTGTAGATAGCTTTCAAATACCATTTTTCTTTACCATACCAAGAAGTGCTCCATCAATCCCCAAACTGCACTGCCTTGTACATAACTGGACAACAGAACTGTGACATCACCTCATGGTGGAAAACAGCACAGTGTGTGTCCCTGTGGAAATGCTATGCAGCACCATCTACCAACATAGTTAAACAGCATGTTTTTTTGGAAATGCTGTTTTCCCACCTCCAACATTTCAGAGAGGTCACTCTGTGGCTCAGCATGGTGTCCGTAAATTAAAAAGTTTAGTGTTGTGTTTTCTTTTCTTAACTTTCCTGTACAGAGAACCACTGTGTGACCATTCTCAGAAATGTTACAACATCCTGACTAAGAGACGAGCAGCCATGCTCGCACGCTTTGTGATATCAGTAATGGAACACGGGTGGGCACAATCCACACACATCAATTGGTGCGAGTTGAAGTCTGTTGTTTTGATACTTGTACATAATAATTTGCAAAAATGAATGCCAGCACTCAAGTAACATGGACTTTGTTAGTTGAGAGGTGGCATTCATGGCTCAAAACTCAGCACATACAAATATTAAAAAAGCAGGTTACATATCACCACAATTGTACACTGCAGTGCACAGTCACATGCATTCCAGTACTGAGATCAACTATCATGGGAGCGTGGGGGCATGTCTCCAACTCGGGACATAACAGCAATTTTGAGAAGAGGCACACAACTCTTTTTCTCTAACAGTTTGTCAAAAAATACACACTGCTAAATCTATTACTTTATAAACAACATTGATACACACTGCAAGATTACAGTAATGTGCTATATAGGTAAGGTCCTGTAATATTTCTCCCTGGAGACAGAAACAGTATCCACATTCACAGTTGTGTTACATCATTAACCTGTCCACTGTTGCATGCCATCTGTGTCTTCAGAACTTGTAAAAAAGATCAAGTTGTAATGATGCTGGCTATTGTGTACACTAGTTCCTTGATGCTTCAGGACACAGGGTTAAGACCTAAAGGGACATGGTGTGTGAAACGCATATTTGTCCACTGATGGGTATGACGTATGTATTGGTCATGACATAGAGCATACCCACTGGTGTCTGATCTCCATTTAACAACAACGTTGTGTAATTATTAACATAAAACATATCAAAGCAGTGAAAATGGGCATCATTTCAAGTGACAATGGTGCCTTAACACAGAAGGATATGCATATCCTCTCCACAGAGAATCATTGCAAGACCTTTACCTCAGCTTGATGATGCAGCATTGCATCCCTGTATTGACCATTTAAAAAAACAGGAATAAGTAGCTCTAAAGTACAAATGGTTGAAGAAGAGTGCAGTTTATCAAGAAATAATGCAACAGTAACATATAAACAGTGTTTTGTGCTGTAAAAAATCCAAATCACAGTAACAGCAAGTCGGTGTTACAGTACGTCTTAGTGTTCTACAGTTAATTGTTTAATCTTCTTTCAGTACAATTTCAATGTAAATATTTGACAGAAACATATGGATGCAGTAATTGCCATTATGTTAATCATGGTGTAAGGAAACCATTTTGTTACTTTTACCATAACAAACAGAGTAGTAGTACAACTGACACTGCCTGATCATGGTCACAATATGTAACTTGAAACGGTCCTTCACTTAGTGGTTGAGGAGAACAAATCTACTACAGTGGTGGGTAACGAAATCCAGTGTAGTCATCCAATGGACAGACTTCACTTATGTTCATGGCACATGCTGGCAGCACAACACAGACACAATGGCCAAGACATCCACAGCACCAACATGCCATCTGTCTATAGGCAATGTAGTGGTATCTTCTGTAAGAGACACACGGTAATAATTAGAGTGAGCAGAGTAGTAAGGACAGTTTAATCTTTATCAACACATTTAGTACTGTTCTAATTCTGTTCTTCAGTGTTCATTGATAACATGATAAGTCACAATACGCACAAAACACTGGCTACTGTCCTTTGACAATAGTTCTAGGAGTGGTACATGTTGTTCTGTCCTCACTCACTGGCATGTCCTTTCCCCTTTAACATAAGCCAGAAAGTCTTCAAGCAGGCTCCTCCAACTCACCCTGGTGGTATATCCCTTGGCTCTGCCCCATGATGCCAGATCTTGCCCATTAGAATCAGAGGTTGTGCGTCAAAGGCAGGGATGTTGGGTGGGTCCATGTGGATGAACAACACATACCACTCCTACAGCTACTATTACAAGTGAATAACCTGTGTTTCTAGGACATGGATATGTTGCTATATCAACAGTTACTGGCAGACTCCTAGCAGTTGTGCAGTAGGAGGGAGGCAAGGTGCACAACCCCTACTTCAGAAACAAAGATTGGAGAACTGAGGCCCCAAAACAAGCATCCCAGTGTGATGCTAGGTCAATGTGTTACTGGGAAATGAAGGTGTGTCTTGACTTCCAGGTAGCAGCCATGCAGATTTCCTAGATAGGGACATCCCTAGAAGCAGCCACTGATGCAGCAGTATGGTGGGTGGAATGGGCCCTTAACCCTCAGGGAGGCTCCCTTCTCATCAACCCATAGCAGAGATAAATGCAGGAAGTGATCCATCTGCCAATCATTCACTTGGATGCAGGTCTGCCAGGTGCAACTTCAGTGTAGGTGACAAACAGCTGGTGAACCACTCCCCGAACTCCAGTTGTGCGCTCTTTGCATAAGTGAGAGCTCGCCTCATGTCCAGAGAATGGAGCATGTATTTGGCATTCAAGGTTTGATGAGGGTAGAATGCAAGAAGAGTCACCACCTGGTTTAGATGAAACTCTGATGCAACCTACGAAAGGAAGTTCAGGTTGGGGCACAGGACAACCTTGTCCTTGTGGAACAGCAAGTAAGGAGATGCCACCTAGAGTGCCTGGAGCTCAATGATCCTTCTGGCTGATGTTATGGACAACAGGAAGGTGGTCTTCCATGACAGGTGTGACATCTCACACTTGTGCATTGGTTTGAATTGCTTGCCCATGAGCTTTGCCAATACCAGCAGCAGATACCATGGTGGTGGTGGATCCCACACCAAAGGGCATATATGATCCATGCCTATAACGAAGTGCCAGACCACTCTGTCCTGCACCACCTACTGTTGACTGGCATGTACCCGGAAAGCATAGATGGCTTCCAGGTGCATCTTAAGGGTCATCAACTGAAGTCCCCCTTTGGAGAGAGATACCATAGGTAGTCTACAATGCTAGAACACCGTACAGGTCAAGGGGTGCAACCCTTTTCCGTGACACCACATGGAGAATTTCTTCCATTTGAAAGTGTAGCAGTTTCTGGTCAATTGCTGTCTAGAAACTTCCATGACACTGAGGACATCTTCAGGGCAACCCAAGCCCTGGAACACTAGCTGCTCAGAAACCAGGCTGTCAGGTGCAGGGACTGAAGCTAAGGGTGAAGTACCTTACCCGGATTGATGGAGAGCAGGCCCAGGCATGCTGGTAGATGCCTTGGAGGCCTGTTGCTGAGGCTGAGGAGATCAGGGTACCAGAAGTGATGTGACCAGTCTGGAGCCACCAGGATCACCTGTGCCTTGTCCTCCTGTCCTTCAGAAGTACATTGTGGATCAAGATAAGTGGAAGGAAGGCATAGAAGAGGTCTGGATTACTTGGCTTTCAGAAGGCATCCCCCTACAGTAAGCCATGGTGAGAGGGGCAGGCACAAAACAGCCACAGGTTTGTGTTCTCCCTGGAGGTGAACAGGTCTAATTGAGGGGTGCCCCACTGGGAGTACAGACTGTGGACTACCTCTGATGGAGAGAACACTCATAAGACATGTTGCCCACCCAGCTGAGGAGATCCACCAGCTGATTGAAGGCTCCTGCCACATGAATGCCTAGGAGATCTGCCTTCAGGCTGCACACAAAAGTCCAAATGTGGAAAGCTTCCTTGCACAAGGGCAGACAGTGCATTCCACCATGCTTCTTGAGGTAGTACATGGTTATAGTGTTGTCCATCTGTACTTGAACCACTTGACCCCAAACAAACATAGCGAATGCAATCAGCACCAGCCAAACTGCTCAGAGCTCCAGAAGGTTAATGTCGGATTGGGACTCCTTTGGGGGCCTAGAGCCCATGGACCCTGTGTTCCCTCAGATGGGCACCCCAACCCATGAGAGAGGCGCAGCTCATCAGGATGACCATTGGCTCGGGTTGGACAAATGGGACACCTTCCTGCAGATTATCTGGGACTATCCACCACTGGAGAGCATCTAACATCCTCTGGGTCATAGTGACCAGCTGATAGAAGTGACATTTGCACTGAGACCACTGGCCAGTCAACTCCCACTGCAGGGAGCGCATATGCCATTAGGGCTAATGGACCATGGTGGTGCAGGCAGCCATGTAGCCCAGAAGATGCAGAAAATCCCGGGCAGGGTGCAAGTGCCCAACCAGTAATGATCAGGCAAAGGAGGAGAGAACCTCCGTCCTGTCTGCCGGGAGCCTGGCTCTGGCTCGGCAAGTTTTGAGCTCTGCCATGATGAAGATGACCACCTGCAAGGGTGCCAGTTCTGACTTGGCCTCATTGACTAGGATGAAAAAATTGATGCAGATCTTGATGGCCAGGTCCCTGGACCTCATTACCACCTGCCTGGAGGTACCCCAATATTTGCCAGTCATCCAGGCAGGGGTACACCCAGACCCCTCGACACCTCATGTAGGCTGTCACCACTGCAATGTATTTGGTGAAGATCCTTGGGGCTGATAAGAGAGTGAACAGAATGGCCTGGAACTCGTATAAGGTTCTATCGCCTCAGAAGCAGAGGAACCTTTGGTGGGACAGACAGATTGGAACATGAAAGAATGCATCCTGAAGATCCAGAGAGTGAAACCACATGTCCTTCTCAAGACATGGTATGATCTGGAACAGAGTTAACATCCTAAAGGTGTGAGACCAGAGGAATTGGTTCATGTGCAGATCTAGAATGGGGCGCCAGTTTCCCATCCCTTTTGGCACCAGGAAATACCTGGACACAAACCAAGGGTGTACTTGAGGATCCACTAACCTGATCACTACCTCCTTGTGGAGGAGTTGGGCTATTTCGTCTCAAAGAGCCAACCAAGTGTCTGCATATACAAAATCCTCCCGTGGTCCATATGCTCAGCTTGGGGGGGGGGGGGATACTGCTCAATTTCCCAAGGCAGACCCTGGCTGACCACTTCCAGAACCCACATGTCTGTGGTAACAGCGGACCACGTGGAAAGGAAGTGGCGGAGTCGGCTGCCCACTGGTGGACACAGGGGAGGTATGACGGGCATGAAGATGTTATTTTCATTTGGTGTCTATGGCATGGTGTTTCAGCAACACAGCATGATGCTGCATAATTTATCACTGTGAGTGAGACATAGTGGTGCAGCACTGGAATGCAGTAGAAACTATGCACATATGGCACATTGCATCACACCTTCATAATGTAGACCACATGGTAATCAGTGAGGAATATAAAATATCGACATTAACCAGCAGTACTGTGTACATACATTGCAGTCCTTCACCATATGGAGTGTTCAACCCCACCTCAATCTTGTGGCAGATGACAGCAGCACTTGAACAGCAATAAGCTGAAACAGTAGCATGCCACAATATCATCAGTGCTGCAGATAGCATCACACTCAACACCATGGGATGTTTAGTTTGTGTGTCTCAATAGTGGAATAGTTGTATATATCCACTTGTATCATGCTACTTGTAAAGAATGGACCAACATGTGCCTCAATCATAATATGAACACCTTGGTGGGTATATCAGCCCTGCAAAGTGGCATGTCAACCTTTAAGTAAGTCACAGTAATACAGAAATTGATGAAATCAACAGTGATGTTGTCAAATGAAAGAACATATCCACCACACAGAAGAGTATGGAGAAGTGAATTGGTACAGCCAGCATCACTTACACATCTGCAACATGAAAGCAACAGGATGTAAGATGTATACAACAGGGGAATAGCAACGTGACATGTTAAACATGTAAAGAGTGTTGTCAACCAATGTTCAACCCCCCCACAAAGAAAAGTCAACTGAGTGACATGGGCCAGTGCATGTATCATTTTGCTGATCGGTTGTGGACACCATCATCATCAAAAGTGAATATAGGGAAACAGTAGAGCATAACTTATTTGTAATGTACTCACGTGTAAATTCATCATCCAGAGATCCGTATTCCTGTCAATATTGGAAGTATGCTGTCTGAAGTACTGGCACACATAGACAGCGTGGAATCCAAAATGTTCAATAATGCAGGACTCAGGGAGGTCATACTCCTGGAATTTCTCCATCACTTGCTGTACCTCACGACAACAGCGACATTCCACTTCTGTTGGCATCACAGTTTCTGCATTTGCACCTGAGAAACATCATAATAGGACAAGAACTTAACATATTGTCTAATACAAAAAATTCTACAACTATGAAGTGACAGTAACCAAAAAATGGTATATAGATTTGAATAATCATGGTGGAACTACTGTCTTTTGTATGAAGGGAAAAATTAGATATTTGTGGAAATGCAGTATGACAGTGCACACACACAACAGTGATATGCAGTCAAGCTTGACCAATGCAAAGTGCCTGTGTGTAAGTGTGAGTCCAACAGTGTGTGTCTGCATGTGATTATGTGTGTGTGTGTGTGTGTGTGTGTGTGACTGTGTGCGTGTGTGTGTCTGTGAGTGTGATTGAGTGTGTCTATCTGTGTGCATGTGTATGTGAGTGAGTATGAGTGTCTGTGTGAATGTGACTGTGTGTATCTCTGTGTGCATATGTGTGAGTGTGTGTCTGCATTTCTCTGTGTGTCTGTGTGTGTTAGTGTTACAGAGTGAGTGTGATTGTGACTGAGTGAGTGTGTATGTGTCTCTGTGAGAGTGAGAGAGAGTGCGTGTGTGTGTGTGTGTGTGTGTGTGTGTGTGTGTGTGTGTGCAGGGCCTGAAAAGTTGTCCAAATGACAGTGATAAGTTGACGACTCTTTATGTCATTATCAGGTAAGGGTAGGTGGGAGGTGCAGGAGGTGAGAGAAAACTGCAGTATATTGTGAATGGTGACACAACACAGCATCACATGGAAAAACTGGTTGGTGTGGTCAGAGGAAAGCAATCAAGTTGTGTCACATTGTGATAATTGTACAAATCAATGTCATGGACACATTCACAAAAACAGCATCCATATTACATTACTCAAAAATATGTAAATGTAGCACAGTAAAAGTAACATCTTGGTCTAAACACAGCTACAAAAATAATACTGAAATTAGTGTTCAGACTGCAGTAATGAGTCTCAAGTGTGCTACATTGCATGCAGAGACACCACTAAGCATGACAAAAAGGAAAAACATTGAAGCGAAGGTGACGGCAGACTCAGCCGAGTCAAATTTGTGAACTGAAAGTATGTACATCTGCAAATTATCGCCTTGGTATAAGTTCCATCAAAGTCACTGCACTGGTTTGAAGTCCGATTCCTGTATGACAATTGCAATACTATATTCCATGTTGCAGACTTGATAACTGCAGTGGTAATGCTGCAACTGGAGTTTTGTTTAACATACTGTGTAGTGGCCAACGTGGGGTATCGGTGGAATGATAGTGATGACCTGACCTCACCTTCATGGACACTGTGTTGTAGTAATCCATGAAATAAAACCTTGTGCAACATCAAGTTGAGATGACTGCACAAGGAGAAAAGTCATTTAGTGTGGATGAGGCACTTGGCAACAGGCTACCCAGATTCAAGTTTACCAGAGGGATATGGTATGACAATATGACAGTGGCATGTGTCAGTGTCTGAATACAGAGAGCAGTAAACATTTCATCCCCTTGAAAAGCAGAGTATTACAGAGAGGGATGAAAATTGCAAAATAAAAGTATAGCATGCCAGAGCAAACAACATGCCATGAAGTGACATATCATGATGTCAACAATAATATCTTCAGATACAGCTTGTGGTATGGAGAGTCAATGACTGGTGATGACAGTGGCATACCACATATGCACATCAAAATGAGCATTCCAGTGATAGATCGGGCTTGACATAACTGGGTTCCTTGCATGTTCCTGCTTAACCTGCCAACTGATGTCACAAGTAGTTTACCATAAGTGTGTCACTCTTGCACGGGAAGTAGTGCCACAAGTGTGTGCAATGCCTGTGGCACTCTTGCCAGTGAAGTCCTGCCACAACTGGCCACCATCTGTGTTACACTCTAGCATGGGAGGCCCTGCCACTACTAGGGTATCATACCAGAACCACTGTTACCAGGAATGTAATGTGTTCATGTGGTGTCCAATGCCTGTAACAGTCTTGCGATGGATGTACTGCCACAAGTTGGTACAATGCCTTTGCCACTGTTGCCAGTGAAGTCCGAACACAACTGTCTATCATCTGTGTGCCAGTCTTGACTGGGAGATCCTTCCACTACTGTGGTACAATAACTGTATCAGTCTTGCCATGGAGGTCATGCCACCATGTGGGGTACAATGCCTGTAGCACTCTTGTCAGGGAAGTAGTCCCACAATTAGGTAATATGACTGTGCCACTACTGCCATTGTAGTCATGCCCCAACTGGCCACTATCTGTGTACCACTCTTGCTTGTGAGTTCTTGCCACTAATGTGTTACCATGATGGTACCAGTGTTGCCAGGATGGTCATGACAGTACAATAATTGTCCAATGACTGTAAAACTCTTTACAGGAAAGCAGTGGCACAACTGGGTACAATGAATGTGGCACTCTTAACAGGAATGTACTAAAACAAATGGGTATCATCCGTGTGCCAGTCCTGCCTGGAAGGTACTTCCACTGATGTGGTCCCATGCCTCTACCGATCTTGACAGGGAGGTCATGTGACCATGTGATTTTCACTGCCTGTGACAGTCTTGCCAAGGACATTCTGTCACAAGTGGGTACAATGGCTATGTCACACTTGGCAATGAAGTTGTGCACCAAGTGGCTGCCAACTGTGTGCCACTCTTGCCTGGGAGTTCATGTCACTACTGTGGTACCATGCTAATACCAGTGTTACAAAGAAGTAAATGCCACTGTGATAATTGTGCAATGCCTGTACAACTGTTTCAGGGAAGTAGTGCAACAACTTGACAAAATGCCCTAGTCACTTTTTCAATTGAAGTCCTACTTAAACTGGTTACACTCTGTGTGCCATTCTTGCCTAGGATGTCCTCCCACCACAGTGGACAAAATGCCTGTACCAGTCTTGACAGGAAGGTAAACTACACTCCTTGTGGCACTGTTGCCTCAGAATTTCTGACACAAGTGGTAACAATGGCTGTGCCACTCTTGGAAATGAAGTTCTGCCCCAAGTGGCAACCAACTGCATGCCACTCTTGCATGTGAGTTCATGCCACTACTGTGGTACCATGCCAGTACAAGTATTGCAATGAAGGTAATGCAACTGTGTAAATTGTCCAATGCATGTACAACTCTTGCCAGGGATGTCCTGGCACAAGTTGGCACAATGCCTGTAACACTCTTGCCAGTGAAGTGCTTCACAAACTGGCTACTATCTTGTGCCAGTGTTGACTGGGAAGTCCTCCTATCAGTGTGTAAAAATGCCTGTACCAGTCTTGCTAGGAAAGTCATGCCTCCATGTGATCTCCAGTCCCTGTGGCACTGTTGCCGAGGAATTCTGCCACAAGTGAGTAGAATGGCTGTGACACTCTTGGCAATAAAGTGGCTACCATCTGTGTGCCAAAACTGACTGGGAGGTCCTGCCACTACTGTGGTACCATGCCTGTACCACACTTTCCATGGTGGTCTTGCATTCTTGTGGTGTCCAATGCCTGTAGCACTGTTGTGAGTGAACTACTGCCATAAAGGTGTACAATGCCACTGGCAGTCTTGCCAGTGAAGTCCTGACCAAAATGCCTACCATTTGTCTCCCACCATTGCCTGTGAGATACTGCAAGTAGCATGGTACTGTACCATGCCGTACTACTCTGGCCAGGGAGGTCATGTCACAGTGTGGTGTATAATTCCTGTAGCACTCTTACAAGAGAACTGAAGCCAAATGTTGGCACCATGCATTTGCCACTATTCCCAGATAAATAATGGCACAACTTGCTAACATTTTTTGTGTCACTCCTGACAGGGAAGAAATGACGGTATTAGGGTACCATGCCTATATCGCGCATGCCAGTGAAGTCAAAGAACCAACTGGCTACCAATCTTGCCAGTGAAGTACTGCCACAAGTTGGGTACCATGACAGTACCATGGTTGACTTGGAGGTCATTCAATGAGTGTGACACTATTGCCAGTAAAGTTCGGCAACAAATGGGGTACCATGCATGTGCTAGTATTGACAGGGAAGTCATGCCAGTACTGGCATAGCAAGCATGTAACAATCTTGACATGGAAGTCCAGCTGAAAGTGAGGTACCATGCATATACCAGTCTTACAAGGGCAATCATGAACAGCTGGGGTACAACGCATATGACACTCTTGACAGGTCAGTCCACAAACCAGCAAGATAGCAGGTTGGTGCCAGTATTGCAAGTGAACTCCTGTAACATCGCAAGTATCCCAACAGTCTGACTACACAATACTTAGAGTTTGACAGCGAAAGAAATAAGGCATGATGTGACTAATATATTTTAAGTCAAGATGTGCAACAGCTGGCCATATTACTACCATGCCTGATCGCCAAACGTGCTGCCCACTGCTTCACATTGCAAAAGATTGCCAGCATGGTAACCAAGAGGAAAGAAAATATGCATCTAGAGTGCAGACAGTGTCAATAGTGCTGCCATTTGGGTGTGGGGAGGTGGGATGATGATAATCAGTATGGCACAACTTGCTACCATACCAAAAATGAGCAATGAAAGGTAATGATAACCACATTCAGAGGGTTAACAACAAAAACAGAACTGTCTTAGGGAAGCATCATGACTACATACCACAATTATTAAAAAATATAGTGACATCCAGAGAAATACACATACCAGGACAACTCCTCATCCACCAGTCATCCTCCTTGTAGAGTGTCTGGGCTGCCAGATTCATCCCTCTATGACCCTGCCATGCTGCGCTCTACTTCAGGCTCAAATTGGTATGGGAGCACACCATAACATTCAAATCCACTGGCTTCAGACTCGATGTCTTCTGAGTCCGAATTTTTTTGGAAACAAAATTGCGAAGCCACCATTCAGAGGATCAGGTACAGTGCCGAGATCAGAAGACATTTCCCTAATTTACAATGCAACAAGTACTTCAACCTGTACAGCCAAAACAGTCTGCGTTCTCCTCAGCTGTCGACTACATATAGTGATGTCACTCGAGACATAGCCGCAGGAATGAGCTGCACACTACAGGCTCTCAGAAACCTAAACAAGCAAGTTTTTTTTTTAAATTTAATGTGACCTCTAGGTGGTGCTATCCCACGGGCTACTACCCCAGCCTGCTTGGCTAGTAGAAGGTTAAGTGGCCTGAGTTCTGAAACGGGTGCCTCCACCCGGAGGTCAGGGTTGGTAGTGGTCAAGCTACCCTGGGCACAGTTCTCTGGGACACCGTAACCCCCCTCTTTCCTTACTAGTGGCCAGAACAATACACAATAATCACTTTCACAATACCCCTGATACACCACACAAGTACCCACACTGTTTGCACTTACCACCAGGGCTTTCCTCTGGCCTGGCCCTGGGGACCCCCTGTTAAACAAGGTTATACACAGTAAATAACAGCAGTACAGAACTCTTGCACAAACTGGAGCCACAGTCAGGGTAAATGCAAAAAGAGTTAGATCTGATTTATTTAAGGGGCTTGAACAAGGGAGGGGTGTAATCAGGTTAATTTGCTTAAAGGCTCTATCAATTAAGCAGTTATGCATGCACTTCAGGTCCATAAACAGTCATACACTCTGACTACCCAGATGGAGAATGGTGGGCTAGCTAGAAACGTTGCAGCTAGTTGGGGCCCTGTGATGGAAGAAAACAACATGCACAACACACTATTTGTAATCCGGGGCCGGAAGGCTCAGTTCGTGAAAAGAAAACAACAAGACAATCAGATGACACACTTTTAGATTAGGTTGTTGTTGCAGGGAGCTACCCTGATGATTACTGACGATACCTAAGACTGGACACAGGCTAGACAAAAATTGAGACAGCAGGTGGTCAATCTGGAGTGCCAGGAGAAGCAGGGCCCACACGATTCGCTGAGGTGTTGTTCCTGTTCAGGCATGGAGCAGGGGGCTGATCCCCAGGCAAGTGTCTTGTCGGTGGCTTTCTCTGTGCAGTGGGTTAGTCTGGCTGGGCCAGCATGGCATGGCCCAGGCCGAATGGAGATGAGTTTGGATTCAGTCCAATTAGGCTGCATAAAGCTTCCAGCAAGCAGAACACAGTTCACACAGTGGGGAACCAAACCATGACCCACTTACAATACACAGCACATTTACATTTAAGAAAATTCTACTGTACCAGGCAAACTGCTCTTCAGTCAGGATCGCAAAGTCTCTGCACAAACCGAGGATTCAAAAGCAGCTGGAAATCCTGACAGGCTGATCACATTCAGCAAATCTTCGGTTCGGTTGATTGATTCTCCTATCAGTCACAACAAAGGCTCCCCCTTCAGGTGCAAATAGGCACAAAAAGCCCAAAACTACAATTCCTACAGATTTTGACTCCAGACAGCTCCTATAGTCCGGCTCCATTTTTGGTCCCACCAGTACTGATTGGTCCAATTCGCAGTCCAAGACCAAGATAGTGGAGATAAACAAAAGTTCTTGCTGCAAAGAAGGCAGGCTAGACAAACTACATTATCATTATCATTCTAAATGATTTTCAGCAAATAGTTACATCTTGCAACAGAGCTCCCTCTCAGATTACTTATGACTCCAATCCAGGCACCTCTTAAAGAGACAGTACACAGAGGCTATACAGGCACTCCCTGGCAATCACATTTAAACTGCTAAAACGCAGGACACCAGCCTGGCAGTGAGCATTTAGGCAAGCTCAAGGAAGACTTTTCGGGAACCCCCATTTGTAGGGGGGGGGGGTTACATTAAAATATGCAAAACTGGAAAATCCTAATGAAGAAAAACACACAGAACTGGAACTTTTCCAACAAGAGGGATTTTATACATGAGGTAGGCACGTTCTGGGAAAGTTCCTCTTTAACTCTTAAGAAACAGTTTGTGCAAGGTTTTGTGCTGGATCCAGCAACACTTATGCAACTCAGTCAGAAATGCTAAAACAACTCATTGAAGGAACAGTTTAATGTGACTTGTACTGTAGTAAGCAAGATTGATGTTTCAGTATAGCAGCAGGAATGATGAGATGGTGTCTGTCCTGCCCCGGCCGAGTGTGCGTGTGTGTGTGTGGGGTGGGTGGGGGTTGTTGCACCCCTGGGTCCCTGGTTCTATCTGGGTCAGGGGGGTACCACACACGCACACCCTGCTTGGGTATGTAGTACAGTGCGGAGGGTCTGAGCTCACCAGAAAACAAAGTAATGAAGGAGGGTCTAAGGGTAATGACACACTCTTATCAGCAGTATCCCCATTACAGTTTTTACTGTGACTCTGTTTTGGCATGGTATATTTGTCATCAGCAAGTTAACTGTCATATAATTAGAAATTAGATGAAATATGCAAGACTTTTCAGAGTTTGGAAAGTTAGTGAGGAACTTGACTGAATTGGGGGGGGAGCACCTGAAACATTCCAGGTATCCTAGGTCAAGGTATCAGACTCTGGAGACGTGTTCTGTCTTGTAACAGCAGAAGCCCTTTGATAAACTTGTGATTGATGGTGTCTCGGTGCATTTTAGGTTTTCTTGTTAGAAAAATAAAACTCTTATGGTGCTGTGGTGCTGTCATCTCCTCGGTGGAACTTAATGCTATATCGAATAAATTACAGTAACCTTTAGGCTTTTACTACTGGGATTGATTGACAGAGAGGACAGTGACAGAAAGGAGTGGGAGGTAATTTCTGCTGCAAGAACACTGTAGGAAAATAGCATCTGTGTGTGTGTGTGTGTGTGTGTGTGTGTGTGTGTGTGTGTGTGTGTGTGTGTCAGAGAGAGACAGAGACAGAGAGGAATGTGATGAAACATTGGGATCTCATCAATCACTTTTGTGAGGAAAAAGTTTTGGTTTCTTTATTTATTTTTATTTGGTAACTGATCCTGAAGATGAACTTTAGGGAACCAGGCATTCTGTGTGAAATTGAGCTTTATTATTTAATGTTATAGCAGCTCGTAGTTGCTGGGGCACAGGGTGTGAGGTTGCAGTGACACGGAGATGGAATGAGGTAGAGAGGCCTCCTCGATGTTGCTGCTCCCAGACTGATTTGGCATTTTCCCTGTACTGTAAAAAAAAGAGTGCACCCGCCAAGAGGAAGAACTAGTGTGGACAGCGGAAGGGAGGGACTGTGGAAAAACAACAGTACAGCAGTGACTCTAGCACTGTGGAAGGCCACTGTGCCCCTTCTACCACAGTCCCTTCTGTGTGAAATTGAGCCTTATTATTTATTACTAGCTTGTAGCTGCTGGGGCATGGGGTGTGAGGTTTCAGTGACATGGAGATGGGAGTGAGGCAGAGAGGCCTCCTCAACGTTGCTGCTCCCAGACTGATTTGGCATTTTCCTTGTAATGAAATAAAGAAGAGTGCACCTGCCGAGTACTGTTAGACCCTGCAACAACCTCTATCAATAAGGGGACAGAGACAAATTGATAGAAACCATGTACCAACAATGGCCCCTCCTGTGAGTTTGTCAGTTGTTGGACAAGTTCCCCCAGCTCTAAACGATTGTCAGCTGGTAGGTGAGGGACCGTGAGCAATGCGTTTAATTCTATCCCTAGATATGGGAGTCTAGCTCAGGGGGCCTCTTCTTTTGTCTGGTGCTAGCGGGGGCTCCAAGTTGATCAATTTGGATTCAGAAACCTTTGGGGTTCCCTTAGCACAGATTCAATTGGGCAGACCCCTATACACAGAATTTATCTGAATAATGTGTTTTGTGCCTGCCACCTGCACATGCAATGGTGGGCCATTCCCAAAATGCCATGACTGTCTCAAATGCTGCACAATTAATTGCACCACCCACTGACATGCCTTACCAGAGTATGACTTTTCCCTAGCTAAGAGGATGGCTGGCTTATTGAATTAAAAGGTCTCTGATGTCTGGTCCTCTGAGTCAAAATAGCATTTTATATTTTATTAAGGCAGCACCGCATGGCACAATATGCACCCTGGGGAGTGATTAACCACTAATGTAATCCATGGAGTATTATCCCTTGGCTATACTAGCATTTGAAACATACATCATAATTGATTTTGCTGATATTGATGGCCTGCCAATTGTTGATGTTCCGATGGCCAACCACATTTTGACCATTGGAAAGAGACCAATGGGTTAAAAAGAATAGATATGGTACTTGCCATGGTTGGTAGGGTATAGCAATTTTTTTTTTTAACTTTGTTTTTATTTTCTAGTTTTCTGCAACATATGCACATAAGCCAAATATATACAGGCTATTTTGTATACAAAATGTACATAGACTTCCATAGTCATTACTCAGGGCTGTAAAAATGGCAATAGACTCTATTGGAAAGTTAGTGAGGAACTCAACTGAGTGGGGAGGGGGCATCTGAAACATTCCAGGTATCCTAGGTCAAGCAATCCGACTCTGGTAATGTGTACTGATTGTAACAGCAGAAGCCCTTCAGTAAACTTGAGTTTGACAGTGTCTTGGTGCCTTTTAGTTTTTCTTGCTGGAAAAATAAAACTCTTAGGATGCTGTGGTGCTGGTAACTCCTTGGTGGAACTTAATGCTGTATTGGGTAAATTACAGTGACCTTTAGACTTTTGCTATTGCAGTTGATTGATGTGGAGGACAGTGACTGAAAGGAGTGGGAGGTAATATGTGCAGTGAGAACACAGTAGAAAAATGGCATCTGTGTGTGTGTGTGTCAGAGAGTGACAGAGAGGAATGTGATGAAAGATTGGGATGACATCTATCACTCATGAGGAGAAAGTTTAGATGTGTTTGTTTGTTTTTATTTGGTAACTGATCTTTAAGGTGGACTTTAAGGAACCAGGCATTCTGTGTGAAATTGAACCTTATTATCTATTACTAGCTCATCGCTGCTGGGGCGCGGTCTGTGAGATTTCAGTGACACAGAGCTGGAGTGAGGTAGAGAGGCCTCCTTGATATTGCTGCTCCCAGACTGATTTGGCATTTTCCCTGTACTATAACAAAAAAGAGAGCACCCACTGAGAGGAGGGACTAGTGCAGCCAGCGAAGGGGAGGGACTGTGGAAAAACAACAGCACAGCAGTGACCCTAGCACTGTGGAAAGCCACTGTGCCCCTCCTTCCACAGTCCCTTTTCCCCTCTCCTACCAAAATTGTTAAAAAGTGCAGTGTAGAAGATAGTCACAGTGGGAATATGGCAGAGTGCTTCAGCTTGCCAAGCTACCATGCTCAAACTCTATTTTTATTGTTTGGTCACATCCTGATCTGGTGAGGGCTTTTCTGAAGCAAGACATCTGCAGGCTCTGCCCCTGCAGATGTAAGAAGACACCCCCAGTGGTTGAAACTACTCACCTGTGCATTGTGCCTCTCAACCCACCTGTGGAATGAGGTAATTACACAGAACCGCACTCCATGATGTATGTTATTGCATGGTTATTTACACCCATTAAGCCCTAGGTACACAGTTACTTAAATGTAAAGAGAAAAATATGATTCAGAATGTTCATTGATGTTATGTCTTTGATGACCATGCCTAGCCCCAATCTACACCCTACCATACTGCCAGAGAACTATCTGCTTATTGTCCTGCAGCTCATACAGATAATGCTCAGACATGTGCTCAGTATGTGTCTATAACACTGTCAGTGGGAATAATTTTAAATTTATGTGTCCCATTTTACCATTCTATGTGTGTGAGTGCATTAACATAGAAACATAGAAACATAGATTTTGACGGCAGATAAGGACCGCTTGGCCCACCCAGTCTGCCCATTTCCCTACCTATTGGATAAGCTGCAGATCCTAGTTAACCAGCAGCCTACTTCTTCCTACCCCCACCCCCTAGAATTGCCTTATGACTGTCCCATGCATGCTTGAATTCCACCACTGTTTTTGACTCCACAACCTCCTCCGGAAGGCCATTCCATGCATCCACAACCTCTCTGTGAAAAATACTTCTAATTACCTCTGAGCTGCCTCTTCTATCTTCACATTGTGCCCTTGTTCTTACACACCTTTTTTGAAAGATGCTACCCTCTTGGACTTTGTTGATTCCCTTGAGATACTTGAAAGTTTCTATCATGTCCCCCTCTCTCCTTTCCTCGAGGCTATACATATTCAGCTCCTTAAGTCTCTCTTTATATGTCTTCCGGTGCAGGCCCTGCACCATTTTAGTTGCCCTCCTCTGGACAGCCTCCATCCTGTCTATATCTGTGGAGATTGGGTCTCCAGAACTGCACGCAGTACTCCAGATGGGGTCTCACCAACTGTCTGTACAGAGGGATAATAACTTCCTGTTTTCTGCTGGTGATGCCTCCCTATGCATCCCAGTATCCCCCAGCCCTCCTTGCTGCCCTCTCACATTGCTTGCCCACCTTTAGGTCATCTGATATGACTACCCCAGGTCCCTTTCCATTTTTGTTGTTGTTAGTATCTCACCCCCATTGTGTACTCTTCCCTGGTTTTTGTTTCCCAGGTGCATTACCTTGCACTTCTTAGCATTGAATCTAAGCTGCCATACATTTGACCATTCCTCTAACCTTGCCAAGTCCCTTCTCATCCTTTCCACCCCACCTTGTGCATCAACTCTGTTGCAGATCTTTGTGTCATCTGCAAAGAGACATACTTTTCCTTCCAGTCCCTCTGCAATATCGCGTATAAAGACATTGAAGAGGACCGGTCCTAATACTGAACCCTGTGGTACCCCACTAGTAACCCCCCTTTCTTCAGAGTGGACTCCATTTACTATTACTCTCTGTGTCCTATTCTCCAGCCAATTTTTACCCAGGCTGTCATCATGGGACCCACTCCCAGGCTGGCTAACTTGTATATTAATCTTTTGTGTGGGACTGTGTCAAATGCCTTGCTGAAGTCTAGGTAGGCCATGTCCACAGCCCCTCCCTGATCTACTACTTTGGTTACCCAGTCAAAGAAATCTATCAGATTTGTCTGGCATGACCTTCCCACTGTGAATCCATGCTGCCTTGGGTCCTGAGCCCCTCTGGCCTCTAGATACTCAACATTGTAGTGGTGGAGTACTGCTGAACTTTGAATTATTGTATTCCATTGGGCAGACTCACACAGCATATTGAATGTATAGAAAGACATAGGCCCAAAAAGTTAAAACCATCACTAGAGGTAACAGTATATATTAGGGAGCCCCAGTTGATTACATTTTGTGCTGATGCTTGTAAAAATTTTAGCATGTTTGGTTTGTAAATGCTGCAGATTGCCAAAGTTGTTATGCTTAATAAGACACTTCAGGGACATTGCTTGTATTACATTTACCTGACAAACAAGGGAAGAAGGCACTTGGCCTTCATGTTGTGTATTAAAACACACATGACTGTGGGGTAACTACTACAAGCAGTGCCCCATTGTTCATTATTGAATAAGTGAATTGTTCATTATTACATAAGTGAATAATGGGGTGTTCATGTTCAAGAAAACCATCACATGGGTAGCTGTATACCTACAAAGAACACTCATACTGTAACTGCAAAGGAAGGCTCACTGCTGCATACACAGGAGCCTGCCTTGCTTGATGTGGCTTGATGTTGCCAATTGTCCTAACTAGTATTGTGAAAATTTAGGGTGCTTGGCTTATGTGCTGAAGAAGATGGCCACTTAATTTGAGCGTTCTGTCCTACCTCGGGTGAATCCTGCAAATGGGGATGTGATCCAGGGCCGAATCTGCTCCCCGATAACTCAGGAGTGTACCATTACACCCCATCGCCTGCCTGATGTAGTTATTTTAGCCAGCAGTACTTCTCATTCACTCCTTTCTGCAGAACCACAGATCACATAGGCCGGGTTGCCTATCCACCCAAGCCTGATAGGCTCTCACTCAGCCTGCTACCACATGCAACCCTAGACCTTTGCCCTGCCTTGACTATTGGACGATCTGCCTCACCTTGATTAATTGGGACCTTGCAGTCAGTTTATACAGTCAGCAGCGGTGACCTGACTCACGGGAGCTGGTTCACTGATCTTTCACTCATGATGACCCCCACCACCCAGCCAATCAGAGCACAATTGGGACCCCCTGGCCTTCAAGACCAGCCCCTCCCAGTAGCAGACTCTTTATCTTACATCATGAAGATGCTTGAAGTCCTCCTGGCATGCGTAGATGGAGTCAGCGCTTCTCTCACAGGCACTGTGTCCGATGTCCATACTTTAAAAGATAAATTTAACATGGCTGAACAGTGCATCAACGAGCTGGAGAGGCAGCAAGGAATGGTGTGGCTATGGTTCCGTGAGCATGAAGTCAGGCTCGCAAGGCTTTGGGAAAGAGCAGAAGATCAAGAAAATAGAGGGAGGTGGAATAACATTCACATTTTGGGCATTCCTGAGGGGGCTGAAGGGCAAAGTATGGAGGGCTATTTGAATGATCTCATTCCCAAGCACTTTGGGGATTGCTGGAGAGGCCCAGTAGATGTGGAGCAGCCCACAGGCTGACCAGCAAGTTGAGCTCAACTAACCCATTACCTAGACCTGTAATTGCCTACCTCCTGAGATATACAGAAAATGAAAAGGTACTATGCCTTGCTGGGGAGCTCGGAGATATCACCTGGAGTGGATCCCACATTTCCTTTTACCCTGACTATCGCCACGAGGTGGCAGTTCGGCATAAGGCCTATGGCCCTCTCAAAAAGCTTCTGCTTGCCCACTAATTTAAGTACCGTCATAAAGGACTTACCTCACGGCACATCTCCAAGGATGTGAAGGAGTTCACTGCTTCAGAGCCACTAGAAGCGGAGGCCTGGCTGAGCAAATATTGGACTGCTATCTTCTGATGAACTACCACTCCCAGATGCCTCTGGGTGCCTGAACTGCCCAGGCCTGCTAAGTGGAATGCTGAGAAGGGGAGGCAATCACCGAGGGACAACAATAGAGGTAGAAATGGTCCTGCTAAAATGGTTTCCCCCAGTGCAGGTGAGCAAGAAAGATCGGAGCCTGCCTTTCACCCATCTCCCATGGCCTGGTTTCAACAGAATGGCTCCCATTCTCTACAAGAAGTAACTCCTGCTCCCTCCTTAAATAGGTCCTGGGCTAGATCACTGAGCCCACGGAACCGAGCCAGACAACCAGCCCTTATCCCCCCCCCATAAAGCTGCCTAGAGAGGAGGCAGGTGGTGAGGAAGAAGATGGTCTAGATACAGACCGTGCTTGAACTTCAATGGATACCACCGGCCCCATAGATTGGGTAGCTGAGGCTTCCGCTTTGGAGGATGAATCTCTGCTGGATGATTCCCTTGTCAAACCAGGTCTGAAATCCTTTGTGGAGGTTGTGGCTGCAGGATCGCAACCGCAGAAGGTTCCAGAGACTCCCTCAGCCAGATCTGAGAAGGCCACCCAGGAAGGTTGACTATGCACTCGACCCTCAGGACCCTCAGTGGCGAATGGACTTCTTGCAAATGCTAAGCTGTTTACTAAGTTTTTATTACTGGACAAACTGCAAGTCAGAGTGGGTGGAGGGGGGTCATAGATAATTCTGGGCCTTCCCTCTTACTGGGCAGTATGGGGTTTGGGTACAGGGTTGGGCTGGTTTAGCATAGGGGCAGTAGCTCTTCCTCCTTCCCCTTGCTTCTCTATGTGCTAATGTCAGACTGGCAGCAGCCCCCCCCCCCAAGCGGAACTAGATCTGGCGACACCAATAGACAGCTGGGAGGCTGATCTTTTTCCTTTCAACCTTTATTAGATGTTCTTGTCCCCCCATTACAGTACGGCTGTCACCTGGGCGGGATAAGTGAGGAGGCAATATGCTGGGCTGGGGGAACTTGCAAGGTACTGTCTCCATACCTGATGAGCAGCTCTGAGCAGACTAAGAGTCTGATCATTATTTGGGCTACTTAAAGTCTGACCAAAGTTTGCTGATCACAGCAGATTAAACCAATGTTTGATTGTTCCAGTTGCTGTTTCTGCATTTGATTGGGTTCTGCATTGGTCAAGTTCCAATAGGCGGCATTGAGTTAGGCCTCTCTCTCTTTTCTGGTTCAGTGGTGTACACTCACTTCCCCTTCCCCCCACACCAACCTCCATATCCACAACCCTCCTCACCTTCTCCCACCCCCTCCTTGCCCCCACAGTTTCTCCTTTCTCCTGGAGAGCCTACTGTCGCTATGAAGTCCAGGGTGAGGCAGGCTGTCAGTGATGGACAACCCCTCCAAGAACCGTCAACTGGTGTGAGAATTAGCGTAGCTTTGGAAGTAGTATGCTTCCCCACATGTGTTTATTTCCACACCTTTAGTGATCTCACATTTAGTGCAAGTTAAAGAGATTAGGTGTTATTGAACATTTAATTGTTGATTTTTGATATAATCTGTATTTGCTTCTCTTCTTTTCTCAGGACTGTAGTTTTTGTGCCTGCTCAATTCAGCGTCCATGGTAGTCTTCCATACAGAAGGATCATTCTAAGAAGTGGAATTTCATCAGGGGATCTCTCTTCCTCCCTCCTTGGCAGGTATTGCAACTTTCCTAATAGCTGAGCCAGGAGGTAAGTGAGACCCTTTATCTTTCTGGAGGGTCTATGATGACGGGCAGAAATGAGTTGGGGTGGAGGTGTGTCTCCTGGAACGTTAAGGGACTTAACCATCCTGATAAATCCACCAAAGTGCTGCAGCATCTTCAGTTGCTGGGTGCCGATATTGCTCTGCTCCAGGAGATGCACCTCTCTGCCAGAACAGTGCAGTGGCTGAGGAAGCTGTGGGTAGGCCAGGTTTAACCAGTTCAGCATCCACTAAGTCCAAGGGGGTGGCCATTCTGATACATAGAACTGCTCCTTGGGTTGCCCAAGACTCCAAGACAGATATGCAGAGTCGATGGATCCTAATTCACTTCTCATTCCCTTGGGTGGAAGCCATTGTAGGAAGCATGTACAGCCCCAAAAAGGATGTCCTTGACTTCTTCGCAGGCAAGTCAAGCCCTCACAGCCCTATTGGAGGGGCATTAGCATATTCCTAGTCTTCTCGGGGGTGAGTTCAATCTAGTTCAAGATATCTTCCTGGACAAATCCAAGCCCACGCCTCAAGCTCACCCGAAGGCCAGGTCTGCACTCCAAGAACTGGAGGAGGAATGGGGCCTTATAGATCCATGGAAGAGGGACAATGCCACTAGACAGGATTACACTTTCTTCTCCTCCCTTCATAATACGTGCAACCACATAGACTACTGGTTGGCGAACCATGGTGCATGCGGGGGGATCAGCAAGGTTAAAATAGGTAATATTCTGGTCTTGGATCATGCCCCAATCATGTGTAGCTACCTGCCCCAAGGGCTGAGCCAGAGTTCTACCAGATGAAGGTGCAACCCCCTTCTGATTTGTAACCCTGAGTTCCGCTCCATTATGTGCAATGAAGTCAAATCCTTTTTTCAGCTCAATTCAGGGGACGAAGTACAGGCGGACATGGTATGGGAGGCCTTTAAGGCATACTCGTGGGGCCACATAATTTCTTTTGAGGCAGCTAAGAACAAAGCCCACAGGGAGGAGGTATCTAAGCTCCAGGCAGAACTAAATGTCTTAGAGACCCAATTTAAGGCCTCTACATACTTTCCCATATAGATAACAGTCTCCTTACCACTACAGCTGGACTCAAACCATATCAGTACGTTGCTGCAATGAAAAGTGGAGTGGCAGCTACTCCGGTCCAAGCACAAATTTTGGGAGGGGGGTGATAAGGGCAGGAAATTGCTGGCCTATCAGCTCAGGAAGCAGCAGGCCAATTCCCATATCCATGCCCTGCGTGACTCCGCAGGGTGGTGGCGATGCACCCCAAACGGATTAATGAAGTAATGCAGCAATACTATCAGACCCTGTACACCTCTAGATCTACCATAGGGGAGGAGACAAAGCAGAAGAGATAGAGTGCTTCTGTGGGTCCACTCATATTCCTAGTCTCACCTCTGAGCTGTGGCAGGGACTGGAATCACCAATAATGGAGGCAGAATTGCACATAGCCTTATCCCAATTAGCCCAGGGTAAGGCACCAGGGCTGGATGGAATGATGGTGGAGCTCTTCCAACTCCTGAAGGAGGAAATCATCCGTCCACTTCTACAGGCACTGCAAGGGGCACATCAGAACAGCACTCTTCCACCCACTGTGAAGAAGGCCCTGGTGACTCTCTTGCCCAAGAATCTGCACACCCTTTAGAGTGCATCAACTTTAGTCCCATCTCTCTCCTGTTGGTAGACACCATGCTTGTCACCAAAGTGTTGGCGAACAGACTGGTGGACATGTTTCCAACCTTGATCCACCTATCCCAATCCGGCTTTTCCAAGGGCAAGTCAGGGGCTGACAACTTGATGTTGGTACTTAATCTCAAATGGATGTCAACTCAATCCACAACCCCTAAGGCTGCCTTAGCGGTTGACTTCTCCAAGGCTTTCAACTCGGTAGAGTGGAACTTCCTGCATGGAGTCCTCACCAAGTACGGATTCAGGCCTTACTTTAACCAATGGATCTCAGTGCTCTACAATTCCCCTACTGCCCGAATTCTGATGAATAAGGATAGCTCCTCTCCCTTTTGGCTTCAGTGGGATACACGTCAGGGATGCTCCCTGTCTCCTTTGCTTTTCCTCCTTGCATTGGAGCCCCTTGCAAGGAAGCTAATAGCATTCAAGAGCACTGAGGGCATACACTTGGGGAAGAAGGTATATCTTGTCAACTCATATGCTAATGACCTCTTACTCACTCTTTCGGCCCCTAAGCAGTCACTCCCTCCTGTCCTAGCAATCCTCCGGGACTTTGCTAACATCTCAGGTCTACAGATCAACCAGAAAAAAACACACGCTATCTCCGCTCAATGCAGCCTGCTTGCAGGACTGCCTGAGCAGTATGGACATCTCCTGGGCAGCAAAAGGGTTTCTCCTATCTCGGCATGTTCATCCCTGCTCAGTGTAACTATCTGGAAATGGCCAACTTCTCTCAGCTACTCACTATGCTACAGGCAGAAGTAGACTGTTGGCAGAAACTTAATCTCTCCCTGAAGGGGGAAATTGAGGTGGTGCAGATGTTCTTCTTGCCCCGGGCTTCCTACCTCCTTCTTAATTTGCCTATTTGGCTCTCTCCCAAGTTGTTTCAGACTCTAGATAAGTTAGTCTCCCTCCTACTCTGGAAGGGTAAAACTCCCGGTTGGGGTAGACCCAAACTCAGGGCGCATTGGACTAATGGAGGACTGGGACTCCCCTGGTTTCAGGGATATCAGTTGGCCTATAGGGTGGCCCAAGTGATCAAATGGCTCACCCCCCACTTTAGAAACCACCCCTTTGGGCCATCCTAGAATCCTCTCTGCTACGGGATGGATCCCTGTCTGCCATGCTCATTCCAGGTTACCCCCCCAGGTCACCCCTATTATGTTAGAAACCCAGAGGGCATGGAATGCTGCTATGGTCCTCTCTCTCACACCTGTCATAGCCCAGCACCCTCCCCTGCAATACCTGCCTCTGTGGGGGAAACGGAATATTATGGTGGACAACAAGCCTCTTCTTTGGCCCTCTTGGATAGCCAAGGGCATCCAGATCATTCAAGACCTATGCATTCCTAATTCCTCAGTTCTGATGTCCTTTGAGCAGCTCAAAGCCCAATACAAATTACCTGCTAGTGACTTTTGGAGGTACCTCCAGGTGCGGAGTGCTATCCAGGCTCTCCAGGACAAAAGTTCTTCTGACCCTAAGTGGGAATGGATGAACTCTCTTCACAAGGCTAAATCACATAGAGGCCTTGCTGGCAGAGTACATCGAATTCTGCATAATGTGCAACCAGATCACATAGATAAATGTAGGAAAGCATGGGAGGCCAGTCTACAACTTATTATTTCCTCAGACAACTGGTCACACCTCCTCATAACATCCCACACAGCATATAGGGATACCAGGAGTCAGCTGACACAATTGAAGAGCCTGCTTCACTGGTACAGGACTCCTGCTGCCCTTCAGGCCATGGGGCTACTGGGGCATGCCCAGTGTTGGAGCTGTCAACAAAGCCCAGCCCATCTGCTGCATGTCAAGCTGCAATGTACAGTGTTATCCTCTTTTCGAACATCAGTCTTGGTGGACTGCTCCAGGGTAGTAGGAAATCAGGTTGTTCAGACACCTACCATCCTTCTGCTGGGGAACCCCTCCCACCTCGACCCCCTGTCAGCACCTCTTAAAGAATGGGTTCTGGCTGCTTTGCTTGAAGTCAAACGTTTTATCTTGATGAAATGGTGGAAACCTCACCCTTCTTTTTTTCTGACCTAGCACTCTGCGCTAGCTCCTTTAGCCATCTTTAAGGGACTCTCTTTTGCTGCCTGTAATCAAGCCCCCAAATTCTACCAAAAGTGGGAAAGGTATCTGCACTCCCATCTCTGCTCTATTCCTCCTGTACCACCTGGCAACCCCCACCCCCAAGTGCTCTCCGGGTATCCCGGCAATCACATTTGGGCCTCAGCACCAACTACAGAGCCGTCTGCTGTGGCACATTTAGGCACATCAACTCTTCAACACCCCCACTTTCTTTTTTCTTCTTTTTTTTAAACAAGGTCAGTGCTCATGCATATAACATGCCTGTTTTCTAGACGCACAGATCTCCTAAAGGGTGGATCTTCACCCTCTTTCTAGTTGCTTTCTACCTGCCTTCTTCCCTCCCTGTTTTTTCTCTACAGGCACTGTGTACATTGGTTTGTGGTTAGGCATCATATCTCAAGCAGACAGGTAATGTGAAAATGGATGTTTGATTGTTCTGGCTTACACTAAAGGTAACTAAATTGGATGGCTTGTCTTGGTTACATATTGATCTGATTGCCTTTTTGGTCTGTGCCACACTGTAAATGTCCTGAGATGTGTGTAATATTTCTATATGAAAATAAATAACATTTCCTATGATAAAAAAAAGTATTGTGACTATCCATGCATTCAGTGATACACACAGTGATGGTGTACCATGCATTTCTAGGTTGGCTGTGTCCTCACACGACTGCCAACTTGAGTCATATATTGACATAGCACTGTGTGACTGAATATAGCAAGCATACTTTTCTATTCCTTACCATTAAGTATGTAAATGTTACTTCCTGGTTGCCCATCCGTCAAGTACAGTGAAGGAATTTTTCAGTAGTAATTGCTGAGAAGTGTGTACTCTGCCCACCACACCTCCCTTCCCAGAGCCCACCAAGGTCCAACTGTTCTGCCTCTGCCTAGACATCCTCTGGAGGAAAGTGGCAGACATGGAGGTGCTTGGGTGAGGCAAAATGTTCTCTGTAACCTTGCCAGTTCAACCCAGAGACCAGTCACCTCTGCCCTCAACCCAGAGAGGTGAGTGCAAATAGGGTAGAATGGGTTGTGAAAGACTGTGACTCTACACCCATTATACTTCATCACTCCTATGCTCTTTCCTTCCTTAACCTTTTTGCCTGAGTGAACCTTCCCTGGGCCCTCATTCCTCCTTTCTGTGCCTGTTTACTTACTACCTCTTTCTTCCCTTTCCTAAAATGTATTTATTACCCTACCCTAGACAGGGTGTCTCCCACATCCCTTCTACCACTAGCTACCTTTTTCTGATGTCTACTATCTCTTGCTATTAGAGGTGGGCAAAAGTTGAGAATTCTGCTTTCACAAAACTTTTGTGAAAATTCAGAAATTTTGCTAAATTTTTTGAACTTCCGCCACTGACAAAATTGGAATCTTCAAAATGTGTTTGGCACATTTTCACCCTGTTCTGCAAAATATTTTAGCTGAACTGTGGAATAATATGCATGAACTACAGAATAACAGTTCTGAGGAATTTTGTCTCTGCAGTTTAATTAATTATTCTGCAATACATGTAATTATTCTGCAGTTCAGTGATCAGTTCTGCATACTTTTTCTCTGCAGTTTAATTCAATAATCCACAGTTTATACATTTAGTCTACTGTTCTAAGTCAGACTTTTCATGAAATTTGCTAATTTGATTTCTGCACTTTCACTGAAGTGAATGTTCTACTTTCACACAAATTCTGCCAGCGAAAGTTTTTTTTCCACACAATTCTGATTGCCATTGTTACCCCACTACCTCTAGTTACTTAACCTTATGCTGTCTATTTCAGTATATCTGAACCTAGTACTGTGTTGTTTCCTACCTTGGTCTGGAGACTCCTCTGCAGACTGTCCTACCTTGGTCTGGTGTCTCCCATGCAAAGTCAGCTTCAGACTACAGATTACCTTCAGAGGCTTGTAGACTCTTTGGGACATATGTTCCACTCTGCTCTGTCCCAATCAGACAGTGGGACATGTGCATGATCCGATACGCTAGGAGATATAAAAAATCACCCTCAAGTAGGAGCTTTGTGCTGCACTTTTATTGTTCTTCAATGATCAGTGATTTCCTGGTCCTCCAGCATTTCAAAATGACATGAGATCAACTCCTGCTATCCAGAACACCTACAACACAAAATAAGGTTGGTCCCATTGGAAAAAAATAAAGTAGTGTGCGTTTTCCTTTCCCCCTTGCAGATCTCAGCAATGTCTCACTTTGACCAAAGTGTATACTTCAGTACCCTTCATTAGCCCCGACTGTATTTATAGTGGTAAGAGTTCTGTGAGGTTTTGACCAACAGCAGTACTTCTCCAAAATTACCTAGAATCTGACCAAAATAAATATACAGTGGTCCCTCACTATAATGTACTTTGTAGCCATCAAATGTGTACTTTATAGCAGGTGTACTTTATAACCTGAAAGAGGAAAAAATATGCTTGTATCATGGATAGAATACAGACTACAAAGTTTTTTTTTTTTTTTTGTACTTTCTATTTTATCTGCCTTTCCCTGCCCCCTGCACTCTGCCTCTTCAGGAGAGCCCGGCATCTGCCTCGGTTCCTTCCTAACCTGAAGCCCCACAGCAGTCCCCCAATGTAGCCTTGGATTTCCCCCCAGGTTGGGATGAGGTGGGGCCCTTACACCACGAACTAATAGCACTTCATTGGGGCTGTCGTGTGAGACAGGCAGGGGACCATTTGAGGTCTGCTGGTGCTCCATCTACCCGGAGCACAGGAGGTATTTTTTCAATTTTTCTCCTGGGCGTACCATCCACCCTGATGTCAAGGCAGGGTTCCCCTGATGTCTGGAATGCCTGACCCTCCTTGCATGGCTGGGAGATTGCTGTAACCCAGGCTCCCCTGGGTGTTGAGCACCAGACCTCATCCCCCTCCCTCCCTCCCCAGAGAAGGCAAGCAATCCACAGAAGCTCAGCCTTCTCCCCTCTGACCAACTCTCCAGCTCCCCAGGCTCATTTCCAAACCAGGTCACCCAGCGTCATGAGCAATAGCACTACTGCTGCACCGACGGGCCGACCCCAGACCACAAAGTTGTGCTTGTTTCCTCGCCACTAACTTCATCGGCAACAGTTTGTTCGGCTCCCCCATTTGTAAAAACATCCCCTAGAGTGTCTCTCCAGCAGTTCTGAATCTTTGCAGCTGTAACCTGCTCTCAAGCTTGTGCTGTGACATAGCACATGTCCTTGATGGTGTTGGTTTTCAGAAAAGTAACCAGTTTGGGAGCTGTGTCACTTGAGATGATTTCTCTTAGGAACTGTTTCCTGTACAGTTTTTTAAGAGTACAAATAGCCCCCTTGTCCATCAGCTGCATGTGGGATGTTGTATTGGCTGGAAGGTAGAGGACAACAATTCTGCCATCACAAGATCACAGTTCATCAGCCAGTGGATGAGCTGGGCACTGGTCAAGTAATAGGATGGCTTTGGTGAGCTTGCCCTGCCTGTGGAGGTACTGTGCTCTCCACTAAGGTTTGCGCAAACAAGGAAAGTTATTCAGTCTTTAAAAAGTTTATAACCCTTTGCAGTCTTGGAATGAGCTGCCAATGTCCTGTCAGGGAGACACTTGTAAAACAAACCAGTCTCATCGGCATTGTAGAGCTGAACTTCATCATAGCCTCCTTTCCTTAAAATTTAATTAAGCTTTGGCATGAATTAAATGACAACCACAGCATCAGAAGAATGCTGCTCCCCTGCAGTTGTGAGCTGTCTTATGCCATTTCATTTTTGAAACCTCCATAACCAGCCTGGAGATGAGCAAAAGGAGGTGTCATTCCCATACAGTTGTTTGGCAAACAAATCTGCTTTCTGTTGCAGTATTGCACCAGGCAAGAGAACTCCATCTTCTCTCTGAATCTCGAACCAGATCTAACACCTTTCTTTAGCATGGTTCAGCCATCATGGACACTCGGTTGTTGCAGGGGAGGGTCTACTCAAACACTGAATGTAACTGGGGCATAAAAATGTTGAGGTAAGCCACCTGCTAATAGACTAATGCCAAACACCTGTAAAAAATAAACTTGGAAGAGTGTTTTGGGTAGATATACACAGAAGGTAATTGATGAACATGAGTGTCTCGTTAGGAAGTTGATTACTTTTGTTTATTGATCATTGAGCTTATTGAGTAAAACAAAATCAGAGAGATGACTGGGAGGTTACCTCACAAGATAGAGTATGCTAAAAAATAATACAAAGGCAGCTACTAATTGTGTGTTAACACATGTGCATGGGGAACAAGGGAAAACAGTGGGGAACAATGTACAACAATGCTATAACCAAAAAACATTATAGCGAGGGACACTGTAACAAAGGACCACTGTATATTCCATGTTTTAAAGCATCAGGAATCAGAGGAATTTGACAAGACTATAACCATATATAATAAAACATAATGACTTATGCAACAATATAGCACAGAAATTCAAATTTGATAAGAGAAAATGTGGGAAAGTAGTTTCTGTTAGGTGTAGTAAAACATGTTAAGTAGTGCAAGCAAAAAACTCTTTCTCCTGTGAATGAACAATAAGTAGTACCTCAAGCAACAAGGATCCACTTAGACTGTCTTTTTTTATTTCACTATCTTTCGCCTACAGAACCTATGTCAAACTATTTTGATCTTTTAATACTGCCCAAATCATTTCCTTTGGATAAATCGATGTCCTTTAGCTGAATGCTTCTTTGAATAGATTTCTGACTTGTAATTAAAGATGATCAATTTTGCTGTCACTAATGATGCTGCAGAATGAGATTCCTTTTCTTGACTGAAAGTAAAAGGCTAGGGGTCTACTCAATTAGGAAAATTGCAGGCTAATATGAAAATGTGTTCATTCTTCTCAATGATGTCTCTTGCCATCATTGAACCAAATGAATGCTATGTCTGCATCTTGCAATTCTGTAGATGTATTCAAGCAAGTGTTATTTTAGTGCAAATGTGTTCCTTTCAGCTAAGGTCAACAGATGGGCTATGGAATAAATTGCTTTTATACATTCAAAAGAGATCAGTAATTCTGTAAAGTAACATTGTATGACTCCAGTCAATAGAACATTTTTAGAGCTGAGCCCCCTCTCTCAGCTAGAGGAGAATATGTAGAAGGTGTTACTGTTACCATTTCATGAAATGCAGGCCCCTAAAATCTGTTAATTCATAAATATCAGTATGCATGGTGCTGCGTTAGGATTTTTTTTAAACACACCATACTCAGATTATTTGCTGTCTTTAGAACTGAGCTCTTGTAATAGAGAATTGAACTCTTGTTGTGAACGGATAATTGTATTCTATAGATATAAAACCTAGTACTGTTTTCCAATGAAATAGCCAAAATAAGTTCTACAAGACTAATCTCAGGTTTTGGACTTTGGGCTTTAATTTGCAAACAAGTTATGGAACTTGGCTATACATTGCTATTGTTTTCAGTTGGGCCTTTTCTTCAGCCCATTTTCTGCATCTCCCTCCTGACAGCACCTCCACCAAGGTCTTTCATTTACCTTCTTAAGGACTTACAGTAGAACCATCACCTACTCAGGAATGCAGATTTGGTGGGTGACATATCCTTTTGATCACACATGGGCCAGCAGGGGGTGCCAGTATTGTCCTGATAGACCAGGGATTTTCTCTCCTTTTTTCTCCCCTGAGGGTGTCAGCATCCAGTGATGCACATGCATACATTGGGTGGCATGCATGCATGCTAGGCATCTGGCAGCTGCACCTTCCTCTTTGATAGAGATGTTGCAAAGATTTAATCTGCCAGCAAAGTTAAGGTGAATTTTCCATATTCACCTTTGTGGATAAATTTGCAGATTTTTTATTCTATTTAACGGGAAATTCGCCTTTGGAAATTTTACCTGTAGGTTTTCCCTTGGGGTACAAACATATGCAGTTTGGTCAAAATTAGGCTACTGGTAAACAAGTATCTCAAGGTCACAGCCCCCCATACCCCCCTTCAGCAGCCAAATATCCCTATGCCTCTGTATGGTACCAACACATCAGGCTGCATCCACTCATCAGTTTCAGTCAGGAGGAATCCAACATTTTGTGACCTGTGTGTGATCCAGGTATACTTTTCATTGCTAGTGTGGTATGCTGGTAAATATCTGGAGTGGTGCTAATTCACAATTGGGCTCAGCACAATTTTCCCCCCAACTGGAGTCAAATACTACCCCAGGATCCTGTGCCTAAGGTACTGTAATGTACAAATAAGAGTTATCATATGTTTGGCCACTTGTCCACATATCCATGCTGAGACATACTGTATGTGGAGGATGCTGACTGCTGAAGGGCATGGATTACTGTACATGACACTGTCCAATTAAGTTCATGAATGGCATGAGTAGAATGGTATCCAGTGAGGATGGTGACTGAATATGAGCAACCGTCAAAACGGCAACTCATATTCAATGCTTTCCTCCTAGGGTAACATGGAAGGATAGTGACCCTATGTGAATGTGAGGGTACTACAGGACGACAGGAAGGAGGGGATAATGAGGGGAAGGGGAAGGACAGGGAAGGGGTTTTCAGTGACTGGTGTGCCTGCTGACACCGAGCTAGCCATGTGGTGTGATGGTGTGGGTGGCTAGCTCAGGTGCAGCAGGTACAGGATTTGAGACCGGGTGCGGGAATATTTTGCTGCTGCCTGAAGCACTTAATTTTTTCCGATGCAGTGATTTTGCCCTTTCTCTGTCATGCACACCCGGAGTTGAGAATCTTATTAAGTATGTGCGCAAACAAAACACGTTTTCTTTCCAGGTGTCGGTTCGCCTGGGAGTGAATGTCGCCGATTTGCTTTTTGGGGATATACACTCACCATAATAGTGATCGCTATTTTGCTATCACTATTATGACATGGAACCAAGTAGAAAAGTATGTTCATGAAGTAATCTGCCATCAGGGAGAGGCACATGCCAGCAACCTTCTAAATCCCACATTCTTGACAAAGGAGAATGGCAGTAGATAAATTGCCATCATTTCAGCAGTTGCTGCATTCAGTTCCCATGCAATAGAATGACTGGGTGTGTATTTGGTGTGATCCTCAAACATGCTTTGCAGCATTGGCTGGATGTTTCTGTGTGTTGGGCTAATGTACTCTGTTATGCTGTTCTACTCTGCCCACTGTAGTACCTATGTATTTCTGTTGCAGCTTTGCTGATTGTATTATTCATTAGTTCTGTTTCACTGAGCATTGTCAACATTCTGTATTATATTATTCTGATTCATGTCTCGTATTTTGTCTTTTTTGTATTTTGTTACACTGCTTTGTAACCTCCCAGTTAGTGCATCTAACCCAGTTACAAAAACAAATAAATAAACAAACAGTTGGACTCTGCCTTGTGGCATAGCTGGTGGTGTACAGTAGCATTTGACTCAGGTGGATTTTCAGATGCTGCCTGAATGGAAGCAATAATTTTGGGTGTTTTATGAACTGGAGATGGTGTGCTTTGGTTCCTCTAGGTGCTAGTACTCAAGCAACCAATGCTACAGTGCTATGACCACTGCTACAGTACTATGACCACTACTAGGTAATCCCAGAGACTCCTCCTCATCTCCGTAGTAGCTCTCAATAGTCAATAGTCAACGCTGCCTCCACCGGGACTGATTCCCTGCCACTTTAAGAAGCATTAGCAAATTAAGCTGATAAGGGAGAGGGACCCCCCATCACTGGTGTCTCTTTGGTGCTGTGTCCAGCATAACAGGTGCCTGGACTTGAGGTGTGTGTTTGTTGACCACCAATGCCTAGGTGTCACCCCTTTTTTCCATGACAAACTCATGCTTGACACAACTGGCAGATAGCAACAGTTTTGTCAGCTGGGTCCAGTATGTTAAAAAAAAAAAAAAAACTAGGGATTTTGTACCCCTTCATTTTACAAGGTGGTGTGACTGAGACAGGGAAGGGGGAAATAAGTAATTTTGTGATGATTTCTGCACCCAAACAGTGGGTGACTCATGCAGTGTAATGGACTCAACATTGGTAACAGGATGAACAATTGTAGTGTTCAGGAGGGCTTTGGTAATTCTGTGACAATCATTGTGTGCAAAGCACCACAGGTTCAGCAGCATCATCCTTACTTTTTTCTTTTCAGGTTCCCTTACAGGGTCCCTATAGGGGGCCCAAATCCTCATTCCCACCAAGGCTAATAATCTAATTTTACTGAGTGCTGTCCTCCTCATCCTTACTTTCTCTACACTCTCTTTCCTTCTCATCATCCATAGTGAGAGAAACATTTTTTTTTTATTTAGCTTTTTCTGAGTGCACAACTGTCAGATTTCCCCCCTGAGACTGTGACTCATGGTCAAGCTCAGCACTCTTGTTTGGGAATGGGAGCCTATCATCCAGATCATGCTTGGTGCCACCACCACAAACCACCACTGGTACACCAGCAACCTTCTTCTCGATCACTGTTCCCAAGCCAGAGATCTTGCTAAATCTTGGACTGATCATCTTGTTGTCACCTCCCCCAGCATCCACCAGCATGGATGGCACAGATGTGGCAGAGAATTATTTTGGCAACACGAATGCCACTGCCACTTCTACTAACTACTCCTTTGCAACTAGTACATACCCAGAGTAGATGGATAAAGCTGCTGCAGGGGTAGTATTTTTTAGGTGCAACAACCTTTTGCCTCACAGAACGTATGCACGTCTTGGGCACCTCACCCACACCTTTCCATTTACTGTACTTAAGTGTCTCTTTCCAGTGATTTTATATATTTAAATTTTTAATATTGCAAGGAAAAAAATAAACATTGTAGTAAAACTAAATATCAGTAGCAGCACACAACACCTCACTAGAGGGATTAGCAGTATGATCTGAACCAGGACAGCTTAACCTGATGAGGATTAACAAGGCACTCACAGCAATGGTAATTCAAAACGAGTTACTGTAAGTAACACAAATTGTGGTGAGAAAGAAATAATGTGACCCACTGGGATTTGAACCCAGGCCCCTGGAATATCACCCCAGTGCTCTTATCCACTAAGCTATGGCTCACATGACTGGGCTTGCTGTTTTCCCTGGATACACTTTCTTTCTCTGGTGTTGCACAATCCTGCAGCTAGGAACACAGTCACTTCAAGAACTAGACTACAGTTAATATAGAGACAGACTGGCAAAAATAATTCACTTAGCCACACAAAACTGTACTACAGAAATAAAGTGATAAATTCCGGACCACAGACAAAAATAATTAAGAAGAACGACTGAGTGAGGAAAACAAATTAGACTAATGCTCACAGGTCTGTCATGTGTGCTAGCTGAAACACCTACACTCCCCCACACAGCACTGCTTCACTAGACAAAATAAAACCACTACATTCAAGTAAATACATCTGCAAAACTGCAAACAAACAATGATAATCTAGCTGCACAAGGCACTCTAGATACTTTTTGTGGGTGATTTAGTTCAAAATACTCCACTTTCTGAGTAGTCTTAAAGGTTTTTTTGCTCAGACCAGCAGGGACATGCTTCTTTCCAACTCTCTTCGTAAGACTGAACTGAACACAGCCCTCCGCATGCCATATAGTTAATTTCAGTACCATGTGACCTCCAATCTCATGGAACATCGCAAACTTTGCCAGTGGGCCCCACTCCACCAGCAAAGTTACTAACTTTCTCATTTGCAGCTTTGCCCTATACTACAAAGTGGATCTGCTAGTGATGAGTAACTTCACGAATTGTGGCAAATTTGTGAATTAATCTGTGAAGCCAAGTTAGCTAACTTTGTACACCACTATGTTTAATGTATGCTGACTGTGCTGACACCTAACATCCACCAGGTGGCTGTCAGGTAGGGGAATGCAGTGCCCCCCCCCCCCAAAGGATGAAAGCTGTCTTTGGGTGCTTGATCGTCCTTTCCCTGACCAGCTCCTGAAGTGACCCAAGTTTATTCCTGAACCTGGGTCAGCAGTGTAGGATTGAGTACACAGTGTAGGAAAGAGGACACAGCATGAGATTGGGGGGGGGGGCCGATTAAGGGGGAATGTGAGGAAATTCTTTTTCACAGAAAGGGTGGTGGATGCATGGAATGGCTTACCTGAAGAAGTGGTGGCTATGAATACAGTGCAGGGCTTCAAACAGGCATGGGATAGGCATAAGGGAGCAATACAATTGAGTATGAATAGATAGGCCACTGACAGAGCAAAGGCCGATGGCACATTTATAAGGTAGAAAAAGAAATGGGCAGACTGGATGGGCCTTGCGGTCCTTATCTGCCGTCAACTTCTATGTTTCTATGTTTCTATGTTTCTATGAGTAGTGATCCTACTGTAATACTGGGCTGCACTTTGAGATTTTTTTTACCCATTTTATTTTCAGGAATAAAATACCTTTATGCTCCCGAAGCCAGTATTTTTGTAGACCTCCCTACGTAAAAAACAAACTGACTCACTTCTTTTTAATGTATTATGAAACCGCACCAACATTTCTTTCCTATGTTCACATACATTCATAGTTATAAGTAAAGATGTTGCAACATGAAGCTGTATAGGTAAAACATTCCAGTACCTCCATCAAGTAAACAAGGTGGACAGCAATGAGCAGCACATAATGAGTGATAACACAAGTCTCAGGGGTAACTCCTTAAACTGGTTAGGGAAGCTTCATGAAGGATGTCAAAAGTACTTTTTAGGGCTACAGTGGGCAGGACCCTGCAGACCTCTTGCGATGAGAAAAGGAGCCCACCTCCTCAGATTCTGAACAAACAACAAAGGATTTAGAGTTGCAGCACTGTCACTGCGCAGCCAGTTGAACCAGTCCAGTCTGTCTATTGACTGCAGTGGCACAGTACTGTTTATTCCACTGAGGTCATGGCAGAACATGGCACACTCCTCCATTTCCAAGATGGTCATCAAGCAGTAAAGATGGCCATCAAAGAGTACTGTGCATGCATGACTATTAGCACATGCTGCCATCTTGGTCACGGTCGACTGTGCTGTGTTCCACCAATTTCTTTCTTTTGAAATAATACATATCCCCCACCCAACCTTCACTGTTAGCATCCACCCCCCTCACACACTGCCAGAAACATAATAATGACACAGGTGGTGCCCAATCCCCCAGTATCCCAATCAAAAATCCTCATTCTGCACCCCCCCATCAACTACTGTGCAAGCGTAGTTATTTCTGATTTTCTTTAAATATATATATATATATATACTGTATATATATATATATATATATATATATAGTTTTGTCCCTCCCACCCAACCCTCCCTCAGCACCCATCACCCCACACCTTCCCACCAGAAACATGACAATGACAATGGGGGTGCCCAATCTCCAGTGTCACAATCATGTGCATCTGTACTTTTTTTATTTTTTTCCCCCACCAACCCTCCCTCTCAGCACCCACCTCCCCACCCCTCAGAAACAAAACACTGACACTGGGGGTGCGCAATCTCCCAGTGTCACCAACAGGAATCCTCTGTCTTTGTTTTCTCTCTCTCACTTAAACCTGAAAAAAGAACACCATCCTTTGACATTTTTTGCAGCTGTTATTAACCCCAACCAACCCTCCTACTCAGCACCAACCACCCCCATGCCCTTATTTACCACCAGGAGGTCCAGCACCATAATCTTCTGTGAACTGCAGACACGTCTTCACTCTTCAAAGCTGGACTGTGAACTGAGGACACAGATATATGGTTCAATGTGTTTTAATGGAGTTGTGAACTTAGTGCTATAACTTGGCCATTTTTGCATATTGTGGCCCTAGTTTTTCAACATGCCTTCTTTGGGACCGCACGTCATGAACAATGGCATTGTCATTAGGCAGATCTGTCCCAAAAGGTGATTTCATAGTCCCTCCATGAAATCACCTTTTGGGAAGGAGTTGAAAATGTTCTCTGCCCTTGTTCATGAGAAGGAGTCATAAGAAGGCTATGTTGAAAATTAGGTGTAAAAATACTCAAAAACAACCAAGTTTTGAGCCTAAATTGACATTTGCAAATACAGGCTTATAACTTTGGTAGTTTTCAATATTTTTCCCTGCAATTCACAACATAGCCATATCTTTACAGCACCTCATGAGTGTGACAGCTGTCATTTTTCAGATCCTGGCCAAAATGTTTTTTACATCCCGAAAGGTGATTTGGCAGTCCCTATGTGAAATCAACTGTCAGCCAGGAATTGAGCATTTGCTCTGCCTTTGTTCATGAGGTAGGGTCAAAAGAGGGCTATGTTGAAAATTTGGTATAAAAATATTAAACAGCACTACAGTTATGGGCCTAAATTGAATTTTGAAAACACATGCTCTTAACTTTGATAATTTTCAAAATTTTTACCCCAAATTTTCAACATAGCCATTGCTTTACAGCACCTCATGAATATGACAGCTGTCATTTTTTCAACTCTCCCCAAAATGTGTTTTTGTGTCCTGAAGTTGATTTCATAGTTCCTGCGCAAAATCACTTTTAGGCCAGGGGTTGAACATTTTCTCTGCCCTTCTTCATGAGGCAGGGTCTCAACAAGGCTACATGGTAAATTTGGTGTAAACACATTAAAAAAACTAATTTTCCATGTTTTTACCCAAGCTTCCTTAGCTGCAGCCTCATTCAGCTCTGGCCAGAGTTTGTTTAATAATGAGGTGACAGACTAGAACAAACTTTTGGAGGATGTTATCAGAGCTAAACCAGGGGAAGGGTTTAAAGGGGAATGGGACAGGCACACAAAAATACTGTATAAGGGAGGAGACTGGGGGATGTAGTGAGGATTGACAGGGGTTCAGTCTCAAAATTAGACAGGCTCAAGCAGAGTGGATGGTTCACTTGGTCTTTATCTGCTGTCATTTGCAATGTTTTTATGATTTTATGTTTCTATGCAAAGTGTTCCTTTGCCAGTGAAGATGTAACAAATCACAAGTGTGACCCTTCATGAAAACATTATGAAGTCATCCCACTTGGAAAAAAGTGATGTGTATTGTATTTTGCAAAACAACATGATGTGCTTCACCAGTGAAGTCAATTATGCTTAATGAAGGTGAATACCTTGGCAGATCTCCTAGAGGGTGAAAGATTGATCACATGGTTACTTTGCTACTGGAAGTACAGGGATGCAACCATGTAACAGTATGCAGTCCTAGCCCTTTAGATGGAGGCAGAGTACTTATCTTGATTGTGTTGTGAAGCACATTAGACAAAAACAGGAACCTCACTAAATTTAGTACAACTGTTTTTTTGTAGTTTATGTTTAAAGTGCTCCTACAGTGGTTGTGATTGAAAGTGAGATGGAACTAAAATAGGTTTTAAAATAAAGCATTTTAAAGAACCAATATTGGTATAGTTACTGTATCCAGTGCTTAGTCTCAGTGCTTAAGCTATGTTTGGAAGTGAGATGGGGGTTAAAAAATATTTTAGCACAGATGTTTGTACAAAGCAGAGCAGATTGTGCACTCTCAGTGCTGGGAACTGCAATTGGAATTGAACTGAACATGAACTTAGATTCTTGGGGGCTGCTAATATTGGTCCTTATGCATGAAGCAAATGTGGCATGCACAGGGGTGAATAGGTAGCGTGCATAGGTGGCTAAGCGTGAACCCCTTGCACAGCATTTTGGTGAGATATGCATGAAGTGCATGCAGGAGCCCATCAAATCAAATCATATCAAAATCAAATCAAATTGTATTTCTAAAGTGCTTTCCTGAAATCAAAGCACATATACAATATTAAAACAACCATTAAACAGTTGAAACACACAAAATTAAAAGCCAGCAGAAATAAAACTAAACATCCTCCCCAAATGCTAGGCCAAATAAATATGTTTTTAAAGAGGAGTTAAACATCTCAGTGGACAGGCACTCTCTAATCTGACAAGGTAGAGAGTTCCACAGAGTCAGGGCTACAAAAGCAAAAGGCCTAGCACCTGATGTCTGAAGACGGACCCAGAGAACCTCTAGCAATCACCTGTCAGTGGAGCGGAGAGGATGGAGGGAGCAGTAAGTCTGAAGGAGGTCTTACAAGTAACCCAGTCCCTGTCTGTGTAGGGTCTTGTAGGTCAGCTACGTGACCTTGAAGGTGATCCTCCACTGCACTGGCAGACAATGCAATTCGCACAGCACAGGCGTGACATGGGAAAATCTTGACTGCTCTGTCAACAGCCTGGCCACTGCATTTTGCACCGGCTGCAGGTGATGGAGAACCACCCCCAGTAACCCTAGGTATAGAGCACTGCAGTAGTCAAGACAAGAGGACACAAAGGCGTGAACCAATATAGGAAGGTCATTGGGCAGAACAAGGTGCTTTATCCCGGCGATGGTCCTCAGATGGAAAAATGAGGACTTGACAACTGTTGACACCTGTGCTTTAATTGTCAGTTCATTGTCAAGCACAACCCCCAGATTCTGTACCCTTTCAGAAGGTCTCAACTGGTCACCCCCCCCAGCATCAGGCTGGACGGTTGCCCAGGAGTCAACTTCTCTACCCGGTAACCTGGGTCCAACACCAACACCTCAGACTTATCTGGATTTAGTTTCAACCAGTTAGCACGCATCCAATCTTGAATCTCAGCGAGTCAGTTGTTAAATACCGAGAGCACACTAATCTGTTTGGGTTCAAAGGACATGTAGAGCTGAGTATCATCTCCATAGCAGTGAAAACTCAGCCCATACCACATTATAATGTCTCCCAATGGCAACATATACACTGTGAACAACATGGGGGACAGTATGGAACTCTGTGGAACCCACAAGGCAGGGCAAAGGGGGCTGTGGAAAAAATTCCTGACCCCACCCTCTGAGACAAGAATGGAAACATCTGAGGACTGTCCCTGACAGGCCACAGATTAGCTGCAGGCATTCCAACAACACCCTATGATCCATGGTGTCAAATGCTGCAGAGAGATCAAGGATGACCAAGATCGAATGACTCCTCTGATCCCTCGCTATTAGGAGATCATTCATCACCCAAACTAATGCTGTTTCAGTACTATGCCTCTTCCTGAAACCAGACTGGAGAGGGTCATAGACTTCAAGGGTGGTAAGAAAGTTCTCAAGCTGCAAAACAACTATCTTCTCAATAAACTTACCCAAAAAGGGTAGGTTAGAGACTGGTTTGTAGTTTGCAAGACAGTCTGGGTCGCTGGATGGTTTCTTTAAAAGGGGAGTCACCACCACCTCCTTCAATGGATCAGGGAACACCCCTTGATCCAGTAAACACCAGACTATCTCAGCGAGGATTGGTCCGATGACATCTATGCACCCCACAAGGAGGCATGTTGGACCAGGATCCAAATTACTGTAAGTCGGTCACAAGCCCCGAACAATCTTCATGATATCCATGATCGCTGGCCGGTGAAAATCTGTCCAGACAGACTGGGTGTCTGTGCCCTTGCATCAACCTCCTCCATACTCATTTGAACGAGTTGAACAGATCTCCGACCTGATGGACGACACCTTATCTGCAAAAAATCGAGCAAACTCCTCACACTTAGATTGTGAAAAGGCTCTCTGGCCCCAAAGACAGGCTGGATTGCACAGCCTGTCCACTGTCTGAAAGAGCTGAGCAGGTCGATTTCTTGCTGCAGTAATCCCCTTGGACAGGAACTCTGCCTTCTTATGGGAGATTTCTGATTGATAGTCCATATAATGGGCGATCAACCTAAGTCTGTCCTCCTCCAGGCCAGATTTCCACAAACACTGTTTCAACCTTCGCCCTACTCTCCTCAACTCCCTCAAAGTCCCATCAAACCAAGGGGACTGAGGACAGAGAGGGAGGGGGCAAACTCGGACAGGAACTATGGAATCCAGGCCCTCCAGCACCACACTATTATAGTGCACTATTAGATCTCCTGGATCCAAGCATTCTAATGGCCAACTCAATAGGTCCAGCACCGCCAGCAGACCCTCTGGGGTAACACTCCTCAAAGGGTGGTACCGGACCATCTCCAAAGGGGATGGTCTCATAGGGGGAGCCATGAACCTGAACTTAATAGAGTGATGGTCTGACCATCCAACTGGTTCCACCACCAAGTCAGCAGCCTCCATCCCCAGGAGAAACACCAGGTCTAAGTAGTGACCCTGGCAATGGGTTGCAGTGGTAAATACCTGTGTAAAGCCCAACAAAATCATCATTTGGAGGACATTTTGACCAAAAAGAGAGAGTTCATCGTTAACCCAGACACTGAAATCCCCAAACCAACCACCTGGAGGATATCAACACGATGTCGGCCATGAAATCTGCAACTTCCTGCAGGGAAGCTTTTTCATCTCCGGGTGGACGGTAGACAAGAAGAATCCTGCTGCCCACACCTTCCCCCAGGATACACTCAATGGATCTGGTGATCCCCACAGGAACCTCCACAAGGCCCAGTTCCATCTTACAACAGATGGCTACACCCCAGCCCCTTCGATCCAATCTAGGGTGGTGTATCACTGAGTACCCGGCAGGAACCTTTGACTCCAATACCGGACAGGCATTTTCTTCCAACCAGGTCTTGATGATGCAAGCCAGGTCAGATGACTCAACAAGATTAGCAATAACTGATGCCTTATTTTTTATATACCTAACACTGCACAACACTGCCTGAGTTGGATGAGAGGCCATGGAAGAACGGGCAACTTGCCCACTATCAGTGGAGCCCTTGGGTATGGGAATCAGGCATGGAGGACATCTTTCCTGGACCTATTTCACCCCAGGGTGCCCCCTCAATCTCACCACCTCATCCGTCGACCCCGCTCCCCCCCGATCCAGGGACCCCACCCCTTTGGCCCCTCTGTACAATGCCTAAGTCACGACAATGCCTATACACCTCGGGCTGCAACAGGGGACTATCAAAGGGGTGAAGGTCCCTTAGCCTGGATGGGGAATAGCGCCTGCCCACCAAAACATGATTCCAACACATGCTACCTATATGACTGCCTACTATAAATATTTAATACAAGCACATCAACATTAATTTCAATGTTCTGCTAATAAAATACCCGTCGATCTCTCACTTCAAGGGTTTAAAACATACTAAGTTTAATAATCTTTTGAATGTGAGTTCTGGAGACCAGAGTTCTCTCACTACTGCAGCAAAATGACCAACCCCCCCCCCCCAACAAAATCTCACATAGCAGGGGAGACTCTTACAGAAAAATAAAATAAAAAGTCACTCAGACGAACCAGCGCTCGAAATGTTCAGTCACTTAATTTAAGTCCAGAGGCAGTGGCCTCATGCACCAAGCTATGCACCCATAATAACTGGCATCCCTAGAGAGACCCCCCCCAATTGTACCAACAGGGATAGCCCCTTAAACCCCGGCTACCCGTGACCCATGACCACAGCTGCCCCAGAGGCAGGCCACTAGGTCTGCCTCCTAGACAGCTAGGGAAACTCCCCACTCCACTCCGACTTCCCGGAGAGGTAGTAGGGACACCCAACCTGGTCCTGGGTCACACAGGGAGAAAGAATAAAGGCCCCAGGCACAAGGAGGGAGGACCCCCCCACTCTCAATACATCACAGCACTGCTCCAGGACCTTACTGAACACTATCTCTTCCTGCTCGCAGATCCAGGATACATAAAGTTCATATACAATTTTTCCAATGCTATACAGTCAGCTCCAAAGTTCCATCAGACTCCAACCCATGAACTACCCCCAATCCACACAGTGTTCGGGAGTTTAACAGCAGATAGAGATCTTCATCCATTAGTCAAATCCCATCCTTTTCTGTCCATGGCATAACACTTCACTCCAGCACTTCACAGAAAGAACGCCCAAACATCGCCACTGATCAGGCACCACAATTTCAAACAGTTACTGAACATTCGATTTACTGTGCACCCGCCAAATTACTTTCTCACAACACCTCTCGATTCCAAGGCGGATTCGAACAAGCACCCGCTGATATTTCTCTTTTCACCAGTCAAAGTCACTTGGTGGCTCCCACTCAACTCCAGAGTGGATTCAAACAAACACCCACTGATATTCCTCCCTCACTGATCCGAATCACTCAGCAGCTCTCAATCAGTCCAACAAACAAGCTGCTAGGTGAAAAGGATAACAACATCCACCAGGCGAATGCCAACACACTCCCTCGAGCAACAGCTGATCGCGTACGTCTTTTCAAACACTCTTATCAATCGATAAAGCATACAATAATCCAGGGACATGATAATACAAACATTTAATTTTAAAATAACTCAATAAATAACTTTAATGCATAAATAAAATAAAAGAAAACTATAACAAATCCAAAGAACATCTGACAGCCGGCCCAGTGTGGCCACCATCTTAATCCATTCATCTAGAGTGCTCCTCTGGTGATGTCTCATTTAGCCAACCTGTGCAGAGATCCACAGCTGCAACACATGCCATGTACTTGGAGGCATGGCTGCATAGATTCAAGTGCAGGAAGACATAGAGCACATGCATGAAACCAGCTATGACAGCCAGGCACAGGATAGGAGGCATATACACCTATGGCAGGAGGAGAGCTGCCATAGATATACATGCAGTGGAGCTGGCTGGCAAGTACACTGGGCTGCATGGCTGTACCATGATGCCCAGGGCTGTAACATCCCACACCTGTCTAACCCAGACACCAGACGCCATGTACCATACCACATAGGGGATAACATGCGTCAAGGGGCATGCATGCTGAGGGGCAGCAGCGAACGCAGCTGGATAGGATGCCCATGTCCCCATAACACTGACCCGATGGTAGGCACACCAGCCACATAGCTGGCCAGGCACACAGACCATGCATGATGTGCAGAGCATGTGTGCAATGCTGGTCATGGGCAAACAGCAGTGCTGGCCAGTGCACACATATGAAAGGGAAACACCAAGGGCCAGGGATGAAGCCACCTATGGCAATGTATGTACTGTGACATCACTACACCCACACTTTGAATGACATCATCAAGGCAGCCATTTTTGGATTCTTAGAGCAGGATTTTTGAATCAGGATAGGGTTTGTTGACAATTTTTAAATGTTACAAAACTGTATTTGTCCTACTTTAATAAATGCACTTTCAGTATAAATTTAAACAACAGCCTTTCCTTTATAAGCCTATGGAGAATTAAAAAAAAAAATCAAAATGTGTAAAAATAATGTTTAGGTGTCCTTTAGGGGTGAGTGGGCTGATTGAAGTGGGTATGGCCTAGTAGTTACTTCATGCCATTAAGGCAGGAAAAGATTGATATGCAGCGACTGCGGTCCAGAGTGTGGTTAGCGCTGGGTGTGATATGGAATACTAGAGGGCAGGTGGATAGTGTATAGCCTACAGTTTCCAGGGGTCAGCAGGTACAGACCTGTGGGTATTGTGATACAGTAAGAGAAGTGTTTATGTTTGATGTAATCATTTATAGAGTTATTTTGCGATTTATTTAAACTCTATAAAGTTTTTTAAAATACAACTGTCTCTGTATGTTGCAGAGAAGTAAGTAAAGATTTAGCTTCTTTTCACTTTTAAACTGTGTCAGAGTCATGCTTTAGGCTGTCCAAATCCCATGTTTTTCCTGTGGTCTCCTACAAGTCAGTCCAGTGCAGCTCCTCTCTTTCCATACATGTTCTGCAGCAAATTGATTGGTGAGGAAATTGTAAAGGTCACTGTGTCTACCCAATCAGTGGTTATAGGTGATCCACTAAGAGAGACAAAGAACCTACTGGTGGTGCAACCCTGTTAACCCATGTAAAGGTGCTGCATCTACCTAGTGAGTAACTGTAGGTACATTAATCTCACTACATCTAGGGGATATGTGTCCTGATTGTTACATTGCAAAGTGCAAAGTACTGAATTCACAATGTTTTTAGCAGGCAAAATGGCACTTTTTCAAGTGAAGTTAAGATGAAGATAAATTAACTTTTTATTAGCTTCACCTGACTTCAGCTCAAAAAGTGTGATTTCCCAAGGAAAACTCAATGCGAAGTGCCAAAGTGGCAAAGTGTGCAATTAGCAAAGTTATTCACAAAGGTGAATTTCTCAACTTCACTGGAACTTTGCTGGTGAAGTAAAAATGTGTAATATATATAATGCTCTGTAATATTTAGTGTAAAGCCATCCTGCGATAACTTCTGACTTCATACAGTACTGAGGCAGATTGTTCTGAATCTACAGGTACCTCAGCTAGTCACTAGCTTTTCTGGAATCAGCAAAGTGACAGATGCGATGGGCGCAGCCAACTTAGACATAATATCACAATAGGTTAGAAACACCTGCACAACAAGATTAAGACAGTGTGCCAGGCATGGCATCTTGAGAAACCCACCATCACTTTTACATTTTACTACACTGGAACCATTATTGCTTGCGATGAAACACCCTTTCAATGAATGAGGGTGATACCACTTTTCAGTCTCTCTCAGGAGTAAGTCTAACATTGTCTGACCCATGTGTAATCCAGTGACATTTTCCAGTGCCAGCATGCTATGCTGCTAAATACCTGCAGTGTTGCTACCTCTGCAATTGGTCTTATTGCAATTTCTCCACCACCTGAATCAAATACTATCCCAGGTACCTATGCCTAATGTGCTATAATGCACAGATAGGAGCTACCAGTTGTTTGTTCACTGATTCACATATCCATACTCAGATGTATGCATGGGGCTCAATTTTCAAGGTCCCACCGTGTTGGTTTGACATCTATCATGTCGACTGACACCACAGTGACAACAAAATGCTGATGGCGACAATGTCGCTTGGAAATCATGCCACCCAACCACCATCATGGCAAAGCACTGCATCCCCCCCAAAAAAATATTATCACCTCCAGGTCAGACTTGTAGGGAGGAAACAGTGCAACACCCCTGGGACAGCAAGATGGTGGGTGCTGCAAAATCCCAATCGACAGAATGACTGTTGATCGGGCTGCAGGGCCCACATTGCTGTCAAGGTAAGGGTATCACTGCGCTGATGGCACACTGATTTTCAAAGAGTGATGCAGTGCATCAAACCCATTTTTTGGTACAGTTGCACCAAACTCCTTTGATGCAACTGCACCTGTTTTAATATATCAGGTGCAGTTGCAACAGTTTTCTCGATTTACAGCAGCTTGCACCAACGATTTGGTGCAAGCCTCATAAAAAGAATCCCCTAGTGGTGCAAGTTAGACCAAGGAAAAGCTGATCTAACTTGTGGAATTTGGTGCACGGGATTAAAAATCCTGATTGCTGGATGGAGCAATGCTGCAAGCCCCCTGCACCAAATCATCAGCACAACAGGAACTTGTGGCATTCACGGAGCTTTGAAAATCAAGCCCATGGTGTGCTAAATGCTGCAGGGCATGGATTACCATGTAGGACACTGTACCGTACAGTTCTGAAATGGCATGTGTTAAGGAATATGTTCTTGAAGTAATCTGACATTTGGGACAGGTACTGGCCATCAACCTTCTAAATCCAACATTCTCCACAAAAGTGAATACTAGTAATTGATCAATGTCCAGCATTTAGCTCACATGTAGGTACTTGATTTGGTGGGTTCTTTGACTGATGCCCAAGGATGCCATGAAGGGTTGTCTGGACCTCTATTGATGTTGCACTACCAAACAGCTGGACTCATTGTGGTGGCACTGTTGGTTAGGTCGAATTTGTCTCCTAGGGATTCAAATGTGCTGTTCCAATGAAAGTAGTTTTTTGGGGGGAGGGGGTTCTGCAATGGTGTTAATATTGTTTGGTGCCTCTGGATGGTACTACTTAACCCCCACCACTACTTCTATGCATACTACATAGCAATGCCACAGGCTCTTCTTCCTCTCTGTATTCCTCTTTACTCACCCCTCCTTTCATTTAGGATATTTACATGTCATTACAGACTGCCTTGGCTAATGATGATGGTGTGGGAGAGGGACTCCCTGAACTAGCTTATTTCTGGTGTTGAGTCCAGCATAATAGGTGCCTGGACTTAAGGTGAGTGTGTTGTCCACTGGTGTCTAGGTGGCTTCCTTTTTCTCCTGCTAACTCAAACTTGATAACAGCTGATATTTAGTGATTAAGGCCCTGAGTTTTCCACAATTCTGTGGCCATGGCAAACTGTGCAATTAACTGCAGAATTTTCAGAGGATAGCAGAAATCATGGCCACCCACGGAATTTGAGGCTAATCGCGTAATTCACAGCCAATCGTGTAATTTGCAGGCGACCACCATGGAAGTTAATGCTAACCACAGAAATCACTGGCAATTGTTTCAAGATTGTTATACCATTCCCCTTTGAATGAAACAGATACTTAAAATCATTCTGAAATTTTGTGCAGAAGAGACTAGTTTTCATATGAACGTTCCTGGAGTCTGGCAATTGCAGATGACAGTGACTGGGTCAGAGAAAGTAACTAAGAGAATCCCAAAACTATATTGTCAAATTGTATTCACTGCCTCTTGGTGTACATGAAGATGTACCACAGAAAGTTTTTTTTTTTTTGACTTGTCGGAATGCTGAGGCTGCAGTGTAAAAGGGAGAAATTAACAGTAAGAGCTTACATCAAGTGGATTAAAAAAAAGATGAGATGCCTACTGAAATGCATGGTTAATGACTGTGTTATAATAACCAGTGGCAGTTGACCACAGAACTCACCAGAAACGGACCACATAGTTTTCATTAAATATCTTTCCAATCTCTGTGGGAAATCAGCACAGAGTTTTGGCTACTGGTATGGCTGTGTGTGTGTTGGGGGGGGAGGATAATGGGTCCAACAACAGTTACTGCAATCACTTGAAATCTCCCTTGATCTCCATGGGCATCAGATAGTTTAGAGTGGGAAAGTTTGTCATTCAACATTAGTTGAACTACAGCAGATCAGTGGGATGAAGGTACACTGTCCAGTGGCATTGCAGCCCAACTCCATGCTTGGGTTCTGATGTTTTATGTCTGTTTCTGTGTGCTAACAACTTTTTTTTATCCTTTCTAAGCAAGATTTTCAGTTTGTTAAAGTCATGGTTTGCTAAAGTTGTATCGTTTTGTATAAAACAATAGCGGCATGTTTTGCAACTGGTCCTGCAAGTAGTCGTTCTCAGGTCGACTGGGCATCTTGAGTGCTTGGGGAATTCTGCTATTACAAGAGACCTTCAGGGATTAGCATGCAGTACAGATCTGTTTAAAGCCAAATTAATTTGTAAAATATCATGCTAATATCATGGACTCCCTCATCAGGAGACAGGAGCTAAGCCTGATTTTTTTTTTCTATTAGCTTACATGATGAGCGCTGTTTCGGTAAGTAGTGAAGGTGAATATGGGGGTAAACTTCCCTGTTAAAGTAATTCTCTAAACTTCCCCAATCATGGATGGTAACTGATTCTCAACCTTTTTAGAGAAGTTACATGTTAGTCCTGGAAACTTCAAACTTTAAACACACGCCTGTTTCCATTGTTATATACAAGGCTGGATTCATGGCTCTGCAAAACTTAGTATAGGAAAAAACTTTGAATCAGGAAGTTTCCTAATGGAGCATAACAGATTTAAGATACCTTAACTACTTTGTGTGAAATTGAGCCTCTGTGCAAGCCTCTTCATTTATATCTGAACTTTGGGGCATTTACCTAGTGGATTGTTCTGGTCCGTCACAAACAGCCAGACTCCTTATCAAGGAACATTGTTTTTTTCCCCCCTGAATTAATGGCGCACTAGGGCACTAAACTAAGACTATATTTTGTTGTGTATTTTTTGTTCTCTTGGCAGCAGAACTGTTTGTGTTTTTTTTTTTGTTTGTTTTTTTCAGATGTATAAGTGATGATATAACCTGGGACTCCTTGCTGTGGAGCCTTTGTTATGGACACAGGACTGAAGATTTCACTCCCCTCTAATTGTTGAGCCTGGATGGAACATTTAGTGCATATTTTAGTAACTGCTTCCATAAATGAATAGCCTTGAAACGGGCTTTGAATTCTGAAAACCCATTCTGCACTCTAACTCAGTATGATTGGAGTCCCTAAATGGGCTCTAACTGTTAAATTTAAATTTGTGTGTCTTCTCCTTATGTTATATGTTGCAAGCAGTATCCATACTACTATGATACCTGCATGTTGGAACCAAATAGGTTTACTGAATTAGCAAAACTGAGGGATGTTATTGTTAAATTTTCCCTTGGCGCTTAAAAGGGGCTAACACTCTGTTTTGTGCATCTTATGGCAATTTGTTATAAATGAAGTGAATTCTTAATTGATACTACTGTATAAAGAGTGATTTCATTACATGTATATGTGACTATATATAACTACTGTCATACTAAATGCTTATTTAAATGAACTAAGGTGTTAGTATTAGAGAAAGCATACCAATAGTTATGTGAAGTTCTGTAGATTACTCCTTTAAGAAAATTACATGCTATAGGTAATTATGGTGATTGAAACATAAGATAATTAACAATGGAATAACTGTGAATTTAAATTTGAGCAAACTCATTGCTATGTTTTGATCTACATTTTGGCAGAATGTGGTTCTATTAAACATATAGATGGGTGCTAGCCTGAAGCTTTTAACCCCTCAATTAAAAATACCACCTTGTTAAAGGGAAAATTAATTTGGACTCTAAGCACTGTATGTAGAAGGGATTTTATTGCCCCCTAATTATTACTTAGGGAAATGTAGTTTTTATTGTTTAATGTAAATTGTTAGTAGATATTATTGTTTGATATGCATGATACTATGTCTTTATTGATTGAACTTTTTATAAATATCTGGCATATTTACTTTAGTTTGAAATGTATTCTATATGTGTTTTAGATCATATTATATTGTAGGGTTATAATCAATCAACAATAAACTTGACTACTACTACACTGTCCAGTGTAAAGGGGTTGGAGGGTGAAGCACCTGGACAGCTGGTGGGTCAGTATTTTGTTTTATCAGAGGAGCTCACTGGGTGGATGTTTTGAAGAACTTAATGTAATGGTATGGTAGGGCTGGGTCATAGTTTAGCTCCTGGGGAGCTGGGTTTGCGAGCTGTGGTACTTACTCATCTTTTGGTGCTGTAGCGAATTACAATTTTAGCTTAAAGTTCTAAATGCTGCTTTACCATACAAGATGTCCTCCTGTGACCCTACCTTTTGGTTGGCTCTGGCTCACTGAGGTTCCTGGGAGCTACATTGCTTCCTCCCCCCCCCCATCTTTCCCACTTGATGACTTCCTGTTTCCTCCTTGATTAACAAACTTGCCATTTTTTTTTGGGGGGGGGGGGACTATTCAGTGTGAATTGTCAATGGAACAGCTGAGGAGCCAAAGAAGAAAAAGAGAGTGTCTTCAGTTAATGGTGCAGAGGGCTTCCTTTGGAATAACTGTTCTCTGACTGATCAGGCTGAAAAAAATAATATTGCTTCCATTCATAAATTCTGTTTCTGTGTGCACTGTCATTCCATTCTGTGTATTCATACTCTGAGCACAACAAGATTTTGTAAATGGTAGGTGAAATACTGAAACACACTGTACAAGGGGCTAGGCCTAAGACTAACCTGCTGTTATGAACTGACAATGCACACAGAAACATAATTTATGACTGAATGGAAGCAATGCTTTTTTTTTTCAGCCTGAACCGTCTGACAATAACAGTTATTCTGAAGGAAGTCTACTGCCCATTAACTGATAATACTTTCTTTCTGTATTTTGGCACCTCAGATGTTCCATTGACAACTTGTGCTGAATAGCTCAGCTCAGCCCGGGTTCCCAGCAGGGGTGGGCAGTTTACTCTGAATGAGTGCCAGCCAGGACAGGGCAAGACAGGGACACACAGAATATGCATACTCTATATGCAAAGTTTTGGAAGCACAACTTTCAGAAAAGTCATCATAGAGTTTCTATTGCAGGAAATCTCTATGTGAACATGGTGACCCATATATTTGGTGTATCTCCCTCTTGCCCTGTCCTGGCTGGCACCTGTCCAGAGTAAACTGCCCACCCCTGCTGGAAACCCCATCTGAGCTGAGCACCACCAGGAGCAGGGATTTTAACAAGAGCAAATGCCCTCCAGGGCTAAGCCCACCTCATAGCTGGGTTATAAAATGTATAAATAATGCCCCACTGGGCAGAGTTTGCAACAGGGAACTGGCTGCACATAACAATTATCAGCACAGAACAATGGGCAGTTTGATATGAGATTATTTATTCACAAATAGTACAAAATTACACTTGCAATTAATTGTGGCTTCAGAGGAGTGCAACAGATGCTAGAGTGAATTTAATAATTCTAGAAAACCTTTTTTCTAAATATAATTATTTAAATAATTATGGCCAGAGACCCCCCCCCCCCACTAGCAGCAAATATTAACTTAGTGAAAGCCTTTTTGTTGCTTTCTGGAGCCAGAACCGGTTGCTGGGTGGGGAAAAAAAAATTCCCATCCTGTGTGGGTCTGCTCTGATGGGACTTGATTTCTTAATTTTCTGCTTGTAGCAAGTTTGAGCCTCCCCAGAGCAATGAAGGCTTCCCTTTAACTTTAAATCTTTTTTGTTTTCCGCCAATAGCGGGACTTAGCCCCGGAGAGCCACTTGAGGGACTTACACAGAGTTCGTAATTATTCTTTCTAAAGTAATTCTGCCCAGAAGAACATTATTATTCTTAAAATAAATAAATTTACAAATCATATCCCAACAGGGATGATGCCAGTTAGGAGGGGATGTTTTTTTTCCCATGTTCCATTATGAAAACTGTTAGAGAGAGAAAGAAATCACACAAGACACCAATAGGAAATGTATTATTTTACTATGTATTAAACAATGTTATAGCAAAGCATTTCATTTATGTTCACTGTCCTATGCAGCCAGTATAGTGTTATGCTTGTGCAACTGTATTAGTTTGGTTTTAGCCATTCACACTCTATTCCAGAGGAGTTACCCTCCTGTAGGGGTACTAAAGGCAAGGAACCTTCTGAAAGGTTTCCACCCTTAGAGGTGCCGTGAGACTATTCCCGTGGCTAAAGGTACCTTAGGAATCCCCCTAAGGAGAGAAGTGCTGCCGCTGGAGGAGGAGGGAAGGGTGGTGGGGCAAAGAAAAAAATGCTTCACAATGAGGCTGAGAGAAACTGCTTATATAGCTCAGGAAGTGGGAGTGGCTGGCTGCTTGGTCACTGAACTCCAGGAAAAAGCCTTTCCAATTCACTATCCTGCCCAGCCAGTATAGTGCTATGCTTGTGAAACTGTGTTAGTTTGGTTTTGGCCATTCACACACTCTATTCCAGAGGAATTACCACCCTGTAGGGGTACAAAAGACAAGGAACCCTCGGAGAGGGTTCCACCTCTAGAGGTGCCATAGGATGATTCCCATGACTAAAGGTACCTTAGGAATCCCCAAAAAGAGATGTAGTGCAATCATACCCCAAAGAAGGAGGCAAGATGAAGCATATGAGCAAGCAGTAACTGTGATGGAATAGCAATAACTGTGAAGTAGTAGTAAAGAAGCATAGACAGTTTGATAACATAAAAAGATGATCAATTTGATAACATAATGAAATGCCCAGGTTTATGTAGTATGATACTAATGGTTTGCATTAAGATTAGGGGTTCTCCTAAGGAGAGAGGGAATGGCAGGACATCCTCCACCTCCATCCAACAGCGGAACCTACCTAAAAATCTATGGGACACTACTATGCTAACTAAGAATTATGACCTGAGGCAACGGAGGAGAAAAAAAAACCCTATGAGGAGGAAATCTCTGGGAATCCAAGACCTAGGTCGCCTTCCCTTCAGGCTTGGGATAGTTTATTTAGTGATGGCTCTGCAGCTGCAATTTTGAAAACTCAATTAAAGTGAGGTGGGAAATATTCCAATTTGGAGGAAGGCTCTCACTCAAACCCTCTAGCGGGAATGCCGTGGAAGGTTGTGAGAAAACTCTGCAACAATACATGCAACCAAGGCACAGGAGGACAGCAACAACTGCTGAGGCACTCACCTGTCCTACCCACCCTAAATCCACCCAGGTGAACCAGAGGTAGTCGTAGGGAGAATGCGGTAAAGGTGCCTTGCTAGGAAAACCACTAAAGTCAATGGCTAACCACTGTGGTGGAACACTAGAGCCAAAGGAGGTAACTTTTCCACCCTTCACCTCTAGTCTTAAATTCTACACCAGGAGCTGCTGTTGTGTAGCAGGCAGCTAAAGCCAAGCCCGGGGTGAGAATATTCCCAGCTATGGGCCAAGTGAGAAGGATCCACCCCAAGTTGGACAAGCTCGAGATGCAGACTAAATGCTTAGCGAGATCGTCAGCTGCAGGAAATCTGCACCAGAATAGAATGGCTGGCATGCCCCAGAAATTGACTGAGAGCTGAAAAGCTGGTGAGCTGAATAAGCACGGCATGCTGAGATCATAATAAGCATTGAGTGCTGAGACCTTGCAAGGTTGAATGCAGAACTGAGTGCAGCAGAATCCCAGAGGCTAAAGCTGAGGAGATGGCAGTAGGCATGAAGCAGTGGTTTGCGTAAGCAAGGAGCAATGATTGGGTAAGCAAGTGTGGACCTGTACGTAGGTCAGTAAACAGTAGTAATAAGTGGACCTGCACATAGGTCTGCATGACATAGGCAATGAAACAGCAATGAATATTGGGGCAAGCCAGCCAGGCATTTCCAAAGCCAAATCAAAGTGACAAACTCTGAGGATTTTTCGGCAGTGAAGATGGAATTTTGAACAGAAATAATTAGCCACATTGGCCACGATCCCCAAAACACCTCCCAGTCCCTGCCGTAGGACAAACAAGGAAGCAATGGAAGGGTCGAGAACCACATGCTGATATTAAAGCTAATTTAATAGCCTCAGCAGGAGCTTTAGCCAATTTCAGAGTAGAACAGCAGTGTACAAAGGGAATAACAGGACTGAACTGCATAGCAAAGTTCAGAGCTTGAAGCAGGTGTACAAACATAGAAGCAGCATCTGTACTGAGTACAATAAGTTGCAAACTGCAATAAACATAAAACAAAGGAGGCACAATACTCCAAAAGCAGCTGTCACAGGCAGTGCAATGAACTACAGCAATGAGGCAAGCAGAATGAGTTGAGCATGATTCAACTGTATAGCCAGGGTTCAGTGTGAGCCAGAATCAGGTGAAAGCAATTAAGTATGCAACATGGAAAACAGCTGTGGCTGAGCTGAACACACAGATAATGTTCGCAGTTGCATTGCAAGGCATTTGAGTGTTGTAACCGAAAGCAATTTAGGTTGTGAGTAACTGAAAGCAAGTAGTATCAGCTCTGGAGCAGCAGTATGCCAAGAGCTTAGAAACAAAGCACCCCCCCCCCAAAAAAAAAAGGGAATGAAGACAGAAGAAGCACGCACAGCTAAAGGCAAAATACAAACCAGAAGCAGGGAAACAAACTCAGAAGCCAGCAGACAAGCAGGAACAGCGGTTGGGGGGATAGGCCCCAAGCATCTCAGAGGACAGATGGACAGAGCCTTTGGCTGCAAAGAAAAAATGTTTCACAATGAGGCAAGAGGAACTGCTTATATTGCTCAGGGAAGTGGGAGTGGCTGGCTGCTTGGCCACTGAACTCCAGGCAAAAACCTTTCCAATTAATGACTATTAAACAATGTCACAGCAAAGCATTTCATTTATGTTAATGAATGTATCATTGCCACTGATCTTTAATACTGTTAACTGACAGTCTCCATTTCAGAAAATCATCCATCGATGTCTTTTGCAGTATTCTGGGCCACATCACTTACACACCTACCAGGACCTCCAACTCAGCACCCATCATCCCCATCCCACCCATGTATACATTTTCCATAACGTACTTACTACATGTATAAATGTAAGATTCTTCATTTATAGATGTAGTTGCTCTGATAAACACATTTATCACACTGTCTTTATCTTCACACTTATTGCATATATAAGTGATATGCAGTGGGGATCTGTGTTATAAATGATTTCTCTATACAAGTGCTGTTTGACCTCAGGTAACCTCTAGAGTGGTGTAAGCAGCATAAGTATAGACAAATAATTTATCACACAATGTCCCGTTTGCATAGATTTAACTTATGCATTAGGATAGGGCCTTACATGACTCATTTTTATGTTGCTTGCACGCATGTGCAAGAAAAATAGCGCCATCATCCGAGTTTTCGGAGGTGTGGCACCCCGTCCTCCAATTCAGTCAGTGAGTTTGCAGGCGTGGCCGCAGTTTTCCAATGACTGCTGCAGCTGTCTATGACAGCAGGAAAATGCAGTGGCATACAGTTGAAAGGGAGGCTCTGCTTCAGTGAGCAGAGCTCTCCCTGCCTTAAGCCGCATATGCGTGCTGATGCGCTCCCTCCCCCACCGCACACACTGTATGGCGGCAGGGGTGCCCAATCCCCATCAGCTCCACGCCCCCCCCACAAAGCTGTCCAGCTGCCACGCTGGGAGCCCACCCCAGCATGGCAAAAAATGTTACATATGCGGGGTGCCCAATCCCTGTTGGCTCCACTGACTGCACCCCAAAACCTTTCCCAGGTGCCACGCTGAGCCCACCCCAGCGTGGCAAATCCTGTTATAGCCGACGGGGGTGCCCAATCCCCCATCAGCTCCAGCCCTCCCAAACAGCCTTTCCTGCCACGCTGGGAGCCCACCCAGCGTGGCAAATGTCCCGTGTCGTCCGAATTAAAAAAAAAAAAAACCTGCAACCAAGAAAACATTCCCTCGCCATCTCTCTGCTCCCCCCAAAACCCGCACCCACCCTCGCACCCTGCCTCCCCATCCCCCTCACCCCATACTTACCTCGAACTCGGCCCGATGATCATCGGTGGACCAGGAACACGTCTGCACTCTTCAAAGCTGACCGCGAACTGAGGAAATGCTGGTAAGCTGTATAATGGAATAAATAGGGTTTTTTCAACTTCGTTGCATATCTCAGGCGTTTTAAGGAATTTTAGGCCCAAATTTTCAACATGGGGTTTTTGGGACCCCTCCTCATGAATTCTTGCACTGTCATGGCGTTAATCAGGCCCAAAGGGTGATTTCACGGTCACTGTGTGAAATCACTTTTCGAGTCTGATTAATGAAATGACAGTGCCAGTGTTCATAAGGTGGGCTCTCAAAAAGCCTATGTTGAAAATTTGGTGAAAAAATTCCTAAAAATGACTGTTTTACGAGCGTGCGTTGCACAGTTCCTACGCATGCTCGTAAGTTAGCAAATTTTCAATATTTTCACTCCAGATTTTCAACAGTGCCATTTTACCACACCTCCTTATGAGCAGTATAGCTGTCATTTTTCACATCTTGCTCAAAATGTGTTTCTGCCCATGTTGCGCACAATGGCGCAGTCGGTGTGTGAAATCAATGTACGGGACAAATTAAGAAAATCACAGTGACACTGTTCATGAGCAGACATCTGAAAATGGCTATGTTGAAAATTTGGTGAAAAAATTCCTAAAAATGACTGTTTTATGAGCGTATGTTGCGCAGTTCCTAAGCACGCTCGTAAGTTCACGAATTTTCAATATTTGCACTCCAATGACTTCCAAATATCTAAACAGCAAATACAAGCAAGCAACATTCAGCACTGACAAATGCTTGTTTTAGCTTGAAAACATATTATCTATAAAAGTTTGTAGGTTTACTTTTTGAACTGGTGGTTTTGCTTATTCCCTTATCCCAATTGCCATAGCCATTGCCATGGACGTGATGTTTTGGTGACAAGCTGATGCTGCAAATCGCAGTTCACTGTTGCTGCAGAAATTACAAACCACTGCCACAGAAGTTCTGCAGCTAATGGTTACCCTGCCACAGAATTTGGTCCCAAAGTGCCACTGAAAAGTCGGGGCCCTGATGGTGACCGTTTCATCAGCAGGGTTAAGTATATAGAAATCCCAAACTAAGAACTTGGTACCCCTTGATTTTATGAGGGAAGAGGAGTGAGACAGGGAAGGGGAAGGGGTGAAAATGTTTTTTATAGCAGCCGGTGTTTTTTGGGATGCTTTGTGAGCTTCAAATCTGGATGTAATGGACTCATCACTTGGAAGAGAAGCAGATGTATTGCTGGAAACAACAATCTATGGAGATCTCTTACCAGTGCTCAAGAATTAAGTCTGCCAGTCAGTTGTAGTTTTGCATAACTTGCTGTTTTTTTTTATTAAGGTGATTAGCAGCCTTCAATAGCTGCAGTATATCAGTAGGAACAGTACATATCAGAACAGCACATCCGCTTGTACAGCAAGCAGCAAACTTTAAATGCAATAGTGCAAGAGCAGTGTTTCTGAATATAAAAGTACTTATCAAAGTGCTAACTGCCACATCTGCATCCCATTCACTGCCAGGCCTCTCACCATCTGCCCGGTGCTTCGGTTCTCAATGAATCTTCATCACCTGATGAAGATTTGTTGGGAATCAAAGTGCCGGGACAGATGGTGAGAGGCCTGGCAGTGACTGGCATGCACAAGTTGCATGTAGCACTTTGATAAGTACCTTTGTATTCAGAAAAACTACTCTGCACTTTTGCCTTTAATATTTGTTGCTTGCTGCACAAACAGACTAGCTGCTGTGGTATAAACTGTTGCGGCTGTGATATACTGCTGCTGCTGATAGCTGCTAATTGCCTGTACTGATAATAGAAAATAGTTAAGTTATGCACAGCTACAGTTGATGGGCAGACTTATTTCTTAAGCACTGGTAAGAGAGCTCCACATTGTATTGTTCTGCATAGTCAAGAAGGCTAGTTGCTCTGTTTGAGCTCCTTCCTTATATTCTGAGTGCAGTATGTCTTGGTAGAGTGGGTAATATTGTGATCTCCTTATTCCCCAACAAACCAAGTATTTTATTAGTGTTTAATACATATATAAGTGTTATTTGGTGAGGTATTTTTAGAGTCACAGTGTCCATTCTCACACAGATGTAATTTGTTCTCCAAGAGATCAGTCTCATACATTCATGTATTTGAGTTTGCTTTTAAATTTAGCAGGGCCTGATACAGAGATTCATTTAATTAGTGGTGATCCAATATTAGTTTTGGTATTTTCCACTTACCCTCTCGGGGGACATGCTACAAATGTTTAAAATCATAAGAGATGAGGAACTAATGGTGAATTTGGATATGAAATTGAACACAAGAATTACAAATCTTAGGAACCATAACAAACAAATTAAACTAATGAATCCAAAAAGAAACAAAAGAAGAGTTTATTTTTACTTATTGAGCAGTTACCTTTTGGAACAACTTGCCTAAGGAAATGATAGAACTGGACTCCTTGGAAGTGTTCAATATGAGGTTGGATCAGTACCTAATAGACATGGATCTGACAAGGTGGCCCCATTGGGGAAGCAGGCCATGCACCCAGAAGAAGACATGGTTTTACCTTGAAGTGCCAGAGCTCAAGATCTTAGCTGCAGGCATAACATGTCTCCTTGAGCAAAAAATTACCACAAGTCTACCTGCTTTTACTACTTATTTTTGTGTTTTCCAAGTGTTCTGGGTTTGCAAGCACTCAACCACATGATGATGCACATCCAGCTCTGCAGTTTGTATTGAGGAGGATATAGGTATTTGTATGTAGAGGTATTTGGCAAGCCCCTGCAATAGCAGCATTACCTTTCTTCGTTTTCTTTTCAGATTCCCATAAGGGATCCATATCTTCATCTCCACAGCCACTGATATCCTCCTCATCCTGAAAAATGCTCTTATCAGCATCACGTTCTTCAATCTCTCTCTCCTTCTCATCATCATGACCTACATTTTTTAAATGTAGTCATTTCTGACTGCTCAAGAATCAGATCTCCTTCCTCTAATGCATGCTTCAGCTCCACACTTTCAACCTTCTTTCCCTCGCTGCTAAGAAAATTGTCTCCATGATGTTTGACTACCGGCAGAGACCTGTCAGACTCTGCTTTCTCCTCCATCCACACCCTTGATGGCACTTTGTTTTCTAATGTCCCCTCATTCAAGTATTTTGGTTCTGGCTGGACTGGCACCTTGACTTCTTGGTGCACATTGATGCAGTTCACCACAAGTTTCACCTCAAACTGTGTGTGCTTTATAGGGAGCTAGTAATGTAGATGATCCTTCCCATCTTTAAGTATGGCAACATTATCAACGCACTGCTTCCAAGTCCAGCCATGTCAGACTGGAGACTCTCTTCAGCTCCTTCTACCACTTTGCCTTGGATTGCCCCCTCGTGCACACCACTGCTTTTTCTACTCCTCCCTCTCTCTTTCTTCCCTTGATGCTAGACCCCTCATATGCTACACCATTCTCACCTCCAAAGGCTGACTTGGCTGTCTCCCCCCACACATCTCTGTCCTCCTTTATTCCCCTCTACCCCCTTCCAAACACTCAGGAAAACTTCAATGTGCCATACTGCCTTCTTGTGTTATTTTCCTAAGCTCTGGTCATCCCTTCCTATGTCTATCCACTTAGCCTCATCCTTCTCTTCCCTCAAATCACTTCTTAGTAACTTTACTACCTCCTCCTACAACTGTTCCTGATTGCTGACCCTTATATTCACTCCTCCAATGTAGTCGACTTCCCCTTTGTACCACCGCCCCCCCCCGGCTGGGAGAAACTTTTACCCAGCCACCTATCTGTGCCTTAATCAGTTATTCCATGCACAATACAGTATTGTGCTCCTCAGTTTACCTTCTGCACTAGCTTAGTTTGCTTGCACCATTGCAGTCTGGGTGGGCCTACTCCTGCTACTATCTGGTATTGTTCCCTGTACCATGTAACACTTGTATCTTAATTTTCATTTTATCTCATCTTTATTTTTGTACTCCTGAACATTTTACCTGTAAATTATGGGTGGGGTGAGCATTGTTATTTATTTTTGCTTTATTGTATTGCATGCATTTCTTACTATACTTATTTCTGTTACTACTGCACCCTACATTGTGTATGTTCACTTGTGAGTCCTTTACTATATACTCCCCCTTCCCCATCCTCCCAAGATGCATCTGAAAATCAACTGCTACCGGCTCAGTATGTCTTTCCTGGTGAAATGTTTGAAATAAACAAATACATAAATTGGGGAATGGAGCACTGTCATTAAGTTCATGAAAAGGAGCCTTTGGCTCTGTGCACTTACCCGGTCAACAAAATACATAAAATAAATAAATAATATCACGCTCAGTGCCATTGTCACTAGCATTCACAGGGGCACCAATAGCAACCTCTTCCTGAACCACTGTGCCAGAGCCTTTTCACCTCTTGTTCTACTGCTCATTTTGTTGCTGCCTCCATAGTCCCAACCAGCATGGATGCCAGAAAATGTGGCCCAGAACAATTTAGCATCACTAATGCCACCACCCTTGCCAACAACTACTTTTTTGCTACTGCCTGAGGCCACGGAAGAGGCTGTAGCAGATATGCTTTTTAGCTGCAGCACACTTTTGCCCCCATAGAACTTCTGCTCTTCTATTCTGACTCCCTAACATATCTCCCTTTAGCAGAGGAACTCTTCCCATTCATTGTTTTTATATTTATAATATTTTTTTTTTTACAGTTAAACTTTTTTATTCATTTTTCATCAGATATACAGACAAACCTCTTACAGTACAGTACAATGTGAGGATTTTTTTTTAAAGAAATTGAGGCAGCATATAATAAGAACATTGCTACAATAATACAAGGAGCTTTTGGTTTAAAATATAGTAAACAATACAGGTCATGTAATTAGCATATATTTGACATTTGTAGTGAACTTAAAGCGGATAGTATGATTAGATACAGTTTATATTAAAATGTTACATAATTATAAATGATGCTGCAAAAGGGAAAAAAGTACATTCGTAAAAAGGATTGTGGAGTAATAAAGAACGATTGAGAACAGAGTACAGGAAAGAAAAGATATATAAGAAAGTTAAGAAGAGAGGAAACTATAAAAAAGGGGAAAGCGAGACTACAATGATGTATCAGTAAAAGGAAAAATCCATATATATTAAGTCCATACATTGGTGTTGGAAGATTTAGTTGATTCAAAAATTAAAAAGCCCTGCCAACAATTGTTATATAACATGAGTCGATCAGACAAGATATATTCATACGGTCCAGAGAGGCATATTGCAATAGTTGGTTAATGATACCGGAAGGGTAGGGATTATGTTGGATCTCAATGCCTGAGGATTGTCGTTTAACTTGAAGGAAGAGTATATTTAACCATCTGCTCTGCGAATATGAAATTTTATAAGAACGGTGATTAAAAATACTAAGAATGCAATGTTTAGGGTCCAGTGTAAAAGGCTGACCTACCACTTCCATTGCAAATCTGTGAATACAGTGCCAAATCTTTTGTATGAGGGGACATTGCCATAAGATAAGTAATAAATCCCCATTGGGGGAATTGCAGCACCAGCAATTGTTATTGTTCAATAAACCCATTTTTTGTAATACAACAGGAGTTCTGTAGCACAAATGAAGGATCTTGGTTTGAATGAGGGAACTGCATTTATCATTAAAAGATTTGTGACAGGAGAGCCAACATCTGGACCATTGTGCATTGGTGAAATTATATTGTAGCAAAGTACTCCATCTGTTTTTAGCATTGACAGAGTAGTCAGGAAGGAAATCACAAATATCTTTGTAAACAGTGCTATTTAAATTGGATGTTGTTTTTATCTATTTAGAGATGTGCTTATCATACAGAGAATTGATAGAGAAGGGTGTGAGGTAAGAGTTGCATGCGGTACGAAGCTGTAGATATTTCCAAAAATCCTGATGGGGAAGATTCCATATGCCTCGTAGGTCGGTGTAAGATTTTAATTTTAATGACTTGGGTTCAAGTATATTCTGCAAAAAGAGAATACCCTTATTTTTCCAGGTACAACAAAAAATGGGGTGATTATCAAGAGATATATGGTGGTTACCCCAGATGGGGGTGTAAGCTAATGGTTTGGGGTTAGATTTAATATGCTTGTGAATGATTTTCCAATAGAATATAGAAGCAGCTATGGTAGGGTGAGACTTTAAAGAAGAGATAATGGTGTTATAAAGGAAAGAAGTCACCACATTACCAGGACATAAGGATGTTTCCATATTGACCCATAAAGGATACTGGATGTTGGGTTTGTTAAACCATTTAATTGTTTGAGATGTACGGAAAGCCCATAAGTAGGCTTGGAACCAAGGAAGGCCAAAGCCACCTTTTGACCAATGGGATCTAAGTTTATTACACTAAATCTAGGTATTTTGCCTTCCCAAATGAAGCTGCCGATAATTTGTCTATTTTGGTAGAAAACTAGAGGTAAGTATCAAAGGGATATTGGAAAATAGGTATAATATTTTAGGAGTTATAGACATTTTAATGGCGGAAATTTTACCATTAAAAGAAAGTTTAAGTAGCTTCCATCTATCAAGTGTTGTTTGGATACTGGTTAACAGAGGGGAAAGATTAGCTTCCCATAATTTATTCAATGTCGGGGTGATCCGAATGCCAAGATAAGATATACCTTGGGGTGCCCAACGAAAGCCTAATGAGTTGTTCATGAGGGGACTACAAAGGGTATTCAATGGTAGCGTTTCGGATTTGTTAAGGTTTAGAGCTAGTCCGGAGTGGGAGGTGAAGTCATTCAGTAGTTTAACTAAAGGTTGCCCGGAACTTTCGAGGTTTTCAAGTAAAATAAGGAGATCATCTGCATGTGAGAGTGAAGTATAGTGAGAGTTACCAATATTAATGCCTTTAATTGTACGGATTGACTTAGGGACCTGAAAGAGGTTCCATAGCAAGTATAAACAATGAAGGCGATAAGGGGCATCCTTGTCTGGTGCCTCTTGCTAAAGTAAAGAAGAGGGACAAAATAGGAGTTTGTGAGAACTCGAGCTGAAGGGAGGTATACAATAATTGAATCCAAGCACAAAAATTATTTGTAAAGCCAAAATGAGATAGCACCTGATATAGATATTCCCAATTGAGAGAGTCAAATGCTTTCTCAAAGTCAATGGCTATTGCAGCTGCAGGGGTTCTAAGAGTTTTTGCTTTGTGAATTAAATTGAGTAATGAGCAAAGATGATTGGAACTGTTTCTGTTTTTGATAAATCCTGATTGAGAAGTATGGATGAGTTTAGTCATTAAAGATTCTAAGCGGAGAGTTAATAATTTGGCAAAGATTTTTCCATCAGTATTAAGAAGTGAGATCGGTCTATAGTTTGAAGGAAGAAAAGGGTCTTTGTCTTTTTTTGGTAAGACTATTATAATGGCTTCGGTCATTGTGCATGGGAGTTTCTTTATTAAGGTTGCTTCTTGGAATACATTGACTAATACAGGACAAAGAGTATCAGATAGGGTTTTATAAAAATCAGTAGGGAACCCATCACTGCCAGGTGCTTTACCGTTTTTTAATGATGATAAAGCAGTTTAGATTTCCTGTAAAGTGATTGGTTTATCAAGCATAGCTTTGTCCTGAGGGGGTAGGTGGGTAGATTCAATTTTTCCGGAAAATGTTGTATTAGGTTGGGATTTGTAGTATTAGGTTGCGAGTATAGTTGATGGTAAAAGGATTGCATAATACAATTGATTGAAAGGTTGTCTGTGTGCGTCTGACCTGATGGATCTTTTAGACCTGCTATATGTCTCTGCATCTGTTGAGTTTTTAGCTGGTAAGAGAGCAACTTTCCACATTTATTCTCTTGTTCCCGATAACCGTGTTTAATCCTAAAAAGGGCAAGTTCAGCTTTCCTGGATATCAACTCGTTAATTTTAATTCTTAATTGTAGAATTTCCAGATGAAGCCGTGAATTATGATTGGGTTTATTTAATTTATAGTATTGGGTTTCTTTTTCTTTAAGGGAATTTTCTAAATTAGCTAATTGTTGTTCTCTTAATTTCTTTCTATGCGCTGCATAACTAATAATTTTACCTCTAATAGAGGCTTTTAATGCTTCCCAGATAGTACCTTGAGACATATCTGGAGTATCGTTAATAGAAAGAAAATCTTGAATCAGGGTTTTAATCCAAGGAGTGAATTCAGGGTCTCTGAGTAAAAGTGGGTCTAAACACCAAGATGGGGATTTAGAAGAAGGTGGACCCCAGAGTAAATGCAAACTGATAGGGGAATGATCAGATATAACAATAGGAGAATCGATGTATCAATAATTTTTTCAGTAATGAGGGGAGAAGAGAACCAATAATCAATCCTACTATATGATTTCTGTAAAGAGGAATAAAAGGTGTAATCTCATTGTCTGGGATGATGTAGTCTCCAAATGTCAGAGAGACCTAAATCCTTCATAAGCATTGATACAGCATTAATACTACGGGGGTGAGCATCATGTGATGAGTTACTTCTGTCTAAATATGCTTGTAGTGCTAAGTTAAAGTCACCACCAATAAGAATAGGTGAATTATTTTTATTATTAATCATAATTTGTTGGGATAGATTATGGAAGAAAATGGGTGAATCAAAGTTGGGTGCATATACATTCACAAACATAAGCGGACCTGCTGTGGTGTTTAATAAGGTTATAATCCACCTACCATCCAGGTCTCTAATGATTTTTATGGGGGGCCAATTAAGAGATTTATGTATTAAGATAGCAATATTTACAATAATTTGAAGACAAATTTAAAGAAAGTCTGCATTCTAACTCAGCAGTAGTAGACACCTTCCCCAGGGTATTAGCCATGCAGTCTGAAAAAATAAGAAAAGAAAAAGAGTTTACTGAGCTAGTGGCAGCTATAAAGCCCACTAAAAATGTATTTATTTTTTTAAAACAATGTGGATTAACATGGCAAGGTCATCAACAACTAAATAAAAACAAGTGACAGAGCACTGTCACTTTAAGAAACAAATTATGCTAATATAGAAAGAGACTGACAAAATACTTTACTTAACCAAACCAAACTGAATTACAGAAATAAAATTAGAAATTACAGACTGCAGAGAAAAATAATGAACAAAAAATACTGAGATAAAAAGACAACTCTCCCGATCAGTCAAAAAGGCTTCAGATCTTTCAGGGCTCTCTTGTTGGCTGAATACACCTCCCCTTCCCCTAAAACAGTGCCCCACTGTAGACAAAATAATAAAACATGATTTTAAGCTAAATAAGCCACAAAATCAGAACCAGAAAACACAAGTCTAGCAGTGCAAGGCACACTAGAATAACTTGCCAGTGATTTGGAGCCAAAAAGCTTGGATATACAGGATATAGAAGGTTATTTTTTGTATCCAAGCACAGGGACAGACTTATCTGCTATGCTGTCTTCATAAGACTGCAATTAACACAGCCTCTTCATTGCATTTTTTTTATTATTCTTTGTAACCGTGTAAGGCCCACTAGGCACAATTGCCAGTTTTCAGGGGCAACCCAGGAGCTATAGACTAGTTATATGACTTGCTCTGAGTCACGCAGTATGCAATTGGAGGTTGGCTACAGCTTGTTTCAGTACCATTTGGCTTCCAGTCTCATGGTACATTGTGAACTTCACATGGGGGGCTCATGAAGGCAGGGAAAGTTTCCAAATGAACAACTTTGTGAATTTATCCCTATGCAATGCATTGACTTTAACACTTCACAAGGCAGAGTAACTTTGTGAGTGTTGGAGAATTTGTAAATTATTTCTCAAAGTGAATTTTTCCAACTTTTACACCACTATTCATGTTAGAAAATAAGATAAACCCTGTAAGCATCTTGTGAGAAAATAAAAAAAATATAAACTGCATTTGGTAAACATGATTTTGTTATCAATCTGGCAGCTTTTTCATGCCAAAAAATGGGGGGGAGAGGGCTGGAATCCTTTGGGGGTGTCTTAAATGTGGTAATCATATTGTATTGGCAGTACTCAATGTACATCTAATGGTAACATTATTTGGTGTTTACATTAGCTTTCCATGATACCACTACTATTCCACACAGAAATCATAGCCCAAACTGGAAAAGCTGCCGCAGCAAGTCTTGTTTGGTGGGATGTATTATTTTATCATAAGGGAGGCTATAAAAATCTACTTACAAGAAATAAGTGTTAATTTGTGTCTCCTTGATTTGGGGGGATCGTGACCAAATTCAGGACTCACATTTTATTGAATCATGCTTCTCTGTCATGGCAGTATCCTCAGATTTTTATGTATTATAATGTTTCCTGAACCCCTGTATTGCTCATACTCATTTTTATGTTGCTTGCACACATGTGCAAGAAACATAATACCATCATCCGAGTTTTCGGAGGTGTGTCAGCCCCTCTTCCAATGCAGTCAGTGTGTTTGCAGGCGCGGCCTCAGTTCCCCAATGAGTGCTGCAGCTGTCTATGACAGCCCCAAAATGCAGTGGCATACAGTTGAAGGAGAGCTCTGCTTCAGTGGTAGAGCTCCCCTAAACACCACACACAAGCACACATACTTACGTGCTGGCGTGCTCCCCACACACACTGCTTATGGCCGGCCAGGGGGGTGCCCAATCCCCGTCAGCTCCAAGGCTACTGCGCCCCCACCAAAAGCTTTCCGGTGCCACCCTGGGAGCCCACCCCAGTGTGGCAAATCTTGTTTTAGCTGACAGGGTGCCCAATCCTATCGGCTCCATGTCCCCAAACAGTTTTCCTGCTGCCATGCTGGGAGCCCACCCCAGCGGTAAAAGCGTCCCATTGTCTTCTTAAAAATAAAAAACTGTGAATAAAAAGTCCCTCATAGTCTCCTGCCCCCCTCCACAACCCGCACCCACCCACTGCTCACCCTGCCTCCCCACACCCCCACCCCATACTTACCTCCGGAGCTCGGTGCATCGATCATCGGTGGACCGGGAACACCTCTGCACTCTTCAAAGCTGACTGGGAACTGAGGAAATGCCGGTAAGCTGTATAATGGGATAGATAGGGTTTTTTCAACTTTGTTGTATATCTCAGACATTTTTGGGAATTTTGGCCCAAATTTTCAACATGGGGTTTTTGGGACCCTTCCTCATGAATTCTTGCACTGTCATGGTGTTAATCGGGCCCAAAGGGTAATTTTGCGGTCACTGCGTGAAATCACCTTCCGGACTGACTAATGAAATGACACTGCAGTGTTCATAGGTGGGCTCTCAAAAAGCCTATGTTAATTTATTAATTCTAAAAATGACTGTTTTCGAGCCGCATGCTAGGCAGTTCACGATGCTCGTAGTTAGCGATTCTTTCAATATTACTCAGATTTTCAACATTGCCATTTTATCATACCTCCTTATGAGCAGTACAGCTGTCATTTTCACATCCTGCCCAAAACATGTTTCGCCCATGTAGCACACAATGGCGCAGTCGGTCTTGGAAATCAATGTATGGGACACATTAAGAAAATCACAGTGACACTGTTCATTAGCAGAGGTCTTAAAATTGCTATGTTGAAAATTGTGAAAATTCTAAAAATGACTGTTTTATGAGTGCATTGCACAGTTCTATCGCCTCCTAAGTTGAGTGAATTTTCAATATTTGCACTCCATTGACTTCCAAATACCTAAACAGCACATAGAAGCAACCAACATTCGGCATTGAAAAATGCTTGTCTTATGTTAATTGCATGCATGCACAAGAAACATGTTGCAGCAGCTTGCTGCGGAAGCAGGTTGTGGAGGTGTGGCACTGTTGTGGCCAATGCCCCCACTGCCTTTTGAGACTTGGCCCACTTTCCCCAAAGGGGTGGCATGCTGCTGCTGACACTAGTTCAGCCAGCATGCCCCCACATTGAAATGTTTTAGTCACTGCAATCAGGGGCTGCCTCATCATTGCAGTGTCAGCCATTCCACTGCAATGAGGGAGTGACCCATCATTGCAGTGCAGTACATTGCATGTACCCGACCCAGTTTGCCGACGGGGAGCTTAGTCCCCGTCAGCATACTGTCACCCTTCCCCATTTGTTGTGTGCAGAGGGGTTGCCCAATCCCCCACAGCATCATGTGCACATCCCCCAACAGTCTTTCTTTGCCAAAGAGGGGGTCCAATCCCCATGAGTTTCAGTCCCCTCTCCAGTTCAATTTGCAAATGGGGGAGCCCACTCCTCATCTGCATAATGTCCCCCCACAATGAATTTTGTGCCGGGGGTGCACAATCCCCTTCGGCTCTTCCCCCATATGTGCTGACAGGGGTGCCCAATCCCTCGCCAGCTGCAGCCCCCCCAAACCACTCAGGTGGCACACTGGGAGCCCACCCCAGCATGCCAAATTTCCTGTAAAAGAAAACCGTCCATAATGTTTTCTTTTTTTAAACCCTATAAATAAGAAAATGGTCCCTCGTTGACTCCATGGCCCCACCCCCAATCTCTTCCCCACCCTCTGTGCACCCTGCCTCCCCACACCCTCCTCACCCCATACTTACCTCTGAGCTCAGCATGACCATCTTCGGTTGACCGGGAATATGTCAGCATTCTTCAAAGCCGACCGCAAACTGAAGAAATGCCAGTAAGCTGTATAATGGCATAAATAGTTTTTTTTTTTGACTTTGATACATATCTCAGGCATTTGGGGGAATTTTGGCAACAAATTTTCAACATGGGATTATTGGGACCCCTCCTCATGAATTCAGCCACTGTCATGGCATCATTCGGTCCCAAGAGGTGATTTTGTGGTCACTGCATGGAATCACCTTTTTGGACTGATTAATGAAATGACAATGCCAGTGCTCATGAGGTGGGCTCTCAAAAAGCCAATGTTGCAAATTTGGTGGAAAAATTCCCCCCAAATTACTATTTTACGAGCGTTTGTTGCACAGTTGCTACGCATGTTCGTAACTTCATGAATTTACAATATTTTCACTCCAGATTTTCAACATTGGTATTTTTGCACACCTCCTTATGAACAGTACAGCTGTCATTTTTCACATCCTGGCCAAAATGTGTTTTCGAACTTCCGGCGTAGAATAGCGAGGTTGCTGTGGGAAATCAGTGTTTGGGACACATTAAGAAAACCACAATGACACTGTTCATGAGCAGAGGTCCTAATATGCCTATGTTGAAAATTTTGTGATGAAAGTCCATAAAATGACTGTGTTACGAGCGTGCATTACACAGTTTCCATGCACCCTTGTAACTTCGCAAATTAGTAATATTTTCACGCCAGATTTTCAACACTGACATTTTCTCACACCTCCTTATGAACAGTACAGCTGTCATTTTTCACATCCTGGCCAAAATGTGTTTTTGCACTTGCGACGCAGAATAGAGCAGTTGCTTTGGGAAACCAGTCTTTAGGACAGCTTAAGACTGAGCGAGTGAGAGAGGGGGGAGTGACCGAGCTCAACTGAGCTCTGTCGGGACTCCTGCAAATTACTTTGTAGGCAGAAAAAGGTGCCAACCGCAGGCAGGAGCAAAGTACAAAAGGGCAGCCTGCAGTGCCAGGAGAAACATAACCAGCGAGTGAGGGAGGGGGAGTGAACAAACTCAATGGAGCTCTGTCATGACTGCAGCAGATTTCTTTGTTGGCAGAAAAAGGTATCAATGCAGGCAGGGGCCCAGTACAAAAGGGCAGCCTGCAGCGGCAGGAAAAACAGAATGAGTGAGTGAGAGAGGGGGAGTGAGCGAGCTTAATGGAGCTCTGTCAGGACTTTTGCGGATTTCTTTGTGGGCAGAAAAATGTGCCAACGCAAGCAGGATCCCAGTACAAAAGGGCAGCCTGCAGCATCGGGAGAAATAGAATGAGCAAGTGAGAGAGAGGGGGAGTGAGCGAGCTCATTGGAGCTCTGTCAGAACTTTAGAGTTGTCCACCCTCCCGTCCAGGGTCCTCTGTGGTCCTATATTACAGCAGGGTCTCTGGAGTGGAGACAAAGCTATGATTGGATACTTTTAGGATTGCTGTAATAATACAGATTTAGTTTTTCTGTTTATTTCTCTAACTAAGCTGAGTGATAAATTTGGTGGAAAAAAATCCAAAAAATTACTGTTTTATGAGCATGCGTTGCACAGTTGCTACACACGCTCGTAACTTTGTGAATTTGCAATATTTTCACTCCAGATTTTCAGCATTGGCATTTTTCCACACCTCCTTCTGAACAGTACAGCTGTCATTTTTCAAATCCTGGCCAAAATGTGTTTTCGCACTTCCGGCACAGAATAGTAAGGTCGCTGTGGGAAATCAGTGTTTGGGACACATTAAGAAAACCACAGTGACACTGTTCTTGAGCAAAGGTCCTAAAATGCCTATGTTGAAAAAGTCGTGACGAAAGTCCACAAAATGACTGTGTAACAAGGGTGCGTTATACAGTTTCCACGCACCCTTGTAACTTTTCAAATTAATAATATTTTCATACCAGATTTTCAACACTGGCATTTTTCACACCTCCTTATGAACAGTATTGCTGTCATTTTTCACATCCTGGTCAAAATGTGTTTTTGCACTTCCGGAGAAGAATAGCGCAGTCACTTTGGGAAATCAGTGTTTGGGACAGATTAAGATCGAGCAAGTGAGAGAGGGGGTGTGACTGAGCTCAACTGAGCTCTGTTGGGACTGCTGCAGATTTCTTTGTGGGCAGAAAAAGACGCCAATGCAGGCAGCAGCTCAGTACAAAAGGGCAGCCTGCAGCGTCGGGAGAAACAGAACAAGCGACTGAGGGAGGGGGAGTGAGTGAGCTCAACGGAACTGTGTTGGGACTGCTGCAGATTTCTTTGTGGGCAGAAAAAGGTACTGACACAGGCAGGAGCCCAGTACAAAAGGGCAGCTTGCAGCTCCGGGAGATACAGAATGAGAGAGTGAGAGAGGGGGAGTGAGCAAGCTTAACAGAGCTATTTCGGCACTGCTGTGGAATTCTTTGTGGGCAGAAAAAGGTGGCAATGCAAGCAGGAGCCCAGTAGAAAAGGGCAGCCTGCAGTGTCAGGAGAAATAGAATGAGTGAGTGAGAGAGGGGGAGTGAGCAAGCTCAATGAAGTTCTGCCGGGACTTTAGAGTTGCCCACCCTCCTGCTCAGTGTCCTCTGTGGTCTTATATTACAGCAGGGTCTCTGGAGTGGAGACAAAGCAATGATTGGATACTTTAGGATTGCTGTAATAATACAGATTTAGTTGTTCTGTTTCTTTCTCTAACTGAGCTAAGTACTGAGCTATACTGTTATGATTGCTGTAATAATACATATTTATTTGTTCTGTTTATTTCTCTAACTGAGCTGAGTAATACTTAGAGTGCAATAGGATTTCTAACTGGGCTAAGTCAAACCATATGAGAGCCAAGAACAAAAAATATGGAGCTGAGGGGTGAAAAACAGACAAGGAGGCTTCAGGATTGCTACAGTAATACAGTATCTAACGGATGAGATTTGAGACTGAATTACCCAGTCAACAAGGGGTCAGTAGGGGGACTAATATGGGGGGGCAGGAATTTAAGTAAATGGAGGTCTAACAGTTGTAGTATGGTACAAAACCTGGGAGTAAGAGCCTGTAACATAAGATGGGGCCAAAATGGGGTGGGTGCCACATGTCAATGGGGTGGGCATCTTTGGAAGGGTGGAGGGGTGTACAAGGTGGAGGGGTCTGCCATGATTCTGCACTGGGCTTGGAGGATGGGGGGTGTATGTTCTGTAGGTGACTGGCTAGTTTGAGGGAGGAACTGTGGAGGTTAGGAAGGAGTCTAAGTGGCAAGGGCAGATGAGTGTGGTAGGCATCCTTGGGGGGGATAGGGGATGGCAAAGGGGGACAGATGAAGAACAACTAGGGATTAAAACTGACCCCAGTATCAGAGGCACTATCAGAAAACAGAGGAGAAGGGAGGGGGTGCCCAAGGTGAGGGAGGCCTCCTGATGGGGGAGGAAGAGACCACGAGGAGTACCAAGGGAGGGAGCAGATGGCTGCGGTTAGGGAAGAACCAGGGGTGGCATGGAAGGGAACAAGTAGGAGGGGGGAACCGATAGGGGGAAGAGATGTAGGATGGGTATCGACTAGGAATAGATTTGAACCTCTGCTATGGGACAGAGAGGGGGAGCAGGAACATACAGAAGGAGGGAGGACAAGTGGGGCATGAGAGGGATGGCAACAGTTAGGAGAAGAGATAATGAGGATGAAAGGGTTGAAAGGGGCTAGTAAGGAAGGAGGGGTGGTGACTGGAGGAGAGAGGCTATGGGAAGGGGGAAGGATGGGAGGGGCATCACTATCAGGGTAGAAGGGAATGGGGGCTCTAAATCAACAACAGTGGGGATAGGAGTGGGGTTGAAAATCAGCAGGGGAGGAGGGGAAGTCGACATGGGAAGCCCAGTAGAAAGTAGTCAGGCTGGGAAGGGGTTCAAGGAGAATGGGAGTATTAAGGCAGAGAAAAGGGGTGAGGCAGAAGTAGGGGGTACAGATACAGAAGTCACAGAGGGTCCAGTTGATGAGGGTAAGGGGCAGGGAAGAATGAATACTGGGGTAGTGGAAGGTGCATTAGAAGGGAAAGGGGGTAATGGATGGTGGGTACTTGTCCTGGGGGATTACATGGGTAAGATGGGGCAGAAAGGGGGAAAGACACAGCCATATTTGGGTTGAAGCTGTCCCCAGGTTGACTGCAGGAGGGGCAGGCCAGACACTGCTCAAGTGTGCAGTGAGGGGGAGGAAGAAACCTCATTTACTGTTGCATGTGGGTAGAAACGACTTGGCAGGGGACACTGTGGAAGTAGTGAGGGGGAGGTTTGAGTAGTTGAACAGGCAGTGTGAGGGGGTGGGGAAGTCAGTGGCATTCTTGGAGGTACTGCCGGTACCATGTGCAAGCATGGGGAGGAAGGGTAGGCTTGAGGAGTTTAAGTGACTGAGGGATTGGTGCCACACAAAACATTAGGGTATAGTGACTTGTACATGGGGGACAGGCTACACAGGAGCAGGAAGGGGAGTGGAGTATTAAAGGCAGCATTGCTGCTGGGCCACTGGCACTGAGGGTTGAGGTGCTGGATGCCACACCTCGTGCCATGGTGTCGACCTGGGTTCAGACGCAAGCCCGGGCCACCAGGGGTTGGCAAGGGAGGGATAGGATTGAGAGTCCAGAGGGCTGCTCTCCTATTCCAGGGAGGGATCCAGGGACCCACCACTCTGTAGCGGCCCCTGGTGATGACTGCAGGTGCTACTACAGTGGTGTAGTAAAGGGGGCAGAGTGTGGCAGATGTTGGCATGCTGTGCCTAAGCGTCATTGCACGCCTGCACTCAGCAGTGAAGAGAAAAGTGGAAAATGGGCTATAGTCAGGCACCATAAGCTTCTGACCCCCGCTGCCTGCCCTGAATGGCACCTCCTCAACTAGATCCTGCTCCAGTGGGTCAAGCTGGGAAGCTCCTCACCACCCTGCCATGGGAATAATCCGTGGAGGTGAGCAGGTCGGCCTGATGTCGGGAGTAGGGCTAGGGGGGTCAGTCAGGATGACCAAGTCGACCATAGCCCAGGGAGAAAATATGTGAAAAAAAAAAGGCAGGATAGAAGTGTATATCTCTACTAAGGTGGATTTAAACAAATGGGGGGGCAAAAGACTGAGGTTGGTAGAAAGGTCCGGACAGGGGAGCCTGATGAGCTCACCACCCTAGATATAGGTAAAGGCAGAGGCGTAGTAACCCTGGAAGGGGGTGGGCAGAGTGGTCTGAGTGTAATAAAGAAGGCACCACCACCCAGTAAGAATAAGGAGAAGAAAGGGTGCGGATTACTGGGAGAAGGGACACAGGCCAAGCAGGAGAAGAATGAGAAGATGGAGGGGAATGGGTGGAAGGTGGTCTGACTAAATGAATAGAGAACTGGTTACAGGAAAGGGTGCAGAGGGTGGTGGTGGGGGAGTAGCTCTCAGCACCCAGAACAGTCACCAGCAGGGTGCTGCAGGGCTCATTGCTTGACCCAATGCTATTTGGGCTCTTTATCTCCGATATAGTACACAGAGTGGGGATCAGGGTTAGTCTGTTCGCACATTATACCAAATCAAAAGCAAATAGTTATAGTAGCAGAGCCCCCCCTTCCCCACACACACACACACATACACACTCTCCGAAAAGCTGCTTAAAAGCCTGCAATTCATTCAAATCAATTCCATTTTCTTACTTACGTGGGGTTCAGTGCCAACAAGTGTAAAATCATGTACCTAGGGCATAGGAACCCCGATGCTGGGTATAGGATGGGGGAAGGTACTGATACTCACTAGACATGACAGGGTCCTTGAGGTTATTATATCAGAGGACCTCAAGATGGCAGTACAGTGTGACAATGCTATGGGCAGGGACAATTGGATTCTGGGGTGCATAAGGAGTGGCATCTCCAGTAGGAAGAGGAGGGATGTTGTGCTGCCATTGTGTCACTCCCCTGATATTTCCCCAGCTGGAGTACTGGGTCCAGTTTTAGAGTCCACACTTCTGAAAGGACATAAGGTGGAGGTTTTCCAGAGGAGGGCAACTAAAATGGTTCAGAATTTTCACAGGAATCCCTACAAGGAAAGGCTGAAGAATCTCAACATGTACACTCTGGAAGAGAGGAGGACAAGAGGTGACATGATCAAGACCTACAAAGTACCTCACAGGGGTAAAGAGGGTACAGTTGGGGAGTTTCCTTCAAATGAGGATGAGCACCCAAACCAAGGGACATACAATGAAGCTGGGGGGGGGGCATTCAGGATGGAAGTGAAGAAATATTTCTTTACTGAAAAGGTGGTAGACTCCTTAAACAGACTGCCAAGAGAAGTGGTGGAAGCTAAAATGGTAGAGGGCATGAAGCATGCATGGGATAAACATAGAGGTATATTAGAAAAAGGGGAAGGAGGGGGTCAACGGAGATCAATAGGGCTATGAAAGTGTAGTAGGTTCAAGTACATTGCAGGAAAAATCCATTAAGCAAGCTCATTCACAAGGAGTTCCTGATGGACGCAAGCAGAATAAGACATGCAGTAACATACACAGACAGGAGTTACAAGTAGGTAGAGAACACATGGGCAGACTGGGTGGGCTGAGCGGTCCTTTTCCGCTGACAAATTCTATGTTTCTATGGCATCATGTGTTAATTCAGGTGCAGTGTTTATTTAAAGTTGGGCCTACCATACATCCAGATGTAAGGTACAGTAAATTACTGAATTAGATGCAGCCCACTTACAGTACAATAAACAGAACCTCAGTGCTTCGAGAAGCCTTTACCCTTCATAAGGCTGCTTAAATAGCTGGGGTTCTATTTGTAGTGTCCACACCAGTATGCTGATCTTAAAATCGATGCAGCATCTGAATGAGTACTTGATTCTTGCTCACTCCATTTCTTCCCCACTTTGAAACCTGATTGTCCTGAGTTAGTTTTGGGCTGGCAGCACCTCGCCTGTGTTGGAAGATGACCAATAAGCGGTACTAAAAGACGTCATGCTTCACAGACAGGGAAGGCAGCTGCTCACAGACAGACATAAGGCAATTCTAGAGGGGTGTAGGAGGAAGTAAGCTGTTGATTAACTAGAATCTGCAGCTTATCCATCAGGAAGGGAAATGGGCAGGCTAGGTAGGCCAAGTGGTCCTCATCTGCCATCAAATTCTATGTTTCTATGTTTCTCACCCACCATCTTGGCAAGAAGAAGGCTGCAGCTGTGGCCACTGATGACTGTTGGGGTGTGGGGATGGGGGGACCAAAGGGGACAGACATAAGGAGATAAATCATAATAAAAATTGTGAGACCTTCACCAGCTCTCCAAAATGCTTACCAGTAAAAGAACACTCTATGAAGTTTTTCAAATGGCAACACAATCTGGTGAGTCCTCTGTCTGCCATCTGACACCAGGCATCAACCAGCATAAAATTGCCTAAAGAAGGCAGTGTGGTCATGTGGTTACTGAAATACTGGAGATTACAGATTTATAAGAACAAAATAATATCACACAGAAGCTGGCACATTGGTCTATAGCAGCTGTCTCCTGCTTCTCAACAGTTATATTTATACCCTTGGGGTACTTGAATGTTTCTATCATATCCCCTTTCCCTCTTCTCTTCCAGTGGGTACATACTGAGGTCCCTTAATTTCTCCTCATAAGTCTTGTGTTGCAAGCTCTATACCATCTCATTCACCCTTCTCTGGACCATCTCCAGCCTGTTAATATCCTTACGAAGATGTGACCTCCAGAACTGCACACAGTACTCCATGTGAAGCCAGATCATGGTTTTATATAATGGCATCAATACCTCCATCCATATGCTGGTGATACCCCTGCCTATGCACCCCAGCATGTCACTGGCCCTCCCAGCTGCCTTACCACTTTGACATTTTCAGGTTATCTGAAATAAGAACCCCCAGGTACCTTTCCTTCTTTGTGACTGTCAGCAACCCCCATCCTGTACCTTTCCCCAGGGTTTCTGTGTCCCAGGTGCATAATGTTGCACTTTTTTGCATTAAACTTCAGTTGCCAGTCCTCAGACCATTTATCAAGCTTCCCCAGGTCCCTCCTCATTTTCTACACCCCCTCTGGGGTATCCACTGTGTTACAGATCTTGGTGTCATCTGCAAACAGGCAGACCTTTCCCTTTAACCCTTCTGCAATGTCACTAATGAAGACATTGAACAGGACTGGCCCCAGGACCAATCCCTGTGGCACCCCACTGGTCACCCCCTCTCCCCAGACTGCACCCCCTTTACAACCACTGTCTGCCTCCTGTCTGTTACCCAGTTTCTAACCCAGTTTACCACCCTTTTTCCCATGCCCAGCCCACTCAGCTAGTTTATCAGTCTCCTATGTAGGACGGTATCAAAGGCTTTGCTTACATCAAGGAAAGCATTGTCCACTGCCCCACCCTGATTTACTTCCTTTGTCACCCAGTCAAAGAGATCAACCAGATTTGTCTGATATGACCTCCCCACTGTGAATCCATGTTGCCTATGGTCCTGGGCTCTGATGGCTTCTAGATGCCCCCCTATCCTTTCTTTAAGCAATGTCTCCATGATCTTCCCCAATACTGAAGTGAGGCTGACCGGCCTATAGTTCCCTACCTCCTCCCTACTGCTGGATTTGTATAGAGGGACCACATGTGCCCTCCTCCAATTCTCTGGTACCACCCCTGTGTTGAACGACTCAGTGAACATGGCTGCCAGAGGTACTGCTATTTCCCTTTACAGTTCTTTTAATATCCTTGGGAGTATGCCTTCTGGTCCCATTGCTTTGTCCACCTTCAATTTAGTCCCCTTCTGCAGGATTCTTCTGCCTGTGAATGGACTATTGTCCACCTCTTCATGCCTTTGCAACTGCTGTACGGCTGTGGGCCTTGCTGCTCTCCCTCTTCTGTGAATACCGAACAGAAAGATACAGTGGGTGTCTTGGGGGGGGGGCACATAACAGTTCTTAGGCATGGTACTTTCACTTCAAAATAACTAAACAGCACATATAAGCAAGCAACATTCAGCATTGACAAATGCTTGTTTACAATGTGATATTACAAACAGATAACTACCACTAGTACTATTTTCTAGAGAACAGCAGCAGCTGAGTTTCAGGTCACTTCTCAAACAGCAGGGCCTGTGTCACCCAACACCCACTGAGGACAGTGGCTGTATGCTGGGCCTGAAGAAGTATAATACATTGTAAAACACACCCCCAGTGTATTTTTTCAGGAAAGGGAAAGGAAGGGGCATTTGAAAAACTGGAGGGGTGTGTGTTTGTGTATGTGTGTGTGTGCTTGTGTGTGTGAGAGATTACTCAATTATTGTACTTTAATTTTCCTTTATTAACATTTTTTTTGTTTTGTTTTATTTTTTACTTTATTCAGCTGTTCAGTTTTATCAGTATGTAAATTATATTTAGGCACAGAGGAGAGAAAAAACACCTTTGATGAGATTCTGGGAACCTAAGGCTCTGGATTAACTTATTCCTCCCAGATGTACTGCACTTTATTTTTTATGATGCTTGTGTGACTTACCTACGGTAACCATTTGCCTTGAATCTTGCAGAAATGCTAGGCTCATGCTGAATTTTGAGTTCTTTCTAATACTTATTTCATGACTTTTTGCTCTGCACTCATTCTAGGCTTGTGATGGACTGTTTATCTATTTATTTATTTGCTTTTGGTAACCAGGTAAGTGCATTAGACAAAGACCTGTCTATTTTCAGGCATGACCTGGGAGAGTACAGATGACAAAAAACACAATAGAACAATAGCAAGTAATAATATACAGGTATCCATGCAGGGATAAGCAACAGTACAGAGCAGAGACTGTAGTATCCACACAGAGATAGGCAATTTTACAGAGCAGAGCTCTAGGATACTGCCATAGAAAACACTGATACAAGAAAAAACAAGGCAGAATCCACAGGGCATACAAGTTAAGGTATCAAGTGCAGTAGCAAGAGTCAAGTGCGTTTAGGTAAGAGAACAAAGCATACTTGAACATGGGGTGTGATTTGGAGCTCCAGATTTGAAAGGGTAGGGAATTCTGTAATTTAGGAGCAAAGTGGGAGAAAGCTTATTTGCCCATCTTAGAAGAGCAACACCGAACAGAGAGCAGGGCAGAAGTAGCTGACATCAAATGTCAAGAGTTGATCACAGGGATAAGCATAGATGCTAGTGAGGCAGAATACAAGTGGGAAGAGATAGAATCAATGAAGCACTGAAGGGTATAAGATCACAAGGAGGAGGGCGATAGCCATTGCAGGGTGGAATAAATCTCACAGTGATGGGTGAGGTGAGTACACCCGCATGTGCCTGAAAGAAGACTGGACGTGAGTAACTTAGTCCTGGGAGCAAAACACCATAAGCAGCAGAGGTCCTGGCAGCTGGGGTAAGGGAGTGGCAAACATTGTAGGCCACCCGATCTTGGAGTTAACAGACCTGTACGTGTACTGTACAATATGTCAATTACACTATATTCAAAAACAAATATTAATAAAACTCTGCAGTCTGGTGGTATTTTGGCCCAGTTGATCCCCTGCTCAGTAATAAACTGTGTTGAGACAGGGGGCAGGATTCACAAAGGAGATTCGCTGGGATCAGCTGAGATACACCGCAAACAGGATGCACCAGCCAGAGACAGAGTGATCCACAGAGGCGTGCACCATGGGATGCGCCATGCACAACCCCACTTTGAATCGCTCAGAAATGGCAGGGCACAAATGGAGATGTGCCAGCGCAAGCTGGATGCACTGAGTCATACCGGGGAACAAAATAGGGTAATCGGAGCAAGTCAGCAAGGCAAGAAGGAACAACAGGGGCAATGTGCCCATACACCGGAGTGAGGGACAGAGGTCCAATGGGAAAGACACACACCAGTGAGGCAAGGGCACAACAGTGGCCAGAACAGACACAGAACCAGGACAGGGACCCAAGAACAGCAGAGCCCATGGCAATGTCCCACAGTGGCTGGGGCAGGCACACAGAAGGGACAAGCTGCAGCAGACAATGTGGCACAGATCAGTGCAGAGATGCACATGGCACAGTGGAGGGCTGTGGACAGGGCCAACCCCACAGGTGGCCAGCACCAAGGTAGTGTGAAGGGGGATGACACAGGGTGGCAGCATGCTGAACAGCAACCAAGACACTGAGGCACCACAGTGCCAGACAGCCAGGCCACAACGCCAAGCACAGGAACATCACACAGGTACACAGGAAATGTGCAGCGGTGCAATGTTGGCATGCCACATGCATTGTGTACACAGGGGCAGTGGCAGAAGCCATTGGATGGTGAGCAACACACATGGCATGAGCAATGGAAGCACTGCATGGAGAGGGTGAGCATGGAAGTGGGGCTGGAGACCACACAATGTTGCATGCATACACAGCCATGGGAGGATGGGGACATGGAACACACCCCTGACATTACACATACAGGAAGGTGAAACAGTGTAACATCACAGACACAAGTGCAGATTGTAGAAAGCTTTATCCAAAGGTAAATGAAACAAATTAAACATGTACAGCAGCAGTATCAAATGGTGAAATTATATACAATGTGGATAAAACAAGGGAGCAGAGGGGAGACTGAGTGGGACCAACAAGGGAGGAATGGAGGGGCAGGAACAGGGGACTATATCCAACCGTGCCCTGCAACAACATAGCAGGGAGCCACTGTCACTGCTGCGCGCACCATCCCCACACTGCCGCGTGCAGGCAGTAGTCATTGGAGGCCCCTAAAGGACACACTGAGCCACCCTACAGTGTGGTATAATGGTCATAGCACCACCTGGATCACCTGGATGGCCTGGATGATTCTCTGGTCCAAGGTTCCTACACGGTCAAGGCCACCTCCTCCTCCAGCCACAGCACGAAGATCCTGGGGACCTACAGCAATGACAGAGGGAACACATACTAAGGACCATAGCAGAGACACCACCCTCACCAAGCAAGAGCCCATGACAACAGAAAGGCATAAACGACAGAGTGCAGCACCTACCTGCCCCTGCACGTGCACCATGCCTGGCCCCCACAGCACCCTGTTGACGAACCTCAGCAGCCTCTGTGGCCTGCCGCCTGGCTTCCAGCCCTGCAAAACACAACAGACAGAGAGCACCATGAGTCAACACAGCAGTGCACAAATCACACCCTAACACCAGTGTGCACATGCAGTGCAGGGGTACCCAGCTGGTGCAACAGCGGGTGCCGCACAAGCAGGCCACAGTGGTGCATGGCCACTGTGCCCAAACCCCCAGGGTGTCATCTCATGTGCATGTACCACACATGGTGGCACCCACCCATGTGATACACAGTGCCTCAGACACAAAAACAGCACTGCATAATACCCACCCCATGTGGCACGCAGGACAGGGCAACTCCGGGTATGTGCAGCCACAGCCGTGTGTGTGGTGAGTGTGACCCATGTGTACACCGCCATGTGAGTAGGGCCACACACAGCCCACATGTGTAAGTGAAGTTGAAGAATGTGCAACACCTACCTGGCAGTGGCAGCGCACCTCTGCATGCATGACAATGCAGATGTAGCAGTCAGTCCCGGACCCATTGCTGGAGATTGCTGTAGCAGTGCCTGCACTGTTCCCTAGTGCATGGAACCCCCGTGCATCTCACCAGCCAATGGGCAATGTTGGCCCACATATTTGACCTGGGCACAAGCAGGTCCTCACAGCCGAACAGCCGCACCTCTACAGGCAGCGAGAGTGCCACCAGGTGAAGCAGCTCTAACTGTGACCAGTTGAAGGCCCTAGGCCCAACTCTCCCAGCCCTAGACATTGCTGTGTATTACAGCTCAGTGGATCATGCACTGGATGCATGGCATGAGACACAGTATGTGCCACATGCAATTGCAGGACATGTGCAGAGCACCATGCACTGTTGTGTGACGCGTGATTGGGCTGACAGACCACAGTGGTGCATGTGCAATGCGGACAGCCAAGGCGTGGCAGGGGTCATGTCCGGGTTGCACATGCATGATGCACACACCACTGCCATGTTATGCATGGCAAGCATGATCACATAGAGCTGCCATGATATGCAGCAGCAAACCATCGTGCACAACACACAGATGCGTGATCAGGTTACAATACCATCCTCCGACGCTATAAGCATCATGCTGCTGGGTGGGTAATGCGTGTCAGGCCGCACCACATGATGACTGGCAGCCAGACAGCCATACTTTGCAAAGACAGAATAGCCACACACAGTAGGGGATGCACCATGGGTGGTGCAGGTGGTGCAGGCACTTGCTGTGCACCATGTAGGATGTACTTGATTCAGGCGCATGCGCCGAACACTACGTACATGCATGGGAGATGCACCGTAAATGGCTGAGTCCAACTCAACAGATGCACCATGCAGATTGAGATAAGCTGGGAGCAATTATGCAATTCACAGACAATACACCCAGCACAGCCTTATCCTGCATACATGTGCATTTCACCTGTTTAGCATCTCATTAACACAGGCCCAGACCTTATTTGCATGCTCTGAGCCATAACTGCTCCCAATTCAGCAAACTGAGACTAGGTGACTGAGAGGATCCACAGCTTTGAAGGTGAGTACACAGTTATTTCTACATGTACATCTGCAGGTATTGTGGTGTGTCTCTATTACATGATATCTGTGTTTATCTGCATGTTCTAAGTGTTGATAATATGGGGATTTCTACATAACTCATATTAGGATTCTGCAGAAGGATTTGTTGGTCTGAATGTTTAAGCCCTTTGTTCTGTTTGTAACATCTTTGTTGGTCCAATAAAAGGTATCATACCATTTGTTCTGGATTTGTTGTATGAGTATGGAGGTCTCTGGCTACACCGCGGCACATACCAAGTGTGGGGGAACCAGCGGTGTGCAACAGGACTGTCAGATTCACACAGCAGTATCTGTTCAGGTACAGTGCCACTGTTGCAACACCACAGGCTGGGGTCTGCTGGTCGATACACACTGGCAGCATGCTAAGTGCAGGTACCCCTGGCAGCCATACTGGCATCCCACAGGCCGTGCCATGGGGGGGTATGCTGGCTGGTATGGATGCACCGACAGTGAGGTGTGCATGCTGTGTGTGCAGGGCTGACAGCAGTGCATGCCTCCATGGGCATGCAGCACTGGTGGTACTGCTGTGGACCTGCATCCGTCTGTGGCATGTGCACTGTACACACCGGACACAGTCGTCACAATGGGTACTGCACACTGTGCATGGCCACGCATATGCATGCCCTACTGTCCCTGGCTGACAGTTGCTGGGGTAGCAGACACCACATGCAGCCTGTCGGACTGGGCTACAAGTGTCCCCCACATGCATAGCTAATGTCTGTATGCACTCACCCACAGAAACCACGATGTCGGAAGGAATAGTGTCCCTACAAGGCTGTGACCTAACTTTACCAAGGATGAGGAGCAGGCACTCATCAAAGCATGCAACCTGTGGCTGGATGTCCTGACTGGTAGGGGTGGCAGCTGGACGGCGCAGGCAGAAGGTAGGGAGGAGGTGGCCCACCACGTCAATGCTGTGGGGTCCTACAACCATGCCACACATGAGTGCCATAAGCACTGGAACGATGGGTGCAGGAGGGTGAAGGAGAAGGTGACCCACATTGAGGCATCCCTCCAGAGGACCAGGGGTGGGCCACACATGGAGGTCTGCCTAAGCCAGAATGAGGACCTCCTGGCCGCAACCATCACCAGGTCTGTTGTGCAGAGTGTCCCAGGCTGTGGCTTCCAGACCAGTGGTAGCCTGTTGCAGCACTGTAACTAGCCATGTAGCCCTGGCGTGCCTGGACCCATATGTGCACCAGTTGCCATGCCTGTTGCTGTGTGCTGTGCAGTGTTACTGTGTACCAAGAAGCTGTGCCATGTGCCCTGGTTGTACATGGCCGGTCCATGATGTGCATCATGGGGACACAACTCCCATGCCCATGTTGCACATGGGGGGGCGCATCTGCCAGCTGCGCCACTGGGTGGCATATGATTGTGCGTGCCCGTGCTGCCAATGCCATGCATTGTGCCATGTGGCCTCTGCCTGTCACCACACAGTGCCAGACACTGGCATGCATATGGCCAGTGTGGCAAGGTCATCATGCCACAGCCCTGCAGCGGACAGGCATGTACACCCATGGAGCTGTGGACTGCACCCCTGTACATGTGTTCATGTCTGATGTCAGCTGATTTATGATGTGCATTGACCATTTACTCCCTTTTTCTTTCCACAGCTCCTTTATGACTCACGGGTGCAGCCATGGCCATGGCTGCACGGGACACCCTAGCGGGTGATGGTGCAGTTCCGTCACACAGGGCTGCTGGCACTGTGGTGCCTAGCACCATTCCTGGACCATCCACCACACCAGACACACCAGTCACCACTCCAGTGGTGGTGAGCCAGTCAGGCATCTCAGCCACTGCTGGTACGATGGCTGGTGAGGATGCTACATGTCTGGGGTACCTGTCTGGGTACTCTGATGATGACCACAATGATGCGGTGGACATCACAGATGCCCTCCTTGTGCTCACCAGTGGCGCACTCAGGGGGGCAGTGCTGCCACCACAGACATCAATGCCCCACACCACAGCAGGAACATTACTAGCAGTGGTACATGCAGCACACAGGTGCCTATGCAGGTGGCCCCACACACCACCGATGTCCCCACTGTACGTGGTGCCATTGCAGTGGCTGCACAGCTGCCAACAGTGGTGGGTGCTGTGCACTCTGCACATGTGCCATGTGCATCATTGGGGACATCGGGGGTGTCCTGTCACAGTGCTGCGGTGCAGAAACCTGCACCGTTGGACCACAATGACACCAGCCGTGGACATACAGTAGCTGTGCATGTCCATGGCCCACCCATGCCACAGCCTTCCATGGTGCAGACACTGCCCGTGGATTCCCCAGGGTGGGCTGTCCCATCCTCTGCTTATCGGTGATGCCACTGTGACCCTTCACCCACCGATGACATGGAAGGCTATCTCCACTTCCTGCGTGCCATTGTTGAGGGTCAGGCAACCCACCATGTGGAGTTCAATAGCCACATGACTGTGATGGTCCAGGAGCACGAGTCCATGGCTACTTGGCATGCACAGATGTTGACTGAGGCATGCCTCATGTGGGTGGGCATGAATGCAGCATTGGAGTGGATTGCAGCTGTGGAGGAGGAGGCGGCTGCATCCGTTACATGCCATGGACATCGGGTGTCCAGTTGGCACCCAGGAGCACATATTATACACCCCAGCAGAGACACCAGGTGGACCTCTTGCTGCTGACACCGTCGCTGCTTGTCTCAATGCTCAGCATCCATGGCATGGATGTTGGCCATGGAACAGCAACACCACTGAGCACATGTTCACGGTCTCAATTCAGTACCCCTGCTGGGTTGGTGGCTACACTCCCTGTGGCTGGTGGTGGCTCAACAGCATCCATCAGTCATGGCAGAGGCCACCCATGTGTCCAGGGCAGCTGGGGTGCCACCCTGTGACGTCCAGGTCCCCAGTCCATCGGCAGAGGCATATTCCACCTGTGTGCACTACACACCCTGCCGCTGGTGCCTGGGGTGGTGTCTGTGGAAGGCACCCACCTCGGTGCATCACTGGCTCCACCATGGGTTCCCTGTGTGGTTCCACCTGCATGTATGTGTGTACCACGATTGTGCCATGTGTCATGGGCATGATGAGTGTGTTCTGGTGTCTGCCATGCCTGTGCACTGGTTGCAGTGCACAGTGACCCATGACATCCCTGCCATGGTCCTGGTGGTACAGGTGTGTTGCTGGCCCATTGTGTGTGTGTGTGTGTATGTGTGTGTGTGCATGCGCCACTGTCTGTGTACTGTACAGTGTCCACTTAGCACGGCACGGCCCATGTCCACACCATAGTGCACCTCCAGGATACATACCTCCTATACTCACCTGCGGTTTCTGAATTTCTCCAGCACCAGCCTGCTTCAGTATTACCTGGTCTATGTTGCCAATCATTGGTCCCTGCAGCACTGTACAGCATCTGTGCCATGGCCCTGTGGTGGTGCGCTGTCCCCCCCACTTCCTCCTCCTTTCTGGAACTATGGTAGTAAGGGCAGCCCTGACCTAGTGACTTAGGGCAAGCCAGCCCAGTGGTAGTAAGGGCAGCCCCAGCCTAGCCAGTGAAGGCAAGCCAGCCTAGTAGTAAGTAGGGCATATAGGCCCCATAGCAAATAAGGCATTTAGGCCTCCATCGTTCAGTGCAACTAGTATAGGACGAGTAAGACACACTAGTATAGTGATTGGGGCATTCATTGCAAAACGTTCAGGGGTAGCCAGATCCAATTCCAATAGGCCCTACTGTCAGAAAAGGGTCCATTCAAGGGTGCTTAGCTCACAATATACTACAAAGTAACTGTAAGGTCTGTACTGTTTATGCCACTGTTTATTGATCCAGCATCTGAACAATTGTGTATTGGCTAGAAGCACCAAGACTACATTGTAACATTAGGATTGTGGTTATTTGCCCTTAGTTGTCTGAACTATTGCCCCGTGCATCTGAACTATGCCCCATGCATCTGAACTATTAACCTGGCATTGGAACTATTGCCCCATGCATCTGAACTATTGCCCCATGCATCTGAACTATTGCCCCGTACATCTGAATAATTGCCCCACAAATAAATAATTGCCCCAAAATTGATAACTTGCCATTTTCCTGGCAAATTATCTGGCCATTATGCAGTTCTCTTGGCACTGCAGAAAGGTGTATCTCATAGCTACATTATTGCCAGCATATGGGGACAGTCTCAATCTTCTACCACATTGATGTTCCATGGTGTGGTCTGCTGTTCTACAAGTCCAGAATCAGTCTCTACCCTGAGGAAGACATCTTCATCATTATTCTTCACCAGCAAAGTATAGGACCAGCAGATTATTTGCTCAGTCCATGTTGTTCGCCAAAGTAGAGTTTGTTGCCATTCATACAAGTCACACCCACCATTTCTTCTGTTCCACTGTTTGAAGTTACATTCTCCGAAGTTCAAGCACATCACGACCGCCGTGCCAGTGTCATTTCCTTTGGTTCCTGTTCTGGATGTCCTCAAGTTGGTCGCCCTCAGCAGAAGAGTGTGCACATCCTGGAAGAACCTGGTCTGCGTCCCCTGGTACTTCTCCATAAGTCGAGTCCGTCGAAGCCCAGTGCGGGATGCATCCACTGTTTCATTATTTTGTTCTAGTTCATTGTGATAAGGCTACAGAATCAACCATTTTCACTTCAGATCCTTTTGGTTCCTGGTTGCATTGGAGATCCATCTTCACCTCAGATCCTTCAAAGTCTTGCTGGCCCTTGAACTGCTGCAGCATCATCCAGGTCATGGTAGTCCTGCAGTGGAGTCGTCACCATGCATCTCCTGGTTTCTCTTGTTCCTTGGTGGCCCTGGAAGTGGGTTTTGGCCGAGGGATCCTTTGCATCCAGTGTGGAATCTGGCAGCTCGTAAGTGGGTTCATTCCAGGAGCCAGCTTCTCTGGTTCTTTCTTTCTTTCTTCCTGGCAGCCTTGGAGAGAGTGGGCTTTTGCCGAGAAACATATGGTCCGTTTACCAAACCTCTCACCACCCCAGTGGCCTTAACTAGGTCCTTGCTGGGAATTGTGTTTAGGGCTCTACAGGTATGTTTTCCTTCCCTTGTAGCTACCAATGGAGAATGACGGTGGGCACGAAGACTTCAGACACTCAGACTTGTGAGAATTCTGTGGTCATTGTAAAACCAATTATTGTGGGTAGTGAATTACACCTGATTTCTGCCTAAGTACTAGCTGCACTTATAGGTTACTGTTGTAGAATTGTAGAAGTATAGTGGCATTAGGCCAAGGTGCATATGCTAATATTGTTGTAATCATTTTAGCAGTATTAAATAAAAGTAATTCTGTCTTCTCTACCACCCTGTTATTGTCGTGGGGCCTACCTTCTCCTGTGACTGTGTCTCCCTACCCACTGGTACTAAATAAATGCTCTGAGAGTACTGAATCTCTTGGACTACTCCTGCCTCTCCTTGACTGGGTAACTGTTATCTTATCCACTATAATTCAGACCTTCGTGTTCCACTCACTCATTCCATCTTGTTTCAGGGCATGACAAATGTTCTTAGGAATTTTAAGACAAGTGAATAGCACCCCTTACATTACATTTGACACAATTTACTGTAGGTATTAGTGTGTTGGTAACAAGTAGGGCACCACTTCTAAATATCTTTGGGATATAATACTGCTGAAACTTTAAATCTTCAACAGAAACAGCTACAATGTAACAAAAGAAAGTGCCCCCATGAAGATTATATACTCACTAGGGAAAGTAACATAAGGATTTAACTTACTCTACTACAATGACAAAACTGGAGACATGATCACATTTTGTGCAGTAAAAATTCTCTCAACTCTGGAAGACAAGGCATTAGCTTAAAAAAAGGGTTCCAAATCAATTTTAGAAACATAAAGCAAGGTACCTGCACTCCAGTTAAGAAGATTTCACTTTAATTTTCTATGGTGTTTAGATCCATTAAGAAACTGCTAACCACAGTACCCTGGTGGCTTGCAATCCCTCTGCCACCTGATCACCCACCTGGCCTGGACGTTATGCCTCATGGTGGTAAGTATAAGATTTTCCCAAATCCCTGGTAGTCTAGTGACCCCCACCCACCCCCCACCGGGTAGTCTCCTGTCATCCTGCTCTCCCCATCCTGAACTCTGATGGGTGACCAGTACTGCCCTTCTCGCTCCACCATGGAAGGTCACCCACTGAGCTGTCAATGAATGAGTTCATGCTTGTACCAAAAGGGTGAATTGCTTTATCTGCTTAGACCATTAGATGACAACACATGTATGTTTATGAGTACACAAGACTTACACATCATTTATTTTATATAAAATAAAAGGATGAGGAATTTAACCTTAGACTGCATTTGTGATCATTCCATGTTTGTCTTTTCTGTATTATTTCCACCTATTTTTTCACAGTGTACTGGTGTGTGTTTGTTTTGGTATGGGCAGTATTTTCATGCCAATGTTTTCACTTACAGTTGGGTCCCTCTGAATAAGGGTATGTGTGCATCTTTTAGTTCAGCATGGTTAGTCAGCTGGTTCAACACGTTACTGTGGTCATGCTCAGTGTGGTGCCTGGAGGAAGTTAAAGTCAGCAGCAGCTGCATGGAGGGCATGGCATCTGAGGACAAATCTGCAGCATTGACTGACATTGTTTGTTGAGAGACATTGATTTCTTTGGATAATGTGAGCCTGCAGGTAGTGGTTTCCTTTTATTGTATGTTTTTTTCCCAGGTCTGGGAGTCCTATAAATGTCTTCCAAATGTGTTAATTATCATGGGAATTTGAATAATTAGTTTGGTAACTTTGTTAATTGATGTGTTAAAATTGTATTAACTGGTCATTAGTTTCTTTGTTTTAGTCCTTGTAATGAGTGTGCACAGAAATGTTTTCCAGTGGTATAAATTTTTAATTGCTGAGGTAAACAGCTTTAATTGGGGAGCTGTAAATCTTTAATTGGTTTATATGTGAAGGTATCCATCTTTATTTTATGAGGTTTACTCGGAAATAAATGATAATGGCTGCTACAGGAAAACATTCCTATCGATCTGTACACTACTATGAATTCACCCCTGAAGTCCACCCAAAAGTTGTAATTGTATATGTCTGAATGAATGCAAATGACAAATTATATATGTATATACTGTAAATACATGTTCAAAACACATTCAGTCTCCCAAAGGGGTTGCCAACAAATGGAAATTAAGTTTATAATGTTTGCTGCTCATTTTGATTGAAATCTCCAGATATACTTGGATTTTTTACTCAGATGTATTTTTTCTTACGTTCAATATGCTAGCACCATAGTTTGTTTGTTAAAAGTGTTCTTGGTGTCCAATATACTCATCTGCATTGGCGTGTGGTGTCAAATGTATTGTATTATGTGTTGTCTTCCACTCTTGTTTTTTATTCACTATGGTACAAAGAAAGAGATAGACAGGATGGTTGCAGAGCAGCCTTTCATTTACTTCTAGTTGTTTTCTTAATCATCATGATCTTGAGAACCTCTGATTGCTCTACATTATTCCATATGCAAAGATTATATCTTTTTTATGCATGATATATAGGTGCAAGAAAATATTAGGTAAGCAAATGATAAGTCTCTAGTGGAAAACACATCTAATTAGTTTAGGATATGAGAACATAACTTAATTGTTACTATCACTGGCTGTTTGAAGATCAGATGTCTTTGAGCTAAGTGCTTCCCAGTTTAATCCTAGTCATTACCATTATACCCTAAATGTATAGATTTTAAAACAAGAATGTATAGCATTGGAGTTAAATGAATTTTAGATATAGTTTTTTTTATTCTGTGACAGAAAAAAATACATTTATAGCAGAATATGAGGATATCATATCCCTAGCATAATATGTTTAACTCCAGTTCTGTAGAAAGCATCACATTCTGTGAAAACTAAAGTAACTAAAATGATCTCCCTGCTATTTCAGGGCAATTGTAAACTGAAGTGCTTAGTCCAATAGAGCCAAATAACTGTTCATTTTACCTAGCAACAACTCAAATGCTAATGTTCATAAGTGCATTTTCCACAGCATGGTAGAACAATCCCATGATTGTAGAATCTAATTCTGTTTGCTGTTTTCCCAGAAGTCATTATCCTAGCTTTCCACGTAATTTAAAAAATGACATCCATGCTTAATGTTTGCTTTACATTATCATGTTACATAACTCAAGTTTCCTGATAACACTGTATACTTTTATACACTGCAAGTGTTTTTTTCAGTCCTGTGTTTAAATGCTTTTGTTTCTTTGTAAAGAAAGGGACATTAGAGCCTTGTAATGTAGTCAATCTGCAAATCATTTCAGATTGTGGTGATGAACATCTAGGTATAAAAATGATTTTCAAATAATTATCTAGTGGAAATATCAGATACAGCAAATTAATTTAGAAACAATTTAAGTGCCAGCCCCTTTGCAGAGTAGTAGTAATACCACTTGCGACACTGGCAACCCTAGTTCAGGTCATCAAAGGCTGGTCACTGGGAGGAGGACTTACCAACCCAGAGAAGAATTTCCTTCTCTGGGGAAGGATGGCAGCCAGCTCTACTGCTATACCTCCCCATGGTGCCCACAGGTAACATTGCAGCCAGAGAAGCTACTTGTTGGTAAGGATATTGGCCAGTGCCTCTATGCGCATGCTTGCATACTTGCATGTTTGTGCATGTCCATGTTTACACATCCTTACCGCCAATGTCCTGTTGGAAAAGATGAGGAAATGCTGATAACCCCAACCCTCTAGAAGACACCAGCCACTCAAAGGCTTCTGGCTACCCAGGTATTATCTCCCACCGATTCCATTCTCTGGCAAGAGATGGTGTGTCCCATTACCCCTGGCAGAGGAGGAAAGCACTGGAGGAACACAGGAGGTGAAGGCAAGTTTTAGGAGATGCCAGGATGAGCCAGCAGTGTTGGCTGAGCAGATAGGGCTAGCCAGAGAACAGAAGTACAAACACATTTTCAAAAAATAAATACCATTTTAAAAACACCAAGAGACCAAAAATCATTTGTCCATGAATTATGCAGCATACTTGGAATATTCAAAATCAAGGAAGCTTGAAAGGTTTTGTGGAGATACTTTCCAGATTTACAAATCACATATTTGTAAATAAAAAAATATAAAATAATAATTCTCAAAGAAATAAAATGATAAGATTGGAGGGCAGGGTTATTTCATACATTCATTTACTGTCCTAAATTTGCTGCTTAATAATGCATCTAATAATAGTATTCTCCATGTTTCCTTGTAAAACATTACTGTTTATACAGCATTAGCATGTCATATAATCTGTGGAATACTTAAAAAATAAACCATGGATGCATTTCTTGATGAATTCAGCCATTTTGTCAGTACAAAAATATCAAGATTTAATTGTAGTCATTTGTATGTAGATATATCTGCAGAGACTACTCTTACAGTTCTTTTAGGCAGTGAGAACCACAAACCAAAGGTCAGCAGTTCTGAAACAGTAATACTGTAAGTGAGACAACTCTTACACCCATGAAAGTGATGTTCACAATGTGTTAAGATATGATTGATCAAGGCTGATCAACAATATATCTAAAAATATCAGAAACATCCCTCAGAAGTGCTCAGTTTCAGGGAAGCTGTGTGTGAGATGATTCTCTGTGATAATGGCGAGCGACAAACAGCTACTCGCATTATCGCGAAGTCAGGGTGCAGAGAACAATTTCACCACCCTGACAACCTCGATGCATGGAAGAACGGCACCGGAGACTCAATGGATTTGCTTTCTGTGGGGGGGGGGCTGCACTCCCCCCCACACACCCCTGCTTAAGGATTCTCAACTCCAGGAGGGTGCATATCGGAAGGGCGCAAAAGCAAAAGCATCCCACAAGTTTTGCGCTGGGCACAACAAAAATGATGTAGCACCCAGACCCAGACCCGAACCTGTAACCCCACACATCGCAAGCAGAGGCCAACCCCCAACACCACGGTGCAGATCGGCAGCTGACCACAGTACAACCCCCTACATCCCCTCCGCCTCCTCCCAAGCCAAGCTTGCCGTGCTCGCTCCCCCCATGCGTGTGTACATACAGTGACATACTGCCATTAGGGTCACCCACCCCACCACATCTGGTCACCCTCCCTGCCCCTTTACCTTTCGGGCTTTCGCCCACATCCTGTCACCATTTTGGATGGTGCCCTGATTCAAGCACCCATGTCACAGGCTACCTATGAGACTCTACTGGATAAGAGTGTTGCACACACTGGGAAAGGGAGCACTCCACTTGGTCGAGAACTCTCTGGTGATATATAAATCATATCTGGTTATTTGTGAAATGGGTTAACCAGCAGCTGGGTGTTTGTCACCACCTGAAGCACCTCATGCCCCCTGAGGTGGAACTGGATATTGGGCAGCACACCTTTCTACATCTCCTGGACTACTGCTTTCCCATTGTCTCTCAAACAGTATCTCATCATCTCTCATGTCTCAACACTGCCTTAAATAACATCTGAAGATTTGATACTTTAGCCCCTTACAACACCCATCACTGCATGCTCTACTTGACACTTGGGTGGCTTCCCCAGAAGGTTGTAGGGACTTCCTTATGGACTGCATCATATTTAAATCCCTCTATGATGGTGTTCTTTCCCCATTAACAAGACTTCTAAGTAACAAACATGGCACACAGGAACTGAAATCCTCCTCCTAATGCCTCCTCGTCTATCCCCAGTCTACCACTGACATGGGGCAGAGAGCATTCTCTATTGGTGCCCTAAGCACTTAAAAACTTCTTCCTATCTGCCATGGCCTGCAAGTGCAATTCCTGACCTTAGCTAGTCAACTTAATGTGCTATCCACTTATGCCACAAAACTGTTGAGTGCCCTCAAATAGGCCGAACTCTGTTTTCCCCACTTGCACTCATCAGATGTTCTTTTGTACTGACTTATATGTTGTTACCCTGACCTGTATCTTGTGAATTATGACTTATATGTTGCTTAATTTTTCGTATGGTTTTGCCCAACCTTTGTGTATTGTTCTCTTATTTTAACTGGATGCTGAAATTGCTCATATATTCATGTATGAATTATGACTTATATGTTGTTATTCTGCTTCTTTATGGTATTGCTGAACATTATGTATTTTTCTTTCATTTTAGATGTACACTGAAATCGCTCATGTATTTTTCAGTTTCATTCTATGCTATATATGCCATTCTATATGACCTGAGTCATGCTTGAAAATGGTCCCTGGGACCAGTGTACCTACCTGGTTATGAAAAAAAATAAATTCTCATTTACTGAATGGGTGCAACAGTAGACTCACTTTATCTTCTTGCACTCTCTCTCCCTCATTCACTCTCTCTCCCTTTTTCTCACTCTGTTTTTTTTTTTAAACTCTACTGTACATTGCACTTACAAAGAGTGTTCAGTTCAGCTGTGAATTGGGGCCTGACATTTATTTTGGTGTCATCATTCTGCCAAACCACACTGAGTCCCAATGCAGTAACTGGCATAGGGTAAAGCAGTCTACAAAGGGGGGAATAAACTTAAGGTCAGCAGTGATTATTAATTACAATAGCTTACTTGTGGCAGGTGCTGTCTACGTGCCACTGCTGAAATGTAGTGCATTTTTGGCAGCACAATACAGTCTGCATTAAGTATGATTGCTATGTTGCAGTTCTGAGCTATAGTAATTGTTAATATTCATTGATGTCCTCAAGGCTTACTCAAGGTTATCTCTGTTTTACCTCCATAACAATTACTACCTTCTCAAATGCCACATATATTTTCAAAATTCATAATACCCCTGTCCCCCAAAACACTAAGCATCCAAAAATTGAAACAGAAAAGCAAAGACAATCAGTTTAGTGCACTACATGTATCTTCCCAATGTCTTACCATGTATGAATGTAGAGTTTTCCTTTTTGTGTGTTTTGTTTTATAATGTTTTACATTTTTTTCACATTTGTTTAAAGTGTCTGAACTAAAGTAGCAATTAAGACAGATGCTGTCTGCTGGCAGCCAAACTTGTTGTTGACATGAGGTCAGGAAACAAAGGAAGTTGTGCATCTGTGCGCAGCCAACACTGATGACTTGGTATTGGGGTCACAGTTGCTGTTCCATGACAGTGAGTTGGATGATCTGATGGGTTTTATTTAACAGATAATGACTCAGTGAAAGACATGCATCACACTTCATCGCATTGAACTTGGTAGTGATGACATTAAAAAGATGTACTGCCTTCAAGAGAATTTAAGGTGGTGATGTATCATACCCTTTGCACTCCTGGTGCTGTTGGGAGTGGTAATCCAGATGGAGATGCTTACAGTGCCAGAGGGGTGTCCAGGGGAAACTTGCTAGAAGGAGGCACAGTATAAGAGTGGAGATAGAAGTAGATGTGAATTGTTAGACATACTGCAGGAATACTCAAATGGATTATTGAAGTTTATCTGTGGAAAGCTGAGTCTGAGAAAAGCTAAGAATTCAATATTCTCAGGATCAGTCCTGGAATGATGTGATGTGGCAATGTCACTGGTTGTGCTGAAACATCTTTCTAAAGTGACCAATATCAGAGGCATCTGAGAAACTACAAAGCCAGTTTAGTCAGTTGCAGTAAAGCCAAATGACTTTCCTTTCTAGCCAGAATTTGATGGGATCACTTCTTCAGCTGTGACAGTGACAACTACACAATAACAGCTAGATGAAGTTAATTATGTGGTCTAATGAGGTGTCCGTAACTTCCTCAAAAATGACTGAGGTTTGCCAGCAGGCAGTGTCAAAAAGTTCCAAAATGTAATTTGTTGTCTCTGGATCATCACTATCCAAGTTGTGTTTCATGCCACCATGCTGATGAATGGAACTGGAAGCACTCAAAGTTAACAGATGAGGATGAGCAGTATGAGAAAGAGGAAGGTGATTTTTAGTTGCTTCTTCATGTTCCCCGTGCTGCTTCATTTGAAGTGCAAAATCCTTCAGCTTGATATTCATGAATCCTAGGGAAGGCACATATCTTAATATCAGGGATCCTGCTTGTTGCCATGCCAAACTGGGTGCTCAGTCTAATGTTTTCTAACCTGTCTGCAGTTTGTGTCAGAAGCATCTCTTTTTTATTAGTATGGAATACTGCTTGTGCTGCTGCTGAGATGACACAGATAAACTAGTGGCATCACCACCACCTACTCCACCACCACCCTCATCATCCCTATAATTCTCACCCCCACCAGCTCTGTTGCTGCCTTTGTGACCAAAACCACTAGCCTTGCTTTATTGGCTTGCTGTAGAAGATCTCAGATAATGTGTGTGTCCCTTCTGTTGACTCATCAAAGAAAGGATCATGCTGAAGGATGCTCATTCAGCACTGACATCTTTAGTTGCCTGTTCATAAATCTCAGAAGCAGAAGAAGATTATGAAGGATACACCACTGCACCCAAGACAGATATTCCCTACAGGCTACATCATCGAATTCCATAGCCCAGAATAAATATTTCTGTTCCAGCAGTCTCTCCACCATATAAAAGACAACATTCCACCTTGTCAATACATAAAGGATAATGCCTGTGATTTGGGTGATAACCAAGCTGTAATCACCTTGAGTGGTTGCCAGAACAACATAGTAAAGCTCAAGATCATAGCTCAAGAGGCTTACTGCTGCCCTAGAAACCATGAGAAGTGATTTCAACTTGGTTATCACCTGAATTCCAAGGCATTACATTTTATAGTGTATGGCAAAACATCTACTGAGCAACAGAAGAAATACCTTACTTTTAATTGTTTGCCTGTAGTGCCACTCTCCCTTAGCACCAGCTCTCACTGCGGTGGCCATTCGTTGTGCCTAGCTAATTCAAAATGTGCGCATGTGCAGATCACCTCCAGTTGTAATCCCATCGCTATGACATACTCAAGAGGGGTTTACAACCCTGACATCATAGTGATGGGATTACAAAGAAATAATCTTGCTGCTTTTAAGCAGTAATCAGGCACTCTAATACATTATATATTTAATTAAGAAATGCTGCACAACATTGTGCTTCTGCTGGTGTTAATTGAGGAGCTCAGCTCAGGGGAACAATGAAAATATCGAGTAATGTTCCATATGGTGCAAAGAATTTCTTTTCGACTAGCACTTCTTTTAGCTGTGTATGTCTGGCAAGCACGTGTCTCATGACTAGATTCAGTACAAGTGCAAAAAGAAAACGCATGGCAGAAATATCCATCAGACATGGCCTTCAGCTTCAGCTTCAGCTTCTTACTCTGACTATCTATCATGAACAAGTCCACCTTCAGATAATGAGGGTAGATGTTCACAGGTTATTGGATGGATATCAGAATGTTGTCCCCACTGTGCTTCTCTTCCATGATGGATATATTAAGTAAGATATTCCTCTGTTGGTGTGCTGCTGTGAGACTGTCTGCTTCAGTATAACTCCAGCAGGTGCTATTGCTTTCGGAGGTGGGTTAGAAATGGTGGTGGTGCTGCTTGATGTGAACACGACCCAATGAGAGACTTCAGGTTGTACTACTGCTCCAGACACACTAGTGAAATGCTCATAACCATCCCCCCACCTTCAGAGGGTTCTATGTGATATGGGTGAAAAAATATCAGCAAGAAGCATATCGGCAAAACCAAAATGCAGAACACAAAGACAGCCCACACCAACTATCATGACCATCAAAACCGCGACCCCACCTCCAACACTATATGATATGCGAGGTGCTTTATCCCCTCTGCACACCTCTTACCTATTTATAACTAACTCCAAGACTGCACAATACCAAGGCAGGGTTGTGGCTGCTCTTATTGAGTCACTCAGTTTTAGTTCCCCATATCACAGGTTACCCCTTCAGAGGAATTAACATCTGTATGCATTCTGACTCATACATACTTAGCAAAACATGCCTTCAAAATGTGACGCATGATGGAATGTTGTATTTGGACTTCAGTTGCTGCAACAATCTTTAAAAGGCAATGCCCAGTACAACAAAGAGTTTACATCTTCTCCCCAATCATTCACATGAATCAGACATAGGTTGTGTTACTTGGGGGCAATTTAGTGAGGGCATACAATGACTCTGGCAGTGCAGGTTGTTTGTTGCCGGTGGTATGAGTGGTGCTTTTGAAGCACTGCCAGTACCTGAAAATGAATCATTCAGCTGGTGTGGCTGCCTTGGTGGCTGCATTACTTGAATAAACTGCCTCACCATTGAACCCTAACTACCCCTGCAGCTGCTCCTGGTCTGTTTGACCTGCATGGTGATTATGAATCAATGTGACTGTTAGACAGGGGGACCAGAGCTCTGATTTAATTGTGGAGGCACGGGAAGGGGAGAGCTGAAGTGCACTGCAAAAGCACTTCACAAAGGAGTGGAGACTGTGGTAGAAAAGGGCTCTCACACCTTCAGCCCACACCTCAGAATCACTGCTGTCCCTACGACACTGGGGGAAGCAAGAAAACTGAATTTAGAAGCTCCAAAAAGGCTCCCAGGATGAAGGTAATCAGGTGGCAACTGTGCCTCCATCTCTATGCTCTAGTCAATCTCAGGTGCTGCCTGGGTGAGCAGGAAGAAGGCAAGGCTTTTAAATAGCCATGCCATCAAGACCATCTCACAAAGGAGCTGAAATCATGGTGGACAAGGGCTCTCACACCCTCAGCCCATACCTCAACTGCCATCCCCAGGACACTGGATCAAGCAAGGAAAGTGGAGCTGCAAGCTCCAAGAATGCTCCCAGGAAGGAACCAATCAGACAGCAAGCCATGTCTCCATCCCCATGCTTCAGCCAATCTCAGACACTGCCTGGGTAACCAGGAAGAAGACAAGGTCCTACTTGGAGCCCATACATAAGGAAAAATATAAATAATACAGTGAGGGTGCAACATAGAGCAACCAAGATAGTTACCAGCTTGAGATACATGATCTATGAGGATAGATTAATGAAAATGGGACTATATTCACTGGAGTTGAGAAGACTGATGGGAGATATGCTACAAATGTATAAAATTGTGAATGATGAGGAATTAATCGAAAGTCTGGGACTGAAAATAAATACTAAGGATACTTTTCTAAGGTGCCACGACAAATTCTAATCAAGCATTCTGTAAGGAACACAAGGAGAGAATACTTTACATATAGGGCATCTTATTTCTGGAACACACTTCCAAAGGAAGAGGTATTGGAGGGGATCTTTAGAAATCTTTAAACAAAAATTAGACAAATGTCTTTTCTGTCATAGAGATTAATGGCCTCACTAGGTAAGAGACAGGCTCAATGGGCAAATGCCTTCTCTCGTCTAACAATCAAGTATAGTACCTAGTATATAGTACTTAAGGGCTAGTCCACCAAGTGCCCCATGCTGTGGCACCCCACATGAAGGACCCACGTGAACAGGACAGTGGAGTTTGCCCAATGAAGCAGCCAGCAGCTGAACACTCTGCATCATTGCCGACCCAGGAAGACCAGGTGGATCCCACTACCTGGACTCCTTGTATACCTGCAGTGGGAAGAAAGTACTTAGTGGTGGCATTGACATAAGGGAGAAATTGTTAGGTTGTTGTGAGGTTGCACAGTGAAGGCATGTTATTAGAAATTATCTGTTTAAGCCTAATAGGGGCAGTCCATAGCTAGGTAGTTGTTTTAGAAAAGGGTATATCTCTAGGGTTCGGTAGTTTAGAATTGTGGTATTGTAATGCTTAAAAATACCCTGTTGTTTGGGATGCTGTTTCTTGGTGTGAAGGGATTATACAGGGCTGTTGATCTTGTGTCTGCAGCTGGGGTTTAGCCTGAGTACCTAGAAACTTGTTATTGTAGAACTGAGGTATTGTAATGCTTACAACATGCTATTGTTTAGGAGGTTGCTACTTGGTATGAGGGAATTCTGCAGGGTAGTTGGTTTCTTGACTGCGGCAGGGGCTTAGCCTGAGTACCTAACAACTTGTTATTGCAGAACTGTGGTACTGTAGTGATTAAAATACCCTGTTTGTTGGGTTTCTTGATATGAAGGGATTCTGCAGGGTTCTTGGTCTCTTGTCTGCAGACAGGCTTTGGCCCAAGTAACCAACAACTCTGAGACACACTTCTATGCTTGCATGATTATAGTTAATAATGTATGTATTGCTACTTGTATGTTTTCAATGTGTTCACTAGGTTGCCATTATGAATGAGCATTTGCTCAATGATTATTCCTAATAAACAACAACAACAGTCACCATACAGCTAAACTAACCGATGTTACTAGATTTTTCCACCAGGGTGGAGAGTGCATTCTAAACATAGTCTGTACTACTTAAACTGCTCTTTCATTGTTATGGTTCTTGGTGAGATGTGGTATGGGGAAGGCACTCATTTGTAGGGACTGTGGGGCACTCTTCTCCAAAGAAGTGCTCTAGAACAGAGGATACTACCCCTTCTGCAGGACCATAGCAGAGCTCTGTGCTCTGCTGGTAGCACTTAGGATAGAAATTACCTAGCTGCACAGTCAGCTCAGCAGGGGCCTACCTACTTCACCTCCACTCACCCAGAGTCACACTGGTCCAGGAGGGTGGAGGGTGGTGGCGTATGGGAGAGGCTGTTTCTAGGCGTTATGGGATTCTGCTGGGCTGAAGGGGCAGGCTCAAAGAAGTTTTCCAGTCCAGTTGCATCAAGACAGTGAATCACTTTGCATGCCTGGAGGAGGCTCAAGCTCCTTTCACAAGGGGGGACTTAGAACCAGTCTCAGTTGATGGGCCACACAGCATATTGGTACCCAAGGAGGGTAAGACTGTAAAGATAGTCCTAGTGAACGAGGACTCAATGGTTAGAGGTACGGACAGCGTGTTGGGGGGAAAGAAGAGGGTTGGTACGATGCCTGCCTGGAGCATCTGCCAACTGGGACTTAGATGGAATAGGGAGAATGGTAGAGAGGAAGGGGGTGTTGGTGCTCCTAGGTACCAATGATCTGGCCAATCAGTCAGTAGAGGTAGTAAAGCAGAGTTTCTGCAGACTGGGATAAATGTTAGTGGTGCACGTGGCTTCCCTGGCCTTCTTCAAAGTCCTCCATGTGTGGGGCTGTGCAGGGAGCAGGACAGAGATAGGAGCCCTGAAATAGCAGAATTCAGTAGTTGGCTCAAGGGGTGGTGTCAGGACATGGGTACCACTGAGAAGCTTTCTGGGACAAATGACTTTTCAAGGGTGACAGGCTTTGACTGGCAAGACAGGTGGCCAGCACACTGGGGAAGAAGATTAATGTCCATATTAAGCATTAAAACTGACTTTGGGAAAGTCCAGGTCTACAGGATCTACAATGGAGGGTGAACAGAAAGGGATCCAGTATAGTACTCCCAACACCCAGGGTATGGTAGCAGGAAACAGGGTACAGGGAACACAAGAATAAAGGGGGGGGGCAGCTGTAAGAGAAAAAACTGTGATCAAAAGTATTAAGAAAGAGGGGAGAAAGCATAATAGGCAGATCGGCAGCAGCAGAGTACAAGCAGAGGCCAAGTAGAAAGGGGTATGCATTAATGCCAGAAGCATGGGGAACCAACTTAGTGAGCTCCAGGCAATGATGGCACACACTGAGGTAGACCTAGTAGCTATCACAAAAACATGGGCTACAGAAAACGACTGGGAGATGGTGGTTCCTGGATAGGCATTATTCAGGAGGGATTGCAGGACAGATATGGGGGGGTCAACCTCAGTGTCAGGGAGGGCACTGAAGTGAGTGAAGATGGGGGCATTATAGGCTCAGATGGGGAAACTAAGTCATTATGGGTGCAATTCACAGTAGCCATAGGCAGTAAGATAAGATTGGGGTGGTCTATAGGCATCTGGCTCAAGGAGAGGAAAGGGACAGAGTACTGGAGGAGAAACTTAGAAGAGGGGTGGCAAAGAGGGAGGTGGTAGTGGTGGAGGACCTAAACTTGCCTAACATTGACTGGAGGTCCCGATGGTCAAGAGCTCTAAGAGTCAGTCACTGCTGGATGCATTTCAGGACTGTCTCCTGGTACAACTAGTTAAGGAGCCCACCACGCAGTCTGCAGTTCTAGATGTAGTACTCACTAACACAGAGCTGGTAGGTGCCATGAGAGTGGGGAAGCCACTGGGGAATAGCAGCCATAGCTCTGTGTGATCTGAACTGGCCCCAGGAGCTGGTAAGTCACATTCAAAAACCAAAGTCCTTTACTTTAGAAGAGTGGACTTCATTAAGATGAGGAGACTGGTCAGGGAGAAGTTAGACGAGGTGGGGGACATAGGCAGGCTGGAGGAGACATTGCAAGCAATCAAGGGGGCTTTCCTTGAGGCATTGAAGACTTGTGTAAAAGGAGTAACAAAGAAAAATAGATCTAAGAAACTACTATGGTTCTCACCTAGCGTTAGAGAAGCAATAGGAGCCGAAAATGGCCTTTTATAAATACAAGATCAAGCAAAGAAAGGCAGAACAGGAGGAATATCTTCAGAAAACCAGGGAGGCTAGGAGGACCACCAAGGAGGCAAAAGCAGACACAGAGCAGCACATCGCAGAGGGGCTGAAGAAAGGGGGAAAACAGTTTTTTTAGATATTTTAGCAAAAAATATAGAAAGGGGGATATCACACAGCCGGAGTATGGGTGTAGGGTGATAGAAGAAAATGGACCGAAGGCCACGATTCTGAGCAACTATTTTTGCTCTGTCTTCCATAAGGAGGAAGAGAGGTCCCTGCCCGAGAGCAGCATCAAAGCGGCCTCAAAGGGAATCTCAGCAATGAGTCTGCCGGTGTTTATGAGGGAAAGAGTTCTGAAGGGGCTCACAGCCCTCAAGATTGATAAGGCCCACAGTCCAGATAGGTTGCACCCAAGGATACTGAAGGAGATGGCAACTGAACTGGCTTATCCACTAGCTGAGTTGTTCAACAGCTCACACAGGACAGGGATAGTCCAAGTGGATAGGAAGTTAGCGGGCATAGTACCACTACATAAGGGAGGGACAGGGAATAACCAGGGAATTATAGGCCTGTTAGCCTGACCTCCATCATGAGGAAGCTGATGGAGTCCCTGATTAAAGAGGACATTATAGAATTCCTGGTCAGCAATGGACTCCAGGATGATAAACAACATGGTTTTGTCACAGGAAGGGTCCTGTCAAACCAACTTGATAAACTTCTTTGACTGGGTGACAAGGGAGAAAGACAAGGCCACACAGTAAACTTACAGTTCTTTGACTTTAGTAAGGCCTTTGATTCAGTACCACACAAGAGCTTGCTTAAAAAGTGGAGGACCTGGGGTCAGTTAAAACTCTTGTGAGCTGGGTGGGAAACTGGCTAGAAGTTTGCCAACAGAGGGTGGTGGTCAGTAGGGTTAAATCTGACTAGAAGGAGGTGATGAGTGGGGTTCCTCAGAGACCAATCCTGGGAACAGTCCTCTTCAACATATTCATTATGGACAATGGAGAAGGAATCCAGGGCAAGTTGTGTCTATTTTCAGATGACACAAAACGATGTGGGAGGGTGGAATTCGAGGAGGAAATAAGGAATATGGAAAAGGATCTGCTAAGATTAGAGGGGTGGTCAAAGGTCTGGCAGCTAAAATTCAATGCAAAAAAAGTGCAATCTAATGCAATTAGGGAAAAAGAACCCAATGACAGAGTACTTGATGGGAGGGAAGAGACTTAGCATATAGATGAGGAATGGAATCTAGGAGTTACCATAAGTAATACCATTAAACAAATTAGTCAATGCAACAAAGTCTATCGTAAGGCCAACAGGATGCTGGGCTGAATTAGGAGGGATATTGACAGTAGACGAAAAGAGATGATAATACCCCTTTACAGAGCCCTGATAAGGCCTCACCTGGAGTACTGTGCCCAGTTCAGGAGACCTCACCTCAAAAAAGACAAAGATAGGTTACAGACAGTGTAATGCAGCATGGCCAAATTGATTCAGGGACAGCAGGGTAAATCCTGTGAAGAGCACCTCAGGGAACTAAATTTCTACTCATTGGAAACCAGAAGGGAGAGGTGTGATATGCTTGAGACCTTCAAATTGTTCAAAAGATTCGAGAGTGCTGAACCATGGAGAGCTTCAAGACGGCCTTAAAGACCTATCTGTTCTACCTGGCTTATGAGGATTTTACATAATACTTTTGTTTAGAAATATTGTATGTAGCCTGAAATTGGATTGTTTTATCTTATCTGTTTTAATATGTTTTTATTGATTAATTTGTACAGTGCTTTAGTTTTGGAATTGGGCTTTAGAAATAAAGATTATTATTATTATAATTATTCAAAGAATAAATAAAATGAACTGCAGGGAATTATTTAGCGTGAGTACAAACTCAAAGTCACAGGGTCACAAATGGAAGTTGTCTGGTGGGAGGTTCATGAGAGACATGAGGAAGTACTTCTTTACAGAAACAGTGGTGGAGCCCTGGAACAATCTTCCAGCTGAGGTGGTGGGAGCGAGCACAGTAAGGGAGTTCAAGCAGGCCTGGGATAGAATGAAGGGAATAGTGGTTATCTGGGCCAACAAGACCAGGGAAGATAACTAGGGTAAAGTCCAGGAGAATTAGTACCATGGGGAACATTAGGTTCCAAGAATGATCTCAGGAATTTAGGGAATCTGGGCAGTGGGAAGAATGGATGGACTATGGGTCTGTTTCTGCCATCATTGTCTATGTTTCTATGTTACTAGGGAAGTTGTCATGTTTATCTTTTAGGTGATCAGTCAGAACTCTGGTACCAATTCTCCAAGTAGACTGATCTCAACTGATCATTCTGTAACACAGATTGCAATATGCTCTCAGTGGATTTCTTGAGTTATCATTAACACACTCCCACACTGCAGAACATCTCTTTGCTTCCATAGCAACATGACTGGATTGTTGGAGTAGTAGGATAGTGACTGCATAATCATTTTTATTTCTGCCATGATGGAGTGACATGGCTGACCTGAATGCCCTGGCAGAGCAGCACAGGCAACATTATGTTTTAATGAGACTAATTATCTGAGGATTGGGAGTTGGCCTGGTCTTTAGATTCCTTTTCTAACCAACTTGCTTTAACTTTTATTTTATTTTTTTATTATGTTGCCACCTCTTCCATGATGACCTCTAAGGCTCTTTGCACAGTCCCCATCAGAACTTGTTAGTGTAAATGACAGTACATGTCAACATCTTCTGTTTCACCCTCCTCTCCTGCCTCATCATCTCCTGCTTATTTCTTTCCCACTTTTCCTTCTCTTTGATTTCTTTGTCCACTTCACCATGTCCCTCCATTTCAGTCTCACATGATTCTTCAGCTTTCCCGTGCCCTTTTGCTGACTCTTCCTCATGTGCTTTTACTTCTACCTCTTCTACCACCTCACTGTCATGCCCATCTGCACTAATAGCTCTATTTCCATATTATAATTGATGGTCCTCTCCTCCATTAGAAGCTGCTTTGTAGTAACGCTACATAATGGCTTGATTTTATAAAATTGCATGAGCGCTACACCTCATCATAACCAAAAAATTGCAATTTTTTCCAAGATGACAAGGCAAAGTAGTATCAGTACCAGATATAGAATCACTGTCACTTTCCTCACACAAGAGGTAGTAATCAAGATGTCTGCCAGGCTGGGTAGGCTGTTGGATTGGAGCTTTTGCTCCTACTTTTTCTAATCATTCTGTTGTGCTTTATTGTCTTTTAAGTGCATTTATCAATATTTATTTCAGTTACTGGTCAGTAATATCTTTTAATGTTAAGTGTTTATTTTGTAGTGGTAGGATGCTGTTAAGTATATGTAGGGATATCAGTGAAGCAGTGTTAGAAGTGGTAGCTATTTATTATTTTCAAACAACATGCTGAGTCAGTGTGTGTCTGAAAACAAAACAAAATGGTAATATTAAATGCATGCTGAAAATAGAAAATAGAGTTAAAATCAACATTTCAACCATAGGTCTTCTTCAGGAATTATCTAAAAGAGAAAAAGTAAAATTAGTGGAGAGGTAAGGGGAAACAAGGGTTATATGTGGGAAAGAAAAAAGGGAGAGTCTGTGGGAGAGAAAATTATAATAGACAAGGTAAGGAAAGAGTCTGGAAAGCAAACAGGTGAGGATGGGTATGATAAGGTATAGTAGGAGAGAATGACATGAGGATTCCTCAAGTGGGGACTAATTAACAGGGATAGTAAGAAGACTGAAAGGTGACAAATACAGAGGAAGGAGGCAGAGATAAAGATACCTGCAGAAAATGAAAATAGATGGGCACACATAGCTGGAATGCCCAAGAGAGTGTCCCCCTGCCCCCCACACACACAGGATGGAAGTGTGTGCAGGCAAACCTACACATACAAACATACCACACACACACATATGCAAGCAAATATTTTACAGGAGTTGGGGTACAAAAAGACAGACTATGGTGGAAAACCATAAGGTGGCTAAAAAGAAGTTAATAGAAATTGAGTCTGTCATTTAAAATTGAGAGCTGCTGGAAGCCTAGGCAGATGATCAGCTTGGTTTCAATGTTTTTCCTTTGGTCAGCATCTCAGAAACCCTGCTGAAAGACACAAACAGAAAGATCATTGATGCTGTGGTCCCTGGAGGTAAAGTGTGATTCAATAGATTTATCAGTGTCTCCATTCCTGACTGCCCTGTAATATTCACTGAATCAGTCAGCCAGGTGTCTGACAATTTATCTGATGTAGATAGCTACACACTTCCTGGAAATAATACAATATACCACATTAGTGGAAGTGCATGAGAACTCCTTGGTGATGTGAAACCCCCCTGTGGGAACCTGAATTTCAGTGACACTAGAAAAAAAATGTGCAGGTATAACAGCAAGTTTTGTTGCAAGCTTTGGTACCTGGTAGGGAGGAATTGTTAGGAGTATGTAGTCTGCTTCATACCAAGAGATTCCATAGGCTGGGTTGTCAGCAGTAGAAGGCAATAGGTGGTTATGTAAAGGAAGCCTCAATATTAGGGCCAGTTTGCAAAATAGGGAAGTTCCTAGTGATGATCCTGTGAAGAGAAGGTGTACTGTGATGGAAGGGAAGCACTAGTGGAATGCGTTGTTGTTGCATGAGAGTATTCCTCCTATGAGGGTCAAGTTACGAGGCATATTACTGACCCAGGAGAGTGCTCTGTCCACTGTGTTTTTAGGGTATGTCTTGTTAATGAAAACAATATGAATTTTTAAGGCTGCTCTACAAAATTATCTTCACCACATAACCTGCAAAGTCTAAGAAACTGCAATTATGGCAATCCATTCCTAACATGTTTAGGATGGAAGGAGCTGTGGAGGAGAAAGCCGTGTCAGTCAGTGGGTTTGTAAGAAACTGATGTCTTCAGACCAGTGTTCTGTACCGACAATTTGATATCTGGAAAAGGCAGTGTGGAGGAGGATACTTTGATAGTGTACTGAAGGGACTTGGACAAGTTTATCATGGCCCATCCATCCCATAAGCACAAGGTCGAAGCACAATGTCGAGCTGCTCTATCCTGGGACCCTGATGTTAAGGACCCTTGGGACCAGCATGCGATGACAGCCTGCTGGCTTAAATGAACTGCAGCACTGTACTTCTCAAGACTTATTTATATACTGATTTGAGAGTTATGCCTGTGCACTTCATATTATATTCTTATGTTCTGATGAGAGCAGAACATTTTGTAAGTGAGCCCCCCCCCCCTTCTGTCCCTCTGCTTATAATTTTCCGGACATGGCTAACGTTTATGGACTCAGAAAAGGGCTGAGCACTTGTTAGCTGGACTTGGTAGGCACTGATGTACAAGAAAAGTTTTGTAACTGAATTCTAGTTTTAAAATTTTAATAAATTTTATTTCTGGTGTGACTGGACAGATTAGGTTGTACAGTACATGTGTGTTAGGCTTTGCATTGTATTAGGAGTGTGTGTGAATGGGCTTGAGTGGATAGGGTTTAGAGGTGTGAGTGGAATTGTGCTTGCTTTGGAATAGGGGTTGTGTTTCAGGTTGGGATGGGGGTGTAGATTTTAATATTGAACTAAGTCAGTGGCCTTAGGCCTAGGCTTAGGGCCTGAATATGAATGATCACCCAAGGTTGGTTACTCCTGTGCCCAGCTGCTTGGTGTGCATCTCTTTCATGACACCCCCCCACCTGGGGTTGTCTATCATAGGTGCAGGGAGGTGAGGATTGTGAGGAGATGATATGGTCTGCAATGGGATGTGGGGAGTACTAATGGGGGCATTATTAGGACGTCAGGACCAAGAGAAGCCCTGGGGTGAAATATAAATGTGAGAGAGGTGAAAGATGTTTAGCTCCCATGCCCAGCAATCCCACTGGACCCAGTGGGCAGGTAGCTGGTGGGCCAGCTGCCTCACTTTGTTCCCTTCAGATGGTGTTATGCAATACTAGGTCAATGAGTAAAAAGTCTGCCATCGTGGCAGATCTAATTTCAGTTTCCTCTATTGACCTGGCTTACATCAAGGAAGCCTGGCTGGGTGATAATGCTAGTCCTGTGTTGGAGGCAGCAGTCCCAGCTGGATTCTCCATGGTTCACTACCCAAGGAGGGATTGTGTGTGAGGCGGGACATCTGTTTTAGATCTGGGTTGAAGTTTGCTGTGAATCCAGTGGGAGAAACCTCATCATTTGAATGCATGCCTGTGCATGAAGGTCCAGGTGCAGGATGCAGGATCCTCTTGGTACACTGTCCTCCAGGATATGGGGGGTGGGGCCCTGAAGGAAATCGCAGACTTCATTGCTGAGAGGATGTTGCAGTCATCAAGATGGCTTATTCTAGCTGACTTCAATGCCTGGGTCAACAGTGAAGTCTAGCATTTTGGAAGAGATTTCTTCTAGTTGATGGAATCACTAGGCCTAGCACAAGTTATTACTTCTGCATCTCACCAACATGAGCATGCCATGGACTTGGTCTTTACCCTGGAGCTTGAGGTAAGTAACCCCAAGAATGATGTGGTCAGTTGGATGGATCATTATACTGTGAAGTACACCTTCGGGGTCTCCTATTGTGGTACTTCCCATGTGGAGATGGTTAAGTACTGCCCTTTAAAAGGGCTTGGCCCAGTAGGATTATTGGTGGAGCTGAACATCTCAGATATGTTGGCATAGAAACATAGAAGTTGACAGCAGATAAGGACCACTAGGCCTCATCAATACATCTGAACCAAAGGAATTTGAATGCTTGTCAATTAAAATATCCCGTCCTAACATGTCTTCCTTTAAATTGATTGGCTGCTATAGGCCCCCCTCTGCAGGCCTCAAACTCCTATCCCACCTAGGATCAATACTCAGTCTAGGCCCTGAAGATACCATCATCCTTGGTGATTTGAATTTAAATTGGTTATCTAATGCATCTGCTCCCCTAGTAACCTTCTGTGACATCTATGGATTCACTCAATTAAAGATCCAACAAGGATTAACCTAAAAAATACTACCAACAGCTCACTCCTGGATATTATGATGGTAAACAAGCCTCACTTATATTCTCATGCTGGAGTGCTACCCAGTGATGTAAGTGATCATTGTCCTATAGCTGGCATAAGATCTACACTCAAGCCATCCAATCCTGCAAAATTTCTCCATAAAAGGTCAAAAAAGAATTTCAACATCTCAGGATATCTCCATGATTTGTGCAATACAACATATTGGCAAGATTTTTACCTTACAACCTCAGTTGAGACATCTCTTCAGATCTTAAAGGACATTATCACTAATGCCCTCAATATACATGCACCAATCACCAGTGTCAGAACTAAAGTAAAATCTTGTCGTTGGTTCACTGCTGACCTTAAATCAGCTTTGTTAGCCAGAGACAAACTCTGGAAAAAGGCAAGAAAAACAAAGGATACTAGAGACTGGCTTCAGTTCAGAAAAGCAAGAAACTCATGCACAAAACAAATAAGAAATGCCAAAGCTGCCTACTATAGAGCTGAATTGGATGCATCCTATACTAACCCATCCAGATTCTGGGGTACTGTAAAGGGAATTCTAGGCCAAAATTCTACCCCTGCTTTACCCTCCAAACTGCTACTAAGTGACATAGAAATCACTGACAAGCAAGAAATCTTAAATACCTTCAATGACCATTTCACCACAGCTGGCCTAGCATTTGACTCTTCACCTGCAAATCTCTTGAGATCATCATTAAACCTTCAATCCACTGTGGGACAAAAGGCTGCTTCAACATTCTCCTTTGAACCAATATCCTTAAAAAGTAGAAGACCTCCTATCCAATTTAGATACTTCTAAGAGTGCAGTTGCAGACTCCTGGACCCCTACTTTCTTAAAGCAGCATTGCCTTATCTGCCCCCTCACTCACCTCTTCAATCTTTCCTAGCTACTGGTTCCATCCCTCCATATGGAAAACAGCTCAAGTAGTTCCACTACTTAAATCAGGTGATCCCATGGACCTTAACAATTACAGGCCCATTTCCATCCTACCGGTACTATCCAAGATGCATGAAAATTAGTAAATTCACAGTTAAGGGCCTATCTGACACTAACAACCTCCTAAATCCAGCACAATCTGGATTTAGATCAATGCATAGCACCATCTCTGCCCTAGCCAAAGTCACTAACGATTGGCAGACTGCCTTGGATAAAAAGAATAGTACCTGTGCTGTGTTCCTGGATTTGAGTAAAGCATTTGATACAGTGGATCATGAATCATTAATCTCCTCTCTTAGCTCTGTAGGCCTTGATTCACTCTCACTCAATTGGTTTAGGTGCTATCTCTCTGGAAGGTTACAATTGGTAAAAAATGAAAATTACCTATCTACCTCTAAACCACTGCTAAGAGGTGTACCGCAAGGCTCTATCCTAGGCCCCATCCTCTTTGCCATTTATATTAATAACATTGATGCAACCTCTCAATCTAACATTCATCTGTTTGCTGATGATACTGTATTATATGTCAGCAATCCCTCACCATCAAAACCTGTGAACTGTTACAGTCAGAATTCTCCATCCTACAACACAACCTATTGGAAAAAATACTTCTAAATGCCAAAAAACAAAAGCTATGTTCTTTGCAACAAAGAATTGCTCTGCACTACCCCATCATTCATCACCCCACAATTATCCACCTTATTTGGAGAAAAGCTGGAATTTGTGGATAAATTCAAATATCTTGGAGTCTGGATTGACAATAAGCTTGACTACTCTGTCCACATTGAAGAGCTATTAAAAAAGTTGAGACAAAGGCTTGGCCTATTTTACAGAATAAAACACTACCTTACCAGAGACTCCAAACAAAGATTAATCCAGGCATCATTCCTATCCCTTATTGACTATGCTGACTTTCTCTACGGCTATTGCTCACTCTCCCTCTTAAATAAGCTGGACACCCTGTATCATAGAGCCATCAGATTTATTACAGACCTTCCTCCAGCACCCATCATTGCTCTCTTTACATGGCAGTCAATTGGACATCCCTACAGCACAGAAGAAAAAGGAATGCTGCAATCTGGATCTTTAAAGCTTTATCAGGCAAACTCCCCTCCTATATCTCAGACTGTTTCACCCGAATCACATCTAGGCCATACACTTAAGGATCAATAAACTCATTATGCTAAAGATTCCCAATACCTGCACCCGGTTTGGGAGGGCTGCTATCAGCTATTCCTAGCATTGGTCTGGAACTCACTCCAAAATCTATGAATCTGAATACCCTCTTACCCTTATCATCCTTCAAAGATTATAAACTGCCCTATTCCAGAGTTGTGCAACTGCTTCCATAAGGCCTAGTCTCCCATCCAACCTACACCCTCCCTTCTGTAATCCACTATGTTTAGTTTCCTTCTTCACCCAGTCAGTTATCACATTTCATATAAAAGCCTACAAAAGCCCCATTATTTGATTATTATCCCTGCTATATCTATTATCCTCTTCATTTTACAGGTTAAGTTATTTTACTGTGCCTTGTATATCTGTAAATTTTGTATATATCTCTTATTTATTTGATTGTACTAATGTTATGCTATTCTCATGTCTTTGTAAAAAAACTTGTACCCTTATTTGTATGACCACTCAGGTCCATCTTGTAAATGAGCTATGCTCAATGATGTTCGCCTGAATAAATAAAGATTTTGATTGATTGATTGATTTTTGACTAGGCCCATCTAGTCTGCCTGTATACCCTACCTGTATAAGTGGCTGCAGTCCCTGCTTGGTCATCTGCTTTAGTGTCTCCTTCCCACCTCTAGGGTTCCCTTATGCCTATCCCATGCATGTTTGAATCATGCCACTGTGCTCACTCCTACCACCTCCTGGGGCAGGCTATTCCATGCATCCACCACCCTTTCTGTGAAAAAGAACTTCCTCATATTACTCCTTATATTGCCCCTACAATCTTATATTGTGCCCCTTGTTCTTGTACCTCTCCTGTACAGAAAGATGTCTTCCACTTCCACCTTGCTTATGCCCTTAAGATATTTGAAGATTTCTATCATATCTCCCCATTCCCTCTTCTCTACCAGTGCATACATATTGAGGTCTTTTAATCTCTCCTCATAAGTCTTCTGTTGCAAGCCCTGCACCGTCACTGATAAGGCCGCACTTAGAGTATTGTGTGCAGTTTTGGAGGCCATACCTAAAGTGTGATATCAGGCTACTGGAGGGAGTGCAGAGGAGGGCAACAAAGATGATATGTGGAATGGAGAGACTGTGATAGCAGGCTGGGAGACCTGAATATGTACACCCTGGAGGATAGAAGGAACTGGAGGGCATGATAGAGACATTCAAATATCTGAGGAGACTCAATAAGGATAGGGCAGATGGGGTCTTTAAGTTAAGGAGTGGGAGGGTTACCAGGGGGCACTGGCTAAGAACAGAGGGAAGGGGGAAGGTTTAGGAAGGAAATGAGGAGACACTATTTCACAAAGAGGGTGATAGCAAAATGGAACGCCCTACCAGAATGGGTGGTATCATGTAAATCTGTGAATAGCTTCAAAATGGCATGAGACTGGGAACAGGGAAGAGTGAGGGTGGGGGAGGTGGGGGTGGCAGTGGGATGACAAAGGGGGCAGCTGCAATCTAGGGGTGTTGGCTACACATTCGAGCAGACTTAGATAGACCAGGTGGTCTGTTTCTGCTGGCACATTCGTATGTTCATATGTTCATGTCTTAGTTGCCCTTCTCTGAACCGCCTCCATTCTGTCTACATCCTTACAAAGATGTGGCTTCCAGACCTGCACACAGTACTCCAGATGAGGCCTCACCAGTGTTTTGTGTAGTGGTATTACCACCTTCCTCCTTCTGCAGGTGACACCCCTTCCTATGCATCACAAAATGCCACTGGCCCTCCCTACAGTCCTTGTACTCTGCTTGGCCACCTTTAGGCCATCGAAGACAATTATCCCCAAATCCCTTTCCTTGCTGCTCTCAGCAACTCCCTCCCTCATCCAAGCTCTCCGCAGGATTTCTGCAACCCAGGTGCATGATTTTGCACTTTTTTGTGTTGAACTTCAGTTGCCACATTTCAGACAATTTTTCCAGCTTTCCTAGATCCCTACTCATTTTTTCCACCTCATCGGGAGTGTCTACCCTGTTGCAGATCTTGGTGTCATCTTCAAAAAGGCATCATGTGAAATGGGGTTGGAGAATGCGGTCTCATCCTACAACAGGGCAGTGACCAAGGTCTTCAATTCTGAATCACCAATCTGTGTATGACCCCAGGTCTCAGATTTAGGGTCCCCATGATGTGATGGGGAGCTTAGGGAGTTGAAGACCGGTGGTTGGACATTAGAGTGCTGCTAAAAAAGATCAAAGGACTGAAGAGGAAAAACCGGCTTTGAGAATTCATCATGATGAATATCAAAGGGAAATCATCCATAAGAAGGCATCATTCCTTTCCAGGCAGATTGCTGCTGGAAGAAATTGACTGGCTCATCGGTTCCATACCATAGACAGGTTATTACATCGAACCTGTCTACGGTTTGTAACAGCATTATCAACAGCTAAGTGCAAAGAGTTTACTTTATTTTTCTAAGTCCCTTATTGAGACCAGGATGTCTCCAGATGAGCTGTCATTGCACGGCAGATTTGGGCGGGGATCTCACTGATGCACTCAGCAGTCCTGGGTGGAGTTTTTTGCCAATTCTGATGGACTAGGTGTAAGAGGTGATTTTGAAGCTGTGGCACACATTTTGTGAACTAGGCCTAGGCCCCACATGTCTGCTAGTCAATTGCAGGGAATGGCAGGAGTCGGTGTTCACTGGAATAATTATATGCTCCTGGTCAGAGGTAGTCTTTTCAGTGGCATTGAAAGATGCACTGGTCTGACCCCTCTTGAAGAAGCCAGCTTTGGACCCAGATGTTCTAGTAAAATATTACCCAGTCTCTAACCTGCTTTTTTCAGGTAAGGTTATTGAGAATGTTGTGGCACTGCAGTTTGAAGCACACTTTTCTGCCCATGACATGTATGAGCCCCTCCAATCTGGTTTTAGATCTGGGCATAGCCCAGAGATAGCATTAGTCAGAGTGCATAATGAGCTTCTCAGGGCAAGAGACAAGGATTAATGGTCAGTTCTCATTCTCCTTGATATCTCTTGAGCATTTGACATGGTAAACCATGGGCTATTGTTGGATCATCTGTGGGAGCACATTGGACTCAGAAGCACTGTCATCTGTTTTTGGTGTCCATTATCACAGCTGGGAAGGCTAGTGGTCATTGTCACTGAGGAGGCACTCTGAGGCTGTTGCCACTGTGTGGGGACTGGCATTGTTTGGGACATACTGATTGGCTGCACGCCTGAGGGAGCCAATCAGGGCCAGGAGGAAAAAAGGCACCTGATTTAAACAAGAGGGCAGCCTTTAAAAGCAGACACTGATCTACTTTTGGTACTGAGAGGGACAGTCTGCTGGAGGAAGATTTTGGCAGCCATTGCCACATCCAGGAGAATCGGTGGTCGTTGCCGCTGAGGGGAGCCACAGGAGAGTAATACAAGGTAAAGAAATCAAACCACCAAACCATCTAAAAAGGCTAACACACCAATTAAACCAATGCAAATGATGACAAAAACAAAAATACTAATACTCAAACTATAACCAACAACAATACCAAAACCAAATGCAATAACAACAAAACTACTAAAACTAAAAATGATACAAATATAAACAAAAGCAAAATTCTCACAATTGGGGATTCCATGATCCAGGAGTGATACACCACCTAACACAAAATGTTAAAAGCAATATTGTAGTAAAGTGTCTACCAGGAGCCTCTGCAAGTAGGGACACTAACCTCATAAAGACAATTGTGCAGGAATCAGGGGATATTACACATATAAAAATACACCTTGGTACCAATGACTTGGAAAATCACACAGTTCAGGAGGCCAAGAATCACTTTGAGGACCTTACCAAGAAATGTTCTTCCCTTCCATCCAAATTAGCCTTCTTAGAAGGGCTGCCAGTGTGGGGAAAAAATAAAAAGCACCAAGCAAGTCAAAGAGATTCAAGTAAGTGAATTCAACTGATGGCTGCATGACTGGTGTCAAGACAAGGGATATCACTACATAGGGAATTGGTACAACTTTTGGGAAAGAACTTTTTTTAAATATAATGATTGTACCAAAACATAGAAGGTGTGTGAGCACTCAGACAAAAATTTGATGTCTACACAGGTAGTTTAAACTAAATAAAGGGAAGTATGATGCAGCTTATATCCCTGTCATTGGTGGGCTGGTAATTACTTGCCAAAATGCCAAATGCATGCATACATCCTCAGAAAACAAATGAGAGCCAACATCCACCCGAACCAGTAACCTCCATAATCTCTTGGCCAGAAAGAGCAAACTGGAGCAGTCCAGGAAGAGGGTACAACCTCATGTCAAAGAGGATGTACATTCTTGGAAGGCAGTGGTTGCAAATACTAGGAGCCCAACAAAAAAACTTCCCGAACTCACAGCCATCTTGGAAACTGGAAGGTTGGACTTGGTGGCTGTAACAGAAACATGGTTCATGGAAAACCACAGATGGGATACAGCCATTCCAGGTTACAATCTGTTCAGGAAAGATGGGGCGGCCAAAAAAGAGGAGGGGTGTGCAGTGATTTACATTTGGGAGGAAATAAAAGCCACAGAAGTAAAAGGGCAACCTGGGGACTTCAAGTCCCTCACTATGGCTAACGGCAGATGTGCACAAGGGAAAATCCTTCAGAATTGGAGCTGTGTACAGGCCCCCAAATCAAGGAGATAAAGGAGACAAAGACCTAATAGAGGAAATCCACAAAATGTCTGATAAAGACAAAGTAATACTGGTGGGGGATTTCAACCTACCAGATATTAACTGGAGCACACTAACAGCAGCAACAACAAGAAGTAGAGAATTCATGTTGTCACTACAAGGCACGTAACTGTGCCAGCTTGTTAAAACCCTAAGAAGGGGAGATGCCATTCTTTATCTTGTCCTCACAAACTTGGAAAGGATCAAGGACATCGAAGTGAGATGCCATATGGGCAACAGTGACCATCGCATGGTAAGCTTTAAGGTAAACATAACACAGGACACCAGCCACTCAAAGATGAAGGTGCTAGATTTCAGAAAGGCTGACTTCTAAAAAATGAAGAACAATATAAGTAACCAGTTAATGGAAATGGAGGTTGAGGAGGTGGACGTCATATGGGAGAGACACAAGAGAGCAATAAAGACTGCCACAGATCAATGTGCCAGATGGGTCAGCAAAGCAAAAAGAAAAATAAATCCTCTATGGTTTTCCAAGGAAGTGGCTACCACAGTCAAAGAAAAAAAGAAGGCATACAGCATATACCAGGAAACCAAAACTGAGAAAGAGTGGGAGTTGTACAAGGAAAAAATGAGAGAGTCTATCAAACAAATTAGAAAGGCAAAAGCCCATACAGTGGAAAAGATAGCAGATGGGGCAAAGAGAGGAGACAAATAATTTTTTAGATACATTAGGGAACATTGGAAGGCAAAGGGAGGGATAGTAAAGATTGTTACTGAAGAAGAGAAATGCACCAAACATGACCCAGAGAAAGCCGAAATCCTCAACAAATACTTCTGCTTGGTGTTTACCAAAGAGGACCCAGGGGATGGCCCAGCCCTGAAAAAACACAACACCCCAGGACAAGGGTAGACATGAGTATCTTTACAGAAGCTGAAGTATGGGAGACACTAAATAAACTAAAAGCAGACAAAGCCATGGAACCAGATGAGATGCACCCCAGAATCCTTAAGGAACTGGGAGCAGAATTAGTAGCCCCTCTGGCACTTCTATTCATGAAATCCTTAAAGAGAGGTGATGCACCAGAAGACTAGAAAAAGGCAATAGTGGTTCCACATCACAAATCAGGCAGTTGTGAAGAGGCTAGTAATTACAGACCAGTGAGCCACACATATATAGTAGGAAAATTAATGGAGACACTGCTTAAACAGAGGATCATAGCACTCCTCGAAACTAGTGGCCAACATGACCCTAACAGCACAGTTTCACAGCAGGTAGGTCATGCCAGACAAATCTGCTCAAGTTTTTTAACTAGGGTACAAAAATAGTGGACAACGGTGGGTCAGTAGATATGGGTTAGCTAGACTTTAGTAAGACCTTTAACTCAGTTCAACACAGAAGGCTGGTAAAGAAGCTTGACCACACAGAGGCTGGTACAGATGTAGTCAGATGGCTACAAAACTGGTTACAAGGCAGAACCAGAGGGTACAGGTTAATGGAATGCAATCGACAGAAGGCAAGGTGACCAGCGGGGTACACCAGGGCTCAGTGCTGGTTCCTCTGCTCTTCAATGTTTCTATAGCAGGCATCGCTGACAGACTAGAATGGAAGTTGTGTCTGTTTGCAGACAACACCAAGATATGTAACAGGGTGGACGCCTCAGAAGGAATGAGCAAGATGGAAACTGATCTCAAGAAACTAGAAGAATTGTCTGGAGTGTGGCAGCTGAGATTTAATGCCAAAACGTGCAAGGTCATGCACATAAGAAAGAAAAATCCAAGAAAGGAGTATTACCTAGGAGGCAAAAGACTGGTGGCCTCAAACCAGAAAGAGATCTGGAAATCATAATCTCAGATGACTTGAAGGTTAGTAATCAGTGTGAGAAGGCAACATTGAAGGTCAACAGAATGCTGGGCTACACTGGAAGGGGAATCATGAGAAGGAGAAGAAAGGTGGTACTACCACTGTATAGATCACTGGTCAGACCTTACCTGGAATATGAAATCCAATTCTGGAGGCCTCATCTCAGGAACGACATTGACTGGATGAAAACAGTACAGAGAAAGGTGACAAAAATGATTCAGGGTTTGCAGTACATGTCCTATGAGGAAAGACTTAGGGAACTGAATAAGTACTCCCTGGAACAAAGAAGAGAGAGAGGGGACATGATTGAAACATTCAAGTACTTAAAAGGCATTAACAAGGTACAGGCACAGGAACTTTTTCACTTTAAGAAGGGCTCCAGGACCAGGGGACATGACCTCAGGCTGCAAGGAGGGATGTTCTCTACCAACACCAGGAAGTTTTTCTTCACAGAAAGAGGGTGGACACCTGGAACAGCCTGCCCCAAGAGGTTGTGGGTGTCAACACTGTGGGGAGATTCAAGAATGCATGAGATAGACACAAGGGAGCCCTGACTACAAAGGGGCAACTAGAGTGTCAAAATAGATCTAAAACAAATAGGCAGACTAGATGGACCTAGCAGTCTCCTTCTGCCATCAACTTCTATGTTTCTATGTCAACTTCTATGTTTCTAGAGATTTTTGCAGCTGTTGTAACAGCTGGGAAGGCCGGCAATAATTGCTGCTGAGGAGGTGCTCCATAGCCATTGCTGCTGTGTGGGGACCGGCATTGTTTGGGACACACTGATTGGCTCCAAGCCTGAAGGAGCCAATCAGGTCCAGTAGGAAAAAAGGTGCCCAATTTAAACAGGAGGGTGGCCTTTAAATAATAGATGTTGGTCTGCTCTTGGGACTGAGAGGAACAATCTGCTGGAAAAAGATTTTGGTGGCCATTGCCGTGTTCAGGAGAGTTGGTAGTTGTTTCTGCCAAGGGGAGTCTCAGGAGAGATTTTTTCTGCCATTGCCATGGCTGGGAAGGCTGTGGTCATTGAACTCCACAGCCATTGCTGCTGTGTGGGACTGACATTTTTGGGGACACACTGATTGGCTCCAAGCCTGATGGAGCCAATCAGGTCCAGGAGGAAAAAAGGCACCCAATTTAAATCTAAGGGCAGCCTTTTAATAGCAGATGCTGATCTGCTTTTGGGACTGAGAGGGACAACCTGCTGGAGGAAGTTTTCAGTGGCTGTTGCCACAGCTGGGAAGGCTGGCAGTCATTGCCATCAAGAAGGTGCTCCACAGCTGTTACCGCTGTGTGGGGACCGGCATTATTTGGCCAACCCACCTATCGCCTGCCCCCGCTTCCAATTAAATGCTCACACAGAAGGCCACAGATTGGCCAGCACAGGTTTGGGTGGAGCATAGGGGAGGAAAACTTCCAAGGAGGAACTCAGATGTCTAATGTTCATAAAAGATAAGCAGTGCAATGATGAGACCATTGATGATTTAACTAACTATGAACTTAAAGGGGCAAACCAGAAGATTCAAACTAACATTCATACTATGAACTTGGAGAAGCCAGAGAGCCAAGAGGCCCATATTTACTCCAGTTTTTAATAATAACAAGTGCAAAAACCTGAAAGGATTAAGTTGTCCAAATGGGACTTAAACATTTCCTTGGAACTGCTAATAATTACTTCAGGAAGTAATGTGTTCCAGGGATTAGTAACACGTAATATGTAGTAATGCTTGCAAGGCAAACAATTAAATCTCCTTGATTGTAACTGGAGGGGGTGACTTCTAAGGTTATAAATGTCCTCTCTAAACTTAAACCCAAGGCTAGTCAATAAATAAGGATCATTTATGATGTCATACAACAAAAGGAGATCCCCTCTTAAACATCTGGTGGAAAGGGGCATCAAATTCAAGGAAAGCATTCTATCTTCATACAAGGTATTTCTCAACCCTCACACTAATTTAGTATATCCTCTTTGTACTCTGTCTGGTAAAGTAATATCCTGCTTCTTATAAGGGCACCAAAGCTGGGATGAAAAATCTAAATGGGCATCTACATAGGCTCTATAAAGTGGAATGAGGACATTTCTGTCCCTAGATCTGATGGTCCTCTTAATGGACTAAATAATCCTGTTTACCCTAAGGATTACCTCATTTATCTGAGAGTTAGGGAAAAAGTCCTCAGATACCAGGACCCCCAAATCCTTCTCTATGTCAGTGCTGGTCAATGCTATATTATCCAATGTATAAACATGAGAGGGATTACTGTTTCCAAAATGCAAAGTCCTGCATTTATTGTGGTTCACTTTCATGCCCCATGTGGTAATCCATGTAGATACTAGGTCCAAATCATACTAGAGAGCATTTATTTGATCTGAGTTGGAACATAATCCACTGATTTTAATATTATCTGCATACTTAATAGTGTTGGAACTTCAATATCTTGTAATATCAGCAAGGAATAGCTGGAACAGACAGGGGCCCAATATAGAACCCTGTGGTACACCACTGGTGACAGCACCAATATTGGAACATAGTCCATTAATAGAACTTGCTGCAATCTGTCTGTCAGCTAATTGGCTATGCAATTAATGACATAAGGATTAATGTCATAGGAATAAGGTTTTTGCAACAATGTCCAGTGGGGAAGAAAATCAAAAGTCTTGCTAAAACCAATATGGATCACATCAACAGGTAGTCTATTGTCAAGATTTATACTGACATCTAGGGTTGGGCGGACCCAAAAAGGTCCTGACCCTTACTATCAGGATCAGGATCCAGGCCAAAGTCCTGATAAGTTCTGATTAGTTCTGATTCGAATCAGAAACTTTTGTAAAATGTGATGAAAACTGCAAATCTGCTATATAATTGCATAAAACAACACTGATATTTGTGACACACACATAAAATTGTAGTCAGCATTTCAGGATATGAAAACTGAGTTTATAGCACTGATGTGCTGGTCAGTTGAATATGGCAGTCATGCAGTTGACCTCTGTCTGTTCCCTGTTTCGGAGTCAGTAGTACTAGTGCTGCAACTGTAAACTGATAACTGACCTGTCTGGCCTCAGAGGAGGAATCCCATTCCCATTTAGTAGCACACACTATACAACAGACATATCATAGAAACACAGAAACATATAATTTGATGGCAGATAAGGACTGCTTGGCCCACCCAATCTGCCCATTTCCCTACCTATTGGATAAGCTGCTGATTTTAGCTAACCAACAGCCTACTTCCTCCTAACAGATATCAGTTTGGTATTATTGCTCCAGCTCCTTCTCTGATCCACTGAGAGTCATGCAATTATTTTCCATGGCGTGGGGTCCCTCCACCAACCCAACCAAATTGATGACACATTTAGGGGACTCCTACCAAAAAAATAACTGCTTGTCCTTAGGAATCCAGAGACCTAGCTACTGTGTTGAAAGGGGAAGTGTGGCTGTGAGGTTGAGCCTGTACTGAGTGGGCAGAGAACTACATTCAGATAATCTAAAAATGCAAAAATTAGACAAGTACATACTGAAAAATGTGTGCCATCATGTTAAGGCAATCCAGAAATTAGGACATACTGAAAACATTCTGCCATCAGTCTCAACTACAGGCAGTCCAGAAATTGCACAAGTCCATGAGGACATGCTGCAAAAAGTGTGTCATCTGGTTCAGGCAGTCCAAAAATTATACAAGTCCATGAGGACATGCTGCGAAAAGTGTGCCATCTGGTTCAGGCAGTCCAAAATTTACACAAGTCCATAAGGACATGCTGCGAAAAGTGTGCCATCAGGTTCAGGCAGTCCAAAAATTACACAAGTCCATGAGGACATGCTGCGAAAAGTGTGCCATCAGGTTCAGTCAGTCCAAAAATTACACAAGTTCATTGGAACATGCTGCAAAAAAAGTGTGCCATCAGGTTCAGGCAGTCCAATAATTATACAAATCCATGAGGACATGGCATGCTGCAAAAAGTGTGCAATCATCAGGTTCAGGCAATCCAATAATTAGCAAAGCACGTGAGGAAGACATGCTGAAAACATTGTGCTATAAATCACAACTTCAGGTGGTCCAAAAATTAAAGAAGTCTATTAGGACAAAATGTGAAATGTGTGCCATCAGGTTCAGGCAATCCAAAAATTAACAAAGTCTGTTAGGACATGCTGAAAACATTGTGCTATCAGGTACAAAAATTGTGCAGGCCACATATGGGCTTATTTGAGTATTAATTTATTTTTCTGAAGAAACGGTGATCTTTCTACTCTTCCAAGTAGTCATCTTTGAGGTCACTGCAAAATGTATTTGCTGCCTCTGGCTCATAGCTGTAACCCATCAATGGAAGGTTTACTTTTAAAAATGTTAACTTCTCAACATTTTCTGGTAGTAGCCTAGATCGTGTATCTGTTACCACATTTCCTGCACAGCTAAAGAGTCGCTCTGAAAATACACTGATTGGGGGACAGACCATATACTTCAAGGATACCCTCACAAGAGCAGGCCATACTGGCTCCTTGTTTTGCCAGTACTTAACGGGATCTTCATTCCATTCAATACCTTTTTCTGCTAAATAATAGTCAACCATGGCCTGGGCAGAAGCAGTGACATATGGAGAAGGAAGGGCTGATTTTTCCAGGATGACAGCATCCAAGTGACCCCAAAGATGACTGCTGGGTGTAGAACGAATGGCAGCAGCTGACTGTTTTGTAGCCTGACTGAGAAGACAGAGCTGTGAAGGTGCAGGAGGAATGGATAAGGGGGCTGCATCTATTGTCATGTTTTTTTCAAAAGCAAATCTACTTCTTGAATGATTTTCTCTCTGCAGTTTCGGAACACATTTGGGTCATACTGTGAGAGGTGTTTCATCATTTACTGTGGATCTAGTACTGTTACAATAATGTAATGTTCTGCCGTGAGCATTTCACCAAGTTTCTCATCATCTCTGACTTTTTTAATCATTCTATGTTCTATGTCTTTTTTTATTCTGGGTGGCAAGTCCCTTTCAGTTGCACTAGACTCTGCCATCTGAAGCTGGCTTGTTGTACCTTCCAACTCATCCCTGACTGCATTCAGCTGAAATCTAAGAATCTTGATCAGTGGGATTATTTGGCTGAATGTGGCACTGTTGGAACTCACTTTCCTAGTAATTTCCTCAAAGGTTTGCAGGATCTTGATGAGGAGTTCTAAAACAGCCCACTGCTGTGGATTAATGTACACATCAGCATCCCCTATGCTGTTCTCTAGTGTATACTGTCTTACAGCCTTTTTTTGCTCCAGCAGTCGTTGGAACATGTAAAAGGTAGAGTTCCACCTCGTTGCAACATCCTGGATGAGTGTATTAGGAGGCAGTCCATGATCTTCTTATATGGGCCGAAGACATTGGCGTGCTTTGCAGGAATGCCTGAAACGTGTGCATATTCATTTTGCCACATATGTGAGAGCCTTTATATCTCTGTCCTCTTCCATAAATGCATCCACAATCAAATTTAGGCAGTGTGCAAAACATCAAAATGTGGACAAAGCCACCATCAGACAGTGCTTTCTTTATGTTTTAACCATTGTTAGACACAATAAAACCTACAGAAAGCCCTTGTGATGTCAGCCAGTACTGTATCTCTCTATTGAGCTCATCCAGGATGCTTGAAGTTGTGTGATCCTGTGGAATATACTGGATGTGAAGGGAAGCCAGTTTCAGTGGGGAACTGTCAGTGTCACTACAGTTAGTAAATGATACCCAATGTGCAGTTAGTGACATAAATGGTTCTGGCTGGCAGCTTGTCCATATAACAGTAGTCAGATGGACAATCCCAGCAACTGCATCTTTTAAAGCTTTTTTCAGTTTAGCACTTACTAAATCATACATCTGTGGTATTGCAACAGTCGAGAAATATTTCCCTGGAAGGTATACTATATCGTGGTGGCAGGTGATTCAAAAGCCTTTTGAATCCTACATGCTCCACAATTCTGTAAGGCTTTAAGTACAGTGCTATCATCTCTGAAATTAGTTTTGTTATAGCAATTGCCTCAGGATGAGTATGCTGGTATTTAGCTTTACGTTCAATTGTTTCTGAAATTGTGATCTGTTTTCCAGCTGTTGAAGTTTTCAGATGGCCAACATAAGGAGTGTTGGATGATGATGATAAGGGTAAAAGGGGACTGTTTGTAGTGCTTTTTCAAGAAGAAGACTGAGAAAGAGTTGACAGTACAAATGAAGCAGCAGGGCTGCTGCTATCACTTGATATAACAGGTGCAGGTGTAGTCTGACTTAACTCTGCCTGCATGTTGTGTTCTTTTTCTCTGACCAAAAAAATCACGCCTGAGACGTAATGGGTGACATCTCTCTAAATGTCTTTTTAATGCTGAGGTACCCAAAGCACCTTTTTTGCTCCCTCTGCTGATGGTCTTTTTACATATAGAGCACACTACTCGTAACTCATTATTGGCAGCTAGAGAAGAGTAAGACCACACATAAGATGCCAACTTTTTTGTTTTATTACCAGGCATACTATACTGTCCTCCTTTGTCACTTCCACTGGGTTGTTGTTTCTCAACACTGGGATACTGCTCATTATGGAATTTTTCTCCCTCACCATTACCATCATCCAACAACTCCTCCAAGCCAGTAACAGAAACTAAATCTGAATGCACTGCCCCCTCATCCTGTTTCTCTTGCACCTGCACCACAATGTCCATGCCCAAATTGCCCAAGTCATCCAAGTACATATCATCACATTCATCCTGTGCCTGTGCAACTGCCACCTCTACCTCATTCTGGCTTTCCATTTGTTTCTGCTTTTCTCCCTCCTTGTCTACATCCTCCATTTCATAATCATTACTCTCATCAGAGACAGATTTCTCCACCTCTGTTTCATTTAAATCTGTACTGGTACTACGGTACAGATAGGTACCATATCTTGGCTTGTCACTCCTTGTGGTGCCGACTACTCCTTTAGTTTTAATTAAGGTAGTTTTGGCCTTTTCTGTCTGTTTGGACAACACTGTGGAAGAACCACTATTGCTACTGGATGAGGTCCCAGCAACTGGTCTTTTACCAGTTAGACTGTGCAGTGTTGTTTGTGCCATACATTTCCCCATATCTTTCCCCATTTTGGTTGCCGCCTCACCCTATCCGGTGAACATTTCCAGTTTTTTTTAATTATACACAAAATTCTTTTTCCACTATATGTTTTCTTTTTAGGCCTCTCAGTTGTTCCCAAGTTCCTCAACCCATTAATACAGGCACAGCCTCACAACCAGTGTCCCCATTCTACCACAATAGCTAGGTTTATTTTTTTTTTAAATGGCACACACAACTGTTTTGCCTGTAGATATTATCTTTCTATTTAGTCCTTTCAGTTGTTTCCACTCTGTACAGGTTCGCCCTCACAGCCGCACGCCCCCTTCCAGCACAATAGCTAGTTTTTTTTTATTAGAGGAAATATTTCTCGACTGTTGCAATACCGTAGATGTATGTAGTCCTCTCAGTTGTTCCCAAGTACCTCTACTCACTCAGTATAGGCTCAGCCTCATAGCCAAGCATCCACACTCCCCCTTCCACAATTGTAGATGGATTTTTTTTAATGAGACAAAAATGCTTTTTCCTTTATGTATTTTTTTTTTAAATTTGACAATGAGCCCGCAGCAATGGTATGAGCAGTAAACCGTGTAATATATTCACACACAACAGCAGCTGTTAGTGGTCTTACACAGGCAAACTGGCAAGTGTGAGATGCAACTACTGTACAGTATACACTACAGAAAGTGGTTTTTATTTATTTATTTATTTTTTTTTATAAATGCCTCCCAAGAAAGACAAAGTACAGTACTCCAATCACTTCAGACACACAAGAGAATGGGGGGGGGCTAAAACTAACTGATTCGGACTGTTCTTTTTTTTTTTAATCAAGGTACCTGGCCTGCTGCAGTTTTTAGGATTTAAATGAAGCAAAAAGCAATGCCACTTGAAAAGAAACACAGGGGAGATAGACTCAGGCACTGAGTGAGCAGCAGTGAGCACTCAAAGCTTCCAAGTTACAACCTGCCAGGTTTATGGTGAATGAGCAGTTTTTTTTTTCTTTCTCCTATTTCCCGTTTGTTCTTTTCTAGTTAGCCTGCTTGTTGTTTTATTTAGTACAATTCTGGCACTTGCACTAGTTTATAGGCTTTAAGACAAGTTGACAATCGCAGAAAAAGCAGAGCAGACAAGGCTTGATATTGATAACCACGAGGAGATAAGTGTAAGTGACAAGCACTCAAAGCTTCCCAGGCCCCAATGGGCAGGTTGATCATTTTTTTTTTGTGTGTGTGCATCTTTTATATCCCCTTTTTTTTCATTTTAGTTATTATTCAGTGTTTTATTTTTTAAAAAAAAGAAGTAAGTCACTCACTGGATGCCTTTGCTGAAGGTAAACTGAGTCTGAGACTAGATAATACAAAATAAGAAAGCTCAAAGCTCCGTCTCTGTGTCTGTATATCTTTCATACGCAGTCAGCCACGCACTGAGTAGTCGGCACACACACAGCCTTATATACCTTTATGCCACCTGACCAACATACAGCTAATCAGGTGGCAGAGGTATGTCACTGTCATGTGAGTCTGTATGTGGCGCAAGTGCAATCACTTTAAAGGAGATGGTTTTTAAACCCATGAATGCATTGCATTTGTAACAAAGTCCCACTTAGAGAAATAAAACACTTTTGGTGCTTGTTGACAGTTAACTAGGTAGATGTTCTGCTTGTTAATTAATATAGGTTGTGGTCAGTTTTTTTTGTTACCATCAGTGTTTTCCATTCACCTGTTGTGATTTGCAACAGTGATCTTATTTCTGTTGAACAGAAGTAGCGATTTACCAAATGTTTGCAATGCCAGAGTTTTTTTTTTCTGATTATACAGAATTTCAAAGTGAAACCTTATGTTTTTACCCAGGTGTCTACTGTCTAGTGGTCCCACCCTCGGCCGATCATTGGTCCAGAATAAAGAATTCTCCCCCAGACTCTCAGCAACATTCTCAGTCCCCAAATATATAAAAATAAAAATAATTCCCTAATGTCCCTGGTGTCTAGTGGACCTGCTCCCCAGCTCAATCATGGGTTTCATTAAAATAAAATATTCCCTGGTGGTCCATTGGATCTGCTCCCCAGCCCGATCGTGGCCTTCATTAAAATAAATTATTCCCTGGTGGTCCCGTGAACCTGCTGCCCAGCCCGATCGCGGGCTTCATTACAATAAAATATTCCCTGGTGGTCCAGTGGACCTGCTCCCCAGCCCGATCGCAGGCTTCATTAAAATAAATTATTCCCTGGTGGTCCAGTGGACCTGATCCACAGCCCAATCGTGGGCTTCATTACAATAAAACATTCCCTGGTGGTCCAGTGGACCGAATCCTAAGCCGATCGCGGGCTCTGTAAATGAAAATAAATCCCTGGTGGTCCAAGCGTTACCCCTTCCCACCCCCCCTCCCAGGCGGACCCGCCACCGCCCCGGTCAGCAGAGGGCAGCAGCTCCCCCCACCACAAGCTGCCTGGCGCCCGCCGACTGACAGCGTACAGTATCCCTCGCCATGGTCAGTATTTCCTGCAGTGCCTCCCAGATTGCCTGCAACTGGTGGACACCTAGGACAAGGGAGCACAGTCAATAGGTGTGAATGCACAGCCCCATACAGCCCACCCACTGTGCATGGCATACGGCCGTGGGACATGCCTCTGTGATGGTGTGTGACCACCCACAGTGATCATGTCCACAAAACCTGCCCACCCAGGCACATACAGCCATGCAGACTGCTGCACACACCCACCATCCAAGTCCTGCACAGCACCACCGTGGCTGTTTAGTGACATGGCTATGTGGTGCGAAGGCAGTGGCACAGCCATGTACCTGGTGCATGCATGGACCACCATTGACGCACTCCCAGACATGCAGTGCCACTGGACAGTGCTGACTATAACAAGTTATGTGCATGGCAGTGATGTCAATGGATGGTGGCCATGCCCCGCTGCCTGCCCTGTTACACAGCATGCAATAGGAATCATGGAGGTATGGCACTCACCATCATCAGGCCGGTCCCTCTGGTGCTGTGGACCTTCGCCCCTCTGATTGTTCTGGTTGTTCAGCTGGTGCTGCCACTCTCTCACCAGCCATCTCTCTTCCAGCCCTAAGGTGCAAACATGGAGAGAGGAACATCAGTACAATCCTGTAGCACAGTCCCCCTGCCCCCATGTGTGTGCAATCCCACACAGCCAGACCCACCCATCCTACACCCTGATGACGCCACCACAGCCAACACCGGATGGCCCCCCCATGTTCTGGACACATGCAACTGTTATACCCATATGGAAGATAAAAGTGTATGGACGTTACACCTATCTGGCCATGGCACCGTGCCCCTCCTGGCACATGCCCACAGGTGGGCAAGCAGGTCTTAGTCCCTCCGCCTCAGGTCCCCATACCTGTGGTGGCACTGCTCTGCCATCTGCCCCATTCCTGTGGTCTTCTCCAGGGTGTCGGCCACCTCCTGCCACACCTGGCTCCTGGACCTGTCCAGGGGTGCCTCTCCAAACAGTGGGCCATAAAGTGGCTCAACAATGGCAAACAGGTTTGCCATTTCGATCTGGCTCCACTGGGCAGCTCTCCTCCGTGCCATCTCTCTTGATCAGTAGGTTCAAAATGGCACTCTGCAGCGTGGTTCCACCACGTACAGATGCTGCGCAGTACAGCACTGCCATTCCCTATTGCACTGTCACCGAACAGCACAATAGTGGTGCACCCATGCCTGACACATGGCACCTAGGGGGTAAAGGTCAGGCACAGGGTCAAGGGTTTCTGGCGCACAGACAGGCACAGCACAATTTGAACCCAATGCGTGTAGTGTGATTGGTTGCCTGTGTGCTACCTCCAGTAGTGGCCTACTGCGCTTTTGCCCCAGTGCACCTACAATGCCCCAGTGCCACAGCGCCATACAGGTGAACATCGCTGTAGCGCCACTGACACAATGGTGGCCATGCCCTGCATCGCCTTTCATGCACAGCATGGCAGGTGCCATCAACCAGACTCAGGCATGCGCAGATTAGGTGTACGCTCATGTCACAGAAACTGCGCCAAGCCAGCTCAACCGGTCAGCACATTGCGCAAAGAGCAACAGCGCGATATTCAGCCATCATATGCAAATCAGCTAATCAGCCATTCAATGGTGCAGCACTGCAATTTGCATCCACTTAAAGTTGTGCCTCACCTCATTTGCATGGGTTGCGCTATAAAAGTGTGACATTGGTCTGCACTGGCCATAGTCGGTTACTGCAGTCTATTGGTGAGTTGCATGCTATTTGGGAGCGTGGACTGTGGATTTTGGGACATGCATGGGACTGCACAGTCACAGGTAACAACTTTCATTCTCACAGGCTAAATCATGACAGAGCGAGTTGTGGGAGCGGAGGAACAGAGTGGTGGGAGGAGGAGGATGAGGAGGAGGTCTAATTTCACCAAGGCCGAGATGGATGCCCTATTTGAGGCCTACCTAGATCAGGAGCCGCTTCTCAGAGGACAGCAGAAAACACCACAGGCCCATGTTGCTGCATGGGAGGACGTGGCACGTGCAGTGAACCTGCATGGAAGCCACCAGCGCTCCGTGCAGGAGTGCAAAAAGAAGATGGGCACAGACAGGAGGAGGATAAAGGAGAAGGTGGCTGCCATCAGGGCAGCACGAGCTGTGACAGGTGGGGGACAGCCGGAGGTGCTACACCTGACCCCACAGGAGGAGAGGTTGCTGGCAGCATGCAGTTGTGCCATTGAGGGTGTTCTGGTGGTGGCTTCCAGATGGGTGGTAGCCCATCACTGCATGGTAGGTCATGGTCTGTCTATTGGGAGGGGCAGGGTAGTCCACATGCAGTAAGCGACTTTGTTTTCCTTACAGATCCTGAGCATCTGCATGGGTCAGCGTTGGTGGGCCTGTCCACTGAGGCCAGTCAGATGGAGATGGAGGAGGGCCCATCCACCTCCACAGGTATACGCGGCTCAGTGTGACAGTGGGCACTCCTGGCTGTCCACACTGATGTTGTTGGAACAGGTGTGGAGGAGGCCCTGCCCGTGCCCCAGCGTGCCAGCATCCATGGATGCCAGCATGCTGTGACTCGGGCTGGTGCCGGGTCCATCACCGATGATGATGTCACTAACGCCATGGGCAGTGACACATGTGTGCCACAGGATGGCCACACAGCAGGTAACATCGTGGCCATGGCTGTGGGTGGTGCTGCCATGGAGGCCTGTGTGTCATCACAGTCCCAGCCTGTGCCTGTCAGCACCAGTGGGGCAGCACTGGTGTGTGTACAGGACAGTGGGACTGTTGCGGCCACTGCAGCAGCACCTGTGAGCCCTGGGGAGCAGCAGCTGGAGGGGCAGCATCAGCAGTCGGCCAATGGGCTTACAGTGTCAGGGGGCGGCATCAGTGCACCACCTGTGGACATGCCCAGACCTGGTCCTGGTGTGCAGCGCCCACCATCAAGGGGTGCTGAGCATCCGGGCTGCACACACCCTGAGGGACAGGATGCCGAGGAGGCAGATGACCTCTTGGATGAGCACACCTGCATACTGCAAGCATCAGTCAACCAGCAGATGTGGCTTGCAACGTCCGTGGATGCACTGCGTGCAGCTCTGAAGCAGGCAGAGGAGCTTCGCAGCAGAGACACCGCTCTGATCCTGGCAGGGATGGACTGGTTGCAGGAGGATGTGACCGCTGCCATTGACAGGCAGACACAGGCATTCACTGCTGTCATGGCCACAATTGGCACACAGTTATTTGCCCATGGGTCGCAGACACCATGCAGTGCACTGTCCACCCCCTGTTCCCGGCGTCATGCGACACCATCCTTGTCAACACCGGGTTCAGCTGTGGGCATCCCGAGCACGCCTGGCACAGGCATGTTCGGTGTGCTGCAGACCCCTGCATGAGCATGGTCACATTCACGCATTGGAACCCCTGGGGGACCATCAGTGCCACCCCATGAGGCCAGTGGTCAGCCTGTCAGTGCTGGCACATCTCAGCGGGGCCGCCCACGCATCCATGGCAGCCGGGGCACTGTGGCGTGAGACTGACCTGTCTCCCAATGCGGCTACTGTCTGGTGCTGCCCTGTGTGCATTGTGTCATTCAGTGGGCAATGCATGGGTTGGTACCCGGCCCTGCACGCGGACACAGTCCATCTGTACACCCTCCCAGCTGCTGTCCACAGTTGCGAGTGCATGATGATGCCTGCATTGCACTGTACAGCAATGTGCAATGGTGCTCAGCATCTGACACACGCACAATGACAGGCAGTGGGTGTGGTGGTCTGTGGACATGTGTGTGGCTAGAAGTGGCATTCTGGGTCAGTGTGCCTCCTACCCTTTGTGCATGTCTGGTGCATTTTGTGTGTGTGTGTGTGTGTGTGTGTGTGTGTGTCTGCGTGGCATGTTAGACCTCACCCATCCTGATGGTGTGTGTGGTTCCATGCCCGGCCAGTTCCTTGAGCAGCATGCACCCTGGTGTGTGTCCATGCGTGTTTGTGGGTTGTGCCTTAGCCACTGGTGGTTGCACATGGCCCCATGACTCACCTGGGTTGGCTGAAGTGCTCCTTCGTGATGGTGTCCCGGTGCAGCTGTGCCAGCCGGAGCAGTCGAGGGTCCCGTTGCCCAAGGGGGGTCTGCCCATCACCATTGTCACCAGTGTCCTCATCATCCCCATTGCTGTCCCCCTCTTCAACCTGTATGGCTATCCCATATTCATTGGCCATGTTGTGCAGGATGCAACAGGCCAGGAATAGCCCACAGGCCTTTGAGGGGCTGTACTGTAGGGCACCGCCAGAGGTGTCCAGGCAACAGAAATGTGCCTTCCGCATCCCGAACATCCGCTCGATGACATTACGTGTGGTGGCGTGTGCCTCATTGTAGCGTTGCTGCGATGGGGTCACGGGCTGCCGGTAGGGTGTGAGCAGCCAGGGATGGAGTGGGTATCCACTGTCACCTGTGTGTAGAAGGTGGAGGTTAGTTTGGTGATCAGCATCGCCCTGCCCCGGGCCATGTAAGTACTACCCATGTCACCTCTGACCATGCCCCCCCCAGGCCCTATGATTGTCTGTGTGGTTTGCATACTCACCCACTAGGTGGCCAGTGGGGGTATCCCCACTCTCAAATCTGTGGCACAGTGCCAACTGGTGCCAGATGAAGGCATCATGTGGTCCCCCAGGGTGCGTGGCACAGACATTGATTATGTGCCCCCTGGCATCTCACACCACCTTGCAGTTGATGCTGGCATAGCCCTTGTGATTTATATATGCGGCCCCCTTGGGGCCAGGTGGTGTGCGGATGGCCACATGGGTGCAGTCTATTGCCCCTAGCATGCCAGGCATACGTGCAACCCTGTGGAACTCCTGTATGTTTGCTGTGCACTCCGCCAGTGTTCTGGGGAAATGGATGTACTCCACAGCATGTGGCAGCAGTGCACTGAGGAACTGGGTGAGGTGGCGTGACGTGGCTGACTGGGTTATGCCTGTGGTGTCCCCAGTTGGTCTCTGGAAGGTACCCATGGTGAGCAAGCACATGCAAGCTGTTACTTCATCTCCACTGACCGAGCATGGCTCCATCGTGTGGGTGCCTGCATCACATCACTGCACAGCTCACAGAGCCACCTCAGAATTGCCCGGTTCAGGCGATACTGGCCCACAATCTCCATATCACTATACAGCTCAAAGCTGGTGCAGACTCGGTACTGCCCGTTGGGGGCATACCACCGACGGGGCTCTTCCACGGTCACGCCCCTCTGCTGCCTGCATTCTCAACCCCTCATTACTGCCTCCATCTGGATGGTGGCACTGGTCATGTCCCTGGCTTGTGTTCACCCCCCTGGCAGCTGTTTCTGTATTCCCCCCGCTGTCCTGGCTGCTACTTCCCCTGCACCAGGAACACCTGACTGTGCTGGCCTCACTGCTGTGTGGCAAGTACTTCCCCCTTCTGCACTGTAGCTCCCCACACCTTCCCCTGAGCCTGTGGGTTCCAGGTGCCCCTTTCCCTGGTCTGCCCTGTGTGTCCCTGCTGCCCAGTTTCTCTTGCTAGAGTTTATCCTCATGTGCCTTCCCTGTAGCATTCTTGTGCCTCTCCCTTGCTCCCTTTTATTTTGGCTCATTTCCTCTATGAAGCAACTTCCACTGGCTCTCCTATTGTGCATGGCGCATGTTGTTGAATATCACACTGCACTATTTATGCATGGTTCCTCCCACTTCAGTTGAGCATACATTCATTATCGTTGCGCTGTTGCTCAGCGTGATTTGGGGGCGCAACTGCCTCCTGCTAAATATCGCAGAATGGCACATTTTCAGACTTGCTCAGACGCAACCCTATTGCACATGGCTCAACTCTTTTGAATATCTGACCCATGCTGTTCATTGTTGGGTTTGGTTAGAATGGAGGAAATAAAGTCCTAAATCAGACTTTCCAGTGTCTTACACATGGGGGAGGTTAAGCTAATAGGTCTATAATTTTCACAGTTATTCCTAGGACCTTTTTCATGAATAGGTATGATATATGCAGTTTTCCAAATATTAGGGACACAATTATGGTTTATACAATGCTCGTGTGATAACTTGAGGGGCAACGACAGGCTATTGGCCAATAAATACAAAAAATGACCAGGGATATCATCTGGTGAAACACCGGTTTTCCATTTAAGCAATGACAACTTTGTGTGAACATTGGAAACAGAAATAGTAATTAAGCAATCTGTAGAATCCTTAATGATATTAGCATGCTGATGTTTTTGAAATATGTCACAAAAATTGATGGTAAATAAATTTGCCATATACAAAGGATAATGTATTAGGGTTCCATTATCCAGAAGTAGGCCTATTTGACATGTGGACTTTTTCAGAGAGTTGATGTATGCATAGAAATTAAAGGCTAATCTCTGCTCTCAAGTTTTTTTTTTAGCTCTACGTATGTAGTTTTTGCATTTTTTTTGAATATGTAAAAATAGACCCCAATTTGTAGGGGTTGGAGATTTTAGGTAAGCAGAATAACATTTACCTTTTTTTTATATATAAGTTTGGATATTTTCATATTCATCCATTTTGGTTTTGGATGGCTAGACACAGATTTTACCCTGAAGGGAATTTGACAATCTTGCAGATCAATAATTGTGCTGTGAAGTATGTGAAAATACTCATCAATACCCACAGAGTTGAAGGTTGACACCCAATCCACCCTATGCAACCCAGCTTTAATTTTAGAAATGTCAGCTTTATCATACATGTAAACTATGGAGTTATTAAACATTAGGGGAATTAAATGTTCCAGGCTAAAACTGATAGAGTAGTGATCACTGTTTCCAATAGAAGCAGGTAGAGTAAGATTTTTTACTATCAGTTTCCTACTGTAAACACAAGGTCTAGGATATTTTTAAACCTGGTAGGTAGTTTCACCCCCTGCATGAGATTACATTGTTGACACAGGTTGACCAATTGTTTCCCTGAGTAAGAAGTAGCCTTCAACTCTGACCAATCAACAACGCCCTGATTGAAGTCCCCTGTGAGGACGATGTCCCCTAGGGCACAAGCTGTTTCAATTTTATTAATTATTATGTCCTGAAGTTCAATAGATGTACTCGGGGGATGATAGCAAACACCAAGAATGATGTGCTGGTTTTTATTCAGCAGTAGTTTGATCCAAACAGATTCAGAGGCCACGTAGGGCCAAGCAGGGCTTTTGACCGTGTTAGAGATGTCAACTACTTGTAGCGCATTTCTTACAAAAATAGCAACCCTTTCACCCTTCTTATTTGGCCTAGTAAAATTGTATAAAGCAGACCCAGGCAAAGAGAAATCTCAACTGGATTTATCATCCCCCCGGGTTTCAGTGATCAACACACCATCAAACTGTTCAGAAATAAGAATAGCCTTGAGCGTGTCCAATTTATTATTAAGGGTTCTAGCATTAAAATATAGACATTTCAAATCAAGTAGCTTGGCGTGTTTATTGTCTTTACCCAAAGACCTCTTGTGGGGAGGGACTGCAATCTCCCCTAAATCAAGCAGTTTAAATGTTGGTTAATATATTTCACAATATGTTCCCCCAATAAAATGTTGCCTTTATGGCTCAAATGAAGACAGTCCCTACAAAATAATTCAAATCTATCGACACACTCTTCCCAATGTGTAAGACATACTTGATTCTACAGAAGGGCTTAAAGGGACCAAATGTATTTACAGTATACAGTACAGTATTGCATTTAAGTACTGTACAGTACTGCATTTACAATTTTGCTACTGGTGTGCTAGTGGTATTTGATGTGATACTGCTGTTCTAAATTCTACACTGTCTACTAATGTTTTGGATTAGGGTAGAAAGGAAGCTGATAGGGTTTTTTTAGGTGGTATGTCACCTGGGTACTGCAAGGGATTAGTTGGATCACCAAAGGATGAGAATGAATAGGGCACCTTGCAGTAAGTGTTGGAAGGTAAGGAATCTTTGGTACTATTGTGCTAAAGGACTCAGCAGTACTGCTGGGTACTCTGCAATGGAGGGGGTTCTAGCACTGAATTTAGGAGCACTGGTGTGGGAATAGTACCGCAGCAATGTGACATGCTAGGGAAGGTTACAGGAGGAGGGGAACAAGGCTGCAGGGGAGGGGTTGGTGGCAGGGGAAAGAGGACTGGTATAGGTGAAGGGGAACTGCAGTCAAATCAGGAGGGGAAGAATAGTGGGTTGTAATGAATGTGGGGCAGCTATCTCGATGGAAACAATATGGAAGCCGGGGGTGTCCCACTGGTCACAGGCTGAGGGGTCTGGAAGCAGAGATACAGTGGCTAGGAAGGGAGTTATAGAGGATTGGGGACTGGAGGGAGATGGTTGGATCAGGATGGTCACCCTTCTTGGGGAACCAGGAGGACAAAAGCAGTGATAACAGAGAGGATGGGGAAAAGGGCAGAAAACTATAGAGGTAGGAAGGAGGAATCTCAGGATAGCAAGGGGGGGGAGAGGGGATCATAAAAAGTTCAGGATCAGGAAATAAGTTTGCTGTGCTGGCTTCATTGGTGGAGGATGAGGGGGGAGCTCTCAGGCAGGAGACATGTGAAGGAGGCAGTAGCACAAGCCCAGGGGGAAACTGTAGGACATAAGAGGGGGACAAGGTTATGGGAAGTAAGAGGAAAAGGGATAGGAGGAGAAGAGGAAGCAAGGGGTACAAGGCAGGGGAGGTGGAAGGAAAGAAGGAACCCACCAATAAAGGAAAGGGGGTGACGATGTTGGGAGACGACTGGTGGGTCCACCCAAGATGAAGGGGTAATGGGGAGGGTGCTGATTTAGGCTAGAGGAAAGGGAAGGACTGAGGGGGCAGACCAGCTGGAAAAGGTGGGGGTAGAAGAAGGGAGAGATTGAGCCGTAATTAGTCAGGGTAGTCATTCAAAATGGGAGTAAAAAAAGCAGGATGGTGAGAGGGCCCAAATGTGAGAAGAGGGGTGGGATCCTAGTGCTGGGGGACTCAGTCCTAAAAGGGATCAGATGGGGAAGCAAAGAGGAGTGGCATAGTTGAATATGGGTGCAATCAGTACTTGGATTGATAGGGGGGACAGCAGGACAGTCCATTCTTAAGTGTGCAAGGTGTGAAAGGGAGAAACCACACATAGTGGTGCAGTTGGGCACAAATGACTTGCATTGATGAGAGAAAGGTTCCAGGAACTTTAGAAGTTGTGCAAGGAAGCAGGGAGATCAATGGCCTTCCCTGAAGTACTCCCAGTACCAAGGGCAAGCACCGCAAGGAAAGTATGGATAATAGAGTTGAACACTTGGCTGGGGGAGTGGTGTCGAATCAAAGGGCATGGGCTAGTGGGAGGATGGGGGAACACCTGTGACAACAGTGACCTTTTCGCAGATGACAGGTTACATTCGAGTAAGGGGGGGAAGGGGGTATTGAAGCAGAGACTGGGGGAATACATAACAACTAAGGTGGATTTAAACTAGGTGCGGGGGTAGGAGAGTGTGTAGAAGGATTGCAGAACCACCAGAGAGGGGAGCTGAACTAGTTTACCCCCCCAAGCTAGCAGGGAAGGGATATGTGGGGGGGGGGTGAAGGGTTGGAAAAATCGGGCTAAGGAAAGGAAGGGAACAAGTTGGAGTGTGGTCTCACTGAATGCAAGAAGCCTGTGGAACAAATCACCCAATTTACAGGCTCCTTGGCAGTGGGGGTGATGGACATTGTGGCCATCATGGAAACTTGGTCAACCCAACACCAAGACTAGGATCTGATGATCCCAGGGTATAGGATATACAGAAAGGATAGGGTTAAGGGGAAAGGGGAGCGGGTGATTATCTACATAAGGCAGGGGATAAGGTGTGCAAGGGATGAGGGGGAGGAGGGTAGGACAGAGGCTTTAACTATGCAGTTTCAGGACTCAAAAAGTAGGACACTGAAGATGGGGGTAGTGTACAGGCCACCAGCTCAAGCAGAAGAACTGGACAGAGAGTTGGCAGAGCAAATTAGAAAGGTCTGCTGGAAGGAGAACACTGTGATAGTGGGGGACTTCAATCTACCAGGGGTGTATCGGAGCACCCCAGTCACCTTGAATGCAGGAGAGCAAGTCCACCTAGAAGTATTCCAGGACAGCTTCCTGACACAGATGGTCCATGAGCCGGCTCGGTTGGAAAAAACTCTAAATCTAGTACTGTCAATTGGGGAGGCTGTATGGGATCTGGGGATGGAGGACCCGCTGGTTGGGAGTGATCACCACTCTGTGTGGTTCACAGTCAACATTGGCAGGGAAGCTGAAGGTGCAGGAACCAGGGTGGTTGACTTCAGGTGGGCTGACGTTAACAAGATGGGGGAAATGTTGGAGAGGCATCTGGTGGGAATTCATCCACACTTGGGTGTAAGCCAAAAATGGGAAATTATTAAACAAGGGCTGGTAGAGGCTATTGGGTCATGCACCAAGATGCAGAGCAAGAAGGGAAGGGCAAAGAAACCTAGCTTGTTGAATCAGGAGTTCATGGATGGGGTGAGGGCTAAGAAAGCAGCATTTAAGAGGTTTAAGAAATCTGGGAGTGTGGAGGACAGGGAAGTGTATATGAAGAAGTTCAAAGAAGTTTCCAGGCTAGTCAGGGCTGCCAAGGCATCCAGAGAGCTGAGGCTGGCACAGGGCATCAAGGACAGGGAAAAGGACTTCTTCAGATACATAAGGGAGAGAAGTACCTGCAAGGACCAGATCGTGAATATTAGAAAGGACCGGGGGTGGGTGGAGAAAGGGGAGGAGCAGGCAGAAGCACTAAATGAATACTTCTGTTCTGTGTTCACATGGGAGAAGGGTGGGCAGCTATTTCAGGGGATGAGGAAGGTGGGCAGGGGCTGAAGAGGGGACAGATGAAGTAATTACACAGGGCAGGTTGCTGGAAGGGCTAAAGGCTCTGAGGGTGGACAAGGCACCAGGACCAGACAGCATTCACCCCAGGGTGTTTAAAGAGCTGGCAGAGATCTTGGTGGGGCCACTGGCAGACCTGTTCAATACTTTTCTGGACACCAGATGCAAGTCACAAGACCGGAGGATGGATCACGTGGTGCATATCCACAAAAGTGGCCCAAAGAATGAACCAGGCAGTTACAGACCAGTAAGCCTTACTTCAGCAAGGCCTTTGATTCAATGCCACATGGGAGATTGGGGGGAAAGCTGGAACATGTGGGGACAGGAACAAAGATGGTGACCTGGATCATGAACTGGCTAAAGGGGTGGCAACAATGGGTGGTGGTGGGGAACTCTCATCCCCAAGGGTTGTGATGAGTGGGATCCCACAGGACACAGTACTGAGCCTGGTGCTGTTTGGGATATACATAGCAGATATCTCACATAGGATTAGGAGTAAGATCAGTCTGTTCGCCGATAATACCAAGATGGGAGCAGTTGTGGACGACATCATAGGGTGGCAGAGGCTGCAGGATGACTTGACTAAACTGGAGGAGTGGTCAGAAACGTGGCAGTTTGGGTTGAACACAAAGAAGTGCAAGGTATTGCACTTCAGAACAAGAAACCCAGGGAGAAGCTACCAGCTGGGAGGGGTTCAATTGGGTACCACCAAGGAGAAAAAGGATCTAGGGGTGCTTATAAAGGGGAGTATGAACAACTCAGCTCAGTGCAGGAAGGCGGCAGCAAAAGTCAACAGGATGCCGAGGTGTAGTGTGAGGGGAATCTTCTCCAGAAGTAAGGAAGTGATCCTACCCCTGTACAGGTCACTGGTCAGGTCACACCTGGAGTACTGCATGCAGTACTGGTGCCCATTCCTGAAGAAGGATATCAGCTATTGGAGGAGGTACAGCACAGGGTGACAAAGATGAACCAGGGATTGGAGGGCAAACTCTATGAGGAAAGGCTGAGGGAGTTAAATATGTATTCCCTGGAGGAGAGGAGGGATGGGGGGGTTATGACTGAGACCTTCAAATACTTGAAGGGGATAAACAAGACTAGTATAGAGGGGAATTTTCATTTGAGGAGGGGGAGAGACACGAGGGGTCATGGTCTCAGATTGGAGAGGGGAAGATACAAGAGAGAGATGAGGAGACATTTTTTCACAGAGGGAGTTGTAGCTAAGTGAAATACTCTACCAGAGGAGGTGGTATCCTGTAAAACGGTGGGCAGGTTTAAGAGTGGATGGGACAGTGTGAGAGGGTGATGGTGAGGAGGGGATGGTGGGGCAGCTACAATGTGAAGTGGCTAGCTGTACAATCGAGCAGACTTGATAGACCATGAGGCCTGTTTCTGCTGGCAGTTTTATATGTTCATATGTTTGTATCTGCTACTGTAGTTTGAGTCCTACCTTAGGGAATAGGATGTAGATGGTGGTGATGGATACTTTCTTATCATCCATGGTGCTCCTGCCTTGTGGTGTGTCCCAAGGCTAAGTCCTCTTACTCACATTGTTTGCAGTCTACATGCTGTCCCTGGGAGAGATCATATGACGATACAAGCTGGCTTTCATTACTATGTACATGAAACTCAGCTGCATTTGTCCTTTACACTGTGACTATCAGATACCATTCAGGTGATAACATATGGCTAGCTAAAATTTAGAAATCTAGAAATGGATGGAATCTAGTTGGCTGAGGCTTAATCAGGATAAGACTATGGTGCTAGTGATTAAGCCAGGTTGGAAAGGGGGAACAGAGGCAGTTATTGAAAAGATAGGGCTTTGGCTCAGGTCATCCAGGCTTCTGGCCTCTGCTAAGGTGAAATATCTGGGGGTTATATTTAACGAATGGCTGACACTGGAGGATCAGGTGTCAGACGTATTTAAGAGTGGCTTTTACTATCTGAGGAACATCAACTGCATTAACTCCCTTATGCCTCCTGAAGCAGATGCCCCTACACGTATCTGTCATGTCACCCATTGACACCCTTCTGAGTCTTCACGCTCACTGAGAGACCTAAACCACCTGCTTCACATAGTTTTCACAAAGGCAAAAATATAAAAAAATAAAGTTAGCTTTTAATGCCCCACACCATTAGAAGTCAAATTGTTTGTCTGATAAATCCTTCAAACCTCACATTGTTCACAATCTACTAAATTCCCTGTACCCTGGTTCTATGCAGGGGGAACATTGAAAGAATGATTTATTCCTGTGCCCTCTAGACTACCAGCAATCAGTAAAAAAATACTTGTAAAAAAAAATTCATAAATCCATCTGTACCTTTCCCAGTTTGCTAAATTCACTCTGCTTGCTTCTGCTGCAGGGTCTACAGCAGCAACTGCAGGCTCGCACTGTACCTTCTTTTCTCTGAAGCATGGTTTTAGTGGCCTGCCTGACTCACACTACAGTTGAATGCATGGTATTAGCTAACTGGAATGATATTGCATTACTCTAATGATTTCTAAAGTTTTATCATCAAGTGTTACTCTTTTACACATAAAGGGAGATCCTTTTGGGAGCCACCTCCTTCTAATGTGAGAGAGAGCACTGGAAATGACACTGAGATGTTCACAGTACAAGAAGTGCTCAGTTTCCAGCATTGCTGATTGGCTGCTGCAGCCCATGTGGCTTGCCAACAACTTAAACATGCTCAGTGTGTGCTCCCTGCATAAAGTGCTATGTCGTGACATTGAAATGTTGAATTGCCAAACAGAAATGGAGTTCCTTTGGGCCTGCATTGCTGGTGGCCAAAATGCTGAATTTAGACACGCTCAAGAAATGGCAGTTCAGCACCAGAACATCCTTGCCTTACACGACAAAGGTGAAAAAACAGAAGGTCCAGAAAAAGAGGATGAAATCAAGTCTAATTACCACTAACATATGAAAGCTGTTGTGCTGATGGTTTGAGGTAGATAACATTACACACTATTCTCCAAAGATCCAAGACTTGCTATCAGCACTAAATATGTCAATAAAGCCAAAAATACAAATTAAATTACTGTATTAACCACTGGTACTGTGGAAAAACTATTTTTCAGAATGCAAATATTAGAATGATTAATGAAGAAATTCTTCAGAAACAAGGAACGAACAGAAATTGGTACAGTAGATTGACACATTTTGTGATCATGTTCAGTGGCCAGTGATGTGTTGACCACTACTGAGGAACTCTAGGGAAGGACTAGTGGTGGTCTCAAAAAGCAATTCTCAAATTAGGCTTCATGGCCAGATATTCAAAAGGACTGCGCATGGCACAACAGTGTTGTACCATGCACAACCCACTGATGCGCCCCGGAGTGATATTCAAAAGGAAAAGTCACACACAAATCTCGTCGCGCTGGCGCATCAGTAATGTATGCAGGCACAGGTGGGGTGTGCCCATGCATAACCTGCACAGCCCGATATTCAGCCGGGATGTGTAGGTCATGCATGCGCAACCCTACTTGCACTGCACAAAGTTAAGCCAAAAAAAGGAACAAGTGATGGCCACCCACAGGTGAGCTGCCACATTGCAGGGCGCAACACGGCAGCTGCCTGTAATATTACACCATTTCTGCCACGCCTGGTGGCACCCCATGTCCCATTGCAGGGCATCCGTGTAGTGAAATCTCCCCGTCCTATATCCCTGGTGGTCCAGTGGACCTCTATGTGCCCGATCATGGGCATTTGTCACATATCTGAACTGAGTAGTATGGTATGGGCTGCACGCCCATTGGCTCACGCTGTGAACCCTGTGGGTGTGCAGCCTACCGAACTGTCAGTCTGCGGGCAGTGGGGCAGCAGGCGGGTGGGGTACTGCCGCCCACTGGCTGATGGGGGGGAGCAGGGTGGTGGGGCTCAGTGAAGGGTGGGGAGGCGGGTACAGTAGACCACCAGGGTAGTAGGGGTATTTTATCAGTTACAGATGCCCACGATTGAGCAGCGATCGGTCCACTGGACCACCAGGGATATTGGATGTGGGGGGGTACTATACCGATGCCCGCGATCAGGCACATAGAGGTCCACTGGACCACCAGGGATATAGGAGGGGGGGCTTATTCTTCTACACAAATGCCCGCGATTGGGTACACAGTGGTCCACTGGACCACCAGGGATATTGGAAGGGGGGGTTTCTTTTACACGAATGCCCGCGATCGGGCTGCAGGGGGTGTCGGTCCCCATCGACTGCTGCCTGGCAGGGCACCAGGTGCAAGTCATCGGGGATCGGCGCACCTGCATGCTAATGGCATGCAAATGGGGCCATAATGAGATACAAATGGCCCCCTGTGCGCCATGCATAAATTATGGCCCATTTGCATGTCCCCTTTTGAATATCGCAGGTGTTGTGCATGGTGCAATGGCACTTGCGCTAGCGAATCTCCATGCTCCACTCTGGCCACTTGCGCTGGCGCAGTGCCACTGTGCCATGCACAGTGGGGGTGGCCAGGGTGCAATATTCAAAGCTGCTGCACCATAGTGCAGCTCCGTTGAATATCGCCCAGGCCACACTCCTCCACAACAAGGTTGAGCTGCACCCAGACTTGTGCCACAGCCTGGCGCAGTTTGAATATCTGGGCCCCTGTATTCAGCAGCATAGCAACATGTGGCCACCAAGATCTTTAGAACCTAATCTATTGTACTTACCGTACAGTATAATGGATCCATCCACTTTACATAAACAAAGAGTGCAGTCGCTAATGTTTATGGCTTGAGTTTGCCAGGACCAGAAGTTGCCTGAGCTTACAATATTTACCAGCCTGTTATTTCAGACTGGTGTGCTCCCCTCTGGGGGACTGGCATCCCTCTCCTTTACAACAGATTAATAACTAACTAACCAACCAATTAGCTAAACTAACTAACTCATTAACTAACAAAAATAAATAAATAAACAAATAAATAAGTAGACCTGCTTAAACCTTGTGAATATTCTTTTTTTATAAAAACATTGGGAAGTATTACAGCAGAGCTGCTAATGATTCTGCCTGTAGGTAAAGTGCTGGGTTTGTGAAAAGTAATTCATGACAGGTGAAGAAAGGGGGACAGATGCCAGAGAAGAGTTATTCTTTTGGACTATATATAGTAAGCAGACTAATGTTTAAAGATAAATCTAATAAATGATCTGCATATGAATACAGCATCTATACATACTCAAGATCAGATAATGACTGAGATTTGATAATAAACTCTAAATCCTACTCAGCTAAGTGTATTAGAGATTGTACATACAGCACAGTGCATCTATCTAGAATGCTAGATGTTGCAATGAACAAATTATATGTATGTGTACTTTCACTGCTGGAGAATTTAATAGTTCAGATCTATACGACATCACCAAAATAGATGGCCGTTAATGTAGTCATTCATCCCTCTACCGAAATTCAGAGTTCCCATCTTATCAATCCAAGTTATTTTCTTCTTTGAAGTGCTTGATCCCAATAGTCTTTACATGACATTTTTAAGTAGTTTTTAACCACCAAAATATGAGTGAGGCTGCTGAATGCCTGGCCTCCTCAAACTGGTGTGCCACTGAGTTGCCTCCTTCCTCCTAATGGAGCTCTTGTGCTAACTAAACACTATACATAGGGGTATTATGGTCTTCCCACATAAAGCTTGTCATATGGACACTGTAGCAGGTATACAATGTGTGTCATGGCACAAGTTATATGATCCTTAATTTTGATGATTTAATTGCTGTAGGGATGTTTTTACTATACTAGAGTTTGTTGGAGCAGACAAAGGCTAGAAGCCGATGCGAACTGCCTCCCCACCACCACTATATCAGTGGTAGTATCTGACATTTGGATCTGAGACTACATAAGCATCCAAACATTTCTAAACTTGATTTTGTTCTTGTTAACCACAACATCCAGTGGATGGCTGTTTCACACATCTGTCATTCTCTGTGTGAAAAGGTACTTCATTCTTTCGGTTTGTACTCTATCTCCTTTTAGTCAAAGCAGATGTCCCCTAGTTTCTTTAAGGTCCTGTGTAAAATCCATGTTCAGGGAAACCAGTAGTTTTGTGTCATTCAGTATATTAAACAAGAATAGTAAATCACCTCTTACCCATCTGGATTTCAATGTAAGCAATTTTGTTTTGCTTAAATGGTTCTCATAGTCCAAGTTATCCATCTTGTTTATCGATTTCGTAACATACCTCTGTAATTGCTCAATGCTGGTGATGTATTTCCTTTTATATAGAGCCCAAAGTTGGGAACCATAGTCTAGAACTGGATGCATATAAGCCCTGTACAGGGGCACAATTACCTCACTGTTCATAGTATTGTTTTTTTTTTTTTTACTGGTGGTGCCGCATTACTCATAGTGTCCACCGGAATGCATGCCATTCCGTAATGGACCTAAAAGTAGGGGGCCCTTCTGTTGATGTGCTGTTTTGACAAGCGTATACTAACTTGTCTTTAATTATTGGATTCTTTCTGGTTGTGAATAGAGATGTTAATCTAAATCTTGGGTTATCATTACTTCCAGTCTGTAACAAATGCCAATGTTGACAAATGATTCTTTTAAATGGATTAGCTATAGTCAAAATATGGTGTTGAAAGAAACTATTGTATCACCCTGGTCCCTTTTTATATTGGCACATAAGATGTCTTCTCTGCTTGTATCCTGTGCTGCTGATGCTGCTGCATGTAATTCATAATAGGAATATCCTATCTTTACAAATTTTGTTCCATTTCTAGTCTTTCACAAATTCTTCTTCTTCACTGCAGTTTAATCTGGCACTTACAAACTGGGCATTTGGTACTGTATGGTCCTGTTAGACTAGAATCATGAAAATGTGTTCTGTGTAAGGTTCTGTCCATATTTGTTTCTGAAAAATGTTGTTTCTACCTTCCCTATCATCTTTTAAGTCATTAAGACTAATAATGGTATTTCTCTGTACTGTAGCTGAGTGCAGAAGACAATTAAGAAGTTCTAGTGTTAAGGTACAGTATATCAGGAAGTCCTTCAAGTCTGAATCTTGTCCTGTCCAAAGATGAAAAATGTCATCGATATAGTGTTTCCAGCATTTATATAACAACTAAAAGAATTATTGCCATTACTAAACATGTTAATGTCCTCAAAATGCTTCATAAATAAATCCACCTAGGCCAGCACCATTGCTGCGCCTAGTATTTACTGGTAATACTGTCCCTCAAATGTAAAGCAGTTTCAATGTTCTGTAAAACAATCTCTCTTAGTTGTACTAGGAACTCATTTGGAGAATAAGACTCAGACTCCCTCTTTAACAGCAGTCAACATGGACTCCAGGCCTAGGTCAACTGGAATACTAGATGATAGGTACATGACATTGAACATGACAAGTATGGAGGAGACTTGAATCATTTTCACACCTTTGAAACTCCTACTGTATTGCCCCCTGTTCAATAAATTTTATCAATGCCTCTTTTAACAGTAGTAATGTAAAATATGTCTCGACAAAATATGACTGCCTTGGAGGACAATCGACTGGTTTCTCTTCAAGTGGTCTGTCATGGTCTGGATCCAGTCTACTTTGGTAATGGTGCCTAACTGTCATCTTCTTTTGCATTGCCACTTTTGCAATTAGGGCAACAAAGAGGGGACTGTTATGCCTGGGTCATGCCCTTATCGTCCCACATACACCTCACATATACCTCACACTGTGTTCCTGGTCTATTATACTGTGATAATGCTATTTTGCACTAATATATAGATTTAGGCATCCATCATATAAGCATGAATGCCAGGAATGTGCTTTGCTGCTAATATTTGCTAATGTTTACATCCTTATAAAGGGTTAGATCATGCATGAATATTATACCTCATTATAATGCATTATGTTTGTCTTTTACATATATTCTGTATATAATCTACCTAATTACTGAAAAGATGACTCTGAGGGATCATCAGTGATTACTTTATATGCTATATATTCTCATACACACTATATATATATATATATATATATATATATATATATATATATATATTCTCATATGTAGCTGTGGCCAGTCAGCATTTCTCTTTGTCTAAGCAAGCTGACACAGAGAGAAAACCTTTGTTATGTTTTATACACAGGCAAGAAATGCCAGGTGTAGTTTGAACCCATCAGCATTTCTTTTGTCCAAGCTATAATGCTAACCAAAGCATATTACTTGCCTCATATGATACTCATTAGTAATCGTGTCTCCTAAGTCATTATGCAATACATAATGTTTCTCATATCCGTAACTATGATATTATCTCTGTTGCTATGCTGTTATCTGTGGTATATAGCCTTCTGCAACCTACTGTAGCTTCAGGAGAGTGGGGAGAGAGAGCAAGATCTTGGAGAACCTGAGATCCTAGAAATCCTGGAAATTATGTACATTCTTCAGGACAATGGTGAAAAACCCATCTTCCTTGTTACTTTTTTGTCACGTGCTCTGCTTATGTAGTATGATAAACATTTATTAGTACTCTTGCTTGTTTACAAATGTTTCTTGGCAGACTCCAAAGACATAATAATCTGTATTATTAGTACTATTATTATTTACTCTACACACTAAGAGTGTTTAGGCAACACTGGGAAGATGCAATGGGCTGCCCTCGGTAATTTTATTTATGGGGGTTCTGTGCCATCCTGTAGGGTTCCACAAAGCTTAATCCTTGCCCCTGTGCTGTTTTCTATGTCAAAACACAGAAAAGCCTGCACTCAAGAGCCATGAAAAATTGTTTATTAAATGCAAAACTTCTGAAACTTACAAATGCAAGTGCAGTCAGTGGTAAAGAGAAAAATCTATTGTTAACTAACTGAAATGTTATACATTTTATTAGAATTAGAACTGCAAATAATGACTTTGCAACTTATAATTCAATAGGAGTAACGACAGATTGTTGAGTGATGGACCTTGGCTGTGACTGGGACCACCTACTCCCTCATCTGTTCATTGATTCCATGAAAATTACCTATCGTTCTGTCATTGTTGATGAAATATATTATAAATGGCATGAGTGATGAGAAATAAATTTAGAATAGCATATTCTGATAAATATATTTTTTGCAACAGTAGGGCTATACAAAGTTCACAAACTTCACTTCTTCAATTATTTGCTAAGATTGTACACCTTTTAAAGTGTGAAGTGTCAACTTTGTGAAGCATTTTGGCAAGTGAGGTGGCACTTTCTCTAGAAAAGTCATGCATATTCGCCAGTGAAGTTGTCACTTCACAATTACTTCTCCAGAAAAAGTTTAAATTTACTTGGAAAACACCACAAATTTGCAAAGAGCAAAATTACTGCTGGAGATCAAAACTTTAGGAAACTTCATGAAGCTGCATATTTCCTACTTCACACCACCTTTACTGGTGCAGTTTTAACTTCACAAGATGTCGAGGCACCCGTATATTACAACTCCTGCAGTAGTTATTATGAAACATGAAGACTAAAAACATTCTGTTACACATTGTTAGCTGTGTCAACAATAGTGTTGCACTATGAGTAAACTGCATTCCACCATTAACAAGATGACATACAATTATGGCTGCCAAGCAGACTATGCCAGAGCAACTACTGTAGCATTTGTGTTAAATAACTTGTTTAAGATCCACAACACCAGCTTTCAACCAGTACCACAATTTGATTCAACACCAGGCCTGTAGCTGCCCACTGTGTGGAAACATTTCACAGACTGTTTTAAGGAACTCTGAATGGACTTTGGGGTACTGGTGCACCAGTAGAGGGCAATAAATAAGGTGTGGGTACTCACAAGATGGTGATAGGATTTGTGGGGGGTAGTCTCTCAACTATTGTTTTATTGCATTTAGTCCATTCTTTGCCCCATCAAGAGCATGTTACCATCTCCCAAATAAATATTCCTTGTTTTTTAGTAGAAATTGATTAGGTTCTGCATGTAAAATGTTTGCTTGGTTTGCATGCTTAGAGTATACAGTAAGTGAGTGGGGTTGTGTATAATCATAAAGGGTTCCTGTTACGAGGGTGGGGTTACATTCATTTCCTGTGAAGCAGCACACTGGCAGTCACGTGTTAATAGGATCCCCATAGGTAGAGACACTGCACCACTTTTTTATTATCTCCAGTACCAATTTAATCCAGGCACAAGTCACATGTGTCCAAGTATCACTGGACAGGCATAGTCTCCCACCTCGCATGTGGAGACGTAACACATGCATGTCCCTTGTACAGAATAACTGCACACAGTGAGAAGACATGCAACTGCTGATTGTGCCACCAGTGAGACAGTGGATGGTGCAGCCAATCAATGACATGATTGTCATGTGTGATCAGAGGATAGCATCATGTGAAACACTTCAGTGACTATGCAGCTGCCAAACTCAATATTAGTGAATGTGATCACCACTTGCAAAATTTGTATTTGGTGGAATTGTCATGGTAAAACATTTATTTGCTCCTATCCCTCCCCACATCCCTTTCTCCTCCTAATCTTTGCTTCATGTCTTTATGATTTCTACACACATTCTCAATCCATACATGACAGATGGTATGACAAACCTGCTGCCTGATGCTAGCAATAATGATTCTCAAAGTAGCTGATGAGTCTTAGCTGCCCACATGACACACTCACCTGATGCATGGACATGTTGCAGTGCCCCATGATTCCAGTCACAAGGTGGTAGGGAAACATAATACCCCCAAGCCATCACCCCATAATAGACCATAAGCCACTCCACTAAGAGACCATGTGACATTGTGTCTCAAACAACAAGCTGCTATACATTTCACTCAGTGACTGGCAGGTACACATACAGGTAAATAATAAAAAGATGGATTTCTGTGTACACGCTCCAAAACTAGAAGACTGTAAAACAATATTTTTTAAATAAATCCTTCAAAATCTCTCTTGGATATTTCTGAATATGCTGAATCAGACTGTCCAGCTCCTGTTGCAGGATTAAAAAGTAAATAAAAATAAATAAATAAATATTGATATATGTGCCTACTGCACCACCAGAATTCAGTAAAAAAATTAATCAAATTAATATTTCAAAAATCCACCCCTGCATCTTTTCCCAGTCTGCTAAATGCACTCTGCTCTGCAGCTGCCAGTGTAGAAAGCTCACAATGTGCACTTTATCTTCTTTTCTTTGAGACAATTTCATTTTACTTGGGGGAATCATCTTAGGAACAAGATTACACCAGAGAAGGTTTGGTGGGAACTGCAGCTCACATATGAACAGATCTAGGCTCAGATATTCAGAAATGCACCAAAGGCCGGGGCAAGTGTGGCACAGCTCAAATCTGATGTGCCATGGTACAACAGGAGCCATATTCAGAGGGTGCACAAGCTGAACTGCACCAGCACAACCGAACTGAATATGGCACAGTTGCGCCATGGCTCAAACACAGTTGTGCCATGGCGCAAACACAGTTGTGCCATAGTGCAGAAAGAGATGCCCCAGTGCAACTGTGGGAGCAGAGCAGCAGAGCAACAGAGGGGGGCATGGCACAGAGAACAGACCCAGGAACAGAGCAAGGGAAGCACAGTGACAGGCCACAGGAGGCCTCTACCAGCAGGGCATGGAAGGGCAAACACAGGCACCCAGGCACCCCTCCCCAGAACACAACAGTGGCACAGATAGCAGGCAACAGGAGGTGCCAATGGCTAATGGAGGGTCACCAAGGGAGTCCCTCGCAGGCTGCTGGCCATGCCCCTCCTTCCAGACCATAGAGGATCACCCCCAGAACCATGCAGCCAAGTACACATGCACCACACAGGCACACAGAAAGCCCACACAGTAGGCACTGAACATGCCAGGAGGCAGGTAGTGTGGCAGACCACATGGGACAGGCTGCACAACACCAAGCAGGGGCCCCAACACAGTGTGCAGCCAGTACCCAACCAATGCTCATGACCATGTGCCACCACCACGTACACACCTGCCACACACCCCTGGCAGCCGCTCCATGGGCACCCCAAGGCACAGCCACCAACCGAGGGGAAGGACACCACTACAGTGGGACACACCACAGCACACAGCAGTGAACCACAGAAGCATAACACGTGCCCCGATACATGCACACCACAGGGACAGACACTGGGCCACTGCAGCATGGCTCCTCATGCCACCTGCAAAGCAGACACTGACACAGGCAGGTAAGTCAAAAAATATATATTTACGAAGAAAACTATTTACAACAACAAGGGGGTGGGAAAGGGTAGGAAAGCGAGAGAAGGGGACAGGAAACAGGGACTGCACAGTGGGAAGGGGGACTGTAGGGAGAGGTACAGCAGAGGAAACAGGGGAAAGCTGGGGCCAAACTAACAATGGCCACATCCTCCCAGTCCTTGGAGTACTCACCACCTCTGCTCCACCAGCAGCAGACGCCGAACTGGGAAAACTGTCTCCATGGTGGTTGAGGTGATCAGGATCAACTGCCAGAACAGTCTGTCATACAAAGACCTCCTAGGTCTCTGCTGGACACCTATAACAAGGAACAGGACTGGTGCAATGTCCCAAGGAACCATGCCCACCCACAGTGCACAATGGGCAGCAGGAACACACACCCCTGGAGGGCCCATACTGGCCACTCACAGGGGGGTGGGCCAATGTCTGCCAGCAACTCGATGCACCATGACATTGCACAGAGGTGGTCCTCACCGCACAATGGCCACCTGACTGCACAATGACAGTCACATGGCACAGTGCACCAGCAGCACCACAGTAACAACAGTGGCAGCCAGGCTCACACCCACCCCACCAACAGCTGGCACACATGTCCAATGGATGCGCCACAGTGGCATGCACCACTCACAAAGCAAAACACACAGCTGCCATGGCACATGGCACAGGTGGCCATACCCACACCCACTCCTGCTCCACCCCCATGCAAAGTTCCAAGGACCATGCTGGTCCCACTCCATTGTGGCCCGCCGTGACCTGGTGTGCTGCTGCTGCCTGTGCCCAGCATCAATCCTCAGGAACTGGGAATGGAAAGAAGACAGGTACACATCAGGAATCATCCACTTCAGCTGCCCAGCACCCCCAGCCCTGTGCGCAGGGTGAGTCCCTGCCCAACACATCCTGCACAGCTGCACTGCAAAACAAGCAGCGGCTGGCAATGCCACTCTGCGATGTGTACAATGACAGTGTACCCTTCTGCAGGGCATGCCAGGCAGCCTAGCCAACACCACAGTACAGCACCAAGGCACACATGCAATATGGGCTGACTTACCTGGCTGTGGCACAGCCCCTCACGTGACACATGCCTGAAGCCTCCTCAGGAGCTCTAAGTCCCACTGCATCAGGTCCCCATACCGATGGCAGCATTGCTCCCCCATTCTGGCCACCCCAGTCCTCTGCTGCAGCCTGGCAGCAATCCCCTCCCAAACTGTGACCCTTGCCTGCTGCAGGGGAACCTGGCCAAATAGTTGGGGGGTGTGGGGATGGACACAGGCCACCAGGTTAACAAGCTCCACCTGTGACCAGTTTGGTGCACAATGGACACGTCCCTGTGCCATTTTACCCACCATGATCTTGGGGACAAAAATGGTGGCAGGAGGTACACGTGTACACAACATGGGCCAGATGTGCGATGCGAGGGAACATGCACGCTGTCCACCCATCTTGCAGTGCCAGAGATGCACGGCATGGGAATAGCTAAGAGGGGTAACATGTCAGGGGATTGATCCAAGGGTCAGAGGTCTCTCCAGGGGTCAGGGGTCATCCACCATTGCGCAGTGTGCACATGCGCTATAGCAGACCTGGTGCATCATATGCTATGCCACTGCCTCATGCTGTCAGAGCACGGTGTACGATTGACATCATGATACCATTAGGCACATGTGCACTAAAGGCATGTGCACTGTACTCTGCACATGCGTGCGCATTGTACCGTGACTTACTCTGGCACAATCTCATTGTGCACAGTGCAAAATCATGATATACAGAACCCACATGCAAATGAGCTCATCAGCCAATGCGTGGTGCACTGTGAGCATTAGCATGTCATTACTGTTGTGCCAAACCTCATTTGCATGCGTTGCACCTTATAACCACAACAGAACAGCACAGGCTATGAAACAGTATTGCATCCTTTCAAGGTAAGTTGCGCATGCAGCTGCAGCTCACTGGGAGCAGACAGCACAGCAGGGTGGGATGGACCAGGGAGATGCTGCCACTGACACACTGTGCTGTCCATGTCCACTGGAAGTGAAATGTCAGAAGGCGAGGAGGGAGAGGAGCGTGGGCCTGCTCAGAAGCACAGGTCCAATTTTATAAAGCAGAGACAAAGGCCCTGTTCAATGCATACCTGGACAGGGAGTCCATGTTGAGTGGTGCCACGGGCACACCACAGGCCAGGGCTGGGGCCTGGGAGGAGGTGTCGGCATACGTTAACCAGCATGGCAGCCACCAAGCGGTCAGCATGGGAGTGCTGGAAGATGCTGGACATGGACAAGAGGTGCATTAAAGAGAAGGTGGCAGCCATCCATGTGTCCCTGAATGCCACCGGAGGGGGGCCTGTGGATGCGCCAACACTCACAGTACAGGAGGAGTTGGTGGCAGCCACCATGCACTGCAGCAAGGTGGAGGGTGTGCTTGGAGGTGGTTTCCAGATGGGTGGCAATCCATCACTGCATGGCAAGTATGTCAGACATGCACAGCTGGTGGCACGGAGGGTGCATACATGGGCATGCTGGCGTGTATGCAGCCAGCATGCACATCACGTGCATGTGTGCACACCCAAACACATGGCATGCTGTAGGACACATGCAGTCTCAGTTTAGGGGGCACATGTGGGCATTGCATCACTGACATGCCTCTTTTCTCTTGCAGCACCAGCATGCCTCCGTGCAGATGATGGGGTGCCAGCAACAGCTGTGGATGCTGGTACGGCCATGCAGGATCATCCATCCACCTCCACCTGAATCTGGTGGCCTGACAGGCTGCAGCCCAGCACCATGGTGCAAGCAGATGTCCTGGACCTGGAGTCAGACGAGGCCCTAGATGTGATCCTCCAGGATGCCAGCCTTGGTGTCCTGTGTGTGGAGACACAGATCAAGATTGGGTCCGACTCGGATGAGGACTACACTCAGCTCCTGGACAGCACTGTGGCTGTGTCTACCCTGCTGGCAGCTGTCACAGTCACCACGCCAAGCACTCTGCAAGTGGCAGAACAGCTGCCTGCCATCACTGTGGGTGCAGCAGTGTGCACTGCCATGCCTTTGCCCTGTGGTGGTGGTGTTGTGGCCGCACAGGTGCTGGGCAGGGTACAGCTGCTGGACTGGTGATGGCAGCAGGCTGCGAGTGCCACCAAGTAGCCAGATGCAGGGTCCCTCGCTGGTGCACCTGCAATAGCCATTCCCCCTGAAGATCCCACTGTGCAGCATCCACAAGAGGGGGGGCTGTGCAGCATGGCTGATCATCACATGAAGATTGGCATCCTGCCCAGGAGTCCCAGGGCACCAACCCACTGGCTGACCACACCCGTCTGCTGCAGGGGTCTATTCAGCAGCAGATGCTGCCTGCCACTGGGGTGCGTGCACTGCATGAGAGGTGCGCCAGTTAACTGAGCAGCAGGAGAGGGGCAATGCGCAGATCCTGGCGGGGATGCAGCATATGCAGGAGGCCATGACTGCATCTCTGGATTGCATTCCAACTGCGATCATGGATGGCTTTGTGCTGCTGGCTGCCACAGGACATGGCTGGGCACAGATGACCCCCACAGTGTGCTATCCACCTCACAAACCCAGTGTCAAGTGACCCCAACACAGTCGATGCCAGGCTCTGATGTAGGCATCCCAGGCGCACCCGGGACTGGCCTGTTTGGCACCTTCACACTCGCATGCAGACACGGTCTTGGTCCCAAGGTTCAACCAATGGGGGGGGTTGTTGCTCATCTGCCATGGCTGATGTGCTGCCTGTGGCTGCTGATCCACCCAGGCACGGCCGTCCCTGTGGCCATGGTTCTGTGCAGTGGACCTGATGTGCAAGCCGCCCTGCCTGCAGTCTGCAGCTGCTGCCCTGTGCGCCCATGGGGGTGTGTGTGTGTGCCTACCACTGGTGTGGCACCTGTGTGTCACACCACATGCTGCCTGTGTGCGTGCTTGCCCAGCCACTGGACCTGTGTGGCATGGGTGTGATGAAGGGAGTCTAGCATTGGTTGCACCTGTGCACTGGTGCAATGCATCTGATCCACGACACATACCAATGCTGGGGGGTGTGTGTGTGTGTGTGTTGCTGTTTGTGATTTGTGCACTGGCTCCCTATCCCTGCATCACACCTCTGTGTGTGCATGCCCAGTGCCATGCATGCCCTTGCATGTGTGCTGTACCTGTTTGTGTGGACCATGCATGTTTCTCGCACCACCTACCTGTGTGCACCATTGTGCTCCTCTACAATGGTGTCCCAGTGTCATTGCACCTGCTGTTGCAGCCAGAGATCTCTCCACCTAGGGCGTGGCTGTCCACCACCCTCCGGCCAATTGCATCCCTCATCCCCACTACTGTCACCTTCATCAGCCTCGACAGCTATCCCATGGTTAACGGCCATGTTGTGCAGTTTGCAGCAGGCCAGTAACAGGCCACAGGCTTTTGAGGATCTGTACTGTAGGGCACTTCCTGACCCGTCTAGGCAATGGAAATGTGTTTTCAGCATGCCAAAGACATGCTCAATGATGCTGTGCATGCTGATGTGTGCCTCTTTGTAGCGTTCCTCTGCTGGGGATGACAGGCACCAGTAGGGGGTGAGCAGCCAAGGCCTCAGTGGATAAGCACTGTCTCCTGTGTGGATAATGACATGGTTAGCCCTCTGCTATTCTATGCTGCTCCCCTTGCCTGTCTCTGGTGCCGCGCCAACATGCACACCCTGCCCTCCCCATCCCAAGGTCTGCTCTGCCCATCGCCCCTTGCCCATGCCATACTCACCCACTAGGTTGCCCGTGGGGATGTCTCCACATTCAAACCTGTGGCACAGTGCAGAGCTGTGCCAAATGAATGCATCATGTGCACTCCCAGGGTGTGTGGGCGCAGACATTGGTGATGTGCCCCGTGGCATCACACACCACCTAGCAGTTGACACTTGGGCTCCCCTTCCTGTTTATGTATGCCACACCCTCGGGGCCAGGTGGCATGCAAATGCTGCATGGGTGCAGTCGATGGCCCCAATCATGGCAGGCAGAAATGCAACCTTCTGGAAGTCCTGCACAGTTGATGTACGCTCTGCCTGTGTGCTGGGGAAATGGATGTATTCCAAAGCATGTAGCAGCAATGCATTGAGGAACTGTATGAGGAGGCAGGATGTGGCCAACTGGGTTATGCCTGAGGTGTCCCATGTTGGTCTCTGGAAGGTGCCCGTGGTGAGCAGGCACATGACAGCTGTCACTTTCATCTCCATGGACATGGTGTGGCTCTGTCTGATGGGTGCCTGCATCTCTTCACTGCACAGCTCACAGAGCTGCCTCAGAATGGCCCTGTTCAGACAGTACCGGCCCGCAATCTCCATGTCACTGTAATTCTCAAACGTGATGCAGGCACGGTACCACCTGTGTTGGACATACCGGCGATGGGCCCTTCCTTGGCCACATCACTCTTCCTCCTGCCCGATCACACCCATCATTATGGCCCCCATCATGAAGGGTGCACTATCCGTGGCCCTTACTGTCCAATATCCCCCTTGGTGGTTGGCTGCTGCTGGCTGTGTGCCACCCTGTTGCACTGCCTGGCAGTGTGTCTGTCTGTCTCTCTCACTCTCTCTGCTTCTCTCTCCCTCTCCAATGCCACCTCTGTCCCTCTCCCTCTATGTCTGCCTTGGTCTGTCTGTCTGTCTGTCTGTCTCTCTCTCTCTCGCTCTCTCTATCTGTCTTTCTCTTTCTCTCTCTTTCTCTCACTCTCTCTCACTAGCCTGGTGCAAGTGCTGTCTGTCTGTTTGTGCCCTGTATTTAGAGGAACAAGTCTGCTCAGAGCAACTTCGATTTGCCCCACACTTGTGCCATGGTTTCACGGTTGAATATACCACTGTGCTGGGTATTCATGGGAATGCTCCCTGCACTTGCACCTGCTTTCATTATAGTTGTGCATTGGTGCAATGGATTTTGTGCTATGCAATGGCTCCCACTAAATATGGATCCTTGGTGCAAGTCCACACTTGCACCAGTCCAACTCAGTTGCGCCATGTGCAACTGCTTTGCATATCCAGGTCCTAGTCATTTTTTTTTGTCAGCTGGCTTCTATGATTGGTCCACCATCCCTTGCCACCACATCCCATCCCCAGGGATTTACCTGCTGCCTTCACGGAAATGCACTCTTGATTATCCTCCAGGGTGGGGCCATCAGGGAGCCTCTTCAACTTCTCTGTGAATGGTGCCATGTGGTGATCCAGTGGCAGAGTGCCTTGGCCAAATGCATGGAGTTTGGTGGGGGAGGCAGATGCTCTCCATGCCTCAACTGGTCATTTCCCCCCAATTGTCAGGAGGTGTGGCATGCAAAGATGTAGAAGGGCATATGCACCTATGTCTGTCACACCTCCCTGGAGCCTGCAAGCCTTGGCTGTGACACCCCCGGCCTCCGTGAGAGGTCAGTCAAGCACCGAGTGCTACCGCACATTCCCCTCAGAGGAGGTGAACTGTCTGTATGACACTCGATCCTCCTCCCTAAGCTGATCTTCTGACTCCCGGAGCTTGTATCCAAACACAGGTTGTAGGTAGAGATTCAGCAAATTTAAAATCTGCCGGTGAAGTGAAAGCGAAGTGGCCACTTTGCATTGGCACATCGCTATTTGGAGTGCCCCATAGAAAAAGCACACTTCGCCTTGTTATTATTACTTTGTGTTGTTATTCTGCCTTAAACGTGAAGTAAGGTGGAGTGACAACAATATTGGTAGCACCCTACACACAAAGTCACCAGAATTAATGTGCATCCCCAAAATGCTACTGTCTTGAGTCCAGAAAACTCCCCAGTGCTGACAAAGTGAAATGAGAGCATAACAAGAAATGCAGTCTCCCAGAATTAATGGTGCACTGCAAATGTACAGACAGATTAAGATTGCGCTCAAGCGGTGCATACGAAAGGCACAACACCACCGAACAAGTGCTCACAAGTCACAAATCCAAATCTGGAATGGAATACATTTTGCCAGTTGGGGGATTAGTGCACGGCAGTAACAATCCACTACCAGTAAAGATACCACAAAGCAGTATAAAAAATGCATGCAGGTGCGGTTGATAGCAGGTTCACACTGCTGCAATTACTCTGTGGCAAAATAAAAGGTGTCTGATTTAATGGCTCGCATCGCACACACACTCACACACACTACAAGTAATGAGTAGTAAATTGAAAACCTTTAGTAATATAACCAAATGTTTTAAACAGACAAATTATACACTGCTGCACCACAACAATCAGCAAAAAAGGTCAAGAATTACTGAAAATATTACTGTGTACATTAATACAGGTATACAAGAAAAATATAACCAAAACAGAAAGACTGCCTTTTTCTCCCAGTTAATGTCCCTACACCACAAATATGCCCCTTCCCCAAAGCACACTTTACAGTACACAGTACTGCAACTCACATGCTGTACAGGAAGGAATGTGAATTGCGAATGCCTATGGCTGTACTTCCCTGATGAGCTGAGCCTGTATCATAAAACTCACCAATTTAAAAACTCATATTAATGAGTAAAATGGTGGGGTGGTGAAGCATGGCGAGATACTACAAAACAGGCTTACAATACATCCAAGTAACTAGTAAAAAAATTAATGTTGTGATTCGTGATGTGATTGTGAATCATGATTTGTGACTGCATTTGCGACCATGATAATGAAGAACATGATTTGTGTCACGAGTGACTCGTGATGATGGTCCTAGCTTAAAAACGCATATTAATGAGTACAATGTTCATGCAGAATTATGCACCACACCAGTCCAGAACTCTGAAGGGAAGCCAAACAAACAACTGTGACTTCAGTTACAGATGGTGATTGGGTCCTAAAGAGATGCAAATGCACAGACAGATTAAGATTACGCTGCACACTGAAGAGATGCAGATGCAAAGGCACAACACCTAACCAGTACTCACCATCAGAAATTCAAATCTGGAAAACAATATCTTTGCCAGTTGGGGCGGGCCGTGGCCACTTGGGGGGGGTGGCAGTGTACTGCACTACTGCAGTAACAGTCACTAGTACTAGTACCAATAAAGATACCAAAAAGAAGTACAAAAATCACACAGCTGCAGTGGATAGCAGGTTCACATTGATGAAATTACTATGTGGCACAATAAAAGATGTCTGATTTGATGACACGCATCACACACATAGTCACACACACACACACTAAGTAATGCATAGCAAATTGAAAAACTTCAGTAATATAACCACATATTTTAAACAAACTAGAATTATGCACTGCTGCACCACAATAATAAGCAAAAAAAATGGCAAGAATTATTAAAAATATTACTGTGTGTACATTAACACAGTTATACAAGAAAAATTTCACCAAAACAGAAAGAACTGTCTTTTTCTCTAAGTTAATCTACCTACACCAGAGATACGCCCCTTCCCCAAAGCACACTTCCACTGTGTCTCAGTACGCAGACTGAATGTCGTACATTAACATTCAAAATCCATACACAAAAAATAAACACTCGGACTGAATTGTGTCATTTCGCCAATCTCTAGTTGTAGGCATCACAGATTGACATCTGACCACTGCACCAGTGGGCTGGCCCAAATAGATCTCTTCTGCTGTCACTGCTTCTTATTTTTCTGGCAGTTGTTCATTCTAATGTTCTTGTTCTCTAGCTCTCTCACATGTGTCAACATTTTTAGTGACTCTAGTATGTTTCCCAGGGTTTTGAGGTCTATGTGTCGCTGTTGAGTACTGCTCATCAGTGTTTTCAGTACTCTGAGTGCATTTGCCTGTATTCCAGTTCATTGTTCAGTATTCTTGTGTTTAACAGATGGACAAGAATTGGAGTGGCCTGCCCGTTGAGGGTTTATCAATGGACTTTTCACCTGGTGAAGATGTGGCTACATTTAGTGGGCCAGGTGAGCATTCTAGCTTGGATACCTTGGAACAGAGAATGATGATGATGGCAAATGGATGTAGTTTATAACACCTTGGAGTAGAGCTTCCTTGTGGCTGTTCTTCAGTGGAAAGGTAGTGGTGTACAGCTGCAGCTTGTCAGATCTGCAAGCAGAGCTCCGCAGATGCTGTTCTGTGGTAGGAGTCAGATTCAGATTCAGATTTATATTTATTGTTCAACCATTAGGTCATTACAATTTAAAAATAAGAAATACTTAAATTTATACAATAATGTAAACAAAGCAATATAAAGACAGTACACAACACCAGACACCGCAATGCATATCAAATAGCAATTAAACAGATACACTTCTTAAGTTAAATAAATGAATGCCAAGCAGGAATCAATTCCATATAGTGTATGATAGAGTTCAGTTAATTTTACCATGTGCAATATAATTCTAATTAATTTTTTTTTACTATAAATTCTGAGTTGTCCACAAACTGTAAGTTATATTCCCTACAAAATTCAATTTGGTAACATAATTTAATGGACCCATACAGGTATTCCATATTATCTGACAAAGACAGTCCATCAAGATAAAAGGGTACTATAAAAATGCCCATTTACCCAGTAAGGGGCAATCCATCACTCCCACTGCTTATGAAAAACACATTAACTTTTCAGGTATTCTCTGGAGTCTAGTCTGTCCTATAGTCCTTTTCTGCATTACTGGAACTCCACCCATATAGATCCCACTGTATGACAGTAAGAGCAATATCTCTATGGATTCCCTTTGCCTCTGGGTACCACTATACCAAATAAGGTCTGGGTATTAGTCCACCTTGACTACAAGACCTAGATCAATGTTCCATTAAGGTCAGTCATGGATTGTGTCATCCAATTTGGGAATACATGTCCTGAGTATCCACAATACTGACAAAATGCAAGATAACAACTGGTCCTGTCCCAAAATACACGTTTGGGCCATTGGTCATTGCCTTACCCCAACATTCCTGTACTAAGTAATCATAAATATAACTGACAGTAGTACACATACTGTAGTATACCTCTCCCAGAGTTCCTAGGCAAAATGATTCAATCTTTTCTAAGATAGTCAAACTAAACCCTAAAAGGAAAGAGAAACAATTCAAGAGGTTACATCAAACTCACTTACCCAGTGGTCTAAGTATATTAAAGCACATTCATTATTTCAGCTAAACAAAACACTAAACATTTACCTGGAAACATTTCTAAGATAACTACATGCCCTAAGTGTCATAAAATCCTCTGATAATGCAAAACATAATAGGAATAAAACATGTGGACATTTTTGTAGCTAATGGAAATATATTTAGCACCTATTTGCTAAGTGTTCAATATGGCAAATTCTTTACCTGCTGACATCTCACCACATGTGGTGGGTAATTTGAGTAGTGTCTCCCTAATTGGGACTATCTTACTAAAAATATATAAAATACATTAATGAAACACAGGATAAAAGTAAAAATTAGTACTATCACACATTGTTCACCAATCTCCATTATATAAATAATGTTCAAGTTTAAAAGTGCTTTCAGGATTCACTCACAAAGTTCAAACCCATATTCAGCTTCAAATCCAGAACAGTCAATTCAAAGCACAGAATCCAAGCTTTCCATAAATGTCTGCCAAGTAGCCCCATACAAGTTTCTTATTAGTTTTGGTCCTCCTCTGGCCACATTTTAAGAACAGCTATATTTTTAGTTTGATCACTTAAAACATGCTGCAGACTTATTCCTTTTAAAATGAGATCTGAAATACATGCAGTCATGGCACTTAAATAGACCATTTTCAATATCTCAATAATGAGTCATATACCATGTCACTTATTTCTTTGTGATAGAGTGGGAAATATAAATATAAAATAAGTTCAAAGCAATACCTCTGGAAAAGGAGTCTTTCTAGAGTAAACCGTTTGGAGATGTAGCAAACCAACTAAGCACTTTTATTGTATCCCGACTATGGGGGTCAAAAGACAGGTAGAACTCCAAGACATTTCTAAAAGGAGTTTCTGGTCAAAGTGTCCCCAACTTCTTGTCCCCCAAAAGTCTCCCACTACTTCATCCTTCAGACCTTTCTCCTCCATGCTTTGCATCTTTAAGAATGCACTTCTGAGAAAGAGAAAAAACAGAAATTCTGCTCCACTAAGCGCAATAACTTTTGAGTAGCTTCAGACTTAACAGAGACCCTCCCATCCCAGGCAACAGTAGCACACCTCTTATTATCTGAAATGAGCCCCTCAGCAGATATAGTACAGATCTGCTTACACCTTGCTCTCTCAAGGCTCATCTTGAGTCCTTGCAGGAAGGCTTCCATCTCTGTTCCATCCAAGTTCCAAGTTAACTGGGCACTCTTTCTCTGATGGTATTAAACTCACTGATGGTACTCATAATAACACTTAGCCAACATTTACATTTACATTCAGTGCTATGAAAAACAAGCCTAGAGAACCCAAAAGTTAATCGAAATGCAGCTCAAACCTGGAGTGACAAGGAGTGGAACATCACCACAGCCATCTTGCTGCTCTGCTACCTCTCCCCACATCTAGCCCCCATAGTTAGAGCCATAGTGCCATTCTGGGAGCAGTTACCCTCAGCAGCAGGTCTTCAGTTGGGAATTCAATGGGAGTGAGGCTCCTCAACAGTGGACTTTATTTGGAGTGGTTTGACTGACTCATGTCGAGTGCAACATTATGGTCACAGACAAATGTTAAATCTGTTCCCCCACATTCCTGGAAAACATCTATGTAAAACTGGGCTGGGAAATATTAGCAAATTCTGATTTCATGAAAGTTTGCAAAAGCCCATGATATTCTGTGAAATGTGAAATTTTCAGAAATTCTTTAACTGGCTGTAACTTGGTCAGTGTTATAACTACAGATCTGACATCTGGCATGGTTGTTCTGCTGAGGTTCATGACATTTGAGTGAGGGTTGGGAAGCTATAGAGGCTCACAGCCTAACAATTTATTATTTATGTAAACATTTCTGAAAATATTTCAATGCTTACAGCTTAGCCATCTTTAGAGCAAGACAATTGAAAATTTATATTCATACTTTCTTGAAAGAGTCATAGAAACTGCGGAACAGAGAGGTAATTGGTTGTATAAATTGTAAGTTACAGGAGTTCAAAATGTCACTGTTTATTTGTTAATATTAATAATAATATATTTATTTATTATACGCCTTTAAATTATCAAGGCACATTACAGGGAATTAAAACAGAAGATACAAACAACAATATATAAATATGCAATAAAATCAGAAATCAGCCTTATTACTCAGAATATGCCCTGCTCATAGGTCACGTGATGCAGAGCACCTAGAAGCAGCACTTCTTCGGAGCTCTCTCCTTACATCCGAAATAACTAATTTTCTTCCCTAGTATCGAGGTACAGCGCTAATCAACCTTAAACTTGAAGAGTTTACAGCATTGCTGACAGCAAGGATTGACTTCTTACCAGAAGCAAACAGGAAAACGGGGCCGAAATAACAATGGAAGCGGAGATGAAGCAGGCCATGATTAAGCATAGCCCACCACCTACCCCCGAGAAATCTACTAAAAAGCCCAAACATCAAAGCTCCGGGGGATCTACAAAAACCAGCTCCTCCAACACTTCAGGGGTCCCCCTAACTGAGGATAGATTCCTCCAGGAGCTGATGCCTTTCAAGGAGAACCCTGGAAGATATTTCTACAGAACTTAAATCCCTCAGAGGCGACCTCAGCACTCTATCCATTAGAATGGGGGACTCAGAGGCGAGAACCTCATCTCTAGAGAGTTGGAGGGCGAAGACGGATCCTGAGCTGGTACAACTCAAGCAACAACTTTGTAAACTACAACTAAAGACAGAAGATTTAGAAGGGCAAAGCAGGAGGAATAACTTACTAGTCCTGGGCCTACCCGAAACAGAGGAAGGAGCGGATACTACTGCTTTCCTCCAGAAATTCTTCACAAAGATTGTTGGCCCATCTCCCTTCAACCCTCAATACCATCTGGAGCGAGCCCACCATTTCTTGAGGCCGAAACCCTTGTCCGGTGCTCCCCCAAGGCCTATCATCGTCAAGTTCCTCAGTTATCTGGAGAGGCAACATGTGCTTACTAAATCAAGGGAGCTTGAAGCTATTCTATGGAATGGAGCTAAACTACGCATTGCCCAGGACCTCCTTTTTGAGATACGCCAAAAGCGGGCAGCTTTTCATCCAATAGTTACCAAGTTATTAGCGGCAAGCATCCGCTACAAGATGGTATATCCCACCAAGCTGCAAGTGATGATTGATAGTGTGTGGCACTCTTACGACTCTCCTGAACAAGCAACCATGGACCTTACTTCCAAAATGCCCAACTTGTTTAAATCTGGATGAACTCTCTTTGGACAGCCCGATCCTTAATATTTATAACGTTTGCTCAGCTCAATCTTTCTTACCTTTTTTGAGTAGCCTAATGTCTGGCCCTTGACCCCCAGGGATATGCGGTGTCGGTTGGAGGGGCCTGTGCGAGGCCTCCCAGGCCTGGTCCCATCACCCGCGGGTAGATACGCATAGCCTAATTGGTAGTTAGGTGGAACTCTCGTTCAGCGGGCGTTCCTGCTGACTGATTTCATAGCCGGACCTTCTGGTCCTCCAATTTCTTAGTCCCCCTTTCATTTCCTTGTTCTCATGGGGCCGCCAGCGTCTGAGGTTGTCCCATGGGTCATAATATGACCCTCATCCTTGAAGCAATCGAATTAACACCACAGGCTAACTCTTATGATGCCCCTCGGGATAACTGCCATTCCCAAAGTAGGTGAAATACTGCAATATGTTTCATAGCCATCGTATTATTTCAGGTGTGACCTACCTAGAGGTCCCTATCTCTGTTTGCTTCCCGGTTAATTTCCTGGGTATAAAATGGGGTGCATTTACTCCTTCTCAAGCTGGGTGGTGTGGGGAAGCTCCGAGACGGAGCTAGCTCAGGTAAGCTGCGTAACGCACTAGAGAAGGGGGGAAAGGTAGCATTCCATGGGAGGCACTATGATCTCTGTTACTTTCGTTTTCTTATGTTGATCTCAATAGTCTCAGAACTTAGTCTTCTCTTTTGCAATGTAAGCCTAAGCTTTGCCTTCCATCGAATGGCTCCTTACCGGGTCCAGTCCTTGGTAATAAGTTTAGATGGTTCTAAAATTGTTTTCACATTTACCAATGGACTACGTTTATATAGTTGGAGGGGTTTTTTGGGGGTGGGTTTTTTTTTCACTTCAAAACCTGTCTCGCTGAATATAAGACCTAATGTTGATAGAGGTTGGTCACTATTATTTGTATGTTTGAGTAATGCCTCTTGCTGGAAGGGACGGGTCTACTATTGCGAAATTCGATCTCAGGGATGGTTGGGGATGAGAAGGGGGGGAGGGAATTGGATATGTCTTACTCACGGAACTGAAAAGGGGTGGGAGGATGTGCCTTAAGACAGGTTTTTTTTTTCTTATCACTGTTTATTAGTTCCCCGCCCATAATGAAACCATATGCCAGTAACCTCACTTAAAATTGCCACGTGGAATGTCAGAGGTGTCAGAGAAATGTCCAAGAGATGCCAGGTCCTCAAGCACTCTGCCCTCTTGAATATTGATATCCTGCTGGTGCAAGAAACCCACTTAATGACCTCTGAAATTAGGGGCTTAAGATGACAGGGATATTTTCAGTCTTTTGCAGCGGAAAGCTCTTCAGGGAGCAGAGGGGTAGCCATATTGATTAAAAAACACGTACCGTTCTTGGCAGAAGAATGCCTGATGGACCAAGAGGGCAGACTTGTCATAGTCATGGGTACTCTCAATAACGCTAAAGTGGTTCTGGGTTCCATCTACAGTCCGGGGGGAAGGGACCCGGACTTTCTCATGCAATTAGCAGAGAAGCTAAGTAAATTTCTGCCCTCCCAGTTAATAATCGGTGGGGATTGGAACGCAGCTCCATCTCAGGATCTAGACAGGTCATACAGACCTTTAAAGCCACTTTCACCCCTGCAGCTTGCTTTGAGGGATTTCGTAGATTTGTTAGGGCTGTGTGACCCTTGGCGTCTACTAAACCCTTCCAGCCGCATGTATACATTTTATTCTTCAGTTCACCAGACGTGGTCCAGAATTGATTTCATTCTGGTTAGCAACACTCTCATGTCAGATATTATCCAGGCCGGAATTGAACCAATTGTCCTATCTGACCATTCAGTCGCATGGATCTCAGTCATCCCGAATGTACAGAGCCAAAGAGACTCATCTTGGAGGCTAAACACACAGCTTTTGAAGGAGGAACGTATTATTTCCCACATCAAATTGTTGATCTCGTTTTTCATGGTGACTAACACTGGGTCAATTGGCAGAGAAGACTTGATCTGGTCCTCCTTCAAATGTTTTCTTAGGGGAGAATTTATCAAGTTAGCCTCCAGGAGGAAAAAACAGAGAGAGGCATGGGCTTTAGAACTGCTGAGTCAGATCAGACTTGCAGAAGCCACCCTTTCCCGAACATCCACCCAAACAGATTTAGAGTCCCTAATGAAGCTCCGGAATGAATACGCAGACCTGGTGAGGGAAAAGGTAGAGTATGCCATCCTTAGGGCCAAAACTCACTACACTGATCAGGGCGATAAACCCGGGAGAATGTTGGCCCTTCGGTTACATCAGCTAGAGGGCTCGAGATGGATCCCAGCACTGTCTTCTCCTGACGGATCACTTAAGACTTCTCCCAGGGACATTTCCCAAATCTTTGAAGCCTACTACAGGAGTCTATACAGTATGGGGTCCAATCGGCCCACTATTACCCAAATAGATCGATTTTTAGATGGTATCTCGCTCCCATCCTTACAGGTCTGCAGCAGGAGCTTTTGATTTCTCCCATTACCCAGGAAGAAGTGGAGAAGGCAATTCGAGACTTAGCTCCTGATAAATCCCCAGGTCCGGATGGTTTCCCTTCCAACTTCTACAAGGTTTTTTGTAAGGAGATCACCCCCTTGCTTATGGGGTTGTTTAAGCATATGTTTACTAATGACCCCCTGGACCATACTCTGCTGGAGGCAACGATTGTTCTGATCCCAAAACCAGATAAACTCCTAAGTGAACCAGCCAGCTATAGCCCAATCTCATTGCTAAATCATGAAATGAAAATCCTAACCAAAATCCTGTCTTATCGAGTTAAGCAGATCTGGGTTAATTTATTGAGCCCTGAACAAGTAGGGTTTGTACAAGGCAGATCCCCGGCTGACCATTTACGTACCCTGGCACACATTTTTGACTCTGCCCAAGACTCCCCAGCACCCATGGCCCTGGTCTCGTTAGATGTGGAAAAAGCCTTTGACAGGGTCCATTGGGACTTCCTCTGGGCTACCCTTAAATGAACGGGGTTCCTGGACATGTTCATTCAGTGGATCAAAATGGTCTACAAGTCTCCCACAGCCAGAATTTTCTGCAATGGTGTTTTTTCATCTTGCTTCCCATTGCACACGGGCACCAGACAGAGATGCCCTCTCTCTCCTTTCCTGTTCAACCTATTCCTAGATCCCCTTCTGCTCGCCATTAAGAACTCTCCCCAGGTAACAGGCTGTTCAATACAGCAACAAACTCTGACCCTATCAGCCTATGCAGATGACATACTGCTACACTTATCCAATCTGGAGGACTCCCTAAGCTCTGTACTACAAATTATTACTAAGTTCAGAAAGGTAGCTAACTACAAGCTAAATGTATCCAAATCAACCATTTTCCCACTAAATGATAACACATTTCATGTTAATTTCACCCACTTTGACATGCTATGGTCCTCCTCATCATTGAAATATTTAGGTATCCATTTAACCAGAGACCCTGCAATTTGCAAGAAACTTAACTTAGATGATTTGATCTCCAAAATACAACAGGATCTTTCAAGGTGGTCTGCCCTTCCTTTATCACTATGGTGCCGTATAAACATCATCAAAATGAATGTTTTGCCCCGAATTTTCTACCCTTTAAATTTATTGAATATTTTCCTTCCTATGTCCTACTTTCAGAAGCTCCATTCAGCCATCACTAAATTCATTTGGCGTGGTAAACACCCCAGGTGAGCCTTCTCTAAACTTAACCTACCCAAGGAGAAGGGGGGGCTTTGCCGTCCCAATTTTATAGTATATTATTGGGCTAGTCATTTTTCCAAATTAGGGAGGTGGTATGATATGAAGCCTGGAGGTTATGTCCCTGTATGGTTGCAGCTGGAAAGGAAACTGATAGACAAGTATAAACTCTATTCACACAGAGCCTACTATTACTCCCCCTCTGCTATACCCCAGCAATTACAAAATAGTCCCTTAGGGGTCTCCATCAAGGTCCTCTCTCAGTACTGGAAATTCATTAATATCTTGGTTAAAAGAGATATAGCTCAGCCTCTTACCTTAAACCCCAATATTAAGATCAATGGCTCCTCAATCCCCTTTGATTGGCTCCCTCAGTTGCAGGATTGCAGGGTGGACAGCCTTTTTTCCCAAGAGACCCTCCTCTCCTCGACAGAGATCATGAAGAAGCTTAACATACCCCAAAAATGTATATTTAAGGTCTTTCAACTGTGATATCTCATGATCTCCTCCTTTGGTATATCAGTCGCTCCATCCCAAACCAAGTCCATCTTGGAACAGATCCAGGAGCATGCAACTAAGCCCCACAGCGTGTCTAAGATATACTCTTATCTACTGGACATTAAATACCTGACTCCCCTAAAAGGTTCAAAAATCTGGGACACCTTTCTTCCAGATTCTCCTGTGATTTGGGGTCAGATCTGGGGTGACGTCCACAAATACCTCACTCAGGACAGGCATAGACTAACTCAATACCACATTCTAAACAATTTATACTACACACCAGTTAAACTGGCTAGATTAGGCAAACTGACCTCAAATACTTGTACTAGATGTGGCAGTGCCAAAGGTAATCTGGTACATGTTCTCTGGTATTGTGGCAAAGTGTCTCCTTTATGGTCTTTAATTCAAACTAAATTGGACCCACTCCTGGGGCTTAATGATTTGTTCACTATTGAAATCTGCATCTTAGGGTCGTTCAGTAATATTCAGGTCCCAGAGCATAGGGTTTCACATGGCTTTAATCTCGATAACAGTGAAAAGATTAGTTCTCAGACATTGGATGGACCAATCAACCATATCATATGAGCAATGGGTCAAAGAGATGTCTTTGTACTTTCAAACTGAGAAAATTATAGCAAGCACCCGGAACTGTATGAAATCTTTTAATAAGAAATGGGGCAAGCTGTACGCTCTTTACCTGCACTAATGGTGTGATATATCACCTCTGAATGTTTGATTTATGTTAGATGTCAAGAGTCGTGGGCATGATATTTGGAAACCCCTTTTAATATGTCTGCACATTGCTTTTCTATTCAGATCTCTTTAAGGCACGTCCTGGGGAGAGGGAGGGTGGGGGTGGGGGTACTATAGTATCAGGGTATAGTTTTATTTTAATTTTATTTGTAACCGTAATTCACTCCTTGCCTGTAACCGGATTATGAGTCCGACCTGGTTATAGTTCATGACCAACACTTATGATGTATGTAATTTCTGTTTTATGTTAAAATGCAATAAAATTTGGAATTTCAAAAAAAGAATATGCCCTGCTCCATAAATAGGTCTTCAGAGCCTGTTTAAACCCCCCAGTGTTGCACACTCCTAAAGCTGATGGCATAGAGAATTCCAAAGGGCTGGGACCATGTACAAAAAAGCCTAGGCCCCCAAAGATTTTAAAGATGCCCTAGGAATCTCTAGCAACCCCTCATCAGCCAAGCGGAGCAATCGCTTGGGGCAGTAAGGAGACAGAAGCTCTTTCAGATAATCTGGGCCAAGTCCATGTAGGGTTTTATAAGTCAGTAATCTTACTTTGAAGGTGATCCACCACTGAACTGGCAGCCAGTGCAGTTTGCGCAGCACCAGTGTGATATGGGAAGTCTGAGGAGTCCACATCAACAACCGGGCCACAGCTTTCTGCACCAGCTGCAGGTGGTGGATACCAACCCCCGGAAGCCCAAAGTACAGGGAATTGCAGTAATCAAGGTGCGAGGTCACAAAGGCATGGATCAGTGTGGGAAGGTCACTGGTCGGAACAAGGTGATTGTTCCTAGTGATGTTCCTCAGATGGTAAAAGGATAACTTAATGACAGCCGACACCTGAGATCATAGTGTCAGCCCATCATCAAGCATCACCCCTGGGTCCCACACCAGTTCAGAGGTAGTAAGCTGTGAGCCCCCCAGGAAAAGCCCCATGGGCTGACCAGCCCCTAACCCCACTATCTGGCAACCTGGATCCACAACCATCACCTCCGTCTCCATGAGTTCAACTTCAACCAGCTGGAATTCATCCAGTCCTGTATTTCAGTGAGGTAGTTATTAAATACCAAGAGTGCACTATCCTGGTCAGGTATGAAAGACAGGTAGAGCTGGGTATCATCAGCATAGACGTGAAACCTCAGTCCATACCATCTTACAATGTCTCTGAAGGGCAGCATATACACCACAAACAACATGGGGGACAGCACAGAACCCTGAGGGACCCCATATGACAGAGCGAGAGGGTCGGCGGAATAAATCCCCGACACCACCCTCTGAGTTCTGCTAGTGAGGAAGGACTTAAACCACCTGAGGACCAAACTGGTCAGACCACAGATGAACCTCAGGTGCTCGAGCAGTACTCCATGATCCACAGTGTCAAAAGCTGAGGAGAGATCAAGAAGCACAAAGATGGACTGGCTTTTCCAATCTCTCACCATCAGGAGATCAGTGAACACCTGAACCAGTGCAGTCTTGGTACTGTGCCTCTGTCAAAAAATGGATTGGAGAGGTTCACAAATGTTATGGGTGGTCAAATGGTTCTCCAGCTGTACGGCCACTACCTTCTCAATCACCTTCCCCACAAAGGGGAGGTTAGAGCTAGGTCTGTAGTTTGCCAGGCAGTCTGGGTCCAGAGAAGCTTTCTTCAAGAGGGGTGTCACCACTGCCTCCTTATGGGAGCTGGGAAACTCAGCCGACTCAAGGGAGCACCAGACTATCTGTGCCAGGACTGGGCCAATGATGTCACAACAACCCATAATCAGGGAAGTTGGGCCCGGATCCTAACTACAGCACATAGGACACATACCCAGGACAATCTGCATGACATCCACAAACTCCAGCCAGTTAATGGTACTGCAGCAGAAGTGACGGACAGTGGCTAGGCACCAATCACCAGCATCTCCACAGAGTGTGTCGATCAGATCTCTTCCCTAATGTTGGCCATCTTATCCACAAAGTATCGAGTGTGCTCCTCACACTCCAACTGTGAAAAGGCTTTTCAAACCTACAGGCAGACTGGGTTACACAGCCTGTCTACAGTTCAAAAGAGCTGAGATGGTTGGTTCTGAGTGGCAACAATCACCCTGGACAGGAACTCTGCCTTCTTACGGGAGATTGCTGACTCGTAGAATTGATAATGCTATAGTAGTGTAAGATGGTCGGCCTCCAGGGCGGATTTCCACCAGCAATGCTCTAACCTTTGTCCTAGTCACCACAACTCCCTCAAAGTCCCATCAAACCATGGGGACCTAGGGTGGAGGGAGAGAGAAGGAAAACGGACTGGAGTGACAGAATCCAATGCTGTGGTAATAACCTTGTTATAGGCCAGAACTAAAGCCTCTGGGTTCCTGCTTGCCACAGGAAATTGCGATAGGTTGAGCACCGCCGCAAGGCCTTCATGGCTCACGTCCCATAAAGGGCAGTACCTGACCATCTCCACAGGGGTAGGCCTATGAAAGGGGATGAATAAATAGAATCTCATAGTGTAGTGATTAGACCACCTGACAGGTTCCACCCCCACATCAGAGGCGTCAATCCCCAGGAGAAAAAAACAGGTCAAGGGAGTAGCCATGTTTATGAGTAGCAGAGGTAAAAATCTGTGTAAGGCCTAGTGATGTCATCAACTGGAGGAAGCATTGTCCAAATTGTGAGAGTTCATCATCAATCCAGGCATTGAAGTCATCCAGGACCATCAACTTGGGTGACTCAAATGCCAGATTGATCACAAAGTCCGCTACTTGCTAAAGGAATAGCTTCTCATCCCCGGGTGGATGGTAGATGAGGGCTATCCAACAGCCTACACCTGCTACTATGGTGCACTCAAAAGACCCAGCATCCTTAACTAGTACACTCACGAGGCCTGATTCAGTCTTGAAACAGACCACAACCCCCATAATCCAATCTCGAGCGATTGTATCACGAGTACCCCATCGGAATTGCAGCCTTAAGTAACAAGCTTAGCGTTCTCCATTAGACAGTTCGGTGATGCACCAGTCTGTTGTCCCAATGAGATCTGCTATAAATGCAGTCTTGTTCTTAACAAATCTGGCTTTGCATAACACTGCTCGAATTTGGACTGGTCTCCTGGGCTAAATAGTGTGAAAATTATCAAACTATTTGGTTGTGTATAGCTTTACTGCTATTGCAGGTATACACTCAAGATTTGACATGTGTACTGAAGTAAATATGTCCTGGAATCTAATTAAGTTGGATAAATGTGGTTTTGTAGGTTTAAATTTATTGCAGATACTTCAGAAATTACAAATTACTCATTGCCAAAGTGTGTTCAAAAAGTCAAAGAAACATATTAGGAAATGCCTGTACAATTCCATTTGTGGAATTTAACTTTCTACATAGTACTTAACAGCACTGAATCACCTTTCCTGCACTAGCATCATGGCCCTGCAATACCCCTCCCACACTCCTGAAATAGCGATGCCCAGCATTATGCTCCATTCATTATTGGTAATTTGCAGTCTGAGTCAGGATTCTGTGATGACAAGAATGTCAAATAAGTGCTATAAGGTCTCAGCACATAGGAGATCTACAGTACAGTTGCTAGTGGACTTCATAAGCTGAAGCATGCTATAAGAAACCCTTGTGTGTTGCCAAATTGCACTGATTATGCTACACTCATGGAGAGCCCAGGTCTAGGATTTTGTTCCACAGCATCTGCATGTAATAGCAGAAAAATTCAGGGAATGGTTATCATGTGAAGGAAGTAGTCATTTATTTATTTGAAAATTGGTAACTGGGAAAGGCAAACTTTGTGATAGCTCCATTCCCAGGTGCAACAGGGGAGGTGGGGGGTGGGCAGGAGGGGAATATAGGGTACAAAGTCAGGGAAAAAGCAACAAGATGCACAAATGCCAGAATAAATCAGGTGATGAGACCTGCCGGCACAAAAAATCAATTAGATAATTAAACAGGATAATATATTGCAATAAAGTTCTAGAGCAAATAAATAGATACAGAGAATAGGTTAGGGCTGAAGACTGAGAATTATATTATACATAAGGAGCTTGTCAGTTTACAATGTCCAACTAATTAACTAACAGAGGACCTAGAGGCACAGGGAAGACATGACAAACATTGGGAGACAAGTTGGTAGGTATGCTGGATGAGAGAGACCAGCTAAAAAGAAGTGAGAGGAGACACAGTTGGTGTTCATCAAGGTTATGGACCAACACAGTGAGGGCAGGTAAAAGGAAAAGCAATGTGAGAATGCAGAAGTGTCTTGCGAGGGAGGTAAGATGGGCATAAATAGAGTGCAAAAGAAAGTTCCAGAGTAAGTGCAGGCTACCCAAGTAAAAGAGTTTCCCAGGTGGTGAAAAAAAATCAGAAGTAACAAAAGAGCAAGTGTTTCAGGAGTGAAGACAGTAGGTTGAGGGTGCAGAAGTGGAGATCAAGTCAGATACATAGGAAGGAAGAGACTGAAACCAGAATTTGGAAAGTATGCTTCCCTGCTTCTTCCTCATGTTGTGTATTGTGGACAAATATGGAGTTGTTGGGACAGAGAGTGAGTGCAGCAGAGTGCCAGATGGAATCAAAGTTTGGGGTTCAGTGGGATAAGGGAGGGATAGCAAGTAGTTCTCAACAGGAGGAGGGGATGCAATTTTAATATTACCATAGTGATAGTTACAAGAGCTGATAGGGGGTTAAGGTCCACCATGGGTATTACTAAACCGATGGGGAGTAGACAGGAAGGGGATTGTGGCTGTGAGGGAAGCAGTAAGAAATGAGAATAAATAAGACTGGTATGGGAGAAGAGAATTCTAAGGGCTTTATAGTGTATTTATACATTTTAGAGGGCTACAGTGTATAATAATAACAGTGACAATGAAACATGGAAACAAAAATATAGAATTTGTCTGCAGAAAAAGTCCCCGTGGCTCATCAAGTCAACCCAGCTCTTCCTTTTGCATCTGTGTTGATTGTGAATGCCTTAGCAATCTTTCACTCCCCCCCCCCCACAAATGAGTCACTGGGCTGGATTTTCAAAGGCTAGGGAATGACGCATGGAGTTTGCGTCAAAACAAAATGACACCGGGGTACCCTGCACCCACCATGTGTCATTTCTGATTTTAGAATGCTGCTTGCATCCAAAACCGGGCTTCCTGTGTCAAACCGGCTCACTCAAGGCTTGCAATAAAGTTCTGACTGTTCCATAGTGGAGAGGGCCCATGTGCCACTACAGGGATGCAGCATCCCCTTTTATGGGATTCCCAAAACTACATGGCCCACCCATGCTGAGAGGGGCCTTGTACCACTACAGGGATGCAGAATCCTTTTTGTGGGATTCCCAAAACTATCGTGGCCCGCCTGTGCCTAGACCAGCCAGAGGTGGTTTAATGGCCCTGTGCATCACCACCATCCACAGCTGAGGGACGGCCATGGAGACCGGCAGGCACTATGACCACCAGTGTAGTTATGTGAGTATTCATCATCCGTGATTGTGGTATCATATAAGGTTTTGTGTAACAGACAGTGCAATTCAGGGACAATAATTACTGAGAAAGTGCTAGAGGAAATTGTTTATTTTGATGCCATCCATTCCAATGAGTTGGAGTCCCACAGCCAGCAACATATTAGTGGAAGGGGCATGGTATTGTTAGCACAGGTTTTGTTACATGACAAAGGTACTCGAATGTCTCATGCCATCTTCTCAAGGATGTTCCTGTTCAGTAGGACCATTGCACTGGATGACTGCTTCAGGGCTTGAAAAACTGACAGTTATCCTTGCCCTGGTCAGTTGCTAGTGTAGGTAGCATTTGCAGTTGGGTTCAGAAGTGAGCAACTGGGTGATCAGAAGTGATCACTTGCAAGTAACAGCCACTGTTTGTGGGTGGCTACACTGATCCAAAGGGCATATTGGGACAGCCAGCAGCACTGTATGATTGGTGGAAGGCATGTCTAATCAGTGGTGACTGCAATCTGACAGAGTAAACTGGGCAGTCTTGTGCACAGTGTTGGCCTCAACTATACCCTTGCTTGTTGCACAGCTTTGGTTTATAGTGCTGATATGCTGCTTACAGCACAATTGCCAGTGTCACCCGTCAGAAGCTGTGGGAGTGCTGGGACAGTGTCATCTTTAAAGTCATGTCAGTGTAACTGTATCACTCTTTCATCAACATTGAATTTATACAAACATATGAAGAAGCCAGCAGAAGAAGGCCAGTTGGTCTATCAAGTCTGCTAGTATTGCAGGGTCCATAGCTTTTCTGCCTTCCCTCCCCACTCCTCCCATCCTCCCTACCCATGACCCTTACCCTCCCCCTGTGCCTGTCCCAGCCTCTCTTAAAGCTGCCCACTGTCTTCAATGAGATTACCTCTTCTGGCAGTGCATTCCAAGTGTCCATCACCCTCTCTGTGAAGAAGTGCTTCCTGGCCTCCCTCCTAAACCTCCCACCTCCAGCTTAGGACTGTGCCTTCTTCATGTTATGGTTGCCACTCAGCTTAAAGAGACTTTTCTTATCAACCTTATTTATCCCTTTCAAACACCTGAAGGTCCCAATCATGTCCCCTCTCACTCTCTCCTGTCTTCCAGGGAGTACATGTCCAGTACCCTCAACCTCTCCTCATATGCCTTACCCTGCTGACCAGCTATCATCTTTGTAGCCCTCCTCTGGACCTTCCCCAGCAGGTTAATGTCCTTTTTGAGGTTTGAGCACCAGTACTGAACTCCATACTCTAGATGTGGCCTCATCAGTGACCTGTACAAGGGCAGTATAACCTCTTTTCTCCTACTACTGATCCCCCTACATATGCATCCCAGCATCTTGTTTACCTTTGCTACTGCTTTATTGCATTGTATGGAGTGCTTCAGGTCACTAGTGATTATCACTCCCAGATCTTTCTCCTCCTCTGATGAAGATACTCAGACTCCATCCAGGTAGTACTCTGTCCTAGGATTCTTGACGCCGATATGCATAACTTTGCATTTCTTGGCATTGAAGCCAAGCTGCCATATCCTGGACCACCTCCCTAGCTTTTCCAGATCTTCCTGTATGTCTGTGTCCCTTCAGCTGTGTCCACTCTCCTACAGAGTTTGGTGTCATCCATGAATAGACACACTTTGCCCTTAATGTCATCTTCAATGTCATTGACGAAGACATTGAACAACACCGGGCACAGCACCGAGCCCTGCGTGACCCCACTGGTTACCTGTCTGGTGCCTGATAACTCTCCCCCCACAACCACTCTCTGAGTTCTGTCCTTCAGCCAGTTTTCCACCCATCTAGCCATCTTCACCCCAACCTCAAGATCCACCAACTTCCTGATCAACCTTTTGTGGAGCACAGAGTCAAAGGCCTTGCTGAAATCAAGATAGAGGATGTCTACTACTTGGCCCCTGTCTACTGTCTTAGTGACACAGTCAAAGAAGTCAATCAGATTTGTTTGACATGATCTCTCCCCCATGAATGGTATCCTGTGAGGAGGGCGCATGGGGAAGGGCATCATCCGTAATGGTGACCCACTCCCCAGTCAATCCCTCACGGAGATGGGAGTGTAGGGCGGCTGGATTGGGGGGCTCAGTGAAAATAGTGATAGGATGTCACTATACCTACATGCATGGGGGGGGAAGTGAGTATGCCAAGTGTGGGCTGGGAGGGAACATAGGATCTGTAGGGGGTGGCAATTTTTGCCTCCTATCTGCTGGCAAGGGCTCTGTATTTTATGGCCTTATCTCCCTGCTTGGGGATCATTCTACATGGCACTGGGGGTCTAGAGACCTTTTGTGGTTACATGAGTGACTTTGTGATCCCTAGCCACCACCCTCTGAGGATGCCAGCACGAAGGACCGAAGTCCAGGCAAGAAGCAGTGTGGAGACGCGGCTTCTGCCAAGTGCCCAACAGCACCCTCCCCTCCCAACACCATCCAATAACCAGATCAGTGCCAAACCTTCTCTGGGAGAGGAGAACTGTTGGATGACAGTTCAATACAATGCCTCCCCAACCCCTCCGCTTAGCCCTGATGGCTCTGGCTCATTTCTGAACTTGGATTGTAGGTGCAGTGTGAGGTGTGGTGTCCAACACCTCAACCCTTAGTGCCACCAGGCCAGTGGAAGAAATGCTTTCTGACATCTCTCATAAATCCTTTCCCCAAACCAGCTTTACTGAGTTTTCTTTGGTGCTTGTGTTCCCGCTCAGATTCTTCAACTCTCTATCGACATTGTCCCATGTAGGCATTTGCATGTCGCAGTCATGCCTCCCTCTCATTTTCTCCAGCATACATAACTGTCATCCCTTCATCTCACAGGTGTGGAACACTGTTCCTTAAAATGTGGCACAAAAGGCCAAATTACTCAAATCTTTATTATCCTCAAGGAAAGTCTGGTAACATTTCTGGAGGATAATAATCTCCAGGACTGCAGACAGCATGGGTTTGTCTCTGGCAGATCCTGCCAGACAAACCTGGTGGACTTTTTCAATTGGGTGATGCAGGCACTGGACAAGGATCATGTGGTGGACGTCTTATACCTGGGCTTCAGCAAGACCTTTGATTCAGTGCTACATGGTAGGCTGACCAGCAAACGGATCAACCTGGGATCAGGAAGGAAACTAATTAGATGGGTCAAGGAACTGGTTACAGGATAGACAGCAGAAGGTAGTAGTTGGGGGTGAGGTATCTGAGCCCAGGTCAGTAACAAGTGGAATCCCACAGGGCTCAGTGCTGGGACCAATGTTGTTTAACATTTTCATTGCCGACATCGCAGAAGGGATAAAGAGTAATATCAGTGTCTTTGCTGATGACACCAAGATCTGTGTGGAGGTTGATGGAGAGGAAGGCAGTACAGTACTCCAGGAGGATTTGGCAAAACTGGAGGAATAGTCTAACACATTGCAACTTGGGTTCAGTGCCAAGAAGTACAAAGTCATGCACTTGGGAGCCAGGGACCCCAGAAATAGTTACTGGTTGGGGGGAGTGTAGTCATTCAAGTCAAAGGTGGAGAAGGATCTGGGTGTACCAGTGACAGGGGAAATGAACCACTCAGCCCAGTGCAAGAAGGCAGCAGCAAAGGCCAACAGAATGCTGGGGTGCATCACAACAGGAATTACCTCTAGGAGACAGAAAGTCATTCTGACCCTGTACAGGTCCCTGGTGAGGCCTCACTTGGAGTACTGTGTGTAGTAGTGGTGCCCCTACTTTAAAAAGAACATCAAGCTATTGGAAGGGGTATAGCACTGGGCAACAAAAATGATCCTGGGATTGGGAGCTAAAGCTAATGAGGAGAGACTGAGAGAACTCAATATGTATTCCCTGGAGGACAGAAGGGAGAGAGGTGATGTGATTGTGACCTTCAAGTACCTAAAGGGTATGAACAGAGTAAGCATCAGAAGTATTTTCCAATGAAAAGGTGGAAGGGAAACCAGGTGGTACAGTCTAAAGTTGGAAGGCAGCAGATTCAGGAGGGAAATGAGGAGGCAATATTTCACTGAAAGGGTGGTGGCAGGGTGTAAACACTGCTGGATTAGGTGGTATCACTGCAGACAGTGGGCAGCTTCAAATGGGGGTGGGACAGGTTCAGAGGGAGAGTTCAGACCATTAGGGGGGCAAAGAGTGTGAATGATACATGGACAAAATTAATGGGGGGAATCAAGGGAAGGGGGCAGCTTCAGTCTGAAAGATTGAAGTGCTGCACACTCGGGCAGATTAGATAGATCAATAGGCCTGTATCTGCTGGCAATTTCATATATTCATATGATAAAAACTCTCAGAACAATATGGAAAGTTGTACTTCCATGCTCACAAAGGTTGCTGCTCATCGAGCAATGTATTATTCATATTTTTTTTTGCCTTTTTCTTAAAAACCTTGGTGTAGACTATGAGACAGCACCCTGTCAATGTGGAACACAGTTTTTGTGAGATAAAATAAGGAACTTTTCCTCATAAGGTGGAACAATTGACAAGTATGCCAGCATGCACATGTTCAGATCCTCCAACCTCCCAATGTAAGTCCTTTCCTGCTGATCTTGGATATTTTTGATTATCCACCTTTGTACTCCCTCTGTCCTGGCCACCACCCTCACTCTGTCATTTTTCTTGTGTGAGCTCCAGAATGGCACACAGTACTCCAAGTGAGGATGCACCAGGAACCTGTACAGTGACAGAATCACTTTACTTCTACTACTGCTGATCCCTCCTCCTACACCACCCAGCATCCTATTTGCCCTCCCTACTACTCTGTCACACTGCGGTGTAGCCTTCAGACTGTCGATATTATTACAGTTTCTTCGTTTCCCTCTTCTTGATCATTCTTTCCACTGCAACCCCCAACCACCCCATTCTGTACTCTGTTTTTAAATGTTCCACCCTGTATACATCACCTTATCATTAACCATGCTATATCAGTAATGTTAAATAGAAGTAATGATCAAAGTAGGTAATTCAGAATGCAGTACAATAATCAATTTTTAAAGTGCATTAAACATTCAGCATAATGGCTATTGTTATCTACAGATACCTGCACTAAGGTTAGATATGATATTCAAGGCAATACAACAAAATCTTTGCCCTCATTAAGAGGGGTAAAGGAGGGGTGATTATTAGCCCCTGCATTATTTAATTTTTATATTAACGATTTCTTGAATTTTGAGGAACCCATGCAATTTGACCCCCTAAAAATTAATGGTTTACAATGTTATGCATTGGCTTACGAGGATTATCTTTTACTGTTGTCATTAACAAAAAAGGCCTTCAAAAGAAAATAAAGGGTTTCTAAGGAAAAATGTAAGAAACTCCAACTTAAAATAAACATCTCAGGCTGCCCTCCTCTCCTCTCCAGGGGTGATGGCGATGGGTTGTCCGGAATCCCAGTGACCCCTAGTGGAGAGCAGTGGCACTGCAGGATGCGGACATCACATATGGGTGAGCATGGCAGATGCTGGCAGGGTTGCCATACGTCACGCTCGGGGGGGAGGAGGGATCTCGGAGACTACTACGTAAAAATCCCCTCCACCCTGGATAGGCAATGGCCCTCCCAATGCCACTGCCACATGTTCAATGCTGGTTCCCTGCTTCTGCCCCTATGGTCTCCTCAGGCCCATGTTCCTCCCGGGGCTTGGGGAGAAAGTAACAACTTTGAAGAAGGCAGGGTCCACAGCAGGCAGTAGAGCAGACCTGGTGAGTGGAGTGGTCCGAGAGAGTTCCAGAGCTGGAGGAGAAGAACCATCATTGAAAAAAAAAAATAAACATAACAAAAACAAAAACTTTGATTTTTGGTTCGAGGAATAATAATAATTTTAACTTTTTCTTAGATCACCATAGGATAGAAAATGTCATGTGTTATGTACAATCACCCTACTTTCCCCTTAGCGGCTTATCAGTTATCACCACTAGGTGCCAGTCTCTCTCTCTCTCTCTCTACCTTTCCAGCATAAAATGCTGCACGTAGCTTATAAAATCATCCTTGGAGCAGCCCTACTTGCCACCACACCTTCCCTCACACCCTTGCATATGCCCAATATGTAACCTAGTCCTCTATATACTACCGACAGAATTTCACACCCAGGTACATGCTCCTCCCCCAACTTTGGACCGCACCCCATCACCACACACCGTAGCTGGCTTCCTGGTCCTTTCATTCTCCACTCATCCTTTCACGTTGGGCTGTCAGTGATAAAATTCCCTGCAGTGGGATTCCCCACATCTTCCCCCAAGTCTCCTTCTGCCCGCAAAGACCTAAATGTTTTCTGCTTATTACAAAACGGGTACTAACTTTACTACTCATCCCAGCAGGGGAAATTGAGCAAAACCCAGGCCCTACAACTCACTCCAGTCACAACACCTGTCCCAATATCAAACTACCCAGAGGCCTAAAAGTTGCCCATTTAAATATATGCAGTCTACTACACAAACTGCCCTTGCTCCAACCAATCGTCCTGTCACTTCGTCCTGACATCCTGATAATAACAGAGACCTGGTTGAAACCACACAAACTGAATGCAGAGGTAGCTATCCCTGGTTTCTCCGTCACTCGTCATGACCGGCCGGGCACCAAGAACGGTGGAGGCATAGCAATATACATATCATCCCGGATAGAGTTCTCGATAGTCTCACTACCTGATCTACCACCTTCCATTAATGCCCTACTGATAAAAATCTTCTTACCTCACACTATCCCCATATTCATAGCAGACTCCTATTGCTCCCCGGACTCCCATATGTCCTCAGTCATAGCACACCTGGACACCCTAAAAACCATTGCTTCAAGGGGCGAACTTCACATCCTCGGTGACTTTAACCAGAACTGGCTCTCCAGTGCTAGCACCAAGCTCCGCAACCTTGTGGCTGCACTAAATCTGGCACAGTAGATCACTGAGCCCACACACCTAAATCACAAAACCCAGAACCACTCCCTACTGGACTGGGCCCTCACCTCGCACCCACACAGGATAATTGCCACTGGCCTTCTACCCGACTCTCTGAGTGATCACCACATGATTTATGTAGTAAGAAAAATATTTAAAGCCAAAGCACCTCCATCACGGACTCTTCTCTTCAGGCCTTATAAATCCCTTGACCTTGAAGGGCTCCTAAACAACTTAGCAAATTCTGACTGGTCATTCATCCCAAAGGCCAACTTTACTGACTCACACCCAAGTCCACTAAATCCAGATTTCTTGATGCCTGGGACCACTATGCCCCACTCAAAAAGGCCAGAGTAAGGGTTGCACATCTGCCCTGGATCACAGCTGACCTTATGGCCCACCTCCGAACTAAGGACCAGGCATGGAAAGCCTTCAAAGTATCAGGTACCCTTGCTGACCACCAACACTATCGCACACTTAGAAGTACCTGCACCAGGCTTATCCAGCAGGCAAAAGCCTTCTACTTCTCATCATCCTTCCAAAAAAATCGAAATCATCTGGCCAAGTTTTGGAAGTCAATCAAATCACTCTTCCCAGCCCCCCACCCTGTCCTACCATAGGTGGCTACACAATATCAGAATCCACAAGCAGTGGTCTCTGTGTTTAACTCCATTTTCACCAGTAGCATGACCTCCCCCCATGCAAATCCACCGCCTGCACCACCTACATCTGCATCCCCTCCAACACAAATACCCTACCCGGCATTCTCTTTCTCACATGTTACCCCTAACGAAGTTCTCCATGCCCTGCGGACCCTCAATCCCTCTAAGGGTAAATGCTCTTCAGGGTTGGACGCCAAAATTCTCTTCCTGTCAGCCCCAGCTATTGCTAGCCCCCAGCTTCCCTCTTCAGCCTCTCCTTCACTACCTCTATTACCCTGTCTGAATGGAAGCATGCCACAGTCATCCCCCTCTCCGAAGGCGGTGACTCATCCTCTCCTAGAAATTACCGCCCGATCTCCCTCCTCCCCATTGTTGCTAAAATTCAGGAACATCTAGTCCTCTCGCAACTGTCTTCTTTCCTGGATTCCTCCTTCTTCTTTACCCCTTACCAATCAGGTTTTAGGAAATCCCACTCCACTATCACTTCCCTCCTCAGACTCACTGACTCCATCCTTACAGGCATGGATAAAGGCCACATCACATCTGCCATCTTTGTTGACTTAACTAAGGCCTTCGACACTGTTTCACATACCCTTCTCTTGGTGAAACTCTCCCACACAGGGCTCTCCACTGGAGCAGTCAGCTGGTTCAAATCGGACCTGATGAACAGGTCCCAATCAGTCAGAATTGGGACCTCCACTTCGGATTCCCTCCCCGCCACCACTGGTGTCCCTCAGGGCTCTGTCCTTGGCCCAATCCTGTTTTCCATTTTCCTAAACGACCTTCCGTCAGCCTGCCCACACATATCCATTCACATGTACGCAGATGATACAGTTCTGTATACTTCAGGCTCCTCCCCACTGGAAGTGGCACCCAGACTCCAGCAAGACTTCAATGCTATCCAACACTGGTTTCAATCAAATCAATTGATTTTAAATGCAAAAAAAAACAGTCTCCTTGACTTTCGGCACAAGGCAGAGGCTTTCCTGTCTCCCCGCCAGTCCTACTTTTAAAACCTTAGAAGGGACTCCTATAGAAAATTGCACCTCCTTCAGATACCTTGGGGTCTGGCTGGACCAGCAGCTCTATTTTTCAGCCAACATCACCACTACCCATAAAAAATTGCACCCTAGACTGGGCGTCCTATTCCAAAACCATGGCAGTATTCCTCTGCCAGCCCATAGGGTAATCGTCCAGAAAATAATCCTCCCTATTTTTGATTATGGGGACATAGTCTACGGTGCTGCACCTAAGTCCACCCTGGCTAGACTGGATCCCCTTTTCCACTCCTTCTGTAGCTTCACCCTGGACTGTACACCCTTCACCCACCACTGTGACCTCTACCGGTCCCTTAACCTCCCCTCACTCAACAAAAGGTGGCACTCCCACTGCAATAGCCTCATGGCCAGATTTTGGACCCAGTCACTCCCCTCCTACCTCACCGATACCCTAACTGCCCAAACACCCCCAGCATACTCATTCAGAAATTTCGACTCCTGGCTCCTGCTAGTCCCTACCATGTTGACCTCTGCCGGTCAGTTGGCTTTCAGAGCTCGCATGCCCAAACTATGGAACTCTCTGCCTACAGACATTTGGCACTCTCCCTCCTCTAAGCAAATTAACTCTCTCCTCAAAGGACATTGCTCAGCAAACTGCCCATGCGGACCAAACTCACACTAGAAACATAGACTTTGACTGCAGATAAGGACCGCTTGGCCCACCTAGTCTGCCCATTTCCCTACCTAGAGGATAGGCTGCAGATCCTATTTAACCAACAGCCTATTTCTTCCTACCTCCCACAAAAATTGCCTTATGTCTGTCCTATGCATTCTTGAATTCTCCCACAGTTTTAGACCCCACAACCTCCTCAGGAAGGCTGTTCCATGTGTCCACCACCCTCTCTGTGAAAAAATACTACCTCACATTGCCCCTGAGCTGTCCCCCTTCTATCTTCAAATTGTGTCCCCTTGTTCTTGCACATCTCTTTTTCTGAAAGATGCTACCCTCTTGGACTTTGTTGATTCCACTGAGGTACTTAAATGTTTCTATCATGTCCCCCCTCTCCTCCTTTCCTCAAGGGTATACATATTAAGCTCCTTTAGTCTTTCTCCTCGTATGGCTTTTCTTGCAGACCCTGCACCATTTTAGTTGCCCTCCTCTGAACTGCCTCCATCCTGTCTATATCCTTGCAGAGATGGGGTCTCCAGAACTGGACGCAGTACTCCAGATTGGGTCTCACCAACTGTCTGTACAGGGGGATAACAACTTCCTGTTTTCTGCTGGTGATACCTCTCCCTATACATACCAGTATCCACCCAGCCCTCCATACCACCTTCTCGCATTGCTTGCAAACCTTAAGGTCATCTGATATCATTACCCCCAGGTCTCTTACCATTTTAGTTGTTGTTACCTCCCCCCCCCCCCATTATGTAATCTTCCTCTGGGTTTTTGTTTCCCAGGTGAATTACTTTGCACTTCTTTGCACTGAATCCAAGCTGCCATACTTCTGACCATTCCTCCAACCTTGCCAAGTCCCTTCTCATCCTTTCCATGCCTCCTTGTGTATTGACCCTGTTGCAGATCTTTGTGTCATCTGCAAAGAGGCATACTTTTCCTTCCAGTTCCTCTACAATGTCACTTATAAATACATTAAAAAGGACTAGACCCAGTACTGAACCCTGCGGTACTCCACTAGTAACCCCTCTTTCTTCAGAGTGGACTCCATTTGAAATTACCTTCTGTGTCCTGTTGTCCAGCCAATGTTTTCCACAGGCTACCACCCTGGCACCCACTCCCAGGCTAGTTAATTTGACTACTAATCTTTTGTGTGGGACTGTGTCAAATGCCTTGCTAAAGTCTAGGTAGGCTATGTCCACAGCCCCTCCCTGGTCTATGACTTTGATCACCCAGTCAAAGAAATCTATTAGAGTCATCTGACATGACCTTCCCACTGTGAATCCATGCTGCCTTGGGTCCTGTGCCCCTCTGGCCTCTAGGTACTCAACAATTCTTTCCTTCAGAAGTGATTCCATCACTTTCCCTACCACAGAGGTCAAACTGACAGGTCTGTAGTTTACTGCCTCTATCTTGGTCCCACTTTTGTGAAGGGGAATCACATCCGCCTTCTTCCAGTCCTCAGGTACCACACCATCCTCCCATGATTTGTTAAAAAGGGTAGTCAGTGGTGTCACTAGTTCTCTGCTTAATTCTTTTAGAATTCTGGGTGAATTCCATCTGGCCCCATTGTTTGTCCACCTTCAGTTTTAGGGTTCTTTCAGAACCCTTTCTTCTGATGAAGGACTTGGATCAACCCCCTCTCAGAGTGCTTCTGTTAATTGGATTAGGCACCTCCCCACTTCCTCTTTTTGTGAGTACCTGAACAGAAGTATTCATTCAGTATCCCTGCTTTTTCACTGTCACTCTCTGCCCACGCCACCGTCCATTCTATTCAGCCTCACTATCCTCCCTTTGTCTGTACGCTCCCTGATATACCTATAAAAGGTTGTATCCCCCTTCTTAACTGAGCTAGCTATCTTTTCTTCACTTTGTGCCTTTGCTATTCTGACTACCCTCCTTGCTTCCTTCTGCCTTAACTGGTACAGTTCTCTGTCCTGCTCCTTCTGTGTTTCCTTATACTTCCTAAATGCTATCTTTTCTCCCTAACCTTCACCGCCACCTCTTTTGAGAACCATAGCGGCTTTTTCTTTCATTTTGATTTGTTTATTTGCTTCACACAAAGACTTGTTGCCCCTGTGATGGCAGTTTTGATATTTGCCCATTGTTGCTCCACCCCTCCTTCTAGCCTGTTTGCTAGTTGCTAGTGCTTTTCTAAGGCACTCTCCCATCTTGCCAAAGTCAGCCCTCCTGAAGTCCAGAACCCTCACTTTTGTATGGCTTGACTCTGTAGCTGAGTTTATCGTGAACCACACAGGTTGGTGGTCACTTGTCCCCAGATGGCTACCCACTTCTAGATCTGAGATCCTCTCACTGTCCCCATTTGAGAGTACGAGGTCTAAGATTGCTCCCTCATGAGTAGGTTCCAAAACTAGATGTTTGAAGCATGCCACCTGAAGGGCATCAAGAATGGCCCAGATTTTGGATGTGGCTGCTGCAAAGGTGCTCCAGTTAACATCTGGCATGTTAAGGTCCCCCATCAACAGTATCTCCCCTTTCTGTGCCATACTAAGTATGCCTTCTATCATATCCTTGTCCATTCCCTTCCCCTGGCATGGGGGTCTATATACAACCCCTGTGCGGATTGTGGTGCCATTTCCCATCTCTAAAGTGACCCACAGTGCCTCCTCTCCTCCCTGTTTACTCTTTTGTTCAGTTGCTTTTATCTCTTCCCTTACATAGAGCGCTACTCCTCCCCCTTCTGCCCTCCCTGTCTCTCCTGTAGGTTGTGTACTCTGGTATGTTAACATCCCAGTCATGGTTCTCTGTGTACCATGTTTCTGTGACTGCTACAATATCCAGGCATCCCTCTTCCATCAAGGCCACCAGTTCAGGGAGCTTGTTGCCCAGACTACAGGCATTGGCACTCATTACCCTCCAGTTCTTGATGGCCTTACCCCTTTTTGCCCCATCCCTGTCCTTATTGCATTTGTCACTTTCTCCATTTACCCCTGTGCTTCTCCATATTGACATCTCTATGTTGATGTCTACCTCACTTAGTACCCTGATAGTTTTTTGGGGGACTAGGATTTCCCTGCTCCTTTCCAGTGCCTCCCCCTTGGCTAGTTTAAATGCTTGTCAATGAAGTATTTAAACCTATCACCTAGGATCCTGGTTCCCTCCTGAACAGATGCAGACCAGTATAGGCCTGCATCCTGGTAGACCCCCAGTCCCCAATGAAGCCAAATCTCTGAGCTCTGCACCAGTTTTTCAACCACTGATTGAATCCCATGGTGTGGAGCACCCTAGCCTCACCCATGCCATAGACAGGCAGCACCTCCGAGAAGGTTACTGTGTGTGCTGTTTGTCTAAGGCCCTCCCCATCTCCACAAACACTTCTTGCACTGCTCTGATCCTTTCTTAGCCAGGCCATTTGTCCCTAGGTGGACAATGCAATCCAACTCCACCTCACCTGTACAGCTGCTCCTTGTGATCCCCAGGATTCGCTCCACCATCTATCCATGCCATGGCGCCAGGCAGAGCGCCCTCCCTCTCCCTTCCTCCCAGTTCTACCTTCCTAACAATAGAGTCCCCCACCAGGATTTGTTTCCTTCCCCTGATGGGTCCCATGCCACCCTCCTGTGGGTCTCCTTTGTGGAGGCTCCCAGCGTCCTCCTTGGTCTCCACTGTGGGTGCCTCCATAGAAGAACCACACTTTTCCAGAACAGCATAGAAATTATGGAGAGGTACAACTGGAGGGATGTGCCTCTGTTCCACCACCCTTACCATCCCAGAGCCCACTGTGGTCCAACCACTCCTCTTTCTTGGCAACCTCTGAGGCAACGGCAGTGACCCTGGTGGTCCCTGGGAGAGAGAGGAGGTCCCAGAAATCCTGGCCAACTCAGCCTGGAGATGTGCAACCTCCTCCCTCAGCCCAGAGAGGTGTCTGCAGATGGGACAACACTGCATCCTCCAGAACATCTCCTGGAAGACTGCTGCTCCACAGCCACTGCACTGCACCACTCCCATCATGTCTTTTCTGGTCCCTAACTGTTATTTGGAATACTTACTCTTTCCTCTGTTTGTTTATTTCTTTTTTTTTCTCTCCCTACTTACTTACTGCCTCTGCACCCTTTTAGCTCCTGATCTTCCTGTTCTGAGACAAGAAGTTCCTATATTTCTCAGTAGTCTCCTTACTTGCTCAGAGTCAGACCTCCAGCAGCTGGGGGGGGAGAGTTACTCTTCTCCTTCTAAGATGGTGAGTCTTTGGTGGCTCTGTGATCACTCACTTCCTGCTCCCAAACAGGAAGTTCCTGTTGTCAGTTAAATCATGTGCCTATAAAAGTAGAACTGGTTTAGGGTGGGGGTGGAGGGGAAGGAAGGAGTGCAATATAGTGTCAGTAGAGAAGTTTTAGTTATACCAGTAGCTCCTTCCTCCTGATGTTCTGTCTGTCCTCTGGCAGAAGCTATCTAGGGCAGTGTTTATATCTGGTCTTAACCTGGCTCCTTGTAGCTTAGCCACTCCCCCTAATTTGCAAATCTTTCTACACTTAGTTAATTTTATAGATAACAATTCCCTTCTGATACCTGTGACAAGCACCTAGATAAGTACACAGATGACACAGATAACAGATAACAATTTACTTCAACTACCTCCGACAAACACACCAACTCCTTTTTTTTACCCTTAATTGAATGTCCCAGTTCAAGAGATCTAGTTCTTAGTCCCAGTAAAGAAGTTTTAGTTACACCAGTAGCTCCTTACTCCTGGTGTTCTGTCTGTCCTCTAGTTCAGGTACTTGCCCTCCAACTGGCTCCTACTCTGGGTACTTCCCAAAATTTTCTCAGATTCTGGTGATTGTATTCATTTGCACCACATAGTATTTTTGCTGCTGTGAATTACCCAGATTGTTCTGGTTGCTTGCTGTGTTGCATTCTGTATTTATATTGTATATAGCTATGTATATGTAGTTAAGTTTTTGTACTTATTTTGGGACATGTCTGTACTGTGAATTTTGTATGTAATCTCCCATTCCCCCACACCCCCCAGGATGCATCTGGAATTGAGTGGTAGTCTGCTCAGCATGCCTTCCTGGTAAAACTTTTAAATACATAAATAAATAAATATCTTGATGTTATCATAGTGGTTAATACCTCTTGGACATCTCATCACAAGTCTCAAATAAGTAAATCAAAAATAAGTGCTAAAGCACTTTTGAAGTTTCATTTTAAGCTTGGAGGTCGCGATTTAAGAGCAGCTTTAATAGCAGCTGAGGGGAAAATTAATCTACTATTGACCAATAGGGCGGAAGTCATACCTTGTGATTACAAAGTTAACCTGGAATCTCCACTTCTTTATTTTTACAAATCTTTACTTATGGTTCCCCTTTCTACTGCCTCTTTCTTATTGGCTGAAAATGATAAACAATAATTATAAAATTGTGCCTTTGTTATATTTAAAGGAGAAAATAAAATGGCTTCAAATGGGCCTAAGATCTAAATGGTTGTCAACCATACATCAAACTCTTGAAATTATTAATTTTATGCATTTTTGGACAGATTCTCAGAAAAAAATTACAATTTCTTTACAATAGAAGAAATTCATTAAAGGATACCTAAATAACATTTTGATAACAAACTATTCAAAAATCTGACTTAATAGGGGACTTATGAAAAGGATGCTGTATTCATTAATGCTAAAACTACATTTATATAATTTACCTAAATGCGATTCCAAAGCATTTGAAAAATGTAAAATCAGCCTTCCAATTTCAAAAAAGCTGCCTTATCTGCTTCCTAAAATGACCACCAAATGTGTTAAGTGATGACATCATTGGAGCCAGAGTCAGAGAGCTACATGGCTCTCTGTAGTGCTAACTAGTTTTTTTCCCTTTGTATAGAATTGTTTCACTAAAATGGTCAAAATCATGTGCATTATTTTGATCAGTACACGTTAGGCTATAGTTCAGTTAATTTTGTTTACTCTAACATGCTAAACTTTTATTTTAATCTGACTGACTGTCTCTTTGGCAAACCGCAGTGCAGTACAAATCTTAAATAACCTGCTGGTCTAGCAGTTATGGTGGGTCCAGGATGTTACAATGGAGGGGGGGGTGCTGGGGTGGTGTACATACTAGATATGCACTTTTTAACATTTTTATTAAACCTTTATATTGTCTGGTTTTATTCTTTCATAGTATGTTTTTAACAGAACCTACAAATGTAATCCATAATCTTGAATGTAAACATTTGCATAATCAATAAATCAGATTTCTTCAACAAAGTGAAATGTAGCAGCAGCAAGCAAGTAAGTTACAATGGGGGAGGGGGAAGGTGCAGTTGCACCCTTCACCACCCCCTAGATCCATCACTTGCTTGTAGCAAAGTTCTTTTGCAGTCCAATGCCAGAGTTCATACATTCTCAGAAATAAAAAATATGCTTGTCTTGTCTTCTTTTTCCTGGGAAATAATAAAAGAATCAGCATTTATATAGTGCTTTTCATACACATTGTATCCCAAAGTGATTTACAAGCAATGCTAGACTGGTAGAGAAGTCACTGAAATTGTAGTGGCAGCCATTTCACACATTAATACCCACACATAGCCTTGGACAATTGCATGAATTGGTTTTATTGGAAGGAGAATGTTAGCCAGGACAATAGGGTCAGGTAGTGATCATGGTGTTGGCAGCCCCATGTCTTATATCTCACAGTGATCTGCTCATATTTCTCTCTTTCTGTCTACCCCCTTCCCTTAATATAGCAGTAGCCTGCAGGAGTGGCCTTCTCAGCCCCCCTTTGGTATTCATTCTTCACTCCTGCTCCCCACACCAAAAACTGGTGAGCTCATCACCCTTCTGCATCATGAATGCAGGTAGTACAGTCCCCTGGGTTTTTTGACATATCAAAAATAAACAAATCTTTCCAGTAAGTCATGTTTATAGCAGCAGGGCACAAGGGAAAATATGAGATTTCCTATCCTTAAAAGATCTAGGTTACCTTTGATTAGGCACTATTAAATGACAGGTGTGTGCATCATTATGCACATCATTTAATAGTGCCCAGTCATAGGTGGCTTAGATCTTATATGGGTAGGAATGCCTATTTTTCCCCTTGTGCCCTGTTGCTATCAGCTTGGCTTACCAGAAGATCATGTTTATTATTAATATGTAAAAATAACACAGAAGACTGTACTAACTGCATTCATGATGCAGAAAGGTAATGAGCTCACCAGTTTTTGGTGTGGGGAACAAGTGACAAGAATGAATGACAGAGAGGCACTGAAGAGGCCATTCCAGCAGGGTACAGCTATATTCAGGTTAGGGGATGACAGGAAGGGGGGATGTTGAGCAGATCATTGTGAGATCTGAGATGTGGGACTGCCAGCACAGCGATCACTACCTGTCTGTGGATGAGAGCAGCCAGCGGCAACAAATGCTCAGAGTGGCAGGGCTGCACCTAAACTGTTACTTGAATTCACTGTAGGAAGATTACCCTTGGGTGGGGAGGGGGATGTTCACTTTTGTTAGGACAGTATCAAGGGAGCTGGGTATAGCTCATTCAAGATTCAGAAGGGTGGTAGCCAGCCAACTCGCATTGTGGAGTAGGGAACAGAAAAGTACTGGAGAAGAATTGCCAGGAACTGTCCTGAGGGTTCTGCAGATCACAGGTAAAGGAGTAGACCAACACTGGAAATCAGATGGATCTGGTTCAAGGTCAGTTGGCATTCATCGGTATCCCCCTTCCCCAGTTCGTGCCTGAAAATAGGCAGACTTTGTCTAGTGCACTTACCCATTCAACAAAAACTAAATAAATAAATAAAAGGCATTAGTATGCCTCTCCTGCCAATAATATCGTTATCCATAATAAGTGCAACCCTTATGAGGGCATGCATAGCAGTTTTTCTGGTGTGTCCTTATGCTTATTGCCTGACCCTCCAGGAAGACCTAGTTGTTGTTTAATGAGGTGAGAAAAAAATACAACAGGGGGACTGAACATACTGCCTTCGCTGAGCCAAAGGGTGGAGATCTGCTCAATGTTTACTGTGGGAGCTGAAGTCAAACATTGAGACCGAGGACTGGAGAGTGATTTGGGAGTCATTTTTTAACAGTACCAGCTGATGAAGCATATCAGAATAGGTGTGCATTACTCTCTGAGGTTCAAGATTACAATCTGAGGTGTGATCATTATCTTCATGAGACCACAAGCTCAAATGCAGCCCCAGGCACTACTAAGGACAGAGTATGGATGGTGGGGGTGTTCAACAGAAGGCAGGCTAGGTACAGGAGGTTCATGTGGAAAAAAAACTACAAGAGAAGCTTATTTGCGGATTGCCAAGAAAGCATGAGCTTTGGAATTGGACCACTAGATCATCAGATATTTCAAGAGTTGTACTGTACTGCAGTTTGCCAAAGAGAAAGTCAGCTGGATTATAAAACATTTTCAGTTAGTTAAAGTAAACAAAATGAATGCAACCTTAGCCTAATATGTGTACTGATCAAAATAATCCATGTGCTAACACATAGTGTTGATCGTTCTGGTGAAGCAATTCAAAACAAAGGGGGAAAAAATAACTAATTAGCACTATAGGGAGCCATGTGGGTCTCTGCCTCTGGCTCCAATGATGTCATCATGACTCATCACATAACACACTTGATAGATATTTTAGGGAGACAGCAAAGCTGTTTTATGAAAGTGACATGCTGATGTTCAAATTTTTCAAAAGCTATGAGACTGCACTTATGTTATTTACATACATACAGTTTTGGCATAAATGTAAACAGCAGCCTTTACTTTACCTCACTATGAAGACAGATTTTGGAGTTTGCAGTTTTAAAAAAACTCCTTGTTTAGGTACCCTTTAAGAAAAGGTTATTTTTTAAGTCACAGGACAGGGATCTGGAATTAATTAGGGCCCAAAAATGTGCACCCTGGTTTAGGATGAACAAAATAGACCATGGCGTGGAAAATTATTTTTCATTCCCTCTAGAACCATCTAGAAGGAAAGCTTTAATATGGGCAAGATTTGGCCTAATTAATTCTAAATACTCATACTTTAATAAAAATCTGGGGGGGCAATAATGCCATACCCAAAGTTCTGATTTATCGATGTAACCAAAATGTGCCAGAATCTTTATTACACCTAGCTATCATATGTCCTTTATACTTGTATCTTCGAACAAAATTCCTAGGGGAAATTTTGGAATGTTATAATAATACAAATTATGATGTTCTATTTATTCTTCTGCACCTGTTTACAATAAAGGATGCAGAATTAATAATTGCATTTTTTTTGCATCACTAATAAAAGGAAAAAATCATTACATAAGAAAAATAATCTTAAACTAAGCTTCTATTGTAAGAGGACACTATTTTTTTCATACTTATCCATGTATGTACTCTCTTATTATTCTTTGTTGTATGGTGCACAGACAAAAATATCATCTAATGTAATTTATATGTATGATAACCTCTGATTATTAATGTATATGTGTTTGAATTAGAAATTGTCTTTTTTACTGATTGTAATAACCCAGATGTTTTGTTATGTCTTGGTTGATCAATAAACAATTAACTCATTGCCTCCACAGGAGCTCTCTGAAGTTGCACCACTTGTCTCCTGTATACTGTTAACAATAAATCCTGGGCCTTTCTAAGCAAAATCAAGCTATAGTCAGCATGCCACAAACAAATCCTAATAGCTCAAGAACCATAAGTGCTAGACATAAAGTATGAGTGGCAAAGTTATTCAGCACAAAATTATCTTTCCAATGGTGGTATGCAAATAATAATACGTAATTTTTTTTTCTATGCTGGTTGAAACAGCAAAAAAATATGTATTTTCACCAAAACAGGCAACATAAGCCGTACACACCATACCATAAACAAGTGTGAATAACTCCTAAAGTATACATGATATACATAAAATATCAGTGGCAAAGTTGTTCAACACAAAATTACCTTCCCAATGGTGGCATGCAAATAATAATATGTAATTTTTTTTCATGCTGGTCAAAACTGGAAAAAAAAATATTTTTTTCACTAAATCAGGCAATATAAGCCATACACACCATACCATAAACAAATGCAAATAACTCCTAAAGTATACATGATATACACAAAATATCAGTGACACAGTTGTTCAGCATAAAATTACCTTTCCAACGGTGCTATGCAGTCAAATATACATTATATTCTGTTACACTAAATATTAAAATATATAAGTGACTTCTCCAGACATTGCAAGGGCTCACTGGGAGTCAGTAGCTGACTTCTGCAGATGTCCTCAGGACACACCAGTATATTTTACTGATGACTACAGGTGTCTGCTAGGAGACAATGAGTTAACTAACTAGCATAATGGCCATGCAGTTAGATACCATCTCATTTTTAGAATTAGGACACATTTTTCAGATCTGAACACTAAACAGTAAAAAGAAGGCAAGTCTTGAGGATTAGTCATCTTTTATTGATGATGGTTACTCTTCAGTAGGAACCCAAGAATTATACAATATAAATATGCAGGCACATCCAAAGAAAACAGTGGGAATTCAGGGGTCCAAGTTGCTGTTGTCAGTTTCAAGTTCCAGAAAATGCCAACTTTTTAAAGGTAAAGATCTTTGAATTGATGTACATGCAGGTTGTATATTGTCCAAGCCTTCAGCTTTTGTTGTACAAATGTTTTGTGAATAGCCTTGTAATTCAAGGGAACAGCATGTCAGAGGGAACAGTCATTGACAATTCTGTAACAAAATACTGTAGCTCAATTGTCGTCAGCTGTAGTTGTTTTCCTATGCACTGGTGAATCTATATTTATTTATTTTTCAGTTACTGGATTTTGATAACTGGTTAAACCCACTGAAACTAAAAGTCCCCTTTTCAGGGTTGACATGGAGTGAATTACAGAAATTAGCTCCCATAAAAAATACTTAAGAATACACACAATGGTGGAAGCATTCTGTAGGTCATTATGCAAAGACATTCAAGAATAGTGACACAAGTTGCAGCTTAGGGTAAGTGCAGATAAAACAATGTTTACAAGGTCAGTATAAGTTACTCATACACATTCCACTAGAACATAGTCAAAATGAAAAAGGTAGATACTCTAGAAGCATTTAATGGTTCTTTAAGATAAGCCCATCATTAGAATAGAGGTGTTCAGTGATTACAGTTACAGTAGCTTCTTCCAAGATAGAGTCTTGTAACTATTCTTGTCGCCATTTGAGATTTTGCAGTAACAGACCTCAGGAGGAAGTTTGTTGCAAATTTTAAGGGCCATGAAGGCACAGGATCAACTAACAGAGCCAGCCGTGACAACAGGAATCTCAAGTAGAGTAGAGTACTGGATGAGAAGCAGGGTGTCTCCACTGAGATTTAGGCTTTAGAAGATCACACAGGCTGGCTGGAGGGGGGCCTTTTATTATTTTGTGCATAAGGCACAGCATAGGGTAATCCAGCCTACCTTCTGAGAAGGGCCATCCTATCAAGGAGAAAACATGGTGATGTGTCCAATGCAAGGCACCGGTAGCAAATCAACCAGTCTTATTGTACTGTACTCTAAGCCTGTTTAGCTCAGTGTTCCTAACTGACTGTAAAACTGGGGCACTGTACAGTAGGCAGTGGAGCAGGATGCTGTTAGAAATGACCAATCATGCTTCATACGGGAAGTATCCCCTAAGACTATATATTAGCCCAGGTTTGTGGTGAGTGGTCTGTTCAGGTAGTCAACATGTAGCCTGAGACTTAGCTCCATGTCAAGTTTGACCCCTAAGTCTTTCAGTGAGTCTACAACATCAATCTTGTATCCTTCAGCTATGTGCAGTCTAATTAGATTTCTCTTTTAGCACCAAGTTGTCTTCTGCCAATCAGCATGGGTTTTGTCTTCTTAGTGTCTAGTGACAATTCATTTGTTAAAAATCTATTTTCCAGCTGTTTGAAATCCTCCTAAGACAGGGATATAGCAAGGTTAGCTCAGAGTGATATCTGTAAAGTAGTGGATCATCCTCATATAGGGGCAATTTCACTCCATCACAGTTTACAGGCATTTCAGTCATCCAAACATGTGAACATATGAAATTTGTCAGCAGATAAAGGCCTAGGGGTCTAACAAGTCTGCTCAAATGTGCAGCTAGCACTCCTTATTCTGCAGCTGTCCCCCCTTCCACCCTTCCCCTCCATTGACCCTCCCTCTTGCCCTGTCCCAGCCCCTTTTGAAGCAGTCCACTGTTCTACTGGATACCACTTCTGCCGGTAACACATTCCACCCAGCTACCACCCTCTCTGTAAAAAAGGGTCTCATCATCTCCCTCCTGAACCTTCCTCCCTCCAGTCTCATATCATAGCCCTGGGTGTCCCTTCCCTCTCTTACTTTAAACAGCCGCTCTGTACCTGCCTTGTTTATTCCTTTCATGTACTTAAAGGTTTCAATAATGTTCCCCATCCCTCCTCTCCTCCAGCGAGTACATGTTCAACTCCCTCAGCCTCCTCTCATAGGAGTCCCCCAGCCCCTTAATCATCTTTGTTGCCCTGTGCTGCACTCCCTCCAATAACTTATTGTCCCTCTTCAGATATGGGCACCAGTACTGCATGCAGTACTCCAGGTGCAGTCTAACTAATGACTTATACAGTGACAGAATCACCTCCTCCCTCCTTGAGGATATAGCCCTTGCAATGTAAACCAGCAATTTGTTGGCCTTTGCAGCTTCCTTCCTACATTGTGCTGAGTTGTTCATTGACCCTGTAATGAGCACCCCCAGATCCATCTCCTCCTCCTCCTCCTCTGTCTGGGCTAGCTGCACTCTCCCCAGCTGGTAACTCCTCCTTGGGTTCTTCACCCCAAAATGCAGCACCTTGCACATTTCGGCATTAAACCCCAATTGCCAGGTGTCTGACCAGGTTTCCAGCTTTGACAGATCATCCTACTACCCCTGCCATCCACCTAGGTCATTCACCACTGCTCCCAACTTGGTATCATCAGCAAACAGACTGATCTTGCTCTTGATGGCCAATGATATGTCTGCAATGAACATCCCAAACAACACTGGTCCCAACACCGAGCCCTGTGGAACACATAGAAACATAGAAACATAGACTTTGATGGCAGACAAGGACCGCTTGGCCCACCTAGTCTGCCCATTTTCCTACTTACAGGATAGGCTGCAGATCCTAGTTAACCAACAGCCTATTTCTTCCTACCCCCACAAGAATTGTCTTATGTCTGTCCCATGCATTCTTGAATTCTCCCACAGTTTCAGACCCCACAACCTCCTCAGGAAGGCTGTTCCATGCATCCACTACCCTCTCTGTGAAAAAAAAATACTTCCTCACATTTCCCCTGAACTGCCCCCCCTCTATCTTTAAATTGTGTCCCCTTGTTCTTGCACATCTCTTTTTCTAAAAGATGCTACCCTCTTGGATTTTGTTGATTCCACTGAGGTACTTAAAAGTTTCTATCATGTCCCTCCTCTCCCTTCTTTTCTCAAGGGCATACATATTAAGCTGCTTTAATCTATCCTCCTATGGCTTCTCTTGCAGACCCTCACCATTTTAGTTGCCCTCTTCTGGACTGCCTCTATCCTGTCTATGTCCTTGCGGAGATGGGGTCTCCAGAACTGGATGCAGTACTCCAGATGGGGTCTCACCAACTGTCTGTACAGAGAGATAACAGCTTCCTGTTTTCTGCTGGTGATGCCTCTCCCTATGCATCCCAGTATGCCCCCAGCCCTCCCTACTGCCTTCTCACATTGCTTGCTAACCTTAAGGTCATCTGCTATGACTACTAATGATGACAGCTCTAAGAAATTGAAGGATCTATGCGATGTTAATGGTCTGTTACAAATGGCGACTGCTATAACCAGACCTAACAGAAAAAACCCTGAGTGCAGCACCCTACTGCACTGTATGCTAGTAAACAAACCTCACAATATCTTGAATACTGGACTATTCTTCAATGATATCAGTGACCATGGTGCTACTGCCTGCATCAGACATCCTTCCCAAATAAAAACGGCCTCCAAATTCAAACTGAAAAGATGCCTGAAAAAGTTCTGCCAGTACACTTTAGTGAAAGATCTAAGCAACATTTGTTGGCAGGATTTCTATCTAGCCCCCACCTTTAATGAGGCATTTAACATCTTTCACAGCCTCTTATTGGGGCTAAAAGACAAACACGCCCCACTAAGACTAATCAAATCAAAAAATAAAACTCCTAGCTGTTTCTCTCCCATCCCGAAGAAAGCACTTAGGGATAGGGACTACTGATGGAAAAAAGCAAGGAAATCCCACCTGGAGGCAGATTGGTTAGCATTCCGTACCACTAGGAATGCTTGTACCAAGCTAATTAGGTCAAAAAAGCTAGGTACTTCCAAAAAGAACTAGAAGACAATAAAAACAACTCTGCCAAATTTTGGAACATCCTTAAAGAAGTCGAAGGTCAGTCCACTGCAACACCCCTTTCAAATAAAATTGTGTCTGATGGTACCACCTATACAGACAAAGCTGATATACTAGAGAAGATTAATGATCACTTTGCCACTGCAGGACTTGCCTTTGACACCTCACCTATCAGCAAACTTAGCCTGGCAAGAGACTACACTGTTGGCTTCCCTGATAACCACAACCATAACTAACCGCATCCCAACCCCTTCAGCTTCCTCACAATTACATTCAAGCAAGTGGAGGACCTCCTTCTTTCTCTGGATACAAAAAAGAGTGCAGGTGCAGATAATATTGAACCTTACTTCCTAAAACTTGGCCATACCTATCTGACCACCCCCATTACACACTTATTCAACACCTCTTTGATTTAAGGTGAGCTACCTGTCTCGTGGAAAACTGCCCACATCCTGCCATTATTCAAGACTGTGGATCCGAGTGATCTGAACAATTACCGGCCTATTTCTATACTATCCGTCCTCTCTAAATTACTTGAAAAAATTGTCAACATCCAACTTAGAGAACATTTGGATTCACAACAGTTGCTAAACCCGGCTCAGTCTGGCTTCAGAGCTAAACACAGTATGGTATCGGCTCTTGCCAAAGTAACTACAGACTGGCAAATGGCCTTGGACTCTAAGAAACATGCATTTGCCCTCTTCCTTGATCTAAGTAAGGCCTTTGATACTGTGGATCATACCATCATGCTTATTGCACTGAGTAACATAGGACTTGATAGTTCTGTAATTAAATGGTTCACCAGCTACCTAACCAATAGGTTACAACAAGTCAAAGCCATAGGAGATCTGTCCCCACAAACATCCTTGTTACGAGGAGTCCCACAAGGCTCCATCCTGGGCCCTATCCTCTTTGCAGTATACATCAATAATCTGTACTCACAGCTGGGCACAGCAAATGTGCACTTATTCGCAGATGATACTGTACTCTATACCACAAATTCATCCTTGGATCTGGCCCATGAGTACTTACAGAAAGACTTTGCCACTCTCCAATACAACCTTCTCACTCATAAGCTCCTCCTCCTCAATGCCAAAAAGACTAAAGAAATGGTTCTCACACCAGAGTCTACTTACGGATGTCCACATATCACACAGATCTGAACACTCTTAGATGAACCCCTTGAAGTAGCTGATACCTTTAAATACCTAGGGTTCTGTCTGGATAACAAGCTCAACTTTCTGTGCCACTTAAATGAAACCTAGAAGAAACTAAAACAGCGATTACGTTTATTCTATGGCATTAAACATCTACTTACGTTAGAAGCCAGAATGAGACTAGTACAAACTACATTTCTACCTATACTGGACTACGCTGACTTCCTTTACAGTCATTGCCCATCAAAGATGCTAAACAAACTGGACACTCTTTACCACCGGGCTTTAAGATTTATTCTAAATCTACCCCGTGGTAAACATAACTGTCATCTATACCAGGTTTCAGGATGGACCTCACTCTCAGCTAGAAGAAGAAGGAATGCTCTCCTCTGTTTTTTTAGAGCATTATCTGTTAACATCCCTGCATACATCGTGAAACTCTTCAAATGGGCTAAAGGTTCCTATGGCCTGAGTTGCTTCTCCATAATCTGCTTCCATATTCCTAGAGTGAAAACTACCCTTGGCTCAGCAGCAATCAACTTCTCACTTCCATCACTTTGGAACACTGTGCAAGACTCATTAAAATTATCCTCACTTCCAAGCATTTTCACATTCAAAGCTCTGTTAATGGATTATCTGAAGGAATCATGCAACTGTTTCTGATGCTGATGACCCCTAAGGTGTCACTCTCAAATCCTACGCCTAAGTATCTCATCCACCCCACATTCCTAACAACAGAAACCTAGGACCTACAAGCCTAGTTCCCTTAATCTGAGATGTCCCTGTCTATTCTCTACCTTTTACATAGTATGGCCTCCCTCTTGGCTGCCTACTCTTTCACCCTAATTTCTACCCTATTCCTTATTACCTCCTTATTTTTTATCATTTAGGTATCAGCTCTTACTTAGCGGAGACTATATGGGATTGTTGTCGCTTCTCATTCCAGTAAAGCTTATCATTATGTACCTTTGCATGTTAATTATGTTGACCAATACGTATAGGCCCATATTGACTGGCACCTTCACAATGTTTTGTTTTTTTTGCACTGCTGTCCTCCGTAATTGTAATGAAGTGTACTGTATTGTATTAATGCCCAGGACCACCTTGAAAATGAGCTTGCTCAATGGTGTTTATGCCTGTTAAATAAAGTGATTGATTGATTGATTGATTGATTAATTGATTGATATGATTACCCCCAGGTCCCTTTCTTTTTTTGTTGTTGTTACTACCTCCCCCCCCACTGTGTAATCTTCCCCTGGGTTCTTGTTTCCCAGGTGCATTATTTTGCACTTCTTTGCATTGAATCCTAGCTGCCATACTTCTGACCATTCCTCTAACCTTGCCAAGTCCCTTCTCATCCTTTCCACGGCTCCTTGTGTATCAACCCTGTTGCAGATCTTTGTGTCATCTGCAAAGAGGCATACTTTTCCTTCCAGTCCCTCTGCAATGTCACTTATAAAGACATTAAAAGGACTGAACCCAGTACTGAACCCTGCAGTACCCCACTAGTAACCCCTCTTTCTTCAGAGCGGACTCCATTTGCAATTACTTTCTGTGTCCTGTTGTCCAGCCAATGTTTAACCCAAGCTACCACCCTGGCACCCACTCCCAGGCTGGTTAATTTGACTATTAATCTTTTGTGTGGGACTGTGTCAAATGCCTTGCTAAAGTCTAGGTAGGCCATGTCCACAGCCCCTCCCTGGTCTACGACTTTGATACCCAGTCAAAGAAATCTATTAGATTCATCTGACATGACCTTCCCACTGTGAACCTATGCTGCCTTGGGTCCTGTGCCCCACTGGCCTCTAGGTACTCAACAATTCTTTCCTTTAGAAGTGACTCCATCACTTTCCCTACCACAGAGGTCAAACTGACAGGTCTGTAGTTTCCTGCCTCTGTCTTGGTCTCACTTTTGTGAAGAGGAATCACATCCGCCTTCCTCCAGTCCTCGGGTACCACACCATCCTCCCATGATTTGTTAAAAAGGGTAGTCAGTGGTTTCTCTAGTTCCCACCTTAATTATTTTAGAATTCTGGGGTGAATTCCATCAGGCCCCATTGCTTTGTCCACCTTTAGTTTTAGGAGTTCTTGCAGAACCCTTTCTTCTGTGAAAGGACTGGGATTGACTCCCTATCAAGAGTGCTTCTGTTAATTGGATTAGGCACTTCCCTTTCCACTTTTGTGAATACTGAGCAGAAATATTCGTTCAGTATCTCTGCTTTTTCACTGTCCCCTCTGCCCACCCACCGTTCATTCTATTCAGCCTCACTATCCCTTCCTTAGTCTTTCTGCACTCTCTGATATACTTATAAAAGGTTTTATCCCCTTCTTAACCAAGTTAGCTATCTTTTCCTCAGTTTGGGCCTTTGCTATTCTGGATTTCCTCCCTGCTTCCTTCTGCCTTAACTGGTGCAGCTCTCTGTCCTGCTTCTTCTGTGTTTCCTTATACTTCCTGAATGCTATCTTTTTCTCCCTGACTTTCCCAGCCACCTCTTTTGAGAACCATACTGGCTTTTTCTTTCATTTGATTTGTGTATTTGCTTCACACAAAGGTTTTTTGCCTCTGTGATGGCAGTTTTGATGATTCCCCATTGTTGCTCCACCCCTCCTTCTAGCCTGTTTGCTAGTGCTTTTCTGAGGCACTCTCTCATCTTGCCAAAGTCAGCCCTCCTGAAGTCCAGTACCCTCACTTTTGTATTGCTTGACTCTGTAGCTGAGTTTAACATGAACCACACTGTTTGGTGGTCACTTATTCCCAGATGGCAACCCACTTCTAGATCTGAGATCCTCTCACTGCCCCCATTGAGAGTACGAGGTCTAAGATTGCTCCCTCATGAGTGGGTTCCGAAACTAGCTGTCTGAGGCCTCCCACCTGTAGGGCATCGAGAATGGTCCTGCTCTTGGATGTGGCTGCAGAAAATGTGCTCCTGTTAACATCTGGGATATTCAGGTCTCCCATCAACAGTATCTCCCCTTTCTCTGCCATCCTAAAAATGCCTTCTATCATATCCTTGTCCATTCCCTCCCCCTGACATAGGGGTCTGTACACAACCCCTGTGCAGATTGTGGTGCCCTTTCCAGTCTCCAAGGTGACTGACAGTGCCTCCTCTCCTCCCTGTTTACTCTTTTGTTCAGTTGCTTTTATCCATTCCTTTACATAGAGAGCTAATCCTCTCCCCCTTCTCCCCTGCCTGTCTCTCCTGTAGGTTATGTACCCTGGTATGTTAACATCCCAGTCATGGTTCTCTGAGTACCATGTTTCTGTGACAGCTACGATATCCAGGGATCCCTCTTCCATCAAGGCCACCAGCTCATGGAGCTTGTTGCCCAGACTATGGGCATTGGTACTCATTACCCTCCATTTCCTGAAGGCCTTACTCCATTTTGCCCCATCCCTGTCCTTCTTGCCTTTGTCACTTTCCCTATTTACCCCTGCCCTTCTCCCTATCAACACCTCTATGTTGGTATTTACTGCACTTACTACCATGATTTTTTTTGGGGGGGCTAGGATTTCCCTGCTCCTTTCCAGTGCTTCCCCCCTTGGCTAGTTTAAATGCTTGCCAATGAAACATTTAAACCTCTCACGTAGGATCCTGGTTCCCCTCTTGGACAGATGCAGCTCATCATGTCAGTATAGGCTTGCATCACTCCAGGTGGACCCCCAGTCCCCAGTGAAGCCAAATCCCTGAGCTCTGCACCAGTTTTTCAACCACTGATTGAATCCCATGGTGCAGAACACCCTAGCCTCTCCTATGCCATAGATGGGCAGCACCTCCAAGAAGGTTACTGTGTGTGCTACTTGTCTAAGGCCCCTCCCCAATTCCACAAACTCTTCCTGCAGTGCTCTAATCCCTTTCTTAGCCAGGTCCCTAAGTGGACAATGACATCCAGCTCCCTCCCCTGTGAAGCTGCTCCAGCAATCTTGAGGATTCGCTCCCTGTTCCTCCAAGCCATGGCGCCAGACAGGCACCTTACCTCCCTCTCCCCTTCCTCCCCCAGTTCTAACTTCCTAACAATGGAGTCCCCCACCAGGAGTTGTTTCCTTCCCCTGTGGGGTCCCATGCCACCCTCCTGTGGGTCTCCTTTGTGGAGGTTCCCAGCATCCTCCTTGGTCTCCACTGCGGTGGCCTCCATAGAGGAACCACACTTTGCCAGAATGGCATAGGAATTGTGGAGAGGTACAACTGGAGGGATGCACCTCTGTTCCACCACCCTCACCCTCCCTGAGCCCACTGTGGTCCAATCTCTCCTCTTTCTTGGCAACCTCTGAGGTAACGGCAGTGGCACTGGTGGTCTCTGGATGGAAGAGGAGGTCCCACAAATCCTGGCCAACTCAGCCTGGAGATGAGCAACCTCCTCCCTCAGCCTGGAGAGGTGCCTGCAGATGGGACAACACCACATTCTCCAGAATGTCTCCCAGAAGACTGCTGCTCCACAGCCACTGCATTGCACCAGTCCCATCATGTCTTATTTCTGGCCCCTTAACGGTTGTTTGGAATCCTTACTCTTTCCTCTGTTTTTCTCTGACACCGCTCATCACTACCCTTGGTGATGAGAGCTCCCCACCCACCACCACCACCCTCTGTTGTCTTCCCTGAAGCAAGTTCCCTACCCATCTCACCAGCTTTGCACCAGCCTCTGTGCCTCCTAACTTGCTTCCCAGCCTCCCATGTGGCACCAAGTTGAATACCTTACTGAAGTCCAGAAACAGTACATCCACTGCATGGCCCCTGTCTAATTGCCTAGTTACCCAGTCATAGAACACCACCAGGTTGGTTTGGCAGGGTCTGCCATGTATGAAGCCATGCTGTCTGCTGTCCTATAGTCCTTTGGCCTCCAGAAGGGCCACTGGCCTCTCTTTCAGGATAGTCTCCATCAGCTTACCCAAGAGGGATGTGAGGCTCACTGGTCTGTAGTTCACTGGTTCATCCTTGGGGCCACTCTTGTGGAGGGGTACCACATGAGCCATCCTCCAATCCTGAGGTATACACCTTGAGTGTAGTGAGGCATTAAATAGGTCTGTCAAAGGTCTCACAAGGACCTCTGCCAGTTCCTTCAGTACCCTGGGGTGGATACCATCTGGGCCTGGCACCTTGTCCACCCTCAGGACCTTCAAACCCTCCAGAACTCTGCCCTCCATGACTTCCCCATTTGTTCCCCCCCCCCACATTTCAGCCATTCCTCTCCCCTTGGGTATCACCCCCCTTCTCCTTAGTAAATACTAAGAGAAGTAATCATTTAGGGCTTCTGCCTTATTACACCCTACTTCCACTCAACCCCCTCCTTCCTAATCCTTACAGTTTTTTTTCTCCCTGATGTACCTAAAGAAGTCCTTCTCCCCCTTCTTAATGCCTTGTTCCAGCCTGAGCTCTGTAGATGCCTGGGCTCTACTTCCTGCCCTTGTCACCTCCTTCGATTCCTTCAGGTACTCCTCCCTGTCTTCCCCACTCCCTTTTTTCTTGTACCTCCTGAAGGCAGCTCTTTTCCTCCTTACCTTTTCCATGACCTCCTTGCTCACCCAGGTTGGTTTCTTAGCCCTAGCCTTTTTGCTCTGGGCTTTGCTGCAGGTTGTGGTTGCCACCACTATCCCCATCTTCATGAGCTCCCACCTCTGGTTAGTGCCCATTCTAGGTTGAATTCTGGCCAGGAACCCTTTTACCACTTCCCCATCCTCCCAAAGTTGGCCCTCCTGAGGTACAGCACTCTTGTGCCAGATTCCACTCCTTTCTTGCCCATATCCAGTGTGAGACATATGGAGTCGTGGTCACTCCCTGACAGTGGTTCTTCCACCCTAATTTCCCTCACAAACTCCCCATTTGCCAGCACAAGGTTAAGGGTATTCCCTAACCTGGTTGGTTCACTGACCATTTGCATCAGGAAGCTGTCCTGGAATGCATCCAGCAGTACCTGCTCCCTTCTATTCCTGGTTGTTGGGGTACTCCAGTCCACTCCTGGCATGTTGAAGTCCTCCCAATCACCACACTACCCTTCTTGCAGGTTCTCCTGATCTGTCCTGCTAGTTCCCTGTCTAACTCTTCTGTCTGAGAGTGCAGCCTGTATACCACTCCCATTTAGATAATCCTATTCTTGGAATCCTGGATTTGCATCCAAAGTGACTCTGTACTTCCCTCCTCCCCTTCCTCCCTAACACTCTTCAGTCCTTCTTTCACATATAGTGCCACCCTCCCTCCATTCCCAATCACCCTATCCCTACAAAATAACCTATACCCTGGTACAGACAAGTCCCAGTCATTGTATTGGGTGGCTCATGTTTCTGTGATGGCGGCAATGTCCAATTCTCCCTCTACCATGAGCACCTGTAACTCTGCAGTTTTCCTCCCAAGGCTCCTAACATTAAGATGACCACCTTGCACCCCTTCCCCCTTCCATCCTGCCCTCCTTTACTAGCATCACCAATAGTACTTGCCATTTGTCCTTTGTCACTGTCATGGGGGGACAGCTCATACGGTCTCTGCATGTCTCTTGCCCACTTGCCACTCCCCACTCCTAGTTTAAATTCCCAACTTCCTTTATGTACTCCTCCATCCTCTGTTTCAACACTTCCTTTCCCTCCTCATTCAAGTGTAGTCTGTCCTTGGCATAGAGATTACTATTCTCCCAGGTCCCTCCCCACCCCCCCACCAGCCCATACCCTTTAACATGACACCAGGTTCTTAGCCATCGACTAAATTCCTCTATTCTCAGCTTTCTTGTTGTGCTTGCCTTAAGCACTGGAAGTATCTCTGAAAAAGTTACTGATCTTTCTGCCCCCTCACATAATTGTCCTAGTTCCTCAAACCTCCTCTGGACAATATCTACTGTCTTGTCTGCCAGGTCATTCATCCCAAGATGTATAATTAAATGAGGTTTGTCCCTACCCCTTCTAACAGATTTCAGAACAGATTGTCCCACCCTTTCTGCTGTCATTCCTGGCATGGTCTCCCCAAAAATACGACTATGCCTCTCCCCTTTGCTATCCCACCTGACTCCTCTTAGTATTGAGTCCCCCAGCACTAAGATTCCACCCCTCCTTCTCCTTGCTTTCTTCCATTCCTCACCATCTCTTATTCCTGGCTCCTCTTCCTCCTCCTGTACAGTATTTCCCCTTCTGTCCCTGTTGTAATCCCCTCAGCTGAACTTCCCCACTGCTCCAGTTTGATCCAGCCATTTATTAGTTACTCCTCCAATTTCATCACCTCCTTCTTCCTCCTTCCCCTCTAGCACTAAAAAACAATTTTCTGAAGACCCTTCACCAATGCCAACTTCCTCTCTCCTCATAGTAACCTGATCTCTTCTTTCCACTTCATGACTGCTGCCACTTCTCCTCCTTCTCTCACAAGTCCCTGTCTCCTCCTTCCATTTGTAGTTTGTCTTCTGACCTGGTTTCCCTGGAGACTGTTCTTCCTCTCCTGGGCCCCTTTGTCTCTGCTTCCCTTCTTCTGACCCTCTCCTCACCATGGTTGGCTCAAATTGCCATCCCTCATCTCCCCTCCTCCCTCCAGTATTGGGCTATAACCGCCTCCAGTCTGCCTTGTCTGTCTTAGTTCCTCCTACAGACCCATGATCTCCTTTCTAATTTTTCTCTTCATGGTTGCACACTAAACATCCCCCATCCTCCAGGAAATTTTTAGAAAGATTGGTGCACTGCAGTTGTTGCAGCCTACCACCCTACCCATTGCTCTTGTTGCCCACCAATGACACCCCACAATTCCAGATGAAGGATACCAAACACTCCCCCAACTTTCCCCTCACCCCACTCTATCAGTGCAAAACATTCTTCTCCTTTTCTTAATTTGTCTTACCCACTTTGTTATACCCTTCTAGATAGATTGAGGAATTGCTTTTACATTGCTATCCCTCCTATCCACACCCAAAAAGAGACTTTAAGCAACAATTGCACAGCCTTCTTCAAACTCTTACCCTCCTTTCCACAATGCAAATACCAATGCAAACAAGTAACAATGAAAGGTCCTTGTTTTGCAGTTACTTCCCTTCCACTGAGATAGTGGTCACCTCTTCACTCACTGCTGTTCCTTTCCTGGGTGTCTGCTTCTGCTATGACAGGTGCATGTGCTTTTCCCTTTTGGGGAAGTGATGTCAGAACCCTCGGCATAAAGGAAATCATGGACCTGGGGTGGGTGGGGTGAGGGGCAGGAGGGTGGGACCAGCCATGCCTTCCAGAAACAATCAGGTAGCTAAGGCCCCTGGTCAGACCATTAGCACCATTCCCCCACTATGCACTAAACTTTGCAGCTAGTGAAGCCAGCAAAAAACAATCACAATTCCACTCAAAGTACAAAAAACAGGTTTGATACCAAAAGAAACAGGTCTTCAATTCAAACAGTTTTCAAAATTCCAGCAGCCCCAAAACAATACCCTGCTGGCCCCTTAGAAGTAGTAAGAAAGAAAGAAAAATAACATTCTACCAAGTAAAATCCACAAGAACAATGTAAAAGCAGCAAGATGAAGAAGTTACTGTACTGGAATTGATCTGATCATTTCCCCTTCTGGTTACTTATGAGAAGCCAAAAGCAACTGACACCACAAACCTGATTCAGCTCCATCTCCAGTTAGTTAGCTGAGTGAAACCTGGCCAGACCGTTAGCACCCTTCCCTGACTATGCACTAAACCTTGCAGCTAGTGAAGCCAGCAAAAAACAATCAAAATTTCACTCAAAGCACAAAAAACAGGTTTGTTACCGAAAGAAACAGGTCTCCAATTCAAACAGCCTCACCAACAACACTCCAAAGTAGGCTGGAAATTAGAAGATATAGGTTTCCAATTCAAAGAAACAGCCCCAGTAAAATCACACCAAGTAGTTTTGAAATCAGAAGAAATCAGAAGAAAAAGGCCTGTAATGTAAAGGAATTTTAGCCCTCACACAAAGCACACCAAAATGGATTTCAAAGTTTCAATATCTCCAAAATAGATCCCTGCTAGCCCCTTTAAAGAAGTAAGACAAACTCAGTCTGCTACACAGTGAAACATCAAAACAAATGAGCCCACTTACAGCACCAAAATAGTTTTGAAATTCCAACAGCCCCAAAACAATACCTGCTAGCCCCTTAGAAGTAGTAAGAAAGAAAGAAAAATAACCTTCCACCAAGTAAAATCCACAAGAACAATGTAAAAACAGCAAGAAGAAGCTACTGTACTGGAATTGATCTGATCCCTTCCCCTTCTGGTTACTTCTGGTTAGTCATGAATAAGGAGAAGAGGATAGGGCCCAGTATTGACTCTTGGCATATTCCATCCATTATAGGTCTGAGAGGGGATAAACTGCCCCACCATTTCACCTTCTGCTTTCTGCCAGTTATCTTTAAAATCAAAGACAGGAGAGCTTGCAAGGCCCAATAGTTTTAGCTTTGACAGTAGAAGGTCATGGTTAAGTAAATTGAAAGCGTTGGTCAAATCAATGAAGATAGCACCAGTCACAGCTCCTGAGTCCATTGCTCAAAGATATCTTGATCAGTTGAACTAGTGCAGTGCAAGTGCCATGGTTTTTCCTACAATCATGCTGGATATCAGTTATGCTAGCAGGGCCTCAAAATAATCTTTGAGTTGAATACCAGCCTTTCCTATATTCTTACCAAAGGACTAAAAAGGGATATGGAGAAGTAGGTTTTGTCTGGTTCTTTCTTTCTTTCCTTCTTTCTTTCTTTTTATTTATCAGAGTTTTGATGACCAGGTGGGCCCAACTGAGACAAAACAAGTCCCCTTTTCAGGGGTGACCCAGGAAACAGATACATTCCATACATATCAATAGCAAACAGCAAAATACAGAGGTACAAAATACAATATCTAGAGTGCAAAACAGAAATGTTACACAACATTCAGGTGATGGCAGTAGAGAGAAAGAAAAATAATATATATACAGCATTTCTATAACAACTTTACATTATCTGTATAAGGTACAAGTTCATAGTGTGTTAACAGCCACATGGAATTATGAGAAATTCATAACATACATACTGTGCCCATACATATATAACATACATATTTGATTGAAGTCTAGGTGAGGTAGAAGGAAGTCAGAAGAAAACACAGCAAAAGTGATGGGTTAGAGAGTGGATCCGAGAGGGAGTGGGAGGAGGGGATATGGGGAGACTAGGTTGTCAAGAAGAGGTTTTCCTAGCATCTACAATTGCAGATGGGTGGCGAGAAGAGAAGTGCCTTATACTGTTGTGTGAATATGGGGAGATACTCACATGAGAGTAGTGAGTGTGAGAGGTTGTTACACTTTTGGGATGCCGTGAAAGAGAAGGCTCTTATACCTATGGCTAAGCGAGTTTTAGGTAAGCTTAAAAGAGGGAGGTGAGAGGATCTAAGGGTCCTAGTGGTGGGTTTTAGGATGAATAGGTTTGATGGGCTAGGAAGGGAGGGGAGGTGTATGAGTTTGAAGGTGGTGCAGGCCATTAGGAAGTCCAACTTGGCTTCAAATGATGACCAACACAGGGTGTGAAGCACAACACAGTGGTGGGCACTAGCTGGGGTCTTAGTAGCAAAATGAGCAATTCTGTGATAGACCATACTTAATTTGTTCAGAAGTGTTGACTTAGCTGAGTGAATTATTGGGGCCCCGTAGAGGAGGCCAGGGAGAAGGGTAGCCGAGGCGATGGTCCTCTTCACCCAGTTGGAGACGTAGGGAGCAGTGCGGTAAATGAGGCCACGTTTTTGATTATTAGCCTTAACTATGATATTTACATACTTATTGAATGATAGATGCTCATCCAGCATCAGTCCTAAGTATTTGAAAGAGACAAACCCTTCTAACAGTACACCTGAGGAGGTTTTGATTAAATGAGGAGTCTGGGAAGGTACAGTCACGCCAAAGACATGGCCATGTATTTCCTGAAATTTCTGTGATATTTCTAGAGAGATCTCCTGCTTTCTCCATTTACACAGTAGGGGAAGCAGAGACAGACTCTTTAGAAATTTCATGAAATATCTGGAAATATCTGGCCATGCCTGTGGCTACTACTGTAGTATCAAATGAGGTGTGATGGAACAATATAGATTTGTTTTTGTTTTTTTGGTGCTCAGAACCAACAGGTTATTCTTAAATCAGTTTTCAAGGGTCTGGAAGTCATTTTCTAGGTCCAAGTTTATACCAGTGTCATCTCTGGAGGATCTGTGTAGAGTGGCATCATCAGTATAGAGCTGGATGGAAGCCCCTCCACAATTCTGTGGAATGCCATTGATAAAGACTGAGAATAAAAGTGGTCCAAGGATTGATCCCTGAGGGACCCATGTCTGTGATAGGAGAAAGGGATGATGCTGCACTTGCCCATGTGACATACTAGAACCAATTTGATAAATAACAACAGACCCAGGAGAGGGAATTATCATTGAGGCCAATGTGGTGGAGCCTAGAGGAGAATGGGGTGGTTGACAAGGTCAAATGCCTTTGTGAGGTCCATGAAGACTACCCCTGTGGCTTTACCATGGTCCATAGCCTGTAGAATGTCAGCAGTGACCTTTAGGAGAGTGGATTCCATACCATGTAGTTTCTGAAAACCATATTGGTGAATGGTGAGGGCACTGGTCAGTTCAAGCTATGAGTATAACTGATAATATAGTAATCTTTCTTGAATTTTAGTGATTGTGCATAAAATGGATATGGGTCTATAGTTGGACCACTCTTATATACGGGGATGAAAACTGCTGTTTTCTATTTGTTGGGAATGGAGTGAGTGAGGAAAGATCTATTAATTAGTAGGGCAGTTGGATAAGCTAATGCAGGTGCTCCCAACTTGAGGAATTTGGGTGGCAGGGAGTTGAATCCAGGTGAACTGTCAGGGTTAAGATCATTTAGGAGTTTGAGAACTTCTTTCCAAGAGATGATTTTTATGTGGAAGAGGGGGTGGGTGACTTCCGGATGAGAGGCAGACTGTTCCAGGCTGACAGCAGGAAGGCCAGTCTTGTATGCTTCAAGGTCTGTAAAGAAGCTATTAATACTAGTGGTTATTTCCAGCGGTGTGGTCAGAGTAGAGGCTTTCATGGTCTTATTTTGAGGAATAATCCTCTCTTTGCCCTTAATGAGTGCTTTTACTTGCTTCCAGAAACCTTTGGGGTTGGCAAGGTGCTTTTCCTGTAGGGATTGGAAATGTTCCCTTTTGGAATTATTAATTTTTGCTTTGCAGACGTTGAGTAGCTGGTGATAGACTGTAGTTCTGAGCTTTGATAGGTTTTCCAGGATTTGTCATGGGAGCACATGAGGTGGCTCAGATCCAGGATGAACCAGGGTGAATAGAGACCTTCGGATCTTCTGAGTTTGCATGGGGCATGAGCATCTAGGATAAAGGTAAAGGTATTGATAAAGTAGTCCAAGGCCTAATGTATGTCAGGAATGGTGGATATGGGGGACCAGTCAATCAATGCAAGACTTTGCAGGAAAGTTTCTACAATGAACTTAGTTACAGTAGATCCCTGGTTTTAAGAGTTATGAGGGGGTGGTGAGGAGCATTATTTTTCCAGATGCAAAAAGTAGGGGAATAGTCTTTTAGCACATCTGGAAGGATTCCGACAGCCTTAATGAAGGTTGGGTTATTAGTTAGAATCCAGTCTAGTAGACTATTCCTACCCGACTTCATGTTAAGTCTGGTGGGTTGGTCAAAAAAGTAGTTGCTCTAGATTTGCACCAAGTAGGGGTCACGTGATGGCATCTAGCTAAGCAGCAGCTTGGGCCCTGAGCTCTTCCCTCCTGCCGCCTTTATCGCCAGTTTATCGAGCCCTCTGGGCATTAAATCACCAATATTTTTATAGGAGGTGATCTGATAAGCCGCTCGCTATCGGAGATTCGATTCTGTTTTGTTAAAGACTGCCTATTTTAGCGAGATGGAGGTGGATGGGAAGCAGGCCTCTGTCAGGCATACACTACCTGCATCCCCCGAAAAAGCACCTAAGAAGCAACGCAATCAGGGTGCTGTTAAACCAGATTGAGTGGGATAAACTTCAACTGGCTAATCCCTTAACGGAAGACAGGTTTCTCCAGGAGCTGACCCCAGTGAAAGAAATTTAAAGGAGTTGGCTGGTGAGCTTAAGTCACTGTAGTGACTTGTCGCTCGGTTTCCACCCGAGTATCAGATGTGGAAGTGAGTTTTCTACGGAGCAATGGAGATCCAAGGCTGATGCAGAGATTTCAGAGTTCAAGCAACAGATTAAGAAACTAAAAGCTAAAACTGAGGATCTCGAGGGGCTTAATCACGGAACAACCTTGATTCTGGGCTCACCCAGATGGTGGAAGAAGGACCGGATTTAATGGCTTTCCTTCAGAGGTTCCTGATTAAAATAGTAGGCCCATCTCCTATCAGCCCTCTGCATCACTTGGAACGGGCCCATCACTCCCTAAGGCCCCGACCGCCTGATCTCCTCCGCGACCTATCATTATTAAATCTTTAAGCTATATCGAGAGGCAACATGTTCATTCTAAATCCCGCGATTTAAAAGAGGTTCTATGGGGTTCGGCCAGAATTCGCATCACTCAAGATCTCCCGAAGGAAACCAGGGAAAGGAGGGCTGCCTATCATCATGTAGTCCAGAAACTAATCGCTGCCTCCATCCCCTTTAAATTGATCTATCCGGCGATCTTGAAAGTCACTGTTGGAGGCTCTACCTGCAGTTTCAGCTCTCCTGAGATGGCCTTAAAGGATCTAGCTATCAAGCTTCCAGACCTGTTTAAGACTGCTGGCTGAGTGACACTTTACATTTTCATACACTACTGTATTATGGCTGCCCCTACTTGATTTAGAGATATATGGGTGGCTTGTTTTCCTACTACTTTTCTATTACGTTGTTATATTTCTCCCTTTACTATCCTAATTTGAAAGGCTTGCTTTGCTGACTAAATCTCTCTTGGTTTCTCTTTCTGATTAGCTTAGGTTGTGAAATCCTTTTATTTCTTGCTTTCTCTCTCACCTGGGTTGTTCTTGTTGGTTGGATCGGGTGACTGGTTGCTTTCTGGCCGGCCGAGATGGGATCCCCTCCGCTGGGCCCGGTTATGCTTCCTCAACTGGAACCTTTTTGTTGGTTGTGGTTCCCCGGGGGGTGACTTCCCGGTGGTAGGACCTGGTTGGTCCTGCGCGCTTATAGTTCCCCCCGGAAACAGCTGGCCTATGCGGTGATTCCCATTGATCCGGGCTTTCCAGGGCTCAAGTTACCTCTACGGGCTGTCTGGGCTTCTGGTAGGTGAATCTGTCATTTATGTGTTTTTGGGGACGGTGCTGGGGTGGGTATGCCTTTCATGTTCGTATGGGGGTGTTGGTTTGTAGGGTTGGGGGAGTTTTCTGTCTTCCCCTTTAACCTAAATACTCTCTTGACTGCTGGTGATTGGTGTTGGGGGAGGCTTGGGTCTTTGGATGTGCGGCTTGCTGGATGTGGAATCGCAAGCCTAAGGATGGGGGGTTGGCTAACCTCCCCCCGGTGGTGGGGCTGTTATTGGTCATTTTATGGGGGGTTCGGTTTTATGCCTATGCTAACTTGTCTCGGAGTTGTAGTTCTCTTTACTGGTTTGATCATTCACTGCTGGGGATTCAGAGGTTCGCAATCAGGGTCGGTCGGTCAGGGCTTCCTTTGTCTGGTTTGATCTGGTGTTCGTCTTTGCCCTGACCTCCCGGTGTATATAGTTATTTGTGGGGTTTGGTGGTCTATACGGTGAGGGGGGGTGGATGGACGGGGTTGATGACTTATTTGGACTGTCAAAATCAGTGGTGGAGTACTGGAGTGGGGATGCGGGGGAGGGTTGGTACCTTACTGTGGGTTTTGTATTGGGTTTTATTGAGTCTGGCTTTTGTGGGTGGGGTGGAGGGGAGATGGGCGACGGGTGCTATCCTCTACGTTATACATGGTCTCTGGCCAAGTGCGGCATGTTATTATACATGGGATTATTCTGTTGGTAGTGTCTATCGGAGGTTGTTTGGGGGGGATGGGTCTTTTGGGGATAGTAGTGGTTGGCTGGGGGGATATGGGTGGTCTGGTTTAACCTGCCAATTTAGGTTATGGTACTGCTTTAGTGGGACAGGACTGTGGTTTTTTTTGTGGGTACTTGGGTTGGAGATGTTTTGGCAGATTATTAAGTCTCCAGTCTATCTAGTTTTGGTGCGCCTTTTCTTTTCCTTTAATGCTGACTCTGTCTGGGTGTTTGTTCTCTCTATATTGTATTTAAAATGGCTATGAGCACAATTAAAATAGTTTCTTGGAATGTTCGCGGGCTTAGAGATCGGGTCAAGCGGCTTCAGATTTTTAACCACTGCTCATTATTGCAGATTGATATTCTTTTTTTGCAAGAAACACATTTAAGCCATGATGACACCAAGCTATTATCTCGCTCTGGCTTCTCTCAATCCTATCCTGCGGGAAATTCCCATTTTAGTAAGGGTGTGGCGGTTCTTATTAAAAAGCATGTTTTATTTATGAAAGAAGTGATTGTATCAGACCCAGAGGGAAGGTTTATTTTGGTTAAAGGTACTCTCAATGGTGGCAGTGTTGTTTTGGGCTCTATATATGGCCCGGTGGGGGGGAGTCCAGCATTTTTTATGTCTCTTGCAGACAAGTTATCTAATTTTCTTCCTTCCTGATTTATACTGGGAAGGGACTGGAATGTTTCTTTTTCATCTATATTGGATAAAGAGCCACAGGATAAGCGTCCCCTTCTCCAGCTCAGAGAGCCCTTCAGGAGCTACTGTCAATGTTAGGTTTATGTGATCCGTGGAGACTCTCTAATCCTTCCTTTGGCCTTTTTCTTTTCTCTCTCATGGTACCAAATCGAGGTTAGATGTTGTCCTAATTAGTACATCCTTTCTTTCTAGTTTTTTTCAATCCGGTATTGACCCAATTATCCTTTCGGATCATGCCATAGTCTGGACTAGACTTTCCTTAGATCCTGAGTTCTCTCAAGACTCCACTTGGAGGCTGAACACTCAGCTGTTGAAGGATCCTCAAAATGTTTCGACTATCAGATCTCTGATTTCCTTCTTCCTGGCGGAGAATCTGAATTCTACTCCGAGATTGGATATAGTTTGGAGCTCTTTGAAGTGCTATCTCAGGGGTGAGCTAATTAAAATGGCCTCCGTCAGAAAGAAAAGGTGGCTGGCAAATTCTCTGTCTTTGATGAGTAGAATTAGTGAATTGGAGGTTAAATACTCCTCAACTTCTTCTTTATCGGATCTTAAGGACCTTCTATCAGTTAAGCGTGAGTATATGGATCTTTTGAAGGAGAAAACGGAATACTGCCTGATTAAAACCCAAGCTAAATATCTTGATCATGGGGAAAAAGCTGGGAAACTTCTGGCTTTGCGACTGTAGGCGTTGGAAAGCTCTAGGATTATCCCTTCTCTGCTTTCTCCATCCGGTTCTATTGTTTCTTCTCCTAGAGGTATCGCCCATATCTTTGAGGAATATTATCTGGACCTTTATAGTAAACCTTCTGTATCTCATTCCATTTCAGATATTAATACGTATCTGGGGGATGTAGACATTCCTTGTTTGTCAGAAGCCCAACAGACATTTTTATTGGCCCCCATTTCGTTGGAGGAGATAGAAAGGACTATCACCTCTCTGGCTCCTGACAGAGCACCGGGCCCCGATGGTTTCCCTGCAAACTTTTACAAGGTATTCGTTAAGGATTTGGTACCTATTCTCCTTAAATTATATGAATATCTATCGGTTTCTTTTGAAGTGGATCCCACATTGTTTGAGGCTACAATTATTTTGATTCCTAAACCTGGTAAGGTTCCTACGGATCCAGAAAATTACAGACCTATCTCTCTCTTCAAAATTATGACATGAAAATCCTTGCTAAGATACTAGCCGAAAGAATTAAGAAGGTCTGGTCTGGTCTATTGAGTCCCGAGCAAGTAGGTTTTGTGTCTGGTAGGTCTGCGGTGGACCATTTGAGGACCCTGTCTCATATTTCTCAATATGCTCAATCAGCCCCTTATCCGGTTGCTTTGGTCTCTCTCGACGCAGAAAAGGCCTTCGACTGAGATGATTGGTCTTTCCTTTGGTCTGTAATGGAGAGAATGGGTTTTCCGCCCGCTTTCCTGAGCAAAGTTCAGATGTTTTATGGCTCCCCTTCTGCTAAAATCTACTGTAACGGAGTTTTTTCTTCCCTTTTTCGTTTATATACTGGTACTAGGCAGGGATGCCCCCTTTCACCTCTGTTATTTAATTTGTATCTGGAACCGCTGCTCATTAGACTCAAAACATCCCCCCAGGTTAGAGGTTTTATGTTACAACAATGGGAACTGGTTCTCTCTGCTTATGCAGACGATATACTTTTGCATCTAATATATCCTGCAGAATCCTTTGAAGGCTGCTATTGGTATTATTGAGCAGTTTGGTATCTTTTCTCGGTATAAATTGAATATTTCTAAGTCCGAAATTTTCCCACTAAATGTTTATACTAATAAACAGGAGTTCGCTTCCTTTGGGATGAGGTGGACCCCTAGATCCATTAAATACTTGGGGATCCATTTCTCTACTGAGCCTTCTCTCTTGAAAAAGTTAAATTTGGATAGAGTTAAAGACTTGGTTTATCAGGATTTACAGCGATGGTCGGTCCTTCCTATCTCACTCTGGGGTCGGATAAATATCATTAAAATGAATGTCCTTCCCCGTATTTTTTACCCGTTGAATTTGTTAAATCTCTGGCTTCCTATTTCATACTTTCAGCAACTCCATACTATGTTCTCAAATTTTAATTGGCGTGGGAAAGGGGTTAGACGTTCTTATGCCAAATTATCGCTTCCTAAAGAAAAAGGTGGTCTTCGACTACCTAACCTTTTACTTTATTACTGGGCGGCCCACCTTTCTAAATTAGGGAGGTGGTTTTCTGTGAATCCCGAGTTACCATGTCCAATCTGGCTCCAGCTTGAACGTTCCCTTCTTTCCCAGTCCAAACTTGATAGCTATGTGATACTTTACACTCCTCCAACTGCACTCTCACAGTGGGTGTCTGATAGTACGGTGTTGGTTGCTCTTAAATCACTAGCTCAATGTCTAATGTCTTTCCACATTTCTAGTGTCTCGGACCTCGGTCAGCCGGTGATTCTCAATCCTAATATCAAGCTGGGTTGTTCTTGGATTATGCCGGACTGGCTCCCACAGATCAGAGAGGCTAGAGTAGAGCATTTTTACAGCCAGGAATCACTTCTTTCTTCTGGTGACATACTGGAAAAATTCGATATTCCTAGCAGAGGGGTTTTCCAGGTGTATCAATTGAGACATCTGATTGGCCGGAAATTTGGTACCACTTTTAGGGACTCTGAGGCTTACCCTTTCCTTTCTGAAATTATAAATCTTGCTTCTCAATCTCACTCTATCTCATTGATTTACTCTTTCCTTTTGAGTTATAAATTCCAGGAGACTGTTGAAGGTTCGAGTGTTTGGTCACACCTCCTACCTGGTGCTTCTCTGGACTGGCCTTGCTTATGGAAGGATTTGCATTGATATCATACCCAGGACAGATTACGGTTGACGCAATATTATATTGTAAATAACCTCTACTATACCCCTATTAAACTTTTTCAGTTTAAGAAACTTCCCCAATCGACTTGTTCCAGGTGTTTACAAGGAGAAGGTAACTTAATTCATATGTTCTGGGACTGTCCTAAGGTTGCCCCTTTGTGGTCCCTTGTCCGGGATAACCTTGATCCCCTTCTGGGTCTGTCCGGCTTTTTTTATCCAGAGATATGTATTCTGGGTGAATATTCCCGCATAGATAGTGTTGAACGTCATTACCATATGGCTTTGGTGTCTATGGCGGTTAAGAAACTAGTTTTAAGACATTGGACGGATCAATTGGTCTTGTCACATGCTGACTGGTTGACTGAACTGGTTTAGTATTTACAGTCGGAGAGTTTGATTGCCAGCCTTCATGGTCGTATGGATCTGTTTCGGAAGAGATGGGGTAAACTCCAGGCATTGTGTCTGCATTAATTATTTAATTTGGGACCTGATCTCTTCAGCCCGCATAAATATGTTAATTCTGTCATGTATGTTATTTTGTACCTGTATGGATATTAGTGCTTGGTTGTACCATGATGACTTACTGTTTTACCCAGATTAAGTATTACGTGTGATGGCGCACCTTAGAGGGGAGGGGAGGGGTGGCTGAGGGCGGATTGTTATTAAATGTTGAACCATGCTCTATTTGTTTGTTTGTGGGTGGGATGGGTGGGGTTTAAGTCTGTGTGGGAGGTTGGGGGTGGGAGGAGGATCAGGTGGGTTTTTTTGGGGTGGGGGGTTTGGTTGTACCGTTTATTTTCTATTTTGTACTTTACTGAATATGTTTGTTTTGTTGTGTTATTTCCTGTTGTTAAACTTAAATAAACTTAAATTTAAAAAAAAAAAAAAAAAAAGATTTGCATCAAGTAGTGCAGCTTGGTGCTGTGTTCTTTTAGGTCTGGCCCAGTCTAGGTTGAAATCTTCACATAGTATTATATGTTTATGTGGTAGGTTATGTAGACTACAGAAAAATTCAGTATAGGTGGCAGATGCTAGATAAGGGTGTAGATATATACAACCTGTAGTTATGAGTTTAACATGGTCTAGGGTAATAGTGATGAATAGGTGTTCTGCACCTATGTGGATGTTAGGGTCTGTTATCTCACTGACAACCTAACCAGCCCTGGTATATATCATGACCCCTCTTCCCTCCCTTCCTATGTGACCAATCACATGGGTAAGCGGAGTAGCTGGGCAATCTCATGAGATAGGATGGATTGTTTTAATCAGGACTCTTATACAAAGGATATCAGGCTTGTAGTGCAGAGTCCAGGTTTCAAGTTCAGCCATTTTACCTCTAATGCTATGTATATTCATATGGGCTATTTTGAGTCCTTTTTTGTTGGACGAGGTAGAATAAGAGGTTAGGGGTTCTGTTTGGACCTTTATTGTTTTTAATCATTTGTCTGTTGCAGGGTCCTAGGTTTAGTTCAATGTTGCCTGATAGTAATAGGAGGCACATACTGGAATGAGAAGAGGGACGGGCAGAGAAAAGGTGCCTTATGTATATGCTTACAGTGATGCCTAAGTAGAATAGTTTTATTATGTTGTGCTAGGGCCAGTAGTCCAAGGTGGGGCAGGAACACATTCGAGCAGTGTTGCGGGTAGTTTGGAAGGAGATATAGCACAGAGCCTATGACGTAGGGTAAAGAACTTGTGGAGGCATTGTCAGCCCCCTCTATCTGCAGATGGGCCAGGAGGGAACCAACAGATGAGAAATCCTCTGGTGAGGTAGAAGAGCAACATTGTTGGAAGGCGATAGACACACGGTGAAATGGGAGTGTAAGCTGCACATCTGGAGGTGCTGGAATCCTGTGAGCAAACAGCAGAGCAAGAGATTGCACCCTTGTACTTTCTAGGATGACACCTTAAGTATGCTAATCAGGTATATATTATCCAATTTGTATTATTAATAGGGGTGATTTGGATTATTGATTGAACCTGCCTTGTGGACTAGTACAACTAAAGTAACTTCTCATAATTCAGGGATGGTACCAAGGAGCAGGGATCTGTTGCAGAAATCTCTAAGAGGAGTAGTGATGTCTGAGGCAGTCAGTTTGAGCAGTTTAGGCTCTAAATTGTCATAGCTGGCTGAACAGTCAGATCTGAGTTTAGTAATGTGGGCAAAGACCTCCTTTCCAGTGTACAGTTTAAAATGAAATTCTATAGGATGTACCTGGGAGGTGGCTAGGTTAGAAGGAGTGGGGGTCAGGGGCACACCACATTGAAGCTTTAAAATTTTCCAAACCAGTAAAAGAAGGTGTTAATGGCCACAGCTGAGGATTTAGGTGGATTAATCATAAAGTAACATTAAAACATGCATCCAATAGTTAATTCTTTATATACTGGCGGTAGGATTAGGGGGTGTGGTATCCTGAATATTTATTTATTTGGTTTTATTTAGTTACTTGAAATTTGGAGCAAGAAAGGTGCACTGAGTTGTGATCACTCTTTTCAGGTGCATCATGTGTTGTGGGTTACATGGATCTGTTATTTTAACAGAGGGTCCCTGGGGTCCTGATCCTGGATTTCATAGTATATTTACAGTTTCTTAATAGTAGTAATTTTACTTAGAGAAGAAGTATAACCAAGTGTTAAGGGCAGCAAACATTTGAACAGGAGTCCCAGGCTTTATCACTCTCCTGGATTTTATGTTGTGACCTGGAGAATTCATAGATTCATTTTTTAATAGATTTATAGAACTAACCAGCAGATAAGGACCTCATGGCCCACCTTGTCTGCCATGAAAACCCCCAAAGTAGTGTCCTACTACTGGGGGGGCATTCAAACCTGCCCCTCTCACCTGCAGTATACCCATGTACTTATCCCATGCATGTTTGAACTCTGTGATCACTGCCTTAATTGATGTCCCTGTGCTTAATTCCCCTATCTAGTACCCTTCCTCCCTCCCTCTCTCCCTCCCTCCCTCCCTTCCTTCCTTCCTTCCTTCCTTCCTTCCTTCCTTCCTTCCTTCCTTCCTTCCTTCCTTCCTTCCTTCCTTCCTTCCTTCCTCTCTCCCTACCTCAAATGAAAAAGCAGTCATCCTGAACAGGAATTTCTGCTCAGTCTTTAGTGAGTGTGTGTGTGGGGGGCCTAGTGATCAACAGGAGCAAAGTGGGAGAGGAGGTGGAGTCAAGTCCCTTTTCAGAGGAACATGTCTGAAAGGGACTTGCAGCTCTGAAAGTGGACAAGGCTGTAGGACCACATGGCATACACTGAAGGGTACCAAAAAAACTAAAGGAGGTGCTGGCTGCCTTGCTGATGACCTTATTCAACAGCTGACTGGAGTTGGGCATGGTTCCAGAGGACTGGAGGAGAGCAGATGTGGCCCCTCTACAGTAGGGTGGCAGAAAGGAAGAGCTAGTAACTATAGGCTGGTAAGCCTCACTTCAGTGGTGGGGATATTAATGAAAATACTGTTAAAGGAAAGGTTTGTAGAATATCTTTAATCCAATAGGCTGCAAGAACAAAGGCAGCACAGATTAATTGGGGAGGGGGTATGCCAGACAAATCTGATTGAGTTCTTTGACTGGGTGACCAGGGAAATAGATCAGGGAAAGGCTATGGGCATGGTCTTTCTGGACTTTGGCAAGGCCTTCAACACTGTGCCACACAGGAGACTTATTAAGAACTTAAATAGCCTAGGGGTGTAATCCAAAGTGGTGAATTGGGGTAGAAACTGATTAATTGATAGGAGGCAGAGGATGGTGGTTAACAACACTCACTCTAAAGATGGGACAGTGACCAGCATGGTGAAACAGGGCTCAGTACTGGGACCAGTCCTCTTTAATGTCCACATAAATGATATTGCAGATGAACTGGAAAGGAAGGTATGCCTTTTTACAGACAATGACATAGTCTGTAATATGCTGGGCAATAAGAAAGGGGTGAACAGAATGTGTAGGGATCCTTGGAAACTTGAAGAGTGGTCAAGAGTATGGTGGATAGGGCTCAATGTCAAAAAGTGCAGAATCATGCACCTAGGGCATCGGAACCCAAGAACCGAGTATAGGATGGGGGAGGGGCTACTATCACTTACTAAGGAGGAAAAGGAACTTGGGCTGTCATATCGGACAATGTCAAAGTGGCAGAGCAGTGTTACAAAGCAGTGGGTAAGCTCAGTAGGATGCTGGGATGAATAAGAAGAGGTATCTCAAGCAAGGGAGGGAGGTGGTGTTGTTACTATATCCCCTGCTGGTGAAACCCCACTGGGAGTATTGTGTCTAGTTCTGGAGGCCACACCTCACGGAGGTCATGATCAAGGTGGAGGCAATGCAGAGAAGGACACTAACAATGGTGCAGGGATTACACCATAAGTCCTATGAGGAGAGATTGAAGGAGGACGTCATGTACACCCTGAAAGACAGGAGAGTGAGAAGGGATATGATGGAGACCTACAAGCACCTCATGGTGGGTGAACAGGATGCAGGAAGGTAGTCTCCTTCAAATGAGAAAGAGCTACAGGATTAGAGGACATGCAATGAAGCTGGAGGGGTGTAGTTTAAGAGGAAGATGAGGAAGTACTACTTCACAGAAAGTGTGGAGGAGGCCTGGAACAGACTGCCAGCCGAAGTGGTGGAGTCCAAAACAGTAGGGTTTCAAGCTTGCATGAGACAGACATATCGAAATATTTGGAAATGGGCAGGAGGAAGGAGGGTTGTCAGAAACCAATTAGTTTCTGAGGAAACTAACTAGGCAGGCACCATTTAGGCAGAGTGGATGGGACAAGTAAACATTTTTGTAAACAAATTATATGTTTCTGTGTTCCTCATGAAAATAACCTAAATGGCTCTGTGAGAAAAAAAACGTTTCTGCATTTAATGAAAAATGGAAGAACTCTCTGGGAAATTATCTGTCTTTTAGACCTCCCTTTGTGACAATAAGCAGCTCTGTATCATAAAGCGCTGTAATCAATTCCTGACATGAAGCTAACAACACTGCCTAAGCTTCTAAAACATAAATCTTGCTCCTATAATCCACACCATAAACTAATTAAGTACTTGGATAAATGAATATGCGTAAATTTACTGTCACGTATATGAGTTCATATTTATGTAAATATATTGCTTCTTGCGCTAAAAAAATAACATCAGCAGGGAAGAAAGAGAGAAAAAGAAAGTGAGAGAGAGAGAGACTGAGAAGAATACAGCAGGGTATGCAGAGCAGCCTTAGGAATATAATATGGCTGTATTTAGCTTTCAAACTCTCATTTTGAGCTAAACAATGTTTTAGAGGCCCTATGAATATCTGCTAATGGACCATTTCCTGAATGTGCCTGGTTACATAGTTGCCAGGCAGTCAGACATCTGATAAAAATACCATTTCCCTTATTGGAGTATCAAATACTTGCTGTAGAGTCAACTGGTAATCTAATGACGTCATTTATTCTCACAGTTCTAAAATGGAAATGTCTAGATTTAATACAAAGAGGATTAAAAACAACAATTTCCAAATGGGTGGTAAATATTGAAAACAATCAAGTGGTTGAAACCTCTAAGAAATATTTTATAGAAATCAGAGATTGACCACACAGCTTCAACTACTTCATGTTTCATTTTTACAATCTTTTTAATTTCAAATTCTTCTTTTACATACTGTAGCATAAATTAACTCCATATTTTTTAATCAAACCTGTCATTCCTTAACCACTTATTCCTCTAGTAATGTAATACATTCATTTGGCAAAGTGCTTAATTTCATAACTGAATATATTATTAGCAGTCTATTTAGGTAGAAGAGAATTCATGGAGGGAAGAGGAAACAAAATGGGAGCCAAATGAGGAAACAACTCAGAGCACTAGACCAGAGATGGTATTTTCAAATGTGCTCAAAATGAAACAGATGCATCAAGACATGCAAATTTGTGACATGTAATTACACCATATTTTCATAGCTGCATCAAAACCAACATTTATACTCACATCATCGAATATGGGTGTGGGCAGGACAGTAGTGCAGTGGGCAGGTAACTGGCTGGGCGGCAGGACACAGAGGGTGGTGGTAAATGGTTGTCACTCCACAGAGAGAAGATTGACCAGTGGGGTACCACAGGGATTAGTGCTGGGAGCGGTCCTATTCAACATCTTCATCAGTGACATTGTGCAGGACCTAGAAGTCAGAATTTCACCGTTCGCTGATGATACAAAGCTCTGTAACAGAGTAGACACACCAGAGGGTGTAGACAGAATGAGAAGGGACCTGCGGAAACTTGAAGAATGGTCAGGGGTTTGGCAGTTGAAATTCAATGCAAAGAAGTGCAAGATAATGCATATGGGGCACAAAAACCCTGGCACAGTATATCAGTTGGGGGGGTGAAGATATAGCATGCACCAAGCAGGAAAGGGATCTTGGGGTTATCAACTCTGATTACCTCAAGATAGGGAAACAGTGTGACAAGGCAGCAGGTAAAGCAAATAGGATGCTGGGATGCATAGGCAGGGGCATCACCAACAGGAAAAGGGAGGTCATAATTCCACTATACAAGACACTAGTGAGACCCCACCTGGAGTACAGTGTACAGTTCTGGAGACCTTACTTACGTAAGGACATAGATAGGGTAGAGAAGGTTCAGAGGAGGGCAACAAAGATGGTACATGGATTGCATCACAAGTCCTATGAGGACAGGTTAAAGGAATTGAATATGTACTCCCAGGAGGAGAGGAGGGAGAGAGGGGATATGATAGAGACATACAAGTATCTTACAGGGAGGAACAGGATGCAGGAATACACTATTTTTAAGCGAAAAAGATGTTCCAGGACTAGAGGGCATGGGATGAAGTTGGAAGGAGGACAATTCAGAGGAAATGCGAGGAAGAATTTCTTCACAGAATGGGTGGTGGACACGTGGAACACCCTGCCAGAGGAAGTGGTGGGGGTTGAAACAATCACGGGATTTAAGAATGCATGGGATAGACATAAAGGAATTCTGGAGGTCAGGGTTAAGGGGCAACAGACTTCTAGGAAAACATAAAGTAAACTTGCAAGCCCAAATGAGCAGACTGGGTGGGCCGTAGGCCCTTATCTGCTGACACTGTCTATGTATCTATGTATCATAATAGCATCACATTTGCACTGTGAAACATGCCTGAGTCATAGTTGCATCATGTTTGCACTGCTAAATATGTCTGTGTCATAGATTCATCATATTTGCATAATGAAGCATGCCTGAGTCATAGCTGCATCACGTTTGTGCCAATTTTACATCATTAATATGGAAACAAGTGTGGGCGCAGCAGATTGTGGTGCACCCATCTTCTCATAGTAGTGTATCATTCAGATGCAGACACAAATGGGATTTGTGATGCAAAAGTAAAGCAAATTGCTGTATTGTTCATTGCAACTCTTTGAAAATGCAGGCCCAGATGTTTACCCTGAACTAACTGTCAAACAAATGAAGGCAGAATAAGAAAATAATATCATATTTGGAATTTTTAGACATCAAGGTTGCTTTGATAACTTAAAAAGGTACATTTTATGAGACAGGCTAGAGAAGTGGGGCATGAGACAAAGGCTTTTGACCACTCTTAAGATGTTACTTTGCAGTACAACAGCAAGGATACTGGTAGGCATAGACAGTCTCTCTCAGAGCCTAAATCAAGGGATATGACAAGACTGCTTATTGGCACTGATTTTGTTAAATATATACACTGAAACAATCATAAAAACCTTATATTTAATAATTCCCTACTCTATTTCTGGGACACATGTATAGGCACTACTATACGTAAATGACATGGCTAGACTCTTTGTTCCACTCCAAGCCTAAAAGGGGGAGTTTTGGAGATAAACAAACAGACTGACAATTTAGGATTGCAGTTTAACTTTGATAAATCCAAAGTAGTAGTTTGGGGGAATAGGAAAAGGTCAGAAAATGAGTGGAAACTTCAGCTGACTCATAAAAGAGGTAAAAACCTTCTGTTATATTGGTACAAAATCTGTTAGGAAAATTGATTGGAAACAACAAGATAATGAAGCAAAAGCAAATGTTTCAAAAACATCCAAAGGCATTCCATGACTTATGCAAAGTTATATTGGCTACTCATTAGTAGCCATGCAGAGATGGTCTATAGCAAAGATAAATGGGCAGATACTGTATGGATGTGAAATATAGGGGATAATAAAAATATTTAAAGATCTGGGGACAATCCAAAATATATTTTGCAAAACAATTTCTGGTCTCCCAAAACAAATCATGGGGTCTATTGTGCTATAGGAAACTGGTGTATTCCCAATTATATTCACAGCTGTAATGAGAATGTTTAAGTACTGGGATAATATAATGAAAATGGACCAGGCAAGGCTGCCAAAGCTGTGCTGATCAGACACTTGTGGCAAAGAAAATGCACCCTAGTTCTGTGGTTTAAATAAAGCTTTAAAGAGAATGGAGTTTTCTGATATATGGTCACCACATGCTTATGAGATGTAGAAATGGACATCACAGACTGCACTAGACCCTACAGCCCTCTTTTCTTCAGCCCATTCTGAACTTGGTGACTTTTACTTTTATTCCTCCTGATTGTGTAAATATCTTCAGCCTGCTTTATATCTGATTTACCCAGTTTAATTATTTTTTAAGCATATCTACAGGACAGCCTAAACAGTGGTTCAGAAATCCTCCATGAGTTCCAGCTCAGCTGATTCTGCAAGGGATCCAGCGAGCCTTGACTAGACCAGGGAATCCTCAATTTCTTGAACTTAAACAGTGGTTCAGAAATCTTCCGTTACCTACAGCTCAGCTGATTCTGCAAGGGATCCGGTGAGCCTTGACTAGGCCAGGGACCCCTCAATTTCTTGAACCTAAACAGTGGTTCAGAAATCCTCCATGAGCTACAGCTCAGCTGACTCTGCTAGGTACTAGCCCGGACTTTTGGATTTGGTACCAGTGGAAGCTGATTTCCAAGTGACCCACACTATCTCCTGCGGAACACATCTCTAACTATTGTATCTCCCTCTGTGTCTCTAGTTGAATTTATGTGCCAGGGTTTAATAATTTGTTTAATCCTTACAGTCATTTTAAGTTTTGAGTTGATATTAGAAGTGAAGTTTGAGCTTTTTTTTTTTTTTTTTGACTTTTCCATTAGCAGATTATATCCTCTCACCACTAGAGGGCTATATCTCTGGTAGCAGCTCTTATCCTATCTGGCACATCACACACTCTGTTCTTTTATCATCACAATGCTCCCTCCTCAGTGGGCTCTCCTTTTCCTCTCTCTCCCTTCTTAAAAACTAGATAAGCATGCCATCCACTCTCACCTCTAACCACTTGTGCTTCTAGCTCCAGTCTATCTATAGGGGTTAAACGCAGACGCTTTCCCACCATCTGTAAATACACCTCTCGAACAGCAGCTGATTAGCCAGCCCTGTCTTCACTGTCTTGCTTTGCTCTCCAGGCACTGTGCCCATTGACTTTGCATTAATTTTGCCTCAAAATTTCGCCTGCCCCACCCCCCCCTACCTTACTTAAATAGACATCTAACCCTGCCCTCCCTCTTACATACCCCACCTCCCACTGCCTATTGGCCAACACTTGTAGCTTCCTCTGCTCTGCCTATGCCCCCATCCTCCTTCTCTCATCCCACGTAGTGCTTACTGATTGAGGTACTCTCTTTCTCAGTCTCTCTTTCTATCTGCCTACTGCTAGCCAAGTTACTCCCTCCTGTTCAACTTGCTTCCCCACCCCTACTATGCTAGTATGCAAGCCATGCGGGTTCTCCCTGCCTTTCTCTCACCTCTTCTCCTCCTCCTTGCCTTCCCCCCTTCTCTCTCCCTGGTCCTAGCCCCCCCTTACCCCCACCACCTTCTACTCTGGTTTCCACTACTACTACTCCAAGGGGAACTCTCCACTTCCACTCGAGACTTGTGTTTGGTCCACCATTTTAAAATTCCTGGTTACTTACCCCAACCACTACTCTCAACAAGTGTGGCCACCTCTCTACACTGTACCACCTTGCAGTCCATATGGGAGACCACCTGGAACCTTGCAACCTCTACTCCTGGAAACAACGATCAAAACTATCTCTCAAAGAGCTGCGACTCTGCTCCTTAAAACTCCTACTCCTCTTCTTCTCATCACAGGCAGCGTCCACCCCAATCCTGGCTCTAGAAGCTCAGGCCACACACAAACTCCAGGTGCCCTTATCCTTGCAACCATTAATATCTGCAGCCTACTACCAAAGCTGGATGCACTCCAAGACTTCTTATGCCAACACAACCCTGACATCCTTGCATTGGTGGAAACTTGGCTGATGCCTAAAGTTCCTGGCTTGGCAGTTACAATACAGGGCTACAATGTCCACAGGCTGGACCGGATATCCAAAAAAGGTGGTGGTTGCGCAATCTATATCAAAGACTCCCTGTCATGGCACCCTGTAGCAACTCCGTCACTTTCTGCCTCAGCCCAGATTCTGCCAATAAATATCATCATAGGTCCCAACCATAAAGCCCTGATTATTATCTACATATACATCCCACCCAGGGACCCTAAACATGGCTTCAACAATGTCCTAAACTTTATCAGCTCTAATTCTCCTGAAGCTGAACTTATTACTAGGGGATTTCAACATAAACTGGTTAGCATTGGGCACCAGTGCCTATAAAGACTCCATCGCAGCTGCTAACCTCACCCAAATGGTAAACTCCCTTACTAGGATTAACTACAAGACTGGCACCAGTACCCTCCTGGATTGGGTCCTCACCACTCACCCCACAAGGATTTCTTGTACGACCATTCTCCCAGACTCTCTCAGTGACCACTGCCCAGTCATATGTGCATGGTCTAACAAATTCCTCAAGCCCCCTCCCAAAATTATCGCTAGCAAAGTCCTTCCTCGTGGAAAACTTCCACATCTCAAACAATACCTGCTTCTACAAGACTGGCTACCCATTTATGAAGCAACAGATATTAACTTGGCTCTTGATCACTTCATCTCAATTTTCAACAAAGCCTGCAACCTCTTCACCCCTGCTAAAAGGTGCAAAACAAAATCTCTCTCTAACCCATGGCTCACCGTGGCTCTTCTCTCAAAGCTGAAACTAAGGGACCACCTCTGGGCAGTTTCCCAGGGCCACTGGCAAACAACTGGACATCCAAAATTACAAACAAGCACAATACGCCTGCACAAAAGCCTTCTGGCTCACAAAATCTACCTATTTCAAAGATGCTGTCACCAGTACATGGGGAAATGGTCGTGCTTTCTGGGACAATATCAAGGTTGTCATGGGGAAGCAGCCAAAAACCTCTCCGGCCATGTTAATGGTTAATGGATCCTGAACCTTCGACCCCAAGGTGATCGCAAACATCTTTAACATGGTTTTTTCAGACCTTAGTGCTGTCCTACCCCATGACTTTTTCGAAAACAGGGCCTACTCCCCAAATACCTCAACCCCACAGTCTAACCATCCCCTCTTCTACTTCAGGGAGGTAAGGCTGAATGAAGCTCACCGCTATATTACTGTAGTTATCTCTAAATCTAGATCTAGTAGTGACACCCTGGACCTTAAGCTTCTGGTGCTCACCCTCGATGAGGTAATTCATCCATTAACAAAAATCCTAAACCTCTCTCTCAGCTGTGGAAAATTCTCGGACTTATGGAAAACAGCCATCGTGACACCTTTCCATAAAAGTGGGGATAAGACGAATCACTCAAATTATCGCCCTATCTCCATATTGCCCCCCACTCTCTAAGGCACTTGAGTGCATCGTTGCTGATCAACTTACCAACCACTTGGATAAATACAGTATACCTTGTCCACAACAACACGGTTTCTGGAAGGTGACAGCACCACCACAGCCCTTCTTGAATTTACTGGAGTTTTGCACAAATCCCTTGACAACAGCCTTCTCACAGGGGCCATTTTCGACAACCTCTCCAAGGCCTTCGATACAGTACACCATGGACTACTAAGTAACCAACTACTGAATGCCGGGCTATCACCTGACTCTTCTCTCAGGTTTAAAAGCTACTTAGAAAACCAGTCACAGAGAGTAAAAATTGTTGACGCTCTTTCTGACACCCTGCCTGTTTGCTCGGGTGTCCCACAGGGGTCCATAATGGGCCCCCTCCTTTTTAGCCTTTTCTTAAACTCCCTCCCTTACCACTGCTCTGAGCAGATCATACTATATGCCGATGATGCTGTTGTATTCTCCACTCACAGAGATTCTGCAACTCTTCAACACAACCTTCAACAGGCTGGACTGCACAGGGAAAAAAGGAGGTGGATGTGTAATCTATAGTCGCAACAACCTGCAATGCCACAGAGTCCAACTGTTGACCACCAATACTGACTGCGAATGAGTAGCAATAAAAATACTGATAGGCAAAGGGGCGGCAGCAAGTGAGGCTTGAAGCCTTTGCTAACCTCTACACCCAGGCAAGCCAGAATAAAGAGACCATAATGCTAGGAGACTTTAACTCCAACTGGCTTTCCAGTGCCAGTGCTGCACACAGAGATCTGGTAATGCAGATGGTCAAGAACTGCACTCGTGCAAATTACCACACAGGCTAAGGTACCTTGATTGACTGGATGCTGACAACACACTCGGAGTGATTAAAGAATGTCAAGCTACTCCCTGACACCCTCAGTGACCACTCACCAATCCTACATGAGTGGTCGACTAAACAGACCAAGCCTCCTCCAAGAATGATGAGGAATAGAGTCATTAAGAATAGCACAATGGAAGACTTTAGGAAACACCTCAAAGGGATAGACTGGAGCTTCCTTGACTCATGCCCCTCTGTTGACACAGCCCTGCAGCTCTTCCTCAACCACTCCATCACTGCAGCAGATAAGTTCGCCCCATATCCTAAGAAACTGGTTAAAGGTTGCAGCATGGACGGGGTCACCCTGCAACTTCTTGGCTTGATGTGGCATTGGGATCTACTCTGGCACCAGGCTAGGACATCTGAGACTGCAACAGATGTCCAAAACTACAAGGTGGCCCAAAACAGGTGCACCTGGGCAATCCGACAGGCCAAGGCTACATACCACAAGTACCGTCAATCTCAATGCTGGGGTGACGGAAAGAAATTTTGGCCCTCTTTAAAAAACCTCACTGGAAACAATGACAGATCCTCCCCCCATGTTTCACCACAATGATGACATAATACTAGATGCTGACATTATGGCCAATATTTTCAACAAAGCATTTACGATTTACAGTGCTGTCCTCCCCCCAAAACTGGCTACATACCTGGATGGAAATCTGACCACTGACTACTCGCCCTCACCTTCCAAAACTAGAACCTGCCCAACCTTTTACTTCAGATGGGTAATCATCAAAGAAACAAGGCAATACTTTGCTAGAGTCCTTGGCAAAATGAGGATGGGTGGTGATGATATAGACATGAAACTGATCTCTGTCTCCCTTCCCAAGGTCATCGAACCCATCAAAAAGCTATTCAGCCAGTCCCTCCACCTGGTTACTTTCGTCTCCATCTGGAAAACCTCCCTAGTCACACCTGTTCACAAAGGAGGTGTTCAGTCACTGGTATCGAATTACAGACCCATCTCAATTCTCTCACCTGTCTCTAATGCACTGCAAAGGATCATAGCCGGCTAATTCATGGATTACCTACACAAATATGACCTCCTCTCTCCCCAACAGCATGGCTTTTGCAGACTGCATAGTACTACCACCGCCCTAATTAACCTTACTGGATATGTACACAAGGCACTCAACCAGGGTCAGCTGGTTGGAGTAATCTTCATTGACCTAACCAAAGCCTTTGGTCTTGTGAATCACCAACTGCTGCTCCACAGGCTCAGTGGCCTAGGGCTGTCCCCAGTCATGATCCAGTGGTTCTCCTGCTATTTAACCGGGAGATCTAAGAAAGTCAAAATTAATGTGCCATCTCCAACACCTGTGAGGTCTCAGTAGGAGTGACCCAGGGGTCCATACTGGGCAAGCTCTTATTCAGCCTCTTTGTGAATCACCTCCTTGATGCCTGCCCTTCATCAGAGATCCTGCTTTCTGCAGATGACACAGTGGTATTCTTTTAGAACTCCTTCCAAGAAGCACTTACTAAGGAGCTGCAGCACAACTTTAACCAACTACAGGAATGGTTCAAGGACAGCATGCTGGTGCTCAACCGTAAAAAAGAACAAGACTATTATTTTTGCTGGATGACAAAAAAGAGATCTACTGTACCCCTTTCAGTTACCTACAACTCTCACAAGACCTTGGAGCAGGTGTCCTCGCTCTGATATCTTGGCCTCACAATAGATGAGTCCTTGTCATTTGACAAACATCTATGCAATATTACTACTGCAGCCAATAGAAAACTAGGGGCCCTATACAGACTTTGGTTCTGCCTTATTCCCAAGGCCAAGAAACAGGCGGTCAGAGGTAAAAATCCTACCTATCCTGGACTATGGAAATGTTGTCTATGGGGGTGCCACTGACATAAGCCTGCTCAGAATGCACACCTCGCTAAATAAAGCCTATAGGTTTGTGTTAGGTGCCGATTGCCTAATGCATACCGTGGCCTTTACATAAGGATTGAATGGCTACCACTTGTGGACCACATTAAGCTTCATGCCTGTCTTCTGGGAAAGAAGGCCCAACTCTGACTTGCACCTCCCTCCCTGCAAGTCTTTTTCCATCCTGCTCCAGCCGAACATGCCACTAGAAGTGTTACTAAGCAAGCATTAGCTGTTCCATTCAGGATTGCTTTGGGGAGGTGGACCTTCACAGTTAGGGCTCCTGCCTGGTTAAATGAGCTACCAGCCGCTGCCACAAGCCTTACACACCTTGGTCATTTCAAGTACGAGCTAAGAAAGTCTGTCTCCCCTGTACACTGCTACTACCACTCTTCACCCACAAGCCCTGGATGCCACTGTCCTCACAAGCATGAGCAATAAAGACTATCTCTCCTCTAGTTCACTGCTACCACCAAGCTTAACCCAGCTGTTACCTGTCCCCTGAACCCAGGGTCTGCCAAGGTTCATCTTGCACTCTACAAGTTGGCCTGAAGCTCTCTGCTCGACACCTGCCCTACTGGCCTACCTACCATGCATTCCCCTACTTCCTTACCTACTCCCTGTTAGCCCTCAGCTCCCTATTCCATACCCTCCCTACCCATGAGCCTAACCTTCATTCCCCTCCTCTGATTCCTCTTCTGCTACCTATTCCTGATTAGTTCCCACTACCCCGACTGTTTACCACAGCTAGGCTTACTCCCCTGGATGTAGCCTAGTAACAAATTTAGATATCAGGAATGATATTCAGCCACATCTCCTGTTCCTCCATACAAGCTCCTATACAGCTCCAACATCTGATTTTCTCAAACTAGTACCTAACTTGACTTATGCACTTTATTGTCTGCCCTGCTGTGTATACTATATCCCCATGTATCCTGTACCCATGCTCTGGTCATGTGTTGCTTTTGCCTTTGTTACCTATGTTGTGTTGTTATAACAAATGTTATTGATTGCTGCTGATCATATTATGATGTTTTTGACAATGCCTATTATGCTTCTATTGACTCCCAAACTCATTTATTCTCCCCTCCCTTTATGATGAGGATCCTTTGTAAATGAACTTTTAGCGCAAAGGTTGTAATTCTGATTACTCAATAAATAAATAAGAAATTATAGAAGAGACTTAGTCAAATACTTAAATATATCTATCAGCAGCAAATTTATGTACAATAACATTTAATTGTCTTGCTGGGTTTGAGCTGTATAAGAGATAAAAACTAAAATGGGTCAGGAACCCTGTCTTAATTTCAATGAGAATGATTGCCACAGCAAAGCCTTATGCTTATTTATGTGGGGATGGTGGGTGGATTCTCTCAGTACTTTGGTTTAAGAAGGGGAAATGTGGGCCTGACAAGACGCTGTGACAAGCTGGGCTATGGAGGATGGAGAAGTAACACTCTGGGTTTAAAGTTCACAGAAGAAAATGTACTTTTATTGCTCCAAATGTAAGTTATTGCTCCAGAAAAGCATAATCAGTCAGTTTAACTATTCCAGCCTGGTCAGGTAATGCAAAGGTTAACACAAAATAGTTCTTTCAAGCTGACTTGACAAAAGGAATCTTTGATCCACCTATATGGGCCAGCAGTTTTTTCAATATACAGTCTCGAACAAAACAAACTGTTTGTGGGCCAGCAGTTTTGAATGCACAGTCTCAAATAAAACACAAACAGTTTTCCCTTTAGCCTTATTTGCAGGCTGTTATTAGCAGTATAATCTGCTCACAGTTTTTTGAATGCACGGTCTCAAATAAAACACAGTTTTCTCTTTTAGCTTTATTTGCAGGCTGTTCTCAGCAGTACATTCCAATCACTGTTTTTGGCCCTGTTGGCTAGGCTGATCCTTTACCTCAGGACTCTCTGCTCTAGAATGATCTCTTTCTCAGCAGCAGGTTTCAGCTTCTCCCCAAAGGCTCTCTCCAACAATTAACCATTCACCTTGGCTTTCTGCTCTGGTTCCTGTCTTACATTCCACCCTCCACCTTGCAGGGTTCTCTGCCTAGGAGTCTCTCATCCCTGCATCAGTTTCCAGCTTCTAACTGACTCCTTGCTAGATTCTCTCTGCCTTTCAACAATCCCTCTAATCAGCAACACCTGGGGAGGCACCCCCCCTTGCCTGTTCATGTTGCATTTCCTCATCCTCAGCCAAGGTGTTAACCTCTTGTTTCCCAGGGTAGTGTTTATACTGTCACATACCTCCCCCCTTTGTGTGAAGGCACAGTTGGTCAGCCCCTGACTATTCCCCTCCTGGGGCAGGAAGTCTGCATTTCCATTCTGGGTCCCGGCCTGGTGGTGCACCATAAAGGAAAATGGCTGGAGAGCCAAGTTCCACCCGGTGATGCAGGAGTTGTCATCCTTCATCACCTGTAGCCACCTCAGAGGGGCATGATCTTTGACTAGGATAAACTGCCAGCCACGCAGGTTGTAGTGGAGGGTGTCCACAGCCCATGTGACTGTGAGACACTCTTTCTCTATCACCACATAGTTTTTCTCCCAGGGAAAGAATTTCTGACTGAGGTAGAGGATAGGATGTTCCTCCCCCTCAAACTCCTAGGAGAGCACGGCTCCTAGCCCGACATCACAGGTGTCTGTCTGCAGGATAAAGGTCCTATTGAAGTCAGGACTGCTTAACGCTGGCTCTCTCCACAGTGTTACTTTGAGTTGTGTGAAGGCCTGGCCACACTCCTCTGACCTTTGGACCTTACTGGGGGCAGATTTCTGGGTGAGGTCTGTAAGGGGGCTGGCAAAGGTGGAGAAGTGCAGTATGAACCTGCGGTAATACCCTGCAAATCCTGAGAAGGCCCTCAACTGGGTTTTTGTAGTGGGTACTGGGCACTCAGCTATGGCTTAGACCTTACTGACCAAGAGTCTCACCTGTCCATTGCCTATACAGTACCCTAAGTACTTCATTTCAGTTCTGGCCAAAGCATACTTTGCTGGATTGGCCATCAGCCCTGCTTCTCGTAAGGGCTGTAGTACGGCTGCCCCTTTGGATACATGGGACTCCCAATCAGTGCTGTGGATCACCATGTCATCTAGGTAAGCAGCAGCATAGTAGGTATGGGGTCACAGCAAGCAATTCATGAACTTTTGAAAGGTTTCAGGTGCCCCAGGTAAACTGAAAGGCATGGTACAGAACTGGTGTAGCCCAAAGGTGGTAGTAAATGCTGTCTTTTCCCGAGACTCTGGGGTCAAAGGGATTTGCCAGTACCCTTTTGTTAGGTCCAAAGTCATGATGTACTTGGCTTCCCCTAATCTATCCAACAGTTCATCTACCCAGCGCAAGGGGTAGGCATCGAACTTTGAGATGGCATTGGCCCTGCGAAAATCAATACAGAAGCGGGTAGCACTATCTTCTTTTGGTACTAACATTATGGGGCTACACCAACCACTGCTAGATTCCTCAATCACCCCCAACTCTACCATGTCCTGTAACTCCTTCTTAACAGTGTTGCATACAGCTTCTGGCAAGCGATATGGTCACTGCCGCACCTTCTCCTCTGGCTCTGTTTCTATATGATGAGCTATCATATGGGTTGTCCCCGGAAGGAAGGAGAAAACATCCAAAAACTGGCTTAACAACTCTCCTAGTTGCTGTTTCTGTTTGTGAGACAGCTGTTCTCCCACTAGGACTAGTATCCCCGGATTCTCATCTGGCACTTGGGGTCCCAGATCCACTATGTCTGGTTCAGGGGAAATCAATAAGCTCTCTCTCTGGTTCCAGAATTTCAGCAAATTGACATGGTAGATCTGGGTCTCTTTTCACCTTTCTGGCTGGCAAACATCATAGTCAACTGGGCCCACCCGCCAGGTAACTTTGTAAGGCCCCTTCCATTTGGCTAGTAGCTTATTCTGGCTGCTCGGCAACAAAACTAATACCTGATCCCATGATTTATATTCCCTAAACCGGGCTCCCTGATTATAGTAGTACTGTTGTCTTTGTTGAGCCTTCACCAGATTCTCTTGGGCAAATTTCCCCATCTGATCTAATCTTTCCCTCAATTGCAGGACATATTGCATCATATTTTCAGTCTTGTGGTCAGGTTTCACCCACATCTCCTTTACTACACCAAGAACATCTCATGGGCAGTGCCCATAGAGGAGTTCAAATGGAGCAAACCCTGTAGAAGCTTGAGGGACCCCCCCCCGCATTGCAAACATCAGTAAGGGAAGTAACTGGTCCCAGTCCCTGATCTCAGTGGTTCTCAACTTTTGAAGTATTGTTTTAAGGGTTTTGTTGAATCGCTCCATGAGGCCATCCATCTGGGGATGGTAGATAGAGGTCCTTATAGAGCTGATTCCCAATAAAGTACAAACCTCCTGAGTCAGGCGGGACATGAAGTTAGATCCCTGGCCAGTCAACATTTTCTTCAGTATTCCCATATGACTAAAGACCTTTAGTAGTTCCCCGGCTACAATTTTGGCCAAAAAGGTTTGTAATAGGATGGCTTGGGGTACCAGGTAGCATAGTATACAATCACCAGAATGTATTGGTACCATCTGCACTTTTTTCAAGGGGTCCTACTATATCAACCCCAATCCAGTCAAATGGTGCCTCCATAACAGGTAAGGGTACTAAAGGGCCCTTGTGCTGTTCTTTGGAGTTACTAACTGGCACTCGGGACAAGATGCACAATAATCTTTAACATGTTGATATATGCCCAACCAAAAGAATCAGTGTAACAGTTGGGCTAGTGTATTCTCTACCCCACAGTGCCCTGCCACAGGAGTAGAGTGGGTGAGGTGAAGTAATTCCCCGTGAAAGACTCAAGGGATTAGCAACTGGTGCTGGGTATCCCCCATCTGGGCCTCCTTACTAACTTGATACAGGATGCCCCCTTGTAACTCAAAATGAGGACAGCGTGCTGCCCGATTCTCATCTACCACCTCTTCTTCCCTGACAGCCAACTGGGGGCCGGATATTCAGACTGTGCCAGGCTGTGGTGCAAGCCTGGGCACAGTGCAACTTGGCTGCATGGGGCATTGACAGGGTGATATTCAACGGAGCTGCACCATGGCACAGCAGCATTGAATATCACACCCTGGTCACCCGCAGTGCACATGGCGCAGTGGCACTGCGCCAGTGCAAGTGGCCAGAGTGGAGCAGGGGGATGCGCTAGCACAAGTTCCATTTCACTAGGTGCAACAAATGCAGTATTCAAAAGTGCACATGCAAATGGGGGCCATAATGCAAGCAAGGCACAAATGGGGCCATTTGCATGTCATTACGGCCCCATTTTCATGCAGGTGCGCTGATCCCCGGCAACTTGCACATGGTGCCCTGCCAGGCTGCAGCTGTCGGGGACTGACGCCCCCTGCACATCATGGCAAAGTACCCACTGCCTGAGCACGGGCATATGTTGACTATTAAAATCATCCTATATCCCTGGTGGTCCAGTGGACCACTTGCAGCCCGATCGCAGACATAAGTTGAATATTAAAATCATCCTATATCCCTGGTGGTCCAGTGGACCGATCACGGGCATCAGTACAAAATAATGGCACACCAAGCCAACCCTGGTGATCTAGTGGTACCCCCTCCCCACCCACCCACTGATCCCCACCACCCGCTCCCCCTGGTCAGCGGTGGGTGGCAGTTCCCCACCAACTTGCTGCCCTGCCACCTGACTCCCTACGGTAGGGTTGCACGCCCATTGGTCCACAGCGTGAGCCAATGGACATGCAGCCCATACTGTACTACACAGTCCAGATATGTGAATGGATCTAGGGTTGGCTTTGTGTGGCATTATTTTGTACTGACGCCCATGATCGGGCTGCGAGCGGCCCACTGGACCACCAGGGATAGTGTTTTTTTTTTTTTTATAATTTAAAGTTTAGTCATACATTTTCCACCATAAAAGGCAGCATACAGAGAAAACTGATAGAGAGTCATAGATACATGGTGAAAGGATGCTGCCCCCCCAACCTCCCCTTACTGCAGTAACCCATCTCAGTACCCATGGATGCCAAGCCTCTAACCAAAAACCATATAGAAGCAATAACCCTAGTACAGGTTTAGTTTGGAACCAGAGAAATTAGTGAGTGAAGGGGATCCCAAATTCTAGTATAAACTGCCAGGCTATTGTGCAGACTGGCTATTGCTTTTTCCGTACGCAAGTTGGATAATACTTCTCTTACCCATACCTGGAAAGATGGGGAGGACCTGTCTTTCCAGTGACAGAGAATTATTTTCTTAGCCGACAGGGCAACCATGGAAATATGAAATTTGTGTACCCTAACTCTAATAGAGGACAGGTCCCCTAACACACATATCTCAGGGGTAAAATATTCTTGGAAGCCCAACAAGGGGTCTAAGGACTTTTCGATTGAAACCCATAAGGTGGAGATTCTTGGAAAAGACCAAAGCATATGAAAAAGTGTACCCTCATCTTGTGAACATTTGTTGCACTTGTTTGAGTCTAGGTAACCCCACCTGCGAAGTTTGGCCGGGAGTAATATAAGTTGTGCAATACGTGATATTGCATGAGGCGTAATCTATCTTGAGAAATAAATTTATGACATGACTTCCAGAGAGAATGCCAATCCAGCTGAAGGTGAGGGAAAAAATTACTCCAAAATCTTGATGGCCCAAATGGACCCCCAAACTTCTTATGAAACAAAACCTGATATAGTTTAGAAATTGCACCAGTAGAACCAGAAAGTGGGGATACCTCGGGTATCAGAGAAGAGATATTCTGAGAAGGAGGAGTGCTACCCAGGGTAATTACAAGTAAGTGTTTCAATTGCAGGACTTTAAAATAGGAAGAAGGTGGGATGAGAAATTTCCTAACCATCTCTTCCACTGATAACCAATGCCCCCCACCATCAGTAAAAGCCAAGAGCTTCCCTCTCCCAGTTGAGGCAACCAAAGACGGGAAATTTGACTCTTGTTAATAGTAAATGATGAAGAGTTCCAGAGAGACTGGGCCAGGTCCAAACGGGGGGAATACTGCAAAAAGGAACATATCTGTGAATAGACCTTTAAGGAGGTCCTTATCATGGAACACTCTACGGCCACACTTACTTGGGATAACCTAAGGAAAAAATAACGTGAGAGGATCCAGATTTTTGTCATTGATTGCATCCAATTCTATTTTGAGCCAGATGGGTTGCATTTCTTATGGGCCGGGAGATACCCACCACGAACATTTCGCAAGATGACTAGCCCAGTGATATATAGCCAGATGGGGGATTCACAGCCCCCCCTCCAGTTTTGGGGCTGCCAGCTTATGATAAGCCAAATGGGGATACCTGTCGGCCCAGATGAATCTAGTGAAAACACCATGTACCTTTTTGAACCAGAGTAAAGGAATGAAAGTGTTGAGAAGGGACAATGGGTAGAAAATCCTAGGAAATATATTCATCTTAATTATGTTGATCTGGCCCCACAGAGAAATAGGGAGTTTAGACCACCTCTCAAGGTCATGCGTAATCCCCTGCAATAGGGAATCTAAATTTTCCTTGAACCATGCTAAGGGGTTACATGAAAGTTTTATACCCAGATATTTGAATGACCTGGGTGTCCAATATAGCCCAAAAGGGCTGTCAGTTTTGAAAATGTTGTGGTTTAATGGGAAAAATAGGGACTTACTGGCATTAAACTTGTAGTTGGACAGAGCACTAAACCTTACTACTTCCCTTAGTAAGGCCGGGACGGAGGATACCAGGTGGGACAGATGTATTTATTTATTTATTTATGTAGATTTTGTTTACCGGGTAAGTACACTAGACAAGTATTATGCCTATTTTCAGGAATGACCTGGGTATTAACAGGTCATCTGCATATGCAGTGACTTTGACTTCGTGCCGCCCAATTCTCACCCCTTGTATGGAATCATTATTGAGAATATTTTGAATAAGAGGTTCCAGATATAAGTTAAATAATAGAGGGGAAAGGGGGCACCCCTGTCTAGTACCCAAGTGAAGTGAGAAAGAATGGGAAAAGGCCGCATTTGTGGAAATTCTTGCCGAGGGATTTTTATAAAGGGTGGCAATCCAGGAGATAAACAGAGAGGGGAAGTGAAAGGCCTACAGAGTGTGGAACAAAAAGTTCCAATTCACATGGTTGAATGCCTTCTCAGCATCCAGGGAGACCAAGCCCGCAGGGAACTCCACATCCCTGGTAGCCGAGAAGACGTGCGACAAGGTGCATAAATGATCGGAAGATGAGCGCCCTTTCGAAAATCCAACCTGATTTGTACCTATTAGCCCAGGAAGAACCACTGCCAACCTATTAGCCAAAATTTTAGAGAGGATCTTAATATCCTGGTTTAAAAGCGAGATAGGTCTGTAACTTTGAACCAGTTTGAGATCTTTATCAGGATTAGGAAGCAGGACAATCAAGGCCTCATAGAGATACAGATCTGTCTCCGCCCCAGATAGGATTTTCTGAAATAAGTGACCAAGTATTGGTAAGAGGAGGTCTCGAAAGACCTTGTAAAATAAAGCAGAAAGTCCATCTGGACCAGGGACCTTGTCGGCAGGCAGCTCACTAATAACCTTAGCAATTTCCTCCTGGGAAATAGGGACAACCAGAGCGTCACTACACTGGCCAGGGAGAGGGGGCAAGTGGGAGTCCCTTAAATAACCCTCTATGTCTTCAGAACAGGGGGGGGTGCTCCATGTCACTATACAATTTAGAATAATAAGCACACCAGGGATAGTGTTAACAGTTGGAAACTGACTTATGCCCACGATCAGGCTGCAAGCGGTCCACTGGACCATCAGGGATAGTGTTAACCATTGAAAACTGATATATGCCCACGATTGGGCTGCGAGCAGTCCACTGGACCACCAGGGATATAGGACGATTAAAATATTCTACATATGCCTGCGATCGGGCTGCGAGCATTCCACTGGACCACCAGGGATTTAGGACTATTATTTGTATACGTATGCCTGTGATGGGGCATGGAGGCCACCAGAAGGTGTAGCTGGAGCTCTGGTGGCCACTCACAGGTTGCAGCTGCCGCCTTGCGCGCCTGCTATACGGGCAGCTCACCTGTGGGTGGCAGGCTGTTACCCTATTTTGCTTCACCTGTGTAAGCGGCGCAAGTAGGGGTTGCACATGATGGGCTCAGCACACTCCAGGCTGAATATCGGGATGTGTAGAATATGCATGGGCATGCCCCTTCCACCTGCACCGCATACATTACTGATGCACTCCGGTGCATCAGGATTTATGCCAGGCTCAATCCCTATTTGAATATCGCACTGGGGTGCATCAATGGGTTGCGCATGGTGCAACAGTGTTGAGCCATGTGCATCCCTTCTGAATATCCGGGCCTGGGTGTATACCCAGCTGAGTATACCATTGGCCCGTTGTTCTTTGGCAATGTCCAGGCAGTGATTTAACACATCTTGCTCTGATAAGGATGTCCCTCCAGGAATTTGGTTAGGTGGGTCAGTGTTAGGGTCAGGCTGTGGGTCTGGACCCACTTTTGCCTTTACTTCCCCTCCCTCCTGTGCACCTGCACCTTCGGGACCCATTTTCTTTGCTGCCCTACATTCTCACTTAGACTTGCAGGTTCTCATCTGGGAGTTAAAAATCCCTGGGTCCAGAAAGGGAAAAACTTCTCCCAATTGCAGGTGACTGGCCCTCCTCCCTTCACAACCCTGAAACCGGGTAATTACCAAAGATAAGTCTGCTTTCCATAAGTCATCCAACCATTTCCAATCTCTCCCCAGTAACACTGGATAGAGTAACCCTGGGGTAACCCCCACCTTTATAGTCTGTGTTTGGCCCCCCCAGAGTAAATGTAACCATAGCACCAGGGTAAGCCTTTACATCCCCATGCACACAACAAATAGGGATGGGTTTCTGGTCCTGCCAGCATTGGAGGTTCACAAGGGAGCCCTGACTGGGGTCTGGCAGCTTCCTGAGTCCACTACAGCCTCTGTCTCTATCCCTTCTACCTCAGCAGGGACCAGAAAATGTCAGGATTCATTGCTCCCACCCCCACTATACAGTGTATACACATCTGTAAACGTGCAGTCTATGAAGGTACAGTACCTGTGGGGGCAGTTCCTTGCAAAGTGATCCTTCTGTCCACATGAGAAACATGCCTCTCTGTCTCAGCTATGATGTGAATCTCCGGGTTTAGGCAGTGGGCCCTCAGGAAATGTCTCCCTGGGCTGCTGGGTTCTCATCTTTCCCAGAGTCTGACCCTTATTTGGCCCATAACCTCCCTCCCTACATGCCCATGGTCCCTTCACAGTTCCAGCTGATATTCCTTCAGTCTGGCTCACGGGACGATTCCCCATCTTCCCAGGTGGCCTTGTAAACTGAGTCACAGGGCGGGAGGAGAGTTCAGCATCCAACACTTGTTCTGAGATCTGTATGGCCTCTGCTAGCATGGTGATCTTCTGTTTGTGGACCTAGCTCTGAATTCTCAGAGGCAGGAGGTTCAGAAATTGTTCCAAGATGATTAACTTGGCCACCTTGGGGCCACTGTGTCCTTCAGGTTTTAGCCAACACCAACATATGTCCCACAATTGTTGTCCCACTGCTCTAGGCCGTGCACCTGCTGCAAATCTGAAGCTCCTGACCTCCATCTGTAACTTTCTGAGTTCATGCTTAGGCAGTCCAGGATTGCCACTTTCACCTCTGTGTACTCCCTGGCTGTGGTACTGTCCATAGCTCGATTGGCCGCTTGGGCTTCCTCGATCAGACAGGGGGCAAGGCAAACAACCCATTGGGGTCTGGGCCATCCAAGCGGCTTCTGCCACTCACTCGAACATTACCAGGAAGGCCTCGGGATCATCCTCAGACATCATTTTGGTCAGCATGGTGTTCATCCTAGGACCCTCTGGTCCCACAATAGACAGACCAGCCTTACCAGTAGGATCTTGTTGCGGCTGTTGCACCAGGGACTGCAGCAGCTGCTGTTGTTGCCCCAGCTGTATAAGAAACTGCCATTGTGCCTCCTGTTGGGTTTGCTGTGCTTGTTGGGCCTGCTGTTGCCCCTCCTGTTGCTGCTGAGCCAGCTGGGTGAGAACTTGTTGCTGCTGAGCCTGTTGTGCTTGTTGCACCCACTGTTGCACCTCCTGCTGTGCTTGTTGGGCCCATTGTTGTGCCTCCTGCTGCTGCTGTGCCAGCTGCCTGAAAGCCTGTTATAGTATATGGTTAAGGTTTATTGTGGATGGAAAATGATGGTTTTCCAAATCCTGTTGTAGGACAGTTCAAAGGTCAAAAAAGTTGTTGTACTATCGTTCTGACATCACATCGATAGTACAACAACTTTTGCCCCTTGAGCTTCTACCTGATTGGTGGAAACAGGCAGTGTTTAAAAAAATACATTCTAAAATGGCGCATTCAGTTAGCAAGCGGTCGGGTGAGCAGACAGTTTGAACACGAACTGCCATAATTGGCTCTGTGTATCCAAACTCTCAATTTGCAGGTTTTTTTTGTTCATTTTTTTAAATCTCTGGCACAGCTATGGCGAAAGTAGAGTGGGACCACAGCGATTAGTATCCTACTGCTTTATTCTGTGATGTGATCGGAACAGTATAACTGCAGTGAGGAGGACTAGTATCTTGGGGGACTCGAGCGTGGACCAGTGCAGGAGTGTCAACGCAAGGTACGAACCTTGTCTCCATTTTGGGGGAACCATATACTATAAAAAATAGTGGATAGTTGTCTATCCACAACTAAGTCTGTGTTTCCATCTCGGGAGTTGATGATGCCATGGAGACCTCTCAAGCTTTGCACTTGAGGTCTCTATGACATCATCAACTACCTCGATGGAAACACAGCCTTGTTGTGGATAGTCAACCATCCACTATTCTATATGTTGTTCAGCGAGGAACTTCAGCAATTTCTCTATATCCATTTTTCCAGAATGTAACTAGTCCTGCTCACTCCAGCAGGGGTTTGAATCCCACTTCAAACACAACGTGTGACAAGCTGGCCTATGGTAGATGGAAAGGCAACATGCTGGGTTTAAAGTTCACAGAAGAAAATGTACTTTTATCGCTCCAAATGTAAGTTATTGCTCCAGAAAAGCAAAATCAGTCAGTTTAACTTCTCCAACCTGGTCAGATAACATAAAGGTTAATACAAAACAATTCTTTCAGGCTGACTTGACAAAAGGAATCTTTGAACCAGCTATGTGGGCCAGCAGTTTTTTTCAATATACAGTCTCAGACAAAACAAACAGTTTGTGGGCCAGCAGTTTTGAATGCACAGTCTCAAATAAAACACAAACAGTTTTCCCTTTAGCCTTATTTGCAGGCTGTTATCAGCAGTATATTCGACTCACTGTTTTTGAATGCACAGTCTCAAATAAAACACAAACAGTTTTCCCTTTTAGCCTTATTTGCAGGCTGTTCTCAGCAGTACATTCCACTCACTGTTTTTGGTCCTGCTGGCTAGGCTGATCCTTTACCTCAGGACTCTCTGCTCTAGAATGGTCACTTTCTCAGCAGCAGGTTTCAACTTCTCCCCAAAGGCTCTCTCCAACAATTAACCATTCTCCTTGGCTTTCTGCTTTGGTTCCTGTCTTACATTCCACCCTCCATCTTGCAGGGTTCTCTGCCTAAGAGTCTCTCCTCCCTGCAGCAGTTTCCAGCTTCTAACTGACTCATTGCTGGATTCTCTCTGCCTTTCAACAATCCCCCTAATCAGCAACACCTGGGGGAGGCACCCCCTTGCCTGTTCATGTTGCATTCCCTGCATTTCCTCATCCTCGGCTAAGGTGTTAACCTCTTTTTTTCCAGGGTAGTGTTTACACTATCACAGACACCCTTGTTAAAAGAATATAAGGATACCTCTTTCCCACTTTTTGTTGGACTACCCCAAATCTGAATGTGAAAGGGTGCATGTGATCTTGCTTCTTCTGGACTGTGACAATGAGGGAGGGCAATCAATTCAAATTTGCCAAGGAAATTGCTATACTAAAGAAAAAGTTATTGACTTTGTTGTTGCGAATTTTGCACTTAGTTATGTCAAAACTGAAAGCTTACAGAGTGCAGACATTATAGAATGAATGCTATATGTTTAATCTACATTAGGATTTACTGTATACAATTTTGTATAATTATTATGAAGTCTGATTTTTGTGTGTGGTATTTCATTTATTGTATTTTTCTGTTATATATTGTAATGCTATAATCTGTGTGGTTTTATGCACTTGTCATAAAAACATAAAAATAAATCTGAAACCTGGTTCTGGCTGCACTCACAAGTTCAAACATCTGTACAATGAATGGAGATGATAGACATTCAATACTATAGTTGCAAATGTTATTTTATAATTCATAAAATGGATAGAAAAAATAATAAATCAGAGCAGTACAGTCAGTTTCAGCCATGATATTATCTGACTGGAACACTCAGTCCTCCTTCCCCCAGCTGAGCTCTGACTCTCCCAAACTTGTTCCTGAACTAGGGTCACCTGCCTCATGAGTGGCAGCTTTACCACTGTGGTGACCAGCCAGCATGCTTCCATTTCTAGCCTAACTAAAAAGTTACTGCATCACAGTTCAAAGATCATAGAATGCTTTTGTGACTTTCTGTGGTACACCGGCTGTTTAAACAAGATGCAGACTCATGTCACCTTCCATATTTATTTATTTATTTATTTATTGAAATTTTCGGAATTACAACCTTTGAGTCAAGAACTCCTTTGCAAAGGCTCCACGTCAGTCATGACAGGACAATTACAACAAGACAGTATGGACAATGTTCTCAAAACAGAGAATTTACAATTCGACAAACGTTTAAAATCATAGCATAAGTCAAAGGCTACACGTCAGTTGCAATATTGAATTTACACAGAGAACACAACTTGTACAGAAATTGCCAGGACATTACAAGAGTTTAACAATCACAGTATAGGGCATTGCCAAGACTGAGATAATATCTGAGAGTTGAGAGTGTTTCTAGCTGTGGTGGCCCTGGTGCCTGACAACCTATGTGAAAAGATGGAAAGCAGCTACAGGTCTCCGAAGTTAAGCAGATACTTCTGATCTCTGTTTTGAATAGTCTTAGACTGGGGCAAGTAAGATGAAAGATGGTAGATTGTTTAGCCAAAGTGGAGCACGGTAACGGAAAGATCTTTGGCCCAGAGAGGTTCTGCAATGGGGACTGCGTGAGGAGGTCCCTTACAATCGTCTAGGGTGCCCTTGCTTGGGGCTGGTAGGATGAGGTATGCAGACAAACAGGTGCGTAGTTTCATAAGGATTTTCTGGCTTGGAGGCAGGTTTGGTATTTGAGCCTCCTTCAAAGGTTAGCCAGTCTGCTTGATAATAGAGCAGACAGGTATGTTGTCTATTGCTGCCGGTGACCATGCGGCAGGCTTTGTTTAGTGCTATATTAATGCTGTTTAAGGCTGATTTGTCAGCAGTGCCGTACATAGTTATTCCATAGTCGACCAATGAGAGGACTGTGCTAGTAACGGCTAAACGTAGAGCCTGAGGAGGAAGGCAGTGTTTGTGTCTGTAAAGAATGCCAAGTCGGGTATTAACTGAGGAGGAGAGAAGTTTAATGTGATGGTGGTAGGTAAGGGACGTATCCAGAGTGATACCTAGATATTTAAAATGGGTGACCTGCTCAATGTGGTTACCCTGGAGGTTTGAGATTGAGAGCTGGGAGTTATAGAGGGGGTTTTGTCGATGGGCAAACAACATGGATTTAGTTTTGTCATAGTTAAGTATTAGTCGGTGGTCAGTGAACCAGTATTCAAGTTCCCTAAAACAGCCTTGAAGGGTGTTTTGGAGATGTAAGAGGTTGGAGTGTTTCCAGTATAGCACGGCATCGTCCGCATATAGTAATAGCTTTCCACTACATGCTAGGGGCAGTGAGTTCAGAAAGAGAGAGAACAAGAGTGGGCCAAGTATTGACCCTTGAGAGACACCAGCAAGAACTGGTAGTTTGGAGGAGAGTGTTTTTCTAATTTTTACTTCCTGCGTTCTGTCAGTCAGATAGTTCTTGAACCAGGAGATAGTTTCAGGAGCAATATGGAGGGCTGCATGGGCATGAAAAAGAAGCTCATGATTGACAGTGTCAAATGCCTTGGTCAAATCAATATAGATTGTACTGACTGCTGACCCCTGTTCCAGGGCTTCATGAATGTATGATGTAAATTCTAGGAGTGCTGTGGTAGTACTGTGCCCTTTTCTGAAACCATGTTGCTCATGGCAGAGGAGACCATACTTGTCAAGGTATTCTGTGAGTTGGTCAGACACAATTTTTTCTAGAGCTTTTGAAAGGGGAGGAAGGATCGTAATGGGCCTATAGTTGGCAGGGGTGGTTGGATCACCCTTTTTCAGGATAGGTGTGATAATACCCCTCTTCCATAGTGTAGGGATTTGGCCATGACACAGTGAGTAGTTGAGGAGTTTGGTGAGATGTGGCAGAGTCTCATTAAGGGTGAGCCGAAGGATTTTAAGGTCGAGGGAGTCACTGCTATAACGCGAGTTATGCAGTGCTTTGGAGAGGTAGCTTTTAGCCTGATTGCATGAAATTACACGCAGCCTGAAAGGAGGGAGTGTAGGGGAACATGGGGAGGTAGTAGGTGAGTGGGATATGATATCAAAGAAGTTTTTGGGGAGGACTTGACTAAGGTCAGAGAAGGTGGTGTTAAGGGTATTGGCTATGGTGGTGGGGGTCATGTGAGAGGGTACCCTGGACTAAGAGCTGGGTTGGTCTGTGTTTGAGTCTTTCCCACAGAGTTCTTTAACATTGTTCCAGAAAGATTTCCAGAGCTCCATGTGGTGGTAAAGGCTTGTTGATAGTAGGTGGCCTTGGCTTGCCGAATAGCCCTTGTGCATTTATTTTTGCTTCTCTGTAGAGCTGTCTGTCTCGGGGCAGTTGAGAGGATATGGCCCTGTGCCAGAGGTTATCCCTGTGCTGCATCAGTTGTAGGAGGGACTGGGTAATCCAAGGGGTGTCCCAGGTTTTAATTACTTTCTTTGTGAAGGGGGCAAATATGTCACAGGCTGTATTGAAGATAGCAATAAATGCAGTGAGCGAAGCATCTAGAGATTGTGCAGTATGCACTGGCTCCCAGTCACAGGTGGAGAGGAACAATCTGAGGCGAGAGAGGGCACCTTTTTTGAGGTGCCTTTGTATGGAAATTTTAGGTTTGATTGGCATATTTTTATTTGACCACCAGCACCCGACAGGGGAGTGGTCACTAAGTACATCAGGAAACACACTGACTTTGGAGATGTGGTTCAGGGAGTTTGTAAAGATAAGGTCTATAAGTGGGAAGAGCCTGTCCAAGGATCATGTCTAGTGGGTGAGGGTACTACTTGGGTAAGATCATAGGCTCTTGCTGCATCTTTGAAGGAATCCGATGTAGTGGATAGCCAGTTCACATTAAAATCACCCATAATAACCAGTTCGCTTTTTTGGGGTAGATATGTTATTGCAGATAGAACAGAGTCAAATGCTAGTTTCTGTTTTGTTGGGGGGATGTAGACTGCCATAATATAAAGAGGTTTACCAGGAGTGCCAATGGTAACTTTAATTGTAGTGGACTGAGCACCATGTTCAGGCATGGGAAGTGGAACCAATAAGGGTTTGAGGGATGCTCTAGCATATATGGCACAGCCCCTGCCCCTTTTTCCTGCCCTATCGGTTCTGAAAAGGGTAAAGCCCTTGAGAGAGACCGAGTCATCTGTGACCTTTTTTGAGAGCCAGGTTTCTGATAAAGTAAGGATGTCAGTGGGGTGTTGTGCAAGCCAACCCTGCAGCAGGGTAAATTTTTTTGGAAGACTGCAGATATTGAGGGTGGCCAGAAATAGGTCACTGTGTGCGTCCCTCTTAATTCCATATTGCACAGGTGGACCTGGGTTGGGATGGACATTCCCGGATATTAGCAGGAGGAGAAGGAGCATTTGCCGGAGAACGTATATTCTCATCAGCTTATTTGTATTGCAGCGCGGACCAGGATACGTGGGTAATTTGGTGGGGCTAGTAGGTATGAGGAGTGCGGGTACTAGTTGAGTTAGGGTTACCATGAGGTATGCACAAGACAGAGGGGGTCTGGAGGAGGGGGAGGGTGTTTGGGCAAGCCAGATGCCATTAGTGGTACAGCTAAAACTAGGGGTACAGTTTCTGCTGAGGAAACCAAATGGGAGAGGTTGTAGGCGATATGACCCAGGTGCCGTTCCAGTGAGATAGGTAGAGAAGCCAGCAGCAGGGTCCCTATTAGTTTTAAGCACCCAAGAGGTTAGCAGGGGGTGAGAGACAAGGATCAGGATAAGAAGTTGTAAGCTGCAAGAGTTGGTGTTCATATTGTCAAGAAAATATAGGTCTGCAAATGTAAGAAAAGAGGAGAGGCCCTCTGGTGGTGCAGCAGTATAAGCTGCAGATGGTAAGAGTGAGCTGAATGGTTTCACCACCACGTCCTATTAGTATAAAATCAAATGACGTCACCAAGGGTGGTGGTGGGGTGGTGGGGAGCGGCACGGAGCGCCGGGCGGGACCAAACTGCGCTCTGTATCCTCGTAAGGGAAAGGCAGGCTGTAAGCGCGGTAGCCACAAGCAATGTTCTTTCCGTACCTGCCTCTCTGTGTAACAGGCAAACCGGACTTGCTGGAGGGAGGGCAGCTCAACTCACACCCTCTCGACCTTCTCTGGTGACCGGGAGACCTGCTGGAGGGAGGGCGACCCCAGGATACCCTCGTGACCTCTGCCTCTCTGTGTAACGGGCAAACTGGACTTGCTGGAGGGAGGGCAGCTCAACTCACACCCTCGCGACCTTCTCTGGTGACCGGGAGACCTGCTGGAGGGAGGGCGACCCCAGGATACCCTCGCGACCTCTGCTGTGCACAAGGGAGAGAGTGAGCGTTTTAAAGGTAGGCTAAAATGGGAGGGCACACACTGAAACAAAGAAGATGAATTACTGTAAATGCTCTAAATTCAACTGAGTCACCCTGATTTGGAGACAGCGGTAGGTGGGGAGAGAAAGAAGGAAAATAAATGATACTTGTAGTGCAGCAGTAAATAAATTGCATTGAGGTTTTTTTTTTTTTATATATATTTTTTTTTTTTTTCCTTAGCGACTGGTTTTACAGGAGTAATTCCTTAAGTTAATATGAAGTCAAAAAAATAAAACTTTTAAAGAATGGCGATTGCGCCAAAACTAGTGTTCCCAGTCCCAAACTGCGCCTGTATCCTCGAGGGAAAGGCAGGCTGTAAGCGCGTAGCCACAAGCAATGTTCTTTCCGTACCTGCCCTCTGTGTAACGGACACACTGGACTTGCTGGAGGGAGGGCAGATCAACTCACACCGCGACCTTCTGGTGACCGGAGACCTGCTGGAGGGAGGGCGACCCCAGGATACCCTCGCGACCTCTGCTGTGGACAAGGGAGAGAGTGAGCGTTTTAAAGGTAGGCTAAAATGGGAGGGCACACACTGAAACAAAGAAGATGAATTACTGTAAATGATCTAAATTCAACTAAGTCACCCTGATTTGGAGACAGCGGTAGGTGGGGGAGAGAAAGAAGGAAAATAAATGATACTTGTAGTGCAGCAGTAAATAAATTGCATTGAGGTTTTTTTTTTTTGTTATATATATTTTTTCTTTTTTTTTTTTTTTCCCTTAGCGACTGGTTATACAGGAGTAATTCCCTTAAGTTAATATGAAGTCAAAAAAAACAACTTTTTAAAGAATGGCGATTGACGCCAAAACTAGCGTTCCCCAGTCCCAAACTGCGCTCTGTATCCTCGTAGGGGAAAGGCAGGCTGTAAGCGCTGTAGCCACAAGCAATGTTCTTTCCGTACCTGCCTCTCTGTGTAACGAGCAAACCGGACTTGCTGGAGGGAGGGCAGCTCAACTCACACCCTCGCGACCTTCTCTGGTGACCGGGAGACCTGCTGGAGGGAGGGCGACCCCAGGATACCCTCGTGACCTCTGCCTCTCTGTGTAACGGGCAAACCGGACTTGCTGGAGGGAGGGCAGCTCAACTCACACCCTCGCGACCTTCTCTGGTGACCGGGAGACCTGCTGGAGGGAGGGCGACCACAGGATACCCTCGCGACCTCTGCTGTGGACAAGGGAGAGAGTGAGCGTTTTAAAGGTAGGCTAAAATGGGAGGGCACACACTGAAACAAAGAAGATGAATTACTGTAAATGCTCTAAATTCAACTGAGTCACCCTGATTTGGAGACAGCGGTAGGTGGGGGAGAGAAAGAAGGAAAATAAATGATACTTGTAGTGCAGCAGTAAATAAATTGCATTGAGGTTTTTTTTTTGTTATATATATATATTTTTTTTTTTTCCTTAGCGACTGGTTTTACAGGAGTAATTCCCTTAAGTTAATATGAAGTCAAAAAAAAATAAAACTTTTTAAAGAATGGCGATTGGCGCCAAAACTAGTGTTCCCCAGTCCCAAACTGCGCTCTGTATCCTCGTAGGGGAAAGGCAGGCTGTAAGCGCGGTAGCCACAAGCAATGTTCTTTCCGTACCTGCCTCTCTGTGTAACGGGCACACCGGACTTGCTGGAGGGAGGGCAGATCAACTCACACCCTCGCGACCTTCTCTGGTGACCGGGAGACCTGCTAGAGGGAGGGCGACCCCAGGATACCTCGCGACCTCTGCTGTGGACAAGGGAGAGAGTGAGCTTAAAGGTAGGCTAAAATGGGAGGCACACACTGAAACAAAGAAGATGAATTACTGTAAATGATCTAAATTCAACTAAGTCACCCTGATTTGGAGACAGCGGTAGGTGGGGGAGAGAAAGAAGGAAAATAAATGATACTTGTAGTGCAGCAGTAAATAAATTGCATTGAGGTTTTTTTTTTTTGTTATATATATTTTTTTTTTTTTTTTTTTTTTCCCTTAGCGACTGGTTATACAGGAGTAATTCCCTTAAGTTAATATGAAGTCAAAAAAAAAAAAACTTTTTAAAGAATGGCGATTGGCGCCAAAACTAGCGTTCCCCAGTCCCAAACTGCGCTCTGTATCCTCGTAGGGGAAAGGCAGGCAGTAAGCGCTGTAGCCACAAGCAATGTTCTTTCCGTACCTGCCTCTCTGTGTAACGAGCAAACCGGACTTGCTGGAGGGAGGGCAGCTCAACTCACACCCTCGCGACCTTCTCTGGTGACCGGGAGACCTGCTGGAGGGAGGGCGACCCCAGGATACCCTCGCGACCTCTGTCTCTCTGTGTAACGGGCAAACCGGACTTGCTGGAGGGAGGGCAGCTCAACTCACACCCTCGCGACCTTCTCTGGTGACCGGGAGACCTGCTGGAGGGAGGGAGACCACAGGATACCCTCGCGACCTCTGCTGTGGACAAGGGAGAGAGTGAGCTTTTTAAAGGTAGGCTAAAATGGGAGGGCACACACTGAAACAAAGAAGATGAATTACTGTAAATGCTCTAAATTCAACTGAGTCACCCTGATTTGGAGACAGCGGTAGGTGGGGGAGAGAAAGAAGGAAAATAAATGATACTTGCAGTGCAGCAGTAAATAAATTGCATTGAGGTTTTTTTTTTTTTTATATTTTTTTTTTTTTTTCCTTAGCGACTGGTTTTACAGGAGTAATTCCCTTAAGTTAATATGAAGTAAAAAAAAAATAAAACTTTTTAAAGAATGGCGATTGGAGCCAAAACTAGCGTTCCCCAGTCCCAAACTGCGCTCTGTATCCTCGTAGAGGAAAGGCAGGCTGTAAGCGCGGTAGCCACAAGCAATGTTCTTTCCGTACCTGCCTCTCTGTGTAACGGGCACACCGGACTTGCTGGAGGGAGGGCAGATCAACTCACACCCTCGCGACCTTCTCTGGTGACCGGGAGACCTGCTAGAGGGAGGGCGACCCCAGGATACCCTCGCGACCTCTGCTGTGGACAAGGGAGAGAGTGAGCGTTTTAAAGGTAGGCTAAAATGGGAGGGCACACACTGAAACAAAGAAGATGAATTACTGTAAATGATCTAAATTCAACTAAGTCACCCTGATTTGGAGACAGCGGTAGGTGGGAGAGAAAGAAGGAAAATAAATGATACTTGTAGTGCAGCAGTAAATAAATTGCATTGAGTTTTTTTTTTGTTATATATATTTTTCTTTTTTTTTTTTTCCTTAGCGACTGGTTATACAGGAGTAATTCCTTAAGTTAATATGAAGTCAAAAAAAAAAACTTTTAAAGAATGGCGACACGCAAAACTAGCTGCCCAGTCCCAAACTGCGCCTGTATCCTCTAGGGGAAAGGCAGGCAGTAAGCCTGAGCCACAAGCAATGTTCTTCCGTACCTGCCTCTCTGTGTAACGAGCAAACCGGACTTGCTGGAGGGAGGGCAGCTCAACTCACACCCTCACACCTTCTGGTGACCGGAGACCTGCTGGAGGGAGGGCGACCCAGGATACCCTCGCGACCTCTGTCTCTCTGTGTAACGGGCAAACCGGACTTGTTGGAGGGAGGGCAGCTCAACTCACACCCTCGCGACCTTCTCTGGTGACCGGGAGACCTGCTGGAGGGAGGGAGACCACAGGATACCCTCGCGACCTCTGCTGTGGACAAGGGAGAGAGTGAGCTTTTTAAAGGTAGGCTAAAATGGGAGGGCACACACTGAAACAAAGAAGATGAATTACTGTAAATGCTCTAAATTCAACTGAGTCACCCTGATTTGGAGACAGCGGTAGGTGGGGGAGAGAAAGAAGGAAAATAAATGATACTTGCAGTGCAGCAGTAAATAAATTGCATTGAGGTTTTTTTTTTTTTTATATTTTTTTTTTTTTTTCCTTAGCGACTGGTTTTACAGGAGTAATTCCCTTGTTAATATGAAGTAAAAAAATAAAACTTTTAAAGAATGGCGATTGGCCAAAACTAGCGCTCCCCAATCCCAAACTGCGCCTGTATCCTCGTAGAGGAAAGGCAGGCTGAAAGCGCTGTAGCCACAAGCAATGTTCTTTCCGACCTGCCTCTGTGTAACGGCAAACCGGACTTGCTGGAGGGAGGGCAGCTCAACTCACACCCTCGCGACCTTCTCTGGTGACCGGAGACCTGCTGGAGGAGGCGACCCCAGGATACCCTCGGGACCTCTGCCTCTCTGTAACGGCAATCCGGACATGCTGGAGGGAGGGCAGCTCAACTCACACCCTCGCGACCTTCTCTGGTGACCGGAGACCTGCTGAGGGAGGGGCGACCCGAGATACCCTCGCGACCTCTGCTGTGGACAAGGGAGAGAGGAGCGCTTAAAGGTAGGCTAAAATGGGAGGGCACACACTGAAACAAAGAAGATGAATTACTGTAAATGCTCTAAATTCAACTGAGTCACCCTGATTTGGAGACAGCGGTAGGTGGGGAGAGAAAGAAGGAAAATAAATGATACTTGTAGTGCAGCAGTAAATAAATTGCATTGAGGTTTTTTTTTTTGTTATATATATATATTTTTTTTCCTTAGAGACTGGTTTTACAGGAGTAATTCTCTTGCTAATATGAAGTCAAAAAAAAAAACTTTTAAAGAATGGCGATTATGCCCAAACTAGCGCCCCAGTCCCAAACTGCGCCTGTATCCTAGTAGAGGAAAGGCAGGCTGTAACCGCGGTAGCCACAAGCAATGTTCTTTCCGTACCTGCCTCTCTGTGTAACGGGCAAACCGGACTTGCTGGAGGGAGGGCAGCTCAACTCACACCCTCGCGACCTTCTCTGGTGACCCGGAGACCTGCTGGAGGGAGGGCGACCCCAGGATACCCTCGCGACCTCTGCTGTGGACAAGGGAGAGAGTGAGCGTTTTAAAGGTAGGCTAAAATGGGAGGGCACACAGTGAAACAAAGAAGATGAATTACTGTAAATGCTCTAAATTCAACTGAGTCACCCTGATTTGGAGACAGCGGTAGGTGGGGGAGAGAAAGAAGGAAAATAAATGATACTTGTAGTGCAGCAGTAAATAAATTGCATTGAGGTTTTTTTTTTTTATATATATTTTTTTTTTTTTTCCCTTAGCGACTGGTTTTACAGGAGTAATTCCCTTAAGTTAATATGAAGTCAAAAAAAATAAACTTTTAAAGAATGGCGATTTGCGCCAAAACTAGCATTCCCAGTCCCAAACTGCGCCTGTATCCTAGTATGGGAAAGGTAGGCTTAAGCGTAGCCACAAGCAATGTTCTTCCGTACCTGCTCTCTGTGTAACGGGCAAACCGGACTTGCTGGAGGGAGGGCAGCTCAACTCACACCCTCATGACCTTCTCTGGTGACCGGGAGACCTGCTTGAGGGAGGGCGACCACAGGATACCCTCGCGACCTCTGCTGTGGACAAGGGAGAGAGTGAGCGTTTTAAAGGTAGGCTAAAATGGGAGGGCACACACTGAAACAAAGAAGATGAATTACTGTAAATGCTCTAAATTCAACTGAGTCACCCTGATTTGGAGACAGCGGTAGGTGGGGGAGAGAAAGAAGGAAAATAAATGATACTTGTAGTGCAGCAGTAAATAAATTGCATTGAGGTTTTTTTTTTTTGTTATATATATATTTTTTTTTTTTTCCTTAGTCACTGGTTTTACAGGAGTAATTCCTTAAGTTAATATGAAGTCAAAAAATAAAACTTTTAAAGAATGGCATTGCGCTAAAACTAGTGTTCCCCAGTCCCAAACTGCGCTCTGTATCCTCGAGGGAAAGGCAGGCTGTAAGCGCGTAGCCAAGCAATGTTCTTTCCTGTACCTGCCTCTCTGTGTAACGGGCACACCGGACTTGCTGGAGGGAGGGCAGATCAACTCACACCCTGACGACCTTCTCTGGTGACCGGAGACCTGCTAGAGGAGGGCGACCCCAGGATACCTCGCGACCTCTGCTGTGGACAAGGAGAGAGTGAGCGTTAAAGGTAGGCTAAAATGGAGGGCACACACTGAAACAAAGAAGATGAATTACTGTAAATGATCTAAATTCAACTAAGTCACCCTGATTTGGAGACAGCGGTAGGTGGGGGAGAGAAAGAAGGAAAATAAATGATACTTGTAGTGCAGCAGTAAATAAATTGCATTGAGGTTTTTTTTTTTTGTTATATATATTTTTTTTTTTTTTTTCCCTTAGCGACTGGTTATACAGGAGTAATTCCCTTAAGTTAATATGAAGTCAAAAAAAAAAAAACCTTTTAAAGAATGGCGATTGGCGCCAAAACTAGCGTTCCCCAGTCCCAAACTGCGCTCTGTATCCTCGTAGGGGAAAGGCAGGCAGTAAGCGCTGTAGCCACAAGCAATGTTCTTTCCGTACCTGCCTCTCTGTGTAACGAGCAAACCGGACTTGCTGGAGGGAGGGCAGCTCAACTCACACCCTCGCGACCTTCTCTGGTGACCGGGAGACCTGCTGGAGGGAGGGCGACCCCAGGATACCCTCGCGACCTCTGTCTCTCTGTGTAACGGGCAAACCGGACTTGCTGGAGGGAGGGCAGCTCAACTCACACCCTCGCGACCTTCTCTGGTGACCGGGAGACCTGCTGGAGGGAGGGAGACCACAGGATACCCTCGCACCTCTGCTGTGGACAAGGGAGAGAGTGAGCTTTTTAAAGGTAGGCTAAAATGGAGGGCACACTGAAACAAAGAAGATGAATTACTGTAAATGCTCTAAATTCAACTGAGTCACCCTGATTTGGAGACAGCGGTAGGTGGGGGAGAGAAAGAAGGAAAATAAATGATACTTGCAGTGCAGCAGTAAATAAATTGCATTGAGGTTTTTTTTTTTTATATTTTTTTTTTTTTCCTTAGCGACTGGTTTTACAGGAGTAATTCCCTTAAGTTAATATGAAGTAAAAAAAAAATAAAACTTTTTAAAGAATGGCGATTGGCGCCAAAACTAGCGTTCCCCAGTCCCAAACTGCGCTCTGTATCCTCGTAGAGGAAAGGCAGGCTGTAAGCGCGGTAGCCACAAGCAATGTTCTTTCCGTACCTGCCTCTCTGTGTAACGGGCAAACCGGACTTGCTGGAGGGAGGGCAGCTCAACTCACACCCTCGCGACCTTCTCTGGTGACCGGGAGACCTGCTGGAGGGAGGGCGACCCCAGGATACCCTCGGGACCTCTGCCTCTCTGTGTAACGGGCAATCCGGACATGCTGGAGGGAGGGCAGCTCAACTCACACCCTCGCGACCTTCTCTGGTGACCGGGAGACCTGCTGGAGGGAGGGCGACCCCGAGATACCCTCGCGACCTCTGCTGTGGACAAGGGAGAGAGTGAGCGTTTTAAAGGTAGGCTAAAATGGGAGGGCACACACTGAAACAAAGAAGATGAATTACTGTAAATGCTCTAAATTCAACTGAGTCACCCTGATTTGGAGACAGCGGTAGGTGGGGGAGAGAAAGAAGGAAAATAAATGATACTTGTAGTGCAGCAGTAAATAAATTGCATTGAGGTTTTTTTTTTTGTTATATATATATATTTTTTTTTTTCCTTAGAGACTGGTTTTACAGGAGTAATTCCCTTAAGTTAATATGAAGTCAAAAAAAAAAACTTTTAAAGAATGGCGATTGGAGCCAAAACTAGCGTTCCCCAGTCCCAAACTGCGCTCTGTATCCTAGTAGAGGAAAGGCAGGCTGTAAGCGCGGTAGCCACAAGCAATGTTCTTTCCGTACCTGCCTCTCTGTATAACGGGCAAACCGGACTTGCTGGAGGGAGGGCAGCTCAACTCACACCCTCGCGACCTTCTCTGGTGACCCGGAGACCTGCTGGAGGGAGGGCGACCCCAGGATACCTCGCGACCTCTGCTGTGGACAAGGGAGAGAGGAGCGTTTAAAGGTAGGCTAAAATGGGAGGGCACACAGTGAAACAAAGAAGATGAATTACTGTAAATGCTCTAAATTCAACTGAGTCACCCTGATTTGGAGACAGCTGTAGGTGGGGGAGAGAAAGAAGGAAAATAAATGATACTTGTAGTGCAGCAGTAAATAAATTGCATTGAGGTTTTTTTTTTTTTATATATATATTTTTTTTTTTTTTCCCTTAGCGACTGGTTTTACAGGAGTAATTCCCTTAAGTTAATATGAAGTCAAAAAAAATAAAACTTTTTAAAGAATGGCGATTTGCGCAAAACTAGCATTCCCCAGTCCCAAACTGCGCTCTGTATCCTAGTATGGGAAAGGTAGGCTGTAAGCGCGGTAGCCACAAGCAATGTTCTTTCCGTACCTGCCTCTCTGTGTAACGGGCAAACCGGACTTGCTGGAGGGAGGGCAGCTCAACTCACACCCTCATGACCTTCTCTGGTGACCGGGAGACCTGCTTGAGGGAGGCGACCACAGGATACCCTCGCGACCTCTGCTGTGGACAAGGGAGAGAGTGCGTTTAAAGGTAGGCTAAAATGGAGGGCACACACAGAAACAAAGAAGATGAATTACTGTAAATGCTCTAAATTCAACTGAGTCACCCTGATTTGGAGACAGCGAAGTTGGGGAGAGAAAGAAGGAAAATAAATGATACTTGTAGTGCAGCAGTAAATAAATTGCATTGAGGTTTTTTTTTTTTTTATATATTTTTTTTTTTCCCTTAGCGACTGGTTTTACAGGAGTAATTCCCTAAGTTAATATGAAGTCAAAAAATAAAACTTTTAAAGAATGGCGACATGCCAAAACTAGCTCCCAGTCCCAAACTGCGCCTGTATCCTCGTGAGGGAAAGGCAGGCTGAAAGCGTGGTAGCCACAAGCAATGTTCTTTCCGTACCTGCCTCTGTGTAACGGGCAAACCGGATTTCTGGAGGGAGGGCAGCTCAACTCACACCCTCGCGACCTTCTCTGGTGACCGGGAGACCTGCTGGAGGGAGGGCGACCCCAGGATACCCTCGCGACCTCTGCCTCTGTGTAACGGGCAAACCGGACTTGCTGGAGGGAGGGCAGCTCAACTCACACCCTCGCGACCTTCTCTGGTGACCGGGAGACCTGCTGGAGGGAGGGCGACCCCAGGATACCCTCGCGACCTCTGCCTCTCTGTGTAACGGGCAAACCGGACTTGCTGGAGGGAGGGCAGCTCAACTCACACCCTCGCGACCTTCTCTGGTGACCGGGAGACCTGCTGGAGGGAGGGCGACCCCAGGATACCATCGCGACCTCTGCTGTGGACAAGGGAGAGAGTGAGCATTTTAAAGGTAGGCTAAAATGGGAGGGCACACACTGAAACAAAGAAGATGAATTACTGTAAATGCTCTAAATTCAACTGAGTCACCCTGATTTGGAGACAGCGGTAGGTGGGGGAGAGAAAGAAGGAAAATAAATGATGCTTGTAGTGCAGCAGTAAATAAATTGCATTGAGGTTTTTTTTTTTGTTATATATTTTTTTTTTTTTCATTAGCGACTGGTTTTACAGGAGTAATTCCCTTTAGTTAATATGAAGTCAAAAAAAAAAACTTTTAAAGAATGGCGATTGGCGCCAAAACTAGCGTTCCCCAGTCCCAAACTGCGCTCTGTATCCTCGTAGGGGAAAGGCAGGCTGTAAGCGCGGTAGCCACAAGCAATGTTCTTTCCGTACCTGCCTCTCTGTGTAACGGGCAAACTGGACTTGCTGGAGGGAGGGCAGCTCAACTCACACCCTCGCGACCTTCTCTGGTGACCGGGAGACCTGCTGGAGGGAGGGCGACCACAGGATACCTCGACCTCTGCTGTGGACAAGGGAGAGTGAGCGTTTTAAAGGTAGGCTAAAATGGGAGGGCACACACAGAAACAAAGAAGATGAATTACTGTAAATGCTCTAAATTCAACTGAGTCACCCTGATTTGGAGACAGCGGAAGTTGGGGGAGAGAAAGAAGGAAAATAAATGATACTTGTAGTGCAGCAGTAAATAAATTGCATTGTGGTTTTTTTTTTTTGTTATATATATATTTTTTTTTTTCCCCTTAGTGACTGGTTTTACAGGAGTAATTCCCTTAAGTTAATATTAAGTCAAAAAAAAATAAAACTTTTTAAAGAATGGCGATTGGCGCCAAAACTAGCGTTCCCCAGTCCCAAACTGCGCTCTGTATCCTCGTAGGGAAAGGCAGGCTGTAAGCGCGGTAGCCACAAGCAATGTTCTTTCCGTACCTGCCTCTCTGTGTAACGGGCAAACCGGACTTCTGGAGGGAGGGCAGCTCAAATCACACCCTCGCGACCTTCTCTGGTGACCGAGACCTGCTGGAGGGGGGCGACCCAGGATACCCTCCGACCTCTGCTCTCTGTGTTACGGGCAAACCGGACTTGCTGAGGGAGGGCAGCTCAACTCACACGCCGCCGACCTCTCTGGTGACCGGGAGACCTGCTGGAGGGAGGGCGACCCAGGATACCCTTGCCACCTCTGCCTCTGTGTAACGGGCAAACCGGCTTGCTGGAGGGAGGACATCTCAACTCACACCCTCGAGACCTTCTCTGGTGACCAGGAGACCTGCTGGAGGGGAGGCAACCCCAGGATACCATCGCGCCTCTGCTGTGGACAAGGGAGAGAGTGAGCGTTTTAAAGGTAGGCTAAAATGGAGGCACACACTGAAACAAAGAAGATGAATTACTTTAAATGCTCTAAATTCAACTGAGTCACCCTGATTTGGATACAGCGGTAGGTGGGGAGAGAAAGAAGGAAAATAAATGATGCTTGTAGTGCAGCAGTAAATAAATTGCATTGAGGTTTTTTTTTTTATATATATTTTTTTTTTTCCTTAGTGACTGGTTTTACAGGAGTAATTCCTTAAGTTAATATGAAGTCAAAAAAAAAAACTTTAAAGAATGGCGATTGGCGCCAAAACTAGCATTCCCCAATCCCAAACTGCGCCTGTATCCTCGTAGGGGAAAGGCAGGCTGTAAGCGCTGTAGCCACAAGCAATGTTCTTCCGCACCTGCCTCTCTGTGTAACGGGCAAACCGGACTTGCTGGAGGGAGGTCAGCTCAACTCACACCCTCGACTCTCTGGTGACCGAGAACTGCTGAGGGAGGGCGACCCCAGGATACCCTCGGGACCTCTGCCTCTCAGTGTAACGGGCAATCCGGACATGCTGGAGGGAGGGCAGCTCAACTCACACCCTCGCGACCTTCTCTGGTGACCGGAGACCTGCTGGAGGGAGGGCACCCGAGATACCCTCAGACTCCTGCTGTGGACAAGGGAGAGAGTGAGCGCTTAAAGGTAGGCTAAAATGGGAGGGCACACACTGAAACAAAGAAGATGAATTACTGTAAATGCTCTAAATTCAACTGAGTCACCCTGATTTGGAGACAGCGGTAGGTGGGGGAGAGAAAGAAGGAAAATAAATGATACTTGTAGTGCAGCAGTAAATAAATTGCATTGAGGTTTTTTTTTGTTATATATATTTTTTTTTTTTCCTTAGAGACTGGTTTTACAGGAGTAATTCCCTTAAGTTAATATGAAGTCAAAAAAAAAAACTTTTAAAGAATGGCGACAGCCAAAACTAGCGCTCCTCAGTCCCAAACTGCGCCTGTATCCTAGTCGAGGAAAGGCAGGCTGTGCGTAGCCACAAGCAATGTTCTTCCAGACCTGCCTCTCTGTGTAACGGGCAAACCGGACTTGCTGGAGGAGGGCAGCTCATCTCACACCTCGCGACCTCTCTGGTGACCGGACACCTGCTGGAGGGAGGGCGACCCCAGGATACCCTCGCGACCTCTGCTGTGTACAAGGGAGAGAGGAGTTAAGGTAGGCTAAAATGGAGGGCACACAGTGAAACAAAGAAGATGAATTACTGTAAATGCTCTAAATTCAACTGAGTCACCCTGATTTGGAGACAGCGGTAGGTGGGGAGAGAGAAGGAAAATAAATGATACTTGTAGTGCAGCAGTAAATAAATTGCATTGAGGTTTTTTTTTTATATTTATATTTTTTTTTTTTCCTTAGCGACTGGTTTTACAGGAGTAATTCCCTTAAGTTAATATGAAGTCAAAAAAAATAAAACTTTTTAAAGAATGGCGATTTGCGCAAAAACTAGCATTCCCCAGTCCCAAACTGCGCTCTGTATCCTAGTATGGGAAAGGTAGGCTGTAAGCGCGGTAGCCACAAGCAATGTTCTTTCCGTACCTGCCTCTCTGTGTAACGGGCAAACCGGACTTGCTGGAGGGAGGGCAGCTCAACTCACACACTCGTGACCTTCTCTGGTGACCGGGAGACCTGCTGGAGGAGGGCGACCACAGGATACCTCGCGACCTCTGCTGTGGACAAGGGAGAGTGAGGCTTAAAGGTAGGCTAAAATGGGAGGGCACACACAGAAACAAAGAAGATGAATTACTGTAAATGCTCTAAATTCAACTGAGTCACCCTGATTTGGAGACAGCAGAAGTTGGGGAGAGAAAGAAGGAAAATAAATGATACTTGTAGTGCAGCAGTAAATAAATTGCATTGTGGTTTTTTTTTTTTATATATATTTTTTTTCCCTTAGTGACTGGTTTTACAGGAGTAATTCCTTGTTAATATTAAGTCAAAAAAATAAAACTTTTTAAAGAATGGCGACATGCCAAAACTAGCTGCCCTCAGTCCCAAACTGCGCCTGTATCCTCGAGGGAAAGGCAGGCTGTAAGCCGTAGCCACAAGCAATGTTCTTCCGTACCTGCCTCTCTGTGTAACGGGCAAACCGACTTCTGGAGGGAGGGCAGCTCAAATCACACCCTCGCGACCTTCTCTGGTGACCGGGAGACCTGCTGGAGGAGGGCGACCCCAGGATACCCTCGCCACCTCTGCCTCTCTGTGTTACGGGCAAACCGGACTTGCTGGAGGGAGGGCAGCTCAACTCACACGCCGCACCTTCTCTGGTGACCGGAGACCTGCTGGAGGGAGGGCACCCCAGGATACCCTGCGACCTCTGCCTCTCTGTAACGGCAAACCGGCTTGCTGGAGGGAGGACATCTCAACTCACACCCTCGAGACCTTCTCTGGTGACCAGGAGACCTGCTGGAGGGAGGGCAACCCCAGGATACCATCAGGCCCTCTGCTGTGGACAAGGGAGAGAGGAGCGCTTTAAAGGTAGGCTAAAATGGGAGGGCACACACTGAAACAAAGAAGATGAATTACTGTAAATGCTCTAAATTCAACTGAGTCACCCTGATTTGGATACAGCGGTAGGTGGGGGAGAGAAAGAAGGAAAATAAATGATGCTTGTAGTGCAGCAGTAAATAAATTGCATTGAGGTTTTTTTTTTTTGTTATATATTTATTTATTTTTTTTCCCTTAGTGACTGGTTTTACAGGAGTAATTCCCTTAAGTTAATATGAAGTCAAAAAAAAAAAAAACTTTTTAAAGAATGGCGATTGGCGCCAAAACTAGCATTCCCCAATCCCAAACTGCGCTCTGTATCCTCGTAGGGGAAAGGCAGGCTGTAAGCGCTGTAGCCACAAGCAATGTTCTTTCCGTACCTGCCTCTCTGTGTAACGGGCAAACCGGACTTGCTGGAGGGAGGTCAGCTCAACTCACACCCTCGCGACCTTCTCTGGTGACCGGGAGAACTGCTGGAGGGAGGGCGACCCCAGGATACCCTCGGGACCTCTGCCTCTCTGTGTAACGGGCAATCCGGACATGCTGGAGGGAGGGCAGCTCAACTCACACCCTCGCGACCTTCTCTGGTGACCGGGAGACCTGCTGGAGGGAGGGCGACCCCGAGATACCCTCGCGACCTCTGCTGTGGACAAGGGAGAGAGTGAGCGTTTTAAAGGTAGGCTAAAATGGGAGGGCACACACTGAAACAAAGAAGATGAATTACTGTAAATGCTCTAAATTCAACTGAGTCACCCTGATTTGGAGACAGCGGTAGGTGGGGGAGAGAAAGAAGGAAAATAAATGATACTTGTAGTGCAGCAGTAAATAAATTGCATTGAGGTTTTTTTTTTTGTTATATATATTTTTTTTTTTTTCCTTAGAGACTGGTTTTACAGGAGTAATTCCCTTAAGTTAATATGAAGTCAAAAAAAAAAAACCTTTTAAAGAATGGCGATTGGCGCCAAAACTAGCGTTCCCCAGTCCCAAACTGCGCTCTGTATCCTAGTCGAGGAAAGGCAGGCTGTAAGCGCGGTAGCCACAAGCAATGTTCTTTCCGTACCTGCCTCTCTGTGTAACGGGCAAACCGGACTTGCTGGAGGGAGGGCAGCTCATCTCACACCCTCGCGACCTTCTCTGGTGACCGACACCTGCTGGAGGGAGGGCGACCCCAGGATACCCTCGACCTCTGCTGTGGACAAGGAGAGAGTGAGCGTAAGGTAGGCTAAAATGGGAGGGCACACAGTGAAACAAAGAAGATGAATTACTGTAAATGCTCTAAATTCAACTGAGTCACCCTGATTTGGAGACAGCGGTAGGTGGGGAGAGAAAGAAGGAAATAAATGATACTTGTAGTGCAGCAGTAAATAAATTGCATTGAGGTTTTTTTTTATATTTATTTTTTTTTTTTCCCTTAGCGACTGGTTTTACAGGAGTAATTCCTTGTTAATATGAAGTCAAAAAAATAAAACTTTTTAAAGAATGGCGATTTGCAAAAACTAGCATTCCCCAGTCCCAAACTGCGCTCTGTATCCTAGTATGGGAAAGGTAGGCTGTAAGCGCGGTAGCCACAAGCAATGTTCTTTCCGTACCTGCCTCTCTGTGTAACGGGCAAACCGGACTTGCTGGAGGGAGGGCAGCTCAACTCACACCCTCGTGACCTTCTCTGGTGACCGGGAGACCTGCTGGAGGGAGGCGACCACAGGATACCCTCGCGACCTCTGCTGTGGACAAGGGAGAGAGTGAGCGTTTTAAAGGTAGGCTAAAATGGGAGGGCACACACAGAAACAAAGAAGATGAATTACTGTAAATGCTCTAAATTCAACTGAGTCACCCTGATTTGGAGACAGCGGAAGTTGGGGGAGAGAAAGAAGGAAAATAAATGATACTTGTAGTGCAGCAGTAAATAAATTGCATTGTGGTTTTTTTTTTTTGTTATATATATTTTTTTTTTTCCCTTAGTGACTGGTTTTACAGGAGTAATTCCCTTAAGTTAATATTAAGTCAAAAAAAAATAAAACTTTTTAAAGAATGGCGATTGGCGCCAAAACTAGCGTTCCCCAGTCCCAAACTGCGCTCTGTATCCTCGTAGGGAAAGGCAGGCTGTAAGCGCGGTAGCCACAAGCAATGTTCTTTCCGTACCTGCCTCTCTGTGTAACGGGCAAACCGGACTTCTGGAGGGAGGGCAGCTCAAATCACACCCTCGCGACCTTCTCTGGTGACCGGGAGACCTGCTGGAGGGAGGGCGACCCCAGGATACCCTCGCGACCTCTGCCTCTCTGTGTTACGGGCAAACCGGACTTGCTGGAGGGAGGGCAGCTCAACTCACACGCTCGCGACCTTCTCTGGTGACCGGGAGACCTGCTGGAGGGAGGGCGACCCCAGGATACCCTTGCGACCTCTGCCTCTCTGTGTAACGGGCAAACCGGGCTTGCTGGAGGGAGGACATCTCAACTCACACCCTCGAGACCTTCTCTGGTGACCAGGAGACCTGCTGGAGGGAGGGCAACCCCAGGATACCATCGCGTCCTCTGCTGTGGACAAGGGAGAGAGTGAGCGTCTTAAAGGTAGGCTAAAATGGGAGGGCACACACTGAAACAAAGAAGATGAATTACTGTAAATGCTCTAAATTCAACTGAGTCACCCTGATTTGGAGACAGCGGTAGGTGGGGGAGAGAAAGAAGGAAAATAAATGATGCTTGTAGTGCAGCAGTAAATAAATTGCATTGAGGTTTTTTTTTTTTGTTATATATTTATTTTTTTTTTCCTTAGTGACTGGTTTTACAGGAGTAATTCCCTTAAGTTAATATGAAGTCAAAAAAAAATAAAACTTTTTAAAGAATGGCGATTGGCGCCAAAACTAGCATTCCCCAATCCCAAACTGCGCCTGTATCCTCGTAGGGGAAAGGCAGGCTGTAAGCGCTGTAGCCACAAGCAATGTTCTTTCCGTACCTGCCTCTGTGTAACGGGCAAACCGGACTTGCTGGAGGGAGGTCAGCTCAACTCACACCGCGACCTTTCTCTGGTGACCGAGAACTGCTGAGGGAGGGCGACCCCAGGATACCCTCGACCTCTGCTCTCTGTGTAACGGGCAATCCGGACATGCTGGAGGGAGTGCAGCTCAACTCACACCCGCGACCTCTCTGGTGACCGAGACCTGCTGGAGGGAGGGCGACCCGAGATACCCTCGCGACTTGCTGTGGACAAGGGAGAGAGTGAGCGCTTAAAGGTAGGCTAAAATGGGAGGGACACACTGAAACAAAGAAGATGAATTACTGTAAATGCTCTAAATTCAACTGAGTCACCCTGATTTGGAGACAGCGGTAGGTGGGGGAGAGAAAGAAGGAAAATAAATGATACTTGTAGTGCAGCAGTAAATAAATTGCATTGAGGTTTTTTTTTTTTGTTATATATATTTTTTTTTTTTTTTTTCCTTAGAGACTGGTTTTACAGGAGTAATTACCTTAAGTTAATATGAAGTCAAAAAAACCTTTTAAAGAATGGCGATTACGCCAAAACTAGCGCCTCAGTCCCAAACTGCGCCTGTATCCTAGTCGAGGAAAGGCAGGCTGTAAGCGCACAAGCAATGTTCTTCCGCACTGCCTCTCTGTGTAACGGGCAAACCGGACTTGCTGGAGGGAGGGCAGCTCATCTCACACCCTCGCGACCTTCTCTGGTGACCGGACACCTGCTGGAGGGAGGGCGACCCCAGGATACCTCGCCACCTCTGCTGTGGACAAGGGAGAGAGTGAGCGTTTAAAGGTAGGCTAAAATGGAGGGGACACAGTGAAACAAAGAAGATGAATTACTGTAAATGCTTCTAAATTCAACTGAGTCACCCTGATTTGGAGACAGCGTAGGTGGGGGAGAGAAAGAAGGAAAATAAATGATACTTGTAGTAGTAAATAAATTGCATTGAGGTTTTTTTTTTATATATATTTTTTTTTTTTTCCCTTAGCGACTGGTTTTACAGGAGTAATTCCCTTTAGTTAATATGAAGTCAAAAAAAATAAAACTTTTTAAAGAATGGCGATTTGCGCCAAAACTAGCATTCCCCAGTCCCAAACTGCGCTCTGTATCCTAGTATGGGAAAGGTAGGCTGTAAGCGCGGTAGCCACAAGCAATGTTCTTTCCGTACCTGCCTCTCTGTGTAACGGGCAAACCGGACTTGCTGGAGGGAGGGCAGCTCAACTCACACCCTCGTGACCTTCTCTGGTGACCGGGAGACCTGCTGGAGGGAGGGCGACCACAGGATACCCTCGCGACCTCTGCTGTGGACAAGGGAGAGAGTGAGCGTTTTAAAGGTAGGCTAAAATGGGAGGGCACACACAGAAACAAAGAAGCTGAATTACTGTAAATGCTCTAAATTCAACTGAGTCACCCTGATTTGGAGACAGCGGAAGTTGGGGGAGAGAAAGAAGGAAAATAAATGATACTTGTAGTGCAGCAGTAAATAAATTGCATTGAGGTTTTTTTTTTTGTTATATATATTTTTTTTTTTTCCTTAGCGACTGGTTTTACAGGAGTAATTCCCTTAAGTTAATATGAAGTCAAAAAAAAATAAAACTTTTAAAGAATGGCGACATGCAAAACTAGCTGCTCCCAGTCCCAAACTCGCGCCTGTATCCTCGTAGGGAAAGGCAGGCTGAAAGCGTGGTAGCCACAAGCAATGTTCTTTCCGTACCTGCCTCTCTGTGTAAAGGGCAAACCGGACTTCTGGAGGGAGGGCAGCTCAACTCACACCCTCGCGACCTTCTCTGGTGACCGGGAGACCTGCTGGAGGGAGGGCGACCCCAGGAGACCCTCGCGACCTCTGCCTCTCTGTGTAACGGGCAAACCGGACTTGCTGGAGGGAGGGCAGCTCAACTCACACCCTCGCGACCTTCTCTGGTGACCGGGAGACCTGCTGGAGGGAGGGCGACCCCAGGATACCCTCGCGACCTCTGCCTCTCTGTGTAACGGGCAAACCGGGCTTGCTGGAGGGAGGACATCTCAACTCACACCCTCGAGACCTTCTCTGGTGACCAGGAGACCTGCTGGAGGGAGGGCAACCCCAGGATACCATCGCGTCCTCTGCTGTGGACAAGGGAGAGAGTGAGCGTTTTAAAGGTAGGCTAAAATGGGAGGGCACACACTGAAACAAAGAAGATGAATTACTGTAAATGCTCTAAATTCAACTGAGTCACCCAGATTTGGAGACAGCGGTAGGTGGGGGAGAGAAAGAAGGAAAATAAATGATGCTTGTAGTGCAGCAGTAAATAAATTGCATTGAGATTTTTTTTTTTTATATATATATTTTTTTTTTTTTTCCTTAGCGACTGGTTTTACAGGACTAATTCCCATAGGTTAATATGAAGTCAAAAAAAAATTAAACTTTTTAAAGAATGGCGATTGGCGCCAAAACTAGCATTCCCTAATCCCAAACTGCGCTCTGTATCCTCGTAGGGGAAAGGCAGGCTGTAAGCGCGGTAGCCACAAGCAATGTTCTTTCCGTACCTGCCTCTCTGTGTAACGGGCAAACCGGACTTGCTGGAGGGAGGGCAGCTCAACTCACACCCTCGAGACCTTCTCTGGTGACCGGGAGACCTGCTGGAGGGAGGCGACCCCAGGATACCCTCGCGACCTCTGCTGTGGACAAGGGAGAGAGTGAGCGTTTTAAAGGTAGGCTAAAATGGGAGGGCACACACTGAAACAAAGAAGATGAATTACTGTAAATGCTCTAAATTCAACTGAGTCACCCTGATTTGGAGACAGCGGAAGGTGGGCAGAGAAAGAAGGAAAATAAATGATACTTGTAGTGCAGCAGTAAATAAATTGCACTGAGGTTTTTTTTTTCTTATATATATTTTTTTTTTTTTCCTTAGCGACTTGTTTTACAGGAGTAATTCCCTTAAGTTAAAATGAAGTCAAAAAAAATAAAACTTTTTAAAGAATGGTGATTGGCGCCAAAACTAGCGTTCCCCAGTCCCAAACTGCGCCTGTATCCTCGTGAGGGAAAGGCAGACTGCGCTGTAGCCACAAGCAATGTTCTTTCCGCTCCTGCCTCTCTGTGTAACGGGCAAACCCGACTTCTGGAGGGAGGGCAGCTCAAATCACACCTCGCGACCTTCTCTGGTGACCGGAGACCTGCTGGAGGGAGGGCGACCCTAGGATACCCTCGCACCTCTGCCTCTCTGTGTTACAGGCAAACCGGACTTGCTGGAGGGAGGGCAGCTCAACTCACACGCCGCGACCTTCTCTGGTGACCGGAGACCTGCTGGAGGGAGGGCGACTTAGGATACCATCGCGACCTCTGCCTCTCTGTGTAACGGGCAAACCGGGCTTGCTGGAGGGAGGACATCTCAACTCACACCCTCGAGACCTTCTCTGGTGACCAGGAGACCTGCTGGAGGGAGGGCAACCCCAGGATACCATCGCGTCCTCTGCTGTGGACAAGGGAGAGAGTGAGCGTTTTAAATGTAGGCTAAAATGGGAGGGCACACACTGAAACAAAGAAGATGAATTACTGTAAATGCTCTAAATTCAACTGAGTCACCCTGATTTGGAGACAGCGGTAGGTGGGGGAGAGAAAGAAGGAAAATAAATGATGCTTGTAGTGCAGCAGTAAATAAATTGCATTGAGGTTTTTTTTTTTTGTTATATATTTATTTTTTTTTTTTCCCATCGTGACTGGTTTTACAGGAGTAATTCCCTTAAGTTAATATGAAGTCAAAAAAAAATAAAACTTTTTAAAGAATGGCGATTGGCGCCAAAACTAGCATTCCCCAATCCCAAACTGCGCTCTGTATCCTCGTAGGGGAAAGGCAGGCTGTAAGCGCGGTAGCCACAAGCAATGTTCTTTCCGTACCTGCCTCTCTGTGTAACGGGCAAACCGGACTTGCTGGAGGGAGGGAGGGCAGCTCAACTCACACCCTCGCGACCTTCTCTGGTGACCGGGAGACCTGCTGGGCGGAGGGCGACCCCAGGATACCCTCGCGACCTCTGCTGTGGACAAGGGAGAGAGTGAGCGTTTTAAAGGTAGGCTAAAATTGGAGGGCACACACTGAAACAAAGAAGATGAATTACTGTAAATGCTCTAAATTCAACTGAGTCACCCTGATTTGGAGACAGCGGTAGGTGGGTAGAGAAAGAAGGAAAATAAATGATACTTGTAGTGCAGCAGTAAATAAATTGCACTGAGGTTTTTTTTTTCTTATATATATATATATTTTTTTTTTTTCCTTAGCGACTGGTTTTACAGGAGTAATTCCCTTAAGTTAATATGAAGTCAAAAAAAATAAAACTTTTTAAAGAATGGTGATTGGCGCCAAAACTAATTTTCCCAGTCCCAAACTGCGCTCTGTATCCTCGTAGGGGAAAGGCCGGCTGTAAGCGTTGTAGCCACAAGCAATGTTCTTTCCGTACCTGCCTCTCTGTGTAACGGGCAAACCGGACTTGCTGGAGGGAGGGCAGCTCAACTCACACCCTCGCGACCTTCTCTGGTGACCGGGAGACCTGCTGGAGGGAGGCGACCCCAGGATACCCTCGCGACCTCTGCTGTGGACAAGGGAGAGAGTGAGCGTTTTAAAGGTAGGCTAAAATGGGAGGGCACACACTGAAACAAAGAAGATGAATTACTGTAAATGCTCTAAATTCAACTGAGTCACCCTGATTTGGAGACAGCGGTAGGTGGGGGAGAGAATGAAGGAAAATAAATGATACTTGTAGTGCAGCAGTAAATAAATTGCATTGAGGTTTTTTTTTTGTTATATATATTTTTTTTTTTTCCCTTAGCGACTGGTTTTACAGGAGTAATTCCTTGTTAATATGAAGTCAAAACAAAACTTTTAAAGAATGGCGATTATGCCAAAACTAGCGCTCCCCAGTCCCAAACTGCGCCCTGTATCCTCGTGAGGGAAAGGCAGGCTGTAAGCGCGGTAGCCACAAGCAATGTTCTTTCCGTACCTGCCTCTCTGTGTAACGGGCAAACCAGACTTCTGGAGGGAGGGCAGCTCAAATCACACCCTCGCGACCTTCTCTGGTGACCGGGAGACCTGCTGGAGGGAGGGCGACCCCAGGATACCCTCGCGACCTCTGCCTCTCTGTGTTACGGGCAAACCGGACTTGCTGGAGGGAGGGCAGCTCAATTCACACGCTCTCGACCTTCTCTGGTGACCGGGAGACCTGCTGGAGGGAGGGCGACCCCAGGATACCCTCGCGACCTCTGCCTCTCCGTGTTACGGGCAAACCGGACCTGCTGGAGGGAGGGCAGCTCAACTCACACGCTCGCGACCTTCTCTGGTGACCGGGAGACCAGCTGGAGGGAGGGCGACCCCAGGATACCCTTGCGACCTCTGCCTCTCTGTGTAACGGGCAAACTGGGCTTGCTGGAGGGAGGACATCTCAACTCACACCCTCGAGACCTTCTCTGGTGACCAGGAGACCTGCGGGAGGGAGGGCAACCCCAGGATACCATCGCGTCCTCTGCTGTGGACAAGGGAGAGAGTGAGCGTTTTAAAGGTATGCTAAAATGGGAGGGCACACACTGAAACAAAGAAGATGAATTACTGTAAATGCTCTAAATTCAACTGAGTCACCCTGATTTGGAGACAGCGGAAGTTGGGGGAGAGAAAGAAGGAAAATAAATGATACTTGTAGTGCAGCAGTAAATAAATTGCATTGAGGTTTTTTTTTTTTGTTATATATTTATTTATTTTTTTTTCCCTTAGTGACTGGTTTTACAGGAGTAATTCCTTCAGTTAATATGAAGTCAAAAAAATAAAACTTTTAAAGAATGGCGATTGACGCCAAAACTAGCATTCCCCAATCCCAAACTGCGCTCTTTATCCTCGTAGGGGAAAGGCAGGCTGTGCGCTGTAGCCACAAGCAATGTTCTTTCCGTACCTGCCTCTCTGTGTAACGGGCAAACCGGACTTGCTGAGGGAGGGCAGCTCAACTCACACCCTCGCGACCTTCTCTGGTGACCGGGAGACCTGCTGGAGGGAGGGCGACCCCGAGATACTCTCGCGACCTCTGCTGTGGACAAGGGAGAGAGTGAGCGTTTTAAAGGTAGGCTAAAATGGGAGGGCACACACAGAAACAAAGAAGATGAATTACTGTAAATGCTCTAAATTCAACTGAGTCACCCTGATTTGGAGACAGCGGAAGTTGGGGGAGAGAAAGAAGGAAAATAAATGATACTTGTAGTGCAGCAGTAAATAAATTGCATTGTGTTTTTTTTTTTTTGTTATATATATATTTTTTTTTTTCCCCTTAGTGACTGGTTTTACAGGAGTAATTCCCTTAAGTTAATATGAAGTCAAAAAAAAATAAAACTTTTTAAAGAATGGCGATTGGCGCCAAAACTAGCATTCCCCAGTCCCAAACTGCGCTCTGTATCCTCGTAGGGAAAGGCAGGCTGTAAGCGCGGTAGCCACAAGCAATGTTCTTTCCGTACCTGCCTCTCTGTGTAACGGGCAAACCGGACTTCTGGAGGGAGGGCAGCTCAAATCACACCCTCGCGACCTTCTCTGGTGACCGGGAGACCTGCTGGAGGGAGGGCGACCCCAGGATACCCTCGCGACCTCTGCCTCTCTGTGTTACGGGCAAACCGACTTGCTGGAGGGAGGGCAGCTCAACCTACACGCCGCGACCTTCTCTGGTGACCGGAGACCTGCTGGAGGGAGGGCGACCCCAGGATACCCTCTGCGACCTCTGCCTCTCTGTGTAACGGGCAAACCGGGCTTGCTGGAGGGAGGACATCTCAACTCACACCCTCGAGACCTTCTGGTGACCAGGAGACCTGCTGGAGGGAGGGCAACCCCAGGATACCATCGCGGCCCTCTGCTGTGGACAAGGGAGAGAGGAGCGTTTTAAGGTAGGCTAAAATGGAGGGCACACACTGAAACAAAGAAGATGAATTACTGTAAATGCTCTAAATTCAACTGAGTCACCCTGATTTGGAGACAGCGGTAGGTGGGGGAGAGAAAGAAGGAAAATAAATGATGCTTGTAGTGCAGCAGTAAATAAATTGCATTGAGGTTTTTTTTTTTTGTTATATATTTATTTTTTTTTTTTCCCTTAGTGTCTGGTTTTACAGGAGTAATTCCCTTAAGTTAATATGAAGTCAAAAAAAAATAAAACTTTTTAAAGAATGGCGATTGGCGCCAAAACTAGCATTCCCCAATCCCAAACTGCGCTCTGTATCCTCGTAGGGGAAAGGCAGGCTGTAAGCGCGGTAGCCACAAGCAATGTTCTTTCCGTACCTGCCTCTCTGTGTAACGGGCAAACCGGACTTGCTGGAGGGAGGTCAGCTCAACTCACACCCTCGCGACCTTCTCTGGTGACCGGGAGAACTGCTGGAGGGAGGGCGACCCCAGGATACCCTCGGGACCTCTGCCTCTGTGTAACGGCAATCCGGACATGCTGGAGGGAGGGCAGCTCAACTCACACCGCTACCTTCTCTGGTGACCGAGACCTGCTGGAGGGAGGGCGACTCCGAGATACCTCACTGACCTCTGCTGTGGACAAGGGAGAGAGGAGCGTTTTAAAGGTAGGCTAAAATGGGAGGGCACACACTGAAACAAAGAAGTTGAATTACTGTAAATGCTCTAAATTCAACTGAGTCACCCTGATTTGGAGACAGCGGTAGGTGGGGGAGAGAAAGAAGGAAAATAAATGATACTTGTAGTGCAGCAGTAAATAAATTGCATTGAGGTTTTTTTTTTTGTTATATATATATTTTTTTTTTTCCTTAGAGACTGGTTTTACAGGAGTAATTCCCTTAAGTTAATATGAAGTCAAAAAAAAAACTTTTAAAGAATGGCGATTGACGCCAAAACTAGCGTTCCCCAGTCCCAAACTGCGCTCTGTATCCTAGTCGAGGAAAGGCAGGCTGTAAGCGCGGTAGCCACAAGCAATGTTCTTTCCGTACCTGCCTCTCTGTGTAACGGGCAAACCGGACTTGCTGGAGGGAGGGCAGCTCATCTCACACCCTCGCGACCTTCTCTGGTGACCGGGACACCTGCTGGAGGGAGGGCGACCCCAGGATACCTCGCACTTCTGCTGTGGACAAGGGAGAGAGGAGTTTAAAGGTAGGCTAAAATGGGAGGGCACACAGTGAAACAAAGAAGATGAATTACTGTAAATGCTCTAAATTCAACTGAGTCACCCTGATTTGGAGACAGCGGTAGGTGGGGGAGAGAAAGAAGGAAAATAAATGATACTTGTAGTGCAGCAGTAAATAAATTGCATTGAGATTTTTTTTTTTTATATATATATTTTTTTTTTTTTCCCTTAGCGACTGGTTTTACAGGAGTAATTCCCTTAAGTTAATATGAAGTCAAAAAAAATAAAACTTTTTAAAGAATGGCGATTTGCGCCAAAACTAGCATTCCCAGTCCCAAACTGCACTCTGTATCCTAGTATGGGAAAGGTAGGCTGTAAGCGCTGTAGCCACAAGCAATGTTCTTCCGTACTGCCTCTCTGTGTAACGGGCAAACCGGACTTGCTGGAGAGGCAGCTCAACTCACACCCGTGACCTTCTCTGGTGACCGGAGACCTGCTGGAGGGAGGGCGACCACAGGATACCTCGCGACCTCTGCTGTGGACAAGGGAGAGAGTGAGCGTTTTAAGGTAGGCTAAAATGGGAGGCACACACAGAAACAAAGAAGATGAATTACTGTAAATGCTCTAAATTCAACTGAGTCACCCTGATTTGGAGACAGCGGAAGTTGGGGGAGAGAAAGAAGGAAAATAAATGATACTTGTAGTGCAGCAGTAAATAAATTGCATTGAGGTTTTTTTTTTTGTTATATATATTTTTTTTTCCTTAGCGACTGGTTTTACAGGAGTAATTCCTTGGTTAATATGAAGTCAAAAAAAAATAAAACTTTTTAAAGAATGGCGATTGCCGGCAAAACTAGCGTTCCCCAGTCCCAAACTGCGTTCTGTATCCTCGTAGGGGAAAGGCAGGCTGAAAGCGTGGTAGCCACAAGCAATGTTCTTTCCGTACCTGCCTCTCTGTGTAAAGGGCAAACCGGACTTCTGGAGGGAGGGCAGCTCAACTCACACCCTCGCGACCTTCTCTGGTGACCGGGAGACCTGCTGGAGGGAGGGCGACCCCAGGAGACCCTCGCGACCTCTGCCTCTCTGTGTAACGGGCAAACCGGACTTGCTGGAGGGAGGGCAGCTCAACTCACACCCTCGCGACCTTCTCTGGTGACCGGGAGACCTGCTGGAGGGAGGGCGACCCCAGGATACCCTCGCGACCTCTGCCTCTCTGTGTAACGGGCAAACCGGGCTTGCTGGAGGGAGGACATCTCAACTCACACCCTCGAGACCTTCTCTGGTGACCGGAGACCTGCTGGAGGGAGGGCAACCCCAGGATACCATCGCGACCTCTGCTGTGGACAAGGGAGAGAGTGAGCGTTTTAAAGGTAGGCTAAAATGGGAGGGCACACACTGAAACAAAGAAGATGAATTACTGTAAATGCTCTAAATTCAACTGAGTCACCCAGATTTGGAGACAGCGGTAGGTGGGGGAGAGAAAGAAGGAAAATAAATGATGCTTGTAGTGCAGCAGTAAATAAATTGCATTGAGATTTTTTTTTTTATATATATATATCTTTTTTTTTCCCTTAGCGACTGGTTTTACAGGACTAATTCCCATAGGTTAATATGAAGTCAAAAAAAAATAAAACTTTTTAAAGAATGGCGATTGGCGCCAAAACTAGCATTCCCTAATCCCAAACTGCGCCTGTATCCTCGTAGGGGAAAGGCAGGCTGTAAGCGTGCAGCCACAAGCAATGTCTTTCCGTACCTGCCTCTCTGTGTAACGGGCAAACCGGACTTGTTGGAGGGAGGGCAGCTCAACTCACACCCTCGAGACCTCTCTGTGACCGGAGACCTCTGGAGGGAGGCGACCCCAGGATACCTCGCGACCTCTGCTGTGGACAAGGGAGAGAGTGAGCGCTTAAAGGTAGGCTAAAATGGGAGGGCACACACTGAAACAAAGAAGATGAATTACTGTAAATGCTCTAAATTCAACTGAGTCACCCTGATTTGGAGACAGCGGAAGGTGGGCAGAGAAAGAAGGAAAATAATGATACTTGTAGTGCACAGTAAATAAATAAATTGACTGAGGTTTTTTTTTCTTATATATATTTTTTTTTTTTTCCTTAGCGACTTGTTTTACAGGAGTAATTCCTTAAGTTAAAATGAAGTCAAAAAATAAAACTTTTAAAGAATGGTGATTGGCGCCAAAACTAGCGCTCCCAGTCCCAAACTGCGCCTGTATCCTCGTGGGAAAGGCAGACTGTAGCGCGTAGCCACAAGCAATGTTCTTTCCTGTTCCTGCCTCTGTGTAACGGGCAAACCCGACTTCTGGAGGGAGGGCAGCTCAAATCACACCCTCGCGACCTTCTCTGGTGACCGGGAGACCTGCTGGAGGGAGGGCGACCCTAGGATACCCTCGCGACCTCTGCCTCTCTGTGTTACAGGCAAACCGGACTTGCTGGAGGGAGGGCAGCTCAACTCACACGCTCGCGACCTTCTCTGGTGACCGGGAGACCTGCTGGAGGGAGGGCGACCCCAGGATACCATCGCGACCTCTGCCTCTCTGTGTAACGGGCAAACCGGGCTTGCTGGAGGGAGGACATCTCAACTCACACCCTCGAGACCTTCTCTGGTGACCAGGAGACCTGCTGGAGGGAGGGCAACCCCAGGATACCATCGCGTCCTCTGCTGTGGACAAGGGAGAGAGTGAGCGTCTTAAATGTAGGCTAAAATGGGAGGGCACACACTGAAACAAAGAAGATGAATTACTGTAAATGCTCTAAATTCAACTGAGTCACCCTGATTTGGAGACAGCGGTAGGTGGGGGAGAGAAAGAAGGAAAATAAATGATGCTTGTAGTGCAGCAGTAAATAAATTGCATTGAGGTTTTTTTTTTTTGTTATATATTTATTTTTTTTTTTTTCCCATCGTGACTGGTTTTACAGGAGTAATTCCCTTAAGTTAATATGAAGTCAAAAAAAAATAAAACTTTTAAAGAATGGCGATTAGCGCCAAAACTAGCATTCCCCAATCCCAAACGCGCCTGTATCCTCGTGAGGGGAAAGGCAGGCTGTAAGCGTGCAGCCACAAGCAATGTTCTTCCGTACCTGCCTCTCTGTGTAACGGGCAAACCGGACTTGCTGGAGGGAGGGAGGGCAGCTCAACTCACACCCTCGTGACCTTCTCTGGTGACCGGGAGACCTGCTGGGCGGAGGGCGACCCCAGGATACCCTCGCGACCTCTGCTGTGGACAAGGGAGAGAGTGAGCGTTTTAAAGGTAGGCTAAAATGGGAGGGCACACACTGAAACAAAGAAGATGAATTACTGTAAATGCTCTAAATTCAACTGAGTCACCCTGATTTGGAGACAGCGGTAGGTGGGCAGAGAAAGAAGGAAAATAAATGATACTTGTAGTGCAGCAGTAAATAAATTGCACTGAGGTTTTTTTTTTCTTATATATATATATATTTTTTTTTTTTCCTTAGCGACTGGTTTTACAGGAGTAATTCCCTTAAGTTAATATGAAGTCAAAAAAAATAAAACTTTTTAAAGAATGGTGATTGGCGCCAAAACTAGTTTTCCCAGTCCCAAACTGCGCCTGTATCCTCAGAGGGGAAAGGCCGGCTGTCAGTGTGTAGCCACAAGCAATGTTCTTCCGACCTGCCTCTCTGTGTAACGGGCAAACCGGACTTGCTGGAGGGAGGGAGCTCAACTCACACCTCGGACCTTCTCTGGTGACCGGGAGACCTGCTGAGGGAGGCGACCCCAGGATACCCCTCGCGACTCTGCTGTGGACAAGGGAGAGAGTGAGCGCTTTAAAGGTAGGCTAAAATGGGAGGGCACACACTGAAACAAAGAAGATGAATTACTGTAAATGCTCTAAATTCAACTGAGTCACCCTGATTTGGAGACAGCGTAGGTGGGGAGAGAATGAAGGAAAATAAATGATACTTGTAGCAGCAGTAAATAAATTGCATTGAGGTTTTTTTTTGTTATATATATTTTTTTTTTCCCTTAGCGACTGGTTTTACAGGAGTAATTCCTTGCTAATATGAAGTCAAAAACAAAACTTTTTAAAGAATGGCGATTCGCGCCAAAACTAGCGTTCCCCAGTCCCAAACTGCGCTCTGTATCCTCGTAGGGAAAGGCAGGCTGTAAGCGCGGTAGCCACAAGCAATGTTCTTTCCGTACCTGCCTCTCTGTGTAACGGGCAAACCAGACTTCTGGAGGGAGGGCAGCTCAAATCACACCCTCGCGACCTTCTCTGGTGACCGGGAGACCTGCTGGAGGGAGGGCGACCCCAGGATACCCTCGCGACCTCTGCCTCTCTGTGTTACGGGCAAACCGGACTTGCTGGAGGGAGGGCAGCTCAATCTACACGCCTCGACCTTCTCTGGTGACCGGAGACCTGCTGGAGGGAGGGCACCCCAGGATACCCTCCGACCTCTGCCTCTCCGTGTTACGGGCAAACCGGACCTGCTGGAGGGAGGGCAGCTCAACTCACACGCCGCGACCTTCTGGTGACCGGAGACCAGCTGGAGGGAGGGCGACCCAGGATACCCTTTGCGACCTCTGCCTCTCTGTGTAACGGGCAAACGGGCTTGCTGGAGGGAGGACATCTCAACTCACACCCTCGAGACCTTCTCTGGTGACCAGGAGACTCATGGAGGGAGGGCAACCCCAGGATACCATCGGCCCTCTGCTGTGGACAAGGGAGAGAGTGAGCGTTTAAAGGTAGGCTAAAATGGGAGGGCACACACTGAAACAAAGAAGATGAATTACTGTAAATGCTCTAAATTCAACTGAGTCACCCTGATTTGGAGACAGCGGAAGTTGGGGGAGAGAAAGAAGGAAAATAAATGATACTTGTAGTGCAGCAGTAAATAAATTGCATTGAGGTTTTTTTTTTTTGTTATATATTTATTTATTTTTTTTTCCCTTAGTGACTGGTTTTACAGGAGTAATTCCCTTCAGTTAATATGAAGTCAAAAAAAAATAAAACTTTTTAAAGAATGGCGATTGGCGCCAAAACTAGCATTCCCCAATCCCAAACTGCGCTCTTTATCCTCGTAGGGGAAAGGCAGGCTGTAAGCGCGGTAGCCACAAGCAATGTTCTTTCCGTACCTGCCTCTCTGTGTAACGGGCAAACCGGACTTGCTGGAGGGAGGGCAGCTCAACTCACACCCTCGCGACCTTCTCTGGTGACCGGGAGACCTGCTGGAGGGAGGGCGACCCCGAGATACTCTCGCGACCTCTGCTGTGGACAAGGGAGAGAGTGAGCGTTTTAAAGGTAGGCTAAAATGGGAGGGCACACACAGAAACAAAGAAGATGAATTACTGTAAATGCTCTAAATTCAACTGAGTCACCCTGATTTGGAGACAGCGGAAGTTGGGGAGAGAAAGAAGGAAAATAAATGATACTTGTAGTGAGCAGTAAATAAATTGCATTGTGTTTTTTTTTTGTTATATATATATTTTTTTTTTTCCCTTAGTGACTGGTTTTACAGGAGTAATTCCTTGTTAATATGAAGTCAAAAAATAAAACTTTTAAAGAATGGCGATTGGCGCCAAACTAGCATTCCCCAGTCCCAAACTGCGCCTGTATCCTCAGAGGGAAAGGCAGGCTGTAGCGTAGCCACAAGCAATGTTCTTTCCGTACCTGCCTCTCTGTGTAACGGGCAAACCGGACTTCTGAGGAGGGCAGCTCAAATCACACCCTCGCGACCTTCTCTGGTGACCGGGAGACCTGCTGGAGGGAGGGCGACCCAGGATACCCTCGCGACCTCTGCCTCTCTGTGTTACGGGCAAACCGGACTTGCTGGAGGGAGGGCAGCTCAACTCACACGCTCGCGACCTTCTCTGGTGACCGGGAGACCTGCTGGAGGGAGGGCGACCCCAGGATACCCTTGCGACCTCTGCCTCTCTGTGTAACGGGCAAACCGGGCTTGCTGGAGGGAGGACATCTCAACTCACACCCTCGAGACCTTCTCTGGTGACCAGGAGACCTGCTGGAGGGAGGGCAACCCCAGGATACCATCGCGTCCTCTGCTGTGGACAAGGGAGAGAGTGAGCGTTCTAAAGGTAGGCTAAAATGGGAGGGCACACACTGAAACAAAGAAGATGAATTACTGTAAATGCTCTAAATTCAACTGAGTCACCCTGATTTGGAGACAGCGGTAGGTGGGGGAGAGAAAGAAGGAAAATAAATGATGCTTGTAGTGCAGCAGTAAATAAATTGCATTGAGGTTTTTTTTTTTTGTTATATATTTATTTTTTTTTTTTCCCTTAGTGTCTGGTTTTACAGGAGTAATTCCCTTAAGTTAATATGAAGTCAAAAAAAAATAAAACTTTTTAAAGAATGGCGATTGGCGCCAAAACTAGCATTCCCCAATCCCAAACTGCGCTCTGTATCCTCGTAGGGGAAAGGCAGGCTGTAAGCGCGGTAGCCACAAGCAATGTTCTTTCCGTACCTGCCTCTCTGTGTAACGGGCAAACCGGACTTGCTGGAGGGAGGTCAGCTCAACTCACACCCTCGCGACCTTCTCTGGTGACCGGGAGAACTGCTGGAGGGAGGGCGACCCCAGGATACCCTCGGGACCTCTGCCTCTCTGTGTAACGGGCAATCCGGACATGCTGGAGGGAGGGCAGCTCAACTCACACCCTCGCGACCTTCTCTGGTGACCGGGAGACCTGCTGGAGGGAGGGACCCGAGATACCCTTGCGACCTCTGCTGTGGACAAGGGAGAGAGTGAGCTGTTAAAGGTAGGCTAAAATGGAGGGCACACACTGAACAAAGAAGTTGAATTACTGTAAATGCTCTAAATTCAACTGAGTCACCCTGATTTGGAGACAGCGGTAGGTGGGGAGAGAAAGAAGGAAAATAAATGATACTTGTAGTGCAGCAGTAAATAAATTGCATTGAGGTTTTTTTTTGTTATATATATATTTTTTTTTTTTCCTTAGAGACTGGTTTTACAGGAGTAATTCCCTTAAGTTAATATGAAGTCAAAAAAAAAACCTTTAAAGAATGGCGATTCGCGCCAAAACTAGCGTTCCCCAGTCCCAAACTGCGCTCTGTATCCTAGTCGAGGAAAGGCAGGCTGTAAGCGCGGTAGCCACAAGCAATGTTCTTTCCGTACCTGCCTCTCTGTGTAACGGGCAAACCGGACTTGCTGGAGGGAGGGCAGCTCATCTCACACCCTCGCGACCTTCTCTGGTGACCGGGACACCTGCTGGAGGGAGGGCGACCCCAGGATACCCTCGCGACCTCTGCTGTGGACAAGGGAGAGAGTGAGCGTTTTAAAGGTAGGCTAAAATGGGAGGGCACACAGTGAAACAAAGAAGATGAATTACTGTAAATGCTCTAAATTCAACTGAGTCACCCTGATTTGGAGACAGCGGTAGGTGGGGGAGAGAAAGAAGGAAAATAAATGATACTTGTAGTGCAGCAGTAAATAAATTGCATTGAGATTTTTTTTTTTATATATATATTTTTTTTTTTTTTTCCCTTAGCGACTGGTTTTACAGGAGTAATTCCCTTAAGTTAATATGAAGTCAAAAAAATAAAACTTTTTAAAGAATGGCGATTTGCGCAAAATAGCATTCCCAGTCCCAAACTGCGCCTGTATCCTAGTATGGGAAAGGTAGGCTGTAAGCCTGTAGCCACAAGCAATGTTCTTTCCGTACCTGCCTCTCTGTGTAACGGGCAAACCGGACTTGCTGGAGGGAGGGCAGCTCAACTCACACCTCGTGACCTTCTCTGGTGACCGGAGACCTGCTGGAGGGAGGACGACCACAGGATACCCTCGGACCTCTGCTGTGGACAAGGGAGAGAGTGGCGTTTAAGGTAGGCTAAAATGGGAGGCACACACAGAAACAAAGAAGATGAATTACTGTAAATGCTCTAAATTCAACTGAGTCACCCTGATTTGGAGACAGCGGAAGTTGGGGAGAGAAAGAAGGAAAATAAATGATACTTGTAGTGCAGCAGTAAATAAATTGCATTGAGGTTTTTTTTTGTTATATATATTTTTTTTTCCCTTAGCGACTGGTTTTACAGGAGTAATTCCCTTGTTAATATGAAGTCAAAAAATAAAACTTTTAAAGAATGGCGACATGGCAAAACTAGCTCCCCAGTCCCAAACTGCGCCTGTATCCTCGAGGGGAAAGGCAGGCTGAAAGCGTGTAGCCACAAGCAATGTTCTTCCGTATCTGCCTCTGTGTAAAGGGCAAACCGGACTTGGAGGGAGGGCAGCTCAACTCACACCCTCGCGACCTTCTCTGGTGACCGGGAGACCTGCTGGAGGGAGGGCGACCCCAGGAGACCCTCGCGACCTCTGCCTCTCTGTGTAACGGGCAAACCGGACTTGCTGGAGGGAGGGCAGCTCAACTCACACCCTCGCGACCTTCTCTGCTGACCGGGAGACCTGCTGGAGGGAGGGCGACCCCAGGATACCCTCGCGACCTCTGCCTGTCTGTGTAACGGGCAAACCGGGCTTGCTGGAGGGAGGACATCTCAACTCACACCCTCGAGACCTTCTCTGGTGACCGGGAGACCTGCTGGAGGGAGGGCAACCCCAGGATACCATCGCGACCTCTGCTGTGGACAAGGGAGAGAGTGAGCGTTTAAGGTAGGCTAAAATGGGAGGGCACACACTGAAACAAAGAAGATGAATTACTGTAAATGCTCTAAATTCAACTGAGTCACCCTGATTTGGAGACAGCGGTAGGTGGGGGAGAGAAAGAAGGAAAATAAATGATGCTTGTAGTGCAGCAGTAAATAAATTGCATTGAGATTTTTTTTTTTTATATATATATATTTTTTTTTTTTTTCCCTTAGCGACTGGTTTTACAGGACTAATTCCCATAGGTTAATATGAAGTCAAAAAAAAATAAAACTTTTTAAAGAATGGCGATTGGCGCCAAAACTAGCATTCCCTAATCCCAAACTGCGCTCTGTATCCTCGTAGGGGAAAGGCAGGCTGTAAGCGCGGTAGCCACAAGCAATGTTCTTTCCGTACCTGCCTCTCTGTGTAACGGGCAAACCGGACTTGCTGGAGGGAGGGCAGCTCAACTCACACCCTCGAGACCTTCTCTGGTGACCGGGAGACCTGCTGGAGGGAGGCGACCCCAGGATACCCTCGCGACTCTGCTGTGGACAAGGAGAGAGTGAGCGCTTTTAAAGGTAGGCTAAAATGGGAGGGCACACACTGAAACAAAGAAGATGAATTACTGTAAATGCTCTAAATTCAACTGAGTCACCCTGATTTGGAGACAGCGAAGGTGGGCAGAGAAAGAAGGAAAATAAATGATACTTGTAGTGCAGCAGTAAATAAATTGCACTGAGGTTTTTTTTTCTATATATATATTTTTTTTTTTTTCCTTAGCGACTGGTTTTACAGGAGTAATTCCCTTAAGTTAAAATGAAGTCAAAAAAAATAAAACTTTTTAAAGAATGGTGATTGGCGCCAAAACTAGCGTTCCCCAGTCCCAAACTGCGCTCTGTATCCTCGTAGGGAAAGGCAGACTGTAAGCGCGGTAGCCACAAGCAATGTTCTTTCCGTACCTGCCTCTCTGTGTAACGGGCAAACCCGACTTCTGGAGGGAGGGCAGCTCAAATCACACCCTCGCGACCTTCTCTGGTGACCGGGAGACCTGCTGGAGGGAGGGCGACCCTAGGATACCCTCGCGACCTCTGCCTCTCTGTGTTACAGGCAAACCGGACTTGCTGGAGGGAGGGCAGCTCAACTCACCCGCTCGCGACCTTCTCTGGTGACCGGGAGACCTGCTGGAGGGAGGGCGACCCCAGGATACCATCGCGACCTCTGCCTCTCTGTGTAACGGGCAAACCGGGCTTGCTGGAGGGAGGACATCTCAACTCACACCCTCGAGACCTTCTCTGGTGACCAGGAGACCTGCTGGAGGGAGGGCAACCCCAGGATACCATCGCGTCCTCTGCTGTGGACAAGGGAGAGAGTGAGCGTTCTAAATGTAGGCTAAAATGGGAGGGCACACACTGAAACAAAGAAGATGAATTACTGTAAATGCTCTAAATTCAACTGAGTCACCCTGATTTGGAGACAGCGGTAGGTGGGGAGAGAAAGAAGGAAAATAAATGATGCTTGTAGTGCAGCAGTAAATAAATTGCATTGAGGTTTTTTTTTTGTTATATATTTATTTTTTTTTCCCATAGTGACTGGTTTTACAGGAGTAATTCCTTAAGTTAATATGAAGTCAAAAAATAAAACTTTTAAAGAATGGCGATTGCCCAAAACTAGCATTCCCCAATCCCAAACTGCGCCTGTATCCTCGTAGGGGAAAGGCAGGCTGTAAGCGCGTAGCCACAAGCAATGTTCTTTCCGTACCTGCCTCTCTGTGTAACGGGCAAACCGGACTTGCTGGAGGGAGGAGGGCAGCTCAACTCACACCCTCGTGACCTTCTCTGGTGACCGGAGACTGCTGGGCGGAGGGCGACCCCAGGATACCCTCGACCTCTGCTGTGGACAAGGGAGAGAGTGGCGCTAAAGGTAGGCTAAAAATGGGAGGGCACATACACTGAAACAAAGAAGATGAATTACTGTAAATGCTCTAAATTCAACTGAGTCACCCTGATTTGGAGACAGCGGTAGGTGGGCAGAGAAAGAAGGAAAATAAATGATACTTGTAGAGCAGCAGTAAATAAATTGCACTGAGGTTTTTTTTTTCTTATATATATATATATTTTTTTTTTTTCCTTAGCGACTGGTTTTACAGGAGTAATTCCCTTAAGTTAATATGAAGTCAAAAAAAATAAAACTTTTTAAAGAATGGTGATTGGCGCCTAAACTAGTTTTCCCAGTCCCAAACTGCGCTCTGTATCCTCGCAGGGGAAAGGCCGGCTGTAAGCGTTGTAGCCACAAGCAATGTTCTTTCCGTACCTGCCTCTCTGTGTAACGGGCAAACCGGACTTGCTGGAGGGAGGGCAGCTCAACTCACACCCTTGCGACCTTCTCTGGTGACCGGGAGACCTGCTGGAGGGAGGGCGACCCCAGGATACCCTCGCGACCTCTGCCTCTCTGTGTAACGGGCAAACCGGACTTGCTGGAGGGAGGGCAGCTCAACTCACACCCTCGCGACCTTCTCTGGTGACCGGGAGACCTGCTGGGGGAGGGCGACCCCAGGATACCCTCACGACCTCTGCTGTGGACAAGGGAGAGAGTGAGCGTTTTAAAGGTAGGCTAAAATGGGAGGGCACACACTGAAACAAAGAAGATGAATTACTGTAAATGCTCTAAATTCAACTGAGTCACCCTGATTTGGAGACAGCGGTAGGTGGGGGAGAGAAAGAAGGAAAATAAATGATACTTGTAGTGCAGCAGTAAATAAATTGCATTGAGGTTTATTTTTTTGTTATATATATATTTTTTTTTTTTCCTTAGCGACTGGTTTTACAGGAGTAATTCCCTTAAGTTAATATGAAGTAAAAAAAAAATAAAACTTTTTAATGAATGGCGATTGGAGCCAAAACTAGCGTTCCCCTGTCCCAAACTGCACTCTGTATCCTCGTAGGGGAAAGGCAGGCTGAAAGCGCGGTAGCCACAAGCAATGTTCTTTCCATACCTGCCGCTCTGTGTAACGGGCAAACCGGACTTGCTGGAGGGAGGGCAGCTCAACTCACACCCTCGCGACCTTCTCTGGTGACCGGGAGACCTGCTGGAGGGAGGGCGACCCCAGGATACCCTCACGACCTCTGCTTCCTCTCTGTGTAACGGGCAAACCGGACTTGCTGGAGGGAGGGCAGCTCAACTCACACCCTCGCGACCTTCTCTGTTGACCGGGAGACCTGCTGGAGGGAGGGCGACCCCAGGATACCCTCGCGACCTCTGCTGCCTCTCTGTGTAACGGGCAAACTGGACTTGCTGGAGGGAAGGCTACTCAACTCACACCCTCGCGACCTTCTCTGGTGACCGGGAGACCTGCTGGAGGGAGGGCGACCCCAGGATACCCTCGCGACCTCTGCTGTGGACAAGGGAGAGTGAATGCTTTAAAGGTAGGCTAAAATGGGAGGGCACACACTGAAACAAAGAAGATGAATTACTGTAAATGCTCTAAATTCAACTGAGTCACCCTGATTTGGAGACAGCGGTAGGTGGGAGAGAAAGAAGGAAAATAAATGATACTTGTAGCAGCAGTAAATAAATTGCATTGAGGTTTTTTTCTTATATTTATTTATTTATTTTTTTTTCCATAGCGACTGGTTTTACAGGAGTAATTCCCTTAAGTTAATATGAAGTAAAAAAAAAATAAAACTTTTTAAAGAATGGCGATTGGCGCCAAAACTAGCGTTCCCCAGTCCCAAACTGCGCTCTGTATCCCCGTAGAGGAAAGGCAGGCTGTAAGCACAGTAGCCACAAGCAATGTTCTTTCCGTACCTGCCTCTCTGTGTAACGGGCAAACCGGACTTGCTGGAGGGAGGGCAGCTCAACTCACACCCTCGCGACCTTCTCTGGTGACCGGGAGACCTGCTGGAAGGAGGGCGACCCCAGGATACCCTCGCGACCTCTGCTGCCTCTCTGTGTAACGGGCAAACCGGACTTGCTGGAGGGAGGGCAGCTCAACTCACACCCTCGCGACCTTCTCTGTTGACCGGGAGACCTGCTGGAGGGAGGGCGACCCCAGGATACCCTCGCGACCTCTGCCTCTCTGTGTAATGGGCAAACTGGACTTGTTGGAGGGAGGGCTGCTCAACTCACACCCTCGCGACCTTCTCTGGTGACTGGGAGACCTGCTGGAGGGAGGGCGACCCCAAGATACCCTCGCGACCACTGCTGTGGACAAGGGAGAGAGTGAGCGTTTTAAAGGTAGGCTAAAGTGGGTGGGCACACACTGAAACAAAGAAGATGAATTACAGTAAATGCTCTAAATTCAACTGAGTCACCCTGATTTGGAGACAGCGGTAGGTGGGGGAGAGAAAGAAGGAAAATAAATGATACTTGCAGTGCAGCAGTAAATAAATTGCTTTGAGGTTTTTTTTTTTTTGTTATATATATATATATATATATATTTTTTTTTTCCTTAGCGACTGGTTTTACAGGAGTGCTTCCCTTAAGTTAATATGAAGTCAAAAAAAAATAAAACCTTTTAAAGAATGGCGATTGGCGCCAAAACTAGCGTTCCCCAGTCCCAAACTGCGCTCTGTATCCTCGTAGAGGAAAGGCAGGCTGTAAGTGCAGTAGCCACAAGCAATGTTCTTTCCGTACCTGCCTCTCTGTGTAACGGGCAAACCGGACTTGCTGGAGGGAGGGCAGCTCAACTCACACCCTCGCGACCTTCTCTGGTGACCGGGAGACCTGCTGGAGGGAGGGCGACCCCAGGATACCCTCACGACCTCTGCTGTGGACAAGGTAGAGAGTGAGCGTTTTAAAGGTAGGCTAAAATGGGATGGCACACACTGAAACAAAGAAGATGAATGACTGTAAATGCTCTAAATTCAACTGATTCACCCTGATTTGGAGACAGTGGTAGGTGGGGGAGAGAAAGAAGGAAAATAAATGATACATGTAGTGCAGCAGTAAATAAATTGCATTGAGGTTTTTCCTTTTTTTTATATATACATTTTTTTTTTTTTTCCTTAGCGACTGGTTTTACAGGAGTAATTCCCTTAAGTTAATATGAAGCCAAAAAAAATAAAACTTTTTAAAGAATGGCAATTGGCGCCAAAACTAGCATTCCCCAGTCCCAAACTGCGCTCTGTATCCTCGTAGGGGAAAGGCAGGCTGTAAGCACGGTAGCCACAAGCAATGTTCTTTCCGTACCTGCCTCTCTGTGTAACGGGCAAACCAGACTTGCTGGAGGGAGGGCAGCTCAACTCACACACTGGCGACCTTCTCTGGTGACCGGGAGACCTGCTGGAGGGAGGGCGACCCCAGGATACCCTCGCGACCTCTGCTTCTCTGTGTAACGAGCAAACCAGACTTGCTGTAGTGAGGGCAGCTCAACTCACACCCTCGCGACCTTCTCTGTTGACCAGGAGACCTGCTGGAGGGAGGGCGACCCCAGGATACCCTCGCGACCTCTGCTGTGGACAAGGGAGAGAGTGAGCGTTTTAAAGGTAGGCTAAAATGGGAGGGCACACACTGAAATAAAGAACATGAATTACTGTAAATGCTCTAAATTCAACTGAGTCACCCTGGTTTGGAGACAGCGGTAGTTGGGGGAGAGAAAGAAGGAAAATAAATGATACTTGTAGTGCAGCAGTAAATAAATTGCATTGAGGTTTTTTTTTTGTTATATATATATATATATTTTTTTTTTTCCTTAGCGACTGGTTTTACAGGAGTAATTCCCTTAAGTTAATATAAAGTCAAAAAAAAAATAAAACTTTTTAAAGAATGGCGATTGACGCCAAAACTAGCGCTCCCCCGTCCCAAACTGCGCTCTGTATCCTCGTAGGGGAAAGGCAGGCTGTAAGCGCGGTAGCCACAAGCAATGTTCTTTCCGTACCTGCCTCTCTGTGTAACGGGCAAACCGGACTTGTTGGAGGGAGGGCAGCTCATCTCATACCCTCGCGACCTTCTCTGGTGACCAGGAGACCTGCTGGAGGGAGGGCGACCCCAGGATACCCTCGCGACCTCTGCTTCATCTCTGTGTAACGGGCAAACCGGACTTGCTGGAGGGAGGGCAGCTCAACTCACACCCTCGCGACCTTCTCTGGTGACCGGGAGACCTGCTGGAGGGAAGGCGACCCCAGGATACCCTCGCGACCTCTGCAGCCTCTCTGTGTAACGGGCAAACTGGACTTGCTGGAGGGAAGGCTGCTCAACTCACACCCTCGCGACCTTCTCTGTTGACCGGGAGACCTGCTGGAGGGAAGGCGACCCCAGGATACCCTCGCGACCTCTGCCTCTCTGTGTAACGGGCAAACCGGACTTGCTGGAGGGAGGGCAGCTCAACTCACACCCTCGCGACCTTCTCTCGTGACCGGGAGGCCTGCTGGAGGGAGGGCGACCCCAAGATACCCTTGCGACCTCTGCTGTGGACAAGGGAGAGAGTGAGCGTTTTAAAGGTAGGCTAAAGTGGGTGGGCACACACTGAAACAAAGAAGATGAATTACTGTAAATGATCTAAATTCAACTGAGTCACCCTGATTTGGAGACAGTGGTAGGTGGGGGAGAGAAAGAAGGAAAATAAATGATACTTGTAGTGCAGCAGTAAATAAATTGCATTGAGGTTTTTTTTTTTTATATATATATATATATATATTTTTTTTTTTTTTCCTTAGCGACTGGTTTTACAGGAGTAATTTCCTTAAGTTAATATGAAGTCAAAAAAAAAAAAAAATTTTTAAAGAATGGCAATTGGCGCCAAAACTAGCATTCCCCAGTCCCAAACTGCGCTCTGTATCCTCGTAGGGGAAAGGCAGGCTGTAAGCGCGGTAGCCACAAGCAATGTTCTTTCCGTATCTGCCTCTCTGTGTAACGGGCAAACTGGACTTGCTGGAGGGAGGGCAGCTCAACTCACACCCTGGCGACCTTCTCTGGTGACCGGGAGACCTGCTGGAGGGTGGTCGACCGCAGGATACCCTCGCGACCTCTGCTGCCTCTCTGTGTAACGGGCAAACCGGACTTGCTGGATGGAGGGCAGCTCAACTCACACCCTCGCGACCTTCTCTGGTGACCGGGAGACCTGCTGGAGGGAGGGTGACCCCAGGATACACTCGCGACCTCTGCTGTGGACAAGGGAGAGAGTGAGCGTTTTAAAGGTAGGCTAAAATGGGAGGGCACACACTGAAACAAAGAAGATGAATTACTGTAAATGCTCTAAATTCAACTCAGTCACCCTGATTTGGAGACAGCGGTAGGTGAGGGAGAGAAAGAAGGAAAATAAATGATACTTGTAGTGCAGCAGTAAATAAATTGCATTGAGGTTTTTTTTTTGTTATATATATTTTTTTTTTTTTCCTTAGCGACTGGTTTTACAGGAGTTATTCCCTTAAGTTAATATGAAGTGAAAAAAAAATAAAACTTTTTAAAGAATGGCGATTGTCGCCAAAACTAGCGTTCCCCAGTCCCAAACTGCGCTCTGTATCCTCGTAGGGGAAAGGCAGGCTGTAAGCACGGTAGCCACAAGCAATGTTCTTTCCGTACCTGCCTCTCTGTGTAACGGGCAAACGGGACTTTCTTGGAACGAGGGCAGCTCAACTCACACCCTCACGACCTTCTCTGGTGACCGGGAGACCTGCTGGAGGGAGGACGACCCCAGGATAACCTCGCAACCTCTGCTGTGGACAAGGGAGAGAGTGAGCGTTTTAAAGGTAGGCTAAAATGGGAGGGCACACACTGAAACAAAGAAGATGAATTACTGTAAATGCTCTAAATTCAACTGAGTCACCCTGATTTGGAGACAGCGGTAGGTGGGGGAGAGAAAGAAGGAAAATAAATGATACTTGTAGTGCAGCAGTAAATAAATTGCATTGAGGTTTTTTTTTGTTATATATATTTTTTTTTCCTTAGCAACTGGTTTTACAGGAGTAATTCCCTAAGTTAATATGAAGTGAAAAAAAAATAAACTTTTAAAGAATGGCGATTACGCCAAAACTATCGCTCCCAGTCCCAAACTGCGCCTGTATCCTCGTGGGGAAAGGCAGTCTGTAGCTGTAGCCACAAGCAATGTTCTTCCGTACCTGCCTCTCTGTGTAACGGGCAAACCGGACTTGCTGGAGGGAGGGCAGCTCAAATCACACCCTCGCGACCTCTCTGGTGACTGGGAGACCTGCTGGAGGGAGGGCGACCCCAGGATACCATTGCGACCTCTGCTGTGGACAAGGGAGAGAGTGAGCGTTTTAAAGGTAGGCTAAAATGGGAGGGCACACACTGAAACAAAGAAGATGAATTACTGTAAATGCTCTAAATTCAACTGAGTCACCCTGATTTGGAGACAGCGTAGGTGGGGAGAGAAAGAAGGAAAATAAATGATACTTGTAGTGCAGCAGTAAATAAATTGCATTGAGGTTTTTTTTGTTATATATATATTTTTTTTTTTTTCCTTAGCAACTGGTTTTACAGGAGTAATTCCCTTAAGTTAATATGAAGTGAACAAAAAATAAAACCTTTTAAAGAATGGCGATTGGCGCCAAAACTATCGTTCCCCAGTCCCAAACTGCGCTCTGTATCCTCGTAGGGGAAAGGCAGTCTGTAAGGGCGGTAGCCACAAGCAATGTTCTTTCCGTACCTGCCTCTCTGTGTAACGGGCAAACCGGACTTGCTGGAGGGAGGGCAGCTCAAATCACACCCTTGCGACCTTCTCTGGTGACCGGGAGACCTGCTGGAGGGAAGGCGACCCCAGGATACCATTGCGACCTCTGCTGTGGACAAGGGAGAGAGTGAGCGTTTTAAAGGTAGGCTAAAATGGGAGGCACACTGAAACAAAGAAGATGAATTACTATAAATGCTCTAAATTCAACTGAGTCACCCTGATTTGGAGACAGCGGTAGGTGGGGGAGAGAAAGAAGGAAAATAAATGATACTTGTAATGCAGCAGTAAATAAATTGCATTGAGGTTTTTTTTTTTTTTTATATATATATATTTTTTTTTTTTTTTCCTTAGCGACTGGTTTGACCGGAGTAATTCCCTTAAGTTAATATGAAGTCAAATAGAAATGAAACTTTTTAAGGAATGGCGATTGGCGCCAAAACTAGCGTTCCCAGTCACAAACTGCGCTCTGTACCCTCGTAGGGGAAAGGCAGGCTGTAAGCGCAGTAACCACAAGCAATGTTCTTTCCGTACCTGCCTCTCTGTGTAACGCGCAAACCGGACTTGCTGGAGGGAGGGCAGCTCAACTCACACCCTCGCGACCTTCTCTGGTGACCGGGAGACCTGCTTGAGGGAGGGCGACCCCAGGATACCCTCGCGACCGCTGCCTCTCTGTGTAACGGGCAAACCGGACTTGCTGGAGGGAGGGCAGCTCAACTCACACCCTCGCGACCTTCTCTGGTGACCGGGAGACCTGCTGGAGGGAAGGCGACCCCAGGATACCCTCGCGACCTCTGCTGCCTCTCTGTGTAACGGGCAAACCGGACTTGCTATACCTTTGTATAGTTTCATTTTCTTGCAAACACAGGGAATACACCACTTCCCTGACCAAAAGGTTTTTTTGGTTTTCATCAGTTTAAGAAAAAGAATCCCACCCACTCTCAGCTTAATACTATTACTGAAACAGGATGGACTCTTGGCATCTAGGAGTAGAGGGATGTGACAGGGTAGTGAAGTGAGTAGCTTCTTGGGGAACACTCAAAGAGAGAACATTCTGGACACAATTCTCTAATTAAATGAACACTAATTTTCTGTACTGCCACCAACACAAACACACACACACACACCACCACCAACACCAACAACAACAAAATACAAAAAGATCCAATTCAGCTTTATGAAAAGGTTCTTGAAGTATCAGGTTGTACCCAAAAAAGTCAAAGAACTTATTTTTTCCCTTGTTCAACCTCCCCCTTTATTGGGTTCAGGTGTTGCTTATCAATACTCCCCCTCCCCTGTGGGACACCCAACAATTAAAGCACATAGTGGACTGAGTTTTTAATGGGATAAGTCTAAAGTAACAGGGGTTTGACTTAAATCCCCTCTTGGCTCCTGACAAAACCTGTACTGCATGATGGACATAAACTCCATCACATTGTCTCACCATGACCATGGGCTGCTCAGTAAGGGCCACCAGAGAAAAACTCTTCTTAGAAAACAAATCTGTATTGCCATGCCAGACACCTGCACTAGGGCACACATTAAAGAAAAATGACTGCAGTACCAAATGCCAAGTGGGGACACACGCTTTGGTATCCCACATGGCATGAATTCACCTGAGGGGTGCACGATCAGTGATGTAGCGCAGGGTGACCACTAGTCACTTTACTGCCAGACACATTTTTTCCTGGAGTCATGGTGCTGTTTCTGGGGAACAGGTCTATGAAATAAATATAGAATGGCGTGAGTTCCCATCATCAGCATCTTGTTATAACACTACCCCCAGTCACACTTCAGAAGTGTGTGTCTACAAAACGAAAAAATAGTTGAAATCTGGACTTGAATGACTGTCCCTTCACACAGCATACAGTGTATTTTTGATGCCTGAAATGCTGTCTGACAATCAGGTGAACAAAAGACCTTATTTGGGGTGGCCTTCTTGGTCAGGCCAGTCAGTGGAGCAGCAGGGGTCAATAATTCTCGAATAAAATGGCTGTATTACTCAGCAAGTCTAAGAAGAGACCTAACCTGCTTCTTGGTAGTTGGGAGGAGGAAGTCAGTTAGAGTATTTACTTTGTCCATAACTCAGTGCACATGGCCATTGACAACCATATATCCCATGTATTTTGCTCCTGCTGTCCTTGGATGCATTTCCTGACATTGACCATGAGATCTGCCTCCCTGAATGATTAAAGTACCATCACCACATCCCACAGATTGCTGTTCCAATCAGGGCTAAATATGACAACGTCTTCCAGGTACACATACAATCCATGGGGATGAAGGATGTGAACCAACGCCCTCTGAAAAATGACTAGGGTTTAATGCAGTCTGATAGGAGACACAGTACATTGATATAGACCAGACTGTGTGACAAAGGCTGTTTTCTCATTGCACTCAGGAGTTAATGGAATTTGCCCATACCCCTTGGTCAGGTCTGATGTAAAAGACAAAAACACAGAACCACGCACCCACAGTATTGAACGAGTGCTAGGCCAAATCTCTACACAGACCAGGAGACCAGTAGCACTCAAAAATATAAGTAAGAAATGAACAGTACTTACAAAACATTTGTAAATTCAGCTACCGGGATTTATTTGTATTCCAAAATGAACGTAAAGGTACAAAGCTGCAGCGTTTTGTGATGTAGACCCTGACAAAGCATCACATCTACAATGCAAAGCACTGTGGGCTTTGTGTCTATACTTTCATTTTGTAATACAAATGAATGTTGGTGGCTTATGTTACAAATTCTTTGTAAGTACATTCCTTAGTTACTATATATTTTTGAGTGCTACCATGATCTCCTGTACCTTCACCGGTTGATCCAAAAGTTTGTCTATCCTTGGCATAGGGTATGCATTGAACAACGATGCAGTATTAACTTTCTGGAAGTCCATACAAAGCTGGGTGGTCCCATCTGGTTCTGGAACTAGCACAATAGGGCCAGACCATTCACTCTGGGATTTCTCAATACCTCCCAAATCCAGCATAGACTGGATTTCCTCCTCTGCTATCTCTTGGTGGAGTTTTCCTGTAGTCTGTATGGTTGTTGATGGATCTGGATTCCTGGGTGTATGTTTATGTGGTGCTGAATAACATGGGTTTATTCTAACCATGTGGAGAATACATTCAGAGAATTCTCTACCAGCCTCTGGGCTTCTTGGTTTTGGGTTTGGTTGAGCCAGTCATCCACAGAGATGATGCTCAGTTCCTTTAGAATTGTATTGCCTATGTTCAGAGTTCTGACCTCAAAATCTTTAACCATCACCTGACATAGGCCCCCTTTAGGATCTCTTGGGACAATGAGCATAACCTCCCTATCTTTTCAGGGTTTCAACAAATTATCAGAGTAAATTTGTATTTCTTTTTTTCTGTCCAGTTGTTGGACTTCATAATCAACCTGCCCCACCTCTCTCAGGACCTCATACACTCTGTGCCATTTAGCTAGGAGTTTGCTCTCAGATACAGGCAACAGGTGGAGTACTGTGTTGCCGGACTTGAACTTCTATAGCCTGACCCCTTGGTTACAGTGGTCTGCATGTTTTTTTGTGTTTTTATTGCATTTTATTTGGCAAAACTTCCAACCATATCCAATCTCTCTCACATTTGTAATACAATTCAGAAAACGTTAAGTTGACTATATGCCTGTTTTTCTCACATCTCTTTTATAAGACTCAAAATCCCTCAAGGTTGTTGCTCATACACCACTTCAAATGGTGAGAACCTAGTGGATGACTGTGGCACTTCCCAGATAACAGATGTTAAATAGGGTGACAATTTATTCCAAATTTTTACCTCAGTAGACACAAATTTATACTGTATACCTATTCATAATGTTTTAAAGCATTCTACTAAGCCATTGGTCTTTGGATGATACACTGATGTCTGTATGGACTTAATCTTCAGTAAAGCACACAGCTACTTCATAAGTTTTGACATGAGGCTGGTGCCTTGATTAGAGGGATCTCCTTCAGCAGCCCAACTTGGGAAAACATTTTCATCAACTCTTTGGCCACATGGCCACTAACTGGGTGGTAGTAGAACATAGAGTAATAGCCTTGGGTGTAACAGGTGATGTACTCCAGTGTTTGTTAAATGAGGCCACCATGGCCTCATGCAGCCACCAGCACAATTTTGTGCAGCCACTGAGCTCTTTAGAAACCCAATTATAAAGGTAAATGAATAGACAATTTCTTACCTTTAACTAGTCATGGGGGATGCATTTAATGTAAAATGACATCACTTGATTTAATAGATACTGTGTGAATATACATGTGTTATGCCAGGGTTCATACTTTGAGACCCTTTAAGGCCACCAGTATCTGAGGCTTGAGAAACACTGACATGAAGTATTACAATCATTATACTGTATATGGACACCCAAATGCACTTTTTATCAAGGGTCCTACCATATCAGCCCCAATTATTTCAAACAGGGTGTATATTACAGGGATAGTGATCAAAAGGGTCTTTTATATACCTTGGGGGTCACCAACTGACACTCATAGAAGGAAGTACAGACATCTCTACTTCCTTAGGTATACCTGGCCATAAGAACCTAGCATGTATGCACTCATTGGCTATTTGCTTTTGTTAACTGGGTGAGCACACTAGACAACCAAGTGCCTATTTTTGGGTGCGACCCGGGAGATTACAATGGTACATTTTTGGACAGGCAAAACAAGTAAGGTTACATTTAAAGTGCATCAAACAACAAGGTTGGTACAGGAAGACAGCAGGATTTTAACAATGCAGATAGCTGGTAGTATAACAATAGGGTACATAAAGTCCACAAGTGTTTCTTGGGATCTGTACTGTACAAAATACTATTTTTAATTCAACCCATGGATAACATTTTGCTTTTCATTCATTTACAGTTTTTCCATATACCACAGTTAGATTTTGGTAGGCATTCCTGGGAACCTCATCTGCCATTTGTTCAGAAATGATGTGGGCCAGGTTTTAAAAAAATGTCTATCTTGAACTCTGGAAGATGCTCATGACTTCCTTTAGATATGGATGCCATTTCTTCATCTGAGTCACCTTTGACCTTTCTTGTATTTGGGTCTTTGTGGTCCCCAACTATTTTAATCTCAGATAGAGGGTCCACTTCTTTTTACTCCCTCTGCTTCTGACCCTGGATGTCTTAGGCTTCCCTTCTGGGCTAAATAGTTGAGTCAGTAAAAGGAAATAGAGACTCTAGTTCCCCTGTCTGTATGACCACCTGAGGGCAAACACTTGTAGTGTTGAACTGCAGGAGGGTATGACTGTCTTCTCAGTTAGCCCCAAGACTACTTACCAGGATAAGGATTTGGAAATTCCCCCCTTTATTATTTCTGCCTAGTTGCCTGCTTTTTACCATACTGGGGCACTAGGATATTTATGAGTAGCTCCATGCATGTAGGCAATATTTAGGGATCTCCCCACTGACCCAATTTGGGTTTTAGTACTGAATCTGATTCTTTAACCACTATCTGCCAACAGCCTAAATCCAACAGAGCCATTACTGTTTGGTTTCCCACTTGGTTCCCCATTTGCACTTGGTATTGTATATGGGTTTTTGGCCTGGTATTCATGGGTGCGGCTGTAGCTATGCATTCTGTAAAGTTACAGTCCATGTGGTAATCAAACATACAATCACAATATAAACATACACTGTTACTATCAGGACTCTGTCCTGTACCCTCCAACCTATTTGGGTCACTGGAGAGTGATGTCTTGGGACTGGGGGTATCACACCAGGCCCTTGGCATTATACCTTTTTGGAGTAGAGAGGAAGGTTAAAATCACCACTTGACCACTTACACATACCAGTATGTTTGTTACCATCCCCTAAAGTACCTCCTCCCCTCTTCTACAGGGATCTTTTCCTTGGGTCACCACCCAAGGTTCATCATAGGTTCTGCTCTTTTTAGTGATCACTGGACTTTCAGTTTCCAATTAATGCTCTGTGACTTTCACTGCTGCAGCCAGAGGGGTTTGTTCACATTAGCTTACTCAGTCATGTACAAAACTGGACAAAATGTGCTATTACTTTTCTAGTACCGTAAAATCTATATGCTTCTCTTTAGTGCATGACTGTTGTTATAATCACCCAATAGCCAATCCTTGTAATTTTTGTGCCAGCACTTTAGGCATGTTCTAGCCTTGAAACTCAAAGTAAGAAAGTACCACTGGTAAATCTCTTTGATTATTCTTACCCCATCTAAGATAGCGGCCATTACCTGATCATAGTCTTTGATGATGGAAGCTAGGTTTGTGTATGCAGCTTAGGTATCTTCAGTGAGGTACAGTGCAATGCTAGTAGCCCAACTTTCTAATGGTCAGGCAATAGTACTCCCATCCCTCCATCGAGATAGTACAACAGTATGGTGGGAGCACAGGGTCCTTCGGACCATGTGCTCCCATCCCTCTATCAACATACGACGACAGTATCCATATGTTACAGTGGGAGTGCAGGGTTCCGCCATTAAGATAGTATAACAGTTTCCTTATTTTGATCCAGATTTTCAGCATAGCCTTTTTATGACCTCACCACGTGTACCCAGCACAGAAAAGTTTCAAATCCCTGCCGAAACATAATTCTGCACAACTGTAATGCCATTCTATGCCACAGGTGTGAAACACATCTTGGACAAGATTTTTGAAATGACAGCTGAGTCACACATCAGGTGAGGTAATAAGAAGAGTATGTTGAAATATGGGGTGAGAATATTGAAAATTTACTGTGTTATGAGTGTGCATATCAAGATTGTGCCAAATGCTCATAACGCAGCCATTTTTCAAAATTTTGACCCCACATTTTCAACATTACCTCCTTATGACTCCACCTGATGAATAATGTGACTGTCATTGCATAAATCCCACCAGAAAGGTGATTTTGCCATGTGACCACAAAATCACCTTTCCAGCAAGAGTTGCCTAATGACAGTCATATTGTTCAGGAGGTGGATTCTCCAGGACTCTTTGTTGAAAATTTGGTATCACAATCTTAAAAAAATGCCCAAGTTGTGGCCAAAAGTTGAACCCTCCCATTGAAATAAATAGGACCACAGTTACCTTAGTTCAGATTGCAGTCGCCAGTTCCAGCGGCAAGATGTGTCTTCGATCGCAGGAGCAAGTGTCAAACCAAGGACCTCCTGAGGTGAGTGGCAGTCTGGGGGGACATCAGGGGAAGTGGGGAAATGGGTGCACAGTGAGTGGTCAGGTAGGTGGTACGGGTGCAATTGGCGATGGACGGTTTTCCTAATTGCAGGGCAAAAGGTGGCAAAAGACAATGAGGGATAGTTTTCTATTTTTTTATAGGGAAAGTATTAAAAATAAAGGGGAACAGATACTGGACCCACTGCCACCAATGAAAACTGGGGCAATGAAGGGTGGGGGGTACCACTGGACACCAGGGAGAAGTGGCAAGAAGCCACAATAACAATAAAAAAAAATGTAAACAATGATATCAAAAAAATAAATAAAAAAAAAGAAGAGGGGTTGGGGATACCACTAGCCACCAGGGATGAGGACAAAAAGCGGGAAAAACAAAGAAAAAAAAATCCTTGTTCGCCATTGCAATTCCTTACCTGTCAGTCTTTGTCCATCATGGCAGACAAGGAAAATGGCTGACAGGCAAGGATTTCCAGTCTGGCTATCTGGTCATGAAATTTGCATGACCAGATGGCCAGAAATGAATCCTTGTCCACCAGTCGAATTTCTTGTCCATCAGACTTTGTCATGGCAGAGAAGAAAAACGACTGATGGGCATGGAGTCCAGGTCTAGCTATCTGGTCATGAAATTTGAATGACCAGATGGCCAGAAATGAATCATTGTCTGCCTGCTGAGTTCCTTGTCTGTCAGTCTTTGTCCTCCATGGTGGACAAGGAAAAGGGCTGATGGACAAGGATTTCTGGTCTGGCCATCTGATCATCAAACTTTCATGATCACTAGCCAGGAAATTCTAATGGAGTGTCATTTGCAGGCCAAATGCATTTTTAAGATATTCCAACTTTGCCACTCTCAGGTGGGATGGTTCCGTACTACCCCTTGGAATATTAATAAGAAAGACCTTTTTTGCTCCCTTAGGACCTAGCATGGTGACCACATTCTGTGTCCCAGCTCTCATCTGCCTTGTTTACCCATACTTTTCTGGATGTTATGGCTCATTCCCATTATTGGTCCTCTTCTTTTCCTAACAACATTTTCAATTGGGATCATATCTGTAAAGATCTATACTTTTACAATAATAATGATAATTTTTGCATCGCACAGTTCCACATCCTCCATAATATATATTTCACGCACATTAAATTGGTCAAAATGGGAGGACTGCCCACTCCTCTGTGCACCAGATCTGGACAGGATGAGGGATTGCTTCTCCATGTTATGTGGGACTGCCCCAAAATTGCTCCCCTTTGATACAAAATCAAGGCTAGGGCTGATCCCCTTTTGGGCCTTACGGCTCTCTTTATGCCTGCAGTTTGCATTATTGGTGATTACTCTAGGGTAGAAGCCCATGAGTGGAAGTATCATATGGCCTTGATCTCCCTTTCAGTCAAAAAGGTAATTCTGCACCATTGGAAAGATCAGGATGAAATTTCCTATGCTGAATAGTTACAAGAGCTTCTAAGTAATCCCCAGCTGGAGAAATTAGAAGCTAGTTCTCTTAACAAGCTATCCAGTTACAGCAAAAGGTGGAGTAGGTTACACATGTTGTATTCTCTTTAAGCCTCCCCTCAGAGTGAAACACTCTGGGTATTTAGTATACCTTCTTATGGACTACCTATTGTACCAAGTACTATGTCACAAACCTATGGGTGGTGTCCTCTTTAATACTTTTTTCTGTCTCTACTTTTAGATGTCTCTTTGTTTTTAGGTAGAAGCACATCTTCTTTAATTGTTTTAGTTTGAGCTTCCACTGGAGGGTGGGAAGGGGTAGGGGTGTTGTTGGGGTGGTTTTGTCTTAGGAATTGTAGATGGTTGTTTAGTAGTTTTGGTGTTTGTTTATTGTATCACATTGTGATTATTTGTGTTTCATTGTATATGTTTAAGAAAACTTCAATAAAATATATTAAATAAAAAAAAAAAAATAGCCAGATGAGGAATCCTTGTCTGTCAGCAGTTTTCCTTGTTTGTCATGGTAGACAAAGGCTGATGGACAAGGAAGTTAGAGAGCGACGGCCAATGAATTAAATAACTAAAAATAAACATTTCTGAGGGCATGAACATGCCACAAAGCACATAGCAGATCTCGTCAACTCCCAATGAGCATAAATCATACTTAAATGTGTGGCACGGATGCCCCTGGGCAGAGTTATGACACTGTTTTCAGAGAAAAATTAAAAAACAAGATGGTGGCTCATGAACAGGGATTTTTTTATACAAACAGGGATTTTATAAATCCCTCTTTGTGAGCTGTCAAAATCCCTGTTCTTTAGACAAATCCTTGTTCATGATTGCTCATAATTTATACACCTATCTAAAGGACTGAACTGAGTATGCTCAGAACCCAAAATTTCAAAATTGAATAACTTTGGAATGGATTAATATTTTTTCACCACACCAATGCTGGCTTATTCTTTAGGGCAACCTCTTTCTACAGTGAAGCCCACCAGGATGAAGTGCAGTATCACAGGTTTCCTGCATGACAAAAGGGATTAACGTCCATTGAAATAGCATTCTTTACTGCAGTAACTGTACTGCAGAATTTTGCAGAATTGGGCTTCATCTTGGTGGGCTTCACTGTACCCTGAAAATTTCAGACCAAAATGCCAAATGGTGTGGCCGTAGCTCCACTGAGCATAGTAACTTCAGGCACTCACTCATGAAACCTTTTTCCTCCCCATAGGCAACATTATTATACCTTTCGGTGAATATGTGAGGCATTTTCAGCACACATAGTGCATTCCAGCTTTCCCCACTGCATCAGGGGATTTCGATGTATCTCTCCTCTTCATCAGGCTCTTGGATCCACTCCTTTTATCCAGCAGTCCTTCATGTCTGTTTCTCGTCTGTTTCTCCCTCTTATCACAGGCACCATGTGCAAGCAACAGTTTTTAAGTTTCAAATGCTGCAATACTTAGTACGATTTCCATTACAAATGGTCTTTCCTTATTTCTCCTTATCATAAAATGGAGAAATTCAACTTTAGACTAAAACTTCACAATTTTGTGCGATCAATTCAGGAGAGGTCTGACAAAATGCTGACAGAATGCCAGACACCAATGGCTGGCCAAGCCAGGACGACCGCTCAGAGATAAAAAATATTAATATTATGTAGCTTCCATGCTGTAAAAAAGTGCAGTTCCAGAGACTTGAAGATAAAGAAAAAAACTTCAGTTTAATTTACGAAATCCAACTGAAAGCCATTGCTGTTTATTTATTTATTTATTCAGTTTAGGATTAATACCTTTGAGTCAGAGATTCATTTTCAAAGGTTCCAAGTCAAGACAAAACAATACAGACATAACAATGGTTACAGGGTTTACATCATGAAAACAAACATAATGTTGCATGAGGTTACAGGCTTCAGAGTTCCAGTCTAAGTTACATGATACAAAAGTAGAAATTGATGGAGGGGAAGGACAAGTGCATTTTGTACATCAGTAGAGTGCTAAAGGTTAACCGTAGTAGGATCACATGTCAGCATTTCAAAGAGCTGTTCGGCTATGAGTAGAAGGGGTAAGCAACCTGAGAGCATTGTCATTAAAGGGGATCGATGGGAAAGCGAGGAGGGTAGGGGAAGGAAGGAGGGGGGAGGAGGGAGGGAGGGGGGACTCTTTTTGAAGGTTAGGGTGGAGGGAGGGGAAGCAGAGGAAGGACAGGAATTGAAGTGTGATGCAGCATGCTTAGTTAGTGCAGTTACAGATTGTAGCATACTCTAGGTAGCATCTTAGCCCTCTTTTGAATTGGCTTAGCTTGATGCATTCAGTCAGTGTGTCAGGTAGTTCATTGAACCATTTTGGATCCTTATAGGAAATGGATTTCTTGGCCAGTGAGGTGCGCTTGAAAGGGACTTAAAATCCACCCTTTGATGTGCTTCTGGTTTGTTTGGTGGGCACTGCCCTTTTGAATAGACTGCATAGTGACTCCAGCATGAGTCTTAGTAGATTTGTTTTACAATCAGGCAGGTTTGGTATTGAGCTCTTTGGTGCAGTGGGAGCCAATCAGTCTCAGAGTAGAGAATGCAGGTGTGTGTCAACCAGTCAGCCCCAAGAGTCAATTGACAGGCCCTGTTAATCAGGGGTTTTATCCTGTTTAGGGCTGTGTCTGTCCCTGCTATATATATTGGCAGGCCATAGTCAATGAATGACAAGACTGTGCTGCCTGTGGTGATCGTGAGGGCAGCAGGTGTCATCAAGTGCTTGTTCCTATAGAGGATTCCCAGTTTCATGGTAGCAGTTTTGACAACATGGTGAACTTGGCAGGAGAAATTGAGCATGTATTCAAGGTAGACACCCAGATATTTAAAAGAAGAAACTTATTCTAAGGTGTCCCCTTTGAGGTTTTGTATCTGCAGGGGGCTGAAGTTCCTTTTACTCTGAGGGACCGTGAATAGAACTTTTTTTTTTTGTGTGGTTTAGTGGCAATTTTTTTGTCCAAACCAGGATTCAAGCTTGTGGAAGCTACCAAGTAAGTCCTTTGTGATGGTTGGCTGGTCTCTGCCTGAGTCAGTTATGATGGCATCATCTGTGTATAAGACAATGTTTGCCGGAAAGGCTTCAGGGAGGTGGTTAATGAATTGGCTGAATAGGAGTGGGATGAGGATGGAACCTTGAGGTACTCCAAGGGCCACTATCTTTGGTTCAGTGAGTGTGTCACCAGTTCTAACCCACTGAGTTCTTTGTGATAGGCTGCTGCGGAACCAGGTGACTATTTCAAGGGCCAGTCCCGTTGAGAACAGGGAGTTTATTTGGAGCTGGTGGTTGACAGAGACAAACGCTTTGGTGAGGTCTATGAAAACAGACCCCACCGCCATCCCTTGGTCAAGAGTGGCATAAAGCTGGATAGTGTAATCCACAAGGGCAGTGATGGTAGAATGCTTTTTACAGAATCCATCCTGCTGATAACAGAGTAGTTTGTGCTTATCGAGGTAGTCAGTGAGCTGGTCAGAGACTGTTCAATGAACAGAGGAGCAAAAAACATGCAGCAAGGAGCAGAGCAGCACCACATCCATTTTTGGTTATTAATAGAAAAATCTAATTAGGTATCACCATGTTGGGGGAGAGGCAGGGGCACACATTATATTCCAAACCAATTCCCTGGAGGTATATTCCTTGAGGGATTATAGACGTCTAATGGCACTATTCTGACATTTATTTATAAATGAAAATGACTAATATTCCATAGGTATTTGAATTCTATCATTTGCATTTATATTTGCCAGGAATTTTCAAGGTTGCATTGCATTAAAATACACATGAGAGGCCACATTCACATGTTTGCTCCAATCTACTGTATGTGTGGGTGACATATGTAATGTCACATCATCAATGCCTTATACCAGCTATGTGCCTCTTGGTTCAACAGAAATGAATCATATCAGCAAAAACAAGAAAGCTTCATGGGAGTCAGTCAAGATGTCATGAATCAGCAAACATCTGGATGCAGCCATTGGACTGTATGAGAACTAATACAGTGTTGTACTAGCCTTTCAACAGTATAGCCCAAGTGGCAATAAAAGTATGTGCCTCATTCTCAAACATTAGCAATTATATAGAAGTACAGTATTTCTCCTAGAAGACTTTTTTTGATATAAATATGACATTGAATATAGCTCTTCATATTACATACGAGATTCATAACTTCTAATAGCTTTCTGTCTATATAATTAATTAGCTTGTTTAGTAAAAAGACCTTATTGCATTTTCTCAGACCATCAAGCTCTCTTTGTCTTCATGTCTCACTCTCTCTACTCTAGAATATGGTATGCATTTATATGTCATAGCACAAGACTGCACTATCTTAAAGCTGAATTATTTTGAAATATGGTATACAGTATACAGTGACAGTCAGAGATACATCCCAATAAATATCTAGGTAGTTCATATACATCTAAGGAAATACCACTGAAATCAACGGGGGTCTCATGCACTATAATATATCTAAATATATTTAGATAAACGCTGACTTCTCTCGGGTAACCACTGTATGAATTATCAGCAAAACTTAAAGAAAAAAAATCTAACAGTTGTTTAGTAACCCAACACTCTAAATTGTGGATTCTGCATTGTTTGTGATACACTACATTGCTGTTCAGGTATAGGTTTGGTTACAACTGAAGCTCGCCTGATACTGTTATTATCATCTTTCTACTCTTAACTAGTTAAAACAGTAGGAATTAAGCAAATTGACATGAGTAGTGGTTAGATTAATAGTCTGTTAGTCATCCTCTAGAAGTGCAATGTGGTACAAGGTGCAGCCAAGTGCCATAATGCCACTAGGGGGTGATTAACTGGCTGTTAATCTAACCAATGGGAGGGGCCTAATGCCTTTATTAAAAAAAGAAATGAAAGTGCTAAAAGTAGCTGGCTAGTCAGCGCAGCAGTAATGCTGCCACTCACAGTGCCAAAGACCCGCTTTCGGGAATGAGTGCGAGTCATCAGGTGCTGGTACGGGGTGAGGAAGATTGAACATCCTAGAAGACACTGTCCTCCTCCAAGGAGGGAGGGCAACTCCACCATGATACTGCCACCTGGTTGAGCACACCTGGCAGTGCAGCTCAGTGGTGGGATGATGGCAGGCACTGCACATACTTGTGTGTGCATGCACTTGATGTGCCCTTATGGAGAACAAGAAGCAAACAGGAAAAATCCCCAGTGGCAGGATGAAATTGACCTCACTCATAGGCCCCACACCTGGCTACTCAGGCCCTGCTTCCAAGAACTGAATCTATGTGTGATTGGGGTACGAGGATCCATCCCACCCCCCCAGTTAGGAAAGCTGTAGAGGAATAGGGGATGGCAGGTATGTCCTGGAGGATGCCAGGGTGATGGGACTGGGGCAAGGCAGAGCAAGATGGGGTCCAAACGGTGAAAGGGAGGAAAAAAGGTCCCTGATGTGGAACCTTTGTAAAAGAGCTCATGCTCAAAGGTCTTTCCGAAATACTAATTAAACAATTAAACAATTAAAAGTCTACCTTTCTGATGTTTTCTTATTGAGAAGGATATTTTTATGTTCACGCTTCTGCAAAGCAAACACGTTATTGTGATGGTGGATTTGAGAGGAATGTCACTGTCATTCCAATGCAGGAAAGTCTGCAGAGGGCTCAACATTGTCATACCAATCAACAGCTAGGAATTAAGATCAGCCAGCACCATGTCCCCCCATGCAACTGACAGTCCTACCCTCTGACAAATATCTCTCTCACCTCCCAGTCACTTCCTGTGCTGAGCCTCTGCACCTTTTAAATAATCCCACCCTCTTCCAAGCATCCCTCCTACCTCCCTGTTTGCTTCCTGTGTAGATATGGGCAAAATTGCTAAATTTCATTACATGAAATATTTCATGAAATTTACTAAATTTCACCTGCAAAGCACAAAATTTCACCATTGGAATGGCAAAATTTGCCACCTGTGGGCAAAATTTCACCATTTTAGGAATAAATTTCACATTTGCAGATGAAATTTCGCAGTTTCATGCCCTGCAAAATATGGTGCAAAACGGCAGAGTTTCACAAAATATTTCACGTGGTGAAATTCCTAATTTTGTGGGAATTTCACCAGTGAAATTTAATTTTGCCACATCTTTATTCCTGTGTCCATGGAAAATCCCACTCTCTGCCAAGCATCCCATCTGCTTTGTCATCACTTCCCATGCCCCCTAAATATTAAATCAACACTGGCGGGGCCAGTCCCCATTTTTAGTACCTGAAATAAAGAAACCCAACCCCTGTTCTCATGTTTCATTTACTTTTGTACTCCCTGTAAAAAAGAAAATGGTCCATCTATGTCTGTTGCCACTGCAGCCACCCACTGCCACTGTTACCCTCCCCCTACCAGATCCCCAACTCTGCAGTCACCACCCCACATCTCTACCCCTTACTTACATGCTGGAGTCCATCACCATAATCCTCTCTGGACTGGAGAGGTATCTTCAATCATCAATGCCGGACTGGGAACTAAGGAAATCAGGTGAGCTGTGATCAATGTAAGTGAAGGTGTTTTGAACTTGTACTCATAACTTGGTCATTTTCTAATATTTGCCCCAACATTTTCAACATGACTTTTTTGGGACCCCCACCTCATGAACAAGGTAGATGAATTTTTTTCAGATCTGACCTGAAAGGTGATTCACATTAAGTCTGCATTTTACCTACTGGGTTGATAAGATGGGGTCATAATAAGACTGTGTTGATGATTTGGGATTAAAATATTAAAAATCAACAAAGTTATGAAGGTACAGTACATTGAAATGTTTCAATGCTCACTCGTAATTTTGGTAATTTTCAATATTTTGACCCAAAATTTTCAACAGACCCATTTTTTCACAACCCCCCATGAACTTGACAGAAATTGTTTGTTTTTTTTAAATCCTGGCCAATTTCTGTTTTTGCACTTGTGGTGCAAAATGATGTTTCAGACAGTACTTTATAAATGACACCTGTCAATTTCAGAAGGATGGGGCATGAAAACACTGTGCTGAAAATTTGGGGTCAAAATGTCTTAAAACAATGAAGTTATGAAGAAACATTGAATTTTTACAAAATTTACTCATAACATTGTGATGTGTGCAGATTTTGGTTACCAGTTTTCAACATAGTCCTCTTGTTACCTCACCTGACGAACAACACAGGTGTCAGTTTTCAAATTCCCTTTGAAACATGCATCTACAGTCCTTCTGTGAACCCACCTTTTGGAAATGATTTTAAAAAGATGCCATTGTCTTTATGATAACATGGGAGTCATTAAAATCCTGGGCCAGATTTTCAAAGCTGTGCAAGAGAGCAACAAGTTGCAGTAATATAGGGGTTTCACCACATCTGGGCTGCTTCAAGGACCCTGTACCATATTCAGGTACAACAGGGTCCCTTCACCAGAAATCCGGTAATTGACGCACCTGTAGGTGTGTGCCAAACCACGTAGTGCACCTGCAGGCAATGCCACAGGGATCTGGCTGCTGCCCCCCTTGATGCAATCAAAGGGGTGGCAGGATGGCTAGTGGTGGGGACACACACAAGGCTAGAAAGCAGGGTACAGGGGTAGCATAGGGCATGGGGGGGCTCAGTTGCTGTTAGGGAAGGGGTGGGTGACCATGTCAATGTGGCTGCACCCAGTGGAGGTGCTGATTATAGCACAGTATTGGCATGGACACACAATGGAGAGTGGGGGGGTATATCATCACACAGTGCTATGGCCCCGTGTTGGCATGGCCCTGGCAGCAGTCCCCAGGGCCATGCCCACATGGGGCCCTGATGCTGTATGTCACTATAACCCTGCATTATCCATTGTGTGCCCATGCCAATCTTGTACCATTAATGGCACCCCTGCTGGGTGCAACCACATTGACATGTTCACCCACCCCTTCCCCAACAACAACTGTGCCACCTTGTGCCCTATGCAACCCCATAAATATCCATTATAGCCCACTACCAACACATCCCCACAGTGTCTGGAGTGGTGGAAGGGGTTTAGACCAGGTTTTCCATGGTCTATCTCCCACCCCTTACTGCAGCCACGGTGGGGTTTCTTGCGTCCCCAAAAAGGGGATGTCGCAGCCTCACTGTGGTGTAAGCCCCCCTTTCAGCATGGCACACCCTAATGTTGGCCTAAAGGGTAGTACAGCATCACAAGGATGCAGCGGCTCATGATTCAGATGCAGATTACAATACTGAATCACAAATGCTGCACCTTTTGGAGCAGGATGCTATTTGCATCACAAATGTTTGATGCAAGGACCTTACATCTGGTGTGGAGCTTTAAAACCCCCCACTATGTTAAAAATTTGGGGTCAAAATGTGAAAAAACAACTATGTTATGAACAGACACCAAATTGTTCTAACATGTACTCAAAACTTTATTTTTGCAGATGTTGGCCCTTAATGGTGAACATATCCCTTGTGTTACCTATCCCACTTCATGAACATGACAGGTGTCATTTTTCAAACCCTCTGAAACATGTTTTCAGTCACACTGCAAAATCACCTTTCAGATAGGATTTAAAAAAATTCTGCCTATCTTGCTCAAAATATCTGGTCACAAAATGAGTAGGGCCTGATTCTCAAAAGGTTACGTCTAGCATAACTTGACTTGCACCAAAAAAAATGGCTCAAGTTATGCCAGCAGTTGCGACATATGGTATTATGAAAAGTGGCCTGTGACATGCCACAGACTACTTTCACCAAAGTGGACTTATGCCAGCAGTTACACCTGAAGCCCCCTGTGACATGGCGCTAGGGTGTTTATGTCAGCAGTTGCACTCTATTCAGGAAGGGCAGCAACAAAGTCCCCTAGTGTGCTATTCTCAAACATCCCCCAGAGGACATCCACCAAAGTGCAGTTACACCAGCTTTTAGCTGCTGTAAGTGTAGTTACGCCCTCCGGGGGCTGCATGTATGTGCTGCTGCCCCACCACCCAATGCCATGTCATCCTCCCCCACCACTGCCCACTCCCCACAAAGCCAAAGGTAATGCCTCGTCCACTCCAATGCCCCAACCACCAATCACCCAAGGTACTGCCCCACAGGACTATTGCTGTCCCCCCATGCCCCAACCCCTGCACATGCCAGCCAAAGCCCCACAGGGCTATTCATGCTCTGATCCCAATCAGCCACTTCCCACAACATGCACCTCCTGCATGGTAGATGCCCCTCATCCCAGGTGGTCTAGTGGCCCCACCTCCCATCCAGCAGTGCCAGACCACCCCGTAGCCCCCAACCCATCCAGTGACTGGCACAGCCCACCGCTTACCACCACAGCCAGCCACCGACTGAACTCCACTGGAGCACATACTTATGTACCTAATATGCAGTCATATTTGAGCACATATTATATATAGTAGTATGCACTCTGGTGGAGTTCATTAACAACTGACATGTGTTGAGCGATGGTGTCCTATGGGTCGGGGTGGGGTGCTGGGTTGACTGGCATTGCTGGGTGGGGCTCACGAGGCAGCCCTGCAGGGCATTAGGAGTCTAGGGTTCTGGATGAGGCTCTGAGAGCCCATTTGTCACTCCATGGGGGATCGGGGGCAAAGGGGGTCTGATTGCACTGCAGGGCTGCACAAGCATGGGGATGTGGCTGGGGGGATCCTGCAACCTACGATTGGCGCATGCAGTTTGCAACATGCCCCTCAGGTACACCCTCTGTTTGCTGTACCTTTGGGCATTTCACAAGTCACAGGACATAGCCGCGGGGAACCTGCCCCTTGCAGAATCAGGCACAGGGTCCTTGGCAGAACAGAGAATGGTGCAAGTCACATTTGGCAGCAACTTGCACCAATCTTGCAGAATCAGGCCTCATGTTGGAAATTTGGGGTCAAAAGGTGCTAGACCACTGAAAATTAAATATTGCCTCTCAGCTTTCCTACATTGGGTAAATAGAATCCAAAAATGTGTAAAATCAGGACACCACTGAAAATGAGATATTGCTTCTCATCTGTTTGCTGCTGGCTAAATATATAGTAAAAATGTATAAAGGTAGGATCCTCACTGAACTGTGCATCTATGCTGCTCTCTCCTGGGGAAAAAAATTGTAAAAGTTGGACCCCACTGAAAATGTAACTTGCCTTTCAACTGGGCTATCCTATGTAACAAATGATAGAAAATGTTAAAAACAGTGCCCCATTGAAAGTGAGACATAGCATCTAGACTGTGCTATCCTGGATAAATATATAGTGAAAATGTATAAAGGCAGGGTCCCCACTGAACTGTGCATCTATGCTGCTCTCTCATGGGGAAAAAATGAATAGTAAAAGCTGGACTCCACTGAAAATGTAACTTGCCTTTCAACTGGGCTATCCTGGGTAACAAATTATAGAAATTGTTGAAACAGTGCCCCATTAAAAATGATATATACCATCTTGATTGTGCTATCCTGGGTAAACAGAGTCAAAATTGGGAAATCAGGATCTCAGTGTAAACAAGATAACATCTGAGCTGTGCTATCCTGAGTAAATACTGTACAAAAATGTGTCAAAGCAAGACCTCATTGAAAATTAGATACTGCATCTCAGCTGGGTTATCTGAGGTAAATATAGTGCAAAACTTGAGTAAAAACAGGACCTTACAGCCAAACCCCACTGAAAAGGACATGTTACATCTTAGATGATCTGTCCTAAAAAATATACTGTATTAAAAAAGGAGGACCACACTAAAATAGAGTTATTACATGTCACTACTACTGTCCATGGTAAATGCAGTATAAAACTGTGTAAAATCAGGACCCCATTGCATATTACATATTACACGTCATCTGATTTACCTTGGGGAAACATATAGTAACAAGTTCTAGCCAGAGCCGATAGAGCTGTGAAAAGCTACCAAATGACCAAAGTTATTTTCTTATTGGTGCCATATAGTGCTGTTTAGTCACAATCATGCTGCTGCTGATGGTGTGTGTGTGTGTGTGTGTGTGTGTGTGTGTGTGTGTGCGCGTGCACCCACAGGAATCAGGTAGCTAACATAGGCTGCAAACTGCACTGTCTGTATTCTAACACTGCAGTCTGAAGTTCAGAAGTTCAGTAAACTCCAGATAACTTATAATGAGTTAATTCCTAGGTTGCTGAAAGAAATAGAATAAATCTATTAGACTGAGCTGGACAGATGATAGAAACAGCAATTTAAAAAGGTTTTTTTGTTAATATCCTGAGAAGTTATGAGGTACAATACACTAGCATCCCCCTTCCTTTCAGATGCCTTTAATGTAGAGCAACAAATAGTAAAAATCAGAGGGGGAGTGCACTATTTTGCAGCTGTGGAGGAATACATCTAAATGCCTAAAATGGGAGTTCCAAGATCAGCCGTTTTAGAGGTACAATCCCAATAGTGTTGTAGGCTCCACCCACAGCCCTAAAAATGTGTACAAGCAGGACCCAGTACAGCAGCAGTGCAAGTGGTGAACATTCAGTATTAACAAACACGTGTTTATAAAGATGTCCATCCACCTGCTGTCCATGAATGTTGGTTCAGAATGTCAGTATGCATCTTTACAGTGATCTAGCCATGCCAATGGAAGGAATGCTGCTAATTTTTTCAAAGGAATTCATGTGCCATGGTGATAAGGCTCTACGTAGCAGTTTAATATACTATGGATCAATGTATGGGTATCACAAGGGTGGACATCCAATGAGATTGTAGCATTTATGAGACACCTTTTAAAAGTTTCTATTAATGGTATTGCTTAAAAGTATCAAGTTGATTGGATTGATGATTGTTAAGAGGAATTACTTAAAGTTACTGATTGACGTGACATGGCACAGCCTGTCACTAAGCACCACTGTGGTACACACATTATAAGCATTTTGCTAATAAAATCACTCAGATTGCCCACCCAACCACAATCACCTTGTACAGCACTGAAATGGCTTCTGATTACAATATAAATTAGTGGTTTGAACCTTCCAAAGTACAACCATGTAAACATCAAACTTTGAACCAGGCAAAGTTCATCATAGTCCAAATGTTTGCATTTCTCATGGTTAGACAGCACAATCAAACTAAAATGAATAAAAAACCTGCAGCCTTCTTTAGGTGACTGGGGCAATTCCCATAAAGACTCTCCTACCTCAGCCATTTCCCACCCTCTAAACCTATCCTTCCACATATATACATAAGAAACAATGCAAGCCCCTGGCATAGCACAAGAAACTAAGATTGTCTTTTAATTCATTTACTTTTCTTTGCAAACACACCACAATGTCCCCAAACTATAAACAAATAATTTCTGCCTCACTGACCACAAATCCACAGTTTTGGATAGCATAATGATAGCAATAAATCAGACAAGTTAGTTGGCCTTCCTCCCCATCCTTCTTACAGTTAAAGTAATGCCAGCTCATGCGACAGTGCCAGGAGACAACAGTGTGATTATAAACAACTCTACAACCCTCCATGCCCCCCAGCATATCTGTCTTTAAAAGATTAGCCCCCATCCTGATGCCTGAACCACGTTTTTTTTGAGGGGGAGCAGTGTTTATCAAATTCTGGGCTACCTACTCTGGTGCCCCTCATGGCATGCCATTCCTTTTAGTATTACACACTGTGTAAACACACCACTGATGTGCCCAGGAGAGAGGGACACTGCAGTTGGCCTTACTGATGATGGTACCATTGACGCTGACCATTCTCCTCTCTCACTGTCTGTCTCTGGCATGCATGTGCATGTTTAAACAGTATACAATACTAACAGGAATGCTGTACCTTTGGGGAGGACCCTACCAATAGCCTGGAATTTGACAGTGTTCCTCCTAAAACCATGGATCCAAGGCCAGAAGTGGGTGGGGTCAATACAGGTATGCTTGGGACTTGGACAAGAAAGGGTATTGCTTATAATCATGGGGAATGTACCTGGCTATAGCACCAAGAGCCAAAAAGGCTTTGAACTATGTGAGAGAATGGTGAGAGATGTCTCACCTAGCTAGCCTGATTTAGGACTACCATTGCCCCTCAAATCATGGAGGACCTGACAGTGGGTAGGAAAGGGAGGAGATTTAGTATAATAGACAGTGTGCCTTTTATATGTGCATGGGGTAGAGATTATGTGGTTGAACTAGTCAATTTCAAACCAATAAATCAAGGTTACACAATTCAACTGGCCTGACTAGTCCACCCCAGTCAAACCAAAGCTTTCTCTACAGCTCCAAATGTTCACAAGAATCAATGAGAATTGAACACCTGGGGCCAGATTCACAAAACTTTGCCTGGGCGCAAACCCAGTTTACCTGGGAAACACTAGATTTTGACCACAGTTGGTATTCACAAAGCCCAGTTTGGCCTAGCAAACTGGGTTTGTGCCCAGGCAAAGCTAAGAGGGGGCCACAATGCAAATGATGGGTAGGGGATCTGCATATTCCTGCATTCCCATTCACTAAGATTTTGCTCCATTCAAGGGCCTTTGCAAAGGTCCCTACATGCAGCAAAGTACCAGCGACAAAAGCAGGTAGCAATCTGTGCAACCCTAGTAGTAGGCAGAGGTACTGTGGCCCCCCTCCCCATTTGCTGACCCTATAAAAAAAATAAACCCTTTCCATAGCGTAGCAGTCCCACCCCCTCCTGATCTCCAATCACCATGTAATACACCCTTTTCCATAGTGTAGTGGTGTCACCCACCGCCCTGATCTCTGACCCAGCTGTAAAATAAATTTTTCTATAATGTAGTGTCCCACTCCCTCTCCGATCACCAATCGCCATTTAATACACCAGTTTCCATAGTGTACTGGTCCCAACCCCCTCCACAATCTCCGACCAGGCTATAAAATTCATTTTTCCACAGTGTAGTGTTCCACATCTTCTCTTATCTCTGACCCAGCTGTAAAATAAATGTTTCCATAGTGTAGTGGTCTCACCTCCCTTCCCGATCTCCAACCCAGCTGTAAAATAAATATTTCCATGGTGTAATATCCCAACCCCTTCCCCGATCTCCAACCCAGCTCTAAAAAAAATGTTTCCATAGTGTAGTGTCCCACCCCCCCAATCTCTGACCTAGATATAAACAACATTTTTTCCATAGTGTAGTGGACCCTACCCTCACCCTGGTCACCAGTTGCCATCCCAAACATGGAAAACCCAAGCCCAGGTAGTCAAGGGTCCCCACCTGCACCCCATCTAGTGTGACCCACCCCCCCACTCCCCTGCATCCCAAACCTTGATCAGTGACTAGCACAGCCCTCCTCACAACATGTGGCTGGCCACCGACTGAGCCCTGATGGAGCGTGTACTATATACAGTATGGTTCATTGACTGTGCTCCTGTAGGGCTCAGTTGGAGGGCAGCTGAGGTGGTGTGAGGAGGGCTGTGCTGGTCACCGATCAGGGGTTAGGATGGGGGGAGGGAGTGGTGGGTCACACTGGACAGGGTGGGGGATTGGGGGGAAGGGACCCTAAACTACTAGGGCTGGGGTTTTCCACATTTGGGACAGTGATTGGTGACCAGGGTGGGTCCACTACACTATGGAAAAAATGTATTTTACTGTTGGGTCGGAGATCAGGGAGGAGGGTGAGATCACTACATTATGGAAAAAATTATTTTAGGGCTGGGTCAGAGATCAGTGGGCGGGGGGGTGAGACCACTACACTACGGAAACAGTTGTATTAAATGGTGGTCAGTGATCAGGAAGGGAGGGGGGACACTACACTATGGAAAAGGGTGTCTGATACCGTGATCAATGATCAGGGAGGGGGAATGGGACTGCTACACTATGGAAAAGGGTGTATTGTACAGTAATCAGGGAGGGGGGAGGGACTACTACACTATGGGAAAATAATAGTCCAATGATGGGTGGGCGATCAGGGTGGGGGAGGGCACCACTAGACTCCCAGGGAATGCAGCTGCATGGGGCTTGGCTTGGGCTGGTGGGGGAAGGGAGCCCCATGAAACCACACTAATGCCATGCAAATTTGTTCATATTGGGCATGCTAATGGCCACTAGCAGCTTACATGCCCAATGGGCTCAGTTGCATGGCTACTTTCATGAATAGCACTTTAGCACCTGAGTGCTATTGGCTGCAGGGCCATTTTCCTGACTGACTGTGGGGGCAACACTACTGGGTATCCCACTGCTTTTCCTGGGTTAGCACTGGCCCCTATTCATAGTCAGATAGTGCACCACGCTATCTGACTGTGAATAGCTCCATTGCCTACCAGCGCAACCGCAAAGTGCATCACAAAGTTTTGAGTGACACTTTGTGATTTTTTTTGTGAATCCTGGCCTTGATGTCTGAGATCTTCAAATCTTTGGTAGAATTGAAAGTGTTGGACAAACATTTACTGATTCTTATTCATACTTTTGTTCATGTCAAGGTAAGTTAAATAGAATGGAACCAGCAGTAATCAAATGCAACAATGCATCACCGTTTGTTGTGCAGCAGAACTACAACTGTGTTTTTACAGTCCCACACAAAGCATGATGTGCACCCCTGTAGCAAAGCAGATATGTTGAAGGGTTAGCAAGCAGGATGCCAGTGTTCAAATGCTAGCATGAACCTTACATTTGATTGGTCATTTAGACAGGGTCCAGGGCATGTATCCTCATGAAGGTGGTGTACAGACCACCAACACAGGGGGACAAGTTAGATAGGGCTTTGAGGGAGACCACTGGCATACTGGCAATCAAAAAGGAGATACTGATTATAGGAGATTTTAATCTGCCAGATGTAGTCTGGAGCATTGTGGCCACAGTTACATCAAGAAGCAGTGCCATTCTTGACTCCTTATAAGGGGGATTTCTCTGACAGCTGGCTACAGAACCCACTAGGGATGGGGCATTGCTTGACCTGGTATTTATGAACAGGGACAGTATTGCAGACATCACAGTGGGTAGTCCCCTGGGTACAAGAAATCACTGTATAGTGTGGTTTGATATATACATTGGGCAAGATAAAAACATGCTAGGTTGAGGGACCTGGACTTCAGGAGGGCAGATTTTAAGATATGGGAAACTGCCTTATCAAATACCTTGAAGGAGGGGATGAATGAAGGGGGCGTGGATGCACAATGGAAAAAGACAAAGGAGAGAATAACTGAGGCAGGCAATGGCAAGCTGTTTGAAGGAAATAAGCAATGTTGAAAGGAGGAAGAGAACACTATGGTTTTCAAGGGAGGTGGTGAAAGTAAGAAAGGAAGAGAAAAACAGCTTTTAGAAAGCACAAGGAGACTCAGACAGAGGGAGACAGGGAGGTATACATGGATAAACAAATGGAGGCCGGAAGGAGAGTGAGGACAGCTAAGACACAAACAGTGGACAGGTTCACCAAGGAGGTCAAAAAAGGGTATAAGATTTTCTTCAGGAATGTGAGTGAAAAGAGGTAAGAAAGGGGTGGGATAGTGACGATCATAAGAGCTAGGGAGAGAAATGTTCAGAGAAGGAACAAGAAAAAGCTAACATTTTAACTAAGTACTTTTGCTCGGTCTTCACAGTGGAGGTGGAGGGGATGGAACAACATGTATCAGAAGGCACTGAGGGGAGTGGACAGTAGTCCATTTCCAGAGGACAAAGTCTGCCAGGGACTGGAAGCCCTAAAGGAAAACGAGAATGAAGCCAGACAGGATTCACATAAGGGTACTAAAAGAACAGAGCACAGTGCTAGCCATCCCCTTGCAACTCTGTTTGGTGCTTCATTTGAGACAGGGATCGTTCCAGTGGACTGCAGGAGAGCCAATGTGGTCCCTCTATACAACAGCAGCAGCAGACAGGAAGCTAACAATTACGGACCAGTCAGTCTTACATAAGTGGTGGGGAAATTAATGGAAATCCTACTGAAGGAGAACCTGATGGAGTTCCTGGAGTCAAATGGGTTTCAAGACCTCCGACAGCATGGCTCCGGGGGGGGGGGGGCATGTCAAACAAATCTCATGGTTTTCTTTGACTAGGTGACTAGAGAGGTGAATCATTGGAGGGCAGTGGATGTGGCCTATCTGGACTTCAGTAAGGCCTTTGACACTTTACCACACAGGAGGCATATTAAGAAACTTAGCATCCTGGGGGTTGGGGATAAAGTGGTAAGTTGCATATTAAACTGTTTAAAGGATAGGAGGTAGAAGGTGGTGGGAATGAGAGAGTGACCGTGGTGTACCACAGGGATTGGTACTGGGTCCTGTCTTCCTTAATGTCTTCATAAGAGACATTGCTGATGAACTGGAAGGAAAGGTGTGTCTCTTTGCAGACAACAAAAAATTTGCAACAGGGTGGATACACAGGAGGGGAGGGGGTGGAGAGAATGCAAAGGGATCTGGGGAATTAGATGAGTGGCCTAGACTCATGCAGCTCCCTCTACACTGGTGCAGCAATGCAATACCACTTGCAATACCCCTCGCACCTACTGCTCTCCTAAGTCTACTTAAATATTAGTTGAACACTGCCCTAAACAAAAAGTGTCCTCTTCATCTCACATCATTCTTTATCTTACTGTGAAAAGCCACTACACGCCCATCAGCGCTAATTGGGTGATAAAGTCTGATCACTGCATATGTGTGGTGGGGAAGGGTGGAGTTAATGTGCTGTCAACAAGTTTTAAATAGCTGAACTGTACCGATAGCGCTAAGCGGGAGATCAAAAGGTCTAGCATTTAGCATTAAGCAAATTACTACGGTATTTAAAGGGCCACAAACACATTAACATTAAAGGAGGTGTTAAAGAGCCACAATAACAATTGTAAAGAGCCGCATGTGGCTCGCAAGCCGTGGAGTGAGTACCACTGGTCTAGAGGATGGCAGCTGGGTTTCGGAGCCAAAAAGTGCACAGTCATGCACTTGGGGCAGGGTAACTGGGGAGTGTGTATAAGATGGGGGGGGATACAGTCACCAAGCAAGAAAGGGACCTTGGGGTAATCATATCTGATGATCTGAAGCTGGGGTGCACAGAAAGGGGGATTTCTAGCAGGAGAAGAGAAGTGGTGTTGTCACTGTATCATTTACTAGTGAGACCCCATCTGGACTACTGTGTCAAGTTCTTGTGACTGCACCTCCGCAAGAACATTGACAGGGTGGAGGCGGTCCAGAGGAGGGCTACCAAAATGGTCCAGGGTTTGCAGGAGAAACCATATGAGAAGAGGCTTCAGGAACTCAACATGTACTCCCTAGAGCAGAGGAGAGAGGGAGGGGACATAATTGAAATCTATAAGTACCTCAAGAAGCTAAACAAGATGCTGATGGGGGGTCTTTTTCAGAGGAGAAGGAGCACCAGATGCAGGGGGGGTATGCTATGAAGCTTGGTGGGGGAAGTTTAAGAGGGATGTGAGTAAGTACTTCTTCACAGAAAGAGTGGTGGATGCCTGGAGCAGCCTGCAAGAAGATGTGGTGGCGGTAAAGACGGGGGCGGGGGCTTCTAGCAGGCATGGAATAGGCACTTGGGTACAATAGGTAGAGGACAGTGAAGTGAGGAGAAAGGGACACCTGTGACCAAATAGGGTTGAGGCTATACTGCAGTTATAGGCAAGGAAAATAGGAGAGAATAGTTGGGTCTACCAGTCCTTTTCTGCCACCAAGTTCTTTGTTCTGTGTTTCTAATTCTGTCCACAGGTCAAATTGACATTTCAGTTACTACTCTTAGCACCATGGTATGTGCATAAACATACATGATCAGGCATTAGGATAGACATAGTCATAAATGGGTATAGGCCAATTTGTTCTAGCTGATATTAACTTATCTGAAGTGTTGAGGACACTGAAGATGCTGCCAGTAAAGTCAAGTCCTATAGTGATAAAATCAGGTCTTGCATATCTAATACTGGAGGAATTCCATTGGGGTCTGCTCAAGAACGCAATCTAGTGCAGAGTGGCTTGTAAATTATTAGTAAATTATCAGTGTCAGTGGCTCAGTAGGTAGCATACTCGCCTCTGAGGCCGGGAGATCAGAGGGTTGTGGGTTCAGTTCCCACATCTGGCACTTGGGTTAATATCCCAGTACTGACACTGTAATGCAGCATGAGGGGATGCTGCACTTCTCATGTGCCATCTTTCGGATGAGACGTTAAACTGAGGTCCCATCTGCCTGGATTGGTGGTAGTTCAGGTGGATGTTAAAGATCCCATGGCACTTATCAAAAAGAGTAGGGGAAAGTTTTATTGAAACAAGAAATCATACAACAACAACCAAAGCATAAGTACAAGACTTGTATGAGTTCAAGAAAAGTAAACAGAAAGCATAAAAGAAATGTAACCTAAAAAATAGTCCATCAAGTCACTGTGGAATCCGAGTCTGTTATCCAAGGAAGAGCCTTCCAAAGGGCTAGTAGCGTTGTCTCTGAGAATAAGGTACTTTTCGTATTCATAAATGGTCTTCAAGTCTTTCACATTTTTCTTCTCGAGTTCCGAGTAAGAGCAGTCTTTTTGCTGTAAAGTGAACAAACACTGTGCCATCCAAATATTCCATTTAATCACAACAAAAACAAGATTTAAAGTATCTGTATTCCAAAAAGACCACTGAGGGGGAAAAAACTCCATATATAACATTCTGGTAAGAAACCATCTGAAACAAAGGAGAAGCCCATGTCTGTGCCAAAAAACCCCACCAATTCTGAATAAAAGAACACTCAAAAAAATAAATGTGATATAGTTTCCAATTCAGTAATACACAATAGTCTAGAACATAATCGATCTTGAGACTGCTTGTGTTTATGATTTGCTTTGACATTTATCTTTTCATGGCAAGACAGCCAATGAAAATCCCACATATGGGCAGGCTCTCTGTTACATCATAACAAAAACAAGAGAGAAGAGAGATGTTGGTTTGGGCATTTTTCCAAAGGTGACTGCATGGCACAAACAGAAGAAAGACGATTATTATATAAGACTTTATGTGAATTAGTTAATATCATCTGGGTTGATATCTTCCATTGTTTCAAACGTAAAAACATATGTTTAACATACATTGGTATGCCCACAGTTTGTCGCAGTACACTTAAAGAATTACATTCCCACTGGTGAAACCAAACCCTGCAGGAATCATAAAACCATGATTCCCACCCTCTCTGAGTATTAATCAGTAGAGGCCATAAGTTTGCAGTGAAAAAAATACATGAAAAAAACAACAAAGGATTAATCATATGAACACCACCCTCCGGTATAGGTAAATAAATAACATCCCGCTTTACCGGATTTAGCCTGCTCCCCCATAAAGCCTGAAAAAACAGGCTAGAAACTGCAGTTTCCAATTGTTTTGTGATTGGGAATACATAACTCAAATAAAGAAACGTCGGTATCAGATAAGTTTTAATCAAAAAAACACGTTTCTTCTTCCCAATCTGCCCCTTATTCCAAGAGGCAACCTTAAGCTTACCTTGTTGCAATTTAGCATTCCAATTAAAAAAATCTGAGTCCCTAGTCCCAAAACAAACCCCTAAAATATGAATAGGATCCTCAACTAGTCGCAATGGGCCAATATGCTCCAAGGGGGCTATCGTAGATCCTAACCGTATACCCAAGCTTTTACTGATTTAAATACGCTCTAGAAAAACCTCCAAAAGTGGAACATTCCTGGAGGGAAATAATCACTGAAGCTTCATCAGCTACAATGAAACAAACATCATCTGCATATGCGATAGCCTTATAAGGCGAGAGCAGAGCAGAACCAGAGATGGCATGAATCTGAGGGTGAACATTCAGTCAACGAAGCAAAACATCTAAAAAAAGGATATATAATAAAGGGCTCAAAGGACAACCTTGATGGACCCCTCTCTTAACGGGGATCATTGGGCCTACCCAACCATTCACAACAGGCACGACAGTAGCCGTTCTGTAAAAAGCACGAATCCATCGAATCATTACTTCCGGAACATGCAGGAAGCGAAGTATATTCTATAAAAAGTCATGGTTTACCGAATCAAATGTCGCCTTTTGATCTACTGAGACAATAAGTCCTGAAACCGAGTTCGCATAACCATGGGAAAACAATTCTCGAAGGAAGATCAGGTGGTCAGAAATTCTCCTATTAGGTACGGAATAGGACTGAGCAGGATGCAAAACCACTTCTGCAATCCCCAGCAAATGCTTCGCAATGATTTTCATCAATAACTTAAAGTCAGTATTTAACATACATAGAGGGCGCCAATTCTCTAGAGAGTGAACATCTCCTTTCTGCTTGTAGATATAAATCAAGGTGCCCTTCGTGAAATCCAATGGAATAAACTCAGAGTTGAGCAGGGAATTAAACACAGAGGTTAGTTCAGGGACCAAGTGATCACCCAGCACCTTATATAAGGCAGCAGGGAGGCCGTCAGGACCAGGGGTCCTCTGTAAGGGCAACAAAGAAATAGCCGACTTCAGTTCCAACTCAGTTATAGGTATACATGCTGAGTCCACACTCAGCTGTGAAGGGGTTCGAATATCAAGATCTCCGTACCAAGTTGCTGGATCACCTGGTACGGCAAGGAGAGGAGAAAATAAAACATTTGTGTATTCAGTCACAATTTGACAGATGTCGGATTGAGAAGTACATAAAGTACCAGCAGTATTAGCAAGGCACAACATAGATTGTTGGGCAATTTGTCTGGAATTAGACTCAAAAAAGGCAAACAACATCCCGTGTACCTGCCATGTTAAATTTGTGTTGATGATACAATTGTTGTGATTGTCTAGATTGGAAATTCAACATATCACTCTATATTAGTTGTATTTGTTGAGAAAGATCTTGTCCCGTCATGTATTCTATTGTTAACAAGGTCTGAAAATGCACTCTTTTTAGCAAATATTCCAGATATTCTCTCCTACATTTCTGACGACAGTAATTTTTTCAAGAAAATTACCAAATCATGTTTTGTATCAGTCCAGCACTGAATAGGGTTTTCATAACATATAAAAACTGATTTACGAGCTTGAATAAAGGATAGGAGAGACTGTAGAAACATCGGGACTTGCAACAGAGATGTGTTGAATTTCCACAGTCCCGGTCCTTTACGGAAAGGGGCATCAGGGCCAATACCAACAGAAAGCAATTTATGATCAGAAAAGGCCACAGCTTGTACAATAGCAGAATTAATCAACAACGTGCGAGATAAAAAAACAAAATCAATTCGGGTTGCCACTTTACCCTTTTGGAATGTAGGAGTGTGTTGTTTCATAAAAGAATAATAGGCATCAGTTAAATGTGCAGTGCGAACCAGTTTCCCCAGTACATGTGAGTCACAGAATAGTTTCTTTGTGATAGCAAAAGAACTCTTGTCATGAAGGCTTAAGCCACAATTAAAATCGCTGGAGAATAGAAGTTGAAAGGAGGTATGCAGGTAAGGACGAAGTAACGAAAATAAAGCTATACATGCTGTCTTAGTTTGGGGAGCGTAGATGTTTATCACCCGATAAGGGCAAAGCCCTATTAAAAAATCTAAAACAAGCACTCTACCAGGGGCTACATCAAACAGTTTTAGCAAACGGAACTCCGGGATATTAATCAATATACCTAGGCCCGAACAGGAGTCCTGACCTATAGACCAAAACAAAGGACCTAATAGCCCGTCCTGTTTTGCTTGTCGGATCTCTTGTGTGGTGTGAAGTCTTGTATCCTGCAACAAAAAGAGCCCTAATGGTAAGAGTCGAAAAAAGGAAAACACCAATCTCCGTTTTGCTGTATGCTTCATACTAGTCACATTAATAGTATGGCAAACAAAGTGTGACTTAGTACAAAAAACAAGGCAGAGAACACATTACGATTTCCTTTTCCCAACCACCTTTTTTCCCTTAAGCCTCACTTTAGCCTTCCGCTTCTGTGAAAGACCAGTACCCAGTTGAAATTCAGATTCAGTAGTGCCATCAGGAAGGGAAGACGCAATGGAGGAAGAGTCAGACTCGCCTCCAGCATCATCAGAGATGGGTTGGAGCAACTCAAAGGCATTAGACAGGACTATAGGTGGGGGTTGCAGGGCTGTTGGAGGAAATGGTGAAGTCCGAGGACTATTCCTCAACGACCTGTGGTGCATGATGCTGGTGGGTTCTCGGGGAGGTGGCATAGTACTTGGACCTGGAACTGGGTCCGGGACAAGCTCACTAGACTGGACAGGTTCAAGTGTAGGGTGGGGTCACCACCAAAGGGGGTTCAGCACAAGTGACTACCAGCATTGAGTCCTGGAGTACAACAGGCACAGGGACCTGCAGTAAAGGTTGCGCAACTGCAGAAGGTGGTGCAGTTACGGTGGTGCGAATATGAGCCTTCTGTGCCTGTGTAATAACAAATCATTGATCAATGCCACCATCATGAGTAGCCTGATTATGAGCAGCCCACTGACAATTCTGAAACGTGTGGCCCATCTCGTCACAAAGATTGCATTTACACTCATTCAAGCAGTGGACCCCTACATGACCCATTTCTCCGCAGTTATTACATTTCATTTTGTCACATACACTACTAAGATGTGAGGGGTCACCACACCGGTAGCAAGCCTTAGGTTGACCTGGGTAAAACAGGACCCCCCTGTCTCGACCTATAAAAAAAGAATTAGGTAAGTGCACAGGACCAGAATCGTTTGAGTGTAACATAACTTTAAACTACCAACCCCCAGTCCAGATATTTTCTGTGTCCAAGATAGCTTCTGGCTGCCCTTGAACATTACAACGCTGTTTCAGCCAATAAACAACGTCAGTCACTTCAACGCCTTCATTCCAAAACAGAATAGTGATAGTCTTGAAAGCAGGTTTAGAAAGGGTTACAGCCTGAAATGGGGTCCATAGTGTAGTGTTTCGCAAAGCATGGTACTTAGACCAAAAGCGCTCCAACCCACGTGGCGTTTGAAAACTAACATCAAATGTAGATTCACCTGAAATATGAATTAGGGCATATATCTCATGAGAAACAATTTTTAATGACTCTTTCAAGAGTGTCCGTGCTACATACACATGGTCCGGAGGCTCAGGCAACCCTCCCTCATAAGCCAATCGAACAGCATTATGCCGTTTAGCAGCCAGAATCGGGAACTTAAATAAAGAAGAAAAGGAATGAGAAGGCTCTACCTCTTTAGAGGGTGGCTGAATTAATGCCGAAGTTTTGGTTGCCACGGGTTTGTCATTAGAAGAAGCCTGAAGAGGAGAACTTCGCAAATGTTCCAAAACAGGGTTCTGGGTTAGCTCTAATTCCATAGGAAGACACAAGGGATCAGAAGAGACCACAGACATTTTCGGTGTATGCTGCAACTCTGGAAAGTCCTCGGGGTGGGGGGACAGTTTAGGAGACGGACCTGAGACACATGTTCCTGCCGAAGGTTCATGCACCCATCCAGCACCTCGCAATGCCGTGTCTACTGACCAGGTAGGTGCAGCTAGGGGATCCACAGCCGGGGGTGCAAACGTCGAGGGAGGCAGTATTACAGTAGGCAAAGCAGAACCAGCAGTCAGAGCAGAGGTGGCATTCACCGTGGTTGGTTGAGAAGCAGACAGTGTAATAGAGGCTGTAGATACGCTTGGAGGCACTGAACACGCTAGCACAGTAGTCGCTTGAAAGGTCGTAGTTGACAGCCCCTCAGAGCCATCAGTTTCAGTGGGGAAAACATCCCCAGCCAATCTAGCAGTCCGGATCCGTTGTAACTCCTGATGTAGTTTCGTTTTTATGATCGCAAAACGGCGTTCTGCCGCTGCTAAACGTACTTGAATTTCCTTCTCCACCGGACAGGTAACATCAGAGTCTGAGGAGGAGAACTCCCCCTTAGAAACAGCATAAGATGTAGGAGAATCCATATTGGCTTGACATAGCAGAGATTCTAGAGTGGTAGCCTGTACTTCAGTGTCATTTTCTCCAACAGAAACAGAAACTTGCTTTGCATCAGTGCGTGTCGTCGTGGTCTCCACACAGTCAGAGACAGGAGTTGAGACCAGTCCTCCTGTCTCCATAGCTCTCTCCGAAGCAGACAAAGGTGCATCCGCCATCTTGGATGGAGGTTCCCCCACTGTAGACTAGGGGAATTTCCCTGGTGTCCTGGCTAAATTTCCCTCATTCACTAAAAAATACCACCAACAGCTTAATCTGGTTCAAGGTCAGTTGGCATTCATCTGTATCCCCCTCCCCCGGGTCGTGCCTGAAAATAGGCATGATTTGTCTAGTGCACTTACCCGGTGAACAAAAACTAAATAAATAAATAAAAATTCTGAAATATCAGAGTCCTTTTCTTCCTTGTCTTCTTCAGTGGCTTTTGCAGCATGATGCAGTTAAATAAATGGTATCAAATGGTCAACATTGAAGAACAATTTTATGACCATTTATTATGGCTGCGGTTGTCTGGGGAAATGGGGGCAAGACGCCCATAAAAGTTTCCATCAATATCCTTACCCGTAAGAAACATTGTGCTCAATAACCAGATGTCAAGTCTATTTTTAAAAATGTATTTGCTTTTGCTGATGATTATATTTTGTGGTAGAGTATTCTAAGCATGTATAACACTTTGTGTAAAGAAGAATTTTCTTTTATTAGTTTTGTGTGAGAAACTTTGTAGCTGTAGTGGATGCCCCCTTGTTACCTTGATGCCTTACTGGAATTCAAAACCCATTTCTATAAAGAGAGCTTGATCATTTACCACATCCCACAGAAGTAACAGATCTCCCCGTATCTCCTTGTCTCCAGTGACATGCGTTTCATGGATTTTAGTCATCTGGTATGATCAAGATGTTTTAATCCATTCATTTGTTTTGTGAATTTTCGTTGTACTCTTTCAAGATTTTTACTTTCTTTCTTACATTGCGGTGATCGTAACTGAGAACAATAATCAAAGTGGGCCTAACATATACCCCATACAGAGGTAAAAGCGCCGTAGCATCCCTTGATGTTACTTTTTATTGTCCATATATCCGGTTTGCTTTACCTATAATTTCATTTATTTTGTTCTGAAAATTGAAAGTCATTTGAAATAAGAACTCCCAAATCCCGCTCATTTGTTGTTTCAGTTAAAATTACGTCACCTATGCAGTACTGATGCTTGGTATTTCTGCTCCTACGGTACGTGACTTTACACTTTTTGATGTTCAATGTCAAGCCCAAAGTTTTTGTCCAGTTCAAAACTTTATTTAAGTCACTTTGGAGTGAGATAATACATTCCGACCCCTCCTATTTTTAAATCATCTGCAAACTGTATTGTATCATTGCCTATTTCATCAGTGATGTCAGCAATAAACAGGTGGAAAATGTATGAGCTCAACACCTACCCTGGGGTACACCTCTTGAGATCACAGCTAGACTGGATGAATGTCCATTTATGACCACTTTTTGTGTTCTATCCTCCAGACACTTTTCTATCAAAAGTGTAATCTTTTTGCATACACCTTTTATTTTTAACTTAGTAATAATATGGCCATGGGGTACCCCTATCAAATGCTTTACTAAAATCAATAAAAAAATGTCATAGGGCTCCTTATTATCAATATTTTTGCTGACAATCTCATAATAACACAGTAAATTGGTCAAACAAGAGCTTTTTTTTACAAATCCATGTTGTGTACTGTCAATGGTGCACAAACTTGTGTCCAGACGGTCTTTTATAATGCCTTCAAGAAGTTTGCCTATTAAAGATGTAATGCTAAAAGGATGGTAGTTTTCCACCTTTGATCTTATCTCCTTTTTTAAATATCAGAGTGATGTTTGCAGTTCTCCGGTCCATTGGGACAACACCAGAGTTGATATTACTTTCAAATAGAATTTTTAGTGGTTTGATAAGATGCTGTGACATTATGTTACTCATTTTACCAGCAATGTTTTCAGGACCTGGTGAGCAATCATCCTTTATATTTTTGATTTTTATGTTCTATTTCCTCCACCATGACAATAAATTTGTCTTTCGCTGATACTGTAGATCAGAACTGCTTGGTATATTATGTTTTCTGCCATATATGCTACTACAGTAATTAATGAAAATATTTGCCATTATTTGACCATCATGTACGAAGGTATTACTATGTTCCAAGGGACCTAACTTAGCACCTGTCTTTTTAAGTGAGTTGCTATAACCTTAAAAGGCTTTACTGTTATTTTTGATTGTATTTTCAGCTAGACTAATTTCCAAGTTATTTTTGGATTTTCGTATTTCTTTTGCACTTTGTTTGAATAATCTTGAGTATATTCCAATATTGTGGTAGTTTTTTTTTTTTTTTTTTATAAAGCCTGTATAGTTTCTGCTTTTTCTTTATTAGTCTCTTGATTTTTTAGTTTAACCATCTAGGTCTCATTACATTTCTTCTGTTGCTTTTCAAATAATTAGGGATATAATTATCACACATTTCCATAATTTTGCTTTTCAATTTCTCTATATTTGCTCTGTGCTACACCCTTCAAGTAAGGTGTTCCAGTCCAGCATGGATAGTTCGCTGATTATCCTTGTTATGTCAGCGTTATTATAATTATAGAAATAGCTTCCATTATTTGATAGAATATAAGGAATTATGATGTTGAAAGTCACTGAATTGTAGTCGCTTGTTCCTAGTGGTGGACCAACTGAAGAAGTATTTATAATAAGATCCTCTGTTCCTAGTACTAGATCTAACAAGCTTGTCCCTCAAGTTGAACTGTTTACGTACTGGTTTAATGTCAGATATTCACGTGCTTCTAAAAATAGTTTACCATGTGTTGATTGTGCTTGTTTATTTGACCAGGAAATATCTCCTAAGTTAAAACCACCCAAAAATAAAACTTTTCCTTGTTCACATGCTGCTTCCTTTTCTTCTATTACGTCCGAGCTCACATGAAGGGCCAGATATTCAAAACTTTGCACCAGGTAAAAACCATTTGCACAGATTTCGCGTGGGATTAGCACAGGTTTGCTATATTCAAAAGGCCAAATAGTGTGCTCAGATTACATTAGCGCTGGGCAAAATCATAATGTATGCAAGGGGCAAACTGAGGGTGTGTGTACATGAATACAGATGCAATGCTATATTCAGTGACTAGCACTGCTCAGAGTGGTTTTGCATGACTTAGCGTGACACTTAGAGCGGTGCACATTACCACCCAGGAAAAGGTAGTCTTAACCCTGGGCAATCAGCTTTGTGCGACATTTTAGCTTTGCGCGGTGTTTGCGTGGCTTTGCGTGATCCTAACAAATAAATATGACACATAGACAAAGCCAGACATAGAAGAAACATGCTGCTCACTGATAGCATCACAATGATGCCATCATCTTCCACCAGTCCCAGTCACACCAGGCAGTAAGTGGTGACCCTGCCACCAATGGACAGCATGGCAGTGTGGCCATAGAGCATACACCTGTGGACTACTCTTCTGTGGACACCAACAGATGCCAGCACACACATGCAGCACTGTGGGCATGGAGGATGTTGAGGGGAGAGTGTACAGGTGGCCAGGCTGTGCCACAGACCAAGTGTGGCCACAAGGCTGGGACACATCACGTAGTGCACATTGGCCAGTATTGGGAATACCCCAACACCAGTGTGCCTTTCTGATAATATATGCCCCCTAGCCACATAACACACAGCTGTACAACTGCCACAGCACACAAAGCCAGATATGTATATGTCACTGTGAACATCCCATGCCAGAGGTGCAGCATCTGTGGGTCACACAACAGTGTAACAGTAATATCCACTGTCAGTAAACACCTGCATGTTGGGCGTGTCACTGTGTATAGTGCAGTCATCAGCACTGCCCTGCACAACATAGGCAGTGCTGTGCCCACAGAGTACTGCCCCCCCTTGCTACTGTAGTGTCTGCTGTGTAGTGTAGCATGACCTACAGTATGACAGTTGCATGCAGCACGACCACCATCTGTGCCTATGCTGTGTTGTCCCCTTGGGTACAATATTCTATGCTATGCTGTACTGTTTACATGTAGCCTACAGCTATCATCATGTACTGCCAGACTGACATACAGGTGGATCTGCAGTCAGACCTGGCCAGCTCCTGTACTTCCAGACTGACCTACAGATGGAGCTGTTGGACCCTACGGTAACACTGGGCAAACTGCATGCAAATCAGGGCATAATGAGATGCTAAATCTGGATGTTTGCCCAGAGACTACCTACGTAGGCTCATTTGCATGTCACTTTTGAATATGGCAAAGTTTAGCACTGGGCAAACATGTTTGCACTGGGCTAACGGTTTAGCCCTGCGCTAAACCCATACAAACATGTTAGCACTGTGCAAACAGTTCAGGGACTATTGTACAGTTTTGAGCACTGTACTTTCACATGCACTGCTGCCTGCAGCTGTACTGGTTCCATACATTTGCTGGCACACACATTGGCCACATAGTTCACCTCTACCTACCTTCACATCACTGTGTACTGTGTTGCTGTTGTGGTTTGCACATCCTGGTTGCTATATTCAGAGCTGTCTTATTCCAGGGCTAAGTTTGCCCTGCACTCCCAGCCCAGTTTGCCCAGCCTTATTCCCACGCTGTATTCAGAAGCTGTTTGCCCCAGGCTATTCCTTTTGAATATAGCTTGCTTTGTGCTCCAGGCTAAGTTTGCACGCTGGGCAGTGTTAATTTAGCCCCAGGGCAAAGTTTTGAATATCTGGCCTGAAATGTGATATCAGGAGGGTGGTACCAATGTCTAATAGTAAAGTTCTGTTTAGTGTCACTAAGTAATTTACCCTAGAGAGTTTTGGTGTTGTTCATAACACCCTGTCTAATTTTGGTGTTTGTAATATCTATAGGTTTTTAGGAACTATTTATAAATAACGCAATTCCTCCACCCCTTTTTGCTTCAGTTTTTATGGAAAGTATAGTAGCCTGGAATATGCTTTTCCCATAAATTTGTGTCTGAGCACCATGTCTCAGTTATTGCAATCACATCTGGTTTAATTTGTGATATTATGGCAATTAAATCATCACATTTGTTGTTAAGACTCCTTGCATTAGTCATATAACATTTGATGTTATTTTTAAAACAATTATTTGTTTGTATAGTTTTGCCATTCTGATTTTCATTTGACCTCTCATTCAATTGGAGCATGCAGCACCCCCCCATGTTAATCAGTTTAAATGTACAGCATTTGTAAAGCTTTTTCCCAGTATTTAGTTCCCTTTTTTGTTGAGATGCAATCCATACTTTGAGTATAGACTCTGATTTGTTTTAAATGTGTTCCAATTATTTATATAAAAAAAATGCCTTCAGTAGCACACCAGTTTCCTAATCTGGCATTTATCTTTTTTATTATTCTATTTTTTTCCTCATGTGCCCTTGGAATTGGTAAAATACTTGATAATGCAATATTTGACCCTTTGCCCTTAATTATGCTACAGAGTTCAATCAAATCACTACAGATGTCTTTTCCACATGATTTTCCCACGTCATTTGACCCCGTATGCACTATTACTGTTGCTTCCTTATCTATGTTAAGCCTATTTACTGAGTTTTTAATGTCTATAACCTTAGCTCCATGGAGACAGGTGACTGTGGTGTTAAACGTATCACTTTTACAAATCTCAGAGTCTGTGAATCTAATTATAGAGTCCCCTATCACAAGTTTTTTTGTACCTCCATTAATGGTTTCATTTTGTAAGTCCATGTCCTCTGTGATACCTGTGTCCTTTGGTGTGGTGTCATTTAAAATACTGTATCTGTTTGAAACTGATATTTCTTTAGGCCCCATAGCTCTCTTTCCTTTTTTAGCTTTCTTATTTTTGACCATCTTCCATTCATTTTCTACTATCTCATCCATTTCTTTCATTGCCTTCTCTTTGTTGCCTGGTACTCAACATCTGACCCAACTGAAGAATCACTGGGGTTTCATGCCCTTTTGTTCTGTCCATTACTTTAATTTGCTGTTGGTTTGGTTCTGTAATTTTTTTTATACTTTTCAGGTGGTTTATTTCTTCTTTTAGGCTGAGTATTTCATGTAGAAGAGTGCTGTAGTTAGTGCACTTTTTACATATAAATTGTACTGTGTTGTTCTCCTCATACTCCCGGAGCGTATACATTTTGCATGTAGTGCATTTTAGAATATTCCCATCCAAGCAGAATATATCTGAAAACTTCTCTGTAAAAGTGTCAGGCTGAGCCATTTTTTAATCATTTTATTTATCAAGGTGTTTGTAGACACCTTATACTTGACACCCACTGATAATACTAGGTCTCCCAATGGGAGATGTGAGCAGTTTATGTCACTTGATTAAAAATCTGGATAAGCACTACTGTTTTTGCAATGTCAATCCACCCTGGATCAGGCCTGACTGTAGACCTTATTTGAGACACTATACAGATAAAAAGAGAATTTTACTGTCTTCTCAGTGCACTCTTATGGAGTCAAACCAGAGACTTGTGCTTGAGATACACTGATGGTTTTAGTTTGTTACACTTTAGACTAACTACAGTATAGTTGCTCTGTAGCATGGCTAGCATATAATATGTAAAATGAGACAAAACTTGGCCTCTTCCCTGCTTTCCCCACTTTACACGAGCTAAGATGCACATGTCTTTGCACGCATCTCATGCATGGGTACACATTCTCACCCTGCTCACAGAGGGGAAAGTATTTGACTGCAAAGTGATCCAGAAGTGATCCGAGGGTCATGGCTCCCACTTGAGAGCCCAAAAACTTTTAAAACTTATAAAACCTGACCAAGCTCCTTTCAACAGAGCCCACTTAGTCTCCAAGGGCTACTAATGCCCTATACATTTTATTTTGGCCTTTCTGTGGAAGTCTGTAGTTCATGGGGGTTCACCTGTGAACTACACAGTCTGCCCCTTCCTATTTCCTGCTTCACATTCCAGCAGAAACCTACCTGAGAACTCCTTCCACACCCACAAGTAATATTCAATTTTAAGAGATATAAAAGTAAAGGCAACAAGCTGGTAGCCTGTCTCATGGCTTTGTACTATCACACAGGTCAGCAAGTTAGTTTTCCTGATGCTCCACTCACAGAGGGGTGCATATTTGACTGTGAAGCAACCCAGAAGTGGTCCTAGGATCATGGCTCCCACTCAAGTGCCCCAAAACTTTTAAAACTAATAAAACTGGACCAAGCTCCTTTCAACAGAGCCCACTTAGTCTCCAAGGGCTACTAATGCCCTATACACCCAATTTCAGCCCTTCTTTGTGAGTCTGTACTCCGTGGGGGCTCAACCGTGAACTACACAGTCTACCCCTTGCTGTTTCCTGCTTCACATTCCAGCATGACCCTCCCTCAGAACTCCTTCCACACCCACAGGTAATATTCAGTTTTAAAGAAAGACAGCAAGCTGGTAGCCTATCTCACAGCTTTGTATCATTACGATTAGCAAGTTAGTTTTTCAGCCATGCTTTGTAAGGGTAAAGAACAGACAAGTGACCCTTTGTTTCTGTAATTATTTCTCCAAATTAAAATGAGTGTCTCCAGTAGTGTTGCCTTTGAGGAGTAATGTCCAGGTTTATATAGATTTTTCCACTCTTACTGAAATATGCGCCCTTAATTCTTGCAGATTTCAGGACCAGCTTTCAATCAATCATAAAAGCAAATGTCACAAGTATAGTGTTCTATTTATTTATTGATTTATTTATAGTAAGTAGTTTGATAGGCTGCAGTTTAATCTCAAATTCAGTGGACCTTTGTGGACATTTAAATAAGTTTACTAAGCTGGGAGATAAGTATCTGTATAATTCATTTAAGAGATTGTAAAATCTTTGATTTAAGCAAAAGTTAATGATAGCAGGGCAAATTTGGCCTATACTTTTAATTTTATTTTAGTTTGCCACCTATAGTATCTTCTGACTTATATGATACCCTTTTTGCATTTTGTGTATGCTTTATCACTTTTTTATAATCAAAATAATAAAAGGAGCACTCCTTTTAATATGGCCCTGGCCAGGTTTTCATCAGTACTCTCTGTTTTTTTTGAACACCTGTTTTCTTAAGATCAATTTTTTTGTAACTATAATGAACTAGCATATAGCAGACACTGCTCCATGGCCTTATGGGGTAACAAGATTACAGAAACTGCTGACAATACCAAAGAAAACAATGGATGAGCTATATCAAAAAGTGTACTCATTTTATTTTATTTTATTTACTTACAGTATTTAAAATCTGGTAAATCCATGAGCAAAAGTCCCATTTTCTTGGGTGACCAGATATAATAAAAAATATTTACATTATATACAAAATAAATAATAAATAAAAGAAAAATAAAATACATAAATAAATAAAATACTTGAACCTAGTTACTAAACTGAAACCATATATCATACACAATTCAATATTCTGATGTCAAAAAATGTGTTTCAAGTCCAGATTTAAAACTAGAAAATAGATCTCCATGTTTAACTTCAATAGCAGCATATTGTAGAAATAAGGTAACTGATACAATAATGACCTCTGACTTACAGTAGTTTTGACAATTGGAACATTAAAATGATTTTGTAGTAATTAGTGCACATGACCAAAAGAAATATGGGGTGAAAAAATTGATAATGAAGTATTATTTTGGATGTGAAAATAAAGTGGTAAATCAGACTTGAAATGGGAAAGGTGGGTATCATACAAGTCAGGATATGAGGGGCAAGCTAAAATAGAATAAAAAAGAAAATGTCAAAATTTTCACCACTGCCATGCACTGCTGCTTTAAAGATCAAATGCACACCTATTTCATAAGAAGCTTGAATTCACTTGAATACATGTCCCTGTGTCATGATTAGTGTTTCCTAAATATAGCATGCTGTTTGGTTTTGTGGTTTTCTTTAAATCAGCATCTGTTAATGGAGTTTGCCCTTTAAGGGGCAGACCATGTTGTCCTGGTGCACCCCTTCCCTCCTGTAAGGATAGTTGTTCTCGGAAGGGGAGGGATAGGGAAGGGGAGGAGCCAGGAACCAGAACAATGGCCAGGTAGCAGGAAGGGGAGGGGGGTAGGGTGGCACATAAGGGACAGCACAAGGGAGCCTCAGCCACTTTTGCTGGAGTTTTTGATGATCTTTCTGAACTGCAGCACATCAGATTGGCAGCGAGTAAGGAGAAGGTTTGGGATTGTTCAGGTAAGAGGCAAACAACTACGGTAGAAGAGGCTAAGGTGAAGGAGGTAATTTAAAAAAAAAAAAACGTATATAGATCGGTTAAGAAGAAAACACAATAATACCCTGGGCTTTATTCTGTGAATTTATGTTAAGTCAGTTTGATATGAACTCAGATGTAGCCTGCCTTGTTGTGAAACTCATAATATTAGAATTGATACTAGTGGTGCTAGAATTGGTAGGAGCAAGGTACGGTGGATCCAGGCATGAACATTACCTGGAGGCAGTTTTTGGAAAGTTAGAAGACGCTGTTTATAAGGGCGAGAGCACCACGTGGTAAAAATGTGGGTCAGTAGTCAGGGCAGGAGCCCAGATTGTTTGAGAACCGAGTAGCTGGGAAAGCAGAGAACAAGAATCATTGCCACAAAGGATAAGCTTACAGTTGTAGGGGGCAGGGGCAGCGCATTGTTGAGCACACGGTCTGGAATTGGTAGTCACGCTGCAGCGGGCGGCTTGCACTGCGTGCAGGAAAGGCAAGTCGTGGCTGGAGCAGTTTTGTGGATGACTGGAGGTGTTGTTGGTTTGGAATGAGATGCGTTGCTGCTGGGCACACTATAGATATGGCGTATTGTGTACATTCTTACTGCAGAGCATTTGGTTTGCTGTTGCTCCGCGGAATTGTGTGGTGAATTTAAAAAAAAAAAAAAGAACAAAAGGGAGTACAACGAAACGCGTGTTTAGCAGCTGTGGGGTTGGTCCAGGAAGGGCCAAAAGGAAATAGAAGAAAGAAAGCCAAGAGGGGGGGTGGGCCACGTGGTCAGCAAGGAGCTGGGCCTGGTAGGGCCTGCCGCACCTAGGTTACCTGCCAAAATCGCCACTTAGAGGAGTACTGGTGTCAGTGGGCGACACGCTAAGGGGATGCCCCTTTTTACAATGTGCACAGGAGGAGTAAGGCCGCGGAGCCGCGATGCATAACTGAGGGTGGAAAGGTAGAGGTTGTGCTGAGTGGCGATTTTTAAGTGGAGACAGAGGGGGAGGAAGGGGAGGCGCTGGGGCAGCAGGCCTTTGGGAGCGAGGACTAAGGCACAAGCACCACTATAGCAAGCGGCATGTGATGGCAGCATGCCAGCGGGAGGGGCCAAAGGTAAAATGGCACCTGTACACCACGGGGGATGGCAGACATGCCATATAAAATGAAGGTGAAGCCGGGGGGGTTTGCTCAGGCACGCCATGCGGCATGGGGCGAGTGGGCCCGAGGGGATGTGGTTTTTTGGCCCAGAAAGGGGAAGGGGGTTGTTGGGGATAAGGGGACCAAGGGAACATACTGGGCATGTGGAAAGGCAGGAGTGCTAGTACAAGGGGCAGAAGTAAGGAGCTGGGGACCCGGGGGGTGTGGCAGGACACGTGGGGATGGAGGGGTGCGAAAAGCGGATGAGAGTTTTTTGGCATACCGGGTAGGTTGGTGGAGCGTGGATGCACAGGGAACACAAGGGGATAGTGAGAAGGGACCCCGAAGAGCTAGAAGTCGTAAAAATAAAAGGACCACGTGGCGTGACGTCACAAGCGAGGCGGTGGTATAGCCGGAATGGGAAGCTTCAGTGCCACTGCCCACAGAGACCCATGTTGTTTCCTCAAACCCGCGAAGCGGGAGGAGGGTTCTTAGGGTTGCCACAGGACTTGAATTCACTTGAATACATGTCCCTGTGTCATGATTAGTGTTTCCTAAATATAGCATGCTGTTTGGTTTTGTGGTTTTCTTTAAATCAGCATCTGTTAATGTGCTCTGCAGTAACTGAAACAGTCAAGAAACAGTGAAGATGTTTCTGTCCCTGAGTGAACAATGACATAATAACTGTCCAGACTGCTGCTTCACCACTTAAATCCCTGATTGCCTGAATAAACTGTTGCAGTTCCTATTTAGAGCAGTCTGTAGAGCTAATTGTTTTCACTCAGAGTTTACTAACCCATCTGGCTTGTGTTTAGAGAGATATTTTTAAAATCTATCTTACTGTTCTCATAAAAAGTTGATAATTTGGGGTACAGTGCTGATTTATAGTGACATGAATGAATGTCTGTGAGGAATTACCTTTTACTGTATCACATATGTCAGTTCTCAGTCATCAAAACTCTGCATTCTATTCTGGCTATGTAATACAGGGTTGTTTAATGGATATAAAATACATCTGCATTCCATTAATTCATAGAAGCAGTGTGTCTTTTATGTAGCCTCAATAAATAGGTTCATGTGACAACAATTTTGTTTTTATGTCAGATTGACCAACATGTGTCTGCCACACTGCTGTTTCTGGAATATGTACTGTATGAACTCATAAAATTCAGTCCTTTGTTTGGGTCCATGTGAAAATACATCATGTATGTGTATAACTAGAAATACTATATGGCATCCTGATGCCCCTGTCTCCTGCCTCTCAGTTGAGGCTGCTGCATGCTGCTTCCCTCTGTCCCCTACCTCCACAGTCAGGGTCAATGCACACTGTTACCCTCTTTTCCTAGTCCCCTCTGACAGGGCTGCTGTGCTCTGCTTAACCCTAGAGTGCCAGGGCCTCTGCCTTCACAGTTTGGGCTGCTGCACCATGCTGCCCCAGGCCACCAGAGGTAGGGCATTTGCTGCACCCTGATACACACTTCCATTGCCACAAATGGGCAGGGCTGCTGCACCACCTGCACCCCGTCACATAGTTAGGGCTGCTGCACCTTGAATCCCCACTGTGTCCTGCATCACAGTCAAGGCTGCTGCACTATGCTGTCTTCTGTCCTTTGACATCACTATGCCCTGCTGTACCATAGGCCCTCTTGTCTCCACAGTTAGAGTTATTGCACCATGCTGCTCCCTGCCACTAGAGTCAGGTTCTTTGGTACACTGCCCGAAACTACCAGATAGAAAATACAAAAAATACTTCCATCTTGTGTTATAGGGTGGGTAATAGAGGGTAACAGGGTGTGGCAACCTAAACTGTTTGTGTAGGAGGCAGCAGGTTGCAACAGCCTCACAGGAGGGCAGAAGATAGGGGCTTTTGGGACAATGAAAAGGGGGAAGCAGAGAGCTGCTGCCTCAGCTGAGAGGCAGGAAACAGGGGCATCTGGATGCCATATAGTATTTCTAGTTATACACATACATGATGTATTTTCACACAGAAACCCTCAAAGAACTGAATTTTATGAGTTCATACAGTGCATGTTCCTGAAATAGCAGAGTGTGGCAGACACAGGTTTGTCAATCTGACATGTAAATAACATTGTTATCTTATCACATGAACATATTTATTGAGGCTACATCAAAGACCCACTGCTTCTATGAATTAATTGAATGTAGATTTATTTTATATCCATTAAACAACCCTGCTTTATATAGCCAGAACAGAATGCATAATTTTGATAACAAAGAACTGACATCTGTGATATAGACAAGGTCATTTCTCAGACATTCATTCATACCACTTCAGTTCAGCACTGAACCCCAAATGATCAACTGTTTATGAGAACAGAATGATTTTAAGCTAATCTCTCTAAGCACAAACCAGATGGGTCAGTAATAAACTTTGAGTGAAAACAAATAGATCTACAGACTGCTCTAACTAGGAACTACAACAGCTTATTTAGTTAATCAAGGACTTAATTGGTGAAACAGCAGGCTGGACAAGTATAATGTCATTGCTCACTGACAGGGACAGAAACATCTTCACTGTTTCTTCACTGTTTTCAGTTACTGCAGAACACATTAAAGAGCTCCTGACAACGTTTACCTTGTTTGGGGTTTCTGACACCCTGAGATCAGTTTTAACAAGTGTAGCCAGCATTAGTCTTTAAAGGATCATTTATACCCCCTTTGTACTGCAAACCTCATACCACCCATGATCTATATAGTTTTCCTGCATTTGCCAGATGCTGCCAGGCTAAACCATACGTGACGTAATTTGTATGGCTACACTGAACCGCTGAGAAGAGAATCTGCGACTTTCATCCCCTGACCCCCGGTTACTCATACTCTGTAATTGTTTTCCTTTTTAGATCATTATTGCTGCAGGTAGCAGTCATTGTGTTCCTGCGATTGGGAAGCGTATAAAAAAAAATCTGGTCGGAAACGGTGTTTGCTGAGCTGCTGTCTCAGACTGTCTGTCCCTGTCGGCTGCCACTTTGTGAGAGTATGGGAAGTGAAGCAGCAGCCTGTTACAATTTTGCCTGCAATTGCAGGGGATTTTGTGTGAGGGAGTAGAGTTCCTTTAGTTCATTAAAATGCGCTCATATGTTTGGTGCCATCCACTGTCGGCTTTTCATGTTAGCTGGCAAGAAACAGGCGCATAAATAAACTTCCGTAGTAACAGTAACATCCCTTCATTTGACAGCATTAGGTGTCACTGTCTTGCCAGCTGACATGAAAAGCCGACAGCGGATGGCACCAAAGATACGAGTGCATTTTAATGAAATAAAGGAACTGCAGTCCCTCACACAAAATCCCCTGCAATCGCATGCAAAATTGTAACAGGCTGCTGCTTCACTTCACATACTCTGGCAATGCGGCAGCTGACAGGGGCAGATAGGCTGAGACAGCAGCTCAGCAAACACTGTTTCCAACCAGATTTTTTTTTATACGCTTCCCAATCACAGAAGCACAATGACTGCTACCTGCAGCAATAATGATCTAAATAGGAAAACAATTACAGAGTGTGAGTAACCGGGGGTCAGGGGATGAAAGCCACAGATTCTCTTCTCCTCAGCAGTTCAGTGTAGCCATACAAATGACGTCATGTATGGTTTAGCCTGGCAGCATCTGGCAAATGCGGGAAAACTATATAGATCATGGGTGGTATGAGGTTTGCAGTAAAAAGGGGGTATAAATGATCCTTTAAAGACTTATGCTGGCTACCCTTGTTAAATCTAGTCTCAGGGTGTCAGAAACCCCAAACAAGGTAAACGTTGTCAGGAGCTCTTTAATATATGCTAATTTAAAGAAAACCACAAAACCAAACAGCATGATATTTTCAGGAAACACTAATCATGACACAGGGATGTGAATTCAAGGAAATTCAAGATCTTTATGAAATATGTGCATTGGATATTTAAGTCCCATGTTTGGTATAACAGCTTTTCTAGGAAGTGCAAATCATGAATCATCAAATTATGCAGTCCCTCATTGTTTCCAATATTTTCAAGCTTTCTAGAAACAGCAACTGAGTCGCACATCAAAGAGTTTCAGTCTAACCTCTGCTTAACATCAGTATTTTATTTTTGCAGCTGCTTTATTTGTTTTAAATGATTGGCTGCTTGTTTATCTAACTGGTCAGCATTCTTATCCATTTTTGTAGCATTCAGATAAACCACTCCTATCTAGTGGCCTTATAAACACTTGAATCAGGCCAAAAACATACCCAGTATGTTCCTTAACACTGAGAGAAATAGAAGAAGCTGAAATGATAACACTGATAAAAAACTGCAATCTATATAATAATGTTATAGCCTGAAATAGCAGGAACACTTTTGGGGGCACAGTCAGAATGTAACAATCTGGTAAACAACAGGTGTACGTGGTATTAATGCTGAAATTAGAAAAGGGGAGAAGTTAATTTGCAGTGAAGGGAGAGAAATGTTATTGCAATTAGAGCGTCTGTATAGCGTCTGCTATTTAGAGTCTAGTTTTCCCAGGTGTGTATTGATGCAAGGGGAAAAGCTTATTCAGTAGCACATCTGTTTTTGCTATTGGCATGCTGAGACTGAGTTAAGCAGCTGGACTGTGCCATGTTTAAAATTCCTCCTAAAATAAATGTTTAAAGTAAATCTTGCTCTTGATGAAATATTTGCAGACAGTGACTCCTGGGGTGGGAGAGCACAAGTAATTCTAATTCCTTCTCAGAATCGGACATGGAAGTTTTGTTATCTGAGCAGAATATAATTCAAGGTGCAAAATGAAGAAGAATGAAAAGATCAGACAGTACTGCCAGTAGAATGGACGTAGCATGTCAAAGTGGAAAGAGGCAAGGCAGAACAAATAAAAACAGTGAAGATACTAAAACTAGAAGAGGGCAATGCTGTGCAAATAAAAATGATGACAGCACCGGCCAACTGGCATAGTAGTAGTGTTACCATCTGTGGCACTAATGACCTGGGTTCAGGAGCAAACTCAGGGAACTGGAGGGCCAGCCTGGGGGAGAAGGATCAAGCATCCAGAGGATCACTCTCCTTCCCTAGGGGTGGCACAACAGCATGTGCATGCCTGCCCACCGGAGGTGGCTAGGAGACAGGACACTGGCAGCCATAACATGTGAGTGAGGAGCAGCAGACATCAAGTACGTCAGATGTAGACGCTCACAATATGCCACCCTAGATGTCAGTGCATGCTCCTTAGGGGCAAGACAGAAAACAGAAACACACCCTGCCTGGCATCATAAGTTCTGACCCTCCGCAGGCCCCACACTGGTGACCTAGGTGCCTCAGGATGCTGGATCCATGACAAGGTGGGTTGAGGAAATCCCCACAACCCTGCCAGTGGGGGACTTGGGGATGATGAATCTAGGAGAAGCCAGGGGGCTAGTTGGGGGGGAGGGTTGATGTCGGGGAGGTCAGTCAGGGCAGAAGGGGGATAAACAGAATTTAAAAAAAGATGAAGGTACTGCAAGCGGAATGGGGAAAGGCAGAACAAATAAAAATGATGAAGGAAGCACAGGAAAAAGGAGGCAAGGCAGTACAAATTAAGGGTGTGTAGGGACCAAATATTATCTCCTGAATACCACAAATAGTAGGGCTCCAGAATATTCAAGAACTTTTCCTGAATCAGTGTTTGTGTAACCTTTGAAAAAAGAAACAGAAACATCTCCCCTTCCCAGCCCAAAACCCAGTAAAATGTAACACCAATTCCCCACCTCTTTCAGAGGCCCACTACCACCTTCCTCCCACCCAGTACTGACAATCTGTTAAGCTTCTTTATTATTTATAAATAAAATACCCCGATGGATGACTGGCACAAACTGCCAACCTCTATGGCCAGCCATCACCTTTTAATGTTAATGAATTGCTCATTTAAGTATTGTGTGCTCGTCACCTTCTCATAATGAGAACTGGGTGCTGGAGGAGAGGAGTCAGAGCAGAGTGCTGCCAGAGTGGGAAGAGATAGTGGATATGTTTTAAGGCACAAACACATGCTATATTAACATTAAAATATGGTGACTAGCCGTGGAGGCTGGCAGGTTGTACAGGTTACCCATCAGGGTATTTTATTTATTAATAATAAAAAAATATAACAAATTGTGGGTGCTAGGGAGGAAAGAGGGTGGTACTGGGCTGCTGATAGAGGTTGGGGGAAAAGGTTACATTTTACTGAGTATTGGGCTGGGGAGGAAGGTGGGAACTGTTTTTCTCTCCTTTTTTTTCAAGCTTAACCAACTGCTGAATAGCAGGTAGGTGCAAATTTCTTTGTTCATTAAGTCCCAGCCAGCCCAATTTAATATAAAGAATACAGTGATGCATCAGCTGAGGGGCATTAAAGGAAATCCACCCACAGCTAAGCCTGGATGCCTCTATAATATCGCAAAATTAGCAGGAATAATCTCCAGTAACTTTTAAAGCCCTCTGTAGTCAACTTAGAGTTTTACCTTTGCCTCACGTCTGTTTTTCCAGGCCACCCCCCTTTCTGCAGGTTGCCATCTCGGTCTGTTTGCTAGTCTTGCGCTCTCACTTTTGCCCGAGAAAATGACGTGCAATCGCCGCCTATACCTTCCCATTGTATTATCGAATTCAAGCTCTGCAGCTTCCGTGCTTGATTCTGTTCCCTTGGCTACACAGTTGGCTTCAGCACGAGTGCCTCAACTTCTCTGATTGGCTACACTGTGACACTCATGATTGGCTCTAGATTTCTTTTATCCCTTATTGGATGTATCAAATTTTACCCAGCGCACGATTCGGCTGAAAATGGCATACTTTGTTCCCAGATTTGTATTCAAGCACAGGTATTGTAGTCAGTTTGCTGTGACCTGAACTGCTGAGTGAAGTAGAACAGACTCAACATCTGCCAGCAGTGAGCAAGTTATCCGACAAGGCAAAGGTGTTCATTCCCACAGCAAAAAGCAAAGGTTAGTTGTGTCTGCATTATCGCTTACAGCGTGTTTGGCCTGTCTGTTGTACCTCTCGGCTACTTGCTCATCTTTGCGATCTCTAGGCAGCCCACTCTTTGCTTTTTTCCCCCCTCTCCGACTACAGTGAACTAGCACAGATCGTGAGCCAGTGGTGTAGACAGCGAGAAGTTTTTGTGTAGTGAGCGGCAGTGGTGTAATTCACCAGCTCCTAGTCCTTTGCCACATGATAATTCAGGAGCCTGCCATTCTGTAGTGGATTTTGTTTTTCGCGGCGTGGGTCTGGTCAGGCCATGTCCCAGGACAGAAAGAGAGAGAGAGCATGCATCGAAGTGTGGCCGTGTGGCCTGCTGCGGCAGTGATATTTAGATATGGGGGGGTAGACGAGACACATCGCGGCACAATCTAGCCTCATTAGATTTTTGGGGAAAGCAGGATGAGTGTTAGCACACCACCAAAGTAAGCAGAGTCATCAGGAGTGGACGGGAGACTGACTGCTAGTGAAGGGGCCGGAATCAAAGGAGCTGGCTGGTAGCTGCAGACTGCATTACTGGTTAGTCCTCGTTTTGCTGTTTGCTTCATGCCCGCTGCTGCGTCTGCCTACCAAGGGAGCTGCCGGCTTTCCTCTAGCTCTGTGATTCCGGTGGTGGTGTAAGGGTTCATGCCTTATGGCCTGGGTGAGATTGAGAGCATTGTGGTCTTTTGTGGGGGTTGATCGGACCATCGAGTGTGCATTGTTCAAGAGCCTAGTAGGCTAGCAGCACTCACTTTTTTAGAAGCAAGTTTTGTCGGAGCTGAAAGGCAGAGCATAGGAGAATACAGGCTGCTGGATGAGGCTGTGAGCTGTGTTCTGCAAGCAAAAGCATTCAAGTAAGTGTACTGCAAGTACTTTAAATGGGGAGATGGGAGACTGTGCCGGGTGGTAATGCAGTGTGGTTGGTGGGTGAGTTGGGTTTTGGGGGGTGCGGCACAGAACAGTGCCAAACAAGCAAAGAAAGTTGTGGGATCGAATTTCACAAAGCTAGCGGGGCAACAAACTATTTATTTGACATTTATTTTTGCACCAGTTGGGGCCAGGGAGTTAGGGAGCACCCTGTCAAAGAGAACTCATGCAGTTTGCAAGACATGGTAGTGTTGTGTCTGAAGTGTGCCAATGGTTCTACCATTCCAATAGATTTTGACCAGCACAGTCAGCAACCGGACTGCAAAATATAACATTGCTGCTCGGCTTGAGCAAGCAAGAATCCTAAGATAACTTGCAGATTGTTTTGGGTGGTCTGCATTGTTGGCCTTGTCTACTTGCATGCACTGTGTCACTGTTTAGTTATGTGCTGTCTCTCCTGTGTAACACCTGAGCCTGACTAAGACTATTGCCTGCTTTGGTTAGGGGCAGGGAGCGGTGGCAGGTGGCTCTTGTTATTTTGTGGGAGGGGTTGTTATATGGGTAGCTTATCTTGCATACAGGTGCTGGGCTATCCTCTGTGTTACCTAAGTCAAACTGGAAAATAATACCATGAAGTTGTAATTTTTTTTCTGAGATATTTGAAAATTACTGTTCTAATTGCTGATTGTCATGTCCTAGCTACGGTTCACAAGCTATTGGCAAATTAGTGTTACAAGGGTTCCTTTCCTTATTGGGCTGCTTTATGGCTCCATGCGTATGCATAGCATTATGCACTAACTGGCAGCTTGGTGGTTGGGCCCCTGTGTTCCCACCAACACATTGCAATTCAAAAAAAAAGAATCTTTTCAAAAAAACGCCATTAATGTATTACTTAGGGTTGTTTCTACACCAACAAAATAGTGGTAATTCAACGCTGGGGTTACCACTACTACCGCCCCACCACCACTCTACCCTCCATACACCAACATGCATTGGCATGTGCATTGTGATTGTTGTGCTTCACTCTCACCACAGTCTCCTATACTGTTTCTTTACACATGAAATGAGGTGAGACTTATGCACACCAGAATGTGTGTGGGTGGTGGGTTTGGTAGTGTTGCGGTGGTAACCCCAACGTTTAATTTCCACACTGTCAATGTGGAAACAACTGTACCTGATGCATTAACTGATGTTAGAAATTTTTACTATTTATCCGTAGATTTACTTTTTGTTGGCTAGCGCAGATATTCTGATTCGAGACTGGCTGGTTGTGAGTGCAGTTGTCTCCACCGCCCCCTCGCCGATACCAGAATTACTCCTCTGGTGAACAGTCACCTATGACTGCGTGTATATGCTTGAGAGGCAGAGGATGAGAGACTAGAGCTGTCAGCGGCAGGGTGCACGACTTTGAGCACACAATTCTGTTACTTTAATCTATCTCTCCCTCTCATCTATGTGGTTCCGGGTTTTGGTAAGCAGCCTTCATTAGCTATATTACAAAACTGGCATGGAGGAATGGACTACGTGTTTGCAGATGACACCAAGATCTGTAACATTCCGGATGCCTCAGAAGGGGTGGAGGCGGTAAGGAAGTACCTGCTGAAGCCTGAGAAATGATCTGGTGACTGGCAACATAAGTTTAATTTACTAATCACAAAATTGCCAAATTATGCACATGGCACATAGAAAACCTGTGGAAAGCTACTGGATGGGGATGGGTGTTGCTGACAGTTACAAAGGAAGAAAGGGGCATGGTGGTTATCAGGTAGGATGACTAGAAGATGTCAATGCAGAGTACAACGGCAGATGGGAGTGCCAATAAGATGATGGCATGCAGCCTGCCTGCTGTTGCAGTACTTTGATGTGCGCTTGTGTCCCTGGTTCTGGTGCAGACCCGGGTGCCAGCAGGCTGGATGGGGTTGTGGGGGGGTGCAGTCTAAGTGTCCAATGCACTGCTCAGTTCCTCCAGGGGTTTTGTTTGTTTCCTGACTTGGGGGTGTACTGACCTCTAGAGGAAGCCAGGAGGTATAACTGGCTTGGCATCCAAACTAATGGGAGAGGGCGACAGACACCAGGGAAACCAATGGCATCTCATATCACGTTGCGGGGGGGGGTGTACTTACAAGTACACCACCAGGAGCAACACCAACGTGTTGGCCCGATACTGGGTCCTTCCCCAGCTATCAAAGGTGCAATAGGAGGTCCCCGATGAAGACTTGATCCCTTTGGAGGGTGTTATAGGGGAAGCTGCACTCCCACTGCCACTTTGCCTTGGAGTTAAGTCCAGACACCATGGGTGAGACCTCTGACAGCTGGTGGCAGACTGGGAGTTTGGTTCAGCTTGGTGGTGGCGGTGGGTATGGGTATAAAGAGTTTATAGTGCATAGGCAGTGGTATCGCCAGCATGAGGCAGGAGATACTGATGTGACTTGAATCATCAATGTAAAGTAATTTCTGCCAACTATTAGGGATGTCTGGTAGATACTGATGTTGTAAGAGCATATACTGCATTATTATCTAAACCAGATCAATGTGAAATGTAGTAGTAGTAGTACCACTAGTACCAGTACCTCAAAGGCACACAAAGTAAATGTGAGCCATTTGAAGATGGTACTTTCCCTAGCACGATTGCCATTGAACAAGGAAAGCAAGGTAGTGCCTTACATTACACTGCTGCAATGCTGAGATATAGTAATACATTGTTGTCGTGCACTACAAACAGGAACAGTACTTGGGTTTAGCTCTGAGTGATATAACACTAATTACTCACACAATGCAAACTTTTTGCCTTTGATATCATTTTCTGCCATAAAGGTATTAATAGTTGCTGGTTCTACAGAACAATAACACGTGCTAAAGCCTTTTGCTTCCTATGATACCTTTACTCCTTCATCCTACCTTTTGTTCTCCATCACAATATGGCCAGTTGTACTTGCTGTTTGTGTTTTCAAGCTAAAAACACACATACTAATAAACTATGGACTTTGGTGTGCCTCTGTACCTTTACAAAGTTCTGACGCAACATGTTATGGAGCAGAAGAATTGAACCTGTCGCGCACATACAGAGACAAACATATTCCTCTGGCATTGCATCGCAGCAAAAAGTAAGCACTTCAATATTGCTTAGTTTTGGCTCATTTAATTTCTAATACTATTGACCTTTGTTTTTAATTATTGATATGGTGTGTTTCACCTAGGCAATCAAGATCACATGGCTCAAGGTGGGAGAAATAATGCGCCATACCAATTTGAGCCACAGTTTGAGGACCATGAGATGCCACAGTGCAGCACAGTCAACAGTGGTGACAGCAGTATTGACAGTGACAGTGATGGCTATGTGGAAGGATTCCAACTGCCCAATCCACGTTTGGAAAATAGAGAGTGGTGCTTGTGCAATAATTGCACAATTATGAACACTGCTGTTGAGTGCTATTGCTGCATGGAGTCCCCACATTGCCATGCGAAATGTGTGAGTGACGTTGGTGTCCATTACTGTATGTCACACAACAAAGCATTCCGTCGCCTTTTCCTGTATGAAGAAAGCCTCAAATTACTCAGTTACCAACTACGGCATTTCCGTGGACAGTCTGAAAACATCCAATGGACAAACAGGTATGTGAAACTGAAACTTATGGAATTTTTATACTTCATTAACTGTCAATAGCGATGCTCAGTGTATAACTTAAATCTATTGCGTATCCCTTTCAACAGTGTGTTTCTATGCAGTGGTAACCAGAGATACACTGGCCATTCGCCACAGTGCCACAGTGTTGTGGCTCTCAATGCATGCATTCGGCTCGGGTATAACCACATATGGTCACCACCTGAGGCAGGATTTACCAGGTTTTGGACCTGGCACAATGCCAGTTTTCCTGTGTACAACTTGGCGTTGTGAATACATGGAATTCACAAACCCCAGTTTGCCAACACAAACTGGGATTGTACAAAGACGTTCCATACATAGGTCAATCTTGATATCTGGTGAACATAAATTGAATGCTTTACTTTGACAGTAATAAGTGTGAGGGATTGTACAATTGAATAAGCCCATTAGTCAGATTACTTATTATTCTTGAAGGTGTTGATACAACAGTTTTGACTGTGAGCAAACTCTGGTGTGCTGTATCCTGCTCTTGCAGGCAACATGTCACCACAATGAGTCATGGAGAGAGTGGCGACATGATGGAGACGTGTACTAAAATGCCATCAGAATAGGCATTATGTTCTTTCATGTCTGCTCAGTAGTCAACACCCATACTGGGCATACATTTTGCTGACCCACCCCCACCTCTTGTGTTCTCTCATATTCTTTCCTGGGTATTTCCCCAGTATGGTACTTCCACAGCTTCACCATCCTCCACCTGTTCCCGCACCTCTTGAACACCTCCATGGTATCTGCCTCCACTAGTCCCCTGGGCAGCACATTCCATTGTTCCACCACCCTCTCAGTGAAGTAACTCCTACTCCACCACTCCCCAACTTCCACATGAGTCCTCGTGTTGCCCCCCCTTTGATTAAATTATAACACCTCTTCTGAGACTCCCTTACAGATCCCTTCTACATAATTAAAAACCTATCATGCCCCCCCCGTGGCCCTCCTCTACTCCAGGGTGTACATTTTGAGCTCCCCCAGCCTCTCCTCATAGATTCTCCACCACCATGCCCCAATTTCCTTCCTGTAGACCATCTTTAGGAGGGCAATGTTTTTTTTTAGGTGTGGCCTCCGCAACTGCATACGGTACTGAAGGTGCATCCTAATCAGGCAGTTATACAGAGGAAGCATCACATCCCGCCTTCTGGAAGTAAATCCCCTAGCGATGTATCCCAGCATTATATTTTCCTTGGCTGATGCCCTTCTACATGTCTGGGTTGTTCATTTTATCATCCACCACCACTGTCCCCACATCCCTCTCTCCCTTTGAGACTTGTAGTGTGTCGCCCGTCAGGGTCTAGACTTGACCTGTGTTATTGGCCACCAGGTACAGAACACTGCATTTTCCATCATGAAACTTTATTCCCCACTATCTCAACCACCTGTTTAGAGACGCCCGGTTCCCCTGCAGGGCCACTCTGCCCTCCTTCCCATCCACCAATGCTCCCAGCTTTGAGTTATACACAAAGAGACTCACTCACTCCCCATACCCTTCCTTATGTCTAACATAGGCGTTAAACTGGAGTGGCCACAGGATAGATCCCTGGGGGACTCCCCTAATGACCTTACTTGGGGATGAGAATATCCACTTCCCAACCATCACCCTCTGTATATGCTCAGAAAGTCAATTCTTGATCCACCTGATCATCTGCCCCCCACCACTATTCCCCACAATTTAGCCAACAGGCCACTGTCGGGAACTGAATCAAACTCCTTGCTGAAGTCTAGAAAGAGGACATCCACCAGCCTACCCTGGTCCAGGTCACTCATCACCCAATCGTAGAACTACACAAAGTTGCTCTGACACAATCTTCCCGGGATGACTCCCTGCTGTCTATTATACAGGTAACCCATTTGCTCCTGCTGCACTTCCCCGCCTCCAAAGCCTTTCTCTCCTGTCTTTTGCTCCCATCTGACTGGTCCACGCTTTGTGCCCCCATGCCATTCCACCCTGTTCCAAATAACTAGCACTCCCTATGTACTGCAGTCTCCCCCTTGCTCCCCTGATCCTTCTCCTTGCTGTGTCTCCCCTCGATCCCTGCTTACTCATACTCCATGCACCCCCTCTGAATTTCTTGCCTGTCCTCCTGCCCTTTTCCCTCCTCCCCTTCCTATCCGACCCCCCGCCCCATCCACCTCATCTGCCCCCTGCTCCTCATCTTCTTCAAGGTGTAAAGGGTCAAAGTGCGTACTAAGCCTAATGACTGTGCCTTCCTGTTCCCCCCCAACCCATCATAGTTCCCTTCAGGCATCCTAAGCAGCCCTTTTTTTTTCTGTCTGTTTTTGGGTTCTGTAGGTTTCGACGTACAGGTCACCTATCTCAGAGTGCTCCTGTGTCCCTTGTATGCCCACCTTTTCTCCTCCTCCTCCTCCTATGCACAAACCTTCATCTCCAGGTGCAGTAACATATGCAGCCCCGATTTCCCTACTTTTCCGTCCTTCCCCACATCTCCTCCTCATGTCCTCCAGCTGCCTCCTAATTGCCTCTACCTCCTCCCTAAGGTGTGCCATCCGACAGCACACTGGGCATCCTCTGAAATTCCAGGCCCAATCAAGTACCATGGACGCCCCACACCCTGTACACCCAAGCACCCAACCAAAGATGTCCACTCTTGTGTGACATGTTCCCATCCTCATCTTAGTATCTGTCCATGCCAATCTGTCCACAAGACAGCGCACACCGTCTGAGCGAATGAATACAATCCTCACACATCAGACAGAATTGCATTATAAACTGGTTTCCCAAAGCTACATAAACACCTATCTAGTAGCTAATAGTTGTCTACTTTACAACTGAGTGTTCCTCAAGTCCAGCCCACTGTTATCCAAGTTGGCCAAGGGAGGGGAGATGGGGGAAAATCCAAGCTCTTTCTTCAGGGTGTTGCAAAATTGGCTGAGCTATCCCCTTTTTGTAGCCCTTCCACATTTTCAAATGTGTGCCCTGTGTGCAGATTTGTTCACCTTCTCTACAGCTGTTCCTCTGATCAACAGTGCTCCCTGTCATCGACAAACTCTCCCCGGCTGCTCATCCTCCAGTGCATCTCCTGTCATGGTCCCTCCACAGCTCCACAGTCTCTGATATGACCAAATTCACCTGGCGCCAATACAGCCCCTGGCAAGCAGTCCCAGCTCTTCCCAGAGGATGTCCTTTGTAGTATGTTGTTTTAGGGCTTTGTGCTGCTAACTTGGAGACCTGTGTTTAAATCCCACTGCCCCACTTGCATACTGTGTGACAATGAGCAAGTCATTTACGTTCTTTGTTCTCCCATGTCATACCCAGAACTACACTTTGTCTCTGTGTACCTTTCAGGGTAATTCAATTCTCCATTCACTTTCCCCATAATTTCTCTTCCATTCACCATACATAAAGACACAGTGGTACCTGGTTTCCCAGAATGATTCACAAGATCACGCTTTTTGTGTGGGTCATCTGCATGTGTAGCAGCTAGACTTAATTTATGTTATAACTATGTGGTTTGGAAATGCACAGTGAACTATGACATATATACCTCATTATGCACAATATGCAGTGCAGGCATGTGGAGGGAGTAGTTTATATACTTCATACGTGACTGAAGAGGTCAGTCCCCCACTCCCCCCTACCCCAATGTACCATGGTTCCCTCAATGACACTAAAAGATTCATGACACATGTTGGTGAACTGGAAGTGTGTGGTGCAGTCAGTGGTTAACTAGAATCTGCAGCTTATCCAGTAGGTAGGGAAATGGGCAGACTGGGTGGGCCAAGTGGTCTTTATCTGCCGTCAAAGTCTATGTTTCTGTGTTTCTATGTCATGATGGGGTGTACACTGGCCTGTGATTTGCAGAATATCAGCAGGTTTGATTATATTAAAAAGTATGAATTCAAATTAAAGGAACACAGGGTTGGCCAGTCTGCCATTTTCTGCACTCCTAATACATTTTTCGTGTGTGTGTAAGGTTTTAACTTGGAGCATAAACACATAGGATTAGTGTGCTCCAAAGGGTGTCAAATGGAGCCATCAATTAGGACAGGTGGTTAATCACCCAGGTTCATTTCTATTATTCTGTCCTGAGGTGATAGGTTTATTTTTATAGTATGTGATAAGCAATTCGCTTTGTATACTTAATTTGTTCCGCAGAACTCAATAACAATTAAAGTCCTTAATAGACTGTTAATTGTGCATTTGGTGTTGGACAACTTCTCTCAATATGGGTATACACTCTGGTATTCTCATAGAGACTACAGTAGAAGCTCTTCCAGACTTTAAGTTACCACACAGAGCTTCTTCAAACCATTACCAGACATTTAGAATCCAACACTCAACAGCTCAAGGCTGCCATGGATGTTTTTGACACTTCCTCCTCCAGATCACCATCATGCCTGTGCAACCTTTGTTTTTTACCAGGCAGGTTCTGCCCTCTACCGGCAACTCCCATTGGATACCTCTGAACATGGCGTACCACAACAGTAGCACTCTAACCCCCCCTTGCCTCCCTGCTCACCATGCTGAAGTCCCCTTCTTCCTTGCACATCCTCACCCCTCCTTCCGTTCACCACTGCAAGCCATCTACTCGCACTTGCAACAATCTGGAAGTCAAATGTACTCCACTCCCTATCACCACTGACCAACCCCTCTGCCTCAGTGCTGGGCATCCCACACACCCCCGCATTCCCTTTTTCTTTCTCTTTTTCTTCTTTTTTTGTTGCTATCCCCCCTTCCTCTGCCCTTGACTGGGCCATCCCACCTATCTGTTGACCTAGCTTTGTTATTACTCACTTCTGTCTCATTCATGTTCGGCTCCTCCCTAACTAGCATGGCCCCCTTGCCTGTACCTTCTTCCCCCATGCCCCCAAGTTTTTGTGCCTCCACCCTGCTCACCAGTTCATCCTTCTCCTGCCCCTCCACTTTTCTCCTTTCCTCTGCCGGTCAGGGTCCCCACCCCCTTCCCTTCTCACCCACCATGCCTCCCCCCTTCCTCCCCAATTTTGGGTTGCCTTAACTAACTGCCCCTGTCCTGTCTTGATCCTCTATAACACTCCCCTCCTCTACTACCAGACGTATGGGGTCAAAACAATTTGCGTGCCTAAGAACCAAACCCATCCCATCACCCTATCTCGGTTGTATTTGGACAATCCCAGAAGCATGCCTACTTCTTAGGGAGTATCCACCTTTTGGGCTTACTCTACTGGTGTCCCCATGTGCCCACTGAGTACCCCCTGTACAACTCTTCCTAAGCCTGACTCATCAGCGCCCGGTGCAGTTACGTGTGCTATCCCTTGCCTCCTGCTGTTCCAGTACCTACCGTATCTCCCAGCTGTCTTCTAAGTGCCTGCTTCTTAAGCTGTGCCTACTGGTGGCACACTGGGCAACCCCCAAACTTCTAAGCCCAGTGAAGTACCATGGCTGTGATACACCATGTTCTCCCAACCACCCTCCCAAAGATGCCAGCTCTAGTGAGGTAAGGTGCACTCACCATCATAGCAGGTTTTTAGTACCCCCCGGTGTCAAAACCAATCCCACATAGTTTCCACACTTTCCACACTAGTGGCTAGATGACATGCCTACAGCCATGACTACCTAAGGTAAGACCACTTTAGGAGCTGGATGATGGGGCAGTGGGGCTCAGTCTGATGGAAGCCTTGATGTGTGAAGAACAGAATCCTAAAGCATGGTTTAAAAGAATTGCATTTGTTTCAGTGTAGCAGCAGTGAAGCATTATGTGTCACACATGGGTTGTCACATATGTTATAATGGTGACTATGTTTGGCATTTAAACAAACCATTCATGACCCAGTAACTCGCCTGTTGCTTTTTTTTTTTTTAGGATGTTTCACTTTGTGGCGTATCATTAGCTACATTATCTGGATTATATGAGGCCCTTGTTAGCAGTTACGGACATCGGTTGTATTCCATCATCGTTGTGAATCCCATACGGGATAATTTTCCATCGGATGAAGAAGACTATGTTGGCTTTCTGCCATTCGAAGGATTCTGGGTATATTCAGAGACAATGAATGGCTAACGTAATACTTGTGACTAAGTGCGGGTTACTGTATCATTGACAGTAAACCATAAGTTCCTTGTGCCCACATGCATACTGTGAGTTTTGCTCAACAATCACCCATTTTTATCCAAAATTGCACATGCATCTCTTTGCACAGAGTGCGTAATTCATGCACATAAAATTCTGTCTGAATAACATCAAAACTCCCTCGCAAACTGCTGTCAAAACTCTCTTTTTAGAGACATTGTCCATTCCAATGAAGGTTGGTTGAGGCTAATGGTCAGTAATTGTATGTAGCAGTAGACGAAACTATAATGTGTATATGTATTATATTCTGTTCTTTTTATGTTATTGACTGTTAACTATTAGTTTCAAATGTCAAGGCTGTAACACCTTTAATAAAAATGAAAAAATGAAATCATTGGAGTGAGCTTATGCCTCATTTTGAGTACTCATTGGTGGTAGTAATAGTAGTAGTAAAAAAAAAATACAAAAAAAAGGTAAAATGAAAATCCGTTGTACCACAACGGTCACTGGACTTGTTTGTCCTCCACTTGGAACATTCTTTAATTTTAGTAACATATTCAGTGCTAGAATGCATTGCATATTGTACTGTGGAAATGGGACAATGCTGAAGTATGGTTTAGCTGTAACATGAATAGTTGGACCTAAGTGAAACATCAGTTCTTAAAGCGCTCTAATGTCCCCTAGATGGTGCAGGACTTGCACCATGAAACACATGAGGAGGGGTTTAGGGACCTCAGTATGTAGTCCATGTAGTAAAGGAGACAGTGGGGGCCAATCACAAACTTTCAAGTACATCAAGGCCATTAACACACTGCAGGTAGGGGAACCTTTTCCATTGTAGACAAAGTACCAGAAGAAGAGGGCATAAGATAAAAATTGGAAGTGCATAACAGAGGTAATGTGAGGATGTTTTTCAACCTAAAAATGGTTGCCGAGTATTCGAATCGTATGCCATAGGAAGTAGTGGGGGAAAGCACAGTGTAAGGATTTAAGAATGCATGGGACATGCCAGTGGGAAGTATAAGGGGGGGATGGAATGATGAAAAGGCCTTGATCGGTGTCAGTGGCCACATACAATGTATAGGGCTTAAGGGAAGACAGGATGGGACTCGAGGTCTATATCTGTGAGCAATTTCTATGTTTCTAGTGTGACATTTTTTCATCAGTGGTGGTGGAAAAATACACTAATGATGGAGAGCAGTATTTATAAAGTGAGAATATAGGCTTGCAAGCCATGTCCTGGACTGACTTCAGAATGGAAGGTTCGGGTTGGGGGGGGGGAGTAAACGTCGGCTGGCGGAGTATCCAGTGGCAACAGTGCATTTATATTGAGTGTGGGGTGGAGGACACTGATCAAGCACTCCAAGCACTAGTTGACAGTGCTCCATCTCCCCATTATCAGTAAACCTGGATCACAGTTTGGTTTTCACAACTAGCTGGAGACAACATGATCAGACATGAATATAATGGCAGTAAGTAACCAACAAAAGAGATGGGGAGTATCAAAAAAAAATTGGTAATTGTTGTGGGCACGCTATGAGAGTAGGGCAGGGTAATTTTTTCTGGCCTAGTCCTGGAACATGCGGAGCATTAAAAATGGAGTTACAGAGTAGCTGTCTGTAAAGGTGTGTGTTGGGGGGGAATAGCAGCATAGCTGATGGGGAGACACTAGATCACATTGTTCATATTAGGTTCACGGCGCATATTCCTGAAAAACGGGCATGGTGGCGGTGTCCCTAGCACACCCTGACAGACTGGGTATATGTTTCTGTATTGCCAACCTTTGTAGTGTGTAAATCCCACTACAAAACACATGCCCTAAAATGCATTCTTGCGATTATACAATGCTGTTCTTCGAAATTAAAGTAAAAATGAATTTGGTTCAAAGAAAGTAATGATTTGATTATTGGGATCTTTAATGGTTGCATGTACACGGTCATGTGACATGTATTGACCAACGAGGTTGCAGGATTTTCAAGACCCATGTTATTATGACCGTTATTCACAACAACATAGCGAAACCTCTGACTTACTTTAATGTTCCACAATGGCATACACTGACGTTTGCTATTGGTTGTATGCAATAATATTAATAACATTTATTTGTATGGTGCCTTCTCCAAAGCCTAGGTGCCTCACATTTTAAAACAGCAATAACAATATAAAGTATAACACGCTTCAATAAAATCAAACAAATATCCATAAACTAAAAGAAGGTGCTCAGTTGTTAAAAGCTTGAAGCCACAAATACGTTTTTAATGATTGTTTGAATGCCTCCACAGTTGTGCACTCCCGAATCCGAGGGGGTAGGGAATTCCAAATGGTAGGGGCTGCAAATTCAAAAGATCTTGCCCCAGAAGATTTTAAACATACCCTTGGAATTTCTAGCAACCCCTCGCTGGCTGAGCGGAGTGATCGTCCAGGGCAGTAGGAAATCAGGAGCTCTTTCAGGTAGTCCAGGCCCAGTCCATGTAGTGCGTTAAATGTCAGCAAACCGACTTTATAGGTGATCCGCCACTGTACTGGCAGCCAGTGCAGTTCGCGCATGACAGGCAAAAACTGGCACGATGGCAAAGATCCCATCAAAAGCCAGGCCGTTGCATTCTGCACTAGCTGCAAGCGGCGTATTTCTACCCCAGAAAGCCCTAGGTGTCAAGGGAAATGCAATAATCTAAGCTCGAGGACACAAAGAAGTGGATCAATGTAGGAAGGTCATCGGATGGAACCAGATGCCTAATCCTGGTGATATTCTGAAGATTGTAAAAGGAAGATTTTACTACAGCCGACACCTGCGAATGCAAGGTCAGCCCTTTGTCAAAAATTATCCCCAGGTTACGCACCTGTTCTGAGGTTGGGAGCGAGGCACCAACGAGAAAGTCCCGAGGGCAAACCCTCCCCCGACCCCTCTATCCGATGACCCGGATCCACGGCCAAAACCTCAGTTTTGTCTGAGTTCCACTTCAGCCTACTGGAATCCATCCAGTCTTGGATTTCTTTCAGACAGTTATTAAAAACCGATACAGCTCCATTCTGGTCGGGTGCAAAAGATAGGTAGAGCTGGGTATCATCAGCAGAACAGTGAAACCACAGCCCATACCTTCTTACAATGTCTCCGAAGGGGAAGCATGTACACCACAAACAACATGGGTGAAAGAACCAGGCCCTGAGGAACCCCACATGACAGAGAAGTAGGGTCTGAGAAACAAACCCCAGACACCACTCTCTGTGTTTTACCCATGAGGAATGATGTAAACCACCTGAGGACTGTTCACGACAGTCCACAGCTGAACCTCAGACAGCCCAACTACACCTCATGGTCCACGGTGTCAAATGCTGAAGAGAGATCTAGAAGAACCGAGATGGAACGGTTCTTCCAATCTCTAGCCATCAGGAGATCATTGAGCACCTGAACCAGTGCTGTCTCGGTACTGTGTCTCTTACGAAAACCAGACTGGAGTGGTTCATAGATGTCATGGATGGTCAAATGGTTCTCCAATTGTGCAGCCACTACTTTATCACACAATTCCCTATTAAAGGAAGGTTAGAGATAAGTCTGTAGTTTGCATGGCAGTCTGGGTCTAAGGAAGCTTTCATCCAGAGAGGTGTCACCACCGCCTCTTTCAGAGAGCAAGAAAACTCTCCAGACTCCAAGGAGCACTAGACAATCCTTGCCAGAACCGGACCGATAATATCAATACATCCAAAAATTAGGGAAGTAGGTCCAGGATCCAAATTACAACACGTAGGGCACACACTCTGGATAATCAGCATGATATCCATGAACTCCGGTCGGCCAAAGGTACGCCAAGACAATCGAGGTGTAGTGACCGCACACTGATTGATACCAGCGCCCATAGAGTGTGTCATCTGGAGTCCCACCCTGATGTTGGTCACCTTATTAGCAAAGAATCGAGCAATTTCATTGTACTCTAATTGCGAAAAAGCTTTCCGCACATGTAGACAGGCTGGGTTGCACAATCTGTCCATGGTACAAAAAAGCTGAACTGGTCGATTCTGAGTGGCTGCAATCTCCCTGGACAGAAATTCTGCCTTCTTACGGGAGATTGCAGTTTGACACAACTCCCTCAAAGCCCCATCAAACCAGGGAGATCGAGGGCGAAGAAAGAAAGGGCGAACTCAAACGAGGGCAATGGAGTACAAAGTTGTCGAGACGGCCAAGTTATAGGCGGTCACGAGAGTCTCAGGATCATTGCTGGTAAACGAGGTGGACGATAGGTCAAGTACCGCCTTTATACTCTGCAAACTTATATTTCATAAAGGGCGGTATTTGACCATCTCCGTTGGGGTAGATCTAATGGGGGGGTATAAAAACTAAACCCCACAGTGCAGTGATCAGACCACCTGACTGGTTCCACCTCCAAGTCAGAAGTTTCGATCCATAGGAGGAAGACTAGGTCAAGGGAATGACCGTGTTTATGGGTAGCAGTGGTAACCACCTGTGTCAGACCCAGAGATGACATCAACCGGAGGAAGTGCTGACTAAATTGCGATAGTTTGTCATCTACCCAGCCATTCAAATAACCCAGAACCATCAGTCTTGGTTATTCAAATGCCATGTCGACTACAAAGTCCATCACTTCCTGAAGGAACAGTTTCTCATCACCGGGTGGACGATAGATGAGAACTATCTGACAACCTGCACCTGCTACAATGGCACACTCAAATTACTCAGTCTCCTCAACCAGTACACTCGTGAGGTTAAGTTCAGTCTTGAAACAGACCGCAACCCCCCCCCCCACCTCCTACAGTCCAATCTTGGGCGATGTATCACCGAGAACCCGGCCCGAACTAAAGCCTCCAAAATGGGGCCAGAATTCTCATCCAGCCAGGTCTCGGTAATGCAAGCCAGGTCAACCATTTCAACAAGATCAGCAATAAATGCTGTCTTGTGTTTGACCGACATGGCATTGCCTAACACCGCCCGAGTTGGACGAACCCCTCGTACCTCCTGAACCACCTGCCGACTTAATTCAGTCGTGCCCTTGGGTATGGAAACCATGCATTAAGGACCACGTTTGGAGTTCCATTTTGCTCCAGGGTGTCTCTTGACTCCCACCACCCCGATAGGATGACCCCGCTTACTCACCCTCTGCTGTTGGCTCCCCGTCCTCCTCCATCTCCTACGTGCAACACCAAGCACTCTACAGCACTGGTAAACAATAAATTCAAGAGGAGGCGTGGAGAAAGGGTGGAAGGCACGAAGGACAGAGGGTGAGTAACGCACAACTGTGGGGGCAGACAAGCGACACATTCCACACAAACTCAGACAATTGGAGCCTAAAAGGACACTTAATTACTACTAGAGTTCCTCAAAGTACATAAATATAATTCCACAAACCTTTAGAAAAAATTAGCTAACAGTTCAAAAATCAATTCAGTAAAACCAGATGTACATGCTTTTACTGGAACGTAGGTATATAGGTGTGTCACAGTATCAAGGCACATTATTATGTACAATAAGAAGTCATTGAAATGACACAGGGGCATTGTCTCTGTGCTACCATGCAGTCCATAACTTCTATCCATGCTCAACAACCAGTATTGTGAACTGCTCCATGTATGTGTTTCTACTTGGATGTGCAGTCATTCTGTGACAGTCATTCATGTTGGCAAACAATCTGCAAGAACCATGCCCAGTGTTTGGCATTACGTGATTTTCTTTATATTGCCAGGTTCAGGATACCGAGATAATACAAATTGGCATTGTGTTGATTAAGGGGGACCATCATGAAATCTTGATAACAGTCGCTGTACTACTTCATGTTTGGGAGGACACGGTTTGTTGGCTATGTTCTGCGGAATCTGTGGAACAGACATTTCGGGTAGGATGATTTCCTGTCTCTGTACTTGTAGCACTTGAACTAACATGTTGTAAATATACTTATGTGATTTTGCATCAAAGAGTGGTTTGGCAACCCATTCTTTCTTCGCTTTTGGGTACACCACTTTGTAGCATTTATCCCCCTTCTGACCAGACATTGCCGTTGGGTGTTTTACCACTGCTTGTTGCCGCTGTACATTGGCATTGTGGTCTAAGATTGCCAGCATTATGCGAGCCTTCATTCCTGCATGGCTAAAGCACTGGGACTTTGGGTAGTACGTACATAGAAGAACATGAAAAACCTCTATGCTCCTAGTGTGGCAGAACTGCGTTACATGCTTCAAGTCGTTGATTAAAGCACGGTTATTCACAATTTTGCTTAGAGCACTATGCGCAGTGTCACCATAAACCAACCACTTTGTTCTGTAAGCGTGTTCCACAGGCATTTGATGATCACAGTGATGAAATGTTTGAGCCCAAGACCAGCTGTACGTATTGCTGACATGATATAGTAGTGAGAGCCACTTTTCCCTAAGTAAAGTCTCATCACCTTGACATGCTTCAGATGCCCACCAAAGATGATTTGAGATGCTGTGGCACCACTCCATGAGTTTTTCATTACCTCTGGTCTTTGCCTGAATCAAAATTTTTTTGCATACACTTTTTGACAGGTGCCACAGATCGAACTGGTGTGAAATCATTGGGTACTGCTGTTGCATCAAGGCGCCAATTCCACTGTGATGGTCTGTGGCAATGACCGCAATCTGAATATTGTTCCCTAGCAATTTACGCACACAGTTGTCAAATGTCTTTTTTTCTAAAGCAATGGATATAATGCCTGGCTGCACTTGCTCCAGAGAAAAGCCAACTATTTTGTCAGAGTCCAAGTCCATCAATGTGTAGCTGCAGTACTTTGCTGAAAAGCCAGTGCTGTCGCAGCGACCATCCCCTGCAAAACGTAATGAACGTGTCTGTATTTCCTGAATAAGAGTCTGTTCCTCCATGTCCCATGACTTTTGAACCACAGGGAAAAGGTACTTTCTCTGAAAATCAAAAAAGGTTGAAGAAGAAATTAACTGCAGTCCCAGGTACTCTGTAAATTTTTATATTTTAGCAAACACATTTCCACTGAATAATACAGCAGCTGCAGACAGAATGTTTCCAGCCGGCATTTTTCCAATTAATGGTTGTGAGTGCCAGCATACTATCTGATGTCCATTGATGCATGTTACTGTTACTGACAGCACAGAGCCAATAATGCTGGTCTTCTCCACCTCATCTGCATGACATTGACATTCATTGCAAACTAACTTTGAGAACAGTGTATCGAGGCAAGACTCAAAGACTATGTACTTGGGTTGATGCACAATGCCGTCATCAGTTTCACAGTCGTTGAAGCTTATGTCACTGTCTGTCGTGTCAGTGTCTGGCACATAATAATCACCTGAATCTTCCATCTCTGATTCCATGACTGTCTCGTGACTGTCTTGACTGTTTGTCCAATGATCTTCATCAGATGTGTACTCTGTATGATCTGGTGCTACCAATGGTTCAAAGTTGTATGGCACAATGTTGGGAAGTGGTGAAGATGTAATCGGGTACGGAGCTTGAATGGAGCTGGTAGTGGCAACAGGAGAGCTTGGTGGTTGTGCAAAATATTGATGGTCTTGGAGTGCCACTTTCACTGGAATCACCTCTTCTGGAAATTGTGTTCCAACTTCCGCTGTGCAGGATACCATCTGAGTACTGGCACTACAGAAATGGATAGGATCTCTCTGCGTAGCAACAGTGTTGGTTACTGGTGAACTGTGGTACAAAACGCTCTGTGTGCCTAAAGTCCATGGTATATATTGGGAAGTCATTAGGGGATGGTTCCATAGGATCAGATGTAGCAACAGAAGTACTGTCTTTATCCTAAAAGAAAAAGTGACACGTTATCTATATGAGATAGTAGTGACAAGGAGAAATGGAAGTTGGGTAGTGATCTTGTTTATCTGTGGCTATTTAATATTCTTTGAATTTGAGAAAAAAACTCAGCAGTAACTGCTCATTTACAGGAGGTAGATGTCATGCACGATATATTACCGAAAATGTGGACAGCAGGAAATCTTTGTACAACAAAGGACAAACAAAGTTGAAAAAAGAATTATAATACATGGGTAAAAAAGTGCATCTGAAGAGCAGTGCAGCACAGTTACAAATACACAGTATGCATACATGGGCATAACACAGATGGCAGTAAAATGTTGACATTTAGGAGTGGTAGTTAGGAGTGGGCATCGGTACCTGGGTTGGAAGCTGTGGGATTGTGAGTGTGGCGTGCACGGTGTTGGAGACTGTGGGTGTGATTGCTTAGGGATGTGGGAGAGGAAGATGGAAGGAGGGAGATATGCCAATCAGTGTTGTGGGCTTTAGGGGTGACTGCAGATGTGCCTTGCCATCTAAATAAGCAGGGAAACATGACGCTGTTAGATGGTAGTATGCAGAGGTGGTGTGGGGAGTAGGGCTCTGAGGTGTGCCGTAAATTGACTGGGACAGTGTTGAATGTAGTTACCATGGGCACAGAGGGTGACACTTTGCATGAGGCTATCATGATATGTTTCTGGAGCAGATGATTCCCATGACAGAGGTGACACAGGGCATATAGGAACATCATGTGGAAGTTTCACAATGTGTACGATGTGAATACAACATTCAGGGTCCATGTTTAGGGAATGGAGGAGGACCCTGTCAGAGGTGCCTTTGGAAATAAGGACAGCTTGAGTAGTTGTCAAAACATGTACCATGTCAACACAACATGCAACATGCATGAACTTTTTAACACACTATGGCAGAAATAGGGCACCAGTGGAACTTCAGTGGCTGTTGCTCCTGTGTTACTGTATACTGACATTCGGTGAGTGCAGTAGATAAGTGTGATAATGTTACATTAGTAATGGCACAGACATGAAAATTACTTACATTTGGACTTCTATTCTCTTTTCCAGATGGAGATTGTTTTTTAGTCATTGAATGTAGTTTGCCTGTTGACTGTATAAGCTCTGCCGCAAGCTGCAATAAGGATTAAATATGTGAAGATGGGAAATGTAGAGTGTTTTCATCATTAAGCACACAACAGGAGTGTGATTATGAAAGAACAAAACAGAACATTTTTCACACTTAGCATGTTGTTACTGCATTCACTATCTAAACATAGCATATTTATTGTCACAATGGATATTTGCAAGTTAGTAGCATCATAGCTGTGTTGCAACGGATACTGTAATCAACTATTGGTCGAAAATAAAACTTTGATCCATTTTCGGACCAACATATTTCACCCACCCTTTCAAAAAGGAATTGGAAAACAATTGTGTATACAACGTTTTCATTATTGCACTGACCATGATGCACAGTTTCGGGTACATGGCAACTGCGAAGCAACCTCTTTGCTAAGTGGAGCCACACTGTGAAACGTTTATCCAAAAGTGAAACACAGAGTACAATAAAAAAATTACTATCCGATTGAATACATGGACAATACAGGGGAAAACAGTGTAATACAAGAATTAATGTGCATTCCAGCAGATTGGCCTCTTACACTGTACGCATGGCTAATGACACTCATGAGGTTACCAGAGGGCAAACTACTGTGGTGTAGATAAATCATTTATTCCACTGGTTTTCATTGCAGTGTGTGTGTGTGTGTGTGTGTGTGTTATAAAACACTTGTGAGTTGCAGGTGTCTGCACAGCAAATCATAGCTCAATCACCGTGAAGACACACGCTTATTTGGTGCACTGTATGGCACCCAACTGTGTGGTCTGGTTCAGGAGTGCCATCGGTACCACCCAGCACCTGATCCAACAAGCAGTGTTGGTGGGTGTCAACAGAATGCAGGTCAGGCTTGATATAGGCAGACAATTGCATTTACCATTCCTTTTAGCATGAGAAACAAAACAAGGCAGCTATGCAACAGATGTATTTACCCTTTTACGGTCCAGCCACTCAATACGATTTATTGACGTTTGGCGTGCTGTTGATTTCATGGTTGGAAATACTGTTGGCACTGCCCCTTCCTTTAGCTGATGAGTAAATCTTCTTGGGTGTAAGTTGGGGGCTAACAGCTGCAGCTGAAAGTTCAGTTCAAACATGCTCTCTTCAAAGTGCAGAGAACATAAACTGTACTTCTTCCTGTTTTCCTTGAGTTGCTTGTTGACAAACTTTTTAATGTTCCCTACATCTGTGCAACTTCTTTGTGCCCAAATTTCAGCCAATTTGCTGTCACGAGGGAAAAGGTAGATGGAGACTCCTTTTAGGTAATCTACCAGTGTGTGTTGTGCAACCAAAAGCCATGCAATGTGGCATCTTGGAGGATTAATAGGTATGAACCTGCAAAAGAGTCAACAAAAGTAAAGTCACACTGACCTGGTGCAAGTAAACGGACATTGCCATATGTCAGCAGAAACCAAAACGTGGATGATCATCAAAAAGTGTCATTGCACACACACACACACACACACACACACACACACACACACACACACACTTGTAAACAAAGAGATTATATGGAAGACACATGGTAAATATGGTTAATAGCTATAGAAACATAGACTTTGATGGCAGATGAGAACCGCTTGGAGCCAACCTAATCTTCCCATTCCCTATGTATTGGATAAGCTGCAGATTCTAGGTAAACAACAGCCTACTGTGCCTACCCTTCACTATAAGTGCCTTATGTCTGTCCCATTCATTCTTAAATTCACCCACTGTTTTTGACCCAACAACCTCAGGAAGGTGGTTCAACTGCATCCACCACCCTATCCGTGAATAAATACTTTCCGACTCTGCCCTGGAACTGTGCACCTTGTATCTTCAAACTGTGCCACCTTGTTCTTGCCCATCTGTCACTCTCAAAGATGCTCCCGTCATGGACTTTGTTGATTCCATTGAGGTGCTTGACAGTTTCTATCATGTCCCCTCTCTCCCTCCTTTCCTCAAGGGTATACATATTAAAGTCGTTCAGTCTCTCCTCGTGTGGCTTATGTTGCAGACCTTGTAAAACTTTGGTTGCTCTCCTTAGGACCACCTACATGCTGTATGTGTCCTTATGGAGACTGGGTCTCCAGAACTGCTTGCAGTACTCAAAATGGGGTCTCATCAACTTTCTGTACAGAAGGATAAAAACTTCCTGTTTTCTACTGGTGATGCCTCTCCCTAAGCACCCCTGTATCCATCCAGCCCTCCTTACTGCCTTCTCACACAGTTTGCCTACCTTGAGGTCCTCTGATATGATGACCCCAGGTCCCTTTCCATTTTGTTTGTGCCTAACCCCCACCCATTATGTAATCTTCCCTGGGTTTGTTTCACGGGTGCATTACTTTGCAATTTTTTGCATTGTATCTAAGCTGCCATACTAGTAACCACCCTTTCTTCAGAGTGTACTCTGTTCACTATTACCCTCTGTGTCCTGTTGGTCAACAAATTTGTTATCCAGGGTATCACCCAGGGACCCACAATGACACACCGCTGAAACACCATTCTTTTAACAAAATCTTTGTTGTGAGAGCACATCCATAAATAAGCAAATTTCAATGCCTAATGTTTGCTTGCTGGCATTGGTAGTGCAGGAGTTGGAGTGGTGCATAATAATAAGAATGGCATGGAAGTACTGAACAGCAGCAAAAAAGACTGTCAAGTGACAAACACGCTCTACACAATGCAAGAAGTGTTGAGTGTGGGAGAGTAGCCCAGGTGCGTGGGAGAGTAGCCCAGGTGCCGTGGGAGGAGATGCCCAGTAGGAATTAAGGGTTAATATAGAATAAGGTGAAAGGGCAACTTGGAACAGCGGAAAGTTAGGTGAGGTGATAATGGGGTTGTGGTTGGTGCTAGATGGGACGGAAGGTGGAGTGAGGTGTGAAGGTAGAGGGTGGGGGGGTGAAGAGTTGATACGGGGAGGGGGAATGGATGGAGTGGTGTAGTTGTAGGGAGCATAGCATCAGATGTTTGAGAGTTTGCACAATTTTAACACCACACACACGTGTGTGTGTGTGTGTCGCGCAGACACACGACACACCAATGTTAAGCCAACACATGCTTTAATACCATGATGACTTTAGCAGACATCACTGCCACCTGAGGGCACTCTCAAGTGTCTGAGCTTTCTATGGCCAGATACTTCCTGACTGTACCACTGTGACTGTTACAACTCCCTCGTGATACTGTGCTCATTTCAATATGGTGATATTTTATTCTGAAATGCAATTTATGTAGTTTTTGTTGACCGGGTAAGTGCACTGGTTAAATTCTGCCTATTTTCAGGCACGAACCATGGAAGGGGGATACAGAGGACTGCCAACTGACTTTTGACCAGATTAAGCTGTTGGTGGTATGTTAGTGAATGGGGGTACATTTGACCCGGGCACCAGGGAAATTCACCTAATCTGTTCGTGAAAGTACCATGGGATCTTTAACATCCACCTCCCCTTTGTCATCGCAATGACGCCACACACACACTTCCACCACCCTCACTCTCCCCTGTTCCCTGTACCTTGCCCTTTTAAAGCAGTTCAGAATTAAAGGATACCACCCATTCTGGTAGTGTGTTCCATTTTGCTACAACCCTCTCCATGAAAGTGTTTCCTCATTTCCCTCTTAAATCTTCCCCCCTCTATTCTTAGCCCATGCCCACTGGTGTCCATCACACTCCTTAGCTTAAAGACCACATCGGCCCCATCCTTAGTGATTCCCCTAAGATACTTGATTGTATCTATCCTGTCCCCCTGTCCATTCTGTCCTCCAGTATGTATATTTATTTACTTAATTATGCGTTTTACCAGGAAGGCATGCTGAGTGGAGGACAACTCTATTCCAGATGCGTCCTGGGGAAAGAGGAGTAATAATACAGACATATAATAGATAAACATTTGCAGATGGTACAAGTAACATTGAGCCTGTATTTAGAGTTACAGATCTCCCAAGGCTGAGAGAAGTAGCTGTCAAAGAAGACAATAATAGAACAAAAATTACAGACAGTACTAGTGTCATGGCACCAGAGATTACTGGTTACAGAGCAAGCAGCATTAACCTTAGCATATGACTCATTTGACCTATGGAGGAGTGAGGAGAGGAATCCGCAGCAGGACACCCTGGGTGAGTTAGCAACCTGGTCCCCTTTTGCAAGGCTTGGTATGCAGAGGGTGCTTGCTGCGGGTGTACCAGACACTTGCTTGTGATAGGTGCATGTACATCTGGCGGAGAAGTGAGAATTTAGGAGGAGGTAGAGATACTGAGAGTTTGCAGTACATATTCAGGTCTCCTAGCCTGCTCTCATAGTCTCTCCCTGCCATTCCACAAATCGTCTTATTTGCCCTCCTCTCTACCCCCTCCAGTAACCAGACATCACCAGGTATGGCCTCCACAACTGCACACAATACTCCAAGTGTGGCCTTACTCGCGACCTGAAGAGGGGCAAGATTTCCTCTTTTCGCCTGGATGAAACCACCCTTGCTATGCACCACAGCATTTGGTTCACTTTTGCAGCAACTCTCCTGCACTGGGCAGTGTTACTCATGGTCCCTGTTACCATTACCCCTAGGATTCTCCTCCTCAGTGATCCCCAGCTAAACCATGCACAGCCAGTATTGTTTTCTGAAAAAGTGACATATTTACAATGTTGGGTGGAACATGTATACATCACGGTATACTGCACAAAGTATGGAGGAAAATGTATACATTAGGATGCATTCAGTTGGGTGTTGACTCTGCATGAAAGCATTCTGGTCAGATACACACAGGCGCTAGTACACTAGTTTGGCTGTGAACACCTTGTTTCTGCGGTAGTTGGGGGGCAATTGTTGATGCAACTCAGGAGTTCTGTTGAGTTAATGTGGCTAGCAGAGGTATATTGTGTGTTTTTCGGTGTGTGCATTGGTTGGGGGGGGGGGGGTCAAGCTGACATCTCAGCCTGCCTGATTGCATTCATGTCTGCAATAAGGAAATCTGGATCTGGTCCAGTGTAAAATGTAATTGAAAAAATGACAAAGGCTAGACTTTAGCTAAGGAGAACTCGTTAAAATACACACGTACTGAGGATGGGATCCGTAGGAAATGCAGCAGCGAAGCAGTGTTCCTAAACAGTTGACTGCTCATCTTATACCATGATCTCATTTGCTCAGTTTCCCCCTCCACCACCACACAGTGCTGCAAGTGGCTGCATGGTTTTGACTTATTAGTAACACCAATCCAATGGGAAATATACCATTATAAAGCAGCACTAAAAAATATTTGTCATAATCAAAGTTGCCATCAATACAATACTAGCTACCAGCAGAAATCATAGGGAGGGATCATGGAAATTGCATGCACACAAACAATCCTGATGCATGCACTTTAGAAAAACCTGTCCTTTCCAATGTGTGACAGTAGACAGCTTGCAGACAGCAATAACTAAGATGGAGAACCTGATGTGTACTCTGTTATGCAAAGGGAGGGGTTGGGAAGTGTCAAGTAGCATTGTTGAAGGGAAGACACTAACTTGTATTACAAATAGATGAGCTCCATGGTGTTTCAAGGATACTTTATATAAAACATTCAAATTCTGCATATTTCCTTCTATGGTCTACGCAAACAACCTATAACGTGATATTTTTTGCTACTTAGGACTGGTACAAAAACAGAAAGGGACTAAGAGGAATAGCCAGATGAGTGCTGAAACAACCACTGTAACAACTGACATGATTAAAACACACGCACACACACACACCAGAACACAGCTGGATAAGGTACCAATACTATATCTAAAACAAAAAATCATTGATTAAACTCACCCAAAATCTAGGAGTGTCTTCTCTGGAAGCAATCTTCTGTCTATGTCTGAGCTGTGGCTGACCCTGTAACAAGACACTGTCCTCTAGCAGGGGCCGTTAGACATCACAGCAAAGAGCACTCTGGGAAGACTTTCTGAGAGAGGAGGTTGTAAAAGAAACCTGAGTGGCAGCCTCCAAGGGCAATAAAACTGCCATAGAAAGTTTGAAAAAACACATCTCACAGACAGAGGGAAAAAAACCACTGGGAATGGGTTAGAACACCGAAAAAAAGGCTAAAACATATCTTTTTATGATTTTAACACAGAGTTTTCCTTTAAGGATGAAGCAGGCCAGCCTACTAAAAACAACGTCCAGTCTTGTCAACTCCCTCCCTGTTGCCTCTGCATAGAGGACATCACAATAGTCTATCAGTGGTACCAGCATGGTATTTAGTACATGACTACAAGTCTCAACAGACATGCAGGACCTGGAGCAGTACAGGATACTCAGATACTTGCAGTATTACTCAAAATGTTGTCCACATGGATCTTCCATTTTAGTTTATCTTCCAGCTACATCCTAAGTTACTTATAGGGAATGGTTTGTTGTATAACTGTACCACCCAGGGTCTGCAACACTATGAAAGAATAAACATTGACTACTTTATTCCTACCAGTAATAACTGTCTGGGTTTTCTTTGCATTAAGAACTAATTTATGGTAATTAAAAAACAATTGCAAGGAATCAAACACACAATGCAATTCCTCCTGGGTGTAACTATTCTCTTTGATTCCAGTATGGTTGAAACAGCACCTCTGAGGAGGTAACAATCCCTGCTCTCTCATTTGCTACCTTTCCCAGAGCATAGAAGTCTGACTTCACCTGTTCCATGCTCTGTCTGCTCCTATTATTCATGCTCATGTGCAAAATTAAATCTGGCCTTCCCTCCCCTCTCCCATGAGTTCCACCACCCTGGCTTTAAGAATGTCTGTTGTTACTCCAGGGAAAAAAACAGACTACCTCTTTACCATTGGGTGTGATAGCCAGATCCCTTACTGTGCCCCTCACAATTGAATATGTTTTCTGTGTACTTTTTACTTACCCCCTTTGGGGTCTGACCCACCCACTAGAATACTGTCTAGCAGTGCCTGCCTACTGGATATTCTGGTTCCCTTTCCCTTTGTGAGTAGTGGTGGGCAAAGTGCCTAAAATTCGCTATGCATAGTATTTCATGTAGAACCCGAATTTCATGTAATATTCAGCATAGTGAAGCGAATAACCTCGCATTTTGAAGTAACACAGTTTCCATTATTCTCTATGGACTTTGCATTACTTTGCCTTCTTTTTTTGCTCTTTAAGGTGAATTTTGCAGTGATTCATGGGATTTAAGGTCACATGGGCTCTATATTGTTTTGCACAGCCTAAGTTCAGCATAGTATGTATAGTGGAAAACTGGAGACAGTTTGATCTCAGAGCTCTGAGAATCAAACCATCGAAAAACCTTTAAAAATGCATTTTTGTCACAAAGTTTTGTGTCAAAATTTGGTACACTGATTGTAGTTAACCCTTATGTGCTTATATCATCAAGCATTTGTTGATTTTGTGTGAATATTTAATGTTAATTTAGTACATTCAGTCTCTGTACTGGCAGACACTGTAAAAGTGAGCCTCTGGGGAGGGGCAGATCTGTGGTGTAGAACTTCTACAAGGGATATTAGTGAGAAAGGCAGTTTTTCCAACTTTTGTTGGCTAGTTTTTTTTATTATTTGTGTGTTCAGGTACACACAATACAACTTCACCTAACTTTTTATAATTTTTTTCTGTTTGCTGGGCATATTTTCAGTTGTTTTAAAAGACTGTCTGTATTGTAGTTTATTAAACAGTTAAAGTTTCTGTGCCTGACCTTTAATCTGTGCACGTGTTGTAAATTGATATGCATTTTATTGCTGCACTGCAATAGCCTGCCTGCAATATTTTCCCAGATTCTGTCTAGCTACAGCTGTACCCCCCCCACACACACACACAAAACAAGGTATTGATTTTTGCCTTTTAGATTTTTGAACACTGGTTAAGGTCTTGTGTTGTGTCTGTGCAGCTGAATCTCTTTCTTTTTTTGCTTCCCATCCCCCAAAAGCTACAGAAATAATAAGTTGCTTTTAATTGTCAGTGTAATCTTAAACAATGCACATGAAGAGACGGTCATGCAAAGCTGTTTCTGGCTGTGGCACTGCTGCCAAGAAGACTATTATCAGTGGAAGTTGATGTGATGATGAGGCAGGTTCTTCAAGGTCTAGCAAGTCTAGCAGTGTTAAGAGTAGTGGCCATGGCTGTGGTAATATGCAGCAGAAGGGAAATGTAGCAGTTGCTAAAAGTAAAGGGATTTCTCCAGATGTTTTTCCCATCAAAATCAGTCACTTCAGTGCTGGTTGGAGATGCTGTTCCCCTGCTGGTAGTAAAGTTAGTGATGGCATGGTTGATAACAGCATGAATATTGCTACAAGTTCAACCCAGGCAAAGTTACGAGGTGGGAAAAATGCTGTTGAATCCACATACTTGAGTGTAGTTGATGTCCCACTCCTCACAGTAGTTGAACATGATTTTGATCATGCTAGTGATTCACAGCCTCATGTTTCCACTGATCTTGAGGTTAGGCCATCCAAACATTCAGATTTTGATTAAAAAAGTGCGGATGATAGTATTGAGGCTGTGGTTGGAATATCCACAGGAGGACAGCATCCAAAGTGAATTTGTGGATGATGATTATGATGCTGATGCTAGTGACCCCCTTTGGGAACCAGACAAAAAGAAAGTGAAGGTTGCTGTTTGTAAACAGTCAGTTAGTCAATCCCCCCTCAAAGTTCTGATGTAGCTGTGTCTGTTGCTGACCCTGAAGTAATAGTCATAGATTGTGATGTTCAGTCAAAGTCCAAGTGTGCACAACACCAGAAATCATGCTGTACCCCCCATTTCATCTCCACCAAATCTGTTATTCTATATGCAGCCCCAGTAGCGACATATGAAGAGTAGGTCATCACAATCCCTAGTTTGGGATTTTTTCATACAAGATGGTAGCGATGAAACAGTGGCAATCTGCCAGCTTTGTCAAGCATGTATAAAGCTTGGTAAAAAGGGTAGCCATCTGGGCACTGGGGGCCAGCATACTCATCTCAAGAGCAGGCACATGACACTGTGGACTCGGCACCAGAGGGGAGCTAATGCCATAGTGGGGCATTCACCCTCATCTGCCTTAATAAGCATGGTATCCCATTCCTTCAGCACAAGTAGCCATGTCAGTAAAAGTGGTGAAATAACACTGGAGGATTACTACAGGCATGAGGAGGATGATGATTTTGAATGTTCAAGTAGTGGTCAGAGTAGCAGTGGTGGTCCATGTAGTAATTCTACTACATCAACCCCTATGCTTAAAACAGGAAAAATAACCACATTTATTGGCTTGTCATCTGTGCACCCACCATCACAAGTCAAAGGTACCTAATCCATGTCAGTTTGCAGAGGAGAGCCATTTGGCATGCCACGTTCAAAACACCGAACAGTGCAGCCCATGTTGCACAGCCTTTTTGCATGGAACAGTAAATATCCACCAAATCATGCAGTTTCATGTGAACCCAATGCTGCCATAGTGGAAATGTTGGCAATTGACCTTTTGCCATTCTCCTTTGCGGAGAAGGTAGGATACTGATGCTTTGTGGCACGTGCATGTCCTAAATGGAAGATCCTGTCCAGAACACATTTTTCCACCTCTGCTGTCCCTGAGTTATATTGGACAGTGAAAGAGTCTGTAAGACATGCCCTTCAGCATTCTGCATCACCTTACATTCACTTAAGTGGATATGTGGACAAGTGGCAAAATGGTGGGTAGTTCCTATCAGTGTATTACTGCACATTGGGCACAGCTACCTGGGGCTATCTGTGATGGTGGGATGGGAAAGCATGATAAGTCAGACTGTGGTGGTGGTAGCAACTTTCATGGCATTAGACAGCATGCCATGCTTGCAATGCGTAGTGTAGCAGGGTTGCATACAGGCAAAAACATGCTAGACTTGCTACTGACAGAAACTGATGAGTGGCTGCAGCCCCTGTCCCTAAAAACCTGACTTCATAGCTAGTGATAATGGATCAGACCTTGTTAAATGTATCAGAAATGGTGGCTTTGTGTGGGTTCCCTGCATGGCCCACTGTTTAAATCTTGTGGTACAGGAGTTTCTGCAGTACCCTGAAATAAAGCAAATGCTGACTGCTGCATGCTGCATCTGTGCCCACTTTGCATGCTCTGGAAAGGCCCGTGACCAGCTTAGCCAGCTGCAGATTCAAAACAGCCTTCCTCAACACCGCCTCAAGCTTGAAGTTGTCACAAGATGGAACTCAACACTTTTCATGGTAGAGTGGTTATATGAGCAGTATAAAGCCATCTCTGAGTACCTAGTTATGCACACTAGCCGTGACAGTTCAGGGGCCTCAATGTCTTTGACAACTCAACAATGGAAACTCATGGACTCAGTAATACTAATTTTGAGTCAATCTGAACATGCCACACAGGCATTGAATGGTGACACTGCATCCGTTAGTCAAGCCTTTCCACTGCTGCAGGTGCAGAAGAAAACTATGTTGAATCTGCAGCCTAGCCTTGATGTGGCAGGAGATAGGTCAAGCTGTGCATTACTGAAACACATGATTACAATATTAGATAGCAGTAGACACATCACCACTATTCAGCAATCTCCAGAATTTGGAAAAGCCACAATGGTGGACCCACACTACAACAGTGGCATTGCATCCATACTGGAGGGAGGGTATGATCAGGTTCAAAATCTGACTGGACAGCTGGTTTGATTGGTTTATGGGGCACAGAAGTCATGTGTAAAGTTTTGCAAACCACAGCATAACAAGATTGAACGTCACTGTGGACTGAGCACATCCAGTAAAGTGGCTGAGGGCCAAGGGGTGGTGTCAGCGGCACAGTTGTCCATTAATCCACTTTGGGGTGCCTTGTCCCAAGTAGGAATTTGTGACCTAGATGAATCTTGTGAACAGGTGGACAATTCATCAGGAATGGGTGCATCACAGACCATGGTTGAGGCCAATTTGGCAGAAAACAGGCATCTCACAATATTGGATGATCCTTTGGTGTACCTGAGTGGAAAGGTGAATGAATGGCCAGTGCTGACATCAGTAGCACTGAAGTACCTGACCTGCCTACCCTCAAGTGTAAGTGTGGAGAGGGCATTTAGTTCTGTGGGGGCCATAGTGTATGACCATCATACTAACCTATCACCTACAAATGTTAGCATGCTAACATTTATCAAAATGAGTGATGGTCACATACTAAGTAGGACAACCACATCTATATTTGTATCCCATCACAATGAAGGTTGTGCTTATGATGCAGGCAAAGCAGACAATCCTGGTGGCAGCGTCAAACGGTGTACCATTGAGTCGATGATGCAGTCATGGAAAAAGAGTTTCCGAGCAGGTACAACTCTGGCATTGAGGATTGTGAGGGCTGCTTCCTCCTTGATGATGATGATGAGGATGCTGGTGGGAGGGAGTAACGTCAAAATTACCGGGGTGAAGGCTGTCACAGTTCCATAATGTTGCCATTTTTTCATGTTACAAACTAAAAACGGTGGCCTTGACTATCATATGACAATTGACAAATAATGACATATCGTTATATGTTGACTTCCCCTTTCTTGATTTTGAGGGTACAGTTCACAGATTGTGTGCAGTCATTATTACCTGCAGTACTCTAAGCACAAATGTCAACTTATAGCCATTGAAATCCTGCTGATTGAAAGACAGTTATCCTGCTGACACTGAAAAACAGTAAAGCACCCCAGCCAGCCACCCTGCTTCTTGCGGGACACACATAGACATTGCACCTGTGCCCAAGCTATGAACCCTAAGCCAGCCACAGCCACCTTGCTTCTTGAGAGTGAGAGAGAGAGAGAGAGAGAGACATTGTACCTGTGCCCAAGCTATGAACCCTCAGCCAGCCACAGCCACCCTGCTTCCTGAGTGTGTGAGAGAGACACATTGTCCCTGTGCCCAAGCTATGAACCCTTAGCCAGCCATAGCCACCCTGCTTCTTGAGATTGAGAGACACATTGTCCCTGTGCCCAAGCTATGTACCCTTAGCCAGCCATAGCCACCCTGCTTCTTGAGAGTGAGAGAGAGATACTGTAGAACTATTAATGATCGCTGTAAAAGAAATGTCACTATAATCGCGCTTTCCCTTTAAGCGCGATAGCAGTTTTACAGAGGTCATTCCTTTAATTTTTCAGCTGACCACGTGGTACTGCTTCTAGAGAATGGCGTTCACTTCAGTCGGCGTTCACAACACAGACCATGAAAGTATTTTCATCATCTGTTTTGCCAAATAGGGAAACTCTGAAACATTCTCTGGTGCAATTTTTTTATTTTGTTTTACATGACGCACACAGTGAAGGATTATTCGACAGTCGACGGGTTTTCTTTTTTTTCTCGTCGACAATGTCGAGACACCAACTTTCTGGCTCTCATGCTTGCCTTGTCTTTGCTTCAACTTGGTGAATCAACTTCCCTTTGCTCTGAAAAATAAAGGAGGGATAATCAGTTTGTGACAGTCAACAAGGATAGCAGAATACAACAATGTTGTAGTGTAAGTAGAATTACCATCTAAACAGTGATTGTGTGCTTCCAGTATCCCTGCCTGGCAAAAACACTGCACACAGTCATCCTTGCGGGTAGAAAGCTTTGCTATGCTTGTCACAAGCCATTGTGCATGGCGTGCTTTAAGTAAAGCCGATTTCAGATTCACTTTAACAGAGCTGCTGTCCCCCACCTTTAGCTGCTTGGAAATCTGCTCAGCATACCAATCTGTAAATTCCATCTTAAGTAGATCCTTAAAGATCTTGTTAATGGAAATGTCCAGTGGCTGCAGCATGTCTGTGCAGGATGCTGGTACACAGATGGGAATATTCTGATGCTTCTCAAAGTTCTCAATAACTTCAGGTGTTGTATGGCCTCTGAATAAATCCAGTATAAGAACAGCTCACTGCTGGTCTGGCAGATCCATTTGGACTTTAGTGTTGTTAATGTATGGAACAAGTACAGTGTTTGTGAATTCGATGGTGGTCAGTGAGTTAGCCCAGTGGGTCTCACTATGGGAGATCAGCCAGTCAGTGGGGAATTTAAACTTGGGATTGCACCAAGATGTTTTACCTTGGTAGATGACTTGTGGGGGGAGGTACTGCCCTGATAAGGAACAGCATAACACCGTGGTCACCTGCCTTTTGTCACCGAGACCAGACACCTCAATTTGTTTTTTTCCTATGCTGTCCATTGTCCTCTGTGAGCATGGAAATAAATTTACTCTGGCTTTATCCAGGTTAAGGACCAACTCCTGAGGCACTAGCTCCTGCTTAGGGGCTGTAGCAATATGGTGCAAAAACTGTGCTTTCAGCTCAGGAAAATCAGCAGGAGTCTTTCTAGCAGTTTAGTACCCTTTCTTTTACTGAATCCCATATGATTCAGGAATAGCCACAACCACTGATGAGAAAAGGGGAAGGTTCAACCATTTTCAGCCAACATTTGAGGGTGGGTTGTTTTAATTATGCCTGTGGCTATAGCTGCTAGAACAGGGCCATTGGCAACTGCACCCTCAGCTCGTAAAGCCTTTATGACAGCATGCAATTCTGTCTCAATATCTTCCATAAGGAGAGGTGGCCTGCCCCTTGGTTTAATAGGAATACTTTTTTCTAATGCTTGAGGTCTGGATTAAGTTTTAACTTATCCGTGTAATCTCTTTTGAAAGTGCGGACTGTACTTTCATTAATTTTGGAGTGGTACTTGGACTCATAAAATCGGGTTGCATTCATTACACCTTGTTGAACGGCATACTATCCAATCTCACACCTGACCTCTGGTGAATAGACTGCCCGAAAAAGCTTCCTTTTTTTACTAGGAGGAGATGCGGAAGCAATCTCCTGTGCAACATTTTCTGCCATCAATCTAGATACACCTGCAGTGACACTTAGTAGCTTGGTGTCAATATCGGTCGCTTGAAGTGCAGCAAAATTCCATTTAGCCGGTTTTTGTGGGGTTTTCAGTCATTTCACGAGTGACATCTTTGCAGATACAGCAGACACAGCAAGTAATGTTGTTAGAGAACAGGAAAGGTACTGCATTTGTAGATGGCATTAAATGACACTGTTTAGTGGCAGTCAGTAGCAATGCGCGATATAAACTTTACGCAATCATTAATAGTTCTACAGTATATTGTACCTATGCCCAAGATATGAGCCCTCAGACAACCACAGCCACCCTGCTTCTTATCACTAATTTATAGTAAGTATGTACTAATGTCATGTACTATGGTTTTGACTAGCACTTTGGTGTGAATCCTTCCTTACTTTTTGAATTTAATGTAATGCCATTTGTGTTGTGCAATGTTCCTGGTACATTCCAACACCTTATGGATTTAATTCTGGCAGATCTGCAATGGACTACATGTCTCGTCTACCTGGGCAACGTCATTGTTTTTGGAAGAAAGATTCAGGAAAATGTGGCTTGCCTGTATGAGGTACTAAAGAGACTCAGAGCGTTCAATTTAAAAGCCAAACCATCCAAATGTGGTCTTCTTAGAACCAAAGTATACAATCTGGCTCACGTAATCAGTGTAAAGGGATTGCCACCAAGCCATCTAAAGTACAGACTCTGAGAACTTGGCCTGTCCCTAAAAATGTCACAGAAGTACATTGTTTCTTGGGTTTGGTGTCTTACTATTAATGAGTCATACATACTTTCTCAAACATTACTAAACCAATGCACAGTTTGATTGACAAGGGAACAAAGTTTGAATGGACTGAAGAATGTCAGCAAGCGTTCAATTCCCTCAAGGCCAGCTTTACAGCAGCTCCCATCTTGGCATACCCAGACTCCAAACAGACTTTTATTTTGGAAACTGATGCCAGTGATCAGGGCACTTGGGGATTGTTATCTGAAATTAATGGAGACCAGGAAAGGGTTGTTGCTTCCACCAGTAAAGCCCTATCACTTTATGTGAAGGATAATATAAAGGCCACAGAGATTCAAGGGGAACAAGGAGTGGAGGAGATAATGTGGGTTAAACTAGAAAGAGGATCAGGGTCAGCCATCCTCACAAGGGTAATATATAGACCACCAGACCAAGGGGAGGAGATAGAAAGGGAGATGATGCTGGCTATCCAGGGGATGGCACACAAGGGGGTGGTAGTGCTACTTGGTGACTTCAATTTACTGGACATAGACTGGAGCCTCCCCGCAGCAACTACCAGGAGTAGGTTTATCCTGGGCTCCCTAATGGGAGCTTTCCTTAAGCAACTTGTCATTAAACCTACACGGGAGAAGGCATTTCTTGATCTGGTGCTCATAAACGGGGACAGTGTGACAGGGGTCACATTAGGGGAACACCTGGGAATCAGAGATCACTAATCAGTAGGGTTTCGGATTACCTCATTGGTGGAATCCAACCACACAAAAACATGAATCCTTGACTTTAGGAGGGCAGATTTCAGACAAATGAGGAAAAGCTTAGAAGAGGCATTAGCTGGATTAGGGAGGGAAATAGAGTGGAGGACAGTGTTCAAATCCGGGATAACTAAGGTGACACAACTCTGTGTAAAACAGGTTAGCAAGGGGAAAAGGAAGATGAGACCATTATGGTATTCTAAGGAGGCAGCTGAGAAAGTGAACGGAAAAAAAATAGCATTCAAACAGTACAAAAAGACACAGGCAGAATGGAACAGGGAGAGGCACCAGGATAAAAAATGGGAGGCAGGGAGGGCAGTAAGGGAAGACAAGGCACAAATGGAGGAACACATTGTGGAATCAGTGGTGAGCGGGGGCAAAACCTTTTACAGATATATCAGAGAAAAAAGGAAGGTAAAGTGGGGGATAGTGAGTCTGAAAGAGGAAGATGGCTGTAGAGTGGAGGATGACAACCACAAAGCAGACATACTAAACCCTGGTGGTGGAACTTTTACAAATAGATTTACTCCTCATCTGTCAAATTAAGGAAAAGAGTATGTTTAAAATTAGCAGTAATATGGGACAAATGGGGGAGAAAAAGGAATATGGGTACTTATTTTCAAAAAGTGCAGACAAGCATGGGTACCACTTTATATTTTGAGTGCCACCACCTGGTACTAAACAGATACTTGTGCTCATTCATTATGGAGGAGGGGGCAGGAAAGGGGCCAGAAACTAATACAAAGGGTAGGATGGGTATGGAAATGGATACAAGACCCTTTCCAAGGGAAAGAGTCCTAAGAGAATTGAAAAGAATAAGGGTTAATAAAGCTATGCAGCCAGATGGGGTACACCCAAGAGTGCTGAGGGAGCAAAGAGAGGTGGTGATGGAACCTCTGGCAACCTTGTTCAGTCTATCACTGGAAACAGGGGAAGTACGCAAAGACTGGAGCAGAGCTGATGTAATCCCCTTATACAAAAGAGGAAGCAGAGAGGAAATGGGAAACTACAGGTCAGTCAGCCTGATCTAAGCATTGGGGAAGATAATGGAAACACTACTGAAGGAAAGAACAGTGGAACACCTGGTTGCCAATGGTCTACAGAACCCAAGGCACCATGGTTTTATAGGAGGGAGGTCATGCCAGAATAATCTCACTGAGTTGTTCAACTGGTTTCAAGGGAAGTGGATTGGAGAGGGGCAGAAGATGTGGCCTACCAGGACTTCAGCAAGGCCTTTGATACTATGCCACATAGAAAACTGTGAAACAAGATCAGGAACATGGGAGTAGGGAAGATGGTGGTCAAGTGGGTGGAAAATTGGCTAGATTGCAGAACACAGAGGATGGTGTTAAATGGCCCTCACTCTGCAGAGGGAAATTTGACCAGTGGGGTTCCACAAGGATCTGTGCTGAGACCAGTCCTCTTCAAATATCTTTATCAGTGACATTACAGAGGACCTAGAAGGTAAATGTTGCCTGTTCTCTGATGATATAAAGCTCTGCAATAGGGTAGACATGATGGATGGTGTGGAAAGAATGAGGACAGATCTGCAGAAGCTTGGGACTGGCCAAAGGACTGGCAGTTGAGATTTAATGCAAAAAAGTGCAAGATAATGCACGTGGGGTGAAAAAAACAAGGAACAACATATCAGATGGGGGGGACTTACAGATTGCTTCAGTCATGAAAGGGACCCTGAGGTCATCATCTCTGATGACCTCAAGGTAGGGAGTCAGTGCAACAAGGTGGCAGGAAAAGAAAACAAGATGTTGGGATGCATAGGCAGGGGTATCACCAGCAGGAAAAGGTAGGTCATAATTCCACTGTACAGGACATTAGTGAGGCCATACCTCCAGTACAGTGTCCAGTTCTGGAGACCTTATCTATATAAGGACATAGACAGGGTGGAGGCAGTTCAAAGGAGGGCAGCCAAGATGGTGCAAGGATTACATCATAAAACCCTATGAGGGCAGGCTGAAAGACTTAACTATGTACTCCCTGGAGGAGAGAAGGGAGGGGGGATATGATTGAAACCTTTAAATACCTCACAGGGAGAAACAAACTGCAGGAAAACACAATTTTTCAAGGAGAAAGATGCTCCAGGACTAGGACACATGGGAGGAAACTGGAGGGATTGAGGTTCAGAGGAAACATGAGGAAATACTTTTTCGCAGAGAGGGTGGTGGACAAATAGAACAGCCTGCCGGAAGAGGTGGTGGGGGCAAAAACAATTACAGGATTTAACAAGGTATGGGATAGGTATATGGGATCCTGGTAGTCAGGGGGAAGGGATAACCTAGTTGCAGGGAAGCTTGAACAAGCACAGTAAATTGTGGTAATGGGCAGACTAGGTGGGCCAAAGGCCCTTAGATACCGACAACATCTATGTATCTATGTATCAGCAGTAGAGCAGAAGTATGCCACCATGTGAAAAGAACTGTTTGATATGGTGGTATTCACAAAGCACTTTTGACACTACCTGCTGGGAAGAAAATTTGTCCACTGCACAGATCATGGCTCCCTTTGGTTACTCAATGTCAGACACCATGAGGCCAGCTCATGAGATGGATGGAACAACTTGCCCAGTATGAATACAGAATTGCCCACCAAGGCAGGAGAATTCACAGTAATGCCAATGCATTGTCCAGAAGGTCACGGGGAACTTCCGATGTAAAAGAATCTACTGTAACTCCTGCAAAATCCAGTCCTGTTGAGGAGCTGTGTGTAACCACCTCAACATTATTGGCTGAGTTTTGTTCAGAAGAGTTGAGTTTTGACTTAGAAGCTAAACAGAACAATGCCCCATTATTAGAAAACTCAAGGAGTGGAAGATGAACTCCAAGCAGAAACCCCCAAGTGAATATTGAAATGATCCTGAATTAAGAGAATTCAAGGGAGTCTGGAGATCCTTGATTATTAAAGATGGAGTTCATCCACGCTTCTTCAGAAAGAGACATAGACCAAGCGGTGGTCACTCCTGACCTCTTTCCCCTCATTTTGACAGCCCTGCATAATGACTGATGTTCGGGACATTAAGGAAGAGAGAAAGTGATGGAGAAGGTCCAGACAAGGTTCTTTTGGTCTTACTGGCAAAGATCTGTTAAGGAGTGGGGTCACACCTGCTCGGACTGTGCAGCACGCAAGACTTATGGGTCCACCCCTATGTAACATCAAGAGTGGAACACCCTATGGACAGAGTGGCAATTGAAATTCTAGGGCCATTACCTTTTACAGATAGTAGAAATCGCTACATTATGGTGGTGGCAGACTATTTTTCAAAATGGGCTGATGCATTTCTCTTGCCAGACCAAGAGACCAAGACTGTAGAAGACATCCTAGTGTAGAAATCATTTGCCTCTTTTGGACATCCCACTCTATCCATACCGACCAGGGAAGGAACATTGAATCCAAACTATCTAGAGAACTCTGTTCTCTACTAGAAGTAAATAAGACCCGGACCGCTCCCTACCACCACCAGGTCAGACAGATTAGTGGACAGACTAAAAAGGACACTGTTAGACATGTTATCCATGTTCGTAAATGAAAATCAATAAAATTGGAATACCTTACTCCCTTATGTAATGATGGTGTATCTTAGTAGTCTACAGTCCTCCCTTGGATTGTGCCCCTTTGAAGTTATGTTTGGGAGGGAGATCACCCTTCCAGTGGATGTGGTTTCTATTAGACCAAGGGGGAACAGTTATGAATCTGTTTCTGAATTCGCCAGGCAGATGGAGGGTTACTTGCGTACGTCCCGGAAAGCAATACTTAAACACCAAGAAAAAGCCTACTCCAGCAACATCAGCTCTTTTAAAAATGAATTGAAGCACTATCTAGCTACCTCCAGCAACTGTGACTGCTAAACAACCTAACTCTTCACCCTCGATCCCAGATCCATGTCATAACGGAGATTGCAAAATATCGATCACCGTTACAGCGAATGTACATCGCTGAAAAACTAAAACGGCGATGTACACTCCCAGCAATGCAAGTAGGGCAAAAATAAATCTGTATTGTATTGTTTATGCGTGGGGCTATGCCCCCAGCACCCTCTTTATGGGGGGGTTCACCCCTGCATCCACCTAAATAACGATTGCTAAGTCCAGGGGGCTGCATGTTGGGGAGGGGGAGAACCTTAAAAAAAAGAAACTTCCACTCATTAAAAAGCACAAAATATTGTGCTCCTCCCTAGCCCTGAACCCTGCACCCTCCCCACTGTAGCCACCACATTGCCAGCTCAATAGTCTCTCACTGCACTACCTCTTATATACCTTCCATCCTCTTCTGTTCCACATCCTGTGGTTTCAGTCACCTTCCCACTCATCCATTGCTACCCTTTCAGGGTAGCTCACATAATGAGTGCTGAACTTGAGTCTCTCATATCTGAGTCATTCAAGTTCAATCACCATTATGACAGTATACTCTTTCCCTTCTACTTTAGCCAAGCTGACTTCACCCCGTCCTTATTCTAGGGACCTTTAATTGACCCTTTTACATGCCTCTCATCTCCCTGCCACCAGCCTCCTCTTTCTACTTCCTCTTCTCCACTGCCTACCCAACCTCAACTGGTCACCTTTAACTCTGTACCCTCCCCATGGAACCTCCTTCCCCCATCCCCTAACCACCTGTACCTGTCTCTCACTTTCTGGCCTCCCATCCTCACTTTTACTGATAAAATTGTGACAATCCCACATCTCTGGGAGTTGGTCTATGGATCTCCAAACCCTCCCTTATTTTTTATAATTCATCTCTGTCATATTTTGATCTTGTTGTATAGTGTTACTTGTACTTGGTTTGGCTACTGATGTTATGTGATCTGTAAATTCAATATGCTGTCTGCCATTGTATTGTTCTCCCTGACATGGAACCTTCATAAACGAGCATTGAGCTCAAAGGCTGTATTCAAAAATTTAAATAAATAAATAAAGCTTCAAATTAACAGAAAGCATTTTACAACATGAAAGTAATCCCCCAGGCACATGTGGTAGGAGAGTTGGTTTGGGTCAGGAACTCCAGGCATCATAAAGGATGTTGCCCTAAACAACAGAAGAGGTTTTCAGGTCCTTATAAAATTATTCAAAAATTTACAGATGTTCAGTACAGGGTAAAGTTTCTGTCCAATGAAACTGAATGAACTGTCCATTATAACAGAATGAAGCCTTATGTAGGGTAGCCTGTGGAGGTAGACAGTGTTCTTGAGGAAACCTCCACTCCTAGCTGTGTTATCACTGGTGACATAGGGAACACCGAAACAAATACAGGAGAAGGTAGACAGATTCTTCCCACCGGAAGGGAACAAATGAAAAACTGTGTACCGCCTGTTTGGGAATCATGGAACCCTCTGGTTATTATCGCCACTGTAGAAACAGAGGATAGTCACAGTTGTTCAGTGGAGTTGGAGAGGGGAAAAAGTCCCACCCATCTTGTCTGAAGAAGAAGAAGGCCTCCCCTTTTTACCCCTCTCCATTTTTTATATTTAGCAATGCTCTCATGCCACGAGAGCCATGCATGCATGTGGGGAACAAGGCTCTTGGTGGGGGAGATTCTTGAAGAGTCCAGTTTTGGGTGGGCAGTTGGGACGAGGACAGAGAGGAGTAAGGATTTTCAGAGTGACAGGGACATTGGAAAGCATACCGATGTTGTAAGTTGCCCTGTCAGTTCCTCTATGTGCCTGCACTTGCCTTCTGGCATTGAGTTCAGTGAAGCCGCAGCCAGCAGTCCATGGTGTTGTGGTGAGACAGTGCCGGCGAGTCGGACTCAGTCGGTGGATGTCAGCCATGGTGTGGGCTCTGTATAGCCCCTTTTGTTATTTTGCTTATTTAAATGTAAAAGTAAAAGTTTCTGGTCTCTCTGAGGCGGCACCCACAAGCATGGCCACATCTTCAATGAGTGAGCTTCCGGCCATCAGGGTGGAGCAGACTAGAAGGTAGAAGGACCTCGAGAAAAAACTGCACAGTTCCCCACCTCCTCCTCCTTCTACCTTCACACCGGGCCAGGGTGGTGAGTCTGCGGCAGCACTATTATTCAGGTGCTGTCTGCCTGAACATTTCATTTTAAATATAAAGTAAGGGTTGCATAATTTGTAATTGTGCCTAGAGTGCCACAGAGGATGGTCATTGCAATGGTAAGGGGACTAGGGAAAGGCCCCAGGACTGAGGACTGCCTGTATGTGGGTATATTTAAATTTCTGTTAATGACAGACCTATGTGGAGCACAGGGAGGAGCGGGATTTATTTAAATTAAGCAGCTCCCAATGCACAGACTAGGGCAGGACAAGCCTGAAGATTAGTTTAAACTAATAAATCAAAAGTACCCTCAGGGGCAGGGAGAAGCTCCAGTGCAAAAAGGTAGCCAGTTTGGCTTGCAATAAAAACATTGTCCTGTACAGCAGCATAGCTGTGATCAGCTCCACAACCAGTGGACAGGGTTTTACTGAGAGAGCTTAATTTCTACAGAAGGTTGGAACCCAAAGTACAACTTTCCAGCAGACTGCAGACTGCCTTCAGGATTTAAAGGGACAGTACACCAATTTTACACTGCCACTTGAACTGCACTGTTATTCTTGATTTAAAGCTTCAGTACCTAACTTTTGTTCTGCCAGATTTAACCCCAGTATTTGCTGCCTATGAACTTTGTTTGAGTGGAACTGCCTTGCTGCTCACAATTTGGGGGCTTTTGGGTAATGTTCCTGGGATGGGGCCCAAGCCAATTACAGTGGATAAAACTGGGCTGCTTGAGTTTAAGCACATCCAGGCTCTGAGAATTTCCCAATTTCTAGGTACAGTACCAGGGGTCTAGGTCCAGAGTGCCAGAGGTTCTGTGCCAGAGGTCCAGATTCAGATTCCCAGGGGTCCAGTGCCGGAGGTCCAGGGGCCAGATCCACAGAACTGAGATCCAATGCCAGAGTGTCACAGGCAGGTCACTAAGATAATAGATGGCCTGGGGAATTTGACTTATGATGATAGGCTGAGTGAATTGAAGATGTCCCAGCTGGAACTCAGGTGTTCCGGGGAACTCTTCTCCAGATGTATAAAACCACTAGGGACAGTGAATTACTGAGTAATCTTGAATTCAAAATAAACAGTAGAGCTGTTGCACTCAGAAGCCATCATTATCAGCTGATGCTCAAATATCCAATAAGTTCTGGTGAGATCCACCATGGCTGCATAATGAAGTTAGTGAAGTTGTGAGGAATTGTTAAGACAATATGGAGAAACAACACAATGATTTGTAAGCAGTAAGATTTGTTTTCATTTCAGTTCTAATGAAGGCATACACATTATTAGGAAAATATATGAAGGTGTATATTTTAATGGGAGAAATAGGAAGCAATACAGATTTACGAAAGAACCCCAGAGCAAATGCCACTGAGGTACATGTTATCCTGGATGATATTGGCCGGACAGCCAAATTTTAAAGAAAACACAATTGCACATACCCCAATAATGCAAAGCATCATGGGAAACATAGGCAAATCCCCATGATAGTACAGAAGGTGGCAGTACATGAAAAAGTAATGGCTGGCATATGTTCAGCCTTGGGATTATTTAGTTTTTTTTTTTTTTTTTTTGAGAATCAGGGTTTTTGTCCATGAAGTGATGTAAGTTATATTTAAGCAATGTGTTGATGTCAGGAAGTCAAGTGTAATGATGGTCTGATAGCAGAGAAAATATGATAGTAACTTTCAGAGGAGGTCGCTTTTGATAAGGGTAAGGTAGTTATGCTTGTGATAATGGGAATATTAGGAAAGTATGAGGTCTATGCAGAAGTGGAGTACAAATATGCACAGTTTCATAAGTATGTGCTCAGAGTGCAGGCAAATGTGAAATGCAGGTTTGTTTTAGAGATAGGTAAAAATAGCGATACATGCAATTGATAGAAAGATAGATAATTACATAGACATATCTATATATATAGAGAGAGAGAAAGAGAGTGACACACACACACACAGACACAGACAGACAGACAAGCAGAATAGGAATGGCAGTGAAGTACTGAAGTGATGCCAACCCCCCCCCACACCATTCAGAGATGGACAGGCATAGGGGTGTGCCTTTGGGTCATTGTCCATAACGCTCATGCCATTTCACAGGACCCAAGGCAGCATGGATTCACTGCCAGAAGATCATGTCAGACAAATCTAATACATTTCTTTGACTGGGTGACTAAAGTAGTAGACCAGAGAGGGACTGTGGACATGGCCTACCTAGACTTCAGCAAGGCATTTGACATAGTCCCACACAAAAGATTAATAAACAACTTAGTCAGCCTGGGAGTGGGTCCCAGGGTGGTAGCCTGGGTAAAACACTGGCTGGACAACAGGATGCAGAGGGTAATAGTAAATGGAGTCCACAGTGAAGAAAGGGGGGTTACTAATGGGGTACCGCAGGGTTCAGTACTGGGCCTGGTCCTTTTTAATGTCTTTATAAGTAACATTGCAGAGGGACTGGAAGGAAAAGTATGTCTCTTTGCAGATGACACTAAGGTCTGCAACAGGGTTGATACACAAGGTGGGGTGGAAGGGATGAGAAGGGACTTGGCAAGGTTGGAGGAATGGTCAAACGTATGACAACTTAGATTTAATGCAAAGAAGTGTAAAGTAATGCACCTGGGAAACAAAAACCCAAGGGAAATGTACACAATGGGGGGTGAGATACTGACAACAAAAATGGAAAGCAACCTGGGGTAGTTATATCAGATGACCTAAAGATAGGCAAGCAATGTGAGAAGGCAGTAAGGAGGGCTGGGGGATACTGAGATGCATAGGGAGAGGCATCACCAGCAGAAAACAGGAAGTTGTTATCCCTCTGTACAGACAGTTGGTGAGACCCCATCTGGAGTACTGCGTGCAGTTTTGGATACCCCATCTCCACAATGACATAGGCAGGGTGGAGGCTGTCCAGAGGAGAGCAACCAAAATGTTGCAGGGTCTGCACCAAAAGACATAGGAAGAGAGACTAAAGGAGCTTAATATGTATACCCTTGAGGAAAGAAGGGAGAGGGGGGACATGATAGAAACATTCAAGTACCTCAAGGGAATCAACAAAGTCCAGTAGGGTAGCATCTTTCAGAAAAAGAGATGTGCAAGAACTAGGGGGCACAATTTGAAGATAGAGGGGGAACGGCTCAGAGGTAATGTGAGGAAGTCTTTTTTCATGGAGAGGGTTGTGGATGCATGGAACAGCCTTCCTGAGGAGACTGTGGAATAAAAACAGTGGGGGAATTCAAGAATGCATGGGTCAGACATAAGGCAATTGTAGTGGAGGGTAGGACGAAGTAGGCTGTTGGTTAACTAGGATCTGCAGCTTATCCATTAGCTAGGGAAATGGGCAGACTAGGTGGGCCAAGGGGTCCATATCTGCCATCAAATTCTAGGTTTCTAGGCCAGCCCAGTGGTGCTGAGGGTTGAGGCACTGGATGCCACACCTCATGCCACGCTGGTGACCTGGGTTCAGATGCAATCCCAGGCCGCCAGGGGTCAGTAGGGGACAGATAGGATGAAGCATCCAGTGGACTGCTCTCCTATCCCAGGGAGTGATCCAGGGACCCATTGCTCTGCAGTCGCCCCTGGTGATGAGCAGAGGCGCTACTAGTGAGGTGTAGCAAGGGGAGGTGGAGTGTGGCAGATGTTGGTTATGTGACTAGAAGTCATTGTATGTCAGCACTCCGCAAGGAGAAAAATTAAAAAAGGGCTCCAGTTGGGCAACATGAGCTTCCGACCCCCGCTGCCCAACCCAAATGGTACCTCCTCATCTGGATCCTGCTCCAGTGGGTTTAACTGGGTAGCTCCTCACCACCCCACTATGGAGGGTAATCTGTGGGGGTAATGAGGAGGACAGCCTTATGTCAGGTGTCAGGGCTAGGGGGTCGGTCGGGATGTCAACGCCTACCGGAGACCCGGGGGAGAAAATATCAATAAAAAAATAATTCTATGTCTCTATATTTCACCTCACCCTACCCTGCAGACACAGACAAGTGTCGAGGTGTGCCTTGGGGTGTTCAAGCTTTACACTCACCCCATTCCATAAGGAAATATGCTGAAATGGGTACAGTACTGTATAAGAAAATGGAGTGAACTTTTAGTCTGAAGAGTCAAAGGCACACCTTGATACCTGTCACTGGCTGCAGGGTGGGAAAGGGGGGTGGAATGGTGTGAGCATTACTGTTGACAATCCCAAGTCACACCGCTGATGCCTGTTAGTCTCTACAGGGCAGGGTGTTATGGTCAGAAACCCTAATGCCCTGGATGTTGTTATGTGACTTCTTAACCTAGCAACAGCATTTAATGCATTTCATTAAAAGGACAAGTAAATGTTTTTAATACATGGACAGGCATTGGAGTGTGCCTTTGGGTTGTTGCCCAGAATGCTCACGCCATTTCACCTCACTCTAACCTGCAGACACAGACAAGTGTTGAGGTGTGCCTTGGGATGTTCAAGCCTTACACTCACCCCATTCCATAATGAAATATGCTGAAATGGGTACAGTACTGTATAAGAAAATGGAGTGAACTTTTAGTCTGAAGAGTCAAAGGCACACCTTGATACCTGTCACTGGCTGCAGGGTGGGAATGGGGGTGGAATGGCGTGAGCATTACTGTTGACAATCCCAAGTCACACCCCTGATGCCTGTTAGTCTCTACAGGGCAGGGTGTTATGGTCAGAAACCCTAATGCCCTAGGTGTTGTTATGTGACTTCTTAACCTAGCAACAGCATTTAATGCATTGCATTAAAAGGACAAGTAAATGTTTTTAATAAATTTACAGACAGTTACATAAACTTAATTTTCTTCACAGAATAATTTAAATTTAGTAACATTGGTAGTACAAAACAATTACCCAGACAGCTTGAAAACTATAACTACTTTATATTGTACATTGACACCCCATAAGGACCTCTAACAGGATTATTTAACTATCCTAAATACATTTCTTGCCTCAGTAACTGCTCAGCACATCTATTGCATGACCTACTTACTGACATTTTACATCTGCTATGCAATGTACTGCTGCTTACTACACCAACATCATGAACCATAAAACAAATGACTGCCATAACTAGGAAGGCAGTATATCACAGTTGTTTAAGGCTCTGAGCTGCAAATCTGGAGATCTGGGTTTGAATCCCACAACCTCCACTTGCATACTGGGTGACCCTAAGCAAGTCAATTAACTTCCATGTGCTCCCAGGTTACCACTGTAAACAAGCTTTCAGCTTAGTGTGCCACTCCTGGTTAAACAATTGAAAAAAAACATATATTATTTTTCTTGCTTTATTTTGCTACTACAAGCTTTGACTAATACATCCATCCTTAAATGTACTTTTTATAGCTTATGTGTCTGTGACCAAGGCAGAACTAAACTTAAAATCTTACACATAAATAAATGAATCATCAGAATAACATTTATTTCAGTAGTATCTCCTTCCTTTTCAGGTGCCCATGACACAATGTATATATACAGTATTTATATATTTTATCTTCAAAGCACTAAACCTATTCAAATGCACAAAACACAAGACTTTATTTTTTTCACACATTACTGCTAAACTTCAGGTCACAGAGAGATAAAAATGTAGAGCTTCCCCTAGCTATTTGGGTGGGTAGTTCAGCTGTGTGTGGGTGGGGGGGAGGGGTATAAAAAGCTTTTAAGAAACAGGCAATCTAGTATCCGATATGGGATAGTCTTCTTTGGGTGACATATTTTACTCCTTTGTGGGCTTATACCTTAATTGTCATTCTTGTGTTGCAAGTGCTTGTTTTCCTCAAGTGCTGCAATTTCAGGATGCAGTTTCACAAGTGCTGTATTAGGATGCAGTTTCAGGCACTACTTTTATTACTTTTTCTTTCCTTCTGAACCTTAAGCTCTGTTGCCTCAGGCAGCTCTGATAGTCAATTGTTCCAACATGATAGATCCACCTCATGCTCCTCCCGCATGAACCAAAAAAAAAGGTGGGGTGGATCTTTAGGATCTTCTCAGGTGGAGGTGGGGGTGAATCTTACCCCCAAAAAACACTAATGCTGCCTCCCACTATTCAGGTTCCAGTTCTTGTACCTCCCATTTAAGAAAGGAAAAAGTGCCTTGCAACCATTGACTAACATGAAAGCATATTTATTTGAGGGCAGAAAGCATTTCTTGGAGGAGGGTAAGGTAGAGGAGACTATTTACACCTTCAGCCAATTCCACAGACAGAAAACACGATATCAGCCCTTTGTACATGCAAAATGCCTGCAGGCTCCACCCACTGCAGCTGTAAAAAGGAACCCAAGGAGATATATTTTTTACCCAGCTAATAGTTCCTCTATGGAATGGCCTTCCCGGAGACATAGCTGAGGCAAATACCTTTGCTGGTTTTAAATGTAGGATGGAGCAACATCTCATAACTGAATATGGGATTATTTGACCTGCCAGTGCAGAAGATGGACACTATGGGACAATGCCATCTGTTCACCTTATTATTCCAAGTACAGCTCCAAGTCCTGCATCAGAGGTCCAGGATTCTAGATCCACAGTACCATAGGTCCTGCACTAGAGGTCCCGAGCCAAAGTGCCACAGGTCCAGTACAAGATGTCCAGGGGTCCATGTCTACAGCACCAGAGGTTCAGATCCACCATACCAGAGGTTCAACGCTAGAGTGTCAGAGGCTCTGCATCGGAGTTCCAGCAGTCCAGATTAGAGATGCAGTGAAGTAAAATTCCACCCATGAAGTGGTCACAAAGTGGCCACTTTGTGTTAGTATTCTGCTACGTGGAGTGCCCATTTTAAACCCTCACTTTGCCACTTCACATTGTAATTAAGACTTCATGTTGTGCACTCCACCTTATTCTGCTTTAAGGCAGAGTGCGAATTCACAGGCAGCCCACACACATCACATGGCTTACACAGTGTAGGTCACATGCTTCAGGCAGGCAGGAAGGCACTTACAGGTAAAAACACTCTCCAATGTGGGCTGACTTACATGTTTTGCATGGGGTGTGACAAATGGCTCGGCTCTGCAAATGGCCTGGGGTGGGGTGTGGACATGAGCTATAGAGGGGTGTACAGGTGACAAGTCCACAAATGAAGTCATTTTCCCTGTTTTACATACAGGGGTTGATGTACTACTTGCACTAAACATACTGCATTGACCACCACCATCACCACTGTTACTCTGACCACCACTTGACAAGATTTCAGAATCATAATCCTCCCCCTCATCATGCCTGTAGTAATCCTCTGGTATTATTTCATCGCTACTGCAGACATTCCTACTTGATCTTACACTCATGGAAGGGGATAACATGCTCAGTAAGGTTGATGGCGTTAGCTGCCATCTGGTGCAGGGTCTACAGTGCCATGTGCCTTTTCTTAAGATGCGTATGCTGGCCCCCCCAATGCCCACATGACTCCCCTTTTTACCTAGACTCACACACGCATGGCAAAGCAGGCAGATTGCAACTGACTCATCATTTGCATCATGGACAAGAAATCCCAAACAAGGGATTGTGATCCCCTAGTTTTAACATGTCCCTGATGCTGCTTACTGGACTATGTTTTTTTTAACACCTGAAATGGGGGGTGCTACTTGATTTTTTCAGACTGGACACACTCTGACTCCAACCGACAACCACGACTACCTATGGTCATTACTGGGTTATCATCATTATCATCAACAGGAACCACTAATCACAACTTTTTTGAGGAGGGGGGTGATTTAATGCCAACAGACCCAGACACAGCCACCTTGACTTTCTTTTTCTTCGGTTCCCAACAGGGGTCACTGACATTATTATCATATTCATCAACATCATCCGCATCCACATTTTTGGCTTGGATGCTGTCATGTAGAGAACATGTTCCAACCACAGCATCATCATCATCATCATCATGGCACCAAGATGGCGGAGGTGTGTGAGCTGCCTGAGGCTTGAGCTTGGAAGCTGTATTTTTGTTTGTTTTCATTTTTCTTATTTTTTATTTCAAGTGTGTTTTTTGTTTATTATTCCTTAGTTAGTAATTTTAGTTTAGTTAGGGCTGTTTTAATGAGTTAGATTAGCACTTCTGAGTGTTTTTAGGGTCTGTAGTTCAGGTTGGCTGTTCTCCCTGATATACGGGAGTTTTAGTCATCATTGATGCTACGGCTGTGGAAACAGCTGAAAATTGCATGTATTTTAACTTTTTTGTTTATTATATAGTAGTTTAAGTTATGATGTAGATTTATGCCTCGGCTGTTTTTAGCACAGCCATGACACACTCAAATTGGACCCAAATCCTGATTTAAGACCCGTGATTTGCGGAGCTGTTGCCGGATTTGTGGAGTTGTTGCTGGAGCTGCTGCCTGCCTGAATTCGAAAGACTGGCCTATAATTAAAAACTGCTGTTAATTTGAGTGAATTACTGGATTAGAGGACTACATTTATGAGGACTACATCTATGAGCAAGTAGCAGTGTGGTGAGAGCGCTTTTTAAGCATTTTTGTGAAATTAAATCATTTATGTGTGACCGCTCGGTTTGAAGCTTGGAAATCTCCGTGGAGTCGGAGGTCTTAAGTGGCAGTGATTGTGAAGCATCTGAGATAGTACTGACAGGAGGTGTTTGTGAATGGTTTGAACTACCAAGTATTTTTGCGGTGATCTTCAGTTGCTGCTCCCTGGAGTTTAGGGGTGCTGGGGATCATTGAGGGGTGCTTGGTGGGGAATCCTTCCTCCCTACATCTTGGGCTGTTTTTCCCATTGCACTGCCTCTGACTGAACGGGAGTTGCCTCGCCTGCCTCTGGGGAGCCAGAGGAGGATTTGGGGCTCTCCTAAGTTGCCCTGGGGGTATACTTTATTGTTTACCCTTAAGGCATCTGTAGTTGAGGGTCACAGGTGGTGGGAAATTTGATTAGTTTGGGTGATGTAGAGGGGAGGAATGGGATATTCCTTTACTTTTTGGTGAGGTTTGCACACTTTTGGTCTTTCCAGAAAACCCTTGGAATGGAATTTAAAGGCTGATTAAATCATCGAACTGACTGCTGACTCAATTTTGCAAATTTGAAGCTTAATTTTATTAGGATTTGGGACCGTTGATTGTTGAGTTTAAAGAAGAACTAACCCATTAAGACACTTTCTTGGAGAGAACATTTTCTGCTGTTTGATTTTTTTCTTATATTTTTGGTTTGAATTATTTTATTGTTTTTGGGCAGTGAGAGTGCCCAAATTATTATTATTTTCTCCAGGTAGTGTGAGTGCCTGGGAACTTTAATCATTTATTTTTATTTATATGTATTTGATTCTCAGGGTAGTGAGAGTACCAGGGGTTAAAAATTTATTGTATTTATTATTATTTATGTAAGTCTATCTATTTATTTTTATTTTTCTTGGGACTTGAACTCTCTTTAGAATGGACTCTATGTGGGTATTTCTTTTTGCTTTTGTCTGATTTATAAGATTTATTTTGGATTGTTTTAATTAACTATTTTAAAGGAAATAATTTTTAAGTTGCCTATATCTGGGAAATGCTGGACAATTGGGATTTATGTATATATTAATGCCTCATTTTATTTTTGTATAAGTGTTTGATTATATATTATTTGTTTGTATTTGATTTTTGCTTATTATATATTGTCTTTGCATTATTTATTATAATGTGTTGGGGTGATTTAGCAATGGTTGGGCATTATTCCCCCACCAGACTCAGGGAACTGTGTCCCTCCGAATGTCCACCATCATTGTCCGACACCTATTTTAGGTGTCGTGCTTTGGGCACACTGAGGAAACATAAAAGAAGGTGGAGAGCTGAGTCTGGTGGGGGACAGGAGGGCGGATTGGGTGGTGGGGTCCAGGAGATGCCCTGGGGCGAAATGGGGCCAAGATAGAGGTCATTCTTGTCTTGTCCCCATACCCAAGGGTTCTGATTTTAGTAGGCTGGAGCCGAGATCTTCCCAGACAGCTCATCCAACCTTGGCAGTGTTATGCAATGCCACATCTATTAAAAACAAGACAGCTATTATAGCTGATCTTGTTGGGTCAACTGATCTGGCTTGCATCACCGAGACCTAGCTGGATGAAAAATCCAGGCCCTATATTGGCTTCGGCAACACCAGCCGGGTTCTCGGTGACATACCATCCAAGGTTGGATCATAAGGGTGGAGGTGTAGCCATTATGTTTAAGACTGAGCTGGGCCTTGTGAATGATCCATTGGGAAGTACCAGATCCTTTGGATATATCTTGGGTGAGGGTGTAGGCTGTGGAATCTTCCTCATCTACCGTCCACCAGGAGATGGTGGAGAATTCCTGCAGGAGATAGCAGACTTCATCATCGACCTGGTATTGCGGTCCCCCAGATTGTTAATTCTGGGGGACTTCAATGCCTGGGTCGACGATGAACTCTCATATTTTGGTCATAATCTCCTCCAGTTGATGACTTCACTGGGCCTAACACAGGTAGTTACCTCCTCAACCCATATAAAAGGTCATTCATTGGATCTGATCTTTCTTCTGGGTATGGAGATTGCTGATTTGGGGGTGGAACCAGTCAGCTGGTCTGACCATCACATCATAAGGTTCAGTTTCAGAGCTCCCCCAATAGGTCTGCCCCTACGGAGATGGTTCAGTACCGCCCTGTAAGGGGTATAAATCCCAGTGACCTAATGGCGGTACTGGATCTATCGAGCTTGTCTGGTGAATGCATGAGTCCAGATGATCTCGTATTAGTCTATAATAAGGCTGTGGGAGATGCTCTGGACAAGATTGCTCCTGTTCATGTTCGGCCTCTCACCCTCCGTTCAAGGAGCCCTTTGTTTGACGGCTCCTTGAAGGAGTTAAGGAGAGTTGGACGAAGGTTGGAGAGAGCCTGGCGGAGGTCCGGTAGTGATGCTGACAGGCTTAGGTTGATGGCACATTATGATGGCTATCAATCAGAAATCACCCGTAAGAAGGCAGAATTTCTGTCCAGGGAGATTTCTGCTGCACAAAATCAACCGGCTCAGCTTTTCCGGACTGTTGACAGATTGTGCAGTCCAATCTGTCTCCAGCCCAGAGAAGCCTTTTCTCAGCTAAGATGCGAAGAGTTTGCTCGATTTTTTGCAGATAAGGTTGCCAGCATCAGGTCTGGCATCGGTCCGACCTCTCCTTTGAGGGATTGCAGTTGTCGACGGGAAGTGTTATGCACCCAGTCTTTCTGGTCAGATTTTCGGCGGCTGGAGTTCACTGACATTGTGAAGATCATCCAAACATTGCAACCAACCAGCTGTAGTTTGGATCCTGGTTCTACACCCCTTTTAGTAGGATGTGTAGAAGTTATCTGCCCGATCCTTGCTGACATTGTCTGAAAATCCCTGGAGAGGGGGGGGTCTTTCCTGATCCCCTCAAGGAGGTGGTAGTTCGACTACTCCTTAAAAAAACCTCCTTGGATCCAGATTGTCTAGCTAACTACCGGCCTATCTCTAACCTGCCTTTTGTTGGCAAGGTTATTGAAAAGGCGGTTGTGTTACAATTGGATGATAATCTTACAACTCACAATGTCTATGATACCCTCCAATCTGGTTTTAAGAAGAAGCATAGCACGGAGACTGCCCTTGTCCGGGTGTTGAACAATCTCCTAATGGCTAGAGATCGAAAGGCATGTACCATCTTGGTCCTTCTCGATCTCTCTGCAGCATTTGACACTGTAGACCATGGTGTGCTGTTGGAGCGCCTGTGGATTTATTGTGGGCTGTCTGGAACAGTCCTCAAATGGTTTCAGTCTTAGCTCACAGACAGGTTTCAGAGATGTGCCACTGGAATTTATTCCTCTGGCGCTCACTCCCTGCCTTGTGGGGTACCGCAGGGTTCCATTCTAGCACCCATGTTGTTTGCAGTATATATGCTGCCATTGGGAGATATCATCAGGCAATACAGTCTGGGTTTTCACTGCTATGCAGATGATACTCAACTGTATTTGTCTTTTCCGCCTTGGCAAGATGATGCTTTCTCCATGCTAAATAATTGCCTTGCTGAAATCAGATTATGGATGAGTTCTAGCTGGCTGAGACTGAACCCTGATAAGACTGAGGTGTTGGTAGTGGACCCAGGTCATCCGGTGGTGGGTTTGGGGGCTGGACAACCATTGGGCTTATTGCTCAGTGGTATGTCGCTCACTACCTCTGATCGGGTACGGAACCTGGGCATTATTTTTGATGATGGCTTGACCTTAAAATCTCTGGTATCAGCCGTAGTCAAATCCTCTTTTTATCATCTGAGGACTATCACCCGGGTGAAACACCTGGTCCCACCAGGTGATCTACCAACATTGGTCCATGCCTTTATCACTACCCATCTTGATTACTGTAATTCCCTTTACCTAGGGCTACCTGGGGTTGATATCCACCACCTGCAGCTGGTGCAGAATGCGGCGGCCAGGCTTTTGACTGGGATCTCTTGATCCAGCCATATTACGCCTGTGCTCCTCGAACTGAACTGGCTGCCTGTTAGGTGGCGGATCACCTATAAGGTTGGTTTACTAACCTTTAAAGCCCTACATGATCAGGGACCCAGCTACCTGAAAGATCTCTTGGTACCCTATTGCCCTCTCCATCCTCTCCGCTCCGCCAAAGAAGGATTGCTTGAGATTCCCAGGGTTCGATTAAAAACATCAGGATCTTGTGCTTTTGCTTTCTCAGCACCAACCCTGTGGTATTCTCTACCTCATTGGTTGAGAGAATGTCCAACCGTTGAGAGATTTAAAATGAGGTTAAATACGTATTTATTTAGTTTAGCATATCCTAGTTATGGTTGATTAATTTATGACTGTTTTAATTTATATGTATGTATGATCCTTTTGTACAGCACCTTGGTTTTGAAAGGTGCTTTAGAAATAAAGATGATTTGATTTGATTTGATCATCATATTTTTGTGCCACACTTTGAATCATCGGATGACAAAGGCATGACCCCAACAGCGCTGGAAGAAATGTGACATTGTGAGTTATTGTTGCCAGGACCAGAATCATGTTCAGCTACCATGGGGATGTTAATGGGGAGTATGATATCATCTACATGGTCAGTTACAGCTTTAGACTCAACTATATTTTTTGAAATGGTTAACTGGTCAGAAGTAGAAATTGAGGCAGCAATACTCATGCCAGTAGAAACTGCACTAACATCAGCAGCTGGAACAACAGCATCTCCTCCAAGCTGGAACAACAGCATCTCCTCCAACTATGAGTGAAGCTACAGATTGCACTGCAGAAAACATTGATGAAAAAATCCCTTTACTGACATCAGCTATGCACGTCTGCATACTACCATGCCCATGGACAATCTTGCCACTGGCAGCAGTGCCATGGCCAGAAACAGCTTTGCTTGCACGTCTCTTTGCAGGCATTTTGGGGATCACCCAGAAAATTCTAAACAAATTTAGATTTCTGAACTTTCAGTCTGGGCCAGTGGATGTGAAGCCAAAAAAAACAACAACTGTGGCTTGCAGATGGAGACTGGACATTAAATAAATGCAAAAGCACAGACAGATTAAGACTGCACTGCGCAATCAAGGAGAGATGCAGTCGTAAAGTCAGAACAATACCTTAACCAGTGCTCACAAGTCACAATCCAATCTTGAAAAGAATACCTTTTTTTGGTTGGGGGGGTGGGTGCAGTGCACTGCAGTAACGGTCCAAAACTAAGATACCACAAAGCAGTACAAAATGATGCAGGTCCGGTGGATAGCAGGTTCACACTGCTGCAATTACTCTGTGGCATAATAAAATGTGTCTGATTTGATGGCACGCATTGTACACACACACACACACATACACACACTACAAGTAATGCGTAGCAAATTGAAAACTTCAGTACTATAACCAAATCTTTTAAACAAACTGAAATTACGCACTGCTGCACCACAACAATCAACAAAAAAAAATCAAGAATTACTGATAATATTACTGTGTGAACATAAACACAGTTATAGAAGAAAAATATAACCAAAACAAAAAGACTGCCTTTTTCTCCCAGTTTTAACCTACCTCCAACACAGATACACCCCTTCCCCAAAGCACACTTCAAGTGTCTCTCAGTGCACAGACTGAATGTTCTAAATTAACATTCAAAAGCCACACACAAAAATTAACACTTGATGATATGAGCACAAGAGGGTTTCCTACAATTGATGTACTAAATTTTGAGCAAACAAATGGTTCAAAAAGGCTTTTTTAACAGCTTTTAGAGGATTTTATTTGCAGAGCTCTGAGAGGAAACTGCCTCCATCTACCACTACACAAACACTACACAGAATTGAGGCTGTGCAGAACAATCTAGAGCCCATGTGACCTGCAATCCCATGGATTACTGCAAAATTCACATTGGAGCTCAATAACACGTCAAAGTGGTGTGAAGTACATTGATTTCTATATACTTCACATTAACATTGGTGCAGAAGTGGTTTGGGGGAAGGCAGAGTAATGCAAAGTCATTATTATCAATGGACTTTTCATGTTCCTCATTATGACGCAAAGTACTCCACTTCACGTTGCAGATTACTCAGCGGATTCCACATTACTCTGCAAATTGCTTCACGGAGCGAACTTTGGCCACTTCACCTTTCTCTAGTCCAGATCCACAGTGCCAGAGGTCCAGAGCCAGAGTGCCAGACATCCAACACCAGTGGTCCAGGGGTCCAGATCCACAGTGCCAGAGGTCAAGCACTGGAGGTCCAGATCCAGATTGCCAGAGGTCCATTGTGTCCAGTGGTCCAGATACACAGTACCAGGGGTCCAGCACCAAAGTGTCAGAGGTCCCACACCAGAGACCCAGGGATCCAGAGCCAGAGTGTCAGAACTCCAGTGCCAGAGGTCCAGAGGTCCAGATCCAGAGTGCCAGATGTCCAGCGCCAGAGGTCCAGAGGTCCAGATCCAGATTGTCAGAGGTCAAGAGGTCTAGATCAAGATTGCCAGAGGTAGAGCACCAGAGGTCCAAAGCCAGAGTGCTAGATGCCCTGCCAGAGGTCCAGAAGTCCAGTGCTGAAGGTGCAGTGATACTGATCCACAGTGCCAGAGGTACAGCACCAAGGATCAACTGCCAGAGAAGCAGAATCAGAATGTTAGGGTCAAGACTGGACCATCTGAGGTAATCAGAAGAGGACTGATGCCATAGTAGCTTGCTTCACCATAGACAGCTCAGCTTTATGGGGTCAAAACTGGACCACCTGGGGTGGTCAGAAGAGGGCCAATGATGTAGCAGCATGCCCCACCACAGACAACTCAGCTTGATGGGGTCAATCTTGGACCATCTGGGATGATCAGAAGAGGGCCAACATCATAGCAGCTTGTCCCACCACAGACAGTTCAGCTCCACTGGGTCAAGGTTAGACCATCTGGGGTGATCAGAAGAGGGCCGACACCATAGCAGTTGCCCCAATGCAGATATCCCTGGCTTTGGGATCAAAAAATTGCCACTTCTTGGTGACCAAGATGAGCTAACCTATTAGCCATCACCTTCTGAGACTCTCTAGTACCATTTCTGAATTACTTCCTGGACTAAGAGTTGCTGGTTGTTCTGTTATTCATTTTCTTTAGAGTTATAGATTCCCCTCACCCATATATTTGTTATTGCTGTCTGAATCTTTGTAAACTGTTGTTTTTTCCTGTCTCTTTTTGTTGATCACCCAGTGCTATCCAAGTAGGAGAACAGAGCCTCCCCTTTATTTCATCTCTGTCTCTAAATTACCAGTTGCTGGTGCTGATTAGCCTGCATTTAAAGGGTCAGTTACCTGGTCATTGGGATTAACAACCCAACAAGGCCCTTCCTCTCAGTTAATTGGCTTCCGACAAGGTGAGGCTGGTTACAGTAAGATGGGATGGCTGATATCAATGAACAAATGTCAAAGAACTACCAGAGCATTTGAAAAAATAGAAATCAGTAAGAGAAACTGTTTTTCCATTTGATCAAAATTGCTCTGTTCAATTTGTTTTTCAATTTACAATAGAAAATGTGATAAAAGCTCTACCAGTCAGTTGCTCAGCTCATGGAACAGCTTGTGAAAACTTACATTTGCAGTGTTGTTGCAGACTGTAAATACTTCTTGTCCGCAATTTACATCTAAGATTCCTCCTAAACCAAAAATGATGCTACCAGACTTTGCAGAGTTTGCTCTGCTAAGGCTGAATGCTACGTGACAGCCAGTGACTGAAAACATAGAAGAGAAACCCAGGAAGGAGCATCAGAAAGTCTGTACTACTGTCCTGACTGCAGTGTTCCACTTTGTGGGGGAAGATGCTTCAAAATCTTTCCCACAGTAAACAATTATGGGCAACCAGACAAACCATCATCCTTAACTTCAAAGCAAAGAAATTATGTCAGCCACAGAAATACTGGTTTCTAAATGTCTGGCCATACCCAGTGTGGTCCAGTGTTATGCATGGTACAGTGTGTTAGTTGTTATCCATATTCACTGTGGCTGAATCAGCACTAGCATGTATTAGAAAGTTTCACAGCTCATTACTCTAACCTGTAGGCTGTACTGCCAGCCATGTTTAGAAATATATTTTTCATTTTTATTAGACCTAAAATCCTAAAGGCAAGAACCTGTTTTCAAAGAATCTAGAATCATGACAGAAATCATTCAATATATATATATATATGTGTATATATATATATATATATATATATATATATATATATATATAGATATATAGATACATAAATATAGGTATAACAAACGCACAAACCAGTACCCAAATACTTTAAAATAAATAAATAAATAAAATTACATTATAAGTCTTCAGATCATTTTTTTTTTTGTTTCCACTAATAACTGATTTGGAAAGAGGAAACTGATTCACATTCCTTTATGAACTCAGAAGAATAATTACTGAATTTAATAAATTGATACAAATAGAAATTCTGACCTTACGTATATTTTTTAAATGGCAGCAGTAGGAGATTTTGTGATATAGCTCTTATGGAAAATTTGTTTTCAGTTAGTTTAAATTTGGACTGACACTCTGAGAAATGCATGCCTTACATAGTTTTCATCCTATGACAATACACTAGAATAAAATAGTTCACTCAAGTTAAAAGTTAATTAACCACCCCATACTGTTGTAAAGAATACAAGCATTGATATATTGTTTAATATATAGTAAAATTACATGTTTTTTCAAAACACATTTAATTCTTGACAGCCCACTCTCACCTGCCAAACCACAGACCACAATTCCGTAATCAATAATACTAAGAATACAACTCTGTAGCAACATTTTTTTAAATTTCTAGTAAATTTTTTTCTTATTTCTATAGCACAAACCAATCTGAATGGTGACAGATTTTACCAAAATAGTCAAGATGATTTTGTAAATTACAGTGTGCTTTCAAGGAACACCACTATTTAAATGTCATCTTCTGCTCAAGAAGAAAACCAGATGGAATGTAAATGTTATGAACAGGGACTAGTTTCACAAACAAATCACAAAGCACAGTGCAAAAGTTTGCATTGCACTTTGTGTTTGCTCAGGGCCTCCATATTCAAATGCCGGGGCTTTCTGGCACATCTAGATGCGCCGCCCAATAAAGAGCTATATTCAAACGAGATGAATGATCATGCATCACGTTTGAATATAGGACAGCTTACAGAACACAGTGCAAGCCCATTGGTCGACAGTGTCAACCAGTGGGATTGTAGTGCATACAATAGCTGTTATTCATTAATAATCAGTCAATGAGCAGCTAGCAAATTAGTGCAGCGGGCTGTACTGCTCACCAGCTGACTAGCGATTGGCCATCCTGGATGGGGAGAGCAGGGTGGGATGTGGGTTCCTGAGTGGGTGGGGGTTGGATGGTCCACTAGACTACCAGGAATGGGGCACTTTGATTTAAGGAGTATACTGTGATCAGGGATTGGGGATGGGTGGGAGGCCACTGCAGCATGGAAATGGGTGGCGATATTAATTTCGGTTTTTAAGATGAGGATCAGGATGGGAGGAGAGCCACTACAATATGGAAAAGTGGAAAGGGGCTGACATGATTTGTATTATGAACGGGGATCAAGATGGGAGGGGGACCACTACACTATGCAAAGGAGGGCAGGGTCAGTGTCACAGCTTCCCAAGGACGGGGTTCGGGGAGCGGGGATGCCGATGGGCTACAGGGGCTGACGGCTGCTCTGCTGCTTTGTGCAGTACAGCAGCCTGCCTGTGTTTGACTATGGGTTAGGCATGTTTCTTATATGCCTAACTGTATGCAGCACATCTCCGAGATGTGCAGGCTGATGCACCGCACATCTTGGCTGAATATAGGGATGTGCTGCATATTCATGGGCATGCCCCCTGGAGATGCACCGCATACATTATGGCTTCACTTGGGCACAGCTGGAGATGCACAATGCATCTCCACCATTTGAGTATCATACTGAGGTGCATTTCCTGGAATGTGCCAGCGCATCTACTTTGAAAATGCACCCTCAGGTGTCCAAAATTGCTATTCACAATCGGATGGCACATCAGCCATCCAACTGCGAATAGGGCAAGGTTGAGGCAGCGATAAGTGCTACCTCACTAGTGCTGCCCCAACAGGCAGCCAGGAGTATGGCTTTGCAATGAATAGTGCAGGTGCAATATTGTCAATTCACATAGGCAGTCATTCAAATGAGTCCATTAGGCATGCAAGGTGCTAGGTAGCCATTTGCATGCTCATTATGGGTCCATTTGCATAGGCTGTGTGGAGCTTAGCATGGCCCCCCACATTTGCCCAACAGGCAGCTGCAGTCCCTGGCATTTAGTGCCCCCTCATCACCAATTGCTGGCCTGAGTGTAGAAAGTTAAATATTCCCTGGTGGCAGTGGTCCCCACCCCATGATCACCAGCCTGAGTTGTAAACTGTATATTCCCTGGTGGAACCCCCTCCACTGTGATTGCTGCTCCCCCGACCAATATTATAAAATTACTTTCCTTTCTGGTGGAATAAACACTACCATTTTCCAGGTGTCCAGTAGTCCCCTGCCAACCCGGTTATCTCCCCAGTATGTACATACTATTCTGTGGTGTCCAATGGTCCCTCACCCCACCCACACCCATGTCTGATCTATAAATAATATGTCCCTGGTGACTAGTAGTCCCCCCCCAATATGATGCCCTGCCTGACATAGAAATGTATACTGCCTGGTTGCTAGTGGTCCCTCCCCCAACCCGATGCTCCTCCCGACTTAGAAATGTATATTACCTGGTGGCTAGTGTTTCTTCCCCCGCCCGATGCTCTGCTCAACAGAGTCACATATATTCCCATTGTGTCCAGTGGTCCCTCCCCCACCTGTGCCAATGGCCCCTTTTTAAGACACATATTCCGTGGTGTCCAGTGGTCCCCCCAATCCCCATCCCCTTTAGTCCATAATGACACCATTCCCCATCGTAAACTGTTTCCCCCCACCCCCTTCCTATCCCCGATCCTCAGTATATCACCATGCTACATTTCTCTGGTGTCAGCAGACTCCTACCCCACCCACCCTGGCAGGTAGTACCCCCCCACTGCTACCTCCATCCCAACCCCAGCCAGCAACCAGCACATCCCTCCACTCTCCACCATGGCCGGCCACTGAATGAGCTGTCACTGAGCATGTACTGCATACAGTAATGCTCACTGAATGACAGCTCACTATGAGCTGTCAAACAGTGTCAATGAGAGCATACTGTATACAGTAAGCAATCTGTGACAGCTAAGTCAGCAGCCAGTTGTGGTGGAAAGAGTATGGCTCTGCTGGTCACCAGATGGGTTTGGGTTGGGGGGGCAAAGTGTTGGGTCACTCCCTGCCAAGGTGGGGAGCATGGTGGGTCAACTATACCACCAGGGTAATTTTTACATGCCAAAACAGAGGATCAGGGATAGGATGAGGGGTCCTCTAGACCACCAAGGAATTGATTTACATTATTATACAAGGGATGAGCATGGGTGGGTTACATTGGACAACAGGGAAAACTTTTCATGTATATCAGGCAGGTGATTGGGTGGGGAAGGAGGAACCAGTAGCCACCAGTAAGATATGTTTTTGCAAATCAAGGCAGCATTTGGGGGGGGGGGCAACTAGCCACCAGGGAGGTATTTAGTTTTCTACACAGGACGGCGATCATCAGAGGGAGGGACCACTAGCCACCAGGGAGATATCTGTGTTTTTCAAAATGGGACGGCGATCAGTAGGTGGAGGAACAGCTATCATCAGGGATGATTTACATAATATTTATATGTTGGATTGGCCAGCAATCATCGAGGGCCACTAGACCGCTAGTGATTATCCATGTTTTTGTATTGGGATGGTGGGGGGGCCTTCTTCAGAGATAACATATCTTTTTCACAGCAGCACAGCGATTTGCAGGTGGGGGGGACCACTGGACACTAGGGACATATGGATACAGAACGGGCATGTGTGCAGATGGGGGGGTGGGACCATTGGACACCAGGGACATATGAATTCTGGTCATGCATGTGTAGGTGGGTGGGTGGGGACCACTGGACACCAGGGAAAACTTATATTTCTAATATTGGGCTGCAATTGGCGATCATGGGGAAGGGGGACCGCTACCACCAGGGAAATGAATTGTTTTATAAGAGGTGGCAATCATCAATTGAGGAGACCTCTACCATCAGGGAAGTATTATTTGTCAATGGGTTGGTGATTGGCAATTGTGGGGGGGCACAGCAGTAACCCCACCAACCACTAGGGTTGCACGGGGTACCACCAGTCTGCGGTATTTGCAGTGCGCAAAGGGACCACTTGAGAGGCCCTTGCATGAAGCAAATGCTTTGTGAATTGGGCAGCACCAATATTTACATCCCCGTCCCCTCATTTTCATTGTGGTTCCCTCCACACTTTGCCCTGGTGCAAACCAGGTTTGTGGGTGCAAACCAGGCTTTTGTGAATACCACCATGACGCAAAACCCAATTTGCACCATGTATACTGAGTTTGCACAGAGGCAAAGTTTTGTGAATCTGGCACAGTCCTAGCTTTGAAAATAGGACATATAATAGGGGAAATGAGACTTCTGTCCAGAGTTGTGCAATAAAAAAAAAATTGCATATGGACAAAAGCTTTGAAAACCATCCCCCCATGTACATGGTTTGTAGAGATGCACAGAAATTAAACAAATTGGATATCTCTTCTCTAACTATTGAACTGGTGGGGCAGAATTCAAAACTTGATTTATTCTTACTGTATTTGATTAAGATATTGTGTATAGTTTTACTGGACTTCACTTTCTAGTGATTATTAGGTTCCTAAGCATAAAGCTAAGCTGATTCAATAAGCGCACAAAATGGATTTTTGCTGATTACATGCATTTAATCGCCAACCATTTTAGCCTGGAAATCTCTTCAGTAATATTGAAATGTTGTTTCTGTTTCAGATCCCATGTGCATGCCTGTGACTGAGTAGATGTAGATGTATACAGTTGCACCAAGTGGCAATCTGCTCACAGTCAGTGGTATATTCTGAAGCTGACACTGCTCTCTTTTATGTGTTTTGCTCACCCAGTCCTAGCAGTGGCTGTCAAAATGTTCTATTCCTATAAAGGAGTAAGAAACACTCAGCTGCCATTATGTTTATGAGCTAATGCTGACATCGTCCCCAACTCGTGGAAAAAAAGAGGCATAATGTGGGGATATGGAATGACATCCTAGAGAGGCAAAAGCACTGAATATTGTGAACAAATCTACTTTCATATTCAAAGATGTCTGCAGCAGTTAATATATTGCAGATACTATATGAAGTTGCAGTGTGACACGCTCTGCTACTTTGCAGCATAATGAAAGCTGCAGAACACTTAGTGCCAAAGAGATATATAGGGATACATTTTTCCACAACATACTTCACAATTCTAAGGGTCTTTCGTAAGTTTCAAACATAAGTACGTCACGCTGCATAAGCCAACAAAAAGATTTTGTGGACCCTCAAGTCAGTTCTTGAATTTAGACTTAGATCTGACTAATGTAAAAATAAATATCAGCTCTGTTTTTCCTAATCATATGACGGGGAATTAATTCTAGCACTACTAAGCTGACAAGAAACAGGATGGACTTAGAACAACTAGAAGGAGCTTTTTTGCTGAACATTTCTCAAAGTACAATTGATTTGTACTCAACCCCAACACTAAGGGCTCAGTTCTCAGAAGCAATTTTACTCACTGAAAAATGAGGCAAAAAGTGTGCCATGGCTAGTCCTTCGGTGAAGCAACAGTACTACTGATCACAATGTTAATGACCCATGTTCGAGAGCAAGCATGAGCCATCGAGGGCTAGTCGAGGGGGGAGGCCTGAGCACACCAGGGATTGCTCTCCTTCCTTGTGGGGGGGGGCTGCTCCCACTGCGTAAATACCACCTGGTGGAGACCAAGTGGGAGCACAGCCATGAGCCCCAGAGGTAAGAGGGGTTGCCATAAGATGTCTAGCCTGCATGCATGCCAATGCACACATGCATACATGCATACATGCATCACTGCAAGTCTAGAACCCTGCAGAGAAAGGAGGATGGAGGAATATCCCCAGTTTGCTTTATACCAGCACACCCAGTAGGCCCTTACACAGCTTACATGGCTGTCAACCCACCTATACTGGTATTGGGTAACTGGTTGATAACATGTAAGTCCACAAAAAGGTTGATGACAGGGCTGGGGAGTGGTACTGTCAAGTGAAACCTGAAATAAAATGTTTAATAGAAAAAAAGTGCATCATGTTGTGACAGTCTAAAGTGCTGTTCTGAGAACTCTAGATGTGTTCTGTATCTGTATGTTTGGTGGGGGACCTCTCCGTAAAGATTCAAAAATGCTAATGATCCCATTCAGCTTTTACTGTGCAGAAATATGGGTTGTGCACAATAAGTGCACAATGCCTTGACACACATGGTGCAGTGTCATGCATGTAGATGCATATGGTGACATAATGAGAAATGCCATCACCCTAACTAAAACCTGTGAATTAGGGCTGCTTCCAGACCCTGAATGCTGTTGTACATTAGGTCCAATAAAGTACTCCAGTGGTCCTCCAATTAATTGCTTTAATTCTGTTTGTGCATGGTAGCCTGATGGCTCCCCCCTCACTAGCCCCAGCTGCTCAAAAATGTCCACTGATGAGTCAGTCCACATCGGTATCTTCCCTGCAATGTGACTGTGCATAAGCACAGAATTCCAACACCCCTACTAGCAGGAAAACTGTGGTATGGGGGTTGGGGGGGCACAAAATTGCTGTGCTGGGTGCACTAGCAGTAGTCTTCACTGGGAATGGCATTGCATGCCCTTTATATGAAAATTCCACCCCCTTCTGCAAACCAGTACACTTTAATGTGCACTGGCATGATAGGGCGTCTCAACCCCATTGAAGCATAGCTCAAGGGTGGGGGGGAGTCACAAGCAGACAACTGCTCATAAATGAATTTACAATGACTGACCACCAGTTCCTTGCAACTGTGAACTGGCCCTGTGATTGTTACCCACTGCTGAGTCAGTTTTGTGGGATTTGTTTTGTTAATCCTGTCTCCTAGAACTGATGTTTGAGAAAAGTTACAGTTACAGAGTAATGCATGGAGAATTCAAACAGCTGATGGACACTTGGCATGATGACACAAGAAGAGGTGTAATAAGGAGTTTATATTAATGGATAAAAGGAGTTCTGCGTCTTTTCTTCATTCTTCTATTAAGATATAGTCTTAACAACTGACTTGCTTTGATTTTATGGATTCAATGGCTACAAGATTTATAGAGTGAAAATTCAATCACCCTTACTCAATTACATTGAGCATTTTGAGTTCATTGATTTACCTAGTGCCTGAGAGGTGAAATGCAACTAAATGTATAGATTATGTTGTTCAGTGTATGTTCTGGGACAACTGATATGGATAGTGGATCTGGGTGGAGGGGAGAAGCAGAGGCCATCCATTCCTTAATCTTCAGTCCAACTCAAAGTACAGTAACTGGGGTGCAAAAACTGTACAAACTTAACATAATCTGGTTTTGATAATCAACATACTTTTTGTTCTATTTTTTATATTGCCCTCTAGACACAAAATGCAAAACTGATGTATTTGGACTGATTAATCCACGTAGGTACTGTGAGTTACATTTTAAATTCCACCTGTAACAATTTATTGGCAGGGTGGTGGGATTTGTTTGGCAGAAGTGCACAGATTGGGTTAGGATAAGTGCTACTATTATTGGAAATGCAGTCTGTTGCTTGGAGAGAGGGCATTATAGGTACAGATGGGGTAGGAAGTAGTTAGCGACTATGAAAGAAATGCTACTGGTGTGTTTAGGTTTATCACACCACTCCTGCTCGTATGCTCTGCCCTGGTTGTCCTTCGGGGGCCAGTCCAAGTTTAAGATCTTGTTCCAGACTTACAAGACAATAAAAAGACTGGGACCCCTCTATGTTCAAGAAATACTTGCCACCCCCCAGGAGACCTCTTGTGGTAGATGAGTTCTCCGCTTGGTCACTAAGGGACTTCTCTGGGGTGCCTTTCAATATTGAGACCAGCAAATGACAAGGAGTTTGCAGTGTACACTCTATGGCTTTAAAACTCTATCTTGTTGTCCATCCATATTGCTCTCTTGGTGAAAACCTACAGATCTCATTTATATACCGGGTTATTTAGGGCTGCTTTTCTGGGGTACAGAAGTTTTAACTGTCATGCTGATAGCTTGATATTGAAAGTGATAGGCTTGTTGCATAAACCAGCATATTAATTTATTTAAATTGCAATTGTTTTTGTCAAGAAGTTTAAGCTTGAGAAAGGTGCCATATAAATAGAAGTCTATGGACCAGATATTCAAAAGGGTTGCGCATGACGCAATGGTGTTGCACCATGCACAACCCACTGATGTGCCCCAGTCGCGATATTTAAAAAGGAAAAGTCATGCGCTAAATCCGATCAGCGAAGCGCATCAATGTCTGTCTGAGCACAGGTAGGAGGGTTGCCCTTGCATAAACTACAGCCCGACAATCAGCCGGGCCGTGCAGTTATGCAGCGCAACCCCTACCTGCGCCTGCACAAAGTTCGCCAAAAAAGGAACAAGTTGAGGGCCACCACAGGTGAGCTTGACATTGCAGGGGTGCAACACAGCTGCCACCTGTGGTTGGCCCTCCCTTCCCTGGTGGTGTCCCCATGCCCGATCGTGGACATCAGTATCCTCCCCAAGTCCAATATCCCTGGTGGTCCAGTGGACTGCGGTAGCCCGATCATGGGCATAACAGTATACCCCCGCGAGTAGCCCGATCGGCGGGCATAACGATATATCCCCCAAGTGGCCCGATCGCGGGCATAACAGTATATCCCCCCGTGGCCCGATCGTGGGCATAACAGTATTCTCTCCCCGGTAGCCGATCGCGGGCATACCTGTAACACCCCGGTAGCCCGATCGCGAGCGCTGTAACTCCCCCCATTAGCCCAATCGCGGCATCAGTATCCTCCCAAGTCCAATATCCCTGTTGGTCCAGTGGACGAACAGAGCCGATCGCCAGGCAGCATTCCTCCATGGCGTGCAGCCCTACCGAGCTGTCAGTCGGCGGGTGGTGGGCGGCAGGTGGTGTGGTGCTGCCGCCCGCCTGGCTGATGGGGGAGCGGTGGTGGGGTCTGCCGGTGGGTGGGTGGGGTCCACTAGATCACCAGGGATTTTGGACTTGGGGGTGAGAAATGCCGCCTGCATCGGGTTCGCTCGTCCACTGGACCACCAGGGATATTGGACTTGGGGATACTGATGCCCGTGATCGGGCTAATGGGGAGTTACAGTTATGCCTGCAATTGGGCTACTGGGGTTAACAGGTATGCCCAAGATCGGCTACTGGGGTGGAGAATATTGTTATGCCCGTGATCAGGCTACTCGAGGGGGAATACTGTTATGCCCACGATCAGGCTACTCGGGGATATACTGTTATGCCCGTGATCGGGCTACTGGGGATACATATGCCTGCTGATTGGGCCATTGGGGAGTACAGTTATGCCCGCGATTGGCCATGGGGAGTTGGCAGTTATGCCCACGATCAGGCTAATTGCGGTCCACTGACCACCAGGATTGGAGACATTCACCGTCCGTTACGAGACATCCCACGATCAGGCTGCAGGGGGTATCGGTCCCTGATGGCTGCTGCCTGGCAGGGCGCCAGGCACAAGTCATCGGGGATCTGTGCACCTGCATGTTAATGGCATGCAAATGGGGCCGTAATCAGATGCAAATGGCCCCCCGTGCACCATGCATAAATTATGGCTCCATTTGCATGTCACCCTTTGAATATCGCAGGTGCTGTGCATGGCGCAATGGAACTTGCGCCACCACATATCAATGCTCCACTCTGACCACTTACGCTGGTGCAGTTCCACTGTGCCATGCACATCGGGGGTGCTCGGGGGAGATATTTAAATCAGTTGCGCCATAGCGCAACTCCGTTGAATATCGCCCTGGCCACACCCCAGTGCAACTATTTTGAGCGGCACACAGGCTTGTGCCACAAACTGGCACAGTTTGAATATCTGGGCCTATATATCTGTCTGTCTGTCTGCTGTCTGTCTGTCTGTCTGTCTATCTATCTAGCTACCTATCTCATCTGTCTACCTGCCTGTCTGTCTGTCTGTCTGTCTGTCTGTCTGACTGTCTGTCTGTCTATCTATCTATCTATCTATCTATCTATCTATCTATCTATCTATCTATCTATCTATCTATCTATCTATCTATCTATCTATCTATCTATCCTGTCTGTCTGCCTGTCTGGCTATCTATCTATCTATCTATCTATCTATCTATCTATCTATCTATCTATCTATTCTGTCTGTCTGTCTGTCTAATCTGTCTCTCCATTCATTCATTCATCCATGTCTCTATCATCTACTGTACCTACTGTATATTGATAAGAAGAGAAATATAGTGTAATTGTCTCTCCTGGAATGTTAAAAGAAACAACCCTTCTCAACTCCATGAAAAGAGTCAGAATTCTTACTTTTTAATGACAAAGGAGGCTAATATGTGCCATTATTAGGGACAATCTTTTTCACAGACTGTGAAAATCAAATGTGTTTGCAAGACTGAGTAGAAAAGATTTGAATTCCTTATGCTCCACCCATAAGAGGTGATCGAAGGTTTAGTGACTCAAAATCTCCCGCTACTTTTCTCAGAGTAAAACAAAGATGGGCGGTTATCTTAAAATAAGAGACATTGCAGTGTTTTAGTTAGAGAACTGACTTGAGAACTGGTAGCTCACAGATTCAAACTTCGGCAGAGCCAACTACTTACTGTGTGACCTTGAATACGTCCCTTAATCTACTAGGACCTCCAGTGCAATGGTGTGGGAAGCAGGAAAATTTAGCTTTGTGAATTACTTCATGAAGTTCAGAAACTTTGCAACTTCATGAAGTAATTCACAAAGCTAAGTTTACCTGCTTGTCACTATTTTCACAGACATGAACTGTGTTTTCACTGCTGTTCTGTAGTGATTCTTTTCATAGCTGTTGTGCTGTCCCACCCTTCAAACTCGATCTGTATTAAGTTTACATGGCCACTCTTAGCACCAATACAATCTGTGCTGGAGAGGGGCCGTATGTGTAGGAGATTGGTGGAAGAATGCAGGCAACATAGACTGTGCACTGGAATGAGCAGTGCAGCCCTTGCACATGGCCACTTACACCACTTGCTGTGAAATGCATTCCCAGCTTGGCAGCAGGGGAACAGCTTACTGTGATTGGGGAAGAATTCACACAGCTGCATTTGCACTGCAACAACCTGAGTAGTCAGGTTGCTGCAGTGCAATTGCAGCTATGTAAACGTGCTTATGGTCAGAACTGTCAGTAAAAAAAGGTTTGTGAGGTAGACTGCAGACCGAAATGCAAGCTGACCCTAACAAAATACAAAATAAGTAGAAAGAAAACATTCATGCACTAGAAAGTGTGATTGTCTCAGGACTCAAAAGTTTAAACTGTCCCATTTTCACACAACTTATTCTAACAATTACACTAACAATCACTTGCTAATCCATACATGTATTATACATTAGGCAGCTGCTCAAAACACTCACACTGATCATAACCAAAGCCTTGCTGCTGTTTTGCTAAATGCTGCATGCTGCAATCTCACAGTACTTCACCAGACTTACGACTGGTATAATTAGAATTTAAAATGGCTATTCTAAAGTGTCCCTTTACATCATGATACCACTGATAAAACTGTCTGCTTATTTACACAATCTCATTATTTTGGCACTTTTACTATTTCCATGAAAACAGCAAAAATTTACAAAGCATAAACAATACCTACTATACAGTATATTATTAAATGCAGTCAAATTCCAACAGTAACAATGCATATAAACATTGCTATTTATCTTTAACACAAAACGAGCTGGGAAGCAAGCAATAAAAAAGATCTGACAAAAGTCCAGACATATCCCTACGCCAGTATACTATAGTTCCATGCAAAGTCAGTGGAGCAAACCTGGGTAAACCACATGACCGATTTTTTGCTGGGGTGCCAATGAAGAATAGTTCCCTACACACCCCAGCTCAGAAAATCTGAGACACAAAATAGTTACACTGATGATAATAGGCTCCAAACCTTGTTTGGTGCCTAAAAAGGATGTGGACCTTGTGATGCCTGTGCTTTGTGCAATCTTAGATGCATATAGAGTGAAGGAGTTAGGTATACTGTCTGAGCAATTCCCTGAGTAACCTTAGATTTATTGCTTCTCAAAGCAATATTCATTTAATGCTGTTTTCTTCATGCTGGGCATCTGTGGAGAGTGTTTATTTGGTTGGTTTAGTGACTGATTTATTGCATGGTTTGTCTGACTTTCATCCTGAGTGCTAATGGTATTGTGGGGAGTACTTCTGTTTAGTGCTGCAGTTTCTGCTTCACAGTGCTTTGCAGTGTCACAGATAGTGGTGTTCTTCTGTATTTTTGGTGCTATATTTCTTTTAACAGATTATTTATTACCGAACACTTAAATCACTCAACATTAAAAATGAGTGGGCACCTTAGGCACGCCAATGGGAACTGGAGAGGTGAAGGGCAGGTAGCTAAGTTGGGTGCAACAAAGTGGGGGAAGATGTTGCTGTCGGTACTGGTGAGATAAGTAATAAATTGGAAGACAGCAGCTGTAGTGGCATAAGATACCACCAGTTATGCAGAACAAATAACAAGAGCTACTAGTGCTAAGCCTATGGTTACATTTTCTACAGCATCAGTGGCACTGCTGCTTGAGGGAGGCAGCAGCAGGAACTGCACAGTTAGTAAAAAAAATAATGAAACCTGCTAGTACAACTGTGTTGGCAGATGAGTGGATAAGTGGTGCAGCCACCAGGGTCCCTAAAGAAATGACAGTTGAGTTGGAGCTGACTTAATTACGAAGCAGGTAGTAGAGATAGAAGATAGGGCTGTATGGAATGCATTTTTTTAAAATGTCTTTTTAAAGTTATTTTTAAATTCTACAGAATTCTAAAAACATTTTTTGTAAACTGCAGTATAATTTTCCATGGATCTTGTAAACCATGGAATAGTTTTCTGCAGACTGCAGAAAAAGAATGCAATGTTTATGTGAACTGTGGCTTATGAATCTGCGGAAAAACATTTTTCAAGTGAAATGTTGGAATTCAGCTACCAATGGAATTCCATGGAATATTCTGAAACAGAATGGAATTGAAATATTCTGCACAGTACTCTAAGAGGAAGTTATGGAAATGGTGGCGGGTGAGGGTGAGGAAGAAACAGGATGTAGAGGAGGATGTTGATGTATCAGAAGCAGTACAGCACAGTAGTTAAGATCACCGAACTGCAAACTTGGAGAACTGGGTTTTGAATCCGATGTCCACCACTTGCATACAGTGTGACTATGAGCAAGACACTTAGCATCTCTGAGCTTCCAGAATGCACCTAGAAAGCTTCAGCTTAGTGTGTCTTCCTGGCCAAAAATAGTAAAATAAATGAAAATAAATATTTTAAGGGGATGATTATAAAGATATTGTGGGAGCCTGAGAGGAAGAAGAGGAAGGGGTGCCCTGTGGGTGGCAAATAGCATAAGTAAAACACCTTGGAGAACTGCAGCAGCAAAGCTGCCTTTATCTGGTAAACCTGTTCAGCCTGGTTCGCCTACTATAATTGCACATGAGAAAATTCCACCGAAGCCCCAAACACCTACCATTTCTCCAATGACTTTTCCATCACACCATGTAAAGCCTAGTGAAAGAACATCTTTAGTGCGGTACTTTTAGGTTTTAGAGGAAGAAGATGATCACTGGCCATATGAGAACTTTGTTATAAAAGTGTGAGCTGCAGTAAAAAGGGAATCATGTTGGTACAGGTGGCCAACATACAGACAGGAAGACAATGTACCTAGCAAGGTGGGGTTCCCACCTAAAGTTAGTAGTGACTGGTGGAAACACATTAAGGGTTGGCTGCTGGTGACCCATCAAACATTGTTAGTGGCAGTTCCAATAAGCAATTACAAAGTGCTACATGAGGAAGAGGGAGGGAAAAAGGCCAGTAAGTATGATGCTGAGAAAGTGTCCAAAGAGTAAGAGAAGGATATTGTGCAACCTAGTATTGGACGCACCATCATCAGTGGCAGTGGAAAACAGTCCATGAGTAACACCCTGGCTTAAACACCCATCATTTAGAATTTAGTTGACTAAAAACGCTGGTTTTCTGATCTCATCTTTATTGACATCAGTGATAAATATTACTTAACGTAGTCAAGTCTGGTTGGTAGAGAAAAAAAACACCAAAGCCCCAAAAGCAGGTGCACTACGTAATTAAAAAAAGTTTGGAGTACCACACCAAATATCTTCATAACCATACTGTGGCCTGGGAACTAATGCTGCAATGGTTGAGATACAGTATTGGCCAAAGGTATTCTGCCATACCCATTTAAGAATAAAGGTTTAAGCCAGTCTGGTGGCACTGAAGGTTGAGGTACTGGACGCCATACCTCACGCCACACTGGTTACCCATGTTTGGGACCGGACTCGGGTCCTCAGGGAAGGAAAGAATTGAGCATCCTGAGGACTGCTTTCCTTTCCTGGGAGGGAGGGGGTAGTAAGATCCTACTGTTTGGTGACTCCCAGTGGAGACTGGGGGTACAGCAACAGTCAGGAATTCCAGCAAGAGGATTGGCTGCAGTGGTGCTCCTGTGAGAGTGCATGGGAGCATGCATGTCTCATGCTGATGCGAATTGCACAGCCAAGCCAATAGGGGCACAGAAAAGCAGAAAAGCCCTGGTTGCCTGTTAGGCGAAGGAAGGTCCAGTGGGATGGTCCCCATGCACAATACTGGGTCCTGCTGGCTGGTGCCTGATTCTCCCTTCGCTCCCTAGTGCACTCTACTAGATTCTAGATAGAGCACAAGTAGAAGTCAATGGTCCTACTATGGGGGGCTCAGAGCTGGGGGGGGTTGAGTGGCCAGTGGAGATGGAGTGGAGATGGGCCCAAATCAGGAGTCAGTTGGAGACTTCAGGAGTGTGGGAACAGGCCATACCAGAGAGATCACACCAGAGAGAGGCCAGGTGACTGGAGAGGAGGGGGCATGAAGAAAGTTAAAAAAAAAAAAATGAAGGTTTACATAAGCTGATGTCCACAGCTTGCCCATAATGGCAGGAATCCAGTCAGAACTACTTGTCTAATCATGCATTTCCAGAACTCTATGAAACAGTTTCAAGTGCAGTTAAGTTGTGCCTTGCAGTGTTCATCTTTCACTTATGTCCATATACAGTGCCTTCAGAAAGTATTCCCCCCCCCCTTGGATTTTGTCACATTTTGTGATGTTGCAAACTCAAATTAAAATACATTTATATGGGATTTTTGTCACGATCTACACAAATTACTCTATAATGTCAAAGTGTAATGAAACTTCTGGAATTTTTGTACATGTAATTTAAAAATAAAACCTGCAATGTCTTGATTTGATAAGAATTCACCCCTTTGCTATGACACTCCAAATTGAGCTCAGGTGCAGCCAATTTCCTTGTGAGATCACTCTAAAACTTGAATGGAGTCCACCTGTGGTCAGTTCAAATGTTTGACATGATTTCAGAGGAAATACACCTGTCTATATAAGGTTCCACTGTTGACCGTGCATGTCAAAGCAGAAACTCTACCATGAAGACCAAGGAGCTGCCCGTAGAACTCCGTGATAGAATTGTGAGGAGGCACAGATCTGGAGAGGGGTATAAAAACATTTCTAAGGTGTTGAAAGTTCCCAGGAGCACAGTCAAGTCCATCATTAGGAAATGGAAAGATTACGGACCCACCCAGACCCTTCCTAGAGCAGGCCATCCTCCCAAACTGAGCAACCAGGCAAGAAGGACCTTGGTCAGGGAAGTGACCAAGAACCCAATGACCACCCTGACAGAACTACAGAGTTCCATGGCTGAGATGGGAGAACCTGTCCAGAGGACAACAATCTCTGCAGAACTTCACAGATGTAGCCTCTATGGGAGAGTTGCTAGACGGAAGCCACTCCTGAGAAAAGGCCACATAATAGCATGCCTGGAGTTTGCAAGAAGGCAAGTGGCAGACTCTGAGACCATGTGGCAAAAGATTCTCTGGTCTGATGAAACAAAAATTGAACTCTCTGGCCTGAACTCTCTGGCCTGAATGCAAAGCACTATGCCTGGCGCAAACCGAACACAGCTCATCACCCGTGTAACACCATCCCTACCATGAAGCATGGTGTTGGCATCATCATGTTATGGGGATGCTTTTCAGCAGCAGGGACTGGGGCACTTGTCAGGGTAGAGGGAACAATGACTGGAGCCAAATACAGGCACATCCTTGAGGAGAACCTGCATCAGTCTGCAACAGACCTTGGACTGGGGCGAAGATTTACGTTCCAACAGGACAACGACCCCAAGCATACAGCCAAAGCAACACTGGAGTGGCTTCAGAACAAGAAGGTGAATGTCCTTGAGTGGCCCAGCCAAAGCCCAGACTTGAATCCCATTGAGAATCTGTGGAAAGAATTAAAGATTGCGGTTCTGACGCTCCCCATCCAACTTGACAGAGCTTGAGCAAATCTGCAAGGAAGAATGGGCGAAAATCCCCAAATCCAGATGTGCAAAGCTGATACAGACATACCCAAGAAGACTCAAAGCTTTAATTGCTGCCAAAGGCGCTTCTACAAAGTATTGACTCAGGGGGGTGAATACTTAAGTAAACAAGATATTTCAGTTTTTAATGTTTCATAAAGTTTTGTTACACAATATAAATATTTTTGCCCCTTTAAATTGTTGAGTATGCTGTGTGAATCAAGGGGGAAAAAAATAATTTCTATGCATTAAAAATTCTGGTAGTAACACAACAAAATGTGACAAAATCCAAGGGGAGTGAATACTTTCTGAAGGCACTGTAAGTGTGGATATGTGGACAAGAAGGCAGACAGCTGGACGCTCCTATATTTCTCTCAAATCACAGAGAACTCAAATACTGTACCTGGGGTAATACAGTATGTGACTCAAGCTGCAAGTGTGATCAATCCAGCAGCATCTATTCCAACATTTGTCAGCATTATCTGTATGGGTCACACAGTGGAGAGAAAATATTATCAGGACTTCTGGATGAAACTGACAACTGGCTACACCCAGATTCTATCAAAGGAGGATTCCAGGCCAGTGATAATGGGATGAATATGGTCACGTGTCTTAATAATATTTTGTTTTTTAAGGGTGCCTTGCCTGGCACACTGCCTTAATCTGGTTCAAAATTTTGTGTGTCAACTAGACTTGAAGTCACTGTTTATTGCATGCTAACACATTTGTGCTTGCCTTATCCAATCAGGAAAGGCCCAGGATCAACTGTGAGAGCTGCAAATTCAGAATCAACTGCATTAGCACCTGCTGAAAGTTGAAGTTATTGCTAAATGTAACTCAGTCCTGTGTGTGATTGAGTATTTTTCTGTGCAGAATAAAGCAGTGTTAGACTACATGTTCATACACACAAGCTGGGACATTGGTGGAATGTCAAGAAAAGCAATGACTCATGGATGGCCTGATAATGATCCTCAAAGCCATCTGAACATGCTTTGCAGGCACTGAGAGCGGACACTGCATGCATTAGTCAGGTCATCACTATTCTCTGGGTGCAGAGGCAGGACTTCTACTTGTACAGCAGAACAAGAAACCAGTTCAGATTTTACTAGTTGTGTCCTCATGGAGCACATACTGTTGGTGTTGGACTGTAATATCTACCTTTCCAGCATTCTGCAGCCAGCGAAACTTGGGATTTTCCCCATACATGATCACAGCTACAAATCTGGGCTTTCTTTTATAATGGGAGGGCTAAAGCCCAAGGTTTGACATGGGGGAATAGAACCTCCCACATCCTTAATAAAGGCCAGCCTCCCATGGCAGTTCCCCACTTAGCACATTATACTAACATACTAAAATGCCAGCAGAGTAGGCCCGAAGGTCTATCGAGTCTGCTCGAGAGTCAGTGCCCTTAATGGGCACCGCATCCATCCTTCCGACTTTTCTCCCCACCCCCCTTCCCCCAGCCAAGTTCCCCCTCCCCCAAACTGGTAGCCCTCCTTGTCACCCCCCTCCTGTACCTGTTCCAGCCTCTTTTGAACCCTTCCACCACAGATACCTCCTCCAGTTCCTCAGGCAGTGCATTCCATGGTTCCACCACCCTCTCAGTGAAGTATTTCTTTCTCCTTCTCCCCTAAGTCTCCCTTCCTCCAGCCTCCAACCATGCCTCCTGGTGGCTCCTCCCACCTTCCTCTGTAAGACCCCCCGTAGGCATACCTTATTTACCCCTTTCAGATAGTTGAAGACCTCAGTCATATTCACTCTGTCTCTCCTCTCTTCCAATGAGAACAGGTCAAGCTCCTCAAATCTCTCCTCATAGGTCCTATCTCCCAGGCCCCAGATCATCCTGGTTGTCCTCCTCTGAACTCTCTCCAGGAGTTGAATATCCTTCCTGAGGTGCACGTGCCAAAACTGCAAGCAATACTTGAGGTGCAGTCTGACCAGGCAATTATACAGTGGCATAATCACCTCCATGTTTCTTGAGGTGATCCCCCGGCAATACAACCCAGCATTTGATTTGCCCTGACTGCAGCCCTCCTACACTGTTCTGAGTTATTCACTTTGGTATCTACCAGCATCCCCAAGTCCCTATCTCCACTTGAGAACTGCAATATGTCCACTCCTAGGGTGTACTCCTGACCCGGGTTCCCTTGACCCAGGTGAAGCACCTTGCATTTGTCGGTGTTGAACCCTAGCTTCCAGGTACATGACCATCCCCCTAGAACATCCAGATCCCCCTGCAGGGCAACCGTACCCACCTCCCCATCCACCACTGCCCCCAGCTTAGAGCTGTCCATGAAGAGGACTTATTTCACTTCTGATGCCCTCCCTGATGTCAGAGATGTAGGCATTAAACAGGAGAGGTCCCAGAAATTATCCCTGTGGGACCCCACTGATGACCCTCCTGGGGGACAAGACTACCCCTTGAACCATCACCCGCTGGGTCTGACCTGATAGCCAACTACCAATCCATCTGACCGTCCATACCCCCATCCCCTTCTTTCCCAACTTATCCAGAAGACCAGTGTGGGGGACAGAGTCAAATGCCTTGCTGAAGTCTAGGAAGATGACATCAACTGACCTACCCTGGTCAAGCGCAGCTGTCGCTCATTCGTAGAATTCCACAAGGTTGGTTTGACACAATCTGCCAGGGACAAAGCCATGCTGGCGATCATCCAGGAATCCCCGTTCCACCATGATTACCCCCAGCCTCTCCTTTACTATGGTCTCCATCGGTATGCCCATCACTGATGGCAGGTTGACCAGTCTGTAATTCACCAGCTTTTCCCTCGATCCTCCCTTAAGTAAGGGCACAATATGTGCCTCCCTCCAATCCTTCGGTACCTTCCCTGTCTGTAAAGAAGCACTAAAAAGGGCCACCAGGGGTTCGGCCAGGACATCAGCCAATTCCCATAGCACCCTCGGATGGATTTCACCGGGACCCGTGGATTTGTCCTTTTTTAGGGACTGGAGGGTTTCCCACACCCTACCAATGGGGATTTCTAGATCTGTGCTATAATCCCCCACAGCTGACCCCTTGCTCCCCCTCCTGAATGCCTCAGTTTCCTCAGCCCCCACTGTAACAAGTGGTACCCTACCCTAGAATGGTCCTGCCTCTTCCTCACCCCGCAACCCTTTTACCTACATCTCCTCCTCCTTCCTAGTGAAAACTGATGCAAAGTATTCTTTAAGCACCTCTGCCTGTTCCTCCACTTCCGCCGCCCACCCCTCCCCACTCTTAATCTACTGAACTGCCCTTTTACCCTCCTCCTCTCCCCAATATACATCAAGAACCCTTTCTGTCCCTGTCTGATCCTCTGTGCCAATTTCTGTTCCATCCTCACCTTGGCCCCCCTTACCACCCTAGTAACCTGCCTGGTCATGCTAAGACACTTATCTCTATCCAAAACCCTGCTTGATTTCTTGAACCTCCGGTAGGCAGCTCTGTTTTCCCTCACTACCTCCTGGACCTCCCTGGTCCAGCAGCATGGTCCTCTAGATCTACCGCCCTTGCGTCTTACCTTCACACAGGACCTGGTAGCCTCCTGTAGTCCTCTCCTGTTGATTTCCCACCTATTCTCTACATACATGTCCTGCCTTATCCCATCCAAGTGTTCCCTAAGGATGTGACCCATGCACCCAAAGTCTGCCCTTCTAAAGTCAACAAGCCTCATCCTTGTGTGGTCTGCCCCACTCCCCTGGCCTAGCACAAACCAGACTGTGTCATGGTCACCACCAGCTAGGGGGTCCCCAACCTCAATATCCCGAACTAGATCACTGTCAGTCAGGACCACATCCAGAATTCGGTCCTTCCTTGTTGGGTCACTACCTGTTGCACTAGAAAAGTGTCCTGAAAGACGTCCAACAGCCTCTTCTCCCTGGCCACTGGGGATGTTGTGGTTCCCCAATCAGTCGCAGACATGTTTAGGTCCCCCAATATTACCACCCTGTCCCCTTCCCTACCACAATTGTCCTTGAAATCTGCTAGCAGACAATCCTCCAGATCCTCCACCAGCATGGGGGAGTCTATAGACCACCTTCAGCTTGACTTCCCTATCCCCCGGGGTCTGCATGGTGGCCCACAAAGCCTTCATGCTGTCCTCCGAAATCGCCACCTTGCATATTCGGATGTCATCCTGGACAAATAATGCCAATCCTCCCCCTCTTCCCCCCAACCCTATACTTTCTAAGCACAGTATACCCACTTAGATTAAGATCCCAATCATGTCTGGTGTTGGCCCATGTTTCGGTGACAGCTGCCACATCTACATGCCCTTCTACTAGCATTGCCTGAAGCTCTGGCATCTTGTTACCCAAGCTCCTGGCGTTTATGAGGACAACTCTCTGACCCCCACCTCTACCTCTGGATTCTCCCCCCAAGAGCTTACGTGTCTCCTCCCACCAGATGCCCCAGGTACACCTTCCGTCACCCCAATATGGGACCTGCAAGGAACTGCCTTGCCACCCCTCCCTCCCCCATTCATAAGTTTAAACCCCATCTAGCCTGTATGAATTCAGTCAATTTCTGCTTGAGTACCTCCTTCCCCTCTAAGTTAAGGTGAAGCCTATCCCTAGCATACAGCCCCTTGCCATCCCAGGTTACCCCTCAGTCTCCCACTTCCCCATATCCCTGAGCTTCTCCCCATGCTTTGAGCCATATGTTAACCTCCCTAATTTGTTGCTTGTTTTCCAAGCTGGCCCTTGGTACTGGTAGGATCTCTGAGAAGGAGACTGAGCAGCTGTTGGCATGGCACACCCTGGCCAGTTCCTGGAACCTAGCCTGGATCTCCAACACAATGTTTCCTGCAATATCATTTGTGCCCAGGTGCACCAAGATATCAGGAGAGCCCCCGCCTCCCTGAGCCAATGATTATACCATGTGCTAAGCCTTGTGCACAGTCAAACCAGAGATGCTCTTGACCCTGCCCCTCTCACTGTATACCTCTAATCATAGAATCCCCTAGCAGGACCACCCTAATGTCTCTGTGTTTGTGAGACTTCCCTCCCTGCAGGCCACCTTACCAATACCCTCCCCATCCCCCCCCCCAGTGCTGCCCATTTGCTAGGTGGTTGCCGATCCTGCCATGTGTGAATCCCCCTCAGCCTTGCACCTCATTCACCAACACCTTCCCCCGCCTGCCCCATCTGCCCCAGGTTCTACCATGCCCCCATTCCTGACCCCAGCCGACCCTTCCTTTCCAGTCCCCTCCTTCCCGCAGTCCTATTCGCATCAGCGCCCACTGCCATATCATTTTAATTCCATTTTGGAGCCCCAGCTGACCCTTCCATTCCAGTTCCTCCCCCACCCCATGGTCTTATCCACATCAGCCCCCCCTGACGTATTATTCTGGTTCCTTTTTGGGGCTTCTCCCAGTGTCTTCCCTCTGGCTGTTTCTCTACCCATTCTGTTTGGGCCTGCTGTTTCCAGCTTAGATGTGCACTGTGGTGTCCCAGCTGTACCTTTCCTCCCCAGAGCCTGTTCCACTTGCCCATGTCCCTCTACCCCCTCTCCACCTCATGGTGCTTCCACAGCCCCTACTTCGACTCCATATTCTTGGTCATTACTCTTCCTCCCATTTACAACCCTCAAGGACCCTATCCCTAGGTTACTTGTAGGCTGGCTATTTTTCTGTCTAACCATGGCCACCTCTCTACTTCCACCCCTGGGCCCTGGGTGTCCCAGAACCTCACTCTGGGGTGCCCCCTAGGGTTTCCTCCCCACACCAACCATCACTGCTCCTCTTGTGGGAACTTTCCCCATGTCTGCCAATTCCCCTTCCCCTGCATCCCTATTTGGTCGCTCCTCACATACATCCACCTTCCGCACCACCTCCAGCATTGGGTCAAGGGACGCAAATCTGATCGCCAGTTCAGTACTTTTAGTATCCCTATTGCTGTTAACAAAGACCTTGTCTGAGCTTTGACCCAGAGTTTTTGGCATCTGCCTTCCTCTACCTGGTTCTACCACCTCCCATTGCGACCCATCCTTTGCAGACACCCTGCCTTCAGTCTCAAGATCACCAGCCCCCCTCCCGAGAGTGTCCTTACTCCACAACCACTTGTACCCATCCCTTACATCTCCCTCCTCCAATGCGTGACTCTCCCAAATTGCAGTCCAAAATCCCCTGTGCACCCCTCATCCCTCCCCTTCTGATTGTGGCCCTGTCCCCCCTCTACATCCCCAGCGACCTACTTGCTCATCTCCCTCATACTCAACTCCCAATTCAGCCTCCTTATTTTCTCCTTTAGCTGTGTGAGTTGTTTACACATCAAGCACCCCCCCTCTTCCAGGCCCAATTTAAAACCATGGCTGTCCCACATCCACTACACCCAACCATCCTGCCAAAGAGGCCCTCCCCTGGCCACCCCTCCAGTTATTCTGCCTTCTCATAGCCAGGCCAATTACTAACAAGCTGTTTTAGCATTCCACAATTTACTAGTGCCTCCCCTACCAACTATACCCCCTGTCTAAACAGAAACCAAGACCCTTATTACAGTCCCCTTCAGTATCGAGAATAAAACATAGACACACTTGAGTCATCTCCAAGGCAGAAATAGTCACCATTGCAGTTCCCCTCAGGATTAGACACCCCTCCAAGGCAGAAATAGGACCCTTGTAACAGTCTCCCCTCCTCAGGTTTCCCTGTTGCAGCCCTACCCAGAACTACAACTCCCTGCCTAAGCAAAACCAGTACCCTTTTAACAGTACCCCCTCAGATAACAAGCACAGATCAAATGCAATCAAAATACATAACAAATATGCATAACCAACACTCTTATACAGTCCCCCCTCAGGTATCAAGCACGGATCAGCATAAGCAGAAAAAAAGTCTAAATTTAGCCTGTGTTGTAGTTCTACCCAAGAAGAACCCATCAGAGTTAACAGTCACCTTTCAGCAATAGAAGCAGTCATCTTTGTCTTGTAGCCCAGGTAGGTCCCTTTATTCCAGCAAGGTAGGTCCTTAGATTTCAGCTCCACCCAGGTATTTTCCTTGGCCTTTCTGGTGCTCCACACATCCCCAAAGTAGCGAACTGCCACCTCAGCAAAGACCCTCAGCCATCAGGTCCCCCAGTGCAGCAACAGTCCAACCGATTTGCAGTCCCCATGAATGAGAACAGCTGCTCCAGCATCCTGCTCTCCTCTTAATCCATAGCATATGCAATGCTCTGTTATGCCCCCACCAGCTGATCCTTGTTGTGCCCAACCAGCCAATCCTTGTCACCCTTGGCCACTTCCTCCTTCTGGTCCATAGGTGGAGCTTCTCCTTTGGTATTATGACACACTACCCGTTCACAAGTGCTGAGCTCCTGCATGGCTTGTGGTCTGTGCCTCTTTCCCCTTCTCTCTGCCACCCTGTTTTGCATTTTTGTCTCCATCTGCCCCTTTTGAGTTGTTCCCTTTGGTGTTTTCTTCTCTTGCTTCGCTTCTCCCCTCCCCTGCACTTTGTTCCCAATTTTGTCTTCTTAACCCACCCTCCCCATCCCGTTCTTGTACTACTGTGCTTCTGCTCTGTTTCCCAGTCCTGCCACCTTGGCTCCCATTCCTGCTCCTTGCCTTGCTTTCCCATTTCAGTGTCTGTCATGCTGCTGGTGCTGTCTATTTGGCCTACTCATCACAATGACATTACTCCCTGAGGCTCCGGTGCTACGTTGCTGCTCCATCTTGATCTTCCTGCAACATCTGCTCTGGTGTCTGCTGCTGGCCACGTTTGATCTTCATTCACCTGCCAGTGGTGTTTTGTTCCCAGATCCTGTGCTCCTCACCCTGCCCTACACCCTCAGTTGTGACTTGCAGACTTGCCCTGCTCCTGTGGGTTGGTGGACTCAACTCGGCGAGTTCTTGTTTGTTTTGTCATGGTGCCATGCATTTCCACCTGTAGCCCCTAGAGCTTCTACTCTTTGGCAGGCCTTTCCATCAGGAGTGTTTCTTACCCTCCTTTGCTCTTCTTCCCAGCTGGCTTCCCCTACTTTATGCACCTTGCCTGATTGTCGGCTCTGTGTGTGCATTGCCTCAACAATGTGTCTGCTCTTCTTCCTCTGCTCCGGCTGTCTGGGTTCTGCTCTTCCCCCCACCACTGTGCAGGTTTACTGAGTGGATTTTGCCAATCCCTCTCCTTTCCTAGCCTGTTCTTCCTCTTGATTCTCTCCCCTGCAGTTTCCTCTCCTGCCATGCATCTGCTGCTCTACTGTGGGATCCAATCCCTGGGGTGAGTCACCCCCATGATGCAAACAAAAAAACAAACAAAAAAAAACAAGGCAAATCCTATATTTTTCCCATGCAGCCTTTGTGCTGCTTTGCCTTTTCTGGTTCATGGTCCCGTCCATGTTTCTCTTGCATCCCTCCCCCGTCCTCCTCCCTCATCCCCCCAGTCCCTGATTCTGGTCCTTGTTCCTCACTTCTGCATTTTCTTTTGGGCTTTCTCCCTTACACCGGCACTCCATCTCAGTCTTCATGCCACTTCTTCCACGCCACCTGCTCCACTCCTGACCCTCTTCTGGAACCTGCAATTCCTAGTATTTCCCTGCTCTGCCACCCATTGCACCGGCGTTCCTTACCAGTCTATGTCTATCCCCATTCTACTTGTGCTTTCCCATTTGCTAGCCCCAGTATTCGTATACCCTGCCCAGTCCATTGTTCCTCAGTTGCTTTGTCCCACCTTGTACAGTACTTCATGACTTTCCAGCTTCATGAATCACTATAACCAAGTTCCTAGAATTCTGGGTGTCATAAGAATTTCAAGAGAACTTGCTAATCACAGAGAACTCTCATGGTGCCACAGAATTCAATTCTTCTTAGTGATTTTTTATTAATATTTCTGTTTATACAAAGAATCTGGTTCCCTTTCCCTCTTTTTATATCCAAAACCCCCCTATACATTCAGAATGTGATGTTATCATTGCTATAACATCATACATTAGCTAATGAAATGGCTGCATTCTGAAACAGAAATGAACAGTCACTTATCTACCACAGCTCCCACTGCCAGAGACAGTGGCACAGCACATCATGTATGGTGATATTTACTCAACCTGCACTACAGCCTAATACAATTTTGAGTCTTACATTGTTGCACTATGGCCAGCTTAAACAAAACCTTGTCAATAGCACAGACCTGTTAAGTCCATACCTCACTTTATACAAACCTATTTGTGCCTTTAAGGTATAGAGACGCTATCTGAAATGAATAACTGGTAAAATGAATTTAACTGTCTAAATTTTTAAGAAAACTAAAATAATTATGCCCAGAAAAGTGAAATATAATGTGTAGACCCTGTTGAAAGAATAGTCCTGTTAAATAAATAATTGCACTGTACGCATTTTTGCCAGGGTTATTGATTACATATTGTCATTGGTCAATAGAACCACCTAAAAGTTATTGAGAAATGTGTGCAGAGACAGCTGTTGGGCCAGAGGATAGCATGCTGTGTTTCCGTGCCGGCAACTCAAGTTCAGAGATTAGCTCTGGGAGCTGGCTGGGCAGCACAAGGATTGGTGGAACACATCACTGCTCGGAGTCTGGGAAGGTATAGTGCAGTGTTCTGTCACATGGTGGACACATTGTGATGGGCCAGAGAGCTGTATCTCACAATTGGTTCACATGCATGTCATGGCCTGATGGTGTTACGCAATGTGTGTCAGGGAAAGCAGGTTGACATGAAAAATGAGTTTTGCAATAACTCCTCTATTCCATTTCCAATGGGGCCTGTAAAATTAGGATGCAAGTTCATGGAAATAAAAAAAAAATTATATATATATATATATATATATACACACACACACACACGCACACACACACAGTATCTGTCTCTCTCACCACACACACGCATATTTGTATGTATGTTACAGATTGCATATAAATATACAAGTGATACAGTGGGAACCTCATGAGTGATGTAGAAAGCACAAATATATAAGTGTTAGACAGTGGAAACCTCATTAGAGGGATAGATAGCATGCATATAGAAATTCCTTATTTATCACATAAGATCCCCTCTGCATATATCATTTATGCAACAGGCTAGGACCTTAGTGAGAGACATTTGTTTTGCTTTTAGGCATAAAATGATTTTATAAGTCTGTTATTTTGGAACTAGTGTTACTGTGCTTCCACCATCCTGATTGCTATAACCACTGCCATGAAAGTGAAGTCAGGATGACAAGCTGACACTGTGATGTGGTAGTTTGTTAGTGCCGCAGAACTTCCGCAGAAATTACAAACCACTGCCACAGAAGTTCTGCGGCAAATGGTAATCTTGCCGAAGAACTTGGTCCCACTCTGCCTCAGAAAAGTAGGGGCCCTGACTATAACACTCATGTTGGCTCCCTCTCCTGTGTTACTTGTGGTAGCTCCCACAGTACAGTTGATAGTGGTGCTCCTCCCATGTTTGTTTTTTTTTGGTCGTTCCCTTCATTTGTTGCTACAGTGATGCGTCTTCCTTGTCCATGTTCCTCATTATACCTCTGGCTTGTCACCTACTTGGACCTTGCCAGTACCGGAGACTTTTTGTGGTTCCTGCTTTTCCCCATTGCAGTACTGTTTGGTCCATGTTGCTCTGCTGGCTTCCCTGTTATTCCCACGGCGGAGGACTGTGGCGCTATGCCGGAGCACTGTGGCTCCAATCAGCTGGAGCATGTTTTCTGTTAGCCATATGATTTACCCTGCTTTCTTCAGACATGGCTTTCCATTATCCCTGCATTAATCATTGACATCGTAGCCTGCTGGGCTTTAGAATGTTCCTTGTATTCCACTATTGTGTTGCATGCTCCTCACTGTATTACCTTATCTCCTCCTTAATGGCATTTCCAGTAATTGTACTCCACCCATCCTCTACCTTCTTGCTTACTACCTTCTTGTTTTGTCTGGCTCCTACTCCTCAGCTGTCACCTCCCTTTTCCTCACTCAGCCCATACCAGTAGTCCAACATCCTCTTCCCTAACTCTGCCTACTAAGGCATAGCAGTGCAGGTAGGCTTCCCCTGTCTACCATGGATTACAGTCTATTTTCTTTACCTACAGTCTTGACAAGTTATACTTCCAGTCAACTTTCCACAGTCTCCGTCTCTAGACTCTGCCTGATGCAGCACCGAATGAAGGTTAGTTTGCCCTGACTACTGAAGATGGGAGACTGTGTCTTCAATCTACAGCTTCAACCAGCTGCATTCCATAACTGATACCTGGTTGCCACATTCCCTTTGGGAATGCCTTCAAAATCCTACCTCACCTGACTACATCCTACTCTTCCATGGATTTGATGTATGTATCCCTGCCTTGGCCCCCTCACGTCCTGGATTTGGACCCCGACAGCGTGCTCAATCTCCACCTCCACTCAGTTTATCAGACTCCTGAACTTTCCCACTGCTTGTCTTCCACTTCCTCCTATATTCCTGGGCATTGTTGTTGTGGCTTACCTCCCAGCTCAACCCCGTCCAATCTACAGATCTTCAGATCCAAGCTGCCATCTTCCCCCTCATTGCTACTGTGGATGTCTGTGTTTACTTATTGCCTTTCTCTTGGACATGTCTGCCTGCATTCTCCCTTTCTTCCCCGCTGGATTAGTGCCATTTGTTCAACTTCCCGGATGTATGCCTGAGGCCTTCTGAAGTTTTCCTCTTATCTGCCCTTGCTGCGTCCAGAGGTCTTCCATCAGCGATTCCTGTGCATTTCCATATCAGCAGTTCCAGTTCACCATCTCCTTCAGAGGTGGGAACCCATTCCCCATCACTGCTGCACTTCTCCTGTCAGCACTTCCAGTTCACCATCTCCTTTGGAAGTGGGACCCTTGCTCCTCAACTTCACTGCACCTTGTATCTGAATTCGCTTCTCAGTTTGACATGGATCTCCTACTGAGGCCTGATTCAGATTTTCTACATTCTCTTCCAGTATGCTGTGGTGCTTTCCCAGGTTCTGTGCCTTCCCTGCACCTGCCGATGTCTGTACTGCTTGATCTTGGCCATCTTCTTATCCAGCTCCATCCTTCAGTCCCTAGACTTCTGCTTGGACATTTTCTCTCCATCCCAGGACTGCTGCTTTCCTCCTCTCTGCCCTGGTGGCTCAGAGCTCCTGCACATTTGCCGTGTCTCTTTTTGGTCATTCCTACAACTATCGATGTCCAGCATCCCTGTCTGATCAACTACTCCTACCCGTTCATCTGTCTCATACTCCTAGCTCGGCCATTATAACAGCTTCCTTCCAATGCTATAAGAAGTACCTGTTCTTCTCACCTGAAGAAACCTTGTTCAAACAATATCCCTTGCCTCACCATAGAATCATTGATACTTCCCAATAACCTCCCCAAGACCCATTTCTGGAATCCCATTTGACTGGACTATAGAAGATCTCATCTCTCAACCACCTCTGCAGAATGCTTGCTTATACTGTATATTCCGTTAATTCAAGCAGTATGGGTATCAGTACCTCCCATGTTTTCATAGGATCCAAGATTTAGTGGAGTCTCCTTCACGCCCATCTTCTTACCTGGAAATGTGACCTTAATGCCTTCTGAGATGTATTAACTCCATAATAACCATCACTTAAGGATAACAGGAACCGCAGGATACCTCATAGCAGTACTGGCATCATCAGTTATATCATCTCCTCATAGTCTTCTCCTAAAAGTGCTGACTCTGTTTGACCATGTTATTCGCTTTGCATTCCCTAAATAGCCATTGGAAGTTCCTTAGACATTCTCCAGCTACTATCCTAGAACAAGTATCATTGGATATCTGGTACCTAGCTGCCTTGCTAAAGTTACTATATCTGGGCCACTGTTCCCTGGCCCCTGGACATCATCATAATTCATAAAGGTATCTACATCTCTTCATCATATTAACCTAAATCATGCCAGCTACCCATCCAGCAGTCCTTCTTACTCATCCATTAGGATTTACCTCCCATACTCCATCCAGCGAATACCATCACTAAGAACAGGCTTCCACTGAATCCTCAATCTGCACATCTGCAACCAACCTAGGTGTCTGACTATCTCAGTTATGCCCCACACCAGTCCTGCATCTGAATAAGCATGCTTGGCACCCATTGCATTCCACGCTTGCTCTCAGCCTCCCTTTACCACATCAGGCTATAGACTTGTTCAAAGACCCATTACTGGGCTCCCCACAACATTCAGAAATTGGATGCAAAGCCTTAAAAGCCAATTAAGCTACTACCATAGGCAATTAAGCAATAGCAATACCCATATGCATCATTTTGCACTAGCAGTCCTTCCTGAATATGAGTCAATGGACATCTCATATAGCAACAATAGCTCTATTCAACCCCTGAACGTATTGAACTGAGCTTTCCAATGACTTCTATCGATATCTATTATCATCTTTACAGCATACTACCCTTCCTTCATTGGTCTGAATTCTTCCACATTACCTCCTCCTACAGGTACCTAAAGCATCTGTCTGAATCCTTGATCATCTTTATAGATGCCTACATAGCGATATATCGCACACTGCTGAACTCCAAGCCTTGAGACCCTAATCCAGATGTCAAACCCTCTCCAAAGTCTGATAGATTACTTTAAGAATTGTATAACCCATCATACTTCCCACAGTTTAGAGTCTGGGAGCTCATTTAATCAACTCATTTTCTTCATGCCCGCATCGACTCTATAACCTCATTGAATAGCAACCAATATCACATTAGCATCCTGGACCACATTCACCCCTTTGCCAGCTGGACTTAATCCATATTCGGGATCTGGACATTCCTTCAGAACGGATCTGCCTTTTCAGGCTCAGGATTGACCTTCCAGAACATATCATTTAACAGACTCTGAAGATGGAACGTCATCTCTACAAACAGTTCACCTTACTTAGAAATTAGGATATGGCTGTAAGAACCTAGGATCATCTCCTCTTAGTTTGCCCAGAGGACAGGTGGATCAGTAGCCATGGGTCCTCAGAGGTTTCCTCCACCTGGGGGATTTCCTCTCCTGTGTGCTACTGGTCATACTCTTCATGAGTTGGAGTAGGTAATCTTTTTGGGCTGTCTATTCCCTACTCACTAACTGGCTTATCTACCACAGGTGGGAATAGAGAAAAGCCAAAACGTAAACTACAATTACATAAGCACTACTAACTCCTTACTCTATTCACCAATACTTTGAATGGGAGGGCTAAAGCCCAAGGTTCAATGTGGGGGAATAGCTCCTCCCACATCCCTAATAAAGGCCAGCCTCCTGCAGCAGTTCCCCTCTTAATGTGTTGTGACACATCCACCATCCACCCCTGACTCTTCCTTCTCCGGCACTCTACTCAGCATTGGTTCTGGGCTTTCTATATGCTACTCACTACCTGGCTTACCTACCAAGCGTGGGAATAGAGAAAAGCCAAAAAGTAAACTACAGTTACATAAGCACTACTAATCACATATTCCATTCACCAAAACATTGAATTGAAGGCAGGCATGAGCAGGTTCAAAATGCAACTGGGTTCCTGATAGGCTGGGTACACAGGGCACAAATACATCAGAAGCAACTGTTAAAACCAGTACTGAAACCAACAGCTGGTAGGTCACCATTCCAAAACATAAACCTGCAACCAATCCTCTGTGGACAGTATTGTCTCTGGTTGTTGTGGAGGAATTTGAGGAGAACGAGAAGGAGAAGGAGGAAGATGTTGCATTGCATGTGACTGAAAGAATGGTGGATGCAAACTTAGAAAAGACAAAGCACCTCACTATAAAGAATATGTCCTTACTGTACTGGGACTCTAAAGTAACTGACTGGCCAGCATTGCTATCATATGCCATTAAGTACTTGAGTTGTTCATCTTCCACTCTCAGTCTAGACCAGGTCTTCAGTACAGCAAAGGGCCATCGATCTGATAGGCCTACTAACCTCTCTCCCAGGAATGTTGGTATGCAGACTTTGAAGGGGCAAGGCAAATACAGTGAGGTAAACTCAAAACTCCTTAATTTTTCAGAAAATAAGGTTTTATTTGTAATATATTCTCTGTATGTAACTTTTATTTCTGTAAGTGCTATACTGCCTCTGAATTTGTGCTGTTCTTCCTACATCCCCTTCCCTGGGTCACAATTGAAAAGTAGATTGGCTTAGTGTGCCTTTCCTAGTTAACAACTTAAAAAAAATGAATAAATAAATAAATAAATAAGTAAAAAATAAATAAAGCTATAGCCACCAAGGAATCTGAAAGCTGACATTTTTTGCAGCCCCAAGGCCACTTCCTCAAGGCCTGCAATGGTTTATATTGTTGAAGTTTATTTCTAATCCAGCTATTGTTCTTAAGTCTGTTTATAGGCCTGACCTGCAATCCAGCTTACATCTTTATATCCATTTGCCCTTGACAATGCAGAGGACTGCAGGACTTCAGAAAGTGACTTTAGGGACACACAGTTTTGACTTTCAGCTTTCTCAGTGGCTACAGCTTAATATAGAATCAGAATTTGAGGATAGTTTAGGACCACTTGGCCCATCCAGACTACCAATTTTTCCCTACATACAGTATCACCACAGATATTCTACAATCCTTTCCTTCAGCATAGAAACACAGAAACATAGAAACTAATGGCAGATAAGGACCGCTTGGCCCACCTAGTCTGCCAATTTTTCCCACCTACTGTAATACGCAGATCTCTGGCTTTATCCTTCCTTTCCTACCGTTAAGATTCCCCTATACCTATCCCATGCATTTTTTTAATTCCATTACCATTTTAACCCCACCACCTCTGCTTGGAGGCTACTCCATGCATCCACCTCCCTTTATGTGAAAAATAGATGTACTCATATTCTTGAACATCTTTTTTTCTGAAAAATGATTCCCTCTTGTACCTTATTTATATCCGTGAAGTATTTTAAAGTCTCTATTATATCCTCCCCTCTCCCTTTTCTCCTCCAGGTTATACATATTGAGGTCCTCTAGTCTCTCCTCATAGGACTTTCGGTGCAGACCATGCCCTCCTCTGGACTACCTCTATTCTATGTCCTTCCGGAGATGTGGTCTCCAGAACTGGACACAGTACTCTAAATGAGGTCTCACCAATGATTTGTACAGTGGTATCACCACCTCCTTCTTTCTGCTGGTGATACCCGTCACTATGCAGCCAGCATCCCATTGGCTTTCCCCACTGCCTTGTCACACTTTTTGGCCACTTTTGGGTCATCAGATATGATTACCCCCAAGTCCCTTTCATGTTTGGTGGTTAGCAGTACCTGTCCCACCATCATGTACTCCGTCCCTAGGTTTCTGTTTCCCAGTTGCATGATTTTGCACTTCTTTGCATTGAATCTTAGCTGCCACGCTCTTGGCCACTTCTCTAGCTTACTTAGATCCTTCCTTGTATCCCCCCCCAGAATGTCACCCTGTTGCAGATCTTAGTGTCATCTGCAAAAAGGCATACCATCCCTTTTAGGCCCTCTTCAATGTTGCTAATGAAGACAGTTAAAAGGACTGGCCCCAGCACTGATCCTTGCGGCATCCTGGTGGTCACCTTCCCCTCCTTGGGGTGAACTGCATTTACCACCATGCTCTGCATCCTATTACTCAACCAATTTCTAACCCAGTTTGACACCAGTGGCTGAACAAAACCATGACAGCAAATATGCATGGTCATAACAGCGCCATGTGGTTTTGGAGTTACTATATCTTTTCTAGCATGGTTTTGGACCCCGTAGTTTTGTACTGACCATGCAGTGCGGGTTATTGATCATGCTGTTTTTCACTGCGCAGTCTTGATATTGTGCCTTTATCACCTTGGGACCCACTCCCAGGCTGCCCAGCTTGTTTACAAGTCCCCTAAGTGGAATGGTGTCAAAGGCCTTACTGAAACCTAGGTAGGTCACATGCACCCCCCCCCCCAATCTAATTCCCTGGTCATCCAGTCAAAGAAATCTATCAGATTTGTTTGACATGCTCTCCCTCCAGTGAATTCATGCTGCCTCGGATCCTGTAATCCGCTGAATTCAAGATATTCCACAGTCCTTTCCTTTAGCAGTGATTCTATTAATTTCCCCACCAATGAGGTCAGGCTGACTGGCCTGTTGTTGCCAGTCTCTTTCCTGCTCCTACTTTTGTGAAGAGATACTACATCTGCCCTCCTCAAGTCAACTAGACCCACTCTGGTTTTGTCAAGTGGCTGAACAGGGCCATCAGTGGTGCTGCCTGCACATCTCTAAGCTCCTTTAATATCCTTGGGATATATCCCATCTGGCCCCATTGATTTGTCCACTTTCAGTTTTGTGAGTTCCTTCAGGACTCTCTCCTTCATAAATGGACTGGTGTGCACCTCCCTTCTATTGATGCTCCTGTTGCCTGTCTGTGGTCCCTCACCTTCCCATTCTTCTGTGAATACCGAACAAAATATTTGTTCAAGTTGTCTGCTTTTTCTAGACCCCCCCCCTCCAGATTCTCCCCTCCTTCCCCTTACAATCCCACCCCTGCTCTTTCTCATTTCACTAACATACCTGAAAAATGTTGTGTCACCTTTCTTTACTGCCAGGACTATTTCTCCTCCATTTGTGCCTTTGCATTCCTGACTGCTTTCTGTGCCTCCCTCTGCTTTTCCAGATACACTTCCATGTCCCCTTCCCTCTGTGTCTCCTTATACCTCTTGAATTCTACTCTTTTTGCCCTTACCTAACCAGCAACCTCATTTGAGAACCATAGTGGTCTTTTTTTCCCTCTTGCTTTTGTTTACTTGCCTAAAGTAAAGGCTTATTTCCTTCTTGATGGCTCCTTTTAGTTTCACCCACTGTTCCTCAACACCACCAAGTCCTCTCCCTCACCAGGGCATCCCTGAGGCATTCTCCAAACTTTGCAAAGTTGGCCCTTCTGAAGTTTAGGATCCTTGCCTCTGTGTAGTTTTACTCTGTCACTGTTCTTGCATTGAACCACACTGTTCGGTGATCACTGGACCCCAGGTGACCACCCACCATGATGTCTGCAACACTGTCCCCATTTGTGAGTACCATGTCCAGCATCGTTCCCTCATGACTGGGCTGTCTTATTAATTGCCTGAGGATCGCCCCATCCATGAGTCCAGGATGTCCTTGCTCCTAGCTGGAGCTGCAGCCAGGATGCTTCAATCAACATCTGGCAGATTGAAGTCTCCCACCAGCAGCATCTCTCCCTTAATCACTATCTTATGGATGGCTTCTACTAGAACCCTATCAAACTCTTCCTCCTGTGCATGGGGTCTGTAGATCATGCCAGTGTGAATAGCGGTTCCATTTCCCATATCTAAGGTGACCCACAGGGCCTCCACCCCTCCCTGTATTCCCTGTACTCAGTTGCTTTTATGCTATCCCTCACATACAGAGCCACTCCTCCCCTCCCTTCTTACCCACCCTTTCCATCCTGAACAGAGTATAACCTGGTATGGCTATATCCCAGTCATGGTTCTCATTGCACCGTGTCTTAGTCATAGCGACAATGTCCAAGTCAGCCTCTGCCATTAAGGTCACTAGTTCCTGGATTTTATTTCCCAGACTATGAGCATTTCTGCACATGGCCTTCCAAATTATACTACCACCCCTCCTGACAGCCCCCCTTTTATCCTCATGCCTATGCTCCTTTCCCACCCACCTTCATTCCTATCCCTCTTTTTTTGTACCATTCAGCTTTTCCCATTTTAGGTACCTTTGGGAATTTCCCTCCCTAAGGGTTCTCCCTACTGATTGTTTCCACTTGCAGAGGGGGGCAGTTTGATTTTACCTGCTTCTTTCCATCATCATCCTTGTCTAGTTTAAATGCTTACCAATAAAGCATTTAAACCATTCACTAAGACCTTGGTTCCTCTCCAAGATGGATGCAGGTCATCTCCCCTGTATAGGCCTACATTCCTGCAGGTGGAATCCCAGCCCCCAGTGAAGCTGAACCCCTCTTCTCTGCACCAGTCCTTCAACAAAGCATTGAAGCTCCAGGTGTGGTGTACTCTGTCCCCCGTTGTAGACAGATAGCACCTCATTAAAGGCCACCGAATATGATACCTGCCTAAGACCCCTCTCCAACTCCCTGAACTCCTCCTGCACTACCCTAACTTTCATTAACTTTGCCACCACAGATATCAGGCTGACAGGCCTATGGTTACCAGCATCCTTCATGCTACCACTTTTGTAATGTGGGACTACATCTGCACTACATCTTTAATCTCTGTTTTTCATTTTTTTTGTGTCTCATTACGGGTGTATATAACTGGTAGTATGGCCCTCCATCTGAACTGGTAGCGTGGTTGAGCATGCTAGGGTGTTAAAACGTGAGTGTGCTCCCTTGAAGCCCGTAATGATATTTTCCAAAGTTTTGTTTTCAGTGTGTATCCCACTCATTCCTCTCTATTTCTCATCCTATTTAGCTCATAGTGGTGGTTTCACCTGTACCTGATTGGAATGGTTTGCTATGGACCTGCTCACACTCTTCATTGTATAAAGGCACACTTGTCCGTAAGATATATACTTTGTTTCTCTGAAGCTGCAGTAAAAATAAAATGCAGTCTGCAATTTTCTCTAATATTATTTTCTCAGTGAAGCAGCAATGTCCATTTACATAGATACATAGATACATAGACACTGTCGGCAGATAAGGGCCTATAGCCACCCACTCTGCTCATTTGAACTTGTAAGTACACTATGTTTTCCTAGAAGTCTGTTGCTCCTTACCCCTGACCTCCAGAATTCCCTTATGTCTATCCCATGTATTCTTAAATCCCATGATTGTTTCAGCCCCCACCACATCCTCTGGCAGGGTGTTCCACTTGTCCACCACCCTTTCTGTGAAGAAATTCTTCCGCACATTTCCTCTGAATCACCCTCCCTCCAGCTTCATCCCATGCCTTCTAGTCCTTGAACATCTTTTTCGCTGGAAAATAGTGTATCCCTTCACCAAGTTCTTCCCGTAAGGTACTCGTATGTCTCTATCATATCTCTTCTCTCCCTCCTCTCCTCCAAGAAGTACATATTCAAGTCCTTCAGCCTGACCTCATAGGATTTGTGATGCAATCCCTGTACCATCTTTGTTGCCCTACTCTGAACCTTCTCTAACCTATCTATGTCCTTACATAGGTAAGGTCTCCAGAACTATACACAGTTGGGGCCTCACTAGTGTCTTGTATAGTGGAATTATGACCTTCCTTTTCCTGCTGGTGATGCCCCTGCCTATGCATCCCAGCATTCTATTCGCTTTACCTGCTGCCTTGTTTCACTGTTTCCCTACCTTGAGGTCATCAGAGATGATAACCCCAAGGTCCCTTTCCTGCTTGGTGCATCCTATTTCCTCACCCCCCAACTAATATGTTGTTCCAGGGTTTTTGTGCCCCTTATGAATTATCTTGCACTTCTTTGCATTGAATTTCAACTGCCAAACCCTTGATCATTCTTCAGGCTTCTGCAGGTCCCTCCTCATTCTGTCTACACCCTCTGGCATGTCCACTCTGTTACAGAGCTTCGTGTCATCAGCAAACAGGGAAATTCTGCCTTCTAGGTCCAGCGCAATGTCACTGATGAAGATGTTAAATAGGACCGGTCCCAGCACAAATCCCTTTGGTACCCCACTGGTCACTCTTCCCTCTATGGAGTGGCATCCATTTACCACCATCCTCTGTGTCCTGCCGCCCAACCAGTTATCGACCCACCACACTACTGTCCTGCCTACTCCCATATTCCTCAGTTTGTTTAGTAACCTTTTATGTGGCATAGTGTTAAAGGCCTTTCTGAAATCCAGATAGACCACATCCACTGCCCTCCACTGATCCACCTCCCTTGTCACCCAGTTGAAAAATACAATGAGGCTGGTCTGGCATGACCTTCCCCCAGTGAAACCATGCTGCCTTGGGTCCTGTAGTCCATTGGCAACCAGATGTTCCACCAATCTCTCCATCAGTACTGCTTCCATGATCTTCCCCATTACCGAAGTCAGGCTGACTGGTTTGTAGTTCCCCACTTCCTCTTTGTTCCTGCTTTTGTATAAGGGGACTACATCTGCTGTCCTCCAGTCTTTGGGTATCTCCCCTGTTTCCAGTGATCATCTAAACAGGATTGCCAGAGGTTCAGCCACCACCTCTCTTAGTTTCTTTAAGACCCTGGGGTGCACCCCATCTGGCCACATTGCTTTATCAACTCTTATTCCTTCCAGCTCCTTTAGGACCCTTTCCCGTGTAAAGGAACTTGTGCCCATTCTTGCACAGTTCCCACCCCTTATACTCCCTTCAGGCGTATTATCCTCCTCTCTCGTAGTAAGGACTGAGCGGAAATATCTGTTCAGTACAGTATGTCAGCTTTACAGTTGTCATCCTCCATGCAGCCCCCATCCTACCCCTTCAGTCTCACTATCCCTCCATTTGCCCTTTTTTTCACTTATGTTCCTGTAAAAGGTTTTGTTCCCTCTACCCACTGATTTTGCGATGTGCTCTTCTGTCTGAGCTTTGGCTTCCCTTACTGACCTCCCTGCCTCCCTTTGCTTCTCCTGGTACTTCTCCCTATCCCCTTCTGTCTGCATCTTTTTGCATTGCCTAAATGCTATCTTTTTGGCTTTCACTTTCTCTGCTACCTCCTTGGAAAACCATAATGGCCCCGTCTTTCTTTCCCTTTGCTAACCTGCTTAATGCATAATTCTGTTGCTCTTGTAATCCGTTTTAAATATTACCCAGTGTTCCTCAACCTCTGATTCCCTCCACATTCCCATAAATGCCTCTTTCAAACATCTCCCCATTTTCCCAAAGTCTTCCCCCTAAAATCCAGGATACATGTTTTTGTGCAGTTTGGTTCTGCTCCTTTTATGATTTCAAACAACAGTGACTGGTGGTCACTGTTCTCCAGGTGATCCCCCACTGTTACCCTGATCACACTGTCCCTGTTTGTGAGCATAAGGTCCAGTATTGCCTTCTGCTGAGTTGATTCCATGACTAGTTGCTTGAGAAAGGCACCTTGATGGGAGTCTAGGATAAATCTACTCATGGTTCATGCTCCTGCTGGAAGGCTCCAGTCCACATCTGGAATACTGAAGTCTCCAACCAGCACCACCTCACCCTTGTTGATGAACAACTTACATACAGTAAGTTGTTCATCAACATTACCAGACAGTCACTTCCTGTTATACACTGCCCTGCCATCCAGAGGCCCAGTATACAAAAAGTATGCTAGATAGTTTTTGTAGCACACACCTTCTCACACTTTTCATTGCAACCCCCTCTACCGATGTTGGGAGCTTGCCTAAAACCCTGCCACCTTGTCTCCCAGTTCACTGCTCCTGCAGCTTGATCCGCTTGCATCTTCACACCCCCTGCCCTCTCCTGGACTAGTGTAAGGGCTGGGGAGCACATTGAACAGTTTTCAGTGCCTCAATGCACCCGACAGTGTGGCCGGCGAGCTGCATGCTTGCTAAGCTTCCCTGTACCCTTGAACTGGTGTAAAACAAGGCAGAGAGCAGGGGAAAGATCTTCGATGGTTTTCAACACCTTGAAGTGCCAAACACAGTGTGACAGAAGCACCATTGTTTGCTTTCACCTCTCCAGCCCCATCAAACTTAGAGCGGTGGGCTGAAGCGAACATAGTTAAATAAAATCACTAAAATGTAAACCATTTCCCAACCCTTGCAAGCCTCCAGTAGGCTGGGGAAAGAAAGAAAGAAGGAAAGGCCAATATGGCACTGGGACTACAAGTTCCATATGTCTCTGTGACAGAAGAGCTGCTGGTAACAGAGACATGCTCCTGCCTGGGGAGCCCACAAAACTGAGCTTCCGACGGGGCTCCTGTCATCTCCTTATGCCCTCTGAGCCCAGCGACCACCAGTAGAGGTAAGGAGGATTAGATCCTGCAGCCTAAAGCTTCCCAAAATGCTTTTATTTAAAAGATATTTTCAAAAGATGAACAGGACTGTGTAAGAGTGGCCATGTTGGATGTGGTCTGCTAAGGACAGCAAGGACCTGATTGGTAGCTGCAGTAGTCCAATCAGAGGTAGAGCTAGTGACTTTTTCCTAGCTAATGGGATCAAGTTGTTTAAAAGAACATTCTAAACTTTGACAGTTAACCCTGGGAATTCTATGAGTGATCTTGGAAGAGAATGCAACTGTTTTTGACAGTTCACAGTGCTGTTACTGACTGAAGTTTGAAAGATCATTACTGAACAGACTTTTAAGTCCCAGAAACAGAGTCTTACTGCAGCTAAAGTGCCAAGACAGGGCTTTAGCACCAACACAGAGAAGGGGACACCTTGAAAGCTGCTCTAAATCTGAGAGGGTGGTCTACTGCTGCCTCTAAGTCAGAGACTCAATTCTGTCCTGACAGGATCGACCCATTGAGGTCCTGACTGCCTGTCTGCCTGCCAGGGTGGGGGAAGACAAGTCCCCTTGTAAAGAGAAAATCGACTGCCTGCCCACCTGTTGAGGTGGTTGATGACATGATCCCTTGTGGGTTGAAGAGGATCATCATCATCATCATCTACACCAGCAGATCAGCTCATCTACAACTGCCTGAACTGGGAAGATGCCCCCACAGCACCTGCACCAGCTGATCATTCAAAAGTCATGAGAACTGTGTTTTACCCAACAAACTGTCTGTCTAAATGTCAGTTTCATTTATTCGGCTAGCTAGTTAATTAATCTCTGGGCATCCTGTGCAACCTTAATTACAAGTTGACAACAACAAGTAAAGCCTGGAGTAACTGCATTTCTGTCAACCTGTGTAGCTTGTGTTTAGTAGCTGCAGCCACCAACCCAACTGTAATGATACTGCACCAAGTGTCCATTCATCACAAGCCTGCAACTCCTCACTGCGTACACATTTAGACTGCTAGAGAGCTCCCACAGTGACTGTGGGGTTAACTGGTGCACCAGTGAGGAGAGAGGGACTGAGGCAGATATCAATCTGTGTGTGTGTGTGTGGGGGGAGGGTTATATAATTTGTTTAAAGCTGACTGTGTTGTTGTTTTTTCCCATTTGCTTCCTTTGTCCCCAACTGTATTTTCCAACCATGAAATAAACCCCTCTGGTTATTTATTTGCAACTGCTGAAGTATTTTACCATTATCGTGCTAGTTCTGTTATTTTCATGCTTGGAGTGGAAAGTGAGGAGGGGATTGTTTTACAAGCACACCTGTTACCAAGGGTGGAGGGCTGTATTTACTTCCTGTGGTGAAGCACCATGGCAGCACCCTGCTACAAGGATCCCAAAGGTGGAGGCACCACACCACTTTCAACTCCTTTGCTAATCATGAACCCAGGCACCATCCTACATCTTCTAGTCAGCACCACTTCCGAGTGATTGTGCATATAGTCATAGGGGTGGTTGCAATCTATACAGTACAAAGGCACCTGTCTATGATGCAAATTTCCTGTTTCTCTGAAGGCTGAGTAAAACATTTACAGCAGCATTTCATGTAACATTTGAGCTATTCCATCTCATAGCTACAGTATATGCACTGACAACACCTTGCACGACAGGCTATCCAAAGCCTTATCTATGCTGTTTTGTCTGTGAAAGCAAAGGATGCAACCATTCAGTCTTTTTATTGATGGAAAGCGCATGCCATGAGTGAGGGGCACTGAGTTGTCAGTCAAAATCATGTTCTGTAGATGGCTCACACAAAATATGTGTTAGTCTGGCTGTTTTTTTTTTTTTGTCTCTTGCAATTCTCAACAACTCTGGTCTCTACATAGAAGTGTCACAGTCTCAGTAATATACTGTACCTCTGCTCTTAGTATGTCAGTGTACTGTACAAAAATTAAAATGCAAAGTTGGCATCTTTTTAGTTGATATGGTCACATTAGTTGGTGAGCCAGTGACACTCCGTTGCTTAGCACCTGGGCACAAACTACAATGATGCATCATCACCTCACCTTTATGTAATGTGCTTTATCATGTATCACACTGTACCCATTATCCACCACTGACTGATACATACCAGCAGCATTGTGCAGACTGAAAAAAAAATAGATCTACAAAATCCTCACCACAACGTGTCTTTGATTCTTGATTTTTCTGATGCACTAACAGACCCCTCCAGTTGACTTCCAAATGGCAATGGTAGACAGAGACTCATTACTGTCTGCAAGTGACACTGCAGTAAAACCTGAGGCAAAATATAATTTAAAGATGAAGAATGCTCTTCCCATACTGACTCTAAAAGAGGACAAATCATCCATGCATCAACGAGTTGGACATGAATGATGTATCCAGTAATCACATGCTTCAGGTGCCTCTATCTACTCAGCTGCTCTTCTTCCTGTATGTCCTACTAATGACGTTCTTGTCCTCCATGGGTACTGTAATGCCATACAGCATGACATGACCATTCTGCTGTAATGGTAAGTATGCAAAAACCTTTTCCTTTTTCACGTACAGTGACTGCACTAGGCTGACACTGACACCACAGAATGAGGTGCCTTAGAAAAGCTGTGTATTCATGTATTTTACCCTTCTTTTTTGTAAGTCTCCAAAACTGCCCCCAACTATCTGCTGTTACCTCCTTCTAATTCTGGATGCTCTGCCCATGGTATTCTTGTCATTATTAACACTGTTGTGTCATACGTCACAGTAAGACCGTACAGCTATAACAGTAAGTATGCAACATCTTTTTTTTTCTTTTCACAGGTGCAGTGACTGGACTCATCTGACCACGACAGAACATATTAGTGAGGTGCTTTAGGACATCAGTTTATTCATGTTATTTTCCCTTCTTTTCAAAGGTCCCCAGCTTCTGTCAACAGAATTGCTGCTGTCATCTCTTCCTCCTTCTCCAGGGTTATCTGATGATTGGACTCTTGTCCCCATGGGGACTGTTGTGTTAAATACAGTATTATGGCATCACCATCCCACTGAATCGGTAAGTATACAGCATTCTTTTTTAGGGCTGCAGTGTGCGGAGCCCTGCAGACCTATTGCCTTCAAAAAGGAACTCTGCATTCCTTACATTCTTTGTGACTGAACATGTTGGAGTGCCAACACAGTCACCTCTGCAACCATAAAGCAAAACACTCCACTCGCTGTCCGCAAGAAAGTAGCACTGCACCACCACCCCACCCTACCCTCCCTCTCAGTGTCCACCACCCTACCACTAGAAATGTAACACTGACACTGGGGTGCCCAATCCACTAGTGTCTCAATGAGGAAACCTCACTCTTTTTAAATTTATCACAACCCCCCACTACCATGTTTGGGTGGTTATTTCTTGTTCTTTTTAAAAATATACTTATTTATATCCCCCCACCTAACCCTCCCTCTCCACACCCACCAGCTCCCCTAGAAACATAACCGTGACACAGTGGGTGCCCAATCCCCCAATGTTCTGATGAAGAATCCTTGATTTTTTTTATGAGTGTCCTCAGACTACCACACATGCTGAATATTAATGCATTTAATCTAGCCCTGATTCCACTCTCTCTCTCTCTCTCATTCATTTCTACCACCTAGTGTTTTGCAGATTATGAAAATACAGTATACTGAGTATTTAGTTACTTTTGGCTCACAAATTAACTGAATTACAAATGCGGGAGTCTTGTGAGCAGGATCAGGTAATGACAAGGTCTCCACCATTGTCATATTCAAATGAAATGTCACACATGAATGAGGCTGAGGTGACTGTGAGTCCCAGGGTTCCAGGTACAGAAAATGAAAAAGGCTCCTTTCCACACTACAGCGCACGTTAAATATTAATGCATTCATTGTAGCCCTGATTCCACTCTCTTCCTGTTTCCCTCTTTTTCTCTTTCTCTCTCTCTCTCCCCCTCTGTCTCATTTCAACCACCTAGTGTTTTACAGATTATGAAAATACAGTACGCCAAGTGTTTAGCTACTGTTTACTCGAAACATAATTGAATTACAAACATGGAGTGATGTGAGCAGCATCAGTTACTGGCAAGTTCATCACCATTGTCACTTTCAGATGAAATGCCACACATAAATAAGGCTGAGATGATTGTGAGTTCCAGGGTTCCAGCTACAGAAAATGAAAAGGGATCCTTGGGTACAGATCTAGCCCCATGTTTCTTCAGTTTTTTTTTAATATATATTGATAACCCCCACCTGACCCTCCTTCTCAGCACCCACCACTCTACCCCCTGCCAAAAATATAGCAGTGACACTGGGGGTGGCCAATCCCAAAGTGTCACGCTGAAGAATCCTCTATGCTTTGTTTTTTTTATGTTATAAAACCCTGCAGAGAGAAAAACATCCATCGATGTCTTTTGCAGCCATAACTGCTGCCACCAACCCCTCCCACTCAGCACCCACCCCCCTCCAAGCCCTTTCTTGCCAATTGGGAATCCAACGCTGTAATCCTTTCTGGACTACGGACAAGTTTTCACTCTTCAAAGCCAAACCGCAAACTGAAGACCCAGGTATACACTTCAATGTATTTCAATGAGGTTTTGAACTTAATGGCATAACTTGGGCATTTTTGCATATTTTTGGCCAAAAGTTTCAAAATGCCTTCTTTGAGACACTACCTCATGAACAATTGAACTGACATTAGGCAGGTCTGTCCTGAAAGGTGATTTTGTGGTCCTCTTGGGCAAAATCAACTTTCATGCAGGAGTTGAAAATTGTCTCTACTTTATTAATGAGGTGGGGTCATAAGAAGGCTATGTTGAACATTTGGTGTACAAATGTTTTAAGAAAAACAAACTTATGCGCCTATGTTGAATTTTACAAATCCAGTCTCATAACTTTGGTAATTTTCAATATTTTCCCCCTAAATTCACAACATAGCCATGTCTTTACAGAACCTCATGAGTGTGACAGCTGTCATTTTTCAAATCCAGGCCAAAATGTTTTTTTTTTTCTTTTTTATATCCCGAAAGGTGATTTTGTGGTCCCTGCATCAAATCACCTTTCAGACAGGAGTTGAAATTTTTTTCTACGCATGTTCATGAGGTGGGGTCTTGAGAAGGCTATGCTGGAAATGTGATGTGAAAATATTCAAAAACAACAAAGTTATAAGCCTATGATTAATTTTGCAAACTTAGGCTGATAACTTTGGTAATTCTCAATATTTGCCCAAATTCATGACATAGCCATATCTTTAAAGCACCTCATGAGTGTGACAGCTGTAGGGGTGGGCAAAAGTTGTGAATTCCACTTTCACAGAACTTCCATGAAAATTCAGAAATTTCATTGAAATTTCGGAACTTTCGCCGTTTGTGGAACTGGGATTTTCTGTGGATTTTCACCGAGTTCCATAGACCTTTTTTGTGAACCGCGGAAAAATGCATATAAACTGCAGAATTATTTTAATGAACTGTCAGTGAATGAGTGCCTGCTTGTACAACCATACTGTCATGCACTGACAATTCAGTGGGCCACTGGTAGTGGAGGAGAGAGGAGGGCTGTGCTGGTGGCTCACTCAGGGGCAGAGTGGGGGAAGCAGGGTGGTAGCAGATGAACTGTTAGGGTGGAGTGTGAGGGGTCCACTAGACATCAGGGAATTGGGATTATAGTTTTTTATAAGGGATTGGGGATGGGGAGGTCCACTAGACACCAGGGAAAACTGGGAATAGAGGAGGATGGGTCGGTGGACTGCTGGCTGTATTTTTCTGGATTAAGGAATCCAGGATAGTGAGGGGGTTCCACTAGACAACAGGGAAATAAAATGTTTGGGGGGACCATGATCGGTGGGTGGGGGACCACTAGAACCAAGGAGGGTCTGAGGAAGGGATTGGAGATACTAATTTATTTACTGGGACCCCTGATCATTGGGGGGTGGATTAATGAATTATACTGCAGTTGAAAAAAGCCTCAGAACTGACCACTGGCAGTGATCCTTTCTACAAATTTTTTCCCCACAGTTTAATAAATTAACCCACAGTTTGTATATTTATTCCACAGTATTAAGGTGGAATTTCCACAAAAGTTCCAAAAATGATTTCCAAACAAAATTTCCAAACTTTCGTGGAAGCGAAATTCACATTTTGGCCGAAACTCATATGGCGGAATTTTTTTTTTCGCACACCCCTAGACAGTTGTCATTTTTCAAATCTTGACCAAAATGTTTTCTTTCCATCCTGAAAGATGATTTCGCAGTCCCTGCATGAAATCATCTTTAGGGCAGGAGTTCAACATTTTCTCTGCCATTGTTCATGAGGCAGGGTAATAAGAAGGCTATGTTGAACATTTTGTGTAAAAATAATAAAAAAACAATAATATTATGAGCCTACATTGAATTTTGCAAATGCAGGCTAGTAACTTTGGTAATTTTCTATATTTTTACCACAAATTTACAACATGGCCATATCTTTACAGCACCTCATGAATGTGACAGTCGTCATTTTCAAATTCTGGCCAAAATGATTTTTTTTAAACATCCCAAAAGGTGATTTTGCAGTCCCTGCACAAAAATCACCTTTTGGCCAGGAGTTGGAAATTTTCTCTGCCATTGTTCATGAAGTGGAGTCATAAGAATGTTATGTTCTCAACTTGGTTTAAAAATATTTAAAACCAAAAAAGTTATCAGGCAACATTGAATTTTGCAAATGCAGGCTTGTACAGTAAGCTTGGAAATATTCAATATTTTAATCCAAATTTTCAACCTAGCCATTTCTTTACAGCACCTCATGAATGTGACAGTGTGTCATTGTTCAAATCATGCCCAACATGTATATTTGTATCCCAAAAGTTGATTCCCAGTACCTGCGTCAAATCACCTTTTGGGCAAGATTTGAACATCTGCTCCACCTTTCTTCATGAGGCAGGGTCATAACAAGGCTATGCTGAATATGTGGTGTACAAATATTACATAACTAATTTAGGAGTGTTCGTTATATTTTGCTAACAAAGGGTTATAACCGTGGTAATTTTCAATATTTTACACCACATTCCTTGCCTGTAGCCCTATTGGCTCTGGCCAGAATTTGTTTATTTTTGCAGATAAAGTGACTGGACTTGTCTGATAATGACAGAACATATTAGTGAGGTGCCCTATGACAGCCTTGTATTTCTATTTTTTCCTTCTTTTTACAGGTCTCCAGCCACTGCCACTGACAGAACTGCTGTCACCTCCTTCCCCCTCTGGGTGCCTGACCAAGGGGTTCTTCTCCCCAACCGACACTATTATGCTATACATCATAATACAACCATCCAGCTATAATAGCTAGTGTTCAGCATGCTTTTTTTTATTGTTGAGGTATAGTGACTGGCATTGTCTGACTGTGACAAAAATTTTTTGTGAGGTTCCTTAGGAGAGCTGTGTATTTATCGTTTTGTTTCCACCTCTTTTCACAAGTCTCTAGCCACCACTGGCACAGCTGCTGCTACCTTCTCAGATGCCAGGCCACCTAATCTTCTGCTGCCACCTCAACCTCATATGCCTCATTTTCACTCATGTCTCCTCAGCTTCTGACTAATCCACTGCTGCTGCCTCACTCTCAACTGCATGCTGCCTTGTTCTCAGGTATCCCCTTATCTACAACTGCCATCTCCTCACCTGCCACCTCATCCTCAGCAGCATGTAATTTCATTCAAAGCAGATGGCTTGTCCTCAGCTGTCTCCTCCTTAACTTCTCCCTCCTCACCTGTTGATTCATCCTCAGCAGCCACAACCTCAGCTGCCACCTCATCCTCAGCTTCTGCCTCTTTAACTGATACCTCATCTTCAGTTGCTGCCTTCTTGGTCACTCCACATCCTTAGATGCTACCTTATCCTCAGATGCTGCATCCAGTGCTCAGATGCCCTAGGCATACACCATGATCTTCAGCTTCTGCCTCCTCATCCTCACCTGCCTCCTCCTTGGCTGACATCAGCTCAGTTGTAGCATCTGCTTCAGCTTGTTTTCACCATTCTACCTTATGAAGAAACACCTCTGCCACTGCATGGCAGACCATTGGCACATGCCTATCAGTTTGCCTAAAGTTCACACAAAATTTTCCAGAAAACCTGTTTTGCATTGTTCTCAGAAAAGTGTTTCACAAAGTTGACCAAGGTCCATCAAAAGTTTGAAAATATTCACAAACTGTAAAGATGGTGACTTCATAAGAACCTTGCAGGTACATAAACTTTGCAACATCTCTACTTTAGTTCACTGAGATGTTAGGATAATTAACAGCAGGATCCTACAGGAAACTAGATACTGCTTCTTAGGTGCACTAGTCAGGGTAAACAAATTGTAAATAATGAGAAATTTAAAGACCAGCTCTGCACTTCAATGTGTACATTCATAAACATGTGGTTTCAGCTACTACAATTCACTAGAGCATCTACTGTTTTACAGTTTTTTTTCCAGTGTTTGCACCACATCTGGGTAACCTGTTTATGAAGTGTGTATAAAAACCATTAAACTGTCCCCAAATTACCTCATTTTGCCTTTGTTTATGATGACACAGTATCAACAGACTGTGATGTCACAAAGATCAATTATGAGGTCAGTTGGAGACAGTCAAAATATTTTTCTGAAATGCAGTGTGATGAGCACTGCATATAATAATCTGAAATAACTAGTTGACCAGTTAATGTATAGGATATTGTAGAGAACAATAAGAGCACACTCAAGTAAAAGACAAGTGTTATAAACATTGTTTTAAGCCTTTTATTATAGTAACTATTTGCTCTTTATATTGGGAATGGGTATGTAATTTTGAAAAATCAATAACAATATTTGAATTACCATGTCAACCATATACTGCAGGTATTCTTCGGGGAATGATCTCTAATAAAACAAAGTAAGCATACAGTAGTATGTGTTTTTTCTTGATAGATAAGTCATAAAGAAGACTGATGGTGAAAATGTTAACTGTATTTGTTATTTTCCAGATGTATACAATTGAAACTTTTTGTTTTATTTGTGGCATACACAATGGCCCAGCATTCTGGTTTCTGTTCTTTCAAATACATTTAACAACTATTTCCCCAATGAGAGAGATCCAATATGTTTTGATTAATTTATTCATTTATTTATTTATTCATCACAAATTAGGTTTACAACCCTTGAGTCAGATACTCATTTACAAAAGCATCTCAACGTGGGGGGGGGGGCAGACATCAAGACAGTTATTACAGTGCAGATTAAAACAGAGGATAACATTACAGGTGCAGTAAAAGGAACATTTAACATAGATACACTTAGGTTACATAATGCAGTAGTTGTATGTTACTTAGGTTACATTATGTTACAAAATTGTGAGTTACAATCATGGCTATAGTAGGTCCTCAGAGAAGACAATGGGTTACATCCCTGTTTGTACCTTGTAGGGAAGGAGTGGGTCTGGGGGGAGGGAGAGGCTGTCTAGTGGATTATCTGATGGCTGACCAGTAGGGATAGATGAAACCATTTGGCAGTAGATTTTAATTGCCCAATAGACTATGGTCTGGACAATTCAAAAGGCAAATCAACATTCTTGGCCTGATTTTCAAAGGTTGACGCAAGGCTTGCATCAAGACCTGCATGAACCGCAGTGTTTGGCGCAACTGCAACAAAGAGTTTTCCACAACCTGTGCCTGATTTTAGTACATTGGATGCAGTAGTAACACTTTACACAATTTATGGCAGTTTGTGCCAAACCATTGGTGCAAGCCCTGTAAACAGGGTCACTGATCAGCGCAAAGTTAGACTGGGGGGGGGGCTTGTCTAACATGTGCCATTTGGTGCAGGGGACTGAAATTTATGATTCACAGCAGGAGAATGCTGCAATCCCCCAATGCTGTTTGTTTGGTGCACCAGGGGGCAAGTGGCATTTGGAAATCTTTTGAGAATCTGGCTCTATATGGATGAAGTCTAGTGCCCTTAACACCAGCTTAATTGATTTGGATCTAAAAGATGTGAGGAATTTTAAGAACTCTAAAAAATGAAAATATATATGCTGAGGGGGTACCCAATCCCCCTCAGCAGCATGTGCCCCTCCCCACAGCAGCATGTTTTTGCAGATGGGGCCCCTATCCCCATCGGCTTCCATCCCCGGTGCTACTTGACTTGCCGATGGGGTGAACAACTCCCCATCAGCATTATGTACCCCCTTCCTGTTTGATGTGCTAATGGGGGAGCCCACTCCCCATTGGCATCAGGTCCCCCCCGAAAGAGTAGCGAGAGAGTTGTGCCGAGTGGGTGCCCAATCCCTCTCGGCTCTTGCACCCCCTGCTTTTGTGCCGATGGGGATGTCCAATCCCCCATCAGCTGCACACCTCCAAAACATTCAGGTGGCATGCTGGAAGCCCACCCCAGCATGCCCAATGCCCCTGTAAAGAAAAAAACATCCCGCAATTATTTTTTCTAAACCTATGAAAAAAAAGGTCCCTCATGGTCTCCCTGCCCCCCCACAACCTGTGCCCACCCACTGCACACCCTGCCTTCCCACACCTCTCCCTCACCCCATACTTACCTCTGGAGTCTGGTGCGATGATCTTCGGTGGACTGGGAACATGTTTGCACTCTTCAAAGCTGACCGCAAACTGAGGAGATGCCAGTAAGCTGTATAATGGAATGAATAGGGCTTTTTCAACTTTGATGCATATCTCAGGCATTTTTTGAAATTTTGACACCAAATTTTCAGCATGGGGTTTTTGGAACCCCTCCTCATGAATTCTGCCACTGTCATTGCATTATTCAGCCCTGAAAGGTGATTTTGAGGTCACTGCGAGGAATCCTCTTTCGGAACTGCCTAACAAAATGATAGTGCCAGTGTTCATGAGGTGGGCTCTCAAAAAGCATATGTTACAAATTTGGAGGGAAAAATCCAAAAAATGACTGTTTTACATGAATTGCGCTGTTGCTACCATGCTCATAACTTCATGAATTTGTAATATTTTCATGACAGATTTTCAACATTGGCATTTTTCACACCTCTTGTGAACAGTACAGCTGTCATTTTTCACATCCTGGCCGAAATGTGTTTTCGCACATCCAGTGCAGAATAGTGCAGTTGCTGAGGGAAATCATTGTTCAGGACAGATTAAGAAAATGACAGTGACACTGTTCATGTGCAGAGGTCCTAAAATGCCTATGTTGAAAATTTGGTGACGGTACTCCATAAAATGACTGTGTTACGAGCGTACATTGCTCAGTTTGCACACACGCTCGTAACTTCACGAATTAATAATATTTTCATTCAAGATTTTCAACATTGCCATTGTTCTGTACCTCCTTATGAACAGTACAGATGTCGTTTTTCACATCCTGGCCGAAATGTATTTTTGCAGTTCCGGCGCAGAATAGTGAGGTCGCTATGGGAAATCCATGTTTGGGACACATTAAGGAAATGACAGTGACATTGTTCATTAGCAGAGGTCCTAAATGCCTATGTTGAAAATTTGGTGAGGAAAGTCCATAAAATGAGTGTGTTACCAATGTGCATTGCGCAGTTTCCATGCACACCTGTACCTTTGCAACTTTGCAATATTTTCACTCCAGATTTTCAACATTGCCATTTTCCCACACCTCCTTATGATCAGTGCAGCTGTAATTTTTCACATCCTGACCGAAATGTGTTTTCGCTCTTCCTGTGCACAATAACACGGTCACTGTGGGAAATCAGTGTTTGGGACACATTAAGAAAATCGCACTGACACTGTTCATGAGCAGAGGTCCTAAAATGTCTATGTTAAAAATTGTGTGATGAAACTCCATAAAATGACTGCGTTATGAGTGTGCATTGTGCAGTTTCCACACACCCTTGCAAGTTTGCAAATCAGTAATATTTTCATGCCAGATTTTTAACACTGGCATTTTTTCACAACTCCTTATGAACAGTACAGTTGTTATTTTTCACATCCTGACTGAAATTTGTTTTCGCACTTTCGGTACAGAATACCACAGACACTGTTGGAAATCAGTGTTTGGGACAGATTAGGATCAAACGAGTGAGAGAGGGGAGGAGTGACCAAGCTCAGCTGAGCACTGTTGGGACTGCTGTGGATTTCTATGTGGGCAGAAGACAGCAATGCATGCAGGGGCCCAGTACAAAAGGGCAGCCTGCAGCGGTGGGACAAACAGAATAAGCGACTGGGAGGGGGAGCAAGCAAGCTCAACGAAGCTCTATCATGACTACTGCAGATTTCTTTGTGGGCAGAAAAAGACACCAATGCAGTGAGGAGCCCAGTACAAAAGGGCAGCCTGCAGCAGTTGGAGACACAGAACAAGAGAGTGAGGGAGGGGGAGTGAGTGAGCTCAACAGAGCTCTGTTGGGACTGCTGCAGATTTCTTTGTGGGCAGAAAAAGGCAGCAAAGCACGCAGGGGCTCAGTACAAAAAAGCATCCTGCAGCGGTGGAAGAAACAGAATGAATGAGTGATAGAGGAGAAGTGAGTGCGTGAGCTCATCGGAGCTCTATCGTGACTGCTGCAGAGTTCTTTGTGGGCAGAAGAAGGTGGCAACGCAGGCAGGAGCCCAGTACCAAAGGGCAGCCTGCAGCACCAGCAGAAACAAAATGAGTGAGCAAGGGGGGGGGTGAGCGAGCTCAATGGATCTCTGTCAGAACTGCTGCAGATTTCTTTGTGGGAAGAAAAAGGTACCAACATAGGCAGGATCCCACTACAAAAGGGCAGCCTGCAGTGCCAGGAGAAACAGAATGAGCAACAGAGAGAGGGGTAGTGAGTGAGGTCAACTGAGGTCTATCATGACTGCTGCATATTTCTTTGTGGACAGGAAAAGGCAGCAATGCAGGCAGGAGCCCAGAACAAAAGGCCAGTCTGCAGCGCTGACAGAAACAGAATGAGTGAGTGAGAGAGGGAGAGTGAGTGACCTCAACGGAGCTGTGTCGGGACTGCTGCAGATTTCTTTGGGGCCAAAAAAGTCACCAACGCAGGCAGGAGCCCAGTACAAAAATGCAGCCTTCAGCAGTGGGAGACACAGAATGAGAGACTGAAGGAGGGGAGTGAGTGAGCTCAACAGAGCACTGTTGGGACTGCTGTGGATTTCTTTGTGGGCAGAAAAAGGCAGTGATGCATGCAGGGGCCCAGTACAAAAGGGCAGCCTGCAGCGGTGGGAGAAACAGAATGAATGAGTGAGAGAGGGGAGTGAGTGAGTAAGTGAGCTCAACGGAGCTCTATCATGACTGCTGCAGATTTCTTTGTGGCAAAAGAAGGTGGCAGTGCAAGCAGGAGCCCAGTACAAAATGGCAGCCTGCAGTGTCAGGAGAAACAGAATGAGCAAGTGAGCCAGGGGGAGTGAGCAACCTCAAAGGAGCTCTGTCGGGACAGCTGTGGATTTCTTTGTGGGCAGAAAAAGGTGCCAATGCAGGCAGAAGCCCAGTACAAAAGGGCAGCCTGCAGCGCCGGAAGAAACACAATGAGTGAGTGAGAGTGGGGGAGTGAGAGAGCTCAGTGGAGCTCTATCATGACCGCTGCAGATTTCTTTGTGGGCACAAAAAGGCAGCAATGCAGGCAGGAGCCCAGTATAAAAGGCCAGCCTGCAGCACCGGTAGAAACGGAATGAGCGAGTGAGAGAGGGGGAGTGAGCAAGCTCAATGGACCTGTGTCGGGACTGCTGCAGATTTCTTGGTGGACAGAAAAAGCCACCAACAGAGGCAGGAGCCCAGTACAAAAGGGCAGCCTGCAGCGCCAGGAGAAACAGAATGAGTGAGTGGGAGAGGGGGAGTGAGCCACCTCAATGGAGTTCTGTCAGGACAGCTGCAGATTTCTTTGTGGGCAGAAAAATGTGCCAATGCAGGCAGAAGCCCAGTACAAAAAAGCAGCCTGCAGCACTGGCAGAAACAGAACGAGTGAGTGACAGAGGGGCAGTGAGCGAGCTCAACGGACCAACGCAATCAACATTCGGCATTGACAAATGCTTGTTTAGTATTCCTTGGACTAAATCTGAGAAAAGAGGCTGTAGCACTTGAATCACAGAGTTTCCCATTACATGTAATGCAGAGCTAAACACTTTTAAAGTATATTAATCAGATATGGGGCATTTGGGAGGAAGCAAATTATATTCTTGAGGATACTGTCTCATTCTAATGGGAAACTCTGAAGGCTTACATCTGAGGATAAGTACAGTATTTCATGCAAAGGCACTTCCAGAATGAAGAACAGAGAACAGCTTAGAGAATAAGATGAAATTAAGCAGCTGGAAAAAGATTTGCTAGTAAGAATTTTTAAACATACAAGGGATAATGCGGTTATTAGGGCCACTCTGAATGATTTATTGGATGCCAGGGTTGCCAATGCACACTTATTCTTGTGTCAAATAATTTATAGAGATGTGTGAAGTTGTCCTACTCTACTTTGCTGAGTATCTGGCAAATTGTCCACACTTCATTCAGTTTTTGCTTCTTGAATTGCCCAGGTAGCAGGAAAAATGCCAACCATTGCACAATTTGAAGATAAAAACAGTCACAATGTGTCAGACTGCTGTTGTCATTACTTGTTTTCTACTACTATGTTTTTGTTCATGCTTGGAAATGAGCTTCAGCTCAGTGCTACCAATTTTTGCTATAAATAAAAAAAAATATATATATATATTTCAGGGAAAATCACAAGAATCTTTTACAACGTTTGAGCTTTGCTGAGTTTTCCTGCAATTTTCATGAAAACACAGTGAAATAAAAAGTACCCCACTTTCTGTAAAATTTGCACATGAATTTTAAATTTGCTGCATTGTTAGACATAAACCCAGAATAATTACGCCTCAGTTTATTCAGAAATAAAAATATGAAGCTGCTTCCATGGTCAAATGATTCAGGCTTTCAGTTTCCATTTGTGGGGTCCTTGGGTTCAATCTCTAAACCCACAATCCCAATCAGTAGTTGCAGAAGAGAGGAGTAGAAGTACAATGGATATTCTCTTCTTACTGGGATGGATATCTGGCCTCATGGCAGGACAGATGCCCACTGGTGGCCCAGACAAATAGTCCCAAGTCCACAAGGAACTTTTCAAAGTTTTTCTTAATCAGCATGAAGCCAGTTTTGAGGACACCCCATTGATGGGAGTGTGCAAAGGAGCTGGCACAAGGGATCAAATCTGGCATCTGTTTTTGGAGTTACAACAACTGAACCACAATGTCACAGCAGTAAGGAATGCCACAATATTGACCATGAACAGTGTCATTCAATACTGGTTCACCACCACTCAACATATGTCTGCAGCAATGTTGTCTCTCTCTATTCGATCAGCATAAGAGCCATTACAAACATATAGGCTTTATACAAAGTTATGGAATAAGAAATAATAGAATTTCAACTCCATATTCTAGAGATAAAAGAAATCTCATTTAAATTTCTTAAAATCAGTTGTCCACTCAGCAGTTATACATAACTGCATAACATAGTGCTAAGAGGCTAAAAGCAATTTGGCAATGACATCATTCAACTACTGTTTGTAAGATTTGTAAAATTTTAAAATAAAATACTTGGTACATCAACACTTCTTGATTTTAAATGACAGCAGATCAAGACTGTTTATAAGCAAGAGGGCATCATTGCCTACTACATCCACAGAGCCATGCATATTGTGTCAGTAGGATAGAAAACAAAAGACTCCAGCAAAATACCAGAGACCGACTTTTATGTAATATTAGTTTCATAGCCACTGAATAAATTCCATTTAGGCTCAGGAGGACCCATTTCATTCATTAAAATGTATTAGTAGATATCAACTGCACCTCTCCTTAAGTGACGGAGTCCAAATGCAGGTATTAATTATAGTTAAAAAACCATCCATTCTCCTCCAAGGGGTTGAGCAAGAAAGGATGCATCAGTATATTCTCCAATATAACTTAACAGTCTCAGTTAGGCTTCAACAAGAGGGGAGTCCCATCTACTAAAACAGATTATGGATCTTTATATGTGTAATTAATTAAAAGATCAAACTTCATGAAAAAAGTAATAACCTCTAGGGGAACTTGTCCCCACAGTCAAGCTATAGCCTTCACCCCAGAGAATGTCTGCAAGTTGTTAACCATAGCCACCAAACAAATATCAAATAACTGAGAATAAGATTGCCTATGGTGTAACAGAGGTTTTAAACTCTGCAATAAATATTCGGATACCACAGAAGAGTGTTCGAGCCCATTGCTCTTTATTCCATGATTCATCTGAGAATTTGTTGGAGTATTAAATTGACCTCATATCAAGATAAGAAGCAGTGCCTCTCAGGGTAAAAATACCCACATTAAGCCTCTTTCACTCACTCGCTGTATCAGCATCCCACAGAAGTAGTAAGCAAAGGTTGGCAACATAACACATTCAACAAAATCCACACAAACCACTCTGCAATAGTTTCCATACTTGCAAGGATCCATAGTTCCCCAAAAGCTCTAAGATAAAATACTGTTTCTGGGGTCCATTTTCCCAAAAGACTAATTACTAATAATGTTACCGCACCTCTGGTAAGCCATTTAAAAAATATTATCCCTTGTTGAGCGCCCAGGGTAGCCAATTCTCCTCCATAGCCACCAAAATCTTCTCCAGCTCCCAATCCAAAGCTCAAAATTCTTCATTTTTTAATTCTTTTAGCTTCCTTCTGGGGGAATTCTAAACCGAAGAAACTGTAAATAAAAGATAAACGCTCTGCTAACAGTGGCATCATTAGTGGTCTCTTAATTCAATTTAACCCCAGCTGCTGACCCTTGGCAACCATAGCTTACCTGTAATAAAAGAAACAGAAACATTTCTGCATCATTAGATGCTGTAAATTACTTCAACCAGGTCAGATCCTGCACAGGACCAGTTTTCCTAAGCAATAATAGGGACTCCGTATCAGAGCCATCTCAGCTTCTAACTTCATTTCTCTTGACACCGTCTTTACTTGCAGTGCTGCATATCACTTCCTTAGCCTTAGTGTTTTAATATCAGTAGAAGAAAAATATTTTAGCAGTTTGAGTCAGCAGACTTAGTTCAGCTGTTTCAAACACTAAACGGCAGTCTTGGTTCATCAAGATATGCCATCCAATTGTCATTCCAAATGCCAGTTACAGGCTACAAACTGCGAGGCCCTTGGTGCTGATAAACAAAACAGCTGCACTTCATGAGCTGATGGAGCCAAAATCAGTAAAAGTTTCATTCACTGCTTTTAAAAATATCTTAAAATAAAATAAAAAACAAGCATTTACTACCTCTAGATGCCACTTCAGTTACAGAGCTACAGGGAGTGGAGCAGCATTGTGGCTATCTTGCCGCCCCTCCTCCAGCGCCTCTATGGGGGGGTCCACCCTCTGGTCACAGTGTGGGTGTTAAGATTAGCTGGGAAGAAAATCATCCACATAAGTGCCAGTTGAGCACAAACACTCCCATGGAATAGAATGTCCTGCGGACATTACCAGAATCCCTCAGAAACAGGTATGGGCAGTGGCAGGTGCTTGGGTACAGGGAAGAAAATAGAAATGTCCAATAAAAAGAATGATTAAAAAGAAACAGAAAGATTACAACTCATACTTTAATACCTCAATATGAAATCAAGAAGGGAACTCCATGAAATTAGTGAGACTTTTAAGAAATGCTGCAAATATCGGACTAAAGCTACAGTGGGTCAGATGCAATAGAGCATTTCTGGCAAGAGTGAAGCTACCCAGGTTATCAGTCTTAGTTAGATAAGCCATAAAACAAGGAATGCAAGAATGGGAAATATGAAAAGTATTGCAAAGAATACCTATGGGGAAGGAACCAGTCCTTAATGGATTTTGCTCTGAAGTTCCAAGCCATTTTGAGATAGCATAACCAGTAGACTTATTACTGTACTTAAAAGAAGAACAGTCAGCACTAAGAGGCCCAAACTCAAAAGTGGTACTGGACCCAATTTGCTTTATGTGTGCAAAAAAAATGTTTTTGACTTACTGAATACTCCGGTATAGTACATCATTTCTTCCAATCTTATTAACTCCCAAGATGACATTTGCTGTAACTGGAAATCCCAGAATACCCTGCAGCTGATGTCAGGAGGGGAGTGAAGCTGGTTGCTCTGATCCATCAAACCTCAGACATTGCCTTTTCATTGTTTGTGGCCACCAGTGCATCCACATCCTGGGTCACTGTGGAGAAACAGATGAGGACTCAGTGAAGGGAGGAAGCTGGATGTGAGCAATCCATTTCTCTCTCTCTCTCTCTCTCTTTCTCTCTAGCCTTGGGACCACTGAAGTCATTAGCCCCTCACTCCTCCTCAGGCCCACAATCACATATTTCTGATGTGTCCAGTGCTGAAGATATGGTCAGTCTTTGCTGAGTACACTGGGATCAGTTGGAGCTGAAGTATTGTATAGCTGTGTATAGTGATGGCTGGAGAGTCTGCATTCTCCACCACTCTTTCCAGAAAACATAGCATGGAGAAGAAGTTGGAGGCATCAATGTATCTTTTAGAAACATAGAAACATAGACTTTGATGGCAGATAAGGACCACTTGACCCACCTAGTCTGCCCATTTCCCTACCCACAGGATAAGTTGCTTATCCTAGTTAACCAACAGCCTATTTCTTCTTACCCCCACAAGAATTACGTTATGTCTGTCCCATGCATTCTTGAATTCTCCCACAGTTTTAGACCTCACAACCTCCTCAGGAAGGCTGTTCCATGCGTCCATGCTATTGTATAAGAAATATTTTGTTTATTTATTTATTTATTGAATTTTGGTAACCAGGTGAGCCCACTGGGACTTTACAGTCCCTTTTTCAGGGGCAACCGGAAAGAGCAGTAAATACAAAAATAGTGCATTAACAGAGAAAAGCAGATACATACTTTAAGGTAGTTTCCAGGCTAACTGGATAACAACATGTGGGTATCACAAAAGGAGTACAGTAAACAATATATGCTGACATACAATAGTATGACAATGTTGTTAATACAATGGCTATTTAGAAAAACTATAGTTTTCATTTGTGGGAGGGTAGCTACACTAAGGTAGATTAGTAGAGCAAAGGAGTGGATCCATGATGGAAGATTGCTGTACAGATTAGTGCAAAACCAAGGGAGAGTCATCTGGAAGAGGCACAAACAGTGGAGACAGATACAAGGATTAGCAAAGAGGATTTCAATTTGGGGAAGGAGGAACAGGCTAGTAAGGGGTGGGGAAGGGAGTTCCAGGCAAACACAGCAGAGAAAGAAAATGATTTTCACGCCTTAGCTAGCTGCTGTTTGGGCAAAACAAGCAAGGGCAGGGAGGCAGACCTTAGGGCTTGTTGAGGTTGCCAAAGCTGAACAATCTCACCAGGGCTGGGAAGAGTGTATTTATAGACCAACTTATGCATCAGGCAGAGGGTAGCCACATGAAGTTTATATTCAGAGGATAACCAACCCAATGAAGAAAGGACATCACAGTGGTGATAACGGGCATGAACACCCAGAGCGAATCTACCCACCCTATGGTACACCTGTTTAAGATGGGATATACCTGTTAAATTGGCTGTGAGCAGTAGAGGAGCTCAATAAATTAGAACAGGAAGGAGCAGTGCAGCTGCTGTTTTGAGGTGGGATTCCGAGGTGAGGAAAGGAAGGATACGGTACATCATGCCAAACTTTTGATTAATAGATTTGGTAATGATAGAGACATGAGCGTCAAGAGAAAGTGCTGCGCCAAGGGTGACTCTTACCTATTTAAAAGATTGAACTGACTCAAGGACATTACCATTACAAGTGAGGATCACAAGGGGGAGGTCTGATATGCATAGAGAAAGGAGGATGGGAGAACAGCATGCTTTTTTTTGTGCATGTTTAGAACTAATTGATGTTCAAGGAACCAGTCTTCAAGAGTACAGAAATCTCTCCCTAAGGTGTGATTGATCCACTCGATGTCAGATGAGAAGCAGTAGATAATGGCATCATCCACTTAGAGATGCACATATGCCCCTCCACAGTTGTTTGGTAACTCATTAATGAAAAGAGAGAATAATAGAGGTCCCAAGATGGATCCCTGATGTACTCCATGGGAGATATGCCTGAGGCTGGATATAGAGCCTGCCCATTTGACCCCTTGTGAGCGGTTCAGAAGATAGCTCTGGACCCAGTGTAAGGCATTGGAATCAAGACCTACTCTAGGAGATGTAGCTGCCAGAGAAGAATACCATGACTGACCAAGTCAAAGGCTTTAGTCAGGTCAGCAAAGATAGCCCCAGTGCTGAGGCCTCAGTCCATGGCATGAAACAGATCGGAGGTGAATTTTGTTAGGGCAGTAAGGGTACTATGATTTTTCTGAAAGCTATGCTGGATAGGGGAGAGCAGGTGATGGTGGTCAAGGTAGTCCTGTAGGTGGTTATAAAGAATACATTCCTGGATTTTGGCAAGTGGACAGAGGATTGAGATGGGCCTGTAGTTCTTGACTGTGGTATTAATGCCACCCTTAAGTACTTGAAAAGTCACCGCAACTTTCCACTTATGCGGAACAGCGCCCGAAAGAAAGGACCTGTTGAACAGGTTGTGGATGGGAGAGCTAGACCAGAAGCTCACACCTTAAGAAACCTAGGTTCAAGGGTATCAAAGCTAGGAGAACTCTAGCTTTCCAGGCTAGCAAGTAGTCGATAAACTTCCTTAAGGGAGGTGAGTTTCAGATGGAAGGCTGGGTGGGCACCAAGATTTGCTTCAGGGAGAGGGTCAGGTAGCAAGAGAGGGGAATTGATGAATTGAGAAGTATAGCTATGAAGATTAGTAAAAAATTTGTTGAAGCTAGAGGTGATGGATGAGGGGTCAGAGAAAATGTTGTTCTGGGCAGTGATGCAGTTATGGACTTCTATGGCCTTGCCCTTGATCAGTGAGTTCACCTGGCACCAGAATTCTTTAGGATTGCAGAGGTGCTCAGTTTGGAGAGACTTGTAATGAAGGTGTTTGGCTGTATTACTGTTGCTCTTACACCTGTTCCTAAGCTGCCTGCAGTCTTGCCAGTCAGCAGGTAGCCCACTGCAGTTAGATCTCCATCAGGCCTTATCTCTGGATGACATGAGTTTTCTAAGCTCCCTGGAAAGCCACAGAGCTTTTAACCCTTGAGTCCTACACTTTTTTAGCAGTGCATGACTATGAACTATCGTAGTGAAGGTGGATATAAAGAACTCAAGGGCAAGGTTGATGTCAGGAAGTGTGTTAATGGTCCCCCAGTTGGCTTCAGTTAGAGTTGCAATAAAGACACTGTGGTCAAAATGGGACATGTCTCATACAAAGGAGATCCTTACAGGCAGTTTAGGGAAGTTATTGAACCAGATGCAGTAGGTGGGGGAGTGTCCTCTGATACTGTCAGGGAGGACACCTACTTCTTTAACCCAGTGATCACAGTTGGTGATCACCCAATCAAGCAGAGAGTGGTTACCTGATTTAGTATTAATTCAAGTTGGTTCATTAATTACTTGAACTAGATTGCTATCAGCAAGAGCAGTACGTGCCATGTCCAAATGGAGACTCAACCAATCAATATCAAATTCACCACAAAGAACAAGATCATGATGAGGAAGAGTGGCTAGAAATGTGATGAAGGAGGGGAAGGCAGGTGCTGGTCTCCTTTGGGGGAAGGTAGGCACAACCAACAATTATTTTCTTAGACGATCATAGGGTCAAGGAGAGAAATAAAGACACCCACACATAGGGGCCAGGACTAGGCAAAGGAGTCTCCGAGGAGTTAAGGTCAGACCAAACATACATAAAGACCCCGCAACACCTTTTACCCACCCTATCCTTTCTAAAGCAGTTGTAGCCCATAATTGCTACCTCATGTTTTCTGATGCTAGGCTTCAGCCATGACTTGGAGATGCCAAGTACGACTGGAACATGCCTTTTTAATCCAGGCTTCGAGCTCAGTCATTTTAGGGTGAATAATTTGAACATTTAAATGGGCACTTTTCAGCCCTTTAGGGGTTTTATGTGCCAGGGTGGGAGTGCACGGTGCAGAGGTAGGCCCAGGGTTGAGCTCAATATCACCTGCCCTAATTAGCAAAGATGAGTAGGAGGAGGAAGGTCATAGACGAGGTACTAAGTTGGCATCTCCAACTCTTAGGTTGAGTAATGAGAGTGCCCAGATATTTTCTTAGTCAATGTCCGAGATACACAGCACTATTTTTGGGGACAATTGGATAAATTAATTGTACATGTGTTACAACAGGTTTAAAGTGATACAATGGGGTGTGTAGTCTACATAAAGGAGAGACTTTTCAATGAGTGGGTGAGGTAGTCTGCAGTGCATAGCAGCAGGCAGGAGAAGGCAACCATACAGCCTAACTTCCTCATTGTGGGATAACTGGAGAGGGGGAAAGGCAGGGAACACAAGTAAAGGTGAGAATGCTTAATTCTTTAAGCTAGAGCAGGCTACAGGACTGGGAACCAAATAAAGTTGATAGATTTTTCTTGTTAAATTTGTTACTATTTAGTAACGGCAGTCAATAATGTCTATAATAGTCTTGATTTCCTAAGAAAGAAGGAATCAGCTGAAGGGGCTTCCAGTGGCTAGTCAGTATAATGAGCCAATGGAAAAGTGGGAAGATAGACTATAATATGATTAGTCAGATCACAGTATGCAAGTAAATGACCGATACGGCGGTGGAAGGGGGGTGGGTGAGATTCCACAGGCATTGAGAAATACGGCAATAGTCATACTATTGACCTTTGTTAAATACCACTGATAATTGTCAAGAAGAAACATGGACTATAGTATGTAAACAGTTATGTCATATGAAATGGAATCAATCAATTATGAGTCAGAATTTAGAATCAAGGTTTACTAATGTAGAATATTATTTTTTTCTTCATTTCTCACTTACACAGATATGCATGTTTGCCTCACAACCTTCCCTAATTCTGTAAAAATGTAAATCATCCACCAGTACCTTATACATATTTATTGGGAGTATCCAGTAATTCAAATATTTTTGAAAAAAATTATTAGAGTGGTAAAATAGAATCATAGTGTCTCTTGGCAGAAAAAGCCCTACAGGCCATCATATCTGCCCAGACCTACTTACAGTGGAGTCAGCCAGGATGAATCATCCTTTTCATTGTTTCTGCCTGTAACATGCTGTAGAATACTGCAGGAACACAATGTAATTCATTGACAATTACCCCAATTTGTCATCCAAGACTGTGTGACATGCTTATCACAGAATGCTACATCCAGACTGATTCTACTGTATCCCCTCTTTCCCTCCCTTTAGGCACTGTCGTAGCCCCATCTGTCTGTCCCACCCATGACTTAATCATTTCACTAATTTTCAAAGGCTACAGAACTTTCTTTGGCAGTCTGTTCCATCCCACCTCTTCCCTCTCTGTGAAGAACTGCTTTCTGATATCTCCATTAAATCACAGTCCCCTCCATTCCAGCTTTATTAAAGTTCAATAGGTTTATGCAACTCAGTGAGGAGTTATGCTTCTGCAATATTGTTGACAGTCTGAAGGTAACTGAATGAAAGTGCAGTGTGACTGTTATACATGAATACTTTCTTCATTCACACACTCTGTCCCATGAGGGACTACCATAATGCTGGGGTACCATGAAGGCAAAGGAATCCTCTTGAGGAGTGTCCCACCCCTAGAAGTGCTATGGGAACATTATTCCTTTAGGCTAAAGGTACCTTAGGAAGGAGTCAAAAAGTACTACAAAGCAGGTGGTGAACACAGAGACTGAGTGGAGTACTGATTGGCAGCAACTGGTGAAAACTAATAACAGACAGAGACTGACTAGAGTAAACACTGACAGCAAAGGGGAAATTATAGCAGGCAGAAGCTTGACTTTTGTAAGGAGAAAAGGAATGGCTGTATTGAAGGATAAGAGAGCCATTATCCAACCCCAGCTGACCGTTGAAACCTATGACTGGGGTGAACACTATTCTTAAATATATCTGCTACATTATGTCCTTCAGCATTCAGGAAAGAATAAAAAACACTTTGGAGGAAATCTCTGGAGAGCTACGGCCTTGGCCACCATTTCACCAGGCATTGGACTTAGTACTGTGACAGCTCAGCTTGCTGATTTGGAGTTTCAAAGTCAAGGGAGATTTGTCAAGGCACAGCTCTCTCTCCCTCTCTCTCTCTACCCCTCTACCGAGATAACACTGTGGGATGCTGCAAGTCGATCTCTGCAGATAAATGAAGTTCCCCAAGAAGGAGGCCCATCCTTCAAATCATGGAATAAGGAGAGTACAGATTGTTAAAAGGCTGTCACTTGGTCTTGAGACCATGAGAAGGCTTATCCTCGAATGGAAACTAAAGGAAGGGGATATGGAATGAAACTACGTTGACCTTAGACAGACACAGGGAGAACAGCTATCAGAGTTGCTGCTGATGTGGTCTGCACAGCTAAAAGAACCTCTTTGGGTTTAGGGACCCACCATCTAGCAGCTGCAGTTTTAAATGCTACACATTGAGGTGCCAGTGACTGAAGGTCTGCACAGCTAAACTTAACAAGGAAGTGCCTATGCACTCAAAGTGGAGCTGAAAAAAAATCACTGTAACAAGAAAGTCAACGTAAAGCTCAGTTTTAATCCATGTGAAAAAGCAAAGAACAGTGATCCAACAGATAACTATACTGACACAGTAGCCCAGGCACTTCAAGTCAATAGACTCTTCATCAGGGGGCATCACCCATGTAATGAAGAGTTCATTGCTCAAATCACCAGGGCTATTGTATGGAATAAGTTACCTGTTGTATCACTGTACTTTGCATTTTGACATGGATTAAACTTGAGCTTTAAGTTCACTTTTTTATTACAGTGATTCTATTTGGCTCCACTTTGAGTCCATAGGGACATCCTGCTTTTGCATTTGAGGCTGGCCATCCTTTTCCTTTTCACCAGCCCAGCACCATTGCTTTCATGGTACAACCTATCCTGGATTGCTATGGCTAAAGCTTCTTATGCAGCATTGAACCTTACTACCCTGTAATACTCCCAGGAGATGCAACACGAGACAAGTGGGCTACAAAGAAGGACCCTTTCCTGAGATGAGGGACTCACCCTCAAGATGCGGACTTCAGTGGTGGAAAGATATGTCTAACCCAGGCAAACCCAGAGGGTGAGATTCTAACTGAATATTTACTGCTGATTTGAATGACTGATATTGATGAAAAATACAACTGAATAGGTATTCAAATTTGAACATGCATCAAAGGTCAACATGAGAGGTAAAACCCATCCTTAGCAGGACAAGCTGGAAGCTGTATGCACACTAAGACTAGGGTGGTAAATGCTGAAGCATGAGGAACACAAGTTAAAGTGACACAGTAGGAATAGGAGTGGCTGTGTTGCTAGGAAGACAGGTGAAAGCAATTAAGGAGGAATGCAGTGGAACCGAAAGGAGGTTGGCAGTTCCTGGTAAGAACAGCAAAATGGAAAAGACTGAGGTAACACAAGTGAAAACAACAGAATGACATACGTATGACACACTGTGGAAACTAATAAGAATGCCAAGAACCAAAACAGAAAGAAATAAGGGTTGCATAAGTACAGGAGTACAGTAGGAGTAGCTACTATAGCTAAGAGAAAGAAGGAAACACAAGCTGCAGCTAGGAAAGGTAGAAAACAAAAAAGTGACCTAGAAAGCTGCTGAAGGCACAAACCAAACAGAAACCTGAAAAGCATACAAGGAAAGTGGCAGACAAATATGGGGAGAAAAGGTGGAAGCTCTTGCAGAACCTCCAGCTGCAGTAAAGAAACAGTGCTTCCGAATGAGGCTATAGGAAGCTGGCTTTGACAGCTTAGGAAAGGAGTGTGTGGCTTTTATCTCCCAACCCACTGAACTGCAGGCATAGCTTTTTATTTCCCCAGATGCTTGTGTTTCCATTCAGTGTGAACAGCTCTCTGCCACATACTTTATTAACCTGGATAGGTATTTGTATGTCTCAATCATTTCCCCCTCTCTCCCCTGGCATCTAGCATATACATATTGAGATCCTCCAACCACTGTATGTATAGTACAGTAAGTAATTTACTGCTTACTTTGAATAATTTTGGTTTCCCCCTTTGTGCTGCTCCAGCCTGTCCTTGTCTTTCCTTAAGTGTGGGCTCCAGAATCACACACAGTACTCCAAGTGAAGGTGCATCAGACACATATGCAGTAGCTTTATTTATTTATTTTATTTTAGTCTTTGGTAACCAGGTAAGGCTCACTAGGCACAAGTGCCTGTTTTCAGGGGTGACCTGGGAGCACTGGGCAGTTAAGTGACTTGCTTAGAGTCACACAGCATGCAAGTGGAGATTGTGAGAATCAAACTCAGGTCTGGTCTGTTGGATGTAGCAAGCTAGTTCACACCTCATTCCTCTAACCTCTAGGCTATACTGCTAGCTTAATCACCTCACTCTTCCTACTGCTGATCCTTCTTCAACCCAGCATTCTATTTACCCTACTCACAGCTCTGTTGCACTGTGCCATACCCTTCAGATGGTAATATAATTACCACCAGGTCCCTCTCCTCTTTTCAGTTGTACATTCTACTACAATCTCCCAATCTGAATTTTAAGTTTGGATTTTTCACCCTATATGCATTACCTTGCATTTGTTGGCATTACATTTTAACTGCCACACAATTGTTAGTGTTGAATTTTAACTGTCACACCATTGACCACTCCTTCATTCTCTCTAAGTCTTCCTTCATGCTTCTTATCCCTTTCTTACTAGCCACTCTACTGCATGTATTATGTATGCAGCAATAGAGAGCCTGAAGGTTAATTCTTTGTGAGAACATAGTTGCTTTAAATTTAAGTAGATACATTTACCTCTTACTTTACTCATTAAAAATATATTTTCTGTAACTGAATCAGTACCAATGGCCCATACAACATTAACGATTCTAAGTGACATAGTCATAACAGAGATACGCAGTAGTAAAGTGCACAAACAGAACAAACATTTTAAAGATTTTGTGCATATAACTGATTTTCTGTCATCTAAAATAAGAAAGTTGCTGGAAAATTGTACTAGAATTATTGAATAACAAAAGTGTGTTTAAAAGAAATAATACTAATCCAGACTGTAGTTAAGGCCCCAGCATGTTAGTTTACATGATGGGGCCAATCAGCATATCACTTCACAGGCAAGTCAGCCAAAACTTAAAAGAACAAAAGGAAGCAAAAGGTTCTTTTGTTCTTTTAATTGCACTGTGCCATGGTCTACCAGGCAATGGAAAACAAGATGCTGCTCTCACTAACTGTATTATTTTTTTTATTTTTTATTTAAACATTTGGTGACCGAGAAATGCACACTGAGCCAAGGCTCATCTCCAGGTGTGACCCAAGAGGATTACTCATCATGTATGCCCTGGAATAGGTTTAGCATGTTTCTACACAATTAAACAGCTTTAGTGCAAGGCATTCAGGGTCAAAGACATCCATGGCATTGGAATGTTATTTTTTTCCCTTTTTTCATTGTTTTTTTCTTTGTATACTGTACTTTCAGAAAGTAATAAAAGTGTGATTCGTATTTCTTCTATTATGACCCTTTGAATGGAAAGGATATGACACATGGTCAATGTAGCTACCTCAAGTATTTATTTAATTGGTCAATTATTTTGAGTTTCTTTTTAAACACAAAGTTATCAATGCATTTTTCTCAATTTATCTTGGAGCATTAACAAATTATATAAAAATAAATTGTAATATTCTGTGACTCTGCTACCAGCACCTTTACAACTTCCCCACTTTCTAACTCCCTCACCCCCCCCACTACTCCCATCTCCTTTTTCCCAATTTTCACCTAAGATCTCTACGTGCTTTTCAGTCTGTGAATCTCAGTACTTTATCTACTGACCCTATACCTACCTACCCATCTCTTCAGCCCTGCTTTGGTAACTTAGCTTCCCAAGTCACTGCTATCATTAATTACCCAAACTCCATGATTGTTTCACTGTATTCCATCAAGACTACTGCTATTATTATTTCCAAACCATTGTCCCAGCTCAATTTCACCATCATCAGATGTAACAAGATCACTATCAACTCAAAGTAGAACAGTCTCCATGCTATGGAAATATTGAAAGTGAGTTTGGCAAGGATCGTGATTAGAGAAATAGGAATTAAAACTGTGCTTGAGCAGGATATTTGAAACTTTAGGGCAAGGGTGTTGTTGCTGCCTTGTGAACCAATACTGTCTACCAGACTGGTTGAAGCAGAACAAGACAAAACTGGATGCAGAAAAAAGATGATTTTCGTAGTAGGACGCCTGTTCCTATTGCAGAGTATTTTGCTATCGTCTGCTGTGTTTTCAGAGCCCACAAAAATATTGTGCACAAGTTCAATGCCTGCTACAGTATGCACAACTGAAGTGATGAGTCATCATCATTTGATCCAAATTGCATGGCCAGCAGTACACTGGCTACTATGAAGACTGATGCAGAGGACCAAAGCATCCTCTTACTTATATCAAAATTTATGGGTGACTCTGAGAGGAAATTCTTCTTTCATCTAGATATTACACTAAAGAAAGGTGTATGTTTTACAAGGGAGAAACCACTGTGAGGACATTTTGGGGTTACCTGGGAGGAGGCAGCCCCCGATATCAGCTGTTGGGCAGAAGTACTGCTGAGTAAATGCACATCATCTTGTAGCGCTGGAGTCCAAGTGATCTTCCGAAACAAAACCATTGTGGAGTGGAAATGGAAACATGTCCCCCATAGGAAGAGCCACAATTACATGTGTATGTACAACTCTGAGGGAATGTGCCAACCTCTGAATATAGAGGGAGTTGAAAGGATTCTTTATAGAACCCTTACCGATTAACAGTACATCTTTGAATATTAGCCCCACCAGGACAAACACAACAGTATCTTGTGGTAGCCCACAAAAGTTGCTTACTGTGCATTAACAATTTACTGACAGCCATTAAAAATGAGTAGGGCCTGGATCTCCAAACTCTCTATGCAAGTGTGCCACAGGCTACCAACGGAATGGGTCAAGGGAGTGCATGGACATGGATGAGTGCCTGGTGCAACAGTTTGAATTTTGGAGTGTAAACATTCTTGGCAGCTTTTACTGTCAGTGCAGTGCTTCAAGTGGCTTTGCCCTCAACAGGAACAGGAGATCATGCCTCTCAGTAGGTTGGCCACCATCTACAGTGACAATTGACTCAGTGACGGGGCACCCCCTATGGTGCAGTCCTTAAGTGAAAGATTGTGTCCCTCTATGTCAATGAAAATATCAAAGCAACAGAAATTCAGAATACACATAAGGAGCCAGAAGAACTGTGGGTCACCCTGGAAACAGGAAATGGGACAGACATACGAACTGGGGTTGTCTACAAGCCTCCAGACCAGGGGGAGAACATAGACACATTACTGTTAGAAGATATACAAAATATGACAGCTAAAAGGAAGATTCTGATAATTGGAGACTTCAACATGCCAGATACAGATTGGTCAATACCAGCAGGAACATCCACCAGAAGTAGGCACATAGTGGATTCCCTGCAGGGGGAGGGCCTCAAACAATTGGTACAACAACACACAAGTGACAGGGCTATCCTAGATCTCATACTGACTAATGGGGAAAGGATCACAGATTTCCAGGTAGAAGGTCACATGGGGGCCAGTGACCATCACATGGTGTGATTCAATTTGGCCACTAGAACTAACTCATTCCATTCTGAAGCAAAAATATGAGACTTCAGAGGGGCTGACTTTGATAACATGGCTAACACAGTTAAGCTAGCCCTGGCAAGAAGAAATACAGGTGAGCGGAACAGTCAAAGTGGGCAAGCATTCAGGATGCAATACTTAAAGCAACATCCCATTGTGTTTGGGAGAAAAGCAAGAGCATAAGGAGGAAATCACTTTGGTTCTCAAAAACAGTAGCAGAAAAGGTTAGAGCCAAAAGGCTGGCCTTCAGGGAATATGAAGAAATGCAGCGGGATGAAGTTAAGGAGGCATACCAAACTTCCTTAAGGGAAGCAGGGAAGGCAGTAAGGCAGACAAAGGCCCAAACCAAGGAAACACTTGCATGAAAAGTAAAAGAAGGGAACAAGACATTCTATAGATACATTACTGAGAGGAGACAGTCCAGAGGGGGTATTGCTAAGATGACAGGGGATAAGGGTGTGTGTGTGTGTGTGGAGGACAACCAAGGAAAAGCATCTATCCTAAACAGATACTTCTGCTCAGTATTTACTAAAAAGAAGGTAGGGCAGGGCCTACAGCTCAGCACCATGGACACGGGGGGGGGGGGGAGGTGTGCACAAGCCCCTTCACAAAAGAAAGGGTCCTATAAGAGCTCGCAAAGCTCAGGGTGGACAAGGCAATGGGACCTGATGGCATACATCCCAGGGTACTAAAGGAGCTAAGGGTGAAACTAGCAGAGATATTATCAGAACGGTTTAGTGAGTCTTTGAGCACAGAAGAGGTCCCAGACGACTGCAGAAGGGCTCATGTGATCCTGCTCCACAAGAGTGGCAGCAAGAAGGAGGCAGGAAACTACAGACAAGTCAGTTTTACCTCAGTAATGGACCAGATTATGGTGGCACTCCTTAAGGAAAGGAGAGTGCAACACCTGAAATCCATAGGAGCACAGGATCCAAGGCAGCATGGGTTTACAACAGGAAGGTCCTGTCAAACTAATCTCATAGATTTCTTTGACTGGGTAACCAGAGTGGTGAACCAAGGCAGTGCACTTGATGTTGCCTACCTTGACTTACTAACATACTAAAATGCCAGCAGAATAAGCCTAACGGTCATTTGTGTCTGCTCGTTTGGTCAGCCACCACCCTGGGAGTTGACCTTGCTGCCTCCCCTCGCCCTCTCTGGCTTCTCCCTTCCCAGTTCCGGATATTCTCGCTGCACTGGATTTTGCTTCCAGAACCCTTCCCCTGTACCAGTCCCACCCCATCTTGAAACCCTCCACTGTCTCTGCCTCCACCAGCCCCCTGGGCAGTGCATTCGATGGTTCCACCACCATCTCAGTGAAGTAGCAACTCCTCCTTTCTCCCCTGAATCTCCCCCCTCCAGCTTCCACCCATGCCCTCTAGTTGCACTCCTCCTTCCTTCAAAGCACCCTGACTGTTCCTCCCCTATTTACCCCCTTCATGTACCTGAAGACCTCTATCATGTCCCCCCGGTCCCTTCTCTCTTCCAATGTGTACATATTTAGCTCTTCAATCCTCTCCCCAAAGGTCCTGTCCCCCAAGCCTCAAATCATTTTGGTTGCCCTCTTCTGGACCCTCTCCAGGAGTTCAATGTCCCTCTTTTAAGTGTGGCCTCCAAAACTGCATGCAGTACTCAAGGTGCGGCCTCACCAAGCAGTTATACAGAGGGAGTATCACTTCCCTCCTTCTGGAGGTGATCCCCCTAGCAATGCATCCCAGCATCCTGTTGGCCTTGGCCACTGCCCTCCTACAAGTCTCCAAGTTGTTCATCTTGACATCCACCACCACCCCAGGTCTCTCTCAGCCATCGAGACTTGTAGCATTCCCCCCCAGGGTGTACACTTGGCCCTGGTTTCTGGTCCCCAGGTGCAGTACCTTCCATTTCCCTGCATTGAACCTCAGCTTCCACTTTCTAGACCCCCTGTAGGGCCACCCTCCCCTCCTTGCCATCCATCACTGCCCCCAGTTTTGAGTCACCCGCAAAGAGACTCATCTCACTCCTGATACCTGTCCTTATGTCAGAGACGTAGGAGTTGAACAGGAGGGGGCCCAAGGACTGATCCCTGTGGGACCCAACTAATGACTCTCCTTGGGGATGAGACTATCCCGCCAACTACGACCCTCTGGGTCCAGTCCTGGAGCCAATTGCCTATCCATCTGATCATCTGGTTCCCCACCCCCATTTCTCCCAGCTTATACAACAGGCCCCCATGAGGAACAGAGTCAAATGCCTTGCTGAAGTCTAGAAAGAGGACGTCCACTGGGCTACCCAGGTCCAAGGCACTCGTCACCCAGTCATAGAATTCCACAAGTTTTGTCTGACACGATTTCCCCATGACGAATCCACATAGAAGATTGATTAATAAGCTGGGTAGGCTCAGGGTGGGTCAGAAGTTGGTCAACTGGGTGGCACACTGGTTGGTGGGAAGAAAACAGAGAGTGGTGATAAACGGTTTACAGTCAGAAGGGATGCAAGTCACATGTGGGGTACCTCAGGGATCATTCCTGAGGCCGGTCTTCTTCAATATCTTCATCAGTGACACTGCAGATGGACTAGAGGGTAAGGTTTGCCTGTTTGCACATGACACCAAGATCTGCAACACAGTAGATGATCCAGATGGGGTGGGCAGAATAAGAAGAGATCTAGAAAAACTGGCAAAATGGTCTGAAGAGTAGCAACTGGAGTTTAATGCAAAGAAGTGGAAGATCATGCAAATAGGGAAGAGAAACCCTGAAGCTACCTCTAGGTTGGGAGGGGAGTTGCTGGCAATCATAAGGAAAGAAAGATACTTGGGCATCATCATCACAGATGACCTGAAATTATCCAAGCAGACCACTAAAGCAGTTGGTAAGGCTAGAGGGATGTTGGGGTGTATTAGTAGGGGTATCACAAGTCGTAAGAGGGAGGTAATAATCTTTCTTCACAAGACACTGGTTAGGCCACATCCAGAGCACTGTATGCAGTACTGAAGGCCAGTACCCTATTAGATTAGCGCTACATGAATAGCTCCAGTCTACAGAGTGCTATTTCATGTAGCGTTAGCATAGACAGCAAGAGGTGATATACAGCACTTTCAGTAAGTGCTCACCTGGTCGCTGTCCATGGTGAGCACAGGAAACAAGAGCACCCGAATCCAGGAGGCTGGCCAAGCTGCTGTATGACCCAGCCATCCACACCACGGGAGCAGCTCGGCCAGCCTCCTGGATTCGGGCAGCAGTGGAGGCCAGGGTTCTGATCGTGGTCTCCAACCATTTTACACATATTGGGACTTAGTTTTTATTTATACAAGGGGCCATGGAACCAGTATTTCATGGCCCCACAAATGTAACTTTCCTCGTGGTCTGCTCCTCCCTGGAGTGAGAATCTGTCAGTCTGGGGGGGGGGTGAGGTGCAGGTGGCAGAGTCCCAAGCAAAAACAAAATTGGCGCCTTTTTTACCGCATGCCGCTTCACCACACTATTCTGACTGGCGCTATTCAGATCTAGTGCCCTGGAGGCCACACCTGCACAAGGACATTAACAAAATGGAGGCAGTCCAGAGAAGGGCTACCAAAACGGTGCAGGGACTGCATCAGAAAATGTATGAGGACAGATTAATGGAGCTCAATATGTATACCCTAAATAAAGCAAAGGAGGGAGAGAGGTGATGTGATCAAAACATTCAAATATCTTAAGGGCATTAACAAGGTGAAAGAGTCTAACATGTTATAGGGTGTGAAATGAGTCTCTTCACTGATGACTCCAAGATGGGAGCAGTAGTTGAGGGAGAAGAGGGGAGGTTGGCCCTGCAAGGGGACCTGGACACCCTGGAAAGCTGGGCTCACACATGGAAATTAAATTTCAATATCACCAAGTGCAAGGTGTTACATCTTGGGCCGGGGAAACCCTAAACACAGGTACACCCTGGGAGGGAGACGCTGGAGGCCCCAATAGGGGAAAAAGACCTAGGGTCATGGTGGATGCATGTATGAATAACTCTGAGCTGTAGGAGAGCGGCTAGCAAGGCAAACAGGATGTTGGGATGCATCGTAAGGGGGATCACCTCTAGGAGCAAGGAAGTGATTCTGCCGCTGTACAATGGACTGGTTAGACCACACCTTGAGTACCGTGTACAGTACTGGAGGCCACACTTGAAGAGGGACATACAGCTCCTGGAGAGGGTACAGAGGAGGGCAACTAAGATGATGGGGATTTGACGTATGAGGACAGACTTGAGGAGCTCTGCCTGTTTTCATTGGAGGAGAGGAGAGACAGGGGGGACATGTTTGAGGTCTTCAAGTGCCTCAAGGGAATAAATAGGGTAAACATAGAGGGGGTCTTCAGACTAAAGCAGGGAGGTATCACCAGAGGGCATGGTTTGAAGTTGGAAGGTGGAAGGGTGAGGGGGGAAAAGAGGAGGAGGCTTTCACTGAGAGGGTGGTGGACCCTTGGAATGCACTGCCTGGCTAGCTGGTTCAGAGATCCACAGTGCAGGGCTTCAAGAGAGGGGTGGGACAGACACAGAAAGTGGATGTATCAGATGATGGCCTGTCCCAGGGGGGTAGGGATGGATGATAGGGGTTTCTGGAACACAAGGGGGGGAGGGCCTCGGCACCCAACTAGGGATCTGAGGTTCGAGCAGACTCGATAGACCGTAAGGCCTAATCTGCTGGCAAATAGTATATTAGTATGTTTCAATATATGAAAAGTTGCGGGACAAGAGGACACAGCATGAGATTAGAGGGAGGTCGATTAAGGGGTAATGTGTGGAAGTTCTTTTTCACAGAAAGGGTTGTGGATGCATGGAATGGCCTACCTCAGGAAGTGGTGGATAAGAATACAGTGCAGGGCTTCAAACAGGCATGGGATAGGCATAGGGAGCAATACAGATGAGTATAAATAAATAGGCCATTGATAGGGTAAAGGCTGATGGCACATTTATAAGGTAGGAAACATGGGAAGACTTGATGGGCCATGCGGTCCTTATCTGTCGTCAACTTCTATGTTTCTATGAAAGGATCCCGGCTTCTACATTGGCCTCCATGATCACCAGGCAGCCTCAGGACAAGGACTTCGGACACGTGGATGATCCGTCCAAAGTTTTCTTCCCAGTGATTGTGACACTCAGGTTTCTGACACTCCTTGTGGGTGTCATGCTCTGCTTGTTGAAGATGTGTTTCAGATAAAAAAAAGCATGACATTCCATAAAAGAGTGGACCTTGTTAGCTGAGGAAGAGTAATCTGAAATGAAATTTCAGAAGGCAGGCTCTGCTATGTCTAATGGGAATAGGGATGTGAGTCATAATATCACTGATCATGATTGCCCACACCCCATGACGCCCACTAAAAGACAGTAAGGGGGTGGCTGTAGGACCCTGCAGGGCACTTGCATAACACCAGGGTAATGCAAGCTGTGAAAATAAAAAAAGATACTGTACAAGCACTTTGAAAGAAATGTTTTTGCTGGTAACAGCTGGAAACGTCTCCCTCACCTAGTCTCTCAGTAAAACAACCTTGGTGATCAGTTGTCTCTCTCCCACTCCCAGTACCTATAGCCAAGTGTCCTGTGTTTGGTGCCTCCTGAGTCCCACAAATCCCAATCATGGTGATGACAGCTAGTAAATACCCTTCGCACTTCTCCATGGCTGACTGCCAACTGTTGCACCTAGGTACTGTATCAGTGTGCAAGCAAGAGCCATGATTTTGAGAAGACTTCCAGCACGTGCTGTATTTATATGCATGCTTGGTTAGTGATACACTGCTTTGGTGTAGCAGATGGCAGACATCTATGTAGGTTAGTGGAGGGTGTGTGCTGGTTCCCATCCCTGGAGCATGGAGTTGTGGGGCTTGGGGGCACTGAACAACAGGACGTAGACTGGTAGCACTAGGAGTGCAGGGGGACCACCAGATTTTGGGGTCCTTTTATTGAGGGATTGTATGAGGAACAGGGTGCCAGGAATGTTTCACAGAGGTAACAGCTGAGGGAAGGGGTACCACTAGATAGCAGGGATGTTTTACAGAGAGAACAGGTGAAGGAAGAGTATTAATGGACACTAAGAAAATGCTTGGTGGGAAGGGGGGCTTGCCAAGGTGTTCACACAAATTCACCACATGCTTTATGGAAGCTGGCACTGTGCATCATACCTCTCAACTGTCCCTGATTTTCAGGGACGTCCCTGATTTTGCCTTAAAATTTTACCTTGTCCCTCCTAAAAATTATGTTTCCGTGACCAAACAGTGGGGGTTGTAAGCAAAAAATAATGTTAGCCATTAAAGTTACAGACTCGTTCTTCCTTAGAAAATGTATTTTATACTGTGCCCCTTATTCTACCAGCTTTCTGAGTGGATATCACCAATTTTGAAGATGTGTCCCTGATTTTGGTCCTTTGTCCCTGATTTTTTTAAGCTTTGTCCCTGATTTATGAGGCAGGAGGTTGAGAGGTATGCTGTGCATACTTCCTGTAAGCACTTCTAACAAAGTTCTGATCAGCCAGTGTACACTGAATGCATGGCATTCCCATCATTTGCATGCATTCCTGGTGTTTGTTAAGGCTCGTGTGCAAATTAGTTTGGGCTTCTCTACATGTGACTTGTAATATGCCACTAGCTGTGCTGATAACCTCCCCAGCTTGCAAACCGCAGCTAGCAGAGCCAAAACCCATAAGCACTATGGTAACTGTTCCAATATGCTGCCCATGTATCTTGTTATTTTGATTCTTTGATCTAGATAGCTGTTTTTATGTTTTTAGAGATTCCCTCCTAGCCCAATCCCAGGCACCAAAGAGCCATTTGTAACAAGTGGACCCCATTCGGAACCCAGATATATAATTTTGGTGGGCTAATAATAGTCAATGCTAAATTGTCAGTTGCCTCCCCTAACCTGCAGTAGCTTGTTTGGCCATCATCATCACCGATGACCTGAAATCATCCAAGCAGACCACTAAAGCAGTAGGTAAGGCTAGAGGGAAGTTGGGGTGTATTAGTAGGGGTATCGCAAGTCGTAAGAGGGAGATAATAATCCCTCTTTACATGACACTGGTTAGGCCCCATCTGGAGTACTGCATGCAGTACCGGAGGCCACACTTGCACAAGGACATTAACAAAATGGAGGCAGTCCAAAGAAGGGCAACCAAAATGGTGCAGGGACTGCATCAGAAAACATATGAGAACAGATTAACAGAGCTCAATATGTATACCCTAGAGCAAAGGAGGGAGAGAGGTGATATGATTGAAACATTCAAACATCTTCAGGGCATTAACAAGGTGAAAGCATCTAACATGTTTCTATATAAGAAAAATAGCAGGACAAGAGGAAACAGCATGAGATTAGAGGGAGGTCGATTAAGGGAGAATGCAAGGAAGTTCTTTTTCACAGAAAGGGTTGTGGATGCATGGAACGGCCTACCTCAGGAAGTGGCGGATATGAATACAGTGCAGGACTTCAAACAGGCATGGGATAGGCATAAAGGAGCAATAAAGATGAGTATGACTAGATAGGCCAGTGTCAGAATGCAGGCCTATGGCACATTCATAAGGTTGAAAAAATGGGCAGACTGGATTGGTCTTTCAGTCCTTATCTGCTGTCATCTTCTGTTTCCCATTTAATGTCAGCAACATCTGATAGCAGTACGCTAAGAAGGGAGAAGCAGTTTGAATCACTGATTATGCTAAGCAGAATGATCAATTTGATGAGGCCCAGAGGTGATTAAGTGTGAGAAGGGGTTGACACAGCCATAGCCTAGCCACCTGTGGAGGACTAGATGATTTTTAAATATGCAAAGAAGAGTGAAAGAAATGAGGAACTTAGCTGGAATTTGAACACAGGCTGCCAAGAATATCATTCTGTTTTGGTACCAGCTGCATCACTAAGGCAACTGGAAATGTGGATTCCCAGGAGCCCCTTACTCTTTCTCAAATGCATAACATGGTGCTGCACAAATTAATTACATTGTATTTATAAAGGTGCAGTGTGCATATATCGAACACAAACAGACAGAAATGAGAAAGAAAAAGGTGCTGTAACTGGGATTTGAACCTAGGCAGCTCAGAATACCAATCCATTGTGGTACCTGCATTACCACCAGGGCAACTGGAAACATAAGACTCTCAGAAGCACCTCATTCTTTCATAAATGCACAGCCTGGTGCTGCACAAATTAAAATACATTTTTATTTACAAAGGTGTGTTGTGCATTCAGTAAATGTGAAACACAGACAGAAAAGAGAAAGAAATAAGTGCCTTAACTGGGATAGGCACTTATTTTTTTCCTCTCTTCTGTCTGTGTTTCATTTATAATAGTGCAATAACGCCACAATAGTTAGGGTTGAGTAGCATATTAAACCTCACTTTTCGCACTTTAATAACATTGCAACCGATAGATGGATTTGCTCAAAATTTGGTATGCACTGTCCTGAGGGGTAGAGCTCTTGATGTGCTGGGTTTCGTTCTGGTTGGATGTCCAGATTATGAGATCCAGAAACTGTTAAAAGTCATAAAGTCACCACTTTTTGCAGTTTTTTCCCTCATCGCCTTGCATCCAGATGGTGTGAAATTTTGATGTGATATTTTTTATAGTAGAAACAGCTTGGGTAACAGAACAGGCATGCATTAGCTTTGTGAAAAAATATTAATCTGTTGCAAAGTCATCAATTTTTCATTCCCCATTGTTTTCAAAGGGAAGATCAGGATAGAGGGAGAAAGTCTGATAAAGGATTTGATCTCATGAAAAAGGATTCTGTCTCATGAGACCCATTCCTTTTCTGTGAGAGAAAATTCCTTTTTCGCAAATCAACATCTTGTTTCTGTTTTTTCTTAATTTAGTTTTTCTCAAAAAGCACAAAAATGACATACTGGAACGAAACCATCACAACTAGCTGGCTCATTGGGACTCCATTAGGTGCAATCTGCACTTCAAAGTTAGAAATATGCCCTTGAATTGTGTTTTTATTTAATATAATCAATCCTTTTTGTGACTGCGTGATACAAAAAAAGAATCCCCTTTCGTATCATGAGTCACAAAAAAGGATCCTTTTTTGTCACTCGAGAATCATTGCTTGTCCCTTCCATTGCCCTCCCCAGTACTCTACTGTCTTTCCCTGGTGTCTAATGGCTCCCCTGCCCTCCAATACCCCTGCTCTTCATTTCCCTGGTGTCTAGTGTCACCCCCCACCCTCCAATCACTGACTCTGTAATCAAGATAATTTCCCTGGTGTCTAGTGCACCCCCCCTGCCCTCTGATCCCTGTCCCCAATTTTTCCCTGGTGTCTAGTGGCACCCCCCATACCATCTGAATGTTGTCCACGATGTTTCCCTGGAGTCTAGTGGCACCCCTCACCCTGCAATCACTGTCCCCTAGTCCCTTCTTTATATATTTATATAGAATCTGACATCGGCATGCCCACCCCCGGTGTGGAATGCCCCCGGCAGCCAGTAATTTTATTTATTGTCCAGCATCAGGGTGCCCAATCCCCATGTCAGCATTTAGAGCCCACACTAACAGTATGGGACACTGGGAAGCCCACTCTCAGTGTCCCAAAATATTTTACTAATGAAATTCTGTAAAAAGAAAACAGTCCTCCAATGTATTTTTTTTAAACCTGCAAAAAACAAAAACTGTCCCTCATCATTCCCTCCATCACCCTCCCCCATCCCTACCCTCCCACATAGTACCCACCACACACATACCCCTCTTCTTACCCTATACTTACCACCGGAGGTCATAGGCTGTCATCTTCTGTTGACTGAGACGTGTCTGCACTCTTCAAAGCTGAACCGTGAACTGATGAATCAAGATAAGTTCATATAATGTATTTCAATGGTGTTTTGAACTTATGTTCATAACTTTGCCATTTATTTGGAATTTTGTAACCAGGTTTTCAACATAGCCTTTTTGGGACCCCACCTCATGAACACTGGCACTGTCACTTTGTTAATTGGGCCCGGAAGGTGATTTTGTGGTCATTGCATGAAATCACCTTGCTGGACAGAACAACAAAAAATTACCACCAGTGTTCATGAGGAGGGAACCCAAAAAGGTCAAGTTGAAAATTTGGTAAAAGAAATCCTAAAAATGGCCGAGTTATGAGCGTTTATTGAAATATTCAACGCACATGCATAACTTTGGTAATTTCCAATATTTTTAACCCCAGATTTTCAACATAGCCTTCTTATTACCCTACCTCATGCATGTCACAGGTGACATTTTTTAAATCCTGTCCAAAATGTGTTTTTGCACCTGTCACATGGAATGGCATTTTGGAACGGATTAGAACATTTTCACCTATGGGGTTTATGAGGTCATAAGAAGACTATGTTGAAAATCTGTTGTCAAAATATGAAAAAATGACAACGTTATGAACATTCATTGTAATTTCACTATGCACAATCGTAACTTTTTTAATTTTAAATATTCTGACCGAAGATTTTCAACATAGCCTTCTTATTACCCCACCTCATGTATGTCACAGCTGTCATTTTTGAAATCCTTCCCAAAATTAGTTTCCACACATGTGGGGCGTAATGGCGTTGAAGTTGCACAAAATTACGTTTCAGTCTGGATTCGAAAATTTTCTGTAAAAGGTACATGAGGTACAGTAGGGTAATAAGAAGGCTATGCTGACAATTTGGTCACTGTTGTCCAAAAAATGGAAGCACAGCTTCTATGCTTCCACAGCGAATTACATATATGCATCTACAGAAGAATAGGACCCTGTGCTCCCACAGAAAAATAAGGATATTATTATACTATGTAAAAAAATAAAGAAATAAGTTGCAAAAACTTTGTTAATGCTCCAGTTAGGGTTAAAGTGACAAAAGTTGGGAAAATAGGTGTTAGGAAATTAGGTGTTAGGGTTTCCCTAACACCCACCCTCTCAAACCAGGCAAGAAAGCAAGTGTGGGGTGTGCCTTCAGCTTCTCAAGCGTAATGCTAACCCCATTCTCATGGAATTGGGTAAGTGTTATGTTTGAGAAGCCCAAGGTACAGTACACCCCACACCTGCTCTCTTTCCTGGTTTGGGAGGGTGGAATGTTAGGGAAACCCTAACACCTAATTTCCTAACACCTAATTTCACAACGTTTGTCACTTTGACCCTAACTGGTGCATTAATGACGTTTTTTTGCAACTTATACACTACACATGCATTCTGCATCTGTGTAAATAAGTTTTTTATTTGTTTGTTTTTGTTTTAGGTAGGCCCAGTATCATGGAGGGCTGAAGTACCTGATGCCTTACTTCCTCCCACACTGGTGGACCAGGTTCAGGAACAAGCCTGAGTAGTTGGGGTCAATGGGTGAGGATGGGAGAGGAGCTGGATGGGCTGGCTTGAGAGGCAGCAAGGCCACTCCCTGTCCCGGGGAGGGACGTGGGTTTCTCCAGTTCTTGACTGACACCTGGTGAGGCTAGGTGGCAGTGCCAAGCCACAAGGGAAACCAAACATTGGGCCAGGTGGTAGGAAGGAATTGTCATCAGAGCCACTGAGTGCAGGCATGCCTCCACGCACATGTGCTACCATGTTCTGGGGTATCATGCTTAACAGTGAGAAAAGTGAAAAATGGGACACCAAGGCAGGATAAATGAAGCCCTGAAAGCCAACAGGGTAGAACTAACTCCTCCAAAGGAGGACCATAGCATACCTGCCTCAGAGCCCTGAAGGGAAAAAGTTATATAAAAAAATATATGCAATGACATTTGGTTTTTTTCCTGAATTTTTAGTCTAAATACCAACAAATAATGAATACTGAGTACGTGGAGGCCCCAAGTATGAATACTCGCCAAGTATTAAAAAGTAGGCACATGCACACCACTACCTTTTAATGTGCAATTCTTTTTGGGTTTCAGTTTGTACAGCTCCTTATCTATATGTTTATGGAGGGCAGTTAGTGGTCATTCTGCTTCTATGTAAATTCAGTTTAGAAATTACCTGAAATAAGAGAGTTGTGATAGCTACAATCTGTGCCACTTACTTGGAGACGTACATATAAAAATAGTCTTGGGACTGAATATTTCAAAAGGCACGTCATGTTTCAAGCACTAGAGAACCTTGTGGTCACTAGGAGCCTCATGCTTAAAGGTTACCCACACAGAGACATTGTGACTCATTGGCTTTCAAGTGTTATTTGCTTTTTTTTCTTTTATTTATTTTTTCAATACAGTCTTGATAAAATAGCAATGAAGAGAATCACTGTTGCGGCAACAACACTTATGATCATGTGATATCTTAATGCCATCACACATCTTAATGCCATTGAATTAGTTATTTACAGGATTTGTTATTATGATATGGCTCAGCCAGTCAGAGGCAGATAAACTGAATAGGATATTGCATAGGATGTAGAGGTACTCCAAGGACTAACATTGCTGCTTTCACCTAAAAAGAATGTTCCCCACACTTGAACTTCAACAAGCCATAACCCCCTTAATATTTGGACTTAAGGGACAATCTATATATGAAAACAAATGTCTTAATGAGTACTACAGAAATGACACATACCCCCCCCCAAAAAAAAAATGTAGGGGCCATATAAAAAAGCATACAAAATAAAAAATGCAAATTTCCATAGAATAACATCTGAACTTTAAAAAGCCATACAAGGAAGGAAAAAAATTGCTGTTTTGGCAGAAATGCAGGCCTACACTTCCACCCCAAGATACATGTATGCATCTATGGGGAGATGGAAGAGCAGTACCCTTTCTACAATCTCAAAAAGTAAGGAAATTCACTGCAAAAAAAAACCTCATTAGTACTCTAGTTAGGGTATTGTTCTCCCAATCACCTTCCTTCTCAACCTCTCTTTCTCTCTTGCTGCTGTCCCTGACTTCTGGAAACATACCACGGTCATACCCCTTCCCAAAGGTGGTGACTGTTCCTGCCCTGGCAACTACCATCCTATTTTCCTGCTCCCCACTTAAGTTAAACTACAAGAACATGTTTTATCTCAAATTTCCTCCTACTTTGATTCTTCCTCCTTTAACACCCCTTTCCAAATTGGCTTCTATAAACACCACTTCCTCCCTCCTTAGTCTAACTGATTCCTTTCTCACAGGTATGGATCAGGGCTTCATCACTTCCACTATCTTTGTCAACCTGGCCAAATCCTTCAACACTGTTGTCCATCCCCTTCTCCTTGACAAACTCAAGAGTGCAAGGCTTTCTGACTCCAACTAACTGATTTCACTCCTACCTTGAGGGTAGATCCCAATCTGTTACAATTATTGATTTCTTATCCCCTCCTTCCTATCAGCACTGGTGTCTTCCAAGTGTCAGTTTTTGGTCCATTAGTCTTCTCAGTCTTTCTTAATGGCCTTCCCTCTGCTTGCTCATCTGTGCCCACCCATATGTATGCAGAAGACACAGTTCTATTTGCCTCTGGATCTTGCCCCTCTGAGCTGATGGACAGGCTTCAACTGGAATTCAACATTGTTAAGAACTGGTTCCTTTCAAATCAGCTATCCTTAAGTGCCAATGGCCTTTGGCACCAAACAAAAGCTCTCCAGGCTTCCCTCTGTTCCCTCTTTCCACACCTTAAATGGGGCGTCTATCAAAAAGTTCCCTCATTTTAGAACCTGGGGATCTGGTTAGACTGGCACCTTGACTTTTCGGTCCATGTGGATGCTATCCAAAAAAAAACTCCACCCAAAACTAGGTGTGTTATACAAGAACATAGGCTGCATCCCTTTTCCTGCTCTTTGAGATATTCTTCTGAAAATAATTCTCCCCATTTTCAACTATAGTGGCACTGTCTACAGTCCTGCTCCAAACACCACCCTAGACAGACTGCACCACCTCTTTCCCTCCTTCTGTTGATTTTCACCGGACTGCCCAACCCATACTCACCATTGCTCTTCATACTCCACTCTCCCTCCCTTCCCTTGAAGCTAGATGCCTCAGCCATTGTGCCTCCTTTATCTCAAAATTCTGGCTTGCCTCCCTTCCCTCTTATCTTCCCTTTCTCCTCACCTTAACATTCTGCCTGTTTCAAAACTCTAGCTATCATTCCTTTGCTCTTCCTTTTAGGAAATCCCTCACTGGTCAGGCTGCTTTCTCCTACCATCTCCCCAAACTTTGGAATTTTCTCCCCTTAAACATTGGCACTTCCATTTCCCTACACTTTCTGTCTTCTTTCCTCCATGGCTTCACCTCTCATTCCTGCACTTGCACCTGATACTTGTTCCTCTCCTGTTCTCAACACCTTCCTTCCATGACCCTCACCTGTTAATATTATTGCTAAACTGCCTACTTTTTTGTTTCTTCAAAGTACTATATTATTTATTATTATTTATTCTGTTTTCTACTGTACTCCTCTTCCCTTTCCTCTCAGTATGCAAGTGGAAATGAGCTGTTATTAGCTCAGTATGTCATTCCTGGTGAAACATTTAAAACAAATAAATACTAAAGTGACAAAAGTAGAGAAATGTGGGGCCCAATTTTAAAAAGGACATGTTTGATGCAAGGTGCCTCTACCAAATGGGTATGACACAAGTGGCACCTTGCATCAAACTTTGTGGCAGTCCCAATTTTGGAATGCAGGCAGCATCACAATTGAGATGCCTTCCACTGAAGCCACCCTGAACCACCCTTACAACAGAAGAGCCCTTGTCCCAGGTCACTAGCGGCTTGCACCACAGAGGGGTTGCACCATCCCTTTATTTGTAATTTTGGAATCCCCACCATGGACACAAGAGGGGGCTCAGGTTAAACCAGGCAGGAGGTGATCTAAGGGCCATGCACCACTGCCAGATGATGTGGTTATGGAATAGTGCCTGAAAGTAGGGGGCTGGGGCAGAATGAGCAAAGGGGGTGCCCAATGGAGTGTTGGGGAGACAGCAACAATGACTTGGTGAAGATGAGACACCCAGTGGGGATGCCATTTGCAAAGCCACACAGCCAATCAGATGGGACTGCTTCATGAGGAGTTGGCAGGGACAGACCGTGACATGGCCCCAGGTGGGCACAGCCCTGGCACCTGCCCCATTATTGTAATGATTCCTAACCCTGTAGGTGGGAAGCTGTGGCTGCAGGTTGAAGGCTGCCAGTTGTAGATGGGAATGTTCAGGCACCATGACATTCCCCTATCACCCACCCTCCCGCTGTGCTAGGTTGCCTCCTGCCTAAAGGGATTGGAGTAGTTGCACCTATGGGACAGATGCCAGAGCTATACATACTTGGAGACACATCATTCTCCATCCCTGACAACTCCCCATGAAGTAATCCCATCCAGTTGGCTATGTGGCTTTGCAAATGGCACCCTTACCAGGTACCACATCACCACCCTGTCATTGCTGCTTTTCTCAGATGCCTCCTAGGGCACCCCCATACTTCTTCTGCCCTTGCTCTCTCCTGACACACATGTTCACCCCCCAACCCTTGCAGTCTCTCTATTGTTGCACAGGGTGGGGAGGCTGGATCCCTTTGCCAATCCTGCAGGCTGTGGCAACTCTTGGGTCTATGGTGCGGGGACCCCTCCATGGTGTTAGGGTTCCAAACCCTAACACCCCATCCCCACACTGCAGGCAGCAACAGAAAAAAAAATTACAGTTTCACCTCTCCTTCATCTTCACAAATCAGGTGTGGGGTGTGCCTTGGGGTTGTAAACCCTAATGCTTAGCCCTTTCTCATATACTGTACAAATATCAGCTTATTTACTGCTGGAATGGGGTGAGTATTAGGATTGACAAACTCAATGTACACCCCAAGCCTGACTGGCAAAGTTGCAGGAGAGGTGAAACCATAGTACTTTTCCTTGTTGCTGTCTGCAGGGAGGGGCTGGGGTGTTAAGGCTGGGAATCCTAACGCTACATTTCCTTACTTGTGTTGCTTTAACCCTAACTAGTGCATTAATGAAGTTTTTTGCAATGAATAGATTTTAAGTGTGTGTCTTGCATAATGGCAACTGTGTAAATTAATGTATAATCTGTCACAGAAACAAAAGTTTACTACAGGCAAGGATTATTTACACCTATGGAACAATACTATGATCTTCATGTTTATCCTGCTCTACTCATTCTATTGATAGGTTCCTTAAAACTTCACGTATATTTGCAAATGTTTATTTGTCATTGCAGTGCTATTTTTTGGTATACAACATCTGTAATATAATCATTAATTAAGAACCTCCAAGAGCATTATACGATTTTGTTGCAATTTTTTTATTTCTGTTTTTCATAAGTGCAATGACACCTAAACTTCACTTTCTTTGTGAGCACAGTGCACATTTGTGTGAGGTATGATACGAACATGTGTGTTAATTAATTATAAGCACTTTTAAAATGCATGGAATTGCAAGTTAGCCACTCCCCTTGAGGAAGCCTTTAGCTGAGGCGATAAGTAACAGTAGCTGGTCAGTGTCCCTTGTACTATGCACTTTCACTAAATAATTCACAATTCCTTTCAGTCTGTGTGTGCCACTTTTTTGTTTTCTACTTAATACGTAAGAATCACACCAAGCAGACTGCCTCTCCAGAGACCCCTGATGTATGCTTGAAAGTACAGGCCTTAAAGGTACTCAGAAAGATGTAGTGGGGTAGAAAAATATCTGGGGCATCACAAAGGAGGAATTCTGGTTATTCCAACAGAATAAGTCTAATAGGAAACATAGGCAGTAACTATTTTTAAGGGAATGTGTCACTGTAAAGAATAAGGAGGATATCTGGGGACCAGAAGTTCCACTTATCTGGTTAAGCTAAACTAGAGAAAAGGGGAGACACAAAATAGTCATCATGGGATTAACCATGTGACTGCAAACAGGAAAGCTGAGTTTATTAGATGAAGTGGTGACATGTACAGTACATTGTAAATGTTAAATTTCACAAGGGGAAGTCTGAAATCATTACTAATGTTCCTACCGTAAGAAAAAGTTGTCAGTAATAATTGCTGGTATCTACACTATAAATTAAAAACTGCTAAACCATTTTTTCCACTTTTATTACTCTGGAAACCCAATCCCTCCTACAGTACTGACCGAAGTATGTCATTACATAGTTTGCCACCCTGCTCATTCTGTATTAATGGACCCAATTCTTCTTTCTGGGCCTAATTATGTAAATCTCATGTCTGGTATTATGTGTTTTGCTCTGGTTTTATGTATTTGTTTTTACTATGTTTAATGTTGTATTATCATGTTTTATGATGTTTATACTGACTTGGATACCTATGGATAAGGGCTCTTGAGCACAAAGGTTTTATAAATGAATGAATGAATGAAATAGTTAGATACCAGGATACATTAACACTGGATATGCATAACAAATGTCAGGTGTATACTGAGCCAACAAGAAAAGGGAAGTTACAAACATTCACATTTTTAGAACATTTTTACAACATTTCTCAAGTAATTGCATAGTGAAAATTTGAACCCCTGTAACTTAAGCACTTAGGTGCATGAGAGGGCTATTGGGATGCTGGGGTGCATAGGGAGGGGTATCACCAGCAGAAATAGGGAGGTTGTGTTGCCTCTGTAATGATTGCTGGGGAGACCTCACCCAGAGCACTGTGTCCAGTTCTGATCTATGAAAGGACACAGACAGTGGAGGCAGTCCAGAGGAGGGCAAGTAAAATGGTGCAGAATCTGCCTCAAAACTCTACAATGAGCTACTAAAGGACATCAATAAGTACACCCTGTCAGAGAGGAGGGAGAGTTGGGTTATGATAGAGACCTTTAAATACCTCACAGGGGTAAATAACGTACAGCTAGGGAAATGTTTTTCAGAAGAAAATGTGCTGAAGAACAAGGGATATGCTATGAAGTTGGGGGGGAGTCAGGAGAAATGTGAAGAAGTGTGTCTTCACAGAAAGTGTGATGGATTCCTAGGACAGCCTTCTACAGGAGTTGGTGGGGGAGCAAAAACAGTGGTCAGATTCAAGAATGTATGGGACAGACACAAGGGAATCATAGTCAATGGATGGGGGGAGAGAGAGAAAGAGCTATAGATCAGGTATGGTCTGCAGTAATAATGCAAGTATGGAAAATGGGCAGACTGGGTTGGCCAAGCGGTCCTTATATGACATCACATTCTATGTTTCTATGTTTCTAAACTAAATATCTGAATATTTAATCAGTTCTGTAAACCTTAAAAAAAGGAGATGCATTCTAATGTCTGTTGCTAAGTTATAAACAGATAAACATTTTCAAACATCCTCCAAAAATTCAAATGCCAAACTTTGAGCCACTATAATTTGAAATGATTCATCCAAATATCATGCTGTTTGTCATCTCTTTATGGTACATATCAGCCAAGGACAACATGGCCATAGACTCCGGGTGGCATGTGCCCCCCCATGTTTCCATCCAAGTATTGCTTTTTTAATAGGGAAGGGCTATAAAAGTATAACTCTGTGCCCTCCCTTGATTAAAATTTAAGTGTGCCCCCCCGGAAAAGTTATTTGCATGACATCCCTGACATCACCAAGTAATCGTGCTAAATTTCAGGTCTCTAGTTCAATCAACAGCTGACTTATGATCAAACAAAATATTTCATGAATTCCTTGGAATTTTGCAGAATTTCATGGAATTATTATATTGGAATTCCATGAAACTGGTATTTTCTTACTCCATACAGCTCTGAATAGGAGCAGGGTATAGTGCAGGTCTAGTGACATGACCCTTGTACAGTACACAGCATTTTGGTGTTACATCCACTTACGGTTACCAAAGGACAAAATGATGTTGTGGAGGACAAAATGGTCCAGTAAAGAGACAACAAGCTGATTGGCAATACCCTTTTTACTTGGCATAGGGAGATATACCAGAATTAGTAGTGCAAACAGAACTCTGGCCTTCACTGTCCCACATCCCTGGCCATCTGACAAGGAAGTCCATGTGACTGATTCCACTGATGACATTAGCCAAAGCAGTGTCTGGGATGTAAAATACATCAAGATAGTGTGCAGGGGGTTGCAGGAGCAATCAAATAACAAGCATCTATCAATGCCAAATGTTGGCTTGCTGGCATTGGCACTAGTAGTGCAAGAGTTAGAGAGATGCATAATAGAAATGGCAGTGAAGTACTAAATTGATGCCAGCCCCACCCCCACCGTGAAGAGACTGACAGGCATTGGTGGTGTGCCGTCGGGCTGTTGGCCATAACGCTCATGCCATTTCACGTCACCCTATCCTGCAGACACTGGCAGGTGTTGAGGTGTGCCTTGCAGTTTTCGGGCCTTATACTCATCCCATTCCATAAGGAAATATGCTGAGATGGGTGCAGTATAGGATAATGGGATGAACATTGGGGCTGAAGACCCCAAGGCACACCTCAATGCTTGTCACTGGCTGCAGAGTGGGAGTGGAATGGTGTGAGCATTATCATCGACAATCTCAAGTCACACCCATGACACCTGTCACTCTCTACATAGTAGGGCATTATGGCTGGAAACCCTAATGCCCCAGCCATTTGTTGGTATTTTCACTCCAAATTTCAAAGTGGGATTTTTGTGACCCCATCTCATGAACAGTGATACTATCATTTCGTAACTCAATTCTGAAAGGTGGTTTTGCACAGTGACTGTGCCATTGGGTACCACAGGAGTGAAAACACATTTCTGTCAGGATGTGAAAAATGACAGCTGTACTGTTCATGAGGTGGTGTGAAAAAATGGCAACGGTGAAAATCTGGACTGAAATTATGAAAAATTAGTGAAGTTATGAACATGCATAGAAACTGTGCAACTCACACCTGTAACACAATCATTTTTTGGAATTTTTTCACAAATTTTCATCATGGGCATTTTTGAACCTCTCCTCATGAACAGTGGCACTGTGATTTTTGTTAATCTGTCCCTAAAGTTGATTTCCAACAGCGACCATGCCATTTTGCACCATAGGTATGAAAACATGTTTCAGGAAGGATGTGAAAAGTGACAGCTAACTGTTCATAAGGAGGTGTGAATAAATGGCAATGTTGAAATTCTGGAGAGAAAATATTAAAAATTGGAGAAGTTACAAGTGTGCGTAGAAACAGTGCAACGCATGCTTGTAATGCAGCCATTTATTGGAATTTTTTCACCATATTTGCAACATGGGCTTTTTGGAACCTCCCCTCATGAACAGAAGCACTGTTGTTTGGTTAGTCAGTACAGAAAGGTCATTCCACACAGCAACCGCAAAATCACCTTGCAGGACTGAAAAACTAAATGACAGTGACATGTTTATGAGGTGGGGTCCCAAGAACCCTATGTTGAAAATTTGGGGACATAATTTCAAAAAGTGGCTAAGATATCAACCTAAGTTGAAACCCCCCATTGCCTCCCATTATAAAGCTTACCGTCATTTCTTCAGTTCGCAGTTTGGCTTTGAAGAGTGCAGATGTGTCCCGGTTCAGAGAAGATCACAGCTCCCGACCTGCAGAGTGTAAGTATGGGTGAGGGGGGTGCGGAGAGGTGGGTGCGCAGAAGGAGGGTGGGGAAGGGGAGGGGATGAGTAGTAGTAGTAATGATTTAATTCATATATAATGAACAAGGTAAAACAATCCCATTGAGTACATAAACACACTCATTTTCAAGGGACACCTTGAATGAGGCCTAATGAGGGAGACAGCATTGGACCATTGTCTTGTTTGCTGGGGAAAAAAAGACCACAAGAGAAGGTTTTCTTCATTTACAGGTTAGACACAAAAAAAAAATGGGCACACTGCGGTGGGCTCCCAGTGTGTCACAATTCTGGGGGGATGCCATCATGGGGATTGGGCACCCTGATATTGGCAAGGCATATAGATGGGGGTTGCATCCTACACTGGCAGTGGGCATCCTGGTGTCAGAAAGGAGAGGGAAAACTGTTTAACAAGAGAAGACACACTAAGAGGAAAGACACACTATGAGGTGGGATGCCAACATGGAGATTGGGCACTCCAATGTTGGCTTTTTGGGAGTGTGTTGCAGATGGCAGGAACCGCCATGTTACAGTGTGTCACATAATATGAGGGGGCATGCCGACACAGAGATTGGGCACCCCGATGTTGGCTTTCTGGGGATTGTGTGGTGGATGGCAGGAGCCACCACATTTATTGTAATGTTTCACCAGGAAAGGCACGTAATGGAGGCATGCCATCTGCTGCTGCAATGATGAGCCTGTCTCTGATTGCAGAGGCAGTTTCGTTTCAACTCTGTGGCTCTCTTTGAAACTGCTGTCATCAGCAGCATGCTCACTGGTTGGCGACTGAGGGACACAACCACTAAAGCATCCCCTGAATTTGCCACAACACTGATACACCTCTGAAATGCTACTACTGCAAGATGTTGCTTGCACATGCATGCAAGCCAACATAAAAAGGATTCTTGTACAAATCTTAATATTCAAAAATGTTTTCTTTATGATAGCTTCACTGATCGGAAGCTTCCAGTGCCAGTACATTCAGTGGGAATAAAATTTCCTTCCCCTATAAGGTTCACCAAACTATAGTGTATGTTGCCTTCGACTATGGATACAAAAGAACTCAAAGAGAGAGATACTGTAGCTGTACAGTTGCACCTACATGGGGATAATGTAGTTACTCTCTACAAGGAAAATGGATGCTTCAAAAAGCTTTTTAGAAAGAACATCATGAATAAGTATATTAAAAGCTCAAATGGTTCAATATGCTATTGAGGAAAAAAGCTTAAATGCTTATCCATAGTTAAGCCAAGCCAATTCATTAGGTAGTTAAAACACATTAAGAGTTCCATTGATTTGTTAAGCACAGAGGCAAGACTCTCAAAGAGCAAGTAATGTATATAATTAGCTCTTGCTTCTTAATATTTCATTAGAAGATGACCTTGCTATTGAGGGTTACAGTACATTTCATGCATATTGCACTATTTTCAAAAAAGCAGTAAAATGAAGGCAAGCTTATTTATAACATGTACTCAGTGAATGGTAGTAAAAATGCTTAGCCATCTAACCTTAAATTACACTGGAGGACATCTCAAGGTATATGGATAGTCCACAATAAAACAAGACCACTGCTGACGTACCTTGGCCTTAAGCCACAGACTAATAAATTGAGCTACAATTATGTGATTTATAATAAGATGAACTGGACTTGGAGAGAGTGTCTCTTATGGTATAAGAGACTTCTCTCATGATGTTTAAGCATACACATTTGTTTAACAGTTCTATCACCGAAGTCTCATGCTTGGAGTCTCTAACTGTAAGAGACAGCACTTAAGGCCCTATGTGATGAGGAGTACACCTCCCCACCCTCATTCTCCTCGATTTGGTATGTTTCATTTCTGGAAAATAAAATTGCTGATTCAGTGCAATCTCACAGCCTGCTTTAATTGGGTTGAAATCTGGACTCTGGTCAGGATAGTCCTTTACTCAGAGCCCCTCGTTCTCAACTGGACTTCAGTTCTGATTTCTGTGGCAGGGCTCTCAGGCTTCTGAGCTGGTGTTTATTCATTCCTACAGCATAAATTATTCATTTATGCAGTAGAATGCAGTCTTACCATTGTCACAAATAGTACATGATGTCATTGAGGACATCACATACAGAGCAGAGAGTAGTCGCTTTAGAATAAACAAGGAGGGGGCAGGACCAAAGTACTATGGAATAATTGTATATTTGAATGAAAAATCATAGAAAGCACAGAATTCTACAACACTGCATATATTCTGTAGCATGATGTGCATTCTGCAGAACATTTCTTGACCATGGAAGTCCAATATTTCTGGGGCCTTATCTTTACTGTATCAATAACTAGGTTCAGCTCAGCATACTCATCTCATCCTTGACCAGATTTCCAAACAAATGACAGGGTGAGCATATCTGTTTCATGCTATACATCATTATTGCCTCATTATCTTTTGTAAACCCAATGTGGTAAATGGTAGTTTACTCACCTGGTAAAGGTAATTGCATGAGCATCACCTTACAGCATTCCCGACCATTACCAACTTTGTCCTCCTGATAATGCACATGTGACCTAATGTTTCAAAACCTGATTTGCCTAGTCACACTTCTTGACTGATGGATCCCAGTTTGACTCTTCCCAAGCTGTATAGGATCTATGAAGGAACTGTTGCAGAAATTATTTATTTATTAAAGTCTCGGAAACAACCTTTGAGCTAATAATGCATTTACAAAGGTTCCATGTCTTAGGAAGTGCTTGCTGTACAGAACAGTCAGTTGCATTAGACTAAAAATAATGACAGTATAATATAAAATGATGAAGCACAAAACATAGTTACAGTTGCAGTACAGTATACAGTTCTGTGACAATATACAATTGTAGTACAATAAATAGTTGCGGTGATACATACATGAAATACTGGGGGAGGTAAGGATACAACAGTGGGGGGTGGCATACATAGAGGACATGCTACAGAGAGGAAGTACAATAAAGGTAGTAGTGCAATAAAGGTTTTATGAGCATGGTTAGAAGTGCATACCATTGGCAGTGTAGTTCGAGCAGTCAGAGATTACTTTGTCTGGAAGTTGGGAGTAGTGACGGAAAAGTGGAGGGTGCCAAGGATGGTGGGATGGGATGAAAGACAATAAGATGTTGCTGTTCCAAGAGAATGCAGGAGTAGTGGGAAGGGGGGAAGAGAGTGGGAGGGTTTGGGTATAAGTGCTTGTAGGCACTGAACATATTCACAACAGTAACAGACGTGAACATCAATACTACCTAGTACACAGCATGTTATAGATGTTTTTTTTTTGCCCAGAAGACTACATTCTGATGTACACATAGACTGTTCAGCAAGCTAGTAGCAGAAGATCATATTATAGTTTATCAGTGCAGGACCAAAGACCCTCCATTATCCAAAATGTAGTATCCGTAGGTTAGGCCTGGGGATATTGTAAGGTGATGCTCATAAAAACATCATTACTTGGTGAGTAAACTACAGTTGCATATTGTATCACCATACAGCATCTCCAGCCATTGCCTACTTGGTTCTAAGAAGCAATGCAGCATTACCCAGGATGGGATCTTCAGATAATGATAGATCTACAGTGCTACTGTATGGCAGTTTTCAATATTTTCCTGGCAAAGGCTGCCTTGTTGGCATTGTTAACTCCCAGTCTATAGTATCTTCTGAATGTATGTATTGCTGACCAAGTGGCTGTGGTGCATATCTCCTGCAGAGTGGTGTAGCTGTGTTCTGCCTATGACAAAGGAAAAGCCCTTGTGGAATGTGCTTTGATTCTGTGTGGAGGCATAGTGTTCCCAATTTTATAGGCCTCACTGATGATCTTTTTGATCCAGCTTGCCAGTGTGGATCTTGTTACTGTGTAGCCTTTCTTGGACCATTAGGTATGATGAACAGTTTCTCCAATAGTTTAAAGTCCTTGATGCATTCCAGGTAAATGGCAATCACTCTTTTCATGTCCAATGGCTCAGTGTGGCCCCCTTGGTTGTAGGGTTCTGAGCTGTGAAATATCAAAAGCTCTAATGTTTGTGCTGTGTGGAATGGGCTTGACACTTTTGGTGTAAAGGATGAATTATGTTCATAGGGACACCTCATTGTTATGCACAATGAGAAATGGTTGTTTACAGGATCGGTGATTTAGTTCCCTGATGTATTGTGTAGTGCATAAGATGACCAGAAATTCAGTTTAGATTGAGGCCCAGTGCATGTCAATGGAACCCAGTGGTTCAAATGGGTGCATAATGAAAGCATGTAGAACAATGTTGAGGTCCCAAGGAGAAACCATTTGCCTGCTGTTTGGGTTGATGTTGAATCTGATAATGTCAGGGTGTGCTCCTGGCTTGTAGTTGTCTATGGTCCTCATGCTATTCCTGACACCTGCACTCTGAGGGATGAGACTGATAGACTTTGTCCATACCCTGCTGCAGGAAGGATTTAACATGTATAACAGCTGCTGACTGCAGAATGATCTGTTTATTTGTGCACCATCTAATGAATACCACCCAGTGTCTGTTGTAGATATAAGTGGTTGAAGTACACCCAGATTGGAGCATTGTGGAAACCACCTTTGCCCATACCCTTTTTCTAGCAGTCTTTGCCTCTCAGGAGCAAAGCTGTAAAGTGAAGGGACTGAGTGGTAGTGTCCTGTGGGCTAGTGTTTGGCCTGTGAGGTTGAGTCCAAGGCTTGCCAATTGCCATTACTACTATAGTGGTGAACCAGTCGCCTCAGATTTTGTGGTGCTATCAGCACAATCGCAAACTAGGTCTCTTGTATCTTGTTGAGTAAGTATTCTACTAGTGGTAGCAGTGGAAAGATGTATGCTCTCTGAAATTTTCAATTTTGAGTTAGAACATCTACTCCCTGCCAGTTTGAATCCCTGAATCTTGAGATGAATGTTGGTAGCTTTGTGTTTTTCTTGGATGCCATCAGATTGATTTGTAGTGGACCACACTGGTCATTAGTCTGTGTGAATATTTATAAGTGAAGTGCCCATTCTCCCAGGGATGTTGCTGATCTGCTGAGACAATCTACATGGACATTGAGGTTGCCCACTAAATTGATGGCATTGATATATGCAAGGTTGTTTTGTGCACAGTTCATCACCATTGCAACCTTTGGAGTAGCCATGTTCTTCTTGTTCCCCCTTGATTTGCAATCTAGGCAACCGTGGCCCTCTTTTCTGACCTGATTAGTACTCTTTTGTGCTTTATTTGTTTGTGAATGTGGCATAACATGATAAATTGCTGTAATTTCGAGGATGTTGATGGGCATTTTGGCATCTGACTGTTCATTTTTCATGTGCATTTTTGGCCTCTGACAATATCAATTTTTTCTGTGCTAGCTCATATTCCACTGTGATGCACCATCCCAATAGGCTTGCATCAGTGTCTATGATCAAGTTGCAAATTGATTAGACTGTTGTTCATTTAAATATGTTGAACTAAGACATCCACTGCAGCAAGGATTTCTTGATTGTAGGTCCTAGTGAGACTGTCTTTGTTGGACTGTGGTCTACAGGGTCCCCTGCTTGTATTGCCAGTGTCTGCAGGGGTTGCATCTTTCAAAATGCCTATTTTACCAGGTCAAGGCATGAGGCCATGGACCACAGCATCTCAAGAATCATCCCAAATGTATGGCTTTTGATGTGGTAGAGTAATCTCACTTCTTCCATAGCCTTACTTGCCCCTTCCATGACCGTGTTTGCTCTTTTGAAGGAGGGGGTCAATATCCTCTCTACTGTGTCTTTTAATGCACCCAAGTGTTCTAACTTTTATCTGGGTTCTACATCACTCTTGTTTAGGATCAAGACCCACCTGTGTGCTTGTCAGGTGTCTATCACCATTTTGGTTTGCTGACAGCTGCAGGGTTTTGGATCTGATTATCCAGTGCTCCAGATACTGGAGTATATGAATACTCTGTTTTCTGGGAAGAACCATGACTGTGGCTGCAATTTTGGTGAAGACTCTTGGAGCTGATGCAAGCCCAAAGATAAGGCCTGGTACTGGTAGTATCATCCTAGAATTTTGAATCAAAGGAATTTTTAATCTGCAGGTCAGACTGGGATATGCAGGTAAGTGTCCTTCATGTCAATGTATGTGAGTTAGTCTCCTTTCCTTGTCAACCTCACCATTGACTGTATGTTTCCATTTTGAATTTTCTGTACCAGATGAATTGTTTCAAATGTTTCAGGTACAGTACTGGACACAGGTCCCCTGTCTCTTTTGGGACCAAGAGGAAAACTGTTTTTGGACTTAACATGACCAACTGTAGGTCCACCACTGTGGTAATGCACCATGCTTTGTTGACATCCTCTTGAATAAAGTAATATCTGTTGAAGATCCTCCTCTCAGCAATTCTGGCTACATCTGCAGCTTCTAATTTGTTTGCTACAACCTCGGAAATGGACTTGGATATGGGAAAAAACTCTTCTTTCTTCTGCTTTGAGAATATGAGGGGATTTAGATTAGATTACTGGGGTGGTTGCAGAACATCGACTCCTATAAACTCTTAAACTGATCTCATCTGTTCCAGTACTGTTGTGAGCTTCTTGGTGAGTGCTAGTTCATCTTCCTCAACAGTCTGTTCTTCTTCTCCAGGTTCATCGTCCTTTTGCTTGTCCTCATTAAACATGCTGGATGTGTAGTTTTCCATGTTAATGTCCCTTAGGGCATCTGGTCATTCTTTTGGGATTGTCCTTTCTTGATCTGTGTTTTCTTCCAATGATGTGGTTACTCTAGAGGTCACCCCTCTATCATCTGTTGTGGACTTAGGAGCTGATTTAGACATCCCTTACACTTGTTCCAGAATGCAGAACAGTATAGCCTGTTGTGTCTTGATAAATGTGGCTGTGCTTGAGTTGAGCTCTTCTAGAGAAAAATCCTGGAGCCCTTGACTTGTTCTATTTCTATTTCTATTTCTATTTCTATTTCTATTTCTATTTCTATTTCTATTTCTATTTCTATTTCTATTTCTACAGCACTGGTAATGCCCATATCCTCTTGTTGTTGGGAACATGTGGAACACAATCTCTCTGTCTGAGAGTTCAATACATAGTGTTTAATGATCTACACTTTATTGTCCTCATCATTACTGCTGACTTGTGGTGACAAGAAAAGAGAGGATGCTACTAGACATACATTCCATCTCTGCCATAGTCCATCTGTTGTGCGTCTTTCTGCTATGGCTATAACATACTGTATAAAGGGGTGGAGTGTGAAATGCTGTGTAGCCCCCCCCCATGATTGATTTTCTGTGGATGTGAGAGCAATGACCAGGGGATGCTTATGAGCAGGGCCACTGGAAAATTGCAGAAAAGGTTACCAAATATTGAGGAGCGTTTTCAAAAATTGCGGGAAATTGCAGGGGTTCTACTATAGATCCGGAATGCTTCTCAATAAATCTTTTAATGTTTTCTGCAGCATATATTTGTCAGTATAAATAGGTAAATGAATACAGTGACACCTGAATATGTTTAAAACATAAAGAAAAGTTTATTTTCCTAAAAAGAATACTAAACTGATAAGCTATCATAAGCGTTGCCTATCTTCCACAGTTTATAAGCACCTGCCTCATACAGTGCTAAATAGATTCTATAAAGTGAGCCACAGCAAATCAATATTAAATAAAGCCAGAAGAAATATTTTGGTTTTGTTTCTGGCTGTAGAATAATGAAGAGTAATCAACAGTTGTTTACAGTGCTCTGCCAGCTTGTCACCCACTTTGGTACAAGAAAAAAATAAGCAGATAGGTGAATAATTGAGTTTTAGTAAAATGTGAAAGTGTTTAATAGTCATAATTTGTACTGTAGGTACTGTACACTATTTTTGAAAACACATATTTAAACATTAATCCTGGGGATTATTGGGACTGGCAGTATAATCTAGAGGTTAGAGTAACAAAAAGTGAATGAGCTGACTACATCTAGCAGACCTGGGTTAGATTCCTACAACCTCCACTTGCATACTATGTAATTCTGAGCAAGTCACTTAACCTCCTCAGTGCTCCTGGATTGTACTGGAAAACAGGCACTTGTGCCTAGTGGGTCTTACCAAAAAATGTAAAAAAAAAATACCAATATATTTTTACTGTATCATACAGTAGTCAGGGTACCCTGTAATTTACCTTTGTTTTACTCTGGCTGCAATGATTTTGTTTAGTTAAATATAAATGTTCAGATACATTTTGTGTTTTATAAGCTTGTTTTTAGACTTTAGTCAGGCTTTTATTGTCGTCTTTGCATGTGATCATCTAGGGGGTAGTTGCTAAGAGTGAGATCACTGTTAGCAACTAGCTTATTCAAGTTTAAAATCGGCAGGGCCATCCAAAAATCCTCAGCTGTTTGAATCAAAACTAGTCTGAATGAAAGTATGCTCACAAGGAGAAACTTGCCCTGCCATTTACAAAAAGGCTTCATAGTTAGCATCCCATTAAGTGAATGGGATAATTTGGACCTTTTCTCCCATCTTTTGTTTCAGTCTGTATGGCAACAAAAAGTTTTCTGATATACTGCTTCAACACAAAACAAATGTTAAGTGTTTAAGTGTACTTATGCTTGGCCAATGGATTTTGAAACCAAACAAGACAAGGATTCAAAAGAAATCAGTGTCACATAGAACCCCTGCCCTACCTTGCACTGTATTGTTTTGGCCAAACCCAAGTCTGCATGCAACATTGTCAATATATTTGAGAGTATTTTATTAAAGATGTTAACACTTTTTACACAGTTCAAAATAAAACCTCAAAAATTGCAAAAAATTGAAGAACATGTCAGTTTTTGCGGAGAATGGTGAAAATTGCAGATTCTGCAAAACAATTGCAGGCGCAGTGGCCCTGCTTATGAGATGGTTGGTATAGCAGTCTTTAATGGAGATCATTTGGATGTATCATATTGTATGGCATATTGTACCATATTAGTAGGGACAGGAATTATGTTTAATTCAAAATATGAGCAGCAGCTGATATCAAACTGTTATAAACAGTGGTGTGCGGAGAAACCCTCCACTTATTGATCTACTGTACCTGATAGATGAAATGGTCTTTGAGTGGGATATTTACTGGCAGTATTCAATAAAAGTTGGCTGTGTTAATAGAAGATGGCTGCTGCTCTAACTAAGATGGCGGGCATGAGATCAGTGCTGTAATGTGCATGGATCCATTCTCCTGCCCCTTAATAAAATGGCCAGTGTGTAAAACTATCATTGTGCATGCACGGGCAGGATTGTTTCAGTTGCATATCACCAATGAATCTCACTCTGCATAGTAAGGTAACAGGCACAACAATATCAAAAGATCACCAGAATAGCCTACATAATGGAGGTTCGTGGAACAAATTACACTGCTCCCATCATATTATGTATGCAGCTGCCCTGATATGCACACTTTCATGGTGTTGAAATGATGTATTGGTGTAGGGGTCAGACCCCTTCACAAGGGGGTCTGACCTGCACATCTCTCATCAAGGGAACTCTCATAAGGGGTCCTAAGATGGGCAAGCAGTACTGAGAACAACGTTTTGGCTTGCTATGGAACCCTGAAGCCACTCAGAAAGGGCTTCAGTTCCAGATTATATAAACAGGAATACAGCATGCATGAGAGATGGGGTGGAGAAAGTATGTCTTGGTGTCCTAGCCTGTAAGGTGCTATTTTTAAATAACCCACACCACCATGATGAACAATCTCTGCCTTCACAGAAAAAGGTATTTTTTTTCCTCTGGCTACTTAAAAAATCACAAAGAACAGCATTATACCTCAGGAATATGCCCTTTAGCTAGACAGTAGAGACACCATACTGGTAATATGGCAAGCAAAGCCTGTATTGTAATAGTTATAAAAATATCAGTAACAGACCTAGAGCCAATTAACACATTAATGCTAGATCTTCTAGGAAAAAAATAGAGAGAGCCACGCTGTTTACATTAACTGTAACAAGTCATGAAGGGACTAGCTGCAGGGAGGAGGGAAGATCAATGCCCTGCAGATTAACTCTAACAAATGGCAGTAAAAATACTGCAAAACAGGGCTAAGTCAACTGACTAGTGATAGTACAGGCTTGGAGGCCACCATCTCATGCTATAATTTCAAAATTAAAAAATGTATATATGGATACATATATCTATACATATATATATATACATACACACACACACACATATGCACACATGCACACACACACACATACACACACACACACACACACGCATACACACATGCACACATATATCTATGCAAGCAATAATACTGCCGCAGGGGTGGGTGGTAGGGCAATACTGGACCACCCAGGGGTGTAGTGAGGCCCCGAGGCGGAAGGCCCAGCCCCTGAACATCCTTATTGCCCATACCACCCACCCTGAGTATTATTATGCTTTAAAAATGGCTTGTCTGTAAATTTTGATTAAATAAAAGATTAGAGAAATGAGTTTCTGAATAGAAAGATTAGAAAATAAAACTTTCATAAGGTAAAATAGTTCCTGCCTTTTTGTGCTGTTCTATCTCCCCACACACAGCCATTCCTTCTACTTACCCCCCAACACAAACACACACGCTCACACTGCTAGCTTGAGAAATAGTGTTTCTTGGTGTGTTTTGTTAAACTTGGCATTTTTTGGTGCTTTTAAGAAAATAGCACTACTGTTCATTTCCTGCAAGTTTTTTTTTTCAGAAGATTCTGCCGTTCAGCACGCGACTTGCGTGACCTGTTTGTGAAAAACAGGAAGTGAAGCTCAACATAGGATGGCAGTTGCTGTAAGTCAGTTCTTATTTATTTTACAAAGTCCTGGCTGTGAAATTATTATTCTTCTCAATCGGGGAACCACTGTGGAGTTTTGACCAGCCAGGCGCTTTCAGTGTAGCACTTAGTACCTGACACTAACTAGTAACCCATTCAAACTGGGGAAAAAAAGGCGTGTTTCTCACACTCCAAATAGTGCTTAGTACTCAAGTTGCTAACGCTAATACATTACAAGGGGTAGAAAAATAATGCTTTGTACTTATTTTTTTCCTTTTACTGACATCAGTTCATCCCAGCCCAACCCCCCCACCATGTGCTGTAGAATGCCGATGCGGAGATTGATTTTGCCGATAATGAAAGGCAGTGTTTGTAAAGAGGCAATGTTAGGAGAGCCTTGGCAACTTTGCATTCTTTTTAGAAAAAAAAAAGATGAAACCGCTGGTTTTCCACTTTCTTTGGCAACATGGTTGTTTGGTGGGAGAGTATGAGAAGGAAACAATTGGATCAGCAATGCAGTAAAGAGGACTGCAGTCACATCACAAACTGTGGAGCTGAGCAGAGCAGAGGCATAAGAGAGGTACTTTTGCCAGGGAAAATGTTGAATCGATGCCGTTGGAGTTGTGGGGGTGATTTTATCACTGGGTGGCAGATACTTGTTGGGAGTTAAAACTGAGTGGGTGGCAGCATGGAGGCCATTTGCTAACAATCACAGCAGACCGCCATCAGGAGAAGGGAGCATGACAGAGCTGCCATTGAAAGTGAGCGTGGTTGAATGAAATGATCAATTGTCTCTCTCCACAGCCACAAAATAAAAAAAAAGGAGTGTGTTTCTTTTCTTTGGAAATACGCACTTTCCACTATGAAGCCGATCAGAAGGATGGCTTTGTTTTTTTTGTGCTCCCGCTTGCATTTGGAGAACGGAGTGTGAGAGCACAGTCAGGAGACTGGTGCCATTGTAAATACACATGGCTGTGAGAAATAGCTAGTTTCTCACTCTTCCCAACTGCAAAATAACTGGAGTGTGTTCTTTTTCTTTTTTTCTATTAACAGGCAGCTACCACTGAACTAAGGAGTGTTGGGGGAGGACCAGTAGCTCTCGCTAAGCGAGAGAAAAACATGGCGGTCATTTCAAATTTTCTTGGGTGATTTCAGCCAATTACAAAGCAGGCTGGGCACCACTGGGCAATGGTATGCGGTGAAGTGGCACTTGGACTGGCACTTATTTTTTAGCTGGGCATCTATTGAAAAATAGATGCCCAGGTTTGAGGTGCTATTGCCAATCAGGAGACAGAAAATATTCCTGCCATTTTCTAAATATAGTTAGAAAATGGGCATAGAAATTCTCGGGCTCTGATTGGCTGATAGCCCTGGAAAGGTAGGTATCTGTCAGACAAAAGAACCCGGGTCTGAGAAAGTGCTGGTCCTAACTGACCCAATCTCTGAAATCAAGAGGTCAGAACATTCAAATCTGACGTGCTGCCATTTTTTCCTCTTGCTTGGTGGGTGACTTTGCAGCCAGCCAACACTCCCCCCCCATGTAAAATAAATGTAAAAAAAAAATCGTAGGGACATATTAAAAAAAGGCAGAAATTCAACAAAATAAACAGTCATGACTAAATCAGCTGAGAGAGAGAGAGAGATTGAGTGCGTTATCTCTGGCAGCTCACTGTGCATGAGAACAGCTGTACTTTCTTCATTTTCCATACCGCAGATGAATGTCCATCTGTGGTATAGAAATGAAGAAATGACACATAGTAGCAGCACCAGAGCTAGCAGTCTCTCTCTTCATTGGCTGCCCACCCGCCACCACCGCTCTTCAGCTTTTCTCCCATTGTCAGTACCACATAACCCCTGCTGCCGAGAGATTTGTTTAATTTAATTTTAAAAAGAAACTGAAGTCACAGACCGCGAGCCTGCTTCCCGAGTCAGCAACAGTGCTCAGCATTCATGACTGATGCCCAAAGTAAAAACAGAAACACCACCTTAATGAACACAAAGCAGTCCAAGTGTTAGAGTGACACTAAGTATTACTTTTATTGCACTTGCGGAACAAGGAACCATGAACGGGGGAAAAAGCCATTATTCTTATAAGGTCCTGCAGCTTTTATGCCTTTCGCATACATGGCTGTCAGTTTGAATTGCACCTGGGAGGGGGGAGAGCTCGGTACCGGAGTTCTGAGGACATAAAAAAAAAAAAAAAAGAGCACAGCCCGGGGGGATGGAAACTGCAGAGAAACATGTAGAATCAACATATCTGTCCCTGTGTTTCGGGAGGTAAGAAGGACAACTTACAGAAGGAGACAGTTTAGCGGATCTAGTACCAAAACAAAAGTAGCCTTATGTGGTTTTCAATCTGCTTTCTACACCTTCTGCAGTCTCAAAGTGTTGCTTTTAAATTTGAAATCAATCCCTCATCCTCACCTCTGCAGTGCAGCAGGCTCAAATCAGCAACCATTCACACTTTTCAGTAGGACAAAAGTCCCTAGCTGAAAAAAAAAATCATTCTAAAGCAGGCGGAGGAACTATTTTATTACAAAACTTAGTTTAAACCAATTTTTCATTAACATTTTTTCTTAAACTTATCGTTTTACAGTGCCCATTTTCTAAGCGCAATAATACCCTCCAGGGTGGGTGATATTATGCTATACTGGACCTTCCAGGCCTCATTACACTCCTGGGTGGTCCAGTATAATCAATACTCCTGTCAAAATGTGTGCTTATCTCACATATACATATACATATACATACAGTATACATATACATATACGTCTATATATTATAGTGGTCTGGTCACCACAGTATATTTAGGGTTGAGCAGGGGTTTCTAGGTTAAACCTCAAATTTTGCACTTTAATATGTTTGCAATTGTTCAATGGATTTGCACAAAATGTTGAGCAATCTTGTGTGGTAGATCTCTTAATATGCCAAGTTTTGTTCAGGTCAAATTAGCAGATTCTGAAATGTGGATAGTGAAAATACGCAAAAACCTATTTTTTTTTTGCCATCGTCTTGCACCCAAATGGTTTGGAATTTTGGTTTGACATTTTCAGGTTAGAAAGGGTTTGACTCACAGATGTGCCTTTCACTGGTTTGGTGAAAATATATTAATCCATTCCAATGTTATTATATTTTAAAATTTTGGTTTCTGAGCATGCTCAGTACAGTCTTTTAGATAGATGTGTGGAGTGAAAAAAGAATTTGGTCCATAGGAAAAAAGGATCCTTTATTGTATTGGGCTAATCCTTTTTCATGAGGAAAAAATATTTTTTCAATTGCCGCCATCTTGTTTCCATTTATTTAAAAAAACATTTTCAAAAAGCACAAAAATTACATCCTGCCAAGAGACCAACGCATCTGTCTTGCTCATCAGAACCCTGTTAGATGGATTCTGCACCTAACTGTTGGAAAAATTAGCCCAAATGTGATATTTTTTATTACATTTTAAATCCTTTTTGTTGATGTGCTTCCACTTTTTTGTATGGCCTTTTTTATTCATATGAAAAATGAGGAAAAATATTTTGCACTTAGTTTGTCTTCTAATTCTTTTTTCATTTGAAGGGATCTTTTTTCATTCATATGAAAAATAATCTCTTCACTTCATATGGAAAAAGATTTTGGACTTAGTTCTGATTCTTTTTTTCATCTGAAGGGATCCTTTTTTGAATTTTTTTTTTCTTTCATACGAAAAAGGATCCCTTCATTCAGAAAAAGGTTTTGGACTTAATTTTTTTTTTTCTCCTGATTCTTTTTTTGTTTGAAGGATATTTTCATTCAAATGTTTTTCTCTGATTCTTTTTTATTTGAAGGAACATTGTTGTATGATAGTTTCATTCAAATGAAAAAGGAGCCCTTCATATGGAAAATAATTTTGGACTTTTTTTGTGATTCTTTTTTCATTTAAAGGGATCCTTTTTTGTATGTTTTTTTTTTTCATTTCATAAGGAGAAGGATTCCTGCAAATGAAAAATAATTTTAAACTAAGATTTTTTTTCATGATTTTCCCCTCAAGAACCCATAAGTCCATCAACATGTCAAACTAATGGAAAATTGATATATTTAAATCCAACTGTTTAAATGAGTACTACTGGAATAATACATACCCACCCTCCAAAAAAACAAAATGTAGGGTCTATAGGAACATACAAAACTGCCAGCAGATTAAGTCCATATGGTGTATCAAGTCTGCTCGAGTGTGCAGTTAGAAATCCCTTATTCTGCAGCTGCCTCTCATGGTGACCCTCCCCATCATGGTGGCCCTCCCCCTCACTCTGTCCCATACCCTTTTAAAACTACCCTCTGTCCTGCAAGACTCCACTTCTTTGTGTAGTTCACTCCACTTATACACAACCCTCTCTATGAAAAAGTGCCTCCTTATTTCTCTTCTGAATCTACCCTCTTTAGCCTCAGACCATGCCCCCAGTGTTCATCCCTTCCCTCAACTTAAACAGCCCCCTCCATACCTGTCCTGTTAATGCCCTTCATGTATTTAAAGGTCTCAATCATACTCTCCATCTCTCCTCTCCTCTAGGGAGTACATGTTAAACTCCCCCAGCCTCACCTCGAAGGGCTTTTTCTCCAATCACAGGATCATCCTAGTTGCTCTGTGCTGGACCCCTCCCAGTAGTCTGACATCTTTCCTTAAGTATGGGTGCCAGTGCTTCACACAGTACTCCAAGTGTAGTCTCACCAGTGACCTGTACAGAGACAGGATCACTTCCCTCCTCCTGGAGGTGATTCCTCTAGCGATACACCCCAGCATCTTGTTGGCTTTAGCTGCTGCTTTCCTGCACTGTGCTGAGTGGTTTATTTGCTCTGTTATAGTCACCCCAAGATCCCTCTCCTCCTCTGTAGTGGCTCACTGCACCCCCCAGCTGGCAACACCTCCTTGGGTTCCTTGCTCCCAAGTGCATGACTTTGCACTTCCTGGCATTGAACCCCAGCTGCCATGTGTCTGACCAGTCTTCAGGTTTATTCAGCTCATCCTGCAACCCCTACCACCCCTGTCACCCCGCCACCCTGCCTTGTCATCCACCACCATCTTAATCTTGATGTCATCCACAACGAGACTTATCTTATTCTTAATGCCATGCAAGATGTCGGCAATGTAAATGCAAAACAGCACCGCTCCCAGTACCAATCATGTAGCTTGCTACAGCCCTTGCAGCTGAGAGTTTCCCTCCCACCTCTACCTTCTGTTGTCTCCCCTGTAGCCAGTTCTTGATCCAATTTACCATTTTTGACCCTGCTGCCCAGTATTCCACCTTACTAATCAGCCTCCCATGTGGCATTGAATCAAATGCCTTGCTGAAGTCCAGATACAGGGCATCTACCGCAAGGTCCCTGTCAAGTTTCCTAGTCACCCACTCATAAAAGTCAGCAAGTTTGGTCTGGCAGGATCTGCCCAAGACAGACCCATGTTACTTGCCATCCAGGAGTCCATTTCCTTCCAAAAATGGCACCAACCTCTCTTTGAGGATCATCTCCACTAACTTCCCCACAACATTTGTGAGGCTCACTGGTCTGTAGTTTCCCAGTTCATCCTTTGGTCTGCTCTTGTGGAGAGGTACCACATGAGCCATCCTCCAGTCCTGGGGGATGCACCCTGTTTCCAGAGAGGTGTTGAACAAGTCTGCCAGTGGCTCTCCCAGGACTTCCGCCAGTTCCTTCAGGACCCGAGGGTGCTCATCATCTGGTCCTGGCACCTTATCCAACCACAGTGCCTTTAAACCTTCTAATACTCTGCCAGCTGTGATTTTCACATCTGTCTCCTCCTGCTCCCCGTGCCTACCCTCCCTAATCCCTGAGGCAGTGCCCCATCCTTCTCCATAGTAAATACAGAACAGAAGTATTAATTTAGCACTTCTGCCTGCTCTGACCCTTTCTCTGCCCAGCCCCCTCCTTCCTGATCCTTACTATTTGATCCTTGCTACTCCTCCTCTCCCTTATGTATCTGAATAAATCTTTCTTTCCATTTCTGATGCCCTGTGCCAGCTGCAGCTCCCTGGAAGCCATGGCTGGTTTTACTGCTCTGGTCACCTCCCTTGCCTTCTTCATTTACTCCTCTCTGTCCTCCCCCTGCCTGGATCTCTTGAATCTCCTGAAGGCTGTCTTTTTATCTCTCACCATTTTCAACACCTCGCCACTTAACCAACTTGATTTCCTGGTCCTAGCCCTCTTACTTTGTGTACTGGTACAGGAACTAGTGACCTCCATGAGCCCTAGCTTGATAACTTCCAATTTCTGGTTGGCATCTATGTCAGGTTGGATTTCAGCTAGGCACCCAGCCACTATTTCCCCCATCCTCCCAAAGTCTGCTCTCCTGAAGTCCAACACCCTAGTTGTGTTACATACAAGCTCCTTACCCATGGTGAGTGAGAGCCACACTGTGTAGTGATCACTTCCAGCCAGTGGATCCTCCATCCCCAGCTCCCTGACAAACTCCCCATTTCATAGCACAAGGTCAAGAGTATTTCCTAATCTGGTTGGCTCATTCACCATCTGTACTAAGAAGCTGTCCTGGAAAGCCTCCAGAAGGATCTGATCCCTTGTACTTGAGGTGGCTGGGTACTCCAATCCACCCCTGGCAGATTGAAGTCCCCCACCATCACAGTGTTCCCCCTTCCTACTGACCCTCCTTATCTGCTCAGCCAGCTCTCTGTCTAGGTTGTCTGCTTCAGATGGTGGCCTATACACCACCCCCATCCTAATTGTCCAGTATCTCAAATCCTGGAAATGCATCCATAGTGTCTCTGTTCTACCAGCCTACTCTTCCTCTCTGGTGCCATTTATCCCCTCCCTTACATAAATTGCCACCCCACCTCCTTTCCCTTTCTCCATATCTCTGCAGTATAACCTAAAGCCTGGGATCTCAAGGTCCCAGTCCTGGTACTGGGTGGCCCATGTTTCGGTAATGGTAGCTATGTCCACCTCCCCCTCTGCCATGACAGCCTGTAACTCTGCTATTTTGTTCCCCGGGCTTCTTGCATTTAAGGAGACTATTCTCCAATGTGTGCCCTTCCCTTCCTTACTCCTATTCCCACTGTTATTCACAGCCATCCCATCCTTTCCCCTATTCCCACTGCTGTTCTCAGCCCTGTGTGAACATTCACTGTTTCATCCCTACTGATATGGGGGTGTAAGCCTGTGTGGCTCCCTAATCTGGAGACCTTGTCTACCTTCCACCCACTTGCCTCCCCCTACACCTGGTTTAAATACACCCTGGTTGCTATGTACTCCCCCAGTCTTTGTTTCAATACCACAGAGCCCTCCTTGTTTTGGTACAACATGTCCTTGGAGTACAGGGTGCTGCTATCCCAAGCTCTACCTCAGCTCCCCACTAGTCTGTACCTTTTTGTCTGACACCATGCTCCAAGCCAAGTGTTAAACTCCTCTATTCTCAGTTTCCTTGCTGCACTCGCTCTGGGTACTAGGAGCACTTCTGAGAAAGTCACAGAGTTCCTTACTTCCTTGCACAATTTCCCCAGCTCCAAGAACCTCTCCTGGACCTCTTCTACTGTGTTCCTTGGCAAATCATTTGTGCCTAAGTGCACTACAATATGGGGTCTCACCATTCTCTTCTTTGCATACTTAAGAATAAACTGGCCAACCCTATCTGCTGTCATGCCAGGTAAGCACTCCACCCATATGCAACTATGCCTTTCCCCTTTACTTCTCCATCTCACTCCTTTTAATATTGAGTCACCCACAACTAAGACCCCCCTGCATGAGGCCCATCCTCTTCCCATCTTCCTGGCTTCTGTTCTGAATCCGTGCCCCATTTTGCATATCCCTGACCCCCCTGCCTCTTCCCCTGTTCCTACCCCACCTTGTTCCCTGTCCCCCCACATATCTTATTTGGAATGACTACCACACTCCCTAGTTTCCCCCCTGCTTCAGAGCCAATATTATCATCCCCCTAAACCTTGCTTCCTTTCTCCCTCCCCACCATTAGTACCCCTACCCATCCTTCTTGTCATTAACCACTTCTCAGTACCCATCCTGCTCCTGTCCCCCTAGCTGCCTTGCTGGTGCCTTCTGGGATGATAGTGCCCCCCTTGCTTCATACCCCATCCACTAGTTCCTCCCCTTCCAAGTCTCCCATTGCCTCCAGCATGGAGAACCTATTGTTTAACACCAGAACTCTGCCCTGAGTTACCCCTGATGACCCATTATGAAACTTCCATATGCTGCTGGCTCTGGGGCCATTTCTGCCACTATTACTGATCCTTTTCCATTCCACAGGTTCTATACTACTAGGTTCCTGAGGTGGTTGCAATATTAGTCCTCTTACCTCACCCTCTTTCCCTCCCCTTGGTCTGGGATGTCCGTCAACCTGTGGGACATTCGTATGTGCCCCAGACCCTAGGCTGTTGCTCCACCCATCTCCCCGGTCTTTCCTTATCTCTGTCTTTAACTAACTAATCTTGACCCTAAGTTGCTCAAAATGCCTGCACACCAAGCATCCCCCTGCTATCCATTCCACCCTTAAAAAGATAGCTGCTCCACAGCTGTTGCAGCCTACCACCCTCCTCTTATCTCTACTGGTCACCCAGCTCACCCCCTCTACCACACGTGAGGGTTGCCTGCCCCATCCCCTAGGCCTTCCGCACCTACTATGCATATCCATGTTTATTTGCACTACCCCTCTGTGTCCAAAGGTTTTCTTTATCTCCTTTTTTAAGTTATATGCTTTACAATTATCCCTGCTGAATCACAGGGCTGATCAGGACTTGTAAGTGAATACATCTGGCTGTGCTACTCCACCAATCCCAATGCAGTACCCCACCAATAAATGTGGAGAAGTTCAGGGAGGAGGGATGGGGAGGTGGGTTGGGCCCTACCTTGACTCTCATGAGAGTCAATCAGCCACCACCGGTCCTCACCTCTGCCCCTTCCACCAATTGATTTTCCCACTGACAGACTCACAAAATGGCATTTTCCCCCCTGAGTTTAAATTGCCGTCCCTCAAGAACCCACAAACTATACCCCGCTCCTTTGGCCAGTAGTGTCCCACAATCAGAGCACTCCCCCTCAGGAAGATAGAAAAATGCAGCACCTGGAACTGCACAGACTGCCCCCTCAGCTACAGTCTAGCTACTACAGCTGCCAGCCAGGTAACGTTTACTCTAACCTGAATTACACAGTAAATCAAGAGAAATGCAGTACTTCCCTGTCAGCAGCTCCCCATGCTCCTCTCCTTCATAGCAGTGCTCTCTGGTCCCTCCTTGACCTCTGCACACCTCCGGAGTCTGGATACCTGGAAACACTGGTCACACTGCTGCGTCACCCCTCGATCCCTTATCTAGTAAGAAAGGCTACAAAAACAAAGCTATATACAAAATACTAGCTCCGACCCCAGCCCCCTATTGTGAGTACTCCAATGTACAGTCGAGTCACCCACACGTCCCACAGTCTGCGATCCTCTGAACCCCCTCCCTCACCCATGGCTCTGCTCTGTCTATTTGTATATAAAACATTTTTAAAAATAACATTTGCAAATTCCCATAGGATACATGGGAAGTTGCACAAGGTATAACTCTCTCTTTTTCTCTAGCATCTAGTGGTCCCCCTCAGCTTCTGATCACCATCCCCTTATTTTTTAAATGTTTCCATGGTGTCTAGTGGCATCTGCTCACCCTCCAATTGCCATCCCTGTATATTTCAGTGTTTTCCAGGTGTCTGGTGGCACCCCCAGCCCTTCCAATCACCATCTCTGTATTCAGTAAACTTTCCCTGGTGTCTAGTGGCAATCCCCCACCCTCCAATTGCCCTGCCCATACTTTTTAGTGATTCCCTGGTATTTAGTGGCACCCCCATCCTCTGATTGCTATCCCCTTATATTTTAATGTTTCCCTGGTGTCTAGTGGCTCCCCTCCAATTGCTGTTCTGGTATTTCTCCAATGATTCCCTGGTGTCTAGTGGCAGCCTCAACCTTCTGATCATTGTCCCCGTATTTGTTTTCTGTTTCCCTGACATCTTGTGGCACTCCCCATCCTCCAACTGCTGTCCCTGTATTGCACTAACCTGTAATAAAGAAAATTGTCCCTCTCAGGTCTTTTTGTATTTTACAACTGTAAAAAAGAAAATGGTCCCTTTTATGTGTGTGTTGGAAATTTCTTAATAAAGTATACTTAATGGCAAAAAAAGGAAAATCGTCCCTCACTGATCTGACCCCCCACCCAGACTCCCACTGAGCTCTTACCACCCACACTTCCCCAAATCCCACACACATCCTCACTCACCTAAACAGGTCACTGAGCAAAGATCCACTCTCCCATCAAAGACAAGTCTTGCTGCTGGAATCACCAACTGCAATATAAGAAACTAATGTAAGTCCAGTTCAATGTATTTCAATGGTGTTTTTAACATTGATACATAACTTTGCCATTTTTCCATATTTTGACCCCAATTTTACAACTTGGCCTTTTTGTGACCCCATCTCATGACCAAATGTGGTGAAATTTCACAAATCAAGTCTGAAAGGTGATTCCATGGTCAGTTGGCAAAATCGTTTTGAGGGTGGGATTTGAAAATGTTCACCACCCTTGTTCATGAGGTGGTGTCATAAGAAGGCTATGTTGAAAATTTGTTGTCAAAATATGTACAAATGGCAAGCCTATGCACATCCATTGAAATTTTGCTATGCTGGCTCATTACTTTGGTAATTTTAAATATTTTGACCCAAAATATTCAAGATATCCATTTTTTTATACCACCTCATGAACATGACAGCTGTCATTTTTTTCAATCTTGGCCAAACTGTATTTTCGCATCTTTGGTGCAGAATGTTGTAGCAGTGGCACAGAATAATGTTTTGGTGGGCATGTGAAATTTTTCAGTACCGGGTTCATGAGGTGGGGTAATAACAAGGCCATGCTGACAATTTGGTTGCTGTTTTGCTACAGTACAAATGCAAGTTCAGGGCCCAGAGAGGCCCTGCTCTTCCACAGCAACACACATGTACGCATCTATGGTGGGATGGGAGCATAGGGCCCAGAGGACCCTGCACTCACACAGACAAATGAAGATACAATTACTGTAGAATTACTAATGTTCATTGCCAATAAACCTTTGCTATGTTTGTGGTCAGCTAGCCGAACATGAACAATGAAATACAGTGAAACAAGCTTGACAATCTAATATACTTTATCCTTAAAAGCACAAGCAATATGGTGCATTGCCACAAGTGTCAGTCCAGTCAGAGACAAATTAAAAAGAACTAAGACAGCAATGTGGTGAGCGGGTAAGCTGCTTCCTCCTTATACTGTATCACTCTGCCAGGTTGCAAATCAGGTTCAAGCCTTTATGGGTTTAGTCTCTAGTAGTCTGTCTCTCCCTATGGTCATTATCTCCCTGCCTTCTCCTGTGGATGACTGGGCTCTCAGAAAATTCCCCCAACATCAGCACTATCTTGCTTCTGCTCAAATCCTCACATCTCCAGAACTGTAATCAACTTTCTAGGTCAATGAGCCACAGCAGCAAAACATAGCATCGAATACTTCCTCCCTGCCTCATTGTGTCATCTCAAAGCGGATAACCGTGAACATTAATTCCTGCTAATAGACAGACAGAAGCTGGAGCGCTAAATTAAACAGCCATGATACTAGGTAATTCTACAGTATACTATCTCAAAAACATGCATGTACACATCTAAGTAGGATGAGAGGCAAATAAGGATATGATTATGTTATCTCAAAAAGTAAGGAAATTATTTGCAAAAAACTGCATTAGTGCACCATTCAGGGTTATGACTAAAGCAACATAAGTAGGATAATGTGGTTTTAGAGTTTCCAACCCTACCCCCCACACACACACACCAGAAGCAAATCAGGGTTGGAGTCTTCCTTGGGGTTGTCAACCCTAAAGCTCACCCCTTTATGGTAGCAAGAAAGCTCAGATATGAGGCATACAGGTGTGTATGTTTCAGGAGTGTATACAATGGGATGAGTTTAGGTTGACAACTTAAGGAAAAACTCCAATTCCCTGATTTCCTGTTTGTGTGGGGGGTTATATGGGAATTTATATATATATATATAGCTATATGGACAGTATTCGAGAGACAAAGTGTGACATTCATACACTAAAAGTTTTGTAATTATACATAGATACATGACAGTGTCAGCAGATAAGAGCCTATGGCCCACCCAGTCTGCCCATTTGAGCTTGTAAGTTCAGTTTATGTTTTCCTAGAGTCTGTGCCCTTACCCCTGACCTCCAGAATTCCTTTATGTCTATCCCATGCATTCTTAAATCCGTGATTGTTTCAGCCCCCACCACTTCCTCTGGCAGGATGTTCCACTTGTCCACCACCCGTTCTGTGAAGAAATTCTTCCTCACGTTTCCTCTGAGTCATCCTCTCTCCAACTTCATCCCATGCCCTCTAGTCCTGGAACATCTTTTTTGCTTAAAAATAGCGTATTCCTTTACCCTGTTCCTCCCTGTAGGATACCTGTATGTCTCCATCATGTCCCCTCTCTCCCTCCTCTCCTCTAGGGAGTACATATTCAGTTCCTTCAACCTGTCCTCATAGGACTTGTGATGCAATCCATGTATCATCTCTGTTGCCCTCCTCTGAACCTTCTCTACCCTGTCTATGTCCTTATGTAGGTAAGGTCTCCAGAACTGTAGACTGTACTCCAGGTGGGGCTTTACTATTGTCTTGTATAGTGGAATTATGACCTCCTTTTTCCTGCTGGTGATTCCCCTGCCTATGCATCCCAGCATCCTATTTGCTTTACCTGCTGCCTTGTCACACTGTTTCCCTACCTTGAGGTCATCAGAGATGATAATCCCAAGATCCCTTTCCTGCTTGGTGCATGCTGTATCCTCACCTCCCCAACTGATATATTGTGCCAGGGTTTTTGTGCCCCATATGCATTATCTTGCACTTCTTTGCATTGAATTTCAACTGCCAAACCCCTGACCATTCTTCAAGTTTCTGCAGGTCCCTTCTCATTCTGTCTACACTCTCTGGTGTGTCTACTCTGTTACAGAGCTTTGTGTCATCAGTGAACAGTGAAATTCTGCCTTCTAGGTCCTGCGAAATGTCACTGATGAAGATGTTGAATAGGACTGGTCCCAGCACTGATCCCTGTAGTACCCCACTGGTCACACTTCCCTCTGTGAAGTCACAGCCATTTACCACCACCCTCTGTGTCCTGCCACCCAGCCAGTTACCTATCCACCACACTAGTGTCCTGCCCACACCCATATTCCAGAGTTTATGTAATAGTCTTCTATGTGGCACAGTGTCAAAGGCCTTGCTGAAGTCCAGATAGGCCATGTCCACTGCCCTCCCCTGATCCACCTCCCTAGTCACCCAGTCAAAAAATTCAATGAGGTTAGCCTGACATGACCTCCCTCTGGTGAAACCATGCTGCCTTGGGTCCTGTAGTCCATTGACAACCAGATGTTCCACCAATCTCTCCTTCAGTAGTGCTTCCATGATCTTCCCCACTACTGAGGTGATGTTGACTGGTCTGCAGTTCCCCACTTCCTCTTTGGTCCCACTTTTGTATAAGGAGACTACATCTGCTGTCCTCCAGTCTTTGGGTACCTCCCCTGTTTCCAGTGATCAGCTAAATGGGATAGCCAGAGGTTCATCCACCACCTCTCTTAGTTCTTTAAGGACCCTGGGGTGCACCCCATCTGGCCCCATTGCTTTATCAACTCTTATTACTTCCAGTTCCTTCAGAACCCTTTCTTGTGTAAAGGGACTTGTGTCCATTTCTGCACCATTCTCACCCCTTGTACTCCCTTCAGACCGATTACCCTCCTCTTCCTCAATAAAGGCTGAGCAGAAATACCTGTTCAGTATGTCAGCTTTACTGTTGTCATCCTCCATGTGGCCCCCATCCTCCCCTTCAGTCTCACTATTCCTCCCTTTGCCTTTCTTTTTTCACTTATGTACCTGTAAAAGGTTTTGTCCCCTCTACCCACTGATTTTGTGATGCGCTCTTCTGTCTGAGCTTTGGCTTCCCTTACTGACCTCCCTGCCTCCCTTTGCTTCTCCTGGTACTTCTCCCTATCCCCTTCTGCCTGTGTCTTTTTATGTTGTCTGAATGCAATCTTCTTGGCTTTCACTTTCTTTGCTACCTGTTTGGAAAACCACAATGGTCCCCTCTTCCTTTTCCTCTTGCTAACCTGCTTAATGCATAATTCTGTTGCTCTTGTAATCCCCATTTTAAATACTGCCACTGTTCCTCAACCCCTGTTTCCTGCCCCATTCCCCTTAATGTCTCTTTCAAGTATCTCCCCATTTTTCCAAAGTCTGCCCCCCTAAAATCCAGGATACATGTTTTTGTGTGGTTCGGTTCTGCTCCTTCTGTGATTTCAAGCCACAATGATTGGTGGTCACTGTTCCCCAGGTGCTCCCCCACTGTACCCCCATAACACTGTCCCTGTTTGTGAGCACAAGGTCCAGTATTACCTTCTGCCAAGTTGGTTCCATGACTAGTTGCTTGAGGAAGGCACCCTGAAGGGAGTCCAGAATAAATCTGCTCCTAGTTGATGCTGCTGCTGGGATGCTCCAGTTCACGTCTGGAATATTGAGGTCTCCAACCAGTACTACCTCACCCTTGTCTGCCATCCTTTGGATGGCTAGCATCAGGTCCATATCTGTTTCTTCATCCTGGGCTGGTGGTCCATAGACCACACCTGTGTGGGTGGCTGGCCCCATTTTCCTTTCCAGCTTAACCCACAGTATCTGTCCCCCATTTTGTTCCTCCTGGATCTCTGTGGCCCTTATGTCATTTTTCACATACAGTGCCACTCCTCCTCCTTTCCTACCTGCCCTGTCTCTTCTGAATATGTTGTAGCCAGGTATGGCCGTCTCCAAGTCGTCATTATCATTACACCAGATTTCAGTGATGGCCACAATGTCCAGGTCTGACTGCATCATGACAGCCTCCAGATCTCCCATCTTGTTGCTAAGGTTCCTGGCATTGGCAAACATGGTTTTCCATGATTTGACCTCCCTAGGCCATTTAGCTGTTCTACTCCAGCCCCTTTCCAGGTTTTCCTTTATCCCTGGTTCTCCTTGCTGTCTGCCCTTCTGTTGAATTTTGACCCTTTTCTGCCTATCCACTTCTTGGTCACTAATCTTCATCTTTTGCACACTGCTTTGTAGAGATATCCGCTCCTCCGGTTCACTGGTTCCACTGCTAGCTGTGGGGGGGGTGAGTAAGTAGGTACCCTCCTTGCTGGCCTGCCACCCCCTTTGGCTAGTTTAAATGCTTGTCAATATAGCATTTAAACTTATCATTGAGAGCTTGGATTCCCCTCCAGGATGGATGCAGGCTGTCAGGCTTGAACAAACCTCCATCCCTCCAGGTGGGTCCCCAGTCACCAATGAATCCAAACCATTCCTCACAGCACCAGTTCTTCATCCATGAGTTAAAGTTCCTGTTGCATGCACCCCTATGCTCTCCCTTGCCTCTCGCAGGTAGTACTTCTGAGAAGGTGACAGAAGTAGCTACTTGCTTGAGACCACTTCCCAATTTCCTAAACTCTTCCTGAACTTCCTTTGGCTCCCCATTTGCCAGGTCATTAGTACCTAGGTGGATAATGACATCCAGCTCACCCTCCCATCTTGCCTTCCCAGTGATCCCCAGGATCTTCCTTCCATCCCTTCATGCCGTAGCACCTGGCAGGCACCTCACCTCCCTGTCCTCCCCCTCCTGTGTTCCTAGCTGGATCCCTCTTATTATGGAGTCCCCCACCAGGATTCACTGCCTCATCCTCCTCTGGGGTCCACTGCTCTCCCCGCTGAGGTCACCTCCTTGGCTAACCCCCACATCCTTTCCTTCCACTTCTCTGGGTACCTCTATTTGATTATCCCCATTTGCCAGTGTGGCATATGAGTTTTTGAGTGGAATAGGATTTGGGATGTGCCTCTGCTTGACCACCCTAACCCTCCCTGAGCCCACTGTCATCCAAGTACTCCTCGTTCTTGGCATTCTTTGAGGCAGCTGCATTGGACTGGGTGGTCTCTGGATAGGGGTGATGGTACTCCTGACCCAATTTACTTCCGTTATGAGTCTGGCTACCTCATCCTGCAGTGCAGAGAGATGCATGCAGATAGGGCAGCAATTCAGTGTCCAGAAGGTCTGCCTGAATATGACTGCCCCGTAGCCACTGCATTGCACCACTCCCCACATTATACTGCAATTATACTGCTATTCCACTACTTGTCTGTTACTGAAGCTCTCCTAGTTCCCTTTTTATTAATTTACTGTCCTAAAAATCCTGCCACTTATCCTCAGATACTTTTCTTTTAAAAAAAAAATAGGCATGGCTCAACCTTAATTTTACTGTGTATATGTGGTAGTTGCCTAATACAAAATATAAAGATAGTTCTGCATTTCTAAGTTTGGAAAAATGGCACAGTTATTTATGACATGTAAACTACTTTCTTGGGTAACTCGGTGTCCATTTTGCATTATTTGCCAATTCTAGTAATAAATAAAATTTTCAAATGCAGTGTCTCTGTCTTCTATATAAGTGTGTTCGTTTGCAACATCTAATGATTTGACATTCTTCCATACCAATGTGTTGCTATCTATCATCCAATATAGACAGCACTAAAAATACAAACAGAACGTTACCAAAGTTTCATTACTTCATGCTTATGCTGTTTATGTCTAGTCTATGTGCCTTTCACACCTAAGCTGGACATTAAGTAGAAAGATAAACATGAACAAATCACTTGGTTGTACTTGATTTATTATGTGACCATCTCTGTTGCATAAAACTACTGTGTGTATCGCGGACACCACAGTAGCAATGCAACATGTGAAATACATGGTATGACTTTTATTAATGGCTTACTATCAACCAAATAGCCAATACACATTGATAAGTCCATGCCACATCAGGGGCCATTTTGACATCACTGTAGCTCCGCAGAGCCAGACTGAGGAGAGGCCCAGACACAGTTAACAACCAGAAAGCACCCAGGCAAGCTGTTTGGTACTGATAACTATAGATGAGGGTGCCACATGATGCCCCCTGGCAACCCTGTGTTGGCCTTTGAGGGGAACATGATGCCAAAATATCACACAGGCCCACCCTAAGATCACCCCACATGCATCACAGGGATGCCTCTGAAGCAGGGTTCTTCTTCTGCACGTGGAATGTCACACCCAAACTACTCTACAAGTCAAAACAATACACCAAAGTTCCCCATGAACAAGCAAAGGCAAGGCAAGAGACAGGTGGATGTTACATGGTGGGCCTGAACCACATCAGGGGTCATTTTGACATCACTGTACCTCCACAGAGTCAAACTGAGGGCAGGCCCAACCACAGTTACCAACCAGAAAGCACCAAGGCAAGCTGTTTGGTATTGATAACTGTAGATACAGGCACTGTACGGTGTCCCCTGGCAACTCAGTGTCAGCCATTATGAGGAAAATGATGTCAAAATATCACACAGGCGTACCCTGTGCTCACCACCATGTGCATCACAGGGACACCACTGCTACAGGGTTCTTGTACTGCACATGGAATGCCATATCCAAACTGCTTGAGTCAGGCCCAGGTGATGTATTTTTTTTTATTTTTAAACAGTTCCAATATATTATTCCAACACTTGACATTTAATTTGTAGGCAGTCTCATTATAAATAAATCTGCTAAATGTTTTTTGCCAGAAGAATCAAAATCACTGATATTGCCCAACAGGCACAAGTACACCCAGGCAATTACCAGATTCCAGTACTACACATGGTATCCCTCCCATACCCTTGAATGTACTAAGCAGTGCCATGAGCAGCCTTTCTGAGGTAAGCCCAAGTGCTGTATTTTTAATTTTTAAACAGTTCCAACATATTGTGCCATCACTTGACATCTAATTTAGAAACAGTCTTATTATAAATAAATCAGGAAAATGTTTTTGCCAGATGAATCCAAAACAGAGATGTTACTCTACAGGCACTAGTACACCCATGCAATGACCCAGTTATTACACATGGTACCCCCCATGCCATGAGCAGCCATTTTGAGGTAGGCCCAAATGCTGTACTCTTTTATTTGTAAACAGTTCCAACATATTATGCCACCACTTGATGTCTAGTTTAGAAGCAGTCTCATTCCTACATGTGGTAACCCCCCATAACCTTGAATGAACTGACCAATGTCATAAGAAGCATTTTTGAGGTAGGTCACATTGCTGTAGTTCTTTTATTTCAGACAGTTCCAATATGTTATGCCACCACCCACACCTGATCCCTTAGTTCAGTATGCCAATACAATGATGCTCCTTTATAATCTTACATCAAGAAAGGCAACTTTATGATTTTAAAATAACACCACACATGCACACGTGCATGCATGTACACGTGCACACACACACACACACACACCCCTACCTTAACTGGAGCAAGCATCACCCCTTCTTTCCAAAAATTACAAGCATCTCTCACAAATTGCATTTATTTTTATTTAAAACATTTTAAGAGTACAGCTTCTATATTCATTCCAGATACACACTTCTAAAATGGAGTCATCATCACATCAACAGGTAAAGCATTCATTCGACAACTACGCATTCTTAGTATTTACCAGTAGGAGCCCCACATGTGTTGTTTTTTCCCCCCATTTAAATATGAATAAAGACATCACCAGGGGAAAGTTCACCAATATTTGCAATATTCTGAAAAAATCAAATTATACAATGAAAACCCGCTGTATGGATTGTAAGGAAAAATCTGTAAATCTCAAACAAAACTCTATTTGATTAGACTGGTCACATATATGCACAGCCCCATTTTGGAGGGGCCCTTCACAAACAGCTGAGTCATGAGAGAACACACAAATTTAGCTTTTCTGCCCCCAAAGATGATACAACACAACTGCTGCACTATAGCCTGATAGTATTTAATATGCCCCATTAACACAGTGCCAGCACCAGAGGAAAGTTCAGCTGATATACTTTCCAAACTAAAGTTTAAGTAAGCAATAATACCCAACAGGGTGGGCGGTATTGTGCTATACCGGACTGCCCAGGGGCGTAATGAGGCCCAACACTGCAGGTGGAGGGCCTTATAGCCTGGAAGAAGTCTGGTATAGCACACACCGCCACCCTGGAGGGTATTATTGTGCTTAAAAATGGGTACTGTAAAAAATTAGTTAAAAAATGTTAATGAAAAATAAGTTTAAAGTAAGTTTTGAAATAAAATTGTTCCTCCACCTGAGAGTATTATTGCACTTAGAAATGGGCATCTGTGTCATGGTTGATTACATAATAAAATAAAAGAGGAAATTAGTTTAAAATGAATAAAAAGTCTAGAAAAAATTGTTGCTGGTAAAAGAGTCCCTCCTTTTTTTTATGCTGTTCCATCTTGTGTTGCTGCTCCCCAGAGTCTCATTCTGTTGCAGACACACACACACACACACACCTTCCAGATAAAATTGCATCTGGACATCCCCCCCCCCATATCTGTGGCAAACTACAGTAGTAGGCACATTTAAAAAAATAAAATAAGACAAAAAAATAAGACTTTGTGCCGTCTTCTCTCCTGATCTGCAAGTGTCCATACTTGACTCTTGCAGATCAGACTGTGCACTTGCCCTCCCTCCTTCAGCTTCCTTACAATATCCTTGAGTGGGATGATCGCAGTTGCAGTAGTGGGATGAGGGACAGCAGAGTATAAGAGCGATCAGCGGTCTGCAGTTGGGACTTGGGGCAACTGAAGAATGAACAAAGATATGCCTTCTGGGTTTTTTTATGTGTTTTATATGCCATGAGCAGGAAAGCCTGTGACGAGTGGAGGAAACAAAACAGGAGATGAGAGCGGAAAGACTAGTTCACGGCTGAGGTAAAACGTGCGACTAAATGGACTGCTGCCAGTAGCTGATTTCAAATTTAATTTAACCAAGCAGAAGAAGAACAAGAAAGTAACTGTTCGGGGTGCTATGGATATGGCTGACATTACTTCGTTTTTGAAGAGTGGGATTGGGTGGTGTCATTTGTTCACTAAGTGAAAAATGGCAGTTGGTTAGTAGAGTGCTGCGACAGGAGAAGAAATGGATAGCGCTGTCAACTAGGGAAAAATAAAATCAGATGATTTCCTTCTGTTTCATTTTATATTGCTGAGCAGCGGTGGTGGTAGTGTGTGTGTGTGTATGTCGGGGGTGAGGTAGCAGTTCAGTTCTTCTGTAGGCTCCCACAACTACTGCTTAGTACTAAGCAATAGAAAAAGGTGGCGGTAGTTCAAAATGAAAATTCTATGGGCACACTGATCTTAGTAATCAAACAGTACATGTGCCATTTGGACAGGGAGTTCTCACTCAACTACTGAGCATGGAGAGGGGCAGTATCTCTCGCTAAGCAAGAGAAAGAAAATGGTGGCTCTAAAACAGTGAACATTCCAAGGGCACAGTGATTTGAGAAGGTAATCAGGCAGCCAGAGACTGGGACTCATTAATTCCCGATCTCTGTTGCCTGATATCGGACCAGCTACCTGGTGGCATTAGCCAATCAGAAGTGAGAATGCCTCCTACCCATTTTCTAAAATAAACTATTTAATATGCCCCATTTAAACACTGCCAGCACCAGAAGAAAGTTCTGCTGATATTCTTCCATACACAGCTTTAAACTATACTATTTAATGTGCCCATTTAAACACTAACTGCACCAGAAGAAAGCTCTGCTGATATACTTCCCATACACAACTTTAAACTATACTATTTAATATGCCCCATTTACACAGTACTAGAACCAGATGAAAGTTCTGCTGATGTACTTCCCAAACAAAACTTTAAAATATACTCATTATGCTGCACAGCCCACTAATCCAGTCATCCTCTATTTTGAAGAGGAGCTCTTCACAAACAGCAGTACCGTGAAGTCTTAAAGTGAATGCTTTACTTTTTCTATCCCCAAAATGACACAGAATAACTGCTGCACTTTAACCAGTCACTATTTAATATGCCTCCCAGAATTTTAACTTGCTGTTTTGTAGCAGAATGCTGAAGATCATGTTTTCTAGTGACTGGAGACCTCTGAGATCCATCCAAACTCCTGTGCAACACACCAGATTTTAAATGGATGACACTTCATTCTACCCGTTTTTAAGAATGGTTAATGAGAGAAGCAGTAGGAGGAGAATTGCTTTGCTTAGAGCCAGAGTACCAAAACTAAATGCCTGATGTCACCTTCGGGTCCCAACTATTTGTACCAATACCAGCATCATCATCATCTACGTGGGTAACATGGACACGACAGCAAGAGCCACAGCTTTTGATGCTGCTGCTCCTAGCAGGCTATATGTACCACTGCATTAAGATTGCAGATTTGTGCAGGGGAAACACATTAAGCAATGTGAACTGACACTGAAAAAAACTCAAAGCATAAAGGCAGAATACACAAAAGAAATTATGCAGCTATATAAGACACCACAGTAATGCACAAAAGTAATAAATTACATGTGGTGTCATGTAAATGTAATTACATCTGCATAAAATCAATAATCACTCGGGGATAGTTACACATCCACTCTGTCCACTAAAAAAGAAAACTTTAATATTGTGCTTTAAATACAGTAAATTTAGTGGTCACCAAGATGTGAAGCACAGCCATGTCACAAAATGGCTTCCTTTTTAAGGCTATTTTTATTATTAAAATGTTGCCACGATAAAATAAAAATACATACACACTTTTTTTTATGCACACTATCTCTTGACCATATTAGCAACAGTACACTGCACACATTCTGTATTTTTAGTACATAATGAGCAAAATACAGACCTTATTTTAAGTGCATACTCAAGTCTCTCAAATACTGTTCTCACACACACACACACACATATATATATATATATATATATATATATATATATATATATATATATATATATATATATATATATATATATATATATCTACAGAGAGTGACAGAGAGAGGGAGGGAGGGAGAGAGACAGCTATATATAGATATATTCTTTGCAAAAAAACTGTGTTAATGCATCTATTAGGGTAACTTAACACCACAAAAGTAGGGAAATGTGGCATTAGGGTTTCCTACAGTGATGTCCCCCCACACCCCAAGTAACAAAAGGAAAAAACATTAAAGTTTTGAGTCTCTGGAGTCTTGGTGAATCATTGGTTGGGTCTTCCTTGGGGGATGTCAACCCTATTGCCCACTCCAATCCATCAGCAAACAACATCACACATAATCTCCTTTCATTACACAAGGCCCACAGGGGAGAGGGGGGAACATTAGGGTTGAAAGCCCTTAAGGAGGATCCCATCACTGATTTCCCAAGACTCTGGAGGCCCAAAACCCTATTTATTTTCCTTTTGCTATTTGGGGGAAGGGGGTTACGGTGGTAAACCCTAACGCTACATTTCCATACTTAAGTGGTGTTACGTTACTGTGATAGGACACAGGTGTACATGGGCAATGAGGTAGAGTGACACAATAGCAGTCCTTTATATAGTTTAAAATTTATTTTGTAATTTCACATTTTCTTCTGAAGCAGGACATATTTCATACAGCAAGCTCCTTGGAAATCACTTCAATTGTCTGAAGAATACATTTATATAGAATTTTACATCACTTCCTGGAGTTGTCTCCAGACCCTCCTCTCTCAACTCTCTCCTAGTCACATATACTCACCTCTAAGTGATATCTGTTCTTTTATACGATTCCACAGTCAGGTGATAAATTAACTCCACCCACCAATACATTTTCAATTTAATTTCTTTAAACACTGTAGTATTTTTTTTAATTTAAATAGGATAAACACATTTTTATTACTTTAGCAACTTACATGCTGTCAGCATGGTGAATTACAGTCTTTTTAGAAGTCTTTGTTTCCACTCTTTAGCATGAGGAAGAACCACCCCTTTAGCAACATTATTAAAGAATTCAGGGACTGGCCAGCTGGCTTCTAATAGAGTGCTGGAGCTGAAAGCCAGAAAGGTTGGACCTTAGGAGTTTCACAACGCCAACCACAACAAAATTATCCTCGCTTCCCAAGGACCCCAAAACAGCAGAAAAACACCTCATCTTAACTAAGGAGAGTATGTAAAACTCTAGTTGCTTTGTTTAAATCAGAAACCATCCTGCTGGAGTAAATTAAAGGGCTAAATACCCTCGTGACAGTGCGCATGTTCGAGTGGGTATTAATTACCAGCGCTCGCATTCGCACTGTCGTGTTTAGAGCTCAGTGACTAACTTTAAAGAAGGGGGAAAAAAGTTTTATTTACAGCTCTTAAAAAGAGCATTACGGGAGATAAAGATAAGAATCCAAAGTTTCTCAGCATTATTGCAAAGCCTGTCATATACAAGCAAGCCCAAGGAGGCACAGCAGGACAAAACAGGGCTTCTTTCAGATATTTTAGAGTATCATCCGTTTTTCAAAATGGAGGGCTTACTATGCAAACCCTAACCAGAACGGGCTAAAATAGGCATATAAGTTGGGATTAACTTATACAACATAAACAATGCTAAACATTCGGGGCTGGATATTCAAACTGCGTCATTCTGAGGTGCAAGCCCTTGCGCTGCGCAAAATAGTTGCGCGAGGTGTGGCGAGGAGATATTCAAAGGAGTTGCGCTATTGAGCAACTCCTTTGAATATCACCCCAGCCACAACCACTGTGCATGTGGCGCCATGAAACTTGCGCCACCGCAAGTTGTCAGAGTGGGAGCATTCAACTCATGTGGCTACACCATTGCACTACAAGAAAATCACGATATTCAAAAGGTGACATGCAAATGGGGCCATAATTCATGCAAGGCACAGGGGGGGCCATTTGCATCTGATTATGGCCCCATTTGCATGCCATTAGCATGTAGGTGCGCCGATCCCTGAGGACTTACGCCTGGCGCCCTGCCAGGCAGCAGCCGTCGGGGACCTACGCACCCTGCAGCCCGATCGCGGGCAGCAATGTGGCTCCCCCACCTCCTCCCTACATCTCCCTGGTGGTCCAGTGGACCAAAATGCCCGATCACAGGCAGAAAGTAAGTTGAACCCCCCCCGAACATGTCCCTAGTGCCCGATCACGGGCAGTAAGTAAGTGCCCCCACCCGAACATCTCCCTGGTGGTCCAGTGGACCGTAATGCCCGATCACGGGCAGAATGTAAATTGACACCCCAAACATCTCCCTGGTGGCTACTTGTCCTCCACCCCACCCACTCACGAAGCCCCACCATCTCGCCCCCGGCAGCCAGCGGGCGGCAGCATCCCACTCCTGTCGCCTCGTTTCTCGTAGACGGGATCGTCACAGGCTGTGACGCCTACAGGCAAGAGTCATGTGTTGTCAGATGAAGTTGAAGTCCAGATTTGTGAATGAATCATTCACAAATCTGGACTGTCATGTGTCAGTATGGCTGCACACCCATTGGCTCTTGCTCTGCACCACTGGCGCGTAGCCCACCGGCAGTCAGTCGGGCGGCGGCGGGCGGCAGGCGCAGTGGATGTTGCCATCACCGCCGCCGGGGAGCGGGTGGTGGGGCTTCGTGGGTGGGTGGGGTAAAATGTAGCCACCAGGGAGATGTTTGGGGGTGTCAATTTACATTCTGCCCGTGATCGGCATTACGGTCCACTGGACCACCAGGGAGATGTTCGGGGTGGGGCACTTTACTTACTGCCCGCGATCGGCACTAGGGACATGTTCGGGGGATTCAATTAACATTCTGCCTGCAATCGGGCATTTCGTCCACTGGACCACCAGGGATGTGAACGGGAAGGGGGGAGACATTGATGCCCACGATCGGGCTGGTTGGGGAGTACACTATGCCAGCGATCGGACTGGGGGCACAGGACTGAGTTGGAGGCCAGCCACAGGTGGCAGCTGCTGTGTTGCACCCTGCAATACAGCAGCTCACCTGTGGTGGCCCTCGACTTAAGCCTTTTTGGCTCAAGGTCCTGCAGGCCAGGTTGGGGTTAGACTTGAAGACCCCTGCACAGCCCGGTTGAATATCGGCTGTGCAGTTTATGCATGGTTCCTCCCCCTCCTGTTGAGCATGCATTCATTTGCCTTGCGCTGTTGCTCAGTCTGTTTTCAGTGGCGCAACTGCCTCCTGCTGAATATTGCAGAATGGCGCAATGTAGGACTTGAGCATGCGCAACCCTGTTGCGCATGGCTCAACCCTTTTGAATATCTGGCCCTCATTGTCCAGAAGAAAACAGGACTCTTATTACAAAGAGCACAGAAAATCTGACCTTTTTGGGGGGGGGGGTTACAGCTACAAACGCTTGCAACTGCAAAGACATACAGGAGCTCAGCGACAAAACCAAAAAGAAAAAGTCACATTATCTAAGAGCTCCTGCCAGAAAACAAAACGAGGGACAGAGGAGAGAACCAAGAGGTTCTCAATATTATTACACAACTTGCAAAGCTCAAGCAAGCCCATTTCCCCAAGGCTGACATTTCAGCTCGTCGGCATACATTTCAATTTGGCAATATTTTTCTAAGAAGACTGACTCGCCCTGAGAATATAACATATTTTCATACAACCGGCTGAATATTTTACTACAGCTTTTAGCCAACTGCCAAAATACTTTTTAACCCCCCCAAAATAAAAAGGGACAAAGAAAGGGGTTTCCGATAAGCAGCAAATCAGAAGGAAATGCCATTCATTCATAAAACAAGAGAAAAAACGTCTATACATCAAAACGGGTGAACGAAGCAGACCGCTTTTAATATTTAGAAAGTTTCTGACCTCAAAATGGGACACTATTAATGGTGCCTTTTTCAATTTTAACCTGACAAAGCCCTTTTCTTTATTTTATTGGGCCCTTGCATCTAAAAGCTAGGGCACTACTGTGAATCCCTGCTACCCATAGCCTTTACAAAGAAAAAAATTCCTCCACTATAACGAAAAGGCTAATCTTCACAGCCTAACCATACATAAACATAACTTTCTAAGGCAGCTGTAAATAAACCAGCTGCAAATACATATAAAGGAAAACAAGAATTAAAACAAAATCCTATATAACATCAACCCCCCAGTTCATCACAGAGTCACTCTGTGACATTTACCCTAACTGGTACATTAATGCAATTTTTCAAAGATTTGCTTACTTTTTTTTTAAATAGTAAACTTTATTGAGGAAAATATAAAACAGAAAACAAAACTAAAGACACTAGACAGAACATACATCGAACCAGGATATTGCCTGTCTCGTCAACATTCGGGTACTAATCCGTACTGTGATATGTTGATACAAAAGTAAGTTCAAAGTCATGGATTGAGTACAGAGTCATTGATGAATATTGTTCACAGGAAAAAGAAGTTTAGGATAATGTTAAGTGGACTGATAGTAGGTTATGCCTTTAACAAGAGAAAGAGTCCAGCATTCTCATCTCTTTAACTAGAGCTTTGCAGTGTGATGCATGTAGCAGATCATCTTCTCCAATTGTAAAGCTTCTAACATAGAGTTGTGCCACTCCTGGTAAGAGGGAACCCTGTCATCCATCCAGTTTTAAAGGATCAACTTTTTAACCATAGCTGAGAGAGATGTAGTATTTTCTGTTACAAAAATTGTGTAGCGGTTAAGTCCCAGCAGACAAATTGGGGGGGTGTCCTTCAATCTCAACAAGGGGTTCAGGTCTGCTTTGACTTCTTCCTATAGGGGTTTGGCTTTAGGGAAGTCCCACAGGATATGCTTGAGGGAGCCTCTATCTCTTTGGCATCTTGAACAGAGGTCTGTGCAAAGTTTGCCCATCTTTAAGTGTGTAACTGGGTGTAGTAAAGATTGTGGCTGATTTTGAATTATATGAGCCTGAGGCTGTCAAACTTATGGAATTTGTATGCTCCCTTCAGAATGGCAGCAGTGGTGCCATGGGTCTCAAGCTCTAGAAATTTGGTTTGCCAATAAGAACAGGTGGAGTTAGGTACTGTGGTAAAGGGCAGAAGTTTTTTGTAAATTATGGAGGTGGCATGTCTATGCATTGATAGTCTGCATAGTTCATCCCATTTCCTGAACTTCCCGGTGTCCCAGGGTTTGGGGCCTAGGATTGTTGATAGCATATGTTGCAGCTGGAGATAGGGGAAAATCAGAACTTGGGCAGGGGTAAGCTTTTGTTGGAATTTGTGGTAGAAAATTAAGGAGTTGCTCTCCATTGAGGAACTGAGGGAGCAGAGCTCAATAACACTCAGCAGTTTGGCTAGAAGTGTTTTGTTTTGTATCTTGAAGTTGTGGTTCCCTGTTAGTGGTTGTGACAGGTCTACTCAGGGCAACTGCCCAAGAGATTGTGGAGTTGTTTGCTGACTAAAATTGAAGCGCTGATGAGAGAGGATTTTAGGGTTGGGGGAAGGACTTTGTAAGGGATACACATGAGGGCCTGCTTATTGATGCGGTTATTTGGCATACTGTAGGTCTGCTTCCATTATATTCCATTTTGGCTGGTACACTACAGCCTCATTTTGATCTGTGTGGTTTCTTCACCATAGGAGCAGGCCAGTATGGCCCACCAGGTAGTGTAGCCTGAAGTCTGGAAATTGGAGCAATTCCCGTAATACAGACAGTGTGGGAGGGATAGATTGCTCTGGGTTATCCAGATGTAGGAGTATGTCATCAGCATATGTGGGGATGTTATATCTGTGGCCTCCGACTTTCATACCCATTATTCTCTCCTCTGGCTTGATCCTTCTTGTGAGGGGTTCCAGGTAGAGGCTGAACAAGTAGGGGGAAAGGAGTCAGCCTTGTTGAGTGCCTTTTTGTAGGTCTCAGATTGGGGAGATGACTTCTTTACAAGATATTTTGACTGAGGGGTTGGAGTGTAACAGGTTGACCCAATTTATAATGGCTGAGGGGATGCCAAATTCATTCAGGGTCTTAAACAGAAAGGTCCAGGAAACTGTATTGGAGGCTCTCTATGTCCAGGGAGAGTAAGATCACCAGGATTTTAGTGTCCCTGGATGCTGCAAGTATGTGGGTCAGTTTCTGCAGCTGGTCAGATGCTAACCTACCCTGCATGAAGCCTACTTGCTCAGGGTCTATTAGTGGGCCCCAGACTGTGTTCAGTCTTGTTCCTAGGATTTTGGCCAGGATTTTTAGATCAATATTAAGGAGTGAGGTAGGCCTATAATTATCCATGAGAGTTAGGTTTTTGTCCAGTTTGGGCAGTAGTACAATGAGGGCCTCCTGCAGGGAGGAGTCCAGTTCTGCATTTGTTTTGACTTCATTGAAATGTAGTGCTAGGGGGAAGAAGAGATCCTATGCCAGGGATTTGTAGAAGTTTGGGGAGAACCCATCCAGACCCAGGGCTTTGTCCAAAAGAAGGGAAGCTATAGCATGCTGAACCTCTTGTTCTGTTAGATGGGCTCCTTGTCTATCAAGGTGCATGTGGGTGAGCTTGGGGAAATGGGTCTGTCAGTGGAATTGCTGAATTTTGTCTGTAGGGAAGGGAGTTTCTGTGGAGTAGAGTTCATCATAAAAGTCTCTGACTGCCAATGCAATGTCCCCAGGGTGAGGGAGTGACTGTTTTTGGCTTGGATTGTGGGGATAGTTTTTCTCATCTCTTGTCGCTTAATTCTAAAAGCCAGCAGCTTCCCTGCCTTTGCCCTCTGGGCCACGTACTTGGTCTTGGCTCTAAAGATGGCAAGTTCAGCCTGTTCCCATAGGAGTTCCCTATATTTGGCCCTAGTCGCATGGAAATGTAGGTAGGTAATTGGGCAGGTATCTCTAGAGATCCTTCTTTTGAGGTCTCTGATGGTGTGTATGAGCTGTGTAAATTCTGCTTCTCTTTTTTTTCTGGTTGGAGGCTAGACATAAGTTCACCCATTAGAGTGCAATTAAATGCTCCCTATACTCTGGATGTTTTTGTGTGGCAACTGAGTGAGTAAGTGTTAATTTCAAAAAAGAGTTTAACATGGTCATTTATCATTTTGAGGCTGTGTTGGTCATTTATCAGGTTGTTATTAAGTCTCCAGATTTTGTCACTATTAGCCTGCTCAAGGGGCAGCAGGGAAAGGGTTACTGGGGCATGATCAGAAATGACTCTGGGGCAGATCTTACAGACCATGGTTACTCTAAGAATACAGTAGTTTGACTTGCTCAAAAGAAATCAAGTCTGGATTAGGAGTCATGGGCTGATGATCAGAATGTATATTCATGGAAGTTAGGGTGAAGAACTCGCCATATATCCACCACACCCAAAGAATCCTGAATTTCCCTGAGGGCTCTCTGAGAGGGGGAGAGGTCCAATCATCTGGATTTGGATTTGTCTATGTTGTTATCTGGTACCAGATTCAAATCACCTGCTACTAGAGTGGGGAGATTGAGCATAGCGGACGGAGTGGTTAGGAGGGATGTGAATAACTGTGGTTCTTCTGTGTTTGGACCGTATACCAAAGCAAGAATTAGTTTCAGTTGGTCTAGCTTGCCCCTTACCACCACATATCTCCCAGAGAGATCCATATGCTGGTCAAGGGCTTGGAATGGCAGGGTTCTTTGGATTAAAATGACAACCCGTGCTCTCTTGTTGATCGTTCCAACTGCAAACACCTACCACACCCATTCCCGTATCCAGAGTAGTGCTTGATGGGATGTTGTGTGTGTTTCTTGGAGGAAGGTGATTTTGATTTCCAGGAACCTGAGATGACTGAGGACTTAATAAGGCTTTTTCTTTTGTTTGTTCCCCTGTTAAGTTCCAGATTATGCACTTGTAAAACTTAGCCATCAAGCTTGATGTGAGGTAGTTGTGGGTGTGTCTGGATGGGTGGTAGTGGCAGGGGTTACTATTTGAGCTGCCAGGGCACACTAATTGTTTGGGTTTCAAGACAGTGGTGCTGTGCACCCAGCTTAAGTATGAGTTCCTGTACCTTGGAGAGGGCATGACTTTCTGAGACAATATTAGCAATACACTATGTGTAGGAGACAAAATATACAAAATTAAATACAACACACAACATTTGCTGTACTCTACTGCTATGACTATGACTATTCCAAAAATAACTAATAATATGGCTAACAGAGACCTGACAAGGGGTTTGGACTTGTATGTGGTGGCTGTTGCTGCATCAGAGAACTTGCTACCGTCAGAGCAGCATCAGAGAGGTCGGCAGCTGGAGTCACATTAGAGGAGGGCTTCTGCCAGAGCTGCATCAGAGGGTCAATGGCCACAGCCGCAGTAGAAGAGGGCTCTCAGACCGCCACAATGCCAACTTTAAATGGTGCGGCTAGGCTTTAAAAAGCCTAGAGCCCAGCGACTAAAGAAAGGACTTGTGTGCGGCGGTTCTTACTACATCAGGAAAATCGCTCTCCCACCAGAGCAGCATCAGAGAGGTTGACAGCTGGAGCTGCATTTTCACTGGAGCAGCATTAGAGGAGTCAGCAGCCAGAGCCGCATTAGAAGAGGGCTCCTGCCAGAGCTACATCTGGGAAATCAGTGGCCGTAGCCACAGAAGAGATGGGATCCCACTGGAGCCACATCAGAGGTGTCAGTGGCTGCAGCTGCAGTAGAGGATGCTCCCTGCCTGAGGCAATCAGAGCACCATGTCAAAGGGTGCCACATTTAAACAGTGCAGCTGGGCTTTAAAAAGCTCAGAGCCCAGCCGCTAAAGAAAGGACTTGTGTACAGCAATTGTTGCCACATCAGGGAAATTGTTCCTGCTGAAGCAACATCAGAGGGGTCAGTGGCCAGAGGTGCATTTTTGTCAGAGCAGCAACAGAGGGTTTGGCAGCTGTAGCCACATTTTCTCATGCCCTCCAACCCCCACCACTTCTAATAATTGAATACTCACTGGGCTTCTCCCTGAAGGGACTGCACCAGTATCATACAAGTGGGGTCAGAAAACTACTGGAAGGTACTGTATCTCTGCAACAGGACAAGGAGTTGACTGAACTGGAATTGGGAGCTTAAGGACTGGCTGTCAAGAGTGTATACCTTCTACAGTGGATGGGCTCATTTAGGCTGAAGCTCAAGGAGGGTGAGCTGATCTGGAAGCCTTAATCTATTAAATGTTGGCTATTAGTGGGTGGGTCTGATAGGAGCCCTAATTAATGTATGTCACAAGGTTAACTGGAAAGACAGCTGGAGTAACACTGATCTATAGTGTTACACCGCTAGGACTGTCATAGCTATAACTTACACTGTTATCACTGTTGAATGAGGGTGGAAGGGAGCTGGATGTCAAGAATGTATACCTTGTACAGTGGAGGCGCTCATTTAGGCTAGAGCTCAAGGAGGGTGAGCTGATCTAGAAGCCTAAATCTATTAAATGATTGGCTACTAGTGAGTGGGGTTGATAGGAACCCTAAATAGTGTATGTCACAAGGTTAATTGGAAAGGTAGCTGGAGTAACACTGATCATATGTTAGTATCTATAATTTACACCGTTAGGACTTTCATAGCTATAACTTATACTGTTATCACTGTGGAATACGGGTGGAGGGGAAGCTGGAAGGGAAGTACTACATCACAGGGGTAGTGGGAGGAATTAGGGGGATTTTCAAAGGGAGGGAGTGAATAGGGTACTTAGTACTAATATTGGAAAGGGGAGGAGTTTGTGTTACTTGGGAGAAAAGGCACCTCATACTAATATTGGATCGGGAGGAGTTTGAGTACTTGTGAAGTAAGGGACTCTGTTACTTTTGAACTAAGGGACTCATCTGTACTAAGGGGTACACTCTGGCGAAGGGGGTTCCAGCACAGAGGTCAGAGCACTGGTGCAGAGACTAGTACATTACCAATGTGAAATGCTAGGGTAGGCTACAGGAGCAGGGTACAGAGCCACAGAGCAGAGGTTGGCAGCAGGGAAGGGAAAGCTGGGGCAGGGGGCAGGAGGACCACAATTGAACTAGGATGGGAAGAACAGTGGGTTATAATGGATGTGGGGTGGCTAGCTGGATGGAAACATTATGGAAGCTAGGGGGGTGTCCTATTTGTCACAAGCTGAGGGGGCTGGAGGCAGATTTACTGTGGCTAGTAAGGGAGCTGAAGAGGATTGGGGAAGGGAGGGAGACAACTGCAACAGGATGGCCACCTCCTCAGGGAATCAAAGGTATAGAAGCAGTAGCAATGGAGTGGATGGGGAATAGGGCAAAATGTTGTAGAGGCAGGAAGGAGGTTTCTCAGGATACAAAGAGGGGAGAACCAGGCAGTAGAAGTTCAGGGTCAGTAAATATTTGCAGTGCTGGCTTCTTTGGGGGAAGATAAGGAAGGGGCCCTCTGGGAGGGGGAAAGTGGGGAAGGAGGTATTTTAAGCCCAGGAGGCACCAGTCAGACAGAAGAGGGAGACAGGGGAATGAGGGAAGGGTAAATAGATATGGGGGCAGAAGGGGAAACACAGGGAAAGTGACAGGGAGTGGGAACCCAACAAGGAGGAGGGAAGGATGCTGAGTCTGTTATGGGGGGTGAAACCCACATAAGGGGGACAAGGAGGGAGGGCGTAGGACTAAAGAAAAGGAAAGGGACATGGCTGATGAGGCAGACCAGCTGGCAGCGGCAGAAGGCACAGCAGAATGGACAGATTTAGCAGTGATTTGGCAGGACAGGGGGGTTTCAGAACAGGGGTAGTGATATTTGTATGGCTGGGGGGTCCAAATGTGAGGAGAAGGGTGGGGACGTAGTGCTGGGGGACACAATTTCAATTTAAGTTTATTGTTCGACATATATTGTCATTACATACACAAAGTTAAAAAATGCAATATCAATACAAATATAGAAAAATGCTTTATACATTAATATTTAAGGACAGGTTGAAATAATAAATACACACATACTCATAGTTTCATATACACATTACTTATCACAATAAAATGGATGCTTCTCAAAATTGTGATGCCTAAGTGTCATTATCAAAAAGTGCATCAAATTTTGACCCTGGCAATCTCCAGTTAGCATATCTAGATACAGAGTAGAATTATTATACAGTACAATGTTTCAGAACATACACCCCAATACTAAGTTAGTACGTGAGCACCTTGGACATGAAAGACAGAGCAAACTTAGGCCCTAACAAACTCTTAAATCCTTAACAGAAATAAGGCGTGTAAATGGAGTAGATGGGTTCGGGTCTGATTACCTACACCCCTGAGTTAAACTATAATCTCAAATCTTATAACGAGAAACAGGATCTTACTAAGGGATCAATTAATTATGGTCTTTGTAAGGCGCATTTCAGTCTTATTTTTTTAGCAGCAATAAAACATTCTGCTAAATCAGTGAGAATTTGTGGATTTTCAGAATTTAGTAGATCAAGAAAGTAATGTGAAGGTATAATATATGAGGATAAATATTTGGCTATGTATATCTTCCTTATTTTTTCATACCATTGGCATCTTATGAGTATATGATGCAAGTCTCCAGGTTCATTTAAATAACATAAACAGTTAGAAGAAGTAGGAATTTGTTGAGAATATCTGGCAGTTAGTATGCAGCTGGGAAATAACTCAAATCTTTAAAAGTTCAGAATTTGCCTGTGAATTGGGTTGGTTATTAGCAGTAAATACTCTTTGAGAGAGTGTTCCTGTATATTGTTAATTAACCACTGTGCAACTTCTAATTGTTTTATCTTTTTTTAAATCAGTTTGCCTATCTTCTCTTGAAACCACTGCAGAGACAACTTTAGCATAGTTTTTATGTATTTTTATTGCATGATCAGCCCAGTATTGTAAACGAGTAAGATCATATCTCTCAAATAAGGAATATACGGTTGACAACCACCCATACCTTATCAGATCAAGATATGCTATTTTTTCTTTTATATACGATGCAACAATAGAGCCAGTTGGTGCATGTGTTATATTGGTCCAGAACTTTATAATTCTTGTATGACTTTTTTGCCATGAACATAATTTGACCAAGACGGGGCCCTTACCCATGCATTAGCTACTGAAATAGGTAATCCTAAGGTTTTATTGTAAACTATATTAATAATGGATTCTAAAGTATGTAAACTAGAAACTCTCAAGTTTTCAATAGCATAAAGCCCTTGGTTTATTAGTTTACTATCTATAGCCTTAATCATTGGCTCGATTGCCATACCACCATAAGTTCTGTTAAATTGAAGAAGGACAGAAGATGTAATCCTCATTTTTGCTGCTGCAGTTCTAATATGCTTATTGCAAGAAATTATATTCGATATCGTGACCCCTAAATAAGTGTATTGATTAACAAATTCCAATGGTTGATTAGTCAAAAACAGACTTCTATACTTCTTTCTAGAAACTATGACCATAACTTTAGTTTTTGTTTTATTAATTTTTAGTTTCAATGCAGTGCAAAGAACATGTAATTTACAGAGACTTCTTTGTAGACCTAATCTTGATGCTGCAATAAGTGCAAGGTCATCAGCATATGCCAAAACTGGGATAGAATGTTCAAGAACTCTGGGCATGTGGTGTAAAGGATTAATAAATTCTTGTCAAAATACAGTTTATATAGAGATTGAATAGTGTCAGTGCCGGCACACACCCTTGGTGAATGCCAACATTAGTAGAAATTTTCTCTGAGAGACCGCCATTATTTGTTGTATCTTATCTTTTTTTTTTACAACTTTATTTCATTTATTTATTCACTTCAAATCAGGTTTACAACCTTTGAGTCAGAGACTCATTTACAAAGGCACCTCGTCGCAGGGGGGGCAGACTCCAAGACAGTTATTACAGTGAAGATTAAAACAGAGGATAACATTACAGGTGCAGTAAAAGGAACATTTAACATAGATACACTTAGGTTACATAATGTAGTTGTTTGTATGTTACTTAAATTACATAATGTTACAAAATTGTGAGTTACACTCATGGATATAGTAGGTCCTCAGAGAAGACAGCGGGTTACATCCCTGTTTGGAATTAGTAGGGAAGGAGTGGGTCTGGGGAAGGGAGAGGCTGTTTAGTGGATGTTGTCAAGCCAAGGAGCAAGGCGGGCGGGTATCACAGGTTACAACAGGGGGTTAGTTGCACCTACAACAGTGGGTATTAAAGATATGATTCCAAAGGGCTGTTTTGAAGGAGCCAATTTTTGGCAAGTTGGAGATGCAGCTAGGGAGGGAGTTGAACCAGGTGGGGGCTTGGTAGACAAAGGATCTCTGGGCAAAAGAGGTCTTGGTTCTGGGCACCTAGAAAGTGGCCATTAACAGAGCTATGGGTGGTGATGGATGATGATGACTGCTGTAGGGAGGTGGAGACCCCCGGGAGGGAGAGTCCTAGCAGTGATTTCTTGGTGAGAAGACAGGTCTGGTAGAGCAGTCGCTCCTCAAAGTTGAGCAGATTGGTGGTAGTATAGAGAAGGCAGATGTGAGTTCGGCTGGGGGCACTGGTCAGGAGCCTACAGGCCTTATTGATGGAGAGATGGATTTTGGAGAGGGCAGTGTTGACAGCTGCGGCGTAGATGGGCAAGTCATAGTCCACGAAGGACAAGATGAAGGAGATGATGGCCAGCCTGAGGGCAACCTGAGGCAGGCACTCCCTGTGCCAGTATAGCAGGCCAATCTGAGAGTTAATGGTGGCTGACAGGGCATTAATGTGGGTGTGGAAGGAGAGGGCAGTATCGAACATGATGCCTAAGTACTTGTATGTGGTCACTTGTTCTTGCGGGTACAGAATGCTGGGGATAATCAAGAGGGGGTATTTTTAGCTTTATTTTGGTGGTGGGAGAAGAGCATTGATTTGGTTTTCATTTGGTTAATGACCAGTCTGCGGTCACCGAACCACCTTTCAGCTTGGTTGTAAGCTTGCTGGAGGGATAATTGGTAGGAGGTGGGATTGGAATGTGAGGCAACAAGGACTGCATCATCGGCGTAGAGGAGCATATTACTGGTACAGGAGCTAGGGAGTGTGTTGAGGGACAGACTAAAAAGTATTGGATCCAGGATGGAGCCCTGAGGGACCCTGGAGTGAACAGGAAGAGTGGTGGAGAGGGAGCTGCTGATCTTGACACACTGGGATCTAGCAGAGAGGTAGCTAGGGAATCAGGAAATGGGACCACCAGAGAAGCCAAGTTGGTGGAGAAAATAGAGTAGAAGGGGATGACAGACAGTGTCAAAGGCCTTGGAGAGGTCAATGAACACTGCTCCTTCAAGGCTGCCAGAGTTGAGAGCAGCATGCAGGTATTGGGAGAATTCCAGGAGAGCCGTGGTTGTACTGTGTCCTGGGCAGAAACCATGCTGCTCTGAGCACATAATGTTGTACTTAGTTAGGTATTCAGAGAGCTGGATCAACACCACTTTTTCAAGGGCTTTAGAGAGTGGGGGGAGGATGGAGATTGGCTGGTAATTGTTGGGGGTAGACTGGTCCCCACTCTTATGTATGGATGTGATTTCAGCAGTTTTCCAAGCACTTGGGAACTGACCCAGGCATAGATACCAATTTAGAAGGTCAGTCAGGTGGACTAGGACTTTGTCCAAGACCACACGGAGGATCCTAGAGTCGAGGGGGTCACTGCTGGGGTTATTGCTGCCTAAGGCTTTTAGCAGGTGCGGCCTGGCTTCTTGGGGAGATAGGGTGCACAGGTAGAATGGTGGTGATGCAGGACCAGAAGGAGAGAGGTGGGGATTGGGTCAAAGAAGCTGCTGTGGAGGACCAAGTTTAGGTCAGAGAAGGCAGTGTTAAGGCAATCAGCTATAAGGAGTGGATCTGTGGTGGGGGTGCCATTGATGGAGAGCTGAGATGGTGGGGGGGGGAGCGGGACTTCCCATTTAGCTCTTTCATATTATCCCAGAAGGTCCAGGCTGAACCCCAAGTGGAAGCAAGGGTGGTCTGGTAGTGCTCTGCCTTGGCCTGCCTCATGGCCCAAGTGCACTTATTGTGTTCTGTGTTGTAGGCCTGTCTAGCAGATGCCTTTCCAGATTCCACAGCAATGTGCCAGAGATTATCTCTGTTTTTGAGTCTCTGGAGGAGGGGTGGGGTGAGCCATGGGGCATTGAATTTTTTGGAGCGGATCGAGGTGAGGGGGCGAAAAGGTCTCAAGCCTTACAGAAGGCATTTGTGAAGTGGTCAAGAGCTGAGTCAATGTCAGAGGTGCACTGGATAGGGGACCAGTCTTACTGGGTTAGGTATTGTTTTAATTTTCTTAGGTTGCCGGGGCATAAATGGCAGCGTAGAGTGGCCTGGGACACTGGCTTCAGAGTGGAGGATGACCAGAGACAGAGGACTGAGGAGTGATCACTAAGAGAGTCGGGGAGGACAGTGACATCCCGGATTTTGTAGGGACAGTTAGGTATAACAACATCTAGGAGAGTGCTGGTGCCAGTAGAGTGGTTGAATCTGGTGGGCTGGGTGACTAACTGGGACATATCCAGGGCAGCAAAGGAGTCCCTTATATGGGAGGCAGTGGATGCAAGCCAGTTAACATTGAGATCACCTAGGATGACTTGCTCTACTTTGTGAGGGAGAGATGTGAGATAGTCAATGAGGGACTGGTCCGCTTGGTTTTGATTCCTCGGGGGGTACGTAGGAGACCATGAGGAAGAGAGGGCCTCGGGCGGGGTCAGGTGTGATTTTTAAGGTGAGGGCTTGGCCTCCATAATCAAGTTTAGGAGCTGGGAGTGCCTGACGTATAAGGGAGTCCCATACGAGTAGTGAAAACCACCACTGCATTTGCTTACTCGGTCTTCCCTGTAGGTGGTATATCCAGGGATGGTGATAGCAGAGTCGGGGGTGGATTTGGAGATCCTTGTCTCTACCAGTGCAATTATGTCAGGTTGATGTTGAATGACTGGAGGGCAGCAGATTTCTTTAGGAGACAGCAAATTTTAAGGATGCAAAGCGGAAGCCAGTTGCAGTACAGGGTTTAGAAGGTCTGGAAGCCATAGGTACTGGGTTTGGGTGTACATTACCAGATAATAATAATAGCAGTGTAATTATTCTGGTTAGTGGCTGGTGGTGATGGAGACCCTTGGGTCGACACCCAGCTGAGGACTTTACAATCAGGGTGCATGGGATAGATAAAGTGTGAAGGGTTGGAATGGCAGGGGAGAGCTGGGTCCAGGTCAGGCCTTGGAGGGCAGAGGGAGTGGGGTTGTTGGCAGGGTGGGGGTGTTGGGGGTCACAGGTGTGTCGAGGGTGGGAGAGGGCTGAGTCACTGTGGGGTAGTCTGGGGATGAGGTGCCTAGTGTGGAGGAAAGGTGTTCCGGTAGGTGTGAGGTCTTGGCCCTGTGGAGCCTCTTTCAGGCATTCTGCCCATGTCCTGCCCACCTGAGGCCCCTGACCTGTGCCTCTTCTCTCCCCCACTCCCCGCAGCTGGTACCCCTGGTTTAACCCCTCCAGGGTGGGGCCGCCTCTCCTCTTGGGTGCTTCTACATATCTGTTTCTGGCTGCAGGTGAGGGCCTAGGTGAAGGAATTGGAAGGCCAGGCGAGGTGGACCCGGCAGAGGGCATGGGGGACAGGTGCCATCCCCTACCACATGGAGCCAGTATTTTCTCTGTTCTGGTGGCTTCTCCCTCCCCCAAGCATGTGCATTGCTGATGTTGTGGTGCATGGCAACCCTGCCAGCATCAGGCATGCTGGACATTGTGCAGCCTATGCACTGCAGCGCTCCTGATCTCCACCAGGAGCTGCTGGTGAGCCAGGTTATCCACCACCCTCCCCCGGGGGGAGGAGAGCAGTTCTGTGGGTGCTCAATCCTCTCCCCATCCCTGCTGACCCCTGGCGCCTGAGCTCGCTCCCAAACTCGGGTTGCCGGCGTGGCACAAGGTTTGTCGTCCAGCGCCTCAACCCTCAGCACCACCGGGTCAGGCTGTTGTATCTTATCTTAACCCAAGTTTCACTGTAAAGTCTTTTTATAAGATTTATTAGATTAGAATCTATACTGAGGGCCTCCATACTAACCCATAATAAATCTCTGGAGATCGAGTCAAAAGCTGAGGTAAAATTGTAAAAGTCAATAAACAAAGGTTTATTTTTTAATTTGCAATTCTTTTCAATAATATTTAGTAGTATAAAGATTTGTTTAGTTGTCCCAATATTTTTTGAAAGCCTGCCTGTAAAGGGGATATGATCCTGTTACATAAGATCCATAGTTGCAACTGATTTAGTAAGATTTTAGAATAAATTTTAGCCATATTGTCTCTATTAACTTATTTGGCGGTAATTTGCAGGATTGCCTCTATTTCCTTTCTTGAAAACTGGAACAGTGTAGCTACCCTTCCAGGAATCTGGGGTGAAGCCATACATTATGAACTTGTTAAACAAGTCCATAAGAGTAATTTCCCACCACACTGGAGAAGTTTTATAAAAATCAATTGATATTTGATCTGGGCCTGGTTATTTGTTTGGCTTGCTACTGTAACAGCAGAAAGGGTTTCTTAAGTTGTGATCCAAATGTTTTCATTATTAATTAGAGTCATGTGATAAACAGATGTTTCACTAGACTTGTAGAAGATATTACTGAAAAAAATGTACCAATGTTGTTACTGTAATAGAAGCCTCATAGTTCTTTTTGTAATTTTTTGTCCCAGTAGCAACTAACTTCCAGAAGGTGCTATCATTTTTTGCTGTATTGCACTTAGCATTTTCTTTCACAAGTCTAGCTGATGATTTTTTGTTTCTGAACAAGGTCTCTATATAATTCCCTACTTTTATTTAGCTTCTTAATATTCTCTTGCATTGGGTGATTTTTTTAAGAATCTGTCCTGATTGGTCAGCTGCTTTTTCTGAGCACGACAGGTTTTATAAAACCAGTTATGATATCATAACTTATCTGGTTTGTGAGTTGATCTGAATTCAGCTAGAAGACAATCCTACTGCTGAACTATTTCGTGATGAATATTCTCAGGGTCAGGGTCAGTAGAGATCAAATATTCAATTATTTTGGAAAAAGGTTTTATATTTTTTTTTCAGTTTGTCCTTAGGGATCTGATTCCATAAAATAATTTTCTTATTATAAATTTCCATCTGATCTGTTTTGTCTCTACTCAACCTACCTCTGAGCTTTCTGTTTAAGCAGAAAGGGAAATTATCAGTCTCAGGCCTAGAATTTATTTTAAGGTCAAGATATTTATAGTAATTGTACAGAGACACAAAAATAAAATATTTCCTGGAATGACCATTAGGAGTGAAACATATAAAATCACCTAACCTATCCGAAGGTAATCTACCATATACAATGATCAAGTTTAGTGAATGTAAAAATGTAGTTAAATAGTTGTTGAAATCTGTGTTTCTGGGATCTTGCAAGTTCTTCGGGTTGATTCCATAAACCTCCTCTTGTAGTTGGACCATTGAATTATCCAATTCACTGTCCTGACCTAATCTAATATTAAGATCTATAAGGACTATTATTTCTAAATCATTATAATGGTTATTCATCTCTTCTGTAGCCTCTGCAAGTTTGGACAACAAATTATCATCACAAAGAGAATTTTTCACCAGGTTATAGAGGTTCACAAAAAGGACCATCTCATTCCAGATTTCCACCATTATTAGAAGATAGTTTTGAGTCAGAACAGTATTCCTAATTAGTATATGATCATGAAACATAATATAAGTTAGTAGGCCCCAAACGAAACGGTCCATGTTTGATTTTCTAATAGTGGGAAAATGAAAGAGATGATAACCATTAAGAGCTAAGTTATGTAACATGCCCAAGATATGTCAGGATTCCTGTAAGTTAATTATATCATGCTTCATTAGATAATTAATACATTCAGAATCTGCTAATTTTGTTGCAGACCCTGGTATGTTCCATGAAGCGATAAGTAGTACATTCTCATTGTCCAGCAAATAATTACTAGTCTGCTCTGAAGCAGAATCCAATTTGTCACAGGGGCTTAAGTTTGAAGCTGTAGGTTGCGAATATCGAAGGTGTAGTCAGGTATTACAATCAGTAAGGACCCAAAATCTATTTACCAAGGGTAATGAAGTAACAGCTAGCCTTGTGTGATCAAATGTCTGCTTTGGACAGTGGGTCCTAAGGGTCTCACTTGGGTTGAAATTATTAATAAGATTGTTATCAGCTTCAAAAATATTATTAGGCTTTACCAAAAGCAAGCCCATAGTATCCACCATTCTACTTTTCAGTAGTAACTTCTCAGCGATCACAGAGTCCTTAACCCATATATCAGTTTGTTAACTATTTTCATGTCTGGTCACCTTGAGAATACCTCTCTCACACAACTGTACCTGCAAAAAAGTTCAAAACAATTTACAGAGAGACCCTCGAAGTCTGTAATTGTTTTCTATAGGGTTACTCTCAAGACCAAACATTCAATCCTGAAAGGAGTGAGATGGGGAAGTAAAGTGGAGAGGCATAGTCGAATATGGGTGGAATCAGCATATGAACTGACAGTGTGTAGGGAAGGAAAGTCTATTCTTTTTTTTCTTCTTCATTCAGATGTTTATCCACCTTAGCCCTGGCAGGGGCTTTGGTCCTCCCGAGGGAGGAACTCTCTCTCTCAGTTAGCTGACCCTGGTGTTTTCCCCCATGGCTTGCCCCCTGTGGTGGGGCCAGGGAAGTGGCACCCCCTCCCTGGAGACCCAATCCAGAACCCTGTGGTCAGCCTGCAGTGTGGCAGACCATCAAGGAGCCCTGCCATGCTTGCTTTCCTCCTGCTTTCCCCGCCCCCTCCCTACTGACGTATTCATGTTGGAGAGTGCCTCCCAACCAGTATTACCCTCTAGTCACCACCAGAGGGCAATCAGCGAGCAGGATGACATGTATCCTCCCCCCTCCCCCGAGATAGGAGAGCAGTCCTCTGGATGCTCAAATCCTCTCTCCCCCTGCCAACCCCGATGACCCAGGCTTGTTCCCTAACCCAGGTCGCTGGTGTGGTGTGAGGTGTGACATATTACATTTGAGTAAGATGGGGCCAGGATTATTGAAACAGAGGCTGGAGGAATACATAGCAACTAAAGTGGATTTAAACTAGGTGCGGGGTAAAGTGAGAATGCAGCACAAAAGCAGGGCCACCAGAGAGGGGAGCCGACTGAGTGTACCCCCTAAACCAACAGGGAAGGCACCACGGGAGGGTCACAGGGGGGTTAAGGGTGGGGAGGATCGGGGTGGGGAACGGGGGGGAACAGGTTGGAGGGTTGTCTCACTGATTGCAAGAAGCCTGGGGAACAAATCAGCTGAGTTGCCAAGGCTCTCTTGACAGGTGGGGTGGTTGGACATTGCAGCCATCATGGAAACCAGGGACACCCAATACCAGGACTGGGATCTGATGATTCCAGGGTACAGGGTATATAGAAAGGATAGGGGTAAGGGAAAATTAAGTGCGGTGTCGATCTATGTAAGGAAGGGGATAAGGTGTATAAGGGAGGAGCGGGAGGAGTGGAGGACAAGGGCATAATGGATGCAATTCCAGGATTCAAGAAGTGGGACACTGAGGATGGGGGTAGTGTACAGGCCACCAACTCAGGCAGATGACCTGGATAGGGGGTTAGCAGAACAGATGAGGTGGTTCTGTGGGAAAGATAACACCATGATAGTGGGGGACTTCAATCTACCAGGAGTGGATTGGAGCAGCCCAGTCACCTCGCCAGGGAGCAAATCATCCTGGAAGCATTCCAGGACAGCTTCTTGACTCAGTTGGTCAATGAGCTGACCTAGTATTGTCAAATGGTGAGGCTGTAAGAGAGCTGGAGGTGGAGGAACCGCTAGCTGGGAGTGATCACCAGTATGGAAACCAGAGTGGTTGACTTCAGGTGGGCAGACTTTGATGAGATGGGGACAATTTTGTAGAGGCATCTGGTGGGAATTCATCCATGCTTGGATGCAAGCCAAAAATGGGAAATTATAAAAAGGAAGCTGGTGGAAGCTACAAACTATGAGATCATGTACCAAATCACAGAACAAGAATGGTAAGGCTAAAAATAAAGCTAAAGTATCAACTGTCCTGATTTTCCCAGGACAGTCCCTATTTTAGGCAGCATGTCCCGGTGTCCCCACAAGTCTTCCAAAATGTCACTTTTGTCCTGGTTTTTGATTACTTGTCCTGTTTTTGTCCCTTTTTTGACTGCTGAACTGTGAGAGACATATATTTCAGCACCACCGTGGTGCTGCTCGACATGGAGAGCAATTTGCAACCTTCCATCCCTGTGCTTACATTGCTCCATGAATGTGAAAATACTTGTGTAGTCAGATGTCAAGCACATCAGCAGGAGCATCACAAAGCATGTTCCTTCCTGTTAGATTAGACTGGGTAGTAGTGCAACCAAGTGCATGTGGCCATCTGCCTACCACCTGCTGAGAGGGACTCCAGACAGAGAAGAGACCAGCAGCAGTGAACTAAGGTACCTGAACCTGATCAGCTGTAGGGGAGTGTGTGACAACAATCCGGTGTGGTGGTGGAAGTCACTGAAGTGACGTTTGCTTAGCAAAGGAGGTGAGTGTAAGTGAGTTGGGATGGGACTGTCAGGAGGAGCAATGTATGCAGCTCGAATGTCTAAACACAATTTAAAGCAAGTTTTCTTCTGATTAACTTTCTGTATGTCACAATTCAGAACTTGTTGCAGCAGAACGATGTATTGTTTTAATCCGGATGTTTGCTACTGGTGTTACTGTGGGGTGGCATGGCCAGAGTAAGAGGCAAAATGTAATTGATTGAGTGTGTGCAGTGCTGTCTGTGGTGGCACCTGAGGGAGTGAGTAACACTGGGGGGGTCACGGTCACGATGGACCATGTTCCAGTTTTAGGCATTGGAAAGTTGGTAGCTTTAGTTAAAAAACTGAGCTGGTTAAATTAGGAGGTCTTGGAAGGGGTGAGGGCTAAAAAAAAAGCATTTAAGAGGTTCAAGAAATCAGGGAGGGGTGAATAAGGAAGTGTATGCGAGAAGTCCAAGGAGGTAACCAGAGTAGTCAGGGCAGCTAAGGCCTCCAGAGAGCTAAGGTTGGTACAGGGCATCAAAGACAGGGAAAAGAACTTCTTCAGATACATAAGGCAGAAAAGGAGCTGTAAGGACCAGATAGTGAGGATTAAGTCATATGGGCAAGAAAGGAGGTGGCATAGCTATGTATGTTGCTCCACCATCCAGTTTTCCACGATTGCCATCTCCCTACCTTCTGAGTCCATTAACGCCTTAATGGTAAATCTCACCATCCCCCACTCAATTCCAATCTACAGAGCAGGTACATACTGCATTCTAGACACCAACTCACCTGCCATACTGGACTACCTGGGTTCCTTAAACTCCCTGGCAGCAGGTGGTGAGATCCACATACTAGGGGATTTTAACCTGAACTGGCTCGTTGATTTTCATTCCAAATTTCGTGACAAGGTGACAGCCCTAATCCTAACTCAACTAATTGCTGAACCCACTCGGTTAAACCACAAAACACAGAACCACACACTTCTAGATTGGTCCCTCACATCACACCCGCACAGGGTCATAGCCTCAGGTCTCCTTCCTGATGCCCTTAGTGACCACCACAGAATCTACTCTGTATGCAAAATTCACAAACCTAAAGCTCCCCCACCCAGAATCATAATGTCTAGATCCTACAAATATCTGGACTTCCCCTCATTATTAAATGATTTGGGCAACTCTGACTGATCGCGCATTAGTCAATTCACCTCTACAGATGAGGCACTATCATTCTTTAAGTCCAAGTTCATCACCATCTGGGACTGATACGCCCCCTCAGACGTACCAGAGTCCTAGGCACTCATCTCCCAAGGATCTCTCCTGAAATCCTAGTGCACCTCTGAATCTGAGACAAGACCTGGAAAACCTTTAAGATTTCCAATGCTCAGGCCGACCTCCAGACTACCGTGCGCTTCGCAATACTAGTACCAAAAGAATCCACCAAGCAAAAGCCAGCTATTTCATAGGCACATTCAATTCCTCCTCCCACCTCCTGTCAAGATTCTGGAATGTGGTCAAATCACTTCTCTGCCCTCCATCGCAGCCCCCCACCCCTCCCCTGTAGGTTTGGGGACTCTCCATCACTGACCCCTCAGCAGTTGCCACTTTGTTTAACACTGTCTTCACAACCAGCCATGCTACTCCCTTGTCCACCCCCACACTGCTCAGCATGCCTCCCCCATCACCCCATCTTGTGGCACTCCTGCAGCTCACTCCTTCTCCTTCCTGCAAGTCACCCCTGATGAGGTATACAATGCACTGGTTGCCCTTAACCCAAATAAGGGCAAATGTCCCACCGGGTTGGACTCCAAAATGCTCCACCTGTTGGCCCCTGCCATAGCTCAACCCCTGGCCTCCCTTTTTAACTTATCCTTCTTCCTAGCCAAAGTCCCCACTGAGTGGAAACATGCCATCATAATCCCACTTCCCAAGTGTGGTGATGCCTCAAACCCAAGCAACTATCGGCCCATCTCCCTCCTACCGACCCTGGCAAAACTATAGGAGCGCCTGGTTCTTTCTTGACTATCCACCTTTCTGGATTCCTCCTCCTTTTTCTCATCCTACCAGTCTGGTTTTAGGAAATCCCACTCCACCGCTACCTCCCTTCTCAGGATTACCGATTCCATTCTCACAGGGATGGATGCTGGCAGCCCACATCACAGCTGCCATCTTTATTGACCTGGCTAAGGCTTTTGATACTGTGACACACTTTCTCTTCCTGACCAAACTCGTCAATGCTGGTCTATCCAACTGGGCCACATCTTGGTTCCACTCTTACCTCACTGGCAGATCCCAAGCTGTCAGCATCAGTTTGTCCACATTGGCTCCCCTCCCAATCACTTCAGGAGTACCGCAAGGCTCTGTCCTAGGCCCCCTCCTGTTCTCGGTCTGCCTGAATGACCTGCCATCTGCCTGCCCACACACCTCCATCTACATGTATGCAGATGACATGGTGCTGTGTGTATCTAGCCCCTTGACCTCTGAGGTTGTGACCAGACTGCAGCAAGACTTAATTTCAGTCCAGCACTGGCTCTGCTCAAATAACCTCCTAATCAATGCCAACAAAGCAGTCTCACTAGCCTTTGGCATGAGGCAGAAGATTTCTAGGCTCCCCTTACCCATATTATTCCACACCCTGGAAGGGTCCCCTCTGGAGTCCTGCACCTCCTTCAGATACCTCAGTGTCTGGCTTGACCAGCACCTCAACTTTTCCTCGCATATTGACTCTTTACTCAAAAAGCTGCACCCTAGCCTTGGTGTACTTTACCAGAATCGTGACAGCATCCCCCTTCCAGCCATGATGGATATTGTAAAAAGAATTATCCTCCACGTCCTCGACTACGGGGATGTAGTCTACGGCGCCAGCCCCAAGACCACATTAGCCAGGCTGGACCCTCTCTTCCACTCTTTCTGTCATTTTTCCCTGAACAGCCCCTACTCCACACACCACTGTGCCCTATATCAAGCAATGAACCTCACCTCTCTTGACAATCGCAGACTGACCCACTGCGCCAAGATCCCGGCCAAGTATTGGTCGCAGCATCTCCCCTCCTACCTCACTGATACCATAACCAACCCCAGCGCCCAAGCATACTCTCTCAGAAACTCAAACTCTAGGTCCCTAGCTGTCCCATACCGGTCTACTACCATTGGAGAGTCAGCATTCAGCTACCGCATTCCCCCATTGTGGAACTCCCTCCCAGCTAACGTTCATCACTTCTCCACCCTCTCGCACCTTAACTCCCTGTTCCAAGCCCATTTCATCCCTACCTGTGCTTGTGTCTAGGCATTTCCCAGTCTCTAGTAGAATCTCAGTGTATGTCTGCACTTAGTAATTGCAATTAATCGGTGCCTAACTATTGTTCTCTCGCCTTATACTGTTTCTCACATGGTCCAATTTTGCTAGTGGCCTGCACTATGAATTCACTGTACTCATGCTGTATTAACTGTGGTTACCAACTGATTCTCTCAACACACTACTGTCTAGTAATCAGAACCAAATGTTAGTGTTCTCCCACTATGTAGTCACTTGTTTATACTGTCTTCAGCTGCCTACCTATGTTCCCCCATCCCCCAGGATGCATCTGAAATCGAGCAGTAAACTGCTCAGTATGCCTTTCCTGGTAAAATGCTTAAATAAATAAATAAAGAAGGATGGGGGTGGGTGGAGAAAGAGGCAGAGCAGGCAGAAGCACTAAATGAGTACTTCTGCTCTGTATTCACCAAGGAGAAGGGCAGACAACTGCCTCAGGGGATGGGGATGAGGAAGTTGGGCACAGGGAAGGGGGTGACAGATGAGATAATTACAGAGGGTAGGGTACTGGAGGGGCTCAAGGTACTCAGGGTGGATAAGGCACCAGGACCGGATGGCATTCACCCAAGGGTGCTTAAGGAACTGGTGGAAGCCTGGCGGGGCCACTCACAGACCTATTCAATCCCCCCAGACACAGGATGCATACCACAAGACTGGAGGATGGTTCACATGGTGCCCATCCACAAAAATGGTCAAAAGAATGAACCAGGCAATTACAGGCCAGTGAGCCTCACATCCATTGTAGGAAAACTAATGCAGACGATCCTGAAGGAGAGGCTGGTAACTTTTTTGGAAGACAATGGTCTTCAGGACAGTCAGCAGCACGGGTTTGTCTTGGGTAGATCCTGCCAGACCAACCTAGTTGAGTACTATGACTGGGTGATGAGGGAGCTGGACAAGGGCCCTGTAGTGGATGTCCTGTACATGGACTTCAGCAAGGCCTTTGATTCAGTGCCTCATGGGCAGGTGGATGGAAAGCTGGAACATGTAGGGGCAGGAATAAAGATGGTGACCTGGATCGCAAACTGACTAAAGGGGAGTCAACAAAGAGTGGTGGTGGTGGTGGTGGGAGACTCTCATCACCAAGGGCTATGACAAGCAGGGTTCCACAGTGCTTGATATTGGGCCTGGTGCTGTTTGGGATACTCATTGTCGATATCTCACATGGCATTGGGAGCAAGATCAATCTGTTTGCCGACAATAGCAAGATGGGAGCAGTGGTGGACAACATAGCAGGATGGCAGGGGCTACAGGATGACCTGACTAAACTGGGGGAGTGGTCAGAAACATGACAGTGGGGGTTCAATGCCAAGAAGTGCAAAGTACTACACTTCAGAGAGAGGAACCCATGGAGGAGCTACCAGTTGGAAGGGGTTCAGTTTATTTATTTGCTTTTGTTAACCGGGTTAGCACACTAGACAGCCATGTGCCTATTTTCAGGTGTGATCCGGGAGAGTTACAGGTATCATACATCATACATTAACAGTTACAGAATAGGAAAAGTACATAGGAGAGCCAGGCATTACAGGGGTGGCTCTGAGATTGTGGAAATACAAAGGAAAATACAAGAATACATAGGAAATAAACAGGCATGACAGGGCTAGCTCTAGAGAGCAGATTGGTAGAGTTTACATTTAGGCAGTTTGAGGAGACAAGAAAATTACCTAACATAACAAGTGTTTCAAGGCTAGCTCTAGGACAAGGTAGACACTATGCATAAACAATAGCTGTGACAATGGTAAGTGCTAGCTGGAGGTGCCAAAGGCAGGGGGGCTGCACCAGGTTGCTGGGCCAGAGCTAGAGGAGAAGTGCAAGTAGGGCAGAGGCGGGGAATGAGGATGAGGATGAGGCCCCCACCCAACCGGGATGGAGGAGGAAGGGGGCAAAGGAGTAGGCTACGAGGTACAGGGACAGGTGGAAGAAGGTTTCAAGAAATTCCAGAGGGAAGCTTTAAAGCTTGGATAGGAGGAGGAGGCCCTGACTAGTTCAGGGAGTGAGTTCCAGAGTTTGGGGGCATAAATGTGGAAGGACCGATCACCCGCAAGGGTGCGGGTCCTAGGAACCAGACGTTCTTGGGTTGTCCCAGGTCTTAGGTGGTAGGATGGGGCCCCAGGATTAAGGGGAAAGGCAAGGGCAGGAGGGGAGCCAGAGCAGACAATGTTGTCAATGAAATTACCTAGAACGAAGGAGCAGTGTTTCTCTGGGGGGAGCCACTCTAGGTGGTTGTAGAGATCACAACGGTGGGTGAGGGGAGGAGCGGAAAGCACAAAGCGGCAAACATCGTTGTAGGCCATGTCCCATTTTGATAGGCTGATTTTGGGAACTGGGGCAAAAGTTACGAGACAGTAGCAGAGAGAGGGGAGGAGGACCCCCCCGGGGCGAGGTCTAGGCGGGCAGTGGGGGTGAGGCAGTTATTGGCTCGATAAGCTAGGCCAAGCTTACAATTAGTGGCTTTGCAGATGTTACGGATGTGTAAGGTCAGGTCCAGCTGCTGGTCTAGGGTGACACCCAAGTACTTGGCGGAGGTTACCGTCTCAAGGGGAGAGCCATCAGCCCCAAGGATCAGCAGAGGAGCAGGGCAGGATTTTATTTTGTTTGAGGAACCACACAGCATGGCTTGAGTTTTTTTGAGATTAAGGGTGAGCCTGTGGCCTCCAGCCAAGTATGGATGCATACAAAGTCGGTGTTAAGCTGGGAGTTTATAGTGGAGATGTCCCGAGAGCTGGCCAGGAGGATGAGGTCATCTGCGTATAGGGTGGTGTGGGCATGGGTAGTGACGGAAGGTAGGTCATTGATAAATAGTGAGAATAGGGTCGGACCAAGAATGGATCCTTGAGGTACCCCACAGAGGACTGGTGAAAGTTTGGAGAATGTCCGATTGAAGTATGTGTATTGCTGCCGGTTGGAGAGGTAGTTTTGGAACCAAGCATGGGAGGAAAGGGAGAACCCAAGGGATAGGAGCGTGGAGTTGAGGAGGGAGTGGTTAACTCTGTCGAAAGCTTTGGACAGGTCCACGAAAATGGCCCCAGTGAGATTGCCTTGATCAGTGCCTGCCCTGATCAGTGAAGTGACAGTGGCAAGGGCGGTGGACGTACTGTACCCTTTCCTGAAGCCTTGCTGGGCAGGAGAGAGTATATTGTAGTCATGGATGTATTGGGAGAGCTGGGAGGCAACGGCTTTCTCAAGCAGTTTACTGGAGGTGGACAGAATGACGATGGGGCGGTAGTTCTGAGGATCCTTAGGATTCCCCTGTTTTAAGAGAGGAACAACTTTGGCCACTTTCCACAGGTCGGGAATGATCCCTGTGTTAATGGAGGAATTGAATAGGTGCGAGATGGGTCTGGCAAGGAGGTGGGCCCCCAGCCTGAGGAGTTTCGGCTCAAGTGTGTCGTGACCTGCTCCACTATGGGGGGAGAGGCCTGAGAGCAGCTTTTGGGTCTCCTTAGAAGTCACTAGTGTCAGTTGGAAAGGGGGCCGGGGGTGGAGACCGGGAGAGGGGGTACCAGGGGAACAGACGAGTGGGGACTGGGGAGGGGAGGAGGGGGGCAGTTCAGAAAACAAGGAGTTAAAGGTGTTAGCGATGGTGTGGGGGTTATTGCAGATGATCCCACCAACAAGCAGGTCAGTAACCTGTGCTTTAGCCGATCCCCCAATAGCATTTTTAATATTTTGCCAGAAGCTCCTTGGGTTGCTGCTGGAGGAGAGTATTGCAGTTTTGCAGAACTCACTTTTTGCTGAGCGGATGGCTCTTTTACAGGTGTTTCTGAGGTGCCTATAAGCCATCAGATCATGATTGTTATGGGAGGCCTTGTAGGATGCCCAACATTTATTCCTGGCCTTCATAAGGGAGAGTAGGCCCCCATTTAGCCATTTGGCGACGGTGCCCCTCACCCTTCTCCTAGTAAGGGGGGCATGTTTATTCTGAAGGGGGATCAGCATGGCTAGGAATAGATCCAAAGCTCGTGAGGGGTCGGTGGAGTTGGTGATGCCAGATCAGTCAACAGCTAGAAGGTCAGACAGGAAGTCATGGGGATTAAATTTGGAATAGTCCCTCAGTTCCATGACTTTGCTAGGGATCTTAGGCGGGGAGATGCCCCAGACACAGTAGATAGGGGAGTGGTCAGAGATGACATCTGGGAGAGTGCCTGAGGATAAGATATTGGCAGGCCTGTTCAACAGGATCCAGTCAATAAGGGTTCCCGAGTTCCCCCTAGAGGAGAGCCTGTTGGGTTCAGTAATGACTTGGCTTAGTGTAAGGCCCGAAAGCAGAGGTTCGTACAACTTGTGATTTGCCTCCAACCAGTTGAGGTTGAAATCACCTAGTACGAGAGTTTTGTTGAGACCCACTTTATTGCCGATACAGTATAGCAGGGAGGAGAGTCCCGGCAGACCATTCTAAAGTGGGATGTAGGTACATATCAAGTGAATCTTCTTAGAATGACCCAGCAGGAGGAGGGCATGTAGGAACTCACACGCAGGTGGGTTGGTTGTAGGGTGGTCAATGGGGGACAGGTTTAGGTGCGCTAGGTAGTAGAGGATCACCCCACCACCCTTCATCTTACCCGGTCTGTCACGTTGGAGGTGGTTGTACCCCGGGAGGGAGCACTGGTCATCGGGTATATGAGCCAGGTTTCGGAAAGGCCCAGGATATCCAGCTTGTGGAGGGCAACCCAGGCTGTGAGCTCATTTAGGTTGCGTAGAAGGCTACGCACATTCAGGTGGGCAATCTTGAGCCCTTTCGAGGAGAGCCGGGGGAGGAGTTTGGAAACGAAGGGGAGGGTAGCAGATGAGGAGGGTGGGCCATGGCTCTGGTAGGTCCTATGAGCAATAGGGAACTTAAGACCGAGGAATAGAACAGTTACCGTGGACTAGGGTGGAGTGAGAGAATGCAGAATAGAAGAGCAGGAAGTTTGGGGTTTAGACCATAAAGGGATTCAGCCACTATGTGTCGGTGCCTACCTCACGTGGACTGTGCAGGGAGAGCAGAGAGCAGAGCACAGGGTGATTAGGTAGAACAAGGAGGAAGGAGGGGAAAAAAAAAAGTAAATGAAGGAGGGTGAGATAGATTAGGAAGGGATTGTAAATGAGAGAGAGTGAGCTTAGGCTGATATTGCGGCCACTGGTGGTGATAGGATATAACCTGCAGAAGGCAAACAGGGCTGATAGGTTATTTTCTGCCCGACGTGGTTCACCACAGCCTATATAATAGAGAGCCGACCAAGGGTGGTGGTGGGGGCGGTGGGGAGCCGAACGCGAACCGTTCGGCGGGGCTAGTGCTCCTTTTACCGCAACGGAGAGTCTCCTGCAGTTTAAATTTGGTGCCAAGGTGGCCGCGCCACCGGAGGGAGAGAACGAGTCCAAGGGCTGCCTTGCTTCACTAAAAGGGCTGTAATTACCTGGGCGACAGAAGATCAGTTGAGGAGTCCTGCAGGGCTGCTGGGTGAGGGCCGTGACCGAGCCCTCATGACCACCGGGACGTCTGCAGAAACAAGGAGAGCAAAGGCAGTAGGGTAAGACGGTGGGAGGGGGTCTGAACAAAGGAGAAAGGGGTGGGGGTTGAGCTTGGGGGGTGAGGGCCGCTGCAGCTGAGTTTCAGGCAGACGCCAGGCAGGGCATGGTATGCAGGTCTAAAAACAGGTAACTATAAACTTTAACATTTTAAACACACAATGCTTGTCAGATGAGTTCAAACACAGGTAAACAAGAGTCTTGTGGAAAAGGTAGAAGGGGAGGCTCAGCTCAATCTGTACTCCTTTTACCGCAATGGAGAGTCTCCTGCAGTTTAAATTTGGTGCCAAGGCGGCCGCGCCACCGGAGGGAAAGAGCAAGTCCAAGGGCTGCATTGCTTCACTAAAAGGGCTGCAATTACCGGGCGACGGAAGATCAGTCGAGGAGTCCTGCAGTGCTGCTGGGGGAGGGCCGTGACCGAGCCCTCACGACCACCGGGACATCTGGGCGACGGAAGATCAGTCGAGGAGTCCTGCAGGGCTGCTGGGGAAGGGCCGTGACCGAGGAAACGGATCTAGGGGTGATTATAATGGGGAATATGAATAACTCAGCTCAGTGCAGGAAGGCAGCAGTGAAAGTCAGCAGGATGCTAGGTTGTATTGCTAGAGGAATCTCCTCCTTAAGTAAAGAGGTGATCCTGCCTCTGTACAGACTGGTTAGGCCAAACCTGTAGTACTGCATGCAGTACTGGTGTCCATTCCTGAAGAAGGATGCTAGATTACTGGAGGGGGCACAGCACTGGGCAACAAAGATAATCCAAGGACTGGAGGACAAACACTATGAAGAAAGACTGAGGGAGTTAAATATGTACTCCCTGGAAGAGAGGAGGGATGGGGGGATATGATTGAGACTTCTAAGTACTTAAAGGGGTTTAACAAGCCTAGTGCAGAGGTGGTTTGTAGGTTGAGGAGGGGGAGGGACATGAGAGGGCACAGTCTCAGACTGGAGGTGGCAGATACAGAAGAGAGATGAGGAGTCATTTTTTCATGGAAAGAGTGGTAAATAAATGGAACACTCTACCTGAGGAGGTGGTATCCTGCAAGATGGTAGGCAGTTTTAAGAGGGGATGGGACAGAGTGAGGAGGAGGATTACTGGGAGGGGGGCAGCTGAAATGTGAGGAGGCTAGCTGCACAGTTGAGCAGACCTGATAGACTGTGAGTCCTGATTCTGCTGGCAGATTCGTATGTTCATATGCCACAGCATGTACCCCAGCAGCAGTCATGCTGTTTTTTTTTTCTAGCTGAAATGAACACCCTTGGCAATAGGTCCGCAGTGGGCTGTCAAGATTGCCACAACTCTCTCTCCATGGTCTGTTGGATTGATATTACTAGCCATGTGGACAGTACTCGAGAGACGTATATGTACAGTTAAATGCATGTCATTATTTTACCAAAAAATTACTAATATGAGTGAATTTGTGCTCTGTATTGTTGTAGATATAGTAAAGACACTGTGTATAAAAAAAAAAAAACCTGTGCATGTGTTTTATTTTATGGTGATACCCTTTAAACTATCTAAAATGGCCTTAAAAATGCATCAATTCTGTGACATGGATCAGCTATACATTTAGAAGACAATTAATTATGCCTAAAGTCAATCAGAAGCCTATAAATATTGTGTTATATTGATGCATTGGAAGTCCAAATTCTCCCCTGTATTTCATTATCTGATGTATATTTATTAATATTCCCTTGACACTACACGTAAGTTATTACTTTCGTGCATTACTTGTGGTGTCCTATTCAATAGTATGGTTTGCCTGGTATTGTTGTGCTTGTGCAGTTTGGTTCCAGTAAAATTTACTTGTTCCAGGTTTTGTACTACTTTTCCCATTTTAGCTACTGCTTTGTCATGGTCTGTATTTGCTGCCTCTAAGGAGTTAACTACGTATGTATTCAACCCATCTGTAAACAGCTTCCAGCTGTAACCTTCATGGGAGGTACTGCTGGTATCGGCACACAGAACCTTCAACCGGAAGTTAGATCCCCTATGTACTGCAAATCAAAGACTCCATGGGACTATAAAACTGCTTGCATTCGGCATGTGCACCCCTTTAAACTGTGCAACACAGCATTAAGGTGTGTTGTCCATTTTGTCTGTAGCGTGCGCACTTGGAATCATAAAAACACCAGTCCTGACTGCCGACCAGAGATCGAGAGCATTTACAATCTAAATGTGATAAGTTTCCAAGAAATTCATTAGAATGGGAAGCAAACTAACCATGGTGTGTGAGGAAGGTAGGATTTCAAAATGCATTTTGAGTTTAATTTCCTGATATGGTATGTTTGTTTGAGCCATCTTGTGAGGCAGCATGCTGCAGGTGGGATTGGAAGCGGCCTGCCCTGACTGTAGCCGGAGATCGCAATCAGGATGAAATACTAAGCTTGTGTCATATGCCAAGATGAAAATAATGAGCAGTGGTGAGTTCAACAGAGATATTACATGAATATTATATGAATTGGCTGAAGGAAAGAATAGTTGAGTACCTAGAGGCCAGTGGGGCACAGGACCCAAGGCAGCATGGGTTCACAGTGGGAAGGTCATGTCAGACAAATCTAATAGATTTCTTTGACTGGGTGACCAAAGTAGTAGACCAGGGAGGGGCTGTGGACATGGCCTACCTAGACTTTAGCAAGGCATTTGACACAGTCCCACACAAAAGATTAGTAGTCAAATTAACCAGCCTGGGAGTGGGTCCCAGGGTGGTAGCCTGGGTAAAACATTGGCTGGACAACAGGACACAGATGGTAATTGTAAATGGAGTCCACTCTGAAGAAAGAGGGGTTACTAGTGGGGTACCGCAGGGTTCAGTATTGGGTCCGGTCCTTTTTAATGTCTTCATAAGTGACATTGCAGAGGGACTGGAAGGAAAAGTATGCCTCTTTGCAGATGACACAAAGATCTGCAACAGGGTTGATACACAAGGAGGCATGGAAAGGATGAGAAGGACTTGGCAAGGTTGGAGGAATGGTCAGAAGTATGACAGCTAGGATTCAATGCAAAGAAGTGCAAATAATGCACCTGGGAAACAAGAACCCAGGGGAAGAATACACAATGGGGAGGTAGTAACAACAACAAAAAAGGAAAGGAACCTGGGGGTGATCATATCAGATGACCTTAAGGTTAGCAAGGAATGTGAGAAGGCAGTAGGGAGGGCTGGGGGTATACTGGAATGCACAGGGAGAGGCATCAGCAGCAGAAAACAGGAAGTTGTTATCCCTCTGTACAAACAGTTGGTGGGACCCCATCTGGAGTACTGCATCCAGTTCTGGAGACCCCATCTCCACAAGGACATAAACAGGATAGAGGCAGTCCAGAGGAGGGCAACTAAAATGGTGCAGGGTCTGCAAGAGAAGCCATATGAGGAGAGACTAAAGGAGCTTAATATGTATACCCTTGAGGAAAGAAGGAAGGGGGGGACATGATAGAAACTTGAAGTACCTCAGTGGTATCAACAAGGTCCAAGAGGATAGCATCTTTCAGAAAAAGAGACATGCAAGAACAAGGGGACACGATTTAAAGATAGAGGGGGGTGGTTCAGGGGCAATGTGAGGAAGTATTATTTCACAGAGAGGGTAGTGGATGCATGGAACAGCCTTCCTGAGGAGGTTGTGGGGTCTAAAACTGTGGGAGAATTCAAGAATGAATGGGACAGACATAAGACAATTCTTGTGGGGGGTAGGAAAAAATAGGCTGCTGGTTAACTAGGATCTGCGGCCTATCCTGTAGGTAGGGAAATGGGCAGACTAGATGGGCCAAGCGGTCCTTATCTGCCGTCAAAGTCTATGTTTCTATGTTTGAAATCGTACTGTGGTTTGTGATGTGGGTAGGATTTAAACTGCAGTGTCTGTTGCAGTTAGAGAAATTTGCATTTGGAAAGCTGAACTCTTCTTTCAAATCTTTAGTACTTCTCAAAAAAAAGCTCACTACGATTTTACTAGTGTGTTATGATGCTGGCTTGATAGATTTTACAGTTTTTTCAATACACACTGAATGAGGGAAACTGTTTGGATAATCCTTCTCTGTAGCTCCCATACAGTTTTACCTTTCCCTGCACTTGAATCACATTTTGGAAGCTGTATGTTAATGTTAGGTTGTGAAATGTATTGTAAGGATTCATAAATTTGTTGGGGGGGCCAATTTCTAATGTGTTTTATAATGTGCTTTTTGGGACCAGATTCAAAATTGAAATCTCCCTCTAGGGGTATCTAAGGTTTCTAGCCCTAGCATATTATCCAAATTGAATATTTAGTATGCAGATCATTGTTTGCCTACTTGTTTGCACAGTTTGTTGAGTTTAGCATTGTGATGCGTTTAATTTTATTGATATGCAGTGATTCTTTTGTAAGCAAAGTGTGATCAAGTAAGGTTCCTAATGAAACTGTTTTTTTAATAACCTGTTTGAATTTTATTTGTCTTTATAATGGGGATGTTTTTATGGGGCAGACTAGATGGGCTGGTGTGGTCATTTTCTGCCATCAAGCTTCTATGATTCTATAATTCTATAATCCTGTGCTTCTGATACATTTTGCACATTGCTGCATTCACTTGCCCCTCCACCAAAATAAAACTGCATTTGAATTGGAAGGTCTGGCAATGTCACCCATTTTGTCCCATAGCTTGTGTAGTGTTTATTTCAGTTTTTTTTCACTTGTGTAGCCATTTGAATGTGGTATTCCATGTGCATTACAAGGACTCTGCAACAGAGGTGTCCATGTAATGCACATGGCAGGATGCCATGAGAGGCCCTTTTTCATATTCTGGCAAAAGCCGGCATGGGGTTGCAAAGGGGTGTCATGTGGTAATGGCATCTGCATTTCTTAGCTTTTAACCTGTTATCTTTGTTATTTTTGGGTGTTTGATGTGGTTCGGCCTGGGCTGGGTCTGCCTCAGTGAAGTTTAAATGATGCCAAAATATGAAAAGATGTCTCTGGACTGCAGGGGAACGCCCAGCCGTCTTTGACCTTGCTGTTTGTTTTTTTGTGGTGCATTTTTTTTGTTTGGTTTTACTTATATAGCCATTTGAATCTGGTAGTCTATGTGCATTACAAGAGCTCCGCAACAGAAGCCTCCCTGGAATACACATGGCAGTATGCCATGAAAGGCTCTTTTTTTATATTTTGGCATCCTTTTTACTCAAAAAGCCTGCATGGTGTTTCAAAGGGACTTCAAGCAGTGATTGCATGTGAATTTCTCCATTTTAACCACTTCCTTCTGTTATTCTTGGGTATTTAATGTGGTTTGGGCTGGCCTGGGTCTGCATCAGCAGAGTTTAAATGAAGCCATAATATGAAAAGACATGTCTGGACTGCAGGGGAATATCCAGCTGTCTCTGGCCTTGCTGCTTGTTATTTTTTGGACATTTGTTGTTGTTTTTTTTTTTGTTTTACTTGTATAGCCATCTGAATCTGGTATTTCAGGTGCATTACAAGGACTCAGCAAAAGAGGCATCCATGTAATGCACATGGCAGCATGCCATGAGGGGCCTTTTTCATATTTTGGCATCCTTTGTACTCGAAAAGCTGGCATGAGGTTGCAAAGGGGCAAAGGAAAAATATCAAACACAACACCACAAAGAAAAAAGGCACTGCTAGAGAAATGCATCCTGACACCATCAATAAAGAAATGGGTGTTTACTCACTTGGTAAAGGTGATTGTGTTGGTTGACATCCATGGCACTCCAGACATTACCTCATGGGTTTTAGCCCACCTGATAGGCTAGGTGATGCACATGACTCTAGGATCAAATTTCTTGTATATCCAGGTCCCAGAAACCCCTGTTCTCCAGTTCGAATCTCCATAACTGAAAGTAAGGTTAGTAACACAGCCACTACTAGAAAAAAACACTAACCATCCTGTATAAAGAATGCAGACTGAGGCGACATGTACAAGTGGGCTGTCGGCCTTTGTTTTATTTTCCTATTAGTACAATCTAAACTCAACCCGTAAGGGGTCGATGGTTCACATCCTGGATGTCCCTTAGAAATGAGGAATCAGTTATGTCAAGGTAATTTCTATTCTCTGATCCTGATCACTTCTGAGCACTGTGTCGGGAGGGTCGTGGTGTGCCATGGATGTCAACCAACACAATCACCTTTACCAGGTGAGTAAACACCCATTGTGATTAGTTGACCATGCATGGCAGTCCAGACATTACCTCATGGGTAGATAAGAAGCAGTACTGTACCCAGGGGAGGGAGACAGAGTGGTCTAGGAGTGAGAGGAAGAACTGGCGGCTGAGAGGACCTGTGTGGCAAAGGTTGGCTGTAGCCTGTACAGATGCTCTAGTCTATAATGCCTGGCAAACATATGGATGGAAGTCCATGTCACTGCCTTGCAGATGTCTTCTGATGACACGTTAGCCCTTTCTGCCCAAGAAGTAGCTACTGCCCTGGTGGAATGGGCCTTGATACCCTCGGGGCATCACCTGTTTTGTCTTGTAAGCCTCCTGAATGGTTCTCTTGAGCCAGCCAGCAATGGTAGTCTTGGAGGCTGCCCTGACTTGTCTTTGTTCCCTTGTGACAATGAACAATCTCTCAGTCTTGCATAGAGGTAGAGTTCTAGATATATATATGGATAGGGTGATCCCTATGTCTAGGTGGTGTGGGATGGGCTTGTCTCCAGGTTGAGTGTTTCCAGTAAAGGTAGGTAACTCAGTGGGTTGTTCCCTGTGAAAGGTGGAGGAAACCTTTGGTTGGAAGGCTGGTACCATGCATAGGCAGACCCCCTGAGGGGTGAACACCGTGTAGGGTTCTTTGCAGGACAGCACCCCTAATTCCTCAATCCTTTGGGCTGAACATATAGTGATGATGAAGAAGGTCTTCAGACCAACCCAGAACAGGTCTACCTCCTGTAGTGGTTCGAAGGGGGTTGTACTGAGGGAGTCTAGTACCAGTGGGAGGTCCCAGGGAGCGATGGATGGTCTGACTCTGGGTCACAGTATCTCTACTGCTTTCAGAAAACGCAAGGGATCTGGTGAGCCCCTGGGCTGTGTTCCCCTATGGGACCAATGGCTGCTCCGATGGCTGAGAGCTGTACCCTAAGAGATGAGTTGGCCAATCTTTTGTCTACTTCTTGTTGAAGGAATAAGAGGATAGTGGACATGTCTGCTAGTTTAGGATACTTGCCCTGATCTCGGCACCACGTCCCGAACACTGACCATTGTCTACCATAGGTAGAAGTGGTCGAGGATTGTCTGGATTGCAGTATTGTGGAAATGACTGATTCATGATACCCCGCTTTCATCAGTCTCTTCCTCTCAAGAGCTAGGCTGTGAGCTTTAGTGTCCGTGGGGCCTGGTGTAGTACCAGTCCCTGGGTCAGCATATCGGGTTGGTATGGTAACCTGAGACTGGCCATTGTCATTGCCAACACAGTGGCAAACCAGGTTCTCCATGGCCAGTAAGGAGCCACTAGAATGATGGTTCGTCGTGAAGATCGGATCTTGGCTAGTACTTGGGGTAGCATGGGTATGGGTGGAAAGACGTACGCCTGATGCCGGGACCAGGGTTGTGACAGGGTGTCAGTCCCCTGGGACTGAGTTTCCCTGTATCTTGAGTAAAATCTCTTGACCTGCGCATTTTCTACTGTGGCCATGAGGTCCATGGATACCAGTCCCCAGGTCCCCTGGATCAGATCGAAGAGGCTGGGCTGGAGACACCACTCCCCTGGGTGGACTTGTTGTCGACTGAGCCAATCTGCATGAATGTTGAGCCTGCCGGCAAGATGAACAGCGCCAAGATGGATGAGGTTGTTCTGTGCCCAGTTGAGGACCGTCGCTGCTTCTCTCAGCATAGCTCCACTCCTGGTTCCCCCTTGCTTGCAATGTACGCCACGGTGACTTGGTTGTTGTAATGTGTCAGGACTGACTGACTGGAAATGGAGGCTTTGAAAGCTCTGACAGTGTGGTATACTGCTTGCATTTCTAGGACATTGATGGACAACTGGGCCGCTGATGTTGTCCATTGGCCCTGTGCCATCCTGTCACCTAGACAAGCACCCCATCCCAGAAGGCTCACATCTGTCTCTATGGAGGCATGGTAAGAGGCCTCCAGTGGGACCCCTTGGGTGAGATTGGTGTGCACTGTCCACCATGTTAGTGACTGTCTCACTGATGGTGGTAATGGGACTATGACATGCAGGTTGTATTCATTCGGTGACCCCCATGTGAAGACGTAAGTCTGTGGGGGTCGCATGTGCCACCTGGCCCAAGGGACCAGGTCAATACAAGATGCCATGTAACCTAGTAGCTGGGCTAGTCATCCCATGGTTGACTGATGGCAATAGGTTGTGCACCCTTGTCTGGGATGGTTTTGCCCAGCCCTGTAATGTTTTGATTTTTGCCCCTAGGTGTTCTATCTGTTGTGTGGGCACCAGATGACTCTTGGCTTGGTTCACCACCCATCCATGCTCCTCAAGAGCCCTCAGAGCAAGCCCGTTGGAGGGAGCGGTCTCTGGAGCACGCCTGAATCAGCCAGTCATCCAGGTAGGGGATGATGTCGAGATCTTGTTCTCAAAGTCTGGCCACTAGCACTACTGACACCTTGGTGAATACTCTTGGTGCCGAGGTAAGCCCGATGGGTAGGGTCTGATATTGGAAGTGCTGGCCTCGGATGTGGAATCTGAGTTACTGTCTGTGTTTTGGTCTGATGGGAATATGAAGGTATGCGTCCTTTAAATCTATGGATGTCAGAAAATCTCCTACGCAGATACTGCATAGGGTCGACTATAATGTGCCCATTTTGAACCTCTGGGGAACTACATGCTGGTTGAGATGCTTCAGGTCCAGGATGGGGCATAGTTTGCCTGATTTCTTTGGGACAAGGAAGAAGATGGAGTATACCCCTAGCTTCTGTTCGTGCAGGGGGACGGGCTGTATAGCTCTGTTCTGAATCAGATCCCACAGGATCTGTTGGACCTGATGGGCTGTAGCCTTCTTTTTGGCAATGGGAGAGGTGATGAACCTGTGTGTGATGGGGGATTTCGATAACTCTATGGAGTATCCTCTTGACACCACCTCTTGAACCCCCTTGTCTGAGGTCATATAGAACCACTGGTGGCTGAAGAGCGGCAATCTTTGTCCCATGGGGGACATTGTTCCCACCTGCATGGAGATCTGTTCAAGTAGTCATTGTTGTTTTCCCCTATGACCTCTACCTCTTCCTCAGAACCGTGACCCACAGGATCTGAAGGAGGAGGGCTGGTAGGAGTGGGTGAAAGGGCTACGGTGTGCGGTGTGGTTACCTCTGCCTCGAAAGGTACTGGTTGGGTATGAGGTGTCTGCGTGCTTGGTAAAACTTGTCCCCCCCCCCCGAAACTTCTGCCTAGTGGAAGGTAGACAGGTGTGCCTACTTTTGTTTTTGAGGAGTTCTTTTCTCTCCTCTTTCTGCTTTAGGAATTCCTGCAGGCCCTCTCCAAATACATGTTTACCCTTCATGGGCAAGTTTTGTAGCAATGTCTTGGATTCGTTGTCGGCCTCCCATAATTTTATCCACAATGTCCTTCTGGCAGTGTTAGAGATGGCTGTGGCCCTGGCATTCAGTCTAAGATAGTCCACTGCCTTGTCAACCAGGTATTTGGCTGCATCAAGAGTGCATTCCAACAGTTCCGCCTCTCTAGATTTGGGGTTTGCCTGCTCAAGAAGCTCTTCTAGTCACCGTATCTGGGCACATGCCATGTAAATAGCCGTAGTGGATGCCCTTGCAGCCATTCCTTCTGTCTTGAAGGCCTTTTTTAACATGTCTTCCACTTTCTTGTCTGTGGGGACCTTTAAAGATATAGTCCTGCATGGCAAGATGTTTTTTCTACTGAGTGCCGCCACCTGAGGATCAATAGTCGGGGCTGTGCATCAGTTGTTGGCTTTGTCCTCCTGAACCAGGTACATGCGGTCCAAGTTCCTCTTGTTTGACATTCTGCTCGGCTCTGCAGATTGCCACTCCTTGTTGATGATGTTCTCAGTCGCTGGACATACTGGGAATGTCTCCTTAATGGTTGCCTTCTGCTGAATCATGGGGTCTAATTTTGACTCCAGTTTGCCCTCTTCAACGTCGAACCCCATAGTGGCCTTTACAATTTTCATGAGGCCTGAAACCATGTCAAAAGAGCAGAGCTTGGACGTGAGGGATGGAACGGATTGCAGTTCCATGTCCTCATCGTTGCTTTCTGCCCTGTATTCCTCATCTGGCATGTCCTTGTCCTCTCCGGAGTCCAGCTTGTGGCTATCTGGTACTGGCTTTACATGATCCAGGTGGTCCTCATTGGCCCCCCCTGCAATGTCTGGCTCTGGAGGTGGTGCGGTTGGTGTCCTGTGCTGAGTAAGGGAATCTAACTTTTTCGTCACCTTCAGCATGAAATTCTGTTGACTCTCCATCATCGCTACTGTGGTCTGCTGGTTCTGAAGTAGGAAAGCACCCAGATCCATCCATGTGGAACCACTGGGCCCCAGATTATTGGGGCCCATGCCAGTGGTTTGTTCCAGTGATAGGTCATCGTTGTCATTGAGACAGGTGGCGCATAGGGGGCCCGGAGCGTGGTGCAGGAGGTTAGCACTGCAAGCAGTGCATTTCTTGGCCTTGACCATCTGGTGAGAAAGAAGACAAAAAGGGATGCATATTTGTTAGCCATGGATAACAATTGGCCTCCAACTCTGTGGGTGCCCCATATCTGTTTAGTGCTGCTGATAGGTGTTGGGCTGGTGTGTGGAGAGGTGCAGGCTATGTTCCACATGGGGCTCACTGTAGAGAGGGACCCTGCATGGAGATAACCAGTGTGGAGGTCGCTATGGAGGGGGACCACCAGTATATCATTATATAATATCTTGGACATATGGGTCACTATAGAGAGGAACCCATATGGACCAGAGGGAGGTACCTCTGAGTATAGGGTCGCTAGAGGGAGGGACCCCATATGGAGGTAAAGAGCGAGGCTCTAGAGTTGTTTATGTGGTCCCCTCCGTAAGCAGCATGCAAGCTCCCTGATAAATATCCAGGAAAAAAAATGGCGATTTTAATATGGAGATGGGTCCCTGTTCTGCTGGGGACATGCTGAGAATACGTCTTTTTTGTATCTATGTCGCAGTAGTCTAGGCGTGGAATCACCGAGAAAAGTCTTGTAGCGTGTCTCAGGGGTTTGTAATTCCTTAGCTCTTTAGGAGCTATCTATTTGCCTATTGCATCATGATACAGGGCATGTGCATGACCAAAAACGACCCCCCCCACTCACCCAAACACTAGGCCTAGGACCTAGCCTGGCTATGGTGTAGGCCGCGAGGGCCATGCAGTCCAAGAGTGAGGGAGATGTTGAAAAAAATGCCAGAGACTGTAGAGGACCCTGCCTCTATAAGCGGGGAGTGGATTGGCTGGCCTGGGTGCAGGGGCGCTTGCCTAGATGGGAGAGGGTGACCTCTGTGGAGACAAAACGCTGAGGCCATGTGGAAGGGGAGGGGGAGGAGCGCCACGCTGTGCTCAGAAGCAGGCCAGAGGTAGCAAGGATGGCTCCCCTGCAGGATCGATGTTGGAGCCTGAACTCCTGTTTTCTTTGTGTCCCTTGTCTTTTCCCTCCTGAATCAACCACATACTGTGGTGGGAGCTGGCCAGCTGCTCGCGATACGCCAAGCAATGGAGGGAGGCCTTAGGCCTGTCGCACCAAGCGCATGCTGCACCGAGAGGAGTAGGTGCAAGGAGGCCATGGGGGCCAACCATTTGCCGCAGGAGGAAAGAAAAGGAGCAGAAAGTTACAAAACGCGGTGCAGCAAACTGCATACCTCCACTGTAGGCTTCCAGAAAGCCAGCGTAGCGCTGCCTATTGCAATACCATCAAGCAGGAATAAGCCTCTAAGCTAACATGCAACCTAAACAAGGACCAAGCTGTATTTTAGTGGGGTCTAACCTTAAGCAGCACCACATCAGAAAACTCATTTTGAAAAATAAACAGCGCTGCATTTTTCACTCATCTGAGTAAACAACAGTAATCTTAAACCTTGTTTAGGAAAAGGACACAGTTATAGTGAACAACAGTAATCTTAAGCCTTGTTTAGGAAAGGGACACAGTAGTGTAGGTTTTCCTTGCCCAAGGTAGCTATATTTTTCCCCTGATCTCAGGGATAAATTAAATATAGTAAAAAGAAGTATACCAACAATTCCTTGCTGAGAAATCATCTCCCTTTGGGGAACAATACCATTTTAAACAAACTGCAGCATATATGGTAGAATGCATCTCTTTGAATCAAGTTGAGCAAATTAGCTAATTATAAAGAGGCCTATCTTTGTAGAGTAGAACAACAGGGATCCTCGTGTGCTAGTAACCTGATCAGATACAAGATTTGAACTGGAGAACGAGGGGTTTCTGGGACCTGGATATACAAGAAATTTGATCCTAGAGTCATGTGCATCACCTAGCCTATCAGGTGGGCTAAAACCCATGAGGTAATGTCTGGAGTGCCATGGATGGTCAACCAATCACAATGCTTAGATTTCTGTGAAGAAACAAATTTTAAAGCAATGCTCAAACCCATCAAAAGGTCACGCAAGAAGGATAATGTATGACTGAAAAGACTGTTACAAAGATCTGTTCAAATCAAAAAGAAATTTTAAAAATTACAGTTTCACAGGCAGTTCAGATTTAGCTGGAACTTCCTCTGTGCCAACTCACTTTTTGAAGAAGACTACTTAATGAAATGGAAAAAAAGAAGTGACTCATTATTTCTGTCACCGATAGGAATTGTACACAATTTTTATCAAATGGGTGATGTGTCAAGAAAACTGTCATATTCCACAGTTTCCAGTAAAGAAGGAATGCAAGGGGATTCTTTCACCCTGAACGGGTCAGCTCCACCACATCCCTCCAGGCATCAACTGGCTCCCTGCTCCCCACTTCCTAAGGGGATGCTAGTACCCTGAAAGGGTCAGCATCCCCACATCCTCCAGGCATCAGCCGCCTGCCTGCTCCCCACTACCAAAGGGAATCCTAGACTCCTAAATAGGTCAGCTCCTCCACATCCCTCCTGGCATCAGCAGCCTGCCTGTTCCCCACTGCCAAAGGGGGTCCTTGCACTCTGAATGGGTCAGCTCCTCCACATCCTGCCAGAACTCAGCTGCCTACCTTGTCACCACTGCCTAAGGGAATCCTTGCATCCTGAATGGGTCAGCTCCTCCACATCCCTCCAGGCATCAGCCGCCTGCCTGCTTCCCACTGCCTAAGGGGATCCTTTCACTCTGAATGGGTCAGCTCCTCCTCATCCCTCCTGGAATCAGCTGCCTCCCTGCTCCCCACTGCCTAAGGGGATACTTGCACCCTGAATGGGTCAGCTCATCCACATCCCGCAAGGCATCAGCTGCCTGCCTGCTCCCCACTGCCTAAGGGAATCCTTGCATCCTGAATGGGTCAGCTCCTCCACATTCCTCCAAGAATCAGCCACCTCCCTGCTCTCCACTACCTAAGTGGATCCTTGCACCCTGAATGGGTCAGCTCCTCCACATCCCTCCAGGCATCAGCTGCCTGCCTGCTCCACACTGCCTAAGGGGATCCTTGCACCCTGAATTGGTCAGCTCCTCCACATCCCTCCAGGCATCAGCCACCTTCCTGCTCTGCACTGCATAAGTTACAGTGCAATTTAAGTTTGAAGTTGCTTTACTGGACCTGGAGGCAGCTTAACAGACTACCTCTCCAACTGAGCAGTGTCCTCAGACTGTCCCTATTTTCAGTTCATTACCTTGGGTAAAGTCCTTAAGCAGGGTGAAGAGCTGGGATCACTGCAGCTCTTTCTCTGGGTGATTTCTGATTTTTAGAGTATTCACTGTTTGTTTACTTGAACTGCAGCTTAGATTGTAATTTAAATTGTAACTGAAACTAGAGTGTAATTTAACTACACCTTATAATTCTGTGCTCTTTCTGGTCTGTTTTCCCCCTGCTGAACTGGGATCTGACTCACCCCCCCCATAGCAGCTACCTGCTCCCAGCCTGCAACCCCTATCTGTTTGTCCTCTTTTAATTTTATTTTCTTTCTTGAGCCCCTCCCTTGCTTTTCTTTCCCTTCTGGCTAATCCACTGAGCCTCCTCCCTGTTTCCTTACTTGAAATACACCCACCCTTGTCCTTTTATTGTGGATGTTAATCCTTTAAGTGTCCTCATCTTCTGCCCATTACTAATTCCCCTGTTTTTGTCCTTCTCTTAGGGGATCCTTGCACCCTGAATGGGTCAGCTCCTCTACATCCCTCCAGGAATCAGCCGCCTGCCTGTTCCTCACTGCCTAAGGTACAGTGCAATTTGAAACTGAAGTTACTTTACTCTACTGGGAGCCAGCTTAACAGACTTCCTCTCTGACTGAGCAGTGCCCTCGGACTGTTCCTATTTTTATTTCATTACCTTGGGTGAAGTCCTTAAGCAGGGTTAAGAGCTGGGATCACTGTAGCTTTTTCTCTGAGAGATTTTTGATTTTTAGAGTGTTCACTGTTTGTTTACTTGAACTGCAGCTTAGACTGTAGTTTAAATTGTAACTGCAACTTAGAGTGTAATTTAACTGCACCTCAGAGTGTATTTTAACTGTAATACTGTGTTTTTTCTGGTCTGTTTGCCCCTGATGAACTGTGGTCTGACCCACCCCATAGCAGCTACCTGTTCCCAGCCTGCAAACCCCATCTGTTTGTTTTCTTTTAATTTTTTCTTTCTTTCCTGGGCCCCTCCCCAGCTTTCCTTTCCCTCCTGGCTAATCCTCTGAGTCTCCTCCCTATCATCTTGCTTGAAATACACCCACCCCTGTCCTTTTGTTGTGGCTGTTAATCTTATAGGTGTCCTCCCCCTCTGCCCAGTATTAATTCCCTTGTTTTTCTCCTTCTCTGAGGGGATCCTTGTACTCTGAATGGGTCAGCTCCTCCACATCCCTCCAGGCATCAGCTCCCTGCCTGCTCCCCACTGCCTAAGGTACAGTGCAATTTGAAACTGAAGTTGCTTTACTGGACCTAGAAGCAGCTTAACAGACTAGCTCTCCAACTGAGCAGTGCCCTCGGACTGTCCCTATTTTTATTTCATTACCTTGGGTAAAGTCCTTAAGCAGGGTGAAAAGCTGTGATCGCTGCAGCTCTTTCTCTGTGCAGCTCTTTCTCTGAGTGATTTTTTTGATTTTTAGAGTGTTCACTTGAACTGCAGCTTAGATTGTAATTTCAATTGTAACTGCAACTTAGAGTGTAATTTAACTGCACCTTAGAGTGTAATTAAATTATATTTCTATGTTTTTTCTGGTCTGTTTGCACCTGCTGATCTGGGGTCTGACCCCCCCCCGTAGCAGCTACCTGCTCCCAGCCTGCAACCCCCATCTACTTGTTCTCTTTTAATTTTGCCTTTCTTTCCTGGGCCCCAGGCCCCCTCACCCACCTTTATTTATTTATTTATTTATTGAAAAGTTTCACCAGGAAAATTACACTGAGCAACAAAATGCTCATCTCACAGTACATCCTGGGGAAGGGAAGTGAGAGTACATAACATAAAACAAGCAGTATACATAGAATCAGGTAACAGTTAACTGCACATAAAACAGACAGTGCAAGATTACAACAACCATGAGTATTAACATTTCCAGACTGAATTAATAGAGGGAGTTTGGCAGAAAGGGCAGGATTAGAGCACTGAAGGAAGGGGGGTGGTACAAGAGAAGTGCAGATAAGTGCTTGGTTGCAGGAGGGGTAAGGATGGGGGAGAATTAGAGTATTAGGCCCAGCTGAAAGAAGGGGGAGGTATAGACCAGCAGCTGAGACTGGAACCCAGTGAGACTTGGTTGCAGTTACAGTTTGTCACTAGGTAGTTTGTTAGGGACATAGAGAGATAACTGACTGAGGAGGAGTGGCAGATTTGGGTCAGTAGTTGGTTCCATAAATTAGGTAGGTGGTGAGAGAAGGCCATTTGGCCTGAAGTAGTGCTTCTGTGAGGTAAAGTCAAAGACTGTGAGTTGCCAGATTTGAGGGATTATTTGGAGGGGGAGGGGCAGATAGGGAGGTGGAGAGGTAAGAGGGAAGGAAACCTAGCCAGAATTTTGAGGTAAATTTGGCAGTGTGCAGGGTTCTCCAGTTGGCAAGGGTGGGAAAATTTAGAGAGCAGTAGAGTGTGTAGTGGTGGGTCAGAGCAGAGGCATCTAAGGCAAACCAGCAGAAGAAGTTAAAGAGAGGATCCAACATAGATAAGGAGGATTGAGGGGCAGCACTGTATACTATGTCATAGTAGTCAAAGATTGGCAATATCATTTTTTGTACCAAGTCACACCTAGCAGGAAGTGGGATACTTCTACTGTTGTGGTAAAGGGCCCATAGTTTAGGCCAGAGTTTTTTCTGAATGGCGTTGATGTAGACCGAGCAATTTAGGTGCTTGTCTAGCCAAACTCCAAGGTAGAGGAAGGAAGAGGTGTCATCTAATACAGTCCCATCAATGGTGTGAAAAGTGGGCAGGGAGGAGGGCCTTTCCAACCTCTGCCTAGTGCTGAAAGTCATAGAGACTTTTATGTTGAGTTTAGAAAGAGGTGGTGATCTCTAAGCCAGAGTGGGACATTGTTGAAATCCAGCTGGAGCCTGGAGGTGACATCTGAGACCAATTTGCCTGTTGTGTACAGTACGGTGTCATCAGCGTACATTTGTATGTTAGTTGATGTACAAATCAGAGGGAGATCATTGAGAAAGATTGAAAAAAGGAGTGGCCCAAGAACAGATCCCTGGGGAACTCCTATGGTAATGGGGAGGGAGGGGGAGATGGCATCAGCCATAGGGACAAATTGTGATCTGCCTGACAGATAAGACTTGAACCAATCAGTGGCATTAGGGGAGAGACCAGCTGACCCGAGGCAGAACAGGAGACAAGGGTGAGAGACCGTATCAAAGGCCTTGGCCAGGTCAATAAATATTGCAGAGGTTATGAGACCATTATCCATATCCATAGAGATAGAGTCAGTCAGCAGTAGCAGGGATGTGGTGGTGGAGTGGTGTTTTCTACAGCCAAATTGGAATGGAGTGAGAAAGGAGTCAGTAAGATAGGAGGGGAGTTGTTAAAGGACTGTGTGTTCCTGGAGCTTAGCTAGTGTGGGAAGGAAAGAGATAGGGTAGTAGTTGCTAGGAGAAGAGGGGTTAAAGCCTTTGGGGAGAGGAAGAACAGTACTGTGTTTCCATGATGAAGGGACAGTGGAAGAGACAAAGGAGAGGTTTAGCAAGAGGGAGATAGGATAGACGATAACGGGAGCAGGCAGAGAGTGGAACTTTGGGTCCAGACCATCAGGAGAGGAGCCTTTGGCAGGGTTAATGGACAAAAGGGCTTGAAAGGCAGCAGCAGAGCAAATGTGGGAGAAGAAGAAGGGGGTAGAGGATGAGGGAGTTGAGGGGGTAGAGGATGAGGAAGCAGAGAAGAGGGTACATACGAACATATGAAATTTGCCAGCAGATAAAGGCCTAGAGGTCTAGCAAGTCTGCTCGAATGTGCAGCTATCACCCCTTATTCTGCAGCTGCCCCTCCCTTCCACCCTTCCCCTTCATTAACCCTCCCCCCTTGTCCTGTCCGATCCTCATTTGAAGCAGTCCACTGTTCTACTGCATACCACTTCAGCAGGTAACGCATTCCACCCAGCCACCACCCTCTCTGTAAAAAAGTGTCTCCTCATCTCCCTCCTGTACCTTCCTCGCTCCAGTCTCATATCATGGCCCCTGGTGTCCCTCCCCTCCCTTACTTTGAACAGCCCCTCTGTACCTGTCTTGTTTATTCCTTTCATGTATTTAAAGGTTTCAATCATGTCACCCCTGTCTCTCCTCTCCTCCAGTGAGTACGTGTTCAACTCCTTCAACCTCCTCTCGTATGATAAGTCCCCCAGCCCCTTGATCATCTTTGTTGCTCTGCGCTGCACCCCCTTCAGTAACTTAATGTCCCTTTTCAGATACAGACACCAGTACTGCACGCAGTACTCCAGGTGCGGTCTAACTAATGACCTATACAGTGGCAGAATCACCTCCTCCCTCCTCGAGGATATACCCCTTGCAATACAACCCAGCATTTTGTTGACCTTTGCAGCTGCCTTCCTACATTGTGCCGAGTTGTTCATTGACCCTGTAATGAGCACACCCAGATCCTTCTCCTCCTCTGTCTGGGCTAACTGCACTCCCCCTAGCTGGTAACTCCTCCTTGGGTTCTTCATCCCAAAATGCAGCACCTTGCACTTTTTGGCATTAAAGCCCAGTTGCCAGGTGTCTGACCAGGTTTAAAGCTTTGCCAGATCATCCTGCAACCCCTGCCATCCCCCTAGGTCATCCACCACTGTGCCTACCTCGGTATCATCAGCAAACAGACTGATCTTGCTCTTGATGTCCCATGATATGTCTGCAATGAATATCCCAAACAACACTGGTCCCAACACCGAGCCCTGTGGAACACCGCTCGTCACTGACCTTGGGTGTGAGAGCTCCCCACCCACCACCACCCTCTATTGCCTTCCCTGCAGCCAGTTTCCTACCCATCTCACCAGCTTTGCACCTGCCCCTGTGCCTACTAACTTCCTTCCCAGCCTTCCATGTGGCACTGAGTCGAATGCCTTACTGAAGTTCAGATACAGGACATCCACTGCATGGCCCCTGTCCAGTTGCCTAGTTACCCAGTCATAGAACTTGACCAAGTTGGTTTGGCAGGATCTGCCATGTATGAAGCCATGCTGTTTGCTGTCCTGTAGTCCTTTGGCCTCTAGGAGGGCCACCAGCCTCTCCTTCAGGATAGACTCCATTAGCTTACCCACGATGGATGTGAGGCTCACTGGTCTGTAGCTTCCTGGTTCATCCTTGGGGCCACTCTTGTGGAGGGGCACCACATGAGCCATCCTCCAGTCCTGAGGTACATACCCCAAATGTAGTGAGGTATTAAATAGGTCTGCCAAAGGTCCTGCAAGGACCTCTGCCAGCTCCTTCAGTACCCTGGGGTAGTGCATGAGGGAGCATGAGGGAGCAGAGAGAGGTAGAGAGAAGGGACAGGTAACTGTTAGGGTAGTAGAAGGAAGAGGGGGTAGAAGCCAGGGATGGTGGGAAGAAGGGAGGGGGTCAAAGGAGAGGGGCTAGGTGACAACGGTGAGGCTACAGGGAGAGTAAGGGAGAGAGGGGGAGGGGAGGTGTCCACCAAGGAGGGGAGGTAACAGGAAAGCTGAATGGGCATCTGGGGAGCCACTTGGAGCACTGAGGCACAGGATGTGAAATGGGAATTAAAGCATTCACAACAGCCATAGGTTCAGAGAGGACTGAGTGATTTTGCCTAAGGGTAGGAGTGGAGAGCTTGGTGGAAGGAGAAAAGAGGGACTGAACAACTTTCCAAAATTTAGAAGGTTTATTTGTGTTAGCTTGGAAGGTAGCCTGGTAGTGTTCAGCTTTGGCCAGATGAATAGTTTTGGTACACTTGTTTCACAGCTCCCTGTATCTCAGGAGATCCCTAGGGCAGTTGGTTTCCTTGTGTTTATGCCAAGCGGTGTCCCGGCCTTTTTGACAGAACAGGAGCTCTGGGGTTACCCAGGGTAGGTGGTTTCGATGGAATCTGGTTTTACACAAGGGGGCGTGTCGATTCCAAATGTGAAGGAACTTATCACTGAACAACTGGAGAGCAGTGTCAATTGAAGAGCAAATGACAAGTGGGGTCCAGTCAATGTCGGCGAGATCACGATGAAGTTGTCATGTATCAAGAGAGGAGTAGGAATGGGTTAGTAGGATTTTGTGTGATATTTTTTGCCTATGTATTTTGCACACCATGTACACAGGATGGTGGTCACTTAAGGCATCTGGCAGATGGCCAGTGGCCTTGACCCTGTCGGGGTGCGATGTGAGGACTAAGTCCAGGAAGGAATATTTTTTAGTTTTGTTGTTCAGTTTATTAAATACACTTTCTCTCTCTCTCTCCCAGTGACCCACCCCTACTTTTCTTAGGTTTTCTCTCTCTCTCTCTCTCTCAAAGGGGTAGTACCTAATTCCTGAGGCTTGTGCATCACAATGTCGATTAGAACTTCTTGGACCTTATTATACATTGTCATACTCACTCTGTTATCCCCAATGGCATCTCCATGCACCAGGTTGCCTCCTTCCTCCCATCTTAACCACCAGGAGAAAGTCCTTAATGTGTATGTCTCAGTCACCTCCCCTACCAGGGGTCCAAAAGCTACGCCCAGCATGGGCATCCCAGGACCTGCTCACAGTGCTGTCACCCAAAAGATCCCTCCTTGGTACTGTTCATCCCTGAATAAATTGCCCACTTTAGCACCACTAAAGTACTTACGTCCAGCAAAAGGCAATGGTCAAGAAATTATAAACTCTTACTGGTCCTCATTACTTGCCTACTGCTACTACTGCTGCTACTTTCAGGAATTATACACCCAAACCCAGGCCCACCTCTTAATCAGAACGTGCTACCACCAAAATCAGCAGGGCTCATGCTGTCCACTTTAAACATTTGCAGCCTACTTCCCAAATTAGACAATCTGAGAGTGTGGGTTACTCGGCATAACCCCAACATCCTCTCAGTGGTGGAAACATTGCTAACACCCAAGATACTGGACATTGCCATAACACTGGCTGGGTACACCATATTCAGGCAAGACCAACTCTTGAAAAGAGGTGGTGGCTGTGTTGTCTATATCAAGTATTCTCTTCAGGGGCATGTCCTACCCTTCCCCAGCTGCAATGTCAACCTGTACATTCTGGCCATCAAACGTACGATACTCACAGTGTACATCCCACCCAAAACAACAGAGGCAGGAACCATTGACCTGATGGACTTTATAAGTATCATGAGTCTAAAGTCTGAAATTGTGATACTAGGGGACTTCAACATCAACTGGCTCTCCCCTGCTGCTGCCATTGTCAAGGATACTTTGACTGCCATCCACTTCTCCCAAATGGTTGAGACACCAACAAGAGTTAATTACAAAATGAGTACCGGCAGTCTTCTGGACTGAGTTATTTCTAACTGACCCACATGTATCTCCAACACCACCATCCTCCCCGATTCCCTAAGTGATCACTCCCCCATTATATGCAACTGGAACAACAACTACTGCAAACCCCCACCCAGAACTATAACCAACCATGTGCTTCTTAAAGGGCACCTGCCTCAACTGAAACCAGACCTGCAATGCCTTGTTTGGTCTGACCACTATGGAGCCAAGGATGTGGATGATGCCCTCGACCTCTTCATTATGAAATTCAACACAGCTTATGATAAACACCCAACCCCCCCATGAAAACAAGAAAAATTAATGGATCCTGCAATCCCTGGATTACTCCAGACCTCCTACTTCAACTTAGTGCTAGAAACCACCCATGGCAAAAGGTGCGAGCACATGGTACACCTGCCAACATCCAACAGTATAAAAAAAGCTAGAAATTAGTGTACAAAAAAGCTAGAAATGAGCGTACGAAGGCTACTCAACTCACTAAAAGCTTGTACTATAAAGAAGCCCTTTCCAACTCCTGGAATAGCAGCAAGTCTTTCTGGGCCAACCTCAATGACATAACGGGTAAGGACCCCAAAACCGCTCCAATTATGCTCATGGTCGAAGACGTACCTTCCTTGGACACTCTCCGCATTGTGAACTCACTGAACAATGCATTCATGGACCTAAGTGGAGTGCTTCCGGCAGACTAATTCAACCCCCCCACCCCAAAAGATCCTAATGGAAAACCAACTCCACCCATAAACCTTCCGTTATTTTACTTTAAAGAAGATTCCAAAACAGAGGCCAGAAAATACCTGGAGAAGGTACTGGGGAAATCAAGACACAGCAGGGACACCCTGGATGTTAAATTTGTTGCCCTGACCCTCAAAGAAGTCCTGGGCCCCTTGACTTCAATATTTAACCTGTCCCTCCACCTCTCACAATTCCCCTAGTGAGGGAAATCTACAACTGTAACCCCAATCCACAAAAGTGGAGACCGGGCATTGCACAACTATAGGCTGATCTTCATACTCCCGTCACTTTCCAAAGTGTTTGAATGGATTTTGGCAAATCAGCTTGTGGATTAGCTGAGCCTGCACCAACTCCTTTGCCTGGAGCAGCATGGGTTCTGGAAGGGGCACAGCATCATCACAGCTTTGCTGGAACTTACTGGCTTCATCCACCAAGCTTTATACCAAGGCCAGCTGGTGGGGGCTGCATATATCGACTTATCAAAAGCATTTGATAAGGTGCATCATATGCTCCTCATTGAGCAGCTAACAGACACTGGACTCTCTCTAAATACAGTTCAATGGTTCAACAGCTATCTTTGCAATCACTCACAGGGGGTCAAGATTGAGTACATCATCTCCTATAGCAGGCCAGTCCACTCAGGGGTCCCACAAGGGTCAGTTCTGGGGCCCTAATGTTCAGTATTTTCCTAAACAAACTCCCAGGCTCCTGCCCCACTCGTATGGTCCTGTACGCCAACAACGCGGTCATTTTCATCAGCAATATTCGCCCTGAGCACCTACTAGTGGACCTCCATCTTGGTTTCTCCTCCACCGAAGCTTGGTTTAAAGAACACAGACTAGTACTCAACTCTAAAAAAACAAAGACCTACTCCAGCTTCCTTAGTAAGCATAAGACCTTCCCCCGTCTGTCAAGAATGACAGTGGTGACACACTGGATCTCGCAGAGCATTTTAAGTACCTGGGTATCACAATTGACTCCACCCTGTCCTACACCCAGCACATAGACAATACCGCAAAGGCCATCAATTCCAGAATTGGGATACTCTACCGTCACAAACACAGCCTAACAAATGAAGCCCTGAACCTGGCCATCAATAGTTCGGTTGTCTCCCTCATCCATTATGGCCTGGCCATATACAGGTCAGCAGTGGACACTGCCCTCCGCCACATCTCTTTGGCACTAAATAAGGCCTGTCGCCTCCTCACAGGTGCTGCTATACTCACACAGACCAGCGAACTCTACTCTCAGGCAGGTTGGCTCCAACTAAAGAACAAAATTAAATACCAAACCTGCCTACTTGCCAAAAAAGCCTCACTAAATCTGCTGCCACCAGGAGTTTAGAACCTGTTCACATGACATGTGAGTGCTAGGCTGACCAGAAGCTCCAACAGTCAAATCTTTATTGAATCTAGATGCTGCACTGCATTGGCACAATGTGCGTTCTCCTACCGTGCACCCCACTGGATCAATGATCTACCACCTGCAATCTCCAGAGTAGCAACTATTGGTGCCTTGAAGCATAAGCTTCGTCAGCACCTCACTGCTGAGGACAACTGTGACTGCTTCATCTAACTTTTGGTGCATACAAATGAAGTCTTCATCAGTACCTCATTATCAAGGACACCTGTGACTGCATCCGCTAACCCCCTCCCATAGTAATCACCTGCTGCACTTAGACACACATCTTAACCCAGGGGGCACGTCCCAACTTCAGCACTTCATTGATCCCCACCCTGCACCTGCCTACCCCCCCCAAATCTTGTGGCACACCCTTCCCCCTCTTTCCTCCATTCCTCCACTATGTCACCTTTGTCTGTTTCCTTTCTCTCTATCTTCTCCAGGGTGTTCGAACTCATGGACATAGGCATACACTGTACAATGCCTCAGCAGTGTCTACTTGTGTAAGCCTTTCTGTAACATACTGTACCATCTCTGTAAATGTATAAATTGTTGTTCTCTGTTGTTTTTTGTTCAACTGATGTGGAACCTACAAAAGAGCATCCGCTTACAGGTGTCATCCAAGAACTCAATAAATAAAAATTAAAAAAAGTAAATAAATAAAAAAGGCACTTGAATCATCATTACAAGCAACAAGCAAACAATTCAAAGATGAACAACCTGTTGTGGTAATCGGGTACAGCAAGTTTGTGAAAATGTGCCCTCTGAACATCAGCCCAATGTCAAAGAACAAATTGCTGACTTTTAGTGTATTGTTTTAATATTGATCTCAAGTTAAGAAGCATTGCTACATGATGTGCACAGTTCAGCTATAATATACAAATTTGAGGCACCCACAATTACACTTCGTCCCAAAGAAGGAGAACTCTACAAATTAAAGTGCATAGGGAGAGAATGTAACAACTGCAGCATCCACGACATTAGAAAAAAACAGTTTCCATTATTAAATGATCATATGGATTCTACAGTGACATGGTGAAAATAGCAGTTGGAGGATGTGATGAACAGAAAGAATATAAACAAATGCACCTAAAACAACATACTGGATCAATCTGTGAATTAGTCAAAGAACCTGAAGAAGAATTAGAAAACTTAGCAAAGCATCTTTTCAATTCTAAATGGCAGGCCAAGCAGTTTGATTATATCCAAAGAAATGATCCCAATGGATGGCTTGTTTATTGCTTGGATTTTTTTGAAAACTACAATTGCCATTTTCAAGATGAGTCACAGAGCACACACTGGGCACAGAATCAAGCCACAATCCACCCAATCGTTGCTTACTACAGGTGTCCACAACCCAATAGTGGGATGGTTATACATAGTGTGCTGATGTCTATCAGTGAAGACCATAAGCATGATATTCATGCTGTTCATCACTTCACATGTCTTGCAACAGAATAACTGAAAAATCAGGGAGTACAGATTTCAAAAGTCATCCATTTTCTGACAGTGCACCAGCACAGTACAAAAGTAAGGGGAACTTCACTGATGTATTGTTCAGAATGACAGATTTTGGATTTTTAATAGAGAAGCACTTCTTTGGGGTTCCATATCATGTTAGCGATCACAATACAGTGATTGCTATCATAGCGAATGTATACAGCCAAAAAGTATTTTGGCGATATACAAACCCAAGCAACTGGAATTCTGGCTATTGTAAGTGTTTTTGTGGGGGGGGGTGCTGTGCCACCCATGTCCTCCACACCCCCCACTAAGGATTAACTCTGGAGGGTGCATGTTGGGGAGGGGGAAAAACATGGACAGAAAAAACCAAAAAACAGAGAGCCTCATGCAGCGGCAAAACAATCACCCCCAGCAGGTCCTGAACCCAGTGCTTGCTGCACCATAGCCAGCCACCCTCACCACCACACCAGATGGCTGGCTCGGCTGCAGCAGGATCCCCTACCCTTACAAACCCTCACTTCTATCCCTCCCCTACATCTCCCTATTCCTCCCCTTCCAGTCACTTTCCTCACTATAGCATCGCTACCCTTGCAGGGTAGCTGATAATGATAGCGCTGTAAATGAGTCACTCTTTCTATAGTCTCTCATTTATAATCTCTATCATAACTGGTTACCCTTCTTTGGAAGTCAGCACAGAAAGGGTCCATGTGATGGAGAAGTTGGTGTGCTCAAAAAGGATGACCAACATGGTGCCACAAGTATCAGTTCTGGGGCCAGTCCTGCTTAATGTCTTCATAAGTGACATTGCGGAGGGGCAAGAAGGGAAGGGTTGCCTTTTTGCAGATGACATTAAGATCTGCAACAGGGTGGACATTCCAGAGTCGAGATTGCTAACACCACCACTGCCAACACCACCACCAGCAGAAGCATGTTCAGGTTCTGAAACCATGCCAGTGTCATAAATAACACTAACAAAGTCAACAAAGAAAAATATAACAAAGTCTAAAAGCACACAGTGTTGTGTAGGATCACGTAGCTCGATAACTTCACAAATCATCCCTCCTGTCTAAGTCACCATTATGGTAAGTGTTTATCATATATATTTTCCAGTTGTAATTGATGGGTGGGTTGTCTTGTAGGAATGTGATTTATTCACTACCAACACTAATTTTTGCAGGGACCGCAATGCAGGAAGCTTTGTTGGTGTAACGTTTATGATGGGGAAGAATGCTATTGCAGTTTACTGTGCTGTGTTAATGTCATCAACCATTACAGAAGTCACAGTCTAATACCTATTGAAGATCAGAGCCAACATATATAGTTATGCTGATGAAGACATGCTTGAGTCTTTAACACAACCATTGGATGTCATTGTATGGAAATTCAGTGATCCCATAAAATCAGACACTCAATACTTCTTGTTTTTCGAGGATGACTTCAGGCGATTAAATTCTACAATGTATGAATATAAAATATCGTTGATGAATAATTGTTTCACCTGTCACAGTTGTTGATATATGTACTGGACAATACTGCTAATACTTAATACAATCACAGTATATTACATCACAAAATGTCATGATTAATATCAAGTACAGATGCATAATGGAAGTATGGACTCATGATAACACACGCCAGAAAGGATTTGCACTAGGGTGCTATATGGATGTTTGCATTGTCCCCTGGTTGTGACATTCTCCAACTGACAGATTTTCCATGTCACTGTCTTAGGGTGTTGGAATCAGAAGGGAAATGCATGACACCATGGTGTCATGTACTTTTGCCCATTTAGTAACCCATTTTAGGGCTTTCACAAAAGAAAGGGTCCTACAAGAGCTTGCTAAGCTCAGGGTGGATAAGGCAATGGGACCTGATGGCATACATCCCAGGGTACTTAAGGAGCTAAAGGAGGAACTAGCAGAGCCATTAGCAGAATTGTTTAGTGAGTCTCTGAGCACAGGAGAGGTCCCAGAAGACTGGAGAAGGGCTCATGTGATCCCGCTCCACAAGAGTGGTAGCATGGAGGAGTAGTGGGCAAGATTATGGAGGCACTCCTTAAGGAAAGGATAGTGCAACACCTGGAATCCATAGGGGCACAGGATCCAAGACAGCATGGGTTTACAAAAGGAAGGTCCTGTCAAACTAATCTCATAGATTTCTTTGACTAGGTAACCAGAGTGGTGGACCAAGGGGGAGCAGTTGATGTCGCCTACCTTGACTTCAGCAAAGCTTTTGACACTGTTCCACATAGAAGATTGATAAATAAGCTGGGTAGGCTCGGGGTGGGTCAGAAGTTGGTCAACTGGGTGGCAAACTGGTTGACGGGCAGAAAACAGAGAGTGGTGGTAAATGGTATACAGTCAGAAGAGATGCAAGTCACAAGTGGGGTACCTCAGGGATCAGTCCTGGGGCCAGTCCTCTTCAACATCTTCATTAGTGACCTTGCAGATGGACTAGAGGGTAAGGCTTGTCTGTTTGCAGATGACACCAAGATCTGCAACAGAGTAGATGATCCAGATGGGGTGGGCAGAATGAGAAGAGATCTGATAAACTAGCAGAATGGTCAGAAGAGTGGCAACTGGGATTTAATGCAAAGAAGTGCAAAATCATGCACATAGGGAAGAGAAACCCGAAGCTACCTATAGGCTGGGAGGAGTTGGCTAGCAGTCACAAAGGAAGAAAGAGACTTGGGCATCATCATCACTGATGACCTAAAATCATCCAAGCAGACCTCTAAAGCAGTAGGTAAGGCTAGGGGTGTTAGGGTGTATTAGTAGGGTATCACAAGTCGTAAGAGGGAGGTAATAATCCTCTGTACAAGACACTGGTTAGGCCTCATCTGGAGTACTGCATGCAGTATTGGAGGCCACACCTTCACAAGGACATTAACAAATTGAGGCAGTCCAGAGAAGGGCAACCAAATGGTGCAGGGACTGCATCAGAAGACATATGAGGACAGATTAACGGAGCTCAATATGTATACCCTGAGCAAAGGAGGAGAGAGGTGATATGATCGAGGCATTCAAACACCTTAAGGGCATAAACAAGGTGAAAGAGTCTAACATGTTTAAATATAAGAAAAATAGCAGGACAAGAGGACACAGCATGAGATTAGAGGGAGGCCGATTAAGGGGAATGTGAGGAAATTATTTTTCACAAAAGGGTGGTGGATGCATGGAATGGCTTACCACAGAAGTGGTGGCTATGAATACAGTGCAGGGCTTCAAACAGGCATGGGATAGGCATAAGGGAGCAATACAAATGACTATGAATAGATAGGTCACTGACAGAGCAAAGGCCGATGGCACATTTATAAGGTAGAAAAAGAAATGGGCAGACTGGATGGGCCTTGCGGTCCTTATCTGCCGTCAACTTCTATGTTTCTATTATGTTAAAGGAGTATGTCCCCTGGTCATGACAGTCTTCAATTGACAAATTCTCCATGTCACTGTCTTAGGAAGTTGGAATCAGGTGGGAAAGTCATGGCAGCATAGTGTCACGTACTTTTGCCCATTGGGTAACCCATTTTGCGGCTTTTGGGAGTATGTCCCATGGTTGTCACATTCTCGAATTGACAGATTCTCCATATCACTGTCTTAGGGTGTTGGAATCAGGCAAGAAATGCATAGCACCATGGTGTCATGTACTTTTGGCTGTTAAGTACCCCATTTTTGGGCTCTTCGAGAGTATGTCCCCTGGTCATCACATTCTCCAATTGACTTATTCTTCATGTCACTGTCTTAGGGTGTTGGAATCGGATGAGAAATGCATAACATCATGGTGTCATGTACTTTGGACCATTGAGTAACCCATTTTGGGGCTTTTTGGAATTATGTCCATAGGTCATCACATTCTCCATTTGACTTATTCTTCATGTCACTGTTTTAGGGTATTGGAATCAGACACGAATCACATGGCACCATGGTGTTATGTACCTTTGCCTATTAAGTAACTCATTTTAGGGCTTTTCAAGAGTATTTCCCCATGTCATCACATTCTCCAATTGACTTGTGCCCCATGTCACTGTCTTAGGGTGTTGGAATCAGGTGGGAAATGCATGGCACCATGGTGTCATGTACTTTTGCCCACTGAGTAGCCCATTTTGGGGCTTTTTAGGAGTATGTCACCTGGTTGTCACATTTTTCTATTGACTTAAGCTCCATTTTATTGAATTAGGGTGTTAGACTCGGGCAAGAAATGCATAGCACCATGGTGTCATATACTTTTGTCTATTGAGTAACCCATTTTGGAGCTTTTCAGGAGTACATGCCCTGGTCATCACATTCTCCAATTGACTATTTTTTCCATGTCACTGTCTTAGGGTATTGTAATCAGGTGAGAAATGTATGGTACCATGATGTCATCTACTTTTACCCATAGAGTAATCCATTTTGGGGGCTTTTCGGGAGTATGTCCAATGGTCATCACATTCTCTAATTGACTTAATCTCCATCTTATTGTCTTAGGGTGTTGGATTCAGGTGAGATGTGCATAGAAACATAGAAACATAGAAGTTGACGGCAGATAAGGACCGCAAGGCCCATCCAGTCTGCCCATTTCTTTTTCTACCTTATAAATGTGCCATCGGCCTTTGCTCTGTCAGTGACCTATCTATTCATAGTCATTTGTATTGCTCCCTTATGCCTATCCCATGCCTGTTTGAAGCCCTGCACTGTATTCATAGCCACCACTTCTTGTGGTAAGCCATTCCATGCATCTACCACCTTTTCTGTGAAAAAGAATTTCCTCACATTCCCCTTAATCGGCCTCCTCTAATCTCATGCTGTGTCCTCTTGTCCTGCTATTTTTCTTATATTTAAACATGTTAGACTCTTTCACCTTGTTTATGCCCTTAAGGTGTTTAAATGTCTCGATCATATCACCCTCTCCCTCCTTTGCTCAAGGGTATACATATTGAGCTCCGTTAATCTGTCCTCATATGTCTTCTGATGCAGTCCCTGCACCATTTTGGTTGCCCTTCTGGACTGCCTCAATTTGGTTAATGTCCTTGTGAAGGTGTGGCCTCCAATACTGCAGTACTCCAGATGGGGCCTAACCAATGTCTTGTACAGAGGATTATTACTCCTCTTACGACTTGTGATACCCCTACTAATACACCCTAACACCCCCTAGCCTTACCTACTGCTTTAGAGGTCTGCTTGATGATTTTAGGTCATCAGTGATGATGATGCCCAAGTCTCTTTCTTCCTTTGTGACTGCTAGAAACTCCCTCCCAGCCTATAAGTGGCTTCAGGGTTTCTCTTCCCTATGTGCATGATTTTGCACTTCTTTGCATTAAATCCCAGTTGCCACTCTTCTGACCATTCTGCTAGTTTATCCAGATCTCTTCTCATTCTGCCCACCCCATCTGGATCATCTACTCTGTTGCAGATCTTGGTGTCACCTGCAAACAGACAAGCCTTACCCTCTAGTCCATCTGTGAGGTCACTAATGAAGATGTTGAATAGGACTGGCCCCAGGACTGATCCCTGAGGTACCCACTTGTGACTTGCATCTCTTCTGACTGTATACCATTTACCACCACTCTCTGTTTTCTGCCAGTCAACCAGTTTGCCACCCAGTTGACCAACTTCTGACCCAACCCCGAGCCTACCTAGCTTATTTATCAATCTTCTATGTGGAACAGTGTCAAAAGCTTTGCTGAAGTCAAGGTAGGCGACATCAACTGCTCCCCCTTGGTCCACCACTCTGGTTACCCAGTCAAAGAAATCTATGAGATTAGTTTGACAGGACCTTCCTTTTGTAAACCCATGCTGTCTTGGATCCTGTGCCCTATGGATTCCAGGTGTTGCACTATCCTTTCCTTAAGGCGTCTCCATAATCTTGCCCACTACTGAGGTAAGACTGACCGGTCTGTAGTTCCCGCCTCCTCCCTGCTACCACTCTTGTGGAGTGGGATCACATGAGCCCTTCTCCAGTCTTCTGGGACCTCTCCTGTGCTCAGAGACTCACTAAACAATTCTGCTAATGGCTCTGCTAGTTCCTCCTTTAGCTCCTTTAGTACCCTGGGATGTATGCCATCAGGTCCCATTGCCTTATCCACCCTGAGCTTAGCAAGCTCTTGTAGGATCCTTTCTTTGTGAAGGAAGTAGTGCTCACCTCCCTCCCCTGTGTCCATGATGCTGAGCTGTGGGCCCTGCCTACCTTCTCTTCAGTAAATACTGAGCAAAAGTATCTATTTAGGATAGATGCCTTTACAGGGTCCTCCTCCTCACATGCCCCTTTTCCATTAAGCTTAGCAATACCCCCTCTGGACTTTCTCCTTTCACTAATGTATCTATAAAAAGTCTTGTCACCTTCTTTTACTGTTTGTGCTAGTGTTTCCTCAGTTTGGGACTTTGCCTGCCTTACTGCCTTACCTGCTTCCCTTAGGGCAGTTTGGTATGCCTCCCTATCTTCATCCCGCTGTGTTCCCTTATATTTTCTGAAGGCCAGCCTTTTGGCTCTGACCTTTTCTGCTACTGTATTTGAGAACCATGGCAGCATGGTGTCTTGTACTTTTGCCCATTGAGTAACTGGTTTTGGAGCTTTGGGGAGTATATCCTCTGGTTGCCACATTCTCCAATTTCCTTATTCTCCATGTTACTGTGGTAGGGTGTTGAAATCTGGCAATTACTTCTATCTTTGAAAAAATTACAATTCATTATTTTATGCTTCTTCTGCTGTCCCTGATTTGATTCTTCCATAAAGACTATCTCTGATTAACATCATATCCACTGTGCACAAAGGGTGTAGAATATATTACAATGTGTTTGATTGGTTGTTAATAAGCCATTGATATAATGAGTACCTAAGAAGTAGATTTCACTTGGTGCTGTATAACACATGATGAAATTGTCACATTGCTGCTTTAGTGTCCTTGTTACCCACAGTAGGAGTATAAGATAAAGCTGGTCACATGATAAATCAAGTGCAACCAAGTGATTTGTTGGTGTTTATCTTTCTGCTTATGGTCCTGCATAGCTGTGAAATACAGGCAGAAATAATTTCAGAGTACCCATTTGAATTAGCGCTCATAATACACACAGTCAGCAGTTGGCCGTGGAGATGAGAGGTGGGCTGTGCCAGTCGCCAACTGAGGAAGGGTGAAGGTGGTGCTGGGTGGGATGGCATGGCTGGGTGGGGTGGGGGAGCCACTAGACTACCAGGAAGTAGCAAATGCTTATATTTTTCATTATGATGGGGGCAGCTAGACTACCAGGGATATGAATAATACTAATAATAATTAAATACAGATCGAGGAGGACCACTAGACTACCAGGGATATAAACAACAAATATAAATAAATAGACGGGGGGGGGGACTAGACTACCAGGGATAAAATAATGAAATATTCATATATTAAACATGAGGGGGCACTAGACTACCAGGGATACAGATATCTTTATGTATATTATCATGATCAGTGGGAGGGGGCTGCTAGACTACTAGGGATAATGAAAACTTATGTTTTGTTATTCACATGGGGCAGAACGAAGCCCCTTGCCCAAAACCCACCCCCATATAACTGTGTAGGGCACTCCTGGGATACAGAAAACAATTTAAAAATCTGGCCATCTCATCCCTCACTTGCGATGCATGATCACGATCAAAGAATCTCGTGATCAAAGATTTTGCATCCCATGATCAAAGATCATTAGTGAGCCGCGAATGAAGATTTAAAAACCTCAAAACTCTATTTTTGGACCAATTTGAATAAAACCAAAGCCATGGCTTGATAGATCGGGGTCCCCTGAGTAAAACACATCCAAGTTTTACTTCAGAAGTAACCCCTGAGCTGAGATATTTGTGTTTTTCTGATCAGAAAATTGAAAACAAAATGGCAGACCTCGGGATCAAAGAATGTTTTTAAATCCTCGGGGACAAAGATTCTTGAACTGCGAGGCTGCAAATTCTTTGATCGCCAGGCGGGACCAGATGGCCAGAACCCCATTCTTTGTTCACAAAACATACATATAAATTTTCCCATTGACTTATAATGGGAACTTAAAAGTGGCATAACTTTTGAATGCCTTAATATTTTTTCTCAAAATGAAAAGCGGCATGTTCGGCCACCAAAGCTCTTTCAAATGAGCCATCTTGCAGAGTAGCACACCACACAATGGCTGTGCATAGCCACATCCAAAATCCCTAAAGCTGCCTCCAAAAATGGATAATTTTGCATTTTTCAGCGCTTTTGTATGCAAAGATTGTAAGTCCAACCAAAATGCAATTTGGCAAATCAAGAGATCTACCATGCTCCACTGCGCATGCCAAAATTCAGGCAAATCCATTGAATGGGTCCAAAGTTATTAATGCCCAAACTTTTCACTTTGGTATGTAAGTGACCACTGAACCTTAACTATAGCGGTGCGACTGTGCCACTATAATATATATATATATATATATATATAAAATACAAAATCACATATATATGTAAAATACAAAATCACACATGCCCACACAATGCAAAGCATCATGGGCTGCATATGTAAATCATGCAATTCTGCTTAAAGTTGAACCAGCATAACATTCTGTGGTGATTTACATATGCAGCCCATGATGCTTTGCATTGTGTGGGCATGTGTGATTTTGTATTTTCTTGAAACTTGGCTTCCCAGCCAAATGCCCTTTGGGGTAACCCTTGCCTCAGTGTTTGCACACAGAGGTTCTTTGTCTTTTAAATAGTTTTTTATTTTAATGGGTTCACCACAACTTATCCAAGACACATTGTCTTAGGGTAGCTGGTCCATTCCACTGGGGTGTCAAACAGACGAGGCATACTGATGAGTCCTGGTGGGATGAAACACGTGTCTATGTCATCTGTTAGCACCCTTTGCAAACTGTGTGAGAGGCCTTTCGGCACCATGCAATTCTGCTTAAAGTTGAACCAGCATAACATTCTGTGGTGATTTACATATGCAGCCCATGATGCTTTGCATTGTGTGGGCATGTGTGATTTTGTATTTTCTTGAAACTTGGCTTCCCAGCCAAATGCCCTTTGGGGTAACCCTTGCCTCAGTGTTTGCACACAGAGGTTCTTTGTCTTTTAAATAGTTTTTTATTTTAATGGGTTCACCACAACTTATCCAAGACACATTGTCTTAGGGTAGCTAGTCCATTCCACTGGGGTGTCAAACAGATGAGGCATACTGATGAGTCCTGGTGGGATGAAACATGTGTCTATGTCATCTGTTAGCACCCTTTGCAAACTGTGTGAGAGGCCTTTCGGCACCATGCAATTCTGCTTAAAGTTGAACCAGCATAACATTCTGTGGTGATTTACATATGCAGCCCATGATGCTTTGCATTGTGTGGGCATGTGTGATTTTGTATTTTCTTGAAACTTGGCTTCCCAGCCAAATGCCCTTTGGGGTAACCCTTGCCTCAGTGTTTGTGCACAGAGGTTCTTTGTCATATATATATATATATCGTTCCACTATAGTTAGGGTTCAGTACCCCATTTAAGGTTAAATGGTGAAATTGTGCACCTTAATAACTTTGCCACTATATGATAGATTTGTGGGAAATTTGGCAGGCCCAGAGCGGTAACCTAGATCTTGGGATCTGCCAAGGTCTGTACTAGTCGGATATACGGTTGCAGAGTTATTAAGCAACATTCCGTAGTGCATTTATGCTTTTTTGCACATTCTTTGCTTGCGCTACAGGTCGCACAGTTTGTGCGACCAGTACAAAAATTTTAAGGAACATGCAGCCAGGCTCCTCGATTTGCCTTTTGTTGACTTCGTGAAAAAATATTAAACGGTTCAAAAGTTATTCAAAAAACAAGTTTCCCATTATAGTCAATGGGAAAAGTTAACAAAAAGTTCAACAGTGTCACAAATGCAGATTTTAGCGTCACAAATTGCCCCTGTAGTGTCTTGAGTCAGACATGTTTTTTTCAGTTACTGGTCACAGAAATGCTTGGCATTTAAATTTGGGACCCTCTAGGGACACAATTATGTTTGTGTTCACCTAGTCAAGCCCTGAGGATGCTAGCCATGTCTTTTTTGTGGAGTTAAACACCCCAGAAATTTGCTTTTCAAATTTTTGTAATCTGTAGTATCGCAAAGTACTGTCCCACTAGCGACACTTTCATGATTTTTTTTGTGAAAGTGTCACAAATCACTGCACTACCTTGCAACACTATGGCTAAAATAGCAGTAATTGTTTGCCACCCTGCTGCAAAAGAATGGTTTGGTCTTTTGGGCTGAAATTTAGAGGAGAGAAAGCCAACATCCCACAGATGTGCCTTTTTGTAGTTTGGTGAAAAAATATTACAGGAGTGCAAAGTTATGGCACTCCAAAGTGGACTCTTTTTCCCATAGATTAACATTGCAGCATCCACCACGCCTTTCGGTGCCGGTATCTTGGAAATGGTGCGAGATATGGACTTTTCATCAGAAAAATGCTTAGCCACCCACTAAGGGGACTAAGTGCAAAACTAGCCAGGAAAGTCATGAATCATATGAAAAAAAATTGTTCTTTATCGTATGGTTCCTGAGATATAAGCAATTTAGTATTCCAAGTGCTCATTTTCTGGTCTGAGGCCCATTATTATGCATACATTCTTTGTAGTCACTGTGTTTCTCTATGCAGCTGTTGGGGAAAACCAGGGTGTGTGCTCCACTTACTGTTTCACTTAGCATTTCCACTTGCGTTTACATACCCGTTTGCGTTAGTGTTCCCGTGTACGCCACTGTGTGCATTACCATTTGCATTTTTGTTTGCGCTTGGCATTACTGTTACCATTTGCATCTCCATACTGTTTCTGTTTGTGTTTCGATTTGTGTGACTGTGCGCATTGACATTTGCATTTGCGGCCACCCTTCTGTTTGCATTTGTCTTTCGTTTTGCATTATCGTTGCTGTTACCATTACCATTTGCATTTCCAATTGCATTACTGTGACCGTGCGCATTATGGTTTGTGTTTCGGTACATGCTTGCATTTGTGTTTCTGTTTCCTTTGGCGTTACTGTTGCTGTTACTGTTACCATTTGCATTTCCAATTGCGGTACAATGACCATGCGTGTTACAGTTTGCATTTCTGTACATGCGTTTGCAATTCTGTTTCTTTGGGATTACTGTTGCTGTTACCGTTACCATTTGCATCTGCAATTGCGGTACCATCACCGTGCATGTTACTGTTTGCATTTCCATATGCGCTTGCATTTGTGTTTCCATTTCTATTTCCTTTGGTGTTATGGTCGCTGTTACCATTACCATTTGCATTTACAATTGCAGTACCATGGCTGAGCATGTTATGGTTTGCGTTTCCATACGCACTTGGATTTTCATTTCTGTTTTCCTTGGCGTTATTGTTGCTGTTACCGTTACCATTTGCATTTCCAATTGTGGTACCGTGACCGTACGTGTTACATTTTGCACTTCCATACATGCTTGCATTTCCGTTTCTGTTTCCTTTAGCATTACTGTTGCTGTTACCATTACCATTTGCGTTTCCAATTGCAGTACCATGATCATGCACGTTATGGTTTCCGTTTCCATACGAGCTGCATTTGCACTTCCATTTCTGTTTCCTTTGGGTTTATTGCTGCTGATACCATTGCCATTTGCATTTCCAATTGTGGTACTATTACCATGTGCATTACGGTTTACGTTTACATACACGCTTGCATTTCCATTGATGTTTCCTTTGGGGTTATTGTTGCTGTTACCATTACCATTTGCATTTACAATTGCGATACCGTGACCATGCACATTACAGTTTACGTTTCTGTACATGCTTGTATTTGCATTTGTGTTTCTGTTTCCTTTGGTGTTATTGTTGCTGTTACCATTACTATTTGCATTTCCAATTGCGGTACCATGACCATGCATATTACCAGTTGCGTTTCCGTATGCGCTTGCATTTGCTACTCCGTTTGCGTCACTGTTCACTTTGACATCACTTTGTGCTTGTGTTTCCATTACCGTTTGCGTTACCATTTATGTTTGCGTCACCATGTGCGTAACCATTTGCGCTTGCATTTGTATTGCACTTACCATTACTATGTGACAAAAAATCATGTGGTGGGAGCGCAGGGCCCAAAGAGCCCGTGCTCCCACCACCACATTCTATTCACTATTTATAGGTCTCATTCTCAAAAAGTAGGGAAATTTATGGCAAAAAACTCAGTTTAATAGATCAGTTAGGGTTGTTCGACAGTGACAAAAGTGAGGAATTTCGATGTTAGGTTTGAAAGCCCCCCTTTGCACCCCCCAACCGACATCGGTGTGTGAGTTGAGGTTTTCGGTCCTAACTCTCATCCCATTCCATGTGTAAACAAGCTGAGGTGGTGCAGTATAGGAGAATGGGGTAAGAGTTATGGACTGACAAACCCAACGCATACCCCGATGCCTGTTGGTAGGGGCAGGATGGTGGTGGGGTGCAAGGGGGTGGGAACCCTAACATCAAATTTCTTCACTTTTGTCACTGTGGAACAACCCTAACTGATGCATTAAGTGGAGTTTTTTGCCATGAATCTCCCTTCTTTTTGAGAATGTGCACTATAAATATTGAAGTAACAGCAATGCAAATGCAAGTGCAAATGCTAAAGCACATGGTGATGCAAATGCAAATGACAACGCTAACGGTAATAGAAATGCAAGCACAAACGTTAATGAAAACAGAAATGCAAAAGCAAGTGACTATGGAAATGCAAACCTTAATGTGTATGGTCATGGTAATGCAATTTTAAATGCAGACACGGTAACAGCAACGATGATGCCAAAGGAAACAGAAACAGAAACTCAAATGGAAGCGCCTATGCAAACGTAAATGGAAATGCACACGGTGATGCAAAAGGAAATGCAAACAAAAGCAGTAATGGAAATGCAAATGTTAACAGTAATGCAAATGCAAACGCAAACAAAAATGCAAAGGGTAACACACACAGTGGCGTAGACGGGAATGCTAATGCAAACAGTAACAGAAAAGCAAGTGTAAATGCTAAGTGTAACAGTAATGAAAATGCACTTCCTTTTTTCCCCAAAAGCTGCATAGAGAAACACAGTGAATACAAAGAATGTATGCATAATAATGGGCCTCGGAGCAGAAAATGAACACTTGGAATACTAAATTGCTTATATCTCAGGAACAGTACGATGTAGAAAGAAAATAAAAATTTCATATAATGTATGACTTTCCTGGCTGGTTTTGCACTTAGCTCCCTTAGTGGGGGGCTATGCATTTTTTAATGAAAAGTCCGTATCTCGAAGCGTTTCTGAGATATGGGCCGAGAAAGGTGCAGCTGATGCCGTAATGTTATCCTATGAAAAGAATTGTCAACTTTAGAGTACTGTAACTTTGTAGCCCTGTAATATTTTTTCAGCAAACCACAAAAAGGCACATCTGTGGTATCTTGGCTTTCTTCCCTCCAAATTTCAGCCCAAAAGACCAAACCATTCTTTTGCAGCAGGGTGGCAAACAATTCCTGCTATTTTGGCCATAGTGTTGCAAGGTAGTGTAGTGATTTGCGACACTTTCACAAAAAAAATCACAAATGTGTCGCTAGTGCAACACTACTTTTCGATACTACAGATTACAAAAATTTGAAAAGCAAATTTCTGGGGTGTTTAACTCCACAAAAAAGACATGGCTAGCATCCTCAGGGCTCAACTAGGTGAACACAAAAATAATTGTGCCCCTAGAGGGTCCCAAATTTAAATGCCAAACATTTCTGTGACCAGTAACTGAAAACAAAATGGCTGACTCACGACACTACAGGGGTCATTTGTGACACTAAAAACTGCATCTGCAACACTGTTGAATAGTTTGTTAACTTTTCCCATTGACTATAATGGGAAACTTGTTTTTTGAATAACTTTTGAATGAAATCTTCAAAAGGCACATCAGGGGCCCCGGCTGCATGTTCTCTGAAGTTTTTGAACCGGTTGCACAAACTGTGTGACCTGTAGGTGTGAGCAAAGAATGCACAAAAAACTGTAAATGTGACTTTCTATTGTGCTTTATCGCTCTGCAACCAGATATCTGACCATTATGAAACTTAGCAGATTCAGAGTCCTATGGTACTGCTTCATGCCTGCCAAATTTCAGGCAGATCCCTCTTATGGTAGTAAAGTTATTAAGCTGGGGATCTCACACTTTAACTTAAATGGGGTCTCATCCAACTATAGTGGCACTACCATGCCACTATAATATATTATGGTAGCACGGTAGTACTACCATAGTTAGGCTTGAGTAGCACATTTAAGGTTAAAGGGTGAAACTTTGCACCTTAATAACTTTGCCACTGTTCAGCAGATGTGCCTCAAATTTGGTATGCATGATTGGGCATAGTAGATCTTGGGAACTGCCAACTTTCTTACTGGTCAGATATACAACTGTGGAGTTATTAAGCGACATCCAAATGAGCAATTACACTTTATTGCGCATTCTTTGCTCATGCCTACAGGTTGCACGGTTTGTACGACCAGTCCAAAAACATCAGGGAACCTGTGGCCAGGGTCCCTGATGTGTCTTTTGAAGATTTCATGAAAAAATAATGAACGGTTCAAACGTTATTCAAAAAACAAGTTTCCATTATAAGTCAATGGGAAAAGTTAACAAAAAGCTCAACACTTTCGCAAATGTACTTTTTAGTGTTGTAAATGGCCCTAGTAGTGTCGCAAATCAGCCATTTTTTTCAGTTACTGATCAGAAAAATGCATGGCATTTAAAATTGGGACCCTCTAGGAACACAATTCTTTTTGTGTTCCGTAGTTGGACCCTCAGGATGCTAGCCATGTAGATCTTGGGATCTGCCAACTTTCATACCGGTCGGATATACGGCTGCAGAGTTATTAAGCAACAACCAAATGTACAATTATGTTTTTTTTTCTGAATTCTTTGCTCTCACCTACAGGTTGCATGCTTTGCGCAGCCAGTCCAAAAACTTCAGGGAATGTGCGGCCAGAGTCTCTGATGTGCCTTTTGAAGATTTCGTGAAAAAATATTAATCTGTTCAAAAGTGGTACAGACATAAGGCAATTCTAGTGGGGGGTCGGAGGAAGTAGGCTGTTGGTTAACTAGGATCTGCAGCTTATCCATTAGGTAGGGAAATGGGAAGACTAGGTAGGCCAAGCAGTCCTTATCTGCCATCAAATTCCATGTTCTATGTTTCTTGAGCATGTGTTGTGCTTAGCTATACGTTTTCTGTGTCTCTCCACTCAGGATGCAGAACCTGATCTGGAGGCTTGACAAGACATTGCCTGTACAAGGGTGTGCAAGTTCTAATGCTGCTAACAGGTGTGCAGCTTCAGTGATGGAGGTGTACCATTGATGTACATTGAGTGGCTTTTGCTGTAGCTGTACACTCAGCATGCAGTAACTGCTCTGTGTGTTGGGGGACTACCTGATTTAGGCCATGCAACTCTTAAGCGTACAAAGATGACTGTAGATGCAATGCTGAAGGTGTACCATGGATGCTCATACATTCAGTTTAGCTGTAGCTCTGTACTCAGGATGCAGTGCCTGGCCAGGACAATGGCATTCCGTGTGTGAGGCCATACAAATCCTAACTGTGTTAAACTGAGTTTCCTTGCAATGAGAGAGGTGTACCATTGATTTCCATGCCCTCAGTTTTGCTGTAACTCCCCACACAGGATGCAGTATCTGCTCTTGTGGTTTGGGTGGAGCATAGCTTAACTGAGGCCATTAAACTGACAACTGTGGTAACTGGAGTGTAGCTGCAATCAGACAGGTGTACCATTGATGTCAATGGCCTTTGTTTTCCTGTGGCTTAGCAGTCAAGATGCAACAAGTGGAGGGGGTATTATGTAACTAAGAGACTGTACAACTTCTAAGTGTACAAACCTGTGTACAGTTGCAATGAGGGAATTGCACTATTAATGCCCATGGCCTTATTTTAGCTGACCTGTCCAGTTAGTATGCAGTACCTTGTCTTGTGGACTGTGGGATTGACTGCTGAAGGGCCACAGCACCTGTGTTATGTTGTGTATACCTGAAATCAGGTACATATACCATGCATGTCCAAAGCCTTACTGTTGTTGTGTCTCACCAGTCTGGGTGAAGTGCCAGGCGTGGTGGGGTGTGTGGCATCACTAGGTAAGGCCTTGTAACTCCTAAATGTGATACATTGTGTGCACCTGCAATCAGGGATGTGTACATTTGGTGTATGTGGCCTCAGTTTTGCTGTGGATCTCCACTGAGCTTGCAGTACCTGGTCAGGTGGCTGGGGATGTCTTGTAGTACATTTAGACAGTTGTATTTTATTTTTGTCACCTGCTGCTGGTTGTCTGTGATTGGTCATGTTGCCTTGGTCATCTTACCTACTTGCATATGTGTGTGTGTGTGTGTGTGTGTGTGTGTGTGTGTGTGTGTGTGCTGGGGGGGGGGATGAATGCGGAGTTAGGGTTTTCAATCCTAACACTGAATTTCCTTGCTTTTGTCACTGTGGAACAACCCTAACTGATGAATTAAACAGAGATTTTTGCCATGAATTTCCTGTGTTTTTGAGAAGTAATGCTGTCATATTATTTTTGAATATCTTATTAAGAACATATCTTTGTTTTCAGAATACAGCTTGAACATATTTATACATTTGACTGAATAACTAGTTATCTGATAGTATTTACATAAATATTGTTAATGTGCTACAGCTTAGATGTGCTAATAAAATGATTCACCTACAAAATAGATGTATATCTTCACCACATTGAAGAATACCACTTTGATTTCGATAAATAGAAAAAATGTACCAATGAACATCATGTACTACAGTATGTTTCAATACAGTACTGCAGCAACACCAACATACATACTATCACCGTTACATAATGGTGAAAGAAAGACACAACACAGGTAGGCAAGGTTAAAAAAGATTTATTGCCCAATTAATAATTGTGAGAAGGCCGAATAAAGAATCTATTTTGTGCACAAAAATCAGTCTCACAAAACAATCATATAAATATTTTTCGCTGTTGCTTAAATACATGTAAACCAGTACCATAGATAGCAAATCAGTGACATGTGACAGAATCCAAAAACACAAAAGGGCAGGCATCACATCACCCTCTGAACATGGCTTACACATATGAAACAGATATGATGTTGTTGTTATTGTGTGACTGATAATGTGAATGTTCCTGGGGTGGGTGAAAAACCAGATGTGACTTATAAACGCATAGCAGTAAAAACAGGCTATGGTTATATATCTAAAACTAACAGTTAAAATTAAATGTTAATGTATTCTATGTGTAGACATACGAATATATACCCACATAGATGTATATGCCAAGACATACTGCTATATTACTGCATTTGGAAAATTCTCACCCGACCCCACAATAGAGGCAATCAGAAAATATTATCAGGAACAAAAAAATGCTCAGTTGTTATCAGTGAAAGTGTCTGATGTACAGTTTTCAACTATTGTTAAATACATCAAGGGAAGGTAAAACACAAAGATTTCTGATACTATATGGTAACAGAATTATATACACCACTGTCAATCTTAAAAGTTATAGTTATATAGGCACAGTACTAGTTATCCACCTAGATCTGTTACATCTTTAACTTACATAAAAGGAATTTTTTACCGAATACTATGAATATAACATCTTACGATATGATAAGCAAAAAACTTTGTGCACTAAATGATAAAGATATCTGTAATGGAACACAGTAATTTGTTATTAATGATGGCATATGAAAGGACAGAACAGTACATATGTGCAACTGCATAATATGTAATGCTAACAAATACAAGCATACTACTTCTTAGTCTTTATGACTCTACAAGTCTTTAAGAGAATATTCATACTTATAATGCTATCAATCAATGTATATGTTAATTAATACTACTACTTTTTACATCAGAGTACCAAGTACTACCAAAAAATATATAAAACATAATATTTATATCTATCTATCTATCTATCTATCTATCTATCTATCTATCTATCTATATATATATATAGATAGATAGATAGATATTTATATACAATCTACATACATGATGATAAAGCAGTCCTAGTAATGCACTGTCACATAAAACAGTTTAGATATTTGTTCAAGATGCAAGCATAAGCAGAAAGAAATGAATACAGAGCACATATCATAGTTCTCAACACATGACAGAGTGATGTTAATCTTTAGTTAAAGATATGATACACTGTGATGTTAATGCACATGGACAAGCATTGTACCTTAGTACAATCATACATCTAGGAAATGTGCCAAGTGCAATTTCTTATGTCTGCATATAACATACTCATAACAAAAGACTATGACAGAAGAGTTTGACCAGATAGGAATAGCTCTTTTGACATGCAGAGGTCTTTGTTAGACATATAAGTGTGGTTTCTCTAGTGGCTGTGAAAACAGCTGGCACTGATTAAAGACCACTGCAACTATTTTCTCTGTGTCACTGATCAACACAACAATATTAAATGTCACAATGAGTCTAGATATGAAAGAGAACCATGTGGTATATTTCCTGTGTAATCACAACTGCACATTTGTTAGTAACAACATGACAGCGTACCAAAACTCACTCTGTAAGACAAAAAACATGGACGGCAAAATGAAGGAATTTCACATGTTGTGTAACTATTCCTCTGACACATGAAGATTGCCATAATTCTACAGTATCAGAACATATGCATTTTTTAAGTGTCGCAGCAGTCTCTGTTTGAAAGAGCTTGTTGAATCGTTGCACTCGACCCATTCAGTTCTGTACCTCAACAAACAAGTGTAGTGTCCAGAATACACAGACTGGCCATGGTGATAGATCACAGCATGAGTGTCAAACACTGTTTGGTTAAATACTATTCTATCAACTGTGAAATCAGTGATAGGTGTGTCAACTCTGAGCCCGTTGGAGTCAAATATATGCAATACTAGAATAAGATATTGAGATAAAGTCCTGAGATGTATGAACTGAGTACATGCACCTCCACACCTCACACACAGGTGACCACTTTGTGCATTAGTAAATAGCTGCAGAAATGTAACACTTTTACTGTGAGGCACAAACAGAGAAACCCAAAGCATGTCTTCTGTGGTTCCTGGCTCTGAATAACCCACGTAAGAGGCATACATACTTGGTAACATATGACACAGTGAAATAGTGACACATAGAAGTTCCCTCTTCATCCAGGCTGTTTATGATAGCCATCATAAACTCAGTAGTGTCTTGCTGCATGTTTGCAGCAAACGTACTGTATCCATCATATGTGCCCAGCACTTGCCGCAGAGCTGTTAGTGACTGCACATGGTTAAACTGATCAAAAGTCATGTTGATAACCTGCTTCAATTTATTTGATAGGGCAGTGTCTTGTGAAGCAGATATTGCCTCAACAAAGTGTGGCATATGGAAAAAGACCTGTATAGCTGCATTAGCATAGCAGTTGACTCTAGTACTGTTGTCAAATACTGTCACAACAGCCATACCAGCTAACTTCTGACCAACAGTTGGCTCCACATCTGTATTTGACATTGTGACCTTCTTAGAACTCTGTACAGTTCCATCAGTTGAGCAAGATCACTTTCTTTTGTTAGCAACTGTAGATGAGACTGAAGGATGTGAGACAACCACATAGGTTGGTAGTGGTATTAAATACATCTGTGGCTGGTATAGATTACGTAATCTGTTGTACTCAACTATACAGCACTTGTCAGCGTGTATCGTCTGAGGTGAGACTGTTATGATGTGCAACCCAGAAAAGACTACGTATGCGTGAAAGTGCAACGTAGCTCATGCCATCTCTGAAAATGTCTGTCCCTATGTCTACCATTGCTGAATCCAAACTCAAGCCTTGAGACTTGAGAATAGAAACAGCATATGCAACACATATTGGGAACTATTTCCTGTTCACATAGCTATCCTTCAAAACCTGGAACTTAACACAGGTACCATCAATCTGTACAGGTTGTTCCATGTTGTCAAAGTGGACGAGTGTCTCTATAAATCCCTTTTGAACATTGTAAACAAAGTCAATGATGTTACCCATGGCACCATTTACCATACCACGCTCCACATCAAAATTGCAGTGTAGCATGACATGTGCATTCTTACAAACTGTAAGTACAGGTTCTAGACCAGCTGTGCTTGAAAGATCTGACTTCAATTCAGACAGTCATTCATTCATCTTTGCTACCAGCTTCCGACTTAAAATGATACAATCGACTGTGTCAGCAGCAGGTAGTGTGAGAATTGATTGATTTTCTCTCTGCAACATGACACTGTTTTACTCAGCACATTTCTTTAGTCGTGGCATAAGACACTCAATGCATGTGCCCATGGAACACACATCACTGAAAACATCACATGCAGTTTCTATGGATGTAGTGTCCATTCTGATTCTTTGCCCATTTAACATTGCAACATGTTCTGATGACAGAGAACCTGTACGAGCTTGATCCAACAGTGCCTTGTAAGTCATGTCAGTACTTTGGTGCATGTTCTGATACAGCTCGACATAGGTAAATAACTACCACAGGTTAAAACCTCCAATGCACCCAAGTGTATTCTTGGCCTGCTTCACAGTCAGAGCTGCAAATACATGTTTAGCATTCACAGGTGCAAGCTGTAAAAGGTCTCCAAATAAACAATGCTCTTTCCACTGAATGCATCCCCATAGTCAGTCCCCAGGATCTCCTGTACACGTAGATGTATACAGGCAAGCATCAAATTCGAGACCATCCTAATCTCATCAATGATGAGTAACTTCATCTTACAAAACATTGGACGAAGCTGAGATGCAACCTCAATTGACAGTTTCCAATACTCTCCTGCTTTGCCATGCTCCACTGGCAACATGAACAGACGGTGTAAGGTCACACCACCAATGTTGTATGCTGCCAGTCCGGTGAGAGCACTAATAACAACAGACATCGCTGACCCTGTCAAGCTCTGTATTTCAGCCATGATGGCCTCAATAAGGAAACTCTTCCCTGTACCAGCTGACCCACTAACAAACATCAGCAGTGGTTTGTAGTCAAGACAGTCACATTTCTTTTCTTCATGCAGAATCCCATGCCGGACAGTGTCGGTTACCTGAGAGTGAACCACACACTTTTGATCATTGAGTCTCTGTCTCAACTCAGCTGGGTCAGTACTGCAGTGCGTACCATGTTCCATGGCACTCTCCACTTCCAACATGAGTACTTCTGGGGCATTCAGAGGCAGAGGCTCCCCAAGGATACCTTGTCCTTCTGGATCAAGATTGTCCTGTGAGCTAACAGGAGTATCCTCCTCAAGTAGCTTCTGTGCCTTTTCAAGCTGCTTCTTCTCAGTATCTAATCTCTGAATGTATATCTCGGAGTATTGACTTTTGAATGTCTCGTAACTGTGATTAAACTCTTCCTCGAATGTATCACAGTCACCTTTCAATTCAGCCTCATTCCTCCAGGGTCTAAACAGGAATAGGAGAGCAAAGTAGTAATGCTCTCTGCTCTCAGATGTGCCTAGATGTAACTTACAGTGGTCAGTGAGCCAAGGCTTATGTCTCTTAACAAGACAGCCATCCACTCCTCTGACCTTGTAAATGTCATGTATACAATCAGGTGAGACATCTGTTTTGTAGTCATATCACTTAGCCACCTGGAATAGACACATATTATCCATATCTTCATGTCTACGGGGGTAGTATGTATCAATGAGGTTATTCTTCAAGTTATGTCTTGAAGACGGCCTATTGACAGCCAGTTCCTCAATCTCAGCATGAGGAAGAAGTATACGTTTTTGCTTCTTTTTGTAGTTAACACTGAGGAAGCGGACAGCATCAGACTTGCATACAGATGTGTACCAATCAACCGATCACCAGCCTCATAAGCACCACATTCTCTCTGTGAGAGGGTCTTCAAGCCCAGTGACCACAACTGAGATGTCAGGCTCTTGCTTGAACTAGCAATATCTTCCCAAAGATCTTGCAAGCTAGTCTGCTCATGTTTAGTTATGTAAGAAGTGACGTACCACACCAGAGCCAACAAGTTGTCAGCCACAAACTGAACATCTATGTTTGCTTGCCACATTAGGAGAAGAGTGAGGTTGTAGTCATTGATGTACACCTCTTTCTCATCTCTGAGTAACTCATATACCCTCTTGGTTGATTTTGCCTTCAAGTGGTATCACAGTGCTGAAAACAGATCATTCATGCAACCATCCTGACAGACACGTCTAGGAAATCTGAAACAACATCTTGTGTACCAATCAGATTTGTTCTTTACTACCCGGTGGCAGTATTTCTCACAAATATGGTGCTAAAACTTTTGTACCAACTTCCACAGTGTAGAACTGTCGGACTTGTCCGGAATGTGCAAGTGATGTATTTCTTGATAAATGCTAGCACTTGTGCTGCTTCATGCTCACCTATGCGTGGGGCATTCTTGATCCACAGCAACATGTGAATATGAAGAGCACCTCACGCCTGATACTCCATCCTCCAAAAGTAATGTTTGACAATACCAAGAGGTTGATTGTTCTTTGACAAAATGAAAGTCAGAATATCATGGAACCACTTGTGGAAGTGCCTTGTGACAGAGACAGGGTCAAGTGAACACATTTCTCCGATGAAATACCCTCAACATCAGAACTTGCCGACTTCAACAGTTCTATGACCTCTTCCCAGGCATACTCATCACAACTCAGTGTGACAAACCATGTAGCTGCACCATACTCTCGCAGCATTGTCATCACCTCAGAGTGTCTGTGGTACCAATATTCTTTGGTGCCAGGTAGACTTGACAGAATAGAAGACAAATTCACTTGCACATTTTCATCTTTCTGCTTCAATTTCTGAAGAAACTACAGCTGTAATTCCATCAAGTGGAGTAGTCAGATGAATAGTATGCGCAATAGATGCAGACAGTATGTTAAGTTCACTCTCCCACTGGAGATGGAACTGGTACTGTATGTTGCATCTGAATTTGCCATCTTTACTGAGCACACGGCGTGTTCAGTACTCAGCACCCTGTACACGCACTTCTCTTTCATCCAGGTGACCACCTGACCTTTTTGTGAATAAGTCTGGAAAACAGCGTGCTTCGAGTATTGCCTCAAATGCTGACAGGCTCACCTTCCACCTGTTTCATTTGATAAAGATCAATGTTGTCCCCTACTGGATCTCTGCCATGTAGTGGATGAACTGTGTACTGTTCATACACATTGTCATTTGTTTCCACATTGACCTTCTCAATCATTGGCTTTGTGCTTTCCAACTCATGATGACCAACAGGCACACTAGTGATGTGATCAATATTAAGGTCTGCATAAAAAGGATTGTTGTTCTTTAAGTGAGTAAGGGCAAGCTTCACCTTCTCAACATTAACAACATCCTGCCAAATCACCTTAGACTTTGTTGGCACACCATTTACAAGAATGACCAAAGTGTTTTCAATGGAGATGGCCTCCACATTTTCCTGCAGAGGAAGTGGAGGATACATGAGGGAACCCTTAAGAGATCTGATGAATTCTTTTTGTGGAATATTCCATGTCTTTGTGTTCGTGCATAGAATAGTTTGAAATGGTTTCATTGTCTGAATAAGAATCCTTTCAAACAAATTCCATTTGACAATCTCAGTTGGTGTCACATCTGCCTTCATGTTGTTCAAAACTGACCTTGCTGGCAGAATGTTACACTTCACTTTGGAAAAACAGTGCTTGCACATCACAATGATTGGTTCTAAGTGAAAGTCACACTTCAACAGAAGATAATGCTGTAAGGCAAAACCACATGTCATTGTATGGTGACAAAGTTCCCAGGTTCACTGTGACTGTTTGTTTCTCGTAACAAAGCTGATCACATGACACACATACAGTGTCAAACTTCTGTCTCTTTGCCAACTCAAATTTGGCAATTGATTTCCCAAACTACTTGAGAATATCAGTTTCTAAGACAGAGACACAGCTCCTATCAGCAATTGATGACTGAGTAACCACAGTATCAGTCACACTGCTGACATGTCACAGCTGTTTCAAAAACTGAATGGCACCATGCATGTCACCAGACAACAGTAACTCATTCAGATGAGTATACTGAGCAACAACTTGACAAACTTCATATACCCTGTACACAAAGTTCCTCATTCCTGATTGATGTACTGCCAGCATGCTCATATGGTGAAAGACAGTCACAAACACCACTATCTAGGCATGCAAGAGAGTGACCCATGAGTCCAGTGTGTGGACGGATCTCACAAAGGTCTATGCTCTCAAACAGTTTATGTCTGTCTTTACGGTCAGTAATGATAAACAGGTTGATAAAGTGCTCAACTTTGTCAAACGATGATTGCCTACAGTTGCAAGCGTCATTGCATATCCACAGCAGACAGTGACACTTATGAACCTGAGTAGCTGAGTCACATTCATCATCTGACTCCATCGTTGTGTCAACACACATGCTGAGCACATTACACACTTTCCCAGGCTCATCAATGCACAACTTGCAGTCCTATATCTGAGAGTGATATGACTCCTCCCAGAAATATGCCTCTGAGTGCTGTGTGTGCAGCCACTGTCCTGTGAAAACATCACAGAAATTGTGCATGTTCAAGATAGGATACTGTTGTAACCTCATCTTTACATCATATAGAATTTTCCTAAACTGCTCAAATACATGAGACATCTTACGCCACAAATGTTGAAAAGCAAAAACTGTCCTATTAACAAATGTTTGTACTTTGGTGCAATTTCATCAAGCTCAGATGACTTTATTTTCTGTAGCTCACGTCTCATCACAGCAGCAATAAGTCTTTCAATCTTGGGTTTAGAAGCTTAGAGATCGAAAAATACTCTCATCAGATAAGCATCAGTAGCTCACATTTCGCGGTGCTGCTTAGTACGCTGTGTTTATGCATGTCTTGCAACAGTAGCTTTTTGTTATAGATCTGTACAACTGTTGCTTAGCTACACATTCTTTCCTTGCTGTTGAGCAAGCACGTCCTTTCCCACAGAGTGATAAAGCTCTGAATCCAATCCTTTACTGGGATGTTGAATCGCTTATGCCTTGAACAAGCATCACTGATTTTCACATCATCCTTGGCTGCACAGTGTGAAGTACTGGATACCTGTTTCGTCTCTGCATAGACTTCTGTCTGTGTTTAGATGGCATCTTCCGTGTTTCGCTATTCACAGTTCAGTACACCAACCTTACAGAACAATCAGACACCTGTATGGGAAGTACAGAAAAAAAACAAATTAAAATCCATGTCTTTAGTATGTTTCTAACATCAAATACTATCATACACCATCTGTATGTCATATAAGAACAGAAAAAAAAACACTGCCTAGTAAACATTGTTGAGATAGTTACTGTAGTAAGTGAAGGTCACTGAATCAATAGACAGTCTTTTCAAATGGTGACAAACATAACATCAATAATAATATGACAATAAATATAAAAATATGTGAAAAGTCAAGTAGTGCCATAATGTTAAACACCCACACTGCTGTTGTAACTAATAAACAGTAATTATTTTTAAAATCTGAAATGTCATATAATATAGTATCGCACGATAATTCTTCGAAAAAGTAGTGGAAGCGACGGTGACATTGTCGAATGTAGTGTCACAGCAATGTCGCACACACGCATAGTAAAAAGTCAGATAATCGTGTCGCACGCATGACACTTTCTACAAAATAGAATTTTTTTACACCCTCTTGCACAATCAGCCAATCACAGACTGATGCCTATCTGAGTGACACACTCTGCAACCAATGTACTGCCACATATATAAGACCATATTGAACAGCCAATCACAACCACCGAACAGTGAAGAAGAAGGACATAGCAGCCATTTTTTGAGAACACTGCAGACACCCTGCTGTTCACTCTGTAAGTACATCACATTTTTGAAATCAACTTTTATACCATCATAAAAACCATTAGCAGTACAAAAATAGTATTAAACAAAACATTTGATCATGCTGTATTTGACTATGATAATATTATTTACCTGCCATACTGTAAAAAAAAGTTATAACAGTTTAAAGTCAGAGTCTCAATCAGTACTTACTAGCACAGATAGAGCAGTGGAGGCAGAAAAGGAAGCAGCATGTGTATCATAACAAGAGAGACAAACAATCACATCATTCTGTTTAGCTGTAATTGTTTTGAAGTAGCCAATAACAGTGTTGCATTTTTCCTCTAAGACATATTTACTGCATTTGTGTTTCAGCAAGAACAGCATTCAATATTGGTAATAGTCCAATTGCACTGCTGTTAGCTAATCATGTTAAATCATCAGCAACTCCTTGACGTGGCAAATCAGTCTATCTAGTATCATCCCACAAAAATCAGTGTTGAAGCAGAGAGAAACATTGGTTCCACGCTTCACTTGTATTCGCCTTGCAGGTGAAACACTGATTTTTGGTAGTTCTCTGTACCACTTCTTAGTGTAAAAGCTAAGAATGGCAGAAAAAACAGATGGACGTAGGGCAGTGGGCAGGCACTAAGGCGTGCTTCAGAGTATGCTCAGAGGAGTGATTTTTGGAGAGACCTGCAGCCTAGAAATTGCTCTGAAATGGTTTGGCAGAGGTGGCATGAAGTGGGAGCATCTTATGCCAACAATGCACAGACTTTTGACTACTCAAGCTTGGCCAGACATACCGCTGATCCATCTTGGAGGTAATGATCTGGGCACTAAAAGGTGGATAGATTTAGCCACAGAAGCAAAATTGGACCTTGCTTCTATCATGCACATATTGCCTGCCTGTAAAATAATATTTTATGATATTACAGAGTCTGGGAAGCAGGACAGCACATGTACCTGCTTGACAGAGCTCACAGAAAGGTAAACATTCAAATATCTGGATACCTTTGCATGGCTGGGATGCACACCATTCGTCATCCTCAAATTAAATATTCTAATGATTAGCTCTACCTACCAGATGGTGTGCACTTCTCACATGCTGGCAATTGCCTTTTCCTGGGTGACCTCTGAGATGGGATACTCACAGTCCTCTAAAAATATCAGGCTGTAACAGCAGGCAGAATTGTAAACAAAAGGCTCTTCTAAGAGCCAATTAAATTGGTAAAAAAATAGAAAAGCTGCACTGATTACACACACATACAACATTATACTATCTTCCTATCACACTGTCACATGCATTCAGATTCAGAAATGTTCTGAGTTTCATTTAACATACAGACATAGCAAATAGACAGCTCTATTAAAAAACAACTGTTTTGTTTCACTATACATCTAAGTCAGACTGAAACTTATAATTTAAAATGTTATTTTTTTTAAATTTCATATTATGTAATGATCCCTCAAACTATTAAACATTCTGAGCAGCATTAACTATTCCCTTCCCCCTGATTGCCTATATGATTATGCTCCCGGCAGCAATACTACTAGGAATCATTCCCCCCAAGTTGCCATACAATACTGTACTTGGCAGCTATACTCACCACCAACACCTATACAAAACTAGAAACAGCACACAGTGAATGGCATGGTGCCCTGTAATACCACACAGTCAACTGCAGCCTACACTGCAGAGCCACAGCAATACAGCAGATATTGTACACACAATCCATAACTTGTGTCAATCATGAACACCATATAACTCTAAATATACAATCACAAGCATAAATCTGTGATCATTTCACCATGAAATGTATACAACTGAAAAATGAATATCTCACAACACTGTGTTCTAACATGCTGTTTATTTTATATTTATATTTAGTTTTCTACAGCAAAACTCAGTGAATAATAATGCGTTTGTGGTCACAGGAGAGGTGTAGTGTTCCTGGCTCAATCCAGTCCAGGCCAGGGGATACACAAATATAATTTAATGAGTACCAACATGAAACTGGAAAAATGTGGAGACGATCCATGAATATGTGCATACACCACCCACAAGGTACACACCAAAATCCAATGTAAAAGGAAGTGAAGCTGCTGCACCAGTGGCTCTATGTACTGAAACAGAGACAGGAGATATCAGACAGTGATGTGAGCTGATACCACCTCACTTACGAGATGTGGGAAGCAGCAGGAAAGCCACAAGTGGGGGAGCACCTAACAGACCGTGAGCACATAAACTATGTGTCACTAAACATGTTTACTATTGTAGAAAAAAACAAATTACATTATTATTGTGTTAAGTAAACAATGATGAACTCTGCTGAGCATGATGCTACTTTATGACCACCTGTGGTATAATGGTAACGCACAAAGTTAGCTGGCATATTACCCTCAAGTAATGAGTTAATAGATAATATAACATAACCCCAACTTCTCCAGAGTATCCTGTAAAAGCACAGTGGTAAGGAGATCAACATAAGGCTCTCATAACAGTGTCAACAACTCAAATATAAGCATTTTCAGACCCTTATAATAATAACTTAAAATGACGTAAACAATTTGAATTTTCTGACTGGCTCTTTGAATTGTAGCAATAAAATGTCAATCTTCTCTATTGAAATGTATGGGCAGCTTAGACATACAGGTGCCAAGGTTCAAAATTATCCACCAACATTATAGATAGTCATATCAACTATCAATGCCATACATTGTTTCAATGACAAATGTATCGATGATTAGAATCACACAAATACCATACTCAAAGCAATCTTTCAAATCTCTCATTTCAGAGATTGCTGAAGGCATTCCCCACCATGAAGTGAGGTAGTACCAGCTGAAGAACAAGCTGTGGAGGCTGAACAGTCTGATTCAGGCAGTGTGATTATTGTCAAGTCAGAAGGTAAGAAAATAGCACAAGAAAAACTTAGCCATTGTTACTATTACAGTTCTACAGCAATAACACTTTGATGCAGTGAATCCACTAAGCTGCTGTAAGATTGGTATGTACTGTACAATTTGTATCAGTCTACAGAGTGCAAACCGGAAATAGTTTGTATATTATCACACAAAAAACAATTGCTGGGTACATAGAATAACTAATTTCCCAAGTATACTGACCTCAATTATTAGCAAGTTGTTCTGAAATTGTTGCCAGTAGTAGTACCCCCCTGTGTGTTCTACACTAAAGACAGATCACATCTTAATTGAATGACTAAAAAGCAATACCTTACACAGTACTAATGACTCGGGAAGAATTACATAGAGAAGAATGAAGTATTTAGTCACAAAACAGAGTTCTTTTGAACAAAAGTGAACTCATAAGTATGTATCACAGCAATAGGCATAGTGATTTCCTAACCATTACATACAAAATCATTTCAATGAATATGTAACTATCAAATTGGTATACATAATACAATGTTGTGTGAAAATCCTGTAACCTCATTGGTCAAAACATGTCACATGAACATGGGTAAATCCAGCATAACCAACAGCTGACCATTGGCATTTATGAAAAGCATAATTAAACACACTTTAAATTAATGTTACAAATGGATCCATTGTATAATCTCAATAAGGCACTCCAGGGTGTGAATTGCTGGGTGATTTATCTACTTCTTGTGTGGTTAAGTCACCCGGCTGCACCCCATCACACACCATGCAAAGCATGGGTAAATTCTCAGTAACTCACACCCTGTTGTGTCTTATTGCTTAAATACCAGTCTGTCTGTGTCTGAACAGACTATGTGGAGGTGAGCTCAGGGTACGGGAACAGCAACAGTACCCAATAATTGTAACACTGCAGCTAAACACTATTACTTTCTTGTTGAGATTAAACTCATATTCATCAACTGAAATAAACATTGTGTACCCAATAACGGAACAGTTGCCATGCATGTAACTGTTCAAAACCCATGGAAGAGTAACACCCCACCCTCACAGAGTCACACCATTTATCTCCATAGAATTTGTTTCACTATCACTGCAAAGGCACTATTCACAACTTGTATGAGAAGACGATGTGACATTGCCTGTGTTATGTCATAAAACACCTAAGTGTCCCAAGTTGTCTATTATTCATTTGGTTACCTGTCAGTCAGATGTTCATGACCATTGTTATACTTTAAAAATACATTGGCACAATGTGCAGTGGGAGGGTTACGCCTGCGGTAGTGAGATTTGCATGTGTAATACCATATACTTCTTACCAGTTCAAATATTTCTCAAACTGTGACAACACACGTACAGTGTCACTGTGTCTCTACTTTCTTTAAGTGTAACTTTCTAATCATGATGCAGTAACTCCCATCACTTGCAGATAAGGGGTCTTATTATTTAGCTGATAATAAACAACTACTAACTTTTTTCAATAACAACCTAATAAAGTAATACAGCTGAACCATATAGATGCATTCCTTTTGTTTAAAGTATTTGTCAACACTCAGAATAGAATAACAGTATCATTTAGAGAACTGAAATACCTTCATATATGTTAAAATCATCTATCTGTCTTACAGTGGTTGGGGAGACATTAGAAACACCAGTGCGACAGGTGAAGCAGGAGTGTGCTGCTAGCCCTGAACATAAGTCGAGCAAGAAAAAAAACTGACACAAACATAATACAGAACTGCTAAAAGTCTCAGTTAATTAAACAATAATGCTCTCCAGGGTGTCTCTCATGCTGGGATAACGTCACGCCTCAGGTAGTTGGGAACGAGGCCGCAGGCTGAGTGCGTCCAATTACTGAGGCGTTACGTTATCCCAAACGACACACACCCTGGTCACCATTATTGGTATTATACAGTGGCTCGTTGTTATACAAAATAAAAAAAATCATTTTAAATATGTGTTTGTGTGAAATTATATTTCTGTATTTTAAGAGAAGATGAAACAATCAACCATATCGAGCATATAGCCATCTACAGGTTAACAGTGCTGAGACTAGACCCGTGATGTTGTACTTGGATAACATCATGGGTCCAGTCCCAGACTGAGCAAACAGAGTCCAGGATTTTTTCTTGCCATTGTATTATTTCATGTAAAAGTATTTGTTACTATAACAATCAGAGGTGTGAAGTATATCAGCTACTCATATCTTGGATACCAACACCTGTCAATGCATAGCTACAAGATACAACAAGTTACTATGCCATGTACTATATTACTGCAATAACACAGTTGTAATACCTATGACATTGCCTTTTCTGTTATTTAACTCTACACCAATTTTTATTTTATTTATTTATTTATTTGAATTTTGTTGACCGGGTAAGACCACTGAGTCAGATACAGTCCTTTTTTCAGGGTCGACCCGGGGTCACATGATACACAACAGTACAACAAATATCAAAGAGCAGTACAGTATACAGACAGGTATAATGCACATCATCAGTAAAACATAATCAATTCCATGTACACTTGGAATAGAGCCATACAGAGCTATGCACCGGCATATATGCTGCACAGAGTCAGTTCTGTGACAAGTGGAAATGTGCATAGTGCTATAAGTGCATTAAGGAATAGAGATTGGGGGAGTGGAGAAGGATTGGGGTAGGGGCAGGGGAAGAATAGTTGCATCATCGAGGGCAGGAGCAGAAGATGCTGGAAGCAAGGGAGGCATGGAGGCTGGTTTTAAATAGAGGAAGAGGGGTGCTGTTCAGGACATGAGGAGGCAGAGAGTTCCAGCTAGAAATAGCAGCAAAAGAGAAGGCCCTCCTAGTGGCAGTCAGATGCAGTTTGGGTATATCAAAGAGGGGAAGGGATGTTAAGCGGAGAGTGCGAGGAGTTTGTCTTATGCAAATTATACTCCTTAGACAGGGGGGTGTGAAAGAGTGGACAAATTTGTGGATAAGGCACATGGTGAAATACTTCAATTTAGATTGGTAGGTTAACCAGCCCAGCAAAGAGAGGACTTCGCAGCATTGCATAGGGGAGCTGGCTCCTAGGGCAAACCTCCCAATCCTATGGTAGGCCTGGAAAAGGAGAGAGAGAGAGAGAGGAGTGAGAAGTAGACAGCAGTAATGGGGCTCCATAGGTCAGGAGGGGAGTTAGGGATGCAGAGACAGTTCTTAGGCTGGAGGCAGAGGTGAGAAATGGGTGAATTCGGTAGAGTAGCCCAAGCTTCTGGTTCACAGTTTTGACAATGTTGGAGACATGGAGGTTGAAAGAGAGTGCTGTGTCCAGGGTGAAGCCCAGGTATTTGAAGGACAAGACTGTGTCCAGGGAGTTGCCCTTGCTTGATATGATATTAAGGGAGGGTGGAGGATCCTTTGTAGAAGGGTGTCGGGAGAACAGCATGCATTGAGTTTTATTAGTGTTGAGGACCAGTTAACGACAGTTGAACCAGTCCTCAAGGGAAGCAAAGTGATTGGCAAGATCCCCTACTAATTCTGTCAGTATTTGATGAGGAACTGTAGATAATGGCATCATCCGCATAGAGGTGCACTGAGGCACCACCACAGGATCAGGGGAGGTCATTAATGAAGAGAGAAAATAGAAGTGGACCTAGGATGGATCCTTGTGGTACTCCATGTGTTATATGCCTGGGTTCAGAGAAGGAGCCATTCCATTTGACTCTCTGAGAGTGGCAGGATAGGTAACTTTTGACCCAGTTCTGGGCATGGTTATCCCACCCTAGAGTATGCAGCTGGTGGAGCAGAAGATCATGGTTTACCAGATCGAATGCTTTGGTAAGGTCAACAAAAATGGCACCTGTAGCATGTCCCTCATCCATGACATGGTATTTATTTTATTTACTTATTTATTATAAATCAGTTTACAACCTTTGAGCCACAGGCTCGTTTCCAAAGGTACCTCATCACATTGAGGACAAACATTACAAATTTAGGTTACAGGTCACAAGTAGCTGAAATTAGCATTACACATTGATTTCATACATTTACAATTTCGTGGTAATTACATTGATACAGCTGGCACAGGCTGATTATAGCAGAGATATGGTGCACAGGGGGAGAGGGTGGGGGGTGAGGTGGAGGATACTGAATGGTGTTGTCAAGTGAGGAGAGGTCGAAGCCATATTTAGAGACAGGAACAGCTGTGTGTTAAAGAGTTGGCTCTGAAGGGTGGTTTTGAAGTTGGAGATTGTGGGGGCATTGGAGGTGGGTGCAGGGAGAGAGTTAAACCAGGATGGGGCTCTGTAGCAGAAAGACTTCTGACCATGGGTGGTCCTGGATCTGGGGACCAGTACAGTGGTCCTGTTTGAGGTACAGGTTGCAATAGTGGATGGGGTATGGTGAATGGAGGCAGTCACCCCGGAGGGGAGAGCCCAAGTAGAGTTTTTTTTGTGAGGAGGCAGGTTTGATAGCGTAGTCGTTCATCCAGGTTAAGTAGTTTAGCCCCGTCATAGAGTTGACATGTATTTGTGAGCCTGGGGGCAGAAATGATCAGTCTGTAGGCCTTATTTAGGGTGAGGTGAATTTTGTTGAGGGCAGTCATGTCAGCAGCACCATAGACTGGCAGGCCATAGTCTACAAGAGACAGTACTGAAGACATGACAGCAAGTCAGAGAGCATTGGGGGGAGGCAGTTTTTATAGCGGTAGAGGATGCTAAGCTGCGTATTAGTGGCAGATGAAAGGGCATCAATGTGGGTGTGGAATGTGAGGGTTGAGTCGAAAGTAACCCCAAGGTATTTGTAGGAGCAGACTTGTTTAAGCGGTTGTTTGGTACTAGGGAGGGTAGTGAGTGGGTGGTTGCAGGCTCTGTTTTGGGGGTGGGCAAAGAGCATAGTTTTGGTTTTTGTAAGATTAATGATGAGTCTGTGCTCCTTAAACCAGGCTTCAGCACCATTGTAGGATTGTTGTAGGGAGTCCTGGAGGGAGATGAGATTGCGGTGGGTGGCAAAAATGACAGCATCGTCTGCATGCATAAGAATTTTTCCAGAACATGCACTGGGCAGGGTGTTAAGATAGAGTGAGAAGAGAAGGGGGCCCAGGATGAAGCCCTTGGCTACCCCTGAGTGGATGGGGCAGTTTTCAGAGAGTGTCCCATTGATTTTTACACACTGTGAGTGAGTGGATAGATAGCTCATGCACCATGCATGGGGGCCAGCAGAGAAACTAGTGTGGCAGAGGGCATCTAGCAGAAGAGGGTGGGAGACAGTGTCGAAAGCCTTTGAGATGTCAATGAACACTGCACCAGCTAGGGAGCTGGCATCCAGGGAGGAGTGAAGGAAATTGGAGAACTCAGTTAGTGCAGTGCTGGTACTGTGACCAGCCTGGAAACCATGCTGCTCTGGGCATAGGATGTTGTGCTTTTTCAGATATTCAGTGATTTGAATGGCCACCACTTTTTCTAGGGCTTTGGAGAGGGGAGGGAGGGAGGATGGAGATTGGTCGGTAGTTGCTGGCGAGGGACCTGTGCCCCTTATGAATGGGTGTGACTATGGCTGTTTCTCCATGCAGGAAATTGCCCTAGGCAGAGGATTAGTTTAGTAGGCTGGTGGTGGGGCAGGACTTCTTCCAGCACGCCTGGTACTGGGGTCAGGAAGTCGCTGCCGGGATTGTGCCTTTTAATGCTTTAATTGGGAGGTCTAGCTTCCTGGAAGATACCTGCATGGGTGAAGCTGGGGTGTTGGAGGACAGGGGAGGTGGCCTTGGGGAGGGTCAAAGAAATTACTGGGGAGGACAGAGCTAAGGTCAGTAAAGGAGGTGTTAAGGTAGTTTGCTATGTAGGCAGGGTTGGTGAAGGTAGAGCCATCAGTAGTGAGCTGGAATGGGGGAGGGGAGTGTGATTTCCCATTTAGCTGTTTAATATTGTCCCAGAAAGTCCGGGCAGACCCCCAGGAGGAGGTGAGGGTGACCTGGTAATGGTCAGCCTTGGCTTTATGGATGGCCCATGAGCACCTATTCCGAGCAGCATTGTAGGCTTATCTATCAGCCATCCGGCCTGTTTCCGTGGCAAGGTGCTAGAGGTTATCCCTATTTCTAAGCATTTGTAGTAAGGCAGGGGTAACCCAGGGTGCATTGTGTTTTTTGGATCGAATTTTGGTGAGGGGTGTGAAAAGGTCACAGGTCTTGTTAAAGGTTTGGGAGAAAAAGGCAAGGGCAGTCTCAATGTCGGGTGCATGATGAATGGGGGACCAATTAATCTGGACGAGAAACTGTTTAAGGTTTTCCAGCCCACCAGGGCAGAGGCACCTGCGGAGTGTGGTCTGGGCTTTGGGTTTGGGAGTGGGGGCTGCACAAAGAAATAGGATAGGGGAGTGGTCACTTAGGGAATCAGGGAGGACCTGGATGTTATGGATTTTTGGGGGGCGGTTGGTGATAATTACATCCAGTAGGGTACTGGTTCCTCTCTTTGGGTTTACTGTAGTGGGCTGGGAAATGAGTTGTGTCAGGTCTTGGGCAGCGAAGGAGTCTCAGATCATGGAAGAGGAGGTGCTGAGCCAGTTTATGTTAAGGTCCCCCACTAGGATTTGTTCTGCCTTGTGGTGGAGGGTGGCCAGATGTTCAATTACAGATACTAGGACTGGGTTCTGGTTCTTTGGGGGATCATAGGCAGTGGTGAGATAGAGAGGGCCCCTGGAGGGGTCAGGAGTGAGTTTGAGAGTAAGGGCCTGGGCCCCATTCACAAGAACAGGGGCAGGGAGCACGTGTCCGATGACTGTGTCCCTGGTATAGATTACACAACCTCCCCGCGTTTGCCTACTCGGTCCTCCCAGTATAGGGTATAGCCTGGGAGGGAGGCAAAGAAGTCAGGGGTGGATTTGGACAGCCAGGTTTCAACCAGGGCTATGATGTCTGGTTGATGTACCATGGCTTAGCACTGGAGGGCATCAATTTTTTTCAGTAGGCTGCATATGTTCATGGAGGCTATTCGAAATCCATTGGACCTAGTAGGTGAGCTGGAGGGGGCAGGGCCTGGGTCATGATGTATGTTGCCAGACAGGAGTAGCAGAAAAACCAAGGCTCTGGTCAGGGGGTGGTAGTATGTCAGCTTCCATGGGGTACACTGGGATGGGAAGGGGACCATAGTGGAACAGGGAATAGGCAGGGTTCTAAAGGGTCAGGAGGGCAACGATGAGTTGCAGCCATGGGGAGCCAGGATAGGCAGTGGGGGTTGCAGCAAGGGGGTGGGTGCTGTGGGCCAGGGTACATGGTCAGTGTAGGGTGGGATCAGACTAAGTCAGGGAGAGTTGGGGGTGCTGGTACAAGTGGCCCCGGGAAGATGTCTGGCTGATGGGATGTGGGTACTAGCAAATAGATGAGGGGGAGACATTTGAGGAGAAGGTGTAGAATCATAATGCCTAATGGTAGCAGCTGGGCAGATGGTCCAAGTATGTCGGCTGTCCCTCAGAAAACGTGGATACCACTTTGGAGTAGTGGTAGGGTCACAGACTCTGGTGAACAGGGTACAAGATTTGAGACCCTGGTGGGGCAGGTGAAAAAGGACCGGAGTGGGGATCCAGCTTCTGATTGACTCAGAGCAGGCTGGCTTTGGACCAAATCCAGGGTGGAAATAGCGACTCCTAGTGGTCACTGAGGATTAGTGGCAGGCTGGGTGAGGGTCCAGTGGTAGGGCAGGAGTCAATACATAGGGCTAGATAGGGGCTGGGTATAAGGGTGAGGTGAGGGCAGGTGCAGAAGGGAGAGAAGTAGTGTATGTGGGTAGAGGGGTTCCAGGAAGTAGAAGGAGGAGGAAATTCAGGTAGCAAACAGAGGTGAATAGTCAGAGGGTCCCTTTGGTGGCTGGCAGGTATAACCTGCACATGAGAAAGTGGAGACTTAGTAAAGCAATAGACAGGAAATGATGTCACAAGAGAGCTACTATATAGGTAGTGACGAGGGTGGTTGGGGCAGTCAAGGCACACAGCGTGTCGACGGGCTAACCCCCCTCACAAGGGTGCTTTTGCTACATAGATACATAGATACATAGATACATAGATACACAGATACATAGACAGTGTCGGCAGATAAGGGCCTATGGCCCACCTAGTCTGCCCATTTGAGCTTGTAAGTTCAGTTTGTTTTCCTAGAAGTCTATTTCCTTACCCTGACCTCTAGAATTCTTTATGTCTATCCCATGCATTCTTAAACCTGCGGATTGTTTCAGCCCCCACCACTTCCTCTGGCAGGGTGTTCCACTTGTCCACCACCCGTTCTGTGAAGAAATTCTTTCTCATGTTTCCTCTGAATCGCCCTCCCTCCAACTTCATCCCATGCCCTCTAGTCCTGAAACATCTTTTCGCTTAAAAATAGTGTTTTCCTGCACCCTGTTCCTCCCTGTAAGATACTTGTATGTCTCTATCATATCCTCTCTCCTCCTCTCCTCCAGGGAGCACATGTTCAGTTCCTTCAACCTGTCTTCATAGGACTTGTGATGCAACCCATGCACCATCTTTGTTTGCCCTCCTCTGAACCTTCTCTACCCTGTCTATGTCCTTACGTAGGTATGGTCTCCAGAACTGTACACTGTACTCCAGGTGGGCCTCACTAGTGTCTTGTATAGCGGAATTATGACCTCCTTTTCCTGCTGGTGATGCCCCTGCCTATACATCCCAGCATCCTATTTGCTTTACCTGATGCCTTGTCACACTGTTTCTACCTTTGAGGTCATCAGAGATGACAACCCCAAGATCCTTTCCTGCTTGGTGCATGCTATATCCTCACCCCCAACTGATATATTGTGCCAGGGTTTTTGTACCCCATATGCATTATCTTGCACTTCTTTGCATTGAATTTCAACTGCCAAACCTTGACCATTCTTCAAGTTTCTGCAGGTCCCTTCTCATTCTGTCTACACCCTCTGGTGTGTCTACTCTGTTACAGAGCTTTGTGTCATCAGCGAACAGTGAAATTCTGCCTTCTATATCCTGTGCAATGTCACTGATGAAGATGTTGAATAGGACCGGTCCCAGCACTGATCCCTGTGGTACCCCACTGGTCAGTCTTTCCTCTGTGGAGTGACAGCCATTTACCACCACCCTCTGTGTCCTGCCACCCAGCCAGTTACCTACCCACCACACTACTGTCCTGCCCACACCCATATTCCCTGGAGGTAGATTAATTACCTCTTAGGCACCCGGCTGACTGTCCACTCCAGGAGGGAGCGCTGTGTGTGGGCTGCTGCTGTCGGCGCCTGGTGGGGTTAAGGTCTTGTTGAGGGTCTATATGGGAGAGGAGACAAAGGGTTAAATTAGTATGCAGTGGGAGACTGGGATCAATGTCCTGATACTAGCTCCTCAGGAAGATGGCGATTACCCCCTCAACCACGCTGGAAATAGGCCGGTAAGCAGACAATACAGGTTTAAAAATGCTGTATAACAGGTGCTGAATACAAAGATGTCCCAAACATTGCAGTCACTAGAGAGCCGCCGCCGCTCCCCCCCCCCCCCGGCTCACAGTACCTTTCCAGATTCGGTACATGGCAAACAATTCCACAAAAATAGTTAGATAGCACTGTTCAAGTCTCTTGAGAGTAGAAGAAAAAAAACCCTCACAAGGGTGCTCTTTTTGGAGGTAGATTAAGTACCTCTTAGTTACCCGGCTGACTGCCCACTCCAGGAGGGAGCGCTGTGTTTGGGTTGCTGCTGCTGTCAGCGTATGTCTGTAGTTACTTTTATCAGGGCAGTTTGGGTGCTGTGATTCCTTCTAAATCCATGCTGATGCGGGGAAAGTATGTTGTGTGATTCAAGGTATTCTTGGAGTTGTTTGTGGACTATGCGCTCCTGTATTTTTGCCAGGTGGCAGAGGAGGGATATAGGTCTATAGTTGTCGACAACGGTATTGGAACCCCCCTTATGTATTTGTACTACCACTCCTTTTTTCCACTTATCAGGTAATATGTACACCAATGTACACCAATGACCCACCACCTGGCTTTTAGCCTGGCACTATTCACTGCACCATTACATACAGCAGTTCACTGTTCTGCCACACTATTACTGTAACCATTGAGCTCTACTGTTAATACACATAACCTAGTTGTCTTAAAAGTCTGCACAGGGAGATCTCACCTCCCTGACACCATGAAATCCACAACTATCTAAACTATCGCAGTATGTAGGCAATACAGTTGTAGTATCATTATACATAGGATTTGTTTATCTGTGTCTCTTCAGTCATAACATAGTATATCCACCACTCACACAATGGCTGGGGCGGGGGAGGCAAGCACATAATGTAGATGATCACAAACAATCCCTAGATGCCATAACATTTCTTCACTTATAAACAATCATGTATACCAGACAAGACATGGTATACAATCTGTTATGCATACCTATAGGAGTAGGACATGTTGTAGACGATTAAATGTAATTATTTACTCTTACAACTTGTGTGTTACTTTATGAGAATGCGCTAACATAAATATATATACTGGTTTTTACTGACAGTGCAAACTCACAATACAGTGCCTCATATGCAATGTATACACAGTACAGTTAAGCAACATACATAGCGCAGACTGCATATATTGTGGCAGCATTTCAACTTCTTATGATACACTACTGACACACCTACTGCTTCATAATACTGTAATTACATAGATACAGTACAATACCATTATAACTCCATCCCAGTAATAAATTTCTACACATAACAACATTCTCACATAGTAATTGTTTTTTCTCTTTACAGATCAGCTACGTAAAAAACAGCACACTGTGCACTGCCGTTGTGTTCAGAGGCTCAAACACAAGGTTGACTGTTTGTCAAATAAAATAAAAGAAATGAAAACCCAACACGAAAATGATTTAAAAACAATCACAGAACAACAAGAAAAAATGATATACCTGTTAACTGCTCAGCAAGCAACAGTCAACCTTGTGCTCGAGCCTGTGAGCACAGCGGCAGGTGCCAGTGCGGACAGCAGCACTACTTCACCTGTCGCCATGACCAGTCTCCCTGACCACTGATGGACAGCCTCCACAGCTACATCCGGTATCTCCTCTAAAGCTGGCGCAACTGCTTCCACTTCTGATGCACCTCCATATTTTTTCCAGTTTCCAGCCTGGGCTGACTGAGCCAGGCAACACACCTCCTTCTGCTTTTGATGAGCAACCTAATTTTTCTGTATTTAATATATTTTAACAAGGCATTTTTTTTTGTATAAAAAAATGTTTTTGTTTCCAACAGATATCTCTATTTATTTTTGTAAGTCTATTTTGATTTTGCTGAAAAAAAGCTAAACTATTATTTCATGTCTTTTTATACATATATATATTTTGTGTACAAATAAAATATTTTGATAACAACATATTGTTTTCATTTAACAACTTGTAAGAAACAGTAGTTCTAGTCAGTATGCATCACCTGTTCAATGGGGGGGGGGGGTTCCTTGGGTGAAGCCATGCAGTTCATAACTGTGGTAACTGAAGAGTACCGATTATCAAGGACGTGTACCATTATATTCCACTACCTCACTTTCACTGTGTCCCTCCACTCAACGTACTGTATCTCGTCTCTGTCGTGCTAGGGGCCATTACCTAGCTGAGGCGTGCAACTGCTAACTGTCCAGTCTAGAGTGTACTTGCAATTAGGCCGGTATACCATTGATGCCCACACCCTCAGTTTTCCTCTCTGTATCCACTCAAGATACACTACCTCTTCTGTAGTGTGGCAGTAGCATTCCATGACTGAGGCCATGTAAGAGAAAACTGTACACACTGTTGTGTGCCTGAAATAACAGAGGTCTACCATCCATCTCCATGGTCTTTCTTTTCCTGTGGTTCTCCACTCTGTATTAAGTTCCTGCTCTGGCCTGGTAGTACGGGATTTCTGGGTGAGACTGTCCAAGTCCTAACTGTGCAAACTTGTCTACAGCTGCAATCAGAGAGCTGCACCATTGAGGTGCATGTGCTTATTTTTACTGTACATCTACACTCAGCATGCAGTACCTGGTCTGAGGGTCGGGGTGGGCATAGCCTGGCTGAGGCCATGCAACTCCTAAGTGTACTAACTTGAGTCTACTTGCAATTGGGAAGGTATACCATTGATGTCCACAACATCAGTTTTGCTGAACCCTACACTCAGGACACAGTACCTAATGTGCAGTATTGGGGGAGCATTGCGTGGCTGAGGACATGCAAGTCATAAGTGTGGTAACTGCAGTGAACCTGTTATCAAGGAGGTGTACCGTTGATGTCCATGCTCTTTTCTTTTAGTATGGCTCACCACTCAGGATGCAGTGCCTCCTCTGGTTGGGGGGGCAGGGGAAATTCCTGACTGAGACTGTGCAAATCCTAACTGTGCAAACTTTTGCAGTGCCACAATCAGGAAAGTGTACCATTGATGTCCATGGACTTATTTTTCCTGTGGTTCCACACTCAGTACGCAGTTCCTGGTCTGTGTAGGGGGGCAGGGGCATTGCCTGGCTGACATCATGCAACTCCTAATTGTGCTAACTTGACTGTACTTGCAATTAGGGAGGTATACCATTGATCTCAACAGCCTCAGTTCTGCTGTGTCTCTCCATTCAGGACACAGTACCTGTTCTATAGTGGGAGGAGCATTGCATGGCTGAGGTCGTAAGCCATAAGTGTGGTAACTGAGTGTACCTGAAATCAGGGAGGTATACCACTGATGTCCATGTCCTTTGTTTTACTGTACCTGTACACTCATGATGCAGTACCTCCTCTGGCTGGGTGGGAGTTCCTGGCTGAGACTGTGCAACCCTAACTCTGAAAACTTGTGTACGCCTGCAATCAGGAAGCGCACCATTGATGTCCATCCCTTATTTTAGCTGTGGCTCTACACTCAGTACGCAGTACCTGGTCTGTGGGGTTGGGTGTGGGCATTGCCTGGCTGACACCATGCAACTCCTAACTGTGCTAACTTTAATGACCTTGCAATTAGGAAGGTACACTATAGAAATCCACAGCCTTAGTTTTGCTGAGTCTCTCCACTCACCCTAACTGTACAAACTTGCTACTGTTGCAATCAGGGAGCTGCACCAGTGATGTGCATGCACTTATTTTTACTGTAGATCTACACTCAGCATGCAGTACCTGCTCTGAGGGTCAGGGGTGGGCATACTCTTGCTGAGACCATGCAACTCCTAAGTGTACTAACTTGAGTCTAATTGCAATTGGGAAAGTATACCATTGATATCCACAGCATCAGTTCTGCTGAACCCTACACTCAGGACACATTACCTAATGTTCAGTATTGGGGGAGCATTGCATGGCTGAGGACATGCAAGTCATAAGTGCAGTGACTGCAGTGTACCTGTTATCAAGTAGCTGTACCGTCAATGTCCATGCCCTTTTCTTTTACTATGGCTTGTCACTCAGGATACAGTACCTCCTCTGGTTGGGGGTGGCAGAGAAAATTCCTCACTGAGACTGTGCAACTCCTAACCATGCAAACATTTGCACAGCTGCAATGAGGAAAGTGTACCATTGATGTTCATGGACTTATTTTTCCTGTGGTTCCACACTCAGTACGCAGTACCTGGTCTGTGTAGGGGGGCAGGGGCATTGCCTGGCTGACATCATGCAACTCCTAATTGTGCTAACTTGACTGTACTTGCAATTAGGGAGGTATACCATTGATCTCCACAGCCTCAGTTCTGCTGTGTCTCTCCATTCAGGACACAGTACCTGTTCTATAGTGTGGGAGGAGCATTGCATGGCTGAGGTCGTGCAAGCCATAAGTGTGGTAACTGGAGTGTACCTGAAATCAGGGAGGTATACCACTGATGTCCATGTCCTTTTGTTTTACTGTACCTGTACACTCAAGATGCAGTACCTCCTCTGGCTGGGTGGGAGTTCCTGGCTGAGACTGTGCAACTCCTAACTCTGAAAACTTGTGTACGCCTGCAATCAGGGAAGCGTACCATTGATGTCCATCCCTTATTTTAGCTGTGGCTCTACACTCAGTACGCAGTACCTGGTCTGTGGGGGTGGGTGTGGGCATTGCCTGGCTGACACCATGCAACTCCTAACTGTGCTAACTTTAATGACCTTGCAATTAGGAAGGTACACTATAGAAATACACAGCCTTAGTTTTGCTGAGTCTCTCCACTCACCCTAACTGTACAAACTTGCTACTGTTGCAATCAGGGAGCTGCACCATTGATGTGCATGCACTTATTTTTACTGTAGATCTACACTCAGCATGCAGTACCTGCTCTGAGGGTCAGGGGTGGGCATACTCTTGCTGAGACCATGCAACTCCTAAGTGTACTAACTTGAGTCTAATTGCAATTGGGAAAGTATACCGTTGATATCCACAGCATCAGTTCTGCTGAACCCTACACTCAGGACACATTACCTAATGTGCAGTATTGGGGGAGCATTGCATGGCTGAGAACATGCAAGTCATAAGTGCAGTGACTGCAGTGTACCTGTTATCAAGTAGCTGTACCGTCAATGTCCATGCCCTTTTCTTTTACTATGGCTTGTCACTCAGGATACAGTACCTCCTCTGGTTGGGGGTGGCAGAGAAAATTCCTCACTGAGACTGTGCAACTCCTAACCATGCAAACATTTGCACAGCTGCAATGAGGAAAGTGTACCATTGATGTTCATGGACTTATTTGTCCTGTGATTCTACACTCAGTAAGCAGTACCTGGTCTGTGTAGAGGGGCAGGGGCATTGTCTTACTGATGTCGTGCAACTCCTAACTGTGTTAACTCAGCTGTACTTGCAATTAGGGAGGTGTACCATTGATCTCCACAGCCTCAGTTTTCCTGTGTCTCTCCACTCAGGACACAGTACCTGTTCTATAGTGTGGGAGGAACATTGCATGACTGAGGTCATGCAAGCCATAAGTGTGGTAACTGGAGTGTACCTGTAATCAGGGAGGTATATCTTTGATGTCCATGACCTTTACTGACCTTGCAATTAGGAATGTACACCATAGATATCTACAGCCTTAGTTTTGTTGTGTCTCTCTGCTAACCCTAACTGTGAAAACTTCTCTACTGCTGCAATCAGGGAGGTGCAGCATCGATGTGCACGGGCTTATTTTAACTGTAGATCTACACTCAGCATGCAGTACCTGCTCTGAGGGTCAAGGGTGTAAAGAAGCTGATGAATAGGAGAATGGGGTGAGAGTTAGTACCAATGATCCCAACACGCACCCCGATGCCAGTTGGGAGGGTGGGCTGAAGGGGTCCAAGGGGGGTTTGAACCCTAACAATGAATTTCCTTGCTTTTGTCACTGTGTAACAACCCTAACTGATACAGTAAACTGAGTTTGTTGCCTCTAATTTCCCTTCTTTTTGAGAATAATGACGAAAAATAGTGAAAGTAATGCAGCGGCCCTTTGGGCCCCGCACAACCGCCACATGATGTCTTGTGTCATAGTAACAGGAACAGCAAGGCAAACAGAGGCACCAACAGTGGCACACATGGTAATGGAAATGTAAATGGTAAAGGAAATGTTAATAAAAACGGAAGCTCAAACTGATGCCGAAGCGAACAACAGTGACACAAACAGACATTGAAACATGTACAAAAATGCAACTGGTAATGCAAACAGTGATGGCAGCAGTATTTTAAATGGAAATGTTAACTGTCACAAAAAAAAGAACACGAAAGGGATCAAAAAGCGAGAATGCAAGCGCACGTGTGAACGCAAACCGAGACACGCACAAGCATAGTATCACAACTGTAAATGCAAATGGTACAATTAACATGAAGAATAATGCCAAAGGAAACAGAAACAGAAATGGAAACAGAAGCGCATACGGCAATGCAAACCAAAATGCTCACAGGCACAGTACCACAATTGGAAACGCAAATGGTAACGGTAACAGCAACAATAACAGAAAAGGAAACAGAAACGCAAAAGGAAATGCAAGCGCATATGGAAATGCAAACTGTAATGCACAGGGGCACAGTAACACAATTGCAAACACAAATGGTAGCAGTAACAGCAAGGAAGATGCAAAACAAAAGAGAAACATAAACGCAAATGAAAAGGCTGTCAGAAACACAAATAGCAATGTGCACAGTGGCGTAAACAGAAACAGTAGTGGAAATACAAATGGTAACAGTAACAAAAACACAAGCGTAAATGAGAACGCAAAGGGTAACACACACAGTGGAGTACACTGGAACGGTAATGCAAACGGGGACATAAACGCAAGTAGAAATAGTAACTGTAACAGTAACGGAAGCGCATACTCAGTTTTTGCCAAACAGGTCAATAGAGAAACACAAAGAATGTATGTATTATAATGGGCATCAAAGCTTAAAACGAGCATTGTAAGTACTTAATTGCTAATATCTCAGAAACCGCACAATGTAGAAAAAAAATTTAAATGTCACAAAATCATGATTTTCCTGGTTAGTTTTTTTGTATTACTTAGCCCTTAGGGCTATGCAACTCACAACAAAAAATCTGTATCTTGCATTGTTTTCGAGATACGAGCCCCGAAAGGCACGACATACGCCACCATGTTAGTCTATGGGAAAAAACTGCGACTTTGGAGTACCATAACTTGCCAACCATGCAATTCTCTTCACCAAACCACCAAAACGCACATCTGTGAGATGTTAGCTGTCTTCCCTCCAAATGTTAGCCCAAAAGACCAAACCGTTTGTTCGCAGCAGGGTGACAAATAATTTCTCTCATTTGAGCCACAGTCTGAAAAGTAGTGTCGCAATTTGCGACACTTTTTGCAAAAATTTGCAAAAGTGTTGTGCATGCAACACTACTTTGCGACACTACTGGTTCCAGAAATTTGGAAAACATATTTCTAGGGTGTTTCACCCCAAAATAAAGACATGGCTAGCACCCTCAGGGTCTGACTAAGTGAACACAAAAAGAATTGTGTTGCTCGAAGGTCCCAAATTTAAATGCCAAGCATTTTTCTGATTGCTAACTGAAAACAAAATGGCAGATTTGCGACACTACTAGGGCCATTTGTGACACTAAAAAGTGCATTTGCGAAAGTGTTGAATATTTTGTTAACTTTTCCCATTGACTTATGATGGGAACTTTTTTTTTAATAACTTTTGAACCGTTCAATATTTTTCATGAAATCTTTAAAGGCACATCGGGACCCTGGCTGCATGTTCCCTGAAGTTTTTGACTGGTCATCAAACCGTGTGACCTGTAGGCACGAGCAAAGAATTTGCAAAGCATAATTGTGCAATATGGATGTTGCTTAATAACTCCACAGCCATATATCCGACCAGTACAAAACTTGGCAGACCCAAGATCTCATGCTGAGTCATGCATACCAAATTTCAGGCAAATCCGTTGAAGAGTGGCAAAGTTATTAAGGTGCAAAATTTGACCCTTTAACCTTAAAAGTGCTACTCAACCCTAACTATGGTAGCACTAGCGTGCTACCATAATATATATCTATATATATATATCTATATATATATAGATATATATATATATATTTATATATGGAATGGGGTGGAGATAAACAGAGTGTGATAAATCTGTTTATCTGAGTAACTGTGTACATAAATTTCATTTATGTATACAGTGCTTATGTCATCAGCCATTTATCCACACAGTGCTTATGTCATCAGCCATTTATCTATACAGTGCTTGTGTCATTTAAAATGTTCAGCCTCAGTAGCAGTATTAACCATATTCAAATGTGAATAACTTTAAAACGAAAAATGATAGCATTGAACTGTGGGCACAAAAGTTGTTCAGCATGGAAATATCTACAAAATGAGTGGTGTTTTATTCATTGATACTATTTAGATTTTTTTGATAATTAGCAAAAACACAGCAGAAAATTCATATTTTTTTTCATGTTGTCCACTAACAAATGTAAGTAACTTTAAAATGAAAAATGACAGCATGGTACTGTGGACACAAAGTTTATTCAACACAGAAATATTTACAAAATGAGAGGTGTTTCATTTATAGATACTTTTTAGTTTTTTCAGAATTAGCGAAAAACAGCAGACAATTCAACTTGTGCCCACTTTTTTGTCAAATAAATGTAAATAACTTAAAACCAAAAAATGATAGTATGGTACTTTGAGCACAAAAGCTGTGCAGCATAAAAATATCTACAAAATGAGAGGTGTTTCTTTTCTAGATTCCTTTTAGATTTTCTATAATCAGCAAAAAATGGCAGAAAATGCAATTTTTATTCACTTTTTTGACTTAAAAGAGCCCCCTACAAAAGTAAAAACAAAAGAATTACATAAATGGAATATGCAATGGAAAACTCATGTAATAAATGATTTATCTGCACTCGAGCAATTTGACCTCAGACACCTCACTCATGGCTTATGCCACTAGTGAGGTAACGCGAGGTAAAACTGCTCTTGTCCAGATAAATCATTCATTACGCCTGCTTCCATTGCATATCCCGTATATATATATATATATATATATATATTTATATATGTATGGCAAAAAAACTCCTTTTACTGCATCAGTTAGGGAGTTAGGGTTGTTCCACAGTGACAAAAGTGAGGAAATTCAGTGTTAGGGTTCAAAACCCTAACGGCACATTCCCCCACCCCCACCACTACCACCACACTCACACACATACATTCAAGTAGGGGAAGAACCAAGGCAACACAACCAATCACACACAACCAGTAGGAGGTGTATACCTGTGTAACCGTAGGAGTTGGAGAAATCCAACTTCAGGTATCATACATTATTTCCAAAGTTGTTCTATGAGGTAAGTTCACCTAAAGGTGACCCAAGCTGCCAATAGCAAAAACTGGGTACCTCACTTTATTTTCAACATATGGGTTGTGTAAGGCATCAGGAGTGCTGCAGTGTTAGTGTATGGGCTATTGCTGAATTTCATAACACTGTTACTTTGTCATCCTTACGTATTTTAGCACCAAAGCAGGAAAAGGGACATGTGTGGGACCAGGGTTTGCAGCCCTGCAAATTTCAGCCCAAAGAAACCAACTGTTTGCTTGCAGGAGGATGGCAAAGATGTGTAGTTATCAGGAGCATACTTTTGTAAAATACTTTCCCAAACATGAAAGTGTCACAAGTGGAAGACACAACACTTTCGCATTTGTGAAAGCATGTGAAATACTGTCGCAAATTACTGTCACAAACATGACAGTGTCACAAATGCATAGCACAACAGTGTTACATTTGCGAAAGTGATTTGCTAAAATATTTACAGGGAATGTCCAAAATCCTGTTTGGGGGCTTGTAAACCCCAAAATAACATATGTGTACTCTGTGTTAGGTGTTGGTGGCAGCGTGGCGCCCAAGATGCCAAGTTGTCTGTAGTGATATGTGTTTGACAGAGCGTGGAACATCCAGGATCAGAGTTAGCAGTTATGACGCCATACCATATCCCAACATCTGTTCTTGTCTGGAAGGTGGGAGCATGGGGATTGTGGTTTTGTGGTTTAGACAGTTGAATGTTATTTCTGTTAAGTGCTGCTGGTTGTATGTGATTGATTGTGTTGCCTTGGTCCTTCCCCTACTTGCATGTATGTGTGTGTGTGGTACTGGTGGGGGGTGGAGGGGAATGAGCAGTTAGGGTTTTCAACCCTAACCCTGAATTTCCTTGCTTTTTTTGCTGTGGAACAATCCTAATTGATGCATTAAATGGATTTTTTTGCCATGAATTCCTCTTCTTTTTGACAATGTGCAATATAAATAGTGAATGGAATGTGTCGGTGGGATCGCGGACCCCACCATACTGCCCATGTCGGCATAATAACTGTAACAGTAATGCTAATGCTAACAGTAATGGTAAAGGTGAGTGAAACGCAAATGCTAATGGTAACTGTAACACCAATAGAAATGTGAACGCAAATGAAAACGTTAACTGTTACAGTAACGCAAATGGAAATTCAAATGCAACTGGTAATGCAAATGGTAACTCAAATGCAAATGGTAAGGGTAACAGTGATGCAAATGCAAACACGAAAGGAAATGGTAATGGTAATGGTAACGGTAACGTAACTGCAAAAACTAACAGTAACAGTAACGGTGACACAAATGTAAATGGAAATGCAAGCAATAATGGAAACACAAGCACAAACTCAAATCGTAAGGCAAACAGTGATGAAAATGTAGATGGAAATGCAAATGTAAATGCAAATGGTAACGGAAATGCAAATGAAAATGCAGAATGAAATGGTAATGGTAATGTTAACGGAAACACAAAGCGAAGAAGTAATGCTAACGTTGACACAGACATAAGCGCAATGCAAACGGTAACACAAATGCAAGTGGAAACACAAATGGTAACAATAATGGTGACACAAACAGAAACGGTAACACAACCGGTAACGGAAACTCAAGTGCAAATGTAAACACAAATGGTAACGCTAACTGTAACCCTAACATTGATGGAAACACAAAGCAAAGTAGAAATGGTGACACTAACAGTGACACAAACATAAACAAAAATGCTAACAGTTACGCAAGCACAAGCGCAAACGGAAACGCAAACAGTAATGGTAACAGTGACGCAAATAGAAACACTAATGCAAATGGTAATGAAAACACAAGCACAAACAGAAATGCAAATGGTAACGCTAACCATAACACTAATGTTGACAGAAACGCAAAGTAAAGTGGTAACAGTAATGGTAACGGTAACACAAATGTAAACAGAAATGCAAACGGTAACGCAAATGCAAGCACAAATGCAAATGCCAATGGTAATGGTGATGCAAATGGAACCTCTAACGCAAACATTAATGGAAACACATGTGCAAATGGTAATGGTAACGGTAACGGTGATGCAAATGGAAATGTTAATGCAAACAATAGTGGAAACGCCAATGGAAATGCTAATGGTAAGGGAAATGCCAATGGTAATGCAAATGGTAATGAAAGCGCAAATGGTAACAGTAACACAAACGGTAACGGTAATGCAAACAGAAACACAAAAGGAAACAGTAACACACACGAAAATGCAAATGCAAGCACAAATGCAAATGGTAAAGCACATGGTGATGCAAACAGAAACACTAACGAAAACGGTAATGGAAATGCAAACAGTAACGGTAACACAAATGCAAATGCAAACGGTAATGGTAGCACCAACGGTGATGCAAAAGTTAACAGTAATGCAAAAAATAACACAAATGCAAGTGCAAACAGAAATGCAAATTGTAATGCACATGGTGACGCAAACAGAAACACTAACACAAATGGTAACAGAAACGCAAGAGGAAACTTAAATGCAAATGCTAACGGTAACAGTAATGCAAATGTAAACACTTTGTGTCCCAAAAAGGTGCATTCAGAGACACAGTGAATACAAAGAATGTGGGTATAATAATGACCCTCGGACCAGAAAATGAGCACTTGGAATACTAAATTGCTTATATCTCAGGAACCGTATGGTCTAGAAAGAAAATTTAAATCTCATTTATGACCAGGCTAGTTTTGTTGGGGGGGTTAAGCATTTTTTGTGCCAAACAGTCTGTATCTCAAACCGTTTTCAAGATACAGGACCGGAAAGGTGCGGCAGACGCTATAATGTTATCCTATGGGAAAAATTGTCAACTTCTGAATATCATAACTTTGCAACCCAGTAATATTTTGGCACCAAATCACCAAAAGGCACATCCGTGGGATGTTGGCTTTCTTCCCTGTAAATGTCATCCCCCAATACCAAACTGTTGTTTTGCAGCAGGGTGGCAAAGATTTCCTGTTGTTTTGGCCATACTTTCACAAATTACTTTTTCAAACCACAACACTTTCACAAAAACAAATCACGAAAGTGTCACATTTGTGAAAGTATTTTATGAAAGTACTTTTAAAAAAAAATGTAAAACATATTTCTGGGGAGTTTAACCACCCCAAAAAAGACATGGCTAGCATCCTCAGGACTCAACTAGGTGAACACAACAAGAACTGTGTCCCCAGAGGGTCCCAAATTTAAATGGCAAGCATTTTTATGAGCTGTAACTGAAAAAAAAGGCAGACTCACGAAAGTAAAAGGGTAATTGCAAAAGTAAAAACTGCATTTGTGAAAGTGTCCCATTGGTTGTTAACTTTTCCCATCGACTATATTGGGATTCAGTGTTTTTTGAATATCTTTTGAACCATTTAATATTTTTTCATGACATCTTCGAAAGGCACACTGGGGAGCCTGGCTACATGCTCCACCTAACATCCTTGTCCCTTATTGTAGGACCTTTTCTCTCTGTTCTTCCACCATTACTCACTCCGGACTTGCCTCCTCAATCTCCTGACCCTTTCTGCTTCTCCCACTTTCCCTTTTTCTCCCCGCCTTTCTTCATAATGCTTTTCCTTCCCCAACTATCCTAGCTGCAAACTTGACAATGCCGCCTGGCTGATCCTCACTCCTTTGGATTTAACTCTCTCCCCCATAATTCCTCTTCTTTCTTACTCCCTGCCTCAAATCATGTACTAAACTAATGTGGATACAATGCTGTTTTTGTAATCTGTATTACAATACCTATTGCTTAAATGTTATGAGACACTTGTCTGTTTTCCCTTATCTGTCTGTAACCCATCCCTATTGACATGGAACCTTTGTAAATGAGCTGCCTGGCACTCAAAGGTAATTGTAATCCTAGAATGAATAAATGGTCCCTGAAGTTTTTGGACTGATCGCACAAACCATGCAGGCTGTAGGTGTGAGCAAAGAAATGTGAAAAAATGCATAATTTATGCATTCTTTGGTGCAATGCTGCCCCACAACTGTACATCTGACCATAATGCAACTTGCCAGATCCAAAGATCTATGGTACCAGACCATACATTGAAATTTTCAGGTGAATCTATTGTATGGTTGCAAAGTTATTAAGGTGCAAAATTTGAGATTCAACCTTAAATGGGTACTCAACCCTAACTATAGTGGCACTACTATGCTACTATAATATATATATATATATATATATATATATACTAGAGGCAAAAACCCGCTTAATGCATTAGTTAGGATTGTTCCATAGCGACAAAGTGAAATTATTGTTAGGTTGGAAACCCGAACTCCGACCACCCCCAGCACCACACACACACACAGACACACACACACCTACCAAGTATGGGGAGGACCGAGTCAACACAACCAATGATAGACATCCAGCAGCAGATGACAGAAATAACAAACAATTGTCTAAATGTACTACGAGACATCCTCACCCACCTGACCAGATACTGCATGCTCAGTGGAGATCAACAGCAAAACTGAGGCAATGTACACCAAATGTACACATCCCTGATTGCAGCTGCACACAACGTACCACACTTAGTAGTTGCATGGCCTTACCTACCAATGCCCCACACAGACCACACCACACCACATGTGGTGGCCACCTGAGCAATAGAGTTCAGCAAAACCAAGGAGTTGTACAGGTATAATATCTCTGATTATAACAAGGGTTTGAGAAATGCAGCTTTCTAATTGACTGTAAACATTGTAACAGCCTTATGTTTAGTTTTTATTAACATACATGTAGAGCCTAACCATATGATGAACATGGTTTAATGTTGTTTAAAAAAACAGATTTATTATGATAGCAATAAGCCACTCCCAGGTATTATGTTAACGGTCAGTTTATCACTGTCTAGAGACATGTGGCACTCGGCTATGCCTCATTCAACATTAAACCCATACAGGGTGATTAACAGACCATTTAACATAACTGTTGGTCATGCCTTATTGCTTAATTGTCTTTATGAGTAGATACTCTCCCTCTGCTAGGCACTGCAGCAGCTTTGCAACACAGTGTCCCACCCAGTTACACCATACACTGTCTAGTTACTGGAGAATGGCTGTGAATATGAACTCATGAAGATGAACAGTGTAACTTGATCATTACAGTCATCGAAACCTTAGTGTGAGTATAACTGACAGAGTCTGTGATAGAGAATAACTCCTGCTGTCCTAGTACACTTACCCCATTGTGAGTTAAATCAATGCTAAAAGACATTCTGTTTACATCTACACCATACCTACTTGATTCCTGTTGTACCATAATTAACATAGTTATCACTTTGATAGCATCAGTGACAGAAGTGTGGCAAACGCAAACACTAGGCATACAGCCTGAGTATGAAACAACTGTTAAAAAAATTACACTATGTCCATAAGTGGCATAGATCACTCATTGCAACAATAGTAAATGTATTACTATTTGAATAAGTTAGTCATCACAGATGCAATGAGATTGTCTTCATCAGGTACAACATACTCAGTAAGTGCCTACAGTAAAATCTATCCTATATACATCTCCGATACAGGTACATCATTGTTGGCTCAGTAGTGCTATGATATTTAGAAGTTGCTTGGCCTGATCCATACAAATACAATGTTTCTTACAAAGAATACTTACTGCATCTTTAGTATTGAAACACACTGAAGGTCTATGTATGTACATCAGCAGTACACCTTCATCAGTAAGAATGCATATGATACTGGCAGTACGGATTTCACAGCATTGAACAGGCAATGCTTTTCCATACGTTTACATCAGCCTCTCTATCATGAGTAAACCATTCCAGTAAATGTACTACTATGTAAATCACCTACTAAATGTAACACTACTTTTATCTTGAGCATGCTAGTGTCTTGTAGTTAATTTATGTGCTTCTCTTAATTAATGTATACTCACTAGTGTTAAACCTTTCTACAACTGTCATCATGCACCTTCAGCATTTATATTGAATAACGGCACAGTACCAGTTGTGGTGTGGTGTGGGGCATCAGTAGGTAAGGCCATGCAACTACTAAGTGTGGTATGTTGTGTGCAGCTGCAATCACGGATGTGTACGTTTGGTGTACATGGCCTCAGTTTTGCTGTTGATCTCCACTGAGCATGAAGTACCTGGTCAGGTGGGTGGGGATGTCTCGTAGTACATTTAGACAATTGTTTGTTATTTCTGTCACCTGCTGCTGGATGTCTGTCACTGGTTGTGTTGACTTGGTCCTCCCCCATACTTGAATGTGTGTGTGTGTGTGTGTGTGTGTGTGGTGCTGGGGTGAATTGAGTTAGGTTTTCAACCCAACAGCGAATTTCCTCACTTTGTCACTGTGGAACAACCCTAACTAATGCATTAAACGGAGTTTTTGCCTCTAATTTCCTTCTTTTGAGAATGATAACGAAATAGTGAATGTAATGCGGTGGTAGTGAGTGTACCTGGGGTATTCACGCCCCTGTCACATAATGTCTTGTGGCATAGTAACAGGAGCAGCAACGCAAACAGAAATGCTAACAGTGGCACACATGGTAACACAAGTGTGAATGAGAACAGAAAGAGTAACGCACATGGTGGCGTAGACGGGAACGGTCTGCCACGTGATGTGTTATCACATAGTAACATGGTGCCTGCAAACGGAAAGGTCAATGGGCATGGTGACGCAAAGTGAAACAGAAAGAGAAACAATACTGTAGACACAAATGGCAAAAAATAACAGAAATGCAAGCTCAAATGAAAACGCAAAGGATAACACAACATAGGGCCCCGCGCCCCGGTACGTACGTAGCAGTGAGCAGGCCCAGAGGCCCGTACTCCCGCCACATGATGTCTTATGGCATAGTAACAGGAAGAGCAACGCAAAAAGAAGTGCTAACAGTGGCGCACATGGTAACGCAAACGCAAATGACAACAGAAAGGGCAATGCACATGGTGGCATAGACGGGAACAGTCTGCCACGTGATGTGTTGTCACATAGTAACATGGTGCCTGCAAACGGAAATGTCAATGGGCATGGTGACGCAAAGTGAAACAGAAAGAGAAACAGTACTGTAGACACAAATGGCAAAAAATAACAGAAACGCAAGCTAAATGAAAACGTAGCGATAACGCACATAGAGCCCCGCGCTCCCGGCACGTAATGAGGCAGCAGGAGCGTGGGGCCCAAAGGGCCCTGCACTCCCACCACATGATGTCTTGTGGCATAGTAACAGGAACAGCAACGCAAACAGAAGCGCTAACAGTGGCACACAAGGTAACGCAAGCGCGAATGAGAACAGAAAGGCTAACGAACACGGTGGCGTAGACGGGAATGGTGTGCCACGTGATGTCTTGTCACATAGTAACATGGTGCCTGTAAATGGAAATGTCAATGGGCATGGTGACGCAAAGTGAAACAGAAAGAGAAACAGTACGGTACACACAAATAGCAAAAAAGTAACAGAAACGCAAGCGCAAATGAAAACGCAAAGGATGACGCACGTGGTGGCATAGACTTCAACGGTAAGTGAAACGGGCATGGAACCGCAAGTGGAAAGGGCAATGGTAACAGTAACGTAATCGCACAGGCTGGTTTTCCCCAAAAGTTGAATAGAGAAAGACAGTGAGTACAAAGAATGTATGCATAATAATGGGTATCGGAGCAGAAAATGAGGACTTGGAATACTAAATAAGTTATATCTCAGAAACCGTATGACGTAGAAAAAAATTTAAAAGTCGTATGATTTATGACTGTCCTGACTAGTTTTGCACTTAGCCCCTGTTATGGGGCTAAGAATTTTTCTGACGAAAAGTCCGTATCTATTTATTTATTTATTGAATATTGATGACCGGGTAGGCCCGCTGGGCCCTAAAGGTCCTTTTTTATCTCGCACTGCTTGAGATACCGGGTCTGAAAGGCACGGGCGAACGCCAGTAAGTTATCTTATGGGAAAAAGAGAAGTTTGGAGCACCATAACTTTGCCTCCCTGTAATATTTTTTCACCAAACCACTGAAAGGCACATCTGTGGGCTGTTGGCTGTCTTCCTTCCAAATTTCAGGAAAAAAGACCAAACCGTTATTTTGCAGCAGGGATCCAACGGATTTCTGTAATGCGTCGGGTGCCGCAATGTTATCCTATGGGAAAAACTGTCAAATTTGGAGTGCCGTAACTTTGCCGCCATGTAATATTTTTTCAATACAACACTGAACAGCACATCTCTGCGATGTCAGCTCCATTTCCTCCAAATTTCAGCCCAAAACTCCCAACGGTTCTTTTGCAGCGCAGTGCCACACCAGACCACACCACTTGTGGAGGGCCACCTGAGCAATAGAGTTCAGCAAAACCAAGGAGTTGTACAGGTATAATATCTCTGATTATAACAAGGGTTTGAGAAATGCAGCTTTCTAATTGACTGTAAACATTCTAACAGCCTTATGTTTAGTTTTTATTAACATACCTGTAGAGCCTAACCATATGATGAACATGGCTTAATGTTGTTTGAAAAACAGTTTTATTATGATAGCAATAAGCCACTCCCAGGTATTATGTTAATGGTCAGTGTATCACTGTCTAGCGATATGTGGCACTCGGCTATGCCTCATTCAACATTAAACCCCTACAGGGTGATTAACAGACCATTTAACATAACTGTTGGTCATGCCTTATTGCTTAATTGTCTTTATGAGTAGATACTCTCCCTCTGCTAGGCACTGCAGCAGCTTTGAAACACAGTGTCCCACCCAGTTACACCATACACTGTCTAGTTACTGGAGAATGGCTGTGAATATGAACTCATGAAGATGAACAGTGTAACTTGATCATTACAGTCATTGACACCCTAGTGTGATTATAACTGACAGAGTCGGTGATAGAGGATAACCCCTGCTGTCCTAGTACACTTACCCCATTGTGAGTTAAATCAATACTAAAAGACATTCTGTTTATATCTACACCATAACTACTTAATTCCTGTTGTACCACAATTAACATTGTTATCACTTTGATAGCATCAGTGACAGAAGTGTGGCAAACCCAAACAGTAGGCATACAGCCTGAGTATGAAACAACTGTTAAAAAAAATCACACTGTGTCCATAAGTGGCATAGATTACTCATTGCAACACTAGTAAATGTATTACTATTTGAATAAGTTAGTCATCACAGATGCAATGAGATTGTCTTTATCAGGTACAACATACTCAGTAAGTGCCTACAGGAAAATCTATCCTATATACATCTCCGATACAGGTACATCATTGTTGGTTCAGTAGTGCTATGATATTTAGAAGTTGCTTGGCCTGATCCATGCAATTACACTGTTTCTTACAAAGAATACTTACTGCATCTTTAGTATTGAAACATACTGAAGGTCTATGTACATCAGCAGTACACCTTCATCAGTAAGAATGCATCTGATACTGGCAGTATGAATTTCACAGCGTTGAACAGGCAATGCTTTTCCATACGTTTACATCAGCCTCTCTATCTTGAGTAAACCGTTGCAGTAAATGTACTACTATGTAAATCACCTACTAAATGTAACACTACTTTTATCTTGAGCATGCTAGTGTATTGTAGTTAATTTATGTACTTCTCTTAATTAATGTATACTCACTAGTGTTAAAACCTTTCTACAACTGTCATCATGCACCTTCAGCATTTATATTGACTAACGGCACAGTACCAGTTGTGGTGTGGTGTGGGGCATCGGTAGGTAAGGCCATGCAACTACTAAGTGTGGTACGTTGTGTGCAGCTGCAATCAGGGATGTGTATGTTTGGTGTACATGGCCTCAGTTTTGCTGTTGATCTCCACTGAGCATGCAGTACCTGGTCAGGTGGGTGGGGATGTTTCGTAGTACATTTAGACAATTGTTTGTTATTTCTGTCACCTGCTGCTGGATGTCTGTCATTGGTTGTGTTGACTTGGTCCTCCCCCATACTTGAATGTGTGTGTGTGTGCGGTGCTGGGGGGGGTGAATTCGGAGTTAGGGTTTTCAACCCTGACAGCGAATTTCCTCACTTTTGTCACTATGGAACAACCCTAACTAATGCATTAAACGGAGTTTTTGCCTCTAATATATATATATATATATATATATATATTCAGATATTATGGTAGCACGGTAGTGCTACCATAGTTAGGTTGAGGAGCCATTTCTATGTTAAACCCAAAAACTTTGCACCTTAATAACTTTGCAACCATTTGACAGATTTGGCTGAAATTTGGAATGCATGATCAAGAGCCATAGGCCTTGGGATCTGCCAAGTTTTGTAGTGGTCAGATTTAAGGCTGCAGAGTTATTAAGCGTGATCTGTGCACACATTTAAGCTTTTTCTGGAATTCTCCGGTTGCACCTACAGGTCGTACAGTTTGCGCGACCAGTCCAAAATCTTCAGGGTACATGTGGCCGTGGTCTCTGATGTGCCTTTAGAAGATTTCATGAAAAAATATTAAACGGTTCAAAAGTTATTCAAAAAACAGTTTCCCATTATAAGTCAATGGGAAAAGTTAACAAAAAGTTCAACACTTTCACAAATGCATTTTTACTTTTGCAAATGGGCCTGTTACTTTCACAAATCGGCCATTTTGTTTTCAGTTGGTGATCAGAAAAATGGTTGGCATTTAAATTTGGGACCCTCTAGCAACCTAATTATTTTTGTATTCACCTAGTCAGACCCTGAGGATGCTTGCCATGTCTTTATTTTGTGGTAAAACACCCCAGAAATATGTTTTTCAAATTTCTGGAAAAAGTACTTTCGCAAATTACTTTCGTGCTCATGAAAGTGTCGAACTAAAGTGCTGCTGGTTGTGTGTGATTGGTAATGTTGCCTTGATCCTTCCCCTACTTGCATGTATGTGTGTGTGTGTGGTGGTGGTGTTGGGGAATGCGCAGTTAGGATTTTCAACCCTAACACTGAATTTCCTTGCTTTTGTCACTATGGAACAGCCCTACCTGATGCATTAAATGGATGTTTTGCCATGAATTTCCCTTCTTTTTGAGAATGTGCAATATAAATAGTGAATGGAACGTGGTGGTGGGAGCACATGACACCACCATACTGCCCATGTCAGTGTAATAACCATAACAGTAATGCTAACACTAACAGTAAGAGTAACAGTGAGTGAAACACAAACACTAATGGTAACTGTAACACCAAAAGAAATGTGAACACAAATGCAAATACTAACTGTTATGGTAATGCAAACAGAAATGCAAACACAAACGGTAATGGTAACGGTGACGCAAATGCAAACGTGAAAGGAAATGGTAACAGTAAAGTAACTGCAAACGCTAACAGTAATGGTAAAGATGAAGAAAACGTAAATAGAAAAGCAAAAGGTAATGAAAATGCAAGCACAAATGCAAACCATAACACAAACAGTGACAGAAATGCAAATGTAAATGCAAACAGTAATGGAAACACAAGTGCAAACACAGACAGAAATGGTAAAGGTATTGCTAACATTAACAGAAATGCAAAGTGAAGCAGTAACAATAATGCTAACATTGACACAGACATAAGTGCAAACGCAAACAGTAACACAAACGCAAGCAGAAACACAAATGGTAACGGTGACACAAATGGAAATGCTAACATAAATGGTAATGGAAATGCAAGCGCAAAGGTAAATGCAAATGGTAACACTAACTATAATGCTAACTTTGATGGAAATGCAAAGTGAAGGGGTAACAGTAGCACTAACAGTGACGCAAACATAAATGCAAATGGTTATGCAAATGCAAGAACAAACATAAACGCAAATGGCAACAGTGACGTAAAAAATGTAAACGCTAAAGCAAACGGTAACAAAAACACAAGCACAAATGTAAATGCAAATGGTAACACTAACTGTAACACTAACATTGATGGAAATGCAAAGTGAAGTGGTAACAGTAATGCTAATGGTGACACAAACAGAAACAAAACTTAAACAGTAATGCAAACGCAAGCACAAATGCAAACAGTAATGGTAACGCAAATGGAACCACTAACACAAACATTAATGGAAACACAAGCACAAATGTAAATGCAAATGGTAATGCTAACAGTAATGCTAACCTAGATGAAAATGCAAAGTGAAGTGGCAATGATAGCAGTAACAGTGATGAAAAAGTAAACGCTAACGCAAACGGTATTGCAAACGCAAACGCAAATGGTAATGGTAATTGTAACGGTGATGCTAATGGAAATGATAATGCAAACAATAATGGAAATGCAAGCACAAATGCTAACGGTAAGGGAAATGCAAACACAAATGATAACACAAAAGGTAATGAAAATGCAAATGTAATGGTAAAGCAAACAGAAATGCAAAAGGAAACAGTAACACAAACAAAAATGCAAACACAAGCGCAAATGTAAATGGTAATGCACACAGTGAAGCAAATGAAAATGATAGCGAAAACAGTAAGGAAATGCAAACAGTAACGGTAACGCAAATGCAAATGCAAACAGTAATGGTAAAGCCAACAGTGATGCAAAAGTTAACAGTAATGCAAAAGGTAATGCAAACACAAGTGCAAACAGAAATGCAAATGGTAACGCACACGGTGGCGCAAACAGAAACACTAATGTAAACGGTAATGCAAGTGGAAACATAAACGCAAATGCTGATGGTAACAGTAATGCAAATGCACATGCTTTGTGTCCCAAAAAGGTGCATTCAGAAGCACAGTGAATACAAAGAATGTTGGCATAATAATGGCCCTCGGACCAGAAAATTAGCACTTGGAATTCTAAATTGCTTATATCTCAGGAACTGTATGACGTAGTAGAAAAGAAATTTATATCTCATATTATTTATGACTTTCCAGGCTAGTTTTACACTTAGCACCCCAGATGAAAAGTCTGTATCTCGAACCGTTTTCAAGATAGGGGTCCCGAAAGGCGTGGCGGGTGCCATAATGTTATCCTATGGGAAAAATGTTCAAATTTGGAGTACCATAACTTTGCAGCCCAGTAATATGTTGGCACCAAACCACAAAAAGGCACATCCGTGGGATGTTGGCTTTCTTTCCTGTAAATTTCAGCCCCAAAGACCAAACTGTTCTTTTGCAGCAGGGTGGCAAAGATTTCCTGTTGTTTTGGCCATAATTCACAAATTACTTTTGCAAATCACAACACTTTTGCAAAAAAAATCATGAAAGTGACACATTTGTGAAAGTATTTTGTGAAAGTACTTTTAAAAAAATGTTAAAACATATTTCTGGGGAGTTTAACCCCCCCAAAAAAAGACATGGCTAGAATCCTCAGGACTCGACTAGGTGAACACAACAAGAATTGTGTGCCTAGAGGGTCCCAGATTTAGACGGCAAGCATTTTTCTGAGTTGTAACTGAGAAAAAATGGCCAACTCGCAAAAGTAAAAGGGTCATTTGCGAAAGTAACTGCATTTGTGAAAGTGTCGCATTGGTTGTTAACTTTTCCCATGGACTGTAATGGGATTCAATGTTTTTTGAATAACATTTGAACCGTTTAATATTTTTTCACGACATCTTGGAAAGGCACATCTGGGATCCTGGCTGCATGTTCCCTGAAGTTTTTGGACCAGTCGCGCAAACCATGCAGGCTGTAAGCCCAAGCAAAGAATTGCACAAAAATGAGTAATTTATGCATTTTGTGGCATGTTGTAGCTCCACAACTGTATATCTGACCATAACGCAACTTGCCAGATCCAGAGGTCTATGGTACCAGACTGTGCATTCCAAATTTCAGACAACTCCGTTGTATGATTGCAAAGTTAAGGGGAAAAATTTGAGATTTAACTTTAAATGGGGTACTCAAACTTACTTATAGTGGCACTATCGTGCCACCATTTATATATATATATATATATATATATATATATATTCATGGCAAAAACTCTGTTTAAAGCATCAGTTAGGGTTGTTCCACAGCAACAAAGTGAGAGGTTGCTGTTAGGTTGAAAACCCTAACTCTGAATTCCCCCAGCACAACACACACACACACACACACACACACACACACACACACACACACACACACATAATGTGATGGGGAGGACCAAGTCAACACAACCAATGACAGACATCCAGCAGCAGGTGACAGAAATAACAAACAATTGTCTAAATGTACTACAAGACATCCCCACCCCCCCGACCAGGTACTGCATGCTCAGTGGAGATCAACAGCAAAACTGAGGCCATGTACATCAAACGTACACATCCCTGATTGCAGCTGCACACAACGTACCACACGTAGTAGTTGCATGGCGTTACCTACTGATGCCCCACACCACACCACAACTGGTACTGTGCCGTTAGTCAATATAAATGCTGAAGGTGCATGATGACAGTTGTAGAAAGGTTTTAACACTAGTGAGTATACATTAATTAAGAGAAGTACATAAATTAAGTACAAGAAACTAGGATGCTCAAGATAAAACTAGTGTTACATTCAATATGTGATTTACATAGTAGTACATTTACTGCAACGGTTTACTCAAGATAGAGAGGCTGATGTAAACATATGGAAAAGCATTGCCTGTTCAATGCTGTGAAATTCGTACTGCCAGTATCACATGCATTCTTACTGTTGAAGGTGTACTGCTGATGTACATACATAGACCTTCAGTGTGTTTCAATACTAAAGATGCAGTAAGTATTCTTTGTAAGAAACAGTGTAATTGCATGAATCAGGCCAAGCAACTTCTAAATATCATAGCACTACTGAGCCAACAATGATGTACCTGTATCGGAGATGTATATAGGATAGATTTTCCTGTAGGCACTTACTGACTATGTTGTACCTGAGAAAGACAATCTCATTGCATCTGTGATGACTACTTTATTCAAATAGTGATACATTTACTATTGTTGCAATGAGTGATCTATGCCACTTATGGACACAGCGTAATTTTTTTTACAGTTGTTTCATACTCAGGCTGTATGCCTAGTGTTTGGGTCTGCCACACTTCTGTCACTGATTCTATCAAAGTGATAACTATGTTAATTGTGGAACAACAGGAATCAAGTAGGCATAGTGTAGATATTAACAGAATGTCTTTCAGTATTGATTTAACTCACAATGGGGTAAGTGTACTAGGAGAGGAGGGGTTATTCTGTATCACTGACTCTGTGACTTATAATCACACTAAGGTTTTGATGACTGTAATGATCAAGTTACACTGTTCATCTTCATGAGTTCATATTCACAGCCATTCTCCAGTAACTAGACAGTGTATAGTGTAACTGGGTGGCACACTGTGTTGCAAAGCTGCTGCAGTGCCTAGAAGAGGGAGAGTATCTACTCATAAAGACAATTAAGCAATAAGGCAAGACCAACAGTTATGTTAAATGGTCTGTTAATCACCCTGTAGGGGTTTAATGTTGAATGAGGCGTAGCGAGTGCCACATGTTGCTAGACAGTGATAAACTGACCATTAACATAATACCTAGGAGTGGCTTATTGCTATCATAATAAAACTGTTTTTAAACAACATTAAACCATGTTCATCATAATGGTTAGGCTCTACATGTATGTTAATAAAAACTAAACATAAGGCTGTTAGAATGTTTACAGTCAATTAAAGCTACATTTCTCAAACCCTTGTTATAATCAGAGATATTATACCTGTACAACTCCTTGGTTTTGCTGAACTCTGTTGCTCAGGTGGCCGACCACATGTGGTGTGGTCTGGTGTGGGGCATCGGTAGGTAAGGCCATGCAACTACTAAGTGTGGTATGTTGTGTGCAGCTGCAATCAGGGATGTGTATGTTTGGTGTACATGGCCTCAGTTTTGCTGTTGATCTCCACTGAGCATGCAGTACCTGGTCAGGGGGGTAGGGATGTCTCTTAATACATTTAGACAATTGTTTGTTATTTCTGTCACCTGCTGCTGGATGTCTGTCATTTGTTGTGTTGACTTGGTCCTCCCCCCGTGTGTGTGTGTGTCTGTGTGTGTGTCGTGCTGGGGGGTGGAATTCGGAGTTAGGGTTTTCAACCCTAACAGCGAATTTCCTCACTTTTGTCGCTGTGGAACAACCCTAACTGATGCATTAAACGGAGTTTTTTGCCATGAATATCCTGTCTTTTTCAGAACTATTACTCAGTATAGTACATGATTTTATAGTTGTAAGAATAGTGCAAATACATAAAAAAAAGTTCCAATATCAGAAATACTTCAACTCTTGTAGTTGCATTTACTGTTATTAACAGTAACAGTAGTTCACTGTGAATCATATTGTTTTTATAACTTTATTAATTGTAATTTGTCATTGTTATTCCATGTAATATTTTTTATGTAAAAGTGTCTTACTCCTTTTCTTTGTGAGCACATATGTAAAGAAAAGATGTACATAACTAAAAAACTATATGACATGATATGGACACCATTAGTTCATCTACTGAACAAATGGATATGTTACTGTAGTAACTTGAGATTTGATAGAGTGCTTGTACTTCCAACTGAGGTGGTACCACCAATCATGTGAACAGCGGAGGAAGAGGTTTGCTGGTACTGAATATATAAGTTTGTTGTAAGTATGCCAACACAGACATTTCACTGTTGTACTAGCAGATACATACTTATCTTCATCATGATACACATACACACATTCTGTAGCAGTAGGTGTATGAAACAACAACAGTGTGCCACAAATAGTGTAACATAGCATTGTCACACATCTAACTTACTTCTATGGAGAATCCCAACTCTAATACCACAATAGTGTGGTATGAGCTTTCACCAAATGAGAAAATCACAGTTGTATAAATCTTGCTAAAACTATTTTCAAGAAACATCTCTACTACACAATAACACACCAAACACAAGAGAGTATAAATTCACTTTTTTTACTATAAAAATATTTTATATATAAAAAATGACAAACAAAAATATTTTTCTTTTTATAAACAATACAAAAATATATATTTACACAAATAATATTCATACAGCCCAAAAAAACTTATAAAAGTGTGTATTACATCATACACAAAAATAAATACTTAATTAAAATACATTTTTTTTACATAAATAAAAAAATATATAAAAAGTTTTCATTTTTTTGTAACTTTTCTGCAACACTTGCGAGAGGTGTATGCATGCTTGAGGCTATCCAGGCTGGAAACTGGATTCGATATGGAGGCAAAGGAAGTGGAAGCTGTTGCGCCCTCCGGAGGAGATACCGGACCACTATGAAGGGTGGTCAGTTTTGCCCAGGGAAGCTGCAGGAACAGATGGTGTTGGTGGAGGTGAAGCACTGCTACTCGGCACAGCACCGTCAGCCACTGCTATGACTGGCTCTAGCACGAGGTTGACAGTCTGCTGCTGTGCATCCAAGAGAGACTGGATTCTGTCCAGCCTCTCAAGGATGACAGTGTTTTGCTCACACAGACTGCCAACCTCGCGCGAGAGCTGTCTGTAGCAGCGGCAGTGGGCTGTGCATTTTCGCAGTCGCCGGCGCCCTACAAAGATTTTAAAAAAAGTAATGATGAATATACAACACAAATTAAACAGTTATGACTTTCAAATATTTTACTACAAATATTTCTTATCTACTGCAATATCAGAAATGCATTCATTTCAAAGTTATGATAATAGTTTTTAAGTATAATGCTAAACTATTTAGCTATCTTATTTCTGTCTCTGTCATACTTGATTATCTATATAATCTAATGAGCTGACAACATAAAAAAAACGTATAGTTAGCTGTGGCTTAGAATGCTACTCTTATATTTTGTTTCAGTACTCATAAATATTCAGTATGTACATACTTTTGCATTATCAACACTATTATACCATACAATTGAAATACATCCTCATCAAGTGTGAGAATTTTTACTTCACCATGTCTGCCTATAATGTGTAGTCATCTCTGAACTAAAAAAACAAACTACCTTGACATTAACACTATCATAATATACTTTTCATGTGTACACAATCATGATCACTTTAATGATAGTTTGAAAGCAAACAGCTTTTTACCCATATTTCAGGCCCTCAACACATGTCACTACTTTAAATAATTAAGTCACTGATATGACATGCGCTCCAAAACCATACCAGACATCTTCAAGTACATAAAGAACATAAATGACAGATTTCTAGGTAGCATAACTATAACACATTCAGACAACTAACCTAAAACTTAAACTGCAGTATGGTAAAATCTACTCAAAATAAAGACATTTAATTCACTGCTGTACCGTTGGATGCCCATAATGTCTACATCACTGTGCTTTTGCACTGCCACACGGTAAAATTCTTCAAAACAATATGGCACAGCAGTAATAAGGTTCTTCAATGTACTATCTGACATTAAAGCAATAATGCACTCCACGGTAAGTGTTGTGGTGTGATAAAGTCGCGCCTGTCGTCATTAGACAAGAGGCCACAGGCGAAGTGCAACTAATCACCCCAAAAGTAACATTATCCCAGCACAACACACACCCCAAAGGACATTATTCTATTATACAATGGCTTGTTGGTACTAATAAAACAAAACATTTTTACAAAAAGTCTTACAAAGTATTTTACAATTTCATTTCTCAATGGTTAGGCACAATGAATAGAGAAACAGTCCCACTGTAATGTTATTGTGTGTCTGCTATCTCCTGCTGCACCCACCCCCTCCCAGGAAAGCACAGCAGTCCACACACTAAGATCCCAATATGGAACTGGGTAATATTTTTTTAATCAGTATTTTTTTTTTTTGAATGGGTTTAAAATCAACCGCAGGGCGGTTGAGGAACTGTAATAGCAGTTATGGGTTGTTTGAGCACTTACTGATTTCCAGAAATGCAGTACAGTTTTGTGCACTGCCTATTTGAATGTGACTGTCATTTTATCGATAATTTGTTTAATTTACAATGTTCATGGTAACAGTGCAGGAGTTTGACAAAGTGAGCAGTAATCGCAGGACTGTGGCAATCTGAAAGGCCTCGTGCTCCTGCTGACGTGAAAATTGAAATGATATCTAAAATGACATATTTTTTTTAGTTAAAACATCTGTTTATAGTCAGGGATAATGTTGGTGAATATTTCTTTAGGTGTTTTACCTAGCAAGTTGTACACAATTACTGTGCTGATGGACCAGCGGACACATATATTTAAATGCCATCTATAATGACGTTATTTTTTTTTTTTTTTTAGGAAAATGGACACACTGTGTGTCAGTGGAGGACAGGGAGTTATTTCACTATATCTGCTGGGAAAATGAGCAACATAGGGACAATTTGCACTGTCATGGCCAGCGATCACTAGCAGCCGAGTCAGAAGCACTCACAGTAGGTTAAAGATGGTTGAGAGTGTGAATGAGAAATGTGGGATTGCACTGTCAAGCAGCTACATGTAGTGACTTCTTGTTTTTCCAAAAACTTATCTGGTCACCCTGCTGCTGGGACTAGAGCTGTGATGTTGTGCTGTGATAACATGATGCTTACAGTCCCATAGTCACCAATGGGAGCCCAGGATTTGTCTTTGCCATGGTATAATATGAAATTAACAATTATCAATAATAATTATTGATTTGCTATCATTAACATTGATAGTGTAATAGTAACAAACTTTCTTACTGATGACAAAGGACTCGCACCCTGCAGAGGATGACAGGCATTAGCATGTCCCTCTGGCTGTCAGATATAGCAGGGCAGAAAAAAGATGTTTTTTATAGTGCTGTGAGAAAGAAACAACTGTGCAGTACATTAGCAGGTGAAAAATAAATTACTTTGTTAAACATTTAGGCCCAGATATTCAAAAGGGTTGCGCCATGCGCAACAGGGTTGCGCATGTACAAGTCCAAAACTGCGCCATTTTGCGATATTCAGAAGGAGGCAGTTGCGCCCCCGAAAACATGCTGAGCAACAGCTCAATGAAAATGAAGGCATGCGCAACCGAAGGGGGTGGACCCATGCATAAAGACCGCAATGCGATATTCAAAGACTTGCGCGAAGCGCAAATAGCGGCACAGCCGGAAATTGTGTACTGCAGCGAAATGAGCCAAAATAAAAAGGCTCAAGGAAGCGGCGCAAGAACGCTACCAGGCTGCCAAGTGGGGAGAGAGAGAAGAGACAGAGACAGACAGACAGACAGCAAAGGCAGGCAAGGAAAGTGTGTCCTAGTCTGTAGAGGCTAGCGGGGGTGCCCTGCAGTGGAAGTAGCAGTCAGGACAGTGGGGTAACACAGCAACACCAGCCGGGGGTCAGTAGCCAGGAAATGGACAGTGCCAGTTTCACATGGAAGCTGTAATGAGGGGGTGAGAATGCATGCGGGAGGGACGTGGCTATGAAGGGTCCGTCGGGCGGTGGCCGCTTTCACAGGCGGTACTGCGTACCCGCATCGCTTTGAGCTGTACACAGATGTAGAGATCGGGCCGGTACCGCCTGAACAGGGCAATACTTGAGACGGCTCTGTGAGCTGTGCAGTGATGTGATGCAGGCACCTCACGACGGAGTCACGCCTGTCGGTGGAGACCAAGGTGACAGCCTGCATGTGCCTGCCGCCACGGGCACCTTCCAGAGACTGACAGGGGACACCCAGGCATCACAGTCGGCCACGCCACGCATCCTCACCCACCTCAGGCGCACTGCTGCCACATGCCGCGGGAGTACATCCATTTCCCAGCACCATGGCAGAGCGACAGCAAACATGCAGGAGTTCACAGGGTAGCATGCATGCTCGTGTGCAAGAAGTTACAGACTGCACCCATGTGGCCATCCTCATGCCACCTGGCCCCGATGGCCACGCATATCGGAACAGAAAGGGATTCCCTAGTGTCAACTGCCAGGTGGTGTGTGATGCCACTGGGCACATAATCAATGTCTGTGCCACACACCCTGGTGGAGCACATGATGCCTTCATATGGTATCAGTCTGCACTGTGCCATCGATTCGAGAGTGTAGACATTCCCACAGGACATCTAGTGGGTGAGTACACATGTATGGAATGCAAACTCTGGGCAAGGGTGGAATGCCACAGGTGCCATGGTAGTGGCACACAGGAGATGGCCAATATGGACCTGAACATGACACTGATCTCCACTATCTCCACACAGGTGACTGCAGATACCCACTGTCCCTGGCTGCTCACACTGCACCGGGCGCCTCATGACCCCAGCACAGCTATGCTATAATGAGGCACATGCCGCAACATGCAACATCATAGAGCTGGTGTTTGGGATGCTCAAGGCACGCCTCGATGCCTAGACACCTCCGGCGGTGCCCTACAGTACAGCCCCCAAAAGGCCTGTGGGATATTCCTGGCCTGTTGCATCTCTGCACAACATGGCCAAAGACCATGGGGTAGCCGCACAGGTCTAACAGGGGACAGCGATGGGGATGCCAGTGGTGCCGGTGATGATGATGAGCGGCCCCCCCTAGGACGGAGGGACCTCCGACTGATCCGGCAGGCCCAGCTGCACCAGGACACCATCACAGAGGAGCACTACACACAACACAGGTAAGTCAAAGAGACATGTGCAACCAACACTGTCCATGCGAAAACCACAGGCACACAGGGGAACACACCAGGGGTGCATGATGGTCAGGGGAGTGGAAGGGTCCAGGCATACAAACACACCATCAGGGAGGTGAGCACTCATAGGACACACACACACACCAGGCACAGAGCGATATGGGCAGATGCATAGCACTGCAGAACTGACATTGCTAACATTACTGCACCACCGACCACCCCACACCAATCGCATTGTCCAAGCACGTGTGTCAGAACCTGGGCACCCTTGCACCTTGGTGTACCATGCAATGCAGGCATCATCATGCACACGCACCTGTGGACAGCAGTTGGAGGGTGTCGGTGGTCCGGTGTCGTGTGGTGAGTAGAACACCCAGCAGTGCACTGCCCACCATGACACACATTGCACACATGGCAGCACCAGACAGGGCCCGCACTGGGAGACAGCTCAGTCATGTAGCACTGTCCTATGGCCACCGCGATGCGTGGTGGCCCCACCGTGACCCAACAGCATGGGCAGGCTGAGCAGGGGCTATGGGTGGCACGTTGCACCACCAGGGGTCCCACTGGCGCTAACGCCACCTTGCCCACACAGGGGTCTGCAGCATGCCGAACAAACCTGCACCAGGGGTGCTCGGATGCCACAGCAGAACCCGCATCGACAGGCCTGGTGTCGCCAACGCTGGGAACGGGAGTGGGAGTGCACTGTGTGGGTGTGGTACAGGGCAACCTGACTGTGTGCCCAATGCATCCACGACAGAGACCACTGCCTGGGTCAGCCTGTCAATGGCGGCGGTCACATCCATCCACATACGGACCAGCTCGGCTCAGTCCCGAGCACACTCCCTGCTGTGCTGCTCCATGGACACAGACAGTGCCTCCACGGACCTTGCAACCCACCTCTGCAGCTGTACTGATTCCTGCAGCAGGTGGGCATGCTCATCCAATGGGTACTGTGCCCCAACGGCATCCTGACCCCCCCGGTGTGGACGGTCCACCCCTTGAGGGTGGGCGCTGTTCGCCAGGACCAGGAATGGGCAGATCAAAGAGCGGCGGACATGTGCCACTGCTTGACACTGTACCCCCAGACCTGGTGGGTGACTGCTGCTGCTGCCCCTCCAACTGCTGTGCCCCTGGGTCCACTCATTCCACCGGTGTGCTGGCAACAGTGCCAGACACCTGCACAGCCACCGGTGCTGCCCCACGGGTGCTGACAGGCACAGCCTGGGACCGTGCCAGCATGCTGGTACACGTTGGAACCAGACAGGCCCAGGGCATGTGTTTTCCGCCGTGTGTCCGCTCTGGGACACACAACCATCACTGCCCATTGCAGGCCTTCTATCATCAATGGTGCAGGTACGCGGTACGGCCATGGTCACAGCGCGCTGGCATGCTTGCATGCCAGACTGCTTGAGACACAGGCTGTGCACCCCCACACCCGTATCACTGACACCAGAGTTTGCTGCCCAGCGTGCATGCTGTGCAGTGCCTGCTGGCTGGTGGTGGAGGTGGATGGACCCTCCTCCATGTCCAGCAGGTAAGCATCACTGTTGGACTACCACCACCATCTCCTGAAGACGAACAGGATCTGTAACAGAAAGAGAGTACATGGAGTGCATGTAACAACCGCTTCCCCCAAACACCACCACCATGTCATACTGTCAGTGATGGGCTTCACCTATCTGGAATCCTCCGCCTGGTACACCCTCAATGGCGCTGGCTGCATGGCTGCGTACTTAGTGTCTCCTCAGTTGGGGTTGCAACACCACTGGTGGGCCCATCAGTGCCAGTATAAACGCCTGAAGGCTGCCACCTTCTCCTTCAACCTCCTGTGGTCTGTCCCCATCTTTTCTGACTCCTGCACGAGCGCTGGTGGCTTCGTGCAGGTTAATGGTCCAAGCTACCCCTCCCATGCAGCCGGACGGACTGAGGGGTGCCCCTCCATCCACTCAGCACTGGCTCATCCAGGTAGGCCTGAAGAGAGCCCATCTCTGCTGCTGTAAAGTTGGGCCTCCTACGCCCCACCGCCCTCACCTCACAATGACTCTGCTCGGTCATGGCGATCTGTATGGGGGAAGTGGACATCTGTCACTGTGCAGTCTACAGCATTTTCCATGACCACCGCCCTGAACATCACACAGCATGCAACTCCACCTCTCACCTGCAGTAACCGACCGGCCAACACAGCCCAATGTCGCATATTTATAGCCCAATACATGCAAATTGGAGGGAGCTACTTATGACATGCAAATTGCACCACTGCACCCTTTGAATGGCTGATCAGATGATTTGCATGTGTCGCTGAATATCGCGAATCTGTGCTTTGTGAACACGGAAGAGTCGGCTGAGCCAATGGCGCAGATCTGTGCCTGTGTGGTACACTGCATTGCATGCCCAGATAGCTTACGAGGCGCTATCATGCTGCTGAACGTTGAGCACGATTGGCAATTCAGGCCATGGCCACCATTGGTGCCAGTGGCGCGACAGCAATGGGCACTATATGGCGCTGTGGCACTACCGCGAAATACACCACTGTTGCACTGGTACGCAGCTGGTCAGTCGCGCGGATGTCTATACATCAGATGGTGCTGCATAGCCTCACGCCATTGCCCATGACCTTGTGTATGACCTTTGCCTACCGGCACTGTTCGGCCTTCGCGTGTATCAGGCTCATTGCGCCTGTCTGGTGACAGCGCTATTTGAAGGACGGAAGCGTTTTGAACAGCGTGAATTGGAGCCTGGTGGTTCATTGCTAACATCTCCATCGCAAGTTACGGCACACTTGCGCCATATTGCCTGCTGTAGTTGGTGCCATGGCTAGAGGAGGGCAGTGTCCTGGAGCCAGCTTGGGCCAACTTGGTGGCTCCTAGTGAGCCCCACTATGGGGCACTTTATGGTGAGCGCCACATTGCCCAGACCCAGGTGTGGCAGCAAGTGGCCACTGACCTGGTGGGGGTCACTGGACGGTGCCGGTCAGCTGAGCAGTGCCGGCATCGGTACAGTGACTCCGCCGGAGGGATCCTGATTCGCTGGATTGGCTGCGGCACGTGCAGGCAGGGCGTGGTGCCTAGGTCTAGTTATGGTGCCATATGCACCTGTATTATTTGTAGGGTGTGCTGTGTTTTGGTGGCTGTGTGTGGTAGGTGATGGCTCGCCACGGCTTGACAAAATAGTGTGTGCAAGCTGTGAGATGACTGGGTATGGCTGCGGGCAGGCACTGTCACTTTGGGCAGGGGCATCTGCTTTTGAGTCACACTGATGTTTGTTTCAACATAGTTCCCACAGGCCGGGATTGAGGATGCGGAGCAACAGGAAGAGGGCTGTGTCAGGACCGCTGCCAGCAGGGGTTGGAGCTCACCAGCAGCAGCAGCTCCAGCAACAGTGCTAGTCAGAGCTGCTTGAGCAGTGTGAGTATCATGACTTCATGGATGCTATTGCATGCTGGGGGCCAGTAGCCATGCACAATACAAACATGCAGGAAAGGGAGGTCATAATTCCACTATACAAGACACTAGTGAGGCCCCACCTGCAGTACAGTGTACATTTTTGAGACCATACTCAACGTAAGGACGAGAGTGGCAGAGAAGGTTCAGAGGAGGGCAACAAGGATGGTGCATGGTTTGTATCTCAACTCCTAGGGAGACAGGTTGAAGGAACCGAACCTGTACTCCCTGGAGGAGAGGAGGAGGAGGATATGATTGAGGCATACAAGTATCTTACAGGTGAACAGGGTGCAGGGAACACTATTTTGAAGTGCAAAAAGATGTCTCCAGGACTCAGGGCATGGGATGCAGTTGGAGGGAGACGATTCAGAGGAAACATGAGCAAGACTTTCTTCACAGAATGGGTGGTGTACAAGTGGACACCCTGCCAGAGGGAGTGGTGGGGGCTGACACATCACAGGACTTCAGACTGCACGATAGACATAACGGAATTCTTGAGGTCAGGGTAAGGGCAACAGACTTCTAGGTAAACAAAGTAACTTTCAGGCTGAAATGGACTGACTGTGTGTGGGCTATAGGCCCTATTCTGCTGACACTGGCTATGTATCTATGTCTGTAGGACCTACAGGTGACATGTATCACTGTCCAGTTTCACAGTTAACGCCTGTGTATGCATCACTGGTGTCCATGCATGCACTGGGCACATAGCTGTGTAACTGGTATCGCACTCACATTGCCACGCCACTTGCCAGCCTTGTTTGTGCTGTGATGGACATGGGCAGTGTGTGTGTGTGCAGTGGTGGCATAGCTGGTGCCGCTTGTCAGGATGGCCATGTGCATGTTCACTGTGGTGGTGCATGCCATCACAGGTGCGGGACATTGGCTATATGGCTTGCAGGTTGGGTGGTGTTCAGGGTTGTGGTCAGTCACAGCCATTGACTGTATTCCCATTTTCCTAGGCCCTCGAGGTTCTTCAGAGGATGGCGAGGGATGTCAGAGCCATCCGGACAGCTTGTGGCCCAGAACAGTGACATCCTGCAATCCATTCACCGCTTGGCATGCAGAGGAGATGGTAGAGACTGCAGGACACCGGCAGGAGGACGAGTGGCTGGCTGGTCCCATGACCTCTACCCTTCCCACTCTCCCATCCCTACCACCCTGCCTTCCTCCAAGTTTGTCATCCCTACCCCTGACCAACCCACCTTGTATCCATCCCTTGTAAATAGTTGTACTTGTTCTGATAATGTTTGTTTTTGTGAAATATATTTTTAGATTTTTATACGAATAATGTGTTGTTTCTGATTTGCAGTTGTGCTATGGTGCTCAGTTGCAGGGGTATGCCATCTGAGCTGGTATGGTCCTGCATGTGTGTGTGTGTGTGTGCGTGTGTGTGCATGGGGAGGTATTTCCAGCATGGCAGTGACTTTCAGTTGGTCTTCGTTATCTGCTGCCACCCACCGCTGGGGTGTACAGGGTGTGTCTGGCTTGTAGGCTTCTGTGCTGCACGGGTTGACGGTGCTGGGGATGCATGGTTTCCTGGCAGTGCCAGTTACTGCACATAGGTGGTGTCTTGGGGTCGCAGTGCAGGTGCTGGCGACGGGGGCTGATGTGCACTGTGGTTGTCAACCCCTGTGTGTGGCACTCTCAGCCTGCCAGTGGTTGTGCTGGGGTGTCATGGCTCTGCTATGCTTTTGTTGGCTTGTCCCCATGGGCAAGTAGATCATCCGTCCCACCCCAGTGATGCTGTGCTGGGGTGTGCAGGTGGTGTGGGTTCTGCAGTGTGTTTCTTGCCCATTTTTGGCATGGCTGGCAGTGGGCCCCAGCCTGCCTCCCTGATGTGCAGTTCCATTGCTCTGGGGCTCTGTTTGTGCTATGGCACCTCTGGAATGCTCAGCTGGCTGCCTTGGCTGCGCCATAGCGCAACATTTCGCTCAACTTTCCTTCCTGCCGTGCTATGGTGCAGTATGTGCTTATTCAGACATTGTTGCTTTTGCAATTTGTTCTGCTCCATGTTTTGAATATCGCACCTGTTAAGTGATTTGCGCACTGGTTTGTGCTTGCTCCTGCTGTTTCGCTTCATTTTGAGTGCAGTTTAAACATCTGCACGGTATATAACACACAACATTTTCAAACCTACTACAGTGTATGGGAAATATCTAATACCTGATTGTAATGATATAATGTAATGCTTCATCTCACAACAAATGTTTTTAAATAGACATATTACCACCTTTACTCACATACAGTCTCACTGTTATGTCCTCACACTGTGCCAAAAGTGATTTACAGGACTACCAGCATCATATAGTAAAGTATGAAAACACAGTTTGACAGTATAGGTGCTCATTCAAAGTGTGACACTGTGTGCTCAAGTCATGCAGCATTGAATAATGTAGCAATGTGATGTCTGTGCCCAATATTGAACACAGTTTCACTACTCAAGAACTCATTTTAATAGCACCCAACCCAGTAATAGGCAACGATGAAGTAGTGGAATTTGCACCACTGCAAGTAGTCATAGTACTGCATTTTACATGTGGTGAGACAACTTCCATAGTGCTATATAGAATGTATGCGATTATAGTGTGACAGTGCAAACAGGCCCATTATTCACACTGTATTATTACTTTTATCGACATTCCTCAGTTCATGATCACCTTTAAAATACACATATGTATAGTGCACTGAACAGCATCACACTGGATTGAAGAGGTGCATGAGGTTGGTACGGCTGAGGACAGACACACTGCACAGCTTTATTCAGTTTAACTGTGCAAAGTATGAAGACTACAAGGCACATTTTGAACTTGGAACATTGAGAAAACAAAAATCATAATTGACACTTTCGCATTGCACACCATTTAGGTCACTTCAATATCCTCCCACCATGTTGTGTTTTTTAGGGGTTTGGTATGTAGTCATCAACGCATTGCCACCCTTGTAAGGTCACAGCACAAATAAAGTAACTATGTCATTATGATTCGCTCCCACAACAAAACAAAAGAAAGTGGTACTGGCTCGGCAACGGCATGGGTGTTGCTCACACCCCAGACAATTGAACATTTGCAGTGAGTATGCCAACAGACAGTGCACTCCCCCTGTCACGCAGTAAGACAGCAAGGTGTAGTTATCAACAGGAGCATTGATCACCACGAATGTTGACAACCATATGGTAGTTCTCAACAGATTTCACTTGCGTGGTGGGCTGGCGCTGGCTTCCTGCTTCACCTCCACTTGTTCAAGAGCAGCAGCTTCCCCGGGCTCTATTAAAGCAAACAAGTAAAAAAAATGATCACATCAATAGATGAAATATCAAGGTAAAAGTGTTTTTCTTTAAAACATCAATTTCTAATACTACATCATTCATACAACTATCATATGAACATATCTTTACAGAAACAGCTGTCTCTCCAACTAGATGTATGTTGTTAAGTCATTATTACATGCATATAACAAGTCTTCTCATCTGCAAAAGCCACACAAAGTTGAAATTATGACACTCATGTATGTATCTTTTTCCAAGACAAATGTCCATCCAATCTAGAACAGTTAATATAAGAAATTATTTTTTTCCTGGTGATTCCCCTAACACTGTTTCTTCAATTACATTTTCTCCGGAAAGAAAAACTCAGAAATATATTATTGGTAGTATGCAGTTCAGAACAAGCAGTGCTCGCCCATCAATGGCAATAGTTATAACATTGTCATTATGCATATTTGTTACACAGAAACATCCTAAAACATTACATGTACCTTCAATTTATATACATGTGTACTAATTATATGACAATCTGTTTTCAAACAGTTTTAAAATGTGTGTATTATAATAAGAAGAACACAAACATAACGATAATGTTACTGTTCACCAATGACCCTCTAGTGAATATATGGCAGCCGTTTATGTGTTATTAAGCATATTACATTCTACAGGGCTATTAAGAACATATAAACATGAGATACTCTATGCTGTCCATTAATAACTATTGCAATAATAAAATGAAACATTGGCAGGAGATATAGAAATAGTAAGTGAATAAGATCTAGGGACATATCAGACTAGCACAGATACCAAGTACACCATTGAATACCACCGAGACAATTTGCACAACATTGCTAAATTGGTTATCTATTACTCATTGTACATTAAACTCACCAGTAGCAGTGAGACTCCCCCATAACAATTACATAAATTGCTATGGACACATCCATTGTCAGATTCAAAGAATAGTATCCCACTCACATGTGTAGTAACAGTTTGTTATGGTAGTACAGGATCTTGTTATGGTGCCACTGCACATTCACTAGACTTGATTAACACCTTTGTGTATTTGTGTGGATATCAAATGGCTGTACCACACGCACAGGGGTTGCACATGCGCAAGTACTTCCGCCATTCTGCGCTATTCAGTAGAAGACAGTTGTGCCACTGAAAACAGGCTACAACAGTAATGCAAATGAATGGTCAAGTGGTGGGAGGAACCATGCATGAACTCCAGAGCTCAATATTCAGCTAGGCTGTAGAGTTGTAGCCACAACCTCAACCAAGCCTGCACTATTTAGAGGCAAAAAGGTTTGTTTATTACTTATTGGGAGCTGCTGGACGGTGGCTTAAACATGCAGCTGCCACCGTGCTGGCTCTAACCCAGTCCCTGGCCCCCCGCAGCCTGGTTGCAGCACCACTGTAAATCCCTCTCACCCTCCCAGTGGCCCGCCAGCATTGTGTACTTCAACACCAGGCCAACGCGGCAGCAATGTGGCCTCTCGCAAAGTATCCTTGTGGTCCAGTGGATCGTAGTGCCAATCACGGCAGTGTTAAATAACTTCAAATGTATCCTCGTGGTCCAGTGGACCAAATGCCCAATTGTAGGCAGTGGTAAATAACCATCCTCTGAACGTATTCTGAGGGTCCAGTGGCCCGAATGCTGTTGCAGAAGTATTAACTCCTAAGATAGCCCTGGGCTGGGTCCTCACCCACCCAGCCTCACAGCACCACTACCCAGCTCCCCCTCACAGTAGGGCATCATCTGACCCACTGTTACCTGTCAACTGATTTCCTTATAGTTGCACACCCATTGGCAGATTAAGACACGGGCATGCAGTCATATTGTAGATCACAGTCCAGATTTAGAATCAATTCATTCATTCAAAAATTGAATCATGGATGCTGTATGCCCATTGGCTGTACTTACATTATCATGCAGACTTACCGTCAGTCGTCGGGGTGGCAGGTGGCAGGTGGTGGATGCCACCCACCGCTGCCAGGAGGGGGGCTTTGGTGGGGCTTGGGGTGGTACAGGACCACCAGGCTGCTCAGGGAGGGTTATAAACGGCTACCTGTGATTGACCTCAGTCCACTGATCAGCAGGATACATTCGGGGCCATTGCTGCCCGTGATCGAGCTGTTGGGGAAATTGGAACCATGCCCATGATCGTCCAGGGGGGGTGCTGCGGGTATTCACACTGTTTTGTTATGATTGGGGTAGGGCATGTTCCGATGACCAGCCTGTCAGGGCACCAGGTGCAATTCTCAGGATGCAGACGTGCATGAATGCCATGCAAATCGTGCTATAATCATATGCAATGTCTCCACACTGCGTTTGTATGAATTATACCCATTTGCGTCGCTTGAATATCACAATTTGCACATGGCTAATGTACTTATGCCACCGCAGTTGAATGTCTACTCTGTGAACTTGCAGCGTTAAGTTCCACTGCACCATGCACAGTGGCTGTGGTTGGGGTGATATCATGTCATCAGCATAACCTTGAATGTTGCCCACACAGTTGTGCACTATTTTGCACAACGAATGGTTTGTATGAATGGCACAATTTGAATATCCCACCTTTGTGATAAGAAACCTTGTTTCTTATTTGCAAACAGCATAACAAATTTGGGATATGAAGTGTACAGTTTGAGTCAATCACAATGACATTTTCTATCCCATTGACCACCCTCCACAGCTGACTCTGTGCTGTACTACTTTGTGAAGCCGAGAGACCTCCATGTTCTACCATGAAGCAAACAAAAAATATGTAAGTGTTAGATGAATCACAGTACAGTTTTGAAAGACTTACAACAACAGTAAATCAGCTATGACATATAATATTGTTTAATATACAGTGCCACATTATGGTCATATTGTAATAATAATTTATATTTTGCAGGTGCTCAGCACCATTATTCATATAGTCTGTAACTATGGGCATCAAACACTATTGATATGTACATTTGTACGTGTCTGTCTGTATTGAGCATTTCAGTCCACTGAACCACCAGGTATACGCTTCAAGAGGAGTGGTGGGTTTATTGCACTTACTACACGATCGGGCATTTCCTCCACTGGACCACCAGGACATTCTAGGAGAGGGATTTATTACACAGTATTACAGACTTGTACAAGTTTTATACCATTACATCACAATAACTAAACAGTAACATATTGTTCCTTCCAACATACCATAGTAGTAAGTGCGTATATGTATAAATGTGCTATTTTCACATGGCTATCTTAGTAAGCTCTGGTTTGTGACTGAACAACAGCACAGTAAATAAATGGAAGAATTAGGTTACATGTTTTCATAGTACATCCTTACATATAGTACATTAAGTATTTTAAAATTGTGAGAAATACAGGTTTGAATAGTAACAACATGTTATTAGCTGTATGTCAATCTTGATTAGAGACATCACATACAAACAATGTTAACACTATTTACAAAATATTGGTATGATAATACTAATAAGGCACTCTGAGGTTTATATTACTGGTCACTTAATTACTGTGGGCATGTTGTACTGGCTGTGCCTCGCCACATTACACCAATAAATTGATTACACAACATTAACATAATCCTTCATGTCTTATTGCTTAATCATGCAGTATACAATTATTTTTACAAATTTTGAATACATGCACAACTATTATGAAAGTTGTGCTGATTTATTACGGTGAGTAAGGCCCCCTCGTTGTTTGCCAGCAGCCCCAAAGTCAGATGCAGGTAGTACCAGCACGATCATTGTCCGGGTATCCCCTCAATGCTGTTTCAAAATGTAAAACATTGGCACAACAGCTTCCACTTCTCTTAGCTGTACAACAGTCTTATTTTTAACTTTAAAACTATATACAAATAGCTATTTATGCCCATATCGAATCCAGTTTCCGGCTTACCTCATCAAACCTTGCATTCCTCAGCCTGACGCCTTGGGCAGTGCACACACTTTCGCAAGGTCCACTGCCTCATTATCTCAGTTTACAATTGTTTAGTTCTGAACACAAACAGAAATGAATATCTACTAGTATCATGTAACAATATCAATCATTTCAAACTAATTCCATAATACTAATTAAATTAAAGAGTACATGTCCTTCAACATAGCAGAAACACACCTCAATAGCATTATGCAGGCCTAGAAAGGATTCAGCCACTAGTAGTAACAACTGGTGTTACAATTATGGTGTCCTACCAGCACAATCCAGTAGTCTCAGTGGTAGGTGCTCATTTAACATGACATTGATACACCATCACCATCCATGTCTACTCATTGAACTGTTCACACACCATAGCAAAGTATGTAACACAGATGAACCACATTGCAACCCATATATGTGGCATGTATGAGTGATGCAGTTGATCTATTTTTTACCATTAATATGGTTCTGAAAGAACCTTTTGTATACTGTAATATTTCCAAAACAGTCTGACAATCTTAAAGGACTTTGAGTATTCCATTTAAGGTCTCCAGAAAATAGCAATTGCCAGTATGTGAGAAATGTACACCATCTGGTAGGAATAGCCAATCATTACAGTATTTTATTTCGTGACGATAGTACATTCCATGCATGAAAAGATTATCTGTACATTTACTTTTGCAAGCTCTGTCAATCAGATATGATGTTCTGTTTAGACTTACGCTTGTAATATTGGAAACATGATAATACAGGCAGACAACATAGACATAATAGAAGTATGTCCACCTTTGCCTCTGCAACTAAATCTACCCAGCTTTGAGCCCAAATCATTGCCTCCAAGATGGATTAGTATGTCAGGAGGAGAGTGAGTTATCGTTCATATGTCCATGGTTGTCACAAGTATCATCTGCTATGGCCAACCAGACTGCTCATCCTCTGCCTGGTTCCGCACCATCCTGTACCACCTCCTCCGAAGAGCCATGGCACCTGATGGACTGGAGGATGGCCAGATTCTCCATGGACACTTGTGTGAGGGGCCCGAATATCCTGCCAAATCCTCCAGAGAACCTCGAGAAGCCCTGGAGAAAATGGAACACAGTCAATGGCTGTGACAGCCCACAACCCTGAACACCACCCAACCTGCAAGCCATATAAGCCCAATGTCCCGCACCTGTGATGGCATGCACCCACCCACAGTGAACATGCATGGCCATCACAAACAGGCGGCACAGCTATCACGCACCACTGCACACACATACTGCCCATGTCCATCACAACACAAACAAGGCTGTCAAGTGACATGGCAAGCGCAGAGGCGATGCCAGTTACACAGCTATGTGCCCAGATGCATGCATGGACCACCAGTGGCCCATACAGACATGCTGTGATACTGAACAGTGATGCATGTCACCTGTGTCATGCATACATACATAGATACATAGACAGTGTCGGCAGATAAGAGACCTATGGCCCACCCAGTCTATCCATTTGAGCTTGTAAGTTCACTTTGTTTTCCTATATGTGCCTTACCCAGACCTCAGAATTCCTTTATGTCTATCTGTGCATTCTGAAATCCATGATTGTTTCAGCCTCCACCACTTCCTCTGGCAGGGTGTTCACTTGTCCACCACCCGTTCTGAAGAAATTCTTTCTCATGTTTCCTCGAGATCGTCCTCCCTCCAACTTCATCCCATGCCTCTAGTCCTGGAACATCTTTTTGCTTAAATATAGTGTTTTCCTGCACCCTGTTCCTCCTGTAAAATACTTGTATGTCTCTATCTTATCCCCTCTCTCCTCCTCTCCTCCAGGGAGTACATGTTCAGTTCCTTCAACCTGTCTTCATCGACTTGTGATGCAAGCCATGCACCATCTTTGTTGCCCTCCTCTAGACCCTTCTCTGCCCAGTCTATGTCCTTACTGGGTATGGTCTCAGAACTGTACACTGTAATCTAGGTGGGCTTCACTAGTGTCTTGTAAGTGGAATTATGACCTCCCTTTCCTGCATGGTTGTGTTGTGTAGGGCTAGTAGTCTTCCCCAGCATGCAATATCATCCATGAGTAATGATACTCCACACTGCTCAAGCAGCTGTGTCTGCCGCTGCTGCCAATGCTGCTGCTGCTGCTGCTGCTGGGGTGCAACTCCCGTTGGCACAGGGGCCCTGGCACGGCCCTCCTCAACCCGGCCTGCATCCTCACATCCCGGCCGGTGGGAGACATACGTTGAGACAAACATCAGTGTGACTCCAAAGCAGACTCCCCCTGCCCCAGTGAGAGTGCCTGCCCACACAATGCCAGACCCATTCATCTCACAGCTGCACACACTGACACAGCCAACCATGGCAGAGCCATCACCTATGCACAGCCACCAAAACACACTCCACACCTACAGAGAATACAGGTGCATAGATGGTACACCCACCTGGCCTAGGCACCAAGGCCCACCTGCCACGTGACCGCAGCCTATCCAGAAGGTCCGGATCCCTCAGCGGAGTCACTGTACTGGTGCCGGCACTGCTCATCAGACCGGCACTGTCCAGTGACCCCACCAGGTCAGTTGCCGCGATACCACACCTGTGTGCAGGCGGTGGTGGCCCCGCACTCACCACAAAGTGCCCCATAGTAGGGCTCTGCTAGGTCCACCAAGTTGGCCAGTTCAATTGGCTCCAGGGAACAGCTCTTCTCCTAGCCATGGTACCAACTTTACAGCAGGCAATATGGTGCCCGCTGCGCCAACCCCACGTGGAGATGTTGCGCAATAGACCACCACACGCTCCAATCGCACTGTTCGAACAGCGCCATCACTTCACATAAGCGCTGTCACCAGACAGCGCAATAAGCCGTACACATGGCGGCGAACAGCGCCAGGGGGCAAAGGTCGGACACAAGGTCATGGGCCATGGCGCAGGCCACGCACAAGCGCCATCTGACGTATAGGCATCCTGCGTGACCGACCAGCTGTCTACCAGTGCCACAGTGGACTATTGCGCAGTAGTGCCACAGCGCCATATAGTGCCCAGTGCTGTAGCGCCACTGGCACAATGGTAGCCATGGCCTGAATTGCCGATCGCACATAGCGTCAGCAGCGGCAGATGCCTGCATAAGCTATCTGGGCATGCGCAATGCAGTGTACCACACAGGCACAGATCTACGCCATTGGCTCAGCCGACTCAACAGCATTGCCATAAGCGCCCAGATTCGCGATATTCACCGACACATGCAAATCATCTGATCAGCCATTCAAAGGTGCAGTGGTTGCAATTTGCATGTCATTATAGTTGCTCCACTCTAATTTGCATGCATTGCGCTATAAATGTGCGACATTGAGCTGCGCTGGTCAGATTCGGTTACTGCAGGTGAGAGGTGAGTTGCATGCTGTGTGATGTTCTGGACAATGGTCATGGGAAAATGCTGTAGACTGCACAGTGACAGGTGTCCTTGCCCCCATACAGATCGCCATGACGAGCAGAGACAAGGTGAGGTAGGGCCGGTGGGCATAGGAGAGGCCCAACTTTACAGCAGCAGAGACAGAGGCCCTCTTCCAGGCCTACCTGGATGAGGAGCCAGTACTGAATTGGACGGAGGGCACCCCTCAGTCCAGTGCAGCACTGCATGGGAGAGGGTAGCTCAAGACGTGAACCTGCATAGAAACCACTCGCGCTCCATGCAGAAATGCAAGAAGAAGATGGGGACAGACCGCAGGAGGTTGAAGGAGAAGGTGGCAGCCTTCAGGGCGGCACGATGCTGGCACTAGCGGGGCCCGCCAGTGGTGTTGGAGCTGACCCGGCTGAGGAGACACTGCTTCATCAATGCAGCAGGCGCTATTGAGGGCACCAGAGGTGGATTCCAGACAGGTGGAAGCCCATCACTGCACGGTATGACATGGTGGTGGTGTTGGGGGGTTGGGAGGAAGGTTGTTCACATGCACTCCACATGTACTCTCTTTCTGTTACAGATCCTGTTCATCTTCAGGAGACGGTGGTGGTGGGTCCAGGCAGTGATGACCTGCTGGACATGGAGGAGTCCATCCACCTCTATCACCAGCCAGCAGGCACTGCAGCAGCATGCACGCTGGGCCGACAACTCTGCTGTCGGTGATTCGGTGCGGGGGTGCACAGCCTGTGTCTCAGCAGTCTGGCATGCAAGCATGCCAGCATGCCCGGACTGTGGCTGTGAGGACGTACCTGCACCATTGATGATGCAAGGACTGCAATGGGCAGTGATAGGTGTGTCCCATGACGGACACACAGCAGGCCAACACGTGCCCTGGGCCTTTCTGGTTCCAACTTGTGTACCAAGCATGCTGGCACAGTCCCAGGCTGTGCCTGTCAGCACCGGTGGGGCAGCACCAGTGGCTGTGCAGGTGTCTGGCACTGTTGCTAGCACAGCGGTGGAGCGAGTGGACCCTGGGGCACAGCAGTTGGCGGGCAGCAGCAGCAGTCACCCACCAGGTCTGGGGGTACAGTGTCAAGTAGTGGCACGTCTGCTGCCCCTGATCCACCACTTCCTGGTCCTGGTGAACAGCGCCTACCCTCAAGGGTGTTGTGCATCAGGACCTTCCACACCCTGGGGACAGGATGCCATTGGGGCACAGTACCCATTGGATGAGCACACCCACCTGCTGCGGGAATCAGTACAGCTGCAAGGCGGGTTGCAATGTCATGGAGGCACTGTCTGTGGCTGTGGGTGGCACAGCAGGGGTGTGCTCTGGACCGTGCAGAGCTGGTGCGTATGCAGATGGATGTGACCGCCGCCATTGACAGGCTGACCCAGGCAGTGGTCTCTGTCGTGGAAGCATTGGGCACACAGTCAGGTGCCCCTGTACACACACCCCACAGTTCCTCTCCACTCCCCATTCCGGCGTTGTGCAACACCAGGTCTGTCGGCGCGGGTTCTGCTGTGGGCATCCGAGCACCCCTGGTGCAGGTTTGTTCAGCATGCTGCAGACCCTGTGCGGGAAAAGGTCGCATTCGCGCAGTGGGACCCTGGTGGTGCAACAGTGCCACCCCATGTAGCCCCTGCTCAGTCTGCCAGTGCTGTTGGGTCACGGCGGGGCTGCTTACGCATCCCGCGGTGGCCGTGGGACAGTGCTACATGACTGAGCTGTCTCCCAATCTGGGCCCTGTCTGGTGCTGCCATGTGTGCAATGTGTGTCATGGTGGGCAGTGCACTGCTGGGTGCTCTGCTCACCACGCATGACGACGGACCACCTGCACACCCTCCCAACTGCTGTCCACAGGTGCGTGTGTGCATGATGATGCCTGCATTGTACTGTACACCAAGGTGCAAGGGTGCCCAGCATCTGACACATGTACTTGGACAGTACAGGTGGTGGTGGTGGTCGGTGGTGCTGTGTGTTAACACGTCGGTTCTGCTGTGCTGTGCATGTGCCCATGTATGCTCTGTGCCTGTGTGTGTGTGTGTGTGTGTCCATATGAGTGCTCACCCCTCCCTGATGGTGTGTTTGTATGCCTGGACCCTTCCACTCCTGGCCGTCCATGCACCCCTGGTGTGTTCCCCTGTGTGCCTGTGGTTTGTGCATGGACAGTGTTGGTTGCACATGTCCCCTTGACTTACCTGTGTTGTGCATAGTGCTCCTCTGTGATGGTGTCCCAGTGCAGCTGGGCCTCCCGGATCAGTCGGGGTCCGCCGTCCTGGGGGGCTGCTCATCACCATCAACACTGCGCCACTGGCGTCCCCATCGCTGTCCCCCTCTTCAATCTGTGCGGCTATCCATAGTCTTTGGCCATGTTGTGCAGGATGCAACAGGCCAGGAATATCCCACAGGCCTTTTGGGGGCTGTACTGTAGAACACCGCGGGTGTCTAGGCATCGGAGCGTGCTTGAGCATCCCAAACACCCGCTCTATGATGTTGCGTAGCGGAAACATGTGCCTCATTATAAGCGTTGCTGCGATGGGGTCATGGGGCACCGGCACGGTGTGAGCAGCCAGGGACGGAGTGGGTATCCGCTGTCACCTGTGTGGAGATAGTGGAGATCAGTCTCATGTTCAGGTTCATATTGCCCATATCCCTGTGTGCCACTACTATGGCACCTGTGGCATTCCACCCTTGCCCGAGTTTGCATTCCATACAGGTGTACTCACCCACTAGATGTCCTGTGGGGATGTCCCCACTCTCAAATCGATGGCACAGTGTGGACTGATACCATATGAAGGCATCATGTGCTCCACCAGGGTGTGTGGCACAGACATTGATTATGCGCCCAGTGGCATCACACACCACCTGGCAGTTGACACTGGAGAATCCTTTCTGTTCTATATGCGACCCATCTGGGCCGGGTGGCGTCTGAATGGCCACATGGGTGCAGTCTATGGCCCCTAGCACGCCAGGCATACGTGCTACCCTGGGAACTCCTGCATATTTGCTGTACGCTCTGCGGCGGTGCTGGGGAAATGGATGTACTCCACAGCATGTGGCAGCAGTGCGCTGAAGTGGGTGAGGATGCGTGGCGTGGCCGACTGTGTGATGCCTGTGGTGTCCCCTGTTGGCCTCTGGAAGGTGCCCGTGGTGAGCAGGCACATGCAGGCTGTCACCTTGGTCTCCACCGACAGAGCATGACTCCGTCGTGGGGATGCCTGCATCACATCACTGCACAGCTCACAGAGCCGTCTCAGTATTGCCCTGCTGAGGCGGTACCGACCCGATCTCACATCTGTGTACAGCTCAAGCTGATGCAGACGCGGTACTGCCTGTTGGGGGCATACCATGACGGCCGCCCATGGTCACATCCCCTGCAGCATGCATTCTCACCCCCTCATTACAGCTTCCATGTGGAAGCTGGCATTGTCCATCTCCTGGCTTCTGACCCTCCAGCTGGTGTTGCTGTGTTACCCCGCTGTCCTCACTGCTACTTCCACTGCACCGGACACCCCTGCTGGCCTCTACTGCCTATGGCCCACGCTTTCCTTGCCTGCCCTAGCCTGTCTGTTGTCTGCCTGTCTGTCTGTCTCTCTCTCTCTCTCTCTCTCCCCACTTGGCAGCCTTGTAGCGTTCTTGCGCCCTTCCTTGAGCCTTTTTATTTTGGCTGATTTCTGCTAGTGCACAATTTCCGGCTGTGCTGCTATTGTGCATCGCGCCAGTCTTTGGATATCGCATGCGCTCTTTATGCATGGATCCACCCCCCGCGGTTGCGCATGCCTTCATTTTCATTGCGCTGTTGCTCAGCATGTTTTCAGTGGTGCATCTGCCTCCTTCTGAATATCACCAAAATGGCGCAATTTTGGACTTGCGCATCGCAACCCTGTTGCACATGGTGCAACCCTTTGAATATCCGGCCAGTGAGTACAAATAATGCATGCATAATAATGAGTATCACAGAAAATGAGAACTTGGAATACTAAATATGTTATATCTCAGGAACCGTACTGACGAGAAAAAAACTTTTAAAGTCATATTATTTACAACTGTCCTGGCTAATTTGGTGCTAAGAATTTTCCGACTAAAGTCTGTATCTCGCACCGCTTCCGAGATACGGGCCCTGAAAGGCACGTGTGAACGCCAGAATGTTATCCTATGGCAAAAAGAGAAGTTCGGAGAGCCATAACTTTGCCTCCCTGTAATATTTTTCACCAAACCACTGAAAGTCACATCTGTGGACTGTTGGCTGTCTTCCTCCAAATTTCAGCAGAAAAGACCCAACAGTTATTTTGCAGCAGGGATCAAAAGGTTTCTGTAATGCATCGGGCACCGTAATGTTATCCTATGGGAAAAACATCAACTTTGGAGTGTCATAACTTTGCCGCTGTGTAATATTTTTCACCAAATGACTGAAAGGCACATCTGAGAGATGTTGGCTCCATTCCTCAAATTTCAGCCCAAAACTCCCAACGGTTCTTTTGCAGCACAGTGCCAAAGAATCGCTGTCACTTCCCACAGATGGAAAACTACTGTCGAAATTTAGAAGACTTTCCGCGAGATTCGACACTTTTCTGACGAAAGTAATTTATGAAGTACATTTTCCAGAAATTTGAAAACATATTTCTGGGTGTGTTACCACAAAATAAAGACATAGCAAGCATCCTCAGGGCCCGACTAGGTGAATACAAAAGAATTAGGTTGCTAGAGGGTCTCAAATTTAAATGCCAACCATTTTCTGATCACCAACTGAAAACAAAATGGCCGATTTGTAGAAAGTAACAGGCCCATTTGCGAAAGTAAAATGCATTTACCACACTGTTGAACTTTTGTTAACTTTTCCCATTGACTTATAATGGGAAACTGTGTTTTGAATAACTTTTGAACTGTTTAATATTTTTTCACCAAATCTTCAAAAGGCACATCAGGAACCCCAGCTGCATGTTCCTGAAGATTTTGGGCAATCGCGCAAACTATACGACCTGTGAGGCGCGACCATAGAATCAAAAAAAGCGTAACACGTGCACAGATCACACTTAATAACTCTGCAGCTGTATATCTGACCAATACAAAACTTGGCAGATTCAAAGGCCTATGGATCTTGATCATGTATTCCAAATTTCAGTCAAATCCATCAAACAGTTGCAAAGTTATTAGGTGCAAAGTTTTGGGTTTAACAGAAAATGGCTCCTCAACCCTAACTATGGTAGCACTACTGTGCTACCATAATATATATAATAGATAACCCACTCTTAGGTGTGGGTTGTGCTCTGATATATGCATGCCTTGGTGTGTGTCAACCACCCAAGGCGTGTATATCAGAGCGTGACCCCACACCGTAGAAGTGAGTTATCTATCTTATTAAATAGCAAAATTGTTTTTAGGGGGTAAAAGTGCAGGTTTGCAGTCGCACTCTGATATATGATCTATAACAGTGTCAGTGGCTCAGTAGGTAGCACACTCGCCTCTGAGGCCGGGAGATCAGAGGGCTGTGGGTTCAGTTCCACATCTGGCTCTTGGGTTAATATCCAGTACTGACACTGTAGTGCAGCATGAGAGGGTGCTGCACTTCTGAGGTGCCGTCTTTCTGATGAGGCGTTAAACCAAGGTCCCATCTGCCTGGATTGGTGGTAGTTCAGGTGGATGTTAAAGATCCCATGGCACTTATCGAAAAGAGTAGGGTACTTTATTGGTTAGAATACACAACATCACAAGAAGAAATAAAAACAAACAAAACAGAAAATATCAACAATAAAAAGCAGAGAAAGTAAAATTATAGAGAACTTCTATTAACAAAATAAATGTTTTTCCATAAATAAATAACATAAGATCTAGAATATTTTTTACATCGAAACAGCGTATTATTTGTAAATCAGAAATGACAGCAGAAAGGATAGCTTCAAAATCCGTATTAGCTTGTTGCAACACAAAAGAACAGCGAGCCTGCCATAAGTAATATTGCAAAAGTGCAAATAATATATTCAGAGTACTTCTGTGATATTTATCCCAATCACCCAAATATTCACCTAATACTAATGTACAATAAGAAAGGGACCTAAATGAGGCATATTCCACTGTCAGGCTGCAAAGTCCCAAAACTTCAGACTAAAAGGACATTCAAGAAAAAATGCATCTGAGTTTCTTCAATGTTAGTACAATCTGGTCGTAAACAGTATCTTTCAGAAACTGGTTTATACTTTAAATTGCCACGAACTCCAAGCCTTCCATGAGCAGATATCCATACTATATCCCATACTTTAAATGAAATCCTACCATCTGTCAATTTATTAAAACATGTTTCCTATTAGATGAGGAACAGGAAGGAAAAAGCAAAATCATTTTCTGCACGTCTTACACAATATAGTCATAAAAGGATTTTCTGTCAACGATTGTACTTTTGCAAGGGAATCTTCCATTGATATAATTTTTTAAGGCAGAAATTCCATAGATTGGCATATCATCTGAGGACAGAACTCTTGGTAGCAGAAGGGACCATTTAAAAAATATTTGTGCCAAATGGATTTGGTCCAAAATTGCCAAGTGAGAAATGGAGCTTGCCAAATAGAAGAAAAGGAGGAAAAAGAAAAATGGAATGAAAAAAATAATAGGGTTAATCATATTTAACCCTCCTTCTCGGAATTTCAGGTAGGTATATTCTCGCTAACGGGTTCAATCTATTACCCCACAACATCTGAAAAATATGCTATAAATTCTAGTCTCTAACGAAAGAGGAGGTGGAAAAAGATGACTTATGTAAAGAAATATGGGTAAAATGAATTTTTTATAATCACAACCCTTTTCTTCTTCCCAAATCTTAATGTTTCCATTGATTCACTTTGGCTTCTCCAACCGCTAGCTGTTTTTCCCAATTATAAGTCTCCATGTTATGCATTCCAAACCAGATCCCCAGGATTTTCTGAGGCCCAGACACAAGAGGGATATCATAACAATATGTTAAATCTGGGGCTATCTGACCAAGTTGTAGTACAAAACTTTTGTAATGTTTAGAGAGGCACCAGAATATGTACTAAAAAAGAAAGATCTCTAAAGCTCTCCGTAAAGAGAGAATCAGCTAAAAGGAGAGTAACATCATCTGCAAAGGCAGTGACCTTGACCTTTTCTAAACCTATAGAGGAGCAATCCCTGAAATGGAGGGATCACAAATGATGCTTCTAATAATGGGTCTAAAATAAAAGTATATAATAAGGGACTCAGGGGGCATCCCTGTCGGACACCCAGAAATTGATATTTTCCTACCTAAGAGACCATTCACTATTGGAATAGAAACTGCAGATGAGTATAGTTTTGAAATCCACTGAGTAAAAGTCTCAGGAATTCCATAAGAGGATAATACAAAAAAAAGTAGGAATGGCTGATCGCATCAAAAGCTTTTGATTGATCCAAAGCTGCTATTAGTTCCGTAGACAAAAATTTGTTTGACGGGCCATTAGATCTCTAAGTAAAAGAGATTATGTTGAATTCGTCTACCTTTGATTGCACAGGTCTGTGCAGTGTGAATCAAAAATCGGGCTACTTTTTCTAGTCTAGTATTCAATATTTTAGATAGAATCTTATAATCACTATTAAGTAGACAGATTGGTCTCCAATTTGAAAATGATGTTTTATCTCCTTTTTGAAAATAAAAGTCATTAGGGACAGTGAAAATTCTGGATAGGGAGTTCTGGAGGATAAATAAGAATTAAACACGCTGGGAAGAAAAAGACCCATATACTGTATACACTTTTATAGAACTCATTAGGTATGCCATCTATACCTGGGAAGACCCAAGCTTTAAATGTTTAATTACATCAATGACTTCAGAAGAGGTAATTGGTGATCTTAAGGACTGAATCAGGTTATGAGGTATTTGAGGAAGGAAGAAAAAATTGTATGGTGAAGAGAATCCAGAGATAACACATTAGGGGTGAAAAATAATCCTGGGTATAGTGTTCAACCACCTGTAACATACCAATATCAGTAGTAATTAGTTCTTTATTAATATTAAATAAGCCGGTCATAAGAGTATCTTTCAAATATGTTTTACATGCATGAAATGGGTCCTCATGGGGAATCCTTGTAAATAAAACGGAATTCTAAATCAAGTTTGGCCCTGTTATACTGATAAGTTTTCATTTGTTGTTTAATAGTTTTGATTTGAGAAAGAAAATGAACATGTTCCCTTGGGGGTGACATAAGTCTATACAGTTGATTCCTCAGAACTAAATATTTCCCATAATCATCCCGCACCTTGCCTTACCCCAGGACTGAAATAAATGGGTAAGCTCTGTTTAAATTGCTTCCACCAATCATATGGGGAGGAAAGAGATCAAAAGTGGAAGATTTTGCAGCTAAAAACAATTCAAGTTTAGAAAAATGAACCGGGTCCGAAAGAAAAAAGTATTCAATCTCAACGAGAAACACCAGAACTCAGTCTGGGAGGAAGAAGCCTTAAGGACAAAGAACAAAATAAAATATGATGGTCAGAAAATTCTACCGAACAGCAACACAAGACACAACCTGAAAATAGCGTGAAATAAAAACATATCAATCCGAGTAGCAAAGATATGCCTATGATAAGTATTACCTCCTATAGCCTGTAAACTCGAAACACATCCAAAAGGCCAGCATCTGTTACAACCTCTAATAGTGCATGAGAATCACAATACACCTTCTTTCCTTGCATTCTACGAAACTGAATATCAAGGGAGCAGTTAAAATCCCCAAACCAAATGTTTCCTTGTAAATAAAAGGGCTTTAGGTCTGAGAATAAGGAAATACGACCTGTTTTAGACTGTGGACCGTAGACATTAATAACCGAAAAGAATAATCACCCCAAGAACAATCTAATATAAGCAATCTACCCGCAGCAAGTCGGTCACCTTCATGATGTGAAAGGAAGTGTTACCAAACAATATGGCTACTCCATCAGCTAGTTCAGTACTATAAGACCAAAAGGAAGGGCCACAAGTCCATAATCTTTTCAATTTGTTTTACTCTGAAATGGAAGATAACCTTGTTTCTTGCAAAAAATAATATCAGATTTAAAGTCGTAAGATATGAAAACACAGATATCTGCCTATGAAATGTTTTTAAACTGCAGACATTCAAAGAAGCAAATTTTAAAGCAGCCATAAAAAGACTTAAGGGCTATGCTTCTGACTCACTTTCCTTTTCTTCCCTTTTTACCTTTCCTATCTTTGGCCAGCTCAGTTGATTTGCTATCATCGTCATCCGTTACAAGCTCCGAGAGGTGAGAGGCCTCAGATTCCAGATCGAGTCCCTCACTTCCTCCTGAGAGGGGAGAAGAAATTTTCAGTCACTACTGGACTGCTCTGGGCCTGTTTGGAGGAGGCTCTGTGAACCTTCTGCTTTTTACAGTTTCAAAGGAGGAGGCATGTTGGAAACCAGACACTGACTATCTCCTGACGGGGGACCAGGAGGTACCATCTTCTGAGATTCAGGAGCCACCTCTTGTACCGATTGACCAGTACTTGGGAATGGGGGAGGTGGAGGGTCTTGCCGTGGGAGGGAAGGGAGGGAGGGGTTAACCCTATCACCGGGGTATGTAATTTAGCCTGAGCTTTTGAAGCAGGGCTATCGTGTTCTAAACCATCAGAACAATTATGTCTCGCCATGGACACTGATGGAAGGCATGACCCTGATCATCGCAAAGGTTACAAGATATTTGTGCATCGATCTACAGAATGCCCAAACCCCACAAAGAGGACATTTCAGCATGTCACAAACGCTACTTATATCGTTCTATCCCCACATTTATAACAGGCCCTAGGCTGTCCTGCATAAAAGCACACCCTTCTATCTTTTCCCAGAAAAACTATTAGGTAAATGTACCACCTCTGAATTAGTTTGCAATAATTTTACTTTAAATTTCCACCCCCTGTCCAGATGACCTCAACATCTAAGAGAGCCTCAGGGGCCCCAACACTTCACACTTGGCCTGCAGCCATCTATAAATATCACTGACGTTCACCCCTCGTTTCTGAACATAATGGTAACATATCTTATTAAAGGCTTAGATAATGGAATAACAAAAAGGCAGCCATACAGGATGATTTTCTGGTGAACATATTTGTCCCAAAATTTGTCCAGAAGGGCAACAGTTGGAAGCTGATGTCATAAGAGTCTTCTCCAGAAATATGAATAAGGGCATATATGTCTTTGCATAGAATCCCATTTGGACTTCAAAAGCTGGTTGAAAATATAATATCTATCAGGATGTTCCTGCAGGCCCCTCTATATCTTAAGCGTGCAACATATGACGAAGAGGCCTGCTCTAGCTTTGCTTTAAACAAATCTGCCATAGTTGGTTTAGCTGGTTGAGCTGTTTCATTAGAAGCTTCATTTGTCATAGAAGGAAAGGCCTCAATGGAAAAGTCAGACCCAGGCCTATCCCTATCGTCCCTCGAGGTAGATGGTTGTAGGGAACACTGCAATCCAGGGATAGAAGTCTTCTTACCTGAGAGGAGTCCATTCAAGATCAGGCACCCAAGTTCCCGACTCATTTCTTCTCCATCCGGCATCTAAAGCGCCATCTCCTCCAACCAGTCTGGATTCGGTCCCTGACTTCCTCCTTCCTGGAGCCGAATTGCTGTCGCACCAGGAGCATCGTGCGTGGTCCGTCACTTTTGCGGCCCTCCCGAAACTGCCTCCGAGACACTAGTTCCTTCTCTAAGCGCGACGCATGAAGATCTCCACGTGTGCATCTCCGTCACTAGGAAGGCTAATAACGTGCTCAGATTCCAGAAATAAAGGCACCGCTGAAGGTGTACGACTCTCACTCTCTACAGTAGCAGGTGACTGGTGCAAAGCAACTCCCAAGGTAGGCAAAATCACATCCAATACAGACAAGGGTTCCTCCATAGCATTGTGCTGCTTAGGATCCTCCACCTCCTCCTCCATTCCGACCTCAGGAATGTCTGCCAGAAAGGCCTCTGACGTCAGCAAGGACCCCCACCAGCCACTGACCAGCAGCCAGTAGGGGAGTTTCCTGTTGTCCTGGCTAAATTTCCTCATTCACTAAAAATACCACCAACAGCTTAATCTGGTTCAAGGTCAGTTGGCATTCATCTGTATCCCTCCCCGGTCATGCCTGAAAATAGGCAGGATTTGTCTAGTGCACTTACCCGTCAACAAAAACTAAATAAATAAATAAATATGCACGGTCATGTGATGGGATCCAATAAATCAGCAGACATAATTTTCCTTTCCATTTATATATATATATATATATATATATATATATATCTATATCTATATCTATATCTATATCTATATATATATATATATATATATATAAATAATCACAAGTTAAGGTCAGGTTCTGTGTAAAACAGTGATGGTGCCAGGCAGATACATAAATCAATTTATCAAGTTTAGTATTAGTGTACACACAAAGGGCATCCTTCCTATTCGGTCAGTGCAGCCCACTTTGGACAAGTAACAGTGTTTTCAGTCTCATCATCTTGGATGGTAAAATCAATGGTCAGGTTATCCTTCTTGCACACTATTTGGCAAGACACTGTGCATTATCCTGTCACAGTCAGGTCAACTGCAGCATTACATGTAATCCCAACAGCAGCAGCAGGGCACTTAGTTCTTATTGGAGTCTGGAGACTTTGCATTTCTTGTTATGCTCTCATTTCACTTTGTCTGGACTGGGTAATTTTCTGGACACAAGACAGTAGCATTTTGGGGATGCACATTAATTCTGGTGACTGTATGTGACCACTGCGCGCATGACTGAGTGCACCATTAATTCTAGGAGACTTTGCATTTCTTGTTACGCTCTCATTTCACTGGACTGGATCTGTTATGTATTTTCTGACTTTATAATTTCTGTACATAATGAAATATTTTGGGTTGCCTCAGCAATATTTCATGTCTGTTGAGCACGGTTTATTGAAAAGCTGGAATGAGCAGTGCTATGATCTCTTACAAGTCATGTGTGCACTCTGACTGAGGTGTACACTGCCCACCGACTGCACCGCTGCTGCTGATGGTACAAATAAAATATACATTATATATTCTTTATACCATAGACACTTGAACAAGTCATCATATATATGATTGCAAGAAGCTAGACAGTGTCTGCACACATAGGATATTACACTGCACACATGCATCTTAGCACAGTATTATTGCACTGCTCAGTCTTGCTTTTTAACAAACACTCCATGACAGAAAGTAAACATTACTGAGGCACCTAAAATATGTCAGGGTAAACATTCTTAACTTGGAATATAACAGGGCCATAAGAAGCCCACTGCACCATGTGGGCAGCTGCTGGTACACACTACCTGTCTCCAAGTGAGCAAGGCAAACACACAAAGCAACCACTCCATATGAATACATGCCACAAAATAAATTACTAATACTGCAACTCTATTGATGGCAAAACAAAGCACACACGAATGGCCACTGCACTTGCACATAAGCCTTCATTAGGCATACAACTGAAGGCCTAACCGCCAAATGTAACGCTCATTACTGTGTGCCTTGATTGTCATAAATACAGTTGCAGTAACAGTGAAACTTTTTAGTGGTATCTATTCATGTGGAGTTATGGCTTGGTTTTGTTAAAAGAGTAGTCAACACAAAATTTGAAAAAACATATGTTATGCAGAGCAATTCTGATTTGTACATAGAGTCCTACTACGCCATTCCCTCTGTCTGCTATTAGGAATTTTTACTAAATTATCCTGCTACCTATATAGTAGTTTTATGAGCCCTGTGGATCTTCTTCATGTAAAATCTGTTTATTGCCTTCATCACTCTGACATTGCACTCTCTGTCATGTGACAGTGATGTAGCATAGTCCATAGATTTATCATATGCACAACAGCAGAGCTGTGTAACTGTTCCTATGCAGTGACACCAAGTGGTAACTGTTACAGTTTAGCATGCACCTCAGAGCTAGGTGAATAAGGTTTCTGTATGAATACTGCTAGTCAGTTACACAGCTCTGCTTTTGTGAACTGTGCATTTGGTAAATCAATGGACTACGCTTCCACCACTGTCACATGATACAGATGCATTGTCAGAAACAAAAAACAATGAAGTGATTTAACATGAAGACATAATTTAGTAATTTAATAAAAACTCCTAATAGCAGATAGAGGGAAGGACACACTAGGGGAGGATTTATCTACACATCAAAACACTTTACATAACATATGCTGCTTCAAATTTGGGTTGAACTACTCTTTAAGCTGAAATAATGATGGCAGGACAAACCATTTTAACTTAAAACAATGAAAACCAAAACAGTGTACACTCACTTAACTGAAGGAAGGGGACAGGATACAAAGTGTCACGCCAAACAGAAGACAAGAAAAAGTGCATAATTACGTACAGGTGTGGTGTGGAAATACATTTTTATCACACAACAGGGACAGTGGGGTGGCACATAGTAGGAGGAAAAAAAACTAGTGTAGGATCCCATGGTGGTCCAGCAGCAGTTGGAGCATGGACATCAGCTGCAATCGATGGCCCTCTAGCCTCTCCAACTGCTGCTCGACAGCACTCATCCTCTCATTTGTCACATCCACAGCACTCCAGAGAACAGCAATGTCTGCCTGAGTTACAGGCAGTTCTCTGGGATCTGCAGGTGCTGCAGCTGCTGGTGGTGGTGGGAGGGGTGGTGCTGGTGGAACAGCAGGTGCTGCTGTGGCCCTTCTCCTGTTAGGGCCACACCCTCTGCCACAGAAGGGCCATCAGGTGCAGGCCTGGCCTGTTCTGTGGCAGCCTGCCACTCCATTGGGTGGTGATTGATCATGTCGGTGTGCTGGCACCCAGCCATCAGGTGAGTTCCCCGGGGCCATGGCACACTTCCACCCCTACAAATGCAGCACCTAACCAGGCTGCTGTCCCCCAACACAATCAAAAACTCCCAAACCATTGAGGTGCAGGGAGGATCAGGCCCAAGTGGGGGCACATGCACTGGCAGCCTGGTCATGGTGCTGAGACTCCATACTTGGGGCTGAGGGTGCAGGCACATCCTGTTCAGGATGATCTGGAGCTGGTGCTGGTGGTAGTGGTGGTGGTGCCACTGGCTGAGGAGGTGGTGGTCCTGCTTCGGGGTGCACAAAAGATTTTTGTCCGATCCAACATGACCCGTGCACACCCCCATGCATGTGCACTCCTCCCTGGCCATGCCACAGTTCCAGATCTGCCCCTGTCCCCGACATTCCCTGACCCTACTCCATCTCTGCTCGACTCAACTCAGTTGACTGCCCTCCCTGGTCCGAATAACCACACAAAACAGTCACACACAAGACACACCCAACACAGGAACACACACAGTCAGACACAGACAAACAACAACTTTTAAAAGTAAGAAAAAAGAAATTCGCAGGAACAAATTAAGTAAAAGAGTCTACACAAAAAGAAACAAATGTAGCTTTTAATAAAGCTGTTGGGTCTCTCTCTGTTGCTCTTTCTCTAAATCTCCTAACTGCTTTCACAGTCTCACTGCCTCCTCTCTCTCCCTCAGCACAAGAGAAAGTGAAAGTATCTTCTTGCATGAGTCACTTCCTTACTGCTTGTTTAAAGCATGTGACTTACCATACTGTAAGCCATGTGATGTGTGGGGGCTGCCAATAGACTTGCCCTGCACCTTAATTAGCGTTAAGGCAGAATGACAATGTGAAGTAATAATTACAAGGTGAAATGAGACTTTCAGATTGGCCACTCCATTTAGCCCACTTCATGGCACTTTACCAGCGAATTTAAATTTGTTGCATCTCTACACCTGGCTCATGCTGATGGCTGCTGCTTCTGTGGCATACACAGTTCCACACCACATGGAGTTAATGCCAAAACCATCTATTGTATGGGTGCATAAAGACACATCTTGAGGGCAGCAGGGCAATGCTGCTACTGGCTAGTGGCTCCTGCAAATATTGCACCACCTCCAGCTTGCATAATCTGTCCAATAATGTAATGGTTGTTGGATAAAGCAGGGCAGAGGGACCAAGTTGATGCCAATCATACATGATGCCACTAACTGTAATACAGAATATCAGGTTAGGAATGAGTCAGACAGTTCATTCCAAATCAAACCCCACTGCTGCTACTTGTCTGTTATTGAAGGAATTACAGTTATATGTGGCGTCAGGACATCCTCACCCAACCTCTGAAATTATAACTTCCACTTGCATACTGTGTGACCTGAGCAAGTCACTTAACCTCCAAGTTGCTCCTCGTTGCCCCTGAAAACAAGCATTGTGCCTAGTGGGCCATACCTGATTACTAAAAAATAATAATAATATAAAATGTTTAAAAATCTGCAGAAATGTATTTTGGCACCCCTTACAGTGGGCACCCTGGACAACTGCCAAGTTTGCTTATCTATTAGGATGGTTCTGGTCCTGAATCACCTTGCATTTGAAGGAAAATGAGAAACAGAGGTGACCCTGGAAAAGGCCTGGAAAAGCAACAAACTCTGGTGAAGTCCCTCCAGAAAAATACAATTGCTCAGTGGGAGAGGGTAGAAGTTCTGTGTGATTTTATTTGTTTGTTTGTTTATAGTGCTTGTGAAAATTGCTTCATTGATAGCGCTGGAACCTGAAGTCCTTTACTTATCCACATGACAAGTACAGCATGGGCAATCACAGTACAAACTTCCCCACACTGTCCTGCCAACTCTGCCATGCAGGGACCACCATGTAGGAGAGAGGGTATTTTGGACTCCATGGTCCTTCAGTCCCTTAGCCTATCAAATGAGACTGCCAACAAGGGTGCAAATTAGTGTCATTGTGCTGGTGGTTTTGTGATGCAGACACCTGTGCACTGGGAACTGGAATAACACCACCACAACTCATTTCAGTATAGGCCACTGAACAGCCCTCAGGTGATAATGGATTTAGGCCACTATTGACTCTGCAGGATTTGAACCAGTGACTTAGAGGTGAAAGGTTCCTGAACATGCTACCAGTCCACTGAGCCATCAGGTTCCCCTGGAGAGGATACAAATTGTACAAGACTGCACCAAAACATTCATGGAAACAAATATTCTATTAGAGAAAGTCCACCATCCAGTGATTTGTGCTTCCATTGCCACCTTCAGTATGTGCAGAACGGTGGGAAATACTAACCACTGGCAGCTGAAAGCTTTTATGTTCCAATCATTTACACAGTGGAACAAAACAAAATAGAACAAAACTAACTGGCAAAAGGTGCCAATCATCACGTCGAAAACAATGATATAGAGCTGAGGAAGATTTTCAAAATTCTGGCTGTTTCACTTGAAAATACGCCACTGAATCAGTACACCTTTCTTCTGGACACAACATGTTTGCCATCTATTATACACAATTTTACTGCACAGGCAATTGCTCAGAATGTCAGTGATTATGAAATTAACTTTGAAGATGTCTGGTCATATGACACAGACAATGCATTGCACATGAAAACAAATATTCTGTGCCATTCTGCAGGGCTTGTTCCATAACTGCATAGCTATCACTTGCCTGGCCCACATCACTGACTTGGTTACAAGGGCATTCAAGAAGCAGTTTGCCCTGGCAATGAAATATATGAAATTATTTCATTAATTAGTTTCACTGCCAAGTGGAAGGAAGAATCCCTACCTGATTTACCATGTGTTCCAGCTCCAATTCATGCACCTGGCATTTTGCCCTTATGCAGAAGGTACTGAGACCAAACAGTTTGCAGTGTGAAAGCTAAATCGCCACACCAAATGGTAAGAGCTGACATTTTAAATAGGTCTTGAATGACCATGTGAGATAAGCTTTTTTTATCCGCTTTAGGTGCATTTGAAATAGGAATTTAATTGCAGCTTTGATAACTTAAGGGTTATGAAATCAGTGGCATATTTCAGAAACATAGGGTATAAATCAACAACTGTTGTTACTTACCAGAAGAAAGATCAGTGTGATTAATTAGAGTTGTTTAGTAAATGCTGATACCAAGACTATTTGGTATAGTAATGTTTATCTTTTAACAGGAATCTTTAATCCTGAAATATTGTCACCTGAATATTATCAATAAAGAATCTTAGTCCTGAAATGTAAAAGCAAGTTTCATTTTAGAAACTGGGAGTGCATTTTAAAACTAACTCAACTCATTGAGTAGATCTAAAAAATTATAAATGTACTGGTAATCAGTTCTTTATCATATAATTTTATTTTTAGAAATCTTGCATGGTGAGCAAAGGCCTATGGCACACTCATAAGGTAGAAAAGATATGTGCAGACTGGAAGGGCCTTGCGGTCCTTATCTGACATCAACTTCTGTGTTTCTATAGTGTTGTCAGTCAAATTGATCCGCTTTAAGATTGGGAATTCAGTTGCATTTAGTGTTACATTTAATAGAATAAGGTAACTTTCAAACATTTACAGTTCAGTTTTACCTAAAGAGGCAACAATATTTATAGTAATTTAATTCATAATTTAGTAATTTTTTAATAACCAATAATTATTTGTTTATGTTTTCATTTGTTTTCAGGAAGAAACCACAATAAAACTAAAAGACCTAAGTAACAGATACATAAAAGTTAGTACAGCCAGACAGCTAACTATCCTGAATTGAAATGTGCACTTATGCATGACAATCTCTGAATGTTGCCAGACAAGCCTTGATAAAACTATGTGTTTAAAACTCACAAGGCAATGATTGTTTGTAGTTTAGGATGATTTAAAGTAATTGGAATAGTGAGAAACACCATAAAAACTAGCTGATTACTGTAAAATTTTTAACTTAAATCATTTACGGAACACTGTTATGATGTTATACAGGATTACAGTGTCATACCCTGATATATTGTTGTATATCTGTAACTATCCTAAAGCTCTGTTGTCATGATTCAAACTTCAAAACACAATAAAATTATTAATTACAAAAAACATATTTTATTTCTTTTGTAAAATTTAGACAGAGCAATATGCTGCCTGGAATTGATTACATGGTTGTGTCTAAATAAATAGGTACAGAAATTAATCAGATATGATTATGATCATAGAAATTAAAAATAATTTTGTAATTGAGTAATGTTAAGAGGTAACATGATTATATTGACATGAATATTTAAAATATTAAGATTGCCAGCCTTGAGAAAGCAATTTAGTGAAATGTTGGTATTAAGGAGGCATGGAAGAAATAAGCAAGCCTCTAAATCATATTGTTAGTGATTATTTATATTTTTATGGGTCAGTTTAAAGCTGAACCATAGTTTTCAGATTTCTATGGGTTCATTTCAGCAGTTCCTTTCTCACATATTCATTCAAGTGGCTTAGACCATTTCTCTTTATTTTTAAATGTATGAGTCTACCTATGAATTGCCTACTGTACATTGAATAACATGCTACTCATGCAAGCAAACAGATATGCAATTAGATGGATTTCATATTTCCTAGCAGCAACGTATCATACGAGCCATACCGTTTATTATAATTTCTTTATGAAAATGAGACTGGGCATTTAAAAATACTCAGGCAGCAGCCCTCTAGCATTAAAGACAGGTAGGTTTGAATGAATAAAGAAAAAATTTAATTGGCAACACATATATCACATTGATTTATTGATTTTACCAGATGTGTTTGTAATTGTAATAAACTGTTTATTAAGCTTATTTATTTATATATTTATTTGAATTTTTGTAACTGGGTAAGTCCACTGAGATGATTATAGTCCCTTTTCAGGGTTGACCTAGGGCTGACAACAGAGGTAACATACACAGCAGTACAACAATTGGGGAGACAAGATTACAGAAGTAGGAACACATACAGTACAAGAGTCAATAAAATAAAGTGAATAACAAAGTACATACAAAATGTGTCACTATACACTATATAACAACACTATTTACAAACTTTGATATATACAGAATATAATTTTGCTATGGGCAGAATAGGATACAGTATAGAGGGAGCTATTAACAGGAACAGAATGTAGGCATGCAGGAATAGGTAAGGGAGGGGAAGAGACGTTGACAGACAGTACAGATGGGCAGCTAGTGAGGGTGAGGAAGGGCAAGAAAGAGGACAAGAATAGAGTATAGCAATAGAGTAAGGGAGGATTAGCGGAAGCAATTACATATCGCATTGGTGGAAAGAGCGAATAATAGAATATTTGAAATGAGGGAAGGGTGTAGCAAGACAGGACAGGGGACAGGGAGTTCCAGTCAGAAACAGCCACAAATGAGAAAAACCAGCGTACAGTTCCTGGTTGTGGGAGGAAAGCAACTGAGCAGCTATTATTTGTGGCCCTTGCCAGACTGATTCCAGATGGCCGCTTGGCTGTGCGTGCTGATTGCATAGCTGTATTTGCAACATGCTTTGAGTGCATTTAGTTTTACTTAGTTTTTACTTAGTTTAGTTTTATTTTATTTGTGGTGTTTATTCAGTTCGCTTGACTGTTTACGTTTTTTTCGCTCCAGTTTCGAGTTGGCTGGAGGACATTCGTTTGACTTTTGGATCAGCTGAGGACACGAACTATTGAGGAGCAAAACGAGAGTGTGCTCTTCGTCTGAAACAATCTGACCCCAGAAACCTCAGTAACTTTATTAATCAACTTTGAGCAGTTGGTTTTGGTGTGGGGCTCTGTTTGCTGTTGGCTTGTTGTCGCTGCATTGGGGGTTGTGCAGTGGAATGTCAAGCTCCTCATTATGGATTTAACTGTTGAACTGAATTTTTTCAGGTCTCACTAGGATTTAACAGGAACAAAGAGAGGAGAAGAGGGTGTCCCTGTGGTTGGCGTTCCATTGCTGGGGCTGACACGGAGGTGGATACAGAGCAATTGAGAGCTAGTGGTGTTCCTGGACTGAGGTACTCTGTTTCACTGTTGAATTTGATCTGGGGAAAATTCAGACTGTCTGCTGATCCCTGGGGCTGTGAATTTTTGAAGATTATTCAAAGAAGGTTGTGACTTTTCTCTATTATCGATTTGGGGTGTACCCTTCTACTGGGCCTCAGTTGATTTGTGGTCCGAAGGGGGCATTTGGGAGCCTTTAGTCAAGGAATTGGCTGGGGGTCTCTGCCCCTAGACTCCCAAGTTAGGCCACTGTTGTGGCCTGATTTGAGGTGTTGTATCGGTCCACTCTTTTGTGTGTTGCCCAGTTGGAGGTAAAGGGCCTTATTCAAATCGTGATCTCCTGATTTTTGAATTTGGACCTTCTGGAATAATTTGTATTCTGCTGACTTTTAATCCCACGGACTAATCAGTCTCTGTACCTGGCTTTATGAAGAGTATTTATTTGGACATTTAAGGTGGTGAGAGGACCTTTTGTCCATTAGTTTAATTTGGATTGTACCCTTTCCCTGAGTCATGAGAGGACTGGGGAGAGACTTGTTATGTATTTGTTTGTTTAAAGTTTAAATTGTTTTGATTTATTATGTTTATCTTGCAGTGAGAGTGCTAAGGTATTCTTTTCCTTCTCTCTACTTGGCTGTGGGACAGCTGGGGGTAATTAATTTTATTTCTTTTGGTTGTAGGGGTGGTGAGAGCACCCTTACATTTATTTATATTTAATTGTATATTTTTATTTTGTTTGTTTTTACTTTATTTTCTTTTCTTTGTGGGTCTTCAGTCCAGTCTAGACTCGATTTTTCTAAGGTGAGGTTTTTGTTTATTTGATTTTGTTTATTTATGTTGGTTATGTTTGGGATTATGTAGTTAATTTTATGTTGTTAAGATTGATTATTTGCGTTTGGGTTTTTTTGTTTTGTTTAAGCAGCGACATGTGCTGGCCTTCAGTCCTCACAGTGGTGCACTATTCATCTTCTCTCTTCATGCCCTCTGCCCTTTATATACTCCTCGCCTACAATTCGACACTTACCAGTGCTGTAGAGCACTGGGAATTATTCGTGAGGAGAGTGAGGGAGGGCGGGGAGTGTGAACAGGAAAGGATGAATGAGCTGGGCCACCGTATCGGGTTATTGTCCAGAAGGTGCCCTGGGTGAAATGTAACCCAGACCGGGTTTACATGTCTGGTGCCCATACCCAAGGGCACTACTGAATTTAGTAGGCAGATAGGCCTGACAGCCTCTGAGGTTTGTCCAACTCAGGCAGTGTTATGCAATGCCAGGTCCGTCAGGAATAAGACCGCCATTATTGCAGATCTTGTTGGCTCGGCTGACTTTGCGTGCATCACCGAGACCTGGCGGATGAAAACTCAGGCTCCATAGTAGATGCCATGACTCTGACCCGGTACTCAATGATACACGCCGAGATTGGACTGCAGGGGAGGGGGTTGCAGTCTGTTTCAAGACTGAATTGGGCCTCACGAATGTAGTAGTAGGAGAGACTGAGTCCTTTGAGTGCACAGTTGTAGCAGGTATAGGCATTTGAATCGTTCTCATCTACCATCCACCCGGAGATGGGAACGCTTCTTACAGGAAGTAGTAGACTTCCTCCTCGACATGTCATTTGAGTCACCCAGATTGATGGTTCTGGGTGATTTCAACGCCTAGATTCGACGATGAACTCTCACAGTTTGGTAATCACTTCCTCAATTAATGTTTTCTTTGGGCCTTACACAGGTAGTTTTCAGTGCTACACATAAATCTGGGCACTCTCTGGACTTAGTCTTCCTCTTAGGATTGATGCATCCGACATGGAGGTGAAACCAGTCACCTGATCTGATCACTAAACTGTGAGGTTCAATTTTGCACCCCCTGAAGGTCTTCCCCTGTGGAGATGGTCAGGTACCGCCCATTATGGAATATTACTTCTCAAGGCCTTGCGGTGGTCCTTGACCTATCATCCCCGTGTTGGTGAGCAGTAATCCAGAGATGCTGGTGTCGGCCTATAATGTGGCTGTTATGGCAGCCCTGGATCTTATTGCTTCTGTTCATGAGTGTCCTTATCCCTTCACCCCAGGTTCCCTTGGTTTGACAGGACACTGAGGGAGATGCAGAGACAGGAGCGAAGGTAAGAGTGTTGTTGGTGCAAGTCCCCTAGCCCGACTGCCTTAGATTGGGGAACATTATTCTATCTATCAATCTGCACTCACCCATAAGAAGGCAGAATTCATGTCCAGGGAGATTGCAGTTGCTCAGAATTGACCAGCTCAACTGTTTTGGACTGTAGACAGACTGTGCAACCCAGCCTGTCTGCAAGTTCGAAAAGCCTTTTCACAATTAGAGTGCAAGGAGCTCGCCATTACTTTGCAACTAAAGTGGCCGACATCAGGAAGACTTATGCCCGTAATCTTTAAGGGTGACGTCAGTAGAACACTGTGAGTTCACAGTACCTCAGTCTCTTGGAGTTACTTTTGTTGACCTGAGTTCATGGATATTATGAGGATCATCCATAGTGTGGCCCCACAAGCTGCAGTTTGGACCCTGGACCGACCCCCTAATTTTGTGTTGTTCTGATATCATCGGTCCAGTCCTGGTACAAATAGTCTGGTGCTCCTTGGACTCAGGTGAGTTTCCTAGCTCCCTGAAAGAGGCAGTGGTGACACCTCTCTTGAAGAAAGCTACCTTGGACCCAGACTGTTTCTCAAACTACAGACCTATCTCTAACCTTCCCTTTATTGAGAAGGTTATTGAGAAGGTAGTGGCAGCCCAATTGAGGACCATTTAGCATCCATAATATCTATGAATCCTTCCAATATGGTTTTCTTAAAAGACATAGCACCAGAAACTGCACTGGTTCGGGTGCTTAATGATCTTCTGAGGCGATGGATCAGATGAGATGTTCTGGTTCTCCTTGATCTCTCATCAGCTTTTGACACTGTGGATCACCTGGTGTTGATAACATGCCTGAAGCAAATTTGTGGAATGTTGGGAACTGTTTTACAATGGTTCACCTCATTCCTTACTGGGAGATCACAAAGAGTTGTGTCGGGTTTTTTCCTCTGGCCCAACTCCTTTGTTGTGTGGTGCCTCAGGGTTCTGTGCTGTCACCCATGTTATTTAATGGTTTTAATATGTTCAGCACCTTGATATGTTGAAAGGCCTTTATAAATAAAATTATTATTATTACAGTGAGCCAGATTAGGCCTTTGAGATGGGGAGACAGGTTGATCTAAGGGTTCGTGGGACTTGTCTAAGGGGCTGTATATGCATGATGCCAAAAATATGGTATTTACACTTACATTTGTATTTATTCTTTGACACCACAAATTATTCTCTATGATTAAATATTCCTGATAAAACATCACATTGTGCTAGCATGTCTTGAAAACAATGAAACTGTGCAGTTTTTTGTATAATTTCCAGTCACAGATAGCATTCTCACAGATTGTTTGGACATCCTAGATAAATTATAACTTCATCTGGAGTTGTACAATAGCTGACTGTTGAGAAACACATTTCATTCTTTGAAGCTGGAGGTGTGGATGTCTACTTCATGTAAATAAGGAGTTGCTGGAGACATTAAAAAGCCTACTCCAATGCTACCACAAATATATGACAGAGGATGGCCAATCAGGGATGAATCTCCTAAATGTAGCCAGATTCTTTAACCAGATAAAGTTGAGTTTTTGTGTGACACAAAAGAGAAATGCTTTTGAAGCTATTCCAATGTATACTGAAGAACCAGAAGAGGTGTTTTACCCCATACAAAAGGATCCTAACACTAGGGATGGAGAAGGTAAAATGTGCTTAGCAAATGAATTTGTGGATTGCACATAATGTTTCAACCTTCAAAGTTATTGTGTTTTGGCAACTTGACAAATCTTTGCTCACCAAGTGGCCACTTGATTGAAAACTAACCACTTTGAAGTTAAAAATGTTGCAACTTCAGTGAAGTTGAAGTTCCTAGGGTCCATGGAAGCTTTACAAAACTTCAAAGCCAGATTTTATGGCAACTTCACTGACATTGTTTAAATCTGCAAATCCTACCTACCACCCAACTACATGGGCTTCACTGGTCAAGTAGAAAAACATTGTACATGTTTATGAAATCTGCTGCAGCCCATACACCAAATTTGACAGAGCTGGCTCTCACATGCATTAACTGTTTTAGAAACTCTGTAGATGCTCAGTGTAATCTTAGCATGTATAAACATTTTTAATGAAAATCACAGATATCTCTATGAAGAAAGTGTAAAATGAATGTTATTTCTGTGCTACAGTGTAAAACAAAAAATATCAAATGACAAACTAGTTCAAAATGTGTTTTCAGCTGCAATATACTTTATTCAAATGTGTAAATTCAATAACAGTTTCAGTCTAATAAAACAGAGATATTGGATGCATTTATACATGGTGTACTATACTCCTTATTCTAGTTTATGTTAACATACAAGTAAAATTACACCTCCAAATATATGTAGTAGAATGCCACTAAATCTAAAGAATCCAACTAAAGAAACTATCCAGCTGTACCATGGAAATTGTTCCTCTGTGCTCAGTATGCCATGGACACTGTCTGTAAACTTGTGTACCAATTAAATGAGTTTGCAATGAAAGGCATTGTGCCAGGTGTCAGAAGGGCTTCTGATGCCTGTTATTTGGCACAGAGGCACAGACATCCAATTAGGTGTACTAATGTAGAGCAGGCTGGAACTGGTCTGTGTGGGCATGCCCAGCTATTCCAGGAAGAGTGAGTGAATGTAAAGTTGACAACTTCAGTCTGGCTTCAGTTCAGACTACCTGTCATTGGATCAACTTTGACGCTTCAGCCAAAGATGCTTTTTGTCACTGGCATGGGACTCTACCCACTACACATAGGCTAAGATGCTCCCCATCCTTCTTTCCTTTCCTAACCCACTCTAGTAAACCTTAATCTCTTCTACCCTACCCTGTTTTCCAGTCAGTTATATATTTTTATATAATAACTCAGCACCCAGCATAATCCTGGAGTCAGACTTTTGTTTTCATTAAAAAAAGTCTGGGGCAGGAGGTAGAAATTGTCTATTATGGTGAAAGGGATGGCCATAGGGCTAGCATTGGCCATATGGGTTTATTTTAAAATTATTTGTCTGAATTCAAAGTAATCCAGAGTAGTCAAAAAGTCTGATTGAATGAATAGAAGATAAAAGCATGTTAATCATTCCATTATCTTAATTTTCACATTTACAGTACAGTATGAAATACAAACCAAAATAATATACATACAGAAAATAATAAAACTATAACTGCATTATTAATTCATCCCAGGGATATACTGGACTATTTCAGTTACAATGGAGTTTGCCCTTAGTGGGCAGACCAGGTTGTCCTGGTGCAACCCTTCCCTCCTACATAGAATGGTTGTGCTCAGAAGGGAAGGGGAAAGCAAGGGAGGGCTAAGTGCGCAATGGACAGGTAGCAGAAAGGGAGGCAAAGGTGGTACATAAGGGACAACACAAGGGGCTTCAGCCACTTTTTGCTGGAGTTTTGATCTACATCAACTGCAGCAGCCAGATTGGCAAGAAAACTTTTGGAGGTTTTTCACCAAGAGGGAGCGTAGGAAACAAATATTACAGGAAGGAGATGTGAAGTAAAAAAAAATATATATATATAAAGGAGAGAAGAAGAGGAATATATGCAAAAATTGGTTATAGGAGACTTATGGGGTTGGTTAGAAGGACTTATTGATTGGTTTTGTTGAGTTTGATGGGAATTTTAGACTGTTTTTGGGAAGAGCATTTTGGTAATAATTAAGTGGAAGAAGAAAGCCCCTTTTAATGTTGGCATTGGTTTTGCTGCTTTCTGCCCAATTGGGTGGGTTTGTATGATTATGTGGGCTGGAGAGAGCCTGTGGGATGGTAGGAGCGAGGAAGTGGGACCGCATGGTGTGTTGAACCGCTGGTGTTGTTTTGCTGCATTTTCCCAAAATTGGCTGTTGGTTATGTTTTTGTGGGCCTGAGAGAGCCCACAGCAATGGTGGGAGCGAGTGGGAAGGACGGGCGTGTGCGTTGAACTGTTGGTGTTGGTTTTGCTGCATTTCCCAAATTGGGCTGTTTGGTATGTTCAGTTGGACCTGAGAGAGCCTGTAGTGATGGTGGGAGTGAGTGGAATCAGGACTGCATGGCGTGACGTCACACACCACGTGGAGGGTGGAAAAACCCTTTACAAGGTGCTGGTGGTGTTTAGTGGCAGTGATTGCTATAGAAAGTCATGGAAGTGATGGCAAAGGCCTTGAGGGGCAGTGAGGCATGGCCACTTGGCGGGATTTATGAGCCGCTTGTATAAAAAAAAGCAAAAGCCTTCTACTGGTAGTGGGGTTTTTTTGGCTGCAATTTTCCCGGTTTGTGGAGCTGGTGAGACAAATAGTGGGCTTAGGAGAGCCTGTAGAGATGGGGGAGGAGCGGAAGCCAGGACCAAGTGGCGTGACATCACACGCCCACACAGGTGGTGAGGAAAACCCTTTGTAGCATCCAGTGAGGCGCTGGTGGTTTTGGGGCCATGGGTGAGGAAGAAAGCCTGGGAAAGGCAAGGCCTCAAGGAGGCACCAAGGCATGGATCGTGTGGCGGGTATCATACGCCGCATGAAGGGTCTGCTGGAAGGGCACTGGCTTGAGCGCCAAGCTAGGGGAGCATGGTGTGGCAGTTGCACAATTTCAGAACTCGCAGGCAAGAAACAAAGCTTGGCAGCTGGGAGGAGCGGAGGGGGTCCATGATCCAGGACAGGGAGGGGAGGTGAGAATTTAGGGACTAGCTATCATGCCCTGGTGGCATTTCTTGAGCTTTTCAGTGCCTGGGAAGGAGATAGGCCTGTATGAGGCCTGAGAGAGTTACCAGAGGCATGGATGTCGACGCAAAGGAGGGGTTAGATAGCATTGCTTGGGCTTGGTTGAGGTACTAGATTGGGGAAGCATGGGTTTGGGCTTGGGAGGAATAGGCCCAGAGAGGGACCAGCAGAAAGAGAGAGGAAGTAGAACAGGTGACCCTGGGCGTGATGTCACATGCTGCCGGAGGGGCGTTAAAAGAGTGCCATGTATCGGGCTGTCTGCATGTGTAGGGGCCTTTCAAAAAAGAAACAAGGGCATGGGAGGCCGGGGTGAAGGGGAGAGATCACAACCCGTGTCCTCGAGAGTGAGGTCCCACGCTGTGAGGGGTTGTATGGGAAACTTTGGCAATCACTCATTAGGGTTGCCTGTGGTTGGGCCTCCCCTTCCTTTTTTCGGCACCATGAGGGAGCAAGGTTCGAGCAGAAGTCTGAATATGGGGAAGGTACCCGATTATCGGACCATGCGTGTCCACTTTCTTGGGGTTGATTATGGAGGTGCCTTAGTCTGTTTGATGTGGGTGTGTGGTTTAAGGGACAGGATGAAGGTGTTGCAAACAGGTACAGATATACAAATTAACCCGTGTTTTCTCTTCCTGTAGTTGTCTTCACAGAACAAAAGAAGAATGAAATGGCACCCAAGAAGAGCCCAAGAAGAGCAGGCCATCAAAGGAGGATGCTTACAAGGCTATAATTGAATTGGCAGAAAAGCAAACAGAATGTGGGAGCTGGTGGAGGGAGAGGAACCAGGGAGACCTGGGAGAAGAGAAAAGTGTGCCAGGAAAGGGCGGCAGGAGGAAACGACCAGCCAAGGGGCCAGGTAGTCTCGCTAGGGTAGCACTGGAAACAGTGGGGCCCACCAAGGTGGTTGATCCAGTACCTCTTCAGCCCGTGGACCGCAACAACACCAGTACCCTCACTGGATCAAGGTAGGATCTCCCCGGAACCCAGGCATGATGCCCAGAATGTGGTTTTCCTCCGCAGACCCCAGTAGCTCCTCCTCCTCCTCAGCCATGGGGAGAACCAAGGAAAGTGTGGAAGACTCCAGGCAGCATGGCCTGGACAAGGTTACAGGTAACACATCCAGTGCAGTGGATGATAGTATAAAAGAATACATAGGGAAAATTGTGGTGGCACTTGGAACAGGAGGTTTGGGGCAGATGGAATTAGCTCTGGCAGACATTAGGAGGGAAAAGAGGGGCTGGAGAAGAATGAAAAGGGAGCAGAGAGAGAAGGAAAAGGTACAAGGGAGATAGGGGTGCCTGGGATGAGGATAGTCGAACATGTGCCACTGGCCACAAAGAGAAAATATGAAAAGGGAATATGTGGATATATTCACTTTAGTGAGTCTGGAGCAGCAGCCAAATATAAGGAAACTGAGGGCATAGGCAAGAGCGAGATGGCAGCAGCCATAGTACTTTTAGGAAAGAAAGAGGGATGACAAGTTCACAAAGGAAGACGTGGGATGGATGGTTCCTAGGTTTTGCCACTTTCTCAGCCATCATTCTGGAGAAGAGGCCGGAGCTAGGTATCCTGGTCATTACTTATTCCTTGTTAATACGGAGAGCAAAAGCAAAAGGTGGGGTGGGTGGTTATACTATGATGAATTCTTTTCGGCAGAGAATGGCAACATTTGGGGACGTGAGATGGGACACCAAGCAGATAGATTTGTGGATGGATTACATAACAGATCAGTCCATGCCCGAAGGTGAGTGGGGCAAAGGGGTTTACACCCAGAGATGCTACTGGGCTTACAATAGGGCTTTTGCTCATGGCCTCAATGTCGTTTCTGGCATGCTTGCTCAAGATGTGGAGGAGGACACCCGCAAGCAAATGCAGAATGACATGGGCACAAGGTGCACAAGGGCACGGGGTCAAGGATCAGGTCAACAGTTTTTTTGAGATGGCTAAGGGTATAAAGGGCAAACATGGAGCAGGGGATGGCGGGAGGGAACATTAATAGAGGGGTCAGGCCACTGAAAGAAAGAAGGTAGGGCAAATTGAGGGGAAGGGGCGGGTAGGAGGGGACACAACAGAAAACAGTTTGGGATGACCAGAACCCTATCAACTTGAAGGTATGGACAGCTTGCCTGGATAGATATCTGGACACAAGCATGCAGGACATGATTTTGAAGGGTTTTAACACAGGGTTTTCATTGCAGTGAGGACCCAGGTGAGCGATGGAGGCGAGCAACCTCGGGTCAGTAAAAGGGAAGGAGGAAATGCTAAGACAGAAAATAGAGAAAGAAAAAGCAGCAGGTAGGGTAGAGGGCCTGTTTAATATTCCCCCATTGCCAAACATGAGGTTTTCGCCATTGGGTTTGGTACCCAAGAAACAAGAGGGAGAGTACAGGGTGATCCACGACCTGTTCTACCCAAAAGGGGTCAGTGAACGATTTCATCAGTGAGGAGCATAGTAGGGTGACATATGACACATAGAGGATGTGGTCCGGATGATCCAGGCCACAGAGGATGCATGGATGGCAAAACAGACATTGAATCCACTTTAGATTGCTTCTAGTTAGGAGGGAAGACTGGATCTATTGGGTTTTAAAGTGGGGAGCAGTATTATTTCGACAAGGCAATGCCAATGGGTTGTTCCACAGCATGTGCTACATTTGAGGCTTTCAGCACCTGCTTACAGTGGATATTCCAAGAAAAAATGGGTTATAGGACGGTCATCCATTATCTGGATGATTTTCTTTTCATTGGGAGGGAAGAAGAGAGACACAGAGGATGTTGGGGAGTTTCAGGAATTGTGCCTGGAGCTAGGGTCCCACTGGCACCAGAAAAGACAGAGGGACCAAGCAGGGTTATGGAATTTTTAGGGATTGAGATAGATGTTTGAACGAAATATTTCGATTAATGGACAAAAAGTAAAAAATTGAGGGAGTTAATCCAAGTACACACCAGAAGGAGACGGTACAACTAAAATGGTGCAACAGGTACTGGGGCCCTGAACTTCGCATGCAGGGCCATCAGACCAGGAGGGCATTCACAAAGAGGTTAGCTAGGGCTACAGCAGGGGTCACCACACTACATCATTGGGTGGACCTGACTCGAGGGGTCAGAGAGGATTTTAGAATCTGGGAAGAATTTCTTAAAGAGTACAATGGGTGCTCGTCTGGCAAGATGAGTGGCTCCACAACACAGACCTCGACCTCCATCCACCTTGGCAGTCCACAACCATAATATCACCTGCCATCCACCTTTGGCAATCCTGGGCAAATGTGGCACAATCAGTGTAATCGTTTACACTAGGTGCAAAGTTTGAATATCTGGTCCCATATATCCTAAATAACTGAAAATCATTGAAGATACAAAATCAGAATGATGACTGAAAGGCTTAAGTCTGTGGCTCAATGGCTGAAGCAACAGCTGCTCTCTCCTCCTGACCTACAGTATTTAAACTCTTCCTTCCTACTTCATTCAGAAGTATTTTTTCTTTGTTGCCGTGGATCTACTGGACTCCACTTTCCTTTTGTATGTTTGGATTTTCTGCTTGGTTAGTGCTGCCATTCAACTGATTTGTGTTTCTCCTGCCTTTCTTGGCTTGTATTTTGCTTTTGCCTCAGTTGCTGCTATGCTTCTCTCTGTTGTTTGTGTCTGCTCTACTGTTCTGGTGTGTGTGGGTTTCTTCAGTTATCTTTTTTTGGGGTCTAGTTTTCCTTGCATCCTGCTGCTTCCCTTAGCTTGCATTGTGTAGGATTTCTAGTTTCCCTAGAGTTTTGCTGTCCTTTGTTTGCCTTGTGCTGTTCAGGCTCACATTTGCTTTATCATACCTTTAGCAAATCTGGTTAAATTGCAATTGTTATCTGTGTGCTATTCAGCTCTCATAGTCTCCCTACCTGTAGCAGTGTGCACATGCACCTTAATTGTTTGTAACTGGACTGGCTTCATTCATTGCTGGCTCCATCTGGGCAACTGCAGCTCCCAACTCTACAATCTCATGTGCTTCTTACTCCTTTTGGGGCTTTCTGCTACAGCTTGTCAGACCAAGCTCCTTTACTACATATCTTACTACACTGTGAATAAAAGCAGTCAAATCAAGAGGGAAAAAGGATTGCTGCTACATTTTTTGGGTTTTCTGCCCTACCATCTGAATTACACTTTATCATAAATTTACTGTTTTCTAGTCCTACATGTACGACTCATATGTATTTGTAATCATAACTCAGACTCTTATTACTTTTGCAAATGTACAGTATTCAATCCAAGGCATGTCAGCCCAGTTTACAGCTGCTGGCATTTAAACAGTATGTTTCTAATTTCTATCTATACTGAAACCTTCAGTCATTATATTAGCAGTTTGGTCTCATGATGCTCAGCTTTTGGCTTCCCTATTATTCCCTTGGCAGGAGACTGTGATGTCGCAGTAGGGCATTGTGGCTCCATGTAGCAGGAGCATGGTTTATGTAAGTTAAATAGCATTTGCCCTGCTCCTTTGCCATATTCATGCATACTCCTCATCAATTTAATTACTGGCTCCCCTACTACTGCTCCTGTGCAGCCTAAATGGCATTTGATGTAATCATATATAAACCATATCAATTTCAATTACCTAAACCTCATCAATTCAGTAACTAGCATTCACAGCCTCCTTCTACCTAACCAATGGCTGCTGGCTTTGCCAGCCTCCTACCACCTACCCACATCAGTACCTGCTCACATCAGTATTACTTGCTGCCGTTGAGTATTTTCAATGTCATCAATATTAGGCTTCCTTAATGGAACTGGTTGGCTTGCTTTACATTGGCTTTGCTCACTTCTAACCTCAAGCTGCTGGCTTCACATGGCCTTCTCCTCACTAATCACTACCTAAGACAGCCACTGGATTTGTCTGGCATCTCAGTAACTAACCTCTGCCCACTGGCTTCACCTGGCACCTCAGTGCCTAACTGATGGCCACTGGCTTCACCCAGCTAGATGACTGTATGCTTTCACTCATAAATTGGAGGCATGACAACCATTATCATTGCTTTTACAGCTCAAGGCCTTCCCTGCAGCCAATGGTCTCACTCTGCACCTCGAAGTCCACATTAGGAGCATGCGAAACTCAGGGTGGGGTCCTTCACATCTGGCCCCTAGTGGGAATTTTCTCACTCCAAGCAGAGCTTTTAGCCATGGAGTCATACTGACGGCACCTCTTGTTGTAGAATTTAAAACTTTAGCAACAAGGGATGTGGCTCTCATGCTCAAGATGGCTCCATTACCTAGCTGAATGGAGTTCAGTGGCACCTTCAATGCTATTCTCCCATGACCCCACTGGTTCACCTGGCCTGTTTGTAGTCGGTAGGCTGGCTGAGTGCTTCAGTGGTCATTACTCCTTCTCCCACCTTGGGGTCCCTCTCACTTCAGAGTATCCAGTGTTGCAGAGTGCACTTGCAGCCCTTCATGACATTTCTATTAGAGGAATCGTGAGAGCTTTTTGCCAAATTGGAATATTTTCCTCTCCTTGGATTGGGTTTCTAAATTGCAGCAGTTGAGCAGTTACTAAATAAACCATCCCTAACCTGAAGGAAAGGCGTCATACACTTTGGATCTCCAGAGGTTTTTCCTCAAAGGGTTTTTCCTCTCCTCAGCACCAAAGGTCATATTATCTAGTTACTTTAGTTGCAGTTCCCTAGGTTATTTAAGTAGGTTTCCACTATTGGATGGAGATGGATGGTGACCCTCCTTTGCCATTTCCTCTGTCCTTGGGAAGTAATGCCTTCTCATTATAATTCAATCAACCTACATTAAAGCCATTATTAATTTCAGCTATCTACTGACCATTATTGTTATCTCTGCTGACCTATGTGAAGGTCGAGATCTCAATATCAACTCGTTATCTGTGCAATGCTTTCTAATCTACTCTCTTTTTAGGCTTTTCCTAAGCTACCTTTTGCCTAATGGAATATTTCCCATGGCACTTCTAGGGTGGAACCCTCCAGGGTTCTTTGCCTTCCACATCCCTACAGAGTGGTATTCCTGAGGCTCAGAAAGGCTAACAGCCTCACCAAAGATTATTCAGCAAGTTGTATAAGCACAACACCACACCATGTTGCATAAATACATCGAATGATATATTTAGATTCAATACTTTATAGAGACATTGCATTGAACCAATCCATGATTTATAAAAATATGGGCAAGACATAGAAGGTGAAGTAGGTTTGCCTCCTGTTCACAGTTATGCCAACATTTTTATACTGCATTAGCTCCATTTTGAACAGTCTGCTTGGTGTCAGATAAGATCTAGTTATTCTCTTAAACTGTGAGAACTTATTCCTGGCATTCAGATATTTTGATTTGTCATACATAATCATATTTGCCAGCAATTAATTAAATGTAACTCCTCAGTTTCATTGACCTAAATTATTTGAAGGCCAGAAGTGTTTTACTCTCAATTTTTGTTTAAGCCTTCTTATACTATACAGAGTTTATGGGCTTGATTCTAGTAGGTTGGTGCAAGTCACCACCAAATGCAACTTGCAACAATTGCAACTGTGACATTGACCTCTGCTCTATCCTAGAAGGGCAGGGTCTCTGCAGCTAAGTCCTGAGATTTGTAACATGGCCAGGTGGTTTACCCATGCTGCAGCTTATTAGAATATTATGAGACATCTCGACAGCTTACTGCCGAAAGCCGACTGTCAGCATTGCAATGTCGGGGGATGCCTGGTGTATCCAACGGGGCTCCACCCCCACCCCCTAGTCTCTAGGCTTCTAACTCAAGTTTTAGTTGGACTGGGGGACACCAGCTAAGAAGACCCAATCGCCATACAGACCACCACAGTGACTGGTGGATTTTGCCTGATTCCTGTCACTGGGATGGTCTTGGTGATCAGGAGTCACTGTGGCAATGGTATATGTGGCAATGGTACACCGAACAGATGGTGTACTGGTGAGCATGTTGCAAGCTGCAACCATAAGTCACAAGTGTTCCCTCCATTGCCCACACGCCAGTGCCCTGCAAGGCTAGAGGCCCACTACCCACTGTCATGGGTCCTCAAATTGCACTATTGCTCGCGTGACTGGGCAGTATGTACAGGCAGACATCTGCCCCAAAGTAGTGCACAATTTGGGGTCTAGTGGTTTCATTTTCACTCAGCTGTGCTAGTCCACCCAGCACCCACCCATCACCAGCTAGTGACTGGCACAGCCCACCTATAACCTCCATGGTTAGCTGCCAACTGAGTTTTGTAGGAGCTACTGTAAAGATGCACTCACAAATTAATTTCTGAGCACATCTTTACATTAGTGCTCCCACAGCACTCAGTCAGTGGCTGGCCATGGAGGTGAGAGATGGGCTGTGCCAGTCACTGACTGGGGATGGGTGGGTGGTGCTGGGTGGACTGGCACAGCTGGGTGGGGCCACAGACTACCAGGGATGGTCTGGGGAAATGTCAGCATTTGTGGCAGTGACTTTGGGTTGGGGCATGGGTGGGGAGTTGACAGCACCACCCTGTGGGGCATGTAGTGATGGGAGGTTGGGGCAAGGGGTGGGCAGCTCTAGGGCCAGTCATTCCACAGGGATTTGGGGTGGGGATGTGGGCAGCCCTGTGGGGGTATTAGGGGCATGTACAGTGCAGGGGATGGGGTGGGGGTGAGATGCCTATTGGGGCACCAATGGTAGTGGTCTGGGCATGGGGAGGCACATGGACTGGGTTCTGCAGGACTCTCAGAGAATATATGTGTTACACCAGCTAAATGCAGGTGTAACTTACGTTGTGATTCTCCTCTGTGGGTTCTTGTAGAATCCCAACATTGGCGACTTTGTTGCTGCCCTTCTGGAATGAGGTGCAACTGCTGCCGTACACCCCTAGCACCATGTCACAGGGGTTTATGGCACAACTGCCAGCATAACAGTTTCAGTGCAAGTGGCCCGCAACATGTCGCAGGCCACTTTGTAGAATCATGCAGGTCTCAACTGTTGGTGTCAGTTGCTACTTGTGCTATTCTACTTGGTGCTAGTGCTGTTATGCCAGGCGTACTTTTCTAGAATCAGGGCCTATTACTATGAATCTGACCAAAATGGTTTTGTTGTTGTAAATAATCCTTTATATTATTCCCATATATCCTAAATTTTCTGAAGATTTTCTTAAGCACATCCTTTATTGACCTATAATCAAACACAGTCAAAATTGAACCTTTCTCACTCATGCATTACGTTCTTGAAAACTAATAAATGTTCCTTCTATGAAAAATCTAAATATCTGCAAAACCTAAATTTATACAGTGTGTTTTTTTTTTGATGTTTGTTTTTCTTTTATGTAATACATACACATTATTCTACCTATGTGAGTGACAAAATAGGTTTACAATCAAAAATGTTGTATAATATTTGTAATGTAAACCTTTTTTTCACACAATCCAACTGCTAATCTGTGACCTGACTGAATTATTCTGGATCTGTAATAAAATGCTGAATGGCCATATTTTAAACCATTAGGTCTAATATATTTTGAGCAGGGTTGCCATAAGTCCCTTTTCAGTAAACTGGTTACTCATAGGGTTAGCCTAATGCATACCCATTTTGTTCCTGTGAGACACACAATACTAGAAAGGATCAGAGAAGCCAGATGGCTAGCACAGTAGTAGTGCTACCACTTGCTATTCAGACAGCCCAGGATCATGTCCCAAGTGCGGATGTGAGTGCTGACTGGTGAGTTGGAGATCTCACATTTATCTGGACACCTCCTGCACTGGGAAGGAGAACACCTCCTTGCACTCCACAAATTCCTCCTGATAGCCCAGGAGGATGGTATGTCATGAGAAGGAACAAGTGGCCTCTGGAGTGGCCTTATATTGGCATGCACCTGATCACCTGGTGAGAGGCTCAGAAACCTAAAACACCCAGAGTGGAGCCAGCAAGTGAGTATGGGAGGTAGTGGCACATACTCCTCCTTCCGATGGCCCTCATAGATGGTCTGTCAGTTCACTTCTCAGGACCACCTTCTGGGAGGGATAAGAGAGGCTTGGGTGAATACCCCAGCAGCACTAGACAAATGAAGCTGCCCCATGCATTCAGTGCAATAACTTTATGTTGGAAAGATCAAAGATCATTTAAAACAGAGTTGTGGAGCATTTCAACTCAGTAGAAAAACAAAACAAAACCAATGCTCTAGCAACACATGTATTACATAAAGGAAAAATCATTCTTTCAAATTCCAGGACCTAGACAAAGTTTCACTTAATATCTGTGGGGATGATTTGGACAACAAACTCTTGATGTGTGAGAGCAAATGGCAATACAGTATATACTGCAAGCACATGGACAGAAAGGACTAAATGCAATGTTTAGCTTGAAACCTTTTAAAAAAATCATAGTCTTTTTCTGATAAGAGTTTTAATATTCTCATGCTATTTTAATTTCCTTTTAAATGAAATGCTGGTTATATTATAGATTCTGATTAGGTTTAGACAGTATCTTGATGTATTACAATTGAAATCTCATGAGCCTGTTCTTTCTAGCACAATAGTTTTCATACTTTTTGAGCTGTTTTTGCACTATATGGTGATATATTTATTTTAATGTTATTATTATTGTGTACTATTGATATATGGATGCACTTAGCACTTTAACAATTGTGTTCTTTTCTTTATTTTGCTGCTTTCCTTCCCTTTTCCCCTTCCTTTCCCTTCTGTATTTTACCTGGTTGTAGCTATCACTTTAAGAAGGTGCACTATAAAGGGATGCATCATTTGGTTATCCACACCTTGAAAAGCATCAGAGTGATGCAAAATGTTGGTCATGTAGTATAGAGGTGCAGCTGGTCTGTTACTTTTAACTTTTTTAACTTTATTTAATTAAGTATTTTGTAAACTGGGTCCAGATTGAGGTCCCTTTTATGTGTATGCTGAGTCGCCTGATTGCTTGCTATTTTATTTACTTCACTGACTGTGAAATCATAAATGATCAAGAAGTGTCAATCACATCCTACCAGCTTGGTCACTTGTGATGTCACAATTAGTGAGATCACAATGCTGATGAGGCACAGCATGAATAGTAATAAAACTAGATATGCAACCCTCCTGTTAAGGTACTGCTTTTACATCACACTTAACGCTATCAGGTATTAAACCTTCTAATGAGCAAATGGGAAAGAAAATACATCAGAAGCAAAAGCAGACACTGGCCACTTTTAAAAGAGAATATTATTTTCTGTCTGCTATTTCTGGTGCTTTTAGCTCTTTAATCATATTTTGGGAAAATCCTGATATTAGTTTTGACTTGATGAGCAGTGTTATTTTCCAGTAATCATTAAGTATATTTATTGTGGACACTGAATAAAATTGTATTTTTGGATGCAGACCTTGCATTAATTGCACTAATTATTCTCCAAAACATTGCAACAGCTTTCCACTGGAATGGAACTAAGAGCTTCAGTCATCTTTCTCATTTAAATGAAGACATATCTTTTAATCTGACCTTAATAATTATAGATCATGTCATAACATGATGTCTTGTGCTATGAAAAGAAATCTACTGTATATTAAAGCAAGTTGAATAATCTTGTCTACTGAAGGATCTTTACCAAATATTTATGCATTCTAGTCATAGCTAATATTTGGAACTTCTGAAAACTGTGCCAGCATCCAAACTTAGGATTGTAATATGCTTCAGGTAAAATTAAATACAAATGAACTACAAGTCTAGTGTACGGTTGTGCATTACTTACTTGTGGATAATTTTACTATAAACCATAATATGATCAGAATTAGAATTCAGCCCAAAGCAGAGTCCATGCCTTCTGATGGCAGCATAAAATGACATTAGGTCAAGCTTCAGATGTTATTGCTCAACAGATAAAATGTCTTTACAATCATTAAAAACATTATAGGATATAAACCAGTATAACATAATTTATTAAACAAGATGACTCAAAATGTCATATGCAGTGGTATTAGCACTTTTAAAAGTCAATAATTAACAGATGTAGACTTAAAGAAACAAATCATAACTAGGGCTGCACACAATTTATCTTCTGCCAGTGAAATATTGGCAAAATTCTGATTTTGCTTCCGTGAAATCTCATGAAATTTCCACGAACATTTTGTGACATTTTGCCAACGTGGTGATTTCAGGTATTCCCATCTTATTTCACAAGTACCAGTCCAAAGTGCACTGAATTCAGTGTACTGAATTAATGAAGGCCTGTACAGATGTGTTCCAAGATTCAGATCTTTATCTTTAAAGGTGACACAATTTTAATCCTCCATACCTTCAGAAATGTTTTAATTACATTTCACAATCATGTAAGATGCATAATTTCCAAAAGCAGTAATCTGCATTGTACCATAGTTGTTATGCTGACTTTAATAAGGCCCATACAGACATGTACTGAGTTTCAGATCTCTATTTTTAAAAGTGACTGAGTTATAAGCCTCAACACATTCATATATTTTAAAATTATATTTTGTAATTCCTTAAACTGCAAAATGTCAAGCCCTATAACATTAAAACTAAAGAATGGAATCTCACCTATTTTGTTAGGATTATTGACCCTATATATTTGGTTTACAGCCACCTCCATGGCCCAGCAACAGAGCATTACACTGCTAGGCTGATGACCAAAGTTCAGAAGGAGTCCGGAAGTCACATTTTGAGGCAGACTATGGCTACAACAGCTGTTTCTTGGCAATACATCTTGGTCACAGAGGATTGGAAGTAGGTTCCATTAATACAACCCCGTGGCTTGGACAAGGGCTTTCTCCTCCACAGTGAAAGCTGTGTGAGGCTGACAAATCACCAACCCTCCAGGGAAGACTGGAGGAAAAAAATGTTGTGTAAAACATTTTAGACAAAAGAGTGATGGTTTTGATCAGCTTGATCAGGGTATATACCTGTGAACAGGGTATACTGTACCTCTCAAAGATGTGTTGCCAGCTGGGAGAAAAGAAATATGAAAAAAAGACTTCATGTGTGTCATCTATAAAATCTCTTGCTTAAACGCTGGCCAGGTTATAAACAACAAAAATCAGATTGGTAAATAAGGCTGACTCACCCATATAAATGTTATGCTTATATCTTTTATTCAGTTATTAAAGAATCCAGATGTAGTACTCAGAATCCACACATCCTGTAGGGTTCCATTAATATATATGTTTCGCAAAGCCTTCATCAGTATAGTACCATATCTGATAAAACAATATTTAAAAAAAATATTTTAGTAATAAAAAGGTACAATGACTTGTTTATTATAAATCATATATATATAATGAATCACAAAAATCAAACTCCGCTTACCAAACAATAGCTATGTTGTATGCCACAATTTACCTCTGTTTTTCAAAGTTGAGACTAACAAATGTATCTCCTGAAAATATTTAAAATGAAGTATCATAAAATAACTTCCTTTGTAACTTAGTACTGTATTATTTCAGTTCTCAAATGTACAGTATCTAGACAAACTTAACTGTTTTATAAATATAGTATCTCATTTCATTAATTCACCAAATACTGTACTTCAATATAAAACATTATACCAATAGCAACAGTGTCTCAATTTGCTTTCTCTTATACATTTTAAAAATAAAACTTCAAAAATACCTCTTATTAATGTGTATTCCTCATAACTAATGTCAACTAATGCAACATAACTTAGACGTGGCACCACTTAAAATGAAAAGAGACCCAGAGGTCTTGCCATGCAGTAACCTTTTCTGAGAACAATGTTTGGAAAGGCTGAACTGATAAGTAAATTTAATATCTTACTGTTTTACATTTGAGAACATAAGAAAGAATATGATGTTTTAGACACAAACAGTCAGCAGGAAGGTTTGAGATGAATTTCTTGTTTGCTCATAGAAAACATTTCTACAGAAGATTCATGGTGAATCTACAGAGTAAAACAACTCTACATATAATAGCATCAGTGAATCTCCTGTGTGAATTTAAAGACTTATTTAAATAATGCTATGTTATCTTTTCAGATACGTATTATGACCTCCTTGGGCCAGATATTCAAAGCGTTGCCCGGGGCTAAATTAGCACTGCCTGGTGGGCAAACTTAGCCAGTGCAAAGCAAGTCATACTCAAAAGGAATAGCCCAGGCAAACAGCTTCTGAATTTAGCAGGGAATGAGGCCGGGCAAATGGGGCTGGGAGTGCAGGGCAAACTTAGGCCTGGAATAAGACAGCTCTGAATATGGTAATAAGGAAGTGCAAACCACAACAGCAACACAGTGCACAGCTATGTGAAGGTAGGTAGAGGTGAACTATGTGGCCAATTGTGTGCCAGCAAATGCGTGGATTCAGTACAGCTGCAGGCAGCAGCGTATGTGAAAGTACAGTGTGCAAAACTGTAAATATTACTTGAACTGTTTGTACAGTGCTAACACATTTGAGCGGGTTTAGCACAGGGCTAAACCATTAGCCTGGTGTAAACACGCTTGCCTGGCACTAAACTTTGCCATATTCAAAAGTGATATGCAAATGAGCCTACTTAGGTAGTCTCTGGGCAAACATCCAGATTAGCATCTCATTATGCCCTGATTTGCATGTCAGTTTGCACGGCTAATGGTCTAGCCCCTGCGCTAAACCCACACAAAGCGTGTTAGCGCTGCACAAACAGTTTGGGAAATATTATACAGTTTTGAACACTGTACTTTCACATGTGCTGCTGTGTGCAGCTGTACTGGGACAACACAGCATAGGCACAGATGGTGGTGGTGCTGCATGCAACTGTCACACTGTAGGTCATGCTACAGTGCACAGCAGACACTACATTAGCAAGGGGCCAGTAGTATGTGGCACAGCAATGCCAATGGTGTGTAGGGCAGTGATGATGACTCCACTATAAACAGTGAGAGGCCCAACCTGCAGGTGTTTACTGACAGTGGACATTACTGTTACGCTGTTGTGTGACCCACAGATGCTGCACCTCTGGCATGGATGCTCACAGTGACATATACATGTCCGGGTTTGCATGCTGGCAGTTGTACAGCCAAGGGGCGTGGCCGGGAGCATATATTATCAGAAAGGCACACTGGTGTTGGGTATTCCCAATACTGGCCCATGTGCACTGCATGATGTGTCCCAGCCTTGATGCCACACCTGGTCTGTGGCACAGCCTGTCCACCCATACACTCTCCCTCAACATTCTTCATGCCCACAGTGCTGCATGTGTGTGCTGGCATCTGTTGGTGTCCACAGAAGAGTGGTCCACAGGTGTGTGCTGTATGGCCACACTGCCATGCTGTCCACCGTGCAGGGTCACCACTTACTGCCTGGCATGGCTGGGACTGGTGGCAGATGATGGCATCATTATGATGCCATCAGTTAGCAGTATGTTTCCTCTATGTTTGGCTTTGTCTATGTGTCATATTCATTTATTAGGGTCACACAAAGCCACGCAAAAGCCGTGCAAACACTACACAAAGCCAAAGTGTCATGCAAAGCTGATTGCCCAGGGTTAAGACAAGCTTTTCCTGGGTGGTAATGTGCACCACGCTTGGCGTCATGCTAAGTCAGGCAAAACCACTTTGTGCGGTACTAGTCACTGAATATAGCATTGTGCCTGTATTCATGTCAGTTTGCTCCTTGCATACATTATGATTTTGCCCAGCGTTAATGCAGTTTGCCCGCGCTTATTTGGCCTTTTGAATATAGCAGACCCAAGCTAATCCAGTGTTAAACCTGCACAAACGGTTTTTGCCCAGTGCAAAGTTTTGACTATCTGGCCCCAAATGTTTGAAAGTCCACATTCTTTTGCAAGCTTATTTACAGCATAATTTACTTGGTAAGCAAAACTGAGTTTAAATATATATATATGGTTTATTGAGTTGACATTAGTTATGAGGAATAAACATTAATAAGAGGTATTTTGAGGTTTTGTTTTTAAAATGTATAAGAAAAGTAAATTGAGACACTGTTGCTATTGGTATAATATTTTATGATGAAGTACAGTATTTGGTGAATTATTGAAATGAGATGCTATATTTATAAAACAGTTAAGTTTGTCTAGATACATTTGAGAACTGAAATATAGCACTAAGTTACAATAGGGAGTTATTTTATGATACTTTGTTTTAAATATTTGCAGGAGATACATTTGTTAGTTTCAACTTTGAAAACAGGTAAATTGTGGCATACAACATAGCTATTGGTTGGTAAGCAGAGTTTGATTTCTAGTGATTCATTACATATATGATTTATATTCAGCAATTCATTGTACCTTTTTATTGCTAAAATATATTTTTTTAAATATTGTTTTATCAGATATGGTACTATACTGATGAAGGCTTTGCCAAAATGTATATATTAATGGAACCCTACAGGATGTGTGGATTCTGAGTACTATATTTGGATTCTTTAACAACTTAATAAAAAGATATAAGCATACAATTTATATGGGTGAGTGGGCCTTATTCACCAATCTGATTTTTGCTGATTTCTTGTAATTGCTCGGTACAGGCTCCTCCTTAATAGAGTTTTCTTGATTTCATTTTATATTTGAGGTTGGCTGGGCTGGACCCATACTTTTCTACAAGTTATAAACAACCAAATATTCATAAGTAACATCAGTACTTAAAGTTGAATTTCATGAATTTTGTGAAATTGTAGAATGTTGTGATAAGTTTGTCATAGCCATGCCCACACATTTTGCCCAGTCATACACTTGAGTTACCATTGTAGAGGAAGGTAAAGGCTGGGTAAAGTGGCAATATGGTAGTATTCATTGGAGGCCTCATACTAAAAGTATAGTGGTGCCAAGTGTCAGGTCACTATCTCGGTGATGAACCATGAAGAATAATCATGGACATTACTGTGCATTATCCTGAATTCTTACAATATGCCAGATAACTACTAGAGCTCACTGACTTAATGACTTGTGGAAGCTGATGCACATGCAGCATTGTTTCTGTACAATGCCACCTGCTGACTCTTCAACAACCCTGTAGATACAATGTATATTTTTACTATATGAAAATAATGTCAGCAAGTGACTCCAAGCCTTAAAATTAGTTGCAACGTTGACAACAAGTGTCTGATATCTTTAGTCATGGACTCAAGATGGAGCACAACACTGGTCATTACTGTTGCAGAAGTGCTGAGGGGTACTGCAAGGCCATGATTCTAGTACAGGTAAGGTGATTCAGTGGGGATAAGTGCTTTGAAATTTAAATTCCACAAGTGGAATTTGTGGCATTAACTATTATGCATCCAAGAATTTTGAACAGATCTTGCCAGATGGAAATTTCTAAAGAATCACCAATAAATCTAACCTGCGAAACTACATTTATTGAGCTTAATTACATTGGGATATATTTACTTTGATATGCATGACAAATCTTGAGTGCATAGCTGCAGTATCTGTGGAGCTATAAACATCCAGATATTTTGAACATTTTCACACAGTTTAACACATTCATTGTGAAATTCTGAATGCCCATGACTTACAGTTTATATAACCAAGAAAGTATGCATATACATTTTCAGTTATGTAGCTCCAATGGTGGCTAAGTTGTAAACATAGAAATATTTTCTGCAATTTTCACCTGGAAAATAAATTGCCAGAATTTGAACCACTATACCTTCCCTCCTCTCAAGCAAATGTCACACAGCTCACAGTCTATTAGTACCCACTCCAAACAATGGACTTGCCAAATGTCAGATCTCTAACTATAACACGGACTAAATTATGACCAATTAAAGAATTTTGAAAAATTCTGAAAAATTGCATGATGTATAGTAAATGTTTGTGGAATTTTGTGAAAGTCTGAAAACTGGAATTTCGCTAATTTCATCCAGTCCCAATCATAACACTTACTGAACATAATACTTATTTCCATAAAATGTATATACTGAACTTTCTCATTTACATAATATCAATTTTATTATTTTTAATACAGTCCTCACCATTTACAATGGGCATATTTGTGCAAAAGCATTCTGCCCGTTATAGCGGTGGTCACTGTAACATCAAGGTTGAAAAAAGGTACAGTACTGTACTTCATTTTCTGTGAAGTGAAGGGTCTGAAAGGTCGACAATTAGAAGGTTTCCTTGTGTCTGTGGAGCTTGGGATTTAAAGTTTATCCACCACTTCTGCTAATGCTCTATTTGGTCAGTGATTGGAAAGGGAAAATTGCAGGTAAGGCTTTAGTTATGTCTCTCTCTACCATTACAATAATGCTGGATTGGTGATCTGAAGGAGTTTTGTGGAGGTTTAAAGTATGTAGAGTTGGGGACCATGTCAAATGCCTTGTCAATATTACAGAAATCCTACATTCCCACAAGAAAGGCTCCACATGTTAATTTGCTGGTGAAAATCCAAAGGTAGTAGTCAGAAGGGGGTTCTGTGGAGCCTAGGGGTTTCAAATGTGTGGAATTAGGGGACTGTGTTAAATGCCTTATCTAGTAGGGATCAGAGTGTGAGCACTGTTTGTGTCTGAGCAGGTGGAAACTGAAACACTATTTGGGGCCAATAAGTTCCACAAACTGCATGCCAAAGTGCAAATTGACACTAACTACCAGCTAATCTGCCTGAAATAGCAGGTGCTAACGCATCCCTGTAATCGCATATTTAACATTGGATCTATTGGAATGACATTTGGTTTTAAAGAATTGCCCGATGTAAGTGGCTGCCCGATTAAAACATGGGCACTATAAGTGGAGTGGACAGTACCTGATTTGAAAGCAGTTAACAGCATGAAGGCTGTGTCAGTGTCCCAAGAGAGCAAACATAGCTTTAGTAAAACATTTAAGGCAAAGCAGGTATGTAAAGTCCCTTGCCTACTATTTTTTTTTGTCTGAAACATTGTAAAGTAAAACAAACAAAAGAGCAAACAGGCTTGTCAGTGACAAAGTCATACTCTAATCTATGTTTATAAAGTGAAAAGATACTTCATTTCATTAGTCACCTACAAGTATCAGAGGGGTCTAGCTGCCTGACGTTTGGGCCCTGTCTGGTGCTTAATCATGACTTAACATCACATTAGGCATGAAATGCCAGGTGACTAGACCCTTGCAGTATCTACAGAGTAAGTGACCAGAATAAATTATATTTTCACTTTATAAACCTGGGTCAGAGCATGACTTTGTCACCGCAAGCCTGTTTTGAGTTCTTTTTTCTGTGTTTAGCACAATGCTATGAGCCCTGGACGCACCAGGAGCAGTCCCTGTTTTGTTTTTTTTCAACTTTTTATGCTCCCTACTCACCAGTATCCTGGCTCTATCTCTGATGTGGTCGCCAGGCACAGCCTTTCTCCCACACACCTGAAGACCCCAAACAGTTCCTAGTTTGGGCCAATCTCCTCTCTGTTTCCTCTGGCCACCTAAAACACAAGCTCTGAGCCCCTGGGGCAGGCTAGCCAACCCTTCTGGTGCTCTAACTAGAATCTAATAGAGTGACCAGGAGTGGATGGAGAACCAGTTGTCAGACAGCAGGACCCTGTACTGTGTGTAGGGGCCTTCCCACTGGACCCACCTTGCCTATCAGGCAACTGGGACTTTTCCACTTTCCTGCCCCCCAGGCTCAGCAGTGCAATGTGCACTAGCATGAGACATGCGCCTCCGCATGTTCACAGGAGTGCCACCATGGCCAATCTCCTTACTGGAGATCCTGACTGTTGCTGCACCCCAGTTTCCACTGGGGTCACCAGACCATGGGATTTGCTACCGCCTCCTCCCACGAAAGGAGAACTGTCTCCAGATGTTCAATACTTTCCTCCCAATGCCCCCAGAAGACCCAAGTCCGCTCCTAACCTGCTACCAGCGGGTGCAAGATAAGGCATCCAGCACCTCAGCCCTCTGTGACCACCGGCCGAATATACCCATTTTGTTTGTCAACATTGAAAGTTGGCTATATCATTAAAATCTGACATACTGTAGATTTTCAGTGTGACCAAGATTATAAGGGCATGTTTAATATGAGGAGCCACTAGTGTCTGTTTTGTAACTTGTTAGGGCTATGTTTGACATAGAGTTATCTGGAGGTTTGATGCACCCTCTGCAGTTGGTCCAGAATGCTGTGGCCCAGCTGATGATGGGAGCTTCTTAAGAGATCACACCACACCAATTTTGTGCATTCTGCACTGGCTGCCAATTCAGCAACATGTCACCTTCAAGATTTGCTTATTAACATTCAAGGCCCTGCATGGTTTGGGTCCAAGCTACCTGAAATACCATTTGTTTTTCTACAAACCTTCTCCCCATCTGTTCCACAGATACAGGCCTGCTACAGGTCCCTCAATCCTGACTCAAGCACTCTGGGGACAGAGCCTTTGAGGTCACTGTCATCTGCTCTGGCAGGCTCTTTCAGAGGTGAAATGATCAGTCCAAATGGTATTGGCTTTTAATAACTTGCTAAAATCCTTTTATTTGCACAGGCCTACCATGAATAGATTATTTTTAATAGTTAGTGTAATATTTATTTATTGTGTATTTATTGCTTACCATTTTATTATTATGTTGTAAGTCACTCTGAGCCTCATCAAAAGTGGACAAACAAATAAAATTTGACTTGGCTTGCCATGTTTTCAAACTTCTTGATAGAAACAATTCCTATGTACAACTGTTATAAGAGGACAGTCTTCTGGTTATACTGATAAATACAAATAATGTCCAATACTTGCAGTTGTCTCATGGAATACAAACCATGGGGAATCATTCAGATTTTAAGAGCCTTCCTGTAACTTAGTTTTGATTGATCAAAATATTTTGCCTTATACACTATGTAGTTTATAGCAGCTCATTATTAATATTCCTTGCCTGGAGTCATTCCAAAGATGAAGCAAGTTTATTTCTTCTTAGGAATCTGTTGCAATCTTTAACTATGATGATATCATTATGCTTCCATATCTGGACTTCTATATACTGCAGCTATTGAACTACAAAGAATTTGAATTGGCCTGTTGCATTCTCATCCAGTATTTATTGAAAATGAGTTTGTTTTGACTCTTTCTAGCTCTGTCTTAATTATTCTATAAGGTATTGACTGAGAGGCTCAAGTAAAGAGCAATAAGAGAGTTTAGACTCTTATTTCAGGTATAGCCATAGACTTCAGCTACATAAAGTGCAACTGAGTTAAATTTTTTTGCCTGCTTTAAGCCCAGGTAGAAGGAAAATGCCACCATACTTTTCATTAACCTTAGGATTACACCTTTTTTGATTATTTATTTTTAGTTGGGTATTAAAGATGCAAGTCCATTTATCATTCCTAGATAATGTTACATCATAACATACATCATTGTCTACCACATTGATGTAGGACTTATTTAGAAACCGTAACAGATTTCTTCTACACCCAAAAGTTGTAATATAACTTTTTGATACATGTACTTGAAGCTTGTGCTTATGGCAAGTTAGAAATTCTAATCTCATCAAAATACAATTTGCATAATTATTAAAAACAGACAGGCCTAGCAGGCAGTCCTGCTTCACCCTCTATTGGAGTGAAAGGGCTCTGTCAAATTGTCTTTACTGTCATATCTAACATATGTTTCATTAAATGAATACAGCTGAATAATTGGTAACAGCAGAGTTCTGTCAACTCTAAGTCTCTAAGTTTTAGCCACAGTATCTGTCAATCTAATGAGTCAAATGCTGCTGCAAAACTAAAACAAAAACCTTCATAAAGCTTAAGTTTCTTAACACATACTTTTCTATTAGGGGAATTAGATTACTCAGTTAAAATGTGGTCTACAGTTGAGTGTCCTTCCATAAAACCTGCTTGGCATTAGCTTCATGAACCTTAGGAGAACCAGTTTCATTAATAGTTTTTTACTGAAAAGGTTCTGCTACAAATAATGTTTTTAAGTAATCTTAGTGGCATGCTATATAAAGAGCAATAGTCCAGGGGATGCAAGATGAGTAAACACCTTGGTTTCTTCTATCAAATGAAATCTTTGCTTAGCTGCAAGCCATAATGTAGCAGGATAAACTGACAGATTAACTGAGATCAGTCCCATCAGCAATGTGCTGGGGTTAAAAGAGCCTTTGCACCTAGGCTGCATGAATCAATTCACTTAGACAGATAAACAGAGATATCATTTATCCTTCTCTGGAGTGCTTGTGCTTAGGATGCCAACTAAAGTCACTGCTCAGTTGGCATCTAAATTTGTTTTAAGTTTCTTTTCCTGAAACAATTTATTGTTGGGATTTAAGTGTAAGACAACCTCCTGTCCTTAAAGAATCAGCAAGTGCTGGTATGTGTTAATGTGTAGAAGAATAAAAGGGTTGTCCTCTCTGACATTGGAAACTGGCACCATTTGAATGAATCCTGTAAAATCTGGCCTTTATTAACTAATCCTAATAAGTCACAGAAGTAGCAGCTAGGTATTCAATCAACACTTGGAAAATATGCAATATATTTTAATTGATGGCTTACAATGTATTATGTACATGATTATGGTGGCCATGAAATGCAGATCATTTTATTTTTAATCGAATTTAAATTCCTAGATTTTCTCCAAGGTCCTACTTAATAGCAAAACAAATGGCATACAGGAAACAGATGGTACAGTACTCTAGAGCACCACCATTTCAATCTGGAAGTTTGGCTTAGGTTGGAATTGAGATATCACTTTGGAGTCCAGCCTTAATTGCTTAACATACACTGTCTACTCTGCTCTGTTTAATATAATGTGGAAAGACTGTCCATCATTACCTAAAACTAAGAACTCAGTAAGCAAATGAGGAGGGGAAGTCAGACTCTAATTTTAGATAACTGTGGCATTCCTACATTATGGCTGAAAGATATATTGGAAAAGCAGTACAGGGAAGCCATCATGACACTTATCCTTTATAGCACTCAAATGCACTCTGATGTCTGATACATTATAGAATAAAAGACAAGCTACAGGTTGGTGATTATGGTGAAAAAGCTTAGAACATGGCAGAAATTAGTTCAGTTCTCATCATAATTCTTGCTGTTAATTTAGCAACAAAGTTATATGGTGTGGAACTTCTGGTGACATCACCAATGGCTTAGCAACAGCAACCACAAGTTCTGTGTGACTACTAAATACTTAATTTCAATTAAAAACTCAATCCAGAGTTAAACTCGATATTGAGACTTACATACAGAATGGGAGGCTCATAAAAGAAAACTCATAGGCACAGCTAGAAAGCTTAGGACATTAGACAACTTTGTCAAGTGTGCTGTCCACACCCTAGTGAAGGATGGCAGCATCTCCATCAGGCAACACGCATGGCAACCAGTGACCTGACCAAAGAGCATATCTTGTCAAAACTCTGGGCCTTTTAGGCTGAATCAAGAAGCAATGGCATATATTTAAAGCTGACTTAACAGCAGTCCAAACTGAGCAAAGAGAAATGCAGAGAGTGTTCATTGAGGTCACTGAGTGTACAGATCAAGTAACTGAATTTGTTCTTGCCCTATAATATAAGTGGCTCCAGATTGATGAGAAGAAGGAGGGTCATCTATGGTGGACAAACCTGAGACTGTTTGGCCTACTGGAGGAAAAGGGAAGCCACAGAACAACTGAGTATGTTGATTGTCTGCTTCACCAAGCCCTGGAATTATCACCTGACCACCAGCTTAATATAGGAAGAATACATGCCCAGGCCCACACCAGAGGCTGGGATCCTTCATCATGCAATATCTGAGCTATTAGATGAAGTAGAGTGTCCTGGCTGCTGCCTAGAGAAAGGATACAGTTCTGTAGGGAACCAATCAACAGTTTTGACTAAGATTATACACCATCAGTTCAGGCGTGGCACATGGCACATTCCCTATCTCTCAGGGCACTAAACAGTTGGGCATAATGTTCAGACCCCTTTCCGAGCCAGGTTAAGGGCACATTTTGCCAATGTGACTGCATTGTAACATTAAGCTACAGAGGTCAAAGTTTAATTTGCTCATCAGGAGATAGAGGTCCCCATGGCCAAAAGGATGTCATAGAAGCAGACAGCATGGTCCAGCATCAGTTTCAAATAAAGACACAAGCTCAGTGGCAGCCTATTTAGTAGCAGTAATTGATGCTGTGTGCCAACAACAACCTGAAGAACTGGAGACTATTGAGGACATCCTAGCCTAGTTTTAGAAGAGAAAAGTGTTGAGGAGACTGTACTTCCTGTTACATGCATGACCTTGAATTACTTAGAACAACTGTTTATTCCTGGGTCAAGGGCTGGTAGTTGGGGCACTCATGGTGTCTCCCTGCTGAAGATAAGGCTTTGGGGCATTATCACAGGAGACTAGAATTACCATCAGTTGTAGTTTCCCCATATTGATCTGAGAGCCATTTTGGACCTGGTCTTTCATGCTCCAGTGGCAGCTCAACTTGTTACTTGCAACCCACACAGACAGCTAACTCTTATGAGCCCTTATAGTTACATTTGGTTGTCAATAACCAGAGAGGATGAGTCTGGGTCTCCCAGGCAGTCATGACCTTGCAGCTGACAGCATGCTGAGCCTTTGTTCAAGCCCTAAGTACAGGGATTGCTCCACGGTAGGAGATGCCAGGTTTGAGGCCCCTCTCCAGTGGGCGGCTAGAGTTGACACTTTGCTGTAGATTCTATCCACAAACATTAGTGTTAATTATGTTTTGGATGGCAAATTGATAAAGCTGTTGAGGCTGGCTGTGGGGCAGGAGTATTGCAGAGGGCTCCCAGTACTACTTATTTCATGCAATAGGGGCGATGGCTGGTGGTGATCTGATGCTCAGGAAGTCATTAGAGCTATACCTGAGCATAGGGTGAGGGGCTCAGGAGTCTCATCTGGCCTCCTTGATCATGACAACCATATTTGGGAATGACCCATCAACAAATGGACCTACATGTCAAGACCTCCTTATTGGCTCCTTTCAGCAGTCACACTTCACCACTGGAGTCAGGTGCTCAGGCTTCTAAGCAATAGTGAGGCTTGCTGTCTTATTCTTTTCCCTTTCAGAGTCTTCTGGTTCTGTTTCAAATGTTTTTCTACTGATAGGCACAATCACCAGCAGCATCTACACTGGAGATCAGAAATGCCTTGTTGCACTATCAGAGATGTTCAAGACTCTAATACAGCTGACTGTCCATCTCAGCTAAGTAGGCCCAGGTGCCACCTGGCTTTCCCCCTTCAGTGCCCATCCAACTTGTGGCACTGCACAGGAGTGAATCAAGACTTTTGCTCCCTACTTTGTAAGATACAATAACTGTGATTATTTATAATGCTTTGAGGCCTGCCACATGGTGGTCCACTGCTCCAGAAACACAAACATCTGTGTACTCACCCAGAGCGGAGCTGGTGCAGATTCAGATATTGAAACTCCAGAAAACATTGTAGAACAGCACTTGTAGTCAAAATAAAACATTTAAACTGAAGACAGTAGTTTTGTATTAACAAAATGAGAGTGTGGCACAAGAGCCCTGACACTTTTGGGTCTGTAGCGTAAACCTTTGTCTGGTGGGGGGGCCTGACGTATGGGTCACACTACAGATTTGAAGTGTCAGGGTTCTTGAGCCACACTCTTATGTGTTAACGAACCATGAGCTACCGCCATAAGTTTGAAATGTTTTATTTTTCCTATGAGTGCAGCTCTACAGTGTTGTCTGGTCAACTCTGCCCTTTGTATACTGCTGTAGAATTTTGCTGCTCCACCTGCTTGGATGACTTTTTGTTAGATTACTGACCTCTTCATTGTTATTCTTAGGTTCACATTACTACAGTAGAGTTAACTATAGGCTGATGGCTGTGGTTGGGGACCACTGAAAAGTAACAGGGGTACTGGCAAGGGCTGTGATGGGGGACTTAGCATCAGAGTAATTTAAGGTAACCCTGGGGTACAAAGGCATTCCCATTTTTATAAGTCATGGCTGGTACCACAAAATTATTATCTTTCAATGATAATGTTGTGCAAAATCCTATTAAACAGTATAGAATTCTGCAGAAGATAAAGAGAAGAGGAAGAGGAAAAGAAAGAGGGGCGAGAGAGAGAGAGAAAGATGTGAAATAATTTTAATTCAGCCAACACATCTTTCCCTGGAAGAACACTAAAATTTGAGAAAGTCGACTTCACAATGCTTTGTTTTGCATCACACAAATCTGGCCAGTGGAGGTGTGTCCTAACATTGTTGTCTAGAGATACTCCATTCCATTTTGACTCCTAAAATCTGGACCCCTGGAGGTTGCTACATAATATTGGTGGGCATTCTGTATGGACAGCAGGTCACAGTGCCAATGTATCTTTTCCTGCTGGAACAGATAAATGTATATTTCAGTTCTTCTTTAACAAATTGCTTACAGCCTTGAAAGGCCAATTGCTCATGGGGGGCTACATAAACACTCCAGCCTGACTTTGATTCCTCTAATCTTAGGCACACCGCCTGTCTCCAAATATATGTGAAAGCTACACTGACTCACTTAGGAGTCCTGTATATTTGGAGACACATTTTTCCCTCTCCATATACTCACTATTCACTGAGGCATGGTAGCTACACTGACTGGATTACATATTTACCACCATAGAGCAATTATACTCCTTCTCACAGTAATCCACACAGTTATACAGCTTTCTGACCATGCCCTGATCAAGTCTGTGCTCTACCTGGGCAAGCCAAGGAAAATTATTAATTGGAAGCTGCATGAGGTCTCTTGCAAGATAAGGAACTTTTAGATTACTTGGAGGAGAATATCCCCAAGTTCTACAGATGAACATCATGCAAGAAGTGTCCCCTTGCATACTGTGGGACACACTGAAGGTGGTGCTCTGTAGGAAGCTCATTGCATATGCCAGCAGGCAAAAGAAGGAGAAGAAACAGAAGCTCCAAGCACTGCAGGACACTCTTAGAATATTGAAGTGGTTTCACATGTAAGGATACTCCATTTATCCTGGAGTCCTGCAGCTGAAAATCCAAGTTCAGGACCATCAAGAGCCACATGTGAAGCAGGCATTATGCCACCTCTGGCAACACTACTATGAAAGAGGGCCCCAGGGAGCATGGAATCTGTTAGTCAGTTTGCATGCATGCATGCAGATGACAAGCTGAGTTATGCAGATGCAAGAACCATGAACTGGCAGCTTAGTATACAATTACAGTGATATCAAACAAATGCTGAAACAATATTACACCTACTTTTACAAGAACGATTCAGTGGTGGCATGGAATGGTTCCGGTCTCATCTGAACTCACTACTGCTCCCATCCTTGATAGAGAATCAAGCAGTGGACTTGTTTCAATAAATCTCTCAGTAGAAAGTCATTCTGGAACTACCTTCTCCAAAACAAGTTAATTCCTGGGGTAAGACTGCTTCCTGGCAGAATTTTATAAAATTCATTGATGTTTTGCTTCTCCCTTTGGTACAGGTTTGCAGATTTTGCAAAGCCCTTCCCCTCTTGTCAGTTTGCCATGCTGTCAGCCATTTTAAAACCTCAAAAGACTCCCTTACCCACAGTCCTATAGAACATTTCTATTAAACAATTTCTTTTTTCATCCAGGTTTTTGTGTCAGTCTCGCAATGCAGCAAGATGGCTTTCTCCTGTCACTGCTGAACATGGACCAGGTGAGCTTTGTTCAGAAGTGTAAAGCACACAATAATGTGGGTTGAACATTGCTGCTTCTAGATTGTGTTACACAGTGCTCCATCCCATGGGTCAGGCCAGCCTTGATGTGGAGCAGGCCTTGACCAAGTATCCTGGCCTTTCTTTGGTAAACCCTGTGACACTTTTGGTTTCCAGCACTATTTTCTCCATGCTTTGCAACTCATATGCCTCTCCAAGGCATTTATTTTAGTTAATGGCTTATTGGCCTCACCAATTTTGTCTGGAGAGGGCACCCACTAGGGTTATTCCCTGTCCCCACTGACATTTCTTCTATATATACAGCCCTCATGACCAGCATTCATGCAGATGGACATATCCAGGAGTCCCATTGGGAGGCAGAGATTGCAAGGTAGCCCTGTTTAGATACAATATTCTGCTTACACTGACATCCCCAGACAATTCCTTCCTGAGATTTCAGTACTTGTTAGAGCTATATGGAACCTTGGGTGGTTTAAATTAAATCCTAATAAAACAGATATCTTAATCTCAGCTACACCCCCCAGTGCAAATAAAGCCTCACTGCACTTCAGGTGGACCAGAAGGGTGATAAAGTATTTTAGCATACAAATAATGAAGGACTGTGCCAGCCTGGTGTTGCTGAGGGTTGAGATGTGGGATGCCAGGATTCAGAAATGAGCTCATGTTGTCAGGGTTGGCAGGGGAAGGAGAGGATTGAGCATCTGGAGGACTGCTTTCCTCTCTTGGGAGGGTGGGTTGTGTCTCTCACTGCTACTGTGGCTCCCAGTAGAGACTGGAAGCATCACAACTTGTGGGAGACATGCTGAGGGGTATGGAGACAATGGTGGACATCCTGTGGGCAGATGAAAGAGCGCCCATCATGCTGGATATCATGCATGTCTGCACCTCCAGGACCAGATAACAGAAAAACTGTGGCACCCATAAAGGCAAGGCAGGTCCAGTGAATGGCTCACCACACTCAGTGCCAGACCCACCCAACCAGCCTCTGGTTCTCCTCTGCATCTCAACTGCACTTTAGATTCTAGATAGAGCACCGGGCAGGAGTTGGCGGCACCACCTCAGTGGGGGTTCAGAGCCGGGGATGGCGAGTTGGAGATGCAATGGGGAACACATCCCAGGACAAAGATATGGTGTGGGAGGTCTCAGGCAGGTAGTAATGGATCTGTACCCCATGTCCTGCCATAGAGAAGCCTTTATGGGGTCAGTGAGGAATATGAAAAGCTGACAAACAAAAAAAATAACAAAGGACCGTCACAATTTAAAGTTATTTAACTATGAACCTCTGATCCTTGCAATCACTGAAGACCTCCTTCTGTGGTTGCATTTACTTTAATTTTTTCCATAAGATTGAAGGATTCCCCAGAACATACTTCCCAGGTTTTGTATTTTCTCTAACTCTCTCTGCATACTGCAAGACCATATGTACTTTCAGTCATGGAATAACTTGATCACTAGATTTGTATGGGAAGATGGCAAACCCTGTATTTGGATATCTTTCACAGTTGTCCCAGGACAAAGGAGGGGTAAATCTGCTAATTTTAAACAGTATGCTTGAGCATCCCACTTGAGACTGATGCCATTGGATATCCAGTAAGTACTGGGATCATTGGAAGACTTAGAGTTTGCCCTGAATGATCTTTTAAAATTGACCAAATTATCTTTTCTAACCAAGAAGATATCTCCTGTTCACTAAATTTTACCTATACTGTTGTAATCCTTAAGGTGTGGCAAAATTTTCTGAAGAACCCTTACTTCTCTACTTTTACACTGTAGATGCAGGAGCCCTTTGAGACCTGATCTATCCTCCCCTGAATACATTTGATCCTTATTTACACCACTGGCACATGAGGGGCCTTACTTATCTCCATTGGTTTCTAGACCCCAAAATATATTGTCAGAGATATTTCAAGTCCTCCATTCAAAGTACTATATATCCTGATCAGATCACTTATGATGATGCACTATGGTGGAAATTTGTACTCAGCATGCAAGCTTACTTCAGCACAATGCTTTGAGTTCTCTTGGAAATGCTGGCAGAGAGATTTTAAACACTAACGATTCTTGCTACTGTAAAACTGTATATGGGTCAGATAGTGGGTTTATCCTGGAAGGATATGGGGCTCCAACAGTGGATTATACCCACATACATGTATTTTGGTATTTTCCAGATTACGATTTATTTGCAACAGGTAGGGACCATTTTCGAGGAGATTTTTGACACCTCAGTTTAGTGTAGCCCTGTTTTTGATATGCCATCCATTCCATCATCCCAATCTAAGATAAACTTAACCTTTTCCTGATTCTTATAATTGAAGCTAAGAAGGTTCTATGAAGAAAATGGTTAACCATTAAGGATCTGACATTGGCCCAGTGGTATTCTGTTGTTGGTAACATTTATTGCCTGGAGAGGCAAACTTATAAGCAACTCAACCATATACCTTTATTTGATGAAATATGGCATTGATGGGTATTACATACACTTCAGACTGATGACCTATTTATTCCATATTTCTTCTGCTACATTTGAGGTTTACTTCCTTCTGTGATGTATATTAATTGTACTATAATGCTAGCAGTCACTGCTATAACAACCTTCATGATGCCTTTGGCCCCTGACTGTTACATGGCCTGTAAACCCACGTAAAGCAAGAACCCTTTCACCCGATGAAGTCTCAGTTTGATGTGATACATAAGGGTCCAGTGTCAGCCATGCTTTGGCTATCTGAATAAACTTTCAGCATCCAGAATCCAGCTTCTGTGTGTGCCTATCTTAATTTTCTGCCTTTGTCCAAGTTCTCAGTTAGGGCACCTTTACAGCAGAGCAGTGCCTCCATTTTGTAGTTAACTCTGCACCCCTTATGATGCCCATTGTAATCCCTGTGATGTCCACTGCAACATCTATGAAATCCTAAAATAATCCCCAGGATGTGATTATGTAAATAAAATTTGAGGTGGGCCTAAGGATGCTTTACCACCCACATGATTCTAGAGCAATATATCACTAAAGAAACTCTTTTGAAACCAGAGTTACAAGTCTTGAAATAGAAGCAGTCAGTGGCTATACTCAGGTCATGCAAATTGTATTTACAATACAGCACATGGCTTTGTACAGGAACTATTATCCTGATTTTCTAACAGAACATAATGTCTACTGACTTCTATGTTACCAACTTAAAACTCAATTGTATCTTAATTTAGTGATGCACCTGATTTCTTTTGAACTACTTGGCCTATTGCACTAAAACATAAATGTGCAATAATTACTGACCCACATTTTTCCCATAGAGAATGTTGATTATAATTTGCCATTATAACCAGCTGGCTATAACGGCAAACATTCACCAGCTTTCTCTGTAAGAAATGTGAGCCACCAACATCTGTAAAGCAAACAGATTTTCCTCACAAACTCACAGTCTGTCAGCTTGGTCCGTCCTCTCACTGTTTGAACTCAGACCTTCAAATAAAATGTCCTGCAAAGAAAAACATGCCTGAAATCAGAACGAGGTACATCAATTTTGTTCTAAATAAATGGAGCCAAGATTTCAATTAGTTGTTCTATTTGAGAGGCTTTCATATTGAAGCAACAAAATAAAACACACAAAGAAACACCGAAAGCAATTTATGCCTGTTTCGAATTTCTCTCACAGAAGCAGGAGTTGAAAATGGCTTTACTAACCTCACTCCTGAAGACCTTGACAGCCAAATAGCAAATTTTACATACTGTTTAAAAGGCAAGACAGTTCCAACTACGAGCTGGAAACAATCAGAGGTATCATAGCAAGCATTGACAGGCAAACCTCATAATCTTTGGGCTATCTGAAAGTGCTGAAGGGTCTACTCCAGTTCAGTTTGTGCAGCAACCCTGGAGAAATTGGCAGGACCTTCCTCAAATGCCCTAAGCTACACAGTGGAGCAGGCACATCATGACTTGAGTGCAAAACCACCCTCTGGGTCACCATCCCACCCCTTCATTATGAAACTTTTAAACTTCCTTGACAAGCAGCATGTATTAAATACGTTTTGTGATACACAGTCACTTTCCTGGGAGGGAAACAGGATCTGTATTTTTCAGGACCTACCAGCCTTGGTGCACCAAAACATACAGCATTTCATCCTCTTGTGGCTAATCTAATCCCTGCAGGCATAAACTTCTGCATGTTATACCCAGCCCATCTGCAAGTGCAGGGTACAAGACAGTTGGTGCTCCTTTGAGGAGAGTCAACAGCCACTAAGGAGCTCCAGCAACTTCTCCCGGACTTATTCTCAATGAAATTACTTTGTCTTTGTCTCAAGGCTTTGCTTTCTGCTATTGTTGCCTGTGATGAGGGATTCTTAGCATTTAGGACCTTATTTTCATCTATGGTTTACCCTGTTGGTTGTCGGTTTTAACCGATGAGGACTGCAAATTCTGTTCTGCTACTGCCTCAGCATGCTGAACAAGGCTTTTAAGCGGACCTTGGTGATACCAGTGCAATCCAATCTGCTGTTTCTGCATTAATTCCCTTTGCAGTGCCTTCCATTCTGTGCCTGGGATCTTGCTGCCGGTGGACCTGTTTTTTTTTTTTACTCCTATCCGCTTTTCCTATTTGGCTGGGCTCACCGCAGTTCACTATCCTGATTTGAATCCAGACCAGGATGAGCACCGACATCGCATGTGGATTGTATTTTCCTTTGCAAGAGAATCATCACAAAGGAGATATCACAAGAATGCTGTTTATGGTGACATTGTGATTTTCTTTTGATGGTGCAATGTTATCTCTGCTGAATTGGGGACTTTTCTCCATAGTTTCTTATTAGCAACTCTATGTTGGCATTGAGAGCCTGTGTAAAACTTTACTTTTTGTTGTATCTGTTTCATCAGTTGCAGATAATTCTGCAAGCACCCAAGCTCTGTTTCTTTGGCTCCAAGTATTATGTTTGCTGGGGAATTTGGATTTGTGCACCACACTTTATTTATGATCTCCAGCAGAACTCGAATCCCTCCAGCACAGATAAGCTGTCTGATTGAACTCATATGCTGCGTTTATATAATTTTACATGCTTGATGTTAATTTTAAGGATTCATAGTACTTGATATCAGAGGGTTATGGTGTAGTGTTTTTGATATTTAGGCAGTTTGACTATTGTGGCGGGTGGGGCTCTGGGCAGTGAGGTGTTGACCCTGGACAGCCTCATGAACCGAGTTCAGGGGAGGGGGTTGTCATTACCTCAGTCCTGGGTGGAATACTATGCCTTCATTTATTGCTTATATTGACCTGTATGCAGGGGGGTGGATTGGTTATACCAGCCCTGGTCTATGATGGATGGCAGACTTGGACCTTTTTTTCCCTCGTTCTTTCCAGAATGTCCCAGGTGGTTTGATGCCTGCCTTTTTGTTCCTGGTTACATAAGGTCCCATTGGTTTGCCTTGCCACCCCCCGACATTTGAGTTCTTATTGCTGATACACAAGCATGACTTTTCTCAATGGTACTTGGTTCCTTTTAATATTCAGGGTTGGGAGGAGGGTGGGTGGAGACTGTTTATTATTTGTGATGATTACTTGTTCTTACACTATGTACATCAGTCATTTCACTGAGGCAGGGTGGTGGAGGGGTTTGTGGGATTCTCTTGTTATCAGGGGTGCTGTCTCTTTTAAGGGCTGCTGGGCATTTTATAATTGTTGAGAGGTGAGGGCTTTTTGTGTCATTGCTTCTGGACAATCTTTATTATGTACTTTCTACTTATCTCAGAGTTGGGAAGGTGGAGAAGGTGGTGCCGGAGACCCTTTACATGCCATCGGTAATAAAGGTATATAGTTCTGGTAAATTTCACTTCATTTTTCATTTTTACCCTCACTCTTTCCCTGATGGCATTACTGTTTAAGTTTTACTCATGGAATATAAAGAGTGCCCAATCTCCCATTAAAAGAGAGAACATTTTATTACATTACGTAAGCTTGATGTGGACGTGGCCTTTCTACATAAACCCATCTGCCACCCTCCCAGGTTCTGCTTTTTAGGCATTTCTGGGTAGGGCAGGCTTTTGGTGTGTGTGTCGACTCATGCAAGTGGGGGGTGGCTATACTGATAGCAAGGCATGTTCCTTCCACCTGCTCCAAGAAATTTCTGACATGCTTGGTGGGTTCCTTATCCTGCAGGCTCTTATGGGTCACCTGGGGTTATTTTATGTAGGTATATGGCCCTATGTCCGATGGTTCTGCTTTTTGCCTCTCTAATGTCTACCTTGCGCCCTGGACCTCTCCCCTGCTGCTAAGGGAGACTGGAGACATGTACATAACAATCAATTAGATTGGTTAGATGCCCATACCCTAATTCTATCACCAGGTCAGATTGCTTTGTGGGACCTGATGGATACCCTTGGACTTGTTGATCCATGGTGGCTACTGAATTTGAGGCCTGTGGGAATACTTGTTTCATTCACTTCCTTATAAAACATTCTCGAGGACTGACTGTTTTTGTTGCGACCGAGTATCTGTCTGGCAGTAGTTGCTTGTCACTATCTGGCCAAAGTTGTCTCCAATCATCATCCTACTTTATTCGAGTTATGCTGGTTCCTCTTTGCTACGGATAAAGTATGGTGTTTCAGCAGTTAGTTGCTTAGATCAAGGCCATAATTCAGCATCTCCAGAACTTTATTTCCTCTTTCCTGAAACTTAACTCTTCCTGCTATCCTAAGTTAGATTTTCTCTAGGGTGTGCTTAAATGTCTCGTGTGAACTTATTCGGCTAGCCACTATCCGAAGATGATCACCTTGAGAGCTTTGTCTTCCCTTCTAGACCAGATATGATTGATAGAAAGGCAGCTTTTTTGTCCTTGTCCCAGTCTGATTGGGATCAACTGGATGCTACCTGCTCCAAGTACCATACTCTGTTAGGGAGAAAGCAGAGCATATAATTATGTGCTCCAAGGTTCGATACTTTGTTCAGGGGAGAAGGCAGGAAATTGTTGGCTCTGCATCTCTGATCCCAAGCAGCTTACAGAATTGTTTCTCTCTTTGGAATGCCTCAGGCCATCTTCTTACTTCCCTCGTGATATTGTTGACAATTTTGAGACTATTATATGGCCTTGTATCAGCCTTCTTCATCTTCCCCTTCAATGCAGCCACCTTGATGCATTTTACAGGTTACAGACCTCCCCAACTGACCCTCCCTCAAGTAGATACTCTGCAAGCTCCTCTGTCCCTCTCTGAAATTCTGTCTGCCATTGACTGTCTCTCGCTGGACAAGGCTCCAGGTCCGGATGGGTACACCACTGACTTTGATAAGGCTTTCAAACATCACATAGCCCCTGTTCTCCTTGACACCTTTAATTACATTTTCAAGAGGTCTCTCAGATTTCTCTTACCGAGGCCACTTTTGTGGTGTTGCGAAGCCTGGTCAGGATCCGTTGTTGGTCTCAAACTATGGCCCATATCCCTTATTAATGTTGAAATTAAGATTCTCACAAAAGTGTTGGCTGGAAAGTTGAACAAAGTTTGGCATGCACTTATTATTTGAGAACAGGTGAGCTTTGTGGAGGATCAGCTCTCAGCGGACCATCTTACGTACTCTAGCCCATCTTATCTCTGCATCCAGTGACTTAGAAGACCCATGGTGTTGATTTCCCTGGACACAGAGAAAGCTTTAATAAGGTCTCCTGGGAGTAACTGTTCAATGTTCTACTCAGGTTTCATATTACACCCACCTTTGTTCATTGGGTTCAGGTGTTATACCCCATCCCTCTGCTTGTATCCTCTGTAATGGAGTATTGTCTGCCCTTTTCAGTTGTACCAAGGAAACAGGCAGGTTGTCCTCACTCCCTTTCCTTTTCAATCTCTTTCTTGAACCACTGCTTCAGAAGATTAAGATCACCCCCAGTGACAGGTATTCTTGTGGGACCCTTCCAATACAAGATTTCAGTTTATGCAGATGATATCCTGCTTCACCTCACCTCTCCTGCTTCATCCTTATCTGTGGCTTTGGTCATTCTGTCAGATTATGGTGCATTCTCAAACTACAAACTAAATCTGGCTAAGATGGAGGTGATGCCGCTCAACGGTATTACCTTGAGGTCTGAGGTGGACCATCTTGGATTAGTTTGGATCTCGATAAACTTAAATATCTGGGTAAGTACATTAGTATTTCCTTCTAAATAGAAGCGATACAACCTTGATGCCATGGTTCATACTATTCATAATTATTTGCAACATTGGAATCTTTTGCCCCTGTCCTCTGGGGCCACATTAGTATAGTTAAAATGAACATTCTCCCTGTCTTCTTTAGCCATTATATATGTATAAGTATGTCTTACCAAAGTCCTGGTTCCTACAGCTTGATAGGATTAGCTCCTCCTTTCTGTGGCATGGTAAGACCCCTGAAGGACTTTCTTTAAACTGATACGGTCTAAAGATCATGGGGGACTTCAGGTGCCCAATTTCTACCTCTGTTATCTCTCTATTCATGGTTCCCAGTTCTTCCACTGGATACGGCACTATTCAGATGATGACTCTTCTATCTATAAGCCTGTGGTTACAGACAGAACAAATTCTTTGCTTTTAAATGGACTGAACAGTCACTCTCTTCTACATTTCCCCAAGAAACTTCCTAAATCTTTATGTGGCTCCTGATAGAGGCATCAGTATGGGCTCACTTAAAATTTTCTGCACTGCTCAAATTGCAGTCTCACAGGGATATCTCCCAACCCCTTGTTGGCAATCTGAAATTTTGCATTGGTGGCCATACTCTTACAACCTTATTCTGGCCTTTTGTTGCTGTAGACAAGGTATCAGACCTGGTAGTTGATAAGAATCTTTTGACATTTCAAGAAGCCAGATTTCAGTTTCAGCTGCTCTCCTCTGCTTGTTTCAAATATCTTCAGCTTTCCCATATGCTGGTGTCCTACTTTGGCTCTGGGACCTGGGGAGATTCATATCAAGTGTGCCCTTCTCATGACTTTTCAGCTCCTAATTCCCATGTCATTTCATTCTACTATCATCAGCTCTTAGATTTTTTGCTCCGGTAGAAGGCTCTGTTTTTTATTACTGTGATTAGACACTACCTTCTTTCAGTTCCTTGCATAATTGGACATGCATCTGGAAGCATTTGTACAGATTCATCAAGTGGGATAGATACCATCTCCTTCAGTTTCAGGTTCTGCACAATTTTTATTTTACCCCAAATAAACTACACAAATGGGAAACTGCCCTCAAATATTTGTTTCAGATGTTTCAAAGCACCTGATACCTTGTTACATGTCCTTTGGCCATTTGAGAAGGTTGCCCTTTGGTCTGCAATTCAGGCCTGTGTGGACCTCCTTTTTGGTTTCACTGAAGCCTTTCTTCCAGAGGTTTGTCTGATGGGGTATTATGGAAGAATCTGGTTGGCAATCAATGATACCATATGTCTATTATTTTCCTTTGTGCAAATGGTGACATTGAGACACTGGCTTGATCAAACTATCCCTCCATTACAAAGTGGCTAAAGGAAATACTGTTTGCTTTACAAGCTGAATGGACCATTGCTACCCTGGCTCATAAATCCTCCACATATAGGAAGATCTGGGAACCCCTATGCACGCTGTTAACTTTATAAGTTTCCTCCCATTTTTCATTTATTTATTTTATTTGTAACATTGATGTTCTTTGATTGGTTTACTGGACAACTTGGCACATCAAGCTTCCATTTCACATCCTGAATGTTCTATGTTCTCCTGGTACCCTGGTCTGTGTATATAAATCTCTTTGTTGATGGTCTCCCAGTGGCAGGGTGGGGTGGGTGGCAGGGAGAGGTGGGTCTGTGTGCCTACAGGGCTCATTATCTTCATTAGGGATATGTAGTTTAGTGGTGTTATTATTGCTCTATATTCTTGGGACTTTTCTAATTTACCTGTTATGTGGCCTGACATTTTGTTAACAATTGTTAACTCATTGCCTCCTAGAATACACTTGTAGGCAGCAGTAAATATACTGCAGTGTGTCCCAGAACGACTACAGAACTCACCTACAGACTTCCTGTGTGCCCTAGTAACATCTGGAGACGTCACTCACATGTTTTAATATTACTTGCCAGTGAGAATTGATTAGAATTGACTGCATAGCACCATTAGAAAGGCAATGTTGTGCTGAACAACTTTGCCACTGACACTTGTTATATCATGTTCACTTTAGGAGTTATTCAACATTTGTTTATGACATGATGTGTATGGCAGACATTTGTCCATCAAGAACCATCTAAGTACTTTGAAGAAAACACACTTTTGGGTATCTCAGCCAGTATAAAACAAACACTGAACTGAGCACAGTTGATTGCATAGCAACATTGAAAAGCAATTTGTGTGAAACAACTTTACCACTAATCGTTGTGTATCATGTATACTTTAGGAGTTATATGCATTTGTTTATGGTATGGTGTGCATGGTTCAGATTTGACCTCAAACCTCACAAATGCACCTTGACTAAAATGGGGAAGTATTTTAAATACTACAGAAATAGCTGTTTTTACAATCAAATTATTAAAACTACATCTAATTTCTGGATGCTTAATTTGGTGTTGATATGTACATATTTCCCAACAAAAATTGCTTATGGTGCATTTTTACTGGATTTTTTTCTTGCTGTTTCAACAAGCATAGAAAAAAAGTAAATCTATTATTACTTGCATACCACCATTGGAAAGGTAATTTTATGCTGAACAAGTTTGACACTCATACTTTGTGTCTAGCAATTATGTTTGTGCTATTATCATTTGTTTGTGACATGCCGATTATGGCTTGATTTTGCTTACAAAGGCCCGGGATTCACTGTTAACAGTATATAGGAGACAAGTGCTGCAACTTCAGAGAGTACCTGTGGCGTCAATGAGTTAAGTTTCTACTGGGGTGGGTGGTGAAATGGGTTGAGGGACTCATGTTTTGTAATCATTCCCACTGTTGTTGTATTTTTGATGGTGTTATTTTCTTTGAAAGTTAATAAAGCATATTCAATTTGATAGGCACCTTGTCACCCATAAGTACCCTCACAGTATTTTCAAAGGCTTAGCAATAGATTTCATTCAACCTAAAAAAACTCTTGCAGCAAAACAAAAGCAGCTTAAAGATTAGCAAAGGACATACATAAAAGTTGCACCTGACAGAAGAAGACATTGAGCTTCTATAGTTCTGGCACACTTTCCAAAGAAAATCCAACAGGTCTGTTAAAGTTCTTATTTTTAACATAGGGCTGCAGTTTGTACTTAGAACTAAAGAACAGTATGACCTTACCTGGGAGACATTGTCGAGGAACAAACACAGAAGGAAATAATTTTGTGGAATACAATGAAAGATAAATGAATACAAGAACAGGAGAGAACCCCTGAGATGTAAGGCCAGTAAAAACAAAGATTTATCAGAACAAAAAAAAAAACACAGAGGGACACAATAACAGCTTACAGACTGTACAAAAGGAACAGGCCACCCAAGATGTTACACAAAGATGCTTCCTTCTACTTAGTGTCAAATATAAGCAAAAAGCAAGACTCATTATGGTTTAGAAACATGGGGTTGGATTTAATAGTCATGATGTCCTAAATGAAGCTAGAATCAGGGATTACAGAGTGTAGAAGAATAACAAATCATTCCATGAGAAAAACCACAATACATCATCTTATAAATTGCAGTGTAGCCCCATGGAAGTCCAACAGATCCTGGTGCACAATCAATCAATCACTTTATTTAACCAGGCAAAACAGCATTGAGCAAGCTCATTTTCAAAGTGCTCCTGGACAATTGTACAAAAATAAAATACAATACAGTACAATACAATACAATACATTTTCACAGGTAAGTATACTCAACAATAATGAAGACTTTGAACAAGTAGAATCATAAGGCTCCTACCACTGGCCTGCCAATGTATAACGATGTGCAATACATATAATATTTTACAGGAAAAGGAGAGAAGCCAATAATCCTGGTCGCTCTTCAATGTGATGGTAAGAGACCGGAGAGAGGAAGGCAGGAGGAGGGTGCAGGAGGAAGAGGATGGGGTAAGGGAGGTCAGGGTAAAGTATGATAGAGTGCTGGAAACCCTAAAAAGGGGATCTTTGGTAAAATTAGTTGTAGCAGTTGATAATGGGCAAGGTGCTAATGGCTCAGTGCTGTCTAAAGCTGTTGCATGTTTCTTTCAGTAAAATGGCCAGCAGATCTTTGAATGTGAAAAGGTCTGGAAGTGAGGATAGTTTTAATGAGCTTTGCATGAATTCCAAAGCAATGAGGAGTGAAAAACTTATTGCAGCCGAACCATATGTTGTTTTACTCTGAAATATTTATGGATTGCACAAGAATGTGCAATCCATAAACAACTATTCTGTGCTGTCTGAAGTGAGACAAAGACAAGTCAGTCAGTTACTCACTTTCTCAATAAAAGATGTGGATCAGCCATCAACATCCACAAAAAAAAACACAGTCTCCTTGAACAGACATCCAGCATCCCATGGAGCAGACCTTCTGAAACAGATTGCAATCAGTCTTCAGACCAAGTTGTGCAGTCCACCAGGCAGTGTCCATCACATCTACAACTGCCCACCAACAAAGCCATCAGACACCTAGTCTTCTATGATACAGATAAGGAGGACTAAAAGGTAAGCTAAACTAACATATACAAACTTTGCACATGATTCCTAACCCACACTAAAAATCTCTTTCTCCCCACAGGCATCGTGAGATCTTCAAGCAAGTCTCTGGCAACTCCCTGCAATGACATACCATGCAACCAGAGCCCTTATATCACAACAGAAAATGATTAAAACCCTAGAAAGTTAAAGGACTTAAAAAGTTTAAAATGTTCTTTGTTCAGCAATGTTTAAAGTTTTAGATACCAGTTTTAGTTCAGATGCAACGCGTAGTTACTGAGAGAAGTTACCAAGCGGACCTCACGGTTCCAAGTACTATAAGTGAAGTTCAAACACTACAAAGATTAAAAAAAGAAATATAATGAAATCATTACATTCTTATTCAGTTACTCTATTTTACTGTTACTGAGTTCTGCAATAAAATGCTCAGTTAATGAATCCAGCACTGCAGTCAACTATTCTCTTACCAAATGAGACAATTTTTCAAATAAACATCCTATGGGTGAAAAATGTATGTCAGCTATTATATAAATTAAGATATGGGTAGGTGGTGCAAACTCGAATTTACATACACCCTCGGTGTGGGATACCAAAATAAACCCCTCAGGCTTCTCCCTAAAGGTTTATGGCATCACACACCTAGTCACGTGTAACATTTTGCTATAACCACCTACCCTACATTATTCTCTATATATAAATCTTTTGTGCTTACACAATGCTAATCTAGTTTTTAGAAAGAGACACCTTAGTCACATTTATGCTTTTCATAGTGATCACAGGCCTATGATCATTCTTATCTTCCTGGGTTGCACCTGAAACAAGTCTCAGCTCAGAGTTATTTTCCTGATTATCAAATGTTTAAATAAAACAAATCAAATCTTTAATTATGTATTCTAGTACCACCTTCTAGCTTTTTATTTATTTATCATTTTTCCTGGAGCCTCCATCCTGTCTGTGCCCTGGTCATGGCCCCAGTTTCCACTAACCGCCAAGTCCCGTTAATCCCAGTTACCCCAGCTTGCCCCCGAAGGGCAGGGGCCACAGTGCCGGTTCCCCTAATTTCTGGCACCATGGAACTGGTATCTCACTGGGAGTGCGGTGGCAGTGGCTAATTGAAGCCCCAGGGAGGGCTTCATGTAGACAGAGGCTCACCCTTCCATTTTCTTTAGTTTTCCTCTGAGGAAGGGACATGCAATGATGTCCAGTGTCCACCCCACATCCATTGAGTGCAAGTGCCGGTGTTGTGGGATCCCTGGCCTCTGCTAGGGTCTGTCACATGCCAGGCACTTTCCCTCCCCTGAAGAAGGAGAGCTATCCATAGGATGTCAATCCTTCTCACCCCAGCATGCTCCAGTGACCCAGGTCCATTCTTGAACCCGGACGCAGGTGTTGTGGGTGAAATCCACCACTGCACGGGCGGGCCAGCCTCTAGCTTTTATATAATATCACTTTGATTTTTAAAAGTTTAGATAAAAGTTGCCAGTGGCACTGAGGATTGAGGTGCTGGACACCACACCTCATGCTATGCCAACAACCCAGGTTCAGGACAACCTCAGGTTGCTGGGGTTTCCAGCATGTGGGTGGGAGGGTGGGAGCAAGATCAAGCGTTAGTTTCCTCTCCCAGGAGGGTCACCTGTCCAGATCCCTGCCACCAGATGGAGGTCTGGTGGCTGGTGCAGATGTTAATGGAGTCACTGGTAGGGTGGGGCATCCAATAAGGAGTGATGTGCACTGCCTCCACACACAAGCATCATGTTGGGACACATGAGCCAGGACAGGGACAAAAAGTACAAAACAGAATAAAGTACCTAAGGAAAATAAAATTAATAAAACTCAGATAAAAATATCACTTTGATTTTTTTAAACTGAGAAGAAATAAACAACAGATCTATCTCATGAAAGAAAATTGCTAGTTGTTGTAATATATTTGTGTACATTATTTTAAATGTAAAATAAATGATTAAAGTCCAGATGATTACATGATGTGGTGAACCCTGGCAGTGCAGCTTCTTTTTAAAGCCATGAGCCATTGTGAAAACTTGGGCCACAGGAAATAATGACTGGGATCTGTTGGCCCAGGATACACCATGTATAGGCAGGATATGGAGGGTAGGTAAAGGAAGAGGATAGCCCTCTATATCAGTGGAAGCATTAAATCAGTGGAGGATGGGTCCATCAGGGACAGAATGGGAAATAGAATAGTCAAGGGTTTAGCTCACATCAGCATCAGGTAAGAAACTGTGCATGAGGGTTGTCTATCAATCACTGAGGGGTAACTGCAGTAGAGAATTAGGGGCAAAACCCGAGAGGGATCACAAAGGGTGAGAGTTGCAGTAGTTGGGATCTTAACCCACCAGGTACTAAATGAGACATTCCAATGCAAAGAGCACCAGAAGTCAGACCTTGACAGATACATTGCAGGACTGCCTCGTGATGTAGCTGGTCAAGAAAACCAGAAAGCAGGCCATTCTGGATTTGGTGGTTACCAACTTAGAAACAGTGGACAGACTGTAGGTTGGGGAACCTCTGGAGTCCAGTGACCATAACACACATGGTTAGAGTTGACCCTTGATGCAAGTAAGCTCTTGTCAATGGATGAAGTTCTGGATTTGAGAAGAGCAGACTCTAACAGATGAGGGAATTAGCCTGGGATAGATTAAGTGGAGAGAACAGAATCAGGGAGAGTGGAGGAAAGATGGGGAAAAATAAAGGGGCAATTCTTGAGGCAACAAAGTCATGACTGAGAATGTTAACAAGAGAAGCAGTACAAGAGACCAAGCTGGTTACCTTAAATGGTCTGGAAGGCAGTGAGGGCCAAGAGAAGGTCTTTTACAGGTATGGAAAGAAGCAGGGAGTACCAAGAAAAATATTGAGACCAAGAGGGCAGTCAGGGATGCAAAAGCAGACAAAGAGTTGCATACTGTAGAAGTGGTCTAGGGAGGTGAAAACAGTTTTATTAGATATACAGTATTTGGAAAAAGAAAGACTGAGGCGGAAATGTTAGGCTGACAGAGGCTGGTAGTACAATAGAATAGGATAAGCATAAGGTAGTTATTCTGAATTAATACTTTTGTTAAGTATTCACAAGTGAGGATAGCAAGCCTTTGCCAGGGGTGCTTGCAAAGGCTGCTGAATGAGAATCAGAAATGAGGCAAACTATATCTATAATTCATAGGGTCAGAAAAGGTCTTGCATCCTTGAAGATACCTAGATAAGGCCCAAGGGCCGGATAGGATGCATCCGATGGTGCTCAGGGAACTGGCATTGGAATTAGCTGAATCTCTGGCAGGTCTATTCAATACATCAAGTCAGTTAGGTGCTTCCAAAGTCGGATGGTAGCAGACATGGTTCCGCTACATGAGGGTGAGAACAAGAAGCAATCAGGTAACTACAGACCTGTCAGTCCTACTTCCATTGTGGGTAAACTGATGGAGACGCTAGTCAAAGAGAATTTAGTGGACTACCAGGAGAAAAATGGGCTCCAGGATAGTAAAAGCATGGGTTTATGGCAGGGATGTCTTGTCAGACCAACTTAATACTATTTTTTGACTGGGTAGCTAAGGCAGTGGGTTTTCTCTACTTCAGCTTCAACCAAGGCATTTGACTTGGTGCCACACAAAAGAATGCTGAAAAAGCTAGAGGATCTACTGTAGGTACATCAAAGGATATGGTTAGATGCATGGGAAGTTGGTTGAATGGGAAACAGCAGAGGTAGTGGTAAACAGAGTCAAATCTGGAGACAGGGCAGTCACTAGTAGGATATGCCACAGGATCAGTCCTGGGTCCAGTTCTTTCATTATGTTGATCACTCATCAGTGACATAGGAGAAGGAATGCAGGGCAAGATGTGTCTATTCACTGATGACACTAAACTCTGTCATAAAAGCAGACAGCAAGAAGAGAGCATAAGGAATTTGCAGAGGGACTTGCAAAGGTTGGAGAAGGTGGGCCAAGGTTTGGCAGTTGAAATTCAATGCCAAAAGTGCAAGGTGATGCACACTGGAGCAAGAATCCCAGGATGGAATATTGATTGTTTACTCACCTGGTTAAGATGATTGTGTTGGTGTATATCCATGGCACTTAATTCCATTATAGATAGGATTATTTTCACCTGCCAGTCTGCTAAATGTACATGTGAACTAGGATCACATTTGACCTCCACTTAGCCCTGTAGCTCCCATTGTCTGCAGTTAATTTGTGCATCTGGTGAGGCTAAATCACAGTCTCCTGTACTTTGTTTACAGTTTATTCAACAAGACCAATTTTATGGTGAAAGTGCCAAAAAGTTACAGAATCTTTAAGTTATTAGCAGATTCTGATTTCCTACATAGGAATTTTTAACCATTTAGGCTCATCTACTAACCCTATTTGTTGGCCACAATCTAGTGACCTAGAAGTGTTCTATTAGGTTTGCTATCTTTATTAATGCCTACATAACTGCTAATAAACCTCAGGATACAGGTAGAGAACAGTTTTCTAAATAGGTGCCTTCTTGCTGGCATGGGCTCATGTTGGGTGCTCCTCTTGAGTGGTGGTGTTCTCAACGTGTGTGCTTCAGCAGCCTCTGACTCCAGCAGCTGCAGGCAAACATAGCCACATAATACATATATCATCTATAAGGCCTACATACCTCCTAATACAGTGGGAATTATCTACAGTATGTTTGTGCCCCGGCAGTGGTTCTTGTGGTCTCTCCTGTAGTTACTACATGTAGCATGGTCTTTTCCTGACCAAAGCAGAAACCCTCATGTATGCATACCATCCCTCCAACACTGAACAGAGTCTTATCTAGCATTTTGTTATTGTCAGTGTGCATAACTTTGAACTTTTGGTGTTAAATGTTTAGTTGCCATATTCCAGACAATCACTGTAACCTTTTCAGCCCCTTTAATGATTCTCATTTCCTCTGCAGTATCAATCAGTCCAGACCTTAGAGTCATTTGCAAGGAGACAGATCTTGGCCTGCATTCCCTCCCTATGTTCCAGATGAATATGTTAAATAGCACTGGCCCCCTACTGATCCTTGTGGTACACCTCTTGTTACCCTTCTGACCCTGGAACACCCCATTCATGGCCACCCTGTAAATCCTACTCTGTGACTATTTCCTATCTACCTTGCCTGCTTATCCCTCACATCAAGTAAATACATGCTGATACTGAATTTGCATTTGATGAATGTGACAAATTGTAGCACTTTTACCCTCAATTCAGCCCAGCCTGACTGTTATGCCCTTCTGGTCATTTTGGCCATTAGACAAATGATTAAAATATAACAATAACCCTTCCCAGCTGGTGAGGGCTAATGCTATGGATACTCCTTTCCCTACCCAAGACACTTTTCAACCTCCTCCCCATCCCCAGACAAATGTTCTATTAAAATAATTTCTGGCTCCAGGCACTGTGCCTAGTACTGACTGAGTTTGTTTTAAAAATTCACGGGAATGGGGAGGATGGAAAAGGTTGGAATTCACTGGAATGGACAAGGGGTGGCAAAGGAATGTCTTACCAAATTTTAACCTGCAAGTCCTGCATAACAAGGACCCATGTGTCTTTGTCTGGTGTAGAAAAAAAACAAAGCTGGGGTCCAAATCAAGTCAAACAAAGTTGCCCATTTTCACATTCACTCACCCCTCATCCACAAAGGTACCCACATTTTGAAAAGTCTTCTGTGGGATACAGAACTAAAAGGCTTTGCTGAACCCCAGATATACAGTAGCAGCCAATAGCCTAGTCAGATGACTCAGATATTTCACAATATTTGTAAAAATATTCCCTCTGGTAGCCCCTGCAGCAGAACAGCCAGCAGGAATTTCTCTATGGAAATTTGAGGAACTATCTGACCGTGTTAACTGCTGCAACTGTAATACAGTACAATTGCTGTCTGTTCCCTCTCCACTGCCTTTAACTCAACAAAAATGCCAATCAGGTTCCTGTGGCACAATTAGTCTGCTACAAAGCCATTTTGCCTCCTATCATGAAGCCTGTTGGTCTCCAATGATCCCACTGTACTTACTTTTATACTGATCTACTCTAGATTACCAGTAATTGACGTTACACTTGGGTTAGGTATTTTGATTTATTCTGATTAAGCAGACAGATACTTTATTAGAAGTAGAAGGGGTTTATTTTGGGTTAAAAAGAAGAGAAAGAAAGTCAGTGTGTGTTCTGTGCTGGAAAGGGTACTATTAACTTACTTTGCTAAATCAGTAAGAGGAGAGAGAGACCATAATTGAGGATGTGGCTTTGACAATATAAAAGCAGGTGACTCAAATTACAACTTCCAATTGCTAGCCTTGCTTGTAGAGCAGAAACTGCTAAGTAAAAGATGCTACCATTTTCTTAATAATTTAACACCTCTATCTCAGCAGGACTCAGTGACTGTTGATATTAAGCAGATACTTTATTAGAAGTAGAAGGGAATTATTTAGGGTTAAAAAGAAAGAAAAGAAAGAAAGTCAGTGTGTGTTCTGTGCTGGGAAGGGTACTGTATCAACTTATTTTGCTAAATCAGTAGGAGGAGAGAGCTTAATTGGGTGTGTGCCTTAGACAATATAAAAGCAGGTGACTCAAAATACACACTTCATGTTGCTAGCCTTGCTAGTAGAGCAGAAAGCAGGTAACTAAAAAGCTACCATTTTCTTAATAATTTAACACGTCTATCTCAGCAGGACTCAGTGTCTGTTGAGATTAAGAAGACAGATACTTTATTACAAGTAAAGGGGTCTTATTTAGGGTTAAACAGAAAATAAAAGAAAGAAAGTCATTGTGTGTTCTGTGCTGGTAAGGGTACTGTATCAACTTACTTTGCTAAATCAGGAGGAGGAGGGAGAGAGAGCTTGAATTGAGGGTGGCTTGACAATATAAAAGCAGGTGACTCAAATTATAACTTCATATTGCTAACCTTGCTTGTAGAGCAGAAACAGCTAACAATAAGATGCTACCATTTTCTCAATAATTTAACACCTCTAACTCAGCAGGACTCAGTGACTGTTGAGATTAAGCAAGTACTTTACTAGAAGTAGAAGGGGGTATTATTATTTAGGGTTAAAAAAGAAAAGAAAGAAAGTCAGTGTCTGTTCTGTGCTGGCAAGGGTACTATATCAATTTACTTTGCTAAATCAGTAGGAAGAGATGGAGCTTAATTGGGAGTGTGGTTAGACAATTTAAAAGCAGGTGACTCAAATTACAACTTCCCGTTTCTAGCATTGCTTGTAGAGCAGAAAGCAGCTAACTAAAAGAAGCTACCTTTGTCTTAATAATTTAACACTTCTATCTCAACAGGACTCAGAGACTGTTGAGATTAAACAGACTAATGCTTTATTAGAAGCAGAAGGCGTCTTACTTAGGATTAAAAAGAAAAGAAAAAAGTCAGGGTGTGTTCAGTGCTGGGAACTGTACTGTATCAACTAACTTTGCTAAATCAGTAGGAGGAGATGGAGTTTAATTGGGGCTGTGGCTTAGACAATATAAAGTAGGTAACTCAAATTACAACTTCCTGTTGCTAGTTTTGCTTGTAGAGCAGAAACAACTAACTAAAAGAAGCTACCATTTTCTTAATAATTTAACAGTTTTATCTCAGCAGGACACAGTGTCTGTTGAGATTGAGCAGACAGATACCTTGTTAGAAGTAGAAGATGTTTTATTTAGGGTTAAAAAGGAAAAGAAAGAAAGTCAGTGTGTGTTCTGTGCTGGGAAGGGTACTGTGTCAACTTAATTTTCTAAATCAGTAGGAGGAAAGAGAGCTTAATTGAGGGTGTGGTAATGACAATACAAAAGCAGGTGTCTCAAATTACAACTTCCTATTGCTAGCCTTGCTTGAAGAGCAGTAACAGCTAACTAAAAGATGCTACAATTTTCTTAATAATTTAACACCTCTATCGCAGCAGGACTCAGTGACTGTTGAGATTATGCAGGTACTTTATTAGAAGTAGAAGGGGTCTTATTTAGGTTAAAAAAAAAAAAAGAAAGTCAGTGTGTGTTCTGTGCTGGGAAGGGTTCTGTATCACCTTACCTTGCTAAATCATTAGGAGGAGATGGATCTTAATTGGATGTGTGGCTTAGACAATTTAAAAGCAGGTGACTCAAACTACAACTTCATGTTGCCTAGCTTGCTTGTACAGCAGAAAGCAGCTAACTAAAAAGAAAAACCATTTTCTTAATAATTTAACACCTCTATCTCAGCAGGACTCAGTGACTATAGAGATTAAGCAGACACAGTATTAGAAGTAGAAGGAGTCTTATTTAGGGTTAATAAAGTACGAAAGAACATCAGTGTGTGTTCTGTGCAGGGAAGGGTACTGTATCAACTTACATGGCTAAATCAATAGCAGGAGAGAGAGCTTAACTGGGGTGTGCGTTAGACAATATAAAAGCAGGTGAGTAAAATTACAACTTCTTACTGCTTGCCTTGCTTGAAGAGCAGAAAAGCAGGTAACCAAAAAACGCTACCATTTTCTTAATAATTTAACATTTCTATCTCAGCAGGACTCAGTGTCTGTTGAGATTAAGCAGAGATACTTTATTACAAGTAGAAGGAGTCTTATTTAGGGTTAAACAAAAAGAAAAAGAAAGAAAGAAAGTCAGGGTGCGTTATGTGCTGGGAAGGTACTGTATCAACTTACTTTGCTAAATCAGTAGGAGGGAGAGAGAACCTTAATTGAGGTGTGGCTTTGACAACATAAAAGCAGGTGACTTAAATTACAACTTCATATTGTGAGCCCTGCTTGAAGAGGAGAAACAGCTATCTAAAGATGCTACCATTTTCTTAATAATTTACCACCTCTATCTCAGCAGGACTCAGTGACTGCTGATATTAAGCATATACTTTATTAGAAGTAGAAGGAATTATTTAGGGTTAAAAGAAAAAAGAAAGTCAGTGAGTGTTCTCTGCTGGGAAGGATACTGTATCAACTTACTTCTAAATCAGGAGGAGGAGAGAGCTTAATTGGGTGTGTGCCTTAGACAATATAAAAGCAGGTGACTCAAATTACAAACTTCATGTTGCTAGCCTTGCTTGTAGAGCAGAAAGCAGGTAACTAAAAAGCTACCATTTTCTTAATAATTTAACACGTCTATCTCAGCAGGACTCAGTGACTGTTGAGATTAAGCAGTACTTTAATAGAAATAGAAGGGGTATTATTTAGGGTTAAAAAAGAAAAGAAAGAAAATCAGTGGGTGTTCTGTGCTGGCAAGGGTACTGTATCAATTTACTTTGCTAAATCAGTAGGAGGAGATGGAGCTTAATTGGGAGTGTGGCACAGACGATTTAAAAGCAGGTGACTCAAATTACAACTTCCATTTTCTACCATTGCTTGTAGAGCAGAAAGCAGCTAACTAAATGAAGCTACCATTGTCTTAATAATTTAACACTTCTATCTCAACAGGACTCAGTGACTGTTGAGATTAAGCAGACAAATGCTTTATTAGAAGTAGAAGGCATCTTACTAAGGGTTAAAAAGAAAGAAAGTCAGGGTATGTTCAGTGCTGGGAACTGTACTGTATCAACTACATTGCTAAATCAGTAGGAGGAGATGGAGTTATATTGGGGCTGTGGCTTAGACTGTATAAAAGTAGGTGACCCAAATTACAACTTCCTGTTGCTAGTTTTGCTTGTAGAGCAGAAACAATAACTAATAGAAGCTACCATTTTCTTAATAATTTAACAGTTCTATCTCAGCTGGACTCAGTGTCTGTTGAGACTGAGCAGACAGATACCATGTTAGAAGTAGAAGATGTTTTATTTAGGGTCAAAAAGGAAAAGAAAGAAAGTCAGCGTGTGTTCTGTGCTGGGAATGGTACTGTATCAACTTAATTTACAAATCAGTGGGAGGAAACAGAGCTTAATTGAGGGTGTGGCTATGACAATATAAAAGCAGGTGTCTCAAATTACTTACTTCTATTGCTAGCCTTTCTTGTAGAACAGAAACAGCTAACTAAAAGCTGCTACCATTTTATTAATAATTTAACACCTCTACCTCAGCAGGACTCAGTGACTGTTGAGATTAACAAGTACTTTATTAGAAGTAGAAGGGGGTCTTATTTATGTTTAAAAAAGAAAAGAAAGTCAGAGTGTGTTCTGTGCTGGGAATGGTACTGTATCCACTTACTTTTCTAAATCAGTAGGAGGAGATGGAGCTTAATTGGTGGTGTGGCTTAGACAATTGAAAGCAGGTCACTCAAATTACAACTTCCTGTTGCTAGCCTTGTTTAGAACAGAAAGCAGCTAACTAAAAGAAGCTAACATTTTCTTAATAATTTAACACATCTATCTCAACAGGACTCGTGTCTGTTGAGATTAAGGAGACAGATGCTTTATTAGAAGTAGAAGACGTCTTATTTAGGGTTAAAAAAAGAAAGAAACTCAGTGTGTTTTGTGTTGGGAAGGGTACTGTTTCACCTTACCTTGTAAATCAGTAGGAGGAGATGGAGCTCAATTGGATGTGTGGCTTAGACAATTTAAAAGCAGGTGACTCAAATTACAGCTTTCTGTTGCTAGCCTTGTTTGTCGAGCAGAAAAGAGCTAACTAAAAGAAGCTTCAATTTTCTAAATAATTTAACACTTCTATCTCAGCAGGATCCAGTGTCTGTTGAGATTAAGCACACAGATACTTTATTACATGTAGAAGGGTCTTATTTAGGGTTAAAAAGAAAAAGGAATAAAGTTAGTGTGTGTTCTGTGCTGGGAGTGGTCCTGTAACACCTTACTTTGCTAAATCAGTAGGAGGAGATGGAGCTTAATTGGGGTGTGACGTAGACAATATAAAAGTAGGTGACTAAATTACAACTCCTGTTGCTAGTTTTACTTGTACAGCAGAAGCAACTAACTAAAAGAAGATACTCATTTTCTTAATAATATAACACTTCTATCTCAGCAAGACTTAGTGTATGTTGAGATTATGAAGACAGATACATTATTAAGTAGAAGAGGTCTTATTTAGGGATAAAAAGAAAGAAAAGAAACTCAGTGTGTGTTCTGTGCTGGGAAGGGTACTGTACCAACTTACTTTGCTAAATAAGTAGGAGGAGATAGAGCTTAATTGGGGTGTGGCTAGACAATATAAAAGTAGGTTCCTAAAGTTGCAACTACCTGTTTCTAGCCTTGCTGGTAGAGCAGAATGCAGCTAACTAAAAGAAGCTACCATTTTTTTTATAATTTAACACTTCTATCTCAGCAGGACTCAGTGTCTGTTGGGATTGAGCAGACAGATACTTTATTAGAAGTAGAAGGATTTATTTCGGGTTAAAAAAGAAGAAAGAAAGTCAGTGTGTGTTCTGTGCTGGAAAGGGTACTGTATTAACTTACTTTGCTAAATCAGTAAGAGGAGAGAGAACCATAATTGAGGATGTGGCTTTGACAATATAAAAGCAGGTGACTCAAATTACAACTTCAATTGTAGCCTTGCTTGTAGAGCAGAAACTGTTAACTAAAAGATGCTACCATTTTCTTAATAATTTAACACCTCTATCTCAGCAGGACTCAGTGACTGTTGATATTAAGCAGATACTTTATTAGAAGTAGAAGGAATTATTTAGGGTTAAAAAAGAAAAGAAAGAAAGTCAGTGTGTGTTCTGTGCTGGGAAGGGTACTGTGTCAACTTATTTTGCTAAATCAGTAGGAGGAGAGAGCTTAATGGGTGTGTGCCTTAGACAAATATAAAAGCAGGTGACTCAAAATACAAACTTCATGTTGCTAGCCTTGCTAGTAGAGCAGAAAAAGCTAACTAAAAAGCTTCCATTTCTTAATAATTTAACACGTCTATCTCAGCAGGACTCAGTGTCTGTTGAGATTAAGAAGACAAATACTATTCACAAGTAAAAGGGGTCTTATTTAGGTTAAACAGAAAATAAAGAAAATCATTGTGTGTTCTGTGCTGGGAAGGTGCTGTATCAACTTACTTTGCTAAATCAGGAGGAGGAGGAGAGAGAGCTAATTGAGGGTGTGGCTTTGACAATATAAAAGCAGGTGACTCAAATTATAACTATATTGCTAACCTTGCTTGTAGAGCAGAAACAGCTAACAATAGATGCTACCATTTTCTCAATAATTTAACACCTCTAACTCAGCAGGACTCAGTGACTGTTGAGATTAAGCAAATACTTTACTAGAAGTAGAAGGGTGTATTATTATTAGGGTTAAAAAGAAAAGAAGAAAGTCAGTGTCTGTTCTGTGCTGGCAAGGTACTATATCAATTTACTTTGCTAAATCAGTAGGAAGAGATGGAGCTTAATTGGGAGTGTAACTTGAACAATGTTAAAAGCAGGTGACTCAAATTACAACTTCCCGTTTCTAGCATTGCTTGTAGAGGCAGAAAGCAGCTAACTAAAGGCTACTTTGTCTTAATAATTTAACACTTCTATCTCAAAAAGGACTCAGAGACTGTTGAGATTAAGCAGACAAATGCTTTATTAGAAGCAGAAGGCGTCTTACTTAGGATTAAAAAGAAAGAAAAAAGTCAAGGTGTGTTCAGTGCTGGGAACTGTACTGTATCAACTAACTGCTAAATCAGTAGGAGGAGATGGAGTTTAATTGGGGCTGTGGCGTAGACAATATAAAAGTAGGTAACTCAAATTACAACTTCCTGTTGCTAGTTTTGCTTGTAGAGCAGAAACAACTAACTAAAAGAAGCTACCATTTTCTTAATAATTTAACAGTTTTATCTCAGCAGGACACAGTGTCTGTTGAGATTGAGCAAACAGATACCTTGTTAGAAAAGAAGAATGTTTTTATTTAGGGTTAAAAAAGGAAAAGAAAGAAATAAAGTCAGTGTGTTCTCAGTTGGGAAGGGTACTGTGTCAACTTAATTTTCTAAATCAGTAGGAGGAAAGAGAGCTAATTGAGGGTGTGGTAATGACAATACAAAAGCAGGTGTCTCAAATTACAACTTCCTATTGCTAGCCTGGCTGAAGAGCAGTAACAGCTAACTAAAAGATGCTACAATTTCTTAATAATTTAACACCTCTATCGCATGAAAGGACTCAGTGACTGTTGAGATTATGCAGTACTTTATAAGTAGAAGGGCTCTATTTAGGTTAAAAAGAAAAAAAGAAAGTCAGTGTGTGTTCTGTGCTGGGAAGGGTCTCTATCACCTTACCTTGCTAAATCATTAGGAGGAGATGGATCTTAATTGGATGTGTGGCTTAGACAATTTAAAAGCAGGTGACTCAAACTACAACTTCATGTTGCTAGCCTTGCTTGTACAGCAGAAAGCAACTAACTAAAAGAAGAAACCATTTTCTTAATAATTTAACACCTCTATCTCAGCAGGACTCAGTGACTATAGAGATTACAGACACAGTATTAGAAGTAGAAGGAGTCTTATTTAGGGTTAATAAAGCAACGAAAAGAACATCAGTGTGTGTTCTGTGCAGGAAGGGTACTGTATCAACTTACATGGCTAAATCAATAGCAGGAGAGAGAAGCTTAACTGAAGTGTCGTTAGACAATATAAAAAGCAGGTGAGTAAAATTACAACTTCTTACTGCTTGCCTTTGAGAAGAGCAGAAAGCAGGTAACCAAAAACGCTACCATTTCTTAATAATTTAACATTTCTATCTCAGCAGGACTCAGTGTCTGTTGAGATTAAACAAGTGAATACTTTATTACAAGTAGAAGGAGTCTTATTTAGGGTTAAACAAAAAGAAAAGAAAGAAAAGTCAGGGTACGTTATGTGCTGGGAAGGGTACTGTATCAACTTACTTTGCTAAATCAGTAGGAGGGGAGAGAGAGACCTTAATTGAGGGTGTGGCTTTGACAACATAAAAGCAGGTGACTTAAATTACAACTTCATAGTGCGAGCCCTGCTTGAAGAGGAGAAACAGCTATCTAAAAAGATGCTACCATTTTCTTAATAATTTACCACCTCTATCTCAGCAGGACTCAGTGACTGTTGATAATGACATATACTTTATTAGAAGTAGAAGGGAATTATTTAGGGTTAAAAAGAAAAAAGAAAGTCAGTGAGTATTCTCTGCTGGGAAGGATACTGTATCAACTTACTTTTGCTAAATCAGGAGGAGGAGAGAGAGCTTAATTGGGTGTGTGCCTTAGACAATATAAAAGCAAGGTGACTCAAATTACAAACTTCATGTTGCTAGCTTTGCTTGTAGAGCAGAAAGCAGGTAACTAAAAAGCTACCATTTTCTTAATAATTTAACACGTCTATCTCAGCAGGACTCAGTGACTGTTGAGATTAAGCAAGTACTTTTAATAGAAATAGAAGGGGTATTATTTAGGGTTAAAAGAAAAGAAAAGAAAATCAGTGGGTGTTCTGTGCTGGCTAAGGGTACTATGATCAATTTACTTTGCTAAATCAGTAGGAGAGATGGAGCTAATTGGGAGTGTGGCACAGGACCATTTAAAAGCAGGTGACTCAAATTACAAATCCATTTTCTACCATTGCATGTAGAGCAGAAAGCAGCTAACTAAATGAAGCTACCATTGTCTTAATAATTTAACACTTCTATCTCAACAGGACTCAGTGACTGTTGAGATTAAGCTGAACAAATGCTTTATTAGAAGTAGAAGGCATCTTACCAAGGGTTAAAAAAGAAAAGAAAGTCAGGGTGTGTTCAGTGCTGGGAACTGTACTGTATCAACTTACATTGCTAAATCAGTAGGAGGAGATGGAGTTATATTGGGGCTGTGGCTTAGACTGTATAAAGTAGGTGACCCAAATTACAACTTCCTGTTGCTAGTTTTGTATGTAGAGCAGAAACAACTAACTAATAGAAGCTACCATTTTCTTAATAATTTAACAGTTCTATCTCAGCTGGACTCAGTGTCTGTTGAGACTGAGCAGACAGATACCATGTTAGAAGTAGAAGATGTTTTATTTAGGGTCAAAAAGGAAAAGAAAGAAAGTCAGCGTGTGTTCTGTGCTGGGAATGGTACTGTATCAACTTAATTTGCTAAATCAGTGGGAGAAACAGGCTTAATTGAGGGTGTGGCTATGACAATAAAAGCAGGTGTCTCAAATTACTACTTCCTATTACATAGCCTTTCTTGTAGAACAGAAACAGCTAACTAAAGCTGCTACCATTTATTAATAATTTAACACCTCTCCTCAGCAGGACTCAGTGACTGTTGAGATTAAGCAAGTACTTTATTAGAAGAAGAAGGGTCTATTTATGTTTAAAAAAAGAAAAGAAAGTCAGAGTGTTCTGTGCTAGGAATAGTACTGTATCCACTTACTTTTCTAAATCAGTAGGAGGAGATGGAGCTTAATTGGTGGTTGGCTTAGACAATGGTGAAAAGCAGGTCCTCAAATTACAACTCTACTGTTGCTAGCCTTGCTTGTAGAACAGAGCACAGCTAACTAAAAGAAGCTAACATTTTCTTAATAATTTAAGACATCTATCTCAACAGGACTCCGTGTCTGTTGAGATTAAGGAGACAGATGCTTTATTAGAAGTAGAAGACGTCTTATTTAGGGTTAAAAAAAAAAAGAAACTCAGTGTGTTTTGTGCTGGGAAGGGTACTGTTTCACCTTACCTTGGTAAATCAATAGGAGAGATGGAGCTCAATTGGATGTGTGGCTTAGACAATTTAAAGCAGGTGACTCAAATTACAGCTTTCTGTTGCTAGCCTTGTTTGTCGAAAGCAGAAAAGAGCTAACTAAAAAGAAGCTTCAATTTTCTAAATAATTAACTTCTATCTCAAGCAGGATCCGAGTGTCTGTTGAGATTAAGCACTAGATACTTTATTACATGTAGAGAGGGTCTTATTTAGGGTTAAAAAAAAAAGGAATAAAGTTGAGTATGATTGTTCTGTGCTGGGAGTGGTCCTGTAACACCTTACTTTTGCCTAAATCAGATAGGAGGAGATGGAGCTTAATTGGGGGTGTGGCGGTAGACAATAAAAAGTAGGTGACTCAAATTACAACTCCTGTTGCTAGTTTTACTTGTACAGCAGAAGCAACTAACTAAAAGAAGATACCATTTTCTTAATAATATAACACTTCTATCTCAGCAAGACTTAGTGTATGTTGAGATTATGAAGACAGATACATTATTAGAAGTAGAAGAGGTCTTATTTAGGGATAAAAAGAAAAGAAAGAAACTCCAGTGTGTGTTCTGAGCTGGAAGGGTACTGTACCAACACTTTACTAAATAAAGGGGAGGAGATAGGAGCTTAATTGGGGGTGTGGCTTAGACAATATAAAAGTAGGTTCCTAAAGTTGCAACTACCTGTTTCTAGCCTTGCTGGTAGAAACAGAATGCAGCTAACTAAAAAGAAGCTACCATTTTTTTTATAATTTAACACTTCTATCTCAGCAGGACTCAGTGTCTGTTGGGATTGAGCAGACAGATACTTTATTAGAAGTAGAAGGGGATTTATTTCAGGTTAAAAAAAGAAGAGAAAGAAAGTCAGTGTGTGTTCTGTGCTGGAAAGGGTACTGTATTAACTTACTTTGCTAAATCAGTAAGAGGAGAGAGAAAACCATAATTGAGGATGTGGCTTTGACAATATAAAAGCAGGTGACTCAAATTACAACTTCCAATTGCTAGCCTTGCTTGTAGAGCAGAAACTGCTAACTAAAAGATGCTACCATTTTCTTTAATAATTTAACACCTCTATCTCAGCAGGACTCAGTGCACTCATGATATGAAGAATACTTTATTAGAAGTAGAAGGAATTATTTAGGTTAAGAAAAGAAAGAAAGTAAAGTAGTATGTTCTGTGCGGAAGGGTACTATGTCAACTTATTTTGCTAAATCAGTAGGAGGAGAGAGAGCTTAATTGGGTGTGTGCCTTAGACAATATAAAAGCAGGTGACTCAAAATACAACTTCATGTTGCTAGCCTTCACAGTAGAGCAGAAAGAAGCTAACTAAAAAGCTTCCATTTTCTTAATAATTTAACACGGCTATCTCCAGCAGGACTCAGTGTCTGTTGAGATTAGAAGACAGATACTTATTCACAAGTAAAAAGGGTCTTATTTAGAGTTAAACAAAAATAAAAGAAAGAAAGTCAGTGTGTGTTCTGTGCTGGGAAGGGTACTGGTATCAACTCACTTTGCTAAATCAGGAGGAGAAGGGGAGAAAGAGCTTAATTGAGAAAGTGTGGCTTTGACAATATAAAAAGCAGGTGACTCAAATTATAACTTCATATTGCTAGCCTTGCTTGTAGAGCAGAAACAGCTAACAATAAGATGCTACCATTTTCTTAATAATTTAACACCCCAACCAGCAGGACTCAGTGACTGTTGAGATTACAGGTACTTTAATAGGAAGTAGAAGGGGGAATATTTAGGTTAAAAAAAAAAAAAGAAATAGTGTGTGCACCAGTTGGCAAGGGTACTGTATCAACTTACTTTTGCTAAATCAGTAGGGAAGAGATGGAGCTTAATTGGAGTGTGGTTTGGACAATTTAAAAGCAGGTGACTCAAATTACAACTTCCTGTTTCTAGCATTGCTTTGTAGAGCAGAAAGCAACTAACTAAAAGAACTACCTTTGTCTTAATAACTTGTACTTCTATCTCAACAGGACTCAGAGACTGTTGAGATTAAGCAGACAAATGCTTTATTAGAAGCAGAAGCGCCTTACTTAGGATGAAAAAGAAAAGAAAGAAAGTCAGGTGTGTTCAGTGCTGGAACTGCAACAGTATCAACTAACTTTGCTAAATCAGTAGGAGGAAATGGAGTTTAATTGGAGGCTGTGGCTTAGACAATATAAAAGTAGGTAACTCAATTACAACTTCCTGTTGCTAGTTTTGCTTGGAGAGCAAACAACTAACTAAAAAGAAGCTACTTACTTTAATAATTTAACAGTTTTATCTCAGCAGGACACAGTGTCTGTTGAGATTGAGCAGAAGAATACCTTGTTAAAGGAAGATGTTTTATTGAAGAAAAAGAAAAGAAAGAAAGTCAGCGTGTGTTCTGTGCTGGGAAGGGTACTGTGTCAATAAATTTTCAAAATCAGTAGGAGGAAAGAGAGCTTAATTGAGGGTGTGGTATAATAATAAAAGCAGGTGTCTCAAATTACAACTTCTCATTGCTAGCCTTGCTTGTAGAGCAGTACACAGCTGACTAAAGTTGCTAAAATTTCAATAATTTAACACCTCTATCTCAGCAGGACTCAGGACTGTTGAGATTATGCAGGTACTTAATAGAAAGTAGAAGGGGTCTTATTTAGGGTTAAAAAAAGAAAAGAAAGAAAGTCAGTGTGTGTTCCAAAGGTGAAGGTTCTGTATCACCTTACCTTGCTAAATCATTAGGAGGAGATGGATCTTAATTGGATGTGATTAGACAATTTAAAAGCAGGTGACTCAAACTACAACTTCATGTTGCTAGCCTTCGCTTGCAAAGCAGAAAGCAGATAACCAAAAGATGAAACCATTTTCTTAATAACTAAACACCTCTATCTCAGCAGGACTCAGTGACTATAGAGATTAAGCAAGACACAGTATTAGAAGTAGAAAGTCTTATTTAGGGTTAATAAGTAAAGAAAGAACATCAGTGTGTGTTCTGTGCAGGAAGGGTACTGTATCCTTACATGGCTAAATCAATAGCAGGAGAGAGCTTAACTGGGGTGTGCGTTAGACAACATAAAAAGCAGGTGAGTCAAATTACAACTGTACTACTTTTATAATTTAACACTTTATCTCAGCAGGACTCAGTGTCTTTTGGGATTGAGCAGAAGAACTTTATTACAAGTAGAAGGGGACTGTTAGGGTTAAACAAAAAGAAAGAAAGAAAAGTCAGTGTGTTCTGTATAGGAAGTGTAGCTATCAAATTCAATTTAATAAATCAGTATTGGAATGGAGCTTAATTGGGGGTGTGGCTTATACAATATAAAAGCAAATAGACTCAAATTACAACTTCCTGTTGCCAGCCTTGCATGTAGAGCAGAAAGCAGCAAACTAAAAGAATCTTCCATTTCTTAATAAAATAATTGTTCTCTGCAGGACTCAGTGTTTGTTGAGATTAAGCAGACAGATATTTTATTAGAAGTAGAAGGGTCTTATTTAGGTTTAAAAAAAAAAAAAGCAAGTAAGTTTGTAGTTCTTTCCTGCTAAAGGTTCTGTATCAACTTACTTTACTAAAACAGTTTGAGGAGATGGAGCTTAATTGGGGGTGTGGCTTAGACAATAAAAAAGCATGTGAAGCAAATTACAACTTGTTGTTAGCCTTGCTTGCAAGGGCAGAAAGCAGCTAACCAAAAAAAAGCTACCATGTTCTTAAAATTTTAACACTTCTATCTCAGCAGAAGGTCAGTGTCTGTTGGAGACTAAGCAGACAGATTCTTTATTAGAAGTAGAAGGGGTCTTATTTAGGTTAAAGAAAGAAAGTCAGTGTGTGTTCTGTGCTGGGAAGTACTGTATCAACTTACTTTGCTAAATCTGTAGGAGGAGAGATCTTAATTGAGGGGTGGCTTTGGCAATATATAAGCAGGTGATGAAACTAACAACTTTATAGTCTTGCCTTGTAGAGCAGAAACTGCTAAATAAAAGATGCTAACATTTTCAATAATTTAACACCTCTATCTCAGCAGGACCCAGTGACTGATGAGATTGGTAAATACTTTTAGAAGTGAAGATGTCTTTAGGATTTAAAAAAAAAAGAAAGAAAGTCAGTGTGGTCTGGGCTGGGAAGGGTACTGTATCAACTTACTTTGCTAAATTTGTTGGAGGAAATGGAGTTTAATTGGGGGTGTGGCTTAAGACAATTAAAAGCAAGTGACTCAAATTACAACTTCCTGTTGCTAGCCTTGCTTGTAGAGCAGAAAGCAGCTAACTAAAAGAAGCTACCATTTTCTTAATAATTTAACACTTCTATCTGAATAGGACTCAGTGTCTAACTGAGATTAAGCAGACAGATGCTTTATTAGAAGTAGAAGGTGTCTTATTTAGGTTAAAAGGAAAAGAAAGAAAAGTCAGTGTGTGTTCTGTTTGGGAAGGGTACTGTATCACCTTACCTTACAAATCTGCAGGAGAAGATGGAGCTGAATTGATGTGGTTTAGCCAGTTTAAAAGAGGTGACTCAAATTACAACTTATTTGCTAGCCTTGCCTTGTCGAGCAGAAAGCAGCTAACTAAAAGAAGCTACTATATTTTCCTAGTAATTTAACACTTATCACAGGAGGACTCAGTGTCTTTTGAGATTAAACGAGACAGACACATTATGAAAGTAGAAGGGGTCTTACTTAGGGTTAAAAAGAACAGAAAGAAAGTCAGTATGTGTTTTGAGGGAAAGGTACTGTATCAACTGACTTTATAAATCAGTAGGAGAAAAGAGTGCTAATTGAGGATGTGGCTTTTGACAATATAAAAGCAGGTGACTCAATTACAACTTATATTGACTAGCCTTGCTTGTTGAGCAACAACAGCAACTAAAAGATGCCACCATTTTCTTAATAATTTAACACCACAATCTATGCAGGCCTAGTAACTGTTGAGATTAAGCAAATACTTCATTAAGTAGAAGGTGTATGATTAAGGGTTAAAAAAAGAAAAGAAAAGAATGTCAGTGTGTGTTTTTCTGCTAGAAGAGGTACTCTATCACCTTACTGTACGAAATCAGTAGGAGGAGATGGAGCTTAATTGGATGTAGCTTAGACAGTATAAAAGTGAGAGACTCAAATTACAACTTCATGTTGCTAGCCTTGTTGTCGAGCAGAAAACAGCTCATTAAGAGAAGCCAACCGCTTTTCCTAATAATTTAACACCTCTATCTCAGCAGGACTCAGTGACTGTTGAGATTAAACAGATACTTTATTAGAAGTAGAATGGGTCTTATTTAAGGTTAATAAAAGAAAAGAAAGAATGATAGTGTGTGTCTGTGCTGGGATGGGTACTGTTCCAACTTACTGTAAACCAGAAGGAGGAGAGAAGCGCAATGGGGATGGCTTAGACAATAGAGAAGCGGTGACTCAGATTAGAACTTCATGTTGCTAGCCTTGCTTGTCATGCAGAAAACAGTTAACTAAAAGAATCTCCATTTCTAAATAATTTAACACTTGTCTCAGCAAGACTCAGTGTCTACTTGAGAATAAACGAACAGACACATTATTACAAGTAGAAGGGTCTTATTTACAGTTAAACAAAAAGAAAAAAAGAAAGTCAGTTTTGTGTTCTGTGCTGGGAAGGGTACTGTATCACCTTACCTTGCTAAATCAGTAGGAGGAGATGGAGCTTAATTGGATGTGTAGTTTAACAATTTAAAAGCAGGTGACTCAAATTAAAAACTTCCGGTTACAATCCTTGCTTGTCGAGCAAGAAAGCAGCTAACTAAATGAAGCTACCATTTTCTTAATAATTTATCACTTCTGTCTTCATATGTCTCAGTGTCTGTGAGATTAAGCAGACAGACACTTTAATAGATAGAGAAGGAGTTTTATTTAGGTTAAAAAATGAAAAGAAAGCAAGTCAGAGTGTGTTATGTGCTGGAAGGGTACTGTATCAACTCGTGTTCTGCTAAATCAGTAGGTGGAGAATGAGCATAATTGGGGTGTGGCTCAGACAATATAAAAGTGAGTGAATAAATTACAACTTCATGCTGCTAACGCTGCTTGTAGAGCAGAAAGCAGATACTAACTAATAGAAGCAACCATTTTCTTAATAATTTAACTCTCTATCTCAAACAGGACTCAGTGACTGTTGAGATTATACAGATACTTTAATTACAATTAGAAGGGTTCTTATTTAGGTTCAAAAAGAAAAGAAAGAACGCCAGTGTGTGTTCTGTGCTGGGAAGGAACTGTATCAACTTACTTTACAACTCGGTATGAGGAGAGAGACTGATGTGAGTGTGTCAGACAATATAAAGCAGGTGACTCAGATTAGAACCTCATGTTGCTAGCCTTGGCTTGTAGAGCAGAAAGCAGGTAACTAAAGAAGCTACCATTTTCTTAATATTTTAACACTTCTATCTCACACAGGACTCAGTGTCTGTTGAGATTAAGCAGACAAATACTTTATTACAAGTAGAAGGTGTTGGAATCAGAGTTAAACAAAAAGAAAAGAAAGAAAGACAGTGTAAGTTCTGTGATGGGAAAGGTACTGCATCAACTTAATTTGCTAAATTAGTAGGAGGAGAGAAAGCTAATTGAGGGTCTATCTTTGACAATATAAAAGCAGGTAACTCAAATTACAAATTCATATTATAGCCTTGTTGCAGAGCAAGAAACAGCTAACTAAAAGATGCTACCAATTCCTAATAATTTAACACCTGTATCTCAGCAGGACTCAGTGACTGTTGAGATTAAACAATACTTTATTAGAAGTAGAAGGGTCTTCATTTATGGTTAAAAAAGAACAGAAAGAAAGTCAGTATGTGTTCTGAGTGAGGACGTGTACTGTATCAACTTACTTCTAAAACTAGGAGGAAAGAGTGCTTAATTGAGGTGTGGCTTTGACAATATAAAAGCAGGGACTCAAATTACAACTTCATATTGCTAGCCTTGCTTGTTGAAGCAGAAACAGCTAACTAAAAGATGCTACCATTTCTTCAATAATTTAAACCTCAATCTCAGCAGAGACATAGTGACTGTTGAGATTAAGCAAGTACTTTATTAGAAGTAGAAGGTGCAATATTTAGGGTTAAAAAAAAGAAAAGAAAGAATGTCACTGAGTGTTTTCTGCTGGTAAGGGTACTATATCACCTTACCACAACCAATCAAGTAGCAGGAGATGAACCAATGGATGTGTGGCTTCAAATTACATCTTCCATTGGTAGCCTTGCTTGTAGACCAGAAATTAGCTAACTAAAAGAAGCTGTCATTTTCTTAATAATGTAACACTTCTGTCTCAGCAGGACTCAGTGTCTGTTGAGATTATGTTGACAGATACTTTATTAGAAGTAGAAGAGGTTTTATTTAGGGTTAAACAAAAGAAGAGAAAGGAAGTCAGTGTGTGTTTTGTAATGGGAAGGGTACAGTATCAACTTACTTTGCTAAATCTGTAGAAGGAGAGAGAGCTAAAATGGGGGTTTGGTTTAAACAATATAAAAGCAGGAGCCTCAAATTACAGCTTCCTGTTGCTAGCCTTGCTAGTAGAGCAGAATGCAGCAAACTAAATGAAGCTACCATTTTCTAAATAATTTAACACTTCTATCTCAGCATTACTCAGTGTCTGTTGAGATTAAGCCGACAGATACTTGATTACAAGTAGAAGGGGACTTCATTTGGGTTAAGCAAAAAAGAAAAGAAAGAATGTCAGTGTGTGCTCTGTGCTGGGAAGGGTACTGTATCAACTTACTTTGATAAATCAGTAGGAGGAGAGAGAGCTTAATTGAGGGTGTGGCTTTGACAGTATATAAGCAGGTGACTCAAATTACAATTTCTTATTGCTTGCCTTGCTTGTAGAGCAGAAACAGATAACTAAAAGATGCTACCATTTTCATAATAATTTAACACCTCAATCTTCACAGGACTCAGTGTCTGCTGAGATTAAGGAGGTACTTTATTAGAAGTAGGAGATGTCTTATTTAGGGTTAAAAAAGAAAAGAAATAAAGTCAGTGTGTGTTCTGTGCTGGGAAGGGTAGTGCATCAACTTACTTTGCTAAATCAGTAGGAGTAGAGAGAGCGTAATTAGGGTGTTGCTTAGACAATATAAAAGCAATTGCCTCAAATTACATCTTCTTTTTGCTAGCCTTGCTTGTAGACCAGAAATCAGCTAACTAAAAGAAGATGCCATTTTCTTAATAATGTAACACTTCTGTCTCAGCGGGACTCAGTGTCTGCTGACATTATATTGACAGATACTTTATTAGAAGTAGAAGAGGTTTTATTTAGGGTTAAACAAAAGAAGAGAAAGGAAATCAGTGTCTGTTTTGTAATGGGAAGGGTACTGTATCAACTTACTTTGCTAAATCTGTAGAAGGAGAGAGAGCTTAATTGGGGGTGTGGTTTAGACAATATAAAATCAGGTGCCTCAAATTACATCTTCCTGTTGCTAGCCTTGCTCATAGAGCAGAATGCAGCTAACTAAAAGAAGCTACCATTTTCTAAATAATTTAACACTTCTATCTCAGCAGTACTCAGTGTCATTTGAGATTAAGCAGACAGATACTTTATTACAAGTAGAAGGGGACTTCTTTTGGGTTAAACAAAAAAGAAAAGAAAGAACGTCAGTGTGTGCTCTGTGCTGGGAAGTGTACTGTATCAACTTACTTTGATAAGTCAGTAGGAGGAGAGAGAGCTTAATTGAGGGTGTGGCTTTGACAATATAAAAGCAGGTGACTCAAACTACAACTTCATATTGCTAGCATTGCTTGTGGAGCAGAAACAGCAAACTAAAAGATGCTACCATTTTCTTAATAATTTAACACCTCTATCTCAGCAGGACTCCGTGTCTGTTGAGATTATGCAGACAGATACTTTATTGGAAATAGAAGGGGTCTTATTTAGGCGTTAAAAAATAAAAAAAGAAAGAAAGTCAGTGAGTGTTCTGTGCTGGGAAGGGTACTGTATCAACTTACTTTGCTAAATCAGTAGGAGGAGATGGAACTTAACTGGGGATGTGGGTTAGACAATATAAAGGCAGGTGACACAAATTACAACTTCATCTTGCTAGCCTCGCTTGTAGTGCAGAAAGCAGCTAACTAAAAGAAGCTTCCATTTTCTTGATAATTCAACACTTTTCTAACAGCAGGACTCAGTGTTTGATGAGATTAAGCAGACAGATACTTTATTAGAAATAGAAGGGGTCTTATTTAGGTTTAAAAAAAAAGAAAAGAAAGAAAGTCAGTTTGTGTTCTTTCCTGGGAAATTTCTGTATCAACTTACTTTACTAAATCAGTAAGGGGAGATGGAGCTTAATTGCAGGTGTGTCTTAGACAATATAAAAGCATGTGATGCAAATTACAACTTCCTGTTGATAGTTTTGCTTGCAAAGCAGAAAGCAGCTAACTTGAAGAAGGTACCATTTTCTTAATAATTTAACATTTCTATCTCAGCAGGACTCAGTGTCTGTTGAGATTAAGCAGACAGATACTTTATTAGAAGTAGAAAGGGTCTTATTTAGTGTTAAAGGAAAGAAAAGAAAGAAAGTCAGTGTATGTTCTGTGCTGGGAAGGGTAGTGTATCAACTTACTCTGTTAAATCTGTAGGAGGAGAGAGAGCGTAATTAGGGTGTTGCTTAGACAATATAAAAGCAGGTGCCTTAAATTACATCTTCCTTTTGTTAGCCTTGCTTGTAGACCAAAAATCAGCTAACAAAAAGAAGCTGCCATTTTCTTAATAATGTAACACTTCTGTCTCAGCAGGACTCAGTGTCTCTTGAGATTATGTTGACAGATACTTTATTAGAAGTAGAAGAGGTTTTATTTAGGTTTAAACAAAAGAAGAGAAAGGAAGTCAGTGTGTGTTTTGTAATGGGAAGGGTACTGTATCAGCTTACTTTGCTAAATCTGTAGAAAGAGAGAGACCTTAATTGGGAGTGTGGTTTAGACAATATAAAAGCAGGTGTCTCAAATTATAGCTTCCTGTTGCTAGCCTTGCTAGTAGAGCAGAATGCCGCTAACTAAAAGAAGCTACCATTTTTTCTAAATAATTTAACACTTCTGTATCTCAAAGCGGTACTCGGTGTCTGTTGAGTTAAGCCCAGAGTGATTCTTTTATTACAAGTGAAGGGGACTTCTTTTGGGTTAAACAAAAAAGAAAAGAAAGAACGTCAGTGTGTGCTCCGTGCTGGGAAGTGTACTGTATCATCTTACTTTGATAAGTCAGTAAGAGGAGAGAGAGCTTAATTGAGGGTGTGGCTTTGACAATATATAAGCAGGTGACTCAAATTACAATTTCTTATTGCTAGCCATGCTTGTAGAGCAGAAACAGCTAACTAAAAGATGCTACCATTTTCATAATAATTTAACTCCTCTATCTTCGCAGGACTCAGTGACTGCAGAGATTAAGGAGGTACTTTATTAGAAGTAGATTGATGTCTTATTTAGGGTTAAAACAAGAAAAGAAATAACGTCAGTCTGTGTTCTGTGCTGGGAAGGGTACTGTATCAACTTACTTTGCTAAATCAGTAGGAGGAGATGGAGCTCACCTGGGGATGTGGGTTAGACAATATAAAGGCAGGTGACTTAAATTACAACTTCATGTTGCTAGACTTGCTTGTACAACAGAAATCAGCTAACTAAAAGAAGCTTCCATTTTCTTGATAATTCAACACTTCTCTAACAGCAGGACTCAGTGTTTGTTGAGATTAAGCAGACAGATACTTTATTAGAAGTAGAAGGGGTCTTATTGAGGTTTAAAAAAAAGGAAAAGAAAGAAAGTCAGTTTGTGTTCTTTCCTGGGAAATTTCTGTATCAACTTAATTTATTAAATCAGTATGGGGAGATGGAGCTTAATTGCGGGTGTGGCTTAGACAATGTAAAAGCATGTGACACAAATTACAACTTCCTGTTGATAGCCTTGCTTGCGAAGCAGAAAGCAGCTAACTTGAAGAAACTTCCATTTTCTTAATAATTTAAGACTTCTATCTCAGCAGGACTCAGTGTCTGTTGAGATTAAGCAGACAGATACTTTATTAAAAGTAGAAGGGTCTAATTTAGTGTTAAAGGAAAGAAAAGAAAGAAATTAAGAGTGTGTTCTGTGCTGGGAAGGGTAGTGTATCAACTTACTTTGCTAAATCAGTAGGAGGAGAGAGAGCATAATTGGGGTGTTGCTTAGACAATATAAAAGCAGGTGCCTCAAATTACATCTTCCTTTTGCTAGCCCTGCTTGTAAACCAGAAATCAGCTAACTAATAGAAGCTGCCATTTTCTTAATAATGTAACACTTCTGTCTCAGCAGGACTCAGTGTCTATTGAGATTATGTTGACAGATACTTTATTAGAAGAAGAAGAGGTTTTATTTAGGGTTAAATAAAAGAAGAGAAAGGAAGTCAGTGTGTGTTTTGTAATGGGAAGGGTACTGTATCAACTTACTTTGCTAAATCTGTAGAAGAAGAGAGACCTTAATTGGGGGTGTGGTTTAGACAATATAAAAGCAGGAGCCACAAATTACAGCTTCCTGTTGCTAGCCTTGCTAGTAGAGCAGAATGCAGCTAACCAAGAAGCTACCATTTCTAAATAATTGAAAGAATTCTATCTCAGCAGTACTCAGTGTATGCGAGATTAAGCTGACAGATACTTATTACAAGTAGAAGGGGACTCTTTGGGTTAAAAAAAAAAGAAAAGAAAGCAAGTCAGTGTGGCTCTGCTGGAAGGTAAACATGTCAACTTACTTTGATAAATTAGTAGGAGAGCATAATTGAGGGGTGGCTTTGACAGTATATAAGCAGGTGACTCAAATTACAATTTCTTATAGCTAGCCTTGCTTGTAGAGCAGAAACAGCTAACTAAAAGATGCTACCATTTTCATAATAATTTAACTCCTCTATCTTCGCAGGACTCAGTGACTGCTGAGATTAACAAGGTACTTTATTAGAAGTAGAAGGATGTCTTATTTAGGGTTAAAAAAAACAAATAAATAAAGTCAGTGTGTGTTCTGTGCTGGGAAGGGTATTGTATCAACTTACTTTGCTAAATCAGTTGGAGGTGATGGAGCTTAATTGGGGGTGTGGCTTAGACAATTTAAAAGCAGGTGACTCAAATTACATCTTCCTGTTGCTAGCCTTGCTTGTAGAGCAGAAAGCATCTAACTAAAAGAAGCTATCATTTTCTTAATAATTGAACACTTCTGTCTCAACAGGACTCAGTGTCTGTAGAGATTAAGCAGACTGATGATTTATTAGAAGTAGAAGGTGTCTTAGGGTTAAAAAAGAAAAGAAAGAAATTCAATGTGTGTTCTGTGCTGGGAAGGGTACTCTATCAACTTACTTTACTAAATCAGTAAGAGGAGATGGTTTTTAATTGGGGGTGTGGCTTAGACAATTGAAATGCAGGTCACTCAAATAACAACTTCCTGGTGCTAGCCTTGCCTGTAGAGTAGAAAGCAGCTAACTAAATGAAGCTACCATTTTCTTAATAATTTAACACTTCTATCTCAACAGGACTCAGTGTTTGTTGAGATTAAGCAGACAGATGCTTTATTAGAAGTAGAAGGCGTATTTTTTAGGGTTAAAAAAATAAAAAAAAAGAAACTCCGTTTGTGTTCTGTGCTAGGAAGGGTACTGTAACACCTCACCTTGGTAAATCAGTAGGAGGAGATGGAGCTCAATTGGATGTGTGGCTTAGGAAATTTAAAAGCAGGAGACTCACCTTACAACTTCCTGTTGCTAGCCTTGCTTGTCTAGCAGAAAACAGCTAACTAAAAGAAGCTACCATTTTTTAATAATTTAACACTTCTATTGCACCAGGACTCAGTGTCTGTTGAGATTAAGCAGACAGATGCTTTATTAGATGTAGAAGGGGTCTTATTTAGGGTTAAACAAAAAAGAAAGTCAGTGTGTGTTCTGTGCTGGGAAGGGTATTGTATCAACTTATTTTGCTAAATCAGTATTAGAAGATGGAGTTTAATTGGGGTTGTGGCTTAGACAATATAATAGCAGGTGACTGAAATTACAACTTCCTGTTGCTAACCTTGCTTGCAGAGCAGAAAGTAGTTAACTAAAAGAAGCTACTATTTTCTAAATAATTTAACACTTCTATCTCAGCAGGACTAAGAGTCTGTTGAGATTAAGCAGACAGATACTTTATTAGAAGTCGAAGCGGTCTTATTTGGCGTTAAAAAAGAAAAAAGCAAGAAAGTCAGTGTGTGTTCTGTGCTGGGAAGGGTACTGTATCAACTTACTTTAGTAAATCAGTAGGAGGAGATAGAGCTTAACTGGGGATTTGGGTTAGACAATATAAAGGCAGGTGACTCAAACTACAACTTAATATTGCTAGCCTAGCTTGTAGAGCAGAAAGCAGCTAACTAAAGGAAACTTCCATTTTCTTTATAATTTAACACTTCTCTCACAGCAGGGCTAGTGTTTGTTGAGATTATGCAGACAGATACTTTATTAGAAGTAGAAGGGGTCTTATTTAGGTTTAAAAAAAAGAAAAGAAAGAAAAACAGTTTGTGTTCTTTCCTGGCAAAGGTTCTGTATCAACTTACTTTGCTAAATCAGTAGGAGGAGGGAGAGCTTAATTGGGGTGTGGCTTAAACAACATAAAAGCAGGTGCCTCAAATTACATCTTCCTGTTGCTAGCCTTGCTTGTAGAGCAGAAATCAACTAACTAAAAGTAGCTACCATTTTCTTAATAATGTGACACTTCTATCTCAGCAGGACTCAGTGTCTGTTGAGATTATGCAGACATATACTTTATTAGAAGTAGAAGGGGTTTTATTCAGGGTTAAACAAAAGAAAAGAAAGGAAGTCAGTTTGTGTTCTGTGCTGGAAAGGGTACTGTATCAACTTACTTTGCTAAATCAGTAGGAGGAGAGACAGCTTAATTGTGGGTTTGGCTTTGACAATACAAAAGCTGGTGACTCAAATTACATCTTCCTATTGCTAGCCTTGCTTCTAGAGCAGGAACAGCTAACTAAAAGATGCTACCATTTTCTTAATAATTTAACACCTCTATCTCAACTGGACTCCATGACTCTTGAATTAATGATACAGTATTAAATGAAGAGGTCTTAACTATGGTTATAAAAAAAGAAAAGAAAGAAAGAAGTCAAGTGTGAGTTCTCTCTGCTGAGGAAAGGGTACTGTATCAACTTACTTTGCTAAATAAGTAGGGAGGAGATGGAGCTTAATTGGGGTGTGGCTTTGACAATATAAAGCAGGTGACTCAAATTCCAACTGTCCTGCTAGCCTTACTTGTAGACCAGAAGCAGCTAACAAAGACTACAATTTTCTTAATAATTTAACACTTCTATCTCCACAGGACTCCGTGTCTGTTGAGATTAAACAATTACATGCTTTATTAGAGTAGAAGGCATCTAATTTAAAATTAAAAGAAAAGAAAAAGTGTGTGTTCTGTGCTGGGAAGGGTACTGTATCACCTTACACTGGAGTAAAACAGTACGAGGAGATAGGCTTAATTGGATGTGTGGTAGACAATTTAAAAAGCTGGTGACTCAAATTTCAACGTCCTGTTCCTAGCGCTTGCTACTCGAGCAGAAAACGGCTAAGTAAAAGAAGGTACCATTTTCTTAATAATTTAACACTTCTATCACAGCAGGACTCACTGTCTGTTGAGATTAACAGAAAGATACTTTATTATTATAAGAAGGTGTCTTATTTAGGGTTAAAAAAGAAAGAAGAAAAGTCAGTGTGTGGTCTGTGTTGGGAAGAAATGTACCTTACCTTTGTTAAATCAGTAGAAGGAGATGGAGCTCAATTGGATGTGTGGCTTAGACAATTTAAAAGCAGGTGACTCAAATTACAACTTCCTGTTGCTAGCCTTGCTTGTCGAACAGAAAGCAGCTATCTAAATGAAGCTACCATTTTCTTAATAATTTAACACTTCTATCTCAGCAGGTGTCAGTGTCTGGTTAGATTAAGCAGGAGATACTTTATTAGAATTAGAAGGAGTCTTATTTAGGGATAAAAAGGAAAAGAAAGAAAGTCAGTGTGTGTTCTGTGCTGGAAGGTACTGTATTAACACTTTGCTAAATGAGTAGGAGGAGATGGAGTTAATTGGGTGTGTCTGAGACAATATAAAAGTGAGTGACTCAAATTACAAGTTCATATGTTGGTAGTCTGCTTGTAGAGCAAAAGTGCTAACTAAGAAGCTACCATTTTCTTAATAATTGAACACATCTCTATCTCGCAGGACTCAGTGACTGTTGAGATTTAGCTGATACTTTATTAGAAGTAGAAAGGGTCTTATTTAGGGTTCAAAAAGAAAAAGAATTGTGCCAGTGTATACTCTGTGCTGGAACGGTACTGTATCAACTTACTTTGCTAAGTCAGTAGGAGAGAGAGAGGCTTAATTTTAGTGTACCTTAGACAAAATAAAAGCAGGTGGCTCCAAATTAGAAACTCATGTTGCTAGCCTTGCTTGTAGAGCAGAAAAGCAGGTAACTAAAAAGCTTCAATTTTCTTAATAATGTAACACTTCTATCTCAGCAGGACTCAGTGTCTGTTGAGATTACAGACAGATACTCAATGACAAGTAGAAGGGGGTCTTAAATAGAGTTAAACAAAAAGAAAGAAAGAAAGACAGTGTGTGTTCTGTGATGGGAAAGGTACTGCATCAACTTAATTTGCTAAATTAGTAGGAGGAGAGAGAGCGCTTAATTGAGAGTGTGGCTTTGACAATATAAAAGCAGGTGACTCAGATTACAACTTCATATTGCTAGCCTTGCTTGTAGAGCAGAAATAGCTAACTAAAACATGCTACCATTTTCTTAATAATTAACACCTCTATCTCAGCAGGACTCAATGTCTGTTGAGATTATGCAAACATATACTTTATTAGGCGTGAAGAGGTTTATTCAGGGTTAAACAAAGGAAAAGAAAGTCAGTGTGTGTCTGTGTACTGGAAAGGGTACTGTATCAACTTACTTTGCTAAATCAGTAGGAGGAGGGCAACAAATGTGGGGTTTGGCTTTGACAATACAAAAAGCTGGTGACTCAAATTACAACTTCCTTTTGCTAGCCTTCTAGAAACAAGAACAGCTAACTAAAAGATGTTACCATTTTCTTAATAATTTAACACCTCTATCTCAACAGGACTCTGTGACTGTTGAGATTAAGCAGGTACATTATTAGAAGTAGAAGGGATCTTATTTATGGTTATAAAAAGAAAAGAAAGAAAGTCAGTGTGAGTTCTCTGCTGGAAAGGGTACTGTATCAACTTACTTTGCTAAATAAGTAGGAGGAGATGGAGCTTAATTGGGGGTGTGGCTTTGACAATATAAAAGCAGGTGACTCAAATTACAACTTCCTGTTGCTAGCCTTGCTTGTAGAGCAGAAAGCAGCTAACTTAAAGAAGCTACAATTTTCTTAATAATTTAACACTTCTATCTCCACAGGACTCCGTGTCTGTTGAGATTAAGCAGACACATGCTTTATTAGAAGTAAGAAGGCATCTAATTTAGGATTAAAAAAGAAAAGAAAGAAAAAAGTGTGTGTTCTGTGCTGGGAAGGGTACTGTATCACCTTACATTGGTAAATCAGTAGGAGGAGATGGGGCTTAATTGGATGTGTGGCTTAGACAATTTAAAAGCTGGTGACTCAAATTTCAACTTCCTGTTCCTAGCCTTGCTACTCGAGCAGAAAACGGCTAAGTAAAAGAAGGTACCATTTTCTTAATAATTTAACACTTCTATCACAGCAGGACTCACTGTCTGTTGAGATTAAGCAGACAGATACTTTATTATAAGTAGAAGGTGTCTTATTTAGGGTTAAAAAAAGAAAAGAAAGAAAGTCAGTGTGTGGTCTGTGTTGGGAAGGGTACTGTATCACCTTACCTTGTTAAATCAGTAGAAGGAGATGGAGCTCAATTGGATGTGTGGCTTAGACAATTTAAAAGCAGGTGACTCAAATTACAACTTCCTGTTGCTAGCCTTGCTTGTCGAACAGAAAGCAGCTATCTAAATGAAGCTACCATTTTCTTAATAATTTAACACTTCTATCTCAGCAGGTGTCAGTGTCTGGTTAGATTAAGCAGGAGATACTTTATTAGAATTAGAAGGAGTCTTATTTAGGGATAAAAAAGAAAAGAAAGAAAGTCAGTGTGTGTTCTGTGCTGGAAGGGTACTGTATTAACTTGCTTTGCTAAATGAGTAGGAGGAGATGGAGTTTAATTGGGTGTGTGGCTTAGACAATATAAAAGTGAGTGACTCAAATTACAAGTTCATGTTGGTAGTCTTGCCTGTAGAGCAGAAAGCGGCTAACTATAAGAAGCCACCATTTTCTTAATAATTTAACACCTCTATCTCTGCAGGACTCAGTGACTGTTGAGATTTAGCTGATACTTCACTAGGAAGTAGAAAGGGTCTTCATTTAGGGTTTAAAAAGAAAAAAATTATGTAGTGTGTGTTCTGTGCTGGACGGGTACTGTATCAACACTTTGCTAAATCAGTAGGAGAGAGCTTAATTTTAGTGTGCCTTAGACAAATAAAAGCAGGTGGCTCAAATTAGAACTTCATGTTGCTAGCCTTGCTTGTAGAGCAGAAAGCAGGTAACTAAAAAAGCTTCAATTTTCTTAATAATGTAACACTTCTATCTCAGCAGGACTCAGTGTCTGTTGAGATTAAGTAGACAGATACCTAATGACAAGTAGAAGGGGTCTTAAATAGAGTTAAACAAAAAAGAAAAGAAAGAAAGACAGTGTGTGTTCTGTGATGGGAAAGGTACTGCATCAACTTAATTTGCTAAATTAGTAGGAGGAGAGAGAGAGCTTAATTGAGAGTGTGGCTTTGACAATATAAAAGCAGGTGACTCAGATTACAACTTCATATTGCTAGCCTTGCTTGTAGAGCAGAAATAGCTAACTAAAACATGCTACCATTTTCTTAATAATTAACACCTCTATCTCAGCAGGACTCAATGTCTGTTGAGATTATGCAGACATATACTTTATTAGACGTAGAAGAGGTTTTATTCAGGTTAAACAAAGGAGAAAAGAAAGGGAAGTCAGTGTGTGTTCTGTGCTGGAAAGATTTTCCATATCAACTTACTTTGACTTTGCTAAATCAGTAGGAGGAGAGACAGCTTAATTGTGGGTTTGGCTTTGACAATACAAAAGCTGGTGACTCAAATTACAACTTCCTTTTGCTAGCCTTGCTTCTAGAGCAAGAACAGCTAACTAAAAGATGTTACCATTTTCTTAATAATTTAACACCTCTATCTCAACAGGACTCTGTGACTGTTGAGATTAAGCAGGTACATTATTAGAAGTAGAAGGGGGTCTTATTTATGGTTATAAAAAGAAAAGAAAGAAAGTCAGTGTGAGTTCTCTGCTGGGAAGGGTACTGTATCAACTTACTTTGCTAAATAAGTAGGAGGAGATGGAGCTTAATTGGGGGTGTGGCTTTGACAATATAAAAGCAGGTGACTCAAATTCCAACTTCCTGTTGCTAGCCTTGCTTGTAGAGCAGAAAGCAGCTAACTTAAAAAAGCTACAATTTTCTTAATAATTTAACACTTCTATCTCCACAGGACTCCGTGTCTGTTGAGATTAAGCAGACACATGCTTTATTAGAAGTAGAAGGCATCTAATTTAGGATTAAAAAAGAAAAGAAAGAAAAAAGTGTGTGTTCTGTGCTGGGAAGGGTACTGTATCACCTTACATTGGTAAATCAGTAGGAGGAGATAGGGCTTAATTGGATGTGTGGCTTAGACAATTTAAAAGCTGGTGACTCAAATTTCAACTTCCTATTCCTAGCCTTGCTTCTCGAGCAGAAAACGGCTAAGTAAAAGAAGGTACCATTTTCTTAATAATTTAACACTTCTATCACAGCAGGACTCACTGTCTGTTGAGATTAAGCAGACATATACTTTATTATAAGTAGAAGGTGTCTTATTTAGGGTTAAAAAAAGAAAAGAAAGAAAGTCAGTGTGTGGTCTGTGTTGGGAAGGGTACTGTATCACCTTACCTTGCTAAATCAGTAGGAGGAGATGGAGCTTAATTGGATGTGTTGTTTAAACAATTTAAAAGCAGGTGACTCAAATTACAACTTCCTGTTGCTAGCCTTGCTTGTCGAACAGAAAGCAGCTATCTAAATGAAGCTACCATTTTCTTAATAATTTAACACTTCTATCTCAGCAGGTGTCAGTGTCTGGTTAGATTAAGCAGGAGATACTTTATTAGAATTAGAAGGAGTCCTATTTAGGGATAAAAAAGAAAAGAAAGAAAGTCAGTGTGTGTTCTGTGCTGGAAGGGTACTGTATTAACATGCTTTGGTAAATGAGTAGGAGGAGATGGAGCTTAATTGGGTGTGTGGCTTAGACAATATAAAAGTGAGTGACTCAAATTACAAGTTCATGTTGCTAGTCTTGCTTGTAGAGCAGAAAGCGGCTAACTATAAGAAGCCACCATTTTCTTAATAATTTAACACCTCTATCTCTGCAGGACTCAGTGACTGTTGAGATTTAACTGATACTTTATTAGAAGTAGAAAGGGTCTTATTTAGGGTTCAAAAATGAAAAGAAATTATGCCAGTGTGTGTTCTGTGCTGGGACGGGTACTGTATCAACTTACTTTGCTAAATCAGTAGGAGAAGAGAGAGCTTAATTTTAGTGTGCCTTAGACAAAATAAAAGCAGGTGGCTCAAATTAGAACTTCATGTTGCTAGCCTTGCTTGTAGAGCAGAAAGCAGGTAACTAAAAAAGCTTCAATTTTCTTAATAATGTAACACTTCTATCTCAGCAGGACTCAGTGTCTGTTGAGATTAAGTAGACAGATACCTAATTACAAGTAGAAGGGGTCTTTTTTAGGATTAAACAAACAAGAAAAGAAAGAAAGTCAGTGTGTGTTCTGTACTTGGAATTGTACTGTATCAACTTACTTTGCTAAATCAATAGGAGGACAGAGAGAGCTTAATTGAGGGCGTGGCTTTGACAATATAAAAGCAGGTGACTCAGATTACAACTTCATATTGCTAGCCTTGCTTGTAGAGCAGAAATAGCTAACTAAAACATGCTACCATTTTCTTAATAATTAACACCTCTATCTCAGCAGGACTCAATGTCTGTTGAGATTATGCAGACATATACTTTATTAGACGTAGAAGGGGTTTTATTCAGGGTTAAACAAAGGAAAAGAAAGGAAGTTAGTGTGTGTTCTGTGCTGGAAAGGGTACTGTATCAACTTACTTTACTAAATCAGTAGGAGGAGAGAGAGCTTAATTGAGGGTTTGGCTTTGACAATATAAAAGCTGGTGACTCAAATTATAACTTCCTATTGCTAGCCTTGCTTGTAGAGCAGAAACAGCTAACTAAAAGATGCTACCATTTTCTTAATAATTTAACACCTCTATCTCAACAGGACTCTGTGACTGTTGAGATTAAGCAGGTACTTTATTAGAAGTAGAATGGGGTCTTATTTAGGGTTAAAAAAAGAAAAGAAAGAAAGTCAGAGTGAGTTCTGTGCTGGGAAGGGTACTGTATCAACTTACTTTGCTAAATAAGTAGGAGGAGACGGAGCTTAACTGGGGATGTGGCTTTGACAATATAAAAGCAGGTGACTCAAATTACAACTTCCTGTTGCTAGCCTTGCTTGAAGGGCAGAAAGAAGCTAACTGAAAGAAGCTGCTATTTTCTTACTAGTTTAACACTTCTATCACAGCAGGACTCACTGTCTGTTGAGATTAAGCAGACAGATACTTTTTTATAAGTTGAAGGAGTCTTATTTAGAGTTAAAAAAGAAAAGAAAGAAAGTCAGTGTGTGTTCTGTGTTGGGAAAGCGTATTGTATCTCCTTACCTTGCTAAATCAGTAGGAGGAGATGGAGCTTAATTGGATGTGTGGCTTAGATAATTTAAAAGCAGGTGACTCAAATTACAACTTCCTGTTGCTAGCCTTGCTTGTCGAACAGAAAGCAGCTAACTAAATGAAGCTACCATTTTCTTAATAATTTCCACTTCAATCTCAGCAGGTGTCAGTGTCTGGTTAGATTAAGCAGACAGATACTTTATTAGAAGTGGAATGAGTCTTATTTAGGGTTAAAAAAGTAAAGAAAGAAAGTCAGTGTGTGTTCTGTGCTGGAAGGGTACTGTATCAACTTGCTTTGCTAAATGAGTAGGAGGAGATGGAGCTTAATTGGGTGTGTGGCTTAGACAATATAAAAGTGAGTGACTCAAATTACAAGTTCATGTTGCTAGTCTTGCTTGTAGAACAGATAGCAGCTAACTAAAAGAAGCCACCATTTTCTTAATAATTTAACACCTCTATCTCTCCAGGACTCAGTGACTTTTGAGATTTAGCCGATACTTTATTAGAAGTAGAAAGGGTCTTATTTGGGTTCAAAAAGAAAAGAAAGTATGTCAGTGTGTGTTCTGTGCCTGGAAGGGTACTGTATCAACTTACTTTGCAAAATCAGTAGGAGGAGGAGATGGAGCTTATTTGGGGTGTGCCTTAGACAATATAAAAGCAGATGACTCAAATTACAACTTACTGTGGCTAGCCTTGCTTGTAGAGCAGAAAGCAGCTAACTTAAAGAAGCTACCATTTTCTTAATAATTTAGCACTTCTATCTCAACAGGGCTCAGTGTCTATTGAGATTAAGCAGACACATGCTTTACTAGAAGTAGAAGGCATCTTATTTAGCGTTAAAAAAAGAAAAGAAAGAAAGTCAGTGTGTATTCTGTGCTGGGAAGGGTGCTGTATCACCTTACCTTGGTAAATCAGTAGGAGGAGATGAAGCTCAATTGGATGTGTGGCTTCGACAATTTAAAAACTGGTGACTCAAATTAGAACTTCCTGTTGCTAGCCTTGCTAGTCGAGCAGAAAACAGCTAACTAAAAGTAACTACCATTTTCATAATAATTTAACACTTCTATCACAGCAGGACTCACTGTCTGTTGAGATTAAGCAGATACATACTTTTTATAAGTTGAAGGTGCCTTATTTAGAGTTAAAAAAAGGAAAGAAAGTCAGTGTGTGTTCTGTGTTGGGAAGGGTACTGTAACACCTTACCTTGCTAAATCAGTAGAAGGAGATGGAGCTCAATTGGATGTGTGGCTTAGACAATTTAAAAGCAGGTGACTCAAATTACAACTTCCTGTTGCTAGCCTTGCTTGTCGAACAGAAAGCAGCTAACTATATGAATCTACCATTTTCTTATTAATTTAACACTTCTATCTCAGCAGGTGTCAGTGTCTGGTTAGATTAAGCAGACAGATACTTTATTAGAAGTAGAAGGAGTCTTATTTAGGGTTAAAAAAAAAAAAAAGAAAGTCAGTGTGTGTTCTGTGCTGGAAGGGTACTGTATCAACTTGCTTTGCTGAATGAGTAGGATAAGATGGAGCTTAATTGGGTGTGTGGCTTAGACAATATAAAAGTGAGTGACTCAAATTACAAGTTCATGTTGCTAGTCTTGCTTGTACAGCAGAAAGCAGCTAACTAAAAGAAGTCACCATTTTCCCATTTTCTCAATAATTTAACTCCTCTATCTCTGCAGGACTCAGTGACTGTTGAGATTTAACCGATAGTTTATTAGAAGTAGTAAGGGTCTTATTTAGGGTTCAAAAAGAAAATAAAGTATGTCAGTTTGTCTTCTGTGCTGGGAAGGGTACTGTATCAACTTACTTTGCTAAATCAGTAGGAGGAGAGAGCGCTTATTTCGGGTGTGCCTTAGACAATATGAAAGCATGTGACCCAAATTAGAACTTCATGTGGCTAGCCTTGCTTGTAGAGTAGAAAGCTAGTAACTTAAAAAGCTTCACTTTTCTTAATAATGTAACACTTCGATCTCAGCAGGACTCAGTGTCTGTTGAGATAAAGTAGACAGATACTTTATTACAAGTGAAGGGGTCTTATTTAGGGTTAAACAAAAAAGAAAAGAAAGAAAGTCAGTGTGTGTTCTGTGCTGGGAAGTGTACTGTATCAACTTACTTTGCTAAATCAATAGAAGGAGAGAGAGCGCTTAATTGAGGGTGTGTCTTTGACAAAATGAAAGCAGGTGACTCAAATTACAACTTCATATTGCTAGCCTTGCTTGTAGAGCAGAAACAGCTAACTAAAACATGTTTCCATTTTCTTAATAATTTAACACCTCTATCTCAGCTGGACTCAGTGACTGTTGAGATTAAGCAAGTACTTTATTAGAAGTAGAAGGGGGTCTTATTTAGGGTTAAAAAAGAAAAGAAAGAAAGTCAGTGTGTGTTCTGTGCTGGGAAGGGTACTGTATCAACTTGCTTTGCTAAATCAGTAGGATAAGATGGAGCTTAATTGTGGGTGTGGCTTAGACAATTGAAAAGCAGGTCACTCATATTACAACTTCTTGTTGCTAGCCTTGCTTGTCTAGCAGAAAACAGCTAACTAAAAGAAGCTACCATTTTTTAATAATTTAACACTTCTATCGCAGCAGGACTCAGTGTCTGTTGAGATTAAGCTGGCAGATACTTTATTAGAAGTAGAAGTGGTCTTATTTAGAGTTAAAAAGTTAAAGAAAGAAAGTCAGTGTGCGTTCTGTTCTGGGAACTGTACTGTATCAACTTACTTTGCTAAATCAGTGGAGGAGATGGAGCTTAATTGGGGGTGTGTATTAGACAATATAAAAGTAGGTGACTCAAATTACAACTTCCTGTTGCTGATTTTGCTTGTAGAGCAGAAGCAACTAACTAAAATAAGCTACCATTTTCTTAATAATTTAACCTTTCTATCTCAGCAGGACTCAGTGTCTGTTGAGATTAAGCAGACAGATACCTTATTAGAAGTAGAAGAGGTCTTATTTAGGGATAAAAAATAGAAACTCAGTGTGTGTTCTGTGCTGGGAAGGGTACTGTACCAACTTACTTTGCTGAATCAGTAGGAGGAGATAGAGATTAATTGGGGGTGTGGCTTAGACAATATAAAAGGAGGTTCCTAAAGTTGCAACTTCCTGTTGCTAGCCTTGCTGGCAGAGCAGAATGCAGCTAACTAAAAGAAGCTACCATTTTTTTTATATAACCATTTTAACACTTCATCTCTGCAGGACTCCAGTGTCTGTTGGGATTAAGCAGACATATACTTTACTACAAGTAGAAGGGGCCTTATTTAGGTTTAACAAAAAGAAAAGAAAGAAAGTCAGTGTGTGTTCTGTGCTGGGAAGGGTATTGTTTCAACTCACTTTGCTAAATCAGTATTAGGAGGTGTAGCTTAATTGGGGGTGTGGCTTAGACAATATAAGAGCAGGTGACTCAAATTACAACTTCCTGTTGCTAGCCTTGCTTGTAGAGCAGAAAGTAGTTAACTAAAAGAAGCTACTTTTTTCTTAGTAATTTAGCACTTCTATCTCTCCAGGACTCAGTGACTTTTGAGATTTAGCCGATACTTTATTAGAAGTAGAAAGGGTCTTATTTAGCTTTCAAAAAAGAAAAGAAAGTATGTCAGTGTGTGTTCTGTGCCTGGAAGGGTACTGTATCAACTTACTTTGCAAAATCAGTAGGAGGAGGAGATGGAGCTTATTTGGGGTGTGCCTTAGACAATATAAAAGCAGATGACTCAAATTACAACTTCCTGTGGCTAGCCTTGCTTGTAGAGCAGAAAGCAGCTAACTTAAAGAAGCTACCATTTTCTTAATAATTTAGCACTTCTATCTCAACAGGGCTCAGTGTCTATTGAGATTAAGCAGACACATGCTTTACTAGAAGTAGAAGGCATCTTATTTACGTTAAAAAGAAAAGAAAGAAAGTCAGTGTGTATTCTGTGCTGGAAGGGTGCTGTATCACCTTACCTTGGTAAATCAGTAGGAGGAGATGAAGCTCAATTGGATGTGTGCTCCGACAATTTAAAAACTGGTGACTCAAATTAGAACTTCCTGTTGCTAGCCTTGCTAGTCGAGCAGAAAACAGCTAACTAAAAGTAACTACCATTTTCTTAATAATTTAACACTTCTATCACAGCAGGACTCACTGTCTGTTGAGATTAAGCAGATACATACTTTTTATAAGTTGAAGGTGCCTTATTTAGAGTTAAAAAAAGGAAAGAAAGTCAGTGTGTGTTCTGTGTTGGGAAGGGTACTGTAACACCTTACCTTGCTAAATCAGTAGAAGGAGATGGAGCTCAATTGGATGTGTGGCTTAGACAATTTAAAAGCAGGTGACTCAAATTACAACTTCCTGTTGCTAGCCTTGCTTGTCGTATACAGAAAGCAGCTAACTATATGAATCTGCCATTTCCTAATAATTTTAACACTTCTATCTCAGCAGGTGTCAGTGTCTGGTTAGATTAACAGACAGATACTTTATTAGAAGTAGAAGGAGTCTTATTTAGGGTTAAAAAGAAAAAGAAAGTCAGTGTGTGTTCTGTGCTGGAAGGGTACTGTATCAACTTGCTTTGCTGAATGAGTAGGATAAGATGGAGCTTAATTGGGTGTGTGGCTTAGACAATATAAAAGTGAGTGACTCAAATTACAAGTTCATGTTGCTAGTCTTGCTTGTAGAGCAGAAAGCAGCTAACTAAAAGAAGTCACCATTTTCCCATTTTCTCAATAATTTAACTCCTCTATCTCTGCAGGACTCAGTGACTGTTGAGATTTAACTGATAGTTTATTAGAAGTAGTAAGGGTCTTATTTAGGGTTCAAAAAGAAAATAAAGTATGTCAGTTTGTCTTCTGTGCTGGGAAGGGTACTGTATCAACTTACTTTGCTAAATCAGTAGGAGGAGAGAGAGCTTATTTCGGGTGTGCCTTAGATAATATGAAAGCATGTGACCCAAATTAGAACTTCATGTGGCTAGCCTTGCTTGTAGAGTAGAAAGCTAGTAACTTAAAAAGCTTCACTTTTCTTAATAATGTAACACTTCGATCTCAGCAGGACTCAGTGTCTGTTGAGATAAAGTAGACAGATACTTTATTACAAGTGAAGGGGTCTTATTAAGGGTTAAACAAAAAAGAAAAGAAAGAAAGTCAGTGTGTGTTCTGTGCTGGGAAGTGTACTGTATCAACTTACTTTGCTAAATCAATAGAAGGAGAGAGAGAGCTTAATTGAGGGTGTGTCTTTGACAAAATGAAAGCAGGTGACTCAAATTACAACTTCATATTGCTAGCCTTGCTTGTAGAGCAGAAACAGCTAACTAAAACATGTTTCCATTTTCTTAATAATTAACACCTCTATCTCAGCTGGACTCAGTGACTGTTGAGATTAAGCAAGTACTTTATTAGAAGTAGAAGGGGGTCTTATTTAGGGTTAAAAAAGAAAAGAAAGAAAGTCAGTGTGTGTTCTGTGCTGGGAAGGGTACTGTATCAACTTGCTTTGCTAAATCAGTAGGATAAGATGGAGCTTAATTGTGGGTGTGGCTTAGACAATTGAAAAGCAGGTCACTCATATTACAACTTCTTGTTGCTAGCCTTGCTTGTCTAGCAGAAAACAGCTAACAAAAGAAGCTACCATTTTTAATAATTTAACACTTCTATCGCAGCAGGAGACCAGTGTCTGTTGAGATTAAGCTGGCAGATACTTTATTAGAAGTAGAAGTGGTCTTATTTAGAGTTAAAAAGTTAAAGAAAGAAAGTCAATGTGTGTTCTGTTCTGGGAACTGTACTGTATCAACTTACTTTGCTAAATCAGTGGAGGAGATGGAGCTTAATTGGGGGTGTGTATTAGACAATATAAAAGTAGGTGACTCAAATTACAACTTCCTGTTGCTGATTTTGCTTGTAGAGCAGAAGCAACTAACTAAAAGAAGCTACCATTTTCTTAATAATTTAACCTTTCTATCTCAGCAGGACTCAGTGTCTGTTGAGATTAAGCAGACAGATACCTTATTAGAAGTAGAAGAGGTCTTATTTAGGGATAAAAAATAGAAACTCAGTGTATGTGTTCTGTGCTGGGAAGGGTACTATACCAACTTACTTTGCTGAATCAGTAGGAGGAGATAGAGATTAATTGGGGGTGTGGCTTAGACAATATAAAAGGAGGTTCCTAAAGTTGCAACTTCCTGTTGCTAGCCTTGCTGGCAGAGCAGAATGCAGCTAACTAAAAGAAGCTACCATTTTTTTTATATAATTTAACACTTCTATCTCTGCAGGACTCAGTGTCTGTTGGGATTAAGCAGACATATACTTTACTACAAGTAGAAGGGGTCTTATTTAGGGTTTAACAAAAAAGAAAAGAAAGAAAGTCAGTGTGTGTTCTGTGCTGGGAAGGGTATTGTTTCAACTCACTTTGCTAAATCAGTATTAGGAGGTGTAGCTTAATTGGGGGTGTGGCTTAGACAATATAAGAGCAGGTGACTCAAATTACAACTTCCTGTTGCTAGCCTTGCTTGTAGAGCAGAAAGTAGTTAACTAAAAGAAGCTACTTTTTTCTTAATAATTTAGCACTTCTATCTCAGCAGGACTCAGAGTCTGTTGAAATTAAGCATACAGATACTTTATTAGAAGTAGAAGGGGTCTTATTTTGGGGTTAAAACAGAAAAAGAAAGAAAGTCTGTGTGTGTTCTGTGCTGGGAAGGGTACTGTATCAACTTACTTTGCTAAATCAGTAGGAGGAGATGGAGCTTAACTGGGAATGTGGGTTAGACAATATAAAGGCAGGTGATTCAAACTATAACTTCTTGTTGCTAGCATTGCTTGTAGAACAGAAAGCAGCTAAATAAAATAGCTTCCATTTTCTTAATAATTTAATACTTCTCTCTCAGCAGGACTCAGTGTTTGTTGAGATATGCAGAGAGATACTTTATTAGAAGTAGAAGGGGTATTATGTAGGTTTAATAAAAGGAAAGAAAGAAAGTCAGTGTGTGTTCTGTGCTGGGAAGGGTACTGTATCAACTTGCTTTGCTAAATCAGTAGGATAAAATGGAGCTTAATTGTGGGTGTGGCTTAGACAATTGAGAAGCAGGTCACTCATATTACAACTTCCTGTTGCTAGCCTTGCTTGTCTAGCAGAAAACAGCTAACTAAAAGAAGCTACCATTTTTTAATAATTTAACACTTCTATCACAGCAGGACTCAGTGTCTGTTGAGATTAAGCTGGCAGATACTTAATTAGAAGTAGAAGTGGTCTTATTTAGAGTTAAAAAGTTAAAGAAAGAAAGTCAGTGTGAGTTCTGTGCTGGGAACTGTACTGTATCAACTTACTTTGCTAAATCAGTGGAGGAGATGGAGCTTAATTGGGGGTGTGTCTTAGACAATATAAAAGTAGGTGACTCAAATTACAACTTCCTGTTGCTGATTTTGCTTGTAGAGCAGAAGCAACTAACTAAAAGAAGCTACCATTTTCTTGATAATTTAACCTTTCTATCTCAGCAGGACTCAGTGTCTGTTGAGATTAAGCAGACAGATACCTTATTAGAAGTAGAAGAGGTCTTATTTAGGGATAAAAAATAGAAACTCAGTGTGTGTTCTGTGCTGGGAAGGGTACTGTACCAACTTACTTTGCTGAATCAGTAGGAGGAGATAGAGCATAATTGGGGGTGTGGCTTAGACAATATAAAAGGAGGTTCCTAAAGTTGAAACTTCCTATTGCTAGCCTTGCTGGCAGAGCAGAATGCAGCTAACTAAAAGAAGCTACCATTTTTTTTTATAATTTAACACTTCAATCTCTGCAGGACTCAGTGTCTGTTGGTATTAAGCAGACATATACTTTTCTACAAGTAGAAGGGGTCTTATTTAGGGTTTAACAAAAAAGAAAAGAAAGAAAGTCAGTGTGTGTTCTGTGCTGGGAAGGGTATTGTTTCAACTTACTTTGCTAAATCAGTATTAGGAGGTGTAGCTTAATTGGGGGTGTGACTTAGACAATATAAAAGCAGGTGACTCAAATTACAACTTCCTGTTGCTAGCCTTGCTTGTAGAGCAGAAAGTAGTTAACTAAAAGAAGCTACTTTTTTCTTAATAATTTAGCACTTCTATCTCAGCAGGACTCAGAGTCTGTTGAAATTAAGCATACAGATACTTTATTAGAAGTAGAATGGGTCTTATTTTGGGTTAAAACAGAAAAAAGAAAGAAAGTCTGTGTGTGTGTTCTGTGCTGGGAAGGGTACTGTATCAACTTACTTTGCTAAATCAGTAGGAGGAGATGGAGCTTAACTGGGAATGTGGGTTAGACAATATAAAGGCAGGTGACTCAGACTATAACTTCATGTTGCTAGCGTTGCTTGTAGAACAGAAAGCAGCTAACTAAAATAGCTTCCATTTTCTTAATAATTTAATACTTCTCTCTCAGCAGGACTCAGTGTTTGTTGAGATTATGCAGAGAGATACTTTATTAGAAGTAGAAGGGGTATTATTTAGGTTTAAAAAAAAGAAAAGAAAGAAAGTCAGTTTGTGTTCTTTCCTGTGAAAGGTTCTGTGTCAACTTACTTTACTAAATCAATAGGAGGAGATGGAGCTCAATTGGTGGTCTGGCTTAGACAATATAAATTTATTTTTTATTTTTATTTTTAGCTTTTGTTGACTGGGTAAGTGCAGTAGACAAATCCTGCCTATTTTCAGGCACGACCCGGGGGAGGGGGATACAGATGAATGCCAACTGACCTTGAACCAGATTAAGCTGTTGGTGGTATTTTTTTTAGTGAATGAGGGAAATTTGGCCAGGACACCGGGGAAATTCCCCTACTCTTTTCGATAAGTGCCATGGGATCTTTAACATCCACCTGAACTACCACCAATCCAGGCAGATGGGACCTCGGTTTAACGTCTCATCCGAAAGACGGCAGCTCAGAAGTGCAGCACCCCTCTCCTGCTGCTCTACAGTGTCAGTACTGGGATATTAACCCAAGTGCCAGATGTGGGAACTGAACCCACAGCCCTCTGATCTCCCGGCCTCAGAGGTGGGTGTGCTACCTACTGAGCCACTGACACTGCAAATGCAGGTGACCCAAATTACAACTTACTTTTTCTAGCCTTTTTATTACTAATTTCCCTCCATCTCACCCCTCCACCCACCCACCCTAAGCCAGTTCTACTTTTATAGCCACTGGATTTGACTGAAAACAGGAACTTCCTGTTTGGTAGTAGGAATGGTAGGATCCTAGAGAAACATTGGTTTTGTCAACTCTAAAGGAAAAAATTTGCTCGCTCTCCCCCCCCCAGCTGCTGGTGGTCTGACACTGAGCAAGGAAGTAGGAGGCTACTGAAGAATATAGGAAGTTGCTGTCCCAGAACAGGATGGGTGAGAGTTGTAAGGAGAGGAGAGAGTAAGAAAACAGAGAAACAGGAGAGGGGACGCAAAATAAGACATGATAGGTGTGGTGCAGTGCAATGGATGTGGAGCAACAATATTCCTGGATACATTCTGGAGACTGCGTTACTGCCCTATTTGCAGGCACCTCTCTTGTCTGAGGGAGGATGTTGCCCATCTCCAGGCTGACCTGGCTAGGATTCGTGAAACCTCCTCCTCCACCCTGGGACCACCAGGGCCCATGACACTACATCAGGGGTTGACATGAAAGAGGAGAGACTGGACCGGGGGGGCTCAGGAAGGGAGAGTGTGGTGGAACAGTGTTGCATCCCTCCAGCTGTACCTCTCCACAATTCATACCCTCTTCTGGTGGATAGTGGTTCCTCTATGGAGGCACCTGCAATGAAGACCAAGGAGGATGCTGGGAAGATTCACAAAGGAGACCCACAGGAGGGTGGCATGGGACCCCTCAGGGGAAGTAAACAACTCCTGGAGGGGGACTCGATCATTGGGGGTAGAAGTGGGGCAGGAAGGGGAGAGGGAAGTAAGGCACCTGCCTGGCACCATGACTTGGAGGGACAGGAAGTGAATCCTCAGGATCGTTGGAGCAGCTGCATGAGGGAGGGTGCTGGATGTCATTGTCCACCTAGGTACAAATGACCTGGCTAGGAATGGGATCAGAGCAGTGCAAGAGGAGTTTGTAGAGTTGGGGAGGGGCCTTGGACAAGTAGCGCATACTGTAACCTTCTCGCAGGTGCTGCCTGTCTATGGCAAGGGTGATGCTAGGGTACTCCTCACCAGGGATTTCAATGAATGGCTGAAAAACTTGTGTGGAGCTCAGGGTTTTGACTTCATTGGGGACTGGGGAGCCACCTGGAGGGATGCAGACCTATACGGGCGCGATGGTCTGCATCTGTCTAGGGGCAGAATCAGGATCCTAGGTGAGAGGTTTAAATGCTTCATTGGCAAGCATTTAAACTAGCCAAGGGGGGGAGGCATTGAAAAGGAGCAGGGAAATCCCAGCCTCCCCCCAAAAACCACAGTAATTAGTGAGGTAAACACCAAGGTAGAGAAGTCATTAGGGAGCAGGACAGAGGTAAATGTAAAAAAAGGCAAAGGTAGTAACAACAGAAATGGGGCTAAAAGGGGTAAGGCCATTAAAAAGTGGAGGGTGATGAGTACCAATGCCTGTAGTCTGTGTAACAAGCTCCCTGAACTAGTGGCTTTGATGGAAGTGGATTGCCTGGATATTGTGGCAGTCACAGAAACATGGTACACAGAGAACCATGATTGGGATGTCAACATACCAGGATACACAATCTACAGGAGGGACATTGAGGGTAAAATAGTAGGAGGAGTAGATCTCTATGTAAAGAAAGGGATCAAAGCAACAGAACTAAGAGTAAACAGGGAGCAGATGAGGCACTCTGGGTCACCCTGGAGACAGGAAATGGCACCACAATCCGCATGGGGGTTGTATACAGAGCCCCATCTCAGGGTGAGGGAATGGACAAGGAAATGATAGAAGGCATCCTTAGAATGGCAGAAAAAGTGGAGATACTGTTGATGGGGGACCTGAATATGCCAGATGTTAACTGGAGCACCTTTGCTGCAGGCACATCCAAGGGCAGGGTCATTCTTGATGCCCTACAAGGGGCATGCCTCAGACAGCTAGTATTGGAACCCACTCAGGAAAGAGCAATCTTAGATCTGGTACTCTCAAATGGGGACGGAGAAAGAATCTCAGATTTAGAAGTGTGTAGCCATCTGGGAACAAGCGACCACCAAATAGTGTGGTTCACGATAAACTCAGCCATATAATAAAGCCATACAAAAGCAAGAGTATTGGACTTTAGTAGGGCTGACTTTGGGAAAATGAGAGAGTGCCTCAGAAAAGCACTAGCAAACAGGCAAAAAGGAGGGGTAGAGGAACAATGGGGAGTAATCAAAACACCCATCACAGAGGCAACAAGCCTTTGTGTAAAGCAAATCAACAAAACATAACAAAGGAAAAAAACGCTATGGTTCTCAAAAGAGGTGGCAGGGAAGGTTAAGGAGAAAAGGATAGCATTCAGGAACTATAAGGAAACACAGAAGGAGCAGGACAGAAAACTTTATCAGTTAAAGTAGAAAGAGGATGGGAAGGCAGTCAGAATAGCAAAGGCTCAAACCGAGGAAAGGATAGCCAGCTCTGTTAAGAAGGGGGATAATAACTTTTATAGGTACATTAGGGAGTGAAGAAAGACCAAAGGAGGGATACCGAGGCTTAATAAAGGGGAGGGAATGGGGGTAGAGGGTGACAGTGAAAAAGCAGGGATACTGAATGAATATTTCTGCTCAGTATTCACAAAAGAAGAGGAGGGGGAGGTACCTAAACCAAACAAGAGAAACACTCTGAAGATGGGGATCGATACTAGTCCATTTACAGAAGAATGGGTTCTGAAAGAACTAATAAAATTGAAGGTGGACAAAGCAATGGGGCCTGATGGGATTCACCCAAGAATTCTAAACGAACTAAGGGTAGAACTAGTGACACCACTGACTACTCTCTTTAACAAATTATGGGAGGATGGGGTGGTACCTGAGGACTGGAGGAGGGTGGATGTGATTCCTCTTCACAAAAGTGGGAGCAGGACAGAGGCAGAAAACTGCAGACCAGTTAGTTTGACCTCAGTGGTAAGAAAAATGATGGAATCACTTCTGAAGAAAAGAATTGTTGAGTACCTAGAGGCCAGTGGGGCACAGAACCCAAGGCAGCATGGATTCACTATGGGAAGGTCGTGTCAGACGAATCTATAAAATTTTTTTTGACTGGGTGACCAAAGTAGTAGACCAAGTAGGGGCTGTGGACATGGCCTACCTATATTTTAGCAAGTCATTTGATACAGTCCCACACAAAAGATTAATACACAAGTTAGCCAGCCTTGGAGTGGGTCCCAAGGTGGTAGCCTGGATAAAAAATTGGCTAGACAACAGGACACAAAGGGTAGTAATAAATGGAGTTCACAGTGAAGAAAGGAGGGTTACTAGCAGGGTACTGAAGGGTTCAGTACTGGGACCAGTCCTTTTTAATGTCTTAATAAGTGACATTGCAGAGGAACTGGAAGAAAAAGTGTGTCGCTTTGCAGACGACACAAAGATCTGCAACAGGGTTGATACACAAGATGGAGTGGAAAGGATGAGAAGGGACTTGGCAAGGTTGGAGGACTGGTCAAAATGTATAGCAGCTTAGATTCAATGCAAAGAAGTGCAAAGTAATGCACCTGGGAAACAAAAACCCAGGGGAAGAGTACACAATGGGGGGTGAGATACTGACAACAGTAAAAATGGAAAGGGACCTGGGGGTAATTATATCAGATGACCTAAAGGTGGACAAGCAATGTGAGAAGGCAGTAAGGAAGGCTGGAGGGATACTGGGATGCATAGGGAGAGGCATCAATAGTAGAAAACAGGAAGTTGTTATCCCTCTGTACAGACAGCTGGTGAGACCCTATCTGGAGTACTGTGTGCAGTTCTGGAGACTCCATCTCCTCAAAGACATAGACAGAGTGGAGGCTGTCCAGAGGAGGGCAACCAAAATGATGCAGGGTCTGCACCAGAAGACATACGAAGAAAGACTAAAGGAGCTTAATATGTATACCCTTGAGGAAAGAAGGGAGAGAGAGGGACATGATAGAAACTTTCAAGTACCTCAAGGGAATCAACAAAGTCCAAGAGGGTAGCATCTTTCAGAAAAAGAGATGTGCAAGAACAAGGGGGCACAATTTGAAGATAGAGGGAGATGGCTCAGAGGTAATGTGAGGAAGTATTTTTTCATGGAAAGGGTTGTGGATGTATGGAACAGCCCCCTGAAGAGGTTGTAGAGTCAAGAACAGTGGGGGAATTAAAGAATGCATGGGACAGATATTAGGCAGTCCTAGTGGGGGGGGTAGGAGGAAGTAAGCTGTTGGTTATCTAGGGTCTGCAGCTTATCTGTTGGGTAGGAAATGGGCAGACTAGGTGGGCCAAGCGGTCCTTATTTGCTGTCAGATTCTATATTTCTATGTTTCTATGGCTGCAGTGCAGTAATTAAACATTTTTGTAATAAACATGTCTTGTGTATGCATCTTTCTTCCAGTCAATGGAGTCATGTCATTGGCCAGGACTGGTAGCTCTGGAGAAGGTGCTCTTTTGTCCCTTGGTATCATGGAAACATAAAATATGATGGCAGATGGGGGACCTCACGATCCACCTACTCTGCCCAGTTTCTTACCTAAACCCCTTTAGGTCTTATGTCCCAATGCCTGCCTTGTGTCTGTCCCTTGCAGTTTTGAATCCCCCAACAGTTTCAGCTTCCACAACTTCATGGGACAAACTGTTCTAGGGTTCCATTACCATCTCTGTAAAAAATAACTTCCTCATATGCCCACTGAATTCCCCCCCCCCTTCAGTCTCATGTTGTGCCCCCTGGTTCATGTGTAGTCTCTGGACTGGAATAGGTCCTGTACCTTGTTATATTTCCTTTAGGTACTTGAATGTTTCTAACATATCTCCCCTCTCTCTTCTTTGCTCGAGTGAGTACAAGTTAAGTTCATTCAGTCTCTCCTCATATGGCCTGCAGTGTAGTCCCTGCATCATCTTTGTAGCCCTCCTCTGCACTCACTTCAATCTGTCTATATCCTTCATGAGGTGCGGCCTCGAGAACCCGGACACAGTACTCCAGCTGGGGTCTCACCAGAGACCTATAAAGTGGCAGCACCACCTCCCTCTTTCTGCTTGTAATGCCTCTCCCGATGCACTCCAGTATGCCGCTGGCCTTCAGCATTTCCTTTTCACACTGTTTTGAAACCTTCAAATCCTCTGATATAATGACACCCAGGTTCCTTTCTTGCTTGGTTGCTACCAGTCCCCCCCCCGGTAGTATTCCCTTGTTGTGTTGTCTTTCCCATGTGCATGACTTTACACTTTTTTGCATTGAATTTTGGTTGCCATGCCCTTGACCATGCTTCCAACTTTTCTAGGTCTGTTTCCATTTTCTTTACTCCCTCACGGGTGTCTACCTTGTTGCAGATCTTAGTATTGTCTACAAAGAGACACACCCTACCTTCCAAACCATCCACAGTGTCACTAATGAAAACATTGAAGAGGAGAGGTCCCAGCACTAACCCCTTGGGCACCCACTGGTCACTTCTCTTTCCTCAGACAAGGTGCAGTTTAACTGCACCTTCTGCATCCTCCCACTCAGCCAGTTCCTTACACAGTTTACCATCTCCTGCCCAACTCCCATGCTTCCAGCTTATTGATCAGTCACTTGTGCGGGACAGAGTGGAATGCCTTACTGAAGTCCAGGTATACTATATCCACTGCACTCCCCTGGTCTACTGCCCTAGTAACTCAGTTGAAAAAGTCATTCAGGTTTGTTTGGCATAATCTGCCAGCCATGAAACTATGCTGTTTTGCATCCTGCTACCCTTTTTTTTCCAGAAACTCTAGTATCCTTTCCTTGAGCAGCAACTCCATCAGTTTTCCCACCACTGTTGTGAGGCTGACTGGCCGATAGTTTCCCACCCCTCCTTGTTTCCTGATTTATAAAGAGGAACAACTGTTGCCCTCTTCCAATCCTCTGGGATGTCCCCACTCCTCAAGGATTTGGTAAATAGTTCCACCAAAGGGGCCACCGGCTCCTGTGCTAGTTCCTTCAATACCCGTGGGTATATTTCATCTGGTTCCATGGCCTTATCTACCTTATGTCCTTTCAGCCCTTTTAGCACTTGATCTACTGTGAAGGAGCTTGTATCTATCCTTGATTTTGTGGCTTCATTTTTTATTCTAGTAGATCTGTTTCCCTCTTGTTCCTCTGTAAAAACTGAGCAAAAGTACTTATTTAGGACTTTCAACTTTTCACTGTACTCCTCCACTGTTCCACCACCCTCATTTGTGAGTCTCACAATGCCTCTCTTATTTTTCCTCTTCTCTCTGATATATCTAGAAAAAGTTTTGTCTCCCCTTTTTACTACTTGTACTATGTTCTGTTCTGTTTCAGCTTTTGCCTTCCTGATTTCTTTACCTGCTTCCTTCAATATTTCTTTATATGTCTCATGGTCCTCTTCCCTTGTGGATTCCTTGAATTTTCTGAAAGCCTGTCTTTTCTTCCTCACTTTGGTTGCCACCTTTCTTGTGAACCACAGTGGTTTTCTTCTGTTTTTTGCCTTATTACCCTTTCTGGTGCAATCCTCTGTCACTATTTGTATTGCTTTCTTCAGGTTTGTCCATGCTTCTTGTACCCCTGCACTTGTTTGGTTACCTAGGTTACTTTCCAGGGAGACCCCTATTTTTTGAAAGTCTGCCTTTCTAAAATCTAAAACCTTTGTTTTTGAGTGACTGTTGTCCACAAATATGTTGACCTTGAACCATATTGAGTGGTGGTCTCTCAAACCACGATAGTGTCCTGCTTGTACGTCGTTTACTTCGTTGCTGTTAGTAAGTGTCAGGTCAAGGACAGCGAACCTGCCCCCTTGTTGGTGAGTTTACTAGCTGCCTCAGGCCTGCCTCCTGAAGTGCTGCCAGAAACTCCCTGCTCCTAGTTGATACTGCTGTGTATGTGCTCCATTCTTTATCCAGTAAATTGAATGTCCCCTACCAGTATTGTTTCACCTTTGCCTGCCATTTTATGTATGGTTTTTATTAGCTTTATATACCCTTTTTCCCTCTGCTTTGGGGGTCTGTAAATAATGTGTACTCGAATTACAGCCCTTTTCCCACTTTCATTTGTTATCCATAGGGTCTCTGACTCATCTTGAGTCACCTGCAATTCTGTAGCATTTAAGTCCTCTCTGATGTAGAAAGCTACCCCAATCCCCTTTTTTCCCTTTCTGTCCCTCCTGAACAGGGTGATACCTTGGATGGCTGTGTCTCAGCTGTGGTTTTCTGTGAACAAGTTTTGGTCACGACCTACCCAGTCCATTCTGTTCTGTTCCATCGTGACTATGAGATCAGGGATCTTACTTTTTTTTTTAATTCAAAGTTTATTAAATTTTTATACTTATCCAAACACATTTGTGTACATGAATGATAATATACAGGGTATTTGAAACCAGACAGTGACATAAAAGAAAAAATATAAGCAGAATTAAAATGAATAAAACCTCAATTCCCTCACCCCCCCTTCCATCCCCTTATAGGTGCCAGTAAAAAGTTCTGCCCTTTTCCTTCCATACCCTGTATAAAGGGAGGGGAAGGAATAGGGTGAGTTCAGTACCATTTATGAAAATCCAGTATATAATAGCTGGTCTTCATTGTATCAAACTGTTACACAGTTAAGACTCTCTATTATAGTGTGTACAAGACATATAGGGTTTACCATCTTTTTTTATACAATCTCATTCGATTTGTGAGGCTAGCTATCATTTTTTCTATTCATAGATTATGGAGGAGTTCCTGCAGCCACTCAGAGTATGAGGGCTGGAGTGAGTCCTTCCAGTGTTTTAAAACTACTTTTTTAACAGACATCATGATTAATGTAATTTGATGGTTTCTGGTCATAGTTGGAAAGCCTGTAAAATCACTCAGTAGGTAGACTTCAGGTGTGAAGTAGTCTTGCAGGCCCAGTAAGGGATCTATCTTAGTTCTAATGAGATCCCAGAGCAGGGTGATATTTTGGCATTCCCAGAACAGATAAAACAGGGTGCCAATATCACCATTGGATCTGTTACAGGTAGGCATCTCTGCTCTTCCCATTTTATACATTTTAAATGGGGTTAAATACGTCATGCAGAAATTACATTTGCATTAACTGAAGTCTGTCTTGCATGATTAATTTGTGACAGGAATCCCAAATTTTAGACCAATTGGAGCTAACATTCAGATACAGGTTATTCCAATATATGGAAATACCCTCTACTTTTGGGAAAATCAGCAGGTAGAGAAGAGCACATAGAGAGGACACAGCATGTGGGGCTAAGGCCATTATCCTGCCTGTTGAGATCCAATCATTGGGATCATCCAGAGCAGGTGATATTTCCATAAAATTTTATAAGCATATGGTGAATTTGAAATAATTGGTATGCCCATTTATTGGGCAGGCCAAAATTATTTAGAAGACCTGTAATATCTAACCATTCTCGATCTGGAGTACAAAAATCCTGAACCTTACAATTTTTTAGGGGAGGGATCCAATTTCCCGGGATTATTTTTCCCCCTATTTTGAAATTAGGGTTTTGGAAAATAGGTTGAGAGAGCTCCTGTGTGTTGTTATATTGCAAGGCAGTGCAAAGTTGGTTATGTATACAAACAGAGTGAGGGACAACCCTGCCATGTTATTGCCTCCAAGGGGAAACTGGAGGAGAGAGTACCATTACAGAAAACCTTTGCTGTAGGGATGGAATATAACACCTTTAACCATGAAATAAATTGAGTGGGAAAACGGAGTCTGTGCAGAGTTCTGAATAAGAACTGCCAACCAACCCTATCAAAAGCCTTCTCTGCATCCAGGGAACCCAAAGCCATGGCCTGTGGGGAGTCCCTGGATGCAGAGAAGATGTCAGAGAGTCAACAAAGGTGATCCACTGAGGATCTACCCCTCATAAAACCCACTTGGTCAGGAGTAATAAGGGATGGGAGAACCTGTTCAACCCTTTGTGCTAGTAATTTAGCCAGAATTTTAAGGTCTGTGTTAAGAAGGGATATGGGCCGGTAACTGGATATCTTGAAAGGTGCCGTACTCGGTTTGGGAAGGACAACTGTTGTTGCTTCTAGAATATTGGGGTCTATATCTGCTTCATATAACATAGATGTAAAAACTGCGAGCAACCAGGGGGCTCATTGGGGAGTGAATTTTTTGTAAAAATTCGGAGAGTGTCCATCTGGCCCCGGAGCCTTGTCTGTGGGTAGATCTTTAATGACTTGGATTATGTCAGCTTCACTAAATGGTGCAATCAAACCTTCTATTTGATTTGGGGTTAAGGTGGGAAGTGGGAGACCCTCCAGGTAGTGGTCAATAGTTTGTTGAGGTGGGTGATTCAGCATGTGGGCATATAACTGTTTATAATAAATCTCAAATTCTTTGTTTATATTTTTGGCCTGAGTATTTGGTGGTACGGAAGGTTTTTTTTGTAATACTCTGATTAGAGATGCAGCGAATTTAAATTTCACCAGCGAAGTGGAGGGCCAACATGAAATGCCCACTTTGCGTTATTATTATTACTTCGCATTGTCATTACGCCTTAAGGCGAAGTAAGGCGGAGTGACAACAATATTGGCAGCCTGCCACACACACACAGTCACTAGAATTAATGTGCATCCCCAAAATGCTATTGTCGTCTTGTCTCCAGAAAATTCCCCAGTGCTAATGAAGTGAAATGAGAGAGTAACAAGAAATGCAAAGTATCCCAGTATTAATGGAACACTCAGTCATCAGGGCAGTTGTCAGACAAAGTCACCAGAATTAATGTTCATCCCCAAAATGCTACTGTCTTCAGTCCAGAAAATTCCCCACTGCTGACAAAGTGAAATGAGAGTGTAACAAGACATGCAAAGTCTCCCATCTTAGAGATGCAGCGAATTAAAATTCCACCAGTGAAGTGCCTGTGAAGTGGGCACTTTGCGTTGTCACTCCGCTACACAGAGTAGCCAGCATGAAATGCCCATTTCGCCTTGTTATTGTGATTGTGACTTCTCATTGTCATTCCACCTTAACCTGAAGTAAGAAGGAGTGACAACAATATTGGCAGCCCCCGGGCCCCCACACATCACATGGCTTACATTACTGTAAATCACATGCTGTACAGGAATGCGAATGCCTATGGCTGTAGTTCCCCAATGACAATGACCTGTATCACAAAATTCCCCAATTTTAAAACTCATATCAATGATTACAGTGTTGAAGTCTGGAGAGCTACTACAAAACAGGCTTACATGATGCAAGTAACTAGTAAAAAAATTTATTTTGTGATTCATGATGTGATCAGGAATCGTGACTGCATTCGTGACCATGAAATATGAATTGATTTTTCTCAGACTTGGAGCTGACAAGCGTATTGGAAACATGAATGCCTATGGCTGTACTTCCCTGATGACCTGGCTGTTCACAAAACTCACCAGCTTGAAAACTCATATCAATGGGTACTGTGGTGAAGCCTGGAGAGATACTACAAAACATTAATTTTGTGATTCATGACATGATCGTGAATTGTGTGCACCACACCAGTATTCTGAAGGGAAGCCAAAGAAACAACTGTGACTTAAGTAACAGATGGAGATTGGGCCCTAAAGAAATGCAAATGCACAGACAGATTAAGATTGCACTGTGCACTAGAGATGCAGACACAACGGCACAACAACAACATCTAACCAGTGCTCACCATCAGAAATCCAAATTTGGAAAAGAATACCTTTTGCCATTGGGGGGGTAGTGCACGGCAGTAACAGTCCACTACTACCAGTAAATATACCACAAGCAGTACAGAAAATTCATGCAGGTACAGTGGACAGCAGGTTCACACTGCTACAGTTACTCTGTGGCACAATAAATGGTATCTGATTTAATGGCATGCATGCATCGTACACACAGTCACACATACACACACACACACACACACACACACTACAAGTAATGCATAGCAAATTGAAAACCTTTAGTTATACAACCAAATGTTTTAAACAAACTGAAATTATACACTGCTGCACCACTACAATCAGCAAAAAAAGGCAAGAATTACTGAAAATAGTACTGTGTGTATATTAACACAGATATAGAAGAAAAATATAACCAAAACAGAAAGTCTGCCTTTTTATCCCAGTTAATCTACCTACACCACACATACGCCCCTCCCCAAATCACATGTCACAGTACACAGACTGACTGTTCTAACTTAACATTAAAAATCCACACACAAACAATAAACACTCAATGATATGAGCACTGGAGGGTTTCCTACAATCGATGTACTAAATTTTGAGAAAAAAAATGGCTCAAAAAGGCTTTTTAACAGCTTTTAGAGGATTTGAATGGCAGAGCTCTGAAAGGAAACTGTCTCCATCTTCCACTACACACACAATACACAGAACTGAGGCTGTGCAGAACAATCTTGAGCCCATGTGACCTGCAATCCCATGAAGTAATGCAAATTCGGTTCGGAACTCAATAACAAGACGAAGTGATGCGAAGTACATTGATTTCGGTGTTACTTCGCCTTACAATTGGTGGAGAAGTGGTTTGGGGAAGGCGAAGTAACACAAAGTCATTGTTTTCAATGGATTTCGCGTTCCTCAATATAACGTGAAGTACTCCTCTTCGCGTTGCTTAGCACTTTGCGGATTCCGAGTTACTCTGCGTATCATTTTGCAGACCGAATTTAGCCATTAGCCCACCACTAACTGTGATTCATTTTGAGGTTTCCATTTTTTAAGCCAGAGAGCAAAAGCTTTCCTGCCTTTTCCCCCTGTTTAGTATAGGTGGCCTTTATTTTTAAAATAGCCCACTCTGCTTTTTCCCTAAGTAAATCAGAGTATTTATCTAGGATTTTAATAAGGACTTCTTTCTCAGAATCTGGGGTAGTTCTGGATAGATGTGTTTCTTACTCCCTGATTTGGTCTAAAAGGATTTTGGCCTCCTGAGTCTCTGTGCATTTTTTATTGACTGCCCATTTAATAAATTCTCCCCTTATGTAACACTTTAGTGCTCCCCACTCCATGGATGGAGAGGAGGTGGTACCCCAGTTCTCCTTTTTGAAAAATTCTAGAGCGGTCAGTATATTATCAGTAATTGTTTTGTTTTTTAACAGTTGGTTATTAAGTCTCCATTGTTTATCTGTGCCCCAATTTAAAGACAGCAAGAGGGTACAGGTCACCATAAAATGGTCTGAGCCTGTTTCTGATTCTGATCTACTGTCCATTAGCCCATGGATTAAGGATTTACTCAACCAAAAATAGTCAAGACGCAAGGCCGAACCATGGACAGCTGAGTGGAAAGTATATTCCCTTGTTGTAGGGTGTAGAGTCCTCCAGGGATCATAGAAACCCATATGGTCTACCAAATCTTCAAGGCTCTTTGTGCTGGGTAGAGCCCATGAGGTTTGGGACCTGATGATTTATCCAGGTTGGGATCAAAAAGAGCATTCCAGTCTCCACTGAGAAGCACAGGTATGTGCAAAAATGGTGTCAGAACTGAAAGGAGTTCCATAAAAAATGAGGGGGAGTCTGAATTGGGTCCATAAATGCTACCTATAAGTATTTGGAGTGTATAAATTGTACCAGAACATACCTACCATTCTTGTCTCCATGGCATTGCTCACATCTAAAAGGGAAGGTCCTAATAAACAGAATAGCTACCCCTTTACTATTCCGGGAATCTCCCTCAGCAAAGACATGTCCTACCTGTTGTCTCCTCAAAAGGGTCTCCTCAGATTGCAAGAGATGAGTTTCTTGTAAGAGGATTGCATCACACCATACAATATTTAAATGCTTAAGTATCCTGATACGTTTAGATGGATGTCTTGCACCTTTAACGTTCCACGTACAAAATGTAAATGGTTGTGTCATATTCCTGTGTTAATAGAGTAAACAATCCTAACCAGCTAGCGTTTAATATACAGCACCTAAAATGGCACCACCCCCATAATAAAAATAGATGACCCAGAAACATCCTCTAAAGTTTCAAAAAAATTCTCTGACAAACCCTTAAATATCCCCCAAATTACTCTCCCTCCAATAAGTAATGGAATTAGGTAAAACATTAAAGCAATAAAATTCCAGTTTCTAATTTGCTTCCTATCATCTGTGTTATTTTAATATGAACTAGAACTACCCCCCCATTATACTGCCATGTGGCAGTCAGCAATCTGAAGACTCTTCCCCCACCCCGCCTGCCCGACCACATTATTATTATCATTTACTTAGAACCGACATTAAGTAAACTAAACTATTCTATAATGTCCCTTTAATGGGACATATAGAATATCTATTATATAATTAAAGAGGGACTATAGTCACAAATTACTGGCATCAATAAATTTAGAATATGGATCAACATGGCCCCAATCACCCTCATGCAAGAACTGAGATCCTTAAGTTACTTTGTTTAAAAGTCACAAATCAATTTACAACCCTAAATTCTCTGCGTGTTCAAAAAAGTCAGTTTCAGTGAAGAGGTGCTGGTGATGTCATCTCCTGAACTCACAGTCCAGCCCTCCCTGTCAGCAAGCTTATAGGACCTGTTTCTCCAAAGTTTAAAAATTATGTGCAAATGGTTTTCTTCAGTGAAACAGGTAGCACCATTCAATACACATTGCTATAAAACCTATGTGTATTTCAGGTTTTGTAATAAAGCTGACAAATTCATATTTTTGTTTTTGGTGTTTTTTTGTTGTGGTCCTTTTCTTCAGGGTTGCTGAATGCTAAGTCACAGCACACTAATGTGAGATTTGCAGACTGGGGGCAGGATTCTCAAAGCTCTCAGAAGTTGCAAAACCTTCCCTAAGTCCCCAAAATTCCCTCAGCTATGGAAAAAAACATGAGTTTGCTCCAAGTGCTATTCACAAAAACCTCCACAGATGCAGGAAAAACCACTATGGACTGTGGAAAAAAGTGCAGCTGCGGAAGTCCCTCAGGACAAAAAGGTGTGATATCAGTGGAGCACAGCCCCTGAAAGGCTATTCACAGCAAGGTTGTTCCCACAGCTGAGGAAAAAATGTTACACACAATGGAAAGAGGCATAATTCTCCCTCAGCACACTGCAGTGGTGCTCCAGCAATTGGAATCAATTAAGGTGGAGGTGTACCACAGGTTATATCATCTCAGATAGTATAGCAGTGGCCAATGTTACAGCACTGAAAGCACACATTGCCATGCTATGGCAACAGGCATCAACCACTAGACCAAGTGCAGCCCATGACAGAGCCCCACAAGCAGTAGAGCCTGACCAGCTAGCAGCGAGTGCTACCCCCCAGGCTACAGGAACACCCCAGGGAGGGACGACCAGCAAGGACAGTCAGCCACTGTGGTGCCAGGGTTTCACAGGTACCTGTGGTGCTGCTGTGGTCCCAGTTGGGGACTGGTTGCTGGTCTCTTTGTGTGCTGTCCGCCTCACAATATAGCAGCACTGTTACAGTCTGCTGCTTCAGCTAGTGGTTCCCTATTGTTGTGCCTTCACAGCCTCTGCAGCTGCGGATTCGCAGCACTTGCACAAGTCCTGCGGCAGCTAAATCGCCACACCTGTGGCACTTTTTATGGAAATCCACAGCTGCACTGATTTTCTTTGAGAATACAGCACAGCTGCATTTCCACACTGCAGCAAGCCTTTTTCCCATAGCTGTGGGAATTTCAGCTTTCTTTGAGAATCCTGCCCTGGATATCTCTGATGTGGTAAAAGGCTGTGATCATTCACACCTATCATTCAATTGAGGTGATTTCTCAGGATGGCTCTTTAAATCAATTATTCCATCACCCTGTAAAAGGGGGTGGGAGAGGTAGTGCTGTTTTGAAACCTTACTAAGAGTTTATATGCAGTGGCCAGCTCAATGCTTAATCACCCAGTCACTCAGTCAATGAATATTTTATTCATTATCAAAGTATGAATGAATAGGATACTCAGTTGAGCAGAGCTCATTTTCTGTTTTCTCATTGACAGGCTGTTACTTGAGCTATATTCAGGCTCATCTGCGTTATACACTGCATTATAATGTTTGTCTTGCCAGGGCTAACACGTCCACCCCTAGAAGGATTTAACTCATATAAGGCCCCTATTAAAACTTATTGTAAAACACACACTGACAAACAGCAATGCAGTTACCAACATTGCAATACTTGTAGTAATACAACTTCCAAACAGGCACTGCAGAGTAGCACTTCACATGGTATCAGCGGCCTGGGCATGCTGACTCAGCGTCCTGCAATTCTGGAGAAATGAACCTCACCAAAAGGCATTAAAATACAAATTGTCAACTTTGTTGCAAAACCTGAAACACATAGATTCTATAGCACTGTTTTTAGAATTGTGCTGCCTGTTTTACTTGCGAAAACCACTGTAGAATGATCTTTTAACTTTGGAGAAACAGGTCCTATAAGCTTTCTGACAGGGAGGGCTAGACTGTGAGTTCAGGAGATGACATCATCAGCACTGCTTCATTGAACCTGGCTTTTTTGATCAGGTAGTGAAATGAGGGTTATAAAACAGCCCATACCTTTTAAAATGAAGTAACATAGAAACCTAATGTTTGGTATGAGATTAATTGGGGGTATGCTTATTCTAATTCTGCAATGTAGCACTTTTGATGAGAGTCCCTCTTTAAATTTGCTCTTAGGTTCTATTAATTTCCACAGATTCCCTTTCATTTTGCAGGTACTGATTCAGATTCATTGAAGAATCAAGTGACAAAATTAAATCAATACCCAAATAAAAGTTGAAGGAGCACTCAATTAGGCCTTGTACAAACATTAAATAGAAATAAATTCTGGGTCACTAAACCCTTCCTTTAGTAATAAAGCAAGATAAACAGTGCACTATAACATAGTGACTGCCCTCTACTGTTGCATAATACTGTAGAAGTATATATACGAAGGGAGAAGCAATAGCTCCCCATACAAGATAAAGTCTCCTGATCTAGTAAAGACAACTCTGTGCTAAAACAAATTTCTGTAAGGGAATAAGTAATGCTTGAACAAAATAGCAAATAAAAAATTATTAAAGTTCCAGTTGGGGTCTTGTCCTCTGGAAATGTTCCCAGATTATTAGGATATTGAACGTTAGTCTCTCCTGTATTATCAAGCCCCCTCGAGGTAAAGGAGACTGTTATTCTGGGAGGGGAAACTAAAGTATCCATCCAATATCCTTGGGCATAAAGTATTGGATTCTGCCCCTTCATTTTAAAAATGATGATCAGATAGTTATTTGGGACAGTGTAGCAATGACCCTTACAGATGGAGGCAATAGGCAGGATATGGCAAGACCAGGAATAAACCCCCCTCGAGTTATTGCAAATCCAAAATAGTAGTTCATGTGTACTGACAGAGTTGCCTTCCTCCGAGCGATCAGTGCTCAAATATCAAGGCCAAACGACCCCATATGCTGTTGCAATTAGGTTTAGTACCCTTTAAGTGTCCAGCTATTTTCAGCTTTCTGTGAACAGTGAGGGGCATTTTTGTTTGAGATGAGTTAATGCAATGTCTAATTCTTCAAAAGAGGACCAGGAGCCTTCAATTGAACTTGAAATTTAGCAGGGCATACCATTCAGAATTTTATACCAGCAGCCAAGCATTTTGAAACAATAGGGTGGAATAGAAAGTGGCACTGTTGAACTGTTGCAAGAAGGTCTTGTGTAATTCTGATCTTCTTTCCCTCCCAGAGAACCTCTTGTATTTCTCATAACTTTTGCAATACATGTTGTTTCTCTAAGAAATTAAAGAAGTGGCAGATTAGAGGCCTAGGTGGAGCGTTAGAAGAAGGCATAGGCCTTAGGGCATGATGTGCTCTTTCCAGAATGTATATGGGCCTGAAGGGGGAAGGCCTGCTATTTTAACAAGCAGCTTTTGCATAAACATTAAAGTATCTGACCCTTCCTCCCTTTCTGTGATACCAATCACAATCACATTATTTCTTCTACTCCTCCCCTCAAGGTCTTCTATCTTGTTTTCCAGCTTTTTAATTATCTGGTGATTGGTAATGATAGATGTGGCAGTATAGCCCCATAATTGGGATTTGGAATCCTCGAGATAGACTTTCTTTCTTCTGCCTCCCCCCATCGAACTCTGATGCAGCAGTCTCTTACTTTTACTATCGTTTATTTTCCTGCTCTGTAATGGAGTGGCTGCCCATTATAATGTATCTTCCTACACTTTCCCTTTCATCTGTTCTCTCTGTCTCGAGAATCCCCGAAAATTTAAATTAAAAAGAATGTTCAAGATGCCCGAAGTCTATAATGGCATTAGTTGTGTTGTTCAAATAGGTTATAATCATGAATAAAGAGTACATTTCCACCTGTTGTTGTTATTTAAATGAGTCTCCCCACAAGAAAGCGAGCGCTAGCGCTGATACAGGTACGGCTTTATGAGTTGAAGCCATGGGTATCTGCGAATGCTGGTTGGGAGTTTTAAAGTAAAGGGGTCTTCCTTTTCTTCTGGTGTAAGTCCTGTGAGCTGCTTTAGCTGCAAGGGGACATATTGGTAAAATAAAATGGCATATCTCGCCCACCTCTCGCACTGGGTCTGTACCGCTGTGTGCGGTCACTTGTTGCAGCGAGAGCGGGTAGCCATACAGAACTTCAAACAACTTCTCCCCTGTACTGGCTACTATTCTAATACTCCAAAAAGGGTTTAGACTGTCTGTTTGGCAAATATCTGAGTTATGCTTTTCTTGTTGGTCATATGTCAACTGCAAGCACAGAAATAAAATGAAGGAAATAAAGAAACAGACGTAATAGGCAGCAAATGAAAATTAAGTCCTTGCAGGTTACCTGAAAGCCTCCATTAGTAAGCTCTCCTTAAGGGACTGACAGCCCAGAATGAAGCACCTTTGTAGAGGACAAGAACTGTGTGACATCACAATGTAGGTGGAGCTATGAGCTGATTTAGGTAATGAAGGCTGAAAACTGTAGAAATACCTTTTAAACCTGCTTTGAAAAATGTAGTATATGAAATTCCTGATCTGTAAAACAGAATATCGACTTTATGTCACTGTAGTCCCCCATTTATGTGTATTAGTGAAGATTGAAGCTTAATTAATAGATTAGGGGACGTACTACAGTGACCACATGATTGATTATGCTCTGTAAATACCTATAAAAAGAGAATGGTAGGCACAGTTGATAGATAGCAGTGGAAGGGAGTAGGTGAAACTCTGTTCCAGAAACATAGAAGATAGTGGAAAGTGGGACTAAAATCACTTCCATTCCATGTTAAACTTAAAGGAATATCCATAGACTCTTGGTGAGCTAGGAACTGATTTGTAACCAGTTTTCCAGTATTTTATTTTATTTTATTTCCTCCTTAGTTACATTGTTTGAGATTTAATTTGGATTATTCCATAGTTTGGCAAATAAAAGACACTCAAGGCATTCTTGTGTGTCGCAACCTACTTCAGGTCTCTATTTGTGTATTAGTTGTCTACACCCACACCCTATGACAGTAGAATCATCAATTTTATCAATCTGCTTCTCCAGAGAGAAAATGTGGGCTTCAAAGTCTGTGGTGCTTCTATTAGTGTCTTCGAGAGCTTCCAATATTGTTTTTACTTCAGAAACCAAGGAACATACCCCCTCCCGAAATGGTTGAAACCTGGGAGAAAAAGTGATCCAGAGTAAGTAACGTTGGTTCTGTGATTGCCGCAGAGGGGGCTGAAGTAGTTTGTGAGTAGCTTGTGGAAGTAGTGTGTGCCTGGGATTTCTTAGGCTGTATCTCCGGTGTAGCTGGCGGAGTGTGCCCGGGTGCCACCTGCCGCATTTCTGCATCCATTTCCCAATCTCCTACATCAGGGAGATCCCGTACCTTTATGTAGACTGCTACGAACTACCAATACGGTTCTTCTGGCGAAATTAAAGCTTAAATCGTGAAAGTTTTAAGTTGGGTGAGCGGAGTTTTTATGGAGTACATCCTACACAGTTGGCTGCATTACGTGACTCCATCAGGGATCTTACTTGCTAAGTTCCTTGCATTTGTAGTCGTTGCCTGCCAGACACGTTTTTCCCATTTTATGGTGTATGCTTCCCCCTTTTACCATTTGTTGTTACTGAACTAGTTTTTCTTGTTTGTTTTTTTTGCATCATGTCTAATTCTTCATCCAATTGTTACCCTCCCCCCAGGTCACACTGGGAGATGAACAACTTGTTGTTCAGTGTGCCTTCCTGGTGAAATATTTCAATAAATAAAAAAATAAATATTGCACAGTACCTACAGTATTTTTTTTGCATATGTTGCATGATATCTCCTTCGATATTTGCCCTTGTGACTACTTGTATTCTCTGTTTTGGGGGAATGGTGATGGGCTTGCTATTTTGCTTGAGTTTTGTCACCAACTCCCCATTTCTCAGTTTAAATGTCCCATGTAGACATTGAATTTCTGGCCGACTGCCCTCACCCCTTCCTTAGTTAGGTGGAGTACATCGTACCTAAACAATCCTCTTTCACAGAAATACTGCTAGTCACCAATGAAGTGGTGCCTGTTTTCATGGCACCATCTGTGCAGCCATGTGTTTAGTTTACAGAGCACCTTCTCTCTGATTTTCTTAGTATTTCCTCCTTACAATATCCTACAGTATCTCTATGCTATTCCTACATTGTGGGTTTGGGTTGCACATTTCACATTCTGTTACATAGTTGGTTTTGGACCTATGTATTACCAAGAGTCATCTGCAGTGGTGGTCCATCCAGTCATGTGTCAATGGCCCGTACACACCAGTCATTTTAACCTGCCCTGTATGCTGGCCCTGTACACTTGTATTTTTTGGCAGCCATCCACATGGCATATTGCGGTGCACACAGTACCATGTGCCAGGGCATTGTATTGTACATCATGAATACATACATGGAGGGGCATGCAAGCCATTGTGGAAACACACCCTTCTGTCCATGTGTATTATTGCTGTAGTGGTTGTATGCATGGTATACATTCATTTGCCTCTGCATGCCCAATGTGCATGCCACATTGCTGAGGCATGCGCGTTTGGGTGTCATATGCCTTTATACATGGCTGTTAACACACTGCGCAGGGAATGCCTATCATTAGTGCATAGGCATCATAGAGAACTGTAGGAGGCCCAAGATGGAGCTCTGAGGGGACTAAAAACTGCACCTTTCTGGGGAGAACAGAATTCCACTTTGTTTTATCATCTGCAATATGACATTTTTCATTACCTGTGAGAGGGCAGGACTTTCATAACTCATTCAAGACTTTGATGCTCATGAGTTATGGTCCTACCCCAAACTTGAGCAAATGAAGGGCATATTCTTTTTTATCTTATTATTTACAATTTTGTCTGAGAAAATATAATGAGCCAAAGTGGATTTCCAGATGCTTTCTGGGAGGACAAGGAGTTTAAGTGACTTGCTCAAGGTCACAAAGTATGCAAGTGGTGGGTGTAGGAATCAAACCCAAGTCTTCAGTATTTACCAGTCTCATTCACAGCTCATTGCTATAGCCACTACCATTTCGGGTCAAGCCATTGCATGTCACCTATATATCTGGGTATATGCCTAGTAACTTAGTTCTGATTTTATTTACATACATATATATATATATATATTAAAGTGGCGCAGTTAGGAAAATATTTCTGAGCACCTCTTTGCATTACCACTTGTAATGCAGACAGCTGGTGGCTGGCCATGGAGGTGAGAGGAGGGCTGTGCCAGTCACCGGCTGGCGAAGGGTGGGGAGTCCTGGGTGGGCTTGGATGGATGGGTGGGGGCCATTAGACTACCAGGTATATTATCAACTTATTATTTCTTTCATTATGCTGGGGGGGCCACTAGAGTACCAGGGATGTAAATATTTTATTGGGGGGGCACTAGACTACCAGGGATCATTATTATATTATTTTGGGCATGCGGGGGGCACAACAAACCCCCCTGAGCAAAATCCACCTTTATTTCACAGTGTAGTGCACCCCTGGGCTGAGAAAATGAATTTTTAAATCTGGCCATCTCTTCCGTCACTCTTTATTCATGGGTGAGCAATTTCTTTAATCGCGAGGATGCAAAAACTTTGACCGTGAGATTCTTTGATCGCGATCGTGCATCACGAGTGAGAGACGAGATGGCCCAATTAAAAAAACAATTTTCTCAGCCCAGAAGTGTCATAGGAAGTCAAATGAGGGTAGGTTTTACTCGGGGGCTTCATTCTGTCGAACCACGGTGGTGGTTTACCGCAATTCCTTCCATTTTTTGATTTATAAGGTTTTTAAATCTTTGTTCATGAGCCTGCAAATTCTTTGGTCATGAGCCTGCAAATTCTTTGATTGTGAGATTCTTTGATTGCGAGGGAGGGAGGGACAAGATGGCCAGATTTTTTATAATGAAATAGATAGTGAAATTTTAGTAATCTTTCATATTGAATATCTTGGGAACGGTTTGGTCTTTTGACTTGAAATTTGAAGGGAAGGAAGGCAATATCCCATAGATGTGGCTTTTGGTAGTTTGGTCAAGAAATAGTACAAGGCAGCAAAGTTACGGCACTATGAAGTTGACATTTTTTCCCATAAGATAACATTACAGGGTTTGCTGCATTACAGGAATTCTTTGCTGCATTGCTGCAACATAACGGTTTGGTTGTTTGGGCTGAAATTTTGAGGGAAGAAAGCCAACATCCCACAGATGTGCCTTTTGGTGGTTTGGTGAAATAATATTAAAGGGCGGCAAAGTGACGGCATTCTGAATTTGCCATTTTTGCCATAGAATAACATTATGGTGTCCATTGCGTCTATCAGGGCCTGTATCTCGGAAACGGTGCAAGATACAGACTTTTCGCCAAAAAAGTGCTTAGCCCCACCAAATTGGGGCTAAGCACAAAACTAGCCAGGAAAGTAATAATTCATACAAAATTTAAAAAAATGTTCTGCCTCACACGGTTCTTGGGATATAAGCAATTTAGTATTCTAAGTCGTAATTTTCTGCTCCAAAGTCAATTATAATGCATACATTCTTTGTTTTCAATGTGTTTTTTCAATGCAGTTTTTTGGGGAAAGAAGGGTGTGCCCTTTTGTTACTGTGTCAGTCAACGTTTCCAGTTGCGCTTCTGTTACCGTTCGCATCACTGTTCCTGTCTACGCCACCGTGTGCATTACAGTTTGCATTTTCATTTGCACTTGTGTTTCTGTTTTGTTTCATGTTATTGTTGCTGTTACTGCTACCATTTACATTTACAATTGCAGTACCATAACCTTGCGTGTAACAGTTTGCATTTCCATTCGCGCTTGCATTTCTGTTTCTGTTGCCTTTATTGTTGCTGTTACCATACCCATTTGCATTTACAATTGTGGTTCCATGAGTGTGTGCATTACGGTTTGCGTTTTCGTATGTGCTTGCATTTCTGTTTACTTTGGCTTTATTGTTGCTGTTACTATTACCATTTGTGTTTACAATTGTGGTACCATGAATGTGTGTGTTGCCAGTTGTGTTCTGTATGCACTTTTGTTTGATGTCTCCATTTACGTAGCTGTTTGCTTAGGCGTCACTTTATGCTTGCATTTCTATTAACATTTGCTTTACCATTTACATTTGCTTTGCCATGTGTGTTACCATTGCTGCTTGCATTTGCTTTGCAGTTCCTGTTACTATGTAACAAGACATCACGTGGCGGGAGCGTGGGGCACTTTGGGCCCCGAGCTCCCTTCACTGCATTCCATTCACTATTTTATTATCCTCATTCTCAAAAGAAGGAAATTAAAATAAAACTCCATTTAATGCATCCGTTAGGGTTGTTCCACAGTGAAAAAAGGGAGGAAATTTGGGATTAGGGTTGAAAGTCCCCCTTGGACCCCACAGCTGACCCCACCAACCAGCATCGGAGTGCGTGTTGGGGTCATTGGAACTAACCCTCAGCCCATTCTCCTATATATCTGCTTCTCTACACATGTGATGGGATGAGAGTTAGGTTCAATGACCCCAATGCGCACCCTGATGCCAGTTGGGGGGTGGCCTGGGGGGGTCCAAAGGGGGGCTTTCAACCCTAACCCCAAATTTCCTTGCTTTTATCGCTGTTGAACAACCCTAACTGATGCATTAAATGGAGTTTTTTGCCTCTAATATATATATATATATATTTATATATAGTAATTGCAAAAATCATTGTTAATGCATCAGTAAGGGTTAAAGCGACACAACTGGAGAAATGAAATGTTAAGATTGAGTCCCTAACCTCTCCAACCCCCCACACCCAATGCTCCACAGAGCGAAAATGGCCATGGTGTGCCATGAGGTCATCAGGCCCAACTATAACCCCATTTCATATGTAAACAGGTTGACATGCTACAGTTAAGGAGAATAGGGTGAGAGTTAGGCCTGATGACCACATGGCACTCCCTAACATCTGTCAGTCTGTAGAGGATGGGTGGTGTGCTTAGGTGCTCAACCGTAACATCTCATTCACCCACTTTTGTTGCTTTCACCTAACTGATGCATTAACAACATTTTTTGCAATAAATACCCTTACTTTTTGAAAAAGTGGAATATAATTAGTAAATAGCATGTGTTGATGGGAGCACAGAGCCCACCACCAAGCTGCCCATTTGTGCATAATGATATGCATCTGTTGGTGCATGGGCCCTCTGGGCCCTGTGCTCCCACTTACACAAAGCTACAGAGCCATACAGAAGTCTAATAGGGCAAGGAACCCTTGTAACACTAATTTACCAACATCTTGGGAACCGTAGCAGCTAGGAACAAAAAATCAAGTGTGGTTGTAATCGTGACAATGAGATGTCCACATGAGATGCAGCTGATGAGACCTGTATCTCACATCACTTTCAAGATACAGGCGGTAGCTTGGGAATTGTCAAGATTTTTTTCACCCAGTTTTCAACATGGTATTTTGGGGACCCCACCTCATGAACAATGTCACTGTCATTTTGTTAATCTGTCCTGAAAGTTGAGTTCGCAGAGCGAATGCGCCATTCTGCACCACAGATGCAAAATCATGTTTTGGACAGGAAGTGAATAATGACAGCTGTGTACTGTTCATTAGGAGGTGTGGAAAAGGGTAATGTTGAAAACTGGGGGGAATATAAAAAATTGGCAAACTTATGAGCACGAATTGAAATTGCACAACACACGCACGTAACATGGCCATTTTGGGGAGTTTTTTAACCACATTTTCAACACAAGCTTTTAGGGAAATCCTTTCATGAACACTGGCACTGTCATTTTGTTAATCCATCCCAAAAGTCGATTTCACATAGTGACACGCCATTCTGTAGCAGAGGAGTGAAAACACATTTCAGGCATGATGTGAGAAATGACAGCTATAATGTTCATGAGGAGATGTGAAAAAATAGTAATGCTGAAAATCTGGGGTGAAAATATAAAAAATTAGTGAAGTTATGAGCATGCGTAAAAACTGTGCAACACACTCTTGTAACATAGCCATTTTAAGGATTTTGTTCACCAAATTCTCAACATGGGCATTCTGGGACCACCCCTCATGAACACTGGGACCGCCATTCTGTTAATCAGTCCCAAAAGGTGATTTTGCATTTGAAAAGCTGATTCCTTGCAGTCACCATGAAATCACCTTTTGGGAGGCAGTAATGAGATGACCTCTGCTTCTTTACACATCCGATGGAGTGAGAGTTAGTACTGACAACCCCAATGTGCACCCTGATGCCAGTTGGGGGTGTGGACTGGGGGAGTTCAAGGGGGGCTTTCAACCCTAACACAAAGTTTTCTCGCTTTTGTCACTGTGGAATAACCCTAACTAATGCATTAAACAGAGTTTCTTGCCTCAAATTTCCCTTCTTTTTGAGAAGTATAATGAGAAATAGTGAATGTAATGCAGTGGCAGGAGTGCTGGGCCCTTCGGGCCGCGCGCTACCACCACATGTTGTCTTGTCACATAGCAACATGGTGCCCACAAACGCAAATGGTAATGCGCATGGTGACGCAAACGAAACAGAAATATAAACAGTACTGTAGACAGAAATGGTTAAAATAATGCAAGCGCAAATGGAAATGCGAAGGGTAATGCACATGGTGCCATAGATGGAAACAGCAAGTGAAATGGTTACGGAACCTCAAGCAGAAGTGGTAAGGGTAACAGTAATGTAAGCACACAGGCTAGTTTTCCCCAAAAGCTGTATAGTGAAAGACAGTGAGTACAAAGAATGTATGCATAATAATGGGTCTCGGAGCAGAAAATGAGGAGTTGGAATCGTAAATTGCTTATATCTCAAGAACAGTACGATGTAGAAAAACATTTAAAAGTCATATGATTTATGACTTTCCTGGCTAGTTTTGTACTTAGTGTCTTAGTGGGGGCTAAGCATTTTTCTGACAAAAAGTCCGTATCTCGCACTGTTTCCGAGATACAGGCCCCGAAAGGCGCGGTGAACACTGTAATGTTATCCTATGGGAAAAAAAGAGAAGTTCGGAGTGCCATAACTTTCAGTCCCTGTAATATGTTTTCACCAAACCAGTAAGAGGCACATCTGTGGGATGTTGGCTTTCTCCTCTCCAATTTTAGCCCAAAAGACCAAACCGTTATTTTGCAGCAGGGCGGCAAAGAATTCCTGTAATGCAGCAGACGCCGTAATGTTATCCTATGGGAAAAGGCATCAAATTTTGGAGTGCCGTAACTTTGCCGCCCCATAATATTTTTTCACTAAAAGACTGATAGGAACATCTGTGAGATGTTGGCTGCATTCCTTCCAAATTTCATCCCAAAAGACCAAACCTTTCTTTTGCAGCAGGGTGCCAAAGAATTGCTGTCATTTTCACACAGCCTGGAAAAGTACTGTTGAACTTTGCGAAAGATTTTGCAAATTCATTCAACACTGTCACAAGTGCGAAAGTACTTTGCAAAAGTACTTTTTCCAGAAATCTGAAAAACATATTTCTGGGGTGTTTTACCCCAAAATGAAGACATGCATAGCATCCTCAGGGTCTGACTAGGTGAATACAAAAAGAATTAGGTTGCTAGAGGGTCCCACATTTAAATGCCATGCATTTTTCTGATGAACAACTGAAAACAAAATGGTGGATTTATGACAGTAAAAGGGCCATTTGCGAAAGTAAAAACTGCATTTGCAACACTGTCGAACTTTTTGTTAACTTTTCCCATTGACTTATGATGGGAAATTGTTTTTTGAATAACTTTTGAACCATTTAATATTTTTTTCACAAAATCTTCAAAAGGCACATTGGGGACCCCGGCCGCACATTCCCTGAAGATTTCAGACTGATCGTGCAAACCATACAACCTCTAGAGATGACCAAAGAATTCCAAAAAAGTGTAAATGAACACGCAGATCATGCTTAATAACTCTGCAGCTGTATATATGAACATTACAAAAGTTGACAGATCCTAAGATCTATGGTTCTTGATCGTGTATTCCAAATTTCAGGCAAAACCGTTGAATGGTTACAAAGTTATTAAGGTGTAAAATTGTAGGTTTAACATGTAAATGGCTCCTTAACCCTAACTATGGTAGCACTACTGTGCTACCATTATATATATATTTTATATATTTATATATATATATATAGAGAGAGAGAGAGAAAGAGAGAGAGATAGTAATTGCAAAGAACTTTATTAATGCATCAGTAAGGGTTAAAGCGATAAAACTGGAGAAATTAGATGTTAGGGTTGAGTTCCTAACCTCCCCAACCCCATACGCCCCAATCCTCCACAGAGTGAAAAATGCTGCGGTGAGAGGTCACATGATGCAGCGCACCTAGTAGCAGCCTAATCTAGAGCTCCTGCCCACCGACCGGCAAAATCTTATTTTATTTACCTCTCTAGCAACTGAGGTAGCGATTTGAGCATATTACTGGGTTATTCCATCTGCCTGGAAAGCGGTAGCGATCTATTTTGGCCCCGCAGCTCTCAAGTTTGGGCTTTTACAAAGTACGGAGGCGGAGATGAAGCAGGCCGGCACTAAGCACACCCTGCCGACTACCCCCGAGAAATCGGCAAAAAAATCCAAAACTCAGAGTTCGGGATACTCTACCAAGCACAATTCTCCAGGTTCCACTGCAAATACACTAACAGAGGAGTGATTTCTTCAAGAGCTGATACGCTTTCGCGAAACCCTGCAAGATATCTCCTCAGAGCTGAAAACCATCAGAAGCGATCTCAGCTCACTTATCCTAAGAGTAGGTAATACAGAGGCAAGAACAGCTTCACTGGAAAATTAGAAGGGGAAAATTGACCCAGAGAATACCCGACTCAGACAACAGATCAATAAGTTACAACTTAAAACGGAAGACCTTGAAGGAAGAAGCAGGAGAAATAACATACTAATTCTGGGCCTGCCTGAATCTGAAGAGGGTACGGACACCATTATCTTTATCCAGAAATTCCTCAATAAGGTTGTGGGTCCCTCCCCCCTTAACCTGCAGTACAACATTGAGAGAGCTCATCATTCTTTAAAACCAAAGCCACCACCTGGTGCTCCTCCTCGACCCATTATAGTGAAATTTCTCAGTTTTCTGGAGAAACAACACGTCCTCTCCAAGTCCAAGGAGTTGCAGTCAATTCTATGGGGCAACTCGAAGCTGAGGCTAGCACAGGACTTACCCTTCGAAACGCGCCAGAAAAGAGCTGCCTTCCACCCGATTGTGAACAAGCTCATCGCCGCTGGAATCCGTTTTCGGATGAGTTACCCGGCCAAACTACAGGTGGCCTTGGAAGGTGTCTGGCACTCCTACAAGAAACCAGAACAGGCCACAACGGATCTTACCCTCAAGCTACCAAGCCTCTTCAAAACTAACTGAACTCTAAATTGTTTGCTTTGACCATTAGTTTCTTCTGTTTTTGAGTTGATGTTAAGGTTTACTACCTGCTAGGTTTAACCGGTCCTCTCCTTGTTTGTCTCTGTTTTTCAGGGCTGTGGCTGTAGTCCAGGATGTGGCCTAATAGGCCTCAGTAGGTGTTAAGGGCCTCACTGCAAACTCCTGATGGGGGGGAGGCAGTGGAATCAAGATTCTGCTTGAGGTTTCTATCGGCCCTTGTAGGAGATGGACCACTTGGTCCCTTCTGATCTGTCTCCCCAGGCTACTTCCCATACCTCGGCTCTAGCTCAATCCTGTGTAAAAGGGCTGTACAAATCTTTAATTTTAGGCTTGCAGTAAGCTGGAGTGTCCAGTGATAAGTCAACTTCCCATGAGCCCTGCGCCATTACTTACTCTTAGTGCGAAGCGGACCATTGGGGCACCTACTATTTTCATTTTCTGCAGCACCTGGTATGGTCCTCATATTTGTCATGTCTCTTACAGTTGTAATGGTAGATGCATTGTTAGTGGGGCATATTGTATAGCGTTTCCCTTATTTTACCTAGGTCTGGTGGGTGGGAGGCTCAGCGATAAAGCAAGCACTGGGAGACCTGCCTCACGGTCTAGTAAGAGGGGTGAGGGATGCAGTACCCAGGAGACCAGGATGTCAATATTTGTTTTGAGGTGTGACATCCTGTTTCTTTGAACTGGACCAGTTCTCTCTACCTCAGCTTGTTTTACTACTGTTTATCCTTGGGTCTGCTACCCTTTGGGGATGGTCCCTGCCAGGTTTATTCAATTTCTCTGTATTGAATTTCTTAACTCTATGGGGACCTTTTGTATATAGTTTAAAGGGGGTTGGGATGGTTTGGGGTGTTATGGATTGAGGGAAGGTGGGGGGACCACGAGTTATTTGCTCATCTAGGTTTAGTACCCATTTGTCACTTTTATCCATCATTTCTACCATAGGCTCATATTTAGATCTCCACAGAGCCAAGGAATTATTCTACTTTCATGTCCGCTCATGGTGGAGGCAGGGATGGGGGGGACCTGGAGGGTGCCACCTGCACTGGTACTTGGTGGAAGTACTATCGAATTTTGTCTCTCTTAACCACATTATCAAGCTATATGGCTATGTGGCCTATTAAAATCGCTACCTGGAAAGTCAGAGGTGTCAGAGATGCCATTAAAAGGCAACAGGTTCTCCACAACTGCTCCTTGCTAAATATCGACATTCTGTTCTTGCAGGAAACACATTTATTGGCATCAGAATCGAGTGGGTTATGACGTCTAGGGTTTTCCCAGGTTTTTGTATCCGGGGGGTTATCGGCTAGCAAGGGGGTGGCTATACTGTTAAAATGATATATTACATTTGTGGTTGAAGATAGCTCTATAGACCAAGAGGGCAGATTTTGTCTTGGTCAAAAGCCTGCTTAATAATGTTGGAGTGGTACTAGGGGCAATTTATGGCCCGGTGGGAGGAGACCCCAAATTTCTCATGCACTTAGCTGGTAGACTGAGTGGGTTTCTGCCCTCCTTATTTATACTGGGAGGTGACTGGAATATTGCCCCAGATCAAGAGTTTGATAAAACTTACAGACCCCTAAGACTCCCCTCCCCTTCCCAAATCGCCCTCAGGGGTTTCATGAATCTACTAGGATTATGTGACCCCTGGCACCTGCTTAACCCTTCTGGCTGTATCTTTTCTTTTTACTCTCAAGTACACCAAACATGGTCAAGAATCGACTATATTCTAATTAGTACCACCCTCCAAGAAGGCATTCTCCAAACAGGTATAGAGCCTACAGTAATTTCTGACCATTCTCTGACATGGGTTAAGGTTTCCCTTGGACCACATGGTCAATGGGACACCTCATGGAAGTTAAACACACAACTTCTAAAAGAAGAACGTACAATATCCCATATTAAATCTTTAATCCAGTCCTTTCTAGAACACAATCAGGGTTCTGTCACTAGAGAGGACTTAATTTGGTGTTCACTAAAATGTTTTATCAGGGGCGAGTTTATAAAGTTGGCTTCTAGAAGGAAAAAGCAAAGAGAGGCTAAAATCGTTTCACTGTCCAACCAAATCAGGATAGCTGAAAATGATTTTTCTCTCTCTTGCTCTCAAACCGATTTGGAAACCTTATGTAAGCTCAGAAATGAATATGAGGACTTAATTAAGGAAAAAACAGAATATGCTATCCTTAAGTCTAAATCTCGTTACCTAGACCAAGGGGAGAAACCTGACAGACTGTTAGCCCTCAGACTGGGGGAGACAGAAAACTCAAGGTTAATTCCCGCACTGAAATCCCCTGATGGTTCCACCAAAACCTCACCAAGAGATATCACACACATTTTTGAGTCCTTTTACATGGAAATATATGGTAGAGGTACCTCCCAACCATCCCTCCCCAACATAGAACATTTCTTAGATGGTGTTAGTCTCCCCTCCCTACAGACACATCAATATGAATCACTGTCTTCTCCCATTACTCTAGCTGAGATTGAGGAAGCAATAGACAGGCTAACTCTGGATAAATCTCCAGGCCCCGATGGCTTCCCTCCCAACTTCTATAAAGTCTTTTGCAAGGAGATTTCCCCTCTCCTCCTAAAATTATATGAGTATATGTTCTCCTCAGACTCCCTTAACCCCTCTCTGTTAGAGGCCACAATAATCCTAATTCCGAAGCCAGACAAACCTCTGTCAGAACCGGCTAGCTACCACCCAATCTCATTATTAAATTATGATATCAAAATCCTAACCAAAATCCTCTCTCTCAGAATTAAGCAGGTTTGGCAGCAACTGCTGAGTCCTGAGCTAGTGGGGTCCGTTCAGGGCAGATCTGCGGCAGATCACCTGAGAACCCTCTCCCATATCTTCCAGGCCACACAGGACTCCCAGGTTCCCATAGTTCTAATTGCACTAGATGCAGAAAAAGCCTTTGACAGGGTTAACTGGGATTTTTTGTGGTCCACTCTTGGGAGAATGGGCTTCCCCGATTCTTTCATCCAGTGGATTAGAACAGTTTATAAATCACCCTCCGCTAAAATCTACTGTAACAGTGTTTTTTCATCTCGATTCCCCCTGTATTCTGGCACTCAGCAGGGCTGTCCTCTCTCCCCTTACTTATTTAACCTGTACTTAGAACCCTTGATACTTAGTATCAAAGCCTCACCCCAGAAGCCTCTTTAACACAGGCAGTACAAATTATTGATCAGTTTGGACAAGTATCTAACTATAGATTAAATTTAAACAAGACAGTTATTTTTCCGCTAAACTCCTTCACACCCCAAGCTAACTTTGCTCAGTTTGGCATGAATTGGTCCCCAGCCTCACTCAAGTACCTAGGCATACATCTTGCCCGTGATCCAGAGGTTATCAAGAAACTTAACCCGGACGACCTACTGATGAGAGTTCAGAAACATCTTTGTAGATGGGACAGCCTGCTGATATCTTTATGGGGCCACATTAGTATCATTAAAATGAATATCCTACTCCCCATTTTTTACCCCTTAAATTTATTAAACATATGGCTCCCAAGATCTTACTTTCAACAGATCCACTCTGCCCTCTCCAATTTCATTTGGAAAGGTAAGCACCCTAGACGGGCCTTCTTAAAGCTTAATTTACCTAGGGACAGAGGAGGCCTTCGCCTTCCTAATTTTATGTTATATTATTGGGCTAGCCATCTATCCAAAGTAGGATGCTGGTTAAACGTCCAACGCAACCCATCTCAGCCTGTGTGGTTGCAGCTAGAAATCAATCTTTTGGACAAACATAATCTTCGTCCCCCCCGAATTTTCTACCATACCTTTTCTACACTGCCAGAGACTATACAAAGGTCAGTTATAGGCCTTTCTATTAAAATCTTAGCTCAATGCTGGAGCTTCTTTAACATACCACACACAAAGGAGGTGGTGCAACCCCTCACTTTAAATCCCAACATCAAAATACCTGTAGGTGGCTCCCCACTGATCTCTGACTGGCTTCCACAAATACATGATTTACCAGTGGAAAATCTATACTCTCAGGGGTCTCTCTTTTCCTCCACTGAAATGTTAACCAAATTGAATATCCCTCAGAAACACATATTTAAGGTTTTTCAATTAAGACACCTTTTAGTTAATTTGTTTGGGACGGTACTTATACCATCCCAAACCCGGACCCTTTTTGGATCAAATCCAGGATTGTGTAAGCAAACCCCATGGAACTGCCAGAATTTATTCTTAACTACTAGACACCAAATATCCCACTGCCCTTACCGATTCCAAGATCTGGGCCCCCCTCTTATCTGATTCCCCCCCCCGCCCTGGAGTCGGATTTGGAGGGATAAACACAGATACCTTACCCAGGATAGAAACAGGTTAATTCAGTTTCATATCCTTAATAACTTATACTATACTCCGATTAAGCTGGCCAAATTTGGCAGGCTGACATCAACTAACTGTACACGGTGTGGAGCAGTTGAGGTGAACCTACTGCATATTTTCTGGTACTGTGATAAGGTGGCACCCCTATGGAACACAATCCAAACTAACTTAGATCCCCTCCTGGGTTTGGGGGAGCTATTTACAGTGGAAATATGTATATTAGGGATGCTTTCGGATATTGGAGTTAAGGAACGCAGGTTCCATATGGCTTTGATTTCCATAACAGTTGAAAGGCTAGTTCTCAAACATTGGATGGATCAACTGGCCATCTCATACCCTGAATGGCTAAAAGAAATCTCCTTTGTTTCAAGACTGAAAGGTTAATAGCTAACTCCCAGAATTGTATGGCCTCCTTCAACCAGAAGTGGGGCAAACTATATGCCTTATATCTGCATTAAAGCTCACATACTGGGGTCCTCTGACAACCTTAATCTACTCTGTCTCCCTTGAGACATTTTTAACACCAGAATACTTCTCGCCATTTCACTTCTCCTACTTCTGGCTTTTCAATGTGGCACCCTCCAGGGGTGGGTGGGGGGAGGGCAGGGACGGGGTTAAGGGTAGGTTTGGTATGTTGCTTCTGTTGTGAATATACAGACACACTTCATCTTTAACAACTCTGTTGTTACGCTGAGTGTATGTTACTTTGTCTCATTATAGCTTGTAACAATGCCTGTACTCCATGCTTTTGCTGTTATCAAATAATTCAATAAAGAAGTTGAATTTCAAAAAAAAAATGCTGCCGTGTGCCATAGGGTTGTCAGGCCCAACTCCAACCCCATTTCATGTGAAAACAGGTTGACATGCTACAGTAAAAGACAGTAGGGTGAGAGTTGGGCCTGATGACCACATAGCACTCCCCAGCATCTGTCGGTCTGTAGAGGATGGGTGGTGTGGGGGTGTGTGCTTAGTTGCTCAACCCTAACATCTCATTGTCCCACATTTGTCACTTTCACCTAACTGATGCATTAACAAAGTTTTTTTGCAATAAATATCCTTACTTTTTGAAAAAGTGGAATATAACTAGTAAATAGCATATGTTGGTGGGAGCATGGAGCCCACCACCAAGCTGCCCATTTGTGTATAATGATATGCATCTGTTGGTCCATGCCCCTCTGGGCCCTGCGCTCCCACTTACACAGAGCTATAGAGCCATACAGCAGCCCAATAGGGCAAGGAACCCTTGTAACACTAATTTGCCAGCATCTCGGGAACCATAGCAGCTAGGAAAAAAATTCAAGAGTGGTTGTAATCGTGACAGTAAGATATCCACATAAGATGCAGCTGATGAAACCACACATCATTTTAAAGATACGGGAGGTAACTTGGGCATTGTTAAGATTTTTTTCACCCAATTTTCAACATGGTATTTTTGGGACCCCACCTCATGAACAATGTCACTGTCATTTGGTTAAACTGTTCTGAAAGTTGAGTTCACACAGTGAATGCGCCATTTTGCACCACAAGTGCAAAATCATGTTTTGGACAGGATGTAAAAAATGACAGCTGTATACTGTTCATGAGGAGGTGTGGAAAAGGGTAATGTTGAAAACCGGGGGGAAATATGAAAAATTGGCAAGCTTACGAGCACTTGTAGAAACTGCACAATGCACGCTCGTAACATGGCCATTTTGGGGAATTGTTTAACCACATTTTCAACATGAGTTTTAAGGGAAATCCTCTCGTGAACGCTGGCACTTTCATTTTGTTAATCCATCTCAAAAGTTGATTTTGCACAGCGACGTGCCATTCTGCGGCAGAGGAGTGAAAACACATTTCAGGCATGATGTGAGAAATGACAGCTATACTGTTCATGAGGAGGTGTGAAAAAATAGCAATGTTGAAAATCTGGGGTGAAAATATAAAAAATTGGTAAAGTTACAAGCATGCATAGAAACTGTACAACACACTCTTGTAACATGTCCATTTTAGGATTTTATGCACCACATTTTCAACATGGTCTTTCTGGGACCACCCCTCATGAACACTGGGATTGTCATTCTGTTAATCAGTCCCAAAAAGTGATTTTGCATCCCAAAAGCTGATCCCTTGCAGTCACCACGAAATCACCTTCTGGGAGCCAGTAATGAGATGACAGTGATAGTGTTCATGAGGCGGGGTTCCAAAATGCCTATGCTGAAAATTTGGTGAGACACATACCATTTCTCTTTGTAAAGAGGGGCCAGAGGAGAGATGCAGAACCACTTGCAGCCATTCCAAGAATGTGCACAATGATGGACTGCGCACTTGTGTTGGTGTGCATACATTTACTTGAAATGATAGGTGTGCCTCTGGAGCTATTTCAGTTCTCCTGGGCCATAAAATCACTTAGATGAGATATGAACTGTGGAGCTGACGGTGCAAAACTATTTGTTTAAAGAATACCAAAGACTGCTCTGGGACTGAATATATACATCAAAATAAGCTGCTCAAGAATATTAATGAACTACTTATGAATATCAATGGACTGCTCATTAATACTGATGACCTGCTCATTAATATGTATGACCACCATTAATAAGCAGTATGTATATATATATATATATATAGATATATATCTATATATATATATATATATATATCTATATCTGTCTATATCTATCTATATCTATATATATATATCTATATATATATATATAGATAGATATATATAGATATAGATAGATATAGATATATATATATATATCTATATATATATATTTATAAAATGGGGTGGTAAAATCATACAAATTCCACTAACATGATTGGACAGAATGCATCACATGACCGTGCATTATTTCCCAACGACACGCCCGCCTCCAATCGACCGCACGCCTAAACTACTTTCCAGCCCTCAAAACCTTCTCACCAGCACTGAGATCACTCACGCCTAATGCAGTTAAGCACCCACATACACACACCACACACACACACACACACACACACACACACAAGTGGCACCCACAGGCATAACTAAATATATGACTAGTAATCCCACACTGTACAACCTGATGTACTTGATCCCACCACTCCTTTTAAATAAACTATCATCTAAAAGCAAATTCTGCCTGCCATTTTCACACTCTTACTGCAGAGCCACTAACTTTTAGTACTGCACACTGTCACCACCCTAAATTCTACAAAACAATATAATGCAAGCCATTTAACACAAACCTAACTGTGCAGAAAAAAACAAGACAAACTACAGTTCCCGTATTCCTACTCTCACTTTCTGTTAAAAAATCTCCCTTTCTACACAGAGTTGTCCGATCCTTCAGCACTTTCACTTTTCCTTCCTGAACTATAGCGTGACGGCGGTGCGCATTGCAGGAAGTGACAAGCTGTCCACGAGTTGAAAGTAACTTTCGTTTTCTGTTTAAAAGATAAAAGTCTTCTCCCTGCTCTGAGTTTCTCTTAACTTCAGTAAAACAATCTGCAGAGTCTATATAGAATGGAGCGAGGCCGGCAGTAACACAGCTTTTCCCCAAACCGCCGACATTCCCAACCGAACAGCAGCCGAACCACCGCAGAGCCCTCTGTACACTACCGCAGAGCAGCAGCCCGCTTTTTACACAACGAAAACACTGCCTCCGACATACATACTGGCCAGGTCCCACAGAGCACCAGAGGACAAACAAACTCACCCGATCCAGAATAACACAGACTCCGAAGACGATCAACAGCACTTCCCCATAGAAAATTCACCCGGAAGCTGCGTAGAAATAACCGTGCAGCCCCAAACCGCAGCCGTCCTCCAACCGTCCCTCACAGAGCCAGAAAAAGCGCTACAAAACATAAAAAACACAAGGCACTGAAAGAAAAATGAGCCTCAACTCACGTTAAAGTTCAGCACTTCTTGGCACTGTAAAGCATTAAGCACTTCCTGCCAGAGTTCAACACACGTTTTCTTCCCAAAATGAACCACTCTTAAAGTGACAGTACTCATTAATGTTCAACTGTTTAAACAGCCTATTCTGAATGTTCAACTATTGTATTCACTTACACTGGTATCCAGTTAAATGTTTATTCATTAAAAATAATTCAAATTAAACATCCTATTCTGAACTATTTATCATCTCCACGTAGAACTATTTTCATCACAACAGGGGCCATTTTATAAGATAGATATACGCTCTTGGGTGTCTTGATTGGCGCTCTGATATCACCTTGCGCCTTGGGTGGTTGAGCCACTCGGCCTTGACCTCGTCGTCTAGCACCTAGGCGTCGTATAAGCCTATTCACTGAATATATCTATATATATATATATATATATATATATATATATATATATAGCAAAAACTTCATTATGCATCAGTTAGGGTTCTTCTACAAAAAGCCAGGAAATTCAATTTTAGGGTTCCCACCCTTGCAACCCACCGCAGCCCGCCCCCACCAACAGGCATTGGACTATGCATTGGGGTCCTTGGCCTAACTCTCACCCCATCCCATGTGTAAACAAGCTGAGGTGGTGCAGTATAGGAGAAAGGGTGAGAGTTAGGGGCCAGGACCCCCAACACACCCGATGCCTGTAATGGGGATGGGCTGGGGTGGGGTGCAAGGGTGGGAACTCTAAAATTGAATTTCCCAGCTTTTTTCACTGTAGAAGAACCCTAACTTATGCATTAAAGAAGTTTTTTTGCATAGAATATATATATATATATATATAGATATCTTGATTAATTACTGTATGTGCTTTGTGTATTTTTGTTTTGTATTTTTGTATGTATTTTATACCTTGCACTGGGACCTCGTTGAAAATGAGCTTTGCTCAATTGAATGTTATCCCTATTCATGACATAAATAAAAAGATCTACTACCACTACTACTAGATTGCGCACAGACAATTCCCATTCATTTCAATGGGATTTCCTGTGATACATCAAATTATGTTTAAAGGTTCACCAGGAAAATACAGCATATCTGACTACCACCAAATCACTAGAATAGCAAAGTTGTAGAACAAGTTGAAACAAAAGATTATACTATTGAGCACTGTGGTTAAGGGTATACCATTAATACAACGACTGAAATTGAGCGACTCGAATAAGAATGACTCAGTCTCAGAGCCTGCAATGTCAGCTATCCTGAAAGGGTAGTGATGGGGAAGGACAGGGTGAAGGGAAGAGTGACATGCAGACGGGAAGAGGAAGGAAGGTATGTGAGGGGTGGTGAGGTGGGAAGCCGCTGAGCTGGCTGAGTGGTGTGGTGGTAAGGGTGGCTGGCTACAGTGGGGAGGGTGCAGGGTTCAAGTCTGGAAGGAGCATAATATTTCATGCTCTTTATGAGAACAGGTGTTAATTTTTTTTTTAATTGCAGTTGTCCCCTTCCCTGACATGCACACCCCCCTGGAGTTGTTTTTTTTTTTAGTGAAGGGGGTGAAGGGGGCAAAGTGAAAGGGTGTAAGGGGCAAAGCCCCCCACATAAATACTTAGAGCGAGTTGCCTCACTGGGAGTGTACATTGCCATTTTGGTTTTCGGTGATGTACACTCGCTCTAATGGTGATCACGTTTTCACCAGACTCAGGATACAATTGAAATCATCCCCAAAAACAACAGTTTATGGGGTAGAAAGAAAAGACTATGAATTTGAGCACATCAATCTGCAAAACCTTCATTTGTGTAGCATATATTTAAGTAAGTTTTAGACTCAGTCGAAGCCAGATCCGTGTCTGTAGTAAGATCCTGTACTGAAGATGTAAAAGAGGAGGTGTCTGACACCTCCTCAGAATTATCCCAAACCTTCCTTTTAGCCAGTACTGCAAATTTGTTTTCAACCTTAAAGGCATTCCTCCAAATGTGTTTTTGTGGAGGTGGAACAACAGAAGGTTTATGATGAGCACTACTTCAGGGAAATTGTGTTTCCCACTGCACAGAGGGCTGAGGGGGCATGGTGCCCTGCAGGGACCCTGAAGTGGGTACAGGACCCACAGTCCATACACTATCATTTTCTCCCACATACTGTATGGGACAGGCTGCTGCTGAAGCGCAGGACTCCCCTGTGTGATCTCCAACAATTCCATCAGGCAATGCTCCTCCTGACCCACAGTAGGATCCCCCAAAGAAGCAAGTACAGGGGCAACAGCCAGAAAACTCTTCTGAACTCTAGTCACCACCTCCTCCTGGTCATCCATCTCATCCTGCGGGTGATTATGCACTGCCCAAGGGCAAGTCCAGAAGGAATGGTTGATTTCACTACAAAGATTACAACAAATAGGTGTTGGACAGCCAGCTCCGACATGTCCAATCGCCCCACACAGAGAGCATTTAAATTTATCACACGCATTACTCAAATGCGTATACAGTATAGGCCCCACATTGAAAGCAGGGCTTTGGTTGACCCACATAGAAAATAAATCTTTTGTCTCTGCCAATGAAAACAACTTGGTAAATTTTGAATCCAGCATTAAGATGGGTTAACAGTACTCACATCCTCCACTTCCCAGTCCAAAACTGCTCTGAATCCATGATGGGGTCAGGATTCCCAAGTACAGTACACTTTGATTTAAGCCAATGTAAAATGTCAGACACACACACACACACACACACACACACACACACCCTCATTCTTGAAAAGCACTGTAATAACTTTCAATTCAGGTTTGGTTAATGAAAAAAAACACAAAGGGAGACCACAAGTGTGTATAATGAACATGTTGGTATCTCATCTAAAATGTTTCTAAACCTTGTGTCATCTTGAAACTGGCATCAAAGATCTGGTCACCTGACATGTGAATTAATGCGTACACATCATTGGCATGAAACTGCAAACTTTCCTTAATCAGATGTTTCCCCACATATATCCTATTAGGAAAGGAGTCAAGACCACCACAATACTTAATCCTTACAGCATTGCGATATTTTGCTTGCTCAGGGGGACCATGAAACAACCCATGTATGTCCTGGATGTGGTAGGGCCAGTACCAGAAGAGGCAGTCTGAGGCCCACCTAGTGGGGTAGCCTTCTCAGTACATGGGGGGGACTCCATCCTTCCCCTGAACAGCAGTAGCACCAGGGACTGGAGCCTGGTTCTTGCCAGAAAGCAAACTGTCCTTGCCGGAAAGCACCATGTCTGTGGTGTCCGAGGGATTACAGGGCGGAATATCCAAAATAGGGTTCTGAGTAAGCTCTAAAGAGGCTGGTATATGAAGAGGGCTCTGGTCCCCTGAAGAGGCAACAATGGCAGGAGACCCTAAGTTAACAGCGGAGACAGGTCCCGGAGATTGCCAGGACTGTTGTCCCTCACCTTTCACCAAACCAATCTGTTCCAAAGTTTCAGCAATAGTAATTCCAGAAGCAGAAATGTTAGCATCAAAAGAGGTGTGTAGAACTGTGTCTGTATCAGCTGACACAGTCATAAAATCACCCCATCAGTTTTAGATCCACCAACAGTACTGATACCAAATGCCCCCTTAGATAAAATAACTGGGTCTTGGACAGCAACAGGGTGTGACCCCTGATTGTCCCCATGAAGTGCATTATGTCCCTCAGTAATCACAGGTACACCTTGTTCAGTCACATTCTGTTACATAAACTCAACCCCTTCAAAGTCAGCATTCCATTCAGACCCCTGAGTCCCCTTGCTGAATGGGCCCCACTTGAGCAGAAAAAGTGATACTTGAAATAACGATGGCCAGGCCATCCTTCGAACTACTCACAGGCAAAAAATGATCTGGATATCCAAAACTCTGCAGTCCAGTGACATCCACCAAATTTCCCAGTTAACCATCAAAAAAATCACTCTCCAAAGCCTTTGATAGAGACGCTTCACTGAGTAGGAATTGCTTGTTGGTGTCACACAGCACTGAGCCCAAATCCATGGTGCACACATCCTGCACACTCCAAGTGGCGTCCTCCACTCACTGCTGTCTGCACTCAGCAATCCATCTGGTCAACAACAGGCATTTCTGCCAGGCAATCAAAGCTGCTAACTGCCAGCGGCTGCTCTCCAACTCCAGGTATAAATCCTTTTCTCTATCATGACCCAACTTGAAGTTGAATGGTCTCACATTGCCAGGCTCAGTTCATCTCTGAGCCCCATTCTCCAGTGATGCACTAAAGAAAAGTCCATCAGTCAGTGATCTGGGAGAGGAGACTGACCCTCCTGCTCCATCCACCTCAATCACCACACTACTGTCAGGCTCCTCCATTCTGGAGAACAGTGCCTCTATACTACAGTAGGGGTGTTTTTATTGAAACATAAACAACATACATTTAAGAAAAATCAACAATATAAAAACAGTCCATCCACAAATTAAAATTCCCCCCATCCCTCCCCTGTCTCCATATTTACATCATAGTCCCAAATCACTACAAACACAAAAGTCAGAACTCAACCTGAGAAATCCACTTTTAACTACCCATATTTGTGTAAAAAAGAAAAATTCCTCCATCACACCATATCCAGCCTTTCTTTACAGGCCACACAAGGGGCACAGTAGGTTTTTTTTTAACCAAAACTCAGTTCGGTCTGAAGGGTAGCTGCTCTATTATACTTTACCTCCATCATGTCTTGTTTGACATTCCTGATTTGATCAGCTAAACCAGTCTGCTGCTCATAAGTAGTGGACAGCAATTTATACAATTGCATCCATAAATCAATATGCCATAACACTTTTGTATTGGCCGTATGTTTCCCAAATTTTTGCAACTAGCTCCGAATATCCCCTTAGTGTCGTGCCACCAAACACCCAAATCCTGATACAGTTACAAAACTGTCACCCTATTAGTCAACACTTCTATTATTCCTAATTTTACTTCTGTCAGTGTTAGACTTTCAGTGTTCATCTTCTACCGACATGGCGGGAGATGAATACTTGTGTCTGGGTCTAGTAAGGCTTGTACTGCTATATGTTTGGTAAATTCTATCGGTATCCCCCTAGAGATCCTCACATGTATCCTTTTTGAAATAAAAATACAATCAATTTTTGAGGTTAACACTCCCCACACAAAAGTATATTTTATTTCTGGTCTGGCATAAGTACTGCAATCACACAGCCCCGCAATCTAGATACAGTTTTTCAAGGCTATGGAATCACAGTATACCTTCTTGCCCTGAGCCTTACATTGGTTCACATCCAAATAACAATTGAAATCTCCAGCTAGATACACATTTTTCACTGTTGGATGATATGGTTGTAATTCCTCCAAACTGAACTCTAGCTGCTTTAGATTGAGCCCCATATACTGTAATAAATCTGCTGGGTTTTCCTTTCCAAATCCCATCCAGGATCAATACCCACCCTGGCACAAGTTCAATAATTTTTTGAAACTGAAAACAAGAACCAGAAAATAAAATATTCACCTCATCAGCTCTATCCTCCCTGAATGACCAATACAATGGCCCCCAAACCCAAGGCTGATGAGCCACTGCTACTAAAGCTAGGGAAGAAAACCAGGTCTCTTGTAAAAAATGACTTCCCTAATTAAATCATGCAAATAGGAACAAAATGCTCTTCTCTTGTCCTCATTTACCAGGCTATGAATATTCAAAGTCAAAACAGAAAAAGGAGACATTTAGAGCAACAAAGTGGTGCTTCTCATTTTTTCTTTTTCTTCTTTTTTTCCCTTCTTTCCATTTCCCTCCACAGTTTCCTTTACTGAGGGAATAGAATGCGATGAAGGTTCATCCGAATCTAGTTCCCCCTGATCCATAGACCCTCCACTAGAGAACTCTAGTGGCTCAAAGGGGTTATCCAATTCCACCTCTAGTGGTGTTACCATCTGTTGCCTCAAACTCCCCCTCCTGGGTAGAGGGGTTTTCCACTCTAGGGAGACAGGAGGTTTTCTATTTTGTGTATTGGCAGAAATTTGTAGCATCTCGCTTTGACAAGATTTCTGGTTTACAGCAACATCCTTCTCTGGGAGGCCAATCTCCATTTCATTTTCTGGGGGCTGTACTTGGGGGGGGCTGATCTACTGCCTCCTGATGTACTGGATTTGACTCTTCATGAGCTTCCTCTGGCTGCCTATCTGAGGGATGGAGAGTTGCAGGGGGTGGAGGAGGTGCACGGGGTGGAGGGAATGCTGGTGGGGATGTGAGTCATTTACCTTCTGCTGTGCTTTTCTGATCAATTTGTCTTGGTTCACCTTACACACCTTGTTATACGCTGCCCAATTCTGAAAAGCATGCCCGTACTCATTGCACAAGTTACACACGGAGTGATTTGCACATTGCAAACTTATGTGACCAATCTCATTACAAATGCCACAGTACAGCTTGTCTCACACACTGTAGCCATATGTGTTCTATCCCTACAATTGTGGCAGGCTTTAGGCTGACCTGTGTACTACAGAACTCCCCTATTCTGTCCCAGAAAAAAAATGTTTGGCAGGTGAACAGTCCCCTTATTCTTCTGGCGCAATTTGACCTTAAACTTCCAGGCCCCTGTCCAAAAAATTCCTCATCAACTACTGCCTCTGGTGCACTCAACACTTCGTACTGTTGCTGAAGTCAATGTATGATGTTGCTGATATGCACCCGCATCACAGTTACATACTTCATGGAAGGTTTTGACAAGGGAATACAAATGAAAGGTGTCCATAAGGGTGAACGCTTCAACTGATTGAATCTCATCCAGAACCTATCCAATGCATGGGGGATCCTGAAGCTAATGCCAAATTCTCCTCTCCAGAGACGTGGATCAATGCATATGCTTTAGATGCCATAAAGCACATATAATCCTTCAACCGTGTCCTGCCCACATAGTATCTATCTTCTCCTGTTGCCAGACCCCTCTGTAATGGAGCCTTATCACATTTCTTTGTGGTGCAGATACTGCAATATTAAATAATTCTGCAAATTGTGACCTGCCTCTAAGTGGGGGGCATGGGATGCTTCTTGCCTCTCCGTTTCACTGCTACTTCTCCCATTTGTATTTCTCTGGAGCAAAGACTCATCATTATGTGATTCTCAAATCCCCCTTGCTGCTCCATCCTGTGCAGCTGCCTCCAGTCCAATTGCTTCTGAAAACATGGGTTATGGGCCCTTCCCACTTGTACCTTGTATTCTCATGTATTACCGCCTCAGTCCTGGCATCTAGCAGTTATTCATTAGCCAGACCCACCTTGTTTGAATCTTCCTGGGTAAGATCAGTTATTTCACCCTGAAGTGCTGCAGTTAAATCTACTTCCCTTGGTCCCACAGAGTTATTTTTATCATTATGCAGCTCTGCATCCCCCGTACTTCTTCCCTCACTTCTCGGTACCTGATTCTCCTTTCGGCCAACAGGACCCTCCGTCTGAGGCTGTATGCAGCTCATGGACTTTTCCCTAGAATCCAAGAACTCCATATGTGAATTGGAAAGCCATTTCCCCACTTCATCCTGACACCATCCAACATTCCGAAATGCTTGATCAGGCGACCATGGTTGCTCCTCCTCCTCCAGCTCCACTCATGTCCCAAATGTCTTCTGTATTGGCTCCTGACCTGAAGTCATACATGTTGTGTCTCCTGCTGCTTCCTTCCAACTGTCCTCCAGCTCCTGCATGGATGAGTTCTCCACTGGATTTTCCCCCTCATGCGCTGCCTCCATGGAATGCTCCTCACTGTTCTGGACTTGTGACACACCCTTTCCAGGTAATTTTCATCTCTCATACCTCTCCTCATCTTTTGCCAGTAGTTGAAAGTGTATGGTTCTCCTTTCATCCAGCTCTTTCTCGAGCTGGTTCTCAGCTGATTCTGTATCCTCCGGGGTGGTAACCATTCCGGTTTCCTCATCTTCCTCCATATTATGCTTCTCATATTCTTCTTCAGAGGCCTCAGACAACTCCTCCAAATCTTCTGAAACACCTGTTACAGTATCCTTCATTTCTTCCATGTCTGGGGCAGAGAACGAACACCCAGCCTGCTGCTCCTCTCTCCTCTCTCCTCTCTCCTCTCTCCTCTCTCCTCTCTGCTGACACTGACACCTCCATCAGGTGGGAAAACAGTGCCACCTTCTGACAGAGTAGAGGATTTTTTTTTATTAAAGACTTAATGACAAAGCAGAAATAAGTTGGTAATCATAACACATAAGTCACATTATATTATTTCATCAAAAAAAGGGGGAAAAGCATATATATACATACAGGTACCACAGAAATCAAAAGGAAATACCAGTAACATATTGGTTCTATCAAATGCCGTACATATTAAGTTAATACTATTGAGGTGCTACAGTAAGTTAAAGTCACTTAGTAAAAAAGGGGAAGAAGGAAAAAACAAACTATGAAAAGGAAAAGAAAGGAAAAAAACAGAAAAGAACTCCTTGTAAGAAAACAGAAAACTAAATTAAGCCCATGCCACCAAAGTAGTAAACATTCTTAATTAAAGAAGGGAGAACAGATTTACCCTTTTATGCATTTATACTAACTTGCAAGGTATATCTAAGTGAAAGCTTAAAGAAAATATAACCTACCAATGACAACATAGAAGTGCTATTTAAACAAGCCAAGACATTGAACCCCAGTATTTTACATAATCACCAACAGATAATTTATGCTGGTCAGTTTGTTGTATCTGCAGTATTTCTTGTTTTGAAACCATTCTTCTGTGTTTAATAACATTTGCAGAAGAACCAGCCTGCATCGTACATGCCATATCCAAAATACAAAGCAAGATAAAGCTACTCTTAAAGAACTAGCAGTATGTATATTCCACTCTGGTGGAAAAACATTTAAGAAAAATATTTCTGGGGTAAATTCTGAAAGAAAGGACTTCTCCCATCATTTGTTCAGATCCAGCCAGAAGTCCTTGTTAAAGGGACATTGGAAAAATAAATGTTCCATTATTTCAATAACTGATGGGCATGACAATATAGGGCAATATTTTCCCTCTATGCCTTTGTGCCTCAGATTCCCTTAAACATTAAGTTTATTTTGGGTGCATAACCATATTATATCCCACATTTTAGTAGGGATTCTTTTTTCTAAAAACATGTTCTCTATTTGATTACACTCCAAGCTCAGTCTCTGTGAGAACTCAGGGTGTATCAAATACTATTCCTTAACTATTTGTTCAAAAGCTTTCCTCCTATTAGACATAACTAATAACCTGGGAGATATTTTCCATTTTTTTAAATAGTCAAAACAGGTTGTAAAGGAAACAATGAGCTTTATTTTCCTTTTGTTTTTATGAACAAATTTACCAGTAGTCCAATCCTGTAATATTTCCTATAATGCTGGTGTCAGCCAACCCACCCAGGATAAATGAAGATGCTTCAATACTGGTAGTAGATTTGAAAAGATAAAAATAGTTTGAACAAAAAAACACTGAGTGCACCATCCCCAGACCTCCCAGTTCCAGGGGCAAATAAAGAATCCCTCTTTTAATGGGGTTTAGTCTGCTTCCCCCAACACTTTGAAAAAAACAACTCAGCACCCCAGTCTTTAAAGGCTTGGGAGGTGGAACAACATAGCTTAGTTACGAACATACGAAATTTGCCAGCAGATAAAGGCCTAGAGGTCTATCAAGTCTGCTTGAATGTGCAGCTAGCACCTTATTCTGCAGCTGCCCTCCTTCCACCCTTCTCCTTCATTAACCTCCCTTGTCCTGTCCCATCCTCATTTGAAGCAGTCCCTGTTCTTGCATACCACTTCAGCAGGTAACGCATTCCACCCAGCCACCACCCTCTCTGTAAAAAAGTGTCTCCTCATCTCCCTCCTGAACCTTCCTCGCTCCAGTCTCATATCATGGCCCCTGGTGGCCCTCCCCTCCCTTACTTTGAACAGCCCCTCTGTACCCGTCTTGTTTATTCCTTTCATGTATTTAAAGGTTTCAATCATGTCACCCCTGTCTCTCCTCTCCTCCAGTGAATACATGTTCAACTCCTTCAACCTCCTCTCGTATGATAAGTCCCCCAGCCCCTTGATTATCTTTGTCGCTCTGCGCTGCACCCCCTCCAGTAACTTAATGTCCCTCTTCAGATACAGACACCAGTACTGCATGCAGTACTCCAGGTGTGGTCTAACTAATGACCTATACAGTGGCAGAATCACCTCCTCCTCCTCGAGGATATACCCTTGCAATACAACCCAGCATTTTGTTGGCCTTTGCAGCTGCCTTCATACATTGTGCCGAGTTGTTCATTGACCCTGTAATGAGCACACCCAGATCCTTCTCCTCCTCTGTCTGGGCTAGCTGCACTCCCCTAGCTGGTAACTCCTCCTTGGGTTCTTCATCCCAAAATGCAGCACCTTGCACTTTTTGGCATTAAAGCCCAGTTGCCAGGTGTCTGACCAGGTTTCAAGCATTGCCAGATCATCCTGCAACCCCTGCCATCCCCCTAGGTTATCCACCACCATGTCTACCTTGATATCATCAGCAAACAGACTGATCTTGCTCTTGATGTCCCATGATATGTCTGCAATGAATATCCCAAACAACACTGGTCCCAACACTGAGCCCTGTGGAACACCGCTCGTCACTGCCTTTGGGTGTGAGAGCTCCCCACCCACCACCACCCTCTGTTGCCTTCCTGCAGCCAGTTTCCTACCCATCTCACCAGCTTTGCACCCGCCCTGTGCCTGCTAACTTCCTTCCCAGCCTTCCATGTGGCATAAGTCGAATGCCTTACTGAAGTCCAGATACAGGACATCGGACTGCATGGCCCCTGTCCAGTTGCCTAGTTACCCAGTCATAGAACTCGACCAGGTTGGTTTGGCAGGATCTGCCACATATGAAGCCATGCTGTCTGCTGTCCTGTAGTCCTTTGGCCTCTAGGAGGGCCACCAGCCTCTCCTTCAGGATAGTCTCCATTAGCTTACCCACGATGGATGTGAGGCTCACTGGTCTGTAGTTTCCCGGTTCATCCTTGGGGCCACTCTTGTGGAGGGACACCACATGAGCCATCCTCCAGTCATGAGGTACTCACCCCAAATGTAGTGAGGCATTAAATAGGTCTGCCAAAGATCCTGCAAGGACCTCTGCTAGCTCCTTCAGTACCCTGGGGTGGATGCCATCTGGGCCTGGCGCCTTGTCCACCCTCAGTGCCTTCAAACCCTCTCGAACTCTGCTCTTCATGATTTCCCCATCTGTCACCACTCCCCCCCTTCTTCTGCCATTTCTCCCACCTTGGGTGTCACCCCTCTTCTGTTTAGTAAATACTGAGCAGAAGTACTCATTCAGTGCTTCCGCCTTATCGCACCCTGCTTCCACCCAACTCCCTCCTTCCTAATCCTTACTATGTGGTCCTTACAGCTCCTTTTCTCCTGATGTACTTAAAGAGTCCTTCTCCCTTCTTAATGCTATGCCAGCCTGGAGTTCCGTAGATCTTTAGCTCTCCTTACTGCCCTTGTCACCTTGATTCTGTCAAGTACTCCTCCCTGTCCTCCCCTCCTGTTTTCTTGTACTTCCTAAAGGCAGCTCTTTCCTCCTTACCTTTTCCATGACCTCCTTGCTCAACCAGATCAGTTACTTAGCCCAAGCCTTCTTGCTCTGGGCTTTGCAGCAGGTTTTGGTTGCCTCCACTATCCCCAGCTTTATGAGCTCCCACCTCTGGTTAGTGTCCATACTAGATTGAATTCTGGCCAGGTACCCTTTTACCACTTCCCCCATCCTCCCAAAGTCGGCCCTCCTGAAGTCCAGCACTATTGTGCCAGATTCCCTCCTTCCTTGCCCATATCCAATGTGAGCCATACTGAGCGGTGGTCACTCCTGACAGCGGTTCCTCCACTGTAAATTCTCTCACAAAGTCCCCATTTGCCAGCACAAGGTCAAAGGTATTTCCTAACCTAGTTGGTTCATTGACCATTTGCAGCAGGAAGCTGTCCTTGAAGGCATCCAGCAGTACCTGCTCCCTTCTGTTCCTGGTTGTTGGGGTGCTCCAGTCCACTCCTGGCATGTTGAAGTCCCCCACAATCACCACACTACCCTTCTCGCAGGTCCTCCTGATCTGTCCAGCTAGTTCCCTGTCTAACTCCTCCGTCTGACATGGTGGCCTGTACACCACTCTCATTCTCCCATTCTAAGAATCTTATTCTTGGAATCCTGGATTTGCATCCAAAGTGACTCCGTACTACCCTCCTCCCCTTCCTCCCTTACACACTTCAGTCCTTCCTTCACATATAGTGCCACCCCCCCCAGTTAGAGAAAAACAGAAAGTAAATATGTTTTAATCATAAAAATCCATTGTAACTTCCCCATTCTCCATTGATTCCATACTGAGACTTTATGTTTCCCTTTTGCTGTTTGTTTCTCCTAGTTACAGTATATGTTGCCATATCCCCTTTCCCATAAAAAATACCAAATATTTTAAGTGGTGCTTGTTCCATCTGAATATTAGCCACTGTATGCCTCTGGTCATTAGGGCTTCCAATAGAAACACAGTGACTCTTAATGGCATTTATCTCTGCCCCTGTGGATTTTGTAAAGGCCATAAGTACTGTATTTGCTATATCCCTGGAACTGTCATCCTGTACTAATACACATAAGTTGTCTGCATATTAGACAGTTTAGACTTGTTCAGCATTATAGCCCTGTATCCCTATGATTATTGGTGACTAATTTAAGATCCGAATTAGGGGTCAATGGTCAGGATGTACAACAGTGGATGCAGCAGACAGCTTCATTGCAACACTCTCTTTAGTAAACAGGTGTCCCCGATCTACCATTTATATAGTGTCTATAAGAAGATGCGTGATAAAGTAATTTAATCTGAGAAATAAATCTCGCAGGAAACCCATAAGATTTTAAAATTAGGCATAAAACGTCATGAGAAATCTTGTCAAAGGCCTTGGCCTATTTATAATTAATCAAATATCCTGTAGACCGTCTAGCATTACCTGTCTGAAAAACATCTCTAAGAAGTATAAGAGTATCTGAAATTCTCTGACCAGAAACAGAACAGAATTGTGCTTCATGTATTACCTCTGGCAACATTTTACTAATTCTTTTCAAAATAACCTTGTTAAAATTTTAAAAACAACATTCAGCAAAGTTATCGGATGCCAATTTGTAAAATCCGCTCTATTACCTTTTTTATGAAAGTAAATTAAAAGGCTGTCATACATAGATGGTGGTAATTCTGAAGAGGAAAGAAAAGCAATGTATAAATTAGTCAACTCCTGTGGACAAAGTTCCCATAACACTTGGTAAAGTTCCCCTGGGAGACTATCAGACCCTGGGGAAGTACCTTTTTATAAATCCTTAATAACTTCTCTCACTTCTGCCATTTAGAAGGAAGAGAGTAGTGCTGTTTGTTGCCAGTCCGTAACTGTAGGCATTTGAACTGATTTCAGCAGCAGTTCCATATTCTTATTCCTCAGAAAAGGACAACCAAATTGAGTGTGCACTTGTTTGTGTATTTACTTTAGGATAATTTTATGTCCCTTAATCTCCTCCCCAGTTAATAATAGCATACTAGTCATGCATTTTTTCTCTGTTCTAGTTTTGCAGTCTGCAAATGGGTTCACCTGTGTAGCAGTACCTTTTGTTCCAAATTATGTTTGTATTCTAGAGTTCTAAATCTATCATATTGGAACATACACATCTTCTTAAACTCAGTTATTTGGGAGGAAAGATCAGTTCCTGTAGAGTGCTGTAAAGATAGTAATTTTTGAAACTGGTTCCTAAGGTCTTTATAAAAGTTATTAGAATTGTCTTTTGTTTTGCTTTAACTTTAAAAAAAAGTTTGAATACAGATTTTACTTTCTTTCCACCACTCTAACAAACTATCATATAAACATAAAACTGATAATCTGTGCTGCATAATTATAGAAAATTCAGCTGCTATGTCAGTGTCCTCTAGAAGGATAACATTCATTCTCCAAATCCCCGGCCCAATTGAATTATTGTCATGCACTGCAAGCTCTTATCCCAACAAAACATTGGTCAGAGGATTCAGTCAGAAGAACACATGGATATGAGATCTGAAGCCTGGAAGAAATAAAGAAAAAATCTATTCTAGAGGATAGTGATTATTTATATATTTATTTATTTATGCAATTAACCAGGAGAGCATACTGAGCAGGTGTTGCTCGATTCCAGATGTGTCCTGGGGGACAAGTCCTGAACATACATATAATACAGTACATAGGAAGGCAGATCTGGACAATTTATACAGTGAGGCAAATGTGATACAAGCATACAAGGTAATACAAGTGGCTCCAAAGACAGCCTGGGGAGAGTAGTCGTATTGCAATTCCAGAGGAGTGACAAGGTGAGCAAAGCTCCCAGAGTCTCTCAGAAGTAGGCACAGAGCGAGTGCTAGCTAAAGCAAGAACAGCTGGTGGAGAAGTGGGCACTGAGAAGGAGGCTGAGGTGATGGGAGTTAGTGGAGTGTCTAATATCAGTGAGCAAGGCATTTCAGAACTTGGGTATGCGGTATTTGAAGGCAGCTTGGCCTTTTGTTGTGCTCATGAAAGGAACATGGAGGAGCCTGGAGTCAGTGCTTCTGAGGGAGTAGGCAGGTGGGGGTTGCATTGAGAGGTTAGATGCGAGGTAAGGGGGAAGGGACTGGGACCAAAATTTGGCTGCGGTCCTAGCACAGTGGATCTGTCTACGGGCCTGGAGGGATGACAGGGCTAGGGTGCTGTATAAGGCACAGTGGTGAGTCATTTGTGGACAGTCCAGAATAAAGTGACAGAAGGAGTGGAAAAGTGTATCCAGGTAGGCTAGGGAGGAGGAGGGAGCAGAGCCGTAAACTACGTCACCATAGTCAAGTAATGGGAGAATCATCTTTTGAACAATTTCCTTCTGGGCTGGTGGGGGGATATTACCTTTGTTCCGGCAAAGGGTGCCGAGATTAGAGAGCAGTTTCTTATTGATGGAATCAATATGGGTGGCTAAAACTAGGTGCTGATTGAGCCAGTTGCCTAGGTATCTGAAGGAGGTGCACACTTCCAGGGGGTCCCGTCCAAGGTTTGGAAAGGGGGGGAAGTGGTTAAGCTGTTTATTGACATTTTCAATAATATCGCATGGGCAGCCACCAGACCTGCTTGCTTAACCATGTTTCCTAAAAAGGCTGCATCGCAATAATCTTTGGTGATAAAAATACATTTGTCTGAAGCTAATAGTTATATATTAAACTCTCCTTCCATTACTACTGTTTAAGCAGTATGGAGGTAAGGTTGTATCAACTGTAGAAGAGAAATTCTGGCAACCTTCGTTTGGGGAGCATTGACATTAATCAATTGATAAATTTGAGAGTGATGGGCAATGTCAAGCAAGAAAGCTCTGCCTGGACATATATCCACCATTTTTATAATTTTACTATCTGAAGTTTTAAAACCTATGCCCAATCCGCTACAAGTGTCTTCCCCATAGTCAAGACTGATTCCCCCATATCCAACAGTTTTGTACTTTTTGGATTTCAGAAAGAGTAGTAAGTCTAGTATCCTGCAAAAAAAAATACATTTTCTTGAAACTGCTGTAACACCGCAAAAGTTGTGGTGCATTTTAAATCTGACTTAATGCTGTTCACATTTAAAGTTGCAAAGGATAAGTTTGATTCATGAGATGTAAATGCTAAGTAGTAGTCCTTTTGGCCACGGCTCTAGTTTGCCATTTCTTCTTCGTTATGGAGGCCCTGACAGGGCTCTCAGCTTCTTTCTCTGAACTGAGGTCTTTTTGAGAAGAGGAGGCAGATACATCAGAATCCTCCTCCTTCTCTTCCATAAGTTCTCCCCAAATCTGTAGGACCTCATCTGTTTTCAGTAGAAAAATCCAGGTTTTGTGGTGCCTCCTTTCTAAAAGGTTTAGTCTGTTTCCCTTTCCCCTTTCGTGTGACAATCACCATGTCCTGCTCAGGGCATATCCTCTCTTCTTGATTTTGTCTATCTGTGGTGGCTGGGTTCTCATTAAGGTTTCCTGGATTCTTTTGTATTTGAAGATCACTCTGTGTTTCCACCCTTGCGAATTGATCTGTGGACATACAAGGGAGGGGGTAGGGGTGTGTGAGTCTACGCTTTTCTGTGGGCCTGTGCTGCTTGCTGAGCTCTAAAGGGCTTGGTTGTAGTATAAATATAGTAGTCTTGCTCATCATAATCTGATGAGTTATGAGCTGCCCACGGACATGAGCTGAAAGCATGTTCTAATGAGTTACAGAGATTACATTTTGGTGGACTTTTGCAGAAATTACTGGTGTGACCCAAAGCTCCACACTGCAAACATTTCTGTTTATCACATTCATGATTCAAATAAACCTGTGCCCCACAGCAGTAACACATACATGGCTGCCCTGGGTGTAACAGGATGCCCCTATCCCACCCAAGGAAAAAACATTCAGAACGTGTTCAATCCCTAAATCATTCTGATGAATTTGCACATTAAATTTTCACCACCCTGTCAAAAACCCTTCATCATCAGTTATGGGTTCTGGAGCTCCTTGAAAGTCACAACATTGTTTTAACCAATAGCTGATATCTATAATGTTTACACCTTCATTACAGAAAATAACCATAATTGTTTTGAATGTTGGCTTTGTGAGGGGAAAAACAAAAAAATGGGACCCATAACGGAGTGTCTTGAATATAGGGATACAAGGCCCAAAAGCTGTACAGTTTCTGTTGGGACAAAAAACTAACATCAAAATTAAAGTCTCTAGGGGCGTGAATCAGCAAGACTAAACTGAAATAAATTTTTTATCAGTTCCTTCCCCACATATTGTCTGTCAGAGAAAAGTGGTAGCCCCCCTTGTACCTTATCCTAACTACAAAGCATCTCTTGACTGCCTCAGTTGGCTTTTGAAAAAGACTGACATAAATTACATGCTCTGTAGGTACTTCTACTGAAGTTGCTACAGCATCAGCTGTTGATTTGGAAGTTGTGCAGACTCAATTGCTGGAGGATCTGTGTGGTGCATGCTAGCACCCTGTGTGTGGTCATGGCAGGAGAACCTGAGTAGAAGACCCCCCTGGTAATTCAGTTGTTGGATTGAGGTCTGTACAAGCTGGTGGGTTTGTCGCTTGCTCACAAAATGGCACTGTGTTGTGCTGGCCCATGCCATTCATCTCTATCTCTACTCGCTCACTCGCTCTGAAGTTTCCATCGGAATAGACCCAGGATGTTGTGCAGCTGCACCAGCTACCATGCTGCTGTCTGAGTGCCAAAGTTCAACTCCTGGAGGCATTTTGAACATTCCTGCTACTTACTTTTTGGGACTTACAGTGCCAGGATGTCCTGAAGAAGAAACTCCCGAAGATTCTGGCCAAGGTCCATGTTCTATCCTTTGTTCCCTGGAAATGTGTTGAGAAGCTTGCTGCCATGGGGATCTCATTGTACCTGGAAGAGGGATTGCTGAGTCAGGGAGCCATGTTACATTAGGTGACTCCATCCAACCTGCACCACAGAGCACCCACTCTAGAGACCAGTCCGGTTCCTGATATTGTGGCTCATTTTCCTCTATGCCTGGACCATTCATTTCAGCATCCATAAATTCAGCATCACTGTCCAGGTCAGTGTGTTGAAATTGTTTTCCCTGTGGGCAACACAGGGCTGGTAGATAAGTGTTTTCTTTGTTTCTCATCTTCAATTCATTGTTTCCTTAAAACATATTGTAATTCTGCTTCATTCATCATTGAAACAGTTGCTCCTCTTTTTCTATAAATCTATTTGCAATTTTTGTTCTTCTTCAAGCAGGTCCTCATCTACAAAGTCGCTAAAACAAGATATAATTGCTTGTGTGGGATGAGCCTCTTGCTCCCTCTGTTGCTGTACAGCTCCTTCCCCTTCAGTGGACTCCTGTGGACTGGGATCCTCCATCCTGCTCACAGGAAGGACAGCATCCCCTGCAGCACAGTGGGGGGGGGGATTTTGTTTAATTGAAAGTCATAGTCAACCTACAGAAAGGAAAAAGCAGACAGTAATCATCATAATCACAAGTACTGAAACTAAAACAAATATGTACATATAAACAGGTAATTCTGGAAAAGAAAGTAACAAAAGCCATACTTCATGTAATTGGAACATCACTATCTGTGACCCAAAGTAAATTGCGCCAGACAGCATCTAAATGCTGCCTGTTTAAAGTCTTCATTTTACCCAAATAAAGCTGCTGGAGTTCTTTAGTGATCTTGGATAATAGTTCTAGTGCAGAAATCTCTTTTTGTTGTAGAGTAAAGACACACCATGCATTCCATATAAACCAGATAATAACAGCAAAAATTTAATTTAAAGTACCCCTATCCCATTTACTTCAGACCCCCCCCATATTGCCTATATATAAGCATCCTAAAAGTTACTCTGGCAAACATCCCCTCTCTCCACTCTGTGGCTAATAAAGACAAAAAACCTGTGATATAAGGACGAAGGAAAAAAAATGCTCCGTAGTCTCCAGAGCCTGTATGCAATACAATCTTGAACAAATTCATTCATCCAGCTTCTTGTGCTTCTGATTTGCCTTTACATTTAAGCGCCCATGACAGCATAACCATAAAACATCTTGATATTTGGCTGGGATCCTAGAATCCGGAACTAAAAGACACACAGCAGGAACACAGATTGGGGGGCACTTCGGAAATGTCTCAGGCTCTGTAAAATGGGTAGTAATAACTTGTCCATAAATTAGTTTTTTTGTATTAGTTTCCAAATTAAATCCAGTGATATTCCATATTTTTAATTTAACAAAAACATCCGTAAGATAGTTGGGAGTACATGCATCCCATTTTATAAGGCTAAGAGATCCAGCTTTCCAGGCCGTGAACCAGTTTGGCATCAAGCTGAACAGAACATCTGACCATATCTTTTGGACTCCCATCAATAATGAGCAGAAATTCCAATATAGAAATTGGCAGAAAAAAAATAAGAGAGGATTGACCATAATTTGGCCTCCATTTTTACAGGAAAGATACAAAACATTTCTCTTGATTGGGTTGAGTCGACTCCCCCAAAAAGCCTGGAAAAAATGCTATACAGGCATGTCTCTCTGGTTCAGGGTAGTGGAAATATATTACTGATGTACAGGAAAATGGGCAATAAAAATGTTTTGATCATAAATACCCGCTTACTCTTGTTAAAATTTCATCCATGCCACTTTTGAACTAACTGACTCCCCTCATCCAATTTCTTATCCCAATTTAGTAAATCTAAAGGGCCCTGCCTGAAATCTAGACCCCAAATCCAAATGTTGTCCTGAGTAAAAGAAATTCCTGCTATCTGTGGAAAAAAGTAATCTGACATCCCAAATCCCATCCAACACACTTCCCCATATTTAGCGTAGCCCCAGACACTGCACCATATGAATGACATACTTGTATGGCCTTGGTGATAGAAGTGTTATCTTTAACTAAAAGGCATACATTATCCGCATAAGCCACTGCTTTAAAAGGCAAATTATATGGATGGATGTTAATAGGAAGAATCTCAGAGTTTCTATTTAGAGCTTGTAACAAGGGGTCAATTGCAAAAACATACAACGGGGGCTTATAGGACACCCCTGTTACACTCCCTGCTTTATTGCCGCTAGAGGGCCACTGAATCCATTCACTTGTGGTACCACCATAGCATTGCTATAAAACGTTTGTAGCCATGAAACAAACAGTTGTGGAATCCTATACCTCCATAAGGTGAACCACAAAAAATCATGTCCCACAGCATCAAACACCTGCTTTTGATCCAAAGAGACCACCATGCTAGTTACTCCAGAGAGAGCGTCTATCTGAAAAATATCTCTCAGAAAGATCAGCTGATCTGATATAGACCTGCTGGGTATGGTACAGGACTGCGTTGTGGAAAGCAGATCCAGACTGACCTTCAACAATCTGCCACTTAAATTTTATCCAACATTTTAAAATCACAATTAAGGAGGCTAATAGGTCTCCAATTTGTAATCTGTCTGTTATCCCATTTTTATAGAGCAATGTTAATACCTCCACAGACATATGAAAAGGTACTTCAGTGTCATTTATTAGATAGTTGAAAGTGTCTGCCAATTCCTGAGATATCTCAGGTCCTAAAAATCTATATGGCTCAGCCGTAAGACCATCTCTTCCCAGTGCTTTCCCAGTATTTAAAGGATAAATAGCCACCTCCACCTCCCCTGCCATAATAGGCCACACTATCTCCAGTGCTGCCTCTGCAGCACATGCTGGCACATCTATGCAGGCAAAAAACTCAATGGTTCTGTGGTCGACAAAGGGGACTACCTGAAACAAAGATACTGCATGTTTATATACTATATTTAAAATCCCCTGAGTCGTATTATGTATCTTATTAGCTCCATCAAATAATTCCTTAATTCTTGTTTTCCTCACCCTTTCCTTACAGCTGAGGAATGGACAAACGTCATCCCGTTTCCCCTGCATTCCATAGGTTTGCTGCATATGCAGAGTAGCAATCTGTTTTGAATGAAAGGTTTGCAAATCCTCCCTGACTTTCTGTATTTGAGAGGTATAATCATGTCTAGTGGTGTGTGCAAAACTCATAAGAGTTTGTAGTCACCTCCTGTTAGTTTGATATGTCAAACTGTCAGTATCTCTATGACCCCTGCTAATAGAGATGAGCATTAACCGTAGTTCTGTTTTAATACCTTCCCACCAGGCTACTGGGTTCTCAAAGTGAGCAAACAATGATTTTTTGTTGATAATAAAATATAAAAGCTGTTGCTTTACCTGTTCTAACAGGATAAGGGAGTAGTTTCACCTCCATGTCCCAGAGCCCTATTTTAGTTAGGCCAATACCTATTGAAATGTACAGTTCCTTATGGTCAGAATACTCTACTGATTCCACCAAGGCTGACTGAATAATCAAGGATTTATTAATAAATAAGAAATCAATCCTTGTCACAGTACTCTCCCTTTGAAAGGTCAGGTCTGACCTACTATGGTTAGAGAAATATGCATCTATCAGCAAAGCTGTCCTAACAGCAGTCTGTAAATAGGATATAGCACAAAAAACCTTCTGAGTAGTAGTCACCCTTCCTCTATCTTTTTTTGACAAGCCACAATTAAAATTCCCACCCCAGATTGCATTCTGCAAAGTATGTAAATATGGTCTTATCTGTGTAAAGACTGCAATTCTGTCAGCCTTCATTTGGGGGGCGTATACATTAGTTAATCTATAGTACTCAGTATGAATTTTGACATCCAGCAAAAGCACTATCCCCAGAACCAGATCAATAAGTTTAACTACAGAGACCTCAACACTGTGAAACAAAATACTTACCCCAGAGCAGAAGTCTAGACCAAGAGACCAAAAGGAAACCCCTGTATGCCACTCTTAGATTGCTTTAGACAATTCAGTTACCATATGTGGTCTGGTATCCTGTAAAAAGTAAATGTTTGCTGTATTTTCCCATAGGTGTGAAAAAACACAGCCCCTTTTAAAATGGTTCTTAATACTGTTTATGTTAACAGTAAGAATAGTTAAAGGATCAGCCATACTAAGAGTAGGTAAAGAGTGTGCAATTTATGCCACAAAAAAGAGGGAAATAATTATTTACGGGGGTTTCCCCTTTTTCTTGGTCTTGACTCCCAAAGAATGTTTAGCCACAACAGTTTTATGTACTGCAGAACAGTCCTGCTGGGATTCTGAATCACTCAGTTCTACTCCTGATGTCCTTTCCATGACAACTGAGTCAATGGAAACATCCGAATCAATGTCTCCCCTATCCTGCTGTTCAGAAAAGGTTTTGAATCGATTTGAGGTTGGGGTTTCAGTAATTCTAGGCATTTTGGAAGATGGTTGAGTCCTACTTGATCATCTCCTAGGCATTGGTTGTTTCTGGCTCTCCTGCTGTACTTTGGGTGGGAGGGCATTGTGACTGTGTCCATATTCTGCACAGGTAAGGATACATCAGGCATGTCTTGTATCAATAGGTTTTCTCCTCCACCCATGGAACCCCCGACCCACCAGTAAGAGTTGGCCTTGTCTGCAAGGGAAGAGCCACAGGCTCCAAGGTCTAATTCTGTCATAGGTGTACGTTGTATAGCTTGTACCCCTAATCCTAGGGCTGGGTCCTGTACGGGTATGGGAATAGTCAAACCTCGTTGGTCTGTGGTGTGTTGTCTCTGCACTAGAGTGACCAGCAATCTCAGTTCTTCACAGTCTGCTGCCCCCATTGTGCAATGTGCAGCTTTAGGACATGTAGTACAAGCATGTCCCTGAGTCCCACAAAGGTTGCAGGTTGTCACTTCTTTACATTGCCCATTAATGTGCCCCAAAGAGTTGCACAAGGTGCAGCAAAGTTGATCACAATTTCTGCTTATGTGCCCCAGGGCCCCACATTTATAACAGGTTTGGGGTTGTCCCTAATAAAACAACAACACCCCTTCTCTCCCTAAAAAAGGAGTTAGGCAAGTGCTGTAGTCCCTGGTCCTGTGACTAAAATATCTCTTATTCTCCAACCACCGATCCATATACTTTCTGAATCAAATATGGCTTTGGGGTTCCCCACTACATAGCATCACTGCTGTAACCAAAATATGAGGTCTGTGACACTCACACCATTATTGCAGAATGATACCATGCCCATCCTATGAGCCAGCTGAGTCAAAGGTATTACCTCAAATAGCATCCACAATGGGGCGTTCTTTACTTTTTGGTATGACTCCCAAACATTTTCTAGTCCATTGCCCAATTTAAAACTAATATCAAAAGTGGACTCTCCCAAAACATGTATTAAAGCATACAATTCAGATATTTGAAACTGTAAACATTCTTTCAATAGAGTCTTCCCCATATAGACCCTGTCAGGAAATTGTTCTAAACCCCCTTTATATACAAGGCTGACAGCATTATGCCATCTTGCCACATAGACTGGTTGTCGAAAAAAGAAGCATATTGTCTGGGTGTCCTTCCATCAGTATCTTCTCGGGGTGCTTTGTTGTCCGAGGTCTTTGAATTCGTAGGCTCATTATTGACCTGTGCTAAATTGGTAGCCAAGTCAGGAGGGTCCAATACAATTGGTCTCTCTATGCCATTCTGAACAGTTAAATCCTCTCACCCACCTCCCTGCACCACTGTTGGCAGAAGCAAGTGGGATGCAGCATCAATTCCAATTCTGGAGGCAGATCTAAGACCTTCTGCCTCTTTTCTGTAGTTCGGTCCATGCCCACACCCTGTACACTGTCAGAGTTACTTCTCATGTCCTTTTCTTTTCCGGATGAAATTGGGGGCAGAGTCAGATGAACCCCAGGAATCTTAAGAGGCAAGAACCCTGAAATCAAATTTCCCTTAGCAGTTTCTTTAACCCATCCAGCCACCTTCAGAGAATGTTCCACAGACTATGAGCCCTGGTCAGGTTCTGAGAAATCAGCCCAGGATTTTTGTGTGGGACTAGGTTTCTTCACCACTCTTCCCTCCTGTGCTGCAAACGAGAATACTGTGGCACTTTTCTGAGCTTGCCCTGTAGTCACAAACTCTGTAGTAGGGCTATCCTGCTGAGGTATAGCAAAATTAAAATCCTGCACACCTTCCTGTGCATCCTTGCTAATACCTGCCTCAGTCAAAACCATTTTTGATGTATATTGCAGACACAGTTCCTTTTTTCTATGTATATGGTTGTCCTCTTCTTCCACTAACAATTTAATTTAATCAGCAATTCTTTATGTTTGTGACTCACTGTGTCCGTTTCAATTCCTAGTAACTCCCTATGCTCCATTTGCTGAATTTCATGCCGTTTCAGTGCTTGTGGGTCCTGAGATATTAAATCCATCCAAGATTTTCTCTGGATTCCCTGCCACATCAAAAAAATCCTCTGTTTCTACTGCAATATCAGTTGCGGGGGAGACCATCTCCACAACCATCTGCACATCCTCCTCCTTCTCCATCTGAACTGCAAGTGAGTCAGTCATTCTCAGACACAGCACCCCCTACCATCGAGTAGGGGAATTTTTTATTTTGATAATATCAAACAGGAATTCAATAACAAAAAAAACTCATTTACAACTAAATGAAACTCAAAAACAAAAAAAAATATTAAATCATATAGTTTTTGCAAATAATAAACAAACTGAAAAAGGTAACATTTCCTTAAGATTCTTTAGAACAGGTTTCCCCACAGATCACATATTTATGTCAAGAACATACTTCTACCTCTTTTCTTTTGTTTTACTTAAATTTAATAAACACAGAGAACCCCTTCCACCATTAATATACTTTTTATGAGGTATGTACTATGTATCTGAGACATAGACCTGTTGTATTGCTTGCTGTATCAGAATGCTAATTGTTTCATAAGGCATTACTCGCTGATATAAAGTCCATTGACATCTAGCATGCCATAAATAATATTTCAAGACACAGCTAAAAATAAAGTGCCCAGATGATATTGCATGCCATTTTGAGGAAACCGTCCTAAAATTAGGGTATCATATGATAGTGTAGTCAACCACGCCATCCTCCATTTATCTGCTAGAAATTTCCAGAGAGATTTAGCATAGGTACAATGGAAAAAAAGTGCTCCCTTGTTTCCTCCATATTTATACAGGAAAGATATGGACAATTTCACTCTTCTTTAGCTTTATGCTTGAAGTTTCCCCAGACATTTAGCCTTCCATATATAGATAACCACAAAAATTTCCACATATGAGCAAGAATGATGTTATTATTCAATTGTTTTAGGACCTGGGGAGTAAGAGAGGTGGGACAGTTTTTAAAGCTAGGGACCTCAGGATGAATATAAGCCACTACAGTATGATATATATACAGTGCTTGGGAGTGGGTCCCAGGGTGGTAGCCTGTTTGCAAACTGGTTGCACAACAGGCCACAGAAGATAATAGTGAGTGGCACACATTCTGAAGAAAGGGAGGTCACTAGTGGAGTACCTCAGGGCTCAGTACTGGGTCCAGTCCTCTTTACCATCTTTATAGGTGACATTGCAGAGGGTCTGAAGGGAAAGATATTCCTATTTGCTGATAATACAAAGATCTGTAACAGAGTTGATACACAAGGGCGGGGTAGAAAGGATGAGAAGGGACTTGGCAAGGTTGGAGGAATGGTCAGACATACAGCAACTTAGATTCAATGCAAAGAAGTGCAAAGTAATGCACCTGGGAAACAAAAATCCAGGAGAAGAGTACACAATAGCAGGGGAGGTACTAACAACAACAAAAATGGAACGGGACTTGGGGGTAGTCATATCGGATGATCTAAAGGCGGGAAAGCAATGTGAGAAGTCAGTGAGGAGAGCCAGGGGGATACTGGGATGCATAGGAAGGGGCATCACAAGTAGAAAAAGGGAAGTGGTTATCCCTCTGTACAGACAGTTGGTGAGACCCTATCTGGAGTACTGTGTGCAGTTTTGGAGACCTCATCTACGCAAGGACATAGACAGGATGGAAGCAGTCCAGAGGAGGGCAACTAAAATAGTACAGGGTCTGCATCAGAAATCATATAAAGAGAGACTGAGAGAGCTTAATATGTATACCCTTGATGAAAGAAGGGACAAGGGGGACATGATAGAAATGTTCAAGTACCTCAAGGGAATCAACAAAGTCCAGGAGGGTAGCATCTTTCAGAAAAAGAGATGTGTAAGAACAAGGGGACACAATTTAAAGATAGAGGGAGGATGGCTCAGGGGTAATGTGAGGAAATCTTTTTTCATGGAGAGAGTGGTGGATGCATGGAACTGCCTTCCTGGGGAGGTTGTTGGGGCTAAAACAGTGGGGGAATTTAAACATTCATGGGACAGACACAAAGCAATTGTAGTGGGGGGTGGCAGGAAGTAGGCTGTTGGTTAACTAGAATCTGCAGCTTATCCAGTAGGTAGGAAAATGGGCAGACTGGGTGGGCCAAGTGGTCCTTATCTGCCATCAAAGTCTATGTTTCTATGTTTCTATATACCTGGAGCCTTGTTCCTTGCACTATCTGTTGTTTTGTTAAACCCCATTTTTAGAGTTTTTGCACTGCAGATCAGAAATACCCAGGTATGTGGAGATAAGGAGATACCTTTGGTGGAATATTTGTCCATGCCAAGAAGTATCTGGTAAGGTTTAATGCTGTCCATTTGTGTTGTAATTATTCATCAGGGTTTAAACCACATTTAATAATCTGAGAGAAAAAAAGATTGTGGGGAAAAAAAACACAGGGTCAATCATCTCCAACCACCCTTTTTCTTTATGCAGATAGGTATGTTGCCTCTTTATTGGGTTGAGCCTACTGCCTCAAAGCATTTGAAAAAAAGGCTATACAATTTGGTTTCTATTTTTACTGGAAGGGGAACGATCATAGCTATATACAAAATCATAGGAATAATAAACTGCTTGATAATTTGAATTATTTTATGCTTTGAAATTTTCCATTGTTTCCATCGTTGCACTTTATGGTCCACATTTTGGAGGGTAACATTCCAGTTTTCTAGTGGCATATTTTGAGGTCCAAAAGTGATGCCCAATATTTTCAAAAGTGCAGAGGAAATAGTGATCCCTTCCACTTGAATAGAGTCAAATTGGCCAGAGCCAATAAAGAGACCTACCTCTACTTTTTTGTGTATTTAGCCGCGCATTGGAAATACGACAATAAAGTTCCATAAATGCTAAAAAATGTTTCAATTGAGAGGGATTAGAAAAAAAAGGCAGATGTCATCTGTGTATGCCTGGAGGTGCATAGCCGTATCCCTCTGGGTGCCAGAAATTCCATCCCATAAAGGTTGGGCTGTCAAAAGTCTAAGTAGAGGATCTAAAGTAAAGATGTATAATAAAGGGCTGAGTGGGCAGCCTTGTTTGACCCCATCCTCTATTTTAAGGCCCTCTGTTATTAAAGGAATAATGCATGACAGGGTGAGTGTCGTGCTGGGATAACGTCACACCTGGGGTGAGTAGGCATGAGGCTGCAGGCCGACTGTGACTAATCACCCCAGAAGTGATGTTATCCCAGCACAACACACACCCTGTAGTGCATTATTCCTATTATACAATGGCACATTGTTATACAGAATAAAAAACATAATTTTAAAGATGTTTTTGTGTGGAAAAATATTTTTGTTTTTTAAGAGAAGATGAAACAATCAATGGAATGCTCCATAAAACAATCAATGGAATGCTCCATAAAACAATCAATGGAAGGCTCCATCAAATGATCATCTGCAGGTTCACAGTGAGGCTGAAACTAGACCCTTGATGTTATGCTGGATAACATCACACCAGTGATATTATGCTGGGATAGCATCACGGGTCCAGCCCAAAACGGACCAATCAGAGACCAGGATTTTTTCTTGCCATTGTATAATTGGTGATTTATAACTGGGTGTACTACTGCTGAAGTACACAACAGTTTGATACAACTAGTGACCTACTGAGGTACATCATATGCTTCCATCATAAGAAATAAAAAAGGGTGATAAACCTGGTCAAACACTTTGTACTGATCAAGAGAGATAATACTACCCCCCTCCCATGTAGGGAAAGATAATCAATAATATCTCTAATGATCATTAGTGCATGCTGTATATTTCTATCAGGGATACTACAAAATTGAAAAGGGGATAATACTGTGGCTGCATAGTTCCTTAATCTGTTGTTCAAAATATGGGTCAAGATTTTATAAGCACTATTAAATATGGTAATGGGTCTCCAATTATGTATGGATGTCTTATCACCCATCTTAAATAAAAAAAATCAATAGTCCTTCAGTGAACCACAGCGGGATACTGTGTAAAGACAACAAATGGAAAAAAATAGGTTCCAAACAAACAGCTTATTCCTTAGAAAAAGTCTTATAAAATTCATTAGGAAGCCCATCTAATCCTGAGGGTGTTCCATTTTTTTAAGGTTTTAATTTCTTGTTTGATTTCAATAGCATTAATAGGCTGGGTCCATGTTATTTCCTGGATCCAGGGGTAAAGGAATTTTAATCTGATGTAGAAATTGTTTTATTAATATTTCAGATGGGGCGTCTGATGGAGCATAAGAATGTAAAAATTCCTTGATTATGTTATAAATATACAATGAGGAGGTTTCAATGGCTCCATCCACATTTTTCATAGCTACCATGGAAACTTAGTTTTTGAACTGTTTACAGACCTCAAAGGGATCTCCACATGGGGATTTTTGAGTCCCATTTTGCAAAATTGTCTTGATGGTGTGTGCCTTATCATACTGATACATTTTCATATCCTCTTTTAGTTTATTAATTTGAGCTGCAAAATCCTGGCTAGAAGTATTAGAGAGGGAATATAAGTATTGGAGCTGTTATCTGAGTTACAGATCTTTGAGGAATTTCAGGTTTTCTTTATTTTTCCCACATTTCAAAAACCAGGACTTAAAGTCCACTTTTGAATCAGCCCACCATTCACCCACATTAGTATACAGAATCCTAATTGAGAGTCTATCATTTATCATCTCCAAAATTTTAGCCCTTACTTGTATGTGAGTCAGAACAAAAGATTTCAATTTCCACTGAGGTCTTGTTTTTGGCAGACTGGGAGCCTCCTGGAAAGTATAGTGCAACAGAAGATGGTCCAAGAATTCTTTGGGGACAGTTTGAATAGAATTACTTTGTACATTTTTTGAAGTAAACATATAATCTATGGTGGATGTATATCAGTTTCTTTGATATGTAAATGTTGGCCCTGCTGTTTGGTTTAAACTACAGTTATGTAATTCAGCTGTATTAACTAAATGCTGTATAGCATTTGAGTCACAATATAGTTTTTTTTTCCAGAATCTTGTACAGCTTTCTTTTTCTGTGGTGAGATGTCACAATTAAAATCACCACAGAGAAAAACAGCATTAGTAGTGATTAAAAATGGTTGTAGAAAAGAAATCTGCTTTAGTTTGTGGACTATATACATTTATCAAGTGACAAGCAATCCCTTTCCATACACCATCCAAGATCAATACCCAGCCAGAAATCAAATCAATCAATTTTAGAAGAGTGAAGTCATAACAGCCAAATAATTGACCAACCCCAACTGCACTATCTGTACCAAAGGACCAATAAGATGGTCCCCATTGCCATTCCCTCTGAAAAATTACAGCTTGATCCCCCATGAACATACATGATTCCTGCAGGGAAAAAAATCAAAGGAAGCAAAATGTACGTAATTATAAATGGCATAAAGTTTATCAGGATTCAATATACAGTACTATGTACATTCAAAGATCCTATGCATAAGAAAGCCAGAGTTTAAAGGCTGCAGTCCTACTGATCCTTTTTCCATCTCTTTTTCTTTTTTCCTTTATAGCTGGCTGCATTTTGAGTAGTTGGAATGTGATCAGATACGGTAGACTGGACATCGGAATCACCTACATCCATTTCTGGGTCTCCCCACTGTGTGGCAAGGACTGCAAAGGAGTTCCCAGTCTCTACACTGGCAGGAGAAGGGGTGGGGGGATTAATATTCCTTGAAGATCTTCTCACTGGCAAAGAAGGGAGTGGCATTTCTGAAGGAAGATTATCAATCTTCTCTTGTGGGTCCAAATAGCAAACAGGAATTAGGGTAATGGGGGGTCAGTTCTGTGTTCAGCTTTAATAACAGGAACTGGGTGGGGGGATCAGCAGGGGCCATGTCCTCTGGTTTGGAAGGATTTGTGTGCTCAGATTGAGGGGTGTGGGAATCCTGAGCTTGCTGTATTAAAAGGTCAGGACTCATGCAACTAGCTTTATTCTTGGCAGCCCAAGAGCATTCAGAAAATGTATGACCAGTTTCTTCACAAAGGTCACACTTAGTATGACTTGTACATTGAAAGGTGGAATGACCTATCTCCCCACAGTTTTCACACCTGGGTATGTCACAAGAACTGGACAAATGGATTCGGGACCCACACTTACAGCACACTTGAGGCTGCCCTGCATAAAAACATACACCATTGTCTCTTCCCAGCATAAAATAATTTGGCATGTGGTCTATTCCTGAATCTGATTGCCATAGTTTCATTTTGTACCTCCACCCCCAAGTTCAAAACATTTCAGTATCCAAAATTGCCTCCAGGCTACTGAGGACTTCACATTTTTGAGAGATCCAGTATGTAATGTCAACGACATGGACCCTCTCATTTCAAAACATGATAATAACAGATTTTATGATGGGTTTGGACAAGGGAATTACCAAGAAGGGAGACCATAAAAAGGGAAAATTTAACTTGATTATATCTTTCCCAGTATAAATCAAGAGCATGTGCAGATCGAAAGCTGATATCAAAATTATCCTCCCTAGAAATATTAATAAAAGCAAATACTTCTCTGGGGTAGAAGTATAAAGAGTCTTTGAACAAATAATTTCCCCACATAATATCTATCTGGCTGATTCTCCAGTCCAACTTTAAACCAAATTCTCACTGCATTTCTTTGTGATGTAGCTTCTTTTTTTATTTTTGAAAAAGTTCTGATAGAAGGGGTTTCTGCTACCATTTGGTCCCTGACTCTCTTCTGTGAGTTGTAATACTTCAGAGTCCTTTAGCTGGCTCTTATGTTCCTGCTCAACCTCCACCTTCTGAAGCAGAGAAGGCTGCTTGACTGAATCCTAGTCTTTTGCGGGTTGAAATAATGGAGATGCGTTAGGTTGAAAACTGATATTGGGCAGGAGGATTGGGGTTTGTAAATCAGTAGGGGGATGCCATTCAGGGGTATTTTGTGTGAAGTTAAGCTTCGAATCCCAGTTCGGGTCCAGGTGCCAGGATCCATCTGAGAGCTGTTTCCATCCTGCTCCACTGAGAGCTCTCTGGAGAGACCACTGTCCACATGAAAAGTCCGAGTCAGTTGGTAGAGCAAAGGCTTTTGTTATTGCTGCCATAGTAGTCAACTCCCTTGGCCTCATTGCCCCAGGATAGGGGTCAGCAATGTTAGAATTTAGTGATGGTTTTGGGGTTTCAGCAATATTTCTATTAGCCAGAATTAGCACTGTGCATTTAGATTTACATTCTTCTCGAGCTCCCAGTTTAGCATAAGACCATCATGCAGAAAAGGAGAAAGTGGTTAAATCATCCTGGGATGTGTTTGCAGTTTGGTATGCTATCTCTGTATTAGGTTTGTTAAGTTCCTTTACTGCCATGTCCCAAAGAACAAATCCTGCTGTTTTTAGAGAGAGTAGTGCAGGGCTAACATTTATCGCTGTTAAGATTCTTTATTTCTTTGGCCCTGACTTCCCCACCTTCATTTGCCAGTGATTTTTCCTATGAATCTCTCATATTAATAAATAAAGTAGTTTGGTTGTTAGAAGTCATAAATTCTACCTGAGGCTTTAGGCACATGCCTCACTCTGTGTTTTTCTGCCAGCCTGTTGGGTCATTGAACTAGAAGGAATCCTCACAGTAAATACTGGGAGCACATTAGCTGACCCACCCTCCTTCTTGGTGCCCTTTGATGCTACTGCATCACTCAAAAAGGGTATTGGATTTCCAGCCTGCAGATAAGCAAGTTGAGCAGCAAGACGATCTTTCTCTTGCGAATGTCTGCTATTCTCCGCCTGGATTTCTAACCAAATTTCTTTCTCAGTAGGTGACAAATTCAAAAGGTCAGGACTCACTGTGTTCTTAGATTTCTCCCACAGTACAGTCGGCTCCACTTACAGTGACCATGCTTAATGTGGGCAGCTACTTATTTCGGGCAAATCCTGAAAACCGTTTGCCAAATGAATGGCTGACTATGTAAAATCCTCTGGTTGTAATGATCTAGAGCACCCTGGTATAGCGGTCAATTTGTGGCCAATTAAGAGGGAGTTTTAGTTGTAGTTAAATTGCAGTTCACCAAACGCCTGGTATTTCAAGTAGCTGCAGTGTGAATAAGGCAAATTAACACCCTCAGTTACAGTAGCTGTACAGTAGGACCCAACAGTTGAAGCACTTTAAGTTACAGAACAATTTATCTGCTGCCTTGCACCTCTTTACCCCTATTCTCGGAGTGATTCATTCCCCTATTCTCTGAAATGAATCGCATGCCTGGGAGATCATGGCATATCTGAGTTGCAGACTGATTTGCAAGTGGTGAAAAATGTTCAGTGAGCCGCCCCATCTGTGTTACTGCTGTGTGGCCATTCTCTGAGGACACCAGGCTATTGACTGTGTAGGACAGAGCTGTGCTATACCCATCACCGGGCAGTCTCCTACATTAGAGCTCCTCTGGCAGCTGCTAACAGTCCCGATCCACAGTCCATCAAGGACTGCATACACGAAGTGGAAAGAAGTGATGACTGATGGACAGTGTTTGAGGGATGAGAAATGGGAGTTGGTTCTACTCGCAGACCCCTCAACCCCCCAGTGGTCCGTAGTGAGGGACCCCTGATCATAATAACACAGACACTATTACTGTACATATTCACAATGTATAGGTAATGTAAGTTGGCAAGAAAAATGTAGAAAAACTGGCTATAGTGACCACTCTGTATAACGGGCAGATTTCATTTATACAAATGTGCCCGTTATAAGCGGCTTTGACTGTACTCAGATCTTCAGTGGATACAAAAATGTCTGTCTCCTTCTCCTCAGTTCCCAGTGTTGAAACAGGTTCCTCAATTTCAGATTTAGCATCCAAAAACTGTGGTAGGGTAGAGGTGGGGCTAACCCCCTATCCTCTGGGACTGCTGATTCATAGGCTTCCATCTCAGCCTGCTTCTCCTCACACTGCTCAGACTCAACTGAACTCTCCATTCTGCTCACAGGAAGTTTGGCCCCTAGTGGAAGAGTAGGGGAATTTTTTATTAGAAAACCAAAAACCAGAACACAGACAAAAGAATAAACAATAGACAGTCTATAGGTATCCAATTTAGCAACGAAAAATCAAAACATTATGCATTTCATGACTGTGGAGAAAAAAAGGAAAAAAGAAATTACATCTTATCCTACCCATCCAATGTCATGCTATAGAGATTCACTTACTTCAGCTCCTAGGGTTCAGAATTCATATTCATAAAGTGTATCCAATTCCTCCTGTATGTGGAAGAATACATCTTGCAACTGTAAAATTTTATTTTGAAGTACTCTTAAGCACCTAGCTCGCCATATATGCCATTTACAACAAGCTAACAATGCCAAGACTGTACTTTAGTGCCATCTACTCCATTCTTTTGGAATTTGTCCTAATACTAAAATATTATAAGACATACAGTATGTCCAAAGTAGTGTCAGTGTCTCAGTAGGTAGCACACTCGCCTCTGAGTCTGGGAGATCAGAGGGCTGTGGGTTCAATTCCCACATCTGGCACTTGGGTTAATATACCAGTACTGACACTGTAGTGCAGCATGAGAGGGGTGCTGCACTTCTGAGGTGCCATCTTTCGGATGAGACATTAAACCGAGGTCCCATCTGCCTGGATTGGTGATAGTTCAGGTGGATGTTAAAGATCCCATGGCACTTATCAAAAAGAGTAGGGGAATTTTCCTGGTGTCCTGGCCAAATTTCCCTCATTCACTAAAAATACCATCAACAGCTTAGTCTGGTTCAAGGTCAGTTGACATTCATCTGTATCCCCCTCCCCCAGGTCGTGCCTGAAAATAGGCAGGATTTGTCTAGTGCACTTACCCGGTCAACAAAAACTAAAAAAAAAATAAAGATTCTCCCCACCAGTGTGCTAATGTGGGCAAAACATTTTGTGTAAGAGAACATTCAAAAAACAAATGCTGCATAGTTTCAACCTGCATCTGACATGAGTGCTCCTGACAAAATCTGTCATTCACCTGCTTATGTTTATGATTGGCTTTTACGTTAAGCTTTTTTTGGCTGCAAAGTCAAATCATGTCCCTCATTTTTGGGGGGATTCTGGGTTCTATTATGCTTGCCAACAATGAGGCAGTATCAATGTCATCAGGTATTTTAAACAGGGGATCTTCAAAATAATAAGATACAACATAGGAGTAAAAGGATTTCCTTTCATGGGAAATGAACCAACTGAGTTCCACTTTCCACATCCTTATATACTTCAAAGTGTATTGTACATAGATAGGAAGCTGTTTTTCTGTAGAATGCCACTTACCCCTTCCCCATGCAGTTAAAAAAGAATGACCCCACAGAGCCATACACATTCGACCCATAACATCATTTTCGAACAACATCGGCCTAATTGAACTGTAAAAAACAATTACCAAAGAAGTAAACAATCGGGTTTATCATACCAAGTCCACCAGATTTCCAGGGTCTGTACGTGTGCGCCCTCTTCACAGGGTTCAGACGACTGCCCCAAAGCTGCTGGAAAAAAAGACTCATAATTTTCATATGCATGCAATATGGTAGTGGAAAAATACATGAAACATACAAAAATAAAGGAGCTATATATGATTTTAAAAGAAACACCTGTTTTTTTTCTTGTCATTTTTCAAGATTGCCATTTCTGTACTTTATGATATGCTATGTCATAAACCAAATCCCAATTACTTTGTATAGCCTCCTGGGAACCAAAGTATATTCCAAGCAATTTCAACGTACCTGTAACTACAAGGATAGTAAAAGTATCTATCTGAAGTGCCGAACCCAAGACCAATAAAGCACTTTTAGCAATGTTTATCTTAATGCCTGTACATTTCTGCAAAGAATTTAGGATTGTAAGGATACGTTCACTCGAATCCAAATCTGCTACAGAAAACACACAATCATCCACATAAGCCAAAACTTTATGAAAAGAATAACCTTCTAAGGTGTTAATGGCCGAGATACTAGCATCAGCTTCAATTAACGGCAATAGAGGATCCAATCCAAAAAACAAATAACAGAGGACTCAATGGGCAGCCCTGATGAACTCCAACCTGGAAAGGAATGGGGAAGCCTAAATGACCATTAATCAAAGAAGTAGCCTGTGTCAACTTATATAAAGTTTGTACAAAATCAAAAAAATTATCAGGAATGCCATAATGTCGCAAAACTGCCCATATGTGATCATGATGCATTGCATCAAATGCTTTCTCTTGATCCAATGACAGAAGGTACCCAGATATTCTATTTTGTGAACCTTGATCTATAAGTTCCCGGAGATACACAAGATTCTGAGTGATAGTTCTACCAGGAACAGCACATGTCTGCGTGGAGATTAATAACTTGTTAGCAAATTTGGAAAGACGATGAGTTAAAATATTTGCTAAGATTTTATAATCAGATGTTAAGAAACTCAGTGGTCTCCAGTTTTGTAATATTGTCAGAGCTCCCTTTTTACATAGAAATATCATAATGCCATTATTCATACTAGCAGTAAGTCCCTTTTCCATCCAAATAGCTTGATACACTAAGTGTAACCATGGCAATAATACATCTGTGAAGGATTTATAAAACTTATTAGGTATGCCATCAATATCTGGTGTAGAATGTGCCAATAATTTATTAATAGCCTGTGCAATTTCCTCTATGGAAGTAGGGGACATCAGTTCTGAAGTTTCTGGTGGCAATAAAGGTGGGATATTGATTTGGTGCAGAAAAGGATATAAAGCATCTGAAATAAGTTGTTGAAATGTATTTGTAAAAAAATTCTGCATAAGGTCATAATGGTCTAGCTACTGTAGTCTGCTTGAGTGCACAGCTCAGTTAATTTCCTGGAGCTGCCCCCCCCCCACTCTCCTGGAGTCTTCCCCATCCTAATCATCTTCTTCACCGTGTCCCCCCCCATGAAACTGACCACTGTCTTTGCTGCCACCACCATTTCAAGACAGCGAGAGCAACATAATTTTTTGTTGCAAAGCAGTGCAGGCTACAGTCATCATTACTCTAGCCCCTCAGAATGAAAGCCTGTGGATGATCTATTAGCTAATATGTCCTAGACTGTCAATATTTGTTTGTGTACTTTATCCTAATATCTTGCTGTAGAGAAAATTCAAACAATTGGTAATAAATTCTGTAGTTTCAAAATGCAGAAGATAATGTAAGGATGACCATTCATTACAAGGCTGTGTTTCCATGGGGGAGTTAAGATGACAGGCTATTACCCTTTGGACAATGTCCAAGTGTCCCACGTAGTCATATCACTCCTGCTATAAAATATATGCCAGCTTGTGTGGGGTTGTCCCGATTTCATTGTCCCTCAAAAAACCCCACCAAGAAATATTCAGTGTGGGTATTCAATTTGGCAATCATTTACTTAAATGTTCTCTTTTGTTCTTATTACATTCATTTTGCATATTTCTCTGTTCAACATATTTACATCATCCAATACATATTTACATTATGCCATAATCATTTTACTCAATAATCATTTTTGTACATTTTTGTTAACCATTGTCCTCTTATTTCTATTCTCTGTCCTGTTCTCCCTCCCCAGATGTATATCATGGGGGCTGTCTTCTGTCATCCTCCATCACTCCAAGGGGGTACTAATGTATGCTCTGACCCCCTATTTTCTGTTGAATTTCTTTCATCTCTTTTCTTTCATGTCAATTTCTTTGTCCCCTGAACAATTTCCCTCCTCTTATCTCTTTCCCTTCCCCTATTTTTCCACTAGTCCACCTCATGCCTGCCACAGATGGTGGACTTCCCCCCAAATCAGCGGTGGGGGGCAGAACCCGGTCTAGTCAAATTATGACCCACCCAATACCCTATTATGTTGATTATCTCCTCATTAAACTGTGCCAGACCTAAATTGGAGAGGTGTATCCCATCCCCTCTGTAGTATTCATCCCTCTCCTCCACTATCCCCCTGTGCACTACTGCCCATCCCATGCTCTTGAATAGCCTTCTTACCATGGCATTCAGATGCTTCCTAGCCCTGCTCAGGGCTTTGTGTCAATCAGCATGTCTCCACAATCTTCATGGAACAATGTCTGACCATGTTAGTGTCACCACCAGCCACCACTCCTTGTCTGCTCAACATCCCAGGTCATTGCCTCCCAAGTGAATCATAATTAAATCAGGGTAGCCATGCTCCCTTCTTAACTCCCTGAGCGTTGGTATCACCTGGGCCCATTTCACGCCTCTCTTTCTCTCCCTTCCAGGTCAATCTGATGTTTCCAAGATCCTGGTAGAACTGCCTCCCTCCAGGCCTCCTGGCTGCCCACTTCTCTGTGCAATGTATGAAGGAGTGGCTGCATATTCAGGCTTCCAGCATCTGGGTCCTTTCACCAGGGAACCATAAACAAATAGAAGTTACTAACCATTCATCTTTTGTTACCCCTCCATCCCCCCCTACCCCCATCCTCTAGCCCCCCCATTACATTCTGCCAGTATCTTCTCAGGACTAATGCATGGCCTGCTAAAAGGGAAGGAAATAAGATAATATTATTTAGGCAATGTGTTGTGAACATATCTTTTATAACAATCAGAACACCACCTCCCTCTTTGTTTGATATCCCCCGGTATGCTCCCTTCGGCTGTCATCTCTGAGGCTGCTCCAATTCTAAATGAATGGGATGAGTACCCATTGGGTCTTCCCCTAAGAACATCATATCCTTTTTTAACACAGCCACTATCTGTGATCCCTTCACCAGGATCCCATTCCCATGTGAAAATAGTAAGGGGCTCCCCTCCCAAAGGCACCCTGCCATGTAAGCATGCAGGGCTGCCACTGGACAGATGGATGCTTGCCTGCAGCTCTGCAGCTCCACCTTGACCCCTTTTGCCACATGGTCAGTTTTGAATTTTCGTACCAAAATTGAAACCCCATCCCCATACCATGTTATGTCTTCAAAGTGCAAGCCCTCATTCAGGCCTGTCCTGCCATGTCTTACCACCTCACTGACTCAGAAGGCCCCATTATCCATTGTGGTGAACAGTGTTTTAAACAGCACTGCTTCACTGTGACAACTGCAAACCTGGTGGAGGACCCCTACCAACCTTCCTTGCAGTTCTTCAGTGACTGGCTTGCTTTTCTCCCATGACCTCCTGGTCTCCAATAGCCAACCTGCATTATGTGCTTTATGAGGTTAGACTTTGTGGGATCATCCCACCCATTCAATATACACACCTGGCTTATTGCAGCCAGGTGTACTCCCATGGTTGTGTGTGCCAGTTGGTTCTTCCACCCTGCTACAATGAATTGTGCAACCTGCTCCTCTGTCACAACTAGAGATGCAGAGAAATTAAATTCTGCTGGTGAAGTGAACTCGAAGTGGTCACTTGGCATTGTCACTCCACTATGCAGAGTGGCCCATAGGAAAGACTCACTTCACCTTGTGATTATTACTTTGCATTGCCATTCTGCCTTAACGTGAAATAAGGCAGAGAGGCAACAATATTGGCAGCCTCCCAGTACCCCCCCATACACACAGTCACCAGAATTAATGTGCATCCCCAAAATGCTACTGTCTTGTGTCCAGAAAATTCCTCAGTGCTGATGAAGTGAAATGAGAGCACAACAAGAAATACAAAGACTCCCAGAATTAATGGCATACTTAGTCATGTGGGCAGTTGACATGGTCACATCACACACAGACACCAGAATTAATGTGCGTTTGCAAAATCCTACTGTCTTGTGTTCAGAAAATTCCCCAGTGCTGGTGATGTGAAATAAGAGGGTAACAAGAAATGCAAAATCTCCCAGAATTAATGGTGCACTCTGTCATGTGAGCGGTGGCTAGACACAGTCACCAGAATTAATGTGCATCCCCAAAATGCTACTGTCTTGTGTCCAGAAAATTCCCCAGTGCTGTCAAAGTGAAATGAGAGCTTAACAAGAAATGTGAAGTCTTCCAGAATTAATGGTACACTTAGTCATGCACACAGCAGTCACACACAGTCACCAGAATTAATTTGCATCCCCAAAATGTTATTGTCTTGTGTCCAGAAAATGCATCAGTGCTGGCAAAGAGAAATGAGAGTGTAACAAGAAATGCTTAGCCTCCCAGAATTAATGGCACACTCAGTCATGCATGCAGTGGTCACACACAGTCACCAAAATTAATTTGCATCCCCAAAGTGCTACTGTCTTGTGTCCAGAAAATTCACCAGTGCTAGCAAAGTGAAATGAGAGGGTAACAAAAAATGCAGTCTCCCAGAATTAATGGTGCACTCTGTTATGCGAGCAGTGGCCACACACAGTCACCAGAATTAATTTGCATCCCCAAAATGCTACTGTCTTGTGCCCAGAAAATTCCCCAATGCTGGAGAAGTGAAATGAGAGGGTAACAAAAAATGCAAAGTCTCCCAGAATTAATGGCACACTCAGTCATTTGTGCAGTGGTCACACACAGTCACCAGAATTAATTTGCATCCCCAAAATGATACTGTCTTGTGTCCAGAAAATTCCCCGGTGCTGAAGAAGTGAAATGAGAGCGTAACAAGAAATTCAAAGTCTCCCAGAATTAATTGCACACTCAGTCATGCATGCAGTGGTCACACAGTCATCAGAATTAATTTGCATCCCTAAAATGCTACTGTCTTGTGTCCAGAAAATTCCTCAGTGCTGGCAAAGTGAAATGAGAGGGTAACAAAAAAAGAAGTCTCCCATAATTAATGGTGCACTCTGTCATGTGAGCAGTGGCTACACACAGTCACCAGAATTAATGTGCATCCAAAAAATGTACTATCTTGTCTCCAGAAAATTCCCCAGTGCTGACGCTGTGAAATGAGAGTGTAACAAAAAATGCAAAGTCTCCCAGAATTAATGATGTACTGCAAATGCACAGACAGATTAAGATTGTGCTGCACACTCAAGAGATGCAGAGTCAGATGCAAAGGCACAACAACTAACCAGTGCTCACAAGTCACAAATCCAAATTTGGAAAAGAATACCTTTTGCCAGTTGGAGGGGTAGTGCACGGCAGTAACAGTCCACTACCAATAAAGATACCACAAAGCAGTATAAGCAATTCATGCAGGTGTAGTGGATAGCAGGTTCACACTGCTGCAATTACTATGGCACAATAAAAGTTGTCTGATTTATGGTACGCATTGCACACACACACACACACACACACACACACACACTACAAGTGTTGTGTAGCAAATTGAAAACCTTCAGCAATATAACCAAATGTTTTAAACAAACTGAAATTGTACACTACTGCACCACTACAATCAGCAAAAAATGTCAAGAATTATTGAAAATACTACTGTGTGTACATTAACACAATTATACAAGAAAAATATAATCAAAACAGAAAGATTGCCTTTTTCTCCCAGTTAATCTACCTACACCACAGATACACCACTCCCCCAAAGCACACTTCACAGTACACAGACTGAGTGTTCTAAATTAACATTCAAAATCCACACACAAACAATAAACACTCAATGATATGAGCACAGGAGGGTTTTCTACAATTGATGCACTAACTTTTTGAGCAAATAAAATGGCTCAAAAAGGCCTTTTAACAGCTTTTAGAGTATTTGAATCACAGTGTTCTGAGAGGAAACTGTCACCATCTTCCACTACACACACTACACAGAACTGAGACTGTGCAGAACAATATAGAGCCCATGTGACCTGCAATCCCATGAAGTACTGCAAATTAGCTTTGGAGCTCAATAACAAGGTGAAGTGATGCGAAGTACACTGATTTCAATGTACTTCACCTTAAAATTGGCAGAGAAGTGGTTTAGGGAAGGTGGAATAATGTAAAGTCATTGGTTTCAATGGAATTCACATTCCCCATTATGACGCGAAGTACTCCACTTTGCCTTGTGGAGCGCTTCTCGGATTCTGTGTTACTCTGCGAATCACTCTGTGGAGTGAATTTCAGCAACTTCACCCATTTCTAGTCACAACTCCACTTACTTGGCAGACATTCTGTTCTGAGAAACCATGGAAGGACCTCCATGAGGTTTAGTAGGCTTTTAGGGTCCTGGGGGGACCAGGAGATCAGAAACAAATGTTCAGCTCTTCCAATTCAATCTTCCAGACGTAATCCGGAATTGACATCTGCCTTGGCTCTTCTCTTGGGGCGATGGCATGAAACTCATCCATCTGCAGGCAGGAGAGGCAGTCAGCTATCACGCTGTCAGTACCATCTATATGTCTAGCCCTAAATGACATATTTAGTGTTAATCCTCTGAGCACTAGCTGTCTTAGGACTTATACGACCCATATGGACATCACCCCTCTACTGTGCAAAACATCCACCACCGCTCTATTGTAGCTCCAGAAAGTGACTTTCTGGCTCCACGGCATCTTGCCCCAAATGTCCATTGCCACCCAAATTGGAAATAGCTCCAAGAAGGTGATATTCTTTGTTAGTCCAGCTCGAGCCCACTCTGTGAGCCAAGCCTTAGTGAACCATTTTCCCTTAAAGTACCCTCCCATCCCTAATCTCCCGACTCCATACATATACAGTTGTAGGTCAGTGTTAAAGACCCAGTCGTCTTGCAAAAAGGTCTTGCCATTGTATTTGCTTAGAAACATATCCCATACCTCTAAATCCTCCCTAACCCCTTTGTTAATTTCCACCCAATGGTACGGCCTAGATGCCCCTTGTATTGCCCTTGCCTGGAGCCATGTAAACATGCAACCTGTTGCTAGAGCTCTAGAAGCAAAATTCAAATGCCTCATGAGCTGCTGGATTTGTTGGAGCTGTACCCTTCACCAGTCCTTGATCCCTCCCAATAGTGAGTTTAGCTTGTTCACTTTTCCTTCGGGCAGTCAGAATAGCCCCCCAACCATGTCTATTTCAATGCCTAGGAACTCAATGTTTCTGCTAGGTCCCTCTGTCTTCTCTGGAGCCAGAGACACCCCTACCCCCTGACACATGGTCTCAAAATCTCACAACATCCTCTCGGTCTACTCCCACCCTTATCCTATAAAAAGAAATTCATCCAAATAATGAACCACTGTCTGGTGCCCTTATTTCTCTCAGAAGATCCATTGTAACTATGTGCTGAACATTTCAAATGTCACATGTGTGATGGAATATCCCATAGGCATAGCCTTGTCAATATAGTAGGCCCCCCACTCTAAAACCCAAGTGTTCCCAGTCTTTTGGCTGAACTGGGAGTAAATGGAAGGCCTCCTTAATGTCAGTTTTTGATAACCATGCCCCTTCCATTGTCCTAACCAAATGGACTGCCTCTTCCAAGGTGGTGTATGTCACCAGACTGTTCTCCTCCCTGATGTGGTCATTGACCGAATCCCCCCTCTGGATAGGACAGGTGATGTATCACCTGGCACTCCCCTGGCTGCTTCCTTGGGACCAGCCCAAGGGATGAAATCCTTAGTTTTGGCAAAGGTGGTTGCCCAAATGGACCCTCCACCCTACCCGCTGCTATCTCTTTTTCAATTTGTTGGGCTAACAACTATTCCCTCCTATTTTTACCAACCTCAAATTATTTGCGTTAGTCTCCTTCCTGGCCCCATTAACGTGCAGACTGAAACCCTCCCAGAAACCTCTCAGTAATGTGTCCACAGGCCCCTTATTCAGGTAGAGCCTCAGACATTCTTCCATCACCTCCACCCCTATGAGGGTGCAGGCCAGGAGAAAAGTGCTGTTTCCCCTTCCTTCAATTATCCAGTTGTATACTGTAGAAGGCCTGTTCTCTTCCCCCTGTTCCTCTAGCCTGGGTGCCCCTTCCCCACTGCTGTCCCCAAACCCTGCCTGGTGTCCCCAAAAGAACTGATTATAGGAGCCATCCTGACTAGTGTGGCCTTTTTCCCAGTTGTACCTGCACTTGGATGCTGGGTGGTTGCCGTCACATTTGGTGCAAACATGACAGAAGCAGCAGTTTGGCCATGAGCAAAAAGCTTGGTTGTATGCCTAGCAACATTTTGCCATCACCCCCCCTTTTTCCTCTCTTTCTCCCTCATTATTGGTCCCCCCTCCCGTAGAGATCTCTAACCAGATCAATCTGCCAGGCATCCCACTTCACATCCCCAAAATGTGCCATTCTTTTTCTAAACTTTTCATCATACCTCAACCAATTAAAACCACCTTTTTTGTAAGCATTCTTTATGATTAACAAATAAGTCAGGAGGGGTGTGGCCAATTCAGGCTTTTTTTCTATCACTATGGCTGTTAAATATGTAAACCCAGTAGAGCAATTGTCCCATGTCTTACCCTTCATAGACTTCTCTGTCTCCCCTTTTCCTAACAGGACCACAGCTGCTGCCATGTCCTTTTTCTCAAACTGTTCCTTCTCTTCATATTTGTCCAAATCATCTATATTGGCAAGGGCTAAAATATCCACAAATTCACCTATCCAAATCTTTTCTTTGGTGACAATCAGAACATGGTCCCCGATTTGCACCCCAGGCCCCCCAATCTTGGCCCATACCCCTCTCTCTTCTAGGGATGTGCTCTCGTTGCCCTTTACCTCCCCCTTTCCTTTGTTCTTAATTTCACTCAAGGCTTTTTCAAACTGCCCCACCCCATAATCCCCCATCGTTTTGAGCATTTGCTCCACATATTCTTTCACACTGCTCTCTAGACAGACATCCTTATTTCCTTCCTGCGGGGACAGCTGTGGGGTGTGACTTGTTGTTCAAGCTGGCTGTGTGATGACGGGTCCTGGTGTAAGGTTCACCAGTTCTACCTGAGCAGGAGGAACTCATGTGGTTGGCCATGCAGGCTCCGGCAATGGTGCAAGTATCAGAATAGGGTTTGGTGCCAGGATGGGTACCAGGGCACAGGGAGGTACAGGACAGGTCGGTTCAGAAATAGGCCCCAGAGGTGTGGGTACAGCTGGTTCCCTGGGTGATCTCTTGTCCTTCTTCCCTCCCCTGTTGCTTATCCCCTTTCCACTTCCTGCCCTTGCCAGTATTGGTGGGCTTCTGTGGTCTCCAATAACATGTTCGCTTTTGACACCAGCTCCACCACCACCTGGTAACATTCCTCCTTACTGAGCCGTTTCTTCCTGGACACCATGTGTTGCTTTGTAATACCTAGAAACATATAACAAATACCATTATGATTGTTACTTCCAATAGACAGATCACCTTCCCCTGCTGTTGGCAGGTAGGTCCATCCCCCCGGTGGGATGTTCCCCCGGCCCCATTGTAACCAAGGCTTAAATCTCCCTTTTTAAAAAAAAACAGTGCATTATGGGAAAGCCAGGAGGCCCTTGCTGATCCTCTGGTAATGAACCTTGTATACACTTGCCACCCCACCCCCTGGGTGGGTGGGGGGTAGGTCCACAGTGCATGATTATTAGCGTCTTTTCACTATATAATCCCTTCCATAGTGCTGGGTTCCCTGCCCCAGGCGAAAAGACTGTCTTTCTATTCTCCATGACTATTGCCTTTTGTTCAGGAATGGGGTACTCATTGTTAACAAAGTATTAAAATGCCCCCCAACTGGTCAGGTGCGAGTTCTCCCCCTGCCAATGTCCTGCAAAATTTTGGTGAAATTGTTGACCCCCACTGGGAGAAATGAGTATCTTTTTATTTATTTATTATTTTTTTATTGTTGCTGCCCTGCATGCTTGTGGCCTCCTCTTTCACTGCAGCTGTATTAAAATGGCAGATACCATGTGGCGCTGATGTCACATGCCATGTACCATGTGGCCCTACCCCATGGCCTCCTTTGCTCCTGATTCCACCCCGTTCCCAGCCAAATAAAACAAAATCCAATCTAATAGCCTGAATTTTACTTCTGACTAGCTAGAGCAGGACTGGGAACAAAACGTATCCTGTGCTGCTGGTACATGAATCTGCATTCAAACAAGCCCTGGCTGCTGCTATTGTTGTTATTACTGCCCCCAGATGCTTTAGTAGCTCTGAATTTCCCTACCACCACCACCACCAGCTTATACAGCATACCCATTGCTACTTCTGATTTCACTAAGGCATAAATATGATCCCTGATGCACAGCCTTGCAGCCTTGCCTCCCAACGAGTGACTTTCCTCGCAGCTCTCCTTACAACCTCCCAGTTCCCAGGACCAATCATGTGGTGTAGGGCAGCTCTTCCACCATACTACTCTGGATTCATCACTGCCACTTTTCCCAAACTGGCTGCCATTGGGAGCGATTACTGCCACCGGCAGTACCGAGCCTCCACCTCCATCCTTTGGCACCAAAATTGCCCCTTAGCCTCACATTAGTCTACTGAAATCTTCCTGTGGCTCACACACCATGACTAACATACCCAACTCTTTTATTTCCCAGCCTGTCTTCGGGCACAACAACCGTATAAAACCAAGCTGTTTTTTTTTTAACTTACCTTATTTTTCCTCAAACTGCAATACTCACATGTAGCCACCAGTAATCACTCCTTTCAATGTTTGCAATGGATCTTATTATAATACTTAACAACCCCAGTACAATACTGCCTTAATAGCCCATGTGGTTTTACTCAGAATATCTACAGCAATAGCCCAATGGCTCAATTACCAAGCTAACTCAAAAAACAAAATTGCCAAATTGATGTGCTTCTGCGAGAAAATTCTCTTGGAGCAAAATTGTGAGCTCCTTGGCCTGCGCAGGCCCATAAGTATCCCCGTAGCTCACCCCCTCTCTCTCCCTCTCCTCCAATCCCTGCTTCCCACTTCGCTCTATCCCTGACCTCATTGTCCCTCCCCTGTGTGACCTCACAAAGCTCCTTCCACTTCTCTACCCCACCCCCTCCACCCCTCTCCTTCTTCCTCACTTCTTATGCCTCACGCTACCCACACACCTTGACTTTGGTCCTGGGGACAATGGGGTCTGCCTCTTTAATGGGGCAACCCTCTTTTTATTTATTACAGTGGATTTCACCTTTATGCAGTTTGGTTGTATGCAATTTCTACTTGCATGTACACAATGTGTAAGTCCTGATTCTGTGCCATAGGCATCAGTGTTAAATAACGTGGTTGCATGCACTCAGTTTTTCAGTTGTACACAACATTTGGAGCTAACAAGCAGTGAAACTGTAGTATTTTCACACCTCACCTACCCACACCAATGCTTCCTGTCTCCTCAATTACTGTAGGTGCTAATTGCTGTCCTTAACACTATTTAAGCACACAGCAGTCTAACACTCCAACTCCCTGGTTCTGCTGTCAGCTTTACTCTGTGAGCCAGGATATAGTAGATCCAGTAAAGAGACTGTCCTCTGCTTAGAATCCAAAGTGCAGTTGTTAAATAATACTAGTCTACCTGGCATATCCTGAAATGACTTGCCTTTGAATTTGACACTGACATCTCCTGCATTTGCTGAATTGCTAAATGCAGAGAGGCTATTTCAACCAAGTGGAGCAGTGGATGCAATAAATCACAAAAAAGAAAGAAAGAAGGGAAAGATGAACAGAGTTGAAGATGCTCAATTGCAGCCATTTACAGTGGCTCAAAAAAGCATGCAATTTGGCAGCAGGGATGGGTGTCAGTTTCAAATCCACATGAAGTTGGCATTCCAGCTTGAAAGAAAGAAACTGTATAGCATACTGCCATATTTACACGGAGAAAGCGGCAATGACCAAGTTGCCTCAGATGAGTGGATTAAAACAATCCTGCCCACAGTGCTTGAAGAGTTTGACACACAAAACAAATTCAGTGCAGATAAACCTGCACTTTTTTTAGTGTGTCACTGGTCAGCACCTTATCCTCTAAAAAAGAAATCCCTGCTGGCCACAAAAAAACAAAGAACTTGTATCAGTGATGGTGTGTGCTATAAGTATTGGGGCTGAAAAACTCCAACTGATGATATTTGTGAGAAGTCAAAAGCCACACTGTTTTGAGGTGTTAATGTTACTGCCCTAACTGTTCACTATTATGCCAGCTCAAACCTGTAGATGACTGCAGGTCAATGTTTCTGCCCTAACTGTTCTAGTATGCCAGCTCAAACATGCAGATGACCGTAGGTTAATGTTTCTGCCCTAACAGTTCTATTATGCCAACTCAAACATGCAGATGACCGCAGGTTAATGTTTCTGCCCTAACTGTTATTTTGCTAACTCAAACATGTACAATAGATGACCGCAGGTTAATGTTTCTCCCGAACTGTTCTATTATGTCAGCTCAAACATGTACATGACCACATGTTAATGTTTCTGCCCTAACTGTTCTATTATGCCACCTCAAATATGTAGACAACCGCAGGTTAATGTTTCTGCCCTAACTGTTCTATTATGCCAACTCAAACATGTGGATGACCACAGGTTAATGTTTCTGCCCTAACCATTCATTAGTATGCCAACTCAAACATGTAGATGACCGCAGGTTAATGTTTCTGCCCTAACAGTTCTATTATGCTAACTCAAACATGTAGATGACCGCAGGATAATGTTTCTCCCTAACTGTTCTATTATGCCAGCTCAAACATGTACATGACCACACATTAATGTTTCTGACCTAACTGTTCTATTATGCCAGCTCAAATATGTAGATGAACTCAGGTTAATGTTTCTGCCTTAACTGTTCTATTATGCCAACATAAATAATGTAGATGACTGCAGGTTAGTGTTTCTGCCCTAACTGCTCACTATTATGCCAGCTCAAATATGTAGATGACCGCAGGTTAATGCTTCTGCCCTAACTGTTCTATTACACCAACTCAAACATGTAGATGACAGCAGGTTAATGTTTCTGACCTAACTGTTTTATTATGCCATCTCAAACATGTAGATGATAGCAGGTTAATGTTTCTGACCTAACTGTTCTATTATGCAAACTCAAACATGTAGATGACCGCAGGTTAATGTGTCTGACCTAACTGTTCTATTATGCCATCTCAAACATGTAGATGACCGCAGGTTAATGGTTCTGCCCTAACTGTTCACTATTGTGCCAACTCAAACATGTAGATGACTGGAGTCCTTTTTCATGACTGGCTCTGTTTGATAGATAAAAGATGTGATTCACAGATGAAAGGTGGCAATCTTGGTTGACAACTGCCCAGCTCAAAAACCTATCAAGGTCAGAAACATCCAGCTGTTCTTTCTGCCTCCAAAAAGTTTTGGGCTAATATAGCCAATGGACCAAGGTGTTTTTCAAAATCTGAAACAACTGTACAGAAAGTGCATTGTGAACAAAATCCCCTGTGACATTGACGCAAACACCCAATGTTTTAATTGAATTGCTAAAAACATCACAATACCATTTTTTTTGACTGATGCCTGTTGCCTGGCTGGATGTAAAAGCAGACACTGTGAAAATCTACTTCATTAAAGTTGGCTTCCTGGAGCACCAATCAAGATCATAGGAACCCCTGGGGAATGCTGGCAACCAACTGTTATGTCTATGCAGCATTTGATAACAATGAGCTAACATGGGGGTGTTGAGTGAGGCTAAGATTTTTCAGGCTGTTATGGGGACAGGTGATAGCAAAGAGAACAACAAAGAACAGTCTCTGATACTAACAATTCAAGGATGTGTGGGGAATGATGAGAAGCATTTGACTGTATGTGGATACAAAAAAGCAAAGTGACTTTACCTGGTTTTATTCTTTTGAATGTTGGTTTGAGTTTCTCACTGCTAACACACAGAAGCAGAGCACTGTCAATGACTTTATAAAAAAACAGCAGATATCAACTGTCTAGTACACCTCTGTATTGTTTGTGTCCATTGAATTTTTTAAACATTTGTAAAGCCTTTTAAAACCTTTTAATGTTTTTAATCATTTTTAATATTGATTACAGTAAAGTGCTCAAATTTAGAAAGAATTGTCTCTCTGCTTTTTCATTAACAATGTGCACAGAACACACTAAACAATGTACTGCAGCTACAAACTCCCCAATTTTGGAATTTTGGATTAGTGCAATTTTGGTTGTAAGCACAGTTTTGGGCTCCCCCAAGTGTGTGCATATAATTGAAATTGACTGTATTTAATTTCCTTATACAGGAGTCACAGAAGCACCCCTCCATAACAAAAAAAAAAGAAAAAAAAAAAGAAAAACGTTCTATTCTTTTCTTTATTAAAAATAAAGTCACCATGCACCCAGAAGCTAATAGCTAACCAGGTGCCAATAGCTGTAACTTTTAACTTGTAAAAATTTGTAAATTTGATTTCTACTAAGGCACATTTCAGTGCCAGGTGACAGTTCTGTGATATTAAGTGCTTCCATTTCAGTAACGCTACTTGAAACAAAAGTGCATAATATGGCAGGATCGTTACTTGGAGCTTTACTGTTCTATGAACAAAATTAAATTTACAGACCTTTGCAAGTTGAAAATTACAACTTTGAGCACTGGGTAGTAAGTATGCAGCTACAGCAGCTGTGGAGAGAATGAAAACTTTAAAATGTTATGACCTTTAAACTATGCTAGACCAACTGTTTGGAACATGCAGACAACACTTTGGAATATGCACAGCAGTTTGGAATGTACAGAACAAAGATTCTTAGCAGGCTAATTTTTATACAGAACAATGGATAATCATATACTGTAGTATATATATTCTTTATAAAACACTTTTTTAATGCACCGGTTAGGGTACCTTAATGCCACAAAAGTAAGGAAAAGTGGCATTAGGGTTTCAAACCATAACTCCCCACTCCCAAGCAGCAAAATGAAAAAAAATTAGGTTTTGGGTCTCCTCAAAAGTCTTGGCAAATTAGTGGTGGGGTCTTCCTTGGGGTTGTCAACCCTAATGCTCCTACAATCCCCCAGACTATAACTTTTAGGCCAAGGCACAAGGTACAGCTTCAAGCCAGTGTCTCATAGTGATGTACTCAAAGTAGAGAAATATGTCTCGCCACTAGGTGCCAACACAATGTTTGTAGCTTTCATCACACAAGGCCACTGGGCCTTTGTATAAAAAGGAGATAATGTGAGACATTGTTTGCTCTGTGAACGGGGTGGGCATTAGGGCTGACAACACCAAGAAAGACCTCACCACTTATTTGCCAGGACTCCAGAGACCCAAAACCCTAATGTTTTTTCAATTTGCTGCTCAGGGGGTGGGAGCTGCGAATTAGGGTTAGAAACCCTAATGCCACATTTCCTTACTTTTGTGGCACTAAGTTACCTTAACTGGTGCACTAACAAAGTTCTTTGCAAAGAATTTCCTTTCTTTTTGAGATAGTGGAATTGTATCCTTGTTCATGCAGGTTCTGAAAACCTCTGTCTGACTACAGAAGTGCATGGCCCTTGTGGGGCCTGCAATGTTGTACAACACAGATGTGAAGAATTCATGGTGCTGTCTAGTGGGCTGAGGAAGTGTAAAGCACTGTGGTCCCTGCACTTCTTTGTGGCCACATATACAGATAAACAGAGCAAAGAGTGCATCTATCTGCCAACACACAGGGACCTTTGCAACTCACAGGTGGAGAGATGCAGGGCCTTATGTCACAAGGACAGTTTTCTTCACTATATAGTGCCTGTGCCCCTGCAGACAACCCCATACCTTTCATTCCCTGGCTGTGGGGGTATTGCATAACAGTTCCACCCCCAACCCCCTCCCAATGGGTGACTGAGTTCACCACCAAATTCAGCTCACCAGCAGAGGATCACAAAGCATACCTGCTGGAGTAAAGGGTGGCATTATGCACAAAGTTTGTTAACAGTTATTTTATTTAAGTTTTGACCCCAAATGTTCAATGTACTCCTTTTACGATTCACCTTATTAACATGACATGTACTATTTATAGTATATTGGCCAAAGTGTCATTTCGCAGTTGAAGTGAAAACACATCTCATTCAGGATTTAAAAAAATGACACATCACGTTTAGGAGGTGTTGTGGAAAAATGGCTATGTTGCAAGTTTGGAGTGAAAACACTGACAAACGTTATGAGTGAACGTTGAAATACTGCTACACTCACTCATAATCTCTGCATTTTACCATATTTGTACACCAAATTTTCAGCATAGCCTTATTATTACCCCACCTCATGAAGCTGATGTATGTACATTTTTAAATCCTCACTGAAATGTAATTCCACATCACCAAAACTTCATTCCATGCAACAGGTGCTAAAACACATTTTGCCAAAGATTTGAAAAATGGCAGCTGCCATGTTCATGAGGTGGTGTGAAAACATGGATATATTGAAAATGTTCAGGAAAAAATCCATTACATGTAAGATGAAGGTGAGAGCAAAAAAAATCTCATGTTAAATATTGGAAAAAATGATAAATCTACAGGGAAATGACATATGCAGATCTCAGAAACCACACAGTCTGCCATCACAAAACGTTCTACAGATCTAAACCTTTCCTACCAGACAACAGATGCACATTTTTAGTAAATTTCATGAAACATTGCCAAAGCTATTAGGGTGCAAAAATAGGGGTTCAACATTGAATACCATACTCAGTCCAAACTACAGGGGTGCTACCATGCCCTGTAATAGTATATCATCAGTTTTAGTACATTGTTAGTTTGGCAACATAATTGACAATACATTTTGTAAATATTTTCTGTAGGTTGTAGTGATGAATTTTGTATTTCCCAAAATGTTTTGTTTGTCAGAATTGCTGAATTTGATGTACTGCAAATTTAAATTATTTTTTTACACAGATCAGGACCAGCTAAGATAGATGTACAGATGTGCAAACTGCCCAACTAATGCACCTCACAAGTTGCATATATACTGCAAACATGCACAATGGTAAATGTAACTACTACTACTGTCCAGGTTCATTTTCTGCAAGATTGTGAATTCCACTGAATTGTATAAATGTGTGACTGGCTTTCTGAAGTTGTTGCCTATCCATTAAGAAGGAACATTGTGAAGACCACCAAACACATTTCCCTTGTGACCTAAGACCCATTCTATTTATACAGGATAAATCCCCTTAGCACGCAACACTTTCAAGTTCTGGGCAACATCCCAATTAGTCCTGGTCATTTTGCTCTCTGCGACAACACGCCCCAGACTATTATCTCTGGTGTGAATTGGCTCCCACATCAATTCATGTCCAGACAATTTACCCCAAGCACAAATATTTTAAAATTAACTCCGGTGGTTACAATTTACCCACCAGATAAGTTAACATGCTGAAAGGTTGTAGAAGTGGAAGTCATACTGTAATTGTTGTTGGAGTACAGTACAATTTGTAGTGGGATCAAATTTCCCAGGGATGAACTGATGTGGGAGATGATTGATGCCAGAGCTAATAGTCTAGGAAAAGTTGTCCTGGGGCAAAATCACTGGGACAAATTGATGTGTCTGCCAGGTAATGCACCAAAGCCTAGCTTTCATGCCAGATCCTATCATAAGAAATCATCTGCTTTGCAAAAAAAAGTTTTGTTTAGTTTGCATATGATTAAAGTGTGCTGCTGCATCTTCCATGCAAAACCTGTATGTGCTGAGTGCTAAAACATTTCTTCTTATACAATAGATTTCATTGATAAGTATAACACAGTTTTGGATGTGGCCTGATTGGCACATGTAGGAAGATCAGTTATCTACTGGCAAATTCAAATGATTCTTCAGGACAGCAATCACAGATTTCCCCAAGATTTTCTAAAATATAATTATTTTTTCAACTCTTTTTTTGTCACTTGAGTGACAGGCAGGGATGTACCCCTTCTTCCAGCACCTGGACCACCCATACGGCATCCCCATGAGTTGCCCAGACAGAAAGACATGAAGCTTACTACTTGTGGTGGGGCTCCCTGAAAGGAGAGATGGAGACCCACCTTGAGGCCCCAGCTGAGGCATATGCCTGGGGTGTCATTCAGGTGGGCATCCAGAGGCATCACCTTGTGACTGACCCATGGGTTTTTGGCTTTCTGTTTCCTCTGGAGGTAAAGATGTGTAGTGACATCAACGTGGAACTTGTATGCTCCCCTACACCTCCTGCAGATGTCCACCATTGCCTCCAGCCCTGAGTACCTGGTCCCAGCCTGATGTACACCCAGTCTCCAGTAGGTGTCACTTCTGCAAGGGGAATCCACAGCCCACCTGCATGGGTGAAGGACAGCTGTCCCTGTGTTGCACAATCCTCCTCCCCCCCGAATGACCATCTGACACTCTGGGCTAATTTCTGAACCCGGGTCATTGGTGCCACAACCAATAGTGCTTCCACTTGGACCAGCAGGCCAGCCTAAAATATAATCTGTTGAGGACTGTTTCTCAAGGAATAACTTTTTTTCTGTAGAATAAGGCTAAAAAATTTATTTTCTTTTCAGTGTGTAGCATTTTTGAAAACAGTGATGTTCTGGCTTAGTAAAACTACTGAAATCCAGAAATGGCTTGCACAAACAAACTGCTCTATCAGAGGACAGAGCCCTCTTTGTTGACAGTCCAGACTCCACCCATTGAACATTATAATATGAATATCATCATATAATTCCTACCAACATGATTGGTCTTGTACTGTCAGGAGCACTATGCAAACATTTTACCAAGAAATACCAAATGATTTTCATATCTTATTCAGATAATAAGAACATGGAATTAGTTCCACATGGTGAATGAAAACCTTAGCCAAAACAATTTATAAGGCTTGTCAGTATTAAGCAATGTACACAGCATGAGGCATGATTGAAGCAGGCCTGCTGTATTAGAACATAACCAAAAAGATATGGCCAGAGACAGCTCTGCTCTGTTGACATTGCAAAATGTTTCATAACTGTAGAACAGATGAATATTTAATGTGCGAACAAAATTATGGCAAGTTGTGCTTGTAATTACTATAACTGATGAATAGAAAATCCTTCAAGCATACAGTAAATGTACTTTTAACCAGGCACTCTAGACAGCTACTGAGATTTCTTGAAGGACAACATCTAGTTTCCATCATATGGTTTGACTATAGCAGAGCTGCAAGCCTTGATGTCTCAGTTTGAATCCCACTACCAACACTTACTTTTGTGTCCTTGACCTCAAACAACTCAGCCTCCCACAGTTAATCTCTGCTCTCTCCCTCTAATATCATCTTTCACTATATCATCATCCTGAGGGGTCCTTAAAGGAACAGGAAATTTATCTCTCTCATACATCCTTTCACTAACATCCACCTGAGTGATACTTAAAGAGACAGAAATCTGTGCTGACAACTGTTGACAATGTTCTTGCTTACACAGATGAAATTCATAACTTCCAGCTTTGATGAGAAAAACTTCACTTTGTGCGTAGATATATATATATATATATATATATATATATATATTTATTGCAAAAAACTGCGTTAATGTAAGAGTTAGGGTTTTTGGCAGTGACAAAAGCAAAGGCAATTCAGTGTTAGGGTTTTCAACCTAGCTCTAGCTCCTCCCCAACACCACACAACACCCCATCCCCACTGGCACACACACACACACACACACACACACACACACACACACACCCCGGCACAAACACAGACACACACACAGGCACAAACACAGACACACACACACACACACACAAAACACACAACTGTGGGGGCAGCACAAGGAAATACAACCAAGCACAGACAGACTCGATCTCCGCAAAGACATAGACAGAGTGCAAGCTGTTCAGAGGAGGGTAAACAAAATGGTGCAGGGTGTGCAGCAGAAAAGATACGAGGAGGGATGGCTTACAGGTTATGCTAAAGAGAAATTTTTCACAGAGAGGATTCTGGATGCATGGAACCTGGATCTGCAGCTGTTGAAGGATGACCTGCTGCTGGAGATTCTGGCATTACCTCCACAGAGGGCTCAATCTCCACGATAACAATACCCTCTGTGCAGTCTTCTCCTCCAGCAGCACCCTCAGCAGATGGTTCATGGTTCATCCTCTGTAAAAACATAGTAAAAGAAAAAAATTACTCATCTCTGAATAGTAGTATCAGTATATATATATATATATATATATATATATATATGTATATATATATATATATATATATATATATCACCACTACCACTTGTACAGTATTCTTTATCTTAAAAACTATGATACTATGTAGTGTTGAGTTCATTACAGTATATACATCTGTTCTGTTAATCAGTACAGTAACTAGATTATTAGCAGCTATATACAATCATGTGCTTTTCAATTTACACATTGTGACACTCTTTTACTTACAAAAAACACCTTAACAGCTTTATACTAATCATAAAATAAAAGACATTAAATAAGCAGTTCTTCTGAAAACAGTTTCTCATGAAATTTTTCTCATACTACATACTATAGTCTCACTAGGAATTCCACAATCTAAGGATAATTTTTGCAATTACATGATACAAAGTAGATACGTGAATAAATTACCTCAACAGTAAGCTACACACAGTATTCTCAAGCCATATGACAGACATACTACATATTTATTCATCAGTACATTATTCAAACTCACCAGCAGAGTCGAGCACCAGTAGCTGCTCGACTGGAGCCCCTCGAGCCACACCTTCCAGGAGTGGTTGCAGCTGCACATTATGGGAGGATGCAGGTTCCATTGGTGTTGTGGCTGAGTGAAAAACCAAAAATGAATACGATCTTTAGCTATTTCAGCATTAACATCAATATCACTATATTGTTTTATTTCTTTTATTTGCACAATAACTTTGCACCACTTCTTTTTGCTATCCTCACTATCAAGTAATTTGCCCACTCAAGATCACATGCAGACCCCAAACCTACGGTCTATCCCTAGAGTACCAGTTTCAAACTGCAGAACAAGACAGTTACCATACAATCAGTGGTCAATACAAAGCAGTGTACTGATCTTCTAGAATTGCAAAGTTATTTTTACTGTCCTGTCTTGCCCTCTGATAATGCTAATTACATACTTCCACTTAAGCCAAGCATCTAGAGCTGTGACATGATCACATACAACTCCCCTACCATTTGATACACATAACCCATCTCTGATTTCTAAATAATGCACCAAAACTTCTATATTTGTAAGTAACAACACCCTCAGATTGCAACGTGACTATTAACACTGTGAAAAACATATAGTATTGTTTAGACTGTCTCCTACTGTACTCTTCTTATACATACCCTAAACACAAATTACAAGTGTCTATGTTTCTAAATAATATATTGAGAGCATTTAAATGTTACTACATGTGATGTCTTCAACATGTCATACATTACCATACCACTAGACAAGTCTCATTATCTGCTTTCAAGGAATTAAACAAATGTTTGCTCTTACCTCTTCGTTAAAATACAGTATCACTACAAATACAGTCCTCAGTTAATATTTATTTAACTGTACTTGTGATACATTCTTTCTTTATATATCACTACTTCCAGAAGTATAATACAACATATCATATGCTTTAAAGTTCTAAAAAATGTGAATACTTCATTTAAATACAAAATAAAACAACCTTGCTAGTCACACACTTGCAAATGATAGATACAGTATATTAGCCTGTATATTTACAACACAACAGTTACAAAGATATACTCACAGATGTGATGACTGTCACCAAATTCCAGTTTCCCTGCATCCTCTCACATAGCATATGCTATGTCGTACCACTCCCGGACACTCCTTAGCATATCACCCGCCACTGACTTTGCCTTAAAAAAGGTCTGGCGGGTGATCTTCCACTTCCTGCGACACTTGTCTGGAGATTTCATCATCTCCTGTCTCCCCAAGATGCAACTAACCTGAAAAAAATCAAAAAGAAAAGTATGCTGAGTGTTTTTTTCTAACACAAAAATAAATAACTTTACAAAGACCACAACCTCACCAGTAATTCACAGACTCTAACAATATGGACTCATATGCACTGATTATTAGATATGAAAGGAATAATACATGACATGCTTTGTTGCAGTACTATAATGCCGGACATCTAGGGGAAGGGGGTGACATTGTGCACAAGGTCAAACACCAACTCCATCCAATGACCCAGTTTGACTATTTTTACAGAACAAGAGACACCCTTTAGTCCATTTTCTAACACAACACAATATCCTATAGGACTATATTAAATTAAAAAAATGTTTGCAACAAATATGTATATAAAAATCAAACAATTGTTTTTTTTTTGTTGGTTTATTTTACATGACATCCTCCATATATACATCTACATCTGCTCACAGTGCTGACAGTAAATGTGTCTCATCATAGTTCACTTACACCAAGGTCCAGATATCCACACTGTGCCAGGCAGGAGCGCAAGCCTGGGTGCAGCATAACTGGGAAGCACCGTATCATGTCCTGGATGATATTCCACAGTGCAGCACCATGGCTCAGTACCACTCAATATGCCATCATGGGCACCCGCATTGCACATGCTGCATTGGCACTGCACCACCGCAAATGGCAAGAAAGCTACAGGGGGATGCACCAGCACAATTGAAGTTGCCATAGGTGAAGGAACCACAATATTCAATGATGGATATGGACATGGGGCAATAATACATGCAAGCCTCAAATGGGGCTGTTTGCATGCCATTATGGCTCCATTTACATACAGGTGCACCTATGCCTGGTGACTTGCACCTGGTGCCCTGCCAGGCTTCAACCATCAGGGACTAATGCCCCCTGCACCTCAGTGGCAAAGCACCTGAGTACTCAATTACAAGTATATGTATAATACTAAATAAGTAATAATATCTATTGATTGTGCTCCAGCAGACTATACCCATCCCAATGATGAGCATATGTATAATAAAACTAAAATAAATTTATTCATGGTGCTCCAGTGGACTGCTCCCAGCTCGATCGTATGTTTTCTAAAAATAGACTTATCCCCAGTAGCCAACTGAGTCCACTTCCAAGCCCAATTGCAGAAATTGTTAAAGGAAAAATCTGGTGTTACAATGGTGCCCCCTCCCCACCTGCCCACTCAGACCTGCCACCCTGCTCCCACCCTCTCAGCAATGGGTGGCAGGTCCCCACCAGCAAGCTACCCGGCCACCCGCCGACTGACAGAGTACAGTACAGCTGTATGCCAATTGGTCCAAAGCATGGAACAATGGCATGCACACCATACTGTACAACACAGTCCAGATATGATAATTGATCCATTCATATATCGGGACTGTGTCATACAGTATGGTCTGCACAGCCATTGTTCCATACTATGGACCAATGGGCACACAGCCATACTATATTCTGTGAGCCAGCAACTTACCAGACGGTTTGCAGCTGCGGAGCTGCCGCCTGCCGCTGACCAGGTGGCAGCATGCTGGTGGATCTCAGTGGCTGGCTGGAGGTGGGATACCACTGGACCACCAGGGTTTTTCCTTTTACAATGCCCACAACCAGACTTGGCAGTGAGTCTACTGTACTAGCAAGGAGATGTTTATTTTATTTCTAGTATACAGAAGACCACGATCAGGCTGCGTATGGTCCACTGGACCACCAAGCATAGATTTATTTATTTAATCAATATTTTACATAACCCACAGTTGTCATTAATCACATCTATAAGCATGGAAAAAATACTGAACTCTCAATCAAAAAAAAACTACCTTACCCCATGTGTGTGACAGGCTGAGATTAGCTGCACGCATGATGATGCATGCATTTGCATGCTCCCTAACATCCTGAACAAGGGCCAGCACCTCACTATCACTCCAGGATTTTGGCATTGTCTATCTGTAATAAAAAAAGACAAGAAAACATATCAGAAAAATAATTAGACATAACATTTATAATGCTGTATCTCACACCTGCTTCTCTTTCTTAACACTCAAAATGAGACATGTGTAATAACTAATAAATTCTGAAGTTACAATGACTCTACTATTTAAACACATCAGTGCACCCCTCCCTGACATTAACAAAACAGTACAGTAAGCAAATATTGACAGCTGCATTCACAGCTGCTGTAGTATCTCCTTTAAAATTATGTAAGCTCTATTATTCATATACTGACTACATACTGTCATAGGGAAGACCAAACACCTGCAGACCGTGCAGGCACACTGAGGTTACTTCCCACTATTCCCTACGCAACAGAAACAGTCCTATGACCAAGTTTTAATACCTGACAGGGTGGACAATATTGCAGAACACCACACCACCCAGGGGCATAATTATGCCCGACATACCACCCTATAGGGTATTATTGCACTTTCAAAATTGTCACTGTGTGAGATGTATAAAAAATATATATGTTAGTAACGTTTCATACTGAAATTTTTTATTTACTTGTATGTAAAACAAGTAATCCCTCCACCTGTTTTTTAGTTGTCTTCTACATCCTGTTTACACTTGCAACCCCCCCCCCCCGGCCGCCATACACCTAGACACAGTATTGACAGTTTTTTCAATTTTTTGCAGATAGGCGGTAGCAGCCAGTCAGCAACATCAGAGGTGTCATGGTTACACTCACTCCCCCCCACCAGCAGACAGAGACACAAGCAGTATTCTAATTTTAAAATATTTTTTCCACTCCTTTTGAAGTTTGTTTCTTTCCAGGTATTGGACAGTCAGTAGTGAGGGGCCAATGGAGTGCCAGAAACATAACAAGATGTTTATACAACATGACACTTTGCAAATGGACAACCAAAGGTGAAAGTCACAGGAATCGCAAAAAAGAAAATACTGCACTACAAAGACCAAGCAACCAAAGATAAAAGTAAGAAATCTTAATTTTTGGATCTGCACACTGGCATGGCATTTGGAGAAAGTGGGACATTACATAACAAAGACCTTAGAGGCCTCAGTAACTGACAGTGAAAAAATGGCACCACATCAGTAGGCCAATTCAGGGTGCCCAAACATAGTGTTAGCTAATGGTGCACCTTGAATTCACAGTTCTTTCAAGGTGGGCATCTATTGTAGGTTAATCTAATCCCCCCCCTGCTATTGCTATGAGGTAATCAGAGAGCTGATAGTCTCTACGTCATTTGCTAAGAGCTCAATCCGGAAATGGTGGACAACACAATGGGCCTTCATAAAATATATCCTAGGATACTTGAGCATTATTCACTTTAGTGTCAGTGTAGTAACCTGCTGAACACACAGCTAATACAAAAAAGAACAATACTTCACAGTAGTGTATATGCACAAAATCTCAAGCTATATATGTATCTGTTGAAAGAAATATAGAAAATGTATTACAGAACTGTCATACAACATACACATTTATGACAACAAAACACAATCACTGAGTTACCCAGTTAATACATCCCTACCAGCACACTGGATAGTACATCAACAGCATACATGCTTTAATGTCATAACCTTCCCCTTTCTTTGCAGTTCACCTTCAGAAACACACAAAACAGTCTCATCCACATTCAGAAAATATATCCCCCCCTTAAAACCAAACATACTCAACTGTCACAAAAAATTGATATCCCCAAAAAATGTGAAATACTAACAGTACACGCACCGCACAGCACATGAAGAAATAAAAAAAAATTTGCACAGCAACACCGAACCAATATGTCATGTGACCCTCCAAAAACACATATAACATCTCAAGTAAAAATGAACATGGCAATCAACTGAAAACAATTATTATAACACCTGTGTGCTGACAACACCACCGAACCTATGTTTCCCACAAACTCACACTAACATACAGACAACAATGTGCAAGATGTAAATTTTTCTATTTTTTGACCATCCATATTGGCTCTAAAAAGAGTCGTTGTTGTCAGTGCATATGTGATGTGCTTGAGAGGTACATTTCTACAAGTACACAATCATAGAACTGTAAGGATACCATCTCGAAGATCCCCAATAAAAATGTTATTACCTGTGTTAGAGAGATGCACACCATCTTTTAGATATAGCCAATATTTGTCATAAGTATTTTTGGTGATGGCGAATGGTATGCATTCCCATAACATGAAGGAATCCAGATATTTGTACGTTCATCTTCCTGCATGATCTTTCAAGTGCAGGATAGTAATCCTCACTTCTCCAGACCATGCGCTATGTAATATCTGAATACAGAATTTTATAAGCTGGTAACATACTCATAATATGCTGCAAGTCATACTGTGCAGCTTTAATTAAATCAATCGCCCTTTTGTCCGCCAAATCATTACCTCCGAGATGTATCAGGAATATGTCTGGTTGCAGGTGTGTCTCTAACAAGTGGTAAATGGTAGGCAGGAGCTGCTCCCACTTCATTCCACCCTTACCAAACCAAGACACTAAGCATCCAGGTAGGTGTAAGTCATTGCCAAAGTGACTACCTGTACTGAACACTGCTGCCTTTCTCACCAAACTTGATTCCACTATCTATACAGTCAATGCTGATTTTTCTGCCATGCTGAGTGAGAAATCTCAAAAGCTCAGATGTAGAAATATCATAATTGTGTCTGTCTGACTACCAAGCACTACCAAGTCTAAGCAGCACAATGGCCAGTATTCAGTTGTATCATAAAGATTAATCCAGTCAAAACAATCACAAGTAATAACCCTCGACTTCATATTTTTCCTATGAACCTATGATCCCAGATTGGCTCATACACCCTAAAAGATCTATCTATCTATGTAAAACCTCTTTCTATTTGCATTATGTTCATTAAACATTCTTTTTTCATTTTGGTGGGACAATACTGTCTGCTCATTTGTTCACTTCATGACTTGCCAACAACACAAATATTCATTGGTCAAACTTAGTGGCCATTGTGCTCTGTCAAACTAAATTCCCTCTCTTTCTCAGCCAGCAGCTTGAGTGGTGAGTGAAACCATACCTATGTACTTCACAGAGATAATGTGCAACAGTTTAAAACTCTACTATATTAATTAATCTGCTATAGTATAATTACAATAGTTAAAATTAAAGTTAGCATATTTTAACTAAGAAGTACAGTTATTCTATATGGTAAGTGAAGTATAGTTTACTGTCTCTGTGTTTTAGCAATTCAAATGTACTAGCATATTAACCAGGATGGTACACAATTATTTTCTTAAATAGGATTGTACATCTGTAAAAACACACACATATTTAGCCAAATATTGCTAATGTTGTCACATTAACAACCAATTCTCACAAAGTAAACCACCACTAAAATACAATACATCTGCTTTACACAATAACTGTTAAGTGGTCAAAAAGTGTCACAGATAAATGTGAAACTGTAATAGGCAATACTAAACCTAAACCACTGTTATCAGCCATTAAATGCTAACTGTAAGAGTAACACATTTGACAAAACTCCCAATCAACAGGAAAAAATATGATAGTTAAATATATAAATATCAAAGCACAAGCTTTCAAATAATTACTTAGCAGTTTTTTTCCTGGGACAATTCTAACTCTTGATAAACTATTAATATAGTTTTTCTAGAAGACTTATGTGTGTAAAACACATGGAGGCAAATACTATGCATTTTCAAAATGTTTTAGCACTTTTATTGGCAAAATACTATTAAATGTTTACACTCAAACAAAACCCTGTGCATCACACAGAAAGATAGATAAACAGTGTCCAAAAATCAAGCAATAAACATGCCACAGTCCTCTCTAACTTCCTAATAAGTAAAATGCCCACCCCAATTAACTAAAAACATCAGTTTATTCAACTTTTATTCTACTTAGAAAAACACTCACTATTTTCTCCTGGAGTCTCTGATTCTAGAATACTGAGTCCAGAATGGCCCCCAGAATGTTATTCTTTGATTCTACTGGCTCAGAAAAGTCACAAGATAAAGTTAGCCATTTCGTTGATCATAAGTGTGCAAATTCTTGAATCATGAGAATAACGCGAGACTTTGTTATCAGTGTCCCTGGTTGTAAAATACAGTAGATTCAATTATTTCTCAATATACTACACAGTAATAGACAGTTCTAGCACTAGTAAGTAAGAAATATAATGGAAATATTTATTTTTCTCATATTTTATTAATTTACCCGCATTTTGACAATCTTTGATTGTGAGCATGCAAAATCTTTCACCGTCATTCACTTTGACCTAGAGGATTGTCCGCGAACGTGCACAATCTTGAGTCATGAGAATAACACAAGACTTTGTTATCAGAGTGTCCCTGGTTGTAAAATACAGTACATTCAATTATTTTTTCAATACAGTACACAGTCATAGGCAGTTGTAGCACTAATAAGTAAGAAATATAATGGAAATATTTATTTTTCTTATATTTTATTAATTTACCCACATTTTGATGATCTTTGATCGTGAGTGTTCAAATTCTTTGACCGCCACTTGCTTTGACCATGAGGATTGTTCGCGAGCATGCAAAATCTTTGATCATGAGAATAATGCAAGAGTTTACTACCAAACATGTCAGAATGTTTTCAAAAAGTGAAATCTATTCATTTTACAACACATTGAGTATTTCTGAGTCGTTATAGCACCCTGGAGACATACATAACCATGCTAAAGAAGCGTCAATTTTGATTTCTCAATATTTACACATTCGTTGTTCACGACTGTGCAACAGCTTTGTCTGTGACCGTCTTTGATCGTGAGAATTGGTCGTGAGACAACAAATTCTTTGGTCATGACAAAAAATGTGAATTTTGAAATTTTAAACTCATATAACTTTCTCTGGCTATAGTTTGTCACACAATTTGCATCCCATCAATATAAATATGTTATCTCATCAAACAAGATACATATAATATTATACCTCCAACACAACATTAATAACACCAGTTGCACCTTTGTAGACACTCATACCACTATCATAATTACCATTCAGTAATACTGTACTACCCTGCCTATCCCATCATTATTAATGTTAACATAAGTGGGTGACAAGTTTTTCACAACCACCATGTAACAACTTCCTCAACTTGTACCTTCATAATAGAGGGATAGATGCATCACACAATTTTCCACATGTTTATCTTTTTGCAAGTATAAGTGCTTGAAAATTTCACCCAATGTTCAGATCACACTGTGGTGCACAGAATAACTAAATCTCATCACACAGTGTGCTACAAATGTTACTATTCAAGAACAGCTCCTTTTTAGACATACTATCCTGTCAACAACTTATGCAGTATGTGTTTTTTAGTACCTCATATTACATTTCTCTTACTACTTGATGTTTTCTTTTTACTTTTTTAGGAGACTACAACAGACAAGACATTCAAGATATAATTGAGCTCTTTCATTATGGCCATTTGTTGTAAAGTTAGAGCGCAAACCAAAACTGCTAGCTATACTGGTTGTTCATTGTCATGCCATGTAATCACTAAAGGTAATACATCTCACCAAAAGAAAAAGAAAACTTCTTCTGTTGCAACTACACATAGCATTAAACAGAGACAAGTAAACAAAAATAAAACCTCCTCGAGTAAAACTACAACAAGTAGTGTTTGTAAAGGAGCTGTCCAGGTACAACATCCAGCACTGTCATCAACAATGCACAGACATGTGAGACAGAATAAAAATATTGTGCCAATTCTGCCACAGTACAACACAGCAAGACACATTTTTTCAAAAACTTGTCCACAGAGCCAAAATTGAACATGTGGTCTCTAAAACAGTGAAATGTAAAGGCAACAGACTGCATAGTAAGCTTGCATTAATGAAATTGCACTTGAGAGTAAGACAATTTGTTAATGTGGCTCTAGCATTCCGTTGCCAACTGTGGGCTGAAATGATGTCAGCTATTGATAAATTAAGTCTAAAGATTGAGGAGATGCAAAACAAACTATTGTCTTTTGAACACTTGAACACACAACATATCTCTGTGGTGTTTCAAGGAGACTGGTTTCATTCAGAATACTCAGAAGCATTCTTTTGGGAAGAGACATACCAAGCACACAACAGAAACATCACTGTAACAATTGATGAACATGGAAAAGTGCAGAATGTCTTACCTGTATCACAGAAACCCTTGACTTGCAGAATGAGATGAAGTGAACAGGTTGCTAGCTCAAAGTCATCAGCTAAGAAATGGGCATGTGACAGCACATGTAATGTTAGAAAGAATCAATAGTCTCTATTGTAAGTTTTCTCCCATTTTTACCAGAGCGAGATGTGAGCGATATACTGATTCACAACATTGATAAGTGTGAGATTCATCCTCACACAGGTCTATCGGATCACTCCCTTGCACGCTTAGAGAGCATAAACTGTGACAGCACATTTCATCACTTTCGCATGCTGGCAGTGCATAACTCTGGTATTCAAAAATTTATACAATGATTATGTTGAGTAAGATCTGTCATTTGAGACTATATGCACATTCAAGTATTGCTCAATAATGGAGATGTGGAAGAACTTATGTACTTCTTTAAAGATTTGCAAAGTAGCCATAGATTAAGGTCAAATGCTACTCTTCCAGAACATACAAACACAATGCACACTTCACTGGTGCAAGAAGCTCAGCTTCTAAGTTTGGTCATGATGTTGCTAAATTTGAAATCAGCAAGACACAAAAATTAGATGTAATCTGTGTATCGTGTGAGTGCCTGTTCTACAAACATTTATGTGTTACTACCGATCTGCAGAACATTCCACACTGGAATGTTATGTGGGGATGTCTTCATGCATACCTTCTGTTAATGTCTGATTGGAGAAGTTGGAACTGTGTCACTCTGTTTTTACTGCTATGACAAGATTAAGAGTAACACTTTGGGCCAGATATTCAAAGGTTAGCCCCTGGCTGAGATTAGCACTGCCCAGCGTGCAAACTTAGCCTAGAGCAAAATGCCAGCCATATTCAAAAGGAATAGCCTGAGGTAAAACCAGCAGAATATAGCAAGCAAAGGAAGCCGGGCAAACAGGGCCAGGAGTACAGGGCAAAAACAGCCCAGGAATAAGACAGCACTGAATATAGCACACAAGACAGCACTGAATATAGCCCCAGGCAGTCACTGCAAACACACAATGGAACACAGTGCAGAGACAGTTTGACCCTGGGACACATGCAAGAGAATACATGCCGGAATGAGGTATCATGAGCACACCACAGTGCACATCCAGGAGGATGCTACACATGCATGGGAATGTCTAGCAACAACCCAGACCCATGTGGAGAACACCAGCAACAGCACAAAGCATGTGGAATCCCAGCACCCAAGAATGACACAGGACACAGTAAAATGTCGTAAACCACTGTAATTAACAATAATGAAAAGTAAAGGAAACGGAAACATTACAGTGAATAAGACACAGAACAAACCAAAGAACAAAACCCAGAATAAAAAATGCCCCACCCACCACTGTGCAACCCTACCCACAACACAGAAACAGAACAAGAACATACTCACCAAGCAACTTCCCCCCCAACACACAACCACAATGCCACAAATACCACTACAGAGGAAAACAAAGGCAAACACCATCAGCTTAAAAGGCTCACAAAGGAAAAAATAAAGATGAGAACAAATGGAGGGCCAGGAAGACACAGGACAAGGGTGCAAAGGGGAGGAGGATGCACACAGGGACAGATGACAATAGGCAAGGAAGGGATAAATAAGTTCAGTGAGGGTGTGTGGTGAGGGAAGACATCAAGAAAACTGGGCATAACTAGTTGCCGCTGGATCAGGGAGATGAGCCTCCAGAACATTAGCCACCCTCCGAGTCTCCATGATTATGATGGCCTGCTATTCAATTAATGTCCTCTGCTGCCTAACAATGTGGCACAGCAGGTCCTCGGTGCCCTTTGACTCTTCGGGCCTCGTCGCCCACAGCAATGCCTGGAGTGGACCTACAAGAGGAAGGGTGAGACCATGAGGACGGTACACCAGACAGGAGGCAAACTGCAGCCAAAGGTGGCCGTACAGAGAAAGACAGCATGTCTCAATGGGCAACCCCTGGTGGAGTTGAGTTCCGCACTGGTAGGACAACATGGAAGGTTCCCACAAAGCAGCACAGGGCAACAAAGGCAGAAACACAAAACCCAACATGGATGATGACAGCAATCCTGACAGCACCAGGGAACATGTGACACCGCCCACCCCGATACAGCACACAGCAAGACACGGCAGACACACAGCTGGAAACCTGGAGAGTTGAGTGCAAGAGCCACGCCACTACATGCACAAGGGCATCCAAACAGTGGGACATGCTGCCCACCCACACATAGAAATGTACAGTAATGCAGAGCACAGAACAAACAACAATGACAGTCATGCAGAAGCATTAATGAACCATGACAGTGGCCTGCCAATGACCGACCCAGGCCAGGGGATAACAGTCAGCCAGGGCACAGACGCTGTCAGTGAAGGGCCTTCACATGCCACCAGGCAATACCACTGAAAGCATACCACCCAACTGAGACATGGTACATGGAAGTGTCCCCAACCCACATAACAAGACCCCCCCTCTCTCACACTGTGGGTACTACTTCCACAGCCATGGTCAACATTGGCAGGCAATGATGCACATAATGTAATAGCACAGTGACAATAGTATCCTGCAACTAAACTGCAACACAGTAATCTCACCATGAGATACATATGGAAGGACTCCACAATGCGTATGGCACAGTGCCAGGATGTAGCACAGTGTGATAGGCAATTCTTCACAGCTGGTGGACAGAAGGAGGAGAGGTGTGCCCGTAAGGCATGGTGTGTGTTGTCCCGCATGCACAGCAAGGCATCACCACCTGTGCAAATGTGGATGCCCTGTGGGTGGTGGTATGGATGGACCACAGAGGTGGGCAGGTCAGCTGACAGCATGTTGTCTCCATGGAACCCTCGCCACCTGAGCAACCACCACCATCAATCACCCGCACAGCAATGCAAGCTGACAGTACCCCCCAGGCAAGACTGACAGCACCCAACTGTGGTGTGAAACACAGGTGTACCGCACAGCACACTGCTACACCACACTGGCCCACTGCTCATTGCAGAAATGCCACCAGACCAGTCAGTGGCTGGACACCCAGATGTGACACACAGCCTAGTGAAAGGGCACAGATCACAGAGCAATGAAACAGGTACTCATGCAATACGCCACCGCTTTCAGGGCTGCTGTCCTGCACCCGCTGTGGAAGGGATGGCACCCTCGGGCTGCCTCATCTCTGCTCCTGTGTCCTGGGCTGACTCCCCCCTCCAGCCATGGGCTGCTTGATCTGCTCTGCAGTGGACAGATGAGAAAGTGGTGTTAGAGCATGACACAGCATACACCACATGCAGCACAGCAAGATGCACATGCAACCCCAACAAAAATACACACACATGGAGTGAACAGGGAGGACCCCCACACAGATGGTGGCAGTGCCCATGGCGCATTCGACAGGCACACACGGCAGTGATCAGTGGTGCCACAGTACTGTGATAGTGGCCATTGCAGCTCCCATACGAACATCTGCATACTCGTGTGTGTACATCGACAGTCCACCATGAGCGGGTTTCCTGTAACATGGTGTTGCTGTCTGCAAGCTGGTGATGCCCCAGGACATGCCAAACAGCATGACCCAACCTGCCTCCCACAGCAATGCGCACGGCATGTACCGTGCCCCTAGGGGGCATAAATGTGCCACCCCACCTGTTCACAGTGTGCAACAGCACCATGCATCTTTGCGCACACCTGTACAGACACACACACACACATACACACACAAACCCCCCAACACATACTCCACCCCACCTCCCCCCACACACACACACAAAGCCTGACATGTTGGTACACTCTACATGCAACACCACTCACCTGGCACAGGCACAGTGCCATCACGCACCATGTGCTTGTAGCACTCCAGGTGCTGCCTCTGCCTACATCTCAGGTCCACGTACCCGTGGTGGCACTTTTCTGCATTCCGGGGTATCCCAGTGCGGGCAGTGAGTTTCCTCATCACTGTGCTCCAAACTTGCATTCATGGGAGGTCCCCCTCCCTCACCTCCCCAGACAGCCTCCTATGCCTCTTCACAACAAGCTGCACAATGTGGCCGTGTGCACCGTACATGCACTTGATGCACTGTGACATGTCCATGTGGCCTGTGTCAATGTAGGGGGTGGCATCGTGATGTCTATGTGTAATGCAATGCAGTACTGACATGGCCACTGACACATATCCCCTTTTGACTGCCCAATAGGTTTGGCAGCAAGGCAAGAGTGCATACATGCACACAAGTTCTCCCAAGAGGAGTTGAACACACTCATGCATGCTGTGAAGGAGAGGGATCAGGTGCTACGCACACACAGGGCCATGAATACAGTGGTGCACCAAGCCTGGGAGGAGGTGTCAGCTGCTGTCAATGCTGTAGGAGGATGTGGCAGGACAATAGAGGCTGTGCAAAAGTGCTGGAATGACCTTCTGCGACGTGCAAAGGAGGAGGAGGCACAGCGACTACGGGACCTAATGAGGACTGGTGGAGGACCACCTGAACAACAGCAGTGGGTGGAGGAGCCACTCATGGCCATGGTGGCATCAACTCTGAGGACGGTGGCAGTCGCACGTGTGCCAGGTGGTGGATGTGAGACCCCTCTCGCACTGCCCAGGACAGGTCTGTATTCGCATGTGTATACCCTGCATGTTGTGATGGCATGGGTGCATGATCCTGGTGTTGGTGTCCTGCACAGGGTGCACTGTGGGCTGCTGAAAAGCTGCATGGCAAGGGCATGGTCACTGTGGGTTGGGGGGGTGCATGTGGTCATGGGCTTGTGTGAAGGGGGCATGTGTCCTGGGGTCTGCATGGTGTGGTGGTGGTGGTGGTGTTAGGGCACAGTGTCCATGTACGGGTGACTGACCCTGTCCCTATTTTCTCCACAGCGGTGTCTGCCAGGCCTGTGGAACAACAGGAGCAGCCAAGGATGTACAGCCATGTTCCAGAGGTTGTGGAGGAGGATGACGGAGTATGCCCATCAACATCCGGGCTCTGTGCAACTCATGGCCACACAGAGATAATGCAGGTGTGGCAAACCCATGGACAGGGGCTGCAACTGCCTGGGAAGGGGGTCACACCTCAGTAGGGGGCTTGGGATACACTGGCTACCTGGATGATGCACAGATAGAGGATGTTGGTGTAGGGGAGGTCCTACTAGTCACTGTGACCAGTGGTGATGACACTGACGCGTAGGAGTTTTCCCAATACCTGGCCGTACCTGTGGAGGGGGATGCAGGGGTGGGGCTGCTGGCAGGCCGTGGAACAAGTGCCAGTGGTGTCTTCAGCATCACTGGTGTGGCTGTCCCTGTGGTGGTGGGCAGTGTGGGGAACATCTCTGCACCGCAGGATGTGCAGTGTCCAACCCATATTGGGGTCCCGGTCCATGCAGTGCCACAGACCACCACCAGTGGTCACCAGCAGCAGGCTGTGCCTGGCATGTGACAGCATCCAGTTCCTCCTGTGCAGCAAGCACCTGTGCCAGCTGCAGCTGAGGAGTCTGTGCCCCTGGGGCAGGATGCCCATGGTGCCCGCCCACTCCTGCAGGCTGCTGTCACCTCCCAGCAGGAGGCCCGTATGGACCTGCATGGCATACAGAGGGAGCTGCAACATGAGCTGGCACAGATGAGGGAGGCCATCTCAGTGGGCTTTGCCCATGCTGAACAGCGGGCGGAGGACAGGTTGGGCTGCCTAGTGGATGCCATCAACCTCAGCTTTGCTGGTCTGATGGCTGCTGTGGTCGACATTGGGAACGTACTGAGTGGTGTGCATGGAGGTCGCCAGCATGGGATGCTTGGTCATGGTGCAGATGGCACAGGGGCACACAGGCGGGGAACCCGTGGCCGCAGGGCTGTCAGTGGGTCCAGGTCCACAGCATCACACACACCATCAGAAACCCAGCACCACCATGGCCATCCACCCACCCTGTCAGGCTCCACCGTCCTCCGGGGGGGCACAGGAGGATGACTCTGCCTGACTCACCATTCTCATCAACATTGTCCTCTGCCCAGAGCACACCAGGGTCTGTGACCCATGGTACTGGTGCACGTCGCATGCATGCTGGTAGGCGGCAGTGATGGTAATAATCACACTGCATCACTGTGGAGTCATTGTCCCCCTTTGCAACATTGGCACACCCACATGCACGTGCAGACATGCACACGCACACACTAGCAGACACCTTTGCACTCCATCACATGCACACACACACTTCCACTGCCACAGTTGCACCCCTTACCCTCACAGCACACATCACGCTTCCACACTGACAGTACACCATTTCTGTCTGTCCCCCACGTGTGTCCTGCATACCCCCAAACCTCACACCACATGCACACATGTTGTCTGATCCACTGTGTTGGTTTACTGTTGTGATTGTTGGTGTCACTGTTTTGTTTCTTTGTGCACATTAAATAGATTATTCATTGTACTCTTTAAAGTTGTTGTGCAGTCTGTACTTACCCTCTTGTCTGTAACAGTGTCCTGATGATGTTGTCCCTATGCTGTATGGCCCTGCATGCCATGCGAGGGTCCCTCCTCTTGGGTTGCTCCACTATCCCCCGACCGCTGGTTCTGGCTCACTGTCAGACTGTCCCTCAGGTTCGGGTGCCTGTATCCCACAGTTCACTGCCATGTTGTGCAGCATACAACAGGCTATGAAGATACGGCATACCTTCTGAGGAGTATATTGTAGGGCACCGCCTGATGTGTCTAGGCACCTGAATCACATCTTCAGGATGCCAAACACCCTCTCTATGATGTTCCTTGTGCTGGCATGTGCCTCGTTGTACATTTCCTCTGCCACTGTTGCTGGTCGGAGTGCTGGTGTCAGCAGCCAGGGTCGTAGGGGATAGGCGCTATCCCCTGTCAAGAGATGTGTACCTGTTAGTGCCATACTGCAGTCTGTCAGAAGCTGTCCTGCACCTCTGTGTAGCCCTCCCACACCCCTACCCTGGCCTACAATGCCTGCCCCCATCCATGCTGTTGTGTGTATGCCTTGTATGCTACTACTCATTAACTAGTTGCCCACTGGGTATCCTGCCCTCCTCAAAAGCCTGGCACAGCTAGGACTGTTGCCAGATGAAGGTGTCGTGGGCACTGCTGGGGTACTGTGCATAGACATTGCTGATGCACCCAGCCACATCGCACACCACCTGGCAGTTGATGGAGTGGTACCTCTTCCTGTTTACATACACGTCACTGCCATTGCCAGGTGGTGCATGGATGGGGACATGGGTGCAGTCAATGGCACCCAGTAGGGATGGTAGGTGTGCAACTTGATGGAAATGCTGCATTGTTTCTCTGCACTCTGCTGCCATGCTGGGAAATACTATGATCTCCCCATCATGTGGCAGCAAAGCCTCTAGGAACTGGGTCAGGAGGTGTGAGGTGGCAGACTGTGTTACCCCGATGGTGTCCCCCATTGGTCATTGGAACATCCCTGTGGCAAGGAAGCACATCACTGCTGTCACTTTCTCCTCCACTGTCATGGCATGGCTGCATCTGGTGTTTGAGTGCAGCTGCTCATGCAGGAGTTCACGGAGCTGTCTCAACATTCCCCTGTTCATCAGGCAGGGTCTAGAAGGAGACCCTGGGCTGGAGCCACCAGTTTGCAACATACCATCTCCTTGGCCTGCATTGTGGCCCATGTTGTGCCTGCTCCCTCTCCTCCTCCTCCTCCTCCACTACAGCTGCCATCAATGGCAGCATCACTGCTACTGGCACTGCACACATTCCCACTTCCTGTTGTGGTCCCTCCTCCTCTGCGTTTTGCCCTGGGTTAAGACCAGCCTTTTATAGGCGGTAACTAGCGCTGTGCTACGTGTCATGCTATGTGTCCTAGTGTGGTGCTGGGCCTTTGAATATCCCTTTGTGCATCTCTCTTGGCCACCCTCCCTTCCTTTTGCCCCTTGCATACATTAGTGGTTTGCCCTGTGCTAATGCTGTTATTGCGCGCTAACTGGTCCTTTGAATATGGCGGCTCCGTGCTATTCCCACGCTATTGGTTTGCACACCACACTGTGCTTTGAATATCTGGGCCTTTACCCCCTCAGTCTGTACTTAATAAGATGGAAGTTGAACCAACTCCTCCTGAGATAGCAGTCTTGAACTTGTTTGAGAGGATTCTGATCCAAACCATGAAATCATTTCAAACAATCATCAGGCTGAATACAAAGACACGAGACCTGCCAAACAAAGACATGGTATGGGCTCTGAAAGGCTCTGTTGTATATTTGCCTTTACATTTGCGAGAAAACATCAACACTATTCCTCAGGACAATAGTGTAGTAATCTTGGTGAATGGTGTTCCAACAAAGGCAAAAACAATATGGCAGGACACAGTCAATGTTAACAAGGTGAAGCATGCTTTGCAATACCTAAAACAGCATAATGTTCTTTATGCTGACATCAACAAAGATGCATTTGCTGGTCTTTCTGCAGATATTACTGTCGGAAACTCTGACAAAGCAATACTGAAAAAGGTTGACATTACAACTGTACACAATGTGTATGAGCAATTAACCATATTTCCATTACATGGCAATGACCCAGTAATTGATCGCATTGATTTATATCAAATGAAGCAAGTAGAGGGCAATCATGTAAGTATGTGGGGAGGCTACTCTAGAAGCTCATTGTTTTCCTGATCTGTTTCTACTTGGCTCAGGTGGTTTACTAGATGAGAGAGGACTTCGTCTCCCAGGAGCTGAGTATAGGACCTCACGAGTTCTACGCAAGGATGGCAAGTTTCAAAGAAACATTGCATACCTTTTCCACCTTCTTTGGGAAAGTGAACTTAGTGTCCTATCTGCCACTATTGCTCACACATTGAGGCTTGGTACAGAGTTCAACAATGTGACAGCTACACAGTTACTACAGAAGTTGCAGACCAAAGATGAAACACTGCAAGTCAGTCTTTCTTCAATTTTGTCTAGCATGTGTGGTACCAATGAATACTGGTACAGATGACACTCTGAGGTAATGTGCATGCTGGGAGAGTTTGGACCAGCAACATGGTTTGTTACGTTGAGTTGTGCTAAATATTATTAGGATGATCTCCTTAATCTTCTCAGATGGGGAAACTCAGACATTGACAACATACAAACTATGACTCTCAATGAACTATGTTCACTTAACCCAGTGACAGTTTCATGTTGCTTTCACCACTGGTTCCACAGTCTTTTAAAGTTCATACTATGTAAGACTAATCCTCCTCTCGGCATTGTCAAGCACTACTTCTGGAGGGTTGAGTACCAAGCTCATGGAGCTCCACACATACATATGTTGCTGTGGATCAAAGATGCCCTACGTATTGGAGACAATGACACAAGTGACATACTAAGCTTCATACTGAAGTATGTCACATGTCAGGTTCCAGACAGGTATGACAGTGCAACACTTTGGGAACTGGTTCAGAAATTCCAACGACACCTGTGTGGCAAATTCTGTTGTAGGTAAGCTTGCATGGCTGCTTGTCTCAATGATGTCTTTTCAGTCATGTGACACCACCTGAAAGCAAAGTCCACAAAGCGAGTGTATGAACTACCTCGCACAGAATCAGAAGTCTATACCAATGATTATAGCCTTTTTCTTCTGTTGATACGGCAGGCAAACATTGATGTTCAGTCTGTAGCTGACAACTCAATGGCTCTTGTAAGGTATGTCACATCATACATCACTAAGCATGAGCAAACAAACCTGTAAGAAATGTGGGAAGAGTTGTCTAACTGTGATAAGTCAATGTCATCTAGGCTTTGGTCACTGGGACTTAAGACTCTGTCACACCGTAAGTGTGGAACCTATGAAGCAAGTGACCGACTTACAGGTGTATGTCTACAAGGCAAATAAGACTCCATTCATTTCTTGAATGTGAACCACAAGCAGAACAGGCATCGTGTCCTTAAAAGCCATGAAGAGATTGAGGATCTGGCTGCTACAAGACCAACATCCTCAAATATTCTCAAAAGCAACTTAATTGACAATGACTATCCACAGCACCACAGTTCTATGGATGATCTGTGTCTCTTTGAAGTTGCTCAATGGTATGATTACAAGTGGGGCATTTCTTCTGACCCAGAAAAAGGCATATATAAAGTCACTGGGATTGATGGGTCACTTGTTAAAAAGCAAAAACCATGGCTAACTGACCACTGTAAACTCACCTTGAACACAACAGAAAGCAAAGAACATTATTATTTTGCTCTATTGTTTCTGTTCAAGCCTTGGAGATCAGAATCTGAATTAAAAGGATTATCTGATACATATGAACAACAGTTCATGGAAACTTATACCTTCAAGAGTCATGTCTCTGAGAGTTACATTGACAGACTTGAAATTGAAAAAAATCAACTGGATGAAACTAAGAAAATTCTGGATGACGACACCTCAATAACATCACAGGAAATGGTTGATGTTGAAGGAGAAGGGACACTTGGTGCTCCTCTTCCTCCTAATGACCCAGCTGTGCTTATGTCAGGGGTAGAGGGCACAATGCAACAAAACATGCAGTTCTCAGAGTCAGCTACAAGCATTGTTGACAACCTAAACTCACACCAAAAAGTTGTGTATCAGTTTGTGATACATGCTGTGGAACATGCTATTCAGCACAGTACCAAGCACTGTATTTGTCAGGCACACACACCAGTAAGGATGTTTGTTAGTGGTGTTGCTGGGACTGGAAAAAGTTTCTTGATTTAAGCCATAAACAAAGGTGTACGTGCTCTTACTGATGCAGCAACATCAGTTATTGTTTCTGCTCCAACAGGTTTGGCAGCTTATAACATAGGTGGCATCACACTTCATAGGTTATTCATGCTGCCAGTCGAGCATGGGAAGAGTGATGTTTACAGAAAATTGCCATATGATGTTGCCTCTGAACTGAGGTCAATGTCTGACAAGATGCATTTGCTGATAATAGATGAGATCAGCATGGTTTCAAATGTTCTTCTCACATATAGTCTCCTATGTCTACAGGAGATACTACGTACCAATGATGATACACCATTTGGTGGTAAGAACATTCTTGTTCTTGGAGATCTCCTTCAGCTGGTTCCTATAAATGGCAAACATGTTTTCTGTAGTCTTTCTATTGAAGAGGCAAAGAAAACAATTGGATACATAGGTGGAGTCAATCTGTGGGAGTTCTCATATGTTGAACTCTCACAGATTATGAGACATCAAGGTGACATGTCTTACAAAGCATTGCATGATGAGGCGTGCATTGGTGCACTGTCACCCAGCCATGTTGAAATGATAAGACATTGCATGATCACAAGAAATAATGACCCTATCCAGGATGCATGTGATATCTTTGCACATGTGCAGAAATCTGGGTATATGTTGTATGTCTATTCCCAAGACTTAAGCAGTGTGAAGAGTTCAGTCAGATCATGATACAGAGAGAACAGCAATCCATTGTCAGTCTCCAATGCATAGATACCCTAGATGATATAAACCTATCATGAACAATGGTATCAAAAATGGTTGAGCATCTCAGAGAGCTCCCAGGTGATGCATCATGCACAGCTGGCTTAGAAGCTCTGCTACCACTTTGTAGAAATACATGTATCATGCTACGCAGAAACACTGATGTTGAGTGAGGACTTGTAAGTGGAGCCATGGGGTACATCCATGACTTCCAGTACAATGTGCAGAACACAACTGTGGAATTTGTAGTTGGTAAGTTTGACAACTGTGAAACTCCTCTACCAATAGACAGAGTTACAGTCAAGTCTGAGCTTGTCAAAGACATATATGTAACAAGGAAACAATTTCCATTGTGTGCTGCTTATGCAGTGTCCATACATAAGTCACAAGGGCTCAGCCTTGATAGTTCCATTATAGATATAGGCACTGGTATATTCAAGGATGGGATGTCTTATGTTGCTTTGTCTCGTGTCAGACAATTGTCTGGAGTACACATAGTAAATCTAGCAGAAAGTAAAATATGTGCTGGCACAAAATGCACAGTTGAGTACAACAGATTACGTATGTTGTACCAACCAATTGCTCCTTTATTACCAGTTCCCAGATATATGTCTGGAACAGCTATCACAATGGATGAAGGACACAAGCTAGAAAGAAAGCACACTAAGACTCCACAGTCGTCACCTCAGAAGTCCATTACACAGCACTCTCTCCATAAACAACTCATATCTCCACCTATGAAGACATGTATCAGGGTTAACACACTGCTTATAGTTGACAACAGCACAGGAGTAAACTGCTATGCAAACACTACAATGCAAGCACTTCTCCACATCCCTGAGTTTGCTGATGTGTTAAACTCAAGTCAGTCTACACCTCTGTTGGAAGCATTAAAGAGAGTCATTAGAGGTAGTCAACAGCAGTTGCCCAGTTTACAAAATTTGACTTCTGTATGACTAACTATTGGAAATATGCAGGACAATCAATGTATGCTGACAACGCACAACAAGATGTCACAGAGTTCATGATGGGAATGATAAACAGTTTAGCAGATGATGGCATTGATCTGAGTCAACACATTAAAGTTAACTATGTGTCCAAGTATACATGTTTGTCATGCGGCCACAAAGAATCACAAGCAACTCAGGATATGATCTGGCTGTCTGTCTATGTCCCTGAACAAAGAACTGTGAAGTTCTGCAATTTATTTGCAAATGCAGAAACTGGTTGGTTGTGCTGAAGATATGGTAGTTCTTATGTTTGCTCTCTGAGAGTTACATCTTCAAGTTCATACATAATGATTGTATTGCAACATTTTAACTCTCAAGGCTTGAAAATCACAACTCCAATTTCACACTTCTTTGCTGGGAGAATGATGTTCTCAGGAACTCAATTTGACACCCATGCAATAATCTTCCATCACAGCCTAACCATTCACTCTGGCCACTATGTCACTTGGCGAAGGTTCAGAATGGGATGGGTGGAGTGCAGTGATACAGTATGCACTCTGGAAGAAAGACTCCCAAAGAATCTGAAATATGCATATGTCATAATTCTCCATTGCACCAATGTTGCACAACATGTGGAAGAGTGATGCCATCTAATCACAGCATCTCACTAAGCCAGCATCTCTGCAACAACATTCCATGTGCATATTCCATCCAGATATAATTGTTAACACCAATGTACGCATGTATTTTCCTTTAACAGAATAAGTTACACCCTCATCAGAAACTATTGGTCTGAAAGACCACCCATGGTGACTTATGTCTTCTAGTTGTTGCACAAGATCATCACAGCCCATATTAATTGCTCTGTTTTTCTCTGCCATTGCAAAAGACACCACAACAGTACAGCAATGCAGCTACCTGTGGTAGACAATTACTTGTTTATCACACTACTATCCTTACACATTGGATACAAAACAACACTATGTTCATCATTCATTGCAATGCAATTTCCAAAAAACATTGTATTGTGATATTCAGCATTTGCAAGTTAGATATACTCACTACAAAACCTGTATTGTTACTGTTCAAGTAGACTAGAGGGTATTGAACTGTAATCAATAGACAGTCAGTCATGGCTTTTTGCAGATGCCTTACTTAAGTCCATATGTCTCAGCAAATATTACTGTGTATTCAGTTGTTTCACAGTACAATCTTACATGGCAATGATAAAGTCAGTAACTTATTTATACACTCATCAGAGATACGACTACCATTATCAACATATTGTCTTGAGAAATCTACTTGTTTCAACAATACACATCAGGTTAAGTTCTCGGTCCTTTTCCTGTTGTTGTCTACATTATTGACCTTGACTATAACACTTACTAAATTGACTTCTGCCAAATCTAAGCAGACTCAAGGGCACTGGATGTTACACAACTTCAGTTAGCAAGTTATGTCTTGTCAAATGTAGTCATCACACCACGTTAACAGCATGACTACCTACGTTATGGTGGAATCTGCTAGCACTAAACTGCAATTGTTAAAAACAATCTGATAGAATTTTCTGTCACTGTTCTTGCTCTCTGAACACTGAACATGATGAACTCCACCCCAAAAATGTGACTCAGACTTGTACATATGTATATAATGCTGAGCTTCTACTTGAATGTATATAACTTAAGTAGACTTTCACGTATTTATGTTTCTTTTTTAAAAAGAAAACAGACACATTATATGCATGTGTTTATTAACTGTTCAGAATTATCTGTCACTGTTCTTGGACTCTCAATACTCAATATGACAAACAATACCCAAGAAATATGACTCAGACTTGTACATATGTATATAATGCTGAGCTTCAAATTGAATGTATATAAGTTAACTAGAATTTGAGATATTCATGTTTGTTTTACAAAAAAACAAAACAGAAAAATTACATGTATTTATATATTCTCTGTGTGAAACCTACTCTATCCATGCATTTAATGGTATTGCATTGCATTGGTGTTAATGTTCATATTATTCATAGCTCATTATAGAGATGTGTACATCTGATTATCTGGCCCATTTTCACTGTACAATACATATCTATATATATGTGCAGATGTGTACAACTGAAAACTGAACACACAATGTTAAAAATGATTGTATATTTCTGGTCCACAATGCAAACACTTGGTGTGCTCTTGCTTTCACAGGCTTGTCCATGTTTTTGGAGGTTAGATGAGGAATTTTTCCCAGTTCCACTAATAATAGTTTCAAAAACTCATTGATTTAAAGCTTAACCAACCATCTCGCCACCACTCATTAAATGGATGTGAAACAAATATCCTCATCACTCCATGACATAGTTAAATATGTAACATATTTTAATAACCCTTTATCTTTTTATTAGTTCTTGATATTGGAATCTCCACTTTCAAATAAATAACTGCTAGTTTAAGAAAATCAGTAGTAAGACATATCTAGACATCAGTAATAAAGTACCATAGTACTCACATTGAAAATGAAAAAATGTCTCTAATTTAACTAAAACACAATAAATACATAAGAAGAAGTAAGACATAATGTGTGCGTTGCAATGAAGCTGAAACTGTCTACTCACATGTGAAACATTCTAACCTACTTTAATACTGTTGGAATAATCTACATACAGTATGTGGTTCTCCCTTAGAAAAAATGTATTGATATGCTCATCGGAACCAGTAAATGTTTCTTACTGTCTGATGTGCAAATGTACTCAATAACTAAACACCATAAAATATCAATTAGCTAAAAATCGAACTCTATTCTAAGCAGTTGCCTAAAATAGCTGTCAAATGTTGATTACCACATGTTAAATAAGATATTATTAGACTCCATTCTCTTAATATCTAAGTGGTCAGTGAATGTAATAAAAGTAAATACTATCAATAGACACATAACAAATTCCACTCAGCAATGAAAGTAGCAAAGATAAAGATTAGATCACTATATGTTATGTAACATAAACATCCGATGGAACCATTTACGAAAATCTATATTCAATCTTAATTCCAAATGCTATGCATAGCGAAAAGGCACAAACTAGATAAACTCAGTGAAATACCAATAAATAAAAAACATCCCAATAAATAATCATGGATAGAAACAATGAACTGTTTTTTTGCCCATCCCAAAAGCAACCAAACAATTCAGCCTAAAGGTATAAAAATAGTAAAATAATAAAGTAATTATTAACCTTATCCTATGTCTCCTGAGTTTTATTTTAAAACAATTACTGTTACAGATGTCTACTATTGATCAACATGTGTTTTATTGCACTCTGACTGCATGGTCCAGACTTCGCAGAGAAAGTACAACAGTTGACAAATGATCTCCTGGGGACACAGACAGCAGGTACAGGAAACCTGGCATCATGCAAGTCTTTTGACTTCTAAATAATTTGCAGCTGATGTGAAGTGTTGATAGAATCCATGAACATGCTATTATTTGCATTATTCATCTGTTCTCAAAAACACATTTCTGGCCTACAACTCTTCATACAGTACCTTGTTAAGGTTGTACAACTGACCAGGTTTCTAACTTCTTAACAACTGAAATGAAAAGTGTAACAAATAGCACATAACATGGGCTTGATAAAAGTACACTTAACACACCTTGAGTGGTATCTAACAAGCAACAGACAACGGACTTCACTACAGAAACAGTGGAGTAATTTAGTGACAAGTCACAACAGGATCTGTCTTATTGGGGATTTATTCACACCTGGTATGGTATGTCACAAGGCATAGCCAAGTAACTTAACCACACAGGAAGTGAGTAAATCACCCAATAAGTCACACCCTGGACTGTGTTACTGCTATTATACAAAGGACCCATGTGGAAAATAAGTAAAAAATGTCTTTAATAATGTTTTTAAATAGATACCATTCCTCAGCCATTGGTTATACAAGAGTTACCCACATTCATGGGACATCTTTTTACCTATGAGGTAACAGTATTTGTACACACCATTCTACAATTAACAATAAGTCATATGCTGCACTGCATTTTGCAAATGTCTCTCTGTCTCTGTGTGTGGGGGGTGGTGGAATATTCTCTGACTTCACCCTGTACCCTAATAAAAATGCCATTCCTCAATCGTGAGTAATGCAGCATATACCCTCAGTCATCTAACATATTTTGACCAATGAAGTTACAGCATTTTTACATACCATTGTATAATCAAGCTATATGCCACAAGGGGATGTGGCTTCTCAGTGCATTCACCATGTCTGCAGTGGTTTTCACATGAGACACAACCAGATGGGTAAATCCACACCAGCCATGGCTACTCTCTTCATGCATACCTCTACAATGATTTTTTCTGCTTAGTTCCCCCTCTGTTAGCATACTGTACAAATTGTCCTGTACCTACTTGTATACTGTCTATCCTGTAATGCTCATCTGTAACTGTTCAGACTACTCTGAACTGACTTGTGCTTTGCCAATTCCTGTAATATCAAAATTGTATTCTGTCCTATGTCCTCATGTTTCCACAATTCTTTTGTACACTGTTTTATTGTAAAAATGTTGTTTGCACTGTTTGTCCTCTCTGTGATGAGGTACCTTTGTAAATGAGCCTCTGGCTCAAAGGTTGTAAACTGATGTTCCAATAAATAAATAAAATAAATAAATAAATCTCCATAGAACTCACATTCCTCAAGTAGCTTATTGCAATCATAGCAAGTACTGTTTTTTTCTTATTACTAAAAATAAAACAGTACTTGGTATAAAGTTTAAATAAGTGAGTGAGTAGTACACCACTCTTTTTTCTTTTTTCTCACTTATTTATGGAGCTGGTGTTTTATACTCTCTGCTTACCGGGTAAACAACATGGTATGCGTAGTTCCAAAATTTCACCATTAGATTGTTTTTTTCTTTAAGATACAGCTGGCTGGCACCTTTTCTATTGCTAATAATAACTTTTACAAAGGTGATAACATGCCACCTTGATGTTCTCATTGGTGGTTTTCAAATGTCCATGATATAATCCACAATTAAGTGACACACTGCACAGTGTTTTGCATATGTGTCTGTCTGTGTGTCTAGCTGGGGTTGATATTCTGTTAATTTACCCTGCACCCTACTCTACAAGACACAGACAGTCCACAGCTAAGTCCTACAACTTGTGTCATGCAACCATGTATACCAGAGTCTAGGTGCACCTCTCAAGCATGTCACAACCAGCTGCACACATTACAAGTCCCCCCATGACAACCTGCTGCCAATACACACTCAACTTCCGACCCACAAAAGTGAGTTGCACACTTGGTAAGAAGGAGACAGTTGTGCTCTAACACTTGCTGCACTGCACAGAACTAAGTGTATGGTGGCACAGGTGGCACATGGATGCAATGGCACAATAGTATCATGTGTTGTCAAGTTATCTGTAATATTCCTGGTCAGCAACTCAGGGATGAAGGGAGAAGCTGCAATCATGACAACGCGCTCAGAGGCTCACTTTCCTATTGAACATCTCCAATACTGACACCGTGAGTATGTCTGTGGGGGCACTCATTGCAGATTTTGCACAGAGCAGTTCAATAGACCTCTGTGCTCTATACAAACATGTGGAAGTGCCACGTCCTGTGACTTGCCATGTGGGACACCTACTGATGCTAGTTTGACATGGGGCACTTGCAATCTTCATTATATTGTATGGACATGTGCAGTGCCTATTCACAAAAGCTTGCAATGCACATATTTGCAATCTATGTCCCAGATTGCAACATTTTTATTTATTTATTATTTATTTAAATCTCGGATTACAAATACAGTACCTTTGAGTTGGGGCAGCTCATTAACAAAGGTTCCATGGCACAGGAAAGGGTTACAATAAGGTTGGGCATTATAAACTACATTCATGGCATCATTGGAGTCCAGCAACTTAACTAAGGTGACACAGGTAACTAAGTGGGAACAGTGCTACACACAAGATTACAAGCAAGCACAGAAAACCATAAGGTACATTTGAAACAACATTGCTAATCAGAGGTGGGGGGAGAGGAAGAGTAAGGAAGGGTAGGGAAGATGAGAGGACAGAGTTCAGATACAGAAGGAAAAGAAAATATGGCTGCCAGAGGCCTTGTCATAAGGTGAGAGGGAGAGGAGGCTAAGGTGGGAGAAAGGGTAAAAAAGAGGAAAAGGAGGATGAATGAAGGGGAAGAAGATAAGGGAGAGTGTGGACTAGAGGGCCTGGAAAGGTCCAGAAAGAGGGGGGTCAGTGGGGTAAGAGCAAGGATGGGGTGAGTTGAGGTAAAGGAGTAGGTGCCAGGGGGAAAGGGTAAATTGTTCTGTCAGGAGAGGTAAAACAAAACAGGAAGCCAAGTTAGAGCCTCATACAGTGAAAAAAGTGGTATAAGGGTGTCTGCAGAAGTGGCAAACTAGGTGTAACAATGACAATTGCTTTCGGTTAGGAGAGATGCTGACGAAGCATAAATTTAAATTGGAAGAGACTAGAAAAATTGCTCAGTTGGTTGTTTAGATTATTAAACCACAGAGGGGCTCTGTATTGAAAGAATTGCTGGTATTGAGCAGTCCAACAGCGGGGTACTAGAAGGAGGTCAAAAACTGAGGTACGTGTGTGTTGGGTCTTAGGAGATTTGTTTAGCAGGCAAACAATGCCAGGGGATAGTAATCCAAGTAGAGCTTTTTTTGGAAGGAGGCAGGTTTAATATTTGATCCTGTTATTTTGTTGGAGACAGCCACATTCAGCTTATTACTCACAGGTATGAGTGAGGTGTGCAGCACCCGTAAATAATGCAACCATGTACATGAACGTCTAGGTGCACCTAGCAAACATATCACAACCTGCAGCACACATTACAAGACTCCCCATGCCAAGCTACCCTCAATACACACTCAGTTTCATACCTACAAAGGTGACTTGCAGCCTTGGCATGGACATCAGAGGTGCACTGTAACAGTTGCTGACTGCAGATATCTCAGTGTGTGGTGGTACAGGTGTCACATGAGTGCAGTACCACAATAGTATCAGGTGTTGTCAAGTTATTTGTTTCATTCCAGGTCACCAACTTGAGTATTAGAGGAAAGCTGCAAGCAAGAGAGTGCACTCTGAGGCTCATTTTGCAATGGAGCATCTCCAGTACTCATGCTGTGAGTAGCTCTGTAGGAGCAGTCATTGCACATTATGCATGAGGCAGTTAGATAGCCCTTAACAATGTTTTTTGCATAGAATTTCCTCACTTTTTAAGAAAGAATAGAAAAGTGGAGAATTGCACAAGTTGCACCACACCATATCTCCAGAAAGAAATAAATTCCAACACATAAGCACTGTAATGTACATCCACATCACATGCCATAAACACCCACCAAATTTCAAGCAAAAATATCAAACCATTTCCAAGATATGAAATGCGACAAATGAATAAGATTTCCCTATCTATTCCATTACAAAAAATCTGTCCATCTTGTCCTGCCATCGCGATCAAAGATGACAATCAAAGAATCTCAAGATCAAAGAATTTGCAAACTCATGATCAAATAATTTACACCCTCATGAACAAAGAATAAAAAATGTTAGAAAACAAATAATTGAAGGAATTGCAGTAAACCACCACCATAGTTTGACAGAACACAGCCCCCTGAGTAAAACCCATCCTCATTTAACTTCCTAAGACACCCCTGGGCTGAGAAAATATATTTTAAAATGGGGCCATCTTGTCCTCCGCTCGTGATAAAAGATGGTGATCAAAGAATCTCACGATCAAAGAATTTGCAGGCTCATGAACAAACAATGCAAAATGTTTAAAATAAAAAAATTAAAGACATTGCAGTAAACCACTACCATGATTCAACAGAACGAAGCCCCCTGAGTAAAACCTACCCTAATTTCACTTCCTAGGACAACCTTGGCCTAAGAAAAAATGATTTTTAAATTGGGACATCTCGTCCCTCGCTCGTGATACAAGATGGTGATCAAAGAATCTCATGATCAAAGAAGTTGCAGCCTCACAATCAAAGAATTTGCAAGCTCATGATCAAACAATGAAAAATGGTGAAAAGTGATTTTTATCACCGATTTGAACCGAACCGACGGCATGCCTTGACAAAACAGACCCTTCTGACCAAACCCCAGCCTCATTTGTGTCTATAGCCCAACACTGACCTGAGATATTAGTGTTTTTAGGTCGCAATGGAAGATCACAGTGAAGGAATCTCACGATCAAAGAATTTGCATGCTTGTGATCAAAGATCTTTAGCGAGCTGTGATCAAAGAATTTAAAACCATGTAACTCTATTTTTTGACCAATCTAGAATAAACCAAAGACATGGTTCCATGGAACAGAGCCGCCTGAGTAAAACCCATCCAAGTTTTACTTCAGAAGTGTTTTTTCGATCGGAAAACTGAAAACAAGATGGCTGACCTCACGGTCAAAGAATATTTGAAATTCCTCGGGGACAAACATTCTTCAACCACTAGGCTGCAAATTCTTGAACTGTCAGATGAGACCAGATTGCCAAAACACCATTCTGTGTTCACAAAACATATATATAAATTTTCCCATTGACTTATAAGGGGAACTTAAAAGTGGCATAACTTTTGAATGCCTTAATATTTTGTCACCAAACAAAAAGCGACATGTTCAGCCACCAAAGCTCTTTCAAATGAGCCATCTTGCAGAGCAGCACACCACACATCAGCCGTGCAGGGGCACATCCCAAATCCCAGAAGCTGACTCCAAAAATGGATAATTTTGCATTTTTCAGCACTTCCGTACACAAAGACTGTAAGTCCAACAGAAATGCAATTTGCCAGATCATGAGATCAACCATGCCATGCCGCACATTCCAAATTTCAGGCAAATCTGTTGAACAGGTCCAAAGTTATTAACACCCAAGCTTTTGACTTTAGTATGTAAATGACCGCTGAATTCTAACTACAGTGGCACAACTGTGCCACTATTATATATATATATATATATATAGCTATGTATTAATTCATTGCAAAAACTTCATCAATGCATCAGTTAGGGTGAATACCATAGCAACAAAAGCAGGGAAATGAAGCATCAGGGTTTCCAACCCTAATTCCCCACCCCCATGGTTTCCATGCCTACTGTCCCACCCCCATCCTCCACACACCAACAGGCATTGGGGGGTGCCATAGGGTCATCAGGCCCAACTCTCACCCAATTCCATGTGTAAACAAGCTTTCATGCTACATTATAGGACAACGGTGTGAGAGTTAGGCCTGACGACCCCATGGCACACCCCACACTTTTTGGTGTGTGGTGAGTGGGGGATGGGGTGGTGTAGTAGGGATGGAAACCCTGGGGGTGGGGCATTAGGGTTGGAAACCCTAACAACTCATTTCCCTGCTTTGGTTGCTATGGTATTCACCCTAACTGATGCATTAACAAAGTTAAGGTGTTGACTGCTCAGCGTGGTTTTTTATTCCGTTAGTAGTTACATTTGTTTTTATTTATTTTTTCCTTTATGGAAGCTGCCAGAGAGAGAGAGAGAGAGTGAATAAAAAAATTAACCCCTCAGTGTGAATGCTGCTTTCACTCTGAAGAGGTTCTGCATTGCAGCTGGCTAGTGAGTGAGTGAATTGGAAGTGTTCATGGTGGGTGAGCGCTGCTTGTGTGCAGTTTATGGTGGTTTTTAGGCTAAGTGCAGATAGTGCCTCTGACTGCCCTAAGGTGTGGATAAATGACCTACAGTGAGGATAAACATGATATCCTCACTGAACGTCTGAGGACCCTGAAGATAGCAAAGATATTTGCCAGAATTTATTCACACTGGTATATATATGACAAAAAACTCAATTTAATGCATCAGTTAGGGTTGCTCCACAGTGACAAAAGTGAGGAAATTCAGTGTTAGGGTTGCCACCCCTTGCACCCCACAACCACATCACCCCCACCAACAGGCATTGGGGTGTACGTTGGGGTCATCAGCCTTAACTCTCAACCCATTCCATGTGTAAATAAGCTGAGGTAGTGCAGCATAAGAGAATGGGGTGAGAGTTAGGATCGATGACCCCAACGCACACCCCAATGCCTGTTGGTGGGGGCAGTGTGGACTAGGGTGCAAGGGATGGCAACTCTAACACAGAATTTCCTTGCTTTTTTCACTGTGGAACAACCCTAACTGGTGCATTAAATAGTGTTTTGTGCCATGTATTTCACTTCCTTTTTGAGAATGTGCATTATAAATAGTGAACGGAATGTGGTGGTGGGAGCGTCTGAGTAATAACCGTAACAGTCACTTCGCTGCACAAAAACGGTATGAACGACTGAAATGAAAATTGGTAAATTAAGACATGTACCATACCACAACATGTATAACAAATATTATCTGAATCTATTCAACAGTTGCACAGCGTCACGCCGGGAAAGCTGCGCAGGAGTGCCAAAAAAAACATTTTTGCCACTTTGCTATACAAGAACCATATATCCGACAGAACCAAAAATTGTTAAAAGATGACATGTACCATAGCACACTGTGTGTTCAGAATTGTGAGTACATCCATTCAACGATCGCACAGTGCCATGAACAAACAATGTAACATGCACAATTCAGCAACCGTAAGTGCCAGTGACCCAAAAAATTGTTACAGTCAAAGATGTATTATAAATCTTTGTACATTCCAAATGCCAGTCAAATCAGACACAAGATTCAGAAGTTATTCAAGCATAATGAACCACATTTTCATTCGTTGTAGTGGCATTTTTCCACACCTGGTAATGTTTTACAAACCAAACCACTGCAAGGCACCTCTGTACCACTAGTGATACCTACACTATAAATTTCAAGCCAGTAGCACCATGCAGAATGTTATGTACAAAACATTAACTGCATCATGCAGTATCTCCACAGCGAATTATTTTTACAATATGTAAATAGCATTATCCACATCCCCCAGTGCATCCACTCAGCACTCTCCAAATTTCATGTGAAAAGACCAAACCATTCCAGAAATATTACATTTTTATGTTTCTGCACCTTCAAGAAGTCTTCCACCACAAAATGGCAGAAAGGGCTGAAAATGTGCTAAAATGGCGGACCTGGTGGCTGAAAAATCTGTAACCATGAGGGGGGCCAACTTCATATGGCAATAACTCTTGAACAGAACAACATTTTTTCACCAAATAAAAACTGGCATGCTCCTTGAGCAAAGGTCTTTCTACTTAGAAAGTTTCAGATCAATCAACCACACATTGACTGCACTATGCATCATAGAATACAGTACAGAAAATAGTGAAACATAATGTTTTGCACTGCACTGTGCAAACTCAAAAAAACACAAACAGTAACGTTAACACAAATGGTGATGGCAACAGTGAGGTAAAAGAAAATAGTAACACTAACAGTGACACAAACGCAAGCACAAACAGTAATGCACATGGTGATACAAACAGAAACAATAATGCAAACAGTAAGAGAAATGCAAGCTCAAACGTAAATGAAAACAGAAATGGTAACGCAAATGGTAACGTGAACGCCAACAGCAACAGAAATGCAAATGGTAACGAAAATGGTAACAAAATACAAACGATAATAGAAACACAAACAGAAGCACAAACGGTAATGGCAGTGCCGATGCAGAAGGAAAAAAGTAATGCAGTCAACAATGGAAATGCTACCAAAAATGCAAACGCTAAGGCCAACGGAAACGCAAACAGTAACGAACATGCAAATGGTATCAGTAATGCAACTGGAAATGCAAACAATTACGGTAACACCAAAGATGATGCAAAAGGAAACAGTAACACAAATAGAAATGCAAATGCAAGTGTGCATGCCAACGCAAATGGTAATGCACACAGTGACACAAAAGTAATTGCAAACAAAAATGGTAATGGAAATGCAAACGGTAACAGTAATGCCAATGCAAGCACATTGCAAATGCAAAGGGTAACACACACACACGGTGACATAAATGGAAAAGCAAATGCAAATGATAATGGAAACGCAAGTGGAAACGCTAACTGTACCAGTAACTCAAACGTGCACCCTTTTTTTTCCCTAAAAGGTGTATTCAGAAGCACAGTGAATACAAAGAATGTATGCATAATAATGGCCCTCAGAGCAGAAAATGAGCACTTGGAATACTAAATGCCTTATATCTCAGGAACCGTACAAAGTAGAAAAAAATGTAAAATCTCATATTATTTATGACTTTCCAGGCTGGTTTTGCACTTAGCCCCTTAGCAGGGGACTAAGCATTCTTCCGATGAAAAAAACGTATCTCGAACCGTTTTTGAGATACGGGCCCCAAAAGGTGCGCCGGACGCTGCAATGTTAGCCTATGGGAAAATCATCAACTTCAGAGTGCCATAACTTTGCAGTCCTCTAATATTTTGTCATCAAACCATGAAAAGGTACATCTGTGGGATCTTGGCTTTCTTTCCTCCAAATTTCAGCCCAAAAGACCAAATTGTTCTTTTGCAGCAGGGTGGCAGATTTCCTATTGTTTTAGGCATAGTGTTTGCAAAGTAGTGTCACAAATCACAACACTTTCGCAAATGAAAGCACGAAGGTGTCACATATGTGAAAGTACTTTGCAACACTACTTTTTACAAAAATTTAAAAAACATATTTCTGGGGTATTTTACCCCCAAAAAAGACATGTCTAGCATCCTCAGGGCTTGACTACGTGAACACAATAAGAACAATGTCCCTAGAGGCTCCCAAATTTAAATGCCGAGCATTTCTGTGACCACCAACTGAAAACAAGATGGCTGATTTGCAACACTGCAAGGGTCATTTGCGAAAGTCAAAAGTGCATTTGTGACACTTTCGCATATTTTGTCAACTTTTCCCACTGACAATAATGGGAAACTTGTTTTTTGAATAACTTTTGAACCATTTAATAATTTTTCATGAAGTCTTTAAAAGGCACATCAGGGACTCTGGCTGCATGTTCGCTGAAGGCTTTGGACTGGTTGCGCAAACCATGTGGGTTGTAGGGTTGAGCAAAAAATGCATAATTTATGCATTTTGTAGTGCTCCGTAGCTCCACAACCGTAGATCCAACCTTAATAAAACTTGGCAGGTCCTGAGACTACTAAGTGTGGTACGTTGTGTGCAGCTGTAATCAGGGATGTGTACGTTTGGTGTACATGGCCTCAGTTTTGCTGTTGATCTCCTCTGAGCATGCAGTACCTGGTCAGGTGGGTGGAGATGTCTCGTAGTACATTTAGACAATTGTTTGTTATTTCTGTCACCTGCTGCTGGATGTCTGTCATTGGTTGTGTTGACTTCATCCTCCCCCATACTTGCATGTGTGTGTGTCTGTGTGTGTGTGTGGTGCTGGGGGGGGTGAATTCGGAGTTAGGGTTTTCAACCCTAACAGTGAATTTCCTCACTTTTGTCACTGTGGAACAACCCTAACTAATGCATTAAACTGAGTTTTTTGCCTCTAATTTCCCTTCTTTTTGAGAATGATAATGAGAAATAGTGAATGTAATGCAGCGCGGAGGGCCCCGCGCTCCCGCCATGTGATGTCTTGTGGCATAGTAACATGAACAGCAACACAAACAGAAGCGCTAACAGTGGCGCACATGGTAAAGCAAGCGTGAATGAGAACAGAAAGGGTAACGCACACGGTGGCGTAGACAGGAACGGTCTGCCACGTGATGTGTTGTCACATAGTAACATGGTGCCTGCAAATGGAAATTTCAATGGGCATGGTGACGCAAAGTAAAACAGAAAGAGAAACAGTACTGTAGACACAAATGGCAAAAAATAACAGAAACGCAAGCGCAAATGAAAACGCAAAGGATAATGCACATGGTGGCGCAGACGTCAATGGTAAGTGAAACAGGTACGGAACCACAAGCAGAAAGGGCAACAGTAACAGTAGTGTAAGTGCACAGGCTGGTTTTCCCCAAAACCTGCATAGAGAAAGACAGTGAGTATAAAGAATGTATGCATAATAATGGGTATCGGAGCAGAAAAGGAGGACTTGGAATACTAAATAGGTTATATCTCAGGAACTGTATGACGTAGAAAAAAAATGTAAAAGTCATATGATTTACAACTGTCCTGGCTAATTTTATGCTTAGCCCCCAAAAGGGGCTAAGCAATTTTCTGACGAAAAGTCCGTATCTCACACCGTTTCCGAGATACGGGTCCTGAAAGGCGTGTCGAACACTGTAATATTATCCTATGGGAAAAAAAGAGAAGTTCGGAGTGCCATAACTTTGCTTCCCTGTAATATTTGTTCACCAAACCACTGAAAGGCACATCTGTGGGCTGTTGGCTGTCTTCCTTCCAAATTTCAGGAAAAAAGACCAAACCGTTATTTTGCAGCAGGGTGCCAAAGGATTCCTGTAATGAGTCGGGCTACCGTAATGTTATCCTATGGGAAAAACCGTCAACTTTGGAGTGCCGTAACTTTGCCGCCATGTAATATGGTTTCACCAAACCACTGAAAGGCACATCTGTTAGATGTCGGCTGCGTTCCCTCCAAATTGCAGCCCAAAACTCCCAACCGTTCTTTTGCAGCGCAGTGCCAAAGAATTGTTGTCACTTTCCCACAGACTAGAAAACTACTGTCGCAATTTGCGAAAGCTTTCACAGAAAAGTTCGACACTTTCGTAAGCAAGAAAGCAATTTGCGAAAGTACTTTTTCCAGAAATTTGAAAAACATATTTCTGGGGTATTTTACCCCAAAATAAAGACATGGCTAGCATCCTCAGGATCCGGTGAATACAAAAAGAATTAGGTTGCTAGAGGGTCCCAAATTTAAATGCCAACCATTTTTCTGATCACCAACTGAAAACAAAATGGTGGATTTGCAAAAGTAACAGGGCCATTTGCGAAAGTAAAAATGCATTTGAGACACTGTCGAACTTTTTGTTAACTTTTTCCATTGACTTATAATGGGAAATTGTTTTTTGAATAACTTTTGAACCGTTTAATACTTTTTCATCAAATCTTTGAAAGGCACATCAGGGACCCAGCCACACATTCTCTGAAGATTTCAGGCTGGTCACGCAAACCGTGCGACCTGTACGTACAACCATAGAATTCCAGAAAAAGCATAAACGCGCATGCAGATCATGCTTAATAACTCCGCAGTTGTGTATCCAACCACTACAAAACTTGGCAGATCCCAAGGCCTATGGTTCTTGATTAAGTATTCTAAATTTCAGGCAAATCCATCAAACGGTTGCAAAGTTATTAGGGTGCAAATTTTGGGGTTTAACATAGAAATGGCTCCTCACCCTAACTATGGTAGCACTACGGCTACTATAATATATATATCTATATATATATAGATATATATAAGTATATATATATATATATATATATATATATATATATATTAGAGGCAAAAACTCTGTTTAATGCATTATTTAGGGTTGTTCCACAGCGACAGAAGTGAGGAAATTCAGTGTTAGGGTTGAAAGCCCCCTTGGACCCCCCACCCACACCCAAACCAGTATTGGGGTGCACGTTAGTTGTTGACCCTAACTCTCACCCCATCAGATGTGTGAAGAAGCAGGGTATAGGAGAATGGGGCGAGAGTTAGGACCGACTAATCGAACGCCGCGCACCCGATGCCGCTGGGGTGGGGCGGAGTCCGCTGGAGAGGGCTTTCAACCCACACCAAATTTTATTGCTTTTGTCGCTGTGGAACAACCCTAAATAAATGCATTAAATGGAGATTTTTGCCTCTAATTTCCCTTCTTTTTGAGAAGGATAATGAGAAATAGTGAATGTAATGCAGCAGCAGGAGCCTCACGTGATGTCTTATCACATAGTAACATGGTGCCCGCAAACGCAAATGGTAATGCGCATGGTGACGCAAAGTGAAGCAGAAAGATAAACAGTACTGTAGACACAAATGGTTAAAATAATGAAAACGCAAGCACAAATGAAAACGCAAAGGGTAACGCACATGGTGCTGTAGTCGGGAACAGTAAGTGAAACGGTTATGGAACCACAAGCAGAAGTGGTAAGGGTAAGGGTAAGAGTAATGTAAGTGCACAGGCTAGTTTTCCCCAAAAGCTGCATAGAGAAAGACAGTGAGTACAAAAAATGTATGCATAATAATGGGTCTCGGAGCAGAAAATGAGGAGTTGGAATACTAAATTGCTTATATCTCAGGAACCGTATGATGTAGAAAAAAAATGTAAAAGTCATATGATTTATGGCTTTCCTGGCTATGTATTTTTCTGACGAAAAGTCCGTATCTAGCACCATTTTTGAGATACGGGCCCTGAAAGGTGCGACAAATGCCATAATGTTATCCTATGGGGAAAAAAGAGAGGTTTGGAGTGCCATAACTTTGTCTCCCTGTAATATTTGTTCACCAAACCAGTAAAAGGCAGATCTGTGGGATGTTGGCTTTCTTCTCCCAAAATTTCAGCCCAAAAGACCAAATTGTTATTTTGCAGCAGGGCGGCAAAGGATTCCTGTAATGCGGCAGATGCTGTAATGTTATCCTATGGGAAAAAACATCAATTTTAGAGTGCCATAACTTTGCCACCCTGTAATATTTTTTCACCAAAATACTGAAAGGCACATCTGTGAGATGTTGGCTGCGTTCCCTCCAAATTTCAGCCCAAAAGATTAAACCATTATTTTGCAGCAGGGTGGCAAAGAATTGCTGTGATTTGGACACAGCCTGGAAAAGTACTGTCGAACTTTGCCAATCTTTCCCAAATTCATTTGACAGTGTCGCAAGTGTGAAAGTACTTTGTGAACGTACTTTTTCCAGAAATTTGAAAAACATATTTCTGGGGTGTTTTACCCCCCAAAAAAGACATGCCTACCATCCTCAGGGTCCGACTAGGTGAATACAAACAGAATTAGGATGCTAGAGAGTCCCAAATTTAAATGCCAAGCATTTTTCTGATGACCAACTGAAAACAAAATGGCGGATTTGTGACAGTAAAAGGGCCATTTGCGAAAGTAAAAATTGCATTTGCGACACTGTTGAACTTTTTGTTAACTTTCCCCATTGACTTATAATGGGAACTTGTTTTGTGAATAACTTTTGAACCGTTTAATATTTTTTCACGAAATCTTCTAAAGTCACATTGTGGACCCCGGGTGCACATTTTCTGAAGATTTCAGAGTGGTCATGCAACCTGTGTGACTTCTAGAGATGAGCAAAGAATTCCAAAAAAGTGTAAACACGTGCGCAGATCATGCTTAATAACTCTGCAGCTGTATATCCGAACAGTATGAAAGTTGGCAGATCCCAAGGTCTATGGTTCTTGATTGTGTATTCCAAATTTCAGGCAAATCTGTTGAACAGTTGCAAAGTTATTAAGGTGCAACATTTTAGGTTTAACATGTAAATGGCTCCTCAACCCTAACTATGGTAGCCCTACCGGGCTACCATAATATATATATATATATATACACATATGGGATATGCAATGGAGAGCTTTCAGATAAATGATTTATCTGCACAAGTGCTGCTTGACCTCGGATAACCTCACGAATGGCGTATGCCACAAGTGAGGTGTCTGAGGTCAAACAGCACAAGTGTATATAAATTATTTATATGACAGCTCACCATTGTATATTTCATTTATGCAATAGAGATGCTTTCTGTTAGTGCAGGGATATTTGGTTTTGATTGCTTATCTCTTTTTTGTGCATATGTTTGTCAAAAAATTGAAAAATAAATTGCATTTTCTGTTTTTATAAAAAATCTATAAGGTATCTATAAATGAAACACCACTCATTTTGTAGATAGTGTTGTGCTGAACAACGTTCATGCTCACAGTACCATGTTATCTGTTTTGGTTTTTAAAGTTATTCACATTTGAATATGGATAGTACAGCTACAGAGGCTGAACATTCTAAATGAGTTCTGGAGTGATTGTAGCTACTATATTGATACATTTTATTTATTCAATGGCTGTGAAGATAAATGGATTTATTCAATAAGTTTTGAGCCCACACTTATTGTGTATATGTATGTATGTATATATGTGTGTGTGTATATATATATATATATATATATATATATATATATATATATATATATATATTAGAGGCAAAACTCTGTTTAATGCATTAGTTACGGTTGTTCCACAGCGACAAAGTGAGGAATCTGCTGTTAGGGTTGAAAACCCCACCCGAATTCACCCCCAGCACCACACACACACACACACACACACACACACACATATGCAAGTATGGGGGAGGACCAAGTCAACACAACCAATGACAGACATCCAGCAGCAGGTGACAGAAATAACAAACAATTGTCTAAATGTACTACGAGACATCCCCACCCACCTGACCAGGTACTGCATGCTCAGTGGAGATCAATAGCAAAACTGAGGCCATGTACACCAAACGTACACATCCCTGATTGCAGATGCACACAACGTACCACACTTAGTAGTTGCATGGCCTTACCTACCGATGCCCCACACCAGACCACACCACATGTGGTGGGCCACCTGAGCAATAGAGTTCAGCAAAACCAAGGAGTTGTACAGGTATAATATCTCTGATTATAACAAGGGTTTGAGAATGCAGCTTCTAATTGACTGTAAACATTGTAACAGCCTTATGTTTAGTTTTTATTAACATACATGTAGAGCCTAACCATATGATGAACATGGTTTAATGTTGTTTAAAACAGTTCTATTACAAATAAGCCACTCCCAGGTATTATGTTAATGGTCAGTTTATCACTGTCTAACGACATGTGGCACTCGGCTATGCCTCATTCAACATTAAACCCTACAGGGTGATTAATGGACCATTTAACATAACTGTTGGTCATGCCTTATTGCTTAATTGTCTTTATGAGGAGATCTTCCTCTGCTAGGCACTGCAGCAGCTTTGTAACACAGTGCCCCACCCAGTTACACCATACACTGTCTAGTTACTGGAGAATGGCTGTGAATATGAACTCATGAAGATGAACAGTGTAACTTGATCATTACAGTCATCGAAACCTTAGTGTGATTATAACTGACAGAGTAAGTGATAGAGAATAACCCCTGCTGTCCTAGTACACTTACCCCATTGTGAGTTAAATCAATACTAAAAGACATTCTGTTTATATCTACACCATACCTACTTGATTCCTGTTGTACCACAATTAACATAGTTATCACTTTGATAGGATCAGTGACAGAATTGTGGCAAACCCAAACACTAGGCATACAGCCTGAGTATGAAACAACTGTTAAAAAAAATTACACTGTGTCCATAAGTGGCATAGATCACTCATTGCAACAATAGTAAATGTATTACTATTTGAATAAGTTAGTCATCACAGATGCAATGAGATTGTCTTTATCAGGTACAACATACTCATTAAGTGCCTACAGGAAAATCTATCCTATATACATCTCCGATACAGGTAAGCTTATTGTTGGCTCAGTAGTGCTATGATATTTAGAAGTTGCTTGGCCTGATCCATGCAATTACACTGTTTCTTACAAAGAATACTTACTGCATCTTTAGTATTGAAACACACTGAAGGTCTATGTATGTACATCAGCAGTACACCTTCATCAGTAAGAATGCATCTGATACTGGCAGTACGAATTTCACAGCGTTGAACAGGCAATGCTTTTCCATACGTTTACATCATCCTCTCTATCTTGAGTAAACCATTGCAGTAAATGTACTACAATGTAAATCACCTACTAAATGTAACACTACTTTTATCTTGAGCATGCTAATGTCTTATAGTTAATTTATGTACTTCTCTTAATTAATGTATACTCACTAGTTTTAAAACCTTTCTACAACTGTCATCATGCACCTTCAGCAGTTATATTGACTAACGGCACAGTACCAGTTGTGGTGTGGTGTGGGGCATCGGTAGATAAGGCCATGCAACTACTAAGTGTGGTACGTTGAGTGCAGCTGCAATCAGGGATGTGTACGCTTGGTGGTATACGGCCTCAGTTTTGCTGTTGATCTCCACTGAGCATGCAGTACCTGGTCAGGTGGGTGGGATGTCTCTAGTACATTTAGACAATTGTTTGTTATTTCTGTCACCTGCTGCTGGATGTCTGTCATTGGTTGTGTTGACTTGTCCTCCCCATACTTGGTGTGTGTGTGTGTGTGTGTGTGTGTGTGTGTGTGTGTGTGTGGTGCTGAGGGGTGACTCGAGTTAGGGTTTTCAACCCCACAGCGAATTCCTCACTTTTGTCGCTGTGGAACAACCCTAACTAATGCATTAAATGGAGTTTTTGCCTCTAATTTCCCTTCTTTTTGAGAATGATAACGAGAAATAGTGAATGTAATGCGGCAGCGGGAGGGCCCTGCGCTCCCGCCACATGAAGTCTTGTGGCATAGTAACAGGAAGAGCAATGCAAACAGAAGCGCTAACAGTGGCGCACATGGTAACGCAAGCACAAATGACAACAGAAAGGGCAATGCACATGGTGGCATAGATGGGAACAGTCTGCCACGTGATGTGTTGTCACATAGTAACATGGTGCCTGCAAATGGAAATGTCAATGGGCATTGTGATGCAAAGTGAAACAGAAAGAGAAACAGTACTGTAGCCACAAATGGCAAAAAATAACAGAAACGCAAGTGCAAATGAAAACGCAAAGGATAACGCACATAGGGTCCCACACTCGCGGCACGTAATGCAGCAGCGGGAGCGCAGGGCCCAAAGGGCCCTGTACTCCCACCATTTGATGTCTTGTGGCATAGTAACAGGAACAGCAATGCAAACAGAACGCTAACAGTGGCGAAAGATACAACGCAAGCTGAATGAGAACAGAAAGGGTAAATCTAACACGGTGGCGTAAATGGGAACGGTGAAGTCATGTGATGTCTTGTCACATAGTAACATGGTGCCTGCAAATGGAAATGTCAATGGGCATGGTGACAGAAGTGAAACAGAAAGAGAAACATACGGTGAACACAAATGGCCAAAATAACAGAAACGCAAGTGCAAGTGAAAGACGCAAGGATGGACGACGTGGTCGTGAGAGACGCCAACGGTAAGTGAAACAGGCATGGAACCGCAAGTGAAAGGGCAATGGTAACAGTAATGTAAGGCAGCAGGCTGGTTTTCCCAAAAGCTGAATAGAGAAAGACAGTGAGTACAAAGAATGTATGCATAATAATGGGTATCGAGCAGAAAATGAGGACTTGGAATAGTAAATAAGTTATAGCTCAGGAACCGTACGACGTAGAAAACAAATTTAAAAGTCGTATGATTTATGACTGTCCTGGCTAGTTTTGTACTTAGCACCCAATAGGAGGCTAAGAATTTTTCTGACGAAAAGTCCGTATCTCGCACCATTTCCGAGATACGGGCCCTGAAAGGCGCGGCGAACGCCATAATGTTATCCTATGGGAAAAAAAGAGACGTTCGGAGCACCATAACTTTGCCTCCCTGTAATATTTCTTCACCAAACCACTGAAGGGCACATCTGTGGGCTGTTGGCTGTCTTCCCTCCAAATTTCAGGAAAAAGACCAAACCGTTAGTTTGCAGCAGGGATCCAAAGGATTTCTGTAATTCATCGGGCGCCTTAATGTTATCCTATGGGAAAAACCATCAACTTTGGAGTGCCGTAACTTTTCCACCGTGTAATATTTTTTCAATACAACACTGAAAGGCACATCTGTGAGATGTCAGCTCTGTTACCTCCAAATTTCAGCCCAAAACTCCCCACGGTTCTTTTGCAGCGCAGTGCCAAAGAATCGCTGTCACTTTCCCACAGATGGAAAACTACTGTCGCAATTTGCTAAAGCTTTCACAAAAAAGTTAGGCACTTTCGTGAGCACGAAAGTAATTTGCGAAAGTACTTTTTCCAGCAATTTGAAAAACATATTTGGGGTGTTTTACCAAAAAAAAAAGACATGGCAAGCATCCTCAGGGTCCGACTAGGTGAATACAAAAAGAATTAGGTTGCTAGAGGGTCCCAAATTTAAATGCCAACCATTTTTCTGATCACCAACTGAAAACAAAATGGCTGATTTGCGAAAGTAACAGGCCCATTTGTGAAAGTAAAAATGCATTTTCGACACTGTCAAACTTTTTGTTAACTTTTCCCATTGACTTATAATGGGAAACTGTTTTTTGAATAACTTTTGAACCGTTTAATATTTTTTCATGAAATCTTCAAAAGACACATCAGGGACCCCAGTCACATGTTCCCTGAAGATTTTGGGGTGGTCGCGCAAATCTTATGGCCTGTAGGTGCGACCATAGAATTCCAGAAAAGCGAACGCTGCGGCACAGATCACGCTAATAACTCCACAGCCGTATATCTGACCAGTACAAAACTTGGCAAATCCCAAGGCCTATGATTCTTAATTATGTATTCCAAATTTCAGCCAAATCTGTGAAACAGTTGCAAAGTTATTAAGGTGCAAAGTTTGGGGGTTTAACATAGAAATGGCTCCACAACCCTAACTATGGTAGCACTACCGTACTACCATAATATATATATATTTATGTATATACACATACATATATCTATGGAAAAAAGACAAAGGCAGGGGGTCAAAAGGGGGTAAGGTTGTTAAAAAATAGAGGGTGATGAGTACCAATGCCCCTGGTCTAGGTAACAAGCTCCCTGAGCTAGTAGCCTTGATGGAAGAGGGATGCTTGGTCATCTTGGCAGTCACAGAAACATGGTACACAGAAAACCATGACTTGGATGTCAACATACAAGGGTACACAATCTATAGGAGGGGCAGGGAGGGTAAAAGAGGAGGAGGAGTAGCTCTCTACATATGGGAAGGCATCAAAGCAATGGAACTAAAGGGTAAACAAGGAGGAGAGGAGGCACTGTAGGTCACCCTGGAGACAGGAAATGGTACCACAATCTGCACAGGTGTTGTATACAGACCCCCATTTCAGCAGGAGGCACTGGGCAAGGAAATGATAGAAAGCATCCTTAGAATGGCAGAAAAAGGGGAGATATTGTTGATGGGGACCTGAATATGCTAGATATTAACTGGAGCACCTTTATTGCAGCCACATCTAAGGGCAGGGTCATTCTCAATGCCCTACAGGGGGTATGCCTCAAACAGCTAGTATTGGAACCCACTCAGGAGGGAGCAATCTTGGACCAGGTACTCTCAAACGGGGACAGAGAGAGGATCTAAGATTTAGAAGTGGGTAGCCATTTGGGAACAAGCAATCACCAGTGTGGTTTACGATAAACACAGCCATAGAGTCAAGCCATACAAAAGGGAGGGTATTGGACTTTTGGAGAGCTGACTTTGGAAAAATGGGAGAGTACCTCAGAAAAGCATTAGCACCCAGACAAGGAGCAGGGGTGGAGGAACAATGGGGAAAAATTTAAACTGCCAACAGAGAGGCAACAAGCCTTTATGTGAAGCAAATAAACAAAACTAAACAAAGGAAAAAAAACATTATGGTTCTCAAAACAGGTGGCAGGGAAGGTTAGGGAGAAAAAGATAGCATTCAGGAAACACAGAAGGAGCAGGAGAGAGAACTGTACCACTTAGAGTAGAAGGAAGTGGCGAAGGCAGTAAGAATAGCAAAGACCCAAACTGAGGGAAAAGATAGTCAACTCAGTTAAGAAGGGGAAATAAAATCTTTTATAGGTAGGTTAGGGAGCGAAGAAAGACCAAGGGAGGGATAGTGAGGCTTAATAAAGGGAAGGGGGGTGGGCAGATGGTGACAGTGATACAGCAGTGATGCTGAATGAATTCTTCTGCTCAGTATTCACCAAAGAAGATGAGGGGGAGGTACCTACACCAAACAATAGAAGCACTCTGGATAGGGGGGTTGATACCAGTCCATTCACAGAAGAAAGGGTCCTGAAAGTACTCCAAAAACTGAAGGTGGACAAAGCAATGGGGCCTGATGGGATTCACCCCAGAATTCTAAAAGAATTAAGGGGAGAACTAGTGACACCACTGACTACCCTTTTTAACAAATCATGGGAGGATGGTGTGGTACCTGAGGACTGGAAGAGGGTGGATGTGATTCCCCTTCACAAAAGTGGGAGCAAGGCAAACGCAGGAAACTATTGACCTGTTAGTTTGACCTCAGTGGTAGGGAAGACGATGGAATCACTTCTGAAAGAAAGATTTGTTGAGTACCAAGAGGCCAGCGGGGCACAGAACCCAAGGCAACATGGATTCACAGGAGGAAGGTCATGTCAGATGAATTTAATAGATTTCTTTGACTGAGTGACCAAAGTAGTAGACCAAGGATGGGCTGTTGATGTGGCCCACCTAGACTTAAGCAAGGCATTTGACACCGTCCCACACAAAAGATTAATAAACAAGTTAGACAGCCTTGGAGTGAGTCCCAGGGTGGTAACCTGCGTAAACAATTGGCTGGACAACAGGATGCAGAGGGTGATAGTAAACGAAGTCCACTCTTAAGAAAGAGAGGTTACTAGTGGGGTACCGTACGGTTAAGTACTGGGACAGGTCCTCTTTAATGTCTTTATAGGTGACATTGCAGAAGGACTGGAAGAAGAAGTATGCCTCTTTGCAGATGACACAAAGATCTGACAACAGGGTTGATACACAAGGGAGGGTGGAAAGGATGAGAAGAGAATTGGCAAGGTTGGAAAAATGGTCACAAGTCTGGCAGCTTAAATTCAATGCAAAGAGGTGCAAAGTAATGCACCTGGGAAACAAAAACCCAAGGGCAGAGTACACGATGTGGGGGGGGGTATTAACAATAACAAAAATGGAAAGGGATCTGGGGTAGTCATATCAAATGACCTAAAGGTAGGCAAGCAATGTGAGAAGGCAGTAAGGAGTGCTGGGTGGATACTGGGGTGCATAGGGGAAGCATCACCAGTAGAAAATAGGAAGTTGTTATCCCTCTGTACAGACAGTTGGTGAGACCCCATCTGGAGTACGGCATGCAGTTCTGGAGACCCCATGTCCACAAGCATATAGACAGGATGGAGACAGTCCAAAGGAGGGCAAATAAAATAGTGCATGGTCTGCACCAGAAGCCATATGAAGAGAGACTGAAGGAGCTTAATATGTATACCCTCAAGAAAAGGAGGGAGAGGGGGGACATGATAGAAACTTTCAAGTACCTCAAGGGAATCAACAAAGTCCTAGAGGGTAGCATCTTTCAGAGAAAGAGATGTACAGGAACAAGGGGGCACAATTTGAAGATGTAGGGGGGATGGCTCAGGGGCAACACGAGGAAGTATTTTTTCATGGAGAGGGTGGTGAACGCATGGAACAGCCTTCCAAAGGGGGTTGTGGGGTCAAAAATAGTGGGGGAATTCAAGAATGCATGGTACAGATATAAGGCAATTCTAGAGGGGGTAGGAAGAAGTAGGCTGTTAATTAACTAGGATCTGCAGCTTATCCAATAGGTAAGGAAATGGGCAGACTAGGTGGGCCAAGCGGTTCTTATCTGCTGTTAAAGTCTGTGTTTCTGTGTATGTATATGTATGTGTGTGTATGTATATATATATATATATATATATATATATATATATATATATACACACACACACACACAGTGGGGTGAAGGATAAATGAGTGTGATAAAAACATGTATCTTCACTGTGGTGATGTAACCACATGAGATATTTCATGTCGTGACATCACGGCTTGAGATAAATCATGTTGTGACATCACCATTGTGAGTGATATTTCACTGCTTCCTGCAGCCCACTCAGTTACCATGGCAAAACGTTCTCAGGTGTTTCCTATCCACTGACTTACTCTCAACCCATTGCTGTGATCCTCTCAGCTTGACTGCAACCAGAATTCTAAAACAGGCAGCTTCACAAAGCAATTTCTTTCTCATTGCTGCCTGCACCTAACTCAGACTCAGTTACCATAGCAAAACATTCTCAGGTGTTTCCTATATTCTGACTCATTCCCAACACATTGCTGTGATCCTCTCAGCTTGACTGCAACCAGAATTCTAAAACAGACACCTTCACAAAAAAATTTCTTTTTCACTGCTGCCTGAAGCTAACTTACTTATCATTGCAAAACACACTCAGCTTTTCCCACAGAATTTGTAACACTACCAGCCCATTCAGAAAATCTCACATAGAAACAGCAAACAGAAACAGCAACAGAACACAAAAAATCATAACAATACTTTTGAAACTCATACTCCTATTGTATAAATCGAACACATGATGTGCAGATCTTGTGCTATGGAAAATATCTTCACTCCTGCATCATGAGCTCTGGATACTTTCACTAGTGCCTTCGGCACTCATGAGTATCCAGAGCTCACCTGCAGGAGTGAAGATATTTTCCATAGCACACTCCTGCCCATCAGGTATCCCATATATGTATATATATATATATATATATATATATATATATATATATATATAATGGACAACAGTCTTTACCATTTCTTTAATGGAACCAGTACTTTGCAGTTCTGACTGTGCAATGATCTGTGTCCAGAATGCTAAGCATGATCTAGTGACCCTTGATCTAGTGGCCTACCAGAACATTGCTTAGAGTTCTGTTCACAAATCATGATATAGACACATTTCTGAATGAATGGGTCCATGAAGAGAATTGTACAGAATGCTGCCTATAAAAAATAAAATGGTAACAATGAGGCTTGCAAATAAAAGGCAGACCAGGTTGTTCCAAGGCCCCTCCAGAAATTAAAGAAGGGGTATGGGGCAGGAAAGGGGGAGTAGGGAGGGGAAGGAGATAGTGACTTCACCCAGGGAAGGGGGGCAAACCTATTGCAGCATCATATGACACGTCACCTAGGGACTCAGGTGATTAGCTGGGGGCAGGACCAACAGGGGTCCTGATTTGGGGTCTTTTGGGGGTACTTAAGAGCAGTTCACCCCCAGCTAGCCCTGTTTTGCTGGAAATTACATCCTGCTTTCAGCACATCGTTGGCAAAAGGAATAGTTAAGGCATGGGGGTTTTGTGTTTGGCTAGGCCACAGCAGGCCATGAGATATGGGTTTTTGCTGGGAAAGATAATTGTTGAAATGCATATGATAAAGCAGTGACTGCTGTATATGTTAAAAAGGAAAATTATTTTTTTGTGTGGTAGGGTAGCTGGCTTGGCAAGGTTTTGTGTTCAAGAAGGTGTAGAGGATAGGTAGTTTTATAGAGCAAAGATTGATAGAGTCAGAAAATGTATTTTAAAAATGGCAGCCTGGCATTTAAGCAAGATTTTTTTGTGGGGTAAAGCAGGTTTTTATCCAACGAGGTTTTGTTACATTACAGTAGAATCCAGCCATGTGGTAGAAGCGCTGGACAGGGTCAGCGGCAGAACAAGGTTTGTTTTAGCAAGGCTAATAGGTTTTAAAAATAAAAAGAAAAGCCAGCCACGTGGTGAGAATGCCGGAGTGGCTTTGTGTAGGCATGGTGGTCGAGCAAAGAGACTAAAGCATGTGGGAATTTCTGGCTGGTAACGGAGGGGCCCTGTGGTGAAAGCGCAGAGAGTTGGTGCCAGATGGGACCAGCGGGTAGCCTCTGGGTGGTTTGTTTGGTCTGATTAGGCAGGGCAAGCAATCAGCCGCTGGCATAAGAGGGCTGGGTGTTCTTGTTTGGCCGCATGGGCGGCCCACGAGAGAAGAAAGGAGCGGTCAGTAGAACTGACAGGCAGGCTGTGATGGGCCATAGTCCCAGGGTTGTTTGGCCTCATTGGCACATACAGGAGAGGAACCATTTGTTGGCTAGCCACTTGGGCAGCCTGAGAGAACCAGGAGGCAGAGGTTGTATTTGGCTGCGTGGGCTGCCCGCGAGGAGGCTGCAACAGCTGTGTGGTCCAGTGTATATATATACAAAAAAAGGAAACTGTGTTGAGCAGCACTCGAACAGGCCAGCCCTGAGGGAGTATGGATGACTCTGGGGCGGGCATGGCTGTCAGGAAGCTCATGGCTGCAGGAGTACTGGGGGGCATGTGTCTAGTCTTTTAAATAAGGAATCAAGTGCAGAAGTGACTTTGCTGCACACAGGGGACTACAACATGGATGTAACAAAAGATCATGGAAAAACACTACCTATTATTGTACAGTTATGGTAGTGCAATCATACAGTTTTAGGATGTGTTTCTGATTGATGTGACTGGGGTGGTTAGAGTGTGTTGTGCTTTTGATTTAAAAATTTAATGACCTGTGCTAGCAAAGCCCAGCTAAGCCAAATGTTATGGATGGCAAACTGCTGGAAAATCTGAAGGCTACCAGGAAATTTTCTCAGTTTTGCTCTGAGGTATTGGAGAGTGAGCAGCATGTGTAGCTCGCGTTTTATTTGGGAGGGTCTACATTCCAATGGAACACCGTTAAAACGAGGACCGTGTGTGCTGTGGAGTGGGGAGTGGGGCTAGCCTGAAGCCTACTCAAGTTTTGCAGTATGGCTCAGTGGAAAAGGCACTAACCTGCTGATACAGGCAATGTAGAGGCACGAAGGCCGGGTAGAATCTCATCAACTCCCACGTGTGTATGGGGTAGAACTTCGCAAGGCAAATATCCTAAAAAAAAAGTAGATAGATAAGTGGGAGTTTTCAGGGTATTCCCCAGTGGAGTGGGGAGACCGGACAGCCCGCTGTGTTTGGTAGTGGAAGCAGCATGGGTTTTCAAAAAAATGCACAAAGGGGCAACCACAGGGACTGGAGAGCAGGTAGCAGCTAGGGGTCTTCATATTAATGTTGGGGCAATTCCAACAGACAAGTCGACTAGTATGGCTTAAGATTTAAAGGCATGGTAAGGCAAATCCAGGATGCTTGGAAGCAGAAAGAGCAGAACTGACCCCTGGCTGCTACCATTTGGGTGGTGTTGTCTGAACTGGTTTGGTGTGCATTTTCAGTTTGCGGGGTGCTTACCTGTGAAATCAATTGTGACTCAAACCGGTTTATACCATGCACCAAGGGAAATAGAAGGGGGTAATGGGTACACCAGATGGGCAGCAGGTTTGATGCGCTCAGGCCACAGTGGCTGGAGGTCAAGGACTAGAAATCCTCCCCCCCGAATAGTGAGGACCAGCAGGTGAGGGCCTGCATAGAGGGACTGTGATCATTGTTCTTAACGTGTATTTTCTTCCACCTATAGTATCTTCACAGAGATGGCACCTAAGAGGGTCCAGATGTTGAGCAGGAAGATTATGGAGGAGGAGGCAAAGTTGATGGGCCAGATGACGGAGCTGATGGCTGCAGCAAAGCAGAGGGAGGAGGAGGAGGAGGAAAAGGCACTGCAGAAGTGGAAAGAGTGAGAGGAGCACCCAGGAAGAGGGCAACTGAAGAAGAGACCAAGTTGGTCGGAAGCCAATCCAGCGTCCAACCTGGAGCTGCGGCCTGAACCAGAGCCAGACAAAGAGGGCCCAGAAGGTGGTAAGGATGGAGTGGATGTCTCCAATGAGGGCAACCTCAAGGAGTATTTTGAGGGACTTTAAGGGGATATGGGGGATGCGGGGATTGCAAAAATGGAGAAAGCATTGAAAGAGATAAATGGGAAAAAGGACTCCGAGGGGACGGTCGTGGAAGAGGGGAAGCTGGGAGGTAAAGATACAAAGGCCCCTTGGGTTTCACATTGGGAGACCACATGCCAGCCTCACTCAAGGAGAGGATATGGAAAGGAGAATCTGTGGATATAATCGGCCTGGTGGACAAGGAAACTGCCACAAAATACAAGCAGAAGGAGTCGGATGGAAAATCCGAGATGACAGTAGCACTTGCCATGGTAGGTCACAAGGCAGAGGAGGTGAAGTGGAAAGGAAGGAATTTTGAAAATTGGCAAGTGAGATTCATGGTATATAGTGCCATAGTTTTAGAGAAGAGATTGGAGCTGGGCATTCTGTTACTAACATATATGGTGACCATCAGGGATGCATATAAGGCCAAACTGGGGTACGGATGGCTTAGGTATGATGAGGCTTTCCAGAGGCAGATGGTAGTGGGGAGGAACTTGAGGTGGGACAACACCCACTCTGAGCTGTGGTTAAAGGCAATGTCCCTGTCCGGACAGGTGGTGGCAACCTGGGGGCATTGTGGGAGGAAGACCTCATCGGCTGCAAGAGCTGAGACATGCTGGGGTTTCAACAAAGCATCCTGTACTTGGGCAAATTGCAAATTGCAAATTCAAGCATGTATGCTTGAAGTGCAGAGGGGCGCACCCATTAACAAGTTGCAGGCAAGGAGGGGAGCGGGGAGACAAGGTAGTGGGCAGCAACAAGATCACCCCTTTTGAGGGGGCAGGGGGGGGCCAAGGCAGAGGAAGTGGGTATGGTAGGGGGATACAGTTCCAGCTATGGTGCGAACTAGTCAGAAAATAGAGGGCCACAAAAGAGTAGTACATTATCTAGATGATTTCCTCCTCATTGGGGAGAGTCACACGGAGGTGCAGGCAATGTTTGAAGGATTTCACAGAGATGTGTAGGTGGATTGGCATTCCCCTGACACAAGGAAAGATGGAAGGCCCGGCACTCAAGCTGGAGTTCCTGGGGATTGAGGTGGACATGGAACAGGGGTGTTTCAGGCTACCAGGTGACAAGGTGTCCCGACTCAGGGGGCTGCTGGCACAGATAACAGGGAGGAGGAGGGTGCCACTGGTACAAGTACAGTAAAGCTATGCTGTTTGGCAGTTCTGTCAGACCTGGTGAACATCTTTCCCTGACTGTACATGACATTCAGGGGGAATTAATTGATCAGGTGTTAGAATGTAGGTACCTGGGTGTTCTTTTAGACCCCTCATTGACTTTTCTTTTCCAGGTAAAGTCAGTGAAAAAGAAAATTCACTGTAGACTGGGCCAATTATATAAATTCAAGTCTTGTTTATCTTATGATTCTCATTTGAAATTGGCTAATGGAGTCTTAATGCCACATTTTGACCATGTCTCCTTGTTGTATGCTAAGTTGGGATCCAAAGAGAAACAAATCCTAAGTGTTGTTTATAACAGCATTTGTAGGCTTGTCTTGTATGCCCCTTTTTTGACCCACCATTGCCTTTTATATTCTTCATTGAAATGGCTGTCACCCCAGTTTAAATATGAATTTGCTCTAGGTAAATTGGTTCATCAGGCCATCTATTCGAATGGCTTATCTCCATTATCTGATTTGGTTCAGGTTCATGAAGTTCAGGTGAATTTGAAATTATTACAGGGGATAGCGGTGGTAGTATAAAGTACTAAAAATAATTATGGCCAATGAGTATTTGGCCACCAGGCTTCTTTATTATGGAATAGGTCACTGGTTCCATTAAGGTTAATTAAGTCCTATTCATGTTTTAAAGTTAAGTTTAAACAATATTTGTTAGCACAGTCAGTTTGTTCATGTTATTTGTAAATTTTGTATGTTGTATATTTATTATGTAATGTTTGTTATGTTTTATGTCCAGGTCTGTCCTCAAAAAGGGCTTCTGCCCAGGGTCCTAATCTGGTTAACAAATAAAATGAAATGAAATGAAACTGCTGGAGCACCTCAATTTTGTGTGCAAAGCGATCAGTCCAAGTAGGCATTCACTAGGAGGCTAGGGAGGGCAACGGGAAAGGCAAAAAAAACACACCACTGGGTGGACATTTTGAGGGGAATGTGTGGGAGGAGTTCCTAGGGCAGTACAATGGGATAATGTTTTGGCAGGATGAATAGGAATGCAACAAGGACCTGGAGCTCTACACCAATGCCTCCAGGGCACTCGGGATGGGGGCATACTTTAGAGGGCAGTGGATAGTGGAGGGTTGGCCAAGGCAATGGGAGGACATGGGCATCTTGAAGGACATCACCTTTCTGTAAATATTTCCGAACTGGGTGGCACTTGAGGTGTGGGGCGAACAGATGAGGAGGAAGTGCATTATATTTCTGGTGTGACAACAAAGGGGTGGTGGCGGTCATCAACAGGCAAGGCAGGAACACAGAGACAGTGGGCCAGATACTGAGAGAGTTGATACTGTTGGGGCTACGGCTGAACTTATCATTCAAAGCACAGCATATTGCAGGGATCAAGAATGAATTGGCTGACAGTCTCTCCTGTTTACGGCTCAACAGGTTCTGGAGGCTGGTGCCACAAGCAGCAACACACAGGACCAGGATCTCGGACTGGATGTGGGAGATTGGAGGGCAACCACCAGGGCACTGTACCAGTCAGCCAACACCTTTAAGGCTTACGACAGTGGGTGGGCCAGTTTTCAGGATTTTAGGACAAGACAGAGCTGGGATAGGGACAAGCCGGTCCAGGATGAGCAGATCAAGAGGTTCATAGTAGAGAAGTGGGAAGAAGGGATGGCGCACACCACTATAGTGGTCCAGCTCACCAGGGTGAGCTGGGTTTGTCAGGACAGGAGATGGCCAGATGCCACAGCTGACAGGATTGTCAAGAGAATGCTGTCCTGCTGACAGAGGTGCCTGAGGAGCAGGAAGGATGGCAGGCACCCCATTGAGGGGCAGCTATTGGACGGGGTGCTGGGGGCAACACTGCAAGTTTGCACTTCCTCACAAGAAGCATGTCTCTTCGGGGCAGTGCTCATGGTCATGCCAGCAGGTGTTTTCAGGGTAGGCAAACTGGTGGCCCCATGCAAGGGGATGCCTGACCTCACCACACAGCATGAGGGCATTAGGCTGGTAGGAGACAGGATGGACATTACACTGGCCAGGTCAAAAACAGACCAAGGTGGGCAGGGGACCACAGTGACATTGCTCTGGAAACCTGGAGCACCGAGCTGCATGGTAACCATGTTGGAGGAGCATGAGAGTCGCAGAGGGAGGGCTGGGGGCGATGTTCAGACATGGGGACAGGGCACCAGTCATGGCTTTTCAGGTGGGGGCAGTGCTTAGGAAGGTACTGGCTTTCACAAGGAAAGAGCCGGATGAGTTCATCTCCCATTCATTTAGGATAGAGGCAGACTTGGAGGCATCTGGGAAAGGGGTGTAGGTGGAGGAGCTGGAAAAGACAGGCCGATGGAAGTCAAACTGCTATAAGCGATATGTCAGGTGATAACAACTGAGACTCACATTTTTTCTTTTGTCTCCATGGCAGGTTCCAGATGGAAGGTGTATATTGTGGGGCACTCATTTGTGTACTGGGCAGAAAGGTTTGTGGCCACCACAGGCAGAGGGACACAGCTGCACCCAGATTCCGAATGCACAAAGGTTCAATGGAGGGGGATTAGGGGCATGAGCTTGGCCTAGCTGTTGTCCCTCTAGGAAGAGCTGAGAAGGCTATGGGGCAGACCAGACTGCAATGTCATCCACCTAAGGGGTAATGATTTGGGAGGGTTGCCCTGGGGGGAACTGGGACAGACAATAGTGGGAGACTTGGAAAGGATAAAAGGTTGGTGGCTGGGCGTGACGATCGCCTGGTCTGAGATTATGTCCTGGAGGATATGGAGGGGTGCCAGAGATGTCAAGCTGATGGAGAAGTTGAGGAAGCACCTAAACATGAGGGAGAAAATGCCTAAACAGGAAGGTGGCGAGGGCAGTTATCGAGATGGGGAGTGCACATCCAGCACAGGGAGATAGCATTTGACCAGGCAGCAGCCTACAGGTCAGATGGGGTGCACTTATTGGAATGTGGGATGTGCCTGTTCCTGAGGCCTATTGGGGAGCTAGTGAGAAAAATAATGCAGAAGGACTTTAGGTGCTAACCAGCAAGGGGGGAGCCCCACCATCCAATTGCAAATGGGAGGCAGGGCAATGGAAGAAGTAAGAAGGGAGGAGGGGCTAAAATAGGGGAGGGGAGGACCATGGGCTGGGGCAAGGAGCGGAGGTTTGGTGTAAAGGAGGGAAGGGGAATAGGTCTGGGTGCCAGATGCATAGTGTCCAGGCCTGGAGAGGAAGGCCCAGTTTAAACAGGGAACCGGCCTGGTTCTGGTGATGGAGGAGGTGGCTGGATTCAGTGTGTCCAAACCTGGAAGACCAGAAAGTAAAGAACCAACCAGGAAGAAGAGGAGACTGGAAGGAGAAGACTGTTAGAAGATAAAATTGTGGTTTTTGTGATGAATATGACTGTTGGGATGTAAAGAGATACTTGTGTGCCAAAATAAATATGTTGCCAATGAGCATCCAAAGATTACATAAAGTGGTGATGTGTGGCTTATTTCTGGGGGATCATGGAACAATAAGGCTTGCCAATAACAGGCAGGCCAGGTTAGTTCCAAGGCCCCTCCAGAAATTAAAGAGGGGAGGGGGCAGGGAGGGAGGGAGGGGAGGAGATAGTGACATCACCCAGGGGCAGACCTAGGGCAGCATCATATGACAGGTCAACCAGGGACTCAGGTGATTGGCTGGGGGCAAAAGGGGTCCTGATTTGGGGTCCTTAGGGGTACTTAAGGGCAGCTCACCCCCAGCTAGCCCTCTTTTGCTGGAAATTACCCACCCGCCCACCTTGGTAAGGAAGGTTTTTAGTGGCAGTTTTGGCACAAGGGAAAAGAAGCGAGCAAGATGATGAATGGTGCCCAGTGGGCTCTAGTCATTGGGGCAACTAAGGTGGTGCTGTGAAGAGGCAGCAAGTGACTTGAGGGCTGGGTGGAGCCCCACCAGTGGTGGGCAAGTTGGGTGCCCACTGGGAATATTTAAGGAGGGAGCGGTAAAGGCGTGGAGTAGGGGAAGAAGTAAGGGGGGGGGAGAAGAGGACTAAAATAAGATGGTGGGGGTAGGACCACAGGCTGACAGCAAGGAGCCCAGGTGTGGTGTAAAGAAGGAGATGGGGAATAGAGTTGAGTGCTGGATGCATAGTGTTCAGACCTGGAGAGGGAGGCCAGGTTTAAACAGGTAACCGGCCTGATTCTGGTGATGGAGGATGGGGCCAGATTCAGTGTCTGGACCTGGAAGACCAGAAAGTAAAGAACCAACCAGGAAGAAGAGGAGGCCAGAAGGTGAAGACTGTTAGAAGATAAAATTGTGGTTTTTGTGATGAATAAGACTGTTGGGATGTAAAGAGATACTTGTGTGCCAAAATAAATAAGTTTGCCAATGAGCATCCAAAGATTACATAAAGTGGTGATGTGTGGCTTATTTCTGGGAGGGATCAAGGGACAAATACAATTTGCCACATAAAGCCCTACTTTGGTTGAGTTACATAGAGATAATTTTGGGATATGAATATTATTTCAAAAAGCAGGAATATTGCAAGTAGTTATCAATCTGAAATAATGTCCTGTCCTTTTTAATATCTCTAAATCCGGTGTGGGTGTGGGTGTGTGTGTCTGTGTGTGCACGCATGCATGCACAAGAGTTCACATGTTTCTGTGTGTGTCTCTGTGTATTTATGTGTGTGTCTAATGGTTACAATCAACTGTTCAACAGTTGCTAGCACTTTGAGATACAGTTTGCATAAAAGTGACTATACAGAATCCAGATGTATTTCCTTATTTAAGAACAGCAGAGTATGAAAAACTTGTTTTTATGGAATTTGCTGTTAATCATAACTAAAATACTGCAATCATGTTTTGTATGTGCTCCAGTCTTAGAAATACAGATCATGGTTATGATGATGAGCACTAAAATATAAATCTTTGGTCAGCAGAAATATGTACTATACAAAATAATACATTGTATTAATCCATAGGCTGCAGACAGATTTAGAATGTATATGAATTTTGGACTGATATATCAGTCCGTGGCCCTACAAGGGTTAATTTGCCAATGTACTTACACAAGTCTATAACAAAAATCACAACCTCTGCTACAGGACATCTGCTGTTTTAGAATCATATTAATGTTCAGCCCCTGTGACAGACTTCAACCACAGTATTATTTTCTGCACATCTTGACTCAGAAGCCTTTTTACCTTTCCTGGGCAGCAGCAGTTTTTCCAAACATTCACAAACTGAAGTTCACTACATTATTTCATAATTCAGCTAATGCCGTTTCTGAATAATTTATATAGAATCTACTGTAAGCCCAACAATGTTAGAGCTCTTCCTGCTCTGGCTATAATGTGTTTTTTGTGAGACTGCAAATCTCTTTCACAGTTTGATCAAGTTTAGTCTTTTAAAGGGCAATGCATTTGCAGTGTAGTAGTCATGTCTCCTTCAGAGGGATACATGGAAGTTCAACAATAAATAATTAACAAAAATGATCCAGCACACTGAAATGGCTGAAGCAAGTAAATATATTTATCAGCTAACAGTGCTCAAAAGCCACAGGCATCCAAATCCCTTCCCCCAAAAGTCTTGTTTTGAAGCAAAACCTAACCTTGGAGTGCCTTTCCATAGCTATGATTTTTGTGCACTGATGTCCAACACATATTTCTATTTCCATCTGCCATTTGAGTCCACATGGTCTTTTTTGCAAGATATTGCAGGCCACTTGTGATGTTTTCCAGTAGCATCTTCAAGGCTAAGAGTACTTTGCCCTTCTTTGTTTTCCAGCAATTAATAGCAGTAAGTGCATACATGCAGTCAGCAATAAAACAGCAGTTAATAGACAGCAATCCATAAAACATATGTGCAAAACAGCAGTGTTAAACAGTAGTGGATGAAAAATAAAGTCAGGCCAGATGGCTGAGACAGGGCAGTAGAAGGAATTAAGGGGCAAAGCAAAAGTGGCGGGGGACTAAATAACTGACAAGGGGTTTGATTTGCAGAATCGAGAGCAAGATGATCCATTGGGCAGACAGAATATTTAAAGGTAAAAGGGCAAACACAAGTAGTACAGTATAAAACAAATAAATTGCGGGCTTGCTTCTATTAGGTCCAGCATGTGGCAATGGACTAAAGGAGAGGAGAGAAGTGTTCCAGAGAGTAAGGTGTCTCAAAAAATATGCCACTTGATGAACTGACAAATAACATTTAGGGGTAAGGAAGAAGTGAGGGCTAGAAAGACTTATGACATAGGCCAGGTGTTGGGAAGGTGGCAGGAGAGAAAACTTTTAGACAGGGAGTGTGCTATATCAGAATCTGAAGTTCAATATGCAATGCAATAAATTAAGTTCATAGTGAATTCATGTCCCTAGTACAGTACATGAGACTTAATTCCATTCAAAGCAGTTATGTTGTGCTGCTTTGTAGAAGAGCTAACACTAACCACAGGCAGTCACTGTTGAACATAGTCTTACGGTAATCCTTGCAAACAATGCTTGCCATGGGGATTATGATAATAAAAATAAGAAGTTATGCATATACTGTATATTGAGTTGCCAGAAAAAATAACTCTGTTTAAAGTCTTAGCTGTACAACTGTCTGCTGGTACTGTATAGTATCTTCCTTGTAAAGCTGCTAATGATGATTATGTCTTTATTGTGGTGGGTTGATAATATTCTACAGCCATGGAATAGTGCATTGCAGTGCTTTTATAAGTTGGATAGAATGATTTTGCTACTTGATTATCCTATCTGGCACTACCCATCCCATGAGAACCTAATCAGACTGCCACATCTGTTTAACACAATGCCCTTCAACCTTAATGGCAGACCAATTTTACTTCAAGCCCTTTTTGTAGTTTAATTTAACAATATCTTTACTCAAGAAAGTCCACTAGCAATGTACAATCTCTTTTCTGAAGGGTGCTGCTTCTACCTAATGTTATATAGTAAAGAAACATTTGGGGAGTGATTTGCACAAGGCTATTCAGTGAATCAGTACCCTACAGTAGGATTCCAAACTTTTATCTTCTTGCTCACAGTTTCAGGGCAGGAATTTCAGACCCCTGCACACAGCACCAAATGAGCACAAAGGCTGATGCATTTGACTGTCCCATCTGCTCCTGATTTTTCACATATGTTGGGTGCAATAAGTGCTAGATCATATTCTGGATGTTCTGACACTTTTGCCCAAAATCAACTGCCAAAAAGTGAGTCCAGTTATTGCAATTGAAATGGAGTTCTAAAAGTAGCCTGAGGCATCTAAACATTTCTCAAATTCTCAGGAATGCATTAATGAACTGGTCCTCAGTTCTCCTGCGAAATTGACTCCTGTTTTTACTCATTAGACAATGTTATCATTTCAGAGTCAGAATGGAAGAGTTTCCTCAGGTAATTATTATAACTATTTTTTTTAAGTTGAGAGCTTAACTAAATAGAAAGTATCCTATTCTGTTCTGGTTCTAAAAGGGAGATGTTTGGGGAGATCAGTTAGTAAGTGTTGCTAATCATCAGATATAAACAAGACTAGGACATCTATGGCTGCCTATCAGCATGTCATTACTTACATGGTAACATGCATACAGTACATACTGTGCATACATACCTGTATGTAATATACAATCATACATAGTAACGTAGTTATTTATGGACAGAAGAGAACCTAGGTCCATCAGGTCTCCCCTACAAATATACACACCTTAAGCAAGAATTAAAAGGTAAATTCATAAACCTGTCTGTTAGCCCAGCAGTAGGGCTACCACTCATAATGCCAGCAACCTGGCTTCTTGATTGAACAAAGGGAGTTGGGTGCCAGCCCACAGGGAGTAGAATTGAGTGCCCCAGAGGAAAATATTTTCACCTTGGTGGGGAGTGCATCTGTAGCCCACTGTGCTAGTGCCATCTTTGGTTAGTCAGTTGGAGTGGCAGTGCAGGCTAATCAGTAGGATGAATGGATGTGTTTTATGCTCCAATGCATTCTTGTTGCATGCATGCATTTAGGAGTACATTGCATCACTGTCTGGGAGGTGGGGACTTGGAGCAAATAATATGTGGAAAAACACCCTGCCCCATCATGACGATGCCACACTCAGGACTCATTCCTTCCCATCCACCCACATGAGGAGCCCCTTGTCACCAAATACAAAGTTGCTCAAGGTAGGGAAGTGGAGACCTACTAAAGACCCTACCATAGAGGTATCCCATGGGTAGGCAAACAGTCATGGTAGCCCAAACACTTCTGATTGAAGGCGCTATCATTTTGGGGTATAGGACCTTGTTACATGAAGGCAGAGACGAGAAAAAGACAATGTACACACCACATGCTGAACAAAGGTATATTTAAACCCATGGAATGTCCACTAACATCACAGTGGCTGCTGTTGAGCAACAGACACCCCTATGTATCACCGTCAAGGCTTCATGAGGAGGTGGTGCCTGAGTTCTGTGCACATCTTAAAAAGGCTGCCGTACTGTACATCAGCTCATACAAAGGACATTTATCATTTAAACCTGTGCTGTTGTAGAGTCCTAAAGTAAAAGTGTATAAATAAACAGCAAATACCAATGCAATCAAACACAGTTAATAAACTAACCCTATCAATAATTCCATGAATAAACTTATTTACAAATGACATAAAAAAAAAATTAAAGAACAATAGCAATGTATGTAATACTAATGTAGGTTACTAGTAATATTATCATGTTTGCTTAAGTCCATTTTTAAATAGTATTAAATAAGTCTACATTCTTTATCAAAAAATGGCCAGAGATAGACCTGTTAAGTATTCTTCCAACTGCAGAGTTATTTACTGCAAGGTGGCTTGGCAGAAAAGGAATGGCAGCTTAATTCACCTAGAGCTCTTCCCTCTGGGTAAATCTTTCACCATCTGTATCACTAAATCGCTCAGCCATGGCTCCTTACATCAATAATCAGTTTTAATACCCTGTTACCAGTATCTCCTGCCCAAAGTCATTTTGCTGCTGTTTTTTACTTTGTTTCTGAATTACCTCAGTATTCCAGTCGGTCTTTGCCATGCAGTTCAGGTATGATGGTGCTTTCCACCTTGGAGTCTTCCTCCTCCACTTTTGATAGACTGCAAGAGATAAGGCAGATGTTCTCACACTTGCTCACAGGAATCGATGAACTGAAGGAAGCTAACCAACGTACCGGAGCTGGCATCATATCACTCTTACAGAAACTGTTACCCACACCAAAAACAACAGATTGATCAACAGGATCTTAAAAACGCCTGCATGGAGGCCCATGTGAGTGAGCAAGACCAAATCATCTGACAACTCTGGGATCACATGGAAGATTTAGAAAACTGGGGTCACCAGAATAACTTACATATTGACAGGTTCACAGAGGACGTGAAAGTAGAGAACTCCACTGCTTTTCTTCAAAATGTTCTCCCCATTATCATCCACTACCAGTGGCTGACCCCGCTCAAGACTGAGCATTCACTTTGCTCCTTGGCCCCTACATCCAAGCCTGGTCAGTGCCCTCAATCAATCTTTGTCAAGTTCCTGCTGTTTCACATTAAAGAACAAATCAAGCAACTGGTCCATGAACGAGGGCCTTTATTGTGGCAGGGGCACAGTATTCAGATTTACTCAGATGTTTTGCATCCTCTCACCAAATGTTATCAGGTGTATACCAGGGCAAGGCATGCCCTAATGGATCTACAAGTCCCTTAATGCCTCTGGTACCCGGCCACCTTAAGTATTATATGGGAGGAGGTTTGCCACTCCTTCTACTCCCGCGAATATGCCAACGCCTTCATCAAAGATCCTGGCCCTCAGTGAAGCTCCCCTAGCAGGCCTACACTGAGGAACCACAAGAGATGGATGGAGCCCTGATTCCCTCACTCCACCAGGCTGAGGCCTAGGCAAAGCCCTTTCAGCCATACAATGGTGTTGGGGTGGACAGCCCTGATCAGACTCTTTGTGGTAATAGAGGTGTAAATGAGTCACAGGCATGTTGCATATCAGTAGTAAATCTTGTTTATTACACCAAAAGGAAATCACAGTTGTCCTAAGCAGTTCTTACCATAAGACACTTGGAGCTGAGCCTAGCATTCCCCAATACCCCAAGGAGTGAAGAAGGTCTCCAGGGGGAATATGCAATACATTACATTATATAGTGTAGATAATTACTATTGTAACCATTCATAAGAAGTGGTGTTAGATACATAAAATAAGCCCTATTGGCCAAAATGTTAGGTGGCTCCACAGTGTTATCTAGTCCTGTACAATATGTGCTAAGTCATCTACATCATAGAAAAATAAAGGCATAGATGGTACATGGAAAACACAGGATGTGGTGTAGTTATACACAAATCCAAAAGATGGCAGTGCAGACTGTATAATAATATATCAGAAGATTACAAAGACACAGGTGTCTTGGCCTACTTCAGCATGTACAGTTTCCAGGCACAGAGAAAGTAAAGTAAAATAATAATCATAATGTGCCCTGACTCTCTTGTATGGTAAGTGTCTATGCCCTATAAGTTAGTATAACATATGCATAATATAGTTCATCTAAGGTGTACAGATGGGATGACAATTATGGTATAAGGACCTCATATAACATCCCCCCTCCCTTAATTTGTTACTGAAAAGGCAACAACACTATGGGAAAGTAGTGAGAACAAGCTGTTGTTTACAGACCCAATGTATGAGCCTTGTAAATGAAATTGACTGTTCTCGACGTTGTTTGAGAGTATACCTTAGGCAGCAAAGTATTAGTATCAAAAAGATTATCAAAAATGCTTGTATAATAACAAAACCTTTAAAAGTCATTTCTAACCAAGTATTAGAAAGTGCATTACTGAAATCATCATCATGGATAAGAGTATTTAGTGCATCTCCGGGTGAGGAGATATTGTTACTGATGTGTGTATTCTTTCTTTCTATCAGGGATTTAAGAGTCAATGTGGACATTAAAGATAGGAAAATATTGAGATAGAGCAAGCAAATATTCAGGGTCACCATCAATAACATCTGGTTCCACGATGAGAACAGGAGTAATCACTGTATGGGCAATTACAGTAGTTTAATGAGGAATAAAACAGAAATTAGGATGCTCAGTATCACAAACCTTATCACCAGAGGAGAAAGATTTATGATTAGAAACAATACAGTACTGTCCATCAGAATTATAACTAATTTTAACAGTTGGTAGCCTCCAGTTCTGTAATTGAACTGGGCATACAAAAGATTGATTAGAAGTCTTGTAGTCAAGCCAATGAACCTCTTCCAAATAAGCATTGTAGAGATGTCCAGTGTTTGCCACTGGTGATGGTGCTAATGATGCTTCAGGGGTATCTGCATCATTAGAAGAAATGTCCTGGTCCAAAGTGAAAGACCAATTAATATTGTCTGACAAATAACTACATACCGGTTTAATGATGTCAAAAACATCACAACGACACAGATATCGATAACTGTTATGTACACAGCAGTCCCTATGAGGTGAGGTCCATTCTTCCAGGATCGGGTGGTACACCAGAAGAGGTGGCAGATTGATGCTTTCTCTGTAGATGTCCTCATCGAGATGCCCAATGGAGTCAACAGACGCAAGCTTATCAAACATTGCGGTTTGGGTATCAAAGTATGGTAAGCATACCATAAAGGCAACAAACATAGTATTCCAGACAATACAATGTTCAGCAGTATAACAAAGTCCTCTTTTGTGATGTTTTGTAACATATCCTAAATTTCTAGCATAGAAACAGGAATGGAAATTGATCGAGACATACACATTGCAATACAGGATGTAGCTCTACAATGTGGGAAATACCATTTAGAAATTCTTCTATCATGAATGATATCTGGAATATGTCCAGATTCCAAATCACAGCAGAGATTATTGATGGTGGTTATAATATAAGAGCAGAGCAGAGAAGTTCCCTGGCAATATATTGCTTGTCTGCCTCCTTATTATTCTGGAAAATAAGCTGATTTAATTTATATTTGGTATCATTAAAGCTCTTAGCTATATCTCTCATATTGTATACTGTAAATCATTCTTCCCAAGTCCAACCACACCATGTAACAGTGAGGGAAAAATATCATTTTTCATGGCCTCCTGGAATTTTAAAATGTGACTTTTTATTGCAGCAATGTCTGCCTGTTCCAGATGGACATGCTGGATCCGAAGAGTCTGGATATAGTGCCAGTTGCACCAGTAACATCAGCAGAATCAGCATGTTTCTTGTGTGATGCTGGGTTCTTTTTATTTGAGGGATTTGGTCTATGCCTAAATAAACCTAAATGTTCGATAGTATGTGTACCAGCTACTGGATCTTGAGTACGTGTTTGAAAGGCTGTCAGACTATTGCATAGTGCTGAAAAACTTAGAAGTGTTAGTAGTGGAACACATACCAAATTATGTCATGTTCCGATGTGTGAGGTTGAAAATAACAGGGATATGCATAAACTGTAAGTTATTAATAATGTACCTGGAATAGAATTTGTAGTGAGACCACTATGTGGACCAGGTTCCTGTGGGAGACATTCAGTAAGTTCTGCTTCAGTGGTAGGTAAAACAGACAAAAACATGGCAGCTGTAGCCATCTACAGTAATTGTGTGTATAAATTTTTTTGTGGAGTCTTGAGGGAACCTCTCACAAAAGGCAGGGTCAATCAAAGCAGTAAGGTTATATAAACCAGAATGTCTATGATTAGCTTGTAGAATGGACAAGGTACCATTTGGGGCAATTTTGATATTGAGACAACCATGGAAAGTTCATTTAGATAGGCAGGCCACAGGGAAAGTTTGTCCACATAAATCTGTTTGCCATTCAATTTGCAGGTAAGTTTTGTCAATGGCCACAACCAAGGCAGTGAGGTAGGCGTCCTTGCCTTCCTGGATGGTAATCAGTTTGTTTGGGATAGTAATACTAACTCCTTCTGGAATAGTAGTAGGAGGATGTTCAAGTTGTGGAAGGACGTGGCCCATCATGCCTTGGATGCACGGGAAAGCTCCTGAGATGAGGAGAATCAGGTGCAAGATAGCCATCTTGCAGGATTACCTGTAAGGAAAAAGAAAAGGCCAGTTTGTACAATTCCACCCAATGGGGTTAGGAAAAGTAATTATACTCCTTTGTAAAGTTTCAACTGGTTAGCATGCAACCATTTCTCAGTATGTTTCTTGTTCTGGAGTAGTCTAACTTGATAGACTGTGGGACTGAGCTTGTAGACAATGGGGTAGGGTCCTTCCCACTTATTGGAGAAGGATTGTGTGGGTGAACAAATCTGAGTACCATTACCTGATCTCTGACTTGCCAATCCATTTCTTGTGCGTGCTTGTCAAACTGAATTTTGCTCACCCTTACTCATTCACAAACTATATATGGGATTTTAAATGAGGGGTGCTACTGTACATGACATACATCAACAAAAACAAGTCAGAGCACACCCTGACTCCCCCCCACCAATGTAACAATAAACATAACTTTTTAAACTTGGATTGGCAGCTTACTATTTTGAATTCTAGCCCAGTAAGCAGCCAGACTTAGCAAGTTGCTACAGAGTTTAAAGAAACAGGTGAGGTGGTGCAGGCGTGCACACCTACTGAACCCATAGGGAAGGGAAATTTTCAAGCAATAAGTGAAACTTTGCACTATCCAAACTGCATGCATGCAGTTGCCAATATGCTAAGGTGGATAGCCCTGATCAGGTTATTTGCGGTAATAGAGATGCAAATGAGCCACAGACATGTTGCATATTGGTAATAAATCTAGTTTATTACACCAAAAGGAAATCACAGTTGCCCTAAGCAGTTCTTACCATAAGACACTGGGAGCTAAGCTTAGCATTCCCCAATACCCCACAGAATGAAGAAGGTCTCCGGGGGAATAAGCAATGCATTACATTATATACTGTAGATAATTACTATGGTAACCATTCATAAGAAGCAGTGCTAGATAAACAAAATAAGCCCTTTTGGCCAAACGTTAGGTGGCGTCACAGTGTTATGTAGTCCTATACAATATGTGCTAAGTCAGCTACATCAAAAAACATTGAAGACATAGATGGTACATGGAAAACACAGGATGTAGTGAAGTTATACATAAATCCAAAAGATGGCAGTGCAGACTGTATAATAATATATCAGAAGATTACAAAGACACAGGTGTCTTGGCCTACTATGTACAGTTTCCAGGCATAGAGAAATTAAAGTGAAATGCAAATGATAATGTACCTTGACAGTTACTCTTGTACAGTAAGTGTCTATGCCCTATAAGTTAGTATAACATATGCATGGTATAGTTTGTCTAAGGTGTACAGATAGGATGCCAATTAGGGTGTAAGGACCTCGCATAACAACGGCATACAAGAAGATAACCCTTGGATTCCTACATGGCACTGGAGGGGGAGATGCAACAGCAAGAAAAATGCCAAATACACTCAGATATCCTCCTCCCCACCCACCCAGCAGCTCCACAGCAGAAGCTGAAGCAGAGAGCATTGCACTTCATCTTAGAGCTCTGTAGAGAAGCCAGTTAGTAGTAGATATGCTCCACTGCATCACCTCTCCTCCTCAGCCAACTTTGAACTGAAACTCCCTCAGAAAACAACCTCTGCTGCAGATTCTGCCCTTGGCACTACAGAGATCCAACAGCCTCCGGAACTCAGTCCTTTCCCTTGCAGCACTCACTCCAACTCAGAGGAACCAAAAGTTCAGACCTACGCCAAAGCATCTGCAGCTCCTGCCTGCAATGAGGTTACTTCAACAGAACAAGTCTGAAACCTGGACTCTCATCCCCAGCAAGATGTCCAGTCTTTATACCAGTGAACTTAATAAGCTGACCCTGTTCTATGTGTGACTCCAGCCCTGCAATCAGAACCAAACACCCGTTTGTCCTTGGACTGCATTTCACCTTTCTTAAAGGGGCATGCATATTCTGCTGACTCTCTTCTTGGTGCATTGGAATACCTGCTTTGCATTTGGACATTTTCTCCTGAATAACTGTTTACATACTTTTTATTGAGCTTTTCTTCCTTTTATAGCTATTATACTGGAGTTGTCTTACCTCCTCTGCTAGGCGCCTTAATTAAGGCTTACCAACACTGGTGAACTTAATTGTTTCAGAATGCCATGTGTTCCACTGGGGGGTTGTTCCACTTTTCCTTTGTTTTACCTCCATTTGCACACATTTTTTTGTCCACTCCTCTAGTACACTGTACCTCCAGTACAATGCGCTGCAGTCTTTGCTAAGAATGAGCATGCCCTCCCTATTGCCAGCGCTGGAACTCCATGCACAAATTATCAGCAATTTACTTCTCATTTTTCTTACCTTTACATCACCCCTCCCCATCCCCTCACAGGAGACCAGTGGTGCAGTGATGCATATGTACTCCTGGGAAAGGCTCATCCTGGCCCAGCAGGATTCCCTATTCCTTAATGGTCCCCACCAGTTGGACAGGCACATTGTTTTCCCTCCATAAACAGTTTGTCAGATCTGGTGAGGCCATTGGCATGCACCCTTTCCACCCATGCTGCCAACCTATGCCTGTCTCAAAGGGCACTTAGTCAGTCCACCCTTGCACACAGACTCCTGCCAGCTGTTTAGGTGGTGCTTATGCTTAGGCCAGTCCTGGCTCATTGCCCATCCATCATCATCAGCAAGCTAAGTTTTTTTGGTCCATCCTTATCTAAGTATGGCTCTGTAGCTCACTGTTCTCCTCCCTTCAAGTTAAAGCTGCCTTTGGGTCTTGGTCTAACCCAGACAGGAAGGACAGATGACCACATCTTGGAATCTTGTCTTGCTACTTGGTTAGCCCTCTGGCTCTTCCACAACTTAAAAGGCAATGATTCCTGCAAACATTGTTGGCATAGAAGGATGAACAGATTTGCTTGTTATAATCTTTCTTTTAGTTTTTTTTTTTTTTTTTATGTTTTACCATAGTTAGGTATTTTGCTATATTCTTTCTATTTCTTAGTATTGTACAGTCTGTTTGACTTGAATGTTCATTGCTGAGCCATGGATTTGGTCTCGCTATAGATTTCCCCTGGTGTTGGAGGCCAGATATATTGTTTATAGCATGGGAGCATCAGGTTTTCCTTGTCCTTTAGAGGGCCATAGCAAGACACGGGTGCCCCTGCACAAGTATATAATGACAAATATTTTGTTCACTTTTTGGAATGTTAAAGGGTTCAACTCCCCTGTTAAACAGAAGCAAGTATTAGCACACTTGAAGAAACTTCGTGCACAGGACCTAACTCTCCTCTTTACAGGCTCAAACATTAAGGAGGGAATGGGTTGGGTTTGAACTCCACAGCTCCTTCTCCTCCTCCAAAAGAGGAGTTTTGTTGCTATTTCATAAATTGCTTAAATGCATTGTGCAGCCTCTAAGTCCAACAAGGAAGAGTCATTGACTCTTAGCTCATTTGATTACCCCAGATGGCCCATTTACCTTAGTCAATATTTTTGCACCGAACTCTGATTCCGAGCTTTTCTTTGCTGATCTCAGTGAGATTACCTAATTTAATCATCCACATTCCCACATAAATCATCAGAGGTGACTTTAATCTGACCCTGAACCACCTCTTTGTCAGATCCCACCCTCTCCAAAGAGCTCCATGCTAGGGCCTTAGTGGTGCTACTAGAGTTACTGCAGGGACATTCCCTTTTGGATGTGTGGTGTCTTTTCTATCTGGACCAACAGGATTAATCCTTCTTTTTTCCCATCCATCAGTCTGACAGTCACACACATTCTTGGCTTACCTCCCCTCCCATTACTGATACTACCACAGAGTCATCTATCGACCCAGTGGTTATCATTGACCATGCCCCTATAACCCTATCCATTGCATGGAGCTTTTCTGACCCGACCCCCACTCCTCCTCTTGTAGACTTGATGCCCTCCTCTTCAAGGACCCAAAATGTTCACCCTGGATCTGCAATGAATTACAGTGCTTTCTGGAGATCAATGACAATGGGGTGACCAATGACAATGTCCTGTGGAACACTGAGTCTGTATCATAAGCTATGTGGTGCAGAGATGCACAATTTGACAATCAAATGCCTCTTTCCTCAAAGCTAAGCTAATTCTTAGCCTTGTCACCAAGGAAAGTGCAGGGGATGATGGCCTTGAATCATTTTTCTTGTGGTTAGGCTATGTCCAGCTCACAGCCCCCATCCTTCACATCTTCAACCTCTCTATTACCACAGCCACTGTTCCATCCTGCTGAAAATCTGCCCATGTTCTTCCTCTCTTCAAATCAGGAGATCCTTGTGACTTAAACAACATAGAAACATAGACCTTGATGGCAGATAAGGACCGCTTGGCCCATCTAGTCTGCCCATTTCCCTACCTACAGGATAGGCCTCAGATCCTAGTTAACCAACAGCCTATTTCTTCCTACCCCCCACAAGAATTGCCTTATGTCTGTCCCAAGCATTCTTGAATTCTTCCACAGTTTTAGACCCTACAACCTCCTCAGGAAGGCTGTTCCATGCATCCACTACCCTCTCTGTGAAATAATACTTCCTCACATATCCCCTGAACAGCCCCCCCTCTATCTTTAAATTGTGTCCCCTTGTTCTTGCACATCTCTTTTCTGAAAGATGCTACCCTCTTGGAGACAACTACCATCCTAGCTCTATCTTGCCGGTTCTCTCCAAAGTGCTGGAAAAACTTATATACAACCAACTAAAAAATCACCTTGAAGCGCACTCACTCCTAAACCCAGCCCAATCTGGCTTCAGATCGAAGCACAGTACCATCTCAGCCTTGGCTAAAGTCTCTAATGACTGGATCCATGTTATGGACACCAAGAAGGTTACTGGTGCAGTCTTTCTAGACCTCAGTAAGGCCTTCAACACTGTAGACCATCACCTCCTAATCACCTGTCTTGCCTACATAGGTAGCCACTCCACTTACCTTACAGTGGTTTAACAGTTATCTCACAGGAAGGATACAAAAAATCAAAGCTGATGGCCTACTATCTGCCCCCTGGCAATTGCCAGAGGAGTCCATCAAGGCTCCATCCTAGGACCAATCCCTTTTTCCCTGTACATCAACAACCTTGACTCCCACATAAAGAACTCTAGTATACATTTCTTTGCGGATGATACGGTTTTGTACGCATCAAGCTCGTCCTTAACTGAAGTCAGGGAACCACTCCAAGCTGACTTTATCCAGTTAGAAAACAACCTTATCAATGCCAAGCTTCTCTTAAATGCCAAAAAAAACAAGACAATGATTTTCTTGAGACTTGCCTTGTCTGGTGCCCAACCTACCCCACCTAAAAACTTCATACTTACCTCCCTAGGTGAACCCTTGGAAGTCGTACCTAAATGTAAATATCTAGGTATGTGGATAGACAACAAGCTTTCCTTCAATGACCACATCAAGGATCTATCAAAGAGGCTTAAAGCACGCTTGGGTTTCTTCTTTAAAAATAGGACTCTCTTTTCTCTCGCGACCCACAAAAGACTTGTCCAAGCAACATTCCTTCCCTTGCTTGACTACGGAGACATTATCTTTATCTCCTCCCCAACCTTGAGCCTATCTAAACTGGACATACTCTATCACCATGCTCTTCACTTCATTACTAACTCTGCATACAGGACCCACCACTGTGTTCTTTATGCAGCAGTTGGGTGGCCCTCTCTTGCCACCAGATGCCTCCTGCATGCTGGCATTTGGACCCTCAAATTACTACTCCACAAACTGCCTGTCTATTTAACGTCTCTCATGCATATCTCGCATAGCGCCTACTCCCTAAGTAAATCTGACTTTATCCTACTAGATGTTCCCAAGACACGTACCACAGCTGGCCAAAGAGCTGTCTCATACGCCCTCCCAAACATTTGAAACAAACTACAAGCCATGCTGAAGCTAACCAGTATTGGATCAATTAACTCCTACAAAACACTAGCTATCTCTAAGTTAAAAGACATATGTAGGTGCTACTAGGCCCCCAATGCCATGTCAACTTCCTAGGTACCAACAGGCCCTCTACTTATTAAGCTGAAATGTACTGCATAATTTAGGGCAAGGTTAAAGCTGGGATGTACTGCATATATAGCATAAGGACTTCTATTGTGTATACCTCTTGTATTATATATCTTTTCTTTGTCATTCTGCATTTTATATCTCCTGTCTATGTAATTGTGAACTGTATGTGTATGTGCCTCAGGACCTCCTTGTGAATGAGCTTGCTCAACGGAGTCTTTCCTGCAATAAACTTGAACTTGAACTTCAACTTGAAGCTCACTCACCTTGAAACTCTGTTTAAGAAGGCTCCTCATAGTGGTCTGTCAGAACAGGTACAAACCAGAATATAGCTCAATTGCTTTCTTTCCAGCAGGGCTGAACTTGCCCTACTCTGCACTCACCATAAATACTGGGAAGGGGAAGAGAGAGCAAGTAAAGTCCTTGCATATAGGCTCCACAGGTTCAAGCTGACCACCACATCTCTGGGTTTGGGGTGAATCTGGGACTACCTGCACTGTACCCATGCAAATTAATGAAATTCTGGCACGGCAAAGTTTATTTGTAGGGCACCCAATCCCGGAGGCTCTGGGCACCTAACACAAACAAAGGCAGGAAGATCAGGTACAACAGAACAAAATAATAATAAATATCAGATATAAAAATTATTAAAACAGGAAATAAAGATAAAAACAGATCCAAAGGTTGGTCAAATACAACATCAGGAAATGCCAGAGAGAATAGATGGGCCTTGAGACCACTCTTAAAACACTAGACCGATGGGGCCTCCCAAATAAAAAGAGGAAGAGTGTTCCATAAGACCAGGCCTGAACACTAAAATCCCAGTTGCTGGTGGTTTTAATTTGGGTCCTAGAATCCTCATGGAGGCCCCTGGTCAAGAAGCAGAGGGATAGGACCGAGACAGCAGGTGTCAGAAGGTCAGCCTGATGGCCAGGGCCTAGTCCATGTAGGTTCTTATAGGTCAGTAAACTCACCTTGAAGATAACTATCCACCTGACCAGCATCCAGTGCAGAGCCCATAAAACCAGGATCACATGAATGGACCTAGAAAGGCCAGTCAGTAACATGGCAGCAGCATTCTGCACCAGCTGCAGCTGGCAGAAGGTACCTCCTGAGACCCCTAAAAATAAAGTGTTACAGTAATCAAGCCTGGATGTCACAAAGGCATGAACTTGAACTAGTGTGGGCAGATCTTCAGGCAGACCTAGAGGTTTGATCCTGGCAATGTTCCTCAAGTGGTAAAAACCACTTTGGACAACAGATTGACACCGGTGCTTCAAATGTCAATCTGTCATCCAGGATCACACCAAGATCTCATAGAAACAGAAATTGTTAGCAAATAAGGACTGCTAGGCCCACCCAGTCTGCTTGTAGGCCCTAGACATTGTATGTGGCCACTGACCCTATGTGATCAATAGCTTTTCATCACTCCCTCCCTCCCCTCTCAATGGATGAGGAAGACCCCCTCCTGGACTTGTTAGAGGAAAGCAAGTGGGAGTCATCTGTGGAGACAATCAAGCTGTCACACCAATTGCCCCCAGAACAGACCCAGGAAGTGAGGAAGGTTTTAGAGGATTTTGCCCCCTTATTCACAGCCTAGCATTGATGAACCCCCTTAGTGACCCATGATGGAGACATGGGGACATGAGTACCCATCTGATGGACAGCCTACCTGGTATCTGAGGCCATCCTAAAGGACATTAGGAGGGAGGTGGATGAAATGCTAGACATAGGGGTAATCCAGAAAACCCACAGACCCTGGGTCTCTCCTGTAGTCCTCATCCCCAAGATGGATGGGTCTAATCATTTCTGTGTGGACTATCATGGACTAAATGCAGTCACGAAGTCTGGCACCCACCCAATACCATGGATGGATGAGCTACAAGACAAGTTGGGAGAGGTGGCATACCTTACCACAACTGACTTAACAAAAGGGTACTGGCAGGTTGCGCTAACTGCCAGAGCTACAGAACAATCAGCCTTCATCACTATAATAGGATTATTTAAATTCTGAGCAATGCCTTTTGGAATGAAGAATGCCCCTGCCACATTCCAAAGGTTGGTCAACCAGGTGTTACAGGGTACTGATGAGTATGCTGTGGCTTCTCTGGATGATATTGCCATCTTCAGTACCAGCTGGAAGGAGCTCCGGTCCCATATGAAGGAAGGGTTGGGCAGGACACAGGCAGCAGGACTCAGTGAAAAGGCTGAAAAGTGACAGGCGGCTATGGCAGAGGTGGCAGACCTAGGCCATGTAGTGGAGTGGGGACAGCTGTGTCCCAACCAAGCAAATATTGCACCAATAGAGGTGTGGCCCATGCCTGAAACCCAAAAGCAAGTTAGGATCTTCCTAGAGACCTTGGGGTACTACTGAAAGTTTGCACCCAATTGCAGTACCCTGGCAGCTCCTCGCACCCTAGAGGAGGCAATCAATGGTGTAGGTGCCAGGAAAAGACCTATTGCCATGATGGAAGCACTCCCATCATGCCCTCAACCAGCCTTGACCACAAGTACATCCATCTTATCAGGGTTCAGTCACAACCAGCTGGAGGACATCTAGTCATTGATCTCGGCCAGGCAGATGTTAAACTCTTCCACCGCATTTGGTGTTGCAAGGGCAAAGGACAGATACAATTGGGTATCATCTGCACAGCAGTGAAAACCCACATTGTATCACCTAATGAGCTCTCCCAGGGGCAGCATATACACTGCAAATAACACTGGTGAAAAGATCGATCCCTGAGGTACTCCACAAGGCAGGAGCATTGGGGAGGAGGAGAGATTCCCCATCACTACCTGCTGCTTCCTGCCAGTGGGATAGGACTTGAACAAGCTGATTACAATGCTGTTGAGTCCACAGTACTCTTTTAGGTGATGAAGAAGCACAGTGTGATCTACAGTGTTAAAAGCTGAAGGGAGAGCTAGGAGAACAAGTACTGATCTGTCTCCTCTATCCCTAGCCCTAAGGAGGTCATTATGCACCCTGATTAATGCTGTTTCAGTGTTATGCCTGGCTCTGAAACCTGACTGGAGTGACTCATAGATGTCAAAAGCCACGAGGTACTCATCAAGCTGTTGTGCCACAATCTTCTCAACTACCTTAGCCAAAAAGGGAAGGTTGGAGATGGGACAATAATTAGCCAAAATATCCAGGTCAATAGATGACTTCTTCAGAAGGGGCCTCAGCAGAGACTCCTTCATGGAATCCAGGAAATCCACCTCCAGCAATGAACACTGGACAATCATGGTGAACATCGGGCCAATGGAGCCAATGCATCTCATTAAAAAATGTGTTGGAGCTAGGTCAAGCTCACAATTTGTGTGCTTCAGCTTTGAAGCATCCTCAATGACTTCAGCCACCTCCACCGGTTTAAGCTCATCCCAGACAGGTGGAACACCTCCACGAGCACCAGGTCAATTACTGTGATTCTTAACATTACTCAATGACGGGAACCCCTGCAAGATAGAGGACTCCTTGTCACCAAAGAGCTAAGCAAATCTATCACATAAAGTGATTGAAAAGGCTTTCTTGGGCTGTAGACAGGCTGGATGAAGAAGTCTTTGAATGGTTCAAAAAAGCTGAGATGGTCAGTTCTTCCCTGCAGCAATCTCCCTGGACAGGAACTCTGTCTTTTTAAAGATGATTACTCCCTGGTACTCAACATAATGAGCACACAGGGCCATTTTGTCTGCATCTGACTGAGACCTCCGCCAACAATGCTCCAACTTCTGACCCCTGATCTTCATCTTCTTGAAGTCACCTTCAAACCATGGAGACCTCAAGTGAGAGGTTATGGGTCATACATGGACTTTTGAGGTATTGAGAGATCAAGAAACCGCCCTATTATATGTGGCAACTGCTTCACCTGTACCCATCACAAATGCAGCATCTACACTAGATAGATCAGCTACTACCAATAGTCCCTCTGGGGACAATCCCCTTAAAGGGTGGTAGCCAACCATCTCAACAGGATGAGGACTCTTGGGAGGAGCCCCAAAGAAGAACTTCACCATGAAATGATCAGACCACACAACCTGATCATTTCTGAGGTTGGTTACCTCAAGCCCCAGTGAGAACCCCAGATCCAACATGTGGATGTGATGAAGGGCCATGGAAGTAATTTCTTGCGTCAGGCCCAGTGATGACATCAGCTGAAGGAGGCTGGACCCAAACTGCAAGGATTCATCATTGACCCAGATATTGAAGTCTCCCAGAACTAAACATCAGGGAGATTCCAACACCTCACCGCAACCTCCTGCAGGAAATCTCCCTCCACCCAGTAGGGTAGTAAATAAGGAGAATTCTGCAGCCTGCACCTGGACCCTCACACACTGCCACATATTCAAAGGATCTGGCAGTTCCCACCAGGTGCATGGTAAAACCCAGGTTAAATCTAAAACAGATGGCTACTCCTCCGCCCCTGTGTTCTCACCTTTGGCAGTGCACCACGGAGTACCCAGTATGGATGGCTGTCTCCAAAACAGGACCAGCATCATCACCCACCAGGGCTCCATAATGCAAGCCAGATCAACAGAGGACATCAAGTCCACCATAACTGTGGTCTTGTTCTTCATCGATCTGGCATTGCAGAACACTCCCCGAAGGGAAATGGTAGACGTTGCAACCCCTCTAGCTATCTGCTCACTTGGTCAGGTGGGAGCCCTGGGCACAGAAACCAGACATGTCAGCCTCTCTCTAGGATATATTATTACATTAACCTGTGTTCCTCACAAGTCTAGCCCACTTCTGAACACATGAATGTATTCCTTGACTCTCTCCTGATACCAACACTCTCTGCCAATCAGATGTAGGCCTTAGATAAGCTGATCATTGTTGCAGAAGTCACACAAGCTATTCACTTCATGAATAAAAACAAATCGCCAGGAGTGGATGACCGGCCCATTGACTTTTATCAAGAATTCTCTGACATACTTGCCCCATTGCTTTTCTAAGTATTCAGCTACTCACTTGACTCAACCTACCCCAATCTTCTACAGTTTCCACCATTACTGTTCTGCTTAAGAAAGGTAAATCCACTCTCTCCAGGCAACTATAGTCCTATTTCACTCATACATGCTAATGCTAAAATCATTGACAAAACCCTGGCCACCCGCCTAGAGGCATCCCTTCCTGACTTAATATATCTGTCCTGAGTAGGGTTTGTTAAGGGCAGGCACAGTACAGATCACTTATATTCATTTACCAACCTATACCATTTGGACCGATCCCTTGATACTCCTGCAGCCGCATTTACTATCAATATCAAAAAGGCCTTTGACTCTGTTGAATGGTCCTACCTTTTCAAATTGTTGAGTAGATTTGGTTTTTGATGTTACTTTATATCTGCTATCCAAACCATTTATACCACTCTTTCAATAGAATCCTGACTAACCAGCATATGTTCCCCCTTTCCCCTATTCTGGGGTATGCATAGGGATGCCCACTTTCCCTTCTACTCTTGCTACTAGCCGTGGAACCACTGCTGATCACCTTACATGCCAATCCTGATAATCCTGGCATATCCACCCCACAGCTAAATACAAACCCCTGTAATAAGCAGACAATCTCCTTATCATTACATCTGATGCAAGTAAGACTATCTTCCCTCTCCAGCACCTTCTCTCAACCTTCTCTCTTATTTCTAGGCTGCAGGTTAACCACTTGAAGTCCGAAATACTTCCCCTGAGCTCCCTATGAACTGCCAAAATATTTTGAGACACAGAATGGAAATGGCATCCAGAAGGTATTACCTACTTAGGTATCCTCATTACCCCATCACTTCACAACATTGCCCCAGCTAATTTTACTCCCTTACTGGATTCCCTTAAGGCAGAGGTTGAGCATTGGAAAATGCTATGTTTGTCCTTTACATGGAAATTCCAAGCCATCTAAATGATGCTCGCTCCCAAAGTACTCCATCTACTAACCCATCTCCCCTTACAAATCACAAATGGTTTGGGATACTGGATGGATAGCCTAATCACTCAATTTATATGGGAATGAAAACCTCCCCTTCTTAGCAGAGATAAATTATCAAGACACTGAAATGAAAGAGGGTGGGGGCTACCTCACTTCAAATATTATCATATGGCTTTCCTTTCAGACCATGTTCTAAATTGGTTCTCCACTGCTCATACTACCGCCCCACTCTGGGTCCATATGGAAGCTCACTGTCTTATCTTCTCCTCTCCACTCCCTTCTCTTTATCTAATCAAGTCCATGTCTGTTCACACCACCCCACAATAACTATCTCCTATGTACTGTATATTGGGAAAAATTGATGTCTTCCACCCAGTTCAACCCTTCCACTATCTCCATGGTCCCCTTTTGGAACAACCCTATGCTTACCATAGGGAAAGCCCCTATTCACAGGCCTGCATGGAAAGCTAAAGAGCTCAATCTAGTTCACCATCTCCTCACCCCTGGCCAATGTTACAATTATTCTTTTGAAGCCCTCAGAAGCAAATACAACCTTCCACCTTAAGACTTCTGGAACTACATCCAACTTAAGACAGTCCTGTCCCCACATTTCAAAATTCCTAATGCCTTCCAAAATGAACCTCCAATTATTAAACAGCAACATACTAGTTGGGGTAAAGCAGGCCTACTGTACAAACTCCTTCAAGATCGTAAATCTTCTCCTGCTACCCTCTTGTACCACCAGTGAGAGAAAGAACATAACATCTCCATCTTGCAGCAGGACTGGAGCCTATGCTGGCAGACAGCTCATGTCTCCTGCAGGGATATTAAGGCCCAACTTATCTAACTAAAAATATTACACTATTGGTACGGAACCCCCCCAGTTCCTTTACTCACGAGGCCTCTTGACCTATAATCGATGTTGGAGATGTAACACTGAAGAGGGTTCCTTTACCAACTGTTATAGGACTGTTCTCTAATTTGTTTATTCTGGGATGGAGTCATTTCTTTTTGCACTAAAGTTCTACCCTCACATATCTATCTAGAGGCCTCCTTAGTCCTTATTGGTCACCATCACTCTGGCCTCCCCAAAAATGACCTTGGGGTGCTTCGGGTCATTGCCACCACATTGATCACCAAATACTTATTAGAGAGGAGGTTGAGATCTGCAGACATCCCCACTCTAAATGAGTGGCATAGGGTTTTAGGGCACTTGATGACCCTTGAGTGCCTGTCTCACCTAGCTGTCAACATATACTCCTACTACTTAGAACTAAGGGCCCCCTATCTTAATCTATCCACCCCAACTCCAACCTCCCTACTGAGACCGACATATATGTAAGGAGCCTTTGACCCATCCTCCTTTCCTAGTCCCTATCACTGCGCTACCCTGTGGAGTTCAACTGAAATTGTCATGCTTACGGTTTAAAGGTTTACTCACTTTTATGCCCCTGCACATTCTACCTCATTGAAGGTGTTGAAATAGTCTGTCCTTTGTGAGTAACCCATGTCTTTTCAGACTAATGACTGTACAGTGTTACTGTTTTGATATTTGCATTGTATTCTCTCTTGTTGCTGGCTGAGATTGCTACTTCTTTGTACTTTGTGTTTTAGTAAAGAATTAATATAAAAAAGAAGTAATTACACTCTTCCTTAAGCTAGAAAAACTCCTAACTCCGGCAAATATGTACAACTTATATTTTCATTACTTTAGAAAAATATTTGGAATTGAAACAAGCACTGCAGGAGGCTGAACTCACAAAACTCTCAGCAAGCAGATTAGATAAATTATGCAATAGGTAGGAGTGGGAGCCATCCTAGCTGAAGGAGCTGAGAGGTTCACCAAATTCTTAATTAAAGAAAACACACAAAAATATGATGAATTAAATGCCAAAACTGAGGACCTTAAGACGGAACTTGGTACTCACCAAAATCACCCTGCTTTAGGAGAATTGGAAACAGTTTTGCAAACCAGACTGAGAAAATTTGAAGATGAAATAATAAAACAAAAACAAAGAAAACTGGACCAAAAGAGAGCTGATTATACAGAGAAAAGGATTTATTTCTGGAACCGGGGTCTAAGGTCAGTGATCAATGGGTGGTCATAGTCTGGGAAGAGGAGAGAGAGAATAATGGAGGTGTAAACACTGACACAGCAACTTATTCACACAACAGCTCACCTGAGACAGAAAATACTGAAAGCACAGACACAACAGCAGATAAAATTACGTATTTTTTAGCCAGAGGCAAATCAAACACCAAGTTAAAGAAAAAGACCCAAACATAGAAACATAGAAATAAAGAGGTTGATGGCAGATAAGGACCGCAAGGCCCATCCAGTCTGCCCATTTCTTTTTCTACCTTATAAATGTGCCATTGGCCTTTGCTCTGTCAGTGGCCTATCTATTCATACTCATCTGTATTGCTCACTTATGCCTATCCCATGCCTGTTTGAAGCCCTGCACTGTATTCATAGCCACCACTTCCTGAGGTAGGCCATTCCATGCATCCACCACTCTTTCTGTGAAAAAGAATTTCCTCACATTCCCCCTTAATCTACCTCCCTCTAATCTCATGCTGTGTCCTCTTGTCCTGCTATTTTTCTTATATTTAAACATGTTAGACTCTTTCACCTTGTTAATGCCCTTAAGGTGTTTGAATGTTTCAATCATATCACCTCTCTCCCTCCTTTGCTCAAGGGTATACATGTTGAGCTCCATTAATCTGTCCTCATATGTCTTCTGATGCAGTCCCTGCACCATTTTGGTTGCCCTTCTCTGGACTGCCTCAATTTGGTTAATGTCCTTGTGAAGGTGTGGCTTCCAGTACTGCACGCAGTACTTTAGATGTGGTCTAACCAGTGTCATGTAAAGAGGGATTATTACCTCCCTCTTATGACTTGTGATACCCCTACTAATACACCCTAACATCCCCCTAGCCTTACCTACTGTTTTAGAGGTCTGCTTGGATGATTTCAGGTCATCGGTGATGATGATGCCCAAGTCTCTTTCTTCCTTTGTGACTGCCAGCAAATCCCTCCCAGCCTATAGGTGGCTTCAGGGTTTCTCTTCCCTATGTGCATGATCTTGCACTTTTTTGCATTAAATCCCAGTTGCCACTCTTCTGACCATTTTGCTAGTTTATCCAGATATCTTCTCATTCTGCCCACCCCATCTGGATCATCTACTCTGTTGCAGATCTTGCTGTCATCTGCAAACAGACAAGCCTTACCCTCTAGTCTATCTGCAATGTCACTAATGAAGATATTGAAGAGGACTGGCCCCAGGACTGATCCCTGAGGTACCCCACTTGTGACTTGCATCTCTTCTGACTGTATACCATTTACCACCACTCTCTGATTTCTGCCTGTCAACCAGTTTGCCACCCAGTTGACCAACTTCTGACCCACCCCGAGCCTACCCAGCTTATTTATCAATCTTCTATGTGGAACAGTGTTGAAAGCTTTGCTGAAGTCAAGGTAGGCGACATCAACTGCTCCCCCTTGGTCCACCACTCTGGTTACCCAGTCAAAGAAATCTATGAGATTAGTTTGACAGGACCTTCCTTTTGTAAACACATGCTGTCTTGGATCCTGTGCCCCTATGGATTCCAGGTGTTGCACTATCCTTTCTTTAAGGAGTAGCTCCATTATCTGCCCACTACTGAGGTAAGACTGACTGGTCTGTAGTTCCCTGCCTCCTCCCTGCTACCACTCTTGTGGAGCAGGATCACAAGAGCCCTTCTCCAGTCTTCTGGGACCTCTCCTGTGCTCAGAGACTCACTAAACAATTCTGCTAATGGTTCTGCTAGTTCCACCCATAGCTCCTTAAGTACCCTGGGATGTTTGCCATCAGGTCCCATTGCCTTGTCCACCCTGAGCTTAGCGAACTCTTGTAGGATCCTTTCTTTTGTGAAGAGAGTACTGCTCACCTCCCTCCCCCCTGTGTCCATGGTGCTGAGCTGTGGGCCCTGCCCTACCTTCTCTTCAGTAAATACTGAGCAAAAGTATATATTTAGGATAGATGCTTTTACAAGGTCCTCCTTCTCACATGCGCCCTTTTCTCCTTTGAGCTTAGAAATACCACTTCTGGACTTTCTCCTTTCACTAATGTATCTATAGAGAGTCTTGTCACCTTTTTTTACTGTCCGTGCTAGTGTTTTCTCAGTTTGGGATTTTGCCTACCTTACTGCCTTCCCTGCTTCCCTTAGGGCAGTTTGGTATGCCTCCCTATCTTCATCCCGCTGTGTTCCGTTATATTTCCTGAAGGCCAGCCTTTTGGCTCTGACCTTTTCTGGAGGTGACCTCTGAGATCATAGAAGTCTTCTCTAAACGTAAACCCAAGACAAGCCAAGAAGTGGTTTCCTTCTTCTTTTGCACTTCCTTTTCTGTGTAACACAATGGGATGTTGCTTCAAGTATTGCATCCTTAATGCTTGCCCACTTTGCCTGTACCCCCTCACCTGTGTTTCTTTTGCCAGGGCTAGCTTAACTCTGTTGACCATCTTATCAAAGTCAGCTCCTCTGAAGTCCCATATTTTTGCCTTGGAATGGGATGATTTAGATGTAGTGGCCAAATTGAACCATACCATGTGATGGTCACTGGCCCCCAGGTGACCTTCTACCTGGAGATCTGTGATCCCTTCCCTGTTAGTCAGTACTAGATCTAAGATAGTCCTGTCTCTTGTGGGTTGTTGTACCAGTTGTTTGAGGCCCTCCTCCTGCAGGGAATCCACCATGTGTCTAGTTCTGGCAAATGTTCCTGCTGGTATTGACCAATCTGTATCCAGCATGTTGAAGTCTCCCATTATCAGAACCTCCCCTTTAGCTGTCATGTTTTGTATATCTTCTAACAGTAATGTGTCTATGTCCTCCCCTGGTCTGGGGGCCTGTAGACAACCCCAGTTCTTATGGCTGTCCCATTTCCTGTTTCCAGGGTGACCCACAGTTCTTCTGGCTCCTTATGTATTCTGAATTTCTGTAGCTTTGATATTTTCATTGACTTACAGGGCCACTCCACCCCCCTTTTTGCACCTCGGTCTCTTCTGAACAGTACATAGCCAGGTACTGAAGTCTCCCAAGTGTGGTTACTGGTAAACCATGTCTCATTAATTGTTACTATGTCCAGTTTAGCCTCTGACATTATTGCCTGCCAGTCTGGGATCTTATTTCCCAGGCTGTGAGCATTTGTGTACATGATTTTCCATTGGCCAGATTTCGGTGTTAGATGTTGGGTGAGGTTTGGCATTTCCCCTGTGCATCATATGGGGAGCTGGACCTTTTTTCTTACCTGGTGATGCAAATAAACTGCAAACATGCTGAATCCCTGTTTGACCACTAGCTGAGGGGGGAAGTGTGTTCTTCCTATTCGACATATGGGGTGCTGCACCCCTCTCCTCATTTGCTAGTTTAAATATTCTGCAAAGACATCAAGTTTCTGCCCCAATGCACTGACTCCCTCCTTAGTCAGATGCAGTCCATCAAATTTAAAGAACTTTCACTCCCAGAACTGTTGCCAGTTCCCTACAAATCTGTGTCCTTTTTCCTGACACCAGCCCTTGAGCCACATGTTTAGCTCCCCTATCTCCCCTTCTCTGACTTTCAGTCCATCTGCTCCCCCTCTCCCAGACTGGCAGAATCTCAGAGAAGGAGATGTTGGATGAAATGGATGATAGTTTGTCACCCAGCCTAGTCAGGTGTTCCTTGGTTTCCACAACTGACCAGCCGATGAGATCATTAGTCCCTATGTGTACCAGGATGTCAATGTTTTTTCCTGCTTTGGGAACAATTTTAGCAATGCAGTCAGTGTCTCTCCATGCTGATGTACCTAGGAGACATCTGACCATTACCCCTGGCTGGAGATGGGTATCAACTCCCCGAATCATGGAGTCTCCTATGATAAGAAGTTTTTTGGATTTCCTCTTTGCTTTTTTTGTTTTGGTTCCTGATTTGGGCGAGTTTTGTTGTGCTAGCTCCTATTCTGCAGTGTCCTGCTCTGCAGTGTCCTCTGCCCCTTTGTTTGATTTTGGAGATAGAGGCAGATGCCTGTTTGTAGTGTTTATATGGTTTTTGAGGTAATATGTTGGTGAGCACAGAGTGATGTGGCACCCGATTTGCCCCTCCTAACCACCTGCCAACCTCCTGGACCAACTACCCTCTGCAGCCGAGGTTCTTCTGTTGGATGCTGGGGAAATGGTGGGTAATTCTTATAATATATTTCCTCTTGAATATGAAATTTGAGGCACGCAATCTCTGCCCATGCTGCCCGGAGCTGAGCCCTAAGATCTCCAATGGCCAAGCATGTAGGACAGTGTCCTAAATCCTATAAGACTGTCCTTCTGAAAAGTGTTCTGCAGTACCTGCAGTTAATGATATCCATTCCAGATAAGTTGCTGGGTTTATAACCTGGTCAGAGTAATTAGAAGGAATAAAATGCAAGTAATGGTTTGATTTTGTGTTTTGTTTTTCATATAACTTGTTATAACAAGTTAAATTACTAGTGCCCCTGTAAATGAGCTCACCTTGTGGATGCCCCACTGATCTGCCCCTTCCTGCATTGCCACAGGAAATGCCACAACTATGGTACCCTATAAAAGGAGTGTAGTATGGGGTGGTTGGGCCCTTCCACTGCTGAAAAAGAAGAACCACTGATGAAAGAACAAGGAGGTAAAAGCAGAAACAATCAGTCAACAACAAATGCAGTAACCCTGAAAGCTTATCCTAATGTTAGATAAAACTATAAAACCTGTATAGCACCACCTGTAATAATTTCAGAGAAGATATACCCTGTAAGAAACACTTTGCTACTGAGAAAAATAAAGCAGTAACAGAAGATATACCTTGCAAAAAGACAATTTGAATCAGACAATTACAGCAGTAATCTGTTAGCACACACCTGTAGGTACACCTTGTAATAATGCAGAAGAAGGTATACCAGCAACAACAATCTGAATCAGAGAAAAATAAAGCAATGAAATGTTAGCAACAAACAGAATCAATCCCTGTGAGTACAAAATAAAATAACAACACACAGTAAATCTGCTTAGCCAAAAGAAGTCTTAGTCCATTTCCCTTGCTCTGGTAAGGTTCTCTGCTCTGTCCTTTCAAGCAATCTTAGAAGGAAAGAGCTCAGGTGAAGCTAGGTGCCTTGGCCAGCAAACCAAGTCTTCTACCAAAAAGGTAAAGATGCAAAAGGAGATTGAAGAGAGGCCATAGATGAAAGTATCAAGTTGAGGAAGAGAATGGTCCAAAGAAAATAGTCAACCTAAGAAATAGAGAACTAACTGAAGACCAGATTAAATTATTATCTAAAGGCCTTTCCTTCTTCCAAACACCACAGTGTAATATATTTTAAACATAGGTGGACTTGCTTCATTAATTGTATAATTCCATCTCATGGTGCTTTTTGTAAAAAAAAAAAAAAAAAAGATATTAAGCAACTGAATAAGGTAAGCCAAAGAGAAACAATAATTGAGAAGCAAATGGCAGAAGAGAACCCAGAAGACACTTCAGAACTGAATGCAACTGTTATTGATCTAGTAGCACTACATGAAGAACAGTATCTCACCCAAGAACTGGAAACCAAAATCTTAACTAAGACACGATTAACAACAGATAGAGGGACATAATTCCCCCACAAACATGGGTAACCATTCCGTGGACCCACAGCTAGATATCGCAAGGATCTACAGTAGCAGTTTTACAAATGCCTTAACTAAATGAAGTTGACCTTATTAATTCAGCAACAGTAGGGGAACGGTTCAATTTGGTAGCTTGAATCATGGTATGCCTCTGCCAGACTCAAACTGGGGTCTGGATAGAAAGGATTTGCACGAGGTAAGGAAGGAGCTTTTTAAAGGTACATTGGCATATTGCTTCCTTAGCTTAAACCCAAATATAAAGATCTTTCAAAAAGTCATGTTAAGAGAAGCAAATATTATAATCTGATCAGCCAGTAAAACATACATATTAGGAAAAGTCTAACATCCTCTGAAGAACAGGCTTTAAAAGAACTGTTAAAGATGAAGGACCTTATCGTAAAGTCAACTGACAAGTAGGGAAATATTGTTATGATAGAAAGTAAACAATATGAGAAGTACATGATGGACTTGTTGAAAAATTATTGCAAGGCTTTGCCAGTGGTTCAATGGACTGAGCAACCAATCACGCCCCTGCCTGAGCTATTTAAAGTAATTTCTTCCTGCTTCTTTCAGAAGCATGTTTTGTTTGCCCCAATGGAGACTCTGTTGGACTCTGCCTTCCTCAGCCTGGGTCTCTGCCCCCCACCCCATTTTTCTGTGTTTGACTCCCTCCTCTAGTGCTTTTGGATAGTTTGATTGGTTTGTGCTGGTCTTTTTGCTGGTCTGTGTTTCTCTTGCCTTTAGCTTTTGCCTCCAGCTTCTGCTTCTCTCTGTTGTCTGTGTCTGGATCTCTTGTTATACTGTGCTTGTATTTCTTCAGTTTTACCTTTTTGTGAGGCTTCTAGTTTTCCTAGCATCCTGTTCCTCCCTTTTGCTTGCATTGTGCTATGTAAGTGCTTTGTGCTATTCTGGCTCCCATTTACTTTTATCATACTTTCAGTAATCCTTCAGTTTACTTGCAGTTGTTATCTGTGTGCTATTCAGCTCCACTTGCAGTTTCCCCTGCCTGTAGCTCCATTCTTAATTGTTTACATCTGGCTTCACTCAGTGATTGGCTTCACTCAGCACTTACAAATCCCAACTTTTCATTCTCAGTGTGCTGGCTTTTCTAGCAGTTTCCTTGTTACTGTCTACCATTTACTCCTGCTTTCTAAGCAGTTTAAATCCTTTTTGCTGCTTCATAAAATTTGGAGCCTGCTCCTTTAATTTACACCTAGCTTCCCTCAGCCTACCTTCTGCAATGACATTCTGAATTTTACAATTTACTTCATGCAGCAAACATATATGTAAATTTATGATTTTTTACTTGTTATTACCAGTTTGCTCAGCAAGAAGCAAACATACCTACATGCTGTTACTTTTAACTTTGCTCCTTAGCAGATTAATTCCACTGGTATAACTCCCTCCCTGCCAGTGTCTCAAACTCACTAACCTTAGCTTGCTTTAAGCCCAGGCTCAGAAACTTCCTGCTTAGCTCTCGCAAATGCAACTGCCGCTAGCCTAGTGTAAAAAAAAAAATATATACTCTGTTTGACAATGCTCACTGAGCGGCTCCCCCCTCTCCTTCCTTTCCCTACTAATTCCTCCTCCCCTATCTCCCTCCCTTCTACTCCCACCAGTCTCCCCGACCATACGTTTGCACCTTTTGTTATCTTTTGCTCGTTGGAGATTGTATTCTATTGTAACAAAATTGTAATTGAACTGTAACTTTTTTGTTTGTAAGTACTGTGTCCCTTGTACTACTGTTCTGATGTCCTCTTTGTGACGAGGTACCTTTGTAAATGAGCCTCTGGCTCAAAGGTTTCTAAACTGATGTTTAACTAAATAAATAAATAAATAAATAAATAAATTCATTTGTACTGCATTCCTCCTTAGCAATTTACTTAGTTTTTGTTGTGTTCCTCCTGGACAGCATATCAGTATTTCTGTGGGGACACTGTATTTGAAATTTTAGAATTGTTCCCGCTTCTTCCTGTCATGGTGTCCTTGTGGTCTGCTTGTGTCATCAGTTATTCTCATGGCAGGAGATAATGATGTCACAGTGGAGCATTGTGGCTTCAGGTTGGGAATAGGCTAAGCAGTCAGAAATACTGCACTGTATTGTACATTTGAATTTCACAATCATTGGCTAAATGTTTTCATATTATTTGCTTGATTGAAGATGAACCGCAATACAGCCTTGAAGGAGCACATGCAATACATTATATACCTTTTCTGACTTTCAGCTTCACTCTTTTGAAGTTTAACTGCAGCCATTCTCTGTAATTTTTTTTATTTTTTTTATTTTTTTTTTAGTTTAGTTTTTGTTGACCGGGTAAGTGCACTAGACAAATCCTGCCTATTTTCAGGCATGACCCGGGGGAGGGGGATACAGATGAATTCCAACTGACCTTGATCCAGATTAAGTTGTTTTGGTATTTTTAGTGAATGAAGGGAATTTGGCCAGGGCACCGGGGAAATTCCCCTACTCTTTCGATAAGTGCCATGGGATCTTTAACATCCACCTGAGCTACCACCAATCCAGGCAGATGGGACCTCGGTTTAACATCTCATCTGAAAGACGGCACCTCAGAAGTGCTGCACCCTTCTCATGCTGCACTAGTGTCAGTACTGGGATATTAACCCAAGTGCCAGATGTGGGACCTGAACCCACAGCCCTCTGATCTCCCAGCCTCAGAGGCGAGTGTGCTACCTATTGAGCCACTGACACTATCTGACTGGCCTGTCTTACAAAAGAAGTCCACGGCTTCCAAATCTAAGTGTCTGCCCTAACCTCCATAGTTCTGGGATAGTATTTTTTATTTATTTATTTATTTATTTGCTTTTGTTAACTGGGTAAGCACACTAGACAGCCAAGTGCCTATTTTCAGGTGCGACCCGGGAGATTACAAGATACATACATGAACATCAGGCAAATACAAGTGAAGGATTACATTATATAGAATTAGCACAACAGGGACTTTAGAAGCATCAGATTTCATCAGCCAAATAGTAAATATTTTTTTTTTATTGTTTAACCAGGAGTGGCACACTAAGCTGAATGCTTTTTTACAGGTGCAAACTGGGAGCACAGGGAAGTTAAGTGACTTGCTCTGGGTCACACAGTATGCAAGTGGGGGCTGTGGGATTCAAACCCAGGTCTCCAGATTTGCAGCTCAGAGAACAGTACATATTTAAATATTATGTGTAAAGCTTATGAATTCAAACTGTAATGAAAATTAAATTTCTTTCATAGGCAATGTGTTCTGTTTCAAACTTTTTGGGGGGGCTTGCAGTTTCATTGCTACTTCTAGTTCATATCTCCCATATTAAAATCACGTGTGCATGAAGATAACAGAATGTAAAAATGTAACAGACTCTGTATTATTACATTGTCTGATATAGTCTCCCAGGTCTTGTGTACTGTCTCATCCTAGATTTCTGCTGGTTTAGCCTGTGGCCTGCGAATCCACCAACATTGGTCCCATGTTCCATATTGTTTATCCAGTGAGTCCTGTATACTGACCTGCCCTAGATTTATGTTGGTTTAGCTGGTGGCCTGTGAATCCACCAACACTGGTCCCATGTACCATATTGTTTGTCCAAAAACAAAAAGAAATTCTGTCTAACCTATGTGCAGGTTAGTCCTTTTGTGTTTGATATAATCAGCTTTCCCACAATGGATGTGAGGCTTACCAGTCATTGATGAAATGACCGGTAAGCTTCGCATCCATTGTGGGAAAGCTGATGGAGACAATCCTGAAGGAGAGGCTGGTTTCCCTCCTAGAGGGTAATGGGCTGCAGGGCAGCAGACATCATGGGTTTGTCTCAGGCACATCCTATCAGACCAACCTGGTGGAGTACTATGACTGGCTAACCAGGCAATTAGACAGGGACCATGCAGTGGATGTCCTGTACCTTGACTTCAGTAAGGCATTTGATTTAGTGCCACATGGGAGGCTACAGAACTACTCTCAAATAGAACAAGAAGCTCTCAGCATAATTTCTGGTATCAAGAAATTCCACAAATACCTCTATGGGCATAAGCTCACTCTGATTACTCACCATAAGCCCCTGCTGGTTATCCTAGATCCTAAGGCTTCAATACCTATGTTGGCAGCACTAAGGATGCAACGTTGGGCTCTGCACCTGTTAGCCTACGACTATGACATTGAGGATCGATGATCACAGGATCACTACAATGCTGATGCCTTATCCCAGTTGCCCTGTGATGTAAAGCCAGAAGATACAGCGGAAAGTGCAGTTTTCCAAATTTCTTATCTGAAATATCTACCTGTGGGTAGCGAGGACATTGCAGCAGAAATCAGGCATGATCCAGTGCTAGCAAAAGACTGGGACTTCACCTAAAGGGGATGGCCTAATTACATTCAAGACAAATCTCTGCAACCTTATTTTGACAAGTGAGAGTAATTATCAATGGACAAAGGCTGTATTCTCTGGGGTCTCAGAGTGGTTATACCACCCAAATTCAGACAACTCCTTCATGAGCTTCATTAATGTCACCCTGGAGTCAGTCATATGAAGACTTGCACATGAAGTTACCTTTGGTGGCTTGGCCTCTACCAAGACATCCAAGACCTGGTAAACAAGTGTTTGACTTGCACTTCTGTACAAAACCAGCCAACTTCAGCACCTCTTCATCCCTGGTCATGGGCAAAAGTGCCATGGGAAATAATTCATACGGACTACACTGAATTAGACAAGCAGCATTTTTGATAGTCATTGACAGTATTCCAAGTGGCTGGAAGTGTTGCCAACCTCAGTTGCCATGGCCCACAACACCATTGCTTTGCTGCATAACTTGTTTGCCTCATATGGTCTCCCTCGAGAATTGGTTTCTGATAATGGTCTCCAGTTCACAGGTCATGAATTTCAGCATTTTGTACAGCAAAATGGGGTCACACGTATTTTAACCCCACCTAATCACCCAGCCTCGAATGGAGTTACTGAAAGAGGAGTCCAGACGTTTAAAAAGCCTGGGAAAAAACAAGTAGCTGATGACAATCCAGATGCTATGACAGTGGGAAAACTATTGTCTTGATCCTTATTTACCTATCAGACCACACCTCATAGCAGTACAGAATGTACACCTGCAGAACTTTTTCCCAAGAGACAGCCTTGGACTAGGTTGGGTGTACTTAAACCAGATCTTCCTCATACAGTCCAGAAGCACCAGCAACAACAAAAACGAGCACATGACAGGTCCACAAAAAAACAGAGAGATTTCCAACTGGGGGACAACATCCCGGTGCATGAGTTCCGAGATTCAAGACACATGTGATCCCAGGAACTGTTCATGCTAGGCGAGGGTCCTTAACCTACACAGTCCAAGTAGGACGGCATCTTAATCTTGTGGATGTGGAATATTTGATACCCATGTGAACTGTCCCTGCTAATCTCCAGTTTGTCTGACTGCTGAGGTCCCTGTGCAAATTTTCTGCAGCATGTTTCAAACACCACCTAAGAGCCACGATGTACCTATTCCTGCACCACGGGCAACAACCAGCTTTTTCTGGGCCAAGCCAGCAAGTTACATCTCCAGCACCATGAAGACAACCTACCTTGCCTGCCCCTTGCCAGGATATAGCCGAGAGATGATACCCCCTACGCCAAAGTAGGGCACCATAGAGACTTGATTTACAAGGAATCCTTTGTTCTTATAGTGTTGTTATTTGTTATGGGATTTCTTAGTTTAAGGGAGAGGGAATGTAGTAAATGGCTGTAGTTGCTGTCAAGCGGTTTTCAGTGTGGGACAACAAGTCTCACTGAATCTGCTCTATATATATTCAGTGCAGGGAAGCCCACACTGTGTAGTGTGTGAGACGCCAGACCCATACATGCTGCTGCATATCTAGTTAAGAGTGAGAGTTGTTGTGGTGGGGAACTGTTGGTTATAGTAATCTACTAAGATTCATACTAAGAACATTAAGGAGCCAGTGAGCCAAAGGCCCATATTTACTCCTGTATTAATAATGACAAAGGTGAAAACCAGACAAAATTAAATATCCAATCATCGGGACTTAAACATTTCTTTGGAACTGCTAGTAATCAAATCAAGCGGTAGTCCATTCTATGGTTTAGTAACACGAAGCGTAAAATAGTTTTTATGAGGTGAACTTTTAAATCATCTAGATTGTAACTGAAGGAGGTGACCTCTGAGATCATAGAAGTCTTCTCTAAAGTTAAACCCAAGACAAGCCAAGAAATAAGGATCTTTCATGATATCGTACAACAACAGTAGGTCCCCCCCTTAAACGTCTGGTAGAAAGAGGCATTAAATTCAAGAAGAGTAGTCTGTCCTCATACGAGGTATTTCTCAACCCATGCACCATTTTTGTATATCCTCTTTGCACCCTTTCAAGTATAGTAATATCCTGTTTCTTATATGGGGAGCAAAGCTGAGAGGAAAATTCTAAAAGGAGGTGTACGTAGGCTCTATAAAGTGGCTTAAGGACATTTTTATCTCTAGATCTAATATTTCTCTTAATGGATCAAATAATCCTGTTTGCCCTAAGAATAATCTCGATAATCTGGGAGTTAGGGAGAAAATCCTCAGATACCAGGACCCACAGATCCTTCTCTTTGTCTGTAGAAGTCAATGCTGTATTAGCCAATGTATAGACATGAGATGGATTTTTCCAAAATGCATCTTACATTTGTTGTGGTTCACTTTCATACCCCATTTATAAATCCATGCTGACACTAGGTCCAAATCATGCTGGGGAACATTAATTTGTTCTGAATTGGCACATAGACCACCTATTTTTATATTGTCTGCATACTTGATGGTGCTGGAACTGCATAGTTTTATAATATCAGTGATAAATAGTTAAAAGAGACAGGGGCCCAAAACAGAACCCTGGGGCACACCACTACTGACAGCACCACTATTGGAACATAGTTCATTAATCAAAACTTGCTGATATCTATCCATCAGCCAATTGGCTATCCATGTGATACTAGAATTTAGTGCAAAAGAATTAGGCTAAGGGAAATTAAATCCTTGATCAAACATTCCAATATCTTTCACATGGGTGAGGTTAAGCTGATGGGTCTGTAGTTTTCCCAGTTGTTCCTAGGGCCTTTCTTGTGAATGGGTATGACATATGCAGTTTTCCTAATGATAGGAAGAAAGTTATGATTTATACAATTGTCATACAATAACTTACGGGGCAACGCCAGCTATCGGCCAATAGATACATCAGATGACCAGGAACATTATCTGGTGAAACACTAGTTTTCCTTTTTTTGCAGTAACAATTTTGCATGAACATTTGAAACAGAAATAGTAATTGGACAATCCAAAGATTCCTTATTATTACTAATACTTTGATTTTTTTTAAATATATTGCAAAAATGTATGTTAAATAAATTTGCCATATCCAAAGGGTCATGTATTAAGATACCGTTATCTGAAAGGGGGCCTACCTGACACTGAGGCTTTTTCATGGAGTTTATATATGCATAAAATGATTTGCTGTTGTTTTTATTTGCATTAGAGGCTAATCTCTCCTACCAAGTTTTTTTTGTTGCACTTCGTATACAGTTCTTACATTTTTTTTTATATTTAAAAATATTCTCCAATTTGTTGAGGATGATGATTTTTTATAAACTGAATAACATTTTCCTTTCTTTTGTATTAGTTTTGATGTTGTCTTATTCATTCATTTTGATTTTGGATTTCTAGATTCAGATTTTATCCTGGAGAAAGTATGACAATCACGTAGACAAGTAATAGTATTACGAAGTGTATGGAAGTACTCATCAATACCCACAGAGTTAAATAAAAACTCCCAATCCACCCCATCTAGCCCTATTTTAATTTTAGAAATATCAGTTTTATCATACATATACACTATAGAGTTGCTGAACATTAGGGGTATGTGGTGTTTTAAGCTAAATCTAATCGAACAGTGATCACTGTTTCCAATGGGAGCAGATACAGCAAAGTAATTAATTTTCAGATTCCTGCTATAAAACACTAGATCAAAAGTCTTATTACCCTTAGTAGGTGAATTCACTTCCTGCATACAATTACATTGTAGGCACAGATTTATCAATTTATTTCCTGCTCTAGTAGTGGCCTTTAACCCTAACCAATCAACATCGCCATGATTAAAGTCACCTGAGAGTATGATATTACCTAATGTACAAGCTGTATATATTTCATTAATTAGCTTATCCAAGAGTTTGATAGCTGTACTAGGAGGACAATAACAAACTCTCAAAATGATAAACTGTTTTTTATTCAATATTAGTTTAATCCAAACAGATTCTGAGGTACTCGATGGGCTTTTAACCTTAATAGAGATGTCCACTACCTGTAAAGCATTTTTTACAAAAATTGCTACCCCACCCCTTCCTATTAGGTCTATTAAAATTGAAAACTGTAAACCCAGATAGAGAGAAATCCCAACTGGATTTATCATCCCCCAGGTTTCAGTAATTAACACAGCATCAAGATGTTTTGAACTAATAGCAGACTTGAGCTCATCAAATTTATTGTTAAGGCTCCTAGCATTGAAATATAGACATTTCATATCAAATGGCTTAGCGTGCTTATTATCTTTTCCCAGGAATGTCTTGTGGGGAGGAACTACACTCTGCCCTAAATCAAGCAGTTTGAATTCTGGTAAATATATTTTAGGATATGATCACCCAGTAAAAGGTTACCCTTGTGGCTTAAATGAAGACCATCCCTGAAAAATAAATCAGATCTATAAACAAATTCTTCCCAATGAGTGAGACATACTTGACTCTGCCTCAGACATCTCATATGGACCCAATTATTAAAAGCTTGTATTGCATTGTTAAATATGACAGAGGCTCTGGGTACTGGTAAGACTTCAGAAAAGGCTATCTCACATCCGATGTCAATCAATAAATTTGACAGAGCTACAAGGTCCTTTTTAATATCCAAAAGGGTTGAAGATAGGAAGTTGTTTGTGCCAACATGTAAAATTGCCAATGGGTTACAACCACCACCTGCAAGTACATTGTGCACCATTTTTGAAATATCATGAATTCTGGCACCACGAAAGCTGGAACATGTCTGATTAGCTTTATCTGAATCACATATGTACCTTTCCAGGTGTTTAACTGAAGACTCTCCTATAACAAACACCTGCCTTCGAGTAGAACAAAAAGTAGAAGGAGTTTCTCTGGAAGCTGGACATTGCTCAATATCCTGATTCAAATCAATGGGCTTGACCCCTAATGGGATGAGAGGAATGTTAGAGGATGGAAGGCAAGAGCCGAGGTGACCAGGACAATTAATAAGAGACTCACTTGAATTACTTAAGGGCATACATGTGATGTCTCCCGTTTTGGCCGGGAGAGTCCTCTATTTTTAACTAAACTCCCGTCCCCCCACACAGGAAAGCAAAACTCCTGCTTTTCGCAGTCAAGAAAAAATTCTGCATTTGTGGTCCATGCATGTAATGTTGTGCTCTATCGAGCCCCTGTCTAGGCTTCTCACCCTAATGCAGCTCCAGCAGATCTCCTTCTTTATTGCACTGTACTGGCCACCCGCCACCCAAAACAGCAGGTGGTGCCAATGGTGCATATAACAGTACGAATGGCAAAGGGAGGACAGGTAGTGGCTTTAGATGTTAATGTGCCCTGGTAGAGGAGCATGCATTCCCTGGGCTGTTCCTCAGTTTGGGGAGCTAACGTAGTGTCAGTGTCAAGGCAGAGCTGTCTGCATTCACCTCCAGTTAATTGTTTTAGGAGGCAGCAGTTCGATTATGGCAAAATGGCTGGCAGATTTATGAATTAACAGCCAGTCTGGGACCAAGCCTGTTTTTAAAAAAGCATCCAGCCCCTGACCGAGCTTCTCGCCCTGTGGCAGCTCTGGTGGATCTTCTTGCCGGATGAGCTCTACTGGTCTTCCACCTCCCAAACAAGGTAACGCTCCTCTCCAGGGACTGGGGTTGTGTCACCTGAACTGTTTAAGAGCCAACTCAGTTCATTTAGGCTTTCTCCCACCTAAAATGCCAATCTCCCACATAACTTCATAAAACCCCCCTCCTGCACTGATTTACATCATCACATGTATGTAAGGGGACCAAATGTAATACATCAACAGGGGTAACATCCGATGAAACTGCTGCCCCACTTGAGGCCTCAAGATCATTTAAGAGTGAAAACCTATTACTTGTGATCACAGAGAATTGTGAGGCCTTACAACCTATTTTATATGTACATTTACTATGTACCTCATACCAATGATAATCAGGATTATCAATACTATAATTATTCCTTGAACATTTTTTTGTATTTCCGCTAGATGTAATCGGTGGAGTAATACATGGATAAGTACTGATACTGGCAGAGAGGGGCAAGGATGGAGATTTACAGGTAGCTCTGGAATGGACAACTGGGTCATTAGGAGAAGCCTGATTTAATTGCTGGAATCTGGCCTGCATTTGGATCTATTTTCAAGTTCAGATAACCTGATATTAAACATTGTGACAGCCTGTGTTAAAGAATCATTTTTAACACATTTTGAGCAAGTAAACTCCTGCACTGCCTCTGTACCTTCTTTGGGGCAGTACATCTGACATACTACACTAGAAATAACCATGGAGCTAATAGGGGTGGCCATATTAATATCACAAACAAAATGAAAGTTCGACTCAACACTTTTTGCTAAGGTAAGTTTAAATGACGCACATGAGTATGACCACACATATAACAAACCACTAAGGGTATGCTTTCTTACAGCCCCTACTCCCGCTTCTACCACTGAACATGTGGAACACATGCAGACATGCATGTCTCTGTGTGCGTCTCCACGTGCGGCACCTCGCGCTTCCTACTAGGCTGGCCCTGCTCGCTGAGAAGTCAGCGTTTTATGTAGCCGAACCCGGAAGTAAACGGTAAGGTCATGAGGTACCTTGTCCCCAAACACTGTATTAAAATAGTTTTTAAAAGTATAACAGGCCCTTGAGTGTATATATATATATATATCTGCCCCACAAGGCAAAATAGTACAGGTCCCAGTGATACACAATCAGTATCTCTACTCAGTAGCGCACACTACAATGATATGCCTACTGACTCTCTACCAGGCACCTTACAATGAGGTACTAGGGCTCAAACACACAATGTTTCATCAAGCACACATATATTGTATAAAATCAGTGTTTTATAGTTACGAGTAGTGCAGCCTAAACCACTATCAACAGTGGTTTGGTTTAGCACCCTGCCCGCCGAGAAGTCGGCGTTTTATGTAGCCGATCTCGGAAGTAAACAGTAAGGTCTTGAGGCACCTTGTCCCCAAACACTGTATTAAAATAGTTTTTAAAAGTATAACAGGCCCCTGAGTGTAAATATATCTGCCCTACAAGGCAAAATAATACAGGTCCCAGTGATACACAATCAGTGCCTCTAGTCAGCAGTGCACACTATAATGATATGCCTACTGACTCTGTACCAGGCACCTTACAATGAGGTACTAGGGCTCACACATGCAATGTTTCATCAAGCACACATATATTGTATAAAATCAGCATTTTGTATATATGAGTGGTGCAGCCTAAACCACTATCAGCAATCTGTTTCCTAGCTGTTGAGTTCATCAGTATCTTGCAAAAGTACTTCAGTGTTCTTGTTCCTGAATTGCTATTAAAGAAGAAGCTTTCTGAAGAAGCCTGCCTCAGCTTGTTTGTTGATAAGCCTGGCCCACACCTCACAACCACGCACACTGAGTACCCCGAAGCATTCAGATTCTAGTTTATCACAGGCATATCCTTCTTGGGGGAGGTGATCCTGCCTCTATACAGGTCACTGGTTAGACCACACCTGAAGTACTGTGTGCAGTTGTGGAGACCATCCCTGAAAAAGGACATTAGGTTACTGGAGGGGGTACAACACAAGGCAACAAAAATGATCCAGGGGCTAGGGGACTTAACTTATGAGAGCAGGCTGAGGTAGTTGAACATGTACCCCTGGAGGAGAGGAGGGATAGGGGAGACATGATTGAATCCTTTAAGTACATGAAGGGAATAAATAAGATGGGCAAGGGGGGCTTTTCAAATTAAGGAGGGGGAGGGACACTTGAGGGCACAATCTGAGATTGGAAGGAGGAAGGATCAGGAGGGACATGAGGAGACACCACCCAAGGAACTCCCATGAGGGTCCCACTAAACTGCCACCCGAGTGGCCCTCCTTGCATCACCAGTCCAGGTTCCTCACCAGAGTTTTGTGCAGACTCCATTCCCGCCCTATCTGTGCAATTACTTATATAGGTCTGTGGGATCACATGGCCTAGACCTTGCAATTTCTATTTCCTCACTTCTCCATTAGCCCATCCTACCTGCTAACCAGCAGAGGGCGTTTCTGTACTGTACATACCTCCTACTCCACCCTGTCTTCATGCTCCACCTTAACTCTCCACTGCCTCCCTGCCTTCCACCAGCAAGCACTGTTCCTACCTGCTGGCAAACTTAGCGTTTCAATCTCTCCTGCAATTTTGTAAACTCCCTCACTCACTTTCCCTCTAATACACCCCTTTCAATCTCCCTTCCTTCCACTGCTACACCGGCTACTCTACTGCCACATTATCTCTGCACTCCAAATGTTCCAAACCCCACTTTTACCTAGCTGCCCTCCATGAGTCCAACTCTGGGGTTACCTCTCTTCCTTCATAGCATAATGGCAACCTGCTACCTTCCACCCAGTTTACTTATCCTGATGACACTTCTTAAGGTTTCTGGGCATTCAGGGCAACACCAACTCCTACTAGTGCTGTGCAAAATGCAGAATTCCACCAGCAGAATTAGTGCAGAATGATCATTTTGCCTGTGGAATTTCTGATGGAATTTCACTGGTTCATCTGTGGAATTCTGCCTACTGTGATCCACAAAATAATATTTCACAGAACAGCAACTTTTCCTTGGAAAATTATTCCAAAACTGTTTTCTGCCGCAGATTTCCACCATCCAGTTTCTGGTGAAATTTGGTGGAATTTTTGCAGAATTTTGAAAATTCCATGGAATAGTGTTCCACCGGAATTTGAAAATTCCACACAGCACTAGCACCTACCTTCATCTTTTGCCCTTGAAAGCAGCATCTCCCATGCCCATGGCATAGGAACTTGCACCTGCAGCATCTACTTGGCCCCAAAAGCATCAATGGATTACCATGAAGCCTTTAATTCCAACTTTGACTGGCTGTATCCTGGGGCTCTCACCTGGAACCCACACCTTATTTCCCTAACCTGCTACTACTATACTGCCCCAATGAAGCCAATCAGATACTCCTCCCCTGATCATGTGAATTCCACTGCTCACAGGTGACTCAAGGAATATAAAGAGACTCATACTGTTGTTACTTCTGCTCTCAGGCAATATACACCCCAACCCTGGTCCCTCACAGCACTCACACCATGCAGAATCAAAACTAGGAGGACTCACGCTTGCTGTCATCAACATCTGTAGCATGCTGGCCAGATTTGACAGTCTATGTGCTTGTTTCACTCAGCACAACTCTGACATTCTGTCAGTCATCGATACGTGTCTCTCACCTAAAATATCAGATGCTTCCATTACCCTCCCGGGATACACGGTCATCAGGCATGACAGGCTTACCAAAAGAGGAGGAGGCTGTGCAATATTTCTAAAAGACACCATCATGGTGCACACGTTACCCATGCCAAATTTGGAAGGCAACATACAGGCACTACCTATCAAGAACTTACTTGGTGCACATAACAACTATTGCAACTTTTCCTCAGTCTACTAGGTGCTGTTTCTCTGTGTGTGAGGACCTGATTTGGGACACTCTGCCATTCTTCTTGGCACTTTTCCACCTCTTGAGTGCATTTCCAGCTTTGCCCCAATTAAAGATTCATTTACCTAACTGCCAGAGAGTTCAATCAGACTGGCACTAGTCAGTGAGGGGCTACCAGGCAAGTGAAGGTGGGTTAGGTGATCAGAGGGGCAGAGACTGTCTGTATAAAAGCACAGCTGTGCTTGAAAGGACCATATTGCAAATTTTCCTGAGTCTACCAGGAGCCATTTCTGTGTGTGAGGAACTAATTTGGGATGCTCTGCAGTTCTTCTCGGCACTCTTCCATCTTGTGAGTGTCATTTCCAGCTTTGCTGTGCCCTAACTGAAGATTCATTCACCTAACCACCAGAGAGTTCAATCAGACCAGCACCGATAAGCAAGGGGGCTACTGGGCAGATAAGGTGTGTTAGGTGATCAGAGGGGTGGAGACTGTCTGCATAAAAACACAGCCACACTTAAAGGACCCTATTGCAACTTTTTCTGAGACTGCCAGGAGCCGTTTCTGTGTGTGAGGACCTGATTTGGGATGCTCTACAGTTCTCCTCAGCACTCTTCCACCTCATAAGTGCTGTTTCCACCTTTGCAGTGCCCCAACTGAAGATTCATTCACCTAGCCACCAGAAAGTTCAATCAGACCAGCATCGGTAAGCAAGGGGGTTACCAGGCAAATGAAGATGGGTTAGGTGATCAGCGGGGCAGAGACAGTCTGCATAAAAGTGTAGCCATGCTAGCAGCTGCCCACATAGCTGCTGCTTGCATGAGTGGTGCATGACTCTACTGGGGGAGGCTGTGGTGAGGCTGCGTTATTTATGTTTTATTTAGAAAATTATTTATCTACTATTACAGTGATATAAATAATAAATGTAGGAGTACTCAAGTTAGAGCTCCTAGTTATTGTTTGCTTTATGATACTATAGTGAATGAGTAAAGGGCAGTTACCTCAGTGCAGTTATTAGAGATTATATTAGGCCTGATAAAGGTTTTAGTTTTTAAAGCTTATGTTACTTGTTAGTGGGAGCATTAAACAGTATTAGGTAATTAAGATTATAATTTTTATATTGTGTAGGCTAAAGTAATAGAACTTTCAGTAGGCGAAGTTAGTTTTATGAGAGGGTACATTTTTATATTAAAACATGTCAAGTTTAATAAGTTGTTTATTGATACTTTTTAATTTATGGGGCCCAAACTTTGTTTTCACCTTCTGTACAAACTTTGGTAATGCAGATAATATTCCATGGCCTGAAGATGGGTTTCCATTGTACAATGGCACTTTATGCTCTGAATCTATCAATAGAATCACTTTAATATGGAAAATGGGACAAGTGTTTACATCAAATGGGTACATAAAATGTTTAATTGTTCTTTGTGAACAAAAGTAAGTTTGACTACAGTTAGATTTTGCACTAAAGAGGAGATTAGGTTAGAGAATAGACTAACAAGACAATTATTTTTCTGTTGCTGTTATTGTCCAAGTCTGTCCACCCCTACCCTGGACCTGATTCCCTTTTAAAAGATAAGGTTTGCCATGATTATCAATGTAAAAGTAGGTCCACTCTAAAGTTAGTTCACTTAAATACTCAAAGTTTATTGGCTAAGTGGATTGAATTCACAGCTTGGAAAGAACATAATAAATCTGATATAATCATGGTATCTGAGACATGGCTTAAACAACACAATAAGGATTGTGAATGTTCACTTTCCAACTATTATTTTTATACAAAGGAGAGGTAAGGAAAAAAAAGGGGGGGGGGGACTATTTGTTTCCTCAAAATGACATTCTACTAAATTATTTGCCTCTGATCACAGTTCTGTTTGTGATTTTCTTTCAGTAGAAGTTATTATAGGAAATGAGAAGCATCTAATAGTTAGTTCAGTATATATTCCCTGGGTAATATTTTAGTAGGTTTTGAATTTATGTCCAACTTTAAAAAAGAACTATCAATAAATTGTGAAATGATAAGTATTAGATATTATAATTGTGATTGGGGGGTTAAGCAAAAATCAAACAGTATAAGGGAGACCTTGATAGATTTGGGTTTGCACCAATTAATTGAAGAAGCTACTAAATATAATTATAGGAAAGGGACTGAGACCATCCTAGACTGGATTCTGGTTACTCATCCGAATAAGATCATATTTTCTAGTGTCCTTCTGGATAGTTTGAGTGACCACTGTCCCATCCTATGTGGGTGGTCTACTAAAAGAGAAAGAAACCCCCCAAAATATATAGAATGTAGGAAATTTAAATATTTATCGTAAGAGAAAATTGAAGATGCCTTTTCCAAAGTAGATTGGTCTCAGATGGAAACCATTGGTGATCCTACTAAAATATTAGACTAGTTTACCAAAATTTTCCTTGCCGTAATTGATAAATTGATAAAATCTTAGCACCATTAAAAAGAATGAGAATTAGGACAAATAAACATCCCTGGGTTACTTCTGAATTGTTATATTTGATGAGGGGTTGGGATAAAAGCTGGAAAGTCTATAAAAAACTTAGAGATCCCAACTCACTCCAAAAGTATAAAACTTTAAGAAATAGATGTAAAACAGAAATTAGGAGGGTAAAAACACAGTTTTTTTAACGGAAAAAAAAACAAGAACGGGATAATGCTAAGAAGACCTTGAGAACCCTACATCTTTTATTAGGTAGATAGAAGAAACTGTTCAATATTTCCCTGCAAACTAATAAGGCATTAATTAGTGATCCAGTTGTAGTTTCTGAAGTTTTTAAAAATTATTTTGGGGATTTAGATAGTTATAGGTCCCTCTTTTCCTCCATAGATAGTAAATCTCAACTTGTTGAGGTAGACAGATTTCCTAAGTTTTATTTTTTAAAAATCACTTATGAGGAAGTGTTGAAATATGTTATGAATAGGGGGACCACGCCCATCATTGTGTACTGATGAATTAGATTTTAGAATTATTAAATTAGGTATAACATATTTTGCTTATCCTCTCTCACTTGTTATTAATGCCTCATTATGTTCACAGTCTTTTCCTGTTCAGTGGAAATGTTATATTGTTAAAATAACATTTAATTCAGGGAACCCAAATTTAGTTTAAAATGATAGTCCTATTTTCCTACTTTCCCCAATATCAAAAATACCAGAAAAGATTATTTTTGATCAGACTATTGAATTTCTAAATAAATATGAGTTGCTAACCCTCCAACAACATGGTTTCTAACAGAAACATAATACTGAGATGGCCTGGGTGGGGTTCACTAACTGCCTTCAGGATGCCTTAGAAAAGGGGCACTCTGTGGCAGCTGTTTTTGTGGACCTCACCAAGGCCTTTGACTTGATTGAACATAGTTTAATAACTGGGATATTACAAAAACTGCATTTTTCCTCTGATGTTATTACCTGGCATGTTGACTATTTGAACAATAGAATGCATAAAACATTGATAGATGGTCACGTTTCTGCACCTAAACCAATAGTTTGTAGTGTATCACAAAGGTAAATACTGGGGCCACTTACATCTTCTTTATATATGAATTTGGTCCCCAGCATTTGTACCCAAACATCTATAATTATGTATATAGACAATGTAGTTCTTTTTGGGATTGGGTCAAAGGCATCAGATTCCATTAGAAAATTACAGGGTGACTTTAAAAGTTTACAGAACTGGTTATTTCAGAATTACTTCGTAATGAATATTAAACAAGCATTTGCCAGTGCCAAATGTTGTCTTACTGGAGTTGGCATTGGTAGTGCAGGAGTTAGAGAGATGCATAATAGGAATGGCAGTGAAGTATGGAACTGACGTCAACCCCACCCCACCCTGCAGAGACTGACAGGCAACAAGATGTGCCTTTGGGTCATCGGCCATAAGGCTCATGCCATTTCACCTCACCCTACCCTGCAGACTCTGACAAGTGTTGCATTGTGCCTTGGGATCATAGGACCTTAGGTTCACCCCATTCCATAAGGAAATATGTTGAGATGGGTGCATTATAGGAGAATGGGGTGACTTTGGGGCTGAAGAGTCCAAGGCACCCCTTGATGCCTGTCACTGGCTGCAGGGTGGGGGTGGTGGTGGAACTGCATGAGCATTACAGCCGACAATACAAAGATACACACTTGACGCTTGTCAGTTTCTACAGGGTGAGATGTTATTGTTAGTAACCCTAACGCCCTGAGCGTTTGTTGGTATTTGCACTCCAAATTTTCAACATGGGCTTTTTGTGACCCCACCTCATGAAAGCATTTGGGACCTCCGCTCATGAACAGTGGCACTGTGATTTTGTTAATCTGTCCTGATTGTTGATTTCCCACAGCGACCGCGTCATTCTGCACCAAATGTGCGAAACCACATTTTGGGCAGGATGTGAAAAATGACAGCTGTGCCGTTCATAAGGAGGTGTGAAGAAATGGCAATGTTGAACATCTGGAATGAAAATATTAAAAATTCTTGAAGTTACGAGTGTGTGTGAAAACTGAGCAATGCACACTCGTAACACAGTCATTTTGTGGAATTTTGTCACCAAATTTTCAACATAAGCATTTTGGTACTTCCACTCATGAACAGTATCACTGTGATTTTCTTAATCTGGCCCAAACATTGATTTCCCACAGCCATAGTGCCATTGTGTGCCAGATGTGTGCAAACACATTTCGGGCAGGATGTGAAAAATGACAGCTGTACTGTTCATAAGGAGGTGTGAAAAATGGCAATGTTGAAAATCTGGAGTGAAAATATTAAACATTGTTTAAGTTATGAGTGTGCATGGAAACTGCACAATGCACACTCATAACAGTCATTTTTTGGAATTTGTTCACCAAATTTTCAACATAGGATTTTTGGGAGCCCACCTCATGAAAAGTGACACTGTTGTTTTGTTAATCAGTCCCAAAAGGTGATTCTGTGCAGTGACTGCAAAATCACCGTTCTGGACTGAATGATGAAATGGCAATGACTGAGTTCATGAGGTGGGGTCCCAAGAAACCCATGTTGAAAATTTGGAGCCAAAAGTCACAAAAATGGCTGAGATATCTAACTAAGTTGACCCCCAGCCCTCACATTGATGCCATTATTCTGCTTACTGGCTTTCTTCAGTGTGCGGTTGGCTTCGAAGAGTGCAGCCATGTTCCTACTCCACCGAAGATCACTGTGCCAGGCTCCAGGGGTACTTAAGGGGTGGGGGGGTACAGGGAGGTGGGGTGTGAAGATGGTGGGTGAGGGTTTGGGAGGGGGGCACTGCAGACAACAAGGGACCATTTTCTGTTTTACAGGTTAAAAAAACAAAGGAAACATCGTGGCAAGGACATTTTTGTACACTGAGGTGGGATCCCAGTGTACCACCTCTGTTTTTTGGGGATTGAAGCAGATGGTGATTGGGCACTCCATCAGATAAGAAAGTGTCTCTGTGTTTGGGGAGGCATGATACTGAGGGGGACTGGGCACCCCCTCGGCAAACAAATAAACAAACTGGGGAGGGGGCATGCTGACAGGGGGATTGGGCACTCCCATTGGCAAATGAACTGGGAAGGGGGCATGCTGACAGAGGGATTGGACATCCCTGAAGTCAGCTTGCTGGGGACTGTGAGAGGCAGATGGTGGCAGCCACCACCATGTTTATTGAAATGTTTCAGCAGGCAAGGCACGCCCTGCAATCATAGACAGCGTGGTCATTTATTGGTGCCACAGAGACCAGCCAAAAAAAGCAGTGGGGCCACTGGCCACAACACAACTGCACCTCCAAAACCTGCTACTCCACCAAGCTACCACAATATGTTGCTTGAACTGTGTGCACAAGACAACATAAAAAATGAAGGTAATGGTTTTCAAAAATAAACAAGAAAACATGGGGTTAGATCCAGTTTTAGATCTGAAAGGGAACACAATTGAATATGTTGATGAATTTAAGTACTCAGGGTTGACCCTTGACTCTCATTTAACTTTTGAAAAACATACTGTATTAATGGTCTGAGAAAAAACATCCACCAAAGATTGGGTGAGCTATATCGGTTAAAAATGTATTTGACCCAGGAATCCTGTGTGTTGTTAACTCATCGTTTTCTTCTAAGTTTATTAGATTATAGCCTTAATATTTATATTGGTACTAATATTCATTTACTATCATGACTTAGAGTTATATATAACTCAATAATTAGATTTATGCTTAATGCCCCATATTATATTCATCATTGTTCCTTGTTTCAACAGGCTGAAAGTCTGTCTTTTGATAACAGAATTCAGTATAACCATGGTGTTTTTATGTATAAGATCACCTCTGGTAAACTATCTAATTCAATTATCGATTTATTTAATAGGGGAATCATTGGTTGTGGGACTAGATCCCAAGATAAGTATTTTTATAAACTTCCATTATATCATAAAGATATTGATTGACCAGATTTCTGTTATTTATAGGGCACTAACATTTTTTAATTCACTTCCAACTGAGCTGTTTAGTTGTAAAACAATACATGTATTTAAGAAAAGACGTATGCTGTATTTGCAGGAAAGACAGCACTGTGTTTGTTAGAGTGATGTGGCTTAGATTTGTACTATGTATTAATTTTATTTGTAAGTTTATGTACTTATTGTCTAATCTATGTGATGTTATATGTATTTATGCATTCCTCATTTTGCCACCTGAGAAAATGGGCATTTTGCTCATCAGGCCTATAATAATAAAAATGAAATGAAATGAAATGAAACAAGTCCCTTACTGTTGCATCAATATACATCCCACCAAAAAACAGTGTCTTGGGACTCACCTCAATCCTGGATGGCATCCATCACCTGCGCTACAACTCAGAGACCATTTTGTTGGGAGATTTCAACAAAAACTGGTTATCCCCCCATTCAAGCACATACAGGGATGCTGCCGTGGCTGATCACTTCACCCAACTTGTTAATTCTCCAACCTGGACAAACTACAGGACTGGGACCAGTACTCTACTGGACTGGGTCCACTCCAACCACCCTGATCGAATAAATGACACAGCCATTCTATCTGATGCTATTAGTGACCATTCCCCCATCTTGTGTAGATGGTCCAATAAGTTCACCAAGCCACCGGCCAGAACCATCACATGCAGGACCGTAACTTGTGGACACCTTAAGCTTCTCAGACAGCAACTGCGTAAAAATAGACTGGATGCCAATCAACACTGCTAGGGATGTAGACACGGCACTTAACTACTTCATCTACCACTTCACTGCTACCTACGACCTCCATGCTCCCCTCAAAACACATGGAGTTGAAGGCAGCTGTAACCCGTGGATCATACCAGACATGTTGGAGCTCATGAACTACAGAGATCTCCTGTGGCATCAAGCAAGGACCACAGGCAGGCAATGAGATATACAGAAATATAAAAGAGCCAGGAATGACTGTACCCACATGATCCACAACCAAAAAAAACAATGCTACAGGGACACACTCACTAACTGCTGGAATGATGGTGGGAAGTTCTGATGCAACATTAAAGAGGTTACAAGCAAGGACCCAAAACAGCCCCCTTCAATGCTCAACATTGATGGAACACCTATCCTCAACCCTACATCCATCGCCAACTCCATTAATGTTGCATTTACAGATCTCAGTGCTGTCCTACCCCCGACACCTTTGAAGTCACATCAAAAGAGTATTTGGACACCGTTATTAACTACCCTCAATCACACCCTCCTTTCTACTTTAAAACAGTTACTGTCAGCGAAGCCAGGAGATGCTTCCACAAAGTGCTAGGAAAATCTAGATTCAGTGCGGATACTCTAGACCTGAAACTTGCCCTAGCATTGGAACAAATTCTGTTCCCACTAACCAAAATACTTAACCTGTCGCTAAAGCTATCCCAATTTACCAATATATAGAAATCCACACTGGTGACCCCCTTACACAAAAGTGGAAATAGGGCACACCACAGGAACTACAGGTCTAGCTACTTCCTCCCCCAAAGCCCTTGCACACATGGTCGCAGACCAGCTTACTGAGCACCTAGAGAAGTACCAGTTGCAGTGCCCCCAGGAGCATGGATTCAGAAAGGGGCACATATCCACCACAACACTCACTGAATTCATGGGCTTCATTCATGACTCTTTGACCAAGGCTGTTTAGTTGGGGCAGTATTTATTGATCTTGCCAAAGCTTTTGATACCGTAAACCACACCCTCCTGCTCGACAAGTTATCAGACACATGTCTATCCAGAGATACTCTTAACTGGTTAAAAAGTTACCTTTTGGACTGCTCACAATAGGTAAAGATCAACAACCACCTCTCTGAAAGGTGATCTGTCCTCTCGAGAGTTTTTTAAGGGTCCATTCTGAGTCCCCTTCTGTTCAGCATCTTCATGAATGGACTACCCAACCACTGTCAGGACCATATATTACTGTACTCAGATGATGCAATTATTTTCACTAACAACCTTGACCCTGGGCTCCTCAAGAATCAACTCCAGCATAGCTTTGCAAAGGCCAAAGACTGGTTCAGTAAGCATAAACTAATACTTAACCACAAGAAGACCAAGATAATGCTCTTCACTAGCCAGCATAGCAAATTCAGATCCCACCCCTTGACAATCTGCAACTCTGCTGGGGCCCCTCTTGAACAAGTTCAACACTTTAAATATCTCAGTATCATGCATGACAGCACACTATCCTACTCTTATCATATTGAGCATTGGGCTTCTGCACAGGCATAAGTGAAGTCTTACTTCTGATGTGCTAAAACTTCCAATCCATAGCTCCGTCATATTTATAATTGATTCCATACTTGCAATCTACAGGTCCGCCACTGAAACATCTCTTTGGCAGATATCTACAGCCCTGAACAAGGCCTGTAGGCTCTTCATAGTTGATGCTTAGCTCACACTCATCTGTGACCTATATTCTAAAACCAACTGGCTTTAATTAAAATACAGAATTAAATTCCAGACATGTCTATTTGCTAAGAAGGTCAGTCTGGGTATCGCACTGCAAGGGCTGCAAAACATCCTAATCTGCCCCTGTCAATGCTGACATACCAGAGGCTCCATTCACCAAATCTTCCAGGTGCCCAATTACCAGAAAACCCAAGGACAGACATAATTTGCCTACCAAGCTCCTCTCTGGCTTAACTCCCTCCCTGGTGATGTCTTAAATCCCGTGTACTGTCCTGTTCTAGATTTCTGTTTGTTTAGCCAGTGGCCTATGAATCCACCAACATTGGCCCTGTGTAGTGTCTTGCTATAGATTTCTGTTGGTGTAGCCAATAGGCTGTGAATGCACCAACGTTGGTCCCATGATCCACATTGTTTGTCTAAAACTCCTGTTCTGTCTTGTCTTGTCATTTGTGACCTGTCTGATGTACTGTCTTCCATCACTAAGCAAACATCCCAAAGCCTGGAGGGAAGGCAACCTAGGCCTTGGATCCTAAGAGGTTTCCTCCTCAGAGGGGGGGCTTTTCCTCTCCTCCATGCCAAAGGTCATAATACCTAGTTAGGTTTTCTTATCATATTCCCTAGGCTGCTTAGATAGGTTTCTGCTGTTGGATGGAGATGGATAATTGTCCACCTTTGCCATTCCCTTTCTCCTAAGGAAGTCATGCCCTCTTGCTATCTAATTCTCAGACCTACATAATGTAGCTACACATTACCCATTATCTTCTGCCATACGTTACCCATTATCTCCTGCTGACCTATGTTAAGGTCCTAAATACACAATACTTGCTTGTTACCTTCTACAGTGCTTGAAGCTTTACACTCTGTTGGGGCCTCCTTCCTAGGGTACCTTTAGCCTAGAGAATCCTTCCAATGGCACTTCTTGGGGTGGAACCCTCCTCTGGGGTTCCTTGCCTTCCACATCCCTACAGGGTAGTATTCCCCAAGAATGAGAGGTGAACAGCCACAAAGGTTTATTTCTCAAGTTGCATAAGCACAACTCTACACTAAATTGTGCAAGCACATTGAATTGAAAGGCTTTGATTGTGATTCAATTGCTGAGTGACCAGCTACGCCCCCGCCAGAGCTATTCAAAGTCAGTTCTTCCTGCTTCACTCAGAAGCATTTTTTCTTTGCCTCACCATCCTCCCCTCCTCCTCCAGTGGCTCACCTCTCTCATTGAGTCTCCTTCTTAAAGTACCTTTAGCCTAAGGAATCCTTCCCATAGTACCTCTAGGGGTGGAACCCTCCTCCGGGGTTCCTTGCCTTTGGCATCCCTACTGGGTGGTATTTCCCTAGGAATGAGAGGTGAACAGCCACGCAGGTTTATTCATCAAATTGCATAGGCACAACTATACACTGAGTTGAGTAAGCACACTGAAGCAAAACTATTAAAAAGGAAAAAACTCAGTGGTGATCTGAGTGAGTTCAAAACTGAATTGTTCTCATTATTACAACAGGCAAGGAATGCTGGGGATGTAACAGAAGAGAAATTTAACTTCCTGTGGGTCCCCACCCAATTAAAAAAAATGTTCTTTACCCTGACAAAGATACACAAAAATATTACCTTCCCTCTGGGACATCCCATTGTCTCTGGGGTGGGCTCATTGACAGACTATCTATCTAACCTTTTAGATTTTTTCCTTAAGGACTGTGTTGTTGGTCTTGAGTCCCACTTCAGGGACACCAGGGGCACCCTTAACAAATTCAAGGACTTTGACTGGCAGGAAGATTTTTTTTGTAGCTGAGCGTAGACATCTATCTAATCACTGTACATGTCAATATAGCATGCTGAGAAAGTGAAGACCTGTGTATATAGTCAGAAAAAAAGTGGTAAATGTGTCTTGTACCCCAAAACATTTCACTAGAAGCATAGGATTTTGTTCTATAGCACATTTCCTTGAGTTTAATGGAACTGTCTATCTTCAAGTTATAGGTACAATGGGGATCTGAATGGCCCCATGGTTTGATAACCTTTTCCTGGATTTCAGGAAGTAGCATAGATACTGGCCCACATATTCAGACGAGATGCGCAGTGCATCTCAGGACTTGCATGAGCCATCAGGGGTGTGGCAATATTCAGAAGCCCCCAATGTGCCTCACAAATCTGACTGTACCACCACCTAGAATACTGGGATGTGTGAATGCAAATGAGAGGTCCCTCATGCATATTCTGCACATTGCAATATCCAACCCCCCCCAAAGTGTAACTATGGGCGGATGTGCCGGCACATAGTTACACTTTTCAAACCCTACTTTAACTATGCACGGGGCAGGGTAGTACCCTGTGCACATGTAGGGCTGGGTACATGTCCCCCTGACCCTCAATCACTGTATAATGAAGTATTTCCTAAATGTTTTCCATAGTGTAGTGTCCCCCCTCCCCAGTCCCAATCCCCATTGTACTAAATACATATGCACTGATCCCTCTGTTTACATAGTGTAGTGTCCCCCCTCCCCAGCCTCGATCCCCATTGTAATGAATAAATGTGCACCAATCCCTCCTGTTCCATAGTGTAGTGTCCCCCCTCCCCAGCCCTGATCTACATAATAATAAAAATGTCCACCTCCTTTGCCCCTGGTAGTCTAGTGGATCCTCCCTCTCAAGCCCTGATCTCTATAATAATAAAAATCTTCACCCGCTTTGCCTCTGGTAGCCTAGTGGCTCCCCGTCCCTGGCCCAAGCTCCATATGAATTAAAATGCACTCCCCCATTCACCCTGGTAGTCTAGTGGAGCTCCCTCCCCAGCCCGATCTCCATATGACTAAAACCCCAAATCCCTTGTATCCCAGTGGTCAAGCGGTCCCCCACCACCAAACCTGGTAGGAAGTGGCCTACCCAACCTGGTAGGAAGTGGCCTACTACCCCGCTCTCCCCTCCAACCTGACTGGAGCCTGCAGCTGGCACAGCCCTGCTCACACCACCATGGCCAGCCACCAACTGAACAGTCAATGAGTGTGTACAGTACATAGCATGTACCCATTTGTTGACCAGTCAACCAATGAGCATGTACTATGTACTGTACATGCTCAGTGACTGTTCAGTCGGAGGCTGGCCATGGTGGTGTGAGGAGGCTGTGCCAGTCACCAGCTCCGGTCGGGTTGGGGGAGAGCAGGATGGTGGGGCACTTCCTAGTGGGGTGGGGGCCACTTGACCACCTGGGATACCTAGGGATCTTGTTTTTATTCATATGGAGATTGGGCCAGAGAAGGGGGCCCCACTAGACTACCAGGGTGAATGGGCAGTGCATCTTAATTCACATGGAGCTTGGGCTGGGGAGGAGGATCCACTTGTGCTGGGTGGGCTGACATGGCTGGGTGGGGTGGGTGTCACTAGACTACCAGGGAATTGAGGGACATTCATTGCTTTATGTTGATTGGGGGGACGCTAGACTACCAGGGATGTGGGGTTTTATTTATGCTATGCTGATAATGGGGCCACTAGACTACCAGGGAATCAAGAGACATTCATTGATATATGTTGATCGGGGAGGCCGCTAGACTACCAGGGATGTGGGGGTTTTATTTATTCTACACAGATCTGGGGGGGGCCACTAGACTACCAGGGAAATGGTGTTATTTTGTTTTCATGCAATGATCGGGGGGCACTAGACTACCAGAGTATTGGGGGGGTTGTGTATGGGGGTTGACTGTGCCATCCTACTGTTGAGACTTGTGACATGCTCGCCAGATGCGCCCACAGTTCAGCATACCTGGCTGCATGTCACGAGTCACAGGACTTAGCTGCGATGACCCTGCCCCTTCTAGAATAGGGCGCAGGGTCAATGTCATGGTTGTGGGTGGCTCAAGTTGTGTTTGGCGGCGACTTGCACCACCCTTCTAAAATCTGGCCCTGTGTATACATTTGCAAACTAGGGAGACCAATTTGAGTTTCCTTCACTTGTCAGGGTAAAAAGTGTTAGGTTGCTATTCACTAGACGGGGGGGATCAGTCTGTCAGTCAGAACCAAATGCAAAGTTACAGATGTTGTTGAATGCAACTTCAGTTTTATATGATATAATGCTTGCTACGGTATGTTTTGGATTTAACTCCCACACTCAAGCAGTTTGAACAGATTGACAGTGTACCAGCTTTCTGGTTTTGAAGTCAAGGAAGCTGCATTTACAGTATAATAACTGGTAAGTTTTTGGTGTGTGCCTTCCACTGTTTTTGTGATTTATTTACAAATCAATAACTATACACATTTACAAGAGGTGGGACAGGAGTGGGCGTGATATGTAATGAGGCATTGAAAATCATGTTACCAGTGAAGAACATTGCCTTTGTTTTAGAACCATTCAGCTGAAGTCTGTTCTAGGGATGTTCCGAATCAGAGGATTTCATTCTGTAGTTCATATGAAGGAATCTCACAATTTTCAGTTGTGATTCTGATTTCATTTTGATTCTGGTAAGTCCTTGGAACCTGAAATAAGACTTGGAATTGGAAATATTGATTCCTCGCTGGATACCAATCTGAGTGGACCAGTAGGTACTTTACTTTTCTATCTTGAATAGTTTCCCCCCACAATCATACAATATTAGTCTGCCTTCCCACCACCACCAAGGTCCATCACTGCAGCAGGAACTCTCCCCAATCCCTCCCTCCTCTCAGATCACTTTTAATTCACTTTACTTATAGTCAGATAAGGATGCTTCCCAGGCACTAGCTTGGCCTCTTCTGCCATGCCACAGGTTTGATAAATATCTCACTTCACTGCTGAGATCTCCTCCTTCAGACTTGTATTCCATCCAACAGACATGAAATCCTGCAAGTCTGCAATATTGCACCCTTGCTTTAATTTGCTTTGTAGTGAAGCTCTCTGTTTTAACTTAAGTTCATCTTACCAGTGCCAAATGGGTAAATTAATAAAAGTATACGTGCCTAAGGCTGGCCATGCCAGGGGAGAGGGTAACCAGCACAAACACAGCATCACAAATGTAGTTTAACCTCATTCTACTCCTGTTCAGCAGACCAATGTGTAGAATAAAGAGTGCAAGAACACACATGGAGGATGGCGCACTCTTGCATTCATTCATTCATTCTGCTGTAGGTTGATGGCCAAGGAGGAGCGATGGTTTGTTCTGGTCACCCTTGACATTTAAAAATATACTTTAATAAAGTGTAATTTACCTGTATGTGATAGGATAAGAGGATGGGGTGCTTGTCTACCTAATGGACTATGGGATGGGTAAGATATTACAGAACATATTAATATGGGGTTGGTAAGAGAGTACAAGTGAAAGTTACCTGACCGGGGAGGTTTGTCAACGGCTCCTAAGAGAAGTGATGTTTTGCCATGATGTCTGCTGTCTAGGTAGGATGAAGTAAATGAAATATTTTCAGAAGTGGAATTGGAATCCAATTCTGATTCTGTGCCTTTTTGATGAATTATGATTCTTGGCCTGAAATTCTGAAAAATCATAATTCCTTAAAACCATTTTGAATCTGACAAATCTGTTTCCATTTCCACAGTTCCCAGCAACCCTGATCTGTTTGTATATATTCAGCTTAAATTTTTTTCCTCCAAATGATTGCCTTTAGAGAATTGTTGAGCTCTGTGATGGTCTTGGCTTTACTTTAGATACCTGTATCACTGGTATAGAGGTAGAGCTTAGTGTTAGGGTTGTTGCAAGCAGGAGGAAGACCAAGAACTTGGATTAATACCAAGGGGTTGATGGTTTGTGAGGATTAAGTTATTTAATTGACTTTTACCTCTTCAGACCTTCCTGAAAGGCAATACTAAAACTATAATAAGTGCTGGGTTTATTTTTAATTTTGTTGGCAAAATAGTGCAAAATTGCCATTTTTGTATTTGTATAATTTTTGGAAAATAGTGCTAAAATCTAGCATACTTCTACAATGATTTTTATTCAGGTAGTGCCGTTTTTTCCCACAATATGCAGTTTTCAAAATGTGAATCTTAAAAAATGAGCAGTTCAGCAAAAATACCACATACCACAAACTGCACATTTTTAAACATATGTAATTTCAACAAAAAGTTACATTTTAAGTAAATTTGTCTAATTCACAAACTTATGAATATACCCAGAATTTTTATACTTTGTACAAAGTGCATGGACTTTTTTCTAATTTAGCCTACTACTGACCAGTTTTGTAAAATATGCCTAAGTTATATACAGTATTTTGTGGTGCAAGCTATCATGGTTTATGGGATCAAATACATTGATAAAATTGATAAAGATTGCTCCTGAAAGGTAATCTCCATCCTGTGTAAGCAGTAGGTCATTTGTTACCTAAACTAGTCCTGCCCTTGTGATAACATTGGGCTTAAATAGAACTGTGCATCTCAGAATTTTCTATAGGTGAGAAAACATTTAACCAATTAATTATGTATGAACTAATATGGCTAGATACATAGGCAGTTGACGACAGATAAAGATTTTTATCTATCTATTCTTTCCTGTACTAATATTCTACAAAGTCTACCAAGTTCTCAGACTGAATTTAAGCAAACTGGGGATCAGATTTGTTCTTGATAACCTCTCTATACCTGTTTCATTTGTCCTTGAAACTTCAGTTGGAGTCAACATTCACATTCCTTGCCTCCTCAGATAGCCTGTCTCTTCTGTCCACTACCATCTCAGTAAAGATCTTCCTCATGTCATTCATGAGCTACCCTCACCAGTCTCAAATTGTGACCTGTACTGTTGTCTGACCCTCTAATTTGAATTACATACTTGCAACCACCCTGACCATGCTGCTGAATCATTATGCAGAAATTATTTTTATGCTTCAATTATGATCAGAGATACACTGGTTTTCTGTATACACAGTGATGTGGATGAAAATATGAAAATACAACTGGTCCAGATACATTCAAAGTACTACTAATGCCAACACAGAAATGGTGCATGTTCTTGGACTCTTTGAGAACACTGTACTATTAAAGAAGTGGTAGCAGCATGCGTGGCCTTTTTATTGATCATTTTTGCAGCCTAACTGACCTGCTACTTCCTGACATGCCTACTGACCTGCAGGACCCACTGGGTGATCACCGCACAAGTCCATAAAGACCTAGATTTAGGCTCTGTAAAACTGCTCTCCATCCTGAACTGTTCAGTATGTTTTTAATGTTAAATTGTTCTGTGTACAACTTTTAACTCACACTCACAAACCACCATTGTGGTTTACTTGAGAAGGAGTGGGGGAGGATGTAGGGAAATAAATGCTGTCCATTTTTCATAAATAAGCTCTTTGTGCTAAGCAGGCTATTTATTGTTTGGGTGGGGGTTGGAGTAAAACAGAGGGCCTCTCAAAAAATACCATCTATTGTGTAATTTAACACTGCTATTTGTGCCCAAGACATCTCCGTTAGTACAAAAGATACAAGCTGTGTAAAGAGGAAAAAAAGGAAATGCTTGTACGTGTGTGCCCAATACATTTTTTATAAGAAATAACTAGCTGCCTTCTTGATCCACTCAGAGATAAGGGGGTCTGGTCGGGTTGTAAACCAGCAGCATGTGTGCCCAATAATTTCTTTTTAGTAAGCTAAAATGCTTAAATGAGCCAAATGCACTCAAGGTGCTACCTTGTCTGTGCAATTGGGATTTGCTCTTAACAATTGCTGCTGTTTGTGACCAAGAATTGAACTGTTAGTGCAAATGATTTGAGCTGTGTAAAGAAGAAAAGAGAGAAAATGCTGGTATGTGTGCCCAATTTTTCTTTTAATTAAGAAAAAACAAGCTGCCTTGGTGATCCACCAGGGGATGTGGGGTGAGGGACGGGTTGTAGGAACACCGCTATGTGTGCCCAATAATTTATTTTTAGTAAGCTAAACAGCTAGAATGAGCCAAATGCACTCAATAAGTTGCCTTCTCTATGCAATCAGAGATTTGGGGGTCAGGTTGTTGCTGGAATTATTTATTTTGCTATGTCTGTTGGGAAATAAAATATTGAATTTTCCTATATATTTATCTATATATACTGTAGAAACAGAGCCAGGGTGGCATCAGTAATGGCAGTTAAATTGCACCTCAAAAAAGAAAAAATGCTTAACTATATGGATGATGCTTATCAAGAAAAAGGCCAAAATACATTGGTGAAATATGTACGGCACTTTGCGTGTACAAATTTCTTAACATTTTCTCTGGTTTATGTTTGATTTTGTGAGGAGTGGGGAGAATGGCCATATTGGTGTGGTAGAGGAGCTGTTTGTTGAGCATGGATGTTGTGGGGCTAGCTGCATTGGTGGGGTGAGGGAACAGGTTTTGTGTTAGGGTGTGGGGACTGGACATGTTGATGTAGTGGGGATGCTTACCAGAGGTGCCTTGGTGGGGTGGGAATGCTGGCCAGGTTTAATTGGGTGGTGTGTGGATGCTGGCCAGGTTTGCATCCATGGGGTGGATGGACTATTCATTGATGATGGTGCGGTGGGGTGGAGGGACTGCCAATGTTGGTGTAATGGTTGTTTATGTTGTTGTAGGAGTGGGAATCTGTCTGTGTTCCTATCAGGAGTTCTGGTCATATAGGTGGGAGTGGGATGCTTGGATAGGGAGGCTCACTAACAGTGTTGGTGATGGAGACTGGCTGGGTTGTGGTGGTGCATACTGGCTGCATTGATGCAGGGATTGTTTATTTTGCTGCAAAGGTGCTGAACTGACTGTGTTCATTTTGGGGAACTGGACACTTGGATGGGGGAAACTGCTATGCTGGTGCAAGCATTGTGTGATGGTGGTAGGTACTGGCTGCAGTGGTGTGGAGTCTGCAAGGACTGTTTGTCTTGTTGCAGGGGTGGGGAGCTGGTTGCATTCATTTTGGGGGTGACTGTAAGGGAAGGGAGCTGAAAGTTTGGATGGGGAGGAGCTCACTGGCCATGCTGGAGGGGCTTTTGTTGGGGATGGGCTGGCTGTGTTTGTTGCAGAGTTGCTAGCTGAGTGTTGCTGAATATTGGTGGCCACAATAATGTTAGGATGGTCTTTTTGATGTGGTGGGGGAATGGTTGTGTTGATGGAGGGGAGCTGATTGTTTTTGGGTGCGACGATGGTGTGACACTTACACTGTTGGTGGGGTGGAGGGACTGGCTGCATTGGTGCATGGCTGAGCAGCTTGTGTTCTTGCAATAATGGGGAGCTGGCTGTGTTCAGTTTTGGGAGCTGGCCATGTTGGATGGGAGCTGAAGGCTTGGATAGGGGAACTCACTGGTAGTGCTGGTGCATGGGATTTACTGTGTTGGTGGGGTGGTGGGTACAGGGTTTTTTTTTTATTCTCTTTCTCGCTCCTCAGACCAGAACTCTCTCGAACTTACCCCACTGGCCTGACCGCTCTACTATCTGCCATCCCTCCCGTCATCTTCATAGTCGTTACAATTCTCCAAGTCCACGGGCCCCCTAACAGCCCTGGAGAGATTGAAGGGGCAGTGACGGGAGACCAGCTTTGGACATGTGACGGCGGCACTGGAGGAAGCCATCGCCTATCTGGCTGAGGAGGGTTTTTCCTCCTCATTTTGTTATGCCCATCATTCCCTCCCTCCCCTATGCGTGGTGCACATATCCTGACTTCTCAGCGCATGGCCACCCTGCAAGCATCGGGCCATGCTGTGTACATGCTGCCCAGTGTTCTGTGGCACCCCCAGTCTCCATCAGAGGTCGCCGGAGCGCCAAGCCAGCCAACACCCTCCTCCCAGGACAGGAGTGCAGCCCAGCAGGTGCTCAATCCTATCCCTCCCCTGCTGATCCCCGGCACCTGAGCTCGATCCTCAACTTGGGTTACCAGCATGGCGTGAGGTGTGGTGTCCAGCACCTCAATCCTCATTGCCACCAGGCCAACCTACAGGGTTTATTGGGGCAGAGGCTGTCTTTGTTGTTGCAGGGTTGGGGAGCTGGTTTTGTTCATTTTGGTGGCTGGGCATAAGGAGTAGGAGCTGGCCGCCTGGATGGGGAGGGGCTCACTAGCCATGTTGGTGTAGAGGCTGTTGGTGGGGGGAGTTGACTGTTTGTTGTGAGTTAGCTGGCCTGGTTGGTGGGGACTGTCAGTGTTTCCACAGTCTGTTTTGGTGCAGAGGCTATGAGAGATGCCAGTATCCCTTGGGTGGGGTTGTAGGACTGGTAATGTTTCCACTGGGGCTGTGTATTGGAGCTGGGGGTAGGGGAGCTGGCTGTGTTTACTAGGGTGGAGGGACTGGCAGTATTGCCAAAGAAGCTGTCTCTGTTTGGGCTGCAGACAGGGGAGTTGCCTCTGTTTGCTTATGTTTGGTACAGGGACCGACAGTGTTTCAGCAGCAGCTGTCTATGTTGGGGCCAGGAATAGGGTAACTGGCTATTTGCTTTGGTGTGGTGACTGGCAGTGTTTCTGTAAGGACTGTGTTGGTGCTGAGGGGTGAGGGAGTTGGCCATGTTCACATTTGTGAGGTGGGGTGGTGGCTGGCAGCATTTTTGCAGCAACCATCTGTGTTGGGGCTGGGGCTGTGTTGGGGATGGAGAATTCAAGAATGCATGGGACAGACATAAGGCAAATCTTGTGGGGGGTAGGAAGAAATAGGCTGTTGGTTAATTAGGATCTATGGCCTATCCTGTAGGTAGGGAAATGGGCAGACTAGATGGGCCAAGCAGTCCTTATCTGCAGTCAAAGTCTATGTTTCTACGTTTCTATGTTTCTACGAGGTGGAGGACCTGACCTTATTCATGTGGGAAGGGGGGTAGTAGCACTGTTCCTGAATACAGTCTTTGTGTTGGTGCAGGGCTGTTTGTGTTGCTACAGGGGCTGTTTATGTTGGCTCAAGGGCAGTTTGTTTTGGAGATCCAGGTAGGGAAGCTGGCTATGTTGCTGGGGAGGCAGGGATTGGCTGCATTAGTGTGTGGGGGGTGTCTGTATGCTGCAGGGATGTGAGTTAGCTGTTTTCATGTCAGGGTAGCTGACCATGTTTGTGTAGGGGATGCTGTCTATAGGTGGCTAGTCATGGTGGGAGGCACGGGGTGTATATGTGGGTATCTCTGTTGTTGGTGGGAGGGATGGGTGTATTTGTGTGGAGCTGGCCATTTTGGTGACTTAAACTGGGGGAGAAAGATTATTTTTAGTCTACAAAATGTTACCAGGGCATACCACATTTGACTCTACTGATACAGGCATTTTTTTTTGGGGGGGGAGCAACAGGTTGAAATGCCACAAGGTGACTAGTTTGTCCAGGGGACAACTTGTGATCTTGGACAGGTCCACATATGGCACAGGGTACAGATAGGGGACATCTGGATATATATATGTGTGTATGTGTGTGTGTGTGTGTGTGTGTGTATGTGTGTGTGCAGCTGAGTGAATGTTTGTGCAGGTGGGGGGAGCTGGCCATATATATGTGTGTGTGTGTGTTTATTTGTTTTGGTGGAGCTGGTTGTATGTGAAGGGGTAGCTGAATGTGCTGACTGGTGTCCAAAATTGGGGAGTCGCTGGCTGTTTTGATGCATGGGGAACTGGCTGTATTTGTGTGAAGGGGAACTTAATTTATGTCTGAGCTCCAACATAAAGACATGGATGGCTCTTCCCTTGATGTGGTCCACTCCTTTAAGTACTTCAGTGTGCGGCTTGATAGCAGGTTCAACTTATCTGCCCAGAGTAATGCCATCCATACTAAACTTTGCCCCAAACATGGAGCCTTGTACTGTAATAAAGACTACCTTTCCCTACATTTCTGCCTGGAACTGGTTACCAAAATGGTGCTACCAGTTTTTGACTATGCTGATGTGGTATACTGTACTGTACTGCTTCATCCATTTTCCTTGCCAGACTGGACACCTTCTGTCATTTTGCCACTAACTTACTTCTTTGAACCTATCATTGTACACTCTAATTTTCCCCATCCATCCTCCCTCTTTCCCCCTGTCACCTGGATCACTGTGCTTCCTTCATCTCTAAATATGGGTTTAAGGAACTGCCCTCATACTTATCCTATCTCATCTCTCCCATTCTATCTGCCTCATACACCCTTCATTCCCAGGAACCCCACACTTTCTCGCTCCCCTACCTTCATTCCTCAGTTGGGCAGCCAGCTTTCTCCTGTTGTCTCTCCTATCTCTGGAACCTCTTCACCCCAGCACTCCATCATTCACCTTCCCCAATCTCCCTTAAGTACCAGCTTAAACTCCTCGATCCTGCACATGTCAGCTTCCTTCCGGACCTGCGTTTCCCTGCCCCGCTCAGTTTTTGCCCTCTTCCTTGGGATGGTTTCATGCCTCCCATTTTTCTGCACTGTGATGGACTACCACTTGCTTGATTTTTGTCTCAGGAAGTTGAGCACTTTCTTGCTCCTGATACTATGATTTGAACATTTTGCACTTTTGCCAAATTACACTACTGTTGTTTGCACTTTATTTGTTGGTAACCACCTATTTCACTGTGTTTACTTCATGTTGTCCTCTACCCTTTCCCCTAGATCGCACATGGAAACTAGCCTTGGCTCAGAGTGCCTTTCCCAATTATCTGTCTACTATCTATCTATCTATCTATCTATTTATCTATCTATCTATCAATGTCTATCAATATATAAATAAATAAAATGAAAACTAAGATAACCCTGCCTATGGAGACAAATTATAAGATTATCGGTCCTATCAATGTGAGCTTTTTGAAACACACCCTTTCTTACCTTGACCCTGCATGAGTCAATTGAGATAAAAATCCTAATTTCATATACAGTCTCCTTCAGGATAGAAGGGGTCATAAATTGGCCCAAGGAGATAGTGGTCGGCCCACCAAAGCAGTGGTAGAGCTACCACTCATGATGCTGGTGACCTGGGTTCAGGAGTGAGCTTGGTCCCTCAAATGGTCGGCCAGGGGAGGACAATTGAGCACCCCAGAAGACACTCTCCTCCTCCAGGGAGGAAGCATGCCACATCCCACTGCTTTGCTGCCACCTGGGTGACCACAGGTGGTGGTGCAGGGATTTCATGACTCCCGAGGAGGGACCCTCGGGCTGAATTTGCAGGTTGGCTGCATTAGACTTTTCCAGCAACTGAACATATTGCACACTCCAAGAGGGTGAGTGGGACAGAAAACAGGAAAACTAAGGTGCAGGACTGGGAGGATGAAGCCTCTGCCTGCCCATCACATCAGAGTTGCCTTCTGCTGGGGATACCACAAATCTTCACCTCCGCCGTGTTTGACCAGATGTCTGCTGGGAAGAAATAAGAAAGGAAATGAAGGTGTACCCTGTCCTGGGGGATAAGCCAGAGGGTGGAACAGCTGTGTGCCATGATTGGGTTGGCAGTTTCAACCAGACAGGGTGCTCGGTAAAAGGTGGAAGGAGATCTCTACCTGGCCCAGAGCACAGGATAAAAAGGAGATGACCAACTGATCCTTCCACTTCCTGGTCAAGAGGCTGGCCAGCCCCACCTCAACTCTTGGATGTTTTGTGAGGTCACATCAAGGATAGTGTGGGTATGTGCACCTTAGTAGGCTATAGGGGATCAGCTGCCTGCCTCTTTGGGCCAATTTTTGATTCCTTCCCTCCCAAAGGGGACTGCAAATAAAAATAGGATTTTTAGGATTTAAGAATAGGTGGGTTTCAGGAAGCCCACATTGTTTGGACAAATAATCTTAGAACACTCTTTTAAAAAAGTAGTCAATTATGGTTGAAATTTAGAACTGTAAGGATTTGCCATGGTGGGGGGGGGGTACTTGATTCTTTTTGTATATTTGTGAACCATACCAGTATTTATTTACTTATTTATTTGAATTGTGATAGCCGGGTGGGCCCACTGAGACAGACATGTCCCTTTTTCAGGGGCGACCGGGGGAATAGGGACATACCATGAAAAAGTATACAGTACAATTGAATACAAGAGACAGAGCATTAAGAGTACAAATACAAACTGAAGCAAGAGACAATATAATATATATATATATGTATGCTATGAGCGGTAGTTCTGTTTCTTATATAGTAGGAGGTTGGTTTCATTCTGGTCCAGAGAAGTACTTAGTCTGTAATCCTTTGAACAGGCATAGACCAAGGTACTAGAGCTGGTGAGCTTGTCAGTAGTAATACAGCAGAAAACAACTCATAATACATCATCTTACATATGTACGAAATATATGAGTTGGGCAAGGCAAGAGCAGGAGAGGGGAGGTTTAGGAGGAGATAGGAAAACCAGAGAGGGCTGGAAAGGGAAGGAGGGTGTACAGGGGTAAAACCAAACAAGAAGAACCCGAGGAACAGTACATTGATAGATGTCATACTAGTTGATAAGCCTCATTTTTTTCTCACATGCTGGAACCTTCTTTGCCTATGTCAGTGACCATTGTTTTGTTGCTGTGGTCAGATCACTCCATTATACAGGACCTACAGCTAAATTTCATACAAAAGGAACCCGTCATAACTTTGACGTGGCTGCCTATGTTTATGAATTGGAACATTCGCCACACTGGCAAGATTTCTATCTAGACTCTATGGTTAATTCGGCATGATAATTTCCATGATATACTGGTTGGAACACTAAATATGTACACCCCTTTGGTAAATATTTGTGTGAAAAACAAAACATGTCGGTGGTTCTCTGCTGAGCAGAAGACTGCTTTGTTTGGGAGGGGTAAGCTGTGGAAAAAGGCTAGCCAGTCTAAGCTCTACTCAGATTGGTGTCAGTTCAGAAAGGTATGTAATGACTGCACAAAAATGGTCTGGGATGCCAAGGCAGCATACTATCTCAGTGAACTGCACTCTGTAGCAAAATGCTCCTCTAAGTTCTGGAGGACAATCAAGGACATGACTTGTCATATGCCTGGCAACTGTTTGCCACCTAAGATTACATCTGGGAGTGCTACTATCTGTGATAAACCAGGAATCCCAGATGCAGTTAACAATCATTTTGCCACCGCTGGTCTAGCTTTTGAAAATTCTCCTGCATCCCTGGTCCACTCCCAACTAAATGTCCCACTCATAGACTCTCCTACCCCGGTACCCAGCTTCTCGTTCAAACCAGTCTCTCTCTGAAGGGGGTGGAAGATCTTATGTTACCGTTGGATGTTAAGAAAAGTGCTGGCACGGATTCCTTGGATCCTTATTTCCTTAAAATTGCCTATCATGTCTTAGCTGTTCCTATCACTCATCTATTCAATTTATCTTTGTCCCAAGGGTTCATTCCTCCAATGTGGAAAATTGCACATGTCATCCCATTGTTTAAATCAGGGGATCCCTGTGATCTCAACAATTACAGACCAATTTCCCTCCTCCCAACTTTGTCGAAACTCCTGGAAAAAATAGTCGGCAACCAACTAAGGGATTACCTCGACAAAAAAAATCTACTAAATCCTATGCAACCAGGTTTCAGAGCTAAACACAGTACTATTTCTGCCCTTGCCAAAGTGACAAATGACTGGTACCGAAAACTGGACAGCAGAAACTTTATCTGTGCTGTATTTCTAGGCCTTAACAAGGCTTTTGATACCGTGGATCATAGCCTGCTACTTTCCTCCTTGAAGAGTATAGGCCTGGACTCAGTATCCCTGCTTTGGTTTACTGACTACCTTCTAGGGCGGCGTTAGCAAGTTAAGGTGGAGGGTGAGCTATCCCCACTCAAGCCTCTCCTGAGGGGTGTTCCACAAGGATCCATACTTGGTCCCTTACTCTTCACTATCTATGTTAATAATATTAATGAGGGTATTAATAAAGCCAATATACACCTGGTCGCTGACGACACGGTTGTAAACATAAGTCGACCGACACCTGAAGCTGCCTGTGCAGACCTCCAGGAAGAATTTAACCAGCTCCAGAGTCAGCTTCTTCACAAAAAACTTCTTCTAAATGCTAAAAAGACAATGGCTATGTTGTTCTCATCCCATAACCATTTGATGAATCCGGCCAGTTCTGGAACACTGCCCCAGATCGCTACAATTCTTGGGGAGAAATTGGAGTTTGTTGCAAAGTTTAAATACTTAGGAGTGTGGTTAAACCTTAATCTCTCATTCACTGAACATGTTGAAGACTTTGCAAAAAAAACTAAGGCAGAGGCTGGGGCTATTCTTTAGAATCAATCAGTTCCTCACTAGAGATGCAAATGTGGGCCTCATCCAAACTACTTTTCTCTCACTACTTGATTATGCAGATTTCCTATATAGTCACTGCCCTAAAGCTTCACTCGCAAAGTTGGATACGCTTTATCACAGGGCTATCAGGTTTATTGCCGGTCTCCCCATCTCCACCCATCATTGTGCCTTGAACAAAGTCGTGGGATGGCCCTCCCTTATGTTTATGAGTAACAGAAATTCAGTCCTTTGGACTTACAAAGTCATCTTGAAAAGGCTTCCACAATATATATTAGACTGTCTCCCATTAAGTGAGCCAGGAATATAAGCTTTAAGAAGCTCATCCTACATCACATTATGTATTCCTAAGGCCTCCTCCCGCTATGACATAGTGTCCATTAGCTTCATGTTATCATCCTTTTGGGACAAAGTGCAAAAACTACTGAAATTGAGCTGCATCCGCAGTTTGAATACCTTTAAGTCCTTATATGCTCTATATGTGTGTGAGCCATGCAATTGCTTCCCCAGCCCTTGATCTTTCTCCAAAGCTTAGGCTACTGCCCCGAGTTTTGTTGTATTTAAAAGCATTTGTCATCACTGGCGATTCTAGCTCTGTGAATCACTTATGATCCTAATTGTTTTTATTCATATAGAAACCTGAATGGTCCATAGCCCCTTATGGTTGTTGTAACCATTAGACTTTAGACACCTTGCTGCCTCTGCACATTAGCTAATATGTGGCTCCTCTCAATAAATTTATCCTACTGCATCACCTCACTCTCAGAATCTGTACTCTACTCTCATTATTACATCCCCCATCCCCGAATTTGCTCCCTGAATGAAATCAAGCTCCACAGGGGCTCCCTGCCTCAAGGGTGGGATTCGTGGATACTGGAAGGTCAGTGCTTCCATAGCCACTGCCCGAGACCCCAAGCTCGGACTTTCCCCTAGCAAAGTATATCAAAAGCCACTAACCAATTGAAATTGAGCTCTTCTTTGGCTCTGGCTGCTGATTGGTCCCAGTGGTCTGTTTCTGTGTTTCCTTCTAATCGTAATTACAATCCGTCCTCCCTGCTGAAATCTGCCAAAAAAGGCTGTAATTACTTTTCTGTGTGCCTGTCAAGACCCTTATTTCACTGTTAGAGCATTATATGCAGTGAATCTTGTGATTACACCCTTTCTGATTCGCTGTGCTCGCTTCAGACTCTAAGCACTAAAGAAACCCACATATGGTTTGGCTTGCTGTTGTGCCCATTTGCTGGTCTCTTATCTATGGCCGGCAATTACCCATGACATCCTCTTTTGTTCATGCCATAGATAGGTTCTCTATGGGCTTTCCATTCCACAGGCATGGGAATCTTGGACACCGGGTGGCTGGTGCTGCCTCAGCCGCTGCCTGTGACCCCAAGCCCGGACCCTCAACCAGCAAGGCACGGCAAAGCCGTTACCCAATCGGAATGCGAGCGCTGTTCGGCTCTGGCCACTGACTGGTTCCCTCAGCCTGTATCAGTGCTCTTCCTAATCCAAACCAAAATCTGTTTTCCTACTGATATATGCATAAATAAAAGCTGTAATCACTTCCTTGCCTGACTGCTAGTATCCTTATCTTTGGCTCAGAGTGTTAGTTTATGAAAACTGTGTGATCACACTCCCTTCTGAAACTTTGTGTATGTGCCAACTCCTCCCATGAGCTGGAACACCTTGTGCTGTTATGAACTGTTGTAATTTGGAGTACTTACATGCAGTATTTGTACATATTTGTATTATTTATCTCTTAGTATGTACTATATCATTTGGCCCAGATTAAACCATGTTCATCTTGTAAATGAGCTTGCTCAACGATGTCCGCCTGGATAAATAAAGATTTTGATTGATTGATTGATTGATTGAAGAAGAGGGGATTAAGTGCAGTTGCTGCTGCAAGCTGGAGGGGAAAGAAGATTTCCTTGAAGTGGCTTTTAAACTGGGGAAGAGATGTACATGAGAGTAAACTATGTGGGAGAGTATTGCATTTTTGAGGTGCTGATAACATGAAGGATCACTTGCCTATGGCTAGGTGAACTTTGGGAATGCTTAGCATCTGGAGCTGGGAGTGTCTGAGGGCCTGGGGGAAGGGATTTTAGAGTGAGCAGAATGGAGAGGATGGGTGGAGAAGGAAGCTGGATTTGTTTAAAGGTGGCACATAATACAGGGAGGTCCATTTTGTGCTCGAAGGAGTAGCACTCCTGAGAAATGAGAATGGGACATTATTAGTGAGCAATGCTTTGAGCTTGTTATTTTTTTGATTTGTTTAATGTTTGGGAGTATGTGTGGCTCTCCATTAGCAAGTTGTACAATTTAGTCAGTTATATGCTAGATAGGATAGAATTGTAGAAGTACACTACGGCATCTGGTAGTTTGACTTAACTCATGTCTGAGCTTTGACAAACTGAGACCAAGAAATTTGTAACTTGGGCACGTGGGGGCATGGGTGCTTCAGAATGGGGGCTATAGTACTGCCATCAAACCTGAGGGAGGGGGGCAGTATTGCTGCTGCCATCACTCCTAAGGGATGAGGGCTGTAGTAATGCTGCAGCTGTCACACCTGAGGGGTAGGGAATATACTAATGCTGCTGCCATCACACTTGAGGGATTGGGGCCATAGTAGTACTACTGCTGACACACCAGAGGAATAAGGGTTGTAGTAATGGTGCTGCTGTCACATCTGAGGGATGAAGGCTGTGGTAATGCTACTGCTATCACACCTGAGAGATGGTAGCAGTCACAGTGCTGCTCTGTCACACCTGAGGGATGAGGGCTCCAGTACTGCTGCTGCTGTCCCATCAGCAAGATGGGGTCTGTACTGCTGCTGCCACCACACTTGAGAGGTTGGGGCCCTGGTACTACTTCTGTCATAACTTAGAGATGTGGCCTGTAGTAACGCTGCTGTCATCACACTTGAGGAATCAGAACCCTAGTAATGCTGATGGTATCACACTTGAGTGGTGGGGCTGTAGTACTGCTGCTTCCATCACATCATAGGGATGGGAGTCATAGTACTGCTGCCACCATGCTTGAGGGGTTGGGCACATAGTACTGCTGCTATCAAGCTTTAGAGATGGGGCCTCTAGTAATGCTGCTGCCATCACACTTGAGGAATGGGAGCCCTAAGAATGCTGAGTGATGGGGGCCATAGTGCTGTCACTGTTGCTATCATACCTTGAGGATGGAGGTCATACAGTATAGTGCTGCTATCATACTTTAAGGATGGGCATTACAGAGTGTTGCTGCCGTCTCACCTTCAGTTGAAAACTGAAGTTTCAGTGAACTCAGTACTTTAAAGGATGTGCACTGCTGCTGCAGATATATATTGCTGTTGAACCACCAGCTAACCTTGACCTGCTAACTGCTGCCCAAACCCCAGACCTGCTAATGGCACCTCCCTTCATGCTTGCTTCATTGCTCCACTCATCATTTATGTTGGTGGGTGTGTTCAGTTCACTGTTTCTGGGTCAGATTTAGGAGCAACAGCCATTTAAGTTTGTTTTTTTTAATTTATTTTTTTCCGGTGCTGGTTATTGGGTGAATGTTAGTGACAAGCTGAGCAGCCAAAGCAAGGCCCTCCCCCCATTGTCCCAGATTAAAATAATAAAGTACAAACATGGTACTTAATTACTTACAGGGATCCTGGATCCAACCCTGGCCTCAGTCATTGCTCCGGTAGTCCCTGGTGACATTTTGTCTGTGTGTGTGTGTGTGTGTGTATATATAGTGCGTGCGTGTATATGTGTGTGTATGTGTGTGTGTGTGTGTGTGTGTGCCTGTTTAGTTTGGATATGTGAGAGTTGTGTGTGTGTGTGAGGGTTAGGGTGTTTGTGGGCCTGGATGGTTTGGGTGGGTGGTTGGGTGGGTGTCTGAATGGTTTGGACGTGTGTGTGTGTGTGCGCATGTGTGTGTAGGGATGTTATCCTGAGTAGCAGCGAGTTTTGTTTAAATTTCAACCCCCATATGTACCCAGAGACCAACTCTTAAAATACCAACTATGTGGGGGTCTGTTGCTTTTGTGCCTAGGTAGGGAGGATTGAGGCAATGATATTTCATTTTTAGGTGGCTGATGATGATGGGCATGGGGGAATGTTAGTGGCAAGCTGGACCATCTTGACAATGCCCTCCTCCATCAACCCAGATTTAAATAAAAAATGCAAAAAAGGGAAAGGTATCTACCTTTGAGGATGGGATAATGAAGAATCACAGAGAAGGAAGTCAGCCAATATAATATTTGGAGAAAAGAATATAGACACCTGAGACTCTTGGGTAGTGGTTTGGTGTGTAAGAAGATGCGAATTCCTTCTAAACTGGCAGACGTGAAAGAGGGTGCGCAGTCTGTCTAGGGTAGTCTTCCACTGGGCACCATTTAAATTATAAGCCACATCTGAGTAGTTGTAAGACTGGGACAAAGTGGATGGAGGGAGGATTGTACTGTATCATTATGCAACACCAGAACAAATAGGGGTACACGCTGGGCTCCTCATAGCATTATAACTTTCAACAAGTACAAGGATAATATGCATAGCTGTAGCCATAAAGAGTTCTAAAATGCCTGCTAGCAGAGGTATAACTTGTTAAACAAATCTCAAAAACATGACACCTGTAAAAACGGATTTTGGCTTTGCAGACACTAGTGATAATATTGGGTTTTCAGTACTGTAAAATGGATTTTTCCATTTTCCAATCTCAGTAAGTCAGTGAGTCTGTGCCTCTCCACTGTCCTCTAGTTAGCACATATTGATGTTCTGCAGCCTGCGCTTATACGTACATGCTTGATGTGAAAAGGGAGCGAGGAGGCATGACTAAAACATACACTACCTCCATGGGGTAAACAAAGCAGATAGTGGGCAATTGAGGGTAAGTAGGATAACGTTAAGGAACACCTTGGCAAAGACATTAAGCAATCCCCCAAAATGCTTAATGTCAGTGGAACAATGACATTAGATCCAAGGGAAATAACAAATACATTTAATAACACCTTCACTGATCTTAGTGGTGTTCTCCCACCCAGTACTTAGGACAACATTACAAACCCATTGCACACACCCCCGGCTCCAAATCCCCCTAGCAATCCTAACTACCCCAACTTTAACTTTAAAACCATATCAGTAACTGACACGATCTGCTATGTAAAGCGTGTCCTAAGTAAAATCAGAATAGGCAGTGATACCCTAGATATGAAATGTATTGCTGTATCTCTTAATGAGATCTCTAGCCCATTAACTAAATTTTTAATCTATCGCTACAACATTCCCAATTCCCAGACATCTGGAAACTAAGATTAGTTACACCCGTACATAAAAATGGAGACCACACCTCTGTCTCTAATTATAGGCCCATCACTATTCTCTCATCACTGTCAAAAGCTCTCAAGAAAGTAGTCTCAGACCAGCTTGCAGTTTACCTCAGGAAATACAATATACAATGCAAACAACAGCATGGATTTCGCAAGTTGCACAACACAAAAACAGTACTAGTTGAATACATCAACTCCATACATGAAGCCCTAGACTCTGGACAACTTACTGGGGCAGTTTACAATGACCTGACAAAGGCTTTCGATCTCATCAACTACACACTACTTTTTGACAAACTTCTCTCACTGAGTCTTTCATACGACACAATATTTTTGTTCAACAGCTAACTCATGGTCAGCACACAGCAAGTTAAAATTAATGGGGTATTATCAGACACCCAAAATGTCACCATAGGAGTGCCTCAGGGATCAATATTGGTGCCACTTCTGTTCAGCCTCTTTATAAACAGTCTACCAATAGCTTGACAGACTTCAAAGGTCTTGCTTTATGCAGATGATGCCATTATTTTCATGAGCAGCCAGAACCAGGCCACTCTCACGACATACATGCTAGATGATTTCCACTCATAAGAGGATTGGTTTAACCAAAATAAACTAGTCATAAAATATAAAAAAAAAAAATAATGTTATTTGCTGGCCTGCAGATGAAGAGGAAAACCTATCCCCTAATAATCCTAAATGAAGATGGTGCTATTCTAGAACAGGTCACTACATTGTAATACTTAGGTGTCACTATTGACGATGCACTAACATTTCAGCCCCATGTGGACAATCTAGTCAATTCAGTCAACAGGAAACTGGGGGCATTATACAGGCAAAGGCACAGTCTCACCCAGGAGGCCAACAGATAGCTGAATCCAACTTAATCCTCCCTTCTATCAATGCTGGAATTACAATATATAGGGCAGCTTCCAACACCATACTCAGCAGAGTCAAAATGACCTTAAATAAGGCCTGCCACTTTGCTCTCAATGCAGATAGGCCAACCCACACCTGCACACTATATGCTCAGATTAAATGGCTCACACTTCAGGATAGGATAAAGCTCCAAACATGCCTGCTTGGTAAACAAGCACAGCTGGCCTCACACCAGTGGGAATCCATGACCTCCTTTGCCCACTCCCAAACCACCATGCCACGAGAAATGTTACCAGAAATATCTTAGCTGTACATAGAAACATAGAAGTTGATGGCAGATAAGGACTGCAAGGCCCATCCAGTCTGTCCATTTTTTCTACCTTATGAATGTGCCATATGCCTTTATTCTGTCAATGGTCTATTTATTCATACACATCTGTATTGTTCCCTTATGCATATTCCATGCCTGTTTGAAGGCCTGCTCTGTATTCATATCCACCACTTCCTGAGGTAGGCTGTTCCATGCATCCACTACCCTTTCTGTGAAAAATAACTTCCTCACATTACCCCTTAATCGACCTCCCTCTAATATCATACTGTGTCCTTTTGTACTGCTATTTTTCTTATATTGAAACATGTTAGACTCTTTCACCTTGTTAATGCCCTTAAGATATTTGAATGTTTCAATCATACCATCTCTCTCTCCCTCCTTTGCTCTAGGGTATACATATTGAGCTCTGTTAATCTGTCCTCATATGTTTTCTGATGCAGTCCCTGCACCATTTTGATTGCCCTTCTCTGGACTGCCTCCATTTTGTTAATGTCCGTGTGCAGGTGTGGCCTCCAGTACTGCATGTAGTACTCCAGATGAGGCCTAACCAGTGTCTTGTAAAGAGGGATTATTACCTCCCTCTTACGACTTGTGATACCCCTACTAATACACCCCAACATCAGTCTAGACTTACCTACTGCTATAGTGGTCTGCTTGGATGATTTCAGGCCATCTGTGATGATGATGCACAAGTCTCTTTCTTCCCTTGTGATTGCTGGCAATTCCCCTTGCAACCTATGGGTAGCACCAGGGTTTCTCTTCCCTATGTGCATGATCTCGCACTTCTTTGTATTAAACCCCAGTTTCCACTCTTCAGACCATTTTGCCAGTTTTTCCAGATCTCTTCTCATTCAGCCCACACCCTCTGCATCATGCACTCTGTTGCAGATCTTGGTGTCATCTGCAAACAGGAAAACCTTACCATCCAGTCCACCTGCAATGTCACTGATGAAGATATTGAAGAGGACTGGCCCCAAGACTGATCACTGAGGTACCTGACTTGTGACTTGCATCTTGTCTGAGCATATACCATTTACCTCCACACTCTGTTTTCTGCCTGTCAACCAGTTTGACACCCAGTTGACCAACTTCTGACCCACCCTGAGCCTATCCAGATTAATAATCAATCTTCTGTGTGGAACAGTATCTAAAGCTTTGCTGAAGTTAAGGTAGGCAACATCAACTGCACCCCTTTGGTCCACCACTCTAGTTACCAAGTCAAAGAAATCTATGAGATTAGTTTGACAGGACTTTCCTGTTGTAAACCCATGCTGTCTTGAATCCTGTGCTTTTATGGATTCCAGTTGTTGCACTATCCTTTCCTTAAGGAATGCCGCCATGATCTTGCCCACTACTGAGGTAAAACTGACTGGTCTGTAGTTCTCTGCCACCACTCTTGTGGAACGGGATCACATGAGCCCTTCTCCAGTCTTCTGGGACCATCCTGTGCTCAGAACCTCACTGAATAGTTCTGCTAATAGCTCTGCTAGTTACATCCTTAGCTACTTTAGTACCTTGAGATGTATGCCATCTGGTCCCATTGCCTTGTCCACCCTGAGCAACCCAAGAGAACAACCCAAGCCTTGTGCTGTTTTGTCATTAGGGCACAAAATGGCTAAATGAGTTACCAGATACTCTGCTAAACATTCCTAAATTAAAATACTTCATGATAGCTCTAAAACATGTACTCAGCACTAACAACAACTGTACGTGCCACTGAGTCAACAACACAGGTGCTACATACCACCTCTTCCTCCACTTGTCAACACTCCAGTTGGTGCTAAGTCCCCCTCGTATCCCTTGCTATCCACATCAACTACATCAGCCTGACAAAATTCCACTCTGACAATGCCAAAATTGTGTGCTGCTCTCAACTGTTAAATTCTGTATGCATCATATGTTTGTTTTGTAAAAACATCTACAGTGGCATCCCCCAGGATGAAATGCAGTTCTGCAGCATTTTGCAGCACTCTGCAGAATACTGCAGAAGACCTACTGAATAAAACAATGTAATTTCAATGGTAATTAGACCCCTTTGTCATTCAGGAAAATGTGACACTGCCAGGATGAAGTGAATGCCACAGTTTCCTGCATGACAAAGGAGACTAATTGCCTTTGAAATTACATTGCTTTATTCAGTAGGTCTGCTGCAACATACTGCAGAATGCGTTAAAAGTGCATTTCATCCTGGAGGATGCCACTGTATATTATGAGTATCACATGTTGTCAATATTTCTCTACACATATGGCATACCACACTGTCATACTGTATATATCATGTGACTATTATGTACTGATGTCTGATCTATATGAAACTCAATTTGCATCTTGTCTTTCAATATATTTAATAAGGAACCTTTGTATATGAGCCTCACAAGCTCAAAATTGTATTTGATATGATACATAAAAAAATAAATTGTCCAGGCTAAGTGTGAAAACAAACATCTGGAGCAACTACACGAAGCTGGTGGTAGAGGAAGAAGTTTAGGAGAGATACCAGGATACAGTTTTTTGTAGAGATGGTGTTAGAATAGTGGAATAGGCTGCTAGAGGAGGAAGTCATGTACTATCAGTGGGGAATTCAGACAAGGGTGGAATGTATAGAAGGGCTTGATAAAGACCACACCAGAAGGGAAGAGAGGAAGGGGAGAGTTAAGATCCTTGTAAGCTCTCTCCTTCAAGAGTAGTTGTGAATGACTGGGCAGATGATATGGGCCAATAAGCATTTTTCTGCCAACAGATTCTATATTTCTATAAACAATAAAAACCAGATTTTGAAATTATATTCCTACTTATTATCTAATGTTAGAACACATACCGGTAATACAAAAATAAAAATAGAAGAGATAACTGAAAATAATTATAATACTGTATTCACATAACATTGTGAAATACAGCATATGGTACAGCAAGTGAGAATATAGTAACTGGAAAAAGTAAAGCACAGGGTTATTGACCACAGAGGATATATACCATTTGGTCAATAAGTATTAGTAACTACAGTGTTACTGTAACCCACACTGTCTCATAACATTTAATGGATTTTGCAGATTCTGTCACAACACCACAAACAATAATTCTTAGCAGAAGTATTCCAGCTGCACCTGCCACAAGTAAGCTGCAGTAATTCATATTCATTGATTACTTCAAGGTTCCCCCTTTGTAATCAGTTTTACCCTATGATACATATTGCACTGGGTGTCAAAGGGGTACAACTGAACTGTGAAAGCTGAATTAAATTTTTAGGGACCAAATTGAAGCTGACCATAAGTTGGCTGTTTGCCGCCTCCCTCATCTTTAGTAAGAGGTGTCACAGAATGAAATGGATTAATTAGGATGGGATGAGAGGAGACCCATAGTCCACCTGGGACTGCTTGGAATAAAATCTAGTGATAATGCCAGTTTAAATCTGTCATTTGCAATATATGTTCTTGTACATTTATTACTAAATATCACTTTTAAAAAGGATGGAAATCAGTTTCAAAAGAACATTTAAGCAATAGGGTCAAAGAACAGGGTACAAAAGCAGTGAAATGGAATGTTAGGGTATACAAATTTTTATGATTGTATGATGTAGAGATTTTCAAGGTTGGAAAAGGTGCTTGGGGAAGCATTGGCATTACTTTAACTTCAGCGCCCTCTCCCAGCGAAGCTATATACTTTATGAGTACTGTAAATTTCCATGCCTGAAAAGGCAGTGATAGAGTTATGGTAATAACAGCACTGTCTCATGCAATTGTTTAGACCCCAAGAACACTACCAGACTATCACAAAGATAAGGTTCACATTTTACACTGTCATCACATTTCCCTACTTTTGTGGTTGTGTGCTTCATCTCTAACTGATGTTTGAGTGCACTGCAGTTTTTGTAATTAATTTAATTATCAGAGAAAGCTCTGGATTTTTTTTTGTTGTTGAGAAAATTAAAAGAATATTCAAGTCTCCATTTCAGCATTCACAAACAGGACAAGTCAAAGCCCTTCTCTTTTGACAAGAACAGTATATATTTGTTACTGTACTATCATCCATACTTATCATTTCTCTTTTAAAGAATGGGATGTACAGCAAAGCTAATCTGACACAATCTATATATTCAAAGAAAATTGTAGCAGGTGAATAATTACACATATAAACTGACCTTGGCGACTAATGTAAAACAGTCTAATTATTACATTCCTATAGTGCAGTAATTAATGTAATCTCTAAAGTACCCAGTTATTAATATTTCAGGTTGCAGCTAGTCTGCAGCATTTGCTGTGCAAGCTGTCAATATAATGTACAGGCTGTGCCATAACTTACTGATAATCTTCCAGTACTAAGCTTTTAAAGTACTAGCCTTTCATAAATGGCTCACATAAGATCATTTGAAGTCTGAATAAAAATGAACAATCACAGATACTAGCAGTTGCCTAATAGAAGATTAAAAAGACTAATTAGTTGTATTGTAAGTATGCTTGGGCAGTGTGAACAGTAAAATAAAGCAATGCACAAGAACAAGTTTTATTACAGAGCTTGCTCTGTTTTTAAGCTTGTACTGTGCTTGCTGGCTATGAAAATTGATATCATGCTTAACATTCAGGACACCTAAACTGTATAATTGCAAAAAAATTGCTCTAAATATGTCAATCAGTCCAAAAATTAGACAATGCATCAGTAGTACCTTCTTAACAACCTGCTATGTAACATCTGTTAAAGATAACTCGTAATTGTCTATATATCAGCAGAGTATGATAAGATATGCAAGACCCTAACTAAAATGGCTATACCATCAAAACTTAACAGAATTTGTGAACAGTTGGGCATATCTTTAGCAACTAGAAAATGAACTATATGTCATTTTTGACATAGACACTGATTTATTGTGAAAGCATTCTTGATACTATACCCTGAGGAAACTGCCAGCGTGCTTGAAGGATCTGTTGCTTTGAAGACTTTTATTAATGTACTGAATCCTATAAGCACTATATTAAAAAAAATAATATATTGGCTGTGCTAAAAATATTTCCCTGCAACAAAAGAGGTGACTAATAGTAGACTGCAACATTTGATCTCAGTGGTTGATTACATTATTGCATGCTAGCAGTTCTGTTTATCCTCAGGTCAAATGTTTAAACTATACTGTTTGAAATTATAGTCTTTACTGTTCTAGTTTGTATACCCTTGAGCTTATGACTATGATACAGTTCACATACTGTAGTGCATGTTTTGGCATTTCAATAATTGACTGTTGCTGTAACTACCATAAATACTGTTGTTGATGCATACAGATGGAAATAATGATAGTGTGGATGAAATATTTTCTAATAAAAAGATAAAATGCTCAAATGAAAGAAAACAATTATTTTTATCTGTTTAAATATCTGCATTTGTATTCTGCTACAACATAATAATATGCCATATCTTTAGAGTGCCATTTGTGCTGTAAAATCATTAACTTGCATTATACAACAGCCTTTGGTTGTGAGAGAAGACACGTCTGTGTTATTTGAAGCCACTTTATTTATTAACTGGGTTGATTCAGTGGGCATACATAACCATTTCTAGAATGATTAATTATGATTCATTAAGTAACTAATTAGATTGATAATTTACAACTGTTTGGAAATTGCCAAACCAGATCATGTTTAGAGAAAAAAAGATATAAGCATTACCCTCTTGTTACAGACTAACATAATAACAAAAACATTTACATGTATAAAAAAAAAATGAAATGTATGCAGTAGCTAAGGTGGCCATGCCAGTTATGCATCTGCCTCCTCAGATCATCTTCAACTGAACAAATAATAACATTAAACATTATTCAGCAATGCTTATGGTATTCCATCCAGGTGTTTGAGAATAAAATTAAAAAAAAATACCTTACTAAATGTATAACTTTTGTGGAGCTGGTATGATGTTTTTATTGCTGACTATATTAAACAAGCTGAAATAATCTGAAACAAACTGCTGCAGGGAAGCATATGTTGTGATTATTATAAATAGCCAGGTGTTTAGAAGGTTAGCAGATCAGTTAAAGGGACACTGTCTACCCCATGAGATAATTTTGCCTTTTAACATTAATAAGTAGAGTTGAGAGTGCTTCAAATGCAAAATTGATATCTGTGTTTAATTTACGAAAACAAGCAAATGTTAAACAATAGTGTGATAATTGTTCAGTATGAATGATACAGACAGTGACTGTATGCCTGTAGGGTACCATACAACCGAATGTGGATCTTTGTTTGGTGTCGAAACACCAATAAGAGGAAGAATTGAATATTGTTTACAGAACTGTGCTGTGAACCTGGAGACACAGCAGATTTAGAACTGAATCCCACAACTTCTACTTGCATACTATGTGACCCACAGCATATGAATTGAAACAGATGTACATGCATACAATGTGACACATAGCATATGAATTGAAATAGATGTCCAGACCATCACGCAATGCATTTCTGACCAAATTATTTTTTCAAAGGCAAGAATCATGGGAACCAGAACCTTACAAATACTGACATTTTAAACTACAATATGTAAAATATAGGATTTATTCACCATGAGATTCAGAAACTGTGCAAAGATACAAACAGTGACAAGTGCAAAAATTATATAATAAAAAATTGTACAGTACTATATACAACTTTAAAAGAGTATATGCTTTGTTTTCTTTGGTAAATGATCATGAAATTAATTGCAAAATGAATAAGCAGGTCACAAAGCGACAATACAGCTATGCATCTATTGAATTCAATTTACAGTACATCTAGTGAATCCACTTTCTAAATACAGAATGTATTCAAATTGCATCTGAATGACCAGCTTCTAAGTGGAGGATGCAGGTACAGTATATATGAGAGTAGACTGGCAACAATCATGTGATAGTTTCAGCTTGAGTGGCTGCACCTGTCGGAGCTCTGTGATCATACAGAAAAACAAAGCTTGTTAGTCTAAATTAAGCAATCATCCTGGGATTCATTCAAGAAATTTTGTTTACAAAAACTATCGCCAAATGAAATCTGGCCGCGCATTATAGGATGGATCAAGATTTCAACAACCATATGGAAACATCTACAGCAGCTCCTCTACTTGCTGCAAGTCAGCCTTCCAAGCAACAAAAGACTGACTCACCAGCGGAACTCCCTGCAGCTACCGATCTTATGGAAATTCTTACCAACAAACTGAATCAATTCTTCAGTGGGGATAGCTTCAGTGAAAATCACACTTGGAGATTGCTCTACAATGCTGGTTCAGCAACTAAGTTGTTGACCACCATCACAGCGACAGATTTATGTCAACCACAATTTGCGGTTGACATAAATCCAACTTGACACCCCAGTCGTTTTTTCATTGGGGGGCTCTACCCCCGAACCCCCCAATCTCTAGGATTTTAACTCCAAGTCTGAGTTGGATCGGGGAGGGGTGCAGGACCAGGAGAGAGAGAGTGCCAGAGTCTCATGTGGTCTGTTACAGTGGAAACATTGATGTTGTCGGCATCAACGTTTTCACTGTAATAGTGTTGCCGTCCTGGGCTCACACCCTTGGAGACATGGCCGCCAATATTAAAACTATTAAAACCACGATTAAGCATCTATCTGTGAGAGTCTCTGATCTGGAGGCAGGAATCAGCATGGTGGCAGAGAAGCAGTCCAGGGAAGACAAAACATGTCTGAAATGAGGAAAAAAAATGGGAAGGCTGGAAGACAGGATTGAGGACCAAGACAGCCAACTTAGAATAAACAACCTGGTTCTGATCTGTCTTCCTGAGAACTCAGAAGGAGCTAACCTACAGAGCTTTGTCCAGAAACTACTCCTTGAGGTGGCCAGTCCCCTGACCTCAGGATCCCAGTACCAGCTGAAGTACGCACACCAATGCTCCAGTTCACCTCCAAAATAAGAAGAGAAACCACTAGCAATTATAATAAGATGCACTTACTGCAGGACAAAACTCACATACAAAACCAAGCAAGAATAAAGGGTGCATTATTATGGAAAGGGCAGTGCTTCCACATTTTCAGTGATGTTACCCCAGCAGTAAGAGACAAACAGCAGGCATATAATGCCATTAAAAAAGCCCTGCATAAATCCCATATCCCCTTCTGAATGCTGCATCCTGCCCAGCTAACAATTTCCACACGGTCCGGCACTAAGGAATTTCCCAGTGCTGAAACAGCATGCAATGAACTGCCAAAATATCTGCTAGAAGTTTTCCCTTCCTCTCCAACCCACCATAACAACTTGCAACAGAGAAAATAGAAGTAACAGAAGGGGAGTGAAAAGGGCGATCCCAGAACTGACTTCGGGGGTGACAGGAGCAGCAAATTCCTGTTGCCCAATGCCACACACTAAATACTCAAAGACCCTCATTCAACCGTACTGAACAGATCTACTTGTCAGCATGGACTTTCAAGCTAAGAACACACAGCACAATGGTGCAGGTGGGCAAAGGGTCATCCTAAAAGGCAACACTATCCCCCAGTTAAATGGGGCACTTGGAACACAAAAAGATGGCGGGAAGGGGCAACGGTTAGCAGTGAAAATCTCCTACCTTCTTCTTGCCCAAATTCTCACCAGCCTTTTTACTGCTTTTGTCCACAGAGCAGTGAACAATCAGGCTAATGCCCATTCAGAAGACAGCTGATCACATCCCAACACTGACCCCATGTCCACCTCCAGCAGACATGCCCACAACCAGGAAAACTTTTTCTATACAGCTGTCATGTCATCTTCCCCTGAACACAAACATCAGCACATACAGACTAAATCCTGAAACTTTTTCACAAGCCTAAAAAGAAAATTAATAAACACACCACCACCGCTGAGTTAAGAGGTATTAACAGAACAATAATGACATTATATCAAAGGTAAACTGTGTGGATTGTAATATAAGGTAGAAAATGGGGGGGAGCACATGCTGATTCATTGAAGAGGGTAGGGGTGCTGCCAGATGTCCTGGAGGGAGGGAGCAGGGTGGAGAGGCTCCAGAGGATTGCAGAACCTAGCACCCATATGGCCAGTGCCGGGGCAGGGGACACCAGAATGGTCTGCTTTAACATAGGGGTGGCAAATCCTAAGCCCAGTAGACAGCACCAACAACCATGGTCATGGGAGGGATGAATACTCCAAACAGTGGGCTCAATCAGCCACAGTGAGGGTCTCCTGGGCTCACAAACAACAGTCGAGCCATCACTCAACAAAACATGATGCCCAGCCAGGGGGGTGTGATAGCATGGGTCTGGGCAGTGGGCTGTCGGGGGGGCTGCCTTGCCTTTTATATGTTATAGGTCATGCCGATAGTCTACTCTAACAATGTGCTATGCACCTAAACACATCACCCTTTCAGTACTTCCCAATAAATTTACCTGTACTGTTCGCATATGAGACTGAATAAGGTCCATGGTTCAGAATTTCATCTTAGAAGGTGCCGGTTCCTGTGGGGTGCATACCCTCCTAAAGAACTACAAGCAGCACCTACTGGATCTCCAACCCTGCTAGCAGTAAGATGCTCCTCTCTCACTGATCCATGGAGCAATACTGGTACCTCTCGGCCACACAGCTGGGGCCAGGAGGACTACCGACAGGCATTCCCTGGTCGATCCGATTATCATGAAGAGGAATGCCCCGTTCCCAACTGCACACAAAAGATATAAGCAAGGAGGGGTTAATACCCCTGAGGTACAGACAAAACTGGGGCAACATAATTAAGAATGATACTGTGCCATTTTTGGGGGGGCAGGTGCAAATATAAAGAGCTAACAACTATATACATCAATGGCAGCAGGACATGGGTATCTAGAGATAATCAGGGGAGCTGTTGTAGTAACGATGGATGGAATCCAGTTTGAACTGAATGCATGCCATCACCTATCAACAAAATGTCTGCCAATCTGTGACCATGGACAGAGAATGGTGGCACTGGTGGCAGCCCATCATGGTCCAACTGAATGGGGGACCCACAGAAGCCCTTGCAAGCCCCAGTGCATAGGACACTGGGGGGCGGGAGGAGGATTATCCCCCACCTTGTTTAAAATCATTGCACATATTTTTGTTAGGATTGTGTATTTTTGTTAGGACTGTAGTATTTAGTTTTCCCTGTTTTTATTCAGATTTAGTTTACCTGTTGCATGCAGAACATATTACTGTTATTGCTGGAAAGGTGCCACTGATGAAGAGAAATGAGCTCAACCTCCGCACCTGGATGTATAAAGTCTACCCTGGGGGAGGGTTGAGAGGAGACTCTGGCTGCCTTACCACAGCAGGAGGACCCCAAGGTCTGCCATGGCCCACCCCAGATATTAGCACTGACTGGGGCATACAGACAGTTACCCAACACATGACATGACTTCTGCCTTATACACCTGCACTACATGGATCATCAATTAGGCACAAACCAAAGAAAAAGATGCTCTATCCTGAGACATGAAAGTCGGAAAACATAGATTGCTGTCCTCCAAGAAACACACACATTCATGCAGTGAGCACTGCTATGGAGGAGGGAATGGGTGGGTCAGGTTTTCGCTCCAGGAGCCAGCAGAAGAGCAGGAGTTGCCATGCTCATACATATAAAAATCCCATTCAGCCTCAAGGAACAACACGCAGACCCCCATGGTAGATATATACTAGTGAGAGGGGAACTGGGTGGGCAAGAGGTAGTACAAGTGGCAATCTACAGGCCAAACAGTGAGGATCTGAGTTTCTTTATAAACCTCCTATCTATACTGTCCGCATTGCCCAATTGCCAGACAATCATGGCAGGCAACTGGAACATAGTCCAGGATAACACCATAGACAAATCCAGACCAAGACTGGTCAGAATGTTATCATCCCAGAGGGCTCTGAGAGAACTTACAGACTTTCCTGGCCTAGTGAATGTGTGGTGAATACTACATCCTGTTGCGAGGGAGTACCCCTTTCTGTCTGGACCACATGCCTCACTGTGCAGACTTGATTACTTTCTTATAAACCAGCCAATCTTCAAGCTAACCACCACATATGAGATAGGTCCCAGGGTAATCTCCGACCATGCCCTGGTAACCATGATCTTTCTGCCACTACAGCAGACTAAGTGGAACAGGAGCTGGAGATTGAACAATAGTCTGTTAAAAGACAACCAGTGCCTGTCCAAAATAAAAGAATGCATGAAGCAGTACTTTGCGGAGAACACCAACTCAGTCTCATCACAGGTACTATATGGGAGGCTTTCAAATGTACACTCTCCGAGGAGAGCTAATACATCTGGCATTGACTAGAAAGAGAAACATGGAGTGGAGGGTGCTCAACTTCTGTGCACCATTCACAACCTGGAGAGGACGGTGGCTGGCACCCCAGCAGCCACGACTGGACTGCAGCTTAACATTGCCAGAACCAAATATCACAAACTCCTTAGGGTGCAAGTGGAGATCACTCTATTCAGGGCTAAAACACATTACATGGATCAGGGGAAGAAGGCAGGGAAACTCCTGGCACTTAATCTTAAACAACAAGAGGCACAACGGACCATCAACATGGTTATAGGCCCAAATAGGGGCAAAATTCAGCAGAAGGGCAGACAGCAAGGAGAACCAGGGATAAATGACAACCAAGGAAGGGGCTGGAGTAGAACAGTGAAGCAGTCTAGGGAGGTCAAATCATGGAAAGCCATGTGTGCAAATGCCAGGAGCCTTAGCAACAAGATTGAAGATCTGGAGGCTGTCATGGTACAGTCAGACCTGGACATTGTGGCCATCACTGAAACCTGGTATAATGATAACCATGACTGGGAGATGGCCATACCTGGCTACAACATATTCAGAAGAGACAGAGCAGGCAGGAAGGAGGAGGGTGGCACTGTATGTGAAAAATGACATAAGGGCCACACAGATCCAGGAGGAACAAATGGGGAGAGATACTGTGGGTTAAGCTGGAAAGGAAAATGGGGCCAGCCATCCGCACAGGTGTGGTCTATAGACCACCAGCCCAGGAGGAAGAAACAGATAGAGTTGATGCTAGCCATCCAAAGGATGGCAGACAAGGGTGAGGTAGTACTGGTTGGAGACTTCAATATACCAGACGTGGACTGGAGCATCCCAGCAGCAGCATCAACTAGGAGCAGATTTATCCTGTACTTGCAGGTGCCTTCCTCAGCAACTGGTCATGGAACCAACCTCGGCAGAAGGCAATACTGGACCTTGTGCTCACAAACAGGGACAGTGTGATGGGGTAACAGTGGGGAGCACCTGGGTAACAGTGACCACCAGTCATTGTGGTTTGAAATCACAGAAAGAGCAGAACCAAACCACACAAAACACGTATCCTAGATTTTAGGGGGCAGACTTTGGGAAATGGGAGATGCTTGAAAGAGGCATTAAGGGAATGGGACAGGAATCAGGGATTGAGGAACAGTGGGCAGTATTTAAAATGAGGATTATAAGAACAACAAATTATGCATTAAGCAGGTTAGCAAGAGGAAAGAAAAGAGGAGACCATTATGGTTTTCAAAGAGGTAACAGAAAGTGAAAGCCAAAAGATTGCATTCAGGCAATACAAAAAGACACAGGCAGAAGGGATAGGGAGAAGTACCAGAGAAACAAAGGGAGGCAGGGAAGTCAGTAAGGAAGCCAAAGCTCAGACAGAAGAACACATTGCAAAATCAGTGGTTAAAGGGGACAAAACCTTTTACAGGTATATAAGGAAAAAGAAGGACAAAGGGAGGGATAGACTGAAGGGGAGGATGGGGAGCCAAGTGGAGGATGACAACAGTAAAGCTGACGTATTGAACAGGTATTTCTGCTCAGTCTTACTAAGGGAAGAGGGGGTAATGGGTCTGAAGGAGTACAAGGTGAGAATGGTGCAGAAATGGACACAAGTCCCTTTACACAAAAGGGTCCTGAAGGAACTGGAAGTAATAAGAGCTGATAAAGCAATGGGGCCAGATGGGGTGCAACCCAGGGTCCTTAAAGAACTAAGAGAGGTGGTGGCTGAACCTCTGGCTATCCTGTTCAGCCAATCACTGGAAACAGGGAGGTACCCAAAGACTGGAGGACAGCAGATGTAGTCCCCTTATACAAAAATGGGAACAAAGAGGAAGCAGGGAACTACAGACCAGTCAGCCTCACTTCGGTAGTGGGAAAGATCATGGAAGCACTACTGAAGGAGAGATTGGTGGAACATCTGGTTGTCAATGGACTACAGGACCCAAGGCAGCATGGTTTCACCAGGGAGGTCATGTCAGACCAACCTCATTGAATTTTTGACTGGGTGACTAGGGAGGTGGATCAGGGAGGGCAGTGGACATGGCCTATCTGGACTTCAGCAAGGCCTTTGACACTGTGCCACATAAGACTATTACACAAACTGGGGAATATGGGTGTGGGCAGGACAGTAGTGTGGTGGGTAGGTAACTGGCTGGGTGGCAGGACACAGAGGGTGGTAGTAAATGGCTGTCACTCCACAGAGGGAAGAGTGACCAGTGGGGTACCACAGGATCAGTGCTGGGACCGGTCCTATTCAACATCTTCATCAGTGACATTGCACAGGATCTAGAAGGCAGAATTTCACTGTTCGCTGATGACACAAAGCTCTGTAACAGAGTAGACACACCAGAGGGTGTAGACAGAATGAGAAGGGACCTGCAGAAACTTGAAGACTGGTCAAGGGTTTGGCAGTTGAAATTCAATGCAAAGAAGTGCAAGATAATGCATATGGGCACAAAACCCTGGCACAATATATCAGTTGGGGTGAGAATATAGCATGCACCAAGCAGGAAAGGGATCTTGGGGTTGTCATCTCTGATGACCTCAAGGTAGGGAAACAGTGTGACAAGGCATCAGGTAAAGCAAATAGGATGCTGGGATGTATAGGCAGGGGCATCACCAGCAGGAAAAGGGAGGTCATAATTCCGCTATACAAGACACTAGTGAGGCCCCACCTGGAGTACAGTGTACAGTTCTGGAGACCATACCTACGTAAGGACATAGACAGGGTAGAGAAGGTTCAGAGGAGGGCAACAAAGATTGTGCATGGGTTGCATCACAAGTCCTATGAAGACAGGTTGAAGGAACTGAACATGTACTCCTGGAGGAGAGGAGGGAGAGAGGATATGATAGAGACATACAAGTATCTTACAGGGAGGAACAGGGTGCAGGAAAACACTATTTTTAAGCGAAAAAGATGTTTCAGGACTAGAGGCATGGGATGAAGTTGGAGGAGGACGATTCAGAGGAAACATGAGAAAGAATTTCTTCACAGAACGGGTGGTGGACAAGTGGAACACCCTGCCAGAGGAAGTGGTGGGAGCTGAAACAACCACGGGATTTAAGAATGCATGGGATAGACATAAAGGAATTCTAGAGGTCAGGGGTAAGGGGAAATAGACTTCTAGGAAAACAAACTGAACTTACAAGCTCAAATGGGCAGACTAGGTGGGCCATAGGCCCTTATCTGCCGACACTGTCTATGTATCTATGTATGTATCTATGTAAATGGCAACCAGATATCACAGCCCAAAGACACAACAGCAACCTTTGATGACTTTACAGAATTAATATGCAGGAGGGAACCAGTGAACTACTGAGGACATACAACACTTTCTACAAAAGGACAGACTCTCTAAGGTGGATCAGGAGTTCCTAGCCAACCCCAGTCTCCAAACTAAAGGTAGAGGCAGAAATCGACGCACTAAAACTAGATAAGGCACCTGGCACAGACAGCTTTACCTCTAACTTCTACAAATTACTTTCACAAGAGTTAGGCAGACTAATGGCATACCTTTTCAATGATGCAAAAGGAAAGACTGAGTTAGACCCAGGCATTCAGGAGGCTCTTATCGCCCTCCTCCCAAAGACGGATAAAGACCCAACAAGTATGGGGAACTATAGGCCCATCTCCCTCCTAAATACAGACCTAAAAGGTTCTGGCTAAAGTACTAGCTGCAAGGTTGAGTAGTGTAATTCAGAGGCTCATAGGCCCACAACAAGTTGACTTTATGTAGGGCAGACTGGCATCTGACCTCCTCCAGAAACTAGCCCACATTCTGGCCATGTCCAGGGAGTTGGCCAATCCGGCCTCACTGCTGTCACTGGATGCGGAGAAAGCTTTTGACAGCGTATTATGGGCCTTCCTCTTTGAAATCTTGTAGGAACTTGCCCTCACGGAGTCCTTCATTGAATGGGTTAAACTACTCTACTCCCACTCTAGATCAAGAGTGCTGTGTAACGGGATCCTTGCATCTCCACTGGATCTGAAATCTGGCACCAGATAGAGCTTCCCCCTCTCACCATATCTATTCAACCTATACAAAGAACTCCTAATAAGAAGGATCCTCATAGGAGAAGCCATCGGGGCGTTAAAATGGGAGACTCCAGGCACCAAGTCTCTGCCTATGCAGATGACATTCTCCTCCATGTTGAGGACCCCTCTCTCTCGATACCCTCCACCCTGACTTTCATACAAGAATTCGGATGGGTCTCCGGTTATAAGCTCAACCTCACCAAAATTTGCATCATGCCGCTCAACCACTATACATTCCACTCACAGACTATGTAGTGGGGGGAACATAGTGCGTGGACTCTATTAAATGTCTCGGTATTATACTTACACAGAAGCACAGGTCTCTAAGAACTTGGAACCTAGACAATATTAAGACTCTTATCAAACAAGATCTGAGTAGATGGTCCACACTACCACTAACATTATGGGCCCGTATAAACATTATCAAAATAAACATCCTACCCTGTCTTCTATAAGCAATCATTGATTTTTATTTTAATTAGTTCTTGTTGTCCAGGTAAGTGCACTAGATAAATTCTACCTATTTTTAGGCACGACCTGGGGAAGGGGGATACAAATGAATGCCAACTGACCTTGAACCAGATTAAGCAGTTGGTGGTATTTTTACTGAATGGGGGGAAGTTTGTCCAGGGCACTGGGAAAATTCCCCTACTCTCCACGGTGGGCCACATGGCTGAAATGATGGCCACTTGGAGCGAGACTCCTGACGGAATGGATGTTGCAGAGGTAGGAGAGCAGGTCTTCTCTCCTCTCCTCTCCTATCTTTAATGTGCCAGAGACCGATAGTGCTGTCATGGAAGTATCTGACCTCATTGAAACTGAAGAAGAAGCGAGTGATTTTTTTGTGTCTACGGAAGATCTAACTTCTGATGGAAGGGAAATTTTTGTGGTGAAGGACTCTGACAACTTAACTCCAGTTACTAAAAATCCTGACTGTGTGGAGGAACAGCATTCGCAAACGCAAAATGAATGCGACGACTAACTTGTTAATAGTGAAACTCCTGCTCTGATATCTAAACCGCAAGCTCCCACTTGGGCTGTCAAAGTTCTGTCTGACACAGTCACTTCAAAGGCCCCGTTTGGGCTGGGTGAGTCATTAGACTTGAATGCTTCTTCTTCTTTACCTGCTGATGTCTTATCTCCCTCAATACAGGCTGGCATGTTGAGCACTGTGAAAAGCATGTGCCAACAACCTTCTTTGCCTTTCAATGGACAAAGTGATGCAGTTCTTTTTCCTTTGGACGAAGAATCTTGGGCTGGCAGTTCAAACACTGAAGTGGGTGTGTGCCTGGAGCCCATTGTTTTGGACTCTCCTTCCCCTCTTTCAGTCCTAACTACCGCGGAGAAGCGGTCAGATTCCCCAGTAACTCCCCTGATGAGACAGGGAGTCTCAAATCCATTTCAATCTGATGCACATTTAATAAATCCCAATCATATGATGTGGGAGTCTGGCTTTGTATTTAAACAACCTATTGGCCCCACGTGGGTTGAAAATCCTTTGGCTACAGTCCAGGGGGTAACTTGTCAATCAAGTCTGGTCTCTCAGGATGGGGTTACTACCTTTTCTTTTTGCCAATAAAGATATTGCATTAAAATCAGGGGTTATTGAAGATTTAAAAGGGACACAAGCTGCAATTATTTCTGCAAAAAGAAACTTTAAGATGGATTCTGACAGTAAGCAGGGCAAATCTGCTGTTGATTCTTTACATAATGTAATTGTACAGCCTGGAATTAATTACCCTCTACCAATTGCTTCTGATGATACTTGGTTCCCTCAGAAAGCCTTGCAAAGTGCAGGATGGCTACAGACACCCAGAGGGAATTGGTTGCCTGACCCAGCTTGGGATCCCTCCCTAAATTTCTCCCAAACTTCCCCTGAGTGGAAACCACAGGTTTCTGGACATAATGGGGCAGAACCTTCTGGGCCTAAGCCTCCAATCAGTAACACTGTTACAGAACGACTGAAACAAATCCCTACCAGGACTTCCTCCAGGCCCTTCTAGAAATCCTTTAGTAGACTTACAGGAGACACCATCAGATGCTCCACCAACCCAAAAACCTCTTCTTTCAGATTTATTTTCCAAAGTTAAAAAAGAAGCAGCTCCTAGGTGGAATGCAGTCTGCATCCGTTATAAAGGGGGGCTGGCTGAAAGACCAGATAGGTTATTTGTAGGGAAAAACTTGTTGAAAGAATCTTTGCATTTTTCACCTAGGGAAGTCTATGCATTTATAAATATTTTGGGGGAGGATAATTATGATGTAAGTTTTCAAACTGCTTACGCTTTGGAATTATTCTGAGAACGTTATTCACTGGTAAAATTTTCTCCCACATGGACCCCCTTTTTAGTGATTCCTCTTACCAACCCACTTATAAAATATTTTACCATTATGTTTCGCAGTGAGGGGGTCCATGTGGATGACATCATGTACTTGTTATTGCAGAAATGTGATATCTTGAGTGAGCCTGAAGCTATCTTGGATTCAGAATTATTTTGGATAGGGGATTTAAATATAAGGTTAAATTGAGGCTGTCTGACTCTGGGATGGAACACATTCCTAATTCCTTTATGCTTGGTAGGATGTATGTCTCTATGCTGGGCAGCCTCCAGCTTGTTATAAATGTGGCTCCAGGACACACTTATCCAACACTTGTGATAAAGCTCGTTGTGACAACTGTGGGGAATTAGGATATATCACTATGCAATGTGCTAACCATACAAGGTGTGATTTGTGTGAGGAGTATGGTCATGTTTTTGGAGAATGTCCTTGGGCTGCAAAAAATAAATCTTCCTGTATTAGTCCTGAGCTTTTGATACAACATGCTCAGAACTCTGCCTCTGACTCTGTTCCTAAAAATCCTCCTCCAATGCCTTCTTCTATTAGTCCAGTCTCTGCCCCCCTTCTTCCCCCCTCCTTCTGTCCTTTCTTCTAAACCTCTGAACGAACCTACCATTTTTTTATCCCAGATGACCCCCAACCCCCTCAGGTTCTTCCCCAGGAAGCCCAGGACCCTAGTGCTTTACCTTGCTCTGTGCTCCTGGTTCCTGTCTGCTGTACTGAACCTGACATCACAGATGGAGGGACTTTGAATCCTGTAGTCATACAGCCCTTGCCTAGGAGACGTTCTATGAGGAATTTAAAATTACCCCCCCCACCTGCCCCTGAATCCTTTAAATCGGACAATGCTTATGAGGCTTTGTTAATACCAGAGGGTGACTCTGAGATGGAGCAAGGGGATTCTGACTCTCAATCAGTGGTGCTTGATCAGCCTCCTAGAGGGGTAGAACAAGGTGATTTCAAAGGAAAGAAAAGGAAAAAACATAAAAAGATTGTATAATTGGTCCCTTACTGCACTTTCCTTTTATTGATGGGTTCCTTTTCTATTGGTTCCTTGAATGTCCATAGTTTATTGAATAGTATAAAATGACAAGCTGTTTTTTCCTATGTACATGAATCTAAATTTGATGTTTTTTTTCCTTTCAAGAAACTTGGATGTGTACTAGGGAACAGGTAATGCTTTATAAAAGAGAATGGATATGGGGCCCTTCCTTCTGGTCATTTGGCCCTGACTGTGCTGATGGGGTGAGAATTTTATTGGGATCTTATGATTTCTCTTTAACAAAATTGGTAGATTTGATCCTGGGAAGAGTACTATTAATAGAAAGAGTTTAGAAGACTATGGCATGTCGTTTCATTAATACTTATTGTCCACAACTTAAAGCTGATAGAGTAGCACTTCTGTGAACTATACAGCCATATTTAGTTACTTCTTATACTAATTTTTTTTTTGAGGAGACTGATATTTCCAGGGCACAGAAACCTAATGGGAAAAGAAAAAAGATTTATTGTGACTCTAACATGCTTACTAAAGTTACTGATATTACGGGCCTGCTGGACTGTAGTGTTAACAATAATGGCCCTCGCTTTATGTATATCTGGAACAAAATTTAAGACCCCGATGGATCATTTGTTTATTTCTAGTCATTTTTCTAAAGGAACTTTTCAAATAGTCCCTATAGAATTTTCAGACCATTTGCTGTTGATTTTGACCATACCAATGATTTTTAAGAGTTCTGCAACTAAACATAGATAGAAGTTAAACACTTCAGTGTTGAATGATTTTCAGGTTAAAAAATGTATTATGTCCCTGCTTACAACTCTATCAGTGCTATGTTTATACTTCAATGTTGGGGAATGGTGGACAGGTGCCAAGGAAGATTTAAAGTCATGGTTTGTTAAGTATGGTAAACAGGCCAGGAACCATAGGTTCCTGAAATATTTATCACTCTGTAAACAATTACAACGTCTCCACACAATCTCTTATTTTACTAAGTATGATTACTCAGACCAAATTTCACAACCAAAACATGATATGCAGGCCTACCAATATGATAGAGCTAAAACAATTCAGGCTATGCTTTATGGTGGCACCCAGAAAACACCGGTGGGGGACACCTTCGAAGCATGTAAAAAGCTACATAATGATATGACTATAGATTTTTTAACCGATTCAGAAGGAAACAAAATTGAGGCAGTTAGTTACATTGAGCACATTATGAAAGCACATTATCAATCATTGCTTCCTTCTGAGCCACCTTTGAAACACAGTATACAGGATTATTTACATGGTATTCAGGTTCTGACCTTTCCTGCAGAAGCCTTTCTTCTCCAAAATAAAATTACTGTGGAAGAAATAGCAGGTGCTATAAAAACCCTTAAGACAAATACTTCACTGGGCCTAGATGGTCTCCCAAATCAGTTTTATAGACTTTTTGCTTCTGAAATTGCAGTATGCCTAGAGTATGTATACCTTTTTTTTTCCAATTGATAATATCCCTTCGTCCTTTACTGACGGTTTATTGGTATATTTATATAAACCAGGAGACAGGACAAAAATACAAAATTGGAGACCTATCATTTTGTTAAACACTGATTATAAAATACTTACACATATTTGTAATGCTAGATTGAAGCAATATGCTTCATTAGTCATTTCTCCACAGCAATTTTGTGGACTTCCTAACAGAAAAAGTCATGATGCACTCATAATTATTGGGGATATAATAGGAAAACATTCCCTTACTGGATCAATAGGTTGCATAGTCTCAGTAGACCAAGAAAAAGCATTCACTCGAATAAATCACTCATTTCTGTTTGCTGCACTCAAGACTTATGGCGTGCCTTCTCTTGTTATTAGACAAATACAATTACTTTATTCTCATGTTCATGTTCGGGTTCTTATAAAAGGGCATAAAACACAGGGATTTTCAATCTCCACTGGGGTTAGACAGGGGTGTCCCCTAAGTCTAAACTAAATTTCGCTAAATGTAAGAGATTACTTGTAGGTACTGAGGATCCTACCTTATGTCAGATACAAGGTATTACCTTGACCACAGCTCCTTTAAAGATTTTGGGTATTAATTTTGGGCCATCTCATCTCCCATTACTTAATTGGGAGATAGCCTTGAATAAAGTGCAATGTAAAATACAACACTGGCAGCACTGGAAATTATCAAAAGTTTAAAGAATTCAAATCTTAAACAATTTATTATCCCCCAGTTACAATATGTGGTTAACATTTTTCCACCTCCACTTTCTCTTGAAAGTAAAATATATGGACTGTTTTTCCAAATGTTATGGGGTAATAAACTTAACCCTATTAAAATATGTTATACTTACTTAAGAAAGGAGAAAGGTGGGTTAGGTATGATTGAAACTATTATTTTTTTTGCACTCTCTTTTTCTTTTTCATACGGTGCACTATTGTATTTCCCCTATAACTACTGGGGCTCAGGGTTTGGTGAAACTTGTATTAGGGCATTATTTAGCAGTATGGCAAAATGTGGTCCTTAAATTGCACTCACGGTTACATATTTCCGAATATTTTCATCCTGCAGCCCAAAAACTATTAAAATGGAAAATTCCTCGAATATCCATTTCACATGGTACTAGGAAAGCTTTTTTCCAAAATGTTCTAACTCAGGTGTATCCCACTGTACCCTGTTTTAAGAATTGCCCTCCTGACTCTTCTCCACAAATATTGAAACAACTTAACAAAAGAATTCCACAGCCCATATGGGGAATTTTGTGGCTCAGTCTATAGAAGATTGAATGTAAGGGGAAATACAACACATAAGAATTTGATGGAAAAGAATTGTCCCTATTCTGAATGTATCAATGTTGAAGAAACTATGAATCATTTTTTTCTTTTCCTGCTTGTATTCAAGGCCTTTATGGTCCTTTTTAGGCTCATGATGGAACATGGTGTGGTTTCAGAGTCTGACTTATGAATCCTTTATATTGGGTTTCCTCCCTTATGGGTATAGTCATTTGCATCTTGAAACATACATTGTATTACTTTGTTGTTTAAGATTTTATTTATGGCAAGCAAGATGTCAATAGGTAATCCATCAAAAGATGATGCCATTCACTGTTTTTAGTGTTTTAGTTGCTCAGGCCATGGATACGGTGTATAAAACTGATTTAACTTATCCTAGAGATAAAATTTTAAAATGGTGGAAGGGTTTTGAAATATTTATAAAATATAAGAACAAAATAATATTATTTGGAAGACTAATATGATGTACTGAATAGTTTATTATTCCTCGTCATATTCAAAATTCTTGGAATTTGTTTAGATTTGATGTTTTTTTCTCTCACTTGTTATTTTGTGTGTGTTGCCTTTCATTAGATGTTTATTTTTCTTTGATAGTTTTCTTTTGATACCCTTCAGATTTGTTTTGATTGTTATGTACATTGTTTATAATTTTTTTTCTTTCTCTCTGATTTGTTTTATGTAATATTGTATGTAATATCTGATTTATCAATAAAAAAAACTCCCCTACTGTTTGGTAGGGGGTACTGCAACTGGTGCTGATGGGCCAGTCTTCCCTGAGGAGATGGAGGAGCAGGATGTTAGCAGGACTGAGGAGAGGGCCTCCTCCTTGGTCTCAGACACTCTAGATGCCTTTCCAGTGGAAGTGGAAAATGTGGAGCAGGTACCTGTGGGTAGTGAGAGGTGCAGCAGGTGCATTGCTAGATTTGGATTACAGCAACCTGGAGGAACTGAATGGAGGTATAGATGGCCTTTCTGTGGTGGCATTGTTCTGTTCATATTTTTCAGAAACTACATGGTCTCCTGCAGCCTGGAAATGCATAGAAGAAGAGCTCAGACACCAAGGGACAGAATTTGGATGGTACCAAGTGGTACACCCTGCTGAGGGCTCGGGTAATGTGGAGGAAATGGTGAGTATGCCGATGGGTGATGTTAGCTGCACAATAGTGCTGGACAATGATGGCATTCTGGCATGACAGGTACCAATTTCTGAACTAGAAACTGCTTCAGAGGGGACAGTATCAGAGCGGAAAGCTCGGAAAAGTAATGACAGCAATGTGGGGAGTGTTGTTACAACGGCCACAGATAGAAGTGGGGAAAATAAGATATGTGTCTCTGCTGAGGAAGGGCCAATAATGGCAGGACCCTCCACACTCCCTCAAGCAGTGAAATTTTCTATTAGGATTTCAGAGAGTAGCCCCCCAAAAATGGTGGCAGCTACAAAAATATTAGCTGGGCAGCAGAAGAAGTAAGGAAAAATGCACCCCTTGGGGATTGCACAGAATGATGTTCCCCTGATTGCACATCCCTCTACAGATCATCATGGTGCTATCCCTGACTCACTGGAGTGGGTACAGGATGCACTCATAGAGGCAGGGTGGGTAAAGACAGGAAAAGGCTGGATGGCAAATTCCTCATTGCAGTAAGAGGGAAAAGTGGTGATACTGACCCCTATACAGCCTCAAAACAAGCAACCAGTACCACTGGGCCTTTGTCTTTTCCCCCAGGCCAGCCTTTGGGAACTGCTGGTAATAGTGCATCACAGCACACAGTGCCACATGATTTAATGCATAACATAAGGGATTTGGAGGAAGAAACTGATGGGGTCCCTGCACACTCTCCATCACAAGAAATGTTGGCCCCTGATATCGACCCACCACACTGCTCAGTGGATGCTGCCCCTGTTGCCCTTGAACAACTGGAGAAAGCTAATCTCCAGGCATACAGGGTTGATTCAGCATGGGACAGTGGCCTAAAGGCTAATGAGTGGCATACTAATGTGAAAGAGCAGTTATGCCGGCCCAGTGGTGCTGAGGGCTGAGGTGCTGGACGCTACACTTCACATCACGCCAGTGACCTGGGTTCAGAAGTGAGCATGGGTCGCCGTGGGCTGGCAGTGGAGGAGAGGAATTGAGCATCTGATGGACTGCTCTTCCTCTCTGGGAAGGGGGGTCCACATTGGTCAGCGTCCGACTGCCCCCTGGTGGAGGCGGGGGGTCGGGGATGCACACCATACACTGAGAAGGAGTTGAAGGGTAGATGCCTGGACAAGGACTCCCATGGATGAGTGCATGCCGATGGCCAATGGCATTATTGCACACCCTCCGCCTCTGGGGAATTTGAGAATAGGGAAAAACATGGCACCAGTTGCAGCGGCTTGATGGCCATTCCACAGGATGCCCAGCTCTGAGGGCTCACTGAAACTGGATCCTGTGTCGGTGGAGATGTGGGGCTCTCTCCACCACCCCACGACAGAGGGCAAGTCATGGAGGTATGTGGTGAGCTCCTGGTGGGAGCTGGAGTGGTCTGGATGGCAGCCGGAGGAGTTGGATGCCTGGACGTGGTTGGCAGACTGGGTGCCAAAGAGGTAAGAAAAATGACCAGCTGAAAAAAAAAAAAGAAACAGCGGTTATTTCCTGAGACAGTCAAATTGGCTTCTGAACCAGTGGCAAGCAGAAATGCTGTATGTCTGCGGTACAGAGGAAGTATGGATGATATCCCGGACAGACTATTTATTGGGATAGCTTTATTAAAAACAAGTATGAAATACTACGCTTATGAGATATACGCACTGATCCATATGTCAGGAGACGCTTGTTATGATATCAGCTTTAAACATCCTGCTGGACTAGAGCGGTTTTAGAAACAGTATTTAGTATTGAAGAATACCCCTCTCTGGAGACCTTTTGCTAAAATTCCCTTAACAAAACCAGCCTTTAAATGGATCACTGTACTATTTTGTAATGAAGGGGTCAATGTAGCGAATATAACTTGCTGGTTGAAAAAGCCTTGTACTGTTCATGGCTATCCGGAGCCCATATTGAATGAGGAGCACGTATGGACAGGAGTGGTGGAGGTACAGTACAAGGTGACTCTGAAACAAGAAATGGGGTTGACAAAGCATTTACTGAATTGTTTCTTTCTGGGGCAGGATACAGGGGTATTGTTTTATGCAGGACAACCTCATGCATGCTACAGGTGTTAGGATGTGGGTCATTTAAGTAATGTATGTGCACAGTTGAAATGTGACTATTGTGGGGAAATGGGACACTCAAGTATACAATGTCCCAGTCCAGTAAAATGCAACCTGTATGAGGAAGTAGGCCATGCTTTTCAAACATGTCCATGGGCTTCCATAACAGTCTTGACAGTGCGATTAGGGCTAAACAGAATGCATATGTTGTCACTGCACAAAAAGAGCAGATGAAGATGGATGAGTTATTGGCACAAGCCACAACCTCCAAGGCACCTCCTCAGACTACTCCATTGGCAACTGGCCCCTCACCCCCTGTTGAGAGTTCAAATGATTTTGAGCCTGCATCTCCTGCCTCCACAGTGGAAGCAGCCCTGATTATTAATGATGTCCTGCCCCTCTTGGAGGAAAGTGTTTCACCCTAGGACACAAGGGTGGATGCTGCTATGCCCTCATCGGCTCCCCTTAAGGATCTTCCTTTCCAAAGAGTAACCCGATCCAAATCAAATGTGCAGGCCTCAACCTCAGTGACAAAAGGCCCTGACACTGACCCCCTTCATATCCAGAACACTTTTGAAGTGTTGATGGATAGTGAATCAATAGATTCAGAAGGTGGCTTGGAGATTTCCTCTGTGACCTCCTCACAGCAAGAAACTGGAAGTGAAATTGTAGTGGTGAATAAAGTTAAAGCAAAGAAAAGGAAAAAAAAGGAAATTAGATGGTTCCTTAGGAATTTGTCTTAGATTATTGTTCCTCTTTTCCTTTCACTGATGACAGCATTTACAATTCTTACCTTGAATACAAATAGTATTAAGCCATGGGATGCACATCATGTCACCATTGCTAAACAGGCTATGGAGCAAGACAATATTATTTTTCTGCAAGGCACAAGACTGCACACGCTCACTGACATGGACCAGGCTAGAGTGGATTAGCATTGGGAACCATCGGTTTGGTCTATGGGTGAGGAGGAGTGCTTGGTCTTGGGGATTTTGTTTTGGGAAGGTTCTTGATGTCCTTCCTGGTAGGGCTGTTTTGATGGATGTATTGTATGATGGGATAGTATACCACTTAATAAATATCTATGCTCCTCAGGTAAAAGCTGAAAGGACAGCTTTATTAAGACGCATTGAGCCTTTCTTGAATTCCTCAAAAGTTATTCTTTGTGGAGGGGGTTTTAATTGTGGTTTATCAGGCAGATATTGGGGTCAGAAACCTGGAAAGACATATTGTGATACAAAACTATTGCTCGACATCTTGACTAGGCATCATCTTGTTGATATTTATGAATTATTAACTATTACACCAATCTATACCTTTTATAAAGGTGGATAGTCAACTAGAATAGATATTTGTTTTGTATCAAGGAGAACACTGGAGACCACAGTAAGGGTGGTCCTATTTGAAACCTTGGGTCACTTAGCAGTGGAAATCACCTTGGGGGAGGCAGGGAACAATGGTAGGAAAATGATACTGGAAGCTCAACACATCCCACCTACAGACAGGTTTCCAGAGACATGAGATTTTATTGTATTTGGAAGCAAGGCACAACATACGGTTCCTATATGATAATCCAGTGGATTGGTGGGAAGATACAAACTCTGATTTAAAGGAACTGCTAATTAAGGTCTCTATGGTGCTAGCAAGGGACAAATACCTGACCTATCTAAGACTGAGAGCTAAATTTTTGAAATTGATTACACAAATGAGAGCTACAGGGTTGGATTGCTCTCATGTAATCACTGAAATAAAGCAGCAGATGTGTGCGTATCTTCAAGAAACTGAACGCAATATGGCTTTCCAACAAAAATTTATAACGCAGGGGAATAGAAAAGAAACAAACACTTTTGACTGTCAGTCGGAGGGGGTGCAACACAGAATTATGACTGGTTTATTAAATACTGATGGGGTGATTGTGAATGAACAGGTGGTGCAGCAATATATTGTGGACAGATTTCAGGTACAGAGTGATCAGGGTGACCTATTACAGGCTGTAATATTATCCCAAATTTCACAGGAAAATAACATGGTGCTACTGGAACCTATTACAGAGACTGAGGTACGGACTGCCATAGGACACCTCTCGAGGCATATATACCCAGGTGGGGATGGGCTTCCAAATGAGTTTTACAAACTCTTCGGTTACCAGGTAGCTTCAATTTTGACTGGGGGTTTCTTGGCCATTATACAGAAACATAAGTTGGGTAGTAGTATGGCTGAAGGGATAATGTTTTTTATATACAAATGAGGAGATTGTAAGGACATTCATAACTGGAGGCCTTTGGGTCTCTTAACATCAGATTATAAAATATTAACAAAAATATTGACAGCTAGATTGTTCAAGGTAGTACAGGACGTGATTCTGAAGGCACAGACCTGTACAATTCCTGGGAGGAACATCAAGCAGAATCTTACTATGATTAGAGAAATTGAAGAGCAAGGACTGCTCATGAATTAGGATGGTTATCTATCATCTATGGACCAGGAAACAGCCTTCAATGTTGTAAAGCATGAATATTTGTGGGAGTGTCTTGCAGCATATGGTGTTCCAAAAGATTTTGTGTTATTAATTAAATTGTTGTATGGTGAAGCACAAGTGTGGCCTTTGATGAATGGGCATCTTGGCTTCCCCATGTACATAAGGAATGGGGTCTGGAAAGGGTATCCTCTCAGCCCCTTACTTTATGTATTTGCTCTAGACCCTTTGTTAAGATGTGTAGAAGCGCATACACAGATTCTCCCAATAAATCATGTTCAAGGTCATGTAATATGTGAATGACTGCACATTTTTGGTACAAGACCTGTCATCAGGGGAACATGCCCTATGCATCTTTGGACAATACCAATTGGTTACTGGCATTAAGGTTAACCCAACAAAAAATCAGGCTTTAGCATTAGGATGGGCATCACTGACCTCAAATTTTGCTATACCCCTGACTACAAAGAGTATAAAAATAGTAGGGGTCTGGTTTGGTTCACAGGAGGTGATGTAGAGCAATTGGGATACAGTATATAATGCTACTCAAATGAAAATGCAAAATGGAAGATGTGGAAGATGACAAGAAAAACATTTTTTTTAGTGAAATGTTATATACTTCCACTTTTCTTGTATATTTCACACATATTTCAGTTGCCATTTAAAATGTTGCCATTTAAAATGTATGTTAAATTGTTAAGTTTAGTCTTTATGTTAATATGGGGCAGTTGGCTGAATCCAGTTAAATGGAATCATACCTATCGGGCCAGGAAGGATGGCAGTCTGGATATGGTCCAGCTCTTGGTTTTTCTTTTTGGAAATTTTTCTTTTTACTAATGTATGACCTTTATTACTTGGGCAAAAGACAGAAGGTATTTCTGTGATGGTATATTTGGAATAAAGTTTCCTTAATGCTTGGGGTAAAGGGAAGTGCCATAGGGATGAAACCTTTCTTCCGGAATATGTGCAAACTTGTCTGAAGTACATCAGACTCTGGAAAAAAGTTTTATAAAGTTGTGGTTGAGAAATGTTTTTTGAAGAACCTGGCCCAGATATTCAAAATGGTTGCACATGGTGCAACAGTGTTGCGCCATGCACAACCCATTGATGCGCACCGGCATGATATTCAAAAGGGAAAAGTGCGCCGCACAAATCCCGATGCGCCGGAGCACATTAGTAATGTATGCAGGCACAGGTGGGGGGGGCGTGCCCGTGCATAACCTGCAAGCCCAATATTCAGCCCGGGCTGTGCAGAGTCATGCATGCGCAACCCCTAACTGCACCTGTACAAAGTTACGCCCCCCAAAAAAAGGAACAAGTGATGGCCGCCCACAGGTGAGCTGCCACACTGCAGGGCGCAACACGGCAGCTGCCACCTGTGGGTGGTCACCCGAGTTCCTGCCGCACCTGGCGGCACCCCCCATGCCCCATCGCGGGCATCACTATAGCCCCCCCAAGTCCAATATCCCTGGTGGTCCAGTGGACCTCACTGAGCCCGATCGCAGGCCTCATGAATAGAACCCCCCCAAGTCCAATATCCTGGTGATCTAGCGTGCCCCCACCCCACCCGCACACTGGGCCCCACGCCCTGCACCCCCGTCAGCTGGCGGTGGCAGCACCACCACCTGCCGCCCGCCGCCAGCAGGCTGACAGCTCAGTGGGCTGCACACTGATGGTTCCCGGCGCATGGCATGAGTGCAGCCCATACCGTATTACCAGTCCAGATATGTGAATGAATGAGTAGTATGGTATGGGCTGCATACCCAATAGTTCCATTATAGGCACACCAACTGCAGCCATCTGGCTGCTACTTACGGAATACGGGATTTATCCACTGATGACCTGTTGGGCTGCAACCCGATTACTGCCACCTACATACAGACAGGCCCCTCTTTTTCTCAAACCTATGATTTCCAAACTGCGAAAATAGAAGTTAACTTCTGAGCAGTTGTTAAACAAAAAGAGACCAGAAATTTACCAAAACATCCAAATCCAGGCATTTTCTATTGCTCCAATATTTCATGGGATATCATACTAACATACTATTTGCCAGCAGATTAGGCCTTACGGTCTATCGAGTCTGCTCGAACTTTAGATCCTTAGTTGGGTGCCGAGACCCTCCCATCCCTTGTGCTCCAGAAACCCGTATCATCCATCCCCACCCCCCTGGGCAGGACATCATCTGATACATCCACTTTCTGTGTCTGTCCCATCCTCTCTTGAAGCCCTCCACTGTGGATCTCTGAACTAGCTCACCAGGCAGTGCATTCCAAGGGTCCACCACCCTCTCAGTGAAAAACCTCCTCCTCTTTCCCCCTTACCCTTCCACCTTCCAACTTCAAACCATGCCCTCTGGTGATACCTCCCTGCTTTAGTCTAAAGATCCCCTCCATGTTTACCCTATTTATTCCCTTGAGGTACTTGAAGACCTCAATCATGTCCCCCCTGTCTCTCCTCTCCTCCAGTGAAAACAGGCAGAGCTCCTTAAGTCTGTCCTCATACGTCAAATCCCCTAGCCCTCGTATCATCTTTGTTGCCCTCCTCTGTACCCTCTCTAGGAGCTGTATGTCCCTCTTTAAGTGTGGTCTCCAGTACTGTACACAGTACTCAAGGTGTGGTCTAACCAGTCCATTGTACAGTGGCAGAATCACTTCCTTGCTCCTAGAGGTGATCCCCCTTACGATGCATCCCAACATCCTGTTTGCCTTGCTAGCCGCTCCCTGCACTGCTCAGAGTTATTCATACAGCCATCCACCATGACCCCTAGGTCTTTTCCCCTATTGAGGCCTCCAGCGCCTCCCTCCCAGGGTGTGTACCTGTGTTTAGGGTTTCCCGACCAGATGCAACACCTTGCACTTGGTGATATTGAAATTTAATTTCCAAGTGTGAGCCCAGCTTTCCAGGGTGTCCAGGTCCCCTTGCAGGGTCAACCTCCCCTCTTCTCCCTCAACTACTGCTCCCATCTTGGAGTCATCCATGAAGAGACTCATTTCACACCCTATACCCTCCCTGATGTCCGATATGTATGCATTAAACAGGATGGACCCAGGACCGAGCCCTGCGGTACCCCACTACCAACCTCTCTAGGGTTCGAGAGCTCCCCACAGACCACTACTCTCTGAGTGCATCCAGCTAGCCAGTTTTCAATCCATCTGACCATCAAAGGGCCTACTCCTAACCCCATCAGTTTCTCCACCAGACCATTGTGGGGGACAGAGTCAAACGCCTTGCTGAAGTCCAAGAATAATACATCCACAGGCTTACCCCTGTCCAGTTCTGATGTTACCCATTCATAGAACTCCACAAGGTTGGTTTTACATGATCTACCTGGCACAAACCCATGTTGCCGACTATCCAGACCTCCCACCTCCTCCAAGTACACCCCCAATCGTTCCTTTAGTATACTCTCCATTAATTTTCCCACCACGAGGTCAAACTGATGGGTCTATAGTTACCTGTACTTCCTCGACCCCCTTTATGGATTGGTACCACATGTGCCTCTTGCCAATCCCTTGGTGTACCTCCCTGTCTCAAGTGACCTGCTGAAAAGCTCCACCAGGGGGGCAGCCAGTATGTCCGCCAATTCCCATAGTACTCTCGGATGAATGCCATCCAGCCCAGGAGATTTGTCTTTCTTTAGGGCCTTGAGGGCTAACCACATCTTTTTGGCGGAGATAGCATCATCCGTCCCCTCCACCTTACTGGCCTTTTTATCTTTACCCAGATGTGTTTACCCAGATATCAGCTCCACATGCTCTCAAGGTTAAAGCATTGTTAACTGATGTTCGTACTCTGCCTCGGATGTGGGATGTACAATGGCTGTGCTGCCATGGGAAATTAGGGGTTAAGTTAAATGGCAAACATAAGAGTCAGGCTGAAAGATTTTGTCCCAGACCTACATCTCTTGTTCAGGAAGAGACTATGTGGAGCATTTTTTGGTTTCTTGTCCATATATACAATCCTTTTGAGACTTGTTGGCTATTAAATGGCAACATCCATATTGGAGAAAGGTTACATATGAGAAGATAGTAGGAGGTTTTTCTCAGGCACTTATGATACAAGATGCTATGATTTGGTTAATTATTTCCTTTATTAAGTTTACTTTGTGGCAAACTAGATGTAAATATGTGTTACAGCAACTTGATATTACACCTCTAGCCATGATTCTCACTATTGAAAATTAACGTACTTCGTTGTATGAATATGATAAAAAACATTTCTCAGATCATGTCTGGAAAACCAGGTGGAAAAATGTACCAGGTATAGTTAGATAGTATTCTTTTTTGATATGAGAGACACACAAAACATTTTTGCTGGCTTATATTCCTTTGTATTCCTTTGGATTTGATTTCTGTACTGTGTATTTTGTATCTGTCTTCTGATATTCTTGTTTTAGTTGATTTATGTTTCTATTCCAAATAAAAAATTCCCCTACTCTTTTCAAGAAGTGCAATGGGATCTTTAACATCCACCTGAACTACCACCAGAACAGGCAGATGGGACCTTGGTTTAATGTCTCATCCAAAAGATAGCACCTCAGGAGTGAAGCAACCCCCTCATGCTGCACTACAGTGTCAGTTTTGGTATTTATCCAAGTGCCTGGTGTGGGGATAGAACCCACAGCCTTCTGATCTACCGGCCTCAGAGGCCTCATTACGGTTGGGTATTTTTTACCAGTGGCATGGTTCACAGAAGTGATATCCATACTGTCCTCCTTTCTGTGGTCAAGTAAACCATCCCACAGGGCATATCACAAACTCACACCACCAAAGGAGAAGGGAAGCCTTCAACTTCCTGGCTGGTGGCTATATTACCTCGCAGCTCATGCCATACAATTTCTATGGTGGAGAAATCATGCTGATTTCCCTGTGTCTCAGGACTGCACACCACAATGACAACTAATGGATCTAAACCTATGCAAGACTGCTGGAATCCGCATCTAAGCACTCACCAACATCTCACTGAAGTCACTACCCACTGGCTGGAGAACCTCACCAATGGGGAGTCGCAGTACAGATCAGCACGCAGCTCCACTGCCTGCTGGGGACACGCCCTAAACTTGACCCAGAGCAACCCATAGCAGGGAACCTGAATTTTAAAATACAGCCTAAGCTAATATCGACAAACTTTATGGCTACAATGGAAAGGTATAAGCATGCCACACTCTTGGATAGCAACACACTGATAACTTTGCACAAATTTCAGCAACAACAGGCCCCAGACATAATCCAGGCTTTCTCGTTCAGGCAACTGCAACATATGCTCTCCACAGCCATAACCCCAAAACCCTGGGAGGTCAGAAACTACAGGAAGTGGGACAAGCTGTGTTCTTTTATGAATCAAAGCCACACAGTCTCCCACATCTTCAAATATTTGCTGTCCCAAATAACAACCACAGACAGTGCTCGATGCACATACTGGCAAAAGAAATTCCCTGAGCTGGGTTCCCCTGACAAAAATGACAGAAATCTGGAGAAGCATGCATAGGCTCCTGAAATTCAATGGTCTCAAGCTCATGCAATATCAAATTAACCACAACATGTACTATTCCCCAGTCAGGCTCTTTAGGATGGGCAAGCTTAGATCACACTTATGTTCTTGTTGCAAGCAGGACAAAGGTCTCTCAAATACATACTGTGGGATTGCCGAAAGGCAAGGCCCCTTTTGGAAGCAAACCAGGAGAGATTACACCCCATGCTGGGCCTAGAGAATGCCTTCTCCCCACAAGTTTGCCTCCTTGGGCTTGATATGAAAGATTTGGTAGGAGCCAGAAAATATATTTCCCTTATTGCAGCCATGGCCAAGAAGCTGATTCTCAAACACAGGATGGATGAGACAATCTCATCTTATTCTGAATGGCACAACTCTGTGTTGGAAGCGTTGCACATGGAGAAGATGATTAGCCACAGACGATATACCCCAAACCAATACCTTAACAGGTGGGGAATGCTTGAAGCTCTGCTCTTAAACCTTAGGACAGGCCCTAATCCAACCTTTGAGCAGCATAGGAGTTCACAGCCTATCCTACAGTTACAATGAACTCTTCACAATCTTATTGAATGTAATGTGTTTATATGTCACATCAGTGGAAATTGGCGCTGCCTAGCCCCTGAATGTTGACTGGGTGGGAAGCTCACTGTTTACCTGCATGCAACTGTAGTTCTAATCATCACTCTGTCCTGTCAAACTGTACTTCTAAAAATATGCAATAAAGTATAACCTTTCAAAAAAAGGGGGTAGACTGGCTACATCTGACTTGGTTCAGACTCAAAGGAAGTATAATAGAATCTGAATTTGACATAGAAACATAGAATTTTATGGCAGAAGGAGACTGAGGATCCATAGAGTCTGCACTTACTATATTACCTCACCCGACTGACCTACTGTACTGCTAGGCTGTCAATATCCTCCACCGTGCCTCAGACCTGTGTTGCACCCCTGGGAATATGAGTCCCCCCTTGACCTGCTCTAACCAAGTTTAAATCCATTAAGGGTAGCTGCCCCCACCCCTTCCACTGTCAGTCTGTTCCACAGTTCTGCAACCCTCCAAGTTAAGTAGAACTTCTTATGTTTCTCTTCAACTTGCCCCCCACCAACTTCCAGTCATACCCCTTAGTGACTACATTCCTATTTCTTACAAAAATTCCTTAATTATAAAATGGGTAGGAAGAATGCTGAATCCTGATTGGATGACAGGTACTTTTAGTTAGACTGTTATACCAGCACTACAACCCAGTTGAAAGTAGTACCAAACAGCAACAAGTAAACAGAAAAATCAAAACTCCCCATCCATTTGGTGTTTTTGGGGGACATATTCAGGCAAGATGCGCAGTGCATCCCTGGATGCATTACACCACCCTGGACTTGCGTGAGCCAGTGGGGGTGTGGCCATATTCAAAGGCCAGTGATACACCATTGTGCACCCCCGGCTGCACCAATGTGCACAATATTGTGATGCATCTATGCAAATGATGGGTCCCTCATGCATATGCCACTCATCACAATACTGAACCCTTCCCCCCAAGCTCAACTATGCCAGATGCGCCAGCACATAGTTATGCTTTTTGAACTCTTATTTTAACTATGTGCAGGGTTGGGTGGTGCCTCACTTCCAGTCTAGGGCCAGGTACACGGTCCCCCACAGCCCCAAGCAGTGTTCGTAATAAAAGAAAGTTCCTCAATCCCCTTTTCCATTGTGTAGTGGCCTCCATCCCCAGCTCTGATCTGTGTTAAAAGTAAGGAAAAGACCCCAATCCCCTTTTCCATAGTGTAGTGTAGTGCCGAACCCAGCCCCAAACACTGGTACAGGGATCCCGAACCCCATTTCCTGGTGGCTAGTGGTCCAACAACCACCCACCCTGGTAGGCAGTGACTCACCACCCCACACCCCCAATTCTGACCCATGCCGGTGACTGGCACAACCCTCCTCACCCTACTATGGCCAGCCGCCAACTGATCTGTACTGCAGCATGTACAGTAAATAGTACGTGCGCATCAGTTACATGACAGCCAGTGTGTGCATACTATTTACTGTACATGCTCTGGAACAAATCAGTCAGTGGTTGGCCGTGGTAGGGTGGGGAGGGTTGTGCCAGTTGTGGGCATGGGATGGGGGTGTGGGGTGGTGGGTTACTGCCTACTGGATGAGGGATGGGGGGACCACTAGCTACCAGGGAATGGGGATTGGGATTATTGTATCAGTGTTTGGGGATGAGGGGTCGGCTACACTATGAAAAAGGGGATCGGGGTCTTTTCTTCACTTTTAACACAGCTGGGGAGGGAGGGGATGGCTACACTTTGGAAAAGGGGATTGGGGTCTTTTCTTCATGTTTAACACAGATCAGGGATGGGAAGGGGCACTACACTATAGAAAAGGGGATCTGAGAACTTTCTTTACTTTTAACACAGATTGGAACTGGAGAGGGGGGCTGCTACACTATGGAAAAGGGGACTGTAACTGCAATAAAGTGAAAAGTATAAAAATACAAACCATAGCAGCAACAAATACCAACAAAAATACAAATTGCAGCAGACTCTGAGGAGTTAATGTGTGTAGCCAGAGCCAAATTATACATACAGAGGCAAATTATACATATTAAGCTTGGAGCAGCAGTGGGACAGCTAGAGATTCTAACAAAAGCTGAGCAATGTACATGAGCAAAACAACAGTAGCCTGAATCAGCTAATTAATTATCTGGCCAGACAGCAACTCAAGTAAAATACAATTCACAGGGCCAGTGGCAACTGTATATTGCATGTTTGTGCAATGTAGCTAGAACAATTGACGAAAAGGATACTTGTTACTAGAGATACTGTATGTTAGAATGCTTGAACAATATAAATGTGTTCTCTCTCTCTGTTCCTGTTTAAGGATTACCACCCTTTAGGGGTATCATGAAGGCACAGGAGCCCTCATGAGGAAAGTTCCTTCTCTAGAGGTGCCACAGGGATTAGGTCCCTTTAGCTTAAAGGGAAGATGCCTGAATGGAAAAAAGATGATGTTGCCTGAGCAGAAGGGGAGAATGGTAGAGCAAAGAAAATGAATGAAATACAAACCAGGCTATATAATGCTTGGTGAGGGTGAAGGAAGAAATCACTCAATGCTGCATTGAACACGAGGTAAGCCTTACAACACAGAAAAGCCCTGAATATCAAGGAAGACCATGCATGGACAGCCCACTTGACCAAGATAGCAGGAAGCCAAGGAAGGAAGGTAGCAGACACCCAAAGCAAGACAGAAAACAGCCACCATTGTGACAGGCAGATAGGAGGAACCAGAGAGGGCAGAGGGATTCAAAGGGACAGGAGGTGGGCTGCAGAGCAGATGGCACCACAGTAACAGCAGAACATAGGATTGGACAAGCAACCAAGGGCTAGGAGAAGCCTGAGCCATGGAACACTTAACCAGCAGATGTCAACTGAGGTACTGTATGATATAACAAAATAGGGAAGCAGAGCAGAAGATAACAGGAATCAGCTGCTGGAGGGCAACTGCAAATCCCAAAGCAGGGCAGATACTGATAGCAGTAGTGCCAGGAAGGGTCACATGATTAGAGCAGGATTCACTAGGTAGCAAACCTCTACAACAAAAACAAATCCAACTGAGGAAGAAAATGGATAGTGCTCCCCATGGGCAAGGTGCCCACTGGGAGCATGTGCCAGATGGTCACAAACATCAAGAGGAAAAACAATGCCACTGCACAGGCAATGCAACCCTGGCAGGTACCAGAAGTGATATAGAAACCACAAAAAAGGAGCTAAAAGTGAGGATGCAAAATGGAGGAGAGCAGTGGCAGCAGAATGTCACTAGTATGTCTGGAAGTAAGGATGCCAGAGACAGCTGGCAACAATCAGCCATGGTCAAGGAGTCAACCTTCACCTACTGCAAAGAAAATTAGCATCCAAAGGATGTTTGTGTAATATATTTTGTATACCTGTCAGTGAGGGGAATGGCACAAAGTGCCCACTACCCAACTGAATCTCAGACAAACCTTACAAATAGAGTAAGGATGGTTACTGTAATATCAAATGCATTTAGAACTTTTTGCTCCAGCATAATTAATATGTTTTCCTATATATGCTATGTACATTATGTACACTGTACCTGTATAGGAGCTTCTTGTTTTTACATTGTTTCTTGTGGATTCTACTTGGTAGAAGGTTATTTCTTTTCTTTCTTACTACTTCTAAGGGGCTAGCAGGGTATTGTTTGGGGCTGTTGGAATTTTGAAACCTGTTTTGGTAGCTATAAGTGGGCTCATTTGTCTGATGTTTCACTGTGTGGCAGACTGCATTTGTAGAGGCCTATTTCTTCTGATTTAAAAACATAAGTGGTGTGATTTAACTGGGTCTATTTCTTTGAATTGGATACCTATATCTTCTAATTTCAAGTCTATTTTGATGTGTTGTTGGTTACGCTGTTTGGAGTCCTGTTTCTTTGGGTAGCAAATCTATTTTGGGGGCTTTGAGTAGAATTGTGATTCATTGTTGCTGGCTTCACTAGCTACAAAGCTTAGTGCAGAGTGGGGGAAGGGTGCTAATGGTCTGACCAGGGGCCTCAGCTACCTGATTGTTTCTGGAAGGCTTGGGCTGGTCCCACCCCCAAGCCCCTCACCCACCCACCCCTGGTCCATTATTTCCTTTATACCAGGGGTTCTGACATCAGTTCCTCAAACCGGCAAAGGATATGCATCTGTCATAGCAGAAGTAGACATCCAGGAAAGGAACAGCAGCAAGTGAAGAGGTGACTGCTATCTCAGTGGAAGGGAAGTAAATGCAAATCTAGGAGCTTTCATTGTTACTTCTTTGCATTGCTATTGCATTGGGGAAATGAGGAGTAGGAGTTTGAAGAAGGTTGTGCAATAGCTACTTAAAGTCTCTTTTTGAGTGTGGATAGGAAGGATAGGAATATAAAAAGCAGTTGCTCAATCTATCTAAACGTGTACAACAAAGGAGGTAAGGGAAATAAAGAAAAGAATGTTTTGCACTGATAGAGAGGGGAGAGGGGAGACTTGGGGGAGTGTTTGGTATCCTGCATCTGGAAGGGTGGGGGGTTGCTGGTGGGCAATAACAGCAATGGGTAGGGTGGTAGGCTCCAACAACTCCGGTGCACCAATCTTTCTAAAAATTGCCTGGAGTGTGGGAGGATGTTTAGTGTGCAACCACATAGAGAAACTTAGAAAGGAGATCAAGGGTCTGCAGGAGGAACTAAGACATGCAAGGCAGATTGGGGGTGGGTTTAGCCCAATACTGGAAGGAGGAAGAAGGGGGGATGAGGGAGGGCGATTTAAGCCAACAGTGGAGGGCCCGGAAGAAGGGAAGCAGAGACAAAGGGGCCCAGGCCAGGAAGAATGATTGCTGGGGAAACCAGGTCAGGAGACAAAAGACAAATGGAAGGAGGAGATAGGGACTTGTAAGGGGAGGTGAAGAAGTGGCAAGGGTCATGGAGTGGAAAGGAGAGAACAGGTTACTATGGAGAGAGGAAGCGGGCATTTGTGAAGGGTCTTCAGAAAATAGTTTTGCACTGCTAGAGAGGAAGAAGGTGGAGAAGGGAAAAGATGAAATTAGAGGAGTAATTGATAAATGCCTGGACCAAACTGGAGTGGGAAGAAGTTCTGCGGGAGAATTGCAACAGGGGCAAAAGGGGGATATAATGTGCAGGAGGAAGAAGAGGAGCTGGAAATGAGAGAGGGAGAGGAACTGAAGCAAGCAGGGAGTAAGAGTGGTGGAATCTTAGTGCTGGGGGACTCAATACTAAGAGGAGTCAGGTGGGGTAGCAAGGGAGAGAGGCATAGTCGCATTTGGATGGAGGCCATGCCAGGAATGACAGAGGAAAGGGTGGGACAATCTGTTCTGAAGTATGCTAGAAGGGGTAGGGACAAGCCTCATTTAATTATACATCTTGAGACAAACGACCTGGCTGACAAGGTAGTAGATATAGTCCAGAGGAGGTTTGAGGAACTAGCACATTTATGTGAGGGGGGCAGGAAGATCAGTCACTTTTTCAGAGACACTTCCAGTGCCCAAGGCAAGCACAAAAAGAAAGCTGAGAATAGAGGAATTTAATGGATGGCTAAGAACCTGGTGTTGTGCTAAAGGGTATGGGGTGTTGGGAGCATGGGGAGGGACCTGGGAGGACAGTAGTCTCTATGCCAAGGACAGACTACACTTGAGTGAGGAGGGAAAGAAAGTGTTGAAACAGAGGATGGAGGAGTACATAGAGGAAGCTGGGAATTTAAACTAGGAGTGGGGGGTGGCAATTGGGCAAGAGATATGCAGAGACCACAGGTTGGGAAACCATATGAGCATACCCCCCATAACAGTGACAAAGGACAAATGGCAAGTACTATTGATGATGCTACGAAAGGAGGGCAGGATGGGAGGGGGGGGTGGAAGGTGGCAACCCTTAATGCTAGGAGCCTTGGGAGGAAAACTGCAGAGTTACAGGTGCTCATGGCAGAGGGAGAGGTGGACATTGCAGCCATCACAGAAACATGGGCCACCCAATACAATGACTGGGACCTGTCTGTACCAGGGTACAGGTTATTTCGTAGGGAGAGGGTGATTAGGAAAGGAGGGGGTGTGGCACTATATGTGAAGGAAGGAATGAAGTGTGTAAGGGAGGAAGGGGAGGAGTGTAGTACAGAGTCACTTTGGATGCAAATCCAGGATTCCAAGAATAGGATTCTTAGAATGGGAGTGGTGTACAGGCCACCATCTCAGATGGAGGAGTTAGACAGGAAACTAGCAGAACAGATCAGGAGGACCTGTGAGAAGGGTAGTGTGGTGATTGTGGGGGACTTCAACATGCCAGGAGGGGACTGGAGTACCCCAACAACCAGAAACAGAAGGGGGCAGGTACTGCTGGATGCCTTCCAGGACAGCTTCCTGCTGCAAATGGTCAGTGAACCAACCAGGTTAGGAAATACCCTTGACCTTGTGCTGGCAAATAGGGACTTTGTGAGAGAACTTACACTGGAGGAACCGCTGTCAGGGAGTGACCACCACTCAGTATGGCTCACATTGGATATGGGCAAGGAAGGAGTGGAATCAGGCACAAGAGTGCTGGACTTCAGGAGGGCCAACTTTGGGAGGATGGGGGAAGTGGTAAAAGGGTACCTGGCCAGAATTCAATCTAGAATGAACACTAACCAGAGGTGGGAGCTCATAAAGCTGGGAATAGTGGAGGCAACCAAAACCTGCTGCAAGGCTCAGAGCAAGAAGGCTAGGGCTAAGAAACTGAGCTGGTTGAGCAAGGAGGTCATGGAAAAGGTAAGGAGAAAAAGAGTTGCCTTTAGGAAGTACAAGAAAACAGGGAGGGGGGAGGACAGGGAGGAGTACTTGACAGAATCGAAGGAGGTGACAAGGACACTAAGGGGAGCCAAAGCATCTACAGAACTCAGGCTGGCACAAGGCATTAAGAAGGGAGAAGGACTTCTTTAGGTACATCAGGGAGAAAAGGAGCTTAAGGACCACATAGTAAGGATTAGGAAGGAGGGTTGGGCGTCAAGCAGGAGTGATAAGGCAGAAGCACTAAATGAGTACTTCTGCTCAGTATTTACTAAGAGAAGATTGGGGTGATGCCCAAGGAGAGAAATGGCAGAAATGGGGGAGGGTGACAGATGGGAAATCATGGAGGCAGAGTTCGAAGGGTTTGAAGGCACTGAGGGTGGACAAGGCACCAGGCCCAGATGGTATCCACCCCAGGGTACTGAAGGAGCTGGCAGAGGTCCTTGCAGGACCTTTGGCAGACCTATTTAATGCCTCACTACATTCAGGGTGTATCCCTCAGGACTGGAGGATGGCTCATGTGGTGCCCCTCCACAAGAGTGGCCCCAAGGATGAACCAGGAAACTACAGACCAGTAAGCCTCACATCCATCGTGGGTAAGCTGATGGAGACTATCCTGAAGGAGAGGCTGGTGGCCCTCCTAGAGGCCAAAGGACTACAGGACAGCAGACAGCATGGCTTCATATGGGGCAGATCCTGCCAAACCAACCTAGTGGAGTTCTATGACTGGGTAACTATGCAACTGGACAGGGGCCATGCAGTGGATGTCCTGTATCTGGACTTCAGTAAGGCATTCGACTCGGTGCTGCATGGAAGGCTGGGAAGTAAGTTAGTAGGCACAGGGGTGGGTGCAAAGCTGGTGAGATGGTAGGAAACTGGCTTCAGGGAAGGCAACAGAGGCTGGTGGTGGGTGGGGAGCTCTCACACCCAAGAGTAGTGACGAGCAGTGTTCCACAGGGCTCAGTGTTGGGACCAGTGTTGTTTGGGATATTCATTGCAGACATATCATGGGACATCAAGAGCAAGATCAGTCTGTTTGCTGATGATACCAAGGTAGGAGCGATGGTGGATGACCTAGGGGGTTAGCAGGGGTTGCAGGATGATCTGGAAAAGCTTGAAACCTGTTCAGACACCTGGCAACTGGGGTTTAATGCCAAAAAGTGCAAGGTGCTGCATTTTGGGATGAAGAACCCAAGGAGGAGTTACCAGCTGGGGGGAGTGCAGCTAGCCCAGACAGAGGAGGAGAGGGATCTGGGGGTGCTCATTACATGGTCAATGAACACCTCGGCACAATGTAGGAAGGCAGCTGCAAAGGCCAACAAAATGCTGGGTTGTATTGCAAAGGGTATATCCTCGAGGAGGGAGGAGGTGATTCTGCCACTGTATAGGTCATTAGTTAGACCACACCTGGAGTACTGCATGCAGTACTGGCACCCGTATCTGAAAAGGGACATTAAGTTACTGAAAGGGGTGCAGCGCAGGGTGACAAAGATGATCAAGGGGCTGGGGGACTTATCATACGAGAGGAGGTTGAGGGAGTTGAACATTTACTCACTGGAGGACAGGAGGTACAGGGGGGATATGATTGAAACCTTTAAATACATGAAAGGAATAAACAAGACAGGTACAGAGGGGCTGTTCAAAGTAAGGAAGGGGAGGGACACCAGGGGCCATGATATAAGACTGGAGGTAGGAAGGTTCAGGAGGGAGATGAGGAGACACTTTTTTACAGAGAGGGTGGTGGCTGGGTGGAATGCGTTACCTGCAGAAGTGGTATCCAGTAGAACAGTGGACTGCTTCAAAAGGGGATGGGATGGGACAGGACAAGGGGGGGGGTTAATGTAGGGGAAGGGTGAAAGGGAGGGTCAGCTGCAGAATAAGGAGTTCTAGCTGCACATTCGAGCAGACTTGATAGACCTCTAGGCCTTTATCTGCTGGCAAGTTTTGTATGTTTGTATGTTCATATGTTCGTAAAAAGATGGTAATGTTGAAAATCTGGAGACAAAATATAAAAAAATTGTAACACAGCCATTTTTTGGAATTTTTTCACCAAATTTGCAACATTGGCTTTTTGGGAGCCCACCTAATGAACAGTGACACTGTCATTTTGTTAATCAGTTCTGGAAGGTGATTCCATGCAGTGACTGCAAAATTACCTTTTGGGATTGAATAATAACATAACAATGACTGAGTATATGAGGTGGGGTCCCAAGACCTACTCTGCCCAGCAGCGGAGCCTGAACACGGGGATTGCCAGAGTCTGTAAGAGGTAAAGTGTCCTGCACTACAGCCTAGCTCAGTACTCCCTGGTAATTTCTTTGACCTTCCCCCCAACCAACCTCCCCCTGTCCTCCAGCACCCCAGCTTCCACCTGCGCAAGATTTCCGCCTGGGAAGCCAGACCCATCCTAATCAAAGCTTTGAATAGCAACAGTCCCGGCAGTGACTCACTGGACCCCAGTATCCTCAGGCTGGTGCTAGATGAAGTCCTTGCCCCACTCACCAGCCTAATTAACCGATCGCTCTGCCTGGGACAATTTCCATGGCTTGGAAAACAGCCATAATCACACCCATTCATAAAAGGGCGACAGGTGCCGCCAACAACTACCGCCAATCTCCATCCTCCCCCAAGCCCTGGAGAAAGTGGTGGCCATTCAAATCACTGACTATCTGGCTAAGCATAACATCTTATGCCCAGAGCAACATGGCTTCCATGCTGGTCACAGTACCAGCACTGCCCTAATTGAATTCTCCAACTTCCTACACTCCTCCTTGGACACCACCTCCCTAGCTGGTGCAGTGTTCATCGACCTCTCAAAGGCTTTCGACACTGTCTCCCATCCTCTTCTGCTGAATGCACTCTGCCACACTGGTCTCTTGGCTGGCCCCCTAGCATGGTGCACAAGCTATCTAGCCGCTCGATCACAGTGTGTTAAAATCAATGGGATACTCTCTGATACCCGTCCCATTCACTCTGGGGTCCCCCAAGGCACCATCCTGGGCCCTCTTCTCTTCTCACTCTATCTGAACACCCTGCCCAGTGCATGCCCTGGCAAAATTCTCCTGTATGCAAATGACGCTGTCCTTTTTGCCACCCACCTCAATCCCGTCTCCCTTCAGGACACCCTACAGCAGTCTTTCAATAATGCAAGCTTGGTTTAAGGAGCAGACTCATCATCAGTCTTAAAAACCAAAGCTATGCTCTTTTCCCACCCCAAAACAAAGCTAGCAACCACCCCTCTATATCCTTCTAGTACCAAGCAGCCACTGGAACAAGTCTGCTCCTACAAATACCTTGGGTTACCTTTGACTCCAGCCCTCACATTTCACAACCACATTGATGCCTAACAACAGCCACTAACACACGGCTTGGCATCCTCTTCCATATAGAACCTGCCTTCCCCAAATGCACTCCGGATCGCTGTTACATCCTCCGTTTTGTTCCTTGTAGACTATGGTCTACCAGTCTATGGTGCTGCCGACTCGACTGCACTCAAAAAATTCACGTAACCCTGAATAAAGCCTGCAGATTGATTACTGGTGCCCCCAGGCTCACACACACCTGTCAGCTGTATGACGAGGCTAAACTCCTTACCCTGGATGAACGACTCCGATATCAAACCTGCCTCCTCACAAAAAAAACCCTACTCGAGCTCTCCCCCCCTGGGGTAACGGCATCCATCCACCAGATCCCACCCACTATTGCAACTCGGTCATCCAACAAGACCACTCTAATGGTCCCCAGATCAAGAACCAGCCATGGCCAGAGGTCCTTCTGCTACAGAGCCCCATCCTGGTTTAACTCTCTCCCTGCCCCCATCACCAATGCCACCACCATCTCCAAGTTCAAAAGCACCCTTTGAAACCAACTCTTCAACAGTCGTAGCTGCTCCTGTCTCTGAAAGTAGCCTCCACCTCGACTCCTCAGAACGCCCACCCAGGCGGCTCCACCTAGCCATCCCGTCACCGCTTCCCGGTACACCGTACCTATGTCTACCTGGCCAGTGCCAGCTGTTTTATTATATACCTACTAGATTGCTCAATGTTTGATACCAACTTGTGTAACACTGTTCTCAATTACATGTACCCTGTAACCTAAATGTATTTTGTCTGACCTCAGTGTGACGTGGCGCCTCTGTTGAATGCCTATTGTTTTGCAAACCTATGCTATGTAACCTAAAACTCTATGTATGTCTTTAATGTGATGAGGTACCTTTGGAAACGAGCCTCTGGCTCAAAGGTTGTAAACTGATTTCACAAATAAATAAAATAAATAAATAAGAACCCCATGTTGAATATTTGGGGCAAAAAATCACATAAATGGCTGAGATATTTGACTAAGTTGAAAGCCCCCCATTTATGCCATAATACAGCTTATTGGCATTTCTTCAGTTTGTGGTCAGCTTTGAAGAATGCAGAAGTGTTTCCACTCCACCGAAGATCGTCGCACCAGACTCTGGACATAAGTATGGAGTGAGGGGCAGTGTGGGGAGGTGGGGTGCACAGAGGGTGGGGAAGGGTTGGGTAGGGGACCCGATGGTGAGGAACCATTTTCTGTGTTTCAGGTTATAAAAAAATAAATAAAAAAGCACCATGAACAGTTTTCTGTTTTTTACAGGTGCAAGAGTTTGGGGGGTCATGTTAGCCACACTAGGGTGGGCTCCCAGAGTGACACACAACGGGGGTGGGTTGGGGCAGGAAAATGCTGATGCAATGGGATGGGTTAAACATGCCGACAGGGGGATTGGGCACCCCATTGGCAAGCATGTCTGTGTTTGGGGGGGATGATGCCAATGGGGATTGGACACCCCCTTGGCAGATTGGGGACAGGGAGGGGCAGCTGCAGAATAAAGGGTGCTAGCTGCACATCCGAGCAGACTTGATAGATCTCTAGGCCTTTATCTGCTGGCAAATTGTGTGTGTTCATTAGTAAAAATAATGTGTTGATTTTAAAACAGTATTAGTTATGTTATTTTCCTTTTTACATTTTGAATAATTGGTAGCCCTACTGCCATGGAAAACCAAAACAAACAGAATAAACAGAATAGAAAAAGTCATACTAATAAACTTTACTCTTATTTTCTCAATAATAAAAACACTGCAGGAATATTTCTTGTTTTCATCACTACATCAGACACTGCACCTCAGAAAGGAGAAAGAAAAATAAGTTGCTACTGAATCAGCACAAAATGGAGGGTACTGGATTCAATTTAATCTTGTGGATGTATTGGTATGGATGGTTGATTTGACATTACATTTGTGCCACATATTCCAAAACACTGTATTTGAGAATCACATAGTATTGTCACTTAGACTGGTTGATTTCCAGCAGCAGGTAAATTTCATTTGAGACTTGCCTAGTGTGACTGCATATAGTATGTATATGTACGGTGTTTATCTCCCATGGACAATGCATGATAATTTTTATTATTTGTTGCATGGCTTCAGCAGATGGTAGAACTTTCTGGCTATGGGCTCATCTTATTATTGAACGTAGAACAGTCTACTTCACACATGTTGGGTTAATCAGCTATTTGGTTGCTGGATAAAGAACATGATATACATCAGTTGGCTTGGCAATGGGACATGTAGATACTTATTCTGGAACAAAATATTGTCAGATGGTGTAGTAATGGGCCACGAGGCTGCTGGCTGTGGAACGGAATATATCCAGATGGCTTCATTTGGGGTCATCAAGCTGCTTACTTCAAAGCAGAACAAATTCTCAGATGAGTGAGTGATGAGTCATCTGCTGTTTGCTGAGATGGAGATCTTGATGTTGTCTGGTATGGAGGTAATATTTCAATTAACTGGGATTAAGAGACACTGCTTACTGGGATGGGGCATTAATTTTAATTGGCATGGAGGAGGTGTTGATGCTTTCTGGGATGGAGAAATTACTGTTGGCTAGTATGAGGATGCTGTCACATGTTTTTTTTTTTTTGTTAGCTACAGTGTATGTTGAAAACCGCTTTTTGAATTGCCACCAAAGTTTAGTATAAGAACACTCAGTACAATGAGTTCTTCAAGGTTTCAGATCATAGGTCACAGGGATCTAATCATGCATGAGGAATGAACTCTGACTGAATTTTGTGACACATCTGTATACACATACAGTATGTGTGTGTGTCTCATTTATTTGTTGCTATAGATTGAAAAACGTTTACTGGACTGTAACCCAGCATGTTATGAATATTCAAAATTATGAGTCCTTGTGTTCCACCATTGGTTATGGTATTCTAGTTATGCATGGTTTCTGGTTTTCATTGACTTTTATGGCTCGGTATACTGTATGTGTGTCATCTGGTTATGCAGAACATATTTTGGGTTTATTGAAGAAGGTACTTGAGTAATTTGACACAATAGCAAAGATAATTCTTGGAAGCAATAAGGGTTAAAGGGCTAAGAAGTGACCTACCCTGCTCAACAGAAGCCCAAGGAACTGATCCTGAATACTAAGAAGGTCTATGACTGCTGGAAACAAACCGGTTGCCTCCATGGTAGAAAGGCTTACAGAGCAGTCTTGAGGGAATGCTCATCCCTGTCCCTGTCTTATCAATCCCCAGGCTTGGGCCTTTCAAACAGGAGCTACTTAATCACATTATGTCAAACTCCCACTGTGACTGCAGATGAAACTTTGAAAATGTTAAATGCACTATTACTTCACAATTGCTGTCGTTCCATTGTTTGTGTTCATTATAATTTTTTACTATCATTTCTTTTTTGTACTAGTGCTGTTTGTCTATATTGTATATTCTATGTAACACTGTGTTCTAATCCATTTATGTAAGATGTGGAGCCTTTGCAAATGAGTCTCTGACTCAAAGGGTTGTAATTCCTAGACTTTAAATAAATAATAAATAAATAATTAAATGCTAGATTAGAATTAAAGAAAGGCAAGCACTGTCTAGAAGCCAAAACAACAACATTAGCACAGATCAAGGATTAGCCTATGGTGAATTTGTATTAAGTAAATGTTCCAAAATCTGTCAGTTCACTTCAGACACTAATGAAGCAAGTCTGAAGGAATTTGTTTCCCCTTCAGGCTCTTCAGCACTTCAACCTCATGATGTATAACTTTTTCCAGAGAGCACACACTGAGTATGTCCAAGCTGTTGTCAAGCAACAAGACCTGCAGAAGCCAATCAATGATGCTGGAGTATAAGAACGCCACATCTCAGTGCCATTTGAATGTCTCTATCATAGGGGGAAAGAACAGGATACTGAAAGGAGCTCATTTTATGTCGAAAATAGTTGCATTTGATCAGAAAACTTTAGTAGTCATCAGATCATTGTGCATTATCATTCCTGTTGCTAGTTCACCACATTTAATAGTAGTTTTAGGCAGGCGAGCTAGTGAAATCTTGTTAATGTGAACAAAGAGCGCACAGTGTGACTGAGCCTCCACTGACAGCTGCAAGCCTTGCAGCAGGAGCAAGGCCAAATAAATTTAACACACTGAGAAGGTGCAAGAGGGATCTGTGATGAATTTGACATGTTGTTTTTATACTGAGTGCAGGCAGTGTAAATGGTATAGAAATTAATTTGTTTTTATTGCCCTGCTGCAAAAGTAGGACAAAGTAAATTTAGCAGAATGGAAGAGGAGCAAGAGAGAGTTTGAAGGATTTATTTGACATCTTTTGTTTTGTACTAACTGCTGGTGGTGCAGGGCACAGAAATCCATCTTTATTATTTGTTTTGCTAGTGAGCAAAAACCTAAGTGAAGTAGTGTGCTACATTGACAAACTTGGATGCCATATTCAGCCGTTAGCACCTGTGTTGTGCTAGTGCTGCTGTAGTGCTAGAGCCAGTATACTGCCACTGGAATACTCAGAAGAATTGCCCCAATGCTAACTCCTTTGAATATTGGGCTGCACAGGCACAGCACAAATGCATAGTGGTGACACAGCATGAATAGCACCAGCACAGCACAGTGCACTTGCACAGCACTGAATATAGCACTGAGTATAGTGCTGAACAGGGGGCAGCTGTGGGTGTGAGGAGGGCACCCAATGAACGACACACAACACAGTAACATAGGTACAAAAAATCAACTTTACTGTATAAAAATGGCAACAGGCCATAGAAAAACAACAACAGCAACATCATAATAACAACAATAACAAAAATACTACCAAAATAAAAAAAAGGCAACCGCTGGTATGGAGGGGGGAGACGGGAAAAGGAAAAATGGTAACCACTCATATAAAGAAGGGGCAAAAGAACATGAGCAACTGACTGTATGAAGGGGGAGAGAAACAAAACAAAAAGGGCAACCACCCATATAAATTGGGGGGGGGGGGACAAAAGAACATTGGTAATCGCCCAAATAGTATGGGAGAAACAAAACAAAAAGGGTACACTGCCAAAATAAATAAAGGAAAAAAAAAACAGTATAAAGGAAGGAACCAAAAAAAGGGCAATCACCTGTATAAAAGGGAGAGAGAGGGTGGAGTCACGTGAAGTCTGTGCACTGAAAGGACATGTCTGGATTGGTTCCGGCTAGTGTACCTAAAAAAGCAGCTTTTATTTCTATTTTCGTCTTCTTTTTTCTTCTATTTGGGTGTTTCAGTGTTTTCTTTTCAGATGTGAATACTTTTATTGGCTATGGATGTGGATTTCATGAAAATGGATATTGCAGAGCTTTCTCAGCCTTCATAGCAACTCCCCCGTGGACTCCCCCAGTTAAACGTCACCAGGTCTCGGAATCCCCATGTGAGCTGGAGTTGGTGGGCATTCATGAGCACTTGGATAACTTTTTTGCTGAGTTGGCAACCATCAAACCGACTCTCTCTGAAGTTGCAGAAGATTTAAAATCTTTCAAACCTACTCTCAAACAACTGGCAAGCCGAATGGGGGATGCTGAGGCCAGGATAAGTTGTTTGGAGGACTTACCTCTCCAAGAAGAGAAGGATATTAAAGAGCTATGGTGTGAGGTGGAGAAGCTGAAGGATCCAATTAAGGAGCAGGAAAATTGCAGCCATCATAACAATTTGATGTTTGTGGGTATCCCGGAGAAGGCAGAGGGATCCAATATGCTGAAATTCATATAAGATTTGTTATTGGATATTGCTGGGCCCCCTCCCTTGAATGATCGATACTATGTCGAGAGGGTTCATCACTTGCTTAAACCAATAGGCCCACCTAACGGCAAGCCATGGGCTATCCTTATTAGTTGTTTAGATTTCCAACAAAAAATATACATTCAGAAGGAAGCCTGGGAATGGGGCCACCTGTACTGGAATAACCACTGTTATGATTTTGGAGATGTCACTCCACAGGTTTGTGACCATCAGATAGCTTACTGGGACCTGAAGCAAGCTCTCCATAAGTCAAGGTGCACTTTAGAATACTCTACCCTGCTCATTTAGTGATTTATAGTGTATGGTGAGGACTTGTTCTGGATGGAAGTCCATCCTACCTGAAGTGTTGTTGTACCACTGTTCAAAGGTCATGGAACACGGTAATACCATATTGTAGTACAACAACATTTCAGCTTGTTTCGAAAGTGCATGAGCCACAGACATGGCAGGCTCAATCAGACAGCAGGAGCCATAGAAATGGCAGGCTCAGCCAGATAACAGTCACGGTGGCGGCGGCCGCATGATCACCCGAATCTGCACAGATCAATACAGGATCAAACAGATATGTACAGTTAAAATAAAATACAGGCTCAACCAGATATCTAAATACTAATTATAAATTGAGTCTCCTTGCAGTCACCTCTTCTCACTAAGAGAGGAATGTGACTACCATGTTTTTTTTTTGGAAAATTCCTCCCATACCCAATTAGCAATCAATAGCAGGTTGTGATATAAAATGATGGATGTCTGCTCCTTAGTAAATACCCTAACTACCAGCATACCCAAGGTGGAAACAACTGATTTTAATTTGTATTTTAGGAATAAAAAGTGATTTATTATATTAAAGGAAGGCATCATACACTATGAAAAATAATGGATGGGTAACTCTATGCACAACTAATGTGTTGTGCATAGTTTCCCATCCATGATTCTCTATATACTTCTCCTGACTCCACAGAGTTTCAGTCTGCTTCAGCTGCCCACTAAGGCTTGCCACAAATTATCCCTGGTTTTCAACTGCCCTCACTGTGGTCATAAGGATCCTCGGCTCTCTCCAATGTAAAATCTGATTGTTTCTAACCCCGGTACTTGGCATTTTTCAGTTGATGGTTTTCCTATTACTTTTGAGCTCTAGTATGTGGTTATCACTATCGTCAATGCTTGGCAATTTCCCGAGATGCTAGCAGGTGAAAGCATTCCCTTAAAGAAATATGCCGCAGCTCCTTGAGGCTAGTCCTCCTCCTCTTAATGCTGTCAGACAACGTGCACCCAAACCCTGGCCCATTCTGCTCTAAAGCCACTAATCTGAGCAAGCTTTGGGTGCCCTCTCATTCATATCAATCAACATCTGCAGCCTCCTTCCTAAAATAGATGCCCTACAGGCCTTCACCAGCTAACACTGCCCTGACATCCTGGCAGTTGTCGAAACCTGGCTCACGCCATCAGTACTGGACCATGCAATCAGCCTTCCTGGGTACAATGTCTTTAGGCTGGATCACATCTCCAAAAGAGGCGGGGGCTGCACTCTCTACCTAAAAGACTCCATACAGGGGCACCACATCATTACCTCACTCCAACCCACAACTGCTCAGATACTGCCAGTGAGAATCCTCCTCAGAGCCCAAAACAAAACCCTCACTGTTGCCACCAAAGAACAGGGAACTGGTCTAACAGCTGTTCTTGACTTTGTAAAGTCACTCCCACTGGACACCGAATCCATCCTCCTAGGTGACTTCAACATCAACTGGCCTGTGGCCGATGCTGGTGCACACAGGGATACCGTTGCTGCGGCGAACCTCACACAAATGGTTGACTCACCAACCAGGAAAAATTACAGGACTGGCACCAGCACACTCTTGGACTGGATCCTTACCAGTCACCTATCGCGGATATCTAACACTAATATGCTCCCTGACTCTCTCAGCGATCACTCCCCTGTTAGCTGCACCTGGTCAAATAAATTAATAAAACAAACACCAAAAATTATCAGCAGCAGGGTTCTACCCCATGGTCACCTTCCTTGACTCAAATCCCACCTCCTTCATCAATACTGGTCCCCTATCTTCAATGCAACCAACGTAAACACTGCCCATGACCACTTCATAAACATCTTCACCATGGCCTATGACACATATGCTCCTATTAAGAAATGCAAAGTCAAATCACTCAGTAACCCTTGGCTCACAGATGACCTCCTCAGGATACTAAAAACAAGACACCACCTATGGGAGCTGGCCAGAAACTCTGGAAGGAAAAACAACATCCAAAACTACAAATGTGCCTGCAATAACTGCATCAAAACCATCCGGCAAATGAAATCCACCTGCTATAAGCGTGCCATCACAAACTCCTGGAGTAATGGTCGGGAATTCTGGAAGAACATAAAGGAACTCACTGGGAATCCACCTAAAACCCCCCCGATCAATACTCAATATCAACGTAACCACAACCCTCAACCCAAAAACCATTACGGATAACTTTAACAAAGCCTTTACCAATCTCAGCACTGTCCTACCCCAGGACTGCTTCAAAGATGGTGAAGCCCCTCTGTCTGCAATGAACACTACTCCCACCAGCTCCCCCCGCTTCTACTTCAAAGCAGACAAGGCTCACCAAGTATGCAAATATGTAACCAAAGTCCTTGGTAAATCAAGATTCAGTAATGACTACCTCAATCTCAAAATCCTGTCTCTCATACCTGATGAAGTGCTTAGTCCTCTGACCAGAATTTTCAACCTCTCCCTCAGCCTTATCCAGTTCCCGGACAGATGGAAATCTGCCACTGTCACCCCAATCCATAAAAGTGTTGACAAAACTGCACACGATAACTACAGACCTATCTCCCTACTACCTCCACTCTCCAAGGCACTAGAACACATCGTCTCAGACCAGTTCACAGAATACCTGGATACGTACAACATCCTGCGGAAGCAACAACATGGGTTCTGCAAAGGTCACAGCACCTCCACAGCCCTACTTGAATTCTCTGGTGCAATCCACAATGCACTTGACTCTGGTGAACTACTAGGCTCAATCTACATTGACTTAACGAAAGCCTTCGACACCATCAATCACCGCCTCCTGCTTGTCCAGCTTCAGAAAACTGGGCTGTCAACTGACTCCATTGGCTGGTTTAAGAGCTACCTTGAAGAACAGTCCCAAACAGTAAGAATCGCTGATACACTCTTGGACTCTAGACCAGTCTGCTCGGGAGTCCTCCAGGGCTCTATTCTGGGACCCCTCCTGTTCAGCCTATTCTTAAACTCAATACTGGACAGCTGCCCAGAACAAATGCTGTGATCCTCACCTCGGACCCTGATCCAATCCAACTACAAAATAAACTTCAGCTGGCCTTTTCCTCCATCAAATCCTGGTTCCTAAATCATAAACTGCTTCTCAATCAGAAAAAAAAACAGTCTATGGTCTTCTGCAGCCCCCACAACAAAAACAAACAACTCCACCTCTTCATTGCAACTGAACAAGGAGCCATCCCAGAGCAAACTCAATAGTTCAAGTAACTCGGCATCACCCTTGATCCCCACCTCTCATATACTGCCCATATCAGCAATGTTGCAAAGGCTGCCAATACGAGGTTAGGCATATTATTCCGGCACAGGAAACACCTAATCCCAGAAGCACTGTCAGTTGCCGTCCAAAGCTCCATGGTCAGCATCATAGACTATGGTCTTATCATATATTGGGTCTGCAACTACCACTGCTCTCAAACGTATCGTGACCTTCCTGAATAAGACCTGTCATCTCATCACTGGCTCACATTGCCGTACCCACACATGTGACCTTTATTCCCAATCTGGATGGCTTCAACTGGACAAATGCGTAAAATACCAAACCTGCATCGCGGCCAAGAAAATTAAATTGGGGCTTGCCCCACCTGGTGTCTGTGCTCTCCTTAAGCCTAGACATAGGAACGTCACTACAAGGAGATCCACTTCCCATCTACTACACATCCCATGATGTCACACAACCCAAGGACAAAGATCATTCACCTATCGGGCATCCAACTGGCTCCACTCTCTTGGGAGCGACATAGTGACTGCTCCAACACTTGGCCTCTTCAAGTCTAAGCAGCGCCTCTCACTGCAATTGCCCATCTTAACATTTCCACCGTTCCAGCTGAACATGCCCCAGCACCCAACACTTCAATCAGTCTTTGCATCCCTAGCACCTTACCTGTCATATTCCTCGACAAGGCCCCTGGCTGCACTGTCTCCACCCTTGCCCACCCCCTGTATTTGCATCCTGCCCCAGCCCCCAACCAGCTCCTGACTCCCTTACCCCTATACCTCCTTCCCTCAATCTCCTACCCTCATCTCCCACCCACCCTCCTTCCTTGTCTTGCTCATAGCTCAAGTCTTTGTACTGATTATTACATGTCTGTAAGTCAATGACTATGTGTTTGTAACTAAAAATGATGACTGTTGCACACAATGACGTGGAACCTTTGTAAAAGAGCCTCGGCTCAAAGGTATTGTAATCCTAGATTGAAATAAATAAAATAAATAAAAAAAATCAAATGTTTTAAGGATGTTGGAGTATGTTGAGAATTATTTGGCTTGAACGCTTATTGAACAGCTACCACATAGAGCTTTGGTCGCCATTTGGACATTCGCCAGGTTGACAGTGCCAGGGTGCAACGATGTGAGCAGTTCCTGCAGACTGGAGTTGGTCATCTGTAATTCTGGCTTTGAAATTTGCTTACTCAGTTTAGCCATCTGGTGGACTCTGGTGGCTAAGGCATTGTTTTTGTACAGTTCCTATCTGAATTTAAAAATCATTTCTTGGACTTTATGGGAACCGGGGTCACCTATTTTTGATTCTCTTTTTTTTGGTTTGGGTTTTGCTTTCTTTACGTTTTGGTAGTTCTGTTTGTTATTGATTTGGTTTAATTGTTTGGCTTTTATTGGTTTAAGGTTCATTAGCTAATTTCTTACATCCTGTTTTTTGTTCTTTTTATTTTTGAGATTTTGGTTGCTGTTCTTTCAGTTTTGTTAAGGGATTTGATTTCTCTTCTCGGTTGTTTCTCCTTTTACAGTACTTTCATTTTGTTCTTTGGATTTGTGACTGTGCAGTTGTTTGTTGCTTATTTTTAGGGTCTGGGATAATTAAAAATTCCCTTTTTTTTTCTTTCTTTATGATGCTTCTGACATTTCTTTATGCAGGCTGCCCAATCTGACTGGCTTCTGGACGCATGCCTCATGGACCTGGTATTTATCTAGGATGTTTTGACACCTATGTTGGCTGGTGCCAGGCCATACCCCTGTGTCTTTCAGGGAACAAACTGAGCACACAGGCCATGGTTCATGTACTATGATGGGTTACCTTTTTCGATTGCCTTACATGGGGTTGGATGCATTTTATTTTTCTGGAGTTTGGTTACTGTATGCACAGTATGTAGTTTGTGGGTTAAATGAAAGTTGTTATTCTTATCTTTTTTTTCAGCCAGGAGAACTTGTTGAGGGATTTGGTCTATTTTTATATTCTTACTGTTCTTTTACAAGATGTGCCATGTCCCATGCTTGATTTTTTCCTCTTTTTATATACATATATAGTTTTTCACCTTTTAGGGGCTCTCTTATTGGTCAGTGTTGGGGTAAGATAATTGTAATAGGGTTACACATGCTCTCCATTAGCTTGACACCTGCTTAGGATTCTTGTCACAAGTTGATCAGTTCATAGATGGATAAATTTAATCTGTTTATGTCTCCTTATAAATTTGTCACTTGGAATGTTATGGGTACTCAATCTGCAGAAAAAAAGGCATATGATTCTTCAGCATTTGCATTTCTCTGGGGCTCAAATTCTATTCATTCATGATCCCATACCAGATCTCAGGAGGGCACACTCTGGAGGTGGTCCTGGGTTGGTCAGACTTATGCTGCAGGCTCCAGTAAGGGCCGTGCAGGTGTGGCTATTCTCATCACCAGGAGAGTTTCTTTTCAGTTTACCCCTGATTTTTATGATTCAGTGGGTAGATACCTGCTCCTGCACAGTGTTTTAGGGGGCTCCCCCATTATCTTAGCTTCTATCTATGGCCCCAATGGGGATAATCCCTTATTTTTTGCTTCTTTATTAACTCAGTTAAATTCTGTGGCTGATTGCCCAGTTATTATGGGGGGGAGGGGGGTGATTGGAATCTGGTCCAGGATTCTAATATGGATAGAGCTCCTCTATGGTGTGTAGGGCTCTCACTAGCCCAAAGAGCCCTTTTGGAACTCATATCCACTTTGGAGGTCGTTGATCCCTGGAGGGTGCTTTACCCCATGCATAAGCAGTATACATTTTATTCCCCTGTTCACTCCTCCGCTTTGTGATTGGACTATTTTTTGGCTTCTCATTCCTTTTGTAATTATATTTCCCAATGTGATATAGATGATAAGATTATTTTGGATCATGCCCCTGTTGTGTTGTCTATCATACCACCCCCCCCCGATACATGATAATATTTAGCTAGTTAATAACCATGTTCTGAAGGACCTAGACAATTTAAAGTGTGTTTAAGAATATACAGATTCTTTCTTCTTGCAAAATTTGGGGTCAGTGGAGAATTTCTGTATCTTATGGGGAGCTTATTAAGCAGCAGTTGGGGGGGAACAGATTCGGTTGGCTATGATTCGCAAGAAGGAGTGGATACGGACTAGTGCACAGTTGTTTTCAAATATCTGGAGATGGGAGAGAAACCTATCCACCTCCTCTCCCAAGAAAGAGTGGCAAGCTTTGGAGGTTGCTAGGGAGAAGTATGCCAAACTTCTCTGGGAGGGCGTAGAGTGGGATATTTTTAAAGCTAGATTGAGGTATGTTGATCAAGGAGAAAAGGTAGGGAAGCTCCTTGCCTTATGGTTAAAGATCAGACCGTGGCATGGACCATCTCAGTAATCCAGTGTGCTCCTGATGCTCCTTGTGTGACAGATCCCCACAATATAGCTGGTTGTTTTGCATCATATTATACTGTGCTTTATTCGGCGGAACCTCTAGCCCCCTTGGAGGAGATTCACGCTTTCCTGCAAAATGTTTCTCTTCCTCAACTTGCTGAGGTTCAAAAGGACATGTTAAAATCTATATCCTCTGAGGAGGTGGGATGCATTTTCCAAACTTTACTTCTGGATAAGGCTCCTGGATAAGGTTTTCCTGCAATTTTTGTAGAGCCCTTAAGGACCAGTTAGTGCCACATTAACTACCTTTTTAATGAGGCTTGTGCTACAGGCCATTTATCTCCCTCTTTTCAAGAGGCATTCATTAGTCTTTTACCAAAACCAGGTAAGAATATAGAACTGGTTCAAAATTATAGGCCCATATCTTTGTTGTATACTGATGTAAAATTGCTGGCAAAAGATTTTAGCACAGAGGTTCTTAAGGGTTTGCTAGGATTTGATTGGACCCAAGCAGACTGGATTTTTACTGGGCCATCATTCTTAGGACCAATTTGTGTGAACTGGTTTACCAGATTTCTGGATTGAGAGATTCCAGAACCCCTGCTGTCCTGGAGTCCCTTGGCACAGAAAAAGCATTTGACATTGTCTCTTTGGAGTATTTATTTGAAGTATTGACTCATTATGGGTTCCCACAGGAATTTATGAAGTTGATAAAACCTTTATAATCCTAATCTTCTGCCAGCATTTATTCTAATGGGTTTCTCTCTTTTCTCCTTTTCAGTTGAGAAAGGGTACTCCACAAGGCTGCTCCTTATCCCCTTTCTTATTTAATTTGTATTTGGAGCCTCTTACTAGTCCTATTAAGGGGCATCACTGCATTCAAGGGATTCAGGTGGCAGGACAATCATTTGCCATTTCTACATATGCAGATGATATATTATTGCATCTGCAGCTTCCATCAGAGTCCTTACCCATTGTTTTTAAGGTCTTACAGGAATTTGGTAATATCTTTTGGTATAAGTTGAATTTTGATAAAACAGTATCCATGCCTTTAAATTCTAGTGCCTATCATTCTGAGATTATGCATTGGGGAGGTACATGGATGCTTGATACTCTGAATTATCTGGGGGGTTAAGGTTTGTAGATTTAGTCAAGCCATGATCAAGCATAATTTCACCAATCTAATGTCTGTGCTGAAACCAGACTTAGACCGCTGGATGAAACTGTCATTAAAGCTTTGGGCGCATATTAATGTAATTAAAATAAATCTTCTTCCACGCCTCTTCTACCCTCTTACTATGATGGAGTACATTTGCCAAAAAGTGGTTTCATTCCCTCAATGCCATGCTTACAGGCTTTTTATGGGCTGGTAAATGTCTCTTGAGAGTGTACGCAAAGCTTATATTGAGCTAAGACCTGGGGGAATTTGGCTTACCTGATTTCTTTTTCTATTATTTAGCCGGGCATGCCTTGCATTTTCTCTGATGAATACAAGCCACTGAAATGCAAACTCATATTGAGTCCCTTCCAGCTCACCAAACAATTGAGTTGACCTTGGCCAAATAACATCATTTAGGTCTCAGTGTTATCATGTGCAGCACTTTCTGGCAACTCCCTCCTACCCCACAGAAACTCCCTATAGGAAAGTCAGTTAAGGTATGTCATCAACTGCATACTTTCCTTGATACCTGCCCCCGTCAGGACTGGTCCCAACCGATATGATATAATCTAAATTTCTACATAGGCTCCACACTAATCGGGTGTGCATTTCTTCCAGGTTTAGCATTGGGCACCCTTGCTTCCTTTGTACAGAATGGGAATTTTTTATTATTTAATGTATTCAAAAGCCATTTTGACTTAATGGACAAGGTATTTTTTCATATATGCAATTGCACCATGTCAGTCTTAAGACTTTAGACCCTCCCCCGGTTTTCACAGACCACTGACATATGGGACTAATTGCATGGTGAATCTGCTCAGTCCCATGCTATCTCCCACCTTTGTAAGAGGCTTTGGTTTTAAGCGGCAGCCAAGCTGGACCTCTGGTTAACATATTGGGCATCAAATTGTGAAGATCTAAATGATCAGGCCTCTAGACTAATCATGTGGAAGAATTTGGATTGTTTTTTAAAGTCTGATGGCCTTAAGTTATCCCAATATAAATTGCTTTCTAATATGTGTTATACCTCAGATAGATTGGCCAAATGTCAAATTTTGGACAGTCATATTAGTCAGAAATGTCAAATGGGTAGCAGAATCCTCAAGCAGATTTTTTTGGGACTGTGAAAAGACTCAGCATATTTGGCAAGATATATGGGCACGATTAGACCCACTGCTGGGCCTTCAGGATGCTTTTTCGCCCATAGTCTGCCTGACTGGTTTTGGGTTGGCACGCCTTGTGGATCAGCAGCATTTCCACATGTCATTAATTATAGCAGTGGCTAAACTGCTTATAGCATGGCATTGGCTGGATAAAAATTATTTGTCAACGAATAAGGAATAGCTTACGGCTATGTTTGATGCTTTGCATATGGAACATCTGCTTGCCAGTATTTGACATTCTTTCTTTGTAATTCAAAGTTTATTGAGTTTTAACATTTGACACATCTTTGTCACATAGCACAAAAATATTGATACATGTTCTCAGCCAAATCATAAATTTAAAACAATTTCCTTTCTATCCCCCCACTCCGCCTCCTCAATCCATTCTATCTAATAAAAGAAAACATACCCCCCACAAAAAACCACACCTCCCTCCCTCCACCCCTCCCCACCTGGTTTGCATCTCCTGAGTGGTGACTCATTCTTGTCCTTGCTCTCTTAGATTCATTACCTTAACTTGTCTGAAGAGAATAGAGAGTTAATAGTGGGGCCCAGATTTTGTTAAACTTATCCATTCTGTTAGACAGACTAGCTATCATTTTTTCCACACTAAGATTAGACGATAGTTCCTTCAGCCATTCAACATATGATATATCCTTGTTGTCCTTCCAATGCCTTAATACCAATTTCTTCACCGACATAGATATTAATGCCATGTAATATTTGCGGACTGTTATTGGGATTGCCGAATAATCTCCTAAAAGACAGATTCTCTCTGTGAATAAATCAGTAAGCCCCAACAGGGGGTCCATTTTTTGCTGAATTTGCGTCCACAGGGAGGTTACTTTGGGACACAACCAAAAGATATGCAATAAGTTACCTTCCCCATGCGCACACCTTGTGCAACTAGTCGAGGAGACAATACCAAATTTAGCTATTTTTTGGGGAGTGTAGTATAGATTGTGTAAAATTTGGAGCTGCATTAGCCAGAGTTTGTCATGTACTATGAATTTATGACACCCTTGCCAAAGTGCCTCCCAATTAACGGGTATCTTGGGAAGGAGTTTCGCCCAATAATCTGATGGTCCAATCATATAAGGCATTGTAAACCTTCGATACAGCATGTGGGAGAACTATTAACTGTACTAGGTTAACCCCAAAATTAGGACTCTTGGGTGGCTGAAACTTCACCCCAATAATCCTAATAAGGGTGTGATGCAATTGGTAAACTTTGAAAATGTTAAAGACCAGGATTCCCAACTTGTCTAAAATTTCTGGTGATGAGAGCCATTACCCTTTGGCTTCATTCCAAAAACATGTAAGCTTGACCTCCTTGGCCTGCGGAAGCCATTTTGGAGCAAGAACCATTCCTTCTACTTTAATATTGGGGTTACCTATCAACGGCTGTTCCAGATCTACACAATGGTTGTACTTCATGAAGTTACACAGCTGGGAGTGCACTCTTACAGATGTTACAATGGGTGTCGAGCTAAGCTGTTTTGGAAGGCTTTTGGATCTCACGAAAAGCAACGCCTCTGGGGAAAGTTTGTAATAACGGATTAGGGCTAGTTCTATTTTTACCCAAAGGGGTTTATATTCATAGGGCTCTTCTGGATCCTTTACTTTAATCCACCTCAAGTATTTATTTATGTGACTGGCCCAATAGTAAAGGCCTATATGTGGCACTCGAAGGCCACCTCTAAGTTTTGTGGCTGCTAGTTTATGAAACGTCAAGTGGGGGCTCCTTTCTTCCCAAATAAAATTAGCGATAATGCTATGAACCTTCTTAAACCATGACTGAGGTAACCATATATTCAAAAGACTTAATGGATAATACAGCCAGGGGAAGACATTCATTTTAATGAGGTTGATTCTACCCCAGATAGTTAATGGGAGATGGGACCACCTCTTTAAATCTTGGGTGACAGTATTTGACATTCTGAAAATACTTATCTTACTCATTTGCAAACACTTCATACCCTTTTGCAATTGTAGTGTATCCTGATGGTGTTTGAGAGTTCTCCCCCTTTTTGTTTGATTCAACCTATCTGCCTGGGGCCTGGCACACTCAGTGGATGTAGTTTTTCAATGATTACCTTATCCCTTTCTCCTTTTTTTCTCTTTCTTGGTTACTTACTACCATGCCCTTTGTAGTTTTCATGGCTTTGTTTATTGTTTAATGTTTAATGATTAATGACTAATGTTTACAGTTTATTGGCTTTACACTCTCTGCTCATGTTTACTGGTTGAAGTTCAAATGCTTCATGGATAATAATTAGTGTTTAGTATTTATCTAGTTACTAGGAGTTTTTAGATGCCCTTCATGCTGCTACAGTTTTGGGGCTATTTAACAGATGTTAGTTTATATTGGCCTTTTTTGCTCGATGCCTTTCTATCCCACTATTTCATGATTGAGGTAACCTCATTTGCATTGCTTTCTTTCTTACTTTTTGGTGTTCTTTTTAGAGCTGTATCAGTCTTTGAATTATTCATATTTTTCTAAAAGTCTTGCCAACAAATTTTACTTAGTTAAAAAAAAATAAAGGGGAGAGAGGAGCAACAAAATGAAAAGGGCAACTGCCTGTCTATAGGGAGGAGAAACAATAGAAAAAGTGCAACCACCAGTATAGAGGGGGGCAACAAAAGAACATGGACAACCACCAGTATAAGGGGGATGAGAAACAAAACAAAAAAGTCAACTGCCTGTATAAAGAGGAGAAACAAAAGAACATAGGCAGCCACCCATACATAGGGGGAGAAACAAAGGAAAAGGGCACTTGCCCAGTGAAACAAAAATAAGGCACTTACCCATAAAAACAATTATAAGGGCACTCAGCCATTAAAACAAAACTTAAGGACACCAGCCCATTATTAAATGTCTGTAGTCATATACCCTATCAAGGGACTGCAGGTGGTGGTAGTGGCAGCTGGTACAGATTTTGTGCCATTGCCACTTCCAGGCCTTCTACTGCAGTGGTGCATTCCCCCACCACATTTGTGTATTCTCCCACATGTCACACTAGCTGCTGTAAGAGGTGGACCTGGTGTCTCAGGAGGTCAACAAATCCTTCTGTCATGGCTGTGTCCCTTTGACCCCTGCAGGTTCCTGTTTCCCTATGGGCACCTATGCAAAGAAATACACTGAGCTTAGTCAGCTGTGTATGCAGGATGAAGGGCATAGGAATCACATAACAGAAATAAACCAGTCAGCACATGGGCCTCCATGCCACACATACATGGAGGGAGCTGAACAGAAGTACTAAAAAGTCCATGACATACCAGAGACAGCACTGACTACCTGAACAGAAGAGGACAGTGCATACAATGAGTGTGCCATGCTGCAATGGAGCATGACTGAGCCATGCAAGAGATACACACTACCAGCAGGCATGCCACATGTAGCAATGTAGCACAAGCAACAGCAGCAACAAGCCAGAGCACAATAGGCAGTGTCATGGCCTAAGGGGCTTGGAACCACACCAGCACACCCAGTGCCCTGCACACCAATCATTCAGTACAAAGGCTAACACAGGTGTGATGGACAAGAGACATACGTGAGCCAGACTGGTTGGCCACAGAGGCAGGCCCAGACATGCATGTGTTATCTACAGTGCAGCTGTACATGGAAGACACCATAATGCAGCACTGCATGCAGAAGTGGGAGTAACATGTGAATGCATCTGTGTTATACATGGGTGGGCACTTTACACACTGTGCCTCTACAGCACAACACCAGTGCGAGATGCTGAACCACCTGGAGGCATCAACTGCCCCAGCAAGTACTGGCACTAACCTAGGTACAGGTTGTCACTTCATATAGATCCAGTACAAGACAGTGGCGTTGTAAAGCCCAGTCGTGTCCAAATGTATTTATGGCCCTGCCCATGTCCCATGGAATAATCATATTCTGGACATCATGGTGTTGGTTAGACACTACCAAACTTGCCTGACAATGTTGATCACATATGGTAAGGTACATGGATTGCCCATCAATGCCCACCCTTCCATTGACTCATGCCACCTAAGTCCAATTCTATTGTGATACAATAACGTGATATCCAAAGCATATATGGCAATGGAGCTGGCAGAGATGTGGGTGCTGTATGAGGCACATGGCATGTCTCAGTGGTGTACTTTGGTACAACAGTGGTCCATGCCTACAACTGCCAAACAGGTATGCACAACAGACTTGACTGACATTGACCCCATGCACTAATGGGTGCAAGTTACATGCCAAAAGCGCGTAACCCACCCAAGCAACTCTGCATCTGCGGACAAGTGCGCACTGGACTTTATTCATTAACTGCCACCACCTGTCCATGGCCCCACCCTCCCCTGTGCACAGGTCCGGGCAGGGTGTATGTGGGCGGAGTCACAGACCCAGCTGGCATCCAATTGGATGCCTGGCATGGGTCCTACAGTGGATCTCTTTTGTGAAACAGCACAAGTCCGGTGTGTGAATAGCCTCGGCAGGCACCCAGACCCACGCAGCTATGCCCCTTTGTGAAGAGGTCAGATACCTCCCCCGCCCCACCCGCTGGCAACACTGCTGTGTCCTGGCCCTGTAGTGCCACTGCAGACATGTCCCCCCCAAACAACTGTGCCCCTGGGCCCTAGTGCAAAGTGGAGCCCTTCCCCCACAGAAGACCACACTGCAGTATGGCCAATGCAGCCCTCCCACACAAAGAAACCCCCACCTCATCTCTACCAGCCCCTACCAGTGGTGCCCAGACTGACCACACATCCCAGACCTCAACTCAGCAGCTCAGCACCCACATTGCAGGCAATGGCCAGTGCCCCCCCACAGCACCAACAAACCCTGCCCCTCCCTCTGTCCATTTACACTCCTGTCGGTGTTGCAGCCCCCAACAGTCAGCAGCACAGCCTTCTGCACACCTCTTCAGCCACTGGCTGTCTCAGTGATGCTGGGAACACAACCCCTATTTATAGGGATGCATTTCCAGCATCACTCAGATGGCTGGTGGCTGAGGAGGTGTGCATAGGGCTGTATCACTGGCCGTCAGGGGCAGAAGCACCGATGGGAGGGTAATACCTATGTTTACCCACTGGTACATCTGCAGTGCTTTTACTGTTTGTAAGTGCCTGATCTAACCCTACTCTGTCTTCAGTGGGTTCTGTAACCAGCTACCTAAGTATAATACTGTAGTGCACCATGCATTGCATTACATATGCGTACCGATACCCATGCCACAGAACATGGATAGTGTACATGGAACAGACAATGGCCACTGTAAAATGCCATTGGGTACACATGACACCATTGCTACAGATAGACCACATGTCACATGACAGATCCAGCCACCCTGACACTGCAACCATGTCGCTGTGTAACCACACACCCATAGTGTCCTGGAAGGTGCATGTTTTATGGATCCAAAAAAGGTTTTGTAATGTTCAGGGCACCAGTGACATCTAGTGAAACAGTGGGCCCAAACACCTGCATTGGTAAGAGCAAGCTATACAGTGGAGCAAGTCCTATAGAACAGAGGGAATGCAACATGAATTCACAAGTATAGTGCATAGTCCCTCAGGGACAACAATCCAGAGGTACATTAGCATGGAACAATTTCTGCACAAGATACACCCCAAACCACACATAGACCCATCTGTACTCACCTGTCCTTGACACAGTGCCACTCTCCACCATCACCCTCAGCTCATTATATCTCTGCCTACATTGGTCCCTGGTGCTGGTGATCCCTGGTGATCCCTGTGTGGTGTGTCAGTCTCCACCCTCTTGCCCAGGAGCTGGTCCTCTGTGGCCACCACCAAGTCAGAAGGTTTGCCAGCTCAGTTACAGACCATTTGGTGTCCCTTTTGCGTGACTGCCCTTCTCATTCTGTCAGGCATTGTCACAGTGTTTCTTGTTCAAGCCCTCACATGAAGCTAGTGGACAAGTTCATGGCTCTGAAGGTGTGGCCTTCCATTTACACACCACATTTTGGTGTCAGCACAGTGCTAACATTGAATAGTGCTGTGCTGTGTGTGTTTTTGGTGGGAACATTCTACACACAACAGGCATAGTGTGGCACATGTGCATGGTATGCATGTGCTGGTCAGCACAGCATGTGTGCTATAGCATATTGTGACATCATAGCATGAATGCCAGTGCTGCATCATGACAGCACTTCTAATAAGTGACGTCCTTTCTACATTGTAATTGGACATAGCACTAGAGCTGTGTTAGTGCTAGCTCTAATGCGTGTACGCTAGCACTTGGTGCAAACCTGTAGTATTCAAACGGTGTATGGAAATAAGCTAATTTCACAGCTAGAGGGCAAATTCAGCATTTGCGTGTCATTACTGGAATATATTCATTCATTTGCATGCCTAATTGTACCCAGAGCATATAAAAGGAGCAAATAGCACCACATAGATTCCACAGAAGAACTGAAGGTGGCTACAGGTAAGTATATTGGGGAATGGCCTACAATAGGGACATAGGTGATCATAGCATCATGTTTATGCTGTATCTGGCCTAGACAAATTTGCTGAATCTGCACGTGGCCAAGGTCTGTGTTATGCAGGTAGCTTGCTGTGTGTTGGTACCAGCAATGCAGAGACATATATGTTTCTCAGCCAGAAGCAGTGAGGCCTGAAAGTCACTGTACCTTTTTTCTGTGCTCTGTTGTGTGTATGCAGTGCTCAGTGCTGTTTCTCCACATTTTCAACAGGGACAATGAATGGCTCTGAAAAATGCCTAAGAGAAGATTATGCGAGGAGGAGGTCCTGACCCTGGCCCAGGCATATGTTACAATAAGTAGGGATTGAAAGGACCCAGACTGGATGGACCTGGAGGTCCTTATCTGCCAACAACTTCTATTATCTATGTATCATGTAGACATAGTTTATTGATAGATCTAAAATGTAAGCACTGGTTCTGTAAGAGCAAATGAACAAGTGAAGGGAAAGGTCAGAACCACTTTGATGCAGACAGGTGCAAAAGTAAATTGCAGATTTTCAAAACTAACTTGTCATAAAGGAATTGCCAAAGTTTCTAAGCCAGGTACTCTGTCAAGGTCAGTTTTACAGTGATGTGGAGAAAAAAAGTATTTTGGTTGCAATTTCAACCACAGTGTGTTTAGAACAAACACAGATAAGTGCTATTGCACTGCATAAATACACAGACAAATTTAATTCTTAGAAAAATTTCACAGTAACTAACTCTAGAGATTTTGGAGTTTGTAACAAATCGAATCAAAATAACAAACTGTCATTATACATAGTTATTTAGCTGCAATGACAATTTCTGTGAGGCCAATCAGTAACCTAGCATAGCTAACAATTGTTCTAAATTGAACAATTAATGTAGTGCTCACAGAAGACAAGGGACTGATGCAGTACCATCAGATGGTTATTACAGATAAAGAAAGAGGCCCACCACACTCTTCTGCATTCTATTATAAGTGGTATCCTCTCTTTTCACTTGTGCAGGGAACTAAACAATTCTCTCCACCCTTCAATTTGTACAAAAATGCTGCAAATGATTTACTTCCTCCTTTTTATTCATGTCCAGAGCCATTACGGATTTCCAGCCATGCCACTTCTCCCTTGCTTTTGTTTGAGGTCTGAGCTAGAGGGCTCTTATCCAAGGCTGTGACATCCTAAGAATTAAGTACAGCTTGCTGTATTTATCAAATGTGGTTTCTATGGCTCCTCACCTTTGTAAATTACAGCTAGTACCACATTATGCAGATTTTCCTGCCAAGAAAAAAAAGAACTAGACTTGTTAGCGTAAAAGTCTAAATAGTTACTTTTCAGTAGTCTATAGCATCTCTTTATACTTCTTGTTTGAACCACCTAACTTTGCATTTCTAAGTAGGGAGATTCTGTGGAATTTAAATGATAGAAATAAGATAAAATATTTCCATAAAGTCTCTAGAAACAGCATGCTGTGCACTAGCAATAATATTTCTACTGTAGGTTTTTGAATAAATAACATATTTTAAATGGGATTTTCTACATAAAGTTCTTATTGATTTGGTTATTTTCATTCACAAGAGCCTCCCACTGTTTCAGGATATCTGTCTACATTCTGAAACAGTGGGAGCTTCTCAGCGTTTCTTGTGAATGAAAATGATGAATAAGAACATTATGTAGAAAATCACATAAAAAGATAAAGTATTGCCATTTGTTTGGGAACCATGAAGTGAACGAATCTTCATGAGGTTGTGTGGGCTATGCCCTTTCACAATTCCTAACTCAAGAGTTGCTGCAGAAATTCAGCACAGATTGTTATTGCTGACATAGAAAAAAAGATCCTCCAGACTTGTTTCCAGCAATAGTTAAACATTCCAAATGTTTTGAAACCAAGAAACAGCAAATGCTTCAGTTGGCAGGTGGGGTGAGGCACAGGAACGTTGGTGCTGCTGGTTAAGATAGATACTGGTAGTTTCAGAGAGCAGTGCACTCACCAATCATTCTGGACCCAATGATGAAACAAAGGAACTTAAGACACTTAGTAGCCAATCTTTTTATTCCATAGCCATCATGCTTCCAACAGGTTAGGATGGCAGTGTGAAATGCTGCTGGCTTATGTATCGTACTCCTCAAAGGGCTTCCTCAGAACTGAGTTCCTTTCTTTCAACATTGGGTCCAGAATGATTGGTCAGTGTGCTGCTCTCTGAAACAAACAGCAGATATTTCTTCATTGTGTGTGGTCTGCTCATACATGATTAACTATCCTTTTTGTTATGATTTCTGTTATAGTATGATGCATAACAGTTCATGGCACATGACTTGATGACCTTCAACAATCTACAATACTCCCCAATGTTCCTTTATTTTATGTCCAGGGAGTTTAGTATTCTAGACCACCACATTTATTCAGTTATACATGCACCTCTCATCTGTCCTACATGAGGAAGGACATCTCTCATATTACCCCTCAAAAACCCTTAGCCCCATCAGCCTGGTAATGCAGTGGCTGCTTAGCCACTTAACATCCAAGTTACTCAGGTTGCTCAGGGTCACAACCCAGACACAGACATTATGGAATTCATTAAATAACTCCCTTAAGGGGGTGGTCAGAAATCCAAAACTGTTTATTAAAAAGTTAAAACATGAATTAACAATTGGTTGTATGGGCAATGGATGATACAATCCAGTATGGCTCTGACATACATAAATAAACACTGAATGTGTGTACATACATTGTCTACGAATCATGTGATCATTAAGTTATAGTAAACTTTTTTGAATCTCTTGTGTGAATACTTTTGCAATGTATTGTCTTGTGCAATGTATGAAAATCAGTGCTGTTTTTATTTTAAATAATCTTTGTAAATTACACAAGCCCACCCTGTAAATAAGACCTTTTGGTCCTAATGGTGTATTGTACCATCAAATCCTGTATAACAATAAATATTTTAACTACTACTAATGTGGAAAGCTGGCTGTCCAAGGCAAGATAGGCATCTGCCTTGGATTCCTCCTTCCTCAGTGAGGGTGGCTACCTCCTTTTCAAGCATGGCTGTTCCCTTGTGGCCAAGTGGGAGTGAAGCCATCCAAGAAAGAAACAAGCAGTTCCTATAGAGTAACCATATGTCAGTGCTCACCTGCTTATCTAGTGCATGGCATAGTGGTGTCACTTGCTCAAAGCAGGGAAGCATGTGCAGTTCTGAAAGGTCATCACTCTGATTGCTCCAATTGGCAGTATAGACAGATTGCCCCACAGGATCATGCCTAAGGGAGGTAAAATGGGAGGTAGTTTGATGAGATAATACATTCCACTTGCCCCAGGCAGATGAATTCACTCACCCTCCACCCTTCACAGTAGGGTGCTGTTGACTTCTCATGCTTCTTCTTGTCTCCTCCTCTTCCTGGACCTAAGTGGTTGAATCAAGTATCCTCTCTTGGTTTGAGAACTAGATGAAATCCCACCTGCAAGAGGCAAGCTGTGGTTATGGCTGTTAGCTCTTTGGAGGGATGTCAAGCAGAGGTTGGCAGTGGTTAAAAACTCTAAGAAAGCTTATGGTGGGTACCAGGGATGGGTAAGTGGAAGGAAGATCTGGTGCAGGCCTACTGGGTCATAATGTCATATGCTTAATAGCATACGACATTAGTGCTAACCCGGAATAGCTCTGTACGAGACAGTGAGTGGTGCAATACCATGAATACTGCTGTACACAGTATTGCACCACTTGCACTATCCTAGGCAGAGGATAAGACCTCTGCTGGGATGGGGTTCAACCAAGCAGCTGCTGTAGCTCAATGGACTGAGCCACTGTAGCAAGGAACCCAGGCACTGTGTCTGGGACCAGATTTGATTCTCGGTTCCAAAAACTTTTATTTTTTTGCACACTGTGTGCGATTTGGAGGTGACCCCCCCCCCCCAGGAGTTGAGAAGCCTTATTGAAGGGGTCAGGGGCGCATGCCCGCATAACAATGGGTGCCCCCTCCAAAAAGAATTATGCCATATGCAAGAAATTGCACTGTATTGGCAGCACGATTTTACATGCAGCATAATGTCTTGTGTCATTATGACCCCATGCCGTGGCAGGCAGGAGATCAATGGTCAAAAGTAGACCAAATAACAAAAAAGCAACCTTAAGTCACTCATAGAGTTGGTGCTGTCTTACATGTTTGGCCAATATCTTACAGCTGAAAAGCATTAATTATTTTTGTTCAAATTACTGTAGACTTTATGAACATGAGTCTGCATCAGAAACCATATGAAGAGAGTCTGAGAGAGCTTAATATGTATACTCTTTATGAGAGGAGGGACGGGGGGACATGATAGAAACTTTCCAGTACCTCAAGGGAATCAACAAAGTCCAGGAGGGTAACATCTTTCAGAAAAAGAGATGTGCAAGAACAAGGGGACACAATTTAAAGATAGAAGGGGGTTGACTCTGGGTAATGTGAAGAAATTTGTTTTCATGGAGAGGGTGGTGGACACATGGAACCGCCTTCCTGGGGAGGTTGTGGGGTCTAACACAGTGGTGGAATTCAAACATGCATGGGACAGACATAAGGCAATTATAGTGGGGGGTTGCAGGAAGTAGGCTGTTGGTTAACTAGAATCTGCAGCTTATCCAATAGGTAGGGAAATGGGCAGACTGGGTGGGCCAAGTGCTCCTTATCTGCCGTCAAAGTCTATGTTTCTATGAATGATTTATTTTCCCAGAGTTCTGATATTCTGTTTGTATTATACTGTATGATACTATGCCTTCAGCTTTACCATGTCTCCGGCTTGTCTCCTTTTCCCACAATTTTTCATACATCTTAGGGACAGGGGATTGAGACTTTCAGTATGTATCCACATGCACAGAATAACATGACGCTGATCAGCAAACAACTGTATTATTTTTGAACATGGAATCCTACCTGTCTGGAGGCCATGAGCCTGGAGTTCTGACAAGCATTGAGTTTTCCTTGCTCAGTCGCGGTAGATGGGCTACCCATTGTATGCCTTTTTCCCTTACAAGCTCTGTTCCTTGTGCATCTCATACTGTGGCCATGAGGAGCATGCTAGATGTTGCACAGGCTCAACATTTGAGCAGAGTAGTATGGAGGAAATGCACACTGGAGATGCTGGCTTTCATGAGCACACATTTGTCCTGGTGCGAGAACAGGGCAGAAGTGGTGGGGCAAAGTGGTTAATACATCAGTAGGGGAATCAGAAGATTATAGAAACATAGAAATTGTCAGCAGATAAGGACCGCCAGGCACATCTAGTTTGCCAGTAAGCCCTACACTTGTATGTGGCCTATGACCCTACCAGGTCAATGGCTTTTCATTACCTGATCACAGGTCCCCCTCTTCCCCATTGGAGAGAAATACTTACTCTGTGACACTGAGAAAGTAATAACCTACCAGAAAGGGTGTGCTGATGTTGAGCTGGAGTTTAGTGGAAGTGTCAAAACCTAACACATTTGACACCAGCAAAATGGGTCTGAAGGAACTTAGCTTCTCTTTGGCATTTTGGAACGTCAGCCTCTTCTAGTTCGCATTTGGGGCAGGTGGGTGATTTTGGAGGTCAAACAAGTGAAATCTGGCAGGTGTTAGGTAGGTTTATATACATAAATTTCATTAGAACCTGTCTCAGGTGGTTACTTCTAGCACCATTTTGAAAGTGAGAAGCTGCAGTCCTCCTGATAGTGCTAGGGATGGCTAAATCCAAACTGTGTTCAAATTTATGTTTAATTTCTTCAGAGGGTGGCAACAGACTCCCCAAAACAATTTATAAAATGCTGTAAGAGGCCTTGCGTTCTTGGATGTCTCATATAGTTTCTGCTAGAGACAGCTTCCCTGCAAGGATGATATGAGTATTATCTCCTTCTAGCCAGTGTCTTACCCTGAGATACCCAAAAAAGTCACATGTTTAGACTTAGATGCTTCTTTCAGATCAGCAAAGGAGCGTAGTCTCCCCTCCTCATAGAGTGTCCCCACAATGCATATCCCTCATTTTCTCCACTGCAACATTACCTAATGCAAAAGTACATTATACCCTCTAAATGTTTTAAAAGCCAGTGTTAGATCCGTTTGTGGGGATAGCCCCTGCTCATGGCCTGTGACATTATGAGCAGAATTCCATATGCACCCCAGGTGGGCTTGGTTTGTCCTGTTGATACTGTTTCCATATAAACAACATGACACAACAAGATATGTTTACCAAAGTATAAACCTTTATAGTTGAGGCTCAATATAATATGGATTTGATTTTTTTTATCTTTATTTTATGTTCAGAAATACCTCTGAGCCAGAGGCTCTTTTACAGAGGTTCCACTTCAAACAGAAAATACAGAAAGTTGTACAGGGATAACACAGGTATACTATAATGAGTAATACAAGGTACAATAATACAGTGCACAAGGAGACACAGTCAGGATTACAAAATACAAGTTGAGAGACTAGTGGATCCAATGCATATGACACAGAATTTACAATTCAAAAGTGCTACCAGTTAATAGCGTAAGTGTAAACATGGTAAGAATACAACAGGCACATTGGGGTGGCATGTTTGGAGGGGAAGATGAAAGGGGGAAAAGAGAGGGAAGAAGTGCGAATTTCAAGAAGTGGAGAGAGAGAGGCAGTTTAGAGGGGGGAGGAGATTAAGAGCAGTTACAGGGGTTCACCTAGAGGAGATGATGGCCAAGTTTCCCTTTAAAGGGGCCTAGTTTGTCAGTGGACAGAATTTCTGAGAGCAGTCTGTTTAACTAGACGGGAGCTTGATATGAAAAGGCATGCTGCCCAAGAGCTGTTTTACAAAAAGGAACTAGGGAAGAGCCCTTAGAAGAGCTCCTGGTGGTGCGCAATGAGGGGGTAGGAGTCAGAAATTGAAGAGCTGAGGGAGGGTACTGACAGGATAGTATCTTTTTAGCAAGTAGGCAAGTGTAGTAGGTTAGCCGACCTTTAAAGTCCAGTCAGCATGCTTGCTGGTAGAGGTCACAGGTGTGGGTGAGCCTATGGGCCCCAAGAAAAGGCAGAGATACTAAACAAATATTTTTGCTCAGTATTTACAAAGGAAGAGGGGGAGGTACATAAAACAAACAGTAGTAACACGCTGGATACAGAAGTTGATACCGGCCCATTTACAGAAGAAAGGGTTCTGAAAGAACTCTTAAAACTGAAGGTGGACAAAGCAATGGGGCCTGATGGGATTCATCCCAGAATTTATAAAGAACTAAGGGTAGAACTAGTGACACCACTGACTACCCTTTTAACAAATCATGGGAGGATGGGGTGGTACCCGAGGACTGGAGGAGGGCAGATGTGATTCTTCACAAAAGTGGAGCAAGGCAGAAGCAGGAAACTATAGACCTGTTAGTTTAACCTCAGTGACAGGGAAAATGATGGAATCACTTCTAAAGGAAAGAATTGTCGAGTATCTAGAGGCCAGAGGGCACAGGACCCTAGCGCATAGATTCACAGTGGAAGGTCATGCCAGATGAATCTGATAGATTTCTTTGACTGGGTGACCAAAGTAGTAGATCAGGGAGGGGCTGTGGACATGGCCTACCTAGACTTTAGCAAGGCATTTGACACAGTCCCACACAAAAGATTAATATACAAGTTAGCCAGCCTGGGAGTGGGTCCCAAGATGACAGCCTGGGTAAAGAATTGGCTGGAGAATAGGACACAGAGAGTAATAGTAAATGGAGTCCACTCAGAAGAAAGGAGGGTTACTAGTGGGGGTGGCACGCAGGTTCAGTATTAAGACTTGTCCTCTTCAATGTCTTTATATGCGATTATTGCAGAAGGACTGAAGGAAAAGTATGTCTCTTTGCAGATGACACTAAGATCTGCAACAGAGTTGATGCACAGGGTGGGTGTAAAGGATGAGAAGGGACTTGGCAAGGTTAGAGGAATGGTCAAATGTATGGCAGCTTAGATTCAATGCTAAGAAGTGCAAGGTAATGCACCTGGGAAACAAAAACCCAGGGGAAGAGTACATAATGGGGGGTGAAATACTAACAACAACAAAAATGGAGAGGGACCTGGGGGTAGTCATATCAGATGACCGTAAGATGGGCAAGCAATGTGAGAGGGCAGCAAGGAGGGCTGGGGGGATACTGGGATGCATAGGGAGAGGCATCACCAGTAGAAAACAGGAAGTTATTATCCTCTGTACAGACAGCTGGTGAGACCCCATCTGAGTACTGTGTGCAGTTCTGGAGACCCAGTCTCCGCAAAGACATAGACAGGATGGAAGCTGTCCAGAGGAGGGCAACTAAAATGGTGCAGGGTCTGCACCGGAAGACATAAGAAGAGAGACTTAAGGAGCTTAATATGTATAGCCTCGAAGAAAGGAGGGAGAGGGGGGACATGATAGAAACTTTCAAGTACCTCAAGGGAATCAACAAAGTCCAAGAGGGTAGCATCTTTCAAAAAAAGAGGTGTGCAAGAACAAGAGGGCACAATTTGAAGATAGAGGGGGCGGCTCAGAGGTAATTTAAGGAAGTATTTTTTCACAGAGAGGGTTGTGGATGCATGGAACGGCCTTCCAGAGGAGGTTGTGGAGTCAAAATCAGTGGTGGAATTCAAGCATGCATGGGATAGTCATAAGGCAGTTCTGGGGGGTGGGGGTAGGAAGAAGTAGGCTGCTGGTTAACTAGGATCTGCAGCTTATCCAGTAGGTAGGGAAATGGGCAGACTGGGTGGGCCAAGCGGTCCTTATCTGCCATCAAATTCTATGTTTCTATGTTTCTATGTTTAAGAACAAGACTGCATGCTTTATTTAGGGAGACCTTAACCCTGTTTAGCACAGTGTAAGATGCCGAGCCATATAACTATCCATAGTCTACTATGGAGAGAACAGAACTAGTGACCACTTGTCGGAGGGCATCATTAGTCAGGCATTTTTTGTGTCTATACAAGAGGCTGAGTCCGGTATTAACACCTTTACAAACTGAGTTGACATGGCTGTGAAAGGAGAAGGAGGAGACTAGGGTGATGCCAAGGTAATTGAAACTGTGCACCTGTTCAAGCGGCTGGAGTTTATTATTTAGGATTGTAATGGGGCACTTTTTTGCTTGTTTTGTATATTGGCAAATAACATTGACTTTGTCTTTTTATAATTAATTATTAATTTGTGTTGGGTGAACCACTACTCTAATTCAGTACAATTTGATTGGAGAGAACATTCTAACAGGGTACGGTCAAAGTGGCCAGTGTAAACATTCATATCATTCGCATAGAGAAGCAAGTTACCTGAGCAGGCGAGAGGGAGGGAGGGTGTTTAGGGAAAGACTAAAGAGAAGTGCCCAAGTATGGATCCCTGAGGGACCCCCGATCAGACTGACAGTGAAGAGAATAGTGTGTTTTAGACTTTTACTTGCTGGGAGTGACCAAAGAGGTAATTAGCAAACCAGGAAGTAGCTTTGAGCGAGAATCCAAGTGTTTGGAGGGATGAAGTGAGGAGCTCATGGTTTACCGTGTCAAACGCCTTTGACAAGTCAGTGTACATGGAACCTACGAGTTGATCCCGGTCTAAGGCTTTGTGGACTAAACTGGTATACTCCAGTAGTGCAGTGGTGGTGCTGTGGCCCTTTCTGAAGCTGTGTTGTTGGTCACACAGGCGGCTGTATTTAGTTAAGAGGTCAGAAAGTTAATTAGATACAATCTTTTTCATGGCTTTGTTGGGGGGGAGGATGGAAATAGGGCAGTAATTGCTATGGGAAATTTTCTCACCACTCTTGTGAATAGAGGTGACAACAGCAGATTTCCATTGGGAGAGGAATTGACTTGGGCAAAAGGAGAGATTTAGGATCTTAGCGAGAGGGAGTAGAATGGCTTCAAGGGCAAGAAGTAATAATTTCAGGTCTAGCGTATCACAGCTGAACCTAGACTTACTCAGTACTCTCATATGTTTTTGCTTCCATAGTGGAGACCATCCTGAAGTGGAGGTGGAGGTGTTAGCTGGTGAATTAGGAGGCCAGGGGCAAGAGGGCTTGTTGAAGAAGTCGGAAGGAAGTACTTAGATCCGAAAAAGCCAGACTGAAAGTGTCAGCTATTACCTGAGGATTCTGTGTAATGACACCATTAATATTCAGAAGGGAGGGGGGCCAAAATTGGCTTTACCTATGAGGTCCTTTATGTTGGCCCAGAATTCCTTGCCATTACCCCTAGAAGAGGCAAGTTTCTCTTTAAAATTATGAGCCTTAGCACTGTAGATTTCTCTAGTGCAGCCATTTCTAGCTGCACAGTATGTTTGCCTGTCAGCTGGTAGACCTGAGGCCAAGGTTTTATGCCAAAGATTATCCCTGGCAGCCATAAGGTTTAGTAATGACAGGATGATCCAAGGGTTACTGAGGTTTTTGATCATGGGCTTAGAGTAGTGGGTGAAGACATCACAAGCAGCATTAAATGTGGTGATAAAGAAATTTAGGGCGGAATCAATGTTAGTAGCCAAATCTAAGGGGGACTAACCACATGTAATAAGATAATAATGGAATTTACCCAGTATCCCTTCTTTTAGTATACGTTTGCAGGAGGTTATTGGGGGACTTTTTTGTGGCAGTTGGACCAGTGGCAGAGGGTGAGGTAGTGGTCACTCATAGAGTCTGGGAGGACCACAATGTTAGAGAGTCTCTCAAGATGGTTGGCGAATATGAGATTGACGAGAGTGCTAGTACCAGTTTTGTAATTAATCCTGGTAGGATTGGAGACAAGCTGTGTGAGGTTCAGTGCAGAAGCAGCATCTCTATGTGGGGCCGAAGCAGGGGCCAAAAAGTTAACATTGAAATTCCCCAGTAAGATCACCTCCGCATTATTCGGCAAGGTTGCATAGTACTTGAGTACTGCATCAAATCTTAGTTTGTATTACAAGGGGGATATGGGTGGATAGCACTGTGATGGTTTTTCCCTGTGCTGCCAATAGAGACTTTAATGGCTAATGCCTGGGCGATGGTAGGGGGTATGGAAGTTTGGAGAGCAAGCCCTTGGAGTGCATCAGTGAGGTAAAGAGCACAACCCCCACCCTCTTGCTCAACCTATCGATTCTAAACAACAAGTAGCCAGGGAGCAAGACAGGGATTTTAGGGGATAGCCAGGTTTCAACTACAGCAAGGATGTCCAGTTTATGTCGTACAGCCCAGGTTTGGAGCAGACCAAGCTTCTGTTGCAAGCTTCAAATGTTAACACATGTGATCTTGAGGCTGCCTGATACATGGGTGGAGGGAGAAGGAGTAGAACCAGATCCTGGGTTCGGGTGGATGTTACCTGACAGCAACAATAGCAGCAGGCCATAACAAAGTAGGAAATGTTTCAAGTGACCCTTGCAATTTCCTAAGAAAGGAAACTGCCTTTGGAGATTATAAGTTACTCTATTTGTAACGTACAGTTATAAGAAAGTTTAGATTATTATCCCTTTTACGTTTTATTTTTTTTGCTTTTCCTTTTTAATTTTAACTGTCTTTGTAATTTTTGACCATGATGTAAAATTTCTCTGTTGTGTTCCTTGCTGTTGTAATTTTTTGTAATGAAAAATCCACCTAAAAGTGCCTTGAGATCTTTTACTTCCATCTTAATACTTGTCAGAGCAGTACTAGAGATAGGCAGAAGGGACATCCATTTTTCTCTTTCATTCTCCTCCTTCATTTCTAAATTCTGGCTGGCTTTTTTCCCCTCCTATCTCAGCTTACTTCTCTCCCCTATGCCTCCTTCCTCTTACTGTCTCCATAACTCAGAATATCACTCCCTTTTCTTCCCTTCTTATAAATCTCTTGCTGGACAAAATGCTTTCTCTTCCTGCTTTCCTAGTATCTGAAACAATCTTCCCCCTAACAATTTGCTCTGCCACCTCCACAGGCTCTCTTTCCACTCTACTCCAAGCTCACACCACTCCCTACTGCAAATGCCTATAGCCCAATGAAATGCCTTCCCTTTTTCATCTTTCCCTACACTCTACCTGCCCCCAAGCTCCTACATCTCTCTGCACCTCACATGCCCCACTTCTAATGTATTCTAACCTCCATTCTCATCTTACCCCTGTCTAAATCCTCCCTTCCTTTTCCCCTCCTACCCCTAAAATCTCTCACTCCCTTCCTCCTTTCCCTCTCTATCTCCTCCTCCTCCCTCCCCCCACTTATACCTCTACCTCATTCCCATTCTTCTTCCATCCACTTCCTCCTCCCCCTCTAACTTCTCCCCTTATCCTATTCCCATCAATTAGCTTGGGAGTGCCTGGTGCTTCACACTCCTGATGTAATCAATTTGTATTTATAAAGCATGCCATTACATTACGTGTGTTACTTTACACTGCTGTGTCTTATTGCTTCATCATATTACTGCACTTTTTACTTGTCATTATGTATTTATCCCCTTCCCCCTTCCCCCAGGACACATCTGGAAATGAGCTTTATGGCTCAGTATGTCTTTCCTGGTAAATCTCTTTTAAATAAATAAACTTCTCATCAAAAGGACAGCACACTCCGACAGTATATCATCCCTTAGTACCACACTAGGATGGCAATACTGATGGTATGAGCCCAATCCTCGTGTGGGAATAGAATCCATGACCTTATGGCCCGGAGTCTGATGTGTTACCAACTGAGCCATGCTGAGAGCTTGAACCTTGGTCTAAATCAAATGATCCACCATTCATTCCATGATAATGGTTTTCCAGACCTTGCTAGCACTGTCTGTCTAACTGGCCTTTAGTTGCCTGAGTGTGACCTTGTCCGCTAGTTGAAGATGAGGCCCACATTTGTCACTTTCCAGTTCTGTGGCACAATAGTACCAACTGATTAATAAAATATTGTTGTAGTAGTCCCAGTCCATTGTTCCTTTGGCTCTACAGTACTCTGATCCTGGGGTGTATCACATCTGGCCCTAGGGATTCAGCTGGCTTAATCTTTGCCAGATAGCCAACTACCAGAGCAGGAATGATATTCTGAGGTGGTATCATGGTTACCTTTGATGCAGTGGGTTCTTCAGATCAGCTCCCTAACCCATGAGGCACTTTAATGACCACCAAAGTGCAGTATTAATACAGTATCTCAGTCATAACCCCTGGCTCATACAAATTTTGTTTCCCCCTTTTCCCTTGTTTTCATGGACCAATTCTCCTCTCTTACCCTCCTCCTTTTATGGATGTACTGGGTTTTGGTGTTATCTGCAGCTCCTACTATTATTCTGGTTTTCAAACTTTCCTTGGTTTTCTTATAACCTTTATTTTAAAGTTCAGTGTTGTTCCGTATTTATCTCTCACCGGGAAAGGTAATAGTTACCTTACAGACCCTTATTTTGTGTAGGATCAGTTGCCTTATGTCCTTGTAAAGCAAGGGTGCTACTTCTTGCCCCTTTTCCCTTTGTTACATACAGTAATGCAAACCCCACTGAGCTGCTTTAAACAACTTCTTCAACAATCTCATAGTGCTTTGCATTACTAGCCTCATGCAACTTCTCCAGACCCTTGGACACCAGAACCCTCACCTTGGCAAACTGCATTTTGCAATGTTCTGAATCCTAGCGGGTGAGGCTCACAAGTCTTCCCACTCACCAGGGAGAAAGTCACCCAGTTATGGCCATTGCTTCCTACTAGTTCCATGATATTAACAGGGGATGATCCCATCCCCACTACTGAGATCATGATAATGGATGGCTTCCAACCTACTGCATTGTTGGACATGGTGTTCTAAGAAGCAGTCCTTGACTGTGTACAGGAACTCAGTCTCATCCCTGCCAACAACCTTCTCAAGATGCCAGACTGTGCTCAGGAGATTAAAGTCCCCCCCAGAATTGACAGCTCATTGACACTGCAGCAGGGCTGCCTAGGACTGTGAGTGAATTTGGGTCATTGGGGACTGGCCGGCGAAGGGAAGACAGAGCAACCAGGGAGGTAGCCAGCATGCACAGCTCTACCACAACTTGGGTTATCAGAGGTATTGGTGCAGCTGGAGCTGTGTCAAGGGAGGCAAGGTACTGATAAACTCCAAAGCACAGGGTACACCATATGCATATGTACATCACTGAGCCATCTATCTCAGCTTCCAAGGGCAGGGAACAAAAATGAGTGAACCCCAAAATGCAGCAGCATGATGCTGGTGTGCTCAATTTCCATGAAATCAGCTGTCCTTCAGCCACTGAGAAAATGATTAGTTCTGTGAGGTCAAGACTGGAGACTTCCAAAGGCCCCACCACAGAGGGGCAAGTCTCTGGTATGAGGTGGGGAAGATAAGCAACAGAGATCGTGGACTAGACTGGGATATTGTTAGGGCTGAGTGTGGCCACTCCAGAGGGAAGAAGCAATAGAGTTCACCAGGATTACTACTGTATCTGATGTGATTTCTCTTATTTGGGGTGACTTTTGTCTCCCTTTTCCCCATTCTTGACCCACACTCATCCATTTTCTGCACTTCACATGTAAGCCTGCTTGCACGTAAGAATATTTGTCCCTGTTTGCTTCCTCATTTCCTCTGTGCGTCTTTTCCTTTGTTGCTCCCCTGCTCAGCCATCCTTCTTTTTATCATCCTCAATCTGACTTCTGTCCTTGGTTAACCCTTATCCAGTCCCTCCCCTCATCATCTAGCTTAAGTGACTCCTCTTCCTCCCAGCACAGGTGGAGCCTATATCAGGCATACAGGTATCCTTCATACCAGAAACTCTTCTAGTTAGCCAACAAAAGAATACCTTTCTTCTTCACAAGTGCCAATGCCTAGCCTTTTCCTGCCATACGGTCAACTGCCACTCCCAGCACCCAGGACTGGGATGATTTCAGAAATGATCACCATGGGAGCATGCCAGCATGCAGGCAAGATGGCAGCTCAACTCTCTAACTCTGTCCCACACCGAGCACAATCCATGGGCATCCATGATAATCTGAACCTTTTTTCTAGCTCCCAAAATGGGGCAGTGTTAAGTTTCTGCCCCCCAACTGCTTTAGCCATTTTCTTCCTTCCAGATTAGCCTTTTCCACTGCGAGCCACCGGCTTTTTCCTGATGCAAGTGCCACCAACACCAGGCTGCACAGTTTCTGACCTCGGATATTCGCTTACTCCCTAGGGCCTATGGGGTACAGGACTAACCTACAAACAGGGCATCGGTCTCTTTTGGTGAAGTGCCTGGCTCCACATCTGCATAGTCTGTCTACCCTTTATCAAGTAATGCACCAGTAGTACAATGGCTGAATCGCCCTCCCTGCAGCCCAAAGTCATCTCTGGTCCCATCCCGGACGGACCGCTCCAGTAGGTACAAGTGGGGGACTCACTAACTCAGATAACAAAGATGCTAGAGGTCATAATAAGCTGTGTATATGGAATTAGTGCTGCCCTCTCCAGGAACGTTACTGCAGTTCAGGATCTGGAGGATAGGGTGAATGTGCTGGAGCAACGTGTGGAGGATCTGGAAGGCCACCACAACCAGGTATGGAGGCACCTACAAGATCATGAACAGAAGTTGGTGAAAGTATGGGAAAGGGCCGAGGATCAGGAGAACCAGGGGTGCTGGAGTAATATCTGGATTCTCTGCATCCCTGAATGTGCAGAGGGCCTAAATATGGAGAAATTTCTTAATGACCTGCTGCCCAAATTGCTAGGAGAGCACTAGAGAGGCCCTATAGAAGGGGAATGTGCCCACAGGCTCTTCTCTAAGTCAGACCCCTGCACCTCTCCCCCTTGGCCCATAATAGCCTACATCCTGAGGTATACAATTAAGGAGCAAATCTTACGAGTGGCCAGAGACTTGGAGGACATTACTTGGAAGGGCTCCAAGATATCCTTCTTTTGAGATTACTCCCAGGAGGTTGCCTTTAGGTACAAAGTGTTTGTGCCTATTAAGAAGGTTTTAATGCAGCACAGCTTCAAATACAATTTTAAGTACTTTATCTCCCTATATGTGGCTAAAGATGGCAGGGAGTTACTCACCCAATACCCTCAGAAGGTTGAGGACTGGCTAGCCAAGTACTGGCCTAATCTCCTACAAAAGACTATGACTCCCAGAATGCTGTGGGTCCCAGGAGGGTGGAACCAATGGAGAAGGAACCAGAGCAAAGAGCGACAGATGCAAGAGGAGTCCGTTTCTCTAGGGCACGTACAGCAATCAATGGGGCCTCCCCCCCCGGTCAGGCCCAAAAAATCAGCTTAACTTTTCAGACTGCTCCACTGTCATCAACCCACTTCCTCAAGTGCTGCCAAAGCCCCCTGCATCTGTACCTCAGCTGATACCAGCCTCTCGACTACATGGATACAAACAGAAGGCCCGGAGCGGTAGGAGACAACTCGAACACCAAACTACAGCCCCCCCCCCGGGCCAAGCTACTTATAGGTGACTCTGCTTCTGAAGAGGATGAGCTGCTGAGTAAAGATTTGCCCCCTGAGGACATGGATACAATGGCCTCATTAGACTGGACTGCTGAGTCAGAGGCAGAGCAGGAGTGTAGAATAGGGAGTGATCCTACCTGTCAAACCAGAACTCATATCATTTGCTGCAGCTGTAGCAAAGGGTCTTCCACAGTGAGCACCTCAGGAGCCCTCTCCCTCCAGCATCACTCCTGCAGGGCCAGATGGATGATTCGAACTGGACGGAGCATGGTTTAGTATCTTCATTTACCTCTGACTTCTTTGACAGTCCTGTGTTATATAAACGCATGGTTATGGGAGCCCCCCTACCCCCCTCAACTTCTGGCCTGTATGGCATAAGGGCCATCTCTCCTAGATGTGATATGTGAACATAATCCCTCTCTCCAGGGTTGCAGAAATTGGCTCATGGGGCGGTCTCTGTCTCAACTATTACATACTGTGTTCCTGATCTTGCCCCCATTGCGACTGTCCCTGGCATCCATTTAGGCACTCTACTGTCCCTCCCACATACTGGTGGGTAGCAGTATGTGGAGATAGGTATTTTCTTTGCTGTCCTGTCAAGAGGCCAGAATGCATTTATATTACTCTACACTGACTCCAAAGGGGGGACAATTCTCACTTGGGCTCCACCACATTAGGTACCACATCCTGCCGGTTGGCTGAGATAAACACGAATCCCTCCTTGTTTAAGAATACATATCTGATCCTGCTAAGGCTATTTACTTAAACAGTGGGCATTTAAGCTTTGGCACATGGCAGTCAGATTCCCTTCCCCCTCCCCCCTCCCATTACCTTCCCTTTGTCTCCCCTTAGCATCCCCCCTCCTGCCCTTCCCTTCCTCCCTCTCCCCCTTCCTCATCCAAACTCCTTTGGATCACGCTATAGGGTGTACAAACCTGGGTAGGGATGGGTCACTGTTGGATTTCTGACCCTTACGCTACCCCCCCCTTGGGTGCTGCAAGCCAACGTTGCTGGGGTCCACCTCAATACTGGGCATCCCTAAACATGTGTATCTCCTCACCCTTAGTGGTTACACAAGTTACCAGTTCTCATTAAGTAATATTGTGTTGTTTCAACGTCTATCTAGTGTTCTGCATAGTACGATATCTCATACTATTGTTGTGTTTTTTTCCTGTTTAAACAGTTTGTTCCACATATAATTCTCTCATATTTGACTGCATTGCTGATTTTTATTGCAGACTATTTGCATACCTCCTCTTAGGAGTAGGGAGGCTTCTACCTATATGGTTGGCAAAAGATGATACCAGTTCCCCTTCCTTCCATCCCAGGGGGCCATATGGTATCAGGGATGTCTACCGCCAGACCTAGTACCATGAGGTGGGTCTCCTGGAATGTTAAGGGCCTAAACCATCTGTTAAAGGGGACTAAAGTACTGTAAGATTTACGCTCTCTTAGGGCGGATATAGCTCTTATCCAGGAGACCCATCTCATGGCTAAAACAGTTTATGTGGCTTCAAAAGATGTGGGTGGGAAAGGTTCTGGTGAGCACTGCCTCTACTAAGTCTAAAGGGGTGGCCATATTGGTGCATAAAGCATGCCCTTGGACAGTGGAGGAGGTTAAAGCTGATATGCAGGGCCGAGTCTCACCTATGGGGGGTCCGTTTCTTGCCTATGGGGGGGCTGCATTGTGATTGCCAATGTCTATGGCCCAAACATGGATTCAGTAGATGCCTTAATGGGTGTTGGACAGGCCCTAACCTCCCTCACACAAGATCATCCCACCTCACCAGTTATACTCGGAGGGGCTTCAATCTTGTATTAGACATATTCCAGGACAAAACTAAACCTACCACCCAAGCACACCCCAAGGCCAGGGCAGCTTTGCAAGAGTTAATTGAGGATTGGGGACCCGCTGACCCTTGCTATAGGGACAACCCAGACGGCAGAGATTATACCTTCTTTTCCCCAGTGCACGCCTCCCACAGCCGCATTGATTTTTGGCGGGCTAACTGCCAGGCTGTCCAAGGCATTAGTGATACCAAGATACACATCATCATGATATCTGACCACACTCCTAGCCTCTTAAACTATCTTCCTGCTGCACAAAGTCCTGAAAGCACCAGATGGTGGTGCAACCCCCTCCTAATACAACACAAGGAGTTTCAGGTGCTTATTAAGGAAGAAGCCAAAGAATACTTTCTGAACAATTCAGATGGGTAAGTGACCACGGACATGGTATGGGAAGCCTTTAAGGCAGTGTTATGAGGTAGGATTATTGCCTACTCCACTGCTAAAAATAAGGCTCAGAGACAGGAGCTTGATAGCCTTCAGGCCGAGCTCTCTAACCTGGAAGCGCAATTCAAAGCCACACCCCTAGCCTATAAAAACAGTTCCCTGGTTGCCTTCATCGCTGGCCTTAAGTACCTGATTAACTCCCTAAGCCAGAGAAGAGCTGAGTGGCAACTGCTCAGAACTAAGCACAAATATTGGGGGGGAGACAAGGGAGGTAAACTTTTAGCTTACCAACTACGAAAACAACAGGCAGCCTCTAGGATCCACGCACTGAGAGATGCTGCTGGCTCCTCTGTCTAGGATCTTAAAGGTATTAATAAGACTATGAATCTATTTTACCAGGCCCCGTATCATCTTGAGCATTGGTGGACACCGCAAGGTTTTCCACTGCACTCCAAGAGTTCAGCACCTCTGTTCAATTGCTGCAGCTCCCTCATGACTCCCTAGACTAGCTGGAGAAGCCCTTTACAATTGAAGATCTCAGACTGGTTCTCATGCAGTTGGCCAAGGGAAAAGCCCCGGGGCCTGATGGCATTACCATTGAGCTGTACCAGCTTTTACTAGATGAGATCTCATCTCCTCTCCTAAAAGTGCTATAGGAGTACCACAGGTGCAACTCTCTTCCTCCTACCATGAGAGAGGCTTTGATCACTTTACTCCCCAAAAAATCAAATGATCTCCTGTATTGTGCAAACTTCCGCCCCTTTTCGCTCTTGTCAGTTGATACAAAAATATCAGTCAAGATTCTCGCCAATTGTTTGATCTCAGCCCTGTCATCTATTGTCCACCCCGCTCAAGCGGGGTTCACCAAGGGTAAGTCGAGGCAGACAACTTAAGGCTTTTCCTCAACCTTAAGTGGCTGGCCACACTCTCCTCTACACCAATGGCAGCCCTAGCAATCAAGTTCTCTAAAGCATTTGACTGCATGGAATGGGGCTACCCGAACAAGGTGCTGATGTTCTATGGCTTTGGGCCATACTTCTGGGGTTGGGTCTCCACCCTATACAATTCCTCTCTTGCAAGGATACTAACAAATAAGGGCATCTCCTCGCCCTTCCAACAACATGGGGCACCCATCAAGGGCTGCCCTATCTCCCCACCACTCTTCTTGATCTCCCTTGATCCACTAGTCCAGAAATGTATACGATCCAGGGAAGTCACAGATATTGAAATCAGTGGCCAGAGATACTTGGTGAATGTATATGCAGAGGACCTGCTCTTAACCCTCACCCATCCCTAGCTCTCCCTGCCCAAAGCATTAGCCGTGTTGCAAGACTTAATGGGCCTCTCTGGCCTCATGGTTAACCAGAAGAAAACAATTTTAGCCACCTTGAACAAGGCATGCACTAAGGACTATCTTGCTGGGACGGAGATCTCTTGGGCTCCCCAGAGCTTTGCCTACATGGGAGTAACAATCCCCACCAAGTGGCGTGATTTGGAGAGTGCTAACTTATCCCCCGTTCTCATCTCCCTCATGGTGGAATTTGAGAGATGGCATAAGCTCCACTTTTCAATGCGTAGCAAAGTGGATGCTGTTTGGATGTTCACCCTGCCCAGACTATCGTACCTCTTCAATAACCTTCCCATATGGCTCTCCTCTAAATTTTTCCACTTTATAGATAAACTCGTCTCATCTCTGATTTGGGAAGGCAAGTCACCCAGATGGGGGAGAACAAAATTGCAGGCACAGTGGTGCTCCGGAGGTCTGGGGCTCCCCTGGTTTCAGGTTTACCAAGTGGCCTACATAGCAGCTCATGCCACCAAATAGTTTGTTCCCTCCCCCTTCCCCATCTTTGGGTCAATTTAGAACAGAGCTTGATCAAGGAGGCACCGCTATGGTCTCTTCTTGCCCCTACTGCCTCATTGACCAAAAGTAACACTCCTGTCATGCTGGAGATGGTGAGAGCCTGGACAACGTATTTGTGCCTGTTACACACCAAGTCTAAAGCCAGGAGTCCTTCAATGGAGTACACCCCGCTGTGGCAAAGTAAACAGATTCACATTGGGGATCAGCTGATGTATTGGCCTGACTGGGGCTCAAGGGGGATAAAAGTTCTCCAAGACCTCCTTATGCTGGGGACCACCACTCTGATTTCCTTTGAACAACTGAAAGCACGCTATCACCTCCCTAATAGGGACTTCTGGAAGTTCTTGCAAATCCGTAGCACCATTAAGGCATACCAAGCTCAAATGTTGGTGGACCAGAAATTGCACTGGCTACGCTCCCTGCATAAGGCAACCTCTCAACAGGGCCTTGCAGGCAGATTCTATAGGACAGTGCAGGATGCTCAGTCCAAGCTGACTGAATCTTGTAAGAGAAAGTGGGAGGCCTAGCTTGGGATGTCCCTCTCTCCAGACACTTGGAGCCATTGCCTTAGACTGGCACACTCAGCCTATCGAGATGTCAAGAGTCAGAACATTCAGCTGAAGATCTAACTCCAGTGGTACAGGACCCCTATGGCCCTGCAATCTATGGCTCTACTCTCCCATTCCAAATGCTGGAGGTGTCAGCAACCCTCTGCCAATCTTCTACGCATGCTCTGGCTATGTCCCAAACTTTCTCCCTTCTGGAGTGCAGTATTTAACGACTACTCTAAGGTTGTTGACCAGCATATCGGGAGCCCCAATGTACTGCTGCTTCTGGGAGACCCTGCCTCTGGTAATAGGATACAATCTCCTCTCCAAAAGTGGACCCTGGTGGCCTTGCTTGAGGCAAAAAGGGCTATGCTAATGCATTGGAGAAAAACGTTTCCCCCTCCTCTGGCCACTTTGAGGTCTGCCCTGGCACAGGCTGCCATATTTGAGAGGCTATCATACTCGCAGCTGGGACAAATGGCAAGGTTCCAGTCCAAATGGGGTGCATACCTGTAGTCACATTTATATATGATCCCACCTCTGGCTCCAGGTAACCTTCCCGGGGTAAGGTGCTAGACCCCCCTGTTTCAGCTCTCCCTGAAACAGTCATGCCCCTCCCTCCTCTGGTAGTGTCTGCAGTAAATTTGATTACTAAGGTGATGATTTATAGCTTATTACTAATTCCTGGTCTGATGTGTAGTGGGTGGTTAATAATGCCTTCTTCGACTCCTGGATGATCTCCTAAGTCCTACAAATTAATGTGCTGTTCACCTCCTTGCCTTCTAAGCTTAACCCTATGTACTTACTGGGATAACCTGGCTGAGATCACTTGGAATGTTCTTACAATTATATGTAATAACTTTACTTTTCTGTTTGATTATTGTGATGCAGATGTATATAAAATGAAATAACAATAAAAATCTTACATGCTAAAAACAAAAAGTACCTTTCTCTTCAGGAACATTCGTAATTCTGTGAAGTGCTCCTAATGTACTTTAGACTTTGGCATCCTGTGTAATTCATTCCAGCATACGTCACAGCAGTCTCCTCCTTCCTCCAACTATGTTGCTTGACTCAGGGTTGCACTTATTTGGCCCTCACTGCAGGCACACAAACCAGCTCTCCTGAGTTACTGTACCACCCTTGTCCAGCAATCCCGTTTGTACTTCCCCACTGCTTAAACTCTGGAGTTTCAGTGACCACAACCTTCCTGTCACTCCACTCAGCCTTTGCTTTCTCTTCATTGGCAGGTAAGAGGCTCAACTTGGGCAGAGAGATGCTGATAATGCTTGCTTTGTCTACTAATGCTGATGATGATGCTCCCTGCTACCACCTTCTTTTCTCAGATCCCTGATGTCTCCCAATGGAGATCCCATTCCATGTCATTTTCCTACCAAACCTACCTAGAAACACAGAAACATAGAATTTGTTGGCAGTAAAGAACCACTTGACCCACCCAGTCTGGCCAGATGTTCCCTACTTAATCTTTCTCCACAGAACCAACCAGGTCTCCGGCAACATTTCCCTCCTCCCTGCCTGTATTCTGTACACCCTAATGTCTGTCCCACACATGCTTGAAGACCTCCCTCCACTCTTTTCACCTTCAGCATTTCTGCTGAAAGGTTGTTCCATGCTTCAACCACCCTTTCAGTGAATAAATATTTCCTCACATATCTCTTAAACTTCTCCTACCATTCCCAGATAACCCCTCTCCTAGCATAGTGCACATGCTCCTAATATCCTGGCCCTCTATCCTTCTTAACTTTTTTCCCAAAACTTTGTGCCCACATGGTACTTTCATCTGGTATCACGTCAACTCTGTGCAAGCATTTCAGAGCAAGCACACTCATGCTGCAAATAAGCACAAAACTAATAGCAGTGGTTGGTGTCTGTTGGGCACCTAGAAATGTCAGTACAAGCCATTCTTGGGGTTTGGGGATGCCTGCAACATTGACTTGACCCTTAGCCAAATGTATAAGCTTGCACTGCAACATTTGTTGTCAACTATGCAATGAAATGACAAGCAGTAAAAATGTTTAGCACTGCTTTTAGATGTGCTCAAATTACTGTGCTTTAAATTGCCGTCCTGAATTTTCTTGCATGCACTTGACATGGAACTCTTTCATCTGGCCCTTGAAGTGACAATGGACCTCTGGAGAAAATTAATGAGATAGTGGTGTCTGCAGATGTATCTACTCTGACCTCAGTTTGCAAGATTGCACATATCAGACAGCACTTGATGACCAGGATATTCACAGGTCCAGATTAGGGCCCACAAAATATTTGCTCAAGGAGCAAGCTAGTGCCTGGATCAAACCAGCAGTATATTAGCACCTCTTTGGGCACTTTGCAAGTAATAAAGGTATGGTCCAACTGTATATACATGTCAGGCACAATCACGATTGCAGTAGCAAACCCCAGACTTCTACTGGCCACCAGAGGTATGTGGCCAGTAGGGTGCTATGGGAATTGGGATTACAATCAGGCTGCTAGGGCCCACAATAGCAATTGCTCCACAAGAACAGACAGCCATTTTCTTACCTTGAGATGCAAATGACCCTATTAGTGCTAGCAAGGTGCTATGGAGTCATTTGTATATCATTAGGGCCTCATTATAGGCCATAACCAAACAGAGTTTGCAACACCCCAATGCCTGTAAGTCCATCTGCTCTAGTGGTCTGGTTCCACCCACCTCTGACACTCATTCCTGGGTGTCTAGTTGCCCCCATGAACACCCCCACTAATAGGCAGGCACTCATTCTCTGGTGTCTAGTGGTTCCTTTCACCCTGGAACACACCTACCAGTATTGCTGTATCTATCACTGGTGGCTAGTAGTCTCCCCTGAAACATTCCATGGTACTTTGCCATTTATCATTAGTGGCTAGTATTCCCCCCACCCTCCATGCACACCTGATGGTAGTTTTCCATTTTTCCTTGGTGACTAGTGCGACCCTGCTCACAAACTATCCATGCCCCCCCAACTTGGTGGCCAGCACTGACCCTCTACTCACCTTTCCAGCCAGGCACCAACTAAAATTTTGTGATAGTGCACCTACTGTACTCACAGCTGATTACAGTTGCCATACAATAGCAAAATGTCAGTCAGTGGCCAGCTGTGGATGTGACCGGAGGATCTGTGCTAGTCACCAAAGAGGGGATGGCACTTGAGACAGGGCAGTTGAGTTGGGGGTTATCCTCTGAGGGGTGCACTGGGACAGGTTCGCTAGTATTCAGTACCAGTGGGGGGACCCTTCAACACAAGGATAAATGGCAAATTACTGCCAGTTGTTTGTGGGTTAGGGGTAACCACTAGTGACCTAAGATATACAGTATATGGAAATACCAGTGGGTGTGTTCAGGGGAGAGGAACCATGGTTAGGGATGCAGTTCATAAGTCCTGGTTTGTGAAGGTGGTAAAAAGCATGGCACTAATGGCTACTTAAAGCGTCTCCAAATCTACAAATGTACTGATGCACCTATATGCAAGGCACTATCAGCTGCTTTGCTTAGACACACTGGCATATTTTAGGGCTGTTTGAAAATGGGTTAGCAACTCCCTGATCATGTCATTCAATATGGCATTTTGCAGTCCTTCCTTGCTCTGGGGCTGCAAAATGCTGTTATCAACTTGTTAACCCATTTTACGATCACAACCAGAGTTTACATATCCTAGCCAAAGTGCACTAGATGTGCATTGCTCTGACTGCCCAGGACCCTAGCCTCCCACCCAAATCAGAGTCACCATTAGCTGCCAAATTTCTTACTTACAGTATGCCCCAGAAGTACCACCAGTTGCCTTTCTAGGCTTACAACATGCCACTCCAGAGTAGCAACCTGCTAGCAACAATAAATGTACCTCCTGTGCCCTCAACAGACATGATGGTGTACATCACACAGTCTTGGCAGCACACCAGTTCTGCTTCAGTCCTCCCTGATGTGACTGTTATTATCACATATATTTACCTGCTAGTATGCTATGACACATATTTTTTTTTTTTAAATGTTTGTTGAAAAGATCTTCTTTAATGCATCGGTTAGGGTTCCATTGACAAATGTTGGGAAATATGGTGTTAGAGTTTCCTACACTAACACCCCACACCCACCCTGCACATACCAACAAGCGTCAGAGATGTGCCTTGAGGTTGTCAGCCCTAATGCACACCCCATTAACTAAGGAACTAAGTTGAGATGGGTACACTATATGAGAATGGGGTGAGTATTAGGGCTGAGAACCCCAAGGCACACCTCTGACACCTGTTGATGAGAGCAAAGTGGGGGTGGGGTTTTAGGGGTTGGAGCCCCATATACCAAATTTCACAACTTTTGTTGCTGAAACCCTAACTGATGCATTAACAAAGTTTTTTGCAATGAATTTCCTTACTTTTTGAAATAGTATAATCATAGCCTTATTTACCTGTGGGAGATCAGGATCTGGAGGGCCCGACACTCCAATCCATCCATAAGTTTTGACAGATTGAAATTGTATCCTTATTTCCTACTCCCATCAGTCTATAATGGTACCGATATTTGCATGGCGGAGCACAGAGACCTCTGCATAATTTGTGAGATAGTGTAGTGGTATCCTTATTTGACTGTGTAAGCACAGGACCCTCTTGCCCTGTGCTCCCATCCTGTAGTGTGCAGCACCAAAAAAAAAACACTTTGCATTGCAATGTTATCCTATAGAAAACAGAGCAAAACTTGAAACCTGTTTAACTGGACACCAAATTAATATATTTTCACAAAACCAGCAAAAGGCACATCAGTGGCACAAGTATAAAGCCCTGAAAATTTCAAAGCAAAATTACAAACTATTTCTTCACAGCATGGTGACAAGAAACACCTGTGTAAACCTCACATTACAATGTTATCCTATAGGAAACTAACCAAAAAGTAAACCTGTAAAACCCCACAACAAAGTAATATAGTGTCAATAAACCAGCAAAAGGCACATCTCTGAGGCAAGCCTTTTGTACCCTGAAAATTTGAGACTAAAATCAACAACCATGTGTAAACTGTGGAGTGACAAATAAACAGCTGTCTTAAAATTCCTTTTTCACAAATTGTGAAAAAGAATCCTTTTCCGCAGTTCCTTTTTTGCAATTTGAAGAAAAAGAAAATCCTTTTTTGCAAATTGTGAAAAAGGATCCAGTTTTGCTACTTCTTTTTTGTGATTTGCAGACACAGAAAATCCTTTTTCACAAATTGTGAAAAAGGATAGAAAATCCTTTTTCACAAATTTGTGAAAAAGGATCCTGTTTTGCATTTTTTTCCCACAGTTTGCGAAAAAGGATTTCTGCATCTTGAAAAAAAAATTTATAAGTAATTTATCAAAAAACTAACCCCAGAATCAGATTGTACAGGTCCCAATTAAGTAAAGATAACTATGTAATCTACTAAACCCGTGTAATTTTTCAAGTTATTTAATTTTGTTGACACTGCTAGCTGAAAGCAAGATGGCAGCACAAAAAAAGATTCCACATTTGAGGCAAAGGATTCCACATTTAAGGAAAAGGATTCCACATTTGCGATAAAGAATCCTTTTTCAAGCAGGACATCTAACTAGTGCAAAAGGAAATAATGGGAACATCTGAAACTTAATAAATTTGGAATGAATTAACATTTTTATTAAATCTTCACAAGGCATATCTATGACCCAAGACCTTTGGACCCTAAAAATTTTAGACCAAAGTTCCACATCATTTTTGCGCAGTGGTGTGACAAAAATTTGACTCAAAATGGTAATCTTCACATTTTTTCACACTCTGTATCCCCTCACCCACGCATCGAACCAGAACAAGGTTTGCCACATCAAGAGATCTTCAGTCCCTGATGGCACTTATAACATTTCATGTGAATCTCTTGACCATTTGCGAAGTTATTAAAGTACAACATTTAGAGTTTAACAGAGAAGTGAAGGTTGAACCATAACTATAGGGGTGTGACCACACCCCTATAATATATAAACATATAAAAATAAACAAAAAAAACTAAATAATAACATTGCCTTGCTAACAGAGTTTGACATTTCTTTGCCAGTGTAAACAGCTGGTTGTCATGGACAGGATATCATCAAGTTTCTAAACTAGTTGACGGGCATCTTCACTTGCTGTGGGTGGCAACTTTTTAAAATACATAGAAAAATAGAGTTTGACAGCAGAAGGAGACTGAAAGTCCATAGATTCTGCCCATACTATACTACCTCACCTAACTGACCTGTTGTCCTGCTGGGTTGTACCTCTCCCACACCTCGCTAACTTGCTCCTCAGGTCCTTGCTGCCTGCCCTGTTCCAAACATGTTTTAAGCCATTAAGGAACAACACAATAGCAATTCTGAAAGGGTTTCAACATACACAAACATTACATCAAACAAAACTGGACACCTGGTCCAAGATAATAATGTAAAACAGATGGCAGCAGCAGATGCAAATTGAAGGGAACAGCATACTACCACATGATAATCCAAAAAAAATAAAAATAAATGTACAAAGAAATCAGCAAAACTGCAGAGTCTGGAGATATCTGATAACAACAGAGTTTTGAGAGAAAACAGGTCCTACACAGACACTAAAGATGGAGAGAGCCACCTCTGACCTCCTAATGTACACCTAATGAGAAAAACAATAAGCAGGTATATTCAGACAGCCCACAAAATTTCTTTTTTTAAAATGTCATATTCATTATTCCATTTCCTCAACAATACAGACATAAACATACAGACACGAACTGCAACATATACATCTGCAACTTATTTACAAGGGAGCATATCCTATTCTAGAAAAAAAGATCAGCTGGTTTAAAATAGACATGAAGTTAATGAGCCATAAAATTCATGTTATAGTTTTAGTACAATAGAACTTATCCATATGATCATGAGGTACCTGCAGAATCAGGAAATACCTAAATTAGGGTAACCAAAATATCATTTATACCATCTTTTCTTATGGTGCACTGACAACCACAGCTGTGAAGTGGCCATACCAGGCTATACCATGTTCCAGAAGGACAGGACAGGAAGGAATGGCGGGGAAAGGTGTGTTTTATATGTGAGGGAAGGTATAACATCCACAGAGATACAAGTACAACAGGATGATAGTGAAGGCCTGGAGGCAGTATGGGTCAGCTTAGAGACAGAATCAGGAGACATTATCAGCATGGGGATGGTGTGTGGATCACGAACACAGGAGAAGGGGTTAGACAATGTTTTGGGGAGGCCATTGGCCAAATGGAAAGAAAGGGGAAGTAGTAATTATGAAGGACATTAATCTGCAGGATGTAGACTGGTGTATTCTGGATGCAGATCTGACAAGAAAAAAAGGCCATCCTCTACTCCCTCCAGGGGGCATTTCTTAGGTAGCTGGTATGGAACCCACTAGAGATGGGGCAGTGCTGGACCTGGTATTTACAAACAAGGGACAGCATTGCAGACATCACAGTGGGTAGTCCCCTGGGCAAAAGCATTCACCATATTGTGTGGTTTAGCTATAGATTGGGCAAGAGAAAAAACACACTAAGATGAGCAACCCAAACACCAGGTGGGCAGAATATAAACAAATGTGACAAGGAAGTAGGCAAAGCTAGTGGAATGCTGGGGTCGAAATGAAGAAACTGCACTCAGCACAAATTTAGCACACTCAGTAATAAATGCAAATAAAAGAAGGGGTTATTGCAGACAAAACATGAGGAAAAGCCCCAGCACTTCGACCACCAACTGATCTTCATCACACTACTGAGTGTGCTAAATCTGTGCTGAATTCAGTTTCTTCATTTCTATGAAAGCAATAATACCTGACAGGGTGGGTGGTATTGGGCAATATGGACTGCCCAGGGGCATAATGAGGCCTGACGCCACAGGCAGAGGGCCTTATAGCTCCTGGAAGGTCCGGTATTGCCCATTCCACCCACCCTGGAGGGTATTATTGCACTTAGAAAGTGGGCCACTGTATTATATATGTATTAAAAATAATAATTGTCATGTTAAAATGTTAAAAGAATTAAGTATTTTATTTAGTTGGTAAAAAAATAGTTACTTCATCAGCACAGCAGTACTGTAGTTTTTTTCTGAACTATGGGTTATTGTCCTACTTGAGCCTTTGTAGTTGTGCCTTCTGGAGTTTGTTATCATGGTTACCCCAACCTGTGTGGCTCAGAGTGAAAAAAAACTGGTTTCTGTTTAAAATCTGAACATCACTTTAGGCTGCTGTATTTACCCCTGCTCCCCCACCTCCATTGCTTGATAAATACGATTCCCATCACTCCATCCCTCGGTGTTAGGATTTAAATGGATTTTGCTGCAGAGCGATCTGGTGGGGGTATGAAACTGATGAGCAGTGGGGTCGGGCAAGGCGTCAAGGAGAAGATTTGAACATGGTAGTCCTGCAACTGCTGAGGCTTAAATTTTGTCTTTTCTTAATTTCTGTACTTTTGTGTGGTGAGTGTGGAGGTAGGACAAGCCAGGGAGAAGTAAGGGGAAATAGTGCAATAATCGCACTAAGCATGTGGTTGTGCTGCCTGTAATTCTGTAATATGAAAAGAACTATTACTTTTTTTCCTTGGCACTGCAGGGGAATTTAAAATGCAGGGTGACAGTTTGCAGAAAAAATGGGACCTGCATTCAAGGAGGTCAAACTTGGTAGCAGAAAAATAAAAAAATAACCTGGTCAGATACAGATAGCGGTTGTCTGTTTACTTACATTCTGGCAATGCAGTGAGGAACTCTGCTATTTTTCATTTCCTGACTGCCCCATGTGAGTGCTTAGTGATTGGAATTTGCTAGTGGGCAGGGGTGTTATGTTGATGAATGATATGGTAGCACTAGCTGGTGATGGTACTTGACTAAGTTAGTCTCCCCAGAGATGGAAACAGGCTGCCAGCATGCCACCTAATTCATCGGCCGGTGTTTGGAGGGTGTGGGCGTGAATAGTTACTACTGGCAGTGAGAGGTTGGATGGCTTCATTTTTTTGTTGTTTCCTGCCTTCATTTTTTTTATGGCTAATGTTTGATACATGTTAAACGCCTGTGTTTTTTTAACTTACAGTGTACTTCAGATGTGGGCGCCGGGGGGGAGGCTGGCTTGTTCCATTGTCCCGTTAGCAAGTGAAAAAAATGGTGTCTTTAAAATTCAACATTCTGTCAGCTCAGTTATTTCAAACATAATCAGGTTGGTTGGGACTGGCACTTTTAATACCCGGGTTCTGTTGTCTGATACATGCCTACCTTACCAGGGCTATCAGCCAATCAGAGCCTGGGATTTTTCAAGCCCATTTTCTAATGTATAGATCTGGGCTGGCTGCCTTTAACTGCACCACCTCAGCTTTCTAAGATGAGCTGTCTTTTTTTGTCTTTGGAATGCTGGGGTGCATTGGGAGGAGGATTTCTAGAAGGAGAATGGAGGTGATATTGCCACTGTATCACCCACTAGTGAGTCCAACATTGAGTACTGTGTCATGAAGGCAGCACCTCTTCAAGGACACTGACAGGGTGGAAGCGCTATAGAGGAGGGCTACCAAAATGATGCAGGTTTTTTTTATTTATTATACATTTAGTGGCACCTTTTGGCTGTCGCTACTGTCTGCCCTGGTCACGGACCCTTGGACTTCAACCACCGATCATGGCCAGAGCTCCCTCAGTCACCCCTGGCTTGCCCCCCAGAGGGCAGGGTTGTGGTGCCAGCTCTTAACACTGCAAATCTACTGTCTAGTTGGGGGGAGCCAGCATCGGAGGCTATGAGAGGTCCAGGGGCAGGGCATCATCGAGACAAGCCAAGCCCCTGAATTTTTCCCTGTAAGCGGGGACATGCAATGATGACTGGCATCCACCCCGCCCCTGAAGGATACCAGTGTCGGTGTGCATGCAGTAACTCAGCCTCCGCTGGGTGATACTAATGCTATCATCCACACTGAAAAAGCCAGCTATTACAGAAGCACCCTATCAAACTCATGGTCAGATCGAAGGAAATTCTGGCAAAGTCTCCCTGAAGTGATAAGGAAAAAGTCCAAAGCAACTCCTAATATTCTAAAAAAAGTCTGGGGATAGGACATTACACTGTAACTACAGGACCATCTCCATCCTACCCCCTTTATCCAAAGCTGTTGAAAAAATCATCGCAGACCAATTGGTGGAGTACGTGGAGAGATACAACTTGCAATGCCCACAGCAACAGGGCTTTTCCAAAGGACATAGCACCACATCTGCCCTCCTTGAATTTACAGGCCACATTCATCTAGCACTAGACCAAGGACAACTTACCAGTGCCACCTTTATAGACCTCTTGAAGGCCATCGATACAGTCAGCCATTCATTACTACTGGAACAGCTTGGCAACTTAGGGCTTTCTCATGATACTTTGCAATGGTTCAAGTTATCTCTCCAACAGGTCACAACAAGTTAAGATTGGTGACTCCCTCTCCTCCAGACTACCTGTCTGGGCTGGTGTTCCCCAAGGGTCAATATTGGGACCCCTTCTTCTCAGCATCTTCCTGAACAATCTCCCTTCTGCCTGTGATGAAAACATTAGTCTGTATGCTGATGATGCAGTGATTTTCTCTAAGAATTCTGACCCCTCCCTCTTGGAGAAACAACTGCAGGAAAGTTTCAAGCAAGTTGAGGCCTGGTTTGTCTCACAGAAACTAGTGTTAAATTACAAAAAAACAAAGACTATGCTGTTCCATGGCACACATAACAAACATAAACACCAACAGTTGGGAATCAAAAACAGCTCGGATGTGACCCTGGACCAGACACAGACTTTAAAATACCTTGGTATAACCCTTGACCCTACTCTGTCCTTCTTCAGCCATATCAATTCAGTTGCAATATCCGTAAATATCTGTATAGACCTTCTCTATAAACACAGACATTGCCTGACACCTGACGCCCTTAAGCTAGCAATACAAAGCTCTATTGTCTCCATCATTGATTATGGGTTTGTTATCTATGGAGCGGCAACAGCTGCAGCACTATGGCGTATCTTTACAGTGCTGAATACAGCCTGCAAACTCCTTACTGGTGCTGCTCACCACATGCATACCAGTGACCTCTACAAACAGTCAAACTGGCTACAACTTCAGGGAAGGATTACATTCCAAACCTGCTTACTAGCAAAAAAGTCATTGATGGGACTCATGCCCCTGGGGTTCAATCTCTCTTAAGCCCAGCCAACCACCCCCATTACACAAGAAGCTCTGGCAACTATTCTCTGGCTGTTCCTCGCTGTCGCACCGCCCAAGGCCAGCAGTCTTTTGTAGGTACAGCCCCTTAGATGTTTAACTCCCTGGGCAGCGAACTCACCAACTTAGGCACTCTCTGCTCCTTCAAACACAAGCTATGTCAAATGCTTGTGTCCAGAGCCACCTGTGACTGTTTCTCCTGACCTCCCAGGTTGTTGCTTCTGCTCTTTTGCACCTCTCTATCACCACCTCTGCCTGCCTCCACCCTCCCCCTCCCCATATCTACCCCAGCCTTTCTCCCTAGCCCTGGTCCACCACATTCCTCTCTTACCCTCCTTCAACTCCCTTCCTCTCTCCCCTTTTCTAATCTGCTCACCCCACCCTATGTTGCACTTGTTCCCCAATCCTTGCCTCCCACCCACTTCTCCTTCTACCTCCCTCTCAGTTACTCCTCCACACCCGCTTTCTCTTCCACTTCCCTACACTACCTGGCACAATTGACAGCAATTCAATTCTTTCCACTCTACCTTTCCTTTTGACAATGCCCTTCTGGCAGCTTTAATTCATGTAAATATTATTTGTTGTGACACATCATTCTTAAATGTATGCCTGTTTTATGCTGTTCTAATTGTTATTTATATCACCTGTAGCTTTTAGACCATGTATACCCTGTACTGAATTTTGTAGTCAAGCTGCTTGCCTGCTAATCACACACAAACTGTACTTTTATTCTTTGTATACTGACATGGGACCTTTGTAAAACAGTCATTGGTTCAAAGGTATTTATCCGAAATTCTAATAAATATGTTGCCCAGGAGTTTCCACTGCAGTTCTTTAGTGGTGGGAAGATCTTGGTCCATCAAATGATAGAGTATAATCATATTTGCTGAGGCATCTACTAATATGCTTTCTTCTTTGTTATATGTGCTGCTCTTCATAATCCTGTTTAATGTAGATTTCAGGCATAAACACCACCTGAAGACCAAATAGTGGTGGTGGTGGTGGTGGTGGGGTGTTTGAATATGATTAAATTTATTTCCAAAACAGCTCACAATATTTTAACCATCAGCTTGTCAGGAATCATGTCAGAGTAAACAGTGGCAAGCAGGCAAATACATTTTCAAAAACAAATCAGCCACAATTCATGTATGTATCTGAGAGATAAAAAAATTAGTTCACAAATATTTAGAAAATCAAAAATTTTAATATTACTTTTAAAAGTAATATTAAAAAAGCAGTAATTGTTGAGATAAATGAATGTAGCAATCATCCCCCTGGCAACCAAAATTCCACAAAAACACTTTATAGGGTTATACTGAAGAGATTCAGGTTACTGTATACTAGGTGGACAGTTTAGTATAACACTTGAAACACAGTTGTAAAAGTTGTGGTACTAGAAGTGTTTTTCACATAACTTTTTTTGGGGTGTATTTGTCCATCTTAAATTTTGGGTCCATGTTCTGCATGTTTTATTTGAAACCAAACTTTAGTTTCTTTTTTTTTTTTTTTTTTATTACTTACTATTTTTATGCCCCTTCTTCTTCACCACGTCTGTTCCTTTCCTCGGGTTCCTCAATGCACCGTTGCAGGTTGTGCCGGGAGGACCATGGATGCCAAGCCCACCATAGAATGCTCCACTCCCCAGAATCTTATTGCAGCCTCAGATGACCCCCCCCCAGGTGGGGCAGAGGAGTGCTTCCTCAATCCCCTCTCAACCTCAGAGGGAAGCGTACACCCAGGGCTGCTCTACGGATCCTCCATGGTCACCAGCGCTGAGGCTCATCTCCTGGTGCAGACGTAGGGCTTTTTCCTGGTTTCCTCAGCTCCACCCCTGCAGGCACCAGCACATGAGGAGAGCCAACAAGATGAAGGCACACAAAGATGTGCCTTCATTCCGGGGTCTCGGCCCTCCCCTTCCCTATGTTGCTGCATCCTTGACTGCACCTCCACCTGTGGTCACCAAGGTGGAGGTATAGCAACAAGGACTGCAACCCACCCTCCCCGGAGAAGGAGAACAGCCCTGTGGGTGCTCAATCCTTCTCTCTCCAGCCAGCCCTCCAGCAATCCAGGCTTGCTTCTGAACCCGGGTTGCTGGCATCGCAAGTGGTAGCTCTTCCACTGCGCCAGTGGGCTGACCGTAGTCTTCTTTTTTTAAATAAAAAGTATAATTGTTGTGGCCAGCAGAAAGTAAGGCAGGCCCTGAATTTACAACTGCTCTCCCCTTTCATGTTCCTGCATATCCTTTTACTTCCATTTTTGCAGAGTAGTGCACCTTCACAATTGTCTTGTACTAGCTGAAGCTGCAAATACATTGTGATACAGAGCAAACTTTCACAGTGCTTGCGTTTTATTGGTAGTTATCTTTTCTGGTATATTTTTATCAAAACTTTTACTTTTTACTAATTGCCTTGTGTTTTTATTTTATTTCCTATTCCCTGCTACCCTCCTATACTTCCTGATGGTCACCCTCCTTGCTAGCAGGCCATCAGGCTGTTCAATCCCCATCATTGTCATTCTGATTCCCTGGTGTCCAGTAACTCCCAGTGATCACCCACATGATGGCTGATATACTTGCCTTTACCTCCAAAGAAAAACTACATATCTATATATATCTATAAAATGTTATCCTACTGCAGAATCACAGCCATGATGATCCCCATACTAATTTCTGTCCCCAGAAACTGTCAAGCTGTATATCTGTAGACTGTTACCCTGCTGTAGAATCAATGCCATGTCAATCCCCATCCCCGGTAATGTGAGACTACCCTCCTGTCATGGCTGTTCACCTTCCAACTAGCACCAAATTTCGAGGAAACATGAAAACTTTTGCATTATTGTTCTCTGATGGTGAATGGCAAATCTCCTCTGTTCACCACCTTGGCAGGCCAGTCCAGGTGGTGAAATGAGATTTGCAGGTTGCCATCAGCAAACACTAACGTAAACGTGCTCATGGTTCCTGGACAATATGTGAAAGTGTGTGTTGGAGGGGGGTGTACTGCCCTGGTGGCTGAGGTGGCCTCACATTATCATGGATGGGGATTGTCATGGCATTTATTCTGTCATAGAGTAATAGTGTACAAATATAGAGATATCTATCTTTTGAGGGGACAGGAAAAAGTATCTTACTGATCTCATTTGTGATTACAAAGGGGGGGGCACTTGGCACCAGGGAATAGGAATGATGATGATGGGGACTGAACAGCCAGTTGACCTGTTGGCAGGAAGGGGAGACCAACAAGAGGTATGAGAGGGTAGCAGGGAATAACAAGGAAGAATTAGCTGTTGAGTGATTGTGAAGTGCATCAACATGGAAGAGGAGAGACATTTACTACAGTCATAATTAAAAATATCTTACTGAGCATTAAGTGAGGGATAGTGTGGCAAAAAAAAACATAAAAAAAAAAGGATTTTACCCACAAAACAATGGTTACTGCAGAAAAAGTACAGGTCAGTGCAAACTGAGTATCAGAAAAGTACAGTATATGAACCCCAAAAAGGGCTTTTGTGTAACTAGTACTGCAGCTTTAAGACATTATGACAGACATCATGACTTATTCACTGAAAATACACTGTACATGATTTTGTTACAAGAACCCTCCATCCTTCCCCAGTGACCTTAATTAAATAGTTTGCTAACTGATCTGGTGATGTTAGCAAGTTGTCCCTCCCAGGAAGGAGATCTCATTTTTAATTATACGAAGGCACACATTTCATTTCTAAACAATGTCTGGTTGAAAGAATCTTAAGAGCCTTAGTTGAGTTTCTTACTTTTCAAAAACTTTTTAAAAACATTGAAGAATACAATTTTAGACACAGTTGAGGTTATATTTTATACATTATCACATTTCTCTTCTCATTTCCTAGAGTTCAGCTGCTTCCACTGTTTAATACTTTCTTCATGCAGCAGTCCTCTGTTTGTGACATTGCAGTGTATTGCTGTGGAAATTATTACGATGTCACTAAGTGGATTGTGAGAAGAGAAAGGAATAAACAGCAGGAGCTGGTTAACTGTCTGGGTCAATTAGCCTTTTTACATGCAAGTGAAACCATTAACAGAGAATAAAATGGACACAAATGCAATGCACAAAAACATATAACATATAAATGGAATTGTGTCTAAATATTATGTTGTTCAAAATGTTCCCAAAAGTGTCTGACTCATTTTAATCTGTTTATGATAAGAAATGAGTGACCCTGTTAAGTAACACATGGAAGTACTGAGTGAATGATTTTCTGCTGGCTGAAGAGCCTAAGAAATAAACTGCCTCTTCCCTGTCCCCATGACTCTGTTTATCTCAAAAATTGATATCTTCATCACTGTGCCAATCTGAATAATTAATTAAAGTGGAGATCTAAAATACAGTACCCATGGCATACAAAAAACACAAGTCCATCTTAACAAAATCCAATAAAGAATTGTAAACTGTACACAAGCAAAGGTCCTTTCACTTACCCAGATCCAGGTGAAGCTTCCATCTTCTGAGTTGTCCATAGCATTATTATGAAGCAGCCTTGTATGTATTAATAATCCATGCCTTTTATCACCATTGTCCTTTCCACTTTGACAGCCATGACGTTTAACACATCAGAGACTACACCACTTATATGGTCTCCCTACAACTTCAGGTTATTTCTTAATTTGCCACATTGTCTTTTCATCCCTCAAGAAAAGGGAAGTGGTGGTAATTCAGGATATGCTGGGATTTCAGGACCTGCACTTGTATTTCTTTTTGACTTTACTCCTGATACTGACAATATGTTCTTCCTGATTACCAACTTGGCCTCTGGTCATTGCAACCTCCTCCTTCATACATAGATACATAGATACATAGACAGTGTCGGCAGATAAGGGCCTATGGCCCACCCAGTCTGCCCATTTGAGCTTGTAAGTTCAATTTGTTTTCCTAGAAGTCTGTTGCCCTTTACCCCTGACCTCCAGAATTCCTTTATGTCTATCCCATGCATTCTTAAATCCCGTGATTGTTTCAGCCCCCACCACTTCCTCTGGCAGGGTGTTCCACTTATCCACCACCCGTTCTGTGAAGAAATTCTTTCTCATGTTTCCTCTGAATCATCCTCCCTCCAACTTCATCCCATGCCCTCTAGTCCTGGAACATCTTTTTCACTTAAAAATAGTGTTTTCCTGCACCCTGTTCCTCCCTGTAAGATACTTGTATGTCTCTATCATATCCCCTCTCTCCCTCCTCTCCTCCAGGGAGTACATGTTCAGTTCCTTCAACCTGTCTTCATAGGACTTGTGATGCAATCCATGCACCATCTTTGTTGCCCTCCTCTGAACCTTCTCTACCCTGTCTATGTCCTTACGTAGGTATGGTCTCCAGAACTGTCACTGTACTCAGGTGGGGCCTCACTAGTGTCTTATATAGCGGAATTACTGACCTCCTTTTCCTGCTGGTGATGCCCCTGCCTACATCCCAGCATCCTATTTGCTTTACCTGCTGCCTTGTCACACTGTTTCCTACCTTGAGGTCATCAGAGATGACAACCCCAAGATCCCTTTCCTGCTTGGTGCATGCTATATCCTCACCCCCAACTGATATATTGTGCCAGGGTTTTGTGTCCCATATGCATTATCTTGCACTTCTTTGCATTGAATTTCAACTGCCAAACCCTGACCATTCTTCAAGTTTCTGCAGGTCGCTTCTCATTCTGTCTACACCCTCTGGTGTGTCTACTCTGTTACAGAGCTTTGTGTCATCAGAACAGTGAAATTCTGCCTTCTAGGTCCTGCGAATGTCACTGATGAAGATGTTGAATAGGACCGGTCCCAGCACTGATCCCTGTGGTACCCACTGGTCACTCTTCCCTCTGTGGAGTGACAGCCATTTACCACCACCCTCTGTGTCCTGCCACCCAGCCAGTTACCTACCCACCACACTACTGTCCTGCCCACACCCATATTCACCAGTTTGTGTAATAGTCTTCTATGTGGCACAGTGTCAAAGGCCTTGCTGAGTCCAGATAGGCCATGTCCACTGCCCTCCCTGATCCACCTCCTGGTCACCCAGTCAAAACATTCAACGAGGTTGGTCTGACATGACCTCCCCCTGGTGAAACCATGCTGCCTTGGGTCCTGTAGTCCATTGACAACCAGATGTTTCACCAATCTCTCCTTCAGTAGTGCTTCCATGATCTTCCCCACTACTGAGGTGAGGCTGACTGGTCTGTAGTTCCCTGCTTCCTCTTTATTCCCACTTTTGTATAAGGGGACTACATCTGCTGTTCTCCAGTCTTTGGGTACCTCCCTGTTTCCAGTGATCAGCTAAACAGGATAGCCAGAGGTTCAGCCACCACCTCTTAGTTCTTTAAGGACCCTGGGGTGCACCCCATCTGGCCCCATTGCTTTATCAACTCTTATTACTTCCAGTTCCTTCAGGACCTTTTCTCGTGTAAAGGGACTTGTGTCCATTTCTGCACCATTCTCACCCCTTGTACTCCTTCAGACCCATTACCTTCCTCCTCTTCAGTAAAGACTGAGCAGAAATACCTGTTCAATATGTCAACTTTACTGTTGTCATCCTCCACGCAGCCCCCATCCTCCCCCTTCAGTCTCACTATCCCTCCCTTTGTCTTTCTTTTTTCACTTATGTACCTGTAAAAGGTTTTGTCCCCTCTACCCACTGATTTTGCAATGTGTTCTTCTGTCTGAGCTTTGGCTTCCCTTACTGACCTCCTGCCTCCCTTTGCTTCTCCTGGTACTTCTCCCTATCCCTCTCTGCCTGTGTCTTTTGTATTGCCTGAATGCAATCTTTTGGCTTTCACTTTCTTTGCTACCTCTTTGGAAAACCATAATGGTCTCCTCTTCCCTTTCCCTTGCTAACCTGCTTAATGCATAATTCTGTTGTTCTTGTAATCCCATTTTAAATACTGCCCACTGTTCCTCAACCCTGATTTCTGTCCCATTCCCTTAATGCCGCTTTCAAGTATCTCCCCATTTTCCCAAAGTCTGCCCCCATAAAATCCAGGATACGTGTTTTTGTGTGATTTGGTTCTGCTCTTTCTGTTATTTCAAACCACAATGACTGGTGGTCACTGTTCCCCAGGTGCTCCCCCAATGTTACCCCCATCACACTGTCCCTGTTTGTGAGCACAAGGTCCAGTATTGCCTTCTGCCGAGTTGGTTCCATGACCAGTTGCTTGAGGATTTCAAATTTAGACAAAAGCTCAGCAATGCACCTGCAGATGGTAGCAATTTGATTGAAGATTAGATGATTAAGATTATTCATGATCAACACGGCAGATCTTACAAAGATTGTCTCAAAGCACTAAAAATGTATTCACTTGAGATCAGGTGATAGAGGGGAATATGACAGGGACCTTCAAGTTCCTGAAAGAAATAAATAAGGAGCACTGCAGGGAGCTTTTTTGCAGGAGAAGAATCAAGAACTCGAGTTCATAAGTGGAAACTGACAGGCGGAAGGTTTAAGAGGGATGTGAGGAAGCTCTATTTCATGGAAAGGGTGGTTGAGTTGCGCAACAGTTTGCCAGTGAAGGTGTGGGTGCCAAGACCCTAAATGGTTTCAAGTATGGCTGGGACAGAGCAAAGGATGTGAGGGCTGCTCGGATCAGTAGCAATAGCAAGGAGAGCAGGAGGTTGGATGGGAGGGATAACACCCTGAATGGACAACAGATCCAGAGTCAGATGATGAACTTCAGGCAGACTAGATGAACCTTTGGCCTTTTTATGCCATCTTTGTCTATGTTTCTGTGTTTCTGAAGAGTTTTCAGAGCTACACCTGATCTGTACATCCTTAACCCCCAACCCCCACCCCTCAGACAGTGAATCTGGCATGCGTCTTTTAGTGGTTGCTTCCCAGATATAGGAAGACTAGAGTCCAGAGAAAGATGCTGGGAAAGATTGGCTGACCTGAATATGTACTCCCTGGAGGCCAGAAAGGAAATGCGGATATGACTGAAACTTTCAAATACATGTAGGGAATAAACAGGATGGACCGCAAACAACAGCTCAAGTAATGTGAGAGGTCTATGGCAAGAGGATATCATTATAAGCTGATGAGGGAATTCAGGAGTGATATGAAGAAGCACTTCTTCACAAAGACAATGGTGTACTGGTTGAACTGTTAACTCAGGAAGATGGTTAATGTTGAAATTGTGACAGATTTCAAGAAAGAGTGGGATAGACAGATAGGTATGATTAAAATGACATAAGGAAGGGGTCAAGTGACGGTTACTCAGCTAACAAAGCTGAACTACGTTTTGTAAGTACCATGCAGGCCCTACTTGTGCTAGACCAGTGGGGACTAAGATAGACACCTGGCAGACTTGAAGGGCCAAGGGTCTTTTCTGCTTGTAAAATTACACAGTATGTTTCTATGTATCTATGATCCTTAACAGTCCTATTGGACTCTGATTAGATGCAGGCCATTTTCATGCCTGATTGTTGAGATTGTCTGTGCTATCAATGAAGTGGGTAATGCAGCAGGAATTCAAGCCATGCTCTCTGAATTCTCTGTCAGCTCTGTCCTTGTATATGCATGTATCTAGCTCCTAAACTTTACTTCTAATCATTGCCCCTTCTTTTGCTGTTTTAAATCCTGACAGAATATCAGTGATGAAGCAGGGGAATGGCAGCAATTTTAATGAACAGCTGGTTGAACTGTTCCACAATAAATTGGATGCCATTGCCTCCCCTCAAGAAGTGAGTTAGGGATATATAACTTTGATGGTTGCTTCCCAGTTTTATAAAGGCTTGTGTCTAGATATAAATAATAAATTCCAATGTAAAGAAAATCTGAGAAGGATGAAAACCACAGTTTGTTCAATGAGGCAGTGGAACTGAAAGTTTTATATATTTACCTAGTTTTTGTTGACCGGGTAGGTGTGCTAGACAAAAACATTGCCTACTTTCAGGCATGACCTGAAAGGGTTACATACAAGGTGAAAATCAAAGATTACATACAAGTTGTGCACAAAATGACATTGGTTCAGAAACGTCAGACAAGGTAAGAACAGAAAACTAGAGCAATAAACAACTGATTGAGCAGTACAGGGGGTATAAAGAGCACACAAATAAGTGTCAAGTAACAAGTGATATAAGAGCTCTTAATTCCAAAATACTTAGCATCAGGTACACAAGCATTAGGTGAATGAGGCTGAAGCCTCAGAGAAATGCATTTTTTATCTCTAGCTTCATCATCATCATCATCATGAGATCATCTATGTCTTCACAAAAGGTAATACAATGAATATGGCATAAATGTTCTGTACATCACATGAGCTCTTGTTTACTACATGCTAACCTACCTTGCATTATCACTTAGATATCAAGTATGTGTCAAAATCAGAACAGAATAGAATAGAATAGAATAGAATAGAATAGAATAGAATAGAACAGCATGAGATGGGATGGGATGGGATAGGATGAGATGGGATGGGATAGGATGGGATGGGGTGGGATAGAGCTGAATGGATCAGAACAGACTACAAAAGCACTGAATTAATTAATTTAGAACTTGTTTTGGATAGAACATTTCATAAACAATGTATTTTAAAGTGCTTACAATGTAATGAATTAATGCAGATTCTTGTAATGCAGGTACTATATGTAGTTTACTTGCAGCAGCAAAAGTGTACCATAGACACTACCATATAGAACTTGTGTACAGTAATTGACAGAGCAAATGCTGACAAGGAAATCAGGGACAACTTCCCAACATTTATTTTTACATTCTGTTTATGCTTTTCTCTCTGGATGGTCTTGATTTCCTTCTCAGGACTTTGCACAGCCCCAGCCTTGTCAACTCGTAACCTAAAACATCCTTTCTCCTGGCCAATCCCTTTAGTACAGTGTACCCTATTTTATCTGTCACCTTCAATACAGCCTTAAAGTTGGCAGATAAAAGAGGGTGGGGGATAAGAGAGAGTGGCAGTTTCCCAGTCAGTTACAGTGTACAGTATTTAAGCACACACAATTCCAGCTTCAGGGATGGCATACAGCAGAAAAAAGAGTCTGGCAGTACTTAAGTGCACACCCACAGAAACAGACTGGATGATGTCATAAGCACACACTTATAAGCACACAAGAGCAGCACACTGTAGCTAGAATACGAGACAAAAGAGCAGCAGCTTGCATACTGACAGTCTTAAATACAGCACCAACTGAATTAATCAGTTTACTAGCACCCCTCTTACCTAGGACCACACCAACCCCATAGTCAGCATAAACAGTGTCATTAACAAATCCATCCATCCCCCAAACAGCAGAAACCGACACCCTACCCATCAACTCTGTCCCTGACACTACTCCAAAACAGTGCAGTCTGCCATTCTCTTCCCCATGCTGTGACTGAAGTCAATGAGCGAACAGCAGCTCAGTTCCCCTAAATACCCCGAACTGACACTGCTATTCACAATCTCTCCCTATCCATGGCTCTGTATTCATCACTGTTCCAGGCACCTCACCAGGAACTGAGGAAATCGGGTATGCAGTTCAGTTTTCTGCGAGATGAGAAAACAGCAGCTCCATCCCATGAACACACAAAAATGGCACTGCTACTTGGCAGCTGTCCCTCTCCGTGACCCTGTATCCATCTCCTCTTTCTCACTCCCTCTTCCAGGTGCACCTAGGTAAATAAAGCTACTTCTTCTCCTCAAACTACGTGGAGATTAATGAAGCTTGGCAACTTTTTGTCTCATTTCCTTCACCATGCCGTGAGTGAATCCAACAAGACAGCAGCTGCTGCATCTCATGAACAGCACAAAACTAACACTGCTACATCTCCAGAACATAAAATATGGCACTGCTACTCAGCAGCTCTTCCTCTCCATGGCTCTCTCACCATCTCCGTTCCAGGCACTGCTCCCAAACAGTCCAGGTTCCCATTCACTTCACCATGCATTATACACCACCACATGATGCCTCCACCAAGCTGGTGGATAATTGAGGGAGATTAGCACTTCTCCCAATACAAACAGTTCAAAAGCAACAGTTGGAAGATGGTGGATAGCATGAGTGGCAGAAGATCAAGGGAATTAACACTGAGAGAAAATGGAACACAGAGGCTTATTGGCAGTAATCAAGGGTGGCAGATAAATGGTGGGGGGGGGGGTAAATGACAGAGTACTGCATACCTCTTAACCTCCTGCCTCATAAATCAGGGACAAGACTTAAAAAATCAGGGACAAATGGTCAAAATCAGGGACATCTCTTCAGAATTGGTGATATACACTCAGGGAGCTGGTAGAATAAGGGGCTGAGTGCAAAATGCATTTTCTAAAGAAGATCACATCTGTAACTTTAATCTGCAATATTATTTTGTGCTTTCACTTCCACCTTTTAGTCACAAAACACAAATTTTAGGAGGGACAAAGTAAAATTCTGAGGCAAAATCAGGGACATTCCTGAAAATTAGGGACAGTTGAGAGGTATGGAATACTGTATCCCTTCCCCATGATAGTGGCCATTAAGCCGGCTCAGCTCCCTCCAAAATAGGCAGGCCACTTAGTGGCAAGGAGATTACCAAGATTGACGGGTGCACAATCTGTGGTCCATGCAGAGTCTTCTTGCTGCAGCAACCAGGGCATTTCAGCTTTTCTTACACCCCACCCACTGAGAGGCCAGCTGAATGCTGGACGTGCACATGTCATGCATCTGTCCACTCCGGCAAATCAGCATTTTCTTCCCTCCTTGACTGAGCTGGCTCCTTCCTGCACCACCACTTATAGTCACACAGGTGGCAGTTGCATGGTGAAGAGTACCCCTTCCCTCCAAAGAGGAGGAGAACATTCTGTAGGATGCTCAGTCCTTCTCTCCTCACACAACCTTCTGATGCCCTGGCCCCATTCCCAAACTCAGACTGCTGGCATCATGAGCAGTAGCAGTAACACTGCACCAGCAGTCCACAACTCCTGTACTTTTTTGAAAAGTGCTATGAGACCTTTAAATCCCACCTTGACAGCCACCAGATACCATATAAGGTGCCACTGTTTACCATCTCACCTGAAGGACGGCACCTTTACAAGTACAGCATCAGTAATGGATAGTAGCCCTTGTGTTTTGTTCCAAAGTTGAATCCAAGATCAAATGATCCTCCTAGTGCAGTGATACTCACTGAGACACTCACATTTTTTATATTTTTAAAGGGACATCCCTATAACCTATTTTCTGTATACCAATGTAGTTTGTAGGCATGACCAATTATCCCTTCTCTTGCATCCCCTAGTTTGATCCAAATTTAAACACAAATGATGTTGCTTCACTCTGTTTTGCTTGCTGTGAAAACCTGTTTGTCTCCATTGCAAAGGCCATGACCGCACTCATGCAAGACATTGTGGGACTTGATGATGCATACCTGCACAAGCCAGCAAAAGTTATACTCTCACTCAGTTGTGTTAAATGTGTTGTGAAGTCCCTGTTATCTCTATAAGCAATTTTTTTTCTAACTCAGATACACTTTCAATTACAGAAAACAGCAGGGCACTTACTACAGTATGCCTTGAATAGTTTCATGGCCAACATAAGACAATAATATAGGGACTGCATAGGACAACTACAGCTCTTGCTAATACAGTATAACTACTGCAGACTTTAGCACTAAAACATCATAACATTCCAGGATGTCTTACATGAGTCAGGTGATGTCCTCTGCAGTGGAGTCAAGCAGGTTTGCACACCAGACTTAAGTACTTTTAGTTAAATTTAAATACTGATGAAATTAGGAGGGTGCAATAGAGCCAGTCATTGTTCATGCCTACAAATAACACAGGTAAACAGAATAAAAGGCTGAGGGGACCTTTCCTTTAAACAGTATGTACAGTTACTATGTCTCATATGGTTACAAGAATGCACTTATTAGTTCTTTGGGAAGTTCTTTGGAAGAGAAAGCTGTAAACTAAAACTGAGCTGTTGTAAAGCACAAAGGACTTGAGGAGAAGCTCTAATTAGGGGCAGAATATGGCTTTTCTCAGATAACACTAAACTCTGTGGGAGGGTGGGCACAGTAGAAGGGTTACAAGACCTGCAGAAGACCTGAGAAAACTAGAGAGTTGTTCCAAGATTTGGCAGCTTGGCTTCAATTCCAAGAAATGCAAAGTCATGTACATTGGAGCCAGGGATCCAAGAACAGAGTCCTACCTGGGTGTGGTGGGGGGTGGCGGATCCAGGTAGCAGCAACTGAGGAGGAGAAAGATCTGACAGTGATGATCACTAGCAATGTGAAGCACTCCACTCAGTGCAAAAAAGTTGCAGCAAAGGCAAACAAGATGCTTGGGTGTATAGCCAGAGGAATCAGCAGCAGGCAGAAGGAGGTTATATTGACCATGTGCAGGTTGCTGATGAGGCCACATCTAGAACAGGGAGAATATACTGGTATCCACACCTTAAGTAAGCCATCAACCTGCTGAAGACGGTCCAGAGGAGGGCAACTAAGATGATTGCAGGTCAGCAAGGTAAAACATATGAGGAGAGGCTGGGGTCCTTGAATATATATTCCCTGGATGTGAGAAGGGAGAGGGGGACATAGTAGACACCTACAAGCACTTGAAGGGGATAAATAGATTGGACAAGGAGAATTTCCTTACATTAAATAGCAGCCAAACCATGAGTGGAAACAGTCTACAGCTGGGGGGATATGAAGAGAGAGGTTAGGAAGCACTTCTTCAAGGAGAGGGTGTTGGGCAGTAGGAATCCACTACTGGAGGTAGTGGTCTCAATGAAGCTGGTGGGTAGCTTCAAGAGAGGCTGAGATAGACATAAGGGAAAAGTATGGGTCATGGGGAGCAGATGGAAAGGAAGGGAGCACTGGAGAGGTGAAGCACGGTCAGTAGTGTAAGCTGGGGACCTTGTAATATGAGCTGACTAGATAAATCAAATGGCCTCATTCTGCTAGCTTCTTCATATGTTCTTATGTTCTAATAACCATAAGACACACAGGTGCTGTACCTCTAAATGTGTTATACTTACTGAGCTGCCTTGTTTACACCTAGCTAACCATGATGTAATTCTCTATTATAATCAGTGGGTTATAACAGCAAGTGCAAGACAGCTGAGAGCTGTCAATCAAGCATCAGTAACATGACTGCACTCTGTGAAACCCACCAGCCAACAAAACTGAAACCACTGATACAGCAAAAAATAACATTACTGGGTCCTGGACCCCAGAGCAGGCAACAGATCTGGGAATTGACTAGAGACTGAGGCAATCATTTTTTTTTTCCTAGCCCCAGGATGGGCAGTGGGATTCAGAAACATAAAGTACTTAGTGCCCAGTGTTAGGCACAGCAGATCTTTGCAGGAAAATGAACTAGAGGTCAGCAAAATCATCAAAAATAAAAAATAAAGCATGTGTGAGAATACACTGTTTTTTACACACACCCTCGATGTGTGATGCCTTATTAACAAGACATCACACACTTAGGGTGTGTTTAAAAAGCATCACACATCCCTAGCCATGCATCATAATACATATAATTATTGGCTAGGTATAATTACAACCTAAAATCAAGGGAACCGATTCCAAGTTGCATGACGCAACTCACAGGCATATGTGAGTTGTGCTATACAGCAATACATGGGGAACCCTGTGCCCTGTTCCAAGACAGGCAGGGTCCCCAGCGCCTACAACCCATGACTTGTGGCAGCCACAAGCTTGCAATACGGGAATGGTGCAATGGACCAGGGTGCTGCAAGTCGCAGCTTGCATTGAACTGCCCCCCTGAAGCCCCTCCACCCATAACACACCCGCAATCCCCTGGGGGCCTTGGGGGGGCTGGCCGGGTGGCACAGGCACATGGGGGGCATGGCACAAAATGGACCTGGGGGCTACCCAAAATTCGGGAGGTGGGGGGTATCACTGTGCTGGAAAAGCGCATGGGACTAGGCAATGTGCCGTAAGTGGTGCTGCTGGGAGGTAACCATTGTTTTGCCAGGATGGATGCCCCTTAGACCACCTCCATGCTTGTCTAATCCCTCAGCACCATAGCATGTCTTGCAATCATGTAAGTGGGTTATGGCAGCTGCCTTTTCGGAATTGGGCACAGTTGCTGCCATAACCCACCCTTGCAAGATACCGCAGTGGGTTGTGGGCATAGTGGGTGGTGTAGCCCACCTTTGGCACAAGCCGAATGCGGCATGGCGCAAGCCACAATTTGGAATTGCAACTCACATGACTCATGGCATAAGATGCAATTTGTACCATCGAGTATAGCATAAATTGCCTTGTGCCATGTGTAACATGACTTGGAATTGGGCCCAATATGTGTAATTCTCCATTACACCCCCTATTGCACATGTACATGTGTAAGCAAGCAATAATACCCTCCTGGTTGGGTGAATTGGACTATATCCCCCCACAGCCAGGGGTGTAATGAGTCCCGATGCCACAGGCAGAGGGCAATATAGCCTTATAGCCCCCTTGAAGAGCAAGTATAGCCCATACTGCCCAGACCGGAGGGTATTATTGCGCTTAAAAATGGAAGTTAGGCTGAAAATTAGAAAAAAAATGTTTAAACAACTAAAAACACTGTAAATAGTTAATTTTAATAAATAAACATATTTTATGGAAAGTAGTCCCTCCATAAACTAAATAAAGACGTTGATTGATTGATTGAAACTGCTGTCATTATCACTAGAGGGAGTTTTTGTGTTATGTTTCTATGTCACAAGTTTGTGTTGTTGATCCCCCAGCGGTCTCCTGCCATGGTTTTTCATCTTAAAAAACATAACATCAGTGGCAATTAATGACTGCAGATCTCCTTCCTGCATCTTTCACACTTTCCTGTGGGTGAAAAGATTTGGAAGTGCAGACTGTAGATCCCACTACCACATTGCACCCACCCACCTGCTGGTTAAAAGATTACCTCCAAGTACTGAGCATGGAGGTCAATGCAGTGATCTGGAATGAAAGCACAACGTAAGGTGATTTTTAAAGTTTGGGTGGAGTGTAGGCTGAGGAGCTACAGTGTACGTGTAAAGGAACTGCATGGTGGTCATCCATGTTGTGCACTGTTCAGTCATGAGACCAGCAGTACTTTCTTGGATTAAGCTCTCACGGATGGAGACATGTTGGCAGCTTCTGGAAGCAAAGGGGGCTGGTGGCTAGAGGAGGCATGAAACTCTGTGCTGTGCTAGTGCTGCAAAATTTAGTTTCATAAAACAATCTATATTGTTATTTGCCATTTAAAAAGTAGAAGTTGGCTTGTGGAAGTTTGATTTATAGATTTGCTGGGGCATGCTGACTCACTCGCTCCTTTCACCAACCAAGAAAACAAAATGGTGGTTTTCAAGTTTTAATTTTGAACATGGTACAGGGATTTCAAGGGTGTGTGGGAATCGTTGTCTCATAAATGGCCACCTAGACAAGTCTCCTTGTCAGTCAGAAAGCTAGAAATGTTAAACCAATTTTTAATTTTTGGGGTATTTTTTGCCACAGTCTTTACGCTCGTCCCCATCTCGGGCGCGTGCACATATGTGGAGGCATGTGCACGCCACACTTTGAGATGCCCTTCCTACATGCTGTCCCCTCCAGCCTACACTGCTATTGGACCTCCACCTGGTGGCAGCGAAACTACGGGGCTGTGACAACCTCCTCAGGACAGGAGAGCTGGAGGTAGGCTGCTCAATCCTGCTCCCTCCCCAACCCCCGTGCTGGCTCCCTGACAACCCAAGGAAATTTCTGAACCCGGGTCACCAGTGTGACGCAAGGTAAGGCATGATGCCTCAACCCTCTGTGCCACTGGGCTGGCCCTTAAACCCATTTTCTGATGGAAATTTACTTTTTGCTCCACCTCAAGGCATGTTGCAATATATTCACACTTCAGTACATGAGGAAGCACCAAATCAGTAATTACATATAATAATATATGGGTAACAGTTAAAGTCATTTTTTGCACACTCAATGTGTGTGTTACCTAAATAAAAAATGTAACCTTAAGTGTTGTGGTTTATGTGGTATCGCACACCTTGGGCGAGTAAAAACAAAAAATAATTACACACAGTTACCCATACATTATTATCTACATAAATCATGTTAACTATTTCAGGTTGTAATAAATGAAACTTATATTAAAAATCATATGGCAGCACAGTGGAAGCACTCACTAACCTTCTCACAAAGTCAGTTTTGTTTTCGTAAAATAGTGAGTATGTTTGGAAGTAGCTACATTGGACAAGTCATAATGTCATGGTTAAAGGTACAAACAGCATTCAAATGTGTCTCTAGAACAAGAGGAGAAAGCACAGCACAAGTAGGAAGTCTGTTACTAAAGCAATCCTGTGACTACACTCTCAAACAACCTGACGGGAACCCCCTACTGTGAGCACCAAATATGAAGGATCCAAATGGCCACTTTGAAAACATACAGATCCAGTGTGCATGGCACTAGTGTATCCTTGGTGAATGCCATCAGGGGTGCACAGATCACTGCTGTGCATCATTCAGATGTAGGAATTCCTATGCGCTGCCCTTATGCGGTGTGTAGCCATTTGTGCATGGGCCCCATTGTGCATATATGTAATCTGTTTAGCATATTATTCTGTATATTCCTGCAATGTATCTATGTAATTTATTCCAGGTCACCCCTGAAACAGGGATTTCTTGTCTCAGAGGGCCTACCAGGTTAATAAAATTCAATAAATAAATAAGTAAATTTTTGCCCCTCTCCTGTTCTATACATACACATATAAAACCAACTAGCATGTTTGCATGGGGCAAATACCTATTTGTAACCCACAGACTGGTTTAAAGAGCTAGTGGAACCAAAAATGGCAGACAAGAAAATAATACAAATTTTAAGAAGTAGTTGTAACTTATTTCTGAAAGATTTTTTCTTCTTCTTTTTGATAATTAGAGAGTCGTGTATGTGATAGAATTTTACTGGTTGTGTAGAACAGCTGTCAGCCTGGCAGCTGGCAGCTGACATATCTGTTTTTATCCCACCCCCTCCTACATCATTGGCATTGTGATCTCACTGACAGTGACATCACACATGACTAACCTGGCAGCAACTGGGTGGTTGTTCTAAGCAGCAGTGATGTCACAGTCAGTAAGGACACAATGCTGATGATGTAGTGGGTGGGGGGATAGAGAGAGATATGTCAACTAACAGGCAGAGTGCTGTGCCAACATCACACCTGCTAACATCAGGTAAACATCCTTCTAATTAACCAAAATGGAAAAGAAAAGTACTTCCGATATAATAGGTAATGGTTGACTGCTTTTAAAAATAAATATTAGTTTTAGGCAGTACACTAGCTCTTTAAGCCCAGAAAACAAGCTTTGTGCCTAGTGGGCTCTGATCAGTTACCAAAAGGATAAAAAAGCCTTACCAGCATATTTCCATATTTGAAATAAAAATGCAAATGAACCTACTCATCATACAATAAACAAAAAAGGTTTTAACGTGGCATTTACTGTAATTAGCATGCCATTATATGTGCTTTGTATGGCTTATAAAGGCACAGTCTAACACTTGATGAAAGAAGGCTGTACGATGCTAGGAAAACAGACGAGTGATGTGAAGCAAGAGCAGTGTACTGTAGGTATATGGTAAACTGTTGTGTGGCAGTGTTTAGGCCACCACTAGTGAAATAGCAGCTTGATAAACATGTTTGTATGTAATTGACAATAACTCTGTGCAAGTAGCTGCAGTGCAAATGCAGTTTCAAATAACCACAGATCAACTTCTGGCAAACTGTTCACATAAATTGCACTTCTCCTTGTTGTATTTCTATGTCATAACTTTAATGTGTACATTTGTAACTTAGAACATAAGTAGTCAGTATAGCCAAGCTCAGTTACATAATCTCATCTACACTGGGGGCTTAGATGTATGCTGTTCTGCACATGGGTATCATTGTGCATTTTGAGGGTAAGTGATCTGTTCAAGGGCAGTGAGTTTTTGGCTGCAGTGGGGATTCCACACTTACACATGTGTTCTCCATTTCTACTATTGTATCTCGAAAAAATCTATGGATAATGTCACAGTAGGCAGGTACAGAGTGTCCTTGCCAAAGCCCCGCAGATATTTGCAAGTGGTTAAAGCATGGTTTCATCACTTTTTAGTTTGCAGGATATGAGCAGGTAGTTTGCTAGTACACTTTTGCTTCTAATAAAGCTCTGTGCCTTGTATATATGACTCTACCCTTTAGCTGTATTCACCCCTGCCCTCTCTTTTAGAGTAGGCACAAACGGGATTGTACTTACATACAACAGGCTTTTAATATAGACTACCTTGTAAACCACTGACTCTACACATACAAAACTCAATTTGTGAGTCCAGAACACTTTTTGTGACTTACAAATTGTCCCAGTATGCTGTCTGTAATGTTTTATTTTGTATAAAATTAAGGACACCCCTGAGTGATATTAGACTATGCCAAAAGAAAAACATCAGAATTTTTTAATTCTTAACATGAGGCAGACTCTCTTAGATATATGTGAGTATGTGGATTGTTCAGAAATAAACAAATCTGACTAACAAATAATTATATTGTGATTTACAGTAAAGGTTACAGCCTACACATGAGCTGGTATCCAATTCTACTTGTCTTACTTCAGTAGTTATCAATATTGTATTTTTTTTTTAAATAATGTGTTCAGACTTATGATTCCACAGAGCACAAAGCCTGCTAGTCTGGAGAAGCATTTCTATTTTATATTAGAGTTTTCAGTTTATTAATTTAATTCACATGCTAGTGACATTGTATTGCAGACATACAAGACTCTGATTTATAGCATTACAACCGAAACAAAGAAAAGACTCTTTCGATCTATTCTATATTCCAGTCCCTACCAACTGCAACAAATAAGATAGTTAAACAAAAATGTCGAGCTCTACTTGAAACACTCTGGATATTTTAGGAGCTTTCAAATACTCAGTTGCTGCATTCCTAGCTCTAAATTGGGGCTTGAAAAACACAAGAATGAGCTACTTCTTCTCTGATGTTAGACATTTCTTTTCATTAAGAAATGCTGTAGTATCTCCTCCACCGACGCTAATGTACTACTGACAGTACCACTAACAAATTGTACACTCTTCACCGTTTATTTTCATGAACCTAATTGACCATTTTAGGGGAGAGATGGTCCTTTATGACAATAGCAAGATAAAAGCTAGTAATTGACTGAAATGTATGGGTACTGCTAGCAAGAACCACTCTCCGCTAATGGAGATCTGAATAGGAGGTACAGTATGAATGTTTCAGGCAGAGATTGTAAGAAAGGTCATTGATTTTTCATCAAGCAAGAACTAGGAGAGCAGGAGATATGAATTTGTGTTCCTTTAATTTTAAAAGCTGTCAGGTAAAAAAGGATCTGTAATGAAACAGCTCCAAAGTGTTTAGTAAGCTGCCAAATTAGTGCAAGGCTTCTGTAATGCATTTGGAGAATACTGAGAGAACTCAGAAGCCTTTTTGTCATTATTATCCTGTCAATACATCTGCATTTGATAGGCACATATCTGGGAGATTCTATTACTGTTCCTTTAAAGCAAACTCTGCTTATATGTTGGAATTTTACTTGCGGTAAATTTAATGGCCAGTGTCGGCATTTTGACACATTACAATAGCTTACAAATATCCATTTTGGTGCAGAAATGTTTTTGCCAGCGACATCATAAACTTGCCATTAAAAGTCACTTAGTACTGTAGGTTAGGTGGTAAAGAACAATCCTTAGACTATGGAATGGAAGGTAGACTGGTCAAGTGGTTAGGCACAGTGAGACAGGAGAATTCAGGTTCCGTTTCTACCAGTCATTTGTTCTGTATTGGATCCTTTATGAGTCCCTTGATATGGTTGCATTTTACTCTTACCATTTGTAAAATTAGTAGAAATAGGAGCTCATTAAAAACACTGGGCCTGATTCTCAAAGCCCTTAGCACAATCTATGGTGCCTGCATCAAACATCAATGAAGCAAGTGGCACCTTGTGTCAAAAGATGCTGCATTCCCAGTTCTGAAATGCGGTTTGCTTCAGAATGGGAAGCCGCTGAGCCAAAGTGGCACTGCACCAGCCCTGTGACCTACTTCAGGGTGCACCAGGTTGCAAGGGTGCTTGTGCCACAGCGAGGCTACAACATCCCCTTTATTGGGATTCTAAAAGCCCCTACATGGATGCAACAAAGAGCACCACTTAGACCAGCCAGAAGGTGGTCTAAGTGGCTTGCTCCAGTGCCACATACTGTGGCAAGCTGGGGGAAGATACATGTGGGATCAGGAGACAGAAGGGGCATGGGGGGCATTGTGTGAGTTGAAGAGACAGCGGGCAAGTATGGGATTGCTGTGTCACCCAGTGAGGTGCATATGCCTCTAAATTTAATACGATGAAATTCAGGAGATTGTGTACAGTACATGGCTATGCAGCAATGTACCATGTTATTATACTATAGATACAGTACTGGACCGTATAACTGAAACACAGCCATGGATGGACAAGTGCAACAGGACAGTTTTGGAGTCTGCTGTGTTCTGTTTCAGTATGATGCCATTCGGCAATTCCATTTGCCACTCCATGGCTGTGTTTCAGTTATACTGTCCAGCACTCTATCTGCAGCATAATAACATGGTACATTACTGTGTAGCACTGCACACAATCTCCTGTACTGCACCGTATTAAATTCACAGGATATCCACCTCACAGTACCACAACCTCAGACTTAAGCCACCATCTCCTGCTGACTCACACAATGCCCCTCATTGTGCCCTTCTGCCCCCTGACTCCTCCAGGCAATGGATTCATCCCCCACCAATGCTGGCCCCTCTTGCGGTACACTGGGTGGGGGGGAGCTGGATCACTGTGGCATTTCCTGCAGGTGCATCGATAATTTGTCACTGCTGTACACCTGCAGCAAACCTGGGGATTTTGGTGCTGGGACCCTGACTTTTGCAGAATCTGGCACAGGATTCCTGGCACACCCGGAGTTTGCCACAGGCCTGGAACAATTCAACTTGCATCACTCTCTGGGCTCTTTAATAATCAAGCAAATGATTTGGTATTTGTGGACAGGATAACACCCTGATACAGTAGGATGATGGTAGCACTCTAGAGCTCCATGCCATTTTCCCACCCAATAAGATGGAGCTCAATGCCCCCTGCCACTGAATTCAGAGATGTCCAGAAGGAGAGAAATGGTACCCCCTAAGGGCTTACCATAGAAGAGTTCACCACTGGGCAGATAAGGGGGCTCCATGGAGTTTAGGTTGGTGATGAGTCTGGATGGTGGTCAAGACAAATAGAGGCTGTGGCCTGGAAGACTGGGGAATAAATAATAATCTGTAAAACAGGATATGTCATGGGTGGGCAAAAAAATATCAAACTTAAGTCCCAGCAATCTCCAGTGCCACCACCACCCCTCCCCTGACAATGAAATGCAATACTTGGAGCTCCATCCAGCGTGTGGCCAAACTCCTAATCCCTGAACTCTATATGTGGCTCTAGTAGTTCACCCCCCATTGCTGACAAAGATCCCCACCTTTAAATTCTATCCATCCCCCAAACTCTGAATACAGCACTGTGATACCATTTCTCGTGCACTGAAATATAGAGTATACTGGATGGGCAACTATGCACAGCCAGTGTGTTCTGCCACAGAGGGGTTCTGATTCCATCTGACCTCAAGAGCAAAGCTCGAGAGGTCCATGGGAATCAGAACCCCAAGGTGGCAGGACACACTGGTTATGAATAAAGTCGATCATCCTATATTTTCATAGTGTATAGTATTAAGTGAAATGTGTGCAGTGTGTTTTTTTCTCTTTCACAATGAAACTGACTTGTGCAGTTTCTAGAGATTCAAGAATGCTGTTCTACCACAGAAGGGTACAATCACATTCCATGACCTTTGAACTGTGGTACAACATCATTTGGAAAAAGATGGATTTCTATATAGAACAATACTCTACTACACTATAGTAGCATACCCTTCCCCTTTTCCTCTGAGTCCCCTGACTCCCTCCCCATGCCCCCATCTACCCCAGAACTCAGTTTGCTCCCTGGTGTCAAATGATCCAACTCCACCCCATTGAACACCTCAAACTTCTCCCCCTGACAGGAACTGTCATGACCCCACCACTTACTTCCTTGGCTGACCTCAGTCTAACTCACATTACAGTACTGCAAATCTGAAGTATTAATGAAACAGAAACGCTGTAAATGAAGTGGTTTGAAGTAATGGGAGTCAGCTGGTTGTAAACTGAAGAAATAAGTGGTGGGGCTCAGTTGGCCATTGTCAGGGATAGGGTAGGGGTAGAGGGATAGGGGGTCAAAAAGGGGGCACTGGACATATGGTTGAGCTGTGGATGGTGAGATAAAGGGGGTTACACTAGACACAAGGGACTGCTTGACTTGAGATTGCAGAGGGAGTGGGACAGTGGTCCCCAGAGACTGTTGGATATGGAAGGGGGAGAGATGCAGAGCCACAGGACACCAAGAAGCCAAGGAGTACTTGGCATAGGACAGGAAGAGGGACCAAATGCAACTTGATATTTTTTACCTACTAGTATGTACACTTTATTGGCTGAAAGGTGGCCAGTCAGATGTTACTATAGGTGAGGCTGCCATCATTCATTCATTCATTCATTCATTCATTCATTCATTCATTCTATTGCAGTCTACCGATGACTGAGCATGATCGCTCCACAGTGGGATAGTTTTATTTTTTTACAGGTAATCTGGCAGCAGTATACTCATACATTTGGGGATAAGGGTGAGAGGAGGGAGGTAAGGAGCTAGAGGGTGGGTAGGGTTGGAGTAAAACGAGAAGACAACACAGCTTTTACTGGGGAAGTGCTACTCCATCCGATGAATCTACACATATAGTAGTGGTACTTCACTGGTACTTCTGCCAGTAGAGTTCCACTATACATAGTTTCACAAGCAGAAGCTGGTAGTTCTCACAGCAAAAAAATATACCAAGGGACATTTTATTCTACATGAAGTTGAGAAACTATACAAAGTACTATGCATACTGTAACAAAGTTTCCTGACTTCGCACACACTCAGTGGGAAATGAACTCATGGAAACTTCATGAAGGTCATTGTAAAGCTAATTTATCTGACTTCACCAGCCTCTAACCTTAAACTGCAGCAGAAACTGTATGTACAACCTTTCAAAATGCCTCCAATAAGATTCAACATGGTCTACACATACAAGGCAGTTCCAGACATTAACATAACTGGGGGTTCTCTCTATTTTATGACTTTTGAAAATCCTGCTCAAAGTCTTTAAAATCTCTGTCTGCAAATTTGTATCCTAAAACCGCCATATTACAGGTTATTTTTATGTTTGCTTGTGCACATGTGTAAGAAACCTGTTGTGGCAGCTTGTTGGAGAAGCAGGTTGTGGAGGTGCGGCAGTGTTGTAGCCAGTACCGACACTGCTTCTTGGAGCTCATCTGTGTGTTACCAATAAAGGAGCACACTGGCTATGACAGTAGTCTGCAAGTGTACCACCAACGTGAAACAATTTTGCAGCTGCAATGAGGGAACGCCCCCTCATTGTAGGGCGTGCCTTGCCCGGTGTAATATTTCAATAAACATGGTGGTGGCTGTCATCGTCTGCCTCTCACAGTTCCCAGCAAGTTGACTTCAGGGATGCCCAATCCCCCTGTCAGCATGCCCCTCCCCAGTTCATTTGCTGATGGGGGAGCCCAATCCCTGTCGACATATGTGCTGTTTGCTGTGTTTTGTCTACCAAGGGGGTGCCCAATTCCCCTCGGCATCATCCCCCCCAACACAGACACATTTGCCGATGGGGGGGCCCAATCCCAATTGGCTTCAGTGCCCTGTCCCCAATCTGCCAAGGGGGTGCCCAATCCCCATTGGCATAATCCCCCGCCAAACACAGACATGCTTGCCAATGGGGTGCCCAATCCCCCTGTTGGCATGTTTGACCCGTCCCATCACATCAGCATTTTCCTGCCCCACCCAACCCCCATTGTGTGCCACTCTGGGAGCCCACCCTAGTGTGGCTAACATGACCCCCAAACTCTTACACCTGTAAAAACAGAAAACAGTTCATGGTGCTTTTTTATTTATTTTTTTATAACCTGAAACACAGAAAACGGTTCTTCACCATCGTGTCCCTTCCCCCAACCCTCCACCACCCTCTGTGCACCACACCTCCCCGCACTGCCCCTCACCCCATACTTACATCCGGAGTCTGGTGTGATGATCTTCAGTGGAGTGGGAACACTTCTGCACTCTTCAAAGCCGATCACAAACTGAAGAAATGCCAATAATCTGTATTATGGCATAAATGGGGGGTTTTCAACTTAGTCGAATATCTCAGCCATTTTTGTGACTTTTTGCCCCAAATTTTCAACATGGGGTTCTTGGGACCCCACCTCATGTACTCAGCCACTGTTATGTTATCATTCAATCCCAAAAGGTGATTTTGTGGTCACTGCATGGAATCACCTTCCGGAACTGATTAACAAAATGACAGTGTCACTGTTCATGAGGTGGGCTCTCAAAAAGCCAATGTTAAAAATTTGGTCTAAAAATGACTGTGTTACAATTTTTTTATATTTTGACTCCAGATTTTCAACATTACCATCTTTTTATTAGCATACAAACATACAAAACTTGCCAGCAGATAAAAGCCTAGAGGTCTATCAAGTCTGCTCGAATGTGCAGCTAGCACCCCTTATTCTGCAGCTGCCCCTCCATTCCACCCTTCCCCTTCATTAACCCTCCCCCTTGTCCTGTCCCATCCCCTTTTGAAGCAGTCCATTGTTCTACTGGATACCACTTCTGCAGGTATGGCAGCTCAGATTCAATGCAAAGAAGTGCAAGGTAATGCACACTGGAAACAAAAACCCAGGGGAAGCATACACAGTGGGGGGTGAGATACTGACAACAGTAAAAATGGAAAGGGACCTGGGGGTAATTATATCAGATGACCTAAAGGTAGGCAAGCAATGTGAGAAGGCAGTAAGGAAGGCTGGGGGGATACTGGGATGCATAGGAAGAGGCATCAATAGTAGAAAACTGGAAGTTGTTATCCCTCTGTACAGACAGTTGGTGAGACCCCATCTGGAGTACTGTGTGCAGTTCTGGAGACCCCATCTTGGCAAAGACATAGACAGAGTGGAGGCTGTTCAGAGGAGGGCAACCAAAATGGTGCAGGGTCTGCACCAGAAGACATACGAAGAAAGACTAAAGGAGCTTAATATGTATACCCTTGAGGAAAGAAGGGAGAGAGGGGACATGATAGAAACTTTCAAGTACCTCAAGGGAATCAACAAAGTCCAAGGCGGTAGCATCTTTCAGAAAAAGAGATGTGCAAGAACAAGGGACACAATTTGAAGATAGAGGGGGGACGGCTCAGAGGTAATGTGAAAGTATTTTTCACAGAGAGGGTTGTGGATGCATGGAACAGCCTCCCTGAGGAGGTCATGGAGTCAAGAACAGTGGAGGAATTCAAAAATGCATGGGACAGACATAAGGCAGTCCTAGTGGGTGGTAGGAGGAAGTAAGCTGTTGGTTAACTAGGATCTGCAGCTTATCTGTTAAGTAGGAAAATGGGCAGACTAGGTGGGCCAAGCGGTCCTTATCTGCCGTCAAATTCTGTGTTTCTATGTTTCTATGGCCTCTGGTGTCCCTCCCCTCCCTTACTTTGAACAGCTCCTCTGTACCTGTCTTGTTTATTCCTTTCATATACTTAAAGGTTTCAATCATGTCCCCCCTTCCCTCCTCTCCTCCAGTGAGTACATGTTCAACTACCTCAGCCTCCTCTCATATGATAAGTCCTCCAGCCCCTTGATCATCTTTGTCACCCTGCGCTGCACCCCCTCCAGTAACTTAATGTCCCTCATCAGATACATGTGCCAGTACTGCACGCAGTACTCCAGGTGCGGTCTAACTAATGACCTATACATTCTTGACTTTACAAGTCCTCGTGAACAGTACAGGTGTCATTTTTCACATCCTGCCTGAAATGTGTTTTTGTACCTGTGGCACCAAATGGTGCAGTCACTATGAAAAATTACCTTTTGGCTAATGAACTGATAGTGTCACTATTCATGCGGTGGGGTCACAAAAGCCCATGTTGAAAACTTGGAGTGAAAATACCAAGAAATGCCCAGGGCATTAGGGTCTCCCACCATAATGCCCTAATCTGTAGGGACTGACAGGTGTCAGGGGTGTGACTTGGGATTGTCAACAGTAATGCCATTCCACCCTCACCCCCACTCCCACCCCCACCCTGCAGCCAGTGACAGGCATCAAGGTGTGTCTTGGACTCTTCGGCCCCAAAGTTCAACCCATTCTCCTATACTGCACACATTTCAGCATATTTCCTCATGGAATGGGGTGAGTGTAAAGCCTGAACACCCCAAGGAACACCTCAACACTTGCAGGTGTCTGCAGGGTAGGGTGAGGTGAAATGATGTGAGCCTTATGGGCATTGACCCAAATGCACACTCCAATGCCTGTCCATCTCTGCAGGGTGGGGGTGGGGCTGGCGTCAGTTCAATACTTCACTGCCATTCCTATTCTACATCTGTCTAACTCCTGCACTTCCAATGCTAATGCCAGCAACCAAACATTCTGCAGTGACAAATGCTTGTTTTAATATCTGAATCTTTTGCATCTTTCTACAGACAAGTTGCTGATAAAGTACAACCAGTATGTTTCCAGTGTATCAGTGGTCTTTAATTGTCAGCATTCATTTAATACTGTCAAGAATTAAATGGTTTGTTATGGGGATTGTACTCAACGTATTTGCCATATAATCTGGCAGAGCTGGTCTTTCATTATTTCTCACATCAATTGGTCAAGTGCAGTCTTCCATCATTTCATCATCAGCCACATCTTTTGGAAGGTTATTCATGTCTACAATGTTAACACCATTGATCAAAATAGGTACAGCATCTATGATTTTACTAGCAATCAAAGCATTCTTCATTATAATATCAGCTTGACCAAAGTAAACTAACTCATTTCACCGTGTAACCTCTATTATATTTTTTTATCTTGAGTTTTAGATTTTAGAAGTGTTTTTAACCATATTGCAAAGATATGTCTGCACCCATGATGCCTTTCCAAGCCAAAATCTGAGCTTGTCATGGGATAATCATCATTCAGTATTTAATTTTGTTAGGATCTTTTTTCATACTCATTTATTGTTTTAAAAACATTAAATATTTTGACAGAACAACTATAATACCTAGCAAAAAATTTCCAAGAGACAGGTTTTAAAACAAATAATACTGTAGTATCAAGATTTAGTAATAATTGTTAAAGGACCTTTAACATACAAAATGCAAGTACAGTATACTGCTTAGTTCAACTTTCTGCAACATCTTAAGAATCACACACATAAAATAGTCATTGAACTTGGTAAGGGGTTAAAAGGTCTTCATAGGTCACCAATCAGCACATATTTACACCTTATTGTTCAAAGTTGATCAGGCTAATCAGTTTCATCAGATGCTACCTAGTGGTGTGCCTGACACTGTGATACTGTGGGACATAAAAAAGAACAGCAATCAACCAAGTGAAACAAGAGCAGAACAAGCAGGGAAATAATAATAAATAAAAACAAAAATGTGCCTGTTCAGAAATATAGACCCTCAATCTGTCAATCTGAGTGAATAATATTTTATTTAAATTTACTCATTTATAATGTCAGAATATGAAATATAGCTATCACAACTGAATATATAGCATGAAACATAATGCACAAATCAGCAAAATTAAAGAGCTGCAGAATCTATGCACTATACAGATTTTTATATGAGCATCTCTTGATTTTGAGTACTCAGTTACTGTAAGTGGACTATTAAAGGAGTAGTACACCCAGAATTTGCAAAAACATATATTGTGCAGAGTGTTTTGATTTGTGTGTGAAGTCCTAATGTGTCCTTCCCTCTGTCTGCCATTAGGAGTTTTTCCTAAATTAACCTGCTAGCTTTATAGTAGTTTTATGACTCCTGCAGATTGCCATTTCAGCTAAATTTATTGCTTTCCTTGTTCCTACAATGCATGTTTTGTCATGTGACAGTGATGTACAGTCAAGCCTGCCAGGATGAAGCACAGTGTCACAGGTTTACTGCATGACAAAAGGGACTAACTACCATTATACAATGGCAAGAAAAAATCCTGGACTCTGATTGGTCAGTCTTAAACTGGACCAGTGATGTTATCCCAGTACAACACCATGGGTCTAGTCTCAGCTTCACTGTGAACCTGCAGATGAGCATTTGGTTGAGCTTTTGATTGATTGTTTTATGGAGCTTTTGATTGATTGTTTCATCTTCTCTTAAAAAACAAAAATATTTTTCCACACAAAACATCTTTAAAATTATTTTTTTTATTCTGTATAACAACGAGCCATTGTATAATAGCAATAATTCCCTCCAGGGTGTGTGTCATTTGGGATAATGTCATGCCTCAGTCATTGGATGCACTTGGCCTGCGGCCTCATGCCCAGCCACCTGAGGCATGACATTAACCCAGCATGACACACCCGGTCGGGCATTATTGCTTAATTGAAATTGCATTGTTTGCTGCAGTAACTCTACTGAAGAATTCTGCAGTGCTGTGCTTTATCCTGCTAGGCACCACTGTAGCCGGGACCATAGATTCAGCAGCAAGCACTGCTTTACAATTAGTTAACAACAGTAGAGGCAGCTATAGTTTAAAAACTATATAGAGTTCAGCTTGGTGACTACCATCATTGTAAAGGTCTTTTTGTTGTGAACAATTGTGACACTGATTGTGTATTTGTAACTGTCAAGGATGCCTCCTTTTCTCCCCACCCCCTTCTTTGGACATTGTTTTCAGGAGCTAGCAATGTGTCTTTTATTTTTAAGTCTGTTGCGCAACAGCATTACATTTTTTGTTGGTATCACAAGTGTGGGTGTAGTCTGGCCACCTACACGTCACGCTTATGTTTAGGATCTTTCTGCATAATTTCTTTTTATTTTTATTCACTTCGCTACCTCCTGCAAACAAAGTCCTTTCCCCTTCTCGTTATTAGAGTTTCAAAATGAATAAGAATGTAAGTTGTTTCTTTTTTTGAAGGTTAATGCCCCCGTTTAGAAAGAGATAGTTTATTTGTTAAATGCTAACTCTTTCGGTGGTCACCCCCCGAACGTGCGCACGTTCGAGGAGGGACTTCTGAACCGGAGATTTGTAACCAGATAAAAAGAAATGACTTCTAGCGGTTTTACCTCTCGAAGATGCGAGAGGTTAAACATTTCACTACTCAACACTAGACCCAAAAAGCCTAACCTCCTCTAGCCTTGTTCGCTTTGTTTGGTGAGTCGCATTTTGGTCTGTAGTGCTGTTGGGTGGATTTTTGTTTGACGGTAAAACCGTGTTTACTGTTCGCCTACTGCGGTAGTCAGTATGGCGTTTTGAGCGTGGAGCAACTCGCTTTTGTTTTCCTGTGCAATAAAAGAATTCCATGAGAGAAGTAAAACACAGTTCCCGTTGGAGACAGGAATATTTAAAAACATGTTTGTATTTTGACAAATGAACAAGAGTCAATCTAATAATTTAAATATTGAAGAGAGGAAATGTTGCAGAGTTTAAAAACTGCAGACAAATGGATTTAGATTTCTATTTCCAGCTAGGTTTCTTTGGTTATGTTTAAAGTATGTTTTTTTTTTTTTTTTTTTACTTGACCTGTTCCATTACTGCTAACCCTCCTTCCTGCTTCTTCTTCATTTTACTTCCTTCTGTCTAAGAGCCGGCTGGCCCTTTTTTGTTAATATTTATAATGTATACTAGGTGGGAGGAGTTTCTACTGTGAAATTAATTTTTGTTTTGTTTTAAAAATAATGTTTAAAGTATTGGGAATGATTTCATACAGCATCCGAATAGATTTGTTGTAGGTTGAAATAAATATAAACTAGTTTAAGTTAAAAAGTATATGTTTTGTTTAAAAGATAGGAGGAGTTTCAGGTCACATGATTATTCTCCCCTATAAAATAGGCTCAAATGTTAATGGAAGTCAGTCTTATGATGGTCTTCTAGACAGTGACATTGCTCTAGCTGCCTTCTAGAGCTCTATCTATGAGGATTGCTGAATTTTGTTTTTATTTTATTCGTTTGAAGTTAGCTGTAATTTGAGCCTGTATTGGATTACTTTAAATAAATACTTGGACATCTGAGTTCCAGTCCAACACCTTTGGAGTTGTGTTTTGCCTTCTATCCCAACACTTCCACAGTAACATGCATAGTTTTCAAGATATTTACATTTGTTTGGCATGTCTACTAGAGTGTTCACTCAGAGAGAAAGAAAAACAGTCTGCTGTTTGCAAGTGCATCTGCACACAAGCCAAATAAACCGAAATATATCAGAAACTTTACAAGCTACACAAAAACGACCAGCAGCAAAAGTTGTACAGGATGAAAAGACATTTACAATGAGGGTAGTCACTAAGCTGAACTCTGTATACTTTTTAAAATATAAACATTTAATTTACCACATTACCATGTTTTTTTAACCAAATTTCCCACTTCAGATGGCAAACATTTAAAACCTTATGGAGTTCAGCTTAGTGACTACCCTCATTGTAAACTTCATTTTGTCCTGACCAACTTGCTGTTTATTGTTTTGTGTAGCTTGTATAGTTTTCAAGATATTTAGATTTGTTTGGCATGTGTGCAGATGCAGTTTGTTCTCTTTGAGGGAACCCTCTAGGAGAGATGCCAGACAAATCTAAATATCTTGCAAACCATTCAAGTTACACATACACAACCAGTGTCACAATTGTTCAGAACAACAAGACCTTTACAATGAGGACAGTCACTAAGCTAAACTCAGTATAGTTTTTAAAATATAGCCATCTCTACTGTTGTGTACTAATTCTAAAGCAGTACTTGCTGCTGAATCTATGGTCACGGCTACATCACTGTCACATGAGACAGGATGCATTGTAGGAACAAGGAAAGCAATACACTTAACGGAGATGGAAATCCCCAGGGGTCATAAAACTGCCATAAAGCTAGTAGGCAAATTTAGGAAAAACTCCTAATAGCAGACAGAGTGGAGGACACAATAGGACTTCACACACAAATGAAAACACTCTGCAAAACATATCTTTGCAAATTCTGGGTGCACTTCTCCTTTAACCCAGAGTACTAGTCATTTATTCATTTCTGAAAAATTGAGGCCTATTTAGTTTTATCCATTTAATGTGGATTTTATTGGGATTTTCTCAGATCTAGTAAGGTTTTGTCAACTCATACAGAATCTGACAATTAAATAGAAAAAAAAACAAGAAATTAGCACAGTTAGTCATTAGTCATTAATCATTAATAAATGGTTCACAAAGTAATAGCTGTAGAATTTTAAATACAAAATTCAACTTACTGTAAGGAGCACTACAATACTAATGCTAAAACAACTCACCACTGTATATATCAAATTCAGTTGGTGTACACCTAGACTCCCACAGTCAATTCTCCATTCAGCGGTTGATTCTTTAGCGGGGCCACATCAAGCAAAATGAGTGATTTATCTAAAATAATGAATGACTGAAAGACAGGATACTGTCAAACAAATGCTGGGTAAAACATCAATCCTGCTAATGCCTCCTTTTAGATGTGTGTAAGTCCCAAGGTTTGAATATATCCTGTATGGCATGCTGGACAAAAAAAGGTCAATCAGCTTGCCACATATTTGCTTCCACTAACCTCCTCCCCACTTTTTTTTTTTTTAATTTTCTCTTTTTCCCTTGGCAGGACCCCATCTTTTTTCCATCAGCCCTGGTCACGGCTCCCAGAGACCTCCACCACTGTCTATGGCTGCTGAGGTCCCTCAGTCACCCCCGGCTTACCCCCCCAGAGGGTGGGGCCATGGCCACCTTCCTCGGTGACCACGGAACCAATGTCTGGTCAGGGACCTGCAGCAACAGTGATGTGGTGAGGTCCTCCGGGGAGGGATTCATATGCACAGTGGTCCTTGCCCACCTCAATTTTTCCTCCATTTTTTGTTACAGAGGCAGGGATATACAATGACGCCAGCGTCGGCCCCACCTCCCAGAACTGTACTCGTCGGATGCCTGAGATCCCCTGGCCTCCACCAGGAGTCCTCAGTGCACTGATCACTTCCCTCACCCTTCCCCCAGAGAAGGAGAGCAGTCCATAGGACGCTCCATCCTTCTCCCCCCCGGCCAGACCTCTGACAATCCGGGTCCGTTCCTGAACCGGGGGTTGCCGGTGTCGCAATCGGAAATCCCACCGCTGCGTCAATGGGTCAATGACCAAAAAAAAGGAATCGGAGATAAAAACATTAACCTCTCCTTTAGTCTTTGAAGCTGGCTAGAGCACAATGTTTAGTCAAATTAAATGAAAACAAAAACAGAATACCATAAAATAAGAGAAATTACCTAAAAACAATCAGTAATTTCTTCTGTGCTCTGTGGCCTGCACTGGCTTCTACTTACAGTAGGTGTCCCGACACCTTCAGGTGAGCACTGTTAGCATACAAGGCTATACATGGATTAGGACTACAAAAAAACAGCGCGCACACCAGGTACTATAACTGTGACAGATTTTGCTGGTGCAAAAACCATCAACCAGTTACCTCTACATATCAACTCAAATGAGTCTTCCTCAGCCCTTGAAAAGACTCATTACGAGTTCAGGCTCCTCTCAAGGGTATCTGGTCAGTGGTTCTTTGCCAATAAAAATATTCACAGTTATAGTACCAAGTGTGTGCTGTTTTTCTCTAGTTTTTATTTCTTTGGTGCACAGCAGCACCTTTAGCAGCCAGGTGTGCTTCTGCCCTTCTGCTTTGTTTTAGTCCTACATGGACTGGGCTCTATCTACTTTTAAGGACTCTTAGCATTATATACACATGTTTTTTCCTCTCCACTTCACTGATGACAATCTCCAGACTGTCGTGTGATCCTGCCTGAGACAGGCCATATCGCTTTCTCTGTGGTGACTCCACTATTGTGGAATATACTACCATTGCGTTTAAGGAAATAACTCTCAGTGGAGACATTTAAAAAGGGGCTAAACATAATTCCTGTTCATTTAGGCATTTAATTCCAGTTAATTTTAATTGAAGTTGCACCCTTTGCTTCTTGTCCACAGCTATTTTAAAGTTAAAGCTTTGTTTTTTAACATAGGTAATTTATTTTATGAAATAATACTATGTGAGTTTATTTATATCATACTTTTCTGATTCTTGCAATTTTTAATCTGTTGTTGTGAAGCACACAGAGCCCCTGGAACTGCGTGTTATATTAATAAATGTTGCCAAACCTTACCTACCTACCTTTCTTCCTTCCTTCCTTCCTTCTTAGATATAAAACATCTCCTGAATGAATAAAAAGAACCTACGGCTTCACCATTTATGAAGGAGATAAAGCATGGTGAGGAGGAAATCTTTTCATTGTCACAACACTAATCATAACCAAAAAAGATGGAGATTTCCGAGTCAGCACTGCACAGGTTGCAAAAAGTTTGGATGCATTATACATGTTTGTGTTGCAGACACAAGGGATATCGAAAACCTTCCGTCAGGACCAGAACCGGGAGAGCATGCTACTGCACCAGCAACTTAGATACTGTATAAAAAGAGTGATGTGGTTTCTAAAATACAGTTTAGAACATTATGTGGTACATTTACCAATGTGTCTTTTATACCCCTTGCTACTGTATGTTTATATTTAATTTATTATTCCAAAATTAAAAGAAAAGGAGCAGTATTGTAATTATCTAATGTGGCAACTATAATATTGTCTCCTGAATCCCCCCCCAAGGAATGATGGATGCCACACCATTTTTACTTGTTGGTTGCTTGTTGGCAAATTTGTTCATGGCACAAAGACTATATTTACAACTCATATACTTTAGAATTCAAAATTCAAAATTTACATCCAAATTTTTTTCCAATGTTCTGGTTCCAGCCTCTGTCCTTCTTCTGGTCATTTCTTCTATCTTGCTTTCAGAGCCTGGACATTGTAAATCTGGCCCCCTCTTCCACACCAGAACCAGGCCGGTTCCCCATACCCGGGCTTTCGCCCTCCAAACCCAGATACTTCTGATTCCAGTGCCTGGACCTATCCCCCTCCCCGCTTTTACCACCACATCTGGGTTCTTTGTCCCCAGCCCATGTATCCTACCCCTCCCCTTTCTTCCCCCGCTCCTCCTTTTTCTTTCTTTCTTCCACTGCCCTTCCTCCAGCTAGCGACGGACGGAGGGGCTCCCCCTTTGCAGGCTAGTATCTAAGTCCCTCTTTGGCTATCTGGGTCACTAGCTCCCCAATAAGCCATAGGAACCAACACATCTCAAACTCCGACAGGTGGACACCATCCGACCTGTACACTGCAGGCTGGAAGAAAGAGATGTCTCTGTGCAGCAGATGCACTCCCCCAATCTCTATTATCCCCTTGCCCACCCTCCTATTTAAACGCTTTCTAACTTTTTCAATCAGCCAGACATCCCTCACCCCCCTCCATACCCACCAGGAAGTGATTTTGGACAAGCCGATTATCACCTTCGGCCACCACCCTCTTAACTTTTCTAATCTCCCATAATGTTCTGCCATACTGCCCCCCCATGGCAGTCTCCCTAGATCGTTGCCCCCCAGGTGTATAATGATGCAATCCAGGGTGCGTCACCGCAATTTTAACATTTCCATCAAAGGCATGAACTGTGCCCATTTCGTCATCCTAATGCCTTTCCATAGCACCCTGGTGTGCTGTACGTTGTATCTGAGCTCCGCTCCTCTGGAGGTGGAAACCACAAACCTTTCAGCCCAATATATGAAAGAATTCCTCACTATCCAGATCTTTCTCTTGTAGCCTGCCATGGAAACAAAATAAACAGTGTGAGTTGTTGTTATTTTCTCACATACCTCTTGTAGCAGCTGGACCTCCAGCGCCCCACCTTTTGTATGTCTGTCACTGCACCCCCTTTTTCTGCTGCCTCCATTGCTATCCCAATCCGAAATGAATGCAGGGCAAACTTTTTGGGGTCCTCTCCCAGGAATGCCAGTGCCTTCTTCAGGACTGCCCCTACCTGAAACCCTATGACAGGGGAACCATCCCCATGCTGGAACAGCACCCCCCATCCCTCCCCTGAAACCTCCTATATTCCTCTAGTGCCCCCACAGCACAGCTGGCCTACTGGGATCTTACCAGCAACACTTGGGTCCCCCTCCCCCCTTGATCCATTTTGGACCTGGCCAAGGTGATGACTACCTTGTCCTGTCCCCACCGGGCCTCCTCATGCTGTAACACCTGCTCAGCGGCCATCTTTTTTGGGGGCACCACCTCCCCTATTCGGAATGCGCCTGCTGCCATGACTGCAAACACAGCCCAGAACAGCACCCCTTCCTGTGCTGATGTGTATACTTTCTGGGTGACCCCTAAGACCCTTACCAGCAAATCCCCCCTTATGGGTTGTCTCCCATCCACCCTGGCCAGTTGGCCCCACCGCCAACCAGCCACCGTGCGCTTTATTGTCCTGTGAGCCCCTACATCAGGCCATCCTTTGTCCTGGCATACCCAACTGATGCCAGCCAAGTACACCAATATCGTGGCATGGGCCATCCCTTCCTCCCACATTTCTACCACAAACCTCTTTACCTGTTTGTCCAGGGCCAGTTCGGCCCTGTCCCACCCATGCTTCCTTCTGAACTCTTGGAACGTTGCCCATCCTGCCTCGTATGCCCTCAATGTGTTGGCTGCCCAGGTCCCCGGATACAGCACCCTGGCTGTGACCCTCCAGCTTCTCACATCTGGTTGGGTATCCTGGTCCTGTGTGGCACTGCCTGAGGCATCAGCTCCCAAAACCTGTCGAGCTGTAATCAGGAAAGACTGTCAGCCACCTCATTCTTCAAACCCTCAATGGGCTGCGCTTTGAAAGATATGCTCAACCATAGTCCCAACAGGACCAGTCGTCTGAGTAGCTGCCCCACCGTCTCTGTCCCCCCCTGTCTATTAATGACCTCTACCACCCCTTTATTATTACACCAAAACAAAATGCATTTACCCTGCATCTTATGCCCCCATATCTCCAGAGTCACCCATACCGGGAAAATCTCCAAGAATGTGATATATTTTAACCACCCTTTTTCACCCCATGATGCTGGCAAGGCTCTGACATCCAAGACCCCATTCCCAGGGCCCCTGACGCATCTGTGAGTAGCTCCAGATCTATGCTCCTTTCCCATTCTTCCTGCAAGAATGTCACCCCATTGTTGCCTTTGAGAAGCTCCTCCCATTCCCGAAGGTCCTCCTGCACCCCTCTCAGTACATTCACCCAATAGTGCGTTAGCCGGGCCTTCCCTGTTGCCCTCCCCAACCTTCTTGTGATGGCCCTGCCTGGGCTGATGGCCTTACAGGCAAAATTAAGGTGCCCCAACAGTTGCTGTATTTGTACCAGCAGCACCCTCCACCTCCCCACAAACTGGTTGACCAGGCCCCTAAGGTGCACCACTTTGTCCCCAGGTAGCCGAAAGCAGCCCTCTTCTGTGTCCACTTCTATGCCCAAAAATTCCAACTTATGAGTGTGGCCCTCCATCTTGTCCTGCGCCAGTGGTATCCCCACCTGCTGGCACATTGCCTCAACATCCCTTAACATCCTTTGTGCCTCGGCCTTGGACTCCCCGATGAGGAGGAAATCATCCAGACAGTGTACCACCCTCCTGTGCCCATAATGGGCCCTGAACACCAATTGCACCCAGGTGCTTAATGTTTCGAAAGTGGAACACGCTACCGAGCACTCCATGCACATGGCAGTGTCAAAATACGAGCCCCCTTGGAACTGAAAGCCCAACAGGTCCCAATCATTGGGCCGGACTTGTAACAGCCAAAAAACTGCCTCTATGTCCATCTTGACCAGCTATGCTACTTCAATCACCCTGATCAATCCTACTGCCTGCTTCAGTGAGGCTCATGACACTACCCTAAGGTGGTCGGGTATGCCCTCGTTCACTGAGGAGCCCTTAAGGTAGGATAAATGATGTATCAAGCAGAATTCCCCTGCCACCTTTTTGGGGACAATTCCCAGTGGGGACACCCAGAAATGCTCACATGGTGGGTCCCCCAGTGGGCCCTGCACTCTGCCTGCCCTTATTTCCTTCTCAATCTTGGCCCCCATTATTTCCTCTTTCCATTTTACTGACCCTAGATTTTTGGCCCACATCCAAGTTCTCTCTCCTTTAAAACCCAAAGGGAAACCCCCTTTGAAACCTGCCCTGAGCAGTTCCACTGCCACCCTATTCGGGTAATCTGCGGTCCACTCTGCTACCACTGCCTGGGCAATGGGAGTGCACGCCAGCGCATAACCCCATCGACCCTTTGCATTCCACTCTAGCTCCAACCCCTGGGAGTATAGTGGTGCCCTCGCTGCCCGCCCTACTGGCCACCTCCCTGCCCCCGGGCACCCCAAAAGGACTGATCATGGTATTGCCCCCCTTGCTGCCCCCCTCTGTCCACTCCCTGCCAGCAGCTGGAGACTGGGTGCAACCCCCCGCACTTGGAGCAGATGTGTCAAAACTTACAATTGCCCCACATGCATGTGGCCTTGTTGTAGCCTAGCCCCAACACTCCTTGACCAGTGCGATGGTCGTGGCCTTCTTTGCTTGCTCCCTGGGTCCGCTCCCTTCCCCGGATAGCGTCCTTACCCATAACTCCTAGTGGATGCAGTCCCACCTCAAATCCCCTTTAGCAGCGATTTTCTTCTGGAATGCCTCATCGTACTTGAACCACCCTTATCCGACTTTTGCCTTATACGCATCCCTGATAATGGACATGTACGTCAGCAGGGAAATGGCGAGCTCTGGCTGTTTTCCAAGCACCAGTGTGCTGTATATGATGACACCCTCTTGCCACCTGTCAATGGTCTTCCCTTTGTAATTTGCCTCCTCCATCTTGTGGCACACCACTGCCAGGGCTACCGCCATTTCTGACTTTCCCACTGACTCCTGCTCGTACCTCATGACCGTGTCCTCATCCATCAACCCGAAGATGTCCCCATACTCCCCCTTCCATATCTTTTCTTTTATGGGCACCAGGATGTGGTCCCCAACCAAGCATCCTGGGAGCCCATCGTATAAATTTTTTGTTGTCCCCTTGGCCCCCTTCCCTTTTCCACCCCCGCTCCTTTGTTCTTCAAGGCCTGCATGGCCTGCTCCATTTTCTCCAACTCTGCATCACCCATATCACCCAGGAGTCCCTCCAAATACTCTTTCAGCCCATTTTCATCCGAGAGATCCCTGCCATTCTTACCACCATCCAGATTCCTGTCATCTGGTTCCGGTGCAGGCAGCAGTGCGGGGATCGGTGTGGGCTGTGGAGCCTCCTATCTGGGTCTCTTGCTCCCTGTTCCCCTGCCCGGGCACTCTTCTTACTCCTTCTGTTTTTTCAGGGCCTCCTCCTCCTCTGCCTCCCATTGCTTTGCTGCTGCCACCAGCTCTGATATTTGCCCCATCAGTTTAGATGCTTCTTGCATCAATTTTTTGCTGGACAGTTGGGCTCACTTATGTGCCATGCTGCTTCGTATATCACTGTGTTCAGTGGGGAAAAACACTTGTCCAGCCATACATGCACCTTCAACAAATGAAAAACACATGCCATCGTTGTAATACCTGGAGGCCTGGGGGAACTGAACTGTGGTCCCGGGTCTCCTTCCATGCTGTGTGCTGAAGCCCTAGCCCCTCCCCATGGAATTGGCTCAATAAGGAAACCATCTGTCGGGCCACTCTTAAACACTGGCTCTTGCCCAGGTTGTACCTGAGGCCTTTGAGTTTCCTTGCCCTTGGAGGTAACCCTCCCTCCACTCGAATGCACTGCCAGCTCTCCCTGGCTGTGGTACCATGCTTCCCCATGCCTGAATGCATGTGGCCCCCTGCGGATCGCCCCCACCACTTTGCAGCCACAGCCTCTCCCTGCTCTGGGGCCTTCAACACACCTGCGCCTGGCCCTCTTATGCCTGGGCCTGCCCAGATCTCTCAGTGTGCCCTCCATGCTCCAATGCTCCCACCTCTGTCCAGAAGCAGAGCTCCCCCCCCTTAAAAATCATGAGGTGGCTGGAGGCCCTTGGCCCCTTCCATCCTTCACATACATTTCCACCACCCCTCTTACTGCGCCGGCCCAAAACCTCCATCCATTCAACAGGCTTCATGAAACAGGGAAACTTCCCCTAAAATCCTCCTTTTTGCAAGCATCAAACCCACAACCAGTAGCCCGCGGTAGCATCTATCTCCTGTTCCACTGCCTAATGGATTGCACAAGCTGCACACAGCAAGAGAGGAAAAAATCCACCCCCCTAGGCAGCACCGGGTCACGTGGCCTCCTGCTCTCCTCACTCCCCACATACGCTAAACCTGCACCCTCCTCTCAATTCCCCTTGCCCCCCCATAGCTCAGCCGAACGGCCTGTTGCTTCTCCCCACTCATCGTGCTGCGCTGGGAGCCCACATCTCCAGACCCCATGGCATCCTGGGCCTCGCCATCAACACCGAGTTCGTAGGTGGCCTCCGTTGTGTCCCCCACGGCCTTCTGAGACTGCTACAGCGAAGCAGAAACACCTGCTTCCTTTTTGCCCAGACCCACCACAGTGGGAGCAATTCTTGAACCCCCCCATGTGAGTCAATGCCTGGGGCCTGCCCGCCCCCAGTACACCAAACCGTGTTTGTATCTCACCACCCCATCTGCTCCAGACCTCCCCATGTCTGCCCCATAAAGTCCAAGCAACTCCCAAGATGCCAAGGAAAAACACACAGGGCCTCTCTGCCCCCTGTGCTGCCAAAACAAAAACAACAAAACCTCCAGTCATATTTATCACTCATAAGGCACTCCAACAATGCCAGATGCCAGGGTGTTCCACACAAAGGCCCCACGTGGTCTTCCGTCCTGAAGGATGCGCTTGCATTGCACCACCTACATCTATGGCCAACATGTATTTTGCTTCATATTACCAAAGGAAAATGGCAAGAAAACCTTTGCCACAGCTAAAGGGGTGTCTTCCACCACCTCCTGCCTTCCCATGCTGCTACTCATCATACCTGCAACCAGGCCTCCACCATAGATGCTATCCATGTCCTGATAACCACCCAGCTCTCAGCATTCTGCCTCCCTGCTTAAACAAACGCCTATCATTCCAAATGGCTGGCACATTTCTTGAATTTAAACACAATCTGGTTTTGCAGTGTTTCTGTTGCAATCTTTTCTTTTTTTTTTTTTATAACTTGTCTCCTGTCCCACGTCATGCCACCAAAGCTCCACCAACCTGCTCTGCCTTTGCAACTACTTCAAGCCATCACCTACCTGGGGTAGGCCCTACCTCTTGTTGCAATGACTGCAAATCAAATTTCAACACTAACTGGCCATGGTGGATGGTCCACAGGTCTTCAGTTCTTAAACATCAAGCAGTGACTGGCTACATAGCCTTCTTTGAAAGCATGTGACTTTAAAAGTTCTTCTCTCTGCAGTATAAACCTATCAAAATTTTCTGACACTAGCCTCTTGAAGCCTGATGCCCAGCAACAGTTTTACTTTTATTTATATATAAATTTATTTTTTTTATTTTTTTTTTTACAAAAACATGGCCAAAAACAAACCTTAGCCTTCAGACCATGTGGCCAACGGCCTAGCTGTACAAAACACTTGCTCTCTCTCAATATCAATCACAAACCTACTGCAAACCACAGTAATGCCATCATAGTACATATTATCATCCTTATTCTTATGTAAACTGCTTACTGTACTAGATGAGAGACAACAAAAGCAAACCTGAGCTTGTCATTTGGGCCACATGGCTACAGGCCTAGTAGTTCTTTGTGCCTTACCTCACTTGCCAAATGATGTGCTGAGTTCTGTTTCAAGAACAATTCCCAGCAAATGAGGCCGTCCTGCCTGAGATCTGGCCTAATATACCCCTAATAGGTCCCTGGTCAGCACCCCTTTGGGCTCCGCCCCTCAACCAGTCCCTGAGGCTCTGGCTTGACCTTGTCGTTTTACCCTTCCCTGCCTGATGATGTCACCAGGCTCCTCCCCCTCTAATCCCCTCCCCTCTCCCCCCACCCCCACCCGCTCCTATTCACATCTTCCTGGTGGAGGATCACTGGACAACCTGGCTTGCATTTCATTGGCAATCCCCATTGTCATTTGGGATTTCCCTAGTGGAATGATGACTCACACATTGTCTTAGATGATCAATTGGCTACTCTTTTATTATATCCCACCTTCAGCTTAACAAACATTGATCACTTACATTAATTAAATCATTCATTTACAATACATTTACATCTACGACTTTGTCCATATTCACATGTCTGTACATTATTATTGACTTTTCCCAATCATATCCCATGTCCCCCATAATTTCCACTGCTTGTTATCTTTTCTTGGGCTCAGATGTGTAACTCGATACCCTTCCACATTTTGTCACATGTCCTTCAGTCTCTTCTCCTTTTGGGCTCGGGTGTCTAACCTAATTTTTCCTCCTGCCCTCTGGGGTGATGACCCCATGAGGTGACTGACCCAGCCAGATGTTAACCCAGCCAATGCCTGGCATTTACAACCCTGTTCCCCCTGGACCCTGTCACTCCCTTCCTGGAGTGTCCAGTGTATCTTCCCCTCCCTGTTCCCCTCTTTGTCCCATGTCATGTACCCCTTCATCCCTCTCCTCCTGGCCCTCTCGTGTCATGTGTTTCTTATCATTTTAACACCTCCTTGTTGTCCTCTGTCGGCAACCCCTGGGGCTCCCCACCACCCCATTGCCCTCGTGCGGCAACCCTGTGGCATACACCATTTTGGTCTGTCTGCTGGCATCCTCTCCCTGATAACCCAGGCCTCCATTTGCTATTCCTTGCCCCCTTAGTTCTCATTCTCTTCCTTTTGTCTCTAAATTGGGTGGGGGGGATCTGAAATTCTCATCAAAAAGTGAGAGGAGCCTTGGGCTGCATACCCCATATACTCCCCTTTAGTCTCTCTCCTACCCTCCTACTTGGCCAATCAGTCATACCCACCTGTCTGTGAATCACTGCCCTTGTCACCTTGTCCCTCCTCTTACCTTTCTTTCTCTCCCACCTTGCCCACCTGTCTCTCACCCCCCCCCCATGTTCACTTCAGGAAATCCCTGACAATTATGGTTGCTTTTCATTGTCCTACCCCTTTAACTTGATACCCTGCCCTGTATTGTCTAATGTCTTTCTGTGTCTTCTTCTTTTGGGCTCAGATATTGGGCCAATTTCCCCCCCTGCCCTCTGGGGTGATGATCCCATGAGATGCCTGACCCAGCCAGATGTAAACCCAGCCCATGCCTGACGTTTATTACCCTGTACCCCTTAGACCCTGTCAGTCCCCTCCCAGTGTATCCAGCATGTCTTCCCCAACCCCCCTTCTTCCCATTAGTACATCTCCAGCTCCAGGATGGAAGATGTGCTTCCCCCCAACCCTCCCTCTCTTCTTTCCCACTCTTCTACGCCTCATCTATCTTTACATTTATTTATTTATTTGTGAAATCAGTTTACAACCTTTGAGCCAGAGGCTCGTTTCCAAAGGTACCTCATCACATTAAAGACATACATAGAGTTTTAGGTTACATAGCACAGGTTTGCTAAAAATAGGCGTTCATCAGAGGCGCCACGTCACACTGAGGTCAGACAAAATACATATAGGTTACAGGGTACAAGTAATTGAGACAGGTGTTACACAAGTTGATATCAAAAATTGAGCAATCTAATTGGCATACCATAAAACAGCAGGCACTGGCCAGAGTAGACATAGGTACGGTGACCGGGAAGAGGGTGGGTGGGCTAGGAGAGCTGTTCGTGGGCGCTTGTCATGAGAAGTCGAGGTGGAGGCTGCCTTCAGAGAAAGAGAAGCAGCTACTGAGTGTTGATGAGTTGGTTTGAACGGTGGTTTTGAACTTGGAGATGGTGGTGGCATTGGTGATGGGGGCAGGAGAGAGTTAAACCAGGATGGGGTTCTGTAAGAAGGACCTCTGGCCATGGCTGGTTCTTGATCTGGGGACCATTAGAGTGGTCTTGTTGGATGACTGTGTTGCAATAGTGGGTGGGATCTGGTGGATGGATGCCGTCACCCCAGGAGGGGAGAGCCCGAGTAAGGTTTTTTTTGTGTGGAGGCAGCTTTGATATCGGAGCCGTTCATCCAGGGTAAGGAGCTTAGCCTCGTCATACAGCTGACAGGTGTGTGTGAGCCTGGGGGCACCAGTAATCAGTCTGTAGGCTTTATTCAGGGTTAAGTGAATTTTTTTGAGTGCAGTCGTGTTGGCAGCACCATAGACTGGTAGGCCATAGTCTACAAGGGACAATACGGAAGACGTAACAGCGAGCCGGAGCGCATTTGGGGGAAGGCAGGTTCTATGGCGGAAGAGGATGCCAAGCCGTGAGTTAGTGGCGGATGTTAGGGCATCAATGTGGTCATGGAATGTGAGGGCTGAGTCGAAGGTAACCCCAAGGTATTTGTAGGAGCAGACTTGTTCCAGTGGCTGTTTGGTACTAGGAAGGATATGGAGTGGGTGGTTGCTAGCTTTGTTTTGGGGGTGGGAAAAGAGCATAGCTTTGGTTTTTTTAAGATTAATGATGAGTCTGCGCTCCTTAAACCAGGCTTCGGCATCATTGAAAGACTGCTGTAGGGTGTCCTGAAGGGAGACGGGATTGTGGTGGGTGGCAAAAATGACAGCATCATCTGCATACAGAAGAATTTGCCAGGGCATGCACTGGGCAGGGTGTTCAGATAGAGTGAGAAGAGAAGGGGGCCCAGGATGGAGCCTTGGGGGACCTCAGAGTGTATGGGATGGGTATCAGAGAGTATCCCATTGATTTTAACACACTGTGATCGAGCGGCTAGATAGCTGGTGCACCATGCTAGGGGGCCAGCTGAGAGACCAGTGTGGCAGAGAGCATTCAGCAGAAGAGGGTGGGAGACGGTGTCGAATGCCTTTGAGAGGTCGATGAACACTGCACCAGCTAGGGAGCTGGTATCCAGGGAGGAGTGTAGGAAGTTGGAGAATTCAATTAGCGCAGTGCTGGTACTGTGACCAGCATGGAAGCCATGTTGCTCTGGGCATAAGATGTTATACTTAGCCAGATATTCAGTGATTTGAATGGCCACCACTTTTTCCAGGGCTTTAGAGAGGGGGGGAGGATGGAGATTGGCCGGTAGTTGTTGGCCGACGACCTGTCGCCCCCTTTATGAATGGGCATGATTATGGCTGTTTTCCAAGCAGTGGGAAATTGTCCCAGACAGAGCGATTGGTTAATTAGGCTGGTGAGTGGGGCAAGGACTTCATCTAGCACCAGCCTGAGGATACTGGGGTCCGGTGAGTTACTGCCGGGACTGTTGCTATTCAAAGCTTTGATTAGGATGGATCTGGCTTCCCGGGCAGAAACCTTGCACAGGTGGAAGCTGGGGTGGTGGAGGACAGGGGGAGGTTGGTTGGGGGGAGGGTCAAAGAAATTACTAGGGAGGACTGAGCTAAGGTCAGTGAAAGCGGTGTTGAGCCAGTTAGCTATGACGGCAGGATCGGTGGAGGTAGTGCCATCACTACTGAGCTGGGATGGGGCAGGGGAGCGTGATTTTCCATTTAGCTGTTTAATATTATCCCTGAAAGTCCGGGCCGAACCCCAGGAGGAGGTAAGGGTGGCCTGGTAATGGTCGGCCTTGGCTTTCCGGATGGCCCAAGAGTACTTATTCTGGGCTGCATTGTAAGCTTGCCTATCAGACAGCCGACCCGTTTCAGTGGCAAGGTGCCAGAGATTATCCCGATTTCTTAGCAATTGTAGAAGGGTAGGGCTAACCCAGGGTGCATTCTGCTTTTTGGATAGGATTTTGGTGAAGGGTGCAAAGAGATCACAGGCCATGTTGAAGGTGTGTGAGAAGAAGGCAAGGGCAGTGTCAATGTCGGATGCACGATGGATGGGGGACCAGTTTATCTGGGTGAGGAATTGTTTAAGTTTTTGCAGCCCACCAGGGTGGAGGTGCCTGCGGAGGGTGGTCTGGGCTTTGGGTTTGGGATTGGGGACTGCCCAATGAAATAGGATAGGGGAGTGGTCACTTAGGGAATCTGGTAGGACCTGGATGTTTTGGATTTTTTTGGGTCGGTTGGTGATAATTACATCCAGAAGGGTGCTGGTTCCTCTCTTTGGGTTTATTCTAGTGGGCTGGGTGACGAGTTGCATCAGGTCTTGGGCAGCAAATGAGTCTCGGATCATGGAAGAGGAGGTGCTGAGCCAATTTACGTTAAGGTCCCCAACTAGGATTTGTTCCGCCTTATGGTGGAGGGAGGCCAGATAGTCAGTTAAGGATACCAGGGCCGGGTGCTGGTTCTTTGGTGGAACATAGGCAGTGGTGAGATAGAGAGGGCCCCTAGAGGGTTCCGGGGTGAGTTTGAGGGTAAGAGCCTGGGCCCCATTTACAAGGGCAGGGTTGGGGAGCACGTGTCCAAATATTGTGTCCCTAGTGTAGATTGCACAGCCTCCCCCTCGTTTGCCTACTCGGTCCTCCCGGTATAAGGTATAGCCTGGGAGGGAGACAAATGAGTCAGGGTTGGATTTGGACAGCCAGGTTTCAACCAGGGCTATGATGTCTGGTTGATGAGCCATGGCCCAGCACTGGAGGCGTCAACTTTTTCAGCAGGCTGCATATGTTCATGGAGGTTATTTGGAGACCAGTGGGCCAAGTAAGTGGGTGGGAGGGGGCAGGGCCTGGGTTGGGATGTATGTTCCCCGTCAGGAGCAGAAGGAGGAGAACTGCTCTGGCCAGAGGGTGGCAGAAGGAGAGTTTACACCGGGAGTGATAGGAAGAGAAGGGGGGTTTCATAGCACAGGGAGTGGGTAGGGCAGCACAGGCAGAGAAGGCTTGAGTGATCAGATGCCCAAGGGAGCAAGGGGGGGAGGAAAGGTAATGTCTTGATGGGGGGTGAGGTGGAGAGGAGCAGATGGGGTGTGTGGAGGAGGAGGGAGGGGGAGGAGCAGTTGTATAGGTGGAGGGGAGGGCAGGAGGGTAGGTAGGAGCACTAGAGTAGTGAGGCTGAGGTTACCAGGACACTAGGGTTGGTGGAAGGCAAAAGGAGGAGGAGGAGAAGAGAGAGGCAGGTAGGCAGGAGGTGCACATGCATAATTGGTAAGGGTGAGAGAGCTGAAGTGAAGAAAGATGGGGGAACTAGGATGATAGAGGGGGAGATAGTAGTGAGAGGTCACCTCTAAGTGTAGTTGCCACTTTGGTACAGTGGCAGAGCTGGTGCCTGAGGTGCACAGGGCACTAGATTCAAGACTTGCCCAGGGTAGCAGGAAGGACCCCAGACAGTGGCTGTAGCAGCAGGGAGCTGGGCTCAAGGCCTGCAGTAACAATCAGACAACAATTTAGCAGTGTCTGAGGGTTAGAGGGTTTTAGAGTTTGAAATCCTGCACAAATAATAGACAGGTGTGCTAGCTGAGTGGTGGAACTGCTGACTAAAACAGTGAGAGTGCAGGGTTCAATGCCTGCAAAGGTAGCAAGAAAGAAGTGGTACAACTTTATATTTTGGCAGGTTGGGGGGGGGGTAACAGACTAAAGTCCTAGAAAGTATGAATAAAATAGCTAGACAAAGTAGTTAAGAAGTAGAGCTGTTGACTCTGATAGCAAGGGTACTGGGTTTAAGTACAGCTTAGGGACAGAGTGTAGAAAGTTTTTTAATTTAGAGAAGGAGGGAGGAAGGGTTAAGAGTTTGAAAGTAGAGGAAGATGTTGGCCTGGTTCGTTGGCTTAGTGGTTAGGCAGTAGACTTTGGAATAAAGGGTACAAGGTTTGAGACTGCCAGGTGCTTAGTGGTAGGCTGATGGGAGGAGTGAGGAAAGAAGATTGCAGAATGGATTCAAAGGGAACTGCAGGGACCTCTAGTGGGTAGGGTACATTGAATACTGCCGTGCCTACATCGGACAGGTGGACTCCGTCATGCCTATAGTCCCCCGGGGATGTCGTAGATGATGTTATGGGTCACATATAACCCTCCAATATCACTCATAAATGCCCCCATTCTCCTGTTAAGTCTCTTCCTTGCTTTCTCAATAGCCTTAATATTACAGGCTTTCCTCCACACCCTCCTAGCAATGACCTCTGACCATGCCACCATCACTCTAGGCCACCATGCCCTGATTACCCCTGTATCCCTCTTGATATCCTGTAGCATTTTCACCCATGGCCCCTCCCCAAAGTCACTCCCTCCCAGGTACAGTATTAATAGGACCAGTTTTGGTAACTTCAGTTTTGTTCCTCCAGTAGCTGCAATAGCTGACCCCACCAAATGCCAATGATGTATGATAGACTCAGCTGACTGGTGCAGTTGTCTCCCTCCTGGCATCCTGGCTCTTTGTCCCTCTGCCAAGTATATGAATGAGTGTGCTAAGATCCATACTATCCTCCTGCACCCAGAATCTGCAATGAAACAACACACATCACCCATCTATTTCCATACATATCTTTTATAACAAGCCAATCTCCATCTCTCCCTCATTGTAATGTCTTTGACCCCCCCCCCCCACTGCTACTGCTCCAATCCAAAAAGAGTGTGAGGAAAACCTGCTGGCATCTTCCCCAATGAAGGCGTTCCCCTTCTTTACTACCACTGTTACCTGATAAGCTGAGATAGTGTTGCTGTTCCCGTGTATAAAATACACCCCAGCCAATGTCAGCCACCATGTCCTGTACTTGTCCAATGCCTGTACTGCCGAAATATCCCCCCTCCATCTCACATTAATGTGAACTGAGTCCCTAGCCCGGCCTGGTCTGATTTGGAGTTCTACAACCCAATTATGACCTTGTCATCCTCCCATTGTATGTCCACCCATCTCAATCCCTTGTGTATATCCTTCTTATTGGATGTTGCTATTTGCTGACCCTGAAAACCCCACACTGCATGATCACAAATATTGCCCTCAACAAAAATGCCTTGTAGGATGAGCTACATATGCTCCAGAGGCTCTTTATTAAGTTCCTCGACAAATTCACTTCTATTGGTCTCCTGTTATCCATTGGTTTACTTTTTCTCCGCTACCACCCTTGCATCATTATCCTAACCATGGGTGACCTGTTGATCTCCCCCATCCCTATACCTGCCAAATAAATCCTGATGCTGGAGTGCACTATACTCTTGTCCCAGTTTTGCACAATAAATCTCATCAAATGACTCTCCGTGACCCTCCCTCTTACCTCCATGCCAGCTTGCAGCTGGAACTCCTGGAACATCTTCCTTGCCCTCAGCATGTTTTCTGACCAAGAGCTCTGGTATAGCAACTGGGCTCGATTCATCCAATTTACCACCAGTGGGGTGGAACTGTTGTTCTCCTCACTGCCTCCCCAGGTACCAATGATCTGAACCTGTGTAACTGAAGACAGGAAAGGCTGTCAGCTACCTCATTATGAATGCCCTCAATACGTCTGGCTTTGAATGACAGATTTAGCACAGCCTTGCCAATATCAGCTGCCTCACTGTGTCTGTGGATCCCAGCTACCTGTTCAATATTTCAACTGCAGCCTTTGTTGTCACACCAAAAGATAATCTTTTGGTTCTGGAGTCGCTCCCCCCCAGACTGTGATGACCGTCCAAATGGGGAAGATCTCTAAGAATGTTATATCCTTCATTAGATACTTTTCCATCCATGTTCTTGGCCATCTCTTTGAAATCCAATCACCCTTGAAATAAACTCCCATTCCCAGGTTCCCCTTCCATCCATGTACAGTTCCACATCCTTGTTGAATAATCAATCATCCTGCCAAATTGTGACCCCAATATATTCTTCCAGAAACTTCCCTCACACTTCCAAGTTCTGTCTCACCCCTTTCATAATATCCACCCAGTGGTGGGGTAGCCTGCCTTCCCTGTGTAGGTCCAAAGAACTGATGTACACAGCAGATAGGGACTTGGTGCTCTGCTGGGTTGCAAACCCTGAAATGACAAGATATCCAAAGTAGCTCAGCACTCACCAAGCAAGACAAGATGTTCATAAATTCAAAAGGTTTATTCCATAGTTTGGTACAGATTAAAGTGGCAGTGTGTAGCAACTTCCACACAACCCCAGTGCTTTGACCTGTGGTCTTCCTGAAGGAGTACCAGTGTCTTGCTTGATGAATGCTTAGCTACTTTCGACATCTGGCCATTCCTGTGGCCCTGTCCAGCCTCTGAGTTAAAACTCTCCCTGGGGCCACTGCCCTGCATGCAAAGTTTAAATGACCTAGAAGCTGCTGTACCCAAACTAGCTGTACCCTCCTCCTGCCCTTTACTAATATTAAGAGTTTTTTCAATCTCCAGACCTAGACTGGGGAAAGGCAGAATACCCTGGCTTCCACATCCACCTCTATCCCCAAGAACTCTAGATTCCTGGTGGGCCCTTTTGGTTTCTCTGCTGCTTATGGCAACCCCAGGGTTTGACACAGACCCTGAAAATATTTCAACATGACCTCTGTTTCTGCCCTGCCATGACCTACCAAAACAAAGTCATCCAGGTAATGGACTACTGCCTTGTGCCTGTGCCTAGTGCTGAATGCCCACTGTAGCCATGTGCTGAACACTTCAAATGCCACACATGCCACTAAACACCCTATCAGCATTGCCTTATCAAAATAATAGTTTACCTCAAATTTAAAACCCAGGAGATCCCAGTCTTCCACCCTTACTGGTAGCAATCAAAAGGTGGACTCAATATCCGTCTTTGTTTGCCAGGCTTCTCCCATGGTTCTAATCAGCTCCACTACTTGAACAAGTACTCGCTTGTTCAAAACTCTTTACTGTGATGGCATAATGGAAACCTGCACCTGCTTTGCTTGATGCTAACTAACCTTCTTCCTCCTACATCGTAGCACCTTCGCTATACATTTACTCTCTCTTGTGCTTCTGCCTCAAGTTATTTGTATGTTCACCAATCCTCCTGCGGTTCTCACCACCAGCCTGCGCTACCCCAACTGGTTGCCTATGGCACACAAAACCCTGCAGCTCATATCCCCTCACCTGCTGTTGTAATGGACATCTGTCAGCTGGCATTTTCTCTCCCTTGACAGTTCTTTGCTTGCCCCCTCTTTCTTTCTATCCCAACCCTCAGCCTGCCATACCCAATTCACCTTGACTACCTGCCCTTCTGGTATTATACAGTACTTGCCTCTTTTATCCCATGTGCCTGCCACTTTCCTCAACAAATTCTCAAATAATTTGCACAGTTTCAGGCATGGATCCAGCACAAGCACTATACTGATGTCTGTTTACTGACTTATGTATGATGCCTATTACCCGTATATGTGTATGATTACTGTAAAGACAAGCGACTTTACTGCTCCATATGACTGTAACTTGTTCAGCTGTATTACTGTTTGTATGCCACAGGTCCACCTTGTAAATGAGTTTGCTCAATGGTGTCCACCTGGATAAATAAAGATATTGATTGACTGATTGATTGATTGATTGACTGATTGATCTAGCATGGCACATAATACCATCTTGTCCTTGTCCAGAATTGCATCATTCACTGACCCTTCTTTGAGGTAGGACAGATGAAGAATCAGCCTAAATTCACGTTGTTTTTCCTTGGGAACCAAACTCAGAGGTGACACCTGAAGTTCCTGCCGGGGCGGGGCCGTGAACAGACCCTAGCCCCTCCCTGTTGCTAATTCCATCTCAGTCTTCTTCTTTATCACATCCTCCTTGCCTTTATTGATCCCAGGTTGTTAGCTCTCATTGCTTTTCTCAAACCCTCATAATGTAAACTAAATCCCTGTGTAAAACCTGCCCACAACTTCTCTCTACCTTGCCTGTCAGGGTACCCCTCCGTCCGTGCCCATAGGGTCTCCAACCTGATAGGTGTACGGGTTAGCACAAATCCTCTTTCCCCTCTGAGCTCCTTTGCACTTCTGGCCTCAGCGCCCACTGACCCTGATCGAAAGGCCCCCCTGCATGCGAACCCCCTTCCCCTGCCCCCTTGATTCCCCACTCCCCCACTTCTTTTCCACCATTCTCCTGTTAGTCTCTTCCTTGCTTTCTCAAAAGCCTTAATATCATGATATTTCCTCCACACTCTCCTAGAAAAGACCTCTGATCATGCCCACTCCCCTTCTTGCTCCCTATGGACTCCCTCAAAAGGACTACCCAGAATATTGCTGGAAACCTGACCTTTCTCTCATGCTCCTGCACCTGGAGACCGTGTGTTACCCTGCATATTTTGAACAAACATGTTTGAATTTGCAATTTGCCCTACTGCAGGTGGCCTTGTTATATCCCCAACACGTTTTTAACGTGGACCCCATCCCCCTTTGGGCCCCTCAAAGAAACTGCTCCTCTCCATAGTCAATGTCCTTACCCAGAGGTCAGCATGCATGGCTTCCCAAGGACATCACCATGTGCTACCATCCACTGCCTAAACCTCTTGTTGTATAGCAGCCAACTATAATCCCCTCTAGCTTTGTATGCATTCCTGATAGTTGTTGAGTAGGTCAGCAATGGTATGGCCAATTCTGGCTACTTCTGTAGGAGGATGGCACTGAAATGTATGAATCCTACTATCCATGCCTCAAATGATTTCCCTTTATAACCCCTATCCTCCATAGTCTTACCCACTACAGCCAATGCCACTACCATTTTGGATCTTCCTACTGACTCGTTTTCTGCATACCTTTTTGCAGATTCTTTGTCTGCAAACAAACATATCAACATACTCCCACTTATTCATTTTCTCTTTAATGGCCTGCAGAACGTGATCTCCCAGAGTCATCCCTGGAAACCCCCCATCCCTGTCTCCTGTACCCCTATTCCTTCCCGCCCCTGCCCCTGTCCCTTTGCCCCTTTCCCCTTAATTCTATTAGTGCTTTTTCCTTCTCCTCCAAACCCTTCTTCCCCCTTTTGTCTATTACTCTTGCAAAGTAGTCTTTCAGGCTCCCGTCCACCATGAGACCCTTACCCTTGTATGTATCAAGAACCTCATCTGTAGGCTTCCTTGGTCACTTTTCTCCCCTCCTCTTGTTTCCTTTCTCCTCCATCTCCTTCCTCTTCTCATTTTTCTGCTCCTCATCCTTTGCTATCTGTGCTTCCTCCAAAGTGGACTGCACCTTGACCACAAGCTCCGCTGCGTGCTTCACCAGCTTCTCGCTGCTGCTTCCCCTCTACAATTGTTCTTCCTTGGTACCATCCTACTAACGACAATGGTAACATTAGTATTAGCACTCCTTCATGACTATCCCACCTAATCACCATGTGGTGTTGTTTTTTTCCATTAAGCCCTTTAGGGGTGGCATCATGGACCTGCCAATATGCCCCTCATGCTGCTGTGTTCCCCAAGGTCACCAGCTACTGTATCCTCGGTTCACCACTGCCTTTTTTTTTTGTCCCGAATGCCAGGACATGCTCCTTTGTCTGTTCCCTTGCGTGCTCCTTGTATCAGATCTGCGGCCACCATCTTGCGCACCCCAGCCACGTAGCATGTCTCAAAATGACCACTTGCTCATCCCTCACTCTCTCCCCCATCCACCCCTTGTATCTGTCTCACCATCTTGCTTCCCCGTTCTTTCCAAATTTCTGCCTCCTGAGTCCCTCTGTACCCCCCGCTTGCTCATGATTCTGCATTTTCCTCCCCTCTGGTCCAGCTGCCGCTGTTACTTCTACCCACCCCTTCCCTTGCACTGGATTATTTTAATTTTTCAGCTCTGTTATTTATTCTTCCTATCCCTCTATTTCCTGTCCAGTTACTCTCTGTTCTTGTCTCCTCTCACCAGACTGTTGCTTGCCAGTTCCAACAGGGCAGTGATCCATGACGTCAGATGCCAAAACGGTGTTGCTTAACATACGGTACAGCACCTGCTTCCACTCCTAAGTCCTGTTTTCCTCCATACCCTTATGCCTTAATCAGCTGTCACTCTCCCTGGTGCTGCCAACCCTCCTGTTCTTCTCTTTTTTTTCAGCCTGCCTCCTTCCTCAGTCCTCTCCCCCCCACCTGGGCCTGCCAGATTCCCCAACCCCAGTACCCAATCTCTGCTGACCTTTTTGTCCTTACAGTTTCCCCTCTCCTCAGCTGCTATCCTCCCATTCCACCCATGGCTGTTACTGTGCAACCCCTAGCACTTCTCGGACGGTCCCTACCCCTACTGCTGTGTGACTGGACACCCGACCTTGCTAGCCCTTCTCACCATTCTTCCTGTCTTTATGTCTAAATCAGGCTACACACCAGCTTTTGAACTGGACTGCCTACTCCTCTCCCCCCAGATTGCTAGTAGCTCTGCTACTAATTGCCTCAGCCTATCACCACTACTTTGCTCAACTTTCCCAGGTTGGGTATGCTCGTCACCATTCCTGCCTTCCTAGGTCACTGCAGTTTTTGTACTGCAATATTTTACCTCAATTCCATTACCATCCAAAGCAAACCTGTCCCCTTCTCATCAAATGCAACAAACCTTACCATCTTCACAATGCATACAACAAAATTACCAGTCCAAAGCATACCAATCCCCCATCCTCAATCATAGCAAAAGCTTACCTTCTTTCCAATACCATACAACAAAAATGTCAGTCTTTGAATATCTGCCAATTGATTTACTGAAACTCCAGGAATCTGAAATTCTAAGCAAAATGAGGGAGCCTTGAGCTGCATCCCCTATGTAGTCCCCTTGCCCCTTCCATGCCCTACTGCTTGGCCAATCAGCCCTCCCCTCCTGCCTGTTAGCCACTGCCTGTGTCAGCTGACCCCTCCCCTTACCTCTCTTTGTCTCCCCCACCTTGCCCACTCTCTCCCCTTACTCCACTTTAGGAAACCCTTAACAATTATGGTTGCTCTTAATTGTTCAACCCCTTTTGATCTAAAAATTGTATAAAAAATTTCATCAGTGTAAAAATGCAACCTACTACCTTTGTTTTAACAAGCACACAAACTCTATCAAGGTACCAGAGAATACCATCTTTGTTGTTCATTTATGCAAACATATTCAAATTTCCCAAATTTCAAAGACAAATTTCCCTCATTCACTAAAAATACCACCAACAGCTTAATCTGGTTCAAGGTCAGTTGGCATTCATCTGTATCCCCTTCCCCCGGGTCGTGCCTGAAAATAGGCAGGATTTGTCTAGTGCACTTACCGGTCAACAAAAGCTAAATAAATAAATAAATAAACAGTGCCCAGCACTAAAGACTATTACTCCGTTAATTATGATTCAAAGCCTCCTGTCTTTACCACATTTAAAAGCATAATGCCTTGAGATCATGTGTTTACAAGAGTTGGGATTTTAGAGCAAATTCAAAATAAAACAACATAAATATTTAGTATAAGACTCCCCAGACTGTTTCTATGATTGTTTGCAAAATGAACATGCAGCAGAGTTAGGTCATTATTTTGCATTTGAATGCCTCTATGACTTAATCTGGGCCATGGCAAGTACTTCAGTGAAATCAAAGTTGAAGTTTTTTTCATTAAACATACTTATTCATTTCCAGGACCAAGAAGCAGAACACACAAACTCCAAAATACAAATACATAGCTCTGAATCACAAATCACAAAAAGAACATGAAACAGACAAACCAAGCAAAACAACAAACAATGCACTGAAGAACCACTCCTCAAACCTCCCAGACCCCTCCCCAGGGCTCAGACTATAATACTACCTAGTGAACAAAAGGATAGAAGAAAGAAAGATAATCAAAGGGCTCCATTATATCTAGAAAACACAAATTATATAGAAATTAGTGGATAGCCTGTAAATATAACAGCATGAGCTACAGTTATTGGCTTGTGGGGGATATAGATAATAAAGTGTGTAGGGACCCCCACCTAGATTGAAACTGATCCAAACACTTACGAAGAGAGGCAATATGTTTCTCTGCCATTAAAGCCAAAAACATTTCATGATGCCACTCTCAGTAAGGTGGACTAGAAGAATCTTTCCAATGTCTTAATATGATGAGTTTTGTAGTTATGGCTGTAAGTGACATATGTGCTTTTTGAATACCAGAAAGATCAGTGGGAAAATCCCCTTTTAAACAAATCTCAGCGGAGAAAAGATTATGCAGACCTAGAAGAGGGTCAAGGGAGTGTTTAATGGAGTTCCAAAATAGAGTTACTTTATTACAGTCCCACATCACATGCTCTACCATGCCTGCTACAAGGCCACATCTGGTACATAAGGGGGAAGATAACTGACCCATTTTAAATTACTTAAATGGTGTATAACATAGAAACATAGAAACATAGAAAACATAGAAACATAGAAACATAGAAACATAGAAACATAGAAACATAGAAACATAGAAACATAGAAACATAGAAACATAGAATCTGATGGCAGATAAGGACCGCTTGGCCCACCTAGTCTGCTCATTTTCCTACCTAACAGATAAGCTGCAGATCCTAGTTAACCAACAGCTTACTTCCTCCTACCCCCCACTAGGACTGCCTTATGCCTGTCCCATGCATTCTTGAATTCCCCCACTGTTCTTGACTCCACGACCTCCTCAGGAGAGCTGTTCCATGCATCCACAACCCTCTCTGTAGTAAAATACTTCCTAACATTACCTCTGAGCCTCCCCTCTATCTTCAAATTGTGCCCCTTGTTCTTGCACATCTCTTTTCTGAAAGATGCTACCCTCTTGGACTTTGTTGATTCCCTTGAGGTACTTGAAAGTTTCTATCATGTCCCTCTCTCCTTCTTTCCTCAAGGTATACATATTAAGCTCCTTTAGTCTTTCTTCGTATGTCTTCTGGTACAGACAGTGCACCATTTTGGTTGCCTTCCTCTGGACAGCCTCCACTCTGTCTATGTCTTTGCGGAGATGGGGTCTCCAGAACTGCACACAGTACTCCTGATGGGGTCTCACCAACTGTCTGTACAGGGGGATAACACCTTCTTGTTTTCTGCTATTGATGCCTCTTCCTATGCATCCCAGTATCCCCCCAGCCTTCCTTACTGCCTTCTCACATTGCTTGCCCACCTTTAGGTCATCTGATATAATTACCCTCAGGTCCCTTTCTATTTTTACTGTTGTCAGTATCTCACTCCCCATTGTGTACGCTTCCCCTGGGTTTATGTTTCCCATGTGCATTACCTTGCACTTCTTTGCATTGAATCTGAGCTGCCATACATTTGACCATTCCTCCAACCTTGCCAAGTCCCTTCTCATCCTTTCCACTCCATCTTGTGTATCAACCCTGTTCTAGATCTTTGTGTCATCTGCAAAGAGACATACTTTTCCTTCAATTCCTCTGCAATGTCACTTATAAAGACATTAAAAAGGACCGGTCCCAGTACTCAACCCTCAGTACCCGCTAGTAACCCTCCTTTCTTCACTGTGTACCCATTTACTACTACCCTTTGCGTCCTGTTGTCTAGCCAATTTTTATCCAGGCTACCACCTTGGGACTCATTCCAAGGCTGGCTATCTTGTGTATTAATCTTTGTGTGGACTGTATCAGATGCCTTGCTAAAATCTAGGTAGGCCATGTCCACAGCCCCTCCCTGGTCTACTACTTTGGTCACCCAGTCAAAGAAATCTATTAGATTCATCTGACATGACCTTCCCATCGTGAATCCATGCTGCTTTGGGTCCTGTGCCCCACTGGCCTTTAGGTACTCAGCAATTCTTTCCTTCTGAAGTTATTCCATCATTTTCCCTACCACTGAGGTCAAACTAACTGGTCTGTAGTTTTCTGCCTCTGTCCTGCTCCCACTTTTGTGAAGAGGAATCACATCTGCCATCCTCCAGTCCTCGGGTACCACCCCATCCTCCCATGATTTGTTAAAGAGGGTAGTCAGCGGTGTCACTAGTTCTACCCTTAGTTCTTTAGAATTCTTGGGTGAATCCCATCAGGCCCATTACTTTGTCCACCTTCAATTTTATTAGTTCTTTCAGAACCCTTTCTTCTTTAAATGGACTGGTATCGACCCCCGTCTTCAGAGTGTTTCTCTTGTTTGGTTTAGGTAACTCCCCCTCCTCTTCCTTTGTGAATACTGAGCAGAAATATTCATTCAGTATCCCTGCTTTTTCACTGTCACCCTCTACCCACATTCCCTCCCCTTTATTAAGCTTCAGTATCCCTCGTTTGGTCTTTCTTCGCTCTTTAATGTTCTTATAAAAGGTCTTATCCCCCTTCTTAACAGAATTGGCTATCCTTTCCTCGGTTTGGGCCTTTGCTATTCTGACTGCCTTCCCAGCCTCTTTCTGCTTTAACTGATAAAAGTTCTCTGTCCTGCTCCTTCTGTGTTTCCTTATATTTCCTGAATGCTGTCCTTTTCTCCTTAACCTTTCCTGCCACCTCTTTTGGGAACCATAGAGTTTTTTTTCCTTCGTTGTGTTTAATTGATTTGCTTTACACAAAGGCTTGTTGTCTCTGTGATGGCTGTTTTGGTCACTCCCCATTGTTCCTCCACCCCTCCTTCTTGCCTGTTTGCTAGTGCTTTTCTGAGGCACTCTCTCATTTTCCCAAAGTCAGCCCTCCTAAAGTCCAGTACCCTTGCTTTTGTATGGCTTGATTGTATGGCTGTGTTTATCATGAACCACACTGTTTGGCGGTTGCTTGTTCCCAGATGGCTGCCCACTTCTAAATCTGAGATTCTTTCTCTGTCCCCATTTGAGAGTACCAGGTCTAAGATTGCTCCCTCCTGAGTGGGTTCCAATACTAGCTGTCTGAGGCATGCCTCCTGTAGGGCATCAAGAATGACCCTGCTCTTGGATGTGCCTGCAGCAAAGGTGCTCCAGTTAACATCTGGCATATTCAGTTCCCCCATGAACAATATCTCCCCTTTTTCTGCCATTCTAAGAAAGCCTTCTATCATTTCCTTGTCCATTCCCTCCCCCTGAGATGGGGGTCTGTATACAACCCCCATGCAGATTGTGGTGCCATTTCCTGTCTCCAGGGTGACCCAAAGTGCCTCGTCTGCTCCCTGTTTACTCTTTAGTTCTGTTGCTTTGATCCCTTCCTTTACATAGAGAGCTACTCCTCCTCCTCCTCTTTTACTCTCCCTGTCCCTCCTGTAGATTGTGTATCCTGGTATGTTGACATCCCAGTCATGGTTCTTTGTGTACCATGTTTCTGTGACTGCCACAATATCCAGGCAATCCTCTTCCATCAAGGCCACTAGTTCAGGGAGCTTGTTACACAGACTACGGCATTGGTACTCATCACCCTCCACTTTTTGACAGCCTTACCCCTTTTAGCACCATTTCTGTCCTTACTGCCTTTGCCTTTTTTACATTTAAATCCATTCTGCTCCCTAATAACTTCTGTACCTTGATGTTTACCTCACTAATCGCCATGTTTTGTGGGGAGGCTGATTTCCGCTCTTTTTCAGTGCCTCCCATTATTAGTTTAAATGCTTGCCAATGAAGCATTTAAACCTCTCACCTAGGATCCTGGTTCCCCCGGACAGATGCAGACCATCGCACCAGTATAACTCTGCATCCCTCCAGGTGGCTCCCCAGTCCCCAATGAAGCCAAACCCTGAGCTCCACACCAGTTTTTCAACCACTCATTGAATTCCTGGTGAGGAGTGCCCTAGCATCTCCTTGCCATAGACAGGCAGCACCTCCGAGAAGGTTACCGTGATGCACTACTTGTCTAAGGCCCTTCCCAACTCTACAAACTCCTCTTGCACTGCTCTGATCCCATTCCTAGCCAGGTCATTTGTCTCTAGGTGGACAATGACATCCAGCTCCCTCCCTCATGCAGCTCCTCCCATGATCCTAAGGATTCGCTTCCTGTCCCTCCAAGCCGTGGCGCCAGGAAGGCACTTTACCTTCCTCTCCCCTTCCTCCCCCATTTCTACCTCCTAATGATTGAGTCCCCCACCAGGAGTTGTTTTCTTCTCCTGTGGGGTCCCATGCCACCCTCCTGTGGGTCTCCTTTGTGAAGGTTCTCAGCATCTCCTTGGTCTCCACTGCAGGTGCCTCCATAGAGGAACCACTATCCACCAGAAAAGCGAATGAATTGTGGAGAGGTACAGCTGGAGGGATGCAACTCTGTTCCACCACCCTCTCCCTCCCTAAGCCCACCCTGGTCCAGTCTCTCCTCTTTCTTGGCAACCTCTGAGGTAGTGGCATTGGCCCTGGTGGTCCCTGGGTGAGGGAGGAGGTTTCACGAATCCTAGCCAGGTCAGCCTGGAGATGGGCAACCTCACATCTCAGACCAGAGAGGTGCCTGCAAATAGGGCAGCATCACAGCCTGCAGAATGTCTCCCGGAACACTGCCGCCCCACAGCCATTGCACTGCACCACTCCTAACATGTCTTATTTTGTGTCCCCTCTACTGTTTCTCTGGATGCTTACTCTCTCCTCTCCTTACAACTCTCACCCTTCATGTTCTGGGACAGCAACTTCCTATCTTCTTCAGTAGCCTCCTTCTTCCTTGCTCAATATCAGACCACCAGCAGCTAGGGGGGGAGAGTGAGCTACTTTTTTCCTTTAGGGTTGACAAAACCAATGTTTGTCTATGATCATTTCCTTCCTACTGCCAAACAGGAAATTCCTGTTGACAGTCAAATCCAGTGGCTATAAAAGTAGAACTGGCTTTGGGTGGGTGGGATGGAGGGCAATTAGTAAGAAAAAAGGCTAGCAACAGGAAGTTGTAATTTGACTCACCTGCTTTTATAGTGTCTAAACCACACCCCCAATTAAGCTCTCTTTCCTCCTAATGGTTTAGCAAAGTCAGCTGATACAGTACCTTCCAGCACAGAACACACACTGATTTTCTTTCTTTTCTTTCTTTTCTTTAACCCTAAATAAGACCCCTTCTACTTATAATAAAGTTATCTGTCTACTTAATCTTAACAGACAATGACTCCTGCTGAGATATAAGTTTTAAATTAATAAGAAAATATAGCTTCTTTTAGTTAGCTGCTTTCTGCTCTGCAAGCAAGGCTAGCAACAGGAAGTTGTAATTTGACTCACCTGCTTTTATAGTGCCTAAACTACACCCCCAATTAAGCTCGCTTTCCTCCTACTGGTTTAGCAAAGTCAGCTGATACAGTACCCTTCCCAGCACAGAACACACACTGACTTTCTTTCTTTTCTTTCTTTTTTTAACCCTAAATAAGACCCCTTCTACTTCTAATAAAGTTATCTGTCTACTTAATCTTAATAGATTGTGGAAAATACAAAATTGTGTAAATCGAAATCTATCCTGCTTATTATACTTATAGAGTGTATGCCAGACTGGTTGCCATGATTCTGGAGCATGCTGCAAATCCAATGACTGCGACTAGTAAACACAACACCCCTGTAGGGCTGTTGGGATTCAAAGTTTGAAAGAGCCGGTAAAGCTTGACTACTGAATGAGGTTGTTGGGCAGCAGCAAAGAGAGATTCAGTGACTGCTGAATCCCCATAAAGAGATGAAGTTTACCACGGCAAATCTATATAGGCCTGGTATCATGATAATTATCTGAAATTTTTTTTAAATATCTGTACCTTCACTTTCACAAATTGGGTGTTCACATAAAAAGTTATTTGGGGGGGATACTCTGTCACTGGATTGTAATAACAATTAATAGTTTCTTAAAACAGCAGTATGTGGTAGTCAGCAAAAACAATCACATAGTCTTTTTCACAGCAAAGTACGTCTGGCATCCTTAGGTATCCAGTAATATGGGCGAGTCAAATTGAGTAACTCAATATGAGCGACTCAGTTTGACCACCTGTAATAAAAGCAAGTATGAAAGAATAGGTAGTGAAGGAAAATATTGACGGTCCAGAACAAGAATAGTGAATGTAGGAATAGGGCGAGTGTGGGATGGTGGCAGGGTGGTAACATAATATGGCAGTCAGTCTGGTGGGGCAAATTTGAGCTGGCCATCTAGTGCAGTGGTAGGGTGCACACCACTATTGCAGAAGGCTCTAGGTTCGCAGCTTACAGCATGTGAGAACTTTCAGTGTATTATAAACATAGAATTTGATTTCAGTTTAGGACTTATTGGCCCACCTAGTCTGTTCATTTTCCTACTTAACGGATAAGCTGCAGATCCTAGTTAACCAATAGCCTACTTCCTCCTGACTAGGACTGTCTCATGTCTGTCACATGCATTCTTTAATTACCCCACTGTTCTTGACTCCACAACCTCCTCAGGAAGGATGTGCCATGCATCCACAACCCTCTCCATGAAAAAATACTTCCTCACATTACCTCTGAGCTGTCCCCACTCTATCTTCAAATTGTGCCTCTTTGTTCTTGCACATCTCTTTTTCTGAAATATATTACTCTCTTTGACTTTGTTGATTCCCTTGAGTTACTTTAAAGTCTCTTTCATGTCCCCCCTTCCCCTTCTTTCCTCAAGGGTATACATATTAAGCTCCTTTAGTCTCTCATTGTATGTCTTCTGGTGCAGACCCTGCACCATTTCGGTTGCCCTCCTCTGGACAGCCTCCACTCTGTCTATGTCTTTGCGGAGATGGGGTCTCCAGAACTGCACACAGTACTCCAGATGGGGTCTCACCAACTGTCTGTACAGAGGGATAACAGCTTCCTGTTTTCTATTGTTGATGCCTCTCCCTATCCATCCCAGTACCCCCCATCCTTTCTTACTGCCTTCTCACATTGCTTGCCCACCTTTAGGTCATCTGATATAACTACCCCCAGGTACCTTTCCATTTTTATTGTTGTCAGTATCTCACCCTCCATTGTGTACTCTTCCCCTGGGTTTTTGTTTCCCAGGTGCATTTTGCGTTAAATCTAAGCTGCCATACATTTGACCATTCATCCAACCTTGCCAAGTCCCTTCTCATTCTTTCCACTCCATCTTATGTATGAACCCTGTTTCAGATCTTTGTGTCATCTGCAAAGAGACATACTTTTCCTTCCAGTTCCTCTGCAATGTCACTTATAAAGACAGTAAAAAGGACCAGTCCCAGTACTGAACACTGTGGTACCCCACTAGTAACCCTCCTTTCTTCACTGTGGACTCTGTTTACTACTACCTTTGCGTCCTGTTGTCCAGCCAATTTTTTATCCAGGCTACCACCTTGGGACCCACTCCAAGGCTGGCTAACTTGTTTATTAATCTTTTGTGTGGGGCTGTAACAAATGCTTTGCTAAAATCTAGGTAGGCCATGTCCACAGCCCTCCCTGGTTTACTACTTTGGTCACCCAGTCAAAGAAATCTATTACATTCATCTGACATGACCTTCCCGCTGTGAATCCATGCTGCCTTGGGTCTTGTGCCCCACTGGCATCTAGTTACTCAACAGTTCTTTCCCTCAGAAGTGATTCCATCATTTTCCCTACCACTAATGTCAACCTAACTGGTCTGTAGTTTCCTGCCTCTGCCCTGCTCCCACTTTTGTGATGAGGAATCACATCCACCCTCCTCAAGTCCTCAGGTACCACCCCATTCTCCCATGATTTGTTAAAGAGAGTAGTCAGCGGTGTCACTAGTTCTATCCTTAGAATTCTTGGGTGAATCCCATCAGGCCCCATTGCTTTGTCCACCTTCAATTTTTCTAATTCTTTCAGAACCCTTTCTTTTATAAGTAGACTGGTATAGACTCCCATCTCCAGAGTGTTTCTCTTGTTTGGTTTAGGTACCTCTCCCTCCTCTTCCTTTGTGAATACTGAGCAGAAATATTCATTCAGTATCCCTGCTTTTTCGCTGTCACCCTCTGCCCACATCCCTTCCCCTTTATTAAACCTCTGTATCCCTCCCTTGGTCTTTTCTTTGCTCCCTAATGTACCTATAAAATGTCTTATCCCCCTTCTTAACAGAGTTGGCTATCCTTTCCTCGGTTTCTGCCTTTGATATTCTGACTGCCTTCCCTGCCTTTTTCTGCTTTAACTGATAAAGTTCTCTGTCCTGCTCCTTCTGTGTTTCCTTATATTTCCTGAATGCTATCCTTTTCACCTTAACCTTCCCTGACACCTCTTTTGAGAACCATAGCATTTTTTTCCCTTGTTGTGTTTTGTTGATTTGCTTCAAACAAAGGCTTGTTGCCTCTGTGATGGCTGTTTTGATCACTCCCCACTGTTCCTCCACCCCTCCTTCTTGCCTGTTTACTAGTGCTATTTTTTATGCTTGCAGCATTCAAGAACTTTGTTTTGCATTTGGTGAGATGCCCCCGACTGTTTCCCTTTTTCCCTGTGTCAGGCCCCCCTTGGAGTTATTTATATTAATAATGGGAGGAGGTTGTGTAGGGCAAAGCCCCCTACTCAAAAAAATGTTGTAAGCATCAGTGTTTCTTTCACATGGGGCCAATCCTAGCTGTTTTTGTCCTCAATGTTGTGCAAGTTGCCTTTGTGGTTTTTGGCAACTTGCACTCATTGTAATGTTCAGCACTGTTAAAAAGTCACCAATATCACATGGAATCCATCCTTAGATCTATCATCAGTATACAGTACTTTTAATTTACTCAAATGCATTTAACATGACTTTTATTACTAGTTTTCTGTCTGTGATTCAAGTTAATTAAGATGCTCACCACAAGCAATTTTTTTAAAGCACTCTCTTCTGTTGAGGTTGAATTTTCATTGAAAATACTACATTCATACTGTGATTGTAACATAATGGTGCAAGTGCAAATTTCTGGTGGAAAACAACACAGTGTCATACCAGGACATTTGTTTGTTTATTTGTGTGATCATTCATTCATTCATTCATTCATTCATTCATTCATTCATTCAGGTTGTAAGGCAAGAGAGCAGGAACTGTTAAAAACTTCAAAACAACTAATTTTACTTCAGGAGTGAAAACAAATGAAAGGCAGAATTTGGTGTTTTATCTATACACACTGTACAATATTACTAAAAACTATGGGATAAATATATTTTTGAACTAATAAATACTTCTGTTTTAAATATATCAGACTTGAATAACTTCTCTAAATCATTTCAGTGCTTGATGTATTCTGTAGCCTTATGTTGAACCCAAGTATCAAGGAATATTCTTCCACTTGTTTGCAATTTTCTGAAATGGAGACAAAATGAATCCATCTGGTTGGTGTAATAACTTTAATAAATGCTGAAAATACACTTGCATCAAAGAAAATTACGTACAAGTATGAATACTGTTATAGTATATGCAGGTGGCCCAAAGCCCAGATCAGCACTACTGTCAATCTTTATTAGGTTATGTGAGTAGAACATGTGTTAGCATTGTTTATTCCATAAGATAATATTAGAAATGGCACCATGGAGACTGTAATTGAATATAGCTAACTCTAACCTGTTTTAAAAAAAATTTGCAATGCAGTCTGACACATTATATTATGTGACACTAATAACAGAGAAATAAATGCACTCTGCTGTAGAATAAGAAGGATGACAAATTGTAGCATAGTAAAAAAAATGGGTAGATCAGTTTGTAGATATTTGAAGTATATATCATCTGTCAACATAAACTTTCCTTTGAAGTTCCCTAACTTATATTATTTGATCTGTACTGTGGTATTACATGGGACGGTTTAATGTATATCACAATTATCTAGGGAAATGATTACATGCCATTATTATTATTATTATTATGTGTTAAATGCTAAGTGTCCAGTATTTTTTTAATATGTGAGTTATACTGTAGCACAAGACTATGGAACATACTGGGGAAAGATCTCATGGGGAAATAATTATAATAATTATGAAACATATGGCAAGGTATAGAATAAATATGGGTGCTGAATTTCCAAATGTTTGAATGTAAACTAGCCACTGGATTTTTTTTTCCTGTATCACTGTTTGGTATAGAATCTTACATGCACAAAGCAAGCACATAACGTGACTGTTTTTGGTATAGAATCTTACATGCACATAGCATGAAATCAGTGTAATGCAACTCTTAGGGCTGCACAATACTGAGTAGGTGGTCATTGAATCAACTTGTTAGTTCATATCTTAACCAACAAATTAAATACTTTTCAGATACTGTACCTCCAATATGGTGAAAAATATTTAGAAAGGACATGATGGATTTTTAAAAGCAGGTGCAGTATCTGTTGCCTCAGGTGCCACCATTAACTTTTGCACTGATGATGCACACTTCATCACACAAACTTGGGCAAGCTTTTTCAAAGTCAAGCACATTTGAGAACATGCTTGTGCTTTTCTGCTGCTTTAAACAACAAATTCTGGTCAGAGCAGATATGGCTTCTAGAGTGGTGAGAGTGCAGTCAGAGAGAGCAAAAGAATACTCAGAGTTCTGACTGCATTGGAGTCTGCCATTTCAAGATGCAATTGGGTTGGAGTGGCTGTTTAAACATGTAATTTTATTTCCTCCAAGAAGTGTACTTCTCAAAAGTGTTTTTTTTTTGTAGTGTAGGTTGTGGAGTCTGAGTGCCAGAGGTGGTGAATTATCTGGTGGGATGGGGGCTGGCAGATATTATAACCTGGTTATTCAAGCAAAAAAAATGCTTGTCAGTAATTATAATCAATAAAAAAGTGAGACTGCTTTTAAACTAAGGCCTGGATTTTCAGACTGCGCCGGGCAGGGGTGCAAGCCTTGGCGCAGCGCAACTGGGCTGTGCCAGAGCATGGACACGGTGATATTCAACTGTGCTGCGCCATGGCTCAGCACCATTGAATATGGCACTAAGGGCACACACACTGCTCATGGCACAGTGGTACTGCACCAGCACATGTGGCAGAATGGGAGTAGGGGGATGCGCCAGCACAAGTGCAGTTGCACTAGGTACATCACCACGATATTCAGCACTGGGCATGCAAATGAGGCCATTATGCATGCAAGGCACAAATGGGCCCATTTGCATGTCATCATGGCCCCATTTGCATGCGGTGTGCTGATCCCCTGTGATTTGCGCTAGGCACCCTGCCAGGCTGCAGCCATTGGGGACCGATGCCCTGCAGTCCCATGTCGGTCCCTGCTCCTGTTCACGGGCATACATAGAAAGAAACTCCCTGGTAGTCCAGTGGATTGCTCTCCAGTGTCTGATCATGGGCATCAGTACATATAAATTCCCTGGTAGCCCAGTGGACTGTCCCCAGTACCCTATTGTGGGCATTTGTATATATTAATTCCCTGGTGGTCCAGCTGAACCCCCACATCGCTTGATCATGGACTTATGTATATTTAACATCCCTGGTGGTCCAGTGGAAACCCCCACATTGCCCGATCATGGTCGGAAATTGCAAGTGAAACCCTGGTGGTCCAGTGGTACCCCCCTCCCCACCCACACATTGAGGTCCCCCACCACCCAGCACCCCCCCAGTCAGCGGTGGGTGGCAGCACCCAGCCCGGATGCCACCCAGCCACCAGCTGACTGACAGCATACAGTATTGTCTGTACGCCTATTGGTCCACTGCATGGACCAATGGGTGATATACTGTACTACACAGGCCCGATATGTGAATGAGCGTATTCATTCACATATCAGGTCTGTGTAATTACAGCATGCACACCCATTGGTCCCAGTGGACCAATGATGTACAGACGCACTGTGATGTCACCCAGCAGGCAGCCGGGCAGTATGTGGGCAGGGTGCTGCTGCCTGCCACTGACTGGGGGTGCTGGGGGCAGGGGACCCTCAGTGAGGGTGGGCAGGGGGCACCACTGGACAACCAGGGTTTCACTTGCTATTTCCGCCTGTTATCAGGCGATGGTGGGGGTTTCCACTGGACCACCAGGGATGTTAAATATACATATGCCCATGATCGTGCAATGAGGGGGGGTTTCCATTGGACCACCAGGGAATTTATATTTACTTATGCCCATCATTGGGCAATGGAGGGCATTCCACTGCACCACCAAGGACCACCTTTACACTTATGCCTGTGATCAGGTGACAAGGTGGGGGGCACAATGCTCCCAGGGCAGGGAGCTTGTGGACAGTGTTCTGGGTGTGCAGGTGGCCACCAACAAATGGCGGCTGCCATGTTGCACCCTGCAATATGGGAGCTCACCTGTGGGTGGCCAGGATTTGTTCTTGGTTTTACCAGGCACATCTTTGTGCCCCCCCCCCGAGAGGTGCAAGGCAGGTTTATGCCAGCATATACGCCGCACATCCCGAGCTGAATATCCAGATGTGCCGCATATGCATGGGCACAACCCCCTGCACTTACGCCACATACATTACCGATGCACCCTGGTGCATAGGAGTTGTGCATCGCAACTTGCCCCTTTGAATATTGTGCCAGGGCGCATTGGTGGGTTGTGTATGGTGCATCCCAGTTGCACCATACGCAACCCTTTTGAATATCCAGGCCTAAATGTTTAACTTTGTTTTTACTTTTTCTGATTGTTGGTAATATAACACTTTATTTAATTAGTAAATGAGTCATTTGCCACTGAAATATGCATTGATCTTATGGAGTTACAGTAACTCCACTGTGAACTCTCCCAGCTCCTCCACCCACCCACACCCCTCCCTAATCGGAAGATGATAAACGCTCAAGTAATACTAAAAGTTATGGAAACTGCATTTGTTTACATCTGTACTGTGTGCCTGCAGGGTCATATCGGACACATACTGAAGCTCTCAGAAGGAATTGTATTCACAGCATGCCACAGCACTGTCGCATGACAGTCTTCCACTGGGATAAGTTGAAAGTGGCTTGCAATGCAGTTGGAAAGTTTCCCTAGGCTCATCAATTCATGACAGGAAAACTGCAAGTTTAATATGAATAAGGGCTCTAAAATCAGTTCCATTTCAACTTGAATACAGAATTCTGGCAAACAACTAAATCCTACATGTAGCTGAACCTAAACACCAAACATTTGTTATTTGTGGGAAAATGAATGGTTTTCAGGAGCAGATGTACTGTAGCTATACAACTGTCCTAAACTGTTACAGTAAGAATAAATAGCCATTGGCAGAAACCTCACAGTCTGACAATTTGTTCAAGGTGTAAGCCCCTCTTGTACTCCTTCTGGACCTCAGCAGTAAGTTCACTCCCCTCCTCAAACTTCTATCCATTCTGTCATCACCCCCAAACTAAAATCTTTTGACTCACCCAGAGGCAAAATCCTGCTGTACCAACAGGAATTGTTCTCTGAAATTTTCAAACAGCTTTGCTTTTGTTCCGCACTCCACAAACCAATAACCATGCCTGGTTGTAAAGCAATCCACTGGACCTCCCAAGTGGCCTTAGTGACACAACTCCATCTTCAGAATCCACTGGTTAGGAGCTGCACATGCCTCTCCCCTCTCACTACTACTTGCACAAGCTGACCTTCTGCAGTCTACTTCCTGGATTCCTCTCATATGGTGTCATGATGTCACACTTCATATTGTGAAGACTCACCTAGTGTTCCCTGTACATTGGTGTTCAAGAACAAATTTATTTGTATTTTTTTAAACTGACAAAGTTCCAATAGTAATAAATATTATCTGTAAAGCAACAGACTCACTGCTGCACCAGAGTCTGCCACTTCAAAGATGGCATCACTGACAGAACTGCGCATGTGCGATGCGATATGCATGCACAGTTTGAGTTGATGCTGCCATCTTGGTAATCACTTCTGCAGTTGTGGAAGAAAAAGTAGAGCCTTGGCAAAAAGGGTGGATTTATGCAATCTGTAGAGGGGAAGCACCACATAAACAGCACCACTAGATATTAGTCTGAGCACTGTGCGTTTTTGTTGCACCCAGCCCAAACCTTTTTTTTTATGATTTCACCACCCCCGACATGAACCTCCCTGGAATTGAGAATCCCTAATTAGGGGGTTGCGGGGGGAGAAGACCCCCACAGTGGGAGGTGAGGGGGCACAGCCCCCGGCATAAAACATTAAAAAAGTAAGTCCCCAGCACTGTATTGTTGTGTGCTGGGGTGTTAGAGTGGTGAAACATTTTTTTTGGCATTCTTGACTTCTCGATAATGACAATTGCCTTTAGGCTTTGGCCATTATCACATAAACCTGACTGAACTGAGCATGCTCAGATCCCCAAATTTAATAACTTTGGAAAGGATTAATATTTTTTCACAAAACCAATGATGGCTTGTTTTTTGGGGTAATCGTTTTCTACCCTAAAAATTTCTGACCAAAATTCCAAATGATGTGGCTATAGCATGATGGGCACAAATCAGCAAAACTGGCGAAAACATACTGCATGAAAACTGCACATCTGATCGAAATGGAACTTAGAACATCAAGACACCTACCACATGGGACAGCACATACCAACTTCTGTGCATATCTGTTCAACAGTTGCAAAGTTATTAAAGTGCAAAATTTGGGGTTTAACATTAAACTGCTTATTCAACCCTAACAATAGTGATATTACTGCACCACTATAGTATCTATCTATCTATCTATCTATCTAGCTATCTATCTATCTATATAAACATATATAAACATAGTAAATTGCAGGAAAAAAAACTGTTTATGGGAATTTTGTGGGCAAACTGACCCCAGAATCCGATTCCTCAACCCCAATTATTAAACACATGTTAGTGTTTACCTAATTCAAGTATTGTTATCTCCTTTTAAAGCCTCTAAGGGGAAGAGGGCTGAGGCATGCTACTATCATATATTTTCCAACATTGGGGTGCCAATCCCTGTGTCAGCAGTAGATGTCCCCCTCTCCCAGCAGTGTGGGACACTGGGGAGCCCACTCCCAGTGTCCTGAAATATGCATTGTATCCAAACTTGTAAAAGGAAAACAGACCCCATATGTCTTTTTTTTACAGCCTGAAAAAAGGAAACAGTTCCTCCTCATCCTCGCTGTCTCCCTGAGCACACCCCACCCCACATCCCCCTTACCCTATACTTACCTCCAGAGGTCATCCACTCTCTTCTTCTGTGGACATGTCTGCACTCTTCAAAGCTGAACTGCAAACTAAGGAATAAAGGTAAGTGCTGTATAATATATTTCATTTGTGTTTTCAACTTATGTTCATATCTTTGCCATTTTTAGTGGGGTTTTTTACCAGATTTTCAACATGGCATTTTTGGGACACCACCTTATGATCATGGTCACTGTTATTTTGATAATCGGGCCCAGATTGTGATTACATGGTCGCTGCATGAAATCACTTTTCAGAACCAATTAACAAAATGACACTTCTAGTGTTCATGAGGTGGGGTCCCTACAAGCTAATGTTGAAAGTTTTGTGAAACAATTCCTAAAAATGGTCATGTTACAAGTGGTATTTGAAATGTTTCTATGCATGAGCATAAGTTTGGTAATTTTTAATATTTTGACTTCAAATTTTCAACATAGCCATTTTTTCACACCACCTTATGAATGGTACACCTGCCATTTTTCATATCCTTCCTGAAATGTGTTTTCACACCTGTGGCACAGAATGGTGTTTTGGCACATATTTGAAGATGTTCACCTATGGGGTTTATGAGGTGGGGTCCTAAGAACACTATGCTCAAAATATGGGGTCAAAATATGAAAAAATGCCAAAGTTATGACTATTCATTGCAATTTTGGTGCACCCACTCATAACATCAGAAATTTGAAATATTTTAACTCAAGACTTTCAGCATAGCCTTCTTATTACCCAACCTTATGTATGCCACAGCATTTATTTTTCAAATCCTGCCCAAAATGTGTTTTTCCACCTGTGGTGTAGATTGGCATTGCAGTTGTGCAGAATTACGTTTTGGCATGGATTCAAAAATTTTCTGTACATGAGGTGGGGTAATAAGATGGCTATTCTGATAATTTAGTCACTGTTGTCCTATGAGTGGGAAGTGTATGGCCTGGAGGTCCCTGAGCTTCCATGGCTACATACACATACTCTTCCATAGATAAATAAGGGCCCCTGGTGGCCAATGTTCAACAAATAATGGAGCTCATAAACCTTACAAAAAACACATTAACAATGATTCAAGAAGATGTTTTAAAAAGAGGACTCTCATTTGTTTCTAACCAAAAAGTTAATGTCTTTATTGTAAAATTGGATATGCACAGGACATACAGGCAGCTTCATTTAAAATCATATTTCTCAAAACAACAAGCCATTGAAATAAATGTCCCCACTATTGCTTCAGTAAGGAGTGTCATTATGGCAGAAGGAGAAGAAGAAATTATGGAATGCCAGAGGGCAAAAACTGCATTCAATAGAAAATCTAAATTTGTACCCAGCATGTTGAGAAACAGTGTCATAAACACATTTAGCAAACTAGTGGACTAAGATTTGGAAAAAGTATTGAAAATGTTTGAGAATTTGAAAGGTTTGAATAATTCAACAAAGAAAAAAAGAGAGGTATTAAAAGAAATAAGAACACTCCCAGATACAGTCATAAAGAAAGCCGATAAAGGGGGCAGTAGTACTATGGGGGAAGGATTTATATGTAAAGGAAATGCAAAGACAACTAGTAAATAAGAAGTTTTACAAGAAACTAAAGGGGGACCCAACAGAACAGATTGAAACAGAAATTAAACAAGAAATTGAAAAGGTACATGACAAAAGATGGATTACAGAAAAAGGGAAATTATTTTTAATAAAATAATATTTGATAAAACCCATTATCTGTCTACTCCCCAAAGTGCGCAAGAATAAAGAGACTCCCCAGGAAGTCCAGTTGTGAGCAGTATACATTCTGTGACTGAACCATTGTCAAAATGTGCAGACTTTTTTCTATGCCCCATTGCAAAAAAGGTGAGGTCACATGTGGCTGACACTAAACAAAGTTTTAAACATCCTGAAAGACATCCAGCTAAATAAAAATATATACTAATCACTAGTGATATAGAAAACTTATATAACAACATACCACACCATGCAGGCCTAGATACTATCTGTAAAAACCTGTCAACAAGACCAAGAGATGCAGTACCACCAAGTGGATTCATTAGTAAATTGGCAGACCTGGTTCTCACAAATAACTACTTCACCTTTGGGCAACAGTTCTACAAATAAATCCATGACACAGCCATGGGGACAACTTTTGCTCCATCACTAGCAACAATAAACGTAGGAGACTGAGAAGAAAGAAAATATATGGAATACATCTGTTAATAAATGGCACAGCAATATTGTGAAATGAATGTGCTTTGTGGATGACATCATATTAATATGGGACAGAACAGAAGAGGACTTAAAAAATGTCTTGGAATTTATCAATATGAGGGATGATAACTTAAAATTCATGACAACTTAGAGCAACAACTAAGCGATTTTTTAAACTTGACAATATACAAAAAAATGGAAAATTAGAAACAAAACTGTACAAAAAAAGAGACAGATCGCAATACATTATTGCATTTTGAAAGTCAGCACCCAAAACATACAAAACAAAACATCCCATATGGTCAGCATTTAAGAAGTAAAAGGAACTGCTGTGAAGAAAGTATTAAGAAAAAAAAGGAATCAGCAGAAATGTGTGGAAGGTTGATGTGTGGGGGTTACAAACCCAGAATACTTTTGCATGCCCTGGTAAATGTGAATAATAAACAAGGAACATAATTATTGGAAAATAAAGAAACAGAATATGAAAAAAAACAGAACAAATACACTTCTGTACACATTTTAATGAAGCTTATGGAAGCATAAAACGTGCGATTTAAAAACATTGGATGACTCTGATAAACATTGGATGACTCTGATAAACAGATCCCAGCCTCACCAAAATAGTTGAAAAAGGACCACTATTTGATTATAAAAGAAACAAAAACCTAAAAGATATCCTGGTAGATACCGTGTTTACAGGAAATAAAAATGTGAGGACAGACTGGATGCCAGAAACCCCAGAGGGGAAGTACAAGTGTGGTAATTGCACCCAGTATGGGAGCACAAGAAATGCAAACACTTTTAACCACCCCAGATCTGGCAGAAAATGCAAAGCAAAGGGGCTTACTGATTATTGCAGTGAAGATGTGGTATGCATGTTAACATGCAAATGCAGGTCAGCATACATAGGCAAACAAAAGAGCCCTAAAAAACAGAATTGGGGAACATAAGAAAGCCATACAGAGTCCAAAACACAAAATATGCAATAGCAAAACATTATTTGGAGGCTGGACATGGCTCAGAAGCACCATTAGTACATATAGGACTGGAAAAAGTGCGGACTCCAAGCAGAGGGGGAAATCTGAAAGACCTTCTCTTATAGAGCAAAGCTTATTGGATCCATAAGCTTCAAACTCTATCTCCAAAAGGGTTAAATGATGACTCTGGATTTAATAGTTATTTATAACTCCTGTGTTAGGATGGTCTGCCAAATGTTAGAATTTCAGGGTTTTATATAAAAAAAGGAAACATTTTAGAAAAAGTGAAATTGTACTTTTTGTATATATTGGTATGTGGTAAATTAGAAAATGATTAAAAGTATGCAGTGGTTTCAGTTGGCTATGCACTAGCACTTTTTCAGAAAGTTGCTGTATGCACTAACACTTTTTATAATATATTTGCACAAAAGATAAAAAGGTGTATGACACATTTGCACATATGACAATAATAATATGTTAAGTAGGAAATTGACACTGGCACTTTAAAATGGTAGAATTACACATTAGATAGATAAAAAAGTTATGCTTCTCCAAAAAAAAGAAATAAAAAAGTATAAAAAACAAAATCAAAGAAAAGTGAGTAAATCATAATAATTTATAGTACATATAGATGGTAAAAAGTGGATTATAAATCCTTACTGGCAATGTAGAAATGAACTGTATATGCAGGTTGCACAGTTTTAGAAATAATTTTGTATGAATATATATGAAACGAGGCATAGGACTATTTTAAAGTGGACCATTTGCATACACAGTATATCAAAAAAGAATAAACTTAGGATCTGATGTGAAAAGTAATTTCATTTATAGAACAACCAGAAAAACAGGAATGGGCAGTGACAAGAGAATGTAGGTTACGGTTGCTTGGTAACATGAATGTATATGAAGTAGTTGCTAGGATACACAAACATACAAAAATAAGCAACACCCACATAATGACAACTCTGATGATGGGGCATTGGCTCTGAAACATAAGCATGTTTTGCTCAATGTAGAGCAGACCTCTGATCTAGATAAGGACAAAAGAAGGATTGAGGAGAAAGCAGCAGTGAGGAATTGTGCACCCATGACCAGAGAATTTGAAAAGGAAAGTTGCTGCACTACAAGAAGAGAACAAGTTCCAGGAGCAGTAATAAGATACTAACAAGCTACATTGTTGTGGATTATCCAAAAAAAGTGATACACTGTCATATATGAGGATTAGACAATAGAGCCAATAAAATAAAATGGAAGGAGGAAACCAGACCTTGAGAATGAGAACAATATTGAATGACTGGTAAAGTGACTTTTGGAATTTTTTGAATTTTTCACAAATCGGAGCCCTGATATATATATATATATATATATATATATATATATATATATATATATGAATGAATAGCTAATGTGGAACTAATATAGCTGAGTGCACATGAATATAAATAAATATAAAAATTATTGTTGCACTACAAACAAAGAAGTTTGCATTCTTGTATGCAAATCAAAGAGTGCAGTTAGCACATTTACTGAGTGTGAATACATTCTAAGGATATGATTATACTATCTGAAAAGTACGGAAATTCATGGCAAAAAAACTTCATTAATGCATCAGTTAGGGTTGTTAGTATAGTAACAAAAACAGCAAAATGTGGTGTTAGGGTTTCTAACCCTAAAATATCACCCCCCACCCTGTAGACACTGACAGGCATTGGAGGTGTGCCTTGGGGTCATCAGCCCTAACACTCACCCCATTCTCCTATACTATGCCCAACTCAGTTTATTAACTCACAAAAAAGGAATCGGCTTGCGAAAAAAAATCGGTTGGCAAAAAAAGAACTATGTGAGTCACAAAAAAGAATTAAAAATGCTAAAAAAAACAACTTCCATGGTTGTTTTTCCACCAAATAACTTCAGAATCCACCTAATGGATTCCCAATTACCAAGATACAAGAATGTGTGTCTCTGTATAACTTCATTTTTGTGGCTTTTCAATTTTTTTTTAAATGGAAAAGAAGATGGCAGCTAGCAAAAAAGGATTCTTTCCTCACGAAAAAGGATTTTGTTCTCATGAAAAAGAAAATGCTCTCAAGAGATTAAATCCTTTTTCAGACTTTTTACCTTTCTTCTGGAAATGAACTTCCCATGAGAAATAATGGGAACTTAAAAACTTAATAACTTTACAACAGTTTAATATTTTTGAACCAAGCTAACACTGGCAGTTCTGTTACCCAAGTTCTTTCTACCACAAGAAAATCACACCACAGTTCCCCACCATCTACATGCAAGGCAATGAGGAATAAACTGCAAAAAGTGGTGACTTTACTTTTTCACACTACCCAGATCTTAGAATCCGCACATCCAGCTGGAGTGAAAATTGCCATGTCATAGAATTTACTCCACAGGACAGCACATGTTAAATTTTGTGCAAATCCATTAATTGGTTGCAAAGTTATTAAAGTGAAAAATGTGAGATTTAATATTAAACAGGCTACTCAACCTTAACTATAGAGGCATGACCATGCCCTATAATACATACTGTAGATAGATAGATAGATAGATAGATAGATAGATAGATAGATAGATAGATAGATAGATAGATGGATTGACAGATGGACAGACAGACAGACAGACAGATCAATTAATGTGGTGTGATGTGCACAGCAAGGCAGTCATAGCTGATTTGTTAGTCACATCAGTCTTTAATTATAGGACCTCCACTTTCCTTTGCAGGGGGATGGCATACTAGGCACAATCTTGCGAGGGACTCTGGCCTCCAATGTATGAGGAATGGCTCTTGGTGGACCAGTCTTAAATGCGCCTTCCCCCCATCAGAGGGTGCAGCCAACTGTGAGCCGAAGTCTGAAAGTTATTCTTTGCCTATGGCTGGTACCCCTCTGATATCAGCAGCCTAGGCCTCACCTCTCCCCAGCCTCAGGGCAAGCTGTCAAAAAGGGCCAAGAAACCCTGTCAACCCCTCTGTACAATCCTGTGAAACCACCTTGCTGCCGCATGATGAGCATCCTGCTGTTACGCAGTTGCTGCATGAACCAGGATGCTCATCCCCTACCAAGCACATCATGCTATAGCTTCCTCCAACCATGGTTTAGTTCTGCTACAACCTACCATTCCCTGACTATACTAAAGGTATCCCATCTTTACACAGAATTGTGGAACTTTTGCCATGATCTTATCATGCTGCAATATTAATCCACCCATGAAGTCCATAGCACACCTCATGACTTTGATGTTTACCCCATGTGCCTTCTTAATTGCACTGGGATTGTGAGGCTGATGCCAATGCTGCATTGTAATGTGTGCCACCATATGACTGCATCCTTGTCCATTCCTGATGTAAATCATTTTGTCATATCTCATCAAGTTCTGCAGGACAAGGGATTTCTGCAGGGCATACCATCTCAACAGTCCAAATCAAACCTGTCCCCTTCTCATCAAATGCAACAAACCTTACCATCTTCACAATGCATACAACAAAATTACCAGTCCAAAGCATACCAATCCCCCATCCTCAATCATAGCAAAAGCTTACCTTCTTTCCAATACCATACAACAAAAATGTCAGTCTTTGAATATCTGCCAATTGATTTACTGAAACTCCAGGAATCTGAAATTCTAAGCAAAAAAATGAGGGGAGCCTTGAGCTGCATCCCCTATGTAGTCCCCTTTTGCCCCTTCCATGCCCTACTGCTTGGCCAATCAGCCCTCCCCTCCTGCCTGTTAGCCACTGCCTGTGTCAGCTGACCCCTCCCCTTACCTCTCTTTGTCTCCCCCACCTTGCCCACCTCTCTCTCCCCCCTTACTCCACTTTAGGAAACCCTTAACAATTATGGTTGCTCTTAATTGTTCAACCCCTTTTGATCTAAAAATTGTATAAAAAATTTCATCAGTGTAAAAATGCAACCTACTACCTTTGTTTTAACAAGCACACAAACTCTATCAAGGTACCAGAGAATACCATCTTTGTTGTTCATTTATGCAAACATATTCAAATTTCCCAAATTTCAAAGACAAATTTCCCTCATTCACTAAAAATACCACCAACAGCTTAATCTGGTTCAAGGTCAGTTGGCATTCATCTGTATCCCCCTCCCCCGGGTCGTGCCTGAAAATAGGCAGGATTTGTCTAGTGCACTTACCCGGTCAACAAAAGCTAAATAAATAAATAAATAAACAGTGCCCAGCACTAAAAGACTATTACTCCGTTAATTATGATTCAAAGCCTCCCTGTCTTTACCACATTTAAAAGCATAATGCCTTGAGATCATGTGTTTACAAGAGTTGGGATTTTTAGGAGCAAATTCAAAATAAAACAACATAAATATTTAGTATAAGACTCCCCAGACTGTTTCTATGATTGTTTGCAAAATGAACATGCAGCAGAGTTAGGTCATTATTTTGCATTTGAATGCCTCTATGACTTAATCTGGGCCATGGCAGAGTACTTCAGTGAAATCAAAGAGTTGAAGTTTTTTTTTCATTAAACATACTTATTCATTTCCAGGACCAAGAAGCAGAACACACAAACTCCAAAATACGAAATACATAGCTCTGAATCACAAATCACAAAAAGAACATGAAACAGACAAACCAAGCAAAAACAACAAACAATGCACTGAAGAACCACTCCTCAAACCTCCCAGACCCCCTCCCCCCAGGGCTCAGACTATAATACTACCTAGTGAACAAAAGGATAGAAGAAAAGAAAGATAATCAAAGGGGCTCCATTATATCTAGAAAACACAAATTATATAGAAATTAGTGGATAGCCTGTAAATATAACAGCATGAGCTACAGTTATTGGCTTGTGGGGGATATAGATAATAAAGTGTGTAGGGACCCCCACCTAGATTGAAACTGATCCAAACACTTACGAAGAGAGGCAATATGTTTCTCTGCCATTAAAGCCAAAAACATTTCATGATGCCACTCTCAGTAAGGTGGACTAGAAGAATCTTTCCAATGTCTTAATATGATGAGTTTTGTAGTTATGGCTGTAAGTGACATATGTGCTTTTGAATACCAGAAAGATCAGTGGAGAAAATCCCTTTTAAACAAATCTCAGCGGAGAAAAGATTATGCAGACCTAGAAGAGGGTCAAGGGGTGTTTAATGGAGTTCCAAAATAGAGTTACTTTATTACAGTCCCACATCACATGCTCTACCATGCCTGCTACAAGGCCACATCTGGTACATAAGGGGGAAGATAACTGACCCATTTTAAATTACTTAAATGGTGTATAATATAGAAACATAGAAACATAGAAACATAGAAAACATAGAAACATAGAAACATAGAAACATAGAAACATAGAAACATAGAATCTGATGGCAGATAAGGACCGCTTGGCCCACCTAGTCTGCTCATTTTCCTACCTAACAGATAAGCTGCAGATCCTAGTTAACCAACAGCTTACTTCCTCCTACCCCCCACTAGGACTGCCTTATGCCTGTCCCATGCATTCTTGAATTCCCCCACTGTTCTTGACTCCACGACCTCCTCAGGGAGGCTGTTCCATGCATCCACAACCCTCTCTGTAGTAAAATACTTCCTAACATTACCTCTGAGCCGTCCCCCCTCTATCTTCAAATTGTGCCCACTTGTTCTTGCACATCTCTTTTTCTGAAAGATGCTACCCTCTTGGACTTTGTTGATTCCCTTGAGGTACTTGAAAGTTTCTATCATGTCCCCTCTCTCCCTTCTTTCCTCAAGGGTATACATATTAAGCTCCTTTAGTCTTTCTTCGTATGTCTTCTGGTACAGACAGTGCACCATTTTGGTTGCCTTCCTCTGGACAGCCTCCACTCTGTCTATGTCTTTGCGGAGATGGGGTCTCCAGAACTGCACACAGTACTCCTGATGGGGTCTCACCAACTGTCTGTACAGGGGGATAACACCTTCTTGTTTTCTGCTATTGATGCCTCTTCCTATGCATCCCAGTATCCCCCCAGCCTTCCTTACTGCCTTCTCACATTGCTTGCCCACCTTTAGGTCATCTGATATAATTACCCTCAGGTCCCTTTCTATTTTTACTGTTGTCAGTATCTCACTCCCCATTGTGTACGCTTCCCCTGGGTTTATGTTTCCCATGTGCATTACCTTGCACTTCTTTGCATTGAATCTGAGCTGCCATACATTTGACCATTCCTCCAACCTTGCCAAGTCCCTTCTCATCCTTTCCACTCCATCTTGTGTATCAACCCTGTTCTAGATCTTTGTGTCATCTGCAAAGAGACATACTTTTCCTTCCAATTCCTCTGCAATGTCACTTATAAAGACATTAAAAAGGACCGGTCCCAGTACTCAACCCTGCGGTACCCCGCTAGTAACCCTCCTTTCTTCACTGTGTACTCCATTTACTACTACCCTTTGCGTCCTGTTGTCTAGCCAATTTTTTATCCAGGCTACCACCTTGGGACTCATTCCAAGGCTGGCTATCTTGTGTATTAATCTTTTGTGTGGGACTGTATCAGATGCCTTGCTAAAATCTAGGTAGGCCATGTCCACAGCCCCTCCCTGGTCTACTACTTTGGTCACCCAGTCAAAGAAATCTATTAGATTCATCTGACATGACCTTCCCATCGTGAATCCATGCTGCTTTGGGTCCTGTGCCCCACTGGCCTTTAGGTACTCAGCAATTCTTTCCTTCTGAAGTTATTCCATCATTTTCCCTACCACTGAGGTCAAACTAACTGGTCTGTAGTTTTCTGCCTCTGTCCTGCTCCCACTTTTGTGAAGAGGAATCACATCTGCCATCCTCCAGTCCTCGGGTACCACCCCATCCTCCCATGATTTGTTAAAGAGGGTAGTCAGCGGTGTCACTAGTTCTACCCTTAGTTCTTTTAGAATTCTTGGGTGAATCCCATCAGGCCCCATTACTTTGTCCACCTTCAATTTTATTAGTTCTTTCAGAACCCTTTCTTCTTAAATGGACTGGTATCGACCTCCGTCTTCAGAGTGTTTCTCTTGTTTGGTTTAGGTAACTCCCCCTCCTCTTCCTTTGTGAATACTGAGCAGAAATATTCGTTCAGTATCCCTGCTTTTTCACTGTCACCCTCTACCCACATTCCCTCCCCTTTATTAAGCTTCAGTATCCCTCGTTTGGTCTTTCTTCGCTCTTTAATGTTCTTATAAAAGGTCTTATCCCCCTTCTTAACAGAATTGGCTATCCTTTCCTCGGTTTGGGCCTTTGCTATTCTGACTGCCTTCCCAGCCTCTTTCTGCTTTAACTGATAAAAGTTCTCTGTCCTGCTCCTTCTGTGTTTCCTTATATTTCCTGAATGCTGTCCTTTTCTCCTTAACCTTTCCTGCCACCTCTTTTGGGAACCATGAGTTTTTTTTTCCTTCGTTGTTGTTTAATTGATTGCTTTACACAAAAGGCTTGTTGTCTCTGTGATGGCTGTTTTGGTCACTCCCCATTGTTCCTCCACCCTCCTTCTTGCCTGTTTGCTAGTGCTTTTCTGAGGCACTCTCTCATTTCCCAAAGTCAGCCCTCCTAAAGTCCAGTACCCTTGCTTTTGTATGGCTTGATTGTATGGCTGTGTTTATCATGAACCACACTGTTTGGCGGTTGCTTGTTCCCAGATGGCTGCCCACTTCTAAATCTGAGATTCTTTCTCTGTCCCCATTTGAGAGTACCAGGTCTAAGATTGCTCCCTCCTGAGTGGGTTCCAATACTAGCTGTCTGAGGCATGCCTCCTGTAGGGCATCAAGAATGACCCTGCTCTTGGATGTGCCTGCAGCAAAGGTGCTCCAGTTAACATCTGGCATATTCAGTTCCCCCATGAACAATATCTCCCCTTTTTCTGCCATTCTAAGAAAGCCTTCTATCATTTCCTTGTCCATTCCCTCCCCCTGAGATGGGGTCTGTACAACCCCATGCAGATTGTGGTGCCATTTCCTGTCTCCAGGGTGACCCAAAGTGCCTCGTCTGCTCCCTGTTTACTCTTTAGTTCTGTTGCTTTGATCCCTTCCTTTACATAGAGAGCTACTCCTCCTCCTCCTCTTTTACTCTCCCTGTCCCTCCTGTAGATTGTGTATCCTGGTATGTTGACATCCCAGTCATGGTTCTTTGTGTACCATGTTTCTGTGACTGCCACAATATCCAGGCAACCCTCTTCCATCAAGGCCACTAGTTCAGGGAGCTTGTTACACAGACTACGGCATTGGTACTCATCACCCTCCACTTTTTGACAGCCTTACCCCTTTTAGCACCATTTCTGTCCTTACTGCCTTTGCCTTTTTTTACATTTAAATCCATTCTGCTCCCTAATAACTTCTGTACCTTGATGTTTACCTCACTAATCGCCATGTTTTGTGGGGGGAGGCTGGGATTTCCCTGCCTCTTTTCAGTGCCTCCCCCATTGGCTAGTTTAAATGCTTGCCAATGAAGCATTTAAACCTCTCACCTAGGATCCTGGTTCCCCCCCGGACAGATGCAGACCATCGCACCAGTATAACTCTGCATCCCTCCAGGTGGCTCCCCAGTCCCCAATGAAGCCAAAACCCTGAGCTCCACACCAGTTTTTCAACCACTCATTGAATTCCCTGGTGAGGAGTGCCCTAGCATCTCCCTTGCCATAGACAGGCAGCACCTCCGAGAAGGTTACCGTATGCACTACTTGTCTAAGGCCCCTTCCCAACTCTACAAACTCCTCTTGCACTGCTCTGATCCCATTCCTAGCCAGGTCATTTGTCTCTAGGTGGACAATGACATCCAGCTCCCTCCCTCATGCAGCTCCTCCCATGATCCTAAGGATTAGCTTCCTGTCCCTCCAAGCCGTGGCGCCAGGAAGGCACTTTACCTTCCTCTCCCCTTCCTCCCCCATTTCTACCTCCTAATGATTGAGTCCCCCACCAGGAGTTGTTTTCTTCTCCTGTGGGGTCCCATGCCACCCTCCTGTGGGTCTCCTTTGTGAAGGTTCTCAGCATCTCCTTGGTCTCCACTGCAGGTGCCTCCATAGAGGAACCACTATCCACCAGAAAAGCGAATGAATTGTGGAGAGGTACAGCTGGAGGGATGCAACTCTGTTCCACCACCCTCTCCCTCCCTAAGCCCACCCTGGTCCAGTCTCTCCTCTTCTTGGCAACCTCTGAGGTAGTGGCATTGGCCCTGGTGGTCCCTGGGTGAGGAGGGTTTCTGAATCCTAGCCAGGTCAGCCTGGAGATGGGCAACCTCACATCTCAGACCAGAGAGGTGCCTGCAAATAGGGCAGCATCACAGCCTGCAGAATGTCTCCCGGAACACTGCCGCCCCACAGCCATTGCACTGCACCACTCCTAACATGTCTTATTTTGTGTCCCCTCTACTGTTTCTCTGGATGCTTACTCTCTCCTCTCCTTACAACTCTCACCCTTCATGTTCTGGGACAGCAACTTCCTATCTTCTTCAGTAGCCTCCTTCTTCCTTGCTCAATATCAGACCACCAGCAGCTAGGGGGGGAGAGTGAGCTACTTTTTTCCTTTAGGGTTGACAAAACCAATGTTTGTCTATGATCATTTCCTTCCTACTGCCAAACAGGAAATTCCTGTTGACAGTCAAATCCAGTGGCTATAAAAGTAGAACTGGCTTTGGGTGGGTGGGATGGAGGGCAATTAGTAAGAAAAAAGGCTAGCAACAGGAAGTTGTAATTTGACTCACCTGCTTTTATAGTGTCTAAACCACACCCCAATTAAGCTCTCTTTCCTCCTAATGGTTTAGCAAAGTCAGCTGATACAGTACCCTTCCCAGCACAGAACACACACTGATTTTCTTTCTTTTCTTTCTTTCTTTAACCCTAAATAAGACCCCTTCTACTTATAATAAAGTTATCTGTCTACTTAATCTTAACAGACACTGACTCCTGCTGAGATATAAGTTTTAAATTAATAAGAAAATATAGCTTCTTTTAGTTAGCTGCTTTCTGCTCTGCAAGCAAGGCTAGCAACAGGAAGTTGTAATTTGACTCACCTGCTTTTATAGTGTCTAAACCACACCCCCAGGTAAGCTCTCTTTCCTCCTACTGGTTTAGCAAAGTCAGCTGATACATACCCTTCCCTGCACAGAACACACACTGACTTTCTTTCTTTCTTTCTTTTTAACCCTAAATAAGACCCCTTCTACTTCTAATAAAGTTATCTGTCTACTTAATCTTAATAGATTGTGGAAAATACAAAATTGTGTAAATCGAAATCTATCCTGCTTATTATACTTATAGAGTGTATGCCAGACTGGTTGCCATGATTCTGGAGCATGCTGCAAATCCAATGACTGCGACTAGTAAACACAACACCCCTGTAGGGCTGTTGGGATTCAAAGTTTGAAAGAGCCGGTAAAGCTTGACTACTGAATGAGGTTGTTGGGCAGCAGCAAAGAGAGATTCAGTGACTGCTGAATCCCATAAAGAGATGAAGTTTACCACGGCAAATCTATATAGGCCTGGTATCATGATAATTATCTGAAATTTTTTTTAAATATCTGTACCTTCACTTTCACAAATTGGGTGTTCACATAAAAAGTTATTTGGGGGGGATACTCTGTCACTGGATTGTAATAACAATTAATAGTTTCTTAAAACAGCAGTATGTGGTAGTCAGCAAAAACAATCACATAGTCTTTTTCACAGCAAAGTACGTCTGGCATCCTTAGGTATCCAGTAATATGGGCGAGTCAAATTGAGTAACTCAATATGAGCGACTCAGTTTGACCACCTGTAATAAAAGCAAGTATGAAAGAATAGGTAGTGAAGGAAAATATTGACGGTCCAGAACAAGAATAGTGAATGTAGGAATAGGGCAGTGTGGGATGGTGGCAGGTGGTAACATAATATGGCAGTCAGTCTGGTGGGGCAAATTTGAGCTGGCCATCTAGTGCAGTGGTAGGGTGCACACCCACTATTGCAGAAGGCTCTAGGTTCGCAGCTTACAGCATGTGAGAACTTTCAGTGTATTATAAACATAGAATTTGATTTCAGTTTAGGACCTATTGGCCCACCTAGTCTGTTCATTTTCCTACTTAACGGATAAGCTGCAGATCCTAGTTAACCAATAGCCTACTTCCTCCTGACTAGGACTGTCTCATGTCTGTCACATGCATTCTTTAATTACCCCACTGTTCTTGACTCCACAACCTCCTCAGGAAGGATGTGCCATGCATCCACAACCCTCTCCATGAAAAAATACTTCCTCACATTACCTCTGAGCTGTCCCCACTCTATCTTCAAATTGTGCCTCTTTGTTCTTGCACATCTCTTTTTCTGAAATATATTACTCTCTTTGACTTTGTTGATTCCCTTGAGTTACTTTAAAGTCTCTTTCATGTCCCCCCTTCCCCTTCTTTCCTCAAGGGTATACATATTAAGCTCCTTTAGTCTCTCATTGTATGTCTTCTGGTGCAGACCCTGCACCATTTCGGTTGCCCTCCTCTGGACAGCCTCCACTCTGTCTATGTCTTTGCGGAGATGGGGTCTCCAGAACTGCACACAGTACTCCAGATGGGGTCTCACCAACTGTCTGTACAGAGGATAACAGCTTCCTGTTTTCTATTGTTGATGCCTCTCCTATCCATCCCAGTACCCCCATCCTTTCTTACTGCCTTCTCACATTGCTTGCCCACCTTTAGGTCATCTGATATAACTACCCCAGGTACCTTTCCATTTTATTGTTGTCAGTATCTCACCCTCCATTGTGTACTCTTCCCCTGGGTTTTTGTTTCCCAGGTGCATTTTGCGTTAAATCTAAGCTGCCATACATTTGACCATTCATCCAACCTTGCCAAGTCCCTTCTCATTCTTTCCACTCCATCTTATGTATGAACCCTGTTTCAGATCTTTGTGTCATCTGCAAAGAGACATACTTTTCCTTCCAGTTCCTCTGCAATGTCACTTATAAAGACAGTAAAAAGGACCAGTCCCAGTACTGAACACTGTGGTACCCCACTAGTAACCCTCCTTTCTTCACTGTGGACTCTGTTTACTACTACCTTTGCGTCCTGTTGTCCAGCCAATTTTTTATCCAGGCTACCACCTTGGGACCCACTCCAAGGCTGGCTAACTTGTTTATTAATCTTTTGTGTGGGGCTGTAACAAATGCTTTGCTAAAATCTAGGTAGGCCATGTCCACAGCCCTCCCTGGTTTACTACTTTGGTCACCCAGTCAAAGAAATCTATTACATTCATCTGACATGACCTTCCCGCTGTGAATCCATGCTGCCTTGGGTCTTGTGCCCCACTGGCATCTAGTTACTCAACAGTTCTTTCCCTCAGAAGTGATTCCATCATTTTCCCTACCACTAATGTCAACCTAACTGGTCTGTAGTTTCCTGCCTCTGCCCTGCTCCCACTTTTGTGATGAGGAATCACATCCACCCTCCTCAAGTCCTCAGGTACCACCCCATTCTCCCATGATTTGTTAAAGAGAGTAGTCAGCGGTGTCACTAGTTCTATCCTTAGAATTCTTGGGTGAATCCCCATCAGGCCCCATTGCTTTGTCCACCTTCAATTTTTCTAATTCTTTCAGAACCCTTTCTTTTATAAGTAGACTGGTATAGACTCCCATCTCCAGAGTGTTTCTCTTGTTTGGTTTAGGTACCTCTCCCTCCTCTTCCTTTGTGAATACTGAGCAGAAATATTCATTCAGTATCCCTGCTTTTTCGCTGTCACCCTCTGCCCACATCCCCTCCCCTTTATTAAACCTCTGTATCCCTCCCTTGGTCTTTCTTTGCTCCCTAATGTACCTATAAAATGTCTTATCCCCCCTTCTTAACAGAGTTGGCTATCCTTTCCTCGGTTTCTGCCTTTGATATTCTGACTGCCTTCCCTGCCTTTTTCTGCTTTAACTGATAAAGTTCTCTGTCCTGCTCCTTCTGTGTTTCCTTATATTTCCTGAATGCTATCCTTTTCACCTTAACCTTCCTGACACCTCTTTTGAGAACCATAGCATTTTTTCCTTGTTGTGTTTTGTTGATTTGCTTCAAACAAAGGCTTGTTGCCTCTGTGATGGCTGTTTTGATCACTCCCCACTGTTCCTCCACCCCTCCTTCTTGCCTGTTTACTAGTGCTATTTTTTATGCTTGCAGCATTCAAGAACTTTGTTTTGCATTTGGTGAGATGCCCCCGACTGTTTCCCTTTTTCCCTGTGTCAGGCCCCCCTTGGAGTTATTTATATTAATAATGGGAGGAGGTTGTGTAGGGCAAAGCCCCTACTCAAAAAAAAATTTGTAAGCATCAGTGTTTCTTTCACATGGGGCCAATCCTAGCTGTTTTGTCCTCAATGTTGTGCAAGTTGCCTTTGTGGTTTTGGCAACTTGCACTCATTGTAATGTTCAACACTGTTAAAAGTCACCAATATCACATGGAATCCATCCTTAGATCTATCATCAGTATACAGTACTTTTAATTTACTCAAATGCATTTAACATGACTTTTATTACTAGTTTTCTGTCTGTGATTCAAGTTAATTAAGATGCTCACCACAAGCAATTTTTTTAAAGCACTCTCTTCTGTTGAGGTTGAATTTTCATTGAAAATACTACATTCATACTGTGATTGTAACATAATGGTGCAAGTGCAAATTTCTGGTGGAAAACAACACAGTGTCATACCAGGACATTTGTTTGTTTATTTGTGTGATCATTCATTCATTCATTCATTCATTCATTCATTCAGGTTGTAAGGCAAGAGAGCAGGAACTGTTAAAAACTTCAAAACAACTAATTTTACTTCAGGAGTGAAAACAAATGAAAGGCAGAATTTGGTGTTTTATCTATACACACTGTACAATATTACTAAAAACTATGGGATAAATATATTTTTGAACTAATAAATACTTCTGTTTTAAATATATCAGACTTGAATAACTTCTCTAAATCATTTCAGTGCTTGATGTATTCTGTAGCCTTATGTTGAACCCAAGTATCAAGGAATATTCTTCCACTTGTTTGCAATTTTCTGAAATGGAGACAAAATGAATCCATCTGGTTGGTGTAATAACTTTAATAAATGCTGAAAATACACTTGCATCAAAGAAAATTACGTACAAGTATGAATACTGTTATAGTATATGCAGGTGGTCCAAAGCCCAGATCAGCACTACTGTCAATCTTTATTAGGTTATGTGAGTAGAACATGTGTTAGCATTGTTTATTCCATAAGATAATATTAGAAATGGCACCATGGAGACTGTAATTGAATATAGCTAACTCTAACCTGTTTTAAAAAAAATTTGCAATGCAGTCTGACACATTATATTATGTGACACTAATAACAGAGAAATAAATGCACTCTGCTGTAGAATAAGAAGGATGACAAATTGTAGCATAGTAAAAAAATGGGTAGATCAGTTTGTAGATATTTGAAGTATATATCATCTGTCAACATAAACTTTCCTTTGAAGTTCCCTAACTTATATTATTTGATCTGTACTGTGGTATTACATGGGACGGTTTAATGTATATCACAATTATCTAGGGAAATGATTACATGCCATTATTATTATTATTATTATTATTATGTGTTAAATGCTAAGTGTCCAGTATTTTTTTAATATGTGAGTTATACTGTAGCACAAGACTATGGAACATACTGGGGAAAGATCTCATGGGGAAATAATTATAATAATTATGAAACATATGGCAAGGTATAGAATAAATATGGGTGCTGAATTTCCAAATGTTTGAATTTAAACTAGCCACTGGATTTTTTTTCCTGTATCACTGTTTGGTATAGAATCTTACATGCACAAAGCAAGCACATAACGTGACTGTTTTTGGTATAGAATCTTACATGCACATAGCATGAAATCAGTGTAATGCAACTCTTAGGGCTGCACAATACTGAGTAGGTGGTCATTGAATCAACTTGTTAGTTCATATCTTAACCAACAAATTAAATACTTTTCAGATACTGTACCTCCAATATGGTGAAAAATATTTAGAAAGGACATGATGGATTTTTAAAAGCAGGTGCAGTATCTGTTGCCTCAGGTGCCACCATTAACTTTTGCACTGATGATGCACACTTCATCACACAAACTTGGGCAAGCTTTTTCAAAGTCAAGCACATTTGAGAACATGCTTGTGCTTTTCTGCTGCTTTAAACAACAAATTCTGGTCAGAGCAGATATGGCTTCTAGAGTGGTGAGAGTGCAGTCAGAGAGAGCAAAAGAATACTCAGAGTTCTGACTGCATTGGAGTCTGCCATTTCCAAGATGCAATTGGGTTGGAGTGGCTGTTTAAACATGTAATTTTATTTCCTCCAAGAAGTGTACTTCTCAAAAGTGTTTTTTTTTTGTAGTGTAGGTTGTGGAGTCTGAGTGCCAGAGGTGGTGAATTATCTGGTGGGATGGGGGCTGGCAGATATTATAACCTGGTTATTCAAGCAAAAAAAATGCTTGTCAGTAATTATAATCAATAAAAAAGTGAGACTGCTTTTAAACTAAGGCCTGGATTTTCAGACTCTTGAACGCGAGGTGCAAGCAGGCGCCAGCGCAACTGGGCTGTGCCAGAGCATGGACACGGTGATATTCAACTGTGCTGCGCCATGGCTCAGCACCATTGAATATGGCACTAAGGGCACACACACTGCTCATGGCACAGTGGTACTGCACCAGCACATGTGGCAGAATGGGAGTAGGGGGATGCGCCAGCACAAGTGCAGTTGCACTAGGTACATCACCCACGATATTCAGCACTGGGCATGCAAATGAGGCCATTATGCATGCAAGGCACAAATGGGCCCATTTGCATGTCATCATGGCCCCATTTGCATGCGGTGTGCTGATCCCCTGTGATTTGCGCTAGGCACCCTGCCAGGCTGCAGCCATTGGGGACCGATGCCCTGCAGTCCCATGTCGGTCCCTGCTCCTGTTCACGGGCATACATAGAAAGAAACTCCCTGGTAGTCCAGTGGATTGCTCTCCAGTGTCTGATCATGGGCATCAGTACATATAAATTCCCTGGTAGCCCAGTGGACTGTCCCCAGTACCCTATTGTGGGCATTTGTATATATTAATTCCCTGGTGGTCCAGCTGACCCCACATCGTGATCCTTGGACTTATGTATATTTAACATCCCTGGTGGTCCAGTGGAAACCCCACATTGCCCGATCATGGTCGGAGTGCAAGTGAAACCCTGGTGGTCCAGTGGTACCCCTCCCCACCCACATTGAGGTCCCCACCACCCAGCACCCCAGTCAGCGGTGGTGGCAGCACCCAGCCGGATGCCACCCAGCCACCAGCTGACTGACAGCATACAGTATTGTCTGTCACGCCTATTGGTCCACTGCATGGACCAATGGGTGTTATACTGTACTACACAGGCCCGATATGTGAATGAGCGTATTCATTCACATATCAGGTCTGTGTAATTACAGCATGCACACCCATTGGTCCCCAGTGGACCAAAAGGTGTACAGACCGTACTGTATGATGTCACTCAGCAGGCAGCCGGGCAGTATGTGGGCAGGGTGCTGCTGCCTGCCACTGACTGGGGGGGTGCTGGGTGGCAGGGGACCTCAGTGGGAGGGTGGGCAGGGGGGCACCACTGGACAACCAGGGTTTCACTTGCTATTTCCGCCCGTTATCAGGCGATGGTGGGGGTTTCCACTGGACCACCAGGGATGTTAAATATACATATGCCCATGATCGTGCAATGAGGGGGGGTTTCCATTGGACCACCAGGGAATTTATATTTACTTATGCCCATCATTGGGCAATGGAGGGCATTCCACTGCACCACCAAGGACCACCTTTACACTTATGCCTGTGATCAGGTGACAAGGTGGGGGGCACAATGCTCCCAGGGCAGGGAGCTTGTGGACAGTGTTCTGGGTGTGCAGGTGGCCACCAACAAATGGCGGCTGCCATGTTGCACCCTGCAATATGGGAGCTCACCTGTGGGTGGCCAGGATTTGTTCTTGGTTTTACCAGGCACATCTTTGTGCCCCCCCCGAGAGGTGCAAGGCAGGTTTATGCCAGCATATACGCCGCACATCCCGAGCTGAATATCCAGATGTGCCGCATATGCATGGGCACAACCCCCTGCACTTGCGCCACATACATTACCGATGCACCCTGGTGCATAGGAGTTGTGCATCGCAACTTGCCCCTTTGAATATTGTGCCAGGGCGCATTGGTGGGTTATTGGTGCATCCCAGTTGCACCATACGCAACCCTTTGAATATCCAGGCCTAAATGTTTAACTTTGTTTTACTTTTTCTGATTGTTGGTAATATAACACTTTATTTAATTAGTAAATGAGTCATTTGCCACTGAAATATGCATTGATCTTATGGAGTTACAGTAACTCCACTGTGAACTCTCCCAGCTCCTCCACCCACCCACACCCCTCCCTAATCGGAAGATGATAAACGCTCAAGTAATACTAAAAGTTATGGAAACTGCATTTGTTTACATCTGTACTGTGTGCCTGCAGGGTCATATCGGACACATACTGAAGCTCTCAGAAGGAATTGTATTCACAGCATGCCACAGCACTGTCGCATGACAGTCTTCCACTGGGATAAGTTGAAAGTGGCTTGCAATGCAGTTGGAAAGTTTCCCTAGGCTCATCAATTCATGACAGGAAAACTGCAAGTTTAATATGAATAAGGGCTCTAAAATCAGTTCCATTTCAACTTGAATACAGAATTCTGGCAAACAACTAAATCCTACATGTAGCTGAACCTAAACACCAAACATTTGTTATTTGTGGGAAAATGAATGGTTTTCAGGAGCAGATGTACTGTAGCTATACAACTGTCCTAAACTGTTACAGTAAGAATAAATAGCCATTGGCAGAAACCTCACAGTCTGACAATTTGTTCAAGGTGTAAGCCCCTCTTGTACTCCTTCTGGACCTCAGCAGTAAGTTCACTCCCCTCCTCAAACTTCTATCCATTCTGTCATCACCCCCAAACTAAAATCTTTTGACTCACCCAGAGGCAAAATCCTGCTGTACCAACAGGAATTGTTCTCTGAAATTTTCAAACAGCTTTGCTTTTGTTCCGTACCCACAAACCAATAACCATGCCTGGTTGTAAAGCAATCCACTGGACCTCCCAAGTGGCCTTAGTGACACAACTCCATCTTCAGAATCCACTGGTTAGGAGCTGCACATGCCTCTCCCCCCTCTCACTACTACTTGCACAAGCTGACCTTCTGCAGTCTACTTCCTGGATTCCTCTCATATGGTGTCATGATGTCACACTTCATATTGTGAAGACTCACCTAGTGTTCCCTGTACATTGGTGTTCAAGAACAAATTTATTTGTATTTTTTTAAACTGACAAAGTTCCAATAGTAATAAATATTATCTGTAAAGCAACAGACTCACTGCTGCACCAGAGTCTGCCACTTCAAAGATGGCATCACTGACAGAACTGCGCATGTGCGATGCGATATGCATGCACAGTTTGAGTTGATGCTGCCATCTTGGTAATCACTTCTGCAGTTGTGGAAGAAAAAGTAGAGCCTTGGCAAAAAGGGTGGATTTATGCAATCTGTAGAGGGGGAAGCACCACATAAACAGCACCACTAGATATTAGTCTGAGCACTGTGCGTTTTTGTTGCACCCAGCCCAAACCTTTTTTTTTATGATTTCACCACCCCGACATGAACCTCCCTGGAATTGAGAATCCTAATTAGGGGTTATGGGGAGAAGACCCTGCACAGTGGGGAGGGGCACAGCCCCGCATAAAACATTGTGAGTGAAGTCCCCAGCACTGTATTGTTGTGTGCTGGGGTGTTAGAGTGGTGAAACATTTTTTTTGGCATTCTTGACTTCTCGATAATGACAATTGCCTTTAGGCTTTGGCCATTATCACATAAACCTGACTGAACTGAGCATGCTCAGATCCCCAAATTTAATAACTTTGGAAAGGATTAATATTTTTTCACAAAACCAATGATGGCTTGTTTTTTGGGGTAATCGTTTTCTACCCTAAAAATTTCTGACCAAAATTCCAAATGATGTGGCTATAGCATGATGGGCACAAATCAGCAAAAACTGGCGAAAAACATACTGCATGAAAACTGCACATCTGATCGAAATGGAACTTAGAACATCAAGACACCTACCACATGGGACAGCACATACCAACTTCTGTGCATATCTGTTCAACAGTTGCAAAGTTATTAAAGTGCAAAATTTGGGGTTTAACATTAAACTGCTTATTCAACCCTAACAATAGTGATATTACTGCACCACTATAGTATCTATCTATCTATCTATCTATCTAGCTATCTATCTATCTATATAAACATATATAAACATAGTAAATTGCAGGAAAAAACTGTTTATGGGAATTTTGTGGGCAAACTGACCCCAGAATCCGATTCCTCAACCCCAATTATTAAACACATGTTAGTGTTTACCTAATTCAAGTATTGTTATCTCCTTTTAAAGCCTCTAAGGGGAAGAGGGCTGAGGCATGCTACTATCATATATTTTCCAACATTGGGGTGCCAATCCCTGTGTCAGCAGTAGATGTCCCCCTCTCCCAGCAGTGTGGGACACTGGGGAGCCCACTCCCAGTGTCCTGAAATATGCATTGTATCCAAACTTGTAAAAAGAAAACAGACCCCATATGTCTTTTTTTTACAGCCTGAAAAAAGGAAACAGTTCCTCCTCATCCTCGCTGTCTCCCTGAGCACACCCCACCCACATCCCCTTACCTATACTTACCTCCAGAGGTCATCCACTCTCTTCTTCTGTGGACATGTCTGCACTCTTCAAAGCTGAACTGCAAACTAAGGAATAAAGGTAAGTGCTGTATAATATATTTCATTTGTGTTTTCAACTTATGTTCATATCTTTGCCATTTTTAGTGGGGTTTTTTACCAGATTTTCAACATGGCATTTTTGGGACACCACCTTATGATCATGGTCACTGTTATTTTGATAATCGGGCCCAGATTGTGATTACATGGTCGCTGCATGAAATCACTTTTCAGAACCAATTAACAAAATGACACTTCTAGTGTTCATGAGGTGGGGTCCCACAAAGCTAATGTTGAAAGTTTTGTGAAACAATTCCTAAAAATGGTCATGTTACAAGTGGTATTTGAAATGTTTCTATGCATGAGCATAAGTTTGGTAATTTTTAATATTTTGACTTCAAATTTTCAACATAGCCATTTTCTCACACCACCTTATGAATGGTACACCTGCCATTTTTCATATCCTTCCTGAAATGTGTTTTCACACCTGTGGCACAGAATGGTGTTTTGGCACATATTTGAAGATGTTCACCTATGGGGTTTATGATGGGGTCCTAAGAACACTATGCTCAAAATATGGGGTCAAAATATGAAAAAATGCCAAAGTTATGACTATTCATTGCAATTTTGGTGCACCCACTCATAACATCAGAAATTTGAAATATTTTAACTCAAGACTTTCAGCATAGCCTTCTTATTACCCAACCTTATGTATGCCACAGCATTTATTTTTCAAATCCTGCCCAAAATGTGTTTTTCCACCTGTGGTGTAGATTGGCATTGCAGTTGTGCAGAATTACGTTTTGGCATGGATTCAAAAATTTTCTGTACATGAGGTGGGGTAATAAGATGGCTATTCTGATAATTTAGTCACTGTTGTCCTATGAGTGGAAGTGTATGGCCTGGAGGTCCCTGAGCTTCCATGGCTACATACACATACTCTTCCATAGATAAATAAGGGCCCCTGGTGGCCAATGTTCAACAAATAATGGAGCTCATAAACCTTACAAAAAACACATTAACAATGATTCAAGAAGATGTTTTAAAAAGAGGACTCTCATTTGTTTCTAACCAAAAAGTTAATGTCTTTATTGTAAAATTGGATATGCACAGGACATACAGGCAGCTTCATTTAAAATCATATTTCTCAAAACAACAAGCCATTGAAATAAATGTCCCCACTATTGCTTCAGTAAGGAGTGTCATTATGGCAGAAGGAGAAGAAGAAATTATGGAATGCCAGAGGGCAAAACTGCATTCAATAGAAAATCTAAATTTGTACCCAGCATGTTGAGAAACAGTGTCATAAACACATTTAGCAAACTAGTGGACTAAGATTTGGAAAAAGTATTGAAAATGTTTGAGAATTTGAAAGGTTTGAATAATTCAACAAAGAAAAAAGAAGTATTAAAGAAATAAGAACACTCCCAGATACAGTCATAAAGAAAGCCGATAAAGGGGCAGTAGTACTATGGGGAAGATTTATATGTAAAGAAATCAAAGACAACTAGTAAATAAGAATTTTACAAGAAACTAAAGGGGGACCCAACAGAACAGATTGAAACAGAAATTAAACAAGAAATTGAAAAGGTACATGACAAAAGATGGATTACAGAAAAAGGGAAATTATTTTTAATAAAATAATATTTGATAAAACCCATTATCTGTCTACTCCCCAAAGTGCGCAAGAATAAAGAGACTCCCCAGGAAGTCCAGTTGTGAGCAGTATACATTCTGTGACTGAACCATTGTCAAAATGTGCAGACTTTTTTCTATGCCCCATTGCAAAAAAGGTGAGGTCACATGTGGCTGACACTAAACAAAGTTTTAAACATCCTGAAAGACATCCAGCTAAATAAAAATATATACTAATCACTAGTGATATAGAAAACTTATATAACAACATACCACACCATGCAGGCCTAGATACTATCTGTAAAAACCTGTCAACAAGACCAAGAGATGCAGTACCACCAAGTGGATTCATTAGTAAATTGGCAGACCTGGTTCTCACAAATAACTACTTCACCTTTGGGCAACAGTTCTAAATAAATCCATGACACAGCCATGGGGACAACTTTTGCTCCATCACTAGCAACAATAAACGTAGGAGACTGAGAAGAAAGAAAATATATGGAATACATCTGTTAATAAATGGCACAGCAATATTGTGAAATGAATGTGCTTTGTGGATGACATCATATTAATATGGGACAGAACAGAAGAGGACTTAAAAAATGTCTTGGAATTTATCAATATGAGGGATGATAACTTAAAATTCATGACAACTTAGAGCAACAACTAGGCGATTTTTTTAAACTTGACAATATACAAAAAAAATGGAAAATTAGAAACAAAACTGTACAAAAAAAGAGACAGATCGCAATACATTATTGCATTTTGAAAGTCAGCACCCAAAACATACAAAACAAAACATCCCATATGGTCAGCATTTAAGAAGTAAAAGGAACTGCTGTGAAGAAAGTATTAAGAAAAAAAAGGAATCAGCAGAAATGTGTGGAAGGTTGATGTGTGGGGGTTACAAACCCAGAATACTTTTGCATGCCCTGGTAAATGTGAATAATAAAAAAGGAACATAATTATTGGAAAATAAAGAAACAGAATATGAAAAAAACAGAACAAATACACTTCTGTACACATTTAATAAAGCTTATGGAAGCATAAAGCGTGCGATTTAAAAAACATTGATGACTCTGATAAACATTGGATGACTCTGATAAACAGATCCCAGCCTCACCAAAATAGTTGAAAAAGGACCACTATTTGATTATAAAAGAAACAAAACCTAAAAGATATCCTGGTAGATACCGTGTTTACAGGAAATAAAAATGTGAGGACAGACTGGATGCCAGAAACCCCAGAGGAAGTACAAGTGTGGTAATTGCACCCAGTATGGGAGCACAAGAAATGCAAACACTTTTAACCACCCCAGATCTGGCAGAAAATGCAAAGCAAAGGGGCTTACTGATTATTGCAGTGAAGATGTGGTATGCATGTTAACATGCAAATGCAGGTCAGCATACATAGGCAAACAAAAGAGCCCTAAAAAACAGAATTGGGGAACATAAGAAAGCCATACGAGTCCAAAACACAAAATATGCAATAGCAAAACATTATTTGGAGGCTGGACATGGCTCAGAAGCACCATTAGTACATATAGGACTGGAAAAAGTGCGGACTCCAAGCAGAGGGGGAAATCTGAAAGACCTTCTCTTATAGAGCAAAGCTTATTGGATCCATAAGCTTCAAACTCTATCTCCAAAAGGGTTAAATGATGACTCTGGATTTAATAGTTATTTATAACTCCTGTGTTAGGATGGTCTGCCAAATGTTAGAATTTCAGGGTTTTATATAAAAAAAGGAAACATTTTAGAAAAAGTGAAATTGTACTTTTTGTATATATTGGTATGTGGTAAATTAGAAAATGATTAAAAGTATGCAGTGGTTTCAGTTGGTTATGCACTAGCACTTTTTCAGAAAGTTGCTGTATGCACTAACACTTTTTATAATATATTTGCACAAAAGATAAAAAGGTGTATGACACATTTGCACATATGACAATAATAATATGTTAAGTAGGAAATTGACACTGGCACTTTAAAATGGTAGAATTACACATTAGATAGATAAAAAAGTTATGCTTCTCCAAAAAAGAAATAAAAAAGTATAAAAAACAAAATCAAAGAAAAGTGAGTAAATCATAATAATTTATAGTACATATAGATGGTAAAAAGTGGATTATAAATCCTTACTGGCAATGTAGAAATGAACTGTATATGCAGGTTGCACAGTTTTAGAAATAATTTTGTATGAATATATATGAAACGAGGCATAGGACTATTTTAAAGTGGACCATTTGCATACACAGTATATCAAAAAGAATAAACTTAGGATCTGATGTGAAAAGTAATTTCATTTATAGAACAACCAGAAAAACAGGAATGGGCAGTGACAAGAGAATGTAGGTTACGGTTGCTTGGTAACATGAATGTATAGAAGTAGTTGCTAGGATACACAAACATACAAAATAAGCAACACCCACATAATGACAACTCTGATGATGGGGCATTGGCTCTGAAACATAAGCATGTTTTGCTCAATGTAGAGCAGACCTCTGATCTAGATAAGGACAAAAGAAGGATTGAGGAGAAAGCAGCAGTGAGGAATTGTGCACCCATGACCAGAGAATTTGAAAAGGAAAGTTGCTGCACTACAGAGAGAACAAGTTCCAGGAGCAGTAATAAGATACTAACAAGCTACATTGTTGTGGATTATCCAAAAAGTGATACACTGTCATATATGAGGATTAGGCAATAGAGCCAATAAAATAAAATGGAAGGAGGAAACCAGACCTTGAGAATGAGAACAATATTGAATGACTGGTAAAGTGACTTTTGGAATTTTTGAATTTTTCACTAAGGGAGCCCTGATATATATATATATATATATATATATATATATATATATATATATATATGAATGAATAGCTAATGTGGAACTAATATAGCTGAGTGCACATGAATATAAATAAATATAAAAATTATTGTTGCACTACAAACAAAGAGTTTGCATTCTTGTATGCAAATCAAAAGTGCAGTTAGCACATTTACTGAGTGTGAATACATTCTAAGGATATGATTATACTATCTGAAAAATACAGGAAATTCATGGCAAAAAACTTCATTAATGCATCAGTTAGGGTTGTTAGTATAGTAACAAAAACAGCAAAATGTGGTGTTAGGGTTTCTAACCCTAAAATATCACCCCCCACCCTGTAGACACTGACAGGCATTGGAGGTGTGCCTTGGGGTCATCAGCCCTAACACTCACCCCATTCTCCTATACTATGCCCAACTCAGTTTATTAACTCACAAAAAAGGAATCGGCTTGCGAAAAAAAATCGGTTGGCAAAAAAAGAACTATGTGAGTCACAAAAAAGAATTAAAAATGCTAAAAAAAACAACTTCCATGGTTGTTTTTCCACCAAATAACTTCAGAATCCACCTAATGGATTCCCAATTACCAAGATACAAGAATGTGTGTCTCTGTATAACTTCATTTTTGTGGCTTTTCAATTTTTTTTTTAAATGGAAAAGAAGATGGCAGCTAGCAAAAAAGGATTCTTTCCTCACGAAAAAGGATTTTGTTCTCATGAAAAAGAAAATGCTCTCAAGAGATTAAATCCTTTTTCAGACTTTTTACCTTTCTTCTGGAAATGAACTTCCCATGAGAAATAATGGGAACTTAAAAACTTAATAACTTTACAACAGTTTAATATTTTTGAACCAAGCTAACACTGGCAGTTCTGTTACCCAAGTTCTTTCTACCACAAGAAAATCACACCACAGTTCCCACCATCTACATGCAAGGCAATGAGGAATAAACTGCAAAAGTGGTGACTTTACTTTTCACACTACCCAGATCTTAGAATCCGCACATCCAGCTGGAGTGAAAATTGCCATGTCATAGAATTTACTCCACAGGACAGCACATGTTAAATTTTGTGCAAATCCATTAATTGGTTGCAAAGTTATTAAAGTGAAAAATGTGAGATTTAATATTAAACAGGCTACTCAACCTTAACTATAGAGGCATGACCATGCCCTATAATACATACTGTAGATAGATAGATAGATAGATAGATAGATAGATAGATAGATGGATTGACAGATGGACAGACAGACAGACAGACAGATCAATTAATGTGGTGTGATGTGCACAGCAAGGCAGTCATAGCTGATTTGTTAGTCACATCAGTCTTTAATTATAGGACCTCCACTTTCCTTTGCAGGGGGATGGCATACTAGGCACAATCTTGCGAGGACTCTGGCCTCCAATGTATGAGGAATGGCTCTTGGTGGACCAGTCTTAAATCGCCCTCCCCATCAGAGGTGCAGCCAACTGTGAGCGAAGTCTGAAAGTTATTCTTTGCCTATGGCTGGTACCCCTCTGATATCAGCAGCCTAGGCCTCACCTCTCCCCAGCCTCAGGGCAAGCTGTCAAAAAGGGCCAAGAAACCCTGTCAACCCCTCTGTACAATCCTGTGAAACCACCTTGCTGCCGCATGATGAGCATCCTGCTGTTACGCAGTTGCTGCATGAACCAGGATGCTCATCCCCTACCAATCACATCATGCTATAGCTTCCTCCAACCATGGTTTAGTTCTGCTACAACCTACCATTCCCTGACTATACTAAAGGTATCCCATCTTTACACAGAATTGTGGAACTTTTGCCATGATCTTATCATGCTGCAATATTAATCCACCCATGAAGTCCATAGCACACCTCATGACTTTGATGTTTACCCCATGTGCCTTCTTAATTGCACTGGGATTGTGAGGCTGATGCCAATGCTGCATTATAATGTGTGCCACCATATGACTGCATCCTTGTCCATTCCTGATGTAAATCATTTTGTCATATCTCATCAAGTTCTGCAGGACAAGGGATTTCTGCAGGGCATACCATCTCAACAGTCCAAATCTTTTTCTCCCTGGAAGTTCTGACCTGCCAAAAACAAAACAGAGAGGTATTTTTGCATATGGTTTCCAAAAGCCTGGAACATCCTCTGGGGAATGTTTAAAAAAGCAAGAGCACTCAGAGAAACAAAAGTAAAGAGAGGGCTCTTGTCAAAGTGGAAGTGAATCCATTAAATGTCAAAATTTAGGCAGGGTGAAATTTATTTTCCACCAGTGAAAGTCTGGCAGAATTCTAATTTTGCTTACACGAAATTTCATGCAAGTTCAACAAAATATTCACAATAATGTCACCAAAATTGAGATTTCAGTCATTTCCATGTCATTTAAAATGTACTTGTCCAAACAGCACAAAATGTGGTGTGCTGACTTTGCCAAGGTCTATACAGAAGTGTACCAGGTTGCAGAGCTCTATCTGTAAAGGTGACTGAGTCATCATCCTCCAAACATTCAGAAATTTTAAAATTACATTAAGCGATTATGTAAACTAATAAGTATTTGTCCAAATTGTACTAATTTGGTATGATGACTTCATCAAGGTCCATACAGAGGTGAACTAAGTTTCAGATCTCTCTTTTTTTTTTGTAAATATGTTTCTATTAAATGATTATGTATACAAAACAGACAGCTTTGTCATTTCTGATACAGATAAGCTGTAAAGTAAATAACGGTTTACTGAGCAGCATGTAAATTTATCATGTAATTGTTTGCATCTTTCAAGAATATAACTTGGGGCTCTGCCTAGCATTTCAGCACCTGTATATCTTGTCCAGAATATTCTTTTCACATAGTGTCAGTGTCAGTGGCTCAGCAGGCAGCACATTCACCTCTGAGGCTGGAAAATCAGAAGGCTATAGGTTCTATCGCCACACCAGGCACTTGGGTTAAATCCCACTACTGACACTATAGTGCAGCATGAGGGGGCACTGCACTCCTGAGGTGCTGTCATTTGGATGAGATGTTAAACCAAGGTCCAGTCTGCCTGTTCTGGTGGTAGTTCAGATGGATGTTAACGATCCCATGACACTTCTCAAAAAGAGATGGAGAGTTTTTATTGAAAGACACATGGTATAAAAAGTACAAAAAGGCATCATATACACTGTTATATAAAGGAAGGAAAAAAACAATATCAAGTAAGTAATATGCAATACATGCCATCAAAATGTAAATTATAACCACAGATACTCCAAAAACAAACAAAAAAACCCAGGGGTGCCACAAACTGGAAAAACTAAGGAATAATATGGAATAAGGGAAGGGAAGGAAGAAAAAAACATCTTAGTAAGATTTTCACACCTTCATGCTTATAGCAACAAATCTAACATGACTCTATCCTTCATTTAAATTTAATGAAAATGTTGAACCCTTTCCACCACCTATAAACTTGAAATGCTGAATGCTCTGCAAGATCTTGTGTTTAAGCTTTACTCATAAGTTGTTCAGCCAAAGCACTAAACACATAATATGGCATCCTTTCTTGCAGTAGCACCCACTGGTATCATGCCTGATATAAATAATACATAAGAGAGCATTTAAAGAAGTTGGGGACATCTATATCATACAATGACCCCCCCCCCAATGGGAATCTTACCCAAAACTAGGGTTTCATATGTCATCTGGGTTAGCCAACTCATCTTCCATTTGAGTGACAAAAAATCCCATAAAGGCTGTGAGAATGAACACTGTAAAAAAAACGTTCCATTGTTTCTAAAACATTTATACATTCTAGGTAGGGACAATTCCTTTCTTCCACAACCTTATGTTTGGTGTTCCCCCTAACATTTAGCTTGCCATACATAGCCAGCCAAATTGTTTCCCACATAAAACTCAGGATTCTGTAATTATTTACTTGTAATAGAACCCAAGAATTATCTTCAATTGGGCATTCTTGAAACACGGTACCTGAGGGTATATCAAGCTCAGTATAACTTTATATAGTTGAGGTACAGTTCTTTGTTGTATTTGTTGCTTGGTTAATCCCCATTTATATAATTTTTGAACAGTGGGTTTAAAATAGACCAGTACTGAGAGATGGTTACAAAGTTTGGGGGGAACCACTGTCCATGCTTGAAAATATTTGTGCAATACCTTCCTAACCCATCTTTGGTGGAGGTCCACTGTAACAATTAAACCGCATTTAACTGTCTGAATTAAAAACAGGGTATGAAAAAAGGTAATTGGGCCCAGCATCCCCAGACCTCCCTTGTCCAGTGGCAGATAATTAAAGCAATGTTTAATGGGGTTCAGTTTATTACCCCACAATAATTGAAAGTACAAACTGTATAGTTTGGTTTCCAATATACTGGGGGGGGGGCGTAAATCATAGCTACATACTGTAATTTAGGAATAATGAATTGTTTAAGAATCTGAATCTGTTCACCTTTAGTCATTTTCCAATGTCTCCATCTATTAATTGTATATTCTATCCTTGTTATTCCCACTTCCCAGTTAATTATTGGTAGATTTTGAGGCCCAAACAACATCCCTAGTATTTTGAGGGGGTGGGATGAGATCTGAATACCTTCTATTTGTAATGGCAAAGGACTGCCCACTCCAATATGCAAGCTCTTGCACTTCTCCACATTAAGTTTTGCATTGGAAATTGTGAAGTGCTCCATTACTCCGAAAAATGCGGGTAATTCCAACTGGTTAGAGAAAAACAGACAAATATCATTTGCATAAGCTTGTATCTTAAGACTTTCATTAGAATCTTCCCAATACAAACCTTCCCATAATTGTGCCTGAGTCACAGTCGCAGTAAATGGTCCAACATATATAAGTAAAGTAAGGGACTCAGTGGGCACCTTTGTCAGACTCCTGTGGAGATATCAAACCCATCTATATCCTGTCTTTTTATGACAGGAAACACTGATGCATTGTTATACATCAGTCTAATGTACTGTCTGATTAAGGTTGGGATTCCATAGTATTGCAAAGTGGCAAATAAATAAGCATGGGATACTGTATCAAATGCCTTAGCCTGGTCCAATGAAATAAGAGTTCCTGACATGCCATGAAATGATAGATATTCAGTCAAATCTCTGATTATCATCAGGGCATTCTGAATGTTTTTCCCAGGCATACCACAACATTGGTGGGGGGAAAGAATTAAACTGGAATATTCCTAATTCTGTTATTCAAAATACATGCCAATATTTTATAGTCCATGTTCAAAATTGCTATAGGTCTCCAATTGTGAACACTGGATTTATCCCCTGCTATATATAAAAAAATTGAAAGACAATCTAAAAAGGATGTTCTAATCTTATTGAGAGCTAGAAAAGATTGAAAAACTTGTGCAAGATTATCAGCCAATACTTCTGAAATTTTTTTTATAAAATGCACCTGAGAGGCCATCTAAACCTGGCGATGTCCCATATTTTAAGGACTTAAAAGCAAATAAGACCTCAGCTTTACTAATCTATGTTTCCATTACAGTAGTATCTATTAGAACTATTGGGAGTTTAATGGTCTGTAAATAGCTTTGTATCTCCCTTTCTGATGGGCTCATCAAGGGGTTATGGGACTTCATATAAGTTTTTATGACATGACAGAGTGTTTCTGGTGTATCCACCACTAACCCTATGGAATCTACTAAAAAATCAATGTTCGTCGAGTTTTGTACTGTAGATCCTTGCATGCCATGTATGGATCTCCAACAGGAGTTCTTTGCATACCAGATTGCAACATAACATTGATAGTTTTAGCCCTATCATATTGAAAGAGTAACATCTCCTCTTTAAGCACCTTTAGTTGAGAGGAAAATCTGCCCCAGAGAGGGTTACCAGGGAATACACTCTTTGTAGTTGCGACAGTAGAGATAAATATTTTAAACATTTCTCATTATCTCTACATTTCCCATACTTCATAAACCAAGTTTTAAAATCTGATTTAGAGTCCTCCCACCATTCACCTTTGTCATTATGCAAAACCATTGCAGATTCCCAAGCTTTAATCAAGAACAACAAGCCTGTCTGAACACCAGGATCTACCAGAGCAATTATATTTAATCTCCACTGAGTGGCAGTCTTTGTTCCTTTCTGCAGATCTGTCACCCTCAAAATAAGCACTGAATGATCAGAAAATTCTACAGGTTCATTAAAAACTGAAAAGCAGAAATATTGTGAGAAATAAAAACATGATCTATTGTGGATGTGAGTTTCCCTCTTTTGTAAGTAAATCTGAGACCTTTGGTCAAATGGGTACGACAATTAATAAGCTCAGCGGTTACCCACTGTTCTAGCTAGGGTAGAAGAATCACAGTATATATTTTTTTTGAGTCACTGTATCTTTACCTCCCTTTAGAATATTACAATTAAAATCCCCACCAAAAACAATCTTACATAAGGACACCAAAAAGGGTTGTATCAGTGTCAAAAGCTGAACTCTTTCTGCTTTAGATTGAGATCCATAAACATTAATAAAACGAAAAGTAGGTTTGTCCCATATTCCATCAAGTATCAAGACCCTTCCAGGTATCAAATCAATCAATTTTAACAAAGAAAATTTATAAGCATGAAATAATATCCCAATACCATCTGCACACTTCATTCCAAAGGACCAATAAGAAAGCCCCCACCACCATTCTGCCTTAAAGGAATGAATTTGGTCTATAGTATGCATTCAAGACTCTTGAATAAAACATATATCAAAACCCTGGGTATGGAGGAAATTAAAGTTCATCTGGCATCTCACTGCATTCAATATGCTTTGATTGTTTAAGGAACAGATAGTTAAGGAAACCAGAACTGGAAATTTAAGTCACTCAAAGGGTTTTTTTTTTCCTTTTCTTTTTCTTTTTTCCTTTATAGCTTACCAGTTCCTGATCTGGTGTTACATAATCAGAGATGGTATGTTGGGAAGCATTCTCTTCTTGTTCCATATCTGATGCACTCCCTTGAGAAAAGAGGGCAGCGTTGGAGTTCTCAGATTCAAACTTCACCACCGGGGGTGGTGGTGGTGGGTTTGGCCTTCCTAGTGGATCTTCTAAGAAAGGGAGGGGGTTTAGCCCATTGGCTCTCTGGCTCTGAATAACACACAGGGGGAAGGGATACTGTGACCAGCTCCAGGTCATTTCCAATGATGTTTCCAGAGGGCCCTTCAGATACTGATCCCATACCCGGGGAGTCCAGATCTGTGATTATGATCAGAGGGGAGGGAGGAGCAGGGAGAGGCACTGGGCAAAGGGACTGCAGGCTCCTGAGCTGATGCCTGATCCTAGGCCTGCTGAATAAGCAATTCAGGACTACTACAAGTAGCTTTGTTTTTTGCTGTCCAAGAGTATCCGGCAAACACATGGCCATACTCTTCACAGAGGCCACACCTGGTGTGGTTGGCACATTGTAGAGTAATATGCCCTATGTCCCCACAATTGTCACAACGGGGTTTATCCCAAGTGCTAGACAGATGTGTTCTAGCCCCACATCGGTAACAGGCCCATGGCTGTCCTGAATAAAAACAAATGCCTCTATCCCTACCCAGCAAAAAGGAGTTAGGCACATGACAAATTCCTGCATCAGTTTGTTTAAACTTCGCTTTGTACATTCACCCTCCAGTCCAAAACATTTCTGAATCTAAAACTGCCTCTGGATCACTTAATATTTCACATCATTGGGACAACCAATAGGTGATGTCATCCACATGGACCCCCTCATTCCGAAACATTATTTGACATATTTAATCAAAGGTTTCATGAGAGGAATAATGAAAAAGAGGGTCCATGTGGGTGAAAATTTCACCTGATTTTATTGTTCCTAAAACAGATCCAAAGCATGGGAAGAACAAAAGCTGACATCATAATTTTCCTCCCCTGAAATGTTAATAAAGGCATACACCTCCCTTGGGGAAAAGTTCAAAGATTCTTTCAGAAGGTGCTTGTCCAGATACAGCCTGTCTGGCCATTCTTCAAGGCCTCCCTTGTACCAAATTTGGACTGCATTCCTACATGGGGCTGCTTCTTTCCTATATTTATTAAATAAGTCTGATAGAAGGGGATTCTGTGGAGGATCCATGGGCTTACCAGCCAATAAGTCTGTGTCCAACCCTGAAATTTCCTCAGCTGTTTCCTGTGCCATCGTCTTGTCTACCGGTGGTCCTGTAGAGTTTAGAGGTTTAGTGAACACAGTAGGGATATGGGTAGTAAAGCCCCTAGCCAGTAGTAGCCACAGACATTGCCAGCTATTTCCAGATATTTCCTGAAATTTCTGAAGAGTTTCTCTCTGCTGCCCCTACTGTTTAAATGCAGAAAGCATCAGATATTTCTGGAAATATCACAGAAATTTCAGGAAATAGCTGGCAGTGTCTATGGCTGCTACTATAGCTTCCCAGTTTCAGGCTACACAAACACCGAGTTGTTGACCTCTGTTCCAGTAATCGCCTGCCACCATTCCAGTGTAGATTGTGAAAAGTTCAAAGTTGGGTCCCACATGGGGTCCAGAATCCATGACCCAGATGGGGTTTGTGTCCAACCTGTCTCCAATTATGCCTTTTGGGGTCACCAGGGCTCCTCAGGGGGGCATCTAGAATCAGAAGGGCCTGCAATAGAATTGGCTCTGGTCAGTGCTAAATCCTCCCTTGTGATATGCCTTTGGATGTAGAAACTACTGGGCCAGCATCAATATTCCTGTTGGCAAAGATAAAGGCTGCTCTTTTCTCCTTCCAATCCTCTCTGGAACCTGGTTTTACTTGTTTACCTTTTGAAAAAAGGAAAATACAGACACATTGTCTTGACGCCCATCATCTTTCTGAAAAATAATTGGGCAAGGCATTTGTAGCAGAGTCTCACCTTGCCCTGTCTTGAAATCGCTGACAATATGAACCCTGACTTTCTGGACAAGTTATGTGACCTTTCTTGAGCTATATGAGTGTTGCCGTTAATGTTGCAAGTCAGTTCCTTGCAGACAGGGGTAGATTCAGATAACTTCTCACTTTCCCCCTTACCAATAATCACTTACTCATTATTTTTCCCTTTAAGTCCACTGTGCACCTTATGCAAGACTACAGGCACCACGTTACTGTCCCCATCAGCAGGAGGAATCGGGCTAGAATCAGATTTCTTCACAGAAATGTCAGAAGCAGTAAAAGACTCACCCAGCTGGTCTTGGCCCTTTGATGCTGCTGCATCATGCACAACACTGACAGATTGGATAGCAGCCAGTAAGGTGTGTAACTGAGTGAGTTCTGTGCAGCATAATGTTGCTCATTTTCTACCACCAGTTTGAACTTGTAACGCTTGCTCTTGCTGTAAAATCAAGTCATTAGGTACATCCAGTAAAGTTTCACAGTCAGCTGGCTGCTGACTTAAATAGATATGAAATAGATATGAAAATCTCCTGCATTTCAGGCTCCATGTCACTAGGAACAAATACTGAATTAAGAACATTAAAGCCTCTGGCATATTCAAGGTGTAAGAGGAGACCATTTCCCCACCGCTACCCCCACCTCTACCTCCATCCACACCAAAGAGCTCTCAGGACTGGCCCTGCTCACAGCCAGCGAGGCCCCCTACAGTCCAGTAGGGGAGTTTTTATTGAAAGACACACCGTACCAAAATACACAAAAAAACAAAAAACAGCTCATAACACTGTTACATATAAGAAATGAAAGGAAAAAAAGAAAACAACATCATCAGATAGACACCCTTTACAACTTGGCATCCTAATACAAAATGAAATACTTCACTCTGTCCTTCATTTAAATTTAATAAAATAATTAAACCCTTTCTGCCACCTATCAACCTTTAATGCTGAATACATTGCAAAATCTTGTACGTAAGCCTTACCCATCCTTTGTTCTATTAGGGTACTATAGACATAATATGGCATACTTTTTTGCTGGAGAACCCACTGACAGCGTGCCTGCCATAAATAATACATCAGACAACATTTAAAAAGGTTAAGAACATTAATATCATACACAAATTTTCCAACAGGAATCTTATCCAAAACTAGAGTTGAATGTGTCATTTGGGTCAACCAACTCCTTCTCCATTTTTGTGCTAAAAATTCCCATAATGGCTGTACACAAGAGCATTCTAAAAAAAATGTTCCATGGTTTCTACTACATTTGTACACTCTAAATAGGGACAATTCCACTCTTCCACAACCTTGTGTTTGGTGTTTCCTCTAACATTTAGCTTGCCATACATAGCCAGCCAGATTGTTTCCCACATAAAGCTCAGGAGTCTGTAATTGTTCACTTGGACCAAAACCTTAGAATTATCTTCATTCAGGCAATTCTTAAAACTCAGTACCTGTGGATATATCAAACTCATTATCACCTTATATATTTGAAGTACCGATCTTTGTTGAATTTGTTGCCTAGTCAGTCCCCATCTATATAATTTTTTTTATGGTGGGTCTGAAGTAGACAGGTAGAGAAAGATGATTACCTAATTTAGGAGGAACTATCATCCAAGCTTGAAACCATTTATACAGCACCTTCAGCACCCATTTATGATGGAGGTCCTCTGTAACTATTAGACCACATTTCACAGTCTGAATTATAAAAAGGGTATGAAAAAAGGTAATTGGGTCAAGCATCCCCAGACCCCCTTTGTCCTGTGGTAAATAAGTAAAACACTGTTTAATGGGGTGTTGAACCATTGCCTCATAATAATTGGAAGCACAGGCTGTACAGTTTAGTCTTCATTGAAATGTGGGGGGGTGGGAGAGATCAGAGCCACATATTGTAATTTTGGAATAATGAATTGTTTTAAAATTTGAAAACATTTCCCTTTTATAATTTTCCAGTGTCTCCATCTGTTCATTTTATATTCTATCTTTGCAATACCTGCTTCCCACTTCACTATCGGTAGATTTTGCGGCCCAGATAATATCCCTAGAATTTTTAGGGGTTGGGATGAAATATGGATGCCTTCTATTTGTAAAGGCAAAGGGGTACCTGCCACAATATACAAACCCTTACACTTCTCTACATTAAGATTAGCATTGGAAATTGCCCAGAATTGCTCCGTTACTCTGAGGAAGGCAGGTAGGTCAAACTGGTTAGAAAAAAATAAACAAATGTCATCTGCATAGGCCTGTATCCTAAGACATTCATAAGAGTCTTCCCAATGCAAACCATCCCATAATTGTGCCTGAGTCACCATCCATAGTAAAGGGTCCAGCGTATATAGGTATACTAAGGAACACAGTGGGAACCCTTGTCGGACACCTGTAGAGATGTGAAACCCAGTTAAAACCTGTCTTTGTATAACAGAAAACACTGTTGTGTTGTTATACATCAACATAATTTACCATCTAATAACTGTTGGAATCCTATAATATTGCAAGGTGGCAAATAAATAGGCATGGGATACTTTATCAAATGCTTTGGCCTTGTCAAATGAAACAAGGGTTCCTGAACTACCATGTAATGAAAGATATTCAATCACATCTCTTATTATCATCAAGGCATTCTGAATGCATTTTCCAGGAATACTGCAATATTGGTGGGGGGATGTATCAAACTGGAATATTCTTTGATCTTATTGTTTAAAATGCATGCCAATATTTTATAATCCGTATTCAGAATTGTGACTGGTCTCCAATTATGAATACTGTATTTAACCCCTGCTTTATATAAAAAAAAACAACAGACCATCTAAAAAGGATGTTCTAATTGTATTTTGTACCAAAAAAGATTGAAAAACTTGTACCAGTTTATTCGCCAATGCTTCTGAGAAAACTTTATAAAATTCGCCTGGGAATCGGAGACCTTCCACTTCTGGTGATGTACCAGATTTTAAAGATTTTATTGCAAAAAGGACTTTAGCTTTTGTAATATCTGAGTCCATTACTGCAGTATTGGTTGGTACTATTGGCAGATTAATTGACCATAATTAACTTTGTATTTCCTCTTCTGATGGGTTCCTCAAGTGGTTATGAGTAGGGATGTAAGTTTGTCATGGATGAGGTTTTAATGACTCATTGTTTGTTCATGAAATCATTAGTAAACAGTAGTAAATGTTGTGGCACTGTCATCATTGCTACATTCTGATGGCACTAGTGAAAGTCATGGAAGTCCTGAATAAAGATCAAACGTCATGAAATCAATGACGTGTATGACTGCCATGACAAACTTACATCCCCAGTTATGAGACATCATATAATTTTTTATAACCCGATGGAGAGTTTCCGGTGCATCTGCCACTGTCCCTGCAGGGTCCACTAAAAATTCAATATTCATAAAGTTCTTGAGGTCCTTAAATGCCAGGTACGGAACTCCAACTGGAGTCCTTTGTGTACCTGATTGGAGCATGACATTAATGGATTTAGGCCTTTTGTACTGACAGAGTAACATTTCCTCTTTAAGTACTTTAATTTGATAAGAATAATCTGCCCTAGTGGTGGTTACCAGGGAATACACTCGCTGCAATTGTGACCTTAAGGATAAATATCTTAAAAATGTCTCATTCTCTCTACGTTTCACATACTTCATAAACTAGGTTTTAATATCTGATTTAGAGTCCTCCCACCATTCACATTTATCCTCATACAGGTCTATTACAGATTCCTGGGCCCTAAGCAAAGATACCAAGCATGTCTTAACTTTAGGATCACCTAAAGCAGATTTATTTAATCTCCACCTCATAGGGCTTTTCACACCTTTGTGCACATCTGTTACCCATAGTAGCAACATGGAATGGTCAGAAAATTCTACAGACTCTTTAAAAAACTGGAAATTAGAAAGGTTATGAGAAACAAAAATATAGTCTATTGTAGAAGTGAGACTCCCTCTTTTCTAAGTAAATTTGGGACCTTGGATCAGCCAGGTACCACAATTAATGAGTTCAGCAGTTTCCACTATTCTAGCCAAGGTAGAAGAGTCACAATAATTTTTTTTCTGAGACACTGGGTCTTTCCCTCCCTTTAGGATGTTACAATTAAAGTCCCCCCAAAAAAGAATTTTATGGGAGGACACCAAATAGGGTTGTATCAGGGTCAAAATCTGTACTCTTTCTGCTTTAGATTGTGGTCCATAAACATTAATCAGCCGAAAGGTAGAATTCTCCTATTTGCCATCCAGTATCAAAGCTCTTCCAGGTATTAAATCCACCAATTTTAACAAAGTGAATTTATAAACATTAAACAAAATCACAATACCATCAGCACATTCCAGTCCAAAGGACCAATAAGATGGACCCACCACCATTCTGCATTAAAAGAACAAATTTGGTCTACTGAATGCATCCAAGTTTCTTGAATGAAACATATATCCAAACCCTGGGCATGAAGTGAATTAAAAAACATCTGATGTCTCACTGCATTCAATTTGCTGTGAATGTTTATAGAAACAATGGTTAAGGAAGCCAGACTTCAGGAATATTTAAGGCAGTCAAAGGTTTTTTTTTTTCTTCTTTTTTTTCTTTTTCCCCTTATGGCCTACCAATTCCTGATCCTGAATAACATGATTAGCCACGGTATGTTGAGAGGCGGTCTCCTCTTGTTCTATGTCTGACACACTTTCTTGAGAAAAAAGAATAGTGTAGGAATTCTCTAATTCAAACTGCACCACCGCAGTGGGGGGGGGGGGTGGAAGTTTGGTCTTCCTGGTAAGATGTCTAACAAAGGGAGGGGATTTGGCCTGGTGACTCTCCAGCTCTGTACAACAGACCAGCAGAAGGGATACTGTGACCAATTCAAGGTTGTTCTCAGTTCTCAGAAGGGGCCCTCAGATACTATCCCCACAACTGGGGGGACCGCCTCTGTAAGTAGAATTGGAGGGGAGAAAGGGGCAGGAAGGGAAGGGGGCGCTTTGGGCAAAGAAACAACATGCTCCTGCTGTGAAACCTTATCCTGAGCCTGCTGGATAAGTAATTTGGGGCTACTACAAGTGGCTGTGTTTTTAGCTACCCAAGAGCATTAAGAAAACACATGACCATATTCACAATGATCGCACCTTTGTGGTTGGCACATTGTAAAGTGATGTGTCCTATCTCCCCACAACTGTCACAATGAGTTCTGGCCCCACATTGATAACAGGACCTAGGCTGTCTGGACTAAAAACAAACCCCTCTATCCCTCCCAAGCAAGAAGGAGTTTGGCACATGACTAATTCCAGCATCCATTTGTTGAAGCTTCACCTTATACTTCCACCCCCCAGTACAAAACATTTCAGAATCCAATACTGCTTCTGGCTCACTTAACGCTCAGACAGCCAATAGGTGATGTCATCCACATGGACCCCCTCATTCCAAAACATTATGGTAACTCATTTAATCAAGGGTTTCCTGAGAGGAATGACAAAAAAGGGGGTCCATGTGGGAGAAAATTTCACCTAATTATATCATTCCCAGAACAGGTCTAGGGCATAGGAAGAATGAAAACTAACATCATAGTTGTCCTCCCCGAAATATTGATAAAAGCATACACCTCCCTAGAGAAGAACTTTAGTGAGCCTTTCAGCAGGTTATTGCCTACATATAACCTGTCTGGCTGTTCTTCAAGGCTGGCCTTATTCTGAATCTGGAACACATTCTCATGAAGGGCAGCCTTTTTCCTGGTTTTAGTAAATAAGACTGATAGAAGGGGCTTCTGTGGAGGATTAGTAGGTGCCTCCTCTATTAAGTTTGTCTCTGTACCTAATAGTTCCACAACTGTTTCTTGGTAAGTCAGTGTGGTTGGGGGGGGGGTTGCGGGACTTAGTCACTATATGAGTAGTTAGGCCCTCATCAGCCATCTCAGGTCTAGGTTGCACAGATACTGCATTATTAACCCCAGTCCCTGTAATCATAGGCTTCCATTCTGGCCTGGATTGCAAAAAATTCAAGGTTGGATCCCACCCAGGATCGAGAATCCATGAACCCGAAGGGGACTGTTTCCACTCTGCATCTAACAACACTCTTTGGGGTCACCAGTGCTCTTCAGGGGGGCAATTAGAAAGAAAGGGGTTCTCAGGAGCAAGAGCTATAGTTGATGGAAGCACCCCTTTCTTGGAAAGGTGTTTAACCTTAGCACCTTCAAGGCCAACATTGATATTGTGGTTTGCAAAAGTAAAAGCAGCTTTTTCTCCTTTTCTTCTTCTCTGTGCCCCAGTTTAGTTACTTTCCCTTTAGTCATAAAGGAAAAAATGGATACATTCTCTTAACACCCATCGTCAGTTTGAAATATAGTTGGGCGAGGTGGCTACTGTAAAGCCTTGCCTCATCCTGTCTTAAATTCTGCCAAGAAAACAAACCCAGACTGTCTGGACAAATGCATTGATTTTTCAGATGCTGTCTGAGTGTTGCAGGTTGTTTTGTTGGCAACAGGGATCAAATCAGACCCTTGATTGCATCCCTTCTCATCTGCAATCATTTACTCATGTCCCCTTTTAATAGTCTGTGCATTATACTCAGGCTGTACCTGAAAAACATCCTCTTCAACTGGAGGAGCCAGTCCGACATCTGGTTCAACTTTTAAACTGTCAGGAGTAGATGACTCACCTGTCAAGTCCCGACCCTTCGATGCTGCTGCATCACCCCTAATACTGACAGGAGGGCCTGCTTGGTGAGATGCAGCCAGTAAAGAATGAAGCTGTGCAATTTCTGCTTCCAGGCGAGGTTGCTCTGCACAATGTCACTCGTTTTCTGCAACTAGTTTAGTTTGCAGTGCTCATTCTTGTAGAATTAGTAAACCCATATCTCTGGGCAGTAAAAGATCACAGTCAGCAGACGACTGACTCAAATCCTCCATAGAAAGAAAAATCTCCTGTATTTCAGGCTCCATATCTCCATGAATTAAGCCTGAATTGAACATCATAGCATCAGTTTCAGCTTGTAAAGCCTCTGGCATATTCAGGGTGGGAGAGGAGGCCTTCTCCCCCACCTCTACCTCCATCCACACCGAAGCGGTCTTAGGACTGGCCATGCTCACAGCCAGTGAGGCCCCCTACAGCCAGTAGGGGAATTTTTTATTCAAAACTTAAAACAAAATATACAACATTGTAGAACATCATTCAAAATCATAATGAAAGAAATCAAAAACATAAATAAGTATTACAGCATACATGAACTTCAAACATAAATAATCCGTATTTGTACATAACCCCTGTCCTATCCCCACTAAAAGAGTAGGGGAATATTTTATTAGAACTAAAAAGCAAACAGATACACAATAGTGTTACAGCACACAAAATCATAATGTACAACCGTAGATCAACATAAATAAGTATTATAGCATACAGTCAAAAAAAAATGATCAATGTTTTAGAGTCCCCAAAAAATAACAAATGCTGACCCCCCCCCCCACAAAAAGAGTAGGGGAATATTGCCTTGAAAACTCAACACAAAATATACAAAATGTGTATTACATAAGACAAATTCATAAAAAGAGAAATCAACAATAAGAATAGGAATTACCACACACAAAATTCAAAAAATCCGAATTCTACATACATCCCCATCCCCCAGAATAACAGGGAAAAGTATTGCTCCAAACATGAATTCCCATATGCAGAAGTAGAGAAATATTGTCTAATAAAGAAGAGGAGGAGAAACGGAAAAAAAAAAATAAGATTCAGAAGGAAATACTTCATCCTATGGAGAGAAAAAACAAAAAAACATCAAAGGTCAGTCAATAACCCCCACCCCATTCCACTAACCAGGATAGAAAAATATTCAATAGAAACCTTCAAAATATACACTCCAAGGTGTTACAGATACTGAAAATTAAAAAATAAGAAACACATTTTAAATTAGAGAATCAATCAAAAAGCCAAAATTCACAGTAAAAAACGAAATCCTCAGAGTTACAGCAGAGAGGCCTCATATACCAGAGCCATAATATACATTTCAAAAACTAGGAATCATACTTCAATACTTTTAGTTAATCACACATCCTATCATATGTGAAAACACCTTAGAAGCCTAAATATTTAAAAAAGTAAAACTATGACTTCATTACCTATGGTTCTCTCCAAGCGTATGTATGGTAGCAACATAAAAAACAATACCCATCACACTGTATCCAACCAAGACATGTTCCTCCACCATAATTTATACAAATCAGGTAGAACTTTATTCTGTTCCATAGCCTGCCACTTCAATATAGCTTTCTGTAACAACAGAGCTACTTGGTCTCCTGACACTTGTTGTCGAAGAGACCAGCCACACTTAGCTAACCAAAGTTGATAACTAATAAAGCTCATCAGCAGTTGAATGGTAATAGCATCAAATGGAAAATGACCACTGTTACTCCCGATTCACAAAAGTGGTGATAAGGCTGACAATGCGCCCTATCTCCATTCTGCCTCCCCTATCGAAGGCACTGGAACGTATAGTAGCGTTCCAAATTACTGAGCATCTGGACAATTATAATGTTCTCTGTAAAAAGCAAAATGGAAAAGGTCATAGTACATCCTCTGCCTTACTCGAAGTCACCAGCTGCATTCACAGCTCCCTCGACAATGGACAACTAACTGGTGCTATTTTCATCGACGTGACCAAAGCCTTTGATACTGTCCACCACTCCCTCCTGCTGAGCCAACTAAAAAATGCTGGTGTCTTCAATGATTCAATCTCTTGGTTCAAAAGCTATCTTGAAAACCGCTCCCAGCATGTAAAAATTGGAGATGTACACTCTGATTCCAAACCTGTCCTCTCTGGAGTCCCCCAGGGTTCAATACTGGGCCCCCTACTCTTCAGCCTGTTCCTTAAGACCCTACCAGACTCCTGCACTGAACATATCACCCTGTATGCTGATGATGCAGTAATCCTTGCCACACACCAGGACCCAAAGAAATTGCAAGAAAATCTCCAGCTCAGCTTCTCCTTGGTTGAGAATTGGCTCACAAAGCACAAACTGATCCTTAATCAAAAAAAACAAAGGCCATGATCTTCAGCAGCTCCCATAATAAACATAAGCACTTCCAACTCTCCGTTATCACCAGACAAGGTGCCGCACTGGAACAGGTCAAAAAGTTTAAATACCTTGGGATCACCCTTGACCCTCACCTCTCCTACACTGCCCACATCGACTATGTCACCAAAGCCACTAACTCCCGACTAGGCCTGCTATTCCATCATAGGAAACACCTGACACCCGAAGCCCTAGCAGTCACTGTCCAGAGCTCCATCATATCCATCATTGATTATGTCATTATCATTTACGGCTCCGCTACAACCACCGCACTCAAACGTGTATCCACCGCCCTCAACAAGGCCTGTCAACTTGTCACTGGCTCCCAATGCCTAACTCACACCTGTAACCTCTATTCTCAAACTGGATGGTTGAATCTTGCCAATCGAATACAACACCAAACTTGTATTACTACTAAGAAAATCTTGCTGGGCCTTGCCCCCCCTGGAGTCTGTGCCCTCATACAACCGAGAATCCACACCCGACATACCAGGAGATCGAATCCTCAGCTTCTGCAAATCCCGCATTGTTGCACAACACAAGGCCAAAGATTCTTTGCTTACCAGGCTACTAGTTGGTACAATGGTCTTCCCAGCGACATCTCATCCTCACTATCGCTCAGCACTTTTAAGACTCATCTCCACCTAACACTCACTGCCTCCAACCTCTGTGACTGTTGTGGCTAAACATGTCTTTTGGTTCCATAGCTGAAGATGCCCTTTTGGATCCACATCTACTCCTGCACTTTGCCATTACCCCCCCTCCTATCTTCACCTCCCCTGCTGGCCCATGACAAATGCCACCCAGCTGCACTACCTCTATTCATATCCGCCTTCCACCTCTACTCTCTCTGTCCCCCCAACCTACCTCCCCTTTTCTCCCATCCACTTAGTCTCCCTGATTTCACCCTCCTCCTTTCCCTTTCCCCTCCCCAAAGTTTCACCTTATTGTTCTTTTTTCATCTACAAGACTATGTGTTTTTTTTTAATTTTATAAACTGTTATCTTTGCTTATGATTGTCTCAATTGTACGAGTGATGTGGAACCTTTGTAAAAGAGCCTCGGCTCAAAGGTATTTGTAATCCTAGAACAAATAAATAAATAATAAATAAATAAATAAATAAAATAAGCATCAAATTTAACCCCTGCTTCAGGTAGTACCCCATCAAGCCAAATCCTTGAGGGCTGATGCCAGAAAGGATTCAGAGGCCATTTCCTGTGAAATACCTCCCAAAAGGATGTGGCAAATGGGCACTCCAATAAGAAATGGGAAAAGGTCTCTAAAGTTTCTTTACAGACACCCCCTCTAGGACATGTTTGTTCTGGAATACCTTTATGCTTTAAATTACCCCGGACACCTAATTTTTGATGTGCACATAACCAAATAAAATCTCTCATATAATATGGAGGTCTTTCACTAGATAGAAAGGAGATTATCAAGGAATGCTGGGTAGCAGATAATGCGGTATACCAAGGGGAAATATAAAAAAAATTCCCCATTATCCAATTATAGAGGGATTTCTGGGAAAGTGTACAGAGGAAAATTTTCTGTACTTTCCAGGTTTTTAATTTGCTTATCACACCCAAAAAATGTCCAGGTAGATAGGCCACCCTCTTTTGCCATTGGAGAGGAATAGTCAGCTCCCAATCACTAAAAAGGGTCCAATCTCATCCTCTATCCAGGGAATCCAAACCTTATCAACGTTTGTCAGTAATGGTACAAAATTAAAAAAAATAAAAGTCACATAAAAAAAACTACTGTGTTCAACATACCTAAACCACCATCTTGAATAGGTAAATAAGTAACACATCTCTTGACAGGGTTCAACCTGCTACCCCATAAACATTTAACAAATACACTATACACTGCGTCTTCCATATTCACTGGGGGGGGGGGATTATAGCAGCCAGATACAAAAAATGGAACAATAAAAAGGTCTTAATTAAATAAATACGTTTCCCTTTGGTCATCTGCCATTTATTACAATGGTCTACTTTTTCTTTAGCTGATGTCAAAAGTTGTTCCCAACTATACCTTTGGGGATCATCCCCTCCAAAATAAATACCCAATATCTTCCTATAAGTTATATCTATAGGAATTCCCCAAACAAGGGATACATCACTAGCATCATATCCTAGGGACAAAATCCCACTTTTCCACGTATTAATTCTTGATCCAGAAATATTATTAAATTCACATAAAAGGTTACGGGTGGCTACTGCAGAAGTTCTGTCTGCAAAAAAAGTTCCAGATCATCTGCAAATGCCAAAGCAACCACCTGCCCATCTTCTGATCCCACAGAAAGTCCAGTTATTGCTTCTGTCTTATATAGTGCATGTAATAAGGGGGTCAAGAGAAAGAACATATAATAAGGGGCTGAGAGGGCACCCTTGCCTTACCCCCCCATGAACAAAAACCTACCCAGCCATTGACACTTGGAATCAGGCTTATAGCAGTATAACAAGTCTGTAACCAAGTGACAAACAGCGATAGAAATCCAAAGGACCATAATGTCTCCCACAAATAGTTATATTTGACCAGATCAAAGGCCTGAGAGTGATCTAAACAAACTAAGTGTCCAAACAATTCCTGGTTATCTCCCTTATGTAGAATTTATCGAACAAAATTAAGGCATCCAGGACCCGTCTGCCAGGTATGCTACTATACTGGGATGGATGCACTACCAGATCTATAATACTAGCTAATCTATGACTAAGAACTTTCATTAAAATGTTATAGTCGGTATTCAAAAGTGAAATTGGTCTCCATTGTTTTAAATCTCCCTGACATCCTCCCTTAAAAATCAAGATCAAAAGGCCCTCCAGCATACTCTTAGGGAGTTTTTGTTGGGATAAGCCATCATTCAGACACATACAAAGCTCAGGTCCTAAAACCTCCTAAATATATTTATAAACTTCATGTAGGAGACCATTGGACCCAGGCGTAATACCAGGTTTAAGTGCCCAAATCGCATTTTTTAATTCTGTCAATGAAATGGGGCTAGTCAGAATAGTACAAACATCCTGTGGTAGTTGGGGTAAATTTACTGTCCCCAACCACTGTTGCATTTTTTTTTTACCAATTATTTTACCAGGTGAGACACACTAAGCTGAAAGCTTGTTTGCAGGTGCAACCTGGGAGCATGAGGAAGTTAAGTGACTTGCTCAGGGTCACACAGTATGCACCTAGGGGGCTGTGGGATTCAAACCCACGTCTCCAGATTTGCAGCTCAGAGCCTTAACCCACTGTGCCATACTGCCTCCTAAATTTTATCTACTTCTAAATGTTGGCTATCAAAAACATGAGAGAAATGAGAAGTAATTTCTTGTAACATATCCACTGTTGTATGTACAGTACTACCAGTAGAGGTAATCAAGAACTCCATATTATGGCTGTCTCGGAGGAGTTGAATAGAATCAAATGGCAATGTATCTTTCCTTTTACCACAAATGTCATACGTTTGTTTATATTCTAAAGATTTTAAAGTTTCCAATTTTTTTGTGCAAACATAGTTTTTAGATGTTTAACCTTCTGTAGGTCTTCTGGCCCTAAATTGGGTCTGAAAGACGTCCAGAAGGTGATACTATTTCTCAAAAAGGCAATTTCATCACTTTTAAATTTCCCATTAATATGTCCAATTGTACTAAAAAAATAATATATTTCTGTTTTTGTATCTTCCCACCAAATAGAAGTATCATCACATAAAAAACACAGATTTTCTTGCTTGTAGTACTGCTAAAAAGCCTTCACACACCACTGGAATAGAAAGTAATGAGCTATTCAATTTCCAGGTCCCTGGCCCCCTTCTAACCTCAGGAAAATCACTAATGACTATTGTTAGTAACTTATGATCAGAGGTTGCTACATCTTGAAGAAGTGCTGTTTTAATGTTGGAAAAAGCAGAAACAAAATAATAATCAATGACAGAGGCCCGAAGGCCACAAAAATATGTATAACGCTCCTTTATTGGGAGAGAACCAAAAGCATTAATCAAGCCCACATCACTAACCAGGTGACCCAGACACTGAGCATCACAATATACTTTCTTACTGAGGGCAGGGGTAGAGCACTGGGCCAAAGCAACATTAAAATCCCCTCCCAAAACCACCAAATGAGACATCTGCAACAAGGGAGAGAGGGATCGAAAAAGAAGTACTCTCTCATACTTTGTTTGAGAAGAATAATTATTTATAAGTCAAATCAATTGGTGAGCCCATATTATGTCCAGCATCAAAGCTCTTCCTGGCAGCACCTCTAAATGATGCACAACCTTAACTTTAGAAGAGGAAAAACAAATCCCGACTCCTGAACACTGGTCCTCCCCTTGGGTCCAAATACTATCTCCCCAAAGCCATGCATCAGAAGCAGCAGACCTCTTAGCTGCTATGTGTAAGCATACATCTTGAAAAAAATACAATCCAGGTTAGCATATAAAAAATAAGAGAAAGTATTGCGTCTTTTACACAATGATTGAATTCTGTTAACATTCAAAGATGCTACTCTAAAGGATAAAGGATCCATAGATTAAGCAGGAAGGTATCTTCATTTCACTTTACTTGAGGCTCTTGTTACTCTTCCACTTTAAGGCCCCTGAGCCGAATGCTCAGTAGAATCTAAGCAGTCTCCCTGAGAGTCCATTACTATTACTCCTTCAATAGGAGAGTCGACAGGATCAGAGGCCTGGAGAGTATCTGCCAAGACAGAAAATGTTTTTATGTCTTCTACCGGGTCCACTAGTTCTGGTTTCCTTTTTCCTTTAATTTTAGTAGATTTCTCTTTTTTACCCTGAACCAAAGTAAAGTCCACCCCACTAACAGTGGATTCAGGGGCGGTTATCTGAAGTGGAGATAATGCTGATATCAATAAAACAACTCTCATGGGAAAGAGGCTCATTCTCCAGAATTTGGGGTTCCTGGCCTTCATCATCGATCAAGGGGTTGAAACAGGACTTTTCCCAGTAGCAGATACCCCTAAGGTCGGGGATATTCAGGTCACCACAGGACCTGGGCCTTGTTTAACTGCCAGATGAATATAATGATCCTGAACCCCAAAGTCAGCATCCTCTGTGGTTCGTGCAGCAGAGGGACAAGCATCAAAGGTATGACCAGGGGTATCACAAAAATTACACTTAGGCTGCTTAAAACAGTGGGCACTAGGGTGGCCACGTTCCCCTCAATAAGAGCACTTCAAAATATCACAGGATGTGCTAATATGTCTAGATGAGCTGCATTTGAAACACACTCTTGGTTGCCCAGGATAAAATAAGAAACCCTTGTCATGACCAATAAAAAAGCAATTGGGCAAATGAATCAAGTCTTGTTCATTATGATGTAATTTTACTTGGAATTTCCATCCTCCATTCCAAAACCCTTCAGCATCTAAAATGGGCATAGGATTACCCTGGACATCACATTTCTTCTCCAGCCAGTGCACAATGTCCACAATATTCACCCCTTCATTTCTAAACAAAATGGTGATGACTCGGAAAGGCTGTTTAGTAAGGGGAAATATTATAAAGTCCGCCCATAAAGGGTTAGTTTTCAGATTCATATATGTACACCAAAATGTCTCCAGCAATGCAGGGGTGCGAAAACTAATATCAAAAGTAAACTCCCCTTGTACATGTATGAGAGCATATACTGCCATGGGGGAAACCCCATACTCCTTTTAAGCAGGATCTTACCCACATAAAACCTGTCTGGAGGGTTTTCAAGAGGCGGATTGCATTTCATCGTTGTGCTAGTTCCACTGGCTTGTGAGAGTGACTAGTATAAGAGGGCTTCACAGGTTCCCCAGGGAGGATGCTTGATGTGGGGTCAGTAGGAGTGAATGCACGTGAGGTGTCATCAGGGCCTACTGCTTCAATGTGTAATGGACTGTCAGAAACAACTTCAGGCTGAACATTAGGTAAGGGAGTAGCACAAGAAACCAAATCGACACTTATCTGCTCTGGTAGAGACGTAATATATCCAATATTGGGCTTCCAATGCCCATCCGAGAGTGGGATCCAGCCTGCTGCAAGCAGGGCCTTGTCCGGAGACCACGATTCCGTCTCTTCTGCACTCCAATCCCACTGTGGAGATGAGGGAACTGAGGCAGGGGAGACTGTAGAAGCATCCTCTGCTAAAAGCAGCTTCGCAACTTCTCCAGACACTGCAGTACCTGGTGATGCATCTGAGCATTTCCACTTCCGATCCTCCACCTGTCACATACGTTCTGATGCTAGTTGTTCACTCACTCACAATAATTCAGCAGCTAAACACTGCTGCTTTTGCTCAAGACTCAGTTGACCTCCTGAATTCTCCGCTACGGAACCGCCACCATGGACGTTATGATGGCCACCAGGTTGGTGCATTCCAGCTGCCCCCATAGCGGTTCCATTTTCTAAGATACTCATTTCATCCTATACCAGCTCCTGGGCTCTCATAGCCTTATCCATCTGTTCCTCACCAGATCTGACAGCAAAGTGAGACATCTCATCGTCCAACAGGCCCCCTACTACAAGAGTAGGGGAATTTTCCCCGGTTCCCTGGCCAAATTTCTCCCCATTCACTAAAAATACCACCAACAGCTTAATCTGGTTCAAGGTCAGTTGGCATTCATCTGTATCCCCTTCCCCCAGGTCGTGCCTGAAAATAGGCAGAATTTGTCCAGTGCACTTACCTGGTCAACAAAAACAAAATAAATAAATAAAAAATGTATCTATAATAGACAAAATCTGGTCAGAATCAATATGGCTGTGGAGAGCTTTCAGGAGTGGCAAGAACATGGAAAAGAATATGCAGTGCTTTTGGAAGAAATACTGCAGTGATTACAGTACTGCGCATGAGTGATACTCGCACATGTGCAGTTTGCCCTGTACTCAGACCTACTCAACATGGAGGTTCTGACATAACTATGCATGCATGATAGTCATGCATGCGCAGTTTAAGTCAACGTCACCATGTTGCACAAGGTGGCCATCACTGCTGCAGTTGCAGAACAGAAAAGTAGTGCGCTGGTAAGTGATTATGTTTATGTAGCCCATGGAGTGGAGGGGAGGGGCTGCATAAACAGAATCACTGGAAACTATGTCAGAGCTTTGTGGCAACACATCAGACAGCGGTCCAGTTACATGCTTCCACAATGCTATTATACAAATCTGATGATAGCATTACATCAGTGGAGCTTTGCCCACACAGTCGTACAAGTCAGACTCAGGAGGAGTCTATTAACAAACTAGAGATCTGGTCTAGGACTTGCTCATCATCACACTCACTTTTCATTCTTTTCTAAGCAGTAATTTCTGGCAAATGTGCCTTAACCATATTGATCTCAGTGCTGGTAGACTACTTCTGGTTTTCCCCTGATTGTATTAGGTGGAGTAGTAGCAGTCTTGAAGTGGTAGCTGCCGGTGGTGGCATGCTCTGGCTGGAAACAAATGGTCCCCATGCTCATCTGCACATTTTAGAAATGATGCCTTTCCTTGTTTTTTCTGTAAAGAAACTGAAACCTTTAACTCAAAAACAAGGAGTCAGTTATGGCCTCTACCATCCCTCTTTCGCTTCAATTGAGGAACGTGATTATGGGTTTGCATCGGATGTACAATGGCAGCCATAGATGCATAATATTGTTAAATAGTAATCAACTGTATGCAAAAGCTCTTTTATTTATGTGTGCTTTCTTAATGTTGTTAATACCACTCCACCCATTTGTACTCTGCCCCTGGATTTCTGTGCTCCAAGTGCATTATTTTACATTTTTGTGTTTAGGACAAAAAGGTCTTTCAAATGAAGGTATTCACTAATCTAAATTCTTTATAGTTTTTTATGTTTCCTTGCACGTGTGCAAGAAACATCTTGTAGTAGAATGACCTTTCAGAGGTGTGTCAGGGACAAGTCCAATACACATCAATCTATAGTGGGCTTATCCCTGACAGACTAATGAGCATGCAACCAGACTGTGACACTAGTCACAGTTTCACAGCTGGAAGCCATTCTCTAGTTGAAAAAAATGAAGCGCTCCAGTGAGAGTGCTTCATTCCTTTCATTCATGCCTTTACTGATCTTAGTGTTTGTCTCCCCACCCACCCTGCAGATGGCTGGGTACCCAGCCATACACTGCATCCAACTCTCTCTTCACCATAAGCAGTAAACAGTCCTAGCAGTAAAGAACAAATAAATATAATTTATCCTTCCCTCGACAGATGTCCACATTGAACTTGTTTGTGTCTCTGTGTGAATGAGAGTTTGTGTTGCTGTCCCTGAGCTCCTCTCTCTCTGGTGCTTCATCTGTGCCACAATGTCCAGCGTGAGCATTGCTCTCTGTGATGGTACCCACTGACCCACCCCACGGATCGGAGCGAGAGTGCTGAGAAGTGAGGCAGCATTGCTTGCAGAATTGTAGCTTAACCCTGGACTGTGGGGAGAGAGAGAGAGAGAGACAGAGAGAGAGAGAGACATGGGCTGCAGGGACAAACACTGAGAAGGAGAGGCAGCAGTGCCCCCCCCGAAAGAGAGAGCAGGATCGAAAGAGGTGGTGAGTGGCACCAGTGTCAGGGACGGTGCGGAGACAGAGCCCCCAAACAGTGACAGCAACATGCTGAGATGTGGCGAGTAAGAGTAATGAGAATAATAACCAGGTGACAGGCTGTAACTATTGCAGCACCACTTTGGCAGTGTGAAAATTGGAGGCAGTGCAATGTAGTGACCATAGCCACAATGACTGGTGGTCCCAGACCTGCAACTGAACAAATGTTCATTTCAATGGGTGGCCCTTCCACTAGCAGTGTCTACTCCCTCCCCCCACTCCCCCTCCCCCACTCCCTGAGATGAACACAGCAACAGTGAGAGCCCCTTTCAGTGTGGCATATATGTGCAGGTCAAATCCTTTCCAAACAGAGATGGTGTCAACCCCCCCTTGAAACAGAGAAGTGGAATACAGTGTGTGCCTGAGCTTGACTGCAATCCATTTTATTGCCACTCACTCTTCCGGCACCTTGCTGATGGTCTGACCCTTTGCTAGTCTTTCTGAAGCCCAGTAGAAGTGGGCAGCACATACAGACAGGCAGATATAGTGGCTACAAGACTGCCGTGACCAGACAGAGAGCAGTGCTGCTGTTTTCCTTTCACCATGGGGGAGCGGAGGTCAGAGAGCGAGAGAGAGAGAGAGAGACCAGGAAAGACAGTGTAAAACAAACGTGGTGCATCTATTCCACCACTGCACAAGAGGAGCATCCAGAAAGAGACAGAGACAAATATGTGGGTCACATAGCTGCCCCTTCACATTGACTAACACAGTGTAGGGTGGGTACTGGATGGGCACCCCGGAGCAGTTGCTGCCCCCTACATGTCTAGCTCATATCAGAACATATGGAACAATCTGCAATAGCTTGAGACTGAAGTAGGTTACTCATCTTCCCCTCCACACCCATCCCACTCCACACAGGTTGGCACAGTGACAAAGTGACCTCCAGATGGGCAGCCCAAGGCAAATAGTGGACTGGGGCCTGGCAGAAGTTGATGATTGGTGCCACTTCCACAGCCATCCCACCACTGCACATTGGCTGCCCCAGCCAGAGACAGAAATGTGAGTTGCATATTTGCCACAGCACACCTGTTTCTATCTAGCCTGGTGGGCTCCAGGTGGGTTGAAATGGGGCTGTGGTCCAGATTCACAAGGCGGCCCGAGGCCATTGGCACCCAACACACCATTCTGCATCTCTGCACATGTGAAGCATTTTCTCCTTCCATTCCAGCTCCTGCACATGAGGAGCACTCTGCAGGAGCCAATGACAGCTGTGGTTCACACATCTGTCCATCTTCACCGATCTGTTCCATGAAAGCTGGAACTGGGATTGAGTGGGCTCTAGGCAGGTGGCTCTGGGAGAATGATGCCCCATCCCCCCATCCCACCTCCACACAAGGGTAGCACCCTGCAACAGCCATGGATAGAGATGCAAGTTGCACATCTGCCCCTTCATATCTGTCCCTGCTCCACCAGGGCTAGCATGAAGGTTGAAGTGGGCTTTTGGTGACTGGCATTTCCTCACCCTATGCCACAACTCTAAATGTGCAGAACTCTCTACTTCAGCCAGAGACTCTCCCACCTAACATGCTCTGCCCATGGAGTGCACTCTGAGGTACTGAGATATAAAATGTAGATCCTGTATCTGCTCTTCCACAACTATTCCCATTCTGCTGGGTGGGTGTGGGGTAGCATACAGTGGGTGCTCCTGCATGAATGGTGCCCCCTCTTGCACCCCCATCTATTAACCCAATACTTTACAGCAGCCAGAGAAGGGATGTGGGTTGCACATCTGCACCATCATAAACTGTCCCTATTTCAAACAGTTTCACACACAGGCTGGAGTGTAGTCTAGGATGGTGGCCCCTAAGTAACTGTTCCCCCCTCCATCCTACCTCCACATTTGGGGAGCACTCCTCCCCCTCCATTACACATTTGCACATAGACAGCACTCCTCCCCCTCCATGCCTTCTTTGCATATGGAGAGCAATTCTCCTTTTCCAGCCCTCTTCCACATGGTGGACATAGTGTCTTATGGAGTCATATTTGGTCTCAATCCTTGTTGAATTCAACATTGTACATATTCTGTAGGGGGAGGCCTCCTTGGAGTTCCCAGCATTAGGCTGCAGCATTCTGAGGACAGGGTATTCTAGGTGTCCGTGCCTACCCTGTGGAACTCCTTTACTGTCTATTTAAAGGAGGCTCCCTTGGTAGAACCCTGTAAGAAGGGTCTAAAAACTTACTTGTCCCAGTAAGCTTTTATTGATTAATTGTTTGATGTTAGTGGGATAGATAGATGCATTTTAAATCTGCTCTTAGTTGAATTTTACATATATTTTTGGCGTATGATTTTATATTGTTGTTTGATGTTTGTATTGTACAGTGCCCAGAGTCCCAGGAAATGGGCACTTTTATAAATACAATACCTATCTATCTGTCTTTCTTTCTGTCTGTCTGCCTGCCTGTCTGTCTGTCTGTCTGTCTGTCTATCTTTCTATCTCTCTATCTATCTAATCTGTCTTATCTTTCTATTGTATATACTAATGAAAAGAAAATTGCTTTATTTTAATTCATATTATGTGACCTCAGTTTTTGTATCTCATACCATATACTGGCTTTAAAATTGCTTGTATAAGGGACTTCCTTGCAAATGTTATCCCTTCACAATAAACTTGAACATGGAGAGCACTGTTCCCTCCATTCCATCTCCACACATAGATATCGCTTACATGGGCTTAACTTCAATGGGAGGCTCAAGTATCAGACATGCCTCTTTGCTAAAAAAATAACTGCAGGTCTACTCCCACCTGCCCTTACCCCCCCCTACTCCAGGCACCATTGTCCTCCCGCCACACCTGGCAATCTACAACAACCCACTTCTGGGTACCCCTCTGCAAGACCTCCTTGGGTCAAAGAACATTTAGGCATCAGGTCCCTAGCTGGCTTAACTCCCTCCGTAACTCCCTCTTTTCAGAGCCCAGACTTGGCCAGTTCAAGTCCCAACTACATGACCTAATCTCTCAAGGCTCAGCCTGTGACTGTCCTTGATTTTTTGCTCTAACCATGTCCCCCCTCGTATTTGAACCTCACCCTGGTCCTGCCACCCCAAGGTGTGCTTATACCTGGACAATGGACACCCCCAGTTCAGCCTAGACTACTAAATAATGACTAGGGCATGGCTGGTGCCACCATCCTGCAGTGTATGTACTGTACCCTGTTAACTGATTACCGTCTTTACTCTGTAACTGTATTTGCAACTTTCTGTAACCACTTTTGCTAATATACAAGCTTCTTTGTAACTATTGTGTCTTATTTGTTGCCATTGTATCTGATGTCTCTGTATATAATGACGTGGAACCTTTGTAAAGGAGTCTTTGACTCAAAGTTAAGTATTTAAGTAAGTAAGTAAAAATTTATTTTTAAGCACTTTTCAAGAAACCAAAGCACTGTACAAATAACATTTAAATAACAAACATTGAACAATAATAAAATCAATCACCATAAGCTTCTAAAAATAGAATGTTTTTAACCCTGCTTTAAAGCTCTCTACAGTCAGGCAGCTTCATATCCAACGAGGTAGAGAATTCCACTGGGCAGGGGCAGCATACGAAAATGCACGTGCCCCAGATGTCTTCAAATGAACCCTGGGAATCTCTAGCAATCCCTCATTGGCAGATTGGACTGAGCAAGAGGGGCAGTAGGGAGTAACGAGATCTTGCAGATACAGCAGTCCCTGTTCGTGTAGGGCTTTATAGGTCAGTAATCCGACCTTGAAGGTAATCCACCAGTGCAGCCCATGCAGAACAGCATAATATGACTATTTCTAGATGTCCCAGTCAAAAGCCTGGTTGCTCATTGTGCACTAGCTGCAAGTGGTGGATATCAACCCCCCGGTAGCCCCAGGTAAAGGGCATTGCAGTAATCAAGGTAGATGGTCACAAAGGCGTGGACCAAAATAGGAAGGTCAACCAGAGGAACCAGGTGTTTTACCCAGGTGATGTTTCTCAGATGGTAAAAAGAGGACTTAACAATGGCTGACACCTGAGATTTCAAGGTCAGACCATTTTCAATAATAATGCCCAGATTACGCACCTGGCCTGAGATCAAGAGCTAGACACCATCAAGCCAAAGGCCCGATTGTATCCCAGCCCTATGGCCCACCTCAAGGTGACCCGGGTCCACAACCAACACCTCGGTCTTATCCGGGTTTAACCTCAGCCAGCTGGCACTCATCCAGTCATTGATTTCAGCTAGACAGCTGTTAAGCAGAGAGACTGCATCATCCTGTCCGGGAATAAAGGACAGATGCAACTGGGTATCATCTGCATAGCAGTGAAAACCCAGACTGTAACGCCTAATGATACCTCCTAATGGCAGCATATAAACTGAGAACAACATGGGCACCAAGATGGAGCCCTGCTGCACCCCACAGGACAGAGAGATGGCATCAGAGGAATAAATTCCAGTGACAACCCTCTGAGTCCGGCCCATGAGGAAAGATCAAAACCAATGTAGAACTGCACCAGACAGTCCACAAAAAAGCCACAGGCTGTGCAACAGCACACCATGGTCCACAGTATCAAATGACACAGAGAGATCAAGAAGGACTAGAATAGTACGAGCCTTTCGATCTCTCGCAATTAGGAGATCATTTAAAACCCAGATGAGAGCAGTGTCAGTGCTATGTCTTTTCCTAAACCTTGACTGGAGCACATCATAGATGTTGTGATTTGTGAGATGGTCATCTAACTGTAACGCAACCACCTTTTCAATAACCTTACCCACAAAGGGCAGGTTAGAGATAGGTCTGTAGTTAGCTGGACAGTCTGGGTTCAGTGAAAGTTTTTTATGGAGTGGTTAAACGACTGCCTCCTTTAGGAGATCAGGGAAAACCCACTGCTCCAAAGACTTCCAGACAGTTTCAGCAAGGATCGGGCAGATAACATCTACGCAACCTAATAGTAGTGGCGTAGGGCCCAGATCCAAACTACAGCTGGTTGGTCGTACAGTCTGAACAGTCCTCACAATATCCATGAATTCTGGCCTACTAAAGTCAGAACAGGTGACATGAGAGTTTGTTTCCTCTTGCCAATCACCACAATTCCCTGAAGAGGTAGCAAGACCGATACCCGACCTGATGCTGGCAATCTTACCTGTGAAGAATCGAGCAAGCTCATTACACTTTATTTGTGAAAAATCTCTTCCAGACTGCAGACAGAGTGGATTGCACAATCTGTCAACAGTCTGAAAGAGTTGATCTGGTCGATTCTGCGCAGCAGCAATCTCCCTGGACAGAAGTTCTGCCTTCTTACGGGTGATTGCTGATTGATAGACACTATAATGGTCCATCAATCTAAGTCTGTCAGCATCTAAGCAGGATTTCCACCAAGCCCTCTCTAACCTTCGCCATACTCTCCTCAACTCCTTCAGAAACCCATCAAACCATGGAGATCTTGGGTGCTGAGTGAGTGGGAGAACATGATCAGGTGCAATTTGATCCAGGGCGTCACCCACGGCCTTATTATAGGCAAGTATGAGATCCCCTGGACCCATGCACTCACTCGAAATATCCGATATTTCCAGTACCGCCAAAAAGCCTTCTGGGGTAACTCCCCTTAAAGGGCGATACTGGACCATCTCCATAGGGCAGGCCTATTTGGGGGTGCCCTGAAGCTGAATCTTATGGTATGATGGTCTGTCCACACATTTGGTTCTACTCCCAAATGCGCAACTTCCAACTCCAGTAGGAACACTAGATACAATGAGTGACTCTCTATATGGGTAGCAGAGGTAACCACCTGTGTAAGGCCCAACATCGTCATAAGTAGGAGGAGATTTTTCCCAAACGGCGAGAGTTCATCGTCGACCCAGACATTGAAGTCACCCAGTAATAACCACCTGGGTGATTCCAATGCCACATCGATGATGAAGTCCGCAAACTCCTTCAGGAATTCTCCACCATCACTGGGTGGTTGGTAAATGAGGAGAATCCTGAACCCTACAAATGGGGGGGATGGCTCAGGGGCAATGTGAGGAAGTATTTTTTCACAGAGAGGGCGGTGGATGCATGGAACAGCCTACCTGAGGAGGTTGTGGGGTCTAAAACTGTGGAAGAATTCAAGAATGCATGGGACTGACATAAGGCAATTTTTATGGGGATAGGAAGAAATAGGCTGTTGGTTAAATAGGATCTGCAGCTTATCCTCTAGGTAGGGAAATGGGAAGACTAGGTGGGCCAAGCAGTCCTTATCTGCCATCAAAGTCTATGTTTCTAAGTTTCTACACTTGATCCCAGGATACACTCAATGGAACAGGTGAAACCTACTGGCACTGGAGTTGGAAGTCGCGCATTTGGGGGTGGAACCAAATGTGTGGACAGACCAACATACCATAAGATTCAGCTTCTGGGCACCCCACAGGTATGTTATCCGATATCTTCAATAAGTAAATAAATTGGTCCACCTCCATACATTGTGAGCACTGATCCCCTGACCCCCCAGTGCTTCTCCCACTATGTTTCACCTCCCCCACAAGGAGAGCACTTCTCCCACTGCATCTGACCACCATTACATAGGGAGCAGTCCTCCCCCTCCATTCAACCACCGCACATGGGGAGCTTTCCTCCCACTTCATGTCAGCTCTGTACATGGGGAGAAATCTACCCCTTCATGCCATTGCTCCTACATGGGGAGCATTGCTTCCCATCCATCCCACTCCTACACATGGGCACACCTCCACACATTTGCATCACTTCTCCTCTTCCACCATCCCACCTCTGCATATAGAGAGTACTCCTAACCCCATTCCACTTTGCACATGGGAGCACTCTGCAACAGCCAGAGACAAAGATGTCAGTCAGGCATCTGCCTTTCCACACCTATTCCCACTTTACACGATAAGCTCCAAGTTGGGCAGAACACCAGTGGGGTTGAGATGTACTGAGTGGATTGCCCCGGAGATGGTGCCAATAACTCTCACCACCTCTCTGAATGAGAGAAGTCCCTTCCCCCAAATCAATCTTTATTCTTTTCTCCACTCACCAAGGCACCTAGTTTCACCTGAGCTCTTTCCTTCAAGGTTGCTTGAAAGGACAGAGCAAAGAACCTTACCAGAGCAAGAGAAAGGATTAAGACTTTGTTTGGCTAAGCAGATTTACTGTGCATTGTTATTTTTATTTTGTCCTCACAGGGATTGTTACTGTTTGTTGCTAAAATTTTATTACTTTATTTTTTTTCAGATTCAAATTGTTGTTACTGGGTATACCTTCTGCTGCATTATTACAAGGTGTACCTACAGGTGTGTGCTAACAGATTACTGCTGTAATCTTCAGATTCAAATTGTCTTTTGCAAGGTATATCTTCTGTTACTGCTTTATTTTTCTCTGTAGCAAAGTGTTTCTTACAGGGTATATCTTCTGTGAAATTATTACAGGTGGTGCTTTACAGGTTTTATGGTTTTATCTATCATTTGGATAAGCTTTCAGGGTTACTGCATTTGTTGCTGACTGATTGTTTCTGCTCTTACCTCCTTGTTTCTTTCATCCATGGTTCTCTTTTTTTGGCAGGGGAAGGGCCCAACCACCCACCTCCATCCCAAACCACCCCACAATACACTCCTTTTATAGGGTAGCACTGTCGTGACATTTCCTGTGGCAAAGTAGGAAGGAACAGATCAGTGGTGTATCCACATGGTGACCTCATTTACAGGGGCACTAGTAATTTAACTTGTTATAACAAGTTATACACAAACAAACAAACAAAACTCAAAATTAAAATTTTGCTTTCATTTTCTTCCTTCTAATTACTCTGACCAGGTTATAAACCCAGCAACTTATCTGGACTGGATATCATTAACTGCAAGTAGTGTGGAACTCTTTTCAGAAGGGCAGTTTTACAGGATTTAGGACACTGTCCTACATGCTGGGGCACTGGAGATCTTAGGGCTCAGCTCCAGGCAGCATGGGCAGAGATTGCGTACCTCAAATTTCATATTCAAAAGGAAATATATTTTAAGAACCACCCACCATTCCCCCAACATCCAACAGAAGTACCTCGACCATAGAGGGTAGTTGGTCTGGGAGGTTGGCAGGTGGTTAGGAAGGGCAAATCAGGAGGCCCATCAGTCGGTGCTCTCCAACTTATTACCTCCACAAACCTTACAAAAACTACAAACAGGTATCTGCCTCTAGCTCCAAAATCAAACAAAGGGGCAGAGGACACTGCAGAGCAGGCAATGCAGCACAGGGAGCTAGCACAACAAAACTAGCCCAAAACAGGAACCAAAACAAAAAAAACAAAAAGGAAATCCAAAAAACTTCTGATTATAGGAGACTCCATGATTTGGGGAGTTGATACCTATCTCCCACCAGGGGTAATGGTCAGATGTCTCCCAGGTATATCAGCATGGAGAGACACTGACTGCATTGCTAAAAATGTTCAGGAAGCAGGAGAAAACATTGACATCCTGGTACACATAGGGGCTAAAATCTCACCGGCCAGTCAGTTGTGGAGACCAAGGAACACCTGACCAGGCTCAGTTACCATTTCGTCTGGCATCTCCTTCTCTGAGATCCTGCCAGTCTGGGAGAGGGGGGCAGATTGTCAGAAGGTCAGAGAAGGGGAGACAGGGGGAGCTAAACATGTGGCTCAAGGGCTGGTGCCAGGAAAAAGGACACAAATTTGTAGGGAACTGGCAACAGTTTGGGGAGCGAACGTTCTTTAAATTTGATGGACTGCATCTGACTAAGGAGGGACTTAGTGCATTGGAGCAGAAGTTTGATGTCTTTGCAGAATATTTAAACTAGCAACATGCGGAAAGGGGTGCAGCACCCCATACGTCGAAAGGGAAGAACACCCCTCCCCCCCTCAGCAAGTGGTCAAACAGGAGTTCAGCATGTTTACAGTTCATTTGCAACACCAGGTGGGGAAAAATGTCCAGCTCCCCATACGACATAAAGAAAAATGCCAGACCTCACCCAACAACTAACACACCAAAATCTGACCAATGGAAAATAATGTACACAAATGCTTGTAGTCTAGGAAACAAGATCCCAGACCTGCAGGCAATAATGACAGATGCTAAACTGAACATAGTAGCAATTAACAAGATGTGGTTTACCAGTAACCACACTTGGGAGACTTCAGTACCTGGCTATGTACTTTTCAGAAGAGACCGAGGTGCAAAAAGTGTGGGGGGGGAGTGGTCCTGTATGTCAATGAAAATATCAAAGCTACAGAAATTCAGAATACACATAAGGAGCCAGAAGAACTGTGGGTCACCCTGGAAACAGGAAATGGGACAGCCAAAAGAACTGGGGTTGTCTACAGGCCCCCAGACCAGGGGGAGGACACAGATGCATTACTGTTAGAAGATATACAAAACATGACAGCTAAAGAAGAGATTTTGATAATGGGAGACTTCAACATGCCAGATACAGGTTGGTCAATACCAGCAGGAACATCTGCCAGAACTAGACACATAGTGGATTCTCTGAGGGGGAGGGCCTAAAACAACTGGTGCTGACTAACAGGGAAAGGATCACAGATCTCCAGTAGAAGGCCACCTGGGGGCCACAGACCATCACATGGTATGGTTCAGTTTGGCCACTAGAACTAAATTATCCCATTCCAAGGCAAAAATATGGAACTTCAGAGGAGCAGACTTTGATAAGATGGCCAACAGAGTTAAGCTAGTCCTGGCAAAAATAAATACAGGTGAGGGGGTACAGGCAAAGTGGGCAAGCATTAAGGATGCAATACTTGAAGCAACATCCCATGGTGTTAGAGAGAAAAGGAAGTACAAAAGAAGAAGGAAAACACTTTGGTTCTTAAAAACAGTAGCAGAAAAGGTCAGAGCCAAAAGGCTGGCCTTTAAGAAATATAAGGGAACACAGTGGGATGAAGATACGGAGGCATACCAAACTTCCCTAAGGGAAGCAGGGAAGGCAGTAAGGCAGCAAAGTCCCAAACTGAGGAAACACTAGCACCTAACAGTAAAGAAGGTGACAAGACTTTCTATAGATACATTAGTGAAAGGAGAAAGTCCAGAGGGGTATTGCTAAGCTTAATGGAGAAAGGGAGCATGTGAGGAGGAGGACCCTGTAAAGGCATCCTATCCTAAATAGATACTTTTGCTCAGTATTTACTGAAGAGAAGGTAGGGCAGGGCCCACAGCTCAGCATCATGGACACAGGGGGGAGGAGGTGAGCACTACTCCTTCACAAAAGAAAGAGTCCTACAAGAGCTATAAGCTCCAGGGTGGATAAGGCAATGGGACCTGATGGCATACATCCCAGGGTACTTAAGGAGCTAAAGGAGGAACTAGCAGAGCCATTAGCAGAATTGTTTAGTGAGTCTCTGAGCACAGGGAGAGGTCCCAGAAGACTGGAGAAGGGCTCATGTGATCCCGCTTCCACAAGAGTGGTAGCAGGGAGGAGGCGGGGAACTACAGACCAGTCAGTCTTACCTCAGTAGTGGGCAAGATTATGGAGGCACTCCTTAAGGAAAGGATAGTGCAACACCTGGAATCCATAGGGGCACAGGATCCAAGACAGCATGGGTTTCAAAGGAAGGTCCTGTCAAACTAATCTCATGGATTTCTTTGAGTACAACCAGGTAGGTGGACTAAGGGGGCAGTTGATGTTGCCTACCTTGACTTCAGCAAAGCTTTGACACTGTTCCACATAGAGATTGATAAATAAGCTAGGTATGGGCTCGGGGTGGGTCAAGTTGGTCAACTGGGTGGCAAACTGGTTGACTGGCAGAAAACAAGTGGTGGTAAATGGTATACAGTCAGAAGCAAGAGGGGACCTCATGGATCAGTCTCAGGCCAGTCCTATTCAACATCTTCTATTAGTGACCTCGCAGATGGACTAGAGGGTAAGGCTTGTCTGTTTGCAGATGACACCAAGATCTGCAACAGAGTAGATGATCCAGATGGGGTGGGCAGAATGAGAAGAGATCTGGATAAACTAGCAAAATGGTCAGAAGAGTGGCAACTGGGATTTAATGCAAAGAAGTGCAAAATCATGCACATAGGGAAGAGAAACCCTGAAGCCACTTATAGGCTGGGAGGGGAGTTGCTAGCAGTCACAAAGGAAGAAAGAGACTTGGGCATCATCATCACTGATGACCTAAAATCATCCAAGCAGACCTCTAAAGCAGTAGGTAAGGCTAGGGGGTGTTAGGGTGTATTAGTAGAGTATCTGAAGTCGTAAGAGGGAGGTAACAATCCCTCTGTACAAGACATTGGCTAGGTCTCATCTGGAGTACTGCAGTATTGGAGGCCACACCTTCACAAGACATTAACCAAATTGAGGCAGTCCAGAGAAGGCAACCAAAATGGTGCAGGGACTGCATCAGAAGACATATGAGGACAGATTAACGGAGCTCAATATGTATACCTTGAGCAAAGGAGGAGAGAGGTGATATGATCGAGACATTTAAACACCTTAAGGGCATAAACAAGGTGAAAGAGTCTAACATGTTTAAATATAAGAAAAATTGCAGGACAAGAGGACACAGCATGAGATTAGAGGGAGGCCGATTAAGGGGAATGTGAGGAATATTTTTCACAGAAAGGTGGTAGATGCATTGAATAGCTTACCACAAGAAGTGGTGGCTATGAATACAGTGCAGGCTTCAAACAGGCATGGATAGGCATAAGGGCAATACAAATGACTATGAATAGATAGGTCACTGACAGAGCAAAGGTCGATGGCACATTTATAAGGTAGAAAAAGAAATGGGCAGACTGGATGGGCCTTGCGGTCCTTATCTGCCGTCAACTTCTATGTTTCTATGTTTCTGTTCCCACATTATAGAAGTCCAGTCCCACTGGATGCAGCATCTAGTCAGGTTTCCTGCCAAATATGTTCATTTCTAAAGGTGTGGATACAGTTCATATCCACACCTGCAGTTCCACTGGAACATTGATATCAGTCAGGACGGCTTTAAGTTGCTTCTCCCACCACTCAGGTGGTATATTGTCCAGCTACACTCACGTGACATCAGATCTTTCTTTCATGGAAGGGACAGGTCTACTCCTTTGCAGTTCTGCAGCATTTGAGGTTTCCCCATAGTGCTTTAGTGAAAACTTCTTCAAATCTTTGAATTCTTCAGTTGCAGTCACTCCCTTCATTCCAGTTCTGCCTCCCTTGTCGATGGAAGATTCTCTTCTGAAAGAGGAGGAAACAAAGCCATTTTGCAACTTCAAATTTTGTCATGTGTCGACAGAAGACGTTGAACACTGACCTCCATGTGTCCTGCCTCTACTGCCTTGGACTGCAGCACAGTGTGGAGGGATGCAGCCTTTGTCAGGCAGTGCTTCCAGTGTCTCTGGAGGATCGCACAGCTAGGCTTCTCCTCAGTCGATCAGTTGAAAGGGACATGAAGCTTCAACTGAAAAGCTGCAAGAAGGCCTCAGCTAGTGCCAGGCTGGCAACACAACTGGCAGATGTTGAGGAGGAGGAGGTGGCTGCTGCAGTGAGTACCTCATCAGCATTGATGTTGAGGCCAGCATCAGAGGATCTTTTACGGATGGATTCTGTGGTATGTGTTGGGCCCTCCAGGCCTTCAGGAAGAGCCCTTCTCACCATGATAAAAAGCACAAGTGCCACTAGCACCTGTCATGAGGTAAGGAGAGATTGTTGTCCTCCTGCCCTCTTGACTCCCCTGACTGCTTAACTCACACCGAGTGCTTGACTCCAGTAATGCTCCCTTTGGTTGAGTGTTTGGTCAACAGCTCCTCAGTGGCCCCATCAGGCTTATTGACCTCGATTCCGGTCGAGCAGGCCATCAAGATTTTCTCGAGCCTGTCAACCAGTTATTGGAGGAGACTGACAAGGAGTCTATCTTCTGATACTGGTTCTCCCAGTCCTCACCCTTGAGAACATGTCCCAGTCGGTGTCCCGACTGGTCCCACTTGGGACTAGCCTCTACGGTGGTTACCCCTCCAAAGCTGATGCTTGTGAATATGGCTTGGCATGTCATCTGCACCAACCCTCCAGAAGCTTCTTCTCAAAGTCAGCCCTCGGGGGGTTGACGGTCAAGGTCGAGGTTGAGGTGCAGATCATGCTCTTGATCCCACTCGACTGGAAGGTGCTGCTGTCAATACTTCTCGATTTCCTCATCCTTAGGTGAGGAAAGGCACTGCCACAAGATGTGGAGATGCTAGGAGGAGCTCCTCTGGCAGCAGTGAACCATTGTGGGGTCGGGTAGGCTCTACCCCTGGACCTGTGGTCACCCGGCACCTGCCAGTAATGCTCATGCTGGTCCACCCTCGACAGATGTCTTTGGCATCTGCCTCTTCACCTTTGTGGGTGGAGTCACCTCCACCACAGCCCCGTTGTGGCCGGCTTGCCAGGCTGGCTGTCAGTGGAAATGGTATGCCCCCTTATGGCGGCACCAACACAGCAAACTCGCTCTTGTTGGCAAAATCGACACTTTGCGGCAGATTGCTATGTTGGTGTGCCGAGACAGGGGCGCATGCTGTCTTCCAGTCCGCACCCCACCTGAGTTAACTCCAACTGGAGTTAAGAATCCTTAGTCGGGGTGTGTGGGGGCCGGGGGATTTCAGGGTGAAGCTCCCGATTGAGAACAGGACCGAGTTCAGGAATCATGCCGACCGTGATTTGCGGCCGACATGATTTCTGTCACTAGCCCGACATTAGAAAATGTCGAACTAGCGTGGTAGAGCCAGTGGAAATTACCAGTCGGAAGACACTAGAGTGATCCATGGCAGCAAACAGTCGAGGGCCATTTACGAAGAGTCCTTGGACAACTCAGATTTTTTTTTTTTACCAGTAGAGACACTGACTCAGATGGGTTGTCTATGTTATCGTCAAGGACCCATATCTTCAACTGGGCTTCAGTTGAGGAACTGTCCACTGACCATGGGCCATTGTTATTTGGGGTTCTCGTCCAACTTATGTTGGAGTCCATGAATGTGTCCTTGGAGCCAGTCCAGAAGCGGGTAACTATTCCTTTACTGGTATCCTAGACAAGGATGATTCCCCGGGGTTTGCCTTTCCCATGGCTTGGGCCATTCTGGAGCCATCCCTGGAGCCTTGGCAGCATCTAGTATCCTGCCCAGGACCCTCTACCCATAAGGTCTGCAAGTAAGCGATCCCTACAGGATCCCTATTGGGGTTCTTGGACTACCCCTTGGCCAAGGGGCTGTCTCAGACTTAGACTTCTAGAAGTCCAAAGGTCAATGGGATGTGGACAAGCTCCCCCTACAAGGAGTCGAAGAAGCTTGACCATGCGGCAAAGAAGGTCTATGCTGCTTCTTCCCTGGGTCTGTCAGGTCAGCCATGCTGTCCTGAAGGTTAATTTTGGTCACTCCCTGTTGGGAGAGCTGGATGAAATCCTCCCTCACCTCCCTACCAATAAACAATTGCTCGTGAAGTTGGTCAAGGACAAGGGTCAAGTGCTGGCTAAACACCAGCTTCAGATGGCCTTGGACATGGGTGACTCCTGTGCCCATGCCATGACAGCAGCTGTCACAACGGCTCACAGGGCCTATTTGAGGCTCTCCACCTTCATGGTGGATACTAAGTACAAGCTGGCCAATGTCCCCTTCTTAGGCACTAACATCTTTGGCCCTGGGATAGAAGAACATCTCACCAGGATAGAGAAGTCCAGTGCCATCCTGGATTCTGTGGCTTCATCTCAGAAGGACCCTAAGGCTCAGAAGCCTAAAACAAAGATCTTCCAGTATTTGTCCTTTCAGTCACTGCAGTCCCAGCAGGGGCAATACCAAGCCTGGTTCCTGAATGCTAAGTTCAATGGCCTGGGGCCAAAAAGAAGTGGGAGTAAGTGAGGTGGTGATCCTCTGGCCCCAGCAGCCGGTGGCCCCTCCAAAGCTGCCCAGTAATGGGTTTTGGGTGTCATCCTCCCACCTGTCCAGTCCTTGACCCAGCTCCTGGGGTGTAAATTACGCCAGTTTTGGCCACACTGGTCTGTCATCACTATGGACAAGTGGGTACTGGAGGTAGTAGGCAGAGAACTGCCTCTCAACTTTGAGGCTCTCCCACCGTACCGACTCCAAACTGCTTGTGAGTCTTCAGTGTCACCGGACACGTTGTCTGCCCTAAGGTAGGGCATTGCTCAGCTCCTTGCAAAAGGAGCTATAGCCCATGTCCCAGACACACTGGCAAGTCAGGGGTACGTGCCCAGCTACTTCCTGGTCCCGAAACAGATGGGGGACTGGCACCCCATACTGGAGCTGCATGATCTGAACAAGTTTATGTGGAAGTGCAAGTTCCAGATGGTCACTCTGAGCCAGATTATACCATCTCTGGAGCCTGGTATATGGTTTTACTCCCTGGATCTCCAGGATGTGTTCTTCCACATCCCAGTCCATCCATCCATCCCACTGGTGGTACCTTTATGCATGGCAGTAGTGGCAGCCTTCCTGGGTGCCAGGGCATCAGGATGTAGCCCTACCTGGATGACTGACTGTAGCCAGAACATCCAATGAGACCATGGAGTGCTCCAGGGAACTGGTCTGAACTAATCCCCTCACAGGTAATCAAGTTCATTGGGGCAGAGCTAGACTCCCTGTGGGCCAAGGCCCATCTCCCTGCAGACCAGGCTCAGGACCTTAATTCCTTTGTTCAATCATTTCAGCTTGGGCGCTTGTGCCCTGCCTGGGATTTCCTGCGGCTGCCTGGGTACGTCATCCACCATCATCGTTGTTCTTTGGACATGCTGGTGGATGCTTTATCTGCAGTGGGAGCTGGGCCGCCAGTTGTCCCAGCACCTAGGCCATCTGGATCAGCAAGTCTTAGTATCCCAGCTGATATGAGATGCCATCTAATGGTGGCTAGTCTCTCAGCATCTGGAGGAAGGAATCCATTTGTCCACCCAGAGCCCATCATCACGCTCATGGCAGCTGCATCTCTGGTGCAGTGGGAAGCACACCTGGGGAACCACAGAGCCCATGATTTCTGGTCAACATGGAGTCCCGTCACTATGTCAACTTGTTGGAGCTCAGTGCAGTGCAATTGACTCCCATAGAATTTGCTCCTCTGGCCAGGGGTCAGGTCATGCAGGTCCAGACAGACAATACCATGACTATGTTTTACCTGAGCAGGCAGAGCGAAACTCACACTCAGCCTCTGTGATGGGAGGTCCTCCACACCTGAACTCTTGTGTGCAGCCTGGGTGCCACAGGAGTGAACAATTAGCTGGCAGATGCCCTCAGCCAGGTGGGAAAGATGTTGCACGAGTGGTTCCTGTATCAGGAAGTGGTAAGCCACCTGTTCTCCCGGTGGGGCAACCCTCTGGTGGAGAACAGAAAACAGAGGCTGTTTTGTGCCCACTCCCCACAGTCCAGAACACTGTTGAGGGATTCCTTCATGAGGTCCTGGACCCTTGGGCCTTATGTATGCCTTCCCTCACTTTCTCTTGATCCACAAGGTGGTGGTCAAGGCCCAGAAGGACAAGGCATGGATGATCCTGATAGTTCTAGACTAGTCCAGACAGTCCTGGTGTCTGCATCTCCTCAGCCTGAGCAACATGCCCCCGTGGTGGTTGCTTCTTTGCCTGGACCTGCTGACCTGGCAACAGGGGAAGGTCCTTCACTCCCTGTACCTCATGGCCTGGTTCCTGAGTGGCTAGAGTTCCAGGCTTTGGGTCTTTCAGAAGCTGTGCTCCATGTTGTGGAGGCCTCCCACAAAGAATGAGCTCACTGGTGCTATGCCTAGAAATGGAAGTTTTCATTTAGTGCCGGGACAAGGAGCTTTGATCCCTTTGCCTGCCCTGTGATGAGCATCCTGGAGTATCTTTGGTCCCCCTCTCAGCTGGGGCTTCAAGCCATGACCCTCAAGGTGCACATGTTGCCATCTCTGCATACTGGGCATGGGCTAGTAAGCCGACAGTGACTAAGGAAAAGGTGGTCAAGTGCTTTTTTAAGGGCCTGGATCACCTGTCCCCACGGGTGAATGAACCACCACCACGCTGGGACCTAGTGCTGGTGCTGGGTATACTTATGGACAAACCATCTAGCCTATACACAGGTGTGAGATGTCACACCTGTCATGGAAGAGGGCCTTCTTGGTGGCCATCACATCAACCAGAAGGATCCGTGAGCTCCAGGTGCTCTTGGTGGAGCCTCCTTATCTGGTCTTCCGCAATGTCGTCCTTTGCCTCCCACCTGAATTTCCTCCTAAAGGTTGTTTTGGAGTTTCACCTCAATCAGTTGATTAACTTACTGGTATACTTTACTGTCCTGACCTCACAAGCCAACCACAGTCTCCATACACTGGCCCTGTGGAGGGTATTCTCTTATAAGGTACGCACAGCTGGAGTTCGGGGGGAGGCTTGCCAACTATTTGTAAGGTACACTGAAGCCATGCTTGGCAGACTGGCAACAAAGCAGACAGTTGATGGTGGATAACTTCCTGCACTGACCTCTGTTATAGGTTGGCTGGTAGGGAGCCTCCCAGAGGGCTTAGGGCTCAAGCCACCAGATGTACTGCTACCAAAAAAGCTATTTGTGAACATCTTGCTAAGGTCGATTTGGGTGGCATTATTTGGTACAAATGTCAAATCTATGTACCATGGTGGCTCCCTCCTGAGACATCCAAATACAGGAAATCTGTAGGGCTGCTACCTGGAGGAAAGCACGCCTTCATTTCCCATTGCAGTAGTGACCCTGAGTCATGTTGGATGCTGCTTTTGGACCACAGTTCTCAAGTCTCTGTTTGCCAAACAGGGGTATGCACCTTGCCCCCTCCTCCTAGAACTGCTAGGAGTCAGAGTGTGGATAGTGAACTGTATCCACGCCCTTAGAAATATAGGTTACTCACATGTAATGTAGTTCTAGGGGGTTACACAATTCATATCCATACAACCCACCCGGCCACCCCTGGCAATGTGGCACCTGGATCCCTGCTTCCAGTGTACAGAGATCTGATGTCATGGGATGGTGCTGGAGGATATATCACCTTCAGCGGAGTGGAAGGAGCTTAGCTTAAATTTATTTATTTAATTTTATTGACTCAGCAGACCCACTGAGAGTAGAAACCCTTTCAGGGTGACGGGGGAATACAGATGTAACCAACTGAAATTGAACCAGATTAAGCTGTTGGTGGTATTTTTAGTGAAAGACGTCCCACTGATGTCAGCATTCCAGTGGAACTGCCACAGTGGGATGTGAACTGTATACTACCCCTAGGACTATGGTTACAGGTTGAGTAACCTATATTTTTTCCCCATTGGTCCCCTGTCCCCACCCTGTCAATGGTGTCATTGTGACTGCACCCTTCATCCGGCTGCAAAGATAAGTAACTGCTTTAATGGCCAACACCACTGCCACTTCAGTCAGCAGGTAGCAGTTGGGTACAAATGCTAGGTGGCCGGTACCTCTTGCCTGTTACCTGCCTTACCCCAGGCCAGCCCCACCGTAGAATTCTGGGGATCATTTATGAATCCTAGTCTCTCAGATGGCATGCAGCATGCACTGGGTCAGCCATATGACGTTCATGTTAAATGAATTTCTGCCATTTTACGCTTTTCTGGGAAAGTGTTAACCACAATTTTCTTCCAGCACTTACAAGAATATTAAAAGACAGAAAAGCTGTTCCCAGAAAATATAAAATGGCCACAGGAATAAACAAACCAGCACCCCAAATCCAGCGCAAATTTAGTGACTCTTCTGTTGGTTAGATGCTGGGTCATGGCTGTAGTCTTGTGACCAAATACCTGATCATATCACTCCTGTCTTGTGCAAACTGCACTGCCTACTGTACCTATAAAGTGGAAAGCTGATTACAATATTTTGTGAAGTCTCAGAGTCAGTATAGCTGAATGCAAGATGCTACACTTGGAGAGGAAAACAGAGATAGAACATACACACTGTGTGGGGCTCCTCTTGTTGCAGTGAAGAAGGAAAAGGGCAGGAGGGTGATAAACAGACAAGGGGTTAAGGAGAACAGGCAGTGAGCAACTGCTGTCAAGAAGGCCATGATGCCGGCTCCAGGGTGCCAAGCAATAGGGGATCCCTCGGCATGCTGGTGAACAGAGTTCAGTCCGCACCTTGGATGACAGATGCTAAGACGAGGGAAGGTTAGGAGTGTCTGCTCAGATGTTCTCCTCCCTGGGAGGGAGGGAGGTGTGAGCCTGCCACTTCCAGAGTGGCTCTAGTGGACCCTGGTGGAGGCACACTTGGTGGTGTGGGTGACCACTTGCCGCTGTGCATCCTTCCAGGACACCAGGTGCGTGTGACCATACTGCTGGAGGTGGGTTGGGTGGCAGGGAGAAACTAGAAAAATCACCTGCTTGGCTGACTGGAAGATGGTTGCCTTGGTCCTCTCGCACAATGCAGCCCTGGTGAGCAGCCTGTAGAGCCAATCCCTGCCATGCGCACAGCATGGATTAGGACCCTATCTCCACTTATGGGCTCCTGAGAGGGCCCCCGTCTAGTGAAAGGCGATACACTTAGGTTGGCCAGGGGCACAGCAAGTAGTGGGAGATAATGCAATGGCAGCAAGGGGATGATTTGGCAGATGAGGGAGTCCTTGGCGCCCAAGGAATGGCCGGTCGGGGAGAGGCATAGGGAAGCTAACAAAAAAAAAAAAAGAGCCAGAATGCTTGGATGCAGCAAAAGGTGACCAACAGAGCAGGGGAAGTAATCCTGCCATTTTATAAGGCCCTAGTCAGATGCCACCTGGTTTATTGCATGTAATTCTGGGCTCCTCAGTACAAAAAGGGCATTGAAGTAATCGAGAAAGTGCAATGCAGGCTCACCAAAATGATCGGCAGATAAAAACTATAAGAAAATATGGGAGGCCCTTGACATGTTCACCTTGGAGAATAGGATGCAGGATCTTGGTCTTTCCTGTACGCAATAATTATTTGATTGCATGGGTGTTATTTACATATATTAGACAACTGTGGGGGGTAGGAGGAAGTAAGCTGTTGGTTGACTAGAATCTGCAGCTTATCCATCAGGTAGGGAAATGGGCAGACTAGGTGGGCCAAGTGGTCCTTATCTGCTGTCAAATTCTATGTTTCTATGTTTCAGAACATTGAAAATGAGCTCCATCTCAGTGTTCTTTCCTTTTCAAATTCAGGAATAAACATATTGATTGATTGCTTCTGGCTCTTCTGAAAAATTTTTTATTGCATTGATAGGCACCTTGATAATTTGGAAAAGCACTGTATCAAAAACAGGATATTATATTTGAAAAAAGGTTATAAATCAAAATGGTTAGAAACTGTTATGGAAGAATTGAACTGTGTGGATCTTTATCACTTATGGAACTATTGTGAACAAGGCATTTGAATTCATATGAAATACATGAATTATACTAGTCTATTGTTAATCTCTTAGACTGTACACATCCACATCTGTATTGTAATTTGTTTAGTTCTGTTGTTCCAAGTCTTGTATGTTCTATATATCCAGTAATGCTATTTGGTTTATCTACTCCTGTTCCCTTCCCCAGGATGCACCGTGAGATGAGCAATTGTGATTGTTCAGTGTGCCCTTCCTGGTGAAACTTTCCAATAAATAACTAAATAACCAAATTATTAAGCAGAGACCATTGGATATAGGCAGACAAGAGGATATAGCTTTAATTCACGATTATAAAGTCTCCCTCTGATTTATTAAACATAATACAATACAGGCTGGCCTGGTGGAGCTGAGGGTTGAGGCGCTGGATGCCACAGCTCATGCCACGCCAGCGACCCGGGTTCGGGAGCAGACTTGGGGCATCAGGGACTGGCAGGGGAGAGGAAGGATTGAGCATCCCAAGACTGCTCTCCTTCCTCTAGGGTGGGTATGGAGTATGTGGTGCGCTGCAGTGGCGCCCAGCGAAGGCTGGGCGTACTGCCAGTGGCAATGCATTCTGAGGGGAGGGAGCACGGCAGACATCTGCACGTAAAGTGCATCAGATGTCATTGCACGTCCTGTTCCCTAGGGGCAAGTAAAGGTGGAAAATTGTGGGGTGACCATGGTGGCTCATGGCCAAGCCCCCGAGCCCCTGAACACTAGAGGTGTGGCCACCTGGTTCCCGGTTAAGGGCCCTTGGGGGGTGTCCCATTAAGTTCATCGGGGCCTGTGTGAGTCATAGCGTACGCCAGACCTGGTCCGGGGGCTTGGGTGCCGGCGGTCGTTGTGGCCCGCTCCGCAATGTAGGAGGAAAAACTGTAATAATAAAAAAAAAACATAAAAAAAAAAAATAATACAATACATAAGTTTGAACCTCATTTATATTTGCTGAACTCAACTGAAGATAAACATATCTATAGAATGTTCCAATTATAGCTGTTTCCATCTAAATTCATGGAACTGCACTATAACCATTATTACAGATCAAGGAAGTGCTCCCAACCGATCAGAGTGCTCCTTCTTTGTGCACAAGACACTTATTCAGGGAAGAATGTCATGCGCAGCTGCCCTGGAAATGATCACATTCAGGGAAGGTTTTTGAACAATTATATATATTAACACCACCTCTGAAACCCACTCCTACAGTTGTAAGAGTGGTCTCACTTACATCCTTAAGGTATCAGAACTGCTCACCTTCAGTTCGCTGTCCTCATACACTAACAGTGCACTTGAGACCGGTCTTATAACCGTAAGAGTGGTCTCAGTGGCATTAACATACACGATGCAGCTAAAATATCACTGACTTGTGAATGTCAATTGTCACACCTGGAAAGTTTTATTCATGTAATATTTGTGTCCATGGTATAGTAATCATATGATAAGATATTTATCTCGATACGTAAACTCTTTCTGTTTATCTCAGGAGGAATATTTGGAGTTAATATTAAACCCTGCTGATACAGTACTGGCAGAAAGTGTAGTCAAATATTTAAAGAAATATAGGAGGATGAAAACTAAAAAATGACCTAAAAGGTGTATTGATTTTGACTGCATAACCGTCAAAAGTTACTTTGACAAGCAGCCACCTCGGAAACTCTCAGCTCCTCTATGGCTGTGCTACTCTTGTATTAAATCATACCTACCCATGCAGGGCAGCTCACCCTCTGATACTAATGTACCACCAAGTGTTAAAGAAAAAAAAATTTTTTTTTTCCTTTACTGTGTACGATCTTTGTTATGTGCTCAAATCCTGTAAAACATGTATTGTTTTCCTGTTCTTTATGTATGACGTGGAACCTTTGTAAATGAGTCTTTGACTCAAAGGTCTTTCTGATTATCTCAAATAAATAAAAAATAAAATGCTACCTTAGAGTAGATTATTTAGTTTGCATTATTAATATTACTGTGTTAGTGTCATGTATGTCTGATTTTATCTCTGATGTTGTTTTTAAAATGTAGTAGAACCAAACTGTTATGTTCGGCAAATGTAGTTTATATATTTATTCTAGCTGTGTAAAGACTCAAAGTCAGACAATAAACTAAACTGAACTGAATCAAAAGGAGGACCATTCATTTGTTGTCCAATACAGAATCTGCGAAATTCAGTCAGTACTGCAATCTGAGTCTCCCCAACACCCCAAAAAATCTAAACTTTGCCAGTGACTTACTGATGGTGGGTAGATTGAGTCCCCAGAGATGTACAGATGGTGGTGCCAGTGGATAGAGGTTCACGTGGCGTGGCTGCACTCCCTGCCACAGTACGACAGTGTAGATACCCAAGTAGATCCCGGTGAACCACCTCATCATGGCAGCCTTTAAAAAACAGATACAAAGACATGAAAAGACAACGTGAAACAGTCATCCTGTTGTAGGGCAGTCCTGGTGCTTCCAACTTTATAGTACTTTTTAATTGACTTCTTGCCCTGCTATGCTCATTGGTGTAGGAATGTGTAGACCATGTAATCCATGGCATACCTAGGTGCTGCTGAGAGGCACCATTTTCCCACCTTTTGATGTTTTGGTATGATTTGAGTGCTCCACATGTAAGCAAATGAGTAAGAGCTCACTCCTCAATGCCCTCTGCAGTGCAGGGGCTCCTGAATCTCACTGAGTGCCTCCTCCACACATGTGGAACACTTCATAGGATCCATCCACAGACCTCCACCCTGCATCTGCAGAAGGGCTTCTGCCACAGAGGACAAAGTCCCAAATTATCAGCACTCGTAGGAACAAAAGCACAAAGCCATACCATAGATGAAGAAAGTGCAAATGCAGTTTTGTTGGCAAATGTGCAACCTGAGATGGTTCTACACACAGCTACCCATGTTTTATTTTTTATATGCACTGGTGATCATTTTTCAATCAGTTTGGGTTTGCATTTTTGAGAAAGTGAAAGTGGCAGTTGTTTTGGTAGTGCTAGCATCTATGTGAGAATGAGAGTGATTGATGCTGATGATTACAACCACCCAGTTGTAACACAAAATAACAACCGGTGATTGTAACATGATTTTAAGATCTGTTATCCAGATATTAAAATGATCACTAGTAACTATAAGTGCAATAAGATGTCAGTAATGTGTAATTATGGTGAATAATTGCACTTTCCTCTTCTGTGTATAAAGACGTTCTGCACTAGCTGGCCCATTGGCATAGTGGTATAGCTGCTGCTCCTAACGCCGGTGACCCAGGTTTGGGAACGAGCCTGGGTCATTAGATGCTGGCCAGAGGAGGAGGACTGAGCATCCCAGAAGACACTCTCCTCCTCCAGGGGGGAGCTGTGTCCTGCAGCACTACTGCCACCTGTAGACGTACCGGTGGCAGAACAGCTTGGGACACGGGGGGTGGGGGATTGCCGTACGGAGGATTGGTGAAGTGTGCATCATCATGCTTGCACTGGGGATCTTGGTCCCACACTCGGTATCTCTACAGGGTCAGATGCACACAAGAAGATGGGGGAAATATACAAAGGTAAAATCCCACCACCCTGTAGCTCCATGACAGCCTGTATAAGTGGTACAGCTGGTATATATGGCTGGAAGGCAGTACATCTGCTGCACTACCCCGAGGAGCATAAACAGTAAATACTTACAAAATGTAAACAAAAAGGCACTCTACGCCTCATGCCTAACACACTTATGGCATGTGATCATTGGTCCATAATTACACACCCTTGTGTGTCTTATTGTATACAAACCTCTCCATAAAGGGGGCTTACCTAAAGACTCCACAACTGGGAGAAATATATCTAATCCCCAACACTTACCTTGCCCCAGAGCCCTGCAGCCACTGATGCCTCTCCTCTTCAAGGCAAATACCACATGAACTGGCTTGCTTCAGGTCCCCACTGACTGCAGCACTGGGGACCAGGCAGCACAAAGAGAGGTGGCAGTTCATCTTTCAGCCTAATGGCACATGTCAATCTCTGAGGCTCAGCAGCCACCAGGGAGAGCCTGGGAAATTAAAGGGACACATTCATGCCCAGTGGGCATCATAGTTTGGAAGCCCATAAAAAGCTATTTCAGACTAGGTACTGGGCTCATTTGTAGCTCAAGCAATCCAGAGATATAGGTGACTCAGCCTGTTTAATATTAATACTTATAAAACAGATAAGGAAAATCCTGCTGCATCTTGATTGGCCATTAGCCATGCATTAGAAGTGTAACATGGCTAGAAACAAGTGCTAGCCAGCTGGATGCAGGACATAAAATAAATCCTTGTGCTTTGGAATGTTTAAAAATATAATGGCAGCCATTTTTACTCCTACATAGCGAGAGTCTGTCACACCTCTCTGCCATAGAGTAATTACATCTTTCCCTGGCTGACTGAACACATTATAGAAATAAATAAAAAAATAAATAAAATAAACTCATAACATTTCAGAGAATACACTTTGTTTTGTCTCTTTTTTCCTATCTGTCTCGAAATATTTCCTCGCCTTCCCTGCCTACCAGCCAGCTGGCTGCTTGATCGTTCCCACCCTCCACACTCCACTGCCTTAAACTCTGCTTGTTGCCTATTTTAAAAAAATTATGGTAACACATACTTTTAAACTGTCCAGCTAGTAGGTAGTTTTTCTTTTCAAAAGCACTGTCGCTTATCCTGGTTATGGGCCTGGCCACCTGCTCTCTACTCGCACATCTTGCTCCCTTTCTGTTGTATAGGAGCCGTGTCTACCATCAAAACAGCTACTTACATCTGCCCTACTATTTCACTGTTTTTTAAACTTAAATCTGATGGCTGGACGTAATGTATGTTTTAGTCACTTTCCCGATTGCATTATGCAGCAGTCCCGAATGCACACCCTTCCCCTTGTACTGGAGCCATCTCTCTCTCTCTCAAGCAAAAAAAGAAAAAAAGTGTCCTGTCTCACTCTCTTCTGATGCCTTTATGCAGCAGTCCTGATTGCGCTCTCTCTCTCTCTTAAACTGGTGCTGTCCTTGCAGCATGTCTTTGCAGACACACATTGCTTCTCATATTAGTCATATTTATTACCATCGACTCTGTGTCAGGAAGAAGTCAGACTACAAAGCTAAAACAAGCTACAACTACGGGTACAACATCAAGACAAATGTCTGCTTAGCAAAGCCAAAATGCTAGGCGGAGGAACTATTTTAAGAAAAAATCAAGACTAATAGTTAATTTTTTTTCATATTAAACCACATTTATTTTAATTTTTAAACTATTTAAAAAAAATCCATTTTATAAGTGCAATGACACTTTGGGGGTGTGCATTAGATATTTCTAATACGTGGCCAGGAGCTGAAGGCCCTCGGCCTGTGGCCTCATCCCTCACTACACCCCTGGCCATGCATTAGAAATGTCTAAAACATACTCCTTCACATCTTATTGCTTAGTTCATTGCCGCAGTTTTTATAACATTGTGTTGTCATCAAGGAACAAGTTGCACTTGACTCGTAATTATACACAGCTTGTTCCTCGATGACATCACAATGTTCTACAAGTGACTGCAATGTAGTATTATTATTGAACAGGCTTGGTTGTCTATATCTCTGGAGTGCTTCTTTCAGCTACAGACAAGCCTGATACCTTGTTTGAAAGAGCTATTCATGGGCCTTAGAACTGTCAGCCACTGAACATGAATGTTTCCTTTTAAATATTAAATACAAAATTAAAAAAAATAACTTGGCTCCCAGCCACGGAGCTGGCAGGGATCATGCTGACAAATTACTCGAAGCAGAGTGGAGGAGCATGCATGGATATTCCCTCCGACTCTACCGTACTCTGACGGATGGGCAGGGGATCTGGCAACTACAGGAATAGTCAGAAATATTATACAGAGGCTAGGAGGCCCTTCGTTTGAGGCTCTTTAGCATAGTCCCCATCCCAACATGCACTGTGCACTTTGCTTCACTTACAGTATGTCCGGCCACCTTATCATTGCTGTATTTATACTGCTGTTTTGTTTCCACTCCATTTGCTGCTACCGTTGTACTTTTTATGCCTATATCCATATTTTTGATATGTAATTTTTATCCATTTTTTCCTCTAAGTTGTGCCTCCTTATTTCCCTTCCCTCGGGTCACACCTGGAAATGAGCCACGGCTCAGTGTGCCTTTTCCAGTTACCAACTTTTAAATAAATGAACAAATAACACATTCAGAAGTTGCATTGAGGGCCAGAGGGTAAAAATAATAAATCTTGCCACTTAGGGCATGGAAGCCACCATCGTTGAGAGACTCTGACTAAACAGGACTGTGGAAAGTGGCCAGTGGTCACCATTTTTATGGCTGCAGTAGGCACAGCCCGCAGACGTATTGCTTTGAGAAAAGGACTACCTGCATAATTACCTTCCAAACAACATGGCAGAGTGTTAAAAATAGTTTCCTCCACTGAAGCCTCATTACTACGCTGCCTGTGTGTGTATGGGATTTAGAGAGCACTATTTTTCCTCTGGCTCATGTTCCCTCCCTGCAAGACATCAAAGTAGGCAGGACTTTGCCTAGGGGCATGACCAGCACACCTAGACAGACAGGTTTGGGGGAGGAGGAGGGCAAGCAGGTGCCACCCACTAAGGGCAGGCAGGTGTTCCCAGGGCTGAGAGAACTTGCAACCAGGAATAGGGAGGGGATACCGCATCATTTCTACCTTTTTTAGGTTGCAAGAACAGCCTCAGAGGGAACATCAAGGTTTTTGACAAAGAAGATACAGAAAGTATATCTTGCCTCTGCCTGCATCATAATGTGATATAAAACTAGGTCTGGTGTTCACTGCAACCAGCTTAATGTCTCCCTTTCAATAATGATACTTAATTATCACCTTACTTTGTCACTTACGAATATCCGTATTGTCTGAACTTCTTATCCTAAAACAGTGTCTTTACAATACAGAAAAATGCTGTATTCAAAGTATAAAGAGAAAGCACTAAATTGTTTGCATTTTAAATGCAGTTGGCATAAATTGTAACTATATAAAGAAATAAAACATATTTTTTCACTTCAGTTAGGCATCCAATGTCAAACAAAATTTTTAGCATCTTGTCATATATTGTAGTGTGGTCCACTACTGAAAACAGTGTAGTACAGGACAGTATGTGTGTAAAATTAGCACTGTGATTCATGCCACATGAATGGTGGGGGACAAAAATGCTGAAATAAATGAAAAATCTATCAAAGGTGATGGTTTCTCAAATAACAGGAAAAGCACAGTTACTGACAAGGCAGTATCATTAATTTACAGGGCCATTGCAAATGCCAGCATGAAATGCAAAAGGAAAAAGTGTACCTGTATCACTTCAGTTAGGAAATATAAGGAGACTCAACAGTTTTATGGTAAGTTAGTCCATCTTGACTTATTTGCTGCATATGCATCTCAATTGCTAAGGGGTCCTGACCATGTTCACCCTTCCTCAAGACAAGCTAGCTATAGTATGTCTAGCACAAACACTGATGGGAAGAGTATGCCATTAGCAAGAATCTCTTCAAATAGCCTTTTTGGTAAATTAAAATCTCTGTCCATAGTGTTATACTTGGCTTGCCTCTGTCTTGAGAGAAGTTAAAGGAAAACTCCACCCAATGTCCAAGTCTGGTGTGTCTGTGATTTCTCTGAATTTGCTAAAAAAAAAAAAAAACTATCCTGCACATTCTGAGTCCCTCCATAGGAGACATCAATAAAGTAACCAAATACTACATACACACACACACACACCCAACACATGAGATACCTCATCATTTCTATCTTTCCTAAAAGGGAAAAAAAAAACTTACCGAAGTTGGTTCAGAAATGGAAATGTTAGTCCTGTAAAGGACATACTAGAAATAATCTGATTTGTGAAGAAGTTGGTAGGAAATACACAGAAGTCACTTATTTTGAGTTGATCCATGTAACAAGAAGTATTTTGGTTATGATACATCAGTAGCAGTAATGCAGTGAGCTAGTTAACTATTAGCCAGTCACTTTCAGTCCATAGATCCAGACTATATGGGTCTGATTTCTTAGCAGTAATTTAAATAGAGAATAATGGTTATGCAACTGTGTGTTATGGAATTTATTTACAAACCCGAGGGGTGTGATGACACATAAACTTCGAGAGCGAAGCTCGAGAGGTTTATAAGGGTATCACACCACAAGGGTGTAAAAAAAAAAAAAAAAAAAATATTCCAGTAACACAGCAGGTGCATAACTTTTATTTTTTATAATTGCTGGTGCAAGGTAGTGTGACTGAGCAGTGTTTGTTCAAAAAAAAAATCCCAAAATGTAAACAAACTCAAATCCTTTTTAAAAAACCCTGTCCTTGTGGTAGATAAACCGTTTTGAGTTATTTGTTTTGTGTTAAAGCAGTAAGTACAGACTGAGGAGAGCGGTAACAGGCCAGCTTCTGAAGGCGAGATTCAAGCGTGAGTGAGTGTTGTCATAGAAACACTCGCTTACGAATGAATGTCTTTTTCTGAAGCTACCGAGTCACTCACTCTCCTCAGTCTGTCCTCAGCAGCTTTAACACAAAATAAATGACTAAAACTCAGCTATCTGCTACAAGGGACAGGGTTTTAAAAAAAGTATTCAAGTTTGTCTACATTTTCAGGTTTTTTTAAGGAATACCGCTAAGTCACACTATGCTGCAAAGAACCTGAAAGTGGCAGTCATGAGGACAGTGCAAGTAAGGTGCTTTCTGAACACTGTAATAACTGGTTCTACCAACACTAACACTGTATAGACAGTAAAAACAAAGGCCGTACTTAAGTTGATATCCTTTGCATGGAAAGTGGATTTGACACTGGCATGCAAGATTCATCCAATATGAATTACTGGGAAAGGAATTTAAAGTAATTTGCATCTCAGACAGAAAACCTGGCAGTTTTCCTATCGATCCTGGCACCTGACATTTACCGTTATCGTGTGAAGTGACTGAAGGCTTGGGATGTTAGCATATGAACAGGTTTTGTGCTTTGAAGTTTAATATATAGAGTGTGATAATGTCATGGGCAGAGGAAGAGGATGGAGTCTGTAGGAAAAGAAACTTTATACAAAATAATTTATTACTCAGTTGTGTGAGTGATGCATATCTGAACACTGAAGGTTGCAGAAATTAAATCTACAAACACAGTATGAACATTATTTGACTTCAGTGTGAGTAAAGTATATCTGAACACTAATAAGTAAACAGACCTGCACTGGGGTACCCTGTAACAAAAAATAGTACCTGGAGGTTTAAAGTAATCCACACTAATGTTTACAGATATTTTCTCCATGTAATAGTCACAGCAAACATTACAGGAAATGCTGTCCACAATGAATTCAGTCACTGTCTTCTCATTATTCGGTCCTGAAAGGTGATTTCGTGTCGCTGCATGAACATGAAATCACCTTTCAGGACTGATTAATGAAGCAACAGTGCCACTGTTCATGAGGTGGGCTCCCAAAAGCCTATCCTGCAACTCTGGTGGAAAAATTCCAAAATGACTGTTATGAGCGGCATTGGGCAGTTTCACATGCTCACAACTTCGAGAATTTTAATATTTTTACTCAGATTTTCAACATTACCATTTTCTCACACCTCCTTATGAACTGTACAGCTGTCGCTTTCCATATCCTCCCAAAATGCATTTACATCCGCTGGCGAATCGCGTGGCTGCTGTGGGAAGTCAGTGTTCAGGACAGAGTAAGAAAATTACAGGCACTGTTTATGAGTGGATGTCCCAAAATGCCATGTTGAAAATTTGGTGACAGAATTCCACAAAATAACTGTTATGAGAGTGCATTGCACAGTTTCCATGTACACTTGTAGCTTGAGAATTTTTAATATTTTCACTCCACATTTTCAACAATACCATTTTTGCACACCTCCTTATGAAGAGTACAGATGTCATTTTTCACATCCTGCCCAAACTGTGGTTTCGCACATCCAGCTCACAATGGCGCACTCTCTGTAGGAAATCAATATTCGGGACAGATTAAGAAAATCATAGTGACACTATTCATGAGCAGAGGTCCCCTGAATGCCTATATTGCAAATTTGGTGAAAGAATTAAAAATAAAATGACTGTGCTATGAGCATGCATTGCGAGTTTACACGTACGCCGCTTAACTTTGAGAATTTTTAATATTTTCCTCCAGATTTCCAACATTGCCATCTCTTCACAACTCCTTATAAATGGTGCAGCTGTCATTTTGACATCCTGCCTGAACTGTGGTTTTGCATATCTGACACAGAATGGCACGGTCGCTGTTGGAAAGCAACGTTCAGGACAGATTAACAAAATCACAGTGCCATTGTTCATGAGCAGAGGTCCCCAATGCTTTCATCAAGTGGGGGTCGCAAAAAGGCCATGCTGAAAATTTGTAGTGCAAATACCAACAAATGCCAGGAGCGTTAGGGGTTTCTAACAATAACGTCCCACCCTGTAGAGACTGACAGGCATCAGGGGTGTGCCTTTGGATTGCCAACTGTAATGCTCATGTCATTCCACCCCCACCCTGCAGCCAGTGACAGGTATCAAGGTGTGCCTTGGACTCTTCAGCCCCATCCCATTCTCCTATACTGCACTAATTTCAGTATATGTCCTTATGGAATAGAGTGACTGTAAAGCTGAACATCCCAAGGCACACCTCAACACTTGTCGGTGTCTGCAGGATAGGGTGAGGTAAAATGGCATGAATGTTATGGGCAGTGACCTAATCGCATACCCCAATGCCTGTCCATCTCTGCAGGGTGGAGGTGGGGTTGGTGTGAAGTTCAATATTTCACTGCCATTCCTATTCTGCATCTAACTCCTGCATTTACAATGCTAATACCAACAAGCAAACCTTCAGCTTTGACAAATGCTTGTTTCTATTGTGCTAGCATATACTGCAACAGTGAAATTAACCATCACAGTCAAACGTTTGTGCACTGAAATGACTCAGCTGCCTACAGAATCCTTCCTTCCCTGACACACACACACACACACACTCTCACAGGTTCCTGCAGTGTTATTCATTTTACACACTTGGTAGCAGACCCCAAAACAAGTTCTCAGTAGAGCTGCTAACTTCTGGCAGTTACAGGACTGAAGAGACTGATCATGCCATGTTGTATTTTAGGCATGCTTTTAATGTTTGCTTGTGGCATGTGCAAGAAGCATGTGACAGCTTGCAGGAGTAGCAGTTTGTGCTGCTGTGTTGGGCCAATGTCCCCTTGCTCTGTGGGGCTTTGTCAATGGCAACAATAATGAGCATGCTGTCTATGACAGCAGTGCAAAACGTGCCACCAACTTGAAAGGATTTCACCACTGCAATGAGGAGCACCCTCTCACTGCAGGGCATGCCTTGCCTGCTGCAACATTTCAATAAACATGGAGGCTGTCACTGTCGACATCTGCCTCTAGTCCCCAGAAAGCTGATGTTGACAAATCCCCAAATAATTGCATTACAGTTGTGTGTTGCTTGGTTTCTATGCAAACTCATGGCTTCATCAATTTTTTTAAATTTTCACTCCAGATTTTCAAATTACCATTTTTTACACCTCTTTAGTTTCTCCATGCCTCCTTAACAATTCCACACAACTTCACGAACTTCATTATGCAGCCGTGGTGGATATGACCAGAATTTGTTATTCATGCTGCTGGGAGGGGGGAGTCAGGAGGGCCTTGGACCCACCTTTCCATGGCACCAGCCAATCAGATGAGAGTGTTTTGCACAAACACTGTGGCTCAAGTCAGCATCTGGAAACTGGAGCCCTGCTACAATAAATCCAATGTATGTATATGAAGAAACGTGGCTCTACAGCTGTCAGCTAAGAACAGTCCACAAAGTTAGACACACTAAAACTGCTTTTATTATTAAAAGACGAGTAACAACAACTGCTTTGAGATAAGGTACAAAAAGTGGTAGCAAACCCAAAACATGTCAACGTTTCACGCCATAATCAGACACTTTGTCAAGATGTGTGTTTTGCAAACAAATGGAAGTTTGACTATTGAATGCAGTAAATGAAGGACATGAACATCACATCAATGCTTTCTGGGATATTAAGAAAACCCATTCAGACCCTGGAACAGAAGGGCCAGCCCAGGATTTCAGTACTTGGTGAAGGGTTGCATTGTTTAAACTCAATTTCTGTGAAGGAGGTCAGCCACCTCTCTCATCGCATCCTACTGCTGGGATTCATCCCGGTTGAGAGCCTTGACAACACAGCTCTGTGTGATTGCCTACCTTCAGGTAATTGAAGAAAAGGTCATCATGGGGTGAATGGGATGACTGAAGAATTTTAATAGAAGCCTTTCTGCACGTGTTTCAACCTTCACCACTAGAAGTGCATTGGATGCGTCAGCTCAGTTAAAGCTACCCAGCCAGGATCACCAAGGAGGACATTCTAAAGTGACTGCACTGCTTATCTGAGGCCAACTGTTGAGTTCCAAATTGGGACCCTAGCTCTGATACTGTATTAGATAGGGCATAGATAGATAGATACCTGGGTATATACTGTGCAGACTCAGAAAACACCTAGGAGGATAGGTTTGTCAGTTACATCAACAACTAGCTACCTGATAAAACTGTTGGTGTTTAATATTTATCTGAGCTCCACAGGTACAATTCATCCACTGGTTCCATACCAGCTGGACCTCAGCCTGGCCTGCATCCTTCAACACTAGTGTGGACACCAGCAACTATGGGAACTCCCATCAGTGACTTCGAAGTAATAACTGGTGTACCAGAGGAGAATTTATCGCTTATTGGTGGGAGGCAGGATTTGCTGTGTGAGGATTTCAGTAATGTTTATTGTCCATCTTTAATTTACCCTTTCCTCCCCTAGAACCCCATTCCTGTACCCCATAGTAAAGTTAATACCTGTTGTTTCTACCTTATTTAATGCCTCAGTTGCCATTCTGCTATTGTTTATTTACTTTTTGCATATTAGTGGCTATTAGATAATGGGAGTATTGTGCGCATATTAGTTGGGTCAACTGTCACCATGGGTGGGAATAGCTTAATTTCCTGTTGGGCAGTACCTTGGCTACTTCTGTCAAAAGGATCTCTGCAAGTGGAGGTCCCACTCCACCTCTTAGTCTCCATACCATCTGAACTTTGGCACCATCCACTTGAAGGCCTAAAGACCCAGTCTCTCCTTCCAGCTAACGGGCTTTATTTATTGAAATGTTTAACCAGGAGGGCACACTGAACAACAAGTTGCTCGTCTCACGGTGTGACCTGGGGAGGGGTTATAGGGTTGAGAAGGATGATCAGTTACAATAGTATGTGGGTAGTACAAACAATACAACATTGTAAGATTGTGCAACAGCTGGAAGACTAAGTATTGTACAATAAACAGTAGTGGAACATTGGTAAATTACAATATATGTCCAAAATCATACAAAAGAATATTATAAACTTACAAAACAGTTTGTTAGAGCTTTGTCACTAACATCACACATAGGGATGGTTATATACAACTTCAGAGTGACAGACAGGGTTATGTATACAACCGAAGACATTTCAGGTATTTAGGGGTGCATTTTAACAGCTCAGCTTCTTGGGAAACTCATCTTACACTAATGAAAAAGACAACGTACAAGTCACCTTAGATACCAAAAGATTTGGTGAGAATTTTGCAAGTAAATCATTCACAGCATAGAAAAGTGGACATAGAGCTAAGGGTACTGCCCAATTATTCTATGGCACTGAGGTTTGTGGTCAGAAAAACTAAATACACTAGATAACTGCCAACACTATGGATTAAGATTATTACTGGACCTTCCTACTAACACCCCTGCAGCTGCACTAAGGGCAGAAAGTGGAATTCTGTCAGTCAAGAGTCTTGTCATTAAAAGTGCTGTCTCTTATTTTTGTAAAATTATTGATGTGAATCAGCACAGATTGCCCTACCTATGTTGGTAAGACTTTTTGCAAAACCATACAAACGTGTCCTGGTTTACAAAATTAGATTGCAAGATAAAATTGAGAAGGGGGGTAATGACCGTTCAGACTATCAGACCTGTGGAAATAGCTAGATTTCACTTGAATAATGGCAACATTAGAATCTGTGATGTGGCAGTACAAAATGATATGGGTAAAATCGACACCTTAATATGGTATACTTTCTACAGAGAGATAACTGGTGTCTTTGGCGAGGCGCTGAATTTGAACCATGTAGAGAATACAGACCTATGTGCTTTCTGCTAAGGGAGAATGCAGACTGTTATAAGCAGGTGTAACAGTGGCAAAGGGTGGGTAAAAAGATTGCCGAACAGCATGTACAGAATGTAAATGTGGCTTGAAAGGTAATGATCCAGTGATTCATTGTTTGATTGTAATTTATTACAGCTTCTGTGAGGCAAATGGTTAGGAATTTTAAAACTAAAATTAAATGGAGCTGCAACGTCTGAAAACCTAAACAGGACTTTAAATCCAACTAATACTGTGCATGCATTTGCACTAGGCAATTTTGCCTTAAACTTCAAACAAATGAAAATGTTTCAGTAAGATTCTATGTCTGTATGTAAACAGATAAGGAATCCTAAGATTTCACAGTTCTGCACCTTTTAATATTAACATATTTCCTTAGATATGTGTATATATTTTTTTAAATTGTAATGCAATGAGGCTTGTCTTAATGTATACTGACTACTATGTTTTTTTATCTCTGTTATAATGATGCTATAATCAAAACAAACATATTTATTTATTTAGCTTTTGTTTACCGGGTAAGTACACTAGACAAGTATTATGCCTATTTTCAGGAATGACCTGGGAGAATACAACATGAGGAACAACATTCAAGGAGACATGACAAAGAGAGTACATTTTTTTTTGTCACAGTAAGCAAACATGTGGCAAATACATCATTTGACGCTAGGGAAAACATACAGTAGTAAGCACATTTCAGATTATACACTCTAGACTAGCTAGTTCAACTGACAGATATATACAGGTCATCATACACAGGGGTGGAGCATAGCTCAAGGACTGGATTGATCATAATATAACTTATAACATTGTCGTATACACTCCCTAGGCTCGTTGGATCGCGGACAGGTATATACAGCTCATCACATTTTTCTAAATATGCACATGTTAGACAGAAACAGAGACACTTGGTAGTACAAGTTTCTACCAAGTGACCAAGGTGCAATATGTCATGGTTAGCCTATGACCGTGGAGCAATAATGGGTGTAAAAATGCCCAAGGTTTTTTAGGCGGTAGTAGTCAGAAGTCATTGATACAGTGGGGGAAAATATCTCCAGGAATTCAATGGAGACACCCTGGGGAGGTTCAGACAAAACAATTTGACACCTTACTCTAGGGAGGTTTGGGGCATATGATGAACCCGGCAGAGGAAGGCCATTAGGTCTATTGCATCTGCTCGTATTGCAGGGTCCTCAGCATCAGCTAATGACCCTGCACACCCCAATCAGCCCTTCTCTTCCATCCACCCCCCGACTCTTATTTTCCCCTTAAATCTATTGCAGCCTCTCTTGAAGCTGTCTACCATTTTCAGTGACGCCACCTTCACTGCAAGTCCATTCCCACCACCACCCTCTCCGTGAAGAAGTTCCTCCTAGCTTCTCTCCTAAATCTCTCACTTCCAACTTGAAACTGTCTCCTTCTTTTTCGGTTCCCACTGAGCTTGAAGGGACACTCCATGTCCACCGTGTTTATTCCTTTCAAACACTTGAAGGTCTCGGTCATGTCCCCTCTCTCTCTCTCTCCGTCCTCTCCTCCAGGGAATACATGTCCAGGGCCTCCAACTTCTCCTCATACATCCAACACTGCTCGTACATCAACATTTTAGTTGCTCTCCTTTGGACCATCTCCAGAAGGTTCATGTCCTTTTAAGGTAAGAGCACCAGTACTGTATGCTGTACTTCAGATGTGGCTCACCAATTACCTGTACAGGGCAGTATTACTCCTTCTGCATACTGCTGATCCCCTGACAATACAGCACAATATTTTATTTGACTTGGCTGCTGCTTTCCTACATTACATGGAATGCTTCAGGTCACTAGTGATCATTACCCATAGGTCATTCTCCTCCGATGCAGATACCTGCACCCCACCCAGGCACTATTCAGTCATTAGGTTCTTAGGTCCAGTGTGCATAACCTTGCATTTCTTTGCTTTGAAACCTTTTTAAATGTGGTCTCCATGAGTTTGCACATGATTGAGGTCTGACTGACTGGTCTGTAGTTCCCTGGATCATCCTAGGGACCACTCTTATAGAGGGGCACAACATGTCCTGTTCTCCAGTCCTGCAGTACTATACCCAACTCCAGTGAGCTGTTGAACAGGTCAGTCAAGGGACCTCTAAACTCCTCTGCCAGCTGCCTCAGCACCAGTGGTTAAATTGGAATTTTTAAGAGGTGGAACTATAATCTCTACAGTTGTAGGAGTTGTAACTGTCATCCCTAGAAGGTAGAACTTTCCAATAGCATTTACTAGAGAAAGGTGTCAGAGGAGGCAGAACTGAGTTTCTTTGAGTTCCTGCCCAATTTAACCACTACTCAGCACTCTTGGGTGTATATAATTTGGATCTGGGGATTTATCTACTCTTAATGCTAGCAACCATTTCCTCACCCTAACCACCTCTATTAAATCATCTGTGCACCCTTCCTCCATCTCCCCTCTTTCTTCTAGTGGCACCAGTCCATCTCTGTTCCTGGTGATGACTGAACAGAAGTACTCATTCAGTACTTCTGCGTTGCCCCATTCTCTTCTACCCACCCAACCCTTTTCCTGAGCCTAACAATCCCATCTTTCTTGTCCGTTTTCTTGCTAATATACTGAAGCAAGACCTCTTCCAGTTTTAATCCCCTCAGCTAGCTGCAGTTCCTTCTGAGCTTTAGCCTGCCAGACTGCCCTAGCTGCTACACTAGCCATCTTCAGGTAGGCCTCTCCCTTCCTCCGCCTGGATTCTCCTGAACTTCTCTAGGCTGACCCCTTATCCCTTACTGACTGGGTGACCTCTTTTGGGCTGGCAGTATAGCCTAGAGGTTAGAGTAATGAGCTGTGAATGAGCTTGGTACATCCAGCAGACAGACATGGGTTTGATTGCCTCAACCTCCACTTGCATACTGTGCGACTCTGAGCAAGTCACTTAACCTCCTTAGTGCTCTCGGGTTGCCCCTGAAAACAGGCACCTGTGCCTAGTGGGCCTTACATGATTACCAAAGAATAAAATAAATAAATAAATAAAAACCAGGTGGGTGCTGTGGCCCTCATGTTTTCCCATTGAGCCTAATGTACTCTTTTGTGGCTACCATTATTACCTCCTTGATGGTGGACCACCTTTGGTCCACCCCTATATCCACTTGGATTCTTGCCAGATAGTTTCTTAGCAACTCACTACACAATACAATAAACTAAACTTAACTGAACTGACCTGCAGAACAACAGACAGGGTTATATATACTACTGCAGTGTGAGACACTTTGTAAACAACTGCAGAGCAACAGACAGGGTTATGTATACTACTGCAGTGTGATAGATGGTATGTAAACAACCGCAAAGCGACACATGGGGTTACATATACTACTACAGTGTGACAGATGGTATGTAAACAATGGCAGAGTAACAGACAGGGTTATGTATACTACTGCAGTGTGACAAATGGTATAAAAACAAACAGAGTGACAGACAGGGTTATGTATACTACTGCAGTGTGACAAATGGTATAAAAACAAACAGAGTGACAGACAGGGTTATGTATACTACTGCAGAACAACAGACAGGGTTATGTAAGCAACTTCAGAACAACAGACAGGGTATGTATACAACTGCAGAGCAAAAGACAGGGTTATGTATACAACTACAGAGTGACAGGGTTATGTTTACTACTGGAGGGTAACAGGTTGTAAAACAGCTGTAAAGCAACAGACAGCCTTATGTATACAACTGTAGAGCAACACAAAAAGTTATGTATACAAATGCAGAGCAGCATGCAGGGTTATGTATAGAAATGCACAGCAGGCAGGGTTATGTATACAAATGCACAGCAACAAGCATGGTTAGGCATATAACTGCAGAGCAACAGACAGGGTTTTGTATACTAATGCACACAACAGTGAGGGTTATGTATACAAATCCAGAACGACAAGCAGGGTTAGGCATACAACTGCAGAGCAACAGACAGGGTTATGTATACAAAAGCAGACAACAGACAAGATTATGTATAAAAATGCACAGCAATAGGCAGGGTTATGTATACAAATGCAGACAACAGGCAGGGTTACATATACAAATGCAGACAACATACAGGGTTATGTATACAAATGCACCGCAACAGGCAGGGTTATGTATACAAATTCAGAGCAACAGGCAGGGTTACGTATACAAATGCAGAGCAACAGACAAGGTTATGTATACAACTGCACAGCAACAGACAAGGTTATGTATACAAATGCAGGACAACAGACAGGGTTATGTATACAAATGTACAGCAACAGACAGGGTTAGGTATACAACTGCAGAGTAAGAGGCAGGGTTACGTATATAAATGCACAGCAATATACAGGGTATGTATACAAATGCAGACAACAGGTATGGTTATTATACAAATGCAGACAACAGACAGGGTTATGTATACAAATGCAGAGCAACAGGCAGGGTTATGTATACAAATGCAGAGCAACAGACAAGGTTATGTATACAACTGCACAACAACAGGCAGGGTTATGTACACAAATGCACATCAACAGGCAGGGTTATGTACACAAATGCACATCAACAGGCAGGGTTATGTATACAAATTCAGAGCAACAGGTAGGGTTGTGTATACAACTGCACAGCAACTGGCAGGGTTATGTATACAAATGCAGACAACAGACAGGGTTATATTTACAACTGCAGAATGACAGGGTTATGTAAACAACCGCAGAGTAACAGACAGGGTTATGTATACGAATGCAGAGGAACAGACAGGGTTATGTATAGAAATGCAGAACAGACAGTTATGCATACAAATGCAGACCAAGAGACAGTGTTATGCATACAAATGCAGAGCAAGAGACAGTGTTATGCATACAACCGCAGAGCAAGAGACAGAGTTATGCATACAACTACAGAACTGACAGGGTTATGCATACAAATGCAGAACAACTGACAGGGTTATATATACAAATGCACAGCAGCGGAGAAGGTTATTCATATAACTGCAGAGCAACAGAGAGGGTTATGCATACAACTGCAGATCAACAGACAGGGTTAGGTATATAACTGCAGAGCAACAGACAGGGTTATGCATGCAACTGCAGACAACACACAGGATTATGCATGCAACTGCAGACAATAGACAGGGTTATGAATACTGTGACATTTGGAGAGCTGGTTCTGATTAATCTATGCTTTTTGTACTATAAAAATGTTTTATTGAATGTCTCTCATGAGCGATGCTGACAGCCTGTGGAATGACACCCCCTCCCAGGTTTTAGCTACAACGTGTTACCTGGAAGGCCAAGAGATAATTACAGGCTAGAAGAGGCCTAAATTAAGCATCTCCTGTTTATCTAGCTTATTTGTAGCTTGCCAGCTGCTAAGATGGGAAATCATAAACTTTTATAACGTTTAGAGGAAGAAGAGCAGGTTATGATGCCTTAGTGCAAAGTCATAAATGTTTCTTTGATGTCTGTGAAGAACAGGAAGACACTCTGCATCAAAGGGTCTTATGAGAAAATTAGTTGTGCTGAGGTCACAGAATGTAATACTTTTGATAAGCATCCTGTTTTGCATGGATATAGTTTTTTATATTCTGACAGGGAGGAGCTAGGAGAACAGACAGAACACCAGGAGCTACTGGTATAAACTAAAACTTCTCTACTGGGACTAAGAACTAGAAATCTGGTACTGGGACCTTCAATTTAGGGTAAAAAAAAGTTAGTGTGTTTGTCAGAGGTAGTTGAAGTAAATTATCTGTTATCTGTGTACTTATCTAGGTGCTTGTCACAGGTGTCAGAAGGGAATTGTATATCTGTGAAATTAACGAAGTGTAGAAAGATTTGCAAAGTAGGGGGAGTGGCTTAGTTAGAAGGAGCCAGATTAAAACCAGATTTAAGCACTGCCCTAGATAGCTTCTGCCAGAGAACAAGCAGAACACCAGGAGGAAGGAGCTACTGGTATAACTAAACTTTCTACTGGGACTATATTGCCCACCTTCCTCCTCCCCAAACCAGTTCTACTTTTATAGGCACAGGATTTAACTGACAACAGGAACTTCCTGTTTGGGAGCAGGAAGTGAGTGATCACAATCCACCAAAGACTCACCATCCTAGAAGGGCAAGAGTAGCCTCAGTCCCCCCAGCTGCTGGAGGTCTGACTCTGAGCAAGTAAGGAGACTACTGAGAAATATAGGAAATTCTTGTCTTAGAACAGGAAGATCAGGAGCTACAAGGGCACAGAGGCAGTAAATAAGTAGGTGAAGAGAAAAAAGAAAATAAACAAACAGAGGAAAGAGTAAGTATTCCAATATTCCAAACAACAGTTAGGGGGCCAGAAAAAAGACATGATGGGAGTGGTGCAGTGCAGTGGATGTGGAGCAGTAGTCTTCCGGGAGACATTCTGGAGGATGCAGTGTTGTCCCATCTGCAGGCACCTCTCTGGGCTGAGGGAGGAGGTTGCTCATCTCCAGGCTGAATTGGCCAGGATTTGTGGGACCTCCTCTCCCACCCAGGGACCACCAGGGTCACTGCCGCTGCCTCAGAGGTTGCCAAGAAAGAGGAGCAGTTGGACCACAGTGGGCTTAGGGAGTGTAAGGTGGTGGAACAGAGGTGCATCCCTCCAGTTGTACCTTCCACAAGTTCTATGCCATTCTGGAAAAGTGTGGTTCCTCTATGGAGGCACCACAATGGAGACAAGGAGGATGCTGGGAACCTCCACAAAGGAGACCCACAGGAGGGTGGCATGGGACCCCACAGGGAAGGAAACAACTCCTGGTGGGGGACTCCATTGTCAGGAAGGTAGAGCTGGGGGTGGAAGGGAGGGGAGGTAAGGTGACTAAGGCGCTATGGCTTGGAGGGACAGGGAGCGAATCCTAAGGATCACAGGGGAGGGAGCTGGATGTCATTGTCCACCTAGGGACAAATGACCTGGCTAAGAAAGGGATCAGAGCAGTGCAAGAAGCATTTGTGGAGATGGGGAGGGGCCTTAGACAAATAGCACACATGGTAACCTTCTCGGAGGTGCTGCCTGTCTATGGCATGGAAGAGGCTAGGGTGCTCCACACCATGGGATTCAATCAGTGGTTGAAAAACTGGTTCACAGCTCAGGGATTTGGCTTCATTGGGGACTGGGGGTCCATTTGGATGGATGCGGGCCTATACTGGCATGATGGCCTGTATCTGTCCAGGAGGGGAACCAGGATCCTAGGTGATATGTTTAGATACTTCATTGGCAAGCATTTAAACTAGCCAAGGGGGGAGGCACTGGAAAGGAGCAGGGAAATCCTCGCCCCAGAAAAAATTCAGGGTACTAAGTGAGGTAGACACCAACATAGAGATGTCAATAGGGAGAAGTGCTGGGGTAAATGGAGAAAGTCACAAATGCAATAAGGACAGGGATGGGGCAAAAAGGGGTAAGGCCATCAAGAAATGGAGGGTAATGAGTACCAACGCCCGTAGTCTGGGAAACAAGCTCCCTGAACTGGTGGCCTTGATGGAAGAGGGATTACTGGATATTGTAGCAGTCACAGAAACATGGTACACAGAGAACCATGACTGGGATGTTAACATACCAGGGTACACAACCTACAGGAGAGACAGGGAGGGCAGAAGAGGGGAGTAGCTCTCTATGTAAGGGAAGGGATAAAAGCAACTGAACAAAAGATTAAACAGGGAGGAGAGGAGGCACTGTGGGTCACCTTAGAGACTGGAAATGGCACCACAATCTGCACAGGGGTTGTATACAGACCCCCATGTCAGGGGAAGGGAATGGACAAGGATATGATAGAAGGCATACTTAGGATGGCAGATAAAGGGGAAATACTGTTGATGGGGGACCTTAATATGCCAGATGTTAACTGGAGCACCTTTGCTGCAGCCACATCCAAAAGCAGGGCCATTCTTGATGCCCTTCAGGTGGCATGCCAGTTTTGGAACCTACTTGTGAGGAGCAATTTTAGACCTCGTACTCTCAAATGGGGACAGTGAGAAGAGCTAGAAGTGGGTAGCCATTTGGGAACAAGCGACCACCAAACAGTGTGGTTCACCATAAACTCAGCTACAGAGTCAAGCCATACAAAAGTGAGGGTTCAGAACTTCAAGAGGGCTGACTTTGGTAAGATGGGAGAGTGCCTTAGAAAAGCACTAGCAAACAGGCTAGAAGGAGGGGTGGAGCAACAATGGGGAAATATTAAAACTGCAATCACAGAGGCAACAAGCCTTTGTGTGAAGCAAATAAACAAATCAAAAATTAATGGGACCTACTCAGACATCTGTCCCATCTTTTCTAGGGTTCCCCAGGGCTCCATTCTGGGCCCCTTACTATTCTCCCTTTACCTTAACACCCTTCCACGTTCTTGCTCAGGGAGCATTGTATTGTACGCTGATGATGCAGTCATCTTTGCCTCAAGTCGTAACCCTATTGCCCTCCAGGACTCGCTGCAGAAGTCCTTCGCTGAAGCCGAGGGCTGGTTCAATGACATAGATTGTTGATAAATCTTAAAAAACCAAAAACCATGTTCTTCACTCATCCTCAAAACAAGTCTTGCAACTTCAAACTCCTCATTCACTCTGGGTCCTCTTTCCCACTCGAACAAGTTTGCTCCTATAAATACCTAGGGATCCATTTTGACCCCTCCCTCTCCTTCCATGGACACATCGCTGCCCTAGCCACTGCCACTAATATCCGATTGGGCATCTTACATCGGTATAAACACTGCCTCCCCCCGGAGGCTCTTTGACTCGCAGTCACCTCCTCTATCCTGTCCCTAGTGGACTATGGACTGCCGGTGTATGGTGCTGCTGATCAGACCGCACTCCATAAAATTCGCACTACTCTGAATAAGGCCTGCAGGTTAATTACTGGGGCACCTAGGCTAACACACACCTGTCTACTGTACGCTAAAGCGCTGGTACTTGATCTTGATGAGCGCCTCAAATATCTGACCTGTACCCTTACAAAAAAGACCCTCCTTGGGCTATCCCCGCCAGGATTGACCACCACCATCGCCGCTCTGTCCCACTAGTTCATACTCGGACCTCTGGGAAAACCTCTCTTGTTATCCCTAGAGCTAGGACCTCTCACGGCCAAAGAGCCTTCAGCTTTAGGGCCCCCTCCTGGTTCAACACACTGCCCTCCATCTCCGAAGCTCCAACTATATCGTGCTTCAAAACTTCCTTACGTAACCACCTTATTAACACCCGAAGCTGTAATTGCCACTAGTCAAAGCCGACTCATACTTATGACAAAGCTTACTACTAAGCTGCTATGGACAACATAACTTGGTATTGTTTGCATCAATCCTACCTGTACCAGCTTGTTTGTATCTATGTCTTAAGTTACTGTTATACTGTGTTGTACTGTTACACTGTGTATTTTCGTTTGTCTTACTGTGACAAGGTACCTTTGTAAATGAGCCTATGGCTCAAAGGTTTTCCAAACTGCTGTTTAAATAAATAAATAAATAAATAAAATGAAAGAAAAAGCCACTATGGTTCTCAAAAGAAGTGGCGGTGAAGGTTAGGGAGAAAAAGATAGCATTTAGGAAGTATAAGGAAACACAGAAGGAGTAGGACAGAGAACTGTACCAGTTAAGGCAGAAGGAAGCAGGAGGGTAGTCAGAATAGATAGGCACAAACTGAGGAAAAAGATAGCCAACTCGGTTAAGAGGATAAAACCTTTATAGGTATATCAGGAGCATAGAAAGACAAAGGAGGGATAGTGAGGCCAATAGAATGGATGGTGGCTGGGCAGAGAGTGACAGTGAAAAAGCAGGGATACTGAATGAATTCTTCTGTTCAGTATTCACAAAAGAGGAAGTGGGGGAGGTGCCTAATCCAATTAACAGAAGCCCTCTGGGGGGCGATCCCAGTCCTTTTACAGAAGAAAGGGTTCTGAAAGAACTCCTAAAACTGAAGGTGGACAAAGCAATGGGGCCAGGTGGAATTCACCCCAGAATTCTAAAAGACTTAAGCAGAGAACTAGTGACACCACTGACTACCCTTTGTAACAAATCATGGGAGGATGGTGTGGTACCTGAGGACTGGAAGAAGGCTGATGTGATTCCCTTTCACAAAAGTGGGAGCAAGACAGAGGCAGGAAACTACAGACCTGTCAGTTTGACCTCTGTGGTAGGGAAAGTGATGGAATCACTTCTGAAGGAAAGAATTGTTGAGTACCTAGAGGCCAGTGGAGCATAGGACCCAAGGCAGCATGGGTTCACAGCGGAAGGTCATGTCAGATGAATCTAATTGATTTCTTTGACTGGGTGACCAAAGTAGTAGACCAGGGAGGGGCTGTGGACATGGCCTACCTAGACTTTAGCAAGGCATTAGACACAGTCCCACACAAAAGATTAGTAGTCAAATTAACCAGCCTTGGAGTGGGTCCCATGGTGGTAGCCTGGGTAAACCATTGGCTGAACAGGACACTGAAGGTAATTGTAAATGGAGTCCACTCTGAAGAAAGAGGGGTTTCTAGTGGGGTACCACAGGGTTCAGTACTGGGTCCAGTCCTTTTTAATGTCTTTATAAGTGACATTGCAGAGGGACTGGAAGGAAAAGTATGCCTCTTTGTAGATGACACAAAGATCTGCAACAGGGTTGATACTGAAGGAAGCATTGAAAGGATGAGAAGGGACTTGGCAAGGTTGGAGGAATGGTCAGAAATATGGCAGCTTGGATTCAATGCAAAGAAGTGCAAAGTAATGCCCCAGGGAAACAAAAACCCAGGGGAAGATTACACAATGGAGGGGAGGTAGTAACAACAAAAAAAATGGAAAGGGACCTGGGGGTAATCATATCAGATGACCTTATGGTTGGCAAGCAATGTGAGAAGGCGGTAGGGAGGGCTGGGGGGATACTGGGATGTATAGGTAGAGGCATCACCAGCAGAAAACAGGAAGTTGTTATCCCCTGTACAGACAGTTGGTGAGGACCCCATCTGGAATACTGCGTCCAGTTTGGAGACTCCATCTCTGCAGGACATAGACAGGATGGAGGCAGTTCAGAAGAGGGCAACTAAATGGTGCAGGGTCTGAGAGAAGCCACACGAGGAGAGGCTAAAGGAGCTTAATATGTATCCCTTGAGGAAAGAGGGGGACATGATAGAAACGTTTAAGTACCTCAGTGGAATCAACAAAGTCCAAGAGGGTAGCATCTTTCAGAAAAAGATGTGCAAGAACAAGGGGACACAATTTGAAGATAGAGGGGACGGCTCAGGGCAATGTGAGGGAAGTATTTTTTCACAGAGAGGTGGTGGACGCATGGAACAGCCTCTTCCTGAGGAGGTTGTGGGGTCTAAAACTGTGGGAGAATTCAAGAATGTATGGGACAGACACAATGCAATTTTTGTAGGGGGGTAGGAAGAAATAAGCTGTTAGTTAAATGGGATCTGCAGCTTATCCTCTAGGTAGGGAAATGGGCAGACTAGGTGGGCCAAGCGGTCCTTATCTGCCGTCAAAGTCTATGTTTCATGCAAAGAGGTTGGCAAAGCCAGTTTTTAAACAGTATTTTGTTTTCCATTTAAACACAAATGTTTGGACTCTGAAAGCTACAACATGCTGGCAGCACTGTAAGAGATGCATTAGATAGATCAAGTCTAATTGTTTGGTGGTAGGAAATTGCACTTTTAAAATCTTTTTGTTTTTTTTTAAGTGATTGTCTGTTTTTGTTGTATGGTTCTGTATTTACATTTTACATTTTTTATTTATTTTGAAGTAAACCTCTACTTTAGAGACTACTGGGTGTGCCTTTGAAATTATTTTTCTTGGCAAGGGAAGCATACATGTTTAAAGTTGACACTGTACAAAGCTTACAGGTTTTACCAAACTGGGAAAAGGTAAGAATTTATTCTGAGGTCTTTAATAAAGTTTTAAGGGTTCATTTTGTACGCCTGGTTAGGTGCCCGTAGGCAAAAGATATCTGGCCCCCCTGAAGAGCAGAATTATCTGAGCCTTTACATTGGGTACGCTAAAGAGGGGTTCACAGTTCGAATCCCTCCAAGACTTGAGACCAAGGGTTGATTCGAAGCCACAAAACAGACAGGAGGGTTACCCTGTTTCTGTTTCCTGTTCACAAAACTGCGCTCAGAGGTTTGCACTGTGGGAGAAGAGGGTCTGACCTGCTGAGTGGGTTGTAACAAATACAACTGCAGACAACAGACAGGGTTATGCATACAATTGCAGACAACAGACAGGGTTATGCATACAACTACAGAGCAAGTTACAGGGTTATGATACAACTGCAGAGCAATGGACAGGGTCATTTATGTAACTGCAGAGTGACAGACAGGGCTATGTATGCAACTGCTGAGTGACAGACAGGGTTAGATTATACAACTGCAGAGCAACACATAGGTTTAAGCATACAAATGAGGAACAACAGACAAGATTATATACAGTGGCAGTGGAGCATACCAAAATTGGGGGGGGCGGGGTCAGAACTGTATAGGCCAGGAGATGAATCAATTGGACACATACCCTCCAACTGTACCGATTTGGCCGGTAAAATACTGTCTGTCTTACAGTGGTACTGGATCCTCAGAAGTTCTCTGTGTTTACCGAATTTGACAGTGACATGCGGGTCCGAGTGCAAAGTATCTGTCCCTATGGTAAACATGGACATGTACTGCTGGCTCACCTGTGACCCCTGGAAGCAGCTGCTGCAGACTGGAATTTTTCCCATGACATTAACTAGCAGGAGGAGTCACTTTTGTAGCTAGGGGGTCAATCAATGCATCCCCCGCCCCACCAAATCTCAGTGGGTGAAGCAGCATGAAATTAAGAATAATGAGGATGATGAATATTCTGAGGATATCAGAAAACTGCTTTTAAACACCAATGTATGTGAACTGTTAATGTCCTAACAGGCGTTCGTAGCCTGATGCCTGAAGGAAATGCAGATGGGAGATAAAGGTCTTCATGATTACAGAATGCTTGGGAAGTATGAGAGATAGCACAGATCCCTAGGATTAGAAAGGACATATATGATCATTCTGAGTACGGTGGGGTGATTACATGTTTAGAGACCTGTGAAGCAATCTGTTTTACACAACACTGGTGGTGATAAATGTTCCCTGATGAATTGTTTATACAACATGTGTGTACTGATAAATAGCAAGATAAAAACTGTTTTTTTTTTTTAATAACCAGGTAGGCCGACTGAGACTATAAGTCCCTTGTTCAGGGGAGACCCAGAGTTAATTACATACAGAAATACTGCATCATAAATAATACAGGAAGTGTATACACAATGAGAATGCAAAATATGAGGTAAACTAAGAAATATTGCACAAGGTACAAATAAAGGTCCCTTCTTCAGGGGTCACCCAGGGTTAATTATGTAACCCTCATAGCAAGATAAATGGAGCTGGTCACTGAGCATGCTCAGAAATTTAACTCTGGCTGGCCGATGGCGCTGAAGGCTGAGGCGCTGGACACCTTACCTCACGCTTCACCGGCGACCTGTGTTGTGAATGAGCACGGGCCACCGGAGTTGTCAGGGATGGAGAAGGATGAAGCACCCAACGGCTGCTCTCCTTCTCCGGGGGGATCTGCAAGCTCCCACCCAATACCGCCACCTGGGAAGCTTAGGGATAGGTGTCGATAGAAGGAAACAGTAACAGGGATCAGATGCGGCAGGGAGCAGGAGACATGTCTCAGCACGTCTCCTAGCTCACTGGCCTCATTGCACGCTGGACGCCTCGGGGTGGAGAAAGCACAGAGGAGAAAATGGATCCTGCAGTGTCGCTATAGACGGGTCTCTGGGGACAGCACTCAGGATGCTCCGGTGAGTCCATGCAAGGTGCACACTCCAATCATTGTCAGGAGGAGATCTGGGGCACCTCCACCCTTCTGGGAGGTAATCCGGAATCTAGGGTCAAAGGGTGGAGCACCCATATGCAAGGGCTTTCTGGGGTAGGCTCTGGGGTGGGCCCACATTGAGACCCCGAAGAGTGGGGACATTACGGGAATAGAAGGATAAATAGTAGAGTTAAAAAAAAAAAAAAAAAAAAAACTTTAACTTGCTCATTTTGACTATAGGCACCTAAATATTTGGTTTATGTTTGCTCGCACTTGCATACGAACATACGAGCATACGAAGTAGCCAGCAGAAGAAAGCAATTTGGTCAATCAAGTCTGCTTGTATTGCAGGGTTCACAGCTTGAGCTAATGTCCCTGCCTTCCCTCCCCACTCCTCCCATCCTCCCTACCCTTGATCCTTACCTTCCCCCTATGCCTATCCCAGCCTCTCTTAAAGTTGCCCACTGTCTTCAATGAGATGATCTCTTCTGGCAGCGCATTCCAAATGTCCACCACCCTCTCTGTGAAGAAGTGCTTCCTGACCTCCCTCCTAAACCTCCCACCCTTCAGCTTAAGACTTAAGGCTAGGGCTAAGAAACCGATCTGGTTGAGCAAGGAGGTCATGGAAAAGGTAAGGAGGAAAAGAGCTACCTTTAGCAAGTACAAGAAAACAGGGAGGGGGGAGGACAGGGAGGAGTACTTGAAGAATCGAAGGAGGTGACAAGGGCGTAAGGGGAGCCAAAAGCATCTACGGAACTCAGGGCTGGTACAAGGCATTAAGAAGGGGAGAAGGACTCTTTAAGTACATCAGGGAGAAAAGAGCTGTAAGGACCACATAGTAAGGATTAGGAAGGAGAGTTGGGTGGAAGCAGGTCTTGCGATAAAGTGACACTAAATGAGTACTTCTGCTCAGTATTTACTAAAGAGAAGAAGGGGGTGACACCCAAGGTGGGAGAAATGGCAGGCAGCAGGGGGGAAGTGGTGACAGATGGGGAAATCATGGAGAGCAGAGTTCGAGAAGGTTTGAAGGCACTGAGGGTGGACAAGGTGCCAGGCCCAGATGGCATCCACCCCAGGGTACTGAAGGAGCTGGCAGAGGTCCTTGCAGGACCTTTGGCAGACCTATTTAATGCCTCACTACATTCGGGTGTGTACCTCAGGACTGGAGGATGGCTCATGTGGTGCCCTCCACAAGAGTGGCCCCAAGGATGAACCGGGAAACTACAGACCAGTGAGCCTCACATCCATTGTGGGTAAGCTAATGGAGACTATCCTGAAGGAGAGGCTGGTGGCCTCCTAGAGGCCAAAGGACTACAGGACAGCAGCCAGCATGGCTTCATACGTGGCAGATCCTGCCAAACCAACCTGGTCGAGTTCTATGACTGGGTAACTAGGCAACTGGAAGGGGCCATGCAGTGGATGTCCTGTATCTGGACTTCAGTAAGGCATTCGACTCAGTGCCACATGGAAGGCTGAGAAGGAAGTTAGTAGGCACAGGGGCGGGTGCAAAGCTGGTGAGATGGGTAGGAAACTGGCTGCAGGGAAGGCAACAGAAGGTGGTGGTGGGTGGGGAGCTGTCACACCCAAGGGCAGTGACGAGCGGTGTTCCACAGGGCTCAGTGTTGGGACCAGTGTTGTTTGGGATATTCATTGCAGACATATCATGGGACATCAAGAGCAAGATCAGTCTGTTTGCTGATGATACCAAGGTAGGCGCTGGTGGTGATGACCTAGGGGGGTGGCAGGTTGCAGGATGATCCTGGCAAAGTTTGAAACCTGGTCAGACACCTGGCAACTGGCTTTAATGCCAAAAAGTGCAAGGTGCTGCATTTTGGCATGAAGAACTCAAGGAGGATTTACCAGCTAGGGGAATGCGGCTAGCCCAGACAGAGGAGGAGAAGGATCTGGGTGTGCTCATTACAGGGTCAATGAACAACTCGGTACAATGTAGCAAGGCAGCTGCAAAGGCCAACAAATGCTGGGTTGTATTGCTAGGGGTAAATCCTCAAGGAGGAGGAGGTGATTCTGCCACTGTATGGGTCATTAGGTTAGACCACACCTGGAGTACTGCGTGCAGTACTGGTGTCCATATCCGAACAGGGACATTGAGTTACTGGAGGGGTGCAGCGAAGCGACAAAGATGATCAAGGGGCTGGGGACTTATCATACGAGAGGAGGTTGAACTCACTGGAGGAGAGGAGAGACAGGGTGACATGATTGAAACCTTTAAATACATGAAAGGAATAAACAAGACTGGTACAGAGGGGCTGTTCAAAGTAAGGAAGGGGAGGGCCACCAGGGGCCATGATATGAGACTGGAGCGAGGAAGGTTCAGGAGGGAGATGAGGAGACACTTTTTTACAGAGAGGGTGGTGGCTGGGTGGAATGAGTTACCTGCTGAAGTGGTATGCAGTAGAACAGTGGACTGCTTCAAACGAGGATGGGACAGGACAAGGGGAGGGTTAATGAGGGAAGGGTGGAAGGAGGAGGGCAGCTGCAGAATAAGGGGTGCTAGCTGCACATTAAGAACAGACTTGATAGAACCTCTAGGCCTTTATCTGCTGGCAAATTTCGTATGTTCAGATGTTCAGTAGATTGCCTTCTCATGTTATGGTTGTCACTCAGCTTAAAAAGACTTTCCTTATCAACCTTATTTATCCCTTTCAAATACTTGAAGGTCCCAATCATGTCCCCTCTCTCTCTCTCTCTCCCTCCCTCCTGTCTTCCAGGGAGTACATGTTCATGCGCAAAACAAGCATGTTGTGTCTTCTTGGAATGGAGGGTCTGTAGATGAGTGGCACTGTAGTGTCCAGTGCAGCTCAGGCTGCAGGAGGCTTGTCACTGATAATCTAATAAGGAGCAGGCTGGTAGAGATGGTGTTGCCTGACTGATGGGCAGAAACTTTGTAGTTTCAAGTGAAACAGCTGCACGCATCCTACACTGGGGCTGCACCTTTGATTTACAAGATGCTCCCCAGCAGCCAGGAAAGCAGTGTCATGATCAGCCTGCTCCACGTCCTCCCCAATGCCCGGTAGTCATCTAAGACACATTTACAGGAAGAATAGACCCTAGTAATAGTAGAGTTGTCGCCATAGGCAGCTCTTCTCCACTCCAATCCTACTGACTTTTGAGCAATTGTGCTCCTTTCTGTCCTTCCCTCCTCCTCAACAGTCCTGCTTTCCTTCTCTGTATTTCTTTCTGTATCTGCCTCCCAGACAATTCCAATTTCCAGTTTACACCTGAACACATCTGGTCTCTGCCACAGAACTCAAATAAGTTTCCTACTAGTGTTGCTAAACAAACAAACTGCCTTCTGCGCTGCTTCACCAAAGTTGCTCTGTGCACTTGTATTAAGAGCTTGGAAACAGCAGTTGGATGTTTCAATGGCGGTGGGTAGCGGCCAGCAGCTGGTTGTTGGAGTTTATGACTGGTAGAATGAGAGATGGCTGGTTCAGATTCCAAAAGAAGAGACCCCTCCCCCCTCAAAGGATGAGTAAGGTAGACAGCGAAATCTACCAGAACTCGCAGGCACTATTGTTGCAGACTGAACGCTCTCTATCATCAGGTTTTATTTATTTTAAGTTGTTTTAAACTCCAAGGGGTGGAGCAGACCTGTTCTTCACTGGCACTCTCACCTAAGGCTCTGCTATAAGAGTCAGCCGAGCTGGGGAGAGAGAGAGCACTTTCACTTTTCTTATGATTCAGAGGAGCGAAGCAGAATATTTCAAAGCCCTTCCCTTGTGCTGGCTGCTAGGCATGCTGCAGTAAGGGTAAGCAGTGTCAGAGGGAAATAGCACCTCATATTCAAAGAGGGCTCCTTTCATCTGGAGCTTAGAGACACTACCTGGGCCCAGGCACCCTGGCCAGCTAACTGTTTGGGAGGACACCAACACCTAAATACTCTGTCTCCCAGACAGCCGCTCAGTGTTCATTTTGGTGGTGGTTTGGTCAGGGAAAGAGGTTGTATTAATGAGCCCCACTGCTTGTGCAGAGCCATTCTTCTTCTAGCTGTCCAACAGTGCCAGGGTCAATGGCAGCAGGAGTAGACAAGTACTCTGAGTGCTCCAGACAGCCCAGGAGGGACACTTTAAACACCAAGCCATGTGCTCCAAAACTCACTTGGGTCCCATGGAGTGGGTCTATAAGGGCAAACAGCCCATTTTAAATGAATGTGTAACTGAACTATTCCCCATTATCCCTCTGGCTAGCAAAAACAAGCTATGCAGGCAGAAAAGAAAGTATAGGCAGCACCCTATTTCCTGGGGTGCCTACATCTGTTTTGTCAGTCTCCCAAGGAGACCTTTCCTTTTACATTTGACCTTCCATTAGGGAGGTCACCTCACCCCAGCCCTCCTCCTGCCAGACCCACATCCCTAGGGTCTGAGGGCTTGCAAGACTAATGAAACCCCTGGGGAGAGGATGGTTGGAAAGAAAAGAGAGAGAGGGAAAATAAGGTTATTGAAGAAGAAAGAAGAAATCACCACTGGGTGGCCTGCCCAGAGCTGAAGCCAAGAAAACACTGTCTTGGTTCTACTTGATGGAATGCTCATTTGTCTTGCATACCAGCAGCAGCACAGGAGGGTGCTTTTCTTTTATCATGAGACCAGTTCCATGAGCTGCTGGGTACCTTAGTTGGGAGGGGACAGAAAGAAAAATAAACTGTGGAAAGATGTTTGTTATAACATGGGTAAAAAAGATCATGTATTCTGATTCATTCAAGCAGGTTGCCTGACCACTGATTAATCCCCAGTATACCCACAGTTGCCTTGCTGGACCACAATACCTTGATTGACAGCAATGCAAACTGTTCTAGTAAAATCACTCCACCATACAGACATGTAGAGTATGATGAGTTTCACCCGAAAATGGCAGAATTTCACTCCAAACAGCAGAATTTCACCCAAAAATGGTGGAATTTCACCACATCTCTAACAGCAGTTGCATCCACATTAGAATAAATCCACCTAGTGGAGAACTACATCTACAGCATCCTCAGTAGTCAATATCCATTAGGTGGAAGGACTATTTTATTACAACTTCATGTTGACAGGGATTTATTTTAATATTCCTTTAGATAAACCTCTAACATAATTTTACTTGTTATAGAAGAGGAGGATTAACCCACTCGAGGGCATGGGTTTAATGAGCAACAATCCATGCCTGGGTGGTTGTAGTCACCTGGCCTAAGGCCCGTGCACCCTCCCCAGGTGTGGATTAATGCCAGTAAACCCATGCCCGGGAGTGGGTTAACCTCTTAACCTGGGTTTATGTTTAGATAGGTGGTGTTACTACCTGAACATACCTTCAGACCCTAACCTATCTATTATCTGGAATGGGTCAATCTCCTACTGACCCTATCACACAGTGTCTCTGTGATCTGTGCATGGGCAAAGTCACTCAAGTCCTATGGTACATTTAAGCTTTTGAGAAGAGCAAAGACAGAAGGTGGCAAAACCACAAGAAAAAGATCCTTTGTGGCTCATCATTGTGAACCTTATTGGCTTTTAGCTAGTATTTAAATCATTGCCAACAGAAGTGAGATTGTTCCCTTGAGTTGTCAAATTCAGGTATTTGTCCCCTTGACACGGTGATTGCAGCTGTGATCTGTCTCTGTTGTGACCTTTTTAGCTTAATTCCTTTTGCTTAACACTGTGCTGTGGCCTTAGTTATAGTTTCCAGCTTTCACCAGTCAATGGTGCTGCGGTATGGGCTTGGTTTGCCCTCCCCTTTTAGTAAAGTGCTATTGTTTTATTTTGTTTCCTTGTGCATGCATGCGCAAAATGACCATTTTATGTCTACTCTAAGAGTAGTGGCTGCAGAGGTGTGACACTGTAGCATCCAATGCAGCTCAGGCTGCAGTAGGCGTGTGACTGAAAGCCCAATGAGGAGCAGGCTGATAGTAATGGTGTTTAGTAGGGGTGGGCGGATCTCAAATTTTGGCCAATATCGGATTTGGATACTGGCAGATCAATATCCGACCAGAATAGCATATTTATCGGGTCTGATAGAATACACAGAGCAACTGTGGCTGGCACAGAAGAATAAACTCACCGTTCAGCATACAACTTTCAGACACCGCTCAGTTCAGCATGTAGAGCTCAGCTCAGCATTCAGCTTTGCGCCCAGTTTCAGTCTTCCAAAGTCAGCAAGCAGAGTTCGGTCAGCGCTGACGGATGTAAGGGCAGAGTGAAGCAGAGGATGGAAAACAAAATGATGCCTGATGTATACTACAGCTCACAGCAACACAGGGTATAAGATTCATGACTTCAAGTGTACTTAACTTTCATTAAGATTTCAATTTATTTATTTAGTAATCAGAATTACAACCTTTGAGCTAAAAGCTCATTTACAAAGGATCATCGTCACAAGGGTAGGGGAGGGTACATAAGTTTGGAGTCAGCAGCTTAATAGACATTGTCAAGAACATCTAATAGTAAGAAAAATGTGAGGAGAAATCAGTACACACTGGCAATAGCATACCAATGTAGGACAACATAGGCAAATAACAGCACTTAACCAAAACAAGGGTACATAGTCAACGGGGTTGGGTTCACACGTCATCCCATACAATTAAGTGCTTAAGTCAGAATTTGGTGCTAGTTTGAGAAAAAAATCAGAGGTGGAAGCGAGGCAGGATCTTGTAATGGGAGGAAACAGGAGATGGAGCTGTTCATCAAACCGATACCTAAAGGTTACTAGGCTATAGCCAGAGGAGTCAGCCTAGGCATAATAGTCAGAAAGGGTAGAGGGAACCAATCAGGATTAGGTAGGAGAAGAGGAATCAAAGGAGGGGGATGACGGTAGGTGGGTGGTGTAAGGAGGTCAGTGGGTGAAGGGTGTCAGGGAGAGTGAGAGGAGAAAGGTGAGCAGGCAGGTGGGCAGACGTGGGCAGGTGGTGAGCAGGGAGTTTTGCATCAAATTGTAGAGTGAGAGATGAACCTTGCCAAACCTAGGGTTCTGGTACCTGCTAGGCTAAGAGTGGCTGTGGCATCATACAGGAGAGGAGATAGTCTTTAGGAGCATGGCTTTGAGGAACAGAGGTGTGCTGGCTCATGGGTTAAGAGTGGCAATAGCAACGTACAGAAGGGTGGATAGACATTGTTAGCTTGGACTTGAAAGGCCCAAGTAGGGTAAGGCTTGTGGTGGCGGTTGGTAGCTCATTTATCCAAGCAGGGGCCCTGATGGCAAAGACTTATCTCCCCCAGGCAGTCCTTCTGAATGAAACAGCAAATGCATGTTTGGTAACACTTCTTGTGGCATGTTCAGCTGGAGCAGGATGGAATAGGGCTTGTATAGAGGGAGGTGCAAGTCTGAGTAGGGCCTTCTGTTGTAAGATGCAGGCATGGAGCTTAATGCGGTCCATAAGTGGGAGCCATTCAGTCTGTATGTACAGTTCACATGTATGCAATAGGCGATCTGCCCCTAACGCAAACCTACAGGCTTCATTTAAGGAGGCGTGCACTTTGAGCAGGCTAGTTTCAGCGGCGGCCCCATAGACTACATTCCCATAGTCCAGGATTGGAAGGATTGTACCTCTGACTGCCTGTGTCCTGGCCTCAGAAGTAAGACAGAACTGGTGCCTGTATAGAGCCCCTAGTTTCCTATTGACCGCTGTGGTAATATTGCATATATGTTCATCAAACGATAGGGACCCATCTATGGTGAGACCAAGATACTGGAAGGAAGTTACCTGCTCCAGGGTGGTGTGAGAGCTGCAGGTAATTGAGAGAGGTGCGGTGGACCTCTTCTTTTGTCGTCTGGCAAAGAGTATTGCCTTGGTTTTTTCACTATTGAGCTCCAGCATGCTGTCCTTGAACCATTCCTGTAGTAGGTTAAAGTTGTTCTGCAACTCCTCAGTCAGTGCTTCCTGGCAGGAGTTTCGTGAGAATAGCACTGTCATCTGCATATAGCAGGATCTCAGACATGGGGCAGGCATCAGGGAGGTGGTTCACAAAGATGCTGAAGAGGAGAGAAGAGGGCCCAGTATAGACCCCTGGGGTACACCTACTAACACCTCACAGGTGTTGGAGGTAGCATCGTTAATTCGGACTTTTTGAGATCACCTGGATAAATAGCTGGAGAACCATTGTACTGAGCCAGGGGACAACCCTAGGCATCTTAACCTGTGATGCTGCAGCTGGTGGTCCACAAGGTCAAAGGCTTTGGTTAGGTCTATAAAGATTGCCCTAACCAGCTGACCCCGGTCGAGTGCCTCATGTACGTATCCAGTGAAATTAATAAGGGCAGTGTTAGTACTGTGCAGTCTGCAAAAGCCTTGCTATTGGTGGGAGCGGAGGTCGTATTTGTACAGATGGTCCATGAGTTGGTCAGCTATGATTCTCTCCAGAGCTTTTGAGAGTGGCGAGAGAATTGAGATGCGCCTATAATTCGAGACTAGTGACAGTCACCCCCTTTGTGCACAGGTGCGACCAGGGAGGTTTTCCACGTGGAGGGTAAGGTAGCCAGTCAAAGTGACAGGTTGAATAGCTTGTTGATGGGTCTGATGACCTTGGGAAGGGCTATAGAGATCAGTTTCATGTCTATACCATCACCACCCATCCTAGTTTTGCCAAGAACTCTGGTAAGGTATTTTTTTTGTTTCATTGATGGTTACCCTTCTGAAGTAAAAGGCTGGGGACGTCCTGGTATTAGAGGAAGAGGGCGAGTGATCAGAGGTTGCTGTTCTATCTGGGTACGTAGCTGGTTTTGGGGAAGGATGGCACTGTAGTCTGTAAATGCCTTGTTGAAAATACTGTATTAGCCATAATATCTGCATCAAGTATTATTTCATCATTGTGGTGAAGCATGGAAGGGGGGATCTGTCACTGCTTCTGATGAGGTTTTTTATAGATGCCCAGAATTTCTTGCCATCACCCTATCATTGGGATTGAAGGTTTTTTTAGTAAGTAGCCTTAGCCTGTCGAATAGCCCAAGGGCACCTGTTTTGGACCACTTTGTAGCTTTGGATAGGTGTAGCAGTCCCCGTTGCTCTAGCCCGGTGCCAAAGTAGGTCATGCTGTCGCATGAGGCTTAGGATTTGTTGGGTGACCCAGTCCATGCTGCAGCCTTTAATCAGTTTCTTTCGAAACAGGGTGAATTTATCTGCTGCCATGTTGAAGTGGTTGAGGAAGAGCTCCAGGACTGTGTCAACAGAAGGGCATGAGTCAAGGAAGCTCCAGTCTATCCCTTTGAGGTATTTTCTAAAGTTACCCATTACGGAATTTTTTATGAGACAGTTCCTCACCATTCTAGGGAAAGACTTAGTCTGTTTAGTCGTCCACTCACATTGGACAGGTGAGTGGTCATTGAGGGTGTCAGGGAGCACCTTGACATTCTTTAGCCACTCCAGGTGCATTGTCAGCACCCAGTCAATCAGTGTGCTGGAGCCTGTGTGGTAATTTGTGCGGGTGCAGCTCTTGACCATCTGTGTTAGATATTGCCCCGATACCAGATCTCTGTGTGCAGAGCTGGGACTGGCAAGCCAGTTGGAGTTAGTCTCCAAGTACGATTGTTTCTTTATTCTGGCTGGCCTGGGTGTAGAGGTTAACAAAGGCTTCTAGCCCCACTTGCTGCCACCCTGGTGGGATGTATACAGCCATAACAGTCAGACCTTTACCCATAGAAACATAGAATTTGACGGCAGATAAGAACCGCTTGGCCCACCCAGTCTGCCAATTTCCCTACCTACTGGATAAGCTGCAGATCCTAGTTAACCAGCAGCCTACTTCTTCCTACCCCCACCCCCTAGAATGACCTTATGACTGCCCCATGCATGCTTGAATTCCACCACTGATTTTGACTCCTCAACCTCCTCCGGAAGGCCGCCTCCATGCATCCACAACCTCTCCGTAAAAAATACTTCCTTAAGTTACCTCTGAGTCGCCTCTATCTTCAAATTGTGCCTCTTGTTCTTGCACACCTCTTTTTGAAAGATGCTACCTCTTGGACTTTGTTGATTCCCTTGAGGTACTTGAACATTTCTATCATGTCCCCCTCCTCCTTTCCTCGAGGCTATATATCAGCTCCTTTCTGCCTTTCTCTTCTTCATATGTTTTCCGGTGCAGACCCTGCACCATTTTAGTTGCCCCTCCTCTGACAGCTTCCATCCTGTCTATGTTTTTATGGAGATTGGGTCTCCAGAACTGCACACAGTACTCAAGATGGGGTCTCACCAGCTGTCTGTACAGAGGGATAATAACTTCTGTTTCTACTGGTGATGCCTCTCCCTATGCATCCCAGTATCCCCAGCCCTCCTTGCTGCCCTCTCACATTGTTTGCCCACCTTTAGGTCATCTGATATGACTACCCCAGGTCCCTTTCCATTTTTGTTGTTGTTAGTATCTCACCCCCATTGTGTGCTCTTCCTGGTTTTGTTTCCAGGTGCATTACCTGCACTTCTTAGCACTGAATCTAAGCTGCCATACATTTGACCATTCCTCTAACCTTGCTAAGTCCCTTCTCATCCTTTCCACCCCACCCTGTGCATCAACTCTGTTGCAGATCTTTGTGTCATCTGCAAAGAGACATACTTTTCCTTCCAGTCCCTCTGCAATGTCGCTTATAAAGACATTGAAGAGGACCGGTCCTAATACTGAACCCTGCGGTACCCCACTAGTAACCCTCCTTTCTTCTGAGTGGACTCCATTTACTATTACTCTCTGTGTCCTATTCTCCAGCCAATTTTTTACCCAGGCTGTCATCTTGGGACCCACTCCCAGGCTGGCTAACTTGTATATTTGTAACCCCCCCTGCAAATGGGGGTTCCCAAAAGACTTCCAGGAGCTTGCTTGAATGCTCCAAGCCTGAATGGTGTTTGGCATTTAAGCCATTTATCAGTGAGTGTTTTAGAACCTCTGGTACTGTCTCTTTAAGAGCTGTCTGCTTGCAGACATAATTAGTTTGTATGGGGGACTGTGTGTTTCTTTGATTGAGTACCACTCAAGCTGCTGCCAATTCACTTCATTTTGCAGTCACTAGAGTGCAAAGGGAACCTATCTGAAAGATGTAACTGTTTGCCAGAAATTATTTAGAGTAATAATGAAATTACAGTTTGTCTAACCTGCTTTCTTTGCAGTTAGAACTGTGTCTGCTAGTTCCCCATTCTAGTTTTGAACTGCTGAACTGGACCAATCAGTGTGGGGTAAGCTAGCTCTAAAATGGTGCCTTGGACGAATCAGAACTTGGACTCATAATCTGAGCCAGCCACAAGAGGATTGTATGGGCAGTGACTCTGGGAGATGTAGTTTAGACTTCAGTGCCTTTTGGACCAACAGCAGCAGTCTATTGTGAGTGACAGCCAATCCAGTCAAGAACTGGGAGGAACTCAAAGGAAGTGCCCGGTTTTGTCGGTTGGAGTTTGAGTTGAGCTTGGCAGTGAAGAAGGAAGGAGCCCTGTGCTTTTTCAGTGTGCAGTTTTAGTCAAAAGCGTAAGGCCCAGAGTTCCGGTCTGCAGCTTGTGTAACAGCTTGTTAGGACTGAATCCGTCCTGTGAAAAGAATCAAAGGATCTCTGAAGAGTAGAAACCAGGCTCACCCTGTAGAAGACTGGAGGAATTGCTGAAAATTGCACTCTGTCTGTCAGGAACTGAATCTGCTGTGTGTTCTCCCGGTATGTGCAGTAATTGCATCGGGATACAGATGCAGCCTGCCTGGTATAGTGCTTTCTTTATATGGATGTGTGAAGAGGTTGTGTACCTCAAGTGAGCCCTGCTGACATTGAAGGACCCTATCTTATTTGGAGGTCGTGAGTACTAATTCAGGGTTGCTCCCTGTTGAATTGCCACATTAAATCCAAATGGAATTACTGTACTGCTGACTGTTTAATTCTCCTTTTCTGTGTGAAAGGGCCCCTACCAGCTGCCACTTGCTTGGACTAGCCACTAGGGCTTGGGGTACCCAGGGACAGTAACTGATAGGGATAGGCCTGTGCACAGAGCCATAGGTAGATTATTAGAGTGATAAGCTAATTAACCTGATTTCCCCGTCCTTGTTATATCCCCTAAATAAATCAGAGCTGCTTGTTTCAGCAAAGTTATACTGCCTGAGGCATTTGTCTATGTTAAAGTACTGTACTGTGATTGTTGCACTGTATCTCATTTCACAGGAGGTCCCAGTGCCGGAACCAGACCTGGGGTAAGTGTATACTGTGGAGGTAATTCTGATATATTGTGTGGGCCACTAGTGGGAAGAAAGGGGGTTGCAGTCCCAGAGGGCTGTGACCAAGTTAGTTTAACTATTGCAAACCCTGACCTCTGGGTGGAGGCACCCGCCATTGGATCCAGGCCCCTCAACCTGTTAGTGGCAAATCAGGCAGGGGTAGTAGCCCCTGGGATAGCGCCATCTAGGGGTTACATATTAATGTTTTGTGTGGGACTGTGTCAAATGCCTTGCTAAAGTCTAGGTAGGCCATGTCCACAGCCCCTCCCTGATCTACTACTTTGGTCACCCAGTCAAAGAAATCTATCAGATTAGTCTGGCATGACCTTCCCGCTGTGAATCCATGCTGCCTAGGGTCCTGTGCCCCTCTGGCCTCTAGATACTCGACAATTCTTTCCTTCAGAAGTGATTCCATCATTTTTCCTATCACTGAGGTTATACTAACAGGTCTGTAGTTTCCTGCTTCTGCCCTGCTCCCACTTTTGTGAAGGGGAATCACATCTGCCCTCCTCCAGTCCTTGTACCACCCCATCCTCCCATGATTTGTTAAAAAGGGTAGTCAGTGGTGTCACTAGTTCTACCCTTAGTTCTTTTAGAATTCTGGGATGAAGCCCATCAGGCCCCATTGCTTTGTCCACTTTCAGTTTTAAGAGTTCTTCAGAACCCTTTCTTCTGTAAATGGGCTGGTATCAACTTCTGTATCCAGAGTATTTCTACTGTTTGTTTTAGGTACCTCCTCTTCATTTGTAAATACTGAGCAAAATATTTGTTTAGTATCTCTGCCTTTTCACAGTCTCCCCTGCCCACCCTCCCTCCCTTTATTAAGCCTCACTATCCCTCCCTTGGTCTTCCTTCACTCCCTGATGTACCTATAAAAGGTTTTATCCCCCTTCTTAACTGAGTTGGCTATCTTTTCCTTGGTTTGGGCCTTTGCTGTTCTGACTGCCTTCCCAGCCTCCTTTTGTTTTAACTGATACAGTTCTCTGTCCTGCTCCTTCTGCGATTCCTTGCACTTCCTGAATGCTTTCTTTTTCTCTTGAACCTTCACTGCCACTTCCTTGTAAGAAACCACTATGGTTCTCAATCGTTTTGTTTTGTTTATTTGCTTCACACAAAGGCTCGTTACCTCTGTGATGGCAGTTTTTATTATTCCCCATTGTTCTTCCACCCCTCCTTCCTGCCCATTTGCTAGTGCATTCCTTAGGCACTCACCCATTTTGGCAAAGTCAGCCCTCCTAAAGTCCAGTACTTTTGCCTTTGTATGGCTTGACTCTATTGCTCTGTTTATTGTGAACCATACTGTTCGATGGTCGCTAGTTCCCAGATGGCTACCCACTTCTACATCTGTGATCCTCTCTCCATCTCCATTTGAGAGAATCAGGTCTAAGATTGCTCCCTCTCGAGTGGGCTCCAATCACTAGTTGTCTAAGGCATGCCCCTGTAGGGGCATCTAGAATAACCCCACTCTTCAAGTGGCTGCTGCAACTGCACTCCAGTTAACATCTGGCATATTCAGATCACCCATCAGCAATATTTCCCCTTTTCTACCATTCTAAGTATACTTTCTATCATTTCCTTGTCCATTTCCTCCCTGAGAAGGGGTTCGTATACAACCCCTGTGTGGATTGTGGTGCCATTGCCTGTCTCCAAATTCTACCCACAGTGCTTCTTCTCCTCCCAGTTTACCCTTTTGTTCTGTTGCTTTTATTCCTTCCCTTATGTAAAGAGCTACTCCTCCTCCTCTTTATCCTCCCTGGCCCTCCTAGATAGTGTATCCTGGTATACGCCTCCAGTCATGGTTTTGTGTGTACCATGTTTCTGTGACTGCCACGATATCCAGATGTTCCTCCTCCATCAAGGCCACTAATTCAGGAAGCTTGTTACTCAGACTACGGGCATTGGTACTATTGCTCTCCATTTTTGATGGCTTTACCTTCTGTTGCAGCATCTCCCACTGACCTTTCTACCTTGGTCTTTTTCTCATTTAGTACCCTGTTTTGTAGGGAGAGGCTGGGATTTTCCTGCTGCTTATCAGTGCCTCCCCCTTTTACTAGTTTAAAAGCTTGCCAATGAAGCATTTAAACCGATTGCTCAAAAGACTTGTACCCTTCCTGGACAGATGCAGGCCATCCTGCCAGTATAGGCTGGTGTCCCTCCTGGTGGAACCCCAGTCCCCAATGAAGCCAAACCCCTGTGCTCCACACCATTTTTTCAACCATTCATTAAACTGCATGGTGCTAATTACCCTCGCCTCCCCCATGCCATTGACAGGCAGCACCTCTGAGAAGTATACTGTGTGTGCTACTTGTCTTAGGCCCCTCCCCAACTCTACAATGTCCTCCTGCACTGCTCTAATCTCATGATGAACCAAGTCATTTGTCCCTAGGTGGACAGTTACATCCAGCTCCAACTCCCTTGCAGCTGTTCTTGTGATCCTGAGGATGCACTTCCTGTCCCTCCAAGCCATGGCACCAAGCAGGCACCTTACTTCAGTTTTCCCAGCTCCCCCCAGTTCTATCCCCCTAATAATTGAGTCCCCCACCAGGAGCTGCTTCCTTTCCCTGTGGTGTCCTCTGCCTCCTTCCAGTGGGCCTCCCTTGTGACAGTTGTCATCAGTCTTCTCTGCGGGTGCATCCATAGGGGAGCTATGCTCCCCCAGAATGGTGTATGGATTGTGGAGTGGAACAATTGACTGGGTGTGCCTCTGTTCCACCATCCTCACCCTCCCTGAGCCAACTGTGGTCCAACTGCTGTGCTTTCTTCGCAACCTCTGAGGTAGTGGTGGTGGTGGTGCTGGTGCTTCTTGGATGGGGGAGGTTCCCTTCCTATTGTCCAGTGTGGCCTGGGGGAAGGTTTCCTTACTACTGTCCAGTGCGGCCTGAAGACGGGCAATTTCCTCCCTCAGGGCAGAAAGTTGTCTGCAAATAGGGAAGCATCTCAGCCTCCAGAAAGGCTCCCGGAAGACTGCTGCCCCACAGCCATTACATTGCACTACTCCCCAGATGTTTATCTACTTTTTTTTTGTTTGTTTTTGTGTGTGTGTGCGCGCATGTGTGATTGGTTTGTTATATAGAAATATATATATTATACAATGTGTATGCTTATATTGTCAGTGCAGTGTGCTAGAGAGGATATGACAGTGATATGCACCTTGCACTCTTGAGGAAATGATGTCAGAACCTCAGGTATAAAGGAACTATTTCAGGGGTGGGTGGGGTGTGGGTGGGAAGGGTTGGGCCTAAACTGTGCCTCACAAAACAATCAGCTAAAGCTCTCACCCACCAGCGATGAGTGCCTTCCTGTCAGCAAGATGCCCTATACAACAATTTGACAGAGAAAATACCCTGCTAATCAAACAGAGAAAAATCCAGACATCCAAGTCAGACACAGGTAAACCTCTCCAGCCCCAAAACAGCCTGGTGGTTTGTTAGCCACAAAGGAAAATCAAATATGCAGTTATTTTAACCCTTCTGAAGATGCTGACAAGATAAGCAGTTTTGAAAACCCCCTTTCTGAATTAAAAACTAAAATAATTAAACACAAAGCAATACCAATGTAAAAGTAAGGAAAACTTCTCTCAGATGTAAGCAAGAGAGAGATTAGTTACAGATATCTAGTCCAATATAGTATATCCCATGCAGCTTCTCAGTTGTTTCAAAGCACACCCAGTACACAACTTGGAAGAAGATGGACTTCTGTCTGAAACAGGATCACACCAGTAGTTTATAGTAATTGATCAATGCTGAAATGGTCATGCTAGAACAATTGGCTGTGATGCAGGTCTCCCTGACTTGTGAAGACAATTTCCCCCATCTCAGGCTATGTCTGGCATCCAATTACAAACTATAGCCTTTGCTGTTTTAATTCACACAACCACCACCAGCAAATATTGCAAAATATATTGATGCAGATTGTCACAGAATTCTAGTAATCAGTCCAGTTAGCCACAAAGGAAAATCAAATATGCAGTTATTTCAGCCCTTCTGAAGATGCTGACAAGATAAGCAGTTTTGAAAACCCCTTCCTGAATTAAAAATTAAAATAATTAAACACAAAGCAATACCAATGTAAAAGTAAGGAAAACTTCTCTCAGATGTAAGCAAGAGAGAGAGATTAGTTACAGATATCTAGTCCAATATAGTATTTCCCATGCAGCTTCTCAGTTGTTTCAAAGCACACCCAGTACACAACTTGGAAGAAGATGGACTTCCTACCTGACAGCTCCGCCTTATTAATGAGATGAACCTCCACAAGCTCATCTGTTACAACTGGGTCCCTGTTAATTTATAGTGAGGAAGGCAGCCTAGTCCTGAAGTCCTACCCCCTTTGCCTATCAGGATTTTTATAGCTAGGCATTCACATTCATGACAATGACACATGAGTGGCTGACAATTGGACTCTGTGGCATTGCAGATTGTTGCGGGTATAGATTAAACATCCATCTCCTTTTTCCCTGTGCAGTTCCGCCTATGTAAGTTGTAGCTAGATATGGAGACTGCTGAGTCGGGAGTGTGCATTGTGAGCCAAATCTCTGTTAACGCAATGATGTCAGGCTGGGTAAGTGTCACCCAAGCCTCAAGCTGTGTCAGCATGGCTAGGAGGCTGCATATATTCATAGCCACAATCCTTAGTAGTCCATTATTAGCTGGGGTCTGGGCTGATGAAGCCAGTGGACCTGGGTTGGGGTGGATGTTTCCAGACAGCAACAGTAGTATTAAAATAAGTTTCCTGCTTATATTTGGGAAGAGGAACTTTACTTTAGACTTCTGGTGATCTTGTGAGTTGCAATTAATAGCTGGGGTTCTAATTGCCATGCTTAGGCTGGGGAATGGTTTTACCATGCCGCAGCTGACAGCTGCTATGGAAACATCCCCACCGCGACAGCCATATTTCCGTGTCAGCAATGCAGTGTCGATGCCTCTGTTTCATCGGGGCTGCACCCCTGAACTCCCATGGGGCTCCGCCACCCCCACACCCCTGGTTTCTAGGATTCCAACCCAAGTCAGAGTTGGACTGGGGGGGTGAAATATCCTGCGAGGCAATCCTCTGGCCATGTGGAGACCATCACAGTGACAGGAGGATTTGGGCCGAATCCTGTCGCTGTGGTGGTCTTCACCATCGGGGTTTCAATGTGGCAACGGTATACCCTGGGGGATAGCCATAAGGCTGGGAATGAGATCCCTGTGATAGTGGTGGACCAAGACAGTTGTAGCGAGAGGTGAGCTTGTGGTGGCACTCCGATGCTTGTCTCCCACTGTGATGGCTTTTTACTACGTAGGACAGGATAGGCAGTGCGGCAAGTGGCGTTAGTAGAATCATGGTGTTTTTGTCCCAGGATAGTCACCAGGAGAAGGAGCAGCTGCAATGGGGTACCCCTTGGAATGTAGTGAACGCTCCCTTTGGTGGTCATTATTAGGAATAATATGTAGCCTCCCTTGCCGTGGAAGCTTTACAGTCTTGAGCTGCTAGAAATTTGTGCTGTGCAGGGTGGTGGGCCTTTTTATATAGAACTCCTTATGCTTTTGTGCTCCTGACAGCTCCACCTTATTAATGAGATGAGCCTCCACAAGCTTGTCTGTTACGACTGGGTCCCTGTTAACTTATAGTGAGGAGGGCAGCCTAGTTCTGAACAGAAAATACTGGGAGTGACAAATAAACCCACAAGCAGGAGAGAACTATGGAGCTGAAAATTGTGCTTTAAGGGCTATTTAACTCTCAGTTTATTTAGGAAGGGCAGAATTGTCCTCAAGCAGGAGAGCACTAGAGGAAGGTTACTGAAGTCATGATTGGTAAGTAGGGAAGTCTAAAATTAAAACTACTCTAGAAAGATGTAAGGACTAAAGGGCCGATAAAGATAAGGCAGCAGCAATGTTTGTTAAATTTGAGCACGAGAGGATCACCCCATTAAGAAGTTGCAGGAAAGGAGAGATCCTTTAAGAAGTTGCTGTAATTGACTAGGATGAGGCCTCAGGGGGCAGGGATCACTGGGGAAGTATATTTAATAAAGGAGATATTTAATAAGGGGGGGGGGGACTAAAACTGTCCAGTGAGTAGTACAGCAAGGTAGTAGCTGAGCGGTGAATTGAAAAAGTGCCTTGAGCGCTTGCTTTCTCAATGGGGATCTGCAGCATCCAATCAGGAAGCAGTCACAGTCCCCAGGAGCCAGTCCAATTACGGGGATTGAAGCCTGGCAGTTCCGAGCTAGGAGCTGACCAATCGTACCTGCTTTCCTTGGTCAGGGGTGGTGGGCTGGATGCAGAGGTCCGGCCACTGGCAGGTAGCAGTGCCAGGGCTGCACGGCTGAAGTGGAGAGCCTGAGTTGGGCTTGTGCCTAAAAAAGAGCAGAAAAAAAGGCAGGCCGTTAGTTAAAAAAACAGAGACAAAGCTCAAGTGAATTGGTGGGAGGGCCCTGGGCAATTTATTATTAATTATCATACTATGTCCAGCACAGCATTACTGTTACAGATGTCAGTCACATTTCGGCTTTTCGACCCATGCAGTGAGGAAAAATAATAATGAAAAAATGTACACTGTGAAGAAAACCCAATAGAGAAAACTATACAGTAACTGAAACTCAAATCATGAAAGCACTTACCTGGCTTTACTAGTATCAGTGCATCACTGGGCTGACCTTTTCTATTCAATTTAAGTATTGTTAAAAAGCATGAAGTACTGACAACTGTGAAACGTCAAAAGGCTGACAGACTGATATAATTTACTGCAAATACAACCTGACTGTGCAAAGGTCTAATTTTACTGATAATTGAAAGTCACACAGCAGACAATGATCTTTTCTGGTTTTTAATATACTGAGTAACATAGCAAATCTAATTTCTTGAAGGAGAAATATCCGAATGGAACGGATCTTCATAAAATGCTGGATATCCGACCGGATCATTTTATCAGATCGGATATCCGCCCACCCCTAGTGTTTAGCCTGGCTGATGGGCAGAAACTTTGTGGTGCTGAAAGAAGGCAGCCGCATCTATCACAGTGTCGCTGTATCCTTTCATTTACAAGATGCCACCAGCTGAACAGCATCCTGCTCCTCATTCTCCCCCCATGTCCGGCGGACGTCTCAGGGACATTTACAAGAAAAACAGACCCAAGTACGGGCAGTGCCTTCATCGTTAGTGGCTCATCTTTGCTCCGACCCTGCTGACCTGGGTCAACTGTGCAGTCCTCTCTGTTCTCCCTCCCAGATGTTCCAGCTTTCCTTCTCTTTGTTTCTTTCTCTGTCTGCCTCCCCCCAAACATTCCCACTTTCCAGATTCCACTTGAACACATCTGGTGTTTGCCACTGAACTTGAGAAAGTTTCTTACTAGTGCTGTGCTAAATAAAAATAAGTTGCCTGCTGTCCTGCTTCACCAGAGTTGCCCTGTGCATTTGTATTAAGAGCTTGAAGACAGCAGCAGGGCTTTTTAATGATGGTGGGCAGTAGCCGTCATCTGGCCACTGGAGTTTATGACCAGTAGAAGAAGAGCTGGCCGGTTCAAATTCTGAAAGCAGAGATCCCCTTCCTGAAGGGAAGAGCATAGCAGTGAGTGATAACCACCAGGACCTGCAGGAACTGTTGCTGCAGAAGGCAGAGGGCTTGGTGCTTGGTAACCAGCTGAAGGAGGCACTCAACATGTACTCAGCAGTGCTGCAATGGACCTGTTCAGCCAAGGCAGCTAGGACTGCTCGTGGACCGGGTGCTTCAGGAGTGCGAGTATGAGAGGGCACTGCAGGCCATTAATGGGCTGCTGACCTTTGCTAGTTATGACAAGGGGTATCAGAACTTGGTGTTGAGTGTTTGAAGGGAACAGCCCCCCTAAAAAATGACACACACTGGAAGAAATTCTCCCTGTACCTTGGGGGTGGGGGTGGATAAGGGGAGGTCTCATTCAGAGACTCTGTGAATTTGTATCAATTTTACTTTTAATTGGAGGGGGATCATATCATGGCTGTTGTGATCTGTGAGATTATCAATAGATTCAGACTCCTTGGGGGGGAAAAGGGTGCCTCTCTGTTTAAAAATGTCAATCCTGTGTGTCCTTCCCCTTCATGAGTGGTTGGCAACCAACTCTCACCCTTGTTGCATAACCGCTGTGCATGCACAGCTCAGGCCAGTTGTGTAACACAGCTGCTGCAGTCATGGGAGGTTTGAAGCTGTTCTGTCATTTTAGTTCAGAGGGGGACAGTAGCACGTACAACCTACTAGATCACTCAAATTTGGACCACTTGTCCTCAGAATATGAAGGGTGGAGCAAAATGAAATCTTGAGACTCAGGCTTTGAACACAGTGCTGTGATGTGCCAGGGATTATTTACGAATGGCAAAATGTTGATTTGGATGGATATTTAGTTTAAAACAGTTCCAGTGAGTGGGAAAATGTTTTTTTGATATGATGCAACACAATTCACTTATTAAATTTCTGCATGTAATTTCTATTCATTCATGATTACTGAGGACATTCCTTAGTCTCATTCCTGAAGTCCTAATTCTGTTTGTGAGATCTTAATCCTTTCCAAAGCAACAGATGGTAATGTCACAAACAGAATTATGACAAGCAAGGAAGGAGCAGGAAGATAAGATGAAGTCTGCCCTCCCTGTGGACACTGGCAGTGAGGAAGCATAGTGAACATGTGCACACCAATGTGTGGCTCCACTGGCGCACCCACCCAGTGTCCTCCCTACCAAATTGCTGTTCCAACTGCACTGCCACCTGTGGTTGCCCCAGTGACAATACAGCAGCAAAGCCAGTGTCCCTCTCTCCATGGAGAAGGAGAGCATCCTTTTCCATGCAGGAGAGGAGAAGGACGCTCTGTCCTCCATGGAGGAAGGGAGAAGGAGATTGTTCTAGGATGCTTGAGACTCCTCTCCCTGGCCAGCCCTTGATGACTCAGGCTCATGACTGAACCTGGGTCACTAGTGCTGGTAGCTCTATCACTGTACTGATAGGCCTGGGTCACTAGTGTTGGTAGCTCTATCACTGTACTGATAGGCCTAGGTCACTAGTGCTGGTAGCTCTATCACTGTACTGATAGATCTTGGTCACTAGTGCTGGTAGCTCTATCACTGTACTGATAGGTCTGGGTCACTAGTGCTAGTAGCTCTAACACTGTACTGATAGGCATGGGCCACTAGTGCTGGTAGCTGTATCACTGTACTGATAGGCCTGGGTCACTAGTGCTGGTAGCTCTATCACTGCACTGATAGGCCAGGGTCACTAGTGCTGGTAGCTCTATCACTGCACTGATAGGCCTGGGTCACTAGTGCTGGTAGCTCTATCACTGTGCTGATAGCCCTGGGTCACTAGTGCTGGTAGCGCTATCACTGTACTGATAGGTCGGGGTCACTAGTGCTAGTAGCTCTATCACTGTACTGATAGGCATGGGCCACTAGTGCTGGTAACTCTATCACTGTACTGATAGGCCTGGGTCACTAGTGCTGGTAACTCCCTTGCTGTAGTCACTTCACTGATCAGGACAGGTGCTGACCAAGGCAACCTCACTGGAGCCATTTTTGTGGACCTCTCAAAAGCGTTTGACAGGGTTGATCACTCCCTCCTTGGTTCCAAGCTCCTATCTCTCAGATTTTCCTCCTCCGCACACGTTTGGTTCATAAACTACCTCTCCAACCGACAGCAATTCACCTACTTCAATCGGACGACCTCCAACCTCTTACCAGTCCACTGTGGGGTCCCTCAAGGATCCGTCCTTGGTCCGACCCTATTCTCATTATTTTTCAATGATCTACCGTCCGTCACTGTCCATGATCACACCACCCTGTACGCGGATGACCTTGTCCTCCTGGTCAGCTCCCGGGACATCTCCACTATAAACTCCCACCTGAACATCGACTTTGAACGCATCCAAACTTGGCTGGGGGACCACAGGCTCATCCTCAATCTCAAAAAAACCCAATCCATGATGTTTGGGTCCCTGAACAAAATAAAATCCTGCCCTGCTCCCCTGCTGATCCTCAGGGCCCACGGCTCGACCCTTAAGACGGTGACTTCTGCCAAGTACCTGGGCGTCACCTTGGACCCACAGTTGGACCTTACCTCACACATCCGCAATGTTTGAAAGGGCACAAATGGTAAGCTTGGCCTAGCTTACCGAGTCAATAACTGCCTCACCCCCGCCACTCGCTTGGCCCTAGCTGAGGGGTCCTCCTCCCCTCACTCTGCTACAGACTCGTAACATTTGCACCAGTTCCCAAATCCAGTCTCTCAAAATGGGACATGGCCTACAATAATGTCTGCTGCTTCGCGCTTTCCGCCCTTCCCCTCACCCCATTGTCAGATTTATACAGCCGCCTGGAGTGGCTTCCTAAAAGCACCGCTCCCTTCATTCTAGGTAACTTCATTGACAACATCATCCGCCTGGCACCCCTCCAGCCCTAGCCCTTCCTTAAACCAGGCGCCCATCCTACCACCTAAGATCTGGGACAAACCAGGAATGCCTGGTTCCTAGAACCTGCACCTCATGGGGATCGGACCTTCTACACATATGCTCCAAACTCTGAACTCGCCTCCCTGAGTCCACTCTGTCCTCCTCCTCCCATCCAAGCTTTAAAGCCTCCTCTGGAACTTCCTGAAACCTTCCTCCCCTGCCCTTGCTCCTCGTAGCCTCTACTCCACTGCCCCTCTCCTCCCTTCAACCCAGTTGGGTAGGGGCCTCAGCGCTACTTGCACTTCTTCAGTAACTGGCCAGGAATCCTGGACTTGACCACCTGCCTAGGGCTCCTCCCTTCCCCCCTGCAGGCACTTACCATTGTCTTTGTTTCTGTTTTACTCTGCTGTTCACCTCCTAATTATATCCCGTATGCCCCATTTTATTGTAATGCACTGTGCCAACCTTGTCCTAGAGCCAGCCTTGAAATGCCTGTTATTTTTGGTATTTTCTTGACTCCTCTACTGTCCATGTATGAACTTGGTGCCAACCTTGCTCTAGAGCCAGCCTTGAAATTGCCTGTTTATTTCCTATGTAATTTTCTCCATCCCTCAACTGTCTATGAATGTATTTTGTGCCCACCTTGCTCTAGAGCCAGTCCTGAATTGCCTGTTTATTTCCTATGTATTTCTTTCGATTCCTCAACTGTTTATGTATGAAGTTTTCATCTGTAACTCTCCCGGGTCGCACCTGAAAATAGGCACTTGGCTGTCTAGTGTGCTTACCTGGTTAACAAAAGCAAATAAATAAATGAATAAACTATATCACTGCACTGATAGGCCTGGGTCACTAGTGCTGGTAGCTCTATCACTGTGCTGATAGGCCTGGGTCACTAGTGCTAGTAGTTCTATCACTGCACTGATAGGCCTGGGTCACTAGTGCTGGTAGCACTATCACTGCACTGACAGGCATGGGTCACTAGTGCTGGTAGCTCTTTCACTGTACTGACAGGCCTGGGTCACTAGTGCTGGTAGATCTATCACTGTGCTGATAGGCCTGGGTCACTAGTGCTAGTAGTTCTATAACTGCACTGATAGGCCTGGGTCACTAGTGCTGGTAGCCCTATCACTGCACTGATACACCTGGGTCACTAGTGCTGGTAGCCTTATCACTGTACTGATAGGCCAGCAGTATATCACTTCCATGTGCTGGCATAACGGGGCACAAACCCAGCAGATAAATTTGCAACTGAGAATAGAGCAAACTGTTTTTATGCACTGGCCTCCACGATAAGGACATATATCAGAATACAGAAAACTGATTAAATAGAGATTGTGATGTTTAAATATTATATTTCAATGTTCTCTAGGTTACTGGAAAATTGTTTTAACAAAGACAGTTATGGAGTGTGCCCTCCTACAGTCTTTTAACCATGCCGGTGTACAATTTTGTGGTTTGATAACTGTCACATGTAATGATAGGGAGGCAGTATAGTGCAGTGGTTTAAGGCTCTGAGCTGCAAATCTGGAGACCTGGGTTTGAATACCACAGCCCCCACCTGCATAGTGTATGACACTGAGCAAGTCACTTAACTTGTCTGTGCTCCCAGGTCACACCTGTAAACAAACTTTTAGCTTAGTATGCCGCTCCTGGTTAAATAATTGGGGGGAAAGAAAAAAAGCATTTTTGTAGAGAAAAGTAAATCTCATCTGGCAAGCAGAAGAGCCAGTCACTAAAAATACAAAGCATGTTAGTTGAAAGGCCTAAAAGCAGAGAATACCATTAACCACAGTTATTGTGGTATAAGAAAGTGCCCATTGTACCTCTACTTGACTTCCAATGCCGTGATATCCCTACATGCCAGTAGCGTGGTATAGTACTATTGTGTTACAAATACTATTTTTAAAAACCTAGACCATGAACACAAAATAAAATTTCTTTTGAGCCAGCTCATTAACACAGCGGCAGCGTTTCTAGCAAACACGTGCAAGCAAACATTTGGCACTGACCGATGCTTGTTTATTACGTAGCTTATACAGAGCTACATTTGTCATAATTTAGTCATTATACAGGTAGAATAATGGAACACTTGGTGGAAACTAGGGGTTTTTGCCTTCTCTCAGCATGGTTTATGAGAGGCAGATCGTGCCAAACCAACCTGATCAGCTTCTTTGAGTGGGTAACCAGGGAGGTGAACAGGAGAAGATCAGTGTGTGTAGTCTGTCTGGCACTGAGCAAGGCTTTTGATGCTGTAGTATGTGACAAGCTTCTGGGCAAAGTATGCCACTGTGGTATACGAGACATACCCAAGGTGGATTGCTAACTGACCTGGGGCAGGAAGCAGAGGAGGGTGGTGGTGAATGGGCACTTCTCTGAGTAGCTAAATGTACTCGGTAGCTGTTACACATTTTCATTAACAATGTAGAAGCTGGTGTCTCCAGCCGACTGCTTAAGATCGCTGATGACACAAAGCTGGCCAGGGTGGTGACTCCCTTGAGGATGGGGACAGACTTCAGGAGGACCTGAACAAATTGGGTGACTGGCCAGAGTCCTGGAGTCTCAGAGTCAGTGTAGCCAAATGTAAGGTGCTACATTTGGGAAGTAAAAACAGAGGTAGGACCTACACACTGTGTGGGGTTCCTGCTACAGTGGAGGAGGCAAATGACTTAGTAATCACAAAAGAAAAATGACTGAAGCATGACAAACGGTGTGCAACTTCCAGCAAAGGTGCCAGAAGAATACTGGGATACATCAAAAGGGATGAACAACAGGGTAGGGGAAGTAACCCTGTCACGTTACAAGGCCCTAGACAGACTCCACCGGAGCACTCCATGTCATTCTGGATTCTGCAATACAAAAAGTACATTGAAGCAGTCAAGAGGATGCAATGTGGGGACACCAAAATAATCATAAGTACGGGGGACAAAAGGCTCCAAGGAGAGGCATGAGGCCCTTTACATGTTCACCCTGGAGAAAAGGAGGTTGAGAGAGGACATGATGGTAATCTTTCTGCTAACCAAAGGACAACGACCAAAATGAAAATGAGATGTTTCATCTGGTGCCCTCCAGAAGGACACATGGACATATCCTGAAGTTCTGATGTTTTAAATTCAGGGGTAACATTAGGATGCACTTTTTTCCCCAAATAGCGGAGAACCTGTGGACTGGCCTACCAGCAGAGATTGTTCAGAACTACAAGGTAAGTCTGGACACATTTTTGCTTATCTGCACACCCTCCATGGCAATTACCTGCCAGCTGTGGCATGACTGTAACATGCTGCCACAGCCCTCCAGTCCATTAGGGAGGGCTGGGGCAGCAATTGGGGGGATTGTCCTTTTAAACTGATTCCCTGGGATGAGCAGCTTCCCACAATCCCCTCCTCTGCGGGGAGTAGGGGATCCATTCCTGGACCAGTATGAACATCCGATTAGATGTCCACCTGTGTTCACTGATCCATCCCCCATGCACCAGTGTGTTGGGGAGGTGAGGCCGCAGACAGGTTCCCTGTGGTGCTCAGCAGTTATGAATGCTGTGCCACATGTACCTGTTCATCGGTACAGACCTGCATGGGCAGGGTACGTGCCTATTGTGCATACCCTCTCCACATTGGTGCATAGGTACCAATGTGAATGGTAACTTGATTGTTAAAGTAGAATGTTGCCACTTTAGAATGCCAGTGGCAACCCCTAGTAACTATGGTTACTATAGAAACATAGAATTTGACTGGAGATAAGGACTGCTTGGCTCACATAGTCTGCCCATTTCCCTACCTAATGGATAAGCTGCAGATACTAGTTAACCAACAGCCTAGTTCCTCCTACCCCCCACTAGAATTGCCTTATGTCTGTCCCATGCATTCTTGAATTCCCCCACAGTTTTTGATTCCACGATCTCCTCAGGAAGGCTGTTCCATGCATCCACAACCCTCTTTGTGAAGAAATACTTCCTCACATTACCTCTGAGCCATCCCTCCTCTATCTTCAAATTGTGCCCCTTTGCTCTTGCACATCTCTTTTTCTGAAAGATGCTACCCTCTTGGACTTTGTTGATTCCTTTGAGGTATTTGAAAGTTTCAATCATGTCCCTCTCTCCCTCTTTTCCTCAAAGCTATATATCTTAAGCTCCTTTAGTCTTTCTTCATATGTCTCCTGGTGCAGACCCTGCACTATTTTGGTTGCCCTCCTCTGGACAGCCTCCACCCTGTCTATGTCTTTGAGGAGATGGGGTCTCCAGAACTGTACACAGTACTCCAAATGTGGTCTTACCAACTGTCTGTATAGAGAGCCAACAACTTCCTGTTTTCTACTGGTCATGCCTCTCCCTATGCATCCCAGTATCCCCCCAGCTCTCCTTACTGCCCTCTCACATTGCTGGCCCACCTTTAGATCATCTGACATGACTACCCCCAGGTCCCTTTCCATTTTTGTTGTTGTCAGTATCTCACTCCCCCACCCAATGTGTACTCTTCCCCTGGGTTTTTGTTTCCCAGGTGCATTATTTTGCACTTCTTTGCATTGAATCTAAGCTGCCATACATTTAACCATTCCTCCAACCTTGCCAAGTCTCTTCATCATTTCCACCCCACCTTGCATATCAACCCTGCTGCAGATCTTTGTGTCATCTGCAAAGAGACATACTTTCCCTTCCAGTCCCTCTGCAATGTCACTTATAAAGACACTGAAAAAGACCGGCCCCAGTACTGAACCCTGCGGTACCGCAATAGTAACCCTCCTTTCTTCACTGTGGACTCCATTTACTATTACCCACTGTGTCCTGTTGTCCAGCCAGTGTTTTACCCAGGCTATCACCCTGGGACCCATTCCAAGGCTGGATAATTTGTTTATTATTTTGTGTGGGACTGTGTCAAATGGCGTGCTAAAGTCTAGGTAGGTCATATCCACAGCCCCTCCCTGGTCTACTACTTTGGTCACCCAGTCAAAGAAATCTATTAGATTTGTCTGACATGACCTTCCCGCTGTGAATCCGTGCTGCCTTGGGTCCTGTGCTCCACTGGCCTCTAGGTACTCAACAATTCTTTCCTTCAGAAGTGGTTCCATCATTTTCCCTACCACTGGTGTCAAACTGACAGGTCTGTAGTTTCCTGCCTCTGTCTTGCTCCCACTTTTGTGAAGGGGAATCACATCCGCCTTCCTCCAGTCCTCAGGTACCATACCATCCTCCCATGATTTATTAAAAAGGGTAGTCATTGGTGTCACTAGTTCTTCCCTTAGTTCTTTTAGAATCCTGGGATATAGATACAGTTTGCAGATTGCTGATGTCATGAAGGAATGCAGAATACAAGTGAATTCTTGGATCAAGTTGTTGAAAATCACTTGTTTCCGATTATGGTTGCAAAGCCGTGTGAGGAAATCATTAAAGATTTGAATCAAACCAGCTGGGGAACCATTGTGGAAGAACCTGAAAATGCCTTTCCATTGTTTGAGGTACACTGACTACATGATCAAGTCTGCTTTATTTGACAGAGTGATTTGTATCTGTTAATCTATTGCGTGATGGTGGGCATGTTGAGATGAAGACCAGCAATGACTGCTCTGCCTTGAGGTATGATACACATAGCAAAGTCCATCAAACCCTAGAGAGAAAAGAGCTCTCTTTTCTCTCATGAAGTTCTGAAACTGAGGGATGAGATGGTAAATAAAACTCCAGCTTAATTTTTTTTTGGTGGGGGGGGGTTGTCTGACATCCATTCATGCACAATCACAGGTGATACCCAGGCATTCTATCTTGGTTGCTGGTTCAGCCATCTTCTCAGGAGAGAGGCAAATGCCCAAAAAACAAAAAGCGATTGAATAAAGTGCAAAAGGCTTAACACTGATGGAGACGTTGGATAATCTACCAGAAGGTAGTTCTTGAGATGAATGACAAATAAGACAATGGCAAACATTCAATAGAATCCCAACAGACTGCTTCACATAGTAGATTGAACACTTTGGGGCTACTTCTGCAGCCAAATGTTAACCGTATTGCACAGATAATTGGCCTTCCCAATGGACCCCATTAAAATGCCATAAGGAGGGATGGACTGGAAGAAGTTTGAAAGCATCCATAATGTCAGTTTTAGAAAGCAAGATGCCTTTACCAGCTTTTGATGAGGGCTATGGTGTTGTCTACACAAGCATATCTGAGGGGACTTCTTCAGGTGGAATGAGAACATTGATACTGGATGTTGGCACCTCATGTTCTGCTACTTCCTGGACACAGCAGAACTGTGAGGTGCCAACAGATCAGGGACAAGTCTTTCATTCAGGGTTAATCTGCACATAGCAATGCCAAGCAGACTTATTCGGAAAATAGGAAATGGTGTCAGTATGAATAGGCTGTTCATAAATCTGGTGATAATAAATATGAGCAGACTTGATGGGCCGTTGGTCTCCTTCTGCTGTCAGATTCTATGTTTGTGTCATGAAGCCTTTAGAGAGCTCTTTCTGAAGCAGGGTTAGAGTGGTCTCAGGCTCTTGAATAACTGATAGCATATTGGGAGAAAGGTAAGATTCCTGAGGAGACGCTTGATTGCCTGCGTCTAAACCATCCATGAAGCCTTGAGTCAAGTATTGTATACACTGTTGATTAGGCTACATGGATAGAGATCCTGCAGATGATGGATAACACTTGGTGTGGATGGCTGACTCAAAAGTCAGGATGATGATTGTTGAGAAAGCTGGACATAACAAACAGTTTTGACGTGGGCACCACCACAATTACTACATACACGAAGCAGACAGTAGGAAGAAAAGATGCATCCCTAATCATACAATTGTTGCAGATTGTTCTACCAGATGTAAGGATGATTTGTCTGCGTACTTGCTCGTAAAGTGTCTTGGGGCAAAAAATACTTGAGGTGCCATGGATGACTATCAGGAGGAAGAGGCTGGATATTCTGACACTGTTACAGGACATAGAGATGATTGATAGGTTAAGGAGTTGCAACTTGACCCCTCAGCTTGACCTTGAGCACCACATCCACAATGTGTGTCAAGCTGTCAACTGGAAATTGGGTCTAGTTTACAGGGCAAAGAATAATCTCACTTCAGCTGCTCACCTAGCACTGGCCAGAGGTGTGTTTCTACCATCTGTATGCTATGGGCTTCTTCTGTTTGCTCGTACTTCCAAAGTCCACCTTACTAGGTGGACCATAGCCTACAATAACATTTGCCATTTTGCTCTTGCAGCCCCTCGTCTCACTCACCATTATGATCTGCATAGTAAGCTTGACTAGTTCTTTCTGCCCAACTACCTAAATTTTGCTTTGGGCTGTTTCACAGGTAAGGTGATGGCCACTGGCACCCCTGCCCCGGACTGGCGGAGCTCCTTGTGCCTGCTGCCTCCTCTGTCTACTTCCTCAGGTCTCTGGGCCCTGCTATCCTTAAGGTTCCTGCTACACATACTCAATTGGGGGACAGAGATTTTGCTTCAAGTGCCCCCAGATTATGGAACTCCTTTCCTGCCCAGATCCGTTCCTTCCCCTCCCATGTATGCTTATGAACCTCCCTATGGAAACACTTGAAGCGCTCCTCTGCATGTGACTGTCTCAAACCTCCCTGATTACCCTGGTCCCCTGCACTGTACTCGAGTGTATTCATTTCCTGTACTTTGGCTTTGGTTCTGTTGTGGTAGCCTGCCTGCCCGGGTGTGGCCTTGTGTAAAATCTGTAAATATCTCCGCTCTCTGGTGCCTGCATTTGCCTTGACTGTTACGCTTCTAGGAATCCTGTACTGTATATATTTGTGTAGAACATTGCCTGAGTGATGCTGTATTTAGTTTAAATTTGACTGTACCACTTGTATAATTCCGAGTTATCTTATTGTGTATGTTATGCCTCTCCTAGCTCCTGTGTATCTGCCTTACTTATGTCAAATTGTACTGTGTATGAACTCATAAGTCCTGTACTCTCCCGGGTTGTACCTGAAAATAGGCATATGTTTTGTCTAGTGTACTTACCTGGTTAACAAAAGCTAAATAAATAAATAAATAACACTAAACAAGAACTGCGTGTTGGCAGGGTGCAGCTGTTGGTATTAGGGAGACTCACCACACCTGGAGGCATAAGTCTGAGAAGAACTTTTTTTGCCACACCCAGGCGGGCAGGCTACCACAGCAGGACCAAAGCCAAAGTACAGGAAATGCATACAGTTGAGTACAGCTCTGTTACCTCCATTGTCGACTACGGTCTTGCAATCTATGGCTCTGCCTCCTCTACTGCCCTAAAGAGGATATCAGTGACTCTTAACAAAGCCTGCAGAATTCTCACTGGGGCAGAACGAACTTACGCACACCTATGACCTTTACATCAAGGCTGGATGGCTACCTCTGATAAGTAGAATACAATACCAAACCTGTCTTATTGCAAAAAAAGTTCTTCTCGGACTTATACCTCCAGGTGTGGTGAGTCTCCTTATTACCAACAGCTGCACCCTGCCAACATGCAGTTCTCAATCCCAGACTTTCCAGGTCCCCTGGCTCCGGACCTCACTGGGTCAGAGATCCTTCATGTATAGGGCCCCTCTGTGGTTCAATACGCTTAACAAAGAATCACTTGCTGTTACTACGCTAAGCCCCTTTAAAAGGCAACTGCGTCTATTCCTCCCCACTACCTCACACTGTGACTGCCTCCCCTAAGCCATGGTCATCACCCTCACCTTTGTTGGATCTGTTATCAGCCTTTGCAACCCTGCCTTTGTGGCACCAGCCCACCCTTACTCTGCCCCCCACCCTCTCATCCCCTCTTTGACCCACTCATACCATTGGCCACTGGCCCCTGTCCCTTCTCTCTTTCATCCCTGTTCTGACAATGGCACCTTCAAGCCGGTTTCCTCTTGACTCCTTCTAACCAAGTATACTGTTTCACCTGGATACTGTAAATAAGTTAGCTAGTATTGTTCTACTCTAACATGTTGACTGAACTATTTATGTAAAAGTAATCTGTATGTTACGACTGTTACCATTGTTTTCCCATTGCTGTATGTTGCCCCTCATCCTCCGACGTGGAACCTTTGTAAACGAGCAGTTCCTGCTCAAAGGTACTTGTAATCCTAGAATTTAATAAATAAATAAATAAAAATAAATAAAGTGCCCACTGCCCCATGAAGTAACAACAGAAAAGCATGTTACTGAGTGCTGCCCAGTTCAGTCTAGTTGAATAGAAGCAGGTAAGCATCTTGCTTGGCAGAACAGACTCGATGATGATCATAAAAGGAAGTTTCACCACATTTGATAAACAGATCGACAGTGAGACAGAGTTAGGAGTCCAGTTCGATGTGTCTTGCTGGGAAGCTTCACAAAAGAGACTTTGTAGTTGCCAGAAGCAGCTACAAATTCAGGGACCATTAACTTTTTCAAGAGATGAGGATGCTCTGTTTTAAGGAAAACCAAAATATCTGTACAGGTGATCACCTTGTTTTCCAGTGTATCTTGTGAGGCTATGAGTAAGACAGTGACATTCACATCTTTGCCATTGATAATATCCTTATTAATATGAGATGGAATCAAAGTAGCTGAACAGGAAGTAATGATAGTAGAAGGCTACATGGGACACATAGAATTACCAAGTGATTGGGATAGTATGGCAGATAAGGAAGACAGTGTGGGTGTCGGGGATTAAATTAGGGAGGAAGCCACAGGAACTTGGAGACATCAATGTGCGGTGGTCATTCTGCACCGTGACAACTCACTCTGGGCTATGAGCTCCAGCATCAGTTGCCTCCCTGAACAATTAGTTCCCATGTCACACCCCCCTGGAATTTTTTTCTATTATATTTATGCTGGGAGTGAATTGCCAGGTGATGACTTGTTCAGGGACGTGGCTTATGCCAGTGCTCACAGGATGGAGTAACGTATCGTGGACCGGATTAACTGGCTCAAACTGTCGTGTAACCCAGGAACTCAATTCCACCACCTCTTAAAAAATTGTATGACAGTTCCACCACCTCTGTCATCTTTCTCCATTGACTGCTATAGGAGAGATCCCCCCAGAAGTGATGGTTCCACCACCTAGAAATCTAGATGGGAGAGTTCCCCCCACCTAAACATTTCCAATATTTAACTACTAGTGGGTGTTACTGACATGATGCTGTCTGGAGGCAGGTTAGGATCTGCAACAGGCATGTTCTGATGTAGTGTGGAAAAAATTGGTTGGGAAGTCAAGAGACTTGGCTTAGGATTGCTGGAAGGTATTGAATGGAGAGGCATCTTGGCTTCTATCATAGCGACCTTTGTTTCCAGCTGAGTGACAGATGATTTGATCCAAAGCATAAACTCTTTGTGCTCTGAGGCCAAGTTGGGAGGTGGCAAAGCTCTCAGATAATCAGGAATAGTATTGGCTTGTCTGGATGCCAGATAAAGGCAAAAGAGTTGCTTTTTCTTGGCTAAAACAGCAAAAAGAATGCCCATGGACTGGAAAATAAGCATTAGCCTTGAGGAAGTTCACTCCTTGTATTTTGGAGAAGCACATTTGCAGCTTCTTTTAGGAGGCGTTGAAGGTGTTCAGGAAGTTGGAATAAGTCCAAAAGGTCAGGCTCCAGTTCCAAAGAAATGGGATGAGCCACGGTGAACCTGGTTTGAGGAAGTAGAGCAATATAGAAATGTATGGGTGTTAGAACCATGGTTAGTAACCATGCTAGCGATCGTTAAAACTTCTTTGATGAAATTGACACATTTGGTAGTACAAAACCTCCAATAATTTTTTTGTCAAGTGGTAGCTGTGCTGAGTGCCAGGGTAGCTCACCCAAACGTAATGGAAGGGAATGCTGCAGGGGCTACCTAACAGTACCTGCTGTTTGTTTCAATCACATTAACTACAAGCTTCTGCCCTGAAGACTGGTTGATGCATTCTTATGGCTTGCAAGAAAGTGTTGTGGCTATGAGCATGTAGCATGCTGCAGAGCTGGTAGAAACACTTATTTTCATTGGAAAAGCCACTGGAGGTGTTTACATATGAACTGCAAAGAAAAGGGATGCTAGAGTTGTTATGCTGCACAACCTTACACAGCAGTAAGCAGTTTCTTCTTAAACAGCTCACTGAGTGTGAGGGCCACTGCGCAAACACTGCTCCATGGATGCAGAATTGGTTGAGGAGTAGCTAGGGTGAGTCATGTGCCAGTGCTATGCTTGCTCAGAGAGGAGATTCGTGGTCATCCCAGAGGGACTGATGGCAAAGGGAGAGGGCAGGAGGCCTGCTGTTTCTCTGGGAGTGCACGGCAGCCCAAATGTCATGTACACGACTACAGCGATCAGGATCTAAACGAGGCTGGAAGGTAGGCAAGGCTTCAAAACACTGAGGAAGCGAGTGCTGTAAATGGAAGATAGAATATCCCTCAAAGGAAATGTGGCATTCAAGTGACTGGGCTCTCAGCGAAAATATGGCCAGCCCAGAGGGGCTGGAAGTGATGCATTTTAAAATGGTCTTGGTTGGAAGATCCCATCATGGGCATCTCCAATGGTAATCCATTAATGTGCCAACAGAATATTGCTGCAGGAAGACCGTTGGGGCAATAATGTCAGACGCATCTTGTGTTTTTTGCCAGTGGGCACTGTTGCTGATATCTGGGTCGACCTTCTGGGGTAACCCGAAGTTTGTTATTTAAATATATGGGGTGATGTGGGGGGCATAGTCCCCCACAAATGCTGTCACTGCAACTGCCAGATGGCAAATTGTGGCAGTGCTCTGCTGGGTGTTGGCCAAGTACTGGCGACATAATTTAAGCCGGCAACTTGGTTGTCACTACGGCATTGGTGAACCTCTCCACTGAACTGTGGGCCTCTGCTTTGCCAGTATGATATCACATCCATGAATAACAGCTTCTCAGTTGAAAATAACAAGGATTTTAATGCCACTGAATGTGGGCGGCCATGCAATTTATTCAAATTATTTTTCCATTGGAAGTGAAAGCTGAGAGGACACATGATGATGGTGCTCAGAATACTAGAAGGAATCAGCAGGTGGCTGGCCCACTGGCACAGTGGTAGACCTTCCACTTGCGGTACCAGCGACCTGGTTACAGGAGCACCCTCGGGAACTGGAGGGTCGGCCAGGGGGAGGTGGTTTGAGCATCCCATGGACTGCTCTCCTCCTCTGGGGTGAGTGGTAGGGATGGACCGCTGTGCTACTGTTTTCTGGCTGAGGATGGGAGCTGGTGCACTGAATGGCCAGAACTTGGGGTTGGCGCGGGCAGATGTCCGATGTAACAGTGTCACTGATATCACTGCATGCTCATGCCATGGGGGCACAAGGGAAAAATTCTCCGGTGTGTATGACGACTGGTCCTGACGATGCTGCACTGTGGGCACTCAGCTGCTCCCCCCCCCAAATCTAGACCCTGGTTCTTCCGTGGTGGCGGTGTATGTACCCGCCATGAAGTGGCTTCCCAGGAGGAATGGAGGAAGGGATCAAGCATGAGCACTGTGAGCGGTGTGGTGCCAGTGGACCAGTCCGACAAGAGGCACCACAGGCAACACCCCCCACCATGGAGGGAATAAACAAATTAAGAAAAAAGAAAAAGAAGGAATGAGCAGGGTGGAGCATACAAAGCCATTTAGGCTGGTGAGTGCTGGCAGAACTAGAGGGCATGTACTCAAAATGGGGTCCAAGATTATTGGAAAGGCTAGAAAGCATTACTTTGTACTGAGGGCAATTAACGTGGAATAGCCTAATAGTGAGACTGTGGAAGCTTACACTGCGCAGGCTCTCAGAGTAGTACTAGATAGATTCCTGATGGAGGGTTACAGAGCATGAGTGGTGGTGTCATTCCTGTAGTTAAGCTTGGCTTTGTGTGAATATTCAAACTGGGGAATAGTCACTGCTATGTCACAGGAGGGGCAGACAAAATGGACACAGCCCCTTCTGTTGCCACAATACTATGTTACTGTGTAGACTGGAATGGTGTTGCAATGATTTCAGGGCCTCACAGGCCCTGGCAGCGTACAGTGGAACTGGAGAGAACAAATTACTCACTCTGACAGGGGTCCTGCTGAGCTGTTTAGAAAACACAGGATACTCTCTCTCTCTGTTTTTTTTTTCTTGGCAAGGTTTAAAAAAATAAAAAGAGAGACTTCAGCATTTTCTTTGGAGTTGTACAGGATCTCTGTCAGCATGAGCGATTTCTTCTCCCCAGGCTCACCATATGACACACCATCTGAGCTGGCGAGGCACTGTGACATCAACACAGTTCTCATCCTGTTCACTAAATGGAGACCTCTTAGGGGCTCATACATCACTATTTCCGAAGGTTTCTTGTTTACATATATGGAATCCCTCTTTTCATGGTGGAGTCAGGCTTTTTTTCCAGCCTACCCATTTCAAAAGCCCCTCTTTGACACTGGAGTCGTTACCAGTGCCACTGGCCCCTAGTACCCGCCAGATTCTCCATGTGTCATGGACTTTCTCCCGGGACTTTCTACTGTAAGTGTGGCAGGCCAGCAGCAACTACAGCTGGAACAAGGGCTGTACCAATAACTGTAAGGACCCCCTGCAAAATATTTTGTGGGGCCCTACCTCCCCACCAATAAGTATGAAATAACCATTAGCATATATAAAATATTTATAGTGTAGGTCCTTGTGCATAAGTCCTGCTGAGTGCATTATTTTGGCAATGCTGCCCCCTGTTCCCTTTGCTGGCACCAAGATCAAGGAACTAAATAACGTAATTTGTCCCTGCTCCTCCTAAGGACACCCACATCAATATCAGATATTTTGAATACTGGGCCCTATTGTTTCTTTGTTCTTTACTACATTACCCCATGAAGACCGAGTTAGAATTTGTAGCACAACCCTCACTGTTGACAGCCCCAATTTGAAATGGTTAAACAATGTAGAAAAAGAATGCTGCAAATTTGTCTGAGACAATAAAAGGTTTTCTTAATGCTGAACTCTGAGGCAGTGGGCCCCTGACAGTGCAGGCCCTACTGCAACTGCATCTTTGTCACCCCAGGTGAAAGCCTCTGGAGCCATCCAAACTGGGATGGAGAACCCGGCGTTCTGAGCACTACAGTTGGGGGAGGAGACATACAGCATCATCTGTCTGAACTTCAACCATTTTCCTTTGTTCTCCCAAACTCATTTGGCACTGGGCATGGCTCATAGCTGGAGTTCTGAACCAAGATCTCCCACCTGGCACTGGCCCTCTCTTCATCAGTGTGGGACTGGATGTCCTGATACCCTTGTGTCAGGCATCAGCATCCCATGTCATCATGGAACCAGCCACACACCCCAAAACTGGACCAGGTCACACGATTCCCCTTCTTTCTGGGTAACAGAGGGTAGTTGGGCAGTGACCTGAGCCATCCATCCCAAAGCAGGAAGCATCCAAGGCTAACACTTGCTCCAGCCTCTGTCACACGACATGCAAAGACCCAAGCTTGGATACAAATCCAAGCTCTTGAAATGGACCATTGGGTGACCCAAATCATATTCTTTGTGTTAAATTGTTTATTAAGCATTAATTAACACATAAACATAATGTAATCCATTGATATTCATAATAGAAACATAGAAACATAGACTTTGATGACAGATACTGTAAGGACTGCTTGGCCCACCCAGTCTGCCCATTGCCCTACCTATAGGATAAGCTGCAGATTCTAGTTAACCAACAGCCTACTTCCTCCAACCCCCCACTATAATTGCCTTATGTCTGTCTAATGCTGCCCCTGTTTCCATCTTTTCCATTTCACAGTAAAGCATCTATCAACAGTCATACTGTTACAATCGTATAAATCACGGCTGTCCAGTCATTATCTAAGTCCTGCCAAGTCCATTAAATAGAGTTCAGATATCTCTCATCTGCTAGGGGCAGATAGTGTATTATTATTTTTTATGTTGTCTTGTGCGTGCGCAAGCAACATCTTGCGGTAGTAGCACATTCAGAGGTGTGTCAGTGTTGGCGAATGCAGGGAACGCTTTAATGGGTGCGTCCCTCAGCCACCAATTAATGAGCATGCTATCGATGACAGTAGTTTCAAAGAGAACCACTGAGTTGAAAGAAACTTGTTGCTCCAGTGAGGTGCAGTTTCCTCATTGGAGCATCAGATGACAAGGTTCCATCACATGCCTTTCCTGGTGAAACATTCCAATAAATATGGCGACTGCTGCCACCGCCACACAATCCCCATAAAGCCGACATTGGGGATGCCCAGTCCTCATGTTGGCATGTCCCCCCCAGTTCAATTTGTTTGCCAATGGGGATGCCCAGTAGCCATCGACATCATGTACTTTCTTTGCGATGTGGGAGTGCTTAATCCCGTCGGCATCATATCCCAAACTGGTGGCACACTGGGAACCCCAGTGTGCCCAAATCATTTTTTTACCTGTAAATAAAGAAACCATCCCCTGAAATCCGTTTTTTTCCTGTAAAAAAGTGGTCTCTCATCATCCACACCGCTCCCCTCTCTAATCCCATCCACCCTCTGTGCACCCACTCCCTCACCACCTTCACCCCATCACCCCATACTTACCTCCAGAGGGCCGGTGCTGTGATCTTCTGTGGAGTGGGAACACGTCTGAACTCTTCAAAAGCTGACCGGGAACTGAACAAAATGCAGTAAGCTTTATAATGGCAGGCAATGGGGGGGTTCAACTTAGGTGGATATCTCAGCCATTTTTGGGAATTTTGGTACCAGATTTTCAACATGGGGTTCTTGGGACACCACCTCATGAACACATGCACTATCATCTTGTTACTCGATCCCAAAAGGTGATTTCGCTGTCACTGCATGGAATCACCTTTTTGGACCGATTAATCAACAACAGTACCTCTGTTCATGAGGCGGTGTCCCAAAAGCCCATGTTGCAACTCTGGTGAACAGATTCAAAAATGATTGCTATGCTGCGTTTTGTGCAGTTTCCATGCACTGCCGTAACTTTGACAATTTTAATATTTTCACTCCAGATTTTCAGCATTGCCATTTTTGCACATCTCCTTATGAACAGTACAGCTGTCATTTTTCACATCCTCCCCGAAATGTGTTTTCACACCAGTGGTGTTGTGGTAAATCAACTTTCAGGACAGATTAACAAAATCAGTGCCACTGTTCATGAGGGGAGGTCCCAAAATGCCTATGTTGAAAATGTGGTGAAAAAAGTCCAAAAAAATGACTATGTCACGAGCGTGCGTCGCGCAGTTTCCACACATACCCATAACTTCAGAATTTTAATATTTTCCTCCAGATTTTCAACATTGCCATTTTGCATACCTCATTGTGAACAGTATAGCTGTCATTTTCACATCCTGCCTGAAACATGTTTTAGCACTGTGGTGCATGATGGAACGATCGCTGTCCAAAATCAACTTTTGGGACAGAGTAACAAAATCACAGTGCCACTGTTCATGAGAAAAGGTCCCAAAATGGCCATGTTGAAAATCTGATAAAAAAAATCCCCCAAATGACCGCATTACGGGCGTGCGTTGCGCAGTATCTATGCACACTCGTAAGTTTGTAAATTTTTCATATTTTCACTCCAGATTTTCAACATTGCCATTTTTTTTACACCACCTCATGAACATTACAGCTGTCATTTTTCACATCCTGCTGAAATGTGTTTCCGCACCTATGGCTTCCAATGGCACAGTTGCTGTGTGAAAGCACCTTTCAGGATTGAGTAACAAAATGATAGCACCACTGTTCATGAGGTAGGGTCCCAAAAAGACACTGTTAAAAATATGGAGTGAAAATACCAACAAACGCCCAGGGTATTAAGTCTTCCAACCATACACCCACCCTGTAGAGACTGACAGATGTCAGGGATGTAACTTGGGTTCATTGGCCATCGTGTGCCACATGTGCGAAAACACATTTTGGGCAGGATGTGAAAAATGACAGCTATGCTGTTCGTAAGAAGGTGTGAAAAAGTGGCAATGTTGAAAATCTGGAGTGAAAATATAAAAAATTGTCAAAGTTATGAGCATGCTTGGAAACTGTACAACGCATGCTCGTAACACAGTCATTTTTGGAATTTTTTCACCAAATTTGCAACATAGGCTTTTTGATAGCCCACCTCATAAACAGTGGCACTGTCGTTTCATTAATTGATCCCAAAAGGTGATTCCATGCAGTGACCGTAAAATCACCTTTCGGGACTGAATAACGAAATAACAGTGGCTGATTTCATGAGGTGGTGTCCCAAGAACCCCATGTTGAAAATATGGAGCCAAAAGTCAAACAAATGGCCAAGATATCCACCTAAGTTGAAACCCCCCCATTTATGCCATTATATAGCTTACTGGTATTTCTTCGGTTCGCGGTTGGCTTTGAAGAGTGCAGATGTGTTCCCGCTCCACCGAAGATTGCCGCGCTGACCTCTGGAGGTAAGTATGGAGTGAGGGGTGTGTGTGGGGAGATGGGGTGCACAGAGGGTGGGTGCAGGTTGGAAGAGGGGGTGCCACAGACAACGAGGGACCATTTTCTTGTTTTGCAGGGGGAAACAAAAAAACTTTGGGGAAAGATTTTTGTTTTTACAGGTGACACTGACATTTGGGCACACTGGAGTGGGCTCCCAGTGTGCCACCTGTTTTTTTTTTTTCCGGTGGGCTGGAACCAATGGGTATTGGGCACCCCGTCGGCAAATAAAGTGTGTCTGTGTTGGGGGGTCCTGATGCCGAGGGGGATGGGGCACCTCTGTCGGCAGACAAATAAAACAAGGGGGGCATTATGCTGACTGGGATTGGGCACCCTCATTGGCAAACAAACTGAACTGGGGAGGGAGCATGCCAACAGACAGATTGGGCACCCCCAAAGTCGGCTTTCTAGGTATTGCGAGAGGCAGACAGCGAGAGCCGCCACCATGTTTATTATCTGTTTCACCAGGAATGGCACATAATGGAGGCGTGTCAGATCTGCCGCTGCAATGATGAACCTGTCTCTCATTGCAGTGGCGGATTTCTTTCAAGTTGGTGGCACTCTCTGAAACTGCTGTCATCGGCAGCATGCTCACTAGGGCTGTGTGAATACTGAATATTATTTCCCGAATACCATGAATATTAGGGCTTCCGAATATTCAGAAGCCCTTCCCGAATAAAGGATTATTCGGGAGGTATTCGTATTCAGCTGCACAGCCCTAGAATCCCACCCTTCTACCCACCCAGCAGTGCCAGCACCTGCAATTTATTTATTTATTCTTCAGAAAAAAAGTTTTAAAGGGGACCGGCACAACCCGCCGCCTCCACGGCTGGCCCCTATCTTTATGTACCAAAGTAAAATGACAGCATGGTGAAAAAAAAAAAGAGCAATCTCCCCCCCCCAGAACAACAACCTCCTACCCAGCCAGCAAATGCAATTTATTTATTTTTCTCAAGAAAAAAAGTTTTAAGTGGGACTGGCACAACCCACCCACCTCCACGGCCAGCCCCCATCTTATGAACTAAAGTAAAGTGAAATCCCACCCTCCTACCCTCCTTCCCACCCTGTAATGCCAGTGCCCACAATGTATTTATTTATTTTTGCAAAAAAAAAGTTTTAAAGGTGACCGCCCGACATAGCCCACCTGCCTCCATGGCCGGCACCCATCTTAAAGTAAACCCACCTGAAAGAAAGGGACATACTCTGGGAGAAGGCGAGAAACACAGGTAGCAAGCATGACTACCAGTGTTATAGAACAGCCAGGAATCGCTGCACCAAGCTAATCCGGCTCTCCAAAGCCAACTATCATAAGGCCCAGCTCTGCAATTCTTGGGGTGATGGAAAATGATTCTGGGATAACATCAAAAGCATCCTTGGAATGGAGGACAAGAAGCACCCTCAGCTGCTCAGTATCAGCAACACCCCCACTACAGACGCTCCAGTGCTGCCACCTGCTTATTTTCAACCTGGTTTTAACCATTCCAACAACGTATCTACCGAGTCTTCTCACCCGACCTTCTACTTTAAAAGGGTGACGGTGAAGGAGCCCCTAACTATGGTCAAGAAAGTGCTAGGTAAGACCAGACTGGGCAGTGACGGGATAGACACGAAACTTCTATCCCTCACTCTGGACATTCTTATAGTGCCCATTACCATGCTGTACAATAAGTCCCTGGTCCTTGCCCAATTCCCGGCGGTTTGGAAGCAGGCCCTAGTTACGCCAGTGCATAAAGCAGGCGACAAGTCTCTGGTTGCCAACTACTGACCAATCTCTATCCTCTCTCCCCATCCAAGGCACTGGAAAAGATTGTGGTGGATCAACTCGTCGACTACCTCAATAAGTATCATCTGCTATGCCCCAACCAGCATGGCTTCAGACAAAATCACAGTATCACCACTGCCCTGCTGGACTACACGAACTATGCACATAAGGCCCTGGATGAAGGCAGATTGGTGGTGTCTGTCTTTATTGACCTCAACAAAACCTTCGATACAGTCAACCACCCCCTGTTACTGACCCAACTGCAATACATGGGTGTGGCGCCCAGTGCCCTTTGCTGGTTCCAAGACTACCTGACATGGAGAAATCAATGTGTCAAAATTGGGCAAACAGTATCCAGCGCAAGAGAGGTATCATTAGGGGCACCCCAGGGATCAATACTGGGGCCCCTACTCTTCAGCCTCTTCTTAAATGACCTTCCCACAGTCTGCGACACCAAACTCATACTATATGCAGACGATGCTGTGCTCCTGAGCAGCAGCACGTCTCAGGCTGCCCTACAATCTGAGCTGCAGAACTCCTTCTCCAAACTCAAGGACTGGTTCTGTAGTCATAAGTTGCTACTAAACTACAAGAAGACCAAGGCTATACTTATGTCCAGCCCCCACAACAAAAATAAGCACCACCCCCTCATCTCCAACTCATGCAGTGAGCCACTGGAACAAGTCCACTTGTTAAAGTATCTGGGTGTCATAATAGGTGATACTCTCAAATTTGCACACCTTATCAATTCTCTGGTCAAGACAGTCAATACCAAGATTTAGGAGGCAGTATGGCGCAGTGGGTTAAGGCTCTGAGCTGCAAATCTGGAGACCTGGGTTTGAATCCCACAGCCCCCTAGGTGCATACTGTGTGACCCTGAGCAAGTCACTTAACTTCCTTGTGCTCCCAGGTTGCACCTGCAAACAAGCTTTCAGCTTAGCGTGTCTCACCTGGTAAAATAATTGGTAAAAAAAGATTGGTGTCCTGTACAGGCACAGGCAATACCTCTCTCCGAGGGCCCTCCGCCTCTCAGTCCACAGTTCCATTATATCCATTATATCTACTGTTGACTATGGATTAGTGGTCTATGGGGCAGCAATGGATACAGTGCTCAAGAGGGTTCAGACTGCGCTCAATAAAACCTGTAGACTCACCCTGGATGCTGAGTGTGGCACTCACACCTGTACTCTGTACAAACGCGCAAATTGGCTGTCATTAAGAAACAGGGTCAAATTCCAGACTTGCATCCTAGGGAAGAAGGCTCTATTGGGTAAAACACCACTTTGAGTAGGCCATTTGGTCAAGGCAGCCGGCTCATTACAGGTCACCAGAGGGAGGACTAGAGGGGCCTTGGTTATCCCCTTCCGTCGCACCTCACTTGGGCAACATGCATTTGCCTACCAGGCCCCCCTGTGGATGAATGAACTCCCCGGGCACCTCTTGGTCACCAATTGTCTGGCCCAATTCAAAACTGACCTCAAACAGCACATAACACTCTCTAAGTGCACCTGCTCCTAAGTCCAGCCACACCTGCTCTCTCTGCCCCCCCCCCCAGCAAGCACTAGGCAGGCCTCATGTACTCCCTCCCTCTGTCCCTTCTCTTGACTTGCTTCAGCAATCAGTTTGCATCATGGTCCTTTGGCACCTGTCACCCCACCTTCCCCTCCCCAATTCCCAGTCCCTTCAGTTTCCCTAACAGTCACTACTAATGCAGGCTGCTGACCATGCCTCCTCACACTTCACCATTTACTCTAGTATGTCTTCTCCACTCTGCCTCCCCTCACCCCCCCCATTTCTCCCTATACCTTATCGCCCTTCTTCCCCTACCCTTTACCTCCACCGCAGTACCCAAGGTAGAGAATAATTTGAGAAAAATCTCTGTACAATCTGGGAGGATAAGGAGAACCTCCAGTTTTGAGTGATTAATCCAAATTTATTTATTTTATTTATTTATTCAATTTTGATCACCGGGTAGGCCCACTGAGCCCCGAAGGTCCCTTTTTCAGGGGTGACCCGGATTTAGTTAGAGTACAATCAGTTCACATACATGGCAGTTTGGTATCTTGACCATTTTGGTTACAATCTGGTCAGTATACTGACTCATTAGGAATTACACATTCATACATTAGGAATCAACAGAGCTTGTACAAGAAGTAGAATTAGTGCACAGTCAGACAGACATCACTGTTGATTCTTCCAAGATTAAGTTTTTGTTTAGGACTGACTGTGCAAGAAGTAAGCTGGGAATTAGTTATTATGGTTCGTATCTCTGCACGTACATGCTCTATTTGTTAGGTGATGAGCCCAGAGTCCCTTTTGGAAGATTTCCAGGGAGGTCGCCTCCTGAAGGTCTGGAGGGAGTTTGTTCCATAGCACCGGAGCTGCATGGGCAAAGGACTTGGTGCCTGCTGCGGCGCGTACCCTGGGTTCCTCCCGGAGATTCTCCCTGTGGTACAGAGCAGCCTGCCTGCCCTCTTAGGGTGGGCTGATGATGAGTTTATATGTGTTGCACAATAATGGCTACTGCAGGTGGTTGGAGAGTGATGGCCAGTTACGGGGAGGCTAGTGTCTCGCAGTGGTGCATCCTGTTGTGAGACAAGGTGGCAAATTGAGCAATCTTGTTATATAACACTTGTATCCTATTGTGTTCTTGTTTTGCCATACCTTGCATTACTGGGGCAGCATAGGTCAGGTTTGGGAGCAGGATGATGTTTGCAATGATGACCCTGGATTCAGGAATCAGCTGGTCATTCAGGCGGTATAGTAGACCCAGTTTTTGGTGCAGTGTCTTTGTAACCTGATTGACATGAGGCTTCAGTGTAAGGCCTTGGTCCAAAGTGAGCCCTAGGTATTTTAAGGATTTCACTACATCTGTTGTGGAGCCTGATGTGGAGACTAAGGGGACCAGGGAGCCTTTGTTCTGTCCGAGAGCTCTTGGACCAAACACCATGGCCTTTGTTTTTGTGGGATTCAGGACTAGTCTGTTTTCAGAGAGCCAGGATTCCAGTGTTTCAAAGTCAGATTGGAGGTGTTTCCCCAGTTCTGCAGCGGAGTTTGATGTTCAAGCACTGCCTGAAATAATCTAGTATGTTAGCTAGATGGGACATGCACCTGTGCATTTCAGCGAAGATGAGAAGTAAATCATCCATGTATGTCATGACCTTGTGAGTGATGCTACGAACTTGAATCCCCTGTATATCGTGGTGTTTTAGATGTGTTGTAGGAATTGCTCCATGGCAAGTACAAATAGTCCTGGGCCAGAGGACACCCCTGTCTAGTGCCTTTCTCCAGTAAGAAATTGTCTGATACATGACCACTGGTGAGTAGTGCAGCTGAAAGTTTATTATGCAATGTGTTAATGTATTTCAACCATTCAGGACCAAATCCAAACTTATCTTGGGTGGATCCCGAGGTGCACCCAATGGACTGAGTCAAAAGCTTTGGTCATATCGAGGTATATAGCTGCTACTGACCCCTGCCGAGCCCCTCTAAACCAGCCGTATTAGGTTTAGGAGCCTATGAAAATTGTCAGTAAGGAGCCAGGTCTTAAATTCCAGTTCTTTTAACAGGGTCAGATTTAGGCATCTCTGAAACAGAGCCCTCTCCTCTTCCCCATTCAAACAGCACACATGTTGGTGCATGATATACAGTATGATTCTCGGGCTGACTAGCACCAGACCTCCTCAGCCCACAATGGCACGGGGATACAAGTTCACACTAACAGAGGTAAGGAGTTCTTGGTACGATTTTGAATCACAGCGCCGTCTTGCATCAGGGAATCTAATTCGGGTGGGGACTGCAAGAAAAGCCAGGAGGGTTAAGCATTTAAGGTTTGTTACAAAACAGGGTGTACAACAGTTGGATGGCTTTATAGGCACATTTGTGTAACACTTGGGTTCCCCTGGGGTTACTAGAACCCCTTCAGTATAGTTTAGGTAGATTGGACAGCACACAAAGAAAAGGTAAAATCCTTGTAGTGTCCTAGTAAACATTCTTTGCTTAGTATTGGCTGAGCAGGAGGAGCTGATTTGCAGTTGAAACTCTCGCAGCAGCATAATCACCCCCTGGCTGTCACAGCCACAGTGTGACTCATTAGTTTTATTAGAGTTCAGAGTTTGAACAGGTTGGTGCCCTGCTAGCCAGCAGCCCAGCTTTCAGAGGCAGAGCCCCTTTTGCCTTTTCTTCACCCTAGTGTGTCAGCGATCGGTCTGTGCGCTGGACAGCGGTGGAGACAATCCGTTCCAAGGCCCTTGGGGTGGATTTCATCACAAAGGTGTGATTGTCTGGAGTCGGTGTCAGTGAGTAGCTATTGGGGCAATCCCCTCACCATGTCACTTCCTAAACTGCTGTCCAGAATAAACTGTGTGTTTTTACATCAAAGCTCTAACCTTTCAAACTGTAAATTACTTGGGATTCCTGTCATTTGAGATCAGTACTTCAGAACTTCAGAAAGCCCTACAGCCTGGGGCTGGAGTGTAATTACTGCTGTGACTTTTCCAAGTGTTATTGTGGGTGGGTCCCATGGAAGAGGACCCCTGCAGTTTTGTGTGGGAATGTAACAAATGCATTGTGGGTATAACTCTGCCTAGTACAAGGTGTACTTGCTGTTCATTTTGGGTGCCTAGCTACTACTACTGCTACTGCTACTGAAGGGGAAATTGTCAGTGCATCACCTAATACAGCTACAGCACAACAAATTACCCCCAATTCCAATTCTTCAAATTCAGCTGGTGTTTTTTTTTTTTTTAGTAAAAGAACCTGGCAGACAGCCCGATGTAAGACCAAAAGAAAAAACAAAAACACAGAGGTTCAAAAAAACAAGGAGGGGGGAAAGAGGAAAACGGAAAAACAGTAACTTTAACGCATTCACAGAAGAAAATTTAAAAGATATTATTAACCTCTCAAATATTACCTTCACTCCACAACAAGTATTGGTCTTACGCAAAGATCTGACATTTGTTCCAACCCAAAAACTGGATTGGTTTAACTTCCATGTTGACATCTTCAAACTGATTAGAAAACTGAAATTTAAGTACTTTTTTGGCAAGCAAACAGAAATGGCAATAAAAGGTATCAACATGGGGGGGTGCAGGAGAGTCTCATACTGCACAAACAAGTATTTCTAATGAATTTTTAGACTGGCTAACTTCCACTGCAGAAGATCATATTTCTGAAGACAATGAACAGCCTGAACAGTTTGGTTTGGATTTTGATAATTGGGACTTCAATATTATCGATAAAATCGACGTTGAAACACTGTTAAGAGATACAGATGAAAACTTTATTCCACTCATGGCATCTAATTTTCCAAGACCAACATTTAAACCAAAGTCCCTGTTCTGTCCTCAGATTAACTGTTCATCGATATAAACTTTTGAACAAATGTTGTTGTATGAAAAAAAAAAAAATGTTGTGAGGAACCACACGCTTATTACAATAACATGAAATCAGAGGAAATATTAGCCCTTAAAGACATTGAGTCCATCAAAGGTATTGTCACAAAATAATCTGACAAAGGGAGTAACATAGTGGTGATGCCAGTACACATGTATATTACTAAATGCATGGATTTATTGTCGGTGGCTACCAACTATAACAAATTAAGTAGAAATCCAACAGTTAGATTCCAGGGAGAGCTGTTTGAATTTTTAGACAGCCAAATGCAGGGGGAGGATAAATGCAAAAGATGCAGACTTTATTAGGGTGGATTACCTTGTTGTTCCCACTTTCTATGTATTGCCTAAGACTCATAAAAAATCTGTATGATCCACCCGGCAGACCCATCATCAGTGGGGTGTGTTCCCTTACCTAACGTCTTAGTACTTTTGTAGATTTCTACTTACAACCACATGTACTATCATTGCCATCATACATTAGAGATAGTAGGGATTTAATTACAAAATTAAAAGGCAAAATTTGGGACAGAACTTACAGCTGGGTCACAATAGACGTCTGTAGTTTATATACTTCTATTAAACATGAGGTAGGCCTGGAAACAAGCTATAAATATTTGAAGTCCAATCCAGGTAACCCCACAGAGTTTCTTATTCAGGCCATTAAGTTTGCACTCACGTATAACTATTTTATATTCAACAGAGAATATTATCTCTAAGTATGTGGAACAGCTATGGGGCCAGCATTTGCCCCCTCATATGCAAATTTGGTATTGGGGCTTCTGGAAGAACAATGGGTACATAACAGCCAAAACAATCAATATCTGAGCTAGATTAACATCTGGTTCAGATTTATTGATGATACAGTTGTTATTTGGGAAGGTAACACAGAAAATATAACTAAATTTATTGAACATCTCAATAGAAACAACATGGAACTTCAATTTACCTATGAAACAGACCCAAATGAAATTAAATTCTTGGACCTTTGCTTTCAGGCAAACCAGATACACACATTAAGACTTCAGGCTTTAGAAAAGAAACAGCTGGTAACACCACTTTACACGCTAACTGCCCCAGCCCACAAACTCATCTCTTCCATACCATATGGTAAGATGATACATCTAAGAAGAAATTGTTCAGAAGATGTTGAATTTAATAGCCAGGTTAGAGAGCTTAAAACAGACTCTGCTGAATGGGTACACAAGTGAAATCCTGGAAGAAGCCCATACTAAAGTATTGGCATTAGATAGAGAACATTTGTTGAATGCTAGAAAAGATAGAGAAAACAGAAATACAGACACGGAGAAATATGGATTTGAAACTTGATAACACTGTAACATTTGTGACAGAATTTAATCCCCTAGCAGGTAAAGTAGAGAGCCTGGAACACAAATTTTGGGCTGTCCTACTCAGTGACCCCATTTTGAAAAAAACATGTTCATGAGAAACTGAGGGTTACTTTCAGCAAAGGGAGCAGTCTAGGAGACAGGCTGTCACATGGTCACTTGATTAGTGCAATTGAGCCAAAAAAAGATAATAGATGGCTTGGTATTAAACCAAAAGGCTTGCATAAATGTGGAGGTGCAACGCATACCGATATGTGAAATCTGGAAATACTTTTGAGAAGGATGGCAAAAGATTTGAAAACAAAGAGTTCATGATGTGTATAACACCTTTTGTAATTTATATTTGCTGGTGTCCATGTCAACAGTTTTATGTGGGTAAAACCACATGACCAGTTAAGTTGCAAATTCAAGAACATGTACCAGCAATAATTAATAAAAATGACTTAAATGCAATTGGAGCATACTTTGCACAATCACACAACAGTAAACCAAGTGACTTTAAATTTATGGTGTTAGAACATGTTGAACGAAATCCTGGGGTGGTAACAGAAATCAGGTATTTCATAGGTTTGACAGGTTAATTCAAGTTAATAGACTGACGTCCTTAGAGCTTGCCATATACCCAAATTAAAATCGAGTTGTTAACTCGCTAAAGTGTCGATCTAAGTCGTTCCTAAAACTATTCATACTGGGACTTTCAACAACTAATGGGAGTTCGTTCCAGGGAACCACCACCCTTTGACTAAACCAGCTCTTTCACTGGATACAATTCCATTTAGAATGAAGACGTTATCTGTTATGTCTCCTACTACTACACCAATCAGTTTTGGGCTGGATTCCTATCTCAGCTCGAAGCTTATCATCTCCCATAATTTTATATAGCAAACATAAGTCCCTCCAAACCTCCTGTAGTAAAGGGAATAAAGGTTGAGGGATGATAATCTCTCTGCACATGGTTTGTTTTTTAACCCCTTTATAGATCTGGTGAATCTTCTCTGTACTCCCTCTAATTTGTTAATATCTTCCCTATTCTGTGGAGACCAAACCTGTGTGCAGTACTCCAAAAGGGGCCTAACAAATGCTACATAAAGTACAGTCAATACCTTTTCGTCCCTGCTGGATATATGCCTTAGGATGCCGTTCAGATTCTGATTTGCTTTTTTCACCTGTGTCCTACAATGGGAACCAAACTTAAGATCAGCAGTAATCATAATTCCCAAGTCTCTTTCCTCGTTGGTATCTATGAGTGTAGTATTTGCAAGTTTATAAGAGACCCGTCCATTATGTTTGCCCAAATGCATGACCTTGCACTTTGCAATGTTCAGGACTAATTTGTTAGATTCTGTCCACTCAGAGATCTCATCAATAGCACTCTGTAGAGATGCAACATCTTCTTGATTGTTCACTACTGTCCCCAATCTGCAATCACCAGCAAATTTATAAAGCCAAATGTTTGGGTTGTTTAGTTTTTTGGGGTTGTTATTACAAAAGGAGACAAAATGGATAGTGAACCTTGAAACTGCAGTGCCTGGTGGACTGAATGATGATACAGGTTTCAGTCCATATTTATAATTTTATATAATGTTTTTTTCTCCTTTTCTCTTTTAAAGATTGGCTGCTTCAGGCATGGAGTTAAAAGTTTGCATAAAAAGATATCTGTGTTCTAAAGTGGACATTTTGATAATTTAACATACACCACTGATATACACAGATTATCTCCATACTTTTGGATGGTAGTTTCCTTATAAATTTGGCCATACAGCCATGATATAAGGGTTATTCCATTTCTTAAGTTTTCTTTCTGCATAATGTTTTAACTGTCTCTAGCTCTTTTACTCTTTTAAACCCCGTGTTTCACTTTGTCAATCCTCCATTTGTTCTCCCCCCTTTTTTCCTTCTTTCTTCACCAGCCTTTCATAGCATCACCCTGCTTTCTCTCATCTCAATATATTTCACTTAATCCCCCGATGCTTTGGAGGTAAAAACTTCCTTCCTCCCATTATGTGCCTTTGATGTTTACATTTAAAATGCTGTTTCTCTCTTCCTTAGGCCCTCCCCCTTTTTTTCTGTATTATAATATAATTTTCATAATTTTCTTTTTTATAGGTTACAATGCCCTTGAATTTGGCCTTTGCATTGAAACAGCATTGTGCCCCCCTCCCCGGCTGCCTATTGTCATTTCTCTGCTCTAGATATTAGTGCACTACCTCAATTTGACAATGACAGCATCCAGTGGGCTCAATCCCAAGATCCTATGATTCAACCAGCACTTGATGCCCTGTGTGCAGGGAAAGATGTGTCCCAGTTGCATTCCCCTGACTTGCGAACTGCCCTATTGTTTAAAGAAGGCCCCAGGTTGAAGTTGCACAATCAGTTGTTATACAGAGAGATGGTGGATTGCAGTGGTCAAGTAGACAAGCAGCAATTGGTCCTGCCCATGGCCTTTAAAGATTTGGTACTGAGGTCCCGCCACAATCACATGGGGCACCTCGTTATTGATAGAACTCTCAACCTGGTATGATCTCGATTCTACTGGCTCAAGATGGGGGCTGATGTTGAGCACCATGTAAAGACCTGCAGTCATTGCCTGCAAAGGAAAGCCCTGCCTCATAGGGCTGTCCCCCTTGTCAATATTACTATCAGCACTCCCATGGAACTGGTCTGCATAGACTTTTTGTGTTTAGAACCTGATCAGTGGAATATTGGCAATGTGTTAGTGGTTACGAATCATTTCACATGGTATACACAAGCTTTTCCAACTAAAGATCAGAAGGCCTCTACTGTGGCCAAGGTGCTAGTGGAAAATTTCTTTGCCCACTATGGTGCCCCCCAGCGGATCCACTCAGACCAAGGCAGAGACTATGAAAGTCGGCTAATCAATGCTCTCTTTGTGGGTGGTGCAGAAATCAAGAACCACCCCCTATCACCCGCAGGGGGACCCTCAACCAGAATGTTTTAACTGCACCCTTCTAGACATGCTGGGCACCATCCACCCAAAAGACAAGCATAAGTGGAGACAGCAGATTAGCACCTTGTTACACGCATACAATTGCACCAAAAATGATGCTACTGGGTTCTCCCCCTACCACCTCATGTTTGGGAGGGAGGCCCGCCTGCCAGTTGATGTTTGTTTTGGGGTCTCTCCAGATGGGGTCCGAGCTGAAAACTACCTGCAATATGTACAGAAACTGAAAGCTCAACTGAAACATGCATATCAACTGGCCCAGACAATGGCCTCTAAAAGAAATCTCGCCAACAAAGAGAGGCACGACAAGAAAGTAAAGGCTCAAGAGCTACGGCCTGGAGACCGTGTGGTGTTTCGCAATTTGGGACTACATTTCAAGCACAACATTGCTGATAGGTGGCACCATCTCCCTCATGTAGTAGTTGGAAAGTTGGATGATCTACCAGAATACAAAGCATGCCCAGAGAACAACTCGAAAGCGGTCAAGACCATGTACTGTAACCACTTGCTGCCTATTGGCCAAGTTATTATTGAAGCTGAACCAGCAGACATTGCCTCCCCGGGCTGGTGACTCATGCTGCTGCAAAAAAGAGACAGTCAACCTACCCCGGAAGTTACAGAGTTAAGGTTTCCCCCACAGCAGGCCCAGAATGATAGTGACTGTCAGTCCACCTCTGATGATAGTGAGTGTGACAATGCCTATTACCCCTCCTATGAACTGTTTTGAGGTAACCCTATGACTAATTGTGGGGATGAAGCTGGGCATTCTGGACTGCCTAACCCCCCAGCTTCGTCCTTGGAGCCAATGCTCCCTGAAAGTGAGATGCAAAGCATCACATCTGAGGTTGTGGACTCTCTGTGTTTTGTGGAACTGTGTGAATTGCCTGAAGAAGAGGCTGATGGTCTGAGTCTCCTTGGTGACACACCAGAACTTGAACAACAATATGAGAGTGCTGACAGCCCCCCTTCAGTGCAACAAAGCCTAACTGTGCCAGAACCTTCTCTAAATGAGCCGAGTGTTGTGGAAACAGAGCCTACAGAGCAAGGAGATGACAGTGCTCCCAGTTTGGACACTCCCATCCATGCAGAGGCACCCTTCGCGAATGACAAAAGCTCCAAAGTTAGTGCTGAAAGTACAGAGACTGTGGCTGTTCCCCCCAGAAAGACTGGCTGAGCTGTCAAGTCAGTATTATGCTTCAGTTATGATTCTCCTGGGAGGCCAGTGGATTTGCCTCTCAATGTGATTCACAAAGGTGTTTATATTTCTCAGAGCTCACTACCTAAACTGAGCTTAATGGCCAATTCTAGGTTGATTGTTCTTCCTTCTCAGTGTGGTGCCCCTGCCCTATCCAGCCCCAAGTTAGCTGATAGGGAAGGGCCCCCTCCTACATTGTTTAATGTACAGGAAGTTATAACATGAATCAGTATTGTGATGTCACAAGTATGTTAATCATAGTGGAATCAGTATTACTTGTATGAAACATGCATAAGTATTGTCCTTATGGATATAGTATCATGAAGTGTAGTGAATATATATAGTAAAGTAATAAGTTTATGTTAACTGATGCATGATGGTACAGACTTGACACATGTGCCAAGTTTTCTCCAGGCAGGGAAGTGTGTAAGCCCCTACAAATGGGGGTTCCCGAAAAGTTTTCCTCGATCTTGCTTAAATGCTCACTGCCAGGCTAGTGTTCTACATTTTAGCAGTTTAAATGTATTGCCAGAGAGTGCCTGTATAGCCTCTGTGTATTGTCTCTTTAAGAGCTGCCTGGATTGCAGTCATAATTAATCTGGGAGGGAGCTTTGTTAGAAGATGTACTTGTTTGCTGATCATTTGTTAGAGTAATAATATTGCAGTTTGTTCTAATCTGCCTTCTTTGCAGCATGGACAGTTCTGTTTAGAAACATAGAATTTGACGGCAGATAAGGACCGCTTGGCCCACCCAGTCTGCCCATTTCTCTACCTACTGGATAAGCTGCAGATCCTAGTTAACCAGCAGCCTACTTCTTCCTACCCCACCCCCAGAACTGCCTTATGACTATCCCATGCATGCTTGAATTCCACCACTGATTTTGACTCCACAACCTTCCTCCGGAAGGCCGCTCCATGCATCCACAACCCTCTCTGTGAAAAATACTTCCTTAAATTACCTCTGAGCCACCCCCTCTATCTTCAAATTGTGCCCCTTGTTCTTGCACACTCTTTTTGAAAGATGCTACCCTCTTGGACTTTGTTGATTCCCTTGAGGTACTTGAAAGTTTCTATCATGTCCTCCCTCTCCCTTCTTTCCTCGAGGCTATACATATTAAGCTCCTTAAGTCTCTCTTCATATGTCTTCCGGTGCAGACCCTGCACCATTTTAGTTGCCCTCCTCTGGACAGCTTCCATCTTGTCTATGTCTTTGCGGAGACTGGGTCTCCAGAACTGCACACAGTACTCCAGATGGGGTCTCACCAACAGTCTGTACAGAAGGATAATAACTTCCTGTTTTCTACTGGTGATGCCTCTCCCTATGCATCCCAGTATCCCCCAGCCTCCTTGCTGCCCTCTCCATTGCTTGCCCGTCTTTAGGTCATCTGATATGACTACCCCAGGTCCCTTTCCATTTTTGTTGTTGTTAGTATCTCACCCCCATTGTGTACTCTTCCCTGGTTTTTGTTTCTAGGTGCATTACCTTGCACTTCTTAGCATTGAATCTAAGCTACCATACATTTGACCATTCCTCTAACCTTGCCAAGTCCCTCTCATCCTTTCCACCCCACCCTGTGCATCAACTCTGTTGCAGATCTTAGTGTCATCTGCAAAGAGACATACTTTTCCTTCCAGTTCTTCTGCAATGTCGCTTATAAAGACATTGAAGAGGACTGGTCCTAATACTGAACCCTGCGGTACCCCACTAGTAACCCTCCTTTCTTCTGAGTGGACTCTATTTACTATTACTCTGTGTCCTATTCTCCAGCCAATTCTTTACCCAGGCTGTCATCTTGGTCATTTTTTTGTTTGTTTCCATCATCTTGATCCTGAACTGTCAGAATGGGCCAATCAGTGCATGTGGGACTCTAAAATGGAGCCTGCCTACAGGGGCTTGGTGGGGCCAAAATGTGTAGGAATTGTAGTTTTGGGCTTTTGGCACCTAAAATAACTTGGAGAGGGAGCCCTTATTGTGACTGACAGACAGATCAGCCAACTGAACCTTTTGGATCGTGGGGAAAGTCCCACACTGCTTGCAGTTTCCATTAGATCTGAGTTGGGAAGTGAAGAAGTAACAACTCGAGATAGTTCGAGCAGCAATCCATAGTGGATTCCCATGGGAGAACTGTGGAAAGGCCGGAGTTTGGCCTGCATGCCTGCCTGCTGTTCCTAAGAGGGAACTTGTGCTTTTTTTTTTTGTGGACTGAATCCGAATTTGGAGAGCGAATTAAGCCACTGAATTGTGACCAGGCTTTAATCTGAAGAAGACTGAAGATTTGCTGAATGTGATCGGCCTGTCAGGACTTCCAACTACCTCTGAACTCCTGGATTGTGCAGAGACTTTGTAATTGCGACCAGAGAGCCATTTGCTGGTACAGTGGAATTTCCTTTCATGTGAATGTGCTATGTTTTTATAATGGGTCGTGATTTGGTTCCCCACTGTGTGTCTGAACTGTTTTGCTTGCTGGAGGCTGTATCCAGTTCCACGGATTGAATCCATATCCATTTCCATTTGCCAGGGTCCTGCTACACCGTCCCAGCCAGAATACCTGTTATGCAGAGAAAGTCATCGACAAGAGACCAGCCTGGGGATCAGCCCTCTGCTCAATGCCTTGAACAGGAATGACGCCTCTGTGATTCGTGTGGGCCCTGCTTCTCCAGGCACTCCAGCTAAACAGCCTGCAGTCTCAATTTCGTCCTGCCTGTGTCCAGTATTGGGTATCATGAGTAAACATCAGGGCAGCTCCCTGCAACAACAGCTAAATCTAAAAGTGTTGTCATCTGATTGTCTTGTTGCTGTTTCTTTCACAAACTGAGCCCTCCGGCTCCGGATTACAAATAGTGTGTGTTGTGCATGTTGCTTTCTTCCATCACAGGGCCTCAACCAGCTGCAATGTTCCTGGCTAGCCCACCGTTTTCCTACCTGAGTACCTAGAGTGTGCAACTGTGTAGGGACTCTGAACTGCATGCATAACAGTCTGATTAATATAGCTTTTAAGCAAATCAACCTGATTATGCCCCTCCCTTGTTCAAGTCCCCTGAATAAATCAGATTTAACTTTGTTTGCATTTAACCTGACTGTGGTTCCAGTTTGTGCCAAAAGTACTGTACTGTTATTTGCTGTGCTTAACCTTGTTTTACAGGGGGTCCCCAGGGTCAAGCTAGAGAAGCCAGCCCTGGTGGTAAGTGCAAACAGTGTGGGTAATTGCCTGATAAATAAGGGTCATTGTGAAAGTAATTATTGTATTTTGTTCAGGCCACTAGAAGGGAAAGAGGGGGATTACAGTGTCCCAGAGGGCTGTGCCCAGGTTAGCTTGACCACTAACAACCCTGACCTCCAGGTGGAGGCACCAGTTTCATTACCCAGGCCCCTTAACCTACTAGCCAAGCAGGCAGGGGTAGTAGACCTTGGGATAGCGCCACCTTGCGGTGACATATATGTTAAGCATCATTAATTTAAGATGTTCGTAATCAGTCTGTGTGAAACTTTTTTTTATTTTTATATTTTTCACATATGGGTGTGTGTGTCTTTAATTATGACATATAAATTCAAAACATGTCTGTCCTCCCTCAGACTCGCCCCCTAAGGAAGGCCCTGTGTTGGGCTGAGGCGCTGGAGATGTAAGAGGATGCTTCAATTTCCGTCCCAGGCTACACAGTCTTTAGACAGGGTCATCTCTGCAAGCATGGGGGCGGTTGTGTGATCTACCTCCGAAAAAACCTTCAATGTCTCATCCTAACTCTGCCCAAAACTGATGACCATATACAAGCACTTGCCATAAAAGTGCTTCTAGGTGCACACAATAAAACCCTTACTGTGTTTTCAATCTATATTCCTCCCAGACAGATGGCCTCCTGCTTTGATTCACTCCTGGAGTGTTTTGGCTCTCTGAGGCTTAATTCGGAAATTATCATGTTAGGAGATTTCAGTATCAATTGGTTCTTTCCTGACACAAGCCGTTTCAAAGATGCAGTATCAGCAGTCCACCTCACCTAGCTAGTCGAGTCCCCCACTAGAATCAACTATAAAACTGGGACAGGTACCTTACTGGACTGGGTGCTCTCTAACCACCCTGATCATATATCGGACACAACCGTGCTCCCAGATGCCTTCAGTAACCAATCCCCAGTCTTGTTTTATTGGGCAAACAAATTCTCGAAACCACCCGCTAGAACAATTACCACCAGGGTACTCATCTGTTGGCATCTTGAATCACTAAAAGTTGACCTGTGTAATTAGGACTGGTCAATGGTTTACACAATCAACAGCACTGACATTGCCCTCAACCAATTCATTCTTCAGTTCAACGCTATATGTGATAGGCATGCCCCCCCATAAAAAGCATAAAATCAAAGGCCGCTGTAATCCCTAGTTTTCTCCAGACCTCCTTGAGCTTCTGAATGCCAGGGACCATCTATGGCACAGGTCTAGGTCCCTGTGTAACCAGGCCAACATCCAGAGGTACAAAGCAGCTAGAAGCAACTGCACGAGGACTATTTGTGCAGCTAAAAATCAATATTATAAGGAAGTGTGTTCTCGACCAGGAATGATGGCAGAACATTTTGGACTAACCTTAAAGAGGTCACTGGGAGAGACCTCAGATCTGCCCCTACCATGCTTAACATTGATGGTGTACCTCACTGACCCCAAACTTATTGCTAACACTTTTAATAATGCCTTCACAGACCTGAGTGGTGTCCTGCCACCTGGCTACTTCTCTCACCCCCTCACAAGTGACTACTCTGGAGAAGAGACTCGGCACTCTTCTCATCCTCCTTTCTACTTCAAAACCCTCTCAGCCCATGAAGCCAGGAACTACCTACTCAAGATATTAGGGAAATCAAGATTTAGTGGTGAAACCCTGGCTCTTTAGTTTGTAGTCCTTACGCTGGATGAAATTCTGTCACCTCTAACACATACTATTAACATGTCACTTAGTTACTCTCAAGTCCCTCAGAAATGGAAATCTGCCACTGTGACACCAGTTCATAAGTCTGAGGATCGCACAATTACTGGGAACTACAAGCCTATCTCTATCCTGCCCCCACTCTCGAAAGCTCTTGAGCATATAGTGGCTGACCAGCTGGTTAAATACTTAGAAAAATATCAGCTACAATGCTCGCAACAACACAAATTCAGAAATGGTCATAGTACCACTACCGCTTTCTGGAGTTCACAGGCTTTATTCACCACTCCTTAGATCAAGGACACTTGGTCAGTGCTGCTTTCATTGATTTAACCAAAGCTTTCGACACAGTAAATCATGCACTCATGGTCAAACAGCTTACCACCATTGGCCTAGCTCATGACAGCGTAGCCTGCTTTGAAAGATACATGCACAACCGTACACAGTAGGTGAAGATTGGTAACACCCTCTCGGATAGCAGACCTGTCCTATCTGGAGTTCCTCAAGGGTCCATCTTGGACCCTCTTTTATTTAGCATTTTCCTCAACAATCTTCCTTACTCCTGTCAGGGTCACATCCTTTTATATGCTGATGATGCTGTCCTGTTTACCAGTGATCCAGACCCTAAGGTTCTTGAATCCATGCTACAGAGTAATTTCATAGTCGTAGAAAGATGGTTCCATAAGCACAAGTTAGTTATGAATTACAACAAAACTACAACTATGCTGTTCTTCAGCTCCCAGAATAGGCACAGAACTTGCCCTCTTTCTATCACCAACGAAGAGGGCTCTCCAAGCTAGTTCAGCTCTTTAAATGTCTGGGGATTACTACTGACAGTACAATGACCTATGCCTATCACATTGACAACATTGCTAAGGCTGTTAACACCCACATTGGGCTACTTTATAGGCATAAGCAATGTTTGACCCCAGAGGCTCTTAACCTGGCCATTCAAAGCTCTCGTCTCGTTTATTGATTATGGCTTACCAATCTATGGATCAGCTACTGAAACAACTCTTCACCGCATCGTAGTTGCACTCAACAAAGCATGCCGGCTCCTTGCCGGCTCAGCCCATCTGTCCCATACCTATGACATGTACGCTCAGGCTAACTGGCTAAGGTAGACTCATGTATCAAACATGTTTACTGTCCAAAAAAAGTAAGCTTAGGCAAAATGCCCCCAGGAGTGCAAAAGCTTATTACCCCCACTATCAACTGTCGTTGCATCAGAAGCGCTACTAGTCAAATTTTTAATATACTCCACTGTTGCACTACTCTGAGACATAGGTCCTTTGCCTACCGTGCCCCGCTATGGATGAACTCGTTGCATCATGACATCACTTCAGCATCCACCTTGGGCTCCTTTAAGGTTAAACTTAAGCAACAGCTAGTTCCTGATGCCAGTTGTGACTGCTTCCAATAACCTTCCTTCTTGTGACCAGCACTTATTCTAACCTTATGCTATCCTGACCTTTTGCATAACTGTTCTCAGCATGTAAATAACTGTTCTAAGTTGCTGATCATTCTCCTGTCACATTTCCTCTTGATCCCTTCCACTCTTTCCCCCATCCCCCTCCCCCTGTTATAACTCCTGAGCTCCCCTTGCTCACTTTAAAATGCTTTGTCCCATACCTTCTCACCTCTGATGAGGCCCCTAGGCTGATGTCATCCCTTACCTTGTTGAGTATTAGGTATTAGGCTGAGTCTGTTCTCATTTTCCTGTAAAGGATCATTTCATAAGACACCACCCCCTCTAATATGACCTTTGAATTCCAGGTTTTAATCAAATATGCACCATGGCATACATTGTACAATGCCACATGTATTGGAACTTTTCTAGTTATTCACTCTTGTAATGTCTTGTGTAAGTCCTTGTTTTGTTTGTTCTCTGTCTCATACTTTTCCAATATGTATTGTTCATCTGATGTGAAACCTATGAAATGAGCTTGTTCTCAAAGGTGTTATCCGAAATTTCAGTAAATAAAAAATTAAAAAATAAAAAGGAGGTTGTTCGAGGCGACCTTGCCACAATAAATTTTTGATACTTGCATTAGTGCTTTTATTTTATTGAGATATTCAGAAAGACCTTTGAGTCAAGGACTCATTTACTAAGGTTCCTCGTCTTACATAAAAAGTACAGGGACAACATTTGTTTCAGATTACAGTACATTACATTACATAACAGGCATTGGATTACATAGTTGTTCAGTAAGTAGCTATCAGTCAAGGATAACAGAAGTTTCAGTACTTTAGCACAGCCATATAGTTGCAGATGGTTCTGTAGAAGGCTGATAGTCATTTAATAACATTGGTGCATTTAGGTACGGAGACACGAAAACAGTTAGTTTAATGAAAAATAAGTCATCATAAGGGGGGATGGTGTCAGGGGAAATCACATAGGTTGGAGGCCTGAAGGTGCTCCCTTAGTCTGGATTTAAAAGGGCCAAGCCTTATTTAGTTAGTTATTTGGCTTGGGAGCTAGTTTGTCCAGGAAGGGGCTTTGCAACTGAAAGATCTTTGGAATTGGGAAGTCGGGCAGCGGGGTACCCATAGCAATGGCTTGTCTGAGTTACAGATGGCTCTGACTGGAGATGCTGGGTGAATAGTTGTGGCGAGAGCAGGGGTGGGTGAGACCTAGAACTATCTTTTTGGTCATTAGGCAGGTGTGATACCTGATTCTGTTGTCTAGGTTTAGCCAATTTGTGGTACTGTAGAGGGAGCAGGTGTGAGTGAAATGATCACATCCGAGGATGAGGCAGCAGGCTTTGTTTAGTACAAGCCTGAGTCTGCTGAGTGTGGAGGTGGGTGCAGCACTGTATATGAGAATACCGTAGTCCAGAAGGGAGAGGACAGAGGAATTGTCAGTAAGCCGTTGGGCCTCGGGAGTGAGGCAATGTTTGTACCAATAAAGTACACCTAATCTAGAGTTAAGGGCAATGGATAGGTGCAGAATATGTTGATTATAGTTGAGGGCCAGGTCTAGTGTGATCCCTAGGTATTTAAAGGTGTTCACTTGTTCGAGTGTGGAGTAGACTCTCATTTTACAAAAGGAATAAGGAAGCAGAAGTCTATCTAAAAGTTCAAGGAGATGCAGCCTGGTATCTGTCTAGGACATAGTAGAAGGTGGAAATCAGGGCAAAAAAGGGAACTCAAGAAACGGTTTATCTAGGGTAAGGGTATGCATGTTTTTTTCAGTGATAAGGGGAGTTGTTCTGGAAATGTGGGGAGTGGTGCAGTGCAGTGGCCACTCCGGTAGTCTTCAGGGAGACCTTCTGAAGACTGAGGTGCTGCCCCATTTACATGTATCACTGTGGGCTGAAAGGGGGGGTCTCTAGACAGGACACAATGCAGCAGCTCGAAAAATAATAAGAAGGGCGCACTATACCACGAGTATCATGGAACCAAGTCATGCTGATTACACAGCGACAGTCAAAAGGGGAAGTCAGCACCATTATTTCACTAAGTGCAAAGATTCAAGCAAACTGATTTGTAATGTGCTATACCAGCATTCTGTATTATTTCAAACTTAAAAGCACATATATCTCATTGCATACGGATCCACGACAGGAGTCTGACAGTATTTCTGTTGAACGCCCTGTCAGCGACACTGGCAGGTCGACTGCATTCTGCAGTTGGCTGCTGGTTCGCTATCGTTTTCTTTGTTTTCTTCGGGAGGCTTGCCCCCCCGAACCACCCACATGGGGTGCTGTGCCACCCGCACCCCCCACTTGAAGATTCTCAACTCCAGTCGGAGCTGATTGGGGGGGTGCAGGACCCCTAACAGGCAGCGCTGGGCTCCAGCGGGTCTCCCACCACAGCTAGGCACTGTAGTCGCTGTGGGGGACCTCGCTGGTGAAATGTTGCTGTGAGGGGGGTAAACGATTGCATACCACAACCAGCAACACATCGACAGAATGTAATAATGATTGCATCTTACTTTATGCTTTAAGTCCAGCATGTGGTCTCTAAAGGTAGCAATATTTGCAAATGGCAGAAAGCAGAAAAATGCACACAAATGAGCATGCACATAGAGCATCTGCTAAGTGGCCAAAGCTGCGAGCTGTACAAATGCCAAAACCTGTTAACAAGGCTACGGACCAAACTTGCCAAATGACACATGCTTTGATGTTGTCACCTGATGTCTTCATCAGAGGTGGTGGGCTCAACAATGAATGCTACTTAAACAGACCAAAAAGTTAACACAACATAGTAAAAAAGAGAACAAAGGATACAGTATTAACAAGTAACAGGGACAAAAGGTGCCAGAATAAATATCACCAATAAATATATATATATATATGACAGACAGAAGACATACAAATATACTATAAATACAATAAATAAGAATACATACCAAATCAAAAAATTTGGGCGCAAGACACTCTATAAATTCAACAAATAGGTGTAAATACCAAATTCAAAGGTACCATATCAGAAAACCAGCATACTGTATCAGAGAATCAACATACAAATAATCAGCATGCATGAAAATCAACATGATGTACTGTATCCATTTTAGCTAAAGCTGTAGTGGGAGAAATGTATAGTTAGTGCAATATTTATCCAGTAAGAGGCAACTGTCACAGAAACAGAGAAGACCAAAAAGTCAAGGAAGTCACAGAAATGCATGGAAAGGAACTTCATCATTTAGGCCATTAGGCACAAGAGTGTTCAGTGCATAATGTCTTCACCCCATGTGCCAAGTTAAATTACTTCCAAGTCCAAGAAATTTCATGCATGTTGTAGATCCACGTCTGGATGCCAAAAAAATGTCTAGCCATTGTGTACTGGGTATTTTTTGTATGGATCGCAGTTTTATGTTCCCAATATGCACCTTTAGTGCACGCTTCGTTTGTCTGACATATAGGCAGCCAGAAGGACAGGTAAAGATATATACCACCCCTGTGGTACTACAATTTATAAACTGATTTGTTTTGTATCTCTTCCCACAGTGGGGATGAACAAAACGGGAAGTATTATAAGTATTTGAGCGGTGGCTGCAAGAGCCACACATGTAGTTGCCCAGTGGGGGTGGGGGTAGCCAGGTTTTCTGCACTTGATTAACAATGTTGAATGCACTAATACATCTCTAACAATTGTTCCAAACTGGTAGCTGACGCGTGAAGTGTTTTGCAAAACACGTTCATTCTAGGGTCAGAACTCAATATTGGCCAGTGTTATTTTATAACTTCCCCAGTCCTTGTTGCTACTGGGTTGAATTGGATGACAAAAGTAGGCATCCATTCAGATTCGTTTATACTGGCATTCTGATTACCTTGCAGGACAGTGTCATGGTCAATGTTTTTTGCATATTGGTATGCTGATAAAATGTGGTCCCACCTATATTGCCTACTTTCAAATCGTTTTGCCATCTCTGTACTCCTGTGCTCAAAATCTGTTTCATTTGTACAAGTTCACTTCAGTCAGAGAAACTGACCTTTAGGAATATTTTTATCAAAAAATTAAGGTGACAGCTGTCAGCCCTAATAATAATGTTTCTTGCAGTTGGCTTCCCATGCATTTTAGTTTTTAGTACTGTCCTACCTTTGAAAATTGTAAAATCTAGGAAGTGCACTTCATGTTTCTGTGCCTCTGTTGTAAATTTAAAGTGTTGCCTTGTAGGCTTTATATATTCTGTGAATCTTGTAATCTTCTGCACCTCTCCAGACTACAGAGATATCATCCAGGTATCACTTCTACATTACAATATTTCCAGTGAATGTATTTCATTCTGCACTATAGATAAAATTAATTTCCCCTAGTTAGCAACATATAGACTTGCCAGGTTAGGGACAGAAGTTGGAAACCTCAAGTATAAAGTGGTTAGGAGGCACCATGTTTAGTGGACATTCCCTGAGTGCTTTCAGGCTAAGTTGGCTAGGATTTGGGAATTCTCTTCCTCCACCGAGGGGCCACCAAGCCCACACACATTGGACCAGATTTTCAAAGGGTAATACAGGGCTTGCATCAAGTCCTGCAACGAACCCACTTGTTGATGCAGCTGCGCCAAACAACTTGACTGCAACTGCACCCAATTTTCTGTTCTCAGATGCGGTTGCGAGTCTGCGACAGTTTTCTCACTTTACGGCAGCTTGCACCAAATACTTGGTGCAAGTCCTGTAAAAAGGGTCCCCTGAAAGCAATAAGCTAGACCAAAGGGAAACTGATCTAACTTGCAGCATTTGGCACACAGGAGTGAAAATCCCAATCGCTGTCCGGGAGAATGCTGCAAGGCCTGATTGGGGGCATGTATTGTTGCTCCGCTCATTGAACTACAGGCGTAGCCTTGCAATTCAATGTGCTTACACAATGTGGTTTGATGTATGCTTGTGCAACTTAGATACATTGTGTCTATTCGCCTCTCTATTCGTGGGATATACCACCCTGTAGGGGTATCACGGCAAGGAACCCAGGTGCTGCGGGAATGAATCCCTTGGCTGAAGATAGCTTAGAAAGGAGCCCAAAAAAGAGTACCCAAAAGGGAAGTCAAGCAGCGTGAAGGAAACGAGGAAGTCAGAACAGTATCAAGGATGGGAACGAAGGTCAATAGGCGTAGATGATGAGGACTTGAGAGGAACAGGAGACAGCAAGAAATATTTAGTGAATTGGAAGCTGAGATGAGGTAGGAGGACAGGACCTTCTAAGGAGAGTGGGAACAGCCAGGGCCACCATCCAACTCCATTCAGCAGTGGAACCTAACTACGAAACCTATGAAAACACTAACCCTATCTAAATATTATGACCATCGGCATGGAGGAGAGGAAATACCCCCTTTGAGGAGGAAACCTCTGGGGATTCAAGGCCTAGGTCACCTTCCCTCCAGGCTGAAAGACATTTTGGTTAGTGATGGCTTAGCTACTGCAATTTAGAGTCGAGATCGAGGGAGGAGGAAAGGATTCCAATTTAGAGGAAACTCTCGCTCTGTCCCTCTAACGGGAATGCTTTTGAGGGTTGCAAGTGACGTCTCTGCAACTAGATGCCCAAAAGCATAGGAGGAGAGAAGTGACTGCTGAGGCACTCAGCTGGCCTACATGAGCCTACAAAACAGACCAGGTAAACCAGAGGTGGTCAGAGGGAGAGAAGCTGTATGGGTGCCTCCAAACCCGCTTGGGCAGCTAAAGGGGCCCAACCAAAGAGAGCCCCACCCCTCATAGCTGGAAGTTGTAAATTCTACATCCAGAGGTGTTGCCGGGATGAGGGATGACTGAAGGTCCACCCGGAGTAAAGACATTCTCACTATGGGCCAGGGTGAAGGTCCAGCTGGAGTGAAGACATGCTCACTATGGGCCAGGGAGATGTGGACTTCGTGGGTGCAGAGCAAGACCATTGGCTACAGGCTAGCTCTGAGTCACAGAGTAATGGACATGGAAGGCAAGTCTCCAAAGTGGAGAGAAGGTAAAGTCAATGTAGCATGCAATCCTTATGAGGATCGTGCTCGATAGTTGAGTCGGATGAGTAGATAGGCATAGAGGTCGAACTGAATGATGGAGACCCTGATGTGGGTCCATAAAGCAGAATACAAATTAGTAACCGCAGGAGTGCATGCCAACCAGGTCTATTAAGATCCAAATTCAGGAGTGGATCGAGTTGCATGAATGGAAGAGACAAGAAGAGCCTGGCGATGGAGGTAAGAGGAGCTGACGATGGTAGGCAATGTATGAAGAAAGGGGTCCAGCTGCCCAGAGCCAAGGCACCCAGCATGACCACACAGTCCCCAGCCCAGGAAAAACAGAGAAGCCACAAACAAGGCACCAGGGTGCCAGATGGCTAATTAAACAGATAAGATAAATAAAGTGAGTTTAGTTATTAAACAGTGAGGTAAATTAATTGATTCAATGCCAGCAGCTGTAGCTGGGCTAGCATGCTGGGAATTGCAAAACTGAAAATGGGGGACTGTAGCTTTAATAGCTTAGGGAACTGACAATTCAAAAAGTGTAGCAGAGGGGCATCATGCCAGTCATGGACAGCCCAAAAGAAAGAACGAAAACAAAAGTGCCATCGGTCATGAATGAGGTATCGAGCAAGACAGTGTGGAGGAAGGGAGGACCAGAACATGATCGGAAGAAGAGCAGCAAGAGCAGGCACAGAACAGGAGACATGGGACAGAGCCCTGTAGGGGTGCCCAGAAGGCCAGAGCAGCACTCAGAACACAGCAGAGCCTGGAGCGCTCCATAGAAAAGGCAGCAATGAAGCCCCGCAAGGTACGACAACACGCGCAGGACACAGGATGAGTGGCAGGAGGACAAATCCTTGAGAGGTACTGCAGGGGGGGAGCAAAGGCAATGGCGAGGACAGCCGTGGAGCGAGCGGCAACTGAGGAAGCAACAGGGGTCGGGGTGAGACAACTCCAGGAGGAGAAGGAAAATGGGAGGGAGGGCAGCAACAGAGGAGGGAGCAGAGACAGGGAAGGCAACCGGACGCTGACCAGGAGAAGCAGCCTTAAAAGGCCTGACTGGGGGCATGGATTGTTGCTTCACCCATTGAACCACAGGCGTAGCCTTGCAATTCTTGAGGCAACGATTACGGAGGCGGACCTGGATCTGATTGCCAAAATAGAATCATGGTGCACTAACAACCACAGCTGGGAAGTGACCATACCAGGGTAAAACATGTTTAGAAAGAATAGAGCAGCAAACAAGGGGAGGGTGTGGTTTCACACGTAAAGGAAGGTATTAAGGCCATGGAAATACAAGGTCACAGTGGGGAGAAGGAGGGGGTGGAGGTTTTTTGGGCAGGCTTGGAGATGGGGTCAGGGGGCTTTATATGCATAGGGGTGTTATATAGGCCACCAGCATAGGGGGAGGATAGGGACAGGGTTTTGGGGTAGACCATAGGCAACATGGCAAACAAAGGGGAAGTAATAATTACGGGTAACTTTAATCTACCGGATGTGAACTGGAACATCCAGGCTGCAGATACAACTAGGAGCAGGGTCATCCTAGACTCTCTGCCAAGGGCATTTCTCAGGTATTTGATTACAGATCCCACTAGGGGCACAGCAATGCTGGATCTGGTACTGATGAATAGGAACAGCATTGCAGATATCACAGTGGGTTAGCTCCCTGGGTTCAACTGATCATCGTAACGTGGTTTGATATATGGATTGGGCAGGAGAAAAATTACACTGGGATGAGGGACCTGGACTTCAGGAGAGGAGCTCTTAAGGAAATGGGAGATTGCCTCAGGAAATACCTTGAAAGGGGGATAGTGGTGGTGGGGGGTGGCAGGCAAAATTGAATAGAGTAATGGAAGTAATAACTAGGACAATGCAAGCTGTTTAAAGGTAACAAGTAAGGGTAACAGGAGAAAGAGGCCACTGTGGTTCTCAAAGGAGGGGGCTAAGGAAGTAAAGGAGAAAAAAACAGTGTTCAGGAACTATGAAGAGACCCAAATGGAGGCAGGCAGAGAGGCATATCTAGTTAAACAAAAGGAGGCAGAAAGAAGGGTAAGGGCAGCAGAGGCTCAAACTGCAGTAAGGATCACCCAGGAGGTCAAAAATAGGAATAAGGCTTTCTTCAGGTATGTGAGCACAAAGAATAAGGCAAGGGGCGATATAGTGACGATCAGGAGACCGGGAGGGGGGATGTGCAGAGTTTCACGTGACACAGTGCATGCTTGGAAAAACATGCACCCTGTCGCATGAAATGTTGGAGTTATGTGAGGATTGCCCTGTCTGCCTGTCTTCAGATCAGTTTGTTACTTTTAAATAAATGTGACTTTTAAAACATGAACTGCATTGTGTATTTAAGTCACAGTTTGCTATAGCAGAAGCACCCACCAGTGGAGTGTATAAGTGCATGATTTGTTCTACTCCCATACCATCCTTGGTGCTGGCTTTTATTCTGTGCTAGTGTCAGTATTGCGAAATTCCAGAACCACGGCCACAACTTCCCACAATACTTTACGTTTCTTAAGGCGTTTCTTTCTCTTACTAGAATGCCCTACACCCTGAACATTATAGGATACTGTCTGGATAGACAGAGTATGGCTAGTCATTTAGATAACATATTCTACATGTATGATATTCTTGGTGCCACTGTGTTCCCATCCAGGTTTCCCTACCACTGCCCCACAACACCCCTCCTCACTAACTTTATCATAGTAACCATTAACAATGAAATCACAACTAACCCAGTGGCCCAACTTACACTGAAAGCCCAGCATTCCCCATAGCAAAGACAACGTACGCTGGGAGCACCGTCCCAATTGGCATTAGCACAACATGTCTGCATTCAGGATGTTCTTCGCACTCCGTAGAGAACTATTCCAGGTAAGGATAGGGCACAAAGTCGGCGTGGTCACCCTGCATCCTTAGGACTAATCCTATCCCTCTTATCCCCCCACTCCCCTTTCCTCATGTACTGTAAGTCAGACTGCTAGAATTGGGAAGTAAAATGAGGGCTGGCATTTAACACTCATACTGGCAATCCCAGACCCAGAACATAGTCTTTTGTCTAACTTCAGTTCATTTTTATTTTTTAAGTCCTAGTTGGTCCATGAGGTACCATGACCTCTTCAACTGTTCACTAGAGACACTTGTAGCACCAGGGAACTGCAGAGCAGCAAATGTGTTACCACTGTATAAGAGTGGGAGTAAGGTAAGGATGCGCTGGGAAACAACTGCCTGGAAAGCCTGATGACTATAGCATGTAAGATGCTGGAGTCAATTATAATAGAAAGAACAGTGAACTTTCTAAATCCAAATGGATTACAGGATGAAAAACAACATGGTTTCACAAGGGAAAAGTCTTGTCAAACAAATCTAAGAGTCTTCCTTAATCTGGTCACAAAGTCAGTTGCTGGAGGACAGGCAGAGGATGTATTGTGTCTAGATTTTTGTGGAGCCTTTGACTCAGTGTCTCATGAAAGAATAATAAGAATAATAATAAAAATGATCTAGGGGTTGAGGAAAAGATTATTCCATGGATTAGAAATTGATGATTGATTTATTTAGTTTTTGTTAACCTGATAGGTGCACTGGACAACTGAATGCCTATTTTCAGGCAAGACCTGCGAGATTATAAGGAGTCAGGGTCAGTACACAACAGGCAGAATACAGTATAGGTGTATTACGTGGATGAACAGAGTAAGTTACAGGTTACATAGCATATACATGGATAAGCAGATTATTGAAATATTACAAGATGTTGAAGATGCTGATGAAACACTTGTTTTGAATATCCATCAAAAACAGACTATCTAAACAGTGCACAGCAAACATTTATAGCATAAGAGCAACAAAATTAAGGAACTTCAAGTAGCACTCAACAAAGACAACTGATTTAAAATTTATAAACTCGACACAGGAGCATACAATATGGAAAAACATAGATAGTCTAAACAGAGAGGTCTTGGATGTAAGGGGGTCATTAGTGGGGTTCTCCAGGGATTTGTTTTGGGTCCAGTTCTTTTTTATTTTATTTCAGAGGGTCAGTGGGCTCTTGAGTAGGTTAGGATTGACTGAATAGTGTAGTGCTTGTATAACTGTGAACTTTGGCTTACACTTTCTCTGTCCCTGCTATGGGAGGAAGCATCCACCCTGTTGGGGTGTCACAAGGACATGGAACCCCGACTAAAGGCTCCAATCCCTTGAAGTGTCACAGGGATGGTGGCCCAGGACCAAAGCCCAGCTTCAAGGAGAGAGAGGCGCCACAGGAGAAGGAGGGGAGGAAGGCCGTAAGAAAATTTCTGAACGTCCAAAGGATGCTTGGACACGCACGGTTCTAACCGCACGGGGGGGGGGAGTCCTGTTCGCCCGCTACCCCTCTGAACTACAGGCAAACCCCTTCAATTCAAAGGGTCAGCAGGCTCTTGAGTAGGTTAGGATTGATTGAGACTGAGTAGTATGTAATGCTTGTGTAATTGTGAACTTTGGTTTACGCTCCCTCTGTCCCTGCTGTTGGGACTAACACTCTGTTGGGGTGTCATTAGGACATGGAACCCTGACATAGGATTCCAACCCCTCGAAGTGTCTCAGGCACAGGGTCTCGGGACCAAAGGCACCTTAGGGAAGAAAGCCAAAGGTACAATGGGAGACATACAAGCACAGTGTTACCTAAAGAGCAGAAATGCAGCCAGACTGAGACATGGACTCAGGAGCATCAGCAACCTGGTCAAACTCCTTCAGAGACTACCTAACTTCTATGGCCTTTGGCATGGATGAGAGGGAAAATCCCCTGGAAGAGGGAAACCTCTGGGGACCCAAAGCCTTGATCACCTTCCCTCCATGCTAGAGACAGCATTAGTGATGGCTCAGCTACTGTAATTTAGGATTCCAATTTAGGGGAAGATTTTTGTGGAAGGGCTCTCACTCTATCCCTTTAATGAGAATGCCATGAGGGTGCCATGGGTGGATCTCTGCAGCTAGAGGAGGTTCCCAATGAAGGAGGCTCACCCTCCTCCCCAAAGCAGGAAGGAGGAAAGCAATGCTCAATGAAAGATACACATATGGCCTACAGTCAAGGGAGGAAGCTGAATGCTTGAGTGGTAAGGCATGGAGTTGAGCCCTTGAGGGGCAACAGTTCAACAGTTGTATGATCTTTGCCTTTGAGAGGCAGGGGAAAGGGGAGTGACCATTTGGCTACTTATTGCACATGGAAGTGCAAAAGGCCCAAACCACCCCCCAGGTTCATATTGTATTGTAAATTTGTGAATGAAGCCAGTGGAGAGCTCCTTGTTGATTTACAAATGCTTGACTGGACTTTTCTAGATGCAATTCCTGATGTGGATATTGCAGTAGACTATTTTACATCTACTCTTTTGGAGTTGCAAAACAAACATTTTCCTAAAATTGTTAGAAGAGTCAGGGGGACTTAAATAAATGGATTACTGCCCCATTGCTTTGTTTAATGAAATGAAGAGATGCAGCTTGGAAACGTTATAAAGTAACCAAAACCATGGGAGAGTTTAATAATTATAGGAAGCTCAGAAATGAATGTAAAATAAAAACTAGATGAAGCAAATCAAGTTTTTTTCAGAACTTACAAACCTCGGGTCTAAATGACCCTAGAAAGTTTTGGTTTTCAGTAAATTCTATAATCAATCCTACAATGAAAGAAACCTCAGAGGTCTTTATTAAAGATGGTCATGAAATAACTTATGCTCAGGAGATTTGTGAGTCTTTTCTGGACAAATTTCTTGATCTGTCAAAATATACTCAAACTTTTAATATAAATTTGAGTACAAATAGACAGTCTTGTAACATTATCAATTTTGGTTCTCCTTTTTATTTTGCAGCTATAAAACCACACCAGGTTTATAAATTATTAAAACAAATGTCAATCAGCTCAAGTGCTAGTGAATTGGAGCCTATGTTTTTAAAACTAGTATGTGATTAAATTACTTATCCACTTACATCTATTTTTAATTTAAAATTGATTACTGGGTGCTTTCCAAATGAATGGAAGCAAACAGTAATCAAACCAATTTACAAATCTGGTGGCAGAATGGATATGGACAATTATCGTCCTATTTCACTTCTGCCACCTTCAGGTAAAATTTTTGAAAAACTTGTTAATGAACAACTTTCTGATTATTTACATTCCACTGGACTTAGGACTCCTGATCAGCATGGGTTTCAGAAATTTCACAAGACAGGGACGGCCTTGGCCAGGTTCACGAACCACACCAGTGTAGCTATGGATGAAGGTTTGCTCACTGGTGCTGTGCTGTGTTCATGGACCTGTCCAAGGCCTTTGATTTAGTGAACCATCCCCTGCTGATCAGGATGCTCTGGAACTATGGCTTAACCAAATCATCACTTGATTGGTTTCAAAGTTATTTAACGGAATGGCCCTTGAAGGTGGGATTAAGTGAAACTTGTTCTACTTATGGGTTTTTGCAACAGGGAGTGCCCCAGGGATCTATCCTGGGTCGCTTTTGTTTACCTTATTTGTAGATACTATTCCACCATTATTGCAACATACAAATTGTTTGATTTATGCAGACGATATTATTTTGCATTAAAGTTCAGCTTCGGTGGCATCAATAAATAAGTCCTTAAGTGAAGACTTTAGTGAATTGTGTAACTAGTTACAAGAGAATCATTTGGCTTTGAATAGTACAAAAACCAAATGCATGCTTTTTGGGTCCAGACTGAGACTCAATAGAGCTCATGATTTGTTGATAATGGATATACTGGGAAATAAATTGGAGTACGTAAAACAATTTAAATATATGAGAGTCCTGCTGGACCAAAACTTAACTTTTTCCAATCATATTAATTTCATTAACTGTCAAGTAAATCAAAGACTGGGTGTTCTGTTTAGGTTCCAATCATTGTTAATTTTACTGGCAAGGAAGACAATAGCCAAGGGTGTATTACTTCCACAGTTATACTATAACTCATTTCTTTTTTCAAATTTTTCCAAGAAAGAATCATCTCTTCTTACTTCTGTATTTCATGACATTTGTAGATTTGCTTTTAAATTACCTTATTCCACTCATCATTGTGAATTATATAGGCTTTCTGCCTGACTTCCACCAAGGTTGAATAGTCTACATAGTCTTTGTTGCCTGACTGATAATATTCTTCGCCAGGGCACAAACTCTCCCCTCTATTCATTGTTATCAATTAAAATGAATATAAGGGAACTCCGGTCAGATGAAATTAACTGTTCCCAAAACTAAGACTAAAAGGGGGGATGGTTCTTTCTCTTGCTGTGCAGCTAAACACTGGAATGAGCATCCTATTTTATAGCATGGAAATTTTAGCCATTAAACTTTTAAAGCTAAGCTAAAGAATTATTTTCTTAGCAAATTGTATTGTCAATATTTTTGAATGTTTGTTTATGTTATGTTTATTGAGTATTATTAATTGTTCTGTCATTACTGTAATGTTTGTAATGTATGCTGAATAATTTTGTACCATCTTGATGATATATCTATGGTTCTGGGTCGTACATGAAAATGGGCCTTGGCTCATTGTATTTACCTGGTAAACAAAAGTTTAAATAAATAAAAAAATACATAAAAACTAGAAGGTGGCCAGGTAGAACTTAAGCAGTTGTAGGGAGGAATAGCCATCAAAATCATAAATGCTACATCAAGAGGTGCCACTGAGTCCATCTGCATGGCTAAAGTCTCCTTGGAGTGTAGGACGTTCTCATCCAAAGGGCAGAAAGAGAAGGATCCCACCCAATTCGAGGGACCCACTCTCAAGGTGCAGACTTCATGAAAGTGGATTGAGATCATTAGCCTCCAGGGTGGGTGGCACTGGAAGCCATAATGTAGTCAAGGTTGGCATGCAACCTAGAGGAGTGTGGGAGACCAGTGGTGAAGCCTTATGGGCATGGACTATGTGGTAAGGGAATTGTAGTAAGCAGGACAACTCAATGGAGGAAAACAAGGTTTGAGTCATGACATTCCCCTTTCATGCCAACTGAAAGGGGCTGAACTAACTGAATACTTACCTGAAACTGAAGGTATGGATAAGAAACAAATGGCAGACGCACACCAACTAATGCTGCTAGAAAGGATAGCAAGGATAACTAATTGTGAAGGAAGCCAGAGAGGCTGAACGGCTTGTGCTAAAAGCATGCCAACAATGGAAGGTGAAATACATGCAGGCTCAGCTTACTGAAGAGGAGCCACGTGCAACCTAGATTGAGAACATAGGATTTGAACCCTGCAGATCTACTACCTCCTCAGTAAGGGAGTAGTGAATGAGACCACCATGCATGTTAGTGCAGTATGTTTAGTTTGTGTTTCCAGCATGTATCTTACTGGAGGCACTGAGGAACAGAGAAGCCATTCAGTCTTGTCAGGACTCCAATGAAAAGCTGTCATGAAGCAGCAAGTGAAGTGCTGTTAGCACTGACAGGAAGGGATGGAAAGCACATTGCCAGTTTTCCCCCAGAGTGTAGCTGAGGGAGCAGTATGTCAATGCATTCACAGAGCTGATAGCCATCCGGCAGCACTGGTGGCAAGAGCCAAATGACAACAAAAGAAGCCAGGCAGAGCAGCTACAGAGCCAGGCATAGAGTGAATGCAGAAAGGACAATGCCAGCCCACCAGAAGGAATGCCTAGCAGCAGCTGCACGGCTGCAAGGTAAGGTGAGGGCAGAAAGGGAAGTGAAGGGAATGAGTTGCTGCTTGACGGCCAAAGAAAATTCTGAGCAACCAAAGGACACTTGGACATGCACAGTTTTAACCGCGAGAAGGGGGGTGTGGGGTGTTTGTGCACCACCTGTCCCAACTACAGGTGAAACCTTTCAAGTGTGATCTAGATGAGGTCATTAATCCAAGAATAAGTCTCTTTGCAGATGATACCAACATCTGTGGCAGAGTAGACATGATGAGGGTATAAGAACACTTAGAGAAGATCTGGAAAAACTTGAGAAATGGTCTAGTGCTTGGCAACTGAAATTCAGTGCAAAGCAAAATGTAAGCTTATACATATGGGAACAAAAAAATCAAGGTGTAACCTACATGATGGATAGAGTAAAACAGGTCAAATGGCCGAAGAGAGGGACTTAAAGAGCACCTTTCTTGGTGAATTACAACACAGATAGGAGGCTCCCTTACCTGAATGGGAGTTCCTCCATACCAGTTTTAAAACAAAATCTGTCTCCTAAAGAAGGCAAGGGATTGTATTTTGCTCCTGAGGGGGCTAGCCGCTCATTCCCTTCCACTTTCTGACTTGCTGCTCTGTCCGTGCTTCCTGGTTTTGTGATGTCGCTATAGGACCAGCACAGGGATGTGCTCCATGCAAGTCTATGCAGCATCATTTTAAAAGCTATTTTTACTATTTTATCCGGACTTTTGGTATAAATCAAAGCCAGTATTCAAGTAACAAAAGCCTTATATACAATGAAAGCAGACACTTGCACAAGGGAAACTATGAAATTGATGAGAGGAACTTTCAAAAAGGATATCAAAAAAAAATTTCACTGAGAGGGTGGTAGAAAACTGGAGCAAGTTTTCAAAAGAAGTAATGTGTTCTAATACTGGAAATGTGTGTATATGTGTGTGTGTGTGTGTGTGTGTGTGGGGCTAAACAGGGGAAAGGAATGAATGTGACCAAAAGGGTACATTTCACAAATTAGGTAGAAGGCAACAGACTTGACGGGTCATCATGAGGCCTTTATCTGCTGTAAATTGTAATTATGAAACTACGAGCAGGAGTTTACCCATTTTCATGGATGGTCAGGGTAACATTAAAGAAATACATGCACTTCTTCAGTTTACCCACCCCCCCGCGCAGAAAACTACTGCAGCATAGAAGGCAACCCATCCCATGCATGTAAAGTATGTAACAGAAAAACATTTATTGCAGCAACTTGAGAACCAAGCCTTTGTCAATGCTGAACATGTTTGTTTGTGTGCTGTTACAAGTTAGAACAAGAGTATCTTGAGACTACAAGCAGAACTTTCTTACCCCCACTAGCCATTGTCTTGTGGACTTTGCGTTCCACTGGGCTAAAGGGTACAGGCCCCTGTATTGAGAGTCGGCCATGTACACTGCACTGACTGGAGTGCTGCATGGCAATTAGCTCATGGCTGGCTAGGGGGCAGTATTCAGACAATCAGCACCCTCTGACTGGAGCACGCTAACTGTCTGAATATGAAACCATGTTGGCACAGCTCATCACAGCTCTCCTGGTTCCATAGCTATCTTGACAATCGGACTCAGGCGGTAGCATTTCACAAGGCCCTTTCTTCCCCCCTAAACATCTCCCGTGGAGTTCCCCAGGGATCCACTCTTGGACCTCTACTCTTCTCCCTCTTCTAAATGATATTCCCACCATGTCCTGGCATAGCTGCACTCTTATGTGCACAGATGACCTTGTTCTCTACTCTGGTCAAAATCGGTTGCTGCCATCAACTCCACTCTCACTAATGACTTCCAATTCCTGCAGACCTGGCTCTCTAGCAACCACCAAGTCCTGAACCTAGAAAAACCTGTGCTATGCTATTCGGATCCTCTAAGAAACTGTCTGCCCCTGCGAGAACAGGCTCCAGGTTCAATGCCTTGATGGCTCCCTCATCTCAAACACTGAGTCCTTCAAGTACCTTGGGGTCACTTTGGATCCCACACTTGACCTGTCTCAACATGTCAATATGGTGTGCCGTGTCGTCAATGCTAAAATTGGCGGAGCTTATCGCGTGCGCCACTCCCTCACTCCTTCCGCTAGACTTTCTGTTGTGAGAGGTATTCTCTTACCCCAGCTCCAATATGCTCTGCCCCTCCTCTTTGCTGCAAACTCTGTTACACTCCACAAACGGGACACTGTCTACAACAACATCTGTAGATTCGCCTTAACTGCCCCACGTCTTACCCATCATTGTCTCCTTTACACTGGCTTAAATTGGCTGTCACCTAAGGATATTCGAGCCTACTCCCTGGGCTGCTTTATCGACTCCCTGTCTAGACCTCCCTGCCCTGTCTATCTTGCCAACCTCCTGACTCCGGCCTCACACACCCATACCCTCAGGTCTTCCTCTGTCCCCATGCTCTCCACTAGACCTTGCATGACAAAAATGGGTGAACAGGCATTTGTCCATTTTGCTCCCAAATTCTGGAACTCACTCCCCCTTATGGTGAAAACTTCAGCCTCCCATCGAGAATTCAAAACTCGCTGTTCACCCACCTCCTAGCCTCTGGCCAATGCAAATGCTCTAATTTGCTTTGTCCCACTGCAGGCTGCTCGGGTCTGACCCTGAGTACTACACTAATGTTCTCCCATGCAATACGCTTGTCTAGGTGGCTATGAACCTTGATGTCTTTACTGTCCTCAGCTGTCTTATGGTTACCCTAATTGCTTTATTTTACATCCTTATTATGATCTATGCCTAAAATGTACCCTTAAGTAACTATTACTGTGCTACCCAATGTATATCTTGTTTTGCTCCTGTACACCTATATTATGTCTGTACATTTCTGCATATTGTAACCAATGTCCTGTGCTCTCCCGGGTCGTGCCTGAAAATAGGCAGGTCTGTTGCCTAGCGCACTTACCCGGTTACCAAAAGCTAATAAATAAATAAATAATAGTAATGGACTGCACTGACACAGACACAGACATAATGTGGGGCACAGGAGCCCGATGGAGATAGCATGGCCCAAACAAGATAGGGCCAGGGCTTCTGTTTGCCATCAATGAATCCGTTAATTGGCAGGCAAAACTGAGAGGAAACCTTCATAGTATCATAGTAATGTGTCAGCAGAAAAGGACGATCCTAGTCCATCAAGTCTGCCCATTTCCCACCCGCCCCGCTTGTCTCCACTTACCAGAGATATTTTCCTCTGCCCACCAACCAACCCCTTGTGTCTGTCCCATGCCCTCTTGAATTCCTCCACTGTTTCTGCACATACTACCTCATTAGGTAATCTGTTCCAGGGTTCCACCACCCTCTCAGTGAAATAACATCTCCTTTTATTGCTCTTAAATCTTCCCCCTTCCAATCTTAAATTATGACCCTTTGTTTTAAATCCTGCTTTTCTTTTGAATAAGTTACCTTCAGCCACTTTATTTACTCCATGCATATATGTAAAAGTCTCTATCATGTCACCTCTATCTCTTCAACCTCCAGCAGGTATAGATTTAATTCTCTCCATCTAGTCTCATATGGCTTCTCTTGCATACCTTGCACCATCTTTGTTGCCCTTGTGTGAACCCTCTCCAATCCATCTTTATCCTTTCTTAAATGAGGCCTCCAGAACTGTACCCCATACTCCAGGTGTGGTCTGACCGTGGTCTTGTATAAAGGCATCAACAACTCCCTCTTCCTACTTGTCATACCCCTTCCTGTGTTTTTGAAGACTGACCTATATTGTTTGCTGCTCCTACTGACGTTTGGGTGGTTATTTGATATTTGAATCCTGTTGCATATAGACAGGATCCTTGTTGTCTGCAATATATATATATATATATATATATATATATATATATATATTTTTTTTAAGTACCAGGTAGTGAGAGGACCTGGGAATAATTTACAATTGTTTGGGTTAATTTTGGTTGACCCCAGGCTGTGAGAGGACCTGTGGGTTAAATCAATAAACTAGGTTTTGTGTTAAGGAGTTGGTTTAGTTTTATTTTTATTTTAGTCGGTCTTATTATTTGTAGTTGTATAATTTTAGTTGCAGGAAGTTTGCGGGTAGTTTAGGATTGGTGTTGTTCTTGTGTTTTTGTTATATTTATTGTTTTAAATTGAGCAGCTAGATGTGCCTGCTTGCCCCTCCTGTCTTATGCTATTCGGCCTCCGCTCTCCATGCCCTCCAACCCTTCTCTTCACCCCTCCTGCCTGCTTATATTTATCATTGTTGTCGGGCATTGGGGATTGCTCGAAAGGTGGGGAGGAGTCAGGTGGGTGGGGGGTTGTGGACAGCTGAGTGAGCGGGGCCTTCCCATAGGGGTGGTCAGGCCCAGAAGATGCCCTGGGGTGAAATGGCTGCTTGAACGCAGTGACTCTGTTCTGGTTCCCATACCCAAGGGTACCTCCAGTTTGGGAGGGCAAGTGGTTGGGACAACTCGCCAACCTCGTCCAACTCGGGCGTTGTTGTGCAATGCCAGATCTGTCTGCAACAAGACTGGTCTTATTGCAGATTTTGTTGCAAGGGCAGATCTGGCTTGCATACGAGACCTGGTTGGATGGGAATGTGGCCTCTTTAGAGGCTGCTGTTCCCACCGGCACTTGGTTATACATTGCCCGAGATTGGATCGCTGGGGGCGGTCTGTTTCAAGACCGAATTGGCCTAAATGGTGTACCAGTTGAGGAGGCCAGGTCATTTGAGTGTATTGTAGTAGGGTAGGGGCAGGATTGCCCCATTTATTGTCCACCAGGTGATGAGAAGCTTTTTCTGCAGGAAATAGCAGATTTTGCCACCGACATGGCCTTGGAGTCACCCAGACTGATGGTTCTGGGTGACTTCAGTGCTTGGGTCGACAACGAATCTTCGCTTTTTGGTCAACATTTCCTCCAGGAGATGACATCTCTGGGCTTTACACAGGTTGTTTCCTCAGCTAGACACAAGGGAGGTCACTCTCTTGACCTAGTCTTCCTCCTGGGGATCGAGGCTTCCGATTTGGTGGTGGAACCAGTCGGTTGGTCTGATCACTACTCAGTTGGGTTCAATTTTGTGGCCCCCCCTGGGTAGGTCAGCCCCTGTGGAGTTGGTCAGGAACCACCCATTGCGGGACGTTGTCCCTGAAGACCTGATGGCGGTTATTGACCTCTCATTGTTGGACGAGTTCTGCACTGATCCTGAGCAGCTGGTAGTGGCATATAATAGGGCCATATCGGTAGCACTCGATCAGATTGCGCCAGTCCGTGTACGCCCCTTCCACATCATCCCGCTGCCCCGTGGTCTGATGGGGCTCTGAGAGGGTTGTGGAGGATGGGGCGTAGGTTGGAGTGTCGTTGGAGGAAGACCACCACTGACGCCGACCACTTTATTTTGCTAGAGCATTATAAACTCTACCAAACAGCAATTTCCCATAAGAAAGCAGAATTCCTGTTCAGGGAAATTTCTGTCACACGGAATCGACCAGCTCAGCTCTTCAGAACTGTTGACAGACTGTGCAACCCAGCCTGTCAGAAGATCTGTCGAGTTTTTACTCAAACTGATTGTGAGGAGATCGCTTGATTCTTTGTGAATAAGGTTGAAGACATCAGGACGGAGTACCTCCAACCTCATTCTAAGGATGTCGCAGTTGATCGGTGTCCTGTCGCACAGCCCAGAGTTTCCTGGAGTGTCTTTGACCTGCCGGATCTCGTAGACACTATGCGGATTGTCCATGAGATGTGTCCCACGTGTTGTAGTTTAGACCCTGGCCCTACCTCCCTGATTTTTGGGTTTTAGTGAGATCATCGGCCCGTTCTTAGCTTGGATTATCCGGTGTCCTTTAGATATGGGAGTATTTCCTAGCTCTCTGAAGGAAGGGTTGGTGACTCCCCTTCTGAAGAAAGCTTCTTTAGACCTGGATGACCTAGCAAACTACAGGCCAATCTCTAACGTCCCTTTGTGGGGAAGGTTATTGAGAAAGTTGTGTCGGCTCAATTGGATAACCATTTGACCATCCATAGTTTATATGAACCTCTCCAGTCTGGTTTTCGCAAGAGGCATAGTACCGAGACTTCTCTGGTTTGTGTGCTCAATGATCTCCTGATGGCGAGAGATCAGAGACACCGTTCTGTCTTGGTTCTCCTTGATCTATCATCAGCTTTTGATACTGTGGATCATGGGGTTCTGCTCGAATGCCTGAGGTCCATTTGTGCGCTATCAAGTACAGTCCTCAGATGGTTTGCATTGTTCCTCGAAGGGAGAATGCAGAGAGTGGTCTCGGGTTTGTTTTCATCCGGGGCCTTCTCTCTGCCTTGCGGGGAGCCTCAGGGCTCGGTGCTTCCCCCATGTTATTTGCATTATATATGCTACCCCTTGGAGACATTGTAAGATGGTATGAGCTGAGGTTTCCCTGCTATGCTGATGATACCCAGCTCTACCTGTCTTTGCACCTGACCAGGTTAGTGCTATCTCGGTACTGAACAACTGCCTCGCAGACATCCAAGACTGGATGAATTCCAGTGGTTTAAAATTGGACCCAGAAAAGACTGAGGTTATGGTTGTGGACCCAGATCGCAGGGTAGAGGGATTGAGGACTGGTCTCCCCCCTGGATTAATCTTGGGGGTAGACCAGATCCTCACCTCTGAATGGGTGCGTAACCTGGGAGTGGAACTTGACGCTGGTTTGACCCTCTGTCATCAGGTGTCCGCAGTTGTCAAGCTGGCCTTCTTCCATCTTAGGAACATTGCCAGGATTAGACATCTTGTTCCACCCAGTGACCTGCTGGTCTTGGTCCATGCCTTTGTGACATCTCGCCTTGATTACTGTAACTCCCTTTACCTAGGACTTCTTGGGGTTGATATCCCCCCCTTGCAGCTAGTGCAGAACGCGGCAGCACGTTTGTTGACTGGGGCTTCTAGAAGTTCTCATATTACCCCTGTGCTGTGCGTTCTGCACTGGCTGCCAATACAGTGGTGGATCACCTTTAAAGTTGGTCTTTTGATCTACAAAGCCCTACATGGTCTGGGTCCCGACTACTTGAAAGAACTCCTGGTGCCTTACACCCCTCTGTGACAGCTCCACTTGGCTGACGAGGGGTTGCTGGAGATTCTGAGGGTAAATTTGAAGTCATCTGGTGCCCGTGTGTTTGGATTTGCTGCACCTACCCTCTGGAATTCTCTGCCCCATCAACTCCAGGAGTGTAGGACGGTGGGGGGTTTTAAGCAGGCACTAAAGACCTTTTTATGGGAAAAGGCGTTTCCTTCTTTGTTCTGATTTTATACTGTTGCATTGGAATATATGTTTATATTTGATTTTATTGAATGTATTGAATATGTTTTATGTTTGTTCTTGCTGTACAGTGCCTTGAAATCTTGAAAGGCGCTCAATTAAATAAATTTTATTATTATTATTATTCCTATGCACGCCATCATTCTGTTAGCTTTACCTGCTGCCTTACTACATTGCTTTCCTGCCTTATGGTTGTTTGAGATTATAATCCCCAGGTACCTTTCCTATTCTGTTTAATTTATCAGTTCTCCCCCAATGAGTACTCAGCCAGTAGATTTTTATGTCTCACATGCATCACTGCACATTTCCTAGCATTGAACTTCAGCTGCCAAATGTCTGACTACTTCTCTAGGGTGCTCAGATCTCTCCTCAAGGCCTCAACCCCCAGTGCTATGTTCTTTTACATCTTAACCTTTCTTTTACAATTGCGACCATGAGAAATAAGTTACACAACATATCCAGCCCTAACATGCCAATGAGCCCATTTGGCAAGCAAGGGGCTATGGGCTCTTTGCATACCCATTATGGGCTCTATAGCAGGCGTGTGCAGCCCCCCAGCGCCTGTCCTGTAACTCTCTTGAACATTCCTGGTGGTTTAGTGGTTCACAACTTCCTGATTGCCCGTCCTGTAGCTGTCTTGAATATTTCTAGTGGACTAGTGGTCCTCCCACCCTTTATCGCTGTTCCTGTAGTTGTCTTGAATATTCTTGGTGGTGTAGTGTCCCCCATAAGGGCATCTAACCCCTCCCAATCTGCTTGCACAGGATGCTCCTCCTCTCCCTCACCCCCTAGACCACCAAGAATATGCAAGACAGCTACAGGATCGGGTGGAGGGGTTGACCGTGGGTGGGGATGAGGGGAGGGTTTATCAGCATTAAGCAGCCCTGCAACGGGGGGAGTTCAGACCTGCAGAAACTGATGAACACACTGCTGCACCCAGTATGCATGGGGGATCCCTCATTTGCATGAGACCCGCAGTATATTCTGCGTGCTCGCACTGTCGGTTCAGTGCAGCGCACTGGGGCCTTTGAATGTGGCCCCCATTAACCGCTTCTGTTCACAGTTGGTGCAGCACTGCTATACTGTTTGAATATGAGGGCACTAGAGCTGAAAAAATGGTGAATAGAATGAAGAACATCTTTATAAGTTCACAATTTCTTCATAACTTTGTTGTTCTTTGACACTTTGACCCACAGTTTCCAACACAGTCTTTTTACGACTCCACGTTGTGATCAAGACAGGTGGAATTTTTAAAATCCATTTGTAAGGTGATTTTGCAGAGCGTCAGCAAAAACTTGTTTGGGAGGGGATTTGAAAAATGACACCTGTCATGTTTATGAGATGGGGTAACATGAGGGCTATGTGGAAAATTTGGAGCCCAAATCTGCAAAAATAACAAAGTTGTGAATAAACATTGGGAAAAATTCAATGTTTCTTCATAATGTCATTGTTTTTTAACATTTTGCCATCAAATTTTCAACATAGTCTTTATATTACCCCATATTATGTTAGGACAGACGGAATTTTTTAAATCCCATCTAAAAGATGATTTTGCGGTGAGACTGCGAACACATATTTTGGAGGGGATTTGAAAAATTATACCACCTTTGTTCATGAGGTGGGGTAATAGAAGGCTATGTTGAAAATCTGGGGCAAAAATTAGAGCATCTCCAACTTTAGTAGTCCAGCCTGCTGTTTTCTGTGTCTCCCTCTTCATTTCCAAATGCTTTCATGCTGCATTTAATATTTTTATTTACTTTTAAAACAAACCATGCCTGCAATATGCACCATCAGCTGCCGACTCGTTTTTACCAATAATGCAATGAGTGATGCAATGCGAGCCACGACACAATCGGTACCAATCAATGCAACAGTCACTGTTGAGAGCTACCATAGTGTTGTTGCTTCCAGTTTGCACTACAGTTTAAAAAATAATCAATTGATTTAGAGTTTCACACCTGTAAGGATGAAACATTTTCTTTGAAAACATGTTCCATCTGGCTTACTGATTAAGATGCAAGCCTTACTGGCCATCAGTGGCTGGAGCTTGTGCACTTATACACCCCCAACTGTCCACATTACTGATCCCCCAAACAGCTAGTGGCCTTTGCTGAATATATACAGGAGATTAATGTAACCTTTTTTATAAATTCATTTTCCCAGGGAAGTCCAATGTCATGTTTACACAGTTGACCTCGCTCCTTCTTTGGAGTGTTGCAGAGCTGCCCCAACCCAAAAGATGCCTGGCTAACATGTCTGCACAGCCCCCTCAGTGCCGATGTAAGACGTGTTAAAGAGGGGATGGGATCTGGGGCAGTCAGCTAGTGGAAATGCCCTCAAGTGGGAGCGAGCAGTGCAGCCTGTCCACATGGCTGCTTAAACTGCTCGCTCCTGAACGTGTCCCCAGACTATCTGTGACTGCCAAGTGAGGCAGGGAGCGGCTTAAAATGATTCAGCAAGTGTCCACATGGTGGTATTTGCACCACAGCAACCTGAGTGCTCGGATTGCTGCGGTGCAAATGCCACCGTGTAAACACAATTCAAGACAAATGCAACATCTTAGTCTTAGTGGTGCACTGCTTCTAGTTAGTGTAAAAAAATGGCCGCCGGAAGATGCTGACTGCTTGATGGGCTCCAGTGTTAGACTGTAGTTGGCTCAATGTTTGTTTTTTTATTGCTATTGTTTTAGCCTTTGCTATTAATGAAATCTGCATTATAACCTAAATGAAACACAAGTAGAGCATAACTAGTTGCCATACAGTTCTGTGCCTAGCCAGTTTGGTTATTTGAAGCCTGTCACAAGTTATGTCTGACAGCTATCTTCTTCTGCTTTTGATATTGCTGCAATTTCTATTGCAGTCTCCTCGATTTTGTGCCATGTTGGAAAACTGCATTTAAAGATGTTATTTTAGCATATGTGTGTATATATATATATATATATATATATATACACATACACACACACACACACACACACACACTCTCCTCCAAATAACTGGTTCGAGCAGGTGTCCCTCAAGGGTTAATACTTGACCCACTACTTTTCACTCTTTTTCTAAACTCACTCCCCTAGGCCTGCAGTGGAAAGCTATTGCTATATGTAGACGATGCTGTACTATACTGGAAACACACCAACCAAATCTCTCTCCAAAACACTCTTCAAGCCTGTTTTGGAGAGCTAGAATACTGGTTCACTGACCACCGACTAATACTAAACTATAACAAGACAAAGTCTATGATATTTGCACACCACCAAAACCCTCTCAGTAATGCCCAGCTCTCAATCTCAAGCCTGCACGGTAACTGCATTGAATAGGTCGAACATTTTAAATATCTAGGTATCACATTGGACACATCCCTCACCTACCACACCCATATTAAACACCTCTCCTCCCCTGTTAACACCTGTCTAGGGATTCTCTTCAGACATAAACACTGCCTTACATCCCAGTCCCTACGGCTGGCTGTTACCTGCTGAGTCCTTTCATTGGTTGATTATGGTATATTTATTTATGGCACTGCTGACCAAACAGCCCTTAACTGCATCAATCTAGCCCTCAACAAAGCCTGCCGTCTGGTCACAAGCAGTGAAAGGCTTACCCATACATGTGTTCTCTATAAACTAGCTGACTGACTGACCTTTGAAGGGAGGCTAAAATACCACACCTGCCTTCAAGCCAAAAAAATACTTTTGAAGCTCACATCTACTGGTCTACACCCCCTCATGCAACCAGCTCCCCATAGGGGTACCCCCAGATGCCAGGCTGGCACCTCCCTCATAGTCCCCCACTGCAGGACCTCTCTAGGGCAAAAGTCTTTCCGCTATCATGCTCCCCTCTGGCTTAACAACCTACCACCCTCTATCTCACTTGCCCCTAGTCTTGGCCAATTCAAAGCAAGAATCAAGAGTCTTCTTTTTGACTCTGAGACCTGTGGCTGTTTCCATAGCCCTACCTAAGCTGAAGCTGTTAAAAATGGCCTACAACATAAGGGGTTTGTCCAAATGAAGGGCTAGGTAAATTATGCCTGGATAGATAATCCTTTGCCACTATAACTTGTTTGACCCAGGGTCCTCTATCAACCCTTGAGATGATAACCAAGCATTGTAAATATACCATGTACTGTGATTTTCTGCACAACTTGTCAATCTGTAAGGTCTTGTTTTTTAAACTACGTACAATGTGTCTTGATGTATTGTTCTGTTGTACTGATGTGGACCCTTTGCAAAGGAGTCTTCAACTCAAAGGATTGTAATTCCAAAAATTTCAATAAATAAATAAAATAAATATATAACATTAATGACAATGAATGCACAACAGATCAGACTACACATGTAGTAAACTGATTGTTGACTAACCAGTCTGTGTGCCCAGTCCTTTGTTCACTGCCATAGCCACCTGCAAGGTCTGGACTGATATTGTCTACACTGGCTGTTTCACCAGTGGAAGAAGACTCAGTAGTATAGGGATTGTCCCTATAAGGATCAAGTGATCTGACAGCAGCCTGCGGACTGTTGGTGTCAGAACTGAAATCGTCAGAACAGCATACAGGTTTATTAATCTTTTGGGCTGTCACTTTTAACTAACACACCTTCAGCCATGATTCTGTTTACTTCTGCATTTGGTGTCTCCCTGGTTGCACATCACAGGAAGCACCCCAGAACACAAGACATGCGGTCACACAGACAGAAAGCAGGGAGAACAGTGGTTGAATAAAAGCATCAAAAAACTGCAAGTTTGATATTTTTGGCTCACATTTCATTCAGGAGCCATATTCTAGAGGTCAATGTTGTGGGCAGCACTTGTGAAACTGGTGGTTTTAAATAATAGTTTAAAAAAATCTTGGAGATTGTCTTTATGAGTAGAAGTTCAAAACGCATTAAAAAGCCATTAACTGAACTTACCTTGTTTTCAGTCATTTAGCGGTTGGATTCCAGAGCAGCAGGACATTTGGCAGTTGTCTCAGCAGAGGACCAAACAGGTAAGCGACGGGTGGGTGGAGTGTGATGGGGTAACAGGTGTGAGAGGGAGTTGGTGGGTCAGATGTTCAGGGGAACATTTGGTGGCATCTAGGCTGGGCATTGCAGTGTCACATGGTGTTGGGAGCAGCGTTTTCCAGTGGCAGGGTTGGGCACCCAACCACTGTACTTCAGTGGCGGTGGTGGGGTTCTTATGATTTTGGGCAGTGGGATTAGGCACCCCACAACCAGGCTTTGGCTGTGGTGGTGGCGGTGGGGTAGGTTGTTTTAGTTTCCGGCGGCAGGGTTTGGTACCCAACCTATGGACTTTTGTGCTGGTGGGGAGTTTGTTCTTGTCTCTGGCAATGGGGTTGGGCATCCAACTGCCAGAATGATTGCAGACTGGGTGGGATGGGAGTGGGGATACTGCTGGTAGGATTGAGCACCCACTGTCGGATCTGCAAAGCTGGGTCAGGCGGGGGGGTGCTGATTCACTGCCTGATGGCAGCTACATGGAAGGATGCAGCTGTATTGTGATAGGTGAGGCTGCATCCTTTCATATGTAAGAAGTTTCCACCCAACAGCCAATAAAGCAACATCAGCAGCAGTCTTGTCAGGATTGGCTATTGACTCACACCTCCTACAGGCTCAGCTGCATTGGTTGCTTACAGCATAAACCTCCCCAGTCCCAACTCTGCCGGAGTGTTATCAATATGTTTTGCTTGTACAAGTCTGCAAGCAAACATAAAAGGAAAAGGCTGTTATTTACAACAATAGTATTAACAACTCAGCATGGTTCTGTATGTTAGCAGGAAAATCACCATGTTCTTCATCACTAAAATTAAGGGTGTGCGAGTAATGAATATTAAATCCTGAATATCACAGATAAAACAGTACTCGGGAGCCGAATATCGAATAGTGCAGCTATTCGGCGATATTCAGTATTTGGCATTCCTGCGGCATTTCAAGATCTTGCAGGACTTGCTGGCCAATCACTGAACATTTGCCAAAGCCAGATCACGTGACACTTCAACATTACTGCATAGTGGAGAGATCGTAGTGGAGAATGCAGATAGCTCCGAGTCAGCAGAGCTTAGGAGTTCCAAAAATAACTAATATTTTCATCACAAAACCTTTATTTTTTGTTCTGTACCATGTGTCTTTAGTGTCTAATACTAGTGGGAGCACTGGGAGGGAATTTTTTTGTGAATAAATCATCTGAAATAGTGATTTTGTTTGATAGGAGCTGCAGAGAGAAACTAGGATACCTTCATTTCAGGGGCTTCTCATAGTGGAGGAGAGATCATAGAGGGGAGAGCTCTGAGTCAGCAGAGATTAGGAGTTTCAAAAAAGTAATATTTTCATCACAAAACCTTTATTTTTTTGTTCTGTACCATGTGTCTTTAGTGCCTAGTACTAGTGGGAGCACTGGGAGTTTTTTTCGTGGATAAATCATCTGATGTGGTGATTTGTTTGCTAGGCGCTGCAGAGAGAAACTAGTATACTTTCATTTCAGAGGCCTCTGTGATGTGCTCTGGAAGTGAAAGAGTAGTGTTTCTTCTTTTTTTTCTTAGAGCCTGCCTACCTGACAGTGTTGTGAGGCTTTTGTGCTGCTTGCAATAATTTTTCTGTGCGAAAATAAAGCAATACTGCTGTTTTCAACTATTTTTGTACTGAAATGCAGCAGAACTTTTGTGCATTTACAATTTTAAAAAAATGTGAATTGCAGTAGTTCTGCCGTAGAAATCATTGTGTAAGAAATATCTGTAGTGTAATCTGAGTTTGGGCTAGGGTTTCATGAAAGTCAGTAGCCGTCAGCAGTCTCAGAGGGCAGTTGGCTGACTGCACTCCCACCCCACAAAGTTTAGGGCTACGCTGTGATGCTTGCAGTGTGCGCACACCCTCGCCTGCCCTGGGATTGTGCTGTTTGCAATAATTTTTCTGTGTGAAAATAAAGCAGTACTGCTGCTTGCAACCATTTTTTGTACTGAAATACAACAGAACATTTGTGCATTTACAAATAAAAAAGTGAATTGCAGTAGTTCTGCTGTAGAAATCTCTGTGTAAGAAATATTTGTGGTGTAATCTGAGGTTGGGTTGGGGTTTCACGAAAGTCAGTAGCTGCCAGCAATCTAGGAGGGCAGTTGGCTGATTGCACTCCCACCCCCACAGTTTAGGGCTAGGTAATGACACTTGCAGTGTGCACACACCCTGCCACGGTCACCATTTTGTTATCCAGAAATCAGCTCTGGAGTAAATAATTAGATTCTTGTATGTCTACAGTGTCAGCCAAAGAAACAACTACACACAAGCAGGAGTAATAATAATAATTTATTACAATACTTATGCTAAGTATGTGACAGAGAAAATCACAAGGGAGATGGGTTTCTCACCAGTCTCCTGAAGAACGTACATAATCTCCAGAATTTCCAGGATCTCTGTGAGGAGCTGGGTTACACAAGGTTATATACAAAAGATAACATCATAGCAACAGAGATTAAATCATAGTTACGGATACGAGAAACAAAATGTTTTTGGTGCTATATTATAAATAATGTTGTATAAGACATTCTCCATTGATAATGACTTAGGAGACAGAATTACTAATGAGTTTAATGTGAGACAAAGGATTTGTATCTCTCAGCATAAAGCTTAGACAAAGAAAAATGCTGACTGGCCACTACTACACGTGGCATATTTGCCTACGTGTAAAACACACTCTGCATATGATTATATGAGAATATAAGTGTGTATAATAATCACTGACAATCCACAAGAGTCATCTTATCAGTAATTAGGTAGAATATATGTGGAATATATGTAAAAGACAAACAGTGGTAAATGACATAAGAGAATTAGAATGTTTTGTTGACGACATGGTTAGGAATATTTCAGTACCTATTAATAATACTACAAATCAACTAACTAAGTCAGCAACAAATCTTTCAGATCAGGAAATAACAAAGTAGAAAAGTCCAGATGCCCTTTTAGAGTCTGTGGCAACAGGAGTTCACTGTTCCCTTAGCCCTCCTCTAACTAATTCAACAGCTGTAACAGATTTGCTCCTGACTCCAAAAAGAGCAAGAGGAACAACTAATGACCCAGATGCAGATGTAGACTAGGAGTCAGTACCCAAACGGAAATATAAAAAGGGTAGAAGAGCAGAATTAATTTGTTCAGCCCAATCTAGACTCACAACCAAACATAGTTCTATAATTCAAAGGTCTCTAGTTTCGAAGAACAGATATGAGCCCTTAGTAACAGTTCATCAAGAGCCCTGCCAAGAATCTCTAGTATCAGAACCAGATTTGCAAACTATTGTTACAGGTGATTCAATTATAAAATATATTGATTCGCTTTTATGTAGTAATGAGTCTAATCAAATAATGGTTCACTGTTTTCCTGGTGCTAAAGTGGAAGATATTTCTGATAGAATTGATTCATTAATAACGGAACCTTCCAATGTTATTCTACATATATGATCTAATAATGTAGGTTTCTCTAACAAAAAAGACATCTGTAGTGATATAATAGAGTTAGGAAAATGTCTAAAACAGAAAGGTAAAGTCTGTGTTTCCAGTATTCTTCCAATATCTAAAGCAAGACAGGAAAACAATTACACAATTGAATGCATTAATGCTAGACTTGGAAATTGGTGCTTACACAAATCAATTGTATTCATTAATCATTGGAACGGTTTCAACAGAAACTTTAAACTGTATGCAAAAGATGGACTTTGATTAAACAGATTAGGAATTTATGAACTGTATAAACATTTTCAAACTACTCTTCCTTTGTTTCAGTTAAACTGATAAATGTGGGGGAAACCAGATATTCTGATTTCTCTTCAATAACAAAGAACACTCAGTCAATTTCAGATTAAGAATTAAAATTTCAACTTATTAATGCACATAGTTTATGCAATAAGTTTGATGATTTACTAATTAGAATAAAGAATAAAGATCTAGATATTGTAGGTATTATTGAATCTTGGTGGCCAACTGAAATGACCTGGGAAAACTCAATCCCCGGCTATAATCTCGTTTACAGAAGTAGACCAAATAAAAAAGGAGGTGGAATTGCACTATTTATTAAATCGACTATTAATGCTTGGAATATCTCTGAAAAAATTAAATTAGATGACTCTATTGAATCCCTATGGGTAAATTTAAAAAGTCCTTTTGGAAAGAAGTTTTCCTTAGGTTCATGTTACAGAGCACCAAACTCAGATAAATTAATACTTAAAGGGATCTGTGACTAGATATCAGCAGCCTCAGATTTAGGAAATATTATATTCATGTGGGACTAAATTTAGGAGACATTGACTGGACTAATAAGTCAGCCATTTTAAATACATCAAAACATTTTCTCTATATATGTGAAGAATGAAATCTGATGCAATGTGTAACCACCCTTACATGTGGTAACAATATCTTGGATATTGTTCTGGTTAGTAATGATTTGGATATTCTAAACTGTTCTGTCACTGCACTGTTAGGAAATAGCAATCATAATTCAGTTACATTTAGTTTAAGATTTGACTCTTTTATACCAAATAAAATTACTGAGATATTTGCTGTCCACAAAGCTAATATCGATGCTATCAAAACACACCAAAATAGTATTGATTGGCATACTCTGCTGAATTTTAACGACATTGAATCGATGTGGCAGACTTTTAAACTTACTCTCATTGATACAGCTAATAAATATATTCCCCAAATTAAAAAAAGTAGGAATAGCTTTAATCCAAAGTGGTTTTCTAAACAATTAAAAAGCATGGTGAAGAAAAAGAACAAGTTGTTTAAAAATGTTTCAAAAAATAAAACTGAAAGAAATAGGATGGCATTCAAGGACAGTCAGAAATAGTGCAAAAGAGATCAAAAAGCTAAATTAAAACTGAAACATACATAGCTACCAAAGCCAATAAAGGGAACAAAATGGGTTCCATAAGGGCAGCCCCATTGTTCCAGGCCATCTGACCCTGAAAAGAGACTGGAATAGCAGCAAGGGTTGGGGGAAGGAATGGGTGAGAGCTTGGGAAGGTAAAGGGGAAGAAAAGGGAGGGGGGAGTGAGGTCAGAGGAGGGGAGAGGTCCCTCATGAAGTCACAATAGCGTCATGAGAGGGGCCGGGGGATAAGGGCCAGTAGGAAGGAAGGAAAGAAAGGCTAGTGAGGGGTGGAGCTGAAAGGGGTTTAAGAGGGGCAACATGGAAGGGCTCTGCCACTTTCTGCTAGGTTCTTGGGTAAGTAATTTTCAAGAAAAGAACCTAGCACATCAGTCGGGAGTTCCTCAGGAATAAGATAAGAGAGGATATATCATAAAAAGCAAATCCTATGAAGGCTATGGGGATGATGATACAATAGATCTTCAAGATAGTGATACATTAGGAGGTTTAAATAAAAGGTTTTTAGCCAGATTTAGCAAACTTTTTAAGACATGCGATGTAATTGTTGTAGATATTTCATCTAGCAGATTTACATATGGTGAGAATAGAGTGAGCCAACAGGGAACCAAAATCGGAAGATGTTGCAAGGGTGGCTAAAACAGTTTTGGCAGGAAAAGTAGTTTTTAATGAGAAAATAATTAGAAAAGAAGAGAGCTGGTGAATATAAGTGCAGCCGTGTGGCATAGGGCACAAATCCAGTGGTTGTTGAATGGCTCGGTTAGTAAAGGCATTGCGTTTCAAAAAAAAAAAAGAAATGGGGAGGGTAAAGAGGGTGATCCCAGCAAAGCATCTGTTAGGTAGAGCGAGTGGTTAGTGATTTAGGCAGCTGCCTTTGATGCAGGAGTTTGGGGGATCAAGTCTCACTAAGGGTAAAATTGTTTTGAGTAGTTTCGAAGTGACACGGAGAGCCCAGTAGGGCCTAAGCAAGCAGGCACGGGCCTAGCAAGCCACGCGACGAGCAATGCCGAACAATGCACAAAGTAGGGGGCGCTAAAAGGAAGATGACCCCAACAATTATGGGGCGAGCATGCAGGGACCCAGTGAGCACGTGGTAAGTAACACCGGATTTGAGGATGACCCCAGCAGTATCGTGGCCAGCAGGATGGATCAAAAGACCACGATGCAGTAACGCCCAATTCATGGTAGCAACCCGGTGGGTTTTTGGCAAGAAGAGAAATGTTATGAGTGGAGAGACATGCTTTGAGTAGCAGGGTGAACGTAGTACAAATCGGATGCAGAGCTAGGAGTTGGGCTAATAGAGAAACGACTCATGGGACCGCTAAAGGAGAGGAACAAAGGGCCGGGGGAAAAACGCCCCAAGCAATCACAGAATTGGATAAGGGCATTATCGTAATGGGGAAAGTATTAACTTTTGGCCTAATTTCCTAGGGATGAGCGAGGACAGGGGAAATTTTAAGAGGAGTCATCTTGCAAAAATGGAATGCTCGAAACAGAAAAGGGCAGAGCCATGTAACGATACAGCAGATGATTTTCAGGAGCAGTTTTTAAAGGGGGTTGAATTAAAAAAAAAAGGGTGCAAAATGCACAAGGCGATAAAAAAGAAGGGTAACAAGGGAATTGGGAGAGATCAGCTATGGAGCATCAGAAGCATGATAGTTCATGCACAGGGTACTACAGAATATAGGCCTGAAGGCCTTAGTTTTAAAAAAAAAAAAAAAAGCGGTCCCCGGGCACAAATTTGAAGGCTGGATCAATCTGAACACCAGACCTCAAGCACATGGCTAGCAACCAGGCCCCCAAAAAAAAAGAAAATGAACAGTCCTCTTTCATAAACAGAAGGACTGGGTCAAGTGGATTGGAACACCAGCCTCCGCCTCCATCCCACATACGTACACCATTTTAGATAGGGTGGGGCAAAAGAGGGCGGCCATCTTGGGGAGCATGGCTGTTGGTTTTGATAGAGCAGTGGGGGTCACAAGGTTTCTTCCGAAAAGGTAGCCATACATACAGTTCTAGGCATTAAGGAGGAGGACCACCGTCCGACAAAGAATAAAGATGGCATAGGTATTTGACAGGTCAAACAAATACACAGGGGAAAACCCAGAGAGCTAACTAACAGTATAATTTTTGTTGTGAGCAGGAAAAAGACACAGAATGAACACCTGTGGATCAGTTCAATGAAAGTGGACGCTATGAAAATTATTATGGATCTCATGGACAGGGCTCACAAAGTCCTGGATACAGTGGAAGACACGGGGGGGGAGTACCAGTGCAGAAGGAGAGGGTCAGAAAGAAGGGGTAGAGTGGAGCAGGAGGAAAAGGGAAGGGAACTGGGGCACCAATGCCAAAACGCCCTAGTGCAAGTTCTCCAGGGCGGCAACCGACAACCTATGCAATCCCTGACCCAATACCTGTGCCCAGTGTGGAGGGATCGATGCCTGAACCAGAACCCAGCCCAAGGAAAGAGGTTAGGCCTCACCCAGGACTGGGACCCAACATTCCCGCACCAGAACCTAGCCGTCCGGAGATACCACAGCCAGGCGGAGGGATGACTGAACCCGCGACTGGTAGTAACCCGCAGGCCCCAACTAACGGACCACGAGAGGGTAACCAAGAGACAAGGCAACAATCGGACCATCAAAGGAACTGCATGGAGAAACAGGTACAGTGTTGACATTAGAGAGTACCATGAAGGAGTATGTGGAGCAATTATTATTGGGTATGGGGGGAGATGGTGTTAAGAAGTTGCAAAAGGTACTGGGGGATTTAGGAGAAAAGGAGAAGGAAGAAAAACAGGGAGATGGGGGAAAGGAAGTGATAGAGCAGAGAAAGGGGGTGGAAGAGTTCGGATAGGGGACCATGTGCAACTAGCAACAAAAGAAAAAATCTGGAAAGGAGAATTTGTTGATATCTTTGCCTTGGCAGACAAGAAAACAGCTGAGCTATATGAGGAAAAGGAGAGTTTCAGTAAAAAAGAATTAGCGGCAGCAGTAGTTCTGGTTAGGAAGGGAGAGGAACAGAAAGGGCCCACATATAAAGAAAAATCATGGGAGGCTTGGATCCTGGGTTTCACATATTACAGTGCGATAGCGCAAGAGAAAAAGCCAGAATTGGGCATTCCCTTGTTAGCTTACTCGTTGATCATAAGAAATGCGTATAAGATGATGTGAGGCACTAATTGGCTACAGTATAATGAAAAGTTCAGGACCCAAATGGCCAATTATGGAGAGGACTGTCGATGGGATTCTAAACACAATGGCCTATGGTGGGAAACCATGACTGCAGCTGGGGGGCTGACGGCAAGTGGCAAAAGGGAGGTCTGCAATATTAAAAATGCTGTTGGGGGTACAACAGGGCACACTGCTCCTCCCCACTCTGCAGGTTCAGGCATGCCTGTTCCAAATGCAGGGGAACCCACTCAGCCTCTAGATGCAGATCTTACAGCGAAGCCAACTCCGGGGGAGGACAAGGAAGCGGTTCCTTCCGGGGAGGCCACAGAGGGATGCAGAGAGATATACGGGGGATATATCACCAAGTGCAAGGTGTTACATCTTGGGCGGGGAAACCCTAAGCACAGGTACACCCTGGGAGGGGAGGAGCTGGAGGCCTCAACAGGGGAAAAAGACCTAGGGGTCATGGTGAATGCATGTATGAATAACTCTGAGCAGTGCAGGAGAGCAGCTAGCAAGGCAAACAGGATGTTGGGATGCATCGTAAGGGGGATCACCTCTAGGAGCAGGGAAGTGATTCTGCCGCTGTACAATGGACTGGTTAGACCACACCTTGAGTACTGTGTACAGTACTGGAGACCACACTTGAAGAGGGATATACAGCTCCTGGAGAGGGTACAGAGGAGGGCAACCAAGATGATACGAGGACTAGGGGATTTGACGTATGAGAACAGACTTGAGGAGCTCTGCCTGTTTTCATTGGAGGAGAGGAGAGACAGGGGGACATGATTGAGGTCTTCAAGTACCTCAAGGGAATAAATAGGGTAAACATGGAGGGGATCTTTAGACTAAAGCAGGGAGGTATCACCAGAGGGCATGGTTTGAAGTTGGAAGGTGGAAGGGTGAGGGGGGGAGGAAGAGGAGGAGGTTTTTCACTGGGAGGGTGGTGGACCCTTGGAATACACTGTCTGGCGAGCTGGTTCACAGATCCACAGTGGAAGGCTTCAAGAGAGGGTGGGGCAGACACAGAAAGTGGAAGTATCAGATGATGGCCTGGCCCATGGGGGTGAGGATGGATGATGGGGATTTCTGGAACACAAGGGGGGGAGGGCCTCAGCACTCAACTAGGGATCTGAGGTTTGAGCAGACTCGATAGACTGTAAGGCCTAATCTGCTGGCAATTAGTATGTTAGTATATATGGGTGAGAGAGGGTTTCACCAAGGGGGAAAATAAAAAAGGTCAATTCCAGCTAGCAAAAACCCCGATCAGAGGTGAATTAGTAGAACAATGGATGAAGGAGTATCCGAATAAAAAGGTTGGGCTGGAATTAATAGAGGGCTTTCTAAAGGGCTTTAGTTTACATTACCAGGGAATGAGGATTGGAACATGGACAAAAAACCTAAATTCAATTAAAGGCAAGGAGGCACTGTTGAAAAAGAAGATTGGTAACGAAAAAAAGGCAGGTAGGATAGTAGGTCCCTTCAAAGACCCCCCCCTTTCCAGCACCTACGAGTATCACCATTGGGCCTAGTCCCTAAAAAACAAGCAGGGGAATATCTGGTAATTCACCATCTATCCTATCCCGAAAAAGAATCGGTCAATGATCACATTTCAGAAGAGGATAGTAAGGTGTCCTATGGGACTTTAGAGGATGCAGTGAAGATCATCAGGGCAAGGCGCACCCCATGGCTGGCAAAGACAGACATCAAGTCTGTGTTCCGGCTACTGCCGGTCCACAGGGAAGATTGGGAATTGTTGGGTTTTCAGATCGAAGGGGAGTATTATTTTGATAAGGCCATGGCAATGGGGTGTTCAGTGTCATGCTCCACCTTTGAAAAATTCAGCACATGGCTGCAGTGGGTATTCAAAGTCAGGTACGGGCATGACACGGTAGTCCATTACCTGGATGATTTTCTGTTCATAGGGGAGGGCGAAAAAGGGGTGTGGATGATTCTGGAGGACTTTCAAGAGCTGTGCAAGGAGCTTGGAGTCCCATTAGCTACTGAAAAAACAGAAGGCCCCAGCAGGTGCTTAGAATTCCTGGGTATAGAGGTGGACGTGGAACGGGGTTTATTTCACCTGCCAAGTCAAAAGGTAATTAAGCTAAAGAGAATGTTGGTAGACATAGGAAAGAAAAAATGGGTGCCCCTAATTAACAGCCAGTAATTAATGGGTCACTTGAATTTTGCGTGTAGGACAATTGGGCCAGGACGTGCGTTTAGACGACGTCTGGCAAGGGCCATGGCAGGGGCTTCAAAGCCATATCACTGGGTCAGTATAGGGAGAGAGACCAAGGAAGACCTAAAAATTTGGGAGCAATTCATAGAAACACACAACAGGATAGCCATTTGGCAGGAGGAATGGCTATACAACAAGGATCTGGAGCTTTACACAGACACTTCGGGGGGACATGGGGTGGGTGCCTACTTCTGAGGAAAATGGGTAGCAGAACCCTGGCCACAAAGGTGGATCAAAGGGGGTTTGACAAAGGACAACATATCACTTTTTTGGAGATTTTCCTAATCTGGGTGGTGACAAAAATTTGGGGAACGTGGTTGCAGAACCAGCGTGTCACATTCTGGTGCGACAACAGGGCAGTCATTGACGTGCTAAACAACAGAGGGTCAAGGTCAGTGTTGGTACTCTGCATCTTACGTCAGCTAGTACTACAGGGGCTGATGCTCAATGTGAGTTTCAGGGCTAGGCACATTGCAGGAATAAACAACTCCATCGCTGACAGCCTCTCCCGATTATAGATGAAAAGGTTTTGGGCACTAGCTCCCAATGCAGAACCGACGGGAGAGAGAGGATCCCAGAGGAGCTATGGGAGATTGGCTGGAGGGAGCAGCGTATCTCTTTCGAAGTGCATGGTCAGACAACACCCTAAAAGCTTACAAAAGCTCATGGAGAGTTTTCCAGGTTTTCAGATCCCATCACAGCATGGAGGTAAGTGGGGCAGTCACAGAAGAACAAGTAGGGAGGTTTGTAGTGGCAAGCTGGGAGGAAGGAGTGGCTTGCGCCACTGTGAAAGTACATCTAGCGTCAATAGGTTGGGTTTGCCAGATGAAAGGTTGGGGAGAACCATGCAATAGTATTTTACTAAGAAGAATGATGATGGGGTGGCAGAGGATAAAAGGGAAGGAGAGGAAAATGAGAGAACCAATCTCTGAACACTTACTAGAAAGGACACTAGGAAAATTGGCAGAAATTTGCTACACCCCATACAAAGTAACACTATTCAAAGCATTATTTATGGTGTTACACAAAGGAGCATTCAGAGTGTCCGAAATAGTAGGACCCACTACACCCTCCCCGGGAAAAGGTCTGCAATGGGATGATATACAATGGAAAAGGGTAGGGCTCATCCTCAAAATTTCAAGGTCAAAGACGGATCAGACAGGAAAGGGCTACAGAGTAAATATCGAGCCCAAAGAGAACCCTGACTTGTGCCATGCCAACTTATGCAAGATTACCATAGGATTAGGCCAAAACAGGGGGATCTGTTTTTTGTACATGAGAACGGGAAGGAGGTAAAAGGGAGTCAAGTGTCGAGGGTATTGAAGCGAAGCATAAAAGAACTAGGGGAAAACCCAGACAGGTTCTCATCTCATTCTTTTCGGATTGGGGCAGCCTCAGAGGCGGTGGCACAGGGAAAAAGGGGGAGGACATAAAAGTCAAAGGCGCATGGTCGCAGATTGCTACAAGAAATACAGTACATTAACCTTATCATATTTTGTTTCTACAGGAATGAATGGAAGGTATAAGGTACGGAAGAGAGAAGGGGTGGGTGGGGGGAATAAAAAAATTGTTTTTCTGCCCTCACTGTTTCTTATTGTTTGTTATAGATACACGAAAAAGGAAGGACATATGGATGGTGGGACACTCACACATTTATTGGGCAGAAAGGGGAGACAGTGCAGAAGAAAGGTGGAAAACAACTGGGTTTTCACCACAAAGGGATAAGGATCCTGTGAAAAGGAATACGGGGAATGCGATGGGGGCAGCTCCTTCCCTTACTGCTAGAGATGAGAAAGAACAAGGACCCAGGCCTCCTTATAATACACCTGGGCAGGAATGACTTGGGACATGGCCCCTGGTTAGAAATGTTTTACAGCATACAGAGGGATGTCAAGGTCATGAGGACATGGTGGCCAGAAATAACAATTATGTGGTCCGAAATGATTCCATGTAGGGTGTGGAGATAAGCCAGACAGCACAAGGCCATAGAGAAGGTGAGGAGAAGGAGGATGAATAGCAGGGTGGAGAGGTTTATGATAGATAATGGAGGAGCTGCCATCATGCATGACGAAATAGAAGAGAGGATACATGGGCTGTACAGGACGGATGGGGTACACTTATCCCAGAAGGGAAATCACATATTCATCACTGAACTAGGTAGAGGGATAGATCAGTGGTTGAAGTGTGGTTCTAATGGGGGAAAGCATACCATCCAACGTAAGCTGGAGGCAAGCTAGTGGAAGGTAGAAAGTAAAGATTTGATAAGAAAAAGGGGGGAAATGGGTATGGGGTTAGGGGAAAACAAAATGGGGGAATTAAAAACTGGAAGGAGGTAAAGGGTATGGACACCCTGGTAAGTGGACAAGAAAAGGGGAGCTGGAAAGAAGAGAAATGCAATTGCTACCACTAGAGCTAGCATTGTCATCTCACAAGTCTCCCTTCCAAACCATATATGGCATATTCCTTCCAGACACCCCATCTTATGGCACCCAGTAATACCTTCACCATCCTAGTATTACATTATGTGGAGTGTCTGCCATGCCCCCACTGGGATATGTATATACTGTACATACTGTAAATATTAGCTTAACTTTCCTGTAACCATTTTTTATCATGTGAATTTACTGTACATCACTGTGTTTATAAACATTATTTTCCCCTGTATGTATAACTGTCTTATATAAGTGTATGATGTATCTGTTGTGTATCAACTATTGAACCGTGACCTTATCAGGTCCATCTTGTAAATAAGCCTTGCTCAATGATGTTCGCCTGAATAAATAAAGATTTGATGATGATGAAGAATTGGACCTGCCCAGAAAGAAAGAAATTATAAGACCAGCTTGGGTTTACACCTGGGTAAGGAGTGGAACAGGACCCCCTTGGGTTTTGATGCCCGGGGAGATAAACAAAAGAAACCAAAACTTAAAATGAAAGAGGAGTTGAATAAAAATGTGACAGAAGAAAGAAGTAAGAGGAACTCAATATTGTATAAGTATATATAGTTATGTTTTATGTGGAAAATAAAAGGTTTTGCTGACGGAACAGCCAAATCTACAATATTGAGTGTGATGTCTCTCTTGTGGGGAAGGGGATGTGGAACAACACGATTTTGTTTAATTACATTAATTCAATTAAAAAGCAAGAACAGCATGTAGGCCCTTTAATAATTAATAACGAATCTATATCTGACCCTAGTAAAATGGCAGAATTGTTTAACCAAGAATTCTGTAAAGCTTTTTGCAAATTTCCCAATAACACTAAATTTGATTTTACAGTAGAAAACTGTATTGATATTTCTATTGAAACAAAAACTGAATGATATAAAAATAGGTTCTTCCCCTGGTCCTGACAATATTACAGGAGACATTTTTTTCATTATGAAACATTATATTGGTTTACAATTAAAATAAATATTTGATAAAAGTCTTAATACGGGAATTGTTGCCTTGGACTGGAAAAAAGCCAATGTTATTCCACTATATAAAAAGAAAGGAAGTAAAAACATGTTGGATAACTATCATCCTATAAGTCTGACACCTATCATTTGCAAAATATTAGAAAGAATTATTAAAGATAACTGTCAATACTGGATTCTAACCAACATGGCTTTGTAAAAGGTCATTCTTATACTACCAATCTTATAAGTTTTTATGATTACATTAGTATGAATTTGAACAAAAAAGTGCCTTGCGATGTCATTTTGTTGGACTTTCGCAAAGCGTTTGACTCTGCTTCCCACTGGGCACTAATACACAAATTACAACTATGTAGCATAAATCCTCTGATAGCAAATTGGTTGGATAACAGAAGTCAAAGAGTAATAATTGATGGCTACAAATCATCATGGATAAAGGTAGAAAGTGGTGTACCTCAGGGATCAGTATTGGCACCAGTTATTTTTCAAACATTTATCTCACATTTGTCAAAAAATATCCCAAGTCAAATTGTTAAATATGCAGATGACTGCAAGATTGCTAATATCTGCAGGAATGAAGAAGACTCAGAAATAATTCAGAAGGATCTCAGCTTGTTAGAAGTTTGGTCTGTTAAATGGAATCTTAAATTTAACACGACAAAATGTACTGTTCTTCATTTTGGTAAACACAACAAAAAAAAGACAATATTATCTCTATAATAACATAATTCTAGAGAAAAATAATGAAAAAGATCTTGGTGTTAATGTTGACGTAGATCTTAGATTTCAGTTACACTTTATGCAAATTATTTCTAAAGCAAATTCTTATGGTGGGCAATTAAACATAATTTTACAACTAGAGATCCCTCGATTCTTCTATCCTTATATCGAGCATACGTTAGACCTCACTTCGATTTCGCATCTCAGTTATGGAGTCCTTATAACAAAGTAGATACAGGCAAATTAGAAAGGGTTCAATGTAGGATAACAAAATCATTCCTTAATTGCAAATTTCTCTCTTATAATGAAAGACTTGGTGCTTTGAATCTTATGTCCTTAGAACAGAGGCAACTTAGGGGAGACCTACTGTTTGTAAGAGACATAATTATGGATGCACTCTTAATGAACGACTGTGGTCTGGAATTTAAACAAATAGCAATCGACACTGGTGGTCATTCACTTCAGCTTATGAGGAAAAAATGTAATACAAAAAGAACAGCCCATTTCTTTTTGCATCGAATAATTGGAATATGGAATAAACTAGCCCTATCTGTTATAGCAGAAAGTAAATCCACCAATAAAAAAAGATTGGACATTTTTTCTCCAGTGTGGAAATACTAAATAATTTCTTTAGCTGTATGTAAGTTTGGGAGTTCTATGGGCTAGCTGCCTTTTACGCCTTTTTCATCCTTAGTATGATCCTTAGTAATGCATTATAGAGAGGTATAATAATCATGCATGATATAATCCTAAAAAGGATGTAAACATTAGCATATATTAGCAGCAAAGCACATTCCTGGCACTCATGCTCATATGATGGGTGCCTAAATATACATGTTAGTGCAAAATAGCAGTATCACAGTATAATAGACCAGGAATATCCTTAATATTGTAAATGTAAATCGCTCTCCATGAGCAAGATTATGTGTGCCATGCAATAGGGGAGGTGTGGAGGGGTTGTGGGATAACAGATGGACCAGATACCGAACTTCAAGTTCAACACATAATCTTTGTGTGATGTTCTTTCAAAATACACAAGATAACCTTGAGCAATGGCATATCCCTTCTTAAGTACATCAGTTTGCAGCAACAGACTATGTTTTTCCTTTCTCTGCACTTAGCCAGCACCTACTGACACTGATCTCTGATCTAACTAATCTGTTGAAATTTAGCCTCTCCTATGTGAGCCTTGTTTGCATGGGTGGTGGGGGCTCAAATAATAAAAAAACAAAACAACAACAACAAAAAAAACAAGCTAAAGGCAAAGAACCTCAGTGCAGAAGCACAGAAACAAGGGTTACCCCAAAAGGCATTGACAATAAGCCAAGTTTCAAAGAAACACAACATCACACATACTTCTATCATGCAAAGCATGATGGGATATATGCAAATCTCCATGAAATGTCAGATGTGTTCAATTTATTTTAAATAGCACAAATAACTTAATTTTTATAATAGTCACCTAGTACTTTTTACCATTATCAAAAACACCTAGTGCCATGGTATTTTCAACATTTACAGGTTTCATAAACATAAGGTATATACATCAAGGTATTTTATGACATAGTGCTATTACATACTAAATCCAACAATGATAAACACAGCCTGTTTTATATAAGCTTGGAAGTCAGCACAATAACCTCCTTGTACGAGGACCTGAGAGAGAAAAGAAAAATTAAAGAGGACACTATAGCATAGTCAAGAAAGGGAAGGGGGTGCCCATAGGTGGCCAACCTTACAGACTAGAAATTGTGAAGGATAGATTTGGCTAAGAAATAGAACTGTTGCAGCAGATTTGGGAAAAGGTCAGTCCTCAAGAGTGGCAAGAGCTCCCTGTTGCATATTCCCTACCTTAAGAGGGATGCAGTTATTGCAAACTGCTTACCACCTTCCTGTCCCAGGAAGGGATGGTGCTTCCACCCATCCATCTTCAGAAGCTCTGTCTCAGGGTCCCTATTAACAATAAACATTCTATCATAAACACAGGGGGTATCATCATTCTTTGCCCTGAGTCATTAACAAATTCTCAACAGAGACTAACAGTACCTTCCCATCTCCTTTTAGGGAAAGTATGTCATATTTCTTAACCAAAAATCTGGATGGCTGTAAAGTCCAGTACCGGAGAATGACTTTCTCTGGGGTGATTAATTACCTGCTCCAACTCCACCAGACATGTCAGTTTTAAGCAGGGGTCCAGTCCTAGGTTCAACCCCTCTACATAAACACACTATGTCTCTTGATTCATTCATTTCACTTGCTACTGATACAGACATCTGAGGGTGGACACTCTAGGTGTTACCCCAACACAGGTTCCAATCTATTTTCCACCCACCTCATCCTTTGTAGGTTTTTCATCAAAAAAATAAAACACATGTACCACTTCCTTGATCTTAACATACTGTAACATTTTGGCAATATTAGCATCTTTAGCCTGCAGCATACCCCAGTCAATACTGTTAATAGATTTAGCTACATCAATACAAGAAAAAGTCCCTTCAGCCTCATAGGCTCCCTCTTGCTTGCTTGGAGTCTTCAACCTCAGCATAATATCACTAGGCACAGTCTTACCTGGGGTCTACATTCAAGTTTCATACTTGCATCTCCAGCCTCCAACAGGCAACATCCTGGGAACACAGGAAACAAAGTAATATCATGCTCAGTCAGGGGGTCCTCCTCATACAGCTGAGCCCACAAAAAAATCGTCCTCCGATTCTTTATCCAAACTCTCCAGCAGAAACCTCTCGAGCACCTGGCATCGGTGTTCTACCTCTCTGTGTAGTCAGTCTGCCTCCAGCCATTGCTCACTCATCCAGTGGATCATCCTCATTAGGGTCTCTGCTTCCTGAGTATTGTCTTCACAACCCTGGTCTGCCTCGACCCCATGGTAGTTCCTCATCCCTTTGCATCTCTTCACTGTCTTCAGGCTTGGCCTTCCTCTGAGCTCCCAGGTCCAGTCCAGGCAGCAGCTTCTCTTCCTCTGTCAGCCATGGTACTGGTCAGAACTCAATGGATTATCTTCTCTGGGTTGTCCTCTGGCAACTCCTGGTGCACCAATCTACCTGGGATGGCTGGGCAATATCCACTGAAAAATGTCCCTCTTTGGCAAGTCCAGACGCTTCCAGCAAGTCATCCCACTTTTAACACCAAGTCTGTGGAGGGGTTGTGGGATAACAGATGGACCAGATACCGAACTTCAAGTTCAACACACAATCTCTGTGTGATGTTTATTCAAAATACAGCAGATAACCTTAAGCAATGGCATGTCCCTTCTTCAGTATATCAGTTTGCAGCAACAGACTATGTATGTCCTTTCTCTGCACTTAGCCAGCACCTACTGACACTGATATCTGATCTAACTTATCTGTTGAGATTAAGCCTCCCCTTTGTGGGCCTTGTTTGCTTAGGTGGTGGGGGCTCAAAAATAAATAAAAAACTAAAGACAAAGAACCTCAGTGCAGAAGCACTGAAACAAGTGTTATCCCAAAGGGCATTGACAATAAGTCAAGTTTCAAAGACCCACAACATCACACATACTTCCATAATGCAACGCATGATGGGATATATACAAATTACCATGAAATGTCAGACTTGTTCAATTTACAGCAATTTACATGCATTTTAAATAGCACAACCAACTTAATTTTTATAATAGTTACCTAATACTTTTTACCATTATCAAAAACACCTAGTGTCATGGTATTTTCAACATTTACAGGTTTTATAAACATAAGGTTTGCAGCAAGAATAAAATCATGACAATCTGAAATGCATGGAGCAGGCACAAATCTCTGCCCCTCGCCATCAAGAACCACACTGGGACTTCACTCGACCATGTCCCTGAGTTCAAGTATCTTGGTATCACGCTGGACAGTACCCTTTTCTACACTCGGCATATTGACATTGTTGCCAAGGGCGCCAACATCCGGATTGGACTGCTCCACAAGCACAAGCACTGTATGACTGCTGATGCCCTCAGCCATCTACAGCTTTGTCACCTCTGTCATTGACTATGGTCTTGCCATCTATGGCTCTGCTTCTACAACTGCCCTCCGCAGGATCTCAGTGACACTCAACAAAGCCTGCAGGCTATTAACGGGCACTGCCCACCTAACACACACCTGTGACATATACGCCCAGGCTGGTTGGCTTCCACTCCTCAGTAGAATACAATATCAGACCTGCCTGTTAACCAAAAAGGTTCTCCTCGGGCTTATACTTCCAGGTGCTGGAATGCTCCTTACTGCCCAGAGTAGTACCCAGTATACACTCAGTGCCCAACATCAAACCTTTCAGGTTCCCAGATGTCAGACCACTATGGGTCAGCGGTCACTCACCCACAGGGCTCCTCAGTGGTTCAATACCCTCAGCAAAGAAGCACATTTGCCTACAATGCTTGGACCCTTTAAAAGGAATCTCCGACTTTATCTCACCTCAACCACTCAATGTGACTGCTTCTCCTAAAGGAACTACCCCAACCTCCATCCAGTTGCTCCTGACCAGTGATCCGTATTCTACCGTATTCTCCAGAGGGGAGGGCCACCAGGGGCCATGATATGAGACTGGAGCGAGGAAGGTTCAGGAGGGAGATGAGGAGACACTTTTTTACAGAGAGGGTGGTGGCTGGGTGGAATGCATTACCTGCTGAAGTGGTATGCAGTAGAACAGTGGACTGCTTCAAACGAGGATGGGACAGGACAAGAGGGAAGGTTAATGAAGGGGAAGGGTGGAAGGAAGGGGCAGCTGCAGAATAAGGGGTGCTAGCTGCACATTCGAGCAGACTTGATAGACCTCTAGGCTTTTATCTGCTGGCAAATTCGTATGTTCATATTCAACTCTTTTGGCTCCTGCTTTCTCTACTTCACCCTGACCTTCTCCCTCCCCCACCCCTCCCACCACTATGGCACTTCTCAGACATCGGACCCTCACCGCAAAATTTACTTGCACTATTTCTAGCCACCACTCCCTCCCTCCCTCTGACAGTGGCCCCTCAGCCTGCCTACTTCTCCCTGACCCCCCACCTCACCTGCTCATGCTAACTGTCCTTTACTTTATAATCTCTTTTCTCTGTAACTTGATCTAAGCTTGCTTATTAAGTTGCTCTCCAGTAATGTTTGTAATTCTAAAATGTGTTATGACTGTAAACCATTGTCAACCTTTGTATGTATGTTACCCTCCATCCTTTGATGTGGAACCTTTGTAAATGAACAGTTCTTGCTCAAAGGTATTTGTAATCCTAGAGTTTAATAAATAAATAAATAAAAATAGACATCAAGGTATTTTATGACATAGTGCTATTACATACTAAGTGCAACAATGATAAACACAACCTGTTTTGCATACGCTTGGAGGTCACCACAATAACCTCCTTGTACGAGGACCTGAGAGGGAAAAGGAAAATTAAAGAGGACACTGTAGCATAGTCAAGAAAGGGAAGGGGTGCCCATAGGAGGCCAATCTTATGGACTAGAAATAGTAAAGGATAGATTAGGCAAAGAAATAGATGAACTGTTGTAACAGATTTAAGAAAAGGTCATGATCTGTTATTAATAGGTTAACAAACTGTTTTATTTTTGAATGATGATTGCTTCGTTGTTGGTATCATCACATGACCATGTAAGGCAGTGTGTTATTCAAGACTATGGTTGACCGTCATCATCAGTATTCAATTGATTGTCATCAGAGATATTGAGACATTTGTAAGTTTGCCGACTATCGATATTGAACGCCTGTTGTTTTGTTAAGTCATGATAAGACCTCCCAGAAATATGATTCTGAGTGTGTGTGTATCCACTGTCCTGTGAAGACATGGCAGTTGTCAACAGTCAAACAAGGATACTGTTCTTTTTTGATGCTACATACAAGTTTCTGAATTGTCTGGGATATGAGACATTTATTTCATAATTGTAGTACAAACAATGCTCTGTTGACAAATGTTTGTCTTTCAGACGAATTCATCAGAGAAAGGTGACTTTGTTTGTTTGCGGGTGTGCCAGAAGATAGCAGTATTGCCTTTCGATCTTAGCTTTACTTGCTAGTGATCGGTGTTTCTTTTCGTTGTAAGTCACAATTTTCATTTACGTTGTTGATTGAGTCTGTTGATGGTTACACTAAGATAGTTGTGTTTCGCCACAGATCGACACATTTGTGATGTTATACATTTTGTTTTTTAATGGATTTTGTTTGTGTGCAGTGACTTGATGTAGGGCCTGTTGCAATGCTCGTCGATGTTCATTTTTTGCAACTTTACTTTTGTTTTTGCTTATACAACAGTGTAGTACTATTATACCTCGCTTTGAGATACACCTACGCCTGTATTTATTGTATTTTCAGGTATTATAGTGATAGTGACAGTAAGCAATCTGTAGTATCAGGCACCTGTAGAGAAAAAAAAGTTTTAGAATATGCTTCTAGTTAATTCTTATAGTAATGTGTATTAATAGAATAGCATAAAAATGTAAATTTGGTGAAAAGACAAGCAAATGATAGTTTTATGAATGTGTATTGTACAGCTGTTATGTAATATCAGAAATTTTTCATTCTCATTATTTTGTGACATTTGAATGTTTTTTCACGTGTGTTCTTACGATTATGATGGCTGTTATTTTTTATCTGTGTACCAACATGTGTTTTGCGTGCAGCGGTTATGTGTACTGTCGATGATTATATATGGTAGACCAAGAAATTCAGAGGACAGTGTGTATTATTAAATGTATAACAATTAGTATATTTACACTACGTGGAGGATATGCTACTATACTTTTGTTGTGTGTGTGTGTGTGTTATAGGTGATGGTTGCATGTTAGCTTAAATTTCAATGTTGATGTAACATATGTTTTAGTGATGGTGTGTATTGTAACTGAGCGTGATTTTCACAACATGGTAAAGAATGTTTTTTCTACATGTGCTGTAATGATGAAGTTCTTGTAGAAATAACTGTGTGACATAGTCTAAAAATTACCGTGGATGCTTCGAACAGATAAATTCAATATGTTCAAAATGTGTGAAATTCAAAATATTTCTGATTTACAAGTTTGTGCATTGCACTTCACAGGTACACTAGTAACTTTGTGTTGTGTCATACTTTTCAGTTCAGACTTTACTATTTTGCTTTTGAAAATGTCAGTGTAATCCTACCTTCTGATTGGCTATGATACTAATCTCAGTGGGTGGGTATTTGAATAGATACACGCAAAAAGAAGTATATTCGGTGGTATTACTTGTGTATTTGTGCCAACCCGAGTCTTCAAGCTTTTCACCTGCCATTTTGTACCACGGTAAGCAAATGAATGAACAAGACCGATGTCCCCCGACAACACACACACACACACACACACACAGACAGAGAAACCCAACAGAAGTATAGTACTCATACAAAACTTAAACAATGACATCTATCAGCAACAGCTAAAAGAATGCCGTGTATCATGTCTGTCAAAGACTAGGCATGCATTACAGGAGAGCTGCAGCATGTTCCATTCACGGCCACTGTAAGTTAGAAAGTGCTGTGACTGCCTGCCCCCTTCCAGAAAATCTAAAACAAATGCCACAAGTCCTCTATGATTTACATCTCGCTGTGTCCCAACTATTGTCAGGTACAGAGTATTTTACAAAAAAATCTTCAAGAACGGTCACCCATCTTGATTGCAGATTAGAGCCCTCCCGCTGGTAGTTTGAGTACAAAGTGCATGCCAAGTGCCCTGTCACATAATGGAGTCCCCAATAGTATAGAAATCAAACAGCCAGAGGGATTACTTAATCATAAAAGTTGTTTGAAGTTTATTTTGATTTTTATATGTATTTTTCAATACTTTTTTCCGCTATTTTTTCTCAGTGATATTTTCTATGTATTATTCTCCAGGGTGGCTGATATAGGAATACTGTACCTTCCAGATCCAAGCCCTTCCTCCTGTGTTGTCGGGTCTCCTTCTGGCTGGTTTGGTTTTTCCACACTACCCACTCTGGAGGGTGTTATTGTTAACTCAGACGACAATGTTCTGAATAGTGTAGATTTTATTTTGTGTTTCTTGATGATACGTTTTTTTGTTTGTGCGCTTTACATGAGTCGATGTGAAATGACTATTCTGTAGAAATTTTATATATAAGAGTGTAAGTTATGTTAGAGGTCGCGTCATGGATATATGAGGACGCTTGAGGTGTAAAATACAACAATTATGTTTTGCAAGTGTATCGCACAGTTTTTAACATTAAGCATTGTAATTAATATCTGCATTGTTGAGTTTGAGGCAGTAGTATAGATTATGTGTTTAAAATTGATAATTAAGTCATTTTCCATAAATGTGAAACTGTGTCAATATATGACAATTTTGAAAATACTGTGAGCATGAGTGCGTAAAAATATTTTGTGCATTCAAAGCAAATTGTCCTTTCGTATTCATATCATGGTCAAAAGTACTGTCGGTTCGAGACTAAATTTTACTGTATATCGAAGTGCAATGTACTTTCGCATTCGAAGTTAAGTTAATGTAATACTTGGAGTGGCTGAAACATTCATTATCGAATCATTAAAATCGTTTGAGTGATGATATTTCACTAATGAAATTTAAGATTTGTATTACTTCTGGATCAGTGACGACAACACTGAAGAAGTTGAAAACAAGATCCATTTTAAAACGAGAGAAGCAGTTCAAACTGTAAGTACAGTCTATGTTCACATGATATTTTCTAGTATTTAAAAACTTATTAGAACATGTACATATTATTAATCAAAACGTTTTTGGGTGTTTAATCTGATGATGTTAATTGTTGTTATGTGGCATGCTATATCTTAAGAGAAAATAGTTAAAGTAAGAAAGAAGTTCAGTACTCACTTGTACAGACATAGCTGCAAATGGAGGGCGATAGGAAGGTGCACGGAGTTGTATGATGAAACGCAACCAATCACACTTTTCTGATGTTGTAATTGTTTAAAATCATGAAAAGCATGGTTTGTTTCAGTGGTTTTAGATTTTGCAGGAACATGTTCAGTAATACTGAATGCATGAGTTGCATTGGTTCATGAAGTCGAGCAGGAGGGGAATGTTTTTTTTTTTATGTGTGTGTTTTGACTGAATGCAGTGAATAGCTTGAAAGGGAGGAAAATATTGGTTTGATTTTCAGTGCTGTCTGTCACTGCAGGTGAACAGTCCTTTCTTAGTAGCTTTCGTAGTTCTGAGTAAAACTTAGAATGCAGAAAATAGAAAAGGATTGTGGATAGTTGAAGCAGTTATATAAGACGCAGTTTGCAGTTCAGTGATTTTGGAAGGGACCTGCAGCTCCGGAATTGCTATGTAAAATGGTTTGGTCGTGGTAATGAGATGAACATTTATGCCAACCATGCACAGATTTTTGAGAACTCACTCTCCTCCTGATACTGCTAATCCATCTTGGAGGCAATGATTTGGGTTCAAAACGCTGTAGATTTAGTTACAGAGGCAAATTGACCTTGTTTATTATGTTCATATTGCCTGCCCGTATTATCATATTTTCAGATATTACAGAGTCGGGCAAGCAAAGGATCATATGTATCTTATTGACAGAGCTCGGAGAAAGTAAAGTATAGATTAGTTTTTTACGATGCTGGAATGTACTATACGTCACCCTTAAATTAAATTTGTAAGATGGTTATTCACTAGATGGTGTATTTCTCGTGATGCTGGTAATTGTCATTTTCTGGGAGACTCAAGATGGTCCTGAAAGTCCTTTAAGATTGTGAGACTGTTTGAGAAATAGATAGTATACAAAGGTTCTTTCAGAACTATATTAATGTAAAAAAATAGATTTATATATGCAGTAGCCTATTGCCATGGTGAAGTGAGTGTCTGCCATTTTCTGCATGTTGCTACTAGTGCTTTTGTTTTTGGAGTTTGGCAGGTTGTGGTGGAGAATATATCCTTACCTGGTTTACTGTTGCGAGATGTTTGACAGTGATAACTGTTTGATATTCGTAACTTGTCACAGTACATTCCTTTTCTCTGAATGTTAAAGGCATATGTGAATAAATGTAGTTTACATTCTGAGAAAACAATCATGATGTGGCAGGCTACAGGTAAGGTATTATAGAATGAATATGGCAAACATCCTTGAACACTAGAGCATGAAGGATATATTTGAATTACACCCTGTTGCATTTTGTGTTTGCTAATTCGCCCTCATGAAGTTTCATCTGTAGGAGTTTTGGTTTGTACATGTTAAAATATTTCCATACCTTCCGCTCCTGCTTGATGGATTGACTCACCCACATAATTTTGCCATGTGGTGTAATTTATTTACTACTTAGGACAGACACATGAGGAGCTACTAGAGTGCTCCTTGTTGATGCTTAAAGCGTGGTAGTAATTACTAAACTAGTGTATAGTAGTGTCTGTGCCTACTTATTTGAGTCTTGTGGTGTATCTTCATATCATGAGGTCCTGACATCCCTTTTTTCTATATAGTGGGTGGGGCCTAGTGTTCATTATGTGTGGTAAAGTTGTAACCTGAACTGCCTGTCCAAGGACAGGTCAAGAAAGCAAAATGGGTCCCAATGAAAAACAGGTGTCCGAGCCGGTGGAGTCCGTTATTTCGGCCTGTGTACCAGTAATGTATGTTTAACTTCAATAAAACACAGTTTGTGATGTGGGTTCATCTGTGTTTATTATCACATTACATGTTGTTAATGTTTCACTGTGGTACAGATGGATATGTCATGGTATCCCAAATTTGATGTTTGATAGTTCCTCTGATGCATGGACTGTTTATAGCATGTTAGTGTACTAGCAGTTGTTTTTACTGCCAAGGTGGCTGTATCCTTTTTTGTTCTATTATGGTACTGATCTGTGTTTCTGCTATCTTGAAGGACAGGTGGTCTTTGATGTAATTTAATTATTATATAGAATTTGTTTTCAAATGATGAATATTGTTACATGATACTAATGTGCATATTTTTTTGGTTTGTATTTCAGAACTACTAAGACTGATCAAGTAAAATGAGGCAGGGACTTGCAAGAGGTGTGCACTGCTTGAGGCAGTCCAGGTCTGGGGTGTTCGTGCCATGAGAGCAAACCGAAGTTGACGGGAGGCTGAATGTTATTATATATTGCACTAAAAGTTAAAAATAAGTCCAGAGTAATTAAAAAGAAGTGGAAGTTGTTGCCTCAGCGATTCTATGTACTTGTGAACGGAGGATATCGACAACCACGTGCTGGTATACCTAGCTCATGAATTATGGAGGCTAAGCCAAGTGGGGGAGCTTACTCCATCTGAAGTAAATCAGCACAACTTTTACTTGTAGTTGTCAATGTTTCAGACTTAGTGAAAACGTCTTTATAGTGTGGACCACATATTGAAAAGGTTCCTCCATGTGCAACAGGTTGTGTATGTGTAAGTCCAACTTGAACTAGTGCGATATTTACCAGAAGGCAGTTATGCCATTGACAACAGATTGTGCAAAAGATCATCGGAAATGAATGCAGGCACAGAGAGGAACCATGCATAAGCTGCCAACACAATATTCAGTGGGTTGTAGATAGTTGTGCATGCGCAACCCCCAACGTCTGTAAACTTTGATTCCAAAAAATGAAGTTGACGGCCACTCTTGATATGAGCTGTATTGCATGCAAGACAGCAGCTGCTACCCTGGCTGGACCCCTAGTTGTCTGTGGCCCCAACAGCCCTATCGTGCATATAGTAACACCCCACCCACATCTCTTGATGCCCGACTGCAGGAATAGTAACATGCCCCCCCCAGACCCACAGTATGATCGAGGCACAGTAACATGACCTCCCTGCTCAATATCTCCGGCTCAATCATGCCAGAACGTATCACCTCCCAGTGCGGATCATGGGCAGAATGTAGCCCTTCTCACAAAAATCTTCTGGTGGTCCAGTGATTGTAATGTCTGATCGGGCAGAATGTCGTTACTACCACTCAAAAGCCGCCTGTGTTTAGTGCCCCTCAATCCGTATGAAGCCCTTCAGCCTGCTACCCCTTGCAGGCGGGCGGCAGCATCCTATCCGCATGCTGCCCGCTGCCTGTGAATAACTTCCTGGTACGACTGTATGCCCATTGATGCCGAACTATAGCGACGACGCAGCTCATAACATGACACTCCATTTATGAACGACATTGTATTGCCCGTGATGGGCCGTAGATGTGTGTGGGGGCGTTACTTATTGCCTGTGATTGCTTCAGGATCTGGGAGGTAAATGTAGACAGAAAGATAGTAAAGATCTGGACTGCAGGGTGCATCGGTCTCCAACGGCTGCTGCTTTGTGTGGCGGCCAGGTGTAAACTTGTGGATCATACCCACATGCTATGGGGCTATAAATATGTTACGATCCCACCTTCATCTTATCAACTATATCGATTTTCATGCCAGCTTTTGAATATCTGAATTTGTGCATGTATGGTACTTGCCACTGCAAATTAATGTTTAACTTGCAACTTGTGGTATGCTAAGCTGCAGTGTGACATGTCCAGGTTGTGGCTAGGGGGTGATAGGTCAAAGAAGTTGGTCCATAGCACAATTTGAATATTACCCTGACACACCTGTGCACAATTATTTTGAGCAGCGAGGCTGGCGATTCTGGTTTGTGCAGCTTTACATTGTGCATGCATAAATAAGCAATGAGACATCAGGAGGATTATTAAATGTTGAAATGTGCTTACTGTACGTTGGATGAGCGTTTAGTACTACATCAGTCACAGTGATTAAGTGACCATTGATATACAGTCAGAGTGCCTTATTTGTATTATCATAGCAATATTTTGGTTAGTATTGAACATTGTTTTATGTGCTAGTCTCTACATATATATATAGCAATATTGTTTCAACAGGGTGTGTGTCGGGTTGCGATAACGCCGCTACCAGGTGGTGGCAAGAGGCTGAGTCCGGTGTCCAACAACTGAGGTATGATGTTATCCCAAATGACACACACCCTGAGGGCATTATTATTATGCAATGTTTCACACAGAAAAATAATTTAAAGATGTTGTGTGGAAAAATATTTTTTAAGATAGATGAACAATCACAAATGATCACACGATCATGATGAAGCAGTTCACAGTAGGGCTGAGGGACAGACCTGTGATCTTGTACTGATTTACATCACACCTGTGATGTTGTACTGATTAACACGGTCCAGCCCAAGACCGACCTCAATCAGAGTCCAGGATATTTTCTTGCCATTGTATAATCAAAGATTGAATACAGCTAATAACGCCTTGACATAGAAATTAGAAAGTAGTATTTTAATAACCGTTGTTGGGTGTTAAAAAATGTACTTGACGCATCTAATATTCAAATGTTTTTGTTTTGTATTTATTGTAGAACATCGGAGGCGCTCCCTGGCTTGAGTGAGGTAGTGCCAGCAGCAAGTCGGGTTGTGGAGGGTGGTCAGTCAGACACTGACAGTGTAATTGTGATTGAGTCTGACGGTAAGACTTTATTATTACAAAGTTCTTAGGTTGTTTTCAAATAAGAAATGAGGGTTTTCTGCGACACAAGTGTGTGATGTTGAAATTGTGGCATCGATACGCAAGGTATTGTGTTGTGCAAATTAGCTGGACAGCTGTGTCTCTGGGGCAATATTTGAAATGTGACATGGAATGTATGCTATCATCATCGTAGATGGTGTAAGCACATTTGTACTGTTATGCTGTGATTTGCATGCTATTACCATGCAGGTCTGTTGGTCCATGCAGAAATTGTGTGTGGTGCCCAACAGCTGCAGGCATGAGGAACAATTGTGGTGCAGCTTTATGATAGAGAATAGGTAACATATCCTGCAACACCCACTCCATCAGGGCTATTTCAGACGGGGGTATTAAGCTAACTACAACAAATAGACTATTTCAGTCAGTAGAACAGGATGGATATGTTCAGGACAAGGGTGAGTTGTTTTACTTACTGGCTGCAATTGGGCATTTTGCTGCTCTTGAGCTGAAAGGATACATTATTGGGTTAAGTAACATTATACAATGGCAAGAAAAATCCTGGACTCTAATTGGTCCGGTCTTGAGTTGGACTCATTGGTAGCAAATCAGTGACACAAGATCACCGGGTCTAGTGTCGAGCCTTTTTGTGAACTTGCTGATCAGCATGAGCATGCTGTATCATTTTGCTTGTTGTTTCGTCTGTTGTTAAAAAACAAAATATTTTCCCGCACAAAACATCTTTATAATTATTTCTTCTTCTGTATAACAATGAGCCATTATCATAGTATTGCTTCTCCAGGGTGTGTTATTTAACAATGTCACGCCTGTTATGCTGAACGTGACTGCCTGCGCCCCGTGCCCAACCACCCTTGAGGCGCCGACGTTATCCTAGCACACACACACCCTGTCGGGCATTATTGTTAATTATGGCTGTGCGATCGGGTATTTCAGGGCAGTGGAGCATCAGGACACGCTTGGGGAGTCACAGTGGTGCACGCTTGAGTCAACTATCTTGAATATGCACCCAAAACACTTAGAAAAAAGGTGTTAACCAAGTCTATTGATTGTGCAGTGCCACCATGGCAGAAGATACTGTACTACCATAACAAACTGGTATTACTACAGATGTGAGTGGAATAATATTCTTCATGAATCTGACAATGTACGGGTGTGCATAGCGGTAGATGTGGTGTTGTAGGGGGGCAGGTCTTCTCCTCTGCTAATTTTGGTGGTGGAGCTCAATGTACAATTAAGCAATAATGCCTGACAGGGTGTGTGTTGTGCTGGCATAACGTCACGCCTCGGGTGGTTGGGCACGAGGCTGCAGGCCGAGTGTGTCCAACAACTGAGGCGTGACGTTATCCCAAACGACACACACCCTGTCGGGCATCATTGATATTATACAATGGCTCGTTGTTATACAGAAAAAAAAATAATTTTAAAGATGTTTTTGTGTGGGAAAATATTTTTGTTTTTTAAGAGCAGATGAAACAATCTAGCAAATGATCAGCATGATCATGATGATCAGCAGGTTCACAGTAAGGCTGAGACTAGACTCGTGATGTTGAACTGATTAACATCACGGGTCCTGCCCAAGAGTGACCAATCAGAGTCCAGGATTTTTTCTTGCCATTGTATAATGAGTAATAGATAACAAATTCTAATGTTGTTCTAGTGTTGTAGGTGTCTCAGTGGAATTCAATGGTGTGCTGCTAAATAATCTGTTTTGAATTATGACATGTCCCTAGATTGTATTTCGTTAATATTTATATATGTCATGCCAATGTTTCATTTTATTATTGCAATACTTATTAATGTGCATAATAGAATATCTACATGTTTGTTAATGTGTTTTAATACCCCTGTAGGGGTAGTATGGTTAATAACACATACATGGCTGCTACATTCAGCTAGAGGTTCATTGAGTTAACAGTGACATTACCGTTGTGTTTGTGTTTTTTTTTATTATAACTCAAATTTTTAAACTATTAAAGGAACAGAGAGTCATATAATTAGGTATGCATGTATGTAAATTGAACATACTTGTAATGTTTTTAGGATGTTCATGTGTCTCAACCATGCATTATGACAATGTTATAAGTATTGTGATTGATGGTCAGGCACTACTTTTTCTGCACTGCATACTACCAATTATATATTTGTGAGTAATGTTTTTGAAAATACGTTATTGAAGAAATTGATGTTTTAAGAAAACACTTTGACCTTGATATTTCATCTATTTATGTGATCATTTTTTCTTGTTTCCTTTAATAGAGCCTGGGAAGCTGCTGTTCGGAGCGTGTGGAGGTGAAACCTAGGGGAAGCAGCGCCAGTCCTACGTAAGTGAAAATCTGTTGTTGATATTATCTGCATCCTTGAGTAGTACCATAGGGTTGTCAACATTCTGTGGTGATCAATGCTCCTGTTGAGAATTACAGCGTTGCAGTCCTACTGCATGATAGGGGAGCACTGTCTATTGGCATACCACTGCTAATGTAAAATAGTTTGGGTGTGAAACAGAGCTTATGGTTGAGGGAGTACCACTTTATTTTGTTTGTTGTGTGGTGGCTTAATCACTGTTTATATTACTTATTTTACTTGTAATGTGACCTTATAGTGTGGAATGCTGATCATCGCAGATACCTAACCACCCAAAAACACAAACATGGTGGTAGGATATTGTAGTTACCTAAATGTTGTGCACTGCATAAAGTGTACAATTATGATTTATTCGTTTTTTCTCAATCTACAAGTTTAAAAGTGTGCCTTATAGTGTTCTTGATCCCTTTTCCCAGTAAAAGTGAATAGCTGTGCAGTGTGTCTGTCTTCAGCCTTGCCAGCCTAATGCTTACCTCTACAATGTAGTGCGATGCTGTTCAGTGCACTGCCAGATATGTGTATTTTTAAAGGTGATCATGAACTGAGGGAATGTCGATAAACTAATAATGCAGGTAATAATGGGACTGTTTCGTGCTCACCCTATGTATATTGTACATTTCTATATAACATACTATGGAAGTTGTCTCACTTACACTTAGAAATGTGTTTTATTTCCTGGCATCTGATTGGCTAGATACTTCCCAGTGGGCATTAACTTTCAATAGATGCCCAGCAAATAAAAAGTACCAGCCCCAGTACCAACTCACCCACTCAAGTATCCTCTGCCCATCCAGGTTGCTCATTGGCTAAAAACATCTAAATAAATTTGAAATCACTGCCATTTTTTCCTGTCACTAGCAAGAGATATTGGCCCATTAATGACAAGTTGTCTCAAAAAGACACTGCCCCACACACACACACACACTCACTGTTCCTGAACAACTTTTTGTCAGGCAAATTCTATTCGTGCAGAAGTGTATTGACATTTCGATTTTTACAGTTGTCTGTATTTAAAACAAGCGCTAGGATGTGTGGCGCCAGCGTACTTCAACACCTTTTCCATATTACAGCTTTTATTGTAGCCTAACTCCACTAAGCTGACTTTAAATTAAGGCTACCTCCCCGCTGTCACTTACCCACCCGCCAAGACTGTGCTCCTGGCATTTTAGGATCGGCAACCACAGCAGCCAACGCTCATTCTGATGGCGCCTCAGCACTGATTCTGTTCCTAAATGAGACAGCACTAGCCAATGATTCACTGCTCCTCGCTCCCTTCTCTATACCTCTGCCCTCCCGCTCTACTGTTTCCTCCTCAGAAGCTTCACTCTACTTTTGTGGGATTAGTTTGGCCTGACTGGGAAGCTGTAGTGTCACGGAACGGTAGCGTGGTGCAGCTCGGAAACGACGTACAGCCTCTGCTGGTAGAAGGGTAAACGGCGGTCCAGACGCATTTGGACTGGGAATTTGTATTAAGCTCAGTGTCAGCAGGGTCGGAGCTGTGCGAGAGGGGCCGGTGCTGTGCTAGTGGTGGACAAGGCTCAGACAAATTTATTAAACATATCTTGATCGACTCTCTGTAGTCCTGTGTCGGTGGGGTGGTTATATTAACATGACAACAGCCTCCAAAACCCACAACTACAGGATCGGTGACTAGGACACATGGAGGAACTATTTCTGATTACAAAAAGAAATAAAATAAAAACAGTTTTCACATTAAACATAAAAAATATTTTTCTTTAACAAAAATAGTAGTATGGGCCATTTCTAAGTGCAATAATGCCCTCCAGGGTGGGCGGTATTGAGCAACAGAACCCAAGCACAGGGAGGTATAAGGCCGCCTCGCCTGCATCGGCCCTCATTACCCCTGGCTGTCCCTGCATTCCCAATACCACCTACACCAGGGCATTATTGCCAATTAAAATGCAGTACTATGACAGGTTGCAGTGGTGCAAATTCCACTACATTATACGGTGTGTGTTTCTGGGTTGGGTGTTATGAAAAGAAGTTGCTGAGTAGTGAAACTGTGTTAAATATTGGGCCATAGATCACATTGCTAAATAGTTCAATGATGCATGGGTTAGCAACAGACAGTGTCATAGTTTCAATGAGCAACTATTCTTTAAAACAGTGTTTTTAAAAAGTCACTATACTGTTGTTCGAAATTACTTTTGGGGACAGTGTAAGGAGATGACTGTGAGACTGTATGTGAGTAAAGGTGGTAATATGTCTACTTTAAAACATTTGTTTTTAGATGAACATTATATGCTATCATAGGCGCAAGCCCTTCTGGTGTGAAAAATAGTTGCGCAGGGGTGTGTCCAGGGTGATATTCAAGGAGTTGTGCTATTGAGGAAGTACTTTGAATATCACCTCTCTATCCACTCTGCATGGCGCAGTGTAACTTGCAGCAGCGCAAGTTTAGAAACTGCAGCATTCTACTTGTGGTCACAAACTCGATATTCTAAAGGTAATATGCAAATGTGGTTGTAATTCAGGCAAGGGCACGGGTGGGGACATTCTCATCTGATTATGGCCCTATTTGCATCCCATTAGCATGGAGGTGTGGTGATCCCTTAGGACTTGGCGCTTGGGTCCTTACCAGGTAGCAGCCGTTGGGGGAAGGATGCCCCATGCAGGCTAATTGCAGGCAAAAGAGCGTAAATCCCCACTGGTCCGGATTGCAGGCATACTGTTAATACCCTCCCCCAGTAGCCCAGTTGGGGCAGCAATGTGTCTCCCTGTTCAACACAGACATGGAGGTCTAGTGGACCATCAAGCACAATTGCGCTATTAAGCAATGAAACACCTCCCTACCTCCTGAATATATCCTGGTGATACCAGTGGACTGATAAGCCCAATTGCAGGCTTGAGTATTGAAACCCACCCCCACCTCCCGATCATATCCTGAAAATCCTAATTGTGGGATGTTAGCAACCCACCCCAACAAAAGACATGAGTGTTGGGGGGCAGACATTGCTGCCCGTGATTGCCTTGATGAGGGGGTGTAGAGTGCATATCTCTCAAGTATACCACATTGCAAGGAATGTTACTCATTTTAATTCACTAAAGCTTCCTGTTTCACATTGTGAGGACTTGTAACATATTCAGTGTTAACATTTTTTTCAAAATTGTATAGTAAATGATGCTAAATATATCAATTTGATAAATTGCAGACTTTATGAACTTAAATGCAAACATTTTAACAGTGTTGTGGGCTTCTAATTTAAAAATTAGATTAAGTGTTCCATGCTTTTCCTATTCTTTCAACATTTGAGAAGCAATGTAACACATTTTGGGAACAAACAGTTCAGGCGTATGAGACAGAGTGTTGAGGGCAGCCACAGGTGGCAGTTGCTGTTAGCGTCCTGCAATGCAGCAGCTCACTTGTGGGTGGCCCTCAACTTGATCCTTTTTCTCAAAGTTGTGCAGGCACAGCTTTGAGTTGGCTCCTGCACAACTCTGCTCAGTCACCGATATTCGGCATGGTTTTGCACGCATCTTATATTAGAAGACTTAATTATTTAAAGTACTGATGTGTGTTGAGATCTTGAAACACGGGTAAAAAGCTGTTCGGTTTAAAGTATCATTAAACTTATCATGATAGTGTACTTTATGAAAAGTATTTTATTATACTGCTTGTCAAGGTACTTTAATTTCACTGAATACATGACTACACATTATAGGCAGACATGGTGAAGTAAACATTCTCACACTTGATGAGGATGTATTTCAACTCTATGGTATAATAGTGTAAATAATGCTAAAGTATGCACATACAGAATATTTCTGAGTAGTGAAAGAAAATCTAAGAGTAGCATTCTAAGCCACAGCTAACTATACATTTTTTTATGTTGTGAGCTTATTAGATAATATAGATAGTCAAGTATGACAGAGAGACAAATTAGATACTAAATAGTTTAGCATCATACTTAAAACTATTATCATTACTTTTAAATGAATGCATTTCTGATATTGCATTAGATAAGAAATATTTGAAGTGAAATATTTTACAGTTGTAATTGTTGAATTTGTGTTATATATTCATCATAACTGTTTTTTTTTATCTTTGTAGGGCGCCGGCGACTGCGAAGGTGCACAGGCCTTGCCGCTGATATAGGCGGCTCACGCCGGGTTCTCTGAGTCTGCGGAAGGAGAATGCTGTGATCCTTGAGAGGCTGGACAAAATCCAGTCTCTCTTGGATGCACAGCAGCAGACTTGAACCTCGTCCTTAACCCGGTCGTAGCAGTGGGTAGTGGTGTGCTGTTGCAACTAGCAGTGCTTCACCTCCACAGCTACCATCTGTTCCTGCAGCTTCCTGAGTGAAACTGGCCACCCTTCATAGCGGTCGGTATCATCTCCCAAGGCATAACAGTTTCCACTTCTTTTACGCCACATTGAATCCAGCTTCCAGCCTGGATTGCCTCAAGCAGTGCATACACCTCTTGCAAGTCTTCAACTGAACTAAAAGAACATTTAAATATATTTTTATAAGTTTTATTAATATAAAGAAAAAATATTTTATTTTATTTTAATTTTGTATGATGTAATACACACTTTATATGTTTTTTCGTGTATGTATATATTATTTTGTAAAATCTATTTTTGTATTTATAAAAAAAAAATTTTGTTAGTAATTTTTATATTGAAATTATTTTATAGTAAAATAGTTGAACTATACTCTGTTGTGTTTGGTGTGTTATTGCTATTCAAGAGATAAAGTGTGACATTCAAGCCCCAACATTTTTTTGGGCCAATTGTCATAACCATATCATCTTAACATTGGGTATATGTGGTAGTATTGTAATCCCTAATATAAAGATAGTTAACAGAAAGGTTCATACAAATGTTCAAGGGAGTGGGGGAGGCCAGACAGTAAAGAATAGGCCATAGCTGTTCCCAGCCAGTATCTCTTATGTAGTCATGTTAGCTTCCTTCATAAAAATTTCTATACAGCTGAGTTTTAAATGCATCTTTGATTTAGGACAAATAAGTGACAAGGGAGCTTATTCAAGGGGTCACCAGTCTCTGTGTGACAAATGCCTTCCTTCTATTAGTATTATACTTTATGGGCCAGATATTCAAAGGGTTGTGACATGTGTAATAAGGGTAGCTGCCAAGTCAAGACTTGCTCCATTCTGCGATATTCAGCAGGAGGTAGTTCCACCAGAAAAACATGCTGAGTAACAGTGCAATGCAAATGAATGCATGATGAACTGCAGGGGAGCAACCATGCATTAACTGCACAGCCTGATATTCAGCAGGCTGTGCAGAGTTGTGAAGCGCAACCCGCAACCTGCGCCTGCACAACTTTGAGGCAAAAATGCTCAAGTCAATGATCACCCCACGGGTAACCTGCTGCATTGCATGGCTGGCCCCAGGCTGACAGCTGCTGCTAATTCTTCACTCCATGTCCCTCGTGCAGCCTGATCATGGTCAAAAGAGTGACAATCCCAACACCACCCCCCACTGGCCCTATTATGGGCAACAGCAGAAATGTTCCTCCCACAAGCCTGACCACGGCTGCTTTAGTTTAAAAACAACCTGCCCGAATACATCCTGGTGGTTTAGTGTACTGAAAAGCTGATTGTAGGGTGTATCAGTGTGAAATACATCCTCCTGCCGAACATAGCCCTGGTGCTGTAGTGGACTGAAACTCCCGTTCACGGGATGTGAACAGTAAAGCTGCCCCCCGAACATAGCCCTGGTGGTCTAGTGGACCAAAACTCCTGTTCATGGATGTAAGCAGTAAACCCCCTCCGAACATAGCCCTGGTGGTCCAGTGGACCGAAACTCCCGTTCTTGGGATGTAAGCAGTAAACCCCGAACATAGCCCTGGTGGTCCAGTATATGTATTCAGTACAACAAACCTCTTCCACCGCTGTTCACATGATTGATGGTACCACCTCAGTTGGTAGGAAGCACTCTATGAAATCTCAAGTTACTATAGTAGCATATCCATTTGTTCAGTACATGAACTAATAGTGTCCATGTCATGTCATATTGTCTTTTAGTTATGCACATTTTAAATTAACATATGTGCTGACAAACAAAATGATTAAGACACTTTAACATTAAAACTACTACATGGAACGAGAATGACAAATGACAATTAATAAAGTAATTAAGACAATGACAGTAAATGCAACCACAACAGTTGAAATATTTCTGATACTGGAACATTGTTTTACATGTATGTGAACTATTCTTAGGACTATAAATCATGTAGTATGCTGAGTGATACTTCTGAAAAAGACAGGATATTCATGGCAAAAAACTCTGTTTAATGCATCAGTTAGGGTTGTTCCACAGTGACAAAAGTGAGGAAATTCGCTGTTAGGGTTGAAAAACCTAACTCCGAATTCACCCCAGCACCACACACACACATTCAAGTATGGGGGAGGACCAAGTCAACACAACCAATGACAGACATCCAGCAGCAGGTGACAGAAATAACAAACAATTGTCTAAATGTACTCACGAGACATCCCCACCCACCTGACCAGGTACTGCATGCTCAGTGGAGATCAACAGCAAAACTGAGGCCATGTACGCAAGCATTACATCCTGATTGCAGCTGCACAGCGTACCACACTTAGTAGTTGCATGGCCTTACTACAATGCCCCACCCACACCAGACCCTTGTGGTGGCCCACCTGAGCAATAGAGTTAAGCAAAACCAAGGAGTTGTACAGGTATAATATCTCTGATTATAACAAGGGTTTGAGAATGCAGCTTTCTAATTGACTGTAAACATTGTAACAGCCTTATGTTTAGTTTTTATTAATATACATGTAGAGCCTAACCATATGATGAACATGGTTTAATGTTGTTTAAAAAACAGTTTTATTATGATACATATAAGCCACTCCCAGGTATTATGTTAATGGTCAGTTTATCACTGTCTAGCGACATGTGGCACTTGGATATGCCTCATTCAACATTAAACCCCCCTACAGGGTGATTAACAGACCATTTAACATAACTGCTGGTCATGACTTATTGCTTAATTGTCTTTATGAGTAGATACTCTCACTCTGCTAGGCACTGCAGCAGCTTTGCAACACAGTGTCCCACCCAGTTACACCATACACTGTCTAGCTGCTGGAGAATGGCTGTGAATATGAACTCATGAAGATGAACAGTGTAACTTAATCATTACAGTCATTGAAACCCCTAGTGTGATTATAACTGACAGACTCAGTGATAGAGGATAACCCCTGCTGTCCTAGTACATTTACCCCATTATGAGTTAAATCAATACTAAAAGACATTTTGTTTATATCTACACCATACCTACTTGATTCCTGTTGTAGCAGAATTAACATAGTTATCACTTTGATAGCATCAGTGACAGAAGTGTGGCAAACCCAAACAGTAGGCATACAGCCTGAGTATGAAACAACTGTTAAAAAATCACACTGTGTCCATAAGTGGCATAGATCACTCATTTCAACAATAGCAAATGTATTACTATTTGAATAAGTTAGTCATCACAGATGCAATGAGATTGTCTTTATCAGGTACAACATACTCAGTAAGTGCCTACAGGAAAATCTATCCTATATACATGTCCGATACAGGTACATCATTGTTGGCTCAGTAGTGCTATGATATTTAGAAGTTGCTTGGCCTGATCCATGCAATTACCACCTTTCTTACAAAGAATACTTACTGCATTTTTAATATTGAAACACACTGAAGGTCTATGTATGTACATCAGCAGTACACCTTTATCAGTAAGAATGCATGTGATACTGGCAGTGCCAATTTCACAGCGTTGAACAGGCAATGCTTTTCCATACGTTTACATCAGCCTCTCTATGTTGAGTAAACCATTGCAGTAAATATACTACTCTGTAAATCACCTACTAAATGTATCACTACTTTTATCTTGAGCATGCTAGTGTCTTGTAGTTAATTTATGTGCTTCTCTTAATTAATGTATACTCAGTAGTGTTAAAACCTTTCTACAACTGTCATCATGCACCTTCAGCATTTATATTGAATAACGGCACAGTACCAGTTGTGGTGTGGGTGTGGTGTGGGGCATCGGTAGGTAAGCCATGCAACTACTAAGTGTGGTACGTTGTGCAGCTGCAATCAGGGATGTGTACGTTTGGTGTACATGGCCTCAGTTTTGCTGTTGATCTCCACTGAGCATGCAGTACCTGGTCAGGTGGGTGGGGATGTCTCGTAGTACATTTAGACAATTGTTTGTTATTTCTGTCACCTGCTGCTGGATGTCTGTCATTGGTTGTGTTGACTTGGTCCTCCCATACTTGAATGTGTGTGTGTGTTATGTGTGTGTGGTGCTTGGGGGTGAATTCGAGTTAGGGTTTTCAACCCTAACAGCTAATTTCCTACTTTTGTCGCTGTGGAACAACCCTAACTGATGCATTAAACTGAGTTTTTGCCATGAATATATATATATATATATATATATATATATATATATATATATATATATAATATACATAATACTGCCATTGTAGTGGCAGTATAGTTAGGCCTGAGTAAGCACTTTAATGTTAAACCTCAAATTTGCACCTTAATAACTTTGCCACCTTACAACAGAGTTGCCTGAAATTTTGCATGCATGATCTGGTAGCATAGATTTATGGATCTGGTAAGTTGCGTTATGGTCAGATGTACAGTTGAGGAGCTGCAGAACACCACAAAGTGCAACAAAATTTACTTTTTGTGTGTTTATTTGCTTGTGCCCACAGCTTGCACAATTTGTCTGTTTGGTCTGAAATCTTCAGGGAAGTTGCAGTCTGGGTCACTGATGTGCCTTTCGAAGATTTGGTGAAAAAATATTAAACTGTTCAAAAGTTATTCAAAAACAAGTTTCCCATTATAGTCAATGGGAAAAATGTGTCTCACAAAAGCTGCCACCAGTACATTTTCCTTTCACAAATGGCCCTTTTACTTTCATGCTGCCACCATCTTGTTTTCAGTTAGTAAGAAAGAAAAATTTCTGGCATTTAAATTTGGAACCCCCTAGGTAAACACAGACTGTTGTGTTTACCTAGTAGGGTCCTGAGGATGCTAGCCCTATCTTTTGAGGGCAACACCTCCCCCTCCAGAAATGCAGTTTTAAAACTCAGGGCCACAGTTCTTTTGCAAATTATGGAAAAACTGTGTGACGCTTCGCACGTCACGAAAATTTGTGCTATTTTTTTGTGAAATTGTCTTGACTTTTACAAAGTAATTTGTCCAATAACTGCAAATCTTTGCCATCCCCCTGCTACAAAATGGTTGTAGCTTTTCGGCTGCCATTTCCAGGGTGGCAAGCCCTGCACCCACAGATGTGCCTTTTCATAGTTTGGTGCCAAAATATGTAACAATCCCAAAGTTACAGGGTTCCGAATTTGAGAAATTTCCCATAGGATAACACTGCAGTGCCCGTGACACTGTTTGGTGCCCATATCTCGAAAACAAAGTGAGATACAGATTTTTTGCTACTCACAGACAGAAACAAATTTAGAAATCATAGATTACACCAGCAGTGAAATAGTTTTCCTACTTGCTACAGTTATGGAGATATTGGCAAATTAGTGTCACAAGGGTTCCAAGGGTGCCTTTTCAGTGCATTTTGATGGCCATATCTTGTGAACCATGGATGATAAGGATTAGGTCAACTTATCTCACATGGAGGTTATGCTGTCATTATTATAACGTCACCTGAATTTTTTTCATAGCTGCTATGGTTGCAGAGATATTTGCAAGTTAGTGTTACAAGTGTTCCTTGCCCTATTGGGCTACTGTATGGCTACATAGTTATGTACAAGGGCACAGAGGATCCACACTCCCATAGACACGAACACATATATATATATATATATATATATATATATATATAACTACAATTAGGGTTGTCCAACTACTATGTTAAAACCAATATCTTGCACTTTAACAAATTTGCAACCATATGACTGATGTGGCCAAAATTTTTCTTGCGTCATCTGGTACCAAGATCTCTGGATCTAGCAAGATTCGTCTGGCCCGTGATGTGGTTGTGGAGCTGCGGACTGCAAAAAAATTGGAAATTTACCATGCAAATTCTTTGCTCATCTGTAAGTCCTAAACGGTTTGGGTGTCTAGTCTGAAATTGTTAGGATATATGGGGTCTGGTCTACAGATGTGCCTTTTGAAGATTTGGTGAAGAAATATTAATCCATTCAAAAGTTAAAAAAGTTTAAAGTTTCCAATTATAGCCTATGGGAAAAAATATATGTATGCCTCAAAAGCACTTTTTGTTTCCGTGAAAGCACTTTTGACTGCTGCAAATGGGTTTAATACTGTTGTACTGCCACCATCTTGTTTTCAGTTAGAGATGGGTAAAAAACACTGTAATTCAAAAAAATACTGCCCCTTTGTAAACACCAACAGTTAAGTTTACTTAATTGGGGCCCAAGGAACACGATCCTGGCATTAGATTTTAAAAATAATGGGCAGAAATATGTTTTTTAATTTTGCCATTGGAGGTGTTGCAAATTTGCGACACTTCTTTTGCAAAAGTGCTGCAAATTGTGGCACTTTTGCAAAGGTAGTGCCTCAAATTTGTGACATTTTCGTGAAAGCTTTGGCAAAATTTGTAAGAGTGTCACAAATCTGCAACACTTCTTAAACCCACAAAAAACATTGGCCCCTCTAAAAAGGGTAAAACCTTTCTAGACATTATTTTTAATAACTAACCCTAGAATCTGATTCATTGGTCACCGTTTAGGTAAACATATGTTGGTGTTTACCTAAATAAAGGATGTTTTATCCTTTAAGTGTCTCCAAGGGGGGTGAGGCATGTTTATACAGGTATTTAAAATTTTTGAAAATGTTTTTTGCCAACATCAGGGTGCCCAATCCCTGTATTGGTGGTACAAGCTCCCCTACCACCACCACCACCACCACCAGTGTGGGACACTGGGTAGCCCACTCCCAGTGTCCCAAAATATTTATATATAAAAACATTTTTGCCAGCATCAGGGTGCCCAATCCCCATGTTGGCACTAGAGACCCCTCATCCAGTGTGGAACACTGGGGAGTCCACTCCCAGTGACCCCAGTTATGTACTAATCCCACCTCCTGAATACAGTATGTAGAAAAATTTCATTTTGATGACATCGGGGTGCCCAATCCCAGTGTTGGCACTAGGCCCCCCCAATGTTGGACACTGGGGAGCCCACTATCAGTGCCCCCAGTTATGTACTTCTCTCCCAGTACTATGGGAAACTGGGGAACCCACCCCAAGTTCTCCAAATATTGATTAAAAAGTACCTGTTAAAAAAGAAAACAGTATCCCAACATCTTTTTTTCCTCACAAAAGAAAACGGTCCCTCATCATCTCCCCATCTGTTCTCCCCATCCCAACCCTCCCACTGAGCAACCCACCAGCCTACCCACACCCCTTACCCTATACTTACCACTGGAGATCATCGGCTGTCATCTTCTGTGAATTGGGACACGTCTGCACTCCTCAAAGCCAAACCATGAACTGAAGACTCAAGATACATGCTGTATAATGGCTGTCAATGGCATTTTGACCGTATGTTAATATCTTGGCCACTTTATGGTATTTTTGGACAACATTTTCAACATGGGTTTTTTTGGGACCCCACCTCATGAACACTGTCACTGTCATTTAGTTAATCAGAATCATAAGGTGATGTTGCAGTCCCTGCGCTGAATCACCTTTCAGGACAGAGTAATGAAATGACAGTGCCAGTGTTTATGAGGTGAGGTCTCAAAAAGTCCATGATGAAAATTTGGTGCAAAATACCAAAAAATGCCTGATTTATCCATGGTCATTGAAATTGTTCTGTGCACACTCGTAACTTCAGAAAATTTCATGTTTTCACTCCAAATTTTCAACATTGTCATTTTTTCACACCACCTCAGGAACAGTACAGCTGTCATTTTTTACATCCTGTCCAAAATATGTTTTGGTTCCTGTGGTGCAAAACGGCGCATTCACTGTGGGAAATCACCTTTTGGGACCAATTAATGAAATGACAGTGCCAATGTTCATGAGGTGGGGTCCCCAAAAGGTCTCATTGAAAATTTGGTGAAACAGTTTCTAAAAATTCCAGCGTTAGGTGCATCCATTGAATTTATTCTACGCATGTGCATAACTTTGGTACTTTTGAATCTTTTGATGCCAGAGGGCCCTGTACTTCCACACCTTCCACACCTACAAACATATGTGCATTTACTCTGAGATTGGAGCACAGTGTCCAAAGTAAAATAAGGATACTATTATACTATCTCAAAAAGTAAGTAGATTAATTGAAAAAAAATTCATTAATGCATCAGTTAGGGTTGATATTACAGTGACAAAAGTTTGCAAATTGGTGTTACGGTTCCCAACCCTACCACTCCACCTCCCCACCCTCCACACACCAACAGGCATTGGGGTGTGCCTTGGGGTCATTGGCTCTAACTCTTATCCTGTTCTCCTATACTGTATCATCTCAGTTTCCTTACACATGGAATGGGGTAAGAGTTAGTGCCAACAACCCCAAGGCATAACCCAATGCATGTTGGTGTGCAGAGAATGGGGAGTGTGGTAGGGTTGGGAACCCTAGCACCAAATTTCTAGATTTTTGTCACTGTAATATCAACCCTAACTGATGCATTAACTGAGTTTTTTGCAATTAATCTATAGATAGATAGACAGATAGATAGATAGATAGATAGATAGATAGATAGATAGATAGATAGACAGACAGATAAACTGCCAAAAACTGTGTTAATGCTCTACAGATGGATGGGAGTGCATGGCCCAGAGGGTCAGGAGCACCCACAGGCAAATAAGGATACAATTATACTACCTCAAAAAGTAAGGAAATAAATTGCAAAAAACTGTGTTAATGCTCTAGATAGAGTTACAGCCAGAAAAGTAGGGAAATGTGGCATTAAGGTTTCCAAACCTAATACCCCACCACCACCCTGCAATCACCAACAGGCATTGGGGGGTGTGCCATGGGGTTGGCAGCCCTAAGACTCACCCCATTCCATAAAACACAGCAAATAAGCTGAGATGAGTACAGTATAGGAGAATAAGGTGAGTGTTAGAGCTTCTGATTCCAAGCCACACCCCCCATGCCTGCTGTTGTATGCAGCATGGGGGTGTTACGTTTGGAAACCCTAATGCCACATTTCCCTACTTTTGTGGCTGTAACCTTAACTAAAGCATTAACACAGTTGTTTGTAATTTATTTCCTTACTTTTTGAGGTACTATAATTGTATCCTTATTTGCCCGTGACTGCTCATGGCCCTCTAGGCCCTGCACTGTCATCCCTCTGTACATGTGTATATGTATGTAGCAGTAATTTATAGAACAACAGTGACCAAATTATCAGCATAGCCATCTTATTTCACCACCTCATGTACCTGGTACAGAACATTTTTGAATCCCCGCAAAAACATAATTCTGTGCAACTGCAATGCCATTCCATACCACAGGTGTGAAAAAACATTTTGGCAAGGAAATGAAAAATGACACCTGTGCCATACATAAGGTGGGGTAATAAGAATGCTATGTTAAAAATCTTGGTCAAAATATTTGAAATCTACAAAGTTATGAGTGTGTAGGGAAATTGCAACAAATGGTCATAACTTTGGCATTGTTACATATTTTGACCCCAAATTTTCAACATAACCTTCTTATGACCCTGCTTCATGTATAGAGTACCACAAAGTTTAAAATCCTGTCAAAACATAATGCTGCACAACTGCAATGTCATTCCACACTACACATTCAAAAACATATTTTGGCTAGGATTTGAAAAAATGACAGCTTTGACATACTTGCGGTGGGGTAATTAGAAGGCTGTATTCAAAATATGGGTTCAAATTATTTAAAATTTCCAAAGTTAAGTGTGTGCATAGCAAAATTGCAAAAAATGATCATAACCATGGCATTTTTACATATTTTGACCCCAAATTTCAATATAGCCTTCTTATGACCCCACCTCATGAACAAAATGGCTGTCATTACACAAATCCTGCTCTAAAGGTGAATTCACTAGGCAACTGTGAAATTACATTTTGGGTAGGAGTTACATAATGACAGTCATATTGTTCATGTGGTGGGGTCTCCAAATGGCTATGCTGAAAATTTGGTGCCAAGATGTCAAAAAATGGTTGAGTCATGCATGAAAGTTGAAACCCTATTGAAATGTATTGAACCGCATTTATCTCTATTTCTCATATTGCAGTTGACAGTTCCAGCAGCAAGGTGTGTCTTTGATCAGAGAGTGGATTTCAAACCTGGGACCTGTTTAGGTGAATGACAGTGTGGGGGTGTGCAGGGATGTGTTGGTAGGTGGGGGGGTGGGCTGATGGGCGAGGGACCTTTTTTTTACAAGTTGTGAAAAAAAATTATTGCATGACCATTTTTTTTATTTCAGGGTTCTGACTAAAAAGGGAGGGTTGGGGTGCCACTAGACACCAGGTAATATATGGAGAGACAACAGGGATGGCCCATGTTGGGTGGGGCATGCTACTAGAAACCAAAGGGTTTTGGGAACAGGGATTGGTGGGTGGGGGGTGCCACTAGATACCGTGAAAATTGTTAAAATGGGATCAGCATGTGGGGGTGCCACTAGACACCAGGGAAAACATTAAAATGGGATCAGCAGGTGGGGGGTGCCACTAGACACCAGTGAAATTGCTAAAATGGGGATCAGAAGGTGGGGGTGTCATTAGACATCTGGGAAATTGTTGAAACCAGGATTGGCGGGTGGGGGGGGTGCCACTAGACACAGAGGAAAAGAGCAGCTCACAGCACACACTGCAGTCAGCAGCACGACTTTAGCTGCTGCTGCAGAAGTCATGAAATTCCCAGTGTTCTCATACAAAGAATGCCAGGGGAAATGCTACTCTTGCTAAGTTGTGCACACTGGATTTTGGGTGTCCAGAAAACATATCTGGACACAATATTAAACAAAAAAAGGCCAGCTCATTGGCACTGAGGGTTGAGGTGCTGGACACCACACTTCGTGCTACACCAGCGACCCGAGATTAGGAACAGACTTGAGTTGCTCAAGGCCGGTGGGAAGAGGAAGGATAGAGCATCCCAGGACAGCACTCCTTCCTCGAGGAAGGGGGGAGATTGCTGCATCATGCTGCATGCCTGCTGCCCAGCAGTTACTGGGTAGTAGCACTTGCATGCCACAATGCAGAGGAAGAGATCCCATGTTCAGGAAGCTGGAGCCATCTCCATGGAGGTGGAGCTTGGACATTGCACCCATTGTACGTCCATGGGCCCAGGGAGAAAAAGTGAAGGAAAAACCTCTCCATGCGGCAGAATGAGAGACCAACCCCTTGCAGGCAGTGCACCGGTGGCCAGACACAACCATGAGTCCTGTGACAAAGGACCACGGTCAAGGTAAGTCCTGGGGGAGCTGGGTGATGGGGCTGTGGGGCTCGGTCTGAAGGGAGATGCCAGAGGAAGCAAGGAGATAAATACATAGTAAAAAAAAAAATCAGAATCTAGCGAAACAGATCCTGTTTAGTGAGGTTCTTATGTTTGTTTTTAAAAATCTCAGCAGTTTTATGTATTTTCCACATTTATCAGTTTGTGAAAATACTGAAAAAGATGGTGGTTGGTAGGGCTTATAAAATGTTTGATGTCTTGCCAGTTCATTGGCACTAAAGCAAAAACCAGTTGACGACATCAAATTTTTACTTTTGCCACAGAATGTTATCTGAAAAACCCTACTGCACATGCACAGGCCAGAAAACACTAACATTTAAAGTTTAATAACTCTGGAACCCTTTGATATGTTTTCACCAGACCTGTCAAAGGCACTACCTTGGGACATGGCACATGTTCCCTGGAAGTTTGGGGCAACAGTTCCTTTCCATTTAGTCTGTAGGCGAGAGCAAAAAAAACAAAACAATGTTAAGTATAGGAAACAATTTTTTTTTTGCTTACTAAAAATGACACATGCAGATCTCAGAAACTGCGCAAGCTGCCATCACAAAAATATCCACACATCAAGACTTTGCCTCCTAGACAACACATACAAAATTTTAGCTCATTCCATCAAAGAAATCCAAAGATATTAATGTGCAGAATTGGAGGTTTAACATTAAACAGGCTAGCTGGTCAAGTGGTGCTGAGGTTTGAGGCGCTGGATGCCACACCTCGCGCCATGCCGGCAACCCAGGTTTGGAAGCAGACTCAGGCCGCTGGGGGTCAGCAGGGATGGGAAGGGATTGAGTGTCTGGAGGACTGCTCTCCCTTCCTGGGGAGGGATCTTGGCTTAGCGCTGCTCCTGCATAACTCCTGATGGTGGCTGGGGACAGTGCCAGGAACATGCTGTGCCGACAGACGTGGGGGCAGAGCAGCAGTGGGTGTCAGTGCATCAGTACCATAGACATCATTGCACGTCCGCACTCCAAGGGTCAAAAACCTAATGGAAAAACCCCAGAGGACTGAGGAGATGATGATGGCCCCAGGGATCTGGCCCCACATAACCAAATGCCAGACCACTCTTCCAGTGGTCCCAGGCACCACCCACACAGGATGAACCCTCTAATTTCAGAAAGAGTTGCCAGGTAGGTGAGGTGGGCCCTCCCCCGGAGAGTGATCCAGTGGGCTGGGAAGTCCTGGTGGGAGGGACCAAAGGAGGAGGGTCTCGGTAGGGAGTAGAGGGCCAGATTGAGTGGGCACCTCTGAGAAATGCCCCAGGCTAACGGAGATAAAATAATGTTAAAAAAAAAAACATTAAACAGGCTACTCAACCCTACTATAGGAGCACTGTTGTGCCCCTTAATATAGATAGATAGATAGATAGATAGATAGATAGATAGATAGATAGATAGATAGATATACAGACAGACAGGCAGACAGGCAGACAGACAGAAAGGTAGATAGATACCAAGACCTTCCATATGAGACTCGTCAGAAGTGGGCTGCTTTTCTCCCCTGTGTTACAAAACTAGTGGTGGTTCGGGTCAAGTTTAGACTGTTGTATCTAGCACAGCTTCAAATTATGAGGGTAGGCAGCCAGAAATATTTTGAATCCACTGATCAGGCAAAAACTGAGCTCCCTTCTCTATTCCCAGACTAGGGATGAGGGTATTAATATCAGTTTTGGCTGTGTTAAGGTGCCTGTATCGAAAAGATGGGGGGAGCCACCCCTAACCTGTGTTGCCATATATTAATATATAACGGTTATTTTATTAGATACACTCCTAACTTGTGGTACATTTTTACTGTGTAGTGGGTTGGTTCTGGGAGCTTTCCTTCCATACAGTATGGAGTAACTGTTTATGTTTGGGGGAAGGGGCTCTTTTTCTTGTTCTTCTACGTACAGATGGGTGTTGGTTCAGGAAAGCTGGGGCTTGCAGGGCATGGAACATGGGCTGGGATGGATCATAGACCGAAGAGAAGTGGAGTACGATCATCGAAACTGGAAGGTGGTATTATTTTGCCTTAATGTTTTGTTATTGTTTAGGTGTATACTGTTTGTCTTGTTCTGTGTTACTATCAGGTTTTTCATTTACATTTTTGTAGGGGGTGAAAACAACAGTTTGGGAGGTATGAATGCTGCTACCCTATGTTTGTTTTTTTAATGTAGAATAGAACTGACAATTCTAACACTTTCTTTTACAGATTCTCTATGAGTGGACAACACACTTTTGTGTCTTGGAATCTAAAAGGCATTCAAGAGATCAAGAAGAGGTATGCTGTTCTGAAACACCTGCAGCAGATGGGTGCAGAGTTGCAGATGTTGCCTATTTACAAGAAACTAATTTAAAGAGAAATCAATCCTTTTTCAGATGTCAATGGGTTGGGGCAGTATATGGGTTGGGTAATAGTTCCAAAAGGACTGGTGTCTGTATATTAATTGCCAGAGGGATCACAATATTGCAGTTAACTTCTGAATTGTGGGATACGGATAGGTGGTATATTTTTCTTCATGGTAAACTTGGTCTGTAGGATGTTCTGTTGGGCTTCATTTATGGGCCTATTACCGATGTCCACCAATTTTTAACAAAGTTGGTTGCATTGTCAGTGTCTTATGTGTGTATGCCTATCATTTTGGGGGGTGATTAGTATATTGTTTTTCAGACTCATCTAGATAAATCCATTCAAAATAGGAACAGCCTTTCTCCAGCACAAAGACATTTATGGGTTTTTATACTGTAGATTCTTTAGGCTTGATCAATCCTTAGCAGATGTTACATGCCACCGATCATACTTACACCTTCTATGCCATACCACATAACTCTTATTTTATGTCAGACTTCTTTTTCATCAATCAAGAAATTTCTACTGGATTTAGAGATTGTGAGATTTGGGAACTTATTCTTTTTTTTTTTGCAATTTAGTTTTTATTGCAGTGTTTTCACATGAAAATACATCTTAATCACAAAAGGCAAGGTAAAAAACATGTAGCAATAATACATAATGTTACACGGACTAATACCCTATGGTAGGAAAAAAAATTAAAGAGGAACTGGAAAGGGGCAGAATACCCCTTATCCTACCCAAACTCCCACCCCTCGCCCCCTTCCCCCTTTACATAGGCCCAGCACTAGACAATCATCCTAGAAAATTAATATATATAAAAAACATCAAATGGTAACCCTAATGTAGTTATGATGCTGGCAAAGAAAACGAGTCAAAAAGTGGAGCCCAGATTTTGTTGAAATTGCTCAGTCTATTATGTAGACTGGCAATCATCTTTTCTAGTCTGATGTTACTTAATAATTCTGCCAGCCATTCCGTGTATGAGATAGTAATGTCGTCCTTCCAATGACGACACTAGCTTTTAACAGACATGGATATAAGAGCAATGTGATATTTTAAGTATTTTGACTGGGATTACTACAAAGTTCCCTAACAAGCATATTTCAACTGTAAATAGGTCCTCAAGACCTAGAAAGGGTCTGTTCTTTGTTTGATCTGTGACCATAGGGGCGACTTTGGGGCTTGCCAGAATATGTGTACTAAGTTGCCTTCACCCTGGCACATCTCCAACAAGTAGCAGAGCAATCCTTAGCAAACTGTGATATCTTCTGAGGGGTAAAATATAAATTACTTGAGGATGCGAAATGCACAAGTGAAGCCTATCCTGGGTGATATATGTGTGGCATCCGTGCCAAAGCGACTCCCAATTGATGGATACATCTGGTAGCAATTTATCCCAGTACTCTGGAGGTCTGAAAGGTTCGGAGTGTTTTATTATAAAGAACCTTGTATATTTTGGAAACCGCATGAGGGCCGTTAACAAACTGGGTCAACTCCTCCATCAGAAGGGCAAACTCTGACTGTGAAAGACTGTTCCCTAGTGCAGCCATAAGAGTGTGCCGCAATTGAAACACTTTGAATATATAAGCCATAGGTAGCTCAAATTTTCTTAAAATGTCCATGGAGAGAATCCATTTTCGATCTGTCTCCATCCAAAACTCGCCAAGCTTTGTTCCTTGGAGCTGTGGTAACCATCGAGGGGAGATAACTTTTCCCTCTAGTTTAATATTCGGATTACCCATTAGGGGTTGCTCTAAATCAAGTTTTGGATTATATTTAATAACAGAACACAATTGGGAGTGGACTCTAACCGATGTGGCTATTGGAGAGTCCAGCAAGGGCTTAGGAAGGACTTGGGCTGCACAAAAGAAGAGCTGAGGGGTCAGATTATGGTGACAAATTAGTGCAGATTCTATTTGGAACCAGAGCGGTATATATTTTCCGGGATTATTGGGATTGTTTGGGGCGAGCCATCTCAAATATTTACTCATGTGACTGGCCCAGTAATAAAAACTAACATGTGGAACTCTTAGGCCTCCTTTAAGCTTCGGGGCAGCTAACTTATAAAATGCAAACCTGTGCCCTTTGCCCGCCCATATGAAATTAGTAAAAATGGTATGGAGTTTTTTAAACCATGTGAGGGGTAGTCAAACATTTAGGAGGTTAAGTGGGTAGAATATCCGTGGGAAAATATTTATTTTAATGAGACTTATCCTGCCCCAAATCGTTAAAGGTAGGAGGGACCATCTTTTTAAATCTTGAGTAATAATGTTTAAAAGGGAGTCCAGATTATGTTTGCTCATAAGGGTTCTATTTCTCACGAGAGTGATACCGAGGTATTTTAATGATTTCCCCTGCCAAGATAGACAGAGAGCGTTAACCTCGTTCCTTGTTACTCTATAGTTAAGTGGAAATACCATCGTTTTCCCTAAGTTTAGCTTGTAGTTTGACCACTTACTATAAATCTCTATCACCTCTAAAAGACGAGTAATAGTTATGTTTGGATGAGAAGTACAGAGGAGTAAGTCATCTGCATAGGCTAATGCTTTGATTGTAAACTTCTGGACCAGAATCCCATGAATCCCGGGATCCTTCACAATTCTGTGGATGAGGGGTTCCAGTTATAAATTAAAAAGCAAAGGGGATAATGGGCACCCTTGCCTCATGCCAGATAATACCGGAAATCCGTCTGAACTGCATCCGTTGCATAGTACTCTGACAGTCGGGAATCTATAAAGAGCTTGAATCCAATTTTGGAATTCTAAGGGTATGCCGAAGGCATGCAATGTTCGGAAAAGAAAATTCCAATCAACTCTATCAAATGCCTTCTCGGCATCCAGAGAGACAAGTACAGCAGGATAATCTGCGTCCCTGGACACCAAGAAGACATGTTCCAGAGTTCGAATATGGTCACTGGCCAGTCTGCCCGCAGATAAATCCACTTGTTCCTCGCCGATCAAATCAGGGAGAACTTTACTTAGCCGGTTAGCCAGAGTTTACTTAATATTTTGAGATCCTGATTGAGCAGGAAATTAGCCTATAGCTGGCAACATCTTCTGGGGTTTGCCGGTTTTAAAATAAGCACAATGATGGCCTCAAACAGTGCTGTGTCTGTACTTTTTGCATCTAAAATCTGCTGGAACATTGGTAAAAGTAAGGGAATTATACTTTTCACAAATACTTTATAAAAATTAGGGGAGAATCCATCCGGACCTGGTGATTTATCATTGGGAAGACTGTCAATTACTTCAAGGATTTCTATTTCAGTTAGAGGAGTGCACAATGCTGCGGCTTGCTCAGTTTCAAGAGCAGGGAGAAGTGAATCTAGTAGATATTGGTCTAGCTCACTTCGCGGAGGCGTTGTCATCAACGAATATAGAGTTTGATAAAATTTTTGAAATTCAGCTGCGATCGCTTTGGGATCAACAACCAAAGATCCATTATGTGCGCGTATTGCCATGATAAAATTGGTGATTCTTGCTGTTTAATACGGGCAGCAAGGAGATGCCTGCCTTCTCCCCTGATCGATGCAAGCAGCTTTAGTTTTCAGTATCAGATATTCCGCTTTCTCTAAGTAGCTCCATATAGGAGCTTTTGAGTTTGACCAACTCTAGTAAAGTCTGTTCCGGCGTGGAGGGGGAAAGATTTGTCTCTATATCTCTGATCTGGTTGAGAAGTTTCCTTAACTCATTTTCCTTAAGCCTTTTTTTCCTTGAGGCCACCTCAATAAATATACCCCTTAAAAAGGCTTTAAATGCTCCCCATTCCATGTCCGCTTTTTTTGTGGAGTTAAAGTTTTCCGATATATATTGGGAAATATGAGAATTGATGTGTTCAACTATTGCTGGATCTTTTAGAAGCTGGTTGTTGAGCTTCCAATGACCTCTTCTCTCAGAAATACTAGCTAAGGTGAGTTGACACGTTACAATAGAGTGGTCTGATGGGGGACCTGATTGGATCGCGGAATCAATAACCCCACCTATTAAACAGTGCGAAATTAAGAAATAGTCAATTCTTGAGGAAGTTTTATGCACTGGAGAGGTAAATGTAAAGCCTTTCTCATTAGGGTGTAGTATTTGCCAAATGTCACAAAGACCTAAATCGTCCAGCAAATCCCTTACGGCTCTTTGTGCTGGTGTTAATCCTTTAAGTTTATGACCTGACCGATCTGCGTTTGGGTCAAAAACAACATTTAAGTCACCCCCTAAGATTATCGGGATCTTATTGAAGGGAATAAGTTTGGCTATCAGTTCCATAAAGAAATCTGGGGAATCCGCATTTGGGCCATAAACACTTCCCAATAAAATTTCTAAATTGTGAAGTTTACCCTGGACCAAAATGAATCTACCATGAGTATCTCTAATAATTTTGTTTGACACAAAAGGAATTTTGTTTCTTATCAGGATCATAACCCCACAGCTCTGCTTTGTACCCTGAGCCGTGAAGACTTGCCCCACTTGTTGTTTTCTCATATTCAACTCTTCTGAAATCAGAAGATGGGACTCTTGAATAAAAGTGATATCAGACCTCAGCAGTTGCAGGTGCTTGCATGTCTGATATTGTTTAACTTTTTGCCTAAGACCCTTGACATTCCAAGTGGAAATTATTAAGTTACTCGCCATCAGGAAAAGATGGTTCTATGAAATAAGCTGGGATCCAAAACACTAGTTCCTTTCTGACCACAACCAACCTGGGCACAATTTTGAAATCCTGATGTGGGCCTTTCCCAACCCCTCTTTCTTCCACCCCCCAATGCTTTACTATACCCACTAAAGAAGCTAACACTAGGAACCCAACTGCCTCCTCCCACCCCCAATAGGTGCCTCACGGTCTGCGAACCACAGGACCCTGCACTATGCCTCAACCACCAGCCCTCCCTTCCCACCATCCCAACTCGCTATAAGGTAGCAACACAAGAAACAACAAACCGGTACTCTAATCTGAGATATTCTATGGTCTACGTTAAACCTCTACCCCTACATTAACCTTATTTTGTTTAAACAAATCATCCTAGACCGAAGCCTTAGACTAAACATTCACATATATGAAACAGGGGAGCAAAGGGCTCCCTTAGTTCTCAACAGCATATAATTTTCAACCCAACCCCACCATCATTATTATTAAAAAATGCAATCATGATAAAGAGAATGACAGGATCCACGGTGATGGTGCTGATGTCTACAACAAATTTAAGGGGTGAACATCAAACTTCCAGTTCCTTTTTCTTAGGAGTAAAACAGTGGTGTCAAAGGGTGGTAAACCGCGCAATGACAGAGAGCTATAACCTCAAAAAATTAAACAATTCAGCTAATAACAACAGTTATAGTTTCAGTCTCATTTATGTCCAGTGGGAGACTGGGAATGGCCCCTAAATCGACATTTCACTTAATCCTTAACAAGTAGGACACAAGAAAATATACCAGTAGTGTGTTTGCAGTGACTCAGATCGATGTCCACTAGACGACTATTGAAGCTCGAGTCCATTACATCACCTGAAAGAGAAAAAAGGGGGAAGGAGGAGAAGAAAGAGAGGGGGAGGGAGAGACAGAAAGAGAGGGGGACAACAAAACCATTTAGAGTCCTGAGATCTCTGGTGCATGACTGTGGGGATGCCAAATATCAGTTCGATTCATGTTGGAACTCCAATGGAGAGAGAAATACAGGAGGCACAGAGCCCTGACTCTCGCATCTGCAAAAGTCCCATATATCCTCTAGACAACGGTACACTAAGATCCTGGGAGAAATAGCACGGGAAACCCACACATTGCCAAACATGTTGGGGGGCTTGACCACCAGTCACCCGGGAGTCCATTGACGATCAGGCCAGATGATGTGCCCCCCTATATCCAACTAATATTTCTGCCTGTGGGTGCTTCTAATGGATGCCAGTCTTGAAACAGCAGGCCTAGGGACAAACTTCTGGTGAGGGGATATAAGCCATCTGTGTGATGTTACTTGTAGTGTGAAATCTCCGTGATCGGTACTCAAATATCTTTAAATAAATTAGGAAAGGCGCTTCTGAGACCTTTCTTGGCAGAATCGAAATCATCGAATGATGTCCACAATCCTGAAATCATGACACCAAGCCTTGCAGGGTAGGACATAGGGAACTTCACGCTGGCAGCAATTAGCTTCGAGACCAGAATATGGAACTGGGCTCTTCTTTGCCTAATGGAAACAGGAAGGTCTTGCACAATCCTAATTTTAGTATCCTCCCACTGTATTTCTTTAAGCTCCTTCAATTTACTAAACATATGCTGCCATTCCAGATAGTTTAAAAATTTGATTATCAGTGGGCAAGGGGGAGCTCCAGACGATGGCTTGGGACGGAGATCCCGATGCGCATGTTCGATGGTGTAAGTCGGGCCAAAAGGCAAAGGCCCAGCTAGTTTTTCAACCAATTTTTGAATAAAACTGATTGTTTCTGACCCTTCAGCCCCCTCGGGAATACCAATGAAGACCGCATTGTTTTGACGACTGCAACCTTCTAAGTCTTCAATTTTCATTTCCATTTTGGCAAGCCTTTGTCTGATCGCAGCCACTTCGGGCTCTAATTTATCCATTCTTTTCTCAAGCGAACTGATCCTGGCACTATCATCGGTGACTCTTTGCTGTAAGTCCTCCATTGCGTGTGTAAGCGACTTAATTTCGGTGGTTACCACTATAATGCTTTCTTTAAAGGGGGAGAATTCCTGTAGAAACCGTTGCAGCGTGAGCGGCTGCTGATCATCCAAGACGGTCTCCGATGTTGGGGCATCATCACTCCCTGAAGCCCTGGCTTTTTTTGAGGTCTTTTCAGGCGTTGTAGGCGGAGTGTGTTTGGCAACATTTTTCTTCGCCAGCATCTCTATGGTTGGGGTTTGATCGCAGCTTTGAGTGCATGGTTTTCCCCCAGAATCAATAAAGATTGGTATATTAAGCAATCCGTCTGTAGTCTTTCAAACAGAGTTAGTTTGGTGGGTCGGTGAGCCGGAGCGGTGGAGGAAAGCTGCTTTCAGGGCAACTGCATCACGTGATTCGGGCAACTGCATCACGTGACTCGGAACTTATTCTTTCTGAACATTCACCAGTGTGCCTAGCATTAGCTTTTTGGGTTGGGCTAGATAAGGACTTTGTTTGGCATTTCAATGTGCAGTGATTGAGGGATAAAGAGGTTGTGGAAATATTACATCACTATATAAGTTGATTCTTAGAGGCTAATATTGGATCAGTTCATTACCCAGATGCTCTCTGGGGTGCAGCTTAAGTTGCTATTCGTGGATAATACATCTGCCTTGCTACCAAAAGAGTGGAAAATCATCAGATGCAGCTTAAGGATCTTTTATCTAATATTAGTGAAGTTGCGGCATCTTTATTACCCACCACTTCAGAGCAAACTTGGTAGTTTCTTAAATCACTTCATGCTAAGTATAACTCTTTGCTCTGTGAAAAAGCTGAATTGGTCATTTTTCGTGCCAAAGCTCATTACCTAGATCGGGAGGAAAGGGCAAGTAAATTGTTGGCTCTTCACCTGTGTCAGTGGGAACCTTCGAGAGTGGTTCATATCCTAAATGCACCTGACTCAAGTGAAATTATTACACAGCTCAAGGGAATTACAGATATTTTTAAAGTTTACTTTGAAAGTTTGTATTCAGTCAATCAATCAATTTTATTTTATAGTGGAGAGTATGCAAGCAAAAATGCCCTTTCTCACAAATGTCCAGCTGTACATGAAATTACAAAGGCACAAAAGAAACACTTTACAGTATACATAGTACATATAGGTTGTGGTAACATCCTACACTATACATAGGAATCATATAGATTGTGGTAACATCTTGTACACAGGCACTAATAGGCAAGAGAGAACAAAAGTGCATAGTACAATAATAATTTACAGGACATCATTTACAGAAAGCATTTGGAGTTATTTTCAGAACAATTAAGAAATAAAGAAAGGAAACAAAGGGAGGGGGTGGAGGGAAGATGATGGGAACATAGTTGGGGGAGAAAGGGGAAGGAATTGAAGTGGGGTAAGGAGCAAGAGTTAGATTTCTTCAGTAATAGAAGAACAAGTGCATGCCAGTTTTGCTTGTAAGTGGGTCTTAAGTGACCTTTGAAAGGCATATATAATGCTACAAGCAAGGACGTCAGGTGGGAGCAGGCTATACTGTTTTGTGCCCTCAAAAGCAAAGGACTTTTGTGCTAGTGTGGTGTGGTGTGGAAATACTGGATGCTGGAAACTTTGCCAGAGGCTCCTCTAGTTTGGCAGGCAAGAACAGATTTGGGGAACAGAGATGTCATGCACAGTGGTAGTTTATTTAGATTAATTTTATAGAGGAAAGAAATATATTTTAGTGTGAAATGCCCCTCTAGTGGGAGCCAGTCCAATACTTCATAGAGGGTGCAGTGGTGTGTTCTCCAGGAAAGTCCAATGACAAAGTGGATAATATTATTGTAGCTAGATCTCAGTTTATTGAAGAGTTGAGAGTTGGCTGAGGGAGCATAAATGATGGATCCATATTCCAGAAGTGGTAGGAGGAGGGAGCTATCTAGAAGGAGTCTATATTTATTGGATTAAGAACTTCCGTATCCTGTAGAGTAGCCCCAGCCTCATGTGAACCTTCTGTATAATGTTGGAGATGTGAAGGTTGAAAGGGGATCAAGCAGAAGACCCAGGTATTTAAATTCAGAGGCTTGCTCTATAAAATTTCTATTTTTATCCATGAGGGTAGGTTTAGGGTTATAGGTTTTCCTGGGCCCAGAGAAGACCATGAATTTCATTTTTTTAGAGTTTAGGACCATGCCTTTGTTGGAGAACCATAAATGCAGATTCAGAAAGTCATATTGTAGGCTGGCTAGCATCTCATCTGGGTTTCTATTGCTGCCGTACAGAACAGCACCATCCATGTAGAGGACGATTTTGGTGTTGTTACAGACTTCAGGGAGCTTATTGAAGAGGGTGAAAAGGAGGGATCCAGGATAGAGCCATGGGGAACACTGTATTTAATAGGGCATTCTGAGGAGAGCAGCCTATCTATATTGGTCATCTAAGTTCTGTGGGGAGGTAGTTTCCGACCCAGCTGACAACTTAATTAAAGAAATTAAGGTCAGAAAATGTGCTCAACAGCAAATCATGGTTGACAAGTTTGAAAGCCTTAGTCAGGTCCACAGAAACCAAGCCCAGGTACAGGCCGTTGCCTATGGCTCCATAAATATCTCTGGTGAACCTAACTAGGGTGGTCTCAGTTCTGTGAGCTGCTGTGTTCTAACTGTGCCAGAACTGTGTTGCCACTCATCAGAGGTTGGGATCTACTGAAAGGTTGGAGTAAGCCCCCTTAAATTGCTGGACGTCTGTCTATGTGCTTTCTGGACTGCACGACCTGCACAGTGTGAGAGGCTGTGCAGCAGGTCTGTGCTTTTTCTATTTGCCAGAAGTGACTTGGGGGGAGCTAGGACCTGTGTTTCCTGAGGCAGGGGATTTTAGCTCCCTTAAATTGCCGCGCCGCTCGCAAGCGCGAGCGTAGCGCGAGCGTTGTGAGTGGTGCGAGCACCACTCGGTATGGAAAATGTGTAGCTGACACAGGAGGAAGGCTATCTGTTTACTGTGTGCCTTTTAAAGGTAATTTTACAGTTGAATAGTTTATTGTGTATATTATTATTGAGAGTGAGTACTAGCTAATTTAAGGGTACTATTGCAAGCAGTTTTGCTATGATTTTAGAAGTTATAATATATGTTTGATGATTGAATAGGCTAGGTGGGATATTTTTAGGTTTAAATAGTTTATTGTTTAAATTTAGTTATTTAAGAATTATTTGTGCCTTAGATGTATATGGGCTATATGGGAGGATTAAAGGGGGCTAGAATTATTTATGATAGTTCGATGCTGCACGACCTGCGTCCTTTTATCCCCCCTCCCAGTATCAGATGTTACTATTAGACATTGCAGGGAGGTAGGGATTGGAAGGAATGGCGCTGGTCGTGCACTGTCAAACAACCCATGTATGGGCTATGGGAGGATTGAGGTTGTCAGGCCCAGAAGGCACCCTAGGTTGTGATGGACACATGGGAGAGGCTGGACGTGGTTGGTGCCCATCCCCAGGGAGTCCACCAGACCGAGTGGCCATGTAACCTGTGGGGCTGCACCACCCCCAAATCCCCTGACGGCAGTGCTCTGTAATGCCAGATCGATCAGAAATAAGACAGCAATTATTGCTGCTTTGATTTCTTCGGTCGATCTGGCTTGTATTATGGAAACCTGGGTGGGAAATGATGCAGGCCCGATTTTCGAGGCCGCAGTCCCTCCTGTGTATACCGTGGTGCACTGCCGCAGAGTGGAATGCAGGGGTGGCGGTGTAGCTATCTGTTTTAGATCCAGTCTGACCTTCACCATGCACCAGGTGAGAACCCCGGGTTCCTTTGAATGTGTGGCCATCCATGGGGGACCTGATGCGAGCTGCAGGATTTTTCTCATCTATCGCCCTCCTGGGCCGATGGGAGATTTCCTGCAGGAGATTGCAGATTTTGTTGTCGACGGAACGTTGGAATCTCCCAGATGTGTTTTTCTGGGGGACTTCAATGTTTGGTTTGACGATGTGAATCATAGATACAGCTATGAGTTTTCTCAGATTATGTCCTCCTTGGGTTTGATGCAGGCTGTTACTGCATCGACTCATCGTGATGGCCACATGTTGGACCTGGTGTTCTCACTGGGACTTGAGATTAGTGACCTCAGGATCAATCTGGTCCTCTGGTCTGATCATTACACGGTGCAGTTCTCACTTGGGGCTCCTGCCATAAGCCCTTCCCCTGTTGAGATAATTAGCTGTCGCCCTTTATGGGGTTTGACCCCCTGAGGGTTTTTTGGCGGCAGCGAAATTGTCTAGTGTGGGTGATGCATGTGTTGGAGGTGTTGTTGTCGGGGTTGACACCTATAATAGGGTGTTATCCGACACCATTAACTCCCTCACAACCGTCCGTGTATGACCCAGAACTTCATACCTGAGGTCACCATGGTTTGATGGTGAGCTCAGGGAGATGAAGAAGATGGGTCGGAGATTGGAGCACTGCTGGAGGAGATCCCATCTGGAAGCGGATAAACTGGTCCTGCGTGCCCACTACGGTGTGTACCAGGAGGCAATCAACCATAAGAAGACATTGTTTTTGTCCAGAGAGATTGCTGCTGGGAAGAACCGACCGGTCTCACTCTTCCAGACTGTTGATAGGCCTTTACACCCTGCCTGTCTACAGCCCGGGAGGGTTTTTTCCAATACTGATTGTGAGGAATTCGCTTGGTTCTTTTCGGACAGGGTGTCCTCGATCCGGCTGGTGGCTTCTTCATCCAGCAATGTTATAGCTGGCAGTGATCACCTGATGTGTTCTGAGTGCACTTCGCCTGGTTGGGGAGAGTTTAGACCAGTGGAGGTTAGTGAGGTTATCGAGGTAGCAACCAATATGAAGCATACCTTTTGTGAACTGGACCCGGTGCCAATGCATTTTTTAATGAGATGCGTTGACTCTGTTGGCCCAGTGTTTGGCTTGATTGTACGGTGTTCCCTTTCTGTGGGTGTCTTTCTGGATGCCTTGAAGGAGGCTCTGGTGAGACCCCTCTTAAAGAAGCCATCTTTGGACCCAGAGATCAAGTCAAATTACCGTCCAATCTCCAATCTTCCATTTTTGGGAAAGGTTGTTGAGAAGGTGGTAGCGCTTCAGTTGGAAGAGCACCTCATATCTCATGAGTTGTACGAACCCTTCCAGTCGGCTTTTCATGCCAGACATAGCACTGAAACGGCACTTGTTCGGGTGAAGAATGATCTCCTCAGGGCTAGAGATCAGGGAGACAAGACAATTCTTGTTCTCCTTGATCTCTCTCTTCAGCATTTGACACTGTGGACCATTGTGTGTTGCCCGTCCGCCTTAGGGACCTATGCGGACTCACCGGTACTGTCATCAAATGGTTTGAGTCCTTTCTTACCAACAGGAGGCAATGGTTTATGATGGGAAATTCCTCATCTCTACCCAGTCTCCTTTTTTGCGGTGTTCCTCAAGGATCGGTACTGGCCCCAATGTTGTTCGCAGTGTACATGCTGCCTCTGGGTGGGATCATTAGGAAGTATGGTCTGAGTTTTCATAGCTATGCTGATGATACTCAGCTATACTTTTCCTTTGCCCCAGGAACATCAAATGCTGTGGATGTGCTAAACATCTGTCTGGCCGAGATTAACGACTGGATGGCCTCCAGCTGGTTGTGGCTAAACCCCGATAAGACGGAGGTATTGGTAGTGGAGTCGAACAGAGTCCTTGATAGGATGGCCTCTGACACGGAAACTGGGCTTGTTCTTGGAACTGTGTCATTGAAGGCCTCCTCTTGGGTGCGAAATCTGGGAGTGATTTTGGACAGAGACTTAACCATGGAGATTCAAATATCCTCCACGGTTCGTTCCTGTTTCTACCATCTTAGAAACAATGCCAGGATTAAGGCCCTTGTTCTGTCTCTGGACCTCCCCACCCTGATACATGCCTTAGTCACATTAAGGCTTGATTACTGTAATGCGCTCTATCTCAGGGTCACAGGAGGATCTCTCCGCAAACTGCAGCTGGTGCAAAATGCAGCTGCCTGGTTGTTGACTGGGCAGCAAAAGTTTTGCCGTATTACACCGGTTTTATGCCAATTGCACTGGCTACCAGTCAGGTGGAGAATCCTTTTCGAGGTGGGTCTTCTCACCTATAAGGCCCTACACGGGCTGGGCCCTGGTTACCTGTCAGACCTTCTGTTACCTGCCCTCTCCTCACGCCCTCTTCGTTCCTCTAGTGGTGGCTTCCTGGCCATTCCCAGAACTAGGTTGAAATCTGCTGGCGATAGAGCGTTTAGCACCACGGCTCCTGTTCTGTGGAATTCTTTGCCAATCATGGTCAGGGAAGCCCCCTCATTAGACATTTTTAAGGCCCAGCTGAAGACTTTCTTTTTTTCTAAGGCATTTGACATCTAGATGGTCGTTTATGGTAATGTTTCTGATTTTATTAGCTTTTGCATTTTATTGTGTATAAATCCATATTTATTATGTTTAAATGTATGTTTTAAAATTTTGTACGGTGCCCAGAGCCTCCGGGATTGGGCGTCTTTTAAATAAATTTTGCCTTGCCTTGACTGAAGCCATGTTGGGCATCGGTGAAGATGTTGTAGCAGTTGAGAAAGGAGGTGATTTGGGAATTAACTCCTTTTTTCAAAATGGGGGGGGCAAGAAGAGGTATAGGCCTGTAGTTTCCTACCTCATTCTTAGAGCCTGATTTAAACAGGCCATTTTCCAGATATGTGGGAAGGTGCTAGTGCATAGAAAAGGTTTAAGATGTTGGTAAGGGGGACAGCTAGTGGGGCAATGGCAAGCTTAAGAATTTTGAAATCAATCCTGTCTGCCCCTTTACTGGATTGGGGTTTATTTGAGCAGATGAGCTTGATGGTGTCAGAAGGTGACAATGCCCAAAAGTAGAAATTGGGACTGGTACCTGGGTTTGGCATGGTAAGAGGATGATTTGGCTATGCCTGGGTCGGGGGGAGGAGGGGGAGGTTTGCATTTCTCCAAATCTCCAAAGAAGGCATTAAATATGTTGGCTACATCAGTAGGGTCAATGGTGAGCTTGTCACCATGCCTGAGGGTGATAGGTTTGGCTTTCCTGACCCTGATGAGGAGGTTATTTAGGGTACCCCAGAGTTGTCTGGGATCAACATTATCCCCAAGCTTTTTGCTGTGGAGAAACTTGACCATGGCTGAACTGACAGCTGTTTTGCACTTGCTGCACAGGGCTTTGTATAGTGTTAGTTGGGCAGGGTCCTTGTGTTTTCTGTGCTTGGACCATGCCCGGTTTCTTTCCCTCATTAATTTGAGGATATCACAGGTGACCCACTCACAAACATGGCCCTGGATCCTGATCTTTTTGAGTGGGGCAAATTTGTTGCATATCTCATTGGAAATAGCTGAGAAGAGATCTATGACAGCATCTACATTGTCCATAGAAGAGGTAGATGATCAGTCAATTTGGTGAAAGGCTTGGGTGATGTCATCAAGTATGTTATTGTTTAAACATCTCGAGTGACTGAAACTGGGAGGGGGTTTGAGGGATTGTGCTATCCGGTGACAAAAAGTGGTGCAGTGATCACTTATGCAGTCTGGGAGGGTCCGGGCTTCACAGATTCTGGCAAGGTTAGAGACAGTGATTCAATCCATGACCTACTGGGAGCCAGTTTTATAGTTTGTCCTAGTAGGAGTGGTGATAAGTTGGAGTAATCATAGGCCCAAGACAATGGATTTGGCATTATCTGATGGACCGGAGGTCCAGCTGATATTGAAATCCCCAAGTAGTATCCACTCCCTGTAGAGGAGAAGAGAATTGTTGATGGCTGGCAGATATTCAAAATCAGATGGGGGAGTACCAGGGTTGGGGGGAGACAGGCAGTGGAGATGGTGAGTGTTTTGTTTTTTCTGAGTAGAAGGTGGATGGAAAGGATCTCAAGACAGAGATGGGGGGGGCAAACTTTCAACTTGCCTTGTAGTGGTATTCAGCTGATCCCACTGTGTCAGGCTTTCTTAAACTGATTTCTCAGTATTTATAGGGAGTGTCCTTGCCTCAATTATCAGAAGAGATATCTCAAGCACCAGATGGCCCCATTATGCTTACTGAAGCTACTTGGGCTATTTCATCTCTCCCCTTCAATTGTGTGCCTTGCCCTGATGGGTGTTGCTCTGACTTCTATAAAATGTTCTCTACAGAGCTTGCCCTGATCTTAGTAGAAGTTTTTAATGTTTTAAATTCTGATCAGCTTACTGATTGTTCTGTTTCTCGGACATGTATAATTCTTCTCCCTGAACCAGGTAAGTACAGCCTCTTACCATCTAGTTAGCCAATTTCTCTGGGTAATACAGATTTAAAAATGATTGCCAAAATATTAGCGTGCCGGCTAGAAGGGGTAAGACAAGAATTCATTGGGCCCGAACAAGCTGGATTTATGAAAGGTCACCATTCTAGTGATCATACTAGGAAACCTTTTAATTTAATTGCAGTTTCTGAGGAGATCAGAGCACCTGTAGCTCTGGTCTCCCTAGACACCAAAACAAATCTTTTGATAGGGTGTCTTGGCCATATTTGTTAGATGTTTTAAAGACTTACAATTTTTCGGATGAGTTTATCTGTTGGATACAAATATTATACGATAAAACTTTTGCTACCATTTTATGTAATGGGGTTCTTTCTCAACCACTTTCTATTACTTCAGGCACACATCAAGGTTGTCCCATGTCTTCCTTTTTGTTTAATATTTACCTAGAACCATTACTTCTCAAGTTGAAGGGGAACCCACAGACACAGGGTATTTGGATATTGCAACAGGAATACATGCTTTCAGCTTATGCCAATGATATTTTATTGCATTTATTTCACCTAGAAAAATCCCTTCCTGCGGCATTAGCAGACATCACTTCTTTTGGAAGGATTACAGCCTATAAACTTAATTTGGGGAAAACTAAGGTACTGCAACTTAACTCTTTGGTGGATAAAGTCTACATTACTTCTTTAGTTTTACAGTGGGAACCCCAAGCTATTACTTACTTGAGTTTACAAAGTTCCTGGTATCTTTCAGCATTGTGTAAGTTAAATTTAGACCCTTTACCTATGGTGATTAAACAAGATTTGAGAGATGGTCCACTTTACCACTTTCTCTTTAGGGGTGAGTAAAAGTGATAAAAATGAATGTTTTTCCCACTCCCTTTTCCTTTAGGATTGCTGAGTATTATTCTCCCTTGTACATGGTTTTCTCATCTACAGTCATTGCTTTAACCTTTTTATGGTGTGGGGGGCTGCCCAGGCGAGCATATCATAAGCTTACCTTTCCTACTTATTGGGGGGGGGGGTAAGGCTTCCTGATTGTAATATATATTATTTGGCACTACGTGGTGCTAAATATTACAGATGGGGCAGTATTTGGGAAACTTAACAGGGTGTGTATAAGCCAAAATGGCTATGCCTTGAACGAAACACATATTGAAGGGCTAATCGTCAGCTACTGGCTTTACTGTATATATCTCTCCTTTGGCTCTTTCTTATTTTATAAAGGACATATTTATTTACTGCTCCTTGAGAGCTCATGTGCAAACCTGTCAACATTTTCACCTTCCTGTTAAGTGTTATCTGGACCAGTCCCTACTATGTAATCCTAATTTTAAAATTGTCCACAAACCCATACCATTAGTTTTTCTTCCCCTTGAACCTACAATCCCGGTTTCAGTTTTTATAGAGGATAATCACCCTTTAACATTTCCCCTAGCCTAAACTAGGTTGCATTTTGAGTCTAAACATTATTTTAAGTTTTTGCAGGTAGTGAAAGCAATGCTTTCCTTTTTTGGCCCACCACCTTGGTTGAATTTAGATTCTTTGTCCTTTGGGGACTGGTTATAAATTACTACTGTCCAATATGCTATTGCACAGTTATGTAATGTATACCAGTCCTTGGACCCACTCAAGCCTTCTGGTATTTGACATTAATTGGCAAAACTGTCTCACATTAACCTGGACTTCACAAGATTGCCAAAAGGTTTGGGTAGATTATTATAAGACAATTAAGCAAGATCTTTATCAATATATCCATTTTAAGATTTTACATAATTTGTATATCACTCTGCAACATCTTTTTAAAATGGGTAGCTGAATGCAGCCCACCTGCTTCAGGAGTCAAAAGGAGGAGGGATCACTTTTTCACATTTTGTGGGGATGTGAAAATGCTGCACCATTTTAGGAGGCAGTTAAGAAGTAGGTGGACTCTTTGTTAGAACTCACAGATCTGTTTATTACTAAAGATTTTTTAGTGGGGTCTTATAAATTGGTTTCATTTAGTTACCAAGTAGTTCAACAGCAGCAAAGACGGTTTTAATTAGAAGCTGATTGGATGATCAAACCCGTTCTTGGTCTGAATGGCATAAAGAGATTCTGGGTGCCTTAAACTTGGAGTTGCATATAGTGACTTTATGGCATAGATATTCAAAAGGGTTGCACAATGCCCAATAGGGTTGCACCAGCGCAAGTCAGAAAAATGTGCCATTCTGCGATATTCAGTAGGAGGCAGTTGCGCCACTGAAAACATGCTGAGCAACAGCGCAATGATAATGAAGGCATGCACAACTGAAGGGGGTGGAACCATGCATAAAGTGCGCAGTGCGATGTTCAAAGACTTGCGTAATGCGCAACAGTGGAGCAGGCGGAAGTTACGCCATAGCGGAAATGAGCCAAAATAAAAAGGAGCAAGGAAGAGGTGAAAAAACGCTACAGGGAAGCCACATGAGGCAGGGAGAGAGAGACAGAGTAAGAGGGAGAAAGAGGGCAGGCCAGGGAAACAAGACAACAGAATAGGGGCAAGGGAAGGTGTGTGGGGCCACAGAGAGCAGAGGCCAGTAGGTGTACCGAGTGCAGTGGAGGTAGCAGTCAGGACAGTGGGGGGAACAAAGCAACAACAGCTGGGGGGGAACACAAGCCAGGGACATGGACAGTGCCACCTTCCACATGGAAGCTGTAATGAGGGGGGTGAGAAGGCATGCTGCAGGGGGACGTGGCCATGGAAGGGCCCGTTGGCGGTACGCCACAACAAGCAGTACCGAGCCCGCACCAGCTTTGAGCTGTACACAGATGTTGAGATTGTGGGCCAGTACCACCTGAACAGGGCAATACTGAGGTGGCTCTGTGAGCTGTGCAGTGATGTGATGCAGGAACCCACACAACGGAGTCATGCTCTGTCAGTGAAGACAAAGGTAACAGCCTGTATGTGCTTGCTCACCACGGGTACCTTCCAGAGACCAACAGGGGACACCACAGGCATAACACAGTCGGCCACGTAATGCATCCTCACCCAATTCCTCAGCGCACTGCTGCCACATGCTGCAGAGTACATCCATTTCCCCAGCACCGCGGCAGAGCGCACAGCAAACATACAGGAGTTCCACAGGGTAGCACATATGCCTGGCATGCTAGGGGCGATAGTCTGCACCCATGTGGCCATTTGCATGCCACCTGGCCCTGATGGGGCTGCCTACATGAATCGGAAGGGATATGCCAGTGTCAACTGCCAGGTGGTGTGTGATGCCAGTGGGTGCATCATCAATGTCTGTGCCACACACCCTGAGGGAGCACATGATTCTTTCATCTGATACCAGTCAGCACTGTGCCATCGATTCAAGAGTGGGGACATCCCCACAGGTCATCTAGTGGGTGAGTATGCATGTAGAACTGACAAATCGTGGGCAAGGGGGGGTAAGCCAGAGGTGCCATGGGTGTGGCACACAGGGTTTGGGGCAGTCTGCACCCGAACAAGACACTAACCTCCACTATCTCCACACAGGTGACAGTGGATACCCACTCCATCCCTGGCTGCTCACACCCTACTGGCAGCCCACGACCCCATCACAGCAACACTTCAATGAGGCACATGCCACCACACACAACATCATTGAGCGGGTGTTTGGGATGCTGAAGGCGTGTTTCCATTGCCTGGACACCTCTGGCGGTGCCCTACAGTATAGCCCCTCAAAGGCCTGTGGGATATTCCTGGCCTGTTGTATCCTGCACAACATGGCCAAAGACTGTGGGATAGCCATACAGGTCAAAGAGGGGGACAGTGATGGGGACAATGGTGACACCAGTGATGATGGGATGGGCATCCCCCCCTTGGACGACGGGACCCCTGACTGATCCGGCTGGCCCAGCTGCAGTGGGACACCATCACAGAGGAGCACTTCAGCCAACACAGGTAAGTCATGGGGCCATGTGCAACCACCAGTGGCTAGGGCACAACCCACGTACACACATGGAAACACACCAGGGGTGCATGACGGCAAGGGAAGTGGCAGGGCACAGAAGCACACACATACAACCAGGGAGGGGTGAACAGTAACATGCCACATGGACGGACACAGACACACGCACACACAATAGGCACAAAGTGCACAGGGATCAGGTGCAAAACAGAGCCGGAACACAGACACTAGCAACACACATGTCCACAGGCCACCACGTCCACTGACTGTCTATGTGCATGTGTCAGATGCTGGGCACCATTGCACTTTGGTGTACAGCACAATGCAGGCATCATCATGCACATGCACCTGTGGACAGCAGTCAGGAGGGTGTGCAGGTGGACCATGTGTCTGTGTGTAGGGCTGGGCACCCACCAGTGCACTGCCCACCAAAACACACAATGCACACAGGGCAGCTCCAGACAGTGCCCGCACTGGGAGACAGATCAGTCTTGCGGCACAGTGCCACATCCACCTCGGATGCATGGGAGGCCCCGCCAAGACACAGCAGCACTGGCAGGCTGACCACGGGCCTCATGGGGTGGCACCTAAGGTCCACCAGGGGTTCCACCACCAGGGGTTCCACTGCGCAAATGCAACCATGCCCGCACAGGTGTCTGCAGCACACCGAACATACCTGCGCCAGGAGTGCTCGGGATTCCCACAGATGAACCCGGCATCGACAGGGTGGGTGTCGCACGACTCCGGGAATGGGGAGTGGATAGCGAACCACACAGTGTGAGCGACACATGGGCACCTGACTGTGTGCCCATTGTGGCCGTGACGCGACCAACGCCTGTGTTTGCCTGTCAATGGCAGTGGTCACATCCTCCCGCAAATGGTCAATCCGTGACAGGATCCTATTGGTGTCCCTACTGTGTCGCTCCTCGACCCACTCCAGAGCCACACACAGTGCCTCCATGGATGTTGCAAGCCGCATCTGCTGCTGTACTGATGCCTGCAGCATGTGGGTGTGCTCATCAAAGAGGTCGTCTGCCACCTCGGCAACCTGTCCCTCAGGGTATGGAAGGGCCTGATGTTCAGCACCCCTTGAGGGTGGGCACTGCTCACCAGGACCAGGTATGGGCAAGTCCACAGGTGGTGCACAGACGCCACCGCTGAACCCTGTATCCCCAGTCCCAGTGGGTGACTGCTGCTGCTGCCCCTCCACCTGCTGTGCCCAAGGGATTGGTTGTTCCGCCGCTGTGGCCGCAACAGAGCCACTGACCTGTCCAGCCACCGGTGCTGCCCCACCAGTGCTGACAGGTGCAGCCTGGGACTGTGCTGACATGCTGGCACACATGTCTGAACCAGCCAGGTCCATGGGCGTGAGCTGGCCTGCTGTGTGTCCATTCCATGACACACACATGTCACTGCCCATAATGGTCATTGCATCATCAATGGTGCAGGTCTGTGCCACAGCCACAGCCACAGCATGCTGGCATGCTTGGACGCCAGACCGCTGAGACACTGTAAGGGCCTCCCCCATACCTGTCTCAACGACATCAGTGTTGACAGCCAGGCGGACCCACTGTTGCAATGCACACTGGCTACCTGCGGAGGTGGATGGTCCCTCCTCCAACTCCAGATGGCTGTCCACAGTGGACAGGCCCTCCACCGCTGACCCCTGCAGATGCACAGGATCTGTAACAGAAAGTAAGGACACGTTAGTGCATGTGATCTACCCTCCCCCCCTGACAGACCATGACGTACCATGCAGTGATGGGCTACCACCTGTCTGGAAGCCACCTCCTGGAATGCCCTCAATGGCACTGCGCTGCATGCTTGCAGCTAGCCTGTCCTCTGCTGGAGTCAGCACCCCCTCCGGCTGGCCCCCACCTGTTGCAGCATGTGCCACCCTGATGGCAGCCACCTTCTCCTTCACCCTCCTCCTGTCGGTACCCATCTTCTTCTTACACTCCTGCACAGAGCACTGGTGGCTGCCGTACAGGTTGACAGCACATGCCACCCCCTCCCATGCAGCAGCACGGGCCTGAGGGGTGCCTCACCGTCCACTGAGCAGTGGCTCCTGATTGATGTAGGCCTGGAAGAGTGCCTCCATCTTGGCCTTAGTAAAATTACGCCTCCTCTTCCACCCACCATCGTCCTCCTCACCCAGTCCTTGCTCTGTCATTTTTCAGCCTGTATGGGTGACAGTGGTTACCTGTGACTGTGTAGTACAAAGCAAGTCCCTGAGACCACAGTCCAGAACACCACACAGCATGCAACTCACCTATAAGCTGCAGTAACCGAGTATGGCCACTGCAGAACAGTGTCGCATTTTTATAGCGCAATCCATGCAAATTAGTTGTGGAGCAACTTTAATGAGATGCAAATCGCGCTGCTGCACCATTGAATGGTTGATCGGATGATTTGCATATGACGGCTGAATATCGCGTTTTTGCACTTTGCGCAATTGTGTTGAACGTGCTGAGCCAATGGTGCAGTTCTGTGGCTGCGTAGTACACCGCACTGTGCATGCCCATGTAGCTTACACAGGTGTCTGCCACGCTGATGATGTGCTGTGCATGGTAGGCAATTCAGGGCACGGCCATCACTGTGCCAGTGGCACTATGGCGAAGGTCACTACATGGTGCTGTAGCACAACTGCGCAATAGTTCGTTGTGGTGATGGCACACAGGCAACCAATCACGCTAGATGCATAGACGTCCAATGGCGCTGTGCATGGCCTTGTGCCAGAGACCCATGACCCTGTGCCCGACCTTTGCCTCCTTGGCGCTATACATCTAGTTTGGCTGCAGCTCTATCGCGCTGTTTGGTGACAGCACGATAGGGAATGGTGGCGCTGTACTGACAGCGCAATAGGGAATGGTGGCGATGTACTGCGCAGCACTTCCACCTGGGGTTGCTGCACTGTGGAGCGCCATATTGCCTACTATAGCATTTGAGATGGCATGCAGGAGAGCCCCTCAGTGGAGTGCCCTTGAGCTGGCCAACCTTGTGGCCATTGTGGAGCCACACTATGGCCCACTGTTTGCTGAGGTGCCACTGGACAGGGCCAGGACCCAGGTCTGGCAAGAGGTGGCCGCTGACCTGGAGGCAGTCACTGGCCACAGGAGGACAGCTGAGCAGTGCAGGCACTGGTATGGGGACCTGAGATGGAGGGAGTCGGAGCTCCTGGCACATCTGCAGTCGCGTGCCAGGAGGGGCATGGTGCCTCATCCAGGTGGGTGATACGTCTACGTGCTTGTATGGTCCATATGGGTAACACTGTCTTATGTGTCCAGCACATAGGGGAGGGATGGTCTAGGGTTGGCTGTGGCGGTGTTTACAGGGTATGGGATGGATGGGTCTGGCTGGGTGGGTGGGTACACACATTGGGGCAGGGGAATATGCTTTGGGTTTGTACTGATGTGTTTCTCTCCTTTTGTCTCCCACAGGCATGGCTGAGCAGAGGAGGATTACGGAGCAGCAGCAGAGGGTGGGGGACGCTGCACGGGAGCATGTCAGGGACCAACCCCAATGCCAGCAACAACCCGATGAGGGTGAGTGCCATGACACCATGATTGCTATTGCATGCTGTGTGACAGGGTGGGAAGCAGGGCATGGCTACCATCCATGGACACCACTGTCATGCACGTGACATGTGACAGTCAGCACTGTCCAGTGTCACTGCATGTCTGGGAGTGCATCAATGGTGGTCCATGCGTGCACTGGGCACATGGCTGTGGCACTGCCTGCCCACCGCATAGCCACGTTACTGTACAGCCTTGGTTGTGCTGTGCTGGACATGGGCGGTGTGTGTGTGCAGTGGTACACATGGCTGTTGCTGCCTGATTGGGCATGTCTTGTGGACACGGTCACTGTGGGTGGGTGCACACCATCACAGGAGCGTGGCATATGGCTGTATGCCATGCATAATGGGTGGGCTGCAGGGGAAGGGACAGTCACACCCATTGACTCTGATCCCTTGTCCTAGATGTGCGGATAATCCTGCGAATTGAGCGGTCCATCCAGGATCTTGTGAGGGTGGCGCAAGAGTCCCTTGCCATCCTGAGGGATCTTCATCGGCATGGGGTGAGGAGGAGGAGGTGACCCAGAGAACGGCCCCAGGCAGCAGAGGACCAGGCTGGCTTCCAGTGACCACAGACAACCTCCCCCTTTGAACAACCCTCACACCCCGCCTTCCCTCTCCCATTTGTTCACCCTGCCCCTTACCCACCCCCACCTTGTTCCTGTCCCTCCACCCCATGTTTGTACATATTTGTAAATAGTTGTTGTTGTTGTTATATATTTTCTAATACAGTTATTTTGATATGAATACTATGGTGGTCTCTGATTTGCAGCTGGCTATAGGTGCTTAGTTGCAGTGGTGTGCATGGCATCTAGGGTGGTTCAATCATGGGTATATGTGTCTGTGTGTGTGTGTGTGTGTGTGTGTGTGTGTGTGTGTGTGTGTGGGGAAGTGTCTCTGGTGTGGGTGTGGCTATCAGTCGGTATCTGTGGTGTGTGTGTTGTTCTCTGTGCATTGCATTATCTGTGCAGTGGTCCATGGTGCCTGCTCTGTGTCCATTAGTGCCCTGTCAACCTGTCCTTGGCCTGTGCAGCTAACACCCTTGCATGTCTGTGGCCTGTGAGGTCTGCTGCCTTGTCAGTGGTGGCTGTTCCTGCAGGTCTTCCACTGTGACCGTCACAATGCTGGGTTGCCTTCTGTCACTGGTGTGGTGCATGTTTGCCTCGGGTGTCACTGTGGCCTCCGGAGTTGCTGTCCCACCTCCATGCTGTGGCTTGTGTGTGTTGCAGGGGCTGTGCACCACTGTCTGTGACTTGTGATCCAGGCATATGCTGGTGGTGTACAGGGCCACAGTTCATGCACGGGGCAGGTGTCACCCTGTGCCATGGTGGACTGAGGCTGTTGTGCACAGTTTACATGGCCCCACACTGGGGCTTGGTTGCCACACTACTGCATCCCTGTGTTAGTGTCCCCGAGGGTATGGGTGTGTGTTTGCCCCTGCACTGTGTTGCATCTGGTGTGCTGCATGCTTCCACGCACCACTGTGGGTGTCTGTGCTGGCTGCTGTGGCTCATGATGGGTCGTGCTGTGACACTTGTCTACTGTGCAGGGTGCAGTATCAATGGCAGTGGTGTCAGGGGCAAGTCCTTTCCCGTGTGGGGTACCTCTTGTGGCGACACATGTTCAGTCTCTCAGCTGTGCCTCAGGGGGATTGTGCGTGTTGGCACTGTGTCTGCCGTTGTTGCAATCCCGTGTGCTGCCACTAGGGTTGTCAGAACTAGTTCGGTAAAGATTTGAACCCTCCTCGAACCCTAGTGTTCGAGTTCTAACTTAGAACTCAAACACTAAACAGTTCATAAAAGGGTTCGAATCACCGAAAGACGTAGATGTTGTCTGTTTGCACTTAGCGTACTCGTGCACGGTCCGGGTGGGGTCGGTAGCGCGCGAGCCGCAGGAGATCCGTGGGGATATTTAGGAGATGTCCGCAAGGAGGAGCCATTTGCAGAGGATCGAGCAGAGGTAGCAGCAGCCTAGCTAAACTGTAGCGTTAGCGGTTAGCGTACCGCTACTCTTGTCCAGTGGCCACTTCCATCATCCATTTTCCTGTGAGACTGAGAACAAGAAAGGCTGAAAAAGCTCAAAATCGGGTGGAAGTGGGACTAGGGAGGTTCAGGACAGGTGGAGGATTAATCAAGAATTGGGAAGGGACTGGGGAATAGGAGGATCGAGACCGAGATCAATCAATATCAGGACTGGAGGAGGACTCAGGAGGACTCGGAGAGAGAATAAAAAAAAAGAAGAAGAAGTGAAGAACCTTTGTGAAATGTGATTATTTGAAACTGCAACACTGCTCAGTCAGTGGTGCACACTGCACACTTAGCAGCTGCCAGCAACAAGCATACAAGGGGGGCACAAAAAGGCAAATAAATCTGAACCCTTCCCAGTGTAGTGTGTGTGTCACAGAGAGAAGCCCAGTGTGTGCCCCTTGACTGCACTGTACCCTACCCAGTGTGTGTTACAGAGAGAAGCCCAGTGGCCAGTTGTGTGGTGGCATTAACCTTACATGACAGAAATGTAGAAATATAATTCTCATTCCCTGGGTTGCGTATGTGACTCTGTCTCCTGTGGTCAGCCCATCACCCTGCTGCTGTGTGCCCTTGACTGCACTGTACCCTACCCAGTGTGTGTTACAGAGAGAAGCCCAGTGGCCAGTTGTGTGGTGGCATTAACCTTACATGACAGAAATGTAGAAATATAATTCTCATTCCCTGGGTTGCATATGTGACTCCATCTCTGTGGTCAGCCCATCACCCTGCTGCTGTGTGCCCTTGACTGCACTGTACCCTACCAGTGTGTGTTACAGAGAGAAGCCCAGTGGCCAGTTGTGTGGTGGCATTAACCTACATGACAGAAACGTAGAAATATAATTCTCATTCCCTGGTTGCTGTGACTCCGTCTCCTGTGGTCAGCCCATCACCCTGCTGCTGTGCACCCTTGATTGCTATGTGTATGCCATGCCCAGCAGCCCAATCATTCTGTAAGCCTTGAACCTGGGATCCTTTAGTTGCAAACTGTCATATTCTTCAATTACTTTCAGTCCACGGTATCACAGTGTCACACAACCAAAATAAAATTTTGGAGTTGTAGCCAGTGATCACAGATCACATTGCTTTGTTACACAGGAATTGTTTGGGTGTGGGTGTGTTCACCGCAGTATTCTGGTAGTACTGGTACTTACTGTCTGTTATGGCTGACAGCAACATAGATGAAGCATCTAGTGCTGGTGTTGGAGCAGGTGTTGGTGGTAGTGGTAATCCTAGTGCTAACAGAAATAACCAAAATGTTTCACGTGATAAAAATTCAACAAACAGCAAAAGAGCAACAGTGAAGTGTGGTAAGGGGGACCTTTAAGAAAACCTGTACAGCTGCTGGGGTCATGGAGAGGCACCATAAGGTATGCCATTCATGCTGTTAAGATCCCTGTGACTAGCAGCAATAATGCAAGTGACAGTGAGTCCTCTCTGACTCAGACAGTAGCTCTTTGTCTCAGTCCGACACTGTTGTGTCTCACGACAAATCATTACTTCCTCAACAAAGTGAAATGAGCAAGTCTGCTGACAATGAATCAGGTAGTGCACTTGCAAATACATCCAGCACTGTTGGCAATGAAAAGGACATATCCATTGAATCCACCACTTCTGTGTTGGCAAGCAATGAAAATCCATCAGAGTCTTCTGCCCACTCTTCTAGCACCAAGGAGCATGTCCCAGGTTCTGTTAGGACAGGTGAAAAGACACAAACAGTCTTTAGCTATCTTCCTAGCACTCGAACAAAATCTGTCACATCTGAGGTGTGGAATTATTTCTCTGTCTGTAAAACTGATCCATGCAGAGCAATTTGTTCCCTGTGTAAACAGAGTGTAAGCCGTGGTAAAGTTGTGTCATGCCTTGGCACTACAGCTCTTAAACGCCATCTGAAAAAGCATTCGGTTTTGCTTGATCATCCAAAACCCATGTCCTCCATCTTCCAGACCACACGTGAGAAGAGTCAGGAATCTGAAATGGATACTGAATTGTCTGAACTTGATGCGGGCAGAACCACTGCCAGCCCTAGGATCACTGTTACCACCAATGCCAGCACCATTAGTACCAGTTGCACATCCAGTGATGGCACTGAATGTATAAGTCCTAGTCCACCATCTCTGCGTCCATCTGCCCATCGAAGCACGGTGTATAATAAACCAGCAGGGACATGTTGCAAACAGCTAACACTGTCTCAGGCATTTGAAAGGAAGAATACCTTTACTAGAAATCATCCAAAGACCCTTCATCTTAATCACGAATTGGTGAACTGTTAGCGAGACCCTTCTCCCATACTCTTTGGTAGATCATGAGGATTTTAGGAGCTCATGACATTAGCAGAGCCTCGTTACAATGTTCCTCATCGAAGGTACTTTTCCTATGTTGAAATACCAAACATTTATCAGGCTTTAAAAGCGACAATGATGCTTGCATTTAAAACTGCAGAGGGTGGAGTTATTCATGTCACAACAGATATGTGGACCAGCACTCAAAACATAGATTACATGTCCCTTACCGCTCATTGGGTCACGTTTTCTTGTGCTTCTTCAAAAACAAAGACACCCCAAAAGATGGCGACTGCTGCATATAAAGAAGTTTGGGCAAAGTCATACTGCTGCAAACATCTTGCAGGAACTAAATGACCTCCTTGACGAATGGGTTTATTCTCACGGTCTAAAATGTGGCTTCATAGTAAGTGACAATGGAGCCAACATCTTAAAAGCAGTACAGGATGGAGGATTTCTGCATGCTTCTTGCTTTGCACATTGCTTACATTAATTGTCACTGGATTTCTCAGCAACGAAACACAAGTGGATGGTATGATTGCTGTTTGCAAAAAATTTGTGACTCACTTTTCACATTCAACCAAGGCTATACGGACATTGTCCGAACTGCAAAAAAAACACAAGCTGCCCCAGCAAAAGCTGATTCAAAATGTTTCCACTCATCGGAACTCAACGCTTTATATGCTGCAGTGCCTCTTGGAGCAAAAGCAAGCTGTACATGAGTACTGCTCCAGTTACATTATTGGAGATGGCATTATGCTGTCTGTGCTGCAGTGGAAATTAATGGAGACAGTGTGCTGTATCCTAGCTCCTTTGAGACAGCTACAAGGGACATGTCTTCTGAAGGTGCATCTGTGAGTCAGGTTATCCCACTCATAATGCTCATTTCACATCATCTTAGTGTTCTAAATCTACAAATAGGAAAAGACAGATCCGAAGCGCAGACAACATGTCACCTGTATCATGGGAATCTCGTAAAGAGAATGAGCGAGCGCTTCAAAACCAATGATAAATTAGTTGCAATGACGAAATCAAGACACTACATCCTTGCAACTCTCTTAGATCCAGGTTCAAGGCTATACATCTTCCAAAACAGATGATATAGAGCAGTACAAATGTATGTTGCTAGATGAGCTGCAGCACTCACAGGAGTCAAACACAGACACGCACAGTACCCTCAGGTTGTCATCACCACAACATGCAGATTCATCTTCACAAAGGGATACAAGAACTGGAAAAATCACCAAACATTAACAGTAGTTGTTCCACAACTGCCACTTCTTCAACCCTTAGTAGCAAGCTAAATCTGTGGCAAAACCTTTCCCAAATTGCTGCCATACCAGCTGCTTCTGCTGATTCCTCTTCTGAGCGGTCTCTGTCCATCATGGTAGACAGTTACCTGCAAGAACTGCCTATTCCTATTGATGCATGCCCTTTTGAATACTGGAGATCAAAAAAGTCAATTTGGACAGAGCTGTATAATGAAGCCTGTAAATATCTTGGTTGTCCTGCAACAAGTGTCTCTTCAGAACGCATGTTTAGTACAGCTGGCAATATTGTGACAGACACCAGAAATAGGTTGCTGCCAGAAAATGTACACACGTTAACTTTTATTAAAGTTAATAAGTCAAGATTTTCTTATCCCTACAAGAGTATACAAACTGATCCTGAAGTGATTGATGTTGTGGATGTTGATGGTGATGACAACTCAGATGGTGGTGGCTGGTAATACTGTGTGGGACGGAGAGTCTCTCTGCACCAAAAAGGAAACTTTTACAGACTGTGATGACTTTGGTTGTCGTGTCTCTCCTTTCTCGATCTATTACCTTGGACTATATACCCCCCCAAAACTTTCACCATTTCATGGCAAACTGCTTTGTAGCTAGGGTCTAAACTAAAGTCAACAAGTTTTATATACAGGGCAATTTTAACATCAGTGGGAACAGGCCCAAATTTGGCATAAAAGGGACACTGTCACATCAATCCTTTCTGTATCATATTATTTATAGTTAAAGTGAAAACATATTTTTGGATTTACCTTCTGTGACTTTGTGGTGCATCAGTATGGGCTGGGACAGGAGACGGTCTATTTTTCAATTTTAAAGAGGACAAAACAATGAGTTCTAATTGGTAGCTGTTTATTATTTTTTCAATTACAGAAATGTTAGCCATAAACGAAAAATGGATGCTAGTACATGGTGAGGAAAAAAATTATGACAGACCGAACCTACCGTACACATAATATTTATTCTTATTAAATACATTGCAAACTGCTGCCACCTAGCACAATTGTCCTGTCCCCTTTAAAAAAAGAATAAAGGAATCAGAAATAAAAGAAAATCTGCATCAGCAGTTTTCACAGAATGTGACGTATCATAAAGTGTTTTTGCTTTACAAGTAGTGATAATTTGATACATAATGGGGTTGACAGACACTGTCCATAAACATCACATGCCAACTGCTGCAGCTACATTAAATGTTCCTTAGTATGTGGTGAGGAAACCACTTTTTTATTTATGTGACTGAAATACAGATTTTATTGAAGTATCAGCTGCAAAAATGCATCATCTTAGAAAGTTGTAAGCATTACTTCAATTTGCCAACAAAAATGCTGGTATATGTATGCATTACCTTAGAAAATGGCATGCATTTTTGCCAGCAACAATGACTGGCATATTGTTTTTATTCAAATGTCTTGACTGACTACGTTATGACATAATATGTTTTGCAACAGTTCCACATGCTGCTGCTGTAGTACTTGGCTTAACTTTGTTATAAAAGCTATCTTTTAAACATAGCAACTTTTGATTTACTCATTTAAAACAGAAAGCAGCAAATAGCTGAAATTAGGTAATATCAGTTATTTTTTCTCACAATTCATGACGATGAGTATATATAGCTGAGTACATAAATGGCTAATGTGCCTCTTTCTTTCACTAAGGAACTATGATGCAGCTGCAGCAGGAAAACTTTTAACAAATGGGTGGGTGGGTGGGCCTGTTACGTATTAAGTTGCTGGCTTTAGCAAACAGAAGAAACCATAGATAAACCTAGTTGCATTCCTATCAATGTCACACAAGATAATTTCTCTCCCCCTTATATTGAACAGTTTTTCCTTTACATGTACTTTATTACTATCTTCGTTACTGGCAGCACAATAAAAAAATAGGTTTCGAGTTCTAAAAAGTTCTAAAAAAGATTAGAACCCTAGAACTTTTTCCAAAGTTCTAGACTAGAACTAGAACCCAGAACTTCAGAGGGTTCTGACAACCCTAGCTGCCACCCACTGCTGGGTGCTCATGGTGGGTCTGGCTTGTATAGTTCTGTGGTACACGAGGTTGCAGTGTGACAGTGGGGGGGTGGTATGCATGGGGATTCCTGCAGTGGTGGTCACTGCTCATGGGGATGTCTTGGGGTCACGGTGCAGGGTGTGCTGTGCATGGGGCGGCTGCTGTGCCATGGGGTGGTCCGCCCTCCTTGCGTGGCAGTCTCAGCTTGCCAGTGGGTGTGATGGGGCACCATGGCCCAGCTGTGCTTTGTTTGTTTGTCCCCATGGGCCAGTGGATATTCCATCCCTCCACCAGTTGTGCTGTGCTTGGGGTGTGGGGGTGCATTGTCAGTTCTGCAGTGTGTTCCTGTGCCCATCTGTGGCATGGGTGGTGGGCCCATACCTACCTCCCTGGTTGTGCAGTTACATTGCTCTGCTGCTGGGGGCTCCCTGCTTGTGCTATGGCGCCTCTGGGCTGCTCAGCTGGGCAGCCCTTGTTGCGCCATAGCGCATTGTATCTGCTCAGCTTCCCCTTCCCAGTTGTGCTATGGCGCAAGCTGTGCAATATTCAGACGTTGGCTGCTGGCGCAATTTGGCTTGCTCCTTTTTTGAATATCGCGTCTATTGCGCATGGGCGCAATGGACTTGTGCTTGCTCCTGCTATTGCGCACTTTTTGGGCGTAGTTTGAATATCCAGCCCGTCATGTTTTTTTTTTTTACACATGGGGGTCTTTTATATGCTTTTTTAACAATTATGTAAACTGTTTTCTGTTATCTCTATTAAGACTCCTTTTATGAGAATCTTATGTGTCTACAAGGGTTTTCGCTAATGGAGTACTAACTACTCTTAGGATAGTTCATGGTGCAGCACTCAATTATGGGAGTGGGGGTAGGTATTGGTGACTCTGGTTTATGTGATACCGTTTCTCTTGTCTTCCTGTTATTTATTACTTTTATTGTTGCTGTGTTTTATGGTTTGTCATTTTGTATTTCACAATAAAGTTTGGGTAATAAAAAAATAAAAAAAAAGGAACAGTGAGTGTTACAGACCACTTACAGTCCAGTTAGTTTGCTAGGCGAGTAGTCACACTGCACAGTAATGGCAGCCTGGACATGTACACCCAGCTTTACAGATGACAAGACTGTGCTGCTCATTAGCCTGGTGGAGCAGTGGTCCCACATACTACTGCCACCAGGCAGTGGTAGGACCTCACTCTCACAGAGGGGAAGGGTGTGGAAATCCATCTGTGTAAAGTTCAGAAGGATGTCCCATGTGTGGAGGACCATTAAGAGGGTCCACTACCAGTGAATTGACCTTGCAGGGAGGGAGACAGTGCTTCTTGACCACCTCAGGAGCATGGCCAGGGCCACTAATGTCCAGTTGCGGCGTGGTCGCTCCCTGCAGACAGGTAGGTGTTATCTCACACAGCACAGAGACACTCATGTAGCATTTAGTGTTCAACACCGTGCATCAGTTGTAAACTGTGTATTCCTATTTATGTCTCCACAGGAGCCCAGGCATCCACAGATGGGGAGGAGCATCTGCCATTGCCTAGAGGAGAGGGTGAGGCATGCAGAAGTGGGACTGTGAGTGCCAGACCAGGACCCAGTCACACAGGTAGAATGCCATCCTGTCTAAATGCATGTAATTCATCAAATGCCACACACATAGTTACTAGTGTATATGTCACACACACACAGGGGCATTGGCCATACAGTGCCTGTGTATGCATTGCTAACATTGTGCTGCACCAGCAGGGGGGTACTGCGTATGATATATTGCACTCCATCTGTGGAATGGACACACATTCTGTGAGTGGGATGCAATACATGCATGGGGCACATTACCTGCATGATCACGTTGGGCCCATGCAGGGGGCAGATGCTGACATGCAAAGCAGTGTGTGCATACCACCTCTACACAGGTATGCAGTGATTATTACATTGCTGGGGTACATCATGTCAGGGTGCACGGGCATCAAATGGTGCACAGCCCACACACAGCACATGTTAATTGGGTTATTGTCACACACTGTGGCAGGGGGCCACATGGCATGCCATACTGGCCTGTGTCCCTGCCCCATGGCCACATATATGTGGGCATTACATATGTTACCTTTCATGCCATGTGTGTATATGCCCCGTGCCCTGCTGACTGCATAGCAGAAGCACAGACATGTTACAGTATGGCCATATGCCATGTGCAGGATGGCCATGTGCATGAGCACCCTCCCACTGGCAGGACTACGGTGCACACCACAATGCAGGGACTGTGGCACACATACAGACACAATATGACAGACACAAATGGTGTGCAATGCTGCACACACAACCTCCATCACATGGCGTCAGTCCACCAGTCTGTGTATCTCCATGTTATGACATGGTGTGCAGTGTATTGCACACAGCCAACAGGCGGTACTGTCTTCAGTGATGGGACCAGGCATCACAGACACATCACCATCACCAATGCAGCACACATCAGGGGCATTGCTGGGGCATGGTGTGTGGGCCACAATGCACTACAGGACACCAACTATGCAGGGTGCAGTCCTGGGCATAGCAGATGTGTGTGCCGTATGTGTCCCATTGGCATGTGCATGCTGTATACCATGCTACTGGATTATGTGTGCTGTAGTGGACTTACCTAATATGCAGCTATTCATGCATGGACAGCCAATGTCTGCACACTCACACCTTGCTTTCATTTATTCTGCAGGTGCAAAGACAGCAGACAAGGGATGTCCTGTGGTGTGCCCTGGAGCAGGCTATGAGGAGGCTTAAGAAGTTGGAGGCAAGGTCCGGAGCTGAGAGGACCTGTAGCAGGGTGCAGGTTGCTGTGGTGGATTGAGCAGCAGCAGGAGGGGAATGGCAGGACAGGCCACCAGCTGAGAAGAGACAGGATGCACATGGCCAAGACCCTGCCCAACAGAGTGATCAGGACTACACCCAGCCCCAGACATTCAAGATGCAAGTGGATGTGGATACTGTGGAGGAGGATTATACAGTACCTGTGAATATGGTGGATGATGTGCCTTAGCCGGAGAACGCACCTGAGGAGCATGAGGTGCAGAACATGGCATGTTAGGGGCAGGGCCCTGCCACCATGCTGGCGGTTATGGACATTCAACAAAGGCATGCCATGCTGGACTTAGCTAGGGGCCTGGGGGCACACATACAGACAATAGGTGAACACTTGGACATGTTGCGGTTGGACATTACAACCCTACAGTCATACCTAGCGAACATTATGGGACAGTGAGGCACACTGTTGTATACACTGTTAGCAGCACACTCATACATGTGTGTGTTATTGTAAAGGTTTATGCATGTACTATCATATTACTTCTATCCCATTGTACTCCCTTCCCAGTTCATAATGATGTTTATAGTTGCTATGTAGGTAGTGTTTGCTGATATCGCATTGAACTATTCATCCCCCCTTAGCTATAGTTGTTAATTGTTTATATACTGTTGTTGCCATTGTATATCCACTTGTTATTTTCCCTTTAATCCTCCCCTCATGTTACTGTTGGTATTGTATTGTTGTTGTAATAAAGCTTTTATAACTAATGTATCATGAGCATGTGTCTGTGTCCCAAACCCTGCTTCCATTGATGGGTGTCACAGTCATAGCCATGCACAATGTGCACACCACATGGTCTTATGATATACACCTTGTGTGGGTGCCTGCTCATGTGTGGTGGTGTGGGATACGGATCCATGTATGCCACGCCATGCATGTCTGCATCACCTCAGTTCATGCAACCACACCAGGCCATACCTGGGGATCTCACACATGCAGGGCCTATCCTGTTGCGATGGCCTATCATGCTGCATAGTACCAGGGTCCTCTTAGTCACACATCGGCATGCCAATGTGTATGAACCAAACCAGCAAATGCCAAGGTGAAATCCCATGGTTTGTTCTGGATGCTGGGATGTTTGCTGTAGCATGGTTTCTGCTGTGGGTTGCATTGCGGTGCAGTGTTGCAGTAGTCACTGATTAATATGCAGTAACGTGTGTTCAGTTACTATTGGTGTAGGGTGGTATTACAGGTGATGATGTGTGGGTGTTCATGGAGGCATTCCAGGCATGACTGTCCATTAGATGCAATGGGATGTTGTGGTGGTATCCGTTTACATTCATGTTGCTGGTGGGTGCACACCATGCAGCATGTCCTTCATGCTTGGTTTTTGCCCTCGCCTCTCCTGTGCCACCTGCTGTTGACCATCACTGTGTTCTTGTGTGGCCAGCTGTGCTCTTGTGGTGCTGCTGCTCCCTGCTGATGTCTGTGCCTCCTGGGCTGTGGACCTCCAGGAGTGTGTGGGGGCTGGCGATGTGCATGGGCCATGTGTGCCTGCAGCTATCCCATCACTGCTGTCACTTTGCTTTGATGTCCTGGCACATTTTATGTGTGGTGGTGGTGTTGGCATGGGGATGCTGTGGTGGCAGATTCAGGTGGTGCCTTATTCTACTTTCCATGGCAATGTTATCTTCCAGAAGCTCGGCTTCACAGTCTCCACTTAAATAAAGAACACCAGACGGTGCTAGTACATTTTCAGCACTGCGTCTTGGTTCTTTGGTGGACTCCGGTGTAGGTGCGGACTGTGTGGCCACCATTATGTTGATTGAGGGATTGGTCAGCATGGTGGTCCCTGGTATGCCAATGGCTGTGATGGCTATAGCTTCACCTCAGTGGGCCTGTGGTGGTGTTATAACCCTTGTCTCCTCTGAAGCCCATGCCGTGTCTGCAACACCCGTGTTATTGTTCCAGGTCCCCTGTCACTGTGCCCTGTCCTAAGGATGGTCATTCATCATCATTGCACACAACTCTGTGTGTATGCCATGTTGTACAGCTGGCCTGGTGCCATTGTCCTCATGTGTGATGGTGTCCATGGGTGCTGTCGTGGCCTGTGCAGGTGTGCTCTGGTCATGCTGTGCAACCTACATATCCCTGGCTAAGATGTGTGGTTCCCCTGCCGGTGGCAGTGCTTTGGCACCTGTGGGACACAGCATGCCCTGCTCAGGGCCTGTGGTGGTCAGGGTGTAGGGTACCTGTCACTCTGCATCATTGTCATTGCCCAGGTCCATTGTCTGCTGTGGTACATCATCCACATGGATGCCCATGGCTCTGTAACAGGCATTGGCCTACTTGTTCTGTCCCACTGCGGACATATGGACCAGTCCCCTGTGTGTTTGTTTCCACTGGGCATGGCTGCCCTGTGTGTGGGTCAGGGTGTTGGAGGGCTCCATTGTGCAGTGTCCCCTCAGCACCATATCACTGCAGCCCTTCTATGTTCCGACATGCTGCCATATATCTGCTTGTGTGCACTTTTGCCCAGGTAATGCCCCAGAGAGAGGTGGCCATTGTGGTAATTGCATTGGTCTGTGCATCCTGTAATGCAATGCTGTGCTCCATAACCATCGTCTTGCACTGCATTGCTTCTGTCTGGCACTGTATGCATAGATGAATACCATGCAGGGTTGCCACTATATCTACAAGCTGTGCTACACCATCATGTATGGATGTCCACATCATGTCATGGAGATCCAGGGTGGTGCCCTCAAGCCGGCATATTTTGACAGCAGCAGCTGAGTTGTGGTCCTGTGCAGCAGCATGGATGGCAGACAGTTTGTGTTGTATGGCCTCCTGCTGGTCCACCATTTCCTGGTAATATTGGCTCAGGTCATCTTCCAGTTCAGCATCAGGCTCCTGGTCAGCCAGCTGTGGCTGTGGGGACTCTGCCTGGATGACAACTGGTGTTGTGGTGTCAACATGTCCCCTATCCTCTTGCCCAGCATCACCCTCCTCAGTGGTGTTTGATGCTCCTGTGGCATGTGTAGGTCCTGTTATATGTTCCCCATCAGTGCTTTAGTGTACAATGTCCAGGGGTGTGATGCAGCCTATGGCAGCAGTGCCCACCTCTGTTGCATTCCCCATGACATGAGACCCCTCCGAGGATTCCTCATCTGTGTCCACCTCGCACGCCTGCTGGGTCCTCTTGTGACTGGCCATGTCTGTACCAGCTGTCTGGCCTCTGGCCTCACCACCATCAGGTACTGTAGGAGAAACAAAGATATACAGTATGTGCATGGTAGGTTGCTGTGCTGAACTGCCATTTATGTATGGTTCTGATGAGGTGGTGCAGTGCCTGGGTGGTTGTACAATGCCACCGCCACTGTAATGTCATCAGTGCTTTAGTGCAGTGTCTATGGGTGTGACGTGGCCTGTGACAGCAGTGCCCACCTCTGTTGCATCCCCCATGACATAAGACCCCTTTGAGGATTCCTCGTCCACCTCTAACACCTATTTGGTCTTCCCATGACTGGCCATGTCTGTACCAGCTATCTGGCCTCTAGCCTCACCACCGTCAGGTACTGTGGGAGAAACAAAGACATATGTGCATGGTCGGTTGCTGTGCTGAACTGCTCTTTACATATGGTTCTGATGAGGTCGTGCTGTGCCTGGGTGGGTGTACTATGTTACCACCACTGTAGGATGGCAGGCATTGGTGTCATCCGCTGCATATATGGACACAAACATTTCAGCTGTACTCTGTAGCCAGAACAGGTCCAGCTCAGTGTCTCCTTCGATGGTGAGGGCACTGAGATGAGATGCCATCAGTTCCTCCTGGCTTCTTAGTGGCTGTACTTGGCTTGGGCCACCACCCTGTCCCAGTGGTGCAGCGTCTGTTGTGTTCCACCTTTTCTTTTGATCTCCTTTGGAGGTAATAGTAATGCTTCTGAAGCTTTTGCGTGCTTCATCGGCATGTAGGCACAGTATTTACCTTAGTGGCCACATCCTCCCAGGCCTGCTGATGCTGGACTCTGAGCTCCCTGTCCCCACCTCTGGACAGTAGCAGGTCTATCTGTTGGGGGTAACAATACATGCTAGTAAATGGGTTTACACAGTTAGCTCTGTTGCCATGTTTCTCCATTGATCCCACACTGACCTGACTCTGGAACTCCCCAACCAGGATGTCGGTCTGTGTCCTGGTGAAATTCCTTTTTCACCAATGTCTTTCTGTTGCCTGCATTCTTCTTTCATGCTGCACTGCTGCTGCATCGGCCAGAGTGTAGCCTAAGCATTGTGATGCAATGTGTGGTGGCATGCCCTATGTGCCATTTATAAGATGTATCCTGTGTCTTGCATCATGTGTCATGGTCTTTGGCTCAAGTACTGGTTGTACTTGAATATGGCACACAATGATTTCCACAGTCTTCTATGACACACATTGTGTTCAACTAAGTCATTGTCTGCAGGAAGTCATGACCAAAATGTGAGAGTTCGTCATTGATCGGGTGTTGAAGTCACCCAGAATCAAATCATCGCGACTTCAACACCCTGTCAATGACTAAGTCTACGACTTCCTGCAGGAATTCCCCCTCACTCCCCGAGGTCGGTAAATGAGGAAGATCATGCAACCTGTACCTGAACCCCTGCTCACAGCCATGCATTCAAACGATGAAGTAGAACCCACTGGGTGCACGGAAAAGTTAAAATCAGATCGAAAACCAATGCCCCCCCCACACACACACACACACACACACCTGTATTCTCTCCTCAGGCAGTACACTACGGAGAATCTGTCCGGGACCGATGCCTCCAATACTGGACCTGTGTCATTCCCCTACCAGGTCTCTGTGAGGTAAGCCAGATTGACCAAGGAAATCAAGACCACAGCAATTGCAGTCTTGTTACTAATTGATCTAGCATTGCACAGTAGCACCTGAAGGGGACCAGTGGAGGCTGGTTACCCACCGGCTACCTGCCAACTCCCACGAAAGACATGTATTTTATCCCCTTTTCACCTTCCCTCTCTCTTTCACTTATTTTACTGCTTTGTCTGTATTATTCCTCTCCCTTCCCTCTTTTGTCCTGAAAAAATAATGGTGGCCACCATCCTTGCCCATCTATTGATTCTCTCCTCATCCCTACACTGCCCCACACCCCTTTCTTCCAGCCCTCCTTTATCTACTCTTGCCTCTTTCCCTCTCCCATCCTAAATACTGAAGCTCTTTGGAGGTTCTATTCAACTCCCCCCCCCATTCCACACCTTCCAACTTCCCAAAGACATGAACCCTTATCCCTTAAAGTCATCATTGTCCTTCTGCTTCTGCTGAATGCAAATGTTGATTTTAACCCTGGTTCTCCTCCCTACTTAACCATTGCATACTCCCCCAGGGTCTCAGCATGTTTCACCTAAGCATGATGTGTTGACTTCCTGAGCTGGACCAGGCCATATGTACTGCAATAGAAAGGGTCCTACAAGAGCTTGCTAAGCTCAGGGTGGATAAGGCAATGGGACCTGATGGCATACATCCCAGGGTACTTAAGGAGCTAAAGGAGGAACTAGCAGAGCCGTTAGCAGAATTGTTTAGTGAGTCTCTGAGCACAGGAGAGGTCCCAGAAGACTGGAGAAGGGCTCATGTGATCCCACTCCACAAGAGTGGTAGCAGGGAGGAGGCGGGGAACTACAGACCGGTCAGTCTTACCTCAGTAGTGGGCAAGATTATGGAGGCACTTAAGGAAAGGATAGTGCAACACCTGGAATCCATAGGCACAGGATCCAAGACAGCATGGGTTTACAAAGGAAGGTCCTGTCAAACTAATCTCATAGATTTCTTTGACTGGGTAACCAGAGTGGTGGACCAAGGGGAGCAGTTGATGTTGCCTACCTTGACTTCAGCAAAGCTTTTGACACTGTTCCACATAGAAGATTGATAAATAAGCTAGGTAGGCTCGGGTGGGTCAGAAGTTGGTCAACTGGGTGGCAAACTGGTTGACTGGCAGAAAACAGAGAGTGGTGGTAAATGGTATACAGTCAGAAGAGATGCAAGTCACAAGTGGGTACTCCTGGATCAGTCCTGGGGCCAGTCCTATTCAACATCTTCATTAGTGACCTCGCAGATGGACTAGAGGGTAAGGCTTGTCTGTTTGCAGATGACACCAAGATCTGCAACAGAGTAGATGATCCAGATGGGGTGGGCAGAATGAGAAGAGATCTGGATAAACTAGCAGAATGGTCAGAAGAATGGCAACTGGGATTTAATGCAAAGAAGTGCAAAATCATGCACATAGGGAAGAGAAACCCTGAAGCCACTTATAGGCTGGGAGGGGAGTTGCTAGCAGTCACAAAGGAAGAAAGAGACTTGGGCATCATCATCACTGATGACCTAAAATCATCCAAGCAGACCTCTAAAGCAGTAGGTAAGGCTAGGGGGTGTTAGGGTGTATTAGTAGGGTATCACAAGTCGTAAGAGGGAGGTAATAATCCTCTGTACAAGACATTGGTTAGGCCCCATCTGGAGTACTCGGCAGTATTGGAGGCCACACCTTCACAAGGACATTAACCAAATTGAGGCAGTCCAGAGAAGGGCAACCAAAATGGTGCAGGGACTGCATCAGAAGACATATGAGGACAGATTAACGGAGCTCAATATGTATACCCTTGAGCAAAGGAGGGAGAGAGGTGATATGATCGAGACATTTAAACACCTTAAGGGCATAAACAAGGTGATAGAGTTCAATATGTTTAAATATAAGAAAATAGCAGGACAAGAGGACACAGCATGAGATTAGAGGAGGCCGATTAAGGGGAATGTGAGGAAATTCTTTTTCACAGAAAGGGTGGTAGATGCATGGAATGGCTTACCACAAGAAGTGGTGGCTATGAATACAGTGCAGGGCTTCAAACAGGCATGGGATAGGCATAAGGGAGCAATACAAATGACTATGAATAGATAGGTCACTGACAGAGCAAAGGCCGATGGCACATTTATAAGGTAGAAAAAGAAATGGGCAGACTGGATGGGCCTTGCGGTCCTTATCTGCCGTCAACTTCTATGTTTCTATGTTTCAATACCTAGGTCATGCCCTGTACATTGCAGAACCTGGCTTTTGGCTCAGGTCTTTATTAGTGACTTCATGATTCCTAGCTATCTGGTTTACAGACAGGATAGGGAAGGGAGATGGTGGTGTGGTGGTCTACGTAAGTCTTAGTTTTACCTGTGATGTTATGCCCCAATATGCCTGCTAACAATAACAGCTCCTGGGTAAACTCTCTGTTCCTGTCTCCCTCCCCATTTTTGTATGTGGCATATGTTTGTCTCCTCATTCCAAGCCTGACCATCTCCCTGGCTATATTTCTTCTCTTTTAAATGTCACCATGCTAGTGAACCTCCACATCAATTGACTCCCTCCTTCCTCCAAATATATCAGATGGAAAATTGAATCAATTCATCTTATGCATGTCCTCTCATTTCATACTCACTGGACCTGTTCTACTGGCACCCTCCCAGACACCCTTAGTAACCACCATATTATCTCCCCCATGAAGTGCATCTGAGACATCATTCAGGTTACTCAATCTATTCTCCCTTTTAAATGGAGCTTTACAAAATTGGCTGGTCTCCCAAAGCTGAATCCAATAAAACATTGCCTTCTCCCATTGCTATTCCACATTCTCTATCTGGGACAAACACACCCTTCTTACAAGGTCCCGTGTCCATGAGTCCCATCATACCTGGGTTACAACAGAGCTAATCATGGTATTTAAGGTCTATGACTCTGTCTGGCACTTCTTTAAAGCCTCTGGCTCACTGTTGGATTTACAGAGGTACTGACAAATCTGGAACACCAACATGAAGGCTGCCAGGGAAGCCAAAGACACCTATTAATAATCTAACCTGCCGAAGAATCTTTTTTTTTGCCACAGAACTTTTTCTCCCTTGGCTGGCATCCAGCAGGCTGTGCAACCCTGTCCCTGCCTCTCCCACCCAGCACCCACCTGTTTGACTCACCTTTCACCATAGTTTCCCCCAAGGATTGCCCTGTGGCAGCACCAGGAAGGGGACGGCCATTGTCCCCCCTAACCGAAGACTCACATCCAGAACCGGAGGTCAGTGGTAAGACAAGAAGAGGGATTGGCAGGCAGGGCTTGCTTAAGTCAGCACCAACCCTTTTCCAATTTCTTCCTTGTCCCCAGCCACAGTTGTATGTAGGTGTGTGCACATGGAGGTGCACATGCACTATGGAACCATGGCTCCTCCCTTTCACATCACTCATATTCCAGTGCTGCCACCTGGCCTCCACCAGGTGGCAATCAAGGAACTAGAAATCAGACTCCCACCCTGGGAGAGGAGACCTGTCCATTGGATGCTCAATCTTATCCCCCTCCCCAGCTGATCCCCAGCAACTTGAGCTTGTTCTTGGACCCAGGTCGCTGGTGTGGGAAAAGGTAAGGCTTGCCAGGCACCTCTGCCCTCTGTACCACTTAGTCAGCACACCTGCAGAATAATCTTATCTCCGCTAGTCAATTCTGGCAGGTCATCAACTCCATTTTAGCCCCCTTCCCAGTTGACTACCCATCCTCAAATGTGGGAGTTCACCTCTCTCTATCCTCACCCACGTGACCTCTGCCTTTAACCACTTCTTCACTACCTGTGCTCTCTCCCTTCTCCCTTACTCTCCTATTCTTCTATCTCTCTTTTCTGTTTGTTGTACCCTGTCAAACTAGCTGTTTTTCTTTTTCAGTCACCTCCCCTTCAGATACCCTTTTATTCCTTCTGTCTCTCTCTTCCCTCTCAGTGTCACAGCCCAAATAGACTTGACACCAGCCTTTTGCACATATCTGCTCTTGCTATTTCTTATCCTCTTACTACTCTTCTAAACCTTTCCTTTCATCTAGAGATGGTTCTCTCCAATTAGATACAAGCTACATTTCTCTCCTGCCACAAAGGGGAGACTCTTCTTAAGAGGGGAATTACTACTTCTCCAACCCTCAAATGTGGCTAAATATCAGGAGAAGATTGTCCTTGCCAAGGTCTGTTCCTTTCTCCTCCTCTTTCATCTTCCCATTCTTGGTTTTTGGAATACCCACTCAGCAGTGTCTTCCTCCTTCATGTCATTGACTCCATCCTGAAAGGGATGGATCACAGGGAGATTCCTGTTTCCATTTTAATTCTCCTTGTTTAGGCATTTGACATGGTGGTCAGTTCTAGCCTTCTGGGTTGGTTGGTGGAATGGTAAAATCTTCACTACAGAATAATTTCTTCTAGTTCTACCTCTCAGACAGCTACCAGTTAGCCCAGGTTGTGATGCCTTATCCTCCTCCATCATTATCAGTTCTGGGGTACTCCCAGGCTCCTTTCTGGGCCCCATTCTCGTTTCCATTTGTCTAAATTATCTCTCTTTAGTCTGTGCCACTTTGCACAAACACATGTACACCTAGAATCACCAATACAGCATGACCTGGGCAACATCCAATGCTGGTTCTGCTCAGGCCAAATAACAATTAATGACAAAACGACTGTGTCTTCATCCTTTGATACAATACAGAAGGTAGCAAGGCTCACCTATACCCCTATTTCCAAGACTCTTGATTGCTTTCTCCTTGAACAAGTTACCCACTTCAAATACCTCAGGGTGTGACTGGACATAAACTTTAATGTCTCCTCCCACATTGACACTATTCACAAAATGCCTACCCCAATCTCAGTGTCATATCACAACAAACACGTCCTCCAGCAGTGAGCTTGTTTTTATGATGTTCTTACTGGTGTTTGACTATGTGGATGTGATCTATAGTGTTGCCTCCAATGCCACCCAAGCCAAGTCAAACTCAACCTGCTTACCCACTCCTGTCGCCACTTTGCCATTGCACTCTTTTATTCTTACTCATCACTGCTCCCTGTACTTGAGCCTCCTTATTCCTTACACATGAATCTTGGTACCTTTTTCATTGATCCTCCATCATCTCCAACTTTTTCTACTCTTCATTCAGCACTTCTCTACTTTCTTCTCACCTTTAATCTCATCTTTCTACTCTCTCCAGTCCTGTGGCACTTACTCCTTTTCTGCTCCAGCTGTAAAACCTCCATATGCTAATCCGCATTCTCTGTCAGCCTCACCAGTCTCCGGAACAACTATACTTCCAACATCTATATATCTTCTTCACATTTCTTCCTGAAACAGCTCTTCTAAACACATTTACTCCTTCTACCTGCCATTAGTACCTTCATTCTCTTCTCTCCTTATAACTTTTCATCCTTGTTCTTATGTACTACAGTATGTCCTAGTGTTTCTTTCTGCATTGTATGTCCCAGCAAACATAATTTGAATTTTGCACTGTATCCATTGCACAACTAGTCAGCTACTGGATGTTGGATTTTGTCCAATACTATATTTTCTATGTTTTAATATTTCTACACTGTACCTCTCTACATAGATAGCCCAATCCACTGCATATTTTATTGTGTGCAAAATGTCTCAGCCAATACATGTTTAAACTGTGTTTTATGTCTTTCTTTCTCTGTTTTGAAATTTGCCCTGTATCCATTACTCAGTTTGTTCACCTTTGTATATGTACTTTCTCACATAATGTCTTAGAAAATGTATCATTGTATTTTGTTGTTTATTTCCTTTGCAACACCTCTGACAGATCACACCTGAAAACAAACCTTGGTTCAGCATGCCTTTTTAGTTACCAGTTTTGAAAAACCTCAGTTCTATACTTTATTTATTTATTGAAAAGTTTCACCAGGAAAGGTCCACTGAACAATTACAATTGCTCATCTCATGGAGCATCCTGGGGAGAGGGGAAACAGAGGAGTATGAATCCAACAACATACATTTGTCATTTTTGGTTTTTAACAGGAAAGACATGCATCAAAAACCTACACAACATGGATATTCATGGGACAGACAAAGATAAAAAACTAAAACTATGCAACATTAAATACAAAAATACAAGAATAAGTGCATACAGTCAAATTTACTCAGCACAGGAGTAAAATAAATGATTACAACAGCATACAGAAAAAATGTTATACAAAAGTTGGTTTACTAAGTGCAATGTGCGGTACATCATTAGAGAATAATAAATATAATAAGACTGCAATAGGAAGGGGGAAGGAAGGGTTGTTAGGAGCAATTGCATGTGTGAGAGAGAGGAAGTTAAGGAGGGAAACTGAGATGGACTAGGGGGAGGAGGAGTATCTGATTTGACTAGGCAGGATGTTCCATAGCTTCAGGATACTGTGTGAGAAGGCAGTTTGACCTATTGTGGTGGAGCATCTAGGAACGACCAAGATGTGGGAATCATTTGATCTGAGAGAGAGAGTTGGGATGGAGGGTGAGAGGCCAGGGAAGTCGATAGATAAGGGGAAAGGGACAACTTGTATACTTGCTGGAATTCCGGCATTTACTGGTCCAAGGGTCTCCTGTGCTAACGTTTTACACTTTTCCATCTTCAAGAATTATGGAACTTACATGAAAATTGTACTGCATTTCCTAAACTTAATTAAGGACAATGTTCTGCTGTTGCACACAACTCTAGACAGACCCCATGTTATAATCCAACAATATGAAAGCATTATAATTCTAGTATGGTCTTCACAAGAGTTATTGTGACTTTCAGTGCTCACTATGGAGTTAAAGCAGCTTGCACCTATTGTAGACAGTTATCTCATAGGTTAGAGCAACAACTGATTTGTCTCTTAAAGTATTTATGCATTTGTATTTCTCAGAAAAAAAGTATAGTATAAAAAATTAGTTTAATGAGATTATCAGGTACTTTTCACATAATAGGTATTTGGACAAATGTATTAATCTATAACAAAAATATTGTTGCAGGAAGGGGAGATGATATGTACAATATGTAGGCATTTATTGATTGACTGATTTTTTGATTGATTGATTTATAGATTGCTTGATCTTGATTGTCTAAGCTACAGTAAACCAGACATTTTCATAAACTGGCGTATGTCAATGGAGAGGACCAAAGTTCGAATAGCAAATGTATGACCAAACAGATCTTCCAGGCAATCTGGTGTATACATAATTCAACATGCTTTGGAGTATAGTATAATGATAAATTAGTTTTACCCAGGAGTACTTAGAGAGAAAATGTACATATGATGACAAATTATGTATTGAATTTATGATTGCTACAAGGCTATGCACTAGATACAGGCTAACAGAAACTGAATATTTCTCATTGTCATCAGTGAAGATGCTCCAAGAAGAATTCTAATCTATTCATAAAGACAAGGCAAATAAACCTTTTAGTGTTTTTTTTCTATAAGAAACCTCTAAAGCTTTTGACTGACAAATACTCTGGTCTGCCTAATTCACAGTAGACTATGCATTCTCTAATCAATAACAACAAATGGACTGAGACAAAGAATGGCTTCATACTTCTCAGACCTTATTCTGTGACACATGTTAAAAAAAAAGAAAAAACGCAAGTCAAAAACCAAAATCTTTTAGTTTACAATAGATTTATTAGAAGATACTGTATATTCTGAAAAATGATATACCTATTTTTTTAAGTAACTTGGGGATATGCAATGGAAACAAATTAAATACATGATTTATCTGCACAAGAGCAGTTTGACCTCAGGTAACCTCACAAGTGGAGTAATCCACGAGTCAGGTGTCAGAGATCAAACTGCTTGAGTGCAGATAAATCATGTATTTCAAGAGTTTTCCATTGAATGTCTGATTTATGCAGTAGGAAAGGGCTTTTTTGGGGGATTGTTTTTAATTTATTTGTTCTTGAGTTTTACTTTTCTTCTTTCTAAAGTCAATGGTATTTTTATGTATTCCTGGTGGAAAATGGAGTGGTTGGTGTGGTTATATGTGTGTTGTTGTACAGCTGACATCGTGGTATTGAGGGGGAGGTTTTCATTGGTTGATTTTTTGTAGGTGGGAGGGCCCGAGAGTTTTGAAAAAATGGCGGCTGTTTCTTGCTTAGGGAGAGCTGAGGGGAGCAGGGGTCCTGTCGGTGTGCTTTTGGTGTTTTTTTTTTGGGAGGGAGTATTTGTTTTATCTGGTTTCTCCTGCCTTCAGTGTGCACTTGTGGTTTGCAGCACCAACAACAACACGAAATAGCTTTGATTGGAGAAGCCAGCCAAATATGTTTCATGGAACGTGGCAGACAGGGAGAGCAAAAAAGCAAGCCTGTGAGGGACAGAAGCAGTGCTATCACAGAGTAGAGAATATTTATTTGTATTTCTGGACAGTGGCTAACTGTGAGTTTCTTATATTGTTGCTGGGGAAAGAAATATTTAGTGAAGCAGGATAGCAGGACCTGCGAGAGGCATGCCTGGAGGAAGCGAGCAGAATGAGACTGGAGTGGAGAGGGAGACAGGGGGGTAGAAGCATGAATAGCAGGACTGTGGTGAGAGATAGAGAAAGCAAGGGGGTGGAAGCATAAATCTGTAGTTTAGCAAAGAAATGTGAAATGAACTGCTTTTTTATTGAATAATAGTGTGTGTGCTCTTTTTGTAGAAACTTGGAGTTTGTTGCTGTGGAGGTGATTTAACTGTTGAGGAAAGGGGAGCGGGAGGTCTGCAGAGTGGGCAACTGAGAAAGCTGGCAGTGTAGTTCTGGCAGGAGGGAGTTTGACTGATGGCAGGGTGTAAATAAATGTTAGAACCACCATTATTTAACAACAGTGAGAATAAATGAATTTATTTAACTGCTTTGGTGCCCAGTCCTATTGCATAAATACAGTAGATATTCTCCTTTGAAAAAAAAATGCTAACTCATTCCCAGTGTTTACATTTCAAGTGACAGTTTTCACCTTGCCGCCTAAAGCATTTATTTACTAACAATTCCAACATTACTACATTGATTACTTACAGAAACTGAGTAATATTGGTAGAATAATTGCACTAAGGACCTAATGAGGAATTTTGAAATATAAACCTAATTCCTTGCATACCTGAGAATAAACTATTCTTTATTCATATCTGAATGAAGGATGCCAACCCAATTCAACAATAATTCATATTCAAATTGAACTCCTAGAAATATAGAGAGAAATAGGAAAAAAAAAACTCTCCCTACCTCAGGTGGCTGGGCAAAAACTATGTCCTCTCAATCCTTTACTCATCGCCCACCCTGTCTTTCTCCCCAGGTCCTCCTATATCTTAAAATACCTATCTGACCTCTTTCCATTCCCCACCTAACAGTGTTTTTCAACATTACCCCTTTTACTCAACTAATGTCTCCCAACCTTATTCTGTATATTATATGGTACAAAACATGCTTCAAACATTTTGTGATGGCAGAAAGTATTTAAGGTTCAACTTGTGCTCCCCTACTGTCCAGCAGCAGTGAGTTTGCCTCAATGTAGGTACAGTATGTACCCACATCCCTGTTTAACTGTTGGGATGCTCCCCAAACTCACGCTTTGTATCTGTCAATCCTATTCTCCTTCTGTTATCTGTCTAGTCCTGATGTGAAAGCTTCCACAACCTCATTGGTTGACTATTTCATACGCTTGTCCCCTCTGTGTGAAGAAATGCTTTCTGGTTTTTACTTCATTCTGTCGCTCAACTGAGTGCATGCTCTCTAGATCTGCTTGCATTCACCAGCTCAAACAGCTATGTATTTAACTCCCTGTTCATCACTTTTGGCACTGTACATGCAAAACTATGATCATGTAATCTCTCAAAATTCTCTAGGTTAAATCATTTTAATATATCTAAACTTGTCTCTTTGCTCTTGGCCCCTAAGCAACTAATCTGGAGCCCTCACCTGAGAAAAGATAGGGACAGACTGGAGACAGTGCAGCACAAGCTAACAAAAATGATTCAGGGCAAATAGGGATGATCTTTCGAGAAGCGCTTTAAGGCACTAGACATGTACTTGCTGGAGGCAAGAAGGGAGAGGGGAGATATGATAGAGACCTTCAAAATTCCAAAAGGAATAAAGAAGGTGAACTGCGAGAAACTATTTAGCTTGCGTGCTAGTTTGAGATCATGTGAACATGAGTGGAAACTGACAGGAAGGTGGTTCCTGAGGGACTTGAGGAATTATTATTTTGCAGAAAGGGTGGTGGAGCCATGGAACTGTCTGCCAGTAGAGGTGGTGGAAGCTAAAACAGTTGATGGTTCCAAACATGGCTGGGAAAGATTGAAGTATGTAGTGGTCACTTAGGGTGAATAAATTGAGAAGGAAAATGGGGGAGAAGTGATATGGCTAGGACCCTGGTTAGACAGGAGGTCCCAGTGTTAGAAAGAAAACTTGGGCAGACTGATTGGATCATTGGTCTTTTTCTGCCATCATTGTCTATGCTTCTGTGTTTATCACCTTGGTGACACTGTGCTGGACACTAGATCTCTTTAGTATTATTTCTGTGTTATAGTGATCAGTAGTGGACATAGTATTTACAGTATTTATTTATCTATATATTATTTGGTGACCAGGAAAGGCACACCGAGTCATAGCTCATTTTCTGGTTCATCCCACGAAATTGGGAGAAAGAACAATTTCAAATCCATATCATCAGCCACAGTATATCAAGCATTTTCCAGGTACACATACGCATTATGAGACATGAAGTAGACTATGAAGGTAAACAAGTTATAGTGATGACAATCATGGGAACATTTCAGATAGTATTCAAAAGATGTGCATATGCAGAGTGGCAGTGAGTATATACAGCTCATTGAAGGTACAAGCAGTGCCAATATTACATTAAGCTGGAAATGTGTTTGGTAAATACAATAGCCACTGGGGGGCCACTTAGCAGCTATGGCCTTAACCATAATAGCCATTGCTCTCAGTTGCACAGGTGTGGGCTAACCAAGGCCTTGTTTTGGGGAAGGATCTGCCCCCTTGCCCTGCTCCATATACTCCAAATACATCTCAATAGTGTGTATGCTGTCCTGCATAACTCCTGCAATCAATCTAACTGTAGCATTCTGCACCAGCTGCCAATGGCATGTCAAACCTCCAGGTAGCCTGGCATACAATAAAAAGCATTGCAATATTCCAGTTTAGTATAGTACATAACATCACAGAATTTAAGGTAAGAAGGAACTTTACATCTACCAGGCCTCCTTCTCTGCTTCATAAACAGGAATGACTAAGTAGGCTATGCAAACATACAGCAATTTATAGGGATTAAAATTTAAGATATAAATTACATAGAAAGACAGAAACATAGACTTTGATGGGAGCTAAGGACCGCTTGGCCCACCCAGTCTGCCCATTTCCCTACCTATTGGATAAGCTGCAGATCCTAGTTAACCAACAGCCTACTTCCTCCTATCCCCCCACTAGAATTGTTTTATGTCTGTCCTATGCATTCTTGAATTCTCCCACTATTTTTGACCCCACAATCTCATCAGGAAGGCCGTTCCATGCATCTACAACCCTGTGCATGAAAAAGTACTTCCACACATTGCCCCTGAGCCATCCCCCATCCTCAGATTGTGCCCCCTTGTTCTTGCACATCTCTTTTTCTGAAAGATACTACCCTCTTGGACTTAGTTGATTCCCTTCAGGTACTTAAATGTTTCTAATTAAGCTTATGCTTAATTGAGTTTACTGTCCATGGAACAAAGAAAATTTCAGGGTGGTTCCCAGTGTTGGGTACCCAAATGTCATGAGATCATGTGACTCTACTGTTACAATGTGCTTGGTAGAAGTGCTGCAAATGAAAACCTTGCCAACAAAGTTGGTGTGAATTTGGGAACTTTGTGCTACAGGTAGCATAGCAAAATTCTCAGCCTTTGCACTAACTTCACTCAAAGAAGTATTTTGTTTTACATTTCAAACCTTTCCTCACCAAATGGGCACACATCAACCCCCCTGCTTACCTCCCAAATAATAACACATCATCCTCCAACCCAGTCCCCTACTAACATCTACCTCCATCCTCACCCCTACAGTCTGGATGAAGTAATAGGTATAATGTAAGGGTAATGTAATACCATATTATAGACAGCTGTGATGTTGTAAAAACATGTTGTTCCTTTACCCTCTCTAAATATGCAAACACCCTCCTCCTCCCCACCCATTCCAAACACCTGACCCCCACTGTAACACTCAACCTCTCTCCTCCCTCCGCAAGCCTACAAAAGGTTAAACGCTAAATTGTTGGTTGGGCTAGTAAATGTGCTCCCTCATACAGTAAGACCAATCAGCTTTTTTTTTTACTATTCAGTTTTGAATGAATGCATGAATGAATGAACCATGTTCTCCAGAGTAGTAATACCTGACTGCCTATATTTCAGCTACACTGATTGAGCAATGAATAGCAAAGAGACAAACTGGCCACTCTTAAGAGGGAGCACATTCACCGGCCAATCCAATGATGCATCATTTTATTTTTTAAGGGCTTGGAGTGATGAGTGGGTAGGCTGGGAGGGAGTTTCTTGAATTATGTGTGTCAAGTGAAATTTAATAGAGCAGTTGTCACTGGGATGGAGGTGCAAGTTCCAAATAAGCAACAGCACAGTACAAAATGGGCAGCACTCACCCCTGCACAGGTTCTGGTTCAGAAAAAAGCACAAAACAATGATGTGTAGTTTTAAGGCTTTACTCCCATTGTCAAACAGCAGTGCAATTACAGGTTCTTACATTTTGCCCGACTTATTCGGGCTTCATCAGAGATAGTGAATTGTTCTACATAGTCTGCTTTTATACATTAATCAAGTGTTACCATTCACCAAATCAACCAATAGAAATGCATAATTAATTATTATGCAACCAATCACTAAGTACATTACAAAATTCAAAAAGTGTCATCACCTAAACAATTAGTAATCTATTCATTTTTGTTTTACATATCACTATTTAAAAATACATAATACTCCTAAATATCATTGATTCTTAGTTTCACAGTTCTTTTTCTTAATTTCTTGCTTTATTCACAAACCATTAGTTTTATTGCTGAGTCTGTATTAAAGGGAAAACCTAAAAAGGATTTCAAAATAAATCCATTTAAACCATAAAATCTTTATGTTTAAATCCCTTTATTTCTATTTTATCTTCACAATCCATAAATGCTTATTTCTTTTCAACTAATATTGTCAGGTCCTGTCATCAGGGGACCAGATTGAAAATAAAAAGGGGGGGGGGGAGAAGGGAGTTTCCCAGAATTAAGATTCTAGTTTTCTTATTACAATTTTACTATGTTTTTATCATAACAAGGGAACAAAAAGATTCAAAGATGGTGGGGGCAGGAAAGGAGTGGAGGAAATGTTTTGTGGATAAGGGGTGTTAAATAAAAGGACAGGTTCTTGATAAAGAATATTAGCAAAAAAGAAAAATCTTACCTTCTCTGTTTTTTCAAAAAAGGCTTTTATTCAAATTTATCATTCAAATCTAAACCTTTTGTGGCCCCCAATTTAAAAAATCCATAACTGTTCTTTTTCATTTAAAATGGATTCATAATCTCCTCCTCTGACATTCTTTGAAATATTTTCTATTCCCATCACTGTAACTTTATGTCCCCCCCCCCATCTTTATAATTCTTTATATGCATACCTATTGCATATTCAGGATTTTGTTTTTAATTGCTATAATATATTAATTAATTCTGAGTCATAGTTTTCTTTTGGTTCTTCCTATATAGAATTTTCCACAGGAACATGTCAGTTTATACACAACACCCTCAGTGTTACAACTAATATCCCCCTTTTACTTTCTCAATCTTACCACTCTTTGGATTAACAAAAGACTCTGTTCTTTGCATAACAGAACAAATGCCACAGAAACTACATGGTCCTGACCCTTCTTTACAGGGTTTTAGTGTATTAATTGTAGTTTTACCCTGATAACTATTGGTCAATTTGTCTTTTAAATTTGGTCCCTTCCTGTAGGCTACCTGAAGGGGTCTTTCAAGTAGGTGAACTAAGGGTTCAATTCCTCTTAATATCGATAGGTTATTTTTAACCACTTCTAGCACCTCTTTAGATCCCCTCCAAAGGTAGTGACCAGTCTTCATTCTCCACCAGGATCATGTGGTCTCTTGTAGCCTGACAACAGACTATCTCCTGGTAGATTGTTTACGTTGTTTCTAGTAGTAACTATGTACTGCTCTCGGTACTGCCTCTCCCTTAGTTTGTCTGACAATTCTTCAGCTCTTATTTCATACAGTCCTTCTGACCCACAGTTGCATTTAAGCTTAATAAATTGCCCCCCTGCAGATTTTTAACTACATATCTCGGGTGGCAACTTGTGGCCAAAGGCAGGCTATTCCAATCAGTAGGCTTTGTATACAAATCTGTTAACAAGGTGCTATCCATTTCTTTCCTGATTGTTAAATCCAAGAAGTGTATTTCATGCTGGTTTGCACTGATTTTGAATCTCAATTTGGAATTCAATTTTTCCAAATATTCAATAAATAGATCTAACTCACTTCTGGTTCTTTTCCATATTATTAGAACTTCATCTATAAAATGTTTTAAACAAACTGAAATTATACACTGCTGCACCACAACAATCAGCAAAAAAATGTCAAGAATTACTGAAAATATTACTGTGTGTACATTAACACCATTATACAAGAAAAATACAACTAAAACTGAAAGACTGCCTTTTTCTCCCAGTTAATCTACCTACACCACAGATATGCCCCTCCCCCAAAGCACACTTCACAGTACACAGACTGACTGTTCTAAATTAACATTCAAAATCCACACACAAACAATAAACACTCGATGATATGAGCACAGGAGGGTTTCCCACAATCGATGTACTAAATTGTGAGCAAAAGAAAAATGGCTCAAAAAGGCTTTTTTAACAGCTTCTAGGGGATTTGAATTGCAGAGCTCTGAGAAGAAACTGTCTCCATTTTCCACTACACACACACTACACAGAACTGAGACTATGCAGAACAATCTAGAGCCCATGTGACCTGAAATCCCATGAAGCACTGCAAAATTCACCTTGGAGCTCAATAACAAGGTGAAGTGATACAAAGTACATTGATTTCAATGTACTTTGCCTTAAAAGTGGTGGAGAAGTGGTTTGGGGAAGGCAGAATAATGCAAAGTCATTGGTTTCAATGGACTTCGCGTTCCTCATCATGACATGAAGTACTCCACTTCACATTATGGAACACTTCGCGAATTCTGCGTTACTCCACGAATAACTTCACAGAGCGAATTTCGGCCACTTTGCCCACCACTACCTATAATATAGTATTACATTACACCTACTACTTTTTCAAAACTGTGAGAGGGAGGAGGGAGGTCGGTATTAGTGGAGGAGCTGAGTGGGGGTAATGTGTTAATATTAGGTTGCAAAAATTCTACATTGGTGATTGTGTGGGGGCCACGTCCTGCTCCAAGGAAACTCAATAAACCTCTTGAACAGGTTAACCAAGTATCATCCTTCCAATCTTTGCACTGTTGAATAATCTTCCTTCACATTACCTTTTCTAAGCATCAAAGTGCTGGTGCAGAATACTAGTCTGGAGACATTTATTTATTACAAATCTGTGGATTCAAACAGCTTTATCCTCCACAGTTCCTTTCATCGCAAACATGTTAAGAATGCTCTGCTATATTCACAGTTCCTTGACTTCACAGGTTATGCTGTGAGGATGATGATTTTGCTGAGCATGCTCAAATAATGCACCATTTTTTTTTATTAACATGGATTATACAGAAAGCATAGCTGACGGAGCAACTCCGGGGTCAGCATTATGCTCCACAGCCTTGACTCTCACAGGAGATATATTATTATGCAGCAACATCAACATATTCTAATAATTCTAGTAATCAAACATTTTGTCAGAATTCAGGTTTGCATTATTCTAGTACAATCTTAAAAGCATTCATCAAAATGCTATAACATTTTACAGGTAGTTTATATGTACCTAGTTTCAGATTTCTAGCTTCAAAGCTGCCTGAGGTTTATGTAGATGAAAATTGTCATGAAATTTCCCACAAATCAAATATTTGACAGACTTTGGACACCTATAATTTTGAGACAATGTCTCCTAATATCATGATACTTGGCACACAATTGAGCACAATTAGAATGCCTATCAACTAGTAATTATGCCCATTTCAGGTCTATAGCTCAACATATGACTGAGTTATGACCAAATGAATAAATTTCAAAAATTCCACAGACCTTTGCCAAATTTTAAATTTCAGTTATTTTGGTCTAGTTTTCAAAAAGTATATTCAATTTGGCTGGTATTCAGGTACTTATGGCTTTCACAAGTGTACCAGATTTCAGAGTCCTAGAGTGATGGGGTGTGAGATATGGGTGCCAAAACATGCAATCAAAATTTAATGTTCAGTTATGTCCATCTAATTTTAAAATTCCTTATGAAAATTTCTCCACATTTTCAGGATTTGGAGACATGTATAAAATGGGTATGTTCACCAAGTTTTGAGTTTCATGCTTTAAATGAGTCTGTGCTATAGGTATCCAAAAATGTTGCCCAAATTTAAATTTGAGTTATTTTACTATAATTATGAAGGCATTAACATTTTAATTTGGGGGACATCAGGAAATACTTTGAGGAATATGTATACTAAAATTCATGTCTGTGCCACAGCAAATTCAAGTTATAATTTTGTATGTTGCTTGTGAAGCAAATGCATTTGTCACATGGAGACATTTTAGATTCCTTTTCCTTCCCAGACAACACTGGGCAACCTAGGAGTAGGTCCAAAAGTAGTGAAATGGGTAAGAATTTGGCTAAACAATAGGAGTCAGAGGGTGGTGGTAGATGGGGTCCACTCTGCAGAAAGCAAGGTGTCAAGCAGGGTGCCATAGGGGTCATACTAGGGTTGATCCTCTTTAATATCTTTATTAGCAACATTGCAGAAGGGCTAGAGGGGAAGAATGCCTGCTCATGGATGACACAAAAATCTGCAATGAAGTGGATACACCGGTGGTGGGTGGAAAGAATGAGGGATGATCTGAAAAAACTAGAAGATTTGTCAAAGGAGTAGCAGCTGGGTTTCAATGCAAAACAGTGCAAAAATTATGCACTTGAGGCATAGAAACCCAGAAGTAATGTACCAATTGGGTGGGGTGGTATTAACAACCACAATACAGGAACAAGACTGAGGTATTATCATTTCTGATGACCTGAAAGTAGCCAAGCAGTGTGATAAGGCAGTGGGGAAGGCTAGCAGGATGCCCGGATGCATAAGGAGAGGCATCACCAACAGAAGGATGGAGGGAAATATTACCCCTGTATAAATCACTGGTAAGAGCCCAACTAGGGTACTGTGTCCAGTTCTGGAGACCCCACCTCCAGAAGGACATAGATAGGGTGGAAGCCGAACAAAGGAAGGCTACCAAAATGGTGCAGGGCCTGCATCAAAAGCCCTATGAGGAAAGACTCAAGGAACTAAATATGTACTCTCTAGAGGAAAGAAGGGAAAGGGGGGATGTGACAGAAATGTTCAAATGCCTCACAGTTATTAATAAGATACAGGAAGGTAGCATTTTCCATAGAAAAAGATGCTCCAGGACAAGCGGTTAAACTATGAAACTGGGGGACTCAGAGGATATGTGAGGAAATACTTCTTGACAGAGAGGGTGGTGGACACCTGGAACAGCCTCCCAGCAGAGGTAGTCGGTGCTAAAATGGTAACAGGATTCAAGCACGCACGAGATTGACACAAGAGGACCTTAGAAGTATGGCAAGGGGGGAGAAGAAGATCAGAGATTGAGTAGGGTCTGCGGTGGCACAGTAGTAGGGAATATAGAGCAGACTAGGTGGGCCAAGAGGTCATTATCTGCAGATAAATTCTATGTTTCTATGTAACACACAGAAATTGCCCTTGAAAACCACTTTACCCTTGTATTTTTTGGGGGAAACTCAGGCATTTAGAAGACTTCAGAGGACACACTGGGGAGCAATTAGCCTGGACATTTGAGGAAGTTTACCGTTAACTTTGTAAACAATAAATTAATCATCTCTCAGCACCTGCTGTATAGTGTATAGTTTCATTTTCTCCTTTGTAACATTGTCTTTTTTTTTTTTTGTGGGATGCCAACAGGGAGCTCTGGTCCCTCTCTCAGATGGACTCATCCTCCGACCTGATAGTCGGGTCATCATAGACATTGTCGACTCCTGATTTTTGCTGTTTTACCCCAGGCCCATGGCCATGCAATGGGCAGAGCAGCTGGCTGTGCCTCCGTGAAGACAGCCTAATGTCTTGCATGTGGGCCCTCCCTATTCTTGGTGGCACACCTGTGCTGACACCCAGCCACCATGGGTGTCAGTCTACAGTGCACCATGTGATCCCCCTCCACTGAGGAAGAGGAGCTGTCTATAGATGCTCAATCCTTCCTCACCCCACCACCCCCTGAGCAACTTGAATCCATTCCCGAACTCAGGTCGCCGGTGTGGTGTGATATGTGGTGTCCAGTGCCTCAATCCTCAGTGCCACGGGGCCGGCTTTATTCATCTTATTTCATTTGATGTATTTATCCTCATGTATTGCATTTAATGTTCCTTCCAGGACCTCCTTGTAAATGAGCTTGCTCATTGGAGTTTTTTTTCACAAACTGGTCACAAATAAAACTGAGCTGAACTGAAATACACAAAATAATGAAAACACCATCCTATCATTCTTTTATTGCTTTCACATTGTTACTTTGTGCTAAAAAAGTACTGTGCTTTTATTGGTTTAATTATTTATTTTGTTCCGGATGGTAGGGGTTCCTGATTTGAACACATACTGTACTGCATTGTGCTATTTCTTTGATTCCATGGAAAGGGCCCCAATGTGAAGAGTGGGGCTTGTACCAATGTGTAGTAGATGTGCAAAAAACATGTTGGTTTACTTACACTACTGTGTAACGTATTGTACAGTAGTATGGCAGATTGTATCTGATCAGTTTTGCTTGGTTCTAGGCTGACATCTTTTGTAACTACAAGCTCCAGAGTCCTCCCCAGCAGACATCAGAGCAGTAGGCAGCAGTGGAATATTCAATAGCCTACTGTGTACATTTGACTTTATACTGTATATTGTATGATGTGATGTTATAAAAGCAGTAACATGCACTACAGACTACTGAATCTCTCACTGCTGGCTAATGCTCTGATGTCAGCTGGGAGGGATTCTCGGGTTTGTAGTAACAGATACTGTACAGTAGTGTCAGCCTAGAACTAAACAAACTGCAGCAATACAGTATACTGTAATGCAGTTCTGCAGTACAGAAACATGGAAGCTGATGGCAGATAAGGGCCATGTGGCCCATCTAGACTGCTCTTTTTTGTTGTATTGCTTACACTGTAGACCCCTCCAAGTCTATGGCACTTTCTCTGCCAACCCTTTAACTATCCCTTATGACTCCCTTGTGCTTATCCCTGGCTTTTTTGAATCCACCACTGTTTTTGCCCCCACATTAACTGTAAATAAACCAATACGTTTTTGCAAAAAAAAAAAAAATTGACACCAGCCCAACTGCTACAAATGAGGCACACTGATGGGTCCTTAGTAGGATGAAACACATGTTTGTGTCTTCTGTTTTCAGCCCCACACAAGTCTGGGCTTTTGGTGCTAAATGATCACCTTCACAATGCAGTAGTAAAGTATTTTCTATTCTTGTTTATTTTACATATTTGCTTTCAGTTTGTTACTTTGTGTGGTACTTTCATTCAGGTCCTGGATTTTTTTTTCATTAGACAGCAGGAGGCCCTGTTACACATGAGAGAAGGCACAAGTGCTGTACTTTCCATACAGGTGTGGTACTTAGTCTTTTTTTTCTTTTTATGTTTTCTGTTACAATTGACAGGAGGCTGAATAAAATGCTTAACAGGCAGGAGTGCAGACAATGAAACTGTATATGCCAGAACCCTGTTTCTGTCCACATCTTACCCAATAAATACTGCACTACTGTGCAAGCTTTGTACACCATGCCACTGGTTGTTGCTGTCACCATGTATGGGTTAATACTGCTGTCATGCATTGTCCTATGAGACACTCACATACAGTACCACCCCAGAACCCTCAGACATCCATATACTGACCTACCCAGAGTCCTCAGAGGTATACATCTACTGTCCTACCCCAGAGCCCTCAAACACTCACACAATCTACCACCTCAGAGTCCTCAGACACCCAAATACTCTACCTCTGCAGAGCACATAAATTGACCTAGTACAGCAAACTACTGTCCCACTGAAGAGCCCATGTACACCTTCCCGCTGTATCACCTCAGTACCCTAAAACACCCTCACATTGTCCCACCTCAGAGCCCTCAGACACTCACACATTGTCCCACCCATGATCCTTCAGACACACAAATACTGTACCTCCCTCCCCCCACCGAGTCCCTACATTTGAATGGTGCAAGGTATGAAAAGACAATCTCACTGGCCAAGCCTTATACTGAAGTTTTGCATACCATGATTAAAATTACGAAAAGGATCAGTTGTCTCTATGTTCTGTTTCACTGACAAAGGCAGTATGTTTTTCTATACCTGTATTAACATTACACACTGTAGTTTGCTTTGTACTGTACTTTGATTTTTTGCTTCAGTTTTTAAACTTAAATCCTTTACTTAAGTCTGTTAAACTCCACAGTCTTCCACTCTTGGTGCCAGTCTGCAGCCACAATGTTCTCTGGTGGTGGACAAGCCATTCCAGCTCCTCCTGGGGGTCCTTGGTTGCCATTTCATCTGGGAACCTGTTGGTTGCAACCCACCAAAGGGCATCTACCTCCTTCCCCTCTGCCAGCTGCATGGCCAAGGTTCTTATCTCTATCTGCAAGAGATAAAAAAGAAATAGTGCAGTTCTGCATGCAGTATGCTCTATGTACAGTACAGTACATATAGGTTAATACAGTACATGCTAGAGACGGTTAAAACCAACATTTATCTGAGTGAAGGCAAGGCAAACTGTTCAACATTAAACTGTGACTGCTGTAATAGATGGTGCTGAACCCGTGCAGGAGCAGTTCATAAAATCTTGTGCGCCATAGTAAAACATGCCTGCATGAATAGATGGCACCGAACATGTGTGGGAACAGTACAAATTCAAAATAGTTCAACAAATGTAATCCAGTAATAATTTAAACCAGACACTATAAAGATGTAATAAACAGTACAGTACCTTACTACTCTATGCACATGGGTCACCACCCAGAAAGCCCTGGATGCCTGGTCCTTGTAGAGGTCTGGATCAACCAGGAAAAGTGCTGTGGGGATATGTGTTGTGCCATTTCGTGCTGCCATACAAAAGAAGCATGCAGTGGCCTCTAGCTGTCTAATGAATATGCTCTTCATCTCCTCCCCAGCTTGGCCCTGCAATGTGAAAAATAAAATCATTAACTGTACTGATAAAAAAAAAAGGCTGACAGTAATTTACTGTATTAAATATTAAAGCATTTACAACAGTGAATGTTAATGGACATTTAAGTACATAATTATAATTACATAATAGAGCAAATAAAAGTAGATAATGGTATCTTTGTATACATACATTACTAATTGCGCATGATGCACTTCACTAACTACGAGGTTGCTTGACTGAAATTACATACTGTTCAGTGACAAAATAACACGTTATTTATATTACATTAAATATTGTGCCTGACCCTCCTAGTCAAGGTAAGTCAGGTATTCCCTGCATAATGCTGTCAAGATTAGGTGAAGCCAGCACTGGACCATGTGCCATGGATATGGTGATTGTGTCTTTTTCATCTTCCTCATCGTTCTGGCAATTCTGGCTAGCCCTGCAAGACTATATGAACCCTTGAATGGAGGGTCATGGGTTACATGATATGGAACATCTAAATAAAGGGGCAATGCACACTAAAGGGGCAATGCACAATAAACAGAAATATGCAATAAAGCATTCATGCAGTACAATAAGATTAAATGTGTTTTAGACTGATATACTGGCCTGTATATGTATATTGTATTATAAATTAGAACCACATCTAGAAATTGCACAGCAACAGCATTCATAATGTATGCAAACCGTGATGTACTGTATGAGCTGTCACTTATAATTATTGTTACACTGAAGGTCCACTAATGGTCACGAGATGCATGGGCATGTACACCAATTAGTCCAGCCTCAGGATAAGCCAAGCTGAAATCACTCTTCTGTATTCTTCAAAACAAGCTGTTACAGTATAATATGGAAGGGTGTTATAATATACTATGGCATGACAATTACAGTATATTATCAATAAAACTATACCCCTTGAAAAATAACAATTTAGGTTCAAGCTTTAATAAAAATAAAAAAGAAACCTGTCACAAATCTATAACAAGCCTCATACTGTACTGTGCTTATGTATTGGTAAGATTTGCAGTCGTTTTTTGGGTTTCTTAACTGTTCATTTCTTCTGTCCCTAATTAATTTCATGTTGCTGCTGCTGACCTCCAAGTGCCACCTGACAATCCTTAAAACCTCATACCATTAAATCAGTGCCAGTAGCTCAGTAGGTAGCACATTTGCCTCTGAGGCTGAGAGATGAGAGGACTGTGGGTTCAGTTCCCACATCTGGCACTTGGGTTAATATCCCAGTACTGACACTGTAGTGCAGCATGAGAGGGGTGCTGCACTTCTGAGGTGCCGTCTCTCATCTGAGATGTTAAACCGAGGTCCCATCTGCCTGGATTGGTGGTAGTTCAGGTGGATGTTAAAAATCCCATGGTATTTATTGAAAAGAGTAGAGGAACTTCTCTGGTGTCCTGGCCAAATTTCCCTCACTCACTAAAAAAAAAAAAAATACCACTAACAGCTTAATCTGATTCAAGGTCAGTTGGCATTCATCTGTATCCCCCTCCCCTGGGTTGTGCCTGAAAATGAGCAGGATTTGTCTAGTGCACTTACCTGGTCAACAAAAACTAAACAAATAAATATTGCAGTAGGTATTGGTCTCTTCCCCCTGCTCCCATACCAATATCTGTTTTTCCCCAAGACAGATACTGAGTTTGAGGCATTGGTGTCAGAAAAAAACAGAACTGCAAGACGCTCAGGGCTGCCTTTGGAAATTGTTACTAGTTTACGTGTTCTTGCCTCGTTTATTGGAAACAACATTTCATGTGTGGAAGATGTAATGTTATCGTATTCAATAGCAGGCATAACTGGCACATGTAGGGAGCTGTCTGAGCTTATTACTGCAGTGCTATCATCACTCCTACTGCTTGGAATCTGCACATCAGCTTAAAGAAGCAAGGCACAAGTGATGAAGTGTGTGGATGTGAAAGCATTGGACAGTGTGGAGCACATCCGTAACAGCTGGAGCAAGAAGTCCATCTTTTTCTTGAATATTGTTTCTCAAGGTGTTCTAATTCACCACAGGAAGCACAAGTCTGTACTCCAAACAAAAGCTGATATTCGGGGTTGCAGTTCATATGTCTAACAAACAGCTTTCAGGCCATCAAAACAATGAATTTTAAACAAATGTCAAAATCATGTTACCCAAGGTGTCCCCTAATTACCTTTGGAAGTGCAAGTCTGTACTTCAAGTGAATGTTGATATGTTTTTTTTGGGGGGGTGGGTTTATCTGTTATCTGACAAACAGCCTTCAGGCCATAGAAACAAAGCTTTTAAAGTTTCACAGAAAAGAGCTGCTATGTTTGACATTTCCACATACTACTTTCACCAAGAAGTTCAGAATTGCGTTCCCTAAGGTGTCCCCTAACTACTCCTGGAAATACAAGTCTGTACTGCAAATGAAAATTGATTTTCTGGGTTCATGTGGTGTCTGACAACTAGCTTTCAGGCCATCAAAAACATGCATTTTAAATTCTCACAGAAAACAGCCGCTATGTTTGCCATTTCTACATACTTTCAACTCAAATTTCAGAATCATATTCCTCAAAGTGTCCCCTAACTACCCATGGAAGCACAAGGCTTTACTCCAAGCGAAAGCTGATTTTTTATTGGGGAGGGGGTTCTTGTGATGTCTGACAAACAGAATTCAGGCCATAGGAACAATGTGTTTTAAAGTATCATAGAAAATGGCTGCTATGGTTGCCATTTCTGCATACGTTCACCTGAAATTTCAGAGCTGTGTTCCAGAAGGTGTTACCTAACTTCTGGTAGCACCAGTCTGTACTCCAGTAGAAAAAAGTTGATTTTCGAAGGGGGGGTTCTTGTGATGTTTGACAAACAGCATTCAGGCCATAGAAACAATGTATTTTAAAGTTTCACAGAAAATGGTTGCTGCGTTTTGTATGACTGTATACTTATTTTCCAAGGCATCCCTTAACTAAGCACAAGTCTGTATTCTGAGCGAAAGTTGATTTTTGTGGGGGAGGAGTTCATGTGATGTCTAACAAACAGCTTTCATGCCATAGAAACAATGCTTTTTAAAGTCTCACAGAAAATGGCTGCATTGTTTGGCATTTCTGCATACTTTTGCCTGATATTTCTGAAGCATATTCTCAAAGGTGTCCCCTAAATACCTCTGGAAGCACAAGTCTGTACTCAAAGTGAAAACTGATTTTCGGAGCTGCTCATGTGATGGCTGACAAACAGCACTGAAGCACACAGACACACCCACTGGGTGAAGAGACTGAACTGCTAGGGCCACCTACAGGATGGAAAACAGACAGCATATGGATAGCATCATTGCTGCAGCACAAAACGTGCATCTTGTTGTCACTGGCTGCTGCCAAATACTGGAACATGACTTGCCACATGAAATGTCAGAAAACAACATGCAGATGGCACAACTCTATATGTATCTGTAAGTTTGGTATTTACGTCTGTTTCAATTGTGCTATTTTGCACTTGCAATAAAACATCAAGAAAGGGGATATGTGGTCCAGTAGTTCATGATGAGTTTGATTATGTGGTGTGCATTATTCAGTCAGTTGTACAGTAGATCTGCTTCCGGTTGGTTTCTTTTTGTGTGCATAGCATAATGATATAATCAATGTAGTGTACCTCAGTCAGTTATGGTGATGTATTTGTATTCCTATCAAACTGAAAGTAAAGTGTAAACAGCATTTTCAATAGACTGACTAGATTGTCGGGGGGGGGGGAGTTATGGCAGTATTGGTAGAGATAGCAGACCACTTTCTCTTCTCTCTCTTTTTAGTGTTGTGTTAGTGTAGAGGGTGTGAATGTCCAGTATAACCAGAAGTAATTCTGGAAGTAACAGGCTGATATTTTAAATTTTGCTTAATCTTTTTGTTAAACAGTCTGTGGCTTAGAAGGGGATCCCACCCTGAGCAAAGGGTTTTATGACACGTTCAGTGGTAACATGAACTGCTATATTACTCCCTTTCTCTAGCATCCACCTGGTGCCTTGTACTCTGTCACACTTAAAGACTAATGTAGATCTCACTGTTGATGTGGTCAGTACATTTACTGTTGGTTTGGGATTACATGCGTACTTATCATGCTTAAGATTCCTTGGCAATGAAAGACAGTCTGATATCATGTTTTTAGTGTTGCATGAACAATAGCAATTGTTTTTTTTTTTTGTTTGTTTTTTTGTGGTGCGGGGGTGTGAAGTTAAGCCCCAGCTTCATTGAACTCAGAAGTTAGGTCCTCCAATAACTAATCAAAAGAAAAAAAAAGTATTGCTGCAAAGAACACTTTGATGTGAATGAAATGAGTTGTGAAAACTGTGGGTTGAATTTTCAGAAGGGACTAATAAAACACTGTCCTGTATTTATCTTATGATGCTGGATGTACTTTAATATGTATTTTGAGTTTCCAAGATTCTTTAGATTCTTTAGAAAAAGATTATTTTTTTAGGAGGCAGTATAGTGCAGTGGTCTAAGACTCTGAGCTGTAAATCTGGTGATATCCAGCAGACCAGACCTGGGTTTGAATCCTACAGCTTCTACTTGCATACTGTGTGACCCTGAACAAGTCACTTAACCTCCTTGTGCTCCCAGGTCACTCCTGTAAAAAAGCTTTCAGCTTAGTGTGCTATACCAGGTTAAACAACTAAATAAAAAAAAAAAAAAAATTCTCCCATTACTGCAGTTTAAATAGCAACCATTATGACATTTTCAAAACTAAACAGCAAAGAATGAAACATAATATTGGACTTAATTTATGTCTGTCATCTGGATAACATTTTATGTGGAACTGTGTTATTTTTTTGTGTATGACATTATTTCACTCTTGTATTGATGCCAGAAAAGTTAAAAAGTAGAAACCAAATTGACATGTAGAAACCACCTGTTTCCAAATCAACATCCTCCATCCCAGCATTAAGCCCTGACCTGCATACTAAATACATCCCTAACATACATTAAGTGAGGCCCCATCTAACCACTATCATTTTAACAACTGCTACTGACTGATCTGACCACCAGTTAAATAATACAAAATGAATTGTTTGCTAATCCGGATCTCAGCAATGGTCCATTTTCAGCATAGTTCACTTGAAACTCTCATGTCAATGAGTTGATCTTGAATAGTTTGTTTGTGTTTATTTTTTTTTTAATTAGCAATATACTGGCAGAACACATTGTGTTCTTCTGCAACAGTTTGCCAGCTCAAGAGCTACTCTTATGGAAGGCTTTTAAAACTCACTTGTAACATGGCAATTTATGTTTCACTGAAATACAACAAATCAATTGGACAAAGTACCACACATGACCAAAGCTGAGGATGACATTAATCCCCTAGTAATGTCTGCTCCAAGTTGTAGTACTTAAAGCAACCACTGTGAAATCGCCAGCAAGTAACATGGGGATTAATGCTGTTCTGAACATTTGTTGTATTTCAGGGGAACAATAATTGCCCAATTACAAAGACCATGTTTTCTCCCACTCACTCACCAAGTAGAACTCTGAGTATCCAATGAAATAGAAACAATTGTCGCCATCTGTCAAAATTGTCTAAAATATTCAATTATACCTGTTCTCCTGATTGACGTTCCTGTCAATTTGTTATGCTCCTCTTAAGATAGTTCCAGCACTTCGGGGTGTTTACTGGCCCCTCCCCCCCACCGCATGTCAATAAGCAAAGTCATATCCATTTGCCTGCCCACCCGGTATGACTGTTGTGCGGAGTGGCAATGGCAGGTAAGTGGTAGCCCCATGCAGGACTCCTCCACAAGTTTGCCTGTCTTCTTCCTCTTCACCATCTGCAGCCACAAGAAAGTGCTTGGAGTACCTTCCACACAGAATAAAAAAACAGAACGCCCTTCTCCAGTGCTAGCAACACATTCCAAATGACTGTATCATTATTTATTGGCACATTTGATCACTCCCAGTTGCAAATGCAGGGCTTCCAGATCTATACATATTCCTGCATTTTACAGGCAAACAAAGGCATGCACAAGAAAATTGTCCCTATTCACTTGTATTGCCAATATGGGAAAACAGGGAAGCATATGTAAATATCTACTTGAAGCAATCCTAGGATCCAACATGGCATTAGACACTACGGCCCAGATATTCAAACTGCGCCAGGCTGTGGTGCAAGCTTGGGTGCAGCTCAACTTGGTGGCGCAAGGGTGTGGACTGGGCGATATTCAACAGAGCTGCGCCATGGCTCAGCAGCATTGAATATTGCACCCTGGCCACCCCCAGTGTGCATGGCACAGTGGCACTGCACCAGTGCAAGTGGCCAGAGTGGAGCATGGGAATGCACTGGCGCAATTTCCATTGCGCCATGCACAGCAACCGCGATATTCAAAAGTTGACATGCAAATGGGGGCATAATGCATGCAAGGCACACATGGGGCCATTTGCATGTCATTATACCCATTTCATGCAGGTGCTCGATCCCGATGACTTGCACCTGGTGCCCTGCCAGGCAGCAGCCAGTCGGGGACCGGCGCCTGCAACCGACATGCAGGCATTTGTAGTAAAAAATAATTATTTCTGTCCAATATCCTTCGTGGTCCAGTGGACCGCTGTCTGCTTGATCGTGGGCATCTGTATAAATAAATAAATCCAATATCCCTGGGGGTCCAGTGGACTGCTATCTGCCTGATCACGGGCATTTGTTAAAAAACAGATTGTGCTTCCAATATCCCTGGTGGTCCAGTGAACCAGCTATCTGCCCAATTGTGGGCATTTGTAAAAAAAAAACATATGTCCACTATCCCTGGTGGTCTAGGGGTACCCCCCTCCCCACCGCCCACTGAGCCCCACCTTTCCACTCCCCTCCCGGTCAGCCGGCGGGCGGTAGCACCCCACCCACCTGCCACCCCACCGCCCGCAGACTGACACCGTCGGTAGGGCTGCATGCCCATTGGTTCACAGCATGAGCCAATGGGTGTACAGCCTGTACTGTACTACACATTCCAGACCTGGGAGGAGCAGGGTGGTGGGGATCAGTGGGTGGGTGGAAGGGGGAAATTTCAGACCACCAGGGATATGGATATATGTTTTTTTTGGCAAATGCCCATGATCGGCAGGTAGCTGGTCCACTGACCACCAGGGATATTGAAGCATGCTCTGTTTTTAACAATGCCCGCGATCGAGCAGATAGCTGGTCCACTGGACCACCAGGGATATTGGAAGGACGATCTGTTTTTTAACAAATGCCCACGATGGGGCAGATAGCTGGTCCACTGGACCACTGGGGATATTGGAAGCACAATCTGTTTTTTAACAAATGCCCACGATCGGGCAGATAGCTGGTCCACTGGACCACCAGGGATATTGGACAGGTGTTTGATTTATTTTATTCCAAATGCCTGTGATCGGGCAGACAGCAGTCCACTGGACCACCAGGGATATTGGACAGTTTTATTAATTTTTTTTACAAATGCCCGCGATCAGGCATGGGGGGGGGCCACCAGGTGCAGCCGGAGCTCGGGTGGCCACACAGGTGGCAGCTGCCATGTTGCACCCTGCAATGCTGCAGCTCACCTGTGGGTGGCCATCAGTTGTTCCTTTTTTTTTTTTGATCAACTTTGTGCTGGCACAGGTAGGGATTGTGCATGCATGGCTCTGCACATCCCGGGCTGAATATCAGGCTGTGCAGGGTATGCATGGGCACACACCCCCCCCACCTGCACCTACATACATCACTGATGCGCTCCGGCACATCGGGATTTGTGCCATGTACTTTTCCCTTTTCACACCGGGGCACACCATGTGCAACCCTTTTGAATATCTGGGCCTAGCATTTCAAGAATTTTGTGAGTGGCATACAAATAGATTTATTAAAATTTGTGCCATTTCAAAAATTGTAAAACATGTTAGAAGGTGTTATACTTCAATTAAAAGTGTGGATGTCTGCAGCTCACAGTTGCACCCCCACAGTATAAATAAATATGAGCAGCCTTATGATGTTTCATCTTCAAATAACAGAGTAAAACTCTGCACAATCCCAGAAATTGTTGCTTCTCTTTTATATGTCAATGAATTGCTGAAACCATAATTTTTGACTTGCCTTTGCCATGTTACAAGTGCATTAAGCCACTCTGAAGGAAGCTTCTACTGGAGAATGAATGCATGGTTGGGTGGTTGTAGGCACTCAGCCTTCTGCCTCTTGCTACAACCCCCCCCCCCAAAAAAAATGCATTAATTCCCCAGTAGAAGCCTCCTTCATCATGGTGTAATGCTTACTTGGCATGCATCTGCTGCTCTGTCACAATACAATGCAAGACCTTGTTGCAAGTGCTTGAAAAAAAGTTTTGCAAGGCTTTGTGATGGATTCTGTAACACTTATTTTGAATGTTCAATTTCATTAGTACTGTTGCTGTTTTCTTGCTGTATTTATGACTCCTGCCCCATTTCTCTCAGCAAGTGTGGATAATCATTATAACAGTGATAATGTAATGTATACATCTTTGTAAGGGAAAACTAAGAAAGGTAGTCTTTTCTGCAACTGTATTTTGTTTCTCATGTGTGAGTTCATCCAAACCATGGGTCCAACTCTGGGTTGAAACAAATTATTCTGTCTCATTTTATGTTAATGCTGGTCTTTCTTTTACCCATATTAACATGTGTAGTCTTTTTTCTTAAATGTATTTATTTTGTCTTTGGACATCTTAAAATTTGCCTAATTTCAATACAACATCTGAATTCTGGCTGTTTTATCCTGTTTTACTTCAGAGATTAGTCTTTTAAGGTAATCATAATTTGATTATGATTGCAAATGATTGCAATAAAAGAGATAGTGGTAATGCATGTATGTTCAGGTTAAATTTAGAACAAAGACTCATGAACTTCCTTGATTTGTCTGAACGTATTGAAGTTGCAGCCATTAGGCTGGCCTGCTGGGTCAGTGGTTGTGCTACTGCACATGACACTGACGACCTGGGTTCAGGAACAAACCTGTGTTGTCAGAAGGCCAGATGGGGGAGGTGAGATGAGCATCCCAGAGGGTGCTCTCCACCTCAGGGAGTTCAGCCTCTGATGCACTACTGCCACCTGGGTGACCACAGGTGGTAGTGCAGTCATAGCAAAGATTCGGGAGGGAGGCTGCTGATGTGCTCTGATGCACCATGCATGCCGGAGTGTGTGCATATGTTGGGAGCTCTTCTTGGTGTCCTGGGGTGGTGAGAACAACATAAAGCATCTCCAGCCAGGTAGGGAAATGGGCAGACATGATGGGTCTAGCATTTCTTGTCTGTCAGCAAGTTCTATGTTTCTTTGTTTCTATGTTTCTGTCACTGCAGGAGGATGTCCATCCCTCACCACAGGCCAACACTGCCTACTGTGGTGCTCTCTTCACCATGCACTGACCAAGTCTCCACGGGGGGTAAGGTACCCCCTTGTGGCCCCACTCTGTGGGGTAAGCCAGGGTATAAAGAGGAGAGATAAGTTCCAGAGAAGGTGAGTAATAGAGCTGGGACAGTGGGGTCCAGATAGATGGGGGCATGTAGAAAGAGGGGGAAAAGCACACTAAATAAGAGAAAAAGAAAAGGAATAATTGGTGTTAAAGTTTTGTTCCCTAATTACAAATTCTGGCTGTAATTTTCTGTTATAAACCATTCAGTTTTAACCCTTCAGCTGTTTCTATTTTAAACAACTCCCTTTCTTTGCTCATTAAGTTCATGAATTGGTATTCCATGTGGATGTTAATTTAGACTAGAATTCTAAACCAAAATCAGTGATACTTAAAGCTGGGTCATTCACTATCATGGTTGAACTAACTGATTAATACAACTCCAGTACTAGAGTACATTTTGCCATTCCGAATAGTTCCTCAATATTTTATTTAATTTTTATATCCAAGCCTGATATCTTTTCTGAAACAGCTGTTCTTCCCAGTGAGTTCAGCGATCATGCAGTTTATAGCTTGTAAAATGAAAAGGGCTTTCATTAAAGTTCCCTTTAAGGAAGTCAGTTTTAGATCTATGAGATAATGTGATTATATAAAGTTTGCAAATAATCTGTTTTCCATTAACAATAACAGAGTGTTCTTAATTCCCATCATTAAAAATGCCTGGACGCTTTAGATTAATTTTTAAACATTTTGTAATGGAAGGAGTAGCAACTGCAGGACCTCCAAGAGGAGTTAAATTTCCTGCAACTCCAATATGCAGGGGTATAATTTGCTACTGTCCCAAATAAAGGTGACCCAAGGGAAAATACAAAATATGTAGACCAATTAGACAGAACAGACACTACTCTGGCTCAGACAAACTTAATATGAAGGTGGTAAATGAGCCTCCAAATTGTTGGCACACAGATTGCATCAATGGTATGTGCTTATACTATTTCACAACGTATGGATCCCATTTCAGGACGTGTCTCTAGCAAAACATCAGGCATTTTATCCAGCCTTTGAACTTATTACCGAACTATTTATTCATAAATGGCAGCACCACAGGAGAAGTCCATAAACACGTTTCTAGATGGCCTTACCCTCCCTAACCTCACAGAACCTCAGTTGGTGACACTTACAGCACCCATCACTTCTCATGAGGTAGTGGCTTTGGCTTTTATTAATCCCTAAAAAATGACAAGAACCCTGGGCCTGACTGCTGCAGTGCAGAATTTTAGCACTGAAACCCTTTCATAATTTGCTCTTGGGTACTTTCCAGGACTGCCAGGAAGAAGCTTCTTGCCCTGATACTTGGTGATATGCAAAAATTTTGACCATTCTTTTTTTTTTCCATATAGGTTTTTATCCTACTGTGGTGGGCCACAGCTGCTTGTCCACCAACCCTACCAGACTCTGGGGTTTTTCATCTTGAACACAATGCATGTCCCAGCAGACCCCCAGAGCCAGCTTGGAGGCATCATCCTGCTGCGGCCCCTGATTTTCCATATTTTGTCCCATCCCCAGTTACCTGGAGCCCCAGACAGAGAGGCACATGTGCTTGGAGGCGTGCCTGTGCCCTCTTGCTCTGGTGATGACCTCTTCCTCCCACCCCACTAGCCTAGTGCCCTGGTTCCCTCAGCTTGCACTGGCCCCTGGCCTCCACTGCGAGGCAGTCAAGAGCCGAGGGAAGCACAGTCCCCCACCCCGGAGAGGAAAGCTGCCAGTTGGCATCTCAGTCCTGCACTGCTGCCCCCCCATGCTGTAATCTAATAGCCCATGGTCATTCCTGAACACAGGTCACCAGCGTGGTGAGAGGTAAGGCATCCAGCGCCTCAACCCTCTGTGCCATCACGCTGGAATTTCAACCATTCATAAGCTGGATAGGGACTCCACTAATGTGTCCCTGATTTTGGTCCTTTGTCCCTGATTTATGAGGCAGGAGGTTGAGAGGTACGTGTTTCCCCATGTCATCTGGACTCCCTGAAAGTAACCACACCACAACGTCTTGGTTGAAACTACCTTTATTTTGAGCAGATTTCCATCCGTACATCTTTATAATCATATCCAACAATTCCATACTTTTAAACCACCACCACTTTACATATTTTCACATATTTATTTCATACCATTTTAAGGGGGCTGTCCCTTTATTTGCAATTTTCTAAAAACTCAGTCCTTTATTTACATTTTTTTTGTCTTCTTCTTGGCTAGATTTTATGTCCCGGCACCTCTCCAACTCCTGGTTCTCTCCCTGGGGTTGGATGTCCCACCTGATCCCCAGCCCTGCCCCCGGGTTGACTACCCCATGAGGGCCCTCCCTGCCCAACAGATATTTTTCCGGCTGGGCCCCGTTTTCCCCCAAAACATTGCTCTCCTCAGCAAACCCATGTCCATGCAAACCCTTAACCCAATGCCCTCATATGGCAACCCATAACCTTTGCACTTCTTTTCTGCTTAACTTTATCGTGCCTAATTTTTTGGGTGAGTGGGAGGTAATTTCAGCTGAACTGCAGAGAATAGAGGGTCTCCTGTTCTCTTCAGCCCCTTATCTAACCCCTTAGTAGCCCCTCCCCTTCCCCTCATGTGACCGATCCCCTTACCTGTCACTCACCTGTCTAGTCCCTGCCCCTTTCTGACCTCATCATCCCAGCCTCTCCTCCAGCCCCCCAATTATTTCTCTCCTTAGCACCTCCCCTCTTCTCTAATTCTATCCTTCACTCTACTCTACTTTCAGGGATAACCTGACAATCCAGGTTGCCCTTAAAAAGGCAACCTCTGTCATCATCATCTGGACTCCCTGAAAGCAGCCACACCACAACGTCTTGGTTCAAATGACATTTATTTTGAGCAGATTTCCATCAATACATCTTTATAATCATATCCAACAATTCCGTACTTTCAAACCATCACCACTTTACATATTTTCACATATTTAATTCACACCATTTTATGGGGGTTGTCCCTTTATTTACAATTTTCCAAAAACTAAGTCCTTTATTTACATTTTAATTTGTCTTCTTCTTGGCTCTGGTGTATGTCCTGATACCTCTCCAAATTCTGGTTCTCTACCTGGGGTCAGCTGTCCCAACTGATTCCCAGCCCTGCTCCCCCTGGGGTGACTATCTCATGAGGGCCCCCCCCTTCCTCCACCATATATTTTTCTGCCTGGGCCCCATTTTTTCCCACTAGCCCATATCCAGCCCTAGCGATGGACTATGGGCTTCCCCCATTGAAAAACGACATAGCCCCCCCAGCCCCCACCATTTTTCTATGGTCTCTCAAATTCCTACTTGAGTCCTGTGTTGCCTACTCTAGACATGTGTACCCCATCCATTCTGTACATCCCTGGCTCATCATGTGTGATGACTCCATGCCCTATGTAGATACCCCCAAAAGCCTTGGTCCATCCTGCCATTTTTCTGTTTACTAGCTTGCAAGCTTTTTCCACCACCTTCACATTCCTGACCTGCTGCCATACCCTTCTGGACAATATCTCTGACCACCCTATGGTCACCTGTGGCCACCATGTCATTATGAGCCCCCAAATCAACTTGTATTTTGTGAACCAATACCACCCATGGAGTGTTTCCCAGATCATTCCCTCCAGTGTGAATAATCAGTAGATTGGGTAGAGGCCATGCCCTTCTTTTTTCTTCCAGTAGTGGCAATATCTAGGCCCAGCAATAGCTTCCTCACCCCTTTCCACTTGATCCTGGTTTTGTCGGGGTCTTGCCGCAATTGACTTCCCCCTTGGGTTGATAATGCCCACATCTCAGCCCAATGTATGAATGAATGTCTGACCATCTATACCACAAACTGTCGGTCCCCATCTGAAAATTATGAAAAACACATGTTAGAAACTACTTCCTGATGTACCTTCTGTAAGCCTGTGATGTACATCTTCCTGCCCTTTTGATGTCCTCAGAGCTCTCACCCTATGCTGCGAGCTCTGATGCAGCTCCTGTCCTGAATGAATGTGATGCAAAGAATCTGGATCTTTGCCTATGAAACCAATCCCTTTTTAAGTACTGCTGTGACCTGGTAAGCAGTAGTGGGTGACCCATTCCTGTGTTGCAATAAACAGCCTTTCCTGCTTGGTCTAACTTCCCTGTACACCTCTAGGCTGGAGACGGCGCAATGTGCTCCCTCCCATCAGTGCCTTTCCCACCTTGATCAATTTTGGACTGTTGCAGCCAAATGTACACCCTGTCGCAAGCCCAAATGATGTCTTTCCACTGCAACTGCCCATCATGGTCAGCCTTGTTTTTTGCAACCACCTCGCTGACTCAGAAAGCCCCCTTCTGCATTACTAAAAAGATTTCCTCAAATAGCCTCTCCTAATAGGCTGAGGTGCAGACCTGTTTGAGGCTGCCCAAAAGTTTGCTGAACAACTCCTCCCCATCAACCTTCTTCTGTCTAACCAACGTCCTTGTAACCTAACCTAACCCAAACCTGTTACATTCCTCACACTGCCGGTGTCCTGATGGGGTGTACCCACCCATGTAATTGGTATATCATGCCAATTCCGGCTAACTGTAGCCCCATGATGGATCCTGCCATCCCTGCCTCCCATCTGCCTACCATATACCTCATGATCTGGGCTTCTGATATAGGGCCACTTACCTCCGACTCAGCCCTCTGTCAGAACTCCTGTAAACCCCGCCATGCACTTTCATAGGCCCTCAGCATATTGGGAGCACAGGCATTCCGAAAAAGGAGCTGGGCTTGGTCCATCCAATCTCCCATAGGTGTGGTGGTACCTGTGTTCTCTGGGCAGCTGTCCCGGGGCAAACAACTGGAATCTGTCCAACTGTAAATGTGAAAGACTGTCAGCTATTGTGTTCCTTGCACCTTCTATGTGCCTTGCCCTAAAATACACGTTCAGCCTGAGTCCTTCCAGCACTAGTTGCTGTGCCATCCTCTAAACTGCCTCTGTAGAGCTTGACTGTCTATTCAGCATCTCGACCACTGCCTTATTGTCACATCTGAATATCACTCTCTTGTTATGTAGGCACTCTCCCCATACCACAATGGCCACCCAGATGGGAAATGCCTCCAAAAACATGATGTCCTTCATCAGCCCTAGTTCTACCCATTTTTGGGGCACCTTTCAGAGATCCAGTCCCCCTGGAAATATGCCCCCATCCCATGCCCCCCATTATATCTGTGTACAGTTCCAACTCATTGCCCAGGAGTCACTCTTCCTGCCAAAATGTAATGCCATTGTAATGTGTTAAAAACTCACCTCATGCCCTTAGGTCCTGTTTCACGCCCCTGTTGATATCCAACCAGTGGTGGGGTAGCTTTGCTCTTGTCATGGCCCTAGCCAATCAACATGTGAACACCCTGCCTGGTGCTACTGCTCTGCAAGTGAAGTTTAAATGCCCAAGCAACTGCTGTACCAGTTTCAAAGACATACTTCTCTTACCTAGGACCCCCAATGAGCTCCCTGAGCCTACCCACCTTGTTGGCAGGTAGACAGAAACACTTATGCCCCACATTCACCTCAATACCCAAGAATTCCAATTTTCTGTCTGGACTTTCTGTCTTGTCCCCCACTAGTGGCACCAACAGTTCTCTGCACATGTCCTCTAAATCATGCAGCATCAGTTAGGAATCCTCCCTCCCATCACCTATCAATAAAAAATCATCCAGGTAATGCATCACTGCCTTGTGCCCTTACCTGTCCATGAAACCACACTACAGCCAGGTGCTGAATGTTTTGAATGTGGTGCATGCTACTGAACATCCCATGGGCGTGGCCTTATCAAAATAATATTACTCTTTAAATTGGAAACCCAACAAGTCTCAATCCTCCACCCTGATCGGTAACAATCAAAAAGTGGCATCAATGTCTATTTTTGCCAGCCAGGCACCAACCCTCACCCTAATCAGTTCTACAGCGCTCTCCAGTGTAGCATATGATATCATGCTTTTGTCTGGAGCAATGGAGTCGTTCACCAAATCTCAGTCTGGATAGGAGAGGTGGTGAATAAGCTGGAACTCCCTCTGGTTGTTTTTTTTGGTACTAAACCTAGTGGAGAAACCCTCAATAGCGGGAAGGGCAGTGCTGCAAAAGGGCCAGCTACCCTGCCCTCTGTCATCTCCTTTTGTATCTTTTTTCTGAACCAAACTCTCCTTCCCTTTTATGGACCCTAAGTTCTTTGTCCTCATACTTTTTCTAACCCCGGTGTAGTGGAGACTGAAACCTGTCATGAAACCTTGCCTCAACATCTCTTTGGCTTCCAAATCTGGGTATCCTTTTGTCTATGCATATATAATTTCTACCTTTATGGAGGAGAAGACCCTCTGGAAACTTCTCTCGGCTCCCTTGTCCCCTAGTATGGCCTCATCTCCCCTGAAACTCCCGCTCCTTTACTGTCCCCTGTGGCTGTTACCCTGCCCCATGTATCCTCCCCACTACCACCTCAAAAGGACTTCCCCTGTGCCTGGTACCCAGGTTTGTCCACCTGCGTTCAGCATCATATCACTAGGTGGAAACCTCCACGCATCGAGCATATATGCTTGAATTTACAGCTGACGCACCTGTATGAAGTCTTATTGTGGGCTCAACACATTTTTGCTAGTGTAGATCCATTTCAATTTTGCCCTTCACTGCCTGCCCCCCCTTGAGCTGAAAGGGTTCTTATCCACAGCTCAATCAACATGGCATCCCATCAGATGTCCCTGTGGGATGCCATCCATTGGCGAAACATTTCAACGTACATCAGTCACCCGTACCCACCTTTCACTCTCTAAGCATCCCTGATTATGGCTGAGTATGTCAGCAATGGTATTGCTAGTTTGGGCTTCTTTTGTAATAGGATTGAAATGCATGAAGCCTACTATCCATACCCCAGAAGTCTTCCCCTTATTAGTCATGCCCTCACTGGTTTTCCACACTATGGTCAGTACCATCGCTGTTTCCAAGTTTCCTACCATCTCCCTTTGCTTGTATTTTTTGGCCGCATCTTTGTTGACTAAAGCAAGCATGTCCACAAACTCACTTTTCCATATCTTGTCTTTTATAGATTGCTGAACATGGTCTCCCAGAGTCATACTGGGTGGCCCCCTCCCCCCCTTGGCTACCCATTTCCCCTCATGCTAGTTCTTTCTCCCCTTTTTTCTACCCTTTTAATTCCTGCCAGGCTTTATCCATTTTCTCCCAATCTTTATCCCCTTTTTCCATCATAATACCTGCCAGGTAGTCTTTTAGGCTACTGCTCACCGTCAGATCTATGGACGTCTCCTTACCAGGGTCAGGTTGTGACTCCCCGCCCTCTCCAGGGTTATTCCTCATCACCCTCTTCTTTGGTGGCTTCTTCTGCAGTGGCTGATCATTTCTCTTTGCCTCCTGCCTTTCTTTGTCCTCAGCCTCTCTGAACTTCTTGATGAGAGACTGGACCTGCTCCATGAGCTCAGCCACCTTCAATGCCAATTGGTCGCTGGACTTCCCTTTCTGCTGCAAAGCCTTTTTGGATGCCATCCAGTAATTATACAAAACATATCATCAGACCTCACCTCCCAGCATAAATCATAATTTTTTTGGGGGGACCCCTTGCCTTGTACCCCTTGGTGCCCTCACACCCCCCCAGATTAGCTTGCCATGTGTTTCTGGACTACACCTTCACTATCTATATTTTTTCCTTTTTGTTTATCCATTTCTGTGTGTGTGTGTAGGCTTGCTACCTTGGCTTATTGGTTCTCCCAGTTCCTGGTGTGGGGGGGCTAACCTCTACACCACCTTTTTTGTTGCTGTGTCTTTTTATTTTGCTTCCTTTCACTGTTCCTCCAGCCTTCTGCATGGTCCATCCCCCTTTGTTCTCGGTACTTATGTTGTTTGTTTTTTTTGAAAAGTAAAAATATCAGGCTGCATGGCCAAACCCAGCAGGCTGCCGTCCAGTCTACTAACTGCTCCTCTTATTGTCTGGTTGTGACCTGGCGTCACCCCCCCCCCCCCAAATTTGTACTTCTAACATCTCCTTCATTCTGCTTTTCTTGTCTTTAAACTCCCACACCAAGATGACGACCCCAGATGACGTCACTCAGGCTCTTGAATGTCCTCCCAGGCAATGCTGATGTCACCTCGCCCCGCTAGGGGACTTCACAGCCTGTCCTGCAGGCCTCGATGTCGCCTGTGCTGTTCATTCTTCCTTCCCACCCCCCAGACTCTTCCCACCACTCTCTTGTGTCCCTCATTTTTGCATTATATAAAATGTATTTCTTTCATTTTTATTTTTTGACCCCTACCAAATGCGGACCTTCTCCTGCACCTATTTGGCTACCCCTCAGACCGGGCCTGGTAAACCTCCCCTCCCTGCCACCTCTACCTCTGTGTGTAAAAACGGAGGGGGATCTGTCATGTGTATCCTCAGCCCCAGGCCTCTAACCAGCCCAGACACCCTTCTTGGATGCACACCACTCCAGCATGTTGCACATGCCACCCCAATAGACCCATTACACCCTGTGCATCCTCCTACTCTTATGGATTCCTCCTTCCTTATATATATATATATATATATATACACATATATATTGTTTGTTTGTTTTATTATTGCCCTCATCCCACACGGATCATCCAGTCCTAACATGTGCTGTGAGCACTTGATGTGAGTTTAGGGCCTGGGAGAGCCATTGCGGTTTCCAGCCGCTATCACATGGCTCCCTTTCAGCCACGTGGAGTCCCACCAAAAGAGCATCTGAAGCACTCGCTGAACCAAAACCCGGCCTGAATTATTTAACTTTTCTTCTTTTTGTTTGTTCTTTACTTGCTTCCCCAACGTGACCGCCTAGCTAAACAGGAGCGTATCCAGCATCACACAGCATGCAGCTCCGGCGCACGCTGTCAAGCCCAACGTGTAACCTGTGATCTACAATTTTCCTTGTCAAACCATTAATTCGCAGCACATTAAAAACCTATCTTCCTACGGGTGATGATTGAAAAACAAAGCTAATAAGCTACCCCTGTTTCAAAAGTGCACATTTCTGTCCAAAACTCACTGTAGGGCAGAAACTTCCACAAAGAATCAAAACTGCTGTAAATTTAAGCAGGCATTCAGCTGCCACCCATCCTTGTAGCATGGTAGCGGTCTACCATGCTCCATGCAGTTGAACTAAGCCACATTATCACAGCTTTTTTTCCTTCAGCGAATTAACATAGCATCTCTTACATTTTATCACCACCTTTTATAAATCACTTGATCTGTAACATAAACCAACTTCTCTGGAAAATAACAATCAGCAGCATAATTAATCTAAACCTAAAACTTTCTTTCATATAACACAGAATAGGACCAAAATGTCCCCAGTTGTAGTTATTTCACATACTTTGTTGGCTATTTTCCCCTTTGCTAGGCCCCAAGACCTACCCACCTTACCTGCTAGAAAATCTGCTCAAACCTTAACAAAGACTATCGGTGCTGTTAAGGAAACCAAATATCAGTTTCAGCTGAACCACAGAGAAGAGAGGGTCTCCTGCTCTCTGCAGCCCCTTATTTACCCCCTTAGTAGTTCCTTCCCTGCCCCTCACCTGACCAATCACCTTACCTGTCACTCACCTGCCTAGTACCTGCCCCTTTCTGACCTCATTATCCCTGCCCTTCCTCCAACTCCCCCACTATTTCTCTCCTTTGCTCCTCCCGTCTTCTCTAATCCTACCCCTTAATATCCTCTCCTTTCAGGAATTACCAGACAACCCAGATTGCCTTTAAAAAGGCAACCTTTATTAGTGTATTTTTCTTTTCCTTATGTTCCATGTTTTAATCCCTTCATGAGCGGTTCTTCTCTGATGATGTCATACATCAACAACAAGTCCCTCCTTTTGTGTCTGTCCTCCAGGAAGGCTAGGTTTAATCTCTTGAGTCTGTCCTCATACACTGAATTTTTATGTCCTTATACCAGTTTTATAGCTTTTTACTAAACCCTATCAGTTTCCTTCTTGTCACTGTCTAAGTGAAGGTGACAGAACTGGTTACAAAAGTCCAGGTTTGGGTGAACTGGACTTCTAAAAAGCAATAACTACTTTTTCATTTCTCAATCTAATGGTCTTCCTAATAGAGCCAGACATTTTGTTTGCTCTCTTGAAGATCACACAACACTGCTCAATGTTATTTAGTGTGCTATTTATAAATATAGAAACATAGAAACATAGAAGTTGATGGCAGATAAGGGCCGCAAGGACCATCCAGTCTGCCCATTTCTTTTTCTACCTTATGAATGTGCCATTGGCCTTTGCTCTGTCAATGGCCTATCTATTCATACTCATTTGTATTGCTCCCTTATGTCTATCCCATGACTGTTTGAAGCCCTGCACTGTATTCATATCCACCACTTCCCGAGGTAGGCCATTCCATGCATCCACCACCCTTTTTGTGAAAAAGAACTTCCTCACATTACCCCTTAATCGGCCTCCCTCTAATCTCATGTTGTATTCCTAAATCTTTCTCACTTGACATGGTACCCAGTTTATGAACATCAAAGAAGCAGTTATTTAGAAACATAGAAATGTAGAATTTGACAGCAGATAAGGACCGCTGGGTCCATCTAGTCTGTCCATTTTTCATACCCAGTGCTTAAACCGCATTCCTTACCTGTCCTGCAGCTTCCCCTTTCTTCCCTATTGTTAGTGTTCCTTTATGCTTGTCCCACACATTTTTGAATTCCCTCACTGTTTTTGTACCCACTGGATCTGCTGGGGGGCTGTTCCATATATCCACCACCCTTTCATTAACAACATACTTCCTCACATTACACCGGTGTTTACCCCCTAGTCTCATATCATGTCCCCTTGCTCTTGAACAACTTCTTCTCCCAAAGATGCTACCCTCTTGTGCCTTATTGATACCCATGAAGTACTTGAAAGTCTCTATCATATCTCCCCTCTCTCTTCTCTCCTCCAGTAAATACATATTGAGATCTTTCAGTCTGTCTTCATATGGCTTCTGATGCAACCCCTGCACCATTTTAGTTGCCCTTCTCTGCACCGCTTCCATTCTTTATATGTCTTTCCTAAGATGCAGCCTCCAGAACTGGACACAGTACTCCAGATCAGGTCTCACCAGTGGTCTGTACAATGGCATCACCACCTCCTTTTTAGGGCTGCAGTGGGTGAAGCCCTTTAGTCCTATTGCTTTCAAAAAGGACTCCTGCATTCCTTGCATTCTTTCTAAAGGAACAACATGCCAGACTTACTCCACAGTCACCTCGGCTTGTACTACACTGTTTTTTTCCTTGTATCTGGTCACACAGAGATACTGTACATTCTTTTTGTCAGCCCCCCATCTCATTAGTTTACCCCCCCCCAACCACACAGTGTCCCTGGAGCTGTACATGGAATATCAAAGTCCATGTCCACTGAGTTTTTCTCTTTTCCTGCTCGACTCCTCCATGAAACAATCACTGCTCAGTAGAAAAAATAGCATGTTTCAGATTACATGATGGAGTTTAGTGTATTTCGCACCTCTGTGTTCAGAAAGCACCATACCTTGCATGCTGCTCAGTTATGGATACACTGTGAAACCCTCCCTGGATTCTGAAATGTTTTGTTGTTGTCGGTCACTTGCTTCATCTCCCTCTGTCAATTGCAGGAGAGAGAAAGAGAGAGAGAGAAGGAGAGAGAAATGCAGTTTCAGCTGAGTCTGTCCCTTGCTGTGTGTGTGTGTGTGTGTGTGTGTGTGTGTGTGTGTGTGTGTGTGTGCATGTGTGTGTGTCTATCTCTGTCTCAATCTTTCTCAGAAACATTCCTTGGCCCCAGTGAAAGGCTCAGAACCCAGCAGTCGCTACAGATACTGGAGACAGTTGTCTCCCCCACTCCCCTTGAAACAAGACCTCTTTTGCCCGACTTCACAGTCTCTGTAAACATTTCCCTGATTGTCATGCCAACTCGGGAATGGTTTTGCAACCCACACCCTGCACCACTGAATTGTTGCTTACTGGCTGACAAACACCCAGGGGAACAGAGGGATCTTACCAGTGTGCTACCTGGGACAATTGGGGAACCAGTGGAGTGTTAGCAGATAGAATATTTGTACACACATCCACTGGTTAGGCAGTGTTCTTTACTTCTGGTCAGTCATGCAGTGATGTACAGGAGAGACAAAGCACTGCCCGCAGCTGCTCCTCATCACTGTGCAGGTAAGGATCTGTTGGGGGGTACCGGAGCACTGGGGCATTGGGAGCATGGGCAAGTGCGTGCAGGGGGAGGAGGGTGATTCTAAAGGGGATGGCAGCAGCAGCACCACAGAAGGAACAGAGTGGCCAGATACCTAGACAGATGGTGAGCCGAGAGACCGGAGACCAAGCAGGAGTTCAAAGCTTGCTGTTGTTCATGTTGCAGCAAATGTAACAGTTTATTTATAAATAACTCTATGGCTAGTATGATACATGTATGATACATGTAATTATCATTCTGCTTTTGGTGTGTGCAGGTTAATAGGACTGTCTTCGTTAATTCATTTTTCCATGTTAAAAACTTTCTTTTTTTGTTTTTGTTAAGAAGACGCACACAGTAATGTATACAATCACATGCATAGCCAGGGATCAGACCGCAACATTTCGTAAGGACCTTGAATAGGGTGCAATAAACATAAATGTCCTGGTATAACTAGATAGAAGAGATATAGGTTTCCTGGTCAACAGATAACCAATTATTAGTGATTCAGCTAGGGCAAAGTAGCATTGGATGGAACCAGAGTATAGTCCAATTTAAAACATTATAGCAAATCTAGAAAGGATATTGCATTTCCATCAGTAAAAATGCAAAAACTTTAACCTGTGAGACAAGAAGGGTCCACTCAATCGGAGCCTGCATTTGAGGAGATACTGGTGCATCTACAACCATGTACCTTAACAAGTAACAACTCTATACAAAGAATAAAGGAAAACATAAAATAAAGAACAAGGCAATCCATTATAAAAGGAGGAGGAGTCCATCTTAAAAGGATATAAACTGTAGCAAAAAAAAAGGAGGGGATAGGAGGAGTTGGAGGGGGACCAGTGAGAGCTAAGGGGGCAACCTAAGGGGGTGCCTGGAGCAAGTGTCATGACAATATTCTGAATCCAGATAGGGCCACCAGCATACTTCAGATTGGGGGATTGAGCCCACAGCAAAACTGGATAATCTCTCAAAGATGGCTCCTTGGGCTACCACTGACAAAAATTCCAGAAACGTTGGGATCTCAGCGGATTGCCACCTCATCAGAATAAGTCTTTTAGCAATGGTGCCTATTGTGGTGATCCATTTGGCCCTGGGGCATTGTTTTGGTGTGGATGGAGGTCCACAGCCCAGAAGAAGAAGAGAGGGGTCAGGAGAAAGCATGGGAAATAGCTCTCGGCACATATCCTGGACTGACAGCCAAAATTGTTGAAGGGGTGGGCAAGTCCATAAAATATGAAACAGATTTGCCCCTTGTGATCCACATCTTCAACATTTATTGGACGGTGAGAGACCCATGCATTTAAGTGTAGCAGGGTCCCGGTACCACCTATGGAGTGTCTTATTCATTATGAGGTGTGTCCATCCATCCCGACATGCCATGTGACTTCTGGCCCACCCATGCGACCATTGACGATCCAATAGATTGGTCTGTAAATCTGTCTCCCACTTGGCCCTGGCAGATGGAGTTGGATCTGTCATAGAATCTCTAAGGGCTGCATAGATAACACTAGCTCTATCCCTGTAACGTTTCCCCCAAACTTCAATGGGGTGGGAAGGTGGAGGTGGTAAAAACTTTCTTTTTAATATTTTGGAAAGTAAAGTGTTAAATAATCCTTTTCCATCACTTCATTTGGTTTAATCCTTTAGAGAGGTTTACAGATTTATTGTTCACCCTAGAGAATTTTTTTTCCATTTTTAACGGTCATTGTTTTTCATCCTTTACTATTTGGATAGCTCCTCCTTCTCATAGGAATTTCAACTAAACATGGTATATAATACATGATGAAATATATGTGTGTAATGTTATGTCCCGATATGATGGTGTTTGAATAAAGCTACTGTACATCCTGTATATTTACTTGTGGAATATAAAATTCAAAAATAGAAAGTTAAAATAAAGAAAAAGAACTCCAGCATCAGAAAAACAGACATACTGTATAATTTTCCTTTTGAATCATAATGGTCTGAAAATGTGGAGATGCTTCTGGGGGTGCTAGTCACTCACCACCCTCAGTCCTGTTTTTTTTTTTTACTTTCTTTTTGTAGCTCCATTTTTCTCCCCTTGACTTTGACTGGTGCATCCTGCCATTCCCCACCGAGCCTCTCAACCTGAGAAGCCCCTCAAGCCCAGTTAAACTGTTGGTCTATTCTTTGCCCTTTAAAGGTTGTGGTATCCCTGGGGGAGTCTCAAAACATTAAATACAGACCTAGGCTAGATGCAGAGCTGACAAATGAGTGGCAGGGTCCTCCAGATCTTACTTTGGCATTGGGGGTGGGGCAGACTTTATTTGATCAACTTTCCTCATATATTCACCCTGAAATCTCACTGTCTGTCCTTCATTGGGCATAGACTATACAGTATATAGAATAGTGTATGGTCAACCATACACAGCAAGTCTGTGTTCCCATCGAGGGACTGTGATGACAACATAGAGTCCTCGAGAGTGAAGCTCGAGAGGTCACTATGTTGTCATCACAGTCCCAAGATGGAGATATGGACTTGATGTGTATAGTTATTTGTAGCCCAAGATTGTGAAGAACAAACAAAAATAGCGAGGCTGTGATGCTGGTTTTAAGTTACTTAGAAGCATGTAATAGAGAACAATCATTAAAACATCAATGTGCAAGTGTACAAATTCATAACTTTCCATTAGAACGGTTGCAACAATAAACAAGAAAAAACAAGGGATTCTTATGTCCTAAATAAAGCAGTGCCTTCTAAAAAAACTTGCTTGGCAATGGTCACAGCAATAATGAGAACAAACAAGGTACTTTTATAATACGAATTGTTGCTTTTAGAGAATTGGCCATCAATTAAATCAGTTGTATTTTACGTGAATAGCAAGAGGCTACTTCAATTAATAGCAGATCTTACTATTCAGGCTGCATCTGAAAGAGAGAGAGGGAGATTTCCTTACTTATTAATTACTTATTTACATCCTGCCTTCTCCTCTGCCCCCACTCCCCTAGGAGATAGTCTCTCAGGTTACCACTGGCTGTCTGAATTAATTAATTAGACAAACTTAGGCAATGTTTTCTCTGGGGAGGGATTGTAGTTATTTACTTACCTATTCAGAGTTGCTTAAGTTATATATCACTGCAACTCAACAGCGTTTCTGCTGTTTGCTGTAGTGGTTGATATTAACAGTCACGCTTTGCTGAAAAATGCTGTTTGGCCCAAATGTTACACCAGGGACCATTGCAGCTAGGGGGCTGTTTGGCCACCGAACAGGAACTGATGCAATTCTGTTTTCTGCCCAATTGCTGGAGAAGTTAGTGGATTAAGTATTTGAGGCTGAGGCAGAGTACTAGCAGATGCAATTTCAGTTGCTGTCCCAGAGAAGAAGGGTGAGTTCCTACACTGTTTGTTTTCAGACAGAACGCTGTAAGAATTAATACACTGCAGGTTCCGATGTCCTGAAATTTTTGCAACATCTGTAGGGGGGACGTCATAGTCATCCAGGGTCTGAATAGAAGTTTATGGGTGGAATGGTTTGTTATTTTCTTATTTTCTGGGAGTCCTGCTGCAATTTTCAGTTCAGTTCAGTTCAGTTTATTGTGTAGGGATAACTTCCATTGAGCATGCTCATTCACAAAGAGGTCCCAGATACAAAGTACTAAACATCAGACAGTCAGTACAAGGATGCATCATAGTAATACAGCAGTTATATCATGGTACGTAGCATAGATAGGTTGTAACAAATACGTAGCATCACATGAGAGTAAGTTTACTACCACCTAATAAAACTCATCACAAACAATCCATATAAGCAGTTCTGTACATCATAGAAAAACAGCAGGGGTATCATAGTACATAGAGTAGGTTGGTTATAGCAATACATAGAGATAAATTAGAAGCCTCACTTAACAGTAAGTTTACCGCACCTAGTAAATATCGGAGATAACAACTTACGTAGAATGGACAAAAGGGAAGGAAGGAAGGAAGGAAGGAAGGAAGGAAGGAAGGAAGGATGGAAGGAAGGAAGGAAGGAAGGAAGGAAGGAAGGAAGGAAGGAAGGAAGGAAGGAAGGAAGGAAGAAAGAAAGAAAGAAAGAAAGATGCATGCCAGTATACACAGGAATCTACAAAGACAAAAGGGGAGGGATGGGGAGAAGGCAGACCTGCATGGGAAGCGAAGTGCAGTTGCAGGCCTCAGCAGTGATCTCATGTACCCTACCAACGCACGCTCTACCTGGGAAAAGGGTATGGAGTTTTAGGGTGGCTTGAAGCTTATTCCAAAGGCAGGGAAGAGAAAAGCTTATAGATGCCCTATCAAACCATGTCCAATAATTTGGCACATTCAGGGTAATATATGCATATTTTCTGAGAGTGTAGATGCTAGTTGAGTGTGTGAAGAAGGCTGATATATAAGGGGGTAGCTTATTGAAGAGAACTTTATATGTCCAAGTATAAATGTGCACCATTCTCCTGGTGGATCAGGAGGTCCACTTCATTGCCTCATACAAGGTACAATGACGGGTTCTGGCTTGGGCACTGGTAATGAAATGGGTTGCTCAGTGATAGAGTGTGTCTAACTTATGCAGATAGATGGGTGAGTAATTGTTATAGAGAATATCAGCATAATCAAGAAGAGGCATGAAGGTGGCCTGTATCAGCCTAGTTCTGGAGTCTCGGGAGAATAATGATTTGCTCCTGAAAAAGAAGCCAAGCCTAAATTTCTGTTTTTTTGTGAGACCTTTGACATGTTATGAAAACAATAGGAGTGAGTCGAGTATGAAACCTAAGTATTTAAAGAGATTCACCTCTTCAAGTGAGTCATATTTTATTCTCTCTGATGGTCATGGTACGGTACTACAGGGAGACACCATGCTTATAATTAAGGAGAAAGGACTACTGTGTGACTGGACTTCTCTGCTGGGACTATATTGCCCTCCTTCCCTCCTCCCACCCAAAGCTAGTTCTACTTTTATAGTCACAGGATTTGACTGACAACAGGAATTTCCTGTTTGGGAGCAGGAAGTGAGTGATCACAGAGCCACCAAAGACCCACCATCCTAGAAGGGCAAGAGTAGCTCTCTGGCCCCCTCTAGCTGCTGAAGGTCTGCCTCTGAGCAAGTAAGGGATCTACTGAGAAATATAGGATATTCTTGTCTCAGAACAGGACAATCAGGAGCTTAAAGGGCACACAGGCAGAAAGTAAGGAGAGAGAGAGAAGGAGGAAAAAAACAAAGCAAAAAAAAAACAGAGGAAAGAGTAAGGATTGCAAACAGTTAAGGGGCCAGAAATAAGACATGATTGGAGTGGTGCAGTGCAGTGGCTGTGGAGCAGCAGTCTTCCGGGAGACATTCTGGAGGATGCAGTGTCCCATCTACAGGCACCTCTCTGGGTTGAGGGAGGAGGTTGCTCATCTCCAGGCTGAGTTGGATTTGTGGGACCTCCTCTTCCATCCAGGGACTACCAGTGCCACTGCCATTGCCTCAGAGGTTGCCAAGAAAGAGGAGCGGCTGGACCACAGTGGGCTCAGGGAGGGTGAGGGTGGTGGAACAGAGGCGCATCCTCCAGCTGTACCTCTCCACACCCTATGCCATTCTGGGCAAGTGTGGTTCCTCTATGGAGGCACCGCAGTGGAGACCAAGGAGGATGCTGGGAATCTCCACAAGGAGACCCAGAGGAGGGTGGCAGGGGACCCTGCAGGGGAAGGAAACAACTCCTGGTGGGGGACTCCATTGTTAGGAAGGTAGAACTGGGGGAGGAAGGGGAGAGGGAGGTAAGGTGCCTGCCTGGCACCATGGCTTGGAGGGACAGGGAGCGAATCCTCAGGATTGCTGGAGCAGCTGCACAGGGGAGGGAGCTGGATGTCATTGTCCACCTAGGGACAAATGACCTGGCTAAGAAAGGGATTAGAGAAGTGCAGGATGAGTTTGTGGAATTGGGGAGGGGCCTTAGTCAAGTAGCACGCACGGTAACCTTCTCGGAGGTGCTGCCCATCTATGGCATAGGAGAGCTAGGTGTTCCGCACCATGGGATTCAATCAGTGGTTGAAAACTGGTGTGGAGCTCAGGGATCTGGCTTCATTGGGGACTGGGGTCCACCTGGAGTGATGCAAGCCTATACTGGCATGATGGGCTGCATCTGTCTGGGAGGGAACCATGATCCTAGGTGATAGGTTTAAATGCTTAATTGGCAAGCTTTAAACTAGCCAAGGGGAAGGCACTGAAAGGAGCAGGGAAATCCTAGCCCCCAAAAAATCATGGTGTAGTAAGTGCTGTAAACACCAACATAGAGGTGTCAATAGGAGAAGGCAGGGGTAAATGGAGAAAATTACAAAGGCAAGAAGGACAGGGATGGGGCAGAAAGGAGAAGCCATCAGGAAATGGAGGGTAATGAGTACCAGTGCCAGTAGTCTGGGCAACAAGCCCCTAAGCTGGTGGCCTTGATGGAAGAGGGAAGCCTGGATATCGTAGCAGTCACAGAAACATGGTACACAGAGAACCATGACTGGATGTTAACATACCAGGGTACATAACCTACAGGAGAGACAGGCAGGGAGAAGGGGAGGAGTAGCTCTCTATGTAAAGGAAGGGATAAAAGCAACTGAACAAAAGAGTAAACAGGGAGGAGAGGAGAGGAGGCACTGTGGGTCACATTGGAGACTGGAAAGGGCACCACAATCCGCACAGGGGTTGTGTACAGACTCCCATGTCAGGGGGAGGGAATGGACAAGGATATGATAGAAGGCATTCTTAGAATGGCAGATAAAGGGGAGATACTGTTGATGGGAGACCTGAATATGCCAGATGTTAACTGGAGCACATTTGCTGCAGCCACATTCAAGAGCAGGGCCAGTCTTGATGCCCTACAGGTGGCAGGCCTCGGACAGCTAGTTTTAGAACCCACTCATGAGGGAGAAATCTTAGACCTTGTACTCTCAAACGGGGCAGTAAGAGGATCTCAGATCTAGAAGTGGATTGCCATCTGGGAACAAGTGACCATCAAACAGTGTGGTTCATGTTAAACTCAGCTACAGAGTCAAGCCATACAAAAGTGAGGGTACTGGACTTTAGGAAGGCTGACTTTGGCAAGATGGGAGAGTGCCTCAGAAAAGCACTAGCAAACAGGCTAGAAGGAGATGTGGAGCAACAATGGGAATCATCAAAACTGCCATCACAGAGGCAACAAGCCTTTGTGAAGCAAATAAACAAATCAAACAAAAGAAAAGCCACTATGGTTCTCAAAAGAGGTGGCTGTGAAAGTCAGGAAGAAAAAGATAGCATTCCAGAAGTATAAGGAAACACAGAAGGAGCAGGACAGAGAGCTGTACCAGTTAAGGCAGAAGGAAGCAGGGAGGGAAGTCACAATAGCAAAGGCCCAAACTGAGGAAAAGATCACCAACTCGGTTAAGAAGGGAGATAAAACCTTTTATAGGTACATCAGTGAGCATAGAAAGACAAAGGGAGGAATAGTGAGGCTGAATAGAATGAACGGTGGGTGGGCAGAGGAGGACAGTGAAAAAGCATGGATACTGAATGCATATTTCTGCTCAGTATTCACAAAAGAGGAGGGGGAAGTGCCTAATCCAATTAACAGAAGCACTCTTGATAGAGGGGTCGATCCCAGTCCTTTCACAGAAGAAAGGGTTCTGCAAGAACTCCTAAAACTGAAGGTGGACAAAGCAATGGGGCCTGATGGAATTCACCCCAGAATTCTAAAAGAATTAAGGGGGGAACTAGTGAAACCACTGGCTACTCTTTTAAATAAATCATGGGAGGATGGTGTGGTACCCGAGGACTGGAGGAAGGTGGATGTGATTCCCCTTCACAAAAGTGGGACCAAGACAGAGGCAGAAAACTACAGACCTGTCAATCTGACCTCTGTGGTAGGGAAAGTGATGGAGTCACACCTGAAGGAAAGAATAGTTGAGTACCTAGAGGCCAGTGAGGCACAGGACCCAAGGCAGCATGGGTTCACAGCAGGAAGGTCATGTCAGATGAATTTAATAGATTTGTTTGACTGGGTGACCAAAGTAGTAGACCAGGGAGGGGCTGTGGACATGGCCTACCTAGACTTTAGCAAGGCATTTGACACAGTCCCACACAAAAGATTAATAGTCAAATTAACCAGCCTGGGAGTGGGTCCCAGGTGGTAGCCTGGTAAAACATTGGCTGGACAACAGGACACAGAAGGTAATTGTAAATGGAGTCCACTCTGAAGAAAGAGGGGTTACTAGTGGGTACCGCAGGGTTCAGTATTGGGTCCAGTCCTTTTAATGTCTTCATAAGTGACATTGCAGAGGGACTGAAGGAAAGTATGCCTCTTTGCAGATGACACAAAGATCTGAAACAGGGTTGATACACAAGGAGGCGTGGAAAGGATGAGAAGGGACTTGGCAAGGTTGGAGGAATGGTCAGAAGTATGGCAGCTAGGATTCAATGCAAAGAAGAGCAGAATAATGCACCTGGGAAATAAGAACCCAGGGGAAGAATACACAATGGGGGGGAGGTAGTAACAACAACAAAAAAGGAAAGGGTCCTGTGGGTAATTATATCAGATGACCTTAAGGTTAGCAAGCAACGTGAGAAGGCAGTAGGGAGGGCTGGGGGTATACTGGGATGCATAGGGAGAGGCATCAGCAGCAGAAAACAGGAAGTTGTTATCCCTCTGTACAGACAGTTGGTGAGACCCCATCTGGAGTACTGCGTCCAGTTCTTGAGACCCCATCTCCGCAAGGACATAGACAGGATAGAGGCAGTCCAGAGGAGGGCAACTAAAATGGTGCAGGGTCTGCAAGAGAAGCCTGATGAGGAGAGACTAAAGGAGCTTAATATGTATACCCTTGAGGAAAAAAGGGAGAGGGGGGACATGATAGAAACTTTTAAGTACCTCAGTGGAATCAACAAAGTCCAAGAGGGTAGCATCTTTCAGAAAAAGAGATGTGCAAGAACATGGGGCACAATTTAAAGATAGAGGGGGGCGGTTCAGGGGCAATGTGAGGAAGTTTTATTTCACAGAGAGGGTAGTGGATGCATGGAACAGCCTTCCTGAGGAGGTTGTGGGGTCTAAAACTGTGGGAGAATTCAAGAATGCATGGGACAGACATAAGGCAATTCTTGTGGTGGGTAGGAAGATATTAGGCTGTTGGTTAACTAGGATCTGTGGCCTATCCTGTAGGTAGGGAAATGGGCAGACTAGATGGGCCAAGCATTCCTTATCTGCCGTCAAAGTCTATGTTTCTATGTTTCTATGTTCTGGGCAAGGTAAAATGGAGAGTCTGGGCTGTTCATTGCAGCTGGCCTCTGGGAAGCATATTTTCTGTAGGCGGTGATGGTGTCTCGGTCTCTTCTTGCTGTATTTTTATGCATGCAAGGTTTTACACTTCTTATGTTCCTGGGGTTCTCCCCAGTATGGGTTTTTGTCTGCCGCTCATTATATTCTAAGTTCTACAGGACATTGGTGTCAGTTAGCAGTGACAGATCTCCCCATTTTAGCCGGTACTGCTCCATTATTCTTAGGGCAAAATATAACCCGGAGTTAAAAAAAATTATATTTAACAGTGATGTTGGGTTATTCAGCCCAACTGTTCCTGTGCTGTACAGCAGGTTTATATCATCTTCTGAGAGGGCTTCTGCTGTATTGGACTTATTGCTTTTCCCTTGTTTTTTTAACTACTTCAGTTTTGCTCTCATGGTTCTTAGGGTCTCTATAAAGGGGCTGATTTGCCATGATACATGGAATGGCTGTAACTGTTTCTGATTAAATGCCCATCTATGTTACCTAATATTCCTCGCACTGTACCCACCTCATAATCCCCTCTGTCAACTCTTTTTACAGTAAACACAAAATCTGCCAGCAAGTTGTTGAGCACCTGAACCAGGATTGTGTGCAGCTCCCTGAATTCTCCAGACTTGCTCAGGTAACATTTAACAATTTTGACATCAGTTGCCATTTTTATGTTGGCATGCTTGCACAGCCAACATCTTGTGGCAGTGGGGATTTGGAGGCGTGGTCACTGTTGGGCAAATGCAGGGCACGCACCAGTTGGTGCATCTCTCATTTCCCAATCAGCCTGCATGCCGGCGCCACACCAAGCATACATAATGTGGTGAGCATATCTAAGAAAAGGTCCTCTGTAATCCGAGCAAAGCTCGTCAGATGCAGTGGGCCTTCCCTTGACGTGCTCACCACATTATGCACCTGGTGGCATACTGGCTGCCAAACTGCCAACTTCGGGGGTGCCCAATCCCTCTGTCGGTTACCCCTGCATATGTGCCGACAGGGGAGCTCACTCCCCGTTGGCATAAATCACCCCCCATTGTTAAATGCTGAGGGGGGTGCCCAATCCCCCTCAGCTCGGCCCCCCCACTTGCTTTGTGTGCTGATGGGGGTGCCCAATCCCCGTTGGCATAACATCCCCCCGGGTTGTGTGCCAATGAAGGTGCCCAATCCCTCATCGGCTACAGAACCCTCCCAACAGTTAGGTGGCATGCTGGGAGCCCACCCCAGCATGTCAAATCCCCTAAAAAAAAAAAACTGTCCCGCGATGTCTAATTTTTTTTTTCCCTGTAAAATGAAAATGGTCCCTCGTAGCCTCCCTGCCCCCCACCCGCACCCACCTTCTGTGCACCCTGCCTTCCCACACCCCCCCATACTCCATACTTACCTCCGGAGTCCAGTGCAATGATCTTTGGTGGACCGGGAACACGTCTGCACTCTTCAGATCCGACCGTGAACTGAAGAAATGCCGGTCAACTGTATAATGGAATAAAAAGGTTGTTTTCAACTTTGCTGCATATCTCAGGCATTTTGGGGAATTTTGGCACCAAATTTTCAACATGTGGGTTTTGGGGCCCCTCCTCATGAGTTCTTGCACTGTCATGGTGTTATTTGTCCCACAAGGTGATTTCGCAGTCACTTCATGGAATCACCTTTCGGGGCTGAGTAATAAAATGACAGTGCCACTGTTCATGAGGGGGGCTCTCAAAAAGCCTATGTTGCAAATTTGGTAGGAAAAATCCCCAAAATGACTGTTTTACTAGCGCTCGTTGCGCAGTTGCTACGCACGCTCGTAAGTTAGCGAATTCACAATATTTTCATGCCAGATTCTCAACATTGGCATTTTACCACAACGTCTTGTGAACTGTATAGCTGTCATTTTTCATATCCTGGCCAAAATGTGTTTTCGCACTTCAGGCGCAGAATAGCACAGTCGCGGTGCGAAATCAGCGTTCAGGACACATTGCAAAAATGACAGTGACACTGTTCATGAGCACAGGTCCTAAAATGCCTGTGTTGAACATTTGGTGACAATACTCCATAAAATGACTGTGTTATGAGCATGCGTTGCGCAGTTTGCACGCACGCTCGTAAGCTTGCAAACTTCTAATATTTTCACTCCAGATTTTCAACAGTGCCATTGCCCTGCACCTCCTAATGAACAGTACAGGTGTCATTTTTCACATCCTGACCAAAATCTGTTTTTGCAGTTCTGGCGCAGAATAGCGCGGTTGCTGTGGAAAGCCAGTGTTCAAGACACATTATGAAAATGGCAGTGACACTGTTCATTAGCAGATGTCCTAAAATGCCTATATTGAAAATTTGGGGATGAAAGTCAATTAAATTAGTGTTTTACGAGCGTGCGTTGCGCAGTTGCACGCAGGCTCGTGACTTTGTGAATTTGTAATAGTTTCACTCCAGCTGTTCATCACTGGCATTTTTCCATGCCTCCTTATGAACAGTACAGCTGGCTGAAATGTGGTTTCGCACGTCCAGCACAGAATTGCACGGTCGCTGTGCGAAATCAGTTTTCAGGACAGTTTGAGGAAATGATGGTAACACTATTCATGAGCAGAGGTCCAAAAATGTTTATGTTGAAAATTTGGTGCCAAAAGTCCATACAATGACTGTGTTGCAAGCGTGCTTTGTGCAGTTTCCACACACTCTTGTAACTTTGTCAATCTGCAATATTTTCATGCCACATTTTCATCACTGGCATTTCTGCACACCTCCTTATCAACAGTCCAGCTGCCATTTTTCACAGCCTCCCCATAATGCATTTCCATAGCTGTGGCGCACAATGGCGTGCTCACTGTACAAATCACCTTTTGCGACACATTAACAAAATCAAAGCACTATGCATCTCTAGCTCCGCCACTGCCAATGCCAGCGTGACAACATTCAGCATTGACAAATGCTTGTTTATATTGTCCTAGCATTTTCTTGCTCCTCTATGAACTGCTGCCTTGCGGTTAAACTTTCTAAATTACCGATCACCGTCATTTTTCCATGGTACCGAATATGCTGCTTTGAGTTGTGGTGCTGTCAAACATGATCTTTCACTTCCTGCTCAAAGAAAAAAAAACTGCGACAGCACGTGCTACTTGAAATGCTAAGAAAAGCTGTACTATTGATGTAACATTAGATCGATAGTACAATAGCTTTTTTTTTACCTTTGAACTGTGGTACAACAAGAAATGAAAAGCCACTGAAATCAGTGGACAGTTAAGGAATGCTATATACTATAATGCCATTACTGACTAGTTAATTCTCAGTGGGATATCAGTGGAAACAAGGCACACATATTTCAACTATCATTTTCTGCTTTTCTAGTTCTTAACCTGATTTAAAAAAGGGTAGATAGTTGCATGCTTTAGCTGAAAAATGAGTAAGCATGATACCACCTGCAACATCACCTCAGTTGCCACGTCCTAAACTGTTTTAACTTTTGAAACACTCATAATGAGTTGCAGTATTTCACTTTCTCTCAGTCATCACTACAGCTCTTGTTTTTTTTTCTGTTCCAGTTCCTAGACCAGCCAACTTTCTAAGTGCAGTATAGCCACTGTGAAGCAATTTTAAATCAAGATGGAAATGTGAACAGAAAAGTGTGCCTCCAACTGGGACTTGAACCCAGGCCCCTAGCATTCCTCTAACAGTGAGCTGAAGTATTCTACATTTTAGGGCTGCAGTGGGTGAAACCCTGCAGTCCTATTGTTTTCAAAAGGGACTCCTGCATTCCTTGTATTATTTTCAAATGAACAACGTGCCGGACTTACTCCACAGTCACCTCCACCAATGTGTTTCAGATTAAAGGAGGGAGCTTAGTGTCTTTCACACTTCTGTATTCAGACAGCACTGTATCTTGCATGCTGCTCAGTTATGGATACACTGTGAAACCTTTCCTGGATTCTGAAATATTTTGTTGCTGTCTGTCTCTCTTTCCGTCTTCCTCTATCGATTGCTGCAGAGAGAGCAAGAACTGCAGTTTCAGCTGAGTCTGTTCATCACTGTGTGTGTGTGACTCTCTGTCAAGAACATTCCTTGACTACAGTGAAAATTTCAGAAAGCAGAACAGTAGCACTCGCTACAGGTACTGGAGTCAGTTGTCCTCCCCCCCCACCCCCGTGAAACAAGACCCTGGTTGTCCGACTTCACAGTCTCTGTAGCATTTCCCCAATTATCATGACAACTTGAGTTTTGCAACCTGCATCCTGCACCACTGAATTGTTCTTTAATGGCTGACAAACACCCGGGAAACAGAGGGATCTTACCAGTGTGCTACCTGGGACAGTTGGGGGACTGGAGGAGTGTTAGTGACCAGAATATTTATGTACACGTATCCACTGGATAGGCAGTATTCTTTACTCCCGGTCAGTCATGCAGTGAAATAGAGAGAATACAACTCCCACCTGCTCCTCATCATTGTGCAGGTAAGGATCTGTCTGGGGGGACCGAAGCACTGGGGCATCAGGAGCATGGACTGGTGAGCGTGGGGTGGGGGGCGAGTCTAATGGGAATGGTAGCAGCATTACTGCAGAGGGAACAGAGCAGGCAGACACCTAGATAGACAATGAGCCATGGGACTGGAGAGCAAGCGGGAGTTCACAGCTCCTGCTTCTTGTTCAGACATCTCACTTGATATGTTGCAGCAAAGTGCAAGTAGTTGTGACAGCACAGCAGCCATGTTGTTGAATTGATGGACCCCAATGAGTGGTAAAAATCACCCCAGTGGAATGTTTTTCCTCTGGCTCTCCCTGAGCAGTACTGTTGTTTAAGCTGCAGTGACACTGTTTACCCACACAGTCAGTGACTGTAAGAAACTGTGGCTCCAAGAGACGCAGCCCATTGGCAACAGTAGCAGTACATCTTCCTCTGTCCAGTGCGCCACTCCAGCATCAAATTTGTAAACATGGCTAAATAAAGGCCATGTACACACTTTGCCTTTTAAAACATTTTAAGTGGTTTAGAATGTTTTAAAAAGCCAAAACATGGTTTGCGTCCGCACCTAACATTGTTTGAAACCGTGTTTAAAAACCATGCTTAAACCCTACAAGGGACCTAGTCTTGAAACCGGTTTTAAACATGGTTTCAAACCAAAAATGTTTTACCATGTGGTGCTGACAGGTGAACACATACAGCCAAATGAAAACTATGCTACAATTCAGCCATGGAACCATTCTGAGAAATGTTAGGGTCCTGACATGTGGACATGACTTCACTGGGTTACAACACCATGATTACCAGTGTGGATGGGTGACCTAGTGAGCTTAAAATCACTTTTTAAATCAGTTTCAAGAACGTTGTTGCAGTGTGCACAGGGCCAAATACGGTGGCACATTGCTGAACCCTTTGTGTTAGCCATGTTACAAGTGCATTAACCTACTCCAGAGCATGGTTCTACTTGAGAATGAATCCAGGCCTGGGTGGTTGGAGGCACTCATGCCCCAACCCCCATCCCCCCCCGCAGGCTTGGATTAATTCTCAATTCAAACAACACTCTGTAATGGGTTAATGCTTACTGCTCTACGATGCCGGTTCATCAACTAAATTGTCGAACACCATCACAGTGATGGATTTATGTCGACTGCAACTTAAAGTTGACATAAATCAGAATGGAGACCACGGCTGTTTTTTCATTGGAGGGCTTCGCCCCCAAACCCCACATTAGGGTGGATCTACACCCGCACCGTCCAATCTTAAGGATTCTAACTCCAAGTCAGAGTTGGATCAGAGAGGGGGGTGCAGAACCAGGAGGGAGAGAGAGAGAGTGCCGGGGTCTTGAGCAGACTATTACAACAAAAATGTTGATGTTGTTGGCATCTATGTTTTCACTGTGGCAGTGTTGTTATACAGGGGGCATACCAATGTGGACTTAATAAGTGCTGAGCTGGGGGTGTTTGTTGGATGTCTCTACTACTATCTCAACGTTTACTTCTTTCAACACATGGGACCCGCTAAACCCAAAGAGAAAAGTTGTCCCTGAGTTCCTCAGCCCTTAGCAAATGAGGCAGCACTACACCATGCGGTTATAACAGTTAGTGGTTCAGGGCCACAATTACAGAATAGACTACCTTCAACATTATCAATTTATAATTATTTCAACAAAAGGGTCACGTAACAGCAATGTTTAAATTCATTCAAAATAGTGGCCAGGTTTTTAGCATCTAGTTTTGCTAGGATGTCAGTCAGAATGGGATGATGCAGTGTCAGGGATTACTAGGAGGAAGCACTAGTTGAGAATCTGTAGGTAGCATAAATAGATTATTTCAATGTGAATGGTAAAGTTGCAGCAAGTTTTGAAATCTTTTAAAAGGGGGACCCGTTTATGGTTTTGTTCTGTTGGCTGTCAGAATAAGAGGTTGCTGTGCTCAGGACTGGGGGAGATGTTTAGCCCAGAGAGGAAAAAAACAGAGCCTGTGATGCAGTTAATACAATGCCACACAGGATCATGAGGTCTTACAACCAGTAAAAGGGGGAAGGGGCACTCTGAACATGTAGGTAGAGACAGGGCACATGATAAGGTAACTGAGCTGGTATACCACTGACAGATGGCATATATTAGTTATATATAAGGACAGAAGGGGGATAATGTGCTGCTATGAAGGGGTTCAGTACTTAGGAGGAGTGAGAAAAATAAAACCATTAATTTGGAGACAAAGGTGCGGTATCTTTCACCTTTACTGCTGAAAACCCACCCTCCAAACCCGGATGCACCCATAATAGAAAAAAATATAATAATAAAAATATAACAATAAGGATATCATCAGTAAGTTACAGAACCCAAAAGATTGCAGCAGCCAGATGGTCAAGTATAGCTAAAATCTCAACACAGTCCTCAGAGCAAATGATGGCTAGGTTAAATAGACAAAACAAAAGGGAACTGCAAGGTCCTAAACATCTGCAGATAAAGATTCAAGTTAGATCTCTTGTTAGTGCAGGACAAATAAGTAAGGACAGCTCTGAGTTTGAGTTTGAAGAGTGGAGGACCTACACCTTTATCCATGAATGTTTCCAATTTCACATACTAGTATTTTGAGCTCTACATCTATTTCAAAAGAAACCTACAGGGAACGTGAAAGCTAATAGAATACAAATGGTAAATGAATGGGGGCACGTACAGTATGTGCAGTATTATGAGAAAAGGCAACACAGAGTGTAAAGACTAGATGGACCAACAACAGAAGCTGAGGTGTAAAGAGAAGGGATTGACTCTGTCCCTTCCCAGACAGACAGGGATACTTTATGTGTTATAAAGGATGCCATGACTCTTTCCAGCCTTCCAGTAAATCATGACAATTTTTGTCTTAATTTAACACATTTTGTTTGCCTTATTTTACTCAACACAGGATCTTTTTCATTTCTGAAATATATTTTTATGTTCCATTACCCCCCCAACAGACACACACACACACATTTTATAGAAAATAATAGAAAAAGCAGTTGTTAGAAGTTGCTTAAAGCCTCTGCCTCTACAGAAATGGCTGGGCTAGACCCTCTCCACTGTTTCACTAGCGTCTTTTTTTCTCTTCACTAACTTCTCTGATTAATGTGCAAAATGGGCTTTGTTGGACTACTTCGTGCTGTTCTGCATGGCTGCAGTTTGTAAACCTGTGCATGAGAAAATGAAAGGAAGAGAACACTGTCTATTGCCTGAAGGTGAAAGCTAAGAGATGGTGGAATTTATTTTTCTTGGTCTCTCTGTCAGTATCTTTTTACTTTATAATGTTTGAATATATAAATATACATGTGTCTATGAAGACATATGCAGAGAGGGAAAAATATAGCTGCACAGAAGTTTCCTTGGACACAAAACTGTTCATATTAGGTTGGCTGGCAAGTTAGTTAGGTGGATATTCATTTGTTATTGTACCCAGTCCCCATTTTGCTCCTTCAGTGAATTTTGCCATTGTTTGTTTATGCAATAATCCACAATAGGGTGTGGGTTATACTGGTATTTACCCATGTCTGGTGTGATTTGGTCACAGAGGCCGCAGGTCAAGTCACCAAATCCATTCCAGAAGTTGGTAAATCCCACCATTACCCACATACTGGAGTGGATTATTGCTATTATACAATTGGTTGGAAGAAAAGATTTAAAAACATGCATTTTTAAAAAGTTATATTTTTAAAAAGCAGTTTTTTATTGATTTTTAATGTAACTATCCTTCCTCTGTAGTTAAAATACAGTAGACCCTTTCGCTAGGTAGAACAGGATTGATGGAGACAAGTTAATCTCCCGAAGACCTACAACAGCATGATTGTTCTGTATTTGTTTTATTTTTATTCCTCTAAATGTTACTTGTTATAGGAAAAAAATTAGCAGCGGCACAGGGGCCTTGGAAATGCAGTTTGACTTGGGTAAGCAGCAATAACAGTTAAGAGAAATGCCAGTACACTGATCCCTTTCCTTCCACTCAGCAGCAGCAACAGAAGGCAAGTTCCATACCTGAGTGCATGCTGTGCACTGCTAGCGGAACTCATCCTCCTTTTAGTAAAAAATGCAGCAGTATTTTCGGTAGAGTTACAAATAAAAATAGTCATGTCTATGATGCAACAGACTGTGGAGCCAGTGGCCAGTCACAATAATGCAGGAGGAAGTGAGCATGGGGGGAGCCAGTGGTCACTGGAAAGAAGGCAGGAGGGAAGGAGTCAGCATGACAGTTCCGAGCAGTCGACATTGACCATTCATGTATTTGTGGTTTAAATATTTTTTTTGTGCTGTTTTCTGAGGGCAGTATACATTTTTGATAGGCAGGGAGCACTCACTAGGGAAACAGGATGGTGGGCGAAATGTTTACATTTTGGACAAGTGGACTGATTTCAGTTTTGACTTTTACTTTTGTTTTTTTATTTACAATTTTTGCATTTCCTCTCCTGCCTGGGACCCTGGTAAACATGCACATGTGTGCGCATGGAGGTGCATGTGCACACCAGGTACCGGCTCAGACCCTTCTTCTCCACCCTTGGCAATCACCTGCCACCCCCTCTGCTTCCCATTTGACCCCCACCTGATGGGCATGAAACTATGGGGGAGGGGGTAAGCAACCTCCCCAAGGAGAGGAGAGCTGTCTTTTGGCTGTTCAATCCTGCTCCCGCCCATGCTGGCTCCCCGATGACCCGAGGTCATTCATATACCCAGGTCGCTGGCACCGCACAAGGTAAGGCATCCAGCACCTCAGCCCTCAGCGCCACTGGGCTGGCCTTTTACTTTTGTTTTGTAACGAGGCTAACTGTTATTTTTTGCATAAGTTATACAGGGATTTACTCATGCTGAAAAGACCCAGTTAGTCAATTAGAATCATTACGTTTCCTTGCTTGTGTGCAAGAAACATTTTGTTTCAGAGAATGGCATTTCACAGGTGTGTCATTGACTAGCCCAATATAGAGCAATCTACATTGGGCTCATCCCTGTCAGATCAATAACTATGCAAGAAGAGTATGACAATGGTTACAGCTTTATGGGCATAAACTTTGTGCACCTGAAAGGACTGAAGCGCTCCACTGAGAGAACGCTTCAGTAGTTTAATCTGCAAAAATCCGGCCAGCAAACAGCTAAGCACAGGACCAGGATTTGGCATAATACACACTGACAATCCTCTCTCAGTCCCTCTCTACGATTGTTTTTCGGCATGTGACAGGACAAACACACAGAGTTAAAGAGTGTCCCCAATCTGGCGTTGGCAGGTAATTGAGCTAAGAGATTCACAAAGCCCTGCAGAACAATCAATATCTAAAACATTTTCAAATAAGTTTTCAAATCAAGACAATGTTGGGTTTGCTGCTGTGCTCTCCCTTACTCTTCTTGCTGGCCAATGTTAGGCAGGCACCTGGGCTAAAGATGGGTTTGCGAGGTGGGGCAGGGGTTTAATTCCTTGGATACTGACAGTGCCTGTGCAGCATCACGTTGCTAGTGGCTGATGGCAGTCGGTAAAGGAGCACTTTGGGAGGAAGCCCGATTGTAACCAAATGATTGCAAAGTGCAATCGACTTCGCCACTGCCTGCAAAGAGACAGCAATTGACCCAGTGGCTGAAGAAGAATTATGCTTCGATCCTAGACTCCTAGTTATTTGGAGCAGTAGCACCTACAGAGTAGAGCCTGGAATCGCCCCTCTCAGAGCTCGTCTTCATGGTGGGAACTGAAATAAGCAGGCAAAGTCTAAAAATGGGTTTCCTGTGAGGAGGGGCCACAACTTTAACAATGACAGACTTCAAGATGGGCAGGTGACTGACTGTAGCCCGACTGCCCGGGAGTGTTTGCTTGGGGTAAACCTGTTGCATGTTGAAACAAGGAAAGAGCTATCCAAGTGGGTAGAGCCCTGCAGTCCTATTGCTTTCAAAAAGGACACCTGTATTCCTGCATTTTTTCAGAATGAACATGCCGGACTAACTCCACAGTCACCTCCGCTCGTGCTGCACTATTTTTTCCTTGTTTGGGCTAGACAGTGAGAGAGAAACAGAGAGAGAGAGACAGCAAGACAGGATTTGGTAAAAGCTGCAGTTTCGCTCTCAAAGGGACCATGGTTCTGCAAGAGTATATCATACTGTTCCAGTGATCTGGTCACTCAGATACTGCACATTCTTTTTATCACCTCCTATCTCATTATTTTACCACCACCCCATACTCTTCCCACAGTGCTGGGAGATGGTGTGATTTCACTGATTAGGGAGAATGCCTGCACTCTACCTGCCACCATCTCCCACACATGTTATTTATATAGAGCCCGTTCAGGCATTTTAAATGTAGCTTTATGCAGCTTTAACTGAAGGCACTCACTGCTTCCTGCTGATACCCACTCCCGGAGCAGTACTGAAATCCCCTTGCTGCTTCCTACTGGTACCCACCCCCAGACCAGTACCGAAATCCCCACTGGAAAATGTGAAAAGGCAGAGATACTAAACAAATACTTTTGCTCAGTATTCACAAATGAAAAGGGGGCGGTACCTAAACCAAACAATGGAAACATGCTGGATACGGGGGTTGATACCAGCTCATTCACAGAAGAAAGGGTTCTGAAGGAACTCTTAAAATTGAAGGTGGACAAAGCAATGGGGCCTGATGGGATTCATCCCAGAATTCTAAAAGAGCTAAGGGTAGAACTAGTGACACCACTGACTACCCTCTTTAATAAATCATGGGAGGATTGGGTGGTACCTGAAGACTGGAGGAGGGCAGATGTTATTCCACTTCACAAAAGTGGGAGCAGGGCAGAAGCAGAAAACTTCAGACCTGCTAGTTTAACCTCAGTGATTGGGAAAGTGATGGAATCACTTCTGAAGGAAGGAATTATTGAGTACCTAGAGGCCAGAGAAGTGCAGGATCCAAGGCAGCATGGATTCACAGCGGGAAGGTCATGTCAGATGAATCTAATAGATTTCTCTGACTGGGTGACCAAAGTAGTAGATCATGGAGGGGCTGTAGACATGGCCTACCTAGACTTTAGCAAGGCATTTGACACAGTCCCACACAAAAGATTAATATACAAGTTGGCCAGCCTGGGAGTGGGTCCCAAGATGGTAGCCTGTGTAAAAAATTGGCTGGAGAACAGGACACAGAGGGTAATAGTAAACGGAGTCCACTCTGAAGAAAGAGGGGTTACTAGTGGGGTCCAGCAGGGTTCAGTACTAGGACTGGTCCTCTTTAATGTCTTTATAAGTGACATTGCAGAGGGACTGGAAGGAAAAGCATGTCTCTTTGCAGACGACACAAAGATCTGCAACAGAATTGATACACAAGGTGGGGTGTAAGGGATGAGAAGGGACTTGGCAAGGTTGGAGGAATGGTCAAATGTATGGCAGCTTAGGTTAAATTCTAAGAAGTGCAAAGTAATGCACCTGGGAAACAAAAACCCATGGGAAAAGTACACAATGGGGGGGTGGGATACTAACAACAACAACAATGGAAAGGGACCTGGGGTAGTCATATCAGATGACCTAAATGTGAGCAAGCAATGTGAGAGGGCAGTAAGTAGGGCTGGTGGGATACTGGGATGCATAGGGAGAGGCATCACCAGTAGAAAACAAGAAGTTGTTATCCCTCTGTACAGACAGCTGGTGAGACCCCATCTAGAGTACTGCATCCAGTTCTGGAGACCCAATCTTCACAAAGACATAGACAGGATGGAGGCAGTCCAGAAGAGGGCAGTTAAAATGGTGCAGGGTCTTCACCAGAAGACATATCAAGAGAGACTTAAGGATCTTAATATGTATAGCCTCAAGGAGAGGAGGGAGAGGGGGGAAATGATTGAAACTTTGAAATACCTCAAGGGAATCATCAAAGTCCAAGAGGGTAGCATCTTTCAGAAAAAGAGGTGTGCAAGAACAAGGGGGCACAATTTTAAGCTAGAGGGAGGGACGACTTAGAGGTAATGTGAGGAAGTATTTTTTCATGGAGATGGTTGTGGATGCATGGAACAGCCTTCCTGAGGAGGTTGTGCAGTCAAAAACAGTGGTGGAATTCAAGAATGCATGGGACAGACATCAGGCAATTCTAGGGGGTAGAGGTTGAAAGAAGTAGTCTGTTGGTTAGCTAGGATCTGCAGCTGATCCATTAGGTAGGGAAATGGGCAGACTGGGTTGGCCAAGCGGTCCTTATCTGCCATCAAATTCTATGTTTCTATGTTTCTAGTACTTGTAGGTGTGGCTCAACTGAGGAGGCAGTACATCCGTAAGTTCATCTCTGTCTGCTACCACCACCTCTCTTGCTTCACAGCCCCTCAGGGCAATTACATCTGCCACAGGAGCAGCAGCTTGGGTAACTGGAGGAAAGGGCTCCTAAACTGTCCTCCACATCCCGATGACTTCTTCTCCACTTCTGTCCTGCACAGAGCAGGCAGCAGCCAAATCTCCATACAGGCTGGGAGTACAAAGTGCTGTCTCTGACACTGTCACTTTTTGTGTGGTCTCATGCTCGCTCTAGTATTTTTTTTTTCTGCAGGGGCTGTCTGCAAATATGAGAATCATGAGTAACAGCACATCATAACATTTAGTGATACATATTGTCACAATTCCTTTTTTATTGAGACAATGGAACAAGTTCTTTGGTAATTTGATATACATCTCTTAAATACGTAGATGGGGAAATATTGTCAAAGACAGCATCGCCAACAGAGAAACAAACCCTTTTCACTGCACTACAATAACAGTTTTTTCGTATGTGCCCAGTTTCTGATGTAAAATTTACATTGAAGTGAAAGTTCTTCTGGATCCAAGGTAAAACTGTAACTACAATAAGCTGCAGTACTAAAATGTGAAGAATTTCTGCTTAGAGAGGACCCTGTTACAAGGGCCACATCATAAATGTATTCATTTTAATATTTAATAATTTACAGTATTTGCAAACACTAATTTTTAGAAGGTGGCAAATTCAGAAGCAAAGCAAGTCAAAACAGCACGGTCATCAAGCATTTGGAAATCTGCAAGTCTTTAAAATGCAGCTTCAGGTGCCAACCCAGTGGCATGAAGGGCTGAGGCATCCATGCCTTACCTCTTGCCATGCTGGAGAGCTGTGTTCATGATGTGAGCTGGCCACCGGGGGTTGGCTGGGGAGGGAGAGGATTGAGCCTCTGAAGGACTGCTCTTCTCTCTTGGGGAGTGAGGCTTGGTACTCCCGCTGAATGACTGCACCGGTGTGGAGGCCCGAGGCTAGTGTGGGTCTGCTGGGAACCAAGGAAGGGAGGGTGCTGCAGGACCTCTGCAGTCATGTGTACGCCTCCACGCACATGTGTCTGGTGTGTGTGCCCCAGAAACGGGGAAGGGAGTAAATGAAGGTAAAATCCCTTGGAAGTGGATGACTGACCCTATGCAGGCTCTGCACCCGGCGACTGGGCAGAAGGTAAGTCCCGGCAATACCGGGGTGATGAGCCTGGGGGAGTGGTCAGAAGGGGCAGCTAGGGGCATCAGAGGTAAAAACCTATATAGAAAAATGCAACTTCGGGCAGGTTGTTAATCATAAAAAACACAAAGGCACATGATGGTGTCCTGAGGAACCCCACCTCTATCTTTTGAAAACAGAGCTCTGCAAAGCTCCAAAAGTCCAAATTTTCAAACCTTGAATATCAAACCTGGACAAGTTCTACAAGTTTGGTTTGATTTTACTTGATTTGCTACCGCCAAAAAAGAAAAAAAAAATGGGCAGAAAATTGTTAATCTAGTTAAGCATAGATAACATTTGTAATTCTGTTTGTGATTTCATTCAAAAAACACCACCACCAACATCGTAATTCAGTACTCCTGACTCAATGAGTGTTTCATATGTTGGGTGTTGTCCAGACTGTGGAATGCTAGGTAATGAGACTAGATAGGGTAGTTACAGGACCAATGAAATTCTTGTTATCAGAGGCAGTACACTTGACCATGGTTCCAAAAAAAGTTATGTCATTAACTCCAGTCCATGGCTCTGGGGGCTATTAGCAGTCAAAAGCCAACAAGCCAAGGGCTGCAGATTGGACCACCAGCAGCAAGCTGTGCTTCCATGTCAGTGACTTGGACTCAGGAACAAACTTGGGTGTGTGCGGTGTGGGCAACCAGGCAGAAAAATGGTGCTGTCAGAAGAACAGAAAAAAGTAGCATGTCTCGGGACTGTAATGGGGGTGAAGATAAGAGTGGTTTACCCAAACATAATAAAAAAACAAGAAATCTACACAATGGCAACATAAATAAATAGAGAAACCATGACTTTTTAATGATGTCCCTCCACCTCAAGTAGAAGATCTTGTTAGGTCAAAGTGCTGTGGCTAGTGAGCCCTCAAACAGTTTGAGCAACAAACCCTGTTTTTCACTGTGGAGAACATCAGTGACTGAGGACAGAAATGTCCCTGAACAGCCTGGCTTCAGATGTCTTTACCTTCAAGCATTCTCACTGCCTTAATGGCACTAGTGATACTGGATGCTAAGTGCCTAAGTGGTGGTGTGTGTGGGATAATGGTCTAGCCAGGGCTTGTACAAGGCATCACATTTAAATGTTTTTTTTATTTGAAAATTTCTCTGACCTTATTCGTGAAGTGGGGTTATAAGAAGGCTATGTTTTAAATCTGGTGTAAAACTATTTTGCAAAAACAAAGTTATGAGGCTATGTTGAATTTTGTAAATTCAGACTCATAACTTTGGTAATATTCAATATTCTTACCACAAATTTTCAACATAGCCATTTCGGTAAAACACCTTATAAATGTGACAGCTGTGATTTTTCAGCTCCTACCCAAAATGTGTTTTTGTATCCTGCAAGTTGATTTCACAGTCCCTGCACAACATCACCTTTAGGCATGGAGCTGAACATTTTCTCTGCCTTTCTTTGTGAGGCAAGGTCATAACAAGGCTATGTTGAAAATTTGGTGTAAAAATATTTAAAAAAAAAACAATTTTCAATATTTGTGACACAGATTCTCTCCTGCAGCCCTATTGGCTCTGGCCTGAGTTTGTTTCTACTAGTGATTCCTATCCCTATGCACCCCAGCATCCCACTGGCTTTTCCTACAGCCTTCTCACATTGTCTGGTCACTTTTGGGTCATCGGATAAAATCACTCCAAGTCCCTGTCCTGTTTGGTGGCTGTCAGAACCTTCCCTCCCAACCTATATTCCTCCCCTGGATTTCTGTGCTTAAAATGCATGATCTTACATTTCTTTGCACTGAATCTTGGCTACCACACTCTTGACCATTCCTCCAGCTTTATGTCATTTTTCATTTTCTCCACCCCCCTGGAGTGTCCACCCTGTTGCAGATCTTAGTGTCATCTGTAATGAGGCATACCTTCCCTTCTAGCCCCTCTGCAATGTCACTCTTGAAGACATTAAAGAGAAATGGTCCCAATACCAATCCCTGTGGTACCCTACAACTCACCCCCCCCCCCTTTCCTTAGATGGAGTTCCATTCATCACCACCCTCTGTGTCCTTCTGCTCAACCAATTTCTGACTCATTTTACTACCATGGTCCCCACTCCCAGGCTACCCAACTTATTTACAAACCTCCTATGTATTACAGTGCTGAAGGCATTGCTTTTACATAGAGGTGCAACATTCAAAAAAAGAGACATTTCAATAATTACAATAATTGAAGTCTGAGTCAGTAAAAATAATACCAAATAAAGAATAAATAAAAACTCTAAAAACCCCAGTTAAAATACTATTTACAGATTAAAAGTTTGCATAAACAGATGCACCATGAGTCCTTGTTTAAAGCTTTGCACAGAGGGTGCTTCCCTTAGGGATCATGACAAAGAGTTCAATAGGATGGGACGGGCGACCTCAAAGGTGCAGTCTCTGGAGGTCTTAAGCCCCACCATTGGAACTGTAAGGCAGCCTTCCATGGAAAAGCAGAGTAAGCGAACTGGTGGGCAGGTGTCAGAATGTCTGACAGATAACCAGGACCCAAACCATATAGGGCCTTATAAGTGAGCAAGCCCACCTTGCAGGCAATCCTCCAGCTGACCGGCAGCCAGTGCAGGTCATGCAAAACCGGGGTTATATGTACAGATCTAGAAAGGCCCATTAACAACCTGGCTGCAGCATTCAACACCACCTGCAGCTGGCAGAGATTACCCCTCACTGACCACCAAAGTAAACAGCCTTACAGTAGTCAAATCTGGATGTTACAAAGGCATGTACCAGTGAGGGAAGAACATCAGGCAGGATCAAGGGTTTAATCCGGGTGACATTCCTCAAATGGTAAAAACCATTTTGGATGACAGAAGACACCTGATCCTCAAGTGTCAATCCATAGTCAAGGATGACGCCCAGATTTTGCACCTTATTGGCTGCAACCAGTGAAGTGGCACCCAAGAATAACCCTGTTACTGCTCCGGTGGCAACCATATTCTGCCGACAACCCGGCTCAATCACCAGCACCTTTGTTGTGTCTGGGTTGAGTCTCAACCTGTTAGAGAACATGCAGTCCTGGATCTCAGATAAGCATTTATTTAGCACTTCCACATCATCTGATGTTCTGGGGACAAAGGACATATACAGCTTGGCATCATCTGCATAGTAGTGAAAACCCAGACCCTAATGCCTAATGATATCACCCAGGGGCAGCATGTACACTGCAAACAGCATGGGCAACAAGATCAAACCCTTAGGGAATTCACAGGTCAGGCACTTTGGGCTGGAGAAGAAATTCCCCATCACCATCCGTTGCTTCCTGCCTGTCAGATAGGACTCAAACCAGCTGACGACTTTGCCGGGTAGTTGCAAGTCTCCTCCTTGCTCCTACTTTTGTAGAGAGGGACTACATTTTCCCTCCTCCAGTCCTTCAGAACTACACCTGTTTCTATTAATTTATTGAACAGAGCTGTCAGAGGTGCTGCCAACTCCCTTCTGAGTTCTTTTAGTATTCTGGGGTGTATTCCATTTGGCTCCATTGCCTTGTCTACTTTCAGTTTTGCTAGCTCCTTAGGACTCTCTCCTCCGTAAACAGACTTGTGTCCACCTCCTTTCCCTTGGTGCTTCTATCCCTTAACTATGGTCCCTCCCCTTCCCCTTTTTCTGTAAATACTGAACAAAAATATTTATTCAGGATTTCTGTCTTTTCTGGGTCTCATTCCACACAACCCCCTCCTTCCCCTTTTAGTGTCACAATCTCTTCTCTGGACTTTTTCTCTTTTACTGATATACCTAAAAAAGGTATTATCCCATCTCTTTATTGCCTGCAGTATTCTCTTCTCTGTTTGTGTTTGTGTCTTTGCACCCCTGACTGCTTTCTCTGCCTCTCATAGTTTTTCCACATACAGTCCCTTGTCTTCCTCCCTCTGTGTTTCCTTGTACCTCTTGAAAGCTAATCTTTTTTCTATCACCTTTCTGGCCACTTCTTTAGGGAACCATAGTGTTTTTTTTTTCCTTTCTCTTTACTTGCCTAACACACAGGCTTGTTGTTTCTGCTATGGCTCCTTTAAGATTTTCCCACTGTTTCTCTACACCACCTCTTTCCTCCTTCCATACCATGGCTGTCCTGAGACATTCGCCCAACTTTGCAAAGTAGGCCTGCCTAAATTCAGGACTCGTTCTTTTGTGAGCTTTGACTCCTCTACTGTCCTCATGTTGAATCACACTGCACAGTGACTGCTAGTCTCCAGGTGGCTACCCACTACTACATCTGTGACACTGTCCCCATTAGTGAGCACCAAGTCCAATATCACACCTTCCAGTGTGGGCTCTACAATAAGTTGTCTGAGACTTGCTCCCTGCAGGGTGTCTAGGATGTCTCTGCTCCTTGCTGTGTCTGCAGTATGAGTGCTCCAATTGACATCTGACAAATTGAAGTCTCCTATCAACATTACTTAACTTTTAGCTGTCATTTTGTGGATGGCTTCCACCAGGACCCCTTTATACCAACATTCATGACTTTACTTTTAACAAAGTTAGGATCCTGCTCCAGTCTTTTGTCCACTTGCCAGTTTGGTTTAGATCTTCCTGTAAGCTTGCAACCTGAAATTCATTATCCCCCACTTCACCCAGTTTGGTGTTGTCTGCAAAGTTTTTGATCCAATTTGTAATACTCCCAATCGCATCACTAATGAAGATCTTGAATAATACTGGTGCTTGGAAGAAACCTTCCAGGACATCGCTAGACACATTTGGCTGGATTTTGCAAAGTAAAAGATGGCCACAGTTGTGCCAAAGATGTGGTGCACTGGGCTTGCAGCAATCAAAAGGGATCTTCTATTCCTTGTGGCAAAAAATGCTCACTAGCCATCCTTTTGTGGTCTAGCTTGCATCAGTCCCCAGGACATTTATCATAGATTTTGTGCCTGAAATTTGGCACAAGTTGCCATAAATCGGGTTGATTGTTAGAACTGCACCAGAAATTATAAAATTGAGTGCAGTTGTGGCAATCAGCAATGCCACACCTGCAGTGGCACAAGGGTGTGATGCAGGGCTGGATGCAAGCCCTGTGTCATCCTTCTAAAATCTGGCCCATTACACTCCCTGGAATACATCTCATTTAGTTTGATTTTCTGCATCCTGTCTTTCAGCCAGTTTTTAACCCAACTCACTAAATCTTCATGGACACCAGAATCTTTAAAGGGGACAGGAAATTTGTGCTATTTGGCAGCAGTTAGTAATGTTCTTAGCAAGAGAAATTAAACACTTGCCTCAGAATGAGCCAAATTTAACTTTACCTTTAATAAACACTGATGTGAAACTGTGTTTTCAATTGTTTTCTTTTCATGGACAGCATTCTGCAGTGTTCTCTTCATGGAACCAGTAATTTGGAGTTTTTACTACATCACAGTTTGTGCACAGAATGCTAAACATGAGCTATGGTCCTATCAGAACCATGCTTAGAGTTCTTTGTACAAACTGTGACTTAGTTAAAACTCCAAATCACTGGTTCCATGAAGAGAACCGTAACAGAATGCTGCCCATAAAAACAAAACAATGCAAAATACAGTTTTTCACATCACATTTTATTCAGGTGCAGTTACACATGGATCATTTAGGCTAATGGATATCAACTCTGTAAATGGGGACATTGTAAACAGTTGCCAATTAGAAATCATTTCCTGTCCTCTTTAAATTTCTCAGTTATTCTGTTGTGAGGTCTTGTCAAAAGTCTTGCTTAAGTCCAAGAAGATCATATCTTTTGAACTGCCATCATCTAAATTTTTACTTACAGGCTCACAAAAAGTTAACATATTAGCAGTACTTAATCTGTTTGACGTGAATTTGTTTTATTTACCATCCTTGGTATTCTTCTTCTTTATTTAAGTTATATGACCAGCGGCTGTGACTGAGGATACAGCTAGAGTTCATAATACTGTATGTGCAGCTGAGCCAGAAAGTTTGCAGCACAGTAGTTTGCAGCAAAAGACATGTCATAAAATTCTGCATAACCAGAGGGCTTAATTGCCGTTGAATTGCACTGTTCCATGTAGAATATTGCAGCAGTGTACAGTAATACTGCAAGGTACTGCATTACATCCTGGCTAGCACCGTTGTAGTTGGTTAAATCATCACAGACTTTTTATACACTAAACATGTTCCACAGAAACATAGAAGCAGAATTTGTTGGCTGATAAGGATTGTTTGGCCCACTTTGTGTGCCCATTGTGTCCCTGCTTACACTGTCACCATTGACCCTGACTTATTTCCAGCTATGACCACCCCCCACTTTGCTATCAAGATACCTTTGTGCCTATCCTATGCAAGCTTGAAGCCTTCCACTGTTTTAGCCCCCGCCACCTCTGCTGAAAGATTGTTCCAGGCATCCACCATTCTTTCAGTGAAAAAGTTCTCCCTCACATCCCTCCTAAATTTTCCCCTTTCAGCATCATTGCATGCCGCTTGTTCTCATGCACCTTCTTTTCTTAAAAATACTCTCATCTTTTACCTTATTCATCCCTGTGAAGTACTTATACTGTAGGTATCTGTCATGTTGCCCCATTCCTCCTCTCTTCCAGGGTGTACATACTGAGATCCCTCAGTGTCTCTTCATAGAACTTATGATGTAGCCACCACATGATTTTATTTGCATTCTACTGGACAGCATCTACCCTTTCTGTGTCCTTACAGAGGTGTGATCTCCAGAACTGGACACAATACTCCAGGAGGAGTCTCACCAATGATCAATACAGTGGTAACATCACCTCTCTCCTTATACTGGTGAGTCCCCTCCCTATGCACCATACTGTAGCATCATGCCTTGTTGCACTACGTCAATACCTTGAGGTCATCAGATATAACTCCAAGGTCAATTTCCTGTTTAGTGACTATCAATACCTCTTCCCTCATTTTATGCACTGCCTCTGGGTTTCTGTGCCCTAGGTGCACAATTTTGCACTTGTGTCCACTCCCTCCTCCCTTTTGCTTACAGCAGCATGCTGGTTCCCTCCACCCTCTACCATGAAGACCAAGCAAAAGTAATCATTTACTATTTCCGCTATCTCTTGATCTTCTTTTGAGTAGTCCTCCAGCTTTCCTGGTTCTCACTATCCTTCCCCTTGTCATCCTTTTTTCCCCCATATACCTGTAGACAGCCGTGGCTACTTTTTGACCTCCTTAGCTGTCCTTTCTTCTGTTAGTGCTTTAGCTGCCCTGACATTCCTTCCTGCTTCCCTTTGTTTTGCCAGATATATCTCCCTGCCTTTATCCTTCTGGGTCTCCTTGTACCTTCTAAATGCTGTTTTCTTCTCCTTCACTGGCTTTGCCACCCCCTTAGAGAACCATAATGGCCTCTTCCTTCTCTTTCCCTTACTGACTTCCTTCAAACAGTATGCCATTGCTGGGGCTATACTCTCCTAAACCTTTCTCCACTGAGCTTCCACTCTCCCTCTGCCATCCTCCACTTTGAGGCGCTCTGCTCTCCTGAAGTCCAGGACCCTTGTCTTAGTGGGTTTTTTTCCTGTCCTATATGTATACCAAACTACACAGTATGGTGATCACTTATACTCAGATGCTACCCACTGTAACATCAGCCATGTTGTCATTTGTAAAAAAGCATGCCTTCGATTCCAGCTCATCTGCAATGTCACTTGTAAAGACATTACAGGGGACTGGTCCTAAGGTATCCTGTTCATCACTCTCCCCTCACTAGAGTGAATGCCATTTACTACCACCCTCTGTCACCTGTCCTTAAACTAGTTCATTACCCAGTCTACCCCCTTGGGTCTCACCTACAAATTCTGCTCAGTGCCCTTACAACCCTCATATGTGGTATGGTCTGGAAGGTCATGCTGAAGTCCAAGTTGGCCACATTCACCCCACCCTAAATTATTGCCCTGATCACCCAGTCAAAGAAATCCAACAGGTAAGTCAGACATGACCCCTTCCTCATGAATCCATACTGTCTTTGATCTTGTAACCCACTGGTTTCAAGATATTCCACTAGTCTTTCTTCTGAAAGTGTATCCATTAACTTCCCCAGTACTGCCATTAAACTAACAGGCACATAGCTGCCATCTTCCTCCTTGCTGTCACTTTTATGAAGTAGGACTACATCTGCCCTTCTCCAGTCCTCTGGAACCACTCCTGTTTCCAGTGAGTTGTTACCTGTCAGATCTCCCTCAGCACACATGTGTACCACATCTGGACACATAGCCTTATCCACTTTCAGATTTGCATGTTCTCTCAGGACTCTTTACTCTGTGAATGGAGTTAAAGTATGTCTAGCTCTCTCTTTCTCCCCCCCCCCCAGTGTTCTGCTGCTTCTATGTGATCCGTTCCTCTTTCCCTCCCTCTACTGTGAAGACTAAGCAGAAATATCTGGTCAGGATATCTTCCTTTTCCTGATCTTCCTCTTCACAGTCTCCCTCTGCCCTTACTAGCCTCTCAATCGCTCCCCTTAGTGTACTTAGTTTTGTAGGACAAAAGAAGGCTGTGAGCCCATCTTTATTGTCCCCCATCCTGGGTGAGTAATTATACCTGAGCCTGAGATGATTTAAACCAGATGTCCAGCACTTTTTTAAATGAATCAAAGTTATTTTGATCAACTAATACCTGAGGGAGTAAATTCCATAATTTGGGGGCTCTTATACTGAAAAAATGTGCTCTTTTATTGGTGTTGGTCCGATTTACCACAAGCTGTTTATTGTGCAGCCTGGCTGCAGTGCTTCTATTTGTGAATTCAAGTCCACGTTGATTCATTAGTTCTGATGACTGAAGCATTTTATAGAGAAAAAGAATGTCACCCCTACATCTTGTACTATATAAAGAAAAAATACTTGTTTCTTTAAACCTGCAGGAATAATCTTTTGATCACAACCTAGGCACCATCTTGGTGATGCACCATTGAATCTGTTCAAAGTTTGCAATGTCTCCCTTAAGGTAAGGATTCCAAAAGGGAGACCCATAATCAACATAAGGTCTAATATATGCCATATATAAGGGTATCAGACATTGTTCTGTCTTTGTCACACATGTTCGTCTTATTCTTTTTATTAGACCATTTGCTACTCTGATGATTTTGGTATAATGATCCGTGGAAGAATGCTTATTGTATACAATTATACCTAGATCACATTCACTGAAGGATGTCTTCAGAAGTGTATTGTTTTGGTGATAATCAGTATTTGGGGTTTTATTTCCAAAATGCAAAACTGAGTGTTTATCTATGTTAAAGGACATTTCATTAGTTAGTGCCCAAAGTTCCATAGTTTTTAAATCATTTATTAGTGTTGAAATGCTACTGGTACTGTTTACCTTACCTCCTAGTTTAGAATCATTCGCAACTTTTGAAAGGATAATGTTGGAGCAAGTTTTCATGTCACTGATAAAGATATTAAACAGTGTTGGCCACAAGACAGAGCCGTGGGGCACACAACTGCTAACCATGCCTGTGTTTGAAAGATCCCAATTGATCCTTACCCTTTGAGTCCTGTTTAGAAGCCCCTTACTTACCCAATTAACAATGCATAAGAAAAATCCCAGGAAGTTTAATTTATTGATGAGTTTACAGTGGGGAACCTTATCGAATGCTTGACTGTAATCCAATAGTATAACATCCATAGGGATGTTCTCATCCAGACCATGGCTTATGTATTTATAAAAAGCAATAAGATTTGTAGTGCAGGAAAAACCTGATTTAAACCCATGTTGTGTGTGATATACCAAGTGTTTGTACTTCAGACTCAAAGTAAGATTTGATTATTTTTTTCCATAAGCTTACCGACAATTGAGGTTAACTTAATGGGATGGTAGTTCTGTACATTTGATCTATTACCTTTTTTAAAGATTGGTGTGATTGTTGCCTGAAGCCAGTTATGTGGTATTTCATTTTCATTTAAAGATTTGTTAAAAATAATAGACAAGGGAAATGCTAAAGAGTTTGAAGCTTCGATGAGAAACCTAGGATGAATGTTGTCAGGTTCGGGACTAGTTGATTTTTTAATGTTCTTAATGCCTGAAGAACATCTGATTTTAGTTTGATGTACAGTATTCAGATTGGGTAGTGTTAACAGAAGTGAAGTGTACACTGTTGGGGTCCCTTTTAAAGAAAATCGAACAAAAATAATTATTAAGGTGCTTAGCTGTGGCTATATCAGATTCTAAACTGTTACCATCATGAATTAATGGGCCCACTCTTCTGGGGCCCTTTTTACTGTATAAGTATGAAAATACTGATTTCTGGCTATCCTTCGTATGTGCAAATTTTAATTCTAATTTTCATTTGGAGTGTTTGATCATATATTTTAGTTTAGTTAAAGCTTTTTTTGAAATTTGTAATATGTTCCTCACCTAAATTGTCTTCCTCATTTTGCTTAGGTATCTAAAAAAAATCTAGTATTCTTTAATTACCCCTTTGGCTATCCTTTCCTCTATTTGCATCTTTGTGCCCCTCACCAACTTCTCTGCTTCTCTTTGCTTTCCCTGGTACACCTCTGTATCCTATTCCCTCAGCGTTTCCTTGTACTTCTTGAATGCCACCTTTTTAGCCTTTACATTTGCAGCCACTTCCCTCAAGAACTGTAGTCATGCCTTTTTCCTCCTGTTTTTGCTCACTTCTTTTGCACAGAGGTTTGTTGCATTCACTATGCCATCCCTTAATTTGGCCCACTCTTCGTTCACCCCACTTAGACAATCTCCTCCTGCTAAGTTGTCTCTGAAGCATTCACCTTTTTTTAAAAAAAATCTACCCTCCTGAAGTCCAGGACCCTTGTTCTTGTGTGATTTGTCTCTACCACCATCCTTATGCTAAACCACACTGTAGGGTGATCGATACTCCCCAAGTGGCCTCCTACCTAGATGCCTGCAATTCTGTTCCTGTTTGTGAGTACCAGATCCAGTATTGTCCCATCTCGAGTGGGCTGTCTGATTAGTTGCCTGAAAAATGCCAACTCCAGGCAGTCTAGGATGGATGAGCTTCTAGTGAAGGCCACAGCTGGGAAGCTCCAATTTACATCCGACAGATTGAAGTTCCTCACCAGTAACACCTTCCCCTTTTCTGCCATCAAGCTGATGGCTTCCCCCAGTGCCTTATCCAATTCTTCCTCCATGTTGGAGGTCTGTATATCACCCCAGTGTGAATAGTGGCTCTGGATCCTGCCTCCTGGGTGACCCATAGTAACTCCAGCCCATCCTTTACCCCCGATTCCCTTGCATTTCTATCACACTGATATACTCCCTGACAAACAGCACAACCCATACACCCTTCCTCCCCTCCCTTTCCTTCCTGAACTGGGTGTAGACTGGTATGGCCATGTCCCAGTCATGGCTCCCTGTGCACCATGACTCAATAATGGCCACAAGAGCCAGGTCTGCATCTGCCATAATGGACTTCAGGTCTGAAATTTTATTTCCAAGACTCCTTTCATTGGCACACATGGATCTCTGCACATTGCTCCCACTCTGCCAGCAACCCCTTTCTCCCCTTCCTGCTTTGTTGCCACTTAAAACTTCCCTCTCTCCCTTTACCATCTTCCTGCCCTGACTCCTCAGTGCCTCTTTTTCCTCTTTTCTTCCTGCCCCCTTTGCTACTATGCTTCTGCTTCCTTTGATTGGGTCTTAAACATAGAAACACAGATGCTGTCAGCAGAAAAGGACCTCTTGGCCCACCTAGTTTGCCCTAAAGTCTCTACCTACTGTGCTACCGTAGACCCTAATTGATCTTTAGCCATGCCCCCCCTACCCTGTTACTAAGGTCCCCCTGTGTCTATCCTATGTATGTTTGAATCTTGCTACCATTTTGATACCCACCAACTCTGCTAAGAGGCTGTTCCAGATGTCACCACCCTTTGTGTAAATAAGTATTTCCTCACATCCCCTCTAAGCCTCCCCTCTTCCATATTCAAATCATGCCCACTTATTCTTGAGCACCTAGATATGTTCTATGTTGAGCATCTCTTTCTGTGCAAAATGCCACCCTCCTGTACATTATTGATGCCTTTGACTTATTTGAATGTTTCTATCATGTCTCTTATTTCCCTCCTTTCCTCTAAAGAGTACATATTTAATTCCTTGAATCTTTCCTCGTAGGGTTTCTGATGCAGGCCATACACCATTTTGGTTGTCCTTCTCTGTACTCCCTCTACCCTATGATTGTCTTTCCAGAGATGGGGCCTCCAGAACTGGACACAGTACTTCAGGTGGTGCCTCACTATTGATTTATACAGGGGTAACACTACCTCCCTATTTTTGCTGGTGATACCTCTCCTTATGCGCCTCAGAACTCTACTAGCCTTTCTCACTGCCTTACCTCACTGCTTTGCTACCTTCAGATCATCTGATATGATGACTCCCCAAGTCCCATTCCTGTTTTGTGGTTGTTAACACCTCCCTCCGAAATGGTACTTTGCCCTCGGGTCTCTGTGCCTCATGTGCATAATTACACACTTTTTGGCATTGCAGTCTAGTTGCCAAACCCTTGACCAGTCTTCCAGCTTTTTCAGATCTTCCCTCATTTTTTCACCCCTCGGTGTGTCCACTCTGTTGCAGGGTTTTGTGTCATCCATGAACAGGCATACTTTCCCTTCCTTCCCTCTGCGATGTCGCTAATAAAGACATTGAAGAAGACCAGTCCCAGTACTGACCCCTGAGGCAGCCTGCTGGTTACTTTACTTTCTTTTGAGTGAATCCCATTTCCCAACACCCACTGAGTCCTTTTACTTAGCCAACTTCATACCCATTTTACTATCTTTGGACCCACTTCCAGGCTGCCCAGCTTGTTTACTATTCTGCTGTGTGGAATGGTGTTGAAGGTCTTATTGAAATCCAGGTAGGCCACATACACCACTCCTCCCTGATACACCTCCTTGGTTACACAGTCAAAGAATTAGATCAGGTTTATTTGGCAAGATCTCTTCCTTATGAACTCAAGCTGCCTTGGATCCTGTAATCCACTGGTTGTAAGGTATTCCCCAGTCCTTTGTTTTAGTAGTGTTTCAATAACTTTGCACACTACCAAAGTCAGGTTTGCAGGTCTGTAGTTTCCTGCCTACTCCCTATTTCCATTTTTGTGTAGTGGGACCACATCTGCCCTCCTCCAGTCCCCCAGAACTTCCCCCATACCCAGCGATACATTGAACAGCACCATCAGATGTGCAGACAGCTCCACATTTAGTTCCTTCAGTATCCTGGGGTGAACCCCGTCTGGTCCCATTGTCTTGTCTGTGTTCAGTTTTGCTAGTTCCCTAAGGACTCTCTCCTCCACAAATGGGCTAGTGTCCACCTCCCATCCCTTAATGCCCCTTTCCCCCATCTGTGGCCTGTCATCTACCTCTTTCTTTGTGAATACTGAACAAAAGAACTTGTTCAATATGTCTGCTTCCTTCTGGTCCTCTTCCACACTCTCACCCACCTTCACCTTTTAATCTTACTATCCCTGCCTTGCCTTTCTTCTTTTCATTCATGTAACTAAAGAATGTTTTGGCCCCCTTTTTTACAGACTCAGCAATGTTTTCCTCTGTTCATGCCTTTGCTCTCCTAACTGCTTTCCCTGCCTCCTTTTCTTTCTTATGATAACCCCCCTGTCCTTTTCCTTCTGTGTCAACTTGTACCTTTTGAATGCCTGCTTCTTTGCCTTTGCTTTCTTTGCTACTTCCTTGGAGAACCATAGCAGTCTCTTTTTTCGCTTGCTCTTTTTAACCCGCCTGGCACAGAGGTTAGTTACCTTCTCAATAGTCTTCTTTTCTTGCCCATTGTTCCTGTACCCCACTCATTTTCCCATTCCTGGTAGGCCTTCCACAAGGCACTCTCCCATTTTCTTGAAATCATCCTTCCTGAGGTTCAAGACTCTGTTTTAGTGTGGTTTGATTCTGGCCCAATTCTTAAACTGAAGTAGCAGCTACAAAACTCAGCAATGCTCAGGATACTTAACCAAATCAGCTTTAATGTTTAAAACATATTAAAATGCCATAGACAAATGCAATGCAGACGTGAATACCCTCTACTGGTTTTGCTCTGATGTGAGCATCATCAGGAGGTAGCACCAATCAGATTCAAAGGACATTATGAAGGTGCGGGATAACAGGTGGACACAACAATAGTTCTTAGGTGCAACCCACTTGTTCTTTACGGGATGTTTATTTTTTCAATAAAGAAAAATCAAAATAAACATTACAATACTTCTTGCTCAGGAAAATAAAGAAATCATTCAAATAAAGAAATTAGGCAATAAACAATACTTCAAGGCTTTTGTGGCAAAGCTAACTTCATTTCCACAACCACTGGTGCAGCATTAGACTCACCCAGTCATTGCCTGCATAGTCAATAGCAACTGACCCCTATCTGTTGTTTGGTAGAACAGGAGGGCTTTTTATACCCTCTCCCTGTGGTCAGGTGACCTCAGCATCATCAAAGAAATAAACTATATTATTTAGCCCTTTTTTATAAAATTTATATAAAGACTGAGGGCTTATTAAAGATATAATTTATACAGGCGTGAGGTCTAAATGAAATAAACAAGCCCAGAAAGAAAATAAACTTAATGAGTAAGTGGAAAACATTCCACTACCTTTGAGTGACAGCTCTGGTATTATAGATATGGACCACTAGTGGCCGCTGCTGTCCTAAAGGGCACCTGGACTGGTATTCTCTCTCAACCACTATACAGATAGGACAGGCTTAATAATTCCCCACCATTTCTAGGTCCACATTTTATCTCTTGATTGAGTTGTATTGGTATCTAATCATAATAACATAACACGCAATAAGTACTGGGCTTTATTGAGGGACACAGGACTTCTCTGTGTCCCTATAAGTATATGGTTTATTTCTGAATGCTATTGTGGATTGTTGTAGGGGTGTAATTCTCTTGGTTAGAGCATTTATATCCCTATTTATTTTTAAGAAGAGCAGCTACAAGCTGCTTTAAATGCTCTGTCTCTACAGGTACTGTTTATGAATTCTGCTGACATCTGCAAAGCTCATCTATTGGATAAACTTTTCATTTTGGTCCTTTACCAAGGGCCAATTTCATTTTTGATGCAGGTAACCCTCTTAATGCATTCTAGAGAGGGGAACCTGCATTTATTTAATTCTTGAACTTATCATGCAGAGCGGCAGCCTGGCTTTATTTTATTTCCTGGGTGCCAGGCTACCAAAAACACTGTGTTTACTTTTGGGACCATGGAGAGCGAGGAAGCGCTTGTGAGAGTGAGCACAAGCAAACCTCTCCTCTCTGTCCCTACCCTATGCCCTTTTATGCAGGGCATAAATGATTAAAACCAGCCTGAGTGCCAGGAGCTGCCAAAAGACAGTAGAAGGAGCCGCAAAGGGAAGGGGCTAGCCACCAGAGATGCTACAAATTAAACCACGAAGTGCTGCAGTGGTTTAGCCCTGAGTGGTGTCTCCTTTTGAAACTGACAAGCAGCAAAGCCACTAAGAATATGCAATGTGGCTGAGGAAAGAGAATGGTGAGCCACGAGTGGCAATATACAAAAGCTGCATGGCGCTAAGTGTCTCAGCACCACAACGGCAGTCACTTACTTTATTCTAAACAACAAAAGCTGCTACACAGAAGTGGAGCTCCTATGAACTAAAGGCAAGAAGCCATTTCTTACATTTTTATATTTCAGTTTGCTGCATTTCACTCTGAGCACACACAATGGGCAGGGAGCAGCAGGGAAGAGAACAGAAAGGAAAACGGGTTGCTGCTTCTGTCTTCTCCTGTGGAACAATGTAGAATAGGTTATCCTGTAGAACAGTGGACTGCTTCGGAAGGGGATGGGATAGGGTAAGAGGAGGTCAGGAGGGAGGGAGGAGGGAGGGCAGCTGCATTATAAGGGTTGCTAGCTGCACACCTGAGTAGACTCGATAGACTGTAAGGCCTTTATCTGCTGGCAAATTCATATGTGCATACTGTGCATTCTCTTCCATTTTATCGTAATAATTATAAAACATTTTCAAACAAAAAAGGGGAACACGTACATAATCAAGGGAACATTCTATTCCATTATTAGTTGGCTTCACAGCTCCAAGATCTGTCTTTACACCTTTTATTTGTAGGCAAACAGTCTTATGCACTTTCAGTGCCATTCTGCATATTTCAACTTTGGAGGTCATTTTGCACTTGACCTTCCATAAGCTGGCCCAGAGAGGAAACAAGAAATACAGAGAAAGGGGTAGATCTGGAGAGAGAGAGAAGTTTGTCCGAAGGTGGCCTGCCTTCTGGACTAGAAAATATAGCAAAAGTTAAAGAAAAGAATGGTTGCAACCAGAGTGTTTAAAAATAAAAAAAATGGTCCAATTCCATGGCAGAGACTTCCCCTGTCACAGACATAAATACAAATGGATTTAAAGTGACAGTGTCTCTAAAACATACTTCTAATGTCTAAATAGACATATGTGCTATAACTTAACAAATATTTGTTTATAATACATCAATCACGTAAAGTGCAAAGTGCAATATTAGAATATGTATGTTTATAAATAGTGTTCATCATATCAACCATATGCATATTAAAAAAATAGTTACCACATATTAATCTCTTCGCTCATAATCTATAAAATGTCTCAAAGTACAGTTTAACTATCTTATTTATCTAAGTCCTCCTTGTTATTTGCAATGGCTCAGAAGCTGCTATATTCCATCCCACTGATTTTCTATCCCAACTTCACTCCTAGTCTCCCATTGTCAGGTAGGAGCTCTACATACCCTTAGGTTGAGACAACCTCCCTGCCCCTTCCCTTTTTAATCTGCGCCACCAGTGTTCCCACATTATTTCCTTCATCCACCCCTGCATACCCACCTTCCCCTACCCTCATTGTATTTACTTGACACCCTCTCATTTCTTCCCCTTCCTCCCCTCTCTCTGACCATCCTCTGTTGCCTTAGTGTTTTTTAGTCTACTATATTGATTAACCCAGCTTTCCTTGCTGCGTTTAGTTATTGTGTGTAAGTACGTTGTTCTCACCTTGTACTTTTGCCTGTACTACTTCAAGTTTGTATGAACTTATGTTTTATTTTATTTTATGCCCTGTATTATAGTTGTACCCATTTTGTTTGACTGTAAATACTTATGGTTGCTTTGTATAAATATGTGATTATGTGCCAACCAGGTCCATCTTGCAAATGAGCATTGCTCAACAATGATCGCCTTGATAAATAAAGATTTTGATTGATTGATTGATGTAATTCTGTATATATAGTCTAGTGAGGGATTACCTCAAACTCATAGAGAATGGCATACCGATTTGCGCATTGAATGTGTCTGCTCTCAAGCCAATATCTGACAGTGCTGGAGGTACAGCAGGTAGTTTACTCCCCTTTGCACCCTAGGAAAGAACAGCAAATATACACATTAGAAACTAGGAAACATGCTTAACTTTACCATACGATGGTCACTTGTCCCCATGTGGCTTCCCACTGTGACATCAGTGACAGGACCCCATTTGACAGTACCAGGTCCAGTATCACCCATTCCCATGAGTGGATTCTCTAACTAGTTGCCTGAGGAACACTCCTTTTAGGGGCAGTGCTGCCCCCTGCTCTGAGGGAGCTGCCTTCCCTCGAGCCCTGTCTTCCTGTTGCTTCAATCTGGGGGGGGGTACAGTTTTTGCTTCCCTTTCTATTATTACTTCCCCCCTTGACTAGTTTAAATGTTGATCAAAGTAACATCTAAACTTTCCACAGAGGACTGCTCTCCCCTTCCTAGATGGATGCAGACCATCACCTCTGTATCGACTCATATCCTTCCAGGTGAGTCCCAGTCCCCAATGATGCCAATCCCCTCCTTCCTGCATCATTCTTTCCACCAAGTGTTGAAGCCCTTGATATGGAGTGTGACGGACAACCACTGCACTGCACCACTACTGTGTCTGCTAATATCAGTCTCTCCCTTCTGTATTCTTGGTTTACTTGGTTTACCTACTTTGTAGTTATGGACAAAAGGGAGCCGAAGCCCATTGGGATTGTCCCCCACATCTTGTGGGTCATATTCCTAAATGTGATTTAACTATAACCATTTATCTATGCCTATTTTAAAGGCAGAGATGGTGTTACTATCCACAAGTTCTTGTGGGAATTTATTCCATTGTTCATACTGGAGTTCACACTGGATTGTTAAGACAACCAGAAGGCCAGAGCTCATATAGGTTGTCCCCACTATTTCAGTGAAGGAAATCAAAGTTACCAACTGATATGTATTTATTTAATCCTGCCTTAAAGGCCTTAAAACTAGTAATCTCTACTAGTTCTTCTGGTAATCTATTCCATAGTCTAACAACTCTGGGTCCAAAGCTAAATTATCTCAGTTTTGTCCTACAATATTCTTCTTTTAATCGGTACTTATGCCCTCTTAAATTATAGTTTTGTTCCTTAATCTAAAAGTCAAGATCATGTTTTCACAATTCCTGTCCCATAATTTTATGGAGCAGTAGTAAGTCACCTCTAGTTCATCTCATGTCCAGTGACCACAACCCTAAAACCCTTAATCTTTCCTCATATGGCTTATCCTTAATCCCTTTTACAAGTTTTGTACAGGCTTTTTGTGGCTTTTCAACCATTTTTATGTCCTTCCTTAAATATGGACTCCAGACTGTGGAACAGTAGTCCAAATGTTGTCTCACATAAGATTTATAAAGAGGCATCATTACCTCTTTATTCCTTGATTGTAAACTTCTTCTAATGCAATTAACCAGATGCATAGCCTTGTTAGCTACTATTCTACAATGTGGACTCTTTTTTAGATCATGACTAATGTGTACACCCAAATCTTTTTCACAGACAGACTCCTTAAGTTTTACACCCTTTATATAATAGTCTTGTTTTATATTTCCTTTTCCCATGTGCATTATTACACATTTGTCTAAGTTAAAGTGCATCTTATTTTGTTTGGCCCACTCTAATATATTTACTAAATCTTGTCCAAAATGTAGTCTCTCTTCAAAGGTGTTTACAACCCCTCCTACCTTAACATCATCAGCAAACTTTATTAATTTATTCTTACCAGATATATCTAGATCAGAAATAAAGATATGAACATACGAACATATGAAATTTGCCAGCAGATAAAGGCCTAGAGGTCTATCAAGTCTGCTCGAATGTGCAGCTAGCACCCCCTTTGTTCTGCAGCTGCCCCTTCCTTCCACTCTTCCCCTTCATTAACGCTCCCACTTGTCCTGTCCCATCCCCTTTTGAAGCAGTCCACTGTTCTACTGGATACCACTTGCAGGTAACACATTCCACCCAGCCACCACCTCTCTGTAAAAAGTGTCTCCTCATCTCCTCCTGAACCTTTCTCCTCCAGTCTCATATCATGGCCCCTGGTGTCCCTCCCTCCCTTACTTTGAACAGCCCTCTGTACCTGTCTTGTTTATTCCTTTCATGTATTTAAAGGTTTCAATTATATCCCCTGCCCCCTCCTCCAGCCAGTCATGTTCAACTCCCTCAGCCTCCTCTCATATGATAAGCCCCCAGCCCCTTGATCATCTTTGTCACCCTGCACTGCACCCCCTGCAGTAACTTAATGTCCCTCTTCAGATACGGGAGCCAGTACTGCACGCAGTACTCTAGGTGTGGTCTAACTAATGACCTATACAGTGGCAGAATCACCTCCTCCCTCCTCGAGAATATACCCCTTGCAATACAACCCAAAATTTTGTTGGCCTTTGCAGCTGCCTTCCTACATTGTACCGAGCTGTTCATTGACCCTGTAATGAGCTACCCCAGATCCTTCTCCTCCTCTGTCTGGGCTAGCTGCACTCCCCCCAGCTGGTAACTCCTCCTTGGGTTCTTCATCCCAAAATGCAGCACCTTGCACTTTTTGGCATTAAACCACAGTTGCCAGGTGTCTGACCAGGTTTCAAGCTTTGCCAGATCATCCTGCAACCCCTGCCATCCCCGTAGGTCATCCACCACTGCTCCTACCTTGGTATCATCAGCAAACAGACTGATCTTGCTCTTGATGTCCCATGATATGTCTGCAAAGAGTATCCCAAACAACACTGGTCCCAACACTGAGCCCTGTGGAACACCGCTCGTCACTACCCTTGGGTGTGAGAGCTCCCCTCCCACCACCACCCTCTGTTGCCTTCCCTGAAGCCAGTTTCCTACCCATCTCACCAGCTTTGCACCCACCCCTGTGCCTACTAACTTACTTCTCAGCCTTCCATGCAGCACCGAGTCAAATGTCTTACTGAAATCCAGATACAGGACATCCAATGCATGGCCCCTGTCCAGTTGCCTAGTTACCCTGTCATAGAACTCCACCAGGTTGGTTTGGCAGAATCTGCCCCATATGAAGCCATGCTGTCTGCTGTCCTGTAGTCCTTTGGCCTCTAGGAGGGCCACCAGCCTCTCCTTCAGGATAGTCTCCATTAGCTTACCCACCGATGGATGTGAGGCTCACTGGTCTGTAGTTTCCCGCTTATCCTTGGGGCCATTCTTGGGAGGGGCACCATGAGCCATCCTCCAGTCCTGAGGCACACACCCTGAATGTAGGGAGGCATTAAATAGGTCTGCCAAAGGTCCTGCAAGGACCTCTGCCAGCTCCTTCAGTACCCTGGGGTGGATGCCATCTGGGCCTGGCGCCTTGTCCACCCTCAGTGCCTTCAAACCCTCCCGAACTCTGCCCTCCATGATTTCCCCATCTGTCACCCCTTCCCCCTGTTTCTGCCATTTCTCCCCTCTTGGGTGTCACCCCCTCTTCTCTTTAGTAAATACTGAGCAGAAGTACTCATTTAGTGCTTCTGCCTTATCACTTCTCATGCTTCCACCAACCCACCCTCCTTCCTAATCCTTACTATGTGGTCCTTACAGCTCCTTTTCTCCTGATGTACTTAAGAAGTCCTTCTCCCCTTCTTAATGCCTTGTGCCAGCCTGAGTTCAGTGATGCTTTGCTCCTTACTGCCCTTGCCACCTCCTTCGATTCTGTCAAGTACTCCTCCTGTCCTCCCCTCCCTGTTTTCTTGTATTTCCTAAAGGCAACTCTTTTCCTCCTTACCTTTTCCATGACCTCCTTGCTCAACCAGCTCAGTTTCTTAGCCCTAGCCTTCTTGCTCTGGGCCTTGCAGCAGGTTTTGGTTGCCTCCACTATACCCAGCTTTATGAGCTCCCACCTCTGGTTAGTGTCCATGCTAGATTGAATTCTGGAGAGGTACCCTTTTAATACTTCCCCCATCCTCCCAAAGTCGGCCGTCCTGAAGTCCAGTACTCTTGTGCCAGATTCCACTCCATCCTTGCCCATATCCAATGTGAGCCATACTGAGTGGTGGTCACTCCCTGACAGCGGTTCCTCCACTGTAAGTTCTCTCACAAAGTCCCCATTTGTCAGCACAAGGTCAAGGGTATTCCCTAACCTGGTTGGTTCACTGACCATTTGCAGCAGGAAGCTGTCCTGGAAGGCATCCAGCAGTACCTGCTCCCTTCTGTTCCTGGTTGTTGGGGTACTCCAGTCCACTCCTGGCATGTTGAAGTCCCCCCACAATCACCACACTTCACTTCTCACAGGTCCTCCTTATCTGTCCCGCTAGTTCCTTGTCTAACTCCTCCATCTGAGATGGTGGCCTGTACGCCACTCCCATTCTAAGAATCCTATTCTTGGAATCCTGGATTTGCATCCAAAGTGACTCCATACTACCCTCCTCCCCTTCCACCCTTACACACTTCAGTCCTTCCTTCCTTCACATATAGTGCCACACCCCCTCCTTTCCCAATCACCCTTTCCCTACGAAATAACCTGTACCCTGGTACAGGCAGGTCCCAGTCATTGTATTGGGTGGCCCATGTTTCTGTGATGGCTGCAATGTCCACCTCTCCCCTCTGCCATGAGCACCTGTAACTCTGCAGTTTTCCTCCCAAGGCTCCTAGCATTAAGGGTAACCACCTTCCACCCTTCCCCCCCTCCCATCCTGCCCTCCTTTACTAGCATCACCAAGTGTACTTGCCATTTGTCCCTTGTCATTGTTATGGGGGGTTAGCTCATATGGTTTTCCAGCCTGTGGTCTCTGCATATCTCTTGCCCAATTACCACCCCCCACTCCTAGTTTAAATTTCCAACTTCCTCTATGTACTCCTCCATCCTCTGTTTCAACACTTTCTTTCCCTCCTCACTCAAGTGTAGTCTGTCCTTGGCATAGAGACTACTGTCCTCCCAGGTTTCTCCCCACCCCCCCAACAGCCCATACCCTTTAGCATAACACCAGGTTCTTAGCCATCCATTAAATTCCTATATTCTCAGCTTTCTTGTTGTGCTTGCCTTGGGCACTGGAAGTATCTCTGAAAAAGTTACTGATCTTCCTGCCCCTCACTAAATTGTGCTAGTTCCTCAAACCTCCTCTGGACTGTATCTACTGTCTTGTGAGCCAGGTTGTTTGTCCCAAGATGTATAATTAAATGAGGCTTGTCCCTACCCCTTCTAGCATATTTCAGAACAGACTGTCCCACCCTTTCCACTGTTATTCCTGGCATGGCCGCCACCCAAATGCAACTATGCAAAATGGGCAGACTAGATGGGCCAAGCAGTCCTTATCTGCCATCAAAGTCTATGTTTCTGTGTTTATGCCTCTCCCCCTTGCTACCCCACCTGAATCCTCTTAGTATTGAGTCGCCCAGCACTAAGATTCCACCACTCTTACTCCCTGCTTGCTTCCATTCATCTCCCTCTCTCATTTCCAGCTCCTCTTCTTCCTCCTGCACATTATTTCCCCCTTTTGCCCCTTTTGCAATTCTCCCATCAGAACTTCCCCCCGCTCCAGTTTGTTCCAGGCATTTATCAATTACTCCTCTAATTTCATTGTTTCCCTCCTCTACCTTCTTCCTCTCTAGCAGTGCAAAACTATTTTCTGAAGACCCTTCACAAATGCCCGCTCCCCCTCTCTACATATTAAGCTGTTCTCTCCTTTCCACTCCATGACTTTTGCCACTTCTTCGCCTCCCCTCACAAGTCCCTATCTCCTCCTTCCATTTGTCTTTTGTCTCCTGACCTGGTTTCCCCAGCAATCGTTCTTCCTGGCCTGGGCCCCTTTGTCTCTGCTTCCCTTCTTCTGACCCTCTCCTCACCACTGTTGGCTTAAATCACCCTCCCTCATCTCCCATTCTTCCTCCCTTCAGTATTGGGCTAAACCCACCCCCAATCTGCCTTGCCTGTCTTAATTCCTCCTGCAGACCCTCAATCTCCTTTCTAAGTTTCTCTCTGTGGTTGCACACTAAACATTCTCCCACACTCCAAGCAGTTTTTGGAAAGACTGGTGCACTGCAATTGTTGCAGTCTACCACCCTAACCATTGCTGTCATTGCCCACCAGCGACCCCCCCCACCCTTCCAGATGCAGGATACCAAACACTCCCCCAAGTCTCCCCTATCCCCCTTCTATCAGTGCAAAACATTATTTTCTTTATTTCCTTTACCCCCTTTGTTGTACATGTTTAGATAGATTGAGCAACTGCTTTTTATATTCCTAGCCACGCACAAAAAGAGACTTTAAGTAGCTATTGCACAACCTTCTTCAAACTCCTACTCCTCCTTTCCCCAATGCAATAGCAATGCAAAGAAGTAACAATGAAAGCTCCTAGATTTGCAGTTACTTCCCTTCCATTGAGATAGCAGTCACCTCTTCACTTGCTGCTGTTCCTTTCCTGGATGTCTGCTTCTGCTATGACAGGTGCATGTCCTTTGCCCGTTTGAGGAAGTGATGTCAAAACCCATGGTATAAAGGAAATAATGGACCGGGGTGGGTGGGGTGAGGGGTTGGGGGGGTGGACCAGCCCAAGTCTTCCAGAAACAATCAGGTAGCTGAGGCCCCTGGTCAGACCATTAGCACCCTTCCCCCACACTTCACTAAACTTTGCAGCTAGTGAAGCCAGCAACAATGAATCACTATTCTACTCAAAGCCCCCAAAATAAGTTTGCTACCCAAAGAAACAGGACTCTGATTCAAACAGCTTCACCAACAACACATCAAAATAGACTTGAAATTAGAAGATATAGGTCTCCAGTTCAAAGAAACAGACCCAGTTAAATCACACCAAATAAGTTTTAAATCAGAAGAAATAGGCCTCTACAAATGCAGCCTGCTACACAGTGAATCACCAAACAATACCCTGCTAGCCCCTCAGAAGTAGTAAGAAAGAAAAGAAATAACCTTCTGCCAAGTAGAATCCACAAGAAACAATGTAAAAACAACAAGAAGAAGCTACTGTACTGTAACAGATCTGATCCTGTCCCCTTCTAGTTACTTCTAGTACCAAACAACAGAGGTCCCAGCATGGACCCCTGTGGCCCCCCATTTGAAACATGTACCTCATCAGACAAAAAACCCTGTACCCTAACCAGTTGAGTTCTATCCATCAGTCAGTGTTTAATCCATTTAATAATAACATTATCAATTCCCAAATTTACCAGTTTTAAGATTACTAAATCATGGGGAACCGAGTCAAAGGCATGACTAAAGTCCAGCATAACCATATCCATGTTATTCCTCTGATCTATTAGTTTCCCAATGTATTCATAGAAACTAATTAAATTAGTCTCACAGGATCTATTCCTGACAAAACCATGCTGAATTTTATCACTCATACCCATATTCAAGGTGTAAATTATTAACTCCTCATATGTTATAACTTCCATAATTTTACAGACCACCGATGTTAAACTTATAGGTCAGTAATTAGCCACTTCTGCCCTACTCCCCTTTTTAAACACTGGGACCACATAAGGTTTTCTCCAGTCCTTTGGTACATAACCTTTAATTGGTGATTTCTGTCCTATTATAATAATAGCTGGTGCTAGTACATCTCCCAGTTCATTAGTAAATTTTGGGTGCACCCCATCCAGGCCTCCCGATTTATCTGTCTTAAGTTTTTGTATTCTTTCAAGGACTTTATCAATAGTGACTATATCCGTCTGTATCTTGTTAGACTTCTCAATCATAATATTGTCTATTTTATAAGTATCCTTGATGAACACTTTTCTAAATGTTCTGCTAAATTACTCAGTCATTTCCTCAGGTTTCATGGATATTTCGCCGTCAATAAGTAGAGGTCCTACAGTATTATTATTTCCTTTTGTATTATTCACATATGCAAAGAAACTCTTTGTATTATTTTTGGATACAGCTCCTGGAGAGGGTACAGAAGAGGGCAACTAAGATGATACGAGGGATAGGGGATTGGACATATGAGGACAGACTTGAGGAGCTCTGCCTGTTTTCACTGGAGGAGGGGAGAGACAGGGGGGACATGATTGAGGTCTTCAAATACTTCAAAGGAATAAATAGGGTAAACATGGTGGGGATCTTTAGACTAAAGCAGGGAGGTATCACCAGAGGGCATGGTTTGAAGTTGGAAGGTGGAAGGGTGAGGGGGGAAAAGAGGAGGAGGTTTTTCATTGAGAGGGTGGTGGACCCTTGGAATGCACTGCCTGGCGAGCTGGTTCAGAGATCCACAGTGGAGGGCTTCAAGAGAGGGTGGGACAGACACAGAAAGTGGATGTATCAGATGATGGCCTGTTCCTGGGGGGTGGGGATGGATGATAGGGGTTTCTTGAGCACAAGGAATGGGAGGGCCTCAGCACCCAACTAAGGATCTAAGGTTCGAGCAGACTCGATAGACCGTAAGGCCTAATCCTCTGGCAAATAGTATGTTAGTACATTAGTATGTTAGTATGTTAGTATGTTGTTAGTTTCTACTCCAACTTTTTTTTGCATTTCTTATTTCATACTTGACCTTATGTAGTATTTTTTTGTACTGAGCTCTACTAACCTCTGTTTTTAACTGTTTCATCTGTCTGAATATTTTTTTTTCCTTTTACATAGTTTAATGATCTTATTATTTATCCAAGAAGGTTTTTTCCCCCCTACTATTATATACATTCTTCCTAGGAATGTGCTTGGATATTACATTATATAGTGTCTTAACAAATATCTCCCTTGACTCTTCAACTGATAGCTTGTTCATTATTCTACTCCAATCGAATTCACTGAATACATGTCTTAATTCCTGATAATTGGCTTTATTATACATTATTTGGGTTATTTTTCCACTAATTAGTTTTCTTTTTTTGTTAATTGTAAATATAATAGTTCCATGGTCACTTTTTCCTATTGGTGGTCCAATATTAATGTTCTCAATGTCCTCAGATATATTAGTTAGAATAGCATCCAGGATATTTTAGCCCCTAGTTGGTTCATTTATGCATGTTGGATGCCTGCTGCTGTCAACATCTCATATATTCTTGCTCCTAATGGATTTTTATAATTGTTTCCATTTCCCTCAGTTTCTGGAATATTCAGGTCTCCCATTATCAGTATATCAGTTTCTTCCAATATGTTTGCCATTTTTTCCATAAATCCTCCTGTTTCTCCTACTGAAGTATCAGGTGGTCTGTAGAAAAGTACCAGTTTAAATGGCTTACCCTCATGTCCTGTAATGTCCCCAGTAATTACATCAATGTTACCAAAATCTTCCTCTATACAAATGTTACAACATTTAATTTCGTTCCTAACATACAGTGCAACTCCTCCTCCTCACCTCAGTACTCTGCTCCTTCTATACAGTTGATACCCCAAAATATATTGATTCCATTCTGTGTCTGTATTCCACCAAGTTTCAACTACTTCAACTATCCCTTTATTATCCTTTTCTAATATTAGTTCTAATTCTGCCATTTTGTCTTTATTTAAACTTCTAGCATTAAACATCATAACCTTTGTATTAGCCCTAATCTTTATGTTTGTATTTTTAAATATAGGCTCATGTTTTTTTTTTCTGGGAACCATTCATCCTCCTCTTACTCAGGTTAAATGTCTATCTACTTCATTTCGTATCCTTATCCCAAGTATTCTACTCCCCCTGAAACTTAAATGCAATCCATCCCTACAGTGGAGTTCTTTTTTATTATTAAAGGTTCCCAATGTTTAATAAATGAAAGCCCCTCTAATTTTGTCCAGTTATACAGCCGTGCATTAGCCAGTGCTATTTTCTTAGCTTTTTAAGCAGATGCTCTTGGTTCAGGTAGAATTTCTAATATTAGAATTTCACAATCTTTTTCCTGCAATTTCTGAATAAGTTCCTTAATATCATTTTGAAAAGTTACTGGGGAATTCCTGGCCAAATCATTTATGCCTATATGCAGTACTGCTACTGGTCGTGGTCCAACTCCATTGAAAATATTATCCACCATGTTGTACAAATCACTTGCCCCTGCGCCTGAGAAACTACTCACCATTTTATTTGCCTTATCATTCCTACAGATATATTTATCCGTTTATTTAATTATTGAATCTCCAATAACTATAACTATAAGTTGTCTTTGGTCCAATTTTAATATCTGTTTCTGTGTATTCATAATGTTATCAGGGGCCTCCTCACACTGACTAATTGACTCAGACAATGTCTGGTAGCTATTAGCCACTGGGATCTGACTGGCCCAGCTGTCATTTCCAGTTTCCTTATCAGTGCTAGTTTGTCTAACCACATCACCAGAGCCGGTGGTATTCTCCTTTACTATTTCTGTAATGCAGTTGTCTGGTACTGGTTGTAGTGGGCTTCTACCTCTTCTTTTTCTTTTAAAAGATGTTATTTCACTCCACTCTGTTTTATATGTGTCAGTACTTATGCATCCAGTTTTTTCTTTTCCCCAGTCCTTCAAGTTGTTGTCTATTTTCCCTTTCAGTGTTTGTTATATTTAAGCTGCACAATGTCTTCAGTTTTGCAGCTAATTCCAGCTGAATACCGTCTACCTTGTTTAATCTCTCACTAATCAGGACAATATTATGTTGTAACTCCTGGTTATTTATGCACTTTCCACACATATATGCTGTGTAATCTATCCCCTCCTTTTCCATTTTATACATTCTGCAACTTGCACATTGTATCAATAGGTCCCCATCCTTAGAAAGAATAGCTGTTGCCCTATTCTGGCCTTCCATGTTTAAAATATTACAATGTTGAATATAAATCTCTCTTAGCCCTTCCGTTACATTTTATAGTTTCTACTCCTAATTCCTTGCTCTCCTGCAAATACGCAAACATGCGCTGATGCTGGTGTCTCTACGTGCGTCTCCACATGCTTCTCCATGCACACACCTGCTCGCACTCACTCCGCTTATCAAAGAAGCTTTTTTATCTCGCTAGATCAGGAAGTATCACAGTTCTACTTCCTGTCTAGTGATCCCCAACTTGCTCAAATATTCAGGATTCCTAATACCTTTTACTGCCTCTTCATGCAGAGGACTTCTAGTGGGGGTTCTCTGCACTGCCCTTCACCTGACAAGTGTTTTATTTCATTAAAACACACACTTCAGTATCTGCCAGTATTGGGTCCTGTTGCTAGGCAATGGTGCAACCAGGACCAACACCTCTCACCAGAGGCTCATTTTATTTCAGGTGCTAACACACTAAAAGTGTGTAGTTTCAATATTTCCACACAGAGATATCAGTGCTGTGCAGCCTGACATTAGGCAACAGTAATCCCCGCTCCTTGGGGTGCTTCTTTATCTAGCTAGAACAGGACATATCACAGTTCTACTTCCTGTCTAGCGATCCCCAACTTGCTCAAATATTCAGGATTCCTAATACCTTTTACCACCTCTTCATGCAGAGAACTTCTAGTGGGGGTTCTCTGTACTTCCCTTCACCTGGCAAGTGTTTTATTTCATTAAAATGCACACTTCAGTGTCTGCCAGTATCGGGTCCCTACCAGGACCAATGCCTCTCACCAGAGACTCACTTTATTTCAGGTGCTAACACATTAAAAGTGTGTAGTTTCAATATTTCCACACAGAGATATCAGTGCTGTGCAGCCTGACATTTGGCAACAGCCTTGATGCTCTTACTGTATAGAAATTCAGTCTCTTATTAGTTCTAGCCTTACCTACAACAATTTGTTTGTTGTGAAGTCTGGGTACTATTTTTCTCTGAGAGAAGGCTAGTCCACATTGCTGCATCTGTTCTGGAAAATGATGGATTTTAAATAAGTAAAGGAGATCACCCCTACTCCTTCTTGTATGTAAGGAATGAAGTCCTGTAGCTTGAATTCTATCAGAATAGCTTTTAGAAGCCAGGTGGGCACCATTTTCATTGCTCTCCTCTGTATTTGTTCAATCCTGTTTATATCTTTTATGAGATATAGTATGGACTCCAAAACAGAGACCCATATCAGAATAGGGTCTAATATGTGTCCTTTATAGTGGGATAATGCATTTTTCTGTCTTTGAGATGAAGGTGTGATTTATGCATCTGAGAAGCACGTTTGATAAGTTGACCACTTTCATGCACTAATCAGTTGACAATAATTTATTGTTAAACATCACACCCAGATCTCTTTCACAATGAGACAATTTCAGGGGAACATTATTTAGGTTATAAATCTGTACCTGGCTATTCCTACCAAAATGCAGGGCAATAGATTTATTAATATTAAAGGACATGTGATTGGTAAGAGCCCATTGTTCTATGTTATACAAGTCATTAGCAGGTGCAATCTTATTTATTGAACAGTCAACCCTCCCCCCTAAATTTGTGTCATCAGCAAATGTGGAAAGTGTATTACATTTGCCTATCTTCATATCACTGATGAAGATATTGAATAATGTAGGCCCAAGGACCGAACCCTGTGGTACCCCACTATTCACATGCCTTATTTCTGACAAGGTTCCATTTATTCTTACTTGTTGGCATCTATTGGTTAACCAACCATTTATCCATTTAACTCAACATGGAGAAAAGCCCATCGTAAAAAGTTTAGTGATGAGTTTGCCATGTGAGACCTTGTCAAATGCACAGCTGTAATCTAATAAGATTACCATCCATGGGGATGTTAGATTCGAGTCCCTGACTTATGAGGTTGTAAAATGCTAGAAGATTAGAGATGCAAGAATATCCCTGCTTGAATCCATGTTGTGAAAGATCAGTGCTGTTCAGAGATACTATTTATTTTTCCAGATAGGATTTGACTAGTTTCTCCATTAATTTACAAAGAACTGAAGTGAGACTAATAGGCCAATAGTTCTCTGTTCTTGACCGGTTCCCTTTCCTAAAAATTGGTATCACAGTGGCCATTAGCCAGTCTTGTGGGATTGTACTTTCAAGAAGGGATTTATTAAATATTAATGTTAGGGGGAGAGCTAAAGCTTCAGATGTTTCCATCAAGAAACTGGGATTTAAGTTGTCAGGACCTGGACTAGAGGATTTATTTAATGACTGTAGTACAGAAAGGGTATCAAACCTTGTAATAGTATAGTTCCTAGTGATGTTTACAAAGCCATTGCAAGAGTTAGATACTTCTTTATTAGAATAGACTGAGCAAAAATAATTATTAAATGTATCTGCTGTTTCTCTATTGGATAAAAGTGTAGAATTATTTACAGTTAGTGGCCCAATTTGTCTATCAGCTCCCTTTTTGGTATTAAGATACGAGAATAATGATTTGTGACAATCTTTGAAGTGGGCTAGTCTGAACTCTAAATTTCTTTTGGCATGAGTAATTAGATGTTTCAAGTCTTTCACTGCCTTCTTATAATTGCATAGGATTTCCCCTTTAATGTCACTACTGCAAGTTTTTAAAGAAGAGAATTTTTTTTTCCTTTCGCTTGATTTGTTTCTTGATAGAATTATTGAACCATAAGGGCATCTTCCCTTTTTTATTATGTTTTTTCTTGGTAGGGACAAATGTTTTTTCCAACTTATGAGTGTTAGATTTTAGATATGTCCAAGCATCCTCAAGTGGGAGGGGCAATAAGATGTCTTCACAAGGAATTTTATTTAAGTGATCATTAATTTCCTCAAAATTAGCATTCTCGTAGTTTTTAAATATAGATTTATTGAAGGGGGGCTGATATTCAAACGCTAGATTAAACAAAATAGAGCAATGATCACTGTTGCCTAATGGAGCATCTATAGTAAGATTAAAAATGTTATTGTCAATGTTAGTGATCAGAAGGTCCAATATATTACTTCCTCAGGTAGGTTCTGTAATAATTTGCTCAAAGCCTGGGTCAATTATTATGGATACCACATGGTTTTCATAATGGGCACTACCAGTCAAGATAGTTCAGTCTATTGTAGGCATATTAAAATCCCCTAATATGATGGTGTTACTTTTATTGGCCATGGTTGTAATATCATTGATTAATATAGATGGATACTCAAGGTTGGCCAAAGGGGGCCTATAGCATGTGCCCACTAGTATTTGGGTTTGTCCCTTGAATTGAATGTTCACCCATATGCTTTCAGTTGATGTAGAATGGGGGAGTTGGTAGGAATGAATGTCATCCCTAACATAGAGACATATTCCTCCCCCTATTTGATCAATCATGTCTTTATGATACAGTTTGAATTCAGGGATCTCTTTCAACCACAAGGCTCTGGAGTCCCACCATGTTTCTGTTATCGATATAATGCCTAGGTCTAACATTCTACATTTGCCTCTAATTCAGCCATCTTGACTAGATTTAGTGATCTGGCATTCAAAAATAGTACTTTACATGTTTTGGGGCTATTTGATGTGAAATCATCTGTCAGAGACCTGGGTGCATTCCCATTCTCCCCCTTCAGTGTTAGTTTAAATATTTATCAATTACAGCAGTGATACTTTTTCCTATTATAGTACTCCCCCTTCTGCTAAGATGCAAACCATCCCAGTAGAAGAGAGGATATTTTTCATAGAATCATTCCCAGTGTGTCAGGTTATTCCTTGCTTGAAGCACCATTCAAATGCCAATTATCAAGGGCCTTAATTTTGTTTAGGATATGATTGGTGGCTCTTGGTACTTGTAGAATTTCAGAAAAACAGACAGAGCAACCTCTGTCTACCAAAATGTTGTTTAAGGCCACATAATCCTGTTTTAACTGCTCAAGGCTTATTTGATTTATGTCATTAGTGCCTGTGTGGATGATAAATAGAGGATTTTCTCCTGCTTCCCTTATTAATCCCTTTGCTATTGTGGTTATATTTGATATCCTAGCCCCTCTGAAGCTTGAGCATGTGCAATTTAGTTTGCCTGGATTACAAACTGCATGGTCAATATGCTTAATAATGGAATCTTCCAGGACAAATACTTGCTTAATACAAGTGTCAGGGTTATGCATCTCCTTGGGCTTTAGTGACATAGAAACCTTAGCTGAAGTTGTGTTAGCTACTTCATTAAGATTTGAGGCCTTGGGGTATAATGGCTGTCTACGGTGGGATTTGTGTGAAGAATCAATGGTAACTTTAGTGCCTTCATGTCCTAGAATATCCCTTGGAGGATTACTGGGGGGGGGGTCCTCATAAAATGGTGTACTCACATCCATATGTGAGAGGGCCTCAAATGTGTTTTGTAGTAATAATGCAGGAGCACTATTAAAAATCTGGCCTCTCCTCCTTTTAGTTTTATTTTTAGTGACAAGTGCCCAGTTTTCTACCTCAGGCTGTGTCATACTGTAGGTGCTACAATATCAGATGGAAAAGAGACCTGTTCTGTGGTAGGAGCCAACCCTGAATTAGAGGGAGATGCTGTTGATTGGAGTTGTCCTGCCATAAAATCAATACAGTTTTCTAAGGCCTCAATATCTGGGCTAGCTATCCTTCTGGACTGCAGACCAACTATTTCATCCTGCAAGGTCTGTAGTAGTATACATCTGTCACAAGTGAAGCCCAATATTTGATTGCCCCTACCAAACATCTGACATGAATTACAGTAGTTATTAGGGCTGTCCATAGTTATGCCAGTGTTAATCATAAGAAGACCATAAACCATTTTCTACTTACTTAAATTGTACCTGGGGTTACTGAATGAGGGTGGCACCCATTCCCCCCACTTCCCCAGCAGACACAACTGACATGCACAAGATGCATGAGTCTCAGCATGGGTCTCTGTGTGTGGCCCCGAGCATGCTCACCCCACTTGCTACACTGTGCTTAAGTGCTTGCAGAGACCAGAAGTAACTGAGTCAACTTCTGGTTTGCCAATAAAGCTTTTAAAAAAAAATAAGGTTTAAAAATGTTTTTTACAGCATGCAGACACAAGCTTCACTCATACTGTACATGGGGTCTTGTGTCTAATGGCACATAAAATACTCCAATAACAGTAGCTATAATAGTGCTAAATATTGCACTCAGTACATCAGGGGTCAGGGGACAACCTCCAGTGTCCCATAAAACTATTGCATGCCAAGGAATCTGGTGCAGTAAGGAGGCAGTCCTTATGCAATGCCTCCACTACTAATCAAATGTCCAACACTCACAATGAAGATTCAGGTGCAAAATATCTTCTCTCTCCAGAGGACGCTACTCCAGTTGTGTACTCTAGAACCAATGCCCCATTTGCTACATTGGGCATAAGTGCTTGCCAAGACTAGAAGTAGCTAAGTCAACTTTCTGAATGTAATTTGCACCTACTGTCAGTTTCAGTTTCAGTTTTTCATTGTATTGATCGACTGTAAGCCATGATATCAAACAATAAAATACAAATACATTATACTGTCACATATCTTCACACATAAAGTCATACAGATTATAAAATTCTTATTGTATTTCAAACATAATACATTCCAAACAAGGCTCTAAAACCCATTAGTACCCTGTAGTCACATACATATATTAGCTGTACTCAATTATTAATGCATATAAAAAGCTGTCTATTAATAAAAAGTCACCCAATCATTCAAATTAGTCACAGGTGTAAAGTGGACAAAAAGCTGGTAATCTTAGTAATGATATCAATGTCCTGTGACTTAAAGGAAAGAGAAGGATTTGGTCAGGAGAGAGGCCAAGATCATCGAGGCTAGAATCAAGCCATTTCTGTCTTCTTCATGAATATAATGAGCATTGAAGAACCACATTTCAAATTATCCTCATTTTGCGTTTTACAATTACAGTATGCCGATATTCAATTTGGCCATGTTTGCCAAAATGTACATAATTAGCTTTATAATGTACATTATTAGCTTTATAATTTCTAACCTAAACCTAGCAGCTTTATAATTTCTAACCTAAACCCAGTAAAAAGCAATCTTTGATCAGGATAAGGTTCCATTTTTGCTCAGTTTTAAGTATTTTATACCATTTAAAAAATTTCAGAGATCCTAACCTGTTGAAATCAGTGCCCACATCTTCAGTATATCTCTTAGTCTTCTCTTGCCTTGATATATGATTAATTCTTTTGGTTGTAAATATATTTCATACATCAAACAACCAAGTCCAGATGGGAATATAATATTCCCTATCAGCTGTATGAATGGAAAAGCAAAACCCCTTGAGGTGTATTCTATCTCCTCCTCATGACAGAATCTAGGAAGTCTATTTTGATGAAGTTGAAATAAATTAAGAAGAAAAAGTATCTGTCTTTCCTTAGTCAGTGTCTGCAAAGAATACTGACCCAGCTCCAGTCTCAATACAGCAGCTTGTATAGATTGTGGTACCAAAAGGAGGTATCTATAAATTGTATTCATCAATATCTCCAGAGACGTACTATCTCCAAATCCCCAGATCTCTGCAGCATATAGGATGCTTGACTTAACTTTTGCATTCACTACATTCAAGGCTGCAAACACACTGCCCTTACCATATTTTTTATTAAAGATTTTGAATGCATTAGTGATGACCAAGACCATTTTTAGAGCATCTTATTTCTAAATAATCATAAAATGTCACCATCTCCAACTTATCCTTTTCCATATAGTCCAAAATCGGGAGCGCAAAAGTGACAAGCACCATATGAATTACAGAGCGAAGTCACTTTATATAACTCAAATAATAAATTTATTTAAACTTCGCTACAGAAAAGTAGTAAACTGGTGCAAAGCTGTTAAGTGTTGCAACAAACAAAACACCCCTAGCGCCTCGACCCAAACGAGTCTTCAGAGGGGGTAACCAAACCATTATTCACAGCACTATAAATACTCAAATAATTTACAATTAATGAACTGTCTTGATACCATTTAAAGGCATAGAGTACCTAAAATTCTGACATTTATTTCTCTTCCTTAATTATTATCGTACAAAACAGTCATAGTGCTGGATATTCAAGTTTAGTTATAATAAAACTGCAACTATAAAATAGCAACATAAAAGAAGAAGAAAAACAAAATTATTTTGTTTCAAAATCTCACACAGGTAATAATCTAAGAATTACCACAGGCAGATAATATAATACTTCTATAAAGTTCATTACATTTACAGATTATAACTTAGCTAGCAAAAGCAATAAATTAGTGTAAATGAAATGAATATCATAACAAACAAAGCACCCTAAAGGGAATGGTTTTATATTCCACTTCTCATTCAGCCCATTTGGTCTAATAGTATCCATTTTAAATATCCACATACATTCTTTTTCAATAACTTTTAGATCTGTCCCCACCAAACGGCAGGGGTTGGAACATGTTCTAAACCCATAAATCTAAGACCACTCAAATCTGAATTATGATACACTTCAAAATGCATGCTAACAGGTGTATCTTGCCGTTTATTGAGAACAGATCTAACATGTTCCTATATTCTCTGCTTCAAAGGTCTAACAGTTTTGCCAATATATATGTCACATGGGCACCACAACATGTAAACTACATATGGGTGTCACATGTAATCAACTCTCTCACATCTATTTTAAAATTTTGTTTTAAAGGATGTTGAAATATTTACCAGTGACCCCATATTTACAGATGTTACATCTCTTACAGGTATAAAACCATTTGTTCTTTTAGATATCCAAAAGTTAAATCAGAAACATTATCTTTACACTCTCTACTATGTACCACCTTATCTTTAATATTTGAAGCCGAGAAAATGCCACCGAGGGTTTCAAACCCACTACTGCCCTACTAAATCATCTCCTAACAAATGGGCCAATATTGATGTATAATATTGCCTATTAGACCGACACATGATTGTATTCAGTGACAAAAGTACAAATCTCTGGCAAGATAGGCTGATCCTTTTTTGCCAAAATAGTATCTCTATCCATTTTTTTCACTTTTTCCAAACTTTCCAAAAGTAAATTTCTATCATAACCTCTCTCCAAAAACCTACATAATAACTCTTCTGACTGACTATCAAATTCCATGTCATTACTACAATTTCTTTTAATTCGTAGGAATTGGCTAAATGGGATAGATTTAACTAATTTTGTTAAGTGTTGTAACAACAAAACACCCCTAGCGCCTCGACCCAAATGAGTCTTCAGAGGGGGTAATCGAAACCATTATTCACAGCACTTTAAATACTCAAATAATTTACAATTAATGAACTGTCTTGATACCATTTAAAGGCATAGAGTACCTAAAATTCTGACATTTATTTCTCTTCCTTAATTATTATCATACAATGAAGTAGAAGCGTGTATGTTTGTTGATTATTTAAACAAAAATGAGTTGAATTTGAAATTTACTTACACTTTTAGTTGTCAAAATATTAATTTTTTGGATTTGAATCTTTCGAGTGAGTTTGTTGGAAATTCTATTGGCATTTCATCACGAACTTATAGGAAAGATACCGCAACAAATTCCCTGCTACATGCAACAAGTGCTCATCCACCAAAATTAGTTAAATCTATCCCATTTACCCAATTCCTACGAATGAAAAGAAATTGTAGTAATGACATGGAATTTGATAGTCAGTCAGAAGAGTTATTATGTAGGTTTTGGAGAGAGGTTATGATAGAAATTTACTTTGGAAAGTTTGGAAAAGTGAAAAAATGGATAGAGATACTATTTTGGCAAAAAGGATCAGCCTATCTTGTCAGAGATTTGTACTTTGTCACTGAATATAATCATGTGTCGGGTCGAATAGGCAATATTATACATCAATATTGGCCCATTTTGTTAGGGGATGATTTAGTAGGGCAAGTAGTGGGTTTGAAACCTCGGGTGGCATTTTCTCGGGCTTCAAATATTAAAGATAAGGTGGTACATAGTAGAGAGTGTAAAGATAATGTTTCTGATTTAACTTTTTGGATATCTAAAAGAACAAATGGTTTTTATACCTGTAAGAGATGTAACATCTGTAAATATAGGTCACTGGTAAATATTTCAACATCCTTAAAACAAAATTTTAAAATAGATGTGAGAGAGTTGATTACATGTGACACCCATATGTAGTTTACATGTTGTGGTGCCTATGTGACCTTATATATATTGGCAAAACTGTTAGACCTTTGAAGCAGAGAATACAGGAACATGTTAGATCTGTTCTCAATAAACGGCAAGATACACCTGTTAGCATGCATTTTGAAGTGAATCATAATTCAGATTTGAGTGGTCTTAGATTTATGGGTTTAGAACATGTTCCAACCCTGCCATTTGGTGGGGACAGATCTAAAAAGTTATTGAAAAAAGAATGTATGTGGATATTTAAAATGGATACTATTAGACCAAATGGGCTGAATGAGAATTGGGATATAAAACCATTCCTTTAGGGTGCTTTGTTTGTTATGATATCCATTTCATTTACACTAATTTATTGCTTTTTTGCTAGCTAAGTTATAATCTGTAAATGTAATGAACTTTATAGAAGTATTATATTATCTGCCTGTGGTAATTTTAGATTATTACCTGTGTGAGATTTTGAAACAAAATAATTTTGTTTTTCTTCTCTTTTTATGTTGCTATTTTATGTTGTAGTTTTATTATAACTCAAACTTGAATATCCAGCACTATGACTGTTTTGTACGATAATAATTAAGGAAGAGAAATAAATGTCAGAATTTTACGTGACTTCTATGCCTTTAAATGGTATCAAGACAGTTCATTAATTGTAAATTATTTGAGTATTTAAAGTGCTGTGAATAATGGTTTGTTACCTCTGAAGACTTCGTTGGGTCGAGGCTTAGGGGTGTTTTGGTTTGTTACAACACTTAACAACTTTGCACCAGTTTACTACTTTTCTGTAGTGAAGTTTAAATAAATTTATTATTTGAGTTATATAAAGTGACTTCGCTCTGTAATTCATCTGGTGCTTGTCACTTTTGCGCTCCCGATTTTGGACTACTTGGTTGTGGGGCTTGCTACCCCTCGGTGAGCTACATGGGTGCTGTAGGAGTTCTGCTCTCAGTGTGCTTCTGGATGTGGTCCTTTTCCATATATACAGAGGGATATTTTCCCTTTATAACCAAAGGTAAACATTTTTGATTTTGCCTTGTTAACATTGAGTTGATTCTCCTTACAGGGGGAAGTAAAGTGATTAATCTTCATCTGAAGACTCAGCAGAGAAGTTAAAAATAATACAATATCATCAGCACAAGCCAAGGATGATATATTTGTGTTTTAATCACTGGAGAATGAAAATCAGAAATATCAGGTTCTTGTAATATCACATTTATATAGATACTGAATAAGGTAGGTTCCAGTAGGCATCCCTGCCATACCCCATGATTAGTGGATACTGGGGCAGTTGCTGCCCTTCCATGATCATACCGTACCATAATCCAAGTTTGTGAATGCAATCATATAAGGACATTTAACAAGTTAGAATCTAAACCCAAAGATTCCAGTTTTTTCCATAAAACTGTACAACTACTGCTGTCAAAAGCAGAAGAAAATTTGACAAAATAACAAAAAACGTTTTGCCTTTTTGATTCTTACATATTTCCATATTAAATGTGACATTACAAAACGATGCTGTATAGCTGAATGCCCTGCCCTAAAACCATTTTTTACTCACTCAATATTTGATTATTTTCTAGTCACGTCATGAGTCTTTGTAAAATGATATAAGAAAACAGTTTTTGAGATGTGTCATTAAACTAATAGGCCTGTACATAGCTGGATCATTGGAATCTCCTTTTTTGTATAAAAGAAAAATTATTCTTCCTGATCAACTTGCTGGGAAAGCATCCCTCTGTACAACATAATTAAATAAAATCTTTAAAACTGGAACCCACCTATCCTCAAAAAATGTATACATATTCGTAACTATTTCGTCAGGACCAGGGACCTTATTCAAATGTGCTTTACTAATTACTTTGTACATTTATATTTCCATATTTAAGCTAGAATGAGGGGCATACTGTAATACATATGACTTTTGATATTGTATATATTCTTGAAATTCCAAAGACTCTTCTAATGAGAAGCATAACTTTTGAAAATGCTTTCCTCAGGTATTCGGAAGGATATAAGCCAAAATATCTATTGCATATGTACCATATCCTTGATTGACTAGTTTCTGAAGTTTTCAAATGTCGTTTTTGAAAATAGTTTCTTTAAGTAATTCCCACATTTTCTTATGAAACTTAGCTCTTTCAAACTCAAGAAGTTTCTTGTATGTTTCCATGATTTATTTACATTTTGCAGATTTTCTTTAGTCCTTGACTTTTTACTTTGTATTACTAGTTTATGGAGATCTTTTATGGCCAATAGGCAAACCATGTGATCTGCCTTTTCCTATTTAAAGTATTAGTACACAAAAGAGGCCTAATATAGGTATTCAATAAATCCCAATTACTCAGTATTTATTTGTCCCAACAGTTTGAAATGTTAGCAACAAGGTCAGTAAAAATATGACTGTAGATGTTCTAACAAATAAAACAGTGTCATTATTCCAGTTAATTCTTTTACTATTAATAATCCCAAGATTATGTGGATTAATACCGCCTTCAGCATGTATTTCTGTATGTTTTTCCAAATTAAGATACAGTAGCACAGAAGCATGTGCAGACTCTGAATTGTCTAAAATCTGAATATCTCCAATCAAACTTGCAGCATTTAAATTATCCCAAATAAGGTCTATCATTGAAACCCCAATGGTCCCATGAAAGTGAATTCACCTGTCCTATCTTCAGGGATACAACGATTTAGAAGGCAAAAGCCTGATCCTGATAATGATTTGAAAATATGTTTACTTCTCTTATTACATTTTTTATCTTTGGAACCTCTATCCCAAACAATTTTAGGATTAATAATTTGGAAGCCCTGTAATAAATGTGTTAGAAAATGCATTACTCACAAATATTCTCACATTAAAATCACCTATCAAAAGGTTAGAATCCTTTGCATAGTCTGAAACAATTTGCTTCAGGAAGCTAATAAAGCGATTCTACACTACTGTAGATCAAAAATTATGGCATTGACTAGGAAGTATACATTAACAATTGTTATGTCCAGTTCTCCTTTTTATAACCTAAGAGCCAGAATATACTCGACTTAATCTGGAGCAATACAGATTTAAAATGTAAGGTCATTCTTATATATATAGCCAATCCTGCTTTCTGTCTCCCATACTTCTTATTTTTAATTGCGGATACATAAAATCCTGTATATCCTGAGATTAGTAATGTTACAGTACTCCATGTCTCCTGGAAGCAAAGTATATCAAAAGGTTTCCAAAAAAGTAAAGGATTCCTTACCAGCTAATTTAAATGACAATCTCTCAGTATTACATGAAAGTAATTTTAAACCTCCCTCAATAGCATTTTTATTTTGTCAAAACATAACATTTGGAATCAGAACCGAAAATTGATTTTCTAAATCCCTGTTGTTCACATCAAAGTTTCTATTTGGACTTGTACATTGTTCAACCCTTCTGGATATAATTAGAAAATCCGATTCTGCTATATAGATGTCCAAACTATCTAAGAGATGGGCTACCTTTAACACTGAATCTGTCAGTTTAACACTTTTAAATGTAATATCTTTCATTATATACTTTAATCCATGTTATGGAACTACGTGAGATACCGATGTTTAGAGTACAAGACAGAAAACTTACAAGATCATCCTTAAGTTTCCCAGTTGTTTCTTTACTATTTTTTTCCACCCAAAATTGATAATGTTTTGCTTTTCCATTCAGAAAGCCATCAAGTTTCAAGTTTTGTTACAGCTCTATTCAATCTAGCATTATCTTCCCCTGTCTGCTGTTTAGAATCAAGCCTTTCCTCAGACCCTTTAGAGGTTTGATTTATCAAGGGAACTCTAACAAGAGGTAAAACTCTAATTCCCATTGAGTGAAGCAAGTTTGCTATTTGCCATAACTCATTTATTATTTTTTCTTAACTCTGATACACTGGAATACAGTCAATAAAGTTTTTGATTTAGCGGTCTCACAACAAACAAATCCTGCTCCACTGCTGAAATTTAAAACAGGCATTTCACCAGTTGTAAAAGGCTGTCTGGAGTCTTATTTCCAGATTGGCCTATTCCATACATTTCCAGCATATATTCATAGTCTTGAATAGACTTATCCATACTAGGTATGTACTGACTAAAGGATGTCAAAGTAGGAACTTCAGCATCCATTGATATGCTACCTTTAATCCCCCCCCCTGTTTCTCATCTTATTTTGTTTTCTGAGACAAATTGTGAATTAAATTTATCATCAGGGTAGCCTCGAATGCCCCAAGAAAAGTTTTGGCCTCCCTTCTTAACAAATCGGTCTCCACTATATCCTGTGAAACTAATTTACCATTATTTGAGTTCTGGTCATTTTCCCCCATTTTAGATGCTTTTTCCATATAAAAACTATCTATTGGGCAACTGGGCAACTGTTATCATAGTCATTCAGCATTTCTCTTTCTTGAATTTCACTATCTGATGTAATTAACTCAATAACATTATCCTTTTCCTTAATTTTTTTCTGCTGAATATTTAAATTTTTTTTTTCCTCTGTGCAAATTGTTTCTCTATGTTTTCCTGAACTTTTATTTTTCACTACATTTTTGTTATACTTATAGGATATTTTCTGGTTTCAAGACTGATTTGTATCAAAAGGAGGGGGCAAATACACTTGTATGGCCTTATTTGCACATTCCTTTTCCATCGTCATTTCTTCTTCAGCATCAACATCAGTAGAATTCAAATTTCTCAGAATCTTTTACCCCAATTGTTTCAGAACAGCTGATTCCAGAAGGCATCTGCTCTTAAATTTGCTAACTCTTCTTTTGTTACTCCAATATTTTCTAAGAGCACCACATTCACATTATAATGGTTCCTTATAATTTCTAACATCTGTTTAGATAAAGTGGATGAAAATGTAAAATGACCATCATTGGTGAAATAATCCCTATTATATTCTATGTTTGGGAGGATTTGGATCTACTCAATCCCCAGAAGAAACTAGATATACTGGCCTGCCAGGAGTCTTCTCTAGGTTTCCAGGAGTTACCCAGGAACTATTTTTTTCAGTCCATCAATTGCATAACTTAAATCACTGATGACTGAAGTAAGGCTGTTCTGATTTATGCTTTTAATCTTACAATGTTCTTCCTTTTTGAGTTTTGATGACCAAATAACTCCTTCTGTGGTACATCAGTTTTCAATCTTTGCACTAGATAACTCTTCGGGGGAAAATACACATGAAGAAGAGTTAGCTATTGTCAATTCCAAATTAGTCACATACAAAACAGATGTTGACATAGCATACAGATTTTGAGAATCCCAATCATATGACTGAAATGAAATTCATTCCTGTGAAAGACATGGGAATATTCCTGTAGACATTTCCTGACCATTGTTCTCAATTACAGGGATCAGTAAACTAATTTCCCTATTAGTATTAATATTTTCATCCTGTGAAGGGCATATCCTTCATTCATCCTAACAATCTAATACTAGTTTAGAGTATAGGTTGGAGAATTGCAAAACAGCCTTTTTTGTTGATGTGTTAGAAAAATACGTTGTGATTCTAGCTTGTATCAAAGGCATAGCTGGTTGATCTCCCTGAATATCCAAATTTCCATTATCAACTAGTTTCCTTTATTTAGACCGCATATCGTTTTTCTTACTCTTTACAGAAATATCTTATTTTTCTAATAAAGAGCTATTTTTCCACTTCTTGTACAGAACATATTATTTAAATGTAAACTGATTAAAGGGACACTGTCAAAATTTTTTTGAATCATATTATTTGTAGGTAAAAACCTACATTTTATGATTGATTACTGTCTCTGAAATTCATTGATGTTGCTGCTTGTTTTATTTGCATCCTTGCTTATTAGAAACAAAATGCATGATAATGTATAGCTATGCCCATCTTTGTTTTGCTTCAAATCACTGATCTACTTTTATTGCATACTTCCTGAACATCAGAAACACCCTCAAACAGTGCAACCACACGTGATACAATAGTTTCCTCTACTCCTGGTGCATAATGATGGCTATATTGGGGTTGGGTGTTCTTGGGGTGTTCCTGAGTCCAGGAAAGATACAGTGGGAGCTAGTCAAGAAATGTAAACAAACGTGTTTTGGTGTGGTAACACCAGTATGGTGGGCACTCAGTTTTTCACTTTTTAAAAGAAAAAAAGGATCTAAATCAAACTGCCAGCTGCACCAGCAGTCTATATAGAATGTGAACAATCATAAAATGTTTTTTTTTTTAAACTAGGGACACTTTGAGGGCTAAATGGGTGGATAGTGCCCCATTAAAATACTCTAGTTGCATAGTGCAAAGTGCAATGTGCAAAGTGTGAGTTACAGTTCAAATATAAATTACAGCAAATTGAGATAGTAATAAATTAATTCCCTGTGTATTAATAATGCTATCTTACAGATCTCTTAGAGGCTGGTAATAGATTAATCAGTCTAAAATGCCAGCTACAAGCTGTTTACACTACTGCACTAATTGCACTAGTCCCAGCAAATGTTATAATGCAACTTTTCCTTAAATATAATCAAACTACCAAATACATACAAAAATGGAAAACATAAATATACTCCAAGGCCCAGATATTCAAACTGCACCACAAAAGTGTGCAACAGCAGGAGCAAGCGCAAGTCCACTGCACCCATGTGCAATACGCGCGATATTCAAAGCAGGTCAAGATGCACCTGCAGCACATGACTGACTATAACGCCAACTGTGCCATAGCACAACCAGAGATGTGCAGTGGTGCAGGTCAGATGCGCAATAGCAAAATGAGGGACGCCTAGTAGAGCAGGGCAGCAGTGCAACAGCACAACCACGGATGAACAGGGACAGGATGCAGGGGCCCACCTCCCATGGTAAGGATGGGCAGAGGAGCACTCAGCAGAACAGACATCACCCCCCCACACCCCATGCACCACACAACTGGAGGACAGCAAGAAGAACCAATGGCCCAGGGACACCAGCAAGAAACCCATCACTGTGGCACGGTGCACCAGCACACCCCCTTGCAAGCTGGGACCATCATGCATGGATGCCTGTCCACCCCATGCCACACCAACCTACCAATGCAGAGCACACCCTGCACCATGATCCCCATAAAGCCTGCCCAGGAGTAATGCCCAACAGTGCAGGAAACCCAAGCATGCCACCACCCCCACTGTGACAATACAACCCTGTGCACCACAGAACCATGCAAGGCAGCCCACCATGAGCATCCAACAGCGGGAAGCAGCAGCAGACAATGAAGCAATGGCTGCAGACACAGTGCTGCCATGAAAGCCCCCCCCCAGGTAAATCTGTGAGGCCTACCATGCGTCAGCATACGAGGTACCACACACATGACAGGGCATTCCCTGGAACCCACCACCAGTGTCACAGCACCCTGCCCACCTTCCCAAGGACACACCCCATCCCAGCACTGGCCACAACAGCCAGTGCAGACACCCACAGTGTTGCATGGAAGCATGCACCACACAGGATGTAACACAGTGCACAGACAAACAACCAGCCATATCCAAGGGCACATCAACACAGGGACACAGTAGCTGGTCAACCAAGCCCCCGGCGTGTGACCACAGCAGCCGTGTACACATGGCCACGACGCAGTACGCCACTAGCATGCGGCTGGAGCACAAGTGACAGACAGTGGAGCACATCCCCTGCAATAGGCACAGATGACAGCATCGAGGTGGGACAACAACAGTGGATGCAACAGTGCCACCCGAGGCAGACGTGCACCACACCAGTGACAGGAGGCAACATGGCATCACACTGGGTACAGTGGCAGTCCAGCATGGGCAGCCACCACTGACATGCAAGCAGACTGTGTAGGTCACAGACATGCAAGGGTGGCAGCTGCACAGGCCATGGACAGCCTGACAGGTGGACCATGGACACAGCGCATGCACTATGTACCACTGCACACAATCATCCGTTGCACAGGGGAACAACACACAAACCACAGACAGTGACTGAGAGCTACGCCCACGCCACACTTGCCTCCCCTATGGACATACACACACACCCACACACCCATGATAGCACCACCCCCAACACCATGCACATCACTGCAGCTGAGCACCATTAGCCCACTGCAAATCAGATACCACAACAGTAGGCATAACTAAACAAATATATTATAAAATGGTAACAAAACTATGTAAAACTATATAATTTGAAAGGGGTGAGGGACACAAACAGGTTAGAGGTGGGTTAGGGGCAGGGGTGAACAAATGGGAGAGTGAAGGAGGGGTGTGAAGGTGGCTCCATGGGGCTTTCACAAGATGTAACAGAGGTCCATCTTCAGCGGGAGCCATGCTCCCTGCTCCTGTGGCACCTCCTGTCATGATGATGCCTCACACAATGGCACTCCATCAGTTCGAGGATGGCCAGAGAGGCCCTGGTCACCTGCAACAGCTCCTGCAGTGAACGCTCCACATGTACCATCCTCTGTCCACCTAGGACAAGGGAGCAGAGTCAATTGGTGTGAATGCACAGCCTCCTGCAGCCCACCCATTGTGTATGGCATACAGCCATGGGACACGGCCCTATGATGGTGTGCGACCACCCACAGTGATCACGTCCACAAGACCTGCCCACCCAGGCACACACAGCCATGCAGACCACTGCACACACCCATCGCCCAAGTCCTGAACAGCACCACCGTGGCTGTACAGTGACATGGCTTTACGGTGCGAAGGCAGTGGCACAGCCATGTATCCGGTGCACGCATGGACCACCATTGACACATTCCCAGACATGCAGTGCCACTGGACAGTGCTGACTGCACCATGTTGCGTGCATGACAGTGGTGTCAATGGATGGTGGCCATGCTCCACTGCCCACCCTGCTACACAGCATGCACAAAAAATCCTGGATGTAAGGCACTCACCATCATCAGGCTGGTCCCGGTGCTGGGCTGGTATGGGTGCTCTGGCATCTTGAAGTGCCTCATGCTGCAGCTGCCCCTCCCTGGCATGCCGTCACTCCTCAGGGCCTAGGGTGCAAACATGGAGAGAGGAACATCAGTACAATCTGGTAGCAAAGGCCCCCCACCCCCGGGTGTGTGCGATCCCACACAGCCAAACCCATCTGCCCCCCACCCCTATACCACCACCACCACCATGGCCCACACTGGATGGACCCCCCCATGTGCTGGACACATGCCCACCATGATACCCATATGGATGTAACCAGTGTATGGATGGGGCACCTACCTGGCCATGGAACTGCACCCCTCCTGGCGTGTGCCTGCAGGCAGGCAAGCCTGTCCGGGTCCTTCCACTGGAGGTCCCCATACTGGTGCCTGCACTGCTGTGCTGTGCGCTGGATCCCTGTCACCTCCTCCAGGGCCACTGCCACCTCCTCCCACACGGCACTCCAGGCCCTGTCCAGGGGTGCCTCCCCAAAGACAGCAGCAGCATGGGGCTCAACCAAGGAGACAAGGTTAGCCAGTTCAACCTGGATCCAGATTGGTGCCCATCTCCGTGCCATCTTTCAAGCACTGAGTATCAAAATGGTGCTCCATAGCGCACATCTGCCACGTGCGGATGCTGCGTGGTACTGCACTGCCATTCCCCATCGCGCTGTCACCGAACAGCACGATACAGGTGCACCCATGCGGACGCATGGCACCTAAGGGGCAAAGGTCAGCACAGGGTCAGGGTTCCCTTGTGCACGGACCACCACAGCACGACTGGTACTCACTGCATGTAGTGCAGTAGGGGGCCTGTGTGGCACTTCCTGTAGTGGCCTACCATGCTGTCGCACCAAGCCGCCTATGGCACCCCAGTGCAAGAGTGCTATACATGTGAACAGTGCACTAGCACCACTGGCACAGTGGTGGACGTGTCCTGCACTCCCTCTCACACTCAGTACATCAGCAGCATGGCAGGCGTCAGCGTCAGCACCCCGGGCATGTGCTGTTCGGTGTCAACTGCGCACATCACAGAGCTGCGCCCTTGCCTGAGCACGTTCAACACAATTGTGCAAGGTGCAACAGCGCAATATTCAGCCGGCATATGCAAATCAGCTCATTAGCAATTCAATGGTGCAGCTACTGCATTAGCATCCACTTAAAATTGAGCCTCGCCTCATTTGCATGCGTTGCGCTATATAAATGTGACATGGGGCTGCAGAGGCCATAGTCTGGTATTGCAGCCTATTGTGAGTTGCATGCTGTTTGCCAGTGTGGACTGTGGTGTGTGGGAGATGCATGGGCCTGCACAGTCAGAGGTAACACCTGTCATTCCCACAGGATCAATGATGACCGAACGTGAGGTGGAGGAGGAGGAGGAACAGAGACATGGGAGACGGAGGAGGCCCAACTTTACAAAGGCAGAATCGGATGCCCTGTTTGAGGCCTACTTTGACCAGGAACCACTGCTCAGCGGACAGTGGGGAACACCACAGGCCCATGCTGCGGCATGGGGTGAGGTGGCGCGTGCCGTCAACCAGCATGTCAGCCACCAGTGGTCCATGCAGGAGTGCAAGAAGAAGGTGGGCATGGACAGGAGGAGGATTAAAGATAAGGTGACTGCCATCAGGGCAGCATGGGCTGCGACTGGTGGGGGACAGCCAGCCATGCCACACCTGACGCCACAGAAAGAACAGGATGCCCTCGAGGGTGTTCCAGGTGTTGGCTTCCAGATGGGTGGTAGCCCATCACTGCATGGTAGGTCCTGATCTGTCACTGTGGGGGGGGGGGAATGCCACAGGGTAGAGTGGATACATTAATGCTACTGTGTTCCCTTACAGCTCCTGAGTGTCTACATGGGTCAGCAGTGCTGGGCTCATCCACTGAGGGCAATACCCTGGACACAGAGGAGGGCTCATCCACCTCCACAGGTGTCCGAGGGTCAGGACGACAGCCTGGCTGTCTGGACTGAGGTTGGTGGAGCTGGTGCAGAGGAGGCCCTGCCCATGTCCCAGTGTGACAGCGCCATGAATGCCAGCATGCTGAGACTCGGACTGGTGGCGGATCCGTCACTGATGATGATGGAGCTCACATCATGGACAGTGATACATGTGGGCTGCAGGATGGGTGCACAGCAGGAGTAGCATGGGCATAGCCATGGGTGGTGCCACCATGGAGGCCTGCATGACATCACAGTCTCAGCCTGTGCCTGTCTGCACCAGTGGGGCAGCATTGGTGTGCACCCAGGACAGTGGGGATGTTATGGCCACTGCGGCGGCACCGTTGAGCCCCGGAGAATGGTGGCTGGAGGGGCAGTTTCAGCAGTCGGCCAATGGTGACTGGGGGACAGTGTCAGGGGGCGACGTCAGTGCATCACCTGTGGACATGCCCAGGCATGGCCCTGGTGTGCAGTGCCCAACCTCAAGGGGTGCTGCCCAGCATGGCCGTGAACACCATGAGGGACAGCATGCCGATCAGGTGGATGACCTCTTAGATGAGCACACCCGCATACTCCATGAATCAGTGGATCAGCAGTTGCGGCTTCTGACAGCAGTGGATGCACTCAGTGCGGTCCTGCTCCAGGCAGAGGAGCGGTGCAGCAGGGACACCAGTCTACTCCTGGCAGGGATGGACCAGCTGCGGGAGGATATGACCACTGCCATTGACAGGCAGACATAGGCATTCACAGCTGTCATGGCCGCAATGGGCACACAGTTATTTGCCCATGCACCGCAGACACTGTGCAGTGCCATGTCCACCCCCCATTCCCGGCGTCGGGTGACACCTTCCTTGTCGACACCGGGTTCAGCTGTGGGCATCCTGAGCACGCCTGGCACAGGCATGTTCAGTGAGCTGCAGACCCCTGCTCGAGAATGGTCATGTTCCTGCAGAGGCACACATGGGGGACCGTTGGTGCCACCCCATGAGGCTAATGGTCAGCCTGTCACAGGTGGTGGGTCTCAGCAAGGCCACCCACGCATCTGTGGTGGCCATGGCACTGTGCTGCGTGACTGACCTGTCTCCCACCATGGCTACTGTCTGACGCTGCCCCGTGTGCAGTGTGTTGTTCAACATGCAATGCACGGGTGGGGTACCTGGCCCTGCACACACACACATGTTCCATGTGCACACCCTCCCAGCTGCTGGCCACTGTGGCATGTGCATGATGATGCCTGCATTGTGCTGTCTGCCACTGTGCAATGGTGCCCAGCGTCAGAGACACGCACAATGACAGGCACTGGGCGTGGTGGTCTGTGGACGTGTGTGTGTGTGGCTAGGGGTGGCAGTTGGGGTCGCCGTGCCTCCTACCCTTTGTGCATGTCTTGTGGTGTGTGTGCATGACCACGTGCCATGTTAGGCCCTGCCCATCCCTGATGGCGTGTGTGGTTCCACGCTCAGCCAATTCCCTTTACGACATGCGCCCCGGGGTTTGTCCATGCATGTTTGTGGGTTGTGCCCTTGCCATTGGTGGTTGCACATGGCCCCATGACTTGCCTGGGTTGGTTGAAGTGCTCCTCTGTGATGGTGTCCCAGTGCAGCTGTGACATCTGGATCAGTCTGGGGTCCCTTCGACAAGGGGGAGCTGCCCATCACCATCTGCACCAGTGTCCTCATCGTCCCCATCGCTGTCCCCCTCTTCGACTTCTACAGCTATCCCACAGTCGTTGCCCATGTTGTGCAGGATGCAACAGGCCAGGAATAGCCCACAGGCCTTCAAGGGGCTGTACTGTAGGGCACCGCTAGACATGTCCAGGCAACGGAAATGTGCCTTCAGCATCCCGAACACCCGCTCTATGACACTGCATGTGGTGGCATGTGCCTCATTGTACTGTTGCTGTGATGGGGTTGCGGGCCACCAATATGGTGTGAGCAGCCAGGGACAGAGTGGATATCCACTGTCACCTGTGTGTAGAGGGTGGACATTAGTTTGGTGATCAGCGTCGCCCTGCCATGGGCCATCTAGGCCAGTACCCATGTCACTTCTGACTTTGCCCCTCCCAAGATCCATGTCTTTCTGCGTGATTTGCATACTCACTCACTAGGTGGCCAGTGGGGATGTCCCCACTCTCGAACCTGTGGCACAGAGCAGACTGGTGCCAGATGAAGGCATCATGTGCTCCCCCAGGCTGCGTGGCACAGGCATTGGTTATGTGCCCCCTAGCATCGCACTTCACCTGGCAGTTGATGCTGGCATAACCCTTCCGATTAATGTACGCAGCACCTTCTGGGCCAGGTGGCATGCAGATGGCCACATGGGTGCAGTCAATGGCCCTGAGCATGCCAGGCATACATGCTACCCTTTGGAACTCCTGCATGTGTGCTGTGCACTCCGCCAGTGTGCTGGGGAAATGGACGTACTGTGCAGCATGTGGCAGCAGTCCGCTAAGGAATTGTGTGAGTAGGTGTGACGCGACCGACTGGGTTATGCCTGTTGTGTCCCCTGTTGGTTTCTGGAAGGTGCCCGTGATGAGCAGGCACATGACAGCTGTTACCTTTGTCTTCACTGACAGAGCATGGCTCCGTCATGTGGGTGCCTGCATCTCATCACTGCACAGCTCACAGAGCCAACTCAGGATTGCCCGGTTCAGGCAGTACCAGCCCACAATCTTAGTGTCACTGTAGTGCTCGAAGCTGGTGTGGGCTAGGTACCACCTGTTGGGGGCATACCGCTGAGGGGCCCTTCCACGGCTGCGCCCCCCTGCTGCCTGCCTTCTCACACCCCTCATTACTGCCTCCATCTGAATGGTGGCACTGACCTTGTCCCTGGCTTGTGTTCCCCCCTAGCAGCTGTAATCCCATTCCCCATCTGTCCTTTGTACTACTCTCCCTGCATCGGGAACACCTCCAAGAGTTGGCTGTCCTGCCCACTGTCACTGCCCTCAGTCCACTGTGGCACAGGCTCCCCACTCCTGTCCTGTTGCCCTATGTTCCCAGGTGTGCCCTGTCCTGCTATTTTCCAGTCCACTCACTGCTTCCCCATCTTCTGTGGCTGTCACCTTTCTCCCACCTCTGGCTTCTCTGTAGCGTTCTTGCACCTCTCTCTCTTGTTCCTTTTTATTTTGGATCATTTCCGCTATCGCACAACTTCTGCTTGCTCCCCTATTGCGCATGGTGCATGCTGTTGAATATCACACTGTGCCATTTATTCATGGCTCCTCCCCCTTCAGTTGCGCATGCATTCATTACCATTGAGCTGTTGCGCATTGTGATTTGGGGGGGCGCAGCTGCCTCCCACTGAATATCGCACAATGGTGCATTTTCGGACTTGCGCTGGCTCATCTCTGTTGCGCATGGCACAACCCTTTTGAATATCTGGGCCCCTAATATTTTTAGTACTTGTTGAGCAAAACAAATTATTACAAATTACTACAAAGCAAGCACTAAATTAATTAATTGATTAATATGATGCAGTTATGCTATAGCCCAAACTGAAATTAGTTTAAAAGACGAGCCTGAATATTGAAGTCCAATAAATATATCAGAAAGTTTTCAATTTTACAAGGTGCACCCAGTATCAAATACCAGAAAAGTACTAATTAGGTGGAAAACTATAACAAAAGCCAATGTCTTTCTACAAAAAAATCATATAGAAATTAGTTCAACAAACATAAATATGCTTGAGAGTTTCCAAGTTTAACACACCAGCACCCAAGGCTGGGGGTCAAAGTTTATTAGCTTTCTCTATGTCCAAAGTTATAACGTTCTCAAATAACTCTCACAAGGAGTTTTGTATAAAGGAACCTGCTGTAATCGAACCAGAACACCTTCTTCTCCTTTTGTAGCCTCTTTCTTTCACCTTTTATGCTTCCCCTTTAAGAACTCCGCCATGTCCACAACAATCAATCCATCTCTCAAAGACTGCAGCTGAGCCACTCAGTTTTTTCTGGCCCAAATACCACCCCAATGTCCAAACTGCAATCGGCAATACTTTGATTAATATAAAAGGTCCTTTCCTTCTATTTCCCTACAAAAATTGGGAGGGTGGGAGAAGGCAATTGTAATTAAAAGTTCTTATCAATTGAATCTAAAGCAAAGCCATAGATAATCAGGCTTTGGATTTAAAGCCCACCAGCCAAAGTATACAGGGGCTCCTAATTTCTGAATAATGCTCCATAAGGATTCCCTATAGAAACAAATCCTTGGCTTTATTTTGCTTGTATAAACTTAGTTGTTTAAATCAACCAAGGCAGGCCTGATTATTAGTAACCATTCACCTGACCTTTAAAACATATTTTAGCAGATTTAATGGGTTTAATATGGAACAATACTTTAATAGGAGACAGCACTTTAGCAATACTTAATGCATTAGGGAGCAATACTTTAGAAATACTTAATCCCACCAAAATGCTTTTATAAATGATGCAGGACAAGAACTCACATTCTGCTTCAGAAGTATAATGGGACAAAAATTCAGGTCTGCCTTTCTCGCACCTAGGCCCTCAGGCAGCCTGATAATAACAGCCATCTAAGTAAGAGAATACAAAAGCTGTCACCACTCCCTTAAAGTGAGAACTTGAACAATGGCAATAACTAGCCTGATAGAAGCATTTAATTTCAAAAAGGACAAGCCAAAAGGCAAATTCAGAAGCTGCTTGTACTAGGCACTGCTCTGGTTGGTGCTCTCCCCTCACTGCTCTCCTCTCCTCTCCTCTCTGTGGCTCCTTTCCAGAACACCAATGCATGTGCAGATTTAAAGGGAGCCTTGACACATGACCTTATCCAGCACCCATTTCAAAACGTCCAAAACTTTAAACTTTGAACTTAAACTTCCAAATATTAAACTACCAAATTCTAAATTCAAATATCCAGATAAAATAAATGATTAGAGTTAGTATATATGAAATCATACCCGAAAGGGTCAGTAAAATGAGGCCCCTTTTATACACTTCAAATACAGCTTATAAGCCCATGAACCTGTTATATGTAGCGGTATAGAGATTGGGCAATTTTTTTAAAAGGAAGACAGCAACAGTCTTTGTTAAATAAAACATCAATAAAAATAACGTGAGAAACTAAAATAAAAAATAGAATATAAAATTAATATAGCTGTAAATTGTAAAAAGTAATTCTCCTTGAGTCTACACAGATTTACACAGCTTTACTCTAAGTTTCAAACTATGCACTATTCAAAAGTGAATTCCAAAGAGGTTTTTGAGTTCAGGTAAAGAGTTCTCCTTTTCTGTTCACTGCTTTTGTCTTTCCACTCTCCACCCTCCTCTGCTCCACGCTCCTCACTCTGTGCTCCAATCTTGATACACCATTCACCGTTCCTGTAACCCTGGTGCTGTATTCTGGCATAGGAAACCCCACATGTTCTCTGACTCATCCACTGCTGGTACGGGTCTTCTCCTCTCCCACATACTACCGTGCACAGCACAGCACAGTGGATTAGCCACTGTCTGGGATCCTCATCTACCGCACTTAGTGGGGAAAGGCAAACAAAAAACATACCAGCCAGACCAGTACAATGACACAAGATAATCTGGAAAGTGTATGGAATATAAAGTACAGTTCTGGCAATGATGGTATAGCTGTTGTAATAAAACAAGATCCTTTCCATATACCTGCTATGGCTGCTACACTGTACAGCAACCCAGAGTGCAGTTCTTAAAAACTCCCAGAATCCTCTTCATCTCACACCTGTCCCTACTGTCTCTTTCCTTTACTTGCTCCTTTCCCAGATACATATTCTATCATGACCTACTTTAACACATTATCCAGAATATGACAAGTTTACCATTTTTGTTATGGATTCTACCATGTTACCTAAGGAATTTGAAAGCCTGACATTAAAGGTTCAGCTCTCCTCTTCTATGCCACTTTGTATCATAGGTTGCTGCAGACCTCCCTCAGCAGAGCTCAAGGTGTTGAACCATCTGTGTAATGTACTTCAGCCTCAGTTGGTTCTCTGTTAGCTCCAAACCCATAAAAGATATCTGCGACATGTTTGGGCTTACGTAGCTCATTATGAAAACAACCCATCCTAATAAGAAAAATCCAGAGAATAGTATTTCAGTTGACCTTATACTAGTGAATAAACAACACCTCTTTATTCATTCGGGTGACCTCAGTGACCATTGCTCCATACCATGTGTCAGATCTGTACCCAAGCCAGTTTCTACCTCTAGGTATATCTTTAAAAGAAGTAGACACAACTTCGACCATCATTCCTTCCCCTCTGTTCTTTGTACTGGAACTGGCAAGAGTTCTACCTGGCCTCTACTGTGAACAAGGCCTACAAGGTTTTCCAGAGCATTGTCCTTGATACTATAAATCAGCATGCATCATTAGTGAAAGTTAACACAAAGAAAAAATCAGCGCCAGTCTGAAGAATGCTCTACTTAGCAGGGACATTCTTTAGAAAAAAGCTCGAAAGACCAAACTTCCCTCCAATTGGACAGCATTTGGAGTAGCTAGGCATCCAGGTACAAAACTTATCAGGGCAGAAAAAGCCAGATACTGTACTTTCGAACTGAAGTGGACTCCACTACCATATGTTCAGCTAAATTTTGGAAGACCTTAAGGGATACTGAGGGATACACCTCAGCATACTCACTCCTTGCTAAGATGTCTTCTGATGGCTCCTCCACCATGATAAACAGACTATCCTCGACCTCCTCAGCAATCATTTTGCAGAAGCTAGGTTAGCATTTGACTCCTCTCCTGCAAATAACCTTCACACCCAGCTTGTGCCCAGGACCCAGCATGTTCAACCACAGAAGTACCTGTTCTTGATGCAGTCTTCACCTTCTGCTCTGTCACACTGAAACAGGTGGAAGACTTATTATTGGAACTGGACATCAGAAAGAGCGTGGGTACCCAAAAGCTCTCCTTTATTCCCCGTTAAGGACTCTCCCTTCTAGACTAGCAGCCACCCCAATTAAAGATTCCTTACGCACACACATACAGTTATGTGCTTCCCTCCGCTATTCTCCAGGTGCAGATAAATACCAGCCAATATGTCATAATCCCAACCTGAGGATTGGGGGGAAAATGATAGGTTAATCCAGGCTTCCTTCTTGAAAGGATTGAAGATTACGGACATTATGCAAGGGACAGGTGTCTCACAGTGACAGAAATTCTAGTAAAGTATAACGTAGGCCCTAACCAAACCTTCAAAATATACCAACTCAAACACTTGTTAGACAAACTCAAGAGCAATTTAAGGGAGAAGAAGGTTAATGGGGAATGATTTGAATCCCTGGCCCATACAGCCTGGGAGCCACACGCGGTTTCCAAGGTCTATAAGGCATTATTTGACCAAGTTTATGCGGGCATTGACAATAAACCTAGATTCTGGGTGAGTAGTTTTGGCGACCAAGGAAGGAACTGGGATGTTATATGGCGGCATACGTACCAGTATATCACCCAGGACAGATTACGCATCATGCAATACCACTTTTTAAACAACTTGTTCTGGACTCCTTCCAAATTGCACAAAGTCGGACGTAGATCTGACCAGTCATGCTTCCGTTGTCTGCAGGCTGATGGAGACCTGTTTCACATTTTCTGGGATTGTCCACTGGTAAGAGGGCTGTGGGACCAAATTAAACACAAGGCGGATCCCCTGCTGGGCATCGAGCATTACTTTACCCCAGAAATTTGCCTGATAGGTGATTATACTGGTATCGCTGTTAAAGCCCGAAGATATTACATGGCCTTGATATCATCTTCGGTCAAGAAAGTATTGTTAAAACATTGACTGGATAATACTTCACCCAATTATGTAGAATGGTTACAAGCATAACTTTTCAATTTAAATATGGAAAAATTCGGGGCCTTGAGAAGGGGTAGCCTTGCGAAATTTGAGCAGGTATGGAGTCCCTTCCAAGCGCTCTACTTGCTCCAATCTTAGTCGACCATTGTAAGACTAGTCGATCCTGGCACGTACGCTGACAAGCGGATCCATCTTAACTCTCATAGGATTAGAGCGGGGAGGGGGGGGAGTAAGAGGGCAGGCAAAGGTATCCAAACAGAGGAGGGGGTTTATATTGTTAAAAATGTTTTGCTTAATCTGTGATGGTCCATTGTAAGTGGCACTGCAAGGTTACAGGTTACCATTTGTATAATGTGGTTATCGTCTTTGTGCCAACATTACTTCAATAAACTTGAATTTAAAAGAAAAAGAAAGAGCGTGGGTGCTGATCTGATTGATCCATATTTCCTAAAACTCAGCTACCATGTCTTGACTGCCCTTATTGCCCACCTTTTCAATTTGCCCTTAGCACACGATGTCCTCCCATCAATTTAGAAAACTGCCCATGTCATTCCTCTATTCAAGCCTTGAGACTCTAGTGATCTAAAAAATTATAGGCCAATATCCCTGCTTCCTGTCCTCTCCATATTGCTCAAGAAATTAGTTAACATCCAGCTTAGGAAGCACCTGAAGTTCTTCAATCCTTTAAATCCAGTTAAATCAGGATTTAGACCATGTCATAGCACAATATCCACTCTCGTAAAGGTCACTAATAACTTGTAGAGCACCTTAGATGATAAAAATTTCATGTGTGCCTTATTTCTTGACCTAGTAAGGCATTCAACATGGTGGATCATGACTTGCTCCTGGTCACTCTTAGAAACATTGGCCTTGACTCCTTGGCATTAAAATGGTTCACCAACTATCTTACTGGTCTATTCCAGCAGGTTAAAGCTGAGGGAGACCTTTCTCTTCTAAAAACTCTTCAGAGAGGTGTGCCGCAAGGTTCTATCCTGGGACCTTTACTTTTTGCAATTTACATCGACAATATTGACAAAGGTATCAAATCAGCCAATATCCATCTCTTTTGAGAAGATACAGTTCTGTATATTGATAGGCCTAGCCCAGAACTGGCCAGTGAGGACCTCCAATTAGAAGTCAGTTGCTTGCAGCTAAACCTCCTGAAGCAAAAACTTTTATTAAATACCAAAAAAAAAAAAGCTACGTTTTTCTCACAAGTTGATAACACCCCAATCCCTGTCACCTAGGTTTAGTCCCTCAAATTACCATGCTTCTAAGTGAATCCTTAGACTCTGTGTCAAAATTTAAATATCTGGAGTTCTGGACTGACCATAAATTTTCCTTTTTTTTTTTGAAATTTAAGTTTATTATTTTCAAAAGAAAATACAACCAAAACCATGATGATTAAGAGACAGACCAATGAGCCTAAATCAGGTCAACCCCTCCCCACTATAAATATAGTAAATAACAGACATATTTGAAAAAAAAAACAGCATAACATAGCTGTCTATCAGTCAAAAACTCCAGAAAGTAGATACCCCTCTCCCCCCTCCCCAGGGTGCACCCGCTAAAAGCAAAAATTAACAACTTCTAGAGTCTGGATATCCACACTAACTAAACCATCTATTTAATGACCCGACCAATAAACCTAAATATACTGAGAGAGACATAACTAAATCACTTTAAAGCCTTATATTAAAGTAACAGCAATTATGCTACATAGAATGAGGGTCCAGGGATCAGATCACAAGCCTTATCCTCAAGGTAGGTAAGAAGACTGAAGCTTGCCCCATCTTTTATAAAATAGGTCCATACGGTTCTTATAGCTGGCAATCAAGTTTTCGGACTGGAGATATGACATCAATCAATTCCTTTAACCAATCCGCAAAGGATAAAACTAATTGGTCTTTCCAGTGTCTTAGAACCAACTTTTTGACTGCCATAGATATAAGAGCCACATGGTACCTACGCTCCACACTATCTATCTGAGAAAAATCACCAAGTACACAAATTCCTGGAGAGAAAAACCTGCTCAGACCCAGAAGGGGGATCTAAATTGTCCCTAATTAAAGACCACAACGGGGCAACTTTAGCACACTCCCAGAAAACATGAATCAAGTTGCCTTCACCTTGCAGGCATCGGAAACACAGTGGAGCAGAAATCAGCTTGCGTTGAAAAAGCTTGACTGGAGTGTAATATAAATTATTAACAATATTATATTGTACTAAACGAAACCTATCCTGGGTGTGATATCTATGTAAATTAGGCCAAAAGGTTCTCTACAATGGTACGTCCTCAGGCAGAAGATGTGTCCAGATCGAGGGACCACCAACCTCCTCCCCCAAGTTAAAAGTCAAAAGATAGGAGTAAATCTGTGAAATGGAATGGGGTTGGGATGCCAGCATAGTAATGTTAGAGAGAAAGGGGTGTATCACGGACGTTTTAAACACCAATCCAAACTTACTACTCACCAAGTGCCGAAGCTGAAACACTTTGAAAGTCTCTCTACTTGGAATATCAAATTTGGCTAAGATATCTCTTGACATGAGAAGAGAAGCTTGACTATACAAATGTTCAACCCTGGAATCCTTAAATTGTGGGAGCCAATTTAATCCTACCCTCGAGTCTCCTACAGTAATATTGGGATTAAGGATAATCGGCTGTCCTACATCTGTATGATTAGAGATCCAGAAAAACCTAAGACATTGGGCCCACACCTTAAGAGAGACTGCACTGTGTTATTAGAAATCAATTGTGAAAGTAATTTCGGGGTAAGATAAGGTAGAGTGGTTATATCAATTTAAGCTCGGAAAGGAATGTCGATTCTAATTGAAGCCATATTGGGGAAGAGCTCTCAGGATTTGCCGAGAACCACCGTCCCAATTTGGATAAGTGGGCCGCCCAATAATATAGCTGAAAATTCGGAAGTCTTAAGCCTCCCTTTTCTTTAGGAAGCAATAGGGAGCCATAAGAGCAACGTACCCCTTTCCCCTTCCAAATAAAAGTGTAAAACATACTGTGGAGCTGTTGGAAAAAGGAAAGAGGAAGCCAGAGATTGGTAAGGTTCAGTGGGTAGAAAATCCGGGGAAGAACATTCATCTTAATGATACTAATTCTGCCCATCAAGGAGATAGGAAGAGATGACCAACGCTGCAAGTCTTGACTAACCAAGTCTCTGATCTTGTTTAAATTTAGTTTCTTGAGCAGAAGCAGGTGGTGGAAAAGTAGATCCCCAGATACTTAAGTGAACTGAAGTCCATCTCATTCCAAAGGAAGAAACCCACTCTTAAAAGTATAATTATTTAGGGAAAGATCTCACACTCGATGTGTTTAACTTATAGCCAGAAAGGAGCTAAAATGCCTAATAATATCCAGAGCTGCTTCTAAAGATGCTACGGATCAGACAGATGTAACAGAACATGATCCACGTCATGAAAGAACTAGCCTACCTAAGAACTTGACCCCTTCACCCGAGGCGAGGACTTAAGTTGAATCAGTAGAGGTTCCAAGTATAAATTAAACAATAAAGGAGAAAGGGGGCAACCTTGTCTAGTGCCGGCAAGGAGACTGAAAGGAGGGGATAAAACCCCATTGCAATAAATTTTTGCAGAGGGGCACTTATAAAGTACCCGTCTCAGGCTTAGAAAGGGGTTCGGAAAGCCCATTTCTTCCATGACTGTCCATAAAAAGGACCAGTCGACCCGATCAAATGCTTTTTCAGCATCTAAAGAAACTAATACAATTGGTTCTGAAGCAGACCGGGTATACTGTGAGATATGCTACAGTGTCCTCAGATGATCAGCTGCTGATCTCCCTGGGACAAAACCTGCCTGCTCAGGGCTCAAAAGCTCCGTCCAGATCTTTCTAATCCTCTCCGCAAGTATTTTAGCTAGTATCTTAATATCATAGTTCTGAAGAGAAATAGGACGGTAGCTAGCTGGATCAGAGGGCTCCTTATCCGCTTTAGGGATTAAGACTATAGTGGCCTCGAACAAAGCCGGGTCAAGTTCCAATGCGACCTGGAAGTAGTTAATAGGAGTTAAGTCCTTAGAGAAGACTTTGTAGAAATTTGCTGGGAATCCATCTGGGCCTGGTGCTTTGTCCGGAGCAAGGGAAGCAATAGTGCTCTGGATCTCCTCAGCTGAGATAAGCGCCAATAGAACACGCCTGCTGGGATCCCGATACTGGAAGATCAATTCCTCTTAAATAGTTCCTAAGATCAGCTACCGAGTGGGATGTTGGAGGGGGACTATAAAGACTGGAGTAGTACTCCCGAAAGACCCGAGCAATCTCTCTGGGTGAAGAGACAGTAGTTCCGGATGAAGAGACCAGAGAGGGAATAATCCTCGAACCTTCAAGCGCACGGAGACACAGAGCCAATAATTTCCCGGATTTCTCACCGAGATCAATATACTTAGCCTGGGTTTTGACCAGATAATACTCTATCTTTTCTTTCAGAAGGTCCGAGTATTCATTCTTAACTGAAAGGAGCTCCTTAAGATCTGAGACCGAAGAGGTTAGTGAATACTTACCTTCCAATTCCCTGATCCTACCACCAACTCTAACAATCTAGCCAGCCGTGCTTTCTTCCTAAGGGAAGCCATCTTAATAAAATCACCCCTAAGATAACATTTTAATGCTCCCCATATCATATCCACTCTAGGGGTAGAGTCCATATTATCTGCCAGAAAAAGGGATATTCTAGAGCTGATCTCCGAAACACAGTGTCGGTCCTTTAATAGTTGAGTATTTAATCTCCACATGGAGTCTCGAGAATAGTCAGGACTAAGAGAGAGGTGCAACCAAACCAGAGCATGGTCCGACACAATGATCGGTTCTATACCAGAAAGAGATACACTCGGAGAAAGGAGAGACTAACAATATCATATCAAGTCTTGATTTAGTGCCGTGTGATTGAGATTGAAAGGAAAAGGCCCTACAAGAAGGATTAGCAATACGCCACGGATCACCGAGACCTAACAACGAAACCATTTCACAGAGGGCTTTCGGTGCCGAGGAGGGTGCACGCCTATCCTGGGGCTCTCTATCCAATGATGAGGGGAAAGATACATTCCAGTCCCCTCCTAACACATATTGAGGTGGCAAAAAACCAGCCAACTTATCTGTCAACGTCATGAAAAAATCAGGGTTACCTCCCACCGGTCCATACACCGAGCCCAGAACCACACTCTCTCCATTTAAACTACCCTTAACTAGGATGAATCTCCCTTCCAGGTCTGAGCAAACCAGGTCCTTGGTGAATAAGACGTGTTTTTTAACTAAAATTGCCACCCCTTTACTGAAATGAGAGTTCCCAGCAAGATACACTTGAGAGAACCCAGACCGAGAGAGCAAATTGGCCTCATCCCAGCCTAAATGCGTTTCCTGCAAAAAAAGAATGTCTGTGCAAAGCAAGGAACAGTGATTGAAAACCTGCAACCATTTAACCCGATCTCTGAGCCCTCTCACATTCCAGGACATTATTTTAACTATACTCCTAGCCATTTCAAAATTATCCTACAGTAAGTGGATATCCAGATAACATACTTCCAACAAATTATAGCAGGGTGCACCTCCCATACAACAAGTCCCGGACCCCATTGTACGACTCCCTCCCACCACCCCCCCTTACAAAGAAAACCCAGACCCCTTCGGAAGTTACATGGAACAGCACTTTGTAACTCCTCCATACCCCACCCCCCAATCCAACCTCTAAAACTAAGTAACAAACAGGCAGGTACCCCTCCCCAAACAAGAGAATGGAACCCGATTCTATGACCAATATTAGAAAAATCTCCCCTCCCCAAAACACTCCACAGCACAAACCCCCAAGAACTATATACAAATGGAGGTCCGTATATCCGTGGTCCCAAATACAATCTTTTATGTCGGGCTACGAACCCCCCAAATCCCCATGCGAATCTCCAATCCCCCAGAGCCAAAAACCAGCAACCATACACTATTAAGACCCAAGACTCCTTCCGCGAAATAATAGCCCCGACAACTACCCACCAACAACTGCTGCAAATCAGCCCCGGGCAGAGATTAGCAACCCCCCCACCGCACAGCTCGCAATCCCACATCCAGTTCGCAGATTCGCCAGATCCCCCCCCCAGCCGCCCCCACATCCCGGCCCCCACATACCCATAAACACAAAGGCTAAAGTGAAGCAAAGACAAAGAGTAGGGGGAAGGAGAAAACAGACACATAAAAGGAAAAGAGACCCCTGCTATAGAAAGCCTCTTAGGCCTCATCAGCCCTAGCGATCCCACCATAATTCCATCCCTATACCTCAATGAAACGCATAAGTGGGTGAAATGGATGAGCCACCTACCCATGTCGTCTTCGGTCAAAGATCAGGAGACCAGACCCAGCCACAACACACCGACCAGAGGCAAAGGGGAGGCTCACCGAAAAATCACTATAACGGTTGCCGTTTCCGGGGGACCCTAATTGCCGCCGGGCCCTAAGTGTTCCGCGCTCCAGGAAGTTCCCACCCAGAAACCGCAACCGGAATGAACGTTCCGCAGCCAGGACACAAGCCCCAGAAAAAGGGAAGGATGGGACCCACCGCTGCAAACCAAGGCCCAGACCCACACCGCCCACCGCACCGCCATCCCAGCCGCCAGCCCACCAGAAAGACCAAAGAAGAAGAGCCAGGACAACCAGACCAGACAAAAGAAAACACCACCACGAGACACAAACACAAAGGTATGTGACAGGGAGGGTTGGGAAGCATGAGGCAGAGACAGAAGGTCAGGGGGGGTCGCCACTACAATCACCAGGGATCAATACAGACACCATCAACAACAACATTTAACTACACAAACAAGCAACATCAGCATCCAAAAAGTCCAACATATTTTGATCAGCCGGATCCCTTAAACAGATCAGGCAGTCTGCCAGCATGGTTCTTGTAAGCTGCTTCTGGGGTGTCAAAACTCGTAGCTATGCCTCCAACAGTTACTTTCAGGGTGGCAGGGTATATCATCCTAAACGGGATTGCTGCTGCGATGAGCTTTTGGACGATTTGATGGTACGCTGCTCTTTTTCCCCGAATCTCTTTGGGGAGGTCTTGGGCAATCCGGATCCTCGAAACACCCCACAAAATTTCTTTAAGCTCCCGAGCCTTCATGAAAACATGCTGCCTTTCCAGGTAACTTAAAAATTTAATAATGATCAGACGAGGGGGGGAACCAGCTGCCGGTCGAGGACGTAGCGAACGTTGGGCCCTCTCAAAATGGTAGGAGGCATTAATAGGTGATGGGCCTACTATTTTAACCAAGAACTTCTGCAGGAAAACCATGAGGTCCGGGACTTCTTCTAACTCCGGGAGGCCCATTATTAGCAAGTTGTTTCAGCGACTTCGCCCCTCTAGGTCTTCAGTTTTAAGTTGAAGCCTCTTCACCTGCTGCCTTAATTCTGTCATCTCTGTTTCGGCTCTAGCTCTCCATTTTTCAACAGATGCGACCTTTACCTCCACATCTGAAACTTTTTTAGTAACATCAGAGAGGTCGCTACGCAGGTATTTAAGCTCTCCTGTTAATTCCACAAGAAGCTCCTTCACAGGGCCAAGCTCCTGGAGGAATTTATCCTCCGATAAAGGCTTAGGCTGAACTATTTTCTCACCACCGCAGTCCGGCCTAGTTGGGGCCTGGTTCCTCTGCTTTTTTGCGGCCTTCTCAGGAGATGCTGGAGGGGTATGTTTGGTGAGGGCCTGTTTCAAATCCACCTCCATCGCGACCCAGCTAGGGCTTAAAATTTCAGTTCAAGACACCTTATCGATAACGGAGTGTTAAGAAGTTTGGTATTTAGGTAATTTCCTCAAAAAACCCCGTCGTAATGTACTTTAAATTGCAGATTAGGCGGCCAGAGGGGGGAGCTCAGGATTTCAGCTGCTGCTCAGATGGATGCCATCATGTGACCTCCCATAAATTTTCCTTTGCCGACCACATAGAGGAACTTTTGAAAAAACTTAAACAGAGACTTGGTCTCTTCTACCAGATTAAGCATCTACTCACTCAGAATGCAAAAAACAGTTTAGTTCAATCCACATTAATTCCACTTTTGGATTACACTGACTTCCTTTATGGTCATGATCCTAGTGCTACATTATCTGAACTTGACATTCTCTATCACCGGGCAATAAGATTTATCACCGGAGTGCCATTCTCCACCCATCATTGCACCCTCTACACCCTGGTTGCTTGGACATCTCTTAAAATTTAGAAGAAAAAAAAACGCTGCCTTCTGGGCTTTTAGAACAATTATTAAGAAACTTCTACAGTATATTATAGAGTGCCTGCTTATATGTACTGCACATAGTCACTCATTGAGAAGCCTTTCCTATACCTCACTAATTTTCCCAAAAGTTAACTCATGTTTTGGTCAATCGCATAGGTATAAGCCATGCACTCCCCCTACTGTGGAATAAACTTCAAAAAACTTGAAGTTAGTAATCCATGTAAAACTGTCTACTTTCAAAATGCTATTCGTATGCTCCTTCAAGGAGTCCTGCACTTGCTTCCCCCTGAATGCTTTATAACCACAGGCATGGGTCATCTACCTAGTGCGAGCCTCTGGCTGTCTCCCTCATGTTCTTCTCCTCCACACATATCTGCCTTTTAACTGGTTCCATGTCATAATAGCAATTGCAAAATAGTGATTGCTATTATGGGGAGTGTATATCGCCGAAAAGCAAATCGGCAATATACACTCCAGGGCGACACAACATCTGGACAAGGAAGCAAGTGTTTGGGCAACCTCCTCTATTATTACCATGACTGAGCTATAGGAGTTGTCATGAGCTTGTTGCCATCTTGCCTCCTTAAACATCCTAGTATGAACTTATCCTAGTGTGAATTAATTCACTACCACACCACCTGTAGCTACTTCTGCAGTGTAACAATAAGTATATTCAGATCTTTAGAGTACCTTACCTTTTCCTTTATCCATCTGGCAGAGCACCCTGTTTGCCTGCTGTTTCTTTTGGATGCCTGTGGGTGCTTAAGGTGCTAGTCACCTGTTTCACTTCTGCACTAGGATACGACATGTTAGATTTCAAGATCAGACTATTTGAGATCTACAGTCACAGCAAGTTTGTTTAATGCCAAGTTGTTCTGGTTCACAATAAAAATTTGTGTTACAGGTCTATCCAAAGTCAAGGCCTATAAGTTCATTGTCCTTTCTGGGAGTGAGGATATTGCTAATGCATTTCATTCTTTGCTTCCTTATCAAGTACTCTCTTTGAGGACAGCATTAATGGTTGAGTTAATGTTGACTCTTCCAATTGTTATCATACCATAAATCATAAAATGGGATATTTTCCTTCAGAGGTCACTTTTAATTGTGTCCCCTTAGATGAATGTTATGTACGGTACTTGACTATTTATTCAGTTTAAATTTGAAAAGAACTTGTACTATAGAGAGTATAGAAAATCATTTTTAAAGTATGCAACTTTGCATATATTTCATCCTTTCATCTATATTATAATCTGATCTTTGAAACAGGAACACTTCCTTCTGAATGAAAGGCTGCTGAAGTAGTTCCTTACATGAATTGGTCTCTTTAGGTGAACTCAAAATGTCAATCAATCAATCAATCAAAATCTTTATTTATTCAGGCAAGCATCATTGAGCATAGCTCATTTACAAGATGGACCTGATTGGTCTTAACAATATAAGGTTACAGTTTTACACAAAAGACATGGTACTGATTGAACACAAATACAAAGATTTATGAACGAAACAGGTATACAAATATTTACATATGTACAAGGCAAAATTGACATTTGACCTAGATTATATTAAAAGGAAAGAAACAAACAGTACTGGAGGGATAAAGCTAGGGTAATGGGACTTGGGGGGTCATTTTTGTACGAAGTAGGTTGGAGAACAAACTAGAAAAACAGAAAATAGGGGGTAGTGTAAAAAGGGGTAGGGGAAAAGAGGGGGGTGTGAGAGGACTAGGACTTATGGAAGCAATTGCATGATTCTGGGAAGAGACTAGTGTACAGTTTTTGAAGGATGTTAATGGAATGAGGGTATCCATTTCAAGGTCTTTGAAGAGAATTCCAGATAAGTGCTAGGGAATAGCTGATTGCAGCCCTTCCATACCGGGTGCAGGTAATAGGAATCTTCAGCATGATGAGTTTATTGATCCTTAGGGTGTAAGGCCTGGATGTGATCTATGAAACAATCTGAGATGTAGGGAGTTTGTTTGTCAGAGCTTTGTAGATCCAGACAGCAGCATTTTGTTTCTTCTATGGTGTAGGGATGTCCAACTGACTGCATTGTAGAGAGAGCAATGATGGGTGCTGGAGGGAAGATCTGTAATGAATCTAATAGCTCTATGATACAAGGTGTCCAATTTATTTAAATGGGAGAGGGAACAGTGACCATAAAGGAAGTCAGCATAATCAATGAGGGATAGGAATGATGCCAGGATTAACCTTTGTTTGGAATCTCTGGTCAGGTAGTGTTTGTTCCTATAAAATAGGCCAAGTCTTTGTCTAAGCTTTTTCAGGAGCTCTTCAATGTGGCTAGTATAGTCAAGTTTATTGTCTATCCAGACTCCAAGATATTTGAATTTGTCCACATATTCCAGATTTTCACCAAGGATGGTAGATAATTGTGGAGGGTGAATGATGGAACAGCGGAAGAGAAGCTCTTGGTGGCAAAGAACATAGCTTTCATTTTCTTGGCATTTAGTAGTAGTTTCTTTCTAGTAAATTGTGCTGTAGGAGGAGAACTCAGACTGTAAAGCTCACAGGCTTTTGATGGTGAGGATTACTGACATATAGTACAGTATCATCTGCAAAGAGGTGAATATTAGATTGTGAGAGATTGGAGTCAATATTGTTGATGTAAATTGCAAAGAGGATGGGGCCCAGGATGGAACCTTGCGGTACACCTCTTAGGAGTGGTTTAGAGGTAGATAGGTCACCTTCATTTTTTATCAGTTGTATTCTTCCAGAGCGATAGCATCTGAACCATTTAAGAGAGAGTGAGTCAAGGCCTATGGAGTTCAGAGAGGAGATTAGTAGTTCATGGTCCACAGTGTCAAAGGCTTTGCTTAGATCCAGAAACACAGCACAGGTGTTACTCTTTTTGTCTAAGGCAGTCTGCCAGTCATTTGTAACTTTTGCTAAGGCAGAGATGGTGCTGTGCATAGATCTAAACCCAGATTGAGTTGGGTTAAGGAGATTATTGGTGTCAGGGTAGGCACTTAACTGGATGTTCACTAACTTTTCAAGCATATTGGACAGTACTGGTAAGATGGAAATCGGCCTATAATTGTTGAGATCCATGGGATCACCTGCCTTAAGTAGTGGAAACACTTGAGCTGTCTTCCATATTGAGGGAATAGAACCAGTGGCTAGGGACAGATTGAAAAGGTGAGTGAGGGGGGCAGCTAAGTCGTGCAATGCTACTTTTAGAAAGTAGGGATCCAGAGAGTCTGCACCTGCGCTTTTAGTTGAATCTAGTTGGAATAGTAGGTCTCCTACTTCTTTTAAAAGTATTGATTTGAAGGAGAATGTGGAAGCAGCCTTTTGTCCCTCAGTAGATTGTAAGTTTAGTGATGACCTCATTAGATTTGCAGGTGAGGAATCGAAAGCTAGGCCAGCTGTAGTGAAATGACCGTTGATAGCATTTAAGATTTCTTGCTTGTCAGTGATTTCCACACTATTTAGGTGCACTTTGGGTGGTAAGACAGGGGTAGAAACTTGACCTAGGATCCCCTTTATGGTACCCCAGAATCTGTAATGGTTGCGATAGGAGGCATCCAATTCAGCTGTGTAGAAGGCAGCCTGGCATTTCTCACTTGTTTTGTGCAGGAGTTTCTGGCTTTTCTGAATTGAAGCCAGTCATTTGATCCTTGGTCTTTCTTTGCCCTTTTCCAGAGTTTATCTCTGGCAAGCAGTGTGGATTTAAGGTCAGCAGAGAACCAGCGACAAGATTTGAGTTTGGTTCTGACACTGGTGAGGGGTGCATGTATATTGAGGGCACTTATGATAATATCATTTAAGACCTGTAGAGCTGTCTCTATTGAAGCTGTGAGATAGAACTCTTGCCAACATGTGGTGTGGCACAGATCATGAAGATATCCTGTGATATTAAAGTTCTTTTTAGACCTTCTTGGGAGAAATTTTGCAGGGTTGGGTGGCTTGATTGTTGATCTTATGCCAGCTATGGGACAGTGATCACTTATGTCACTGAATAGTACTCCAGCATGAGAATACAGATGAGGCTTATTTACCAACATGATGTCCAGAAGTGTGCTGTTGAGTTTGTTCTTTGGATTATTTCTGGTTGGTTCTTTGATTAATTGAGTGAATCCATAAGTGACACAAAAGGTTACTAGGGTGCAGATGCATTGGCTAGCCAATTTAAATTCAGGTCACCTAAAATGATGGTGTCTTCAGGGCCTAGTTTAAGTGTAGATCCTAGGTGGATAGGAGCTTGAGGCCTGCAGAGGGGGCCTATAGCAGCCAATCAATTGAAAAGATGACATGTTGGGAAGGGTTATTTTAATTGATAAACATTTGAATTCCTTCGGCTGTGATGTAGTATTGAGGTAGGATGCAGAGATGTTTGCTTTGACATAGATGGCTACCCCACCGCCCCTGGATAGACGGTCAGATCTGAAGAGCTGATAGTTGGGAAGATTTATTTCACTGGCTTTTGTTGCAGATTTGAGCCATGTTTCGGAGATAATCAGAAAGTCAGGTAAGGTGTGTGCAACCCAGGCCTGTATTAGTGAGAACTTTTTTAGGAGGCTGCAGGCGTTGATATGAAGAAAACTCAAGCCATTTATGGAGGCTAAGTCAGCTGGGGAGATAAAGCTTTCTGTGGGTCCAGGGTTGATTTCAACAATGCCAACACAGATCAGCAGAAAGAAAATTAGTTTGATGAGGGCACCAAGTGATAGGAATAGGGAGTAGTCAGAGGACTTTCTCTTCTTGCTTGGGGTCCAATGTATAGTGGGCGATGATCCTGCTGTGTGATTATAAATTTTGTCGTAAAGTACCAGCTTAATGGACAGGTATAGGGGGTCATTATAGTGCCAATAATGGAGCAGGGGGCTTGCGGAGTACAGAACTGGTTGTGAGCCTTTTTGTGGGATACCCCAAGGATTACAGTGCAGAAGTGGCAATATATACTTGGGGAATTGAGGGACATCCACTGGGGACAGCAGAGGGGGACAAGCCCGAGTAGCCACCCTAATCACCATGTCGTGGGCTGCTTCAGTTTCCTCTTCTGGATGCGAGGAAGGTGAGAGGCAAAGCAGCAATAGGAGGAACAGTAGCATGGTGGAGGGTAGGTAGGGGTTAAAGATACTAAAGGTGGTGTGAAGAAATGAGCTCGGGAATTGGCTAGGAGATTAGCTATGGGCGGAGATAAGAGATTCAGCAGGAAAGAGTGTATAAAAAGAAACACCCGGCAGGCGGGCAAAATTTTTCGGCTTTCCGTACCTTTCTGGCTGTCTCTCCCGGCCTCCTGGTTCCCCTTCTCATTCGGGTGGCCGCCTGGCTGAAGTGCTCGGAGCCCCACGGTCTCTGGGTGCTCTGAGGCAGGGGCCGGCTGGAAAGGAGGAACAGAGGAGAGGGCAGTCAGGAAAGCACTGAATTGCAGCAATCTGCAAGAAGTGCTAAAAAGAATATTTGCACAACAAAGACTGGGTGGGGGGTTAGCGCCTAAGCGTAGCCCAACACAAGTCTCACCAAAAGACTGTATTCACAGAATCATCAAGCAAGAAGGCATTTCACAAAATATACTATAATAAAAGTAAAGCAGCTCTTTTAGAGAATTTTACATTGAAAGAGCAGTAATCCCGGACAGTTTTGGAGGTGCAAGTAAAGCAAAAGTCAATGGGAAGGCGCGCAATCAGAGGCAAGGCATAGCTGGTGGTTGCCCTTCCGATTAGTCTTGACAGTCCGTACCTTTCTGGCTGTCTCCGGCCTCCTGGTTCCCTTCGGCTCTGTGGCCGCCCATATGGCTCAGAGACCCCTCACGGTTCTGGGTGCTCGAGGCAGGGCTAGCTTTCTGGCTGCCTCCCGGCCTCCTGGTTCCCTTCTCGGCTACGTGGTGGCCACCCGCCCGCTGGCGGCTCGGAGCCCCTACGGTCTCTGGGTGCTCGAGGGCAGGGCCGGCTGGAAATGTATCAGTCCTTCATTTGTTGTCCACAGTTTCACAGGCCTTAAACATTTCAGTTAATAAACAACTTACCAATTATTTATTTTGGTTCAGTATCTTGGATAGTTAGTTTAGTTTTAAGAAGGAAAACACTGTACTGGCTTTGGCCTTTGTCTGCAGTAATATTGAGTCTATGGGGGACATGGGTCAGAGGACAGATGGTGTCTTGATCAATTTTTCCAAGGCCTTGTACACCATGGACCACCATTTGTTAATCAACAAGCTTAATTCATGGGGTGTTCTATGGGTAACATATCTTTGTTCAAGAATTCTTTACTCAATACACTAGAATTGGTGCCTGTCCACAGTGCTGTGTCTGGCACTGTAAGGATACCAAAAGGTGTATCCCAGGGTTTAATCCTGCCACCCTCCCCTTTTTGCCAAATATGTTAATCATTTAGAAGTTCATTTTCTAGGTTACAGATTCCTAAACATTTTTTCCATATTGCTTTTTCTCACAGCGGGATGCTGGCAGGTGAGGCTCTCTCTCTCTCTCTCTCTCTCTCTCTCTCTCTCTCTCTCTCCTTGGAGAGCTCCATTTCAGCCCTGAAGAGCATCATAAAGCCTGCCAGCACCCTATTCCATTTTCTCCTTGTTCCCCATTGCTGGTGCATGCACATCAGTATGCACATGTGGAGGTGTGCACACACTGCAGAGTACTGCAGCACCCTACTGTCTGTCATCCCAGACCTGCACTACTACCAGGCCTCCACCTGGTGGCAGTTGTTCTGCAGGAACAACAATCCACCCTTCCTGGGAGAGGAGAGCAGTCCTGTAGATGTTCAGTCCTCTCCCTCCCTGGCTGACCGCCGATGATCCAAGTCTGCTTCCAAACCTGGGTCACCTGCAAGGTAGGAAGTAGGGTGCACAGTGCCTCAGCCTTCCACATCACTGGGCTGGCTGCATATCCTTAAACTTAAGATATCAATTATATACTGGCAATTCTATGATTTTTTAACTGTCCTTTTTCTGTATACAATCATCTCTTTAAAAAAGATTTCTCAATGTTCAAAACCATTTTCTGATTAACAGTTAGTTTTGATTATTAATAAAAGCAAATTAATGTGTTTTGACCCTAGGATATCATTGGAATAATAACCCAGATCTTCTTATTTCCACATCAAATTGTACTGTTCTCCAACAGGTTCATCATTTCAAATATTTGGACCAATGCAATGGCTTGATTGCAATCTATTGTGGTCCAAGCATGCAAATTCTATATAGAAACATAGAAACACAGACATATGATGGCAGAAAAGATCATTGTTCCATACAGTCTGCCCATAAAATGATAACAAAACTGGGACCTATTGTCCTTATTGTGTTCTCACCTACACTATTTACCCCATGCTCCCCACCCAATCGCTACCACCCTGAGCAACCACTGAACCCTTCAACTGCCCCAGCCATGTTTGAAACCATTGATATTTTTAGCATCCACCACATCAACTGGCAGATTATGCCATGGTTCCACCACCATTTCTGTAAAACAAAGCTTCCTCTTGACCCTCACCCGCCCCCTTCAGTTTCCACTCATGCCCTCATCTTCTTGATCTGGTACTCATGCTAAATTCTGTAGTTCCTCACAGTTTAACTTGTTCATTTCTTTCAGGAACTTTAAGGACTCTGTCATATCTCCCCTCTCCCAGCTGTCCAGTGAGTACATGTTTAGTGCCTAAAGTTGAACCTCCTAAGATTTTCCCTGCTGGTCCTGAATCATTTTGGTCACCCTACACTGTGCTGTCTCCAGCTTGTCCTTATCTTTTCTATGGAGAGGACTCCACAACTGGGCATAGTACTCCAGGTGGGGTCTCACCAGTGCTTTATAGAGAGATAGTAAAACCTAATTCCTTCTGCTGTCAATACTTCTTCCTATACACCGCAGCATCCTGCTTGCCTTACTGTAGGCCTTGCTACATGGGCTTGATTGTTTTAGGGAGTCAGTGATCATGACCCATAGGTCTCTTTCCTCAGCAGTCATGCTTGGCTTTACCACCTCCATCCAGCACTCTGCCTTAGGGTTTTTGTTCCCTATGTTCATCACCTTGAACTTTTTGGCATTGGATTTCAACTGCCAGATCTTTGCAAGTCTCTCTGCATCTCCCTAACCATCTCTTCACTATTTACCCTGCCACAGAGCTTAGAGTCATCTGCAAATAGATGCATCTTGCCCTGGATTTCTTCTCCATGTTGCTGATGAAAATATTGAAAAGAACTGGGCCAAGGACCAATACATGTGGCACCCTCAGTTCTGATTTGACTCTGTTAACCAAAACCTACTGTTGTCTCTATTCCAACCAGATTCTCACCCATCTTACTGTGTCCTTTGCTGCACCCAGATCCTCTAGCTTCTTTAGCAATCTTCTGTGGCACACCAAGTTTAAAGTTCTTCTGAAGTTAAAATAGAGTAAATCCACAGTGTAGTCCTTATCCATTACTCTTGTTACTCTGTCAAAGAATACCATCAGGTTGGTCTGACAATACCTTTCTGTCACAAAACCATGTTGATTAACATAGAAACATAGAAACATAGACTTTGACGGCAGATAAGGACCACTTGGCCCACCCAGTCTTCCCATTTACCTACCTACTGGATAAACTGCAGATTCTAGTTAACCAACAGCCTACTTCCTGCAACCCCCCACTATAATTGCCTTATGTCTGTCCCATGCATGTTTGAATTCCCCCACTGTTTTAGACCCCACAACCTCTCCAGGAAGGTGGTACCATGCGTCCACCACTCTCTCTGTGAAAAATAATTTCTTCACATTACCCCTGAGCTGTTCCCCCCTAACTTTAAATTGTGCCCCCTTGTTCTTACACATCTCTTTTTCTGAAAGATGCTACCCTCCTGAGCTTTGTTGATTCCCTTGAGGTACTTAAAAGTTTCTATCATGTCCCCCCGTCCCTCCTTTCATCAAGGGTATACATATTAAGCTCTCTCAGTCTCTCTTCATATGGTTTCTGATGTAGACCCTGCACCATTTTAGTTGCCTTCCTCTGGACTGCTTCCATCCTGTCTATGTCCTTGCGTAGATGGGGGCTCCAAAACTGCACACAGTACTCCAGATGGGGTCTCACCAACTGTCTGTACAGAGGGAAAACCATTTCCCTTTTTCTACTTGTGATGCCCCTTCCTATGCATCCCAGTATCCCCCTGGCTCTCTTTACTGACTTCTCACATTGCTTACCCACCTTTAGGTCATCTGATATGACTACACCCAGATCCCTTTCCATTATTGTTGTTGTTAGTACCTCCCCTGCTATTGTGCACTCTTCTCCTGCATTTTTATTTCCCAGGTGCATTACTTTGCACTTCTTTGTGTTAAATCTAAGTTGCCATATGTCTGACCATTCCTCCAACCTTGCCAAGTCCCTTCTCATCCTTTCTACCCCCCCTTGTGTATCAATTCTGTTACAGATCTTTGTGTCATCTGCAAAGAGGTATACCTTTCCTTCCAGACCCTCTGCAATGTCACCTATAAAGACGTTAAAGAGGACTGGACCCAGTACTGAGCCCTGAGGTACTCCACTAGTAACTCCCTTTCTTCAGAATGTGTTCCATTCACTATTACCTTCTGTGTCCTGTTGTGCAGCCAGTTTGCTACCCAGGCTACCACCCTGGGACCCACTCCCAGGCTGGATAACTTGATTATTAATCTTTTGTGCGGGACTGTGTCAAATGCCTTGCTAAAGCCTAGGTAGGCCACATCCACAGCCCCTCCCTGGTCTATTACTTTGGTCATCAGTCAAAGAAATCGATTAGATTCGTCTGACATGACCATCCTGCTGTGAATCCATGCTGCTGTGGGTTTTGTGTCCCACTGGCCTCTAGGTACTGAACAATTCTTTCTTTCAGAAAGTGATTCCATCATTTTCCCCACCACTGAGGTCAAACTAACAGGTCTGTAGTTTCCTGCTTCTGCCTTGCTCCCACTTTTGTGAAGGGGAATCACATCTGCCCTCCTCCAGTCCTCAGGTACCACCCCATCCTCCCATGATTTGTTAAAAAGTGTGGTCAGTGGTGTTACTAGGTTCTCCCTTAGTTCTTTTAGGATTCTAGGGTGAATCCCATCAGGCCCCATTGCTTTGTCCACCTTGAGTTTTAGGAGTTCTTTCAGGACTCTTTCTTCTATAAATGGACTGGCGTCAACCCCACTACCCAGAGTGCTTCTATTGTTTGGCGTAGGTAACTCCTCCTCTCCTTCTTTTGTGAATACTGAGCAAAAGTATTGATTTAGTATCTCTTCCTTTTCACTGTCTCCCTCTGCCCACCTCCCCTCTCCTTTATTAATCTTCACTATCCCTCCCTTAACCTTTATCACCCTTGAGTCCATTACTCTCCAGGTAATCCACAAGGTCCTCTTTGACTAATGTTTCCATTGATTAACCCACAATAGAGGTAAGACTGACAGGTCTGTAGTAATCCGGTTGCTTCTTGCCCCGCCCCCCATGAAGCAAGACTATGGCCACTAATCTCCAGTCTTTTGAAATTGCTAATGTAAGTAGTAAGCTACAGAATAACCCTACCAGGGAATCAGATAATTCTGTCACCAATTCCATGAGCACTCTTGGATGCATTCAATTTGGCCCCAGGGCCTTATTTATCTTTATTGCTGCTAGCTCTTTCTGAACCTTTTCACTGATGAATATTTGCTGCCTCATCTCGAGATCCTCCATGCAGATGCCTTAATACCATTCTCTGGCAGAGGCCCTCTGTCTTTCATTGTGACTAAAGAGCAGAACTAATCATTAATAATGGTTGCTAACTGCTCATCCTCCTCATTTTCCCTACCTCCCACATTTAGCCTGGCAATTCCTCCTCCTTTTTTAATTTTTTCTCCTTTATATCTAAAGAACTCTTTTCCCCTCCCTTAATCCCCATTGCAACACACAGCTGTGTGTGTACCTTTGCTTCTTTGACCAAACTCTTGGTTTCAATTAATTTATTTGTTGAAGGCAAATTGAGTGAAGACCTCTTGTTTACAATCGCATTCAACTGAGGGATACATCACAAAAAGACAAATAGTACAGCAATACAAAACATACAAGTTTCCTACATAAAAAGACTAACATTTCTTAAATATTGCTCATATTTTGAAAAATGTTTCTCACTTGGTACTCTACCCAGTCCTCCCCCCTTTGCTTTTCCTTGTACCTGGTGAAGTCCTTCATTTTGGTTCTCATTGCTTCCTGAACCTTCCAGAGAAGCATATTGGTCTCTTGTCCTTCTTTCTTTTCATTACAGTTATGTGCCACTAATAGCATCCATGCTTAAGCCAGATGCCATTTATATTCGTCAATTCCTGTTTGCCAAAAGCCTTTGCCATAGTACTATGTGTTAAATAAGTAAGTAAGTAAAACTTTATTTTTATCAGGTGCCCTTCCAGCGCTCAGGGCGCCCTAACAATCTACATTAAAACAAATGTTGATCACTGTACTTTAAAAGCATAAATAGACTTAAAATACAGTGCTGTACTACACTGTGGCTGCTTTCCATAGTGTCCATGAAAAATTCCGCTAATCCTCTATTAATTCCCTTAAGCACTTGTAATCAGGTGTTAATCACTTACAAACGGTTGTTGATTACAATATAATTGCATGTCATTTCAGGAAACAGAAGTGTGAATGTATTTCTTTTGCCCCAAAGGAATGGCTAACTTGTGTTTTGCTGTGTTGGATCCTAGAATGGCTAACTTGCATTTTGGTGCAATGGATTCTGAAGCCCAAAAGTTTTCCTGTAGACTGCACCTGCTGCTCAGTTTCACTATCAGTGACAGGTAGGGTGGAAATTGCAACTCTTAAAAAATTTAAGTGTCTATAGGGAATGGGAGAAATACATGTCAGAATGGGGATTTGTTTAAATCAGACACCACTTATAATGAACAAAAGTGCCTTGTACAGCGTAATCTGTTATGTGCAGCATATACTGTACCATTCTCATGCAAGACTTTGATGTCTCAAGAATGGCCTGTTTGATTGTCTCTCTTATTTCCTCGAAATCTGTGATGCTGTCCACTCCATTTAACTTGTCCTGGACCAGCAGCATCATCTGGTTGAAGTCTGCCATTCTGAAATCTAGGACTTCAGCCTTTGATGAAAGCTTGCTGGCCCCAATGTCCAGGTCGAACCATATAGAGTTACGGTTGCTGAACCCCTATAGCATCCCTGCTCAGTCCACCTACCACTCCCAAACTGGTGAGTGCCACATCAAGAATGGCACCCTGCCTAGTGGGTTCCTTAACCATCTGCTCCAGCAAGCAGTTCTGCAATGAATCCAGAAGGGCCTGATGGCTGGAGACCTTGACCGCTGGAATGTCCCAATAAATATCTGGCAGGTTTAGATCTCCCACACCACCTCCCCCTTAGCCATTCCCTTTTTAGTTCAGCCACAAGCTCCTCATCTCTCACTTGCCCTGTCCTGGCAGCATTTTGCATGAAGGATGTCAAAGTGAAGTGTGCAGAACATCACAGAAAATTGTATTATACTGCAGCAGATAAGTTTTGTTTTCTTTTGTAAGTTTTTTTTTTCAGTTGGTCCCCTATTTCTGAAAATGTTTTATAAGGTTCACTATTTAAAAAATATAAATATACAAGCTCTCTAATAAAATCTTGGTGCGTAAGTCTCTACTTGCCTTTGAATTTCCACCAGTACAATACAGAGTCAGCTGCAAACAGTGTTGTGCAATGTGGCCACTACTTACATCATATAATATATAATAAATACATCACACACCACCAAAAATGTTTTCTTTGTCATAACGGTGATCTTACAGAAAGCGTCGCCCGTTTGAAGATATTACTGTACATGCCGGAAAATGAATTAAGGCGATGTACGCCACAGCTGCATTAGAAAACCAGCAACTGTTTTTCTATGTTATGTGGGGTTTGACCCTCACCCCCACCTAAGAAATCTTAACTCCAGGGGGTGCATGTTGGGGTGGGTGTAAAATCTAAAAAAAATTAAAACCCTTACCAACGCAAAAAAATGATCGTGCCTGGAACTGAACCTGGCATCCTCCCAACCCCAGCCCACCTCCTACCCACAATGCCACATGGCCAGCTCAGCAGCCAACTGCAGCACTACACCCCACATACCCTCCATCCCCTTCTGCCTGTCTTGCAAAGTGGTCCTCCCTCCATGCATGTATATATAGCAACATCCTGTCACTGTCCTCGCCTATCCTGTATCCAGTTGCTACACAGGCAGATAGCCCAGAAGACAGGTGCCATGATTGAGTCACCTTTTTTTAAAAGCTCTCAATCATGGTTGCCGTGTTCACTGGATATCCCAAAGACTCTATCTCCCACCACCCTCTTTCACCCCCAACACACAAAGCACTCAAAATACATTTGGCAAGCAATTTTTTTGTCAATATCTGTGTTAAATAGGCCACCATGTCTGCAAGAAGTACTGCAATCTAGAAAACATTTTTTTTTTCCAAAATTCCTGGATCATATGTTTCTTTCATTCATGCAAGCCAATAGATTATTGGAAAATGAATTAAATATTCAAACTGCAAGGTCCAGCAGCAAATGAAATCATCATCATATCATGTTCATTGATCAGCTATATAAGTCTTTACAATTTCATCATACAAAATAACAATATTAATAGCATTATGCTAAAAAATAGGATGCAATTATTTTGCCTCCTAGATCCTTAAAATATTCAGCCATAGTTTGTCCCATAGAAATGTATGAGAAATTTAAAATGGGAGCAAACATATTCCTGAGACAATGTTGGCTGACAAAGCATAAGAAGTGGGAGGAGGACTTACATCCAAGTTATGTTACAATTTTATGGTGTGTAGACGGCCCACTAGTCTTTCCAAGATAAACTTATCCCTCGTATTGTACAGAAACAATATTATTTGATCCAGAGTGAGACTGAGTTCTGTAAGTAATGGGCCCAACCAGATATCTCTTTTCCTAGGGCCAGATATTCAGACTGCACCAGGCAATGGCGCAAGTGGGGGCGCAGCGCAACCAGGCTGCACCGGGACCAGGGCAGGGTGATATTCAAAGGTGATGTGCCATGGCACAGCACCACTGAATAGTGCACAGAATGTGTATGGCGCAAGTACATGGTATCCAATGTCCGACAGGAAGAACCGGAATGCTCCAGTGCAACTGCAGTTGTGCCATGCACATCATCCACGATATTCAGAAGAGGGCATGCAAATGTGGCCATAATATCTGCATGGCGCAAATTTATTTATTTATTTATTTAGCTTTTGTTTACCGGGTAAGTACACTAGACAAGTAGTATGCCTATTTTCAGGAACGACCCGGGAGAGCAGAAAACATACAGTATACATACATGGCAACATTGGAGAAACAGCATGATACAGTAAAAAACAGCTATAACAACGCATGTATAAGGGCAGAGATACTGCCACACATAGTACAAATTGTTACAGGACACAAATGGGGCCATTAGCATGTCATTATGGCCCCATTTGCATGCATTGCACAGGGCAGCCCAGTGAAATGTGCCTGGTGCCCTGTGTAGCTGCTTACAGCAGGTAGTTTCCCTGGTGGGCTAGTGCACCCCAACTCCCGTATGCCCATACATGGGCATATGTAAAGTAAAGTATAACTTGGTGGTCAAGTTGTCCCCCTGCATCATGCTCCGATCATGGGCATCAGTGAATTAAAATAATACCTGGTGGTCTAGTGGTCCCACCCCCCTGCATCATGCCTGATCGTGGGCATCAGTGAACAAATTCCATTACCTGGTGGTCCTGTGGTCCCCCCACCATCAGAGGACTACCAGCCACCCAGCTCCCCCCAAGTCAGCAATGGGTGGCAGCACCCCATCTGCATACCACCTGGCCACCCGCCGAATGACAGCATACAGTATTTATTGTACACCTATTGGTCCACAGTGTGGACCAATGTGCATGCAGACCATACTGTACTACACAGGCATGAATATGTGTATGGTCTGCATGCCCATTGGTCCACATTATGGACCAATAGGCATACAACACACTGCTGTGCGGCATCGTTTGGCGGAGTAACCAAATGTATACGAATGAAATAACACCATGCTGACTTCAGAACTGGAGTGGCTGAGATCCCTCTGATGGGGGAACCTGGACCACCAATGTGGATGGTTCACTGATGCCCATGATTGGGCATGTTCTTGAGGAGTGAGGTGAGACCACTAGACCACCAGATAGTATTGTAATTCACTGATGCTCTCAATTTGGGCATGATGCAGGGAGGGTGGGACCACTAGACCACCTGGTAGTATATTAATTCACTAATGCCCATGATCAGGCATGACGGAGCAGGGCAACTAGACCACCTGGTAGTATATTAATTCACTGATGCCCATGATCAGGAATGACAGAGGGGGGCCACTAAACCACCAGGTTATAGTTTATTTTACATAAGCCCATGACTGAGCATACTGGGGGGAGGGTCACACTGGGGCAACAGGGATGGTGTGTGTGCTACTGGACAGTGTCCCTGCTGGGCAGGTGGCCACCCATGGCTGCCGGGTGCTGTGTTGCACCCTGCAATGCAGCAGCCTGGCTGTGGGTGGCCAGGATTTGTTCCTCCTTGTCACGGGCTCAGCTTTGCACCCGCGTATGTGGTGCACATCAGGGTTGTGCCAGCATATTCACCGCACATCCTGGGCTGAACATCGGGATGTGCCGCATATGCATGGGCATGCCCCTTGCATTTGCACTGCATACATTACCGATGCACCCCGGCACATCGGGATTTGTGCAGTGCAACTTGCCCCTTTGAATTTCACACCACAGCGCACTGGGGGGTTAAGCATGGTGCAACCCCTTTGAATATCTGGGCCCTAGACTATAAGGGACATGCTAACATAATATGCCTGAGGTCATCCTCCAAATTCATTCCACATTTACAGTACAATAGGAATTCAGTACCCCTGGCATGCTTCTGTTTGAAAAAAGTATAATTAGCATTATATAATTTCATGCTAAATCTGGTTACCACCTTTCTAGCAACTGGATCTGCCTCTTTAAATACTTTTGTTTTTGAAAAAGCCTTTAGTTTTATTATTTTTTTGTTTAATTCATCTTAATTTTCGTGGGTATTTTGTTTTTTTTACTGTAAAGCATTCTGAGCCCCTGGATAGGGCACTATATCAATAAAATCTGCCTTGCCTTGCCTAGAATTGTTAGGTAGTGTTCCAGAAATTGTTCTTTTTTTAATTTCTTACACTGCCGATAATTCTTAAGTGTAGTTATTTGTGATAGATCTTTTTTAATAGCAATGTCCCTTATACGGTTTTTGATCTGAAGGATGATCTCCTCAATTGGTCTCATATATATTGTGCACAGAGCATAACCCAGTCCTGATGAAAATAAGATTAGTTTAATTATTTTAGTCATCAGGAAAATGAAACCCCTTCTGGACTAATCTATTTTTTTCTTTCAGACACTGTCTAGGAAGATGATCTTCTAAAAGAAGAAACATTTTCAGCAGAAAGACTAATTTTTTTTCCATAATGTGGGTAGTCAGTGATAATAAGCCTAGTTCAAATCTTAGTACCTCATCCAGTACTGATCGAGAGACTGGCAGAATCTAATAATAAAATTTATTCAATAAGATTTCAAGTTTTTTTAAATTAGTGTCAGACCAAATTTCAGTCTCATATAATATACTTGTTTTAATTTTTGTGTTTACTACTTTAAGTATACCCCTTATGGAACCCTTGCCCAACCAAGCATTACATCTTTTAAAGGCATTAAAGGCCACTTGAAGTTTGATTTCCATGATGTTGATATGATTTTTCCACATGCAATTTTCAGAAAATCTGACCCCAAGATAATCATAATATTTTTCTGCAAACTACTTCTGTTTGTTGATAAATACAGTTGGGTTCCTAGTCATTTTTTTACTGAAGACAACCATTTTTTGTTTTGTTTATATTAATAGTTAACCTACTTTCTGTACATAGTTTAGAAAAGAGCTCCACCTTCTTCTGTAATCCCAAAAATGAAGTCAAAATCAAGACTATGTCATCTACATAGGCAAGACAAGAAACTTTTCTATTAGCTATCGCTGGAGAATGTATCGGTGGCTACTCCATTTGATGTATTATATTACTGATGTACAGATTAAATAAAATGGGAGCCAAAAGGCAGCCCTGACTGACTCCCAGATTTGTTCAAATTGCAGCAGTAACTCCCTCTACTTGAATATACTGAACCTTATTCTAAGTGTCCTGATGTAACCCCATCAAGATTCTCAAGTGATCTGGATCAATATTTAAAACTTAAAGATTTTTCCCTAGTAATTTATGCCTTATACTATCAAATGTAGATTTTAAATCAATAAAACAACAGAAAAGTTTAAATTTTTTTATGTTCGCGTATTTCCCAATGAGATGCAACATAACACTGTTGAGTCATTGACCTATCACTTCTGAAACCATTCTAAATTTCATTAAGAAGATTATTTTCCGAAATCCAAGTTTGAAGTCTGATTAGAATTATTTTAGAAATGATTTTCTGTGATGTATCAATCAAACTAATAGGTCTATGCATACTTAGGTCTGTTGTAAGTCCATTTTTAAATATAAGGAAGATAATACTACCCTTCCAACTTGGGGGAAAGTTTCCCTTTTTGTATGAAAAAACTAAAAATAATCAAAAGTTTTGGAAGTCACCAAACAGCAAAAGACTTATAAATGTCTGACAAAACTGGCGCAGGACCTGTAGCGTTATTTGAAGACACACAGTAAATAACATGAATGACCTCTTCTCTATAAATTCAGAAAGATCTAGGGAAAAACTGAACATTATATTCTGAGGTCTGATATTCTGAATACAAATTATCTATGTCTTCCTCCGTGGAAAAATAAGGACTGTGAAAATGTACTTTCCATGTTAAGGGGGTTACATAAGCATCCACTGACCTAGTATAATGGTTATAACCGTGACTGATCAGTGCCCAAAAAAACCTTTTTTAAGACATGATATGATAGTATTTATTTCTTTCATTTTCTAAAGCTTTCCTATAGTATTTCCTAACTCTATTAAGAATGTTCACATTTCCTCTTGAAGGGAATTTCTTACAATACCGTGCTTTCCTATTTAGGTTATGTTTAGCTTTTTTGCAGCTCTTATTGAACCATATAACATTAAATGGCATAGAGTTTTTATTAATTTCTGACCATTTGTTATAAGCTGGCTGGACATCATTAATGTCCATGAGGGTATTCCATAATGATAAACAACCTGATTAAAGTAACTCTGAGAATAAGTCCACAGTCCCCCCACACTCATCTAATTCTTTTTAAATTAAGAATTTCAAGGCCATCAGTATTTAATCCATTCTTATCCACATCAGTATTGCCTACAATTATCCACTGGGTTAATAGAGGGAAATGAGCAGAGTCCAACTGGTCCAGAATTACCAGGTCTTTAAAGAGCTTCAGAGCATCCATGTTGTTCCATACCAGGTCAATCACAGATGAGTCAAAATGGTCCATAAAGGTATACTCTCCCTGCTGGTCACCTGATGCTCGACCATTTAGTAATATAAGGCCTAATTTGCTCAAAGGTTTTTTTCCCAGGATCTTACCTTGTTGATTTGTTTGTTGTTTTTTTGTCTTTAAAGATTCAGGTCATGATTACTATAGGATTACTGATATGTAATGCTGAAATGAGCTCACTTTCTAACATCTCTGAAAGATAATTTTCCTGTATTCTAGCACTGAAGTCTCTAAGAACAACAATGGGATAAGTTTCATAGCTATTAACTACCTCTTTAAGATCCTCCGAGAGAAAAATATACGTTGAAAATAATAATTTTGTTGACTGGACAGTCTAATAATGATGGAATAATTTTTTTGATCAAGCATTTCATAAGGTAATGTTATAATTTAAAGAAGTGCTGACACATATTGTAATACCTGCCTTACTTATACCACATTGTTGGTCCCTAGTTGATGCTATTCCAAATCCTGTATATCCACGGATCATGGGGGGAAGGCACTCTGATACCAGGTCTCTTGAAAACATAAAATATCAAACATTATCAGGAATTTCTTTACTTCCTCATGCGCTAATTTATACATTAGCCCCTGTATGTTCCAGGAGAAGATTGTTGGGTCTTTTATGTGTCTTTGTATCATATCCACTTATACTTGTCATTGTGGATCTAGTATGGTAAAGCAATTATTATACTGTAAAATCTGTTGCATTATTTTAGGCCCATTTTCTGTATTACCATCTCCAAAAATTACAGAATCAGTTAATAATTCCTCAGTTTGATCTAATACAGGTGAAGATTTCAAAACGTGAGCCACCAACTTAGCATTTTTAAAGCTTACAGTGGTAGCCACAGACATTGGCAGCTATTTCTAGATATTTTGCAAAATTTCTGAAGAGTTTCTCTCTGCTGCCCCTACTGTGGAAATGCAGAAAGCAGGAGATATTTCTGGAAATATCACAGAAATTTCGGGAAACATCTGTCAGTGTATGTGGCTGCTACTGTATATCTATTTGAGGGGAGTCTGAGACTTGATGGTGGACTGTAATCCATTCTAATGCAGTACACTGTAAATCTAAATGAAAAGTATGTGATAAAAAGGCAGCAATTTCTTTCTTGATAGAGCCTATAGTTTCTCATTTTGAAATCTGTCAACCAAACAAGGATAACGTTATTTTTTCCCAGGACTGAGAAAGTGAGCCTGAGTATTTGTGGATCACCTCTGATACTCTCTTTCTCCTTTTAAGGTCCTCTTCCCTACTATCATTCAAATGTTGAGAGTCCATATCACCCTCTGGGGCCAGAACCTCTTGAAGTGCCAAACTAGTGATAGCACATCATCTAAATGTTGCTTCACATTCCCATATTGTCCCTGCTGTATGAGAAGATCTACAATACAGCAGGACACAATCAGGGAAGAGATGGCTTGGAGGGTTGGTAATATAATCATCAGGCTGTTCTGTTATCAGTAATAGTTGAGCTACCCACTTACTTCATTTTTCCAAGGGTTTCAATCTCTGGTCTCGATATATCCTATACATTTCAGTTAAGTAGTCAAAAGGTAATCCTGAGAGATGCAAATAGTCCAAGGATGTAAAGACTTGAGGGGCCAGATTAACAGAAGGTTCTTGTTCCTCATTCTCCCTCTGGTCATCCAAAAAATCCATTGTCCCTAACTCAGGTAAAATTTGAGAGACATTAATGTTTTCCAGACTGATCAGGCCCTCAATACAGATCCTTTGATTTATTTCTAACACATTCATTTCATTTTGTTTTGGGGCACCTGGAGATTTTTTCCTTAGTGACAGTGACACTTTGTCCTTGGGATTTATTTTTCCAGTGAGATTTCTTTCTTCTAGATTTATAGTTCCCACTTGCAATCCGTCCTGAGTTCAGAGTTGTTGTTACATCCCCTTCCTCTCCACTTTCCTTAAGAACAGGTGATGGTAAATTTACCTGAATTGCTCTATTTTCAAAGGCTTTGTGATCTTCATTAATAGTATCTATTTTCTGGGGGAATGTTTTTTGTAAGTTGTTTGAGAACTGTCCGATTATAAAAGCCTCCTCCTTTAAAGCCCATAAATTCTCCAAAATTACCACATTTGCATAGTATGGATTCTTAATAATTTCCAGTACTTGTTTAGACAATAAAGAGGAGGACACAAAGTTCCCCTCATCAGTAAAATGTTATTTATTATAAAATCTAACTGGGGAAGGAGATGCAATAATATCCACCAAGGAAGTGGATGTTGGTGTGTGTGAGAGAGAGAGACAGAGAGAGAGAGAGTTTCTGCCTTTAAGATCATCTCTTTCTCTTAAATGGAAAAATCAGTCTGCACATGTTGGAGGTTTTTTTGCAAGTAAAGATGGCTGCCATGTTTCTGGTGGCAATAAGGAATATTTCTGGAAAGCATTGATACAGTATGTCAATGTGCTGTGTTCTGGTTGCCAAAAGAAGTCCAAAACTATTGGTTGTCAATTTGTAAACACATAGCTCAGAATCATTTCAACCAATCAGTATGCAGGATATTAGATGGCCTGCAAAGGGGACCCTTCATGCCAGCAATGATTTGTCGGTGGTCCATTCTCCCAATGCTTGGCAGAAGGTGGGTAGGAAGAGGTTGGCAACAAGATGGAAAAATAGGGAGTGCTTTAGGTAAGGAGAATATGGCAACCATGAGATGGGGAAGCTTGATCTGGAGGATAGGAACAAAGAGGCTACAAAATGATTAGGACACTGAAAATGAGCCTCTTTGTTCCTTCCCTCTGGATAAAATTGCTCATCAGAAAGGCAGCAGGGGTAGGCTTATTGGTAAGCCTCTACTTAACTGATAAGTGGATTATGGGTAGCAATAGTAGGGACACAGGGGCATAAAAGTAATGGCAAAGAGCAGGGCTTGTAAGAAGTTAAAAAAATAGTGAATGCCACCTTGTAGTAGAGCAGTTGACTAATATAGTCCTTGAGACAGTGAGGTGTTGGTACATGGGCTGAGGTCTGGAGAAGTAGGATACCTTTCAAGAGGCACCAAAAAAACTACAGTAGCCATGCAATGATTTTAAGGGGAATTTGCACTCTAGATGCAGCTGTGGTAGTGGGTAAGAGTGGCTGTGCAGTGGTGCAAGCCCTGAACAGCTGTGCAAGGTTTGGCAAGGGTTGCAAAGGGTGACTGGCACAGTAATTAACATGCTCAGTCATGTCAGGGATAAGAAAATGTATGGGTCCTCCAAGCAAGTACTGATCCCTTCATGATGCTTAGCCAGTGATACCTTGCCAACAGTGTAGAAAGGCAATCCATGAGTGTTTCCAGCCAAGGCAGAAACTGTAAACAAGGTGAGTGCAGGCACTCACATATTGTATGTCAACAGTGGTTTAAAATGTGTAGCGTTATCATATTTTATACTTTATATTTTAAATAATATGAGCCACCTGGGTTTGTCTGGCTTCTAAATCTGCCATGTTGTATTTGTCTTTTTGAAGCAACAGAGTTCTTCTAAGGACATACCCCAAGCCAACAGTGCTCTGTGACAATACAAATGTGGAACACGGCATAAAACAGACAAACTGTAAGTCGATAAAAGCATTGTATGCATAAGCTATTTAATATACAAGTTAACCAGTATGTGTAAATTTAGATACAGAATGGGCAGTTGTTTGCCTAAAATGAAAAAAGGAAAAGAAAAAGTTTCCACAAGGTAGCACCAGTAGCTCACGGGTCACCATCCAGAGCAGGATCACACATGCTTGGTAGATTGTGTGCTCTTAGCAATGGCAAGCACAGGGTCAACTAGGGGCCTGGGAGAATAGGGGTCCAGTGGCAGGGGGAAACATGGTGGTGTTGGAAGGTAGCCCTACAATGTGACCATCCAAGAAGAGGAAGGAAGCTGGCTTGGGAACAGCTGGTTGCTGTGCAAGGTGTGACCAGCTCATGTATGCCAGATGCTTTGAGGGAAATTTTATATCTTACATTTATATGGTTGGGAGTTATGGGACCTCCTCAAAGACCATCCTTGCTGTGGTCCTCCAAAAACTGTAATATTGGATCAATATTATTTATTAACATGCCACAGAACTTTAAAACTTGCCAGAGAAGCTGACCTAACATGCCACAGAAGTTTAAACCTTGAAAGAGAACTTGACCTAACAGTGCTGGAAAAATTCACAGTCCCTTGTGCAGAAGTTAGTTCTACACTGCCACAGAGAACAGGGGGGCCCTAGCCATGGCTAATTCATTACCCTGATAAGGCATCTGCTTGTTCTTTTGTGGAGGTGTTCACTGCAGCTTTTAGGAATCTGCACCAGGGTCCTTAACAGTGTTATGAGGCTAAGAACTTAAAGCCCACCACAGATCGACCAGGCATGGCCAGAGAAAAGATAGCCAAGGTAGTGGGAGCAGGGCAGATCAGCAACTCCTTTTCATCCCCAAAGTCACCATACCTGTGAGTATCCCTGATTGGGCTGTTCCCTAATAAGGCACCAGATGAGTTCAGGATGATAAACTACCTGTCTTACCCAGAGGGGAAGTCTGTCAATGACTACACTGGCCCATGCTTTATGGCAGTGTTCTAAGCACTATTTGCAGAGCAGCAGAAGTGGTGAGGGCAAGAGGAAAGGGGGCTTTGCTAGCAAACACAGACAGAAAGTCCACATTTCACCTATTGCCAGTGTAGTAAGGGGACAGGGATTTACTGGGAATGAAATCTGAAGGATGGTATTTTATTTATTTATTTTAAAATTTTTTATTTAATATTTTTTTAACCAGATAAAAAAAGCACTGCTCCACATGTTCCTTTTACAGGCTTGACCCTGGATGGCATAAACTAAGTGGAAGGATACAGTACCAAACTTACCTGTTAGCTAAAAAAGCACTTCTTTACCTCTTACTTCCTGGAACCATCGACCTCCTTAGCCCTCACTGTAGCTCCCAGTACACTCGAAGCTCAGCCCACCAATCTCTGCATGTACCTAGGTGCCAGACATCCGAAGGGCAGTGCTCATTTGCATACAGAGCACCACTTGGGTTCAATGCACTTCCTAGAGAAATCTCAACCATAGCAAAACTAGGTCCTTTCAAGCACAAGCCCCATCAGCATCTTACAGCTAACAGTTCCTGTGACTGTTTCACCCAATCCTACCACATGTGTTTCAACCATTCTACCCCTTTTTCCATTTTTCTCTTTACCTCAAAGTATTACCTTCCTACCCTCACCCTCCCCTTCCCTCTCACCATGACCCCCCAGCCACCCAACCACTCCTAGAACCAAGCTACTCTTTCTACCTTAAGTTCCAACAAGGCCTGCTGGCTGCTTATCCCTTATTTCTCTTTACCGTACCCCCTTCACCCTGCTTCAACTCCCATCTCTAAAATGTTATGTCTCGATACAAAGTATGTGCTATCGCTATTTGTTTAAAACCTGTCTTTGTCTTACCGCCTTTGTATGTTTGTTCACCCTTCTCCACTGATGTGGAACCTTTGTAAATAAGTGCCTTGAGCTCAAACGTAGTGTAATCAGAAACTGAATAAATAAATAAATCATGGAACAAGACATAACATATCATTATTACTTACATTATTCAGGAAAGGACACTTTACAAGAAGCAAAACTTTAAGACATACTGTAATACATAAAATCATATTCTTAACTACACACTCAAATATGAATGTATAAAAATCTCACTTTTATTAATTCTTACCAAGTTATACAGTACACACATAGCTGAATGCACCTTAAATAGACTTTTTATGTACAGTTACAGTACACTTCAGATGCTAATACTTGTTTCGGGGATGATTTGAATTGATACAAATGTTGTATATTATGTACGTCTGGTGACAAACTGTTCCAGGTTTTCACTGCGGTTTGTTAAAAAGCCCTTTGATTTTTTGTAGTTTTACACAGAAGCACAGCAAGAGTTATGGCACAACTAAGCTCAAGTTCTGCTTTTGCTCAAATAATGCATCAAGAGGGCTACTTTCTGTGGCATACAACATTTTACAGACAAAACAAGATTTATGCAATTTGTTTTTTTGAGTAAGTGGGAGACAGTTGAGTTTATCATACAGTATGCAGTGATGTTCTGTTTGCTTAGCTCTTAGAATAAATGTACATATCACGTCTAACATACTAATGTGCTGTTTTGCAATATATTCAGATTCTCCCCCCCAACCCATATTATGCTCCTACAGAGGGAAGGAGACAACTCTGTGCCAACATACTATACTCCTGGTGTCATCTGTTAAATATTTTTTTACAGGATACAAAGCTCCCAACATTTTACGTAGCTGCTTGATAGTATTTTTGCATGTCTATTATAGCTTAAACGTGAATCCAAACAAATGCTCAAATATTTAAATGCAGCAACTGTCTCTAGGTAATCTCTGTTCCCTGTTGAAATCTGAAGATTTTCATTTGCAGTTCCCAGCTTTTGTGTTCTACTGTACAAAACATCATTGCCTTAGTTTTCTTTTTTACTTACCACTAGTCTATTTTCTTTAAATCAATTTGCCATTCTCCCATATTCAATGTCCAATAATAAATTAGTTGAAGTGTAACTTATGGCATCATCTGTATAAAGTTCCAGTTTTGTCGCATTACAAACCGTTGGAAGTTCATTTACAAACATGGAAAAAAAGCATTGATACCAGTATGGATCCCTGTGAACTACTATATCATGGGCTGCTAAAATGGAGGGTCTGATCGGGCCATGGCACCCCCACTTGTATTTCAGGGGGGCCATATAGTTATTTCGGCCCCCCTACATTTTACCAATTTTTTTTTTTAAATATAGTAGTAATTTTAGTGGAATGTAATGTTCGTGTTTCCTAAAGGCAGTGAGCTGAGAACTCTTTATTTTTGAAGACCATGGTAAAAAACATGCAAGTGACATGAAATGTGAACTGGAATTAATTCTTCTTCTATTGGTTCTCCTATGTACTTAATATTACTATGGTGATTTAGGTAGAATACCCCATCTCCACAGTAATACTGAGAACCAATAGAAGACAGTTCATCTGTGGACCAATGAAAACTGAGAGTGTGTTATATTTTGATGCGGGAGCAGAGCGTGTCTGTCACCGTCGTCAATTACTTATTACTGTGTATCGGCTGTGACAGAAAAATCTTTTTCTGAGAAGATTGGTGAAAAACAAATCAAAAAAAGGTTTCCCTGATCAAAACGTATGCTGCATTTAACTAAATTTCAATGCCTGTATGTGTGACATGGACAAAGGTAGTATTTTCTGGATAGGGGGCTAATCAGGTGGCTCAAGTAGCTTTAATGTGCAAAAGGACTTGGGGAAAGATAGCGTTTATTACTGGAAAAGTAATCGTAGACGAGTGAGCAGTTGAGTAAAAAATAAATTCCTCCCTGGTTTGTCTTTGCTGCTGCTGTCCCTCCCTCACATATAAAACCGCTTAGCACTGCCCACTGTTGTTGACACAGGCATTCACCGTTTCTCCATAGGCTGAGATGCTGGACTGAGGAAGGTGTTTTACTTTCCACCTCTACATCTGCCTTTTGTACTGTCAGATCCATTTTTTTAACTTGCTGTTTCATATGGAGAGTATGGAAATCTGTGACCCGGTGTATCTTTCTACAGGTATTGATAACCTGCTCTTCTCGGGAAAAACTGTGGCCCCAATAACGCAATTTATTGTATTTGCTTGTTTGGAAAACTGTGTCCTTTTTGCAGACATTTTCATAAAGTGTGGGTTTAAATATTGTCTCTAATTTGAGTTTTCATCCAATTGTGCTGATTATTATTGTCAATAATAAAACTATGCAGCTGCAGTAGGATTGAGCGACTCTGCAGCTCTCTGCATATTGTCCACTTGCCTTTCTCGAAGTTGCACAAATGTTTGCATTTTCCTTTGTGTGAGATCAGGTGGGTTTGTTTTGTTGTGTGGGATTAAGTGTTGTGGAGAATGGGAGAAGGCATGGGGCTGGATATTCAAACTGCGCCCAAAATGTGCGCAATAGCGGGAGCAAGCACAAGTTCATTACGCACATGCGCAATAGACGCGATATTCAAAAATGGAGCAAGCCAAATTGCGCACCCAGCCAACATCTGAATATCGCACAGCCTGCGCCATAAGCGCAACCAGGAAGGAAGCTGAGCAGATACGATGCGCTATACAGAAATAGCAGCCCACTGAGCAGCCCAGGGAGGCCCATAGCGCAAGCAGGGAGCCCCCACAGCAGAGCAATGGAACTGCACAACCAGGGAGGTAGGCAGGGCCCACCACCCATGCCACAGATGGGCACAGGAACACACTGCAGAACTGACAATGCACCCCCATACCCCAAGCATAGCACAACTGGGGGAGGGACGGAATATCCACCGGCCCAAGGGGACAAGCAAACAAAGCACAGCTGGGCCATGTTGCCCCAGCACACCCACTGGCAAGCTGAGACTACCACACAAGGGGGCGGACCACCCCATTGTACAGCAGCCCCCCCCGTGCACAGCACACTCTGCACTGTGACCCCAAGACACCCCCCATGAGCAGTGACCATCACTGCAGGAATCCCCATGCACACCTCCCCATCACACTGCAACCTCGTGTACCACAGAACCATACAAGCCAGAGCCACCATGAGCACCCAGCAGTGGGTGGCAGCACATGGCAATGCAACAATGGCAGACACAGTGCCAACATGCACAACTCCCCCTGAGGCACAGCTGAGAGACCAAAAATGTGTCGCCGCAAGTGGTACCCCACACGGGAAAGGGCATGCCCCTGACACCACTGCCATTGATACAGCACCCTGAACAGTAGACAGGTGTCACAGCGCGACCCACCACGAGCCACAGCAGCCAGCACAGACACCCACAGTGGTGCGTGGAAGCATGCAGCACACCGGATGCAACACAGTGCAGGGGCAAACACACACCTATACCCTCAGGGGGCACCAACACAGGGACGCAGTAGTGTGAAGACCAAGCCCCCAGTGTGGGCACATGTAAACTGTGCACACACAGCCTGCAGTCCACCATGGCACAGGGGTGACACCCACCCTGTGCATGTACTGTGGCACTGTACGCCACCAACATTCGCCTGGATCACAAGTCACAGACAGTGCTGCACAGCCCCTGCAACATGCACAAGACACAGCATGGAGGTGGGACAGCAACTGTGGAGGCCACAGTGTCACCCAAGGCAAACATGCACACCACCGGTGACAGGTGGCAACCCAGCATTGTGATGGTCACAGTGGATGACCTGCAGGGACAGCACCCACTGACAAGGCAGCAGACCTGGCAGGCCACAGACATGCAATGGTGTCAGCTGCACAGGCCAAGGACAGCTTGACAGGGGCACAATGGACACAGAGCAGGCACCATGGAACACTGCACACAGCAATGCAATGCACAGAGAACAACACACAGCACAGATACCGACTGAAAGCCACTCCCACACCAGAGACACCTCCCCACGCACACACACACATACCCATGACTATATCTCCCCAGATGCCATGCACACCACTGCAACTGAGCACCCATAGCTAGCTGCAAATCAGATACCACCACAGTATTCATATCAAAATAACTGTATTACAAAAATAATAACAAGTACAACAATAACATCAACAACTATTTACATATGTACCAAACAGGGGTGGAGTTACGGGTACAAGGTAGGGGTGGGTAAGGGGCAGGGGTGAACAACTGGGAGAGGGAAGGCAGGGTGTGAGGGCTAGTCAAAGGGGGGAGTTGATGCCCAGCTACTGTTCTCCAGCCTGCTCCCCTGCTGCCTGGTGCTGGTCCCGGGGTCTCCGTCTCCTCCACACCCCATGCCGCTGGAGGTCCTGCAGGATCTCTAGGGAGTCCATGGCCACCCGCAATAGCTGCTGCATGGATCTCTCAATGCATAGTAGTATCCAGACACATAGGACAAGGGATCAGAGTCAATGGGTGTGACTGTCCATCTCCCTGAAGCCCACCCATCATGTATGGCATACAGCCAAGTGCCCCACTCCTGTGATGGAGTGCACCCACCCACAGTGACCGTGTGCACAAGACATGGCCAACCAGGCAGCAACAGCCATGTGTACCACTGCACACACACACTGCCCATGTCCAGCACAGCACAACCAAGGCTGTACAGTAACGTGGCTACATGGTGGGCAGGCAGTGCCATAGCCATGTGACTAGTGCAAGCATGGACCACCATTGACGCACTCCCAGACATGCAGTGCCACTGGACAGTGCTGACTGCCACATGTCATGTGCATGGCAGTGGTAGCCATGGATGGTGGCCATGCCCCGCTCCCCACCCTGTCACACAGCATGCAATATCAATCATGTTGTCATGGCACTCACTCTCATCGGGCTGTTGCTGGCATTGTGGTTCTTCACCGCCATGCTCGGGTACTGCTGCCACCACCCTCTGCTGCTCAGCCATGGCCCTCATCCGGTCTGCCATGCCTGTGGGAAACAAAAGGTGAGAAACACATCAGTAAAATCCAAAAGCATATTCCCCCTGCCCCAATGAGTGTGTCCACCCACCCAGCCAGACCCATACATCACATACCCTGTAAACACCACCACAGCCAACCCTAGACCAACCCTCCCCCATGTGCTGGACACAATAGATAGTGTTACCCATATGGACCATACAGGTGCGTAGACGGATCACCCACCTGGACGAGGCACCACGCCCCTCCTGGCACGCGACCGCAGACGTGCCAGTAGCCCCAGCTCCCTCCTCCTCAGGTCCCCTTAGTGGTGCCTGCATTGTTCTGAGGTCCTCCTTCTGCCAGTGGCTGCCTCCAGGTCAGTGGCCACCTGTTGCCACACCTGGGTGCTGGCCCTGTCCAGGGGAACCTCCCCATACAGTGGGCCATAGTGAGGCTCCATAACGGCCACCAGGTTGGCCAGCTCGAGGGCATTCCATTGGGGGGCTCTTCTGCGTGCTATCTCCAGATCTATAGTAGGCAATATGGTGCTCCACAGCATGGCAACGCCACGTGGAATTGCTGCGCAATACAATACGCCACTATCCACTATCGCGCTGTCAGCAGAGCGCCGCCATTCCCTATCGCGCTGTCGCCGAACAGCGCGATAGAGTTGCAGACATGCCATACATACAGCGCCAAGGGGGAAAAGGTCAGGCACAGGGTCATGGGTCTCTGGCACATGGCCACGCACAACGCCATCGGACGTCTATGCATCCAGTGCGATTGGTCGCCTGTGTGCCATTGCCACAGCGAACTATTGCGCAGCTGTGCCACAGCGCCATGTAGTGACCATCACCGTAGTGCCACTGGCACAATGGTGGCCATGCCCTGAATTGCCTACCATGCACAACATGTCATCAGCACGGCAGATGCCTGCGTAAGCTACCTGGGCATGCGCAGTGTGGTGTACTACGCATCCACAGAACTGCACCTTTGGCTCAGCACGTACAACACAATTGCGCAAAGCGCAACAGCGCGATATTTAGCCGTCATATGCAAATCATCTGATCAGCCATTCAATGGTGCAGCAACGTGATTTGCATCTCATTAAAGTTACGCCACACCTAATTTGCATGGATTGCGCTATAAAAATGCGACACTGTTCTGCAGTGGCCATATTCAGTTACTGCAGTTTATAGGTGAGTTGCATGCTGTGTGATGTTCTGGACTATGGTCTCAGGGAATTGCTGTGTACTGCACAGTCACAGGTGACCACTCTCACCCATACAGGCTGTGATATGACCAAGCGAGGAATGGGTGAGGAGGAGGATGATGGTGGGCGGAAGAGGAGGCCTAATTTTATGAAAGCTGAGATGAAGGCACTCTTCGAGGCCTACCTGGATGAAGAGCCACTTCTCAGTGGATGGTGGGGCACCCCTCAGGCCCATGCTGCTGCATGGGACGGGGTGGCACGTGCCATCAACCTGCACGGCAGCCACCAGCGATCTGTGCAGGAGTGTAAAAAAAGATGGGGACCGACAGGAGGAGGGTGAAGGAGAAGGTGACAGCCATCAGGGCGGCATGCACTGCAACAGGCGGGGGCCAGACAGAGGTGGTGCAGCTGACTTCGGCAGAGGACAGGCTCACTGCAAGCATGCAGCGCAGTGCCATTGAGGGCGTTCCTGGAGGTGGCTTCCAGACAGGTGGTAGTCATCACTGCATGGTATGTCATGGTCAGGTGGGGAAGGTAGATCACATGCACTAACGTGTTCTCACTTTCTGTTACAGATCCTGTGCATCTGCAGGGGTCAGTGGTGGAGGGCCTGTCCACTGCGGATAGCCATCCGGAATTGGAGGAGGGGCCATCTACCTCCACAGGTAGCCGACGTGCATTGCACCAGTGTGCACGCCTGGCTGCCATCACTGATGTTGTTGAGACAGGTGTGGGGGGTGCCCTTCCTGTGTCTCAGCGGTCTGGCATGCAAGCATGCCAGCATGCTGTGGCTGTGGCTGTGGCACAGACCTGCACCATTGATGATGCAATGACCACTATGGGCATTGACATGTGTGTGTGTCACAGAATGGACACACAGCAGGACAGCTCATGCCCATGGACCTAGCTGGTTCCAACGTGTGTGCCAGCATGTCAGCACAGTCCCAGGTTGTGCCTGTCAGCACCGGTGGGGCAGCACCAGTGGCTGTACAGGTCACTGGCACTGTTGTGGCCACAGCAGCGGAACAACTGATCCCTTTGGCATAGCAGGCGGAGGGGCAGCAGCAGCAGTCACCCACCAGGACTAGGGGTACAGGGTTCAGCGGTGGCATATGTGCACCGCCTGTGGACTTACCCATACCTGGTCCTGGTGAGCAGTGCCCACCCTCAAGGGGTGCTGAACATCAGGCCCTTCCATACCCTGAGGGACAGGTTGCCGATGTGGCAGATGACCTCTTTGACGAGCACACCCACCTGCTGCAGGCATCAGTACAGCAGCAGATGCGGGTTGCAACGTCCGTGAAGGCACTGTGTGTGGCTCTGGAGTGGGTCAAGGAGTGACACAGCAGGGACAACGAGAGGATCCTGTCATGGATTGACCATTTGCGGATGGATGTGACCTCTGCCATTGACAGGCAGACACAGGCATTGGTCGCTGTCGTGGCCACATTGGGCACACAGTCAGGTGCCCCTGTGCCACTCACACCACGCAGTACGCTATCCACTCCCCGTTCCCGGTGTCATGCGACACCCACCTTGTCGATGCCGGGTTCAGCTGTGGGCATCCTGAGCACTCCTGGTGCAGGTATGTTCGGTGTGCTGCAGACCCCTGTGCGGGCAAGGTCATGTTCGCACAGTGGAACCCCTGGTGGACCATCGGTGCCACCCCATGAGGCCCATGCTCAGTCTGCCAGTGCTGCTGGGTCTCGGCGGGACTGCCCACACATCCGAGGTGGCCGTGGCACTGTGCCACAAGACTGAGCTGTCTCCCAGTGTGGGCCCTGTCTGGTGCTGCCCTGTGTGCAATGTGTGTTTCGGTGGGTACCGCACCAGTGGGTGCCCAGCCTTACACGCAGACACACAGACCACCTGCACACCCTCCTGATTGCTGTCCACAGGTGCATGTGCATGATGATGCCTGCATTGCACTGTACACCAAAGTGAGAAGGTGCCCAGCATCTGACACACGCACATGGACAGTCAGTGGAGGTGGTGGCCTGTGGACATGTGTGCTTTTAGTGTCTGTGTTCCGGCTCTGTTGTGCACCTGACCCCTGTGCACTTTGTACATATTGTGTGTGTGTGTGTGTGTGTGTGTGTGTGTGTGTGTGTCCATGTGGCGTAGTACTGTTCACCCCTTCCTGGTTGTATGTGTGTGCTTCTGTGCCCAGCCACTTCCCTTGCCATCATGCATCCCTGGTGTGTTTTCCTGTGTGTATGTGGGTTGTGCCCTAGCCACTGTTGGTTGCACATGGCCCTATGACTTACCTGTGTTGGGTGAAGTGCTCCTCTGTGATGGTGTCCCGGAGCAGCTGGGCCAGCCGGATCAGTCGGGGGTCCCGTCGTCCGGGGGGGCTGCCCATCCCCATCATCACTGGCGTCACCGGCGTCCCCATCGCTGTCCCCCTCTTCGACCTGTACAGCTACCCCACAGTCTTTGGCCATGTTGTGCAGGATACAACAGGCCAGGAATATCCCACAGGCCTTTGAGGGGCTATACTGTAGGGCACCGCCGGAGGTGTCTAGGCAACGGAAGCGCACCTTCAGCATCCCAAACACCCACTCAATGATGTTGCATGTGGCGGCATGTGCCTCATTGAAGCGTTGCTGCAATGGGGTCATGGGCCACCAGTAGGGTGTGAGCAGCCAGGGACGGAGTGGGTATCCACTGTCACCTGTGTGGAGATAGTAGAGGTTAGTGTCTTGTTCAGGCTCAGATTGCCCCTAACCCTGTGTGCCACACCCATGGCACCTGTGGCTTCCCACCCTTGCCCCCGATTTGTCAGTTCTACATGCATACTCACCCACTAGATGTCCTGTGAGGATGTACCCACTCTCCAATCAATGGCACAGTGCTGACTGGTACCATATGAATGAATCATGTGCTCCCTCAGGGTTCATGGCACAGACATTGATGATGTGCCCACTGGCATCACACACCACCTGGCAGTTGACACTGGCATAACCTTTCCGATTCATATAGGTGGCCCCATCGGGGCTAGGTGGTGTGCCAATGGCCATATGGGTGCAGTCTAGCACGCCAGGCATACGTGCTACCCTGTGGAACTCCTGTATGTTTGCTGTGCGCTCCGCTACAGTGCTGGGGAAATGGATGTACTCCGCAGCATATGGCAGCAGTGCACTGAGGAATTGGGTGAGGATGCGTGACGTGGCTGACTGTGTTATGCCTGTGGTGTCCCCTGTTGGTCTCTGGAAGGTACCCGTGGTGAGCAAGCACATGCAGGCTGTTACCTTTGTCTCCACTGACAGAGCGTGACTCCATCGTGAGGGTGCCTGCATCACATCACTGCACAGCTCACAGAGCCGCCTCAGTATTGCCCTGTTCAGGTGGTACCCGGCCCACAATCTCAACATCTGAGTAAAGCTCAAAGCTGGTGCGGGCTTGGTACTGCCTGTTGGGGGCATACCGCCGACGGGCCCTTCCACGGCCACGTCCCCTACAGCATGCCTTCTCACACCCCTCATTACGGCTTCCATGTGGAAGGTGGCACTGTCCATGTCCATGTCCCTGGCTTGTGTTCCCCCCCCAGCTGTTGTTGCTCTGTTCCCCCTGCTGTCATGACTGCTACCTCTACTGCACTGGATACACCTACTGGCCTCTGCACTCTGTGGCCCCACACACGTTCCCTTGCCCCTATTTTGTCCTCTGATCTCCCTGGCCTGCCTTCTTTGTCCCTCTGGCCTTGTCTCTCTCCCTGCCTCATGTGGCTTCCCTATAGCTTTCTTGCGCACCTCTTCCTTGCTCCTTTTTATTTTGGCTCATTTCCGCTCTGGCGCAACTTCCGCCTGATCCACTGTTGCTCATTGCGCAAGTCTTTGAATATCGCACTGCGCACTTTATGCATGGTTCCGCCCCCTTCGGTTGCGCATGCCTTCATTAGCAATGCACTGTTGCTCAGCATGTTTTCAGTAGCGCAACTGCCTCCTGCTGAATATCGCAGAATGGTGCATTTTCTGACTTGCGCAGGCGCAATCCTATTGTGCATTACGCAACCCTTTGGAATATCCCACCCATGGTATTCATGCTGTTTGTGGGGCTGGAGATTGTGGAATGCTTGCTCTCCGTATTTGCAAGAAATGGAATTTGTCTTATTAATCCGAGGGCAGTGCTAGCATTTCTGCGAGTTTTGTTTTGGTGGTCTGAGTTGGTTGAGGTGTTAAAAAGTGTTTTTGTTGGGTGGGTGGGTGAGGGGTATGGGGAGGCTAATGAAGGAACTGGAATTAGCAGACATATAAGACTGAGAAGATGGCACCTCTGCAGTGCTGCAAAGAAAAACCTTTAGTGAAAGCTTTGCAAGCTGCTGAAGCAATCCTCCCACCACTAGGTGTTCAAGCACCCATTCCAGCTGTTTAACCTATGAAGAGTCTACTAATTATTCTAATAAATGCAGATAACTGTGTAGTGCATACCTCTCAGCTTTTTGTCACTTAAATAAGTGACACAGACTTTCATGATGAGGCACACAGCCTTAAAAACATGCAGATAGATGCTCACCACTGTGGAAACCACCAAATTTACTTCCAGGAAGTTTCTTTTTTGTTTAGCATCTTAGAATAATATGAATTTTGGCTTTAAAGTCTGAAGTTAAAGCACATTCTTTGTGTGCAGCTAAAAAGAAACTCCCTGGAAGTAAATTTTCTATGAGGGACTGAGCTGTTTTGAGGGGTAAAATGAGGGAGGTGTCTCATAATCAGGAAAAGTTGAGTCACTCAGATACTAGTGTTTTTGTCAAGGTGCACTTTTTGGCTGACCAAGCTGTCCTGAGCCCTGATGCTAGCAGTCTGAAGAGCTCAATCACACTTGCACACATTCCTTGTCTGAACTGAGCCCAGATTTCTGTTCAGCAGTGTCTCATGTGAAATGTGATGCCTGATTGGCTGACTGGTATTGTACCATGCATCTGCATTGCACGAGCAAGTCCTGGAAAACCTGAGATGTTCTTTGGTGGAAATTCATGGGAACCCCGTCCCAGCTGTTCTTGTAGTGTCAGAATGCTTCTGGCTTCAAGAAGGCAGCCATGTTTGTTTACTTTTGCTTGTAACTGCTCCTGGTCCTTATGCTGATTCCTACTGCTGTCTTAATGTTTCTCAGTGCTCTGCTTGTACATGTCCTGACCCCACTGCCTGCCCTGGGGCCTGGACTGATGCTGCAGTGGCTGGCAACCAACCAATTCATAATCAGAACTCCCAAGTATTTTTGTGCTGCCACGCATGCACAGTGCAGAGTGCCGTTGTGTTGCTGTTTTCTACTCTGCTTTTGACCTCCCTGCCTACCCGGGGGTCTGGGAGCCAGTGTGCTAATGGTTCTTCATTTTCCATGTGCCAGCCTGCTAAAAAGTCCTGGGGCCAGTGACTCATAAGCAGTATATGCTGCATCTGCTGCAAATCCCTGGTGGGTAGCCAGGTATGTATGACTCTGGTGCCCATCTCTGATGGTCACCTGTTCCAGAAGTTGCAGTTCTCTGGGGTCTGGGACTGAAGACTATTTCAGTGTGGCAGATGGTGGCATTTCCTGGAGGTCCTAGAGCTCAAAGGTAAACTGCCAATGTTGGGGGAGGGTCTAACACAAGTGTTGCAGGTCTCAGCAAACCAGCAATGTCTATGGATTTCTTTATCTCTTTGCAGGTGTGAGTGTGGTGCTTTGCTTTTTCTTTCTTGTGTTGCAAAGCTGTGAAACAACCTTCCCCATAAAATTACAGGTGCAGGGGCTGCCATTACCCTGCAGGGTCTGTCAGTATCCTAAATAAACTGCACAGGTCCTACTATGCCTGCAGTAGCACTTGTTAAACATATTTGCATGGCAGTTTTATCCTTATATGCATTTTTTTGTCCACATAGTTGGAGTACTCCTGGTTCTGCGCTTCTGGTTACAGACTGTCCATGTGGCATAATTGACCTTCTTGATAACACTCTTTGTAATTGTCATGTAAATAAGGTATTTTCCTTGAGGGGGGCTTCTGAAAACTTAATAGGACCATTGAGTATCCTTGGGACGTGTGTCTCTGAGTCTTTAAAATCATGACTGACAGATCCTCTTGTATCACTGCAAATGTATTTTTTTTTAATTTGGTTTGGATCTGACAGACTGATGAACTTGGCAAAATAAATATAAAAGTGCAAAGTAATGCACCTGGGAAACAAAATCCCAGAGGGAAGAGTGCACAATGGGGCATGAGATACTAACAACAACAAAAACGGAAAGAGACCTGGAGGTAGTCATAACAGATGATCTTAAGGTGGACAAGAAATGTGAGAAGGCAGCAAAGAGGGCTGGCAGGATACTGGGATGCATAGGAAGAGGCATCGCCAGTAGAAAACAAGAAGTTGTTGTCCCTCTGTACAGACAGTGGTTGAGACCCCATCTGGAGTACTTTGTGCAGTTCTGCAGACCCCCATCTCCGCAAGAACATAAACAGGATGGGGGCTGTCCAGAGGAGGGCAACTAAAATGGTGGAGGGTCTGCACCAGAAGACATATGAAGAGGGATTGAAGGAGCTTGATATGTATACCCTTGAGGAGAGGAGGGAGAGTGGAGACATGATAGAAACATTCAAATACCTCAAGGGAATAAACACAGTCCGAGAGGGAAGCATCTTTCAGAAAAACAGATGTGCAAGAACAAGAGGACACAATTTGAAAATTGAGGGAGGACAGCTCAGAGGTAGGCAGAAGAGGACCTCCAGGCCCACCCAGTCTGCCCATCTGCCTAGCATCCCTACGCCTGCCATTGATCTCCCCCAACTTTCAACAGCCCACTGTGACTGCCCCCCCACTCTCTTGAAACCCCCCACTGAATTTGCTCCCACCATTTCCCTAGGCACCCCATTCCAGGAGTCCACCACCCTCTTTGTATCTATGAGAGTCAAAATAAACTAAAACAAAATTGCTTATGGTAATATGGAATGAGATACACAGTTCAACTCAAGGTTATTCTTGTAATTATAAAAGTTATTTATAGGAAATAAACACTGTGTGACAGCAAAAAATGCCACAAAAAATCACTGCAAAAATTGTAACATTTTCTGGGGGCTGAGGCATCCCCCAGATCCCTGGCCTTTGTTCTGAATTTTGTTGCCCCCCCCCCACATTAAAGATACTGAATCACCCCTGCACCATATTCAGCATCTTTGAGTTCAGACAGGGATCAGTTTACTCTCATCTGTTGTTTTCTGTTTGTTAAATAACTACCTAACTAGTGTAACTCTGGTTCCATAAAATCAATTTGACTCAGCTTGGTCCTCAGGAAGGAGTGATCCACAGCGTTGATTGCCCTTGGTCAGGTCCATGAGCAACGCCCCTTTGTGCAACCCCCCCTCTCCATCTTATCCTGCAGATCACTCATGAACCTGACCAAGGGAGTTGCCGTACTACACCCTCTCCTGAAACCATGCAGAGCCATTATTAATACTTATTATTTTATAAGAATTCAACCATTTGGGAAAGTAACAGCCTCTCTTGTATCTTTCCTACTAAAGGTAACAAATATATTGGTCTATAATTGTTACCTATATTAGTTTGCACCCCCCCCAAACCTTTTGCACAGAAACAGTGCAAGCCCTTTTCCATAAATCAGGAAAACCTGCAAATGCAATGCTTTATTAGAAATTTTCTGCAAAGGAAAGAACAATTCAACTGCAGTTTGCTTCAATATTTGTGCCTCCAATAAATCAGGACATGGTCCCTTTGATTCAGCAAGCCTCTTTAGTTGCTTGTAAACCTCCTGCTGCTATATCAATTTAAAATAAAAGACTGATCCTGTTATATCTTTGAGTCCATCTCTGTTTTGTATTACATCTTTAAAATATCCAACATAAATTGATAGATCAGTGAATACATCATTTAAAAAGTTAGCTGTCTTAGCGTTCTCAGTGATTTCCATTTCCCCTTTGAGTAGAGCAGTTATTTCTTCTGTCTTGTTTGGCTTGATTAAGTCATTTACTCCTTTCCAAAACATTTTTTTGTTTTCAAAATGCGACTGTTGTTCCTTCCTATAAAACTCAACCTTAGTCTTCTTTGTCACATTTCTACACATATTCCTTAATTCTCTAAACCTAATCTAGTCACACTCTCTATTTGAACTTTTATGTTGTATCCATGCAGCATTTCTTGCTTTTATGTTCTCAATTACTTCTCTATTTAGCCACTTTTGCACACCCTATACCCTTTTCTTTTTTATTGGGGCTCTGTTGTTAATAATGTCTCTGAGTCTTTTCTAGCAATAATTCAACTACCTCATTTACTGTAAATCTCTTATCTTGTTCAGTACCATTCAATTCACCTCCCTTAAGTCAGATTTTATGCTAGATAATTTTTATTCATTTAATGACCTGGTTTGAACCACTCTGCCTTGTCCCTTTTTATGGATGCAGGGGTGGAGCTCTGCAGCTGTTTTGCTATCGGAGAAGAGAAGAGAAAAGCAGCTCACCTCACTCTGACCGATCAACAATTTTGGAGTTACAGCACTGTCACTATGCCAGTTCAATGAAGCAGTCCACTGTCTCTGTTCAGTAGAGCAGTTCCAACTCTATTTTTTCAGCTTGTTTGTCTCTTGACATGCCTGATTAAATAACCTGACAGCTAGTGTCTCAGTCACAAGGGCAAGATACACCACTACTTTGAAGCAATTAAACTGTCTGCAACAGTGCAAACAGAAACTTTTCTTAAACTAAAAAAAAAAAACAACAGTCACCTTAGCACAGAAGTGATTCCTTCTTAGAGGAAATGACTCCAGAGGAGTTTCAAATTACAGAACTCATTCTCTCACTCTCTTCCCCAAGTATCTGGAGAATTGGTTTATGTTAACACTCTCAGGACCTGTCTAATTGTTAGTGACATTGGAACTCTCATGACTTTATATTTGCAGGATGGGTAAATGCTAGGCAGCTAATGTCTTAGGGGTTTCCAGGGGTTGCAAGGGGTATCATAGGGGAGTGCAAAGAAATCATAGGGATGTCAACTGCAACACCTGGCTATCCTGGATTGCATACCGTACACTCTGCCAGCACCAAAATGAGGGACACTGCCCATTAAAATCAGAGACAAATGCTCAAAATCAGGGACCCCATTTTTACCTGATGTATAGAAACATAGAAACATAGAATTTGATGGCAGATAAGGACCACTTGGCCCACCCAGTCTGCCCATTTCTCTACCTACTGGATAAGCTGCAGATCCTAGTTAACCAGCAGCCTACTTCTTCCTACCCCCAACCCCTAGAATGGCCTTATGACTGTCCCATGCATGCTTCAATTCCACCACTGTTTTTGACTCTACAACCTCCTCCAGAAGGCCGTTCCATGCATCCACAACCCTCTCTGTGAAAAAATACTTCCTTAAATTACCTCTGAGCCGCCCCCATCTTCAAATTGTGCCCCTTGTTCTTGCACACCTCTTTTTTTGAAAGATGCTACACTCTTGGACTTTGTTGATTCCCTTGATGTACTTGAAAGTTTCTATCATGTCCCCCCTCTCCCTCCTTTCCTCGAGGCTATACATATTAAGCTCCTTTACTCTCTCTCCATATGTCTTCCGGTGCAGACCCTGCACCATTTTAGTTGCCCTCCTCTGGACAGCTTCCATCCTGTCTATGTCTTTGTGGAGATTGGGTCTCCAGAACTGCACAGAGTACTCCAGATCGGGTCTGACCAACTGTCTGTACAGATGGATAGTAACTTCCTGTTTTCTACTGGTGATGCCTCTCCCTATGCATCCCAGTATCCCCCAGCCCTCCTTGCTGCCCTCTCACATTGCTTGCCCACCTTTAGGTCATCTGATATGACTACCCCCCAGATCCCTTTCCATTTTTGTTGTTGTTAGCATCTCACCCCCTGTTGTGTACTCTTCCCCTGGGTTTTTGTTTCCCAGGTGCATTACCTTGCACTTCTTAGCACTGAATCTAAGCTGCCATACATTTGACCATTCCTCTAACCCTGCCAAGTCCTTCTCATCCTTTCCACCCACGTTGTGCATCAACTCTGTTGCAGATCTTTGTGTCATCTGCAAAGAGACATATTTTTCCTTCCAGTCCCTCTGCAATGTCGCTTATAAAAGACATTGAAGAGGGCAGTCTAATACTGAACCCTGCGGTACCCTACTAGTAACACCCCTTTCTTCAGAGTGGACTCCATTTACTATTACTCTCTGTGTCCTATTCTCCAACCAATTCTTTACCCAGGCTGTCATTTGGGACCCACTCCCAGGTTGGCTAACTTGTATATTAATCTTTTGTGTGGGACTGTGTCAAATGCCTTGCTAAAGTCTAGGTAGGCCATGTCCACAGCCCCTCCCTGATCTACTACTTTGGTCACCCAGTCAAAGAAGTCTATCAGATTCATCTGGCATGACCTTCCCGCTGTGAATCCATGCTGCCTTGGGTCCTATGCCCCTCTGGCCTCTAGATACTCAACAATTCTTTCCTTCAGAAGTGATTCCATCATTTTCCCTATCACTGAGGTTAAACTAACAGGTCTGTAGTTTCCTGCTTCTGCCTTGCTCCCACTTTTGTGAAGGAGAATCACATCTGCCCTCCTCCAGTCCTCTGGTACCACCCCATCCTCCCATGATTTGTTAAAGAGGGTAGTCAGTGGTGTCACTAGTTCTACCCTTAGTTCTTTTAGAATTCTGGGATGAATCCCATCAGGCCCCATTGCTTTGTCCACCTTCAGTTGTAAGAGTTCTTTCAGAACCCTTTCTTCTGTAAATGGGCTGGTATCAACTTCTGTATCCAGAGTGTTTCTACTGTTTGTTTTAGGTACCTCCCCCTCTTCATTTGTAAATACTGAGCAAAAATATTTGTTTAGTATCTCTGCTTTTCACAGTCTCCTCTGCCCACCCTCCCTCCCTTTATTAAGCCTCACTATCCCTCTCTTGGTCTTCCTTCACTCCTTGATGTACCTATAAAAGGTTTTATCCCCCTTCTTAACTGAGTTGGCTTTCTTTTCCTCAGTTTGGGCCTTTGCTGTTCCGACTGCCTTCCCAGCTTCCTTTTGCTTTAACTGATACAGTTCTCTGTCCTGCTCCTTCTTTGATTCCTTGTACTTCCTGAATGCTTTCTTTTTCTCTTGAACCTTCACTGCCACTTCCTTTGAGAACCATAGTGGTTTCTTACATCATTTTGTTTTGTTTATTTGCTTCACTCAACGGCTTGTTATCTCTGTGATGGCAGTTTTTATTATTCCCCACTGTTTTTCTCCACCCCTCCTTTCTGCCCATTTGCTAGTGCATTTCTTAGGCACTCACCCATTTTGGCAAAGTCAGACCTCCTAAAGTCCAGTACTTTTGCCTTTGTATGGCTTGACTCTATTGCTGTGTTTATTGTAAACCATACTGTTCAATGGTTGCTAGTTCCCAGATGGCTACCCATTTTTACATCTGTTATCCTCTCTCCATCTCCATTTGAGAGAACCAGGTCTAAGATTGCTCCCTCTCGAGTGGGCTCCAATACTAGTTGTCTAAGGCATGCCCACTGTAGGGCATCTAGAATAACCCCACTCTTCGAAGTAGCTGCTGCAACTGCATTCCAGTTAACATCTATAGTGCAGCATCAGAATTTACATCTATTCAAAGACACACTACAATCTGTCCTAAGAGTAATACTGTGCCACTACCATTAACACATTCAGTACTGTCTTGTAAAAGACATGCAAAGGTAAACCAAAACTTAGTTGGCTAAACAGAACTGCAGCCGTGTTACAAGTGAGTTCCCAAAAATGAATAAAGTGGTTAAAAAACAAACTAACATGCAACATGAATTATGTGTGCCACATAGTTTACAGTATCGACATTGTGCAGCTTAATAATTTTACACTGTATCCATTTGAATCACATAACCTGTCATACATAGAGACTGATAGCAGCTAAGACCGTGGGCCCAGCTAGTCTGCCCATTTTTAAATATGATCACATTTGCTGCAGAACCAACTTGATCTACAGCACTGTTTCCTCCACTCCTTCCTTCCTCCAAACCAAAAGTTAATTGGCTAAACAGAATAGCAGTGACTTTAGAAGTGATTTCCCAAAAATAAATGAAGTGGTAAAAAAAAAAGGTCAAATTGTAAGGAGCATCCTTGGCTAGTTGTCATTACTGGTAGACAATGTCTGGATTATTAAAAATAAAACAAAAATAAATAAAATCCCATATTGTAGCTAACTCAACATTGGTATACAGCTGGGTAACATCACAATACAGCAACTTCACAAGGTATGTATCTATCATGGTGTTACCACTCTATGAGTAGTATATTGCTTCATGTGTTCCCCTTGATTTTTTTCTGCCTTGCTCAATGCACATATTATTACACATTTGATTATCATGTCTGTGTACCATAGTACAACATGAATTATGTGTGCCACACAGTTTACAGTACTGACATAGTGCATATTAATATTATTACACTGTATGGGGCATCATAGGGGTTGCATATAAATCTAGGGATGTCAGCTGCAACATCTGGCTACCCCAGAATGCATACCTATCACCCTGACAGGACCAAAATGAGGGTGACTGCTCATTAAATTCAGGGACAAATGCTCAAAATCAGAGACACCCTTTTTAATTGACATATAGTGCAGTGTCACAATTTTTACATCTATTGAAATGCACACCACAACCTGTCCTAAGGGTAATATTGTGCCACTCCCATTAATAGATACAGTACTCTCCTGTAAAAGGCAGGCATAGGTAAACCAAAAGTTAATTGGCTGAACAAAATTGCAGCCATGCTACAAGTGATTTCCCAAAAATGAATAAAGTTGTAAAAAAAAACAGCATACAACATGAATTATGTGTGCCACACAGTTAATAGTATCAACATTGCATACCTTAATAATTTTACACTGTATTCTTTTGAATCACATAAACTGTCATACAAAGAAACACTGATCACAGATAATGACCGCTGGGCCCAGCTAGTCTGTCCATTTTTAATTATGATCACTTCTGCTGCAGACCCAACTGAGGGCCAGACATTTAAAGCCTTATGCAGAGTGCAAACCCATAGTTCTGGAATAGCATTGAAGTTGTGCCAGGCTGCAATATTCAGAAGCTTAGTTATCACTGGTGCTATGTGACAGCGCTGATGCTAAGAGTTAATGTATGAAGGGGAGGGAATGAGGGGAGGGCTATGAAGGACAGTGCACCAGCATATTCAAAGAACAGCACCCCGCTACAGGGGTTCTCACCACCTATAGCACAGAGCACAATACTGCCTGCAAAAAGCATGCAGTAATGCAATGTAAGTAGGGGAAGCTGATACCCCAGTCCCCGACAAATGCTCACAGCACACCAGGCCCCCCATTATGATCCCTGACATCTATTTGTACTTATTTCATTACCCTCCCTGGTAGTCTAGTGGCCTGCCCACCCCCATCATCGTCTTCAATACCCATTTGCATTTATTTCATTACTCTCCCTGGTAGTCTAATACCCCCACCCTACCACAATCCCCAACACCCATTTGTATTTATTTCATTACTCTCCCTGATAGTCTAGATGCTTCACCCCATAATGATCCCTGAAACCCATTTGTACTCATTTCATTAATTGAACTGGTAGTCCAGTGGCTCCCCACCCCCATCATGATCAATGACACCTATTTTTATTTATTTATGTTCCCTCCCTGGTAGTCTAGTGCTTTCCCACTGCCCACCCAGCAGTGAAGACCACCCTGCTCCCCCATCCCATATGAAGCAGGTGGCTGGCTCAGCCCACTGCTCACCTCTATGGCCAGCTGCTGACTGAGTTATGAATCAGTGTGTACTGTGTTGGGGGAAAAAAAAAACTGATAGAAAAACTGCCGGCAGGGAGGAGGGGTTGCAAGCCAACTTGTGACATAGTAGTTATGTGTATAAATGATTAACTGTGTGTATAAATAACATTATACACACAGTTACTCATTTATACACACAGTTACTCAGATAAATGGATTTATCACACTCTGTTTATCTCCACATCTATTGCATATATATATATATATATATATATATAACTTTGCAACCGTTTGTCCTATGTGCCTGAAATTTGGAATGGAGGAAGATGTTTGGTAGATCACTGGATCTGGAAATCTTTGTTTCAATCAGGTGTATGGTTGCTGAATCATAGCTTGCTCAAAAAGTGAAAAATTCCCAACATTGTGTATTCTCAGACATGCACTTTGGACTGAAGAATGCATGTGAGTGGGTTCAAATTGGGTGGACTACCTGGGTCCTTGGTCGCAGATGTGCCTTTTGAAGATTTTGTGTAAAAATCTTGTTCCATTCTAAAGTCATAGTATTTTTAGTGTCCCATTATATCCTATGGGAAAATGGATATGTGCAGTTTGAAAATTGTTGCAATCATATTTTATATTGTCGAGCTTGGCAAAAATAGAGTTGTGCTGCTGCCATCTTGTTTTCAGTTAGCAAGAGAGAAAAAACAACATTACTCAAAACATACTGCACTTTTTGACACACCAATCATTGGGTTTACCTATTCAGGACCCGAGGAACCAGAATATGGCATTAGTTTTTCACCAGCTGGTCTGGAAATGTGGTTTTCAGATTTTTTCCACCATTTTGCCATTTTTTGATCTCAATACTATTACAAAGTGTCGCGGCAATATGCACGACCATAAAAAATACAACAGCGACACTATATTTTAAGTTTGCAGTTGTATTCCCATTATAAAGATAGGAGTGTCACGATCATATTTTAAATGACCATGGCAACACTGCACAACCACATTTTCTGAAATGCTGTTTTCTTTGTCACTTGATTGTGGCAAGCTGCATTATGATATTGTCCTGAAATTTTTGGGGTGGCCAGCCCTAGAGCTGCATATGTGCATTTCAGTAGTTGCTTCAAAAATGTTCACCACACCACTACTTATAGTGTTCTGAAGTTATTAATTTCCCATAGGATAACATTGTGGGAGTAATTTTCTTTGTTACTTCACTGTGACTACATGCATTGTGGTATTCACCTGAAATTTTCAGGGTGCAAAGCCCTATACCGACAGGTGTGCCTTTTGGTGGTTTGGTATGGAACCATTGAACATGGCCATACTTACAGCATTATGAAGTTTGGAAATTTTCCCATAGAATAACATTGCGGTGCCAGTTTTTCTTTGACCCCTCGTTGTGGCAACAAGCATTGCAGTATTACCCTGAACATTTCCTACCTACTACCACATGTGTGCCTTTTGGTGGTTTGGTACAAAAACATTCAACAGGGCCATAGTTACAGCATTCCAAAGTTCCAAATTTTCCCCATAGGAAAACACTGTGGCAATAGCCATCCATTTCAGGGCCCGTATCTTGAACTGTTTTCATTGGAAATCTTCTTAGTCCCCCACCATGGGGTGCTAAGTACAGAGCTACCTTAGAAACCCGTGAAACCACTGAAATTTGAATTTTTTTCTTACCATGTACTGTTCCTGAAATATTTGCGAATTACTATTCCATGTGCACTTTTTTGTGTGCGTGGCTGATTGTTATGGCTTCACAGTTAACACTCACAGTACTTTTCAGTGCTCCTGACATGGAAATGATGCACAACACATGTTCAGCTGCTACATTGCTGTAACAACTACTCATTGTCATGATTACAACACTTAACTTCATTTTGCAGTGTGTACAGTTCACGAGACATGGGAAAATGACTGTAAATTGGCCTCTTTGCTTTATATGACTGCTATATAGCTCTATGCTTAACTGTAAGTAGGAGTGTAGGGCCAAGAAGGCCCACACTCCCACAAACACACATGCCATTTGGCAGACTTGCGTGGCTTCAGGGGAGCAGAGGGGCCTGAAAGCCCCTTGTTCCCACCAAGCTGCTCATTTCTATTGCTACTTACATTCCACTTTTAAACAAAGAAAGGAAATTCTTTGCAAAAAACTTTGTTAATCCATCAGTTAGAGTTGATACCACACTGACAAAAGTGTGGAAATTCAAAGTTAGGATTACCATCCCTATCACCCCACCACCACCCCTCCACTCCACACACTAACAGGCTTTGAGGTATGCATTGGGGTGGTCATGCCTGCTCCACTCCATTCTCCCTATACTGCACCACCACAGCTTCTTTATGCATGGGGTGGGTGAGAGTTGGCTGACCACCCACACACTCAAGCCTGTGGTGTGTGGAGTGGAAGGGTAGTGGGGGGTGGTAACTCAATGTTGAATTTCCACACTTTTTCAGTGGGTATCAACCCTAACCGTGCATTAACAAAGTTTTTTGCAAAGAATATATATATATATTCTTTGCAAAAAAACTTCTTTAATGCATCAGCTAGGGCGACTACCATAGTGACAAAAGCAGGAAATGTGGCATTAGGGTTTCCAACCCTAATGCCCGACCCCAGAGCCTCACCCCTGTTACTACTCCTTATCCTCTCACCTCCACACAGCAACAGATGTTGGGGTATGCCATTGGCTCATCAGGCCTAACTCTCACCCTATTGTCCTATACTGTAGCATGCAAGCTTGTTTACATGTGGAATGGGGTGAAAACTGGGCCTAATGACCCAATAGTACACCCAACGCTTGTTGTTGTGTGGATGGTAGGAGGATGGGGGTGGAGTGGTAGGGGTGGGAAACTCTAGAGGTGAGGCATTAGTGTTGGAAACCCTAAAGACTCATTTTTCTGTTGTTGTTGCTGTGTGCTGTGGTATTTACCCTGATACATTAAAAAAGGTTTTTGCAAAGAAATATATATATATATATATACATATAACATATAAATATACTTACACACACATGTATATATATATATATATATATATACACACACACATATATACACATACGTATATATACATATAACATATAAATATACATATACACACACACGTATATATATAAGAAAGCAATAAGACACAACAGGGTGTGGTTGTTGATTGATAAGAGCACGCCCCCAGGTGCATTGTTAGGCATGAGGTGCTTGCGCCGAGTGACTACAGCAGCTGGGTAGTGCTCTTATTAATCAACAACCCATACCCTGAAGTATCTTATTGCTCTTATAAAATGAGTAACAACTATTTCTATAACAATCAAACAAAACTCTGGATGCATTATTAAAGGTTTAATAATAGTATGTTATTTTATTTAAATATGGTGAAAAAATAGTCCCCAGACTTGGGTGGAGGAGTGGTAAAATTGATTGTACAGCAATTCACTGAAAAATGCTAAACCAGTGAGTTGGAGGAACAGCAATGTATTATTTGAGCAGTTAGGGTCTTCCTCTGTAACTGTGTTTTCCCGCCTTTCCTTTTTGTTTATAAATTATTACTTTATTGCCTACTTTCTTCATCCTGTATTTTTTTCCTATTTTTCCCCTCTTTCAAGACACAGAATGTCTATCATGGAATGTTTACCATGGAATACAGGGATTCAAAATTCTGCTCAGTTCTGCTGGTAGAATGTTACTCTCCCAACATACTGTACACACAGACAACAAAGGCCTGTTTTAGAGCCAGTGACTCAATTATCTCACTGTCAAGGCAAGCAGAAGAGATTTCCCTGAGGAGCAGGTAAAGACGGAAGGGGGAATTTTCACTGTTAGTAAAGAAAGAGTTGTAATGAAAGCTATAAACAATACTTAATGTTTCTAATTTGTTTATGTGTGTAAGGAGAGTGTGATGATCAGGGAAACAACATTTAATTAATTTGTTTTATTTTTTATTTAAAGTAGTTTTATTTTTAGGGCCCAGTTGAAGGTTTTTATAGTGTAAAGGTAGCAGCCATGTTTGTGATGGAAGATCAGTTCTGGTTGCAGAGAGAGAATGGTGGAAGATATCAGTTGCTCAATGATATTGCTGTCCTTTCACCCGTGGAGGTTAAGGTATTAGGAAAGTAGTGCCACCTTACAGTTTGTTGACAAGTAAGGACACGCCTTTTGACCAATCAGGGTGAAAGATTTCTTTTACTCATTTTATAATAGTGATTGCCAAACAGTGATTACTTTTATGGTGAGTGTTTATTGCTGAAAAGCAAATTGGCGATATACACTTACCGGCAAACTCAAACCAGGCAATCTAAAGTGTTTTTGCAGGGGGGCACCCCGTTGTCCCTCCTCTGGGGGGGCTTTCCCCCAGAACTCCCTGAATTAGGATTCCTAACTCCAAGGGGGTGCATGTTGGAAAGGAGGCACAAATTCAGGTGCAAAAAAAATTTAAGTCCAGGAACCACTGCCTGCAGCAAAATTTAGTCCCTCCCATCCCCAGCCCCAAACCGAGTACCTACTCTGCCAGAGACAACCTCCCTCACCACCATACCACATGGCTGGCTCAGTGGCAGAAGGGACAGTTCCTGTACATAACCCTCTTCCCCATCCCTCCCCTTACCCTCGCCATTCCTTTTTTCCTGTTGCTTTCCCCTACCCCTGCGGTAGAACCAGTTGCTACCCTTGTGGGTAGCCCATTCCAATAGTGCAGAATATGGAGTTGCTGTTTTGACGGTCTCCCATATTCTGGAGCTATCATCACTGAATACCATAATATATATATATATATATATATATATATATATATATATATATTCTTTGCAAAAACTTTGTTAATGCATTAGTTAGGGTGAATATCACAGCGACAAAAGCAGGGAAATGAGGCATTAGGGTTTCTAACCCTAATGCCCTACATCAAGAGAGTACAACACTGTCCATATGTCATGGTGGGAGTGCAGCGTCCTTCGGACCCTGTACTTCCATCCATCCATCGAGATAGTACAATGTGGTATTCACCTTAACCGATGCATTAACTAAGTTTTTTACAAAGAATTTCCCTTCTTTTTCAGATAGTATAATTGTATGTTCATTTTGCTGTGGAAGTGCAGGATCCTTTGAACTCTGTGCTCCCATCCATACATCCAGATAGTAAAATAGTACCCATATGTCACAGTGTGCACTCCCATCTGTCCATCAAGATAGTATGATTTTGTACTTTCTTTCTATTATATAAACATCATTTGTTATTAAATATCAGTAACAGTCACATCAGTAAAAATAAATTGGAAGAAATTAGCTAAAAATCAAGAATGGTGTTTAAATTAGGAAAAACAGTGTAATTCATTAGATTCTAACCCATGATGTCTCAAACTGCAGCTCTGTGCACTACCCACCACACCACTGCAGCACTGTCGTTGATTTCTGCTTTTCTATATATTGGTCTCTGTCACTGTGGAAGCAGAGAAATGTTCAAAATAAACAGAATGGTTTTGAAAGCAGACCGGACAATTTTAGTGAGCAACACCACAACTTTGGAAAACATGTAAAACTTGAAGAAAATGGTCGATAAAGCACCTTTATTTGCCAAAATAACACAAAAATGTTTGAAAACGCTCCCTCTCTTATGAAAATGGAACATTTCCATTTCTGTAGAGAGTACTCGATAACATGTGAAAACTGGAGGACATGGTCAAAAAAGCAACTTTTTTAATGAAAACAATATGAAAATGTTCAAAAACACTCCCTGGCTTAAGAAAATGGGATGCTTCCATTTCCTCAAACAGTACTTCATAACATGCGAAGATTGGAGAAAATGGTTGAAAAAGCACCTTTTTTCAAAAAAACTACACGAACATGTTCGAACACGCTCTCTCGCTTCCGAAAATGGGATGCTTCCATTTCCGCAACCATTACTTCATTTTCAGAAAAGCATGCCCTGTTTTCACACAAAATACCCTATTTTCAAAAAAAATCCCCATTTTCAAACATCAATGCCCCATTTTCAAGAAACAATTCCCCATTTTCAAACAAAAAGCACTATTTTTGAAAAAATGCCCAATTTTAGAACAAAAATGGCCCATTCTAAAAACAAATCCATTTTCAAACAAAAATGCCCAATTTTTGCAAAAAATGCCCATTTTTGAAAAAACATTCTCCATTTTCAAACAAAAGTGCCAAATTTTTGGAAAAATTCCACATTTTCAAACAAAAATGCCCTTTATTCAAAAACGCTAAACATTTGAACACAAATGCCCTATTTTTACAAAAAATGCCCATTTTTCAAACAAAAATGCCCCATTTCATAAAAAGTCCCATTTCTGAACCAAAATGCCCAATTTTTGCAAAACAATGCCCCATTTTCGAACAGAAATTAGCCATTTTTAAACAAAAATGACCCATTTTTGCAAACAATGCCCCATTTTCAAAAAATACACCATTTTCACAAAACAATGTAGAATTTTAAAATAAAAATGCCCACTTTTTGTAAAAAATTACAACTTTTCAAACAAAAATGCCCAATTAAAAAAAAAAAACATTTTTGAAAAAATTCCATTTTCATGCTGAACACTTAACATTTCCCATAGGAAATAATGGGAAATGAAAACTTTAATAACTTTTGAATTAACTAATATTTTTTCACCACATAGTCAAAAGGCACATCTGTGACCCCAGTCCTTCCTACCCAAAAAATTTCAGCCTACAACATTAAGCCAATTCTGAGATCCAGGGAGACAAGAAAACATAAAAAAATCCAAATTGTTCAATTTTTTTCAACACCTTATATCTCAGAAACCACTCAACAGAGTCCCACCACATCTAGCAGGTCAAGAAAACTACCCTTAGAAATTATGCATGCCAAATCTCATGCAAATCCATTGAACGGCTCCAAAGTTATTAACCCTCAAAGTGTGAACTTTAACATAGAAGTGCACTTTCACCCTAACTATACTGGCGTGACTGCGCCAGTATAATATATATATATATATATATATATATATATATTTATTATACTGGCATTGTAGTCCCAGTATAGTTAGGGTGAAAGGAATGTCTATGTAAAACCTGAATTTGTTAAATGTTAATAACTTAGGAACTGTTTGACAAATTTGGATGAAATTTGGCATGCATAATGTCTAGGGGTTGGTCTCTGGACCTGCCACATGTCAAGGAATCCATTTTGTGGTTTCTGAGATATAGAGTGTTGAACAAACAAAAACATCTGTGTTTTTTGACATTTCTTTGTCCATTTGGATCTCAGAAATTACTTTAGTTTCTGGTCTGACATTTTCAGGGTAGAATGCCGTTGCCTCATAGATGTGCCTTTTGAAGATTTGGTGAAAAAATATTAATCCATTCAAAAGTTATTAAACTTCAAAAGTTTCCCATTATAGCCTATGGGAGAAAAATATATGATCTGAAAATGAAAGCAGGTAACAGCAACAAAAAAACAGTTTCTTTGCCACATCATAGCAAGAAAATGGTTAGGATGTTTTAGCTGAAATTTGCAGGGTGGCAGGCCCTAGCCCTACAGATGTGCTCTTTGTTGGTTTGGTGCTGAAATGGATACTCATTCCATAGTTACAGCACTCCAAAGTTGCAAATATTCCCATAGGATAACATTGTGGTGGTCATGGCACCTTTCGGTGGCTATATCTTGAAATTGGTTTGAGATACAGATTTTTTGCTAAGCACAGCTTAGTACACCTTTGCACACATGGAGGTGGCCAGGCTATGAATACTACTGTGAAGGAATTTTTTCAGAAGTTCCTACAGTTCCTGAGATATTGCAACTTTTGCAGAACAAGGGTTGCCTGGAATGGCTCTAGGCATGAGCTGTGTCTCTATACTGTACTTATGGGTATATCTGGATCCCATTATGAAATAATGGGTGCGCAGGGCCCTACATAACACAGATGTGATATCTTTAAAATATCAATAAAGTATAGATGGGAGTACAGGACCCCACATGAAAATCAGAGACACTTACAAAATGCATGTATGATGATACAACTACATATGAGTAACGTTACACTTTCTCAAAAAGAAGGGAAATTCATTACAAAAAACATCATTAATGCATCAGTTAAGGTTGTCATTACAGTGACAAAAGTTGGATTACCAACCATAGCCACCCACCCCCAACCCCACTCTCTACACACCAACAGGTATCAGGGTGTGCCTTGTGGTGGCCAGGCCTAACTCTCACCCCATTGTCCTATACAGTACCACTCAGCTTCCTTACAAATGGGATGGGGTGAGAGTCAGGGCCGACAACCCCAAGGCACACCCAGATGCCTGTTGGTGTGTGGAGAGCAGGGGTGGGAGGGATAGGATTGGTAACCTTAACATCGAATTTCCAAACTTTTGTTGCTATAATGACAACCCTAACTGATGCATGAACGACCCTTTTTTTTGCAACTTATATATATATATATGAATACCTCTGTCCTGTATGGACTGCCATCTGAATGGGCTCCATGGTGATTGGCTGCTGTTCGCACTAGCCCCGCAGCTTACAGTACATTTTTTGGGGGGACTGAACTCTCACTGTATACCTGAGTGCTTCTGTTCTCCTTGACTCAAATTTTGTTTATGAGGTTCATGGCACTACTTCTTTTCAAAATGTTCAATGTGCTGTAATCTGCCATATGACTAGCCAGCTTCTCACTGAAAATTGTTATTTATGTCTAGTCAGCGAAAGTTAGAAGAATTATTTATATTTTTATTGCCAACTGGAAATTGTTTTTTCTTCCTTGACTCCCTAGCCTTCCTCTCTGACTACTCCTATCACCTGCCCTTTTGCTCTGAGCCCTCTGTCAGCATTTGTACCTCTATGTCTCGGCAGCCTAGTGCTGATCTACCCCCACTCTTTCCTGTTCTGTCAACGGCGCCAGCCATGTTGGAATCAGCATTGCTAATTTTCCTCCTTCTCCCTCCTTTTCTTTTGTCTTGATCTGTCCTGTCTGCTCCCCGCCCCCCCACTGATGCTTTGCCACCAGTCCCTACCTAACGATTTAGCTGCCTATTAAATGACCTAACCTGACCTTACTGTCCCCTTTCAGATTACTGCCCTTGATCGGCCACACTGGTCCCTGAGCGGCGCGGCTTGGCCTTTCTCTTCAAGGCTGCCTCTGGCTCCATCCTTCAGGAGTGCAGGAGCAAGGAAGGACAGCTGATGGCAGATGCCACTGGTATGGTTACCACAGTAGAGAAGTGCCTCTTTTCTGTTTCTCAGGTGCTTTTTGCCAGCTGGGCTCTGATTGGCTCCTCTAAGAATATCTCTGTCCTGATTGGACTGCATTCTGAACTGGCTCTGCAGTGAATGGCTACTGTTCACACCAGCCATGCAGCTTGTAGTACAGCTTTTTTGGACTAAACTCTCGCTCTGTACCTGAGTGCTTCTGTTCTTGACTCAAATTTTATCCTGCCCACCCACCCCCATCCACAGTATTAAATACACTTTGATCCCGCCCATCTATAAGCATTACTCCTTATTGGTGATACTGAACCTGACAACTTTAAAGGAGTATACAGCCCCACTGCTTGTTTCCAAACAATTACTACTCTTTCATAAACAGGTTATAGGACTTCATTATGCCCATGGCTATTGTTGGGAAAATGTGGGCTTCACTTTTACTGTGTCTTTTCACTGGCTTATTGTCCTGTACAACTACTCCATGCTTCAGTACATCCACACTGGATGGAAATACACCACCATGTAAACCACCCACCATATTCCCCAACCCTATAGCCTTGGACCCCTTTATCATGTCTCTGGTATGCAGGGACTACTGCATCCTTTCCTTCTAGGTGTACTGCTTCATGCACATCCCTCCCTCTTTTCTCATCTCCACCATCCTTCCAGGCAAGGGTTCTGCTCCATGCAACACTGTGCTCCCTTGGTGCATGATTTAGCCACCCTGAGCCTCAAACTGTGTCCTTCCATAAATGGGAACATGCTAGGTCCTATAGATTGTTGCTGAGCACACTCAAAAGGATCTTAGTGTTGCTGTTGCTTTGTTCAGGTAGTGTTGCGCTAAACCCAGGCCCTCCAATACCAATCCATGCTCCCCAGGACTTAACATACCATAAAGGATTGCATATTCTTCACATAAATGTGTGTAGCTTATTGAAAAAATTGGATGTTATCCAAACCTGGATTTCACATACTAAGCCAGATGTTCTGGTGATCATAGAATCCTGGTTCAAACCCTCTACCCTAGATTCTGAGGTGAATATTCCATCACACAACATCTTCTGTATGGACAGACTGACCAGAGGGGGTGGGGTTGCCATCTACATCCTGGATAACTACACTGTCTCTATTACCGACTCCACTAGTGTCCCAAAAATATTTGAAAGCTTAACTATTAAGGTCCAGCTTGCTTCCTCTTCCTTGTATGTTACAGGATGCTATAGGACCTCTTCTGCAGGCCTTCATTTGCTGAGTCATCTCACCAGTTACTTAAGTTCAGCGCTGGCTGAGATCATTATCCTGGGTGACTTCAACCTGGACTGGTTCTCGGATAGTTCCAAACCACTCAAAAATCTGTGTGATACCTTTGAGCTTTCCCAACTTATTTCTGAAGTGACATGCCCAAACAAAACAAACCCCATAAAAGCTCCTTGTTAGACATTACACTAATGAGTAAACCCGACTTATTTTCTCACTCTGGCATATTTTTCTCAGATGTCAGCGATCGTTGTCTCATTGCTTACATAAGGTCTGTGCCTAAATCTACTACTACGTCTAGGTGCATCCTCAAAAGATGTTTCCATAACTTTGACCCCAAGGCCTTCCTTTCAGACCTTCAGAACTCCTTGCTCTGGCAGGAGTTCTACTTGGCCAAGATGGTTGAAGAGGCCTATCAGTTTTTCAACTCCATTGTATTAGTTGCACATGATGCATCATGCACCCCTAGTCAAAATCTGCACCATGAAGAGGTCCTTTCCCAGGTTTACAGCCAAGCTGAGGACAGCCCTACATATAAGGGACAAACTCTGGAAAAAGGCCTGGAAAACAAAGCTCCCTGCTGACTGGACTGCCTTCAGGACTACTAGGAATCTCTGTATGAAGCTAATCAGAAGTGAAAAGGCAAACTACTAATGATCAACACTGGACTCTTCCACGACATGCCCTGCAAAGTTCTGGAAAACACTTGAGATTGAGGATCATGTTCCTTCTGGTTCCCTTCCTTCAAAAATTTCCCATGGCGGTACATCTATCATTGACAAAGCTAGGATCCTTGATCTCCTGAACAACCACTTTACCACTGCAGTGCTGGCCTTTGACTCTTCACCTGCCAGTCACCTTCATACCCAGTCCTCAGCACAGGGCACATCCAATCCTTACCTCAACTCCTCTGCCTCAGCCTTCTCCTTTCTCCCTGTCACCCTTAATGAGGTAGAGGACATGCTTTTGTAACTGGACACCAGAAAAAGTGCCGGTGCTGACCTTATTGAGCTGTACTTCTTAAAGATTAGCTACTGCAGTTTGGCTGAACCAATCATGCACCTCTTTAATTTATCCCTTTCGCTGGATGAACACCCTACAATATGGAAGACTGCTCAAGTTATTCCTTTGTTCAAATCTAGTGACCCAACTGACCTCAATAATCATAGGCCTATTTCTTTACTCCCTATCCTCTCTAAATTGCTCGAAAAAGTAATTAATTTGCAACTTAGAAATTATTTGGACTCCTCAGACCTGTTCAATCTGGTTCAATCAGGCTTTTGGCCCCACCATAGTACAATTTCTGCACTTGCTAAGGTAACAAATGACTGGCAGAAAGCCCTTGATGATAAACACTTCGTGTGTGCAGTCTTCCTTGATCTTTGCAAGGCCTTCAACACCATCGAACATGACTTACTTCTGCATACCCATCTTAATATTGTCATGGACAAGTTATCCCTGAATTGGTTCTCCTCCTAACTCACTGGTCATACTAAGCAGGTTAAAGCAGTGGGTGGCCTTTCACCATTGAAACCAATCGACAGAGGTGTGCCTCAGGGCTTGATTCTAGGTCCCTTACTATTTGCACTCTACATCAACAACATTGACCATGGAATTATATCTTCTGACATCCATCTTTTCATGGATGATACAATCCTATACACCTCCAGATCTACTCCTGAACATGCCTGCATGGACCTACAGTCTTACTTTAACATTCTGCAACAAAACCTGCTCAATCAAAAATTGCTCTTAAATGCCAAAGAAAACCAAGGCCATTCTTCTGTCCCTGACCATCTCTGCTCCACTTCTGTCTATGACAGGTACTGTGCAACCTATTACCATGCTGCTAGGTGAATCCCTGGACTATGTAGATAAATGTTTCCATTGTTGCACATCTACCCCTGGCACCCCAACCCTGTGAGTTTCTCCACACGCTTCTCCTACTTGGGAATACAAAAAAGGTGCATCTAGTGTGCGCCTATAACCTCCTAAGGGGGGCATACTGGGATCTCAACCCTACTTATTTATTTATTGAATTTTGTTGACCGGGTAGGCCCACTGGGCCCCGGAGGTCCCTTTTTCAGGGGCGACCTGGGGGTAAAAAAATAACATACAGGTAAGCATAAAGTACATACAGGTAAGCAGAGCAGTACAAATTGGGTAAATTCCATAATGTTTAACAGTGAAAGACTTCATGGAGTTAACAATCTGATAGGTGGTGAGGGAGCATAAGGGAAGAGTTAGACATATATAAGACGTTATTCATGCTTGTGTCCTGTAAACTAGGGAGTGTACGAGATAATGACTAGAAATAACCAGAGAAACAGAATACCTTCTTAGGGCTAAATGGGAGGGGGGAAAGTTGTTCCAAAAATGCCCATCTTCCTGTGAGGGAGGGGCAGTGTCGTACGGTCAGGTCCTTAGGCATTGGCAAATACTCCTGTCGAGCAGGTGTGTTTTGAGCTTAGACCAGAAGCAGGGGCCCAACCCTGCCTCCCGTACCTCCAGTGGGAGTTTGTTCCAGTTGGAAGGGGCTGTGAAAGCAAAGGACCTGGACCCAGCTTTAGTCTTTGTTTTGGGGACCACAAGGAGAGTTTGTCCTGAGGTACGGAGACTCCTCAGATTGGATTTAACCCTAACTAGCCCTTTGAGACTAGGGGGAGGTGAGGGCCCCAGAAGCTTAAATGTAAGACAGAGTGTTGGGTAGATGAGGCGGGCTTCCAATGACGGCCAACTGAGCTTAGATTGAGCCTCGCAGTGGTGGGTCCTAGGGTATGATAATGTGGCAAATCAGACAATCTTGTTGTATAAGGTCTGGAGCCTGCCAAGTTCCATAGAGGCCATGCCTTGGAGAACAGGGGCCGCGTAAGTGAGCTTGGGGAGAAGGACGCTAGTTGCGATGGCAACTCTGGCTTCGGGGACAATCTGGTCCTTTATTCTGTAGAGGATACCGAGTTTCCCATGGATGGCTTTGGTGAGTTGGTCAACATGATTTTTTAGGGTGAAGCCTTGGTCCAGGGTTAGACCAAGGTATTTAGTGGAGGTAACCACCTCAAGTTTATCTCCCCCCTCTGGACTGCAGCTGAAGGAGCAGCGACTGCTCAGTTCCCAAGGATCTGGGCCCGAACAACATTGCCTTAGTTTTGCTGGTATTTAATACCATTTTGTTCCGAGTGAGCCAGTCCTCCATCTGAAGGATGTCCTCTTGAAGGGCATTCTCCAGTTCTTCTAAGTTGGGGGAGGCTCGGTAAATGACAGCATCGTCCACGTATTGGATGATGCTGCTGCTCCTGCAGTGTAAGTGCAGATCATTTATAAACAGAGTGAAGAGAAGGGGGGCCAAGTATTGACCCCTGGGGTACCCCTTCTTTGAGCGGTGCAGACTGGGAGACATTGTCCTTCCACTTGACCCTCTGGGTACGGCTCGTGAGGTAACTCACAAACCATCCTAGGGCATGTGTGTCCAGGCCAAGAGAGCACATTTTTTGTAAAAGAAGGTTGTGGTTTACCAGGTCAAACACTTTAGAGAGGTCTATGAAGACCATGCCAGTGCTGACCCCCTGAGTCATTATTGCACAGGATTTCTGCCAAGAATTTGGTTAGTGCAGTGTCCGTCCCATGCTTGGCTCTGAAGTTGTGCTGAGATGAAGAGATTACCTGGTGTGTTTCCAGGTATTCGCACAGTTGGGAGTAGACTAGCTTCTCTTGTATTTTTGCTATAGTGCACAACAAGGAGATAGGCCTGTAGTTCCCTATAGGCTCGGTAGACCCTCCCTTGTGAATGAGAATCACTAGGGCCTGCTTCCAAGGCTCAGGGACTGACCCCCTCCATAATGGACTGGTTTATCAGCCAAGTTAGTGGCTTTGCTAATGCTGGGGCACCCTCCTTAAGGATTCTAGTCTGGATCCCATCGGGGCCCCCAGTGCCTCTCGCCTGCAGGGATTTAAGGATGAGCAGAACCTCCTTTACCCTAACCAACCGCAGATGAAACAAAGGGCGGTCTAGTTCTCAGGGCAGGCGCTCGTTAGGCTCGTTCCTCTTATCTATGGGTCCCACCTTGTACTCATCCAGTTTAGTGAAGTAACCGTTTAGGGCCTCTGTGATGAGTGGCACCTCTTCGGAGTACTTGCCCGTTCACCAGGATCGGGCTGGTTGTTGATTTAGTATGTCCTTTTAGGAGTTCGTTAATGTGTGACCAGAAGAACCAAGGGTTTCCCAGGTTAGTTTTTTGGAGATTGGTGATATATTCTTTCTTAGCTTTCTTTATGGCCTGTTTGCATTGGTTTCTGAGGGCCCTGTAGCTAGAGTAGCTAGACTTGAGCAGCTAAGAGACAAGGTTGGCTCAAATGAGCTCCTCATCCTAGGTGACTTAAACCTAAACTGGCTGGGGCCCAACACGAAGCAGTTCGAGCCTATGCTCTCTGGCCTTGCCCTCAGTCAAGTCATCACGGAACCCACTAGGCTCTCCCATTGTGGTGACAAGGGCACGCTCATTGGCTGGGTAATGAGCAACTGACTTTACAAAATTGTCCACTCAGGGATACTCCCTGACTCCATCTCTGACCACTCGCCTATCTACTGTGTGTGGGGCTCTAACCCATCCAAAGTCCCCTGTAGAGTCATCTCAGTGAGGGACTACTCTAAACTCATAATAAATAACTTCCTTGAGGACCTACAGGGAGTTGACTGGTCCAGCGTCACTGACACAAATGACCCCGTCAAAGCCCTAGACCACTTCCTTGCAGCATTTGTTCCACTGCAAAATAGGCATGCACCCTTCTCTAAGAGGAGAGTCAGAGGTACGGTCATGAAGTGGCTCCACAGTGGTCTTCTCTTGCTTATGAAATGGCGAGACAAGTCCAGGGTAAAATACAGGGTATCATGCAACCAAAAAGACTTCCAGGAATACCGCCAGCTAAGAAACTCCTGTAAACAGGCCATACGGACCGTGGAAAAGTGAGTACTGCAGCACTGCTCTACTTGCCGTGGCAAATACATGGGGACCCCAAAGGTATCAGTAACTATTGCCCCATTGCCATACTATCGGCTGCCTGCAAGCTATTAGAAAAGGCCATCGCCATGCAACTTTCCCACTACCTCCAGGGATACGATGTCCTTTCCCCATCCCAGCACAGTTTCAGAGAAGGCCACAGCACTGGGACAGCTCTAGCCATGGTCACCTCCATGATTAGGTCCGCTACCGACCAGGGCAAGCTGACTGGGGATATATTTGTTGATCTTTCCAAAGCCTTCAATCATGTGGACCACCCCCTCCTCCTAACCACCCTGCAGAATCATGGATTCTCCCTCCATGCCCTCGAGTGGTTCTCCAACTACCTCGGGGGTAGGCAACAACTCACCTGTTTTAATCGAACCCTCTCTACCCTCTCACTCGTGAACAGTGGGGTACCCCAAGGGTCCGTCCTTGGACCCATCCTGTTCTCCCTGTTCATCAACGAGTTACCCTCTACTGCTACAAAAGGGTACCTATCCCTTTACACGGATGACCCGGTCATCTTAGCCAGTTCGCATGAAGCCACCTGCATTAATAACCAGCTCAATTCGGACTTCTCCCTTATCAGAAAATGGCTTGATGACCACAAACTGACCATCAACTTGAAGAAAACTCAGGCCATGCTCTTTGGATCCGCGGCCAAAACTTCCTCCTGCACGACGCCCCTCAAAATTTTTGGATCTTGTGACTCCCTCTTACTGACAATTGACTCTGTCAGGTACCTAGGAGTTACCCTCGATCCACAACTGGATCTCACCTGTCACATTAGAAACATTTGTAACATGACTAACGGCAAGCTCGGCCTAGCCTACAGAGCTAAAGACTGCCTTACCCCTGCTTCCCGTCTAGCCATAGCAGGGGGATACTGCTTCCTACACTCTCCTATGGACTTGTTGCCTTTGCTCCTGTCCCGTGTTCAAGCCTTACAAAGTGGGACACTAAGTACAATAACATATGCCACTTCGCACTCTCAGCCCCCCGACTCACACATCGCTGTACGCTCTACTCCTGCCTGGAATGGCTTCCCCGTGAAAAACACCGCACCTACATCCTAGAAAATTTCATTGACAACATAGTTCGAATGGTCACTCCCACCTTGCTCGCCCTACCCCTGAAACATGCCTCCCCCGTCTACCACCTCAGGTCATGTGCATCCCAGGCTCGCCTGGTCCCCAAGACCTGCACCCTCGTTGGTGACTGGGCATTCACTGTCCAAGCGACAAAATTGTGGAACTCCCTTCTGGCCCTAGTTCATGCCTCCCCCTCCCATCCCTCCTTCAAAACATGCCTCTGGAACTTCCTAAAAGCTGGAGCTACCTGCCAGTGTGCCTTATAATGCCCAGTCGTATAGCCCTAATGCCTTCACTGATACCCCTACTAGGCACTTACTGCCCCACTGTTAGAGCTATTTTTTTTTATTCTAACTTCTAGGCTATGTCTTGCTGTTCTAAACTCCTATGTAATGTCTTGATGATTTTCTGCCTCCCCTTGATGTTCTTTGAGCCTGTATGTACCTCATGCTGTTTCACCCACTGTTGGAGCATGTTGCTCCGGTTTGTAACCACGACTCTGTATTTGTTTCATGTATACCTTGTAACTCTCTCGGGTCACACCTGAAAATAGGCACTTGCCTGTCTAGTGTGCTTACCTGGTTACCAAAAGCAAATAAATAAATAAATTCAAGTATCTTGGGATGTGGATTGACTGTCGCCTTTCTTTCACTGAACATGTAGAGAAACTCACAAAAAAGCTGAAACAAAGGCTTGGTTTATTTTATAGACTCAAGCACCTCCTACTCATGAGGCTAAGATGAGGTTGGTTCAAGTTATCTTTCTATCACTATTGGATTATGCAGATTTCCTATACAGTCATGTACCAGGGTCAGCCCTAGATAAGCTTGATGTCCTGTACCACATGGCCTTACATTTCATCTCTAGTGCAGCCTATTTTACACATCATTTGTGCCCTGTACTCACTGGTGGGTTGGTCATCCCTTACATTTAGGAGGCAAAGGAATGTTGCACTTTGGACATACAGAGAAATTACCAAGATGTTGCCTCAGTATATCTCTGATTGCTTGCCCCTCTGTGCCTTGGGTAACTATGTCCTGAGAAGTCATACCTACATCTCTTTATCGATACCTAAAGTTAAATCCCACCTTGGCAGCTCCTCTTTCAGCTTTGCCCTACCCCAGCAATGGAACATGCTTCAAAAATTGTTAAAATTAGTGAGTCCTATAAAACTTTCCGAATTCAAAAAGCACTATTCAATATCCTTCACTGAGCCTTGTAAGTGCCTCGCCTGATGTGCTCCATTTGGTCCTGACTTCTTCTGTTCAACATGTCACACCATAAGTACTCCCCAACTCTGTCTACACTTTTCCCCCTCTCCTTCTACTTGGCTCCTTTCACAAATCTCCTGTTACCCTAACAGCTCTTCCCTATTTGACACTACCATGAGCCAGCATTGTTATTACTTACATTATATATGTGCTTACTGTATACTTTACTTTGGTTGTAATAGATATCCTTATATGGGAAATTATTGTATATCCTACATCTTGTTGTACTTGTGTTCCTCTCCCATTATGTATATCTATGCTCTGTACCTACAAGTGTCTTAATTTATCTTTCACTGATTCTGTACATTCACCCAGGCCCACCTTAAAAATGAGCTTGTTCAATAGTGTTTCACCTGGTAAAATAAAGATATATATATATATATCTATAATATATATATATATATATATATATATATATATATATATATATATATTCTATAGATATATATATATATATATGTATATATTAGAGGCAAAAACTCGTTTAATACATTAGTTAGGGTTGTTCTCAGCGACAAAAGTGAGGAAATTTGCTGTTAGGGTTGAAAACCCTAACTCCGAGTCACCCCCAGCACCATTCACACAGACACACACACACACACACACATGCAAGTATGGGGGAGGACCAAGTCAACACAACCAATGACAGACATCCAGCAGCAGGTGACAGAAATAACAAACAATTGTCTAAATGTACTATGAGACATCCCCACCCACCTGACCAGGTACTGCATGCTCAGTGGAGATCAACAGCAAAACTGAGGCCATGTACACCAAACGTACACATCCCTGATTGCAGCTGCACACAACGTGCCACACTTAGTAGTTGCATGGCCTTACCTACCGATGCCCCACACCAGACCACACCACATGTGGTGGGCCACCTGAGCAATAGAGTTCAGCAAAACCAAGGAGTTGTACAGGTATAATATCTCTGATTATAACAAGGGTTTGAGAAACGCAGCTTTCTAATTGACTGTAAACATTGTAACAGCCTTATGTTTAGTTTTTATTAACATACATGTAGAGCCTAACCATATGATGAACATGGTTTAAAGTTGTTTAAAAAACAGTTTTATTATGATAGCAATAAGCCACTCCCAGGTATTATGTTAATGGTCAGTTTATCACTGTCTAGCGACATGTGGCACTCGGCTATGCCTCATTCAACATTAAACCCCTACAGGGTGATTAACAGACGATTTAACATAACTGTTGGTCATGCCTTATTGCTTAATTGTCTTTATGAGTAGATACTCTCCCTCTGCTAGGCACTGCAGCAGCTTTGCAACACAGTGTCCCACCCAGTTACACCATACACTGTCTAGTTACTGGAGAGTGGCTGTGAATATGAACTCATGAAGATGAACAGTGTAACTTGATCATTACAGTCATTGAAACCTTAGTGTGATTATAACTGACAGAGTCAGTGATAGAGAATAATCCCTGCTGTCCTAGTACACTTACCCCATTGTGAGTTAAATCAATACTAAAAGACATTCTGTTTATATCTACACCATTCCTACTTGATTCCTGTTGTACCACAATTAACATAGTTATCACTTTGATAGCATCAGTGACAGAAGTGTGGCAAACCCAAACACTAGGCATACAGCCTGAGTATGAAACAACTGTTAAAAAAATTACACTGTGTCCATAAGTGGCATAGATCACTCATTGCAACAATAGTAAATGTATTACTATTTGAATAAGTTAGTCATCACAGATGCAATGAAATTGTCCTTATCAGGTACAACATACTCAGTAAGTGCCTACAGGAAAATCTATCCTATATACATCTCCGATACAGGTACGTCATTGTTGGCTCAGTAGTGTTATGATATTTAGAAGTTGCTTGGCCTGATCCATGCAATTACACTGTTTCTTACAAAGAATACTTACTGCATCTTTAGTATTGAAACACACTGAAGGTCTATGTATGTACATCAGCAGTACACCTTCATCAGTAAGAATGCATCTGATACTGGCAGTACGAATTTCACAGCGTTGAACAGGCAATGCTTTTCCATACTTTTACATCAGCCTCTCTATCTTGAGTAAACCATTGCAGTAAATGTACTACTATGTAAATCACATACTAAATGTAACACTACTTTTATCTTGAGCATGCTAGTGTCTTGTAGTTAATTTATGTACTTCTCTTAATTAATGTATACTCACGAGTGTTAAAACCTTTCTACAACTGTCATCATGCACTTTCAGCATTTATATTGACTAACGGCACAGTACCAGTTGTGGTGTGGTGTGGGGCATCGGTAGGTAAGGCCATGCAACTACTAAGTGTGGTACATTGTGTGCAGCTGCAATCAGGGATGTGTACATTTAGTGTACATGGCCTCAGTTTTGCTGTTGATCTCCACTGAGCATGCAGTACCTGGTCAGGTGGGTGGGGATGTCTCGTAGTACATTTAGACAATTGTTTGTTATTTCTGTCACCTGCTGCTGGATGTCTGTCATTGGTTGTGTTGACTTGGTCCTCCCCCATACTTGCCTGTGTGTGTGTGTCTGTCTGTGTGTCTGGTGCTGGGGGGGTGAATTCGGAGTTAGGGTTTTCAACCCTAACAGAGAATTTCCTCACTTTTGTCGCTGTGGAACAACCCTAACTAATGCATTAAATGGAGTTTTTTGCCTCTAATTTACCTTCTTTTTGAGAATGATAACAAGAAATAGTGAATGTAATGCGGTGTGGGGGAGCGAAAGAGCCCAGGCCCCATCACCTGACGTCTTGTGGCATAGTAACAGGAAGAGTAACGCAAACAGAAGCGCTAATAGTGAGCGATATGGTAATGCAAGCACAAATGACAACAGAAAGGGCAATGCACACGGTGGCATAGACAGGAACAGTCTGCCACGTGATGTGTTGTCACATAGTAACATGGTGCCTGCAAATGGAAATGTCAATGGGCATGGTGACACAAAGTGAAACAGAAAGAGAAACAGTACTGTAGACACAAATGGCAAAAAATAACAGAAACGCAAGCGCAAATGAAAACGCAAAGGATAACGCACATAGGGCCCCGCGCTCCCACACGTAATGTAGCAGCGGGAGCATGGGGCCCAAAGGGCCCCGATCTCCCACCACATGATGTCTTGTGGCATAGTAACAGGAACAGCAACGCAAACGGAAGTGCTAACAGTGGCGCACAAGGTAACGCAAGCGCGAATGAGAACAGAAAGGATAACAAACACGGTGACATAGATGGGAACGGTGTGCCACGTGATGTCTTGTCACATAGTAACATGGTGCCTGTAAACAGAAATGTCAATGGGCATGGTGAAGCAAACTGAAACAGAAAGAGAAACAGTACGGTAGACACAAATGTCAAAAAATAACAGAAACTCAAGCGTAAATGAAAACGCAAAGGATGATGCACGTGGTGGCGTAGACGTCAACGGTAAGTGAAACGGGCATGGAACCGCAAGTGGAAAGGGCATTGGTAACAGTAATGTAAGCGCACAGCCTGGTTTTCCCCAAAAGCTGAATAGAGAAAGACAGTGAGTACAAAGAATGTATGCATAATAATGGGTATCGGAGCAGAAAATGAGGACTTGGAATACTAAATAGGTTATATCACAGGAACCGTACGACGTAGAAAAACAATGTAAAAGTCGTATGATTTATGATTGTCTTGGGTAGTTTTTCACTTAGCGCCCACCAGGGGGCTAAGAATTTTTCTGATGAAAAGTCTGTATCTCGCACCGTTTCCGAGATACGGGCCCTGAAAGGGGCGGCGAATGCCGTAATGTTATCCTATGGGGAAAAAAGAGAAGTTCGGAACACCACAACTTTGCCTCCCTGTAATATTTTTTCACCAAACCACTGAAAGGCACATCTGTGGGCTGTTGGCTGTCTTCCTCCAACTTTCAGGAAAAAGACCAAACCGTTATTTTGCAGCAGGGTGCCAAAGGATTCCTGTAATGCATCGGGAGCCGTAATGTTATCCTATGGGAAAAAACATCAAATTTGGAGTGCCATAACTTTGCTGCCATGCAATATTTTTAAAATACAACACTGAAAGGCACATCTGTGAGATGTCGGCTGCGTTCCCTCCAGATTTCAGCCCAAAACTCCCAACCGTTCTTTTGCAGTGCAGTGCCAAAGAATTGCTGTAATTTTCCCACAGACTAGAAAATTACTGTCGCAATTTGAGAAAGCCTTCGCAAACATTTGCGACACTTTCATGAGCACGAAAGTACTTTGCAAAAGTACTTTTTCCAGAAATCTGTAAAACATATTTCTGGGGTGTTTTACCCCAAAATAAAGACATGGCTAGCATCCTCAGGGTCCGACTAGGTGAATACAAAAAGAATTAGGTTGCTAGAGGGTCCCAAATTTAAATGCCAAGCATTTTTCTAATCACCAACTGAAAACAAAATGGCAGATTTGTAAAGTAACAGGCCCATTTGCGAAAGTAAAAATGCATTTGCGAAAGTGTTGAACTTTTTGTTAACTTTTCCCATTGACTTATAATGGGAAATTGTTTTTTGAATAACTTTTGAACCGTTTAATATTTTTTCACCAAATCTTCAAAAGGCACATTGGGGACCCTGGCCACATGTTCCCTGAAGATTTTGGGCTGGTCGAGCAAACCGTGCGACCTGTACACGTGACCGTAGAATTCCAGAAAAAGCGTAAATGTGCACGCAAATCACGCTTAATAACTCCGCAGCCGTGTATCCGACTGGTACAAAACTTGGCAGATGCCAAGGCCTATGGTTCTTGATCTTGCATTTCAAATTTCAGCCAAATCTGTCAAACAGTTGCAAAGTTATTAAGGTGCAAAATTTTGGGGTTTAACATAGAAATGGCTCCTCAACCCTAACTATGGTAGCACTACCATGTTACCATAATATATATATATTATAGGGGTGTAATCATCCCCTATAGTTATGGTTGAGTAGGCACTTCAATGTTAAAGTCAAATTTTGCACTTTAATAACTTTGCAACCATTGAATGGATTTGCATGACGTTCGATATGCTTCTTTTTGTAGGGGTAGATCTCTTGATCTGGCAAGTTTTTTTCTGGTTGGGTGCGTGGTCTCCGAGTTATGAAGGGGTGAAAACACATGTTTTTACACATTAACTTTGCTGGGATTTTTCTTTGAACTTGCCTACAGCCTGGAGGGTTTGGTTGTTTGGCATGAAATTTGCAGGGTGGAAAGGGACTAACCCACAGATGTGCCTTTTGCTAGTCTGGAGTAAAAAGGATAAGCAGTTTTTAAGTTATTGTAATTTAAACATTTGAAAAAATTGTTTCTGAGCATGCTCAGTAGGCACTTCAATTTAGCTGTATGAAATGAAGTAGAAATCCTGCTCCATGTGGAGAAATTCCTACTTTGTATGGCTGCCATCTTGTTTTCAGTTTTGCCAGAAAAGTTTTTTGAAACCTCAAAAAATGATATTCTTGGGAAGAACCAACACATGTAGCTTGCTTATTGGGCCCCCCTTTGGTGCATTCTGCACTTTATGGGATGGAATATGTCTGTAAAATGTGTTTATTTAATCATTTAAATCCTACTTCGCATCCGCGTAATACTACCAGGGATCCTCGTTCGTATGCATGAGATAGGACCTAGGATCCTAGGTCATGAGCCAAAAATAGGATAAATGATTAACAAGCAGTTTTTGCCAACATGGGGTGCCTAATCCCCATGTCAGCAGTAGAGGACCCCCTCAACCAGTGTGAGACACTGGGAAACCCACTTCCACTGTCCCCAACAGAAACAATGATAGCCGACAATGGGGTGCCCAAATCCCATGTCGGCACGTATGCACTCACCCACACACTAATATGGCACACTGGGAGCCCAGCCCAGTGTATGTATTATTTAAAAAATACCTGTAATTAAAGAAAACCATCCCCCGACATCTTTAATTTTTTTTAAACCTGCAAAAAAGAAAACAGTCCCTCATCATCTCCCCAGTCCCCCCTCCCCATCCACACCCTCCCACTGAGCAGCCACCTCCCCGCACCCCCCCTTAACCATACTTACCTCCAGAAGTCAGGTGCCGCGATCTTCACTGGACCAGGCCATGTCTGCACTCTTCAAAGCCACCAGATTTTTAACATGGGGTTTTTTTGGACCCAACCTCATGAACAATGTCACTGTCATCTCATTATTCAGTCCCAAAAGGTGATTTCATGGTCACTGCATGGAATCACCTTTCAGGATTGATTAACAAAATGACAGTCCCAGTGTTCATGAGGGGAGGTCCCAAAAAGCCCATGTTGAAAATCTGATGCAAAAAATCAAAAAAACAGCCATGTTACATGTGTGCATTGTGCGGTTTCTATGCACTTTCATAACTTCACCAGTTTTTATTATTTCCACCCCCATATATTCAACATTGCCATTTTTCCCACCTCCTAATGAACAGTATAGCTCTCATTTCTCACATCCTGCCTGGAATATGTTTTTGCACCTCTGGTGCAGAATGGCATGGTCACTGAGCAAAATCAGCTTTCAGGATGGATTAACAAAATGACAGTGCCAGTATTAATTTCCCAAAAAAACCCATGTTGAAAATTTGGTCAAAAAATTCCCCAAAATGGCCATGTTATGATCTTGCATTGTACAGTTTTCTACGCGCTCTCGTAACTTCGCCATTTTTCATATTTTCCCTCCTAATTTTCAACATTACCCTGTTCCACACCTCCTCATGAACAGTATACAGCTGTCATTTTTGACATCCTGCCCAAAACATGATTTCACACATGTGGCACAGATTGGCACATTTGCTGTGTGAACTCAACTTTCGGGACAGATTAATTAAATGTCAGTGACATTGTTCATGAGGTGGGGTCCCCAAAATGCCATGTTGAAAATTAGGTGAAAAAAATCCTGAAAATGCCTGAGTTATGTGCATCCATTGAATTGTGATGCCCGCAATGCCTTTCAGCACTCCTATCTCAAAAACAATTTGAGATATGGATTTTTTGCTCTCTGCAGCTTAGTCTACCTAAGCACTAGTGGAGGTTTCGAAGTCATGATTACAACTGCAGTGGAATTATTTCCATAGTTGCTGCTGTTACTGAGATTTTGCCAAATTAATGTTATATGGGTCACTTTTCATGACTATAGGGCTGCGGTATGTCCATACTTATGTATAAGTGGGAGTGCAGGGCCCAGAGAGCCCCTGTAACCACTTATGCATATCATTATGCAACAATGGGTAGTGTGAGGGGAGCACAGGGCCCAGAGGGCCCACGCTCCCACAACCACATACCAGTTACATTACACTTTCTTAAAAAGAAGGGAAATTCATTGCAAAAAGTTACATTAATGCATCAGTTAGGGTTCTTATTAAAGTGTAAACAGTTGGGAAATTCAGTGTTAGGGTTACCAACCCTACCACCCTAACTCCATCCCCTCACCCTCCACATACCAACAGGCATTAGAGTGTGCTTTGTAGTCGTTGGGCCTAACTCTCACCCCATAGTCCTATACTGTACCATCTCATCTTGTTTACACATGGAGTGGGGTGAGAGTTAGGGCCGATGACCCCAAGTCACACCCCAATGCCTGCAGGTGTGTGGTTGGTGGGGGGACAGGGATGGGGTGGTAGTGTTGGTAACTCTAACATTGAATTTCCCAGCTTTTTATGTTTTAATAAAAACCCTACTGTAACTGATGCATTATCATAGTTTTTTTTTCAATGAATATATATATAAATAAATAAATATATATATATATATATATATATTATAGGGGCCAGTTGCACCCCTATATTTAGGGTTGAGTAGGCACTTTAATGTTAAACCTCAAATTTTGCACGTTAATAACTTTGCAACTGTTTAACGGAGTTGCATGAAATTTGGAACGCACGGTCTGGTATGGTGGTCTCTTTATTTACTAAGTTGTGTTTTGGTTGAACATATGGGTTTTGTGCAGCAATGCAGCAAAAATTGCACATTTCATCACTTTTGTGCATTTTTTGCCTGTGGTGCTGCATGGACATCATGTGGTCTCATGGTTCAAAACTTGTGACATAGAAAGAGCGTGGGCCAAGGAACATGCCAGCATTAGTTTGGTGAAATAATATTAATCATTTCAAAAGTTATTAAACTTTTAATTTCCCATTATATCCTATAGGAAAATTTATATGTATATTTTGACAATGAAGAATGGCAATCTGGCTATCTGGTCTTCCCTCACAACTGAAGATTTTGCATGCTCAGGCCAGAAGATTTTCTTGTAGCTGAAAATTTTGCTATCTCACAGCTGAAAATTTTTTGAAGGTGTAAAAACTTTAAAATTGCATATTTCATTAACGATTTGGTCTTTTTACTTGAAATTTATAGGGTGTTGAGGGGATGCCCTAGAGATGTGAATTATGCTGTTTAGGTGTTGTGTAGTTATTACAGAGGCACGGTCACACCCCTATATTTAGGACTGAGTAGGCCCTTTAATATTAAACCTCACATTTTGTGCATTAATAACATTTAAACTGTTCAACGGATTCACACACAATTTGGAATGCATGGTCTGGTATGGTAGATCTTTTTATTTACTCAGTTGTGTTTCAGTCGGACATATGGTTTTTGTGCAATGAAGCACAACAAATTTACTTTTTGCCACTTTTGCATGTTTTTTGTCTGTGGTGCTGCATGGACACAATGTGGTCTATTGGTTCGAAACTTGGGACATGGAAAGAGCCTGGGCCAAGGGACATGCCAGTGTTTGGTGAAAAAATATTAATCCATTTAAAAGTTATTACAATTTGAAGTTCCCATTGTATTCTATGGGAACATTTTTATGTATATTTTGCAATGTCCAGGGGAAGATCAGATGACACTATGGAAGACCAAATGGTCCTAGGGAAGACCAGATGGCCCAAATTGGGACAACCATATCTCAATAATGGTTTGGTATTTTTATTTGAAATTTGCAGAGTGTTGAGGGGATGTACTAGATATGTGAATTATGCTGTTTAGGTGATAGAGAATTAATTGATTGCAAAGACATTCAATGACGTAGTCAACATTTTTCCCATAGGATTACATTGCTGTCTGTGTCACGACTTTCAGTGCTGTTATCTCAGAAATGAAGCGAGATACAGACTTTTCACTATTGGCAGCTTAAAAAGATTTGAAATCATAGAGTAAGCCTGCAGTGGAAGTTTTTTCATACATTACATGGTTCATGAGATATTGTGAAATTAGTGTCACAAGGGTTCAAATAGTGTCTGTCTAGTGATTTTCGGTGCCCATATCTCAGAAACGATGCAAGACATGGGTTTGGTCATTCTTGAAACTTGATCTACTCACTGTCATGGTTACAATGGCACTTGAATTGTTGGTCTACCTGTTATGGTTCCTGAGATAGCAGCAAATTAGTGTTATGAGGGTTTCTTGCCCTGTAGGGCTGCTGTATGGCTCTGGAGCTATGTGGAAGGGCCCACACTCCCACAGATGCATATTGTTATGCAGAAATGGGCAAATCTGTGCCCTGCCCTTCCACCAGTACATGTTTTTTTACTTGTTATATTACACTTTTTTAAAAAGTAAGGAAATTCATGGCAAAAAACTGCATTCAATATATCATTTAGGGTTAAAGTGAAAAAAGTCAGGAAATGAAACATTAGAGTTGAGCCCCTTACCCCCCACACACCACACACACCCATCTTCCACAGACTGACAGATGCCGGGGTGTGCCATTGGGGTTGTGGGGCCTAAATCTCACCCCATTCTCCTTTACTGTAGCATGTCAACCAGCTTACACATGGAATGGGGTGGTTAAACCACGACTGACCAATCACTCCAACATCTATCAGTCTAATGAAAGAGATGAAAGGAATGTGAGGGTGAATAATATTAATGAGGAGTTGAAGGAATCTCAACCTATTTTACCTACAAATGATGTATTAATCAGTTTTTGCAAGATATATATATATATATGTATATATATATATATATATATATATATATATATATATATATATTTATTTATAGGCACAGTAGTGCCAGAATAGTTAGTGCTGCCAGGCCACTTCTATGTTAAGCCCCAAATTTTGCACTGTAATAACTTTGCCACTGAACAACTGATTTACATAAAATTTTGCATGCATGGTGGGGCATCATAGATCTATGGATCTGGCAAGTTGCTTTATGGTTGGAGAATGGTTGCAGAGTTGTTGAAACACAAAAAAATGTGCTAAAATGTTTTTTTTGCACATTTCATTACTCAGGGCTACAGCCCATGTGATTTGTCCATCTGGTCTGAAATCTTCAGGGAAGATGCAGTCTCAGTCACTGATGTGCCTTTTGAAGATTTGGTGAAAAAATATTAAACCGTTCAAAAGTTATTCAATTGTTAAGTTTTAACACTGAAGTCAATGGGTAAAAATATATGTGCCTCTCAAAACTGTCTCAAAACCACTTTTTACTGTCATGCTGCCACCATCTTGTTTCAGTTAGTGGTGAAGAAAAATGTCTGTACTGTAGTTCAAATTCTAGTGCCCCTAGTTAAACACTAACAGCTGTGCTTACCTAAACAGGTCCTGAGGAACACAGTGGTGCCATCAGTTGTTTTCTAGGACCCCTAGAAATACCTTTTTTTAAACTGGGTCCCCTGCCTCTTGTACATCGTGATTTGTGACACTTTCACAAATCACGATACTGTTACATCTGTACTGTCGCAATTTGCGACACTACTGCATCACAGAATATAATTTCTTTGCCACACCACTGCATTGGACCCATTCTGTTCTCCCTGTTCATCAATGAGTTACCCTCTGCCACTACAAAAGGGCACCTTACCCTTTACGCAGACGACCTGGTCATCTTTTCCAGTTCGCATGATGCCACCAGCATCAATACCTAACTCAATTCGGACTTCTCCCTTATCAGAAAATGGCTTGATGACCACAAACTGACCATCAACTTGAATAAAACTCAGGCCATGCTATTCGACTCTGTGGCCAAAACTTCCTCCTGCTCGACGCCCCTCAAAATTTTGGGATCTTGTGACTCCCTCCTACCGACAACTGACTCTGTCAGGTACCTAGGAGTCACCCTCAATCTGAAATTGGATCTCTCCTGTCACAACAGGAACATTTGTAATGCGGCTAATGGCAAGCTCGGCCTAGCCTACAGAGCTAAAGACTACTTGCCACCCCCTGCTGCTTGGCTAGCCATTGCCAGAGGGATACTGCTTCCCACACTCTCCTATGGGCTCGTTGCCTTTGCTCCTGTCCCGTCTTCAAGCCTCACAAAGTGGGACACCACGTACAATAACATATGCCGCTTCGCTCTCTCGGCCCCTTGACTCACACATCGCTGTATGCTCTACTCCCGCCTTGAATGGCTTCCCAATGAAAAACACCGCACCTACATCCTAGGAAATTTCATTGACAACATAGTTCACACGGCCACTCCCGCCTCGCTCGCCCTACCCCTGAAACATGCCTCCCCTGTCTACCACCTCAGGTCATGTGTGTCCCAGGCTTGCCTGGTCCCCATGACCCGCATCCTCACTGGTGACCGGGCATTCACCGTCCATGTGCCAAAACTGTGGAACTCCCTTCCGGCCCTGGTTCATGCCTCCCCCTCCCATCCCTCCTTCAAAACATGCCTCTGGAACTTCCTAAAAGCTGGGTCCACCTGCCAGTGTGCCTCATAATGCTCAGTCTCTTAGCCCTATTGCCATCACTGGTACCCCTACAAGGCACTTACTGCCCCTCTGTTAGTGCTATTTTTTATTCTAACTCTAGGCTATTGTCTTGCTGTTCTAAACTCCTATGTAATGACTTGATGATTGTCTGCCTCCCCGCGATGTTCTCTGTTCTCTGAGCCACTATGTACCTCATGCTGTTTTACCCACTGCTGAAGCATGTTGCTCCAGTTTTTGTAACCACAATTCTGTAGTTGTTTCATGTATACCTTTGTAACTCTCCCCTGTCGCACCTGAAAATAGGCACTTGGCTGTCTAGTGTGCTTACCTGGTTACCAAAAGCAAATAAATAAATGGTTGGGTCTTTTTGGCTGAAATTTGCAGGGTGGCAAGCCCTGGTCCCACAAATGTGTCTTTTGATGGTTTGGTAAAAAAAATTAAAAGGGTTACAAAGTTATAATGCTCCGAAGTTGAGAAATTTCCCATAGGATAACATTGCAGTGCCTGTATATTGAAAATGGTGTGAGATATGGATACATATATATATATATATATATATATATATATTAGAGCAAGAAACTCTGTTTAATGCATTAGTTAGGGTTGTTCCACAGCGACAAAAGTGAGGAAATCGCTGTTGGGTTGAAAACCCCTGAGACCCTCCGCCCACCCCCAACCGGCATTGGGGTGCGCATTGGGATAAATCAGCCTAACTCTCACCCCATGACATGTGTAAAGCAGCAGAAGTATAGGGAGAATGGGTGAGTTAGGACCCACGATCCAATCGCACCCCAATGCCGGTTGGAGGGGTGGGCGGGGGTCCAAGGGGTTTTCAATCCTAACAGCCGAATTCCTCACTTTTGTTGCTGTGGAACAACCCTAACTAATGCATTAAATGGAGTTTTTTGCCTCTAATTTCCCTTCTTTTGAGAATGATAACGATAAATAGTGAATGTAATGCAGTGGCGGGAGCGCGGGGCCGCTGCATAATGCGTTGGCGGGAGCGCGGGGCCCTTTGAGCCCCGTGCTCCTGCCACATGATGTGTTGTGGCATACTAACAGGGACAGCAACGCAAACAGAAATGCTAACAGTGGTGCACATGGTAACACAAGCATGAATGAGAACAGAAAGGGTAACGCACATGGTGGCGTAGACAGGAATGGTCTGCCACGTGATGTGTTGTCACATAGTAACATGGTGCCTGCAAACAGAAATGTGAATGGGCATGGTGATGTAAAGTGAAACAGTAAGATAAACAGTACTGTAGACAGAAATGGCAAAAAATAACAGAAACGCAAGCGCAAATGAAAACGCAAAGGAAAACGCACATGGTGGCGCAGACATCAATGGTAAGTGAAACGAGTACGGATCCGCAAGCGGAAAGGGCAACAGTAACAGTAATGTAAGCGCACAGGCTGGTTTTCCCCAAAACCTGCATTGAGAAAGACAGTGAGTACAAATAATGTATGCAAAATAATGAGTATCGGCGCAGAAAATGAGATCTTAGAATACTAAATACATTATATCTCAGGAACCGTACGACGTAGGAAAAAAATTTAAAAGTCATATTATTTACAACTGTCTTGGCTAATTTGAATCTTAGCCCCTTCAGGGGCTAAGAAATTACTCCATCAAAAGTCCATTATCTCGCACCGTTTCGAGATCACGGGCCCTGAAAAGCGCGCTTCGTAATGTTATCCTATGGAAAAAAAGAAAGGTTCGGAGCGCCATAACTTTGCCTCCCTGTAATGTTTTTCACCAAACTACTGAAAGGCACATCTGTGGGCTGTTGGCTGTGTTCCTCAAATTTCAGGAGAAAAGACCAAACCGTTATTTTGCAGCAGGGCTCCAAATGATTTCTGTTAAATGTATCGATACGTAATGTTATCCTATGGAAAAACTGTCAATTTTGGAGTGCCGTAACTTTGCCGCCATGTGATATTTTTCACCAAACTACTGAAAGGCACATCTGTGTACTGTTGGCTTTCTTCCTCAAATTCAGGAAAAGACCAAACCGTTATTTTGCAGCAGGGTGCCAAAGGATTCCTGTAATGCTTGAGTGCGTAATGTTATCCTATGGGAAAAACTGTCAACTTTGGAGTGCCATAACTTTGCCGCCATGTAATATTTTTTCAATACAACACTGAAAGGCACATCTGTGAGATGTCGGCTGCGTTCCCTCCAAATTTCAGCCCAAAACTCCCAACGGTTATTTTGCAGTGCAGTGCCAAAGAATTGCTGTCATTTTCCCACAGACTAGAAAATTACTGTCGCAATTTGCGAAAGCTTTCGAAAAAATTTGTGACACTTTCATGAGCATGAAAGTAATTTGCGAACGTACTTTTTCCAGAAATTTTAAAAACATATTTCTAGGGTGTTTTACCACAAAATAAAGACATGGCAAGCATCCTCAGGGCCCGACTAGGTGAATACAAAAAAAATTAGGTTGCTAGAGGGTCCCAAATTTAAATGCCAACCATTTTTCTGATCACCAACTGAAAACAAAATGGCCGATTTGCGAAAGTAACAGGCCCATTTGCGAAAGTAAAAATGCATTTGCGAAAGTGTTGAACTTTTTGTTAACTTTTCCCATTGACTTATAATGGGAAACTGTTTTTTGAATAACTTTTGAACCGTTTAATATTTTTTCACGAAATCTCTGAAAGGCACATCAGGGACCCTGGCTGCACATTCCCTGAAGATTTCGGGCTGGTCACACAAACCGTACGACCTGTAGGCGCAACCACAGAATTCCAGAAAAGCGTGCTTGGCGCACAGATCACATAATAACTCCGCGGCTGTATGTCAAACCAGTACAAAACTTGGCAGATCCCAAGGCCTATGGTTCTTGATCATAAATTCCAAATTTCAGGCAAATCCATAAAACAGTTGCAAAGTTATTAAGGTGCAAAGATTTGGGGTTTAACATAGAAATGGCTCCTCAACCCTAACTATGGTAGCACTACCGTGCTACCATAATATATATATATATATTAGTGGTGCAGTCACACCACTATATTTAGGGTTGAGAAGGCACTTCTATGTTAAAGTCAAAATTGTGCACGTTACTAACTTTAGACCCATTCAACGGATTTGCCTGACGTTTGGTGTGCATGGTGGGGATTGGTAGATCTCTTGATTTACCAAATTTCATTTCAGTCGGACTTACGGTCTTTGCACACAAAAATGCTGAAAATTATCCCGTTTTGGAGGCAGCTTTTGGGATTTTGTCTGCGGCCCTGCACAGCCGTCATGTGGTGTGCTGCTCTATGAGATGGCTTGTTTGAAACAGCTTTGGTGGCCAAATATGCCACATTTTGTTTGGTGAAAAAATATTAAGGCATTCAAAAGTTATGTCACTTTTAAGTTCCCATTATAAGTCAATGGGAACATTTATATGGTTGTTTTGCGAACAAAGAATGGGGTTCTGGCCATCTGGTCCTGCCTGGTGATAAAAGAATTTGCAGCCTCATGGTTCAGGAATCTTTGTCCCCAACAATTCTTTGATCGCAAGGTCCACCATCTTGTTTTTAGATTTCCAATTGCAAAAATACTCGGGGGCTCTGATCTATTGAGCAATGCCTTTGGTTTCATTCAAAATGGTCAAAAATAGAGTTATAAGGTTTTAATATCTTTGATCGTGGTTCACTAATGATCTTTGAGCACGAGCCTGCAAATTCTTTGATAGCAAGATTCTTTGATCACAATCTTACATTGCGTGCTATAAACACTATTATCTCAGCTCAGCGGTGAGCTAGGGACACAAATGAGGGTGGATTTTGCTCAGGGGGCTTCGTTCTATCGAGGCATGCCATTTGTTTCATTTAAATCTGTCTAGAAATAGTGTTTCACTGTTTTTTATTCTTTGATTGTGAGCATGCAATTTCTTTGATCGTGAGCCTGCACATTCTTTGATCATGAGATTCTTTGATCATGATCGTGCATCGCGAGTGATGGATGAGATGGCCGAATTAAAAAATCTAATTTCCAAGCCCAGGGGTGCCCCAGGAAAACAAATTAGGATGGGTTTTCCTCTGGGGGCTTCATTCTGTTGAACCATGGTGGTGGATTACCACAATTCCTTCAAATTTTTGATTTACAGCACTTTTTATTCTTTGATCATGAGCCTGCAAATTCTTTGATCGCAAGTCTGCAAATTCTTTGATCGTGAGATTCTTTGATCATAATCGTGAATCATGAGCGAGGGACAAGATAGCCGAATATAAAAATCAAATTTCTCAGCACAGGGGTGTCCTAGGAAGACAAATGAGGGTGGGTCTTGCTCAGGGGGCTTCATTCTGTTGAACCATGGCAGTGGTTTCCTGGAATTCCTTCTAATTTTTGAATTACAGCATTTTTTATTCTTTGATCGTGAGCCTGTAAATTCTTTGATCGCTAACCTGCAAATTCTTTGATCATGAGATTCTTTTATCACCATCTTTGATTGTGAGATAGGGACAAGATGGCCAGATTTTATAATGCATTAGATAGGGCAATTTCACCAATATTTAAGCTGAAATGTCTCGGAAACAGTTTGGTATTTTTACTTGATAGTTGGAGGGTATTCTTGGCATGTCCTGTAGATGTGAACTGCTGTGTTTACATGTGTAGAAATTTCTTTTTGCAGAGATACTGCATGATACAATTTACATGTCGAAGACAGTGTTTTGCATTGTGCTGGTGGCTTGAAATTGATAGGGTATCTAGCCATAGTGTCATGGATGTAGTTGTCAGTCGTGCCTGTAAAATGTTAACAGGTGTGGAATTGTGCAACTCTTATGAATAAAAATTTCAAATTTTAACATGTTGTATCTCAGACATGGTTTGGTCTTTTGTATTGAAATTTGGAGGGTGCTCTCGGCATGTCCCGCCGATGTGAATTATGGTGTTTACGTGTTGGAGAAAGTGTATTTTGAGGACATATTGCGTGACGCAATTTATGTGTTGTAGACAGTGTTTTGCATTGTGCTGGTGGCTTGAAATTGATAGGGTACATAGCCTTAGTGTCATGAATGTAGTTTTCAGTCATACTGCTTGTAAAATGTTAACAGGTGCAGAACTCTGCATCTCTGACAACTGAAAATTTCAAACTTTAAAATGTTATATCTCGGACAGGTTTGGTGTTTTGCATTGAAATTTGGAGGGTGTTGATGGTACACACATGTTTACAAGTTGGTGGGAGCACAGGGCCCAAAGGACTTACACTCCCACCACCTTCTGCAGGTTGGTGGGAGTCCAGGACCTGAAGGGCCCATGCTCCCACCAACTTCCATAGCGGAGGGCCCTTAGTTTTTTATTCTTGCTCAAAGGGTAAGAAAATTCTATGCAAAAAACTGTGTTAATGCATCATTTAGGGTTAAAACACAAAAAGTCAGAAAATGAAAAATCTTTAGGGTTGCCCCTCCCCCCGGACCCACCCATCATCCCAAGATTGACAGCTGATGGGATGTGTCATTGGGGTTGTGAGGCCTAGATGTCACCCCATTCTTATTTACTGTGGCTTGTGAATGTAATTTCAGATGTATTGGTGTGACATTTAGGCCTCAGAACCCCAATGACACACCTCGTCAGCTGTCAGTCTTGGGGTGATGGTCTGGTCTGGGGGGAGGGGCAACCCTAAAGATTTTTCATTTCTGACTTTGTGTGTTTAACTCTAAATGATGCATTACTGATTTTACATAGAATATATATATATATATATATATATATATATATATATATATATATATATATATATATAGAGAGAGAGAGAGAGAGAGAGAGAGCATGAGAGTGACAGATATGGATGTATACATTTTTACATTCCTGTACAGTGTCCCTCCTCCTGGGGATCAATGTCCCTCAGTGTCCCTCTGTCCAAGTGTCTGTTTCCCTTATTAAAGGGTTGTATGTTTGGGAGGTATGCACCGTGTTCAGCCTGCCAACACCCATTGTCTGCTGCTACCAAGCTGTTCTCAGGTAAAGCATACAGGTGGAGCTGTGTGCACCTTCAGGCCTGTGGCTTTTGGCTTGTAGTTCCAGTGCAAACTACAGTTGGAGCTGTGTGGACCTTGACATAGTGCCGGTCAGTCTACATGGTAACATATGCAAAGCAGGCCAGAATGATATGCTAATGTGACTGTTTGCACACAGACTGCCTAAGTAGGTTCATTTGCATAGGAGCTTTGAATATAACAAACATTTGCCCTGGGCTAATGTGCTAGCCTGGGGCAAAGTGTTAGCAACATGCTAATGTGTTTGCTCTGGGCTAACCTGTCACTTGGCAGCACAGTTCAGCTGTGTGTGGCCTACATTGACAGTTACTGTTGTTGTGCAACACTCCACTACTGTCACTCAATTGGCCTGCTACTGCAGCTCTTCCTTCCTTCCTTCACCTCTGTGTCCACTGCATTGCTGTTGCATTTTGGCCTTCTCTGTTGCTATATTCAGAGCTGCCTTATTTCCCGGACTATTTTAGCATTGCACTCCCAGCCCATTGTGCATTGCTTCTTTTGCACTCTGTATTCAGCAGATTTACCCCTGGAGCTATTCTTTTGAATATAGCATGCTAATGGTTCTGGGCAACTTTAGCATGCCGTGTAGTGCTAACTTTGCCCCAGGGCTAAGTTTTGAATATCTGGCCCATGATCTACAGCATTGTCTCTTCCACCCCCTTCCTTCCTCCAAACCAAAAGTTAATTGGCAGAACAGAACCGCAGTTATGTTACAAGTGATTTAATGAAAATTAATAAAGTGGTAAAAAAAAGGTCACAAATTGTAAGGAACATCCTTAGCTATATGTCATTACTGTGTAGACAATGTCTGGATTATTACAAATTAAAAATAAATAAAATCCCATATTGTAGCTAACTCAACATTGGTATACAGCTGGGTATCATCATACTACAGTAACTGTATACTGTATGTGCCTATCATGGTTTAATCACTCTATGAATGGCATATTTCTTCACACATGTTCCCCTTGAATTTTTCTCCCTTACTCATTTGATTACCTTGTCTGTGTAGCATAGTACAACATGAATTATGGGTGCCACACAGTTTGCAGCATCGAGATTGCCCATTTTAATAATTTTACACTGTATCAATTTGAATCAAATAACCTATCATACAAACATAGAAACTGTTGGCAGATAATGACTACAGGGCCCATCTAGTCTGTCCATTTTTAATTCTGATAACTTTTGCTGCAGATCCAACTTAAACCTACAGCACTGTCTCTTACACCTCCTTCCTTCCTCTAAACCAAAAGTTAATTGGCTGAACAGAATTGCAATCACCTTACTAGTGATTTAAAAAACAATTTATAAAGTGCTTAAAAAAAAGGTTGCAAATTGTAAGGAGCATCCTTGGCTGTGTCTTTACTGTGTAGACAATGTCTGGATTATTAAAAATAAAATAAAAATAAATAAAATCCCATAATAAATAAAAATAAATAAAATAATTACACTTTTGATTATCATGTCTCTGTAGCATAATACAACATGAATTACGTGTGCCATACAGTTTACAGTATCAGTGCTACGTATATTAATAATGTTACACTGTATCCATTTGAGTCACATAACCTGTCATACATAGAAACAAAGAAACTGATGGCGGATAATGACCACTTGGCCTATCTAGTCTGCCCATGTTTAATCCTTAGGCTGCTGACAGAATTGGAATAGGAATTTTGGACTGATACATCAGTCTGTTGCCCTGCAAGGGTTAATTATGATCATTTTTGTGCAGACCCAACTTTTTTAATTTTATTTTATTAAACTCTCGGATTACAAGTACCTTTGAGCAGGAGCTGCTCATTTACAAAAGTTCCACATCAAAGGAATGGGGAAACATACATACAAAGGTTGGTAATGGTAAGCAGGCATAGTATAGACAATGTTGACATTTCTTTGCAGCTGAAGATCACTGTAGAGATAATGGTTATTAGAAGGGAGATATGTAAATAGGCAGATAGAGGATGCAGCAGAGTAAGGGAATTAAGAAGAAAGGGGACTATTAGCCTGATATTGATCTACAGCACTGTCTCTTCCATCCCCTTTCTTCTTCCTTGGATTCATTTGTGCCTATCCAAGGCATTTTTGAAACCCGTCACTTGTTTTATCTCCACTGCCTCCCATGGAAGGCTTTTCCAGGAATCCACTACCCTTTTTGTGAAGAAAGTACTTCCTCACATCTCTCCTGAATCTATCTCCTTTCAGATTCATATCATGACCCCTTGTTCTAGAGCACCTTTTTCTCTGAAACATATATCCCTCCTGTATCTTATTAACCTCCTTGAGGTATTTAAAGGGCTCCATCATATTCCAACTCTCCCCCTGTCCTCCACGGTGTACATATTGACCCCTTCAGTCTCCCCTCATAGGGCTTCTGATGCAGACCTTGCACCATTCCGACATCCCTCAGCTATCTTCTTGTCACTTTCTCTTTTTTCCAATTGTTCCTCCTTCCTCACCTTTCTCCTTTGACTGCTCCTTTTCCTCCCCTTCTTCCTTTGCAAACACCCTGCTTCCTTGAATAACTTTTTTTTTACCTTTGTTTTACCAGGAGAGACACACTAAGCCAAAAGCTTGTTTACAGGTGCAACCTGGGAGCACATGGAATTTAAGTGACTTGCTCAGGGTCACACAGTATTACAAGAGGGGGCTGTGGGATTCAAACCCAGGTCTCCAGGTTTGCAGCTCGGAGTCTTAAACCACTGTGCTATACTGCCTCCTTAAACTTGCATCCTGATGGGACTCTCTCTCCTTGTGCTCTGTCTACTCTCTATCCCAGCCTGTAGTGGCCCACTTTCTGCCTCCTCTGTTTCTTTCATCACCTCCCTCAGCTACTTTCAATGTCTATTAAACTAACATAAAACTGCCCATCGAGGGCTATGGTTCCCTCCTTGATGGAAGAAGGCCATCACCTTGATATAGGCTTTCATCCTTCCAGGTTGGCTCTCAGACCACACTGTAGCCATACCTCTCTTCTGTGCACCATCCCTTCTACCATTACTTGAAAGCCTTGGTGGGGAGCTCCCTCTCCTTCCCCACAAAGTACAAGGTGCACTCTCTGCTCACATTTTAAACACATGGGAAACACAGGATAAACCAGATAACTGATCTAACTTTACCAAAAATTAATTTTACACACGGCGCTGACTACGGCAATTAATTTTTACGTTTTAGCCCATGAAGCACCCTCATCAAATTAATGCATTAGCAGCCATAGTGGCTCTGACCAGATTTTACTGTGTTTCTTGTTTATTTTATTACTCCATGTACAATATAGAGGCATATGATTGCTAATTGAATCTGGTAAGATCCCTACTGCTTTACTGTTCATTTTTTTTACTAACACTGAATCAATTGAGGAAACCTCTCCTGTTTTATTATTGCTTCGTGCTCCATCTCTCACTGTGTAATTAAGATTCATCTTCTGCAACAAATATTTATATTTTTTAAATTCCAGTCCCAATCAGTTTAGATTGAAATTACCCATTAACTCCCTAGTTTTGAAATGTTCAATCATCTTCACTAACTCCTCCAACCAAGATATTTTTGATTCAGAGGGATTATATATACAGCCTATAATAAATCTCTTTGTGTTACTCAAGACTATTTCCATGAAAAGGTTTTCACAGCCTGATACTAGTAACTCTCTCTCTCTCTCTCTTCTCTGTCTCTCCAAATTGCTTTCTTATATAAATAATAGTGCCACCACCTCTCTTACCCTTGTGGCCTCTTGTAATGGATTTATAACCATCAATCTCAATTAAGTTAGTATTCCTTTTATAAGTAAGCTACATTTCATTTATCATCATTGCAGCTGGATCATATATACAGGGAAGCCCATCAGGATGAAGCCCAAATCTGCAGAATTCTGCAGTAAAGTTAATGCAGCAAACAATGCAGTTTCAATGGGAGTTGATCCCTTTTGTCATGCAGTATGGCCAAGCTTCCAGTCTGTGTTTTTTAGACAGTAAACTACATATAGCTATATGTACCAATTTTAGCCCCTGCACAGTAAACCCATTTTTTAGATCCATACATGCTTCTGGGCCAGGATTTTCCTCAGTGTCCCCCAAAAGTAATATTTTTTTCATTGAAAGATTGTGAAATTGATTGCAGAAAACCCCTAAATGTTGCCCCAATACCAAGACATCATGCTTTTTTAAATTCCCAGATAGTGTAGTCCTGTATAAAGCTGCAAATCCCCTTTTAATGTGCTTAAGTTCTCTACATTAATGTAATTTCTTTCCATCCATATTATCTTCTGTGTTACCATGTCCAAAACACTGAACCCAATCACACAGAGAAGAAAAAGCACAGCTCCCTTTTTAACAATTATTGTAGAGCCCTTCTCTAAGCAAAACTATGTTAGCAACAAAATTACATTTTCTCCAAAGAGTGTAGGAGGAAGAAACAAACAAACAAAAACATTTATAGCCTCACACTTATGCCTCCCACATGAGCCTCCCACTAGAGACTCATACCACTCCTGTGTGATGCTCATGCGTTCAGCCACTCCATAGGCAATCACTGGCATGGCTACACTTTCAAGTCCACACTGCACCCACCCCTATTGACTCTCGTGCTGCCTCCACCCCAGTAGCACCCCTTCCCACTTACTAGGACCTAGTGGGTGATAGAAACAACAGCAAACTGGTTGTCAAGCTGGAACGAGGATCAGGAGTGCAGAGTCTCTTCCTGGCATGATGCTGGAACAGGTTTTTATCTCATCACAGTCTTTTTTGTGAATGGGGTGCATGGAGTGTTCCTGGGTAAGCTGTTTAATGTCCCTCAGCAGTAGTACACACTAGCTCAGCTGGGCTTTTCAAGTCCACTCTGCACCTGCTGCCAATGGTGTCTCTGGTGCTGCCTCCACCATTTAATAGATAGAAGCATACTCATAGGGTGTGCAGAGGTGTCTGTGGTGTTTAAGTGTTACAAAATCTTTTTTCATTGGGTGGTAATCATTGAAGCAGAACGGATGGCAGTAGAACATTATTTAGACTACTTCTTGGTTGTACAGATAGCTGGCACCAGAGAATGGGGACACCTCCTGAAGGTGTTTCAGGAGGTGATGCAGACTTTGGATTACCATCGGCAAGGGCCAAGATGGAAGGGCCCTGGGTATTGAGACTGATACTCAGGCCATGGTTTTCTGATTGCCAGTGGACAAGATACAGGCCTTGCAGGGATTATTGGTCAGAGTGTCCGGGGCCTACAAAATCATCTTTCGTCTGTCAGATGAGATGTTAAACTGAGGTCCCATCTGCCTTTTCAGGTGAGTGTTAAAGATCCCATGGCACTTCTTGAAAAGAGTAGGGGAATTTTTATCTGAGAAAAGGGACTATGTTACAAAATTATACAGCAAAATACATACAAATTTGGCATAAGATCTGCTGATCAAAAAAAAGGAAAAGAAATCTTATAACAACATAGTACAATAAAAGAGAAAAATAACAAGTAATACATCATATTACCCTGGACCCCATTTTTTACCAGTTGACCCATAACATTTTATATTTCTCTTTAGAAAACATAGAAACATCCTTACTTCTAGTATTTTGTACAGCAATTTGAATGTTATGAATCATTTCCCCATATGGGATTATCCTCTGCTGGGTGACCCAAACACATCTGGACTGCCATAAATGTATCTGATAACTGAAAAAATAAGATACTAAGATTCATCATAGTATTTACCCGACCTGTGAATGTGGGTTCCAAACATGAGATCCTCATATTGTAGTAATGTAGAAAGAGGCTCACTCCATTTAATGGTCAGAGTATCCCCGAAGTTTCTTGCACAATCAAATTCTGTAAATAAATGTTGCTGGGTTTCTAGAAGCTGAACACAAGATTCTCTTAAACAATATCATTCAAGAGATTTATGTTTATTTTGATTCTTGACTCCCAGTCTCCCATGATTACTGAGCCAAACTGAGTACCATACGAACATTGGTATCCTTTTATTTTCCAAAAATGTTAATGTTTTAATAACTTTATCCTCAGGGCACTTGGGGAATGTGACCTATTCTTTTTGTTCTGCCAATAGTATATTCTTATATATTTTCTTCCTGTCTAAAGTCTGTATCAAAACTGGAGAAAGTTTCCATTTAATGAGATTCTTAATGAGTTCTATACCAATAATGGGTATGGACTCAATACTGCATAATGGTCTTGTCCTATTTTGTGTCCAAAAAGGAATACATGGAGTTATCTATTCTAGAACCAAAGGTTTCCATATATTAACTCCCGGCTTTAACACAATTCCTAAGTTATAACTAATGAAAATGCTATAAAAAAAAGCTACAGGGTTTACCATATTAACACCCCCTTCAGCTATAGGTCTATAGATAAATTCTCTCATGATAGGATTTAATCTACTCCCCCCAAAAGCCTGAAAAATATACTTAAAAGGGAGGTTACCACTACTTGAGGGGGAGAAAAAATACAACTAATGTATAAGAACACTGGAACCAGTAATGAGTTAATAAGAGTGACCCTTTTCCTTTCCGAAATTTCTTTTTCTCTCCATCCAGCCACCAGCCTGTTTGCTTTACTCATACAAATATTCCAGTTTTGCTTAGCTAAGTCTCCATTCCCAAACACTACCCCCAATATCTAAATAGATTTCTGAGAAATAAAACTATCCAGCAAAAGTACCAGTGCTTTGCAAAGGTGTGTGACCTAAAATTACCCCCATTCTTTTGTCATAATTAATCCATGCCCCTGATATATTAGTGTATTTGAATAATACCTCACTTAGAGCTGTTTCTGGCGTACTGGGGTGCAAACCGAAAACCAGATCATCAGCATAAGCCAGGATTTTGGTGGCCTCTGTGTCAGGAATCAGTTGTAAGCCTCTTATACTATACTGTAACCTAACATATTGAATTAAAATATCTATACCAAATACATATAATAATGGACTGAATGGGCACCCTTGATGTACTCCCCTTTTAACCCTAATTTTTCTTCTTTTCTATCCATTTAAATCTGGAACCAAAACAGCCTTATAGTAAAGCGTCTTTAACCATGATAGGAATTGGTCAGGGATCCCATATGCCTGAAGTGCTGAAAAGAGAAAAGAGTGGGCGATCCAATCGAAGGCCTTCTCTTGATCAAGGATTTATATGAACCCAGAAATTTTACCCTTTATGCCCCTATAAAACAATTCCCTCAGAAGAATTAAATTATCTTACTGGGGTCTATTTGGAATTTCACAAGTTTGGGCATGATGAATTAAATCTTTAACTACTGTAGTCAGTCTGGCCAAGAGAATTTTACTCAATACCTTAAGATCCGTATTCAGAAGGCTAAGGGGTCTCCAACTTTTCAGTAGTTCTCTGTTCCCCTTTTTATAAAGTAAAATTAATATGGCTTCATTCATAGAGGGGGCTAAACTGCCTTGAACTAACATTGGTTTAAATAAAATTATTAAAACAGGGCAACAAATTCTATAAATGTTTTATAGACACCATGTCCAAACCCATTCTGACCCTGGTGCTGCATCTTTATGCAAACTACCTATACCATGCTTTACTTCCTCTAATGTTATAGGTTTCATCAGAGATTTCTTATCAAAATACTTAACTTGAAGTGAGTCTAAAAAAGAAAAGAAATCTGTAGTTATGTTTTCCACAGAGCAAGTTCTATAGAGCGTTTCTACATGACGTTCTACCATTCCTAACATCTCTGTAAGCGTGGTACATACCTGGACCTCATTGTTTTTTAAACCTTTCAAAACCCTATGCCCAACCTTATCACTACATTCTTTAAGAGGATCAAGAGACCCTTTTTTTTACATGTGTGCTAAACCTTAGTTCTTGATCTAATGATTTGGCTGTATTGTATTGACAGGACCTCATCTGTTCTTTAATCACTGAAATCTGTGAACTGTAATCTCTGTTTTGTGTCTCTGATAGAGATATCAATTCCTATAATTGCCCCCTTAACTGCAAATATCCATATATTCATTATTAGTTATAGCTTGTGCTTTGGATTAAAAAAGGAGTTTCCAAGACCATTTAGTATCTTCTCACCAGCAGCTGAGGTCCTCATAACAGGCAGATACAGATAACTGTGCCTCCCAATCCATTATTCAAGCCTTCCTGATATCTGGGGCATCTAATAGAGATTAATTCAATCTCCCAACTATTTTTTCTACATCTAGGAGAGCCCCCCACCAACTAAAATGTGCAGTAATAGATTTATGGTCAGAAATTCCCAGGCCATGGTAAAAACCCTGTCAGAGACTAATAACTTAGACGAAAAAATGAAATCTAGTCTTGTGAACAGTAAACCCTTAAAAAACATATGCAGCCCAGTAGGATGGAGCATTCTATAAGAGTCAGAGAGACTAGATAATGAGAGTATAGTTTGTAATGCTTGTATATCACAAAAAACTTTATTTGTTTTAAGCCCTCTGTCTGCTAGCTCTAAACCGCAATTAAAGTCACCTGCCCACACTATAAGTGTGGAGGTGTGCAAATATGGCTGAATAGATTTAAAAAGGGAAACCCTCTGAGTTCTGGTCTGGGGAGCATAGATAATGATTAGTTGTAATCTCTCCTGACAATATTTAATATCTAGCATAAGAGCCCTGCCAGGAAAAATGTCCAATAATCGAGAGACTGTAATCCCTTGCTTGGTGAAAAGAATACCCATCCCATCACAACAGTCTTCTACCACTGACCAGAAAGATGGCCCAGAACTCTAACTATTAGGAGCTTGTCTTAAATCCTGGTGGGATTTGAGCCTGGAGTCCTGTAAACTCCAAATATCGCTAGTGAAATATAACAAGGATAGGAAAAACACCACATCTTTTCTTCTTATTCTTAATGCTATTAACATTTACAGAAGACATTGAAAGACAGTGCATTACTGAACATAGGGGAAATTACCTCATTAGAGAACTAAACACATAACCTATCAACAAGGGGTTTTAGAGTTTTTTCTCTGCTGAGTATGCTTAGCAATAGAATCTTCCATCCCTCCCTCCTCAGTATCATCTGTGGTGGTGGAGGCAACCGATGGAGTGTCTGACTCTTCTTCCTCAGAATCTCCCCATTGTTTATATATTGGTAAGGGGGCAAAATGATTCTCAGTTTTCAAAAGTGGAGGGGTCCTCCCTTTAGCTCTTTTTCCATCGTTGCCCTCAGATAGCCCAGCCCTTGAAACTACCTCTAGTCTGGATCTTTTTTAAAAATAGACTAATTTAAAGGTAGTATCTATGGAGGAGGAAGGGGGAGGGGGGAGGCATGTCTTCCTTCAATTTTTTTATTTTTTTTTATTTATTGAGTTCTTGAATAATACCTGTGACCAGATGCTCGTTGAAATGTTCCGTATCAGATACATTAAACAACAAGGTACAGTACTGTGCACAACTATACAAATACTGAGAAAAATATTTATGGAGGTTACAGACATAAAGCACTAGCTATGCTGATGCATTGTACAATGTATGCCTGTGTCAAGAAGATAAGCAGACAAGGATGGGGAAGGATAAAATGGGAGTGGGAGAGCTAGATGAGCACAGCACATAAGAGAGGGAGGGAGGAGGGTGGGGAGAGGTCCAGGAACAAGGGGCAGAGTTGGGGGGGTAGGGAGTTGGGCGATGTGCTACAGTTTGACTATCCTGTCATGACAGAGGCAAAGATAAGTGCTAGAGGCAGAGTGTTGCTGCATGCTGAGCCTTAGTAGGGGCACATGTAGCTACTCATATCATAGAGGTGCTGGCACAGTCTACATTCAATATACTATTAGAAGGAGAATGGGAGGCCATAGAGGTTTCAATATGTTTACAATTATCTATAGGTACCTCCATCACATCAAGAGATGGTTGTGTGGGATGTGAAGGCTGTTCATGAACGTCATTAATAGAAGGCCCCAGATCCTATTCAGGAAGAGTATGCACCACAGAAGGACCAGCCATTTCTTCCTTTTGCCTGGCTCTTTTCTTGGCCTGTGCTTGTTGCGCTTGATTTATAAGGCCCTTGTGAGAAGGGCAGTCTTCTCTACTGTGAGAGGCCCATGGACACCTTTCATAGGCATGCCCAGTTTACTCACATAAATTACATCTAAAAAGATTTAAGCAATTTGCTGGCATACGCCCATACTCAAAACAATGATTGCAGCTTATGGCGTCACAGACCGAACTCAAATGAATGCAAGCCCCACAATTAAAACAGGCCTTGGGTTGACTAACATAAAAAAGTGAACCACTGTCTTTCTCTAAAAAGAACAAAATTAGGTAGATGAACTGGCCCATTATTGGATGAGAACAATTTAATCTTAATTTTCCAACCCCCATTCCAGATTTGTTCATTATCTAGAATGGGGGTGGGCCTATCCAAAACCTCACAGCTTTGTCTGAGCCAAAATAAAATGTCTTCGATATTAACTCCTTCATTTTCAAACATTACAGTGATTACTTTCACAGCTGGTTTGGTTAAACGAATTGCTTAAAAAGGAAGCCATAATGGTGTACTTTTTAACTTGTGATATTGAGTCCAGAATCTAATAAAGGTTTGTAACACTTTGAAAACTAACATCAAAGTTAGCATTTCCTACATCAATTAAAGTGAAAATTCTGAGGAAGAAAACCTCAAGGACCCTTTTAACAACATTTTGGCAATGTATAGTCTGTCTGGTGGTTCTTCTAATTCATCTTTATAAATAAGACAAACTGCATTTCTTCTGGGCGCTGGTTCCCCTTTGTTTTTAAATAAGTCAGCCAGTTTGAACATAGGTGTAAGCCAGGCACTTTTTTCAGGGTTTTCCAATACTTTTTCTGCTGGGCTCAGACTTAATTGTTCATCAGTTGAGGATGCACCCTGAAAAGAAGGGTCGGGAACAATAAGTGAATCCTGTAAAAGGGGTTGAGGTGGAGCAACAGGGGTTTTCATTATGGTGTCCTTGTTTTGAAATGTATCAGTATTTGCAGCTAGTTTTGTGCATCTTTCTACAGTGGGATCCTTAGGGTCAGGAACCCAATGTCCGTCTGGTGTAGACAGCCACCCTGCTCCTGTTAAAGCATGCTCTGGTGACCAGTTAGGTTGAGGGAACTCCAAAAATGTATTAACTGTTTTACAGTCAGAAAAGGAAAAGACAGTCTCAGGTTTTGACCATTGATTTTTAATAGGAACAGCAAACATTACCTCCGGGTGTTTTTGTACTGCTTCTACATCCTGCACTCCCAATGGTTGTTTGCACGGCACTATATTTGACCCCAATCTGCATCATACTGCAGCTACTGGTGGAGCTTTTTGTGGGAGACCGTGCAGCTCTGGGCACTCGATGGGAACATCGATTTCACTGCCAACCACAACAGAAGAAAGCGCTCTCCCATTTCTCAACACTGATTCACACAAGGTTTAAGAGTGAGTTACTGTTCATTCAACTGGAGTTCCTGATGCATCACGAAGCTGATTGTCAGGGGCCACCTTTGAAGTTGACACTTTACACCGTTGTGCAGCACACGGCATTTCTTGTGCATTACTATGCTCCATATCCTCAGATGGCTGCTGGACATGCTGTTTCTCAGGAATAATTTCCTCATGAACACTTACAGGTAATGCAGAATCCATAAAAATATGCAGATTTCCTGGGTTATTGCTGATTTCTTGCTCTGCTCCCAAATCAACAAACTCTTGCAGTATCATAGCTCACTCAATGGCCTTGAGACTAGAAGGGCTGGCCTGCCGGCACAGCGGTTGGATTTCTGCTTGCAACACCAGTGAACCAGGTTAGAGAATGAGCTCGGGACACTGGAGGGCCAGACAGGGGGAGACAGCTTGAGCATCCCACGACTGCTCGTTGTCTTCAGGGAGGGAGGGAGGACTGTGACCAGGTGTTGGGCAACTGCTGGTGGAGACCAGGGGTAGGGCAACATGTCAGGGTCATTGCTGGGAGATGCGTGGCAGATGTCAGCTCTTGCTTTGATGTCCGGATATCACACATCACAAGGAAATCAGGAAAAATTGCTCGCTGGCTGCCGGATGATGGCCTTCTGTTCCCTAAGTGCCTCCAGTGCCTTCCCAGGGCCTTCTGTTCCTTGGCAGCATCCCACTTCCTAGAAGTATGTGCTGGGATTATCCCCCCTTCCTGGTGCCTTCCCACTCAAAGGAGGGGGACCTGCCCCACAAAGGGATACCCTGGGATATCCTGGGATAGGCTGTGATATGAGGTCCAGAGGAGGGATGGGTAAGGACAGTGGGGTGAGGGGGGACATGTAGGGGCCTGAAGGAGTGGGGGCCAGCGAGCACAGGGGCAGAAAAAAAAAGATTAGAAGGGACAGGGGAGGAGGGCTGCTCCCCTGTCTCAATGACGTCCATCTTCTCCTATATCTCCAGTGAAGTGGCCATCTTGGACTGTGGAACAAAGGGTCTCAGTACTGGAAGAGTAGGGGAATTTCCCCGGTGTCCAGGCCAAATTCCGCCCCCCATTCACTAAAAATACCACCAACAGCTTAATCTGGTTCAAGGTCAGTTGGTATTTATCCATATCCCCCTCCTCCGGGTCATGCCTGAAAATAGGCAGAATTTGTCTAGTGCACTTACCCGGTCAACAAAAAGTAAAATACAAAAAAATTAATAAATCTTGAGGGAGCAATAACAATTGTTAAGGCACTTAAAGTTTGCATGCAAGGTAATCCAGATGGGGAGGACATTTTTGTAAGGGTAGAACTAGAGACACCACTGACTACTCTCTTTGACAAATCATGGGAGGATGGGGTGGTACCTGAGGACTGGAGGAAGGTGGATGTGATTCCTCTTCACAAAAGTGGGAGCAGGACAGAGACAGAAAACTACAGACCAGTTAGTTTGACCTCAGTGGTAGGGAAAATGATGGAATCACTTTTGAAGGAAAGAATTGTTGAGAATCTAGAGTCCAGTGGGGCACAGGACCCAAGGCAGCATGGGTTCATGATGTGATGGTCATGTCAGATGAATCTAATAGCTTTCTTTGACTGGGTGACCAAAGTAGTAGAGCAGGGAGGGGCTGTGGACATGGCCTACCTAGATTTTAGCAAGGCATTATACAGTCCCACACAAAAGATTAATACACAAGTTAGCCAGCCTTGGAGTGGGTCCCAAGGTGGTAGCCTGGATGAAAAATTGGCTAGACAACAGGACACAAAGGGTAGTAGTAAATGGAGTCCACAATGAAGAAAGGAGAGTTACTAGCGGGGTACCGCTGGGCTCAGTACTTGGACCAGTCCTTTTTAATGTCTTTATAAGTGACATTGCAGAGGAACTGGAAGGAAAAGTATGTCTCTTTGTAGATGACACAAAGATCTGCAACAGGGTTTACTAGGTACATTAGGGAGCATAGAAAGGTTAAGGAAAGGATAGTGAAGATTAATAAAGGAGAGTGGAGGTGGGCAGAGGGAGACAGTGAAAAGGCAGAGATACTGAATAAATAATTTTGCTCACAAAAGAAGAAGAGGAGGAGTTACCTAAACCAAACAATAGAAGCCGTCTGGGTAGTAGGGTTGACAACAGTCCATTTATAGAAGAAAGAGTCCTGAAAGAACTCCTAAAACTCAAGGTGGACAAAGAAATGGGGCCTGATGGGATTCACCCTAGAATCCTAAAAGAACTAAGGGAGGACCTAGTGACACCACTAACCACACTTTTTAACAAATCATGGGAGGATGGGGTGGTACCTGAGGACTGGAGGAGGGCAGATGTGATTCCCCTTCACAAAAGTGGGAGCAAGGCAGAAGCAGGACACTACAGACCTGTTAGTTTGACCTCAGTGGTGGGGAAAATAATGGAATCACTTCTGAAAGAAAGAATTGTTCAGTACCTAGAGGCCAGCAGGGCACAGGACCCAAAGCAGTATGGACTCACAGCAGGAAGGTCATGTCAGATGAATCTAATCGATTTCTTTGACTGGGTGACCAAAGTAATAGACCAGGGAGGGGCTGTGGATATGGCCTATCTAGACTTTAGCAAGCATTTGACACAGTCCCGCATAAAAGATTAATAATCAAGTTAGCCAGCCTAGAAGTGGGTCCCAGGGTGGTAGCCTGGGTAGCAAACTAGCTTCACAACAGGACACATAAGGTAATAGTGAATGAAACACATTCTGAAGAAAAGGGAGTTACTAGTGGAGTACCTCAGGGCTCAGTATTGGGTCCAGTCCTCTTTAATGTCTTTATAAGTGACATTGCAGAGGGTCTGGAAGGAAAGTTATGCCTCTTTGCAGATGACACAAAGATCTGTAACAGAACTGATAAACAAGGAGGATAGAAAGGATGAGAAGGGACTTGGCAAGGTTGGAGGAATGGTCAGACATATGGCAACTTAGATTCAATGCAAAGAAGTGCAAAGTAATGCACCTGGGAAATAAAAATCCAGGAGAAGAGTACACAATAACAGGGGAGATACTAACAACAACAATAATGGAAAGGGATCTGGGTGTAGTCATATCAGATGACCTAAAGGTGGGTAAGCAATGTGAGAAATCAGTAAGGAGAGCCAGGGATACTGGGATGCATAGGGAAGGGCATCACAAGTAGAAAAAGGGAAGTGGTTATCCTTCTGTACAGACAGTTGGTGAGACCCCATCTGGAGTACTGCATGCAGTTTTGGAGACCTCATCTATGCAAGGACATAGACAGGATGGAAGCAGTCCAAAGGAGGGCAACTAAAATGGTGCAGGGTCTACATCAGAAACCATATGAAGAGAGACTGAGAGAGCTTAATGTGTATACCCTTGATGAAAGGAGGATGGGGGACATGATAGAAACTTTTAATTACCTCAAGGGAATCAACAAAGTCCAGGAGGGTAGCATCTTTCAGAAAAGGAGATGTGTAAGAACAAGGGGGCACTATTTAAAGTTAGAGGGGGGAGTGGCTCAGGGGTAATGTAAGGAAGTTATTTTTCACAGAGAGAGTGGTGGATGCATGGAACTGCCTTCCTGGAGAGGTTGTAGGTCTAAAACAGTGGGGGAATTCAAACATGTATGGGACAGACATAAGGCAATTATAGTGGGGGGTTGCAGGAAGTAGGCTGTTGGTTAACTAGAATCTGCAGCTTATCCAGTAGGTAGGGAAATGGGCAGACTGGGTAGGCCAAGTGGTCCTTATCTGCCGTCAAAGTCCATGTTTCTATGTTTTATACATGAGATGGAGTGGAAAGGATGAGAAGGGACTTGGCAAGGTTGGAGGAATGGTCAAATGTATAGCAGCTCAGATTCAATGCAAAGAAGTGCAAGGTAATGCACTTGCGACACAAAAACCCAGGGGCAGAGTACACAATGGGGGTTGAGATACTGAGAACAGTAAAAATGGAAAGAGACCTGAGGGTAATTATATCAGATGACCTAAAGGTGGGCAAGCACTGTGAGAAGGCAGTAAGGAAGGCTGGGGGGATTCTGGGATGCATAGAGAGAGGCATCAATAGTAGAACACAGGAAGTTGTTATCCCTCTGTACAGACAGTTGGTGAGACCCCATCTGGAGTACTGTATGCAGTTCTGGAGACCCCATCTCCACAAAGACATAGACAGAGTGGAGGCTGTCCAGAGGAGGGCAACCAAAATGGTGCAGGGTCTGCACCAGAAGACATATGAAGAAAGACTAAAGGAGTTTAATATATATACCCTTGAGGAAAGAAGTGAGAGAGGGGACATGATAGAAACTTTCAAGTACCTCAAGGGAATCAACGAAGTCCAAGAGGGTAGCATCTTTCAGAAAAAGAAATGTGCAAGAACAAGGGGGCACAATTTGAAGATAATGGGGGGATTGCTCAGCAGTAATGTGAGGAAGTATTTTTTCACAGAGAGGGTTGTGGATGCATGGAACAGCCTCCCTGAGGAGGTCATGGAGTCAAGAACAGTGGGGGAATTCAAGAATGCATGGGACAGACATAAGGTAGTCCTAGTGGGGGGTAGGAAGAAGTAAGCTGTTGGTTAACTATGATCTGCAGCTTATCTGTTAGGTAGGGAAATGGGCAGACTAGGTGGGCCAAGCGGTCCTTATCTGCCGTCAAATTCTATGTTTCTATGAATGGCAAAGATAGGGGCCAGATGCTGCAAACTGCATCATAGATTTTGGTGAAGGATAGCATGAAAGAGGATTTGGTGGTATAGATGGCCTTTTTGAATTATTATAATGGGGTGTCAATCTCACCTATGCTTACTATCATCTATGAAATAGAGCTTTACATGGATGTGTCTGGGGGCTTCAGCTTCGGGGCATACTTCCAAATAGCTTGGTGCATGAAACAGTTGCCACCTAGCTGGCTGGCAGCAGGTCTGACAAAAAATATCACCCTGTTATAATTTTTCCCACTAGTAGTGGGTGTGGGTCTATTAGTTCTGGGATAGTCAGGTCATTTTCTGGACAAACAGCATAAGTGTAGTGTACACCATTAATGGGCAACATGAGACAAAAGGGCCAATGGGGATCTCATGATGGAGTTTGTGTTGAAGTTCCTGATGATAAATATTCAGTTTAAGTCACTGTACATACCTGGGTGGAAAATTATATCACTGATGCTCTTTCTCATTTAAAGTGGGACTGTGGTCAACATTTCTAGCATCAGTAAATTCAGAATTTGGATGAGCATAGATCTGATCAGCCTCATGCCAAAAATGAGACCTTTAGTTATGTTGCTTAAAAGTTACAAGTCATTTTACAACCCTAAAGTCACTGTCCATTCAAAAAAGCTAGTTCCATTGAAGAGCTGCTGATTGTGTCATCTCCTGAATTCACAGTCTAGTCTTCCCTGTCAGCAAGCTTATAGGACCTGTTTATCCAAAGTTTAAAGTGATTCATGGAAGTTCCCCAGATGCCTTTTTACATAGTATGTCATTGCCAGCCATGGTTAAGATGTTGAAGCTGCAATTTGTTTTATAAGACAATCTGTCACAGTCAGTTTTGTTGATGTTTTATTAGCACTTTGTTTCTGCCTGTCCTCCAGTTTTCTCTGTCTGGCCACAACCCAGAATGATGTCATGCAATGGAGCTGTCAATATTTTACATTTCTGGGTAAATTATAAAGTGGATTTACTCAGAGGTGCAGTCCCTTATTTTGGTGGTGGTGACTGCACCTAATATGTAGATGTACATAACAAGATATTATGGGTACAATAAGAAGTTGTTTTCCAGTTCCCTTACTGTGAGGTGTAGTCTCATATCTCTGTAGTGGCTTCAAAAATAAAAGCTCTCATATGTTTATTTTCCAAACAAGGCATTGTGCATATAACATCTAGCTGACAAGAGTTCTTTACTGAGAGATGTAGTCTCCTACAGTATGTCGGTAGTGTAGATGTCTGCAATACCAAGACTGACCAATAGAGGTCTCTGTTTCAAAATAGTGCTTATAAACTTTGTTTCTCTTGCAAGATGTAAAGGTTGGGGGTTGCAGCACTGAGAAAAAAAGAGGCAGGGCTATGAAAATGAAATGGAGCACTGAAATAAAAGGATTCTTTAATGGAAACAGTACTTTTTGGCAGTTTGAATTGTAGGAGATTGATTCACAACTCCTACAGGTTACTATTTCCATTTGCTATGGCAAACTTCCATAAATCACTTTAAACTTTGGAGAAACAGGTCCTACTGTATAAGCTTACTGACAGGGAGGACTAGACTATGAGTTATGGAGATGACATCAGCAGCAGCTGTTCACTGAAACTGGCTTTTTTGAACAGGTAGTGAAATTAAGATGATAAAATAGCTCATAACTTTAAAACGAAGTAATGTAGAGACTTAATTTTTGGTATGGGATTTATTGGGGGTATGCTTATTCGAATTCTGCAATGTAGCACTTTTGGCCAGAGTACCTCTTTAAGGTGGCAGCTAGGTTCTGGTAACTGTCACCTGAAGTGGAAAAGCACCCTAGAGAAGTACCAATGTTCCTCTGGGAACTGGTAAGCCAGTAGTCTGGGAACTGACCAGGAACTTCCTAATTCTATGCATGCAGGCAGCATACAGGAAGCATGTTGTAATTTTATTGAGGGTACAGCAGGTTCAAAAGTGAGAAAATGTGTGGCCAATAACGGCAGACCGGCTATGCCAGTATGCACTTCAGAAAAAGCAAAAAAGCAGAGTGGACTCTCTCCAGCAGTGGTGGTGCAACAGCAGGCCATGATAGCCTTGTTTTTAAAGGTCACTGGGTCTGAGGACAACATGCAAGCTTTTCAGCTCTACAAAGTTGTTGGAAGGATGGGTGTGAGGAAAATTAAAGAGGGTTGGTGGCAGACATCTGTTTAGCCACAGCCTGTTTGAGCAGATTTGGGGATAATTGGTGCAGGTGTGTTGTTCCACATCAGAGTAGTGCTGTTTAGAATAGCCTTCCATGGGGCAGTCCAAGTGTCAGAACTGGTGCAGCCAAACAAGGCAGGTGAGGTGAGGCAGGTAGTCCTGGCATATGAAGGCGTGGTCTTGACAATCGAGGAGGTGTTCTTTCAGATCCAGAAGAGCAAATTTGACTGAATGGTATTTTGTTGCTGGTGCAATCTGAGGGCAACTTTGGGGACAACATGTAATATCAGATTAGAACTGCAAAAGTGCATAGCCCAGAGGCCTGAAGAGGACATTCTTCTGACACTGTGATGGAACCCCCCTGATGGCAGTATTTCTCTTTTGATGCATTCTTGGCAGGGCCATGAAGTGGTTGGGTTGAACTCATCAAAGTTCAATACCCATTCCTTGTATATTGGAGCAACCATAAAAATAAAAGGCAGCAGAATTATCAGACATCCAGATAACAGGCATTGGGGTGATAGAGACCACAGGCCTTTGGGGGGAATGTGCACCTGAATTTGTTGTATCTTTTGTCTACTGACAGGTGGCACATCTCAAATGAAGTAGGTGGATTTTTGGACATTCTTTTATTTGCTGGACAGCCAGAAGGGCCAGCCAGATGCTGGGAGGTGAGAATTGCATCCTGTATCCTAGACTGGCAGCAGATGCATTGGATGTGGCATGGGGAAAGCAGGTAAAAATATTTCCTTCCATGGTGAAGTCACTGGGTCTGCTTTGCTAGATGAAACTCAACCAGTGGGTCTTATGGAACACCTGGCTGGGGATAGTATCAGTATGGTCACATATTGTACAAAGGCAAAAGTGGCAACATGCGAGGAATCCTGCAGCAATGGGAAAGGCTTTCAGGGTGATTAACATGCCTATGTGCAGCTTTATGGGTTCAGTAGGTGGCATGGTGCTGCGGCAGGACAAGATTATGATCAAGTTACCACAGCTATATATTAAGGATGGGGTACATCTGTCTAACTTAGTAAATTATAGGTTTTTAGCAGATGGTACATTGGAGAATTGTTAGCACAGCTTGCTTTGGGGGAAGAACTGTAATCATCCTGTGGTAGCACAGCAGTCTCACAAGTAGCATACAAAGTGGGTAACATGGGGGAACCTGCTACTGACACAGATGGGTTCCTCTCAGGGCTGTCAGGAGGTGAAGTCCTGATGATGGGGAGCCCTACGGGCCAGTCAGGGGATAGTCTCCTTGAGTTTTGGCCAACATGTGTAGCACCATCTGACAGGGGAACGGCACCTGTCACACAGCTCAGGAGCCTTTACTTATGATTCAGTGGCCATAGTCCTTCCAGAGGCCGTGCCCCTTTAAAAAGGGTGAATTCATCTACAGGGTCATCTCTGAATAGATGGACAGACCATTTGATGGTTCAGACCATCATAAAAAGTCTCACTGATGTAACATCCCCACCACCACCCCCCCTTGTTTAACCAGCAGGGTTGTTCCTCTCACCACATAGCATCTAGAGAGAGAAGGGTGGGAGTTTATAGAACAGTTACATTTACACTACACTCAGAGCCTGCTATTACAGACAGGCAACCAAGTGTGGCAACTACCTGGCACACACTTGGTGGGACCATTTACCATGGCCAGCAACCCAGGTACATGGGAGAAAACGTTTGCTCCTAATTGTGCTAGGTTTGTACTTCTGGACAGGGCACCCAAGTAAATACACAGTGACACACACACAACAAACACACACACAAGACACAGTGGAAGCAATAACAGTACTGTCCAAACCAGGCTGGGATTCTGGAGTGTGGCTTTTATTCACATATACAGAGAATATTGACAAAGTGGAGATGGACCCCGACAGAGTTACTCATAATGGCAGTGCAGATTACTGAGGTGCAGAAATTCCTGAACTTCCCGTGTTTAACATAGGCATATTGAACACACACAACGAACTCTCAGGTTCTGAAATAGAGATTGGCACACATGGCCAGTTACTGGTACATTTTCCCTCAACTAGGCACATATGGCCAGTACTAGGACACTTTCCCATCGACTAGACACACACAACCAGTACTAGGACACTGTCCCATATTTCATAAGGAATACTAGTGGCAAGCACAACCACCAAAGAGCACATACAGGCTCACAAAGAATCCAACCCACATCTGGGTAACTATTTCTATCAGGCACTGGCCAAATGCACTGACTGAAAATACAAGTGCTCAAACTGAACCCGGAGAGGTAAACTGGTTACTCCAGATGGGGTGTCTCCCACCTTTTGCTTCCAAGTTGATACTCAGCCATTCATCTGGTTAATAACAACCTCACAGAAAACTTATAGATGCTGACCCAGATATTCAAAAGGGTTGCTCCATGCGCAACAGGGTTGCGCATGCGCAAGTCCTGCATTGCGCCATTCTGTGATATTCAGCAGGAGGAAGTTGCGCCACTGAAAACAGGCTGAGCAACAGCGCAATGCAAATGAATGCATGCTCAACATGAGGGGGAGGAACCATGCATAAACTGCACAACCCGATATTCAGTTGGGCTGTGCAGAGTTGTGTGGCGCAACCCCCAACCTGCGCCTGCACAACTTTGAGCCAAAAAAAGGATCAGTTGAGGCCACCACAGGTGAGCTGCTGTATTGCAGGCGCACACAGCAGCTGCCACCCGTGGCTGGCCCCCAACTCAGTCTCTGTGCCCCCCACCAGCCAGGATCGCGGGCAGTATGTATCCAGACACCCCCAAACAGCTCCCGATGCCCGATCGCGGGCAGTATGTATGCAGACACCTCCCCAAACAGCTCCGATGCCCGATCGCGGGCAGTATGTATCAAGACACCACCCCAAACAGCTCCAATGCCCGATCGGCGGGCAGTGTAATATCAAGACACCCCAGTGCCCGATCGTGGGCAGAATGTGAATCAACCCCCATTGCCCGATCGGCGGGCAGAGCGTGAATCAACCCCCCAGTGCCCGATCGCGGGCAGAATGTAAAAACCCCCAGCGAATATCTCCCTGGTGGTCAGTGGACCCGTATGCCCGATGGCGGGCAGAATGTCAGTGACGCCCCCTAAACATCTCCCTGGTGTCGGTGTCCCCCCACCCACCCACCCCGAAGCCCCTCCACCCAGCTCCCCGGCGGCCAGCGGGCGGCAGCATCCCACCGCCTGCCGCCCGCCCTCCTGACCGGCTGTCCGGTAGGGCTCCGCCCAGTGGTGCAAGCTAGAGCCAATGAGCGGACAGTCCAGACGGTGAATGAACATCATTCACAAATCTGAACTGTCATGTATGGTATGGGCTGCACCCATTGGCTCTAGCTCTGCACCACTGGCGGCAGCCCTCACCGACAGTCAGTCGGTGGCTGGCGGGGCGGCAGGCGGTGGATGCTGTCGCCCACCGCCGCCGGGGAGCGGGTGGAGGGCTTGTGGGTGGTGGGTTGGGGGACACTAGACACCAGGGAATGTTTTTGGGTTGTTACTGCACATTCTGCCCACGATCGGCATTACGGTCCACTGGACCACCAGGGAGATATTCGGTTGGGGGTTTTACATTCTGCCCGCGATCGGGCACTGGGGGTGATTCACATTCTCGCCCGTGATCGGGCAGCTGGTGTCTTGATACATAGTGCCCGCGATCGCATCGAGCTGTTTGGGGGTGTCTGTACATACTGCCGCGATCGGGCATCGGAGCTGTTTGGGGGTGTCTGCATACATACCGCCGCCGATCGGGCATCGGGTGTTTGGGGGTGTCTGCACATACTGCCCATGACACAGGGTAAGCCGGTCTCGAGGCTGCTGCCTGGCAGGGCGGCCACAGGCGCAAGTCCTCGGGATCGGCGCACCTCTACATGCTAATGGCATGCAAATGGTCCATAATCACATGCAAATGGCCCCCACGCCTTGCATGAATTATGGCACCATTTGCATGTCACCTTTGAATATCGGAATTGGGCGCATGGTGCAATGGTACTTGCGCCACCGCAAGTTTAATGCTCAACTCTGACAACTTGCGGTGGCATAAGTTCCACTGCGCCATGCACAGTGGCTGTGGCTGGGGGGGTGATATTCAAAGGAGTTGCTCAATAGTGCAACTCCTTTGAATATCGCCTCGGCCACACCCCTGCGCAACTATTTTGAGCAGCGCAAGGGCTTGCGCCTCAGAATGGCGCAGTTTGAATATCCGGGCCGCTGTCTTTAAATGTTTTTCACCCTTAACATACTAAATGACTAAAAGTTTTGTACTTGGACAGTATCTCTCTCTCTAGACTCCATCGTAGGCAGACACTTTTAAAAACAGACACAGTCTAGGTGACAGGGTCACTTTGTCAGAGAAAATTTACCTAAGGTATGCAGGTGCCCCTCCTGGGCTAACACAAAAGTACTCACAGTTCTGAAGTTGTCATAGGCAGCTTCAACACAGTCCAGACTGGACCAGGGGATTGCTCCTGAATCATGGAGTTTATCCCATCCCTCCTGGGATGGGGCACTGTGAAACCCTCTAAGCCAGATTTCCACCAGTTCACTTCTTGGCCATACTGGCTCACACTAGGATGAGAAAATAAACAAAACTACTGGGTTGCTTTTTTTCAGAGCCGTCAGAGGATTTGCTCCAACTGCGGCCTCCTCCACTGATACTCACAGATTCACTGAACATTCTAAAGCTAACATCCCTAGAGCTAGCACAAATGTGGCTTAGGCCGCTGCAAGAGTTCTAAGATTACATCACCCTCTAGCTCAGCTGAGACTGACACTAGAGCTGGACAGTGTGAAATCCATTTAACTGGCATTTCACTAGCTACCTTTCCCTGCCTAAAGCTGGTTCTAACCGGGATTCTAGTAACCCCTGGGAACAAGGCGGTTACACTCACCCTCAGCCAGGAAAATGACTGTCCCCAGTCATTACCTACCCGGGACCAGGCCATCCTACCCTATGTGTTGACTATGGGGAGGTAGTGCTACCTTTTCCCCTATCATGTGCCAAGCACAGGCAGGCAACATTAAGGGTCCAGAGCCCAATGGCTGATGCATCAACCCCTACACTATGATCTTAATATGGGAACAAGTGGCCTTGGAAAAACTCTCCAGAGCATAGCTCTAATAGACCAGCACTGCGGCCCCTACTGCAGATCAGAACCACAACCTGTCTATCCCCCTAGCCCTCTAGGGGAAACTTATCTAGCCAAAATAAACCTACCCAAAACAGGGGAACCTCACCCCATCCCTGGACACCTGCAAACCAAACACAAAGCTAACACTATACACAAGCATTACACTACCACAATCCCCCATAAATACACCTGTGGAAGGAAAAAGGTTAACACGTGTTAAAAACTACACAGTACTTTAAAAACCACTTTAAAGCATAGAAGAACTCCAATGAGTCCCTCCAATCCTCTTCTTGTCTTCTCTTCTTTCTTCACCAGGATCCCCCTGAAAGAGAAAAGACAAAACACACCAAACCTGCAAAACACACAGTACAACAACAATAACCTATACCATCAGAACACTGAAGAATCCCAAAAATGTTTTTTAGAAAAAAGTAAAAAAGTACAAAACAGTAGAAAATATCAGCATTATGTACAATACACATTTTGGGGATGGAAGGCCCTAAATGTCCCAGCTAGTGACAAACAACGCCCGAAGGCAGGATCCATGAGTGAAAGAGTCTCTTCTGGGCAGGAGCCTGGTGAAGCACAGTTCTTTACTTACTTTAAACCCAAAGGGGAGATTCTTTGTGGACAGTTCAACAGTCTGTAGTCTACCAGGAGTAGGATGTGTATTCCTATGTCAATAAAGTAAGAAAAGTCTGGACTTACCAGTCCCTTGAAGAATGAAAAAATGGACAGCACCTGGATCTCCAGCCGAAGACTCTCCCTCGCAGCATTTTTCATATACAGCTAGGTGGAAATATCCCAGAAAACAGGATGAACATCTGGAAACTGCTGGGCTGATGCCATCTCTGGCTGATGTCATCTAGGAGACGGAACCTTGGAACAGGAAAAGAACAGCTGGGCTGATGTCATTCAAAATCCCAGGCGAATCAGGAAAACAACTGGCTTGATGTCATCTTGGGGTGATCTCATCTGGAAGGCCAGGCAATGAAATTGGAAAGGCACACTGCAAGGCTAATGAAACTGGAGGCACCTCAGATCCTGGAATACCAGACTGGCAGAACAACATGGGTACAGCAATGGCTGGATGGCAGACACTGGCTACCACTGCGCTGCTTCCTTGAAGGTAGGCATGGGCACATTCACATGATGATGGTAATATTGAGGGTAGTACACAATGGGTCAGGTGTAAGAATTATGACCATGTCTGGGCACTCATAATTCACATTATGGAAAGTCTCATTCCCTTGGTCATCCACATAACATACAGTGTCTATGAACAGTGACCTGCCCAACTTCCAAAACTGCAGTTTGATTCTTATCACTTTGTTTCTGACATAATGATTTCCACCTGGATGCAGGTTTTTGGTTGCATCTTCCACTAGCCAGGCTCACCTTTTTTTCTCCACCTTCTCCCAGAATCTCTGAGGAAAGGTAGGAAAGGACATTCCATAGATTTTGTTTGCCTTCCCACGAACCAGTCTTTCCTCCTTACTACTCTCCATCAGTCTGCGACTCCTGGCCTGGCTTGGGGGTGGCCAGTCCTGGTTCTGCCAGTGTTGCATACTCAAAGCTATGTAGAACTTGTCCCTCACCATAACTGCTGGTGTGGCTGTGGAGTCACCAACTTCTTCCTCTGGTTCCTCCAAGGCAAGAGCTTGAGGCCACATGCTGGGACCCTCAACAGAGAAATACACTTCTTCCTCCTCCTCTTCCTCACTTAGGATCTGACCCCAGGAGTGAGCAGTCATCCTCACTCCCAAGACAGTCCACTCTTCACTGGGTATGGAGGTGGACACCTCCTAATCTAAGGTTTCTCAAAACCTCATCCTCTCCCACAAGGCTAGGACTAGGACTCTCTCTCCATGAATCCACTGATTCTCCCTCCACACTGTCCATCTGGAACACAGGCATAGAGACATCTCAGGGAATCTGCTCCGGCAGTAAATCTACATCCTCTTCCTTTGTGCCACACTCTGTTAGGCCTCCCCCAACAGGTTCAACCTGGTTCTGTGTGCTGCTACTTGCAGGATTTTACAGCTTTGTCCAAGTGGTAGCCAAATGAATTTTAGGTGCTCTGGACAGACCTTGATTCTTTAAGCTCCCTGAACAGTGAGGAATCATGAATACGTCCCTTCCAGCTTTGAGGCACATTGTGCTTACCCTCACAGGGTATCCAGGAATAGCAACATGAGGAGGCAAACTTCCACCATAGAAACATTGCTCTATTTTTTTTAGTTTGGTAATCTCTTCAGCTATCATAGCCTGGGCATGATCCAGGTAGCGGGATGGTCCTGAAGCCATGACTGTAGATAAACACATAAAAGTTCACTGTTGTTACTGAGTTCACTTTATTTGGAGCAGTCTTACAAAATGGATCCCTGCTGCTGTGTTTACTTTACTGCCCCACCCTTTAATGGCAGTGGCAGCACTCCTAGTGCATCAACAATCTGCATCTGACTCAAGCCGCTGCACATCCAATTTACTGCATATTGATCATTTTTGCTCAGACTGTACTGACTGCACTGATTTTCTTCCTCAGCACATCTATAGGATTTTCTAGGACTTTACCATTAGCTTTCAATCAGTTTTACTTGCTTAAAGTCACTAAAGCCATAGTATTTCTTGAACAGGACTGCCTGCTTGTTGTAGCCTCTCATACAACTTACAGTCTCTCTAGTTGCTCAGAAAATTACACTGTTGCTGAATCCATAATACATGCCCACAGTCTATTGCTCAGAATTCTTGCTGGGTTTTTGATTACTTTACATAGTCCTTCTTTGCAAAAACAATCACACTGTTTACTCACAGATCTAGCTGACTGTTGAAAATCACAGCACAGTTTGAGCTCAGTTTTGCTGAATGGTACTCGCTGAATCAGTAGCTGACTTTTTGATGCAAAATCTCGACCTAAAGCAGATCGTGGAAGGCCTCTGGGTCAAAGCTGGCTGGCAATACCGCCGATTGTCTCTACAAGCACCACACTTTCTCCCCAATCGACTGGATTATGGGTTGACACCAATTTAGGACAGAAAACAGTCTGTCTTCACTGAAATCAAATGTTTACAGTCACTGCGATGATTCTCCTGCTACCAGCTCACACACTACTCACTATCTCCCTCTCAAACACTGGGCAGCACTTTAAAGTTGGCTAGGGGGCGGGACTGATTGCAGTCTCACCAATCACCCAATGCCATGCAAATGAGCCTCTCTCTCTTCTCATGCTCATCTCCTTCATGGCGATCATCGAGCAGGCAACATTTAGACTGTAAAACAACTTCTTTTTCTTTCAACTGTAACTTTACGTGGGAGCACCATTTTGAACCATTTTTCAAGGCTATTTCTCTAGTGACTCCCCCACTTCACACAGCAAGTATTTGAAACAGAGCACAATTGTCTCTTTGTTTCCCACAGTTCACAATACTTTTTCCTGACACAACCTGAAAATTAAAGCTGGTAAGCATTCTTTTTGATGCAGAACAAGGGGCACACACAATCTGACTTTATAGCTCCTTGGTAAACGTTGGCACAATCACAGCAGCACATATGGATGGAACTACTCTGAGCAAATCTCTAATGAGCAAAATGCCCGATTTTTGGCTACCAACTGCCAGACAGACAAAACACTAGCAACAACCTGAGCAAACATCTCGTTTCTCCCAAATTCAAACACATTGCCAGATAAGCCCCCATTTTTGTAACCCCACCACCACCACAGGCATCCCTTGTTTAGCTAGCAGGGCTGCTCCTCTCAGCACATAGCATCTGGGGCAAAAGAGGGGTGTGGGGGTTTACACAACAGTTACATTTACACAACACGCAGAGCCTGCTATTACAGACAGGCAACCAAGTGTGGCAACTACCTGGCACACACCAGGTGGGACCATTTACCATGACCAGCAACCCAGATCCCTGGCAGAAAACATTTGCTCCTAATTGTGATAGGTTTGTACTTCGGGACAGGGGCATCCAAGTAAATCCAGATACAGTGGAAGCAATAACAGTACTGTCTAAACCAGGTTGGGATTCTGGAGTGTGGCTTTTATTCACATATACAGAGAATAATCACAAAGCGAAGATGGACCCCCACAGGGTTACTCACACTGGTAATGCAGATTACTGAGGTGCAGGAATTCCTAAACTTCCCATTAACATAGACATACTGAACACACACAGTGAACTCTCAGGTTCTGAAATGGAGATTGGCACACACGGCAAGTTACTGGTACATTTCCCCTCAACTAGGCACACATGGCCAGTACCAGGACACTTTCCCATTGAGTAGGCACACATGGCCAGTACTAGGACACTTTCCAATATTTAATGAGGAATACTAGTGGCACACATGACCACCAAAGAGCACATACAGGCTCACAAAGAATCTAAACCATGTCTGGATAACTATTTCCATCAGGCACTGGCCAAATGCACTGATTGAAAACACAGGTGCCCAAACTGAACTCAGAGCGGTAAACTGGTTTCTCCAGATGGGGGTCAGCCACCTTTTGCTTCCAAGTTTATACTCGGCCATTCATCTGGTTAATAACACCCTCACAGACAACTTGTAGATGCTATCTTGAAATGTTTTTCACACTTAACATACTACATGACTAAAAGTTCTATATTTGGAAGTCTCTCTCTCTCTAGACTCCATTGTAGGCAGACACTTTTAAAAACAGACACAGTCTATCTGACAGGGTCTCTTTGTCAGATAAAATTCACCTAAGGTATGCAGGTGCCCCTCCTGGGCTGACACAGGAAAATTCACAGTTCTGAACTTGTCACAGACAGCTTCAACAGAGTCCAGACTGGACCAGGGTATTGCCCCGGAATCCTGGAGTTCACCCCATCCCTCCTGGGATGGGGCACTGTGAAAACCTCTAAGTCAGATTTCCACCACTTCACTTCCTGGCCGTACTGGCTCACACTAGGGTGAGAAAACAAACACAATTACTGGGTTGTTCTTTTTCTGAGCTGTCAGAGGATATGTTCCAACTGCAGCCACCTCCACTGACACTCACTCACTCACAGACTCACTGAACATTCTGAAGCTAACATCCCTAGAGCTAGCACAAATGTGGCTTATGCTACTGCGAGAGTTCTAAGATTACATCATCCTCTAGCTCAGCAGAGACTGACACTAGAGCTTGACAGTGTGAAATCCATTTAACTGGCATTTCACTTGCTGCCTGTCACTGCTTGCCACTGGTTCTAATGGGGATTCTAGTGACCCTTGGGAACAAGGGGGATACACTGACACTACCAAGCTAAACTTGTCACACTACTACTTGTTTGGTGGTTTATAAATAGATACAAGGCTGTGGCATTTTTTTTCCAAAGCATTGTGTATGTCTCTTCTATTCAGGTAAAGAGGGTAATGGACCTACCCAGACAATAGACAGACTGTGAAGGGAACCCTTGAACTCAGTGACTATTTGAATGTGTACCCTTTCCCCAAGGCCTAGAAGAAGATGGGTAGGAGAGGGTTTGCAGGGGAATGTGAAAAAGGGGAGGGTTTAGGTCAAAAGAAAGGGCCTCCAAGGGGCAGAGAAAGCTTTTCCTGGGGGGGTGCATAGATGCTTTAAAAGGGCTAAGACAAAGCCATAGAAACAGAATTTGATGACAGATAAGGACCGCTTGGCCCACCTAGTCTTCCCATTTCCCTACCTAACGGATAAGCTGCAGATCCTAGTTAATCAACAGCCTACAGTACTTCCTCCTACCCCCCCCACTAGAATTGCCTTATGTCTGCCCCATGCATTCTTGAATTCCCCCACTGTTTTTGACTCTATGACCTCCTCAGGAAGGTTATTCCATGCATTCACAACCCTCTCTGTGAAGAAATACTTCCTCACATTACCTCTGAGCTGTCCCCCATCTATCTTCAAATTGTGCCCTCTTGTTCTTGCACATCTCTTTTTCTGAAAGAGACTACCCTCTTGGACTTTGTTGATTTCTTAGAGGTATTTGAAAGTTTCTATCATATCCCCCTGCTCCCTCCTTTCCTCGAGGCTATACATCTTAAGCTCCTTTAGTATTTCTTCATATGTCTTCTGGTGCAGACTCTGCACCATTTTGGTTGCCCTCCTCTGGACAGCCTCCACCCTGCCTATGTCTTTATGGAGATGGGGTCTCCAGAACTGTACACAGTACTCAAGATGGGGTCTTACCAACTGTCTGTACAGAGGGCCAACAACTTCCTGTTTTCTACTGGTGATGCCTCTCCCTATGCATCCCAGTATCTTCCCAGCTCTCCTTACTGCCTTCTCACATTGCTGGCCCACCTTTAGGTCATCTAATATGACTGCCCGAGGTCCCTTTCCATTTTGTTGTTGTCAGTATCTCACCCCCATTGTGTACTCTTCCCCTGGGTTTTTGTTTTCCAGGTGCATTACTTTGCACTTCTTTGCATTGAATCTAAGCTGCCATACATTTGACCATTCCTCCAACCTTGCCAAGTCCCTTTTCATCCTTTCCACCCCACCTTGTGAATCAGCCCTGTTGCAGATCTTTGTGTTATCTGCAAAGAGACATACTTTCCCTTCCAGTCCCTCTGCAATGTCACTTATAAAGACATTAAAAGGGACTGGCCTCAGAACTGAACCCTGCGGTACCCCACTAGTAACCCTTCTTTCTTTACTGTGGACTCCATTTACTATTACCAACTGTGTCCTGTTGTCCAGCCAGTGTTTTACCTAGGCTACCACCCTGGGACCCACTCACAGGCTGGCTAATTTGTTTATTAATCTTTTGTGCTGGACTGTGTCAAATGCCTTGCTAAAATCTAGATAGGCCATGTCCACAGCCCCTCCCTGGTCTACTACTTTGGTCACCCAGTCAAAAAACTCAATTAGATTAGTCTGACATGACCTTCCTGTTGTGAATCCATGCTGCCTTGGGTTCTGTGCCCCACTAGCCTCTAGGTACTCAACAATTCTTTCCTTCAGAAGTGATCCCATAATTTTCCCTACCACTGAGGTCAAACTAACAGGTCTGTAGTTTCCTGCCTCTGTCTTGCTCCCACTTTTGTGAAGGAGAATCACAGCTACCCTACTCTAGTCCTCAGGTATCTCACTATCCTCCCGTGATTTATTAAAAAGGGTGGTCAGTAGTGTTACTAGTTCTTCCCTTAGTTCTTTTAGAATTATGGGGTGAATCCCATCAGGCCCCATTGCTTCATCCACCTTCAGTTTTAAGAGTTCTTTCAGAACCCTTTCTTCTGTGAGAGGGCTAATATCAACCCCCTATCCAGAGTGCTTCTATTGACTGGATTAGGTATCTCCCCCTGCTTTTCCATTGTGAATACTGAGCAGAAGTATTTGTTCGGTATCCCTGCTTTTTCACTGTTGCTTTCTGCCCAACCACCTTCATCTTTAGTCAGCCTCAGTATCCCTGCCTTAGTCTTTCTTTGCTCCCTAATATACCTATAAAAGGTTTTATCCCCCTTCTTAACCAAGTTGGCTATCTTTTCCTCAGTTTGATCCTTTGCTATTCTGACTGCCTTCCATGTTTCCTTCTGCTTTAACTGGTACAGTTCCCTGTCCTGCTCCTTCTGTGTTTCCTTATACTTCCTGAATGCTATCTTTTTCTCCCTTACCTTCCTCGCCACTTCTTTTGAGAACCATAGTGTTTTTTTCATTTGTTTTGATTTGTTTATTTGTTTCACACAAAGGCTTGTTGCCTCTGTGATGGCGGTTTTGACATTTCCCCATTGTTGCTCCACCCCACCTTCCTGCCTTTTTGCTAGTGCTTTTCTGAGGCACTCTCCCATTTTGACAAAATCAGCCCTCCTGAAGTCCAGTACCTTCACTTTTGTGTGGCTTGACTCTAAACTAAGTTTATCATGAACCACACTGTTTGGTGGTCACTTGTTCCCAGGAGGCTACCCACTTCAAGATCAGAGATCCTCTCTCTGTCCCCATTTAAGAGTACCAGGTCTAAGATTGCTCTCTCATGAGTGGGCTCCAAAACTAGCTGTCTGAGGCATGACCCCTGTAGAGCATAGAGAATGGCCCTGCTCTTGGATCTGGCTGCAGCAAAGGTGCTCCAGTTAACATCTGGCAAATTCAGGTCTCCCATCAGCAATATCTGCCCTTTTCTCTGCCATCCCAAGGATGCCTTTTATCATTTCCTTGTCCATTCCCCCCCCCGAGATGAAAGTCTGTATACAACCCCTCTGCAGATTGTGGGGCCATTTCTAGTCTCCAGGGTGACCCAAAGTGCCTCCTCTCCTCCCTATTTACTCTTTAGTTCTGTTGCTTTGATCCCTTCCCTTACATAGAGAGCTACTCAGCCTCATCTTCTTCCCTTCCTGTCCCTCCTATAGACTGTGTACCCTGGTATGTTGACATCCCAGACATGGTTCTCTGTGTACCATGTTTCTGTGACTTCGACGATATCCAAGCCACGCCCCCTGGGTCTGTGTGGTGGCTGCTTGTGTTTGTCTGTGTCTGTAGCTTAGTTTTTGTGGATTTACATGTTTTTCTGCTTGTGGTAACTATACCATTCTTGCTCACTACATCCGTGAAAGTCTCCTGGACTGGATTTCTGCAAAAATCATCATCAGGTATCTTTATCTTCATTTTAAAATCAACTTTTGGAAGCTATCCCAAGCAAAACATAAGTGAAGCAACTACATCTGACAACCTTAGTGACTCTGGGTCCTGCTGGAATCACACTTTCGTCTGACCTGCTCCATGATCTGTATGTGGGCTTTTCAGCAACCTGTTTTAATGACAAAGAAGCATACAGACAAAGGGATTTCATCCTGCATATGTGCAGGCACAGTTAATCACCTTCAGAATTTTAACATTTCAGTGACTCTGGACCTCAGCTGTTGATCATTCTTTTGGCTTTTGACTTATCCACCAGGTACCTATCTGCAAGCGACTGGGTGCAACTGACAAGCTACAACAAGGATAAATGGGTATATCATCCTCATTACTAACAACCTCCTTGCTCTGGGTCCCTAGACACCTGCACTGGTCCAAGCCGCATAAGCCTCAGAGTGTAATTCTATTGACTAACGAGTACATCAACTGTCTCTTAAACTCCTACTCCTCCTCTTAATATCAGGAAGTGTCCACTCAAATCCTGGCCCTGTCTCCTACAGTACAACAAAGCCTGCCAAATGGAGGGGGCTCAAAATTGCTACCTTAAACATCTGCAGTCTCCTCCCAAAACTGGCGTCCCTTCAAATCTTTGCCAGCCAGCACAACCCGGATATCCTTGCCATCGTCGAAACTTGGCTGACACCTAATACTCTGGATCATGCCATCTCTATACAAGGCTACAAGATATTCAGGCTGGATAGGACCTCAAAAAGAGGTGGAGGGTGTGCAATCTACATAAAGGACTACCTCAGCTGTCTCCCTGGTTCTTATCCCACCACAGAAACCTCAGTGCAACTCCTCCCTATCAAGATACTACTTGGTGCCCAAAACAAAGTCCTCACGATTGCTGCTGTCTATATCCCACCAAAAGATCCTGATTCTGGCCTACAGGCTGTCCTCGAGTTCATAAGTACACAACCTTCTGACATCGAACTCCTTCTCCTTGGGGACTTTAATATAAATTAGCTTGCTCCTGATGCAGGGTCAAACAAAGATGCTATCCTAGCAGCAAATTTAACACAAGTGGTAAACTCCCTACCAGGAAAAACTACAAATCAGGGACCAGCACCTCATTGACTGGATCCTTACCAGCCACCCTACCTGTATAACCAATGTAAGTGTTCTCCTGACTCGCTCAGTGATCATTCTCCAATAATATGTACCTGGCAATAAGTTTCATAAGCCGCCTCCAAAACCATCTATAGCAGAGTCCTACCTTATGGCAACCTTATTCATCTCAAGACCTGTCTTAGGCAGATAGACTGGTCCTTGATTTACAAAACTCAAGATGTTGGCCTAGCCTTGATTACTTTATTTCTACTTTCAACACTGCCTGTGACACCTATGCACCAGTAAAAAAGCGCAAAATCAAAGCACTCACAAATCCCTGGCTCACGGCGAAGCTATTGGCACAACTTAAAAGTAGGGATCACCTCTGGGCCACTGCAAGAGCTACTGGCACTCTGTCGGACATTCAAAAGTATAAACAGGCTCGTAACCACTGTACTAAACAGATTCGCTTGATGAAGAGCTCCTACTTCAAGAATGCGCTCTCCAACTCCTGGGGTGAAGGGAAATCCTTCTGGGACAACATAAAGAATATCATGGGTCAGCAGTCCAAATCCTCTCCTACAATAATGAATGTGGATGGAACCACTACATTAGACCCAGAGATCATTGCAAACACCCTAAATGATACCTTCACGGACCTTAGTGGTGTCCTCTCATCTGATTTCTTCACTGATGCTGACCCTCCAATTTCTACTTCTACTACTGCCTCTCCAACCAAACCACCCTTCCATTTCAAACTAGTAAAGGCACATGAATATGTAAGGCTAAATATGTAAAGAAGGCCATTTCTAAGTCCCGAGCAAGCAGCGACACTATTGACCTTAAACTTCTGTCCCTCACTCTGGAGGAAGTACTGCTCCCCCTCACAAAAATTTTCAATCTCTCCTCTGCTACAGCCAATTCCTCTAGGAAATGGAAAGCTGCAGTTGTCACTCCGGTGCACAAAAGTGGTGATAAGTCACTGCCTGGTAACTATCGCCCGATATCAATACTACCACCTCTCTAAGGCCTTGAACGCTTGGTGGCGGACCAACTTTCAGACTACCTGAAAAGCACAACATCCTATGCACTCAGCAGCATAGATTTAGGAAAGGGCACAGCACATCGACTGCCCTACTTGAATTCTCAGGAGCAATCTACAATGCAATGGACAAAGGAACCTAACTGGAGCAGTCTACTTTGACTTAACCAAGGCATCTGATACAGTTCACCATGGCCTACTTATCAAACAACTACTACTATCCTAGGGCTCTTCAGGTCCTGGTGACTGGGTAAAATTACCTTGCTCAGTGCTCTCAATCTGTAAAAGTAGCTGGAGTTCTCTCAGACTCAAAACCGGTTCGCTCAGGAGTTCCCCAGGGATCCATCCTGGGCCCCCTCCTTTTCAGCCTTTTCCTAAACTCCATCCCCAAATCCTGCCCTGAACAAATAATCCTCTATCCCGACGATGCCGTGATTTTTGCCACTCATAAAAATCTGAACCTCTTACGCCTCAACCTTCAGTATGCTTTTTCCAAAGTTGAGATGTGGTTCCTTGAACATAAGCTGGTTCTAAACCACAAAAAAACTAAATCCATGCTCTTCTCTAACCCACAAAACAAGAAACGGCAAGTCCCACTCGGCATTAATACATACCTAGGAAATACCCTTGAACAAGTGACAATTTTCAAATATCTTGGAATCAACTTTGATCAAGGCCTAACGTTTGCAACTCACATTGATAGTACAGCAAAAACTATTAATCAGCGAATTGGGATTCTGTATCGGAACCGACAGCTTCTTACCCATTCTGCACTGAGGATTGCCATCCAATCCTCTATCATCTCAGTCGTTGATTATGGCTTAGTTATATATGGATTCGCCACTACTACAGAACGTAGTCGCATTACAACATCCCTAACAGGGCCTGTCGGGTTGCTCACTGGTGCACACCGACATACCCACATGTGAACTCTATGCTGACTCAGGTTGGTTGCAACTCTCAAACCGGATAAGTACCTTACCTGCCTGATGGCGAAAAATCCACCTGGGCCTCACTCCACCCTGTATCCAAGACCTGTTATGCCCGAGCGCTAGCACCCGTTTTACCAGAAGATCAGAACACCAGCCTTTCCAAGTCCCCCGATGCCGGACTTCTCAGGGACAAAGATCATTTGCCTATCGTGCCCCCAGCTGGCTAAATGCCCTCAGCACTCATATTACTGCCTCCACCTCTCTAGGTATTTTCAAATCAAGGCTTTTCTCTCACCTTGCCACCTCCAGCTCCTGTGACTGCCCTGATCAAACCTCCTATTTTCTCACTACCCACCCTGTCCCGTTATTTGACAAAGACATGTTTGGGAAACCTTTTCTCCTGCTATTGTCTGCTCCCCACACCTTTCACTTACCCTCTCTGTTCTGGACTTTTCCCTATTTGTTTCTCCTAATTTGGCATGACTCTTTCTTGTAATAATAATGATTATTGATATCTCATGTCCTTTTGCACAAATGATTTGATATGTATTTGTATATGTTTTCTTGCTCTTGACACAACACAAATTGTTGTGTTATCTATGTAACCTTTTGTACTGTACCTAATTGACGTGGAACCTTTGTAAAAGAGCCTCTGGCTCAAAGGTAGTAATTCCTAGAACAATAAACAATAAACAAGCATTCCTCTTCCATTAAGGCCACCATTTTGGGGAGCTTTTTTCCTAGACTACTGGCATTGCTACTCAGTATCTTCCATTTCTTTATGGCTTTATTTCTTTTTGCCCCATCCCTGTCCTTACCTCACTAATTACCCTGATTTTGTGGGGGGGGGCTAGGATTTCCCTTCTCCTTTTCAGTGCCTCCTCCCTTGGCTAATTTAAATGCCTGCCAATGAAGCATTTAAACCTATCGCCTAGGATCCTGGTTCCCTTCCTGGATAGATGTAGACCATTGCACCTGTATAGACCTGCATCCCTCCAGGTGGAGCCCCAGTCCACAATGAAGCAAATTCCCTGATCTTTGCACCAGTTTTTCTTTTTTTTTCCAGATTTAATATACTTTATTGGAAGGAAAGTTGCTTCAGCCCTCCAATAAACCAGTAAGATCTGAAAATCATACATAGTAGTATATCGAACCATGACAGAGTAGAAAATTGGCACTACCATTTATCCATATATTTACCAGTGTAATCAGTCAAACCCCCAATCACAACTCAGACATACTTTTACCTTGATACTAGTATTCTTACTTATACTAATCTACCCTCTTTCCCAACCTTCCTTCCCCCCTCCCTTCTTTCCTACCCTTCTCCCCTCCTCCCTATTGTACTCAAGGTCCTTAAGCTATAAATTCTAATGTTCTACTATTGTCATTGAGAGTCACATTTCCAAATGTATAAATTGAACTATAGCCTCTGCAGAAATGATCTATTCTCTATTTCCATTCACATAATAGTCAATAATGTGTGCAAAGGTGCCCAGACTCTCTGATAATGATGTGGTCTTTTAAGCATCTGAACCGTTATGTAAAAGAAGGAACAGTCTGATCTAACCAATGCCTTAAAATTACCTTTTTAGCACATAATGATTTCAAAGCCATGTTCTTTCACTGATTTCCCATTAAATAATCACCATAGTCTCCCAATATACAAATTTCTGGTCTAAAAGCCTCAGTAAGTCCTAATAAAGGATCAATTTTAGTTTTAATTGCCTCCCATAATGGTAGGGTTTTTTTTCACAATCCCACATAATATGTAAAAGAGTCCCAGGATATTTATGACATCTTGTACACAAATCAGAGGAAAGTTTGCCCATTTTATACAATTTAGTTGGTGCATAATACAAATTATGTATAACATAAAATTGTAAAATATGGTATCTGAGCCATTTTATATCTTGGTATAGCTGAGACCAGATATTAGACCATGAGCGTGGTGTGGATGATGTCGATGGTAACATCTGATCCCAAATGTAATGTGGAGGGCCCTCTTTATTCTCTCTATACCATTCCTTAAGAGCTGGTAAAAATAAGAAATGAAATGGGAGGAAGGTAAATTAGAAATAGTTGATAGAATGGGGTCCAGCCATATTTTGATCCCATAAACCTGAACCAAAGTGTTGCATAAGCATGTGTGTCAGCTGTAAATATTTAAAACAGAAAGAGATGGGTAAGTTAAAATTAAAACGTACTAGCTGGAAGGGCATAAGTCTCTGTTCCATAAGTAAATCAACCACTCTAACATATTTTCCCGAGGGCCAAAAATAAGAAGTGATGAGACGTTTACCAATCTTAAAGTTCGGTTTATAAAGAAGAGGTTGTGAGACATCTGTTTTTAATGATATTTGAAATACATTACAAATCTTGGCATGTATTTGAAGTGTAGTCTTAATTGGAGTATTCTGAAGATTCTTAGGAATATATTTAACAGGTATGTAAACTAAGGCTTTAAGATCACATTCAGAGGACTGACATAAAAATTCCTCTATTTGTAGCCATAAAGGAAAATATTGTGTTGATTCCTCCCCCAGTCTATCTGTTAGGCAGTGTGCAAGAACCGTACTATTAATAGAAAAGTAGTAAAGAAGAAAGTCTGGAATTTGTAAACCACCTGCATTTTTGGTAAGCTGCAATTTCAATAAAGCCCTTCTGGATGATGTACCGCCCCATATAGAATTAGAAATCATTCTGTGAACTTGTATAAACCATTGTTTTGGAAGAAAGATATTTATCATTTGTAAGGGATATAATAACCAAGGCAAAACATTCATTTTTATCACACTGATCCTTCCCCAAAGAGAGAGGGGGAGCAAAGCCCAACAGGCCAAATCTAGTTTTATGTGGGCTAAAATGTTATCTAAATTTTACTGTTTCATTGTGGATGTTGAACAAGAAAGATATATCCCTAGATACTTCATTTTGTCATTCACCCAACAGAGATCTAAATAGGAGATTTCAGCTGAAAACGTATGGGTGTTCAGGGGCATTAGCTCCGTTTTAGAAATATTAAATTGTAATTGGAAAACTCCCCAAATTCCTTTATAATCTCAAATGCAGCAGTGATCGATGAAGGAGGATGTGATACATGAAGCAAAATATCATCGGCATACACTGAAAGTGTATAATGATGTGGCCCTATTCATATACCCGAAATAAAGGGAGAAAGATTAATACATCTAATAAGTGGTTCAAGACAGAGATTAAATAAAAATGGGATAATGGACATCCTTGCCTAGTACCTTGTTGCAAAGTAATTGACTGTGAAAGAAGACCATTACAGAGTATCTGTGCAGCTGGATTTGTAAAAAAAAAACTTTTATGCAATTAATATATTGTGTGGGAATACCAGATTTAGGAAGAAGATAGAAAAGATAGTCCCAGGATACTCTATCAAATGCTTTTTCTGCATCCAGGGAAACCAGTGCAGATGAAATCTGAGAGTCCCTGGACGCAGAAATCAAGTACACCAATTTACGCATATGATCGGAGGAGACCCTCCCTGCCAGAAAGCCCACTTGTTCTCTACTTATAAGTCCATGCCACACCTTGACCATTCTATTGGCTAGTACTTTTGCCAATATTTTCATATCAGCATTGGTCAGAGATATCGGGCGATAATTAACAATCTGTAGTGGATCTCGTCCTGGTTTGGGTATAACTACAATTGTCACTTCAGTAAATGCAGGGTCAGCAATGCCATGTTTGTACATATAATTAAATGTATTCAAAAGAATTGGCATCAATTGCCTTTTAAAAGTTTTATAGAACTCTGGGGTGTACCCATCTGGACCAGGGGCTTTATCTGTCGGAAGAGATTCAATGACAGAGTTTATTTCTGCAGCAGATATCGGAGCTTTAAGTAGTTCCACCTGATCTGAATCTAGTTGTGGAAGTGGAACTGATTTCAAAAAATGGTCTACTTTGGTTAAATTATAGCCGGTTATTGATTGTGAGTACAACTCCTTATAGTACTCTTGAAAACACTGAACTATTGCTCCGGGAGAAGTGATAATTTTCCCCTTGCCTATTGCAGATATGGGGAATTATTCTATCTGCAGCCTGTGCTTTAAGACGAAGAGCCAACAATTTATTCACCTTGTCTCCCTGGTCAAAATAATGTACTTTGGATCGTAAAAGCAAATGTTCAGCCTTTTCTGTTAAAATGGAATTATATTGGGCTCTAAGAACCTCTACTTTATGAATTTCATCCGGGGTTGAGTTATTTGAGAGCACCACCTCCAGCCTTCTGATCTCATTAAGAAGATTAGACGTAACTTGGGAGGTCATTTTCTTCCTGATAGTGGCTAATCGAATAAGCTCTCCCCTTAAGGAACATTTAAAAGCTCCCCAGAGATAGTCTAGTTTCCATGTAGAATGAGTATTGTCAATAAAAAAATTATCAATAAAAGTGGCTAATTGAGAAATCAAATGGTCTGATTTCAAAACCTGGTTATTACATCTCCAAACTTTGTCCCTTGTTAAAGAGAGCCCTGGGGTCCAATAAAGCAATGTGGGATGGTGATCTGATATGACCTTGGGGAGGTAGTTACATGACCTCACCATGGAAAGGTGACCAGCATCCACAAGAAAGTAATCAATATGTGAGGCTGAATTCTGAGGTATAAAGTAAAAAGAATAGTCTCTTAAAAGAGGAAATAGTCTCTTAAAAGAGGAAATAGTGCTCTCCAGGGATCCACCAATCCTACCGACTCCATCATTTCTCTAAGAGCAAATTGTGCCGGTGAAAGTGGTGATGCAAACCCTCTCAAATGATCAAAAGTATTACTATAAACTAAATTTCAGTCACCCCCCAACTCTATGGGAAGAGATGCCCAAGGAATCAAATTATTCATGAGAGATATAAAAAATTGAGGATCATCTCTTGTTGGTCCATAAATGGATCCCAGCACAACTTCAGTATGACCGAGGAGAACTTTAATTAAAACATACTTGCACTTAGTATCCATGATGGTATCCAACAAACGAAAAGGGACCCGGCATGCTATTAAAATTGCAACCCTTCCCTTCTGGGTATCTGGACCACATCCTATCACATCCTATCACCTGGCCTACCCAGGTCTGTCTAAAATGAAGAACCTGAGAAGAGGGTAAATACGTTCCCTGTAGAAAGGCCACGTCGGTATCTTACTTACTGAGGTGTAACAGTAATTTTGTTCTCCTCTTTGGAGACTGGGCGCCTGTCATATTCCAGGAACACATCCTATATAAAGCCATCAAATTGGCAATAGTACCAGAGAACTATCTCTATTTGTAGACTATCCAGATAGAATAACATGTGAATTCATTCACATATCTGGACCGAGTAGTACGGTATGGGCTGCATGCCCATTGGCTCATGCTGTGAACCAATGGGTGTGCAGCCCACGAAGCTGCCAGTCAGCGGGCGGCAGGGTGGGTGGTGGGTGCTGCCGCCCACCGCTGACGGGGAAGTGGCGGGGGCCAGTCAGTGGTCAGGGGTGGGGGTCCACTAGACCACCAGGGATATTGAACTTGAGGGTGTGCGTTAATGATGCCTGCGATTGGGCTCAGTGCGGTCCACTGGACCACCAGGGATATTGGACTTGGGGGAGTGTGCTTAATGATGCCTGAGATCAGGCTCAGTGCAGTCCTCTGGACCATCAGGGATATTGGACTTGGGGGGGATACAGTGATGCCCACGATCGGGGTGCATAGAGGTCCACTGGACCACCAGGGATACTGGACTTTTTTTCTCTTACAGGAATTCCCGTGATTGGGCTGCAGGGGGCGTCGGTCCCCAATAGCTGCTGCCTGGCAGGGGGCCAGGCACAAGTCATCGGGGATAGGCACACCTGCATGCTAATGGCATGCAAATGGGGCCGTAATGAGATGCAAATGGCCCCCTGTGCGCCTTGCATAACTTATGGCCCCATTTGCATGTCCTCGTTTGAATATCGCAGGTGCTGTGCATGGCGCAATGGCACTTGCGCCACCACATCTCCATGCTCCACTCTGGCCACTTGTGCTGGTGCAGTGCCACTGCACCATGCACAGTGGGGGTGGCCAGGGTGCGATATTCAAAGCTGCTGTGCCATACTGCAGCTCCATTGAATATCGCCCAGGCCACACCCCTGTGCAACAAAGTTGAGCTGCACCCAGGCTTGTGCCATAGCCTGATGCAGTTTAAATATCTAGGCCCAAGTCTTTATATGTGGATCTTCTGTAACTAGGATACCATTCCTTTTTTATACTTGTGCTATTAAGATACAACAGCACGATAAGCTCTGGTCATCCTTCTTACATGTCTTCCTGTTGACCACTAGATCTACACCAAAACCATTGCAGTATCTCATCGGGCATGAAACAGATTGGGAAACAACGATTGTGACCCTGGTAAAGCTTGCTCCCCTGAATCAAAACTATGCCAGGCTTTTTTAGCATACACAGATAGGTGCACTGGGTATTGCACTTTATATTTTATACTAGCCGCAATAAGCTTGGTGACCATAGGGTGGTATGCAGCTCTCCGCTGCCTAGTTGTCGCTGGTAAATCCTGGGCAAAGCGCAATGGTTGACCTTCCCATAATATTTCCTAAAGATCTCGAGTTTTAGCCAGGATATGAACCTTATCCAGATAATTCAAGAATTTTAGAATCAATGGTCTAGGTGGTTTTCCAATGGGTGGCTTAGGTCTAAGGGTATGATGTGTCCTCTCAATAACATATGTAGTGTTATTGGGGGAAGGCCCAGCAATCTTGTTTAACATCTTTTGCAAAAATAATATCAGTGCCGATCCCTCAGAGTCCTCTGGAAGGCAGAAAATGAGGATATTATTTAGGCGAATCTGGCCTTCCAGGTCCTCCAATTTAGACTCCATTCATTGTATTTTTTGCCTTAAGGCTGTAACCTCTGGCTCCATTTTTCTTTGCCAGGACTCTAGGGACTTGGTGTGGGCTGCCACTTCTGAAATAGCCCTAGTCGCCTCCGTAAGATCTCCCTGCATGGATTTCACTTCGGAGGTAATTTCTTGTAGTGCCATTTTGAAGGGGTGAAGTTCCTCCAAAAACCTCTTTTCTGTTAATGGAGCTGGGGTGGGCTGATTAGAAGAAGAGGAAGTGGCTGTTTTAGTGGCAATGCCAAGCTGCACCTTAGATCTTTTGGGCGCCTTCTCCGGAGTTTGTGATGGAGTATGCAGAGGCTGAGCTTAGCGCATCTCTGCCTCCATGTTATTGAAGTAGGCCACAGAATCAGAGAGGGCTATCCTAACTGTTCAGAATATCTTCCCAAATTCAGCATCACCTCACAGTGTCCCAGAGGCTATCCAAAAATGATATTTCAGATAATGTTACTGATCACGGTTAAATAGAGGTAAAAATTATACTGAGAACGGAAGATGAGACAGGAGCCAGTCTTCAGAGCTGCTAACCTGTCAGTGGCATCACGTGACCCCCACCCACCAGTTTTTCAACCAGTCATTGAATCCCATGGTGCTGAGTACCCTAGCCTCATCCATGCCATAGACAGGTAGCACTTCCAAGAAAGTTACCGTGTGTGCCACTTGTCTAAGGCCCCTCCCCAACTCCACAAACTCCTGTTGCACTGCTCTGATCCCATTCTCAGCCAGGTCATTCATCTCTAGGGGGATAATGACATCCAGTTCCCTTTCCCTTGCAGCTGCTCCCATGATCCTGAGGATTTGTTTGCTGTCCCTCCAAGCCATGGTGCCAAGCAGGCACCTTACCTCCCTTTCCCCTCCCTCCCTCAGTTCAACCCCCCTAACAATTGAGTCCCCCACCAGGAGTTGTTTTCTTCCCCTGTGGGGTCCTTTGCCACCCTCCTGTGGGTCTCCACTGTGTAGGTTCCCAGCATCCTCCCTGGTCTCCACTGTGGGTGCCTCTATAGAGGAACCATGCTCCACCAGAGTAGTGAATAAATTGTGGACAGGCACAACTGTAGGGATGCACCTCTGTTCCACCACCCTCACCCTCCTTGAGCTCACTGTGGTCTAACCATTCATCTTTCTTGGCAACCTCTGAGGTAGTGGCAGTGGCCTGGGTGGTGCCTGGGTGGGGGAGCAGGTTTCCTGAATCCTTGCCAGGTCAACATGGAGAAAAACAACCTCCTCCCTCAGACTAGAGAAGTGCCTGCAAATAGGGCAGAAAAGCAGTCTCCAGAATGTCTCCTGGAAGACTGCTTCTCAACAGCCAGTGCATTGCACCACGCCCCACATGTCTGTGTCCCTTCCTGTTACATATGCTTTTCTTTTGTTATTTTTTGTTCTTGTTTTAGTGTGTGCAAGCTTGTGAGTGTCTCTACCCCCTATTCAGTGTACTGTGGATTTAAGGATATGAACAGCTGTATGTTGTTAGCAGTTTTGGGGAAGTGATGTCAGAACCCCTACAGCTTAATTGTCAAAGCTCTCCTCTACCTCCAACTATCCTAAAATATCCTGCACTAGAAGGGCAGCATGTCAACAGAAAAATAAACCACAAAACTGCTGGACACACAAGGAAAATGAATATCTGATCATTTTCAGCAGTAACTAACAGTAACTTACCTGATACACCTGTTACTCCTTTTCAACCTGCAGCAGCAACACGTGGGGACCTGTGATGCAGCATAACCACCCAACCAGAGACAAATGCTGGTAAAAGCCCAGGAGACCTGTGGGAGATATGAGATATGTTCAGCATGCTCCTCTCACAAATCAATGAGCTAAAAGATCAAAATAATCTAACCAAATGGGACATAATACAAATCTCTCAAAGAATAGATGACAATGAGAGACACATAGTGGTGCAGGGCAACACAACCAAATGCATGGAAAGATGGATGGTTGAGCAAGACAGAATTATTCAACAACTAGCCGACAAGGTAGAAGACCTAAAAAACCGAGGGTGGCACAACAGTCTGCTCCCGGTGGGCTTTCTGGAAGGATCCGAAGGCCGGGACACTAACCTCTTTTTACAACAAATATTACCAAACTTACTACAAAATCAATGGCCTGCCACCCTGGAATTAGACAGGGCACACTGATCACTGCCCCCCCCCATTCCAAACCGGGACAATGATCTAGACCTATTCTGGTCAAATTTCTGAGGTTCCAAGTAAAGGGACAGATTTTATGGCTGGTCAAGGAGCAAGGGCCGCTGAAATGGCAGGGACAACACATCCAAATCTTCCCGGACATCTCACCATCCCTGTGTGAGCACCAGAGAGAATTTACCAGGGCTAGATATGCCCTTATGGCTACTATACAGGTTCACTATAGCCTCTGGTACCCAGCCATTCTTAGGATCGAGAAGAACGTGGTCCCCATTCCTTCTCTGACCCCAAAGTTGCAGAACGTTTCATTCTCTTGTCATGGCTGGAGGCCCAGCTTACAGACCAGCCCAGATTTCAGGACCATCCAGGCATGGATACCACTCCAGCACCAGAAAGTCCTCAGCCCACCAGGGCTACTGCAATAACAGGTGCAAGGCTTACATTGCAACCCCACACTGATACATGGCTCCCGATCTCTAGGAAACAAAACAGAGAAGAGTTGGGATGCCGAGGGAAGATCAACAGGAGCCCTGACCTGCCTGCTGCCTCACAAAGGAATGGCAGGCATTCCAGCGATGGAAACAGTGGCCACAACAAACCTGAAGGGGAGGACCCCAGAAACCGGTATTCTCCATTAACTCAGCAACAGCTAAGCCCCTTAGACCTGGAGCCTAAACCGCAGTGGTGCCGCACTACAGATCCACAGAATTGTGCCCATGGAGAGAAACACTCAGCCCCACTACACCAAAGCAATTAAAACTTACTGAGGGAGGACCTGAGCAGCTGTCCTCATACATGGCCATAGAGGTGGCTCCTGTTTCCTGTACTCTTGCCACAGAGTGAGGGGCTTCATGGCAGTATAAGAAGTGATGCCTGGCACTAGTCAGTGGACTTGCTAACAAAAATGGTGCCGATGCATTACCTAGGCCCATTTGTTTACTTTAGTTATGAAGCTTCACCCGTTGAGCTCCTCTTAAAGGGGCATGGAGGTTTGTTCTACCCATTTGGTGATTTTGAGAGCTAGACTTGTAATTTCTAAAGGGAAACCTTAGTGATCCTGCCTGAGGATATCTCCCAGCAGTTTTCTTTTGGCAAGCTTAAATGTTTTTAAAGGAATGTATGGTGGGTTGAACTATGTATACAAGGGGCCCACAACAGTAATCGCAGCATATAGATTACTTTCTAAGCAAGGGCCACCCAGGATACAAATTAAAAATATAAATGTGGTGGCATACAGAACAACTCCAATAGGGGTATACTGCATTTAGAGCTCCCTGGAATAGGGCAGCCGATAGCAAAAGAATTCAACCACCCGGGGCTCGATCGCGGCTCGACCCCACAGCAAGCTCAAGGTCCAGAGTTAAGAGTGAGCACTCAATTTTAATCCTTCCTTACTCTTTATTTTTTTCCCCTCCTGTTCATAAAGGTAAAGGCATGGGAGTAGCCTTGCGACACAGCCAAGGTCCGAACCAAATGTGTAAAGCAGGAATAAATGACTGGGAAAGGGAAACTAAAACCCTTAATTACCAGCACTCACAATTTATGCACACTGTTTGCACTTTAAGGGGGCACTGACTCTCTAACAATATCACCCTGAAGTGTACTGTGGTATTAGCACCTGTGAGCCCCCAGATGAAGGAGCACTGATTCACAATTTAGGGCCTCCACATTAACAGTAACACATTCACTATGCTGGAAAACCGTCACATGTAAGTGCAAGCTTACTTACTTGAAGGGGGGAGGGGCTATGCCCAAATGGACATCTGCACTTAATGACTTTAAGTGCTGACACACACCAGGATGTCTGATTCAAGAAAGAGAGACAGCTGAACCAGTTCAAAATGGTTTAGCAGAAGATACAGCATAAGAATTGTACATAGTTGCCCCAGTTGGGCCTGTTTCTGTTTTTGCTTTTGTTTATATGTGATTATATACTCACACCAGGACTCATTAATGAATCAGGTGATCAAGCTTATTGACAGGCAGAGTTTCATTTCTTGGTGGTCCCCCACTATACTGCAAGGCCCTCTATCAGATATCCTTTCCCACTCATATGATAAAATGACAGACCTAGTTTTCACATCTTGGCATGTTAAGAGGTTAAATTCACCAATCAAACTCAAACAGGTCACATCACATCTATCAAAATTGTGCACCAAGGTGACTTTCCTCCAGGAAATGAAACTCTCCCGTATGGAATCCTATAACATAATGAGGGACTGAGTAGGAACAGAGGTGCACAGTACTCATACCTCTGTCAAGAGGGGAGTTTCCATATTGCTGCAAAATCCCTCCCATGGACGTCAGCTCGCACTCAGAAGGATAAGGAGGGTAGATGGGTCATGCTACCTCTGTCAATGCTAGAAGACCCCCTAGTGTTATTAAATCTATATGCCCCTAATACCAACGAACTGATTTCCTTTGCACAACTATCAGAAGTGCTGGCCACTCTTACAGTACCTCCCAACATCTGCCCATATTGGTGGCCAGGGACTTCAATCTCACACAGGAACCCACCATGGAGAGATCGTCCAATTCCAGCAAATGACACATCAAAGCTAGGGCTGCTGGACAGCAAATGCTCTCAGAGCATGCCCTGGTAGATATCTGGAGGTTGCTGCACCCTGACATCAGGGATTACACCTTCTACTCCAATGTACACCAGTCCTTTAGTCGACTTGACTACTGGTTAGCTAATCCCCAGATTACCCCAGCAGTAATGGAAGCTAGGATTCACCCGAGGGTCATATCGGACCATGCGCTAGTAGAGGTAAAGATCAATTGGGGTCCTCCATCCCCTCAATCCGCTAACTGGCACCTGGATCCTCATCTGCTAAAAGACCCAGAATTCATCCCCTGGGCTAAACAAGAAGTCTCAGAATTTCTGTTGCACAACAATGACTCCAGTGTCTCAGACAGTATCCTATGGGAGACATTGAAAGCATATCTAAGGGCAGAATAACTGCTTATGCCCCAAATAGGAGGTGCCAAAGAGAAAGGGAGTGGCGAATCTAGAGGAGAGGCTTATGGTACTGGAAAGCAGGCACAAGGTAAACCCCAAGGCAGATCCAAATGAAATGCTCAACACCCGAGCAAAGCTAAATGTACACTATGCCAAGAAAGTGGAACTTGCCGTAATACACCTCAAGCACACCTTCTGGGAAGAGGGAGTGAAATCTAGCAAAATCCTTGCCTACCACCTCAGAAAACAAATGGTGGAAAGATACACCCCAGGACTAACCAACTTCAAGGGGCAGACTAGAACCTCCCAAGAAGATATATCCTCCATCATGTCCAAATTCTATTTAGATCTGTATACATAAGCTAACCCCCTGAATATTAAGGAGATACCACAATTTCTAGCCTCCCTCACCCTCCCCAAAATCTTGCCCTCACAGTCCCTGGAGCTAGATAGACCAATGGCATTAGAAGAAATAGAAAAAGCTGTCCTTAGCCTGAATTAAAACAAATTAACAGGGGAGATGGCTTCCCCATAAACTTCTATCAAGGGATCAAAGAGGTTATAACCCTGCTTCTACGAAGAGTCTACACACACTCCCTCTCAGCCCAAAAACTGCCCCCTCACAAAAGGAAGCAGCGATTACAGTCCTTGCAAAGAAAGGCAAAGACCTTCTCCTCCCAGCCAAATATCACTGGGAGCATGTCAATTCATTCCTGTCAATTCACTACTGGAAAATATGCTCCCGACAATTGGCACACACTGTTTTCATTCCTGTCTCATCTAACTCCCTGTCAATTCACTCCCTGTCCTGTTTTTAAACTTTAAATACCTTCTACAAATGTATATAATACTGTTCATTTAAAAAATGTTTAAAATACATGTAAAGAAGTTTATATTTACCAGTTCTGTCCATCATTCATCGGCCAAGTGACATAAGCCGAGTTCCATTCAGTAGTGTCACCGTGTTAATAAGTCAGAGACAACATCAGTCCTGAAGCAGAGCTTCCCATCCTTTTAAAAACAGCATCTTTATTTCAGGTAATCAGTTAAAAATTCAGGTGTATTTCTTTTTAAAATCCAGTGTATCACTGTGTTCTCTGTCAGTACTCGAAACAGTGTGCTACCCCCTCAGAGAAATTCCTCCATTGTGCATTTTGAGCACTTTTCAATAATCTGCTCCAGCCTTGATGCATTGTCCTTGTAGACTCTTTCCGAAGAATATCTACCTCCCTTTTCCTTTGTATGCCCTTTATGCCCTCTATGAATTTCCATAATGTTGGATGTGACATGCAGAGTATTGATTGCATTCCTCTATGAAATGCTTCAACTGCATTATTTGTTTTTGATCTTTTTCCTTTTACTGTGTCACAATGAATCCAAAGTGTGATTGGAAACTGTGGTTGTTTGCACCCATTGCCCCTTCTGTTCCTCTTCCTGACCCAGGTGACTTCAAAATAATTGATTATTTGCTCCATCTCTGCAGGGAACACATTCTAAGACTCATCTTTAATATCCTCAAAATGAGCCACAACCTGGTGGGGAGGCTAGAATGCGAGGGTTGGCAGATAGCAACACTTAATGCTAAATTCGCTATCCAGTGCATACTTTTGCCCAAGCCCTTCTGTCTGAATCTTTCTGTAGATGCACTGGGTAAAGTGAAAGAAGCAGCAAACTTGTCTTGTTTTGGGAAAAAACAAATTTGAAGGCTTGGAGTGTAGCTTTTTCAAAGTCTGTCATAACTACAAACAGGTCTAGTCTTGGGTTAAGTTCTTTAGGACTCAAAAGAAGTCTTTCATAAATCTCTCTGTGTTTTCCTGGGAGAAGTGCAAAAATTACAGGTTGCATACAACCTAGCCATTCACCAATAATGACATACATTTGAGTAAATAGGGGCAGTGCCACACCAAATGTACCATCGTCAAACCAGTGCTTACACTGCTCAAGGAACTATAAATTACTTTCTGTGCCAAAGACAAGAATTCAGTCTGGCCCAGAACCATTGTCATATAGAAGAAAGTAAACTTCTGTCCCCGAACTGCATTTAAAGGTGCGGTAATAATCAGGTATGATGATATCAGTCAATTCTCTGTGATTTGGTGGGGCACCATGTACACAAACGCGCTGTATTGTGCACTTAATGTTTCTGTCAACCATTGTCCCTTGTGCAGCCAAAGACATGTTATCCTTACAATGGAGCAGAGCCTGTGCAGTGGTATCCTGACTGCTTGCAACAGTCCTTCACCTGGTTTATAGCCTCACCTCTCTCCACTGCAGCTGGATCAGGAGCATGTGAGTGCTCACTAAATGTGGAAATAATTGTTGGGTTATCATTACTGGCAGTGTGAACCTGGGCATTACATGTTTTTTGGTTTTTTCACAACCAGTTCACATTGCCAAATTGCCTTTCCATTATATCCCCGTTTATGATGGGTGTAAATATAGTTATTACTGTCCACCAGCTTCTTTTTGTTACGTTCTGATAGAATAAACTTTCCTTCCATAATGACGACTGACAACTGACAAAGTACTGTAAAAACTATGCAGCTTTTAACTAGGCAGCTTTATAACTTTCCAGAAAATCTGGTTGCACTAATTAACACTTTAATTTCATAAGCGTCAAGGTGGCTGCAGCATACAGCGTTCTGGTTACCTGCCTGTACAGATTGGCACTGATTGGCACTGTGATTGCATACAGCATTCAGGTAAATTGGAATGGATGCAGCATTCAATAATAATGAAGAAAAGGTAAACTGTGGTGTGGGATTGGGAGTGGGAGCAGGTTGCCGGGGAGTGAGAATTGCTGGAGAGAATTGACGAGGGAGAGGGTCATCGGGAGTGAGTTGACTGGGAGCAAAAATGCAGCAGCAAATTGACATAGACCTAGTATCAATCAATCAATCACTTTATTTAACCAGGCAGTATCACCCTATCTCCCTTATAAATGCAGATGTTGAAGTCCTAGCCAAAATCTTAGCAACCAGATTAGATCCGGTACTCCCCAACCTAATAACCCCTCCCAGGTCAGGTTCACGTGGGGAAGGCTATGTTCCGACCATCTCAGAATGTTTCTCCACCTCAGCCAACTGGTGAAATCTCTCCCTACCCCAGTGGAGGACTAACAATTAATTTTGAGAAAGTGTTTAATTCAGTGGAATGAGAGTACCTATCTGAAGTCTTGAAACACCGAGGAATAGAACCCTTCTTCCTCACCTGTGTGCAAACGATTTACTCATCACCTATGGCAAGAATCCTAACTAATAGCACCCTATCCCACCCCTTCCCACTAGCCTGAGACACCTGACAGGGATGCTTGCTGTCCCCACTTTTATTCCCATTGGCAATGGAACCCTTTTCAGCAGCACTTAAGGCAAATTCTGATACCGAGTTCATTCGGGTGGAAACAGAAAAATACATGTCCCTCTAATATGCGGATGACTTGCTCATACTCCTCTGTGATGCCCCCAATACAGTGATAATACTTTGCCAAATGCTAGACAAATTCATGAGTATGTCAGGACCTAAGATGAATCATAACAAGTCCAAAGTTCTGGCTTTTAACCACCTATGTAAGGCAGCAATGTTCCATAACACTAACTGGAAGTGGGCACCAAATGTCATTGCATATTTAGGCATTCACATAACCCCAAAAATATCAAATATATGCAAAGCCAACTTCACTCCATTGCTAGCATCCCTTAAGGCAGACATCCACAGATGGCAGGAATTGCACCTCTCACTAATCAGATGAATCACAGCCCTCAAGATGATGTTAACACCTAAAGTGCTATACTTGATGGCCCACATCCCTATCTGCATTCCTGAAATCTAGTTCCACAAGCTCAACAAACTCATGGGACAGTTCCTATGGGAAGGGAAACACCCATGGATCAGCAGGGCAAAATTATGGAAACACTCACGAGAAGGGGGTTGGGGCCTGCACAGTTTTGTTCATTATCATATAGCCTTCGTCTCAGCACAGACACTGCATTGGTGCCCACAAAGAGAAGAGGCGCCTCACCAATGGGTGTATACTGAAGGGCACTTAATAGGATCAGCAACCCCCTGGCACCTATTATATAACAATCCACCAAACAATATTTTGATCTACCCCACTATTGCCCTATCCATGTTTTATTGGAAGAAAGTCAGGAAGGATTTACACATCACAGGTATGCCACCACAATGGGTGCCCCTATGGGATAAACTGATGTTCACAGTGGACTGCAAGGCAATCCACTGTCCCACATGGCAGTGGGCAGGGATCAAGATGGTGCAAGACCTCTGTATCACAGGGCAACTAACACTGGTGACCTTTCAGGACTTAAAAAGCCTCCCATCAATTCCCACAAACAGATTTCTGCGGTACCTGCAGATCAGAGCTGCATTTATGCCATATACATGCTAGGTACTCAAGCAACAGGGGGACAACAAGATATGGCAGTACACAAAGGTAAGGCAGGGACTATATACAGACCGTTTAGGGATGAGGGGCCATCCACCACAGAACATAACAGAGCGGAATGGGAAAAAGAACTAAATATGCCCAGAACAGTACAAAGCTGGCAGACATGTTGGTCCAGAGCCCATATGGCCAGCAGGGACACAAAAGCACAGTTGACCCAACTGAAAATCTTGCATAGATGGTACAGAACCCCAGCCTATCCACATCAACAAGGAGTTCTATCAGATAATAAATGCTTGAGGTGTAATGATAGCATTGGATCCCTTTCCCACATTCTGTGGTCATGCACCAAAATTAGACCCCTATAGGACCAGGTAACTCAGTTTTGTCAACAGATACTTTGTCCCTCCTGTGATATTGATGCACCCTTTGCTAGCTTAAGGATATCCTCCACCCCCAACAGGGTCACATGACCCAGTTACACCTAAGGATAGCGGCCACCATAGTAGTAAAAAGATTATTCTTCAGGAACTGGAGGATGACAAATGTGCCCACATTCAAGGAATGGCTCCAAGTGGTCAGCTAACTAATCACATTGGAACGGATGCCCCATGTAGCCATAGGTCAATTGCCCAAGTACAAAGATGTCTGGTCAATTTTCCTGCAAATACAGAATATAAATGGATAAACAAGCATTACTAACTGGTCAGACAAGGAGTTAACATGATTTGTTGCACACTCCTAGAATATTTGTGTTAGTACCATCTGCTTAGGATGATGACCATTGCCTAATGTATCTCTGTGCTTGCTTTATACTATGATGAAAAAATATGTATAATGTATAATAGTACTGGTATGTTCATTGTTTCTGTACTGTTTAAAGAGCTACTGGCAGCTCAAAGAAAACTTGAAAAAACACAATAATTAGGTACAATTTTGCTTGCATTAAATTTATATTTTATATATTTCTCCTCCCCATAATTTATTACTAAATAAATGTTTATGAATATATGATTGTTGTCCCTTTGAGTTCATCTGCCTCTATAGTTTACTCCCTACTTCAAGTCATAATCGTCTGTTGTGACATCACAATTTGTTGCCATGGGAGTAACTGTGAGGTCACAAGCAGTGCTCTATGACTTCAGGTAGGGAGAAAGCAGCAGGAATAGATGAACTCTTCAGGAGCAAAGACCACGTTTTCATGCAGATTACCTACTAAATATTGGGGAGGAGGAATACAGAACTAATGAGAAATATAAGTTGGACAGTGCCTAATAATTATGTTTTGCCAAAGTTCTCATGAACATGTCACCAACTGTTTAATGGACCACTGTACTGTCCTTATTATTTTTGTTGTAAGTTTGAAAAATGTGTCAAAATATGTAATGTTATAAAAAGGGGCTAGAGCACTGAAATGCAGCCTGTTTGTTCTTTCTCACTGGATGAAATTCCCACCCACCTTCATAAATGCAGGATCAGACCAGTCCCAGTGCTGTAGAGGGCTGAAGTTCTGTAATGTGTCTTACCTCTCCCATGCTGGTGGTACTATGAGAAAAGGGTGACTGTAAAAGGGAGAATATCAAAAAGGGCAACAATATAAGGGCACCTACCACTTGGGCGATGGACAACTAGGGTGACCAGTCAAATGGCAAACAGGCGACTCATTGCAGAAAAAAAAAGTGCACGCCATACAGACCGAAACAGCAAGTAGCACAAACACCAGGAAAAGCAGAATGACAGCCCAAACAATTTATTGAGTTGCCGCACTCAGCCAAAGACACACACTGCAATGACTGCAATGGAAAACTCCAGCCTAGTAAACCCACAGCAACAGGACAATGTACTTGTACCATGCAAAATCCATGATTCACCTCACAAGCAACACCTGTCACAGGGGACAACAACCCAGTCCAACACAAGCTCCCCATAAAAAAACATCATGCAGCACAGCTGGCTCCTGCTGCAGCTCATCTCTCATGAGTGCAGCTCCCACCAATTACCTGCCACAAGTCACAGCACAACATTAACATATACAGGGAGCTTCATGCCCTTCACTCCCCACACTAAATATAAGCATCCTCTATGTTGCAGCCAGAACCACACAAGTGGCATCAGGAGGGCAGACACGCTCAAATGACTCGGCGGTCTTGTCACACTCGCCCATGTTGCTGTCTCACTTTTTCATTCATCCATATGCAGTTGCCCTTATTACAGCGTTCTTATCACCAGACACCCATGTGGGTGACCAGAGTTGGAAAACGAGATCAAATCATTAGGGTTCAGCCAGGGAGGGAGGACAGGGAGAGGATTGAGTGACCATTAGGCAGTTCTCCTCTCCCGGACTGGGGAGGTAAGCCTTCCCTTCTCTTGGCTACCACTGGGCAAAGGTCTGGTGGTAGTGCCAATGTTTGGGGGAGGGCTGATGTTACATCAGGTGGGTGGAGCAAGGATGGTGGTTTTAGTGTGCATGCATGCCTCCACTCACATGCTCAAAACTGTGTTTGCCATAGCCCTGGGATATCATGGGAGAAAATGGAAAATTGGTTGATGCAGGGCATATGAAGCCCTGCCTGCATGCCTCTATTCCATGCTGCCACCTTGACACTTGGTCCAAAGTGGATGAGAGTCACTGGGTGGGGAGAGGATGACTCTCCCCTTCCTGGCCTTACCACGTGGGCAATCCATGGAGATCTCAGGCTCTATGGTTCAGGGAAGGTGAGAGCACTGGATAAGAAGAGTCATGGACTGGGCTGAAGAGCTCACGTGCAAGCAACCAAGACTGGAGAAAAGGCTTTATAAAAAAAGAAATATATAAAATTAAGGTCAGAAGGGCTGAGAGTTTAGGTAGGGAGCCTGTTGCTCCAAAAGTAGGGATTGCCTTTGGCTCAAGGAGGAATTTTCCTGTTTTTTCCCATGAGATTATCCTGGTTTCTCACCTCCTGTGTGCTTCTTTGCTGACAAAGTGGCTTCCATCATGGCACATGTCTCCTCCTTCAGCCCAGTTTTTACTGGGGTAATCAGTCTTCTGGGAGACATTTGCCTTGTTGGTCTGAGTTTCAGCCGGTTTCAGCAGAGGAGGTTCGTGTGCATCCCACCACCTATGCCTTGGATCCAGAACCAATGTGGTTTACTGGCTGGATCCTGTATTTGTCGAGATCATCCAGGGGTCACTAAGAGAGGAAATTTTTCCCACCCTTCTGAAAGAGGCTGTGGTGAGACCCCTCCTTAGGAAACCTTCTATTGACCCCAACGTTCTCACAAATTATAGGCCTGTCTCTAATCTTCCATTATTGGGGAAGGTTATTGAGAAGGTGGTGGTTGACCAGCTTGTGGAATGCCTGGAATCACTTTCCACCTTTGAACCATCTCCAGTCAGGTTTTCAGCCTCAGCACAGCACAGTACTGAGATGGCTCTGGTCTGGGTAGCACATGATCTTTTCATGGTGATGGACCGAGGGCACTATACCATTCTTGTGCTCTTGGACTTTCCTCTGCATTTGACATGGTTGATCACGAGGTACTGCTGGATCAACTGCAGACATATGTGGGCACTACTGGTACTGTTTTGTGTTGGTTTTGCTCCTATCTCACAGGTCAATCACAGCGAGTAGGTCTCGGAAATTTTTCCTCAAGTTTTTTTGTGCTGTTCTGTGGGGTCCCACAGGGTCCATTTTGGCACCTCTGCTGTTCTCCATGTATATGCTTCTGCTAGGAGGGATCATTAAACAGCACAATCTGGGTTTTCACTGCTATGCAGATGACACCCAGTTGTACCTGTCTTGTGCTCCCGATGACCTCTCTGCCTCACATACACCGAATTGCTGTTTGGCCAAGATTAATGACTGAATGTCTGTAAACTGGCTGTGTCTTAACCATGCAAAATTGAGGTTATGGTGATCGAACTGGGTCATGGGAGTGTCTTCACTGATGGGAGGCGGCCTCCTCTTATAGAGGATGACTGTCCTGTCTCTGTGATTAGAATGGTAAAGGACCTGGGTGTAATCCTGGATGATCAATTGGATCTGCAAAAACAGGTTGCATCAGTCATCAGGACTGACTTTTTCCATCTTTGAAATATAGCCAGGATCCACCCATTCCTGACTCCCCAGGACCTGGCTATGGTTATCCATGCCTTTGCCACCAGTTGACTTGATTACTGTAACACCCTATGCCAAGGGGTATCTAGAGGTTTGATGCATCGCCTGCAGCTAGTGCAGAATGCTGCTGCCAGGTTGTTGACAGGGACCATGTCACTCCTGTTCTGCGCTCTCTGCATTGGCTGCCTGTGAGGGCATGTATCACCTCCTGGATCATTGTATTGTCTTACAAGGCCCTATGTGGTTTGGGAAATGACTACCTAAAAGAGCTCCTGATTCCATACTCCCTGGTCTTCCCCCTAAGCTCCACCAATGCTGACCTGCTGGTTCTTCTGCCCTCACATTTAAAAATATCTCAAGACAGGGCCTTTGGAGTAGCTGCCCCACTCCTCTGGAACTCCCTCTCTCCACATATTAAGGTGGCCAGCTCGGTGGAGGCCTTTAAAGCCTCACTCAAATCTTATTTATTTGGAAAAGTCTATGACTTAATCTGATTTTATGTTGATTTTCATTTTTTTTATCCTCTTTTCTTGGTGATTAAATGCTTTTTATTGCATTTTTTTATTTAAAGCACTCTGAGCCTTTGGGTAGGGCACTATGTAAATAAAATTTGCCTTGCCTTGCCTCCTCTAACAGGATATTGTTAGGGTGGTAAGACAGGTACATCACAGTCATGTTCATGTTGTGGCATAGTAGTAGTAATGAAAGTAGTGTAAAAAGAGGGTAAAGTGGGAACCTGCTACTGACATAGGTAGGTTCTTCTTAAGGAGGAGAGGCCCTGATGATGGAGAGCCCTAGGAACCAGTCAGGGGATAGCCTTTTTGGGTTTTTGCCTTTATGTGTAGTGCCCTCTGATGGAGAGGAGTGCATGTTACATGGCTCAGGAGCCACTTCTAATGCCTCAGAAGCCACAGTTTCTTTGGATGCCTTGCCCTTTCAAGTCCACCCAGAGTGTGACATGTGGGGTAGGTGGACTGAGCAGTTGATTGTTCAGACCATCATAAACAGGCTTGCTGACACACCCAAGCTATGCGCATCATAGAAACATAGAATTTGATGGCAGATAGGGACCACCTGACCCACCTAGTCTGCCCATTTCCCTACCTAATGGATACGCTGAAGATCCTAGTTAACCAATAGCCTATTTCCTCCTACCCCCACTAGAATTGCCTTATGTCTGTCACATGCATTCCTGAATTCCCCCACTGTTTTTGACTCTACGCCCTCCTCAGGAAGGCTGTTCCATGTATCCACAACCCTCTCTGTGAAGAAATGCTTCCTCACATTCCCTCTGAGCTGTCCCCCCTCTATCTTCAAATTGTGCCCCCTTGTTTTTGCATATCTCTTTTTCTGAAAGATGCTACCCTCTTGGACTTTGTTGATTCCCTTGAGGTATTTGAAAGTTTCTATCATGTACCCCCTCTCCCTCCTTTCCTCAAGGCTATACATCTTTAGTTCCTTTAGTCTCTCTTCATATGTCTTCTGATGCAGACCCTGCATCATTTTGGTTGCCCTCCTCTGGACAGCCTCCACCCTGTCTATGTCTTTGCATAGATGGGGTCTCCAGAACTGTACACAGTACTCCAGATGGGGTCTTACCGACTGTCTGTACAGAGGGCCAACAACTTCCTGTTTTCTACTGGTGATACCTCTCCCTAGGCATCCCAGTATCCCCCCAGCCCTCCTTACTGCCTTCTCACATTGCTGGCCCACCTTTAGGTCGTCTGATATGACTACCCCCAGGTCCCTTTCCATTTTTGTTGTCAGTATCTCAACCCCCATTGTGTACTCTTCCCCTGGGTTTTTGTTTCCCAGGAGCATTACTTTGCACTTCTTTGCATTGAATCTAAGCTGCCATACATTTGACCATTCCTCCAACCTTGCCCAGTCCCTTTTCATCCTTTCCACCCCACCTTGTCTATCAACCCTGTTGCAGATCTTTGTGTCCTCTGCAAAGAGACATACTTTCCCTTCCAGTCCCTCTGCAATGTCACTTATAAATACATTAAAAAGGACTGGCCCTAGTACTGAACCCTGTGGTACCCCACTAGTAACCCTATTTTCTTCACTGTGGACTCCATTTACGATTACCCACTGTGTCCTGTTGTCCAACCAGTGTTTTACCCAGTCTACCGCCCTAGGACCCACTCCCAGGCTGGCTAATTTGTTTATTAATCTTTTGTGTGGGACTGTGTCAAATGCCTTGCTAAAGTCTAGGTAGGCCATGTCCATAGCCCCTCCCTGGTCTACTGCTTTGGTCACCCGGTCAAAGAAATCAATTAGATTTGTCTGACATGACCTTCCCGCTGCGAATCCATGCTGCCTTGGGTCCTGTGCCCCACTGGCCTCTAGGTACTCAACAATTCTTTCCTTCAGAAGTGATTCCATCATTTTTCCTACCACTGAGGTCAACCTGATAGGTCTGTAGTTTCCTGCCTCTGTCTTGCTCCCACTTTTGTGAAGGGGAATCACATCTGCCCTCCTCCAGTCCTCAGGTACCACCCCATCCTCCCATGATTTATTAAAAAGGGTAGTCAGTGGTGTTACATATCTTCCCTTAATTCTTTTAAAATTCTGGGTTGAGGGGGTCACGTGATGGCAGCCTGAGCGTCGGCAGCATACTCCCGGAGCTCCGCCACTCGCTTCCTATTTTTGGCTTTCATTAAAATATTTTATCAATCGGAGCCTTTATAATACAATGGAGTGGGTCGTCTTAGCGAGTAAAATCGACAGCCCGATCTTTAATATGGAGGCATATGCAAAAAAGTTGCGGCCAAAGCATTCGCTTCCACAAACCCCAGAAAAACAGAAGGCCTCAAAGTGAGCAAAGCAGCAGGCCGCCAGCCTATAGAACTTGCCTACCGCAGATGCTCCACTTTCTGAATCGAGATTTCTTGAAATAATGCAGCCTCTTCAGACATCTATGACATCCATAGCCGAAGATATGCAGGAAATTAAGAAATCAGTTGATACTCTGGCACGGAGGATGGGTGACGTAGAAGTTAAGATCATTTCATTGGAAAACAAGCAATCCGGGAACGACACAAAATTGGTCCTTATGAAGCGGAGAATAAAAAAATTAGAGGAAAAGCTAGAAGATCTAGAAGGACGCAGCAGAAGAAGCAACCTGGTAGTTATTGGGATCCCTGAAAGGAGGAGGGAATGCCCTGTAGCTTTTCTTCAAAAGTTTTGCTGCAAAGTCGCAGGTTCTCCCCCCGGGGGGGCGAATACATACTAGAGAGGGCTCATCGAGCCTTGCGCCCACCACCCACACAGGGCCAGCCTCCCAGACCTCTAATTATGAGGTTCTTAAACTATCTGGATAAGCAGCACGTTCTGGCCAAGGTAAGAGGGATGAAGGAGCTGTCATGGGAGGGCCAGCAGATATGAATCATTCAGGACCTGCCCCACTCAGTGAGGGTGAGGCGACAAGAATTACACCCGATTGTGGCTAAGCTTATTGCAGCATCTAAGGTATATAAAGTCAGATATCCTGCCACATTAATGGTTTCTTATGAAGGGAGATGGTTAACGTTTGACTCCTACTCGCAGGCCCTACAGGAATTGCAGCGTCTTTTCCCGGACCTCTTCAAGTGAGGACACACTTCATTCACCTCTATATTGACTGACTTTCTGTCTGGAAATGCCTGGCTTTTAGTCCAGATTCAGAAGTATTCAAGTGGATATTTTGCAAACATTCTGACTTGGTTATACGAATTTTTTTTTTTTTTTTTTTACTATTGGATATCCCCTCCTTTCAAGATAGTTTATCGTCTTTTTATTGTGGAGTATATAACTACAGTCGGCTTTACTGGCACCTTTGGAAACTGCTTTATTTTTGAAGAAAGGCCTCGTCGTACATAACTACTCATGTGGATATAGAGCTGCTGCTTAAAGTTCACTGCTTTGTACGGAACTGATGGTGGACCCTTATATCAATAGCGAGACGCGGATATATTATTGATGACAGAGGATCACAGGAAGGCTGCTATTTTCACTTGGATCTGGTCAAATAGCCTTTCCTTTGTGTGCAGATGCAGGAGGGCTGAACTCTTTTATAAAATGTACAGAGGATGCGCTTACCTCATATCCTCCCAGTTTTTTTTTTTTTTTTTTGTTATGCTAATATAGGATCTGTGGGCAACTGATTACTAAATTGATCCTGTTATGGACCTACAAAGCCCGCCCGGAGAGGGCTTTCTTTAATTTGATTATCTCTTTAATTAGATTATTTTTTACTTAGGCGATGGGCAGTCCGGGGCTGTTGGGTCTATTTCTGACCTAGCAAGCTTAATTGTATTTTCTCTTTTTTTTCAGTGGGTGGGGGCTCCGGAGGTAGTACTGGGTATGTTGGGCTGTCCGAAGTAAATCATGTGGGTGTATTTGCCTTAGAGAGCAGTTTTTGGAACTGGGGATGTGTAACATGGGGAGGGGGCACTAGGAAAACATATCTTATTGAGTTAGGGTGGGTTGGTCTTTTAGAATTAGAGTATGTTTGGGATATCGGGGGATAATCAAGGTTACGAGATAATTGGAATGTATGTATATATCCGTTCAGAGAGTCTGTAACAGCATTCTTGACTTTTTACCAAGTACTCCAAGATACTTCCTACATCGTCCCTCTAACAACGCAGTTAACTACTATGAGTCATATTTATAAGATTGTTAGTTGGAATATTAGGGAGCTAAGGATAGGGTCAAGAGACAAGTGGTCCTAAGACACCTTCCCCATTTGGGAGCACAAATTGTTTTCTCCAGGAGACCCATCTAAAAAGTGACCTTCACTTTTAGAAGAGCATGGTGGCCCAGGTCTTTGGGGCTGGGGCCTCGACCAAGAGAGCAGGGGTTGCCATACTTGTCGCTAGAGGTGTCCCTTTTAAACTAATGAATGAGTGTTGGGACCCCGAAGGTCGCTATGTATTTGTACATGCCCTATTCGCATCACAGCCAATTTTATTAGGCTCTATTTATGGTCCTAACAGTGATTCCCCTTCCTTCTTTATGAACCTATTACGTCAGGTAGTGTCTGATACCTATAAAATTACGATTATCGGAGGTGATTGGAATTTGCTGCTCCAAAATGATTTGGACAGGTCATATAATGGGAGACGGGTCTATCCTGCAAAGAGGCCCTGAAAGATTTTATTAATAAGGCAGCTTTAGTCGATGTTGGCGTATATTTAACCCTGGGATATGACAATATTCCTTCTATTCACCAGTACATAATTCTCACTCAAGAATTGACTATATTTTAGTCAGCTCATTAGTGGTTTCCAACATGATACAGGTGGACATCTCCGCCAGAGTAATATCAGACCATGCCCCGGTGAGTGTGACATATAGGCCATCCCCAGAGATTAGACGCTCACCACAATGGAGACTAAATTGCCAAATTTTATAAGAGGAGTCCTCTTTGATGGTCCTAAGGGACTTTATTAAGCACTTTTTAGCGGACAATCAGGATTCAATAGACCAAAGAGACCTGATTTGGGCCGCCCTAAAGTGTTCCTTAAGGGGAGAGTTAATTAAGATCGCTTCCAGGAAGAAACGGGTTCAGAGGGACAAGCTAGACTCTCTTTTAACCTCTATTAAACAAATTGAGTCCGGTTTATCCCGGAGTTCACCCGATTCCGAGTGGGTTAGGTTACATCAATTGCAGGCGCAGTACTCGGGATTAGTTTTACACCAAGCTGATCTGGCACTTTCTCGGGCGAGGCTCCAATACTTGGATATTGGGGAGAAAGCTGGGAAGCTCCTCACTATGCGTATATGGCAGCTCGATTCGGCTCATTATATTGCGGGCGTCCAGTCACTGGTCAGAGCGATCAGGTTTGCACGGATCCGGGGGAAATGTCTAAGGCTTTTGGGGCATACTTTCAGAAACTATATGCGGAGGCTCCTGAATCCAAACCCTTAGTGGCAGAGGTTACTTCATATCTGAACTCAATTACTCTCCCAAAACTAACAGAAGCTGACTCCGAGGGCTTAAGTGCCCCAATTTCTGTCCTTGAGATACACCAAGCCATTCAACAGATGTCCCCTGACAAGTCCCCTGGACCTGATGGGTTCCCTAGCAATTTCTATAAGGCGTTTCTCCCAAACATATCCCCAATCTTATTAGATGTCTTTAAATATTGGTTTAATTATGGTATCTCTGACCCAAACTTCCTTGAGGCAACAATTTCTTTAATCTTAAAACTGGGTAAGGATCCCTCCAGTATGGATAGTTATCGCCCTATATCTCTCCTTAATACAGATATTAAAATCTTGGCGAAAATTCTTGCTAACAGAATGTCCAAAGTTATGGATAGGCTGGTTAGCAGGGAACAAGTGGGTTTTATGAAAGGGAGATTACCTCAAGATCATCTAAGGAAATTGTTACACCTCATTGCAGAGGCCAAGGAATCTAAAATCCCAGCAGTACTCCTCTCTCTTGATGCCGAAAAGGCCTTTGACCGGGTGTCCTGGGATTTCCTGTTTGCCACCCTGTCGGCCTTTGGCTTACCCGAGGAATTTTTAAGATGGGTTAGAATTCTGTATTTCTCTCCCTTTGCTAGAGTCAAATGTAATGGAGTATTGTCACCGGTCATTAAGTTAGAGCGAGGTACCAGGCAAGGTTGCCCCCTGTCCCCATTGTTATTTAATCTGTATTTAGAGCCTTTTCTGTGAAGATTAATGGGGAACCCGCTAATTAAAGGTATACATGTAGGGGAATCTAGTTATATATGTTCAGCTTACGCTGATGATGTGTTATTACATATTGAGAATCCAGGGATCTCCATACCAGCCATCCTGGAGGAAATAAACTGTTTCTCCAAGGTATCCCATTATAAATTATATCGTTCTAAGACTAAAATTTTCCCCTTAAACCATTACGTCAGAAAAACAGATTTACAGGCTTTGGGTCTTGGCTGGGAATCCAAATCCTTAACATATTTGGGTATTGGTATTAGCACAAGTCTCTCCTTGATGATTAAAGATAACTTAGGTACTCTAGTTCAAAATATTTCGGGAGACCTAAATAGATGGCGCCTGATTTCCCTGTCTTTGTGGGGTAAGTTTAACCTCCTAAAAATGAATGTTCTCCCTAGGCTATTATATCCTCTGGGGATGCTTGGGGCCTACCTCTCAAGGAAATGGTTTACAAATCTGCAGAGGATTTTTAATTCCTTTCTGTGGCAGGGGAAAGGAACCCATAGATCCTACTTTAATTTGACAGCCCCAAAATTCAAGGGTGGGCTAGCTGCCCCATCTTTATTTCTGTATTATGTTGCGCAACATGTCTGTAAGCTGAGCTTGTGGAATAACGTGCACAGGCATTTGGACTATCTACCCTTGTGGCTTGACATAGAACACAATTTGGTGAAGAAGATGAAGAGCTCTCTATATGCCCTTTTATTTGTCCCCCATCTATTATCCTCAGGCTCCTAATGAACAATCCTATGGGTTGGTCCCTCAAAGCTTATCATCAACTGCAACGTTATTTTGGAGTTAAGTGGCGGCTCTCGGATACCCAGCCCATTTTTTAAAACTTACAAATTAAAGTGGGAGGTACTGCGGTACCTTCAGCCTTTTGGCCGCAGATAAGCCATTTCTCTGTAGCGGACTTTTGGGAACAGGGTAACCCACACTCATTCGATTTCCTAAAGAGGCGTTATGGTTTTGCTGACTGTCACTTTTTAAGTGGTTACAGCTAGTAAAGCCTTAGTTCAGGTGTTTCCTCAGTCTCCTCACCGGGCATGGCCGAAAAGTATCGACTCCTATTGAGGGTTGCTGTTCAATCACATGCAGTCTCTAAAGTTTATAAGCTGCTCCAGGAATGGGATCACAGGCTTCCTCGGTATTTGTTATTATTGGGTAAGAGGTTGAATTTCCGGGACACTCGGATGTTTGGAAAAACTCTGGAATACTATGTATACGTACATCAAACAAGATAGGCTTAGGATGGTTCACTTCAATATCATGCATCAACTCTATTTGATGCCTACTCATCTTTACAGACGCGTATGGGACAGTTCACCCTTTGCTGGAATTGCAAAAGGAGGAAGGCACTTTGTATCACATGTTATGGTCATGCCCGGTGATCTGGGTTCTTTGGAGTGCCATTAGCAGAATCTTGGACCCTATCCCTGGCTCAATTAGCATGGACACCCCCGAGATCTGTTTATTATATTCTTTCCCTGCGGCCACTTCTAGGGCTTGGAGAGCGCGAGTATCTCTGGTCTCAGCTGTTATGAAGCTGTTAATTTTAAGACACTGGTCGTCTGACAATTCTCCATCCCTATTAGAGTGGCATCGGGAATGTACCCTAGCATTGCAGCTGGAGAAACACATTGCTTATATGCGGGTAAAACAAAAATACTATACATCCTTTTGGGGCCCCCTAGATTTCTTTCTTATGACTTGGAAGCCGAGAACCTAATCACTATATGAACAGATTGATTAAATTTTTACTCCTTCTTTTTTTCTTCTCGTAACCTTGGGGGCTGGGGATGGGGGGAGGGCAGTAGTTTGGTCTATGTTTTATATATATCATCAGAAAGTGCGTTGAATGTAATATTGGATCTAATGGTTGTGACTTTGCGCTTTCAGTTTAACACTTCATTATTTGTTTAATGGATATTGTTGTGTGTAAAAACTAATAAAATCTTAATTACAAAAAAAAATTCTGGGGTGAATCCCATCAGGCCCCATTGCTTTATCCAACTTCAGTTTTAAGAGTTCTTTCAGAACTCTTTCTTCTGTGAAAGGACTAATATCGACCCCCTTATCCTTCTATTGACCAAATTAGGTATTTCTTCTGATGCAGACCCTGCATCATTTTGGTTGCTCTCCTCTGGACAGCCTCCACCCTGTCTATGTCTTTGCATAGATGGGGTCTCCAGAACTGTGCACAGTACTCCAGATGTGGTCTTACCAACTGTCTGTACAGAGGGCCAACAACTTCCAGTTTTCTACTGGTGATACCTCTCCCCTAGGCATCCCAGTATCCCCCAGCCCTCCTTACTGCCTTATCACATTGCTGGCCCACCTTTAGGTCATCTGATATGACTACCCCCAAGTCCCTTTCTATTTTTGTTGTCAGTATCTCACCCCCCATTGTGTACTCTTCCCCTGGGTTTTTGTTTCCCAGGTGCATTACTTTGCACTTCTTTGCATTGAATCTAAGCTACCATACATTTGACCATTCCTCCAACCTTGCCCAGTCCCTTTTCATCCTTTCAACCCCACCTTGTCTATCAACCCTGTTGCAGATCTTTGTGTCATCTGCAAAGAGACATACTTTCCCTTCCAGTCCCTCTGCAATGTCACTTATAAAGACATTAAAAAGGACTGGACCCAGTACTAAACCCTGCGGTACCCCACTAGTAACCCTTCTTTCTGCAGAGTGGACTCCATTTACAATTACCTTCTGTGTTCACTTATAAATACATTAAAAAGGGACTGGCCCTAGTACTGAACCCTGCGGTACCCCACTAATAACCCTATTTTCTTCACTGTGGGCTCCATTTACGATTACCCGCTGTGTCCTGTTGTCCAACCAGTGTTTTACCCAGTCTACCACCCTAGGACCCACTCCCAGGCTGGCTAATTTGTTTATTAATCTTTTGTGTGGGACTGTGTAAAATGCCTTGCTAAAGTCTATGTGGGCCATGTCCATAGCCCCTCTCTGGGTAGTCCTTGGTGTTACATATCTTCCCTTAGTTCTTTTAAAATTCTGGGGTGAATTCCATCAGACCCCATTGCTTTATCCACCTTCAGTTTTAAGAGTTCATTCAGAACTCTTTCTTCTTTGAAAGGACTAATAACGACTCCCCCATCCTTCTATTGACCGAATTAGGTATTTCCCCCTGCTTTTCCATTGTGAATACTGAGCAGAAGTATTCGTTCAGTATCCCTGCTTTTTCACTGTCGTTCTCTGCCCAACCACCTTCCTCTTTGTTCAGCCTCAGTATCCCTGCCTTAGTCTTTCTTTGCTCCCTTATGTACCTATAAAAGGTTTTATCCCCCTTCTTAGCCGAGTTGGCTATCTTTTCCTCGGTTTTGGCCTTTGCTATTCTGACTGCCTTACCTGATTCCTTCTGCTTTAACTGGTACAATTCTCTGTTCTGCTCCTTCTGTGTTTCCTTATACTTCCTGAATGCTATCGTTTTTTCCCTTACCTTCCCCGCCACTTCTTTTGAGAACCATAGTGTTTTTTGCTTCACACAAAGACTTGTTGCCTCTGTGATGGCGGTTTTGATGTTTCCCCATTGTTGCTCCACCCCACCTTCTTGCCTGTTTGATAGTGCTTTTCTGTGGCACTCTCCCATTTTGACAAAATCAGCCCTCCTGAAGTCTAGTACCTTCACTTTTGTGTGGCTTGACTGTACAGCTAAGTTTATCATGAACCACACTGTTTGGTGGTCGCTTGTTCCCAGACGGCTACCCACTTCAAGATCAGAGATCCTCTCTCCATCCCCATTTGAGAGTACCAGGTCTAAGATTGCTCTCTCCTGAGTGGGTTCCAAAACTAGCTGTCTGAGGCATGCCCCCTGTAGGGCATCGAGAATGGCCCTGATCTTGGATGTGGCTGCAGCAAAGGTGGTCCAGTCAACATCTGGCATATTCAGGTCCCCCATCAGCAATATCTCCACTTTCTCTGCCATCCCAAGGATGCCTTCTATCATTTCCTTGTCCATTTCCTCCCCCTGAGATGGGGGTCTGTATACAACCCCTGTGTGGATTGTGGTGCCATTTCCAGTCTCCAGGGTGACCCACAGTCCCTCCTCTCCTCCCTGTTTACCCTTTAGTTCTGTTGCTTTTATCCCTTCCCTTACATAGAGAGCTACTCCTCCTCCTCCTCCTCCTCTTCTTTCCTCCCTGTCCCTCCTGTAGATTGTGTACCCTGGTTTGTTGACATCCCAGTCATGGTTCTCTGTGTACCACGTTTCTGTGACTGCCACAATATCCAGGCATCCCTCTTCCATCAAGGCCACCATTTCAGAGAGCTTTTTACCTAGACTATGGCATTGGTACTCATTACCCTCCATTTTTTATAGCTTTATTTCTTTTTGCCCCATCCATGTCCCTACTGCCTTGGTCTTTTTCTCCATTTACCCCTGCCCTTCTCCCTATTGACTGCTCTATTTTGGTTTTACTACTTGTAGCTTGGTGATTTATAAATACTTGTTGCTTGGTGATTTATAAATACACATATGGCTGTGGACATTTTTTCTAAAGCACTGTGTATGTCTCTTCTGTTCCAGTAAAGGGGTTAAAGGACATATCCAAACAATCCCAATCGATTTTATCACTTTATCAATAACAATGTTTAGTTTAATATGAATCACAGACTTTAAATATATTGAAAAAGCAGGTGTCCAACTGCTCAACAATGATATGCACCACTTGATATACTATAATATTGGTTCAATGTTTTAGTGAGTATAGTAATGCTTGTGTAGCCTTATAAGGTTTGAACTTTGGCCTTTCTCTATTCCCACCCTTGGTAGGTAAGCCAGGTAGCAAGTAAGAAATAGAAGGCCCAGCACCAAGGGTGAGCAGAGTGCCAAAGGAGGAGGAGGAGGAGGAGGAGGAGGAGGAAGGGAAGGATGGTGGGTGTTTCACAATACACTAAGTAGGAAACTGCTGAGGGAGGCTGGGCTTTATTTGGGATGTGGAAGGAGCTATTTCCCCACATTGAACCTCAGGCTTTAGCTCTCCCATTCAATGTTTTGGTGAATACAGTAATGCTTTTGTATACTTATAAGGTTTGAACTTTGGCCTTTCTCTATTCCCACCTTTGGTTGGTAAGCCAGTAGGGAATAGAAGGCCCAAAAATATTACCTCCTCCAACTCATTGACAGTATGACCAGTAACACGAAGGAGAGAAAAAAACAAAATAGGTGGAGGAAACCTCTGAAGACCCATGGCTATTGACCTGCCAGCCTTCAGGGCAAACTAAGAGAAAATGATCATACAGTAGATGCTTACAACTATAGAAACATAGAAGCATAGACTTTGATGGCACATAAGTACTGCTTGGCCCACCTAGTCTGCCCATTTCCCTACCTACAGGATAAGCTGCAGATCCTAGTTAACCAAAAGCCTATTTCCTACTCCTCACAAAAATTGCCTTATGCCTGTCCCATGCATTCTTGAATTCTCCCACAGTTTTAGACCCCACAACCTCCTCAGGAAGGCTGTTCCATGCATCCACCATATTGTCTGTGAAAAAATACTTCTTCGCATTGCCTCTGAACTGCCCCCTCTCTATCTTCAAATTGTGTCCCCTTGTTCTTGCACATCTCTTTTTCTGAAAGATGCTACCCTTTTGGACTTTGTTGATTCCACTGAGGTACTTAAAAGTTTATATCATGCCCCCCCCTCCTTTCCTCAAGGGTATACATATTAAGCTCCTTTATTCTCTCCTCGTATGGCTTCTCTTGCAGACCCTGCACCATTTTAGTTGCCCTCCTCTGGACTGCCTCTATCCTGCCTATGTCCTTGCAGAGATGGGGTCTCCAGAACTGGACGCAGTACTCCAGATGGGGTCTCACCAACTGTCTGTACAGAGGGATAACAACTTTCTGTTTTCTGCTGGTGATGCCTCTCCCTATGCATCCCAGTATCCCCCCAGCCCGTCCTACTGTCTTCTCACATTGCTTGCTAACCTTAAGGTCATCTGATATGATTAACCCCAGGTTTCTTTCCATTTTGTTGTTGTTACTACCTCCCCCCCCCATTGTGTAACCTTCCCCTGGGTTTTTGTTTCCCAGGTGCATTATTTTGCACTTCTTTGTATTGAATCCAAGCTGCCATACTTCTTACCATTCATCCAACCTTGCCAAGTCCCTACTCATCCTTTCCATGCCTCCTTGAGTATCAACCCTGTTGCAGATCATTGTGTCATCTGCAAAGAGGCATACTTTTCCTTCCAGTCCCTCTGCAATGTCACTTATAAAGACATTAAAATGGACTGGACCCAGTACTAAACCCTGCGGTACCCCACTAGTAACCCTTCTTTCTGCAGAGTAGACTCCATTTACAATTACCTTCTGTGTTCTGTTGTCCAGCCAATGTTTTACCCAGGCTACCATCCTGGGACCCACTCCCAGGCTGGTTAATTTGACTATTAATCTTTTGTGTGGGACTGTGTGAAATGCCTTGCTAAAATCTAGGTAGGCCATGTCCACAGCCCCTCCCTGGTCTACTACTTTGGTCACCCAGTCAAAGAAATCAATTAGATTAGTCTGACATGACCTTCCCGTTATGAACCCATGCTGCCTTTGGTCCTGTGCCCCACTGTACTGGCCTCTAGGTACTCAACAATTCTTTCCTTCAGAAGTGATTCCATCACTTTCCCTACCTCAGAGGTCAAACTGACAGGTCTGTAGTTTCCTGCCTCTGTCTTGGTCCCACTTTTGTGAAGAGGAATCACATCCACCTTCCTCCAGTCCTCAGATACAACACCATCCTCCCATGATTTGTTAAAAAGGGTAGTCAGTGGTTTCACTAGTTCTCCCCTTAATTCTTTTAGAATTCTGGGGTGAATTCCATTAGGCCCCATTGCTTTGTCCTCCTTCAGTTTTAGGAGTTCTTTCAAAATGCTTTCTTCTGTGAAGGGACTGGGATCAACCCCCCCTATCCAAAGTGCTTCTGTTAATTGGATTAGGCACCTCCTCCTCCTCCTCTTTTGTGAATACAGAGCAGAAATATTCATTCAGTAATCCTGCTTTTTCACTATCCCTGTATGCCCACCCACCGTCCATTCTATTCAGCCTCACAATCCTTCCCTTTGTCTTTCTATGCTCCCTGATGTACCTATAAAAGGTTTTATCCCCCTTCTTAACTGAGTTGGCTATCTTTTCCTCAATTTGGGCCTTTGCTATTCTGACTTCCCTCCTTGCTTCCTTCTGCCTTAACTGGTACAGCTGTCTGTCCTGCTCCTTCTGTGTTTCCTTATATTCCCTGAATGCTATCTTTTTCTCCCTGACCTTCCCCTCCACCTGTTTTGAGAAACATAGTGGCTTTTTCTTTCTTCTTGATTTGTTTATTTGCTTTACACAAAGGCTTGTTGCCTCTGTGATGGCAGTTTTGATGTTTCCCCATTGTTGCTCCACCCCTCCTTCTAGTCTGTTTGCTACTGCTTTTCTAAGGCACTCTCCCATCTTGTCAAAGTCAGTCCTCCTGAAGTCCAGTACCCTCACTTTTGTATGGCTTGACTCTGTAGCTGAGTTTATCGTGAACTACACTGTTTAGTGGTCACTTGTTCCCAGATGGCTACCCACTTCTTGATCTGAGATCCTCTCACTGTCCCCATTTAAGAGTACAATATCTAAGATTGCTCCCTCACAAGTGGGTTCCAAACTAGCTGTCTGAGGCATGCCACCTGTAGGGCATCGAGAATGGCCCTGCTCTTGGATGTGGCTGCAGCAAATGTGCTCCAGTTAACATCTGGCATATTCAGATCTCCCATCAACAGTATCTCCCATTTCTCTGCCACCCTAAGAATGCCTTCCATCATATCCTTGTCCATTCCTTCCCCCTGACATGGGGGTCTGTATACAACACCTGTTTGGATTGTGGTGCCATTTCCAGTCTCTAAGGTAACCCACAGTGCCTCCTCTCCTCCCTGTTTACTCTTTTGTTCAGTTGCTTTTATCCCTTCCCTTACATAGAGAGCTACTCCTCCCTCTCTTCTTCCCTCCCTGTCCTTCCTGTAGGTTGTGTACCCTGGTATGTTAAAATCCCAGTCATGGTTCTCTGTGTACCATGTTTCTGTTCTAATTTATTTGTGTTAGGTGTAATGTTCATAGTGATGAAGTTCCATCTTCTGAGTCCACTGAATGATGCATTCAGGTGGGTTGATTCTTGAGGTTAAAGAGGCAGATATAGTCCAAAGGAATGTGTAGATCCTGAATATAGATTATGTCTGGCTGGTAAAAAAGGGGTTAAACAAGATCCAGGATTCATATGTGATATTAGTTGATATTTGACAAAGGTACAGAAGCAATGTGAGCATGAGGAGCATGGGTTTGTTTAAATGAGCTGTGAGACTCCAAACTATGGGATGTCTGATGGGTTATGAAAGTAATCTGTCAGACTTTGAAGAAAGTAAGGACAAGATACAATGCTTAGTTCCTTTGGTAGAGTGGCAGGTGGTTCAGATATTTGCAAGATTCTTGGAAGAGCATGTTCACAGTACTGTTTAAGAAGAAATGCAGGAATTGAATAAAATGTAGATGATCTGGTAGTAAAAGCTCTGACATCCAAATTAGGTTCTAGTGGCTTTGAAATCAGCAAATTTGCAGTTTTTCACTATGTAGGCATCTATAGAGAGACACTCAAGGATTTGTAGAGAAGTTTTAGGTACCTGGTAGGAAGGGGTAATTGAAGATTTCAGACCAATGGAAGGATGATGTCTGCTGTAAATTATAGGTATAATTTAAATGTTCAGTGCAATGAATTTGCAGTTTGAAGGCAACTTAGAGTTGCTATGATGAGGTTTGCATGGGCTCATACTCAGGAAGAACTGCAAGTGCAAGATGGTGGATATAGGTGTTGCTGTAGCTTAATAGCCAAAGGCGTGAACTTAAGTGGCCATTCTGGCTTTGCCATGCTGGTGAATCCAATATCTGTATGCTGTGGGGAGCCCAAAAGTGGGGTCTTTAACTGAGTCTACTTACAGATAAGGCAAGAGAGAGTTGATAGCAAGAGTAGAATGTATTGGGTGCATTGACTGCTTAGTCAGATTAAGAACTGTTGCAGAGTGTAAGTGTGATAGGAAGACAGCCAGGTCCGTTGTGGATGCACAGGATGATGAATCAAATGGAGGCCTGCTCTTGATAATCGTATTCACTGGAGTGAGTATGGAGGGAATAAATCCCATCAGATGAGTTAGAAAGGATCACTGGGTAGGTAGCTGGCATGATTAGAGTATCATGATGAACAGATGTAGATACCTTTGCGATGTATGGTGATATCCAGAGGCCAGGGAGCAGTGACTTGGGATAGTGTAAAATTTTGCAAGGCAGCTATGCTTTGGTGATTTGACGATACATATTCTGGGACAGTAGATGGAAGAAGGGTATTAGGAGCTGCTAATGCTATTCACGGAAATACAAGTGGGATAACATGATCAAATTGAGTCAGCATTTTGGAGAATAGACTATAAGTGGAATATATAACGGATGATGTCAGTACTGCTATGTGGTATCCTGCTGTTCCCATTATCCTTGAGATTATGGTTTTTATGGAGTTGCTATATGTCTGGAGGGAACTGGGTTCATGATTCCAGGGTACGATGATGGGCATGAAGAAGACTCAACTAAAGCCTGGATCCTATGAAGATATTGGGAGGTAGTGAAGTCCATGCTGTTTAAATGAAATAGAATATGTAAGGGGAGATCCTGCAGAGTTGATTGAGAGGCAAAATCTTCTATAATCCAGTCTAGTGGGATTCTGGAATTCAGTACTGGGCAGATTATTTGAAGTACTGATATTTCATATAGTGACTTAGACTCTGTATGGAATGCTGTTTGAAGGATGTTGCTGGAAGAGGGTTTTCTTAGGTAAGAAGAACAGATACTTCTTAGAGCATTGGATAGGAACAGTAATGTCAGCTGAGGTAAGAGTATGAGGCCAATGAACTCATAGGAGTAATTGAGTAGGCAGGGATGCTGGATGTTGGTAGTTGTGAAGAACACCCAAAAAGGACACAGCAAACATGCAGGAGCCCTGAGCAGCCAGGGTGGTGAGGAGGAAGGTGTGGAGGACTATTACCTCTCAGGTTCTTGGTGGTTAGAGGCCAATAGAAGAGACAACAGACAAATGTATTCAGTGAGTAATAAACAAGTTTATTACACAAAACCAGACTAATGCCCTACACAGAATCTTACCTAGATCCTGGGAGCCAGAGTATTCCCTATACTCCAGGGTATGAATATAGACTCAGGGAGAAAATGTCTGACAACAATTTTTATAGTGGAGATAATTACCATAGTAACTTTTCCTATTTACACACATTAGCTGTACAAAACAAGCCCTATTGGGTAAAGGTTAGATGGCTCCTCAGTATCTCTGATATACAATTATTGTAAGATCAGCTAAAATTGAGAATACAGAGGATTCTCCCAAATTATAGAAAACAAGTGCAGTATTACATAAATCTGCATGATGGCAGTGTAAGCATACATAAGACTTTTCAGAAGATTAGAACGTGTTAGAGTCAGAAAACAGAAATACATTATTTGTGCATTGCATATAGATATATATTTGTAAATTGTAACAATAATCTTGCAGTTTGTGCCTGATACCTTACTCTTATATGGTAGAAACCTGTGCCCTATAGGTTAGCAATGATTGGGACTCATATTGGAGCCATGATTAGACAATACTATGGATGCTGTCAGGGGTGTACTGTGGGTTTCCAATATAGGTCAGTGGACCAGGTTTAACAATCCCCCCTTGTTTCCTTACTGGAAAGGCAAGAACTAATGGGTAAGTTGTGGGTGATAGCATTGTTACAGACCAGCTGAATAAGCCTTGTAAAGAAACTGTAGTTGTTCATGGTGTTGTTTCAGAGTACGCCTGAGACAGCAGAGGGTTAGTATCAATAAAAATATAAAAAATATTTGTATAATTACAAAACCTTTGAAAGTTAATTTTAACCAGGTATTGGAAAATGTGGTGCTATGGTCACTGTCATGGAGGAGGGTGTTAATAGCATCTCTGGTCTTGGAGTTGTTATTGCTGATGTAGATGAGATGGGTATTCTTTCTATCTAAAAATGTCTTGAGTGCTAAGTTAAAGGGATCAATGTGTACATTGAAAATGGGTACATATTGAGAAAGAGCAAGCAAATATTCTAGGTCAGTGTTAATGATATCTGGTTCAGGGATGGGAACAGGAGTTGTGACAGTATGAACAATAACTGTAGTTTGATGAGGAATAAAGCAAAAGTTAATTGCTGGAATTTCACACTATCACAATAAGCAAAAGATTTATGATTAGTGCTAACACAATATTGGTCATCAGAACTGTATGACACTCACTTGTGGGATCCACCATTTATGAAGTTGAATAGGACATGTGAAAGATAAATTCATCATCCTGGTGGTGTAGCATTGAACGTCCTCTGTGTAGTCCTTGTAGAGATGCCCTGTCTGTCCAACTGGTAATGAAGTCGATGAAGTAGAGTTGGTTGCACTAGGGTTAAGATTTCTATTTGATGAACGCTCAGAGTCCAAGGTAAAGGACCAATCAATGCTGCCTGGTGAATATCCACAGACAGGCTTGATGACGTTGAATATGTCACATCTGCAGAGCTAGTGATAACCCTTTTTGGCACAATTGTCTGTGTGAGGAGCAACCCAAGCATCAAGGAAAGCATGGAAAACCAGTAGAGGTGGTAGGTTGATTATCTCCATGAAGATGTCATTGTTGAGGTGTCCTACAGAATTTTTAGTAGCCAGTTTGTTGAAGATGACAGTTTGCAGATCAAAATGTGGAAGTGACACAGTGAAAGTAATGAACTTAGTGTCATGAATGCTGCATTGTTTAGCTGTATAGCAGGGGCCCTGATTGGGATTTCGTGTTACATAGCTTAGATTTCTAGCAGTTGATAAATGTATAGAAACAGACCTTGACATGCATAATGTGATACAAGAAACAGATCTACAGTACAATGTGGACAATACCAATTGGCTAAATGCCTGTCATGGATTATATCTGGAATATGACCTGATTCCAAATCCCAGAAGAGATTATTCATGGTACTAATTACATAAGAGCCATAGGCAGAACATAACAGTTCCCTGGCAATATATTGCTTGTCTGCTTCCTTGTTATTCTGGAACACAGGTTCATTGATTTTGTTTCTAGTGTCATTAAAACTTGTGGCTATATCGTGCATGTTATACATGGTGTATCTCTTCCTGACTAAGCCCATCTACACCATGCAATAAGGGGGGGGAGGTAAAACATCATTCTTCAATCCAGTCTGGAATCTTACAGTATGGCTTTTGATGGCAGTTATGTCTGCCTAGTTCCAGATGGACATGCCAGTTATGAAGAGACTGGAAATAGTGCCTGTGGCACCAGTAATATCAGCAGTAGCATGTCTGTTGTGCTTCTTAGTGTTGGGGTTTTGTCTTTTATGAAATGCACCTAGGTGTTTAGTAGTATGTGACCCTGCTACTGGGTGTTGCATATGTGCCTGGTATGCTGCAAGAATGTCTAGTAATATGGTGCTATGAAACCTAGATGTGTTTGTTCTGGAGCACATGTAAAATTCAGCCATGTTCCAATGTGAGAGGTTAAAAATCACAGGGATGTGCATGAATTGCACATTGTTTACAAGTGTACCTGGGAGTGATGTGGCAGTCAGGCCACTAGCTGGTCCTGGCTCCTGGACAGGGCACTCTGTGAGATCTGCTTCAGTAGGGGGAACTACTGATAAAAACATGGCAGCTGTTGTAATGTATTGTAGTGTGCAAAAGTATCTGGCAGAGTCTTCTGGAAATTTATCACAAAAGGTTGGATTAATCAGTGCAGTGAGGTTGTATAAACCTGTGTGTTTGTAGTTAGCCTGACAGATAGACAGGGTGCCTCTAGGTGCAATTTTGGTATTGAGCCAACCTTGGAAAGTGCCTTTGGGGAGGCGGGCAACTGGGATTTGTTGTCCATTGCTATCAGTTTGCCATTCAATTTGTAGTGATGGTTTGTAAGGTGCCACATCCATGGCATTCAGGTAGGTGTCTGTGCCCTCTTGAACAGTAATTAATTTGCTGGGAATGTCTATGCTGACTCCTTCAGTGATGGTGGTGGGTACATTATGTGGAAGTAGATAGTGGTCTTCTGCTGGTTAGAGAAGTGGAAGGAGACAAATTAGACATGTGTTGGCACTGGAAATGTGGGTCATATCCCTGGAATGGATAATGGGAAGTATTCCTGTAATGAGGAACAATAGCAAGATAGCCATCTTGTAGGTATAACTGTAAGGAAGAAAGAAAATGGTCAGTAGGTACTATTCCGACCAATGGAGTTAGGAAAAGTAATTATGCTCCTTTATACAGTTTCATTTGGTTGGAGTGTAGCCAATTATCAGTGGTTTTCTTCAAGTGAATGATTCTAATTTGATAGACTGCTGGGCTCAGTCTGTTGATAATGGGGTAGGGTTCTTCCCATTTGTTGGTGAAGGAGTGTGTAGGATGTGCAAACTGGAGTACCATTACCTGGTCTCCAACTTGCCAGTCCACTTCTTGTGCCAGTTTGTCAAAATGAACTTTAGAGCATTGCTGGGCTTTCCCTATGTGATGAGCTGCATACAGGTGGATCTGTATAATATCCTTCCTAAGTTTTGCAACATTGGTGTCTACAGACACTGTCTGCAGTGGGTGTGTGTAAGTCAATCTGCAGGTATTCAGGCAGTCTCATGGTTCTACCAGTCATAACCTCAAAAGAGGTACACTGGATAGTGGCTGCAGGAGTAGCCCTAATTGCCATAAGGAGTAAAGACAATAGGGAATCCCAATCCTTGGAATTGTCTTCAATGAATTTGGATAACATAGTTTTTATCTGTCTGTTGGCTCTTTCTACCTGGTCTGAAGATTGAGGGTGATAAGGGATGTGAAAATTGCGGTGGACAATGAGAAGTTTGAGTGTTTCTTGCATCAGCTCACCTGTAAAGCTGGTTCCTTGATCAAAGTCTACCTTGAGAGGTACACCCTACCTGGAGAACAATTGTTCTAGCAGGTGTTTGGTGGCTACGTTTGCTGTGCACGTATGAGTGGGAAAGTTCTCAACCCATTTTGAAAACAAATCAGTAATTACAAGAGCACACTTGTTGTTTCTGCTTGTATTTGTCAATGGTCCAATGAAATCAATTTGGACTGCATGCCAAAGGCCAAATTAGCTCTGGGGGAATAATTTAGCATTCCTTTTGGTTGGAATTGGACTGTTGTGTGCACAGATAAGACAATTGTTTATGCAATGTTGAACATCTGTGGCCATACCAGGCCACCAACCCACAGATTTCAGTCTTTTGACTGTGTTTTCCAACCCCGTGGTGTCCTCTATTTGGGGTGTCATGTATCTGATGGATAATCTCAGATCTCAGTGATGTTTGAACCACCCACAATCTGCAGTTTAGCTTCTCATACTGGTACCATACCAGTTTGTTATCTTATGACAGATGTAGTTTTGCAGCATGTCTCTTGTAGGGGTTGTTGGTCAGTAACTCTTGCTCAGATCCCTTGTCAAGGAACCTGAATACCTCTTTTATCTATTGATCAGATTTTTGTGCAATCAATAGATCCAATGGGACAACATTCACTTTGTCCTTTTTGGTGGCTTCAATGAGTATTGGTGCACTAGCAATGGGATGAGACATCTTCCAAATACCCCCCCCAAGCACCATCCTTGGTAAGGGTGACTGCTCGCTCACTGAACTCTTGATAGGGTTCTGACTTGGAGTGGGCTTTAACTTTGTGAATGTACAGGTTGTGTCTGAATTGTTGAACCAGAATGTCAATGTAGACAAAAAAGTCTGTGTACTTGATGGGTGTGCCATCAGAAGAGATGAAGGAATTTATTTGCCTGAAAGGTAAAAATTGTGTCAAAGAGTAACAGATCCAGTTAGAGTTTGTGAAAATAATGGTATCTGCAGTACCACAGTGTACAGGTTCGAGAGCACAGGCCACAGCAGCCAATTCTGCATACCTGGAAGATGTAACACTGCAGCATTTGGAGGCTTGCACAGTGTTACCACTTGGATATTGGATCAGCACTCCTAATCTGGCCACTTGTGCTCCCTCATGGTATGAGGCTGAGCCATCAGTAAAAATGTGTCACAGGGAAGTGTCAGCTAAATGTTGTGGTGTGGCTGGAAGAAAGGGTCCTGGATCAGGCAAATCAGGAGGCTGGAGTCCACACTCATGTGGTCCTCCTGTGTGCAGGAGACCATGAGCCAGAATCAAAGGCATCTTGGTGGTGTGGCTCTAAATATCCCAATCCTACAATAGAAGAGACCAATGAGTTTGTCTGTTGGAAACTGAACCATCCTTTACTCTGTCTGATAGCAAGAAGTTGGTTGGGGTGTGATTGGTGTGTAGCACAATAGGTGACTACCCTATGATGTACAGAAAATGTTTCACAGCCCAGAAGGTAGCCAAAAGGCTTCTTTCACAAAGGTTATACTTCAATTCTACTGGTGAGAACATCTGGGAAGCATATGCAATGGGCCTGAAAATCCCATTAATCTTTTGAGCCAGCTCTGCTAATATGACAATGTCAGAGGTAAACAGTCCAAAATGGTAGTGTGCACATGAGGAAGGTAGATGTAGCATGTATAAAAGAAAATACAACTCTCGCAATTAAGCTGCACAATGCACATTTTTACTGTATTTTCTCCACGCTGCAATTAATAAACAGAACTAGCAAGCACATCCAAAGGGGCTTTCGATGTACTTACTTGTTCTGTTTATTAATTGCAGCATGGATAAAATACAGTAAAATTAATTGTGAGTGTTGTATTTTCTATTATACATGTTACATCTACCTTCCTCGTTTGCACACTACCATTTCGGACTGTTTACATTTTATAGAGGCAAACTATCTCAGTGAGTGCTGCATGGGCTGGGAAGTGGCTGTTCACAGTGTTTTTCTTTGATTTGTTTCCAATGTCAGAGGTAACAGTTTTCAAATAGAAAAGTAGTGCTGGATTTGGATTGACCAGAGCTGGGGCAAAAGCCAAAGATCATTTCAGCATGGTCACTGCCTTGACATGAACAGGACCCCATGTCCATGGGACATCTTTCTTGAGTAGCTCCTACAAAGGGGTGACCTTTTGTGCAAAGTCATAGATAAAATCCCTGGAATAGTTAACCATTCCCAGGAAATGTCTGAGTGTAGCCACGCTTGTGGCCAGTGGCAGATCTTGTAGACCTTGGATCTTATTCCAAGCTGGGCTTTAGCCTGCCTCAGTGATATGCAGGCCAAGGAAGATGACTTCCTTTTTTGCAAATTAGTGCTTTAGAAGGGTTGCACTTGAGTCCTGCCCTCTGCAATAGGGTCAGTAGTTCATCAAGGAGATCAAAATGCTACTCCTTAGTGGTGGTAGCTAGGAGTAAGTCATCCACATATTGCAGAAGGCACTAAGGTATAGACAAATCCTGAAAGGCATCCTTCATATGGAGATGGAAAAGTGATGAGCTGCTATAGAAGCCCTGAGGGAGACATGTCCAAGTGTACTGGTACCCATCAAAGGTGAAGGCAAAGTTTGTATTGGCTATTGTGTTCCAAAGGAAGTAACCAAAAACCATTGGCGATGTCAAGAGTGCTAAACTAGGTGTGATCTGGTATTAGTAGTTTTAGCACATTAGGTGCTGATGCTACTATAGGTGAACAGCTAAGGGTGACTTGGTTAAGTCTCCTGTAATCAATAGTGAGTCTCCAAGAGTTGTTGGGTTTCTTAATAGGCCATATTGGTGAGTTAAGGGTTGAGACACATGGTCTAATGACACCTTGTTAAAGGAGTGATTTAATGGTTTCTCTGAGTGATGGTAAGACTTCTTCAGGGAAAGGATATACTCTTTGTCTGATTGGCTCAGGGCCTGGGACTTCAAAGCTGAATTGCATTCTTCTGCAGTCATGTTTGTGTTTGGCAGAAACATCCAGATGTTTCTGCAAGATGGGAAACAGTTCCTTGAAAAACTCATGGGTTTGGAGCAGAGCTATGGCGTCATACTCATTGTTGTTAGCTGAGATTGCAGCAACAATATGGGAGTCAGAAATCATGACAGCATGGTATTATACCTTTGTCTGTATCAAAAGCCTATCGACTACATCAACCACACAGCTGTGTAGTGCTAGGAAGTCAATTCCTAGAATAGTGAGATGTTGACGTAATACCATGTGGTCAAAAATGAAATCCATGTTAAGGGTCCCCAATACTACAGGAAGCACAATGGAATGGTAGGTAAGCAGTGTAGTGTCATTTGCACCTTGTGCCTTAGTTCTCCATCCAGTGGACCAAGATGAAGAGAAAGGGTCCTCATCATGTAATACAGACATAGCTACACCTGTATCCAAAAGTACAACAAGTTGACAGCCCCCAACCATGGCCTCAGTACAAGGCCATCCGTTAGTATCAATGATGATCTGATTGACAATGTACTGGGGCCTGTAATGGTCAATCTGAACTATCATTGTCAATTGCATCCTCTGGTGCTTGCTGGAATCATAAGCCTGTGGGCTCCTGCTGGTCCTCTTCCATGTCCTGAATGGGGTGCAGGTGATCCTACATGGTACTGGCTGCAATTGACAGTGTATTGAAATTTGGGCCAATTCAGCCTGGCCAGAAGAGGGTCCGGTGTCTGCATGGCCTAGTGGAGGCAGGGCCACAGGTGTGAGTACTGCTGCGGCCTGTTTTGGAAAAGACTTGGCCATGGACTGGACTTGTCCAAAAAGCTTCTGGAGGCTTTTATTTTCTTTCACTACCTGTGAGTAGGAAGGGCCTGTACAGTAATTGAAGTTGCCCTGTTTATTGTTTTGGTTGGAGTTGTTCCAATTCTTTTGTCTACTTTTGTTTCTGTTTCATTGCCCCTCACCCAATGGGGTTGTTTGTTGTTGGAGGCAACTGCCTTGCCATTCTGAGCCTTGCCTTCCACAGTATAGTGGGTTGTGGGCTCACTGGCATGCTGTACCATGGCCACCTTGGGTTTGGAGCTGGAATTGAGATCTCGAAGATAGATCTGGAAAACTCATTCCATTCTGGCTAGGATGTCCTCAAACTTGTTGGTTCTAGGAAAAACTGCAGGTTTGACCTTGTCATAGACTACCAGAAGCATGTTCCGGACAAACAAGGATTTGTACTGGATCTGGTCCTCATCATCCCTCCTCTTGTGAGAGTCCTTTGCTGGTGTTGTAGGCTAACCATAACTGCTGATGGTATGATGCTGGGCTTTCCTTGGTTTATTGGTTTACAGGGTAGGCCAACATGATGCCAACCATGCCCTGGGAATGAGCGGAAATGAGGGCCATGGGGATCTCATCAACAGATGCATTCATGAGTCATCAGATTTCCATTGGGAATTTTCCCCAGAGGCATGGGTCTACAGTTTATTGGATAATCTGTATTTGGTAGTTTACAGGGAGACTAAGTATTTCATACTTAGAATGGACATTTTCCAAATGGCAGCAAAGGTGTCATTTGGGCCCATTCAGCCTATCCTGTCAGCGGTTTGCTGAACAGAATGGGCCACCTGAAGAGGGTTTGCAACCACTCATTGTGGGTCAGGAAGGGTTGAAAGTATATGTGCACCACGAAGGGTGGCTCCACTGCAGTGTGGGCCACAGCATGGATCAGCGGCTCATGGATAGCAGCTTCTGTCATCATGTGTTTCCAAAAGAGGTTTTGCATTCCTCTGTCATTTGGGACTTAGAGATGGCTGTCTCAGTCATAAGATCGATCTCTGTTTTGTCTTCCTTTTTCAGGATGGCAAAGGGTGGAGGACATGTATGCCCCCCTCCACTGTCATGGGGGTCACCATCTTGGCATTGCACATGGGAGTCACCATATTGGGAATGATGTGAGGGACCACCATCTTGTGAATGGACCGTACAGGGTCACCATCTTGAAGGTGGCACTGGGCGCCATCATCTTGGATGATGCTGTTATCCTTATTGTCATCACCCAATAACACAGTTTCAATGGGCTTGTAACTGACTCCGCCCATGGCTTTGACATGACCAGCCAACACTTCTCTTTGATAGCGCAACTTTGCCATCTTGGCTCTACATTGTGTTTGACTAACTTTAGCATTGTTCTATCCATGCCTCTAGTAATCTCTTTCTGTAACACTCTATACGCAGCACTGAGTATGCAATTGTCCCTAAGCTCCCTGTCCAATTCCTCACTTACCCTTTTCAGATCCTCTCGCAATTCTTCATTCTCATCTTGCAACATCTCATTTGTTTCACTCAACAAATCATTCATTTGTAATATCTGCCTCTTATCCTGCTTTAACCTGTCACAGTCCTACCTCATCATAAATAACTCTCGTTCATTATTTTATACAGCACAATACCAAAGTGTCTAATTCTTACAGTGCAGAATCTGGAGTTCTTCATTTATTTTCTGCTGCTTCCTAATCATTTCAGTAGCCTGCAAACCCAACTCTTTTTTGAGAGCTGCGTTTTGCATTTCAAAGGAATGAAACCTCATTTCAGATGCTTCTAAAGCAGCAAAAAGGGCCACGACTAACAGTCCTTTTGGGGTATGTTTCTTAGCTGTTCGGCACTTCTCTGAGTACTGGATAGAGATCCCTAGTACCAGGTTGTCTAAAAGTTTCACGTCCAGTATGAAATCGCTCCAACCTCCATAGGAGACAGGAAACCTTGAGACAGCAAGCCTCAAATCTGTGCAAATATTGGACAAGGTAGGGAAACTCAAATGAACCCATCAGTGGTGCCCAATTGTGTATCAATCCACATTGGTTAAACCAAAAGATAATTGGGTATCTGAAGTCACACAATCCTACAACTCAAAACTGCTGTGGGGTGAGGCAGACAACAACCGTACCTGTTTAGTATGGAGCCAGACTTTGCAGGGTGCTACACGGTTATGGACAGGTGAAGGCAAACCTACTGTACTTAACACCCATCTGGATGCCAATGAATAAGGAATCTCTATTAACTCTACTGCCACCTGCCCACAGTCACCAAAATGTGAAGAACTATTGCCTCTCAGGTTCTTGGTGGTTAGAGGCTAACAGAAGTGACAACAGACAAATGGCATCAGTGAGTAATAAACAAGTTCATTACACAAAACCAGACTAATGCCCTGCCACAGAATTTTACCTAGATCCTGGGAGCCAGATACCCCAGGATATGAAGATGAACATGAGGAGAAAATGTCTGACAACAGTTCTTATTTTATTTATTTATTTATTGAAATGTTTCACCAGGAGGACACACTGAACAACAAGTTGCTCATCTCAAGGTGCGACCTGGGGAAAGGGGTTACATAGGGTTGTGAAGGATGATCAGTTACAATAGTTTGTGGGTAGTACAAACAATACAACATTATAAGATTGTGCAACAGTTGGAACACAACGTATTGTACAATAAACAGTAGTGGAACATTGGGTAAATTACAATACATGTCCAAAATCATACAAAAGAACATATGAACATACAAAACAGTAATACTGCTATAGAACCATTTATAGTGCATGAGTGTACCAGAAGCAGGCTTAAGGTAGTACACAAGTGCTGTTGGAGTAACAAGGATGGGGTTTGGTTGTGCACACTGGGTGACCCAGAAGGGCAGGTGGAGGGGGGGAGGCAAGAACTGAATATGAGGAGAAGGGGTAGCCATTTCCTGATTTCCCCTTCAGGATGTTGAGAACCCTGCCGGGGGAGTTATAGTAGGGAGGCAGACACTGGGAACAGGTATTAAGGTGAGTTAAAGCAGGAACAGCTGAGGGAAAGATAATTGTGTAGGGCAGAGGTAAGGGAGTAGTTGGAGGAGGAGTGTCATATTTCAGGGGGGAGGGAATTCCAGATTTTAGGGAACCGATGGGCAAAACCAGTCTGACTGATGAAGGTGGAGCATCGAGAGACTGTCAAGGTGTGGGCGTCATTTGATCTGAGAGAGTGGGTGGGGGGAGGTGGAGTGGACAAAGAGTATGAGAGATAGGAGGGGAGCCCCCCAAACCAGAATTTGGAGGTTAGTTTGGCACAGTGAGAGATGTGTCTGTGAGACAATGGAAGGAAGGTTAGAGAGTGATAGAGTTCACAGTGGTGGGAGTGGGAAGGGAAGTCGATAGCAAAGCAGCAGAAGGAGTTAAAGAGAGGGTCCAGCTTGGCCAGGGAAGATTTGGGAGCAACACCATAGACTATGTCGCAGTAGTCAAAGATGGGGAGTATCGTCTTCTGGACAATTTCTCACCTCGGATTCAGTGGGATGCAACTACGATTCCTGTACAGAGCACCAAGCTTGGAGCACAGTTTCTTTAGGGTAGCATCAATATGTACAGAGAAGTTGAGGTGCTGGTCCAGCCAAACTCCCAGATATTGAAATTAATACGATATCTTATGTACATTAGCTGTACAAAACAAGCCCTACTGGCTAAAAGTTAGGTGGCTCCTCAGTATCTCTGATATACAATTATTGTAGGGTCAGCTAAAATTGTGAATACAAAGGATTCTCACAAATCATAGAAAGCAAGTGCAATACTACATGAATCTGCATGATGGCAGTGTAAGCATACATAAGACTTCTCAGAAGATTGGAACATGTGTTAGAGTTCCAAAACAGAAATACGTTATTGATGCATTTCATATAGATATATATGTGTAAATCATAACAATAATTTAGCAGTTTATGCCTAATAACTTACCTCTTATGTGGTAGGTACCTATGCCCTATAGGTTAGAAATGATTGGAGCTCATGTTAGAGCCATGATTAGACAATACTGTGGTTGCTGTCAGGGGTGTACTGTGGGTTTCCAATATAGGTCAGGGGACCAGGTGTAACAAAGGTAATAGTCCAATCATTGAGGGAAAAGTTTGCAGTGGAAGGCCACTGACTAGAGGATGGAGCATGATAGGAAGTCAGCAGAGGCTGAGCAGTATTGACATCAGAAGTTACAGGTAAGATACAGGACTACAGGGCAGTTGCAATAGTATAATGGAATAGATGCAGGAAAGCTGAAATGGGCCTCAGGTGGTAGATCCAGGTAAAGCTAAAAGGCAAATCCAGGTACAATGTGCAGTGAAGTTGAGCATGATGTTGCCATCTCCAAAAGAGATGACAAACTTAAATTGCTGATAGCAAAAGGCACTGCAGTGATGGTGTATAAGGTTCCCAATTCTGAAGGAAGTGTTAAGCATGAACTGCTGATAGCAAAGGTGCTGTGGTGATGGGGAATGGGTTCCCACCTTCAAAGGAGATGGCAAAATTGAATTGCTGATAGTAAAAGGTGTTGTGGTGATGGGGTAAGTGGTTTCCACCTCTGAAGGATATGGTGAACTGGAATTGCTGATATGAAAAACCATACTTGAACCACTGATGGTAGACCTCTGGATGGAGACAAGGCCAGCATAAGGGGAAAACTATAGAATGCCTTGGGCACTCATCCTTAAAGAAAAGTAAATGTTACATATCCAGCAGAAAGCAAGGGGGAATGTGAGCAGACATGTACAAGAGGAAGGCAATAGGGAAACAGAAACATTCAGAGTAGGAATGATGGGGGGAGATGGCAGCATGGAGCTGAAGGTTTAGAGATTGGAGGAGGCTGAGTCAGAAGACAAGCCACAGCAACAATGCACATGAACATGAGAGGACCTGGAAGGCAAGCAGTGAGGAAGTCCAGGAGTCCGATGGACCAGGTGGAGTTGGAGACTGAGCAAGCTGGTGGGGTCCAAATCCAGAATGTGAGGAGGCCAATGGAGAGGACAAGTACACCAATCCCATGTAGGTATAGGATGTAGATGGTTGAGTTAGGATATTGGTGGCAAATGAGGTACTCTGGTTCTGTTCCCAAAGGGAAGCAGCAATCGGATAACAGGTATAGAATGCATTTGGCTGAGACAGTAGATGGAAGACACAGGCTACCATTCCCGGTAGTCAGAGTGAGATAACCTTCACTTGACGCCACACCGGGGAGAGTTAGGGATGAAAACTGTCAGACTTTGACAGGGAATATAGCTGGTTGAGATTGGAAGTAGAGGAAACAGCCTCCCAGTCCCAGTACATAGGAGAAGCCTACCTGCACTGCTGTGCCTCAGTAGGCAGAGTTAGGGAAAAAGCTGTTGGACTGCTGGTATGAGCAGAGCAAATAAAGGGCAGCTGATTGCTGTGTATTAAAAGGTAGACAAACAAAAGAAGCAGGATGAAGGGAATGGTAAAAAGTAAGTAGAGAATGGGAGGACGATGATTACTTTAAATGCCATTAAGGCAGAGATAGGTTAATCAAGTGAGGAGCATGCAGCGCAGTAATGGAATGCAATGAGCATTTGAAGGCCATGTAGGTTGCAAGGTTAATGACTTATGCATGGATAACTGAAAGCCATGTAGGCAAGAAAGCAAGGCAAAATCATATTGCTTACATAAGGCATGCTCCTGCTAATTGCAGCCACGATGCACTATTGTGACACTGCAGTCCCCAGCAGTGGGAATAACAGGGAAACCACAAGCTAAACATCATGAGACCAGACAGCAACTGTAATGTTGGTAGTGTAGGAATCCCCAAAAGAGGCTCCTTCACTGGCAAGATCCTAGTTAAGGTCAAGCCAGAGGCATACCGGGGAACAATGAAGCAGACAACACATTAGTGACATACAACAGATAATGCCAAACAATATGAGATGCAGGATAAGGAGCACCAATGAAGTGAGACTGACTAAACCACTACAAGGGGCGTGAAGAGGGAGCATACATGAGCATTGCAGGTGATGGGATGTGCCAGAAGATTACGAAGTACTAGGGGTATAACAAGGTAACTAAGGAATAATAGGCTCAGCAGGGTATAGGAATACTGGGACTAAGAAATGGTAGAGTTTGAGTAGCATAGGTGTCAGACATAAACTTTTATGGATGGTTGAGTGCAATAGTTGGCAGAGTGGAGTAAATACCGAGGAACTGCAAGTGCCAGACTAGGGTCAGACATGGCACAGGACTGGTGTAATATAAGGGAAGTAGAAATGGGGACAGAATGCCAAAGGCAGGAGTGAGAAAGCCCAAATGAAAACAAGGAAAAGTGAGGGACAAGGGAAAGAATGAGGAATGATGGGGGGAGGGGCTGGAAGACAACAGGGAGGAGACAAAGAGGAAGGGGGGCTGGAGAAACTGGAAGGGTCAGAAGCACAAGCACCAGAAGGAAGTGGGGTTGTGGGTGATTTAAATATATATTATTTTTGGTTGAGGTTAGCACGGCATATAGCATGAATGAAGAGGAGCAGGCAAAGACATGGGCAGAGTAAGAGGAGGACTGGGCAAGGTAAAAAACAGACACCAAACCAGGGGCCCAAGGGAAGTAAAGGGAGGAATGTACTAGTGTGGGATCAGGCTATACCTCTCAACCACCCAGCTTTGACAGGCACTGCACTGGCCAGCAAATGCAGAGCAAAAGATTAAAATGGGCACCAAAGGCATACCGAAAGTCCAAGTGGCCTAGGTGTACAAAGATGTTGTTTACTAGTTGTAAGTTCCATTTGGGTCCCGGCACATGAAGAAAGCTAATGCCAATTTAAAAAGAGGCAAGGCACACCTATGGGACAGCAATGGCAAAATGGCAGGGAAAGTGAAAAAGACAAATAACAGGGAAAAAACAACAGACAACAAGGACAGAAGGCAATAACAGAAAGGATAACATGAAGGATGTGCAAATGCAACAATACCAACAGCAGTGCACAGGAATTAGCTCTTGCGGGAGCCAAAGAAACAGGCCTACCTAGAGCTGGAAATACACAAAACAAGTTTGCATGAAAATGAAAATTCCATGAGACTCAGGGTACATTCCAAATGCTGTAGCTGGTTGTCATTATCAGACTCACCCAGGGCTCACCATCCACATGTAATCTTAAGGGAATTGAAAAGCTACAAAATGGAAAGTAAAATGAGTAGTATGCAAAATCAGCAGAGGGGAGAGGAGAGAACCAAAGGGTAGGGGCAGGCTATAGGGTAAACAGCACCAGAGAGGAAGAGGGACAGGGTGGCCTCAAAGGGGCAGGGAGTGAAACAAAGGTGACTGCAGGAAAAGAAATGAGGAGAAAAAAAAAATTGGGACACACAGCTGCAATGGGGACCATGTCCCCCCAGAATAAGCGGCCGCGGGTTTCGATTGACTGTTGAGGCAAACTGCACAGAAAGGCAGGAATGAGAAGACACAGCGGGAAAGATCAGCAAGCAGAATGAGGCATGGGGGCAGAGAAGAGACAAACAGAGAGGGAATGAAAAGGGGCAGGAAACAAGGAAATAACAAAAACAAGGGGAAGGAGGCAGCAGGAGGGACAAATCAAAGAAGGCACATCCCTCGAGCCATGCAGGAGCCAGGTGCTTGCAGGGGGGGAGGAGTTTCACAGCATACTAAGCAGGGAATTGTTGAGGGAGGTTAGTCTTTATGTAGGATGTGGAAGGAACTATTCCTCCACATTGAACCTCAGGATTTAGCCCTCCCAATGGCACCAGTGTCTGAAGAAGAGAACACATGGATCCCATTCAAAATCTAAAGAGTGCTTACTCCAGAGGTACAGGTGGGGTGGCTTGGTGCACAGGATGGAAGTCCTGTAACTGCTATTAGGGCCATGAAGCCTGAGCACCAAAGGTACACCTGCAGTACTATAAATGAGTGGTACTGTAGACAGGAGGATTAGTAAGGCAAATGACAGGCACAGAACCTAAAATTAAAAAACAAAAAACAAGCAACTGCTTTGGGGGAAGTACAGACAATCTTTATCTGATGCTCAGGGAGGGGAAACGTGTTAATTGTCCACTATTCTTCCAAACCACAGAATAAATATCACTTCAGTTTTTTGCTATTCAATTATTCTAGTATAATTTCAATTTCACTGTGTAGTATGGGTCAGCCCCTTCTCAATATAAAGTAGGTCAGAGGGGTTCCATGCATTAAGGATAATGCTTAAGAAGAAGCAGTTGTGTGTTTTTGGAAAAGTGTGATTTTCTGTGCAATGCTAAATGCCTAAAAAATAATTAACTATGGTATTGAGAAATCATAAAAACTTGAAACTGACAAGATGATATATTAGTTTTGCCAGACACAGCAGATGTTTAAAACTGAAACCCTTGTCATTTTGAGAAAAGAAAAAAGTTACTGTACAGTATAAAAAGGAAAGTCACATCACAGCTTGTTGGGTTTTGCAATCCATTCAGCTCCTCACTGCTGTGTAGAAAAAAAAACACATGTTCTCATTTTTGATTAGGAATATTAGTCCATAAAATCAGAGGCTTTCAGCTTTAATTTTGGAGGTGGGGGGCCGTACATAAAAAATGCCATTCAGGTAGAATTTAATGTTAAAATAAACTTCTATGCTAAACAATGCTGGGATCAGAGATCTCAGTTAAAAGAGGAGGTTAGAGTTGCAGTCTTGCAGAAGGTTCTCAGAATTCCCTTTGTTCATTGTTTGATTCTTATGGTTATTGAAGTAAGCAATCCTGCAGAAGAATTATTGTTAATGAGTTCATAACTACTTGTTTTTTCCCTCTTGCCTTGCTTCCCAGCATCAAGGTAATATTAGAAAGATTTGTACTTCTGCCAATAGTGTCTTGGAACCTGTTTGCCATCAGGAGACGAGCAACTCGATACAGTAGGCTTCATTATTGTATGTTGACTTCCCTTCGGTGCAGGGCAATTTGCAGACTGTCTGGATTTAAACTGCCAATGAATCTTACAAAGTTATAGCACATGGACAAAAACAGTTTGAATCAATGAGGTGCATTTCATCTTGGGTTTATTACTAAATCATTTAGGGCACCAGTTATGATGCAGGGAAAATTTCAGTATGGTTGGTATTGATTGCAATTATAACCCCCGTTTTCTCTCACAGTCTGCTATTCCAGATGGCCTTTTAAGCTGGCAGTTTATATATCCTGCTATTAAGACTGTAAGTTATTCAGAAAAAGAATGTTCAGCAATTTATGGTTTTAACCCTGACCATGGCAGCTATTCCAGCCTTAAATGTGTAAGATGTGCCTCTCAGCCTTAGCTTTCTAGGATCAAAAACATGACAAATGCCATAAATAAATATTTTATAATGCTTTTGGTATATGGCTTATTTCTAGATGTCAATAAGTAAATCATGTCTTTCAATAAAAGAGGTGAGGTGACAATGTAGAGCTCAAGAAGTACATTTTTTACAAATATCAGGTCATGAGGATTGGAAGGAGCTTCAGCCGGTAGTGGGCTATTTAAACTTTGCCTGCCAGCTCATTCCAGTTGGGAGGATTTTTATAGCAGATGGTGATGTTGAGGTCTAGTGCCCAAAAGCTCCACTATTGGATACAGGGGATGGAAGACTTCAGGGAAGAACAAGAGATGTCATCAACCTTCATCTTCCTCTTTAACAGTGTCTCCACATGGCTGGTTTCAGTCAACAGCCAGGAGCAGGAACTGTGTATGGCTGCATCAGGGGGACTTGGATTTGGGGCATATTTCAAGGGTGAGTAGTGTGGTGCTGAATCGCTCTCAAGTTGTGCAGTGGTGGAACTTGAAGCAGATAACCCTACTGGAATTTTGTTTCCAATAATGGTGGCACCATGTGTGTTGGGACCCCAGCTGAAAGATATAAGGATATTTTTGGGGACTGACAATATGGGTGTGGTCAACTCTATCAATGGGCGACTTGGGGCTAAAGGTCCTTTGGGTAACCTCACGAGGACTTTCATCCTCAAATGTATGCTTCTTAATATCCATTTTAAGGTTGTACATTTTCCTGGCTTTGAGAATGGTATTGCTGATGCTTTATCTTGTGCATGGTGGCAGACATTTCATTCAGGGAACTGGCTTCAGCAGTGGACCACAATCCACATCTAGTCCCTCCATTCCTGGTGAAGGTAGTGAAGAGACCTGGGACTGTATAAGTAATGCTTTTGCCCCAGATCAGAACAGCATATCATCATGGGATGGAACACTACCACACAGTCCATGTGGGAGTGGATGGCCTAACAACTGGCTGATTCCTGCAGGTCCATGGTGCAGCAACAATATGAAAGCCAAGCAGCAAGCCTTGATGCCAGGGGTTGTGGGACAACATCTTGTAAGTTTGTCCTGGTTCTCCTGGGAGTTGGGCTTTACTGACAATCTCAAATACAAGAACATAAGAGCATAAGAATGTAAGAATGTGTCGGCAGAAGGGGAATGTATGCTCTATCTAGTCTGCCTGATTTCCTACCCACCTCTCCACTTCATTTTGGGTTTCTAATGTGCCTGTCCCAAACTCGCTTAAATTTTCCTATTGTCTTAATAGCTAAAACCTCTTTGGTTAGGCTGTTCTAGAGTTCTACCACTCTCTCTGTGAAGAAGAAGAACTTCCTGATGTTGCTTCTGAATCTTCCTCCCTTAAGGCGCATGCTGTGACCTCTTGTCCGTGTAACCATATTTTCCTGGAAGAGGCTCTGAGCTTGTACTGCGTTTATTCCTTTGATGTATTTAAAAGTTTCTATCATGTTGCTTCTGTTGCACATTTGTTCTATAGAGTACAAGTTAAGCTGCTGGAGCTTTGCTCGGTAAGGTTCATGGTGGAGCTCCTATACCATCTTAGTAGCTTGTCTCTGCATAGACTCCAAATGGTCTATGTCCTTTTTTAGGTGCAGCTTCCAGAAATGCACTCAGTACTCCAAATGAGGCCTGACCAGGGATCAATACAGTGGCAATAACACCTTCCACCTTTTGCTAGTGATACCTCTGCAAACATTCATCAAACTTTCAATGTTTGGAACATCGTTGAAGGCTGGAGCAAAGGACTCCCAAAGCAAGTTGACCAATGGCTGCAATTAGCCTGGTAATACTTGAAAAAGTATGGGATGCCCTCCCAGCAGTCTGTTGGTCCTCATGTGAGGTTGGGTTTTTCAAAACCATGGTTTTGTTGACATTCTGCAGGGCCTTTAAGATTTTAGATTTTAGTGCAGACAACAAAAAGTGGGATCTTCATGGGCCTGCAGGATGCACATATGGCAGTAACAGCAGAGGATGTACTTGTCCAGCTCAACAAGAGTAAGACTGACCAAGAAGATATAGGTTACTAGTGCACTGTATAGCTCATCCTGGGTCAGCATGGAACATAAAGACCATAGGGACAGCCTACTTGGCCCTTCACCCGTCAGAGCGGTAGGCCTTTCTGCAGCACCCAGATGGCACACCCGTAACAGCTTACCAGTTTAGGTATGTCTTAAGCTTGGCAATACATTGGTCTGGGTCAAACTCCAAGGAATTCAATACCAGTTCTTTCACAATAGGGGCAGTAACAAACATCAAGGCCAGAGGCTTACAAGTGGGCAAATGCAGGCCCTTGGCCAGTGGAGGAACCAAATATTTGTGTGTTGTGTAACACCACACTTGCTTTAACATTCTCTTGCTGTTTTAAAGGTTCCCCTCTGGTCCCAAGAGAGTTTGGATCTGTGGACACTCCTTCATTCACTGTGCAACTGAAAGAGCAGGACATTGGCCTGGGGGAAGGAACCTTGGGATTCCACTACAGAAAGTGCAAATTCATTGGTTAAGACAGAGGGGCATGTGCTGGGAAGAACTTATCCCTAGGCTGCAAGTGGAGGCCCAACATGGGAGTTCACCAGATGTTCTGCTGGTTCATCTAGGTGAGAATCACCTAGAACTCCAGAATGCTATCAACTTGCTTCTCAGCATGAAGGAGGACTTATGATGCAATCATGAATGGTGGACGAGGACCAAAATTAATTGGCCCCACATTATCCAGTGGCATCACTGGTGGCATAAAGGGAACTTTCAGACTATGAATAAAGCATGCATACACATGAAAAGGAAGATGTGGCCATTCATGGTGTCCATGTGGGAATGCATGGTATGGCACAGTGATATTAACACATATGCCAAGACCTTTATGTTAAAGATGTTGTTCATTTTTAAGTCAGAGGCTGAGACTTGTTACTCGACTCATTCTGTCATTTAGTGGAGGAGTATTTAGAGTAAGCTGCTCGTGGGTGGGGTCAGATTGCATCTGTCCTGTGATGGCTTGGGAATCTCTCAGAATGATGGTACACTGGAAAAAGGGGAAGGAGTTAAATTCATCTGAAGGACTTTTCTTCCCTAGTTGCACCAGTAAAGGAGGAGCCACAAGACCTGAACCCTAACTGGGGGGTCATGGTCCAACCTCATTGGGCTTGCTTGTGGGAGCAGCATCACTTAATCAGGTGGTCACTTGACACCCATTCACATGACCTCCTATTTATTGAGGTTGAGCCTACTCAGAGAGGTACATCATCCCCTCAGTTTGCACATGGATAATGACCTTCACAGAAATGGGTGTAGAGGTTCCAAGGTTACTGGAAAGATCGCTAAACTGTGCACACATCTTCAGTCTGTGAAAATTTAAATTAATAAACACACGGCTGCGGCCAGTTCTCCAAGACTGCTGTCAAGTTTGTTCTTAAAGGGAAGGGGTTATGGGGGTTAATAGGACAATAGAAAGTCTGCCAAGAATTGCAGCAGATGTAATCATGTCTATGCCAACTTCCCTGCAACCAGGCCTTACACAGGCAGTTAGGGTACCACCCATGGGAGGGGTAACCCTGGAACCACTGGGGCTACAAATGGGGAGGCATCTGGAGGGCAGCATGAGGGGTTAAAAAGAGCTGTAGCCAGCAGCTCCTTCTCATTCTCTTCAATCTTCTTAAGATTTTCCACCCACCCACCCATGCTCACTATAGCAGGGTTCCAGGTCAGACAGGCTAGCCTAGGAAACCCTTTGCCTCCTTATGGGTGACTGCACCAGGGGTCAGGTAGGAAATGTCCTGATTTTGACTCAGATGTTTTCTCCCAGGTTTTTGGCCCCCTCAAAAGGGGTTAACCGAGATTACACTTAGCATTCAATTGTTGCAGTCATTTTAACATGGTGGCTTGTGCATCTTTCAGAGCAATGGAACAAGGGGAAAAGAGGAAGGAGTTAATTTCTTCCAAAGTACTCTTTTTCCCCTGGTCAGCATGAGGTGAGGGCCATAAGTACTTGACCGTCATTTAAGGGGTCATGGTCTAATAACCAAATTGGGCTTTTTTGTGGGAGCAGCACCACAAGTTTGGGGGTGGTCCCTTTACACCCAGTCACATGACATCTCACCTTAATGAGGTAGAGCCAGCCACGAGAGGTACACCATTTGCACCAAGAAAGCATTGCAAATTCAAAGAAAAAGGGGATAAAACTTTCTTTAGGTACATAAATAAAAAAGTAAGGCAATGGGAGGGATAGTTACGCTAAAGGCTAAGGAGCGGGGTTGTGAGGAGGAAGATTACAAGAAGGCAGACATATTGAAGAATTCCTTTTATTCAGTATTCACAGAGGAGGAGGCAGGTAGCAGGCCTACAATAAAGGACAAAGGCAATAAGGGGTGAGAGGTGGACACAAGTCCTTTTTCTGAAGAAAGGATCCTTAGAGGTAGTCCATATCTTATGCTCATCATGCCCTTCATCATGTAGGGCCTGATGGTTATCTCTTTATTCATGTTTGGTGAGAGATGGATAGGAGGGTACTCTTCAAGGTCTCCTTTTTTATGGTGATATGAAACTGTTTTTGTTTTAGCACTGTACCAGAGAGTATTTGGTATATTGTAAGGTCATGACCACGTGTCTTTCATTTATTATCTTATTACAGGGTTCTGCATGGTCCAGGGGTGGGGGAATCTGATTTTCTTTGTTTTAATTTTGTTTCATTAGTTGTCTTGGATAACAACCTTTGAGCTTGGAGCTCTTTTACAAAGGTTCCACAACAGAAAAAAAAAAGACATTTTTTTTTACAAACGTACAAGGGTAGCCAGCTCAGTGGCACTAAGGGCTGAGGTGCTGGATGCCTTACCTTGCGCTATGCTGGCGACCCATGTTCAGAATGAGCATGGGCCACCGGGGGTTGTCAGGGTTGGAGAAGGATTTAGTGTCTGTGGGCCTGCTCTCCTTCTCAGGAGGGGAGGACACCAGTGGTCGGAGCTTGACTAGCCTCTAGCAGAGGCTGGGGGGCAGTGCGCTGATGCTGCATGAGAGGGTCAGAGATGGCGCAGATGCCTGAAGGAGTACATTTGGACATACGTGTGCTCCCTCCACCAGTGTCATTGCATGCCCCTCTCCACAAATACAGGGGAGAAAATGGAAAATGGGAGTCCTCACCATGGATGATGATTGTTCCCCTTGCAGTGCTGCCGGAAGGGCACCTCCCCCGAGCTGGATCCAGTCTAGTGGGTTAAAGGTCTCCCCAACCCCCTGCCACGAGGGGTAAGTCATGGGGGCTAAAGTGGAGGGGGTCTTATACCTGGTTGACACTGGGGGGGATGTCAGATGGCAGGTGAGGACTCCAAGAGAAACAGCACCAACAAAAAAAAAAATGTACAAGAGCATGAGCCATATACAGGAGGAATTCAAGGTGACTAGTTCAAATAGCTACATAAATATTTACAGAGCATTATACAAGATAACTAAATTGTGCTAGCTGGAATTAACAACTATGTTTAGGTGGAGGTTACTAGACAAAGAGGTGAGGTATGCAGCCAGGAGTTGGCATTGTTAAGAGGCAGTGGTGAAGGAGTGATGAGTTGATGAGTGAAAGAGAGTTCGAAGTGGAGTGGAGGGTGGGAGTGGATGGGTGGGTAAAGTGGGGGAGGGAGGGAGGTTGACAGCAGAGGGCGGTTGCCAGGAATGGGAGAGAGGTAGGGGGAGGGGCAGTTTGGGGGGGCAGGGTTGGAAAGGGTGCAAAAGTGGTGAGTTAGGGAGTGAAGTGAGAGAAAGAGTGGAGAAGGGGGCTAAAGTTGCAAGCTGGGGTGGATGAGGAGAGAGGTGATGGGTAGGAATGGAGAAGGAATTTGTATTTGATTGTTGTCATTTGTCATATATTTGTACTGTTTGTTACTGTAGCATTGCCTTCTTTATTTTTCTTCTCTCATTTGTTGTTCTTTGTCTGTTATTACCCATGTAGCTGTTTGTGTAAGATTTAAATATTGTTTGTTATGGGTATATATTTCTTTTGTGTTAAAACTAATAAAGTTTATTCAATTGTGAAAAAAGATGAAAGGGTCCTTACGGAACTAACAGCAATAAAAGTTTATAAGGCAATGGGACCTGATGGAGTGCTCCCCATGATACTGAGGGAACTAAAAGAGGTGTTGGCTGCACCTCTGACAGCCATGTCTAGCCTGTTATTGGAAATGGGAAGTACCAGAGGACTGGAGGAGGGCTGATGTGGTCCTGCTATACAAAAGTGGAAACAAGGAGGAGACATGAAACTACAGGCCAGTCAGCCTAACCTCAGTGGTATGCAAGGCAATTTATTTGCTTTTATTTTACTTGAATTTTGTTGACCAGGTAAGCCCGCTGAGACCAATGGTCCCTTACACAGGGTCGACTGGAGGTAATGGAAACACTATTGAAGGAAAGGATAGTTAAATACCTGGAAACCAGTGGTCTGCATGACCCAAGACAGCATGATAGAGTTCTTCAACTGGGTAACCAGGGAAGTGGATCAAGGGGGAGCAGCAGATGTGGCATACCTAGATTTTAGCAAGGCCTTTGACACTGTTCATATAGAAGGCTGATAAACAAATTGGGGAACCTTGAAGTAGGTTCTAAAGTTGTGAGATAGGTGGGGAGTTGGCTGGAAAATAGGACCCAGAGGGTGGCGGTAAATGACACACAATCTGGAGTAAGCAAAGTGAACAGTGGGGTGCCCCAAGGATCAGTATTATTCCCAGTACTCTTCAATGTCTTTACCAGTGACATTGCAGAGGGTCTGAAAGGGAATATATGCCTGTTCACAGATGACACAAAGCTCTGCAACAGAGTAGACACTCCGGGGGGTGGATAGAATGAGGAGAGACCCACAGTAAAAAGGCTGGAAGACTGGTAGAGGGATCGGTAACTGAGTTTCAATGATAAAATGTGTAAAATAATGCACATGGGGCACAGAAACCAGGGGGCAATTTACCACCTGTGAGGGTAGGCAATAGCAGGCTCAAAACAGCAGTCATCTCTGATGAACTGAAGATGTGAAAGCAGTGTGACAATGCAGCAGGGGAGGTTATCAGGATGCTGGGATGCATAGGCAGGGACATCACCAGCAGAAGAAAGGAGATAATAATCCCTTTTTATAGATCATTAGCAAGGCCTCACCTTGAGTACTGTGTCCAGTTCTGGAGTCCCCGTCTCCAAAAGGGCATAAACAGGTAGAGGCGGTGCACAGGAGGGCAACAAAAATAGTGAGGGGCCTGCATCATAAACCCTATGAGGAAAGACTGAGGGAGTTAAATATATACTCCCTGGAGGACAGGAGGGAAAGGGGGAATATGATTGAAATATTCAAATACCTCACAGGGAACAACAGGGTACAGGAGGATGCCATATTCCAAAGAAAACGTTGTTCAGGGACAAGGGGGCACAATATGGAGCTAGAGGGAGGAAAGTTCAGAGGTAATTTGAGGAAGTACTGCTTCACAGAGAGGGTAGTGGACAAATGGAACTGTCTACCAGTAAAAGTGGTGGGGCAGAAACTGTTACAGGATTCAAGGTTGCATGGGATAGACACAAAGGGATCATGAAAGTTAAGGGGGGGGCGTAGGCAGATTAGGGCCTAATGCATTGCTATAGGTAGGGAAATAGGGCAGACTGAGTGGGCCTAGAGGCCCATATCTGCCATCAATTTCTATATTTCTATGTTTCAATTCCCTCAGTCCTCACATGGGTAATGCCATTCACAAATCACAATTAGTGGTGCAGAGGTTCTGAGACAACTGGTGAGATCTCCCAACTGTGCACACCACTCCACTTTGTGTAAATTCCAGTTAATAAACATATACCTTCAGCCATTTCTCGAAGACCAGAGTTGTGTGTGTTCTTCTGAGGAAGGGGTTATGGGGACTAATATGATAATAATTAGAGACCCTTGTTTTTCTTAAATAAGAAATAACAAGAAATTCAAGGTATAAAAAGAAATAAAAAGAAAACAAGCTCATGAAAAAAGTTAAAAAATAGCTTTTTTCTTTTTTTTTTTTTTTGCAAAAACGAAATGAATACTTGCAGCAGTTGTTTAGGATCCATTGTTACCACAGAGCTGGTCAGCAAGGAAATGGCAGTGGAATTGTCCGATTCACAAAACCTTTCAAGACCATAGCATAATACTGCTTAATACAATGTAATACAGCAGGAATGTGATTTCTAGTGTATATAAGGTCATTTTGAGGTATTTTATGAATGTAAATGTGATAAGAATAAATAAAACTACATTTTCAATGAATAAAAAGAAATACCAAGAAATTTCAGAAAAAGAAAAATGATAAAAAATAAAAAGAATTTCATGGGGCTCAAATAATAATATATACTATATTTTGTAATGATGTACAGTATTAAATGAAAATTCTTGCCTACAGTACAAGAGGTTTGCTGTGTTTCACTACTCACATCAATATGTTGTTCTACTGTGGCATTGACATCAGTAGTGTAGCCCAACAAATTACAGTGTCGACAAAGAGGTGCTTTCGTCTACGCAACTGAGTAATAAATCTTTTTAAGCGTTGTTTAACAAAAATAGATGCAGCTCCAATACTTTATAAATGATTTCATGTGTGCTATTTGCTTGTTGGTTGTAAATGAAAATACTGTATGTATTGCAATATGTACAGTAACAGAACATGATAAACATACCAGAACAAAATGTACATCATAATATGTTTTAATATGAGGGGTGCAGTGTAGCAGCTGTCATGGCGGATGCACTTCTGTAGAGCTCCCATTTCTCACATTATAAAAGTTAAAATAACTGCTACAAACTACTTTGTTAGAGTCAGCACTTGCATCAGTTGTATGTGGATACTGACTGGAAGTAGGGATGGGGAGAATTGCGACCCAAAGCAGGTGGCACAGGGAGTGGAAGCATATTTCTCTGTGGCAAGTAGTTCAAAGGGTTTCAGGCCTATGCAGCACAGTAGTGTGAGCAGCACTGACTTCACTGTAGCACTTGTCATGGTGATGCTCCAGAAGATCCAGTCCACCAGGGAAGAGACAAATAAGGATCTCACAGCGATGGAAGCAAAGTTTGGAGACTTTGACACCAGAATAAATGAAAACTCAGCCTCCCTCAATGAACTATTGCACAGCACTTAACAACAGAGGGAGATTAACTATTTTGGTGGTCAAGGAACTGCGCTTTCTTAGAGATAAGGGGGAAACACTGGAAAACTGCCAGAGGCAAGTAAATATCAGTATTGGTGGCTTCCCTCACTGACTGGCTGGGTGCTATCTGCAATCAATCAATTATTTTTTATTGACCTGTGCCTGTTGTCTCCCTATGCTACAGTGAGGATCATAAAGGCTTTTGTGATCCCTGTTCAAGCTCGACTGCATGGTATGGACTTGCAGAGATCACTGACAGCCACAGTATCTCTGTGCCGTCCAGAAACTCACAACCCTCTTTTACAAGCAGCCACCTGTAGTTCTCAGAGTGACATAGTCTAGGAGGGCAGCACGAATACCTTCTTTGCTGACATCTCCTCCCAAGCTCAAGCAAGTGATGAAGACATTCACGTAATCAAGAAAATCTTGCTGTAACATGATGTGGTTGCGCAGTTGTTATTCCTGGCCAGGCATCAGGTGCACTTTAACAATAAAACTCACATATTTACTGAACCTGAAAAGGTTGCAGCTTAAGACACTGCTGAAGAATTGGTACCTAGTGAGGAGCACCAAAGCCTGATTGTTTTTGCTTAGTTACATGTGCAGCATGCTTTCTACAGGTTAATCTGTAATATTTAAGGACAGGATTTGTATGTGGTCTTTTGACCCTTGTTTACCTGTACAGCTGATATAGCCTGATGTTTGCCATGTCTGCAGTTCTTTACTGTATTGTATGTTACAATCTCCTTGTTTGTTTCTACAGAGATCTCCTTTTTATGGCTGTGGGCGGAGCCTACATCCATCTTGCTGTCTGTAGCTGGAAAAATTGAATACCGTGGAACACATTTTTGGAGTTTTCAGTGTATTCTTCCACACCTACAAATCACTATGCCACTTGAAATAAAACATTCCCTTCTTTCTGTTTAGAATAATGGAGACAGAACTCCAAGCTGCTTATCAGATGACCATTAGGAAACTGAAACAACTTGTTAAATATTGGTTGCCTATTAAACTGGAGATTTGTTTACCCCCTTCGAAATGCAACGACTTGCACATTTAAACACTTATCATTTAAACATTTTCATCCTACTAGCTTCAGTTGTGCAGATATTGTCTTTCAAGAAAGATTCATACCTCATAAATGCCACCCTTTCCCAGCAATGAATCTAAAAAGATTTACGCTGTTTTTTTAACCTCTTAAGACACTGTCGGATTAGACCTGTCTCAGACATATACGAGATCTTCTGTGAATTATCCAGGCTAAATATATAGCATTCAGTAGGTATTTTTTACTATGTTTTTGGGGAAAACAAGGTATTGAGCTACAACAAACATACACAGACACACACACACACACACACACACACACACACACACACACACACACCATCCTCATGACTCAGCATTCAGAATAAATACTGCAATCTAATATGTTCTAAAACGATAATGAAACTTTATGTCAATGAACACAGTGAGGTTCAGTTTGCAGCAGATTTCCTTTAAAGATTTCTTATCCTATATTTTGTTTCTTGGATAGCACAGAGGAGATACGACATCTCATTCTCATAGGGATCTTCATTTTACACATTTTTGCGCTGTATTTACTCAGGATGTCCCAGATAGATGCAATGTTTGCCATGTGTGCGATGCTTTACTGTACTGTATATTTTATAGTTTCCTTGTTTGTTTTTAGAAAGATCTGCCTTTTATAGATTGGTGTGAAGTATTGTTTTCCTGTACAGTGGGTATAGACTGATGTTTGCCATGTGTGCAATGCTTTGTTGTATTTTATATGTTGCAGTCTCCTTGTTTGTTTCTAGAGAGACTGTTTTTTATAGATTGTGTGAAGTAATGCACCTTTCAGTTTGTGAACTTTATAAACTGTACTATGAATTCTGTTATCTGCCTACTAGGCAACTTTGATTGCTTCTGGACTTAGGGTGCTATGCAACTTAATGAAGTCTGGGAATTCTGAGTACTGAGTGGGCCTGCTCTAAAGAATTATCAGCTTTTCCAATATATTTCTCCAATGAGGAGTGGGAAAATTCCAATATATTTCTCCAATGAGGGGTGGGAAAAATCAGTTAACAGACTACAAGGCCTCAACATGAGTGAGACTGCTAAATACTATGGCCCCAATATTCAGAATTGTGCCTGGCAATGATGCATGTGGCGGCACAATGCGATTGAGTTGTCCTGGTGCTCAGGGATATATTCAAAAGAGATGAGCCATGGCACATTCCCTCGGAATATATCAGGTGATGCACACTGCACAGATAGGAAGCACTGGCACATCCCCCCCCCCAGACAGGGCTGAATACCAGGAATTGGAACTGCGCCAGTGCAGCAGAGTTACACCGTGTGCAAATTCTTGATATTCATCCAACAGTATGCAAATAGGGACATAATACATGCAAGGCACAAATGGGGCCATTTGCATGCATTGTGCAGGGCAGGCCAACGAAATGTGCATGGTGCTCTGCACAGCATGCGGTGCTCCAGAGGGGGTCTCATGGCACCCCCCACCCACCCCATAGCCATGATCCCCATTCTGCACCCTTTTCATAATTCCCTGGTAGTCTAGTGGTCCCTCACTCCCTCCCTGTAGCATGATCACTGAGAAATAAATGTTTCTTAATTCTCTGACAGTCAAGTGGTATCTCCTTCCCTCCCCATAGTTCCAATCATGGCAAAATCCATCGTCCAAAAGTCCTGGTGGTCTAGTGGTTCTCCCCACACCACCCGTATCCCTGATCACTGGTAATATCATTGAACAATGTTCTCTGATGGTCCAGTGGCACTTCCCACCCACACAGGACCCCCAGCCCACCCAACTCCCCCCATTATCGGTGGGCAGCAGCACACCCCCTGCATACCCCCTTGGCTGCCCACCAAATGACAGCTTACAGTAGCAGCTGTAAGTCCATTGGTCCACACTGTGGGCAGCCGCAGGGTGGCGCGCTACAGTGAAGCAAGGCCTGCTGATGATGGGGGTTGGTTGGGCAGGGTCCTGTGTGGATGGGGAGTGCCACTGACCACCAGGAACATGGTTCAATGATGCCACTGGTGATTGGGGATATGGTTGGTGGGGTGGGGTGAACCCCTTGACCACCAGGACTTTTGGTTGATGGATTTTGCCATGATCAGGGCTACAGGGAGGGAAGGGGTACCACTAGACTACCATGGCATATGGCAGACTGATTTTGCCACCATCGGGGCTATGGGGAGGGAAGGGGTGACCACTGGATCACTAGGGATGTTATGGATGCTTTTGCACTGTGTACTGAGGGAGCAGGTGGTGACCCATGGCTGGCAGCTGCTGTATTGTGCCTTGCAGTACAGCAGCTCGCCTGTGGGTCACCACCATTTGAGCCTTTTTTTTTTCAGGCTCAACTTTGTGCATTGGTATGTGGTGCATCTCAGGGTTGTGCCAGCATATGCCCCGCACATCTGGGGTGGAATATCGGGATGTGCCGCATATGCAGAGCACCCCCCCTGGAGATGTGCTGCATACATTATCTTTGTGCCCCGGTGCTTTGGGAATTGCACTGTGCAATTCTCTTTTAAATATTGCCCCACGGTGCTTTTCTGTGGTTGTGCTAGCACAACTCAGTTGCACTAGGTGCAACCCCTTTGAATATCTAGCCCTATGATTTTATCTTACTGGACTTAACTCTATGCATATTTTCTGTACCCATGCCCACATGAATGGGCATTGTGTTTGTGTTGTATAATGACACTAGAAGATTCAGTACTGAACAGTTATGTCATAGGACGGTCCCCTCAATTGTGTGGTATATGATATATGCTTTGTATCATATCAGTCTTCAATAACATTTGCAAAAAAAATGTATTAATATGTATTTATACCATACAATAGCAAATTCTGTCTTGTACTTTATTAAAGCAGATGAACCAGTGCAGACCCTCCCTCTGGATGCCAGTGTGGCAAGAAAAGAAGAGAAACCAACAGTCCCTTATAAGTAAAACATTAAATTAATTGGTTGATATCTAACAAACATGATTCAGATACAATACCTACCACTGATTGTTACATAAAGTATACACATTGTATATATAACTTATTTTTTTTTCAATAGTTAAGGGAAATGTATGTATTAGTGTTATGTTTTAGTCATGGCTGAAGGGTCTGAGAAAAGGTAATGCCAGGGATGCAAGGGGTAAGTTCTCTCCTCACTCCATACTCTTTAATGTATTCACTCACACCCTTGCTTGCATCCATACAAATTACTGTGCTTATAAATAGAATAATGAATAGGTGAGTGTGTATTACAAGGTAGTAAAACCATCGAGAGATTCTGGGGACAAGGGAACTTCCAGAGCAAAGCTCAAGAGGTTCCCTTGTCCCCAGAACCTCGAGATGGTTTTACTAACAAGTCATACACACTCTCACCAATTTTTTTATTTTTTTTTTAATATATGGATCCGATATAATTCCCTGTGATGGAAAAACGGGAACCCGACTACTTCAGTAAACATTCGGCTTGGGTGCCTGACGGCTGCTCTTACTAGTCTGCACTGCACTGCACTGATGACTCGCTCGCTCAGTCTTACCTGTCGATTCTGTGGTGAGATGACTGAAAGCAGGATCAACCAGATATTTTTGGAGGCTTTGGAAAAGGAAAGGAAAAATTAAAAAAATGAAAATACCATGCTGCCATCCCCGAGGACATTTCTCTCTCTAAGCGAGTGAAAGAGAAGCCATGTTTTTCAAAATTGTTCCGCCCACCCACACTAGAAAGCGGCCAATTGGATGGCACACTTAGGAGGACATCATGGCCAGAGTTGCACTTGCGCACTTGAGTTTTTCTGATAATACTATTGTTCAGGTCCTGAACCGTACTATTAGGGCACCTAAATGATAGTATTATCACTCATGAATGGTGGTATTATCACTCCAGGAGCAACGGTATTACCAGGAATTTTTTGTATGCTTTAGAAGGGTATTATTTTAGGCATCCATATATTAAATGTGGTGTAATGCCACCCTTCAATGACAGTCATTAGGTCTCCATGCATAGTTTTTTCCTTTACCCCTTCTACCTTTACATTTTCAAAATCTGAACACAGTGCTGCCACTCAGCTTGTCATGAACACAGCCAACACGCCTTGGACCTTCACTTTCCAAATTTCTGCTCTCTTCCATTCAAGCCACAAAGTAAGGGATTTGCATTAACAAATAATGATATGTTTTTGCATTACATTATGTACAGGTAATACTATTAAACAAAAACATGTTGTTGTTAGTCCCCATAACCACCTTTCCCTGGAAAAACACTACAGCACCAAACCTGGAGGAACAACTCTAGCCATATGTTTGGAGTGATGTGCACAGCTCGAGAAGTCTCAACAATCACTTCAGAAACCTCTGCACCCCTTCCTGTGAAGGGCATAACTCATATGCAGATGGGGGGAATGATGTACCACTCTGAGTTGGAACCCAACTTCAGTGAGGAAGGAGGTCATGTGGAGAGCTGAAGGAATCTACCACCAAGGGATTTGACCTGGGAGGTTGGATGAATGCAGAGATTTCAACCACAAGTCCCCTGAAATCGGTGTATGGTGGCCCGCTATTGTGAGTGACATTTACTCTGTACATCTGATCTAGTTGAGTGCTTACCTCTGGTAGGTGAGCATGGGGCTATTACCAGTGTGGCTGGTGTTCTGGTTTGCTGAATTTTTGCTCTGCCTATTCCATCTGGCAAGAGCTGTGGCATGGAGCTGACCAGTGTCGCTTAACATTTGGGATTATCAGACTGTTGTTTTATGGAGTTTTGTAGTTGCCAGTCCTGGCTTGGGAACTGTTCTCCATTCTTCCTTGGAAAAAAATAGCCTTTTTTGAACTTTCACCTTAGCATGGGTGAGAGTGGTGTTGGTTACTGTTCCTGAAGACTCGACTCTGTGAGTACTCCCCACAAAGTTTCTGATCACAATTTTGGCAATGCTGTTCCCAGGTATGAGTGAGAGCAGTTTCTGGGAATGGCGGTGTGGGGGAAAAAACTGCCTCCTCCAGAAGGTCTCCTCTTGTGCAATTAAATCCCTTAGTAGGGTGATATCTGCTTGAAATTAATATTCATGAAACTTCAGTGGTGAGAGTACAGTTCCAGATGGTAACTTTCTCCAGCTGGGTGAGAGCAAACTGTGGATATTACTGCTTTAGCAGTGACTAAAACTGGACTGAATTTTGCTCATCATATTAATCCATAATATATTTGAACTTTATTCCTGAGAAGAAGTTGAGGTCATACAGATTTTTTCCATGGCACTGTGCATTGATTCCTCCTGGGAATTGAATTCTGGCTCATTTTAGTTGTTTTTAGAAATGGTGGAAGGGTTTGGGAGGGAATTGGCTGGTTTGGTTGGGTGTGTATGTGTGAGTGTGAGTGTGAGTGTGAGTGTGAGTGTGTGTGTGGTTAGGTTATTTATGTATTGAGGTGAATGTGGGGTGTGTTGTTTTGTTTGAGAACTCAGTAAGAGTGTTGCTATCCATATTAGGTGTGAGATAGCTGGATGTAATTCAGATAATAATACTTAGTGTGTGCTAGTGTATAGAGATGTGCCGGAGCATGGGACCCATGCATTTAGCATACGATGCATCCTAGCTGCGTGAGCTCCATCCCTTCACTGACCTCCCTATTTCAGCCACTGCTGCCAGGTGCCGCAGGGCGGTCAGCATTATGAGGGAATGTGCAGGATGGTGGTGGCAGGGTGCAGTGGGCTTGGTAGAGGTGAGAGGTATTGGAGTGGTCAGAAGCAGGAGACACCCTGGGATTAGACAGAACCTAGAAGGAGAACAGATGTGTTTGATCTCCATCCTCAGGATTCCCACTGGACCAAGTGGGCAGATAGCTGGGGGACGTACAGCATCTACCAGCCCACTTCTAGCCATTCTATGCAATGCTAGATCAATGAGGAACAAGACTGCAATTATAGCAGACTTGATTTTTTCAGTCTGCCTGGCTTGCATTATGGAGATCTGGTTGGGAGATGACACTGGGCCAGGTTTGGATGCTGTTGTCCCCACTAGATACTCCATTGTGCACTGCCCGAGGAAGGAATGCAGGGACGGGGTGTGGCCATCTGTTTTAGATCCAGCCTAAGCTTCACCGTGCACCCAGTGGGATCAGCCAGGTCTTTTCAATGTGTGGCAGTGTGTGGGTTCCAGGTGTTGGTTGCAGGATTCTTCTCATATATCACCATCCAGGGTCAGGAGATTTCCTGCAGGATGTCATGGACTTCGTCATTGATGAGGTGTTGGAGTCCCCCAGATGGTTGATTCTGGGGGACTTCAATGCTTGGGTCGACAATGAATCCTCGAAGTTTGGTTATGACCTCCTCAAGCTGATTTTATCACTGGGACTATCACAAGTAGTTACTTCTGCTACCCACCACCAGGGCCACATGTTGGACCTGGTGTTCTCACAGGGGCTTGAGGTGGCTAACCTCAAGACTGATCAGGTCATTTGGTCTGATCATTGCATGGTGAGGTTCGTGTTTGGGACCCCCACTGAAAGGCCCTCCTTGGTTAAGATGATTAGCTATCGCCCTTTGAGAGGTCTAGCCCCTGAGGTACTGTTGGCAGTAGCTGATTTATCTAGTGTAGATGCTGCATGTGTGGTTGGCATGGCGAGGTGGTGGCTACCTATAATAAAGTGGTATCCAAGGCATTCAATGCTATTGCACCAATCCCTATGTGACCAGATCTTCTCACTTGAGATCTCCTTGGTTTGATGGGAATCTCACAGCGATGAAGATCGGGGTCAGAAGTTGGAGCATTGCTGGCAAGAGGACCTGATTGGAGAAGGACAGACTGGCCTTGCTTGCTCATTATTATGAGTACCAAGGGGCAATCAATCATATGAAGGCAGAATTCCTGTCCAGGGAGATTGCTGCAGGGAGGAACAGACCATTTCAGCTTTTTCAGACTGTGGACATGTTTTTATGTCCAGTCTGTCTTCAGATGAAAAAAGCTTTTTCAATTTGCTTTGTGCGAGGAGTTTGCTCAGTTCTTCTCTGACAGGGTGCCCTCCATCTGGTCGGGGATCCCATCAGTGAAGCAAGTTTTGCCTTGTAGTGGTTGGCCTGGGTTGGACAGAGGTGCTCCCTCTGTATGGGGTGAGTTTAAACCAGTGGAGAAGGCCGAGGTCATTGAGGTGATCTTGAAGCTCAAGCACACTTATTGTGAACTGGACTCGGCCCCGACTTGTTTCTTGATGGGATGTGTCAGGACCGTTGGCCCTGTGATCACTAGGATTGTCCGGTGTTCAGTGTCAGAGGGGGTTTTTCTGGTGGCCTTGTGACAGGGTGACCTCTATCTTAGAAAAAAATATTACTTTTATTTTGGAGACTGAATTTTCTCCCCTTTCTGTCACCCTTTGCTATTGCTCTCTTTGTTAATATTTCTTCTCTTTTTCTTTCTTTATTGTAGGCTGGCCACCTATAGTAACCTTTTTCCCCTACTGTACTACCCCTATATCTGTTCCCCCTTCTTGAGTCCCATATGAACAGAAATAGTTGATATAAAACTGAAAAGAAAGGACCTTCAATCTGTTTTTCCGACCAGTTGTAAGGCAATGAGGAGATGTGCATAAGCAGACAAAAGAGCAGTTTTTCCCTTGTTAAACATGTAAAAATGTTTAAACCGTGCAACTAAGGAGACCGAGGTGCTGATAAAGAAGGGCACTCCAAAGAAAAAGTGTGCACTGGTATGACAAGAAAAGTGTAAAGGAGCCTGCCAAAATGGTCCTGTTGGAACAGTAATTTGCAGCTGCCTGGTACACTGCTTTTGCGGTGAATAACTTTGGAGCAGTAAGGTGCTCCAGATTAGAAGTGCGTAGAACACAAAGTGTGACTTTCAGTTTTGAGTCGAAGTGGGCACTACGAGGTGTGCCCCCGTGGTGCCCATAACTCAACATAGTCGCATATGTAAAATGGAGCTGCTCAGAATATTTTAAGTAGGTTGTTCAGCTGAGGACTCAAATGAAATAAAAGAAATGCCCCAGTCTATTGAAATTGCCAAAAATGGTAAAAGAAATATGCCAGAATGCTTTTGTCCCCTACTCTAGCTAGACAGCATGCAAAGGTTTTAAATGAGTTCTAGCGGTGCTACAGTATGAGCCCTAACTAGAAAATGTCGAACTCTTGGCGCTCCTTCTATTGAATTGTAAGGATAAGAAGTGGGTTTCTGGGGGATTCTTAGAAATATTTCAGAAGCCGCTCCTGATTCTTTAAAGTGTCCAGGTCATGTCCCATTAGAACACTATTACACGGAAGTGGCACAACCTTCCTTTCTCTTTGCTCAGAGATGCTGATCCACGTCTAAGAAGGCCGAAATGAAAAGTTTACAGATGGGCTGAAATGTCAGCCATTGGGAGAGAAAAAGGGTGCAATGTTTGTAAAATTAAGAGTTCTCCCTTAAACCCGGACTCCTAAGAAGAATAAAGGATATAATTAAAAGAAAAAGAGCTGCCTGAAAATAAGGAAAGTCTTTACTTTTACTTTCTGTAGTGTCAAATAAAGACAGCCACTCACTCGGGCCAGCTTGAGGAGTTTTGTTGGAACGATAATATTAGAAGCAATGTAATGTAGTAAAACAATGAAACTTGTTATGAGGCTTCATGAGTTGGCAGAAGAAGGGAGAAGAGGAGCATGCCCTTGTTCTCCCATTCTCTCTGCAAACCCATTTGATGGTCTCATAAGCAAAGCACACTGTATGTAAAAAAACAAGCATTTGTCAATGCCGAATGTTGTCTCGCTGGCATTGGCATTGGTAGTACAGGAGTTAGAGATGCATAATAGGAATGGCAGTGAGGTATTGAACTGAAGCCAATGCCAACCCCACCCTGCAGTGAGTGATAGGTGTTGGGGTGTGCCTTTGGGTCATCAGCTATAATGCTCATGCCATTCTACCTCACCCTAACCTGTAGACACTGACAAATGTTGTGGTGTGCTTTGGGGTCTTTGGACATTATGCTTACACCATTTCATAAGGAAATACACTGAGGTGGGTGCAGTATAGAAGAATGGGGTGAACTTTAGTGGCAAACACTCCAAGGCAGACCTCGATGCCTGTCACTGGCTGCAGGGTGGGGGTGGGGGTGGAATGGCGTGAGCATTACAACCAGTGATCCCAGGTCACACCCCTGATGCCTGTCAGTCTCTACAGGGTGGGGAGTTACAGTTGGAAACCCTAACACCGTAGGCGTTTGCTGGTATTTTCACTCCAAATGTTCAACATAGGCCTTTTGTGACCCCACCTCATGAAGAGCGGTATTATCAGTTTGTTAGCTGAAAGGTAGGTTTGCACAGTGGCTATGCAATTTGGCGACACAGGGATGAAAACATATTTTGTGCTGGATGTGAAAAATGACAACTGTATTGTTCATGAGGAGGTTAAAAAAATCGTAACATTGAAAATCTGGAGTGAAAATATGAAAAATTGGTGAAGTCATGAGCATGCATAGAAACTGCACAACACATGTCCGTAAGCCAATTATTTTGGAAATTTTTTTTAACCACATTTTCAACATAGGCATTTTGGGACCATCTCTCATAAAAAGTGGCACTGTGATTTTGTTAATTTGTCCCAAAACTTGATGTTCCACAGCAACCAAGTCATTGTGCACAAGTGGTGCGAAAACACATTTTGGGCAGGATGTGAAAAACGACAGCTGTACTGTTCATAAGGAGGTGTGAAAAAATGACAGTGTTGAAAATCTGGCATGAAAATATTGCAAATTTGCGAAGTTACAAGGGTGTGGGGAAACAGCGCAACGCACACTTGTAACACAATCATTTTATGGACGTTCATCACCAAATTTTCAATGTAGGCATTTTAGGACCTCTGCTCATAAACAGTGTCACCGTCATTTCCTCAAACTGTCCTGAAAACTAATTTCACACAGCGACTGCGCTGTTGTGTTCCAGACATGCGAAAACACATTTAGGCCAGGTTATGCAAAATGACAGCTATACTGTTACTAAGGAGGTATGGGAAAATGCTAATTTTGAAAATCTGGAGTGAAAATATTACAAATTCACGAAGTTACAAGTGTGCATGGAAGCTGCACAATGCACACTGGTAAAAGAGCCATTTTTTGGATTTTTTCCACCAAATTTGCAACAGAGGCTTTTGGAGAACCCCCCTCATGAACGGTGGTACCTGTCGTTTTGTTAGTTGGTCCCGAAAGGTGATTCCGTGTAGTGACCATGAAATCACCTTTCAGGACTGAATAACACCATGACAATGGCTGAACTCATGAAGAGGGGTCCCAATAACCCCATGTTGAAAATTTGGTGCCAAGATTCTCCAAAATGGCAGAGATATGCATCAACATTGAAAAAACCCTATTTATGCCATTATACAGCTTACCAGTATTTCTTCAGTTCATGGTCAGCTTTGAAGAGTGCAGACGTGTTCCCAGTCCTCCAAAGATTGTCACACCAGGCTCTAGAGGTAAGTATGGGGTGGGGAAGTGTGGGGAGGTGGGGTGCACAGAGGGTGGGCGCGGGTTGGGGAGGGGCAGGGAGACCGCGAGAGACCATTTTCTTCTTTCACAGGTTTAAAAAAAGAAAAAAATCACTGGACGGTTTTTGTATTTCAGGGGCATTTGGCTCACTGGGGTGGGCTCCCATTGTGCCACTTGACTGTCTTGTGGGGGGGATGCTGTAGCTGACAGAGGATTGAGCACTCCCATTGGCACATACTGAAGGGGGGACGAGAACCGAGGGGGATTGGGCACCTCCCTCAGCACACAACAAAAGTGGGAGTGGTCATTATGCTGACAGGGAGTGGGCTCCCTCATCAGTAAAATAAATGGAGAAAAGGGACTCACGCCGATGGGGATTGGGCCCCCCATCAGCAAAGAAAGACTGTTCAGGGGGCACATGATGCTGAGGGGGATTGGGCACCCCCTTGGCATACATTTTAAATGGGAGGGGGGCATTATACCGACGGGGAGTGGGCTCCCCCATCAGCAAGTGAAGTGGGTCAGGGCAGTCTGCTGGCACTGGACAGGCACATCGGGAGGATACGTTATTGTGCCGCTGCATGATTGCAGCAGACCTTTTGTTAGATCTGGTCACCACTTGATGTATGCCTGATGTCAGCACCTGCAGCTGCCTTACTGGGGAATAAGGGATGCACCTTGTGATGCATGCCCTGCATTTTCCCACAGTGACCGCACTTCCAAATCTGCTACTAATGCAATATGTTGGCTGGCGCGCATGTGCGACCCAGCATAAAAATGGAAAATACCTGTGGGAAGCCCCTCTGTATGCTGAATGAGTGTTGCTATAGGGCTGGCTGCCCTCAGTATCTCTTTTCTTATGGCATTCCTCGGGGCGATATCACGAACAAGGGAAGGGGCTTAGCCCCATTAAAGCTCATTAAAAATGTATGTTGATTTAATGTCTTCAAAAAGAGAGTAGGATTTAATTTTCTATGTGAATTGCTGCACATAATCTAAAATATATATGATGACTGTTTGAGGATAAACACCAGAGAATTAAGAGAGAATATACCGGTTCTAAGAAAAGAGGTGGATCGCATGTCAGTGAGGTCATCCCTAGGTGTGTATAAAAAGCCCACCACTAGGGGCTAGATTTTAGATCGGTGGTTCAGTAGCTTGATGACCACAGAGTGAGAAGGTTCTGGAGTGTGCATGCTGACACATTGTTCTGAGGAATTCTAGGTTCAGTCTGTAAAAGGCAAGAGAAGCACAGGAATTAGCTGAAGGAAGCAATTGCATGACTTTGGTGTGATGGACTAACACCGTTTTCCTTTCTGTAAATCCTTTTTTTCAATTTGCTTTATTATTTTTCTGAAGAAAAACAAATACACAAATGCACCTGTGCATTTTTTTATGTACCTGACTTGTGGTCTCCCTGATTGTGTTATCCTAATCCTACACCCCATTACAGGCCTTAAAAAGACATTCTGGTGACGCCCCTCCTGAAGATGCCATCTCTCAACCCTGATGTCTTGGCGAAATACCATCAGATCTCCAACCTGCCATTTTTAGGTAAGGTTATTGAGAAATAGTGGTGCAACAGCTCGAGGAGCACCTCATGTCCTTTGATATCTGTGAGCAATTCCAGTCTGGTTTCAAGGCCAGGCACAGCACTGAAACGACACTAGTCAGGGTAAGCAAAATCACCTCATTAGGGCTAGAGATAGAGGAGACAGGTCAATTCTTGTGCTCCTCGATTTCTCATCAGCATTTGATACCATGGATCACATTATCTATCTTGATCATGTTCAAGAGTATTGTGGACTCACCGGTACTGTCATCAACTAGTTTGAGTCCTATCTTTCTGGCAGGAAGCAGTGGGTGGTGATGAGGAATTTCTCCTCCTCCCCAAAGGTCCTGCCACGTGGAGTATCTCAGGGCCTGACTTTGTCACCGATGTTATTCACGGTATACATGCTGCCCTAGGAGAGCTCATTAGGGGTTACAGTGTGTGTTTTCACTGCTATGCAGATGATACCCATCTGTATATGTCCTTTTCACTGGGAACACATGATGCCATGGGAGTGATTAACAACTGCCTGGTGGAGATCAATGACTCGATATCCTCCAACTGGTTGCGACTGAAATCTGATGAAATGGAGGTTCTGGTGATTGATGTGAATTGTGTGTGTGATGGGAGTGCACCCAGAGCAGCAACTGGATTGTCTCTGGGATCTGTTCCATTGATGGCCTCCCCAGGGTGTGGGATCTTGGCATTATCCTGGATGACAGAATGACATTTGAAGCTCAGGTGTCATCAGTGGTCCAAAGTGGTTTTTACCACTTGAGGAATATTGCCAGGTTCAAACCCATAGTTCTGCCCAAAGACCTGCTATCACAGGTATATGCCTTTGTCACATCTAGATTTAAGCACTGTAATGCCCTATAATTTGGGGTCACTGGAGGGACCCTCTGCCAGCTGCAACTGGTGCAGAATGCAGCGGCCAGGTTGCTGATGGGCCTGTCTAGGTCCAGTCATGTGACTCCGGTCCTGCGGACTCTGCACTGGCTTCCTGTCAGGTGGAGAATCATCTTCAAGGTGGACTTGCTCACCTACAAGGCCCTCTACAGACTGGCCCCTGGCTATCTGGTAGATCTCCTAACACCAGCCACCTTAGTCCATTCCCTCCTCTACTTGACCAGGGGCCTCCTTACCATTTCTGGACTCTGTTTGAGCACTTCTGGTGACCGTGCCTTTAGTGTCACCAGACTGACCCTCTGGAACTCCTTTCCAGCCTGCATGAGGCAGGCCCTGACGGCTGAGAGCTTTAAAAAGGGTCTCAAGACTCATCTGTTTAGTTTAGCCTTCCCTGATGAAGGTGATTGACCTGCACTAGTCTGTACTTAATCAGTTTTAGAATGTTATTATTATTTTAAATTATTCATTCATGTTATATGTGATGTATTTTTATGTTTTTAGGCCTACCTGTTTTATGTGAGGTGCCCAGAGCCCCAGGGATTGGGCATTGTATAAATAAACTTTGCCTTCCCTTGTACCATCCCCATGACAGACTCCCAAACTGCCAAAAGATGGACGTTGTCCGACCCTCCAAGAAGCCCACTCTACATATTCCTTCCACACCTGATGGAATAACTAAGCAACAAGTCCCAACCATTTTCTAACAAATGGACACCATCCATAGCATAAGGTCCCTGGCGGGATGTGTTGATGTTGCTTTCCACACAGCTCCCACATTGTAGTCGATGAAAGGCCACATCTGTCTGTTAATGTGTATAAATGCTTTATTCATGGCCTGAAAGTTCTTAGTGTAATGCCAGTGATGCCTTTGAATGATATGGGACCAAAAAAATGTTGTCCCAAGCCACAGTTCTTGAATAAATCTTAGGTCCTTCTTCATTCTGAGAAGCAAGTCAATAGCCTTCTGGAGTGCCAGGTCATTATTGCCCAGATGAACCAGCTACTACCCAGATGAATCAGCAGTATGTTTGGTGAACTTCCATGTGAGGCCTCCACTGCCATCCTATGGAGAAGTTCCCATCAATGGGTACCAGGTGACTATAGTGCAACAAGAACAGTGCAAGAACAACTGCACTGTGTAAAGCACAAATCCTTTCGGAGCGACAGGGGTATAATAGAGGTAGGAAATAACCGCTATCCCTGTCGCTGTATGGAGGAATGGGGAAGAGATGAAGACGCTGCGGGTCTGGGGCTTGATCAAGCGATTCCCATGGCTGAATGGCTAAGGCACTAGACCGTGCAGTGGGGATGACCAGGAGATCAGGGTCTGATTCCCTATCTCCCAACATTTTATTTTTTTCTCTTTCTCTGAGAAACAAAGCTTTCCCCCTCCTGAGTTGCAACATACCCCCAAGATCCACATCCCCTCAGAGTTGATTATAATTATTATGGGGCTGTGGGGGGTAAAGTCCCCCATGAAACAAGAGTGCTGTTCCATCACCCCTATTGTTTGAATAGGCGGATGGCATTTCTGTGATAGTCAATGTTTTGACCAATGTTTTTTGTGCAGGCGGGGTTTTGCCTACGAGGTTATGTGCTGCGCTGTTATTGTCTGCAATGCATGCTTCTCTACCCCAAGCACCAGATTTGCACTTACTGAGCAGCAGAATAGCCTTGAATACTGACCACGTCTGGAACTACACCAAGGGTCTAAAAATAGTACACATGAATATCAAAAGTCTGCATCCCAAGATGCCAGAGCCCGAAGACAGGATGAGTCTCTACTCACTGTATACAGCCTGCAACTACAGCCATCCCACTGTAGCCAAATTAGCCTTGCCAGAGCTTCTAGAATGTCTCAAGGAGCGATCCCCAATGAACTCATAATCTTGGGGGACTTCAACCTAAACTGGCTTGAGAATGGATCAAAGATCTACAAGAATCTAATTAATGATGCCCATTTCCATCAAATCATTGAGGAGCCAACAAGGCACAGTAACAGGACTGGGAATCACTCATTGCTAGACTAGATCCTTGTGTCTAGGCCTGAGAGGCTTCAAGCAGCAGGGATCTTCTCAGATGCACTGAGTGACCCTCCCCCATATACTGTACATGGATAAATCACTTCCCAAAACCTTTGCCTTAAACCATTATTACCAGAGACTATTTTGAGTTAGACAGTGAATCCTTCCTTAACAACCTCTCTAAAGTTTACTGGAAAGACTTGGATGCAATACCAGATGGGAATGTAGCACTGTACTTCATAATCCACAATATTACATCAGTGATAAATAAACATGCATCACTCATTCAAAGGCAGTATAAGGGCCTGTTCTTCAAGTGGCTGTCCCCTGACCACCGCAAACTGATGAAACAGTGAGACACGGCCTGGAATGTGTACAAGAAAACAGGTTCATCATGAGACTGGCAAGAAAACTGTTGAAGCAGGAAACTTGAGCAACCTAAAACACTTCTGGGCTCAGATTAACAACCTATTGAAAAGGCGACAAACTGCTTCCAGCCAGGAAATAATGAATGACACTATTGTCAAGAATCCACAACTTATTGCTGAAGGCTTCAACAAGTACTTCATTGACCTGGACCATTTCAAAGTGCCCCAAACCAATTCCCCACCGGCTGCTACCCCCCCCCCGCAAAAAAAAACAACCATCATTCCACCTCAAACTAGTAACCAGGAAGGAGGTACTAACACACTTGCTCAAGATAAAGCCTGACAGTTCTGAGGGGCACAACGGGTTTGAACCCAAGTTTCTTCAGCTGACAGCCCCAGTTCTTGCTGCTCCTCTGACCATGTTGTACAATTTGTCGCTGCTCTGTGGGGAAGTCCCCCCCATGGAAAACCACTCTGGTATCACTGTCCACATAGATGATGAAACAAATGCAATAGAAAACTACCATCCAATATCGATACTCAGTGCCTTGGCCAAAGTACAGAAATGTCTTATCTATAACCAACTTACCACTCACCTTGTAACCTACAGCCTGATAACCATGGCCCAGCTTGGATTCCGAAAACACCATGGGACTGACACGCCATTGTACACCTCAACTCACCTCAGACATCTACAAATCCACAGATGAGGAAAAAGTTACAGGAGCCATTTTCATTGATCTCACCAAGGCTTTTGACCTGGCAAAACATGAGATACTATCCTGTCCACACTTGAGATCCTAGGGCTGGACCACCTGACTATTACCTGGTGCAGAAACTACCTAATAGGCCGCAGTCAAACTGTCAAATGGAACACTGGTAATTCCTCACATCTTGCAATCACCGACGGAGTCCTGCAAGGGTCAATTCTAGGTCCGCTACTCTTTTCCCTTTTTATTAATGATTTGTTGCCCAACTGTGGGGAAGCAAAAGGACTCCTGTACACCGATGATGCTGTCCTGTACAGGGACTGTGATGTCATTCTAGACATTGAACAAGGGCTAACCAAGGACTTTGCCATACTAAATAGATGGCTTTTAGCAAATCACCTTGTGCTCAACACTAAGAAAAACAAAGGTCATACTCTTTGGACCCAGAAGACTTGGGGGAGACAGAACTGAGCTCCTAAGGATAATGACACAAATGGGACAAGGCTGGAAGTCATAGAAAGATTTAAATACCTCAGAATGTGGCTTGACCAAGAGCTCACGCTGAAACCGCATATTGAACACACCACTAAAATAATACATCAGAAACTAGGCCTGTTGTACAGAATAAGGTCATATCTCACCAGCGAGACCAGCATAACAGTGGCTAACTCCACCATGCTCCCGACACTCCTCTATGGCGCTCGAGTATTGGCATCCCTGAAGGAAACTGAACTTGGCAAGTTGCACACACTGTACCACAAGATCAGCAGATTTGCAACTCAGCCTGACAGAAAGGAATATCATTGTACAGCACTTCCAACACTAAACTGGCCCCACCTTGACAACAGGCTTAAGCTTTCCTCACTCTGTGTCATGTACAAAATCCTGAACAACTATCTGCCTCACTTACAGAACCTAGCAGCTCACAGGTAGCATGCAAGAACTCTCCGCACAACCTCCCAACTGGCCTTTGAGATACCAAGGATGTGCAAGGTTATTTGCATATAGAATAATGCAGTTCTAGAATAAGCTCTCTCCTGCCTTGCAGAAAAACCCTTCTCTCCCTGCATTCAAGCACTCACTAAAAGCTCACCTCCTCACCCAAAGCAACTGCACCTGCACGTACTAAAAAGCAACCTTCTCAAAAATACCTGAGCCAGTCTAAAGCCTCCCTGAACTGTATGACTGCTTGCACCTTAAAAATGAGCACTTGCACTTTAAAGGAATGTAATTTAATGTTGCTGTTGTCTACTGCTGATTTTACTGTTGTACTGCTGTAACTAATGACTTGTCCTACATGGTATACTGTGGGCTGCAGTGTCTCCATAATTATATGTGCACACATATAGACTTAAATGTTTTCATGCTGTTGTTGATCTGATTTCTGGACTATGTATGACCATTATAACTGCATTTTCTTTTATGTAACTAATCCCAGGTCGTCCTGAAAAAAAAGTGACCTCTGGTCTCAGTGGGCCTACCCAGTCAACAAAATTCAAAGAAGAAATAAAATAAATAATAATTATCAGATTCCTTCCCCAATGCTAGGGCAATAGCAATGAGGGGGGACTGGATGCCATTATTCATATAGGGACCAATGACCTAGCTGACAAGGCAGAGATAGGAAAGTACAGGAGAAGTTCAGGATACTGGGAAGGAGCCTGGAGCAGTTGGCAAGATCAGTGATCTTGTGCTGCCTGTCCAGGGCAAGGGGGAGGCTAGAGATCTCCACACCAGGGGCTTCAATGCTTGGTTGGAGAGTTGGTGCAGAAAGAAAGGGTTTGGCTTCATTGGGGATTAGAGGCCCACCTGGGGGAAGGCAGGTCTGTACAGTGCTGATGGCCTGCAGCCTTCCAGGAGGGGGACTGATGTCCTAAGTCAACAGTTTAGATGATTTATTGGCAAGCATTTAAACTAGCCAAGGGGGTGGAGGAAGGAAGGAAGCAGGGGAAAGCTAAATACCCACTTCCACAGGATAATGTAGATAACATGGAGGACAATAGGGATACCAAATTGCCAGTAAACACTGAAGCTGGCAGAAGTAGGGGGCTAGGAGAAGCATGGGGAATGGGGGGAGGCCAGGAGGAGTGTTGCAGTACATGGAGCACCATGTGCACAAATGTCTGCAGCCTGGGTAATAAATTCCCTGATCTGACAGCCATGATATCGGAGGCTAACCTGGATATTATAGGTATTACAGAGATGTGGTACAATGGGAACCATGACTGGGACATAGCTATACCAGGATATACTTTATTCAGGAGGAGCAGGGAGGATAAAATGGGTGGAAGGGTGGCTTTATATGTCAAGGAGGGTATTAAGGCAATAGAGGTACAAGGAATGCAGAGGGAGGCAGAGGCAAGGTGGGTCACCCTGGAAGCAGGCAGTGGCACAGCTATTTTCATAGGCATAATATACAGGCCCCCAGCACAAAGGAAGGAAATGGACAGGGATCTACAGGAAGCTATCCATTTGATGGCAGCGAAAGGAGAGGTATTACTGATGGTCAACTTCAACCTGACAGAAATTGATTGGGGCACCCAAGCGGCTGCAACAGCCAGGGGCAGAGACATCCCAGACTCCCTGCAAGGGGCATGCCTCAAGCAGCTGGTGCCTGAGCCAACCCGGGAGGAAGCGATTTTGGATCCAGTATTAACCAATGGGAATAGAATAATGGATGTCAAGGTAGGTGAACACCTGTGGTCCAGTGACCATCGCACAGTGTGGTTCAATGTGAGAACTACATCAGGAACATGCCACATGAAGGCAAGGGTTCTGGGCTTCAGGAGGGCAGACTTTATTAGAATGGGGATATGTCTCATGGAGGCTCTAGAAGGGGGCAAGAAAAGGGAGGGAGTCGAGGGACATTGGGCCAATCTAAAACAAGCCATAGTGGAGGCAACAAACCTTTGTATTTGGCAAATAGACTAAGGCAAAAGCAATAGAAAACCACTATAATTCTCTCAGGAGGTGACAGGGAAAGTAAGGAAAAAAAGGATAGCTTACAGAAAATATAAGGAGACACAAAAGGAGGAGGACAGAGCAGTGTATCTAGAAAGCAGAGGGAGGCAGGGAAGGCATTCAGGGACACTAAGGCAAAGACAGGAAAATATTGCAAAAGAAGTTAAGCTTTTGTCAATGCTGAATGTTGTCGCACTGGCACTGGCTTTGGTAGTGCAGTGCGGAAACACATTTTGGGCAGGATGTGAAAAATGACAACTGTACTGTTCATAAGGAGTTGTAAAAAAATGGCAGTGTTTAAAATGTGGCATGTAAATGTTGCAAATATGCGAAGTTACAAAGGTGCTTGGGAAATGAGCAACACACGCTTGTAACACAGTCATTTTATGGACTTTCGGCACCAAATTTTCAACATAGGCATTTTAGCACCTCTGCTCATGTACAGTGTCACTGTCATTTCCTCAAACTGTCCCAAAAAGTGATTTTGCACAGCAACCGCGCTATTCTGTGCCGGACGTGAGAAAAAAACATTTTGGGTAGGATATGTAAAATGACAGCTGTACTGTTCATCAAGAGATGTGGAAAAATGCCAATAGTGGAAATCCAGAGTGAAAATATTACAAATGCATGTTACGTGTATGCGTGCAAACTGCACAACACATGCACGTAACACGGTCATGTTATGGAGTATCCTCACCAGCTTTTCAACATAGGCATTTTAGGACCTCTGCTCATGAACAGTGTCACTGCCATTTTTGTAATCTGTCCCAAACACTTATTTCCCACAGCGACTGCGCAATTGTGCGCCGGAAGTGCAGAAACACATTTTGGCCAGGATGTGAAAAATGACAGCTGTACTGTTCACAAGGAGGTGTAGAAAAATGACAATGTTGAAAATCTGGTGTGAAAATATTGCGAATTCGCAAAGGTATGAGTGTGCATAGCAACTGCGCAACGCAAGCTCATAAAACAGCCATTTTTTTGATTTCTTCCACCAGATTTGCAACATAGGCTTTTTGAGAGCACACCTCATGAACACTGCCACTGTCCTTGCATTAATCAGTCCCAAAAGGTGATTCCACGCAGTGACTGCAAAATCACCTTTCGGGACCAATTAACATCATAACAGTGACAGAATTCATGAGGAGGGGTCCCAAATACCCCATGTTGAAAATTTGGTGCAAACATTCCAAAAAATGTCCAAGATATGCATCAAAGTTGAAAAAAACCCTATTTATTCCATTATACAGCTTACCGGTATTTCCTCAGTTTGCAGTCAGCTTTAAAGAGTGCAGACGTGTTCCTGGTCCACTGAAGATCATCACGCTGGGCTCCGGAGGTAAGTATGGGGTGAGTGGGGTTGTGGGGAGGGAGAGTGCACAGTGGGTGGGTGTGGGTGGTAGGGATACTATGAGGGACTGTTTTCTGTTTACAGGTATTAAAAAAAACATCACAGATGGTTTTCTTTTTTTACAGGTGCTTTTTTTGGGGGGGTACAGTAGCCAAAGGGGTTGGGCACCCCTATTGGCCTATAGGGAGTTGGGGACAGATGCTGACTGAGGACTAGGCACCCCGTGCAAACAACGAGTGGAGCGAATGAGCCAGGGGATTGGGCACCCCCTCCAACAAAAGGAGGTGGGGACACATTATGCTGACAGGGAGTGGGCTCCTCTGTCGGCACATACAAGAGGGGCAGGGTAAGCTAACCAGGGGATTGGGCACCCCCAAAGTCGGCAGTTTGGTGGCCACTGTGCCATCATGTTTGATGCTGGGCAAGAATGTAGGAAGGTCCGTTGCATGTGACAAGCTTTGCTCACATTGCAGCAGACCTTTCCTTAGATGTGCTCGCCCAGTTGGTTTGGCCCCGGCATGCAGGCTGATTGGGGAATGAGGGATGCACCTACTGGTGCGTGCCCCGCACTCATCCAACAACAACCGTGCCTCCAAATCTCCACTACCGCAAGATGTTGGCTGCGCAAGTGCGCCAACATAAAAAGGGGGCAAGAACCTCTATAGATACATTAGTGAGAAGAGAAGGACTGGGAGGGGGATTGTAAGGCTGAAAGGGTAGAAAGGAGTGATAGTGGAAGGGGACCAGGATAAAGCATCAATCCTGAACAAATATTTCTGTTCAGTTTTCATAAAGGAAGAGGAAGGGGAGGGACTGCAGCTAAGAATCAGGATGGGAAGGGAGGTGGACAACAGTCCACTCAATGAGGAGAGAGTCCTAAAAGAACTTACAAAACTAAAGGTGGATAAGGCAATGGGACCAGATGAGAGACACCCTAGAATATTAAATGAGTTGGGGGATGTACTGGCAGCACCACTGGCTGCGCTATTCAATGAGTCAATGGAAACAAGAGTGGTTCCAGATGACTGAAAAAGAGCTGATGTAGTCCTTCCCCACAAAGGTGGGAGCAGGAAGGAGACTGGAAACTATAGACCTGTCAGACTGACCTCAGTGGTGGGTAAAATTATGGAATATCTGCTAAAGGAAAGGATAGTAGAGCACTTGAATCAAGTGGACCACAAGATCTGAGGCAGGATGGATTCATGGTAGGGAAATCATGTCAAACTAATCTTATTCATTTCTTCAACTGGGTCGCTAGAGAAGTGGATTGGGGAAGTGGTGGATGTAGCCTACCTTGCAAGACATTTGACACTGTTCCACATAGGAGGCATGTGAACAAGCTGGTAATCCTGGGATTTGGACACAAGGTGGTGAACTGTGTTGGAAATTGAGGGTGGTGGTAAAGGGGTCTAAATTTGAAATAGGGAGGGTGACCAGCAGGGTGCCACAGGGTTCAGTTCTTTGGCCAGTGCTGTTTAATATCAACATCGGTGACATTGCAGAGGGGATGGAGGGAAAGGTGTCCCTCTTTGCAGATGACACAATGATCTGCAATAGGGTAGACAGTCCAGGAGGGGTGGAGATAATGGGGAGGGACCTAGCTATAATGGAAGAATGGTCCAGAGTGTGGCAGCTAGGATTCAATGTGAAGAAGTGCAAAATCATGTACTTGGGGCACAGGAACCAAAGCAAGGATTACATGATGAGTGGGAAGATATTAGTGGCCACAAAACAGGGAAGAGATCTGGCAGTCATCATATCTGACAACCTAAAGGTGGTGAAATAATGTGCCAAGGCAGTGGGGAGAGCCAGTGGGATGCTGGGTTGCATAGGCATATTACCAGCAGAAGAAAAGTGGTCATAATGCCACTGTACAGGTCATTAGTGAGATCTCATTTGGCAGTACAAGGAATCACAGAAGGAGCAGGACAGAGAATTGTATCAGTTAAAGCAAAAGGAAGCTGGGAAGGTAGTCAGAACAGCAAAGGCCCTAACCGAGGAAAAGATAGCCAACTCAGTTAAGAAGGGGATAAAACCTTTTTAGGTACATCAGGAGTGAAGGAAGACCAAGGGAGGGATAGTGGAGGCTTAATAAAGGGAGGGTGGGCAGAGGGTGACGGTGAAAGGCAGAGATACTAAACAAAATTTTTGCTCAGTATTTACAAATGAAGAGGGTAGGTACCTAAAACAAACAATAGAAACACTCTGGATACAGAAGTTGATACCAGCCCATTTACAGAAGAAAGGGTTCTGAAAGAACTCTTAAAACTGAAGGTGGACAAAGCATAGGGGCCTGATGGGATACATCCCAGAATTCTAAAAGAACTAAGGGTAGAACTTGTGACACCACTGACTACCCTCTTTAGCAAATCATGGGAGGATGGGGTGGTACCTGAGGACTGGAGGAGGGCAGATGTGATTCCCCTTCACAAAAGTGGGAGCAGGGCAAAAGCAGGAAAATACAGACCTGTTAGTTTAACCTCAGTGATAGGGAAAATAGTATAGAATCACTTCTGAAGGAAGAATTGTCGAGTACCTAGAGGCCAGAAGGGCACAGGACCCAAGAGCAGCATGGATTCACAGCGGAAGGTCATGCCAGATGAATCTAATAGATTTCTTTGACTGGGTGACCAAAGTAGTAGATCAGGGAGGGCTGTGGACATGGTCTACCTAGACTTTAGCAAGGCATTTGACACAGTCCCACACAAAAGATTAATATACAAGTTAGCCAGCCTGGGAGGGTCCCAAGATGATAGCCTGCGTAAAGAATTGGCTGGAGAATAGGACACAGAGGTTTATAGTAAATGGAGTCCACTCTGAAGAAAGGGGGTTACTAGTGGGGTAGTGCAGGGTTCCGTATTAGGACCGGTCCTCTTCAATATCTTTATAAGCGACATTGCAGAGGGACTGGAAGGAAAAGTATGTCTCTTTGCAGATGACACAAAGATCTCAACAGAGTTGATGCACAAGGTGGGGTGGAAAGGATGAGAGGGGACTTGACAAGGTTAAAGGAATGGTCAAATGTATGGCAGCGTAGATTCAATGCTAAGAAGTGCAAGGTAATGCACCTGGGAAACAAAAATCCAGGGGAAGAGTACACATTGAGGGGAGGGATACTAACAACAACAAAAATGGAAAGGGACCTGGGGGTAGTCATATCAGATGACTTAAAGGTGGGCAAGCAATGTGAGAGGGCAGTAAGAAGGGCTGGTGGGATACTGGGATGCATAGGGAGAGGCATCACCAGTAGAAAACAGGAAGTTGTTATCCCTCTGTACAGACAGCTAGTGAGACCCCCATCTGGAGTACTGCATGCAGTTCTGGAGGCCCAATCTCCACAAGGACATAGACTGGATGGAAGCTGTCCAGAGGAGGGCAACTAAAATGGTGCAGGGTCTGCACTGGAAGACATATGAAGAGAGACTAAAGGAGCTTAATATGTATAGCCTCGAGGAAAGGAGGGAGAGCGGGGACATGATAGAAAGTTTCAAGCACCTCAAGGAATCAACAAAGTCCAAGAGGGTAGCATCTTCAAAAAAGAGGTGCAAGAACAAGGGGCACAATTTGAAGATGGGAGGGCGGCTCAGAGGTAATGTAAGGAAGTATTTTTCATAGAGGGTTGTGGATGCATGGAACGGCCTTCCGGAGGAGGTTGTGGAGTCAAAAACAGTGGTTGAATTCAAGCATGCATGGGACCGCCATAAGGCAATTCTAGGGGGTGGGGGTAGAAAGAAGTAGGCTGCTGGTTAACTAGGATCTGCAGCTTATCCATTAGGTAGGGAAATGGGCAGACTGGGTGGGCCAAGTGGTCCTTATCTGCCATCAAATTCTGTGTTTCTATGTTAATACTGTTTCCAGTTCTGGAGACTGCATCTCCAAAAGGACATAGACAAGGTGGAGGCGGTTCAAAGAAGGGTGACAAAAATGGTGTAGGGCTTGCACTAATGATCATATGAGGAGAGATTAGAGGAACTCAATATGTATATCCTGGAGGAGACGAGAGATAGGAGAGACATGATACAGACCTTCAAGTAGCATAAGGAGATGAATAAGGTATACGAGTGCAGTATCTTTTAGAAGAGAAAATGCTCTAAAACAACACAGGGACATGACATGAGGATGGAAGGGGGTAGACTAAGGGGCAACATGAGAAAGTATGTTTTCACGGAAAGGATGGTGGATGCTTGGAATGGCCTGCCCCAGGAGGTAGTGGCAACAAGCTTAGTGGGGGATTTAAGCATGAATGGGATAGGCATAAGGGAATCCTAGAGGGGGAGAAAGAGACTAGTCGATTAAGTAGAGTCAGTGGCAGCTAAGTTAAGGTAGGGTATACAGACAGACTAGATGGGCCTGGTGGTCCTTATCTGCTGTCAATTTCTCTGTTTCTATGTTCTAAATGTATCATGCTCATGTTCTGCTCCCTCCTCTCCCCGGTGTATTGAAGGAGTGTCCACATAGCCAAGCCTGCTTGGGTCAGTCAGAAAACCTGGAAAACAGCAAGAGAAAGTTTCAGCAAATGTGGTCTTACATAACACAAAAATACTTGGGACCTCCACTGGCCTAGGGCCTGGATTTTCCCATCTGAAAGCCCTGGAGCCTGGCATTTGTTGCTGCCCTTGTTCTGAAGGAATGGGTATAAACGTCCATGAGGTTCAAACCCACCTGTTGCACCACCTGAACTGGTAAGCCTTGTCTGGGTTGCTATCTGCATGTCAAAGGAAGGACAACACCACTGGCGAGTGGAGGGCCATGTATCCCAACACCATTGCTCTTATGTCCCATTCTGACCTCCTTGGGTCCACAAGGTGAACCAGCAACCTTTGCTTCTTTGCTCACTCTTACTCCTAGAGAGCCTGAGGTGTACAGCCTCCAGTGCCACTGCTAAGTCTGCACACTGCAGTCCTGGGGACCCCAATTTTTTGCAGGTTGGACCAACTCTAAGACCAGAATGGCCCAACAGAAGGTCAGCAGAAATGCAGTTTTGAATAACCGGACCACCTTTAGAGACCAGCAGATCACTGGAAGAGTATCCCACACTTTCCAGTGTTGACAGGCTAAGGGGGTACCTCTAATCATCCCACTTCAGGGTCTCAAGCCCTTTAGAATTTTCCAAACCTAGAAAGTTCTAGTTGTGTCAGTGAAGCCCAACACCTGGGTGAACCATGACACCTCTGCTAAGTGCACCACCTCAGGCATAAGATCAAAATGTCCCATCAGTTTCATGCTTTAAAGAGCCACCAACACCTCAAGAGGAACTTTGAAAAAACATAATATTTAGACAAAAACAGTTTGTATTTCTGATTAGCTCTGCATTTCTTCTTCCCATTATTTATTCCTGGAGTCATATACTTGAAAATAGGATAGTTGCTCCTTAAGGGTTTATCAGCTCCTATTATTTCTTCCAAACCCAATGTCACAATACTCTGCGACATCACAGGTTATTCCCTTGGCAACAGACTGTGATGTCACAACAGAGCATTATAACTTCAAGTAGGGAGTAAGCTGTAGAGGCAAATGAACTCTAAGGGATAAAGATCTTATTTCTATGGGAATTTCTTCAGTAACAAATCACAGAGAGGAGAAATCTATAGAAGATACATGAAATACAAGATGAATTGTGTCTTAATATCATGTTTTCCAAAGTTTTCCCAAAGGTGTCAGCTGCTCTTTAAGTTACTGAAACTTTGATTAATGAATTAGGCAAGATGAATACTGAGATGGAATATTTGGATGAACAAAATAAAAGAAAAATTGATTTAGATGAATACAAAAAAAAAGATTGATAAAAATATTAAACATTTTGATGAAACAATATATGTGATATAACTGATTATAAAACAAGCATTTGTTAATGGCAAATGCTTGCTTGCTGATATTTGCATTGGACGTGCAGGAGTTAGACAGATGCAGAACAGGAATGGCAGTGAAGTGTTGAACTCATACCAATCCCACCTCCACCCTGCAGAGATGGACAGGCATTGGGGTATGCCTGTGGGTCGTTTCCCATAATGCTCACAGAATTTCACCTCACCCTATCCTGTAGACACTGACAAGTGTTGAGGTGTACCTTGGGGTGTTCGGCTTCACAGTCACCCCATTTCATAAGGACATGCGCTGAAATGGGTGCAGTACAGGAGAATGGGGTGAGGTCTGGGGCTGAAGAGTGCAATGCACACCTCGATGCCTGTCACTGGCTTCAGGGTGGGGGTGGGATGGCATGATCATTACAGCCAGTGATCAAAAGTTACACCTCTGATGCCTGTCAGTCTGTACAGGGTGGGATGTTATGGTTAGAAACCCTAATGCCCAGGGCGTGTGTTGGTATTTGCACTACAAATTTTCAACACGGTCTTTTTGTGACCCCCACCTCATGAAAGCATTTGGGAGCTCTTCTCATGAACAGTGGCAGTGTGATTTTGTTAATGTGTCCCGAACTTTGAGTTCCTACAGTAACTGTGCCATTCTGCACCAGATGTGCAAAAACACATACCAGGCAGGATGTGAAGAATGACAGCTGTACCATCCACAGGGAGGTGTGAAGAGATGGCAATGTTGAAAATCTGCAGTAAAAACATTAAAAATGCTCAAAGTTCCAAGCGTACATGGAATCTGCGCAACACATGCTTGTACCGCAGTCATTTAGTGGAATCATTTCTCCAAATTTTCAACATTGGCATTTTGTGACCTCTGCTCATGAACACTGTCACTATGATTTTCTTAATCTGTCTGAAACATTAATTTCCCACAGCACCCCACGCCATTGTGCACCAGATGTGCAAATGCATATTTTGGGCAGGTTATGAAAAATGACAGCTGTACTCTTCATAAGGAGGTGTAGCAAAATGCCAATGTTGAAAATCTGTAGTGAAAATATTATAAATTTGGGTACTTCTGAGCATACATGGAGACTGCGCAACACATGCTTGTAATGCAGTCATTTCATGGACTTTTGTCACCAAAGTTTCAATATAGGCATTTTAGTTCCTCCGCTCATGAACAGTGTCACTATGATTTTCTTAATGTGTCCCGAACACTGATTTCCCACAATGACCTCGCTATTCTGCACCGGAATTGCAAAAACATATTTTGGCCAGGATGTGAAAAATGACAGCTGTGCTGTTCATAAGGAGGTGTGGAAAAATGGCAATGTTGAAAATCTGGAGTGAAAATATTACAAATTTGTGAAGGTACGAGTATGCATGCAAACTGCGCAATGCACGCTCATAAAACAGTCATTTTGTTTGGATTTTTTCCACCAAATTTGCAACATAGACTTTTTGAGAGCCCACCTCATGAACACTGACACTGTCATTTGGTTAGTCAGCCCGGAAAGGTGATTCTGTGCAGTGACCATAAAATCACCTTTCGGTAATGAATAACGCCATGACAGTGGCTGATTTTATGAGGAGGTGTCCCAATAACTCCATGTTGAAAATCTGGTGCCAAAATTCCCCAAAATGCCTGAGATATGCACTAAAGTTGAAAAACCCTATTTATGCCATTGTACAGCTTACCGGCATGTCTTCAGTTTACTGTACGGTTAGCTTTGAAGAGTGCAGACATGTTCCTGGTCCGTCGAAGATCATCGTGCTGGGCTCCGGAGGTAAGTATCGCGTGGGGGGGGTGCAGGGAGGCAGGGTGCACAGAGGGTGGAGTGCGGGATGGGGGAGGCCACCAAACTCAACAAAGGGACCTGTTTTGCAGGTTTAAAAAAAAAAAAAAAAACATTGTAGGACTTTTTTTTTCGGACATTTGGCACACTGCGGTGGGCTCCCAGCATGCCACCTGAGTGTTTTGGGGGGGCGCTAGCCAATGGGGGATTGGGCACCCCCATCGGCACATACCGAGGGGGGGAGAGCTGAGGAAGATTGGGCATCCCCCTTTGCACACAACAAACTGGGTGAGACATTATGCCAACTGGAAGTGGGCTCCCCCATCAGCAAATTGAACTGGGATGGGGGGATTGAAACCGAGAGGGACTGGGGTTCCGTCAGCAAAGAAAGACTGTTGGGGGGCACATGATGCCAAGGGGGATTGGGCACCCCATTGAGACACCAAATGGGGAGGGGTTATATGGCCGACGGGAGTGGACTCCCTTAAGCAAATGAATGGAGGCATGTGGATGGCAGGCACCACCCCTGCAATGGTCACTCCTCATTGCAGTAGCCGGGTCGTTTTAAGGTGGTGAAGTAGCTGGCAGAACTAGTGTCAGCAGCAGCATGCCACTGCATTGGGTAAAGCAGGCCAAGCCTCAAAAGGCACTGGGAGCATTGGCCCCTACTGTGCCGCACCTCAAAAACCCTGCTTCTCTCCTAAGCTGTGACGAAATGTTTCTTGCACATGTGTGCAAGCAAACATAAAAATGGGTATTGAACAAAATTAGAGAACAAAACAGACAAACAAGATCAGTTTTAGTCTCAAATTTTTCCCAAAGTAGAGAAGGAATTTATGATAGCACAGAGAAAATGACATTTTAGGGATGGGGCTTTTGTGGAAGAGCTTACCCTTACAGAAATCAGCTGAGGTTCTGCTCTACCCCAACAAGGGATAGACCCAAAGAATCAGAACTGAGTACCAGTGGCTTAGGCCAGATAGAATGAGATACCGAAATGCAGTAGGGCCACACATAGGAGGGATTAAGATCCATGATCTCTGGTCCAAGAAGTAGTTGTTTTCCATTTATCAAGCAGTTAGCTAACTTCTGATGAATATGCCTTACTGAGTAAAAGGCTTAGCTTTTGCCATGTTGAGAGACTTGATATTACTAACATAAAATTGACTGTGAAATGTTTTTAGTGAACTAAAACTGAAAACTATTTCCATGAAAAAAAGGAACAACTGGACTCTGTAAGCATACATAAAGAACATTTGAAAAGGTTATTAAAGGTGCAATCAAGATTTTAACCCCCAAGGTAAGACACTGTATACACTGAGACATAAAGTGCATTCTGAATGTATGCACATCATCGGGACATCCAAAATCTGTACATATATCCAGAATTGCACACAAACAGAATTACAGCTTTTTTTTTTTTTTTTTATAAAATGCATTCACTTGGAATATAATTAGAAAAGACCATGTTATTAAAATTTATCTTAGCAGTTGTCTTTATTAAATTACAACATTGTTTAAAATATTAAACAGCTTAATAAGCATTACAAGCCATTAAACACTTACTATTAAGTAGCTCAGCAGCTTAAATAATTAACATTCAAAAGACATGTTGTGCAGTTTATTTTTAACAAGTTCAATTACTTACCTGTCAGTGAGTTCTGTCTAAGGTACAACATCTTGCTCACACTTGAAAAGTCCAAAATGAGGGACTGTTTGCTGTTACCTACAGCAAGTGTAGAAATAAGGTTCTTTGAAATTGTACAGTCACAAAAAGTAATTTTGCTGTCTCGTGTGGATGTACCACTGAATCCCCCGCATCATGGCCCAAACTCTCTCTGTGGATGGTGTGTCAGTGTCAGGCTCCTCATCATCCTCATCAGCTTCAGCATTGTTTGAGCCCATAACTGACTGAGATTTCCTCTTCTGTTAGTGGGCCACTGGTTAGCTTGAGGTTGTCGATCACTGCATAGGCATTGTAAACCTCTGGGAGCATGCCAGGAGGGCTCTATGTTGCTCAAAGTCATGATGGTGTTAACTTTCTTTGGTTGGGTGACATCAGCTTTTATGAAGCAGTGCTCTAGTGTTGTTGGTGAGACCTTGCACCAAGAGGAATGTAGCAGATAAACAGCATCAAGGACATTGACCTCCTTAGAAAGGTTTCTAAAATGCTGATGTGTCTCTGATGCTTTTGTAGAAGCTGTGACAAAACATGTGGATAAAATCAATAATAAAATAAAATTCAGTATAATGTATACCAGTTTAACTTCAAAAGAAATTACGGCTTTAAGGGATCTAGAACAAAACATAAACATCGTTATCAAGTTGGCTGAAAAGTGGGATGGGCAAAATTGTCTTGGAGTACATTAAATAGCAAAGTGAATGCTTGAGACTACATAATAGTGACAACTATCTTAATCTTCCAAGCAACCCACTGGGCACTATAAAATCTCATCAAATACTGATAATACAAAGAAGATTTACAGTCCAAGCAGGATGGAACATATAGAGATCATGGATGTCAACTCTGATATAAAAAATATTATTTATCTTATGAGATGCCTGTGTGACTGTTCATATATTGGTCAGACATAATGAATCCTTAAAAATAGAATTCACACTCCAGGGTCCTAAAGGAACTAAGAGAGGTGGTGGCTGAACCTCTGGTAGTCCTGTTTAGCCAATCACTGGAAACAGGGGAGGTACCCAAAGACTGAAGGACAGCAGATGTAGTCCCATTATACAAATGTGGAAACAAAGAGGAAGCGGGGAACTACAGACCAGTCAGCCTGACCTCAGTAGTGGGGAAGATCATGGAAGCACTACTGAAGGAGAGATAGGTGGAACATCTGGTTGCCAATGGACTACAGGACCCACGGCAGCATGGTTTCACCAGGGGAAGTCATGCCAGACCAACCTCATTGAATTTTTCAACTGGGTGACAAGGGAGGTGGATCAGGGGAGGGCAGTGGATGTGGCCTATCTGGACTTCAGCAAGTGGGTGGGTAATGGGCTGGGTGGCAGGACACAAAGGGTGGTGGTAAATGGCTGTCACACCACAGAGAGAAGAGAGACCAGTGGCGTGCTGCAGGGATCAGTACTGGGACTGGTCCTATTCAACATCTTCATCTGTGACATTGCACAGGACCTAGAAGGCAGCATTTCCCTGTTCACTGATGACATGACGCTCTGCAGCAGAGTGGACACACCTGAGAGTGTAGAAAGAATGAGGAGGGACCTGCAGAAGCTTGAAGAGTAGTCAAGGGTTTGGCAGTTGAAGGTTAACATAAAAAAGTACGAAATAATGCATATGTTGCACAAAATCCCTGGAACAACATATCAGTTGGGGGTGAGGATATAGCATGCACCAAGCAGGAAAGGGACCTTGGGGTTGTCATCTCTGATGACCTCAAGGTAGGAAAACTGCGTGACAAGGCTGCAAGTAAAACAAATAGAATGCTGGGATGCATAGGCAGGGGCATCACCAGCAGGAAAAGGGAGGTCATAATTACACTATACAAGACACTAGTGAGGCCCCCCCTGCAGTAGTGTTCAGTTCTTGAGACGTTACCTACGTAAGGACATAGACAGGGTGGAGAAGGTTCATAGAAGGGCAACAAAGATGGTACAGGGATTGCATCACAGGTCATATGAGGACAGGCTAAAGGACTTGAATATATACTCCCTGGAGGAGAGAAGGGATAGGGGGAGCATGATAGAGACATACAAGTACCTTACAGGGATGAACAGGGTGCAGGAAAACACTACTTTCCAGTGAAAAAGATGTTCCAGGACTAGACAGCATGGGATGAAATTGGAGTGAGGGCTATTCAGAGAAAACATGAGGAAGAATTTCCTCATAAAAAGGATGGTGGACAAGTGGATCACCCTGCCTAAGGAAGTGGTGGGGGCTGAAACAACCATGGGATTTAAGAATGCATGGGATAGGCATATAGGGAATCCTGGAGGTCAGAGGTAAGTTGCAACAGACATCTAGAAAAACTTAGCTCAAATGGGCAGACTAGGTAGGCCATAGGCCCTTATCTACCAACAGTATCTATGTATCTATGTATCACTGAATATGCTGGCACATTGGTGCAGCGGTAGAGCTACCACTCAAGAAGCTGTTGAGCCAGGTTCAGGAATGAGCCTAAGCCATCAGAGGCCAGCCAGGGCAGGAGGTGAGTGGAGCATCTGAGTGGACACACTCCACCTCAGGGAGGGAGGGTGCATGGATGCTGGTGCACTATTGCCTCCTGGGTGATCACAAATGGCAGTGCAGCCGGCGCCATCAGACCAGGGTAGGAGGATGCCGGATTCACTGTGGCGCATGCGCACATCTCCATGGGGGCATGTGTGCTGTCTTAGGTGGAGAAAACTGGAAAAAATGTCTGACTACAGCAGGAGGACATCAGTCCCATATTGTAGGCCCACCACTGCTGACTGTGGCACTTGCTCCAAATGTACTGACTGAGTCTCTATTGGTGGAAGTGCCTACCTGGCAGCTCTGCCCTGGAGGGCAAGCCAGGGTGGAAATGGAGTTGAGGTAAGTCCCTGGGAGGTGGATGACAGAGCTGGGCACAGGGGTTAGGAAAAACAGGGACTGGTCAGCTGTAGATGGGATATAGTACACTAATTAAAAAAAAAAGAATTACTGAACATAACAGTGACATGGTGGGGAATGATCTCTGGTAACTTAACACTAAGAGAAGGTCTGCTAAAGTAGGAGTTGCTGGCAGTTAAATGTGACCAAGAAGAGTTTAGTTTCCGTGGTTCCAAAGCGTACAGTAACCCCTAGTGACACAAGTTCACCAGGGGCCAGTACTCCTGGTGGTTCCGTGTGATAACAGCGATCACGGAAAGGCAATCGCCATTAGGGCAAGTGTACATCACCGAAAATCAGTTTCGCCAATGTACACTCCCTGCGCACAGCAAAGGGGCACAGATGACTTAGTTTTCTTTGTTTATGCGGGGGGAGGGCTATGCCACCCACACCCCTACTGAAGGATTCTCAACTCCAGAGGGGTGCATGTCAGAGGGATGCAAAACCGGGGAATTTCAGGCTGGGCGCAACAAAATGTTTGCCGCCCAGACCTGAACCTGGCACCCTTGCAACCCTAGCCTGCCACCCATGCCACGCAGCCAGCCCGGCAGCCCACCACCACACCTCACAAACCTTCCCTCCCCTTCTGCCCATTGCTCGGCGTGCTTGCTGCCCCCCATGCACCTGTACATATAGCGACATCCTGTCACTATTTTCACAGACCCCCCCATCCAGTTGCCCTTATTGCTCGGTAGCACTGTCGACAGGCACCGTGATTGAGTCACCCTTTTTGAAAGCACCCAATCATGATTGCCATTATCACAGGCTACCCTCCTGGTAGTACTCGATGAAGAGTTGGGGTATTAGTGTGGCCAAATGTTTCTCAGCAAAATCTGTGGCATCAATGTTGGGTAGGTGCTGGTGTTGTCAGTGCAGGTGGCGAAGGCATGGACAAAAAGAACAGTCCAAGAACCCCAAAAATGTCTTCCTCTGTTAATGTGTTTGAAGACAAGGATTCAGAGATGGTTGATGTTCCCTAAACTGGTGTTGATGAACCTGAGCATGACTCACACTGTGATGTAGGAGTGTCTTCATGCAGGCTCAGGGAATCAGATGTTGCTGAGAATGAAATATAGGGGGGCAGAAGTGAGAATGATGATGAGGAGGAGGACATATCTCAGGAGGTTAGCAGCCTAGGTAGGGATGCGGATGATGATCTTGACCCTCTAATAGAACCTGAGAAAAGAAAAGTAACAGTCAGGAATTACTAAGTGTCCTCCCCTAGTCTTCCAGTTGCTGGCACTGCTGAACCAAATAACGATAACAGAGGATGAGTCACTAGTTGCAGCAGTGCAGGAATCATGCCCCAAAACACCAATTTCTAGCCTTCCTCCAATGTCTTATTACCTGGTCCACCACCATGTGAAATCAAGGACTGCAAAATTACAAGTCTGGGATTTTTACATTCTCGATGCAGCTGGCGAAACAGTGGCTATTTCCAGGTATAACAAGTATGTGTGAAATGTGGTACAAAATGGTAGCCACCTAGGTATTGGTGGGCAACATACACATCTTAAGTACAGGCATCTGCTACACTGGACTCAGAACCAAAGGGAAGCTGGTACAGTAGGGCCTCCTCCCTTATCAACCTCATTAAGCAACGCATCCCAAACTGGAATAGACACAGTCCTAGGGCAGGATTCAGAAGTGACTGCGGAGGACTACTAAGGACATGAGGAGGAAGACTTGGTGGAATTTCATAGTAGTGGGCAGAGTAGTAGTGGTGGTTTCAGTATTAGCAGCCAGAGTCAGTGAAGCACATCAACCCCAATCCCTAAAACATCAAAAATCTTGCCATTCATTCGTTCAGCATCTGTGGCCCTTCTGAGTCCAAACCTACACCACCATCCATTCTGCCACTGCACAGAGCCCAGCTGCTTGGTTGCTCAAGCTCCAAACTCTGAAAAGTGCTACTACTTTGCATAGCTCGACAAGGCCTCCTGGCTGCACTATCTCCCACCTTCGCCTACCTCCCCCACCGTATTTCCACTCCTGCCCCTGCCCCAACCACCTCCTTACTCCCCCCTACCCCTGCACCTCCTCCCCCTGTCTCCTACCCTCACTTCCCCACCAACCACCCCCTTCCCTTGTCTTGCTCATAGCTCAAGTCATTGTACTGGTTATTACATGTCTGTAAGTCAATGACTATATGTTTGTAACTAAAAATGATGACTGTTGCACACGCTGACTTGGAACCTTTGTAAAAGAGCCTCAGCTCAAAGGTATTGTAATCCTAGATTGAAATAAATAAACAAAATAAATAAATAGCATGTTTGGACATCACACCAAATACCCAACCAGTCATGCTGGTTCATGAAAACAATGCAACAACTGCAGAAATGCTGGCAACTGATTTGTTTCCATCCTCTTCTGTGGAGACTGTAGGGTTCCACTGGTTAATGGCACATGCATTTCCAAAATGGCAGATTCTGTTGCGCACATATGTCTTCACCGGTGCCATTCTGGAACTTTATAGAATTGTCTCACACACACACGCACTCACGCACACACACACACACACACACACACACAACACACACACACACACACACACACACACACACACACACACACAGAGTAAAGCATACCCTGCAGCATTCGGCGTCACAATACATACAGCTTAGTTAGTATGGATTTGTGGACCAGTGGTCAAACAGCTAGTAGCTCTTATTTATGTATTACAGTCATTTTGGCACAGGTACTCATGGTAGTATTTGATGCTGGGATGTGAAAAAACTGTATGGTGCCCAACTGTGCTTGTAGCAACTTTCTGGGTATTCACCAGTATGCCATGCTTGCAGTTAGGAGTGTAACAGTCTCAAACATGGGTCAAAAAATTTTAGAAGCCCTCCTGACCAAAACTAATAAGTGACTATAGCCACTTTCCCTGAAATCGAGTTTCATAGCAAGCAATAATGGCTCTAATGTGGTGAAATACATCAGTAAGGGTGGGTTTCTCTGGGTTCCCTGCATGACATGTTATCTTAATCTTGTAGTGCAGGAGTTTCTGACATATTCTGAAATGAAGTCAATGCTGACTGTGGCCCGCTGCATCTGAGACCACTTTGCTTATTATAGAAAAGTCTGTGACTATCTTAGGAAGCTACAGATCCACAGTAAGCTGCCTCAGCACTGTCTCAAGCTGGAAGTCATCGCCAGATGGAACTCAACACGCTACATGATCAAGCACTTGTATGAGCATTACAAAGCCATCTATGAGTATCTGCTGCTGCACACAAACCGTGACAATTCTAGAGCATTAATTTTTCTCACAGCTGAGCAATGGCGACTCATAGATGGCCTGATCATGGTTCTGAGGCCATTTTAACATGCTACACAGGCAGTGAGTGGGGACACTGCCTCTATCACTCTGGCCTTCCCACTTCTAAGGGTGATGAAGCAGACCTTGGTAAATGTACAGCAAGTGCAAGAGAAATGCAGAGATAGGGCAAGCTGTGCAGAACACATGCTGCAGATATTAGACTGAAATACCCATATTTCCAGCATTCTGCAGTCTCCAGATTTTGGAATTGCCACCATGCTGGACCCACAATATAAATGGATCCTGTCATTAATACTTGAATTTGGGTGTGATCAGGTACAAAATTAATCTGATCAGCTCATAAGATGTTCATGGGGCACTAATATCATGGTCACAGTTATGTAAGGCAGAGCATGACAGTGATTACAGACTAGGTGTTGCTACCACCTCAGTTAAGCGGGCTGAAAAAATAGGGCTGTCTACAGGACAAATGCCCACAAATCCACCTTGGGATGCTTTGCCCCAGGTGAGAATTGAAGAGATAGAGGAAAAGGAGGAGCAGGCCAATGAGTCAGCAGGATTGCAAGCAGTGCATGGTGGATGCATATTTTGGTGGACACCAACACCTGAGCATATTGCAAGAGCCACTGCTCTACTGGAGTATAAAGGTGACTGTGTGACCAGCCCTGACCTGCATAGCAGTGAAATATCTGAGTTGCCCACCCTCTAGTGTAAGAATGAAGAGTGTATTCAGTTTGGTGGGGGCAATTGTATGGGACAGACATATGAATCTATCACCTAGAAATATTGGCATGCTAACATTTATTAAAATGAATGAATGGCATATTCCACCTAAGACAAGTACATCTGAGTTTGTACCACAGGATGGCAGTGGTGATGAAGATGAAGCAGAATAGCATGGTGGTATTAGCAAACTGCCTTCCAGTGAGGTGGATGAGGCAGTTATGGAGAAAGAACTCCCAAGGAGGGAAAACTCCAGTTTGGAAGACTGTGAGGTCTGCTTTCTTGATTATGATGATGAGGAGGAGGATAATGGTAGCAGAGCACAAACCAAAAAAGTTTTAGATCTCTCCTTTTCTACTTATACTTATGACTGACTTTTTTTCCCTATCAATATTTTCCCCAACTTGTACTGCACTTCTACGAATTCATATAAATCCATTTAACACCATGATCACCATCTGCCTTCTTGTGTGTAATGCCTTGCCCAGAGACACAGTATAATATTTTTGTGACTGCCTCACCATGACAGCATACACACATCTTGCTAGCTAGCATTCCGGCTGTCTGGCTAGAAATCCCAATAGCCAGCTCATAAGCCATCCTGCTACTGCTAGAAATCCTGCCAGCCAGCCTGATAGCCATCCCACCACCAATCCCATCCGCCAGCCAATAAGCCATCTCACCACCAATCCCACCAGTCAACCTGTAAGCTATCCTGTCAGCAATCCCACCAGCCAGCCTGTAAACCATCCAGTCAGCAATACCACCAGCCAGCCTGTAAACCATCCTATCAGCAATTCCACCAGCCAGCCTGTAAACCATCCAGTCAGCAATACCACCAGCCAGCCTGTAAACCATCCTATCAGCAATTCCACCAGTCAGCCTGTAAGCCATCCTGTCAGCAATACCACCAGCAAGCCTGTAAACCACCATGTCAGCAATACCACCAGACAGCCTGTGAACCATCCTGTCAGTAATACCACCAGCCAGCCTGTAAACCATCCAGTCAGCAATACCACCAGCCAGCCTGTAAACCATCCTATCAGCAATTCCACCAGTCAGCCTGTAAGCCATCCTGTCAGCAATACCACCAGCAAGCCTGTAAACCATCATGTCAGCAATACCACCAGCCAGCCTGTAAGCCATCCTGTCAGTAATACCACCAATCAGCCTGTGAGACATCCTGCCAGCAATACCACCAGCCAGCCTGAGACATCCTGTCAGCAATACCACCTGCCAGCCTGTGAGACACCCTGCCAGCAATACCACAAGCCAGCCTGTAAACCATCCTGTCAGCAATACCACCAGCCAGCCTATAAACCATTCTGTCAGCAATACCACCAGCCAGCCTGTAAACCATCATGTCAGCAATACCACCAGCCAGCCTGTAAGCCATTCTGTCAGAAATACCACCAGCCAGCCTGTGAGACATCATGTCAGCAATACCACCAGCCATCATGTGAGACATCCTACCAGCAATACCACCAGCCAGCCTGTGAGACATCCTGCCAGCAATACCACCAGCCAGCCTGTGAGACATCCTGCCAGCAATACCACCAGCCAGCCTGTGAGATATCCTGCCAGTAATACCACCAGCCAGCCTGTGAGACATCCTGCCAGCAATACCACCAGCTAGCATATGAGACATCCTGCCAGTAATACCACTAGCCAGCCTGTAAGACATTCTGTCAGTAACACCTCCAGCCATCCTGTGAGACATCCTGCCAGCAATACCACCAGCCAGCCTGTGAGACATTCTGTCAGCAATACCAGCAGCCAGCCTGTGAGACATCCTGCCAGCAATACCACCAGCCAGCCTGTGAGACATCCTGCCAGCAATACCACCAGACAGCCTGTGAGACATCCTGCCAGCAATACCACCAGCCAGCATGTGTGACATCCTGCGAGCAATACCACCAGCCAGGCTGTGAGACATCCTGCCAGCAATACCACCAGACAGCCTGTGAGACATCCTGCCAGCAATACTGCCAGCCAGTCTGTGAGACACCTTGCCAGTAATACCACCAGACAGCCTGTAAGACATCCTGCCAGTAATACCACCAGCCAGCCTGTGAGACATCCTGCCAGTAATACCACCAGCCAGCCTGTGAGACATCCTGCCAGCAGTACCATCAGTCAGCCTGTGAGATATCTGCCAGTAATACCACTAGCCAGCCTGTGAGACATCCTGCCAGCAGTACCACCAGCCAGCCTGTGATACATCCGGCCAGCAATACCACCAGACAGCCTGTGAGACATCCTGCTAGTAATACCACCAGCCAGCCAGCCTGTGAGACATCCTGCCATCAATACAGTACCATCAGCCAGTCTGTAAGACATCTTGCCAGTAATACCACCAGCCAGCTTTTGAGACATCCTGCCAGCAATCCCACCAGCCAGCCTGAGACATCCAGTCAGTAATATCATCAGCCTGCCAGTAAGACATCCTGCCAGTAATACCACCAGCCAGCCTGTGAGACATCATGCCAGTAATACCACCAGCCGGCCTGTGAGGCATCCTGCCAGCAATACAACCAGACAGCCTGTGAGACATCCTGCCAGCAATACCAACAGCAAGCCTGTGAGACATCCTGCCAGCAATACTACCAGACAGCCTGTGAGCCATTCTGCCAGTAATACCACCAGTCAGCTTGTGAGACATCCTGCCAGTAACACCACCAGCCAGCTTGTGAGACATCCTGCCAGTAACACCACCAGCCAGCTTGTGAGACATACTGCCAGTAATTCCACCAGCCAGCCTGTGAGGCATCTTGCCACTAATACCACCAGCCACCCTGTGAGACATCTAGCCAGTTATTCCAACAGCCAGTGTGTCAACAATCCCACCAGCCATCCCACCACCAGTTGCCAAGCTGAAGCCAGACCTCAAGCCGAGCCTCCTGCCACACAACGAGCCTAACAAAGCAGAAACACCAGAAGTACAGCTAAGGCCAAGGTCGAATGCCTTAATGGTAAATTACTTTCATTTGTTGTACACAGTACTGATCCTCACAGTTGGTGCCAGTTATTATTGCACAAGAGGAGGAGTGGCCTCCACCTTGCTTCCAAGACATTGAAATGTGTTTTTTCCCCCCTGTTGTCTCCCTTTCACTTTAGACAGAACAGCATAAGTCACAAAGTAGAGTCAAAGACATGTCTTCCTGCACCACAACTTGCTGTGGCACCTTTGTGCCTGTACATGACATGGCCATTACTAATTAGATGGTAAGTATCTGATATGATTTTTTCTGTTCCCAAGTTTTAGTCTTATCTTTTTCCTTTCACAGGTAAACAGTAATACAGTGGCCCTACCAAGTCAGGCGAAACAATGTCTCTTTCTTCATTGGTGACAGGTTCAGATTCAGAATGAGTGACATGAGGATACAATGGATCTTTTGTGCAGTCAAAAAGGTGGCAAAGTCAGTCTAATTGTTTTTTTTTTCTTCACAGGTTACACAGAAAGGAAGACTTGGAGACAGTCAACAATCTATATATACTGCCTGCTTGGTTAGTAACCCATGGTGGCCACATTGGTAAGGTCTACATAATTTTCCCTTGTCTTCACATCTCATGGCATGATATATTCTCATCCAGGAAACACGAGTTTTCATCCTTCACCTCTTGTGTCTGTGGAACCTTCATTCCATGTCAAGGCCAGGCATTCACCTACAGTATGTGACAGTAAGAATCTTTTTTATAAAGTTATTTTCTGTTCTCAGTTTTTAATTTTGTTCTCCTTTCACAGGCATTCTGCAACACAGTATGGGACATACTACAGTGTCTAAATAAGTTGCATTTTGTCTTCACATCAGGTCTGACTGTGATACATCATGCCAGCAAGACGAATACCTCATCCTTCTCCAGCAAGTGAGCCATTGCTATCTGGTAATTTCTGCCAGCTCGTATTGATGTGGTCAGCCTTGCCAACTAATGCTGCTCAGATCTTGTCATGCTCCAGTACTGTATGTGGTGTACAAGAAACATGTCCTCTGCTGAGTATCTTCATGTAAAACAGTCCTCCAACTGACTCTGCTAGCCCATTATGCAATTTGTGATTGTCATGCGTATGGGAAATAACTGAAACAAGAGAAATCAGAGAAGACAACAGTTATCATGATTCCTGACCTACAGCTACAGTACAGTCCTATGATTTCAGAATAAATAAATGAAATAAATAAATGAAAGAAAAAAATACTTACATTCCCATTCTAAGAAAGAATCTGAAACTACACATCCACGTGCAACACCTACGCAGCAGCAGCAGCACTGAATCACCACAGTGATAAATACCTGCAAAGAGAGAAACAGTGATAAAAGATGTTTAGAAACACAATAGTTTCAAATACTCTCTAACACTCAGAAAAAAAAAAAAAAGATTACCTTTGCCGGTACATCAGTACAGCCACACCAGCTATCATCATCAGCATTTTGGACTTGTAGGAGTTCTTCTCATTTCTTGATTAAGACAAGACAATGAATGGTTCTTTCATGGGCACCCATGTGCATCTTCTGACAGTTGTTGGCAGTTACACAGCACAGCAGCACCTAGCAGCAGCAAAGCATTTTGGACTTGTGCGAGGTCTTCAAGATGAGACAATGAACTTTTCTTTCTTGGGCACTCATGTGCATCTTCTGACAGTTGCTGGCAGTTGCATAGCAACAGCAGCAGCACCCAGCAGCAGCAGAGCATCTTGTGGGAGCATTTCTCATTTCTGGGCATCATGAGATTTTTCCAAGATAAGACAATTAACTTTTTATGGCTGTAGGGTGGAGCTCTGCAAGATGTCTTGCTATTACAGAAAAGGGAGCTCACTGTATTCCGAACAAAGAACATAACATTTTGGACTTGATGCACTCTTCTGCCTCCATTCAGTAAACCAGTGTGTTTCCTTCTTCTCCCCTTCCCCACAACACTATTTTGTCTCTCTTCCCCTCCCCCAGCCTAGCTCTAAGACAAAATTCAGTAGCTCAATAAGGGCTAAAGTCTAAAATCTACCTCAGTGCTAAATGCCAAGTATAGAGTATAGTGCAGAGCACAATACAGAGAAACTATTCTAGCTCCACAAATCAAGCATCAACTCCCATACTTAGCCGCACCGCGATGATGGACCACAGATGACCACAACAAAGTAAAATCGGCTGCAACACTGCACTGCTGTGGCCGTCACAATAAATCAAACAAACCTCCAATATCTGAACAAAAAACAGCCACACAGCCAAAACACAAAAGAAAAAAAGCTAAGCTAAAATAAATTAATGAGTGACAATCATTCCCTTTCTCAGATCTTTGTTATGCCGTTTAGATGCTCACCTCTCTCTCTGCTTCATTCAACTTCTTTCCTCAGCTACAGTTGTGACTCTCCACTGCTTTATTCACTGCTCTGGTTCCTTTCTGGATTTCTCCGATATCCGTTCTTCTGTCCTCAGGCTCCAGACACCGGGCTCCAGGCTTCACACTACCATAGAAGCTCACCAAGGTTCTAGGGTTTACCAGACACTACCAGTTCTCCCAATCTCAAGCCTCTGTCAATTGAAGCAACAACAACTCCAAGTGCAGACAAAAATTTAACAAAATAAAATATATAAATTCCTAATGAAAAATTAGGCAATTTTATCTGCATATGAAAGCCTAAGGACATTAGTCATATACTGTAACTGTAGTATATGGTATGCACATTCTGTTACCCAGCTTCAGCTCCTCTGCAGCAGCTTCAACTCTGGCAGGCAAGTGATAAAAATATTAACATTTCATAGTGTATCATAAAAGTATGTAGCATTGTTTTAAGTTTATCTTTAGAGAGACTACCAAATAAAATTTAATAAAAATCATGGCACCCTTTAATGCAGCTACCCTGATAACAGTACAATAAATAAAGGTGCTTACTTATTCATTAAGAATACAAGTAGTTTGTGAATCATCTGACCCCTTATTGAATTTAATTTCCTATAAACTGCTCTCTTGTCCTTTAAAAATAGGTTCTCCTATATATATATATATATATATATATATATATATATATATATATATGTGTGTGTGTGTGTGTGTGTGTGTGTGTGTGTGTGTGTGTGTGTGTGTGTGTATATATAGAGGCCTTGCAGTACTGACATTTTATAGAAATAATATAATCTGGGGCATTTAAAGGATAGATGATGTCAAGCCATCATGAAATAAGTGACCCAACAAAATCAAATGACAGAACCAAGGCAGTCAGAACAACACTGGCAGAAGCCTGATGGCCATCCCTTCCGTCATACCACTGCTGCTGCCCTGCCCATCCCTGTACCCTCCACTAGTGGTAAGCTCTGCCATGCAATCAGATTTGAGGGTCCTCATTGATGAACTGCCTAATGCAAGAGCACAGCATCTAAAACCTCCTCTCAATCTTTGGAGGAAATCAGAGGGTGAGAGAGAAAGAGAGAGACTGAAAGAGTGAGTATGTCTTTTAGGGGGCTATAGATTGGACTGCAACTTATTCCAGCAGATTCTGTGGAAAGTCTGGGCATGTAGAAACATGTTCTTGTTCGTTGTGGTTGCTGAGAAACAAAAAATCTTTTTCCAACATTAAGAACATTTTTTTAACATTAAGTACAAAAAAGATAAATATTTTTTAATTATCTGAAGTGTTTGTTAACTCGTTTAATAATAACTGAGGTTGATGTAGCATGGCATATGAGGAGAACCCTTCTTAAATTAATTAAAAATAGGCTGGCAGACTGAATGAACAGATGGACCTTTTTTTGCGTCATTGCCACTGTCCCAGTAGATTTGGTTGCAGTTGCCGTTGCATAGTTGGTCCTTGTTGTTTTCTAAACATTCATGTGGGATGTCATCCAGAGGCGTGATAATCACCATTTCAGAATCATGAATTGTAAATTCAGTCCTGCTGTCCAGTACATACACTGAGCATCTGGCTTTCCACTCAGACAGGTACTCCTGCAGAAACTCCTGGAACTCCTTGCTGTACTTTTCCATAGTTGCCTTGCTGGCCTGATCCCCCAGGGTGACTAGCAGGGCCAGCAAGTGGAGATGGACAGTGGTTCTGTTAACCCAGTCCTGGATGTCCCAGAGACAGTCAACTTCCTTCTAATCCCATTTTTGATGCCATACCAGAGCGGCAGCAGTTGCTTGCCCAGCTCCCACACCATTTCTCAGGTCTGCAATGACAGCCTTTTCAGGTCCCACTCATCCATACCTGACTCCTCGTCCAACACATGCCAGCACAGCACTTGTATTGCTCTTAGGGCTTTCAAAGGACAATACAGACATTTCTGTTTTACAGATTTTAAGCATGTCAATTAATGTTTGATCAGATGTTCTGTCTGTGATAGAAATCCCCCAACACACACACACACACACACACACACACACCCCACACCCACATATGCATGTGCACATACACACTTTACAGGAAGGAAAATATAACTTTAACCAGTGGCTATTTAAATCTCCCCCCCATGAAACCCTAAACAGTACATTTATTAAATTGCTGACTTTCCCACACAAACAACAGAGTTTTTCCCCTTTCAAGTAATTTGTTTCTATTTAATCTGAGCTGTATTTATGCCATTGCAGTTTTTCAACATCTAGGAATGGCAGTAGCAGCCTTGTTGACTCTGACCAGAGTTGGTCTTTCAGGGCACTCATGTGCATCTTCTTTACAGTTGTTGGCAGTTGCACAGCACAACAGCAGCAGCAGCACCTAGCAGCAGCAAAGCATTTAGATTTCCAATTACACAATATGAATTACTGTATGGCAGCACAACGTAGCAGCTTGCCCAGTCTTTTTACCACACTTGAGAACAATTCTGGGAGAAGAGAATTTGGGTAAATTGTGATTTAGGCACACTTCATAGTAAGTGAGTAGCACAGCAACAGTGTTTGGACACTCTACAAACACATAGCATAGTACCATGTAGTAGTACCTGTAGCAGACTGTGACATATTTATTCTGCTATTTGAAGGAAAGGGACAGCCCGACAGAGGCATGAAAATTAGACAAGACGTAATAGATAGGAATTTAGGAAATGCAATTTTGTTTTAAGACAGTAGCTACACTACAGAATGAAACAGATATAAAGAAAAGGAACAGTATGTGAAGCAATACAGACAGATTGTTAAGGTAGATTTTTTTTTATTTTTCTTTATTTTTAAACTTTTTGGGGCATTTTTCTTTTTTTGGGAGGAAAGAAGTATGAAACTTTGAATAGACAGGGAAGAAAATAGGACATACTTAAAGTGGAACATGTAGAAGATGTAATAACTGAATGAAAAAAATGATCACATGACAGGCCCACCACCACTACCACCCACACCACCACCACCCACACCACCACAGTGGATTCCTCCATGCAGGCCAGCAGCTTGTCTGGATTCTCATTCATCACTTTGATGTCTTTCTCTATCTCAGTAAGCCACCGAAGGAGATCCCCCATGTCCTCCCTTTGTGAGTCAAGCTCAGCCGCTGTTGCTGGTGGTGGTGCAGGTGCTACTACGGGAGAAGGAGCATCAACTGCAACAGGAGACACTGCTTGTTGTGGTTCTACCTGCCACCCCACCATAGCATGGGAACTTCCATGCCATCCGTGGTGACAAACCTCTGCCAGTGTGGATGGGCTACAATCACCACCCCCCACTTGTTGCCTCAGTCACTACTTCAGTCACCTTTTCTTCCCACTCAGCCAAATGATAGAACATTAAATGAGTACTCTGATCCCCAGTACCCACATGGGTTTCTTTCATGCCTTGGCAGACATGCTTGCCATATAAGTTGCAAGTGACCACACTGTGGTCACTTCGGTCTGCAATATAAAAGATCCAAATCTGCGAGGACTTAGTGTATGGGCAGCATTGCTGGCAGGATGCTACTACTGGACAGAGCTACTCTATGGGGTGTGGGTGGGTGGTGATGGTAGTGCTAGAACCACGGTGGGGGCACGGGGGTTCTTTCATCTCTATTTCTTCAAGCTGCTGCTGTTCTCTTCCTCCTCCTCCTCCTGGCAGTCCAGGACTGGGGAAAAACTACTGCCATCCTGCTGCTGAGGGTGAGATGGTAGGGCTGATGCAGTGGGAAGAGAACTGGGAGTAGGTATGGATATGGAATGGGGGGGTTCCCCCAAAAAACTGAGCACGATTGAGCCAGATGGCCCAGCCACCATTGTGAAAATCATGATGACCAGGTCCACACTCCATTTTAAATTAAATTTTGATTAATTAAAAGAAAAACAAGGGAAAGAGAAATGAGACAGAAAACAGTAAAGTCAAAAAATATATGAAAAACAGATTCAAAATAAAGATGAAGTATTTAAGAAATGTTTACTAACTAAACTGTAGGACAGAAAATACAAGAAGATTGAGAAAAGGTTTTTTTAATCACTTGAAATAGAAATATTAGTTGGTTTTGTAGTGATAAGACATGCTACTAACTCTCACTCTGTCAGACTACAAATAAGAAACTGAAACAAGTCAGACAGTTCCTCTCCTGGGAATGTACCAAGTGACCTGCAGAAGCTCTCCCATGTGACAAAGACTTTGTTCTCACCAAACTTCACCTCTATAATGCTAAACGGGAAGTTACAAAGTACAAGGTGACTGTCTCCTCCTGCAAACCACAGGAGCTGCTCTGAACCCAGTGGCTGTTCTGCGCTGATCCACCTACCTCTCAGCCTACAACCAGGCATCCTGCCCAGTACGGGTGACTGCCTCCTCCTGCAAGCCGCAGGAGCTGCTTTGAACCCAGTGGCTGTTCTGAACTGACCCGTCTGTCTCTTGGCTTACAACAAAGCATCCTGCCCTGTATGGGTGACTGCCTCCTCCTGCAAGCTGCAGGAGATGTTCTGAACCCAGCGGCTGTTCTGCACTGACCCGCCTGCCTCTCAGCCTACAACCAGCATCCTGCCTGGTACGGGTGACTGCCTCTTCCTGCAAGCCGCAGGAGCTGCTGTAAACCCAGCAGCTGTTCTGCGCTGGCCCACCTGCCTCTCAGCCTACAACCAGGAACATATTTTGAAGAGCAGCCCACAGCTACCAATGGGATTCAACTTGGTGCTTTTTGCCTTTCAGGCCATTTGGCTGCACTACTACTGCTCCTGAGCTCTTTTTAGGCATAATGCTACTCCCCCTTCTCTTATTGGCTCTTGACTCTACCCTTCCTGAGCTGTCTCTTTTTTAATACAAGAACTGCTAATGCTGAGTTTACCACTACCAACTGTTAAGTGGAACAGGATTGTTAATTTTTTTAGCTTGTTGATTTTTACTGCTTAGAATAGTTAATAACTGCAGTTTGTAGATGTTTCCTGCATAGAGTATTCAGACTGTTTGCATTCTTCCTCTTCCACTAACCAACTATAGATACCTGCATTCTTTTTCCCTTGTCCTACTCTACAAATCCCGTCCGTGTCTAAAGTGGGTTGTAAGGCACCCTAAGGACTCAACTGCTTGAACTAATAGCTTGATCTTTATTGTTTTAGTTCCTGTGTCCAATATTATTTTTCTTCTGAACTATCAGACCACAATTCTTGTGTGCATCCTCTCTCTTCTCCATGTCCTGTGTTTTTTTTCCTGACTTTGCAGCTAGCTACAGTAAGCACCCCCCTCCAAGTGTAACAACTCTTTTGTGAAGGTGTTGTTCAGCTGCATTAATAATCTGTCTGCCCTGCCCTGGAAACCTCTCCCTGCCAGTTTCTACTTTTATATTTGCAAATTATACCACAAAGCCAATCTAGGGCAACAACTCTTGGAGGCTGCGATCCTTTTCCCACTGGTCTTCCCTAACACTTCTTGTCCTTGGTCCTTTTCACCTAAAGCAAATTATTACATCCTAACAAACCATAGTCCATCACCCTATGGCTGTGCCATAGAAACCACCACAATTATGGGTATTGGAGTGCCCCCCCCTTATGCCGACACTGGGCCACTGCCCCCTTATCACCACTTGCTGGGCATCCATTGTCATGCGGACCACCCAGGCTCCTACTGATCGCTCTTACTATCCTACTTCTTGGACCCCTCAGCCCTCCCCTCAAGGGTCTTCTTCCCACACCTCCCACCCCCATGAACCATCACCGACTGCCACCCACACTGCCACTGCCTGTCATGCATCCCCATCCCCCCCCCACATATCTCCCTGCAATCATGCGCCACTATCAACCTCCATGCTGGATCACATTCCTATCCTTTCCAACCCTTATCCCCTGTGCCATCCCATGTACTACCCGCACTATAACTAGACAGCAGCCATCCTTGACAATAAGGCAACAATCTTTTGCTCTCCTCAGATTCTTTGCCATATGCCTACTAATTTCAGGAAATGTTCATCCTAACCCAGGCCCTGTCTCACCCAGCCCTAGAGTCTCACACCACGGGCTTAGAATAGTTGCAGCTTACCCAAAAAGATGGCAGGTCTCCATTGCTGGATACTGCAACATCAGCCAGATGTGCTAACCCTCACAGAAACCTGGCTCTTCAAAAAAACACCTGACTCCTTGGTCATCCTCCCTGGCTTCACCCTTCACAGAGCTGACAGAGTGGGCAAACGTGGTGGGGTGTGTGCTGTGTACGTCTGTGACTCCATGATAGGCCATGCCCTTCCAACACCTCCACTAGACCATGGTTCCCAAGCCTTATCATTAAAACTTACTCCAGATCCCTCCAGAGTCCCAGTAACTCTTATTGTCACATATGTCCCCCCAAGAAACCAAGCTCCTGCTATACAATCCCTTGCTAACTACATCTCCGGCAACCTCCCCAAAACAGAACACATCATAGTTGGAGACTTTAATGTGAACTGGCTTGCCAGTTTGGCTTCCCTCGCCAAGGACAACTTTGCTGTGCTGAACCTGACCCAGCTGGTCAGCCACCTACCAGGGTGAACCCCACTAACAGCTCTAGCACCCTAATCAACCGTCTTCTCACCAACCGTCCCCATAGAATCTCTGACCTGGTGGTCCTTCTGGACTCCCTAAGCTATCACTCATCCATCCTCTTTTCCTGGTTGTGTCTTCAGCAGAAAACCAAACCAAACTATTTTGCCCAGCATCATCTCTGACCCGGAGGCCTAACAAAACTAAGAAAATACTTAACTCAGTGGGATTGGTCCCCCATCTCCCAGGCTCCTACTATGGATGAAGCCCTTGATTATTTCACCTGTTCTTTTAATAAAGCATGTGACAGCTATGCCCCACTAGCAAAAGTACAATCCAAGAAACGTAATGCACAGAGATGATCTCTGGTATAAAGCAGTCGCACCCAGCACACAGGCAGACAGGCAAGCCTATAAAGCAGCTCATAACAGATGCACTTGGGCCATAAAACAGGCCAAATCAGGCTACTACAAAATGATCCTTGCCTCCTCCTGGGGGAATGCTCAGTTGTTCTGGGACAATATCAAGGAACTCAATGGCAAATCCGGCCCCCCCCACTAACTGTCAACAATGTCCCTCCCACTGACCCACTGGCCATCGCCAACTGCCTCAACTCATCATTCTCTGACCTTAGTGCAATACTCCCAAATAACTTCTTCGACCCCAGTCCTGCAACCCTACACCCTAACACCCAGCATCCCCCCTTTCCATCTCAGGGTGATCTCTATGAATGAGGCAAGGCCTTATCTTATTAAAGCACTCAGTGGCTCTTGCTATTGCAAAGATTCTTTTGATATGAGAATCCTACATCTATTACTAGATACAGTCCTCTCCCCACTGACTGACCTCATTAACCGCTCCCTAAGTCTGGGGCAATTCCCGGCAGCCTGGAAGACAGCCACAGTCACCCCAATACTGAAGAGTCATGACGGCACCTCCCCTAATATCCACCGTCCCATATCCATTCTCCCACCACTCTCAAAAGCCCTCAAAAAAAATTATAGCCACCCAACTCACTGAGTACCTGCTTGCTCATAACCTACTTTGCAGGGAGCAGCATGGCTTCAGATCTGGGCACAGTACAACTTCAGCTCTCACTGAGTTCTCTAATTTTATTCACTCTGCCCTGGATAGAAAACACCTAGCTGGAGCTGTCTTCATCGACCTGTCAAAGGCCTTTGATACAGTCTCCCATCCACTACTCTTAAGCACACTCCACCACATAGGTCTGTCCCAAGGACCCATCTCCTGGTTTACCAGTTACCTTACAGCTACATCACAATGTGTCAAAATAAACAACACCCTCTCAACCACCCTGCCAGCCTGCTCTGGGGTTCCCCAGGGCTCCATCCTTGGCCTTCTATTATTCAGCATCTACCTAAACACCTTGCCCAGTTCCTGCTCTGGCAACCTACTACTCTATGCGGATGATGCAGTTCTTTTTGCCTCACACCCAGATCCCACAGTATTGCAGTCAACCCTCCAACACTCATTTAAACAGACTGAAAAACTGGTTCATAGAGCAAAGACTTGTTGTCATTGTAAAAAATACAAAGACCATGCTCTTTGCCCACTGACAGAATAAGGCCAAGAATGCACAGCTAACAATCCTTTCCCACTCTCTCCTTCCTCTAGAACAGATCCATACATGTAAATACCTGGGCCTTACATTTGATTACAGCCTCTCCTTCCATTCACACATTGATACTCCATCATCTGCCATAAATGTCCGTATCGGCCTATTGTATTGGCACAAGGATTGCCTACCTCCGGAAGCCCTTAATCTGGCTGTCACCTCCTCACCCCTCTCCCTAGTGGATTATGGGCTCACTATATACTCAGCTGCTGACCACACAGCCATCAATAAAATCCACCTGGCCATAAATAAATTGTGCAGACTCTTCTCTGGGACAGAAAAGCATACCCATACTTGTACCCTATATGCCCTGACAAATCTCCTCCCCCTGGATGAAAGGCTATTTTATCAAACATGTCTCCTCACAAAGAAAATACACCTGGGGCATACCCCCTTGGGGGTTTCTGCCTGTCTCCTATCCTCCCACACCTCGGTGAAAACCTGCACTGCCAACCACCAGGTGTGGCCCATCCAGAGGGTTAGAACCTCCTTAGCCCAAAGGTCATTCCCACACAGGGCCCCAGTCTGGTACAATGAACTCCCCTCTGATGTCTCCTCCTTCTCCAAATTAGGACCTTTCAAGTCAGCCCTCAAAGAGCACATTCTCCCTTCATGGTGCTGCCAATGTACCAGCTAGTGCCAGGTCATCTATCTATCATCTTACAGGACCACCCTGCCACTGAGCTCCTACCAATAGGACTACCAAACATTACCTACTAACAATGCTTCCTTTGGCTGCACTCACAAGATATCTGTCTAATTCTCTACTGCGCTGTAAATATCAAACCTGTTACTCCCTCCATCTATCAGCAAACTTACTGTTCTCTTGAAAACTGTAAAATACAGCTCTTGCTAACACGTTCAATTCAATGTATAGCTGATCTTGATTCTGCAATATTGTATAACTGAAAAAACTAACCTTTAGCTGCCATTCTATGTCTATATGTATTAAGTATTTGTATTTGTTTTTTCTGGTGCAAAGCCTTTGTAAATGAGTCCCTGACTCAAAGGTTGCATTCCTTTGTGCTCCCAGGTCACCCCTGAAAACAGGCACTTGTGTCTAGTGGGCCTTACCCTGTTAACAAAGACTAAAATAAAAAAAATAAAAAACTCTGTTAAATAAATAAATCAAGTAAGGCAAAGTCAAAACATGCAAATTTCCCATTAAATAGAAATACTTTGTGAAATTATCCATGAATGCAGATTTCCCGAATTTGTCTTGACTTTGATAGTGTCAGCCAATGGGCTTGTAGTGTGTACTGTATGCTGTCATTGATAGATCAGTCAGTGGGCCATTGTGGAGGTATGAGGAGGGCTGTGCTGCTCGATGACCAGCAGTCATGCTGCGGTGGGGGGAGTGGGGTGGTACGTGATTACCTGAGAGTGTGGGAGGGTTCAGGGGATCCCTAGACTACCAGGGATTGGGTATTTGTCTATTTTGGGCAGCAATCGGTGGTGGGGGGAACTTACCATGGACAGTGTTTTTGTCTATTTGGGCAGGGCGATCGGTGATGGGGGGAACCGCTACACTGTGGAAAATGGGTTTATCAATATTGGGTTGGAGATTGGGCACTGGGTTGGGACACTGCACTATGGAAACCTTTTCTTTATTATGGGATTAGTGATCGGGGAGGTGGAGGGACCCCTACATTATGGAAAACATAGTTTACAATGTTGAGTGGATGATCTGGGATGGGTAGAGACCACTACACTATGGAAAAGATATTGCATACTGTCAGGTGGGCAATCAGGGACAGGGGAGGGGTAATGGCCTCACCAGACTTCCAAGGAAAACTGTTAAGTATTTGGGGATGGCAATCAGAAGGAAGGGGGAGTAGATCACCATGGAATATGGCAGTGTGGGGCATGGGCTGGTTGGGGGGATGCACTAAGCCACCTGCAGGCCATGTAAATGGGCCCATAATGAGAATGCTAATGGCCAATAGCACCTTGCATGCCCAATGAGCTCATTTACATGGCTCCATTAGTGAATAGGGGTTTAGCAGGTGTGCACTATTGTTGCTGACCCATTCTTCTGGCTGGCTGTGAGGGCAGTGCTACTGGGTTTCCTGGTGGTTTTTCTGGGTTAGCAATGCCACCATCTGCTCCTATTCATAGTCAGATAGCACAATGCACTATCTGACTATGAATAGCTGCACTGCCCACCAGTGCACTCAGAAAGGGCAGTGCAAACTGTTGCATGCATTTTGTGTTTGTTTTGTTAATCCTGGCCCAGATATACAAACAGTGTGTGCCTGGTGGTAACTATTAGTGCTAGTGGTGTGCCCATTTATTGCATTTCCCATATTCAGTCAATAGTACTGCACTTGTCATTAGTGCTAGCAGTTGAGCGCACACTTAATACATGCAGCACCCAAACAGGGGGGTAATGATGTGCATATCGGGTACACTGCTATATTCAAAGCTTTAGTGCTTTTCTAATGGAATTGTGAAGCAGCATAGTGCAGCTCTAATAAAGACTATAAAAAACAAGTCTAAATATGGGCAAACCTTGAGGCAGGAGATGCACTGCAGAACAAACACAAACACACACAGTTGACAACAAAATGGCACAAATCATGTATTTGATGCAGCAGGTCATGCAAGTTGAGGAGTGGACCAATGCCCCCCTTGGGCCTCAGCACAGGCCCAGGAGGTGCTATGCTGCAAAGAGACAGTACCATCCACTAGTCACAATCAAAGTCCTCAGTGACAAACGCATCATGCACTGGTACAGGCTCAACAGGCCCATGATCATGCAGCTGTGTGAGCTGCTGCATGACCAGCTCCAGACAAACATCCAGTGCATCAATGCAATGTCCACAGAGCTCAGGATGACAGCAGCACTGTACTTCCTCTCCATCAGAACCTTCCAGATGCTGGTGGGAGACACCACCGGTATCTCACAGCTTGCCACCTTGCACCTGTTGGGCTAGTTCCTAAATGCCCTGCTGGCCCATGGTGGGGAGTTCATCATATTTTGCACACATATGGAAACAAACCTACCCACTAACCAGTATATTTTTTTAGGTCTTTCTATTTTCCAGATAAAACAGCAATGCCATAATTACGTTGATGTTTTGTAGTGTCCTCGCTACTTCATTAGGATCTAAAACTTGTATGTAAGTAACAGTTACCTCTAATATAACATATCTATAGCATTACAATACATTATTGCATCATACAGTGCATAACCTCACTCTATTAGTTAATTCAATAAATCAAAATTTGGTCTGCATATAAACAATCAAAAACTCCTTATTTGAACAGTTCTTGGCACTATTACTGACTGCAGAACAATAGCCCATTCTATTACAAATATATAAAATACAATCACCAAATTAGTAACTTATCCTATGTTTTCTTAACCACAAACTCATATCTGACTAAACTTATAGCAATTTCTCTCATTAGTCTCACCTATACAATTCCTAATACTGTAGGACTAAAGTAATGTTTTCACTTTTCAGTTTCTCTGCTGCTTTATATCTGTAAGGTCAGTGAATCACTATTGTGCAAAAATGACCTTAAGCTATGAATAACACTAAGATCCTCAACAAATGTGAACTTTAAATCCTATTATTCACTTCACCTCTCTCTATATATTAAGCAGGCTTGAAATATATAGCAAGACAAGTCACATGCAGAACATACTTGCTTCTTTCAATTCATGTTTCCTATATATTTCAAGCCTGTTTAATATACTAAGAGGTGAAGGGAATAATAGGATTGAAAGTTCACATTTGATGAGAGGCTTAGTGTTATTCACAGTTCAGGATCATTTTTGCTCAATAATGATTCACTGACCTTATACATAGGAAGTAGCAGAGAAATTGAAAAGTTGGAAAATTACTTTGGTCCTATTAGGAATTTTAAAGGTGAGACTAATGAGAGAAATTGCTTAAACGTTTGTCAAATATGAGTTTGTGGGTAAAAAAATATAGGATAAACTATTAATTTGGTGACTGCATTTTATAGATTAAGAACAGAATGGGCCATTGCATTGCAGCCAATAATAGCTCTATGAACTGGCACCATAAGGTGGGTTAAATTAAAACACATGTACATCTGCATAATGTTCAAGTAAGGAGTTTTTAATTTTTTATATGCAAATCAAATTTTGATTTATTGAATGAATTAATAGAATGAAATTGTGTAAGATGCAGTAATGTATTTTATTAGTATGGATAAGTTAGCTGGTTATGGTGTTCATATTGAAAGTAATGATTTGGAAACTTGTTACTTATATAATATTTTTAGATCCTGATGAAGTAGTGAGGACACTAAGAAATGTCAGTCTAATTGTGGTGTTGCAGTTTTGTTAGTCTTCATATGTGTGCATGGTTTGAAAGAGGTTCATGGAGCAAGATCTGTCCTGGTTATTTTCATTTCTTTTTAGGTGCAATGTGGGCTACACATGTGTGTGACTACAAAGAATACACTTCCTTAGTGGTTTTTGATAGGAGGCCCCACTACTGGTGAAGCACCAGAAGAGTTCTCTACCTAAAGGAATTCACCAGTGATACATTGGGATACCAAGTGCAGATCAGGACTTCTGCATGCTGTTTCTACTCTGAGAGCCAGTAGTTAATCTGAATATCCTTTTGACTTTATTACAGTTGGTAACCCCCAATGCTGACAAATGTTTCTTGATTATTTGAATATTAGAAATCATTGATCGATAATTTCAAGTGCTGAAACAAAGAACATTGTGACCTCCTACGTGATTATTTTGGGGTTTCATTATTGTTTAAAATATTAAGTCTAAATCTGGATATTTCTGAGGCTTTGAAAGATGTTGCTAATAAGAGATCAACAACTAGGAAATTGACTAAACAGATGAAGACAGAATACTCCAACAGTAGTTAGTAAGAAAAAATTGGTGGTGATCTGAACACAAAGAATCTAATAAGTTAATATGGGTCATTAAAAGAACAGAAGCTGTGCCTCTAGTGGCACTGCATGACAATGATCGAATATTACAGAAAAAAAAGAATCCTTAAAGAATTGAGAGTACCAACAGAACCTAATTTAGGATTTATCACTGCCAATTTAGAAAAGAACTTGGGCAAGCTGAAGAACAAATTCTCATTAGATTTTATGCTTCTCCTAGTGGAAGCCTTAAATATTAAATTAGCTAATTAAGTAGTGAAATTAAAGCAATTCAAGACCAGTATAATAAGAAACCAGATATAAAAAAGTCATCACATTTTTATATAAAATACAGAAAGCACTGGTGGATTATGAAAATGACTTGATAGATAAGAAATTATGGCAATTTAAAAGAGATTTAAATAATAATACGAATGTGAAAGTTTATATTTGGAACAGATTCTCACCATACCAACAACAATATACAGTAGATATAACCCAGATTTGGATAGTTCCTTATATAGTTCAGAGAGCAGTCTGGAGTGGGAGAGGTGACCTCAAGGAGATAGAGACCTATATTTTTTTTACTTCCTTTCTTCTGCCTCCTCCTTCTCCATTCCCTCCTATTCCTCTGGACCTGTCAGCTACCTCCTGATGCTTTGGCCCCCTAACCCAAGTCACCTACTTCCATTGAGCATTGGATATAACCCCAGGTGGGGTCAGGGTGTGGGATTTATCCCCAAACTGTTGCATTTGATCAGGTTGTGCTGTGTGCTTGGGGAGTCAGAGACCTGGGATGTACCATGGTTGTCATTACAGAGGTGGTGGGGCCAATTTTTCCTTGTTCCTTCCATTTCTCTGGGGATGTTGCCAATGTGGATATCAAGGCAGGCCCACACATTCCTTTGCATGTGTTTATCTGCCAACACCAGTGACTGACCCACCCTCTCCTTGGCCCAACAGCCACACTACCACCTGTCATTACTCAGGTGGAAGCATCTCAGCAGAGGACAGAACTCTATCTCCCAGAGGAGGAGAGTATCCCTTGGGATGCTTAAGCCTCTGACCCCCGGCTGTCTTTCAGTGACCCAAGCTTATTCCCAAACTTGTGTCATCAGTGTTATGAGTGATAGCACTACCGCTACAGCTGTGCTAATGGGCAGGCTGAGACCAATATTTTTTTAGGAAAAAGAAGATGCAGATGGTGAGACCCAAGGTGCAACAGAGGCAGGGGAAGAGACAGATGGCAAAGATGGAACAAGTAGAGCAAGGAGCTACAGGAGATGGCACAGAGACAGAAAGTGCACAAAGACAAGATCAAGAACACTAGGAGAGAGAGAGAGAGAGAGAGAGAGAGTTGTGAAAGACCAACAACAACAGCAAAAGAAAACAACATAGTTTTTAACATATCCAAATGAATATTAACTCCAGTTAGAAGAAAAAGTCTTGAACTTTGGCCTTTCCTTTTGCTCCCATGAAAAGCTTAATATGTTTCACTTAAAATTGGACATACATAAATCTTCCTGTAAATTACATTTAAGATTTTACTTTAGCAAAGAAGAGGCTAAAACAGATCCAGTGGAGAAAAAACCCATAAAACAGATACTCTAAAAAAAAAATAGACTACAAGTCTAATTTCCTCCCACTTGTACAAATATCAACTTGCATCACAGCTTATATGGAACTGGTAGAGACTTAACAAGATTAGAAAGGAATCAAAATGATCAAAGGAAGAGATTTAATCTTACAGCCAAAGGGCTTGCAACTTTAAGAGGGTTAGAGATGATGACACTATTGTTATTAAGAAAACAGACAAGGGAGGTGGGGTAGTCATACGGACACAGACATATGTAGAAAGGAGTGTTTGAGGCAACTAAACTGCTCTGAAAACTCTAGAAAGGCAACATGTAATCCAACAGAAGAAGTAAAGACATTGATTGATAAACTTCTGGATGAATGTTTGGAAAAAAATATATATTACAGAACAAGAAAATGAGGTAATGAGGAGGACTTATCCAGTAATACCAGTTTTTATACATTACCTAAAATACATAAGGACCTAATATGTTCTCCAAGAAGACCCATAGTAGCTGGAATAGATACCAGGGACACAATTAATCCATTGGAAACATTGAATAAAAAGAATTTGGTTACAGAAAACAGCCTTCTAGTCACATTACATGTTGAAGATTTCTATACTAGCATTTTACATAGGGAAGGTTTGGAAGCATTAAATAAAATATAGAAGTATAAACTATTGGTATGAAAAAATAACAATATGGAAACATTACATTTATGATAGTATGTGTATTTGGAATGGGAATCAGGAGGAAATGCCATTGTTGTTGATTATCTTAATAACTGTATAAGTTATTTGAGGTTAGTGATGAACAGTGATAAAAAAATCTGTCAATTTTCTTGACCTCTGTATCTTTAAGGAGGGTACTCAACTATGAACAGAATTATTTCATAAGTAGAAATGTTGTGAAGTTTTAATTCACTGGCGAAGATCCAGTGAAGTGGCCGAAATTTGTATCCACAACGTTTAGTGAAGTTAAGGCAGCTTCAACTATGCCCAAAATTGCAATGTTTCAATGTGAATGTACAGAATTTCACTCATGAATGGCAAAATTCCACCGATCACAGGCGAAATTCCACCAATCATGGGTGGAATTCTGCCATTTGTGGCAAAATTCCACACTTCACGGATTGGTCTGCACTCCACAAATTGCACTAAATTCATGGATTCATTTGTGCAGTGAATTTAAACAACTTTGCCCATCTCTGTACATAAGGATGCAAATAGAAATGTTGTACTACATGCCACAAGTTTTAAAAAAGAGAAATATTAAGGATAACATCCTGTACATACAATTTTTAAGGCAAAAAGGAACTGTGCCAAAAAAAATGGATTACCAGACAGCAGTAGATGGATTATAGGTTTGGTTTCTGGAAAGGTGTTATGATCAAGAACTTCTAGTAATGGCAAGGGGAAAATGGGATGAATGCCAAAGACAGGACCTACTAACTATAACAGGATGGAAAGAAGATGGAAGTGAGTTCGTAACTGTACCCTTTGATTTTTCTGAACAATTTGGACAAATTAAAACAAATTATACATTTGTTTATTTATTTATTTATTTATTTATTCATTTATTTATTGATTGGATTTTGTTAACCAGGTAGACCCACTGAGACTGAAAGTCCTTTTCTTAGGGGGTGACCCAAAATTAGTTAACAGGTATCAAAGTAATATACAGCAATGACACAGTATAAATAAAACATCTGAACAATACAGTATATTATACTAGTTGCTAGCAAAGTTTAACAATAGTACAAAGCATACATAAAGGTGACACAGAAACCATAATATGAATGGGAAGCATAACTATTGGGTATAGATAACATAACAATGTAGAACAGTGTGTAACATAACAATGTAACATACTGCAACATATAGAATAAAGTATAGGATGCTGTGTGTCACGAGAATAGGGATATGTGAAAAAAGATTTCTGCAGGTGGAATTTCGGCGAAAGTGCAAATTTCACTTCTGCGAAACTTCGGAAATCATTTTCAGAACTTTCACGGAAGTTCCGCCTTAAAACTGTGGGAAAACTATAAAAAAACTGTGGAATAATTTATTAAACTGTGGAAAAAAATCTGCAGAAAGGATCAATGCCAGTGGTCATTTCTGAGGCTATTTTTAACTGCAGTGTTATTCATTAATCCACCCCCACTGATCAGGGATCCCAGTAAATACCTCCAATCCCTTTCTTGGACCCTCATGGTTTCTAGTAGCCCCCCCACCAACCGATCATGGCCACTAAAACATTTTTTTTCTCTGATGTCTAGCGGACCCCCCTCCCTAACCTGGATTTCTTAATCCACAAAAAAACAGCCAGCAGTCTGCCAACTCATCCCCCTCTATTCCCAATATTCCCTGGTGTCTAGTGGACCTCCTCATCCCAGATCCCTTAAAAAAATCCCAATTCTCTGGTATCTATTGGACCCCCCAACCACCACCCTGACAGTTCATCTGCCACCACCCCACTCCCCTTCCCACCTTGCCCTGAGCGGTCCACCAGTACGGTACTCCTCTCTCCTCCACTACCAGTGGCCCACTGAATTATCAGTAAATGACCGCACGGTTGTACAAGCAGGCACTCAGTCACTGATAGTTCATTAAACTGTGGATAGAATAAATTCCACAGTTGCTATGTATTTTATGCAGTTCACAAAAAAGGTGCAGAACTCGGGCGGTAATCCACAGAAAATTCCAATGTCGTCAATGGCGAAAGTTCTGCAGTTTCCATGAAATTTCTGAAATTTCACGGAGGTTCCGCGAAAGTGGAATTTGCAACTTTTGCCCACCACTAAATGAGATGTTTCACACACACCTGAGGGATTAGATGCTACATAAACCCTGAGAGCGAAGCTTGAGCGGTTTGTGCAAGCATCTGACCCTGAGAGTGTGTTAACTTTGAGTTTGCACACAGCACCTCATATTTCATTTTATATAATTTCTGGGTTATCCTTTTTTTGCCTCAGCAATTACATAAAATAAAAGGCAGTTGCTGTGGGACTGCAGTCTGCTTAGATTACAGCACGTGACTGCTCTTGCCTTTCTTCATTTATTTAAATCTTTTTTTCTTGTTTCTTTTGGGCTGCTAAAGGTTAATTTTAGAAGAGGCACATGCATTTTAAGTACTCACTGCCAACTCCTGGTGGCAGTTCCATATCTATTTAGGTGGCGGTTTGGTGAGAAAGCAAAAGTGGAGCAATCAGGAGGCAAGGAACTCCTTTGGGCATATGCATACAGTAAGGGAAACCATGCACATGTTTGCCGTAATGAACACTCCTTCATTACAGCAAATTACATCATGGTTTCCCTATGGAAAAAAAAAAGGAAAAGCAATTATTATAATGTAATAACCTTAACACCTTACCAGTAGCAGTTGCATTGACCTCTCCACATATAAAGAGATTCCACAAAGGATTTGGAGCTAGATAAAGTCTTACAGTCCCACGTATCAGAAGGAAGGTTGTTCCATGTTGAAGGAGCATAACAGGCAAAGGATCCACTACCAGACTTTGATTTGCAAACCTCCAGCAGGACACTGGATGAAAAGCGGAGCGTTCTTCTTAGTGGCTTAAGATTTAGAAGGTCTTTCAGGCTAGGAGGAGGGGTACCAAACACGAGCTTGTGCATTAGACACAGTAGTACATACACATTGGGACACAATTAAGTGTAATGCCAATGGTGAGAGGGTCTTTAAAGAAAAACCATTAGAGATTGCTGAAAGAGTAAGAAAGTTGAAGGACAGACTGTGCCATTCTTTTCAACAAGAAAGTAAAAAGAAAGTCTCAAATTTTCCAGGGCAGAGCTCAAATAGAAGGCAATCACCCTGTGGTAGCTGCCTAAATTGTAATACTAGAAGAACAAAAAAAGTGTACAACCCCTTTAAGGATGAACATGTACAAATAAGACAGTTCATTACATGTCAAACTGAACAGGTAATCTATCTTGAAATGTACTTGCAGTTTGTCATATCTAGGTAAAACACTGCATCTTCTCAGAGCCAGACTGAGTGAATACTGGAGTGATATAAGAAGTGGATATGAAATTTCCATGGTTGTAAGACATTTTAAAAATGTAGGTCATAATTTGTCCACTCTAAGGGCCAGATATTCAAAACATTGCCCCGGGGGCTAAATTAGCACTGCCCGGTGGGCAAACTTAGCCCAGAGCACAAAGTAAGCTATATTGAAAAGGAAATAGCCCAGTGCTAATCCTGCTGAATATAGCCCAAACCGGTCTGGGAGTGTAGGGCAAACATAGCCCAGGAACAAGACAGCACTGAATATAGCAACAGGGCAGTGCAAACTGCAACTGCAGCTCATTAGACTCTGTAGCAAGCCAGGTGGAGAACATTGTGTGTGATTGCACAGGGATGTCTCACATCTAATACAAACACACCTCTCAACCCCCTGCCTCATAAATCAGGGACAAGGCTTAAAAAAATCAGGGACAAAGGTTTAAAATCAGGGACACATCTTAAAAAATTGGTGATACCCACTCAGGAAGCTGGTAGTGTAAAATGCTTTTTCTAAGGAAGAACACATCTGTAACATTAATGTTTGACATTATTTTATGCTTACAACCCCCACTGTTTGGTCATGGAAACACAATTTTTAGGAGGGACAGAGTAAAATTTTGAGGTAAAATCAGGGAAGTCCCTGAAAATCAGGGACAGTTGAGAGGTATGACTGCAAACAACAATGTAAGCCACACAATGCAGAACTGTGCTATGCTGAAGTAAGGTTTGCCTGGGGCTAACCTGATTGCACAGTGCTAACATATTAGCCCGGTGCAAACTGGTTAGCCCGGGGCAAAGGGGAGCTATATTCAAAGCTCCCATGCAAATGAGCCTACTTAGATAATCCGTGGGCAAACAGTCACATTTGCATCTCATTATAGGCCGGGAGATCAGAGGGCTGTGGGTTCAGTTCCCACATCTAGCACTTGGTATCCCAGTACTGACACTGTAGTGCAGCATGAGAGGGGTGCTGCACTTCTGAGGTGCCATCTTTCGGATGAGACGTTAAACTGAGGTCCCATCTGCCTGGATTGGTGGTAGTTCAGGTGGATGTTAAAGATCCCATGGCACTTCTTGAAAAGAGTAGGGGAATTTTCCCGGTGTCCTGGCCAAATTTCCCTCATTCACTAAAAATATCACCAAACAGCTTAATCTGGTTCAAGGTCAGTTGGCATTCATCTGTATCCCCCTCCCCTGGGTCATGCCTGAAAATAGGCAGGATTTGTCTAGTGCACTTACCCGGTCAACAAAAGCTAAATAAATAAATTATGTGCTGCTTAGCATACATTACCATGTAGTTTGCCCAGTTCTACTGCATGGTGCACACAGCTCCACCTTTTGGCCGGAATGGAAGTACAGGCTGGATGCTGCAGGAACTGTGTGACAGCAGGCACAGTCAGTGCATACAGTGCACCAATGTCTGTGCAAGCATGACCTGTATATGTGTGTAGATATATATATATATAGACACACACTCACAGATCGATAGCTAAACACAGACACACTGCCTGTGGCCACTGTGTCCATACATGCCCTGGAGGATGCCCCCCCCCCAACAACATAGGTACCCCACTGCAGTAGTGGGTGACTTACAATGGGGGGACTCAATGTACGGGACAGGCATAAGGTGAACCAGGTGGGGGGCAGGAGGCCATAGGCCATAGGTTCACTAGGATATGCAGCATATCCATTGGATAGGGAACAGGACAGATAGCCTGGGCCTGGAAATTTCTTCCCAGCCATCATGGTCCCTGTGCCCATGTATGCATGTTACACACCCTGGCATACCCCTTAGCTCTTGTGTCACTGAAAAGAGGGACATGGACATATGTGGACACTCAAGATGAGGGACTGGGCAGTTGCAAGGGGTAGAATGAGGGATGTCCCTCATAAACAGGGACAGTTGAGGTGTATGCACACTGTTAGGCTAGTGTCTCTCCCCCCCAAGTAGGGTCCTTGACCCCTGGTAGCTCCAACAATCAAAGAAATGCCTGGTGATCTAGTGGTCCCCCCACCCCACTCTCACCCCCGCATAATCCCTGACCCCAGAGCAAAATATTTAAAATCATTTCCCTGGTAGTCTAGTGGTCCCCACCCCCCACACAGGAGCTAAACACAGGGTATAGTAAGAGGTGTGAAGTAGGAGGGGCATATAGAAGAAGACCACCCTCAGCACGACAAGTGTTTTGACTCATTTATTTATTTGTTTCTTTTTCCTTAAAAAAATATATATCTGACGATCAGTTACAGGATTTTAGTACTGTAAATAAATAAAAGAGAACTAAGAGGCTTCAGTAGCAGAGAAGTAGTGGAATTGCAGTATAATGTGGAGTGGTGCAATGCAGTGGCTGTGGGCAGCCATATTCAGGCAGACCTTCTGGACACTGAGGTGCTGCCCTATCTGCATGCATCTCTCTGACTGCGGGATGAGGTAGCCAGACTCAGAGCGGAAGTAAACTGGGTCAGGAGCACCATCACCCTATCCAGGGACCACCCAGTCCAATGCAGCTGCCTCAAAGGATGCCAAGAACGAGGAGCACTTGGATGACAGTGGGCTCAGGAGGGTTAGAGCAGTCAGGCAGAGGCACATCCCAGATCCTATTCCTCTCAAGAACTCATATGCCACACTGGCAAATGAGGACAACCAAATAGAGGTACCCAGGGAAGTGGAAGGAAAGGATGTGGAGGTTAGGCAAGGAGGTGACCTCAGTGGGGAAAGCAGTGGACCCCAGAGGAGGAGGAAGCGAATCCTGGTGGGGGACTCCATCGTAAGAGGGATCCAGCTAGGAACACAGGAGGGGGAGGACAGGGAGGTGAGGTGCCTACCAGGTGCCACGGCATGGAGGGATGGAAGGAAGATACTGGGGATCACTGGGAAGGCAAGACGGGAGGGTGAGCTGGATGTCATTATCCACCTAGGTACTAATGACTTGGCAAATGGGGAGCCAAAGGAAGTTCAGGAAGAGTTGAGGAAACTGGGGAGGGTCTCAAGCAAGTAGCTACTTCTGTCACTTTCTCAAAGTACTACCTGTGAGGAGGCAAGGAGAGCATAGGGTGCAGCACCAGGAACTTTAACTCATGGTTTGAAGAACTGGTGCTGTGAGGAAGGGTTGGATTCATTGGTGACTGGGGACCCACCTGGAGGATGGAGGTTTGTTCAAGCCTGACGGCCTGCATCATCCTGGAGGGAATCCAAGCACTCAATGATAAGTTTAAATGCTACATTGACAAGCATTTAAACTAGCAAAGGGGTGGCAGGCCAGCAAGGACAGTACCTCTGCCTCAGCCCCTACAGCTAGTAGTGGAACCAGTGAACCAGAGGAGTGGCTATCTCGCAAAGCAGTGTGCAAAAGATGGAGATTAGTGTCCAAAAGGTGGATAAGCAGAAAAGGGGCAAAATTCAGCAGAAGGGCAAACAGCAAGGAGAACCAGGGATAAATGACAACCAAGGAAGGGCTGGAGTAGAACAGTGAAGCAGTCTAGGAGGTCAAATCATGGAAAGCCATGTGTGCAAATGCCAGGAGTCTTAGCAACAAGATGGAAGATCTGGAGGCTGTCATGGTACAGTCAGACCTGGACATTGTGGCCATCACTGAAACCTGGTGCAATGATAACCATGACTGGGGGATGGCCATACCTGGCTACACAATATTCAGAAGAGACAGAGCAGGCAGGAAGGAGAAGGAGTGGCACTGTATGTGAAAAATGACATAAGGGCCACAGAGATCCAGGAGGAACAAAATGGGGAGAGATACTGTGGGTTAGCTGGAAAGGAAAATGGGGCCAGCCATCCGCACAGGTGTGGTCTATAGACCACCAGCCCAGGGGAGGAAACGGATAGGAGTTGATGCTAGCCATCCAAAGGATGGCAGACAAGGGGTGAGGTAGTACTGGTTGGAGACTTCAATATACCAGACGTGGACTGGAGCATCCCAGCAGCAGCATCAACTAGGAGCAGATTTATCCTGGACTCCTTCAGGGTGCCTTCCTCAAGCAACTGGTCATGGAACCAACTCGGCAGAAGGCAATACTGACCTTGTGCTCACAAACAGGGACAGTGTGATGGGGGTAACAGTGGGGAGCACCTGGGTAACAGTGACCACCAGTCATTGTGGTTTGAAATCACAGAAAGAGCAGAACCAAACCACACAAAAACACGTATCCTGGATTTTGAGGGCAGACTTTGGGAAAATGGGAGATACTTGAAAGAGGCATTAAGGGAATGGGACAGGAATCAGGGGTTGAGGAACAGTGGACAGTATTTAAAATGGGGATTATAAGAACAACAGAATTATGCATTAAGCAGGTTAGCAAGAGGAAAAGGAAGAGGAGACCATTATGGTTTTCCAAAGAGGTAGCAAAGAAAGTGAAAGCCAAAAGATTGCATTCAGGCAATACAAAAGACACAGGCAGAAGGGATAGGAGAAGTACCAGGAGAAACAAAGGGAGGCAGGGAAGTCAGTAAGGGAAGCCAAAGCTCAGACAGAAGAACACATTGCAAAATCAGTGGGTAAGGGACAAAACCTTTACAGGTACATAAGGAAAAAAAAGAGACAAAGGGAGGGATAGTGAGACTGAAGGGGAGGATGGGAGCCGCGTGGAGGATGACAACAATAAAGCTGACATATTGAACAGGTATTTCTGCTCAGTCTTTACTAAGGAAGAGGGGTAATCGGTCTGAAGGGAGTACGAGGGTGAGAATGGCAGAAATGGACACAAGTCCCTTTACACGAGAAAGGGTCCTGAAGGAACTGGAAGTAATAAGAGCTGATAAAGCAATGGGGCCAGATGGGGTGCACCCCAGGGGTCCTAAAGAACTAAGAGAGGTGGTGGCTGAACCTCTGGCTATCCTGTTCAGCCAATCACTGGAAACAGGGGAGGTACCCAAAGACTGGAGGACAGCAGATGTAGTCCCTTATACAAAAGTGGGAACAAAGAGGAAGCAGGGAACTACAGACCAGTCAGCCTCACCTCGGTAGTGGGAAAGATCATGGAAGCACTACTGAAGGAGAGATTGGTGAACATCTGGTTGTCAATGGACTACAGGACCCAAGGCAGCATGGTTTCACCAGGGGGAGGTCATGTCAGACCAACCTCATTGAATTTTTTGACTGGGTGACTAGGGAGGTGGATCAGGGGAGGGCAGTGGACATGGCCTATCTGGACTTCAGCAAGGCCTTTGACACTGTGCCACATAGAAGACTATTACACAAACTGGGGAATATGGGTGTGGGCAGGACAGTAGTGTGGTGGGTAGGTAACTGGCTGGGTGGCAGGACACAGAGGGTGGTGGTAAATGGCTGTCACTCCACAGAGGGAAGAGTAACCAGTGGGTACCACAGGGATCAGTGCTGGGACCGGTCCTATTCAACATCTTCATCAGTGACATTGCACAGGATCTAGAAGGCAGAATTTCACTGTTCGCTGATGACACAAAGCTCTGTAATAGAGTAGACACACCAGAGGGTGTAGACAGAATGAGAAGGACCTGCAGAAACTTGAAGAATGGTCAAGGGTTTGGCAGTTGAAATTCAATGCAAAGAAGTGCAAGATAATGCATATGGGCAAAAAACCCCGGCACAATATATCAGTTGGGGGTGAGGATATAGCATGCACCAAGCAGGAAAGGGATCTTGGAGTTGTCATCTCTGATGACCTCAAAGTAGGGAAACAGTGTGACAAGGCATCAGGTAAAGCAAATAGGATGCTGGGATGTATAGGCAGGGCATCACCAGCAGGAAAAGGGAGGTCATAATTCCGCTATACAAGACACTAGTGAGGCCCCACCTGGAGTACAGTGTACAGTTCTGGAGACCATACCTACGTAGGACATAGACAGGGTAGAGAAGGTTCAGAGGAGGGCAACAAAGATGGTGCATGGGTTGCATCACAAGTCCTATGAAGACAGGTTGAAGGAACTGAACATGTACTCCCTGGAGGAGAGGAGGGAGAGGGGATATGATAGAGACATACAAGTATCTTAAGGGAGGAACAGGGTGCAGGAAAACACTATTTTTAAGCGAAAAAGATGTTTCAGGACTAGAGGCATGGGATGAAGTTGGAGGAGGACGATTCAGGAGAAACATGAGAAAGAATTTCTTCACAGAACGAGTGGTGGACAAGGGAACACCTTGCCAGAGGAAGTGGTGGGGGCTGAAACAATCACGGATTTAAGAATGCATGGGATAGACATAAAGGAATTCTAGAGGGCAGGGGTAAGGGGAAACAGACTTTAGGAAAACAAACTGAACTTACAAAGCTCAAATGGGCAGACTAGGTGGGCCATAGGCCCTTATCTGCCGACACTGTCTATGTATCTATGTATCTATGTAGTTTGTGTCACAGCTCTGGTGCACATATTAAGGTACATTTGCTGGTTGTCTGGTGGTCTCCCACTCTGCATATCTCGACCTCGGTGCACATATATAAACTTGCTATCTTTGTAGTCTAGTGGTCCCCCATCTGGTGGTGACACTCCCTCCCATAATCGTCTGAGAACAGAGCTCTGTCTGACCCCGCCCACTCACCACACGGGCCAGACACGGACTGAGGTAGGAAGGAGCGCCTTCCTACCTCAGTCGGCGGCCGGCCGTGGTGGTGAGAGGAGGGCTGAGCCGGTCACCTGTTCTGTTCTCAGACATTATTGGGAGGAGTGGGGTGTCACCACAGGGTGGGGAACCGCTAGACTACCAGGGAAGATGTAAGTTTAATATGTTCACCAGGGGTCGGGATACATGCATGGGGCTGGGGGGACCACTAGACTACCAGGGAAGATTTAGTTGTAATATGTGCACCAGGCATCAGGATATGTGCTTGGGGGTGGGGGGACCACTAGACTACCGGGGAGACTATAGTCTATAGGGAACAGGGGTCAGTATACTGCTGGGAGGGGGAACCACTAGACTACTTGGGAAATGGGTCAGGATACATGCTAGGGGGTGGGGAACCACTAGACTACCAAGAAGATGTTTTTCTACTGGGAACAAGGATTAGGAATCATGCTGGGGTGGTGGGGGGACCACTACTACACCAGTGATTAGGTGTGCTGTTACTGGACATGGGGGCGGGTTACATGATGGGGGTTTGGGGCACCACCGTTATTAGCGCTGCATTAAAAGCAGCTTTTTCCCAGTCGTAACCAGCGCCACACTACAGGTTGTGCTAATGCCTGTAGCACAGTGCTATGCTTTTGAATATGCTGGTGTACTGGCATTCAGGGCCCCTTCCCCCTGTCCCTCCCCTGCATACATTATGGTTAGCATCGGCGCTAACACCTAGCGCTGGCGCTAACTGTACTTTTCAATAATGCAGTCGGGCATAAAGTCAGTGCTAGTCCAGTGCAATGGCTTTGCACCCAGTTTTGAGCTTTGAATATCTGGCCCTAAGAGTTGTAGGATTAGAAAAGATAGAGACACCAGTATGAGGAGGCAATATAGATAAAAATAAACTGTTGGAAATAGAAGCTTACTGGATAGAAAGATTTGGTACACTTGATGCAAGATATGATTTAAACAAAGAGATTTTATGGACAGACTTTACATATTGATTGGTTTAGTCATATTGTTTTTCTGTGTTCAGCATATTTACTATTGTAAGAATAGAAATGGAAATTGATCCCCTCGGGGTGGTGAGTCTTTATATCTCAGAAGGTTAGCTGTTTGTTGATTGGTGCTTTGGGGTAGAATTTTAGGGAACATTATTGGGCTGCCCAGGTGATAATATGCTAGCCATTTGGCTGGTGTGTTGTTTTCTTGTGGCCACCTGCTAGCTCTTTTGGGGCTAGGTGGGTTGTGACCCAGGGCAAGCCAGTTTCACTGGCATGCATTGGGTTCTTGACTCAGTCACGAGTCGGAGGGATGCTGGGCTGCGTAGGAAGAGGCATCACCAGTAGAAAACAGGAGATGGTGATGCCACTGTACAGACAATGGGTAAGGCCACATCTAGAGCACTGTGTTTAGTTCTGGAGACCACATCTCCAGAAGAACATAGACAGAATGGAAGCAGTACAGAGAAGGGCAACAAAAATGGTGAAAGGAATGCACCAGAAAACATATGAGGAAAGACTGAAAAACCTCAATATGTATACTTTGGAGGAAAGGAGGGGGAAAGGGGATATGATAGAGACACTCAAGTACCTCAATGGGATAAACGGGGTCCAGGAGGGGAGCATCTGTCAGAGAAGTTCAAGAACAAGGGATCAAAGCACGAGGCTGGGGGGGGGGGGCTCAGGGGTAACTTGAGGAAGTGTTTTTTTTCACTAAAATGGTGGTGGATGCATGAAACAGTCTCCCTGCAGAGGTCATGGGACAAAAACAGTAGGTGAATTCAAGAAGGCATGGGTTACACAGAAGGCAAGCATAGTGGTAGGAAAGAGCAGGTAAGCTGCAGATCATTTAGGATCATGAGCTTTGGTAGGTAGGGAAATGTGCAGACTAAGTGGGCCGGTGGGTCCTTATCTGCTGTCAAATTATATGTTTCTATGTTTCTATCTGATCTGCATTTTTTGGGGGTTTAAAAGACGTGATATTTGGTATGTCGATCATATAATAGGGTGCTAAATGACTGATATTAACATAAGAGTTGAAAATTTGAAAAATACCATATTGACTGCATTAGGTCATTTCTTCTTAGTAAGGGTTTCAAAAAAAGTGGTTCATTTCAGTACTTGTGTTACAGATAAATACAATTCTTGGAATGTGAGCCTCCAGTCTCCCTGAGCCACATGATAATTTATATGAAAAGGTATTTATGTATGAGTAGGTAGGGAAGTTTGCCTGGACTTAAAGTAAACACTAGACTAGCTTGCAAATCAGTGTAGGAATTAAAGTGTTTAAAAACTGTAAGCACACATGAGCATGATCTGGCATGCTTAGAGAGTTGCCTAGCAACCTATACACTATATAAAGACAAAGGAAATGGCAGCCGGAGCCCATTGCAGTTGAAGAATACGGAAAGACGCTAACAGTATGGTAAGTCACAACAGCAAAATTTTCTTATTTATTTGAACTGTCAGCAATTCAAGCTTAAGCTAAAATGCTCTGTTGGAGTGTTAAATCAGAAATCTTAAAGAACATTGACAAATAAGGATTCACTTGGAAATTGTTTATTTGGGGAGGAGAATGGATTACTACAGTATGAAGTTTGTATTATCCAAAAACAGCATATATAAAAAGGCATGAGCGCTAATAGAAACTGTATTTACCAAGATCTCAATTCATTTAATAGAGTATTAGAGAAAAACAACTTTAATAGTATGACCCTTGCTTTCAGGTATTATGAAAATTTAATGGATATTTTTTTTTTTTTGGTTTTAGGAAACATTAATTGTAAGAAGCAAGTAGCTTCTGCATGAGTTGTCCTGCAATATATTTCAAGCCTATCTAATACGTTAAGAGATGAAGGGAATAATAGGATTTAAAGTTCACATTTGGTGAGGGGCTTAGTGTTACTTATGGTTTAAGATTGTTTTTGCTCAATAATGGTTCATTGAATTTATAGATATGAAGCAGCATCGAAATTGAAAAGTTGAAACATTATTTTGGTCCTATTAGGAATTTTATTGGTGAGACTATTTAGAGAAATTACTTAAATGTGTGGCAATAATGAGTTTGTGGCTAAGAAAAAATATAGGATAAGTTATTAATTTGGTGAGTGTTTCTTATATATTATGAACTAAATAGGCCTTTGCATTGCAGCCAGTAGTAGCTCTAAGAACTGGCACCATAACCTAGCAGACTACACCTCAACATGGAAGGCTTGAGGGTACTCAGGGTCAAACTGGGGGGGGGGTGGTACATTACTCAAAGATTAATTTAAACTACTGAGGAGGGACAGGTGGGCCTAAGGACACAAAGACCCCAGTAGGTGGACATGAATTGCCCTCCCCCATCATAGAAGTAGAGGGCAACAGTGGACCATCTCAACAGGGGAAGGATTATCAGTGGAGCCCAAAATGAGAACTCCACCATGTAATGATCAGACCAAATAACTGGATCAATCATAAGGTCAGTGACCTCTAGCCCCAGTGAGAACACCATGTCCAGTGCATGGCCATGGTGGTGATTCACAGAATCAACTGCTTGTGTGAGACCCATTCTGTCATTATCTGGAAGAAGTCATGCCCAAAATCCCGAGAGTTCATCATTGATCCAGGCATTGAAGTCACCCAGAATTAATCATCTGGTGACTCCAAAACCCTGTCAGTGACAAAGTCTGCTACATCCTGCAGGAATTCTCCCCCATGCCCAGGGGAATGGTAGACAAGGAGAATCTTGCAATCTGCACCTAAACACCCACACACAGCCATGTATTCAAATGATGAGGTAGAACCCACCGGGTGCATGGAGAAGTTCAGACTGGATCTAATGCAGATGGCCACACCCCCACCCCTACATTCCTTCCTTTGGGCAGTGCACTAAGGAGTACCCAGCAAGGAACAACACCTCCAAAACTGGACCCACATCATCCACTAGCTAGATTTCTGTGATGCAGGCCAGATCGACCAAGGAAATCAAGTTCACCATAATTGCAGTCTTGTTCCTCATCAATCTAGCATTGCACAGCACTGCCTGAAGGGGACCAGCGGAGACTACAGGCCCACCGGCTACCTCCCCACACAGTGCGGTGGGATCCCTGGGGATGGGCACTAAGTACATCTGGCCACTCTACTGGCACAACTGTCACAAGGGAGGCCCACAGGAAGGAGGCAGAGGACACCACAGGGAAAGGAAGCAGCTCCTGGTGGGGGACTCAATTATTAGGGGGATAGAACTGGGAGGAGCAGAGAAAACTGAAGTAAGGTGCCTGCCTGGTGCCATGGCTTGGAGGGACAGGAAGCGCATCCTCAAGATCATGAGAACAGCTGCACAAGAGTCTGAGCTGGACGTCATTGTCCACCTAGGGACAAATGGCTTGGCTCATCATGAGATTAGAGCAGTGCAGGTGGACTTTGTAGAGTTGGGGAGGGGCCTAAGACAAGTAGCACACACAGTATCCTTCTCAGAGGTGCTGCCTGTCAATGGCATGAGATGAGGTGAGGGTACTTTGCACCATGCAGTTTAATGAATGGTTGAAAAATGTGTGGAGCACAGGGTTTGGCTTCATTGGGGACTGGGTTCCACCTGGATGGACACCTAGCCTATACTGGCAGGATGGTCTGCATCTGTCCAGGAAGGAACAAGTCTTTGAGCAATCGGTTTAAATGCTTCATTGGCAAGCTTTTAAACTAGTCAAGGAGAGGCACTGATAAGCAGCAGGAAAATCCCAGCCTCTCCCTACAAAATAGGGTACTAAATGAGAAAAAGACTGAGGTAGAAAGGTCAGTGGGGGATGCTGCAACAGAAGGTAAAGCCATCAAAAAATGGAGAGCAATGAGTACCAATGTCCATAGTCTGAGTAACAAGCTTCCTGAATTAGTGGCCTTGATGGAGGAGAAACATCTGGATATCGTGGCAGTCACAGAAACATAGTACACACAAAACCATGACTGGGACGTAAACATACCAGGATACACTATCTACAGGAGGGACAGGGAGGGTAAAAGAGGAGGAGGAGTAGCTCTTTACATAAGGGAAGGAATCAAAGCAACAGGAACAAAAGGGTAAACAGGGAGGAGAAGAAGCACTGTGGGTAAATTTGGAGACAGGCAATGGCACCACAATCCGCACAGGGTTAGAGATAGACCCCTTCTCAGGGAGGAAATGGACAAGGAAATGATAGAAAGTATACTTAGAAAAATGGGAGATATTGCTGATGGGTGATCTGAATATGACAGATGTTAACTGGAGTGCAGTTGCAGCAGCCACTTCGAAGAGTGAGGTTATTCTAGATGCCCTACAGGGGGCATGCCTTAGACAACTAGTATTGGAGCCCACTTGAGAGGGAGCAATCTTAGACCTGGTTCTCTCAAATGGAGATGGAGAGAGGATCACAGACGTAGAAGTGGGTAGCCATCTGGGAACTAGCGACCATCGAACAGTATGGTTCACAATAAACACAGCAATAGAGTCAAGCCATACAAAGGCAAAAGTACTGGACTTTAGGAGGGCTGACTTTGCCAAAATGGGTGAGTGCCTAAGGAATGCACTAGCAAATGGGCAGGAAGGAGGGGTGAAGAACAATGGGGAATAATAAAACTGCCATCACAGAGGTAACAAGCCTTTGTGTGATGCAAATAAACAAAACTAACGATGTAAGAAACCACTATGGTTCTCAAAGGAAGTGGCAGGAAGGTTCAAGAGAAAAGAAAGCATTCAGGAAGTACAAGGAATCACAGAAGGAGCAGGACAGAGAACTGTATCAGTTAAAGCAAAAGGGAAGCTGAAGGCAGTCAGAACAGCAAAGGCCCAAACCGAGGAAAAGATAGCCAACTCAGTTAAGAAGGGGGATAAAACCTTTTATAGGTACATCAGGGAGCGAAGGAAGACCAAGGGAGGGATAGTGAGGCTTAATAAAGGGAAGGGGGTGGGCAGAGGGTGACTGTGAAAAGGCAGAGATACTAAACAAATATTTTTGCTCAGTATTTACAAATGAAGAGGGGGAGGTACCTAAAACAAACAATAGAAACACTCTGGATACAGAAGTTGATACCAGCCCATTTACAGAAGAAAGGGTTCTGAAAGAACTCTTAAAACTGAAGGTGGACAAAGCAATGGGGCCTGATGGGATTCATCCCAGAATTCTAAAAGAACTAAGGGTAGAACTAGTGACACCACTGACTACCCTCTTTAACAATTCATGGGAGGATGGGGTGGTACCCGAGGACTGGAGGAGGGCAGATGTGATTCCCTTTACAAAAGTGGGAGCAAGGCAGAAGCAGGAAACTATAGACCTGTTAGTTTAACCTCAGTGATAGGGAAATGATAGAATCACTTCTGAAGGAAAGAACTGTCGAGTATCTAGAGGCCAGAGGGGCACAGGACCCTAGGCAGCATGGATTCACAGCGGGAAGGTCATGCCAGATGAATCTGATAGATTTCTTTGACTGGGTGACCAAAGTAGTAGATCAGGAAGGGGCTGTGGACATGGCCTACCTAGACTTTAGCAAGGCATTTGACTCAGTCCCACACAAAAAATATGCAAGTTAGCCAGCTTGGGAGTGGGTCCCAAGATGACAGCCTGGGGAAAGAATTGGCTGGAGAATAGGACACAGAGAGTAATAGTAAATGGAGTCAACTCTGAAGAAAGGGGGGTTACTAGTGGGGTACCGCAGGGTTCAGTATTAGGACCGGTCCTCTTTAATGTCTTTAGAAGCGACATTGCAGAGGGACTGGAAGGAAAAGTATGTCTCTTGCAGATGACACAAAGATCTGCAACAGAGTTGATGCACAAGGTGGGGTGGAAAGGATGAGAAGGGACTTGGCAAGGTTAGAGGAATGGTCAAATGTATGGCAGCTTAGATTCAATGCTAAGAAGTGAAGTAATGCACCTGGGAAACAAAACCCAGGGAAGAGTACACAATGGGGGTGAGATACTAACAACAACAAAATGGAAAGGGACCAGGGGTAGTCTATATCAGATGACCTAAAGGTGGGCAAGCAATGTGAGAGGGCAGCAAGGAGGGTTGGGGGGATACTGGGATGCATAGGGAGAGGCATCACCAGTAGAAAACAGGAAGTTATTATTCCTCTGTACAGACAGCTGGTCAGACCCCATCTGGAGTACTGCATGCAGTTCTGGAGACCCAATCTCCGCAAAGACATAGGCAGGATGGAAGCTGTCCAGAGGAGGGCAACTAAAATGGTGCAGGGTCTGCACTGGAAGATTTATGAAGAGGGACTTAAGGAGCTTAATATGTATAGCCTCAAGGAAAGGAGGGAGAGGAGGGACATGATAGAAACATTCAAGTACCTCAAGGAAATCAACAAAGTCCAAGAGGGTAGCATCTTTCAAAAAAAGAGGTGTGCAAGAACAAGGGGACACAATTTGCAGATAGAGGGGATGGCTCAGAGGTAATTTAAGGAAGTATTTTTTCACAGAGGTTGTGGATGAATGGAACGGCCTTCGGAGGAGGTTGTGGAGTCAAAAACAGTGGTGGAATTCAAGCATGCATGGGACAGTCATAAGGCAATTCTAGGGGGTAGGGGTAGGAAGAAGTAGGCTGCTGGTTAACTAGGATCTGCAGCTTATCCATTAGGTAGGGAAATGGGCAGACTGGGTGGGCCAAGTGGTCCTTATCTGCCGTCAAATTCTATGTTTCTATGTAACCACCCTAGTGCTGCTCATCCCCACTGTACCACTGATGCTGTGTGCCAGGAGTCATAAAATTCTGGAAGCCTAAGGCCCTGGTCTCCCTGGATGTGGAAAAAGCTTTCGGTCACGTATCGTGGGCCTTATTTATTTGCAGTCCTTCAAAAATTTGGGTTTCCTACTGAACTTATCACTTAGGTCAGGGTTTTATATCACAGTCCCATAGCCCGTATTTGGTGTAATGAGGTGTTACCATAAAAAATGAGTCTGCAGTGGGGGATGAGGGAGGGGTGTCCCCTCTCTTCTTTTATCTTTAATCTTTACTTGGAACCCCCTGATCCATAGTCTTAATAGTAAGCCTTCTATAAAAAGTGGAACTTGGGCAGTTGGAGCATTTACAACCCAGCAGAAGCCTGAAACAAAGCCACACAGGCTCCACTGCTCCCAGTCAGAGCATTTGCAATCCAGCAGGAGACTGAAACAAAGCCACACAGGCTCCCCTGCTCCCTGCTCCCAGTCGGAGCATTTACAACCCATCGGGATCCTGAAACAAAGCTACACAGGCTCCCCTGCCCCCTGCTCCCCACTCCTAGTCCCAGTCAGAGCATTTACAACCCAGCAGGAGCCTGAAACAAAGCCACACAGGCTCCCCTGCTCCCCACTCCCAGTCGGAGCATTTACAGCCCAGCAGGAGACTGAAACAGAGCCACATAGACTCCCGTGCTCCTCGCTCCCAGTCGGAGTATTTACAGCCCAGAAGAAGCCTGAAACATAGAAACATAGAAGTTGACAACAGATAAGGACAGCAAGGCCCATCCAGTCTGCCCATTTCTTTTTCTACCTTATGAATGTGCTAGAGGCCTTTACTCTGTCAATGGCCTATCTACTCATACTCATTTGTATTGCTCCCTTATGCTGATCCCATGCCTGTTTGAAGCCCTGCACTGTATTCATATCCATCACTTCCTGAGGTAGGCCGTTCCATGCATCCACCAACCTTTCTGTGAAAAATAAAAACGTCCTCACATTACCCCTTAATCGGCCTCCCTCTAATCTCATGCTGTGTCCTCTTGTCCTGCTATTTTTTCTTGTATTGAAACATGTTAGACTCTTTCACCTTGTTAATGCCTTAAGGTGTTTGAACGCTTTGATCATATCACCTCTCTCCCTCCTTAGCTCTAGGGTATACATATTGAGCTCTGTTAATCTGTCCTCATTTGTTTACTGATGCAGTCCCTGCAGCATTTCGGTTGCCCTTCTCTGGACTGCCTCCATTTTGTTAATATCCTTGTGAAGGTGTAGCCTCCAGTACTGCAAGCAGTAGTCCAGATGGGGCCTAACCAGTGTCTTGTAAAGAGGGATTAATACCTCCCTCTTACGACTTGTGATACCCCTTCTAATACACCCCAATATCCCCCTAGCCTTACCTACTGTTTTAGTGGTCTGCTTGGATGATTTCAGGTAATCTGTGATGATGATACCTAAGTCTCTTTTCTTCTCTTGTGACTGCCAGCAACTCCTCCAACCTATAGGTGGCTTCAGGGTTTCTCTTCCTATGTGCATGATCTTGCACTTATGCGTTAAGCCCCAGTTGCCACTCTTCTGACCGTTTTGCCAATTTATCCAGATCTCTTCTCATTCTGCCCACCCCATCTGGATCATCTATTCTGTTGCAGATTTTGGTGTCATCTACAAACAAACAAACCTTACCCTCCAGTCCATCTGCAGTGTCACTGATGAAGATATTGAAGAGGACTGGACTCAGGACTAATCCCTGAGGTACCCCACTTGTGACTTGCATCTCTTCTGACTGTATACCATTTACCACCACTCTCTGTTTTCTCCCCGTGAACCAGTTTGCTGCCCAGTTGACCAACTTCTTACTCTCCCCCCAAGCCTACCCAGCTTATTAATCAATCATCTATGTAGAACAGTATCGAAAGCTTTGCTGAAGTCAAGGTAGGCGACGTCAACTGCTCTGCCTTGGTCCACCACTCTGGTTACCCAATCAAAGAAATCTATGAAATTAGTTTGACAGGACCTTCCTGTTGTAAACCCATGCTGTCTTGGATCCTGTGCTCCAATGGATTCCAGGTGTTGCACTATCCTTCCCCTTAAGGAGTGCCTCCATAATCTTGCCCACTACTGAGGTACAGTAAGACTGACTGGTCTGTGGTTCCCTGCCTCCTCCCTGCTACCACTCTTGTAGAGCGGCATCACATGAGCCCTTCTTCAGTCTTCTGGGACCCCTCCTGTGCTCAGAGACTCACTAAACAGTTCTGATAATGACTCTGCTAGTTCCACCTTTGGCTCCTTTAGTACCCTGGTATGTATGCCATCAGGTCCTATTGCCTTGTCCACCCTGAGCTTAGCGAGCTCTTGTGCTGTAGGACCCTTTCTTTTGTGAAGGGACTAGTGCACACCTCCCTCCCCCATGTTCATGTTGCTGAACTTAGGCCCTGCCTTTCCTTCTTCTCAGTAAGTACTGATCAGAAGTATCTATTTAGGATAGATGCTTTTCTATGGTCCTCCTCCTGACACTCCCGCTTATCCCATTTGATCTTAGCAAAAACCCCTCTGGACTTTCTCCTTTCACTAATGTATCTATAGAAAGTCTTGTCCCCTTCTTTTGCTGTTCGTGCTAGTGTTTCCTCAGTTTGGGCCTTTTCCTGCCTTACTGCCTTCCCTGCTTCCCATAGGGAAGTTTGATATGCCTCCCTATCTTCGTCCCTCAGTGTTCCCTTATATTTCCTGAAGGCCAGCCTTTTGGCTCTGACCTTTTCTGCTACTGTTTTTGAGAACCAAAGTGGTTTCCTTCTTCTTTTGCTCTTGCTTTTCTCTCTAACACAATGGGATGTTGCTTCAAGTATTGCATTCTTAATGCTTGCCCACTTTGCCTGTACCCCCTCACCTGTATTTCTTCTTACCAGGGCTAGCTTAACTCTGTTGGCCATCTTATCAAAGTCAGCTCCTCTGAAGTCCCATATTTTTGCCTTGGAATCAGATGATTTAGTTCTAGTGGCCACATTGAACCTTACCATGTGATGGTCACTGGCCCCCAGGTGACCTTCTACCTGGAGATCTGTGATCACTTTCCCCGTTAGTCACAAAGTCACACAGGTACGGACAACGGAGAAGCCCATAGCCCTCCAAACTGCTGCATCTTGATTTTAAACTGGTGTAAAATGAATTTGTAGTACTGTTCTTTAGGCTTGTACCAATTATTTACAATTGCAGCTTAACTTTAAGTATTGTTGACAGAGTGTTCGAGATATAATTATTTTACCTGCCATTTGCTCTGTTCCAGCGGTAGTTTGACTATTTATGTTTTGCACCTTAATTCAGATTTTCCAGCCTGCACATGCTCAGTGCTCACCTTCCCTCCCCCACTGTAGTGTCCTCTTTCTCTCCGTTTCCCGCTTCAGTGGCCTTTTTTTATGTGTACAGTATGTTCACTCCCCTGAATTAATCCTGCTCTTTCCTTAATCACAGGCTCCCCTGCTCCCTGCTCCCAGTCACAGCATTTACAACCCAGCAGGAGCCTAAAACAAAGCCACACAGGTACGGACAATGGAGAAGCCCACAATCCTCCAAACTACTGCATCTTGATTTTAAACTGGTGTAGCCCATTGACACTGTGTGTTGAAGACCCCGCGCCCTCCCCACCCCCATCCACTCTGGTCTGGCTCTAGAGTTAATGCTCATTTCCTGTCACATGACCAGTCACGTGACTCTGCCAGCCAGATTCTATCTCCCTACTTTCCCATTTGTTAATTATTCTAAGCCACCACTAGAAGTCACTATTGTGGACCCCTCAATTCTTTTTCTCATAGCTCTGTACTAGTTTCCTACCTCAACCTACTCCTGCTTATCCCTACCTTTTCTGACCGCATCTCTATATCCCCCCTGTGTTCTGCGTACCTGTCTCCCCGTGTACTCAACCCCCGACCTCTGCTACCAGAAGCAGCAACATTATCACTGAACCATTGCAGTATCTACAATTGTAACTGCTCTATGTGTTTCTCATCTTTCTCACTAGCTCTGTCCCCAGCCTGGCTTTACTGGTGATGTTGTGGTGTCCTCATACAGTCCATTTCCTCAGATCCCCTATGGCTTCCATCTTACCACTCTGTTTCACCTACAGTGCATCCATGAGCACCCTTTGTGCTCTCCTTCTCCCTTTCCTAGTCATCCTTTTCCTCCCTCCTTCTGTCCCCTCTATTACTGCCCCATCAAACTCCTACACTTTCCCTATTGCCCCCTGCCCCCCCTTATTTTTATTTATGTTCACTGGGTAACCACATGAGCCAAGGCCCTTTTGCATGTGCTACCCAGGACTGTTACAAAGAGAGTCAAGATGTTATGTACACAAAAAAAAAAACAGTATAAACAAAAACAATAACATACGAGTACAAATAACATCAAAATAGAAAATCAGCTAAGAAAGGCACTGACATGCCAGCATTCTAAGAAAATTCTTCTGCAGTTGTATTTTAAAAATGCCATGACTTGTGAAGTTATGTAACTTATCAGGAAAATCATTCCAAATTTGTGGGTCCTTGACTGAGAAGGCTCAATCACCCATTAATGTTTTTGTCTTAGGAACCAAAAAAGCAGATGTTGTGCTTGATCCAAATCTCTTGTATTCACCTTTAAATGAAAAAGTAAAAACAGACGCAAGAGATCTTTTTGTCGCAGGACACCGTCAACCAGACATCCGAGGCTGTATAAGCTATGTTGATCTGGGGGGAGCCACTGAATTGCCTGATATAAAAGACAATGATCAGTCTGATATGATAATTTGTATGTAAACTGACAAATGCTATGAAATGTGGTATTCAAACTAGTCAAAGCCTATTTCGTTAAGTGTGTAAATAAAAAAGAATTATAATGTAAATGTGATAACAATATACTTTGAGATATAGCAATCCTAGCCTGAAGTGTCAGAGAATATTGTAGTTTAAAGAGAACCCCAAGTTTCTGGTTTACCTATCTAGTGATAATTCTAATGTGATTAGAATATGTAACTGCAACTTATCTACTCCCACTGCCACCTCTCACGTTCCCTCTCACTCTATTTCCCTCCTCCGCATCTTAATCCACCCTGGGCTACTCAGCTGCTCTCTTTTAAATTTAGCAGCCATTCTTCAATTACATCCCCCCAAACCTCCCCTGTATGTCCCCCTTCAGGTTTTCCAAATCAAGTATGTGTCATGTCCTTCATCTACACCTTTTAGTCCTACTTCTCCTAGCGGGGACATGTAGCCTAATCCTGGCTTCTCTAACCCTACCACCTCCCCCCTACAGGCCCTCCATAAAGGCTTGTGAATTTTCCACATAAATGCACGTAGCCTACTCCCCAAATTGGACGAACTAAAAATGTGGGTCACTCAGCACTCCTCAGACATACTTCGCATATCTGAAACATGGTTGTCCTCCCATAGCCCTGATTCCCAACTGGCCCTCCCAGACTTTAACCTCTATCAGCAAGACCATGGAAAACACATAGGCGGGGTGGCTATCTACTCCCGCAGCTACTTAAAGTGCACTTTATCACACTGTGAAGCAATCCCCTGCTCCCATGAACTCCTCTTAGCAAATCTAGCTTTTCCATCTTCTTCACCCCATTTCGTGGGGGTTTTATATGCCTCCCCAAAACATCCCCCCTCATCCATTATCTCCTATATCTCTGCAGTTTTTGCCCTTACATCTGCAGGCAAACTAATCCTTCTTGACTTTAATCTCAACTGGCTCTCCTTCTTGTCACTTAATTCAAGTCACCAGATCAAAGATTTAAACCTTACCCAACTGATCAATGAGTTAGTCCCAAGCCTAGATCTCAAACTCACTCCCTACTAGACTGGGTGCTCTCAACCCACCCCCACCATATCTGCTCTGCTGGTATCTTACCCAATGTGCTCAGTGATCACTGCCCTACCTTTTGTGTCAGGAAGTCTCGCCCTCCTCCCACTCCCCCAAAATACATCCAACACTGTCCCCTCAAATCCCTTGACATGAGTAAACTACTCCATGACCTGGCCAGGGCAAACTAGTCTCCAGTCTTCTCCTTCCTCTCAGTCGACATTGCCCTGGCTCACTTCACATTCATCTTCCTAAAAATCTGGGATGCCCATGCCCCGATAAAAACTATATGGGTAAAACACAGCCACCATCCCTGGATCACCCCTGATATTTTAACCATGTGCAGAGCTCGTGATCTCACTTGGCGCCATTTTAAATCCTCAGGTAATCAGGCCTCCCTACAAGCCTTTCATGCCCTCTGCAGTAGTTGTACTAACAGTATGCACCATGCCAAATCTGACTTCTTTAAGTCACACCTGCTCCCCTCAAATAGTACCCCTTTCTCCTTCTGATAGGATCTCCACTCACTCCTGCACCCCTCCCCCACTGAAACCCTTCCTCCCTCAATCTGTGAGACAGATTCACTAATCTCTGACCCTTCCCTTGTTTCTGAGGCCCTAAATAAATTTTTCACCTCCTGTGTAATTCCTCAGGAGCCCCCCACTTCTTCATCCAGCACCCTCCAATCCCCCTCACAGACTTCAGGTTTTCAACTATTGCCAATTTCTTTGTCAGAAGTTCCAAGAAGTCTTGCCTCACTTAAACCCTCCAAGTCAAGCACTGATGGCCCGCACCCTTGGCTCCTCAAAATCTCACCCTCCTCTATTATTACCCATTAACCTTCATCTTAAATCTTTCACTCTCCACAGCTACTGTCCCTACAGCTTGGAAGTCCACCACAGTTATCCCCCTCTTCAAAGGTGATGATCCCACTGTCCCTGGAAATTATTGCCCCATCTCCCTTCTCCCCTGCCTCACCAAAGTCCAAGAGTCCCTAATTCTCTCTAGTTCAATATTTTCCTTCTTGCTTCCAGCACCCTTTCTCCATTTCAATCAGGCTTCAGGAAATTTCACTCTACCACCTCCTCCCTTTTACGCTTTACTGATGCCATCCACTCTGCCATGGACCTTGGCCAGATCACCTCTGTTATCTTCATTGACCTGGCCAAGGCCTTGGATTCTGTTTCCCACCTACTACTATGTAAACTATGCCTTGCTGGCCTATCCCCTGCTTCGGTGTCTTGGTTCAGCTCCTATCTAACTGGCCTATTCCAGGCAGTCTCTATTTACAATGTCCGATCCCCCTGCCTCTCCATCCTTGCAGGCATGCCTCAGGGATCCATCCTTGAGCCTGTTCTCTTTTCTCTCTTTATTAATGATCTCCCCTCAGTATGCACCCATGCCAATATTCACATGTACGTGGATGATACTGTACATTTCCTGTCTGGCCAATCAGTCCAAGCCATTCAATCCCACCTTCAAAGTGATCTCACAGAGGTCACAGCCTGGTTCCATGCCAACTGCCTAAAACTGAACATAAAAAAAAAAAACGTTGCCATGAACTTTGGATCTAAACAAAAACTCCCTAGGCTTCCCACCCTTCCAGTCTTCTTCTCTGCAGCCAACACCCCTCTAGGCAATGTCCCCAGCTACAAGTACCTAGGAGTCTGGCTGGATCCCTCCCTCTGTTTCTCCTCCCACTTTAGTGCTCTACACTCCAAGCTGCACCCTAAACTAGGGCTACTTTACCACCACAAGGCCAGTCTCTCCCTCCCTGTAAGATGTGATCTTTTAGTTAAATGGATCCTCCCTGCTTTTGACTATGCAGACATAGTTTACAGTGCTGCCCCAGACACCTCCCTTGCCAAACTTGATTGATGTTCTGTGTCATGCCTTCTGTAGGTTCACCTCTAACTCCCCCTCTTTGACTCACCACTGTGACCTATACTCCTCCCTTTGCCTACAATCCCTTGCTCAGAGATGCTTCTCACACTGTTCCACCTTTATCACTAAATACTGGTTTGGAACCCTTCCACCTTACCTTGCATCCCTCCTTAATCCAGCTAACCCCTCGCTCTACAACTCATGGTCTAACTGTGCCCACACTTTTTCCCTCCCACGTGTAAGCACATCTGCCAGCAAACTTTCCTTCTCCTATAGACTTCCTTCCCTATGGAATAGTGTTCTCCTCCAAATCCGTCTTTCTCCCTCCTTCCCTGCCCTCAAGTGCCTAGTCAAGCCAACCCCTATTACTTGCTGTATCTTTTCCCCTTCCTAGTACTCACTTACCTCAGTTTCGTTGTTCCCCTCTCCCTTGCTGCAACTCATTGTACATAGGCATGTAAATATTGTTTGTATTTATTAGATATTTCTCCATTGTAAAAAGCAGTCTTTTTTATTATGCATAATTTCTACATTTTATTACAACTCTGTTGTCAATGCTGTATTTTTTTCCCCTGTGTACCCCCTTCCCCAGGTCACACCTGGAAACAAGCTTCTGCTCATGGTGCCTTTCCCAGTTACCAACTTTTAAATAAAAATAAATAAAATAAAAAGGATTTAAGTGGGGGTGTAAGTAAGTAAGTAAGTAGTAAGTTATAAGGTTTATTTGTATGGTGCCCAATCCCAGGGGCTCTGGGCATCTTACACAGTCATAGACAGACAGGGTAAAATAAAACAAAGATCTACAGAGTTTTTAAAACTTTAAAATACAAATATAGTCTAATTGTAAATAATTAATCAATACTATCATATTTAAATTATCTGTTTATGCTGACGATTTACTATAGCATGTGGAGGACCCCCTGAGTTTGATTCCTGTTGCTTTGTCAGAAATACAGAAGTTGTCAATGATCTTGGCATACAAACTTAATTTGGATGAAACAAAGGTTCTGCCTTTAAATAATTTACTCAGTAAGAGGGACGTCATAGATATGGACCTGCGTTGGAAACCTATTATGCTCATCTACTGTACAGTATCTAGGAATAAATATCCCCAGATACACCTCCAAGGTATCCAAAAATAATCTGGTACCCCTTCTCCTTACCATTAAACTCGACTTGAGGGTGTATTACCATTGTTAAAATTACCCTTTTTTCCTGCATACTATACCTGTTAGGCATGTTGTGTAGTTTCCTTCCCAAATCCTGGTTCTTTAGGTTTGAATATTTTATTACTGATTTTCTCTGGCAGGGAAAAACAGTATGTTACTCTTACTTCAACTTGACAATTTTGAAGATGCTTTGGCTCCTTAACTTCTCTCTATACTATGGGGCCCTTCATGGAAGTAAATATTTTCAGTGGGGGCAAGCAGGAGATAGTGGGTCCAAAGCTGGGTACATTCCTTCCTGGCTTCATATTGAGCGGGACCTGTGTCAGATGTCAGGGCTCCAACTTAAGAGCCTTCTTTTTATCAAACCCTCTCAATTACCAGCATCTCTTAAAATGACCCCAATTTATGGGGTCCCTTAAGGCCCATTTTCAGCTGGGTCCCTAACTTGTACTCAACTGGTCTAAAGCTCTTTCACAACCCCTTTTTCATAACCCAAACATCCAGAAATGCTGCCATCCCATTCCATCTTCCTTTTGCGCTCAGCTACAAACTTCCACTGTGGATTCTCTTTCAGTGGATGATAAACGTATCTAGTTCATTGTCTTCCAGGAGTGGTAACATTTACCCCAATACTTTTTATTTAGATTTCTTCAATTGACCCATGGTATCATTTCTTTTTTTTTAATTTAATAAACTTTATTGAAAAGATGAATAACAACAATATAAAAAGTGACAAACAATAAAGTTCAACAAGTCATATACAAACCATAGCATGAGTCAGTTTAATTTAACACAATAAAAATAAAAACAGTATAAACAAAAAACACCTATACATAACCCTCCCCACCAAAAGCTTCCCCCCCAATATCCCCGCCACCCCTCAACCCCCCACCCATGCAGGCATCTACTATAACAGAGTGTCGGAACACTTTAAATACCAAGGAGCAGAGCTACCCATAGAGTCTATTAAGAGTTGCAACCAGTGATATGCTATTGTTGCCAACCTCTTGAGGAAGGGAGAAAAACAAAAGAAAAGAGAAGAAATTTCAGCTTCCTAACACTAGTGAGAAAAAAGGTGTCCAAAAGGTCTGGAATTTCAGCAGGGCCTGATTAGCAGTAGCAATGGCCCTTTCTGCATTTAAAACATGGAAAACTTCCTAGATCCAGTCAACCTTTGAGGGAAGGTTAAAATCATTCCAGTGTCTCATTAACAATAATTTAGTCACCTCAGCAATGCAGGCCATGTAGTTTTTATCTAATTTAGAAGATATCTGAGTATAATTACTAAGAATGCAGATCTCAGCAGTAAAGTATTGAGTGTTATCGAAAAGTGGAAGGACAAGATTCTGCATGGTATGCCAATAGGTCTTTACTCTCGGACATGTCCAAATCATATGTAATAATGTTCCTTCCTCCTGGGAACACCTTGGATGTATAGGGTCTGGAATACTGCCCATTTGTATAACCTTGAAGGGGCAAAGTATACGTTATATAAAATATTAAACTGGAGTAAACAAAGTCTGTCTTGCTTCAAAAGTGCATATCAGTTTCTCCAGATACTTGTTAAACATCTGGAGCATAATTAAGATCCAGGGCCTGCTTCCAGTAGAAAGCAACAGGAAAAACTTTGGCCCAGGTCAATCTACATAGATCCTTATATAATTTGGAAATTGGCTTGGGTTGAATGGCCAAGAGGGAGAGGTTAGCACATATCAGGCCCGCCGTCCGATGCCATGGTGGAGGGTCTAAAATCTGCAGAACACAATGGTGTAACTGTGCATACTGCAAAAAAGTATGGTCAGGAAGCTGAAATTTCATTCTGAAGTTAATTATCAAAAGACATAAAAGACTCATCTTTGACTAATTCCTCCAAAGCTGAGATCTCCACCTCTACATGCTATCATTTCTTATTTTGGCTCTTCTTCATGGTCGAGAGTAGTGGGCAACAGCTTAGGCGCTCTTATTTCTATGGCCGATAACCCCCACTTGATATCTGGTCTCTATAGTGTATTTCAGACCATGGACACTGCTAATACCCAAGGGATCTATTATTATTTGAACAGGCCTTGGGCTTTAAAGTGGGATCAAGAATCCTGCAGGTGGTTTGGCAGAACCTTTATAAGTACACCAAACAAGACAGGTACCAGTTAATTCAATACAAACTACTCCACAATTTATATTACACACCTTAAAGGTTTTATAGGATGGGAAAATCCACTTCTTCAATGTGCTTCAGGTGTGGTCATGCTGTGGGAAATCTCAAACATGTATTATGGGACTGTGTTAAGGTGACTCCCTTCTGGGATTCCATTAAAGAGCTTCTGGACCCCTTTTTGGGATTGGAGGATTTCTTTACTACAGAGATTTGCTCATTTGGCTTTTATCCCCCACAGCTCTCTGGTCCCTCAAAAGGCCATATGGCCTTAATAGCTGTCATGGCAGAATTAGTCATTTTATGACACTGGACAGATGAAAGCACCCCATCTCGAAGGGATTGTCATCAAGAAATTTCACAAGCTGTGACTGTAGAAAAACATATTGCCTCTCTTTGTCATCGTCCTGATATTTTTAGCTCTAGATGGAAATACTTTATGTTTTATTATCCTCCATTTCAGTAAATAACTAATTTCCTTAGTAGTGTCTTACCTACCCCTCACTACGGTACCTCACTGTGGTCTTTTTTTTTTCTTTCTTCTTTAATGTCATTGCTTCCCTCAGTCTCCTTTCTTCAATATGGGTGTCATCCTCCAGGATGGTGGGGGGTGTGTGTGGTTGTTTGCTTGTTGGTATTTCTTGTTGTTTGTTAGACTTTCATGATCTGTTATTGTTCCTTGTTTGATTATGTTCTTCATGTTCTGCATTATTGTATGTTTATCTCAATAAAGTACATTTAATTAAAAAAAGAAAATTCTGGAAGCAATTCAGAATGAGTTCTTTATTCAGCATGTCTCTGAACCCACCCGGGAAAAGACAATCCTTGACCTGGTGCTCACGAATGAAGAACACATACAGGATATAACAGTTAGGGAACCACTGGGTGGAAGTGATCATCACTCAGTGTGGTTCTGGCTGGACAATGACAGGGAAAGTGTCCCCACTAAGACCAAACTCCTGGACATTAGGGAAACAGACTTTAGGAGAATGGGAGAATTACTAAAAATGCACTTAGCAAAAGCTGCAGCAAGTATGGCGGTGGACCAGAAATTGATTATTATTAAGGAAGGATTAAGGGCTGCAATGGAGGTGTGTGCTGGATACAAGGGGAAGAGCTCAAAGATCCAGTTGGTTCAGCTCTGAGGTTGTCCAGGCAGTGAGGAATAAGAGGCTGGCCTATAAGAAATACAGGAAGACCAAGAGAGAGGAGGACAAAGAAAAATATCTAGGTCTGGCGAGGGAGGCAGAAAGAGTGGTATGGAGAGCCAAGGCACAGAAGGAACTGCAATTAGGTAAGGGTATTAGAAAGGAGAAGAAGGCTTTCTTCCACTGCATAAGTGAGAAAAGAGACAAGAAAGAGGAGATAGTTAGACTAAAACAAGGAGATGGGTGAGTGAAGGAGAATAGGGAGAAAGCGGAGTTAATGATCAATTACTTCTGCTCTGTCTTCATGAAGGAGAAAGATGGACCGGTGCCAACAAGTAGGAAAAGGGAACCAGAAGTGGGGGTGGAGGATGGATGGGGCAATAGAAGGGGAAAGAGGGAAAAAGGGGTTGCTAGCTCTGAAGATAGACAAATCACCACGCCCGGATGGAGTACACCCTAGGGTGCTGAGGGAACTGACAGGGGAGCTTACAGAGCCACTGGTGGACCTGTTCAGTTGTTCACTGTAGTCTGGTGTGGCATCACAGGACTGGAGAATGGCACAAGTGGTGTCCTTCTACAAGGGCAGTCCCAGTGATAACCTAGGAAACTACAGACTGGTCAGTCTTAGTTCGACCGTGTGCAAGCTTATGTAGACCATACTGAAGGAATGATTGATAGAGCATCTTGAGGAACTTGGCCTCCAGGATGCAAGGCAGCATGACTTTATGGGAGAGAGATCTTGTCAAATGAATCTGATCCATTTCTTTCCCTTGGTAACCAAAACAGTGGACAAAGGCCAGACAGTGGACATCCTCTCCTTGGATTTCAGCAAGGCCTTTGAGTCTGTACCTCACAGGGGGCTGATCAGGAAGTTGGTGGACCTCTGAGTCAGAGAGAAGAAGGTTAGATGGGTGGAAAACTGGCTAGAGAACAGACCCAAATGGTAGAGGTGTTGGGATAGTTGTCTAGCACCAGGGTGGTCACAAGTGGCTTTCCCCAAGGCTCAGTGCCAGGGACAGTGCTATTCAACATTTTCTTTAATGATATTGGGGATAGCAGCAAGGGCAAAATGTGTCTGTTCGCGGATGTCACCAAGCTCTGTGGGAAGGTGGACTCAATCGAGGGGATACAGGATCTCAGAGAGGACCTAAGAAGACTTGAAAGGTGGTTTGGGATCTGGCAACTGGGCTTCAATGCCACAAAGTGCAAGGTTATGCATAATGGAACCAAAAAGCCCTGGACAGAGTACTATCTGGGAGGGATCTGTTTATCTTCTTCGGAGAAGGAGAAAGGTCTGGGAGTGATGATAACTAGTGACCTGAAGCACTCTATGCAGTGCAAGAAGGCAGTGGCTAGGGCAAACAGGTTATTGGGGTGCATACCCAGGGGGATCAGCAGTAGGATACAGGAAGTGGTATTGCTCTTGTACAGGTCACTAGTGAGGCCACATCTAAAGTATGCAGTGCAGTTCTGGTGCCCTCACCTTAAAAAGCATCTCAACCTGATGGAGACAGTTCAAAGGAGGGCTACAAAGATGACTGCAGGGCAGCAGGGTAGCTCATACAGGGAGAGACTGAGGGCACTTAACTTGTACTCCCTGGAGGACAGGAGGGAGAGGGGAGACATGATTGAGACCTTCAAGTACTTGAAACAGATTAATAGGATAAACAAGGAGGGTCTCTTCAGGCTAAGCTGCACTAACACCATGAGGGGGCACAGACTTAAGTTGGAGGGAGGGTGTTTAAGAGGGAGGTTAGGAGACACTTCTTCACAGAAAGGGTGGTGACCAAATGGAATGCTCTGCTCGAAGAGGTGATCTCATCGAGGGAGGTGGACAGTTTCAAGAGAGGCTGGGATAGATTATGGGGGAAGATAAAGGTCAGGGGCTGGGATGGATTCTGCGGGAAGATAAAGGTCGGGGAAGGGGGGAGGAAAGGGATGGAATTGTAGGGGAGGGTGGAGCAGTGACAATAGCCTGAGCTATGAACCCTGCACAATCAGCAGACTAGATAGACCAAAAGGCCTAATTATGCTGGCTTCTTCGTGTGTTCATACGGTGGGTCAAATTAAAATGCATATGCTTGCATAATGTTCAGGTAAGGAGTTTTTTATTGTTTATACATAGATCAAGTTTTGATTAACTGAAAAAAATAATAGAGTGGAATTATGTAAGATGTAATAATATATTTTATGTTATGGATATGCTATCTGTTGTGATGTTAATACTTGAAGTAATGATTTAGAAACTTGTTACTTATGTATATTTTTTTGATCCTGATAAAGTAATGAGGACATTACAACATGTCAATCTAATTGTGATGTCACAGTTTTATCTGAAACATAAAAAGAGTTTAAAAAATATACTAGTGAGTGGGTTGGTTTGTCTCCATATGTGAGCATAGTTTGAATGAGGTTATGGAGCAAGATCCCTCCCAGTAGATTTCTTTATTTTTCAGGTGCAGGGGGGCTACTCTACCTGGTGCACATGAGTTCATCATATTTCCCACCACACAAGCAGAGCGAACAGCAAGCATGCAGAAATTCTATGGAGTTACGTACCTACCAGCCATACTTTGTGCCACTGACTGCACCCATGTTGCCATCCAGGCAGCCACTGGTGATGGATCTGAGGCCTATGTGAATATAGAAACATAGAAGTTGACGGCAGATAAGGACCACAAGGCCCATCCAGTCTGCTCATTTCTTTCTACCTATTGAATGTGCCATAGGCTTGTACTCTGTCAATGGCCTATCTATTCATACTCATTTGTATTGCTCCCTTATGCCTATCCCATGCCTGTTTGAAGCCCTGCACTGTATTCATATCCACTACTTCCTGAGGTAGGCCGTTCCATGCATCCACCAACCTTTCTGTGAAAAAGAACTTTTTCACATTACCCCTTAATCCGCCTCCCTCTAATCTCATACTGTGTCCTCTTGTCCTCTTATTTTTCTTATATGGAAACATGTTAGACTCTTTCACCTTGCTAATACCCTTAAGGTGTTTTAATGTTACAATCATACCACCTATCTCCTTCATTTGCTGTAGAGTATATGTATTGAGCTCCGTTAATCTGTCCTCGTATATATCTTCTGATGCAATCCCTGCACCATTTTGGTTGCCCTTCTCTGGACTGCCTCCATTTTGTTAATGTCCTTGTCCAGGTGCGGCCATCAGCACTGCACACAGGACTCCAGTAACCAGTGTCTTGTAAAGAGGGAGTATTGCCTCCCTTTAACAACTTGTGATACCCCTACTAATATACCCCAACATCCTTCTAGCCTTACCTTCTGCTTTAGTGGTCTGCTTGGATGATTTCAGGTCATCTGTGACGATGATGCCCAAGTCTCTTTCTTCCCTTGTGATTGCCAGGAACTCCTCTCCCAACCTATAGGTGGCTTCAGGGTTTCTCTTTCCTATGTGCATGATCTTGCACTTCTTTGCGTTAAACCCCAGTTGCCACTCTTCCGGCCATTTTGCTAGTTTATCCAGATCTCTTCTCATTCTGCCTACCCCATCTGGATCATCTACTTTGTTGCAGATCTTGGTGTCATCTGCAAACAGACAAACCTTACCCTCCAGTCCATCTGCAATGTCACTGATGAAGATATTGAAGAGGACTGGCCCCAGGACTGATCCCTGAGGTACCCCACTTGTGACTTGCATCTCTTCTGACTGTATACTATTTATCACCACTCTCTGTTTTCTGCCCACCATCCAGTTTGCCACCCAGTTGACCAACTTCTTACCCTCCCTGAGCCACCCAGCTTATTAATCAATCTTCTATGTGGAACAGTATCAAAAGCTTTGCTGAAGTCAAGGTAGGCGACATCAAGTGCACCCCCTTGGTCCACCACTCCGGTTACCCAGTCAAAGAAATCTTTGAGATTAGTTTATCAGGACCTTCCTGTTGTATACCCATGCTGTCTTGGATCCTGTGCTCCTATGGATTCCAGGTGTTGCACTATCCTTTCCTTAAGGAGTGCCTCCATAATATTGCCCACTACTGAGGTAAGACTGACTGGTCTGTAGTCCTCTGCCTCCTCCCTGCTGCTACTCTTGTGGAGCGGGATTACATGAGCCCTTCTCCAGTCTTCTGGGACCTCTCCTGTGCTCAGAGACTCACTAAACAGTTCTGATAATGGCTCTGCTAGTTCCACCCTTAGCTCCTTTAGTACCCTGGGATGTATGCCATCAGGTCCTATTGCCTTGTCCACCTTGAGCTTAGCGAGCTCTTGTAGGACCCTTTCTTTGTGAAGGAACTTGTGCACACCTTTCTACCTCATGTGTCCATGGTGCTGAGCTATGGGTCCTACCCTACCTTCTCCTCAGTAAATACTGATCAGAAGTATAATTTAGGATAGATGCTTTTCCTTGGTCCGTCTCCACACACCCCCCCTTATCCCCTTTGATCTTAGCAATACCCCCTCTGGACTTTCTCCTTTCACTAACGTATCTATGGAAAGTTGTGTCCCCTTCTTTTACTGTTTGTGCTAGTGTTTCCTCAGTTTGGGCCTTTGCCTACCTTACTACCTTCCCTGATTCCCTTAGGGAAGTTTGGTATGCCTCCCTATCTTTGTCCTGCTGCATTCCCTTATATTTCCTGAAGGCCAGCCTTTTGACTCTGACCTCTTCTGTTACTGTTTTTGAGAACCAAAGTTGTTTCCTCCTTCTTTTGCTCTTGCTTTTCTCCCTAACACAATGGGATGTTGATTTAAGTATTGCGTCCTTGATGCTTGCCCACTTTGCCTGTACCCCCTCACCTGTATTTCTACTTGCCAGGGCTAGCTTAACTCTGTTGGCCATCTTATCAAAGTTAGCTCCTCGAAAGTCCTACATTTTTGCCTTGGAATGGGATGATCTAGTTCTAGTGGCCAAATTGAACCATACCATGTGATGGTCAATGGCCCCCAGGTGACCTTCTACCTGGAAATCTGTGATCCTTTCTCCGTTAGTCTACACTAGATCTAGGATAGCCCTGTCTCTTGTGGGTTGTTGTACCAGTTGTATGAGGCTCTCCCTCAGCAGGGAATCCACTATTTGTCTAGTTCTGGCAGATGTTCCTGTTGGTATTGACCAATCTGTATCTGGCATGTTGAAGTCTCCTATTATTGGAACCTCCCCGTTAGCTGTCATGTTTTGTATATCTTCTAACAGTAATGTGTCTATGTCCTCCCCCTAGTCTGGAGCTCTGTAGACAACCCCAGTTCATATAGTGTCCCATTTCTTATTTCCAGGGTGACCCACAGGTCTTCTGGCTCCTTATGTGTATTCTGAATTTCTGTAGCTTTGATATTTTCATTGACATAAAGGGCCACTCCCCCCCCTTTTTGCACCTCGGTCTCTTCTGAACAGTACATAACCGGGTACATAAGTCTCCCAAGTGTGGTTACTGGTGAACCATGTCTCACTAATGGCTACTATGTCCAGTTTAGCCTCTGTCATTGTTGCCTGCAGGTCTGGGATCTTGTTTCCCAGATTGCGGGCATTTGTGTACATGATTTTCCATTGGCCAGATTTCAGTGTGTTAGTTATTGGGCAAGGTTCGGTTTTTCCCCTGCCCGTCATCTGGGGAGCCGGACCTTTTTCCTTACCTGGTGATGCAAATGAACTACAAACATGCTGAACTCCTGTTTGATCGTTAGCTGAAGGGGGAGGGGAGTTCTTCCCATTCGATGTGTCGGGTGCTGCATCCCTCTCCCCATTTGCTAGTTTAAATATTCTGCAATGATGTCAAAACTGCTGCCCCAATGCACTGACTCCCTCCCTAGTCAGATGCAGTCCATCAAATTTAAAGAACTTTCGCTCCCAAAAATGTTGCCAATTACCTACAAATGTGTATCTTTTTTCCTGGTGCCAGCCCTTGAGCCACATGTTTAGCTCCCCTATCTCCCCTTCACTGACCTTCCATCTGTCTGCCCCCCTCTCCCAGACTGGAAGGTTCTCTCTGGGAATAGATGCTGGATGAAATGAATGACAGTTTGTCTCCCAGCCTGGTCAGGTGCTCCTTGGTCTCCACAACTGACCTGCTGGTGAGATGGTTAGTCCCGATGTGTACCAGGATGTCATTGTTTTCTCCTGTTTCCTGCATAATTTTAGCAATGCAGTCAGGGTTTCCATTCCATCAACTGCCAGTTGGTGTGCGATGCAACCAGGTGCATCATCAATGTCCTGGCACGGTACTCCAGCGGTGCCCAATATTTCTTCATCTGGCACAACTCCATCCTGTGCCAAAAGTATGAAGGTAAGGATATCCCTTGTGGGCACAGCATCGGTGAGTATACCCTATATTCCTCTCCCCTCCATGTTGTAGATGATGTCTGTAACCAGTGCCCTTTACCTACAAGGGGACAGTGCATATACCCTGCGTCCCTGACCCTAACAATTGTTCTATGACCCATATCCATTGCAGAGGAAAGGTACAGTGGTGCACACACAGCTACATGCAACATCATCAAGTAGGTCTTTGCCATGCTCAAGATGCAGTTCAGGTGCCCTGTCTATTCTGGTGGTGCCCTAAAATATACCCTTCAGAAGGCTTGTGCCTTATTCCTTGCCTGTTACACACTACACAAAATGGCACTCAACCACAGTATGCTTGCTGGCCCCAGAGGAACACTCTGCAGTATATGTAGAGCCAGAGGATCAGGGGATGCAGGAGCAGCTCAACAGCCGTGACCCCATGTTGATCAATAGGTCACAAGTTTATGGAGCCCACCTGATTAAAGACCTCTTTGGACCCACATGATGAGTACAAACCACTCAGGAGACTGCAGTGATTACAAATATTGTATTAATGAAATAATAACTATGATGGTCAGGAACAAAAAAATACAAAGTCATCTAGTTGGGAGGAGGGGTAAAAGGGAGATGAAATAAAATATTAAGCTATTCTGGGGGTGTAAAAGGGGCTGAAAGAAAATGATGTGCCATCCAGGTGGAGGGGTGTAAAGGGGGCTGAAAGAAAATAACATGCTATCTAGTCAGGTGGGTGTAAAGGTGGATGAAAGAAAATTACATGTCATCCAGGTACAGAGTGTAAAGGGGGGTTGAAAGAAAATAACATGCTATCCAGGCAGGTGGGTTTAAAGGGGGATGAAATAAATGTTATGCCATCTACATGGAGGAGCTAAAGAGGGATGAAAAATAGTGTGCCTTCCAGCCGGGGGGTCAGGGGTTACTGTAATGGTATGAGGTAGCTAATGTGGAATAGGGTTTGGGGGCCAATCTGCACCCCAGCTGCATGCCATACTACCTCCGTGGAGAATGACACTGCATTAATGCTGTATCTGGGAGGGTAGAGGGATGGTCATCATCTACACACTGAGGGACAAGCACGGGGATGGTGTTAGCCACCCACAGCCATGAACTCAAGGAGTATTGACCCTGCCAAGGAGCAAGCCACAGCCAGGGGTGCACAGTGTTCTGGGCATCCCGATGGCTGCACTGTAGGGGCTGATGGTGCACAGAGGTGTCTGCCATGGTGTGACAGTACCACCACTTAAACGGCCGGTGCATGGCCTAGCCCCCTCAGTGCCTAAGAGTGTGACTGCAGCCCCCAGCAGAGTGGCAGCCAGTCCATCAAAGCCAGCATCTATGCTGGCAGACAGGTCCTGCTGCAGGTCCTCCAAGGCCACCAAATGCTTCACATGGTGGGCCTCTGCATGCTGCTCATTGTCCTGCAGCATGCAGCATATGGGTATCACTTCTGCCTACATGCCCTCCTATGCCCTCATGGTTGACTGGAGTTGCTGCCTGTTGGCCGTCTCCTGCTATCACTGTAGACAGTCCTGGGGGAGAGGGTCAGGCTACACATGCATGGGCAATGCTGCATGCTCGCAGTGGCTAGGTCATTGGGATTGGGAGGGGGCAGGGCAAGGGCCATGCCGGTGGTGGGGTCTAAAGGTGGCACAGCAGTGACTGTGCCAAGGTCAGTGGATGAGGAAGTGTGGTGATGGTCATGCCAGGCATGTTGGGGGCAGGGCCCCATCGGTTGGTGGGCAGGTGGGGGAAAGCAAGCCATCATAGTCCAAGCCAAATACCTCTCCTTTCCACTCCTCAGTGAGGGTCTCATCCTCATCATATTGCTGGTCATCATCTTTATCATCCTCCTCCTCCTCCTCATTGGAGTCAGAGTGCCACATCATGAGTGAGCAGCAGGGACAGTCACCACTGAGCTAGGCCCACGACATCAGGGGGGATGATGTCCATGACAATAGAGTGAGCTGATAAGAAAACAGAACAGAGAGCTATTGCAGAGTATTATATATACCTGTGTGCTGACCATGGCAGAATGCAAGCTCAGTGTGATGTGCATCAACACCAAGGCTACCTGTGCAGTGCAGTGGCCGTACACAGCAGGTGTTGTACACTCACCCCAGCACACTGACCACCTCCACAGTGTTGAGGCCACTACTTCCTCTGCTTGGTGTAAGGGGGATTGCTCCTTTTATATGCCCCAGGCATCAAGAAGCATGGAAATGAATGAATGCATTCCAGGAATTACATGTAAATGGTGAATTGTCCCACTGACTGGGAACTTAGCTTATTTACATACCCTGGTTGAATACTGCAGGTTTTCCCCTAGTACTACCGTACTAGTGCTAGCACTAGTGCTAACATAGCGCTAGCTCTATGGCCATATCCAGTGCACATATGACATGTCTGGAGCAATGTCATGATACTGCACCTGCCTGTGCACTAGGATGACAAGATATAGCATTGAGCATGTGCTGTGAAAACCTGCGCAAGCGCACCACGCACATGTCACTACATGCCTGCCACATGCAGAATACTCTCCAATGGAAGCACACACAGCAGTGCATTAATCAATGTTAGCACTGTGCAAACACCAAAATGTATGGTGCTAATGGAGTGAGACACATCCTTTGAGGCAGTCACTTGTCAGTATCAATGTGAAGGCTAGAACTGTTGGAAGCACTGCCACTACCATACTGACAGAAGTAAGAGGAGGCTACTGCTACAGAGGGATAGGATAGTAGGTGGTCTGCCACAGAGCTGACCAACCTCCTGGACCTGGTTGTGGACAGATAGGATCAGCTTCTGAGAAAGGTGACAGATGCGAACAGTGATAGGTGCGAGGTTGTGGCCTCTGTGGGCAGGTGAGTTACAAACCACACAGGGGTCATCGATACAATTGACCAGTGTAGGCACCATTCAACGACCGGAGCCAGAGGGAGTCACACTGTCTACAGCAGCTAATGGAGATGGTGGGGAATGGCACTATGCCAAGGGCATGTTAATACAGATGACTCTATGTGTGGTTTGGATTGTGACCTGTGTTGCAGTAATGTTTCACTACTAATAGACCTCTATGGTATTGTTCTGAAGGGACTGTGCACTCTACCTATGTGTGAGCAAGTTGAGTCTCCTCTATGCTATGGAACATGCACCACTGTATAGCCTGCTCATAGTAATGCAGGTGTATAAGATCACTTATCCAGTACATGTCCCTGGTGATCTGTACATTACATAATACACTTGGAATCAATGAAATATGCACCTACCATTGCACCAAGTGTGTGTGATTATGCAGTGACAATGTTTTAAGTGTCAGAATGGGTGTCTCTGTCATGTGACATTTGATCCAGATGTTGCTATGGTGGCATGCATACCCAACAGCAACCCACAGAGGGCCACTGTCTGATCCATATACACTGTGTTCTGTACCATGTGTGCCAGTATGCATGTGACATGTAATGTATGGTGTGCTATTATATTGCACAGGGTGTGCCTTTCTAGGACTGCCCCTCCTGTTGTGCTACACCTACGGTAGAGTGACTTATCCTATCATTGCACAGGTATGCTTCCTGTGCCTGTGTTATGTGACCTGTGGCTACATGCATCCTACTGCACACTAGGAGGTGTCCATAGCCTTTAGCTGACATGTATAGCTTTCTCTAACAGTGGTGTTGGAAACGGCTGGATATGGTCACAGCATAGGCTTTCATACTCAGTGCTAGGAGATAGCTACAAAAGTGAAAAGTGGCATTCCTGCTATGTATTGGCCTTTGCTCATCTGTCTGTTTTGGGTTCCATGACTTTACACAACAGTAGAATGTGGCCCTGCACAGTTCTGTTTATCAACACCATGCACATCTGGCTGTTTGTGCACAGTACCGATATATAGGCATGTGTAATGTATCGGGTTTAAAGTACTGTGCCATGGGTTCCATTGCATGCTACTGATGATATCTTCTTTGTTCTCCTCCACAGATGCCAGGGCCCTGCAGGAAGAGGCCACAGCCAGGCATCACCAGCAGGGCTACCAGGAGCATTGGGGGGGAGTTGACAGGCCATGATGGGGCCCCATGTGGCCCTCCGACTGAGAGGTCTTCCTAGGACACTTGTCCACATAAGTACTGTACCATGCATTTTGTGTTTTGCCCTCTGGGTTGCATGTCTATACTATGCTGCATACTTCTGATTTGGGAGGGGATGCCCATGTGTGTTTTAGCAGGCTGCATGCATGCATGTTGGGACAGCACCCATGCAGCTGTGGTTGGCATACTCACCAGGCCTTTGGGGAATGGTCCCACTACCTACGCTGTGCTGTGTCAGAGTCTGTGAAGCCTACTATTTTTCGTGTCCTTGCTGCAGGTATGCTGCCCTGTGTGTGTGTTTACTGTGCCTCGGCATGCATGACACCATGGGGTGGCATGTCCCCTGTGCTATTGACCTGTTGCAACAGGGCCTTTATGGTTATGCTCAGCCACAGGTGGTATGCTTGTCAATGTCAGTCAGGTCTGTTGTGTGTATCTACCTGGCATTGGTAGGCACTGGTCATGATTGTAGCGGTACACCACTGCAACATGCCATGTGCCTCATACAGAACCCATGGCAGTTCAAGCTCATCTGTGCCAGCAACTGTGCCATATGCACTGGGTGTCCCACCATTGCATTGCAACAAAGCTGGGATTATGTGGCATGAGGTTAGCAGCAGTGGGGGGCATTGGGGAGCATTGCATGTGTCTTAACATTTGTAATTGGCTTTGTGATGAATAGTTAGTAGTATCTGACCAACACAGTGATGTCCAGGATATGCTTATCACACTGCACAGGGACAGGGCCATGCATACATTCAGACACAATTTGGTCTTTGAAGGGCCACTGTCCTGCTCTTGTACATGATATGAGTGGAAAACCTGCACCTTGGGTTGGACCAGAATATGTTGGGACAGGGAGTGCCTCCAGGTGGCTCTGTACCTCACATCTGTGTTGCGCTGACAATGTACAGTGCATAAGGAACCCAACAGTGAACAACACCACTGTACTCATGTGGTACCCAAGCTGCTCCATGCAGTGCTGCATAATGGGGCCATTCATATTTAGATGTGCTGTGGGTAACACGTGTATGCTTGAGCCTGCCCCAGTGGCTGACCAAGGTGGCTTATGGATGTCTGATGTCCTGTGCACCTGTGTTGGCCTGTGTGCTGCATGGCTTGTGTGCAGGGTGCTGGGTGTGTGGGTGTGGCTCTGGGCCATTTGGGTCCTTACACAGTCTATCGTGCTCTGGCTTGGTGCTGCTGTCACTTGTGCTGCATTTCCATATCTGGCATCCCTGCTGGTGTCATGTGGCCCTTGCCTTGCTTGGTCATATTCCACTGTAGCACAGTACACTCATTGTATACTGAATGCAGTCCTCTACTGATTGGGACAGCAATATTGCCTCTGTTATGCCAAGCACATTCCACTGTGTCTGTTTGACTCCCTCCACCTACGTGTGGCATAGTGACCCATGTGATGGATGGTTGCATATCTGTTATGCTCATTATGCCACTCCTGTGTCCCTCATCCTGTGTGTACACAGGTGGTTGAGTTCAGTGTATTGTTTTCCATAAGTACTCAGAGTGATGCAGGAGCCCACATATGTCAGAGGGATGCAGCCCTAGCTGAGGGCTGGGACAACCACCTCTGAAGACAGGTCCACCTGCTCAGGTTGCTACTGTGGCAGGTGGTGGACTACACCCACATGGTCAATGACTGCACCCGTGCCATTGAAGGCCTACCAGTGGTATTTGTGTGGGAACTTTGCCAGTAGCCAACACCACCTGCTGTCGCTTGAGGGGCCAGAGGACTATTTATGATTTTAGTGACAGGCATGTGCCCTTTAATGGTTTTTCACGGGCAGGTTGTTCTTTTTTTGTTTTCATAGGCAGGTGGGTTTTTCTTTTCTTTTTCTGGGATGGTGGGCTCTGGTTTTGTGTTCATGGGTGAGTGGGCTTTACTTTTCTTTTCCTGGATAAGTGGGCTTTTGTTTTGTTTTCATGGATGGTTGGCAATTTTCTTTTGCACCCCTCCCGTCTATGCAGGCTGTTGCCATGTTTGTTTTCTTTTCTCTGTCCCCCTTATATAGTTGTGTTGTTCTGATGTTTATTATTATTGTTTTGTTTTACACCCCATTGCACTTTTCATGTGGTAAACGTTTTGTTCTGATACCTATGCTGCTGTGTTGTGGGTGTTTCATTGGTGACATCCTCACACCTACAGTTGCCCCCTGTGTTCAGCACTATACTCAATGCTATAGTCAGTGCTGTGATGATGCACAGCACTGACTCTATTCATGCTGCACCTCTGCAAGATTATTTGCACTACACCAATCTGGCCTAATAGTCATAGGTGTTAGCACTGGGGAAATTCATCTGAATATTATTGAGCCACCCTACAGGTGCTAGCACTAGCACCAAGGTGGCACTATCACAGTGCAAGGGCAAACATCTGAACATGGAGCCCATAGGTTTGCCATGTTTTGAATAATTGTAGTGCTGACGTCACATGCTAGGTGAATGTCATGCCTGATGACATCAGGGGAGCGCATTAGTGCTCAAGTTTCTGAAGCATTGTAACTGAGTAACTAAGTAATCCTTACAAGGCAGCAATATGCTTGTGAGGTCAGGTATTGTTTATTGTATCTTTTCATAGAATTGTTTGTAGCCTTAATGGTCCTTGTACAAAAAGATGAACAAAGTGGGTGAGCTGATACCTTTTATTGTGGCAAAAAGAAATTTTCAGAACACAAGCTTTCAGGCTACACAGAGCCCCCATGGCAGTTTCTACAGAAAGCAAGCTTGTATGAATAAAAAGTAAGCATGTATATATCTAAACTGCATCAACATGCATACACTTAAGAATATATTAGATACAAAGTATGATCAAAACTTATAAATAAAACCATTCTAATATATAAGGCACAATAAAAATATATTAAATGTAAGAGATAGTAAACAGGATTTTCAAAACATTGTGCAGGACTTGCATCCAGCCCTGTGCCACAGCACTTAGGTTCCCGGTGGTGTGCCTAACCCTTCATCACAACTACACCTGATTTCATAATCTCAGGTGCAGTTGTGACAGTTTCCTTGATTTACATCTGCTCATACCAAATATCTGGTGCAAGCTTTGTAAAAATGGCCCCCAGGATTACTGCAAGTTAGACCAGAAAAAGTTGGTCTAACTTGCGGCAGTTGCCGCATGGGATAGAAAGTACCGTTAGATCACCACAAGCCTCATGTACCCTATCGTTGGCACACCAGGGATTGCGTGATCTAAAGCTTTCAAAAACCCTGCACAATGTACATAAATACATACACTGGGAATGCCAATGCACCCGAACAAAAAAATGCAGTTGCAACTTAAAAATGGTAATGGGTGCTGTGGGGCAGCAGTTTTCAGAAATACCTTCTGGAGACTGTGGTGTTGCTTCATCTGCATGCAGAGTCTGGGTTGAGGAAGCAAGTTGCTAGACTCCAGTCCAAACTGACTAGGATTCAGGAGACCACTTCCAACACCCAGGGCCACCACATCTACCAGTTACTTCAGAGAATGCCAAGGAGGAGTAATGGAAGGACTATGGGTGGCTCTGCAAGGGTGAGTGTGGTGGGTCAGAGGCACATTTCTCAACTGGTACCACTACGTAATTCCTATGCTTCTCTGGTGGGGAGGGACTGTCAGGAGGAGACATCATTGGTAGTAATCAAGGAGGATGTGGGGGTCCTCCGTAGTGGAACTTTAAGGAGGGTGGAAGAGGACTCCAGAGGAGAAGGAAGCAACTTCTGGTGGGGGCCTGGACTGTGAGGTCAATAGATTTGGGAATAGGAAAGTGGGGAGGGAGGTCAGGTGCCTAAGCAGTGCCACTACCCAGCGGGATGGGAAATGGATCATCCGGATTTCTATGGCAGCATGAGAAGAGGGACAGCTAAATGTCGTTGTCCACCTATGGATTAATAATCTAGCATGGATGAGGTTGGGATAGTGTAGGGGGAGTTTAGGGAGCTGGGAAGAAATCTTAGACAGGAAGTGCAGTCAGTGGCTTTCAAGGGTAAAGGGTGAGGGGATGAGGAGAATGTTATCCACATCAGGGGCTTCAACTAATGGTTGAAGAAATGGTACATAGAGGAAGGGTTTGGCTACATAGAAACATAGAATTTGATGGCAGATAAGGACCGCCTACCCAGTCTGCCCATTTTCCCCACCATTACTCTGTGATTCACCTCCCCGAGACTGGATTGCGGGGGGTGGAGGGGTTGCGGTCTGTTTCAAGACCAAACTCAACCTCATGAATGTACCAGTTGAGGAGGCTGAGTCATTTGAGTGTACCGTGGTAGCAGGTGTAGTTTGTAGGATCACCCTCATCTACCATCCGCCCAGAGATGAGAAGCTATTCCTTCAGGAAGTCACGGACTTCGTCGTCGACATGGCATTTGAGTCGCCCAGGCTGAGCAACTTCAACGCCTGGGTCGATGACGAACTCTCGCAGTTTGGACAGCACTTCCTCCAGTTGATGACATCTCTGGGCCACACACAGATAGTTACCATTGCTACCCATAAATATGATCACTCTCTTGACCTAGTCTTCCTCCTGGGGGATCAAGGCCTCTGATTTGGGGGTGAAACCAGTCGGATGGTCAGATCATTACACCGTGTGGTTTAGTTTTAGCACCACCCTTTATAGGCCTGCCCCTGTGGACATGGTCAGGTATCGCCCTTTATGAGGTGTAAGCTCTGAAAGCCTGGCAGCGGTACTTGACCTATCATACCTCCCAGTGGCAAGCAGTGATCCGGAGACCCTTGTGGCGGCCTATAACTTGACTGTTTTGGTGGCCCTGGATGTCATTCCTCCTGTCTGTGTTCATCCTCTCTCCCTTCACCCTCAGTCCCCATGGTTTGATGGGACTTTGAGGGAGATGCAGTTATTAGGACAAAGGTTAGAGCATTGCTGGTGGAAATCTGCCCTTGATGCTGACCACCTTAGATTGATGGATCATTATTAAGTCTATCAATCTGCAGTCACCCGTAAGAAGGCAGAGTTCCTGTCTGGAGAGATGGCAGCTGCTCAGAATCGACCAGCTCAGCTTTTTTGAATGGCAGACAGACTGTGCAACCCAGCCTGTCTACAAGTTCGGAAAGCCTTTTTGCAAATAGAGTGCAATGAACTTGCTCAATTCTTTGCGTTTAAGGTGGCTGACATTAGGGCGGTATTCCAACCTGCACAGTCTATGGGTGTTGCTGTGGATCAGCTCAAGGTCACTACTTCTCAGCTTCCTGGAGTACCTTTGACCAACTGGAGTACATGGATGTCATGCGGATTGTCCAGGGTGCTGGCCCTACCTGCTGTAGTTTGGATCCAGGACCAACTTCCCTGATTTTGGGTTGTATTGATTCCATTAGTCCGGTCCTAGCACAGATAATCTGGTGCTCCTTGGAAACAGGTGAGTTTCCTAGCTCCCTGAAGGAGGCAGTGGTAACACCCTCTTAAAGAAAGCTTCTTTGGACCCAGACTGCCATGCAAACTACAGGTCAATCTCTAACCTTTCCTTTTTAGGGAAGGTGATTAAGAAAGTAGTGGCTGTGCAGCTGGAAAACCATGTGACCATCCATGACATCTATGAGCCCCTCCAGTCCAGATTTTGAAAGAGACATAGCATTGAGACAGCGTTGGTTCAGGGGGCTCAATGATCTCCTGATAGCTAGAGATCAGAAAAACCATTCCATCTTGGTTCTTCTAGACCTCTCATCAGCATTGGACACTGTGGACCATGGGGTTCTGCTTGACTGCCTGAGGTTCATCTGTGGATTGTCAGGTACTGTCCTCAGGTGGTTTACATTTTTCCTCACTGGAAAAACTCTGAGAGTAGTGTCTGGGGTTTATTCCTTGGGCCCAGTTTCTATGTCTTGTGGGGTTCCTCAGGGTTCAGTGCTGTCCCCCATATTGTTCGCAGTGTACATGCTGCCCCTCGGAGACATTGTAAGATGGTATGGGCTGAGGATTCATTGCAATGCTGATGATACCTAGCTCTACCTTTCTTTTGCACCTGACCAAGATGGAGCTGTTTCAGTCTTTAATAGCTGCCTCACAGAAATCCAGGAGTGGATGGATTCCAGTTGGCTAAAGTTGAACTTGGAAAAGACTGAGGTGTTGGTTGTGGATCTGGCATGCTGGATAGGGGGGTCGGAGGTGGGTTCACCCTCAGGACTTTTTCTTGGGGGTGTATCACTCCTGACCTCTGAATGGGTGTGAAATCTGGGGATAATCTTTGAGGAAGGGCTGACTCTGCATTCGCAGATGTCAGCTGTCATCAAATCTTCTTTTTTACCATTTTAGGAATATCTCCAGGATTAAGCACCCTGTTCTGTCCGGTGATCTTCCTATGCTGGTCCACGCCTTTGTTTCCTCATGCCTTGATTACTGCAACTCCCTTTATCTAGGGCTACCTGGGGTGGAAATCCACTGCTTGCAGCTAGTGCAGAACGATGCGGCCCGGCTTTTGACGGAACGTCTAGATCCTGTCATATTACGCTGGTGCTGTGCGGACTGCACTGGCTGCTAGTACAGTGGTGGATTACCTTTAAAGTCAGTCTTCTGACTTTTAAAGCCCTACACGGACTAGGCCTGGACTACCTGAAAGAGCTTCTGGTCTCCTACTGCCCTGGACGATTGCTCCGCTCAGCTAATGAGGGGTTGCTAGAGATTCCGAGGGTGTGTTTGAAATATTCAGGGGGCCGTGCATTTATGCAGGAATAACCAAGATATCTCATTGACAAGAATGCCAACCTCCCCACAGTGGCGGCACAATGCGATGCAGGTATTGTGCTCCTCTACATCACTGTTTTCTGTGGGAGCTGTGCCCCCACACCCCCATTTGGGGCTTTGCCCCACACACCCCCCAGACTCTAGGATTCCAACTCCAGGTCAGAGTTGGTCCGGGAAGGGGGCGGAACACCGGGGAAGGCGAAACACAGAAAAAGGAACATTACCACAAATGTCTCCATAATTGCTTTTTCTGTGTTTCTCCATCGGGGTGTTGACCACAAGGGGTGATGCGATTTATGCATGCGGCCCCAACCCTCTGGAATTCTCTATCCCGTTGGTTACAGGAATACATGACTGTAGAGTGATTTAAGCAAGCTTTAAAAACACACCTGTGGGTTCAAGCTTTCAATGAATAAATAATTTTGTATTTGGAATATCTCTTTATATTATTTCAATGTTCTGGATGTCTGATGTGTTCTTTTAAATTTGCTAGGTGCCTTGATACTTTGAAAGGTGCCCTAAAAATAAAGCTATTATTATTAGTTATTATTACTTCAAAAACCACAGACCCTACTTGATCTCTGGCTTTGTTCTCCTATCTATCACTAGGGTTCCCCATACCTATCCCACACATTTTGACATTGGGGAATGGGGACCCACCTGGAGGAATAAGGACCTATACAAGGGCAATGGCCTGCATCCATTCGAGAGGGGAACCATTGTCCTCAGTGGACAAATTAAATGTTACTTTGATGAACATTTAAACTAGCTGAGGGGGATGGCAGAAGGAATCATGGAAACAGAAACTGCTGCCAGCCCCCCACAGGCTGAAGTAGAGATTAGGAAAAACCTCAGGGGAGAGCAATCCCCGAGGATGAAAATTAATGAAGGAAGCAGGATATTAGAAATGAAGGGAGATGGGGATGGGAATATGAGCATTAAAAATAGAGGGGGGGGAGGGAAGGCAAGAAGAAGAGAGATAGCAAGATCTGGAAGGCCATGTGTGTGAATGCTAGAAGTCTAGGAAATAAGATTCCAGACCTAGAGGTCATTAAGGCAGAGACTGACCTGGATATTGTGGCCATTACCGAGTAATGATGCAATGGAAACCATTACTATACTCTGTTCAGGAAGGACAGGGTGGGAAGAAAAGGAGGTGGTGTAGTGTTTTATATACAGGAAAGCATAAAAGTGATGGAGATACAGGAATTATGGGGGGGCAGAGATACTGTGGGTAGAGTTGTGGTAAAAACACTTTTTGCTGGCAGAACTGAAGCAAAAGTCAGACTTTCCCTTCTGCAAAAGTTCAGAAATCCATTTCAGAACTTTCACGGAAATTCTGCCTTCCCTACATCACTGCCCAATATAGAATTAAATTAATTACCTGACGGCTAATAGCTCCTCCTTCCACCCAATCACTCGCCTCATATTTTTTTTTAAAAATCCATGTAATCCATGGTGGCTATCAGTCCCTTCCCACACCCGATCACCCACCCGACCAGCCCAGGACATCATGCCCTGGTGCCCGATTCCAGTTAACACTCCCCCATCCCAATCCTCTGCTGTATAGTGGAAAAAAAATTCTCCCTGGGATGGACCACAAAACCATCAGAGATGGGCTGGTGCACAATATGGAGACAGTCAGCCCCAGTGTACACAAACCAGACCAGGAAGACTTCTGTGCTCAAAAGAACCAAAGATCACTGTTCACACCAAAACTGCATTGCAAAAGTGCTCTGTTTATTCCAGATTAAAGTGCAGACAGTGAAAATAATAGGTATGCTATGCACAATCTAGCACCTGCACTTCTAGTCAGAAGATTCTTCAGGAGGGGGCAAGAGAAGTGTGTAGCATACCTGCTATTTTCACTGTCTACACTTTACTTAGGCGTAAGCAGAGCACTTTTGCAATGCAGCTTGGGTGTGGATAGTGATATTTGATTTTATGACATGCACAACACTTCCTAGTTTGGTTTGGTTCATTATAAGGACAGCTGCAGAATTGAACCACACAAGTGTAAGGGTCCTGAACTTTAGGAGGGCAGATTTTATAAAGATGGGTGAATTTCCCAGGGATGACCTAGCAGGGGGATGACCTGGCAAGGGAGATGACCTGCGTGGGGTGTAGAAACAGTGGCAAAGCTGAAAGAGGGCATAGTGAAGGCAACAAACCTCTGCATCAAGCAAGTGAGGTGGCTGAAAAGGTAAAGGCTAACATTCAAAGGATACATGGAGATGCACAATGAGAAGGACAGGAAAGAGCAACAGGGGAAACAGGAAAAGCAGTAAGGAGTGTGAAGGTGCAAACTGAAGAGAGAATAGCTCAGGCAGTAACAAAAGAGGACAATACATTTTTTTAGATATGAAAAAGCCTACCATTTGAACACTAAAATAAATAAGCACTCCCTGATCGACTGGGCCCTCACCTCCGACCCCCACAGAGTCATCAAATCAGGCCTACTTCCTGATGCCCTAAGCGGAAACCACATGATCTACATGGTTCAAAAAATCCACAGGCCCAAAGTCCCCCCACAAGATCTTATTAACCTGTTCATACAAATACTTTGATTTAGCCCTTGTCATCCATGACCTGAGTCATACTGACTGGTCACCAATCTCCGCAGCAAACAATGCTGACGATGTTCAAGATTACTTTAAAGATAAATTCCTCAGCACATGGAACTACTATGCCCCCATTAGATGATCCAGGTTCCGTGGAAATCATCTCCCTTGGGTCACCTCAGAACTTCTGTCCTGTCAACGGGCATGTGACCATGTGTGGAAGACCCATAAAGCCTCCAAACTGCCAAGAGACTGGGAGGTCTAGTGTTCTTTCAGGAATTCATGCACTAGGGTCATTTGGTTGGCCAAGGCAGAATACTTCCAGACAATCTTTCAAACAAATATAAACAACCCATCTAAATTCTGGAAGGTAGATCATGCTCTATTCGCTCCCCTTTCAAAACCTCCCACTCTCCTTCTCAAAATAAATAATTCTCTTATATCTGACCACTCTACTATTGCAAATGAATTTAACTCCTAATTTACCTCCTACACCTCTGCCCTCCTGTCCAACTTGCTGCCCCTACCACCCTCCCATTCCTCCTCAATGTCTCCCCAATGTGCACACCCCTTCCCTGAGTATTTCACCTTCTCCATGATCCCCCCTGCTGACACTCTGCATGCTATTCTTGCACCTCACCCCCAATAAAGGCAGCTCACCAGATGGACTAGACCCCAAACTCCTTTACTTATCTGCACCTATCTCATATCCACTGTCTGAGATACTAAACCTCTGCTTCCCCTCTGCCTCTCTACCTAAGGCCTGGAAACATGCCATTGTCCTTCCCCTACCTAAGAGAGGTGACTTCACCTCACCAGGGAACTATAGGCCAATCTTTCTCCTCCTTATCCTTGCAAAGCTACAGGAACACTTGCTTCTTACTCAGCTCACTTCCTATCCCTCTGACTCCTGCTTCTTTACTCCTTTCCAATCTGGGTTCTGGAAACACCACTCTACCACTATCTTCCTGCTTAGGCTCACTGACTCCATCCTCTCAGGGATGGACAGTGGCAAAGTCACTTCGGCAGTCTTCATCGACCTAGCCAAGGCTTTCAACATGGTCTCACACTCTTTACTCCTAAATAATCTTGAGTCAGCTGGCCTATCAGACTACCACTAACTAGTTCAAAGACTACCTTATAGGTTGGACCCAATGAGGTAGAATTGCTAACTCAATATCCCCTCCCTTCCTGATCAGTACTGGGGTGCTGCAGGGTTCAGCCCTCGGCCCACTCCTATTCTCCATTTTCCTAAATCACCTCCCATAAGTCTGAACATTGTCCTTCATCCACATGTACACAAACAATATTGTCCTATTCACTTCCGGCAAATCTCCCACTGTTGTAGCAACCAGACTCCAGGTAGACTTGGGCAAAGTTCAGCAATTGCTTGTCTCTCATCAACTCTTCTTCAATGCAAAGAAGACTGTCTCCATGACCTTTGGCATGAGGCAGAGACAGTCTAAGCTACCCACCTTGCCAACATTCCACAACCTTGATGGGACTACTCTTGAGGCCACCTCCTCCTCCTTCAGGTACCTTGGGGTTTGGCTTGACCATCACCTCAATTTCTCTGGCCATGTGGATGCCATCCTGAAAAAATTGCGCCCCAAGGTAGGCATCCTGTTCAAGAACCATAGAAACATACCTCTACCAGTAAGGCGTGAACTCATCCAGAAGTTGATTCTATCCATCTCTGACTACTGTGATGTAGTCTATGGTGTTGCTCCTGCATCTTCCTTTTCTAGATTGGACACCCTCTTTAACTCCTTCTGACACTTTGCTCTGGACTCCCTTCCCCCTTGCATATACCATTGTGTAATATATCACGCTCTTGCATTAACATATCTTGCAGATAGAGGACACTCTCACACTGCAAAATTCATCTTTAAATTCCAGTTTGGATCTCTGCCTCCCTACCTCTCTTTTTTTTAATTTTTTTATTTTTTATTTTAGCTTTTGTTGACCGGGTAAGTGCACTAGACAAATCCTGCCTATTTTCAGGCACGACCCGGGGGAGGGGGATACAGATGAATGCCAACTGACCTTGAACCAGATTAAGCTGTCTTTCTCCCTATCAATCCCACCTTCCCCTGGCCCACTCCCTTAAATTCAGTGATTCTCCCATGCTGGAAATCCCTCACCATTCTACATCTGCAGGGCAGGCTGCATTCTAACACAGCTTCCCTATACTCTGGAATGCCCTACCCCATCAAATCAGAAACTCCTCTTCCCCTGTCCCTCTCCTCTGCCCTACAGAACTTCTTCTCCTCCAATTGTACCTGCTTCTAGTCACTTCTAGTATGAGTTCTTCTCCTGTAACTGGTAATAATTCACCTAATTGTTTTCAAACAAATAATTGAAAAATGTAAATTGCTCTTCTCTATGTACAGCACATCATGTTTAAGTATGCATTGCTTGCATTGAACTTGCTATGTTGCAGTTGTACTTGATGTATCCTGTTGTTTATTGTTGCTGTATCTGCTGTGTACTGTATCACTGTCCCCCATACCCTTCCCCCAGGATGCATCTGGAGAAGAGCAACTCGGTTGCTCAGTGTGCCTTCCTGGTGAAACTTTTCAATAAATAAATAAAATAAAGTGAAAAGAGAAAGAGCAGGGGAGGATTGCAAAGTTAAAAAGGGAAGGGGGACTATGCAGGACGAGGAAAAGGCAGACATCCTGAAAAAAATACTTTTGGGGAGGGGCCACAAAAAAATAACAGGAGCTTTGGAGGGAGTGAGGTGGACACTAGTCTGTTTCTGAAGGAGAGAGTCCTCAAGGGACTTGTAACCTGAAAATGAAAATAATAATGGAACCAGACAGGGTGCATCCAAAGGGTACTGATTGGGCTCAGTGAGGTACTGGTTGCACCTCAGACAGTCCTGTTTAACAGCTTACTGGAAACAACAATGGTTCTGGAGGACTGAAGGAGAACAGATGTGGTACATTTTAACAAAACTGGTAGCAGGGAGGAGGCTGACAATTATAGGCTAGTCAGCCTGACATCAGTGGTGGGAAGGTTAATTGAATCACTGTTGAAGGAAAGGATTATACAATATCTAGAATCCAATGGGTTACAACACCTGAGCAGCATGAATTAGGGTGGGATGGGTCATACCAAATGAATCTGGTAGATTTCCTTGACTAGTTGACCAAGGAATTTAATCAATCTGTAGTGATGGGCATGGGCTATCTAGATTTCAGTAAGGATTTCAACACCATTTCACAGAGGAGACTAGTAAGCAAACTGGACTGGGTAGCTTAGGAGTGGGTCCAAAAGTACTAAACTGGGTAAGATATGGGTTAGGGAATAGGCAACAGTGGGTGGTGGTAAACAGCATTCACTCTGAGGAAGGGAGGTTGACCAGCAGGGTGCCTCAGTGATCAGTGCTGGAAGCGGCCCTCTGTAATGTCTTTATAAGTGACATTGCAGAAGATCTGGAAGAGAAGGACGGCCTCTTTGCAGATGAGACTAAAATCTGCAATAGGGTGGACACTCAAGGGGGGTGAAAAGAAAAAGCAGAGTCCTGAGAAAACTCAAAGAGTGCTCAAGGATATGGCAGCTGGGTTTCAATGTGAAACAATGCAAAATAATACACTTGGTGCACAGAAACCTGAGGTGGAGTACAAAATGGGTAGAGTGGAATTAATGACCACCTAGCAGGGAAGAGACCTGGGAATAATCATATCTAATGACCTATAAGTGGCCAGGCAGTGCTACAAGGCAGGTGGGAGAGCCAGTAGGATACTTGGGTGCATAGGCAAGGGTCTTCACCAGCTGAAAGAGGGAGGTGGTGTTACTTCTGTATAGATGGCTGGAAACAGCCTACCTAGAGTATTATGTCCATTTCTGGAAACCACATCTCTGAAAGGACATAGACAGAGCGGAGTTGGTCTAGTGGAGGGAAAATAAAATAGTACAAAATCTGCATCAAAAGAATGATGTGGAGAGACTAAAGGACCTCAATATTTGGCATGGGCTACAAAATGTGTAGTTGGGTTGGGTAGTGAGGGTATTGCCTATTTTTGGCCTGGTAGGATTGTTCGGGTAATGTACTAACCTAGCCGACATAACAGTGTAATTCTCGGGTTGGGTAGTTTTATACAGGTAATGGGTAAAGGAACTGCAGGCTGGAACAGGCATTAAAATAGCAGCCTGTGGGGTCTTTCACAGAGCACACAGCAGATAGGAGCACGTGACACTGAGCAGGCAACTGATTGGTCAGTGGTATCTAAAGGACTGGGCTTCATCTGCTGTGAGCCTGTGTGGCTCAGAAAGAGCAGCCAGGAAGCAGCTCCATGGGTGCTCATGGCAGTAATGACTTGTGTCTTGATTTTAAATCAACAGTTTAATAAAACCTAAACTACAGTACAAGTCACATTAAACTATTCCCTCAACTCACTGGTGTAGCATTGTTCAATGAGTTTCCTAATCTGTACAGTGTTTAATTCAATGAATTATTAAAAGTTAGCATTGGTTTGCAACTAGCTGTTAGGACTATAAGCTGTATTTTCAGCTGAGTGCTTATGAGTTTCATTTTAGAAGGCAAACTAATCAACTCTTATGGAATGCTGTGATATTTATAAACAATGCTCTTAAGGCATGCTGTGATATTTATAAACAATGCCATGAAAATGCATTGCATAAACTCTGCAAAACAGCTACTGCCATATCACCAAACAGGTACAAGTGAGTTGAATAGGCAGTGAAGAATAGTTGGAAATGAATTTAAAGCTTCAACAATTCAAGCTGCCACTGCTGTAGAATCACAAAAAAAAAATGCTACACCAGTGAGTTGATGGAACAGTTTAATGTGACTTGTACTGTACATAAACTAGGAGTTAGACAGGAACAAAATTAAGAGAGGAATAGTGGGAAAGGGGTGAAATGATCTCAGAGGGAGAGGGAACAGCCTCAGTCGAGGAGGTGGTGCTGGGGAAAAAACAGAGGATCAAGGTGGGGTAAAGATAAACAAAAACTTCCCACAGCCCCCACCTGCATACTGTGTGATCCTAAGTAAGTCATTTAACTTCCTTGTGCTCCCAGGTCCTACTTGTAAACAAGTTTTATCTTAGTGTGTCTTTCCTGGTTAAAAAAAAATAAGAAAGCAACTGGTTTGAAAATAAAAACTGAAAAAAATTGAAAGGGAACTTTATTATACTGTTTGTTACGTGCCACTGAGCCCTGTCATTTATTACTATGACATAGTCAGCTCCATTGTCTTTCTCTGCAGCATAGTGAAAGCCTTTTACAGCTGTATTACACTGTTTGTTAGGTGCCCCTGAGGCCTGAGCCCTGTCATTTATTTTTACTGTGACTTGCCTACACTGTCTGTCTCTGCAGCACAGTGAAAGCCTTTCTCAGCTGTATTGCACTGTTTGTTAGGTACTCCGGAGCCCCAAACCATGTCATTTATTACTGTGACATAGCTACACCATCTGTCTCTGCAACAGTTCGTAAATCCTTTCATGGCTGTATTACACTGTATGTTAGGTGCCCCCAATCCCAATCATTTGCTACTGTGATGTAGTCAACTTCAGCTACACTGTCTGTCTCTGCAGCAGTTAGTGAAACAATATCCTTTCATGGCTGTGTCTGCCAGTTCTCATATTTTCCAGTCTAAGTCTACTAAAAGGAAGCATTGCGCTGCTGCATGCACAACTGTTAATGATATGGACAATATGAATCATACCAGTAAGGAAGAACAAAGCGACAATAATAATAACATCACCAAGACCAGCACTAAAGAAAAAAAAAAGCATCTTAGCAATGAAATGATAGTAGAGTTTCAGAAACAACTGACTGTAGTTATTTGTACTGAACATTTTGCCATATGTGCCAGGATACTTCCATCTACTGAAGCAGCATGCAAGGAGGCATCCTTCTCAAATATAAGGTCAGATGCTAAGGCAGCAAGTGCTAATAAAGATGGTGGTGATAGAGGGGGCTGGGAATGGAATAGCCCAGGCTATGTCCCACATAATGATTATGGCACTTCCAGTTCTTTGGAATCTTGTGGTAAATGGCAATGAGGTCAGCAGTTTCAAAGAGAAGGTAGCAGAGGATGCTGCTAAAAGGCATGAGAGGCAAGTGCAGAAAAAAATATATATGCTAAATGTAAGAATAAGAAAATGAGTATGAATGAGAACAATTCATCTCAACAAGGAAATGGCAGTGTAGAGTTTTCTCCAGGTCCCTTGACTGTTCAGTTCAATTCAATTTATTTTTTTACCAGGAAATACACCATTGAGATACTCATTTGCAAGGTGGTCCTAGAGGGACAACACAAGGTAAAATAATGGAACACAGATACAGTTTGTACTGTACAGAACAGGGATTACAAAATCAAAGCAGACATATCAAATTCATAGTATAACAGGCCGAGACATACTGTAAGAGCAACATTACTGCCCAAATAATTTAGATGGCAGAACAGAAAGTAAGGAAGATAGCAAAGGATTGAGGATGGAGGAGATGGGAAGGGGAGAGGGAGGCAGGGGTACTATGACAGATGGAGAGAAAGTGGGGAACTAGGACTAGAAGAAGAAGGGAGGGATAGAGGATAAGTAATGGGAAGTGCAGCAGGGAGTGCCAAGGCAAACTAAGGAGGTATAAGTGCCTTTCTGGACCTCATAGAGGGAGGGGTTAGGAGTAGCATTGGCAGTTTTCTTTTAACAGGGGTTTTAAAAGTGATTTGAAGGAGGATAGTCTTACAAAGTGAGTCAACTTTAAGTTCTTTTGGGGGGAGTTCCACAGAGTGGGTAGGGAATGACTGATAGAGGAGGAGCTGAACTGGGTTTTAATCCTGGATATATCAAGCAGTAAGAAAGCATATTTTCTGATAGGGTACGAATGTGGTGTGAACTTGAAGATATCGGAAATGTACTTGGGGAGTATTTTAGTGAGGGCTTCAAAGATCCAGATAGAGGCATTGCACCACCTTCTGGCAGCTAACAAGGTCCAGCCTATCTTGGCATAGAGCGAGCAATGGTGAGTTTTTCACGGAGAGTTGGTCACAAATTTTAAGGCCGTATGGTACAGTTCATCCAGTTTAACAAGAACAATGTTGGGACAGTTACTGTATAGGAAATCAGCATAGTCTAAGAGAGGTAAAAATGTAGATTGCACTATCCTTGATTTTACGTGGGTGGTAAGCAACTGCTTAATGTGGAAAAATAAGCCAAGCCTTTGTTTTAGTTTATTGGAGTACTCATCTTCCAAGCTCCCTAAAGTCCCCCTGCACTATTCCAGTCCCATCCCAGTTAAATTATTAGTCCATAGGTGGACAATGGCATTTAGCTGTCCCTCTGCTCATGCTACCATAGTGATCCTGAGGATCCATTTCCCGTCCCTCTGGGTAATGGCACTGCTTAGGCACCTGACCTCCCTCCCCACCTTTCCTATTCCCAAATCTATTGACCTCACAGTCCAGTCCTCCACCAGAAGTTGCTTCCTTCTCCTCTGGGGTCCTCTTCCACCCTTCTTAAGGTTCCACTACGGAGGACCCCCACATCCTCCTTGATTACTACCAGTGGTGCCTCCTCCTGACATTCCCTCCCTACCAGAGCAGCATAGAAATTATGTAGTGGTACCAGCTGAGAAATGTGCCTCTGAACCACCACCCTCACCGTTGCAGAGCCACCCATATTCCTTCCATTCCTCCTCCTTGACATGCCCTGTTGAAACTGTGGTAGATGTGGAGGCCCCTTGGTGTTGGAAGTGGTCTCCTGAATCCTAGTCAACTTGGACTGCAGTCTAGCAACTGGCTTCCTCAACCAACCCAGAGTCTGCATGCAGATGGGACAACACCACAGTCTCCAGAAGGTATTTCTGAAAACTGCTGCCCCACAGCACCCATTACCATTTTTAAGTTACAACTTCCATAGAGATAGTTGCAGTATAGTGATGTTGAAGGATTTGGCTGTCACTAGTAAAACTGATCTGAGAACAAAGTACATTGTGGAAGTGATTTCTGTTAGCATTAGAATTGCGGCTGAGGTTATTTGGGAAGTAATGGTCACAGAATATGGCTAGGAAGAAGAAAAGACTGAGTGGCATGTCAAATGGATATATTTTTGAGATGTAACACCCCATATTGAGATTAAAAATAAAAGGCACTATGTTCCCTGTATTCAGGTGCTTGCTTCTTTAAGAGATTATGGTGTGAGCCTGAATGGAGAAGGGGCAGAGTTGAGGTGTATTTCATAGAAGAAGGGGCCAGGGTGGTCAGTCAGAACAAAATTCAAGTGAGGGAGCAGTGCACTGTGGCAGCTGAGCTCTGCTTGAGCCTGCAAATCTGGTGGGTAAGCAGGCCACTTCAGTGCCATGCTGCTCGAATCTGGAGAGACTGGTGGCAAAATTCAAACAAAGCAGAAAGTCTCCTTCATACCTGGTGGCTTGGGGATTAGTCTGGTGGCTGTGCCTCAGGAGTGGAATTTGAACCATGAATTGTGGTTTGATGGGGACTTGAGTATCCATGCAGGCTGTCGATCCCCTGAGGAAAAAGGGGAGAGTGAAAGAATTTAATTAGTGGCTAAGAGGGGAGGGGAGCAGCAAGCACAAAAGGGACATAAGAATAGGGAAGTGGATGTGGAAATCGGGGTGGGGAGTGGGGCTGGGGTAGCAGACTGCTACTGGGCGAGGGGATGAAATTTGCTATGAGGGACATATACTAGAGATAGAAAAAGCAGCAGGATACAGGACCGAGGGAGGGTTGATGTGAAAAGAAGTGACTGTGGGCTCTGGGGTGGGGAGTAGAAATGAAGCAGAGACAGGGAGAAAAAAACAAATGAGGCAATAAAAAAAAGAACTGGCTTACAGTAGCTAGGAATCTAAGTCATACAGCTTAATCAGGCATTTACTAGCAGAGTTCAACTAACAGTATTTATCCTGTCATTAATTAGTAGACTATTTTCCAATAATTAAACTAAGCATTTCTATCTCCAGAAAATCCCTTTAGAATAGGCAGGATACACTAAGAAAAGGAACAACTCTCAGCAGTAGGGCAAAGTAGGCAATAAAACAGTTTGCAAAAATTCAAGTGAGGGAGCTGTGTTGACTGGCAGCTGAGCTCTGCTTGAGCCTGCAAATCTGCTGGGAAGACTGGTCACTTCAGTGCCATGATGCTCGACTCTGGAGAGACTGGTGCCAAAATATAAACAAAGCAGAGAATCTCTCTCATATCTGGTGGCTTGGGGGTCAGTCTGGTGGCTGTACCTCATGAGTGGAATTTGAACCAAGAATTGTGGTTTGATGGGGGACATGAGTGCCCATGCAGGCTGTCAATCCCCTGGTGGCTTGGGGGTCAGTCTGGTGGCTGTGCCTCAGAAGTGGAATTCGAACCATGAATTGCATTTCAATGGGGGACTTGAGTGCACACATGGGAATTCAAACCATGAATTGTGGTTCGATGAGGAACTTGATTGCCTGTGCAGGCTGTTGATCCCTTGGTGGCTTGGGGGTTAGTCTAGTTGCTGTGCCTCATGAGTGGCATTCGAACCATGAATTACAGTTCGATGGGGGACTTGAGTGCCCATACGGGCTGTCAATCCCCTGGTGGCTTGCAGGTTGGTATGGTGGCTGTGCCTCCGGAGTGGAATTTGTACCATGAATTGTGGTTCAATGGGGAACTTGAGTGCCCATGTGTGCTGTTGATCCCCTGGTGGCTTGGGGATTGGTCTGGTGGCTATGCCTCAGGAGTGGAATTTGAACCATGAATTGTGGTTCGATGGTGGATTTGAGTGCCCGTGAAGGCTGTTGATCCCCTGATGGCTTGGGGGTCTGTCTAATGGCTGCCCTAAGGAGTGGAATTTGAACCATGCATTGCAGTTCAATGGGGGACTTGAGTGCCCAAGCGGGCTGTCAATCCCCTGGTGGCTTGGGGGTCAGTCTGGTGACCATGCCTCAAGAGTGAAATTCAAGCTACAAATTGTGGTTCAATGGGGGACTTGAGTACCCATATGGGCTGTCAATCCCCTGGTGGCTTAGGGGTCGCTCTGGTGGCTGCACCTCAGGAGTGGAATTTGAACCACTAATTGTAGTTCAATGGGGGACTTGAGTGCCCATGCAGGCTGTCAATCCCCTGTACAAAGTATAGTGCCAGGCACCATGGCCAAAAGCAAAAAGTTAAGTCTTTAGTGTGTAATTTAGTTTATATTGACCCTGCAGACAACTCTGGAGCTCTATGAAGTCTGTGCAAAAGACAATGTCAGTCATGGTGGCAAAGAGGCAAATTTTGGAACATCAGTAATGCTTATGACACACAAAGACAAAACACCCAATTGAGTGTGGCAGTACAAGGGGCAGTTTGGTTGGTATGGGCAGTAGTGGAGGTGGAGGCAGAGGTGGTGGTGACCATAGTGACAATGAACTGGAAGAAGGAAGTGATGTTGAATCAGTTGATGTGTCCTTGCAGTCTTCCTAGACATACATAAATTGTTTTCTGACACCATCAAGTACTGGAAAATCCCAAAGTAGTACTCCATGTGAAAAAGGCATGAAAAATACATTCCCTCCTAAATTAAAAATATCTCAACTAATATTAAATCCCCAAATGCAACACTAGGATGGGCCAAAACTCTATAACTCTCTCCCTAAGGAACTGAAACATGTGCAGTCCCACCATATCTTTAAAAATGGCTTCAAAAAATATGTACAAATCAAGGACAAATACTCTTACCCCTAAACTATATGGAGAACTGACCTGGTTCTTGTCTCTCACAAAGGCTGCACTAGCACTTTTGGGACTCCTCTTTCCCAGCTCACTGCTCTTAGAATTAAGCTGCCAGCCACTTAAACTTGACTCCCCATTAGTCTTCTGGGTAATTCTTCCCACCCTTTGTTTCATGGTGCCCTCTGTACTTACATGTTTCTTTTTTACTTACAGTGATGATTGCCTGTTGAATTCCTTGTACTCTCTGTGTATATTCTTTGTATACCACGTGTGTATCGTGTACCTTATTGTTTTCTGTGCTGTATGCTGTCTGGAACTCCCCTGTTATAATATGCTGGCTTTGTCTGTAACTCACTGGGGTTGTGCCTGAAAATAGACAATGTTGTTGTTTAGTGCACTTACCTGGTCAACAAAAACTAAATAGATAAATAAATGAAAGTGTTGAGAAGAGACTAAACTTTATCCACCTGCATCTAACATGCCAGCTGTTAAATAGAGCCATTGCAGAGCTGTTCACCAATTGTCAACTCCCTTTTGCTTTTGTTGCCCAAAAAGGTTTCCTCAAGTTCATGAACTGGATTAAATTATGGTATACCATTCCCAGCCGAACATATTTATTGAAAAGGGCTATTCTACAGTTGTATGAATTGATGTGTACTGAAGTCATTAGGCAGTTGAAACTCTCTAAGGTGAAGCAGGTTCGCATAACTAAAAATATACGGACCAGCAACTAAACAATTGACTACATGACTGTTACAGCTCTTTGGGCAAATTATCAGACAGAAAGTAATAATCCTTGCTCCAGTGTAAGCAGTAGGATGCAGGCTGTATTATGTGTTACCACTTTTGTGGAAAATCTCACTGCTGTGAATATTTTGCAGGAGCTAGAACATCAATTCCAGAAATGGCTTACTCCGTATTCCTTATCTCCAGGGTTCATAGAGTCAGATAATGGTGCCAACATAGTCAAAACTGTTAGAGATGACAACCACCAACACATAACTTCTTTTGCACATCATTTAAATCTTCCCATCCATAATTTCTTAAATGGAAACAGAAATGTAGACAACCTGTTAGGTCTTGCTAGGAAAATATATGGTCGTTTTAGCCACTCTGTGATTGCACAAAAAATCCTGAAGGAGCTGCAGAGGTCAAACAACTTATCACTGCATACTGTACATTAAAGCAGTAAGTTACAACCTGCTGAAATTCAACATTTTACATGTTGTAAAGGCTTCTTGAACAGAAAAAAGCTATACATGACTACACCATGCAGAATTAAACAGGCAAATTAGACATCATGCTCAGTTCCAGCAGTTGGAATCTACTTGAATTTTTGGTCACCTTATTGGAGCCATTTGAGGCTGCCATACATGAAGTCAGTGTGAACAGTACAATTCTGTGTCAAATTCTTCCTCAAATAAGATTTCTTCACATTTTCCTTGATGTCATAAAGAAAGACTTTCAATCAAAAGAAGACACTGCCTCTATTATGCTGAAAGATGACCTGTGCAGGAGCTGAAATTAGGTTTTGCAGCCACTAGCCATCAAGGCTAGTGACTGGGAAAATCCACTGGCCCCACAGACTTTTTCACTGGCCCAGTTGGTGTACACACTGAAACATAGAAACATAGACTTTGATGGCAGATAAGGACTGCTTGACCCACCTAGTCTGCCCATTTCCCTACCTACAGGATAAGCTGCAGATCCTATTTAACCAACAGCCTATTTCTTCCTACCCCCCACAAAAATTGCCTTATCTCTGTCCCATGCATTCTTGAATTCTCCTACAGTTTTAGACCCCACAACCTCCTTAGGAAGGCTATTTCATGCATCCACCACCCTCTCTGTGAAAAAATACATCCTCACATTGCCCCTGAGCCTTCCCTCCTCTATCTTCAAATTGTGTCCCCTTGTTCTTGCACATCTCTTTTTCTGAAAGATGCTAACCTCTTGGACTTTGTTGATTCCACTGAGGTACTTAAAAGTTGCTATCATGTCCCCCCTCTCCCTCCTTTCCTCAAGGGTATACATATTAAGCTCCTTTAGTCTCTCCTCATCTGGCTTCTCTTGCAGACCCTCCACCATTTTAGTTGCCTTCCTCTGGACTGCCTCTATCCTGTCTATATTCTTGTGGAGATGGGGTCTCCAGAACTGGATGCAGTATTCCAGATGGGGTCTCACCAACTGTCTCTACATAGGGATAACAACTTCCTGTTTTCTGCTGGTGATGCCTCTCCCTATACATCCCAGTATCCCCCAGCCCTTCCTACTGCCTTCTCACATTGCTTGCTAACCTTAAGGTCATCTGATATGATTACCCCCATGTCCCTTTCCATTTTTGTTGTTGTTACTACCTCCCCCATTGTGTAATCTTCCCCTGGGTTTTTGTTTACCAGGTGCATTATTTTGCCTTCTCTGTTGCCTTCTCTAGTACAAGCCCACAGGGCTAGTTGAATGAAAATCTTACTTGCCTGATACAAAATCTACCCACATTTGGCTAGGGGGCCAGTGCCAATTTCGACCCCTGCTGTGTCTCAGACTATCAACTGATCAGATAATAAATGCCATGTTCAAGAATGACAGCTATGTGTTGGCTACATTGCTAGATTCATGTTTTAAGGAGAACACTGAAGCCATCCTTTCCACAGGGGAAGATGTTGAGTATTGGATAGATCTTCTGCTAACCAAATGTGACATTGCCCCATCAACACCATTACCTGATGCATAGCAGTCAAACTCTGCCGAACCATGAGAGTGGGCCTCTGGCACAGACAATAACACATCTATAAATTAGTGTCATTGGTGAGGGAAAGGACATCTACAGCTACTTCTTGGGCATCCTATGGTCAGGGTCAGAAAGCCAAATCAGTTCTGAGTCACCTGAAACAACATTGACTATTATCCTGTAAAGAAAGTGCAGCTGGTTTATCTGCCAGACTAGTAACTGTCTCAGTCAGTACAATGATCCAGGAGTATTTTGCAGACCATACTGTGACTGGTCTCAAGGAAGATCCATTACTCCACTGGAAACAAAAGAGAACAGTATGGCCAGATCTGTCAAATCTTGCAATAATGTACCTCAGTTTTCCACTTTCAAACATATATTCAGAATGCATACTCAGTGCAGCTAAAGGAATAGTCAATGACCAAAGAACACTGTTAAGTCCTGTAAATGTGTGTGGGGGGGTGGAGCCTGGCAGCCAACATGGTGGCACACTAACTCTTTCAGGAGACACCCTGTGAACCCCTAGCAGCCCATTCATGATGTCCAGTCGGGAGTTCGGCGCTCTGGAAAGCAAGCTTTCAACGTCGGATTACCAGAACTTCTAACTAAGCCATTTTTTGTTGGAATCAGAGGCAGAATTGCAAATCTATGCCGTGTTTAACAGCCTGGGCCAAGCTGTGTCTCACACTCTCTACAGGCTGAGATTTAAGCACCACCCGAGCTTCAGAGCCCCCAACCTGACACACGGCAAACAGGCAGCAATCCGGAGACAACAGGGAGAGCAATGGCCTCCTCCAACACCTCCGATAGCATGGCCAAAGACATTGTAAATATGACGGTGATGTTAAGCAAAGTTTTGCAAGACACTACAGAACTAATGCAGTCATCTACACAAATAAATGAGGAACAGCGACTGTTAGCTCTTTGGGTGGAGGGCGCGGAAAAGGACATAAAGCAGCAAGCTAAGCAAATCTCACAACATGTCGGATACCTGAGGGAACATGATGGCCAGATTCAGCACTTACTCTCCAAAGTAGATGACATGGAAAATAGAGCCCAGAGATGGAATATCAGAATTGTGGGCATTCCAGAAGGCATGGAGGGCAGGGACATGATATCCTTTCTGGAGGTTGCATTGCCAGCAATGCTAGGGCTGGAGCTCGAGGCCCCACCAGAGATTGAGTGAGCTCACCACACACTTGCTCCCAAACCTAAACCAGGGGAGCGCCCTTGCCCCATTTTGTGCAAATTTCTACACTACCCGGTGAAGGAGCCCTACCTCTGCCTAGCCAGAGATCTAAAAACCCTGACATGGCAAGGATGCTCCATTCAGCTTTACCAAGATTACTCTCAGGAGCTTGCCAGGCAGAGAAGAACATACACAGAGGTGAAACAGCAACTTTACAAGTTAGGTATTCCCACCTCGCTCAGATATCCCGCGCAGCTAAAAGTCCAGTATAATGGTATCTTTCACATGTTTCGCAATCTGGGAGACGTGGAACACTTTCTGCAAAACATACAAATATTGAGCAGGATCAAATCCCTGTAACCCTTGAGCAGCATTAATAGACCGCACAGGGAGAACTCCCTGATATCCATGGATCTAGCAACCAGCACTGTACCGAAAGGCACAGAACCAGAAGGGGCCTGGCAGAGAGTTCAATGGGGATGTTCAAGGAAGCCTGGAAGGGATACCCCAAGTAAAAAATCTATGGCCAAGAAGAACAGATCAAGGAGCTGCCAGAGATTACAAATCCTGTCAGATGACAGCGCGATCTCCCCAGCAGCTACGCCAGTTAAGGTATCCAATAGATAAGAACCCTTGGGGGACCTTGTGCTGCAAGCCCTGGATTTAACAAGGATCTCAAACTGCCTGATGCCAGAAGATCTGACGGACCAGAGTCTGCTCATGGACTGGGCCCCGCAATGTAAAGACTGGGCCAAATGCGAGAGGGAGCTGTTGACCGAACAATAACCACCAAGATGACTGAGGGGTTCTAACCATTTCTTATTCCTGCCCAGATCGCTGGGTTTCAAATGGCTGTGGAGGGGCTGAGCTATTCTCCCCATCCCTCCCTCTTGCCAGTAATCTTACATGGGCTGGGTTTCCCTGTTAGGCTGGCACCCGACCAGGGAATGTGATATGTGGTTCAGAGCTCAGTGCTTATGTTACATGATGTAGATTGCAGTTTGGATACAGAGGCCAGACTAGTAGCTAGAAATGATGCTTCCAAGGTATAGTTATATGAATGGATAGTGCTTGAGTACTTGGACATAGGCAAGAATAAGTCAGTTATTATTGTTCATGATGAACTTGACAGAACGATAGTGCTGATACTGGAATAGTTGAGTTTATTGGTATAAGTCGATGGTGTGGCTTTTCTCTGTATCCCACAGGAGGAAGGAAGGTTAGTTGTTTAGGAAGTGACACCCCCAAAATTATATGATATCTGCGATTATCTCCTTCAGCTCTGGAGAGTATGGCTGGTAGCATGCAGGAGAGGAAAAAAAACCCTTAGGGGGAAACCTCCAAGGACCCATGGCTACCAACCTGCCTGTCCTTCTGGGCATACTAAAAGGAGTATAATCCTACATAATTAAGTTAATCACCGGCTAGTTCGAGTTGCGAATCACATATAAAGTGGAACAGTTTGTAGCCAGGATGAATGGTCAAGAACAGGCTTCTGAGTCTTGCATGAACAGGTAGTAACATGAAAGCGTACGGTGTCCAGGTAGATGATTACTGAGGTGAGCATTGTAGAACATGTCCAATAGGTTTAGGAAAGAACTGGAAGTGAGGAGCTCCTGAGGTTAACGAATGATGGAGAGATGAAGGAATAATTGTATCCAAGTCAAGTAAGTATGATAGGAGTAGAGTATATGCTTAGGTGTTGATATAGAAGGCAACTGCTGTAGAATTGAGCTGGAATCTTGGCAGGCTGTAGCAGAAGTAATCTGAAGTGCTGGTATGAAGTTAGAAAGCATTCATGAAGTATAACAGGGCAAGCCCAAAATAAGTATGTGCAAGTGGACTGCATAACTTTAAGAGATAAGGAAGTAAGGAAATGCATCAAGCCAGTCAGGTGATACGGAATAAAATGTGGCAACTAGTTCCTTGAGTGAGATATGCAGCTTATCTGTCAGCTTTGGAGGTAAGTAGAGTAGCGGCTAGCTCTAGGTAACATGGAAACACAGCCAGACCTATGGAGGTTTGTCAGTAGTAGTAGAACATGGCAGCTAGTCCCTCAGCGAGATGCGCAGCTTAACTGTCAGCTGGTGAGGTAAGTAGGGAGACAGCTAGCTCCAGGTGGTACGAAAGCAGAGTTGGACCTACGGAGGTCTGCTGGTAGTAATAAACGAGGCAGCTAGACGCTTGGTGATATGCGCAGCTTATCCGTCAGCTGGTGAGGTAAGTAAAGAGGCAGCTAGCTCCAGGTAATATGAAAGCGCAGTCAGACCTATGGAGGTCTGCTGATAGTAATAGAAAGTGGCAACTAGTCCTGTGATGAGATGCACAGCTTAACCATCAGCTGGTGAGGTAAGTAGGGTGGTAGTATTAGTAGTAGTAAAAGTCGTTAAACTGGAAATGTGAGCAGCAATATGATAGATGAAAAATTAGGGATCCTGGTAGTACAACTTAAAGACAAGGAAGAACTGGCGGTGCAGTTAATCCCGAGTTAGAGAGGACAGTGGCAGGTAAGCCCCAGGAAGGCTAGGAGTACTGAAAGTCAGAGCAGAGAGGAGTAGACCTGTGCAGAGGCTGCATAACGTAGGCAGTAGGAGAACAATGATGTCTAGCAATCTGCAGAAAGGGAAGAGAGAGCTAGGGCAGACCAAGTGTTCGGGACTTATAGTAAGCCGCAGTGAACAGCCACATAATGAGGCTTACATGGGTGCAGCTCCATGTTGTGAATCACCACCAGAAACTCATGAGCACTGCAGATTCAATGTAAATGATGCATTGAGCAAGTGACGTAGCAGGGATTTACAGCAGCTATGGAATGGGAGCAGCAGTGGCAAATAGGATGCTGCATAGTAAAGTTGTAGCAGTTATAGAAGGACTATAACTAGCTAGCGTATTGTTTAGCAGTGTACCAGGAATGGCAATAAGTAGCAATACATGAGTCATTTAGATGACAGCACAATACTGCATAACGTACCACCGGTCGATAAGAAACAAAACATGCCCTGTAATAACTGGATAAAATAATATGGAATGCAAAGCATTAGTGATATGTCCGGTATGTGCTTAGCAATGCATAGAGAGGTGGTATGCCAGGTTATTGATAAGGCCCATTGGAGCATAGGAATAATCTTCCACTGAGTGCCAAGCATCATTACAGTGCTGTCTGTGCCTACAGTGTTGAACAATATGCTGTGGAGCCTGTGCACTAGTAATTAATTAGTTTCTGAACAGAGACGTACCCACTTAGAACAAGCATTAGAGGATGATACATTGATACATATGAATTATGTGCCTTAGCAGCCTCCTACTGGAGTTGAAGATGTACTGTGCAGTAACAATGTGCCATGCTGCTTGACTCTCCCTGTGTGAACATTAACCTTACTGACTCACGGGAAGGGGGTTCAAAAGGGTTGGGCACAGATGCTAATGCATGCTGTGACTGCCACTGCATCCATGCACATATATCTTGGCAATCCTGTTGCTAAATTTTAGAGGTTACATCCATTTACAACAAAAAGTCACAATTTGTGGCAGAAACTGGACACAGTTGCAAGTTGTGTCCAGTTTGGATGCAATTGCATCTGTATTTAGATGCAAACTTTGGACACTGTTGGGCCATCTAATGGGTGGTCTAATAGGTCTGGATACAATTCTGTTTTGAAAATAGCAACAGATGGATCTTGGGCAGATATTTTCGAAAAACTGTTTATGGGTGACTCTAAGACCTCTTACCAATTGTTCCCCCTTTTATCTACCTCATGGACATTTGCTGGCCCCTTCCTGTGATGAAAGGCCCCACAGTACCCAACTGCTAACAATAGGATACACTAGAGAACAGCTGAAATCCCTTCCCTTAAATCAGTTTCTTCTGGTCCTAACATATCTTACCCAATAAAAAGCATTATTTTAAATTTGAGGGAAATGGTTTCAAGTTAAGGGGGCAACAAGGGGCAGCTTTCACCCCTAATGTGGCAAATTTATTTAAAGACAGATTTGAAGAAGACTGATTTTCATGAAAAGAGCAATCTATAGCTAATCCACTGGCAGACTGTGCATGAAAACTGAAGACAGTTGCTCTCCTTTGTCCTAGAACAATGATGGAGCAGGCATGTGAAATAAAATAGGTGCTTGAAATGATTCCTGTTTGGAATCTCTTTTTTTTGAAATGATGTGCTATTCCACCCAGTACTCCCAACTGGGGGGTAGGACAGTCTGGATGAGCAAACATTCACACATACCCATCAGACCCCACAGGGCATCCTTACAGAATATATTTCTGTGAATCTATGCACAGATCTCTTCGACTAACATTTCTGTCTCTGCTTTTTTGTTCATTCTTTCTGATAATTTCTGATATCCTTTTATTTCATTTAAATGGGATTTCATTTGACAAAGCTTTTCATAAACTTGATTACAGGCATAAAAGCATGCAATCTTTTTCCCTTAGAGTGTGGGTGAGCTTTATCAAACAAATCTATTTATCCTCTGTAGACATGTGTTTCATATTACACAGGACTGCACTGAAACGGCGCCACTTATAGTTGTAGAGAGGCACGTTATTGGACTATACATCATGTCACATTACCCTCCTCAGAGTAGCATTGAGTGAATCGGTTTAACCTTTTCCTTAGCAATAAACTTCAGAGGAGGTGTGATAGTTCCTCTTTATAAGGTCACATTTTGATCAGAGTCATCATACATTATTTTATGTCTTTACAAATATAGTACTTCAGGTACACAGAGAATACCCAGCTCATTCCTTGTTATCCATATCATTTGTAATTGTTTAATTTCTTTAATGCAAGTTCTTTTCTCTTGCATTACTCACTCTAATATGTACTTCAGGGAAAAGTCACCAGGCACTGAAGCCATAGCTGATATCATTACACTGATTTATGGACCTTAAAAGCTTAGTTTGGTTCATTTTATCAGTTCAGCATTCTACCTGTGCTTACATAGAAACCAAATAGAGGGAAACAATGAAAATAGTCCAACGATACAGCTAAGATATGTCTTAATGGGATTTATGTGATAAGGGTGACTCCATTAGAGCGAGTCACCAAAGAGCGACTACAGGATGCAGACTGCAGGAAGGGTGAAATTGGAAATATGGCAACCTGCGGAGATAGCGCAGGCAGGAGGCAGAGGCTGAAAGACCATGTGGCAATGCGTGACTGTGCCACAGGGTGCATAGGCATGGGTGAATACACCAGGGTGAAGGGCACAGAGCGTGTCCAATGAGGTGCATGGGCGAGAGCACTGTGCATTGGGCTACAGGATGAGGGCAAGCGGCACAGTGTGACAGGCAGTGGGTATCCTGCTGTGGGGGGAACAAGGAGGATAGGGTTGGGTGCACAGGACACAAGTGCCCATGCCAGTGGCAGGCATGCCATGGCAGTGGGGAGGACAGAACTGCCATGGCTGCACTGTCAGGCACAGGTATCGTGGCAGTAAGGGGGTGCCATGTGGAGGACAGGAGCGAGTGTCACAAAAGCAACTCTAGGGGATGTGAGAAATGAGCGGGCACTCTTACCAGGGCAGTACTACTTCAGTGCTGGACTCAGTAGCAGTCTGCCATGCCCCTGCCACAAGGCAACAGGTGGCCTGCAACAGGTGTAAAGTCCTCAAGTGGCAGGGCAGTGCACAGCAGGTGCCAACAATGCGAGGTGGCTATGCCTCAGGCCATTACATGCCCAGTCACACATGGAATGTGAAGTTGTGTGCCAGGCCACAGAGATAGTCATAATGGCTCCTTGTGTCATACTCTGCCACCACAGTGGCAATGTGGGTATTCAGGTGACAGTGCCATCACTGGACCGGCAATGACTTGGCCATCACGGGGTCTACTCCAGTGGTGCTGGTGGTGGTGATGGTGTGCTGGGCTGGGGTGGTATCAGCAGTCTTTGCCTCTGGGCCATAGGTGTCCCTGCTACATGACACACATGCCCTCCAGGGCATCTGTCTACCAGGGTGTTGCCTTCCCTGTGGTCCGCACCCGGCACTCGCTTCCCTGCTGCACGGGCTTGTTGGGGTCACTGGGTGGACAGTTGCCACTCAAGGTGTCACCCTTGCAGGGCTGTGGCTCTACTCACTCCTTTACTGCCATTCTGCTTCTCCGTGGTGTCTTTGTTTCGGCTGCCGATCTTCCTACCTTGCCCCCCCAACCACGCTAATGTTTTAGCACTCTTTTTGGCTGTTACCATCTTAATGCGCAGTAGTAGCAATAGTAAATGTTCTGGAGATAAAGACTGTGGGCCTGATTCTAAGACAAATGTCACAACTTGCAGGTGTAAGTGAGTTGCGACATTCATTGCTACTGTACGCTAGGGACCCTGTACCCTATTCCAGAACAGGCAGGGTCCCCGGCACTTATGCCCTGTGACTTGCAGCAGCTGCAGGGCTGAACCACGGGAAGGGTGCAACCGACATGAGTGCTACAAGCCACATTCCACAGGGCACAACCGGCACAAGGCATGGCCCCCCAGAGCCCCGCAGCCCAACACCATGGCACTGCCCCGCAGGGCTGGAGGTGCCACAGGACCACCCTGGGACACCTAGCATGCAGAGGGATGGGAACTTCCCCATGGGGATACTGCACAGTTATTGGGTGGGGGTTGCCAGTCACCCAGAGTGGACTGCTCTGCCATAGGGGTGTGGTGGGCACTAATGGAGAACCATGGGGGGTTGGCCGGAGGGGTGGCAGGCTCGGTGGACCATTCCTGGTGGATGTAGGTACTGTAAGACCAGCTAGTAGCTGGTCTAACTGTATTTACACCATGGTCTGCTGAGTCCCACTTGGAATCGCACTGCCCTCTTGGAATACCGGCATAATCGATGCCAGAATCCTCCTTGTGCCATGTCACAGGGGGCTGTGGGTGCCGTGGGTGGCATAACCCCCATTTGGCCCAGACAGCCTGTGCCATGTCACAGGCCACCTCTTGGAATTGCATTGGGCATAAAACGCATGTTGCAAGGTGCGATTTGTGCCATAAGGTTTGGTGCAAGTCACCTTTGGAATCCCCATCCCCCAACCTCCCATCACCCTAACTCCTTTAAACCTACATCCACCCTGGCTGAACGCCCACTCCTATCCATTCAGTCCATGACACTCAAGGAGAGGCAGCCTCCTCAAGAGTCGAGCCTACCTCACATCCATTTTTCCTCCCTCCACCTAATGGCTTATCCCCCCTTTTCCAAGTCCCTCCAAACTGAGGAAGGCAGTGAAGAAGAAAGTGTTTATAATATTGTAAATCCCATATTAGTTATTAGTAATCTATAATACCCCAAATCAGAAGCCCCCAAAGCTCAGTACTGGCTCTCAAACATCCTTATTTCCTCTAAAGGATAGAAATGGACAAAAGAGTAGTGGTTCAACAAGTTAGACCCCTGAAAAGGAGATAACTGTAAGACCACTAAATACAACAATTAGGAACTATACCATACTGAGCCCTGATACAAAAGACATCCCAGTAATTAAACCTAAAAGGAAAAAGCTTAACTTACCAGTTCCCAGTTTAGCCCCATTCAAACACTACCACAAATTGTCCCATAACCCCAATTGTCCATCTTGCTATACAAATGAAAGCATGCTCCAATCCAATCTCCAATACTTAAATAAATAAATGTTGGGATCCTTCCATTACCCTATCCATCAGTCCCAGTGGGCTAATCGATCATGAACTCAAAAATAATATTCTATAATAATTAGTACCATGGAAATGCCTAAAAATTAAGCTGCCCAGCCATTGAGTAGAAATATTAGGCTTGTAAGATCCCTCTATCCATTGTGGATAGATCAATCACACATTCTTAATCTGAGGTTCCTGCAAATGTACAACCCAGTTTTTATAATAAGCCAGATAAAAGACTGACAGTCCCTTCCAGTTATGCAGCTCCCAGCAGAATCAAAGCTCTTTTATCAATGAACTAGCCTGGTAATACTTGATCAGCAAAAGCAACTCGATGTGCTAAAGGGACTTAGAAGCTAGAATCGCTTATTAGCCTCTTACAAATGAAAACTACAACTGCCTCATTGAAATTTGCCTCTGCCACATAAAAAAATAACATAGATAAAATAGCAAAACAAGAATCAGTCTTCATTTATGCACCCTTGATTCAAAATGGTGGCATTTGCTGTTATCCAGTCTCAGCCTTTTCATTGCTGATGCTAAAAGTTTAAAATCTCAGTAAAGGAGAAAGCAAAAATATCATCCATTAGTAATTTAGGGAAGAACCGGACACTGAACTTAAAAGTTGTAGATGTCCAATATAGAACTCGTCCCCTATGCACAGCAACCCCTGGTGTGGCAAATGTCTCTTCAACATACAGTCACAGCCAAAGACATGGCCAGATATTTCCTGAAATTTCTGTGATATTTCTAGAGAAATCTCCTGCTTTCTCCATTTACACAGTAGGGGCAACAGAGGGAAACTTTAGAAATTTCATGAAATATCTGGAAATATCTGGCCATGTCTGTGGCTACTACTGTAGAAAGTTCCAGAAGAGATTAACAAGCGCCATTATGTAAGCTTAAACATAACTGCAACCAGTCATATAATGGGACACATATTGTAGAAAGGAAAAAATCAGTATCAGGAGTGAAGATAAGTTAACAGCAATGATAGTAAATATGCTCCATAATGACAAGTAAAACCGTCCAACTCCTTGTTGCTCCCATTGGTCTCCAGTAAGGAAGTGATCACAGAAAGTCCCTCCAAAGGTCGGACAATATAAGAGACTGACTGCTCTGTAGATTGCCCCAATTAATACTAATATAAAATAAAGGTCCATACCTACAGATGCATTCTTCTAATTACAATAATTTGCACCCCGCGTATTCACAGACAATGTCCCATTTTCAGTCACCTTTTCCAAATAAGTCCATGAGTAATTTACTTCACTCAGATGCTGCTTGAGACACTGAATCAAATCTGTGTGTTCCTGATGCCAAAGTTACCTCCAAGCAGGCTGGGTAAAGCATCCTATGCTTTATCTTCGCTGCCCAAAGCTTCAACTGCCATGGTCATAATGTTGCCCGGTCCTGCCTCACCTTGAACATTAAATCCGGGACCAACCTGATTTATCCCCCATCCCATTCTAGCTTTTCTTTACTCCAGGTGGCCTTTAGCAGATGGTCCTGATCTAGGTAGTTGAGGACCTTAAATATAATAGGGTGAGGTGACTCACTGGGATTAGGTCTGGGCTGAATGGAGCGATGGGCCCTTTCTATAATATAGTTCAGGCCATTCGGCGAGGCTCCAGCTATCCAAGTACAGAGTTTTTGAAGGAACAGTATTGGTACCTGACCTTCCTCTCCCTCGGGGAGCCCCAGGAGAACTAAATTGTTTCTCCTGGAGTGTTCCTACAAATCATCACTTTTTCTTCCAGTTTTTTAACAGTACACTGAAGGGTCACTAACTCTGGCTCCATTCTATTGACTTTATCTTCAGTGGAAGAAATTTCTGCCTCTGAATCAGTGACCTGCCGGGCGAGCTCTGACACTGTCGGTTTCCATTCACAAAATTCTGTTATAAGGGAGAAGAGAGCCATTTTGATGGTTTGTAATTCGGTATACATCTTCTCCTGCATGATCGATGTAGGTGGCTCTGTGGGAGGTTTGATCGGGGAGTTACTTCTACGAACCCGCTTCCCCTCAAGGCCCACCACGACCTCCTGCTCACTGTCAGAGTCCTCCAATTGTAAAGAAACTGGAGTTTTGGGAGTCTTCCAGCATTTCTTCAGCCATCAAAAACTTGCTTTAGGTAAAATAAGGTAACTGTAACTAATATTAAAAAATTAAACTTGCTGACTTCCGGTGATGTCACAGAGCAGCTAGGAGCCTAGGGCTAAACGCTCCTCACACAGTTTGCCAATTCTACCTCCACAAATCATGAAATCCACCTTAAAATGTCCAGAAATACAGGAAGGAAGCAGTCTGAGAGCTACAGAGGCAGAAACAGAGAGAAAACTAAAGGGAAAAACATGGATGGCACTCGATTGCAGGAGGGCCCCCCCAGCAGGTCTGTCTCCCTGGTGAGCTCCCACATGACTGGCTATGACACAGATGGGGAATCTGAGCAGCTTTCCCGAATGAGATTTGAAACTCTACTAAATGAAATATGAGAATCAAGATCAGAGAATAACCAGGAGTTTAAAGCAGTAAGAAAGCAGTTAACCACCCTCGAATCTTGCATAAGTACGATTGAGGAGCGAGTAACTCAGAGCGAAGAATCAACAACCCAATTTGTTGAAATAGTGCAGGCCCTGGTCCAACAGTCCAAGGATCTGAAATCTAAATGCTTGGATTTGGAAGGGCGTTCTTGCAGAGATAATCTCCGCCTGTATGGGCTCCCCGAGGGAATGGAAATGACCCGTATGGCTCCCTTTATTGAAAACCTGCTTAAAGATGTACTTGAGTTACCCAACACATTCTCCTTCCACATGGAAAGAGCTCATAGATCACTGCAAAACAAGCCAACTGACCCAGCGGCTAGACCGCGATCCATAGTGTTCAAATTAAGCACCTTCAGTGATAAAGAGGAAATTTTGAGACGTGCATGGGCCAAGAAAGAAATTAAATATCTGTCCAACACACTATTTATGGACCACGATTACCCTCAAGAAGTCCAGCAACAAAGGCTAACATATCTACCAATTTTGAGATCTTTGAGAGGGAAAGCAATTCGGTTTCACACCCCCTACCCAGACAGACTTCAAATTTTTTGGGAGGATGGTATGAAGTTATACACCACGGTGGAAGAGGCAAGAGAGGCCTTGAGGGACAGAAAAATCCAAATAATCGAGAACCAGAACCAAAACAGCGGGAAGAGCGACTCCATTTGGCAGAGCACCATAAACAGGAAGAAGATGGGAACCAAAATATGGCTGCACGGTGAGGCAGTTCGCAGATTGCAATCCATCATCAAGAAGCATGGAAACAGGATCAAAAAGCCAATCTGATCTAGATTCAACACATCTGACACTGCGTTGAATGGACTGTGTGCCCTGAAGTAGCTCCCTCTGTACCTTGCTGCTGATGGAAGCGTCTTTACAAGAGATAAGTCCCCCAATAACTGTTTGACTCCATGAACTATCGAGGAGAGGACTGGGGGGAGGAGCGGGGATGCTGTAAAGAAGCTGGGCAAAGACTGACTTGAACACTGTCATGCTTTTCAACTCCTCCTTGCTATTATTTTAATATATGCAGAAACAACATACAGATCTAGGCATTGACAGCAAATGGGATGATTTTGAAGTCATGATAAGGCCCTGTGTTCATCAATATAGCATAAAGTAACTAAAAATTTAAAAGGAACCCTATGCAATTTTTATTTCTTCTCATGCTGACAAGGGTTCGTTCCCTGTTTTTATGAGTGCTGTCTCTGCTCCCCATAATATTTGGCAGACTGCGCCCAGTCTTAGCACAAACAAGTTTATGCCTGACTTGACGTTAATGAAGTTCCCCACTTGGGTAGAATGTTAATGGTTATTAACCAGGTGAGACAGCTTGTTAGGGAGCAACATGGAGGGCTTAATCATATCTACCATGCAGCGAATAACAGCCAGAGGGGAAGTGGTGCTGGGCAGGAGGGGGGGTCTTCTTTTTGACTCTTCCTACCTTACAGTTTAATCTTTAAAAGGTAACACTGCATGACCTTATTATAGGGTCTCTGACTCTCTGTAATTTAATTTGTGAGGAGAACATCCTTAAATCTGGATTGACAGACTGGGTCTGAGCATAGCAGAATCGGATAGCGCCTTTTGCCCAAGGGCAATCCTATACTACATCCTGCTCCCAGAGAGTGGAGATAACTTAATCTCCTCAAAACTTTAGAGCACAGTAAATATCAAGTGCTCGGCAGGAGGTCTTCCGCTAACAGAAGCACCAGTATTCCTCCGCGTTCTTCTCCTAGGAGAGATAGAACAAAGGGCTAGTTTGGGAACTAGCCCCTACCTTGGAAGCACTTGTTTAGGTTATATAAGTTGTTACATGTTCTGTTAGCCCATGTTGGCTCAGATAAATAACTGTTTATTTGTTGAATATATGAAGCAGACAGAAAGATTCACTAGAGCACAGAGTTGGACGAGGGGCGAGGGGGGGGCCGCACACGACCTGATGGAGACCAGACTTGAGAATTGGAAAGCAGGAAGGCCACTCGGACTTAATAATGAATAAAGGGAGACCTTATACTATTTGCACCTACAATGTGCATGGTATAACTAACCCCATAAAAAGAAGTAAAATTGTCCAAAGTATGAAAAGGGAAGGGGTAAACATTATTCTTTTTACGGAAACACACCTTTCACAATCAGAACATAAAAAGCTTGAAAGGTTGGGTTTCTCTCATGTTGTGGCCTCTTCTTATAAGGGAGGAAGAAGAAGGGGAATGATAATATTGGTGAAGCGTGGGACACAATTTGAAATTAAGGATCAACTAATTGACAAGGAAGGGAGATTTGCCATGGTAAAGGGCCTTTTGGATGGCCGGATAGTAACTTTTGCATCCATATACATTCCCCCTGCCTCTGACTATGAGGTATATAGTTCCTTTTTTTCCAAACTGGCGGAATGAGCGGAAGGGCAAACGATATGTGGTGGGGATCTCAATCTAAATATAACAGAAAACTATACCACCCAAGCTACTCAGGGGAGAAAGAAAAAAATCACAAATAGGGTGAAGAAACTACTTCAAGAATTAGGCTATTTGGATACCTGGGGTCACCTGCATGGCTCTATCCCCAGACACACCTATTACTCCCAGGCCCATGAGGTATACTCCTGTCTGGATTTCCTTCTAGCCCCTAAAGAACAAATGGGAGATATAACCAAGATCTGGTCGGGGGATTATACACTATCAGACCACGCCCCGATATTTTGTCAGTTTCATCCCCAAGCTATTAAAAAAACAACATTCTGGAGATTAAACCTCTCTCTATTAAGAGACGACCAGGTCTTGAAGTCTGTGGAGGAAACAATAACTCAGACATTGGATCTAAATGATAAACCCGATATCTCTGTATCCATTTTATGGGACACGGTTAAGGCAGTTATAAGAGGCAAATTGATAAGTATATCAGCTAATAAGAAAAAAATCAGGGAAGCACATAGGAAATCCTTGGAAAGTAGGATAAAAATGCTGGAAGACCTACAGGCTATTAAAATGCTAAAAACCAGAACCAAGGAACTAACTTCCTTGAAAAGTGAACTTAACAAAATTTTGGATTACTCGATAGAACAGAACCTAATGTACCTCAGGCATAGGTATTATGATGGGGAACCCCGTTCTCTAAAACTAATAGCACACCAATTAAGGATACAGAAGGCCAAGTCAAACATACTGAGGATCAGACATCCACAAACAGGTAAACTTCATAACACAATTCAGGGAATAGCTGGGGCATTCCTTAACTATTATTCACAGCTATATACATCAAAAGACTCTGTATCTGAGCAGGAAATTAAACATTTTTTAGAAGCATTGAATCTCCCCACTCTATCCATAGCGCAGCATTCCCAACTGATCTCCCCAATCACACCGAAAGAGATTATGGTGACAATAGGTAATTTAAAACCGGGGAAATGCCCAGGGTCAGATGGACTCCCAGGGGAATTCTATAAATCACTGTCTAAAATCTTGACCCCTTTACTGGCCAGAATATATGCTTTTGTTACCTCCAAAGAGGGGAATGTCCCCACCTCATGGAACCAAGCCATAATTTCTGTTATTCCGAAGCCGGGCAAGGATCACACCCTTTGTGCATTGTATAGACCCATATCCATATTAAATACAGATTACAAAATACTAACATCAATATTAGCTAGGAGACTTTTATCATTTTCCCCCAGCAAAATTCATATGGATCAATGTGGATTTATCCTGGGGCACCAGGCTCAAGATAACGTAAGGCGTACAGTATACCTATTGGAACACTCTCAATCCCAGAAAATACCAACTCTTCTACTGGGACTAGACACCAAAAAAGCATTTGATATGGTATCTTGGAGATTTATAAGGGAGGTCCTTGTCCGCTTCGGATTCCCTGACCAGTTCATAGAAACCATTTTTCATTTTTATAAGAGTCACATAGGTTATATCCGTTCAAACAGTCAATTAACTGATCGATTTTCCCTTCAAAGGGGAACAAGGCAGGGTTGCCCCCTATCCCCGCTCCTATTTGCATATTACATAGAACCCCTGGCCCAATTCCTCCGGCAATCCCCCAAAATCCAGGGAATCACCCTCTCTAAGACTGAGCACAAATTAGCGCTCTTTGCAGATGACCTCTTACTGTACTTAACTAATCCAGAAAGCTCCATGCCAGCGGTCATCCAGAAGATTCAAACCTTCTCCCAGCTATTGGGCTATACCTTGAATATTAATAAGACAGAAGCATTAAAAATAAACTATGAACTCTCACCCTCACTGAGGGAAAAAGTCCCCATAACATGGGACGGATCCTCGATAAGGCATCTGGGAATTAATATTTCCAGAGATCTATCTCAATTATTCAAACTGAATTATACTCCCTTGGTAGAAACACTACAAGGCGACATGAGAAGATGGAATCTCCTTCCTACCTCTTTCTATACCCGTACTATTTCTCTCAAGATGAATGCAGTGCCCCGCCTCCTATACCTGTTTCAATGTGTCCCTTGTGTAATTCACCCCAAGGAAATATTATCATGGCAGAAATCCTTTGTAGCCTTTCAATGGAACCACAAGGGGCCTCGACTTAATATTAAGAAGCTCTCTCTCCCTAAGACAATGGGAGGAGTGGCATTCTCCTCTTTACCAGACTATTGGACTGTGGCCCAGATGTGTCTGGCACTGTTATGGAACACCCATTCATATTAAGCAGCCTGGAAACAAATAGACCTCGCAAAAGAAATGCCCCACCCTTTACTGGCCGGTACTATTCTCCCCCCCCCCACTAAAACGAACCCTAGGCAATATGTCCAGAGCCACATCTACTATCCTGGAGGGTTGGCGGAGAGGAATCAGTAATAAACAAATATTAAGTCATTTTTGGAAATACCAATGGTTCATACTTAATAAACAAATCAACACCTCGGTGGCTGGTTCTTGGTATAATATCCAGTTAAAAAAAGGGTTACTAGCCCCATGGCAAATTATGAAAGGGGATATGGTTTTAACTTTTGAGGAAGCTCAGCAAAAATTGGCCTGGACAGAGAAAGATAGAATATTCTTTTATCAAATGGGGAACTACATAATAACACAACTTAGAGCACAAGAAAACGAACCCCAGGGGTGCGAAGACCAACCCCCATTTGTACAGATATGGTCCTTTCCTTCTGGGGAAAAAGCCATTTCAATAATCTATAAGTTTTTAATTGGGTTACATAATCATAGTATGGACCCAGTCAAAGCAAACTGGGAAAAAGAATTTCAACAAGCCATCAGCATTATTGACTGGTCTAAAACATAGAGAGGTACACGGTCTACCACTTCTTCACCAATGTGGAGAGAATTCATATGGAAAGTAAGGGCAAGATTCTTTCTCATGCTCACAACTCTAGCCCGGAGAAATCCGGGACAGCCTGAAAAATGTTGGGGGCTATGTGGGGAAAACAAAGCCACATATAAACATGTTTTTTATGATTGCTCCACGTTAGGTATCTTCTGGACAGAGATTTCAGATCATATGAAAAATATATTTCATTGTCGTAATCCCATATCAGAGATTAACCTAATATTAGGTATTCCCCCCGAAGGAATGACAGATAAACACACTCTCTGTTTATTGGCTATACTACTAGGGGCAGCGTACAAAGCAATCACTAAAAAATGGCTCCAGAACAAGTCTCCCACGACAGGAGAGTAGAAATCTATAATCCAGAGTATCCATCACAATGAACAAATGTCATATGCTCTAAACAATAAGATGGAAACTTTTATTACACATTGGACTAGGTGGGCAGTGTATCAAGAACAGATTTAGAACTTGAACTTGAGTGGTTGCTATTTTCATGATTTTTTTCCCTTTCTTTCCCTTTTTTCCCTTTTTCTTATGGTTAGAAAAGCAGAGGAAATAATGGGGAACATTAATGTTAACAAAAGTACTGTGGTCCATAGGATTTACCCCCCAGAAGCCCTTCCTGGTTAAGGTCTGGTTATGAAATATAAGTACAATTATCAGTAATTTTTAAAGCAAACACTGTACCTCATTCAGTCCTTTTGTGCTTAATGTCTGTCTTCTATTGTTAATTTATTTTTGTTTGTAAAATGTCAAGTTTCCAGATATATAAGGTTTGTTTGGTATGCTAGGCAACCATGCATAGACATATTTTAATGAAAACATCTGAAATTGCTACACTCTAATAGCACCGTATTGTAACCTCTGGGCGATATGCAACTTGTAACTATGTGTAAATGCCTTTGAAATTTACATAAGTGCCTTTGAATATGACTTTAATAAATAAAAGGAAGTATAAAAAAAAATGAAAAATTAAACTTGCTGATGAAGAGTGAAGAAGAGGTTTAAATGTTTTTCCTGGCGGATCTCCTCCAAGATGTTGCTTACTACTCCATATTCATCATGTGACTCCCAAACAGTTATACATTTTTTTTATCTTTTTGCTTATCTCTTAGACTCTTGGTGAGAGCAGAGTCTGGGACTGGGAAGCTCTTATACAGTCAGCCACGAGAGGTGGGAGCTTGCCTGGCCTGTTCTACTAAACATTGGGAGTCATCTGTTTGATTCACCATGGAGGACTGATGGTTTATGTTACACTGACATTAAATAAGGTCTTATATTTCAGGGACTGACAGCAAGAGTGTATGAGGGGATTTTTATTATATTTTTTGTAAATTGTGGTAGCAGTTAGGTCTGATTTAATATATTGTGTCATTTTTCCCCTTTGTGAGAGAGAGGAGGAAGTGGTAACTTAAGAGATTTAATGTGTTTGGTTATTTAGATTTTGTTTATTTTTAATTTTTTGTCTTATTTTTATTGTGGGGTTTGGTTTAGTTTATTTTTGGGAATTTAGTTAATTAATCGAGAACTCCAGTGGGGGTATTGTATTGTTAATGAAGCTTTTGGGATGTATAGGATGCCCGTTTTCACAGTCATGTGCTATTTGCCCTCTGCTCTTCGTGCCCTCCACCCTTTTTCACCCCCTCCATTGCAGTTGTCAATCTACCAGCACTGTAGAGTGCTGGGTATTGTTCATAGGGGGAGGAGGAGAGTTGAGGGTGCAAACAGTGGAGGTCGGAAGAGCAGGGCTGTCATATTGGGGTAGTGGGATCCAGAAGATGCCCTGGGGCAAAATGGAGTCTGGAACGTGGTCCTTCATGTCAGGTCTTCATACCCATGGGCACCTCCAATATTGGGGGGCAAGTAGCTCGAGCTGCTCCAGAGGCCCGTCCTACTCGGGCAGTGTTGTGTAACGTCAGATCCATCAAAAGTAAGACTGCAGTTATTGCAGATCTTGTTGGGTCAGTGGATCTGGCATGCATAACCAAGACCTGGCTGGATGAGAATGCTGGCCCTATATTAGAGGCTGCTATTCCAGCCGGGTACTCGGTGTTACACCGCCCAAGGTTGGACCACGGGGGGTTGCGGTCTATTTTAAGACCGAACTGGGCCTCACATGTGTACCAGTTGAGGAGGCTAAGTCATTTGAGTGTATTGTTGTGGCAGGTGTAGGGTGTAGGATGGCTCTCATCTACCATCCACCAGGTGATGAGAAGCGGTTCTTACAGAAAGTAGCGGACTTCGTCATCGACATGTCATTTGAGTCACCCAGGCTGATGGTCTTGGGTGACCTTAATGCCTGGGTCGATGATGAACTCTCACAATTTGGACAACACTTCCTCCAACTGATGATGTCATTGGGCCTTACATAAGTTGTTACTTCTGCCACTCATAAAGGTGGTCACTCTCTTGATTTGGTCTTCCTCCTGGGGATCGAAGCCTCTGGTTTGGGGGTAGAACCTGTCAGTTGGTCCGATCATTACACCATGGGTTTCAGTTTTTGCAGCCCCCTTTATAGGCCTACCCCTGTGGAGATGATCAAGTACCGCCCTTTGCGAGATATAAGTTCTGATGGCCTGGCAGCTGTGCTTGACCTATCGGAGCTTCAGGGTTTGAGCAATGATCCCGATGCCTTGGTTCTGGCCTATAATAAGGCCATTTCCTCGGCTCTGGATATCATTGCCCCAGTCCGTGTTCATCCTCTCCCCCTTTTCCCTCGGTCCCAATAGTTTGATGGGACCTTGAGGGAGATGCGGTGACAAGGACGAAGATTAGAACGTTGCTGGTGGAAATCCGCCCTTGATGTCGACCATCTTAGATTGATGGAACATCACCAGTCCTATCATTCCGCAATCACCCATAAGAAGGAAGAGTTCCCGTCTGGGGAGATTGCGGCCACTCAGAACTGACCGGCTCAGCTCTTTCGAACTGTAGATAGGCTGTGCAACCCAGCCTGCCTGCAGGTGCGAACAGCGTTTTCACAAGTGGAGTGTGAAGAGCTTGCTCACTTCTTTGCGGCTAAGGTGGCTGATGTCAGGGCGTCATTCCAGCCCACATCTTCTATGGGAGAAGTGATGGATTGGTGCTGGGTCACTGCCTCTGGTCCCTCCTGGTGTTTCTTTGACCAGCCGGAGCTCATTGATGTCATGCGGATTGTCCTGGGTATGCGCCCTTCATGCTGTAGTATGGATCCGGGCCCGACTTCCCTGATAAAGGGTTGTTGTGATGTTATTGGCCTGGTCCTAGCACGGATAGTCTGGTGCTCCTTGGAGACAGGTGAGTTTCCTAGCTCCCTGAAGGAGGCGGTGGTAACACCCCTCCTGAAGAAAGCTTCTTTGGCCCCAGACTGCCATGCTAACTACAGACTGATATCCAATCTTCCCTTTGTGGGGAAGCTGATCAAGAAAGTAGTGGCCATACAACTGGAGAACCATTTGACCATCCATGACATCTATGAATCGCTCCAGTCTGGTTTTTGTAAGAGGCATAGTACCGAGACTGCGCTGGTTTGGGTGCTCAATGATCTCCTGATGGCAAGAGATCAAAAGAGCTGTTCTGTCTTGGTTATTTTCGATCTCGCTTCAGCGTTTGACACTGTGGACCATGGGATACTTCTCGAATGCCTGAGGTTCTGAGGGTTTCTTTGAAACCTTCGGGGGCCTGTCCTTTAATGTACATGGCTCCAACCGTCTGGAATTCTCTACCCCATCCACTTTGGGAGTTCATGTCTGTGGAGAAATTTAAGTGTGCCTTTAAATCCCATCTGTGGTTAGCAGCATTTTCTTGATGATGTTTTTAATGATGATGTTTTAACATATTTTATGTATTAGTATAATGTATTTGTGTTTTATTTATTGTTTTAAGAAGAATACTGTTAATGCGCCTTGGTTTGAGAAAGGTGCAATATAAATTTTTTTAAATTTTTTTTTATTTTAGTCTTTGGTAACCGGTTAAAGCCCACTAGGCACAAGTGCCTGTTTTCATTGACGACCTGGGAGCACTGGGCAGTTAAGTGACTTGCTCAGAGTCACACAGTATGCAAGTGGAGGTTGTGAGAATCAAACTCAGGTCTGGTCTGCTGGATGTATCAAGCTCATTCTCACCTTGTTCCTCTAACCTCTAGGCTATACTGCCAGCCCCAAGATAAATAAAGTATTATTATTTTTAATAAATGCCATGGTACACAGTACCCTTTCCTCTCCCTGGATGTAGAGAGATAACATCTTTGCAAAAGCCACTGTGCATGCCACCTGCTTTAGGCCTCCCCACAGCTCCCTGAAACTATCCTTCACTACCACTACCCTGGTTGTTTCCACGTCATTTGTTCCCAGGTGGATAATGACTTCTAGCTGCTTCCCATCTCCTGCTGCCCCATGATCCTCAGAAGATGCTGTCCAATCCTCCAAGCTGAAGCACCTCTCAAGCACTTCACCTCCCTCTCCCTTCCTCCCCCCACTCTCAAGTTTATCCCCCTAACAATAGAGTCCCCCACCCACAGCTGCTTCCTCCACTTCTGAAGGTTTCTTCTTCCCTCCTTGGGACCTCCCCTTTTAAGGGCCCTCATTTCCTCCCTTCCCAATATTATGGATGCTGCCTCCTGGCTGCCCTGTCATGCCAGTACAGCAAAGGATTTCTTCAGTGGTGCAGACTGAGGAGCATGCACTCTTCTGCCACCCTCACCCTCCCAGAGCCCACCAGGGTACAACCGCTATGCATAGGCATCTGCTGGAGATACAGTGGCAGACTAGGCGGTCCCTGGGTGAGGCAAAAGGTCCTCTATACCCTTGCTAGTTCCACCATGAGTCCAGAAACCTCTATCATCAACCCAGAGGGGTGTGTAAAAATGGTTCAGTACCTTGGTCTCCAGAAGGTATCTAGAAAGACTGCATCCCTACACCCTTTGTGCTGCACCACTCCCACAATCTTTTCTTTTCCTAGTGTCTATTCAAGCTATTCAGTACACTTTGACCTCTATTCTACTCCTGGGGCCAGATTCACAAAACACTACCCAAGCACAAACCCTGATTGCGTGGTGCAAACAGGGTTTAGCGCCCAAGTCGTATTCACAACAGCCCTGTTTTCGGGCACAAACGTGCTGGGGTAAAGTGCGGAGGGGGCTGCAGTGCAAGTGAGGGGGAGAAGACCTGAATATCAGCCCAGTCCCATTCTCAAAGCATTTTGTCCTTGCAGAGGCCTGTTGTGGGTTTCCCATGCGTGGACAAAATACCGCTGAGCCAGATCTTGCTTTAATTCTGCACAACACTAGTGTTTGGCAGAGGTACTGCAGCACCCCCCCCCACACACACACACACACACCGAACTCTGGCCCGATTAACAAATACGCCCCTGAGTGGTAATGGTCCCCTCTATCACTGATCACCACCCAATATAAACAAAAAAATTATTTCCCTGGTGGTAGTAGTCCCTCCTGCAATCGCTGATTGCTGCTTGATATTAAAATTAAAGTTTTTCCAAGTGTCCAGTGGTCCCCTTCACCCAATTTTCTGCCTGAAATGCAAAACCATTTCCCTGGTGTCCAGTGGTCCCTCCATCCATCCGATCACCCACCCAAAATATAAAAACATTTCCTTGGTGTCCAGTTGTCCCACCCCCACTCCCTCACATGCCACTTCTGTATTCAGATTTCCCTGATGTTCAGAAGTCCCACCCCCACCAGCACACATGCCCACTCTGTATTCATATTTCCCTGGTGTCCAGTGGTCTGTACCCCCACCCGCTGATCACCGATCGCTGGCCAGTTGTGAAAAATATTAGTTATCCTTGGTGCTAGTGGCCCCCCCACCCACTGTTTGCTGCTCACCATCCCTATATAAACAAGCATTTGTCAATGCCAAATGTTTGCTTGCTGGCATTGGCATTGGTACTGTAGTGTAGGAGTTAGAGAGCTGCATAATAGGAATGGCAGTGAAGTATTGTACTGAAGCCAACCCCACCACCACCCTGCAAAGTCTGACAGGCATTGGGATTGGCCTTTTAGGTCATCAGGCATAGCAGCTACACCATTTCACCACACCCTACCCTGCAGACACCGACAAGTGTAACGGTGTGTCTTGGGGTCTTTGGCCCTTATGCTCACCCCATTCCATCAGGAAATATGGTGAGATGGGTGCTGTATAGGAGAATGGGGTGAGCTTTGGGGTCGAAGAGTCCAAGGCACACCTCGATGCCTCTCACTGACTGCAGGGTGTGGAATGGTATGAGCATTACAGGTGAGAATCCAAAGTCACACCCCTGATGCCTGTCAATCTCTACAGGGTGGGGTGTTATGGTCGGAAACCCTAATGCCTCAGGCGGTCATTGGCATTTTCACTCCAAATTTTCAACATGGGTTTTTTGTGACCCCCACCTTATGAACAGTAGCAATATCAGTTTGTTAGCCGAAGGCTGATTTTGGACAGTGAGTATGCCATTTGGCACCACAGGTGCGAAAACACATTTCGAACAGGATGTGAAAAATAACAGCTGTACTGTTCATGGGGAGGTGCAAAAAATGGCAATGTTAAAAATCTGCAGTGAAAATATTAAAAAAACTGGTGAAGTCACGAACGTGCATACAAACTGTGCAACACGCACCCATAATGTAATTAGTTTGGGGATTTTTTACAGCAGATTGTCAACACAGGCATTTTGGGACCTCTGCTCATGAACAGTGTCACTGAGATTTTCTTAATCTGTGCCGAACAGTGATTTTCCACAGCGACCACGCATTTCTGCGCTGGAAGTGCGAAAACACATTTCGGCCATGGTGTGAAAAATGACAGCTATACTGTTCTTAAGGAAGTGTAGAAAAATTCCAGTGGTGAAAATCTGGACTGAAAATATTAGAAAACCATGAACTTACGAAGGTGCGTGCAAATTGCGCAATGGTCGCTCGTAACACAGTCATTTTATGGACTTTTTTCACCAGATTTTTAACATAGCCATTTTAACACCTCTGCTCATGAACAGTGTCACTGTGATTTTCTTAATCTGTCCCAAACATTGATTTCGCACACCGACTGTGCCATTGTGCGCTACATGTGCGGAAACACATTTTGGGCAAGAGGGGGAGCTCAGTCAGTGGCCAGCCATGGTGGAGAGAGGAGCTGCCAGCTGTTTTCCAGCTGGGGATTGGGTTGGGGGGGGTGGTGTGTCACTCCCTGCCAGGGTGGGGGTCCACTAGAGCACCAGGGCACAGTTTAAATGCCATATTCAGGGGATCAGAAATGGGAAGGGGGGTCTGCTAGACTACCAGAGAATTGAGTCACATTATTATACAAGGGGTCTGGAGGATGGGGGGGTTACACTAGACACCAGGGACAATTTTTTATATATTTTGGGTGGCTGATCGGGTGGGAGAAGGGACCATTAGCCACCAGGGATATATGTTTTTGCAAAACTGGATGGCGATCAGCCGGAGAAGGGACAGCTAGCCAGCAGAGAGGTATTTTGTTTTTCTACATGGGGCTGCGATCAGCAGGGTGAGAGATCGCTAGTCACCTGGGAATATTATTATTATTTTGGACAGGGTTTTGGGTTGTGGGACTACTGGACACCAGGGATATCTTATGTTTGTCATATTGAGGGCAGGATCAACTAGCACCAGGGAATAGCTGTAATTTGTTTAACTATCAGGCGGCAATTGGTGACCAGGAGACCACTAGCACCAGACAATAATTGTAATTTTTTAATTATCAGACCACTAGCAATTGGCAACTGGGGGGGGGGGGAACCAATAGCACCAGGGAATAACTGTAATTTTTTTAACTATTGGACTGGGAATCAATGATCAGGGGTAGGGGGACCACTAGCACCAGGGAATAATTGAACTTTTTTTACCTGTCAGACTGGCGATTGGCAATTGGTGGGCAGGGGCATGTTCAATTCCATGCAGCCCATTCAAATGGGCCCATAATGGGTATGCAAATAGCCTCCTAGCACCTTACATGCCCAATGGGATCATTTGCATGGTTGTTTTCGTGAATGCCAAATAGTGCACCACCACTATTCATTATGAGGCCATTCCCTGAGATGCGGGTCCTGGAGGAGCAAATGGGGTTAGAGGTAGTGGTAATGGGGTTACCACTGACTTACTCTAGCCACTACTCCTTATCCACTTGCCTGAACTTTATTTATTACCCTACACTATTGTGTGACTGAAATGTTTTTGACACCCTACCTTGGAGTGGGCATCTCTTATTTTCCATTTTCTAGCAATCCTATTGTATCTACCTTATTCTGTGTGTGATATGCTTCCCTCCCACTTGTAGTATGTTTACTACCTTCAGATATCTTCCCTGTTGATGGCTATAGACTGTAGACTGTAATCAGTAATGTGTTATCTCCTTGCTAAGGTAAGAAGATAACAGTGATGTTTTGGCTCCTTACCTTGGTCTGATGTCCTCCCCAGCAGTGCCTCCTGCGGATTGTCACCTATCTGCTATTGCTCTGAGGGCAGATTTTCCACTTCTGCACTGTCCCACTCATGAACAAGGATATGAGCATGATGAGGCAGTCTGGGTATTGCCCCTTTTTTCTCCTTTTCCTGTTTCCTAGTGTCACTCAATTGCCTGTCCCCACTAATTATCTGCCAACTCCATCTCCCCAATCACACACTTGATTCATGGGGCTTTCTTAATCTACTCACTCCCAAGATTAATTTCCTAAGTTATGTTCCCCACACAACCTCTTACAAATGTAAAGAAAATTCTCAAAGTGTCCCAAACACTGACTAAAAATCACTTTTCTCCACCTACCCATGTATGTATGGAGAAAAAAAAATATATATATATATAATAATAATGCTTTATTTATTTAGCAGAATTCTAAAAATCAAAGCACTGTAAATACTTAAAAACATCATAGAGCAAAACAACTCAGCTTAAAAATTATTTACAATATAATTTAGTTATGTCAATTAAAATGATCCCAAACTCCCATATTAAATACTAAATGCCTGTTTAAACTAATATGTTTTCAGGCCTATTTTAAAGTTCTCCATGGTCCTGCACTCTTTAATCTGATGAGGTGGAGGGTTCCACAGGGATGGGGCACCAAACATAAATGCCTGGGCCCCAGATGTTTTCAACCATACCTTGGGAACCTCTAACAACTCCTCATCAGTTGAGCAGTGAGGATGGCCAGGGCTGTAGGGAGTCAGAGGCTCTTGCAGGTAGCTTGGACCCAGTCCGTGCAGGGCTTTATAGGTCAGAACAAAGACCTTGAAGGTGATCCGGCACCATATAGGCAGCTAGTGCAGATCGCACAGCACGGGAGTAATATGACTTGAACGAGAGGTCCAAGTCAACAATCATGCCGCAGTATTCTGCACTAGCTACAAGTGATGGATATCAACCCCTGGAAGCCCCAGGTAGAGGGAGCTGCAGGCGCAAAGTCACAAGGGTGTGGATCAACACAGGCAAATCACTGAATGGAACAAGGTGCTTAATTCTGTCGATGTTCCTAAGATGATAAAAGGAAGACTTGATGACTGCCAACACCTGTGCACGCAGTGTTAGCTCATCGTCAAGAACCACCACATCGTGCACTTGTTCAGAGGAAGATAGCTGTACACCCTCAAGCCAAAGCCCAGAGGGTAAACCCACTACCAACCTTTCTATCCGGTGACCCAGATCTGCCACCAACACCTTATTCGTCCCGGAATTTAATTTCAATCAGCTGGATTTCATCTAGTTATGGATTTCTGCCAGACAGCTGTTAAACGTTGAGACTGTACTATTCTGATCAGTGCAAAAGACAGATAGAGCTGGGTATCATCAGCATAGCAGTGAAACCTCAGCCCATATCATCTTACAATGTCACTGAGGGGCAGCATAGACACTGCGAACAACATAGGGAAGGGCACCGAGCCCTGAGGGACTCCACAAGGCAGAGAGAATGAATCAGAGGAAAAAAGCCCCAACACCACCCTCTGAAATCTGCCTGCTAGGAAAGATTGAAACCATCTGAGAACTGGACCAGTCAGGACACAGATAACCTTCAGGCACTCAAGCAGCACCCCATGGTCCACAGTGTCAAATGCTGAGGAGAGGTCAAGAAGCACCAAGATAGAAAGGCGTTTCTGATCTCTCGCCAACAGGAGATCATTGAGCACATGAACCAGAGCGGTCTCGGTACTGTGTCTTTTCCGGAAATCAGACTGGAGAGGATCATAGATGTCGTGGATGGTAAGATGGTTCTCCAGTTGCAGTGCAACCACTTTCTCAATTATCTTCCCAACAAAGGGAAGGTTAGAGATAGGTCTGTAGTTAGCACAGCAGTTAGGGTCCAAAGCAGCTTTCTTAAGGAGTGGTGTCACCACTGCCTCCTTCAGGGAGCTAGGGAACTCACCTGAATCTAAGGAGCACCACACAACCTTTGCAAGGACCTGGCCGATGGACTCCATACACTTCAATAATAGGCGTGTAGGGCCTGGATCCAAACTACAGTATGTTGGCTGCAAATTCTGGACAATTCGCAGGATGTCCATGATCTCTAGCCTGTCGAAAGATATCCAAGAAAACCAAGGTGGTGACTGCCACCTTATCCGCAAAGAATTGAGTGAACTCATCACACTTAACTTGTGAAAAAGCACATCGAACCTGTAGACAGGTTGGGTTGCACAACCTGTCCATGATTTGAAAGAGCTGAGCCAGTCGATTCTGAGCAGCAGCAATCTCACCGGACAGGAACTCTGTCTTATGTGTGATTGCTGATTGATAGCTTTGATAATGATCTATCAATCGGCATCAAGAGTCAATTTCCACCAGCAACACTCTAGCCTTCATCCTACTCATCTCAACTCCCTCAAGGTCCCATCAAACCAAGGGGACTGAGGGTGGGGAGAGAGAGGGCGAACATGGACTGGGGCGATAGAAGCCAGAGCTTCAGTGACAGCCTTATTTTAGACTTGAACTAGACTCTCTGGATCCTTGCCTACCCCTAAGAATCCTGATAGGTCTAATACTGCCAGTCAGCCTTCTGGGGTCACATCCCTCAATAGGTGATATCTGACCATCTCCACAGGGGCAGACCTATGAGAGAGAGCCTGGAAATTGAACCTTACTGTGTGGTGATCAGACCATAGGACTGGTTCCACCACCAAGTTGGAGGTCTCGATCCCCAGGAGGAAGACCAGATCAAGTGAGTGACCGTGACTATATAGTGAGGATATCATGTTTATCCCCACTTTAGGTCCCCATGGTCAAATTTATCCACACCATAGGTAGTGACTGGCCAGAACCACCAGCACGTGCCACCAGCTGCACCAATCACTTTAAAAGTTTCATTTTCAAAACCCATCAGCAGCATGAACAGCACATAGCAATTTGAAAAACCCTGCTCACTCATACACCAACTCCATCAAAGAACTTTCACTTTCAGCTCTAGCTGCCATGGAGCTTTATTGTTCATAAAATTGTCCAATTTCAATAATAAAACACACTTTCTAGCTCCATCCTTCTTCCTGCTCTTTCCATTATGTCATAAACATATCTAGGGCCACTCATAACCAACCTTGTTCCACCCAACTTCTTATCACTGACCCGTCCCCTGATCAGCACTCCATGAATCAGCTGCTGCAGCTTGAAGGCACTTTCCAGGCAGCTGAACCCCCCCCCCCGGTATGTCAGCCTCTTCACCACGCCACATCCCCTGGATTATCACAAATCTGCATCAAATATGACGGTGGACTGATGCATGTAACAGCATCAGTTGCGTCAAATGACGACTGTAACCATTCAGCCATCCTGAAGCAGCGCTCTGCTATCCTGAATAATGGAATTGAAAAGAAGCAATGGAAATTAAGGTACAAAACACAATAAGTATGTGAAACAAAACCAAGAACATTGCATAAACTGAATATGCCATGGCTTAGATATAATAATACATTTTATTTAATATAGCGCCTTTCACACTTCAAGGCGCTGCACAGTAAGCTAAAAACAATAAACAATAAATACAGATAAAAATCAGAGGAATTCAGGGTACGCTTTTCCCCACAAATAGCTCTTCGGTGCCTGCTTAAAGCATCCCACTGTCCTGCACTCCTGTAGCTGACGGGGCAGAGAATACCAGAGGGTAGGTGCCACAAACCTGAAGGCACGCTCACCAGATGACTTTAAACCTACCCTCAGAATCTCCAGCAACCCCTCATCAGCTAAGCGGAGCTGTCGCAGGGGGGTGTAACAAACCAGGAGCTCTTTCAAGTAATCAGGACCCTGTCTGTGTAGGACTTTGTAGGTCAATAGACCTACCTTAAAGGTGATCCTCCACTGGATAGGCAGCCAGTGCAGATCGCGCAGCACAGGGGAAACATGAGTTCTTCTCGAAGCCCCAGTCAACAAACATGCTGCAGCATTCTGCACTAGCTGCAAGTGGTGGACATCAACCCCAGGAAGCCCTAGGTAAAGGGAGTTGCAATAGTCAAGACGCGATGTCACAAATGCATGGACCAAGACAGGCAGGTTGCTGGACGGAAAAAGGTGTTTGATCCTAGCAATGTTCCTAAGATGGTAAAAGGCCAGCTTGATAACCACCAACACCTGATGATGAAGGGTCAGGCTATCGTCAAGCACCACTCCTAGGTCTCGCACTTGTTCAGAGGCGAGAATTTGTGCCCCCCCCAGGACTAACCGGAGGGGACCTCAGTCCTCAACCCCTCTGTCCTATGACCCGGGTCTACTACCAAGACCTCAGTCTTTCCTGGGTTCAACTTTAAACCACTGGCACTCATCCAATCTTGGATTTCTATGAGACAGCTGTTCAGTACTGAGATAGCACTAACCTGGTCAGGGGCAAAATACAGATAGAACTGGGTATCATCAGCATAGCAGTGAAACCTCAGTCCATACTGTCTTACAATGTCTCCAAGGAGCAGCATATACACTACAAATAACATGGGGGACAGCACCGAGCCCTGAGGTACCTCTCCATTCAGCAAGAAAGCCTCAGAGGAAAAAATACCCGAGACAACTCTCTGCGTTCTACCAGGGAGAAAAGATGTAAACCACCTGAGAACTGATCTCGACAGCCTGCAGATGGACCTCAAGTGCTCGAGCAGAACCCCATGATCTACAGTGTCAAAGGCTGATGATAAATCAAGGAGAACCAAGATGGAGCGGTGTCTCCGATCTCTCGCCATCAGGAGATCACTGAGCACCCGAACCAGAGCAGTCTCAGTACTATGCCTCTTACGAAAACCCGATTGGAGAGGTTCATATAAATTATGGATGGTTAAATGGTTTTCCAGTTGGGCTGCCACAACTTTCTCAATAACCTTCCCCACAAAAGGAAGGTTAGAGATGGGACTGTAGTTTGCTAGGTTCTCCGGGTCTAAAGAAGCTTTCTTCAGGAGGGGTGTCACCGGACAATCCGAGCTAAGACCAGGCATATGATGTCACTACAACTCAAAATCAGGGAGGTAGGGCTCAGATCTAACCTACAGCAAGTGGGATGCATCCCCTGGATAATCCTCATAATATCCACTAACTCCGGCAGATCAAAGGTACTCCAGGAAACTCCGGGCTCTGCGACACAACACCGACCAAGAGCATCCCCCATAGAGAGAAGTTGGTGGCACTCCTGCCTGATGTCAGCCACCTTATTCACAAAGAAATGAGTGATCTCATCACGTTCCTTTTGTGAAAAGACTCGACAGAACTGCTGACTGGCTGGTGTTGCACAGCCTGTCAGCCGTTCTGAAGAGTTGAGCCGGTTAGTTCCGTGTGACAGAAATCTCCCAGGACAGGAATTCTGCCTTCTTAAGGGAAATTTCTGTTTGATAGAGTTTATAATGTTCTAACAAAATAAGGTGGTCGGCATCTAAGGCTGTCCTCTGCCAATGACGCTCTAACCTATGCCCCTGTCTCCGCAACTCCCTAAGAGTCCCATCAAACCATGGGGCCCCAGGGTGAAGCGGAAGGGGGTGAACTTGGGCAGGAGCAATCAGATTGATAGCTGAAGAGTCGGTCCTATTATAGGCTGCAACTAACTGCTCAGGATCTGTGCTGGTCTCATCCAACAGCGAGAGGTCCATCACCACCATCAGGTCTTTGGGGAACACATCCTGTAAAGGGTGATAACTGACCATCTCCACAGGGGTCGACCTACCCAGGGGGGCTGAAAAATTGAACCCAACGGTGAAGTGGTCGGACCAACCTACCGGTTCCACCACCAAGGCGGAGGCCTCAATCTCCAGGAGGAAGACCAAATCAAGGGAGTGACCACCATTGTGAGTAGCTGAGGAAACAACCTGTGTGAAGCCCAGAGATGTCATCACATGGAGGAAGTGTCGACCAAAAAGCGAGTATTCGTCATCGACCCAGGCATTAAAGTCACCCAGTACCATCAATCAGGGTGACTCCAATGCCATGTCGGTGACAAAGTCTGCTACCGCCTGCAGAAATAGCTTCTCATCACCTGGTGGATGGTAGATGAGGGCTATCCTGCACCCCACACCAGCTACCACAGTACACTCGAATGACCTGGCCTCCTCAACTGATACACCAATTAGGCCCAATTCGGTCTTGAAACAGACCGTGACCCCCCCCGTGGTCCAATCTCTGGTGATGTATAACCATGTACCCGGTGGGGATAGCTGCCTCCAAAATAGGGGCAGCATTCCCATCTAACCAGGTCTCGGTAATGCAAACCAGATCTGCTGTACCCACAAAATCTGCAATAAGAGCAGTCTTTCTGCAAACAGATTTGACATTGCTTAACAGCGCCCGAGTTGGACGAGGCTGGTGAGCTGTCCCAACAACTTGGCCTCCCAAAACGGAGGTGCCCTTGGGAATGAAAACCAGAAAAGGTTCACCATGTTCCAGACTCCATTTTGCCCCTGGGCATCTTCTAGTCTTAATCACCCCAAAGGGAAAGTGTCACTCATTTGGGCTCCACTGTCCGCAACCATGCACCCACCCCCGACACCCACCCCTGCGAGCAATCCCCAATGCTCAACTGTTCAGAGCAGTTGCGCACTACACAACCGAGATGCGCCGGTGCAAGTACAGAATTGCACCACAGAGCCATATTCAACCACAGCGGATGCACCGTGCAGGTCACAGTGTACCACGGCACAGATGTAATGAATGCAGCACAAGTGTAATGAGTCATACCCATAAATAAGTAGCACAATGGCATATTCAGATGAAAACCAAGACACAAGTCAGGAGCAAACCACAGGCTGCGCCAGTCGGACTTGAACCTATAAAAACATGTTCAAACACACACACACACAGCAGATGCACAACCCAGAGCCCAATACAGAGCATCATGGATGCTGGTCCATTTATCATGCAGCAGGTAATGAGGGGGTATGAGGAGGAGGGAGGAACAGCAACATGGCCACCGAAGAGCCCCTTGGTGGTATGCCCAACATAAACGGTACCATGCCTGCCTCACCTTTGAGGACTATAGTGATGTGGAGATCATGGGCCAGTACTGCCTAAAAAGGGCAATTCTGAGGCAGCTCTGTGAGCTGTGCAATGATGAGCTACAGGCACCCACCAGGCGGAGTCATGCCATGTCTGTGGAGACCAAGGTGACAGCAGTGATGTGCTTGCTCACCACGGTACCTTCCAGAGACCAACGGGTGCCACCACAGAGATCACCCAGTTGGCCACATCCCACCTTCTCACACAGGTCCTCAACACTATGCTGCCACACACTTCGGAGTTCATACGATTCCCGAGCACACAGGCAGAGCGTACAGCAAACATACAGGATTTTCACAGGGTGGTATGCATGCCAGGCATGATAGGGGCCTAAGACTGCACCCAATTGGCAATATGCCCACCACCTGGCCCGGAAGGGGCAGCATATATGAACAAGAAGGTATACTCCTGCATCAACTGACCGGTGGTGTGCAATGCCACGGGGCTCATCACTAATGTCTGTGCCACACACCCTGGGAGTGTACACAACACCTACATCTGGTACAGTTCAATCCTGTGCCAGATATTAGAGTGTGGGGATATCCCCATGGGGTGCCTGTTGGGTAAGCAAGGCATGGGGACGGATGTGGGTGCAGCAATGCTGAGAGACACAGACAATGATGGGGGGCAGGAGGCAGAGGGCAGCAGGGGTGAGGGGGTTGCACAAGCAATGCACAGTGATAACCATATCCTCTCCCCACACAGGTGACAGTTCATACCCACTAAGGCCCTGGCTGCTCACCCCCTACCGGCGACCATCCTGCAGAAGACAGATACAACGATGTACACACTGCCACACACAATGTCAACAAGTGTGTCTTTGGTGTGCTCAAGATGTGGTTCTGTTACCTAGACAGGTCAGGTGGTGCCCTACAGTACAGCCCATCGAAAGCCTATGGCCTATTCCTGCCCTGTTGCATGCTGCACAACATGGCCATTGACCGTGGGATATTAGTCCAGGATGATGGCGACAGCTGTGGGAAAGACATGGATGATGGGCTAGAAGAGGGTGTGCAGCCGCCTATGGTGAGGTGGGACCCCAGGCTGGTGGTGGAGAACAGGTGACACAAGGCCACCATCAAACAGGAGCATTTTGGAGATCACAGGTAAGTGGAATGACACACGTGCTGGGCCTGCACAGACCACCACCTCACCCACAGAGCTGAATGGGCACATAGGGATGCATGCAGTGACACAGGCACACACAGCATGCATGGTGAATGCAGAGCCACACTGACACATACAGCACACTGCACAGGCACAGGCACACACACATGGGCTGCAGGACATGGCATGGATCAGATGCATGGTTCAACACAATCATGGGGGTGGAGGCTTGAGAACACGACCGGGTCCTCGCTGGGGTGTAGAGCTGGCCAAACAAGGTTGTGCTGGGGGTGTCAGGGATGGCCACATCAGAGCCCGGCATCAGCCTTGCAGGGGTCGCCAGATGCTGGGACCGTGGTATTGAAGTAGAACTGCGGGGAGTCCTATGTGCATGGCCATGCACAATGGATGCCAGTGATGCAAATCCAGCTGCAATGGTACCAGTCATGCAGTCCAGCAATGCGGTCATGGCCTCCTGCAGCTGGTGAATCTCATCAATGAGCTGCACATGTCCACTGTCCTGCCTTTCGGCCAGCTGATGCACCTCAGCCCGCAGTGCACAGATCTCTGTACCAAGCAGCGCCTGGCTGTCTATGGATGCCTGCAGCAGCAGGGTGTGCTCAGCCAGCCTGTTGGCATCCTGCACATCCTGGGACAGATGCCAGCTTGCTGGGGGTGATGCAGCATGCTGGTCAATGCCCCTCTTTGGTGGACACTGCACAGGAGGGTAATGTGGCTATCAGCACAGCAGAGGCAACCCCTGTGGTGTGCTTCCCGGTGGTCACTATATCCTGCTGCAACTGTCCATCCATCTGCTGGTCCATACACCCGCAACAGCAGTCCCCCCACCAGGCACAGTGGTGGCACCACACACCACTGTGTTGCCATTGACAGTGGGCAGCTGTGTGGCCACTGGTGCAACACTGAACCCTGACAGTGCCTGCGACCATCCCTGGACCCTGGCTGACACCACATGCCCCACGCTGTCCAGGATCAGTGTCATATCATCATCAAAGTTGGATGCACTGCCCAGCTGGGTGCCTGTGCACAGCACAGGTAGGCACTCACCCAGCAGGAGCTCAGGCAGTGCATCGCCTGACTCCAGTCCCAGGATGTCCAGCAGCTCCACACTGTCACATCATGGTTGGTTTCTGTCCCAGACTCCCCATAGACATTGATGGCACCACCTTCTCTGGTCCCTTGCTGGCATCCTCCTCCTCATCCTGTACCACTCTGTGGAGACATGATGGCACTGGAAAACAGAAACACAGAGTCAGTGGAGGTGTAGCACCCATGCAGGCAGGTCCCATGACCAGGGGTCCACGCTGCCATCCACCAGTGTGCTGTGCTCAGCTGCATGCCTCACCCACAGCCACGCAGCAAGGTGGCAGGCCTGCCTGCATGGTACTGCCCATACCCCCCATGCATGGTGTATGGTGACTCACCATGCTGTGAGGGTCTGCCACCCATCTGGAAACCATTACCAGGAATGCCCTTTATGGAGGCACGGCTGATGGTTGCCACCACCAGCTCCTCCGTTGCCATCAGTGCTGGCGCGGTGGGTGGTCTGCTACCTGTCCTACTGTGTGATGCCCTGATGGCTGCCATTTTCTCTTTAATATGATGTTTGTCCATCCCCACCTTCTTCTGGCACTCCTGGGCACTTCTCTGGTGCCTGTCATGTGCATTGACATAGGTGGCCACTGCATCCCATCTGGCCATCCTGTCCTGTGCTGTGCCCATGGCACCACTCAGCAGGGCCTTCCTGTCGAGGTAGGCCTTGAACAGGGTCTGCTGCTCCTCTTTAGTGAAATTGGGCCTCTGCTTCCATGCAGGCCCTCGCTCCTCCTCTCCCTCAGTCTCAGACATCATGCTACCTGTGGACAGTGACAGAAATGGATGTCTGCGGCAGCATGTCACAGAAAGGTGCTCTGTTGTACTGTAGGTATGGACCTCTCATTCCCAGCATTATCATCCCCTTACCAAACTGGCTGCAATACTGGTCCATGGCCTGTGCAGCGGCATGATGCTTTTCAAGTGCAATGCATGCAAATGAGCCTGTGTGCAATGGTAATGAGCTGCTCATGATCCCGGTTGCACCATGCATAGCCTAATGAGGTGATTTCATATGGCAAGTGAATATCATGCTTTTGCGCCATGCCCAAGCACGATGCACCAGAGCAATCACGCGGATCAAGTCCAGCACATGCGCAGTGCATGGGCTTACAGTGCACATGTGCTCACCTGTGTGCACTGGCCTATCACTCAACCATATGCAGTGCACAATATGCCGCCATTGCACATGTGGTGCTGGTCACCTATCGTGCAACTGTGTGCATCATGGCACAATGGCTTATGGCGCAGCTGCTCTGGAGGTGCTATGCCGCATACAGCACAGGGCAGGGTCATGTGCAGCATTGTGCAGGGTTGCACCTTGTGCCATCAGGATTATGGCCATGACCCCGTGCACCCGTCAGGCCATGCCACTGTGTGCTTATGTGGTGCTGCACAATATTCTACCACAGTACATGCCATTCGTGCATCCACATGCTGCGTGGTCATGTACAATGTTATGCTATTGTGCAACATCCTCAGGCTGCACCATGTGCATGCTGTATAGGCTGCAACACTTCCTACAGTTGGGTTGCATTTGAGCCATGCCAGGCACTGTAAGCACGTGCCGGGCAGTAAACTGGACAGAGGCAGAGATGTGCAACCTGGTTGCACTGGTCAAGCCTTATGTGCCCCAGCTTCTTGAGCAGGTGCCCTTACAGCAGCCAAGGACACAGGTGTGGTCACCTATAGTCACTGTCCTCGAACGCTGCATGGGGGTGCTATGCACCACCAAGCAGTGCGGGCACTGCTATGGGGACCTGCAGAGGAGAGATCCCAGATGGCTGCAATGACTCCAGGCATGGGTGCAGCATGGCGCTGTGCCACAGCCAGGTTGGTATTCCCATGCATCGTTCATGCCTGTGGTGTACCTGTACTAGGTGTCCAGATGTGCAGCATGTGCAGCTGCTGGGGGGGCAGCCACAGTTCTGGCGGTCACTGCATGTCCTGCATGGGCAACATGTGCAACGCTGTTGTGTGTGTTGCAGTCGTGCAGGTGCCAGGGCCAAAACGCAGGTGGTGTCCTGTTCTGTGCCATGCCAGCTGTGTGCCAGGGGTGCATGTGTGCATGACTGTCCTCTCATGTCCACATCTCTCTCATCCATCCACAGGTCCAGAGGACCACTGGAGGATCAGGACAGCCACGGACATCCAGCGAGGTAATGGGATGGGTGCTGGGGCATCAGTACAGCAACAGCCAGGTAAGCATGTTCGCACTGCTGTACTGTGCATTTGTGTATCACTGTAGGTTGCAGAGTTCCAGCCATGGTCACTGCTGCCTTGTGTGGGCACTGACTTGGTGGGCACAAGGCCCAGCAGATGTGCCAGTGTTGCACTGCATGTGCGTGGACCGTGCCTGTATCCACTGTGCCACCGGGGGGGGTTGTGCGTATGGCATGCACTGTGTGTGTGGCCACAGGTGCCTGTAGTCCACGTCATGTGCCTTGCATGTGCACCAGTGCTCCCACTGCGCGGCCCTGTGTGTCTGTCCACAATGGTGTGGTCAGGGCCCCTACTTTTCTGTGGCACAGTGGGACCAAGTTCTGCGGCAAGACTATCATTTGCCGCAGAACTTCTGCGGCGGTGGTTTGTAATTTCTGCAGAAGTTCTGCGGCACTAACAAACAACCACATCACAGTGTCAGCTTGTCATCCTGACTTCACTTTCATGACAGTGGTTATAGCAATCAGGATGGTGGAAAGCACAGTAACACTAATTCAAAAATAACAGACTTGCAAAGATAATGTTATGCCTAAAAAAGCAAAACAAATGTCTCTCCCTTAAGGTCCTAGCCTGTTGCATAAATGAGATATGCAGAGGGGATCTTATGTGATAAATAATGTATTTCTATATGCATGCTATCTATCCCACTAATGAGGTTTCCACTGTCTATCACTTATATATTTATATGTGCTTTCTACACCACTCATGAGGTTCCCACTGTGTATCACTTACAGTGGCGTGAAAAAGTATTTGCCCCCTTCCTGATTTTCTCTATTATTGCATATTTGTCACACTGGATGTTTTCAGGTCTTTAGAGAAAATGTAATATTAGATAAAGGGAACCTGAGTGAACAAATAACACTTTTTTTTTTTTTTAATTTCACTTATTTAATGAAAAAAAGTTAACCAACACCAACTGGCACTGTGTGAAAAAGTAATTGCCCCCTTATACTTAATAACTGGTTACGCCACATTTAGCTGCAATGACTGCAACCAAACACTTCCTATAATTCAATATCAGTCTTTCACATTGTTGTGGAGGAATTTTAACCCACTCTTCCTCGCAGAACTGCTTTAATTCAGTAACATTTGGTAGGTTTTCGAGCATGAACTGCTCATTTCAGGTCCTGCCACAGCATCTCTATTGGGTTTAAGTCTGGACTTTGACTAGGCCACTCCAAAACTTTAATTTTACTTCTTTTTAGCCATTCTGATGTGGACTTGCTTTTGTGTTTTGGATCATTGTCTTGCTGCATGACCCAACTACGCTTCAGCTTCAGCTGAAGGAAGGATGACCGGACGTTCTCCTTAAGAATTTTCTGGTACAGAGCAGAATTCATGGTTCCTTTAATTATGGCAAGTCATCCAGGTCCTTAGGCAGCAAAGCATCCCCACACCATCACACTACCACCACCATGTTTGACTGTTGGTATGGTGTTCTTACTGTGGAATGCTGTGTTTGCTTTACGCGAGACATTATGGGATCCATGTCATCCAAAAGTTCCACTTGGACTCATCTGTCCATAGAACATTTTCCCAAAAGGCTTGTGGATCATCCAGGTGCTTCTTGGCAAATGAGAGACAGCGTTTATGTTCTTCTTAGTTAGCAGTGGTTCCGCCTTGCTACTCTCACATGAAGCCATTTTGCCCAGTCTCTTTCTGATTGTGAGTCATGAACACTGACCTTAGCTGAGGCAAGAGAAGCCTGCAGTTCTTTGGATGTTGTTTAGGATCCTTTGAGACTTCCTGGATGATTTTACGCTGCGCCCTTGGAGTAATTTTGGCAGGCCGCCCACTCCTGAGAAGATTCATTACTGTTCCAAGTGTTCTCCATTTGGAGATTATGGCTCTCACTGTGGTTCGATAGAGTCCCAGAGCCTTAGAAATAGCTTTGTAACCCTTTCCAGACTGATAGAGGACAACACATTTTTTTCTGATCTTTTCAGGAACTTCCTTTGATCATGGCATAATGTGCTTGTTGAATCTTTGTGCTGGTAACATGACTCTGATGGTAAGGGTCAAAATAAGTGAGGTTTATATTGAGCAGGGCTGACTGTAATCAAGCCTGGCTGTGTGTTCAATCAGCTGACTCTAATTATCCCTTTAATTGGGCTGATTTAACTAGGGCAATTACTTTTTCACACAGTGCCAGTTGGTGTTGGTTAACTTTTTCATTAAATAAATGAAATAAGTAAAAAAAAAAAGTGTTATTTGTTCACTCAGGTTCCCTCTATCTAATATTATATTTTGCCTAAAGACCTGAAAACATCGAGTGTAACAAATATGCAATAATAGAGAAAATCAGGAAGGGGGCAAATACTTTTTCACGCCACTGTATATATTTATATGCAATCTGTAACATACATACAAAAGTGTGTGTGTGTGTGTGTGTGTGTGTGTGTGTGGTGAGAGAGACAGATACTGTATGTGTGTCTATATATATATACTGTATACATAAAGTTGAACCAGCACAACATTCTGTGGTGATTTGCATATGCAGCCCATGATGCTTTGCATTGTGTGGGCATGTGTGATTTTGTATTTTATATATATGTAATATATATATATATATTTTTTTAATTTCCATGAACTTGCATTGTCATTCATACAGGTCCCATTGGAAATGGAATAAAGGAGTTATTGCAAAACTCATTTTTCATGTCAACCTGCTTTCCCTGACACACTGCGTAACACCATCAGGCCATGACATGCATGTGAACCGATAGTGAGATAGTGCTCTCCAGCCCATCACAATGTGTCCACCATGTGACAGAACACTGCACCATACCTTCCCAGGCTCCGAGCAGTGATGTGTTCCACCAATCCTTGTGCCGCCCAGCCAGCTCCCAGAGCAAATCTCTGAACCTGAGTTGCCGGCACGGAAACACAGCATGCTACCCTTTGGCCCAACAGTTGTCCCTGCACACAACATTTCTCCATAACTTTTAGGTGATTCTGTCAACCAATGACGATATGTAATCAATAACCCTGGCAAAAATGCATACAGTGCAATTATTAATTAACAGGTCTATTCTTTCAACAGGTCTACACATTATTATATTTCACCTTTCTGGGCATAATTACTTTATTTTTCTTGAAAATGACAGTTAAATTCATTTTACCAGTTATTCATTTCAGATGGCATCTCTATACCTTAAAGGCAAAAATAGGTTTGTACAAAGTGAGGTATGGACTTAACAGGTCTGTGCTATTGACAAAGTTTTGTTTATGTTGGCCCTAGTGCAATAATGTAAGACTGAAAATTGTATTAGGCTGTAGTGCAGGTTGAGCAACTATCACCATGCATGATGTGCTGTGCCACCGTCTCTGGCAGTGGGAGCTGTGGTAGACAAGTGACTATTCATTTCTGTTGCAGAATGCAACCATTCCATTAACTAATGTATGATGTTATAGCAAAGATAACATCACATTCTGAGCATATAGGGGGTTTTTGGATATAAAAAGAGGGGAAGGGAAACAGATTCTATGGATAAAAAGAAATATTAATAAAAAACTCACCAAGAAGAGTGAATTGTGTGGCTCCGCAGAAGTTCTGCAGTAGATTGTAAGTTCTGTGCAAAATTCTGCGGCCGCAGAATTCTAGGGGCCTTGGGTGTAGTGTGCTGTGTGGATGGCAGGTGCGGCCCTCTGTGCACGGGACCTTGGTGGTCTGTCCACTGGTGTGTGCCTCCACTGTCCGGTGCACATGTTTGGGTGGGATGGAGCTCTGTCTGGCATGTCACTTATTGCCTATCTCTCCCTTCTCCTAGGTTGGGCTGGAGTACAGCCATGGAGGAGGTCAAGGTGGATGGTGAGGGCCCTCTTTGTCATACTGAACCAGCAGCAGAAGATGACGTCCATGATGGCACGAATGGTCTGCCTGATGTGGCACCACCTGAGGGCAACAGTGGCCATGAGGAGGGACCTAGGATGATTGGAGGCATTAGCCTGCCCTGGTACAATTGGGGCCACGGTCTGTGTTTGCCCTGTCCTTCCCCTGTTGCCTTGCCCATCCCCACATCCCACTGTACAGCCCCAGGAAACTATCTCCCACTTCCCGTGACCCTTCACCTTGCAGTTTTTTCTGTTATGTGCATAGTTGCCCTGTTGGCTCTGTTTTGTGTTTTGTTTCTAGCAAACTATTTTCTTTGCTACATCTTCTGTGTCTGTGTTTCCTTTGCACGTGGAGTGTGGAGCCATGCTGCAGGTGTCTGTTGAGCTGTACTTGGGTGTGTCCCTGGTGCCCCACTGCTGTCCCCTTGGGGTGCTGCTCATGTATGCACCGGACATGTGTGCCTGTGTACCTGTCCTGTGCATGTCCCTGTGTGGAGGATGTCGTGCTGGCCTGTGTCTGCTCCTGAACCTTGTGTCCTTTTCTGCCTGCACTGCCCTTTTTTCCACCTGTTGTGCTGGCCACTACTGGTGTGCCCTGCATTGCTGTGCCCTTCTGCACTCCAGATGGCTGCCTATGTGCCCCTAGGTGGCTTATGCCTCCCTCACCCCTGGGCCACTGTTCTCTGTTTCTGTGTGTTATCCTGGCACCAAGGCCATGCCCCCCCTGCAGCACAGCCTGTTGGGTATGTATTATGTTGCTCTGCAGTTGGTGTGTTGGCAGTGCAGGTGTGTTGCTCTGGTGCTTTTGCCACTGTTGGTGGCCCGGGGTCCTGTTTCTGCCTTCCCCTGGTGCCCTGTGGTGCTTCCAGGACAGTGTGCCCCTGTTTTCTGTGGTTGGCTGTGCTGGTGGGGTACTGTGCCCCTGTGCCCCTGTGCAGCCCTGCCAGTGTGTCTCTGTTGCCTGTTGCCCTAGCTCAGCCCACTAGGTTGTGTGTTCTGACCTTGTCCAGTGTATTCCTGGTTACACCAGAGCATCTGTGGTTGCACTGTAGTACATCCTTACTATATTCAGCCTGCCTTGCATCAGAGCATGTCAGTGGGACATCCTCTGAATATGGCATCCTTTGTCACATGGCACATCTGCATTGTGCTGCGCCATCATTGCATACACCTTGGGCACATGTCTGAATATCTGGCCCCATGTCTTCTCTGAAAATTATAATGCATGGATGGTTCTCATAGCCTATTATAAAAAAAAATCATTTATTTCCCCATATCTATATATTTATATATGAGCTTTAGTACCTATGTTTGTTAATCCTGCCTCCCACTCCTCTGCCCCTTCCCCTCCCACCTATACTTTTGCAATGCCTTATCCCTCTTTCACTTATACTTAGACTCCCTTGTTTGTCTCCTATTGTAACTGTTGCTGATAGAACTGTAGGTTTATACATACCCTTGCTTGCTGTAATGCTTAACTGATGTATGGGTTATGGAATCCTGTATTTTTGTTGTTCTTCTATTTGTTATTCCAGTGCACTATTGTAACCTTTATCTTGTTTTTTTGTTATTTTTTTGTCATCTGTTCCATGCTTTGTTGTTTGTTACATTAGTTCCTGTGCCACAGTGTGTGGCCTGGGTCATGCCTGAAAATGGTCCCTGGGATCAGTGCACCTACCCGGTTACCAAAGTTATAAACAAATAAATATATATATATGATGGTAATGAAGGAATTTGTATACATTGAATTGACTTTTGATCTTTATTTAACACCCTATTTACATCTGTAATAAGCACAGTACTAGAGCAAAACCATAAAAAATCATATAATAAGCACCATGTTACAACATGTAATAAACAGTTAATTACAACATGTAATAATGACCCTATTACAACCTAACTACAAACAATTTCAACAGCCAATTAACATAACTTACATACAATCAATCAGTGAACATACAGTTATGCCCTATTAAACATCCACCCATCAAAAAATACTCAGATTTGTACTACAGCTACCAATATGGATGACAAACAAACCAACCTGGAGAGAGAAAAATTAATCAAGTGGCAGGAAAACCAGAATACACTGAGAAAAATAAAACTTTGATGTGAATCTGGCTAGGACAAAACCATGACTTTCTGGAAATCCCTACAAGTGAATTGGACAAACTATTACTGAACTGCATTTTTATATTTAAAGAGCAAGATAACTCAGAATATGAGCCAGGAACACCATAGGCATATTAGGAAGCATAAACAGGTTCAGTTACCCACATTATATTTACAGAAACAAGGACACTATTTTTCAGGAAACAATTAAAACAATGGTTGCCAAGCAAAAATTATTTTAAATAGATGGGAAAGGCAACTGACCCAATCAAGCACAGCCACTGACCCCTACTGAAATAGACATGTTTATACCCAAGTTGAATCCTTTGCATGCACTGTCCAACAGCCCTATTGCACTTGCTATTTTTCAATACTGACATACATTTTGCTCTCTGCACTATGGAGCAGTGCAACCTGAAATGGATGACATAAAACTCTGTAAGGATGTACAAGAAACAAAGTATTTGGAATATACTCTACAGCAAGACAAATAAAAACAAGAACTGGAGCAAACCCCAAAGACATTTAATTAATTAACCCAAAGTTATGCTGGAACACAGACAATCCTGAGAGAGGCACAGTAGCAGCATATGAAAAATAAGTCTCTGAGAGACCAGCAAAAATGATGACAGATGACTCCCCATTTCACCTCAACCTCAATATCAGGCAGAAACCTAACATGCCTTGGTTATGGTGTATGAAAACTGGGGCCAACAATGTGTGGAACATCATTAAATCAATAAAGGAAACAGTAGTACTACCTCCAAATAAAAGGATTACACATCACCTTACATGCAAAACTGCAGTTCAGATGCTGGTAAATTACAACATTCCTCTAAGTGGAATAGCTCAGATATTAGGCCACAGGAATTGTATTGTATTTATTCATTTGAAAAGGTTTCACCAGGAAAGACAACGTGAGCTGTAAAGAGCTCATTTCTAGAAACGTCCTGGGGAGAGGGGTTACAAAACGGGGGGATCAAGCAAAGGCATAGCAATCAAATACATAAGTACAACTCAAGTGCATAAATTGTAGTAATACACCTAAATTTACCTTCAATAACTACTCAGTCTCATCAGAAATCAAACAAAAATGATATCCACAATATTATCAACTGAAATATATTAAAAAAACACAGAGCAACTAGAGCACCAGCCACAGCCAGGCACCTCAACTGCATACCAGCATCAAATGAAAAGTACAGAAAGTCCAATAAAACAAAAAGTATACAAAGCAGCACAAATGCCCACCGGGGACGGCATTTTCCAACCACAAAGAATTCAACATCCCACAAGAAAGAAACCATACTAAGAGGAAGCAAGCATTTGTCAATGCTGGATGTTGTCCATTTGCATTGCTATTGTGTCAGGTCTTGATTGTACAAATTTTTATTCTGCATTTACACAGGATAGATTGGAAGATATGCAATGTCTGATATTCAGTGGTGTCCTGCTTTTACACATTTTAGATTTCATTTACCCAGGATAGGCCAGCCGAGAGTCAATATCTAATGTTCAGTGGACTCCCACATTTTGACCCCAAATTTCCAACTGTCTTTTTAGGACCTGACATTTACGATCAAGATAGGTGGAATTTTTAAAATCCAATCTGAAAGATGATTTCACATTGCGACTGCTAAAACAGGTTTTTGAGGGGATTTGAAAAATGACACCTGTCATGCTTAGGAGGTGGGGTAACATAACAGATTTGTTCAATATTTGGAGCCAAAATCTGCAAATATAAAGTTATGAGTAAATGTTAGAAACATTCAACGTTTCTTCATAACTTAATTGTTTTTTCACAGTGTGGCTCCGAATTTTCAAGATAGTCTTTTTATGACAACTCCTTCTGAACATGACAGGTGTCATTTAAAAAATAGTGACTCAGATATTGTTTCACACCACAAATGTAAAAACACATTTTGGCCAGGATTTGAAACATGACAGCTGTCAAGTTCATGAAGTGGTGTGAAACAATGGCATTGTTGAAAATTTAGGTTCAAAATATTGAAAATTACCAAAAGTACGAGTATGCATTGAAAAATTTCAGTGTACACCATACCTTTGTTGTGTTTTAATATTTTTACCCCAGATTGTCAACATTGCCTTCGTATGACCTCACCTCATGAACCAGGGCAGAAAAAATGTCTAAATCCTGCCCAAAAGGTGATTTTGTGCCACAAGTACGAAAACACATTTTGGCCAGGATTTGAAAAATGACAGCTGTCACATTCATGAGGTACGGTAGCTTGAAAAAATGGCTATGCTGTAAATTTGGTGCTAAAATATAAAAATGACCAAAGTTATCAGCTTGCATTGAAATATTTCAATGTACACTCTTAACTTTGTTGTTTTTTCAATATTTTTACTCTAACTTTTCAACATAGTCTTCTTATGACTCCATGAACTCATGAACAAGGCTGGGGAAAAGTTTTAAATCCTGCCTGAAAGGTAATTTCACACAGTGACCGTAAAATCACCTTTTGGAACAAATCTGCATAAGTTCACTGCCATTGTGCATGAGGTGGGGTCCCAACAAAGGACAGAGAAAAAATATTCAGAAATGACCAAGTTATGAGGACAAATTAAAAACCCACTGAAATACACTGAACCACATAGCTGATTTCCTCAGTTTCAAGGTCTGGCATTGAAGAGTGTAGACATGCCTCTGGTCTAGAGAGGATAATGGCATTGGATTCCCATAAATAAGTGATGGGTGGGGTGGTGGGTGTTGAATGGGAGGGCCAGGTAGAGGGAGGGTAACGGTGGCCATGGCCTTGCAGTGGCAACAGACATCAATAGTCATTTTTTTACAGGGTGTATAAAAATAAAATAAAAAAAAAGACTATGAGGGACATTTTTCATTATTTTAAGTACTAAAACTAGGGTTTGGGTACTCCAGTGTCAGTGTTATGTTTGGCAGCACTGGGGGTGGGCTCCCTAGTGTTGCACAATGAAAATGGGAGGGGAAGGGGTAATAGCCAGCACCAGGGACTGGGCACCCCATGTCAGAAAATTAAGAAGGAAGGGGAGGGATCGATTGAGGGATGTTTTTCTTTATTTCAGGTATCAACACTGGGGATTGGGCACCCCAGTGTCTGTGTTATGTATGGCAGCACCAGAGGTGGGCTCCCTTGTGCTGCACAGTGGAAATGGGTGAGTGGGAGGTACTAGCCAACTCTAGGAATTGGGCATCCCGGTGTCAGAAGGAATTGCTTTCAGTTGGGGGAGGACCACAGCAGGTTCATTATAATGATAATCAGCTCTGCTGCCTGGGTAGCATTATGCAGATCAAAGAAAGAGCTGCCCTATAAGTTGAGTGTCTCTTTTCTTTAAACTACATGAAGTTTCTGTCCAACAAGACCAGAACAGTGTCATGATCAGCCCAGCTGATGACTGGTCTGACCCTGTCAAGCCCCTTGTAGAGTGTCCTGCATTAGAGCAATAGTGACACACCTTTCGAGATCCACTATTATACCAATATGTTCACTTTGGCAAGCACAAACATAGAAAGACAATGGAAATAGCAAAATTCCAACATACACAACACATGGAAGCCACCACAAAACCAGCCTAGGAAGCCACCACAAACCACAGCCACAGTCACATGTACAGCAGAAACAAAAACACAGAAGCAGCAACTTGAAACACCAGCATCTACAGATCAAGCACTGCAAACACCTAACCAAGAAAATCCCACCATTCATCCCAGTAGGATGACTGCATGTGTACTACAATGGTGGAAAAAAGCTGAGCAACGTGTACCACTGAGTGAACAAACAGCAACATTTGATGAAGAAAGGGCATTTCTTTTCAGCAGTTGTAGAAACATAGAGCATAGAAACATAGAATTTGCTGGCAGATAAGGACTGCTAGGCCCATCTAGTCTACTCATTTTCCTACCTGTGTCGGCGGCCTCAAACCCTATTTGGTCCTCAACTTTAGTCTCTCTTACCCACCACTAGGATTTCCTTGTGACTATCCCATGCATTTTTGAATCCCCCCCACTATGTGAAAAAGATTTAGGGATATATGTTAATAATAAACTTACATCAAATGATCACTGTGTTAGGCTTGCATGACCAACAGACTTTTGAGGCAAATAAAATGCACTTTTGTTAATCTCACTGAACAATGCCTTATTCCATTGTATAGGGCATACATTAGACCATATCTAGACTATGGCTCCCCTTTCTGGAATCCAAACCAAAAAAAAAGACATAGCAATTCTTGAACAGGTTCAAAGGAGAGTAACTAGAATGATTCCAAGATTAACAAACTTGGATTATCAGAACAGATTAAAAACTACTGGTCTCTTCTTCCTTCAAACTAGAAGATTAAGAGGTGATATGCTTATGGTTTTTAATTTAATAAATTCACCAGATCTAATGGAAAATGTGGTCTAACACTCTCCAAAAGGAGACATGTTCCGAGACTGCATAATAAACAGCTTGAAGTAAAAACTTATAAAACCAGCAAAAGGGGAACTTTTTTCCAATAAGAGCATCCATTATATTGAACACCTTGACACAAGAATTGGTAGAGGCAACTAGTGCCACTGTCTTTAAAAACAAATCAGATGTTTGGTTGAGGGATAATAGATAAATAATGTCCCACATAGTGTGGGGAACAGTCTCAACGGGCTCTGGCCTTCTTCTGTTCTTTCATACCAAGTAAGTAAGTATGTTTGCTCCCACTACCTCTTGGTGTAGACTATTCCATGCATCCACCACCCTTTCTGTGAAGAAAAATTTTCTCACATTCCCCCTTATCCTGCCCTCCTCTAACCTCGTATCATGCCCATGGTTCTTGTACATCTCTTTTACTAAAAGTTGTCCCCCACCTGCACCTTGTTTATGCCCTTAAGATACTTATAGGTTTCTATTATATCTCCCTGCTTTCTCCTCTCTTCCAGTGCATACATATTTAGGTCCCTTAGTCTCTCCTCATACATCTTCTGGTGCAAGCCCTGCATCATTTTAGTTGCCCTTCTCTGAACCGCCTCCACCCTGTCTATGTCCTTACAAAGATGCAGCCTCCAGAACTGTGCACAGTACTCCAGATGAGGTCTTACCAGTATTTTGTTCAGTGGCATTACCACCTCCTTTCTTTTGCTAGTGATACCCCTTCCTAGACATGCCAGCATGCCACTGGCCCTCCTCACAGCCCTGGTGCATTGCTTAGCCACCTTCAGGTCTTCTGAGGTGATGTTTTCCAAATCCCTTTCTTCCTTGGTGACCGTTAGTACCTCCCCACCCATCTAGTAGCTTTCCCCAGGGTTCCTGCACCCCAGGTGCATGACTTTGCACTTCTTCACATTGAATCTTTGTTGCCGCACTTTGGACCATTTCTCCAGCTTTCCTAGGTTCCTCTGCATTTTCTCCACCCCAGCTGGAGTGTCTACCCTGTTGCAGATCTTGGTGTCATCTGCAAATAGACAAACATTTCTCTACAGCCCTTCTGCAATGTCACTGATGAAGACATTGAAATCAAGGTAGGCAACATCCAACACTCCTTCCTAAACCACTTCCCTTGTCACCTAGTCAAAGAAATCTATCAGATTTGTTAACAGCTGAGAGGTGGAGCAACAAGATGGCTGCAGGCTGCAGGCTGCTCCGCTCCACTCTGTCCAGCTGCTCTTAGTAATTTTACTTGTTTCATGCCCTTGGTAAATGGTTCTTTTTGGTAAGTGGGGCATAAAGTTGTTGAAACTGGTTTTATAGCTTAAATAACAAAGTCAGTGCTGTTGTGAAAACCTCTTTTTACCATCTGAGGAATATCACTCGGGTTAAGCACCTAGTCTCACCAGATGACCTTCCTGTATTGGTTCATGCCTTTGTGACCTCCTGCCTTTACTACTGCAACACACTTTACCTAGGGCTATTGGGGTTTGATATCCACTGACAGCAGCTGGTCCAGAATGTGGCAGACAGTCTGTTGACTGGTGTACCTAGATCCTGCCACATCACGCTTGTGCTCCGCAGCCTGCATTGGCTACCGGTCTATTGGCGGATCACCTCCAAGGTCTGTCTCCTGACCTGTAAAGGCCTATACAGCCAGGGACAGAGCTATCTGCAAGGTCTCCTTCACCTTTCCTGCCCCCACCAGTCTCTCCATTCCTCTGACTAGGGATTGCTAGAGGTTCCCAGGGTTAGTCTTAAGACCTCTGGCACTCGACACTTTACATTTACATCCCCCACCCTGTGGAATTCTCTACCTCATTGAGTAAGGGAGTGCCTGACTGTCAAGAGTTTCAAATCTGCTTTAAAAGCCTATTTATTTAGCTTAGCTTTCTCAGATTTTGAGTAGCATGAATTATAGTTAGTATTTATTAGATTAATTGTATCTGTGTTTTTACTTAGTTTTTATTATCTGTTTTTACTGTACAAGTGCTTTAATCTTAATTGGAATTGCATTTTGTTTTATAAATAAATGTTTGATTGATTGATTGCAGTGTTTTTAGTGTTCTTTGGTGCTTTTGGCATTCTGAGCACTTTGAGCTAAACTGACTGCATTTACTAGTGAGTGGCGTTGCAAAACTGCAACTGTTCAGCAGCTTTTTTTGATTTTGGAACCGGGATGTCCAACAGAAGGAAAGGGGGAATGGCTGGAACTGTGGATTAGCACATTTTGTGTTGGTCAAGGACAGGGTTTTTATAGTCAAATCAAATCAACTTTATTTTTATAGTGCCTTTCAAAACCAAGGCGCTGTACATAAAACCAAATGCATAAAAATAAAAATAAAACAAGAACATTAAAACAGATCATCCATGACTAGGGAAAGCTAAGCTAAATAAATAAGTTTTTAACTCAATTTTAAATCTATCGACAGTTGGGCATTCTCTCAGTCAACGAGGTAGAGAATTCCACAAGGTTGGTGCTGAAAAAGTGAAGGCATGAGAACCAGATGTCTTCAATCATACCCTGGGAATCTCCAGCAATCCCTCACTGGTGGAACGGAGAGGACAGAGGGGGCAGTAGGGTACCAGGAGATCTTGCAGGTAACCAGGTCCCTGATCATGTAGGGCTTTAAAGGTTAGCAAGCCAAACTTAAAGGTGATCCGCCACCAAACAGGCAGCCAGTGCAGCTTGTGGAGCATAGGCGTAATATGACTGGTTCTAGAAGTCCCAGTCAAAAGCCTGGCTGCCACGTTCTTCACCAGCTGCAGGCAATGGATATCAACCCCTGGTAGCCCGAGGTAGAGGGAATTGCAGTAATCAAGACAGGCAGTAACAAAGGCATGGATCAGTGTTGGAAGATCATCCGGAGGAACCAGGTGTTTCACCCGGGTGATATTCCTCAGATGGTAAAAGGAGGATTTGACGACAGCTGACACCTGAGATTTTAGGGTCAGACCATCATCAAAAATAATGCCCAGGTTATGCACCCAATCCGAGATAGTGAGCGACATACCACCAAGTAATAAGCCTGATGGTTGTCCAGCCCCCAAACCCACTCCTGGATGACCTGGGTCCACTACCAGCACTTCAGTCTTATCAGGATTCGGTTGCAGCTTGCTGGAACTCATCCAAAATCTGATCTCAGTAAGACAATAATTTAGCACGGAGAATACATCATCCTGTCCGGGCAGAAAGGATATATACAGCTGAGTACCATCTGCATAGCAGTGAAAACTCAGACTGTATCGCCTGATGATATCTCCCAATGGCAGCATATACACTGCAAACAACATAGAAACATAGAATTTGATGGCAGATAAGGACCGCTTGGCCCACCTAGTCTGCCCATTTTCCTACCTAACAGATAATCTGCAGATCCTAGTTAACCAACAACTTACTTCCTCTTACCCCCCACTAGGACTGCTTTATGTCTGCCCCATGCATTCTTGAATTACCCCACTGTTCTTGACTTCACAACCTCCTCGGGGAGGCTGTTCCATGCATCCACAACCCTCTCTGTGAAAAAATACATCCTCACATTACCTCTGAGTCGTCCCCCCTCTATCTTCAAATTGTGCCCCCATGTTCTTGCACATCTCTTTTTCTGAAAGATGCCACCCTCTTGGACTTTGTTAATTCCCTGAGGTGCTAAAAGTTTCTATCATGTCCCCTCACTCCTCCTTTCTCAGGGTATACATATTAAGCTCCTTCAGTCTTTCTTCATATGTCTTCTGGTGCAGACCCTGCACCATTTTAATTGCCCTCCTCTGGACAGCCTCCACTCTGTCTATTTCTTTGCAGAGATGGGGTCTCCAGAACTGCACACAGTACTCAAGATGGGGTCTCACCAACTGTCTTTACAGAGGGATAACAACTTCCTGTTTTCTACTATTGATGCCTCTCCCTATGCAGCCCAATATCCCCCTAGCCTTCCTTACTGCCTTATCACATTGCTTGCCCACCTTAAGGTCATCTGATTTAATTACCCCCAGGTTCCTTTCCATTTTTACTGTTGTCAGTATTTCACCCCCCATTTTGTACTCTTCCCCTGGGTTTTTGTTTCCCAGGTGCATTACCTTGCACTTCTTTGCATTGAATCTGAGCTGCCATACATTTGACCATTCCTCCAACCTTGCCAAGTCACTTCTCATCCTTTCCACTCCATCTTGTGTATCAACCCTGTTGCAGATCTTTGTGTGGTCTGCAAAGAGACATACTTTTCCTTCCAGTTCCTCTGCAATGTCACTTATAAAGACATTAAAAATGACCGGTCCCAGTACTGAGCCCTGTGGTACCCCACTAGTAACCCTCCTTTCTTCACTGTGGACTCCATTTACTACTACCCTTTGCGTCCTGTTGTCTAGCCAATTTTTTATCCAGGCTACCACCCTGGGACCCACTCCAAAGCTGACTAACTTATGTATTAATCTTTTGTGTGGGACTGTATCAAATGCCTTGCTAAAATCTAGGTAGGCCATGTCCACAGCCCCTCCCTGGTCTACTACTTTGGTCACCCAGTCAAAGAAATCTATTAGATTAGTTTGACATGACCTTCCCATCATGAATCCATGATGCCTTGGGTCCTGTGCCCCACTGGCCTCTAAAGTACTCAACAATTCTTTCCTTCCAAAGTGATTCCATCATTTTCCCTACCACTGAGGTCAAACTAACTGGTCTGTAGTTTTCTGCCTCTGTCCTGCTCCCACTTTTGTGAAGAGGAATTACATCCACCCTCCTCCAGTCCTCAGGTACCACCCCATCCTCCCATGATTTGTTAAAGAGAGTAGTCAGCGGTGTCACTAGTTCTACCCTTAGTTCTTTTAGAATTCTTGGGTGAATCCTATCAGGCCCCATTGCTTTGTCCACCTTCAATTTTATTAGTTCTTTCAGAACCCTTTCTTCTGTAAATGGACTGGTATCAACCCCCATCTTCAGAGTGTTTCTCTTGTTTGGTTTAGGTACCTCCCCCTCCTCTTCCTTTTGTGAATACTGAGCAGAAATATTCATTCAGTATCCCTGCTTTTTCACTGTCACCCTCTACCCACATTCCCTCCCCCTTTATTAAGCTTCAGTATCCCTCCTTTGGTCTTGCTTTACTCCCTAATGTACCTATAAAAGGTCTTATCCCCCTTCTTAACAGAGTTGGCTATCCTTTCCTCAGTTTGGGCCTTTGCTATTCTGACTGCCTTCCCAGCCTCTTTCTGCTTTAACTGATAAAGTTCTATGTCCTGCTCCTTCTGTGTTTCCTTATATTTCCTGAATGCTGTCCTTTTCTCCTTAACTTTCCCTGTCACCTCTTTTGAGAACCATAGTGTTTTTTTCCTTCGTTGTGTTTTGTTGATTTGCTTTACACAAAGGCTTGTTGCCTCGGTGATGGCTGTTTTGATTACTCCCCATTGTTCCTCCACCCCTCCTTCTTGCCTGTTTGCTAGTGCTTTTGGGGTCTAAAATGGAACCCTGCGGTACCCCACAAGGCAGGGATTGAGCACCAGAGGAATAAATTTCAGTGGCAACTCTCTGAAACCTGCCCATGAGGTAAGAATGGAACAAATTAAGGACTGTATCAGACAGCCCACAAAAGAGCCACAGGCGCTCCAGCAGCACACCATGGTCTACAGTGTCAAATGCAGCAGAGAGATCAAGAAGGACCAGAATGGTAGGTGCCTTTCTATCTCTAGCCATTAGGAGGTCATTCAATACCCGGATAAGGGCAGTCTCTGTGCTATGCTTCTTCCTAAAACCAGACTGGAGAGTATCATAGACATTGTGAGTTGTAAGATGAATATCCAATTGCAAGGCAACCACCTTTTCAATAACCTTACCAACAAATGTCAGGTTAGAGATAGGCCGGCAGTTGGCTAGACAATCTAGATCCAAGGAGGGTTTTTTAAGGAGTGGTCGAATGACCGCCTCCTTGAGGGGGTCAGGAAAGACCCCTCTCTCCAAAGACTTCCAGACAATGTCAGCAAGGATTGGGCAGATAACATCTACACATCCCACTAAAAGGGGTGTAAGACCCAGATCCAAATTACAACTGGTTGGGCACAATGTTTGGATGATCTTCACAATATCAGTGAACTCCAGCCGGCAGAAATCAGACCAGATAGACCGAGTGCATGCCACTTCCTGTCGACCACTGCAATCCCTCATAGAAGAGGTTGGACTGATGCCAGACCTGATTCTGGCAACCTTATCTGCAAAAAATCAAGCAAACTCCTCACATCTCAGCTGAGAAAAAGCATCTCTGGGCTGGAGACAGATTGGATTGCACAATCTGTCAACAGTCCGGAAGAGCTGATCCGGTCGATTCTGTACGGCACAAATCTCTCTGGACAGAAATTCTGCCTTCTTACGGGTGATTTCTGATTGATAGCCACCATAATGTGCCATCAACCTAAGCCTGTCAGCATCATGGCTGGACTTCTGAGAGGGTTGAATGTCATTCAGTGCCCACTTGGAAAGTTGCATTCCGAGTGTGCGTTTGGCATTCTTGGTGTTCCTAGGGAGTGGAACGAACGACCAGGTTTCAGACAACATGCAGCATGCTGAGTGATATTTACAAGCAGTTTTAAGGCTGAAATTCAGATTTGGAGTGATGAGATCATCTATGGATCACAGAGGCACTTTAGTGCTGATAGGCTAGTATAGCCTTTATAAAGGTATGATATTGTTGCCTGGGGGACCGGGTTTGCCAATATTCATTATTTGAGTTACATGAATTTATTGTGCTTAGTGGAGCACTTTTCTTTCTGTTTCAAATCAACATGTCGCTATCCCCTCATACCTGGCGAAGGGAGAGGAGACTGGTGAAGGTGTGCTCCGGATAATAGAAAGGAAAGGTGAAAATGGTAACACAGGATGAATTCAAGCAAAACTAACAAACTGAGACCTCAGTGAATCAGACTTGGCTACCAATATGCTGAAGAATGTATGGTGAGAAAATAAAAATAATGCCTGCTTGCTGGGAATGGCCTGAGATTTTTTTCCTGCATGGAGTTACTTGTCTGTCTTTTGGTGTAACAGCACTAAATGGAGAGTACAAACTCCCATATTAATCTTATCTAAAATTAGATACTGTGTGCTGGTTTATGTTCCTTTCCCCATTGATTCAGCTTTGAACTTTAGAGAGAAGTGGTATGCAGTATAGAGGGTATGAATAGCCCCATTTCAAATTTTGTATGAGCTGGTTAATGCTTGTGCAGAACTCCAGTGTCAATGAGTGAAAAGGGGAGAGAGCAGAGATTTATGGTACTTTGTGGTGCTCTCCCCTATAGCTGAATTTACCAAACTGGGTAATTGTGTATGGAAGTTGGCTCATATGGCTAGAGTCATTGGACCCCTGTGACAAAGTGGAGACTCTGTTTTTTAAGTGTAACTGACATTGAATTTTATATGTCTCTGATTTTTATTTTTTATGTGTTTGTTTCAAACAGTATCCATGAGTATCTGGTTAAGAAATATTTATAGTTCACTTGTTCTTATTGATTTATTGGATAAAATGTATATGAAGAAGCTGATAGTACACTGGAGAATGATCTTAACATGTCAACAGAGACTTGAGGTTTGAGTCTCTTGTGCTCCTTAAAGGTGAACTTCTGTGGCCCTATGTTGGGATTGGTTTCTGAGCCATGGCCTTGATCCAGTTACCAAGTAGTAGGTGGTGCTTGAGATGAAATGACCTGATGTGAGGGTATGGACCTGACCTTAGGGACCTATATTTGATTCTGGGATGCATACTGGCAGGGTGTGTATGCCTGGTGGGTCATTTTGAGCAGAACAGGATAGCATGCACTATGGGGTGCCTCCTCTAATTCCTCTTGTAGCAAACTCTGACCGGTGGCACAGGTAGGACCATTTTAGTGCCACTTGTTAAGGCCTTTCAAATCCATCAGACATAGTGATTGATGCAAGATGTCTACTTTTCAGTTGAAGGTTCTGTGGTCTGGGACTTAGCCCAATCCCATTACTGGGAGACACATTTAGTTCATTAAGTTCTAGCAACTTTTGGTATTTCAAGAGTTATTCATTTTTAAAATCAATGTTTTACTGAATAAAAAGTCCATTGCGCTGATTATATGGAGAGTGTGACAGTATATTGGAAAATGATCTCAGAATGTTAGTGTAGACTTGAGGCTTTGATATCCCCCTAAAAGTGACCTTTTCGGCCCCACACTGATGAGGGATATCTGGGTCTTGCCCACATCCCAATACTAATTTTTGGGATGTGCATGAAATGAAATTACCTAATGTGAGGGTATGGAGCTGGCCTGAAGAACCTATATTTGTTTCCAGGATGCATACCAGTAGGGAGTATATGCCTTGGGAGTGGTTGCTTGTGGAGTGCAGGATAGCATGCACTATGGAGAACTACCCTCAGTTCCATATTATGGCAAACTCTGACTGGCAGCATGGGTAGGACCATTTTGATTCCAATGGCTAATGCCTTTCAAACCCATCAGGATACAGTAATTGATGCACAATGCCTGCTTTTTTGGTTATGGGTTCTGTAGCCAAGGACTTGGTATAGCCTCCTCTTGAGGGTTTTTTTAGTTCACTGAGAGGGGTGCCATATGACTCACGCAACTTATGGCATTGTAAGAGTCATTAAATTTCAAAAGGCCACCCACCTCAAACTATGTTAATTCTGACTAATTTTATAATGAGCCACTGAAGATGTGTTCATAGTAGGTTAACAATCAATTTTGATGATTTTAAATAAGATACAGAGAAAAAAATAAAACAAAACAAAGAACAAACAAAATGATGCATTTAGATCTGAATCCAATTATTAATTACCAACACAAGGTCTAAATTTAAAAGTGTTATTAATTATTGAAGTTATGGAATATGACCTATATATGTTTGTGTTGTATTTCTTTTTACATGTATACTATTTGCATATACTTTATGATTTTTTTACATTTCATGTTGCAGTGGTTTTGATAACTGATAAACAATAAACACTCATTCATACTATCAGATTTGTTTGACAAGACCTTCCTGTTGCAAATCCATGTTGCCTCAGGTCCTGCGGTCCACTGGATTCCAAGTGTTCCACAATTCTTTCATTAAGCAGTGCTTCCATAATTTTACCCACTACCAAGTTGAGACTGACTGGTTTATAGTTAACAGCCTCCTCCCTGCTTCCACTTTTGTGGAAGGGGACTACATGTGCCCTCCTCCAGTCCTCTGGAACCACTCCTGTATCAATCAACTCACTAAACAGGGCTTCCAGTGGTGCTGCCAGCACCCTCCATAATTCCTTTAATATCCTAGGATGTATGCCATCTGGCTCCATTACTTTATTTACTTTTAGTTTGGTGAGTTCCTCTAGGACTCTCTCTCTTCCTTAAATGGACAGTTGTTCACCTCCTTCCCCACTTGTTTCTGATGCCTAGTTGTGGTCACTCTTCTCGCATCCTTCAGTGAATACTGAACAGAAATATTTGTTCAGTATTTCTGCTTTTTCTAGGTCTTCCTCCACACACTCCCTTCCTTCCTCTTTGAGCCATCCCTTACAGAAATAATTATATGAAATGTTTTCATGATAAAACTACCCATGTGATATGTGTGCTGCAAGCATGATTTAAATGTTAAATTGGAACCAGTTGCATGCATGTGGCATGCAGTGGTGGGCGAAGTGGCCCCAATTCGCTCCACAAAGTGATTCGCTGAGTGAAGGCGACTTCACGGAGTGCTCCACAATGCAAAGCGGAGTACTTAGCGTTATAATGGTTAATGAGAAGTCCATTGAAAATGATGACTTCGTGTTACTCTGCCTTCCCAAACCACTACTCCACCAAATCTTAAGGCGAAGTACATAGAAAACAATGTACTTCGCCTCACTTCGCCTTGTTTTTAAGCTCCAAAGGCAAATTTTGCAGAGATTCATGGGATTTCAGGTCACATGAGCTCTAGATTGTTCTGCACAGCCTCAGTTTGGGGTAGTGTGTCTAGGAAGCTGTAGGAGACTATCTGCTCTGAGAGCTCTCTGCGATTCAAACCTTCAAAAAGCTGTTAAAAAAGCCTTTTTGGGTCATTTTGTTTTGCTGAAACTTTAGTTCATCAATTATAGGAAACCCTCCTGTGCTCATATCATTGAGCGTTTATTGTTTGTGTATGGATTTTGAATGTTAATGTACAACATTCAGTCTGTGTACTGAGAGACAGTGGAAGTGTGCTTTGGGGGAGGGGCGTATCTGTGGTGTAGGTTGATTAACTTGAAGGAAAAGACAGTGCTTTCTGTTTTGGTGATATTTTTCTTGTATAACTGTGTTAATGTACATGCAATAATATTTTCAATATTTCTTGCCTATTTTTTGCTGATTGTTGTGATGCAGCAGTGCATAATTTTAGTTTGTTTAAAATATGTCATTATATTACTGAAGTTTTCAATTTGCTATGCATTACTTAGTGTGTGTGTGAGTATGTGTGTGATGCGTGTCATCAAATCAGGCACCTTTTATTGTGCTACATAATTTCAGCAATGTGAAGCTGCTATCCACTGTAGCTGTGTGAGTTTTTTACTTCTTTGTGATATCATTAATGGTACTAGTACTAGTGACTGTTACTGCAGCAGTGCAGTACACTGCCCCCACCGTGGCCCGCCCCAACCGGCAAAGGTATTCTTTTCCAGATTTGAATTTCTGATGGTGAGCACTGGCTAGGTGTTGTGCCTTTATGTCTGTATCTCTTAAGTGCACAGCGCAATCTTAATCTGTCTGTGCATTTGCATCTCTTTAGGGCCCAATCTCCATCTGCAACTTAAGTTACAGTTGTTTCTTTGGCTTCCCTTCAGAGTACTGGACAGGTGTGGTGCTTAATTTTGCATGAACATTGTACTCATTGATATGCGTTTTTAAGACAGGACCATCATCACAAGTCACTCATGATAAAAATCATGTTCTTCATCATCATGGTCACAAATGCAGTCACAAATCACGATTCATGATCATTCACATTACAAATCACAACATTCATTTTTTTCTAGTTACTTGGATGTATTGTAAGTCTGTTTTGTAGTATCTCTCCAGGCTTCACCACCCCACCATTGTACTCATTGATACATTTTTTTAAGTCTGGGAGTTTTAAGCTACAGCTGATCAGGGAAGTACAGCCATAGGCATTCGCGTTCCCAATACAGTTTCATATTGGTTATCTCACACCATCGACACTGAATCATGTTTTTCATTATCACGGTCACAAATGCAGTCACAAATCATGATTCATGATCATGTCACAAATCACAACATTAATTTTTTTTTAATAGTTACTTGGATGTATTGCAAGCCTGTTTTGTAGTATCTCTCCATGCTTCACCACCCCACCATTGTACTCATCAATGTTTGTTTTTAAGTCAGGGAGTTGGACAGTGTCTGCATTACATACACAGACTGGAAAGAAGACTGACTGCACATATGCAGTTTAACATTGTATACTTGCACTGCTCAGAATACAAAGTGTCACGCATACGGAAGGCAACAAAAAAAGGGTATAATTACATACAAGGGTCAGGGATGGTGGAGGAATACATTTTATAATACAGCAAGGAAGGTGTCGGGGGGGCACATGGTGTGAGGGAAAAAAAACTAATGTCGGATCCCATGGTGATCCAGCAGCAGTTCCAGCATGGACATAATTTGCAACTGATGTCCCTCTACGTGCTCCAGCCTCTGCTCCACAGCACTCACCCTCTCGTTGTTCTCCTCGACAGTACTCCAGAGAACTGCCAAGTCAGCCTGTGTTACATGCAGTTCTCTGGGGTCCACATGTTCTACAGGCTGACCTGCTGGTGGTGGTGGTGGTGGGGGTGTTGGTGGAGCAGCAGGTGCTGCTGTGGCCCTCTTCTTCTTAGGGATGCTGCAATGCACAGCTGAACCCTGTGCCACAGAATGGCCAGGAGGTGCAGGCATGGTCCGTTCTGTGGCAGCCTGCCACTCCAACTGCTGGTGACTGAGCATATGGGTGTTCTGGCCCCCAGTCCCCAGGTGAGTCCCCCGGGGGCCACGGCACACCTCCACTTCACATAGGCAGCACTTGACCACACTGCTGTCCCCCCCAACACAGTCAAAAAACTGCCAAATAATGGAGGTGCGGGGAGGACCAGGCACAGGCAGGGATGGCCAGATGAACTGGTAGTTGGCTGGTCATGGTGCTGAATAGGGATGGGATCCACACCTGGGCCCGGGGGAACAGGCACCTCCTGCTCCAGAGGATCTGGTGCTAGACTTGGTGGGTGGTGGTGGTGGTTCAACTGCCTCAGAGTCAGGACAGGAGGTGGTGCTGGTCCTGCTTCCTGGTGGGTGGACACTCACAAATTTTGAGCAGTCCGACAGGAATGGACGCCCATGCCCTCCACACATGCACATGGTACGATGCTTACCACTACCACGCTTTCCCAGAGCTGCCCCCACCCCGGACATTCCTTCAACTTGGTCCACCTCTCCTACTGAGCTCCCTCAGTCCAAGCAATCACTACTCACACTGTCACACAACACACACACAAAGTCACACAGACACAGACAAACAACTAACTACTTATAAAGGTAAGAAAAATAAAATTAACAGAATGAACAAATTAAGTAAAAAAGAGTACAGAAAAGACAAAAAAATATAGCTTTTAGAAAAGCTGTTGGGTCTAAATCAAAGTTTAAATCTCCTTCTTGCTCTGATCTAAAATTATCAGCAGTCACAAAATACACTACTCTCTCTCCATCTGCACCATAAAAGTGTTTGCTTGTGTGACTCACTTTCTTCCTGCCTAGCTAAAGAGCATGTGGCTTACAGTACTACAAGCCATGTGATGTGTGGGGTTGCTGCCAAATCTGAAACTCCAAGTGGATCACTTAGAATCATGATGAGGAACGCAAAGTCCATTAAAAACAATGACTTTGCCTTATTCGCATTGCCATTCCCCCTTAATGTGAAGTGGTACTGACAAGGCAGAGTTAGCACTTTGCATTGCCCACTCCACGTAGCGGAGTGGCAATGCAAAGTGCCCACTTCACGTTCACTTCGCTGGCGGAATTTAAATTCGCTGCATCTCTAGTGGCATGCATGCAGCAAGCAAGTGTGGAAAGCATGCTTTTTATGGAACAGACTGCATGCATGTGACATGCATGTAAAAGCAAATGGTCATTGATAAATGCACACATAAAAGTTAAGAGACCTGTTCAGGATCACACAGTATACAAGTGGGGGTTGATGAAATTCAAACCCAGGTCTTCAGGTTTGTAGTTCAGTGCCTTTAACCACTAAACGATACTGCCTGAATACAGTACATATGGCTCACTTGTACTTCAGTACTAAATCTGTATACATCTGCACGCTTACGGCATGTTATAGCCATTGATATACTTTTTAGTTTTCTTGTTCCCCTCATCGCAGCTGCACAGCTGAACTGTAGCACACATACCACTGGAAACATATGAGGTTCTCCCCACCCCCAATATACACACTTACCCAGAAAACTACTTAATTGCATATTGCCTTACCTTACCTTACAGCATCCACCATCCATTACCATCCGGGTTACATCCATCTCATAGGCTACTGATGCACATATGACCAGATGTTAGAAATCCTGTCTGCCTAGGTCCTCCTCTGGCCACAGGATTCCAGTTCCTTAATGTGCATCGTAGAGGCTACAAGCACATTGCCTAGCTCCACAGCTACCAATAAAATAAGGTTAGAAAGAAAATTCCAAATTCTATTTCCCTATCACTTGTATTTAGCTCAACTAACTGGCAGACTGTTACTCTTCTGAAGTAACTCCTCTACAATGCGAATTTAAAATATTTAATGTATGTAACAGCTGATAAAACAACTGATAGTAGACGGGCAGAATTTTCATAGTACAGCAACAGAAAACAGTAAACATGTAACCATGCAGGGACAATTGCTACCAAATGTAAGAAACACAGAATTCAATGAATGTGACTGAAATGCTTTCATATTCATTATATAGTGTGTAACTGTATATGTTCTTTTAGTCCAGGCTTAGCCCCTCGAGTATCACTGTGTTAGCAGAATCTGCATTTATGAGAAGTACTGAATGTGTTATCTTAGCACAGGTTTAGTTTTTTGTTTTTCATTGGCATTAGTACAGGCAGCATTTCTTTGATGAATTAGCAGCTCACCCCATGGCATGCCACAAGCCTTTTTAAAAATGGCACCTCACAGATCAAACGGCCCCTCCACTCAACCAGAGACAATGCAAAACACTACAGGACTGAGATTATGCATTTAATTTATTCCAAAGACTATTCCAGTCTAACAATTAGAGTGGTCAGTAACAGATCTTGCAACCACTTGTGAGGGGTTCGCTGATCCCTAGCATGGCTAGAGTCCCCTTGTGAGTGGACTCTGCACAGAAGACTGGTACCTGCAGCTTCCAATAGTCACCCCAAATGCTTTAAAAGTAAGAGTAACCTGACCTGGGCATGGACAGCCTCCATGCAGTGTCTTCTCCTCTCTGCGCTATCCTGAACACCATCACGGCAGCACACTCTCTCCAGATTGAGTGCCACATTTCCCCCAACTCAAGATGGCTTCCTTTGTTTCCTCCACACTGACTCTGGTCAAAACAAGGCATCCCATCCCCATGGTTGGGCATCTTCAGCAGACTACCTCAGAGCATCTTCCGCATGGCTGCCAACATTCCTGCGCATGCGCAGTATAGCACTGATGTCACGCCAGATATTTTGAGTCGGAAAGCCCACCATCTTAGGTAGGGTGGCCCTGTATACAATTGTGGCTTTTATGCATGCGTTAACTTTCCATACCGCTATGTTGGTCACAGCAGTGAGCGTAAACTCTTAAAGGGGAATGGCCACACAAGTTGATTTAAAGGGGCAATGCTAAATTTTCCCTACATGCTGCAACAGCAACGGAAAAGTGGCCCTATGAATATAAATCAACTACTCTCAAATATAAGGAGGCATTTTATATATATATAAGTAGACCCGTTTGGGCATAGTATCATATATTCATAAAGATATATATATATATATATATATATATACACACACATATATGGATGTATATATATATATATATATATATATATATATATATTATCTATCTATATATATCTATATATATATATGTATAGATATGAGATAGATATATATATATATATATATATACACACCTCACACATGAATAAATGTGTCCATATATTGTTTGTACTGTCATGGCCTAACAACACAGCCTTGCTGCTGTATAAAGGACCTGACATGATATGCAGTATATAAACACAGTTCATTACATTGCAAGAGACAGGCTCTCTCAAGGCAGCACTCCATTCCCCCTTTCTTTTGTCTTTGCTACCAGCAGATGTTACCATGGTCAAAACAAAAAAATGCAAGTCCTGCCAGATTACCCTACTCGGCAACCAATCAGGACCCCACTTCCCAGCATGCTCCAAACAGCAGGATGAGTCTGACATCATCACTGAGGTGGACATTAGAGATGCAGCGAAGTGGCCCACTTCACCCTACCATTCCACTATGTGAAGTGGCCATTTAAAACCCTCACTTTGCCACTTCACATTGTAATCATGACTTTGCATTGCTCACTCCACCACGTGGTTTACACTGTGTAGGTCACATGCTTCAGGCAGGCAGGCAGTGACTCATGCTTGAAAGAGAGTTTCACTTTTGCCTTGTAGCAGGAGAAAGAGGTTGTGTGTAAGGATGCAGTGAAGTTAAATTCTGCCAGTGAAGTAGACCACTTCGCGTTACTTTATGGTTATGCAAAGTGCTCATTGAAAGTGCTACTTTGGCAGGATCCACAGGCTCCTTGAAGTCTTCAACATGCACTGGCTGTAGCAGACGTGTCCAACCATCATTGTGAACCACATCCAGATGTGTTGAAAGTTGCTCCAGTTGTTCAGCAGCATCCACTTCAACAGGGCTACTTGGATGCTGTAGTCTAGCCAAAGGGAGATCATCCTCACTGTCCATGAAGTTGCTCTGCCACTGTAGCTTGGCTAGTGGAACATCATCCTCTTTGCTCTCCAAGGAGTGCCTCTTCCGGTGCAACGTGGCCAGGAGCAGATCATCGTCTTCACTGAATTCACTATCCAGTGTAACCAAAGGCATCATATGCATCAAGTCCACCTGGATGTCAGAAACATCAGAACAGTCAAAACTCCAAAATTCCTCTTCCTCATTGTCACTAGCACTATCAAACAGGCACAGCAGGTCGTTATTGTAGACATTCTCCATGTTCTCCAGTTTGATTGCTGTGCACTCTTTACAACATTCTGAGATGGTCTAGGGATGGTTTCTTTGGAGGTTCTAGCGATCTTGAGTTTCTAAATGATCTCTGGCAGTTCTAATGTTCTTTGGGACATTCAAGCACAGTCTCTATAATATAAAAATATAGCCATATCTTTGCACTGTGAGCCACACAACCTTGCTGCATCCCACATCAGTTCTGTTTACAATGCTCTGTTACCCTGCACAATAAAAGACAAACCGCAGGGTGTTTTATAGTTGGGGGGCCCACAAGCCATGAAATCCATTTTATGTAATGTTGCTGTGTGTTTGAAGGTGGAGGTCAGGACACTGGAACCATGGAATCCATTTGGTGCAATGGTGCAATGGTGCCAGGCATCCTGGGGTGAAGGGTGAGGGGGCACACAGATAAAATGTCATGCTGTTTGCTGGATGGTGTGGGGTGTTGGAACACCAGGCACCATCCCACCAATAGCAGTCCCAGTTGTCAGGAGGCTCCCACCACTCTCTGAGACCCATTACCATTGCACAAAATGGATTCCCTGGTGTCAGGGACCTCCCTCCAACCAGCAAACACACAGCGCCATCACAAGAAAGTGGATTCCTTGGTGACCTGTGGTCTCCACACCCTACGGTATCCACCAACAAATCAGACAGCATTCCCCACGGTGTTCAGTGGTACCTCCCCCCACCCCCCATGCCCGGCAAAAACAGAAAATGGCATTTGGTTTATATCACATCTCATTTGTAAACAGCTAGCCACAGGTCAGAGACCAGAAGACTCCAGGGAATCTATTTTGTGTAATGGTGCCTGGTGTTTGAAGTTGGGATGGAGGACCCTGACAGCATGGCAACCAGTGTGCATGCTGGCGTCAGATCTCGGAGGGAGGAGGGTCACCCAGACAACAGGTACTGATCTTTGTTGGATGGTGCTGGGCCTTGCAACACTCGCCACCATCTCACAAATAGCAATGACTGTTGTCTGGGAGACCCCCCTTCCTCCAAGACCTGATGCCACCACACAAAATGGTTGCCATGCTGTCAGAATCCTCCATTCAACCTTCAAATATATGACACCATCCCACAAAATGGATTCCCTGGTGGCCTGTGGTCTCCACACCCTACGGTATCCACCAACAAATCAGACAGCATTTCCAACAGTGTTCAGTGGTCCCTCCCCCCATCCCCCAATGCCCAGCAACAACATAAAATGGCATTCGGTTTGTATCACATCTCTTTTGTAAACAGCTAGCCACAGGTCAGAGACCACGAGATTCCAGGGAATCCATTTTGTGTAATGGTGCCTGGTGTTTGAAGGTAGGATAAAGGACCCTGGCAGCATGGCAACCATTATGTGTGCTGGCATCAGATCTTGTCAGGAGGAGGGTCACCCAGACAACAGGTACAGATCTTTGTTGGATGGTGCCAGGTCTTGCGTCACCTGCCACCATCCCAAAAACAGCAATGACTGTTGTCTGGGTGACCCCCCCTCCCTCCGAGACCTGACGCCACCACATAAAATGGTTGCCATGCTGTCAGGTTCCTCCATCCAACCTTCAAACATACAACACCATCCCACAAAATGGATTCCCTGGTGGTCAGTGGTCTCCACACCCTACAGTATCCACCTACAAATCAGACAACATTTTCCACTGTGTTCAGTGGTTCCTCCCCCCACCCCCCCAATGCCCGGTAACAACACAAAATGACATTTGATTTATATCACATCTCTTTTGTAAACAGCTAGCCACAGGTCGGAGACCGCAAGACTCAAGGGAATCCAATTTGTGTAGTGGTGCTTGGTGTTTGAAGGTGGGATGGAGGACCCTGACAGCATGGCAACCAGTGTGCATGCTGATGTCAGATCTTGGAAGCAGGAGGTCCTCCACCCAGACAACAGGTACTGCTCTTTGTTAGATGGTGCTGGGTCTTGTGTCACCTGCCACCATCTCACAAACAGCATTACCTTTTGTCTGGGGGCTCCAACCACATTTGCCATCACACAAAATGGATTCTCCAGTGTCTGGGTCCTCCCTCTGACCAGCAAACACACAGCACCATACCAGGAAATGGACTACACAATAAATTAAAAATCCTCCCTGGTGTTCTCCCCCCTCCTTGACCTTCTTCAACTTGCAACCACCAAACACCTGTCCAAAGGAAAGGACAGACATGGGCTGTAAATGACTTCACCCACAAATACCCTTACGTGCAGATGACATCCTTACCAGGACAGCCAGGATAGACACAAAGACAACTGCTGATCAATCGCTCCCCGTTTTTCCCCCTTTAGCTCAAATTCACCAGGCAGGAAAGAAAACTAACAGGGAGTTTGACTGGGAGCCATACTTCCGGCTGCTCTTATCTTCACAGTACAGCACAAAAAAATACACTAGGCAGCAAGAATCAGGCACTATTTTTTGGCTTAACAATCACTCTCCATTTTCCTCCTTTACCTCAAACGACTTTTAGAAAAAATAAACCAGACAGACCAGAAAGAAACAAAAATAAGGGGGAGCCAAGACTGACAGCTGCAGTGACTGGGAGACATTTTTCAGCTTCTCACTAATGTGGCTCGCAGGACTAAAATAACAATAAATTTATCTGTGCTGGTGTTCTCAGGGTACTGGCGTTCTTGGGGTATTGGCATTCTTGGTGTGCTGGTTATGCCACAAAGACACCTGCCACACAAAACACGCAACGCTATTCCCAGAAAAGTGTTGAAAACAAAACAACAGGCATGAAAATAATACAATAAATGGGGTTGAGAGCTGATGTGACTGAGAAGCCTTACGGTTTTCCAGCTTCTCGTCGGTGACGCGGCTCTGAGAAAACAAGCAAAATACAGGACAAAAATTCAATAACGCTGCAGCAACTTCATAAACTGTTCAAAAATATCACAAACCTGAAACTGTTTGGTAATATCTGGCATTCTGCAACTCGGAAACACACTGATTAGCAGCCCAACTCCATCCCAACTCCTGTACTACCGCAATGCAAAAGGCAAAGTGAGGACGCCAGCACTACGAACAGGGTTTTCTCTGGATTTTCAAATGGGACCCCTGCACTTGACAGCCAATCCCAAGAGGCTTAACATGTGGAGCATCACCCAGAGAGGGTTAATAAGCCCTATCTGGATTGGCTGGCAAGTAATATTAAAATATTTTACCGACATCTCCAGATGTGGCAAGGGCACACAGGGACTATACAACTGACATCTGTATTCATCCTCGGACACACTGAGCAACTGATCTACCAACTCCAGGCAGCAGCTAGGACACAAAGAGTTAAATAAACTGAAATTATGCACTGCTGCACCACAACAATCAGTAAAAAAATGTCAAAAATTACTGAAAATATTACTGTGTGTATATGAACACAGTCATACAAGAAAAATATTGCCAAAACAGAAAGACTGCCTTTCTCCAAGTTTATCTACCTCCCTCCACCACAGATATGCCCCTCCCCCAAGCACACTTCAAGGGTCTGTCTCTACACGGACTGAATGTTCTAAATTAACATTCAAAATCCACACACAAACAATAAACACTCGATGATATAAGCACAGGAGGGTTTCCTACAATCGAAGTATAAAATTTTGAGCAAAAAAAAAAAATGGATCAAAATGGCTTTTTGAATGGCTTTTAGAGGGTTTGAATCTCAGAGCTCTGAGAACAAAGTGTCTCTAGCTTCCATTACACACACACTACACAGAATTGAGGCTGTGCAGAACAATCTAAAGCCCATGTGACCTGCAATCCCATGAATCACTGCAAAATTCACCTTTGGAGCTCACCAACAAGGCCAAGTGTTGCGAGAAGTACATTGATTTCAATGTACTTCACACTAAAATTGGTGCAGAAGTGGTTGGGGAAAGGCGTAGTAATGCAAAATCATTGTTTCCAATGGACTTCGCATTCCTCATTATAACGCAAAGTAATCCACTTTGCGTGGCAGATTACTCCATGGATTCCACCTTAATTTGTGAATGGCTTCATGTAGCAGATTGTGGTCACTTCGCCCACCACTAGTGAACATAGAAATACACCAGGAAACAGAATTACAGGACTCTCCAGCAGATAAGTTACCATCCACATCAGAAGCCTTTTTTAAAATGCAACAGACAGTAATACTTTAAAATTCTAGAGATGATGGAGGAAATGGCAAAAGCAAACAAGGGAGCTCCATCAGAGCCTGACAACACTCACTCAAGCAGCAAAGACACAGGAAACAAAGAGCCCAACAACAATGCACCCAAACCCAAGGAGGGAAAGGGTAGGAAGGCAAAACAGATAATCCCATCCCAGACGATGTATCGAATGACTCAGAAGATGAGGAACCTCAGACAGAAGAGGAGGAAGAACTCACTCTAACAAAGAAACTTTTGTCCATAGAAACACTACTAGAACTACTGAGGGCCATAAAAGAGACTATCCATTTTGAAGTTCAAGAACCCCAACAGCAATTGAAACTAAACTCCCTCATTAGAGCTAAACAAAAGAAGGATGAGTATTTCCCCATCTGCAAGTCCCTGACTCAAGTGGTCTCCAAAGAATGGGAAGCATCAGACCCAGCCAGAATTTCAGAGAGATGCACCTTTGACAGATTTTATCCCATTGAAGAGGATATAAACAAAGTATGTTGCACACCACCAATAGAAGACAACAATGCCACAGCCCTATGTAAGAAGACAGTACTCTCATCTGAAACTAGAACACCACTCAGGGATCTGACAGATAAGAAGATGGAAGAGTTCATGAAGGACAGCTGCAAGATGGCAGGACTCGCATGCAGAGCCACCACTGCAGCTACTTACACATCCAGGGCCCTCATGATATGGCTAGAAGAATTAGAGACCTCACTAGACCCCAACTCAAAACAAGCAGACCTGGCAGAATATGCTATACAAGCAGCCAAGTATGCAGTGGACACACCCATAGATGCTCTGAAGATATCTGCAAGACTCACAGCCCTATCCAATAGAACAAGATGACTTATATGGCTAGAGACATGGAATGCAGACTCAGAATCAAAAACAATGCGGAACAAGCTACCATTCAAGGCCAATCTAGTATTCGTCGAGGGGTTGAAAAAATATGTAAAGAATAAAATTGAAAGTAAAGGGCTGGACAAGGAGAAACCTGTCAAGAATACGTACCTACTGGCCTTTCGTGGCAGATTTCACCCCTACAGGGGCAAACAGGACTGAAGACAAACAAACCAATACTATCAAAACAGATTGTATGGCTTTATATCCATATTCTTCTCCAATGGCAGATGAGGCAGAGCACGAGGTAAGGGCCAAAGAGGAAGATACAACCCCTCTTTCTCAAGAATTAAATATACAGATGGCTATATATGTAAGGATGGTAAACAAAATAGGACTTGTGCCAGCTTCAGGGGGGGCCTGGATAAGGGACATTCAAAGGATGGTGCCCAGTATACTATTAAATGCAGGAGAAAACCCACTAGTTGTGATCCACACCAGCATGAATGATATTAATAAAGTCACAACTGATGACTTCCAAAGTAGCTACATTTCCCTAGTGGAGACTTTAGAAAAAAGGGGATGTGATGTTTGTCTTTCTGAAATCGTACCAGTACCCAGGGCAAATTTAAAAAAAAACAAGAAAATGGACTTTAAAGAAACAAATCAAATGTCTTACACGTTGAGAAAGATTCATTAAAGACAACAGTCTGTTCAGTTGGGATGGACAGCATTTTACCAAAAAGGGCAGTCTTGTACTGGGGAAAAGCATTGCTGCCACCATAGACAAATATTTAAACTAGGTAGGATGGGGCAAATGGAACCCTCTAATAAATTCAAGTTCAGACTCTAGTCCCAAAAATAAAAATAACTCCCCATGTTATAAAATTCTCACTAGTAATGCAAGGAGCCTTAACACTTCAGAACTTAATGAACTTATAGCTATTTGCATTGTTAAACAGATCGACAACATTGCTATTACGGAAACCTGGTGGGATGATACATCTTCCTGTTTTTTTAATATCCCGGGATATAATCTTGTTCATAAAAATAGGGGTTTAAAAAAAGGAGGAGGCATCTGTCTTTATACTTAAAACTCAATTATGGCCAAAGACCTCAGTATCAATGACTTTGGAATTGAGGGGTGCTTTGTTCAAATGAAACACTGATATGGAAAAAATTGAATAATTGGTAACCTTTATAGACCGCCTTCAGCAGATTCTGTTTATAATGAGAATCTAGTCACTTTAATTACTGATCTAGCAAATAAATCAGAGGTGTTAATTTTGGGTGAACTGAATTTGCTGGTATTAATTTGAATACTTTAACCACTAGCAACAAAGTGGAATCTATGTTCCTCGGCACATTTATTACATTTGGTCTGGGACAATTGGTGTCAGAACCTACCAGAAATAAAAACATCCTAGATGTCATTCTTACAAATATAGAATCGGATATTGATAATGTTACAGTAACAAAACCCCTTGGCAACAACAGCCATAATATGATATTTTTTTTATCTAACCTTACAAACAAAATTATCCTCAAACCACCAAATATAGATATAATTATTCTAAAGGAGACTATGAACAAATTAAAACATCCCTTAATAGATATATTGGACTGAATTATTCTCAGGGCTGAACTCCAATGACTGTTGGAACCTATTCAAATGCATTATCCTAGAGCTAGAATCATTATATATTACGTTAAAGAAAATTAGTAACAGTAAGAGGAAAATCCAACAGTGGCTTACTCCTAAAATTACTAAAAAAAATTATAACAAGCATTTGTCAATGCCAAATGTTGTCTTGCTGGCATTGGCATTGGTAGTGCAGGAGTTAGAGAGATGCATAATAGGCATGGCAGTGAAGTATTGAACTGATGCCAACCCACCCCCACCCTGCAGAGACTGACAGACATTGGGGTGTCCCTTTGGGTGTTTGGTAGTGCAGTGCGGGAAAACATTTTGGGCAGGATGTGAAAAATGACAGCTGTATAGGTCATAAGGAGGTGTAAAAAAATGCCAGTGTTGAAAATGTGGCATGTAAGTATATCAAATTTGTGAAGTTACAAGGGTGCGTGGCAAATATGCAACACACGCTTGCAACACTGCCATTTTATTGGCGTTCAGCACCAAACTTTCAACATAGGCATTTTAGCACCTCTGCTCATGTACAGTGTCACTGTTATTTCCTCAAAGTGTCCCAAGAAGTGATTTCGCACAGCGACCAAGCTATTCTGCGCTGGAAGTGCGAAAACACATTTTGGGCAGGATATGTGAAATGACAACTGTACTGTTCATCAAGAGGTGTGGAAAAATGGCAATGGTCAAAATCCAGAGTGAAAATATCACAAATGCATGATGGTACAAGCGTGCATGCAATCTGCCAACGCACGCTCGTAACACAGTTATTTTATGGAGTATCATCACCAAATTTTCAACATAGGCATTTTAGGACCTCTGCTCATGAACTGTGTCACTGTCATTTTCATAATGTGGCCCAAACACTGATTTTCCACAGTGACTGTGCTATTGTGCGCCGGAAGTGCGGAAACACATTTTGGGCATGATGTGGAAAATGACAGCTGCACCGTTCACAAGGAGGTGTACAAAAATGAGAATGCTGAAAATCTGGCATTAAAATATTGTGAGTTCATTAAGTTATGAGCCTGCGTAGCAACTGCGCAATGCATGCTCGTAAAACAGGCATTTGTTGGATTTTTTCCACCAAATTTGGAATACAGGGTTTTTGAGAAGCCACCTCATGAACACTGGCACTGTCATTTAGTTAATGGGTCCCAAAAGGTGATTTTGTGCAGTGACTGCAAAATCACCTTTCGAGGCTGATTAACGCCATGACAGTGATAGAATTCATGAGGAGGGTCCCCAAAAACCCCATGTTGAAAATTTGGTGCCAGAATTCCAACAAATGCCCGAGATATGCAGCAAAGTTGAAAAAACCCTATTCATTCCATTATACAGCTTACCGGCATTTCCTCTGTTCGCGGTCGGCTTTGAAGAGTGTAGACGTGTTCCCAGTCCACCGAAGATCATCATGCCAGACTCGGAGGTAAGTATGGTGTGATGGGGGTGAGGGGGTGTGGGGAGGCAGGTGCACAGTGGGTGGGTGCGGGTGGGGGCAGGAGAGTACGAGGGACCGTTTGATGTTACAGGAAGGAAAAAAACATTGCAGGACAGTTTTTTTTTCAGGGGACATGGTATGCTGGGGTGGGCTCCCAGCGTGCCACTTAACTGTTTTGGGGTTGCTGCAGCTGACAGGGATTGGGCACCCTCATCAGCAGACAATGGAGTTTGGGGGTGAATTTATGCCGGTGAGTTGGGCACCCCCATCAGCACACAATATGGCAGTGAGGGAGGCAGAGCTGAGAGGATGGGCACCCCCTCAGCATATAAGAAATGCAGGGGGGCTGATTTATGCTGACAGGGAGTGGCCTCCCTGTCAGCACACATGAAAGCGGGGGAGGCAGAACAGACAGGGATTGGGCACCCCCTCAGCATATAGAATGGGAGGGGAGCTGCTGTATGCGACAGGTAGTGGGCTCCCCATCTGCAGAATATGTGACCACAGTAAGCCGGCTGGGGGATTGGGCACCCTCAAGGTCGGCTATTGAGGCCGCCGCCATGTTGCTAATGTGGCGAGCACGCAGGAAGGGTCTGCTGCATCTGACGAGGCTTTGCTCGGATTGCAGCGTACCTTTTCTTAGATGTGTTCACCACATTAACATGCATGGTGTGGTGCCACTGACTGGGAAATGAGGGACACAACTACTGATGCGTGCCCTGCATTCACCCAACAGCGGCAGTTCCTTCAAAGTTGCACTACTGCAAGATGTTGACTTGCGCACAAGAGCGGCAAGCCAACATAAAAAGGAGACCGCTTACAGGAAAATGAAAAAGAAAACTAGCAAAGAAACCACAGCAGCATTAAGATTGGACGTTAAAAAAATAAGGCCTTTATTAAAACAGAAAGGGAAAAAATGGAATTTAAACTCTCTGTATTCAAAGGGAATACTAAGGCATTTTTTTCTTATGTTAACTCAAATAAAAAACTACTAACCCTATCTTCACAATCATAAAAAAATGGGGAAGAGATTAAGAACAAATCTGATGTTGCAGACATTTTCAATGAATACTTTGGATCTGTTTTTTACTAATAAGGACCATAATACTCTGCCAGTCCCTACTTTCAACCAGTTTATAGAAATTAACTCGGGGGAAATTAAATCAGCAATTTTAACTTTAAAAAATAACTCTTCACCAGGCACAGACAATTCAAATACTTATCTGATCAAACAAACCATGGACTAATTTGTATGCCCCTTGACAATAATTTTTAATAAATCTTTTAAAATCAGGAAAGTGCCAGATGACTGGCATATGGCTAGAGTTATCCCAATTCACAAAAAGGGAAATAAAAAGTTAGCAGAAAATTATTGACCCATTAGTCTTACATCAATTGGTTGTAAATTGTGGGAGAAAATTCTAAAAAACTAACTGCAGGTTGAAATAGAAATTTTAGGTATCGAGGATATGACACAGCATGGTTTTCTTAGGGGTAGATCCTGCACCACTAACTTGGTCACTTTCTATGAATCTATTAGTAATAGCCTGGAAAAACTGTACCGGTCAACATTATCTATTTAGAGTTCAGGAAAACATTTGACCTGGTCCCCCATGATCTCATTATAAATAAAATGGTAAAATTAGGCTTCAGTTGTTATTTAACCACATGGGTTTGTAACTGGCTGTTTAATAGATCTGAGATAGCAGTGACCAACAGGGTACCTTAGGGATTTGTACTTGGGCCTACCTTGTTTGGGATTTACATCAGTGACCTACACCTAGGGGTAATCAATAATATTAGTAAATTTGCCAATGACATGAAAATATTAGCAGATGTAAACACAGCAGGTAAAATATTACTATTACAACAAGATTTATCAACTATTGAAACATGGGCTTCTAATAATAAAATGTTCTTTAACACAGATGAATGCGCAGTAGTCCATTTAGGAGCCAAAATGTCAATTAAATGGGAATTTTATCAAACTACTTACTACAGAAAAAGATCTGGGCATTACTATGAACAGTTCGTTTACAGTAAGTGATCACTGTAGAAGAGTTGCACAGATTGAAAATCATAATCTTAATCTCGATCACAAGGGCATTCATAACTAGGAATGAACATTGTATCCTCACCCTTTATAAATCCTTCATTCTCCCCCATACTGATTATATAGTTTCTTTCTGGGCCACCTACCTTAAAAAAAGATGAAAAACTAATTGAAAGCATACAAAGAAGAACAACTAAACTTATACCAAGACTTAGACACCAGCCTTGTGAGGAATGATTGAACTCTCTTGGCTTTTATGACTTAAAACTAAGAAGGGACCGTGGAGATTTGTTGCTCATATTTAAAATATTAGGGGACCAGTCACTTATGAAGGACACCAATATTATAATGGCAGAAAAAACGGATAACCTGAGGTGCCATAATAGACAAATCTGGATCCCAAAAGTCTTAACTTCCAAACATCAGCATTATTTTACAATAAGAGAAACTACATTATGAAACTCTTTACCACTGAATATCATAAATAAATCTAACTTCAATTCCTTTAAAATAGAATTAGATAAATTCCTTTTGGGATAGCTTAACAATATACCCGACACTGTGTAGAGAAGGTGGTCTTGATGGGCCTAGAGCCTCCTTCCACCTTTACAAATACTGAGTAATACTGAGTAAACACTAACTGACTCACGGCCCACAAACATCTTACAGCCCACAATACCCAACCATGACACAGCAACACAACCACCCACCAATAGGAGCCAGATTGCGCCAATTCTCACATGTATGGAGGCAAATAACAAAAGACAAATGGGCATTGGAGGTCATATCACAAGGATACTCCATAGAATTCGAACAGAAGCCATTCACAAACAGGTTTGTGGTATTCCCAGTCTCACTATAGCCAGCAAAGATCCAAGCAGTAAAATCAACACTTCACAACCTCTTAGCCAATAAGGCTAAAGCCAGGGTTCTACTGGACTGAGTAGACCAAGGAATATATTCTATTTTCTTTATGGTCCCAAAAAAGACAGGGGATATGAGACTGGTGCTAGACCTCACATTCATGAACCACTTCATTCAGTACAAAAAAATTCAAGATGGAGACATTGAAATCGACCCTATGATCCATAAGACCAGGTGACTTCCTCATGTCAATCGACATGAAGGATTCATACCTACACATCCCCATCAGGCCATCCCATTTCATATTCCTCTGGTTCAGAGTTCTAGGCCAATACTACTAGTATCATACATTACCGTTTGGCCTGGCATCGGCCCCGAGGGTATTCACCAAGGTGTCCATACCTGGCTATCAGCCTAGAACAGAAGGGTACACACATAATTATGTATCTCGATGATTGGCTAATCAGAGCAAGATCTCTTGAGATAGTGCAACAACACATAGAGTCAGTAGTAGAGGAGCTGCAATCTCATGGATGAATACTGAACTAGGACAATAGCAGCTTACACCCCAGTTGGACAACAGAGCACCTAGGGGCAACAATAGACACAGCAAAAGGGTTGGTAACTCCATTGAAGAATAGAGTAGACAAAGTAACAATGAAAGGGCATGATCTAACCAGGACCAAACATCCCACCCTGAAAATTATCCTACAGACACTAGGATCAATGGTGTCTTGCATCGACCTGGTACCATGGGCACTCTGGAACATGCACCCACTGCAAACCTTTGTGATCCAGGTTGGACATCAAGTACAACACGATCTCTCCAAAACAGTCACACTGACCCCATCGGTCAAGTAGTCAATAAAATTGTGGACCAGCCCCAACAACATCTTCAAGGGGGTTGCACTAGAAACAGAACACAAAGTATTTATAGACACAGACATGAGTCTAGTTGGCTGGGGGGGACTCTTAACCACAGGCCAGCCCAAGGCAAATGGTCTATGGTGAAATTGAGGATGTCACTAAACATTCTAGAAATGATGGCAGCAGTCTGTAACACCTTACATCACTTTCAGAGACTAATTCTTCACAAGAGAGTGCTCATAAGGTTGGACAACAAGGCAACAGTGGCTTTTATCACAAACCAAGGGAGGACAAGAAGTATCTGACTACTCAGGGAGACACATAGAGTTTTGAATTGGCACAGACCAGTCCCCACTCCATCACAGCCATACACCTGGCAGGCTAACTAAACATCCAGGCAGATTGGCTAAGCAGGTAGAAAATAGAAACCGGTGAATGGTCCTGACACCCTAAGCATTAAATCAGTTGAACAAACGTTGGGGCCCATTGCATATAGACCTAATAGCAACCAAAACAAACTCACAACTGACACAAGTTTTCTCCAGATTCAGAGAATTGGGCTCACTGGGGATAGATGCCCTGTCACAGAGATGGGAATTCAACAGAGCATATGTGTTCCCACCAATACCCCTAATACAACACACACTAAACAAAATTCATCAGATCAAAACCACAGTAGTGATAGTGATGCCTTACTGGCCCAGAAGGCACTGGTTCACAACAATAGTGTCTATAACAATTGACTCACCTTGGGCAATACCCTTGAGACCAGATCTACTGACACAGGGACCCATCAGACATCCAAACTTATGATCTCTGCTCCTCACAGCCTGGCTACTGAGAGGCAGAGACTGGTAAACAAAGGCTATAGCCCAATGTTAGTGGACACAATACTACAATCCAGATGCCTGTCCACCACAACCACCTACAAGAGAGAATGGTCAATTTTCCAAAGGTGGCTCTCAGAAAACAAAGTATCCGAGCAACCACTTTCGATTTCCAACATTTGTCTTTCTTTACAACAAGAGGTAGACAAAGGTCTGTCAGTTTCTTCACTAAGAGTACAAGTAGCAGCAATTGGCACAGGGGCAGGTCTCATAGACTATTACTCTCCTGGAGCTCACTCAGATGTACCAAGATTCAAAAGAGGTGGCCAACATCCACTCCAATCTCAGACCAACAGTAGCACCCTGGGACCTTAACACGGTACTAGATGCTACTGCGATGGCACAATTTGAACCAATGACATCTGCAGACATCAAATGGATATCATTTAAAACCCTATTCCTGGTCACAGTGTGCTCAGCCAGAAGGATAGGGGTGCAAAGGGCACTATCAAGTTAACCTCCCTTCCTGATAATACATAATGATGGTGTCACCATGCGTACAGCCCCCTCCATCAACCCAAAGGTGTCCACACCATTCCACATAGCCCAGACCATAGAACTGCCAGCATGGAACAAGCAGAGTTCTCAAGAACAGGAAGGAGAAATCAAGCACTGGGATATGAAAAGAGTGATAACTATATATCTGGACAGAACCATGGAATTCAGATAATCAGAGAGACTGTTTGTCGTACCAAGCTACCCAGGATATCTGCACAGCTGCAACTTTGTCATCAATACACACATTCACAAGACACTATAGACTGGATGTTGACAATGCAGGGAAGGCAAGTTTTGCCAGAAAAGTACTACTTAACCATAGTAGACCTTAGCTGGCACGTCATCTGATTCCTACCCAAAATGGCACACACTGCTTCTTACAACTCAGATGGTAATGGATGGGGGATGCTGTAAGGTGATTCAATATGCAATGGTAGTTTACTCACCTGGTAAAGGTGATTGCATGAGTATCACCTTACAGCATCCCTGGACCCACCCTGGTAAATGGCATCAGATGTCAAACCTGCTAAGCTATGACCAGAAGAAGGAAATCTGAAAATTTATCTAAATCTTTTTACTTCAAGTTACTTTCCCAGCATGCTGTATGTGCTTGGAATAAATTAGTTTGTAGATAATAGGTTAATAAACAGTATAATACAATGACCACAGTGTCCAGGGTATACTTGTAATCACTCTCATATTCATGCTAAATATGTACAACAATTTAACTTCTACCACAGTACTTCTATAGATAATTCACAGCTTTGGAAGATTCAGACAGGAGTCCTGTGGCCAGGAAGAGACCTAGGCAGATCGGATTTCTAACATCTGGACACATGTGCATCAGTAGCCTATGAGACAGGCATAACCCAGATGGTAATGGATGGGGGATGCTGTAAGGTGATGCTTATGCAATCACCTTTACCAGGAGAGTAAACTACCATTACTTCTATCTGGCCTGAACTCCTGTTATTTTCTCTCCAGAGTTTTGAATCCTTCCATGCAAACAGACTTTAAGGGGCAAACACAAAAGTAGTAATAACTTGATATCCACTCACATGGCCAGTCCCCCCCCCCCCCATGTGTACACACACACACTATAGCAGCTGTGGTCACACTGCTACAGACAATCCAGCAAGTATTGATATGTCAAGAGCCCTTACCTGAGTACTACGGAGCCAGAGATAGAGTCTCTAAGAGATGATGTCCATGGGTCAGAGTGCTGGGGTGTACCCCCTTGAAATGAATAGAGTTATTCTTTATTACTATTTTATATATTATGATGGTGAGTTGGAGAATAATGAAGGCCACTGTTCTACAAACACGGCTGAGCAGTCGCCTTCATTAATCTCCAACTCTTCATCAATTATGTATAAAATAGTAATAAAAAATTCCCTCATTCATTTCAATGGGGCATGCCTCTGCATTCTTCCTTGCCCTATGTCATAATGTGCCTGAGTGTGGGGATATGGAGGTCAGCTGTACTGGGGGGAGCATAAACCTGATTATAGTGGGGCTCCAATAGTCTGTGCATACCATACTGCTCAACTGTCCCTGAATGCAAGGGACTGCCCTCATTTTACCTCTGAAAACTGCTCTGCTCCTCATCCATCCCTCATGGAAAACATGCTGCTCACACTGAGGATGTCCTGTAAATTTAGACTTTATGGCAAGGTCACAAATTCAGATATCAGCAGGGGGGATTCAACAACTAGTGAAGCCAGGTGCTAGTCAGTCCCTAGGTGGCAAACTCTGGAATATCTGGAACATCTCTAAATTGTAAAACTTATTTGTTGTGACCAAAAAGTGATATGCAATTCAGGAAACATTCAAATGTATAAGATTCATCTGTCTATACCCCAGAGTGGTGCATCAGATTTGAGCTTAAACCCACCCAGTTACTAACCGATTCTTTTGCTGGCTGAAGTTCTGACTCCCCCCCCAAAAAACCAACATTGTCCCAATTTATCTCCCCAACTCCATTCCATTCAATACCCATCCCATATGGGTCATGAAGCCTCCCAAAGGTGCAGAAACATGAAAAATACATCAATGTTTCAGTTCTTCCTCATTCCCCAATCCCCCCTGTAAAAAAATATATTTAATTTTACTTACCCGGCCATCTGGTCAGAACCTGTGGCCTAGCCCAGTGTGCCGCCCGCCCAGTTTTCAGTCTGCTCCTCCTCCATCCTTGTGCAAGAAGCTGAATGCTAGAACCAACCATTCCAGGTCCCCAATGTGGTCTGTGACCAAGTCACCTCACCAACCAAACCCACCCAACCTGTGTAGCTTGCTTTTTGATTGGCTGGTGCTGTGGTTGTTTCCGCACTGCACTGATTAAGGCCTATGAAGGTGACCCACACCACTGTCACTGCTGTTGCAAGGACTAGCTTGCTGTCATGGGGTGCCTGTGCTGTTTTTTTTGTGAGGCTAGCCTAGTAGAGTAAATAGGTAGCCTAGTCTTGAGTTAACTTCTAGATCATCCCCAGCCCCTTCAGCCGCCAAGGGAGACGGAGACTCAGTAGGAGTAGACTAACACAAATGTGCTGCCATAACACTGCTATGAGAGTTCAGTGCTCACTGACTCCTCCAAGCATTAGTGGTGTGCAGTCTGTCTACTCTGGTGGTAAAGACAGTGTCCCACTAGCGTGACTCATGTGCTCTTGCTTGGCTGGAGCTTCTCCATGTCACGTGTGATTGCACTGCCACTAAAAGGTTGAGATAGATGACAACACAATACAGATACAGCTGAGTTAGGAGTGCACCTGTAGCATGAGAGCAACACAGGCCAGGGGGCACTTGTTGTACAAAAGATTAAATCCAAATTTAATGCCAGTAATGCCATTACAGCCTAGACACAAATGCAGGTGGGGGCAGCTGCCCCCCTCTGCCCTATCTAAATGGCACCCCTGCTTTATGGTAAAAATTAATTCTCAGGGGCTAACATAAGTACAAAGAAATACAATGGTTTCTACTGTGTTCTGAGGTACTGTATCTCCATGTTTCAGGATGTGTCCTGATCATTGTGAGGGTTAGTGTCCCTCATTGTCACTCATTTTGATTGTCCATGTCCCTCATTTCAGTGACAAAATGTGAGGTAAGGTGCATGCTTCCAAGACCCTACTCAGCACAAAGAGTGTTGAGCATGGCCATAGTGTATATGCTCCATACAGAATGACAAAGGAAAAGTAAGGGAGCTGTAACAGTCATGGAGAAACACATTTGCAGCACTAAATATACATAATGGGATTTGCATGGCCCAAAACAAAAGGGTCAGGCTTCACAACTTGGAGGTCCCTCTTCGCACATCTGGAATGGGGGATGTTGGCTGAGATAGCCTAGGCATTTAATGCAGTAAGCAACTATTACTTCACAAGTTAATGGCAATTTAATGACATGAATCAAAAGCCATTAAACAACTTGCAAAAGGATCAGAATTAATGAATTTGCCTAATCTTCATAGCAAATTATTGAAAATGGTATTGTAATAGCTCTAATTGCTAGCAGTAGTATGAGAAATAGAAACTGATGTTTTTTTTAGATGAGGTTTGCACCAGCTTAGTTGCTGCACACATGGCAAGCTTGCAACATGTGAACCTGATGTGATTTTTAAATGATATTCACACCAGCTTAAAAGTTGCACTCATGCCAAGCATGGAACACATGAACCTCATGTGATTTTTAGAAGATGTTCGCACCAGCTGCACACATGTCAAGCTTGAAGCATGTCTGCCTGGTGTGCTTTTTAGACCTGGTTTGTATAGGTTTATTTTGTATATGCAACCCACATGCAAACATTGCACAATTAGGCATGTGGCATTCATTTTGCATGTATGCAGCTTGCTTATATTTCTGTAAGGGTTATGATCCTGCCCCTTGTCTTCCTTCTTTTGCTGATGTACCTATAAAATGTCTTGTCCCCTTTCTTGACTGTCTGTGCTAATCTTTCTTCGGTTTGCACCTTTACACTTCTAACTGCTTTCCCTACTTCCTTTTGACTATTTAGATACACCACCCTGTCTTGTTCCCTCTGTGCCCCCTTGTATTTTCTGAATGCCAACTTTTTGGACCTTACTTTCTCAGTCACATCCCCAGAGAACCACAGTGTTTTTTCCTTCTTTCCCTGATTTATCTGCCTAATACACTGGTTTGTCACCTCCTCTATGGCTTCTTTATGATGTACCCACTGTTTCTCAACCACCCTGACTTCCTTCCTTGCCAAGGCTTCTTTGATACATATTCCCATCCTAGCAAAGTCTGCCCTCCTGAAATCTAAGACCTTCACCCTTGTGTGGCTTGACTGCAAAACCGTACTCAAAATGAACCAGACTGTGTGGTGGTCACTCACCCCTATGTGTCCTTCCACCAGGACTTCTGTGATTCTATCTGCACTGATCATTACTAGATCTAGAACTGACTTGTCCCTCAAGGGTTCTTGCACTAACTGTCTGAGACCTGCCCCCTGCAAGAATTCCAGGATGTCTCTGCTCCTAACTGAGGCAGTCACCAGGTTGCCCAATTTCCATCTGATGTGGTGGGGTCCCAAAGGTAATCACTTATTGTTTCTTAGCATAGTTTATGGTGGAGTAAGCCAAAGTTCAGTATTTCAGAACCAAAAGGAACAGTTTGTTGGCTGCTCGAGTAGAAAAAGCTTGATGAAGCTGCCATTCTCAATTTCATGTTAATTTTCCAGACTGCATGCATTTGTATACATGGCCTTCCATGTATCACTGCCTGCCCACCTGCTCTTCCTACTTTTGCTCTTTTGAGTCCTCTTTCTAGCCCTATGTATTTCTTTTTGTTGTCCTCCTTCCTCTGTCATACCTTTTTTAATAGGTTCAGGAATTCCTGGCAATAACCTAGCTTCCTGATCTTCTGTGTTGGCTGCTCTAACCTGTGGGGGTGGACAGGTTGAGTCTCCCTGCTCCTATCCACCACTCCCTTTGGCCACTTTAAATCCTTGCCAATGAAGCATCCAACTAGTAGATTGAGGAATGCTGTCCCCTTCCTGGATGGGTGTAGGCCATTGCCCTTGTACAGGCCTACATCACTCCAGGTGGGTTCCCAGTCCCCAATAAAGCCAAAACCCTTCTCTCTGCACCAACCCTTCAATCAAGTGTTGAAGTTTCTGGTTCACAGATTCCTAGCCTCCTCCCTGCTGTGGACTGGCAGCACCTCCAAGACTGTCACAGAACTTGCTACCTTTCCAAGGTGCCTGCCTAGCTCCATGAAGTCTTCCTGCACTTGCTCTATCCCTGCCTTTTCCCTGGTTAGGTTATTTATCCCAAGATGGACAATGATATCCACCCCTCTTTCTACCACTCCAGCAATCCTCTGGATCTGCTCCCCATCACTCTGAGATGTGCCTCCTGGAAGGCACTTTACCTCCATCTCCACCTTTCTACCTGCACCCAAATCCATCCTCCAAACTATTTCCCCACCATGAGTATCTTCCTCTTCCTTTGGGTCCTCTGCCACCCACCTCTGGGTCTCCCTCTAGGATGACCTACTCATCCTTTCTGGTCACAACCTCAGGTGAACTTGTGGGACTGTCCTGCTCCTTCAGGACAGAAAAGGAGTTTCTAAGTTGGACTGGATGGAGGACATGTTTTGCCCCATCTTCCTCTCCCTCCTCCAGCCCACAGTGGTCCATCCCCTCCTCCTCCTGGACAACCGTTGAGGTAGTGTCTGCAGACATAGTGTCCTTTGCAGCATGCTAGCCAACTTGGCCTAGAGACCAGCAATCTCTGCCCTCAACCCAGAGAGAGGTGCCTGCAGATGGGGCAGCAATGCAGTATCCCGAATGTTCTCCTGAAGACAGCTTCCCCACAGCCACTGCACTGCGCCACTCCCTGCATCATCACCTACTGTTCTGTTTGATCCTTTTTTGTTTGACTTACTGAAGTTCACTTATTGAACTACAGGTTCCCCCTGGTACTAGTGCCTGTCACAAGTACTCCATTTGTGTTATAGTACTTTTTTTTGCAAACATGCTGTCCACATCTGAAATGCCAGCAGCACTCACTCTCTACACTGTAGCACAAGTAGATGCCAACTGGAGAAAGCAAACAGCCAGCATTAATACAATGACCTCATGCACCCTACCAGAGTGCCCACCAATTGGTCAGAATAGCGGGGCTGACATCGCATGCACTACCAGTGCAGCCACTGGTTGGTCAACTCTCTGAGGGAAGAATTCCATCTATTGGCTCCCACACATAAAGAAACATGCCAGCTATGCAACCAAAGCATCAGCAATACCTAAAATCCAAACCACTGCCACATCAATGACAACGCTTGTGGCTAAAACGGGACAGAGCTACTGGACTAATAGCCCACTAACACCACTAATGGCAACTAATTACCACCAACACATGCCACCTGATAATCAACAAATACCAGAAACCTGGCAGATTGAAACCCCAGCACTGGTAAGAGCAGGACAAGCCCCCCACCGAGCACTGCAGTCTGCAGCACAGATAGCTCCTGGAGCAACACTCAGCACAAACAGCAACAAATATTGACCTGCAAACCACAGGAAATAGTACAGTAGCCATCTTTGGCAACTGCTGCACAAACTATGGTGCTATTAATATGCACATCCACAACACTACGCCACCTGCTAAAAAGAAACAGCAAATAAGCAGACCAGCCACAGATTCTGATTAACAAACTGCACAGCTCAAACCTCCATGACCTGCCTATTCTTGAATTGCTACAAGCTATGGAATCACTACGAAAATGTATAAAATATATGTACTACACTTAATGGCACTACAACTAACAGGCCATACCAGTCATCAGTGAAGTAACTGATGGCATAACTGGTGTAAATGTTCCAAATGATACTAATTAAAGTGCTATGTTCTCTAATTGTTGCCAATTAAAGCAGTCTGATGACAATATACTCTGACTAATATGTATTCATCCTAATGCATTATGTAAAACAAACAATGACAACGTTTAGCATACTCATGAAATAATACCATATTGGGTCCGAACAAGCTCATAAAGACCACTCAACCTTCTGGCTCATGGCTTTATGTCTTGTTTGACACCTCAGTGGTATTATGTCCTTGTATACAGCACTCATGTTCTATATATATTCTTTGCAAAAATCTTACAGTAGTTAATGTACAAGTTAGGGTAACAACACCACAAAAGGAAATGTGATGTCAGGGTTTCTAACTCTAACTCTCCACCCTACCCACCCCTCAAGCAGCAAAATGAAAATACATTACGGTTTTGGGTTTCCAGAGTCTTGGCTAATCAGTGGTGGGGTCTTCCTTGGGGTTGTCAACCCTTCCCATGAAAGATTGCAATTGCTCTTAAATTGTTGATGCATTGAGATACAAAAAGTGCAGAGACAGAGGCACAAATCAAATTGATATGTACTGATGTGGACTGATGTGGATTTCAATCATTGTAAGCCATATTTTGCCTTTCTTTTCAGTAAAGTGAAGCACTTAATTACTAGCCTATGGTGCACATGCTGCATTACTTTGGAGGTGAATTGAACAGGGCCCATTGGACCTTGCACCATGGGAAGAGTCTGTCCACCTACAGAAGCGCAGGGCCTCGCCCATCCCAACCCCCCAGCTAGGGAAAGCAAGCTGTGGGTTTGTCCACATGGGCCCAGGTAACATATAGTGAAGACAACTGTCCTCATTCACTGTTTACACATTGATTTTTTACATATTCAGTTTTTACACATTCACTCTTCACACATTTACTCTTTGTTCTTTCAGATCTAAAGAGGCAAAGAGATTTGAAAGAACAAAGAGTGAATAAGTGAAGTGTGAATGAGTGAAGAGTGAACGTGTAAAGAGTGAATGAGGACAGTTGTATTCACAATGGGGTACCTGGACACCTGTGGACAACCCTGCAGCTTTCATTCCCTGGTTGGGGGGGTTGCATATCAGAGGCATCCTCCCACCCTCACCTCATCCTGCTGGGTCACTGAACTCATCCCCCAACTCACCTCAAAGGCCCAGGATCACAAAGCATACAATACCTGCTGGGTTCAAGACTGGTACTACACACAAAGTTTTGCAACAATTATATAGTTTCTTCTTTAATTTTGACCCCCAGAGCTTCTGGTTTCAGCAGAATGATTAACTGGTGAGCTCTCAACTCAGGCACACACAGGGAGCTAGGGATTTGACACAGCTGGTAGGGGTGTGCAAATACATAAATTGTCTATCGGTCAAAGATTTGATGACTACACTTGGAATATTTGGGCATTTGACTGTATTCGGGTATTCGACTATGGTGATATTTGACCATAATGTAATACATTTATTAAAAATGCTGTAGACATGAAAAAACACCCTAAAATAGAGAAATAAAATGTTTTCTACTCAGCATGGGTATATGGTAATAATAAGTTGTGAAAAAACACTATATTGATACAGTCAGACAGTGTAAGTGTAGTTTAAAGGAAAACACCAGTTATTTATGTGCATTCTCCTGCCAATGCACATTTATGCCCCACGATTAGTATTTTGGTATATTTATTTTATTTATTTTAGTCTTTGGTAACTGGGTAAGGCCCACTAGGCACAAGTGCCTGTTTTCAGGGGTGACCTGGGAGCACTGGGCGGTTAAGTGACTTGCTCAGAATCACACAGTATGCAAGTGGAGGTTGTGAGAATCAAACTCAGGTCTGGTCTGCTGTATGTATCAAGCTCATTCACACCTCATTCCTCTAACCTCAAGGCTATACTGCCAGCCCCAAATATATATATATATTTATATATCAATCATTACTGGTGACCTAATTTATCAACCAGATTATCGATCTGTTAAAACACTGTGACAACCAGATTTCAGGTTATTATGCTCCCAAAAGTTGTAATAACCTGAAATCCAGTTTATTACTGCATTTTCCAAAGCAGCAAAGGCAACAACACTGACCACATGACACTGACAGCACAAAGTATTTAACGCGGGTACTCACGGTTGTCTGATGAGGCACCTGAGATACATACATGTTGGCTGCATCTTGGAACTCTCCTTGGCAGTAAAAAAACTAACCAATACCAACTACACAGTCCTTCTTTAAAAAAAAACACTGAAATCCACCAATAATTTCTTAAAATGTACCTAAAAAACCCACAACTTCTCACACACGCTCCCTAATCTTTCTTTTTACTCCCTTAGACCTCCACGGACAAGAAATTACCCCCTGACTCCATGGAAACACTTCCTGATCTCCAATCCCGATTAACTGTTCAAAATAACACAAAGTTTTAAATACTTAGTTTTATTGCTAACACAAGATTGAGAAATACTTATTTTTTCTAAAACCTCGATACATGCTGGCACCACTTATTTCTTCATAGACTGCGATTCAGAAAAATGAAGAACAGCTGGACTCCCAAGGACAGACACAGTATTTTAAACCAATATCACAGCTGGGGAGTCACGTGATGCGGTGTGCTGGGTAGGACGCCTCTCTGCTTGCTCTGACCTACCGTCTGCTAATTATCGCTAAAAACCCCGTTTTGCAGTGTTTTCCACTGCAGATCGCCTGTCTGTTATCTTCCTGAATGCAGTGTGCCCTCGATAAAGGAAGTCGATGGATGAAGAGATGCGGAAAATTGCTTCCAAACACACACCTCCCGCTACGCCCGAGAAGGCCTCTAAGAAAGCCAGGGCCTCCTCCCTGCAATCCTCGCTGCCTGCTACTACTGAGAGCCCTGAAACCAATCTTCTTACCCTTTCGAGATTTCTAGAGGAGTTTCAGCCTTTCAAGGCTGAAATGCAGAATATGGCAGGAGAAATAAAAAGCATCTCCAGCACCCTTAGAGACTCTCTAAGAAGATTGCTGATAATGAAGCTAGCATACGTTCTGTGGAAAGGAAACAGGATAAAGCAGAATTGGAGCTAGTGGCCCTGAGGCAAAAGCTATTGAAAATGGAAAACAAAGGTGGAAGATTTGGAGGGGCATGATGCCGCAATAATGCGGTAATCATTGGTCTGCCCGAAGGTGAAGAGGGTTCAGAACCCATTAAGTTTATCAGAAAGTTCGTGGAGAAGGTGGCAGGCCCTTTCCCCTTTGGTGCAAGCTATATAACAGAAAGAGCTCACCAAGCACTACGTCCCCCTCCCCCGGTTGCAGCCCCCCCCAGGTCATTCATATTTTGCTTTTTAAGCTTCCAGGAGTGGCAGCATTTCCTATATAAGGCTAAGGAAGCTCAAGATTTTCAATGGGAAGGTAAAAAGCTGAGAGTGGAGCAAGATTTGCCTTTATCTGTACGCCAGAAACGAGCCACGTTTCACAAGCTTGTCCTCAAGTTGATTGGCGCCGGAATCAAGTTTTACATGGGTTTTCCTGCAAGATTCCAAGTTTGCCTGAATGGTTCCTGGAAGACCTACGAGGAAGTGGAGTCGGCAACCGTAGGGCTCAAGAAAGCGCTTCCTGACCTTTTTAAACCTGCATGAAAGTTGACCTGGTGTGGGGAGCCATGCTGAGTTTTTCAGTGGTGGTGTAATTCAGCTGATGCAAATTATATTTCTCAACTTTGTCTCCGGGACTGCATTGGTGATAAACTATTTATCCGGCTGTCTAATTCCAAGCTGCAGCTCTCGAGAAGGGTCTTCGTGCTGACAGATTAATGGACATCGCGTTTCCGATCTGGTTTTCTCTTTCAGGACTGTCTAATTTTGTTGACTCTCATAATTTTGACTCTAGTCCAGTCTAGTCTCGTTTCGTATTCATCTGGGGTTACTATGTTCAAGTTAATTTTACTTTGTCAGATCTGGCAATTCACTTTTTCAAGGGCGATATCCTGATCCCAAGGTTTTTTTTTGGGGGGGGCAACGTTCAGTTCCTCTCTGTTTTACATTGCGAATCTGTCTGTGGCTGCAGTCCCTTTCTGGTTCTGTTTTTATGGTCTGTTTTTTCTAGGTTTCCCTCTCTTTCTCATTCCCTGTTGCCATTAGATGATAAAAATGGCCAGCTTGCACATTAGGTGGAGACTCTGCAGCCATAGACAGATGGCGATATCAGGTTTGTTGTATGCTGTAACTGGCGTTGGTCTGCCCCTTCAGAACTATCTTCCTCGAGTGCTGTTTATGGAGGACTCCTTATCTCCTTTTTTTTCTCTTTTTAAATTTTCACTAATGAAGTGAGATGGTCACTGCCTCTGGTCCCAGAAATATGGTCCCGACAGCGGCCCAGGAGCCCTTAAGTTTCTCCTATACCAAAGCAGGCAGTAATGGCCCACTTTCTCGGCTGTTCACCTCTGTCACTCGAGGGTTGCGCCACAAGAGGGCATCTGTGATTACTATTTTCATGTTTGAGGCAAGTGTTTTACACACTTTACCCTCTGTGAATCATGTAGTAGCATGGTTCATGGGGACTCTGTAGGGAGGATTACTTTCTTTATGGGTTTGTGCAGACAACTTCTCTACACTAGCTAGCAATGATGACAATTTATAAGAATGGTGAAGGTATTGCTCTCTATGGAGTGTTCTGTTTACAAAGGGGTAGTGTTCTCGTTTTCTGGTTCACCAGGGCGGGGAGGTTGGAGGGAGAGGATCTTTTCAGTTAGCCAATCATCATGTACCATGCAAAGGTGGGTGGGTGTGGGGGCTAGGGTTTATGGGGTGCCTGGGGGGTTTCAGAGGGGTGATTGGGAGATGGATTTAGTGATGGCAGGGGTGGGGGGGGAGGCAGAACAACCCAGCGCATACTGCGCTTGGAAAAGTATTGATGGGAAATATAAATACATGTGGTGTTTTCGTGGATTTCTGACTGGCATCTTGACTGATGGTTAGAAATATCCACTTTATCAGTTGGAATGTTAAAGGGGCAAGGCACAGGACTAAGCAATACAAAATCCTGTAACATATACATCACCTGAAGGCAGAAATTATATTTTTGCAGGAGACGCATTTGCTTATGAGGGAGGCTGACAAAATGAGATGGCAGCAAATTGGGCAGCTGTTCGCGGCAGAGGGCACGACCCACAGTAGAGGGGTGATGATCCTTTTGCATAGGTTGGTTCCATTCAAACCTCTCCAAGTTATACATGATCCTTCTGGCAGATTTTTGTTTGTAAAAGGTAGATTGCATACCTTGGATATTGTCTTGGGCGCTATCTATGGCCCTAATGTAGACTCCCCCAGTTTTTTTGTCCAGATAATAGAAGTCCTAACTCCATTTTTGGACATCCCCATGGTTATAGGGGGTGACTTCAATCTCGTTTTTGATCAGGCTCTTGACAGGTCAGGCCAATCCCGTCAAGGTCTTTCCCCAGCACAAAGAGCTTTTAGGGACCTGTTGGACTCTATAGGTCTTTGTGATATATGGCGTGTATTACATCCTAGTACAAGGGAATATACTTATGTTCAAGGCCACTGTTTTTCGGTTTTAACCGGAAACTCCGGTAAAATTCAGGAATTAGGGCTGCCTGAAAACCAGTAAAAATGAAGATTTCATGGAATCTGGCATTTTCTATCAGATCAGTAAATCTCTAAAAAAGTCTGTTTTTGTTTTAATTCCTTCCTGTACTATTTTCAGTTTGCTTTATTTAATGCTCTGTATGTTAAGCCTTTTTTAATTCTGATTATTTATGCACATACTAAAAGAATGATAACAGAATCTCTGAAAATCTTAGAAAATCTGGAAATTAGAGTAACAATCACCGGTGAAATTCCGGAATCTTAAGTCTTGAAAACGGAATTTAATTGTTTTAATCACCATAAATCAGTGGCCTTGCTTATGTTTCTCCAGTCCATGCAGCTTCCTCGAGGATTGACTATATCCTCATCTCTCAATCTCTATTACCCGGGGTTATAAGCTCTAGTATTGTATCAGGGCCCCTGTCGGATCACTCTGTGGTCACCTGCCAAATAACCCTAGCGTCGCTGCCCAATAAAGGGGGTAGGTGGAAGTTGAATAATCAAATTTTGAAGGAGCCAAAGATGGTTCAATATATAATATCCCAAATAGAGCAGTTTATCGCATCAAATTCTAACTCCGTGGAGAAGCCCGATATGATATGGGGTGCTTGTAAAGCATATCTAAGGGGGATTATAATCGGCCTAACATTGAAAAGGAAAAGAGAGAGGGCATCTCAGATCTCTGACCTTCTCTCTCAGATTAGGGGCATGGAGAAGGTCCTCTCTCCATCTTCCTCTGAGACATTTAAACAAGAACTAATGAAATTGAGAGAAGCCTACCTAGCAATGTTATTGGAGCAAGCCGAATTTGCCATTTTGAAAACAAAAGCGGTATATACTGATCAGGGTGAGAAGGCTGGCAAAATGTTGGCGCTGCGCATTAAGCAACAGGAATCCGCTAGATTTATTCCCGCAGTCCATTCCTCCAAAGACAATTCCCTTAAGGTCTCACCCTCGGAGATAGCAGAGGAGTTCACAAATTATTTCCAGGACTTATACGTCCCTATGGTTAATTCCCCATCTAAGGAGGGACTTCTTGATTATCTGAGTGATTTACAACTGCCAACTCTTTCACAATCCCAGTAGAAAATTTTGGAGTCTCCTGTCTCTGAGGGTGAGATTGAAAGGGTAATTAAATCTCTCTCATCCAACAAATCTCTGGGCCCTGACGGCTTTACCTCCAACTTTTACAAAGTTTTTTCTAAGCAATAGATCCCCATTTTGCTGCCTCTCTTTCAGGCTATTCTCTCTGGTCAAGCATCCGATTCCTCCCTTTTTGAGGCACTGATTGTCTTGTTGCCTAAACTGGACAGACCGTCTGATCTGATCTAAAGTTACAGGCCGAGTTCCCTTCTTAACCATGATGTTAAAATCCTGGCAAGACTATTAGCCGACCATTTGGAGGCAGTACTGCCCTTTCTAATCGGGGCAGATCAGGTTGGTTTTATGAAAGGTAGATCCTCGGTTGATCATCTGAGGGCCCTGTCTCACGTCTTCTCAGTATCCAAGGATGCTCCACATCCGATGGTTCTGATCTCGTTGGATGCTGAGAAGGCGTTCGACAGAGTAGATTGGGATTACCTGTTTGCTACGATGGAAGTTTTCGGTTTTCCCACGAAATTCCAGAATTGGGTTAGCTCTCTATATAAGTTCCCTTCTGCTAGAATTTCACATAATGGGGTTTACTCCACCCCCTTTAAATTACATGTAGGGACTAGGCAGGGGTGTCCCCTATCTCCCCTTCTCTTTAATATCTACCTAGAGCCTCTTATTAGGAGACTGTCTGGCACCCAGGGCATCTTGGGTATCTCTCTCTCAGGGAGCAGGTGGTTAAAGTGGCGGCCTATGCAGATGATCTTCTGCTGCAGGTAACCCATCCACTCATATCTATTCCCATTATTCTGCAGTTAATAGATGGCTTCAGCAAGGTCTAGAATTATAAACTTAATGTGGGTAAAACTGTGTTTTTTCCTCTTAACCATAGGGTATATAAACAGGACATTATTATGTTTGGGCTCACTTGGAAGTCTGATTATATTAAATATTTGGGGCTCCTTCTCACTCGGAACACGGCACGGCTCAGGCAACTTAATATTGATGCACTGGTACATAAAATAGATCTAGACCTCTGTCGGTGGACTTTACTTCTCCTCTCTCTTTGGGGCAGAATTAACTTAATCAAAATGAACGTATTTCCTCAGTTATTCTACCCCCTTAACATGCTAAACATATGGCTCCCCCTGGCCTGGGTTAAAAAAGTGCATAGTATGATCTCTACCTTTATATGGGGCGACAAGAAGGCTAGGATGGCTTTCCATAAGTTAGCGTCTCCAAAGGCTAAAGGAGGGTTAAGACTCCCCCATATTGGGCTTTATTACTGGGCCAGTCAGGCCAATAAATTTCTCAGATGGCTGACAGTGGATCAACAATCTGTGGCTGCCACTTATATCCCGACCTGGTTAGCTGTTGAGTCTGCTATCATTAGAAAACATGGCCTCTCTCTGGCTGCATTGTTATACACCAAGGTTAGTTCCTTACCAGAATCTCTATGTAGCTCCCCTATTGTCGTTTCAATCAGGGTTCATACTCAATTGTGCGCTTTTCTGAGGTATAAAAATCTCAAGGATTTATCTCAACCTGTTATAAGCAACCCTATTTTTTTGCTGGACGGCAAGCTTCTCTCACCTAGTTGGATCCCTCAGATAAGAAACTCCCATCTAGATGACTTTATGTTATCCGATAGTCAATGGTGCTCTTCTGCTGGCATTATGCACAAGTTTATGTTACCTCACACAGCAGTTTTTAAGATTTTTCAATTTTGCCACTTACTGGTTAAGGTAATGGGTCTGGCCCCCCTTCCAGCTCCCAATTTCAGTTTGCAGGCTACCCTTATGGAGTTGGCGGGTTCGACTCATGCTGTATCTAAAATATATACTGATCTGTTTACCTGGGCTTACCCTGATAATTATGCTCCCGTCTCCTTTTGGGCTTCCCTCTTTCAGGGCAGAGATATGGATTGGTCTCTCCTGTGGCAAAGTTGCCATAAGTTCCTTAAGCAGGACAGACTTAGATTAACACAATTCAAAATTTTGCATAACATTTATTATTCTCTGCAGAGGCTTGCCAAACTGGGTCTGATGTCTTCCCCTCTTTGCACAAGATGCCAGTCTCAAGAAGGTGACCTCCTTCATATTTTCTGGAGCTGTTCTAAAATTGCCCCACTTTGGACCATGATTAATCAGCGTGCTGATCCCCTTTTAGGGCTCTCAGAATTGTTCACCCCCGAAATATGTCTTCTCAGCGATTTTTCCTTTATTTCGGTGGTGAACAGGAGGTACCACTTAGCATTGATGTCGATGTCTGTTAAAAAGGTGGTGTTGAGGCACTGGAAGGACACGGAGGTACCATCTTATGTTGAATGGCTTCAGGAATTGTTGGTGAACCTCAGAACAGAGAGGACTATTGCCAGCTTATACAACAAACTGGAAAAGTTTGACAATATCTGGGGCCCACTGCAGACTTTTTATGCACTACAGGCCCAAGTACTACCAGGTTATATTCTTTGGTGTTGTACTAAAGGAGTATCGATCGCTGGGTTGTTCGGGGTGGGAGTGGGGTTAGGTGGAGTAGGGGTGGGGGAGAGCGAATCATTTTGCATTTTGTGTCTGCTCTTTGGGGTTCATGATGTACTCCACTATGATTAGTTCTCTGTAATGGAAACTTTAATAACATTTGAATTATAAAAAAAAAAAAAAATCACAGTTTAAACAGTTTCAGTTTTTTAAATAGTTCACTTGCATTAACTTTAAATTTCTGTTAAGTGAAACTGCATAGTTCTTCTCCTTACTTGTTTTACTACTTAAAATATAAAAAAAGATGCACATATACAACATTTATCTCTATCGACTTAATAAAGTTGTTAAATCAAGTCACCAGCAATTATAAAAAATAAAGGATAGGTGAGTGTGTATTTATGGATTTTTTTTACACACCCGAGGTGTGTGATGACCCATAAACCTCAAGAGCGACCCTGCGTGCAAAAATAAATCCATAATACACACTTACATAGCCATTATTTTCTCTCTCTTTCTCTAACTACATTTTAGTATTTTAGTATTAAGGAGATCAGGAAGTGTTTCCATGGAGTCGGGGGGTCAGTTTTTGCACCCCTTTCATAGGCCTACCCCTGTGGAGATGGTCAGGTACCACCCTTTGTGACATCTAAGCTCAGAAGGCCTGGCAGCGGTAAATAACCTATTGTAACTTCCTACAGTTAGCAGTGATCCAGTGGCCTTGATTCTGGCCTATAATAAGGCCATTACCTCAGCTCTGGATATCTTTGCTCCGGTCAGTGTTCATCCTCTCCCCCTTTGCCCTCGGTCCCCATGACTTGATGGGACCTTGAGGGAGATGCAGTGACAAGGACGAAGATTAGAGCATTGCTGGTGGAGATCCGCCCTTGATGCCTACTACCTTAGACTGATGGAACAGTATCAAGTCTATCATTCCACAATCACCCCTTAGAAGGCAGAGTTCCTGTCCAGGGAGATTATGGCCGTTCAAAACCAACCGGCTCAGCTCTTTCGAACTGTGGACAGGCTGTGCAACCCAGCCTGCCTGCATGTTCGAAGAACCCTTTCACAAGTGGAATGTGAAGAGATTGCTAATTTCTTTGCAGCTAAGGTGGCTGACATCAGGACGTCACTCCATCCGGCACACCCTATGGAAGATGGGGTGGATCAATGATTGGTCACTGCTCCTCAATTCTCCTGGGGATCCTTTGACCAGCCGGGGTTCATCGATGTCATGCAGATTGTCCAGGGTATGAACCCTGTGTGCTGTAGTTTGGACCCGGGCCCAACTTCCCTGATAAAGGGTTGTTGTGATTCCATCGGCCCAGTCCTAGCATGGATAGTCTGGTGCTCCTTGGAGATTGGTGAGTTTCCTAGCTCCCTGAAGGAGGCGGTGGTAATACACCTCCTGAAGAAAGCTTCTCCGGACCCAGACTGCCCTGCCAACTACAGACCGATCTCAAACCTTCCCTTTGTGGGGAAGGTGATTGAGAAAGTAGTGGTCCTACATCTGGAGAACCATTTGACCATCCATGACATTTATGAACCACTCCAATTTGGTTTTCAAAAGAGGCATAGTACCGAGACTGCGTGTTCAGGTGCTCAATGATCTCTTGATGGCGAGAGATTGGAAGACCCACTCCATCTTGTTTTTTTCTTGATCTCTCTTCAGCGTTTGACACGGTGGACCATGGGGTTCTTCTCGAACACCTGTGGTTGATCTGTGGCCTGTCTAGTACAGTCCTCAGATGGTTTAGATCTTTTCTCACTGGCAGAACACAGAGGGTGGTGTTGGGGATTTATTCCTCTGACCCAGTCTCTCTGTCATGTGCGGTACCTCAGGGTTCAGTGTTGTCCCCCATGTTGTTTGCAGTGTACATGCTGCCCCTCAGAGACATTGTAGGAAGGTATGGGCTGAGGTTTCACTGCAATGCTGATGATACCCAGCTCTACCTCTCTTTTGCACCTGACCAGGATAGAGGTCTCTCGATATTTGACAACTGCCTCATTGAAATCCAGGTTGGATGAGTTTGAGCTGGCTGAGGTTGAACTCTGAGAAGACTGAGGTGATGATCGTGGATCCAGGTTGCCGGATAGGGGGGATAGGGGCTGGTTTACCTTCAGGACTTTTTCTTGATGGTTCCCGGCTCCCCACCTCTGAGCAGGTGCGAAACCTGGGGGTGATTTTTGATGATGGGTTGATATTGTGGTCACAGGTGTTGGCAGTAAACAGATCCTCTTTCTACCACCTGAGGAACATCTCCAGGATTAAGCACCTAGTTCCATCTGGTGATCTGCCTACATTGATCCACGCCTTTGTATCCTCGCACCTTGATTACTGCAACTCCCTTTATCTAGGGCTGCTTGTGGTTGATATCCACCACCTGCAGCTGGTGCAGAATGTTGCAGCCCAGTTATTGACAGGGACTCCTCAGACCTATCATCTCTCTCCGGTGCTGTGCGAACTGCATTGGCTGCCGGTACAGTGGCAGATCTTCTTTAAAATTGGACTTCTGACTTATAAAACCCTACATGGACTTGTCCTGGAATACCTGAAAGAACTTCTGGTGCTTTACTGCCCCATGCGATTGCTCTGCTCGGCTGATGAGGGGTTGCTAGAGATTCCAAGGGTTTCTTTAAAATCTTCCCAGGCCCATGCATTTATGTACATGGCCCAAGCCCTTTGGAATTCTCTACCTGTCAGCTTCGGGAGTGCACAACCATGGAGGGATTTAAGCATGCCCTAAAGACATACTTGTGGCATCAAGCTTACCCTACTTGACTGTATTTTGCTGTATTTTATGAAATCCCTGTAATTATATTTTATCACATCCTGTTTTATTTCTTGTGTATTTTATTGTCAATGCACCTTGATTTTAGAAAGGCATGGTGACAATAATGTTTTATTGTTATTTTATTAGAAAAAGTACTTGAAAATTTTCATTTAGCTAGGCTGCCACTCACAAGCAGCCATCTTGTGGAAGCCACTTGCTCCCTTACACAGGATATGCTAATGTGCCCCATTGGCCAATGTGTTGATTGGCAGGGCACATTAGCATATTCTGTGCATGGAGCAAGTGGCTCTCATGAGATTTATTTTATTTATTTATTTATTACTTCTCAGATTACAGTACCTTTGAGCTAAAATATCTCATTTGCAAAGGTTTCACATCAAACGAAGGGTGACAGATAAACAAAGGTTGTTGAATCATAACATAGTGACAAGCAAAACCAAATGACAATGATCAAGGCAGTTGGACAATAAAATAAACAATAGCAGGTATAACAATGAGATACAATAGTCGATAGGTAAAAGACCTAGACAATGCAACTAGAAATGACAGTGGCTAGAATAAGAAAAGTAAGATGGCATCCAAGAGGCCTTGTCAAGTAAGCAAGTTAGTTAGGTTGACATTAAGTTAGATAGTTCCAAATAAGGAGGAAGGAGAGGGGAAGGGAGAGGCCAGAGGTGGCGGAGGTACAGAGGTGGAGCAAAAAGGGGGGGTGGCTACCGCAGGAGTTAATGAAAAATCGCAGATCAGGGTCAGCGGATGCAGTCACAGATGCTGACTGAGAAGAGGTGTTGATGGAGGGAGCTTTTGAACAGACCCAATTTAGAAGGGGCAGAGATATCACTTGGCAGAGTGTTAAACCAGAGGGGTGCTCTGTACACAAAAGAGCATTGACTGTAGGTGGTCCAACATCTAGGAATGGAGAGAAATTGGTTGACAGACCTATGGGCATGCTGGGTGCTGAAAAATGGGTTGTGTATGTTGTTAGTTACAGCAGGAAGGAGCCAGAGGATAGCTTTCTTGGTGAGCAGGCAAGTTTGGTAATGGACCCTGCCAGTTAACTGAAGCCAGCCTGTTTGCTTATATAGTTTGCATGTGTGGGTAAAGGCGAGTTGCTCCAGTCAGAAGACATCACGCTTTATTTAGGGCAACAGCCATTCTGTGGAGGGAGGTATTCATAGCTTAGCCATAAATGACCAGTCCATAATCTACAATTAAAAGAATAGAGCTGTGGATTGCAAGTATCAGGGCTTCTGGCATTAATATGTTTATGCCTGTGTAATATCTCAATTTTAATAATTACTATCAAACTGCATGGTCGTGCCCAGCCATTTTTCCACTTTTTCTCCCCACTGGGACTGGGGATGTGCAATGACATCTGCGCACATATGTGCTGACGTCCACCGCAGTCCCTCCTCCAGTCACACCATCATGTGTGGTACCTCTGGGCATCCCCAGGGGTCACTGCAGCATGGTGTAGTTCCCCAGCCCACCCCAGAACTTGGAGACCTGTCTCCTGATGCTTAGTCCTAGTCCTCCCCTGCTGACCCCCGACAACCCGAGCTCATTCCCGAACCCGGGTCACTGGTGTAGCATGAGGTGTGGCGCCCAGCACCTCAACTCTCAACACCACCGGGCTGGCCATCAATGTAAGTTTTAATGCCAAAATGGTGAACATTCAGAAAAAATGTAATGTCACACAGAAAAACTCATTGGAGGCATATGCACTGACAGGGGAGTGCACAAAGGTAACCCGTGTTTTCCTTCAACAGATTAGGCATTTTCTTTACATACTGTATTCTGTTCTGTCTTATAGGTGTACTGAAAAAAAATGAAGAGAACATCTGTTTTGGAGACCAGGAGGGAATCACCTAAGCAAAGAGCTGCACAGCACACAGAGAAAGGAATTATAAATGAAAGACTGTTTGTTCTGGATACAGGAAAGCAAAACTGAGCCGCATAATGGAATAAATATTTCAATTTTCATACTTTCTTAAAAAATTTAAATTTTTTTCAATTCTTTTTTCATTTTTATATTTTTTGTTATGCTTTAATTGTGTGTTTTTTAGAAGACAACAACAATGTGGCACTCACCCTGTAGGAGAATAATGAACTGAGGCACAAACAGCCAGTAGGTTAGTTTTTTCTGGTACTTTAAGTACCCTTTGTTAGGGATGCAGTGGGTGGAGCCTTGCAGTCCTTTTGCTTTCAGTAAAAAAGGACTCAGCATTCTTCCCGAACAACATGGTGGACTTCCATCACAGTCACCTCTGCATCCGTGAAGCAGTCCACCCATGTTGTCACGATCGCTGCACCGTTGCACTATTTTGTGCCTTTACATGCAGTTTTTGTAACTGGGAAACTGATTTTTTTCAGGTATTTTTGGGCATATCCAGGTAACAAAACCTGTGTATAAATGCACGCTTTGGTGAAAAAACAATGTTAGCAAGGGAACGTGTTATGAAGATAAACTTTGCCGGCAACACTACATTTGCCAGCTAACTGGGTGCATATAAACACTAGTGCATTTCACATGGATGGTCCCTGACCCCATTAGCATACAGCTGGGAGTTGAAACACACGAATGTCAAGTGGCTTGCACAGGGGTATGTAGTGAATAAAGCATGTGTCTTCCCCGCTACACCACTGTGGCATCTCACATTTACTTTTAAAGAGCAGGTAGTTACTAAAATGTGGGGTGTAGCATTGAGTTTAGTATCCTTTGCCAGTAAAAGAACCAACTGAGTCTCGTGTGCTGGTTGAGTTCTTTTCTTTAAGTGTCTTTGTCTGTTACTGAGCCATATAAGTGTAGTTTCATCAGAGCTAAGAGTGTAGAAAAAATCCATGGAGGAGAGGTGCTGTGAAGCCTGAGTCACAGTGGTGTCAATGACAGTATTCTGACTTGGGCTTCACATGCTAGGCATTGGTGTGGCTGCACTTTCTGACAAGACATCTAGGCAGCCTGCACCCCTTGTTTGACACAAAGGGCCCGATTCCAGAATGGTTATGCATGTTGCAAAGTGACTTGCACCCAAACAAATGGTGCAAGTAGCACTTTACATCATGAGTAATGACATTCAATATTCCAAAATGCAGCCTGCGACAAGTCGCAGGCTGCCTGTGCTGAAGTGGTCCAATGTCACTAGTTACACTATAAAACCCCTGTGACATGGCTCAAGGGGGTTTATGGCAGCAGTTATACCCTATTCTGAGAGGGTGGCTATCGGAAAAGCACATTTGCTATTCCAAGAGAATCTCCGAAGGACATTGATCTAAGTACAGTTAGATCAGCTATTAGCTGGTCTAAGTGTACTTTGCATCCTCAGGGGCACCACTGTGCCATGTGCCAACAGCCCACCACATTCACATAAGTCCCCACCCATCCCCCATTGGCACATGCTATGGAAAGCCCTCTGTGGGCTGCTGGCACACCCAAGCCTTGCTCCCTGAGCATTGCCCTGCAGGGCTGAATATGTCTTCCCCTGTACCAGAGGGTGCCCCACAATGCTGCATATGTCCCCCCCAGTACCTGAGAAGTGCTCTGCAGAGCTGCACATTCCCCCCACCTCCAAGCCAAGCTGTCATTCATTGTGCGCATACTGTATACAGTAGTACATGCTCAGTGGGAGCTCAGTCAGCAGCTGGCCATGGACGTGAGAGGTGGGATGTGCCAGTCACCAACTGGGAATGACTGTGGGGGTTGGGGGTGGACTGGCACTGCTTGGTGGGGTTGTGGGGGGCCACTAGACTACCAGAGGATTGGGGCACAGCACTATTAATATAATTGGCGAGCTGGTGATTGGGGATCTGGCTTAGGGATGGGGGGAAATGTGTAGCCCTGCAGGTCACTTCTCAGGTACAGGGGGAGAGACATATTACACCCTGTGGGGAACTTCTTGGGTATGGGTGAGGTGGCTACATGTGCAGCTCTGCAGGGTATTACTTGGGGACTGGGGCTTGGGGCAGGGGCTTGTGCTCTGTCTGTGAGCTTTACAGTGGCTTGCAGCACCCTGTTGAGGTGCACTCTTCCTTTGGCGCAAAGCTTGGGGTGCTGTAATTCATGGATGTAACTGCTGGGGGATCCTGGCTGTTCTGGAATCAGGTGCAGGGTCCCCAGTCCATCAGCATTTGGTGCAAGTTGCAATTGTTGGCAACTTTCACCATGCCTTCTGGAATCGGGCCCACAGGATCAGCTTTTGACATGGAGCTGCTCACAGAGTCAATTGCGAGGAGAAGCCATCACTCCTACAGCAGCATGATCTCTGTCAGTCATGGGGCCAGTAGTGTAAAGTAAAAACAGAAGAGGACTCTTCTCTCAGCAATCACTGCAGGCACAGTACTTTTTGATAAATAATAATTCCACCCTACTTTTTCCCTCCAGCCTTCACCCACTACAAAAAAAAAGTTAATAGTAATGCTGTGCTATGAGGAGTCTGCAGCATTAGCCACTCTGTGAGCAGCTCCACGTCAACAGACAAAGACTCTAAAAAAAAGAACCCAACCAGCACACAAGACTCAATTGTTTCTTTTACTGGCACAGGATACTAAACCCTAATGCTACACCCCACATTTTAATAACTACCATTTCTTTAATGAAATGAGTGCCATCTGAAAACCCCAGTAACTTACTTGAGGCTGGGATAAACTGGGCAGACTGGGTGGGCCAAGCGGTCATTACTTGCCAACAAATTCTATGCTTCTACCACACATTCATTCAGGTCCCACGCAGCAGGGCTACGAAACTGACAATTTGTTCCCCTAGCCAAGGGTAACTAGGTTGCTGGATGCACCTTCCTTTTTTCTAGGTATTCTGTAGATTTTTGCCATAATTCATTCAGTTATTAGGCTAAAATAAACTGTAACATTTCTCATGATCAGGTCCATAGCTCTCAACCTTTCTTCATTGAAATGTGTGACAGGATGTGTGACAAATGAGCAAAATGTGTGACATATCGTCAAACATGGCACTGCAAGCTCACAAAACTATTGCTGTCAGTGCACTAATGTTAATAATATTTGCTGATGAGAGAGCACAATAGATAATTATGAATTTCTGCTTTAAAGTCTCAGTGGGAAATTTGGAATATCCCCTTCCTCATGTGGGGCAGAAGATTTCTGAGAGGTAAAATGAGTGATGTACCTTGTAATGTGTGACAGTTGAGAGGTATGATCAGGTCACAGCAAGGATGTATGGAGGATTGCTGTGCAGGAGATTGACTTATTTCACAATGCACAGAATCCATGATGTACACAACATGAACTAAGGGGACATGTGGTCAAGTGCAAGTAACATCTCTTAAAATACAAAAACAAAATGCAAGCAAGCAAAATGTTTTTCCACAGGCAGATATATACTGCCACGTAATTGGTATCTAATGCTGGTATCCTATCAGCACACTTGCAGCATGAGTGCTGCCTTCTATCATCCTACAGACCATTACTGACAGTATGATCCAGATGATACCTGAACACCACATACCATGGGGCTAAAGCCTTAGTAATAAATCAACAGAATGTGAGTTTGCATGAAGCATTCTTATATTAATTCATCCCCAGTAACACTGTCTAGCTCAGCACTATCCCCACTGCTGGACTATTCTGCTCCGACTCAAGTGGGTCATGCCCCATTTGCTTTCCTGACTGGCAGGAAAATTAGCCACTCAGATAACCCCTGGACCCCCCCCCAAAAAAAAAAAATTTACTGTACTTGAATCTGTGGAAAAAATTCAAATGCCATATGTTGTGTTTATTAGCCTGCCTAAAAAAAAATAATAATAAAATAAAAAAAAATAAAAAACCTTAAATGAATCCAAATTCAACTTATGTGTGTGAGTGAGCACGTTGTATGTCACCCTTAGCAGCGATGGACAGTCACACTGACCACTCTAATGTTACACACTGCCTCACTAGTAAATTAAAAAATAAAAAGATTAAAAGCAGATCTCAACTCCAACACTGAGGTATCACCTTTAGACATTCCACAATACAATCATATAACCCCCCTCCTCCAAACCAGAGCATAAATAAAAAATTTTAACAATATGAAAAACAGATTTAGTTACATTTTAACTACTTATAATGAAATCTGACAGGACATTGTTATTTTATAACATTTTTAGACAGTGACAAAAAGAAAAATATTTTGACATGCACAATACAATAGAGAATGTCTGACTGAAATTTTGATCTGTGAGAACTTTTACCGGCCATCAGGAGTAATTGTAACTTAGGAGATTGAAAATGCATTTTTCTAACCAAGAGCCATTAAATTAAAAGAAAAAAAGAACTAGAAAAAAAAATAAATTATTTGAATGTCAGTCGACTTTTACTTTAAAAGCATATACCTCTGACAATTTCCAGTAAGCACTACTTATGTGATTGACAGTATGTTGATGAGGGAGTCGGGATCCAGCACGTCCATCCATGCAGAAGCCCGGCTCATGTTCCCGTGAAACAAAAAACATAAACAAGCTGCAGATGCTGGTGTGGTAACACTAGTATGGGGGACCAAAATAAATCAGTGAAATAAATAAATAACTCTGGAGCTTCCTTTGGAAAAACAAAGCTGCAACAGACAATCTAATGAACTGATGAACCTAAATCTGTTAAAACCACATATGTCAAAATTTAAACACAGTCGGGGTTGACAGCGTCCCTTGAACTAAAAGAAAAAAAAAGATACACACCACACAATTTTAATTTTTAACCTTTTAATTATAATTATTGGGACTGACACTACAGCCTAAAGGTTGGAGTAAGCAACGGTGACTGAGCTTGGTATGTCCAGCACACCTGATTCCCCAAACATCCACTTGCATACTGTGTGACTCTAAGCAAGTCACTTAACCTTCCCAGTTCTCCCAGGTGGCCCCTGAAAACAAGCATTTGTGCCTAATGGGACTTACCTTGTTACCAAAGAATTTTGTTTTTTTCAGTAACCCATTTTAAGCAGGATAAGGAAAACAACTTCTTGGGGGTTATAGTGCTTACCTACAGTACTCCTTGTGCCCAATAACCTAAGGCATGCTATGTCCCCCAAGAACTGCACACAAAAGTTAATAGGGCCTCTGATGAATGATTCTTTTCTATATTATACAATGGGGTCCCTAAATCCACTAATCTGATTGGTCGACTGGACTCTTTACCCATGGGTATATCCCAGCATAACCCACAGGTAAAGTTCCAGTCCTACCAAGAAACCAATGTGCAAAACTAAAATTTCTTGAGTTTAGCCACCACATTCAACTTGTGATGGCTGCTCATAACACTGTTTACAACCAGTTCAAAAAACATCCTGAAACAAATAACTTTCTAACCCTTGCTGTGCTGCTGACTCATATATCAGTGCAAAATTACTATGTGTTCTAATTCTGTCAGCAGCCTAAGTTAAAACATAGTCCCTAAACCCAGGTTCCTCATCCAGAATGCAATAATTGATTCAAAAAACTGGCTTCTGACCACTGTTTTTGTGATTGCTCACACCCACCTCACCTCCTGTTTCCATCTTCCGCTCTCAACGTGGTTCCTACACTCCATCCTTGATGGCTCAAAGCACTGCTGTCCTAAGTGCATTCAGATCACATTATCACTGATCCCACCCCAACCCCCAAAACAATACAACAAAAACATGCATCTCCTCCAGCAGCTAACTCTAATATCAGCCAATCAACATTCACGCCAGGCTGTTTTGCAAACTACACAAGCCACTGTACTAGGCTCACTTGCTCTCTCTCTCTCTCTCTTTCTAACTGAAGAATGTGAGCTGCTCACAGGTCACCACACACTACTGCCCCATACAACTCCACTCCAGCTCTATATTTCTCTTGCAGTATAAAAAATTAAAAAAGCAGCCATCACAGTATTGGTCTGTGTGTGTTGGGGGGACTTGGAGAATGTTTCCAACAAACATATTCTACCTAGCAACAGGGGACTATGTAATCTACAGAGGAGGGTTATTGTTTGTGTAAGAAACTTAGCCTCCACCTCCCCCCACACCCTCTGTCCATTGTTGCAGGTAAAGGTCCCCTGCTACTACTGATGTTCACACTAGAGGTCTGTGCACACAAAAAGGTTGAAAATCCCTGTTCTATATAATCATTCAGTGCTTTTTTTTTTAAAAGATAGACTTTTAAAATCTAGTCTCCTGTGGTGCTCTTGTACACTGTATGTCAACCCAGTATCTGAACCAGCTGACAGCTACCAACACAAAGTCCTCACTACCCGACCTGCCTTCTGGTTCCTCTGTACATGTTCATCAGGTACATGAGGAAAAAAAAGTAGTCATTTAAAAGTGTATTTAGTGCTTTGTAGTAAAGTTGTAAACTGGATGAGCTACTGGTATCAGAGCCAGTCACTGCTGTGAAAAACAACTCACTATCTGACCTAAAAACAAATGCAGAAATATGTGGGGGGATTAAGAAACAAATTGACCAGGAATTATATAAAAGGAGGCATGAGGAGGTGTAGTTACTCGAATATATAATGCACACCCCCACTGTGTGATGCTTATATAAACCCCTCAAGTATAGCATCACACACCATGGGTGTGTATTGAATTCTCATACTGCACACCACACCATGTATTATTCTATATGTAATAATTAGTTAATGTGAAGTACAGTTCAGTTTGTTTTAACATACAACATCTCTAATGCGACAATATCTCAAAAATACTTTACAGGTGTAGACAAGGCTAACATTGTGCCTCTGAAAATGGTTGAATCACAGCTCAGCATTCCTTCCAGGCCAATCATTTTTAAATAAATAAAAAATAAAACTCGATGTATAGACAAAAATATGAAACAATGAACAGGTACACAATGTGATACAGTAGAAAGAAGGTGCAGTAAAGTATTGGACACTAAAAAGGTTGTGAATATCTTAGCAGCAACAGTGCAGGGAAGTAGAGGTACTCCGACTGTGATACAGGAAGTAGTATTGTATAATGTCAGAACACTGGAGAGAGCAGAATGAGGGGCAGAAAACAGAAGATGCAAAGAAGGAGTGGGTCTGAAGCCATTAACAAATGGAAAGAGAAAACCTTTAAGGTGAGATTAGGAGAGAGTATGTCTGTCTGTCCAAGAGAGGCAAGGAGCATGTTACTGAGTGAGGGCATGGACAAACTTAAGGATCTTCCCACTAGCTGGACTGTAGGCCCTTATGTGCCATCAATATCTAAATATCTACTGTATGTATCAGTGGAGTTCAGATAGAGGGAAGGTATGTCAAATATTGAAGAGAGTTGGTGGGAGAACAGAGGAATGTAGTGATATGAGGGCATGTAGGATTTTGAAAGCAAGGAACGTGATTTTGAATGAGATCCTGAAGTAGACAGGGATCCATTGTGTAGGTCTGGGGAAAGACATGCAGATAATGATTTATGGTTAACATAACAGATCTCTTTTAAAGAGCTGCCTAATAGTAGTGGGTATGATGTAAAAAGCAGTGCTTCACCTGGGAGAAGATATATCTAGTTCTGTTCCTCTCACTACATCATCAACATGTGACCTCACTCATTGTATCATAATTCCTGCTGCCTGATTGGTAACCTCTGTCATATATTACCAATCAAACAGCAGGAGTTTGACTTTTCTTGGTCACTAGTGATGTCATAGTCAGAGAACTTCTAAATTTGATGATATAGAGGGAGGAATATTACTGAATATGTCAGCCTCCAGATAGAGTGCTGTTCCATACATCACACATAATACAGTAAGATAGGAAATCTTCTAGTTAGGAAAACAGAAAAGAAAAGAAAAATACTTAATATACAAAAAGAGATAGCTAACTACTTCCAAAAAGTTACTTCTTTTGCAATGAAAGTTTATTCAGACAGAGGAGAGAAAGACAGATTGAGTTGGAAGAGGCACTCCAAGATCAAAGAAAAAGGCAGTGGGAGACAGATCAGAATGGGTGTTGGGGGAGTTTAGAGTGACCAGGGAAACTTTAAATCTGCTCCTAACAAGGGAGATAAGGGCATCCCTCTTTTATGCAAGGCATCATTTGTTCAAGTGCAGTAATAAATGTGTGTGGGGGGGATACTGGCTAGGCTGTTAAGAGGAAGGAGAGTATTGGTAGTAGTCCCAGCCTTAAAGGAACTCTTGGGGTGCTTCGTGAATGAGGGTAATGATATTAGGGAAGCTATATATGGCTGAATGTGGAGAAAGCCTGCCAGAGGCAAAGAGATTCATAGATGGGATACAGATCCTGGTCCTTGTGGGGGAACAGTAGGTGGCCCTGGGAGCTGTGGTCACTAAGAAAGAACTGCGGGGAGCAGCAGGCTCCCTAAAGAAGGCAAACAGACAAAACCAGTGCTACTTAAACTGCAGTCGTGCGAAACTGGTCAGGGTTCTGAGCTCACCTGTTTCTTGGCTTTTTTGTGGTGGTATGTAATTACTCTTGTGAAGGAAAAAGGAAAGTAAACTTTTTTTGGTAATTTCAAAATGTCAAAAAACTTGGTAACAAACAACAGATGCAAGAGTCCAAAGCAGTAGCAGCGTTTGGATGACATTGCATATGGTTCTAGAGCTATCGGCAGGAACCCCCAGGAACTCAGTTCCACCTCCGCTTGTAAAGTTGAATGAGAATTCCTGCACTTCAGCCATCTTTCTCAGTTAACTACTAAAAAAGGGTTCCACCACATAGAAATGATAGTTTACCCAGCTAAAAATCTAGATGTGGGAGATCCCCCACCTAAACATTCCAGTTGAACTGCTTGCTATGGGTGTGCAGCATGGGAGACCTAAATCAAGGCCAGATGGATACAACCTGTGCCCTGCAATTCAGTTGCTCCAGAATTGTTAGACCCATGAACCTCAAATGTTTTAAAATTTGCTCAGCAACCAAATTGTGGAAAAATGTTGAGAATATCTCCCCCCCACCAAGTTTTCCATGTTTTCTTAGGGCTCAGTCATAAACAGCTGAAATGTTGAGCTCTTGCCCTGCCTTCCTGACATAACTTCAGCAGCAACAACTTAGAAAAACAAACTCTGTTCAGAGCTCATACAGCTGCACCATTCTTTTATGAGTGCTGCTATTGTGTCATGCACAAGATAGTAGCACTGATGGAACTGCACATGTGCGAGCAGTCTGTTTCAGTGTCACATTGTTATGCAGGTTGGATGTCACTTCCACAGTTGCAGAATAAAAAGTAGTGTCCCTGAAGTGGCTGTGTTTATGTGGCTAGCGGAGGGGAAGTGCAGCATAAACACAGCCACTTAAACTGTGCTGCAGCACTGTGGAAGCTCACCGAACAGTGGTATGGTCACATGCTTCCACAGTGCTAATAAGTAACAATGTGTTGGCATAACGACTGTGGAGCTCTGCCAACTCAGCCGCAAAAAGGGGGCATGTCTGAACAGGTTGCAAGGTTTGCCCTTTTGTTGCATGTTAGCACTGTCCCACTTAAATCCTTTTTGGTGAAAACTGTGCTATATCATATGAAAATCACATTAACTGTTAGCCTTTTCTGGTTGTACCTAGGGATGTCCTAGTAAGCTCAGGGCATGTATCTAGCTCACTCTACCTCTGTGATGTAGGGTTACCACCTTTTAAGAAGCCAAAAGTGGGACATTTCTTACTGAAACATGGTATTTACAAGTTAATATTTACCCTCCACCAATGCAACAGACTTGTTTTCTCCATAAAATCCAGAATTAAGACTAAGTGTTGTAGTTTTTTTAGTTGTTTCTATTGTTTCTTATCATTAAGGTATTTTAGTTAAGGTACTATAGTTTTCTGCAACATTTGAAGAACGTTAGAAAATATTCTTTCTACTATATGGTCAGGACATAAAATATTTTTCATGTGTTTTTTTCCTTCATGACACCGCCCAAATCAGGCCTATCCTATGAAAATCAGGACAGTAACCATATGCCGGGTGTCAACAACCCATTGCTGTATGGCAGCCCCTACACTTTCTCCAAACTACTAGCGACAACCCAAACCCCTCTTCCAACTACTCTGGTGATTACATCCCCAACCCCCTTCCGGCTGTCAGAAACTCTTGAATCCACTGCCTGCTAAATCCTCTGCCCCTCTCCAAGCATAGGCAATCCCTGGATTCTCAAACTACAGTAACTCAGCTACAAATATTACCTCCATTGTTTACAGTCCAATTGCACAGGCTTCCATCTTGCTCACTTTCTCTGGCTCCTCGTGAGCACGTTAGCACCACTTGCCATCTCTGAGCACCCACTACAATGCCTCATCTGAGACTCAACGTTCTCAGCCTGGCCAGAGTCTGCCTTTTTCCCGGCTCCGTTTCCATTGGATTTTTGCCATCTCAAACCACACTATATTGGGACAGAACCACACTAAAGGTGAAGAAGAACTCTTTGGGGACTACAGGGACCCAGGTTAAGCAGGTAGAGACTGCTGTTTGTTTACATTTCTGGTGGCTGTCATGAGGGACATGGAACTGACTTCATGCAGCAGTTGGTACAATATGCTGATACTGATGCCTCTTACCAAAACAAACCTCTAATTTCCATAAAGGATTTCAAACCTTGGATTCACTGCTATCTTATTCTTAACATTAATCAAATTATTTGTCCCGTCATCTAGTGTCAAATGTCTACCTGCATCATTAAAATCAAGGTAAACTGCAGTCGTTGAACCCCTTGCAGAAAAGGTGTAATTTAAATGCTTTCTTAGCAGCTGTCCCTGGCCAAAATATATGTTGTTGCTGATGGTATAAATAGCCACTGTGTCTTGTATTTGATATATCCCTTAAATATGTCTAATTATAGACTTTGGGGGCAAAATTCAACTGTAATTGAGCTCACCATTATGACAATGTGTTTCAAAAAGACATTTACTGTCCCTGCCTGACATAAATCCATTCCTTCTTATGTAAATATTTGCAGGGTATGTGTTGACTTTTTCTGTTTGTTCTTTGATAGATTTGGATAGGATGCTTATTTTCATTGCTGCCTCTTTTAATAGCAGATTTCTGTCTCATGTCCTTGAAGAAAACAAGGCAGTTGGAAGCTTGTTTATGAACTGAAATAATTTCAGAGTGCCTTTAAATTGTGGCAGCAGAGTAAACATCCTGACTGCTTCAACATGGTAAAAATAAAAGGAGTGAATTTTGTGTAACTGGATTACACATCTGTTATCAAAAGTGAAAGGGTAGCTGCTAATATGCATAAAGTACCTGAATTGTTTATGGGGTGGTAGTAGTAAAAAGAAAGCAGTTGCTTGGGAAGTTTACTTTTGCCATATTTTTCTTTTTAAAGTTTAATAATATGTCCAAGCCTTCAGCAACCCAACAGCAAAAGAGAAATACCAAACTTTCCAGTCAGAGCAGAGCACCATACTTTTACAAGCACAGCTGTTGTGTCATGCACAACATGTCAGCACTGATGGAACTGCGCATATGTGAAACTCGTGTATGCGCAGTCTGCTTCAGTGCCGCCATGATGTGCAATGTGTCCGTCACTTCTGCAGTAGCAAAATAAAAAGTAGTGTCCCTGAAGTGGGTGTGTTTATGTGGCTGGCAGAGGGGGAGTGCCACATAAACACAACCACTTAAACTGTGCCACAGCACTGTGGAAGCACACTGGACAGTGGTCCAGTCTCGTGCTTCCATAGTGCTAATAAGTTACAATGTGTTGGCATAATGACTGCAGAGCTCTGCTCAAGCAGCTGTAAAAATGAGGCTTTTATTCTTTTGTTCATTTTGGTTTTTGCTTCTTAAATAAATCTCTGATTTTGACAATAAGATTGAATAAAACCTGATATAGGACTGTTTCATGTTTTCATTTATTGCTAGCTGTTTTGATCAAATGCCAGGACAAAAAATAAACTGGGATATATAATCAGAAAAATCACTTTACATGAAGGATTCTGTTCTCAAAACCTATGTGTACTTTGTTTCCACCTAACATTCTATCTCTTTCTCGGTGGGGTTCTGCTGCTTCTACCCAGTTTCACAACTTTGAAGAATAAGGGAAATGACTGGTTTTACAGCGCGATTTATACACACAGGGTATCATATTTACAAATTCAGCAAAGTGCCCTCGAAAATCTGCTCCCAGCTTGTCAAGTGGCATGGCTGATGGGGTATATTCAAACATGTGCAATGTAATGTTTGGTCGTGTAACAGCAGTTTGAATATAACCCATGTGAGAGCAGCGGTAGGCAAGGTGCTATTTATAGCACAGGTGCTGCTCACATCTGCACAGAAAACATGACAGGGCTGTTATGGGGTAGACTCTGAGAACCATCTGTTTCTGAGGTCCTTAAGACACTATGCATGAGTGCAATCTTTCTTAGTTGGAAAGGTGAAATGCAAATGATCCGAATCTTCATACAAAACACTAACATGTCCTTAACTTATTACCTGCAATTTACATATCATTGCCATGTCATATTGCTCCTTGCAGTGGATGGAGGCTGTTGTTACTGGGCTGGGCAGTACAGCAGAGTAATCCAAATCACTGTGACAAAGGTGCTACCTGAAAATGCAGCACATCTTTGGACACATTGAAATGCAGGTATTAGAGTGATTAGGAGAGACCAGTAGGAGATGCCTAATGTGCTCAACAGGTTTCCTATTTTTTGGCCTACCTTTATGACATCATAGTGCATACCATGACAACAGCTGGTGATGTCACAAACACAACAGTTGGAAGATAAGAAGGGGAGTCAGTTATTTTTTGAAAGTCACAGATAAATAAGTATTTATTAGACCAATAACAAGAAACAGTTAAAAAAACTAGAAAACATGAAGATGCCATTGGTGAAACAAGCACAAACTTTTAACTTCACAGAAGTGGACTGTATTGCACTGATTTTTTTGCATAATGCCTAAATGTGATGTAACCAACCATAAAACTTCAGAAATTCCACCAATAAAGCTGAATTTAAAAAAAAACTAGAAAATGATTCTTTTTTATTTATTTATTTCAGAGGTTTCAACAGGAAAGATATACCGTACTGAACTAGTTAAAGCTAATTTCCAGATGCATCCTAGGAGGAGAGGGAGGCATAGTACATATCAAGAGATATAGTAAGGTGCCACAAAAGTTATAACGACTCATAATTGTGCAAAAGATAAAATAAATACAGAGTAAAAGTACAGTTGCCATGACTAACTGAACAGATCCACAGAATCAACACTAGAATAAAGTGCAAAACCTAATGGCTAAGCTGTGATCTCAGGTAGGCGATCACGGTGGTGGTGATGGTGGGGGTGGAGGAAGGGGATTGGATGCCAGAACTTCACTTTGTGTGGTAGAGAGACTAGGCAGGGTCAGGGGTAACTGCTGGAGGGAATTGTGAAGTCTTGAAGGAGACATTTGAAGGAATGGAGGGATGGGGTGGAGAGGACAGCAAGGGGAAGAGAAGACCAGAGCTTAGGGACAAGGAAGGAGAAAGCAGCTTTACCTGCAGTGGATTTAATGGGAGGAAGGGAGAGGAAGCAAGAGTCAGTGTTACAAAGGGATCACTTGGGGGCAGAAGGGGAAAAGTGTAGGAAGGTGTGATAAATTAGGAGGGATCCAAGCCAGAAATGTTAAACATATTTGCAATTATAATCATTTCAAGTATTTTATTTAGTAGATAATTACTCAAGGTCACTCAGCAATAGTGCTACTGGGACTCAGATTACTGTCTTGAAATTCACAGCTTTGCACTCCATCTACTAGGATACACTGTCTCTACCTGAAGTATAGGGAGATTAAGGGACTTGCTCAAGGTCACACTGTTAATCTGTGGCTTTGGTGGAATAAGTATCTGCATTCTCCTGGCTCCAAAGTGATGCAAACCAGTTTGTTAGCTGGTGCTTAGTTTCATCACCAGCGTTCAAAATCTGGTAGACAAATCAATATTTTTAGGGGCCATCATTTTTTAAGGGCTCAAAAATCACCTATAGAAACACTGACTCTCATATTTTTGGATGGATATACTGTAATGTCACTTTTATTTTGCAGATGTACCTAAGTACAAGCAACTAGCCTTCAAAACACCCTTGGGGCACTATTATTTCATGCCATTTTGTCTGTCACTTGCACTATCCTGAGGAAATACATTGTAAAAATGGCTAAAAGAAGGACTCTACTGAAAATGAGATATTGCATCTCAGCTTCACAACCTCGGTGCAGCTGCAAGCAGTTCCATGTCTCAGCTCTTCCGTGACCATGGCTGCAGCCCTAACCGCTCTTGCCAGAATTTGTTTTCTAGCAAAAGTTAATGTGCAAAGATTGTAAATACATGAACATAAAAAAGGTTTACACACCATTGCAGTGCAAACATCTAACCATAGACAATCAGGTGTTCATTTTGTGGTAAGATGTTTGCACTGCTATGACGAGTGAGTGATTTCATATTGATACATTGTTTTGCATTTTAACCCTGTCTTTGCACATGAAAGACTTTATAATGGAATCCTTGTGTGTGCTGCTTTTTTAATTTTTTGTTGAGTCCCAACAGAGCAAGCTGTCAGATTAATCAGTCAGGAGACTTGGGAAAACAAAAATAAATTTGGACTTCCCTTTTATTTTGTGTTCCTTCCATAATGAAATAAGCACTGAACTTACAGCAAGTTGGATATGGTGAAAGAGTAGTTAATTCAAAGGTATTCCTTCCCAACCACTGATTCCCAAGAAACATTATATTGTGTGTGAGTGTGTGAGTATATGTGTGTGCGTGTGCGTGTGTGTGTGTGCGTGTGTGTGCGTGTGTGTGCGTGTGTGTGCGTGTGTGTGTGTGTTCTAAATCTTGCCCATTAAGAGCATTGCATGCACAAGAAGGAAAGTTTTTGGCAATCCTGACTGCAATGTGTTTATTTAGTTATTTAGAGAAAATGACAATGACCGGGAAAACCTTATCAGGTGCAACATCTCCTTTTTATGGTGGCCAAGAGGAGAATAAAGTTAAGTCAAGTTTTAAGTTTAAAATTCAACATTTGCAAATAGTATGGAAAGGTTATGACAGATAATACTGATATATGGTGTCCCACAAGTAATTATCCAGTTCCAGTTCTACATGGATGTTTCCATTACGAAAGCTAATGGGGTAGTTTGCTTATATTGCTCTGCAAAGTCTACAAACTGGTGTCTTGTCCAGTGTTTTTTGTTGATCTTCCTACAGTCCCCATTTGTCAACATAATTAATATCATGTTTTTCATTTTTGTTTAATATTGCACTTTCAGAATTTTATCTGAATTTGATATCATACTTGGAGCTGTCACAAAGCAGGTGCCACAAATAGGTTGGTACCCTGATGAAGCAAAACAACTTCAAAGTATATAAGGGAAGATGTTTGTGAACAGCAATGGTGAACTGCTATATCAGATGTGTACTACCAATATTACAGGTGTCTTTTATAGATGACTCACAGATTGTGCATGCACAGACAAAAGGACTATTCTAAACCATTAAATGAGGACCTACTTGGATCTTTCTGATATTTCAATGCGGTTTGTGGACCCAAAGGACACCCTGTATGGAGCTCCAAATGAATCAGAAGTTACATTTTTACAATGTAATCATGTGAAAACATTAATATTAGAAAATGAACTGGATGAAAAAAGATTGGAATACATACAGCCAGTAGCAATGATTTCACAGTCATTGCATCCTTTGAGACATGCCCTACCTTCCCAGAAAATATTTAACAGCATTTCCCACATGGCACCCAAGTCAACAGGTAAAATTTGTCACAACAATTCTTTTTGAAGTGGCAGCATATCCTTGCTGGGTCCAAACTGACTAGTCCAACATTAAAATAAAATGCTAGCTGAACCAAGGTCCAGGTATTAAATGAGCTATACAGTACAATATATTTGGAAGAAGAAGGGATTTGAATGAGATTGATATTGCCATACACGTTTCAGGACAGATGGCACAACATTTATTGATTGAATGACACACATTATTTAATTAGTCTAAAATTAAAACAACACAATCATGGAAACTTGATTGTTCTCATATACAGAATATGGTTGAACAGCTCTTCTCACTAAGCTGGGTGCCCTGGATTTTTGGATGCCCAGAAAAGATATGCATTCATTTTAAACAAATGCCATAATCTAGTTAAACGGGGTCTCATTTAGCTAGATTCAGGTGTTTGTTTCATAAAATTACATAATTGTTATGTATTTCAATATCTTTTGGTTCCAGGGCACAGATGGTGGCTGCCACGGCATGAAAAAGCTCTTTGGTGCTGTGAGAAGCAAGTGGTGAGAAATTAAAAATAATTATGTGACACAGAATGTATGATGTCATATCAGAGTTATCCCCAAAACTGAGCATGCTCAGAACAAAAAAAAAGAATTCAATCCTCGTTACTCCGGAACCCTTTAATATTTTTTTCATGAAACCTTCCAAAGGAACTACCTTGATATAGTATGCTTCTACCCTGAAAGTTTTGGGGAAAAAAATTCCATTCCATGTAGGATGTAGGTGAGAGCAAACCCAAATCCCATGTTAAGTACAGGAAAATGAAATTAGACATCTACAGGAAAATGACATATGTGCATCTCACTAACTGCACAAGCTGCCATTACAAAACTTTGCACAAATTTAGAACCTGCCTCCCAAACAACATATGTAAAATTTAAGCTTATTTTTTCAAATGCTACCAAAGCTATTATGATGCAGAGTTAGAGGGTTAACACTGAACACCCTGCTCAGTCTTAACTGTAGGGGCACTATAGATTCATTGCAGAAAAGTATGTTAAGGCACCAATTGAGGTTCAAGTTAACACCACCAAAGTAGGGAAATGTGGCATTAGGGCTTCCAACCCTAACTCCCCACCCCCACCTCCAAGCAGCAAAAGGAAAAAAAACATTAGGGTTTTGGGTCTCTGAAATCTTGGTGAACAGTGGGCCCTGCATGAAGAAAAGAGATCATGTCTGACCATATTTACTCAGGGGAGTGAGTGGGTATTAGGGTTGACAACCCCAAAGAAGACCATATCACTGATTCACCAAAAATCTGGAGACCCAAAACCCTAGTATTTTATTCCATTTGCTTTCAGAGGAATGGGGCTGGGGAGTTAAGGCTGGAAACCCTAACGTCACATTTCCCTACTTCTGTGACATTAACTTGAACCCTAACTGGTACATAAACACAGTATATTTTTCAAAGAATGTCCTTTCTTTTTGTGAAAGTGAAATAATTTCCTCATTCAGATGCAGATGAACAGTGACCTCCCTGCACCAAGGAAAGACTCTGTCCCCCTACAGAACTACAGGACAAGTGGGCCTCACACTTCTGTTCAACAAAGGATGTCAAGAATTCATGGGGCTGTCTGGTGGACTACAGAAGTGCAAGGCACTTTGAGTCCTGCACTTCTATGTGGCCATAAACACAGATGCCAAGAAAAAAATCCATCTCTCAGTTGAAACACTGGGCCCTCTGGTACCCACATGTGAAGAGATACAGGGCCCTATGCTAATAGAAGATTTATTTTCATGATATGGTACTTGGGCCCATATGGCAATCCTGCACCAACCCTTCCCAGGTTGAAGGGTGGTGTCCCATGACTACGCTGCCCCCCCCCCAGTATCAGCCCATCTAGCTACATCACTGAGATCGCTCCCAAACTCAGCTCACTGGCACAGGATCACAAAGTATTACCTGTTGGGGTAAAGGCTAGTACAGTACTACAAACAGCATTTCTCAATAATAATTTTTTTAATTAATTCGAATCTAAATTTTCAAACATGACATGTGGCATTTATAGAATACTGAATGAAGTATCATTTTGCACCACAGGTGCAAAAACACATCTTATCCAGTTTTTGAAAAACCACACCTGTCGTGTTTATGATGTGCTGTCAACAAATGGCTATTCTGAAAGTGTGGAGTCAGAATATTGAAAATTAGTGAAGTTATGAGTGCATGTTGAAATATTTCAATGTTCACTCATAATTTGGTCATTTTTTACTATTTATTTTTATACCAAATTTTCAACATAGTCTTCTTATGACCTGTCCTCATGAACCCCATGGGTGAAAATTTTCAAATGCTGCCCAAGATGTGACTTTGCAGTGTGACTGCAAAATCACCTTTCAGGACAGATTTGAAAAATGTTACCTGCTTTGTTCATGAGGTGGGGTCACAAAAAGGCCATGTTGAAGGTTTGGTGGAAACATGTTCAAAATTTGTGAAGCCATGAGTAGTGATGTGCAAAGTAGGCATAATTTGCTCTGTGAAATATTTTGCGAATTGCTCTTAATTCATGAAGCGCAATTCATAAAATTCGCCAGTTCATGAAGTGCCAGATCAAATGCGAAGTGTGGAATTTTGCACGTGAAATTCCACACTTCACACACAAGTGAGTCCTCCTCCCCCCAGCCACAATATAGACTATTTACAGTACAAGATCTGGGACATATCAGTCGGTGGCTGGACATGGCAGGGTGCGGAGGGGTGTGCCAGTTGCAGGCATGGGTCGGGATGGGGTGGTGGGGTACTGCTGACCGGTGTGGGGTGACACTACACTATGGAAAGGGAATCATTGCACATATATTTCATACAGTGATTGGGGCTGGGGAGGGGTCCCTACACTATTGAAAGGGTATAGAATGGTATTTCTTTCTCATGGACATTGGGGTGAGGAGGGGGGCCACTATACTATGGAAAAGGGGATCTATATTTTACTTTTATTTCATCACTCAGTGGTTGGTCCATACACTATGGAAAAGGGAATGTGTATTGTGTTTATATTACGTCACTCAGTGATCAGGGCAGGGATGGGGGCCACTACGCTATGGAAAAGGGATCTGTATTTTATTTTAATTTTGTCACTCAGTGATCGGGACAGGGAGGGGGGGTCCCTACACTATGGAAAAGAGGATCAGTATTGTATTTAAATTATGTCACTCAGTGATCAGCGCAGAGAGGGGGGCCACTACGCTATGGAAAAGGGGATCTGCATTTTATTTTTATTATGTCACTCAGTGATTGGGGTTGGGAGGAGGAGACCCTACACTATGGAACTGGGGCTTAGGGATAGATTGTATTTAAGGTGATCAGAGCTGGGGAGGGGGTCCACTAGGTTACCAGGGAAATAATATATATTTTTTTGAAACCTGACATGGATTGGGGCTCGAGACATGAGGAGGGGGATCATGTGACTGTCCCTGGACTATGCAAGGGGCACCACCCTGCCACGCGCATAGTTAGGGTTGGGATTCGGTTTTGGGAATGTATCTTTGTGATGGCACATACAACTGTGTCTTCACCAGGGGACATTTGAATATTGTATATATTACAGGGAATATGCATGAGGGCCCTCTCATTTGCATGCCTGTATTGTAATATTCCGTGCCGTGGTGCAGTTGGGTATGCGGGGTGCATCGGGAGCTTCTGAATATTGCAATGCCCCTGACAGCCCTCACAAGTTAAGAGATGTGTGGCACATCTAGGGATGCATGTACATCTCTTTTGAATATGTGGGCCCTGGTGTCTAGTGCCCCCACCGATTACCAGCCACAGTGTAATAATTAGATCCCTGGTGTCTAGTGGTGCACTCCCCCCCCCCAGCCAATAGCCATCCACAATGTAAAAATATATATATGTATTTTTTTTAATTAAATCCCTGGTTTCTAGTGGTCTGCCCCACTGATTGCCAGCCCCAACAATACAAAAACAGATAATCATTTTAAATCCCTGGTGACCAGTGGACCCCCCACCCTGTCAGGGAGTGCCCCACCATTCGTTCCCCCCCAACCTGACCCCAAGTCTGCCACTGTCTCATCCCTCCACTCACCTCCAGGGCTGGCAGCCTGATTGAGCTGGTGCCTTCTACTGTCCTTGCGCAACGCTAGCAACATAGCAGCAGAGTTGTCAATTGGTCAGACAAGTATGATTTTTTAAAATTGTAACTGTACTCCTTTTCATAACTTGCCTTGTTATTCTTGTATTTTAGACACACACCATTGAAACCTGGAATCAATCATGCTACCATGTTTACTGTAATGTGGGCTGTAAACTAAAGTGTGATTTTATTCAGGTGAAGTGAATCGGAGTGTTAGCCAATTCAAACAGCTTGTGATCTGTTATTCTACCATGATCAATTATGTGTTTTGCTCTTTCTTGAATGCTGAAAAATGAGTATAGTGATGTCTGTGCATATGGAAACCTTAGATGATTTTTCATTAACAAAACCTTGCACAATGTTCTCACCATTAGTATTTTATAACAAGTAAACCTGGCTTCTGTGGCGGAACTAACCATCAACATGGTGGCTGTGTAATTCTGCTATCGGACTGCCACAGGACCTGACTTTTCACCCATCCAATAGATGCGCTAACCTGACAAAGAATTTCAACACAGCGCTTTCTGCCCAAATGTCGTACCTTCTCATAGACACTTTTCCAAAATTCCTAGGCAAAAAAATAGCCATCTGGTGAAAGTTCTTAAGTTTGGTGGCTCCATGAAGCAGGACTACCCAGCCAGATGGGTGAGCTCAAGATTCACTATGCCATTTCGAGCTCCAGCTGTCACTGTGCTTGCAGATCCCTTGAATTGATGACTGCAGTAGAGAGCACTCAGATGACTTGTTCCAATCCAACATTAGCTATAATAAATTTAAACACAGTTATGATCAAGCTGGACAGGGTTCTTATTGATGCTATAGAGCTGAAACTTCTCAGCTCAAAATACCAATGCTGATTTGTCTCATCTAACTGCATGACTTACACACACAGAGCTGAGAGTACAGCAATAGGATGCAATGGTATCTAGTGAGTATAGTGAACCAATATGGGTGTCATGTCAAAACGGCGACTCATGTTGGGTGATATACTACTGGGCTACCCTGCAGGGGAAGTGACCCTACAAAACGCGAGGTTAGGGAATGGTGACCAGAAGGAGGGGATATTGAGGGGAAGGGGAGGGACAGAGAAGGGGTATGTAGGAGCCTGTTGTGCCTGCTGCCACCGAGCTAGCCATGTGGTGTGGTGGTGAGGGTGGCTAGCTCTAGCAGAGCAGGTACCGGGTTTGGGGCTGGGGACCAGCGCAAAATGTTAGCCGCTGCCTGTGGCTCCCAACTTAATTTTACTGTGGCAACCAGAGTGTCGCACCCAACCCCCAACATGCACCCCCCCCCGGAGTTAGTAGTCTAAATTCAGGGGTGTGCTGGGGCAAATCCCCCCTTGAGGGAGGGCATGGGGGCACAGCCCCCCCAACAAAACACACTTTCAGGTTGCCGGATGTTGGGTCGCTTCCTTGTGTATATTGCCGATTTGCTTTTTGGTGATATACACTTGTCATAATAGCAATCACTATTTTGCAGTCGCTATTATGACATGGAACCAGATCAACAGTGCAGAATCAAGAGGGCATGCTTCGAGAGCACCACCTTAAGTTGCAATATCTATTAAACAAGGTGGATGATCTCAAAAATAGAGAAAGGAGAAAGAACATAAAGCTGGTGGGAGTCCCTGAGGGTGCGAAGGGGAGGGATATGGCAGGCTTTTTGAAAGAAGTACTCTTAGCCCTGGTGAAAGCAAACAACATTGCCCACCCTAAAATAGAGAGGGCACACAGTTCTCTTGCCAGCAGGGTGAGAGACCTCATCCAATCCTGGTTAAATTTATATGCTACCTTGAAAAAGAGCTTTATTTAAGAAAAGCCAAAAAGCAGGGAGTTTTTCAGTGGCAATGGCACAGGATTCAAATGTTAGAGGACTGCTCTGAGGATCTATCCAACCGCAGATGTGCTTATGCCAACATGAAGCAACAGTGTTATAGGATGGGTATACCTATGTCCCTAAGGTATCCAGTTCTACTACTTCTACAAGTATACTGAGAATTTATCACTTTTCACTCTCCAGCAGGTGCAGAGCAGTTTGTTAGGGAGCTACAAGAATGAAATGGAATCAGAAGCACACAGCCATTCTTGTCACAAGGTCCCGCTTCTTCTTAAATGAAGGTCGACAATGTGGGCAATGGCAAGACAAGTATCCCACACCTCCGGACCAGCCTAATATCCCTCCATGGCAGTAGGTAACGAGAGGTCATCTGAGGAAAAAGGCAAAGCCAGAAATAGAAAGGGAAGCAACCCAGCAGTAGACAACAATCAAGGAACAGACAGTAGAGATTTCTACCATCGGATGCCAGCAGCTGCTCCCCAGGGGTGACACCTGTAAAGACATTGCACAGGTATGAGTCCCTGAGGGAGCTCATGCCAGCAGCCCTAGATTTATCAGTCAGCCTGAATGATCAGAGGAAGCCACCATATGACACTGACCTGACCCTTAATGAGAGGTCACTCCTCAGGGATGACTGGGTGGGCTGTCTACAGGAATCGGGAGATAAGGAGGAAGACTACATCGAGTGGCTTGTGGTGCTGCTTGATGCATCAGACAATCAAGGACAAATAGGTTGATGTACCAGTGTTTGAAGTGCTGCCAGGGTCATTTGAGACCCTAAGATGCAAAGGCCTTTCATTCTTAAAAGGCCTATCCAGAGCCAGAGAAGAAACAATAAAGGGAATGACAGGGACCCATGTTTAAATGGGATGGCAGATGCACTATTTTAGAAGTGGTTGCTTCAGAGTTGTGTTCAGGGGATCCCCAGACATGGACCATTAAATGTAAGATGTTATAGGCTGCCCCCCAACAAGGACCAAACTCTGGTCTATACTGGACATAGAGTGCAGAACTCTCTCTCTTAGGGGTTTGAGAGGTCCTAGAGACCGCTCACGTCATAGTGGATACTGCCTTGTTCACACAAGGCACTGGGAGAAGTATGGCTAGCTCCTATTAATAGTGTCTGGAACTGCCACAAATCCTGAATTGTTTGATAAAAGTTCTTCATCCTGCCCACCCCTGCATATCAAGGGACTAGGTTTTTGTTTGTCTAGGTATGTGATAAGGTATTGGGACCCAAGAGTGTAGTTAATGTTCCATGCTGTTTTTCTGCTTTTTGCACTCTTGGCCCAAGTTTTAACAGAGATTCTGGGCATGCTTCCAATTTAATAGGAGGCAAGTGAAATGACTTGTTGTAAGGAAAATTAACAATAGGGCAGATACTTGAGCATGCACAGTGACTAGCATTACCCCCCCCCCTTGTTGGGGTGAACAAGATGGGGGAAAATCTGAAGAGACCCCAGTCTGGTAGGTTCTTACCGCAGGTACCCAACAGCCACATATGATTTCCTCCAAAGCAGCACGCCGAAGTGCAGGGGCGTGTGTGGAGGCTTTGCCCACCCCGAATCCTGTGGAAGGCCATATGCTATACACTGACCTAAGGAAGTCATAGTTTAACAGGAAGATTAAGGTAGACATGTTCAACGGCCTAGGCCCTATACAATTTGTTGTCCCCTAGAGAGGACCATCATGTTCATTGGAGAATCGAATGGCCAGATCCCACAGACCGCTGAGGTGGACCCTTCTCCAAAAGTTGAGGAGGGCGGAAAGGCCATCACCTCCCAAAAGAGGGATATACCCTCTAGTCTTGAATCCTTATATGACACCCAGAGTAACAGGTAATGCATTGGATTAGGTGCACACGGGGTGTGCCAGGGAACACTTCAAAAAGGTTAGTTAAAAGAATGTGAATGTTAAAGGTTATGTGCCCCCCAAAAAAGGAAATCTTGGTAAAATGTTTAAAGGCTAATACTGAGCTCAGGATGCAAGAAGTAACAGGTGCTACAGAAGGACTCCTGGGAGGAGGGGAGGGTAAAACAACACAAGCAATGGGGAATATTCCTATGGAGTAAGAAGGGCAAGAGAAGGGCCTCACGAGGTTCAAGAGAAAAGAGAGTATGTATAATGTATCGCTATGGAGACCTCAACCTCAATGTCAGAGGTATAAATTACCCAAATAAAAGGGAGAAGATTATGTCCAGACATAAAAAACTCAAAACACAAGTGGCCTTCCTCCAAGAGATAAAAGTTAAATCGAGTGAAGCACAAAAATTTGCAATAGACTGGGTAGCATGGGAAGTGCACAGCATGTCTGGGAAAGCCAAAACAGGGTTTCAATTTTGTGTCATAAGCAACTTAACTGGCACCTCATGAAGCAGCATGGAGATAAGGAATGGAGGTGGAGCACTGTTAAGGTTAAAACTAGTGAAGTATGCCTGATTCTGGGTAATGTATATGCCCCTAACAAAGACAGCCCTGAGGTGTTTAATAACCTCTCTCAGACACTTTTAGAGATGGCCAGTGATAACCCGGACATTATTGGGGGGGGGGATTTAAACTTGGCCCTAGACCACTTGCAGGATAGATCTAATGCTAGGTCTGAACCTCACGTAAAGGCCAGACAATCCCTACAGGACTTGATAGCACTCCATCAACTAACTGACACGTGGAGAACCTTTAATCCTTCTACGAAGGATTTCACATTTTATTCAGAGGCAATGTCCATGGCCAGCAGGCTAGACTACTGGCTCACGTCAACTAGATTTAATCCAGCAATAGCAGGGGTGGGCATTGCTCCCATGTATATATCTGACCATGCACCAATTCAGTTGCATGCCTATATAAACTCCAACAAAGCTAGGTGGGTTACATGGTGGCTAGACCCACTTCTGCTAAACTACACTAAATTTCAGAAATGGCTCAAGTGGGAGGTGGACAATTATTTCGTGGACAACACAGAGGGCAGTGCCTCCCCAAAGATGATCTGGAAGGCTTTGAAGGCCACTGTAAAAGGGCAGCTTATTGATAATGCCGCTTACAGGTGGAAGAAGAGAGATGCTGAGGCCCAGCAACTTGAGGCACAGTTTAAACAAAGAGGCAATATACAAAAAAAAAAAAAACAAGCAACTTAACAACCAGGCACTAAGGGCAGAGTTAACAGCCCTTAGAATCCAACTAAATATCCTCACCACCCGAAAGACTGAGCTTCAGATTACCAGACTAAGACACAAATACTGGGACCAGGGGGAAAAGTCAGGGAAACTACTTTCATATAGGTTAAGAAAGCAGCAGACCAAAAGGCATATTGAAAACTTAAGGGAACCATCAGAGAAGGTAGCCACCTCACCACAGGCCATAAATAAGACCATGACCACATTTTATGAAACCCTACACAAGTGAAAAAAAAACCTCCACAGCCAATCCTTTGCCAAGTTCATGGGAAATATGAACCTTCTGATCCTGTAAGAGACCCAGAAAAGGAGTTTGATGCACTCATTGAAGAGGAGGAAAAAAATGCAAGGTACTGCACTTCTGAACAAAAATCTGAGGAGAAGCTACCATTGGGGGGTGGGGGGTGCGGCTGGAGATAACAGAAGAGAAGAAAGATCTGGGGGTACTCATCATGGGAGCAATGCACAATTCTGGGCAATTCAGAAAGACAGTAGCAATGGCCAACAAAATACTGGGGTGCATTGCAAGGGGCATTACCTTGAGAAGAAGGGAGGTTATTCTACCATTAAACAGATCGTTGGTTAGACCCCACCTGGAATACTGCATGCAGTACTGGCGCCTGTACCCACAAAAGGACATTAGGCTGCTGGAGGGGGTGCAGCGCAGGGCAACGAAGATGATTCAGGGCCTGGGGGAATTGCCATATGAAGTCAGACTAAGAGAGTTACACATGGACATACTGGAGAAGAGGAGGGACAGGGGGGACATGATCAAGACCTTCAAATACATGAAGGGGATAATCTAAACAGACACAGAGGATCTATTCAGGAAGAGGGTGGGGAGAGACACTAGGGGCCATGACATGAAATTGGAGGGGGGTAGATTCAGAAGGGAGGTGAGGAGACATTTCTTTACAGAGAGAGTGCAGGCAAAGTGGAACACATTACTGGCTGAGGTGGTGGCATGTAACACAGTGGAATGCTTCAAGAAGGGATGGGACAGGGAAAAGGGGAGGGTAAAGGGAGGGAGGGAAGTAGAGGAGGCATGGGGCAGCTGCTGAATAGGGAGCTATCTGCAATCTCGAGCAGTCTAGATAGACCAGTATGGCCTTTTGCTGCTGGCAACTTTTGTATGTTCATATGACCAAGCCATAGTTGGTATGGCTCCTCATAAAACTCTGGGAAGTGATGGCTTTCCAGCTGATTTCTACTAGAAAATCAAGGCCCAAGTGACCTTTCCAATGTTAGAAATTCTAAGAGAGGCACCTAAAAACAGGTCCCTGCCAGGCACATTAAAGGAGGCAGTCATCACTGTCCTCCCCAAAGAGGGCAAAGACCTCTTGCTACCATCAAGTTTCAGGCCCATCTCCTTGATTAATGCTGATGCAAATATACTGGCCAAAATACTTGCCACACACCTAGAGAAGGTCTTGCCATGCCTAATCCACCCCTCACAAGCTGGATTTGTTAAGGGCTGAGCCAGTGTGGACCACCTGAAAGCCCTGGTCACTCTCTTTCAAAAAGCTGCAGGTCTCCCCTCCCCTGCAGCAGCAATTGCAATAGATTTTGTAAAAGCCTTTGACTATGTGGAGTGGGAGTACCAGCTGGCTGTACTGAGGCATTTCAACTTGGTCCTAGATCTCTGTGCCTGGAGTGGCACATTATGTAACACCCTGACTGCTAGAGTCCTGACCAATGGTCTACTCTTGGGCCCCTTCACACTGCAAAGGAGCACAAGGTAAGGCTGCCCTCCATCCCAGTTGCTCTTTGTTCTGGCCATAGAGCTTCGGCTACAGCAATAAGAGCCAATGACCAGATACCTAGGATAGTAGTGGGAAGGGTGGGATACAAGGCCAAATTACATGCTGATGACTGCCTAATTTTGACAAGCAACCTACGGGAAGGTTTGACCTCCTTTCAAGATACTCTACCACACTTTGAACTGCTCTCTGGGCTAAAGATTAATAGAAATAAATCTGAAATACTACCCCTAAACAGATCCACTGTACCTGAAATGGGGTTGCACTCAGGATTGTCCTGGGCTGAGTCTGGGATTAAATATCTTGGAGTACACCTATCCCTTCAGCTACACAAATTAGTACCCCTGAATTGGATTAATGGCCACCTTTCAAAATGAGCTGAACAGATGCCAACACCTGAATTTGTTGCTCGGGGTAAAGTTGATTTGTTAAAATGATGCTGGCTCCAAGAGTATACTAACTTCTGGCTCACCTACCCATCACTATTCCGGAGAAATGTTTCCAATGTCTGGACTCTCTCATAGGACAGTACTTTAGGGGGCTTTCCTGCCCAGGTTAAGCAGAGCAAAGTTAAGAGCCCATTAGAGGTAGGGGCATTGGAACCTCACAAATGTTAGGTACTATGTGTATGCTTTTAGCACAGCAAGGACCCTACAAGCCTTCCGAGGCCTGGGTCCCAATCTGTCCCCATGGGTACAGATAGAAAAAGATGTGACAGAGAGCGTGCACCCCGCTGGACTAGTGGACAACCTGTTGCTAGCTAAACAAGTACAATGGGTATCAATCAGGGCAGCTCATATCACCTGCACAAAGATCTCCAAATGGTGTCACAAACCTGGGATGTATGTGCACCTATGGGGCAACCCTTCATTTTGTATAGGGGGATTCTCTGTTAATTGGAGAAGATGGAAAAGAGTTCCATAAGAAAGTTGGAAGACCTGCTAATCTTGGTTAACAGAAACTTCAAATCCTTTCAAAACTTGCAGACTAAATTTAATATCCCAAGATCTGACTTTTGGTGATACTTGCAGTTGAGGATGTTATACACCCAGGAGAGTAAAACCTCATGCAGGTGCCCTTCATGTAAAAGCAGCCCCAGAGGAAACTTAAAACCCCTCCCCATCAAAAAGTCACTCAATACAAAGGTGGCCAGGGCGGTAAAGATATATCAATGCATGTGGAAAGTAATGCCTGACCCCCACCACGAAGGCCAGAGAAAAATGACAAAATGCCTTACAAATAGTAATCTCTGATCATGAATGGCAGAAGTGCTGGTGAATAGCCCACCAACCATGTATAGATCAGAACAGCTGCCTGATACAATGCAAGGTACTGCACTTGTGGTACCACACTCCAGACCAGCTCCAGGTGCTAGGGCTTATCCAGAATAACAACTGCTGGAGATGTGATGGGGACGGGGTGGACTTGCTCCACATACTCTGGGCCTGTCCTAAGTTAGCCCCCTTTTGAGAACAAGTAACCTAAGTACAGATGTGTCAAGCCAGGATGAAGCACAGAAATGCTACAAAATATCACAGAATACTGCAATTTACTGCATGGGCCATTGTAAATCAATGGCAATTAAGGCCTTTTGTCATGCAGGATTTTGTGACATGTCATGACTGCAAGTTACTGCACTTCAACGTGGCTGACACATCTGTATGTACCTGCATTATAGATATCAATGTCAGGATTATTCCTCAAACCTTGCTGCTAGGCCTTATTTCTCTGGAGGTAGCTCTTGATAATGCAAAACTGAAATGTCTTATAGCAGCTTCAGTAGATGCCAAAAGGCTTATCCTAAGAAAATGGAGATCCACTTATTCAGACAATTCAGGAACGGATAAATGAGCTACAACTGTTAGCAATGAATGTGGGATTAACAAGTAAATCCCATAGACAAGACTAGGAATTACAAAGAATATGGGCACCCTATATAAATTATGTACAACAACAAGCAGACCCTAACCCACTGCTGACATTCAGACTCTGGAGGAAGCCCCCCTAGAGTTCCTCATGCCTCCCCTTGATTGCCTGTAATAAGTTAACATCTCCCTCCCCCGGGCTATAATTTTGAAACAAAGCTGTAAAACAATGTGTCTGTTATATCTGTATATGGACTCTTATGCCTCCTACTGCAGGTACTCTTTCAATTCTGAGCTATGTATTATACCAGTCCATTTGCATGTAATCTAAGGATTTCCAATAAAAAGATTAACTGCAAAAAGTAAACCTGGCTTCTTAAGGATGTCATGAATTAATTAATCGAAAAATAGCTACAAGAGACTTGATTTTTTGCAAACCCTTTAATTAATTATTAAGATAGCTGTAACTTAAGCAGGCCCAGAGGTGCTGATGGTTGAGGCATTGGACACCACACCTCATGCCACCCCGGTGACCTGGGTTCAGGAACAGACTCGGGTTGCCGGGGGTTGGCAGTGGAGGGGAGGATTGAGTGTCTGGAGGACTGCTCTCCTCTTCAAGGGAGGGTTAGGGACTTCGCTCGCTGCACTTGTGCCACACAGTGGAGACTGGTGGAAGCAGTGATCAGCAAGACTACAACTGGGGACCGGGAATGGTGAATGTGCTGCAAGTGCTCATGGGAGCGTGTGTACTGGAGGTCATTGTACGTCCGCTCCCTAGGGGAACCACACCACATAATCTCCCTCTCCACAGCAGCATGAAGCCACCGACAGATGACAGGTCCCGCTCCAAACAATGGCCTACAGTCGAGGCAGGGGCTACAGGGTAATGCAATTCCATCTTCCAGTTCACCCCTCGACAGGGGGGCCCCTTCATAGTGGGTAAGCTACGGTCCTCCCCACTTCACTAAGTCGAGGCAGAGGCTGTCATCAGGACTAGTTGAGCACCTACATAACTGGCTGATGGGGTAAGTACCCCAGCTGCAGAGACAGACTAAAATAGAGCCAACAAAAACAAAAGCACTGTAATTTGACATCAGATTAAGCCAAAAAGACTTCTCATGACAAGAAAAAAAATTTGATACATAAAAATAATTAAACTAAACATAAATGAGATTGGATTATTCTCATCACTCTGTCTCCATTCCACAATCACATTTTACAGTGCTGGGCATGACATTCAATCCCAAATATGAATTATAAAACAATGAGTCATCTATGAACACTTCCAAATACCACTATCTGTAATGCAACAATGGCCAAAACACACCACTGGTAAGATACGGACGTTGATACCCAACAATGATAGCTGGCGGCAGTGCACAGTCACCGTAGTAGATGGGTGAATGTCTGCATTATTTTACTTAATTTTTTTTTTATTTAATATTCTGATTACAAAGATGGGCACACAATTGACAGGTGCACAGTTTAAGTGGCGACTCAGATACACAGTGGTTTTACCACTGGCAAATCTTGGACTCCACCCATGGGGCTTCACTACTTGAAAGGGGATATCACTGTACAGTATGTTTTGTGTGTGGGGGCATGTTATATGTCACTATAACTGCATAAATATCCATACATTGAAAGTGTGCAAATACTTTCTAGCACTTAGCCACCAAGGTTTCATATCCTCCCAAAAAATTGATCAACCATGCGGACCACAAGAAATACACAAGGAATACAAAGAGTGAAGTTTGCAGAATTCCAGTAAAGTGTTATATTATACTGGTGTAGTAGCACCAGTATAGTTAGGTTGGGAGGGCAGATTAATGTTAAAGCTGAATTTCTGAACATTAATAACTTTTGAACCGTTGTACGGATTTGTATGAAATTTGGCATGAATAAGTGCCGGGGTAGGTCAGTTGATGTGCCAAAATTTGTGTGAATCAGTTCAACTGTTTTAAACTTATTAAAGGATACCTAAACAACATTTTGGCAACAAAGTATTCAAAAATCTGACTCTGTAGGTGACTAAAGGAAAGGCTGCTGTATTCATTAATGCTAAAACTACATTTATATAATTTACCTAAATGTGGTTCCAGAGCATTTGAAAATTGTAAAATCAGCCTTCCAATTTCAAAAAACTGTCTTACCTGCTTCCTAAAATGGCCGCCAAATGTGTTATGTGATGACATCATTGGAGCAATAGCGATATATGGCTCTCTATAGTGCTAACTAGTTCTTTTTTCCCCTTGTATAGAATTGTTTCAAAAATATATGCATTATTTTATATAATGCACATGTTAGGCTATGATTCTGTTCATTTTGTTTACTTTAACATGCTAAAAATGTGTTTTAATCCAATAGACTTTCTCTGTGGCAAACCACATTGCAGTACAAATCTTGAATAACCTGGTGATCTAGTGGTTATGGTGGATCCAGGATGCTACAATGGTGGTACTGGGGTGGTGTGCATGCTTAATATGCACTTTTTAACATTTTTATTAAACTGTTATATTTTCTGCTATTATTCTTTTCTAGTACTTTTTTGACAGAACCTACAAATGTAATTCATAGTTGGAATGTAAACATTTGTACAATCAATAAATCAGACTTCTTCAACAAAGTGAAATGCAGCAGCAGCAGCAAGCAAGTACGTTACTATGTGGGGGGAGGGAGAGGGTTGCAGCCATATCCTTCACCACCCCCTATAGCCACCACTTTATTGTAGCAAAGTTCGTGTGCAGTCCAATGTTAGAGTTCATATCTTCTTGAAAATCAAATATATGCTTGTTGTGTCTTCTTTTTTCCATGGGAAATAATAATAATAATAAGAAGAATCAGCATTTATATAGAGTTTTTCATAGAGACTGTATTCCTAAGTGCTTTACAAGCAATGCTCGACTGGTAGTGAAGTGACTGAACACATAGTGGTAGCCATTTCATACATTACTATCCACACACAGCCTTGGACAATTGCATGAACTGCTTTTACACGAAGGGATATGTCGGCCAGGACAACAGGGTCAGGAAGTGATCAAGGTGCTGGCAGCCCCACATCTTATTTCTCACAGTAATCTGCTCATATTTCTCTCCTTCTGTCTTCCCCCTTCCCTGAATATAGCAGTACCTTGCAAGAGTGGCCTTCTCAGTCCCCCTCTGGTATTCATTCTTCACTATTCCTCCTCACACCAAAAACTGGTGGGCTGATCACCCTTCTGCATCATGAATGCAAGCAGCACAGAAACCATTTTATTTTGACATATCAAATATAAACATATCTTTCCAGTAAGTCAGGCTCATACCAGCAGGGAACAAGGGGGATGACGGGCTTTCCTATCCTTAAAAGATCTAGGCTACCTTTGATTAGGCACTATTAAATGATGGGTGTGCACATCATTATGCATGTCATTTAATAGTGCCTAATCATAGGTGGCTTAGATCTTATATGGGTAGGAAAGCCTATTTTTCCACTTGTGCCATGCTGCTATCAGCACCAGCAGATCATGTGTATTATTAATATGTAAATATAACATGAGAGACTGTACTAACCACATTCATGATGTGGAAGGGTAGTGGACTCACCAGTTTTTGGTGTGGGGAGCAGGTGAGAAGAATGAATGCCACAGAGAGCCTGAAGAGACCATTCCAGCAGGGTACAGCTATATTCAGATTAGTTGAAGACATGAAGGACTACGCTGAGCAGATCACTGTAAGATCTGAAATGGGGGCCACCAGCATCATGATCACTACCTGATTGTGGATGAGAGTAGCCAGAGATGATAAATACTCAGAGTGGCAGGGCTGCACCTAAACTGTTACATGAATTCAGTGTAGGGAGATTACCCTTGGGTGGGGGGGGATGATAACATTTGTTAGGACAGTACTGAGGGAGTTGTGTATAACTCATTCAAGATTTGGAAAGGTGGTAGCCAGCCAACTCACATTGTGGAGTTGAGCACAGAAAAGTACTTGAGAAGAATTGCTGGGAACTGTCCTGCGGGGTTCTGCAGATCACAGGTAAAGGAGCAGACTGACACTGGAAGTCAGGTGGATTTGTTTAAGGTATAAGTATGCCTCTCCTGCTAATAATATTGTTATCCATTGTAAGTGCAGCCCTTATGAGGGCATGAACAGCGTTTTTTTTTCTGGTAAGTTATGATGCTTATTGCTTAGCCCTCCAGGAAGATCTAGTTGCTGGTCAATGAGGTGGGAAAAAAACACAACAGGGAACTGTACATATTATCTTCACTGTGCAGAAGGGTGGTGACCCATTCAGTGTTTACTGTGGGAGCAGAAGTCAAACATTGAGAATGTGGACTGGAGAGTGATTTGGGAGACATTTATTAACAGTGCCAGCTGATGATGTGCCTCAGTATAGGTGTGCACAACTCTCTGAGTTGCAAGATTACAGTCTGAGGTGTGATAATTCTCTTCATGAGACTGCAAGTTCATATACTTCACCAGGCAGTACTAAGGACAGGGTATGGATGGTGGGGTGTTCATCAGAAGGCAGGCTAGGAGCAGGGTGTTCACATGGAAAAAGAAAGCCTTATTTGTGAATTAACAAGAGAGCATGAACTTTGAAACTGAACAAGACCGGTACTTTGCTATGTGACCCTAAGCAAGTCATTAAACTTCCTTGTGCTCCCAGGTCACACCTGTAAACAAGCTTTCAGCTTAATGTGTCTCTCCTGGTTAACAAAAAACAAAATTCAATGCATCATATAACCACTAGATCATCAGGTATTTGAAGTGTTGTACTATAATGCAGTTTGTCAAAGAAAAAGACAGCTGGATTACAAAACATTTCCCACAAGTTAAAGTAAACAAAATGAACAAAATCATAGCCTAACGTGTACTGATCAAAATAATCCACAAGTTAATATATGGTGTTGATCATTCTGGTACAACAATTCAAAATAAAGAGAGAAGAACTAGTTAGCAGTATAGAGATATATGTGGATCTCTGTCTCTGACTCTGATGATGTCATCATGACTCAACACTTAACACACTTGGCAGACATCTTAGGGAGAAACCAAGGCTGTTTTTAGAAAGTGAAAGGCTGATGTTTACATTTTTCAAAAGCTATGAAACTGCATTTATGTTATTTACATAAATGCAGTTTTAGCATAAATGTAAACAGCAGCTTTTACTTTACCTTGCTATGAAGCCAGATTTTAGAGTTTGCAGTTTTAAAAACTGCTTGTTTAGGTACCCTTTAAAGTGTAAAAATCCCTAAATTTACCAGCTTTTTGCCAATTTTTGGTCATGTGTATCTCAGAAACGACTGTAGATATTGGTGTGAAATTAGTTTTTGTTTAAAAGCCTTTGGCCCACAGATGTGCCTTTTGAAGGTTTGGTGCAAAACTATTAATCGGTTCAAAAATTATTTAATTTTGTTTTTTTCCCCATTATTTCCTATGGGAAATAGATGTCTTGTGCAAATGTTTTGTGCTATAGTAAGAGGCCATAAATTTGTAAAAGTTTGCGAGAAACATCTCAAATTATTTTAAACTTTACAAAAGTTTTCATGAACATTTTTTGAAACTTTTTGAAAGTTTCCATGAAACTTTTGCAAATTTCTTGACACTTTGCAAACGTTTTCATGAAACTTTTACAGATTTTCTGAAACTTTCACAAAGAAACAACTTTCAAAAAAAGGCTGTTTCTTTGCCACTTCACTGCAAAAAAAACTGTTCATTTTTTTGGGCTGAATTTTCCAGAGTAGAAAGAGCTTGCCCCACAGATGTGCCTTTTGCTGGTTTAGTGATACCATTTACATTGGTTCCATAGTTATAACATTCCAGACTTTGGACATTTCCCATAGGATAACATTGTGGTGGTCGCGATACCTTTCGGCGGCTATATTTAGAAAATGGTTCGAGATATGAATTTTTCACTAAACGCAGCATAGTACACCTTTAGGTGTACGAAGCAAATATGCAGATTGCCAGGCCATGATTATAACTGCAGTGTAATTTTTTTGGCAATGTTTCTATGGTTACTGTGATATTGTGTCATTTGCAGCACAAGGGTTACTTGAAATGTCTCTAGGTTTATGCTCTGTTTCTGCACTTACGGGTACCATTATGCAGTAATGGGAGCGCTGGGCCCTCCATTATGCAGTAACTTCCATAGGGAGATAAGAGTTAATTACAATGTCTCCACACTTAAGGTTAGATGGAAATCCAGCGCCCAGAGGGTCCTGCTTTCTCACATGACTATCAGGGACAGTTACAATATGCATGCATGTGAGGGCCCTGTGCTTCCACAACAATGGACTGATGCTCCCATAACCAAATAAGGGTAAGATTATGCTGTCTCAAAAAGTAAGGAAATTCATTGCAAGAAACTTTGTTAATTCATCAGTTAGGGTGAGTACTCTAGCAGCAAAGAAAATGAAGCATTAGGGTTTCCATACCTAATGTCCCACCCACCCCACCCTGCAGAATGATAGACATGGGGGTGTGCATTGTGGTCATCAGCTGTAATGCTCATGCCATTCCACCACTGCCCCCACCCGGCAGATATTGACAGGGCGTTGAGGTGTGCCTTGGGGTCATCAGCCCTAACGCTCTCCCATTCTTCAATAGTGTACCCATCTCACCTTATTTACTTCTGGAATGGGGTGAGCATTAGACTGATGACCCCAAGGCACACCTCAACGCCTGTCAGTGTCTGAAGAGTGGGGGTGGTGGTGGAATGGCATGAGCGTTATGGTCGATGACCCCAAGGAACCCCCCCACCTCTGTCACTCTGTGCAGGGTGGGGGTGGGGTGTTAGGGTTGGAAACTCTAACACCTCATTTCCCTCCTTTTGTCACTATAGTAGTCACCCTAACTGGTACATTAACAAATTTTTTTGCAATGAATATCTTTATGAACGGCTTGTGCAGAGCAACAAAGAATGCAAGTGAAGAGTGTGGGGTCAAACCCATGTCTGTATGCAAGATGTTCAAAGGTAATACACAGCTCTATACTCTAACAGATAGTTAGTACAACCCACGAATGAGTAAAGGCTGGCCAATGTGAGGCAGCATTTTATGATGTTCAGGATGAAGTGTTTACTGCACACCAAGGCCAGAGTAAGGATGGCACTATTCTGGCTCTCAGATGGATGGAAGGGACATGTCTGTTCAGAAAGTGTCTTCAAAAGGTGAAGTACTGCAAATGAATATGTAAGGAATAAGACATGACGAGGTGTGGTTTATGGCTTGATAAGAGCACGCCCCAGGTGCGTAATGAGGCACGAGGTGCTTGCGCCGAGTGACTTTAGCACCTGGGAAGTGCTTATCAAGCCTACATAAACACACCTCGAGTGTCTTATTCCACTTATAAATGGGCACTGCACTTTTGTAAATAAAGTAGAAACAGAGTTGTGTGTTTAAAAGTTGAAGATATTTATTTGACAACAATCTTAAAAATAAGATAAAATAGTTCCTAATTGGATTCATTAGCAATCAGTTTTCTTAACTAGAACAGTTAAATGACACTGGATAAAAGAAAGAGAATTGCAACAGTAGATCATGTTAAAATTCATTTTAACATGTACTTTTGAGTGTGTTTATGTATTTTTCCCCTTTGCTGCTTAGGAAGCTTGTTTTATTTTAGATTTACAGTCTGTGATTGGGAGTGCGCAGTCCAATAGCGGCTACTGTAGTTTACGGTCTCTCTCTCTTCTTCCGTTTTTGTGTTTATGTATTTTTCCCCTTTGCTACTTAGGAAGCTTGTTTTTATTTAGATTTACAGCTCTGTAGATTGGGAGTGCGCGTGTCCGTTAGCGGCTACTGTAGTTTACGGTTCTCTCTCTCGTCTTCCGTTTTTAAACACTTGTGGAATGCACTTGTTTGGTGGGCTTTCCGTTTAATGGTAGGAGGATGGGAACTCAAGGTGAGGACTGCAGTGCAGTTATGTTTAAATATCATTTTTTTCTGGGACGCAGTTTTTTTTAGCGGGACGTATGAATAGAAGTCGTTGTGATGGCATGTGGATCACTCGTTTCACTGAGCAAATTTAAAAGATAAGTTACATGGCTCAGAATAATGTATTTTTTTACTGTTTCTGTAAAGTGTGCGGTGATAGACGTCATTGTGATGGCATGCGGATCGCTCGTTTCACTGAGCAAATTTAAAAGATAAGTTGCATGGCTCAGAATGACGTATTTTTTTACTGTTTCTGTAAAGTGTGTGGTGGGGGCCGGGGGAGAGGCAGTAACATTCTCCAGTTCGGGTAGGCAGCCAGAGTTTTAAACAGTGGAGGTTGGAAGGATCTATTTTGTAAGTAGCCCTGACTGGATGAAGAGGTGCCGGTTGCCACTATATGTGCTGATAAGGACACGGCAAAACGCACCTCTTAGCCAATCAAGAGCCTGAAATATCCCAACCCATTTTATAAGTTGGACTATTCAACACCATAGAAAAGCCTGCCTACTGATATCATACACTGTCACTTTTTGTGTCGTGGGTGATTTCCATTTCCATTTTTTTTCAGGGGAGGACTCTTGTACTAGCAGACAATTTGTGATAGAAATAGGTGACATGGTTAATTTGTAGGTGTGCCAGGAGCCACAGCCTTTCACCTCTACATGATATTTCTCTCTCTGCCATACTGCAACACATATGGACAAAGTAGGTATTCTATGGGTCAGGGATCATGGACTGTGTGAGCAGTCAAAACACAAAGAAAATGCACACAGTAATCAAACTGAATCCAATCAATGTATAGCATCTGAATTTAAGAAAGCTCATCTAATGTTGGTTTCATATATTTTGAGGGGGGAGGGGTGGTTAACTGGAAGGTACAGTAAAACAAAGTACTGGTAATCATGAAAAACCTACATAGGACTGGTGCTACTTATGTGGGATTCAGTAAACATAGGAACCACTAGTAGTAAGAGCCTAATAATGTTGTGTTCTGATAATTATTTTTATAATGTTGGGGTCAAGGATCGGCGGGGGAGGGGGGACCACTAAACACAAGGGATTTGTAACTTCTCCTTGCTTCTGGGTTTTTTTAAGTGTAGTTTGCCCTTAAAACCCCCCAAAGAAAGGCAAAGTTACAAATTTTCATGTGACGGTCGCAACTTCGTGAACTGATCCACGGATGTGAATTCAGTGACTTTGATAAAAATTTGCAAGTGAAGTAAAACTTTGCTGCATCTCTAATCATGAGTGAATATTGAAATATTTCATTGTTAATTTATAACTTGGTCATTTTTATCATATTTTTACATCAAATTTTTAACATAAATATCTTATTACCACCTCATAAACCTGGTAGATAATGTTTAATTTCAGCATGAAATGTGATTCCACACAATGACCACAAAATCCCCATTCAGGACAGATTTGAAATATGTCACCTCCCTTGTTCATGATGATGTGTCCCAAAAAGGCTATGTTGAAAACTTGGTGTATAAATATTAAAACTTGACAAAGTCATGAGCAAAAGTTCAAAATCCACTTAACTATTTTAAACTGGACTTATCTTTTTCCTCATATCGAAGTCATTGGTTCCAGTAGCAAAATGTGTTTCGATCAGAGAATGGCTCCATGTCATGGTACATGTTCAGGTAACTACGATTGTGGTGGGGTGGAGTGGTGGTTGCTAGGTGGGGGTGGGATGGGGTGGGTGGGGGTCTTCATAGTTCAGATTGGCAAGAACCATGTTCTTTTTACAGGTAAAAAAATATATGTTGAGGAACTGCCTTCATATACTATTGGTCCGACACTGGGGATTGAGTACCCCAGTGTTGCCTTAAGTCTGCTGTGGCACCAGGGGTGAGCACTGCAGTGTTGCCACCTATTCACGGGGGAGTAGATTACCTGGAGAGGAGGGGGTTGGCAAGCTGTACCAGGGGTGGGAAACCCAGCCTGTTAACCAGTGTCAGTGGCTCAGTAGGTAGCACACTTGCCTCTGAGGCCAGGAGATCAGAGGGCTGTGGGTTCAGTTCCCACATCTAGCACTTGCGTTAATATCCCAGTACTGACACTGTAGTGCAGCATGAGAGGGGTGCTGCACTTCTGAGGTGCCATCTTTCAGATGAGATGTTAAACCGAGGTCCTATCTGCCTGGATTGGTGGTAGTTCAGGTTGATGTTAAAGATCCCATGACACTTATCGAAAAGAGTAAGGGAATTTTTGATTAAAAAAAACATAACATCAGGTACAGGAAATATATGAAACAAAATAATAAACAACAGATAAGCATATACATAAGCATCATAAGATTGTGTACATCCCAGTGATACAGGTGAGAGAAAAAAAACAATCATCAATATAACTGAAATCTATCTCCTATAATTAAGTCCGAAAGGTAATACAAGCCCAATAGGATGCAAATTGAAGTAGGCGAGAGATGCTTATATTCCAATTCTTGTATGTTCAAAACTGCGGATTCAATACATTGTATAATAGCTAATGGACATGTTGGTACCTGTTGTAGAACATATTTACATCTAGCTTGCCACATATAATATTTGCATGCAGCAAACAACACTCTCAAGGTGCTAGGGTGGAATTTATTCCAAAAGGAGAAAAAACACCTAAGACAAGGACTGGATATGTTATCCTACTCAGAAATGGGCATTTCCACTTGTTTGCTAGGGTCTTCCAAAACAAGAGAGCATCTGTGCAGGAAAAGAAAAAAATGTTCCATAGTTTCTTCAATGTTAATACAAAGTGGTTTAGGACAATACCTATCATGTGCCGATTTGTGCTTTAAGTTACCATGAAGTTGCAGCTTACCATGACAGCAGAGCCAGGAAATATCCCACATATGTGCTGGGATCCTTTTGTCTCTGAGAATATCTAGTGCAAACGTCAGGTGGGATGGAGAGCATAGTGGAAGCTGTAACATTGGCTTATCGATGTTTAGGAAACTAATGTACAACTGTTTCCTAGGTAGGCCTAATATAGATGTTTTACTAATCTTCCAAGACCGGAGGGTATGGAAACCATCAATAACATAAGACGGTACATTAGGTATGTGGGAAGCTATGGGTGGGAGGTCAATCCAAGCCAACATTAGAGGATCCACAGCTTTAGCCACCCATGAGTCACAAACAGTTACCAAATATCTATGACTTTGAAAAATGTGATATAGAAAAAAGGAAAGAAAAAAGGCCAGAGGGTTTATCATTCCTAAACCCCCTTGATTCGGGGGTAAATACGTAATATGTCTTTTAACAGGGTTTAGGCGACTGCCCCATAACATTTGATAAAAAAGGCTAAATAATCTTGTGTCTAAGTGTTTGGGAGGACCATATATGTGACTCAGAAATAAGAATATTGGGGATAAAAATTTTTTTATCACCATAACCCATTTTTTTTTACTCAGTCTCCATGTCTTCCAGAGACGTACTTTATTGTCACCTAGTGCCATGCGTTTCTCCCAGTCATAGCTAGCATCATCAGGTGTATTAAACCATATTTCCAGGATCTTCTGGGGGTGGTACAAACCCTGATACCATGTACTATTGTAGAATCAGTAGTAATATGATGTAATGGGATACATACACTTTTCTCGAGATTTATCTTACCCCCAGACAATAATGTAAAAGATTGAAAAGTTTGAACAGCTTTAGCACCCGAAGAACGATCTAGACAAAATAAGACCACATCATCTGCATAAGCAGAGATTTTGACAGGTAATAAACTGGGGTGAGGTGTGATGCCCACAATATCTGAGTCCCACTGTATCTGCCTAATTATGGGATCTAGAGCAAAAACATATAATAAAGGGCTAAAAGGGCAACCCTGACGAAGCCCTACCCTTTGTAAAAGAGTCGTGCCCTGAAATCCATTGATCATAGGGAAAAAATAGGCCAAGAAAAGCATGTGAGAAACCCAAGATATAAACATTTCAGGAATACCATATAGTGTCAATACTTGTAATAAGAAATCATGATGTACAGAATCAAATGCTTTTGATTGATCCAGGACAAAGAGAAAACCAGATAACTTATTGTTCTTTTTTGCTTCAGAAATTTCATGTAATAGAAAAAGATTCATATGAATGGATCTACCAGGTATGGCACAGAATTGAGCCGTATCTATCAAATCCGGGGCAACTACTCTTAAATGAGAACAAAGAATCTTAGAAAAAATCTTAAAATCCGTATTTAAGAGAGGTAGTAGCCTCCAATTAGTAAGAGAGACTATATCCCCTTTTTTATATAAAAATTTCAAGATGGATAGGCCAAATCCGGATGTATCATCTGCATTATCCAGGACATGATTAAAGACCTGAGTCAAAATTTTCAACAAATTAACTTGGAATGTTTTATAAAATTCATGTGTTAAACCATCCGGCCCTGGGGAAACCTTCAACCGTAAATGGGAAATAGCACTGGCAACTTCCTCTTGAGAAATCCTTCTGATTAGGTCAGGAATTAAATGAGCATTAAGTTGAGGGACTGGGGCCGACAGAAGGTGGGATATATCCTGATGGGAGCTAGGAACTGTACAGAAATGCGCCCGTAAATAATCAGATGAGACTGATAACATATCAGGGATAGAGGTCATTACTGTACCTTGAGCATCCTTCAAACCATGCATAACAGTAGAATGGAGTCTATCTTTAAAGGCATAGAAAGGATCAGCAGCCGGGGAAATAGAAGTGCCTGTTTGCATGATGTAATCTAGGGTTCGAGCACTATTGTATTGATGACAGAACATGCAGGCCTTATCTCTGGATATCTGTGAAGAATAATCAACAGAGGATGTAGTTTGGAGAGATATCAATTTATACAACTGGTTGCAATAAGTTAAATATGTAAGATAATCGTCCCTGACATTCTTTTTTCCTAAAGCCTGAAAAAAAGTGCCCAGGTCTGTCTTCGTGTCTTTCCACCATTCCCACATAGAATCATAACAACAAATAACCGAAATTCATGCTTGAAAGAGAGTATGTATGTGAGCCTGAACAGAAATCAGGGAAAATAAAGAATTATTTAGTTTCCACTGGGAGTGATATGTTATACACACAATAGGGGAACCAATGAAAAAATGACCTATAATAAGACAATGATCTAAAATCTCATTAGGAAGTACTGAAACATGGCGTGGGGTACAGTGGCGAGAAATAAAAAAATAATCTATTCTGGTACGATATATCGATCTATGATAAGTGTATCCTTCATCGGAATGGAGAGAACGATATGCATCTATCAAACCTGCATCTTTCACCAACATAGATAAAGCTAGGGAGTCACAATATAATTTTTGTCCTGATTTTACCCTGCCTACTGTGTCAATAGAACAGTTAAAATCTCCCCCCCCCACAAGATGTGTTTACGAGTACATAAAAACAGTTTGATTAAATCCAACAATGCAATACGAGCTGCTTTGGCTTGTGGACCATAAATAACTATAACCCAAAAAGATAATGTATTTTTTGTGAAATCAACAACAAGCGCTCTACCTGGGTGTATATCAATAATGCGGGTGATGGAAAACTGGGGTGAAAAAAATAGAACAGCTACACCATCCACCGCATCATCCCCAAATGTCCAAAAAGAGGGGCCTTTATACCATCCTCGTTTTAATTGTTGTATGTCATGTAAAGTAGAGATATGAGTTTCTTACAATAATAAAATATCTAACTGGAGGGAGTTAGCATAATAAAAAAAAAAATTCTCTTTTTGTATCCCTTTAGGCTACAGACATTTCAAGAGGCTATATGGATATCCATCAGTGGATATGCCGGAGTCATCCACTCCCATCAGTCACAGCCATGTTTTTCCGTTTCTTACTGCCCTTTTTCGTTTTTGTCAGTTTTTTCCTGGCAACATCAGGAGGTTTATTTGCAGGGGTATCCATATCAGACGGAATAGCAGATTTATCAGTATCTCCATCTGATTCCTCTCTGTCCCCTTTCAAACAGTCAAATGCATTGGATAGGGGAACATCAGGAAGTTTAAGAGATTTCCGAGCAGTGGCCCTAGTAACCCGTCTGCTTGTCTGAAATCCCTCTTTATCAAAAATGGTAGTGGAGGAAGTCAGGGGAAGCACAGTCTCGGGAGGGGGGTCAATAGAGGCTTTCATTTGGGAAACCTGATCCAGCAGTTGAGAAGAGACTTGCGGCACTAAGGGCGCAGAAGGAACAGGAATGGGTAAATCTGGGGTGTAGTATGGAAGGGTCAGAAGCTGTGTTCAGGGAAGTAGATTGCTCCTGTGTTTTAGCCTGGGCTTTCTGAACTAAGGCTTCAGAATTCCAACCCTCAGATCGATTTTTACTAGCCCATGGACATTGATGATATGCATGCCCTGTTTCATTACATAAATTACATCGAAATACATTCCTGCAAGAAACGCTCGGGTGTCCATATCCCCCACAAAGACTACACTTCAGCAGGTCACAAGTACTACTCAAATGTGTAGTAGCACCACACTTATAACATGCCCTAGGCTGGCCCCTGTAAAAACAAACCCCCTTGTCTTTACCTAAAAAGAAACTATTTGGCAGGTGTACAACTTCAGAATTTACTTGAAATAGTTTCACCCTAAACCTCCAGCCACCAGTTCATAAACCATCATCGTCCAGGATAGCTTCAGGAGGAGAAAGGACATTACAGTGATTCTACAACCAATGATAAATATCACTAATACTAACGCCTTCATTTCTAAACATGATTGTAACAGTACGTATTGTGGGTTTAGTCAGAGGTAAAACAGCAAAAGGGGTCCAAATGGAATTATTTTTCTGGGAGGTATATAAATGCCAGAAACGGTCTAAACCTGCAGAGGTTTTAAAACTGATATCGAAAGTCTCTTCCCCCGAGATATGTATCAAGGCATATATGTCTGAGGCTTGAAAGTGCATCATGCCTTTAAGAAGGGTGTGAGCTACATAATATCTATCAGGAAACTCCGACAGTCCACCTCTATAGCGGAGGTGGACTGCATTTCTACAGGGGGCTTGTTCGAGTTTATTTTTAAATAGGTCGGAGAGAATGGGTGTCTGACCAGAAACTTGTTTCGTGGGGCCTTTGTCTGAGTTAGGGACCAACGTTTTAGATGTGCCTTGCCCCGGGTCCTCTAAGGAGGGAATGGGGTCATGCTGTGAGTCCAGAATGCTAAGAGAGGGGGAAACAGTGGGTCCCTGAGATAAAAAAAAATCAGTGGTAGGAAGAATATGGGGCGGGGGCTTCAGGGGATACATTCAATGAAATAAGAGGTGCCTCACCAATATCTGTACTCTCCCAGGTTACATGCACAAGAACCTGGTGCTTAGCATCCATAATCTCCCCCCATGACTGTACAGATTCACCTGATTTAGCAGTCATTACATCATTGTCCATATTTGCAACATTATCAACAGTTGGTTCCTCGTTGGAGCTCATGAACGTAGCACGCCTGGTGGGGGAGTATAAAACTCCATGTTTAGCCACGTCCCATGTAGGATCAGGAATCCATGTCCCTTGCATTGATTGAGTCCAACCTGCCTTGGATAAGGCAGCCGTAGTAGTCCAGGTCATCTCCAAAACGTCTTTTTGCTTAGGCAGTCCAAAACGAGAACAAAGCAGGTCTGTAGTGGTGGGGACCGTAGAGAAGGCGGCTGTATGGGGTCCTGGTTCTGGGCGCCCTGAAGAAACAAAGGGATCTATTTTTAATGGGGAAACTCGCTCAGCATCCGAAACCCCAGTAGCAACGTCTCTCTGAGGGCAAGATCCAGAAGGCGCTGGGGGAAGCAGTGGCGTTGCACACTCTGTGCCCAAAGAACTCCATTCCACCTGAAGCACTGGTGTTGTGAGCGTGGCATCCTGTTGGTCCTCTAGACATCGTGAAGGTCCAGGAGTGGAATCCGAAAGTTCCTTCAAGGTCTGTAACGATAGCTGTGTTTCTCGGTTACAAAATTCTGCATCCAAAACTTTAACCTGTGTCACATTGTTGTCGGTTATCACTGGTGGAAAAGTCATGAGGAGGTCTGCACTGCAGTCAGTTCTGGTCCTTACTGAATCCTCCATCATGGCGTCAAAGGAAACCCTTCCCCACAGAGCAGGGGAATTTCCCCAGTGTCCTGGCCAAATTTCCCTCATTCACTAAAAATACCACCAACAGCTTAATCTAGTTCAAGGTCAGTTGGCATTCATCTGTATCCCCCTCCCCTGGGTCGTGCCTGAAAATAGGCATGATTTGTCTAGTGCACTTAACCGGTCAACAAAAACTAAATAAATAAATAAATGTGACTTTTGTTTTTATTTATTTATTGGGAATGAGAGACAGGTGACCTGGGGAAGGGGCAGAAAGTAGCAGTATTGGGGTAGACACCCTGGTCCACTTAAGATAGATGGACAGCTAGAAAGAAAGATAGATAGATAGACAGACAGACAGACAGACAGACTAACTGACTGACAGAGAGAGAGAGAAAGAAAGAAAGAAAGAACGACAGACAGACAGACAGATATTGAGATCACTGGCTTACTGCATTAATGGTAGCACATCTCCATCTGTATCTGATGATGTCAAGAAAGTCCAACTGTTCTTATATGCAGAACACAGGTGAATAGCTCCTCTCACTAAGCCTGGCACTCTGGATTTCGTGGTGACCAGAAAAGGTATTTCTGGGTGCTTTTTTGTTAGCAAACACCAGAATCTAGCTGAACAGTCCCGTTTAGATAGGTTTATAGATCTTTTTTAGGTATTTTTCACATTTTTTTAGTTGGAAATTAAAAAAACAAGATGATGGTCATCACAGACAATATTTTTTCTCACGAGCAATAAGTCATTCATTTTGAAAACAATAAACCCTCACATTTGTTTTTCTTTTATCGTTAGCATCAGAGGCTTATCAGAAAAACCCTACTGAGCATGCTCAGAACAGTTTAGCAGAGAAGTTTAAATCCTTATAACTCAGGATCTGTTTAATATTTTTTCCCTGAAAGGCATTACTGTACCTCAACAGACACTGCTTCTACCTTGAACGTTTCATGAAATAAATTCCATACCATGTAGGCTGTGCATGAGTGCCCAAAAAAATGATATGTTAAGAATAGGAAAAGAATCTTCGCTTTTCCAAAAATCAACATTCCAGATCACAGAAACCACATAAGATGCTAGCGCAAAACTTTTCTGGTTTTGATACTCTGCCACCCTGACCATGCATGCAACTTTGTGCACAATTCTGTTGCAACACTGTCTAACATAAGGTACAAATATTGGGTTTAAGACTTAGCACTCCACTTAACCCTAACTATACTGGCCCTACCGCACCAGTATAATGTGTGTGTGTGTGTATATATATATATATATATATATATATATATATATATGTGTGTGTGTATATATATATATATATATATATATATATATATATTGACCACTCCACTCAACCCTAAATATACTAGTGCTACCACACCAGTATAATGTGTGTAGATATAGATGTAGATATAGCTATAGATAAAGATGTACTATAGATATAGATGTAGATATATAGCTATACTCTATATACCCTCTAGGTTTAAGCTTTGTGTTTACTCTCCTCTCTTTCAGCTTTTCCAGCCCAACACATTATGATGAACATCAATAAACCGTTGTTGAGCAAGGGTAGGTTTAAAAGTAAAACACATATTGTTATGTAAAATGCATAACAGTTGGAAGGGATGCACCAGACAAATGCCCAGAGTTGAGGGGACACTCATTACAGAGCCTATATTTGAACAAGAATGAAACATGCTTTAGTTTTAAATGGCTGTCAAGTACACCTGCTATATACTGATGTAAAACTCCAGTCTTTCTACTGCAAGGACTGTAACAAGTGAGACAGCATGTTCCAAGGAACAAAGACAATTATAGGGCAAGTTAAGTGGAGAAAGGGGACCTGAAGTTCCGCAACCACAATTAGTAGATGATACTCAGTACATTAAGCCCAGATGCTAAGCCTCTTGTCAATCCCTGCCTAGCTGTGACCCTGGGTGAGCTCTGTCATAAATTGTACCAATAGCCCAGGTGGCACAGAAAGAAACTGGACTGTGCATCCCTGTGCTTGTTAGCTTTGCCAGCAGCAGGTGAGCGGGTTGCTGTCAGTGACCAGAGAAAGGAGAGTGGAGAGCTTTGTGGAGCTGTGGCTGCAGTTGGCAGCAGGGTCGAGCCTGGTGATTAGAGGAAGGAGAACTGAGCTGTTTGGAGCTGAACTAGCAAGGGACACAGGTGGCAGTCCGACAACTGAAGCAGGGCCGGCCAGCCAACCGCAGACAGCAGTGTAGGATCAGGCCAATCAGGGAGAGAGGCGCCAAGGTGGTTGCCTTTAAAAATAGCCAGCCAGACTGATAGAAGGACTAAAAGTGGGAGCAAGGAGCATCTTGTGCTAAGGAAATCACTGTGAGGAGCTGGTTTGCAGCTGTGGAACTGGGTCCTGCATTTCTCCACAGGGACTTGGACTTCAACCTTGGTGGATATGGAAAATTGACACAGACACTAAGAAATCCTTCACAAAAGAGCTGAAAATGAGGTGAAATGAACTGGGTCGCGTCTACTGACACAGGAGGTGCTGGAAACTTGATCTTGGACTACTGACATTAGAGGTGCTGGGAATCAGGACTTGATTTGAGGTGAAATTAACTGAGTCAAGACTATTGACACTGGAGGTACTGGGAACTTGATCTTGGACTACTGACGTTGGAGTTGCTGGGGATTTGGGCTTGAACTTGGTGACTTGGACTTGAACGTGGTGGCTGTGGTTATTAATTCTTGATGCCTATGGTTTGCACATGCTTTATTATTTCTAAAAAATCTTGACTGTGGGTTGGGGCTGAGGAGGGGGTGAGGGTCAGTGGCCCCAAAAATACATAAAGGTGATTTTAGGTCTGTATCTAAGTATCACAGAAGAAATGGTAGGGCAGCACAGAGGGAGGGGCGACTAAGGGAGGGGGATTTTCGCAGGGTGGTGGGGTGCAGTGGCTGTGGAATGGCTATGATCCTAAATTGAGCTTGGAGGATGGGGGGTTGAGAGACAGTGACGGTATAAGTCAAGGAAGGAGTGGAAAGGGCTGAGTGGATTCACTGGAGGATCAGATACACTGTTCGGGATGTCAAGGGCTTGGGAGGGAGAGGATGGAAGGGGATCCAGAGGGGTTAGAGCAGAGGTGGTAACAGACAACAGCAAGTCCAGATTTGGGACAGGGACACCCCGATATAAGAGGAAAGGGGTCAGTAGGAACTGACAGCAGGAAGTCTAGAGGCACAAAAATGATGCCTGTAGCTAAGGAAAAGGGGTCAGTCAGGGATCAGGAGGAATGGAAGACAGTAGGCTCAGGAAAAGGCAGACGGATGCCCAGTATGAAGGACAATGCAGGCATAGGTGAAATGGGCCAGAGGGTGGAAGTAACAAATAGTTTTGCCCTCCTAGGTATTCTAGTCGAGGACATTAGAGAGGAAGGGGTCTGGCAGGGGCCATCGGAGAAGGGGAGTGCAGAGCGGCGGGGGGACGTGGGGGGAAAGATCTCAGGTGCAGTGGAAGGAGGGGGCAGGCACATCGCATGCAGGAGAAGGGGTGGAGGAAGGGACAGGCATATTAGGGACACACCGAAAGGTGGCACTAGGAGAACTGTGGCATAAGAAAAGGGGGCAGGAAGGAAGCACTGGAAGAGCTGGAGTTGAGCTCCTGGGAGGCTGAAAATGAACTGGAGGAAACCCTGCAGGGTAGGAGCTGCAGTAGGAGGCTGGGGCATGTGCCGGGCATGGTGCAGGAGAGGGGAAATATGCAGACAGGGCAGGTGGTAAGGAGGAAGACTTCCCCAAGTGGGGTACAGTGCCAAAACCTTCTGCAAAAATGGGCCGGACAGGAACAATTGAAGGGGGATCAAGCACAGTTGGCACAATCTCGCACAGTGATGCAGACGAGGGAAGGCCAGGAGCAGTTAGAGGGGGGATCAGGTGAAATTGGATCATGCTCAAGCAGTGTTGCAGGAGGGGACTGCAGGGATGAAAGAAGCCATGAGGAAGTACAAGGGATGAAGAGGTACAGGAAGGGGGAGTCTGATGAAAGACTAAAGGGAGAGGGTGAAGAGGTACAGATGCTGGGTGTGGATACAGATCAGGATAGGCTAGGTGATGGGGAACAAAAGATGAGCAGGGGCAGAAACTAAGTCAGGATGGAACATGAGGAGGAGTCCAAAGGGTGCCAAACCCTGCGATACAAAGCTAGAGGCCAAAAAGACACCCAGGAAGCAGGGGGCAGTAGAGTGGCACTCTTGGGAGACTCAATAATTAAGGGGCTAAAATGGGGAAGGAAGGGAGCAAAAAAACAATGCAGTATGGGTACAGTGCATGCCAGGGATGATGGTGCTGGAGGTGAGGCAACATATTCCTTCCTGAGGTAAGCAGCAGGATGAAAGGACACATCTGGTATTTCACATGGGCACAAATGACTTAGAAGGGAAGAGTCTGATGGAGGTACAGGCAAGGTTCGAGGAACTTGCTAGGTTCTGCAGGAGCAACACTGTTTTTCCTTCCATTTCCTTCTCTGAGGTGTTGCCAGTACCAAGAGAGAGCACACCCAGAAAGGAAAAGAAAAGGGCATTCAACAATTGGCTACAAGGTTGGTGCAGTCGGATGGGGTTCAGCTGGATAGGTGACTGGGGCTCTACATGGGAAGAGGAAGGGCTGTATGCCCAAGACAGGCTGCACCTGAGCTCTTTAGGAGTAAACTGGGGGACTTCATGGCAAGGAAGTTCAATTTAAATAAATGGGGGGGGGTGGCTAAGGATAGGGCCAGCCTTACGTGAGGCAGAGCAGAGTGGCTGTCAGTCTCCCCCCCAAGTCACAACACTCATCAAGGGAACTCTTAGCAGTAGGGAAGGACGGGATGGGGCTACATGTTGGAGAGCTTTGGTTGCAAATGCCAACAGCCTGGGGAACAAAATGGGAGAACTGGAGGCCACCATGATGGAGGAGAACCTAGACATTGTAGCAGTGAGTGAGACTTGGTGGAATGAGCACTATGCCTGGGAGACGGTGATCCCAGTGTATCAGTTGTTTAGGAAAGATTGGGAGGTGAAGGGGGAAGGGGTGGCATTATATATCAGGGAAGGGATTGGGGCCATGGAAGGGCAGGATGAGGAGAGGGAAACAGAGATAATGTGGGTCACCCTAGACAGGGGACAGGGGGAAAACCTGCGTGTTGGGGTAGTCTATAGGCCTCCTATGCAGGGGGAGGAAGGGATAGACACTTTGTAGAATCAGTAGCGAGGATGGCACGGAAAGGGGAAATTGTGCTAGTTGGGGACTTAAACCTTCTGGACATCAACTGGGAGGCCCAGACAGCAATCTCCACAAGGAGTAGGGACATCTTAGAGGCTCTTCAGGGCATATTCCTACAACAAAGGGTCAGTGAGCCCACTAGGGGTGTAAACCTGTTGGATGTGGTCCTCACTAATGGGGACAGTGTGGAGGAGGTGGAGGTGACCACAGAGCTGTCAGGTTCAGGGTGAGAGCAGGCAGGGAGAGGGTTAGGACAAGAACCAAGGTAATGGACTTCAGAAAGGCTGACTTTCATGGAATGAGGAAGGTAGTTGGGGAAGAAATGTTGAGGATAGGGGATGTACAGGGGGTGGAGAAATTATGGGCAGCCATCAAGAGAGGGGTATTTAAAGCCATGGACTCATGTATAAGAAGGGTAAGAAAGAATAGAAGACAGAAAAGACCTCTATGGTTCACTAGAGAGGTGGCGGTAGGGGTCAAGGAGAAGACTAGAGCATTCACGAGGTACAGGAGGACACAAAAGGATGAGGACAGGGAAACCTACAGGGAAAAAAGAAAGGAGGCTCAGCAAATGATACGGAGGGCTAAGGAAGCCACTGAGGAGAGGACAGCGAAGCAGGCAAGGAGGGGGGACAAAACCTTCTTTAGGTACGTTGGAGAAAGGAGGAGAGCACAGCATGGGATTGGAAGGATAAGGGGGGAAAGTGGAACAATACCAGAAGGAGACTTCAAAAAAGCAGAGGCATTAAACAGCTGTTTCGCCTCAATCTTCACAGAGGAAAGGGAGGGTAGGGAGCAGGATGGGGTGGGGAGGGTGACTGCCACAGGCAGGTGACTGTGGCAGAATTCACTGCTGAAGGAGTAAGGGAAGAGCTGGGTACACTTAGGATAGACAAGACAATGGAGCCTGATGGAATACACCCAAGGGTTCTCAAGGAGGTGAAGGATGAATTGGCGCCACATCTAGCGAGATTGTTTAACTTGTCCTTGGTCACAGGGGTTATGCCAACAGACTGGAAGAGAGCAGAGGTGGTCACACTACTTTGGGGGGGTGGAAGGACGAGGTCAAAACTACCGTCCTATTAGTCTTACCTTGGTGGTGGGGAAGGTAATGGAAACACTACTTAAGATAAGGTTGGTAGAATACTTGGAGATGAATGGCATGCAGGATGACAGGCAGCATGGCTTCACCAAGGGAAGGTCCTGTCAGACTAACCTGATAGAGTTTTTTGATGGGGTGACACAGATAGTGGACCAGGGAGGAGCAGTGGATGTGGCCTATCTGAATTTCAATAAGGCCTTCGACACCGTTCCTCATGGTGGAATGGTACATAAGCTGGACAGACTAGGGGTGGACAACAGGATCACCAGGTGGGTGGAAAACTGGTTGAAGGGAAGGAGTCAGATGGTGGTGGTAAATGGGACACATTCCAAGGAACAGGTGGTGACCAGTGGGGTGCCACAGGGGTCAGTGCTAGGACCAATACGCTTTAACATCTATGTTAGTGACCTAGCAGAGGGTCTGGAGGGACAGGTGTGCCTGTTCGCAGATGATACAAAGGTCTACAATAGGGTGGATTCATCTAGTGGGGTGCAAGCCATGAGGCAGGACCTGGAGTGGCTGAAGAGGTGGTCTGACACCTGGAAATTGAAGTTTAATACACAAAAGTGCTCACTGATGCACCTGGGGAGGAAGAATAGAAGGGAAACTTACTCCCTTAGGGGTTGGTGATTAAGGAGAAGCAAACAGAAAGGGACCTGGGGATTATGGTATCGCGTGACCTCAAGGTGGGCAGCCAGTGTAGCAGGGCAGTGGGAAAGGCTAATGGAATGTTGGCCTGCACTGCAAGGGTTTTTAATAGCAGGAAAAGGGACGTGCTAATGCCATTATACAGAACCATGGTTAGGCCATATCTGGAGTATGGGGTGCAGTTCTGGAGGCCTCATCTACGAAGAGATGTTGAGCTGATGGAGAGGGTGCAGAGAAGGGCAACCAAAATGGTACGAGGGATGCAGGATGTACCCTATGAGTGAAGATTGAGAGGGCTGAATTTATACCCTCTGGAGACTAGGAGGGAGAGGGGGGACATGAATGAGACCTTTAAGTATCTGAAGGGAATAGGTAAGGTAGAGGGTAACAACTTGTTCAAATTGAAGAAGGGAGTGCACACGTGGGGAGGGGGGTACCGCTGGGATGGTTTGGACGTTTACATTTTCATACTTATGCCCGTGATTGGGCTGGAAGTGGTCCAATGGACCACCAGAGATATTGGATGGGTTATTTAATACTTATGCCCTTGATCGGGCATGGGGTCGCTACTACTACAGATTTGCGCACACCGAGCTCGGTGGACACCACAGCTGACAGCTGCCATATTGCGCCCTGCGATACGGCAGCTCAGCTGTGGATACCAGCTGTTGCTCCTGTTTTTTTTGGCTCAACTCTGTGTGGAGCAGGTAGGGGTTGCACCTGCATCTGCTCACCACATCCCGGGCTGAATATCGGGATGTGCGGAGTATGCATGGGCACGCCCCCCCTTCTTGTGCTGCATACATTACTGATGCAACCCGGCTCATCGGGATTTATGCCAGGCACTTTCCCCTTTTGAATATCATGCTGGGGCGCATCAGTGGGTTGTGCATGGTGCACCTGTGTTGCACCATGTGCAACCCTACTGAATATCCCACCTATAATCTTTTATCAGGATTGTTCAGGAGGTGTTTTCATGCACCATGCTTTTGCATGACAAACCCTGAATATACAAAAATGCTCTGGCAAGTAAACTGCTTTTTCAAATGTGCTTTTCTCAGTTACTGTAATTCGTGAAAAAAATGTATTTTTACAGGAAAGTATCTTCAAAAACATTTTTTCTTATGTATAGAATGGGTCGAAATGAGTAAGTAAATTAAATCAATTTTTAATTTGGTAAATAAAAAAAATGTTCCTGATAAAATAACATTGTAAACCATTTCAGGTAGCTGTCATGATTTTCTATAATCTATGTATGTTTTGTAGTGGCTAGGCTTGATAACTAATGGTTTTCATGGAATTTTGTTTAATTATGATACAGTAATATTCAAATGTATTCTCTTTGTATCCTGCTTTAGAGTATGCGACGGATGGCACCCTGGTTAAAATATACACATAATTTTGATCACATTAGCAGTTCCCTCTTTTAAACTACTTATTGAAAAGATTCTACAGTAAAACTGCATAAAACATTTCTGATTCTCATTTTAGCCCCATTTAGAAATTGGTCCACTTAAGCCTGTTACAAGGCTTTAGATAATTTTAATCAGTGTTAGAACTATAAACCTAAACTGTAAAGATCAGATTAAAAAATACAACTTTCTTTTTTTTATTTCAAGTTAGCCTCTTTTTCAGGTTAAATCTCTCTCTCTCTCATTTCAGGTAATTCTAATCCATTCAAAGCCTTGCCAGAATCTGTTCTCAAATTAATATGTCACCTCTTATCTCCTAGCATATCATAAAAAAAAAATCTCAAAATGTATTCAAATTTGGGCTTACCCGGCGGTGCTGAGGGTTGAGGTGCTGGAAACCACACCTTGTGCCACACCAGTGACCCAGGGTCTAGAGTGACCTTGGGTTGCCAGGGGTCAGCATGGGAGGGGAAGGGAGAGGATTGAGTGTCTGATGGACTGCTCTCCTCTCCTGGGAAGGGGAAGGTTATCATCCCGCTGCTTGGCTGCCCCTAGTGGAGGCCAGAGGGCAGTGCCAGAGGCTAGGAGACACAGAAGTGTGGAGATGTGACATGCACATGCCTCCACACATGCACATTCATGCCATGAGGGGGGCGGGGGTGTACAGGGAGAAAAACAGAAAAAGAGAAGCTGGCAGGCTCCATGACACTGTGTCACCGATCCTGGCTCTGGCTTCCCCCAGATATCTGGATTGTGCTTTGGGGGGGGAGGACGGACCTTCCTCTCTGACCCTGCCATGGAGGAAATAGTCCTATTGGAATATGCGGGGGAGCCTGGAGTCAGGAAAGCAGAGCCATGGAAGACAGCTAATCCTTCGGGGGGGGGGGGTGTAGCCTGCCTGCCAGCCCCAAAAGGAAAAAAGCAATATGGAAAAAAATATACCTTCAAATTCTAGCTTTAGTCCTAAAATCTACAGTTTATTAATACACCATTATAATTAATTGATTAAAAAATTAATTAGGGTTCATTTGGCTACTATTCCTGGTCAAAGTTGTTAGAGATGTTTCCGAGCATGGTCTCCATGAATTTGACTTTTCCCAATATGTTTTCTGAGTGTTCTCTACACACCATGGTCAGCCATGATAAACCATGGCTCATCCATGTTTGAGCAATGTTAGTCCCTGGTCATAAAAACATGGAATAGAAACCCATTTGCATATGAGAATGCAGAATTTGACACTTTAAAAAAAATGAGGTAACAACATTTTTTTGTGTGCAAATTATGAACAAAAAAGTAAGGTTTATACAAATGATCACACTATATTAAATGTCACTTTCAATGTAACTGCAGGGCAGGTAAACATTAATTACATGCAACTGGGATAATTACATTATAGCTACATGTTTGTTTCATTACTGTAACTACATCACAATCGCAGTGCAGTTACAGAGTAGTTACACTGTAACTACAGTGTAATCAGTTAAGGCAACTTAAAGGTTTACGAAATTAATTACATGAGCATAAAAAAAAAATTAAATGGAACTTGCTGCATGTTAAAAGAGTATAGATTTAAGAGGTAAAATAATATTTAGGCCATTCTATCAACTATGAATGAGTAGAGACTCCATTAGAAGGAGGAAGAACTGCAGAAATGGATAAATAAATAAAAGCAATTTTTAAAAGTATGTGTTGATATTACGTATTCATTATACAATGTTAAGATTGTTGGAAACTTGTAATAACCTGGCTGTTTAAGTGAATACATCTGCTTTTTATTCATAGTGAAATGAGAAGGATGGGATAACATCCATTAATGGGCACTGGGAGAGGGGGTGGACAGAGGTCCATTTACGGAAGACAGAGTCTTCCAGGGGTTGGAAGCTCTAAAAGAAAACAAGTAGATAGTGCTAGATGGGATCTGTCCAAGGGTACTAAAGGAACTGAACAGGCTGCTAACCTCTCCTCTCACAACACTATTTAGCTCTGGAGATGTGGGTGGTTCCAGAGGAATGGAGGAGGGACAATGTGGTCTTTCTTCACAACAGCGGCAGCAGGGGAGGAGGCCAACAATTGCAGACCAGCCAGTCTCACATCAGTGATAAGGAATCTAAAGCAGTTACTGCTCAAGGAGAGATTGATGGATTACCTGAAGATATATGGGCTGCAGGGCCACCAGCAGCATGGCTTCACAAGGTGGAGTTCAGGTTAAAGAAATCTCATAGATTTCTTTGACTGGGTAACTAGATAGGTGTATCAGCGGAGGGCAGAGGATGTGGCCTATTTGGGCTTCAGTAAGGCCTTTGACACTGTACCACACAGGAGGCTGATAAGAAAACTCAGCTCCTTGGAAGGTGGGGAGAAGTTGGTGAGCTGGGTATCAAACTGGTAGATAGATAGGGGGCTAGGGTGGTGATAAACAGCAGTCACTCAGAGGATGAGAAGGTGACCAGTGGAGTAACACAGGGATCGGTATTGGGCCCTGTCTTCTTCATAAGTAACATTGCTGAGGAATTGGAATGGAAGGTGTGTCTCTTTACAGATGACACAAAAATCTGCAACAGGGCAGACACACAGGACAGGGTGGATAGAATGCAAAAGGAACTGGGGAAACTAGAGGATTGGTCTGGAGAGTGGCAGCTGGGTTTCAGTGTCAAAAAGTGCAAAGTCATGCACCTGGGGTGGGGTAACCCATGGCCTGTATATAAGAGATAGTGGGGAGGTATGTACAGTTACTAAGAAAGAGAAGGACCTTAGGGTGATGAAATCTGATGACTTCAAGGTGGCAAGGAAGTGTGACAGGACAATAGACAAGGTGAACCAGATGCTGAAGTACAGAAAGAGGGGCATCTCTAGCTGTCTTGTGAGACCCCACCTGGAGTACTACATCCAGATCTAGAGGCTGTACCTCCACAAGGACATTAACAGAGTGAAAGCAGTCAGGAGGAGGGCTACTAAAATTGTGCAGTGTAGCATGAGAAGACAAATGAAGAGAGGCTGTGGGAGCTCAAAATGTAGAGAAGAGAGCAAGAAGGGACATGACTGAGACCTATAAGTACCGCAAAGAGGTGAACAAAGTGCAGGATGGGAGTATCTTTCATAGGAGGAGGAGGAGCACCAGACCACAGGGCTTGTCATGAAGGTTGAGGGGGCTGGGCATTTAACAAGGATTCAAGGAAATATTTCTTTAGAGAAAGGGTGGTGGATTCCTGGAGCAACCTGCAAGAAGAAGTAGTAGGGGCAAATACATTCGGGAGCTTCAAACATGTGTGGGATAGGCACATGGGAATATTAAGTAGAAGTAAGACAGGAGTAAGTGGCACCTATGACCAAGTAGGGTCCTGGGTGTAGCGTTAGGTGGGGAAAGTTGGGCAGACTTGATGGACCTACTGGTCCTTTTCTGCTGACACATGCTATATTTCTATGTGCAGGAATGTGTTTTATAATGCAGGAAACATCTGAAATTAACAATCATGAATAACTTTGGATGTCCATGGTCAACCTGAATAATTCACAAACTGCATAGACCATGGTCATCCATGGTCTGTCCGTGAGCCACTTACCGTCAGTGGTTTCCATGAAAAACCATGGTTAATATCCTGAACAAATCAGGAATAAGCATGCATAATCATGCTTTAAGAAAACATAACATAGAAACATAGAATCTGACGGGAGATAAGGCTCACTCAGCCCACCTATTCTGCCCATTTCCCTACCCATTGTATAAACTCCAGATCCCATATGATCATTAGCATACCTTCTCCTTTCTACCACTAGAGTTTCCTTTCTGTCTGTCCCAAGCATTCTTGAATTCACCTATTGTTTTTGCCCCATGACATCTTCAGGGAGCTGTTCCATGCATCCACCACCCTTTCTGTGTAAAAATACTTCCTCACATTGCCCCTGAGTCTTCCCCCCTCTAGCCTCATGTTGTGACACCTTGTTCTTGGACATCTCCTTTTCTGAAAAGACGCTGCCCTCCTGAACTGTGTTAATCCCCTTGAGGTACTTGAAAGTTTCTATCATATCCCCTCTCTGCTTCCGTGTATTAATATCGTGGAACAAAATATTGCATGACAAAACATTGCAGTCATAACAACGCAGAAATAAATAAAGCCTGGGGAAATCATCACAGGACAGAACTGTGGAGGCAGGGAGCAGGCAGTATAAGCCTCAAAGCGGCAAATAGGCACAGGACACAGGACGGTGAAATGCACACCTTTACTGACACAACACAGTGACACAGGATAGCATGAACACACACACACACACACACACACACACACCACCTCCCAAACCAAATGTCATAACAGTGGCCCATGGCCAGTAGGCATGCAGGTAGACCAGTGCCATGGGGCTCTCATACCTGCAGTGCTAAATTGTAAGCAATGCCACACCTGACTGGTAAAACACTCTGAAGTAGTAACAGCGCAGGTACCGCGACTTTGGCAGGACAGCCTGCAACTGGTGTGTGCCTCCATTCCAACCGGCTGGTGTAAATGCGAACTGCTGCTCCCGTAAGGGGGGGCCTAATCTCGGAAGTCTGACGCACTGCAACCTCCACATCTGTAGCCCTGTCAAGGTATTGTGGGGGAGAATTTCACATTGCCAATGCTTGGCGAATCGCTTTCTGCATCACTCTACCAGTATTGAATGTCGACCACAATGCACATGCACCTGATTAGCTAGTCTGTATTGATGCTTGCCATACGGGGGGGCATCTGTGCACAACCTTGGAGGCCTTGCCAGTCCACCACAATTGCCACTGTGTGTGGAGTCATTCTCAAGGTATAAGGCTATTTGGTGCAGTTAATGATGGAAAGCAGAGGACATACTGAATGTAACGGTTACAATTGCTTCCCTGTACAGCCCACGGGTGACATGGCACATTTACTCAGGAGCAGACTCATGGTAGTTCAGTGGATTGTGATGACTGTCAATGCTACCCCACACACACACACACACACACGCACTCACAGTACCACACAACATGCATCTACACTCTGGTATGCATGTCTGTATTCACATGGTCCACAGTTCTGATTGTCACCTGCCACCACACTGATCATATCCCCTAACAGGTAATGTGCATTACAGCATTGCTTTATACTGTTGATGGGTTTGGTTTTCAGTTGTCATTATCATTCCATGGGACATCACTGTACTTCAGCCAGGTGCTGAGGAGGACTGCTGTTTCCGTCACTGTGTGGGCCGCCTTCTCCAACCTTGCCAACACCTCCTTGTGTGGTGAAGATGGCATACAGTGGTGCTGCTGTTCCATCGTCATTGTTGGTGACCACATCCACAAACATATAGGTGTACAGCATTCCCGACATGTACTGGGTGTAGACTGCAGGTCAGTGTGGCAGATCTTTCATGGTGGTATTTTTTTGGTGTTATTGTGCCACACTTACTGGGAAACACACCATACCTGTTTTCTGCAATGTCTGTTCTGTGCCAGTTTGAGGGTTTCTGCTCCACAGGGCCTGGCAGGACACTGCTGGCTGTGCACATGAGGTGTTTTGCCTCGCGACATTTTGTACCATGCGATCATTTTGTATGCGATTTGCTACCTGCGATATTTTGGCACACTTTATTTTTCTGGCAATATTAACACACTGAACCCCCTCCCTCCCTCCTTTCCTCCAGTGTATACATATTGAGAGCCCTCAGTCTCTCCTCATATAGTTTTTGGTGCAGTCCCTGCACCATGTTCATTGTCCTCCTCTGGACTGCTTCTACCCTGTATATGTTCTTCTGGAGATGCAGTCTCCAGAACTACACACAGTACTCCAGATGAATTCTCATCAACTGTCTGTACAGTGACATCACCACCTCCTGTTTTCTGCTGGTGATATCTCATCCCACTGGCTTTCCTCACTGCCTTCTCACCATTGCTTGGCTACCTTTAGGTCATCTGTTATGACCAACCCAGGTCCCTTTCCAGTTTGGTTGTTGCTAGTACCTCCCCCCCATATCATGTATTCCTCCCCTGGGATTCTGTTACCTAAGTGCATGATTTTGCACTTCTTTGCACTGAACTGGAGCTGCTGCAGTACTGACCACTCCTCCAACTTGTCTAAGTCTCTTCCCCTTCTCCCCTCTCCCAGAGTGTCAACCCTATTGCATATCTTAGTATCATCTGCAAAGAGGCATACATTTCCTTCCCAGTCCCTCTGCAATGCAATGTCGCTTATAAAGACAGTAAAGAGGACTGGCCCCAGCACTGACCCCTGTGACACTCACTGGTCACCGCCACCCTCTGATTAAACTCCATTTACCACCACCCTCTGTGTTCTATTGCTAAGCCAATTTCTGATCCAGTTCACCACCTTGTGACCCACTCCGAAATTTTTCAACGTTTTTATTAACTTCCTGTGTGGAATATTGTCAAATGCCTTACTAAAGTCTAGGTAGTCCATAGCCACCACCCCTTCCTGATTTACTGCTCTTGTCACCCAGTCAAAGAAATCAGATTTTTTTGACAGGACCTTCCTGCTGTGAATCTATGTTGCCTTGGGTCTTGTGCCCGACTGGCCACTAGATATTCTCCAGTCCTTTCCTTCAACATGGATTCCATCATATTCCCTACCACTGAAGTCAAACTGACTGGTCTATAGTTTCTTGCTTCTACCTTGCTCCCAGTTTTGTGAAGGGGTATTACATTTGCCCTCCTCCAGTCCTTTGGCACCACTCCCTCCTCCAGTGATTTGTTGAATAGGGCTGTCGTTGGTATCACCAGCACCTCTCTGAATTCCTTTAGTATTTTGGAATGAATCCCATCTGGCCATATTTCCTTGTCCACCTTCAGTTTCAAGAGTTCTTTTAGTACTCTCTCTTCTATGAATGGGCAGGTGTCCACCCCTCTTCCCTGTGTGTTTTTACTGCCTAGTTTTGGTCCCTCCCCCTCCTCTTCCTTTGTGAATACTGAACAGAAGGTTCAGGATCTCAGTTTTTTCTAAGTCCTCCTCCACCCACTCCCCCCCCACTTTGCTTAGCCTCACTATCCCGCCCCTGGTCTTTTTTCTAAGGAACTTAACATGTACTCCCTGGAGGAAAGGATCGAAAGAGGGGATATGATAGAGACATTCAAATACCTCACAGGCAAAACCAAGGTACAGGAGGGAAGTATTTTCCACAGAAAAAGATGCTCAAGGACAAGAGGATAATGCTATGAAGTTAAAAGGGGAGAGGCTCAGAGGAAATGTGAGGAAGTACTTCTTCATGGAGAGAGTGGTGGATGTATGGAGCAGCTTACTGGTGAAGGTAGTGGGGGCAAAAACAGTTACAGGGTTCAAGAATGCATGGGATAGAAACATGGATCTTAGTGGTGGGGGGCTGAAGACCGAGTAGGGTCTGCACTGACACTGTAGTTATGGAAAATAGGGCAGACTAGGTAGGCCATCAGGTACTTATCTGCTGACAGATTCTATATTTCTACGTTTAACCATTCACAATCATGGTTTTCCATGATGCTAAGAGAGGGTTACCTTTTGGCCCTTCCCTACCCCTTTGAAAATCTGATAGGTTTCTTGTTCTTAGTGCTTTTGACACTTTTCCTCATGCTGAAGTCCATCACTTCTGCTGTGGCCCTCTTTACCATTTCCCATTTAGCCTCAGTACCCACCACCTCTTTTCCCCCACCAGTCTGCCTGATCATTGCCCTCATCCTCCCAAAATCTGATTTTCTAATGTCTAGGATCATGACTCTTGATGGTGATCAACCTCTTTCTGAGTTTATCTCAAACAATACAGAACTGGGATCACTGGACACTAGGGTTCCGTAACCTCAACTTCCTTCACTGTCTCCACATTTGACATGACCAGGTCAAGGGTGATCTGTTACCTGGCTGAATCCTTGATACCCAGCACTAGGAAGCAGTCCTGCATACTTTCTAAAAGTGACTGAGGTCTCCCACTTCTGATTGCAGGAACTGCTTAGTCAATGTCCAGCAGGTTTAGGTCCTCCACTGTAAGTAATTCACCCATTGTAGCCCCCTTCTGATCTTCTCAACTTAATCTCTGTCGCCCTCCACACTCTAAACTGGCATCATGTAAACAACTCCTCAACTGATCTCGCCCCCCCTTTTTAGCTGTACCCAATTTATTTACCTCCCCCTTCCTTAATAACAGCACCTACTCTGACCTTTATTACCGCTCTGATGTACAGGGCTACTCCTCCTCCTCCTACCTCCCTGTATCCTTCCCAAAAAGGAATAGCCAGGGATTACAAGATCCTACTTGTTATCTGTCACCCATGTCTCTGTCACTGCTACAGTGTTTATACTTGTCTCTGTCACCCATGTCTCTGTCACTGCTACAGTGTTTATACTCGTCTCTGTAACCCATGTCTCTGTCACTGCTACAGTGTTTATACTTGTCTCTGTCACCATCGCCTGGAGCACACTGACTTTATTGCCCAAACCTCTGGCCTTTAAGGTTTATTGCCCTTCACTTGCTCCTCATGTGGTTCTTTTTTTTTTTTCAAACGTGCATATTATATTTAAAATAATATCATAGGTTACAGCATACAACAGTGCAGTTTCAGTCAGTTTAACAGGCCTTTTTTCACCAAGAGAGTAAACAAGCAGCCACCTACTGTATAGCTGAATAGAGGTAATTAAAGTCTCTGAAAACCTTGTAGTTGAGATATGTATGCAGTCTTTTTCATTTATATAGGTGATGCCACTGATTCAAGAATTTCAGTCAGTTTTGCCCAACTTACTCAGTGAGAAAGCTGCCTCATAGTGGTTCTGTCTGCTTCTGCCTCCCACCCCTTATCTGAATAAGCCCTGTCTATATCCCTATCCCCCTGTACCCATTATTTATTTTATTTAGAATTTTTGACAATTACTGCAACATTCTGGCACTGGGTCATAACATTGAAGACATAGGTAGTGGGGTTAAAAACCACGTAAACGGCAAAGCCAATGGTAGCATTCAGGAAAAACACAGAGCACTACCATGGCTAAACAAAAACAGCTGCAGTAAGTGTTTGCGGTGGGCTCCGCACCCTCAGAACTATTAATAATCACCTCCATGGGGGTGGCAACTTGAGGACAGGGAAGAACTTGGGGGGATTGCAATTGTGGGGGTGGGGGCAAAAATGCAGGGTGGGGGAGAACAAATTAAAAATAAAACTTGGGTGAGAAAAAAACACAAAAGGCACAAGACTGCGAATAGAACCCTGGTCTCCAGGACATTCCACCACCTTTCACTGCTCGTGGCCCTAACCTCTGCATCATGGCAGCAGCTCGACAAATCAGCATACAGCTAGTGTATTGTCCTCTTTCTACTGAGTCATGACAGCTACAGGGATAGCGATAATTTACTTGCGCTATGCTAACCCTGTACAGTAGCTATTCTGTCAGACACTATTTTGCCACATGGATTATACTACACTAAAATCCATGTGGCATATTGACTGGGTACCCAACATTCTTACCCCTCCATCTCCTGGTTTGTAAAGCACTTTAGGACACAGTTTGTAAATTACTTTCCTTTGATTTTTCTCTAACCTTTAATTAGTGTTGAGTACAGTCCTGCTTTGCTCTTACCACCCTGTGACCGAACCCTTCCATGATGAACCCATTGGGTGGCCAGCCTAGAAGAAGTTAAGGTGCAGTATGTCAGTTCAGGTTTAATGGAGAAGACAGCTGCCAGAGCAAACATGTCTGATGACAATCAGTACAACAGGCACTTGCATACTAGTGTGATACCATGCATCAGGTGGACAGGTAAAGAGAACCAAGTTGATAAGTTTCCCCACCTCCCTAGACCCTTATGGTATAGCCCTGTAGCAGTAGATGATATCACCCCTCCCCTAGGGACAACACATGTTCAATAAAATGGTCTAGCCTCCCGGCAGCCAAATTAAGATCCGAGGCTTGAAATGCAAACACAGACCCCATGTGGTGGGTGACTATGCTTAACATAAGGTCACTGGGTCAGTAGCTGTACATTGTGTATATTTTGCCATAGCAATTACATTTTTCATATCCAACTCACATTCTGTAATTTCTTTTGCTTCTTTCAACATGAGCACACACATTAATGTTCCACTGTGTATCCAGGGACATCTACAGAAGTACAGTATCAACTGATTTACTACAGTGCTACCCACTCAGATGTCACTAGGGTGTAGCAATGGCAATTCTAATGAACTATGTGAAGCCTGCTGACAGTCCAGCTGAGATCCCAAATTTAGTATATGAACCCATATCACTATGAGGTCAATAGGATAGTTTATGTTTGCAAAGTCACAGTGTTCTTGTTCTTCCCCATACATTCCATGATTTTTCTTTCACTTCTAGTGCTTGGTCTGCACAAATGTACTGGAAAAAAAAATCACATTATGCTTCTTCTTGCCTTATAGTACCTTAAAACATCATAGTAAGTTATGCCTTACAAGAAAAGGGATTAATTCTAAGCAAATAATGCTTAAGATATAAATCTTGTGTACCTACTTACTGAACAAACTCAAGCATTTTAAGTCTGTTAAATAATTATGATAATGTTCTTCTCATTTGTCTTTTTAACAGTTTCAAGTACAAATCCACCCACTGCACTTTGTCATAAACATATCACTTCTTACTTGTATAGCCCTCTCCCAGATGCCTAGAGGTATGCTGATGAAATTCTGGGGAAAGGAATGTGAAACCAGTAAAACCACTTACTTGACCTTGGGTTGACCTACCAGGTTGTCATCTGCTCTTCAGGCTGCTGCTGGGCTGCATGCAGGGGGTTAGCAACAAACACCCACTGCAGCAGGGAGGCAGGACAACTGGGGTAAGATTCCTATTAAACACCTATCATAGATCGCACACTGCAAGGGAGTTAACAGAGTTAGGGTGAAGCAAAAAGTTAGGAAGTGATGAAACACCCTATCTAGGGTAGGTGTAAAAAAAGGGTTTAAGGAAAGCAAAACAAAAGAAGGCAGGGTGGAAAATAGCCATGCTCCCCAGTATAAGGAATGGCACCAAGAAATTCTTCTTTTAGCTTTAATGGTTGAAAACATATTGCATCCATTCAGCATTGCCAGCACCATTACCATTCTGTCTGGGAGCCCTTATACACTTTAATATCCCCCCCCCCCCACTTACCAAATCGGCAATAGATCTCTTGGTTATTCTAAAACCTGATAACTCATTTTATTATAGTTATTGTGCTTCTTTATCCACTCTAGCTTTTCAGACAAATGAATAGTCTCAAGGGATAGGCACGGGGGAGGTGGAGTTTTTTTTTTTTTTTAAGATGATAGTGTATCTCTGTTTCTTTGTCATTTTAGTATTGGTATTTTGGTTTTATTCACATATGGCCTCTGTCACTGTCTGTTTTATTGTTTGTTACTGTTCATTGTTACGGTATATTAAAATTTAATAAAGTTTACTTGATTATAAAAAAAAATAGACATGGTGGGAGTGTTGCAATGCAATGGCTGTGGGGCAACAGTTCTTAAAAGACTTTCTGAAGACTGCAGTGCTGCCCCATCTGCATGTGCCTCTCTGAACTCAGGGGGAAGGTTGCTCAACTCTAGACTAAGTTGGCTGGGATTCAAACGGCCTCCTCCCCCACCCAGGGACCACCAAGTCTATCACCACTGCCTCCAAGGATGCCAAGGAGGAGAAGTGGATGGACTATGGTGGGCTCGGGAAGGGTGAGGATCGTGGGTCAGAAGTACACCCTTCATGTGGTACCACTACACAATTCATACATCACACTGGCAGGATGGGGCTGTCCCATGGAGACATCCACAGTAGTGACTATGAAGGATGTGGAAGTCCTCTGTAGGGGAGGCCCCAAGGAAGGTGGCAGAGGACCCCAGAGGAGAAGGAAACAACTCCTTGTGGGGGACTCTATTGTGAGGGAGAAAGATCTGAGGAGAGAGGTAGGGAGAAGGGGAGGTTAGGTGTCTATCTGGTGCCGTGACTTGGAGTAATGGGAAGCAAATCCTCAGGATCTCTAAGGCAGCAGGATGGGAGGGTGAGCTTGATGTCATTGCCCACGTAGGGACAAATGACCTGCCTAGAGATGGGTGTTAGGCAGATAGCATGCTCAGTAGCCTTTTCTAAGGTATTGCCTGTGTATGACAGGGGAGAGTCTAGGGTACTCCACACCAGGAGCTTCAACCAGTGGTTGAAGGAGTGGTGCAGAGAGGAGGGTTTTGGATTTATTGGGGACTGAGGTCCTACTTAAAGGGATAAAGTCCTATACAGGGGAGATGAACAGCATCCATCCAGGAGAGGAACCAGAGTGTTCAATGAATGGTTTAAATGCTACATTGGTGAGCATTTAAACAAGCCAAGGAGGGTGGCAAAAGGAAGCAGGGATACATAAACTGTCCAACCCCACAAGCTGAAGTAGTCAGTAGGGAGAACCCTATGGCAGGGAAATCCCCAAAGGTTTCTAATGACAGGAAAAGCAGAATGGTAAAAATGAAGATGGATATGAATGAAGGTGGTGGGGTAAGGAAAGTAGGCAAAAGGGAAAAAGGGGGTCTGACAAGAAAGGGTGGCAGCAGCACTGGGAGACTCAGTAGCCTGCAGTTCATGTTAGAGCTTTTACTGGAGGGAATGTTTTGCCTGTTTGCAGATGACACCAAGACCTGCAACAGAGTAGATGATCCAGATAGGTGGGCAGAATGAGAATTGATATGGAAAAACTAGCAAAATGGTCTGAAGAGTGGCAACTGGTGTTTAATGCAAAGAAGTACAAGATCATACACATAGGAAAGAGAAACCCTGAAGCTACCTATAGGTTGGGAGGGGAGTTGCTGGTAATCACAGGAGAAGAAAGAGACTTGGGCATCTTCATCACAGATGACCTGAAATCATCCAAGCATACTACTAAAGAAATAGATATGGCTAGAGGGATGTTGGCATGTATTAGTAGGGGGTATCACAAGTCATAAGAAGGAGGTAATAATCCCTCTTTACAAGACACTGGTTAGGCCCCATCAGGAGTAGTGCATGCAGTACTGGAGGCCTCACCTGTGCAAGGACATTAACAAAATGGGGGCAGTACAGAGAAGGGTAACCAAAGTGGTGCAGTGACTGCATCAGAAAACATATGAGGACAAAGTAATGGAGCTCAATATGTATACCCTAGAGCAAAGGAAGGAGAGAGATGATATGATCTGAATATTTAAGTATCTTAAGGGTATTAACAAGGTGAAAGAATCTAACATGTTTCAATATAAGAAAACTAGCAGGACAAGAAGACACAACATGAGATTAGAGAGAGGTCGACTAAGAGGTAATGTGAGGAAGTTATTTTTCACAGAAAGAGTGGTGGATGCATGGAACGGCCTACCTCAGGAAGTGGTGAATATGAATACAGTGCAGGCATTCAAACAGGCATGGGATAGGCATAAGGGAACAATACAGATAAGTATGAATAGATTATTGACAGAGTAAAGGCCTATGGCACATTCATGAGGTAGAAAAAATGGACAGACTGGATGGGCCTTGTGGTCCTTATCTGCTGTCAACTTCTTTGTTTCTATATTTCTATGATCAGATATTTGCTGGTCCGACTGTTCTTGCATGGCTATAGTACAGTCGTATGTGGTTGTACTAAGCCCCAGGATGACAGAACAACAGGAAAATAAAAGGTCAGTGCTTATATGAACTCTAACATGCACTGCAGGCTATTGAAATTCCCACTGCTGTGGTCCTGCTCTGATGTCATCTGCAGGGGATTCTGGAATTTGTAGTTACAGAAAATGTCAGCATGGAAGTAAGCAAAATTAGTATGATGCAATCGACTATACTACAGTAAACAGTAAGTAAAAAAGTGTTTTTGCACAGAAATTGGAAATTGTGACCAATCCCACACTTGGGTTTGGCACTCTTACTGCAGACTGGTCCCCTTTAAAATCCTGCCTGAACACTCTAGCTGCTTTGTGAAGTGATTATACAGCACAATTCTTGTTATAATGCATGCATGCATGCATGCAAAAACAATTGTTCACACACTCTGCCAAGTATAGCTGAGTGTTATCTGCAGGACATTGGTGTGCAAATACATTTTTTGATAATTATTAAAAGGCCCTCACCCATTGTTGTGTTTTACTCTTATATTATGTTGTTAGTGTTTCTGGCAAAAGCATTTGCAGTAGAAGCCTTATTGCAATTTCACCACTTTATGTTTTCAAAAATTTCTGTGTTATGTACAGTAGGTAGACAAAATGTAATTCATTTGCTCTGTATTGGTGATACTTCAGCAAGAAGTACTCACATAAATGGAGAACTTTCTTTATTTGTTTGTTAATCTTTTTGTGCCCCTCCATCCCAAACAGCCCTTTCTGCCAGTTACCCCAGCCCTGTCACCTCAGCATGCTCCAGGTCTTACCTGTCTGCATTTTCCCCCAGGGCTTACACCCCTTAGCAGGTTCAGCAGGGCTCCCCAACTCTCACCATTGAACATGATCCAGTGTGCTGGACAGGACATAGATAGCCAGGTGCGAGGCCTGCAGTTGACCGGTGTCATCCTGCCAGTCAGGAGATTTTCTTCCTTATCTCCCTGGAGATGTGGATGTGCAATGCCATCAGGATGCACTTTGCATTCTTCCACATGACATACATTAATGGCTGCTGTACCTCCATGTTCTTCTGGTGGCCCCAGATTGCCTTCCCCTAGTCTCTAGTAGGGGTCAGCACATGCTGGGCTCTGCATTGCCACCACCCTCTGAGGAGAAGAGCTGTCCCATGGACACTCAATCCTCCTTGCCTGACTGATCTGCCAGTTCACTTCCAAACCCTGGTCATCAGAGCTGTATATGGTACTGCTACCACTGTGCTAGTGGGCCGTCTAGAACTTTTCAGATTTCATCACTTTTATTTCTCCCACCTTAGGCCATTACAAGTTAAAAACAATAAATACAATTGGCACATAGCAAAATTACAGGCTAGAGTTTTGTTTACTCAATAATAATCCACCAATAACATGATATACTGTAACATCATTTTATACAACCAATGACAATGAACCTGAAGCACTTTCTCTAGTTTTCTGGGCATCAAAGTAAAAATGGTGCATTTGATAAATTGCTCTAATACATCAAAAATAATGAAAAGAATCAATAAGCTGTAAAAACTAAAAGTCGTCTTCAATTTGGCCTTTATATTGCACAGTGTAGGTGTCCAGGACCCTGAGACTAGTCAAAGGTTGCAAAAAGCTATTATATGGCTACTTCTGTATTGTTGAGAATTGATGAAGCCCCATGTGAGACTATGAAGACACACTTGAGAAAAAAGAGAGCATGGAATGGCCTTCAAGTTATTTCACTTTTGATTGAGGGCTTGGGAGGATTCCTAAGAGATTCTGCATTGCAATCACAGTTTTATTGTCTTTGTGGAAAAGTATATAGTGTATACTGTATGCTTAAAGAACAGTCCTTGGTTCCATCTGCTTTTTTTATAATTCAGTGCCAATGTGTATGCAGTCAGTCACGAAGTAAAAAAAAAAAAACATTAACAGACTTGCTAAACTGCAATTAATTGTTTTCATTTTTTGAAATGTTATTTGGTGTATCTTATACAGTCTGTTTTGGTATGAAGCAGGGTTTCTAATGTCACACATCCATTTGTGCAATTTGGAAACTCCTAAAAATAGGAACTTCAGCAGAGAACTGTATCACCATATGTGCATGTGTCTTTTAGTTGTACAAGTATATCAAGATAGGAAAATTAAATTTCAGTAAATACCGTGCACCTGAAACATGACCAGCACTAAAGCCACTAACACATAAATCAGCACACTCAGAGCTGAATTTCAGTAGCAAAAGAATATCATTAAATTTTAGTTCAAATTGAATCCTGTAGCAGCCAGACCAAATGCCAAATGTTGAGGGAGACCAAACTCTCCTCTACATTGTGGTTCACTACCATTTATCAGAAATGGAGTTTGCCTAAACACAATACTTTTTTACCAATACAGGGTTGCATTTTCAGAAGGAATGGACAGAGCTGCAAATGCATGCTGTGCCTGTCTCTGCATCTGCTTGATTACCACTGAGCAGCTCTGCTGTTATTTTCAAAAGATGCATCTCATTGCACTAAACATTACAATCTGTGGTAATAAAATGCTATAAATGTGATTGCCATCATTTTTTTCAGAAACTGCATCTTTGTGACCCAAAATTCAGACGCAGTTAGACCATTCAAGAGAAGGTCTAAAAGACTGCAAACATTTTTGTTTTGAAAACAGGAGCAGGAGGATTTTTTAGAAAAATATTGCTTATAGAGTGTTACTCACAACAAAGTTTGCAGTACAAATGCAACTCGTATACAATAAATTATGCCTTTTGAAGAAAACATGGTTACTGATCAGTATCTTAGTATGACCTTGGCTCCCATATTCAAACCATTAGCATGAAGTTAACCATGTTAGTGACATGCCACTCTAGAATATTGCAAACCTATGGTTGGGACCATATTCATAGGCCTCTGCTATGCAGCACTGACCAGGTGACCCAACCACACAGAGTACACCACTGCACCCTTGCAAACACAGCAGCTCGATTGATACAGAGTGCAGTGGTATATCCAATGTTTTTTGGCAGTGCTAAGCAGCTGCCATTGCAGGACTGGTTAACCCTACTGAAACCCTGCCCTTATCCAAGTACACAGAGGTATGTACGCAAACTCTCCCCGACAGACCAAGTGCAGGACAGTGGACTTACAGCAGGCGCTCTCTGTCCTAGGTTACATCACTCCCCACCCCTAATTGTTGCTTCAGGCAGCATGTCATATATGTACTCTGGTGGGGGCTAATAATCATAACATCCCATCCCCTGATTGATAATTCAGGTGGCCTATCATATCTGTACCCTGGTAGTAGATCATAGTTGTACCATCCACCCCCAATTGCTGCACCCTCCAAGACAGTGCTCTGACCCCACTCCCATCCCACCAACTGAAGACCCTCTTCCCCACACTTCCCTTCATCCACTCTCCATAAGGATGCCACTGTATTACACTGGGATGGTAACAGGCACAATCCCTCAACTCACCAGGCTGGTTGGCCATTGTTGGATCAACAAGGACTGATCACACAGGTACACGTATGCACATGATCACTTCCTGTCAATCAAAAGGTGGTCAGCCAAGATGGTGAGTGGAGGGGCTGAACCAATCACTATGTCATTGTGTATAGAGTCATGCTTATGGCAAGTGAGGACATGGGTGTGTGTGGGGAAGAGGGTCCTCAGTGGGTGGGATGAGAGGGGTTCAGTAACACCATCATGGGGGCTGCAAGGATTGGGGTGGTGGTTTACCACTATAAGCCACTAGTGGGAGTACAGATATGAGACTGGGGGTTGTGGGTTATCACTATGAGACACAAACAGGATACTGATATGACAAGCCACCTAAAAGGATGATCGGGGTGAGGCTTACCACTATGAGACACCATCAGAGTACAGATATTACTGGCCAACTGAAGCAGTGATCGCGGGGGGGGGTGCCGCTATGAAAATACAAAATGGTATGTCTGGATCCTCCCTAGGCAAAATTAAAGGTGACAGTCAGGGAGTAATGTGCTCCTATGTATGCCCAAATATATTGCTACCGACTTACAGTAGGAGAAATCAGCCACTCACCCACAATGTAGGGCATAAATACAGGGTTTATTGCCAACACAGGCATTAAAGTTGCCTAGCCCCACCAATGTTTTTGGGTACCCAAAGAGCCCTTCCTCAGGCTTGTAGGTGTACCTACAGTAATATGAAGGAAAAAAAAACATGGACGAGCTGCAAAAATAATCAAAGAAATGTATGTAATCACATCCACAGACTGAAGAGACGTTCTTTACTCTAGCGTTTCGAGGCACACTGCCTCTTCATTGGAGGGATGTGGCAAAGTCACACCATGCAGTGATACAACATATTAAAGGCACATATCATGAATATACATTTATTAAAATTAATCAGATTCACTTGATTGAATCAGCTCTTTATTCATTCATAAAACACTGTGTCCTTTTGCTGTTAAAGAGCTAGCCTCCACTTGAATAGTAAAGCACCCACATATTTGTACAAAAGTATATATTAATACTAAATTTAAAGGTATCTTTCTAAGGAATTGTTTTCTTTCTAATCCAATCATGCACTATTATAGCATTAACGAAGACATGTCATAAATTAGCATTTATTATGCAAGTGCATTTAATAGGGTTAGCTCTCATTTCAAGCAATCATTTATAAGACAATGTATCTTACTGCTATGAAAGTGCTAACCTCCATCTATTTGAGCTAACAACCCACTCACATACTTGTATAAAAAAATATACTTTAATGTAAGAAAACTATTTGCTTTAAATTCACTCATTACAAATATGTTAAAAATAGATTATAAAGATGGCTTCTACTTAAATATTTCAGAGTGACTTAGAGTATGTCTTAATGTCTTAAAAATAGTATTAGACTGCTGAAGATGGAATATCTTATTCCGAATAAAAAAAAAATATTAGGCAGAAATAACAGAACTGTCAGAATAATCCCCTGACCTTAATTTACAAAAATATGTAATCATTTCCACCATTTAACCCTACAGGTTGTAGGACCCTAAGGTTAAAAATCCATCTAGATTTTTTTTGAAGGAGCAGCTGGGTCTTCCCCACCCCCACCCCCACCTCCCCACCATCACCACTACCATCCTCTATGCAGCACATGCTCTATTATGCAACATTTGGCCACATTTTCATTTTGTTCATGTTCCTCCACAACATGTCTGCTGACTGAAGTCAAATTCCCATGCCTGATGTCTCTCAGATGTTCTCCAGTTCTTTCCCTGGCCTGTCTAATTGTACGCTCTATGTATATTTTTGGGCAAGGGCAAACTAACACATATATAACAAAAGTAGTGTAACATGATACAAACTCCCTGATATTTACTTTTATGTTTAGTTCTGGAATTGTCAATTTTTTTCCATTAATGGTATAACTACATACTCTACAGTTGCCTCAAACAGGGAACCATTGTGGGTGTGGAGGCATCCAAGTCATGACGAAAACCATGTTAGAAAACCACTGTTTGCAACTACCTTATACTTCCAAAACCACTGTCTGTAACTACCTTATGCCTCCACAACTTATGCAATCAAATGTTGTCTCCTCTGTATTATACCCTGTATTGTACTGTTATATATCCTGTATTGTACTGTTATCCTGGGTCACCCCTGAAAAAGGGACCTTCGGGGCTCAGTGAGCCTACCTGGTCACCAAAATTTAACAAATAAATAAAATAAATAAATAAAGTTGGCCAAATATTGTTTGTTAGGATCTAATGACTGTGTGTAATTAAATCTTTTAAATTCTTTGCCATACCATATGTCACTGTTGGTGGATTGTCAAATGAACCTGGCACATTACTATGTTACAACAATGAGCAATCATTAACAATGATGTTTATTATTTTTGGTGTCAATAGGTTAAATTCTAAAATACATGTTAATGTACCCTCATTTGTTGTACCTCTGCATTTTGGTACTAGAAGGGTTTGTCTTGCATTGGAACCGGCTCTTATGAGAGCTTCATCAAGAGTTCTAACTGAATACCTCCTTTCTTTATAATGTGTGCATTGGAATTTGAGGAGCTGCACATGGGAAGCAGTGCAGTTGCAGATACAGTATATCATGTATTAGAAGGTGAGTAAGAAGTTGCCAGCACCTGCATAACAACCACAGTCCTTTAAATTCTCTTTTTATAAATACATTTTAGGTCAGCACTTACACAGTTCACAATGTTAAGAAAATAGAGGGAGACCAACCTCAATAGTAGAATATTAGTGCCTCATTTTATTTCAGTGTGATCTGCAAAACAACCAGGTAATCCTTCCTCCAGCATATGCCCTTCACTCTTGCTGAAACAATGCTGTCTCCTAACACTTTTCATGCCCCCATGCACCTTATCAAAGGATGACAAGCACATACACATTTTGTTTTATCGTGAGCTTTCTTAAAGACATAGTCACATACAAAGATGAAAAATGTGCAAAGTGCTATTAAAAACCTCCTTAAAGCACAAAGCCACCAATAAATATACTCATATATACACACTTAAAAATATACAAAAAGTGTGAACTTCTAGATAAATACATTTTACCTTATTTGCTGTATGGTCCCATATTATTGCATATATCTATTTTGGCTGTACCCATTTTATAGTCAATAAAAACAGATTTTACCAACTTGAAGTAGTCCACTACCAGTGTGTATTTCAATCATGGTTTCCCTTAAAAAGTCACTATAGTGTGTACACTTCCAACAGGGTGCCATCAAACAACAGTATCCTGAGGTCAGTACAGTAATCCCTACAAAAATAAGAAAAATAGTAATGGGCATCAACAGTTCAGGCTCATTGTTGTTTCAATATAACTAAAATGACAAAAAAGACATAATATTGGTTAGATCAATACAATAAATCCAAAACTCGGAATCAACTTGTTGAATACCTGTCCCTATTTCTCCTGGGGGGGTGACAAACTGGGCTATGATGTATCCCCAAACCAGTTCAATTCTTTAAGAATGGACCCAGTTAAATTTTTCCATTAAGTCCTGGAATTTCTGCCCCTCCCAACAAAACAATCCATTACTGCTCTCGTTTCAGTAAAACATTATTACAATTTCCACCTCTAGGGCTTCTCATTGTTTTTTCTATTCCCACAAATGAGATTTTCTGTTCATTCTTGTTCCTAACCCATGACATGTGTACTGCTAATACATTTCTTAAATCATTGTTCTCAATGCCATCATGTGCTCCCCTATCCTCAACTTGAACTGTCTCTTTGTTTTCATCACATAAAAGCTGCCACAGAAGCAAATTTATATACAGTATATATATACACACACACACACACACACACACACACACACACACAGCAATAAGGGTGAGTGGAAAATGAGTGTAATAAAAACATGTATCTATCACACAGTGAGATAAATGCCAGCTGACATATGCACTGTGATAATATCAACGTGATATACACATGGTGCATACATCAGCACCTGATATCAACACAGTGCATATGTCAGAAAACTCCATGCATAGCTAGCCTCACCTCCTTAGCAAGCAATCTACATAATCACACTACATAAAGAGCACCTGGACTAATTAACAGACACCCTGGTGTACTCACTCAAACCTCATGCTGACCTTCACATTGTACACATCGCAAACTGCATTGGAACGCTGATCAAACCTGCAAAAAGACAAAATAAATATAATAATCTAATCCTACAGTCTGCAACATGGAAAAAAAACTCAAAAGGCATTAACATTCAAATGAAAACATTCCTGAACAAACTGACTCTGAAGAAACAAATAAAAATGGTAGCCGTATGGCAGGAGATATGAGAAAGGTGTTCCCAATTTGAAAATGATGTAGAGCCACTACTTGATCCAGATAATGACAGAAAAACTAAAAAAAACACCAGATACAGGACATAAACCAAGAAAACAAAACCAAAAATGAGCTGCAGTGGGTACCAAATACATAGATCAATTCATAAACAGTGCCAAAAATGACAACACTTGCCAAAAAAGAGAAGGTGATCTAAACACAATCCAAAGGTTTATCACTGATGAAATGGGCATTATAGACTTGGTATGTAACATTCCTGCTGACAGTTTAGATCCAGTATTGTGTGAATATTTTATTACCTACCAAAGCCAGGATGGGAGTGAATATGAACCCATCAGCTTAACCCTTACAGGGTCATGGACTGATATACCAGTCCAAAATTCCTATAAGTTCTAATTCTGTCAGCAGCCTACGGGTTAAGATCCAAATTTCAAAGCCTAGAATGATACTTTAAGAAAATACAATACCCTGACTCATTATATACCTTTCCAAAGTTCCTAAAAACAGACAGGCATTATTATCTAAACAAAAGCAGCTCAAATAGCAAGGCAAGGGGAACAAACTGCAAGCCGCATATGAGATTACAGACACAATTCTGGAACAACTATACGAACATGATATCTTGGGACCTGACCATCCAGAATCTCTACTAAACAATATGTGGCTCACAGTCACAATGCACTTTGGTATCAGAGGAAACACAGATTCCAAATCTCAAGTGGGGAGGGATATTATCTTGCACACAGATGAGAGAAACATACTATATTTAGAATACAAAAAAGAAAGGCAAACAAAGACAAGAACCAGATCAGACCCGAAGGATAGTAGCATACTGAAACCCAGCGCCTATGAAATTCAAGAAGTAAAAACATGCCCTGTGAAGAATTACATCCCCAACAGGAGTAAAAGGCCTGTGAAATGCAACTATGATGATGCACCATTCATTTTAGCAATCAATCATACCCCCGCCAAGCTAATTACCCCACTCAGAGGTACAAAAATCAACCACTGGGTATTAACACAATAAGCAAAATAATGAAAAATATGATTCAAAAAGCAGGCATCAAAAGTGGAGGTCGACTTACAAATCACTCAATAAGGAAGCTCTTTATGCAAGAGTTGCATGATAGTAACACACCACCCACAGACATAATACAGGTCTCAGGGCACAAAAAGGTGCAGTCTTTGAATGAATATTCCAGACTATACCCAGAAAAGCAGCACAAGGTTTCTCACATCCTCAGCAACACTGAATAACCTACTTCATCTTCATCCATGGCAAGTCACACTCTCATGGCTTCCATGTCAATGGCAACTGACACTGAGAAATGCAGTAAAACTGTTACCCCAATCTGGCAAGAAAGACTATCTGAATGTTCCCACCACCCTACCATAACAGCAAAAAATATTACTTTCAATATCATTCAAAGTATACATTCATGGAACACAAAACAGATATATCTCCCCGTACACAAATATATACCAACCATTGCTTTTTATCTCTTAACATGATGACAACATGACACCACCTGAAGAAATGAGCTAGAATAATTAAATCAGATTCTGACTCAGACTAAAAAAAATATCTACTGCCTTCTCACAAAGACGTCATGGAAGTATCTGAAGTTTCAAACTCTCTGGCGCAGTGAACCAAAAGTTGACAAAGGGAAACCTGTTGTACTGTACAGTAGTCTGGTGATGAAAACTGGCAAAAAAAATAAATAAATAAAATCACATGTTTCACAAAGCACAAAATAAAGCACTATGAGCTAAACAAAATAAAAATGTTACAAATATACCCTGAAACATATGAATCTCCAAAAACACCAACGAAACTGCATGCCACACTAACCCGGAAATCCCCACCCCAATATCCCAAACCACCAATAACAACACACGCAAAAACATGAATAATGACATAAACCAATCACAGCACAGCACAGCACTGGAAGCCCATTCAAAAATGCAACCAATGAAAACCCACAAACAACACTCACACAGGCATACAACACCGAGAACAGCCACCACACATGCAGATACGTACAAAATGTCACAAAACAAACCTCACAACTGAACTAAAAAGCCTATTGCATAAATAGAACACATGATGGTCTGGACTGAGATATGGCACATATTTGCACTTGTGAACAGTGACCTCGGGTATCATAACTTGTGGCTCCACTATGCTCTGCCACTCATGTGATATCCGGAGGTCACTGTTCACTCGTGTTGATATTTGCCATATCACACTCCAGACCATCACATATATATGTGTGTGTGTGTATATATATATATATATATATATTTTCATGGCAAAAATCTCCGTTTAATGCATCAGTTAGGGTTGTTCCACAGCGACAAAAGTGAGGAAATTTGCCGTTAGGGTTCAAAACCCTAACTCCAAATTCCCCCAGCACCACACACACACAGACACACACACATTCAAGTATGAGGGAGGACCAAGTCAATACAACCAATGACAGACATCCAGCAGCAGGTGACAGAAATAACAAACAATTGTCTAAATGTACTACGAGACATCCCCACCCACCTGACCAGGTACTGCATGCTCAGTGGAGATCAACAGCAAACTGGGGCTATGTACACCAAAATGTACATATCCCGATTGCAGCTGCACACAACGCACCACACTTAGTAGTTGCATGGCCTTACCTACCGATGCCCCACACCACACCACAACTGGTACTGTGCCATTAGTCAATATAAATGCTGAAGGTGCATGATGACAGTTGTAGAAAGGTTTTAACGCTAGTGAGTAAACATTAATTAAGAGAAGTACATTAATTAACCACAAGACACTAGCATGCTCAAGAAAAAAGTAGTGTTACAGTTAGTAGGTGATTTACATAGTAGTACATTTACTGCAATGGTTTACTCAAGATAGAGAGGCTGATGTAACATATGGAAAAGCATTGCCTGTTCAATGCTCTGAAATTCATACTGCCAGTATCAGATGCATTCTTACTGATGAAGGTGTACTGCTCATGTACATACATAGACCTTCAGTGTGTTTCAATACTAAAGATGCAGTAAGTATTCTTTGTAAGAAACATTGTAATTGCATGGATCAGGCCAAGCAACTTCTAAATATCATAGCACTACTGAGCCAACAATGACGTACCTGTATCGGAGATTTATAATGGATAGATTTTCCTTTAGGCACTTACTGAGTATGTTGTACCTGAGAAAGACAATCTCATTGCATCGGTGATGACTAACTTATTCAAATAGTAATACATTTACTATTGTTGCAATGAGTGATCTATGACACTTATGGACACGGTGTAATTTTTTTTAACAGTTGTTTCATACTCAGGCTGTATGCCTAGTGTTTGGGTTTGCCACACTTCTGTCACTGATGCTATCAAAGTGATAACTATGTTAATTGTGGTACAACAGGAATCAAGTAGGTATGGTGTAGATATAAACAGAATGTCTTTTAGTATTGATTTAACTCACAATGGGGTAAGTGTACTAGGACAGCAGGGGTTATTCTCTATCACTGAGTCTGTCAGTTATAATCACACTAACGTTTCGATGACTGTAATGAGCAAGTTACACTGTTCATCTTAATGAGTTCATATTCACAGCCATTCTCCAGTAACTAGACAGTGTATGGTGTAACTGGGTGGGACACTGTGTTGCAAAGCTGCTACCGTGCCTAGCAGAGGGAGACTATCTACTCATAAAGACAATTAAGCAATAAGGCATTACCAACAGTTATGTTAAATGGTCTGTTAATCACCCTGTGCGGGTTTAATGTTGAATGAGGCATAGCCGAATGCCACATGTCGCTAGACAGTGATAAACTGACCATTAACATAATACCTAGGAGTGGCTTACTGCTATCATAATAAAACTGTTTTTTAAACAACATTAAACCATGTTCATCATATGGTTAGGCTCTACATGTATGTTAATAAAAAGTAAACATAAGGCTGTTACAATGTTTACAGTCAATTAGAAAGCTGCATTTCTCAAACCCTTGTTATAATCAGAGATATTATACCTGTACAACTCCTTGGTTTTGCTGAACTCTATTGCTCAGGTGGCCCACCACATCTGGTCTGGTCTGGTGTGGAGCATCGGTAGGTAAGGCCATGCAACTACTAAGTGTGGTACGCTGGTGCAGCTGCAATCAGGGATGTGTACGCTTGGTACATGGCCTCAGTTTTGCTGTTGACCTCCACTGAGCATGCAGTACCTGGTCAGGTGGGTGGGGATGTCTCGTAGTACATTTAGACAATTGTTTGTTATTTCTGTCACCTGCTGCTGGATGTCTGTCATTGGTTGTGTTGACTTGGTCCTCCCCCATACTTGAATGTGTGTGTGTGTGTGGTGCTGGGGGGGGTGAATTCGGAGTTAGGGTTTTGAACCCTAACAGCGAATTTCCTCACTTTTGTCGCTGTGGAACAACCCTAACTGATGCATTAAACAGAGTTTTTTGCCATGAATATCCTGTCTTTTTCAGAAGTTTCACTCACATGCTACATGATTAATAGTCCTAAGAATAGTGCACATACATATAAAACAATGTTCCAGTGTCAGAAATATTTCAACTGTTGTGGTTCAATTTACTGTCATTGTCTTAATTACTTTATTAATTGTCATTTTCATTCCTGCTCCATGTAGTAGTTTAAATGTTACAGTGTCTTAATCATTTTGTTTGTGAGCACATGTAACTTTGAAAATGTGCAGCTAAAAGACAATATGACATGACATGGACACTATTAGTTCATGTACTGAACAAATCGATATGCTACTATAGTAACTTGAGATTTCATAGAGTGCTTCCACTACCAACTGAGGTCGTACCATCAATCATGTGAACAGCGGTGGAAGAGGTTTGTTGTACTGAATACATATACTGGACCACCAGGGCTATGTCTGGGGGGGTTTACTGCTTACATCCCAAGAACGGAATTTCGGTGCACTGGACCACCAGGGTATGTTCAGAGGGGGTTTACTGCTTACATCCCGCTTAACGGGAGTTTTGGTCCACTAGACCACCAGGGCCATGTTCGGGGTCAGCTTTACTGTTTACATCCCGTGAATGGGACTTTAAGTCCACTACACCACCAAGGCTATGTTCAGCAGGGAGGGGTTGTGTTTACACTGATACACCCTGAAATCAGCTTCTCAGAACACTGGACCACCAGGGATGTATTCACAGGAGGACTGTTTTAAACTAGAGCAGCCCGTGGTCAGGCTTGTGGGGAGGAACATTTCTGCTGTTGCCACAATAGGCCCAGTGGTGGGTGGTGTTGGGAATTGTCACTCTTTGACCATGATTAGGCTGCACGACGGGACATGGAGTGGGTTGGAGGCCAGCCACAGCTGTCAGCTGCTGTGTCGTGCCATGCAATTCAGCAGTTTACCTGTATGTGATTGTTGACTTGAGCATTTTTTTGGCCTGAAAGTTGTGCAAGCGCAGGTTGCAGGTTGCGCCTTCACAACTCTACACAGCCTTGCTGAATGTCAGGCTGTGCAGTTAATGCATGGTTGGTCCCCCTGCAGTTCATCATGCATTCACTTGCATTGCACTGTTACTCAGCATGTTTTCTGTGGTTGAACTGCCTCCTGCTGAATATCGCAGAATGGAGCAAGTCTTGACTTGCATGAGCACTACCCTTTTACATGTCGCAGCCCTTTTGAATATCTGGGCCATAAAGTATTATACCAATAGAAGGAAGGCATTTGTCACACAGAGACTGGTGGCCCCTTGGAATGAGGTCCCTTGTCACTTATTTGTCCTAAATCAAAGATGCTTTTAAAACTCAGCTGTATAGAAATTTTTATGAAGTGCTTAACATGACTACATAAGAGATATTGGCTGGGAACACCTATGGCCTATTCTTTACTGTCTGGCCTCCTCCACTCCCTTGAAAATTTGTATGAACCTTTCTATTAACTATCTTTATATTAGGGATAACAATACTGCCACATATACCCAATGTTAAGATGATATGGTTATGACAATTGCCCAAAAAATGTTGCGGCTTGAATGTCACACTTTATCTCTTGAATATGAATAAGACACCAAACACAAGAGAGTATAGTATTACTTATTTTACTATGAAAATATTTTCAATATAAAAACTGACAAACAAAATTTTTTTATACATACAAAAATAGATTTTTATAAAAGAATATATACATACAATGAAAAAAGTGTGTATTACATCATACACAACATATAAATTAAATAAAACATTTTTTTTATATTAATAAAAACATATAAAAATATTTTTTTTATTATTTAACTTCAGGCAAAGACTTGCGAGAGGTGTGTGCACTGCATCAGGCAATCCAGGCTGGAAGCTGGATTCAATGTGGAGGCGCAAAAAGAAGTAGAAGTGGCCCTCGGGAGATGATACGGACCTCTATGAAGAGTGGCCAGTCTCACCCAGGAAGCTGCAGGAACAGTTGGTAGCTGCAGAGGTGAAGCACTGCTATGTGCAACAGACCATCACCACTTTCTCGACCGGCTCAGGGGCCAGAGTTACAGTCTGTTGCTGTGCATCCAAGAGAGACTGGATTTTGTCCAGCCTCTCAAGGATGACAGCATTCTCCTTCCACAGACTGTGAACCTCGCGAGTGAGCCGGCTGTAGCAGCGGTATTGTTCGTGCATCTTGCAGGGCGCCTCTACAAAGATAAAAAAACAGTTATGATGAATATATAACACAAATTCAACAATTACAACTGCTAAATATTTCACTTCAAATATTTCTTATCTAATACAATATCAGAAATGCATTCATTTTAAAGTAATGATAATAGTTTAAACTATGATGCTAAACCATTTATTATACAATGTGGTAAATCGATATGCCGAATCCTGCATCCTGAGTGGTTGGCGCACAATGACCACCGTGATAAATCCTCCAGTGTACCCACTGGAAGAAGTGCCAGCCAACCTTATACCGTGCTAATCTGCTCAAATTCACTTCAAACAAAACTGCCGTGGTTTGTCCTGTTGCCACTTCGCTAAAACACCACGGAAAATTTTTAGCTAAATGACCTCCTCTTTCGAAGTGTAGGGACCTCAGTGAGTTAGAACGCAGTTAAAAAACATAAAAAAACAACATTCTGCATTGAATAATAAAAATGTATCCTCCCAGGGTGTGGGTACACTGGAGGATTTAACACCACTGGTGTGACTCGGTCACTCAGCTACAACTTGTGACCGAATCACACCAGCCGTGGTAAATCCTCCAGTGTACCCACTCCCTGGAGGGATAAATTGCTTAAGTATGTAATTTGTCTGTCTGTCATACTTGACTATCTATATTATCTAATAAGCTCACAACATAAAAAAATGTATAGTTAGCTGTGGCTTATAGTGGTACTCTTAGATTTTCTTTCACCACTCAGAACTATTCTGTATGTGCATACTTTAGCATTATTTACACTATTATGCCATAGAGTTGAAATACAACCTCATCAAGTGTGAGAATGTTTACTTCACCATGTCTGCCTATAATGTGTAGCCATGTATTCAGTGAAATTAAAAGTACCTTTACAGTAGCAGTATAATAAAATACTTTTCATGCGTACACTATCATGATAAGTTTAATGATACTTTTAAACCGAACAGCTTTTGACCCGTGTTTCAAGATCTCAGCACAGATCAGTACTTTAAATAAATAAGTCACTAATATAAGATGCGATGCAAAACCATGACAGATATCGAGTCAAGCTCAGCAGAGTTGTGCAGGCGCAACCCCAAAGCTGTGCCTGCAGAACTTTGAGAAAAAAAAGGATCAAGTTCAGGGCCAACCACAAGTGAGCTGCTGCATTGCAGGATGCAACACAGCAGCTGCCACCTGTGCGTGCCCTCAACACTCTGTCTCATACGTCTGAACTGTTTGTTCCCAAAATGTGACATTGCTTCTCAAATGTTGAAAAAATAGGAAAAGCTGGAACCCTTTAATCTAATGTTACATTAGAAGCCCACAACACTGTTTAAATGTTTGCATTTAAGTTCATAAAGTCTGCAATTAATAAAATTGATATATTTATCATCATTTACTATAGAATTTTGAAAAAAAATGTTAGCACTGAACGTGTTACAAATCCTCACAATCTGCAACAAGAAGCTTTAGTGAATCTAAATGAGTTACATTCATTGCAATGTGGTATACTTGAGAGATATGCACTCTACACACCCACCATCAAGGCAAAATCACAGGCAGCAATGTCTGCCCCCAACACTCATGTTCTTTTGTTGGGAGTGTTACTACTACATCCCACAATTGGGATTTTCAGGATATGGTTGGGAGGTGGGGTGGGTTTCAATACTCAAGCCTGCAATTCTGCTTATCAGTGCCTGGTATTGCCAGGGATGTATTCAGGAGGTAGGAAGGTGTTTCATTACTTAATAGCGCAATTGTGGTTATTGGTCCACTCGACCTCCACGTCTGTGTTGAACGTGGAGACACATTGCTGCCCCCAACTGGGCTACTTGGGGGGGAGTGTATTAACAGTATGCCTGCATCAGGCCAGTGGGGAGGGGATTTACGCTCTTTTGCCAGAAATTAGCCTGCATGGGGCATCCTTGCCCAACGGCTGCTACCTGGTAAGGACCCAAGCACAAGTCCTCGGTGATCACCACACCTGCATGCTAATGGGATGCAAATAGGGCCATAATCAGATGAGAATGTCCCCACCCTGTGCCTTGCCTGAATTGCAACCACATTTGCATATTACCTTTAGAATATCGGCATTTGCGACCACAAGTACAATGCTGCAGTTTCAAAACTTGCGCTGCTGCAAGTTACACTGCGCCATGCACAGTGGATGTGCTTAGAGGTGATATTAAAGTACTTCCTCAATACCACAACTCCTGTGAATATCACCCTGGACACACCCTGCTAAACTGTTTTGCACAGCAGAAGGGCTTGTGCCTATGATAGCATATAATGTTCATCTAAAACAAATGTTTTAAAGTAGACATATTACTACCTTTACTCACATACACTTCACAGTCATCTTCTTACAATGTCCCCAAAAAGTAATTTCGAACAACAGCCACACCATGGGTGTGGTAAGACATGGGGAGGTAGCTAATTTAAAGTCATCATGCTAGCGGAGCGAAGCAATAAAACCTGTAATATGGAAAAGGTGTTGTGTTACGCTGAGCGCATCGACGCCCTAGCTGTTTTAAACACTGACATCTTTAAAAGAAATCTAAATCAATACACTTCTGCACCGAATGAATTTGCCTGACAAAAGTTGTTGAGGAACAGTGACAGTGTGTGTGTGTGTGTGTGTGTGGTGGAGGGCAGTGTCTTTTTGAGACAGCTTGTCATTAATGGGCCAATATCTCTCACTAAGTGACAGAAAAAAAATGACAGTGACTTCAAATTAATTTAGATGTTTTTAGCCAATGAGCAACCTGCATGGGAGAGGGATACTTGACTGGGTGAGAGGGTACTGGGGCTGAAACTTTTTATTTGCTGGGCATGTATTGAAACTTAATGTACCCCCTGGGAAGGGTACTGCCAATCAGATGCCAGGAAATAAAAACCCTATTTTCTAAGTGTGGTGAGACAACTCCATAGTGTTATTTAGAACGTACGATATTCATAGGGTGAATGCAAACAGTCCCATCATTACCTGCATTATTAGTTTTATCAACATTCCCTCAGTTCATGATCACCTTTAAAAAATACATACATATGCCAGTGCACTGAACAGCATCGCACTACATTGTAGAGGTAAGCATTAGTCTGGCAAGGCTGAAGACATACATATTGCACAGCTATTCACTTTCACTGCAGAAAAGGGATCATTAACACTATAAGGCACACTTTTAAACTTGTAGATTGAGAAAAAAACAAATTAAGCATTATTGCACACTTTATGCAGTGCACAACATTTATGTAACTACAATATCCTACCACCATGTTTGTGTTTTTGGGGTTGGGTATCTGCAGTGATCAATGCATTCCCACCCTTATAAGGTCACATCACACGTGAAAGTAAGTTATGTAAACAGTGATTCGCCTCTCACAACGTAAACAAAATAAAGTGGTACTCCATCAAGCAACCGAAGCTCTGTTGCTCACACCCCAAACTATTTTACATAGCAGTGAGTATCCAATAGACAGTGCACTTCTATCATACAGTAGCACTGCAACGTGTAATTCTCAACAGGAGCATTGATCACCACAGAATGTTGACAACCCTAGGTACTTCTCAGGATGCAGATAATATCAACAACAGATTTTCACTTACGTGGTGGACTGGCGCCGCTTCTTCCCTTCACCTCCACACGTTCTGAACAGCAGCTTCCCGGCTCTATTAAAGAAACAAGAAAAAATGATCACACATTAATAGATGCAATTTCAAGGTAAAGTGTTTATCTTTAAAACATCAATTTCTTCAATAACGTATTTCAAAACATTACTCACAAATATATTGTATGCAGTGCAGAACAAGTAGTGCCTGACCATGAATCACAATACTTATAACATTGTCATAATGCGTGAGTTGAGACGCATGAACATCCTAGAAAACATTACATGTATGTTCAATTTACATACATGCATACCTAATAATATGACACTCTGTTCTTTTAATAGTTAAAAATCTGAGTTATAATATAAAAACACGAAACACAACGATAATGTCACTGTTCACTCAATGACCCTCTAGCTGAATGTAGCAGCCATGTATGTGTTATTAACTATATTACCTACAGGGTATTAAAACACATTAACAAACATGTTGATATTCTATTATGCACATTAATAACTATTGCAATAATAAAAATAGAAACATTGGCATGACTATATAAATATTAACTAAATACAATCTAGAGACATGTCATAATTGCAACACATTATTTAGCAGCACACCACTGAATTCCACTGAGACACCTACAACACTACAACAAATATTAGAATTTGTTATCTATTACTCATTATACAATGGCAAGAAAATATCCTGACTCTGATTGGTCACTTGGGCAGTGACCCATGATGTTAATCAGTACAACATCCGGGTCTAGTCTCAGCTCATTGTGAACCTGTTGATCAGCAGTGATCATGCTGATCATTTGCTTGATTGTTTCAGTCAGCTCTAAAAAACAAAAAATATTTTCCCACACAAAAAAAACATGTTTACAATTATTTTTTTCTTACAACAATGAGCCATTGTATGATAGCACATATGAGAGTGTGTGTGGTCGTTTGATAACGGCCACGCCAGTTGTTGGATACACTTGGCCTGCATCCTCGCATGTTAACCACCGAGGCGTGATGTTATCCCAGCACAACACACCCTTGTCAGGCATAATTGCTTAATTGTACATTGAACTCCACCACCAAAATTAGTAGAGGAGAAGACCTGCCCCCACAACACCACACCTCTACCGCTATGCACACCTATATCATTGTCAGATCTATGAATAATATTCCACCGCCATCTGTAGTAATACTCAGTTTGTTATGGTAGTACAGGATCTTCTGCCACGGTGGCATCGCACAATCATTAGAGTTGGTCAACACCTTTTTCAGTATTTGGTGCCGATTCAAGATAGTTGACTCAAACGCCGGCAATACCGTGACTCCCACCAAACAGATACCTGATGCTAAATGCCCTGAAATACCCAATCACATCTGTTAATTACACGTATCAGCTGACAGGGTGTGGGAACATCCCAGGACAACATCACGCCCGCAGGTGGCTGGGGCATGGTTTATCGCCCAGTGCATTGAAATAACTGAGGTGTGATGTTATCCCCAAACGGCTACACCCTGGAGGGTACTATTATTAATACACAATGGCTAATTGTTATACAGAAGAAAACAATTTTAAAGATGTTTTTGTGTGGAAAAAATATTTTGTTTTTAACAGCAGACGAAACAATCACAATGATCACTATGCTCATGCTGATCAGCAGGTTCAAGGTAAGGCTGAGACTAGGACCCGTGATGTTGTACTGATTAACGCCACAGTCCAACCCAAGACTGAGCGCAATCACAGTCCAGGATATTTTCTGCCATTGTATCATGTTACGAACCTGCTGTACCCATCCTTCAGGTCAAGAGTGAGCAAATGCCCAACTGCAGCCAGTAAGTAAACAACTCAGCCCTTCTCATGATAATCATCCTATCCTGTTCTACTAACGGAAATGTTTATTTGTTGGTAGTTAGCTTAATACTCCCCTCTGAAGATAACGGTTGTTGCACTGGGTGTTGCAGGATATGTTTTCTTTCTATCATAAAGCTGCACTGGTATTGTTCCCCCATGCCTGCAGCCTGTCAGTCCCCACACAATTTTTGATGGACCAACAGACCTGTATGGTAATAGCATGCAAATCACAGTATAACAACATGCAAATGTGCTCACACTGCATCTTGCAATGATGATGATAATACCATTATTTCATGTCTGCATTTCAACATGCCCCAGAGCTACAGCCGTCCAGCTAATTTGTACAACACAATACCTTGCGCCTATCAATGCCCCAATTTCAATATCACACACTTGTGTCATGAGAAACCCCATTTTATTTGAAAACAACCTAAGAACTTTGTAATAATAGGCTTCCATCAGACTCAATCATAATGACACTGCCAGTGTTCCGAATGCCACCTCCAGGTTCACCTGCTGCACTACCTCGCCGCAGCTGGGGACGCCTCCGATGTTCTACAATAACACAAACAAAACATTTTTTAACACTGGAGAACAACAGTTGTAAAAAATACTCATTTCTAATTTCTATCACAACGTTATTACTGTATTCAATCTTTGATTACAATGGCAAGAAAAAATCCTGGACTCTGATTGGTCGTTCTTAGCTGGACCCGTGATGTTAATCAGTACAACATCACAGGTGTGATGTTAATCAGTACAACATCACTGGTCTAGTCTGAGCTCATCAGAACCTGTGATCACCATGAACATGCTGATCATTTGCTTGATTGTTTCATCTGCTCTTGAAAAAAAATATTTTTCCTATACAAGAACATCTTTAAATTAATTTTTTTTTTCTGTATAACAATGAAACATTACAATAGCACATGACCAGGGTGTAAACATTTGGGAAACGCCACGCCAGCGCTGGACACATCGACCGCGCCCTCGCGCTCAACCACCTCAAGCGACGTTATCGCAGTTACTAATAATAACACCCCTGTTGGGCATTATTGCTTTATTGATATATATGTAGAGACTAGGCAACATGCTGTAAAACAATGTTCAATACTATTTTCAAATATTGCTATGATAATGCTGTCAAGGCAATTTGACTGTATATATCAATGGTTACTTAATCATCAGGTGACTGATGTAGTACTGGCTGCCTCATCCCACATTACACTAGTGCTACCACATTTACACAACATTGAATAAATCACTCCTGATGTGTCATTGCTGCATACAGATATGAAACCGCGCTCATTCTCAACGCCAGCCTCCGCCTCCTCAAAATAATTTGCATGTGTGTGTCCTGTGGTATTATTCAATCAAATTGTGCTATGGAACAACTTTGACTATCACCCCAGCCACAGCCACTGACATGTCGCAGACTGCAACTTGCACCACCACAACTTGCTTAGAGTTGAGCATTGAATTCTGCAGTGGCATAAGTACCATTGCGCTGATGCACAAATTTGTGATATTCAAAAGCTGGCATGCAAATGAGATAACACTTATTACAAGACGAAGGTGGGATCATTTACATCTATTTATGGCCCCATTTGCATGCCATTAGTATATAGGTGCATGATCCACAAGGATCGCACCTGGCCTCTTACTTCAGGCACCAGCCATTGGAGCATCGATGCGTACCCTGCAGCCCAATGACACACACTATCTCTCTCTGTTCACATTTACCCTCCCCAGACAGATCCGAAGCCTCAATCACAGCCAATAAAGTAACATGACCCCCCCCACCCACACATCTACTGACACCCCATCACGCAATACAGTAACATCATTCTAAATGTGGAGGTCATGTATGTATGGGCTGCACGCTCCATTGGCTATAGTTCAGCATCAATGGGCATGCAGTCGTACCAGGCAGTAATTCGGCAGGCATGGGCAGCATGCGGGAGGGGATTGGCCACCACCTGCAAAAGGGGAGCAGCCTAGAGGAGCCTTTTACAGGACTGTGTACTAGGCACCAGGCTGACTTTTACGTGGTAGTTACTTGACATTCTGCCCACAATCAGACATTAGTTTAACCAGTACCACCAGAGATATATTTTGTTGAGAATATTTCATCTCGCCCATAATCACGACTTGTGAGGAGATACACATTCTGGACGTGATTGGGCTTCGGGAGATGTGTGAGCAGGGAGATCATAGTTTATTGCCCTCAATCACACTGTGGGAGATCTGTAGGGGTATGTAACTTATTCCTGCAGCCAGCATCAAGAGATGTGGGTGGGGGTATGTTACTATATGCAGGGCGATGGGCCAGTGGGCTACAATCAAACAACTAGGCGGCCCAGTCAGGAGTGGTGCTGCTGTTGCACCCTGCAATACAGCAGCTCACCTGTGGCACATCAACGCTCATTTTCTTTTTGGGGCCTGTAAAGTTGTGCAGTCAGATAAGTTGGGGTTGCGTATGCACAAATTATCTACAACCCACTGAATATTGTGTTGGGCAGCTTATGCATTGCCTCTCCGCCCTGTTAACCAGTCATTCATTTCCATTGATCTTTTGCACAATCTGTTGTCAATGACATAACTGCCTCCTGGTAAATATCGCACAATAGTCAAAGTTAACGGTACATACACAACCCTGTTTGCATATGGAGGAACCCTTTAAATATGTGGTCCACACTATAAGACGTTCACTAACTTGAAAACATTGACAACTATACTTAAAAGTTGTGCTGATTTACTACGGTGACTAAGGCGCCCCTCACACTTGGCTTCCCAGCAGCCTCCTGATAATTCATGAGCTAGGTAGTACCAGCATGTGTCGCTGTCCGCATCACCCTCCCATTCCTTGAGTACATAGAATCGCTGGCTTAACAGCTTCCACTTCTTTTTAATTGCACTACACTTTATTCTTGACTTTGAGTGCAATATATAGATAACTATTAACGCGCTCCACATTGCATCCAGCCTTCCCGTTTGTGCTCCTCACTGCAGCACACAAGTATTCCTCGGGCCTGGACTGCCTGAAGCAGTGCACACCTCTCACAAGGTCCACTGCCTCATGTCACCAGATGAATGTTAGTGGTTTGAACACAAAACCCAAAAATATGCACATTAGTATAATGTTACAATATTCATCATTTCTTAAAGAAATTTATACAATACTACTAATTACACGTTGATCACTTGTCCTTCAAGATAGCAGAAACACAGATCAGTACCATAATAGAAAAAAGGATACAGCCACCTTGACAGTAACAACAACTGCTAGTACACTAACATGCTATGCTCTAGTCTCATGCGTGGAGTAACTGTATCAAACATCAAATTGGGATACCATGACATATCCATCTGTACCATAGTGAAATATTCGCGACAACATTAGAATGTGATATCAAACACAGATGAACCACACATCACAGAACTGTGTTTTATTGAACTCGCAAACATACATTACTGGTACACAGGCCTTGAAATAATGTATACTTCACCCAGCTCGACACCTGCTTTTCATTGGGACAGGCGCTTTATTTCTTGGCCTGTCCCTAGACAGGCAGTTCTGATTTACAACTTTGCCACATATTAGGCTGCTAGGCCCCAAACACAGCACTCTATATAGAAAAAGGGATGTCAGGACCTCATGATATGAAAATGCACCACAGGAGTCTAAATAAGTGGGCACTGACCACTAAAATGCATTTCAGTTTTAGTAATTGCCTACTCTGTCGCTTTTAAAAGGCAGCAACTTAAGGGCACTCCTAGTAGCTCCTGTGTCTGTCCTGCGTAGTAAATAAATTAGACATGGTAGCCAAAATGTAATGTGGGTGAGTCAATCCATCAAGCAGGGACCGAAAGGGTTATAAAATATTTTTACATGCTTCTGGAAAGCTAAAACTCCTACAGATGAAACTTCATGAGGGCGGTTAGCTAACACAAAATGCTACAGGGTGTGATTCACTATATCCTTCATGCTCTACTGTTCTAAGGATGTTTACCACAGTTCATTTGTATTAATACCTACCTGTAGCTCTAGCCATTATCATGATTGTTTTCTCAGAATGAAAAACCACATTTATTCAGATATGCACTTTAACATTCTGTGAAAGGAATCATACTGTGACAGGTCACAGGTATTATCAAACAGTTATCACTGTCAAACATCCTTCAACAGTAAACACAGGTAAGGATATATTCTCGTTATAACCTGCCAAACTGTGAAAAACACTCAAGCATTAGGTTCAGCAAAGCATGCAGAGAAATTGGCAGACACTCACTTCACCATGGCAGCTAGACTACTGCATATCATGAAATCTATTTTTTGACCACATTAATATGGTTCTGAAAAGGACCCTTTGTGTACACTATCATATTTCCTCAAACAGTCTCACAATCTTAAAAGACTTTCAGATTCCATCTTGAAGGTCTCCTGAAAATGGACAATTGCCAGCATGCGGAGAAATGCACACCATCTGGTAGGAATAGCCAATCATTACAGAATTTAATTCAAGAGGCATAGTATGCATTCCATGCATATGTAAAAAAGCAGTGATCTGTATGTTTACTTTTTCATGTAGTCTGTCAATCAGATATATATGATGCTCTGTTTGCCAGACTCTACGCTCTGTAATATCTGAAAATATGATAATACAGGCAGGCAACATAGACATAATAGAAGCAGGTCCAATTTTGCTTCCGTGCTACTAAATCTACCCATCGCTTTAAACCCAAATCATTGTCTCCAGATGGATTAGCAGTATATCAGGAGGAGAGTGAGTTTCAAAGTTCTGTGCATGGTTGGCATAAGATGTTCTCATCTCATTCCACCATGACCAAACCATTTAACATAGCACTCGGGAGCTGCAGGTCCCTTCAAAATCACTATGAACTGCAAACTCAGCTGCTCGCCTTATGTAACTGCTTCCAATAATCTACAAAATCCTTTTCCTATTTTCTGCCATTCTAAGTTTTTACCCAGAACTGCACAGAAACCTACTTAGAAAGGGACTGTTCACCCCTGCAGAACCAGACAGCACTGAAAATCAAACTGATATTGTCCATCCTTATTTCAAACTAGCTTCACCGTATCTCAGTCAAAAACACACATTAAAAAAAAAATTCCTCCTGCTTTGGCTTCATGAACCAATGTAAGTCATGCACTCAGTATTAATAGACTATGTCCCTGCAAAAATCTAAAACCACTGAGAACTAAACAAAATGCATGCTTTTCATAGGCACTTTTAAACAATTACAACATCAGAAAGAAGTCTGATTGGTTGCGTTTCATCAAACAACTCCACGTGCACCCTCCTATCTCCCTCCATTTGCAGCTGTATCTGTACAAGTGAGTACTGAACTTCTTTCTTACTTTAAACTATTTTCTTAAGAATATAACATGCCACATAATAACTATTAACATCATCAGATTAAACACCCAAAACGTTTTGATTAATAATATGTACATGTTCTAATAAGTTCTTAAATACTAGAAAATATGATGTGAAGATAGATTGTACTTACAGTTTGAACTGGTAATCTCTGCAATTTTCAAAATGGATCTTGTTTTCTTCTTCTTCACTGTTGTCCATCACTGATTGGTTCTCAGAAGTGGCCTGACAAATCTTTAATTTTATTGGTAGAGCTATCTGTACTCAAACAGACTATTTAATCATTCGATAATGAATGTTTCAGCCACCCTAATATTATCACATTAACTTTACTTTGCAATGCACGAAGCATATTTCATGACACTTTCGATAGCACAAGTAAATTTGGCGAAGTGCGTCGAATCGACAGTACTTTCGTCGATAGTGCTCAACGTTATGAAAGTACAATTTGCGACACTTTCAAATGCACGGAAGTATTTTTTTCGACACTTTCATGCTCATGAAAGTATTTTTCAAGAATTGCCCATATATTGACACAGTTTCACATTTTATGGAAAAATGACTTAATTATCAATTGTAAACACATAATCTGCTGCATAACTGCCTCAATCTCAGCGCAGTGCAAATATTTAAGATTTACAATGCTTAATGCGTACCCACAAACTGTGCAGCGCACACTTGCAAAACACTTATTTGTTGTATGTTTTACACTCAAACGCCCCTCATATATCCATCAGACCGACTTCTGCTCATTACATTACCTCTATATGTAAAATTTCTACAGAATGGTCATTTCTCACATCGACTCATGTAAAACGCAGTCATAAACAAAACACAGTATCATCAAGAAGTGACAAATTAAATCTACACTATTCAGAACATTGTGTCTGAAGTTAATAATAACACCCTCCAGATGGGTAGTGTAGGAAAAGCAAACCAACCAGAGGCGTAATGAGACCCAAAACACAGGAGGAAGTGCTTATAGGATCTAGAAGTAACACTATTTCCTATATCAGCCACCCTGAGGGTATTATTGCACTAGAAAATGTGCACTATAAACGAAAAATGGAGGAAAAGTATTAAAAATAGATATAAAAATACTAAATGAGCTTCAAACAACTTTTATGATTAGTAATCCTCTTGCTGTTTGATTTCTATACTATTGGGGACTCCATTATGTGACAGGGCACTTTGTTGGCATGCACTTTGTGACTGAAGCTAACTGAGACACGGAGGGCTCTGAATCTGCAATCAAGATACTGGGTGACCGCTCATTGAAGATTTTTTTTGTAAGTTACTTGTAGCCTGCTAGAGGACACAAGTAGATTAATAAATACAGTAGAGGAACTTGTGGCATTTGTTTTTAGATTTTCTGAATAGGACCAGGCAACAGTCATAGCACTTTCCTAACTTACAGTGGCCGTGAATGGAGACATGCTGCAAGCTTTCGCCATGTAATGGATTGCCCAGTCTTTGACAGACTGTGATACACGGCATTTTTTTTAGCTATTTGCTGTTAGATGTCATTGTTTTGAAGTTTTTGTATGAGTACTGTGCTTCTGTTGGGTTGTCTGTCTGTGTGTGTGTGTTTGCAGGGGGGGGGACATCATGGTCTTGTTCATTCATTTGCTTACCAAGTGGTACAAAATGGCAGGTGAAAAGCTTGAAGACTTGGGTTGGCAACAAATACACAAGTAATGCAGCACCTGAATAGTAACTTTTTTGCAGGTATCTATTCAGAAATACTGACCCACTGAGATTGGTATCATAGCCAATCAGAAGGGTAGGATTTTCAGACTCATTTTCAAAAGCTATAATAGTAAAGTCTGAACTGAAAAGTATGACACAACACGAACTTCACTAGTCTACCTATGAACTGCAATGCACAAGCTTGTAAATCAGAAATATTTAGAAGTTTCACACATTTTTTAACAGATCAAATTTATCTGTCCAGAAATGCAGCCAATAGCATTTTTAGACTGTATTTCACACAGTTATTTCTGCAGGAACTTCATCATTGCACAGCACATGTAGAGAAAAACATTCTTTTGCCATGTTGTGAAGAGGTCGCAGCTCGAATTAAAATACACAGCAGCACAAAAGACAGTATGTTACTACAATGCAGCATCAACATTGAAATTTCGCTAACATGCAACCATATCTACCAACTGTGCCACACACACACACTCACACAAACAGTAATAGTGTCATATCCTCCACGTAATTGTTAATATACTAATTGTTATACATTTAATAATGCACAGTGTCACTCTGAATTTGTTGGTCTACCATATACTTAATCATCAAACTGACTATCACATAACACGCAACACAGCATAAAACACATGTTCATACACAGATAAAAAATAACAGCCATCATAATCGTAAGAACACACGTGAAGAAAAAAACATTCAAATGTCCACAGAAATAATGAGAATGAAAAAATTTCTGATATTACATAGCAGATGTGCAATGCACATTCATAACAGCTATCATTTGCTTGTCTTTTCACCAAATTGTTAATATCTTAACATGCTATTCTAGTAATACACATTACTATAAGAAATGTACTGAAGCATATTCTAAAACTTTTTTTTCCTTTCTCATACAGGTGCCTGATACTTCTGTAAGATTGCTTACTGTCACTGTGAACTATAATATCTGAAAATGCCAACTAAATACAGATAGTAGGTGTATCTCTAAACGAGAGCGGTATAATAGTACTACACTGTTGTATAAGAGCAACAAACAAAAAAGTAAAAGTTACCCAAACAAATGAACATCGAAGACCATTACTGCAACAGTGACCCCTACATCAAGTCATGCACACAGAAACAAAATCCCTTAAAAAAAAAATGTATAACATCACAAATGTTGTGTCGATCTGCAAAGACGAAACACAACTATCTTGAGTGTAACCATCAACAGACGCTCAAATCAACAACGAAATGAAAAATTGTGACTTACAACTTAGAAAGAAATGTTTCGATCACTAGCAAATAAAGCTAAGATCGAAAGACTTATTACTGCTATCAGCACGGCACAGCCACAAACAGATCAAGAGTCACCTTTCTGATGAATTTACGTCTGAAAGTACAAACATTTGTCAACAGAGCACTGTTTGTACTAAAAGATTGTATGCGAGATGTCTCATGTCCTTGAACAATTCAGGAAACTTGTATACAGCATCAAAAAAGGCTTCAACAGTATCCTTGTTTGACTGTTGACAACTTCTGCCATGTCTTCACAGGACAGTGGATGCACCACACAGCACTCAGAGCATATTTCTGGGAAGAGTCTTATCATGACTTTTTGAAACAACAGACGCTCAATATCGATGGAGTCCGGCAAACTTAGAAATGTCCTCAGTATCTCTGATGACAATCAATTAGGTACTGATGATGACTGTGGTCCAACCATAGTCTTGAATAAACGGCACTGCTTTATATGGTCATGTGATGCTACCTGCAAACGTAGAGCAATCATCATTTCAAAAAGTAGAACAGTTTGTTAACCTATTCATAAAACAGATCGCCAAAGAGAGACATAAGCTATTTTACTGAAATCACCATTGTGAAATACTGCCATATACTGGACTCATGGGTCACCACTTGCATGTCTCATTACTGGTGTTTGATGATAGTTTTTTCACAACATCTTCGGATGATCACTTGGTACATCAGACAGGCATGCGAAACTTTGTCTACAGGTATATGAAGTACAGCGAGCTGTGCATCAGTACCCTTGTTTAAATGACTTGTTGCAGTCAGGTGACATGCACGGTGCCATCACTTTCATGAAAAAAGTGCAACACATTCCTTCTGAGCCAGAAGCAGGGAAATTTCAGTGTCACACTTCAAGCAGAAAAAGCTGTTTCAGTGTTAGAAAATGACATTCTGAAACAATGCGGAAAGGAAATTGCTAAGTTTGAGATTGCAAAGTATCAGAAGTTTGATTCTGTATTGTGTCATGCGACTGTTTGTGCTACATAGAAGCAAACTGTCACAGTCAACCTACAAACCTGGTCATCATACAATGACATGTGGTTTGCGTCATAGCATTCTTGCTTCTGAAATCTGACTTTCATCCACAAGACACCATTGTACTATGCAAACACTGTTTTCAAAACTGAAGTGCAAAACTTTTCCAGGAAGGTCAGTGCTAAACAACATGGAAACAGATGTTACACCAACTGAGATTTCAACATTGAATATGTTTGAGCGTTATTCTAATTCAGACAATGAAACCATTCAAATGATTCTATCGTCTGAACACAAAGACACTGAAGATTCCACAGAAAGAGCTAGTTAGATCTCTAAAGGGTTCTGTGATGTATCTACCACTTCCTCTACAGGAAAATGTTCAAGCTATCTCAACAGAAAATAGCTTGGTCATTCTAGTAAATGGGTATTGCCTACAAGGCCAAGGTCATCTGGCAAGATGTTGTTAACGCTACAAAAGCTTGCTCTGAGCTTATTTAAGAAGAAATTCTTTTATATAGACCTTGACATAGATCAAATGGCCAGCCTCTGTGCAACATGATCTATTAGAAAAAAGTAAGCTAATCATTGAGAAAGTCACTACACAGACAAGTGACAATGTGTATGAACAGTAACAATTCACCCACTACATGGTAGAGATCCATTAGAGACAACATTGATCTCTATCAAATGAAGCAGGTGGAAGGTGAGCCTTGTCAGCATTTGGGAGGCAACACTAGAAGCACGCTGCTTCCCAGACCTATTTCAAAAGGTCAGGTTGATGCCTAGATAAAGAGAAGTCTGGGTACAGGGTGCTGGAGTACCGCTATCAGCCTTATCCTGAGCAAAGATGGCAAATTCAGACGTAACTTACAGTACCTCTTCCATCTGCTCTGGGAAAGTGAGACTTAGCATTCTGTCTGCATCTATAGCACATACCATTCGGCTAACAACTCTACTAGATGGAATTACAGCTGCTCAATTTCTGGAGAAATTGAAACAGAAAGATGAAATGTGCAAGTGAATCTGTCTTCCATACTTTCAAGCCTACGTGGCACCAAAGAATATTGGTTAGTAGACACTCGAAGTGATGACAATGTTACGAGAGTATGGAGCAGCCACATGGTTTGTCACTTACTTTACTTGTGCAGAATATGCCTGGGACGAACTCATTGAACTGTTGAGTAGGAAAATTCTGATGTCAAGGCATCTCATCAATGACTATCGGAGAAATGTGTTCACTTGATCCTGTGTCTGTCACAAGACACTTTCACAAGCGCTTCCATGACATTCTCATTTCATCTTTGTCAAGGACAATCCTCCTCTAGGCATTGTAGAACACTACTTTTGGAGGACAGAATATCAAGCACGAGTGCCCTCATATCCATATGTTATTATGGATCAAGGATGCGCCACGAATCGGTGAACATGATGCAGCAGAAGTGCTGTCATTCATAAAAAAATATCACTTGTCACATTCCAGACAAGTATGACAGTCCTACACTATGGAAGTTGGTTCAAAAGTTCCAGTGACATATTTAGCATAAAAATATTGCAGTGAGCAGTAAAGAACAAATCTAATTGGTACACGATGTCGCTTTGGATTTCCTAGAAGAGTTTGTCAGAATGGAGCCATGAATTAACTTTTCTCAGCAATGCGACACCACTTGAAGGCATAATCAACCAAGAGGGTATACGAGTTACCCAGAGATGAAAAGAGGTGTATATCAATGACTACAACCCAACTCTTCTCCCTAATGTGGCAAGCAAACATAGATGTTCAGTTTGTGGCTGACAACTCACTAGCCCTAGTTAGCTATGTAACCGTACATAACCAAACATGAACAGACTAGCTTGCAAGATCTTTGGGAAGATATTGCCAGTTCAAGCAAAAGCCTGATATCTCAGCTGTGGTCATTGGGTTTGAAGACTCTTTCACACAGAGAGTGTGGAGCTTCTGAAGCCAGTGACTTAGCTTAATGGGTACACATCTGTACGGAAGTCTGATGCTGCACGTTTCCTCAGTGTAAACTACAAAGAGAAACAGGCGTGTACTGATTCCTCATGCCGAAATTGAGGGCTTGCTGTCAACGCACCTTCTTAAAACATATCTTGAAGAATAACCTGATAGACACATACTACCCACGTAGACACAACAAGATGAATGATATGTGTCTGTTTGAGGGTATGTGGTATGACTACAAGACAGGTGTAGCACATGACTCAACACAGCACATTTACAAGGTCAATGGACTAGATGGCTGTCTTGTGAAGAGAACAAGCCATGGCTTATAGATCACTACAAACTGCAGCTAGGCACATCAGAGAGCACAGAACATTACTACTTTGCTCTTCTATTCCTATTTAGACCCTGGAGGAGTGAGATCTGAATTAAAGGTGACTCTGACACATTCAAGAACAGTTCAATCTCACTTATGAGAATTTCCAAACTGACTACTCACAAACATACATAAAAGACTAAAAGCTGAGAAAGAACAGCTCGAGCAGGCAGAGAAGCAACTTTCAGGAAGACACTCCAGTGAGTTCACAAGACAACCTTGATCCAGAAGGACAAGGTGTTCTAGTGACCCTCTGCCGTTAAATGCCCCAGAACTATTAATCTCAGAGTTGAGACAGCCATGCAACATGGCACACTCTATAGTCAACCCAGCTGGACGTAAGACAAAGACTAAATCAGCTGCAGCATACAGTACACTCCAAAGTGGTTGAAGCTGTCCAACATGGTATACTACATGAAACAAAAAATGTGACTGACTCAGCACAAACCACTACTAATGTTTGTCAGTGGTTCAGCTGGCACAGGAAAGAAGTTTCTGATTGAACTATCACTTCAGAAATACGGACTGTGACAGACTCTTCAATGTCTGTTGCTGTGACTGCCCCACAGGACTTGCAGCATACAACATTGGTGGAGTAACATTACACGTCTCTTTATGTTGCCAGTCGAACATGGGAGAACTGGAGAGTATCATAAACTGTCATTATTGAGGTTGCATCTCAGCTCCGTCCCCATGTTCACAAAGATGGCGCTACTCATTGTTGGACGCAAATCAGCATAGTCTCCAATGTCATGCTAGCCTGTATTCATCTCGTCTACAGCAGATCTTAGGTACTGATGATGCAGTGCCATTTGGTGGCAAAAGTATGCTTGTGTTGGGAGATCTTTTACAACTTGCACCAGTCAATGCAGAGCATGTATTCACAACTCTGACTGCCAAGCAAGCTAAGAATATCCTCGGTTGCATTGCAGGCTATAACATATGGGAATTATTTACCTATGTTGAGTTGTCTGAGAACATGCGGCAAAGTGGTGACCTAGCTTACAAATCACTTTTAGATGAAGCTCGCACAGGTTCTCTATCATCAGAACATGTTTGTATGTTAAATGATTGAAAAATCACAGTAGATAGTACATGCATAGAAACAGCATGTAATGTCTTCAGCGACATATACTCTACTGCCAGACACATAGTGTATCTTATGCCACGACTAAAGAAATGCACTGAATTCAACAATCTAATGCTACAAAGAGAAGGAACCAAGATTGTCACTCTCCATGCAATTGATACAGTTGATGGCGTTATTCTTAGTTGTAAAGCTAGGCAGATGACTGAGCGACTAAGTGAACTGAAGTCAGATGTTTCCACCTAAGCTGGCCTAGAAGCTCTTCTCACACTTTGTAAGAATGCGCGTATCATGCTACGACGTAATCTGGATGTCGAACAGGCATGGTAAATGATGCCATAGAAACATCACTGACTTTATCTATAATGTACAGAAGACATTTATTCAGACACTTGTAGTGCAGTTTGACAACATGCAACACTCTGTACACATAGATAGAACCTGCGTTAAATTCCAGGTTTTTAAGGATATCTACGTAAACAGGAAACAGTTCCCATTATATGTTGCATACGCTGTCTCCATTCACAAATCTCAGGGATTAAGTTTGGATTCAGCAATGATAGACATAGGTACAGACATTTTCAAAGATGGCATGAGCTACGTTGCACTTTCACGTGTACGAAGCCTTTCTGGATTGCACATCATTAGTATAGCACCTCAGAAAATATGAGCTGACAAGCGATGTATTCTTAAGTACAACAGATTACGTACTCTACATCAGCCACAAATGTCTTTAATACCACTGCCTACATATATGTCGGTCTCACACAATTCAGTCACAGCTAGATCTAAGCAACAACAGCAGCAAGCTTCACAAAGTGATTAAAAAAAAGAGTTCAGCAAAGGCCACAACCTCAAGTAAACATTCACAACCAACAATTCATCAGAAATCAGTTGATGTAGCTGCTGTACCACTGTTTGACAACAGCAGTAGAGTAAACTGCTATGCTAACTCAGCTATGCAAGTTTTCCTACATGCCACAGTTTGTGCAAGCAATATCTGCTTCACAAGACAATCCCCTATCAAATGCTTTGAAGCAGATTATCAACATGACTTCTGACCACTCTAACAATGTACACTCACTAACACCACTACGACAGGAGTTATCTACATATGCTGGATGTAGCACATTTGCTGCAGACATACAGCAAGACAATTACTGAGTTTATGATGGCTGTGATAAACAACCTTGATGAAGGCGGCACCCCAATCCGCCAGTACTTCACAGTAACATACGTTACAAAATATGTATGTGTTTCATGTGGCAATTCACAGCATGAACCACACAAGACATGTTGTGGATAACTCTCTTTGTTCCCTAAAGCCAAGAGTGTCAAATTTCGACAGCTGTTCACTAATGCTGAATGTAGTCATGCCTGTGGAAGGTGCGGAGGCATATGCACTCAGTCCATACGCTGAGGACTTCATCTCAATATCTGTTGCTTATGTTGTACAGATTTGACACCAGTGGGCTCAGAGTTGATACTCCTATCACAGACCACACAGCTAGTAGAATAGTGTTCAACCAATCACTGTTTTCATGCACAGCATTATCTATCACCATGGTCAATCCATGCATTCTGGACATTACACCTCATTACTAAGGTGCACAGCTGGATGGTTAGGGGTGATGACTCTACAACAACTTTTAAACAGAGACTGCCATGTCACCTGAAAAATGCATATCTTTTAATATTGAAGAATTATGACAACCTTCATATTTCAGAAGAATAGGAAAAAACATGTACCATTTTTACATGAGTACTTTGTCCCCAAAAATGTCATAACTCGTTACAATGTTGTACAATTAACAACTGTAAATTAACAATACAATTTCAACAAAATTGAATTCAAATATAGATATTACATAGACTGTGACATGTCACATCTTGTGTAGATAAGTGACTACATGAAAATTGTTGTAGAGGCTTCAATCGGCACCAGCAATATTTACAGTCACTAGAGAAACCATGATTACATGTCTATACAAGACTATACATCTAAAAACGTCACTAAGCTGCACAGCTGGATGGTTAGAGTGTGACGACTCTACAACAACTTTTAAATAGACACTCCCATCACCTCCAAAAATGCATATCTTCTAATATTGAAGAATTATGACAACCTTCATATTTTCAGAAGAATAGGACAAAGCGTACTATTTTACATGAGTACTTTGTCCCCAAAATGTCATAACTTCGTTACAATGTTCTACAATTAACTGTAAATAAACAATACAATTTCAACAAAAATGGAATTCAAATACAGACATTACATAGTCTGTGACATGTTACATCTTGTGTAGATCAGTGACTACATGAAAATTGTTGTGAGTGGCTGAATCGGCGCCAACAATATTTACAGTCACTAGAGAAACCATGATTACATGTCTGTGAAAATTCTACCCTTATAACACTCAACAAACATTCCACTGTGTCAGAAGTGAGTCTTTTAACACTTCTAGTGACTCTTCACATATAGAGAACATCATTGAGATCACCATGCAACAGTGTAGAACTATCAAGCTTTCAGATGTAGTACTAGTATTGTACATATGTAAAAACAACTACCGTATGATAATGCAAGAAGCTGACTTACACAACTGTTATTAATAACCAATTACTGTAATGTAATTCAGTGACTCTTACAACTATTTAAAATTACTTGTACATAATAGAAACATTTGTTTTCAAGTGTGCATTGTTAATAACTTATTTAATAATTAGAACTAAAAATAGCAGTGTAGCACTACAGTACTAAGTGAATGTCTTACATATTACTCTGCAGTATACTAACAACATGTAACTAAGCATAAGTTTGTGAAAAAATGCATTCCATTACAGTTTTAGTATTTACAAGTTAAATTTACATAAAGCCAATGTAAGAATTGATAACATTTTTTTGTTCATGTAAAACCTGTATTTTTGTTTTGTACTTGTCACATAACTAACTGTGACGTATGTACAAAATATTTGACAATTGTAAATCAGGCACTGTTTGATCACAACAAACTGCATACCTGTTCCTGACAATATTTATGATTGCCCTCAATTGAAGGGTCGTGTGGAATTTTCCATTTGCACCTAGTCAGTGACATATTATTTAATAGTAAGAATCAAATGTCACTAAACTTACAATTGTGTAAACTGTACTACTTAGACAATCAGCATATGGTTTTTCGTCCACCCAGAACATCCACATTAGCAGTCACACAATTACAACAAAACACTTGTCTATCTTGTTCTAATCACACTTCACAAACAACTGACATTTCCTTATTAACATAGCAGACAAGTAATGCACTACACATAGTTACAACATACAACCATTTTTAAAAGTTACATTTTTACAAACTACATTCACGTTCAATAGCAATATCTTTCAGCCTAACTATTAAAATTACAAGTCAAATGCCAGAAAATACTTCCACACATATAAACAGAAGTGAGTACTGAAGCACAACTAAAAACACAGAACATCTGATTAGTTTCATATAATATCACACACTTAGTCAATCCATCATACACTTATTATAATTCTTACACATTTACAAATTTCACAAGTAATGATTGCACACATACAAAGATTGTATTGTGAGACTGCTTCTGTTAACACAATTTAACTTTTCATTCAACCTTTTCTCCATTTGACAAATTGGCAATAAATTTTTTAAAACCATAACCACCTGTGTCGACTCATTACTTTAAATACCATACTGAAATGAAAATAAGTGTCTATTACTTAAGCATACAAATCAATGTTTACTAATACTGCTACAACTGTAACTCCATCTATTTTTTGCTACCATGACATACAGTCAGTAACAGAGCAACACAAAGGGTAACACACATGGTGGCATAGATGGGATCATCACCCTAAGTCTCACCCCTGACTGTGTAAAGCAGCAGAAGTATAGGGAGAGTGGGGTGAGAGTTAGGACCCATGATCCCAATGACACCCCAATGCGGTTGGGGGGTGGGCAGGGCAGTACAGCCCATGCGCCACTGCTACATGATGTGTTATGGCACAATGAACAGACAGCACCGCAAACATTAATGCTAAAAAGTGCCACTTTGGGGAGTGGGCAGCAGGGTACAAGTGGGTGTTCACCTAACAGCCAATTTCCTCACTTTTGTCGCTGTGGAACAACCCTAACTAATGCATTTAACAGACTTTTTTGCCTCTAATTTCCCTTCTTTTCAAGAAAGATAACAAGAAAAATAAAATGTAATGCAGCAGCGGGATCACGGGCCCTTTGGGCCTCACGCTCCAACCATCAATGAGAACAGAAAAGCAATGCATACATTTGGATGCACAGGAATGCTGTGCCATGTGATGCTGCTGTCACAAAGTAACGTGGTGCCTGTAAATTGAAATGTCAATGGGCATGGTGACACAAAGTGAAACAGAAAGCAAAACAGTACAGTACACACAAATGGCTAAAAAGTAACAGAAACGCAAACAAAAAAGAAAATGCAAACAATGGCGCATATGGTAGCATTGGAGTCTGCAATGGGATCATCAGCCCTAACTCTTACCCCATGACATGTGTAAAACAGCAGAAGTATAGGACAATGCATTGAGAGTTAGGACCCACAATCCCAATCGCATTTACCTGCCGGTTTGAGGATGGGCAGGGGGCCAAGTGGGGTCTTCAACCCTAACAGCAGAATTTCCTCACTTTTGTTGCTGTGGAACAACCCTAACTAATGCATTAAACACAGTTTTTGCCTCTAATTTCCTTCTTTTGAGAATGATAACAGAAATAGTGAATGTAATGCAGTAGGCGGGGCGCTGGGGCCCTTTGGGCCCCGCGCTCTCGCCACATGATGTGTTGTGGCATACTAACAGGGACAGCAACGCAAACAGAAATGCTAACAGTGGCGCACATGGTAACACAAGCATGAATGAGAACTGAAAGGGTAACGCACATGGTGGCGTAGACGGGAATGGTCTGCCACGTGATGTGTTGTCACATAGTAACATGGTGCCTCCAAACAGAAATGTCAATGGGCATGGTGATGTAAAGTGAAACAGTAAGATAAACAGTACTGTAGACAGAAATGGCAAAAAATAACAGAAACACAAGCGCCAAATGAAAGCGCTAAAGGATAAGCAGTACATGGTGGCGCAGATGTCAATGGTAAGTGAAGCAGGTACGGATCCATAAGCGGAAAGGGCAACAGTAACAGTAATGGCGCACAGGCTGGTTTTCCCAAAACCTGCATTGAGAAAGACAGTGAGTACAAATAATGCATGCAAAATAATGAGTATCGACGCAGAAAATGAGATCTTGAAATACTAAACACATTATATCTCAGGAACCGTACGACGTAGAAAAAAAATTTAAAAGTCATATTAGTTACAACTGTCCTGGCTAATTTGGATCTTAGCCCCATTGTGGGGCTAAGAAAATTTTTGACGAAAAGTCCGTATCTCACACCGTTTCCGAGATACGGGCCCTGAAAGGCGTGGCAAATGCCGTAATGTTATCCTATGGGAAAAAAAGAAAAGTTCAGAGTGCCATACCTTTGCCTCCCTGTAATGTTTTTTCACCAAACTATTGAAAGGCACATCTGTGGGCTGTTGGCTGTCTTCCCTCCAAATTTCAGGAAAAAAGACCAAACCTTTATTTTGCAGCAGGGCTCCAAATGATTTTTGCTAAGTGTTGGGCGCCGTAATGTTATCCTATGGGAAAAACCGTCAATTTTGGAGTGCCGTAACTTTGCCGCCATGTGATATTTTTTCACCAAACTACTGAAAAGCACATCTGTGTACTGTTGGCTGTCTTCCCTCCAAATTTCAGGAAAAAAGACCAAACCGTTATTTTGCAGCAGGGTGCCAAAGGTTCCTGTAATGCTTGGCCGTAATGTTATCCTATGGGAAAAACTGTCAACTTTGAGTGCCATAACGTTGCCGCGTGCAATATTTTTCAATACAACACTGAAAGGCACATCTGTGAGATGTCGGCTGCGTTCCTCAAATTTCAGCCCAAAACTCCAAGCGGTTATTTTGCAGTGTAGTGCCAAAGAATTGCTGTCATTTTCCCACAGACTAGAAAACTACTGGCGCAATTCAGAAAGCTTCATAAAAAGTTCGACACTTTATGAGCACGGAAAGTAATTTGCGAAAGTACTTTTTCCAGAAATTTGAAAAACATATTTCTGGGGTGTTTTAACACAAAATAAAGACATGGCAAGCATCCTCAGGGCCCGAATAGCTAAATACAAAAATAATTACGTTGCTAGAGGGTCTCAAATTTAAATGCCAACCATTTTTCTGATCACCAACTGAAAACAAAATGGCGGATTTGCAAAAGTAACAGGCCCATTTGCGAAAGTAAAAATGCATTTGCGACACTGTCAAACTTTTTGTTAACTTTTTCCCATTGACTTATAATGGGAAACTGTTTTTTGAATAACTTTTGGACCGTTTAATATTTTTTCACCAAATCTTCGAAAGGCACATCGGGACCCACCTGCCGTTCCTGAAGATTTCGGGCCGGTCACGCAAACCGTACAACCTGTACGCGCGACCATAGAATTCCAGAAAACCTAAAACGCGTGCACAGATCACGCTTAATAACTCCGCAACCGTATATCCGATCAGTACGAAACTTAGCAGATCCCAAGGCCTATGGGTCTTGATCATACCTTCCAAATTTCAGGCAAATCCATCAAATGGTTGCAAAGTTATTAAGGTGCAAATTTTGGGTTTAACATGGAAATGGCTCCTGAACCCTAACTATGGTAGCACTACCGTGCTACCATAATTTAGATATATCACTGCTTCAATCACACATGTTATGAAATCCCTTACTTTTGCTTCTAACCCTGTCTTGGGATTTTTAAAACTTTTGTTAACTTTGGGGCAGTACTTACAGTTGCCACATTCATGGCAACGATCCTGTCTTCTTGGAAGCCACATTGCACTTTAGGGCTCTTTGCCATAGGTGTACTGAGTGTACCAAGGTGTCCTTAAGGCTCCTTCCTCATCTGTGTACCATTCTAGGTTCCACTCCCTCCAGACCCCTTAGATCAGGGTCTAGGTTAACCATGTGCCAACGTTTCCTGATTATCTCACTCACTTGCTGTGATTGAGAATTGAATGTGCTTACAAAATTAATTCTTAAATCCCCTTTCTTTCTCTTTTTATTATTTTTAGGGGTCATAACATCAATGCATTCCATGTCATCTACCTCTTTTCTTTCTTTACTAATGATGTCACTGGGGTATCCCCTTTCTTGCAGTCTTCCTTCTAGTTCTAATGCTCTTTTCTCATATACTTTTTTCTCACTGCAATTTCTATTACCCCTTATAAATTAGCCTTTGGAGATTCCTGCTATCATATGATAGGGGTGACTGCTTTTAGCTTGTAACAATGTATTCTATCCATTTTTCTTATGGAATAATCAGTTTTAGCACCCTCTTTCCATCTTTAGTTATTACCAGATCCAGAAAGCTTATTTCTTTATTACTAAATGACACAGAAAAATGCAAATTATCATTACTTTTTTCCAAATAGAAACATAGAAACATAGAATTTGATGGCAGATAAGGACCGCTTGGTCCACCCAGTCTGCCCAGTTCCCTACCTAATGGATAAGCTGCAGATCCTAGTTAACCAGCAGCCTACTTCTTTCTACCCCAACCCCCTTGAATTGCCTTATGGCTATCCCATGCATGCTTGAATTCAACCACTGTTTTTGACTCCACAACCTCCTCCAGAAGGCCGTTCCATACATTCACAACCCTCTCTGTGAAAAAATACTTCCTTACATTACCTCTGAGCCGCCCCCCCATCTTCAAATTGTGCCCCCTTGTTCTTGCACACCTCTTTTTTTTGAAAGAAGCTAACCTCTTGGACTTCATTGATTCCCTTGAGGTACTTGAATGTTTCTATCATGTCCCCCTGCACTATTTTAGTTGCCCTCCTCTGGACAGCTTCCATTTTGTCTATGTCCTTGCAGAGACTGGGTCTCCAGAACTGCACACAGTACTCCAGATGGGGTCTCACCAGCTGTCTGTACAGAGGGATAACAACTTCCTGTTTTCTACTGGTGATGCCTCTCCCTATGCATCCCAGTATCCCCCAACCCTCCTCACTGCCCTCTCCATTTGCTTGCCACCTTTAAGTCATCTTATATGACTATCCCCAGGGCCCTTTCCATTTTGTTGTTGTTAGTATCTCACCCCATTGTGTACTCTTCCCTGGGTTTTGTTTCCCAGGTGCATTACCTTGCACTTCTTAGCATTAAATCTAAGCTGCCATACATTTGACCATTCCTCTAACCTTGCCAAGTCCCTTCTCATCCTTTCCACCCCACCTTATGCATCAACTCTGTTGCAGATCTCTTGTGTCATCTGCAAAGAGACATACTTTTCCTTCCAGTCCCTCTGCAATGTTGCTTACAAAGACATTGAAGAGGACCAGTCCTAATACTGAACCCTGCGGCACCCCACTAGTAACCCCCCTTTCTTCAGAGTGAACTCCATTTACTATTACCCTCTGTGCCCTATTCTCCAGCCAATTCTTTACCCAGGCTATCATCTTGGGACCCACTCCCAGGCTGGCTAACTTGTATATTAATCTTTTGTGTGGGACTGAGTCAAATGCCTTGCTAAAGTCTAGGTAGACCATGTCCACAGCCCCTCCCTCATCTACTACTTTGGTCACCCAGTCAAAGAAATCAATTAGATTTGTCTGGCATGACCTTCCTGCTGTGAATCCATGCTGCCTTGGGTCATGTGCCCCTCTGGCCTCTAGGTACTCAACAATTCTTTGCTTCAGAAGTGACTCCATCATTTTCCCTATCACTGAGGTTAAACTAACTGGTCTATAGTTTCCCACTTCTGCCCTGCTCCCACTTTTGTGAAGGGGAATCACATCTGCCCTCCTCCAGTCCTCATGTACCACCACATCCTCCCATGATTTGTTAAAGAGGATAGTCAGTGGTGTCTCTAGTTCTACCCTTAGTTCTTTTAGAATTCTGGGATGAATCCCATCAGGCCCCATTGCTTTGTCCACCTTCAGTTTTAAGAGTTCTTTCAGAACCTTTTCTTCTGTAAATGGGGTAGTATCAACTTCTGTATCCTGAGTGTTTCTACTGTTTGTTTTAGGTACCTCCCCCCTCTTCATTTGTAAATACTGATCAAAAATATTTGTTTAGTATCTCTGCCTTTTCACAGCCACCCTCTGCCCACCCCCTCCCCTTTATTAAACCTCACTATCCCTCCCTTAGTCTTCCTTCACTTCCTGATGTACCTAAAAAAGGTTTGATCCTGCTTCTTAACTGAGTTGGCTATCTTTTCCCCAGTTCGGGCCTTTGCTGTTCTGACTGCCTTCCCAGCTTCCTTTTGCTTTAACTGATACAATTCTCTGTCCTGCTCCTTCTGTGATGCCTTGTACTTTCTGAATGCTTTCTTTTTCTCTTGAACCTTCACTGCCACCTCCTTTGAGAACCATAGTGGTTTCTTACATCATTTTTTTTTATTTGCTTCACAGAAGGGCTTGTTACCTCTGTGATGGCAGTTTTTATTATTCCCCATTGTTCTTCCACCCCTCCTTCCTGCCCATTTGCTAGTGCATTCCTTAGGTACTCACCCATTTTGGCAATGTCAGCCCTCCTGAAGTCCAGTACTTTTGCCTTTGTATGGTTTGACTCTATTGCTGTGTTTATTGTGAACCATACTGTTTGATGGTCACTAGTTCCCAGATGGCTACCCACTTCTACATCTGTGATCCTCTCTCCATCTCCATTTGAGAGGACCAGGTCTAAGATTGCTCCCTCTCGAGTGGGTTCCAATACTAGTTGTCTAAGTCATGCCCCCTGTAGGGCATCTAGAATAACCCCACTCTTAGAAGTGGCTGCTGCAACTGCACTCCAGTTAATATCTGGCATATTTAGATCACCCATCAGCAATATCTCCCCTTTATCTGCCATTCTAAGTATACTTTCTGTCATTTCCTTGTCCATTTCCTCCCCCTGAGGGGGGTCTGTATACAACCCCTGTGCAGATTGTGGTGCCATTGCCTGCCTCCAAATTGACCCACAGTGCTTCTTCTCCTCCCTGTTTACCCTTTTGTTCTGTTGCTTTGATTCCTTCTCTTATGTAGAGAGCTACTCCTCCTCCTCTTTTACCCTCCCTATCCCTCCTGTAGATAGTGTATCCTGGTATGTTTACATCCCAGTCATGGTTCTGTGTGTACCATGTTTCTGTGACTGCCATGATATCCAGATGTTCTTCCTCCATCAAGGCCACTAATTCTGGAAGCTTGTTACCCAGACTATGGGCATTGGTACTCATTGCTCTCCTTCTCAAATATCTTACAAATTCAAAAAGCTCTATTTCTGTTCCAGACCATATAATCAACATATCATCAATAAATCAGCACCAGAGGTTAATCCTCCCTGGGAAAGGATTAACACATGGGTCCCTAATGACCTTAAGCTCCCACTTTCCCAAATACAAATTGACAAAGTTGGGGGAGAAACTGGCCCCCATTGCTGTTCCCTTTCTTTGTATATAGAAATCATCTTGATTAAAAAAAGGTGTTAAACCTTAGAACAAAATCAACCAACTGTACAAGCATTTCCATGGCAGGGTCTTTCACTTCTCTATCAGTTAGAAAATATGATATAGATCGTAAGCCATCTTTGTTTGGGATTTCTGAATACAATGATTCTACATCCAACATCACTAAGATGCTTCACTCTTCAATTGCTAGGTCTTCTAAAACCTGTAAAATATCACCAGTATCCTTTATGTAAGGGGGAATTATCTGAGCTAAACTGCTGATGTGATAATCAAAAATCTGGCAAGAGGTTCTATAAGGGAATCATTTCCTGAGACTATGGGGCAGCCAAGGGGGTTGACTAAACATCTGTGCACTTCTGGGGACAGTAAAAGCAGGTTCTAATTGGGTCTGTAAGCGTAAGAAAATCTATTACTTCCTGAGGGACCCAATTGTTATATTTTACATGCATCAGATATTCATCAATTTCTTTTTTGTACTCATTAGTTGGATCCACAGACAGTGTTTCATAAAAAGTTTCATTTTCTAACAGTCTACGTATGTCCCTGTCATATTTTGCTGCATCCATAATAATGGCAGATACCCCTTATGTGCTGGCTTTAAGATCATCTCTTTGTTAGATCCCAGATTCTTCAGTGCCATGTTTTCTACTTTACTCATATTATAAAAAAAAACACTACTGTTATTAATGGTTTTATCTAGAGTATGTAAGTCTTTTTCACATTTTTTAAAGAAAGTTTGCAGTGCAGGTGTTAAAGGTGGACAGAATATAAATTTAGGTATAAATCTACCCTCATAATGTACATAATTGTTTGTTTCAGAGTTTTGCACTTCATCTGTAGTGTGAGTTACCACTGCCATTTGTAGTTCCATTCCTTGTTCATTTCTTCTGGCAAAAAAGACTTTAAGCTCAGGTTCCTTACAAATTTTTTACAGTCCACTATGGTGTTGAACAGGTTAAACCTTTGTGTAGGCACAAAAGACAGTCCCTTATTCAGTATTTGTAATTCCATTTCAGACAAATTACATCCTGATATATTGATTACATTTCTTACTGGAATCCTGTCCTCTGCTGGCTCTGCTGGTTCTATCCTCACCGGCTCTGCCTCTTTCCCGAACTGTGACATCTCCTCTTCCTGCCCCCTCACCTTGTCCATTTTTTGAAGCCTGATTAAAATTTAGCCTCTGACTTCTTCTTGGGCCTTCGAGAGATAGTAGCGGTTGCTGGGGGACTGCCATCAGTGTGCTGTAATTCCTTTCGTCCTCTTCTCCCAAGTACACTTCCACATCCTCTGCACTGTTTAGCTCCACCTCATATCTCTGTGATTCCTCTGGTCCTTGTGGTATCCATAAAATGGGTCTTATTGGAGTGGTGCTCTCTGGGTTGGATCTAGTTGCCTTGTTCCAACCAAAAATGTTTCCATCTCTATAGTCCTTTGTGTCACATTCAGATTTGGTTTGCTTGATCTCTTGAATTTTTTTATAGTATTTAAGAATGCTTATTTTGAAATTATCCCTCAGTTCATCAAACTGCAGATGACTGCTGAATTATTTCAGGGCTTCTTCCCATTTCTTTGTTTCCTCCTCTGTCCCTTTTTGAATTACTTCATTTTCATTCCCCCTCCCTCACTGATTTGGTTTTGAATAGTATAGCTCCCACTACTGGGAATTTTGTGGAGTTGTTAAATCAAGACTCTAACACAAATTTTGACCCTTTTAATATAAATCAGGCATTCAGCCAATTTGAAAAGGTAGTGTTCCAGCTAAAACTGCTCCACTGGGAATAAATATCTCTGAGAGCATACTCAGAAGTTGAAAATGTACCCCGTGGATTACGCATTTTGAAAAAGTCAACTTTTGGCCAACAAAGGGAAGGATTCTTTGGAGAAATGGTTCAGAGTAAGTCTCAGATCTAGTAAACAGTATATAGATCTCATTTTGGAAGACAATCAAGTAATTCAAAAAGAAACTTTTGAGTGCAACAGTGCAATATACTGTACTGTACATGTAACTTTTCAAAATAGTTTTTTAATCATTAGTAAGAGTCACATCGTGCACCGTGACCTGTGGCTACATTTCACACACATATACACACACACACACTTACACACACTTAATACTGGTGTACTATACTAATAATAAATACTGCAGTGTGTATTTCTTATGTCTGGCTGTTGGTGTGTGTGTGTGTGCATGCGCGCGCATTCATGTATGTCTAAATGAGCACATATCTATCTGTCTGTCTGTCTGTCTGTCTATCTATCTATCTATCTATCTATCTGTCTGTCTATCACAATCTCTCTCTCTCTGTCTGTCTCTCTCTCTCTATCTGTCTGTGTGTATGTCTATCAATCCAGATAGATAGATAGATAGCTAGGTGATGGATAGAGAGATACATCAACCAGAAATGTCTGATTTGAATAAGCAGGTTTAAATAGTGTACCAGAAAAACAGTAAAAAAAAGTGCAAACTAATATATTAATTGAAAGAGTTATAGCTCTTTGTTCAATGTACCAGTGTATTATAACTCAATATATTATATGTCTCTCATCTGTGATCTAAAGTGTATATTTCTATAAATGTTTATCCAGGTATACTAGAACACAGAGTTCTATGTACATCTTGAGCATGTGATGCTGGTCATTCTAATAATTTATTTACTAATTTTGCCTTGAAGTTGCCGTGTACTACTTTATTGTTTTAGTGTATAAGATTTATTAGATTTAACAACAGAGGTACTTAAAAAGACAGTTCTGTAAGTATTTAAATCTTTATTTACCAGTACCATGTAAAGCCAAGAACAATATGCACTACAAGAAAAGCTTTTCAATAGGGTATTGACTGGATCTAAAGGATGACATGATCCTTACATAATTAAAAAGTGACTGAATTGCTCCAAACATTTATGAACCCAAGTTATGGCCAATAGATAGATTTCTGGGTATTGCAATTTAGATGCCCATAGAAAAATCTGTCTTTCTTGATATGTCTGATAGCTTTGAGCCATTTAGATTCATTGCCACTGTGGACACACTAGATGGCCCACAGGTCATATAGATTTCTTTCAGAATGTAGCCCTTTGTGTTCTTAACAGTGTAAGAGAACAGCAAGAATGACAAATATCTTCATAGCTCTTGTAACCTAAGAATCCAAATTGTACTTTTTATTCTTCATGTCCCTTGGAGTCAAGACAGGTACTTCTTCATAATACCTTATATAGGTGTATATAAAATAATGAGGTCAATTAGGTCACTTGATGCAAAGTATAGTACACTCATCTGTGTTTCAGTAATACATGAAATCAAAGCATCCAGAGCACTTATTACATGATTAATTAAAAAGCATATAAAGGAAAGACTGGATACAGACATGTAGATAGAGTTTAGTCCTGTGCCTTTTCCTCATGCCCCCATCCCTGTAATGAATATTAGAACAGTGAAAAAAATAACTGGGGACATATGTACATCTAAATGCCATATTATGCATTTATTTAGTTTGCTGACCAGGTAAGGTAACTGGAACAGAATCCCTTTTGTAATAATACCATTGAGAAGTGGTGCAGTGCAGTGGCTGTGGAGCAGCAGTCTTTCAGGAGACATTCTGGAGGATGCAGTGTTGTCCCATCTGCAGGCACTTCTCTGGGCTGAGGGAGGAGGTTGCTCATCTCCAGGTTGACTTGGCCAGGATTTGTTGGACCTCCTTTCCCACCCAGGGACCACCAGGGTCACTGCCATTGCCTCAGAGGTTGCCAAGAAAAAGGAGTGGTTGGACCACAGTAGGCTCAGGGAGGGCGAGGGTGATGTAACAGAGGCACATCCCTCTAGTTGTACCTCTCCACAATTTCTATGCCATTCTTGAAATGTGTGGTTCCTCTATGGAGGCACCCACAGTGGAGACCAAGGAGGATGCTGGGAACCTTCACAAAGGAGACCCACAGGAGGGTGGCATGGAACCCCACAGGGGAAGGAAACAACTCCTGATGGGTCACTCCATTGTTATGAAGGTAGAACTTGGGGAGGAAGGGGAAATGGAGGTAAGGTGCCTGCCTGGCACCATGGCTTGGAGGAAAAGGGAGCAAATCCTCAGGATCACAGGAGCAGCTGCACAGGGGAGGGAGCTGGATGTCATTGTCCACCTAGAAACAAATGACCTGGCTAAGATAGGGATCAGAACAGTGCAAGAAGTGTTGGTGGAGATGGGGAGGGGCCTTAGTCAAATAGCACACACAGTAACCTTCTCAGAGGTGCTGCCTGTCTATGGCACAGATGAGGCTAGGGTGCTCCACATCATGGGATTCAATCAGTGGTTGAAAAACTGGTGCAGAGCTCAGGGACTTGGCTTCATTGGGGACTGGGGGGCCACCTGGATGGATGCAGGCCTATACTGGCGTGATGGTCTGCATCTGTCCAGGAGGGGAACCAGAATCCTAGGTGATAGGTTTAAATACTTCATTGGCAAGCATTTAAACTAGTCAAGGGGGAGGCACTGGAAAGGAGCAGGGAAATCCTAGCACCCCCAAAAAATCAGGGTACCAAGTGAGGTACACACCAACATAGAGATGTCAATAGGGAGAAGTGCAGGGGTAAATGGAGAAAGTGACAAATGCAATAAGGACAGGGATGGGGCAAAAAGGGGTAAGGCCATCAAGAAATGGAGGGTAATGAGTACCAATGCCCATAGTCTGGGCAACAAGCTCCCTGAACTGGTGGTCTTGATGGAAGAGGGATGCCTGGATATCAAAGCAGTCACAGAAACATGGTACACAGAGAACCATGACTGGGATGTTAACATACCAGGGTACACAACCTACAGGAGAGACAGGGAGGGCAGAAGGGGAATAGCTCTCTATGTAAGGGAAGGGAGAAAAGCAACTGAAGAAAAGAGTAAACAGGGAGGAGAGAAAGCACTGTGGGTCACCTTAGAGACTGGAAATGGCACCACAATCTGCACAGGGGTTGTATACAGACCCCCATGTCAGGGGAAGGGAATGGACAAGGATATGATAGAAGGCATACTTAGGATGGCAGAGAAAGGGGAGATACTGTTGATGGGGGACCTTAATATGTCAGATGTTAACTGGAGCACCTTTGTTGCAGCCACATCCAAAAGCAAGGCCATTCCTGATGCCCTTCAGGTGGCATGCCTCAGACAGCTAGTTTTGGAACCTACTCGTGAGGGAGCAATCTTAGACCTCGTACTCTCAAATGGGGACAGTGAGAGGATCTCAGATCTAGAAGTGGGTAGCTATTTGGGAACAAGTGACCACCAAACAGTGTGGTTCATGATAAACTCAGCTACAGAGTCCAAGCCATACAAAAGTGAGGGTTCTGTACTTCAGGAGGGCTGACTTTGGCAAGATGGGAGAGTGCCTTAGAAAAGCACTAGCAAACAGGCTAGGAGGAGGGGTGGAGCAACAATGGGGAAATATCAAAACTGCCATCACAGAGGCAACAAGCCTTTGTGTGAAGCAAATAAACAAATCAAAATGAAAGAAAAAGCCACTATGGTTCTCAAAAGAAGTGGTGGTGATGGTTAAGGAGAAAAGATAGCATTTAGGAAGTATAAGGAAACACAGAAGGAGCAGGACAGAGAACTCTACCAGTTAAGGCAGAAGGAAGCAGGGAGGGTATTCAGAATAGCAAAGGCCCAAACTGAGGAAAAGATAGCCACCTCGATTAAGAAGGGGGATAAAACCTTTTATAGGTATATCAGGGAGCATAGAAAGACAAAGAGAGGGATAATGAGGCTGAATAGAATGGATGGTGGGTGAGCAGAGAGTGACAGTGAAAAAGCAGGGATACTGAATGAATACTTCTGTTCAGTATTCAAAAAAGTGGAAGTGGGGGAGGTGCCTAATCCAATTAACAGATGCACTCTGGAGATGGGGATCTATCCTAGTCCTTTCACAGAAGAAAGGACTCCGAAAGAACTCCTAAAACTGAAGGTGGACAAAGCAATGGGGCCAGATGGAATTCACCCCAGAATTCTAAAAGAATTAAGCAGATAACTAGTGACACCACTGACTAGCCTTTATAACAAATCATGGGAGGATGGTGTGGTACCTGAGGACTGGAAGAAGGATGATGTGATTCCCATTCACAAAAGTGGGAGCAAGACAGAGGCAGGAAACTACAGGCCTGTCAGTTTGACCTCTGTGGTAGGGTAAGTGATGGAATCACTTCTGAAGGAAAGAATTGTTGAGCACCTAGAGGCCAGAGGGGTACTGGACCCAAGGCAGTATGGGTTCACAGTGGGAAGGTCATGTCAGATAAATCTAATTGATTTCTTTGACTGGGTGACAAAAGTAGTAGACCAGGGAGGGGCTGTGGACATGGCCTACCTAGACTTTAGCAAGGCATTTGACACAGTCCGACACAAAACATTAGTAGTCAGATTAACCAGCCTTGGAGTGGGTCCCAAGGTGGTAGCCTGGGTAAACCATTGGCTGAAAAGCAAGACACAGAAGGTAATTGTAAATGGAGTCCATTCTGAAGGAAGAGGGGTTACAAGTGGGGTAATGCAGGGTTCAGTACTGGGTCCAGTCCTTTTTAATGTCTTTATAAGTGACATTGCAGAGGGACTGGAAGGAAAAGTATGCCTCTTTACAGATGACACAAAGATCTGCAACAGGGTTGATACACAAGGAGGCGTGGAAAAGATGAGAAGGGACTTGGCAAGGTTGGAGGAATGGTCAGAAGTATGGCAGCTTGGATTCAATGCAAAGAAGTGCAAAGTAATGCACCTGGGAAACAAAACCAAGGGGAAGATTACACAATGGGGGGAGGTAGTAACAACAACACAAATGGAAAGGGACCTAGGGGTAATCATATCAGATGATCTTAAGGTTGGCAAGCAATGTGAGAAGGCGGTAGGGAGGGCTGGGGGATACTGGGATGTATAGGGAGAGACATCACCAGCAGTAAACAGGAAGTTGTTATCCCTCTGTACAGAAAGTTGGTGAGACCCCATCTGGAGTACTGCGTCCAGTTTTGGAGACCCTATCTCCACAAGGACATAGACAGGATGGAGGCAGTTCAGAGAAGGGCAACTAAAATGGTGCAGGGTCTGCAAGGGAAGCCATACCAGGAGAGACTAAAAGAGCTTAATATATATACCCTTGAGGAAAGGGGGGAGAGGGGGGGCATGATAGAGTTTAAGTACCTCAGTGGAATCAATAAAGTCCAAGAGGGCAGCACCTTTCTAAAAAAGAGATGTGCAAGAACAAGGGGACACAATTTGAAGATAGAGGGGGTACGGCTCAGGGGCAACAAGAGAAAGTATTTTTTTCACAGAGAGGGTGGTGGACGCATGGAACAGCCTTCCTGAGGAGGTTGTGAGGTCTAAAACTGTGGGAGAATTCAAGAATGCATGGGACAGACATAAGGCAATTTTTGTGGGAGGGTAGGAAGAAATAGGCTGTTGGTTAAATAGGATCTGCAGCTTATCCTCTAGGTAGGGAAATGGGCAGATTAGGTGGGCCAAGCAGTCCTTATCTGCCATCAAAGTCTATGTTTCTATGAGGTAACACTATTACGAAAACTAGGATAAAAACCACAGTATAGGGTTGACAATGTATTCCTTCAAACATACTGTACATATAATATATATGTATATATATATACATATACATACAGTATATAGGGATGACACATGCACTGATGACTCCTCCAAGATGCAAGATGCATGCTGCTGACCTGTGGAGAAGCTGAGAGAGCAGGGTCTGCTAAAGATGAATTGAATCATATACAAACAGTATACCACCATTACCTTAGCTGAGCTGATCTTTCCAGACAAACTTGTGCTTCCTTCTGGTGTGGCAGTCCTGTTCCAGGTGTTCTTTGAGTGTGTTTTTTTTAGGATGACAGCCTATGGTGATGAGATGAGAGAAATGCAAAGGGACCCTTTGGAAAGGCTCAAACTTGGTTCTGCCTGCCGTGCGAGTGGAGAAGAGGAAGACACCAATACTTTGAGAAGAAAGAAAATTGGCATAATCAGTGGAATGTCCCCTTTCACTGTCTGTGATATTGTATGCCACTGATTTTCAGAATTAAATGTATTTTGCTTAAATTTGAGCAGTCCTGCTTTTCGAAAGAGTGCTGTTTACTCTGTGGATCTCCCATAATCAGTGAAAGTTGGTGGACGATGAAACTCCAGGCTCAGTGAACCAAGGCAAGAAATCCTAGAACAAGTCAACAGCCAGAAGCAGAGCAGAGTGAACAGATTAAGTGGAGATAGAATACTATTGTGCACCATGGAACAACTGAAACAACTGAACAAATGATCTGAAAGAAAATCAAGACCGAACAGGAGTAGGAACATTCATGTGCTGTACTGTTGTTTCTAAGGGCTTAGAGACCTTGTTGTTGTGCACGCAATGTGTTTCACTCTGCTGAGGTTGGTAATTTCTGTAGACTTTTGATTCTTATTTGTATTTATACACATATACCCATACAGAGTTTTTTTTAGTGTTTTTGAGTATTTGGGGGAGTTTTTTATTGAAATATTATTTGTTGTCCTTGCTTTCCTTTTAATTACTCTCCATTTTATATTTTTTCATTTAAAGTTCACACCAAGGATCATGTAGTTTGCTTCACCTGGGACAAAGGCGTAGTCATAGCGTTTCACCCACAAGCAACCCTAGAGAACATCAGCTGCCAACTCAGCCATGTAGTTTTTCACAGCAAACTTTGCAGAGGTTGTTTTAAATGTGTTTAAAAGTGTGGTAAAATTGAATTTTCTCTAGCTTTGTTCTGCTTTATAGTGACACTTTGAAGCAAAAGAATAAAGAAGTGCAAATGGTTTATTTTATCATATGGGATAGTAAATAATGAGGAAGTGCCAGGAAACTCAGACAAGAAGCAAGGGAATGTGATCGTAGCCATATCTAAAAGGTTATAGGAGTTATTAACAACCACCTTATAGTTCCAAGTTAAGATATTAAGATATTAAGGTGTTCAAGGTACTTAAGTATTTCTCTCTCCACAATATTGTTTCTTTAATTTTTGTACTAGCACCCTCTGTTTTTCCTTTTTCTTCATCTCATTTGATATTTCTCTGCCCATAAAGGGTTTGTGGAGATCATTAATTATAGTAAATTTGCTATAAACTTATGAAATGGTTAGCATGAGGCAGAAGAGGAAGCTTGATAGCATATGTTCACCTCTGCTGAATAATAGTTTGCCTGTTAGCAAAAGAAACAGGCAAAAATCACTGTGTTTGTGGATAAATTAAAAATAGCCAACCATCTCATATGACCCAGGAGAATGGAGGATGTAAATCAAAATACTTCCACAACAAAATAAATTAGTATGTATCAAAATATGTCCACCCTAAGATCCTCACCAATGAATTAAGATAAATTAAAACTGGTGGAGAACTCTCCTAACTTATTCAAAGTAACAGGAGATATGCAAGATATTGATCTTACTAATGAAACAGGGTGTGATAAAAGTTTGAATAACAGTTTTATTGTCTTTGCCTGAAAGGGGTAAATCTGTCAGTTCACATGGAAATGAGGATAACTAACGGGTATCTAAACATGAGGTAAAGGAAGTTATGAAAGATTTACAGCAGACTACCTCCTGTTTAAGGAAACTGGAGAAAAATCAAAGGAATAACCCCACAATGTATTTCTCACCAGGCCCCAATGAGGTGAAAGCCATGAACAATTTATAAGATAATGGCCTAAATGAATCAGAGTGATCCCCAACAATACTTTACCTCTTACCTTAGTAAGAATATTATAGGGTTACTTGAAAATCAGTTTACTGCCAACATGCTGATCACGGAACAGCTTGTTATAATGAAAATGATTTAGAGACCACATGAGAAAATATTGCCATAAATGGAGCCAGAATAGATTATGTAATTAACAAACTAGCAGAAGCTTTTCCCCCTAGGGAGTCATCCTCCCTCTCCCCCTGGATTCTTTAAACCTTAGTGAAACAAATCCTACAAACATGATACCAGATTTTAAAAAGTACAATTATTGTAGAACATCCATCTAACAGTCCACAAAATAGTAAAGCTACCAAAGCGAAAAAGGAACAAAAAGAACAAAACAAAGGCTATGGTAAATAAAGAAGAGATTTCTGTGCCGTAAATAAAATAAACTGATAAAGAAGGTCAAACAGATGACATAGGTAGACTAAACAGATGACATAGGTAGACTAAATGCAACACAGACCAGTCATGATGTTTCCCTTGGTATCCGGTCAATATGTTGTGTGGATTATAATGCTGTATAATTCATGTGGCAAAAAAAATAGCTACAGGGATAGCATAGCACAAGTAAGTTACGGCTATCCCTCTAGCTGTTATCACTCAGGAGGAAAAGGACAATTTGGTAGTTGCATGCCACTTTGATAAGCTGCTGCCATGCTGCAGAGGTTAGGGCCATGAGCAACTAGGGTGGCGGAACAGCCAGGATCCCAGGGCTCTATTCCCGGTCTCATATCTTTTGTGGTTTTCTTCTCTGTCTCCTCCACAGTTTAATATCTCATTTGTTCTCCCCACCCTGCACTTTTGCCCCCAGTCTCACAAATTCAATTCCACTCCAAGTTCCTCCTAGTCTCTGAGTTGCCACCACATGGAGTTGATTATTATTAGATTGGTCGGTGTGGGTGGTGGAGCCTCCCATAAGCACTCAATGTAGCTGTTTATTTTAGCCATGGTAGCTGTCATTTTCTTTCTTGAGCACTACCATTGGCTTTACAATTTTGCGTGTGCTTTTTTGACTGTGCTACCTTTGTTTTTGATTTTATAATCTAGTTCCATTTCCCATTTATTCAATGTTAGCCATTGTCAGAATGATAACTTTTAACCTGCCTGAAAAAGATGGAGGTGGAGCTAGAACTTTTAAAATATCAATATCTGGACTTCCCATGAAATCTTATTACCCAGATAAGACAACACAGGGAACAGAGTAATTCCAATGGTGTGGATGCAATCAATAACTTGAACTCTAAGGTATTACTGTCTGGCTCAAACACAGTAAAAGAAACACCTGATAGAGGAGTAACTAACAGCAATCTGTCAAAAGGGAAGGATAAATACCTTAGCCCAGACAAGACAGATGTTTGGCTATACTTAAGGCTTAGCAGAACAAAGAAATGGCTAGATTACTCAGGGGATAATAATAATAATAATAATAATAATAATAATAATAATAATAATAATACTTTATTTGTAAAGCACCTTTCAACAAACCAAGGTGTGTAATAGTAGGTTAAAACAACACATAAAAACAATAAATACAAGCTCATATAAAACGTATAAAATACAGACAGAAAATGAAATAAAATTATACAGAATAGGCTTGATGCCACAAATGTGTTTTAAGGGCATGTTTAAACCCCTCCACAGTCATGCACTCCCATAACTGATGGGGTAGAGAATTCCAAAGGGCTGGGGCCACCTACATAAATGCATGGGCCCCAGAAGATTTTAAGGAAACCCTTGGAATCTCTAGCAACCCCTCATCAGCCAAGTGGAGCAATCACCCAGGGCAGTAAGGGACCAGAAACTCATTCAGGTAGTCTGGGCCCTGTCCGTGTAGGGCTTTACAAGTCAGAAGTCTGACTTTAAAGGTGATCTACCACTGCACCGGTAGCCAGTGCAGTTTGTGCAGCACCAGGGAGCTGTGACAAGACTGAGGAGTCCCTGTCAGTAACCGTGCTGCAGCATTCTGCACTAGCTGCAGGTGGTGGATATCCACCCCTGGTAGCCCTAGGTAAAGGGAATTGCAGTAATCAAGGTATGAGGTCACAAAGGTGTGGACCATCATAGGGAGATCACCAGATGGAACAAGGTGCTTAACCCTGGAGATGTTCCTCAGATACTAAAAAGAGGATTTGACTACTGCCGACACCTGCGATCACAGTGTCAGCCCTTCATCAAAAATCACTCCCAGGTTTCATACCCATTCCGAAGTAAGGAGCAGTAAGCCCCCAAAGGAAAAGTTCCGAAGGTGAACCTGCCCCCGACCCACATATCTTGTGCCCTGGCTCCATGACCAGCACCTCAGTCTTTTCTGAGTTCAACCTCAGCCAACTCAAATTCATCCAATCCTGGATTTCAGTGAGGCAGTTGTTAAATATCGAGAAAGCTCTATCCTGGTCAAGTGCAAAAAAAAAAGTAGAGCTGGGTATCATCAGCATAGCAGTGAAACCTCAGCCCATACCTTCATACAATGTCTCCAAGGGGTAGCATGTACACTGCAAACAACATGGAAGACAACACCAAACCCTGATGAACCCCACATGACAGAGAGACTGGGTCAGAGGAATGAATCCCTGACACCACCCTCTGAGTTTTCCAGTAAGGTAAGATGTAAACCACCTGAAGACTGTATCTGACAGGCCACTGCTGAACTTTAGGTGATTGAGAAGAACCCCATGGTCTACAGTGTCAAATGCTGATGAGAGATCTAGAAGAACCAAGATGGAATGATTTTCCAATCACTATTTGGAGATCATTGAGCACCCGAACCAGTGCAGTCTTGTACTGTGCCTCTTTCGAAAACCTGATTGGAGTGGTTCATAGATGTCATGGATGGTCAAATGGTTCTCCAGTTGTAGGGCCACTACTTTCTCAATCACCTTCCCTGTAAAGGGAAGGTTCGAGATTGGTCTATGGTTAGCAGGACAGTCTAGGTCCAAAGAAGCTTGCTTCAGGAGGGATGTCACCACCGCCACCTTCATGGAACTAGGAAACTCACCTGTCTCCAAGGAGCACCAGACTATCTGTATTAGGACCAGGCCAATGATATCACTACAACCCATAATCAGGATAGTTGGTCCCAGATCCAAACTACAGCATGTAGGGTGAATACCCTGGACAATCCGCATGACCTCCATGAACTCCAGCCAGTCAAAGGAACGCCAGGAAAATTGATGGTCAATGACTGAGCTCCGATCCAAAGCATTTCCCATATAGTGTGCTGGTTGGAGCTCTGCCCTGATGTCAGCCACCTTAGCAGCAAAGAATCGAGCAAGCTCATCACACTCCACTTGTGAAAAGGCTCTTCAAATCTGCAGGCAGGCTGGGTTGCACAGTCTGTCTCTAGTTCTAAAGAGCTGAGCTGGTTGGTTCTGGGCAGCCACAATCTTCTCAGACAGGAACTCTGCCTTCTTACAGGTGATTGCAGATTGATAGACTCGATAATGTTCCATCCATCTAAGGCGGTCGGCATCAAGGGTGGATTTCCCCCAGCAACGCTCTGACCTTCATCCTAGTCGCTGCATCTCCCTCAAGGTCCCATCAAACAAGGGAGACCGAGGGTGAAGGGAGAGAAGATGAACTCAGACAGGAGCAATGACATCCAGAACCACAGAAATTGCCTTATTATAGGCCACAACTAAAGCCTCTAGGTCATTGTTTGCCACTGGAAGAACTGATAGGTCAAGCACCGCTTCCAGGCCTTCACAGCTTACATCATAGGTATCATAGGTATCATAGGTAGATCAGAGCCGAGAAGACCGTAGTCCATAATGCTCGCCAATAAAGTTAGTCATAACCCTTGATTGATTTATCTCTTAGAAAGTTATCTACTCGGGTTTTAAATAAATACATAGTTTCACTAGTCACCACAAATAGTGGCAATGCATTCCAAATTTTAGACACTCTAACAGAGAACCAAGAACTTCTCAGTTTAGTTCTGCAACGTTCTATGAATAATTGTAGTGGGTGAGCCCTAGTTTCATAAACTACTTCTCTAAATACCAGTCCCAAAGATTCCCATAAGGTACTATCGTGTAGAGCTCTATACACCAGACACAAGTCCCCCTCTAAGTCTGTGATATTCAAGACTATAGAGTCCAAGTTTTGTAAGTCTATTTTCGTAATCCAGTCCCTGAACTTCACTGATTCCTTTAGTCGCCCTTCTCTGAATGCGTTCAAGGGCATTTATGGAACCCCTGTCACCAGGTGACCAAAACTGAGCACAATACTCAACATGAGGCCTAACCAATGAGGAATACAGTGGGAGAAGAACCCTGCTACTTGTATTTACAATATGCCTTTTAATACAGTGGAGAATACCCCCCACTTTTTTAATAATTTGTTGACAATGTAAGCCACATTTTAAATCGTTTTTTGACCCTAATTCCCAGGTCTCGCTCATCTTCAACAGCCTTAAGAACTTTGTTACCCATAAAATAAGTAGCTAATGGGTTATCCTTCCCAAAGTGCATTACAACGCATTTCTCAGTATTGAACACAAGTTTTTTTGTTAATGCCCAATTTTCAAGTTCATTTAATGTGCTTTGCAAAGTACATACATTCTCAGGTTTATTGATTTTGTGGCCTATTCGAGTATCATCAGCAAATTTTGTTAACCAGACATTAAATGAAAATGTTAGTGAAGAGATATAGAGGCTAAAAAGACAATGTCCCAACACAGAGCCCTGTGGGACCCCACTAGTCACTGGTTCATATTCTGAATAATAGCCCTTTACACAAACTCGCTGAGTCCTCTTGAACAGCCAGGACTCTATCCATCTAGTTATATTCCTATCGAGTCCGATTTCTATTATGGTGTCAATAAGTTCACCATGCGGCACCTTGTCAAAGGCCTTTGAAAAGTCCAGTAGAACCACATCCACAGCTTCACCCCCATCCAAAGCCAAACTAACTCCACCATAAAATTCAAGCAGGTTAGTCATACAGGAATGGGATTTGACAAATCCATGCTGTGTTTGGTCTGGTGGTATAATAGTCTCTATATAATTTTTAATTATACCCTCCGTGATTTTACTCAGGACAGAGGTTAGACTAATAGGTCTATAATTTGTAACATTATGTTTAGATCCTTTATTTTTATAAATGGGAATGACAGTAGTCTGTCTCCATTCCTCCAAGACCACACCTTCTATAAGAGATTTTGTAAATAAAGCAGCCATTGGACCAGATAGGGGATATGTCAGTTCCTTCAAAATACGGGGGTGAATTCCATCAGGTCCAGCCGATTTATTAGGGTTGAGTCCCAAAGGTAATTTCTCCATTTCCTTATCCTCAATCTTATATTTTGTGATAATGGGATGTATATTGTGATTCTTAGTGGGGGTAGTTTTGTTATTAAAGACTGAAGAAAAGTAATTATTACAAATTACAGCCATATTGGTTTTATCAGTTTGTAGTTCACCATTTTGATTTTCTAATGAGTAATAACTAGGCGCTTCCACCCTTTTACTATTTATATAAGTGTAAAAGGCCTTGTAATTATCTTTAACATTTGCAGCTAACCTATATTCATAATCACTCTTTGCTTTTCTAATACTTTTTTTTAGATATTTTTAAGTATTGTTTATAATCAAGCCAGTTCTTTTGAGAATTACTTAATTTAGCTTTAATAAATGCCCTATTTTTTTTATATGTTTCCTGACTGTTTTACTCATCCACAGTGTTTTAGGTTTATTATTGTCCATTTTCCTGATTTGGGGGATATAATTTTTAGAAGTACTGGTTAGTTTAGCATTAAAGGACTGCCATATTTCTATAAGTGATTTATGGTTAAATTCTGATTTCCAGTCCCATTGGGACAATTCATTGTGAAAGTCTCCAAAATTAGCCTTATTAAAATTATATACTGAAATAATACTGGGATCAATTACATGGTTCACTTTATAATTAAAGTATACCATTGAGTGGTCACTAGACCCAAGTGGTGGTAAAACTTTAATGTTTGTTAAGCCAGCACCCGAGTTTGTCAGGGCTAAATCTAATATATTTGTACCCCGAGTGCTATCCTTAACTAATTGTTCCATATTATGCTCCAGAAAGATTTCCAAATAATTATTTTCAGTAATAGTATTAGTGTTAAATGTGTTCCAGTTAATACCTGGTAAATTAAAATCCCCCATCAGGATAGCATTTGTTGAAGATGAAAACTCATTTATAAATTCTAGTAATTGGACATTGTCCCTATGGGAAATAGACGGGGACCTATATACAACACGAAGATGAATCTGCTCTCCAATTTTAGGGAGGACTTTAATCCATAAGGCTTCTATATCAGGCCAATGACTCATTACAACATTACCAGTTGTAATGTTGTTAGAAATATAAAAGGCTACCCCCCTCCTTTAGCACAGGTTCTGTCCTTGTGTAATAAGGTGTAACCAGTAATATCTTTGTCCCAAGTGTCTGTATCTTCCCACCATGTCTCAGTAATTGCACATATATGAATATTTAATTGCACCAAGATAAGTATAAGTTCGTCAAACTTATTATTTAAGCTCCTTACATTGATGAGTAAACAATTCCAATCAGTTGTACTTGGTCCTACCTTACTACTTTTAAACTTGAGTTGAGAAGATGGTCCCCCCACTCATTAGTTAAACTAATATCTATATGTTTCCTTAACCTATCTGCAAAGATCCGTTTACCATACTTATTCAGATGTAAGCCATCCCTTGCAAATAACCCCTGGTTTAAGAAACCATCCCAGTTTTCTAAGAACACAAAACCTTCCCTATGACACCAACATTTAAACCATCCATTTAAAAATATTATGCCTTGTCTTTTTGCAGGATTTGCACTAGGGACAGGTAATAATCCCGAAATGATTAAATCACCACCTTGATTTTTTATTGAATTTCCTACCCATTCAAAATCTCTCTGTATTTCGGTGATAGGACGTTTGCCCAAATCATTTATTCCCACATGTAGTAGAGTGAGTGGATTTTTTGTGTGTTCGTACAATCCTGTTAATAAATTTCTAATATTGCCTATTCCCGCACCTGGCAGGGTGCTAACAGTGGTATGCATGTTTCGATGTTTGCATATGGTCCTATCTGTATAGCGCAACATTGAATCACCTATAACCAGGATGTCCCTCGTGATATCAACAGGAATTGAATCATTTACATTCAAAGATTCTGTTTTGCTAATACTAGAAGTACTATCCATTTGGGGAGTATCTCTGCTAGATACATTTTCCAAAACGCTATATTTGTTAGTGAGTGGGATATCAATTATGTTTGAGATTCCCCCAATATTACGTCTACCCTTTTTGCCAGTTTTTTTAGGAACTTGACACCATTCATCTTCCATATTTAAGCTACCATTAATAGGAATAGTAGAACTAGGTACATCAGCAACCAAGGTATCTGCCATAGAATCAATAAAGTCTTCAAGATTACTGATCGCTAAATGAGTATGTAACCGTTGTTCCATTCTGTCTATATGAGACCTCACCTCTGCTATTGTTATACAATTTTTACATGTATAAGCTATACATACATCGTTATCAGTGTACATACCACATTTAAGGCATTTAGTAAACGCCTTTGATGCAACAGCCATTTTAAAATATAGGCACAATTTCTAGGCCCAGTGACCAGTGTTCACAGTGGACACAGCTGACCTGCAGGCGTGTGCTCGTGTGCTCAAGCGCTGGCGTGCGCCCTGCTCGCCGCAGGGTCGACTTTTAATGGAGGTTACCGGAAGTGTCAAACGAGCTAACCAAGCATCAGAGAATTTCGCTTGCAACAAGCACTAAAAGTGCCCAAAGCCACTAATTGTTTGAAAATGCCCTGTAGTGATTTTAAACAAACTTCCACTGTGAACGAATAAATTTAGTGCCATTGTATTTTCTCAGTCACACCTGAAAACTACAGGACTCTCTTCCTGCTTCCTATCCAATCAGAGGCAGGGCTCCTTGATGTATGAGAGATACAGTACACACAATAAAAGTATATCGAACGTTCAATTAAAAAAAAAATTATCTCAGTTAAAATAATAACTAGGTCTCAAATATGAGCCCAACTGATTGTTCAGCCTCACTTGTTTTTTTTTATAACTCGCCCACTCGCCGCAGGGCCGACTTTTAAGTGGAGGTTACTGGAAGTGACAAAACGAGCTAACCAAGCGCTCATAAACTTTCGTTTGCAACAAGCACTAAAAAGTGCCCAAAAGCCACTAAATGTTTGAAAATGCCCCTGTCGTGATTTTTAAACAAACTTCCACTGTGAAATGAATTAATTTAATGCCTTTGTAGTTTCTTAGTCACACCTGAAAACTACAGGCACTCTCTTCCTGCTTCCTATCCAATCAGAGGCAGGGCTTCTTGATGTATGAGAGATACAGTACACACAATAAAAGTATATCAGATGCTCAATTTAAAAAAAATTATCTCAGTTAAAATAATAACTAGGTCTCCAATATGAGCCCAACTGATTGTTCAGCCTCACTTGTTTTTTTTTATAACTCGCCCGCTCGCTGCAGGGCCGACTTTTAAATGGAGGTTACCGGAAGTGACAAAACGAGCTAACCAAGCGCTCGTAAACTTTCGTTTGCAACAAGCACTAAAAAGTGCCCAAAAGCCACTAAATGTTTGAAAATGCCCCTGTCGTGATTTTTAAACAAACTTCCACTGTGAAATGAATGAATTTAGTGCCATTGTAGTTTCTCAGTCACACCTGAAAACTACAGGCACTCTCTTCCTGCTTCCTATCCAATCAGAGGCAGGGCTCCTTGATGTATGAGAGATACGGTACACACAATAAAAGTATATCGAACGTTCAATTAAAAAAAAAATTATCTCAGTTAAAATAATAACTAGGTCTCCAATATGAGCCCAACTGATTGTTCAGCCTCACTTGTTTTTTTTTATAACTCGCCCACTCGCCGCAGGGAAGACTTTTAAGTGGAGGTTACTGGAAGTGACAAAACGAGCTAACCAAACGCTCATAAACTTTCGTTTGCAACAAGCACTAAAAAGTGCCCAAAAGCCACTAAATGTTTGAAAATGCCCCTGTCGTGATTTTTAAACAAACTTCCACTGTGAAATGAATGAATTTAATGCCTTTGTAGTTTCTTAGTCACACCTGAAAACTACAGGAACTCTCTTCCTGCTTCCTATCCAATCAGAGGCAGGGCTTCTTGATGTATGAGAGATACAGTACGCACAATAAAAGTATATCAAATGCTCAATTTAAAAAAAAAATTATCTCAGTTAAAATAATAACTAGGTCTCCAATATGAGCCCAACTGATTGTTCAGCCTCACTTGTTTTTTTTTTTATAACTCGCCCACTCGCCGCAGGGCCAACTTTTAAGTGGAGGTTACCGGAAGTGACAAAACGAGCTAATCAGGTGCTCGTAAACTTTCGTTTGCAACAAGCACTAAAAAGTGCCCAAAAGCCACTAAATGTTTGAAAATGCCCCTGTAGTGATTTTTAAACAAACTTCCACTGTGAAACGAATGAATTTAGTGCCTTTGTAGTTTCTCAGTCACACCTGAAAACTACAGGCACTCTCTTCCTGCTTCCTATCCAATCAGAGGCAGGGCTCCTTGATGTATGAGAGATACAGTACACACAATAAAAGTATATCAAACGCTCAATTTAAAAAAAATTATCTCAGTTAAAATAATAACTAGGTCTCCAATATAAGCCCAACTGATTGTTCAGCCTCACTTGTTTTTTTTATAACTCGCCACTGCCGCAGGGCCAGACTTTTAAGTGGAGGTTACCGGAAGTGACAAAACTGAGCTAATCAGGTGCTCGGGAACTGCTCGCAATAAGCACCAAAAGTGCCCAAAGCCACTAAATGTTTGAAAATGCCCTGTAGTGATTTTTAAACAAACTTCCACTGTGAAACAAATGAATTTAGTGCCTTTGTAGTTTCTCAGTCACACCTGAAAACTACAGGCACTCTCTTCCTGCTTCCTATCCAATCAGAGGCAGGGCTCCTTGATGTATGAGAGATACAGTACACACAATAAAGTATATCAAATGCTCAATTTAAAAAAAATTATCTCAGTTAAAATAATAACTAGGTCTCCAATATGAGCCCAACTGATTGTTCAGCCTCACTTGTTTTTTTTTTATAACTCCAACTTTACATCTCGTAAAGGACAGTACCTGACCATCTCCACAGTGGTAGACCTATGGGAAATTTAAGATCACACAATTTGTAAGAGCAGACATAAATTTACATCATTTACAAATCTGAATTTAGAACCCTGTGAGGAAGTACCTATATAAAAGTCAGGTTTGCTGAGATGGTATATGCTCTCCACTTGTCCACTAATGTCATTGTGGTATTATTGGATAAGGTAGAGTAAGAATTATAGATGTGCTCTTCTTTTCTCCAAGAGTAGCCAACTATATTTGGATTAATCAAAAGGTATTAATAGGTTCCCCAACAAAGCAGACTTTAACTGCACTATAGGAGTTAGAAAGCTGGAGGCAGAAAAGCCGGTTACCCTGCCTCTATTTGGGATGCCACCAGTTGGCAGAGAAAATAAAAACAAATTAATCAAGACGCTGTACAATTTATTTAGAAATATTTTACAAATCCATCTAGGCAGGGATGGTGTTAAGTATTCTGGTAAGAGTCTGTAGGAACAGAAAGTATTTCAAATCATGAAACAGGACAAGTTAACATCCTGGTCAAAAACAAATCAGTTTACTTGGTAGGAATGGACAAAAGAAAGCTTGGTAGCCCATCAAGACGGTCCCTCACACCATGTGGGCAATTTACCATGACATGGATTTTAACTATAATAAGTTATCAAGTCCCCTCTTATAGGTGTGTATGTTATTTTGGTTTACCAGTTCTTGAGGTAATCTGTTCCAGACTTTAACTGATCTCACTGTAAAAAAGTAATCTTATTTGGCAGTGTTTGCCCAAGGGGACCACTATCTGCTTATTGTGAGATCTTAAGGTTGTACTTCTGGTGAAACATTCCAATCCACACTCTGACATTAACTCTGGTGTTTAATGTATTTTATATAGAAATAGTAAGTCTCCCCATATCTTCTGATTTGTAGGGAGAACACTCTAGTTTCTCTTAATCTTTAAGGGTATAGTTTATTTTATATTCTAGAGCCCATTTTTATTACTCGCCTCTGCATCTTTTCGATTAGAAATAAGGACTCTAGAATGGTGATCCATAGTCCAGATAGAGCCTTACATAGGACTTACAGGAAGCACCAAGTAACCGTGACAGTTAAAATCTCGACCTCCCCATCAGCGATGGCACAATACCGACACCGGTATTGTGCACTTGCACTAGACTATGTTTTTCTTGGGGGCTATGCCCCTGGTACCCCCCATGCAGGGGGATATGCCCCCCACATCCCCATATTTAATGATTATCAACTCCAGGTTGGGGTTGATTCAAGGAGGGGGCAGAACACTGGGAAAGGGAATCACCAGAAACAGACCATTACAGCGAATGTTGCTGTAATGGTCTGTTTTCAAGTTTCACTCTGGGGGTGTAAAGCTCGAGTGGGCAACCAGGACCTGTAGAGAGGTATCAGACATTGTTTAGTTTTTGACACAAAGGTACACCTAATATGCTTAACCAAACTGTTTGCTAAGCTTGAAATTTTAATGCAGTGATCAGAAGCTGTAAGTTTGTTGTTTATTATACCGAGATCATGTTTATTCACAGAGGGTTGGATTTGTATATTATTTAAAAATAATAATGCCTAGGATTTTTTTTTTACTGAAGTGCATAACAACATACTTTTTTGAGTTAAATTACATACCATTTTCAACTGCCCATTTTTCAATGTTGTACAAACCACTGGTAAGTGAACAGATTTTGATCACAGTGTCAACTTCACCTCCTAGAGTCATATCACTGGCAAATTGTATGAAAAAATTATCATTACTTGCTTGCAGCAGTTGCTGATAGAATTTTAGATAAATGCGATAAACTAGATTGCTTGGGTTTATACTGTATTTCATACAGGGCGATGTCCTTGAAGACAGAGATTTGGAAAAAAAACAGTTATCGCTTCAGTATCTCACGTCAATCAAAATAATCACTTCAAGCAGTGTACTCATATTCCTCTTGTGAACAGATTTCTGTCACTTGCATACTATCAAAATTGACTAACCCTCCCTCTAGAGGGAAAATCACAGGTGAAAGAGACCAGAGACCAGTCCTGTCAAGCTTGCAAGAAAACTTGGGCTGTCCCTCTTCATGTCTTGGAACATTGCAGGTCGAGAAAATAAATTCTTAGCTTCTGAGTGGTTACATCTTATTACTTCCTCAGATGTAGTCTGCTTACAAGAAACTTGGCATAAAGAGAAGGAGAGATAATTATAAATAGGTACATATTTTTCACCAACTATGTATAAGGGACCGTAAATTTGGCAGATGTATTCTTGGCTCTGGATAAAAGACTGTTAACTGGTGCAGTCTTCACAGATCTCGCCAAAGCATTCAACCTTTTGGATCACTAATTACGTCTTATGAAATTGAAATTAATCAGCCTTGACAGCCTGGCGGTACACTGGCTCACCAATTATCTCCAGGGCAGGTCCCAAATGGTTATATGGCTGGGTGCCATCTTGGATAAATGTCACATATGGGACAGGGTCCCCAGGGCTCTATCCTGGGGCCCCGTTATTCTCCTTATTCATAAATGCCAAGCCAAAACTATGTGGCTAGGCAAAGGTCACCATGTATGTGGATAACGCTGTGCTCTATAGATCCAATAATGATACTGACGTCCTTAAAGACTTACTGTCAAAAGACTTTCAGCTCCTGGAGGAATGGCTAAACAGCAATAAGCTGGTCCTAAATTGGAAAAAAAAACAAGGCTATATCATTTGGTCCAAAGACTCTGGGTCTGGACAGGGCTGACATGCTGTCTCTCTCTCTCTCTGCAAGAATTGAAGTAGTTGAAGCCATAAAGTACCTTGGAGTCTCTATAGACCAGGGCTGTCATTTTAAGATTCACATTGACCTAGTTACCAAGTCACTGAACCAGAATCTTGGTCTTTTATATCACCTTATTCTCTATCTAACTCAGGAATCTCATCACAAGATTGCACAAGGTACCCTTCTACCTACTCTTCTATATGATGCCCTTCTACTATGCTCTTTAAAGCACACCGAGATGCATAAGCTTAGATCCTTTTACAATAGAATCTGTAGATTCACAGCTGGCATCCCTTCCAGAGAACACCATTGTCAGACCCTAAAGGTTCTATCTTGGCCCACTTTGGAAGGAAGGTTACAATACCCTTCTCTTTGCCTCACATACAAGCTCAAGCAAGCCAGTGCACCCCTGAGTCTTGCTGAACTGCTTACAACAAAATGGAACTGCAGGATGCTAAGGTCCTCAAGCAGACTGCTACTAATGGTACCTAAAGTTAGGTCCACACAGAGGACTCAAGCTTTTTCTGCCTTTATCCCTCCCCTCTGAAATACCCTTCCAATGACTCTCCAGGAATATAACTCCATAGGAGGATTCAAAAGGGGACTTAAGGCCCACTTGTTGGAACTAAATCAATGCACTTGAAACCATTGATTTCACAAGGGCTTTGCCCTGAAATCCTAATTAATTTACTCTCTGTATTGTTATATTCATATAAGGTATTAAGTGTATTAACAACTCTCAAAAATTGTCAAGTGTAACTAAATGATTGTACCTTGTTGATCTGTGCACTACTATATTTGTAACCAGATAAATGTCTTACTCTGCAACTGTTATACAACCTGTAATCAACTCTGGGTTGCCACTGAAAAAGAGACTGATCGCATGGCTCAGTGGGCCTACCCAGTTACCAAAATTTAAATAAAAAAATAAAAAATAAATAAAGATGCTCAGGGGGACTGGCCACCTATATAAAAGTCAGGTATGCTAAGAAGATGTATGCTCTCTACATGTCCACTAATTTTATTGTGGTATTATTGGATAAGGTAGATCAAATGCTATGGGTTATTAATACCTATATTCCCCCAGTGAAGTCTAAATATTATAAGTTAGAAGTCTGGTCATGTCTTAGTTCCCTACTTCAGGAATTTTATTATACTGTATGTTTCCAGAGAAGGCAGTCTTAATCATGAGGGACAAGAATGCAAGCATAGGATAATTTGTTGGCCTGGTAGACAATACATTATTGGGATAGGTAAGTAATACACTTACTAGCCCTCTAAGAAAAACAAAAGATAAAAAGACTAATAATGCAGGGAGAGCCCTCATTTCCATACTCAAGGATTATGACCTGTACCCTTTAAATTGGAGACTACAGAGAGATTTACAAGAGACTTTGTCATATATGGCACCTAAGGGAGCCTCATTTTTAGATTTTGCCTTATGGTCAGGATACCTACAAAAATGGTCAAGTCTTGAAGTATCAGGCAGACCAGAAAGTGACCACTTCCCATTAATCTTTAGGGCTCTAAATCTGATCAGGTAGTGAAACGGGACATGTGGCTTCCATTCACTGAACTCAGAAATAAAATAAGGATTTCATGGAACTGCACATTAGCTGCAAAAATTATAGATACAATCCAAGAATATTCACAACAAATAGAATGGGATGTTATTGAACCAATCTGGTCAAAAACACATAATTTATTTATAAACAGAAAGTTGTTATCCCTCTGTACAGACAGTTGGTGAGACCCCATCTGGAGTACTGTGTGCAGTTCTGGAGACCCCATTTCTGCAAAGACATAGACAGAATGGAGGCTGTCAAGAAGAGGGCAATCAAAATGATGCAAGGTCTGCACCAGGAGACATACAAAGAAGGACTAAAGGAGCTTAATATGTATACCCTTAAGGAAAGAAGGGAGAGAGGGGACATGATAGAAACTTTCAAGTACCTCAAGGGAATCAACAAAGTCCAAGAGGGTAGCATCTTTCAGAAAAAGAGATGTGCAAGAACAATGGGGCACAATTTGAAGACAGAGGGGGGACGACTCAGGTGTAATGTGAGGAAGTATTTTTTCACAGATGGTTGTGGATGCGTGGAACAGCCTCCCTGAGGAGGTTGTGGAGTCAACAACAGTGGGGGAATTCAAGAATGCATGGGACAGACATAAGGCAGTCCTAGTGGGGGGTAGGAGGAAGTAAGCTGTTGGTTAACTAGGATCTGCAGCTTAGCTGTTAGGTGGGAACATGGGCAGACTAGGTGGGCTAAGCTGTCCTTATCTGCCATCCTATATGAGCCTACTCCTACTCTGAAAAAAATGAAATTTTCAAATGTATGGTTTGATGCAGAATGTAGAAAGTATAAAGCCTCTCTCAAGGAGAAAATTAAGCAGACTAGGAATTGCAAAAATAAGGAAATGTTTCAGGTGTTAAAACAAGAAAGGAAAAACTATAACCAGTTTCTGAAGGGTAAGAAGCAAAAACACTATATGCAACAATGGGAAAGGATGTTAGAAACTGTGCATGCAAGGGATACCAAAAGTTTCTTAAAATTAGTGGCAAAAGGCACTAACAACTCCAGGAACAATCTAAATTCTTATATTTCAAAAGATCTATGGATTTCACACTACTCACAACTGTTTTTTGATCCCAGGAAAACAACTGTTGACCCAGTCAATGCAATAATATTATAACAAGTCGGTTCTCCCAAGTTGAAAGGAAAGAAGTACATTTTTCAATCAAAAGTCTTAAACTGAAAAAAGCACCGGGACCAGATAAAATTCCAGGAGAAGTACTGTATGAAACCTCAACACCACATTTGGGTCTAGTATATTAACTATCTTTTATAATAAGTGTATTATAGAAGATTTCATACCTCATACCTGTAAGGGGGATGAAGTAGTCCTAATTTATAAGAAGGGGGATAGGACAAACCCCGTTGTGTATAGGCTAATAAGTCTATAAGATATCAGTCTTAAGATCATCTCCAAAATAATTTTACAAAGGGATTTCTGAACTTTGAGCAGGATTCCATAATGGATATTCTACAACAGATAACTGTTTTATTCTGAAACATCTAATCGAGAAATATCTGTTTATCAGAAAAAAGAAACTCTATGTTCTCTTCCGGGATTTCACAGCAGCTTTTGACTCTCTGTCTAGGAGTATCTTGTGGACAAGTATGAGAGACAGAGGTATTGCTCCAGCTTTAATCCACATTGTCCATAGCATATATATAAGAACACATGGGCATGAATCAGATTTGGAGTTAGGTGTCAGCTCACAAAGGAAATCAAAACAAAGGAGTGAGACAGGGATGTGTCCTTGTCCCCACTTTATTCTGTATATAAATACAGTATATATATATATATATATATATATACAGATAGATAGATAGATAGATAGATAGATAGATAGATAGATAGATAGTCTCTTGAGGGAACTGATAGAATTTGACTCAGATACACCAAAGATTAACACTGTACTATGTCCAGCCTTAGCTTATGCTGATGACCTTTTATTAATCTCATTAACAAAAAAGGCTTACAGACAAAAATTGATTGTCTATATAACAAGATAGAGAAACTGAAACTTAAGGTGAATTTGAATAAAACTAAGATAGTCAAATTTGACTCCTCTAAAAAAGAGGGGAATTGAAGAATGGGGAACAAAAGCTGAAAACTGCTCTGAGTTACTAATATTTAGGTCTATTATTTTCCTCTAATGGCCACTGGACTAAACATACTGAAATGGTCACTAAAACCCAGCTGGCCCCGTAGTGCAGACGGTTGAGGCACTGGATGCCACACCTCTCGCCATGCCGACGACCTGGGTACAGGAATGAGCCAGGGTTTCAGAGGTCAGCAGAGGGGAAGGGAGAGAATGTGAGTCAAGCTGCCAGTTGGCAGTTCTCTGCCTCTGGAGGAGTCCTCAGCTTTCTTGGAGCTTGGCCACTGCCAGGTTGAGGCCAGAGGGAGAGTGCCACTCTGACAAGCATTGGCACTAAGCTGAAGGAAGGGTGGAAGAGATCTGGCACTGGAGCTGCAGTGCACATGTGTGCCTCCACACACATGTGCCACTGCTTCCAGGGGCCTTGGGAATAGGTCACACACTCAGGGAGAAAATCAAGGAAATACAGGGGTCACCTGTAGATGAAGCCTCCGGGCTAGGCTCTGGGGATCTGCTGGGGCGTGCAAGGTACTGCAAAACCCCGAAAGACCCCAAGCTCCAGTAGGGTGGCAGACAATTGGGGCAGCCTGCTGCTGGAGGATAAAAAGAGTTGACAAAAACAAAACAGCAAAGGAAATGGCATTAGGTCTCCAAATACTTAATCATTCCTATGGTGGAAACACAATGAGACCCTTACTTGAGGTCATTAGAATGAAATATGCACCTCAGGTCCTGTTTGGTGCTGAAATCTGAGATACTATGGATGGAGGAAAATTATACAAACCGTTATATAAACTGCTTAGAATGATGATGGGCTTTACTCCCCCTATTGCAGTGATGTATGTTAGATCTGAGCTTGGTCTTACAAATGTAAACCCAATAATAGACTTCAAAAAGATTAATTACTGGGTATAACTATCCAGAATGCCGAGTTATAGGCTCCCATATCTGTGTTTACAAGAAAAAAGAAAGTAGCTTGATCTGGACTGTAATAAGGGACTATGGTATAGGGGATTGATCCTTAAGCTGCAGAAATCTGATCTGACTGTACTGCATGGTTATGTTCAAAACAATATCATGTAGACTCTAAAATATATAAAAAAACAAGGTAAAACAAAGGTTAACAATTATTGGATAAAATTAGATACATAATATATTGCAAAATCAAGATATTCAAAATGGTTTGCACTAAATAACAATAGCTTTGAATATAAATATTACCTGAACTTCCTTAAGGACCCGCAGTTAAGAAAAGCCTTTGAGAATAATACATTTGAAACATTTGATAGCAATGTAAAGGTCACCAGATTTGACAAATCTGGTATCAGAGACAAAAACTGTTTGTGTACACAGTCAGGTGAGGAAGACTTGTGCCATGTTTTGTGGTCTTACACTTGGTACAACAAAGCCAGGAAGTATTGGCTGAGTCCATACACAGAGCCATGGAAGAACGTAGATAGACCAACAATTACGTTTATTTTGCTAACAACTGAAAATAACATAATCATAAACAGAGTAGCAATTTTTTTCTTCAACACAGTCAAGGTAAGGAAAAGGAAGATAGTCACTATGAAGTAATAACAATAACAGATGATATGGATGGATGATGTTAAAATTTATGTATAGGTACTGTATATGTGTTCAGCTTATGAAGAACTCAATCTACATGAAATATAACATCTGGCCCACCCACACCATGCAGGCAGCAACAGGCGTGGGGGGTGTCTTGGGGTCGTCAACTCTAATGTTCACCCCATCCATGTGTAAGTAAACAGAGATGGTCACAGTACAGGAGAATGGGATGAGCATTAGGGTTGACAACCCCAAGGCAACCCCCCCATGCCTGTTACTGCCTACACAATGGGGGTGGGGTGATGGGTTGAAAACTCTAACAGGATATTTTCAAACTTTTGTCACTGGAACCATAACTGATGCATTAAAAAACATTTTTGCAAGAATTTCCATACTTTTTGAGATAGTGAAATCATAGCATTATTTGCTTGTGGGAGTGCAGGGTCTTTGGGGCCCTGCACTCCCACCCATCTATAGTTTTTGAAATAAAGTAATCATATCCTTTTTTTGTGTGGGGGGCCGATACTCCTATCCTTCCATAGATATGTGTATATGTATGTAGCTGTGGAAAGGCCATGTGCTTCTATTTATAGGACAACAGTGACCACATTGTCAGCATCCCCATCTTATTATGCCATCTCATTTTACCTGGTACAGAAAATTTTCAAATCCCCGCCAAGCATAATTCCACACAACTGCAATGCCATTCCTTGCCACAGGTTTGAAAACACATTTTGGCCAGGATTAGAAAATGACAGCCGTGACATACATGAGGTGGAGTAATAAGAAGACTCTGTTGAAAATTTGGGGTCAACATATTTAACATTTCCAATGTTGTGAGCATACATAGCAAAATTGCAACAAATGGGCACAACTTTTCCATTTTTAATACTTTTGACCCCACATTTTTAACCTAGACTTTTTATGACTTCATCTAATGAACAAAGTCAGGAAAATTGTCAAATTCCACCTGAAAGGTGAATTCCCCACCTTTTGGCAAGAGTTATATAATGACAGTCATATTGTTTATGAGGTGGGGTCTCCAAAAGACCATGTTGAAAATTTGCAGTCAAAATTTGAAAACATGGCTGAGTTATGCATAAAAGATGACACCCCCATTGAAATACACTGAATCGCAGTTACCTAGGTTTCTCATATTGCAGTCGCCGGTTCCAGCAGCAAGACTTATCTTCGATTGGAGTGGATCTCAAACCTGGGACCTGTTCAGATGAGTGAGTGTGTGTGTGGGTGTACTGGGGGCTGGGGCGGTTGGTGCTGAGTAAGAGGTGGGGTTGGGGGCTGATAGGTGAAGGCCTGTTCTCTTTTTTGCAGATAAAAAAACATTGAGGGGTGGTTTCCCTTATTACAGGGCATGGATATTGATGTGGGGGAGTGAGGGGTGCCACTAGAAACCATGGACATAAATGGCAGCATGGGGATGGTGATCGGAGAATGGAGGAGGGTGGAGGGACCACTAGACCACCAATGAAATAGCTGTAATATGGGATGGTGATTGGAGAACAGGGGAGGGGGAAGGATCACTGGACTACCAGGGAAATAATTTTTGGCCATGGGGAAGGCAATCAGACATTGGGAAGGGGGGAGGGACCACTGGATTACCACGGAAATTTTTATATAATACAGGGACACTGATTGGAGAACTGGGGAGAGGGCGGGACCACTGGACTACCAGGGAAAAGTAGAATACTAAATAAAGAATCATCAGGGATGGAGATTTAATTTCCTTTTTTATGTGACACAAACAAGGAAAATGGGAGGCGTGCCATTATAATGTACAGCAGTATACTGTTTAATGTATTTTATTTAGAATACAACATATATGGTTCTACTAAAACAAAGTACTCCAGATCAAATACTGGTAAAATAAAAGCCCAATACACTAGATCTTTGAAAAAACTACAGCTCCCCTACATCTGACCAGCCCTCTCCTCCACACTCCCTGCTTAGATATTCTTCCTCTTCCTGTTCCTAAATCAATTATTCACAAATTTCACTGCCTTTATCAACAATGCATCCCCTACTGTACCCTAGGTGCATCGAACGCTGTCCAACTACACCATAACTAATTACAATTAGTGTAGGTCCACTGCAGTTTGGCTGTTCCATCAAGCCTTGATTAAGGGCCTCCTAAATTCAAGGGCTCCTATTGGGACCTGACCTAACGAATGAAGGTCTCTTCTATGTGTCCCTGTCTGTCATTACTCTTATTTTGTTTTAGTGAAACTACTATGATCTCCCAGCCTTATCCTTTGGCGTGTACGATCATGACACCGCTGTGCATTGCCAGGATCTCTCTGACATCCCTGATTGGTGCATATATACCTTGAAGTTTCCTGTACTAGAGCTGGGTATACATCTTCCCTGGCAGGACGGAACTTCTACAGAGGCATCTATTAAGGCTGTCACTTCTTCTTCTTCAGCTTCATTGCTACAATATTCCCTGATTTACATGGTCAGAGTATTAATATTTGTAGCCATAGATTCCTTAGGTATCAGTCCTGGGGACACCACCATTTCTGCAATTATTAACCACAGATGGAAATGTACGAGAGCATGTTGGTCTCTCAGAGGAGCCATCAAGAAGCTTCTTCTCCTTCTACTGTTGTGTTCTGGCAATGTTGAACTTGACCCAGGTCCCCCTGCAAATATTACAGCCCTGGCTGACTTACCCAGCCTCAAAGGGTTGAGCTTTATGCATGTTAATGCGTGTAGTCTATTAAAAAAACTTGCATCTACCCAGGCCTGGGTCTGTCTTACTATGCCTGATGTCCTGGTGGTCACAGAGTCATGGCTCAAACCTGTATTTGCTGACTGGGAGGCAAATATCCCCTCTTACTCCTTTTTACAATGAACAGGTTGACTAGAGGAGGAGGAGGAGTTGCAATTTATGTCAAGGATAAATTCTCTGCATCGGTCACTGACTCAACCTCAATTCATAAAGAGTTCAAAAGTCTGTCCCTCAAACTTGAAATATACCCCACTACCTCACTCTGTGTTATTGGGTGCTATAGGCCCCCATCAGCAGGATTATAGCTTCTGAATCACCTTCTCAACTCCCTGGGTTCTTCACCCTCTGAGTTTATCATCTTAGGAGGTCTTAACTTGGATTGGTCCTCCAGTGCCTCTTTACCACTTAAAAATATCTGTGACACACTCAGCTTGTCTCAGCTTATTACTGAAGTTACGCATCCTAATAAAAAGATCCCTAACAATAGCACTCTACTGGACCTCATTATGGTTAGCAAACCGCATCTATTTTCCCACACAGTAGTTTTTTTCTCTGACATTAGCAACCACTGCTTTATTGTTTTTTGTAAGTTCTATCCCTAAAATAGCACCTTCTCTCAAATTTACCTTTAAAAGATGTTGGCATAACTTTGACCCTTATCTTTTACCGCAGAGCTACACTTTTCCCTACACTGGCAGGACTTCTGTGAGCAGGGCATATGACATCTTCCATGAAATTGAACTGGAGGTACTAAACAGACATGCTTCCATAGTTAAAATCCTGCCAAGAAAAAAATCATGCCAATGGTTCTCAGCACAGTTAAAGTCCACCTTGCTTGAGAGTGACTCACTCTGGAAAAAGACCAGAAAACCAAGCTTCCATCAGACTGGTTATCATTTAGGAAGGCTAGGAACTATTGCACCAAAATGGTCAGAGAAGCTAAGGCTAAATTCTACCGAGCAGAACTTGATGTTGCTTCTGACTGCTCAGCTAAGTTTTGGAGCACTTTAAAGGAAGGGGAAGGCCATCATCTGGAAATGTTCTGCCAGCGAAAATGCACCTTGGAGACATTACAATCTCTGATAAGCCACCCATCTTTGAGTCTTTCAACAATCACTTTTCTACTGCATGCCTAGCCTTTGACTCCTCCCTTGCCAGTGTGCTCCACAACCAAGTTGGCGTACAGGACCTCAAAGTCCCTGTCATGAGTTCGTGATTCTCCCTTTAACCTGCATCACTAAAAGAGGTTGAAGATATTTTGCAGCATCTGGATACTAGGAAGAGTGCAGGAGCAGATCTGCTTGACCCCTTCTTCCTTAAGACTGGTTATCATGTCTTGGCTGTGACAATTACCCACCTTTTTAATCTATTTATCTCTCAGGGTGTCCTTCCCTCCATATGGAAAATGTTGCATGTTATTTTCCTTTTTAAATCCAGAGACCCCAGTGACCTAAACAATTATAGACCTATTTCTTTACTCCCCATCCTGTCTAAATTGCTAGAAAACATCGTGAGCTCACAACTAAGGAATTTCTTGGAATTATATAATCTTAACCCTTTGCAGTCTGGCTTCAGACCATGGCATAGCACCATTTTGGCACTTGCTAAGGTTATGAATGACTGGCAACATGAACTTGATACCAAAAATGTTGTTTGTGCAGTATTCTTAGACCTTAGCAAGGCGTTCAATACTGTCAACCATGACCTGCTTCTCCTTTCCCTCAGGAACATTGGCCTGGACCACCTTTCCCTGAGATGGTTGTCTAATTATCTAGTAGATCAGTTCTAGCAGGTCAAAGTAGAAGGGGAACTCTCTCCACTTAAGCACCTCCTGAGATACATACCTCAGGGTTCGATACTAGACCCCTTGCTTTTCACAATATATATTAACAGTATAGATGCCTGCATTAAAAATGCCAATATACATCTTTTCGCAGATGACACAGTTCTTTACACCAGTAGATTTACCCTTGAGGCTGCTTGCAGTCACCTTCAACTGGATTTCAATCTTCTGCAACATCAGCTTCTTAACCAAAAGCTACTTCTAAATGCCAAAAAAAAACTAAGGCAATGTTCTTCTCCCCCTTTGCACCTTCAAGATATCTGGCTTTACTAGGAACACTACCTCCAATCACCACCCTTCTTGGCGAACCTCTGGAGTATGTATCCAAGTTTAAGTACCTAGGAGTATGACTTGACCAGACTCTCTTTTCTCGACTGCATTGAAAAACTGTCAGAAAAGCTTAGACCAAGGTTGGGTCTGTTTTAAAGGATTAAGCATCTTCGTACAAGAGATGCCAAGAAAAGTCAGATCCAAACCACCTTTCTCTCCATCCTAGATTACATAGACTTTCTGTACAGCCAGGACCCAGCTGCTGTGCTCTTAAAACTGGACACACTCTATCATAAAGCCCTAAGGTTTATCACTGATCTTTCATACAATACACACCACTGCTCTCTATACAATGCCATGGGATGGACATCTCTCACTTACAGAAGATGGAGAAATGCCATTCTCTGGACCTTCAGAGCTATCGCCAAGATGCTGCCTCAATATATCTTGGATTGTTTACCCCTAAGCATGACAGGTACTGTAAGTATACGCTGAGAAGTGCCTCCTATATCTACCCAGCAGTGCCAAAGGTCAAATCACACTTTGGTGGGGCTTCCATGAGCCATATGTTACTGTACCTGTGTGCTGGAACACACTACAAAAAACCTTGAAACTGGCTCACAGCATCAGTATATCAGCATTTAAAACTCTGTGCTCATTCATTTAAGGAAACCTGCAATTGTTTCTTCTGATCTCCCCCTCATTGCCTCAGTGACTTGCTGGTCACCTGTCTGATGAAATGTTACATTTACTACCCCATATCATTGACCCCTTCCCCTCCCTCTTTAACCCTTTCATAGAATTCCTTTTTTGCTTTTCCTTGTGTAGCCAGCTGCTTTGCGTAGGTTTCAGTTGTCTTAAAGTAGCATTACCTCTTGTTCACATGCCCCTGACTCCCTGACCCTGGTGCATTCACCTTACCTACTGCCTCTCCTCACTTCCCTTATCTGGTGTCTGTCCTTACCCATGGCCCTGGTATCACTATTTGCTGCTATGACACTTACGGGTTCCCCTACCTGCCCTCCTCCTCCCTCTTTAACCTTCACAACTCCCTTCATTTTCTTATCAACTTACTAACTTCCCTTGTTGCCCCCTCTCACTCGTGTTTGTTCTTTTGCCTTCACCACACCATCATGTCTAGTCTTAACTATAACCTGTATTTATCTGCTCATGAGTGTGTATAGTATTCATGCACTACCACTGTCATTACCCTGTGTATTATATAGTTAGTTATTTAAATATTGTGTGATTTTATTGTGTTCAATGTGCTGTGTAATGTTCTTGTATCTTGTCCAGGTCCATCTTGCAAATGAGCTTTTCTCAATGATGTTCACCTGGTTAAACAAAGATTTGGATTGCTTGATTAAGGATTTGTCATCATGAAAAAAGACCCTTGTCATGACTTATAATACAAAAAGGAATCTTTTTTCATATCACAAATCATAAAAAAGACATAAAAAGTTAAAAAAGAAACTTCAGAAGCATTTCTGCAATTGATAAGTTCAGAATCCAGCTGAGGGGGTCCCAATAAGCAAGTTACTCCTGTTGGTGTCTAGCAAATACATCATTTTTTTAAGTTATTACATTTTATTTGCCTTGTTAATTGTAAGACAAAATGGCGGCCACATGAAATAGGATTTCCCATTTGAGACAAAGGATTACCCATTTGTGATAAAGGATCCTTTTTCACACAGGACACCTAACAGTTCCCATTGAAAATAATGGGAAACTTTAACATTTAATAACATTTGAACAGCTTAATATGTTTTCACCAAATCTTCAAAAGGCACATCTGTGACCGAATGCCTGTTTACCCTGAAAATTTCAGATCATATTCCACACCATTTCTGTACAGCAGCATGACAAAGAATTTGATAAAACATGGTAATTTTCACATGTTGTGACATTCCACATTTTGCACCCACACAACCAACCAGAATGCAATTTGCCACATCAAGTGGTCGATGGTCTCTGATGGCACGTGCAAAATTAATGCAAATCACTTGAACATTTGTGAAGTTATTAAAGTGCAAAATTTTGAGTTCAACATAGAAGTGACCAATGAACCCTAAGTGTGTGTGTGTGTGTATATATACATATACAAATATGTATATATATATGTACATACACACACACACACACACACATATACTATATATATATTCTGTCTGAAAACTACATTAATGCATCATTTAGGGTTAAAAACACAAAAGTCAGGAACTTAGAGTTTAGGGTTGCCCTCCCCTGTGTAGCCTCTCTCTCATCCTCCAGCACTGACAGACAGCCGGAGTAAAGTCATTGGGGTTGTTAGTCTAAATGTCACCCATTCCATGTGTAATCATATTCACAAGCCACAGTAAAGAAGAATTGGGTGACATTTAGGCCTCACAACCCCAATGACACAGCTGGCATCTGTCAATCTCAGGAGGATGGGGGGTACATGAGGGGGGTGGGGGCAACCTTAAAGTTCTCATTTCCTGACTTTTTATGTTTCAACCCTAAATGACGCATTAAAGCAGTTTTTTTTTTTGCATAGAATTTCCTTACTTTTTGAGAAAGCATAGAAAGTAGAAAGTCATGCAAGTTGGTGGGAGGGACCACACACTCCCACCAACTTGCAAATTTCTGCCTAACATAACAGTACAAGTACTGAATATCATATGTATTGGTGGTAGCACATATTCCCACCACCTTGAAATAAAACAAAGTTTCATTCATTGGAGTGGCATAATTCTGTACCTATTTACATGTGAGACACCTAACCAGAGAAAATTACCTCCATGGCAGTAAGGCTAGCTACCCTGTGAAGCCACTACCACAATGCAAAATGCTATATGCAAAACATAAACTGTGCCATGCAATATCTATGCAGCAAATTCATTTTCCAACACCTAAGTACAATAATTTACATGTACAGGACATTCCCTCAACACCCTCCAAATTTCAAGTTAAAAGACCAAACTGTTTCTGAAATATTGCATTTTAAAGTTTGAGATTTTAATTTGTTGGAGCTGCAGAATTCCACACCTGTTTACATTTTACACGCCTAACGATGGAGAAGTACATCCATGGCAGTAAGGGTAGCCACTACCACAGTGCAAAAAGCTGTCCACAAAATGTAAACTGTGCCACTCAATATCTCTGCAACAAATCTATGTTCTGAGACCTGAACACCATAACTCACATCTACAGGACATCCCATCAACACCCTCCAAATTTCAAGTTAAAAGACCAAACGGTTTCCGAGATATTTAATTTTAAAAGTTGCTAAAATTGTGCTATCTGGTCCCTCCAAATCTGGCTATCTGGTCCCTCCCTCGTGAACAGAAATCTTCATCAAAGAATCTCATGATCAAATAATTTGTAGGCTCATGACCAAGGAATGTGCAGGCTCACAATCAAAGAATAAAAAATGGTAAAACTCAAGTTTTACACAGAAATACATGACACCACAGCCATGCCTCGATAGAACGAAGCCCCCTGAGCAAAACCCATCCTAGTTTGACTTCATAAGTCACACCTGGGCTGAGAAATTAGATGTTTTAATCTGGCTATCTAGTCACCCCTTGTGATCAAAGATCGCTGTCAAAGAATCTCATGATCAAAGAATTTGCAGGCTCACAACCAAAGAATTTGCAGGCTCATGACCAAACAATAAAAAATGTTAAAACTTTTTCACTGAAATACATGGAACCACAGCCATTCCTTGATAGAACAAAGCCTCCTAAGCAAAACCCATCCTAGTCTGACTTTATAAGTCAACCCTAGGCTGAGAAATTTGATTTTTCATCTGGCCATCTAGTCGGGCCCTCGCGATCAAAGATCGAGGTCAAAGAATCTTGTGATCAAAGAATTTGCAGGCTCTCGATCAAAGAGCGTTAGCGAGCCTCGATTAAAGAATTAAAAACTTCAAAACTCCATTTTTTGACAACATTACAAGAAAACACAGCCATAGCTTGATAGAGGGAAGACCCCTGAGTAAAACCCACCATAGTTTTACTTCAGAAGTCACCCCTGAGCCGAGATATTTGTTTTTTCTGACTGCAAAATGAAAACAAGATGGTGGCTGTTGTGATCAAAGAATTCATCATGATCAAAGATTCTTTGATTGAGATCCTGCAAATTCTTTGATTATGAGGAGGGACCAGATGGCCAAAACCCCATTCTTCTTTCGCAAAATAACCACATAAATTTTCCCATAGACTTACAATAGGAACTTAAAAGTTTAATAACTTTTGAATAGATTTATATTTTTTCACCAAACGAAAAGCAGCATGTTCCTTTACCCAAGCTCTTTCAATGTGTCAAGCTGCATAGCAGCACACCACACAACAGGTGTTCAGTGCTAGGGACAAATTCCGAAAAACTGCCCACAGAACTGGTGAAAAGTGCATATTTCAGCATCTTGGTGTGCAAAAACTGCAAGTCTAACTAAAACCAAATTTGACAAATCAAGAGATCTACCATACCCCACTGAGTATTCCACATTTCATGCAAATCTGTTGAACGGGTACAAAGTTATTAAAGCACAACATTTTGAGTTTAACATAGAAGTGGCTTCATAACCCTATATATAAGGGCGTGACCGCGGCCCTATAATATTTACATGCAGTATATATATATATATATATATATATATATACACACACACATACATATATATTACTTGCAAAAAAAACTCTGTTAATGTACAATTTAGGGTTAAGACTACAGTGACAAAAGCAAGAAAAGATGGTTTTAGGGTTTGCAACCCTAAAACCTCCTGCACCTGAAGCAAGTCAGGGGTGGAGTGCCCTTGGGGTTGTCAACCCTAAAGCTCAACCCATGGTATACACTACTAAAACATACACACCTGTGCCCATCACATCTGAGCTTTCTTGCTGCTGCAATTGGGTGACAACTCTAAGGAAGACTCCACCCCTGATTTGCTTTAGGTGTGTGTGTGTTGGGGGGGTAGATTTAGAAACCCTAAAAACACATTTCCCTACTTTTGTTACTGCAGTCTTTACCCTCAATGGTGAATTAACAGAGTTTCTTTTAAAGAATTTCATTACTTTTTGAGTTATTATAATATCCTCATTTGCCTGTGGGAGTGCAAGGCCCTGAGGGCCCTGCGTTCCCATCCTTCCACAGATACAGACATGTATTTTGTTGCAGAAGTGCAGGGCTTGCATCTGTAGCAAAACAGCATCCAAATTGTCAGCATAGCCTTCTTATTACCTGACCTCATGAACACAGTACTGAACATTTTCAAATCATACTAAGGAAAGGTGAGGAGCAAAAATGCAAATTGCAGATTTTGAGCTAATATCCCACTACCCCTAGTAAGAGCTCATTTCATTTACCTTAAGCCATGTATCTAAATTCCTTTAAAAAATATATTTATTTTTACTGAGTATGATTTCCATTGGTAGAGCATTCCATGGATTTACCACTCTTTGAGAGAAATACTTTCTTTAATCAGTATTATATTGAAAACTCCATAATTGTAATAGACGACCTCTCATCTCTATTTTTTTCTTGTTTAAAATTGAAACCTATTTCATTAAATAAGCATGGGTCATTTATTATATCACATATTAAAAAGCAAATCACCTCATAATCTGCACTGTTCAAGAGACATGAGGATTAAGCTACTAAGCCAGTCTTCATAATATTGTTCACCCACTCCATTTATTCATTTAGTAAACTTTCTCCGTATCATTTCTGTTTGCTTTATATCATATTTCTTATATGGACATCAACATTGGGAGCAATAGACCAGGTGAGGGCACACATAAGACCTTTATAAGGGCAAGAAAACTTCTGGTGATCTAGATTTAATATTGTTCCCGGAAGTATGGATCTCATTATGCACACTCTCAGTGTGATATACAGTGGCAATTTACTTTTAAAAAACAGATAAAAAGGCTTGTCTTCCCAAGAGCTACTTAGATGCATGGCAGAGTAATAAAATGAAATAGTATTTAAAAACTATTGTCAGCCATTCTGCTCCTCAGTAGTCCATGGTCGCCAAGGGGGAGCCACACTTCCCAGAAGCCTCTGCTGTAGCTGCTGTACACTCCTTGTGTGATATACAGCAATAATTTACTTTTAAAAACAGATAAAAAAGGCTTGTCTTCCAAGAGGTACTTAGATGCACTGCAGAGTAATAAAATGAAATAGTATTTAAAAACTATTGTCAGCCACTGTGCTCCTCAACAGTCCATGGCCACCCAGGGGAGCTACACATCCCAGAAGCCACCACTGTAGTTGCTATGCAACTATCAGTAAACATCCACAAACATAGGCAGCCCACCACTGGCCTGGTGGTGTAGAAGGCTGAGGCATCTCACAGCTTACCTCTTACTACACCTGTAACCTGGGGTCAGAAGTGAGCTTGTGTCACCAGGGGTTGGCTGGGGAGGAAAAGGATAGAGCATCCAACAACAGCTCTTCTCTCCTTGGGTGGGATTGGTGATGGCTCCCAGTTAAGCTGTGACTACCAATGGAAACTGGGAGCTCACACATACCAGGATCATGTAAGGCTGGGGGGGGTGTAGAGGCAGACGTCCATGAGTCGGGAATGGGAGTGCACCCAGCGCATGCTGGACAACATTGCACATCTGCACCTCCATAGGGGGGCATGATAATGCCCATGTAGCACAAGGAGGGAAAACCCTGGCACCTGAAGGAGACTTTGGAGCACCTGCTCCATGCCCACAGTCTGCCTTCTCCTGATCTTGATATCCCTTGGCCTGCATCCAGCCCACTGGACTAGCTTGAAGGAGTGCTCAAGGTAAGTGGAGGGCAGCTCCACCTTGAGGGACACAAGTCAGGGGTTTCCTGTGGGATGGAGGATGCCAGATCAGGATTCTGGGGAATCTGAGGTGAGGGGGGCCTCAGGCCAGGTGGGACAAGCAGATGACTCCAAAGAAATGCCTCAGGATCTGGTGACCAGAATGAAGAAAGAAAGATATATATATATATATATATATATATATATATATATATATATATATATATATATAAGACAGCCTATGTAAAATACACATAAAACTTTTTTTGTAGGTTTTGGTTTTTGTTATTTAGATAACACACTCCACAATTGCTGAGAATTTTGGGGTTAGCTTAATAACTTTCAGTTAGACACAAAAAGTCATACGTTAGCACAGAAGCAGTCTATTGATGCTGCTTGCAGAGATCTGAGTTTAAGTAGTATTACACCTTGAAGTTTGGGTCTCAGTAATGCTCTGTGAGATAAACAGTGGAAATTTACTCTTAAAAACAGATAAAAAGGCTTATCTTCCCAAAGGCACTCAAATGCACTGCAGAGTAATAAAATGAAATAGTATTTAAAACTATTGTCAGCCACTGCACTTCCCAATAGTCCACAGTCAACTAGGGGAGAACTACACAGGGAGTTGGATTTGCCAGTTTATGAGAGCAGGAATAGCAGAATCTGTTTTCTGGTATGTCTGTGAGTTGTTGAAAATGGCTGAGGTTGTACTTTAACTGCAGGCATCACATTTCAACAGGGGATTAGGGAGGGTTGATATTCAAGTGTGTACCTAACTGACATTCAGTTGGATTTGCCAGTTTGTGTGAGCAGGAATCTGTTTGCTGATAGGTTTGTGAGTTTTGGCCCTGTAGTTTACAGAACACTGTCTTTTTAACCTGATTGTGTTTGTAGACATCGAGTATCAAAGGAACAGCCCCCCACCCTCCCCCATTCCTCAGCCACCCCTGGGTGCTCTGCCTTTATAGTGGAAGGCCAAGCCACACCTACTTAAAGTGGCAGGAACAGTTAGCTAGCACAGCACAAGCAATAGCCTAGCTGATATATGTGCAGAATTACAAAGGGTGTAGCTAGCAACTAGGTCCAAAAAGCACATGCAAGAGGAGGAGAGAGAAGCTGTAAGTCCCTACAGAAGGAGACAGTGAGAGTTTTGCAGCACTACTACAGATTTAGAGGTCTTAAAGAAATACAGCTTCAATTATAAAGAGCTGTGGAATATTTAGAGACTAAAGGAGACAGAGGAGATGTGGAGGCCAGGGCAAGGAGCCAGGTGGATGTATGGGGGGTGAAGAGTGGAGAGGTAGAGATGACTGGGGTTGGGGGCACAAGGAGCTGAGAGGGTTGTGAGCTGCAATGGGTGTCGGGCAGCATTGTTTCTGGGAACCTGGCGGAAGATGGGGGGTGTCCAGTGTGCAGGATGTGCAGCCAGCATATGCTGGAAATAGAGAGCTTGAGATGGGAACTGGGGAGGAGGGACAGGTATGAGGGGATGAGGATGAGATAGGTCAGAGGAGCAGGTAGGGCTCCATTGCAGGATAGACCAGGCTGCCATGGGCCAGAAAGGGGTGCTTGGCCAGGGGGGTAAGTCCACAGTGTCCTGGGACCACCAAAAGTGGGTGTTGGCAGGTGGTAGGGAACATGGGTAGACAGAGAGGAAGTAGAAAAGAGGTTCAGGGTAAGCAGAGGCAGGAAAGGATTTCAGGGGAGGGCAAGGGAAGGAGGTTGGTGACAACAAACAGGTACACAGTACTGGTTGATGAAACAGAGCAGGGGGTTGGAGAATGCACCATAGAACAAGAGTCAGGGAACCAGGATGGATGGAGGAAATACAGGGTACAAGGAGAGAGGGAAGGCTGGGGGGATAAAGTCATGAAGGGGCAGGGAAGTAGGTCAAGTTGGCGCAAGCACACTAAAGAAATGTGGAGGAAGGCCAAAACATGTTGGGGAGATGGGGAGGCACAATGCAGTGGGCAGTGGGAGGAGGATGTAAATGTAGTGGAAGGGGGAGTGGTTGTGGAAGGGAGTGAGCATAGAAAGGATAAAGAAGGAGGAGAGCAGGTGAAGGTGCAACTGAAAGAGACGGGGAAGGGCAGGGAATGAAAGGAGAGGACACAGAGGAAAAGGGGCTTGTAGGAGGGCAAACCATGTGGGAAGTGCAAGGGATGGGGGAGCAAGGACTTGTAATAGGGAATTCTAAGCTCAGGGGGGTGATATGGGAGGTAAGGGGGCAAGGAAGAGCCAAACCAGATGGAGTGTATACCAGGTATGACAGCGGGGAGATTAGGGCAGTGTGTACAGAAATGTGTTGAGAAGGTGGGAGAGAAGTCTCATATCACTGTGCACCTTGGAACAAATGACCTAGAGGACAGTACAGTGGAAGAAGTGCAGGAGAGGTTCAGGGAAGTGGGGGTATCTGCAATTGGGTGGGAAGCTGAAGGACATTCTCCGAGGTACTCCCGGTACCTAGGACAAGCATGTTGAGGAAGCTAAGAATACAAGAGTTTAATGGGTGGCTGAAGGGGTGGTGTGCAGAAATGGGGTATGAGGTAGTTATGGAGTGGGGTGAGACACAGAAAAATAAGGGCCTTATGCCAAGGATAGGTTACATCTCAACATCAAGGGTACAAGGGCATTGGGACAGGGGCTGGAAAAGCACATTAAATACAACATTGATATTACCAGAGGAGGGGAAGGGCTGAGTCAGATAGCAGGGAGGAGGTACCTTCCAGGGGAGACCAGAAGGCCTCACCTCCCCAAGAGGGAGGAGGAGGAGGAGAATAAAGGGAAGTTACAAAGACAAAAGTGGAATGGGGAAAGACAGGAGGAAGAGGGGCAGGACACAAGATGGACTGTAGTGTCCTTGAATGCAAGGAGCTTAACAAACAAGGTGGTAGAGTTCCAGAAAATGATGGCGGAGGGAGAGGTAGATATTGCCACCATCTCGGAGACCTGGGCCACCCAATACAATGACTGGGATCTCACAATCACAGGATACAAGGTGTTCCACAGGGACTGGAATGGGGGAAGGGGGAGCGGTGGCTATTTATGTCAGGCAGGGGATACAATGTACCAGGGAGGAGGGGGATGAGGAGAGGCCAGAAGCCATATGGGTATTACTCCAAAGCACTAAAGGTAAGAAGCTCAGGATGGGGGTGGTGTGCAGGCCACCCTCACAGAACAAGGAGGTAGATAGGGAGCTGAAGAAGCAAATCAGGCAGGTTAGTGGCAAAGGGAATACAGTTACAGTGGGAGATTTCAGCCTACCCGGGGCTGACTGGCAGAGAGTAACTACAGCACACACCAGGGAACAGGTACTGCTGGAGCCTATCCAAGGCCGCTACTTTGTGCAAGGGGTGATGGATCCTATTAAGGAGGTGAACATACTGAACTTGGTGCTAAGAAATGGAGATCAAGTCCAGCGTGTGGTAGTACAGGACCCTCTAGCAGTAAGTGACCACTGCTCATTGTGGTTCCTCCTCAGCTTGGCTCAGTAGGTAGCACATCCACCTCTGGGCCAGAAGGTCATGGGTTCTCATCCCACACCAGGACTGGACTTGCACCTAAAATGCTAGCATCTGAGTGCAGTATTAGGGGGTGCTGTACTGTTAGGGTGTGCCATTCTTCAGATAAGATGTTAAACCAAGGTCTCTTCTACCCATCCTGGTGTTGTCCTGGTGGGTGTCCAGGTGGAAGCAAAAGAACCCAGGACACTCTTCACAAAGAGTAGGGGACATTCCCAGTGTCCTGGCCAACATTCCCCTTCCCATAAACCGGTTCATGCAATTATCCAGGCTGTGTGTAGGTGTTGATGTGAGATATGACTGCCACTATAAATTCAGTCACTTCACTATCAGTCTATCATTTCTTATAAAGTGCTTTGGGATACACTGTGTATGAAATGTGCTATATAAATGCTGATTCTTCTTATTCTTCTTCTTCTTCTCCTCCTTCTTCTTCAACACAAGGAGAGGCTCGGCTAAGACCAGCACAAGAGTGTTGGACTTCAGGAAGGCAGATTTTACCAGAATGGGCAGCATCCTAGAGGGGTATTTAGCTAAAATGAACCCAGGGATGGATACTGAGCAGAAATGGGCAATCATTAGGAAGGGGCTAAATGAGGCCATGAACATGTGTGCCAAATCTCAGAGCAAGCAGTCCAGGTCAAAAAAAAACTACCTGGCTCAGCAAGGAAGTGGAGGGGAAGGTGAGGGAAAAAAGATTGGCCTTCATTAAGTTCAAATATTCTGGGTCTGAGGAGGATAGAGAGGTGTTCACAATGGCATCTAGGGAGGTGGCCAGGTCAGTCAGGGCAGCCAAGGCAGCAAAGGAGCTGAAGTTGACTCAGGGGATCAGAGAGTGGGAAAAGGGGTTCTTTAAATATAAAAGGGAGAAGAGAAGTTATAGGAATGACATTGTTAGAATCAAGAGAGAAGGGGGATCGGTGGAACAAGGGGGAAGATCAGGCAGAGGCACTCAATAAGTATTTCTTCTCAGTGTTCATGAAGGAAAGGGATGGCCCAATACCAAAGGGAGAAAGGGGTCAAGAGTGGAGGGGGACAGAGATAACAGATGGGGTCATCCAAGAGGATAGAGTTCTGAAGGGCCTTAAAGCCTTGCGGGTGGACAAGTCACCAGGACTGGACTGTGTACACCCAATGGTTCTGAAGGAACTGGCAAAGGTGTTGGCAGGCCCTCTGATGGACCTATCAACACCTCCTTGGATATGGGGAATGTACCCATGGACTGGAGGGTGGCTCATGTGATGCCCCTTGACAAGAGTGGACCCAAGGACCAACCAGGCAACTACAGACCGATGATTAACCTGACTTCCATAGTGGGGAAGTTGATGGTGACCATTCTTAGGAAGAACAAAAGGGTTATATTAAATGCACACTGAAAATAGAAAATTGAGTTAAAAATCTACGTTTCGACGTTAGGTCTTCTTCAGGAAATATCTAAAAGAGAAAAAAAAACAAAGTTAGTTTATCTCTTTTAGATATTTCCTGAAGAAGACCTAAGGTCAAAACGTAGATTTTTAACTCTATTTTCTATTTTCAGCTTGCATTTAATAAATCATATCAAATAAAGTTTTAAAACATCTTGTTTTTAATTTTTTTCCTACTATTTAAACATTAGTCATTGTATAATAGGAATAATGCACTCCAGAGTGTGTGTCATGCTGGGATAACATCACTTCTGGGGTGATTAGTCACACTCAGCCTACAGCCTCATACCTAATCACCACAGACGTGACGTTATCCCAGCACGACACACATCCTGTTGTACATTATTCCTTTAGCCACACACAAACAGTTGCATTTTAGCACACTAGCAGTCTATCCCAGCCGAAATGTTATTCTGTGCTACCAAAATGGCATCGCATGCAACAGGTATGAAAACACAGTTTCAGCAGGATTTGAAAAATGATAGCTGTCATGTTCATGAGGTGGTTTTAAAAAAAAAGGCTATGGTGAATGTTTGGGGTAAAAATATTTAAAATTACAAAAGTTATGAGTGAGCGTAGCAAAATTTCAGCTAATGCACATAACTTTGCAATTTTTATATATTTTGACCCTGAATTTTCAACATGGGAATCTTATGACCCCCACCTCATGAGCAAGGGCAGTGAACATTTTCAAATCCTACCTGAAAGGTGATTTTGCCAAGTGACCACCAAATTGTCTTTCGGACTTGATTTCTGAAATTCCACAATCATTGGTCATGAGGTGGGGTCCCAAAAAGGCCATGTTTAAAATGCGAGGTGAAAATATCCAAAAATGTTAAAGTTATGCATCTAAGTTGGAAACCCCATTGAAATACAATGGAATCTGCTTATAACAAACTACTCTATGTAACCCTGTTTTGTACATTATAAGTGGCTGTCAAAAATATCCAAAAAATATGTTTACGTTCCTTTAGTCAATAGTGGCCATGTACAGTCATGTACATTTGCCTATCACTTGAGTGAACAGAGGTGCAGTACTGTATTAACCCTCTTTAAGCCACTGACATATACCGAAAGTAGGAACTGTATGGAAACAAAATTAATTAAATTTACTTGCTTCTCTTCCTTTATGCTGCACACCCACACGCCAGATCTAAAAGCCAAAAAGAACAGCAAATTGCAGACAAGAAGTAGGAGCCAGCACAAACAGTGAACAGAGCCAGTATAGAAAAAATAAAAGTTGAACTCACTGCAGTCATTTCTCTCATGTCTCCATGTCTGCATCTCTGGTCCACTCCTTCACTCTGCAACCCACTTGCAGCCTGCCCAAGCCAAAAGCCCAAAAGCAGCAGAGCATAGAGTAGTTACACAAAAAAAAGTGCTGTGAGCATAGCCACTGCTGTCGCTGCTGTCCTTTCTACTCCTGATCTCTGCCTGTTCTTGATGCTCACCTACCAGATCCAAAAGCCAAAAAGAGCAGCAAAATGCAGACAAAAGTAGAAGTCAGCAGACAGAGTGAACAAAGCCAGTATAGAGAAAATAAAAATTGAACTCACTGCAGTCCTTTCTCTCATGTCTGTATGTCTGCATCTTTGATCTACTCCTCTGCTGGTTCATAACCCACTCGCAGCCCACCTGATCTAAAAACTGAAAACTACAGAAAATAAATTGTGGATGAAAACTAAGAACCAGCATACAGAATGAACAAAGGCAATCCACGCTTAGCCCTCCCGAGCCAAAAGCAACAAAAAGTATAGTGCAGGTACACAGAAAAACAAGGCTGTGAGCAGAGAGTCACTGCTGTCACTGCTGTACTTTCTGCTCACGATCTCTGCCTGCTCTTGACCCGCAACCTGCTTGCAACCCACCTGGCACAGTACAGAGCATAACTCACAAAAATACATAAGAAAACAGGAAATTGATTTGAAATGTAAGCAAACAGCCCAAGAAGGTCTCTAATGCATGTCAGTGAAGTACCTCTCTCTGCTGCTTGCTGCTCACTTTCAGATGGGATGGGGGGGTAGCTGACTTAACCCCTCGACTTAACACCTCATTAAACAGATCACAGCGAGAAACTGAAAATATTAATGAGGACAGTGATCGAAGGGTGGGGGGCACCACTAGACACCAGGGAAAACAAGAATTCTACATATTTCCATTCATATAGAAATTTTCATATGAAGCACATATGAAAAAAGCAGAAGGAAGTCACAAAAAAAGGATTTAAATTAAAAAAAGAAACATTTTACGGTGATTTCTACAACAGTTTTATTTATTTAAATGTTGGTAACGGGGTAGGCCCACTAAGAATTTGACAGTCCCTTTTTCAGGGGCGACTGGGGATTAGTTACATGTAACTAAAGGGGAAAAGAAAACAAATGCTTTTGATTGTACTACAGTATATGATACATTGATCTTGTATTCATGTCACAGAGATAGATATTACTACAGCTGACATAGGCGAGTTTACGTACGAACAGCCTTGTTAGTTACACACATTCATGAGTACTGTAGATAGTAGACATGAATGCAATTCAGTACATTATGTCCTTCCTTACTGTTCCTCCCTTCCCTTTTTCCTGTATCTACATGAGGCATCCCTCTTTAGCAGAGGTGCCTTTATGGGTTGCGGCACCTGCAATGAGACCCACTGCTTAGGTTTAGTTTTTACCCTTTCTTGTACCCCTCAAGAGAGGTGCAGTCCTAGAGCTCTCTGGGGATATTGTTCTAGAGTTTGGGAAGGGTTATTCTAGGTGACCATTGTCCCATAGTTGATCTGGCTCTTGGGAGTTCTAGTAGCTTGAGTTCAGTCGACCTGAGCTCCCTCCTGTTTGCTTTTTGGGCTCATAGATTTCTCAGGCTCGGTGGGGCATCAGGTTGCTGCAATTTGAAAGCTAAGTACAGGGAGGAATAGGTGAGTCTCGCTTCAAGGGGTGCCAGTTTAATGCTTGTAGTACCTTGCAGTGGTGCTCCATTCTTTGCGGCAAAATGTCTGATTCTGTGGTACAGCATACTCAGACACACATGCTCCATTGCCCTCAGTCCTTCAAGCATTGTTGCACCATAGAACAGGATGGGAATTATAGTCCCATTGCTGACCACAATCCTGGTTTCTTTAGTCAAGTAGGAGCTTATTCTGTAGAGGAGCCCAAGATTTTTGTTTACTATTGTTGTTAGGTGGTCTATGTGTTTCCTAAAAGGGATTTCCTGGTCAATGAAAATTCCCAAATACTTGATATTGTCCACCACTTCGAACCCTGTTCCATTTGAGGTAGAGAGCGATAAAAGATTAGCCCAGAGTGGGCCAAGCTTTTTGGGGCCAAAGAGCATGGCTTTGGTCTTTTTGCTGTTTAGAATCAGCCTGTTTGCCTGGAACCAGTCTTCTAGTGTTGAAAAATCTTGTTGCAGCTCTGAGTTAAGTAATTCTGAGTCCTTGCCAGTTCTGAACAGTACTGCATCATCTGTGTATAGCGTGATCTTTGCTCCACTGCAGTGTAGGGGTAGGTTGTTGATGAATAAGGAGAATAACAGAAGGCTTAGGATGGAACCCTGTAGAACTCCATCTGACACTGGCCCCTCATCTGATTTAGTACTGTTCCACTGGACCATTTGCATCAGGCTGTGGAGGTAACTGGAAAGCCATTTTAGGGCCAGTGTGTCAGACCCTAGGCCACCCAGTTGCCCTAGGAGCAGCTTGTGGTTGACTAGGTTGAATGCCTTCATTAGATCAATGACCACTGCTCCAAGGAGTTTGTTTTGGTCCAGAGCTTCATGCACATCAGTGATGAAGCTTACCAGTGCCATATTGGTGCTGTGTCTCTTTCTGAAACCAAGCTGTTGGTCTGTTTGCAGGTTGTTCATTTCCAGGTACTCATTGACCTGTTTGTAGACCACCTTCTCATGTAACTTGCTTAGGGTGCAGAGAATGGAGATTGGTCTGAAATTTTCCATGTCCTCCTGTGGCCTGCTTTTTGGAATTGGGGTCACAAGAGCCACCATCCATAGGGCGGGTACTCTTCCTTCCATCAGGGACCTGTTGAATAGCCGGGTTATTGGTACTTCAGTGATGGGGGATGCAATCTTCAACAGTTTAGGTTCAAGGTTGTCATGGCCTGCCACACCTTCTGGTTTTATGCCCTTGAGCAGCGTCAGTACCTCTCCTACCGATGTAAGTTTTAGGTGGAATTCAGGGCCCTGCGGGGGGGGGGTATCTTGATTCTCTGGGCTTTCCTGGCCTTGGTTGGGATTGCTGGGTTTGTACTGCTGTAGGTCCAAGAAGAAGTTGTTAAAGGTATTTACCGTGTCTTTTGGGGTGGTGAGAGGTGTCCTGTTGACCTTTATTTCCTTGTCACCCTGCTTTTTTTTTGCCTTTTAGGAAAGAGTTGATATGACCCCAGAATTTCCTTGGAACAAACAGGTTTCTGGATTGCAGAGTGTGCAAGTAATTCTTTTTGGCTTTTTTGAGCTCCCTCTTGCAGATGTTTCTGGCTTCCCAGTATTTAACCCAGTCCTGATGCAGATTTGTAACTTTATATTTGCCCCATAATTTGTCCCTTTCTTTCATGATGCCCTTCAGATCTGGGTTAAGCGATCTGACATCCTGGCCCTTGACCCTGATCTTTTTTAGTGGTGCATGTTTATTGTCCACCGATAGGAAGTGACCGGTAAAACTCTCCAGGCTTTGTCTATGGTTGGGGTGTTGAGAGTCTGGGCCCAGTCCACTTCTGACAGGGATTTCAAAAAGACCCCTTTGTGCAATGCAGGATAGTTTCTGGACCAGAAAGTCCTTGGTGGTTTTTGGGGTGGCTATTTTTCCACACCAGAAAGACTGGTGTATGGTCACTGAGGGAGTCTGCGCATGTTCCAACTATTTTGGTTCTGTAAGGATTGGATGCTAGCACCCAGTCAAGGGTGGTATGGTTTTCTGTTTTATGGTTGAACCGTATAGGTTCATTTATTAGTTGGGTTAATTATGCTCCTTCTAGGCTGTCTTTTACTTCACCCTTTAGCTTAGCACACCAGTTAAGGTTAAAGTCCCCCAGTATAATCTTTTCTTTGCCAGGGATGTTTAGGACGGTGTCAGTGAGTATTTTCAAGGCTCCCATTGCTTTCTTTGGGGTGTTGTATACACATCCAATTACAAGAGGCTTTGTTCCCCCTAGGAGGAGTTGTGTGAATACTGCTTTGCAGCCCTCTCTTTCAAGATCGGGGTAGTTATCTGGGTAGCTTTGAGTTGGGATTTTACATAGAGGAGGACTCCTCTGCATTTCTTACCTTTCCTGTCTTTCCTAAGCATATTGAACCCCTGTAATTCCACCTCGTGCAGAAGAATATTGGACTTTAGCCAGGTTTCTGAGATGGCAATTATGTCTGGAGAGTAGAGGCTAGCCCAAGCTTCAAGTTAGTGCACTTTGGGTCTGAGGCTGTTGATGTTCATGTGTACTAGGTTCAGTCCTTTCACGTTAACCCACTTGGGCACAGTGGGCATGAGGTTTGGTATATTTGTTCCATGGAGGCCCGGGTTATGTTTGACATCCCCCACCATTAGTAGCAGCAGGCTTGGGAGAAATGTCAGGTATTTGGTTAGTATGTGAGAGGGGAAATTTTTCCTGCAGGCCATGATGTACCTCAATGCGTTCAGGAACAGACCCCTCTCTACCAGCATGTGTATTGTTATCACACATGTTCTAAAGCAGAACTAAGTTGCATTCTTGATGTAGTAATATTAAACCATGCAGATAGTTATATTCAGGGATATGTAATTTAATAATCTTGACCAAGGTACCAAGAGTCAAATGATGAAAAATAATCAAATCCACAGGAAATGGTGAACTACTGGGAACCAGTAAACTGTTTTTAAGATAAGATGGAGATTAGTGCCCAAGAGGTGGATAAGCAGAAAAGGGGCAAAATTCAGCAGAAGGGCAGACAGCAAGGAGAACCAGGGATAAATGACAACCAAGGAAGGGGCTGGAGTAGAACAGTGAAGCAGTCTAGGGAGGTCAAATCATGGAAAGCCATGTGTGCAAATGCCAGTAGCCTTAGCAACAAGACGGAAGATCTGGAGGCTGTCATGGTACAGTCAGACCTGGACATTGTGGCCATCACTGAAACCTGGTGTAATGATAACCATGACTGGGAGATGGCCATACCTGGCCAAACATATTCAGAAGAGACAGAGCAGGCAGGAAGGGAGGAGGAGTGGCACTGTATGTGAAAAATGACATAAGGGCCACAGAGATCCAGGAGGAACAAAATGGGGAAAGATACTGTGGGTTAAGCTGGAAAGGAAAATGGGGACAGCCATCCACACAGGTGTGGTCTATAGACCACCAGCCCAGGAGGAAGAAACAGATAGGGAGCTGATGCTAGCTATCCAAAGGATGGCAGACAAGGGTGAGGTAGTACTGGTTGGAGACTTCAATATTCCTGACGTGGACTGGAGCATCCCAGTAGCAGTATCAACTAGGAGCAGATTTATCCTGGACTCCCTTCAGGGTGCCTTCCTCAAGCAACTGGACATGGAACCAACTCAGCAGAAGGCAATACTGGACCTTGTGCTCACAAACAGGGACAGTGTGATGGGGGTAACAGTGGGGGAGCACCTGGGTAACAGTGACCACCAGTCATTGTGGTTTGAAATCACAGAAAGAGCAGAACCAAACCACACAAAAACACGTATCCTGGATTTTAGGGGGCAGACTTTGGGAAAATGGGAGACACTTGAAAGAGGCATTAAGGAATGGGACAGGAATCAGGGGTTGAGGAACAGGGCAGTATTTAAAATGGGGATTATAAGAACAACAGAATTATGCATTAAGCAGGTTAGCAAGAGGAAAAGGAAGAGGAGACCATTATGGTTTTCCAAAGAGGTAGCAAAGAAAGTGAAAGCCAAAAGATTGCATTCAGGCAATACAAAAGACACAGGCAGAAGGGGATAGGAGAAGTACCAGGAGAAGCAAGGGAGGCAGGGAAGTCAGTAAGGAAGCCAAAGCTCAGACAGAAGAACACATTGCAAAATCAGTGGGTAAAGGGACAAAACCTTTTACAGGTACATAAGTGAAAAAGAAAGACAAAGGGAGGGATAGTGAGACTGAAGGGGAGGATGGGAGCGCGTGGAGGATGACAACAGTAAAGCTGACATATTGAACAGGTATTTCTGCTCAGTCTTTACTGAGAAAGAGGGGTAATGGGTCTGAAGGGAGTACAAGGGTGAGAATGGTGCAGAAATGGACACAAGTCCCTTTACACGAGAAAGGGTCCTGAAGGAACTGGAAGTAATAAGAGTGATAAAGCAATGGGGCCAGGCAGGGTGCACCCAGGGTCCTTAAAGAACTAAGAGAGGTGGTGGCTGAACTTCTGGCTATCCTGTTATCTGATCACTGGAAACAGGGAGGTACCCAAAGACTGGAGGACAGCAGATGTAGTCCCCTTATACAAAAGTGGGAACAAAGAGGAAGCAGAGAACTACAGACCAGTCAGCCTCACCTCGGTAGTGGGAAGATCATGGAAGCACTACTGAAGGAGAGATTGGTGGAACATCTGGTTGTCAATGGACTACAGGACCCAAGACAGCATGGTTTCACCAGGGGAGTCATGTCAGACCAACCTCATTGAATTTTGACTGGGTGACTAGGGAGGTGGATCAGGGGAGGGCAGTGGACATGGCCTATCTGGACTTCAGCAAGGCCTTTGACACTGTGCCACATAGAAGACTATTACACAAACTGGGGAATATGGTTGTGGGCAGGACAGTAGTGCGGTGGGTAGGTAACTGGCTGGGTGGCAGGACACAGAGGGTGGTGGTAAATGGCTGTCACTCCACAGAGGGAAGAGTGACCAGTGGGGTACCACAGGGATCAGTGCTGGGACCGGTCCTATTCAACATCTTCATCAGTGACATTGTGCAGGATCTAGAAGGCAGAATTTCACTGTTCGCTGATGACACAAAGCTCTGTAACAGAGTAGACACACCAGAGGGTGTAGACAGAATGAGAAGCGACCTGCAGAAACTTGAATGGTCAGGGGGTTTGGCATTTCAAATTTAATGCAAAGAAGTGCAAGATAATGCATATGGGGCACAAAAACCCTGGCACAATATATCAGTTGGGGGGGTGAGGATATAGCATGCACCAAGCAGGAAAGAGATCTTGGGGTTATCATCTCTGATGACCTCAAGGTAGGGAAACAGTGTGACAAGGCAGCAGGTAAAGCAAATAGGATGCTGGGATGTATAGGCAGGGGCATCACCAGCAGGAAAAGGGAGGTCATAATTCCACTATACAAGACACTAGTGAGGCCCCACCTGGAGTACAGTGTACAGTCCTGGAGACCATACCTACGTAAGGACATAGACAGGGTAGAGAAGGTTCAGAGGAGGGCAACAAAGATGGTGCATGGATTGCATCACAAGTCCTATGAAGACAGGTTGAAGGAACTGAACATGTACTCCCTGGAGGAGAGAAGGGAGAGAGGGGATAGGATAGAGACATACAAGTATCTTACAGGGAGGAACAGGGTGCAGGAAAACACTATTTTTAAGCGAAAAAGATGTTCCAGGACTAGAGGGCATGGGATGAAGTTGGAGGGAGGACGATTCAGAGGAAACATGAGAAAGAATTTCTTCACAGAACGGGTGGTGGACAAGTGGAACACCCTGCCAGAGGAAGTGGTGGGGGATGAAACAATCACGGGATTTAAGAATGCATGGGATAGACATAAAGGAATTCTAGAGGTCAGGGGTAAGGGGAAACAGACTTCTAGGAAAACAAACTGAACTTACAAACTCAAATGGGCAGACTGGTGGGCCATAGGCCCTTATCTGCTGACACTGTCTATGTATCTATGTATTGTAGATCAAAGACCCAGAATGTGTTACATTCCTGAAGGTGATGAACACTGGCTTGTGGCATATACAGGATATAAAAATATTTTGCTAATGTCTTCCCTTTGTTCTCCAAAATAGTTGTGAATAGACCTCAAAGACAAGCACAGATCCCGTAAGAACAAGTCAGACGGAAATGTGGATTCAGTGCAACACTCCACAGCTCAGAACTTGTGAAACAGATTTACTGACCTTACTTTTGCTTTTGATGGCTTCCAAAAAAAGTTGATTTATGATGAGAATGCCAATACCTGGTGGTGATGTTTTGCACTTTCTTGGAGGAAATGTTCATTGAAGTCATGTCCAAGAACGGTCCAGTTCTCCAGGCAGAAACACATAAAAATCCACAAAACTAAACAACTGACAGAGAAGAACACAAACAACCAGCCACTTCAGGCTCATCACATGAATACAGAAACCATGTAATGGAGTCCCAATGATGCCTTGTTCTTTCTCCAGGATGTTATTTTTGTGAGTTTTGAATGTTTATTTTTATCCAAGATTATATTGTTTAGTTTTTTTGTTGACCGGGAAAGGAGGACTAGACAATTCTGCCTGTTTTCAGCATTGTTCCAGTGGAGGGGGATACAGATGGATGCCAACTGACATTGCATAAGCAAAACACATGCATTAAAACTGTAGCTTATAGCATGAAAAATAAAGACCCACAGGATAGTGCGTCTGCAATCAGAGACTTAAATAAATAAATGAATAAAGAAATACATACATACATAAATAAAATAAATTATTTTCATAAGTTGAAAACCCATAAGCAATTGGACACCATGCCATACAATGGGCATGCGTGGCCAAATGAAACATAGAAACATAGAATTTGATGGCAGATAAGGACCACTTGGGCCACCCAGTCTGCCCATTTCCCTAACTGATGGATAAGCTGCAGATTCTAGTTAATCAACAGCTTACTTCCTCCTACCTCCCACTAGAATTGCTTTATGCCTGTCACATTGAATTTTCCCACTGTTCCTGACTACACAACCTTCTCAGGAAGGCTGTTCCATGCTTCCACAACTCTCTCTCTCTCTCTCCATGAAAAAATACTTTCTCACATTACCTCTGAGCTGTCCCCCCCTCTATCTTCAAATTGTGCCCCCTTGTTCTTGCACATCTCTTCTTCTGAAAGATACTACCCTCTTGTACCCTGTTAATTCCCTTGAGATACTTGAAAGTTTCTATCCTGTCCCCTCTCTCCTTCCTTTCCTCAAGGGTATTCATATTAAGCTGCTTTAGTCTCTCCTCGTATGTATTCTGGTGCAGACCTTACACCATTTTGGTTGCCCTCCTCTGAACAGCCCCCACTCTGTCTATGTCTTTGTGGAGATGGGGTCTCCAGAATTGCACGCAGTACTCCAGATGGGGTCTCACTAACTGTCTGTAGAGAGGGATAACAACTTCCTGTTTTCTACTGTTGATGCCTCCCAATGCACCCCAGTATCCCCCAGCCCTCCTTACTGCCTTCTCACTTGCTTGCCCACCTTTAGGTCATCTGATATAATTACTCCTAGGTCTCTTTCGATTTTTGTTGTTGTTATTAACTCACCCCCCACTGTGTACTCTTTCCCTGTGTTTTTGTTTCCCAGATGCATTACCTTGTACTTCTTTGCATTGAATCTGAGCTGCCACATATTTGACCATTCCTCCAACCTCCCTTTTCATTCTTTCCACCCCACCTTGTGTATCAACCCTGTTGCAGATCTTTGTGTCATCTGCAAAGAGACATACCTTTCCTTCCAGGTGCTCTCCAATGTTACTTATAAAGATATTAATGAACCACAACATTTTAATTAGATAATTGATTGCTGAGGCATTTGTAAAATGAACATGCCCATATCATGGAGGCTAGGACTATCAATCAGTATGGGAGAAGGTGCAGCTGATTTTCCACCCACTCAACAACATCAAACAGCAGGCCTTTACTTTTTGTCTTGATTTAACCCTTTCATGAGTAAACCTTTTTTTGGGGAGTACAAAATGAGAAATACCCTGGATCTGACCCACATTACTTAACAGGAAAACATAGTCCCTCCATGACACAACAGTAAATGTCGCTCACCAGTTTTAAACTCTATATAAATATTGTATCTGATTAGACAAGCCAATAAAGAACAAAAAAGTCTGTGAAAAGTAACCTGTAAAGCTGCTTTGTTGACAGAATGACCATCTCCGCACTTATATAGTGGTGTGTGTGTGTGTGTGTGCATGCGTGTGTGTGTGTGTGTGTGTGTGTGTGTGTGTGTACAGTAGCTCTACTCTTATTACACTATTCCTGGATAGTATATTAAATGTATCATTCAACATGCTTACTATATATTTATTTACTGAAAATGTTTCACCGGGAAAGGCACACTGAGCAAAAAGATGCTTGTCTCCCGGTGCAACCTGGGGGGAGGGGTTACAGAGGAGGCGGGTATACATACATAGTTGAGTTTAGCAGCAGAGCAATACAGATAATGAACATATTTGGAGGGCTTACATTTGAACTTGTGCATAAGGAGAACAGTACAGAACATGATCATCAAGGACAGGGTACAAATATCATGGGTACAAGTCAAGGCAAGAACAAGTACAGTACATGAACATCAAGGACAGAATATACATATCATGGGTTCACAACGAGGCAACAGATGAATTACATAAGTGCCAGTAACCGATCTAGAGAGCCAATAGCAGAACTTGAGTGCCAGGAGCAGAACTTGAGCTGCAGCGAGATGCACCAAGTTGACAGTAGGAGTTGGAGAGCGAAGATGGGTGGTAGCAGAGGAGTGGGCAAGTAAGCATTAGGTGTGTAGGGAGGGTTTAGGTGAGGTGGGAGGGAAGGAGAAAGGAGTTAGTAGCTGTGAGTAGGGCTGAAGAGCATATGTTAATTAGGAAAGGGGAGATGTTAGGAAGGAGAAGAGTGAGTAAGAGTGAGAGTGTAAGTGCGTAGGTCAGTTATATAAACCAGACATTAGGCGATGGCCAAGCCGCTGGTCAGGCACTAAGGGGCGATGGCGGAAGAGAAGCTATCAAAAAGGGGGGGAGGTCAGGGGCAGTTGCAATTTGGTGCAAGGAAGTTAGTGAGGGCAGAGAATAGGGAGTGTTTGGATGAAGAATGGCGGATCTGGGCCAGCAGGCCATTCCAGAGTTTGGGGAAGAGGTAGGAGAAGGCTGACTGGCCAGCGGTGGTCCTTCAGTGGGGGATGACTAATGGCCTAGTGTCAGTGGACCTGAGGGTGTGGGTGGGGGTAGGTGGGGAAGATAGGTAGGATACGAGGTAGGGCGGGAGGGAGCCGAGCCAGAAGTCGGAAGCAAATTTAACACTATGAATTAGGTGCCGGTTACACAGGGATGGCAGGGTTAGCGAACGGTAGAGCTCACAGTGATGTGAGTGGGGGGGCATCGAGGGCAAAGCGGCAGAACGCATTAAAGAGGGGGTCTAATCTGGCAAGGGTGGTCTTAGGGGCGGAACTGTAGATGACATCACAGTAGTCGAAGGTGGGTAGAATCATTTTCAGGACTAAATCACATCTGACAGGTAGCGGGAGACAAGTGCAGTTCCTGTAGAGGGCTCCAAGATTTGGGCACAGTTTCGAAATGATGGCATCTATGTGTGTAGAAAAGGAGAGGTGGCAATTGAGCCAAACCCCCAGATACCTGAAGGAGGGCACTTTATCAAGGATGGTGTTGTTTAGGGTGTGGAAGATCAGAGGGGGGTAAGTTTGGATAGAAGCTGTCTAGTGCCGAAAGACATAGAGATGGTGTTCTTGGCATTTAGAAAGAGTTGGTTGGTATTGAACCAGTGTTGGATTTTGTTGAAATCCGTTTGCAGTTTGGAAGTGAGTTCTTCGTGAGTCTGGCTGGAGGTAAAGAGGACCGTGTTGTCTGCATACATGTGGATCACAGTAGAGGAGCAAGAATTAGGCAGATCATTTAGAAGGATGGAGAAGAGGATAGGGCCAAGAACTGAGCCTTGGGGAATGCTGGTGGTGATGAGCGGGGAGGTGTGGTCAGCTATTTTAGTGGATTGGGTTCTATTTAGTAGGTAGGCACTGAACCAGTTTGTGGCGGACGCTGCTAAACCAGCCCCTGATAGGCAGGATAGTAGGTGAGAGTGTGATACCATGTGGGGTTTCTTGCATCCTGAAGGGGTGAAGGCATTGGCTGTCCAATCTCCCTCCCACCCACCCACTGATCCCCCTAGCCCAACTCACACCCCTGGTGTGCTTTTTTCATCTTACTAATATACTGCAAAACTATGAATTACACAGGTACGATGGTGTGCCTAAACTAAAAACTAAGTCCAAATTATTTTTCCATATGAAGCCATCCTTTTGTCATGTGGACCAATTCTTTATTAGTATGTCCAGATGAAAAAAGGAAATCTGCTCACAGAAAAGGATTTTCAAATGTTAAATACTTTTACAGTATGGTTAATTTTTCTAGAAACTAATTGCAGAATCCACCTAACAGGATCCTGATTAGGAAGATATGTGTGTCGGTGTGTGCATGATGTCATTTTTGTGGGTTTGAATTTTTTTTTTAACTGAAACAAGATTGTGACCATACCAAAAAGTATTTTTTCTCATGAAAAATGATTACCCCCATACCAAAAAGGATCTTTTTTAGTATGGACCAAATTCTTTTTCCAGTTCCAAGTAGCTATCCTAAAGACTGTACCAAGCATACTCAGAACTGAAATTTTAAAATGTAATAACTTTGGAATGGATCAATATGTTTTCATTAACCCTGTGAAAAGTGTATTATTTATTTATTTGAAAAGTTTCACCAGGAAAGGCATACTGAGCTACAATAGCTAATTTCCAGATGCATCCTGGGGGGAGGGGAATAGATAGGAGATAAAAAATGCAAGACACATAACATTACATAGTGATATACAAATAAAACAGTACATGTCATCAATTGGGAACAGTTAAGAATATCCAGTTACAAAAACAAACTTGAAAAGCTTGATTTTTACATTTACTGTACAGAGAACCAAATCACATATTTATGCACAGTGCTAAGCTGTACATTTTCAGGACTGAAACTTACAGGGAACATGCTAGAACCAACAGGTATTAGATGATCAGAACTGTCACAGGGGTGTGAGTTGGGCTAGGGGGGATCAGTGGGTGGATGGGAGGGAGATTGGACATCCAATGTCTTCACCCCTTCAGGATGCAAGAACCCCACAAGTGGTAGACAGGAATTGGCATGGAGAATTAGTTAACCAAGATAGTCTGAGCATTGTTGAAAGGAGGAGAGTAGACCTGGGGGGGAGGTAGGGGGTCAGGGGCAATTGCTAGAGGGAGTTATGTGATGTCAGAGAAGGAGGGATAGGGAGTAGGTGACTAAGAGGAGTTGATGTCTAAAGAGAGGGCATTCCAGATACTTGGGAAGTGATAAGAGAAGGTGTCTCACCCTGAAGTGGTATATGAGAGGGGGGGGAGTATGAGAGCCCTGTGGGTGGAGTTGCAAGGGAGTAGGGGTGGGTGGGACAGAGATGAGGAGTGCAGGTAGGGAGGTAGAAAGCTAAGCCAGTACTTCCCAATTAAAGAAACGCTATGGGCAAGGCATCTGGCACCAAGAGATGGAAAGGAGAGCAAGGTGTAAGGGTCACAGTAGTGAGTATGAGGTGGACAGCTGAAAGTGAAGTGGCAGAAGGAGTTGAATAGTGTGTTCATTCTGGAAAGGGTGAATTTGGGGGCAGAGTTGTAAACTATGTCTCCGAAGTCAAAGATAGGGGGACTAATCTTTTGGACGATCTCTTTGCTGGCTTGATGGGGAAGGAAGCTGCAGTGTCAATACAGAGCACCGAGTTTGGGGAATAGCTAATATGGATGGCATCCACATACACCCCCGTAGTCAAGGTTCTTGTCGAGCCATAGCCTGAGGTATTTGAAAGAGGAGACATCTTCCAGTACACAACCATTGAGGGTAAGGATGGATTGAGTGGCATCAAGCCTGGTGAGCCTTTGTCTAGTGCTAAAGGTCATAGATACTGTCTTTTTGGCATTTAGGGATAGTTGATTTATGTGAAACTGGCCCTGGACATTGTTGAAGTCCAGTGGAAGGCTGGTCACCAACTCTGAGGGGGAAGTACTGGAGGTAAACAAAATGGTGCCATCTGTGTACATGTGGATACTAACAGATGAGAAGGCATCAAGCAGTTCATTCAGGAATATGGAAAATAGTATTGGACCAAGTACCAAGCCTTGGAGGACACCAGTGTTGATTGGGGGAGGGGGGAGTTGCCAACTCTGACAGACTGAGACCTGCACATGAGCAAGGACTGGAACCAGCGAGTGGTGGATTCTGAGAGGCCCGCTACAGTCAACTTGCTGAGGGGAAGGGAATGGGCAACAGTGTTGAAGGTTTTGGTCAGATCGACAAAGATGGCAGAGGTGATGCATCCCTGATCCATGCCTGAGAGAATGGAGTCAGTTAGCTGAAGAAGAGAGGTGGTGATGGAGTGAGCATTTTGGAACCCAGACTGGTAAGATGCAAGGAAGGTGTGTTGGGGACAAGGTGCCTTGCGACCTTACCATTTACTTCCGGGTTGGGCCACATAAAACGCCGACTTCTCGACGAGCACGGTGCTAAACCAAACTACTGCTGATAGTGGTTTAGGCTGCACCACTCGTATCTACACAACACTGTTTTTATACAATATCTGTGTGCTTGATGAAACATTGTGTGTTTGAGCCCTAGTACCTCATTGTAAGGTGCCTGGTAGAGAGTCAGTAGGCATATCTTTACAATGTGCACTACAGACTAGAGACATTGATTGTGCATCACTGGGGCCTGTATTAATTTGCCTTGTGGGGCAGATATATTTACACTCGGGGGCCTGTTATACTTTTAAAATATTTTAATACAGTGTTTGGGGACAAGGTGCCTTTTGACCTTACCATTTACTTACGGTTTCAACTACATAAAATGCCGAGTTCTCGGTGAGCAGGACGAGCCTATTAGGGCGCGTGTGGTGCCGTGCGCGGAGATGCGCATGTATGAGCATGTTCTGTGTGTTCAGTGGTAGAAGCAGGAGTAGGAGCTGTAAGTAAGCATACCCATAGTGGTTTATTATATGTGTGGTTACACCCCTGTGCTTCATTTAAACTTACCTTAGCAAAAGTGTTGGGTCGAACTTTTGTTTTGCTTGTGATATTAATATGGCCACCCCTATTAGTTCCATGGTTATTTCTAGTGGCTATATTTTATACAGTATGTCAAATGTACTGCCCTAAAGAAGGTATGGAGGCAGTGCAGGAGTTTATTTGCACAAAATGTGTTGAAAATAATTCTTTAAGACAGGCTGTCGCTATGTTTAATATCAGGTTATATGAACTTCAAAATAGTCAGATCCAAATGCAGACCAGATTCCAGGTATTAAATCAGGCTCCTCCTAGTGATCTAGTTGTCCATTACAGTGCTACCTGTAAATCTCTATCCCTGTCTCTCTCTGCCAATACCAGTAATTATCCATGTATTACCCCACCGATTACATCTAGTGGAAATACTAAAAAATGTTCAAGGGATAGTTATAGTATTGATAATCCTGATGATCATTGGTATGATGTACATAGTAAGCGTACACATAAAAAAAGTTGTAAGGCCTCACAGTTTTCTTTGATCACAAGTAATACAGAAGGTTTTCACTTTTAAATGATCTTGAGGCCTCAAGCAGGGCAGCAGTTTCATCGGATGTTACCCGTTTATTTAATAAATTCGGTCCCCTTAAGTAATTCAAGTGAGTCTCTTATTATTAGTTGTCCTGGTACCCTTGGTTCTTGCCCTGTACCCTCTAACATTCCACTCATCCCATTAGGGGTTGTGCCCATGGATTTGAATCAGGATATTGAGCCATGTCCAGCTCCCAGAGATACCCCTTCCACTTTTTTGTTCTACTCAAAGGCAGGTGTTTGTCATAGGAGATTCTATGATTAAACACCTGGATAGATACATATGTGATTCAGATAAAGCTAATCTGACATGTTCCAGCTTTTGTGGTGCCAGAATTCATGATATTTAAAAAATGGTGCGCAATATACTAGCAGGTGGTGGTTGTAACCCATTGGTAATTTTACATGTTGGCACACACGACTTCCTATCTTCAACCCTTTTGAATATTAAAAAGGACCTTGTAGCTCTGTCAAATTTATTGGTGGACACTGGATGTGAGATAGCCTTCTCTGAAGTCTTACCAGTACCCAGAGCCTCTGTCAAATTTAACACTACAATACACGCTTTTAATAATTGCCTCCATATGAGATGTCTGAGGCAGAGTCAAGTATGTCTCACTCATTGGGAAGAATTTGCTTGTAGATCTGATTTATTTTGCAGAGACAGTCTTCATTTAAGCTGCAAGGGTAACATTTTACTGGGTGAACATATCCTAAAATATATTACCTAGCATTTAAACTGCTTGATTTTGGGGAGAGTGTAGTTCCTCCCCATGAGACATTCCTGGTAAAAGATAATAAGCACGCTAAGCCATTTGATATGACATGTCTATATTTCAATGTTAGAAGCCTTAATAATAAATTTGATGAGCTCAGGGCAACTATTAATTCAAAACATTTTGATGCTGTGTTAATTACAGAAACCTGGGGGGATGATAAATCCAGTTGGGATTTCTCTTTACCTGGATTTACCTCACTTAATTTTAATACACCTAATAGGAAGGGGGGTTGGGTAGCAATTTTTGTAAAAAATGCTTTACAGGTAGTGGATATTTCTATTAAGGTTAAAAACCCTTCTTGTACCTCAGAATCTGTTTAGATTAAACTAATATTGAATAAAAACCAGTATATAATTTTGGGAGTTTGTTATCGTCCTCCTAGTACATCTATTGAACTCTTGGTTACAGTAATTAATGAAATACATACAGCTTGTACATTAGGTGATATCATACTTACAGGTGACTTTAATCAGGGAGATGTTGATTTGTTAGAGTTAAAAGCCACTACTAGCACAGGAAATAAATTGATTAATCTTTGCCAACAATGTAATCTTATGCAGGGGGTGAATTTACCTACTAGGGGTAATACAATTCTTGATCTAGTGTTTTATAGCAAGAATCTGATAATAACTTTGCTGTATCTGCTCCTATTGGAAACAGTGATCACTGTTCCATTAGCTTTAGCTTAAAACACCATATACCCCTAATGTTCAACAACTCTATAGTGTATATGAATGATAAAGCTGATATTTCTAAAATTAAAATAGGGCTAGATGGGGTGGATTGGGAGTTTTTATTTAACTCTGTGGGGTTTGAGGAGTACTTCCATACACTTTGTAATACTATTATTTGTCTACGTGATTGTCATAGGATAAAATCTGAATCTAGAAATCCAAAACCAAAATGAATGAATAAGACAATATAGAAACTAATAAAAAAGAAAGGAATATGTTATTCAGTTTATAAAAAATCACCATCCGCAACGAATTGGAGAATATTCTTAAATATTCAAAAAAAATGTAAGAACTGTATACGAAGAGCAAAAAAAACTTGGGAGGAGAGATTAGCCTCTAATGCAAGTAAAAACAACAGCAAATCCTTCTATGTATGCATAAACTCCCCAAAAAAGCCTCAGTGTCAGGTAGGCCCACTTACGGATAATGGTATCTTAATACATGACTCTTTTGATATGGCAAATCTATTTAACATCAAGTTTTGCAATATATTTAAAAAAATCTATGTATAAGTATTACTAAGAAATCTTTGGACTGTCCAATTACTATCTCTATTTCAAATGTTCATACAAAATTGTTATTACAAAAAGGGAAAACTAATGTTTCACCAGATAATGTTCTTGGTCATCTGTTGTATCTATTGGCCGATAGCATGGCGTAGCCCCTTAAGTTTTTGTATGAACATTGTATTAATTATAACTTTGTTCCTAACATTTGGAAAACTGCATATGTCATACCCATTCCCAAAAAAGGCCCTAGGAACAACTGGGAAAACTATAGACCCATCAGCTTAACCTCCCCCATGTGTAAGATATTGGAATGTTTGATCAAGGATTTAATTTCCCCTAGCCTAATTGTATCTGATATTGAATAACATTGTTTTAGAAAAGGTCATAGTTGTCTGACCAATTTGTTATGTTTTTATGAGGATGTTAGTTTAAATCTCAACAATAAATTACAGTATGATGTGATCTACATTGATTTTTAGTAAGGCTTTTGAACTTCTTCCCCATTGGGCATTGTTGCAAAAGCTTTATTCCTTTGCACTAAATTTTAATATTATCACATGGATAACCAATTGGCTGATGGATAGATCTCAGCAAGTTTTGATTAATGGACTATGTTCCAATATTTGTGCTGTCACTAGTGGCGTGCCCATGGTTCTGTTTTGGGCCCCTGTCTTTTTCAGCTATTTATCACTGATATTATAAGACTATGCAGTTCTAACACTATCAAGTATGTGGACGATATAAAAATTGGTGGTCAATTCAGAACAAATAAATGTTTTCCAGCATGATTTGGACCTAGTGTCAGCATGGATCTATAAATGGGGTATGAAAGTGAACTACAACAAATGTAGGACGATGCATTTTGGAAATAATAATCCATCTCATGTCTATACATTGGCTAATATAGCATTGACTTCTACACACAGAGAGAAGGATATGGGGGTCCTGTTATCTGAGGATTTTCTCCCTAACTCCCAGATTAACGAGGTTATCCTTAGGGCAAACAGGATTATTTGGTCCATTAAGAGGAATATTAGATCTAGAAATAGAAATGTCTTCATGACACTTTATAAAGCCTACGTATGCACCCATTTAGATTTTTCCTCCCAGCTTTGGTCCCATATAAGAAACAGGATATCACTATACTTGAAAGGGTGCAAAGAGGATTTACTAAATTGGTTCATGGGTTGAGAAATACCTCTTCTGAGGACAGACTACTATCCTTGAATTTGATGCCTCTTTCTACCAGGCATTTAAGGGGGACCTACTGTTGTTGTATATCATGAAAGATCCTTACTTATTGACTTGTCTTCTGTTTATGTTTAGAGAAGACTTCTATGATCTCAGAGGTCACCCCCTTCAGTTACAATGTAGAAGAAATGTTTACCTCATAAATACTATTTTACACTTTGTGTTACTAAACCATAGAATGCACTACCTCTTGATGTGATTATTAGCATTTCCAAAGAAATGTTTATGTCTCGATTGGATAAATTCATTTTGTCTGGTTTTTGCTTTTGTTAGTATTAATTCAGGAGTAAATACGAGCCTTTGGCTCTCTGGCTCTTTAATGTTCTTAGTATGAATCTTAGTATGAAAGGAGAGAGCAGTGCCAGAGTCATATGCTCTTGAAGATTAGCTAGGATTGGGAGCAGGGATATAGGGCAGATGTTACTGGGGTTGGAGCAGTCACCACCCCTTGGAAGGGGGACAACAGTGGTGACCTTCCAGGTGTTAGGAATGGTGGTAAGTAAAATGTATAGGTTCAAGAGAGTTGCTAGAGGGTAGGTTATAGCATATGCTGAGAGGTGAAGCAGCTTTGGGTCTAGTCCATTGGGGCTTTTGCCTTTGTGAGGATTTAAGACTAATAAAGCACACACTGTAGGGTATCATTGGGGGAGATAGGATGGAAGGAAAAGCATGAGGAAGAAGGGATACTAGCAGAAGGGGTTGGTGAGGGGGCAATGAGGGTAGGGAGGCAAGAAGGGAGGAGGTACAGGTGGTGAAGAAGTTGTTGAATTCAGCCACCTCAGGGGGTGGATCAGAGGTGGTGAGGTCACCTCCCTTTATGACAGGAAGGGGAGGTTGGGTGGGAGAGAAGCATGAACAACCTTCCAGAATTTGGAGGGACTGTTAAGGTTTTCATGAAAGGAGGATTTGAAATATTCAGCATTTTCAATGGGGATAGCCCTGGTGCAAGCATTGCAGAGGGAATGATACTTAAGCAAATCCTTAAGAGCTCCAGAAGCTTTCTGAACCAACTATGCCTAGTCATGAGCATGCTGACAGGCTAGCAGCTCAGCCAATACTCCTGGAAAGTGAGTTCCACAAACTCTTGTCTTCCTAATTAGGGCATGCCAGTCCCAAGCATTCAGGAAATGGGAGCTGAAGTAGCTCAGGGTTAAGTTGACTGAGGAAGCAGTGGCAATGGGTGACCAGTCAGTACTGGTAAGTTCATTGTGAAGGGAGGACAGGTCGAGGGATCTGAAGGAGTGAAGGTTGAGAATAATTGGTGTGGTTTTGGTCCGATGGGTTTTTTGTATGTAGTATACCATATGGTGATCAATGAGTGCATTCGGTAATATACCTAAGGAGACAACCCAGTGAGGGTGAGACACTAGTACCCAGTCTATTAGGGTGTGTTTGCCTGATTTGAGATTTAGTCATGTAAGATCAGTGATGAGTTACTTTAGATTTAAGGAGGAGATTAGATTGCAGATTTTGTGCTGGACAGCCAATCAATGTTGAAGAGGGAACAAAAGGTGCAATGAGGACATTGATAGACAAAACATGGAGTCAAAGGTAAATATTCAGGCTAGCCAGGTGGGGAAGGGGTGGTGGAGACCATGCAGTCCGAATACCACATCCAGTCCACCTCACTGACCCTAGGAAACCTCATATCAGACCGCAGAATGAACCCTACAAACAATGCATTAATAACTCTTTAAAATATATGTAACATAGGAACTGGCTAAAACAGATAGATCCCTTAAAACTCCAAAGAGTCTCAACCTTCTTGATGCAACTAGAAAAAGAACCCTTGACTCAAAAACAATCAATACAGTCCCTCCAATCAAATAATCCCTCAGTGAGTAAGTTAAAGTTCTGTAAGCACAATTCAGCCCTCACTGAAAATCCCCTAAGCTGTACCTTCTCCGGTATCTGTTCAATGGGGGGGGGGCAGGGAGAGCACCAAGAGCATACTCTTAACCATCTTCTGGCTGTGCCCAATTTAATGGAGTAACTCCTTCTCTGGTATCCATTCTGTGGGGAGGGAGGCAGGTGAGAGCACCGGGAGCATGCTCTCAACCCTCCATTGGCTATGCCCGATGTAATGGAACCCATGTCTCTGGGCCAAGCCCTTTCTACCCTGAAACTTTTAGACCAAAATTCCAAACCATCTGGGCTCTAAGTGATGACAAAAAAAACCCAGCAAAAAGCAGCAATTTTTTTATTTTACTTTTTTGCTATCTGGCTCTCGGAATCTGCTTGTCTGACTGGAATGAAACTTGGCCTCTCAAGGAGTCTACCCACAGAGACTGCAAACCATAATGGTTTCTCCTGTTGCTGCCTGCAGGGTCAGGATGGGGTGTTAGGGTTGGAATCCCTAACACCACATTTCCAAACGTTTGTCATTTTATTCCTAACTAGTGCATTAAAGCAGTTTTTTAAAGAATTTCCTTACTTTTTGAGATAGTATAATCCTATCCTCCTTTGCCTGTGGGAACACAAGGCCATGCATGCCCTGCACTCCCATCTCTCTAGAGATGTGTACATGCATGTTGCTTTGGAAGTGCAGAGCCCTCAGGCCCTGCACTTGCATTTGTAGCAAAACAGCAACCAAACTGTCAGCATAGCCTTCGTATTACCCCACCTCATGAACATGGTACTAGAAATGCTCAGATCCCAATCAAAATGTTTTTTCTACACGAACAGAATGTCATTTCATGCCACAGGTGCAAAAACACATTCTGGCCAGGATTTAAAAAAGTCCATGAGGTGATGTAAAAAATGGCTATGTAGAAAATTTGGGGTCAAAACATTTAAAATTACCAAAGTTACAAGCTAGCATATCAAATTTTCAATGCATACACATAACTTTGCCAATTTTACATGTATTGACCACAGGTTTTAAACATTACCTTCTTATTACCCCACCAAGTGAAAAAGAGTAGTGTAAATTTTCAAATCCCACCTGAAAGGTGATTTTGCTAATTGGCCATGAAATCACCTGTCAGGCTGGATTTGTGTAATTCCACCACCATTGTTCATTCGGTGGGGTCCCAGAAAGGCCATGTTGAAAGTTTGGAGACAAAATATACAAAAATGACAAAGTTATGCATCAAAGATAAAAACCCAATTGAAATACATTGAACTGCACATACCTTAGTTTCTCATGTTACAGTGGGCGGTCCCTGCCACAAGACATGTTTTTGATTGAAGAGTGGATCTTCACCCTGGGACCAGTTCAGGTGGGTGAGGGTGGGAGGGGTGGGTGAGGTGGTGCTGAGTGCTCAGTGGGAGGTCGGGGTGGGTGGTCAGATCGGTGAGGGACCATTTCCTTTTTTACAGGTTTTAAAAAAAAGACATTAAGGAACTGTTTTCTTTATTTCAGACAGGATGGTGATTGGAAGGGGGTGGGTACCACTACACACAAGAGGAAGAGAAACAACTGAAGATTTATTTGTTTATCACATTTTGCTCTGGTCCCTGAAGTATAGCAAATGTCAACCCATTTTACTGTATCATTTATAAAGGTAGAGGCTTCTCATTGGCTGGATCTTTAACCATCACTATCCATCTTATAGCACAGAACAAGAGTACTTGTATTTACTTTCAAAATTCAATTAAAACCTGTAGAAATATCTTAATTTTTTGTTTTAGCTTACACAATTGCATACTACACAAAACAGCATAAATGTACTTAAGGGATGCTATTTTTTGCACATGTTGTCAATCTTCAGCTGGTTGAAGGCAGTCTGCTGTGCTTCCTACATCATCACGCAACCCAGGACTGACAATTTCCAAATGATAAATAAAAGTTTAATTCCCATCATACATAAATCCCCTTGAGATTGGGGGGGGCACAGTCAGGGGTCCCTGGAGCTACAGCGTTAAATAATAAACATTATCTTGTATCATATTGCACAAAGACATCACACTGCACAACATGCAGCATATTGTACATGCTGTTTAATAGTGTGTAATGTGCACTAATAGTGAACAATTCCACAGGCCGATGGGCTCTTCCCTTGGTGCAGGGTGTCTGCATCTGAATTTGCATCTGTCAAAGGCACCTGTGTGAATGAGGATATAATTCCACTATCTCAACCAGAAAGAAAATTCATTGCAAGAAACTACATTACTGCAACAGTTAGGGTTCAACTTAATGCTAAAAAAGTAGGCAAATGTGGTATTAGGTTTTGCAACCCTAATTTCCCACCCACCCAAGCAACAAAAGGTCAAGACCACACAAACAACCACAGACAGCCATCATCAGATAAGAGAAACAACATACTGTACAAGTGTTTCCAGATTGTACAAATGCAGTGGCACTGATGTGCTACCTTCGTAGATATGTGTCTGTTGTTATATACACATGGGCCTCACAGAGTCTTGTGCTTCTGCAGCAAGAAATATGTGTGTATGTCCTACAGCTTGTATTTGTATCTGTGACTACAGAAGTGCAGCCCCACAGGGTTCTGTGCTTCTGCATAAAGAAATAGTGTTGCAGTCTGGGTATCATGGATTTCTGTATGCAGCAGTAAGAAGAGGCAGAAGGTTGGTGTTTATGGTCCTGATTCTATAAAAGATGCACATGTCACAAAGTGGCTTACTCCACCAAGAATGGTGCAAGTAGCCCTTTGTGCCATGAGTTTTGACATGCTGGATTCTGCAAAGCAGCCTGCAACATGTCGCAGTCTGCTTGCACCAAAGTGGACTTATGCCACTATTTGCACCAAACCCCCCAGCAACATGGCACAAGGGGGTTTACAGCATCAGCTGTGCCCTGTTCTGCAAGGACAGCTACCAAGTCCTGAGTTTGGTATTTTAAAAGAACCCCTGGAGGACACACGTCAAAGTAGATTTACACCAGCAATTAGCTGGTCTAAGTGTACCTTGTGTCCACTACTGGGTTGCACTGATGTGCCACCAGCTCATCCCTCATGTCATGTAGTCCCCCCATGCCCAGATCCCCAATGATAAATGCCCCACAGGGCTATTGGTGCCCCCAGCCCCATACCTCCAAGATGGGTATAAACAGCCCCCCTCAGCCCTGATCCCCCATACTGGTAAGAGCTCCCCCTCACAGCACTGATCACCCATGATATGTATAGCCCTCTCAGCCCTGATCCCCATGGGATTTGTAGCCCCCCCCTCTAGCCCCAATCCCCGTGGTATTTATAGCCCCCTCAGCCCCATCCTCTGTGGTATTTATAGACACCCGCTCAGCCCTCAGCCCCATTGTATTTATAGCCCCCTCTCAGCCTAGATCCCTCTTGTGTTATAGCCCCCCTCAGTCCCAATCCCCCATAACTGCAATAAAATCTCCCCAACCCCGATCCAGATTCCGCACCGTGCAGGGGGTTGCATGTCTGCCATAAAAGTAAAAATTAAATGAAGTAGAACACATCTTGTCATTGAAGATATCCCTGGTAATCTAGTGGCCCCCCATCCGGCAGTACCAGCACACCACACTCCCCATAACCCTTACTCAGCTGGTGACTTGCAATGCCCATCTCTCACCACTGCAACCAGTCACAGACTAAGCTCTGTATGAGTGTGTACTACTATGGATTGTATGAGCTCAGTGAATGACAGCTGCTGTCATTAACTGACTGTGTACTATGAACAGTACGTGCTCATAGCAGAGCTCAGTTGGTGGCTGGCTGCAGTAGTGAGAGGTGGGCTGTGCCAGTCGCTGGCTGTGTATGGGTTGGGGAGCAGGGTGGTAGTACTGCAGGTGGGATGCCACTAGACTACCAGGGGTATATTCAGTTATAAGAGGTGTTTTACTTTATTTATTTTTTACTTTTATGGTTGACATACTACCCTTGCAGGGTACGGAATCTGTATCAGAGTTGGGAGGGTTTTTTTATTACTATTACTGGGGATCAGAGCTGGGAGGTGGGGCTATAGATACCATTGGGGATTGGAGCTGAGAGGGGGGCTATTAATACCATGAGGGATCAGGGCTGAGAGGGGAACTATCAACGTTACAGGGGATTGGGGCTGTAGGGGCTATTACTATTATGGGGATCAGGACTTGGGGGGTCAACTAGCCCTGTGGGGCTTTAAATTATAGGTACACTGGATCAGAGCTTGGGAGGCACTTGCACCCTTCCCAAGTCAATGCCACAGGCATGCGGCAACCCATTCGGGTTCACCCTCTGCTTGGCCAAACTGTCGGGTTGGTGCAAGTCATGGGACTTAGTCACGGGACTGCCCAATACAGAATCAGGTGCAGTGTCCTTGGCACAGCTGCACCCCTCATATGTTGCAGCTTGCTACATGCATGGGGTGCTTCTAGAATTGTGCCCTATGTCTTCAACTTGTGGCTGCCAAAACACAGGCACTGCAGGGGCCACACGTCTGTAAACAGAAATAGTGTTGCACTTTGGGTATCATGCTTTTCTATATACAGCAGCAGAAATGCAGGTGCCACAGAAGTCACTGTGTGTATGTCTTACACCTCCAGCTGTAGAAGCACAAGCCACCTCAGGGGCCTGCACTTCTGCAAATAGAAGTAGTGTTGCAATTTCAGCATCATGAATTTCTGTCTGCAGCTGCAGAAGTAGATGCCCCACAGGGGCATGTGCTTCTGCAGCTAGAATTCAGTGTGTATGTCTTACCATGTGCATGAGTACCTGTGGCTACAGAAACACTGGCCCAAAAGAGGTTTGCACTTCTGCAAACAGAAGTAGTTTTGCAATTTGAGTATTGTGGGATTTAGTGAGGCCTGCATTTCTGTAACTAGAGGTCAGTGTTAATGTCTTACACCTGTGACTGCAGAAATGCATGGCCCCCACAGCCAGAATTGTGTGTATGTCTTACAGTGTGCATGAGTGTCTGTGGCTACAGAAGCACTGGCCCAATAGGGGCCTACACTTCTGCAGACCAAAGATCTTTTATAATTTGAGTATTGTGGATTTGTATGTGTGGCTTCAGGGGTCTGTGCTTCTGCACAGAGAAGTAGTGTTGTGATTTCAGTATTGTGCATTTCTATTTGCAGCCAGAAGTGAGTTTCAGTGTGTTTACCATAGATACAAGTCCACAAAAGTGGCAAATCTTGTGAATGGATCAATATTATTTTCACCAAATCAACAAAAGGCACCATTCTGAGGCAAGCCCTTTCTACCCTGAAAATTTCATACCAAAATTCCAAACTATCTGGGCTGTAGATATATTATAGTGGCATGGCAGCTCCACTATAGTTAGGGCTGAGTAGGCTGTTTAATGTTAATCCCTAAATTTACACTTTAATAGCTTTGCCCCCTTTCAGTGGGTTTGCACAAAATGGTGTACACATGGTCTGGTAGGCATAGTCTCTCGACATGCAAAGTTTTGTTCCATTTGGATGTGCAAATTCTGAGATCTGGATTGTGTGTTTTAAGAAAATATCTAGATAGTGAAAAAATTACTTTTGGTCTAAAATGTCAGCATAAAAAGGGCTTTCCCCAGAATGGTGCCTTCCATTGGTTTGCTGAAACAATATAAATCCATTCTCAAATTGTAAGGATTTGAAATTTTGGTTCTGAGCATGCTCAGTAGAGTCTTTTGGATAGATGTTTGATACCCTGCTAAGCATGCTTACAACCAAAATTTAAAGTCCTTATAACTTGGGAATGGATAATATGTTTTCACCAAACTACTGAAAGGTGTGATTCTGGGGCAAGCCCTTTCTACCCTGAAAATTTCAGACCAGAATTCCAAACTGTCTGGAAGCTAGGTGATGACAAATAAAATAGCAACCGCCCCTCAATCTTTCCTAAAAATTCACTAAAATGATTTCTTTTTAAAAGAAAAACACCTGAGCTTAGCTAAACAGGACCCATTTAACTAGATTATGCTGTTTAAAAAAAAAACTTGCCAAAATACTTGTTTTGGGCACCCCAAAATCCAGGGTGCCCACCTTGGCTAGAGGAGCAGTTCATGCATGTTCTCTGTATGAGAACAGTGGAGCATTCTTGAGTTCTGCAGCAGCAGCTGAGAATTGTGTTGTTGGCTGTATTAAGGGCACTGTGTCATTCTGTCTGTCTGTCTTTCATTTTCTCAGTCTGTCTCTCCATCTATCTGTATGTGCAACCATCTATCTATCTATCTATCTATCTATCTATCTATCTATCTATCTATCTATCTATCTATCTATCTAGCAGATGGGGTGCCCACCCTTGATACCACATCCTTATCCCCTCCTGGTCACTTGCTCACCATTCCAAATGATTAGTTTTGCAATGCATAAGTAGAGCAGTGTACCCACCTCCAGTACTGCTTCTCTGCATCACCCCTCCCCTCCAGGTCACCTGCCTCCATTTTCTTAAGTGTAGCCCAACACTGGAGTTCCCACTACCCACTGTTGGAATCTGAGCTGTAATAAAGAAAACCCTCCCTTGATTTTTTTTCCTTTTTAAACCTGTAAAAGAGAAAGTGGTCCCTTGCCAAACTAACCCCACCACCCTGGCCTCCCAGTCAGCACTTACCACCCCACCAACACCACACACCCACACACCCACATTCACCTGAACATGTCCCAAAGTGTAGCTGCACTCATTGATCAAAGACACATCTTGCTGCTGGAACCTTGGACTGCGATATGAGAAACTAAGGTAAATGCGGTTCAATGTGTTTCAATTTGTTTTGAACTTTGACACATAACTTTGTCATTTTTGCATATTTGCACCCCAAATTTTCAACATGGCCTTTTAGGGACACCTCCTCATGACTAATGGTGGTGGAATTGTGTAAATGAGATTTGAAAGGTGATTTCAAGGTCGATTACAAAATCACCTTTTAGGTGGGATTTGAACATTTTCACCACCGTTGTCATAAGGTGGGATCATAAGAAGGCTATGTTGAAACTATTGATACAAATGTGTATCAGTGACATCGTTATGAGCATACATTTAAATTTCTGTATGCTTTCTCATAACTTCTGTAATTTTAAATATTGGGACCCCAAATTTTCAAGATAGCCATTTTTTCAGACCATCCCATGAACATGACAGCTGTAATTTTTCAAATCCCAGCTAAAATGTGTTTTCACAACTGTGTTGTGAAATGACATATTGGTGGTGCCCGATGTTCCAGTTGGTATTTGAACATTTTCACCTCCCTGGTTCAGGAGGTGGGGTAGTAAGAACACTATGCTGAAAATTTGATGTACAAACTAAGTTTTGCATTAAGTTAAACCCTAACTGGTCCATTAATGCCTTTTTTTTTGCAAAGAATTATAGGGGCATGGTCGTGGCCCTATAGTTAGGGTTGAGTAGCCTGGTTAATGATAAACCTCAAATTTTGCACTTTAATCCCTTTGCAACCACTCAGTGGATTTGCAAAAAATATGGTATGCACTGTCCTGTGTGGTAGATCTCTTGATGTGGCAAGCTTTGTTCTATCCAGGAGTGTAGATTCTGAGATCCAGATAGCGCTAAAACCTTAAAAATCACCTTTTTCAGTTTTTCCTCATCACCTTGCGGCCACATGGTGTGGAACTTTGATGTGATTTTTTTATGGTAAACCCAGCCTGGGTAACAGAACTGCCATGCTTAGGTTGGTGAAAAAAATATTAATCTGTTGCAAAGTTATTACATTTTTTAATTTCCTATTGTTTCCAATGGGAATACTCCTGTCAAAATTGCAGGGATAAACTTCAACCAAGGATTGACCTCTCAAAAAAGGAATAATTTTCATGAGAGCTATTCCTTTTTTCATGAGAAAAAAAATCCTTTTTCATAATGGGAAAATCCTTTTTCATGAGCAGCCATCTTGTTTTCCATTTTTTCTTAAATATGTATTTTTTAAAAAACATAAAAATGAGATATTGGAATGACACCACCACACCTAGCTGGCTGATCAGGACCCCATTAGGTGCACTTCAAAGTTATAATTATGCCCTTAAAATGTGTTTTTTTAAATATAATGAATCCTTTTTCATGACCACATGTTATGGAAAGAGAATCCTTTTTCGTATCATGAGTCACGAAAAAGGATACTTTTTTGTCACTCGAGAATCCTGCTTGTCCCTCCAATTATCCTTACCAGTATTCAACAGTTTTTCCCTGGTGTCTAGTGGCACCCCCAACCCTCCAATCGCCATCCTTATAATTGCAGATTAATTCCATGGTGTCCCCATATATTCCCTGGTGTTAATTGCAAATTAAATCCTTGGTGTCCAGGGGCACCCACACCCTCTGATCTCTGTCCCTGTAATTGCAGATTAATTCCCTAGTGTCCCCATATATTCCCTAATGTCTAGTGGTACCCTCCACCCTCTGATTGCTGTCCCCTACTCCCTAGTTTATTAATTTTTAAAATCTGACATTGGGATTCCCACTCCTGGTGTTGGATGCCCAGTGCCCTTTTTGTTTAAAGAATTAGCTGACATCGGGGGTCCCAATCCTTGTGTCAGGTTTAAAGCCCCCCAAGCAGTGTGGAACACTATGGAGCCCACCCCCAGTGTTTCAAAATGTTTTTTTAATGAAATTCTGAAAAAAAGAAAACCATCCCCCAATATTTTTTTTTAAATCCTGAAAAAAATAATATGGCCCCCATCATCCCCGCCATCCCCCTCTCCATCCCAACCATCCCACTGAGCACCCACCACTGAACACCCTCCTTGCCCTATACATACCACTGGAGGTCATAGACTGTCATCTTCTGTGTACCAGGACATGTCTGAACTCTTCAAAGTTGAATCATGACCAGAGGAATCAAGGTAAGTGCTGTATTATGCATTTCAATGGCGTTTTGAACTTATGTTCACAACTTTGCCATTTTTTGGGAATTTTTTCACCACATTTTTAAAACTGCCTGTTTGGGACCTCAGCTCATGAATAATGTCACTGTCATTTTGTTAATTGTGCCCGGAAGGTGATTTTTGGTTGCTATGCAAAATCACCATTTTGGGCCTGAATAATGAAATTTCACTGCCAGTGTTCATGAGGTGAGGTCCCAAAAAGGCCATGTTGAAAATTTGGTGAACAAAATCCTAAAAATGGCTGAGTTTCCTGCATTCACTGAAATTTTTCTATGCACATGAATAACTTTGGTAATTTTCAATATTTTTAGTCAAAATTTTCAACATAGCCATTTTTTCACACCATCTCATGAACAGTATAGCTGTCATTTTTGTCATTTTTCACATCCTGTTTGAAACATGTTTTCACACCTGTGGCATGGAATGGCATTTTGGTATGGATTTGAAAATTGTTATCCACCATATGAGGTAGGGTCATAAGAAGAGTATGTTGAAAATTTGTGGTTAAAATATGAAAAAAAGGTCAAAGTTATGACCATTCATTGCAATTTTGCTACACCTGCTCGTAACTTAGGAAACGTTAACTATTTTTACCCCAGATTTTCAACATAGCCTTCTTATTGCCCCACCTCATGTATGTCACAGCTGTCATTTTTCAAATCTTGGCCAAAATGTGTTTTCACACCTGTGGCATGGAATGGCATTGCAGTTGTGCAGAATTAGGTTTTGGCAGGGATTTGAAAATTTTCTGTACCGGGTACATGACGTGCAGTAATAAGATGGCTATGCTGACAATTTGGTCACTGTTATTCTATAAATAGTAGCAACGTCTTGGAGAGTCATGTGCTTCCACAGCTACTAAATATATGTATCTATGGCAGGATTTTATTAATTTTATTTAGTTTTTGTTTACTGGGTAAGTGCACTAGCCATAGCAATGACTATTTTCAGGCATGACCAGGGAGGGTACAGTACAATGAATACAGGCAAAAACATTACAATATAGGTTAAACATTGTTGACAATACATTATAAAAAATGTAGCTACTGACAAAGTAGATGCATTTACAGTGTAAGAAAAAGATATGCAGAAAAACAGTTCAATTATCAAGGCTAAATCACATTATTGATTTGAGGAAAAAAAAGAAACAATTGCAAATATTATAGTATTCAATTGGGATTGAAAATATGAATTTAAGGGAGGGATAGAAGTAAGAGGCCAGAAATGGGGTTTAGGATGGGGCAAGGTGGGAGGTAGGGAAAAACAGGTATAGAAAAGTGCTTAGTGTTTAGTATGGCAAAATAAGAAGTAGGAAAGATAGATGAGTCTACTAGGGAAATATGAGCTAGGGTGGTTGAAACAGGAGCACTTGCAAGAAGTGCTGAGATGGATATGCAGCCCTTTCTTGATAGACATGTGGGATGTGGATTGCTGTAAGACTAGTGGGAGGGGGTTCCAGTATTGGGGGGTGTGACAGGCAAAAGTGCATGCTCCTTTGGAGGTGTTATGTCTGGGGATGAAGATGGGGCTTTGTCAGCAGACTGCAGCCCATAACAAGGTGTTAGATTCTGGAAGAGGTCAGCCAGGGGTTTGGGTATTTGTTGTCAGATAATATTGTCAATGACAGAGCCATAAGCATAAAGTCAAGCCTCAGGGGAAGGAAGCCAACCCAGGTCTGAATAGAGAAGACAGCAGTGTTTCAGCCGATGAGAGGAGGATGCATAGTGACACGTTGATATAAACATCCCACTTCAGAGGGCTAGACTTACATGCCGAGGTAAACACAGCAACACTGTAAGTAAGTGAGGGCAGGAGAATGCCACAGGCAATGGCAAGCCTAGCTGAGGGCAGGAGTACATAGCTAGTTTAGTAGGCTATTCCCAGTTTAGAGTTGACCAGCTTGCAGGTCTGTTGGATGTGAAGGTCAAAGTTTAGTGATGGGTCTAGTGTGACACCCAGATATTTAAAAGAATTCACCACCCCAACTGTTGAACCATTTATGGAGGAGACTTTGAAATTTGGGCGGGCGAGTTCGGTTTTGTGTGTGATCCAAAGAGCATAGCTTGAGTTTTGGACTCATTTAGGACAAGCTTCTGACTAGATAACAACCGTTGGATTAGCTGAAAATCAAGAGAGAGTTGCCGATTTATGTAATTAATGCTCTTTGCACTAGGGTAAAGCACAATGTCATCAGCATATAACAGGGAGGCTGTCCTAAGGAGGTTAGAGGGGGAGTGCAGGGTCTGAAGGACCCTACACTTCCACAGTAAAATAAGGATACATTTATACTATCTCAAAAAGTAAGTAAATAAGTTGCAAAAAAAACTTTAATGCTCCAGGTAGGGTCAAAGCGACAAAAGTTGGGAAATGAAGCATTAATGTTTCCCTAACACCCCACCCTTCCAAACCAGGCAGGAGAACAGGCGTGGGGTGTGCCTTGGGCTTCTCAAGCCTAATGCTCACCCCATTCTCATAAAGTCTACTCATCCGGCCTTATAAACAGATGGAATGGGGTACGCGTTGAGCTTATTTTTGGGGCAACAAAATGATTCATATAATGCATAATGGGTGGCTGCTTCAATCTCAGAGCATGGGATAGGGCCAGAAAACACAGGGACAGAGATTATCATGCCACCAGTGGTCTGCATCCTCCCCAGCCTACAGAGTACCCTGCAGTGGGTTGGCTGGAGGGGTGGTCAGACCTTGGCAATACTATTTCTCAATCCATTCTTCCTTTGCCCTTTTTCCAGAACATATATATGCAGGCACATCTTCTGGAGGTATATCTTCTGCTGCACCATCTAGAGGCCAGATAGGTCTCAATATCTCAAAGGTCCTGTAGGACAGCAATATACTCTATGTGGGGCATCTGGCATATGGAATTTATGCTGTGTCTGTGCCCTCCCCCTCACTGCACTAGCATATTGCTACCCCTGCACATGTATTATGGAAAAACCTTTCATCTGTTTATTAATCCCCCCTCTCCATCATGTTTTCTGTTAGGGCAATATGCTGTGATTGATGCAGACAAGGTGATGGGGCTTTTAACCACTCCCCTGCTCATCATAATGCATTCACTAGTATATATGGTCAACCCTTTGTATACTGTGCTTCACTTATATATCCCTGACCTATCAGATTGTTTGCGATTATGCCCAACACTTAGCTTTCTCAGTAGCAATTTGCCACCACTCTACACATCAGATTACCCCAAAAATTAGCTGGTAGTTGGCTTTGAAAGTTGTAGGGCTTCTGGCACCTCCTCTCAAGCCTGATTTAATCTTTGCACTAAACAGGACTCTCCTTTCAACTTCTGCCAGTTTTACTAATTCTTACATGATCCTGTTTCTTTAAATTTCTTGTATTTGTTTCAGTTTAGAAGTTTCTGTGTTTTTAATGGTGTTACAAATGTTGTTCACAATGCATAGAATAAAGGATGAGGAAATGTGTGATATAAGAATTTAATGCACTCCTGATGTGTGGGATGCCACATAAATCAAAGCATCCCACACTTGGGGTGAGCATTAAATTCTAATATGTACACTTCCTTATCTATTCTTTTATATAACATACTGGTGAGCATTATTTTTCCAGCCCTAGTGCTGTGACCCTGGCGCTTTCTCTCTCACTCACACACACACACACACACACACACACACACACACACTGGTTCTCACTTTTAATAGAAGGAATATACAGTTTCCATGTGTGCAGCTTCTCTTGCCCCAGGTTCTTGCCCTTTCTCAACTGAGCAAATACAGCTTTGCTTAAAATTATGTTAAATCTCAATGTGAAGCACTATTGCACTCTCATCCAATCAGACTGCAGAATGGACATTACCTCTTATCAGAGGTACCTTTGTGGTCTTGTACAGTTCCAGCATCTGTCACAGTGGTTGCTTTGTATTTCAAATTCATCAAAGTTTTTTTTTTAAATGTGATTCTTATGTTTAAAAAAATGTTTTCCTAACGTCCCAGTTCAGTGGCATTGCCAGAATGTGCCATATCTGCTCTCAGTGTCTCCGAAAGTGATGAACAGCATGATCAACCAGATAAAGCTTTTTTGTGTTTGTTTATTTAAAAAAATGTAAAGGCAGGATAAACCAGATAGATAATGGTACAGTTGTGGGACAGTGTGGCAGCTCCTTGCTAGTGAAAATAAGGAGCTGCCATGATTTAGGAACTGTCTGTCCACCCACACACAGGAGCAGAGTCAATGATGGAGTGTTCTAGTTTGAGTGACAGAGCACATGTTCACCATAATAACCCATGGGTTATTATGGTGACTATAAACTGGCTGAGCACACTGAAACAATTGCTTGCTAGTTGTTATATCTTGCTATTAAATGTAGACATGTTCATGCTCACTCGGTTTGAACCTTTTCATCTAAGGCTCACAAAGGTGTCTCTCCTTCCTCACTCTGTTAATAATCCTGGTCCTTCACATCAAGTCAAGGTAAGAAATGATTAAAATACATGACCCTGATCACCTGTATAACTTGGAATGTGAGGGAACTGAATTTCCTATTTAAAAGTAAAGGGTTTTTAATTTGACTTGAATCTCTAAAAGCTCAGGTTGTCCTTATACAGGAAATCAAACTGACTAATACTGAAGTCTCTAAACTTACCAGTGAGTTGGTGGGGACTGAGATACATAGCTTTGCCCCACATCAAAAGCCAGGGTTTTTACTCTTTTCACGAAAGCCTTAAATGGAATGTCCTACAGAAGGCAATGGACAAGGAGGAACATTGAGTGGTGGACAAACCTGACTCTTGGAGGGACAACTAATCATAGCCAATGTATACACCGATAATACAGATAAACCTGCTCTATTCTACTCCTTATGTCATGCAGTTGCTGACATGTGGGACCCCTCTATCCCTGTTTTGTTTTGGGAAGAGTTTAAGTTAGTGTTGGAGGCTTATACTGATCACTCTAATGGCCAAGTAGAGCCTCATTCAAACATCCTAGCACAGTGAAAGCCATGATGGTGGAGTAGTCCTTAACTGACATCTGGAGACTGCTCCACCCCCAAGAACTACAGCACACCAGTTTCTTTACTACGTATGCAACACCCAGTAGGACTGATTTCTGGCTTATCTCCCCGAAACTAACCGTGGCCAGGGTGACCTCCTCTATAGCCCCATGCTACTTATTAGATCATGCTCCAGTATCCTTATCCATGATCTGGTAGACTGATTCCCAGATGTTCCATTCCTGGAGGCTTGACCCCTTACTGCTTCAGGACCCTGAATTCTGTACTTGGGTAAGGCATGATACCACATCCATTTTTTTGTATCAATAACATAGGGGAAACCAGCTCTTAAGTTAGTTCAGAAAACCTTCAAAGCCACCAAGCAAGGCTCTATCATGGGTTATGCCACTCAGTATAGGTGAATGAGAGAGACTCAACAAAAGGAGGTGGAGAAACAGCTAAAGGAAAAGGAAAAATTGTATAAAAAGAGTAGGGACCAGTATAAAAATGTCCCTTTACTGGTGGACATCAGCGATCTCTGGATGCACCTTAACCTCCTCACCTCTAGAAAGTTGAACTGACTTTTCTCTGTATGAAATGTTGATACTGGGATGGTGGTGAGGAGGCTGGAAAACTGCTGGCATACCAATTGTGTAAGCAGCAGATGGAATGTCATCTTGTTTCCATTAGGTATGATAATGTTCCCTTTCCACTGACTTACAAGCTCTAGACTAAATGCAATATACAACAGTATCTGTAGATCTGCCACACTGGCTCACTACTCTCCCCATCACTGGTCCCTCTACCAGCCACTTGGTCGACTCCCCCTTCAGGCCTGCCATGACTACAACCTAGGCTGCACTATTGACAAGGCCATTAGAAAAGGAGTAGTCTCTCCCTTCTTCCCCATGCCGAGACCTATTGTATGACATACCCTCACAACCTATGGAAATTCTCCAGCATTCTGTTAGATAACCCCCAAGTCACCACCTGCCTGGGCAAAAAAGCTTTCTCCTCTGCTGCCCCTAAACTGTGGAACATCCTGCCTGCCCTGCTGCAGTCTCTAGTCTCTCACCCTACATTCAAAGCCTGCTACAAAGCAGCCGTACTGGCAGCTGCTACCTGTATCTGCTCACTTGGGTGATCATCATGGCTAATAACCACCACTCTGCCCATCTGTTCATGCCTTCACCACAAGAATACCAATGTCATTCTTGATTTGTCCATACAATGCATTTTATATAATTTTTTACTAGTGCTCTGTTTTGTATTTTATCTCAATGGCATCTTCATGGCCTGGGTCATGCCTGAAAATGATCCTTGGGATCACTGTACTCTCCAGGTGAACAAATAAATTAATACATAAATAAAGGTATTTACAGAGTGATGACAAGGTCCTTCTATGTGAATCATTAATTCTCGGGTGTTTGGTTTGAACCCACCAAACTGGACAACTTACTTCAGGACCTGGAACTAACTAAACTATCAGCTGCCCAAACTAGGGACCTAGAAGCCCACTAATTTTATCAAGGGATTGCTTATGCTATATGAAGTTTGGCTCCCAAGAAAGCTCCATGAAGGGAGGGTTTCCCCATAAATCTTTATCAAACACTGGGAGATATAATACTCCAGTTTCTGCATGAGGTGTTCCAAGAGGTGGATAATAGTTCTCTTGCTCCTGTCTCAATGACGGAAGTGATTCTCATGATTCTAATTATTGAAGATAAGGACAGCAGACTTGCTGCCATCTATAGGCCAGTTTATTTAATAAACATCAGCACCAAAGTTTGGCAAAGGCCTTGGCAACATGGCTGGAGTTGTTCCTACACCTCTGACACACCGGTCCCAGGTGGGATATATTAAAGGTTGTATTGGATCAGACCATTATAAACCCCTAATCTCACTGATGCAGGAGTGCCCCCTTTCCAGCTGGGCAGTGGCTGCAGATTTTGAGAGGGCATTTGACTCAGTGATGTGGGAGTATCTGCACTCCATCCTGGAATGCATGGGTTTTGGATAGTACTTCAGGGGCTGGTTTCAGATCTTGTATACCCAATCTTCTGCAAAGGTCCTTACATATTCTACCATATCCATACCCTTCTCACTCCAACGTGGCACCTGTTAGGGCTGCCCTTTCTCCCCTCTTCTTTTTGTTCTGGCAATAGAGCCCCTTGCACTGTCCATTAGGCCAAAGGTGGATGTGCCCGGCATACAATAGGTTCCTCAGACTACAAAACCAAACTACTGTATAAGCAGATGACTTTTTGGTCTTGTTGAAAAATGCCTCTGACAGTATGCCATACCACCTCTCTTTACTCAACTTTTTCTACTTGCTCTCTGACCTCAAAACTAAGCCATCCAAGACAGCAACCCTTCCACTAAACAAACATTGTAAGAAAGAAACCTTCTCCAGGTGGGGTCTGAAATGGTCTGTTGAAGGCATTCAGTACTTGGGAAGGGTGGTGGGTGAATATGATGTTTCTAGAATAGCACTGTCAAAATTGCACTTCCAGACTAGTGTTTGCCAAGACAGCTACAGGGATAGCGTAGCACAAGGCACCTACCGCTACCCCTGTAGCTGTCAAGTCACAGTGGAAGAGAGGAGATGTATGTGGCAGCATGGTGGCCTGATGAGCTTCTCCCATGGTGGAAGGGGCTAAGGCAGGGAATCATCCTGGAGATCAGAGTTCTGTTCCTGGTCTCCCAATTGTTTAATTTCTGTTCCCCTCACCAAGTTTTCTTTTGTCTCCTCACCCAATGTAACCTCCCCAAGTTTTCTCCTCATCCCCAATTCCCCCTGTGGAGTTGATTTTAATAATTTCGGGGGTGGTGGGTGAAGTGGCCATAATTCGCTCTGCGAAGTGATTAATGGAGTAGTGCAGAATCCGTGGAGTAATCCACAACGCGAGGCAGAGTACTTTGTGTCATAATGAGGAACGCGTAGTCCATTGAAAACAATGACTTTGCATTACTCTGCCTTCTCCCAACCACTTCTCCATCAATTTTAATGCGAAGTACATAGAGATACTTTGCCTTGTTATTGAGCTCCAAGGTAAATTTTGCAGTGGTTCATGGGATTGCAGGTCACATGGGCTCTAGATTGTTCTGCGCATCCTCAGTTCTGGGTAGTCTGTGTAGGTAGCTGTAGGAGACAGTTTGCTCTCAGAGCTCTCTGTGATTCAAACCCTCTAAAAGCTGTTAAAAAAGCCTTTTCAAGTCATTTTTTTGCTCAAAATTTAATGCATCAATTGTAGGAAACCCTCCTGTGCTCATATCATCAAATGTTTATTGCTTGTGTATTTGATTTTGAATGTTAATTTAGAACATTCAGTCTGTATACTGACAGACACTGGAAGTATGCTTTGGGGGAGGGGCTTATCTGTGTGTAGGTAGATTAACTTAGAGAAAAAGGCAGTTCTTTCTCTTTTGATTATATTTTTCTTCTGTAAGTGTGTTTATGTACACAAAGTAATATTTTCAGTAATTCTTGACATTTTTTAGCTGATTGTTGCAGTGCAGCAGTGCATAATTTCAGTTTGTTTAAAATACATGGTTATATTACTGAAGTTTTCAATTTGTTACGCATTATTTGTAGTGTGTGTGTGTGAGTGTGTGTGCAATGCGTGCCATCAAATCAGACACCATTTATTGTGCCACAGAGTAATTGCAGCAGTGTGAACCTACTATCCACTGCACCTGCAAGATTTTGTACTGCTTTGTGGTATCTTGGTTTTTGGACTGTTACTGCAGTGCCCCCCCCCCCTCAACTGGCAAAAGGTATTCTTTTCCAGATTGGATTGTAACTTGTGAGCACTGGTTAGTTAAGGTGTTGTTGTGACTTTGCGTCTGCAGCTCTTCTTGAAGCCACAGTTGTTTTTCTTTTGGCTTCACATCCAGACTGAAAGTTCCAAAATCTAAATCTGTTTAGAATTTTCTTGGTTATCCCCCAAAATGCTGTCAAAGAGACATAGGTTTCATAGTTAGGTTTGGCGCAGAGAAGACTTTAGTCCATGTAGCGCACCTTTTCCCTAGTTATGATAGCCCACTATACTTTCTTGTCAACAATATTTGTCCAATTCCCCTTTTAAATCTTGTCATGCTGTTACATGTAATAATTTCCTCTGGTAAGCTATTCCAAACTGGTATAACCTTCACACTAAACCAGTGTTTCCTTTTCATTGTTTTAAACTGTTGTCCTTTTAGCTGCATCGAATGCACCCTGGTATTATAATGCTGCTCCCTGAGAGTTAATCCAAGTATAGCCCCCAATGCTGGGTCCCTCATTGCCCTATAGACCAGACACATGTCACCTCTCAGTCTTCTATATTCCAGTGTATACATTTCCAGCGCAACCAATCTCTCTGCATAGTTTTTATTGCTTACATCAACAACTAACCTTGTTGCCCTCCTCTGGACCCCTTCCATTCTTTTTATATCGGTCTTAAACCCAGGTGACCAAAACTGGGCACAAAACTCCAGTTTTGGTCTCACCAATGAGTTGTAAAGTGGCATGACCACCTCTCTCTTCCTACTTTTTATGTGTTTACTAATACTGTTTAATATGCCACTTGCAGCCTTTATCATCTGACCACAATGTTGGTTAAACTGGAGGTCATTCGATACCCTAATTCCCAGATTCCTTTCATCAGTAACCTTCCCTAGCTTTACTCCATTTAACACATAGCATCCCAGGATGTTATTCCTACCAAAGTGCATTATTGCACATTTATCTGTATTAAAGGATAGCTTAGCATCCCTTGCCCATGTTTTCATCCTATTTAGTGCTCTTTATAGTTTCTGTATATTCCAGTTACAATGGGAATGTTACTGGGGAGTATGACATCATCTGCACTTTCACTTACTGCTTTAGACTCAACTATATTTTTGGGCATGTTCAACTGGTCAGAAGTGGAACTTGAAGCAGCAATACTCATACCACTAGAAACTGCACTAACATCACCAGCTGGGAAAACATCATCTCCATGCAAACAAAGCTGTTTCTGGCCATGGCACTGCTGCCAGTGGTAAAATTGTCTGTGGGCATGGTAGTATGCAGAAGTGCATTGCTGATGTGAGGAAAGGGATTTTTCTTTCAATGTTTTTACAGTGCAATCAGTAGCCTCACTCATAGTTGGAGGAGATGATGTCCCAGCTGGTGGTGTTAGTGCAGCTGCTGGTGGTATGAGTATTGCTTCCTCAAGTTCCACTTCTGACCAATTGACCGTGTCCAAAAATACAGTTGAGTCTAAAGCAGTCAGAGAAAGTGTAGATGATGTTATACTCCCCAGAAACATCCCCATGGTAACTGAACATGATTCTGATCATCATGGCAATGATAACACACAATGTCACATTTCTTCCAACACAGTTCAGGTCATGCATTTGCCATGCAATGATTCACAGTGTGGTGCAAAAATATCAGGTGATGGTGGTGATGATGATGATGATGTTGCTGTGGTTGCAACATGCAGTACACATGCCAGCATCCAAGCAGAAGTTGTGGATGTGGATGATGTTGATGAATATGATGATGATGTCAGTGACCCCTGTTGGGAACCGGAGAAAAAGAAAGTCAAGGTGGCTGTGTCTGGGTCTGTTTGCATTAACCTCCCCATCCTGTAAAAAGTTATGATTCAGCAGTTTCAGTTGATGATGATGATGACCCAGTAATAATGATAGGTAGCCGTGGTGGTCAGTAGCAGTCCAAGTGTGTCCTGCCTGAAAAATCATGTAGTACACTCCCCATTTCAGGGCTTAAAAAACAGAGTCTAATAAGCAGCATCAGGGGCATGTTAAAAGTAAGGGATCACAATCCCTTGTTTGGGATTTTTTTGTGCAAGATGCAAATGATGATTCAGTTGTAATTTGCCAGCTTTACCATGCGTGTGTGAGTCAAGGTAAAAAGGGGAGCCATCTGGACACAGGGGGACAGCGTACACATCTTAAGAACAGGCACATGGCACTGTGGATCCAGCACAAGATGGCAGCTAATACCAGAGTGGGGTGTTCACCCTTATCATCAACCATAATGAGCATGTTATCCCCTTCCATGACTGTAAGATCAAGTAGGAATGTGTGCACTAGTGATGAAATAACAGCAGAGGATTACTACAGGCATGATGAGATGGGGAGCATAATGATTTTGAAATCTTGTCCAGTGGTGGTGAGAGTAGCAGTTTTGGTGGTGGTGGTGGTGGTCAGTGCAGTACGTCAAGTGCAAGTGGTACTTCAACCCTAGTTCGTAAATCTGGGAAAATAGATTAATTTTTCGATTTTTCATCACCTGTGCAACCGTCTTCATCACACGTCCACACTCCATTCCTGGCCATTTGCAAAGCAGAGCCATTTGTTATTACACACCATGAAAAATGTTTAAGTCAGCCCACATTGCAGAGTGTTTTTTCCCATAAGCTGAAGTACCCACCCAATCATACAGTGTCATGTGAACTTAATGTTGCTGTAGATGAAATGCTGGCAATTGATCTGCTGCTCTTCTCCTTCATGGAGAATTCCAGGTTCTGGCAGTTTGCAGCATGTGCCTGTCCAAAATGGAAAGACCCATCCAGGACATACTTTTTCACCCGTGCTGTTCCCAAGTTGTACCATACTGTGTCTGACTCTGTAAGACATGCCCTTCAACATTCCTCCTGTCTATTCATCCATTTAAGTATGGATATGTGGACAAGTGGCAAAACAGCAGGGAGTTCATATTTATGTATAACTGCACATTGGGCGCAGGTGCCAGGTGTTGTTTGTGCTGTTGGTAGTGTGAATAATCAGTGTAGTAAGATGGAGTGTCATGGTAGCAATCTTCCAGGAATTCAACAGTATGCAGTGATTGCTATGCACAATGTGACCTGTTCACACACTGGTGAAAACATGCTGGATTTGGTACTGACAGAAACTGACAAGTGACTGAACCCCTGTCTCTGAGAGCTGGGTTCATAGCAGGTGACAATGGGTCAAATGTGATTAAATGTAGCATGAATGGTGGCTTTGTTCAGGTTCCATGCATGGCCCACTGTTTAAATTTTGTGGTGCAGGAGTTTCTGCAGCACTCTGATATAAAGGAAATGCTGAAAGTTGCACGCTGTATCTGTCCTCACTTTTCACTCTCTGTAAAGGCCCGTGATCGACTTCAGTAGTTGCAGATCCAAAACAGCCTCCTGCAGCACCACCTGAAACTGGAAGTTGTCACCCAGTGGAACTCCACTTTATACATGGTAGAGAGGTTGTGTGAACCATACAAAGCCATCTCAGACTATCTTGTCATGCACACTAGCTGTGACACTTCCGGAACGGTCTATGAAGACTGAACAGTGAGTGCCTCATGGACTCTGTAATAATAATTTTGAGGCCTTTTGAACATGTCACACAGGCAGTGAGTGGCGAGTCTGTCTCCATTAGCCAATCAATTCCACTGCTGCGGGTGTTGAGACAGACATTGGTGAATCTACAGCATAGCCTTGATGCTGCTGGAGACTGTGCTAGCATTGTGTTGTGGAGACACATGCTGACAGTATTCGACCAGCATCGGCACATCTTGAGCATTCAGCATAGTAACAACTTTGCAAGAGCAACAATGCTGGACCCATGATACAAACATGAAATTGCCTCACTACTGGAGGGTGTGTCTAAACAGCTTAAAAATGTCAGCGGGCAACTGCTGCACTTGGTTCATGGAGCACAGAAGTGAAGTACCAAGGTCAGCAAACCTCAGCAGCATAATCAGGCTGAAGGTCAGTCTGGAGTAGTATCAAGCATATCCTGTAAGGGGAAGGGGACTGCAGTTCCAGGTGGTCAGTCATCCAAACCGGTTGGCATTAATCCACTTTGGGGTGCTTTGTCCCAAGTGGGGATTTGTGAAATAAATGATTCTGGAGAATAGGATGATGCATCAACCACTGGACTTATTGCAGCACAGCAAATGGTTGATTCATATTTGGCTGAAAATAGGCATCTGTCAATAACTGATGATCCTCTTTTATATTGGAGTGGAAAGGTCAGTGAATGGCCAGAGCTGATCGCAGTGGCACTGAAGTACCTGACATACCCACCCTCCAGTGAAAGTGTCTAGAGGGTATTCAGATCAGCAGGTGCAATAGTTCAGGATCATCGTACAAACCCCTCTCCTGCAAATATCAGTTTGCTGACATTCATGAAAATGAATGAGGGGCACATACTAGCTCAGACTGCAACCTCAGTATTCGTACCCTGGCATAGTCATGGTTTTGCTGATGTTGTAGAAATGGACCATCCTGGTGGCACTGGCAGCATGAAATGGCCTACCACTGAGGGAGATGATGACACAATGGAGAAAGAATTTCTCAGTGGGCAGAATTCAGACATTGATGACTGCGATGTTGGTAGGTTTTAAGTTAAGTGGTTAAATGGCTGTCACATTTTTTGTATGGTACATGTTTTGTTTTTCATAAAGACAAATCAGTGTCCCACTCAGAGTGACTCAAATTCCCTATGTCATGTCACATTTGTAACACAGTGCACAATATATCCTGCCTGCCACCCACCTGTTTGCATCTGACATTGATAGTGAATGTGTTGCAGCATGCTGCAGCTGCTCCCAATCCCCACTGCCACCAGATGCAAGAAGATGTGAAAGAGACTGTCATCATGTGCCCCCACGGCCACCACCATAAAACTGCTTTTAGCCCCTGCCACCAGATGCAGGAAGATGTGAAAGGGAATGTCTTCATGCACCTATGACCACCACCCAACACCACCATTCTGATGATGTTTTCCATTACAGGTCCTGCCCATTCCAAGGCAGAGGGAGCTGGACAGGAGACCACATCCATCAGCCACAGGCACAAGGCTTCTTACTATCAATACTTTAAAGTGAGTATGTGTACCAATGTTTTTCATGTTATTCAACTTCCTTTAGCTGTGTTTTGTTTCCTGTTGCTTTTCTAAGCTGCAGTGGTCAAACACATATGGTTAATTTATTTTGTTTTTTACAGGTTAACAAATGACTCTCCTTCACTGAAGGTCTGTATGGTAAAGCTTTACTGTCTACAGCAACCTACGGGATATCCATTTCCATACTGGTAAGTACACCAATTTTATTTCATCTGTTCCTTTTTTGTTGTTCATTTTTTCATAAGAGTGCAAATCTGATGGATGATTCATATAAAGTAAGTGACATGTACATCACATAATATTTGTCCAACACATCACATACTGTATTGCAGCTGCAGCCATGTCAGTGTTGAAAAAAGTTTGACCCAGGTCATGACTTGACAAGATGTTTTAAAATGTAACTTGAGTTAAGACACAGGGACACTGACAGTGTAATGGTTACAGCCTGGTACTAAATTTAATTGTGATGTGATCATTTGGTCTTCATGTGGCTTCAGTGGGACTGCTTGTTATCTGTTAATCAGCATATATGATGGGGTGGAACAGCCACGGCTTAAATATAATGTGTTACTGCTGCAATCAAGTTGTAATAAGTCCTCCATTTCTTTTTGTAGGAAACTTCCTGATGCTTTGTGGTGTCATAGTTGCCTTATCCAAATAACTTGTTCAACATCACATCACCCCGGGCCGGCAGACATGCAACAAGTAGTATGAATCAATGATGACCATGACCATCATTACTGGACTGGAGAAGGATGCAGATAAAATCTGTGAAGAATTAACTAAACAATAAACCATTAATGAGACCTACTTGCAAATGATAATCCCCCCCATAAAAAATATTTACCTTCATTGGCTTGAAAGTAGTTCAATTCCAACACCACAATTTCTCATCAAGCACAGGAATGTTCACACCAACAGTATGTGACCTGTGATACAAAGCAATACAATGAGTGCATATGTATATGTTGAACCCCCCAAAAAATACATAAATAGCAGTGCAATTATACTGTGCTAAATTGCATGTGTGCAGTCAGTGTTCTTTCCTGTGTGTGCAGACACTGTCCAGCTTCTTGCAAACATATATATGCTGAATTGTTGCAGTATTTATGGTATAAAGAATAAAGATAAGAATATATAACGTATATTTTATTTGTACCATCATCAGCAGTGGACAAAGTGATATGATATGTTTTCAGAGGTCTTGGGCCAGTGTGCACCTCAGTCACTCACAGTGCACACATGACTTTGCAGAGGTAATAGCACAAAAAAACTCCTGCTTTTCAACAAACTGTACCCAACAGACATAAAATATTGCTTAGGCACCCAAAATATTTTATGGTGTACAGACATTTTAAAGTCAGAATATATAACAGGTCCTGCAGTCCACTGCCACCACACTGTTCTACCACTTGAGCAGTGTCGTGTTATGGTGTACATCAACTTGCTGCAAAATTGACACTGCCAGTCTAAACTAGAAAGGCATCACTTATTCCAGAACAAAAAATGAAAAGAAGAAATATGGTCACGCAGTGTGGTGGTAGTGAACTGGACCTTACATATTTTCTGACTTTATAATGTCTGTACACCATGAAATATTTTGGGTGCCTCAGCAATATTTCATGTCTGTTGGGTACGGTTTGTTGAAAAGCAGGATTTTTTGGTGCTATGATCTCCTAAAAGTCATGTGTGCACTATGTGACTGAGGTGCACTCTGGCCTGAGAACTCTGAAAAAATTTCATATCACTTAGTCCGCTGCTGCTGATGGTACAAATAAAATATACGTTACATATTCTTATCTTTACTCTTTATACCATAAACACTGCAGCGAGTCAGCATATATATGTTTGCAAGAAGCTGGACAGTGTCTGCAGTGCACACACAGGAAAGTACACTAACTGCACACATGCAGTTTATCACAGTATACTTGCACTGCTCAGTCCTGCTTTTCCGCAAACACGCCACAACAGAAAGTAAACATTACTGAGGCACCAAAAATATGTCAGGGTAAACATTCTTAACTTGGATTATAACAGGGCAATAAGGAGCACACTGCACTATGTGGACGGCTGCTGGTGCATAATACCTGGCTCCTAAAGTACAAGGCAAACACATGAAGCCTCCAGTGCATATGAATACATGCCACAAAATAACGTTCAATGACACTGCAACTTTATTGATGGCAAAACAAGGCACACACAAATGACCACTGCACTTTGCTGCTTAAGCCTTCATTAAGCACACCACTGAAGGCCTAACCAGCAAAATGCAAGGTTCATTACTGTGTGCCTTGTTTTGTCATAAATACAGTTGCAGTACCAATGAAATGATTTTTAGTGGTATCTATTCACATGGAGTTATGGCTTTCTGGTTTTGTTAAAGGAGTAGTCAACACAGAATTTGAAAAATACATATGTTATGCAGAGCATTTCTGATTCGTATGTAAAGTCCTACGGCATCCTTCCCTCTGTCTGCTATTAGGAATTTTTACTAAATTAACCTACTACCTTTATGGTAGTTTTGTGATCCCTGTGGATCTTCTTCATGTAAAATCAGTTTACTGCCTTCATCGCTCTCACATTGCTCACATTGTCATGTGACAGTGATGTAGCATAGCCCATAGATTTACCATATGCACAACAGCAGAGCTGTGTAACTGTTCTTATGCACTGACACCAAGTGATAACTGTTACAGCTTATCATGCACCTCAGAGCTCAGACCTAGGTGAGTGGGATTTCTGTATGAAAACTGCTAGTCAGTTACACGGCTCTGCTGCTGTGATTGTGAACTGTGCATTTAGTAAATTAATGGGCTATGCTACATCACTGTCTGTCTCATGACACAGGGTGCATTGTTGGAGCAATAAAGGCAATAAAGTGTTTTAACATGATGACACAATTTACTTATTTAGCAAAAACTCCTAATAACAGACAGAGGGAAGGACACACTATGGGAAGGACTTTACATGCATATCAAAGCACTCTGCATAACATATGCTGTTTCAAATTTGAATTGGACTACTCCTTTAAGTTGAAATAATGATGGCAGGGACAAACCATTTTAACTTAAAACACGGAAAACCAAAACAGCGCACAAACACTTAACAGAAGGAAGGGGGCAGGATACAAAGTGTCACACATACAGAAGACAACAAAAAAGAGCATAATTACATATGGCAGTGGTGGGGGAATACCTTGTATAAGACAGTAGGGGGGGCACATGGTGGGAGGAAAAAATCTAATGTGGGATTCCCTGGTGGTCCAGCAACATTTGGAGCATGGACACAATCTCCAATTGATGTCCCTCTATCTGCTCCAACCACTGCAGGACAGCACTCACCCTCTCATTTGTCTCATCAACAGCACTACACAGAACTGTGCTGTCTGCCTGATTTACAGGCAGTTCTCTGGGGTCCACAGGTGCTGCAGCTGCTGGTGGTGGGGGTGGTGCTGGTGGAGCAGCAGGTGCTGCTGTGGCCTTCCTCCTCTTAGGGACATGCACAGTCACACCCTCTGCCACAAAAGGGCCAGCAGGTGCAGGCCTGACCCATTCTGTGGCAGCCTGCCACTCCACCTGGTGGTGGTTTATCATGTGGGTGCACTGGCCCCCAGTCCCCAGGTAAGTCTCCCAGAGGCCATGGAGCACCTCCACTCTACAAATCTGGAACCTGACCAGGCTGCTGTCCCCCCAACACAATCAAAAAACTCCCAAATCAGGGAGGTGTGGGGAGGACCAGACACAGGTGGGGGGGCCAGATGCACTGGCAGCCTGGTCACGGTGCTCAGGCTCCACACTTGGGGCTGGGGACATAGGCACATCCTGGTCCAGATGAGCTGGAGCTGGTGCTGGTGCTGGTGCTAGAGGTGGTGATGGTGGTGGTGGTAAAACTGCCTGAGGAGGTGCTGGTCCTGCTTTTGGGGGGACCCAAAATTTTTGTATGGTCTAACATGAACAGGCCATGCCCCCATGCATGCGCACTCCTGCCTTGCCATGCCTATGATGCAGTCCCAGAACTGCCCCTGCCCCAGACATTCCCTGAACCTGGTCTATCTCTGCTCCACCCACTTGACTGAGTCAACTGTCCTCCCTCCGTCTGAGCAATGACACAAAACACTCACTCACAAGACACACACAGTCAGACACAGACAAACAACAACTTATAAAAGTAAGAAAAAAAGAAATTTGCAGCAAGAACAAATTAAGTACAAAAAGATTCTACACAAAACACACAAAAATGTATCTTTTAAAAAAGCTGTTGGGTCTCAGTCTCTAGATCTCCTCCAAACTGCTCTAGTCTCACACACTCTCACTGCCTCCTCTCTCTCCCTCTGCACAGGAGAAAGTGAAACTATCTCCTTGCATAAGGCACTTCCTTCCTGCCTGGCTAAAGCATGTGAATTACAGTACTGTAAGCCATGTCATGTGTGGGGGGGGCCTACCAAATCCAGAATGCGAAGTGGATCACTTCTCTTCATAATGAGGAAAGCGAAGTCCATTGAAAACAATGACTTTGTGTTACTTTGTGTTGCCCCTCAAGGTGAAGTGCATTGAAATCAATGTACTTCACATCACTTCACCTTGTTATTGAGCTCAAAGATGATTTTTACTTGGTATTACTTGGTATGAAAGAACTGAAGAAGGCCAGAGCCCATCGAGACTGTTCCCCACACTATGTGGGACATTATTTATCTATTGTCCATCAACCAAACATCTAATTTGTTTTTAAAGACAGTGGCACTAGTTGCCTCTACCAATTCTTGTGGCAAGGTGTTCCATACAATAGATGTTCTTTTTGGAAAAAAGTTTCCCCTTTTGCTGGTTTTATAAGTTTTTACTTCAAGCTGTTTATTGTGTTGTCTCAGAACATGTCTCCTTTTGGAGAGTGTTAGACCACATTTTTCCATTAGATCTGGTGAATTTATTAAATTAAAAAACATAAGCATATCACCTCTTAATCTTCTAGTTTGAAGAGACAAGAGATCAGTAGCTTTTAATCTGTTCTGATAATCCAAGTTTGTTAATCTTGGAATCATTCTAGTTACTCTCCTTTGAACCTGTTCAAGAATTGCTATGTCTTTTTTGGTTTGGATTCCAGAAAGGGGAGCCATAGTCTAGAGATGGTCTAATGTATGCCGTATACAATGGAATAAGGCATTGTTCAGTGCGATTAACAAAAGTGCGTTTTATTTGCCTCAAAAGTCTGTTGGTCATGCAAGCATTTCTAACACAGTGATCATTTGATGTAAGTTTATTATTAACATATATCCCTAAATCTTTTTCACAATTTGATGAGTGAAGTGGTAGTCCATTTATATAATATATCGTTTTTGGATTATTTACACTGAAATGCACTACTAAACATTTGTCTTGATTAAACTGCATATGGGTTTCATTTGCCCAAAGTGTAATTTTTCCAAATCCTTCTTTAATGCAGAAATATTTTCTTGATTATTAACTTTGCCCCCCAATTTAGTATCGTCTGCAAATTTAACCATGAAGTTATTTGGCCCTGTTTGTAAATCACTGATAAAGAGATTAAACAATGTTGGTCCCAAGACTGACCCCTGTGGTACACCACTGTCACACTACCTGAATCAGACAAGATATCATTAATTCTGACTCCATGAGAACAATTTGTCAACCAGTTTAAAGTCCATTTGACAATATCAGGTGACAAACCTAGATTGCGCATTTTAGTAATGAGTTTTTCATGTGAGACTTTATCAAAAGCTCTACTAAAGTCCAAAAGAATTACATCAGTAGGGATACCCACATCTAGTAGGGTACTTATATTATTGTAAAAAGATATCAGATTGGTGGTGCAGGAATACTTGGGAGTAAACCCATCCTGATTTGAATCATAAATTCCCAATTGTTTACAATCTTGATCTATTAGAGACTTCATTACTCATTCCATTAATTTACCAGCCACTGAGGTCAGGCTAATTGGACGATAATTTTGCACAGAACCTCTATTGCCTTTTTTAAATATGGGAGTAACTATTGCTGAATGCCAATCATTTGGTATAATGCTTTCTTGTAAGGATTTGTTGAAGATAATTGACAAAGGTATAGAAATATTTATAGAGGTTTCAATCAGAAACCATGGATGAATACCGTCTGGGCCCGGACTAGTATTTTTTTTTACTTTTTGATAGCCTATATAATGTCAGTTGGATAGAACCTATGATAATCTACGTGGTGAACTTTAAATGTACTAATAGGTGATTCTTGAGAGAAGACAGAACAAAATTATTTATTAAAGAGATTCGATGTTTCTATATCAGATAGAGAAGAGCCATTGGTTATAATGGGACCAATGGTCCTTGATACACCTTTTTACTATTTATATAGGAGAAAAGAGATTTGTGACAGTCTTTTGTGTGAGCTAGTTTAAATTCTAGCTTATTTTTTGCCAATTTAATAGATTTTTTAAGTTTTTCACAGATAGTCTGTATTAATGTAATAGAGTAGTTTTAAATGGAACAGAACTATTCTTAAGTTTCCTAAAAAGTTTAATTTTTATTTTAATCTGATTTTTAATTGTCTTGTTGAACCAAGGGGGAATTTTTCCTTTATTATTAAATTTCCTCTTAGATAGAATAAACATATTTTTCAAATAATGTACAATGTTTTAAAAAAAGTCCCAATCTTGTTGTGTTGTAGAATTAAGAAGATTAGATTCCCAGTTTATGTTTTGTAAGTATTCATTGATTTTAGAAAAAATTGCTTTATTATAATTTTTTATACAGCATAACTTCCTTTGCGTAATTTTAAACTGTTGAATTTCAAAAAGAATAGATGAATGATCACTGGTCCCAAGTGGATCCCAAATTTGTGAATTGCTAATTTGTTGCTCTATGTTAGTAAGTAATAGATCCAAAATATTAGGACCTCGAGTGGGTTCAGTAACAAGTTGTTGTAATCCAGTACTAACTACCACATTTATTAGTCCTTTCTTGGCATAGAACTGTCCTGAGAATGAGAATGTTTGTAGTGGTTCATGGGATTGCAGGTCACATTGGCTCTAGATCGTTCTCTGCAGCCTCAGTTCTGGTCTGGGGTTAGTGTGGGTAGGTACCTGTAGGAGACAGTTTGTTCTCAGAGCTCTCTGTGTTTCAAACCCTTTTGGAGTCTTTTTTTGGGCTCAAAATTTAGTTCATCGATTGTAGGAAACCCTCCTATGCTCATATCATCAAGTGTTTATGGTTTGTGTGTGGATTTTGAATGTAAATTTTGAACATTCAGTCTGTGTACTGACAGACACTGGAAGTGTGCTTTGGGAGAGGGGCGTATGTGTGGTGTAGGTAGATTAACTGGGAGAAAAAGGCAGTCTTTCTGTGTTGGTTATATTTTTGTTGTATAACTGTGTTAATGTACACACAGTAATATTTTAATTAATATTTTACATTTTTTTGGCCGATTGTTGTGGTGCAACAGTGCATAATTTCAGTGTGTTTAAAACATTTGGTTATATTAATGAGGTTTTCAAATTACTGCGCATTACTCGTAGTGTGTGTGTGAGTGTGTGTGCCACATGTGCCATCAAATCAGACACATTTTATTGTGCCACACACAGTAATGGCAGCAGTGTGAACCTGCTAGCCACTGCACCTGTGTGATTTTTTTGTACTGCTTTGTGGTATCTTTACTAGTAGTAGTGGACTGTTACTGCAGTACACTGCCCCCCTGCCCCAACCGGCAAAGGTATTCTTTTCCAGATTTGGATTTGTGACTTGTGAGCACTGGTTAGGTGTTGTTGTGCTTTTGCATCTGCATCTCTTGAGTACAATCTTAATCTTCTGCATTTGCATCACTTTAGGGCCCAACCTCCATGTGTAACTTAAGTCACAGTTGTGTGGTACAAGTCAGGGAAGTACAGCCGTAAGTGTTCGCCTACAATTTACTCTCATTAGTCATGTCACACACCAGACACTCATCACGACTCCGACTCCGAGACAAATCAAGTTCTTCATCTTCACAGTCATGATTCATGGTCACAAATCACAAAACTGTACCTTTTTTTGTTGTTAGTTGCATGTAAGCCTGTTTTGTAGTATCTCAGGTCTTGGCTTCACCATTGTACTCATTAATATGAGTTTTCAAATTGGGTAGCTTTCTGTGGTACAGGTCAGGGAAGTACAGCTGTAGGCATTTACGTTCCAGAACAGTTTAATATAATTAGTTATCTCACACCAGACACTCATCAACTCCAACTCTGAGAAAAATAAATTCACGTTCTTCATCATCATGGTCATGAATGCTGTCACAATTCACGATCATGTCACGAATCACAAAATTATTTTTTTTACTAGTTAATTGCATGTAAGCCTGTTTTGTAGTATCTCTCGAGGCTTCACCACTGTAGTCATTGATTTGAGTTTTTAAATAGGATAGTTTTGTGATACAGGTCATCAAAGAAGTACAGCCCAGGACCACCTTGAAAATGAGCTTGCTCAATGGTGTTTATGCATGGTTAAATAAAGTGATTGATTGATTGAGCCATAGGCATTCGCGTTCCCGTACAGCATGTCACTTACAGTACTATAAGTCATGTGATGTGTGGGGGCTCAGGGGCTTCCACTATTGTTGTCACTTCTCCTTAATTTGCATTAAGGTAGAATGACAATGCAAAGTGATAATTACAAGGTGAAGTGAGCCTTTCATGTTGACCACTCTGCGTAGTGGAATGGCAGTGCGAAGTGCCCACTTCGCGGGCACTTCACCGGTGGAATTTAAATTTGCTGCATCTCTTCTCTAACAACACTCTCACTGCCTCCTCTTTCTCCCCTTCTGCACAGGAGAAAGTGAAAGTATATCCTTGCATAAGTCACTTCCTTCCTGCCTGGCTAAAGCATGTGACTTACAGTACTGTAAGCCATGTGATGTGTGTAGGGGGGCGCCAATATTGTTGTCACTTTGCCTTACTTCGTGTTAAGGCAGAATGACAATGCAAAGTGATAATTACAAGATGAAGTGAGTCTTTCATGTTGACTACTCCACATAGCGGAATGGCAACATGAAGTGCCCACTTTGCAGGCACTTTGTTGGCAGAATTTTAATTCGCTGCATCTCTAGTGGGGTGAGGGTTGATTGCAGAGACTGCTTAAGTGAACAGTACACATATGACATCAGTACACTTGCTTTCTGCAGCTGGCTGTGGTGATATGCAGAGGGAAGTGTAACTCACAGAAGTGGGTCAGGGACAGGGGGAGTGGGGTGCCTGATCACTGTCAGGGTGGGGAGGGTGGAGGACCACTAGACCACCAAGTACTGAGGTGGCATGTCTGTGTGTGCATGTCGAGAGTGCCAAGGGGAGGACTGGGACCAGGGTTCTTTTTTGAAACTCAGAAATGAGGCTCGGGGCTAATTGTGAGTTGGTAAAACCACTATGCTACCACCACACTATGGCTATTTTGGGGTTTGCTGAGAGTTAGCAATAGCCTGCCACAGCAGGCATTCTACACTGGTAGCATATGTGTGCTCTGGCAGTAGTGGGACAGTGCCTTATGGGGCAAAATGCTCCATGCCACAGCCTTGGGGTGGCTGCCCCTTCTGTGCCCGGGTTCCAGACTTGGTGCTCCTTTTGGCATCTGGGGTATCCTCCTGCACACTTGTCTGCAGATGCATTAATGGACTTGAGGCAGCACCCCCAACTGTGCCCATTTTTTGGCATCAGGCTGAATTTTGTGGCTATTCCAGAAGGTTTGACGCAAGTTGCCAACCTTCTGGAATAGCAACATTGGTGTTTGCCTCAACTGCATTAGATGTAGCCCCCTTTTCTGCCCCAAGTTGAATCTGATGCAGGCAGCTTCTAAACTCAGGCACCTTAAGTACATTTTTTCTGCCTATCCCGGAAAGTGGTAGTGAAACCCATCTTTCACAGTATTCTTTTATGTCTGTCAGAAACAGTGGGTAGCTGAGGCTGTAAAGCTTGATCAACTTTTCTGGTATTCACATCCCCAAATATTTTAATGCCTCCGCAGTTTTGAGCCTTGTGTGGCTATTTGTAATGCTAACTCTGTTTAACTTTCTGATTGGTAAGAGTTCATTCTTGGTCCAATTGATTTTATGGCTGGATAGGGTGCCATATTCCATGAGTAGCAAGCGGAGATGTGGGAGGCCTTCCCTTGGGTTTTGTAACTAAAGTAGCATGTCATTCATGAATAATGCGACCTCATGTTCCCTGTCTCCCACTATACATTCTTCTATATTTTTATGTTGTTGTAAGCAGCCCCCAAAGGCTCTAATGTGAGGATATATGACAGTGGGGACAGGGGGCAACCCTGCCGAATATCTCTGGACAAATTGAAAGACTCAGTTAGTCTGCCATTAACATTGATTCTGGCAGTCGGGTCTTTGTACAAGGATCCTATCCAGCCCCAGATATGTTCTTTAACGCTAAATGCTTGAAGAGCTTCCAAAACAAACCCCCACTCCACCAGTCAAAGTTCTTCTCCGCATCTAAGGCAAACAATGATATTCCATGCCATTTAGGGTGTTTTATCTACTGCTGAATGATGCTGAGATTATGCCTAATGTTATGCTTGCCTTGCCTCCCTTTGACAAAACCTGACTGTTCTGGGTGGCTACATTCTGGAAAGACTTTTTCCAATCTAGAGGCAATCATTTTAGCAACTATTTTATAGTCCATTGTCGAACAGGAGATAGGCCTATAGGAGGAACATTGAGATGGGTCTTTGCCTGATTTGGGAAGAACTGTCATTGTAGCCACTCGGGTGGAAGGAGGCATTGCTCCAACCAAGAAGCTTTCCTCAATCATATCATATAAGGGGGTCAGTAAGTTGATCACTAAAGCACTTGAGGAGGTAAATAGGCAAGCCATCTGGACTCAGTGCTTTTCCTTCTTGCAATGCCCTTACGGAATCCTGAACCTCTTGTTTAGAAAGATCCTGTTCTAGCTCCTTAGAGTCCATGGGGCTGATTGGAGAGAGGGCAGATTTTTTGAAAAGAGGAAAAAAGCTTTGTACTGCTCAGGAGTAGGAGTTGTTTCAGAAGTGTAGAGTGAATTGTAGAATTTATTGACAGCACCCCCAATATCAGAGCACCCACCTACTACCCCAGGCTCAGAGTACTGAATTTTAGGAATATTCCTTTCACACTCTTGTTGTCTCAACTGCCACAACATAAGCCTTCCTGCACTATCCCCATCAAAGTATTTCCCAGCTTGGTTAAGCAGATGCCCCTTTCTGTTGCCACTGAGCTCAATGTGTTGACCCCTCCACTTTTGCTTCTGCAGCAGGTGATAAAGGGTATGAGTAGGATTTACCATATGGAGGCAATCAACTTCTTTGATTTTAATTTCAAATTTATCTGTTTCATGAGACTCTTCCCTTCTTTTAAATGAAGAACAGGAAATGGCCTGGCCTCTAATATAGGCTTTCAGACATCCCATCTTGTGGTATGTGAGGTATCTCTTCATCGATTGTGTTCAAGGAATTCCCTAATTGAGTTAGTAATATTTTGGATGAACTTGGGATCCTTTATCAGAACCAGGTTAAGTCTTTGCATTTCTGGAGGGCTCCCCAGTCCCTCCAAAATAGTTCCAAGATGTAGTGGAGCTAGATCTGATTCAGTAGCTGGCAAGTATTCCACCATGTTCACCTTGGGCAGCAATTCTGCAGAGCATAATAAAAGGCCAAGCCTGATGTATGACTTGTGGGTGTGTGAATAGAAGCTATATTCTCATCCAGAGGGGTGCCTCTGATGCCACACATTAACTGTTGACAAGTTATGTATAAGTTCAGCCAGACCCTTCACATTGTTTGAAAGAGGAACAAGAGCTGGGTTGGACCTGTCCGTAATGGTGTCAAGGACACAGTTTATGGCACCTCTGATCACCCACAGTCCACCAAATGGAGCCATATCCAACACCACTTTCTAGAAGAAAGATCTGTCCTCTATGTTGGGACCATATAAATCTCTGACCAAGAAATAATCTCCATAGCTCATTTAAATTTGGGCCAACGCATAACAACCAAGAGGGGTCAGCAATTGACTTGAGGATTACACCAGGAAAACCATGTCAAAGCCAAATGGTAACACTCCTGGATCATGAATCAAAACATGTGGCTACCCAGGTCCTCCTCCATGCACCACACATGCATTCATCATCCCTTGAGCTCATATGGGTCTCCAGCAATAGTAATATGTCAATTCTTTTGTTTCTTGACTCTAACTTGGATTCTTTTACATGTAACTACATGTTTTAAGCTGTTGACATTCCAGGTGGGAAAGTACACGTTATCCTCCATCATTACCAAGTGTAGACTGGACTTGGTCACATCTACCTATTCAACAACAGCATAATATAAATTCACCTGAAAAATTGTATAACAATATGTAATTATGTCTTACAATTTTCTCCCTAATATCCCCAACTGTGTCCACTCCCTCCTCCCACAAAACAACCCTCAAACCCCAACTGTGAGGTGATGAGAACAACAAGAAAAACTTTCCCTCAAAAATCAATCCCAAGTTTCCCTCCCCAACTATAATTCAGTCCAAAAAAATGAAAAAAAAAAAACTAAATAAAGTGGCACAACTTTCAAATGTGGAGCAAGCAGCTCAATTTGGAAATACTCCCTCCCCAAGTCTCCATTCTATTAGTGTTTCGAAAGCACAGAGCAGTTGCATGAGAAGACATTTTAACCCCCCCCCCAAGAATGAGACTGCATGGTCAGAAACCCATGGCCCTAACTTTATAGTTTTTTTTTTTGTTCTAAGGCATCAAAAGTTTATTCCAATGAATACAACATGCATGGTAAATCAAAACAGATGCAACTGCAGCTTCTTAATTTAAGGATGGCCTTGGATTGCAATTATTCCTACATGGATCCTCTTAAACATGAAATCCCTATATGATAATACTGCTGGAGCAAGGAAAAGTAGCCGAGCATATCCTGGGGTCCCATACTATATGGTAATCCTCAATGAGTAGTTCAAAGGAATCAGTCTGAGTATCCTCCTCCCCCAAAACCTCATTCTTATTCCTTCTTCCCCCTCCTCTTCCATCCCCCACCTTGGCTGATGGGATAAATATTATTAGATCAAAGATTGCGCTAGGTCCAGCTGTAAAAGCAGTATAACAGTTTAATTTGAGCAAAAACATACACTACCCGCGTCCCCTTTTTATACAAATAAACAGTGATGGATGCATGGATATAGATAGTAGACACTGCCACAAACTAGAACAAAGTTTGCACAGGGCTGGTGGTGCTCCACCACAAAAAGACAATACGTTAAATCAAGAAAGTTGGCCACCCACCCCCACAGCAAAAACACCAAGCCCCAAGGTCAAAACACCAAGCTGCCACCCATTCCAAAAACCACAAAACAGGCTGACAGCTCTAGGATGGTCAAAACAAATTACAACCCAGCACTTCAATCCCAGAGCCAGGTGCCTCCACCACAGGGGTGAGCGCCTGACCTGCAATATCAGACACTGCCTCCTCACCCTTTTTGTACAAATATGCAGTGATGGCTTTGCTGCTATAGGTGGTCAGCATCCAAGTTCAGGAGCTAACATGATTAATCCATTGCTGACTAGTCTATCTTCGTGGGGGACTCAAGCAATTGTGACCACGGGAATGAGGGATCAGAGGAGAAGCGAAGAAGGTCTCATTCACATCCCCATAGCAGGGTGGAGGCAGTGGAGCCATCAGGCAATGCAGGAATCAGTGTCACCCCACAAGCCATCAATATGATCAGCACAAAACAGCAACAGAAAGTGTTGGATGGAGTAGGTTGAGTTTATGATGTTATCACAGGGACACCATTTGAGACTGGGTCCAGGAGCATTGTCATGCTCTGGGGATGTAAGGCTATCACCAAAGTACATGTTTAAGTGTTATAGGTAAGTGCCCCTCCCTTGCAAGCCTGTTCAACTGTTATTGTACAGGTAGGATTACACAGCTGGTTCACAGCATGGCATAGGCATGCAGATATAACTCAGGGACACTGAGCAGTCCATTGCCATGTGGCAGAAATTCCACATCATTACCCATTTGGATTCTGTTGCCCTGCATGGCACAACAGGTGCAGTGGTAATCAGAATCTTTCCCCAAGGGGATGTGATCGGACACCAAAGTCCACCAGTGGACAGCTCTCATGTGTCCGTGTATCACAGAGGGATAGATAGCTGGTTACCCAACATGAGGAGGAGCAGCTCTTTGGCTCTGGTATGATTGTAACCACCCCCTATGGATACTGACAGTGGCAGGAACAATCAACATCAACCAATCATTTTGTGGTCTGAAGCCTCCACTCAACCCATACCCATTAGTTGTCGACTTGAGCGGCTGAGCGGGACCATAATTTAAAAGACCATTCTTTGTCTAGATATGGCTCTCAAATCATCCAGAATGGAGGTTACAGTCCCACAGCACCCCATAAAGTTTACAGTGCACTAACAGACACACCCCTATCCAATAATACCACCAGCTACACACCCCTTCAGAACCACCTCCCACCCAATTCCCCACTTCAGGTAATAAAATTTGAAGTGATAGTAAGTGTCCAAACAGTCTGAGGAGTTGCAGGATACAGTTAAATCTGTTCACATCAGTCTCTACTGATACCCACACTCCCTTGTGGATCATTTAGTGTGGTCAGAGAACTTTTCTGGTGCAGTATAAGCAGTCATCATGACTGGGCAGAATTGGGGAGTGTCACCAGCTTGAATGTAGCCACCAAATTCTTCACTGAGTTAATGTAAAGACATTCCCCAAAACAGGCTGCAGAGACAGAGACAAAACTCCTTGGGGTGCACCACAAAAATTATAATAGGCGCACTTATAGGAGGCATGCACGACGTGACCAGGCCAGTGGAGCAGTAGAATAGTAACCAAACTGAGAAGCAAAGAAAAGGATTGAAAGCTAGTCCAGAGGTTGCAAAGGGTAGAGCCACTCAGGGGATTAGACAGTAAAATCACAGAATAACCTTTGATAGATGATCAAGTAGCAGATGCCATCCTCTGGGTCTCCAATCTTCCTTCACCTGCTGCTTCTTTCCTGTTAACAAAATGCTCAGTGTCCTGTGGCCTATTGAAAAATCTAGGTGAGTGCCCAGACTTCGTAATATGGAGTTTCAATGGATAAAAATGGGCAAAATCCCAGCCCATTGTTGGCAGCTTAGATTTGACAGTTGTGAATTTTTGCTATTTGGATTGCAAGTCCATCCTGTAGTCCTGAAAAACCAGGACCGATCCCTTGTCAGTTTTTATGGGAACATGGGTCTGCACATTGCAAAGCATTTTTTTCCTTGTCCTGGAATTGGAGATACTTAATTAAGAAATGCCTTGAATGTTCAATCAGCTTAGTCCTGCGATCAACATAGTGAGCTCTCTCAGTTTCAAAGGATGCTGCCTCAGGAGCCAAATCAAGTTGCTGGACAAGCTATTTTTGGATTGAGATCTCGGGATCTTTTTCCTTCAGTCCTTCAGGCAAACCCACCAGCCTAAATTTTTTTAAGGTCATCCAATTTGTCCAAAAGGGAATAAAAATGGTCTTTCAATTCTCTCTCTCTCTCTCTCTCTCTCTCACTCTCTGTTCTTGGTACAAGACCGCTATAAGGTCCTCTAGATCACTGATCCTCTTTTCGACCTTATCCAACCTTGTGGCATAGGCTGAGGCAGTGTAGGACAGCCCCATAACTGTATTTTGCAGATGTTGCATCTGGGCTGTAAGATTAGTGAAGCCTGCCTTAATTTCATTCTGAAGGTTTAAAATCATGCCAGAGACAGCTACCAGAGAGTCCTTTGAGGAGCTGCTACCATCTGAAGAGTTTCCCACTGCTGCCATATACAGGGCTTTACTCTGGGCTCGAGTTATTCCCTCTGATGACACAGAATCTTTTGCAGGATCTGGTGATGGATCAAAAGGTAGAGTGTTTTTTTTTTGAGAACACTGAGTAGCCATGAGTAATTCCTAGTTCAATTGGGATTTTGTTTACCCTAAATAAAGCACTGAAATTGTTATATTACTGTTTAATGTAGGTGCCAGTCTGGACCTGGGCTAACCCCCTCGCCATCTGCCATTGTACTTGGCAAGTCACTTGCCCTCTCTTAGGCATTTGTTAATGTTATTTATAAAATGGGCAAAACATTTTGGCTAATCTGATTGGTCCAGAGCCTCCCAGACCCTTGTCCTTATAGAGCTATATTTTGCCAGCCTGCACTACACCTCATCCAATCACCTTACCACAACTTTGATATCACTGTACCCATGCTGTCAAACTCTGCCACAGTGAACAGCTGAGCGGGCATCCTGACAGAAAGCGCACAACTGCAAAGCGGCACTGACAAGTGCGACACTTCAAACAACTCTCGCTCCTGACAAAAAAGTGGTGGTTAAATAAAAAAACTGCTATCAAACTTCAACCTAAAAATGTCTGACATACCAGAAACCAGTTTTGTCTCTTTTGTGAATGTTTGGAAGACTGTAATGCTTTCAGTGCTTTCTTCCTGGTTTGCATCTCTGAGATCTCATTTCTTTGCATATTTGCTGGTCATTGAGTATGGCATTGCAGGCAGGATGCAATCACTGGTGAAGCAATGGAGCAATTTCTTGGCCCTGAAACAAAAAGAAGAAGGAAAACAAACACATACCCTGCAAGAATCTTCATATCCTTTACCCTTCACCAGCGCTTGCATCCTCCCTGCAACGCCACACCCAATGACCAGCAAATCCTGTGAGAAAAGAGATCTTGATGATACAAACCAGGAAGAAAGCATCAAAAGCATTATAGTCTTCCAAATGTTCACAAAAGAGACAGAAAACACTCCATTTATTATGCTGCACTATGAAAAAGTGCAGTTCATCAACTACAACAAATAAAATCATAAAAATGGAGGTCCACTTCCATAACCTCATGAACTGAAACTTAACTTACTTCTGTTACAAAACAAGTTCTAGTACTTTTAAAAACAGTTTTAAAATATTCTATAATTTAAAAAGTTTCAATTGTAGTTAAAAACTAAGTTTCCACATACAAGCTTTACAGTTCATTGCAATTCATGTTACCATAAATGGACTATTTTCTTGTAAAAGTTAAAAAAATTAAATGCTTTAAAAAAAATAAACTACTTTCAACATTTAACTGACTCTTGTCAAGAAATTTCTTGCCCATATTATAAGTGCAATAAGACACCTTGAGGTGTGGGTTGTTGCCAGATAAGAGCATGCCCAGGTGTTAAAGGCACTCAGCACAAGCGTCACATGCCTTATAATGCACCTGGACTGTGCTCTTATCAGGCCATAACCCACACCTCTTTGTATCTTATTGCTGGCATGATGTGGCATTTTGTTGAAATTCAGATATTATTGATACATAGATACATAGATACATAGACAGTGTTGGCAGATAAGAGCCTATGGCCCACCCAGTCTGCCCATTTGAGTTTGTAAGTTCAGTTTATGTTTTCCTAGAAGTCTGTTGCCCCTTACCCCTGACCTCCAGAATTCCTTTATGTCTATCCCATGCATTCTTAAATCCCATGATTGTTTCAGCCCCCACCACTTCCTCTGGCAGGGTGTTCCACTTGTCCACCACCCGTTCTGTGAAGAAATTCTTCCATGTTTCCTCTGAATCATCCTCCTCCAACTTCATTCCATGCCCTCTAGTCCTGGAACATCTTTTCGCTTAAAATAGTGTATTCCTGCACCCTGTTCCTCCCTGTAAGATACTTGTATGTCTCTATCATATCCCCTCTCTCCCTCCTCTCCTCCATGGAGTACATGTTCAGTTCCTTCAACCTGTCTTCATAGGACTTTTGATGCAATCCATGCACCATCTTTGTTGTCCTCCTCTGCAACTTCTCTACCCTGTCTATGTCCTTACGTAGGTATGGTCTCCAGAACTGTACACTGTACTCCAGGTGGGGCCTCACTAGTGTCTTGTATAGTGGAATTATGACCTCCCTTTTCCTGCTGGTGATGCCCCTGCCTATACATCCCAGCATCCTATTTGCTTACCTGCTGCTTGTCACACTGTTTCCTACACTGAGGTCATCAGAGATGATAACCCCAAGATCCCTTTCCTGCTTGGTGCATGCTATATCCTCACCCCCACGACTGATATATTGTGCCAGGGTTTTTGTGCCCTATATGCATTATCTTGCACTTCCTTGCATTGAATTTCAACTGCCAAACCCTGACCATTCTTCAAGTTTCTGCAGGTCCCTTCTCATTCTGTCTACACCCTCTGGTGTGTCTACTCTGTTACAGAGCTTTGTGTCATCAGTGAACAGTGAAATTCTGCCTTCTAGGTCCTCGCAATGTCACTGATGAAGATGTTGAATAGGACAGGTCCCAGCACTGATCCCTGTGGTACCCCACTGGTCACTCTTCCTCTGTGGAGTGACAGCCATTTACTACCACCCTCTGTGTCTCTGCCACCCAGCCAGTTACCTACCCACCACACTACTGTCCTGCCCACACCCATATTCCCCAGTTTATGTAATAGTCTTCTATGTGGCACAGTGTCAAAGGCCTTGCTGAAGTCCAGATAGGCCATGTCCACTGCCCTCCCCTGATCCACCTCCCTAGTCACCCAGTCAAAAAATTCAATGAGGTTGGTCTGACATGACCTCCCCCTGGTGAAACCATGCTGCCTTGGGTCCTGTAGTCCATTGACAACCAGATGTTCCACCAATCTCTCCTTCAGTAGTGCTTCCATGATCTTCCCCACTACTGAGGTGAGGCTGACTAGTCTGTAGTTCTCTGCTTCCTCTTTGTTCCCACTTTTGTATAAGGGGACTACATCTGCTGTCCTCCAGTCTTTGGGTACCTCCCCTGTTTCCAGTGATTGGCTAAACAGGATAGCCAGAGGTTCAGCCACCACCTCTCTTAGTTCTTTAAGGACCCTGGGGTGCACCCCATCTGGCCCCATTGCTTTATCAACTCTTATTACTTCCAGTTTGTTCAGGACCCTTTCTCGTGTAAAGGGACTTGTGTCCATTTCTGCACCATTCTTACCCCTTGTACTCCCTTCAGACCCATTGCCCTCCTCTTCCTCAGTATTGCTTCTGAAAATCTATTTATTTATTCTTCCTCCATCTATATGTGATTGTATTGTATTGTAATTTTGTTTTTAAAGTACATTGAGCACCAGAATTTAATCTACTCTATCTGCCTGCATGTCTGTCTGTCTGTTTGTCCATCTGTCTGTCTATCTATCAACCTATCTATCTATCTATCTATCTATCTATCTATCTATCTATCTATCTATCTATATATCTATCTATCTATCTACAGATGCTTTTAGTATTCACACTGGCAATGATCATCAGGCCACAACACTGAATTTAGTTTCTCACACCGGTGCTACCTACTAGTACTTACTGTGGCTTCAATGACATGTGCCAAACTAATGGCACTGCAGTGCTCATCCCACTTTCCTATTCCTCCATCTGTCTGTAAAAATAGATCCTGAAAGGTGTGGCCATTCTCCTTCGTGGGTTTAAGAAAACCTGACACATGATGCCTAAATGGGCCTATGAACTAATGCATGCCAGGTACACATGAGAGGTGAACATCTGGCCCCTGCTGCTCCGCATCTACAGACTGGCACTAAGAGGCTGGCATTCATGATCACAAGGTGCCTGTCTTTGGCCCAGTACCCCCAGCAGGCAGGATCATGGGGGCAGATCAGAGGACACAGGTGGACATCCAATCAGATGCCCAGCCTAGTCCTGCAATAGAGTCCCTGCTCTTTACAAAGTGGGGGACTGTAGAATGGTGTGGGTCATGAATTTGTTAAATGTTGGGTGAGTGTCCAAATGGCTGCCTGTAGCCATCCTTGACTGATGGGAGTGCTGTGGTACAAGGTAATGGGTGGCTATGGGTTCCCATGGCTGGTGGGGGTATCTTGTGGGAGCAAGCAACAATCACAGCAGGATCCCTGCTACCATATTGTGAACTCATCTTGCCCATCACACTGCACCTTTGTGACTGGCGTAGAGTCAGGGCATGCCCCTGACACTACCCTGGACATCTGCGCATATAGCTGTGCAACCGGAACCAGGGGAGCCAGTGCAGAAGGGACTTGTGTCCCTTAGTGCATGCACACAGGGGTCTGAGAAAGCCTGGTGTGTGGACATGACATGCGGGATTGCCTACGTGCCTTGAAACTGCAGTGCATAGGCAATCTGCTCTATAGTGCAAGGGCCCATAGAATTGAGTTTCAGTCAATCTAGCAACTGTATACTGCTCTTCACTGAACTTTTATTGGATGAACTCATATTTAAAGTTTCTAAATGAAATACTATGATATGATTCATGTGCAGTGCATACTGTGCAGAATATTAATACAAGGGGCAAAATAGGTTCACAAGAATTCCATGAAAATGTAAATGCATCATCCCATCCATAGTTTTGTATAACACTAGTTCACTTCCAACAATCTATATTAGATTTCAAAATTGTTATGTTGAATAAAATTTAGAAACCACTACAGTAGAATACAATGCAGTCCTGAGTGATTTGCACATAAGCCCCATGAGTAAAAGGTCAGCAAATATATCTTCTGAAACACTGAGTCCACCACACAGTGGGAGTCTAATATTTGATGACAAAGCATACATTATCATTTACAGTTCCTCCAAGTAATGTTTGACTAGACAAGTTAATTTTATGCTTAAAGAGACTGAGATGCTAGGAGGAGCTAATTAGTCACAAAGGGAAATTAAACCACATTTCCTAAGTGGCAATTCCTATCTGGCAATATTTTTTTCATTAAACAAATTCTGATTTAGCAAACATGAGGGCTAAGAATCCCTGAAGGTACCTTGGAGGCTTCAAAGTAATAATTGGTAGATATAAAATGGGTTAAACACTGACAATCTTAGAGGTCGACAGTATGTCAGATCTATGCCAATCAATATACTCTGTATGGCAATTAACAGTTGGCTTGTTTCAAAGCAAATGCTTCAAACTAGACGGAAGGGTTATGGAGAAAATTATGCTGCCTCCAAAGTTCAGCTTCAAAGACGTTGTGCAAAGCTAGAACTGAGAAGGATGTTAAACTGTATCAACCTAAAATGCATGGTGTCTGGAAACCTCTTTTTATTTTCAAGGAATTGTTCTCCAGAAGGATTAAAAACAGTGGCTTAAATGATTAAGAACAATTAAAGAAGAGGATACTAAGAAGTTTAGTATAACACCCATAAATTAACTTTTCCCATAAGAGGTCGTGTCAAATAAGAGGTGCAGCTGTTAGTCATAGCTTAAAATCTGAGAGACAAGTCTCACAAAACTAGAATTATGTATTTCTGCCCAGCAGCCAAAGATCAGTAACTACAGTACTGTATTTGAGAAATGCATCCTAAATCATTGGTAGTTCTTAGTTTGCTCAACACAGATTTAACCTTGTCCTACAAACAACTTAAATGAACCCTGTCAAACTTGTTTGCATCATATTATTTCTAGCTAAAAACTAACATTTTATGATTGCTGTTGAAGTGCTACTTCACTTGGTGAAAACTCTGCATAGTAACTTCACTACTACCTTTGCCAGCAAAGTGCCATTATGCTTAGACTTCACTGGGTAAAGTAGGCACTTCACTGAGTAAATAATTGTCGTACGTGAAGTTACACATTGCACTACATGAAGCCAGGAAACATTGCAAAGAATTTCTTAAGATGAACTTTTCCAACTTCGCACACCTCTAATGACAACATGGGTGATGCATCAATCAATCAGTGAACCAAAATGTAAACAAAAGACTCCTTTGTTTTGTTTATTGAACTGCATCGATTTGTTCCAAGATGTGTTATGTCATAATGTCATGCAGAGCACAACATGCCACTGGCCACCTATGTATGCACAGTAGCAAGTCCATGCAGTATGAGTGTACCAGCATTCTCAAGGGCTTGAATGCTCACATGAACATGGAGAGCTCCCAATCAGCATAGGGAGAAATGGTGTGAAACAGTATGGTGCACTGTTTGCTGGCAATATTGGACATGTTGAAATTAATGCTGAAGGCCCACTATCAGTCATTCACTGAAGTGTGGTGAAGGGAGGCTACACATGCATACTGTCGCAAGCAGGGTACAGGTCTTAACCAGAACATCACACACCTCCCATAGGAACACTGGCTTGTGGGTTATTTTATTTATTTAATTTTAATTTTTATTTTAGTCTTTTGGTAACTGGGTAAGGCTCACTAGGCATAAGTGCCTGTTTTCAGGGGCTACCTGGGAGCACTGGGAGGTTACAGGAAGGTGAAGAGAATACACATGAGTCTGGTGTATTACTCATATTATTTCCCATGTCCAGACTTCCCTTGCCTGACCATAAATGGATCAGAATGACATAAATCACACTGGTGCATCAGCGTCACTATAGTGAGGGTTGCCCAACGGGTTCTATGTTAAACCCCTAACTTTGCACCTTAATGGCTTTTGCAGCATTCAGCAAAATTACCTGACATTTTGCATGTATTGTCTAGTAGACATGGTATAAAGGTTACTGATGGCAACTGGTGTGGTTTCTGAGATTTCCATATGTTATTTTCCTGTACACATATAATTTTTTTCCTGTACTTAACTTGGGATTTTGGGTTTGATTTCACATGCAGCCTAGACTTGATGGATTTTTTCCCCCAAACCTTTCAGGGTAGAAGTGTGCTGGACCAAGGTACTGTCCTTGGAAAGTTTTGTGAAGCACTATTAAGTGATTGCAGCATTACATGGATGTAAAGTTTTGTTTCTTTGCTGTTCAGAGCGTGATCAGTGTGTTTTTTGGATAATATTCCCATACAACATGAAATAACTCTGAGTCATGAGACTTTTTTTCATAACACTTTGATCTCATGACACAAATTTTTTCATGTCATGACAGCCACCTTTTTGTTTCTCATCTCTTTAAAACAGTATCTAGTCACAGCTGGTACAGCTGTGCAGAGTTTTTAGGAGATTTTAAGGTGCCAGAGTATTGCATATCTGCAGAACTCCTCAAATGCAGCTGTAAAAAGAACTACGTTTCTAGTGTTTGTTTCTCCACTAGGTGGTGTTGTGCCTTATTGGGTTGCCCCCTGTGTATGTCTCTCTCTCTCTCTCTCCCTCTCCCTCTCTCATTCCTCCACCTTGTCTCTCCATCAGCAAAAGCCTTTGTTTTACCCTGAGGGAGATCACTTCGTTTTCATATTACAAAGAATTTGTGAAGAGCTGTAGAAAAAAAAAGTGTTTATATTACAAAGCACTTGTAAAGATCTGAAGAAAAATAAAAATGGCAATCAGTGAGTTGCTCATGTGAACAGACATACTAAAAGTGAAAGTGACAAAGCAGAGCATCTGCTTCAGAAGCATGTCAGGGTCTTGGCTATATTTAGTATGGCAGCAGTATTTTAATTAAATAAATGAATGTTGCAAAAAGTAATTTAACAAAAGGACAGTTTATAATGGACTCGGCTGCCCCATTACAGTCAACTGACGAAAATATAAGTAAAAGAGGGGGACTTACCTAAAAGCAGGGTGCCATGGGGTAGTCCTGGGGAAATGTCATATGCTGCACCTGTAAAAGATGAGGCAAGAGGATCACAAAGGATCTGTAGTTATTAGGGGGGTTAAATAGGGAGAAAAAGACAGGAGAGAAATAAAATTATACTAATCTGATGAGGTCAGAGTCCACGTCCTGTCAGACCTGTAGAGATAAAAGGAAAAATAAGTTAGTTAAGAAGGAAAAAGATTTAAGATGAGCAAAGCAGAGTAAAATTAGTGTGGTTTGGGGAAGGGTTCTCAGCTAAAAACCCCTTTGCCCATAATGATGTCCAGGTGACCAGTAATTTATTTAGTAGCACAGATCACTATTGGGGGATTGTAGCCCTTTTTGTCTAAATAAGGAGTGGCACTGGTGATTGTGTGGGCTACGAAATGCCCGGGGGGGGGGGAATTCTGTAAAATGATGCCCTGGTAGTCTTGTGGGCTAGCTCCCTATGGGATTGGGTTTGCGTTCTTTTAAATACATTAATACTCTCCCTGGGGGTCTAGTTGGGCTCCCTGAGCCCTTAAATATTGTGTGGGCATTATTGGGAGGGCTTACTGGTGGCAGCAGCAGGAGGCTACATTGGGGCTGCAACTCAGAATTGAGGTAAGACAACTACACAGACATTAAATAAAACAAAAGCAAATGTTAAAAAGTTAAAAGAGATGTTAGTTTTGCCTCATGTACTATAGCTGCTAGTCTTCAGAGCTATCAGACAGCATTACTATAAAAGCAGAGAGGCAGTGGAGGGGAGTAACCCTGCTGTAGAGCTTAGCATCAGAGGTGTAAAGAGCTGACCAGTGTAGTGGCCATTGCTCCCAAAACCCTCTGTAGCTCACAAAATCTAAAAATGCTTGACATTACAATATCAGACAACTGCAAGACAATACATAAAGAAGAAACCAACGTATAACTGGGTAAAAAACAGCAGTAGCAAACTAGGCAGATAGTGCAGGGAGTCAGGTCACCAGCAAACAGTCCAATAAATATTAATGATTAGACTGGTAGAAAATGAAAACTGCACAATTATGTCATAGTGCAAGAAATCAAGTCATTAACAACAATTATGTCTGAAGACAATAATGAGTTACATTGTCATAATGAAAATAATTATAATGTGGTACTAATCATGTGTAGGAACAAGAGCCTGAAAGAAGCAGGAATTACTTTAGTGATAGTAAAAATACTATCTGAAGAAAGGACACAGAATGTAGAAAATCTACTGGCTTTGAAATGTAATTAGAGAAGTAATGTAAGCAAAGTGCAGCTGTATATCACAGCATTCATGTTACATACATATATAGAATAGTGGATGGGTGACCATCCACACAAGGCTGTGTTTCCATCGAGGGAGCTGATAACATCACAGAGACCTCAAGAGCGAAGCTCAAGAGGTCTCCCAGATGTCATCAACTCCCGAAATGGAAAAACAGCCTTAGTTGTGAATGGTCACCCATCTACTATTTTATATAGTATATGATTAAGGCTTATTTACTTTTTACTTTTTTGTTTCACTTTTTCCCCCCATTATTTGTTACCTCTGTGTTAGTTGCTGCAGTTTCCACTCACACCTGCTTCTTCCTCAATACTCGCTACAGCTTCTCTGCACTTCCACTTGTTCTCATGTTTCCATTTTTCTGATTTCAGCTTTGTGCCTTTTTAAAATGAAATAAAAAAAAACTTCTGTGATGCCGAGCCATGTGAGCTCTTCATGTCAAATTTAGGAAGGTCCACTGATTGGCGGAAGCTAAATAGTGCTGCCATGTTTCAGTTTTGTCCACGTTTGAGTCAGCTGAGTTAGCCAATAAGGTGACAGTTCAAGGCTAAAAGTTGTACTATCGATGTGATGTCAGAATGATACTACAACAACTTTTTTGACCTTTGAACTGTCCTACAACAAGATTTACTAAACCATAGTTTTTCATACACAATAAGCCCTAACCATATACTATAAGCCTCTGTAATTAAATATATGCAGTACACCACATATTGAAATGCATCCATCCTATAATATCTAATGAAAAAAAGGTGTTTTGTGGCATTGCGTGGGTTGCAAATAAAACAAATCAAAAAAATATTAGTTAATGCATGCTGACAGTAGAAAATTAGGTTATGGGGAAAAAACATTTTTGCCATTAGATCTTCTTCCAGAATTATATACAGTACCGTACAGTACACTAAAAGAAAAATAATGGGTATGCAAATCCAATAGTGTAATCTTCAACTGTAGTTTAGTTTTTTTCTGTCTTTACTAAAACAGATATTAAAGCATGTATAAAAAGTGTCCTTTGCTTTTGGTGAAGTCTTGTCAGTCCACCCCACAAAAGAATGTGCATTCTCATCAAACTTTGCAGTACATTTGGAGGCTTTAGAGTTCACTGGCAACATATTAAAAGTGTTTGAAACTTAAGTGCAAAGTGCAGGTGCTCATTAAAGAGGTATATTCAAAATTCCTAAAATGCAATAGTTTACCATAAGTGCAAAAACATTTCCAGTATACAGTATCTGGTGCCACAAAATGTGTGACTACAGTGAAAAACCCCACCACCACTCATAGCATAAAATGGTGAACACATAAAAATAACTCCTAGAGTTGCACCGGGGAACACTCCTGATGGCTCAGAAGAGAGAGAGAGGGACACGCACAGGCACACACACACACACAAACTGTCCCTGAATGGAGCACCCGAACAGACAGAGAGATGGCCGATCACTGACACACAGAACAAAAGAAATTTAGCAGCCACTGTTTCTCTCTCTCTCTGCAAACCCCGTGCCCATATCATCAGCATTAATCCACTGCACCTTAACCTGCTCCATCGAACAACACATTTTTTTACAACAGTTCACATACAGAGAGAGAGAGAGACAGACAGACACACACACACACTCACTGAATGCAGCACTCCCTGTCTCAAACTCACTCTCCGTGTCTTTCTCTCAGCATGGCAATTCTGTTTCTCTCTCTCTCTCTCTCTCTCACTGACTCTCTGTAGGCCCCGTGTCCCTATAATCAGTAGTGATCCACCATAACTTGCTCCATTGAACAACAAATGTATGTTTGTTTTTTTATAACAGTTCACATACAGAGAGGGAGAAAGAGACACACACAGACTCATGGAATGCTGCACTCCCTGCCCCAAACTTGCTTTCCCAGTCTGTGTGTGTGTGTCTCTCTCTCACTTTTTCTTAGCACAGTGATTCCCTGGTTGAGGTTGGGGTTACCCTCTCTCTACTACCACTCAAGTACTGCTGATGGAACCAGGTTGACAGCCTGCACACAACACCACTGAGAACAGGCTTTGAGGAGTGGCAGAAGAATGTCTGCAGGGGGCCTGCACAGCTCTCCTTGGCTGAACAATGAATGTATATTTTTTTTATTTTTTGACACTTCACATAGAGAGAGAGAGAAACACACACACACACACACACACACACACACACACACACATGGAATGCTGTACTCCCTGTCCCATACTCGCTCTTTGTGTCTGTGTGTGTGTGTGTCTCTCTCTCTCTCTCTCTCTCTCTCTCTCTCATAAGGAAGAGAAACCCTGCAGCCACCTATAGGTTGGGAGGGGAGCTGCTGGTAATCACAAGGTAAGAAAGAGACTTGGGCATCATCATCATCACAGATGACCTGAAATCATCCAAGCAGACCACTAAAGCAGTACGTAAGGCTAGAGAGATGTTGGGGTATATTAGTAGGGGTATCACAAGTCGTAAGAGGGAGGTAAAAATCCCTCTTTACAAGACACTGGTTAGGCTCCATCTGGAGTACTGCATGCAGTACTGGAGGCTGCACCTGCACAAGGACATTAACAAAATGGAGGCAGTCCAGAGAATGGCAACCAAAATGGTGCAGTGACTGTATCAGAAAACATATGAGGACAGATTAATGGAGCTCAATAAGTATACCCCAGAGCAAAGAAGGGAGAGAGGTGATATGATTGAAACATTCAAACATCTTAAGGGCATTAACAAGGTGAAAGAGTCTAACATGTTTCAATATAAGAAAAATAGCAGGACAAGAGGACACAGCATGAGATTAGAGGGAGGTAGATTAAGGGGCAATGTGAGGAAGTTATTTTTCACAGAAAGGGTGGTGGATGCATGGAATGGCCTACATCAGGAAGTGGTGGATATGAATACAGTGCAGAGCTTCAAACAGGCATGGGATAGGCACAATGGAGCAATACAGATGAGCATGAATATACAGGCCATTGACAGAGTAGTGGCCTATGGCACATTCATAAGGTATTAAAAATGGGAAGACTGGATGGGCCTTGCAGTCCTTATCTACTGTCAACTTCTATATTTCTTTCTTCTCAGCATGGTAATTCCCATGTCAGGGTTCATGTGACACAGTGTGCTGTATTCAGACTTGATCATAAATATGTTTTGGCGGGTTCTGCCAGCCATCTAAGTAACTTTCCAATTTTTTGTATCACGAGAGGGTGTTCCATGTTGCACTTGAAAGCTGCTGAGAAATGCAATACAAAATATTAGTTGCAAAACAAATTTCTTATTGCGATCCAAACATTTGTGCTGCATTATGGAAATTGCATGTTCAACATAAAATTGTACTTGTAATACATTTTTTTTTTCAGTGTGTGATCGGAAGTGGTTGCTCAAAATGAAATTTTGATTGCGGATCATAATTTCTTGTTGCATAAAATAAATTGCTTGCTCAACATGAAATGTTATTCTGGATCATAATTTATCATTACATGACTGTAACTGATTGTTCAACAAGAAATTTTGATTGCAGATCATAATGTTTTGCTGTGCAACAGAAATTGGTTGCTCAACTTCACATTTTCATTGCAGATCATAATTTTTCATTGTACAACCGGAACGGGTTGCTCAAGGTACAGTTTTGATTGTGGATCATTAATTTTTCATTGCATGATGGAAGTTGATTGCTCAACATGAAATTTCATGGTGGATCATAATTTTTCATTGATGTCTGAAATTGGTTGCTCTACATGAAATGTCATAATGGAGCACAGAAATTTTAGCTGTGAAACAAATTTCTTATTGTGTTCCAAAAAATGTTGTTGCATGATGGATACTGCATGTTTGACATAAAAGTGTACTTGCAATACACAATTATTTGTTGTGCAACTGGAATCGGATGCTTGACATAAGATTTTCATTGTGGATCATAATTTTTTCTTGCATGATAGAAAATGGTTGTACGTTATGAAATTTCATTGATGATCATAATTTTTCAGTGCACAAGTGGAAACTTGCGATGCAGATCAACATTTTCTTTTAGCATTTTTTTTATGTCTCAGATTTCTTCACCAATATTTCACTTATATTGCAATATTTGTTTATGAAACTTATTAAATTGTATCTGTATGACATTAGATGCTGAACATAAATGTTTTAATGTTCTATTGATAGAGGTTATGAACAGTAACATAGTTGTACATGCTTTCCATATTGTGCACTTTTCATGGTGGTGAAGTACAGTGCATTTCTGGGTGCCTTATACAGACTGATGATATTGTTTAATTATGACTGAAGTGGTGGATGGCATGCCTGGTGAAGACATTCTTGAATTTTATTGCTTCCTTCTACTGGTGGAGGTGTTCATGACATTTTTTGCTTCTCTGTTATTGCTGGGAGCACAGGGTCTTGTGCATCTTCATTTGTTCTTGTGTGTGGAACATTTCCCAATAATTGGGTTGGATTCTCAACACATTGAAGGTGCAAAAAATGTGCAAGTCCCCAAAAATCATGCAGTTGTGAGAAAAAAGGGTAATTGCACTGTGTGATATCCACAAAATATCTGCAGCTGTTTGAAAAATACAATATGGATTGTGGAAAAAAACACAGTTGAAGATGTTCTTGTGCAAAAAAAAAAGCATTGAAAAGTATGGCATATTCCCTTAAAGAATTTTCTCAGCCACTAATATTCAGCAGTTGTGGGAAAAATGTTGTACACATGCTACACTACAGATAGTGAAGTGTAACTCCTCCTGAGCAACAGAATGTGTACTATCAGGTGAGAAACAATTATAGTGGGGGTACAGGCACCAAGTAACAGTAGACATGTGGGCTTTATGGTAGTGTCAGATGTTAGACCACAAATAGCACACATTACAAATGAAATGCAACAAGCCATAACCACATGACTCAGTGCAGCCCACAAAAGAGCTCCACTGGCAGTACAGGCATAGGTAGTAACAGCTAGAAGTGTGTGCTACTGTAGCAGACAAAATAAACACCCCCAAGAGATATACAACCAATGGGTACAAAATGCCACTGTGGTGCATAGTCCTGATGATACAGGTGGTACTGCTGTGGTCCCAGTTGTGGGACTGCCCGTTGGCCTCGCTGGGACTGCTGGTTCTGCTCCATCTTTGGCAAGACTTTCAAAGTCTACTGCTCTAATTAATATGGAGCACCTGTTGTTCTGTTGACTGAGCCTTTTATATTATTTCCACAGCTATAGATCTGCACCTGTGCATTTTTCCAGGTGCAGAATTCTGCAACTCACCTTTTTTGCAATTTTCCACACCTGCAGAAACTTTCACTGAGAATATGCTGCACTTGCATTTCTACAGTTTTTCATGCTGTTTTTGTGCAAGTGTGGACATTTGGGCTCTGTTTGTGAATTTAGTCCAAGGTCTTCATCCTGAGGTTACAATTCTTAACAAATGGAGGGTAGATTCATAAAGACAGTCAAAACTTCCACACTTGAAATTTTGATTGCAGATAATAATTTTTTTATTGCACAAAGAAATGTGGTTGTTTGACATGAAATGTTATTGCAGATCATAATTTCCCCTTGCATAACTGCAACTGTTTGCTCAACATGGGATTTTCATTGCAGATCCTATTTTTTCTTTATGTGACAAGAATTTGTTACTCAACATGAAATTTTGATTGCAGATAGTAATTTTTCATGATGCAATTGAAAATGGTTGCTTGACATGACATTTCATTGTGAAGCATATAAATTTTAGTTGTGAAACAAATTTCTTATTATGATCAAAAAGTTTTCTATGCATGACAGAAATTGCATATTCATCATAAAATTGTACCTGTGACATACATTTTTTCATTGCACAATCAGAACTGGTTGTGCAACATGAAAATGCAATTGTGTTCCTGCTTTTTCATGGAATCACCTTTATTAAGTGGTCAAGAATGAATTTTCCAAAAAGGCTGTCTTTTTTTTTTAAAACTTCTTTATTAAACTTTTTCAGACAGGAAAAAACATACATACAAAGACTCCCAGTTCCCACCCCAGGCCCACAACCCCAAACTGGCTGTGGTCACTATATACATCCCCATAACTATTTACATACACAGCTGCCATATAACATTCCTGCCATTATCCATTTGTTTTACTGGGGTGAGTTTAGAGCTCTGAAATCCAAGTTTAATAGTAGTATATCCAGAGTCCTATGTTAACTACCCCCAATAAAACTATATTTGATTTCTATTTGGCTATCAGTCATTTAAAACAGGCTTTTGCAACTGTGTCCCTAGGAAAGAGAAAGAATCCCCCCTACCTCCACTGTTTTGGCAGACCTTTACCGTTTTATAGTGTAATCATAATACAGGCTATCTAGGGTATATAAAACACATCCCATAGAAGAATACAAAAGAAAAAGAAATTATTTTCCTACAGGTAGATCAAAGTCACTTTTATCTTTTCCCTATCCACGTACCTCTAACTAGTCACAATCCGACTGACAGATCTGGGTTCGGGCACCCTTGAGTTGTATTGAGTACACTGCCTCTAAGATCCTCCACCTTTTGTCATAAATTTTTCTGCCATCTAATAACATTTGTCTTTTAAGTCTATCTAAGATCTGTAACAGATCTCTCACCCACTGGTCATAGTTATAGATAAGGTCACTTTTCTAATGTCTTAGGACAAAGGCCTTAACCAGGGCAGACATCAGAGCTATACGATATTTAGCTGAGGCCCGTGAAACCAAGTTCATATCACCCAAAACACAGATCGCTGGCAGAATATGTTCTGAATAGTTTACTAAGGGATACATGTCTTGTTTGATATGAACCCATAAGGAGTGTATTTTGGGGTAATACCACATCATATATAACAAGTCCCCTGGTTTTGTTCCACATCTAAAGCACAGATCTGTCTGCCTGAGTCTCCTAGCACATAGTTTAGAAGGGGTATAGTGGATATTTGAGGAAATAAAAAATTGCATAATCTTATATTTGGGTACAGGTAGGAATTTACCACTCTTCCATATCTCTTTCCAGTCAGGCCTCAGAGGGGCTATGCTTTTCTCCCAGTATGGAGACTGTGCAGAGGAACCCAGGCTCACAAAATCCAACAATACCCTGTAGACTTTTGAAAGAGGGGTTTGGAAATAGTTAATCTCCCTTAGCTTATCCCATGTGAATGGGTTCTGATGGGAATCTCTATTATCTCTCAGTAATCGCTACACCATATTAGTGAACTGAATCTTTTTAAAAAAATTCCAATTCCTACTCTGAGATGGGAGGACCACTTTATCTTCTACAATAAAGTCTGCCAGAGTTCGGCCAGATAACTGCAGAGCCCACTGGTTATTGATTATTTGTCCCATGAGATGAACATTAGGATTTCCCAGTATAGACTGGTCCTGAACTTTCCTTTGGTCTCTTCTCTGGGTATGATTTAAAAAATTCCACCATATAGACATCATTTTGTAAATTGGTGTCTGCTTACTCTTTTTAGGTAAGCCTTCTGGATCTGAGAAGAGCAATGCTGCTGGGAAGAGATTCAAGTCATCAAGAATTTGTCTCTCAGTTTGTAGCCAAGTTGGAATATATCTGTCTTTCTCCAATTTTCTGTACCACCATCCTATTAGACCTAATTGTCCCACCACATAATATAAGTGGAGGTCTGGAAGCTTAATACCCCCCAAGTGATGAGGAAGACATAACATGGTATATTTTCTACTAGGAGGCTTTGAATTCCAGAGGAATGCAGAGATTACCCTCTGAATTTTAATAAACCATCCTTTAGGGATATTATAGGGCAGCAAATGTATCAGGTACAGCAATCTGAGCAAGAGATTCATTTTGATCAATCCTAATCTGGTAGTAAAGTTTAGGGGGAGTTTATTCTATCTTAGAATATAAGTTTTAATTACAGACAACAAGTTATCAATATTTGCTTCCACCCCATCCTCCGATTTAGCCATAATCCAGATGCCCAGATATTTGATCTTAGTTGGGGCCCAATTGATTTGCAAAGGATCGAAGTCTGCTCTATAAGTATAAGGGGTAAGAGGTAGAACCTACATTTTGCTCAAGTTCAATTTATAGTTGGAGACCTCTGAGAATTGTCTAATGACTTCCAAGGCTTTTTTAAAGCTCTCTTCCAGTTCCTGTAACTGTAACATTATGTCATCCACAAAAACAGAAAATTTAAGCTCCCTCCCCTGAACTTCAATCCCCTGTATCGCAGAATCCATGTAGAGTGCTTTTAATAAAGGTTCCAAGCAAATATTAAACAAGATTGGTGATAGGGCGCAGCCCTATCTGGTCCCATTAATCAGTTGAAACTCTTTTGATAGATAGCCATTACACAGAACCCTGGTGGTGGGGACTGCTTAGAGGTTTTTGAGACCTCTGAGAAGGCCTTCTGGGAAGCCCATCTTCTCCATAGTGAGAAATGGAAAAGAATGGGAGACCCTATCGAATGCCTTCTAAGCATCAAGTGCAATCAGAGCCATGGGTAACGCCAAATTGGAGGACCTGCCAAGTATGTGATGAAGCTTTCTTAGTGCATCATGCACCCCTCGACCTGGCATAAACCTCACTTGATCCTGACTAATTAGTAAGGGAGCAATTTTAAGAATTCTATTAGCCAGGATCCTTGTCAGCATTTTGATATCTTGATTTATTAAAGCTATGGGTCTATAATTACCCAGAAGATCCTTTGGTTTGTCTGGTTTTTGAATGAACATAATATAGGCCTGATACAAGGGTGAATGGGGAACCCCTTCCTGCATAATGTGAAAGAATAAGTAGTTAAGTAAAGGAAGTATGGATAATAAATTAACTTTATAAAATTTAGCTGAAAGACCATCTCTCCCCGGTGTCTCACCACTTGGCAATGCATTTACTGCTTCTTTTATTTCCACTGCCTATATTGGGGCTGCCAGTGCTTGAGCCTGTGCCTGATCCAGCCTAGGCAGAGGTACCTTATCTAGGAACCCTCTAATCTCTTCTTCATTACTGGTAACTCCCCCCCCCCGTGATAGATCCCTGCATAATAGTCTGCAAAGGCATCAGCCATTCCTGGAGAGTCTGTGATAATGTCCCCTTCAAATTTTATTGCAGTAACCGTCCACTCTGCTTCCCATTCCTTGATTCTATTAGCAAGCAGTCAGCCTGGCACATCCCTTTGCATTAAGTATTTAGCTTGTAGTCTTTCAAGCCAGCGGTCTATCCTGTCATACAGTATACCTCACAATTCATCTCTTAACTCTTTAAGCTCACTGTCTAGCTCACTAGAAAATCCCTCCAAAGGGACCAATGACTTAATGGCCCCCATTAAAAATCCTTCCCGCACCCTTTTCATAATGTTTCTCCTAGCAGTATATTTCTGGGCTATTCCTGGCGTATAATACTTTACAGGTAGACCAAGCAAGTCTCTTGTCCTGGAGTGTTGGTAATTGGGTCTGAATTATTTCCCCCAGGGCATCCCCTAGTTTTGACACAGTATTACCATCCATTAGTACTGTGTCATCTAATCTCCATCTATATGGTTTTAGAGGGATGGTATCATTTCCCATATTAACTGAATAGGGAATGATCAGACAATATTCTGCCAAGAGTAGTCAGCTCCCTGACTCCCCTTAGTGCTGCCCAATTGACCAAGAGGAAGTCAATTTGAGAATGGGATTTATGTGCCCCAGAGTAAAAGGTCATGTCATTGTCCCCTTTATTATACACCCTATAGGGGTCCACTAATGCTGTGACCTCCAAAAATCTAGTCATTGCAACCTGGGCCAAAGAAGGTGGTCTTTTAGAAGGTGGGTTCCTATCCGCCCAGTTATCTAAACAAAGATTCCTATCCCCCACTAAGATAAGAGGATAGGGTAGGAGAGTAGCTATATCTACCTCCAGTGAGACAAAAAAGTCAGGTATAGGTGGTGTAGGGCCATATACCAAAGCAATTGAAAGTGCATTGCCCAAAATAGTACCCGAAAAAATAGATCCCTCTGCCATCATCTCTTCCTTTAATTTGTGAGATTACATATGGACAGGCTTTCCCCACTAAAATCACAACTCCCCCAGATGCTTTTGCTTTACCTTCTCCTATTACTTGGCCCACCCACATTTTCTTCAACAGATCTAGTTCCTCTTTTAGTAAGTGGGTTTCTCATAATGCAGCTATTTGAACCCTCAATTGATTGATGTATCATAATATTATCAGTCTTTTCTTCCTCCTCCCGAGGCCTTTAACATTCCCAGGAAATTAATTTAACCAATACCATTATATGTAACTATACCCCTGTGGTTCACCCTCCTAAGATCTGCCCTCCATCTTATACACACCATGGATTCTCTCTCTTCACTTTCCCCCTATACCCCCCCATCGTAACCCCCAATCCTCAGATCGCCCTCCTTAAACAAATTGAAACATAGATGAGCTGGCCCCTGTGTTCCCCCAGACCCCCCTAATCCCATTGAGAAATCAAGAGTCCCCTCCCATGTCCTAATATCCCACCCTAAGCTTCTTAGGTTGCCGAAGACCTGCCCTGCCATGCTGTAAGCTTCAAGTAACCTGCCATTTTCCTTTTGCTACTTTCCATTCCATTAGTTGTTCATTTAATCACAGGAACCCTCCCTGTAATTCATAGTATCTGCTCCCCTCTTATGAAAGTAGCTCGCCCATCCAATGGCCACACCTTCCCTTTCTGGCAACCAAAAAAATCCCTCTCAAAACTATAGAGGGTAAAAAGCAAAGAAAAAAAAAAAAACTATTTCTGCCATCTTCCTTCTCCCATGAAACTCATGAATTGCCAGACAAGATCCCTATGTTCCCCGTCACCCTCCCATGCAAGGTGGTGCATACTAGTCTCCTTAGAGCCCTTCTATATGGGGAGGTCCCTCATATTGGTTAGGGGTGGGCAAGTTTGAAATATCCAGTATACCTACTGCTCTCCCCTCTATAAATCTCTCTCACTACAACAGCAGATAATATCTGGGAGAACTCACTCCAACCCTTGCCAAGCCCTCACCATTCAATCAGAGGCCAGAGGGCTTAATTCCCCCGACTCCATAAAAGAGGCAGAGACAGGTCTATGCCCCCCAATTGAAATAGTATCCCCCACATATAATCTCCTTGGTTACCCCCACATTCCTAGACCAGGCAAAACAGTTGAAAACATCAAATCGAGCCCTTGAAACCATTAAATAACAATTATATTAAAAATGTCCTGATACATCATCTATTTCAGTAGAATTATGCTCAATAGTTCAGATTCTCGAACATATGATTTAAGACTGGATAAGATCTCTTTTCATCCCCGTTAGTCGGAAAAAATAAAAGCATTCCATACTGAGATGTCCTGTTCCAGTTGAGCCTTCTCTGCATTGCTTAGACATTCCAGCTGCATGTTGGCTATCCTCAAAGTAAAGTAAACTGTTGAACCCTGAGCCAAAAATAAAATTAAGCAGACTTGGGCCCAATTGACCCTTAAATGTTAGCAATAGTATTCTTGCAAAACAGTCCCGCTCAAAATAATTACAAAGTATCCAATATAAAAAAGCAGATCTGATCTCTGAGGTGTGGGGAGTGAAATAAAGTTCGAGAAATTCAGACCCAATGGATATTTGTAAATCCTGCCAGTTGATCACTCACTCACTCACTGTTATGTCAAGCTGAGGGCTCCTCTCACCTCTTCTTTTCAGGTCACAGGCCTAAACAAAGCTGGAAACTCCTTTCACAGGCCTTCCGCAGCATCAGCCACCATCAAATACCTCTTATCTCCAGACTGTAACTTCACAATCAGCGTTGCTGGGTGTTGGATTCTGAATTTCACCCCTGCAAGGTAAAGCTTTTTCTTGATATCTGTATACTTCTTCTGTTTTTCCCGAATCTAGGTTGTCAGGTCTTGAAATAGCCAGATACATGCCCCATTCCATTGTAAATTTTCAACTGCTCTGGCTTTGTGAATAACATGAGCCTTTTCTTTATAGTTTAGAAAGCACATAATGAGGACTCGAGGTCTAGCTCCAGGTGGGGGGATCTCTCTCAAAGAGCGGTGGCCATCTCAATATTGTAGGACTCCCCAAAAGGTGTTGGACTAAACAATTTCATAAGAAGGTCCTGCATGAAGGATACGCAGTCCGATCTTTCTGCCCACTCAGGAAGACCAGCCTTGATCAAGTTGTTCCTCCGACTGCGTGACTCCTGGTCCTTGATTTGATCTTCCAGCCTCCTAACTTGTTTTCTTAGGAGGAACAATTCGTGGTCCATTGCCATCATCTTCCTTTCCTGGGAGGCAACCCTGGCTTCCACATCCCCCATCCATTGTGATAAAGCATTCAGAGCCGGCTTTAAAGTGGAAAAGTCGGCCACTAGTCCCTGGATTAAATGTTTTATTTCAGAAATGTCCTCCGAGGATGTTTGTCCTCCTCACTGTGCAGTTGGCTGGCACTCATTTTCCTCTGGTACAGGAGAATGAGGTTTCGAGCACTTCACTGCCGGTGATCATGCAGCCAGATGCTCGAGGCTTGCACACACCACCTCAGTCTTGTTACTCGGCCTCTTGCATCTTTGTGTAAGGTGGGTATCCTGCTTTGCTCTCTTCCCACTGATTGTACCAAAGTACGCTATACCTCTTCAGCCTACAAATCTCACTTTTCCGACCGTGACTACGAGGTCAAATATAGTTTTATTAACTGCTGAATCCAGCAAGGACTGGGAGAAGCTTTCAGGACATCTTTTCCTTGCTAGCACATCACATGATCTCCTCCAAGAAGGCTGTCTAAATAATTTTACTTCGAGGAGTATGATAATGCAACAGTTACCTACCTTAACAATCAGTCAAGATGACTGTCTATAAATCATGTTTTTCATTACTGTTTCTATTTTGGCAACATTGTGAAATTTTACTTTTCAATCTGGTTGACATTTGTTTGTCATTTTTTGTTTAATAAAGTCTTTTCAATTTATACCCTCAGCAGCTGTGACTGCCACACTTTAAACTGTAGACCCAGTGTGTATAAGAATCCTGCCTTCTACTGACAATGCCCCCTTAGGCTGCAACTTTTGAATCCATGACCATCCACAATGCACCCATACCTTACTCGGTGACACCGCCAATTTCTATCCCCAATATACTGGGTTCCACCACTCTTGCTCCACCACTTCTCTTCTTCCTCCATCTATACCCTATCTACCTCCTCTCTCATTTATATGCTAGTCAACATCTATTCTGGCTCTCTCTGCCTCCTGAACCCACCTTCCAACATCTGAATCTCATTTCTTGAGCACTTATATTTAGTTTTTAGTTTACAACAGTTTATAATATAGTTTTTGTGTGTCAATTAACCTACTTATTGCTTCTTTATTTGTACCCATTGTTCCTGTATCTGTCAAGCCATCATCTGTATAATACCATTTGTTGACATGGAGACTTTGTAAAAGAGCCTCTGGCTCAAAGGTCTTAATTCCGAGACTCAATAAAATAAAAATAATAAATATATATATTCTGTGTATGAATCTTCATTTCTGCTGTCATGGAACCTGTATGGTGTTAAAGATAAAATGCCCGTATTTCATAAAAAGCTTGAATTCCCTTGAATTCACATCCCTGTGTCATGATTAGTGCTTCATGAAAATATCATGCTGTTTGGTTTTGTGGTTTTCTTTAAATCAGCATCTGTTAATGTGCTCTGCAGTAACTGAACACAGTGAAGAAACAGTGAAGATTGTTCAGTCCCTGTCAGTGAGCAATGACATACTTGTTCAGCCTGCTGCTTCAGCAATTAAATCCCTGATTGACTGAATAAGCTGTTGCAGTTCCAAGTAAGAGCAATCTGTAGAGCTAATTGTTTTCACTCAAAGTTTGTTACTAGCCCATCTGGCTTGTGTTTAGAGAGATTAGCTTACTGTTCTCATAAAAAGTTGATCATTTAGGGCTCAGTGTTGAACTGAAGTGGTATGAATAAATGTCTGTGAGAAATGTCCTTGTCTGTATCACAGATGTCAGTTCTCTGTCATCAGAACTCTGCATTCTATTCTGGCTATATAACACAGGGTTGTTTAATGGATATAAAATAAATCTACATTTCACTAATTCATAGAAGCAGCATGTATTAAATGTAGCCTCAATAAATATGTTCATGTGATAACAATGTTGTTTTCATGTCAGACTGACAAATGTGTTATTGACACACTGCTATTTCAGGAACATGTACTGTATGAACTCTTAAAATTCAATTCTTTGAGGGGTTCTGTGTGAAAATACATTATGTATGTGTATAACTAGAAATACTATATGGCATCCTGATGCCCCTGTCTCCTGCTCTACAGTTGAGGCAGCAGCTCTTTACTTACACCCCTTTCCCCTGCCCCAAAAGCCCCCTGTCTCCTGCCCCATTTAAGGCTGATGCAACCTGCTGCCCACTGCCTTCTCTACACAGTCAGGGCTGCTCCACACTGCTGCCTCTTGCACAAACAGTTGAGACAGCTGCACCCTGTTGCCCTCTGTCCCCCACTCTATAACACAAGATAAAAATATTTTTTGTTTTTTTATTTTGAGTAGTATTGGACAGTGTACCAATGGATTTGACTCTAGTGGCAGGGAGCAGCATGGTGGTGCAACAAACCTAACTGTGGAAGCAAGAGGCTTTATGGTGCAGCAGGGCACAGTGGTGTCAGAGGACAGCATGTGGCAGAAGTCTTGACTGTGGTGCAGGATACAGTGGGGCATCAGGGTACAGCAGCTTGACTGTGTGATGGGGTGCACATGGTGCAGCAGCCCTGCCCATTTTGGGCAATGGAAGTGGGTAGCAGGGTGCAGCAAAAGCCCCACCTTTGGTAGCCTGGGGAAGCATAGTGCTATAGTCCAAACTGTGGAGACAGAGGCTTTGGGACTCCATGGCTTAGTAGATTACAGCAGCCCAGTCTAAGGAGACAGGAAAAGGGGGAAACACAGTGTATTGATCCTGACTATGGGGGTGGGGGACAGAAGGAAGTGGGGTGCAGCAGCCTCAACTGAGAGGCAGGAGACAGGAACATCAGGATGCCATATAGTATTTCTAGTTATACACATAAATGATGTATTTTCATACAAAAACCCTTAAAGAACTGAATTTTATGAGTTCATACAGTACATGTTCCTGAAATACTGTAGCAGAGTGTGGCAGACACATGTTTGTCAATCTGATATAAAAACAACATTGTTCTCACATGAACCTATTTATTGAGGCTACATCAAAGACGCACTGTTTCTATGAATTAACAGAATGAAGATTTATTTTATATCCATTAAACAACCTTGTGTTATATAGCCAGAATAGAATGTGGAGTTCTGATGACAGAGAATTGACATCTGTGATACAGACAGGGTAATTTCTCACAGACATACATTCATATCACTTCAGTTCAGCACTGAACACCAAATGATCAACTTTTTATGAGAACTGAAAGATAGATTTTAAGCATATCTCTCCAAACACAAACCAGATGGGTTAGTAACAAACTCTGAGTGAAAATGAACTCTACAGACTGCTGTAACTTGGAATTGCAACAGCTTATTCAGTCAATTAGGGATTTAACTGCTGAAGCAGTAGGCTGAACAAGTATGATGTCATTGCTCACTGACAGGGACAGAAACATCTTCACTGTTCTTTCACTGTTTTCAGTTACTGCAGAGCACATTAACAAATGCTAATTTAAAGACAACCTCAAAATCAAACAACATGTTATTGTCAGGAAACACTAATCATGACACAGGCACTTGAATTCTAGTGAATTCAAGCTTTTTAAGAACTATGTGTGCATTTGATCTTTAGGGTTACATAGTGTTACAAATAATTCACATACAAAATAAATGGTTGTTACTTCACTAAGCAAAAAAAAAGTATTTTATGGGAGTCAGTGATGAGCCTGCTTTCGGTAAGGCAGCGGCCTGCGCTCCTCCAAACCAAGCGGCAGTTTCTGTTCTTAAAACCCGATACGGCATTTCTTTGAGTCCTTTCTAGACCGGAGTGGATCGGGTGCCTCTATTTACCCCGTCTGGTTAAATCGGTGAACGTATGGATAACTAAGGGTGAAGCCGAGTGGCCTAGAGAAGCTATTGCAGGCCAGACCCAAGCTCGATTAGGGATGGAGGCTGATCTAATAGAACTGGCTAGGTGTGCCTGCAATGAAATGCCCTAAGCCCATCGCCTGCTAATGTAGATCAGGATGAGGACTTGGCCATAGAAAGTGGTGCTGGCGTATAACACTGAGGATATTAAAGAAATTAAATGTATGCTTCAGGGTCTGGTGATGGACTTTTCGAGGTAAAACCAGCTACACATTCATTGGCTCAAAGAATGAATGATGCTGAGGCCAGAATTTTCTCACAGGAAAAAAGGTTTCTACTCTGGATCAAGAGGTGGTGATGATCAGGAAAAACTTAAAAGGTTGGAAGAGAGACTGGAGGATCAGGAGGCGAGGAATCAAAGGAACAACTCATCCTAGCAGGGCTTCAGAAAGGACTGAAGGTCTGGACTGTGTATCTTTATTCAGGACCTTTTATTAAAATGCTTGGCCCTCGCCCTTCGGGAAGGGTATAATCTGGAAAGGGCACATCGAGGCTGCAGAGAGAGATCCAACCGCAGGGGCCTGGCCTAGAGTTATAATTATGAGGTTCCTCAACTACAAAGAAATCCTATGTTCTGCAGAGCTCAGGCAAAAGAAACCCTTGCACTGGAATGGGGCCTCATTATGGTTCTTTCAGGATCTAACTCCGGTGTTCGAGAAAACAGAAGGAGTACAGTGACATTAAGAAGAAGCTTTACTTAGCAGGGATAAAGTTTCGCCTTCTTTATCCTGCTACTCTTATGGTGAGGCTGTCGACTGGAGAAAAGAAGTTTTTAACAGCCAAAGATGCACTGGAGGGGCTCTGCAGTGACCTGCCAGATCTCTTTAAGTAGTCTACTTGACTGTGTTTGTATATGAGGTTTGGCCCTGTGAGGAAGAGGACGTCAGGGGTTAAAAGGAGTTCTTATAGATAGCGACGTGGTCAAGCTAACTTTGGCATGAGCTGAAACATTAAGCAGCAAGATTTGGGTTTGGCCTCGGGGTTTCATTACTATGACAGGGATTTTTTTTCTTCTCCTCCCAGGAAGAAGGGGGAAGAATGAGGAGAAGACTACAAAAAGGACAATAAGAAAGGTATACGAAAAGGAGGATAAAGGAAGACTGGGCTGCTTAAGGCTTAATGGCTAATGGACTAGTGGACCATCAGTTGGGTGGTCTGGACATTTGGGGTTTTGGCCTAAGTTTGGGGGAGGTGTGTTTACTTAAGTAATTAAGGGCTGTGTTATGATGGAACAATATAGCTTCCAGTTGGAGGCGCTATTAGATGAAAATACATGGTTTAAGTGGGATGGGGAGGAGATCTGCACTGTTTAACAATGCCTTTCTTTTCAGCTTGGCAATGTTGTTGATTGCTATATGTGGGGTACGGTGGGCGTATGTAGGCTTTTCTCCTTCTCTCCACTTAGTTGGGAAGGCTTTGAGTGGGTTTGAGGGGATTTAGGGGCTGGTTTTCGTGGGAGGTCATTGAGTGGGTTTCAGAGTGGTCAGGAAATGGGTTCATCCATGGCTCAACAAGAAGTGGTTGTTCGGTCTTGGGACTGGGGGATGGGGGGGAGGGTTTAAGGGTGGAAAGAGAGAAAGTCCTAGATAGGGTACTTTGGAAAACAGGCCTCAAGAAGGTCTCACCTCTGATTTTTTTATCTAGCTCTATATTAGTTAGATGGTACTGTACAGTGTGATATCATGGAATGTTAAGGGTTTGAGGGGACGACATAAAAGGCTGACAATCCTGCGGTATGTGGAGCAGCGGGGGGCTCATATTGTAGCTTTTCAGGAAACACATTTATTATCGGATGAATTAGACTGTTTAAAGAAGCGTTGGGTGGGACAGGTTTATGGCGTGGGTAGGAAGAGAGCATCTGGAGGGGTCGCGATCTTAATTAATAGGTCCTGCCCCTTTGAGGTGAACGAGGTTCTGATTCAAGAGGATAGTAGGGGGATTTACATGTTGGGCACTCTACATGGTAAGGTAGTAGTGGTAGCTTCTATATATGGTCCAACTCCTCCGGAACCAGAATTTTTCGCTTCAATAGAGGAAAATATTGCTATTTTCTCATCAACCTCATTAATATTAGCAGGTGATTGGAATATAAGTATAGATAACAAGGAGGATAGGGTGACTGGATTTAAAGGCCCCAGGTCTAGGGCTTAGTTAGCTTTGGCTAAGCTCTTGGAGGCCTCAGGTCTGTCAGACCTGGCTATGTTTTTTTCTCATGGTAGTCCCCAAATGACATTCTATTCGGTGGCTCACAAAAGCCATACTAGGATAGACTATTTTTTGGTAAATAGGGAGGCGCTGGGGGAGGTTAGAACGTTTACGACTGAGGGTAGGACTTTCTCAGACCATTCTCTGATCCAGATGCAGTGGGAACCTAAGTCCTTACCTCCCAGGTCCTACAGATGGAGGATTCATGATTGGCTTTTCTTGAGGAAGGAGAGGGAAGAGTTGGAAGGGCCCTTCAGGAAATTATTAGGTGCAGTTGCCCACATTGGCTGATAAGAAGCTAGCTTGGCCTACCTGTAAATTTTATATTCCATGGCTGCTAAAACACTGGCTGCCAAAGAGGTTGATTAGGAAGTGAAGAGGAATTCTTGGAGGAGCGATACGTTATTTATCACCGGAGGAGGGGCTCTCAGAAGAGATAGATAAGGAACTTAAAAAGCTTAAGGAGGAACTGTCAGGGATTTGGTATGGGAAGATTGAATTTTGGCTAAATAAGATTAAGGCTAAATATCTTTTGCAAGGGGAGGTCCCGGGGCATCTCTTGGCAGCAGGGATTAAGGAGTGGGAGGTCAGTAGGACTATTACCTCGATTTTACATGAGGGGAGGCTAGTGACAGACCCCCAAGATATGGCCGAGGTGTTTGCCTCATTTTTTGAAAAGATATACCAAGAAAGTGCTCCTGGGGGGACAAGGAAGTTAGGGAATACCTGGAGGGGATTCAACTCCCAACAGTGGACCCTATTCTTGCTAGGGAATTGGAGGACCCCATAAAGTCTTCTGAGATCATTGAGGTGGTTCAGTCCCTTCCACTAGGTAAATCTCCAGGGCCTGATGGTCTAACGGTGAAGTTTTATCAAACCCATATACACACTATACTCCCTATCTTAAAGGAATTTTTCCATACCATAATGCGGGAGGGCATTGACCATCTGCCCATATATCAAGCATATGTTACTTTAATACCTAAACCAGATAAGCCCAGAGATGCTGTGGGAAGTTATAGGCCTATAGCTCTGATAAATCAAGACATCAAGATACTTACTAAGATCTTGGCTAATAGGATTCTAGCTGTAGCCCCGAGTTTAATTAGTCAGGAGCAGGTAGGCTTTATGCTGGAAGAGGTGCAAAAGATGCGCTTAGAAAGTACATCATATTATAAGCTCGGCTTGATTCCCGGTTCCCCAGCCCTGATCTCCCTAGATGGAAAAGGCATTTGATCGAGTTTCCACGTATTTTTGTTCTCTATAATGGAGAGGATGGGGTTCCGGAGGTTTTAATTAAGGGTATTAAGAATTTATATGCAGCCCACAGCTAGGATTCTATGTAATGGTTATCTGTCCGGGAATTTCAACTTAAAATGGTACTGCAAGGTGCCCTCTCTCTCCGATTATGTTTAATATATATTTAGAACCCCTGCTAAGATCTATAAATAGGAGGTTGGGGTTCAGGGAATTGGAGTTGAAGATTTGGACTTAAAAATTCTGTGTCTTTATGGACGATATACTTTGTTCACCTTCGAAACCCAGCAACTGGTTTCCGAGAGGTTAGAGAGCTAATAGATCGATACTCTAGGGTCTCAAACTATAGGCTGAATCTCACTAAAACCCAAATTTTACCTTTGACGCCACATGTTTCTAAAGCGGATTTTGCAACTCTGGGGTACAGTGGAATAAGGATAGGTTAAAGTACCTGGGAATTTGATTACGCAAATCAGGCATCTGGAGCGGAAGCTAATATGGGGGAACTCTCTCAGAGATCTCTGAGGGATATTTTAAGGTGGAATAAGCTGCCTTTAAATTTTACATGTCGTTTAGGTATCATTAAGATGAACATTTTGCCAAGGTTGTTTATCCAGATTTATCTAGCTCCATATACTATTCCTGTTAAGTGGTTTAAGCTAATTAGGAAAATGTTAATTGGTTTTCTATGGAATGGTAAACCGACTGGGATTAACTATAAGCTCTTGTGTAGGCGTATGAGAAGGGTGGCATTAGATTCCCTGACCTCCAGGTTTATTATGTGGCGGTCAACTGGGTTTGATGGCTCAATGGGCAGTAGAGGTGAAGCGAGGTTAAATATTGTCCTGCCTGGTTACAAATAGAGAGGAAATGTGACGGAATGGGATATTCCCCTGATTCATTAATATAATGCTTTGGCCCAAAAGGACTGGGCAAGATAGGGGCAGGAACTCCAATCAGGAAAACTCTGGAGGCTTGGTGGTGGTCTCACACCAGCTCAAAGGACCATCAAGTGAAATCTAGGGATCAGCCTATTTTGGGAAACCCTAATTTGACAATAGGAGGTATGGTGCTGGGGCAGAGATGGACCGTATACCTGAAGGGTTTGACCCTAAGGGATTTGCAACAGGGGGGGAGAGAATTTTTTTTGCCACCACAATGTGATGGTCTGCCTTTCTTTCAAAGGATTCAGCTTAAGCAAATGATTGCGGAAACGCGGGGGAGGAATGAGGATTTTTTGGATAGCTTTCTCTCTTGGGGAAATTTAAAGGAGGTTGCACATAGAGCTAACCCACTTTCTTGTGTATACAAACTGCTATTGAATTCTCGATGTCTGAGTGCCCTGTCGTATGTTTCTTATTGGGACAAGGTGATGACTTCGAGGCTAGAGTGGGATAGCATCTGGAAAGCTACTAAATATAATGTTATCCCTAAATATAGAAATATGCAGCTTTTGTGGTTTACAACATATATTACACGCCTGTAGTATGTTCCAGGGGCTTGAGACAGACAGATCTTTGTTTCCGGTATGGGACAGTAACAGGTGATCTGCTTCATATTTTATGGAGCTGTGATAAAATTTCCCCTTATGGAATAAGATTAAACAGGGCCTGGACCCAGGTTAGGTTACTCGGAGTATTTAACTCCGGAAGTCTGTGTGCTAGGAGACTACTCTATGGTCGAAAGGGTCATACCAAGATTTCATCTTGCTTTAATGGGGTCGATTGTTAAAGCATTTATTGTGAAACACTGGAAAGATGGTCAGGTTTACTCTTATGAGCAATGGGTAAAGGATCTCCTGGGGGCTATGGCTATGATTAAGAAACACTTAATATCTGAAGGTAGGCAAGAAGTCTACAGTAAAAGGTGGGCAACGTTAGAAGCAGCTTGATCGTTGTAGGACATTTGCTTCACATAGATCTGTCATCAGATGATGGCTAGTAGAGGGATGTATGGTTGAATGGGGTTATTCTAAAAGGCAGGTAGTGTGGGTATTTTGACCCTTTCTTTCTTTTACTCGGTACGAAGATCCCCTATAGCATGTCTGGTTATGTTCATTATCTAGGGCTAGAGCTCAATTTGGACTGACGGGGAATAGGGAATAGGTTAGATGAGGATGGACTCTTGAGGTCGTGGGGATTGCACCGGTGTGGGACTCTCTCTCTCTCAGGGGACACACGGACCTCCACCTGGGATGGCTGTGCAATCAAGAATCTTGGATGATAATGATGGGAGTGTCATTTTGGGGTAGTACGAATATGAGAAGAGTAGTTGTATCACTTAATAGGGGTTTATGGGATTTTTGGTGCTGAGTTGAGTATGGGTGGAATGATATCCCGTGTGTATGTTAATAGGGGATGTACATAGTTTGCACAGCCAGTTTTGGGGTGTGCTACCAGTTTTCCGGGTTTATTGTGTGTTTGTATGTCTTATTACTGTTGGAAAACGAATAAAAATTTCTTTAAAAAAAAAAAAAAGTATTTTATAATGGACAAACTACAACCATCGGGCTCAATATGAAGACTGACAACATTCTGCCATCAAGTGAAGGTTCAAGCAATACTGAAGAAGTGTTAAAAAAAATATTCAACAAGCAACACTGAGTCACAATGAATACTGATTACAACAACAAATAATATTTATGTTGATTTGAAAACATCAGTAAACATTTTCACTGCGATACTTTTCACCTAAAAAAAGAAAAATGGGTCAGCACCTAAAATAACAACATATGTGGTACACTGCTCTTTTATGACAATGAGGTGTATGTTTTTAATGCATGAATTTACCTATATACTACTTACATGTGCTCTCACAGACATTTGAAAACTATTTAATGTCACCATGATTTGCAGAATACATACTCTACATTTCAGAGCCTTTATGTGGAACTGCAGAACAAATACTGAGTCTTCAATTCGACATACACATGAATGTATTTGAGATGTTGCTGTATACACATGATTTGCAGCAAATATTTATTTAACAACAAAACAAACTTTCTCCAAAAAAAAAAAAAATGAAATTCTTTGCAAAAAAAACAACCAACTGCATTAATGCACCAGTTAGGATTAAACTTAATGCCACAAAAGAAGGGAAATGTGGTGTTAGTGCATCCAGCCCTCATTAACCATCTACCCTCACTCCCCTCGAACCAGCCAAAGGGGCAAAACAACACAAGCAACCGCAGACAGTTATCATTAGGTAAGACAAACAACATAAACCCTTTCCAGATGACACAACAGACATCCATCATCATGGTCGAGGGCTTTTGTAGCTATGGATGCACCTGCATGCTTCAACACATACACACCCACTTCAGACCGCAGAAATGGAGCACGTTATGAAAAAGTATTTTTGCATGAAATGTTTCTCTGAATACAAATATGTCAATGCAGTATTATTTTCTGTCACTTTCTAAATATTAACATTAGCATGCTATTGCCACTGTAAGGGGAGAAAAGTTGTAAACAATTGCATGAAATTGTGAAATTGCGATCCAAATATACTGATGGTAACAATATGTATATGCAAACACACGCTTATCATTACCTATAATTTGTTAATAGTGATGTGGCTATGCAGTCAATTATGTGTGTTCATTTTTTAACTAGACAACATTTTTTGTCATTTTCATGTAATTCTGATCCCAGGGCAACAATGTTAAGAAGCAATATTTCTGCATGCACCATCACAGTTTTCTGCCATTTTCTTTTATTGACATTTGCATGCAATCATCACTCCATTCAGCAGTCAACAAAAAAAAGTTGCACATTTACATGCAATTAGTATCCCATAACCGTAATGTTACTAGTTTGTAATTCTGAACACAGAAATATCTTTTATATGCCATTTCCTTAGTATAGCCACTATCATGTGCTCAGGATTTTATGTTAAAATCATAAAGAAACATAAAAGACAATCTGGTACATTTGCATGAAATCATGATCCAAAGACTGTAATGACCATTATTGGTATCTCTTTCATCCCACTATTAGCATTTAATTCCATCTATTTATCATGGCTGCCATTTTCATTAGTCTGGCTAAAGCTTTTACCTTGGTGTTCCATCCAGTCCTCCTGGATAAGTAGAACTCCTCTGGTCTCTCAGCTCCTACCATTGACTGGTTCTGCTCGTACCTTACAGATCATCAACAGTTGGGCAGGTCAGAAGCACCTTATCACCTGCCCTTGCCATCCTGGCAGGGGTCCTGCAGGGCTCTGTTCTGGGCCCTATCCTGTTTTCCATCTTCCTAAATGATCTTCCATTGACTTGTGCCAACTTGCATATACACATGTATGCAGATGACACAGTCATTTTCACTTCTGCTCCCCCACTGCATCTGTGGAAGACCTGCTTCAGAAGGATTTTCACAATGTCCTATGCTGGTTCTGCTCCAACCACTTTCAGGTAAATAACGAAAAAAAAAACAGTGTCCTTGTCCTTTAGTACCAGCCAGAAATCAGTCAGGCTCTTGAGATTGCTGGTCTTCTGCATGTTGTATGGCAAACCTCTTGAAGCAGTGCAACCCTTTATGTACCTCAGCATGTGGTTTAATAGCAAGATTGACTTCTTGGCCCACATTGATGCCATCCAAGTGAAATTATGCCCAGATTTGGGTGCCTGCACCATAATAAAGACTGCCTTCCCCTGCAAGTATGTCATCAGTTGGTCACCAAAATGGTGCTCCCAGTTTTTGACTATGCAAATGTGGTTTATGGTACTGCCAGACCACTTACCTAACCAGACTTGTATCCTCTTCAATGTGTTTCATCATTTTGCTATGAACTCACCACATCGTACTCACCATTGTCCTCTCTACTTCTCCCTCTGCAGCATATCCTTACCATCACACTGTCAGTCCCACTGCTTCTCCTTCATCTCAAAAAACTAGTTGGTTCCCTTCCCTCCTATCTCTCATCACTCCTCTCCTCAGTTACCCAGGTTCCATGATGTATCTGTTCCAGGGACCATAGAACCTTCTCTGCTTCTCATCCCCATTCCTTTGATGGGCAATCTGCCTTCTCCTGTTGTCTCCCAACACTCTGGAACCAGTTTCTCTCTTCCCTCCACCATTCCACCTCCTCAAGCTCCTTCAAGCTCAGACTGGAAATCCTCCCACCCACCACTTGCACCTGTTTTCTATAGAAGGCCTTCCATGTTTTGTCTCAGCAGCACAGGGCCTAATTTTTCTCATCAACCTATTGCTGTTTCTGGGTGCACTGTGTGCTCATTGGTACTATATTTAATGTCTTATCTTACACTAGTTTTTTGAATGATGTTTGTCTGAAGCTGCACTTTAATTTTGCACCTGGCATGTACCTGTTAAATATTTATTACAATGTAATTTATGCCTGCATTTTTGGTGTACTGTCATATGCTCTGTATTATGTTGCAGTCAGTTTTCCATTTCCCTGGGTCACACTTGGAAACCAGTGTTGGCTTAGTATTAGAGATGTTCTGAAATTAAATTTTGTAGTCAAAATTCATGCAAAACTGGCAATTTTGCCATGCAAAATATTTTGCATAATTCAGCCATTCCGTTAAATATTTTGTGGGGTGCGAAGTTGTGAAATTTTGCCTGCAAAGTGTAAAATTTCACCTGAAAATGACAAAATTTCACCTGCAAGTGGCAAATTTCACGATTTCATGAGCAAAATTTTGTACTCCATGGCCAAAATTTCACAATCTGTGGGCAAAATTCCACATTTCACTTCCATGAAAAATTTCTCAAAACAGCCAAATTACACAAAAGTAATGAAATTTGGAAATTTTGCACATCTCTACTCAGTATGCTTCTGTGCCCCTGACAACAGAAACCAACTCCATTAGACTTTAACAACATCCAACTATAGTTCTGAGATAATCAGTTATCCCTCAATGCTAAGAAAACAATCTCTATGACTTTTTACGCCAGGCTGAAGCTTACTAGAGTCCTCCTCCTTCCTTCCTTCCTTTCATACTGTCAATGGCGCAACTTTTAAATGTGCCTCCTTGTTCAAATACCTCTGGGTCTGGCTAGAACGCCACCTAGATTTTTCTGTTCATGTGGATGCTAGCCACAAGAAGCGCCACCCTAAACTTGGGGTGCTATACTGAAATAAGAGCAGCATTTCTCTTCCTGCATGCAGGGAAATCCTCACAAAAATGATTCTCCCCATTTTCAACTCTGAAGACATTGTTTATACTGCTGTACCAAAGACCACTTCAGCTAGACTGGATCCTCTGTTTCACTTGTTCTGTCACATAGCCCTTGATAAACCCATGTGAACACATCATTGTACCTTTTATTCTTCCCCTTCCCCCCCTCATTGATGCCAGGTGCCTTAGCCACAATGTTTCCTTTATCTCCAAATTTTGGTTTGGCTCTGTCCCCTTCTGTCTTGCCTCTCTCCTTTCCTTTCCCCTTTGTTCTCATACTCCCTTCACAGTGCTTGCTCTCATTCATTTGCTGTACCTCAAATGAAATCTACTGCTGGTCAAGTTGCCTTCTCATTCCATTTCCCTAAATTGTGGGATGCTCTTCCCCCTTTTATTTACCTTTTTCTTCTTTTCCTGCTCTTAAATATCTCCTCCATGAGTTTTCTATTCACTCCTGCAGTTGCTTCTGATACTGGGTTCAATTCAATTCAATTCAAATTTTATTTATCAAGCGCCTTTCGAGACCAAGGCGCTGTACAGAAATATTAAAAATAATAAAATCCAAACATTTAAAAGTCAGCCACAACTAACAGGAATATGCTAAACTAAAAATATATGTTTTTAAAGCAACTTTAAAGTTATCAATGGTTGGACATTCTCTCAACCAATGAGGTAGAGAATTCCACAGGGTTGGTGCTGAAAAAGCAAAGGCACGAGATCCTGATGACTTTAATCAAACCCTGGGAATCTCCAGCAATCCCTCATTGGTGGAACGAAGAGGACGGAGGGGGCAGTAGGGAATCAGGAGATCTTTCTGGTAGCCAGGTCCCTGATCATGTAGAGCTTTAAAGGTTAGTAAACCAACCTTAAAGGTGATCTGCCACCGAACAGGCAGCCAGTGCAGTTCGCGGAGCACAGGCATAATATGACTGGTTCTAGAAGTTCCAGTCAGAAGCCTGGCTGCCACATTCTGCACCAGCTGGAGGCAGTGGATATCAACCCCTGGTAGCCCTAGGTAGAGGGAATTTCAGTAGTCCAGACGAGTAGTGACAAAGGCGTGGACCAATGTTGGAAGGTCCTCCGGGGGAATCAGATGTTTCACCTGGGTGATATTCCTCAGATGGCAAAAAGAGGATTTGACAACGGCTGACACCTGAGATTTCAGGGTCAGACCATCATCAAAAATAATGCCCAGATTTCATACCTGTCCAGAGGTAGAGGGCGGTACACCACCAAGTAATAAACCTGATGGTTGTCCAGCTCCCAGACCCACCCTCGGACGACCTGGATCCACGACCAATACCTCAGTCTTATCCAGATTGAGTCTCAACCAGCTCAAACTCATCCAAAGTCTGATCTCATCAAGGCAGTTATTAAGTACAGAGAGTGCAACACCCTGATCGGGGAAAAAGGATGAATACAGCTGAGTATCATCTGCATAGCAGTGAAAACCCAGACTGTATCACCTGATGATTTCTCCCAATGGCAGCATATATACTGCAAACAGCATGGGAGCTAAAATGGAGCCCTGTTGTACCCCGCAAGGCAGGGAGTGAGCACCAGAGGAATAAATTCCAGTGACAACTCTCTGAGACCTGTCCATGAGGTAAGAACAAAACCAATTGAGGACCATACCAGACAGCCCACAAAAGACCCGCAGGTGCTCCAATAGCACTCTATGGTCTACAATGTCAAATGCAGCAGATAGATTGAGAAGGACCAGAATGGTCCACACCTTTTGATCTCTGGCCATTAGGAGGTCACTCAATACCCAGACAAGGGCAGTCTCTGTACTATGCCTTTTCCTGAAACCAGACTGGAGAGTATCATAGACATTGTGAGATATAAGGTGATCATCCAATTGCAACGCAACTGCCTTTTCAATTACCTTACCAACAAATGGCAGGTTAAAGATAGGCCGGTAGTTAGCTAGACAATCTGGGTCCAAGGAGGATTTTTTAAGGAGTGGTTGAACTACCGCCTCCTTAAGGGGGTTAGGAAAAACCCCACTATCCAAAGACTTCCAGACAATGTCTGTAAGGATTGGGTAGGTAACTTCTACACAACCTACAAAAAGCAGTGTAGGACCCGGATCCAAACTACAACTAGTTGGTTGCATTGTTTGGATGATCTTCACAATGTCCACAAATTCTGGCAGGTGAAAATCTAACTAGACAGGCCGAGGGCAGGCCACTTCCAATCAACCACCGCAATCCCCCATAGGAGAGGTCGGACCGATGCCGGACCTGATGTTGACAACCTTATCCGCAAAAAACCAAGCAAACTCCTCGCATCTTAGCTGAGAAAAAGCTTCTCTAGGCTGAAGACAGACTGGATTGCACAGTCTGTCCACAGTCTGGAAAAGCTGAGCTGGTCGATTTTGTGCAGCAGAATTCTCTCTGGACAGGAATTCTGCCTTCTTACGAGTGATTTCTGATTGATAGCTGTCATAATGTGCCATCAATCTAAACCTGTCAGCATCAAGGCCCGACTTCCGCCAGGCTCTATCCAGCCTTCGGCCTACTCGCCTTAACTCCTTCAAGGAGCCATCAAACCACAGGTTCCTTGGATGGAGAGTGAGAGGCCAAACACGAACAGGTGCAGTTTTGTCCAGAGCATCTCCCACAGCCTTATTATAGGCTAATACAAGATCATCTGGACTCATGCATTCACCCCACAAGCTCGATAGATCCAGCACTGCCTTTAGGGTTGGACTCCTTTCACCTGTAACTCACCCAGTCACTGACTTTAGAACTTCCCCATGTCTCTATCAGTCATTCCCTCTGTTTCTGATTACTGTAAATTGTTTTTTTTTCCAGTTCCCCAATTTGCTGCATGGTAACTTACTGAGTATCAATTGTATTCTTTAAGCATTTTTATATTGTATATTTTGACATACTTACAGTATTTCAATTCTGTTGTGTATTATACACTGCATTTTATATCTGTTCTCTTTTCCTCTCCTCTCCTCCCCCCAGGACACATCTGGAAATGAGCTGTTAACAGTATGTCTTTCCTGGTAAATCCTTTGGAATAAATACGTTTGGTAGGAATCTGATGCACATAGATGGAGTTACAGGGCACAATTTTAAAGAGTAGGGAAGATGGACACAAAATGTGTCCAAGGCAAGACATACACCAAATGCAGCTGCGGCCATGAGAATGGCTGGTATTTTAGAAAAAAGCACTATTTGAGTTCGGACACAGGAAAATAACTTCAGATGAAAATTGCATCATAAAAGTTGTACAAACTGCCTGTAAGATGCATATTGAGTGGAAAGGTGGCTGGAGGACAAATAGTGGTAGAGAGAGGAAACTGGACATAAAAGACAGGAAAAAACAATACAGGTAAGTACAAAGAAGCAGAGAACACACCACAAGAGCATTGCACACCTGCCTGCACTGCTGCCACTGTACTAATGCCCTACATTTGTGTCCCACAGCACCAGAGATCACCCACAGAGTGGCACCCCCAAGGTAAGGAACCCACAATGGCACGTATGCACACAAGTGACCGCAGCAGCACTGCACATTTGCCTGCACTGCTGGAACTCAGCACAACTCAGGATGCAAATTGTGTTTTGCATCCAGTATTGCTGATGCTGGTTGTTTGCATTGCTCTAAGTGCTTTGAAAATCGGGCCCACAGTGTTTAGAAAAGTTTGCAAGTCTGCAATTAAAATTTTTTCACCATTTTGTCTTCCTTTCTTTCTCTTGCTTTAAATAGCACAGATTATGTAATTGGTTAAGTTTTTGTGAAATTACTTATGTGCTCTTGGTCCTCAGATCCTCTACTAGTCCTCTGTGGTTTTATGTATTTCAAATAGGCATTTATTTATCTGCTTTTATTGAGGGCTTGATGCAACTCCTGCATCTTGTTGATGCTAAGATGGTGCCCATCTTTACAGCTACAGGGTGGAGCTCTGCAGATGTTTTACCATCACATAGAATCATGGACTTCAACAGATGCCTAATGGACTTATTAAATTGGACTTTTACTGCAATCCCTCTGTTCAGCAGTCTGTTTACTCAGTAATCTGTTTACTGTACTATTTTTTCACTCTTAGTCAGAGTTTCCCAGAGAGGAATGAGGTTTGGATTTCATTCAGGTATTGACATCACTGCAGGAGATCTTCAAGAGATAAAAATGATAAATAGCTTAGTAATAGTTAACTTCCATAAACAATGAAAGGATGATTTTCTTTCCATGGCACTTCTCAGCTGCATTCCACTATTCAGCATTTCAGTCTCTGCTTCTGCATGATTTAGCATTATAAGATTTTGTCTTTAAAGAGCATGCTCCTATTATGTGATTATAATTTTTTTATTGCTGCATATTTACCTGATTTTGTGGTATATGTGTTTATTTCTGCAAAACGTGTCTTAAAAGATATTTAAACTAATTACATGGATAATGAACTGTGTGCAATTTCTAGGTGGCTTTGTGTTTCATTGCTTCACCTTCCATCCTTCCCTGCTCTCAGGTTACCTTGCAACACATTTGCATTCTAACCCTTGATTATTCTGGTAGTTTACCTTCAGCCTTCATGTTTACTTTTACAAGGATAAATAGAAGTTGACATTTTATTTTAGCTGCCTATTCTAAGTGCATTTCCCTGTTCAGACCCATAAAGGCATTGTGTTTTACAGAGTTTTCTTTTAATTCCTCACTTCTCTCATTTTATTATGCTGTCCAATGTCCACCTCCACATTTACATTTTTTATTTCTGTTTGGTCAAGCTTCATATCATGTGAGGCAAGCTAGGAGGAAGGTTTTTATGTTGTAAAGGACTCTGAGTCCATCATGTCCAACCCCTCACTGTAACATAGTGATTTAATGTTGAAAGGCACTCTAGGTCCATCACATCCAACCCTTCACTGTAACATAGTAATTTAATGTTGTAAGGAACTTTTAGATCCATCATGTGAAGCTCCTCACTGTAATGTAGTAATTTAATCTTTTAAGGGACTCTGAGTCCATCATATCCAACCTCTCACTGTAACATATTAATTTAATGTTATAAGAGACTCTAGATCCATCATGCCCAATCCCTCACTGTTTAACAATAGGAATTGTAAGTGTCAGGAGATATCTGCATTCCAGAAGAGACATGTTACTTTATTTTAATTAACTGAAGAAAAGTTAATCCCTCCTGATAGAGGGAAGTAAGTGGATTAAAATTTTATAAAACCAGACCCACATTTCACCTGGGGGTTGAGCAGTCACCCTCAGCATGATGCAGTGGACTAACGCCTGGGTTTCAACTATGCAGGAGTCCAGAGCATTCTACTTTTACTGAGTGAGCTGGATGTGGGCACAGAAAATGGTGAGGGGCAAACACAGGTGAGGGTCTGTGGCAGCCAGGTGTGAGAGACATGCTGGTTAAGGCATAGGTGGGGGATGTGTGACACAAACAAACAGTAGTAAGAGGTATATGAATCTTGCTTCTGATTGAAAACCTGAAGCTGCCACTATTAATATAGCTAGGCAGTCACCAGGAACCAGTCCCCAGTGCCACTCCTCCCAAACACTGAGTGCTGAATTCCAGGATTGGATGGTAAACTAAAATGAAAAGTAAATGGATGCAAATCTGTTTTTGAAGGAAAGGGTCCTAAAGGAACTGGAAGCAATTAGAGTAAACAAGGCTATGGGACCAGATGAGGTTCACCCCAGGGTGCTGAAGGAGCTAAGGGAAGTGCTGGTAGAACCTCTGGTAACCCTGTTCAACCTGTCAATGGAAACAGGGAAAGTACCCAAAGACTGGATGAGAGTTGATGTAGTCCCTCTACACAAAAGTGGAAACAACGAGGAAGCAGGGAACTACAGACCAGTCAGCCTGACCTCAGTGGTGGGAAAGATCATGGAAATACTGTACTACTGAAAGAAAGAATAGGAGAACACCTAGTTGACAAACATCTACAGGACCCAAGATAACATGGTTTTACTGGAGGGAGGTTGTGCCAGACCAACTTGAGTTCTTTAACTGGGTAACCAGAGAGGAGGATCGGGGGGCAGTGGATGTGGCCCACCTGGACTTCAGCAAGGTCTTTGATACTGTGCCAAATAGAAGGCTGCTAAGCAAGCTGAAGAACACGAGAGTGGGTAAGATCGTGGTAAGGTGGATGGAAAATTGGCTGGATAACAAGACACAGAGGATGCTGGTAAATGTCAGTTACTCTGCAGAGGGTAAAGTTACCAATGATGTACCACAGGGATCACTGCTGGTTCCAGTCCTCTTCAATGTCTTTATCAGTGACATTATGGAAGGCCTGGAGGGGAAAATTTGCTTGTTCACTGTTGACATGAAGTTCTGCAACAGAGTGGATACACCAGAGGGAGTGGATAAAATGATAAGAGATCTACAGAAGCTTGAGGACTGGTCAAGGGATTGGTAGTTGGGATTTAACACTAAAAAGTGAAAGATAATACACATGGGGCACAAAAACCAGGGAACAACATATAACCTGGAGGGGAAGGGGATAGAATGCTCCAATCAGGAAAGGGACCAATGTGTTATCATTTCTGATGACCTCAAGGTAGGTAGGCAGTGTCACAAAGTGGCAAGAAAAGCAATCAGGATTCTGGGCTGCATAGGAAAAGGAATCACCAGCAGGAAAAGGGAGGCTATAATTACTCTATACAGGATGTTAGTGAGGCCACCATACCTCAAGTGCTGTGTCCAATTCTGGAGGCCTTACCTATGCAAGGACATAGCTTGGGAGGAGACAGTTCAGAGGAGGTTAATATTGTGCAGTGGTATTAATACATGCAGTACTTTCTTGTGGCTAATATGTCATGGCTAACTTTTGCCACTGTGGCTAAAACATTTTGATAAATGTAACTAAATGTGGCTGGCTGTTGCACCACACCACAGCAGGCTAGCACAGTCACATCCATCAATATATTTGGTCAATTGGTGCCATGCACCAGAGCAATTTTTTTTTTGTCTTTGCAAAAATCATGCACAAAGCCTGCTGGGGATTGCAAATGCACTCACTTCCCCTTGAGAACATGATATCTGTCAGTCCAGTTCCAGCACCAAACAGTGGAAAATCCCAGGATGTTTGAGTCAGAGAGACAGGAAAGCAACATCAGAACATGTTTGTAGAGTGGCTAATTCAATTCACGAGTGGCTAAAACACTGGGGTGCGTTTTAGCCAGTGGCTAATTTTTAGACACTAGCATTTACTCAGCTGGCATGAAGCAGCACTGGACCATTTGCTGGATGTGTAAGGGAATTATTTTGTACCCCTCCCCACCACATATTCTTTTACACTTTGGAGTTGGACAATTGCAATTTATATTAGTTCTTACTCAACACAGCCCTTTGAGGGAATACGGAACCTAGAGAAATCTAGACACATATATGCATGGGGATAACTAAATGACTATTTTACACAATTATGAGACAACTATATATGGACGTACAATGTCTCCTGTTGTCTCTGAATTCCTAGTAAGAACTCCCAAGTATTAGAGAAAACAGCTTTGACAACAGGAAAACAATAAGCTCTTATCAGTTTTTTTATACCTACAGTGTTGTGTAGAGGCATGACATCAGACTGTACATGGCAGGCATGTATCCGGGCATCCCCTCTGCACTCTCTCCACAGGAAAATACACATTACCAGCTATCATTAAGCTTGCAACACCTAGCTGTCTCAGCTTCTCTAGCCTCTATTACCCATTTGATTATTGTATCTGCGTAGCATAGTACAACATGAATTTTTATTTTCATTTTCATTTTTTATTTTTTACCCTGTAGGTCTGATGAGCAAATTGCCCATTTTCACAGACAACAAGCATATAATTAACATAAAAACAAGATACAAAACAAATACAAGAAATTATGACTTACAATATATTGCTTTAACATGTACATTTCTGGGAGGTTTGTTAATGCCTTTTTAACATTGACTTGATAGACGACACAGAGTTACGATTCGTAATATCACAAGGCAGGGAGTTAAAATAAGAAGGACCTCTGTATAACAGAGAATGTTGGCCAGATGATTTCTTGAAAAATGGAACAGAAAAGGTAAATGTATATTGAGTTCTGGTACAGATGGGATTAACATACTTAGAAAAATAAATACCAACTGAATTTGGTAGTAAACCAGATTTAACCTTAAACGAAAAATGACACATTTTAAACCAAATGCTATTAATTAAAGATAAACAAGAAGAAAGTTTAAATAATAAACAATGATGGGTTCTGAATGGGGCTGAAAGCATATATCTGAGAACAGAATTATATGTAACAGACATTTTCCCTAAGAATTTACTGTTCATGTCTCCATACACTATAAGCCCACAGTCCAAGACACTGAGGAGAAAGCTATGAACAAGAAGCTTTGTACCTCTTAATGCTGCTTGCCCCTTCCTGGGTTCACATGGATCCCCATAAGGCATCTCCACCTTGCACTGTCACATATCCTGACTGATCAAGTGATGTGTGAATCCATGATTTGACCACTCCACAAGTGATCAACCATGTATCCGAGACCCACGCATGCACTCTTGTATTTGTTATGAAACTTGTGTGTTGGATATGATGGGTAATGTTTTATTGCTGTTGATTTCATGCTACTCAGTGTATATTGCTCTCTCTGTAATGTAACCTGTTCCTGTTACTTCAGCCTTGTATTGTCTGCCACTGTATGGCCAGGGTCACAATAGAAAATGGTTCTTTGGATCAGCTTGCCTACCTAGTCAACAAAAACATAAATAAATAAGTAGATTCAGATTTTAAATAAGGCTTTACACTGCATAGGCACCCTAATCGCTGGAGGATTTTTTAAATAATTACAGTAACTTGGTATTCAAAGGTAAGATTGGTGCCAAAAACAATATAGAGATATTTAAATGTTTTGACATAGTCCAAGGCAGTTCCTTTGGGATCCTGAATAGGTGGAGGTTGAGACAAATTATTCTTTTTGTTTGTAAAAAGCATAGTTTTAGTTTTAACAGAATTCAATACAAAATGATTAGTATACAACCATTTTTGAAAATAATCAAAATTAATCTGTAATTTGGAAAGGGCTTCATTTATTGTAGGGCTAACCTTGTAGATAACAGCATAGTCTACGTAAATTATAATTGAGCTGGATGGACATGAAGTTGGATCATCATTCATAAATAGACAAAAAAAGAGGGGACCCGTGATTGATCCCTGGGGAACACCACATTTGATCAATTTAGAAAGGGAAGAGTGACCATTAATAATTGTGACATGTGACCTATTTGCTAAGTATTGTAAAAACCATCTAATGGCCTCTTGGGAAAAGTGCAGTTTTCCAAGTATACAAGGGAGTAAATTATACTCCATGAGGTCAAAGGCCTTGGTGAGGTCCACAAAAAGAGCGGTGACCATGTGCCCCTTGTCAAAGGTGCACTGGATGCCAGTAGTGAACCTCTACAAGGCCCTTTCTGTATTGTGTCTAGCCTTAAAGCCGTGCTGACATGAAGTAAACAAACTGTGTTTATTAAGACATTCTGATGCCTGATCAAGTGTAATTCTTTCTAGGATCTTAAACAACAGAGGTTAGAGGGAAATAGGTCTGTAATTAGATACCAAAGATGGATTGCCAGCTTTATGTAATGGTCTTATTACTGCGTGCTTCTACAGCTCTGAGAAAACACTGTGAACAATTGAAAAATTAAAGATAATAGCCAAAGGGTATGAAAAAGTATCAATACCCTTCCTCAAGATTTGAAAATCAAGAGAATCAGTTAAAAAAATTGGTTTAGGGTCATTTTTAAGTATATAGTCCCTAATTACTTCCGGTGTAACTTTCTGTAGTTTAAACATGGTAGAAACATTAGAATCAGATGATGATGGGTTATTTATAACTGGATGAGGATTAAATTGAATTGAGTTAACCAGAAGCAAGCAAGGTCACCAAAGTAATTATTGAAATATTCAGCAACCTAATCTGCAGTGGAAATAAACATATCCTTATCTTGCAAAGAGATTGATTTTTCTTTTGTTCCCTTACCCATTAAATTATTCAATATCTTCCAAGTATGTCTAGAATTACCTGATGCTTTGTTCTGTTAATCAAAAAAAATTTTGCTTTTGCTTTCCTAGTTTCAGATTTACATTTATTTCTCAAAATGTTATAAGCCAGAAGAGAACTATCGTCTCTTCTAGATTTATGAATTTTCCAACGTCGATCTCTGGATTTCATAAGATCTAACAAATCTTTAGTAATCCATTCCTGTTTGGATGATCTAATTAGCATTTTTTCAGGGGTGCCAATCTATCAATAACAGAGGTGAAAAGTGGTATAATGATATCTAAGAGAACATCAAAATTCTAATGGTGACCAATTAATTTCCTTGCTAACAACGCAATATCTTCAGAGGTCAAAGATGTAATACTCCTGAATTCAATATACCTTGGTTTTTGCTTTACTAATTTAGTAGACCATTCACACACTGCTGGACAATGGTCATGCATGCCATCAGGCAGAATCTCAGTATTAATGATCATGCATGGTTGGGTGACTAAAATCCAATCAAGTATTGTTCCTGAATTGGTTTTGTAATTATGTCTTGTGATTTCATGAATCACTTGGTGCAGCCCTAGGTCTAACAAGGCCTCACGTGTACCATCTATTCCATTGGTATTCCAATTATTGTTGAAGTCTCCTAACAGGATCCACTCTCTGTTAGGAGAAAGCTGAGATTTGACATGAGAGATTAAGTCTAAACCACTCTTAAATTTCCCAGGTGGTATCTATATGGAGCTAATTATTAATCTCTTGTCATGACCAAATAAAACCTCCTCAGAAACCAAATCACAATTAGGGTCGCTAATATTATCTAAAACCTTGGTAACACTAAATTTAGAGTTAATATATATTAATGTCCCACTGCCTCATTTACCCACTGTATCATGATGAAACACACTGAAGTTAGTCAGCAAAATTTCAGAATTATATTACTTTTCAACCAAGTCTCAGAAAGCGTTATCACATCAAAGCTGCTCATCTCTGTCCATACCACAAACTGATCCCATTTAGAAATGAAACTTTTAATATTTGAATGGACAATTTTTTAAGCTGAGTGAGATTTGGGAATGAAGAACTATTCATGGGGTCATTGTTAGAGTCTAACTGGCTTGAAGAATATGGGCCAGAATGAGGATGTACTGAGCCTGAGATGAGCAGTAATAATGTGAGAAGCTGCCTTAATAAATCTTGTTAACCAGTTGCTTATCTTTTTTGATACTAGAGTAGTGAGTACCAATCAAAACATTCAGAAAGTAATTATGTATGGCATATCTCTGTATGTCAACAGTGAAAGAAATAATCCATTTGTAAGGTATTTTAAACTCTTCGTAACTATCATTAGATAACTTCATGAAAAACTGCTGTTCACATTTAGTGCCAATCATATTAACTAAATAAACAACTCTGTTGCACATTTTAAGCCCATACGGGCAGTCATTAAAATCTTTCTTATTGATCTGTTGTGCAAATTTAATTCCAGGCATACAAAACACATCTTCCTTACTCACCGAGGTATTTTTAAATGTTAAAATGTGTGCAAAGATAACGAAGTAGGTCATTAGTTTAAGCATTTTTAAAACATTTCACAACTTAGCCAAGTCAACCTAACCTAATCTCACTAAGCTCGAATAACAAAATACAATTGAGTTAGGGTTACGTCAATTGTCAAACTCAGTTTTTCTCTTTGGAGTGGCGCTTTTGTGCTACAGTGCTCACGCTGTGAGTGCATCTGCTTTTAAATGCTGAAACCCTTCCTCGGCAGTAATGTCACTCCCTGTTACTCCTCCCACTGGTTCCGTTCTTTGGATGACTCACTGGTACCGGGGGCTTTCATGAGGAATGGAGGGGGAGTCCTGGAGCAGATGTAGCCATCAAAAGAAAACAAGCAGGTATGCCGAATACAGTTCCTGAGAGGCAAACTGCAGAGGGTTACTGCTAGCACTGTATATAAGGTATGTATTATGTTTGCCACACAGATTACATTATCGACGCTGCACATATTAATAATTTTACACTGTAGCCATTTGAATCATATGACCTGTCATACATAGAAACATAGAAACTGATGGCAGATGATGACTGCTGGGACCATTTAGTCTTCCCGTATTTAATTATGTTCACTTTTGCTGCAGACCCAACTTGATCTACAGCACTGTCTCTTCTACCTCATTCTGTCCTCCAAACCAAAAGTTAATTGGTTGAACAGAATTGCAGTCATATTTTCCAAAAATGAATAAAAAAATAAAAACAAGGTCACAAATTACAAAGATGTTTAGATGTCAGTATGCTTCTGTGTTGGAATAAATTATTAGTTGTCACTGTGGTACAGGGAGCACATTAAAATTGCACTATAACTTGAAGAGTCTCAGAATTTAAATCATGTGACCTGCTTGATATACTATTTAAGCATACCGGTTTGTATTGTTTCCTCGTTCCTTGAGAAAGCCTTTTAGGCTAAACCAGTTCAGGTTGTACCAGCCATGATTTTTGTCTGCATTTTGCATAGCCCAGCAAGGTACAGTATTTATGAATTTATATTAAAACCTTTGTACACTGATTACTGGTGAGGCACATTTTCTGTTTGATGCATGAATTTTTATGCATGGCACAGTTTTGTAGCAGAGCGGCTTCCTTTTGGTTGCTTGCAAATTGTAAAGGGCATCCTTGGCTATCTGTCATTACTTTGTAGACAATGTCTGGATTATTAAAAGTAAAACAAAAATAAATAAAATCCTGCATTGTAGCTTACTCAACACTGGTATACAGCTGGGTACCATCATAATACAGTAAATTCATACAGTATGTATGTATGTATTTATTTATTTATTTAATTTATAGATTGGATTTATAAACCTTTGCATCAGAGACTCATTTACAAAGGTACCTCATCACAGGGAGGGGGGACAAACATATTTGTGTGGCAAGACATTGGAGAACAATACAGGAAAGATACAAAGGAGTATACAGCAAGGCATTGCAGTGACCAAAACTGGTGAGGTACAGCAGAGCAAAACAAAACACAAAAAAACAAAACAAAACAAAAATATAAAAACTGTTCAGTGTCCCTGTGGTGCATGCAGGGTACTGCACGTGGCGTGCAGACTACAACAATCAATTCTAAGTAGGCTGGGATGTATGTAGTACTAACGGGACAGATGGGTTCAGAGGGTGCTCTAGGAAAGCACTATAATGGACAAGTACAGCTCTGATTGTCAGTGAGGTATTTGCATTGGGCTATTTTGAAGTGGCCAGTTTTGGGGATGTTTGTGATGTGCATGGGAAGGGAGTTATACCAAGAGGGTGCTCTGTGGTAAAAGGACCTTTGGGCAAGTGAGGTCTTAGCTCTAGGCACCTGGAAGGTGGCTTTGGTTGTATTGTGGGTGACGACTGGTGGGAGGCCCGTTGAAGGGGTGTAGTGACACCTGGGGGGCAAAGCCCAAGTAGAGCCTTTTTTGCCAGTATACAGGTGTGGTATTGCAGGCGTTCTTCAAAGGTGAGTATGTTAGAGGTGGAGTAGAGTAGGCCTGTGTGTGTTCTGCTGTGGGCACCGGTCAGGAGCCTACAGGCTTTGTTGATAGAGGTCTGGACTTTGGTGAGGGCAGTGGGGTTGGCAGCTGCATAGGTAGGGAGTCCATAATCAACCAATGACAGAATGGACAAAGTGATAGCAAGCCTTGGGGCAAACTCAGGAAGGCAGTCTTTGTGGCGGTATAGGAGTCCAATCTGGGCATTCATGGCCGATGACAAAGCGTTAAGATGGGTATAGAAGGAGAACGCCGAGTTGAAGGTGATGCCCAGGTATTTGTATGTTGATACCTGTTCAAGGGGGTGGAGTGTGCTGGGGATGATGTGAAGGGGAGCATTTCTGGAGTTACTTTGGTGGTGTGCAAAAATTATAGATTTTGTCTTCTTAAGGTTCAGAACCAGATGGTGGTCGAGGAACCATTTTTCAGCTTGGTTGAAGGTGAGTTGCAGGGAGCTCTGGAGTGTGAGTGGGTCAGGGTGTGAGGTGATGAGGACTATGTTGTCGGTGTATAGAAGCATTTTGCCTGTGCAGGAGCTGGGAAGGGTGTTTAGAAAGAGACTAAACAAGGTGGGACCCAGGATGGAGCCTTGAGGGACCCTGGAGTGTACTGGTAGGGTTGTTGATAGGATACCATTTAATTTGACCCATTGGGATCTATCCTGGAGGTAGCTGAAGACCCAGTCCAGGGGATCTGATGAGAGTCCCAGCAGATGAAGGGAGTCAAGCATTAGTGGGTGACACACAGTGTCAAAGACCTTAGATAGGTCGATGAACACTGCCCCGGCAATCTCCCCAGCATCAAGTGCAGAGTGTATTTGGTGGGAGAACTCCAAAAGGGCTGTGGAGGTGCTGTGACCAGGGTGGAAGCCATGTTGCTCTGGGCATAGTATGTTGTATTTATATAGGTAATCCATGAGTTGGGTGGATACTATCTTCTCCAGGGCTTTGAGGGGGGGGATGGAGATGGGTCTGTAATTGTTTGGTAATGTTTGGTCGCCATTTTTATGGATGGGGTAATTTCAGCCAATTTCCATGCACTTGGGAATTGGACAAGGCATAGGGATCGGTTAAGGAGATCCATGAGGGGGGCTAACATGACATCAGGTGTTAGGCAGAGTATCCTGGAGTCAAAGGGGTCTCCGCTCGGGTTGTGGGAGGAGAGGGCTTTTAGGAGGAGAGGTTTGGTGTCATGGGGGGAGATAGTTCTGAAGAGAAATGGGGGTTGGGAGGTAGCTGGGTGGTTGGATGTAAGGATAGGGTCAAAGAAGTGGGCAGGAAGAACCGCACTTTAGGTCAGAAAAAGTTGTGTTAAGGCAGTCCGCAATACGTGGTTGGTCAGTATTAATTGTGCCGTTAATAATGATCTGGGGGGGAGAGCAGGTATTTCCACTAAGCTCCTTTATGTTATCCCAGAAAGCTTGGGCAGAGCCCCAGGATGAGGTCAAGGCAGTTTGGTTGTAGCAGGCCTTGGCTTGTCTAATGGCCCAGGTGCATCGGTTGCGAGCAGCTTTATAGGCTTGCCTGTCCGCTGTCCTGCCAGACTCAACTGCAATGTGCCATAGGTTATCCCGCTGCTTCAGTTGCTGGACCAGAGAGGGGGAAATCCAGGCAACATTTTGCCTCTTGGGGTGAGTGTTGGTGATGGGAGCAAAGATGTCACAGGCCTTGCAGAAGGCACTGGTGAGGAAGGCTAGAGCAGTATCTATATCCGTTGCAAGGGAGATTGGGGACCAGTCGAGCTGGGCAAGGTGCTGCTTTGGCTTATTAAGGCCTCCGGGGTGGAAGCAGCGATGGGGGTGGCATTGTATGCAGGACTGAGTGTGGGGGAGGACCAGAAACAGAGAACTGGTGAGTGGTCACTAAGGGAGTCTGCTAGGACATTAACACTTGATTTTGTGTAGTTGGTTAGAGAGTACTATATCCAGGAGGGAGCTGGTCCCTCTAGATTCATGGTGTCATGACTCTATGAGTAGTATATTCCTTCACACATGTTCCCTTTGATTTTTTTCTCCCTTGCTCAATGCATATGCTATTACTGATTTGATTATCATGTTTGTGTACCATAGTAAAAAAATGAATTATTTTATACCACATAGTTTACAGTATTGACATTGTGCATATTAATAATTTTACACTGTATCCATTTGAATTGCATAACCTGTCATACATAGAAACATGGAAACTGATGACAGTTAATGACCGCTGAACCCATCTAGTCTGCCCAATTTTAATTATGATCAGTTTTGCTGAAGACCCAATTTATATATTGCACTTTTATTTAATGACACACAGATCTGCATTTGGCCAGACAGCAACACATAGGCAGGGAAGCTATGTTTTAATCACTGTCACAACCTCTTCTGAGTCCTGGAAACAGGGTGTATCCCTGACTTTGTCATGGACTCACAGATGGCCAAATGGTATTGTCCTCATTATGGGTCCTCCGCCTGCACCTCCAAGTGCAGGGCCGATGCCCTCTCACAACTGAAAGAAATTTAGGTTATGTCGCATCACACTTTAATCGGAGACATTGCTATTAACTTGTCAATGTTCCATCCAAAAGGCTAGGTGTGTTTCATAAACTGTTTTTACCAGTGTTTGAAAAAAAATGTTCAGGTTTCAATAGACTGGCACGTGTGACATCTACAATCAGTACATCAACCTTTCTTCACTGCTGGTGTTTTCTAAGCCTGGCTGGCGTCTCATACAGTCTGTTGTTCCATGCAAAAAAAAAACTGTCAATACTCTTGCAGGTGTAATGTTTTCCCCAAAAGCTCACCAGTGTGTAAGGGTACTCCATTGAAGGACTCAATGAACCATATGCTAATGCACCTCCTGCCAAGGCCTCTGCAACAACTCGTGTAACCAACCAAATCCAGCCATCCATCCCACCAGAAGCAAACAACATGGACAGCTTCAAATCTTCTCCTCTTCGGCATTGTCTACAGACTACAGCACAACTTCCTACCTTGCTGGTATTCCATACTCAACTAAATGCCTGGGTAGGCCAATGTGCCATGCAGGGCTTCCACCCTTTGTGCAAATGTGACATTTTTCATGTAACTACACCAATTTTGGTTACTCGCCTGAACTAAATGGGCTGGTTATATACTTTTATTAATGACCTAAAGACATTGTGAATGTCAAGTTAACATACAGTATAGAGGTACAATGTTATGTTATGTTGTGAAAAGCATCCAAAACTTTTCTTTTTTTTATATGCAGTTTATGCTCCTTGTCTGCCCCCAGCTGCCCCCTTCTAACTGGCTCCCCGAGCCCCATCACCCCGGTATCACTGGGACTTACCCTTGAATGGTCGCTGGGTGCAGAGCCTGTGAGGGGTCAGTCTTCATCCACAGCTGGAGGTGTTTTTCCTCCGTTTTACTCCCTTCCCACTGCTGGGGCACACACACAGGATGTGCATATGTGGAGGCATGTATGTGGCTGCAGAAGTCCCGCAGTGCCCTCCCTACTTCTGGCCCCTCAGACCTGCACTACCCTCCAGCCTCCACATGGGGGCAGTCATTCAGCAGGAGTGCCAGTCCTTCCTCCCTTGGAGAGGAGAGATATCCTCCGGATGCTCAATCCTCTCCCTCACCTGTCGACCCCTGGTAGCCCATTCTCATTCCCGAACACTGGTTGCTGGCATGGCGCAAGGTGTGGCATCCAGTGCCTTAGCCCTCGGAGCCACCTGGCCTGCCACATCCAAAACTTTTCTTATAAACAATATTGTCTTGTATTTTGTTGTAACAAACATCAAACACTTTTCTTATATACACACACTGTATCAATTATGGTGTTGACATCCCTGGTTTCTGCTTTGTGCCTCATAAACCAACCATCCTTGGTCAATCTGTGATCACCCCTGTACCCACTCTGGAATGGGACTACTTTGACAATAACACTGACTATCTGTATGTTATAAACCATTAATTACCAGTTTTGATATGCATATCACCACATCCACCTTGATTCTTAACTCCTCATACACAGATAAGATACTCATCTTATCCATATCATCAATACTATTCAAAAAGCTGATACAGATTTACATAATGTAATACTTGATGATGATTTACATCTTGTTTTAACTCATGCAATGATAAAATTTCATTTAAGGCCTTGCCATCTGGCAAGCTATCTTCATTCATATTTGTACCATTTGTTGGCTATTCATACTCTCAGATATCATCACAGACTGCTATGCTGCTAATTCTATCCTCACTCACTATCTTGTGCTGCCAGTTTAGCAGGAAACACATGGGGGAATATGTTGGCCTGGACCTATTCCTTGCAGCAGATGGTATGTATGCACACGTCCATTTGTAATATGTTTAGCAAGATAGAATGTAGTATTAGCAAGGTAGAATGTAGGATAGTATTATGTGTTTCTGTAATATGCAATTGTAGTATTGGTTTGTGCAGGCCCCATGATGCAGCTGTATTATACAGCTGTCACATCTTTATTTTTGTGCAAGCAAAGCATTTCTTTTATACTGTAACCCAAGAAAGACAGTTCTATCTAGTTTAGCCCTGTGTGTCTACATGCAAAATTAAGGATGAGCTAATTGTCTTCCAAACTGGCTGCAGCCAACAGAAGAGATATATTCTCTATCCACCTCCTTTCTTATTTTTAGTATAAGACTTTGTGTAATCCTGTTTTCACTGAGTTTTTCTATGATGACATCTGGGTGTTTTGTAGGTTCCGAACTCCCTGCAATGACTGCTGTCCTTTTTACATGTATTTTGGGAATAAACCTTTATTCTGTTACACTTGGCTTCAGTGTCATGTTTTGCCTTCAGGTGTAGAGTTTGCCAGGACAACAGTGGTATTCCGCATGAAATGGCTACAAGGTTTATTGAGTTGCACAAGCAAGATACTACACTAAGTTGTGTAAGCACATTGAACCCAACTTACAGTCAGCCAGATCTTTCCCCTACCTCCCAACCTCCCTCTTAAAACTGCAATAATAAATAACAATGGCAATAAAATAACACAAAACCAAAATGGTCAAGAGAATCCAGATATTGCACTATCAGAGGAGAAAACTGTGAAATAATTCTTTGGTCTCAGTCCATGGTAATAAATTGGCCCTACTGCCACCAGAGCATGTCCAAATATAATATTAATGAAATCCCCCCAGTGCTCTCACCACTGTTTGGAGAATTAATAAAGCAAATGGGAGAAGGAGAAAGCAGTCTGCAGATCCACTAAGTGCTTTCACCACTTGATTTTATCCAGGGTTTAGTGAGACTGAAGATGTTAGCTGGAACTTGCTTTCAAGCTTTTAGATTGTCAGAAGTACTGGAAACACAAACCCCGAAACACCCACGTAGGAGTCTAACAAAACACAGCTTTTGTCCTGCTATTGAATGATGCAGGAGCCCTGTAAGCACTCCAGTTGTTTCTCACCTAACTTCAAAACACTGGCTCCTGACATTTCATGAACTGGCCACAGCATGCCAGATACTATTTGTAGTCTGATTCTTTTATACCCATAGTTGAATATTCAGCCATGAAACCATGGACACAGCATGCCACTCTACATTGGCTCCTCCTTCAAAAAGCTGAAACAATTCAAATGCTACAAATACTGCAGTAAGTCCAGGATAGATGTATGACTCCAGAAGAGATGCCAAATATAAATTTACAGATGAAGATTCTCCTCAGGACAACACAATATAGAGATCTAACTAAAAAAAATAACAAAGCTAAACTCCTAGCAATAACTCACTACCCTGACCCTATCTGTGTTTGAGCCTTAAGCCTCAGACCTGACTACCAGACACCAACACCAACAACCCTACTTGTTAATTAAAATCTATTTATATTTGTAATACAAGTCTTTTTACACTGAAAGCATCACTTCTTGTTTTCAGCGTAATCCTTGGATTCTTCATGGCTAGATGCTCAACACAAATCACAATATGGAGGGTATTAACAAGCTCAGACAGAGCTCAAACAGACTGCAGCTCAGGCTGGTAGCCTTTCTTATGTTGTATAGTATTTCTGAATGTCATGGACCATGGTGGTCAACTGTGCAGCAGTGAAATCCGTGGAATGGGTTATGACCTCAGACCCATGTTCAACCTGTTCCACGCATCACAGGGTGACCACATTCGGTCCCATCAGGCATCAGTGGCAGCTTGGATGCCATGGGCACATTTATTCCCCCTCATTCAGGGGATTTTCCATGTTCTCCATAGCACTATTCACTTCCACGATTGTGCTGGGGAAGGTGGATGCCCATATAGGGCAGGGTCACAGGACTTGGCTTGGTTCTACAAGTCCACCCACTGCCTGCTCCATGTGGCCCTGCACACCTCAAATTACCACACCACTGCATCTGTGTGATCTGTGGGCCTTTTAGTGCATGTTGTGTGACTCGCCATGCCTGTATTTTGAGTAGCTATGCACTGCCGCTATGGCGGATAAGTGCACTGTTTATGTGCATTTGTCCATATGCCCCATTATGCTGGTATTTGGTTTTCAGCTTAGCACTCTAAATGTTACCATATTCAGTGGTATTTGTTCTAAAAAAGTATTTGTTTTGAGCAGCCCTAATTAAAACATAACTATGCTTCTATGGAATAGTTACAGTGGGTGGCATGTATCTGTTCAGACTGACTGGGAAACTGGGAACACAAGCACCAGGGGAAACTCTAAGAATGTGGTTGATGGCAAGATTAAGACACATACCAAAAAGTATTTTTTCATGAACAGGACAGGGAAAGGGTGGAATAGGCTGCCAAAGGAGATGACCTCTGTGAAATCAGTGGGGGGATTCAAAAGAGGGTGGGACAGATACAATGGCATGGTAAAGACTGCATCAGAAAGAGTGGGGTAAGGAAGAAGTGAGAAACCTCTTGGGCTTCTTCATTCAGCACTAGTAAGAAGGAAAGGGCAGACATGATGGGCCAATGGTTCTTTTTCTGCCCACATATTCTGTTTCTATGCAAGGTCTCAATTTTATATTTGCTCTTCTGGAGAGGAACATAGAAATAAAGCGGTAGCCAGTGACACGATGGATTATACAGTATATCCACATACACTGGAAAACAGCACAGAAATCCAATTGAAAAGACTAGTATTTTTCTTTGATTTATTGTTATTTATCATATTCTGCATCATGTCACCAGCTACCACTGTAGATGTTTTTGAACACACCAGCATACGAATGTAATGGGTGTTGTACAGTATATACTGTAGATAACATGTATGCAAGAACTTCTTTGGTAAGCTTTTGTTCTACTTTATTTATATAACCATTAAAAATGCTTGTTGCCCATAACAAAAAAGCTCAGTTCTTTTAACTAGTGTCATTAAAAGGTTCAGTAAGTAAGTTATTCAAATGTGTGGGATTGTGTTTTATATCTTAAAGCTGGTTCAACAAGTATTTTACAAAAAAACTCAATCTGTTGGGGTCTGTGATATAAAAAGATTTTGAGTGAATCACTAGGATGTTTTCAAAGCCATGCTTCTATCAAAATAAAAAAAAAGGTTTTTATTCTGTCTTTAGACAAACAATGCTCTTCATCAGTGCTAATTTTCCTGCACTGGCACAAGCAGTTACTCTACACTGGTTAATTACAAAACATTCTAAGGTGGAGAACCCTAATCTTTGGAGAGACAGAAAGCATAAAGACCCACACAGAGCTCTTCACTGATTTGAAAAAAGCACTGCTTTGCTAATCCTAGGAAAAGTGGCTAGTTTTACATGCATGGTCTTTTGTCTGGGCCTTCTTACCATCAGTGTGGGAAAGCATTCACAGGAAGACTATTAGCTGGAATGATTGCCCTGAAGTACTTATCAGACAAAGGAGAAATGCAATTAGGCTAGATTTACAATTAAGGTAACCAGTATTCAAAAGTTTCAGCTATATAGAAAATACATGCCACCAAAGTCTGAGCCTTACCATTTTTTTAAAGATTTGCCATTTCTAACACACAGTATGTGAGCATCTGTCCCAATGTCAAATGGTCACAGGTGGGAATTGGAAAAAAGGAAATGAAATGAACAACAACAGGGAATGCATAAAAAATTAAAGAACCCTATTTCAAATTTATAGGGTCATTTGAGTTCATCGAACTTCAAAAATATGAACCTGTCAGCCCCTGTCCAATAGAGGCCATATGGAATGTGCTGGGATTTGAAAAATGAAAAATATGTGATGAAGTGTTAATGAAACCTTCAAAAAAATCAAAACAATACAGATGTATACTGTTAATTTATGGTTGGCTGCAAGATCAACTGCATGCCTGCAATTTTTTTTTTCCATACTTGCCTGTTTAAATAATTTAATTTGTGCTTAGATTTGCAGTGGGTTGAACATAGTTCTGTATAAAATATAGAATGAATGTAACATTAAAAGATGTTTTTTCAATTTTCATTTTTACCTCGCTAGACATGTTACTGGAGCTCATGGGGAGGTGGGGGCTTCCCCAGTGATATGAGGTGGCTAGACCAGGGTTGTTTTGTTGCTTTATCAGTGCATAAAGTCTCAAAGTGGATCTAGGCACTGGGAAATAATGTGTAAGGTCCATAATGCTTAAGGTCCTGTTCCACTCCATGTTCTCATTCGGTGTGTAAGGTATATACCAGTGCTCTCTCACCCCCGCTCCATGGCCCAGGTCATAACTGCTGTCAGAAAGGAAAAAGCCACAGGTTTTGAGTTGCAAAAACAGCAGTGCTGCATGTTTACTGTATATTGAATGGTAACGGGAATGTCATGCAATGGGACTTTCTTAAGATGAGCCATGGTGGTGTCCTGTAGGAGGACACACAGTACAGATGGCACCACTTATAACATCCAGATAGTGCTTATAGCAGCTGTTTGTGATTTGCCCCAAACCATCCCTATTGACACACTGTATTAATCCAATCTTTATAGCATACTATTAATGCTGCCTACAGCATCTGCCAGAGCTGACTTCAGGTGTTACTTTTCCCAATTAGTGGGTGATTATCCTTAGCTTCCCTCCACCTCCATGATCTAGTGCCAACTCCCTAACTCAAGATATCAAGTCTATGCAACTTAGTTGCTCAGTTCGACATCTCAAAATTTACAATGAGCAATTTAAATTGCTTAAATGACAAGCTGATTCAGGAGTGGCATTTGAATCAAAAGCCAGGCAAAAGCACTGAAGACTGGCTGCACCAAAGAGACCTAAAGACTAACTGCACACAAGAGCTACAGTACCGCTACAGCTACAGTAAGTCAATGTGCTACAAGTGTAACTTTTTGAAGCATCTTCTTTTAATTTCTGGGCATTTCTGATGATTAAAAGGATCACAGTGTGATCATAGGGTGCAGGGATCAATACTGCATTAAACTCATTAACTCTGTCAGAGAGTGTTTAGATGGACACCGCTTACAATGGATAAAATGACATTTGACAGATAAGTCCATTATAAATGGAATTGACTGTAACGATAATTCCTAAATAAGTACTGTATTGCAACAGTCACTAAACAAGGTATGTATAGATGGTTCTGACTCAACACCACAGTTCACTCAAACCAAGTGATTTTAAGCAACTGTGATGTCAATTAAGAACATGTCCTTACAGCAGTCATCCACCTCCACTCAACTGGAACTGATGTTTATACAGCTGTGAGTGGTAGTAATCCAGGCAACCCATTTCCTGCTGTGTGAAAGACACTAGTGGTATGATATGGTAAGGTGATATGTGAAAAGTGGTGATAAGGATGAGTCAATGCCAAATTTTCTTGCAGTGAATATGCCAAAATCCCATGATTTGCACATTAATAAAGCAGGTCTGAAGGAACTATTTCTGGTCGGCATTTCCACATCACGACACAGCACTTTTCACAGGGACCACAGAGGGAGCATGTCATAGAAACATAGAAACATAGAAGTTGGCAGCAGATAAGGACCACAAGGCCCATCCAGTCTGCCCATAATAATGTCCAAAATTGCTGGCAAGCCACATGACCTTTTGTAACTAATTAGTGATGCTGAACTCCTTGTGAAGCACACATCTCAGTGCCATTTCTATCTCTTTCTCAAAGGGGAAGGACATAAGGCAGCATTGGGTGTTGAAGGAGCTTTTTTTATGTGGAAAAGAGTCACTTTTGATCTGAAAACTTTAGAACTCTTCCAAGAATTGTGCATTATCATTCCAGTTATCTAATTATCTTTCTATCTAAATGCAGAGTTAGGTAGGCAGGCTAGAGAAATCATGCTGAAGAAGAGAGATAAGAGGGTACAGTGTGAGTAGTCAATGGCAGTTGCAGACCCTGCAGCAGGAGAAGGGTGAATTTAGCAGACTGGGAAATGTGCAGGTGGCATCTTTTAAAGATTTATTTGACAAATATTTTTTTCTGATTCTTGCCTGTGTAGAGAGCACATAAATCTATTTATTGTTCCTATTTTATTTCCCCCTGCTGCATTAGCAGGACAGATTGAATTTAGGAGATGGGTAAAGTGCAGGTGGGGGGTGTTAAATGATTTGTTTTACAAATCACTTTTTTTCCTAACTACTGGTGGTGCAGCAGGGTGCAGAAATCCCTCTTTTCATTTTTACTGTGCATGTGAGCCTGCCAGCCAGTCTGTGAGTGAAAATCAGACTGTTGTGTGAGACATAAGGTCTCATAATGGGGTAGTGTGTGGTCTATCAGTGTTGGGGGGGTGGCTTGGTTGTGCCAATCTTCCCTATCATATTGTGAGTCATCATTGTTAGCATCTGGAGGTGGCTGTATTATGTCATCATATGTCATGTATGTGTTGTTGATAAATGGAGAAAACATAAAGGGAAGAATAGAATAAACGGATGCAGGGATGGAGAGAAAAATGGATCAGATAAATTTGTCACCATGCAAGTGCAATTAAATACACATTCTGCAAGCCATGGTGGTGGATAAGGAGATGGTCATGGTGGTGCAGGGACTGGAAGTTATGGTTGTGGGCAGTGGGGAAAGAGCATGGGTGTATGATAGTACAAGAAAGAACCTAATATTCCTTATTCCCCACAAAGCCACTGGTTTAACTCCCACTACAGAGCAAGCAGTCTTCCCTGCTGATCATCCAGTGCATCTGGTGATGAAACCATCTAGAGTAGTGCAGAAGCATATCACTGTACCCCTCTTCTTTTTTAAAGTGCTTCCAGTTTCTCTAGGACTTCAAACCATAGATGCTGACAGCAGAAGAAGACCATTGGTCCATTCAGTCTGCCCATAATACCCTAGCCTACCATCAAGACCAAGGGCCCAGTTCTCAAAAGACCTTTAGATTACTGCACATTGTAGTGATCAAGGGCTGCAGCATACCCAGAAGTGCCCGGGACCATGCACCTGACTATCGATCGGGTAAATTCTTTGTGGCAAAGTCTCATGGCTTGTGGCAACTGTAGCAGTCCACCGAACAGAAGGCACACCTGGACAGGGTGCTGCAAGCTGTGGGTGACCCTGCAGCAATATCCCCAGAGAGTTGCTGGTGGTCTAGTGGACGGCCCTCCCCAATGTCCCCTAGAATAAGTATTTGGCTTATGTCCCTGATGGTCCAGTGGATCCTCCAATTCCCAATTACCCCATATAATGAAATACAGTAGTAATAAAACACCCTTCTCTGGTGGACTATCAGACCCCCTTCCCCAATGTCACCATGAACTATGTCTTATACATACCTGGTGCTCTAGTGGACCCCCTCCCCGATCCCCAATGTCCCCAAGATGTACTTATGTAGGCAAATTCCCTGATGATCTAGTGCCCCCCAATTCCCAATCCCTCATTATGCCATATTATGCCACTTACGGTGGTATAATGGCCCCCCCATCCCAGCAGGCAGTTTCCCACCACCCCACTACCCCCATCCCCAAACCAAGTCAGTGACTAGCACAGCCACAGCTCATCACCATGGCCAGCTGCCAACTGAGCTCTGAATGAGCGCATACTGTATACAATATATACTCAGTGACAGCTGTCAATCACTGAGTGCATACTGTATACAGTACACACTCATTAAGAGCTCAATCAGGGACTGGCCGTGGTGGTAAGCAGTGGGTTGTACCAGTAGCCAGCTCAGTCTGGGGAGGGGAGAGCAGGATGATGAGACAGTACCTGCCGGGGTAGAGGATGGTAGGCCATTATACCACCAAAAATGGCATAATGGGGGATCGGGGCTGGGGAGTGGGGGGGAGCTGCTAGATCACCAGGGAATTTGCCTAAATAAGTATATCTTGGGGACATTGGGGATCTGGGAGGAGGGACGACTAGACCACCAGGGATGTATAAGACATAGTTCATGGGGATATTGGGGTGGGGTGTCTGCTAGACCACCAGGGAGGGGTTTACTATACTATTTTTTTACATGGGGGACATCAGGGATCAGGGAGTCCACTAGACTACCTGTAAAACTGTGGTATTATAGCGGGAGATTGGGGCTAGGAAGGGGGAACGCAGCATATTGCCACATTTAGGGCACTTCTCCCAGTGGGGAAATTTCTAGTTTTGTGAATCCCAATTCCATGGATTTGGCAGCCTATGTGTGCCGCAAGTCGCTAATGTCATACCACAGCGCATTGTGTGGTGCAAGGGCAGCACAAGCCCCATTTGATGCAGGCTGCCTGGGGTATGAATCACTCCCAGGGCATCATTTGGCACAAGGGGCACTTTGTACCAATCATTGTGGTTCAAACCCCTTGCGCTGCTTCGGGAGCTTTGAGAATTGGGCTCCTATTGTCTATACAGGGTTTATGCCAATGCTTGCTACTACCCCTTGGGTGACTATCAAACTCTGTCACAACCATGTTTGAAGCTGTTTATGGTCTCAGTGCACACCACCATAGCCAAAAGGCTTTTCCACTGCTCAGCCACTCTCTCTATAAAAAATAATTTCTTCACCTCCTTTCTGAAATTCTCTTTCACCAGCTTCCACTCATGCCCTTGTGTTCTAGATTTGCTATTCCAGTTGAATAGTTCTTCACAATTTACCTTGTTCATTCCTTTCAAGAACATGAAGGTCTCTAGTGTATCGCCCCTCTCCCATCTGGCCTCCAGTGAGTACATGCCGAGTGCCTTATGCTGATCTTCATAGACTCTGTCCTGCAGGGCATGAATAATTTTTGGTACTCTACGTTTCACCATCTCACATTTATCTCTGTTTTTCCTCAAGTGAGGGCTCCAGAACTAGTCACTGTGCACCAGGTGTGGCCTTACCAGTAATCAGTAGGGAAGCAATAATACAACCAGTCTCCTGCTATCAAATCCCCTCCCAATACACCCCAACATCCTGACTGCCCCACTTTAAGCCTTGGTACATTGGTTAGATTGTTTTAGAGCATCACTTATGACGATTCCTAGGTCCCATTCCACAATGGTAGTGTCCAGTTTAACCTCTTCCATCCAGCATTCTGTCCTGGGATTCCTCTTCCCAATTTGAATCACCTTGCAGTTTTTGATATCAAACTTCATCTGCAAACATTGAACCACCTTGCCAACCCCTGCAGGTCACTTAGCAACTCCACTAACCCCTGTTGGTATTGTCTGCCCTGGGAGCCGAGTGCAGTATTAAGGGGGTGCCGTACTGTTGGGGTGTGCCATCCTTCAGATAAGATGTTAAACCGAGGTCCCTTCTACCCATCCTGGTGCTGTCCTCGTGGGTGTGCAGGTTGAACTAAAAGAACCCAAGGTATTCTTTACAAACAGTAGGGGACATTATCTGTGTCCTGGCCAATATCCCCCTTCCCATAACACTGGTTCATGCAATTGTCCAGGCTGTATGTGGGTGTTGATGTGCGATATGACCACTACTACACATTCAGTCACTTCACCACCAGTCTAGCATTGCTTGTAAAGCACTTTTGGATACATTGTGTATGAAAAGTGTTATATAAATTTGTATTCTTCTTCTTTTTCTTCCACCATACCACAAATCTTGGTGCGATCTACAAAGAGATGCCTCTTGCCCCAAATTCCTTCTCCTATGTCATTGATGAACATATTGAAGAGGACTGGACTGAGGACTGAACCCTGTGGCACCTTATCTGTGATATCTCTCCCCAGATTTAACTCCGTTTACCACTACAGTACATTCTGCTGTCTCCCAGCTAACTATCCACAGATCTAGCTACATTATTCACTGTACTTAGGTCCTCTGGCTTCTTCAACAACCTTTTGTGTGTCAACAAGTTGCATGCCTTGATGAAATTGAAGTAGAGTGAATGTACCGGTTGTCGATTATCTATTTCCCTTGTTACCCATTAAAATAATACTGTCAGGTTGGACTTTCTAGGTAGTGCACTAGGTCCTCTTTGACTAGTGTCTCCATCAGTTTCCCCACAACAGAGGTAAGACTGATGGGTCTATAATTACCCAATTGCTAATTGTCCCCACCCTTGTGGAGTGAAACTCTGTTCACTACACTCCATTTTTTTGAACCACACCTGTCTGAATTGAGCTATTAAACAGTTGTGCCAGGGGCTCAGCCATTTCAGATGCTAGATCCCTTAACACCCTCAGATACATCCCATCGGGCCCCAAGGCCTTATATACCTTCATGGCTGCCAGGCGTTTCCTGACCCTTTTACTTTAAAATGTCTTCTTCCACATTTCTGGGAGCCCCAATCAGCAGCCTTTATGCCCTACATGTGGTAGAAGAGAACTATCTAAAAATGAAAAGTCTAGTGTACTCCAAAAATTATCTCACATTTACTGCAGAATTCCTCAATGTCCCCCACCCAATGTCACTAATGGCTTCTGATAACAGTATGAGGAAAGGGACTCACGTGACAAGCACCAGTCACTTTTCACATCTTCAACTTCATGATTCATGTTTTCTTGATACACGATCATATATTACACTGTAGTATATAATTTCTTGCTAGATAATATTACCTTCTCATTATATAGCCTAGCCTAGCCTAGCCTATCCTATCCTATCCTATCCTATCCTATCATCTTCTCATCAGTCTATATTATATCAGATAATATTATCTACTCATATATATCTGCTGCACTGCCAAATGCCATGTGAAGGCACAAAATTTTACAGTGGGCAAAGAAAGAAATCACCTCCAAATCGCCACCACAGTTCATCTCTGATAGTACCCCTGGCTCCTACCTCCCCCACCAGTTCATTATACCTAAACAAAAAACATAGCAAAGATTCTCTGCAGTGAGCGAGTAGTTTACATATGGCAGCACAAATCCACTGAAACTATGTTTTCTCAGCAATGCAAATAAAGGCAAATGTATTTACTGGGTATGCCTTTAATAATATTTATATATTTTTTAAACTGGTTATAGGAAATAGCAGACTGAGTCATGGCTCATTTCCAGATGGTGACCTGGGGAAAGGGTACAGCAAAAACAGACACAGCGGAAGCTTGGTGCCATTAGTTGAAAAACAGTTAAGGTTAACAGTGTGAGACTGTTAAAACAAAAATATATAAAATTCAATTGTAACAATTTGATTATTATGGGGAATTTTTATGAAATGAAACATAAGCAATAGGATTAAACAGTGCGCTAAAGTAAAACATTTTATGGGGCCCTATGCATGATGCCAACACACAGTGAAAACTGGGCATGTAGGCATTGATACAGGTGAATGCCATGGAGCAGGGTCCCGCAGACCACCGCTGGCATGCACAAATGGGGTGTAAGACAGTTACACAGCTGATCCCCTAGCTGTGCAAACAGCAACATGCTGGGGGCAGGTGGGGGGCATGCATGCACTATGCGCCATTCACATAGTGCCGGCTGTGGGGGGGGTGTAGGAGTGAGAAGGTTATGGAAGGGGGAACCCTGCCATAACTCCTGTAAGTGCAGGAGTGCACACAGTCCTCTGCCTGGTCCAGGTGACCCAGTCCCCCACCAACAGAACCCCATATCTGCCCACCTACCCCAGCACACATCAGTGACCCATCCCCATCACAGCGGTAACCACCTGACACACATTGGGGCACTGGCCCCATGAAAATGGTACCCCCACACATCTGTGACCCATCCCTCCATCTGGTCACCCCCCCAACCTGTACACCAGGGCACAATGTAGTGGTGCCCTCAACAGTCACAGACTGACTGCCCCCAGACACCCAATTATGGCTTCCCAATGTGATGGTCTGTGGCACCCCCACCCCCAGCAGCAACATCTACCACCACCCCTCACCCTGGTCCCTGCACCTTCCTAATGGTGCCACAGCTCAGAATGGGCAGTGGCCCAGCCTTCTGCACACCTCCTCAGCCGCCACCTGTCCAAGTGCTGCTGGGGGCACAACACCTATATTTATAGAAGCACTTTCCCAGCATCACTTGGATGGTCATCAACCAAGGAGGTGTGTGCAGGGCTGTGCCCCTGGCCATCTGGGGCCATGGCACCTATTACCTGGTATGGGGATGGGGGCATTGATGCTGCGGGGGGTGGGTACTGTCCACCTCAGCTGCAACTGGGGTTTGGTTCAGGGGTAGGGATACAATGGACCGGGGCACAGTTTTGTGTGGGGGGGCTATCCTGTGCTACCTGGGTCTGGTACTCATGTGTGCGGGTTGGGGGTTGTCTATGCATATGGGTTTGGGACAGGGTTGCACCATGGTGGGGTGGGTGGTACTTCCATGAGAATGGGGACAGGGCTGGCATGTTGTGGGGTAGGGGGTTATGTACAGAACCGGGGTTGGGGATGCAATGTGTCGGGAGTGGGGGGTTTGCCATGTATGACCAGGGACGGGCAGAGGTGCTGTTGAGAGGGTACATTTGTGAAACGGCTGCTACTGCAGGGGCTGTTCATGGGCAGGCTGGTCCACTAGGGAGATGGGCAAGGCAGTGTGGCTCCAGGTGCCTGTGGGTGCTATTCACCACCTGGACCCGCACCAACCCCCACAGGTAATCCACTCTGGGACCCACAATGGGCATCCCATTGGATGCGTGCCTTGGTCTGCAGCTCTGCTCCTGAACACCCTGTGGATTCTTACATGTTGTGGGGGTGGGGTCATGGACAGGTGCCCCACAGGTGCAGGCGGTAGTGCATACCATGCACCCTGCACCTGTCAGGGGCCACAGAGATATGTGGGTGGGTCATGCCTGTTCGTGCATAGATACCATTGTGATTAGGACAAAACAAAGCCCTTCGGGAAGCAAAGTGGGTGCACCTCAGATAAGAATGGAATGACAAAAGGTCTAACCAGGTTCAGAGCATAAACAAGAGGGAGCAAAATGAAACTTAGTAGGTGTTTAAGAGAGACATTGGAAAGGGGCATATGGAACTGGGGAGACAGGTTGTTCCAGAGAGAGGAGAGCAGCATTGAGCAAAAATGAGAAAGCTGTTTGCCTGCTTAAAGATTTGCACTGAGTACATGTGTCCAAAGAGTGGAGCAAGTAAGTGGAGGAGGAAGCAATTGAGTGGATTCAGGAGAGATCTTAAAAGAGAAGTGGGAGAATAAGTATTTATAGAGAAAAGAGGCATAATGTGAAAGGCAGTGGGAAGCAAGAGGAGGAAGAGGTAAATGGAGAGGGAGATGGGATGGGTGAGAGGAATGGCATAAAATGCAAAGTGACAAAAAGCATGAAACAGTGTGTCCAGTCTGACAATAGAAGACATGGTGGTAACATCGTAGACCACATCCACATAGTCAAACAGAAGAAGGATTATCTTGGTGAGCATCGTGTGGCAGACTGGAAGAGGTAAGCAAGATTTGTTATAGAGAGCACCATGCTTGGTGTGTGGTCTTTTGTTAATTGCATCAATGTGCGTAGAGATGTCCAGTTGTCCATCAAACAATACACCGAGCAAAAATGATGATGGTGGCCATATTAGGCTGTCCTTTACTAGCTTAACAGTGGGAGTCCAATTATTCTACTTTCCTTTATTCTGTTATTTTATTCTGTTAAATAATTAGGCTTTGTTTTTGGATATTGCTGCGGTTTAATTGGGGAGCATTAGATAGGGTGCTGAGTGAGTTAATGTCAGGAGCTAGTTTTATTGATTTTAGTTAGGTGTTCTTGTTCTTCTGAGAGGGTTCACTGGTTCTGGATTTTCAGAACTTAACCTGGCAGAGATTACATGGAACCTGGTTTCACTCTCTGGAGGTGTTGGTGGTCCTGGCAGTCAAAATGGAACAGGTAGGTAGTATCAAATTACCAATGGGAAGAGCGGGGCTGTGGAGAATTGGTTTGTTCACCGGTGGAGTTTAAAGCCTGTCCACTTTAGTGGGGAGATGCTGGAATATTAGTTTGTGGATCGGTGACTGTGGGAGAGTTGGTCTGCTTAGTTTGCAGCAGCAGATGGCAGTTTGATGAGAGAGCAGTTGAATGCTCTAATGATCCTAACGCTGAAGGAGCCTGCATCGTCAGTGTCAGTTCATCTCTACATCTGCACCTACAGGTGTTAGCTTTCGAGACACGTTTGCATGGTGAAACCCTGGACTAAGCATTTATTTCAGGTATTGTGATATTTGAGCATTTCTATTCATCCTGAATGGTGAGCAGGGACTGTGAGAGAGCCTTGGGTTCTCCATAACTGGTACTGCCTCAGATCACTTCAATTTAGCTGCCTGGCTTGGTAATCATCCAACTATCTTGCAAGAGACTAATGCAGTTGTGTTTGATTTCTGAACCAGAATTGGGCTGTGAGAGGGTCTAATGATAATCTGGGACAATTTCTGACTCACTGTTTGCAGTGCAGGGGGTTGAGAGTCCCCTGTTTTGGCCATAACTTTCCGTCTCTGTTTTGATGGTGATACACCCTACGAACTGATATCGGTGAGCATGGCTGGAGTTTAATGTTCAGTGACTGGATCCATTGCTCTGCTTGAGTATTCTGTGGACTATTTCCAGTTATTATCATTTTTTATTTTATTATTGGGGTTGGTATTTTTGGGGTTGTTTTGGGGTGGTTGGTGGATATGTGTGTGTGTGTGTGTGTGTGTGTGTGTGTGTGTGTGTGTGTGTGTGTGTGTGTGTGTGTGCATTCATGATTAGATGGTTTTATGTCCATTTATTGTGGACATTTTTAATTTGATTTATTTGTACATTTTAACCAGTTTGGGTTTTAATTGAATTCTGAATTATTAGTAGAGCAGTTTGTCAAGTTTGTAGGTCCTTGTTGCTTTAATTTGTTAGTAATAGCTGTAGTAGTGGATTAGAATGTGCTGGCCAGCATCTCCCTTGAGAAGGCACTATTCCCCATCCTGGCTTTGGGATATCCTCCTCTTTGATTGCCTGTCACTGTCATCTGAAGTATATGGATGTTGTAGGGCATTATGTATTTCCATGGAGGGAGCCAGCAGAGTCCCATGGAGCCTGTTTTATGGAACGATGCAGGAGGGAGACAGATTGGTGTGGTGGGTTGTAGGAGGCACCCTGGAGTGAAATGGGTTTATGATAAGGGTCCTCCCTGCCTTTTTCCCATACCCAAGGGCTCCACATCTAGTGGGTAGGTACGCAATGGACAAGCCTCAACCACTTGTCCTACCAGGGTGGTTTTATGCAATGCCAGGTTTATTAGAAACAAGGCAGATATTACAGCTGACCTGGTTTCTTTGGTTGACTTGGCTTGCATCACCAAGACCTGGATGGATGAAAATGCTGGCCCAGTATTGCACTCAGCAGTTCCTGCTGGGTTCTCGGTGGTACACTAGGTGACAGAGGACCGTAGAGGTGGGGGCATGGCAATAAGTTTTAAATCTGACTTCAACTTCACGGCCCTCCCAGTGGGAACAGCAAGGTCTTTTGAATGTGTGGCCATTCAACGGGTTGCAGATGCAGGTTGCAGGATCCTTCTAATTTACCATCCCCTGGGACATGAGGGGGAATTTCTGCAGGAAGTGGCCGACTTCATCATTGGACTGGTGTTGGAGTTGCCTAGATGGATAATTCTGTGTTACTTCAATGCATGGATCAATGATGAACTCTCGCCATTTGGACAAGACTTCCTCCAGTTACTGCAATCATTGGGCCTCACAGAGGTAGTTACCTCTGCAACCCACTTGCATGGCCACTCTTTGGACCTTGTTTTCTCACTGGGACAGGAGATCACTGATCTTACTGTTGATCCGATCATCTGTCAGACCACTGTACCATGGGGTTCTCATTCGATGACTCCAGTAGACCTTTCCCTATGAAGAAGGTCCAGTTGCATCCTTTGAGGGGTTTGACTTGAGAGGGTCTTATGGCAGTGCCAGACCTATCAGGTGTGATGGGCTCTTGTGATGAGCCGGGGCAGATGATGTTGACCTATAATAGAACAGTCACTGATGCCATCGACCCCATCGCACCAGTCCATATTCAGCCCTTGTCCTCTCACTGGAGGTCCCCTTGGTTTGATGGGAATCTCAGGAAGTTGAAGGTGAGGGGCTGAAGGTGGAAGAGGTGCTCATTGAAGTCCTGGTCTGATGAGAACAAGCTTATTTTGATGTTTCATTATAGAGAGTATCAAACAGCAATATCCCATAACAAGGCAGAGTTCCTCTCCAGGGAGATTGCTGAAGCAATTAACAGACCAGATCAGCTCTTCCAGACTGTTGACAGGTTGTGTAATCCTGCCTGTCTTCAGTCCATTAGGGCTTTTTCACAATCAAAGTGCGATGAGTTTGCTCTGTTTTTTGCTGATAAGATCTCCTCTATCAGATCTTGTATATGGTTGGTGCCCTTCGCTGGGGCTTGCTGTAATGAGCCAGTGGATGTTGTGGGCACTCTGTTTGTCTGGTCAGACTTTGAGCACTTGGTGGATGAGGATGTGATTAGGGTCATCCAGGAGTTAAAGTCTACCTGCTGAGGTTTTGACCGGGGACCGATGTATCTTCTTGTAGTGCATGTCAAGTCCATCAGCTTGGTCTTTGCTAAGGTAGTCTGGTGTTCTTTAGAGAGGGGGGTATTTCCCAAATCCCTTAAGGGGGTGGTAGTGAGGCCCCTCCTGAAAAAAAAATTGCTAGATCTAGACTGCCTGGCAAACTACAGACCAGTCTCTAACCTTCCCTTTCTAGGGATGGTTACTGAGAAAAAGGTGGCTGTACAATTGGAGTCCCATTTTTCAACTTACAACATCTACAATCTTCTCTTGTTGAGTTTCAGGAAAAGGCACAGTACCGAGAATGCCTTGGTTTGGGTACTTAATGATCTCCTAGCAGCAAGAGATGGAGGAAAGCATTCCATCCTTATTCTCCTTGTTCTCTCGGTGGCTATTGACACCATGGACCATGGGGTGCTTTTAGTTCAAATGCAGGTTTGTTGTGGACTCTCTGGTGTGGTCCTAAACTGGTTCCATTCTTCTCTCACAGGCTGGACTCAGAGGGTGGTTTGAGTGGCTTTTGCCTCCAGATCATTTCCCCTGCTGTGTGGGGTCCTGCAGGGTTCCATTTTGTTTCCCATGCTGTTTGCAGTGTATATGCTACCACTAGGGGACATTATAAGACAGCACAGGCTGAGTTTTCATTGATACACTTATGATACTCAACTGTACCTGTCTTTTGCACCTGATCAGCAGGATATTGTCTTGATTTCCAATCAATGCCTTGCTGACATCCAGGTCTGGATAACTGCCAACTGGTTAAGGCTAAAGATGGATAAAACAGAGGTGCTGGTGGTGGAACCTGGTCACCCAAGGGCTTGTGTGCAGGCTGGTCGAGTCACTGGACATAAGCTTGGAGAATCCCAGCTTCTCACCACTTGTAAGGTGAAAAATCTTGGTGTTGAGATGGATAGCAGCCTGACGCTTGAATCTTAGGTGTCAGCCATAGTCCAGTCTGGTTTCTATCAGCTTAAAAACATCACCAGGATTAAACACCTCATTCCCTCAGGTGATCTGCCATCACTAGACCATGTCCTTGTGACATCAGGGCTTGATTACTGCAATGCCCTTTTCCTAGGGCTATCGGGGGCTAATTTTCGCTGCCTACATCTAGTGCAGAATGCTGCAGCCAGATTTTTGACAGGCCTTCTGAGGTTGTGTCATATTATGCCTGTGCTGTACTCTGTGCACTGGCTTCCAGCTAGGTGGTGGATCTCCTTCAAGGTCAGCTTGCTGACCTATAAATCCCTAAATGCTCTGGGGTCAGGTTACCTGAAAGACCTTCTTTAACCGTCCTGCCATCTCGTCCCCTCCAGTCAGCTGAGGAAGGCCTCTTAGTGGTTCCCAGGTTTCATCTGAAGCCATTAGGTGCTTGAATTTTTTCTATCGCTGCACCTATCCTGTGGAACTCACTGCTTTGGCTTGTTAGAGAGGTCCCCTCAGTTATTGCCTTTAAGAGGGACTTGAAGACCTTTTTATTTAATGAGGCTTTTTCTGCTCCTAGTTTTAATTAAGGTTTATGCTTGTTTATGTTTCTGTTTTTAGTTTTTATGCTCTTCAGGAACCTGTACAGTGCCAAGAGACACAATTAATTAAACTAAACTTGAAGTGAGGAACAACTTCAAGAGGGCTACCATACAAAGTAATAATGATTATAGGGGAAGAGAGCCTAGTAAGCTTTTGACTTACAACAAAGGTCGGGAGGCAGAATAGTGCAGTGGTTTAAGGCTCTGAGCTGCAAACCTAGAGACCAGGGTTTGAATCCCACAGCTCCCACTTGCATACTGTGTGACCCTAAGCAAGTCACTTAACTTACTTGTGCTCCCAGGTTGCACCTGAAAACAAGCTTCAGCTTAGTGTGTCTCTCCTGGCTTAAAAAAAAGATAAACGCCATCTTTTTGGCATTAACCACAGGGTGGTGTGATTGGAACCAGCATTTGACATTACTGAAGTCATTGAGTAGAAAGAGTTCCAGAACAGGGATTGAGAAACCCAATGCAAAATGTGTAGTGTCAACAGAATTCAAACGGATATGGGAGTCAACACAGGCAGAGGACAGGTCATTAAGGAAAATGGAGAAATGAATGGGGCCTGAGATGGGGATTTGGTTGACACCAGATAAGGCAATGTGTCACCAACCTGAGATGATTGAAAAGGGCCAGTGAGGAAGAAACAGAATCATTTGTCAGAAGAAGTAGAAAGTCCAGCACCCCTCAGCTTGTCTAGAAGGGGAATATTTACAACAGTATCAAAGGCCTTGACTAGGTCAATGAAAATGGCAGCAGTGATAGGCCCCTGGCCAATCCACTTAAGGATAGAGTCACTGGGAATGGGATTTTCAGAAACCAGACTGGAAAGTGGAATAAAAACTAATAATAATTACATTAAAAAAATTATGTCTCTTGCTTGAGACAACAACACATACTCTTCATCCTCCTCCTCCTCCCTAGAACATAAATCACATTCTCCTTTTCACGTGTCAGTGAGGCATGTGGGTGACACTACCTATTTCCTTGCCTGTACACTGCACACATGATATTGTTGAACTAGAATCCATCACTGTAAAAGAGGAACAGTGCACCTTGGCCATGGACAATGGCCCGTCTGCCTTGAGGCACTGTAGATAGTGTTATTTATTATCCTCTTCAAGACTCATCATGTGGTTATGAACAACACAACACCAGCAGCCAAGCTAGCATGATCAAAGTCACCTATGCATCATGGGTGTGGAAAAATGCCTGTCTGCCTTGAGGTACCACAGATAGTGCTATTTATTCTTACATTCATGAATCAGCACATGTTCATTCAGAAATAATGCTTTCTTGTCAAATAAAGAAAAAATACATTTAAACAGCAGGGGCCAGACTGTCAAAGGGTGATGCAGGGCTTGTATCAAGCCCTTCATCAAACCTTTTTGTTGGGACAGCTGTGCCAACACCTTCACCAAAACTGTGCCCAATTTTATCAGGTCAGGTGCATTTACAACACATTACCCGATTCATGGCAGCTTACACCAAATATTTGTGGCAAGCCCCATAAGAAGTGTACCTAGGATTGCTGCAAGTTAGACCAGAAAAAGTTGGTCTAACTTGTGGCAACTGGTGCACAGGATAGAAAATCCTGATCGCTGGCCGAGAGAATGCCACAAATCCTGCTCACCACATGTCTGGTGCACCTGGGGTTTGTGGCATTCTCAGCCCTTTGAAAATCTGGCCCCAGTGTTTACTTCTGATAAATAAGCACCTGATGATTTTATTTATTGTGTTTTGATCTGTTAGTAATTACGTTCTACTTTTACAGTAAAATATTTGTTAGTGCAGTGAAACAAGTGTTTTTTTTTACCTTTTCTTTTTACACTTCTAGTAAAAAAAGATTAAATAAAATTATAATATTGTGATGTCAGAAACTGCCAGCTACGTTGGAGCCCAATGTATTTCAATGAGAACAAAATACATATTTCTATTTCATCAAATGAAACAAATACTTCTTTCAACAATAAACTTTACCTTTTATATGTTTGCACTATTGCAGTCTATCTGTATGATTTACAATTTCTTATAACAATATTTGGGGAAAAAGCAGACTAGATGGACCACAGAGTATTTTTCTGCCAATGAGTTATATGATTCTTTGATTCCCTTTCCTTCTTCCCAAGTAAAATCTGGTTATAAAGAAAATGCCACCTGCTAAATTATAACAAAACATCACAGGTTATCAAAAATGACATATGTCTGTTAAATATATAATTTTATGGTGGTAGAAAGTGTTATTTCTCCATAAAAACCTGAAAACAGATTTGCAGTTTCCCATTGAAATACACTGCCCACCTTGCCAAGAGTTTCTGACTTCATAATACAAGGATTCTAATGCATTCTTTTTTTTTTTACAAGCAGTTGGCAAAATACAGATAAAATGATGAAAAGCTAAGTAAAGAAACAAGTGAAAGCTAATATAATGATTGCAGAGCCATCTAATGGCCCTAAACCATGATTCTAAGATATATATTCTTACTAAGCACTTGCTTTTTAACGTTATTAAAACAAATTGATATTATATTATCATCATTTACTGTAACTCAAGTAAATTTATTACCATGTCACTCATATCATGGGCTCATACTCTGCTGTATTCCTTTCCCAGTACTAGCAGAAACAAACAGACAGTGTCCTGGCCCTTATTGTATTTTACGGCTCACTGGGTAGTGATGATAGCTCTTCATCTTTAGCCATTCTCCATTGAAGAAGACATTGGCTTTTACAGAGTGTTACCTGAAGAACTAAAACACAAATAGAACATCCAATCAGTCTTCTTGTTGTCTAGGCATGCTTGGCCCAGACCATGTATATGGTGCTGTGCACCACAAAAGCTTATTCTGCTTCTGCAAATGTATGAACAGGCCTTTAGAGTACACGATAAGAAACTCTTGCAATGGTCTTTCCCATGGTGAGTCGAATGCCACATATGTTATTATTTAAGATCTTCTAAGCAACCGAATGAAGCATACTATTACACCAAATACAACTATTTTTCTTAGTATATTAATAAAAATAAATAATAAAATTACATTTAAATAAAATCTACAAAACTTTACTGTACTTTGTTCTAAATACAAAACATTCTTTATTACTAATCATGTTATCTTGTTATGTAAATAGAAAAATTAAACATCAAAGTTACAAAAAGCAGTTTTTAAAATTATATGAATATTATGATAATACTATTTGTTATCGAATATGTAAAACACATAAAAATAATAGAAGAGATAATAAATAATCATAATATAAAAATATGATTGTAAAATACATGGCACTGTAATGGCAGATATAGTAACTGGCATAAGCTAAAGTGAAGAGTCAGAGATTACATGTGGTATACACCCTGTGATCAGAAATAAATAGTAACTAAAGCTTTAGATCACATTAGGTGATGGCTGTCTTAATGAGTCTGTTATACTCTGTCACAACACCTCATAGAGTTATCCACAGCCACTGCATGCCAACAGCACCTGCCAAAAGTAAATTACAGTGATTCATATTTGCTGTCCTGAAAGCTCGGTACCATGTGATAAAAATGATCACAAAATAGTGATCCGCAAATCAGTGAGTGCACATCACTGACTTCAATAATGGCGATGCACACTACACCCATTCCAATAATGGTGATACTACAAAACACTCTCTATCGGAGTGAACTACATTAATATTTTTATACTTTGCCCCTCGCACCCCCTATTATTTTAATAACCAACTCCAGGGTGAAGCCTGACACTGGGGTAAATGAGAAACTTTGGGGGAGGGCTGTTCAGGGGAGCACATTAAGAAGGCCGTGGGACCATACGGCACATATTCGTGAGGTCGAGGAATAAAAAAAAAAAACTTAAGTCCATCAACATAAAACAAAAACAGAATTTCTACCCATGCATTTCAAACCCTTGTCCTCCCACACTAGTGGCAATAACTCCTACCATTAGACCAAATGGCCAGCTGGGAACTTCCTTGCTAAACAACCCTCCATATACACATATGCAACACTTCTGTACAGGTTCACTCTCCTTCTCCTATTACTATTTTGGGCCCCTTACCATCGCTTTCACCGCACCTCGCTCTCTATTCATAGTTGCTCTTTTTACAGGTGGTCAAATTGAGTTGCTCAATTTGACTCACCCATATCACTAGTTACTGAAAGCTCCCTTCCACATTTGTTGTATGTTTTACCCTATGCGCATTACTGTATTGGCAGATGAAGAGGTTTAACCAAACTGTCATGCCAAACTAAATCTTCAGGCCCCAAATCAAAGTTGAACCCATGTTGGCTCTGGCCCACTACTCACACCATTACTAAAGGGTCCCTGTATAACTTACAGCAGCACTGTCCTCTGGTGTTGATTTTTTCCCAGAATAATTCAGAGTTCAACACTAAGACTTGTTTCATGGGCAGCCCATCCCATCTTTAGTTTTAGTTTAGTTTTAGGAGGCAGTATAGTGCAGTGGGTTAAGGCTCTGAGCTACAAATCTGGAGATCTGGGTTTGAATCCTACAGCTACCTAAGTGCATACTGTGTGATCCTAAGCAAGTAACTTAACTTTCTTGTGCTCCCAGGTCACGTCTGGAAACAAGCTTTGGCTTAGTGTGCTACTCCTGGTTAAACAATGTTCACTTTCCCTAGTTCCATTACTATACCCTTAGGGATCCAAGAACAGTGTTGGTGCCTTGGTGACATTGTGGGTCCTGACATGACACCCTTGGTCCAGTGGAACACTAAGGCATTTTATCCCCCAGGTGCCACTCTCCCCACCACACTTAGTTACTGCTGAAGGGCACCCAGCTAGCCCAGCTAATGACAGACTCCTATTCACCCCCCCCCCCAATTTTAACACTCCATAATGTAACTTTTAGAATAACAAGAAGAACTAATGCCTGACCTGCTGTGCCTCTCCATAAATACCCTGGCATACAGCAAACCACTTTTTTCCTGCTTCTTTCCAAACCAGGAACGTTCTAGACCTACTCACTATAGAGGATCTGAATGGGGACCGGGGCTTCATGTCACATATGAAATACTTTAGAATGGTATGGCTGGTGGACTTACAATACTCATTTCAGTTTTTTAAAACCATAGGCCAGAATATTCAATGCTCTGTGCACACTCTTGTTAAAAGTATATTTCAGGGTCATTTTAGTGCCTGGAGCAAACTACAGGCATATTGAAACACACTTGAAGCACATTGCAAGTGTTAAAACACTCTGCAATAGGGCTGACATTCCAGGAGGGTTAAAGAAAATGAGAAGGGACCTAAGTAAGCTTGGCGAGTGATCAAGTGTGGGACAGCTAAGATTCAATGCAAAAAAGTGCAAGATTATGCACTTGGGGCACAGGAAGGCAGGGGAGGAGTACATGATGGTGGGGATGTATTGACAGCCATTAAACAGGAAAGGGACCTGGGAGTAATCATATCTGATGATCTAAAGGTTACCAAACAATTAAGGTACAATAGGGTAGCATATTCAAAAAAAAAAGATGTTCAAGAACAAGGGGCCATGATATGAAAATAGATAGGGGTAGACTTAGGGGTAATGTGAGAAAGTCTTTTTTTCACCGAAAGGGTGGTGGATTCATGGAACAGCTTCCTGGCAGAGGTTGTATGGGCACAAATGGTAGAGAAATTCAAAAATGCATGTAATAAACATACAGGAACTCTAGTGATAGGAAAGAAAGGATAAGACACAGATCATTTAGGATATGTGGTATATTAAACAGGTAGGGATAATGGGCAGACTAGGTGGGCCAAGCAGTCCTTATATGCCGTCAAATTCTATGTTTCTATATTTCTATGTTAAAAGCATTTTCAAATCAACAGGCTGAAGGAGGCAGACACTAACCTCTTTGCTTCTCAGAAACCCTACCCCTTGTTGGCCACATGAGGTATGTGGCCAGTTGGAAGCAATAGGGATGCCAGGAGCAAATAGACTGTGAGTGCTTGCAAATGGAGATAGTAGCACAAGAGCAATCTGCCATATTCAGCCTTCCCCATTCAAATGAGCCCAATGCACAGACAAGGCCCTATGTGATCATTTGCATTTCAATATGGCCACGTTACAGGCCAGTAGCAACCAGCTGATCTAAAGATACAGTAGCATGTCTCCCCAGAGCTCATCATCATGCCAATCACTATAATTACTCTGCTTTGGTAGTTCTATCCCTTGCCCAATCACAGTCCCAATCAGTATGACCATAACTCCTGGTAAGTTGAGTAGCCACCATGCCCCTGATCACAGTTCCCATGTATGTACTTTACTTGGCACTCTAGTGGCCTCACCCCTGATTGCCATTCCTGTGTATGCAAACACTTGCCCTAGCAGTCTAGTTGCGTCTAACCCCTCAATGCCTTTCCAGCGTATGCAGATATTTTCCCAGGCAGTCAAGAGGGGGCCCCCCCAAGCAACTTTCCTGTGTATGCAAACACATTCCACGGCAATCCAGTGGTTCCCCCACATCCCAGTGTCCATACCATTGCACCCCCATGAGGCACAAAGGTGGCTCTGCTATGCCTCCTCCACTCACCACCACCACCATTCACTGTCTGCAACACAGAGCTCCTGCAAATAAGGCCCAGTTCTGAGCTACAACACTAATCCACATAAATATTGCATACATCAGAGTGGTGATCGGTGGATAAGGAGCTACCAGACTGCCAAGTAAAGTGTTTGCATATATGGGAATGGTGATTGGATGACACAGATGCCACTTGACTTACCAGGGATAAGAGCCATACTGATTGGGACTGTGATTAGGTAGGGGGTGCAGTGCTACCAGCAAGACAAGGTTTGTGGAGACATTAAATAGAATTGCAATTATGGTTGTTTATTGCCTCCACAGTCCTTTGAGTAATCAAGATCACCTGTATTCAAGTCATAGTCATGCAATTTGCAAAGACACACAGGAATACTTTAGTGCTGCTTTGTAAAATGTGAGTGCTTCATTAACTGTCCTTTTCAATATGGCACTTCTATGCACTTTTAGTGAGCCCCCTGCTTTAGGGTCACTAAACAGTGTTAGAGAGGTACTAATCCTAAAAGGAATGGGAGAAATGTATATTTCACCATTGAAATTCTCACACAATTATGAGTTTGCTTCTGTGAAATTTCACAAACTATCTGTAGAGATTGCATGAGATTTCACCAAAATTAAGATTTTAATTATTTCTATATAATTTAAAAGGTTTCATCCAAATTGTACCACATTTGGTATGAAGACTCTTCCAAGGGCCATAGAGAGGTGTACTAAGATTCAAATCTCCATCTTTAAAGGTGACTGAGGTATAAGCCTCAAAACATTCTGACATTTTAAAATCACATTTCCAAATTATGTAAACTGCTGAATTATAAGCCCCTGTAGGTTTAAAGCTAAAAAAACATAATATCACCAATATTTTTAGGATCATTGACCATAAATATTAGGCTTTGAGGCCACCTACATGACCCAGCAAGACAGTGTCATGCTGCCATGCTGAAGACATTGGTTTGGAAGCGAGCCCATAAAGTCATGTCAGGAGGTAGGCCATGGCCAAGACAACTGCCATTTGGCAGAATCCTGGTCAGGGGAGGCTGGCAGTGGGTTCCACCAGCACAGCAACTCCTGCAGCTGGGCCACAGAGCTTGTTCCTACTGAAGGGAAAGCTGTGGCTATGTGAGGCTGACAGAGGCCCCTCCCCCACTAGGGGAGATTGGGGGGGGGATGTGGTAGAAAAACCTTGTAACCAACTGAATGCTGACTGTGCTCAGCCTGATATGGGTTAGAGAAGTTGCAAGGGTTTTGATTAGCCGGCAACATTCAGGCAGATTGCCAAACTCCAATTTGCAAATTTTCAGCTTTGCCTTGTAACTTCTCTATTGGTGTTGCCAAATCAAATCTGTGTGAAAATTAAACTTTTGGTAAACAACTTTTCAAAGGGTCACATGGAAGAGCTTCTCCAGGTCACATGGTACATCTCTGTACAGTGACTGCTTGACTCGCTTCTTGTTTCTCATTTCTAATCAGACAGAGATGATGGAAGGAGCCTGTTCTACACCAGAAAGAAAATATATATTTCAAATGGTGTCTGCAGCAATATCTTTATCTTTATGTCTTTCTTTTATTGTACTTTAGTTAGTTTTGTTAGTAAACACTATTTTAATAGTTAATCTTTACCTTAAATCAGTTTTTTATATCTATTTGTTGCTTTTATTTTCTTCATTGTATTGAATCTTTTCTGTCTCTATCTCTTTTTTTGTTTTGATTTGAATTTGTGATGACGAGTTGTTATCGTGGAGGTGTTCACACCTGTGGCAGTACCATATCTGTTTGCCATCCTTTGCTTTTCAGGAACTGCCCCCCCATAACACCTTACTTCCTCCCTCCAGTCATGTAACAGCAGCAGCAGCAGCCGCAGCTCCATCTGATCCAACAACAGGACAATGCCCACAGCAGAAGGATATGAGTGTTGCCCCAGAGCAGCAGCAGCAGGGCCACAAAGGGATATTGAGGAATAGAAGCCTTCTGTTCCTAGTCCTGGGATGGAGGGGTAAGATCCCCCTGTGCCCCCCCATCATAGTTCCACTGCTGGCACCATCTCCCGCTCGCAGAAGAGCTCCGCTCTCCAACCTCAGACTCCTCTGTTCCTCCAGCAGCAACACACCACCGGTGTCGCCAGTACCCCAAATCTTCCCTGGTGAGTGATATTTTTTTTACCACTGACCCTAGTGACCACAGCATGCTCATTTAGAATTTATGCAAGGCATGGGTCAGCCAGGGCAAGCAGGAGTACCAATTTGGGCACTAGGGGCCAAAGAACACATTTAAAAATAAATCACCTGGCCAAGTGGGAGAAATAGCAAAGGGAAGTCCTGAGCAGTGGTGGTGGTGGTGGAGGTGGTGGTCCATCTGCAGCAGCAGTGGTGCATGGAATAAGGTGTAAGGGAAGTTCACATTGCACGGTGGGGTGGTAGACAAACCCTGTTGAGGAGGATGTCCCCTTTGTTCCACTTCAAGCTGCTAAACCAGCAGCAACAACATTTGCACTTCTAGCAGCAACAACATCAGCAGTGGAGCTCACCAGCCCAAGGGAAGAAGTGGAGAATGTCAGTCACCTGCTCAAAGAGATGGATCGGGATATAAAAATGATTCTGTCCCATCAAGAGAAGCTGCTGGAAGGAATGTCTGAGTTCCACCGTGGTGGTGTGAGTCCTGGTGGTAGTGGCATTCAGTGGGGTCATCACATTAAAACATGCAAAATCCCTGTTACTGTTTAACTATTTCCTATCCCCCTTCTATTCTTTCCTTCTAACTGACCAACTCATTTGTTTTATCCCCAAAATAGTAAAATACTAAAAAAAGCATAAAACATTTAAGAACACAAAATAAAATTTAAATCTGTCTTTTACTATCTAACTATATTGTTTCACTTATTGTTTGGTTATCTCTTTCTGCACTGCCTACTAGGTCTGCTTCCCATTCCTGGCAACTCCTTGGGATTCCAGCCACCATCAGACAACCCTCATGCTCCTTTTAGGGTCCTTGCCTGTTTCCTCTGTGATTTATCCCCTGCATCAGGGTGGTACGGAGCCCCCATCTCACCCACCCTGTCTGGATCCAGATTCAGCAACTTCCCCCAGAGCCAGTGTTCCATTGGACGGCCATCAAGTCACTCAACCAGGAGGTCTACCTTTTTCCTCATTTTCTCCACAGAGCTGAGGGTGTGCCATGATGCTGGTGGAGGGGAGTGCACACACATCCTCACGTGCTCCCTCCTGGCATCTGCCCCAACTCCTCTCCTGAAGTACAGCACAGCACCTTGCTCTACAGCCTCTACCAGGGGGCAATCAGGTGCCAACTGTCATGGACCTCCCTCCCCAGAGAAATAGAGCAGTCCAATGGATGCTCAATCCTTCTCCTCCCCTGCCGACCCCAGGCTACCCATGCTCTTTCCTGAACATGGGTCACCAGCATGGCACAAGGTAAACTGACCAGCGCCTCAGCCCTCAGCACCACCGGGCTGGCTGTCTCAGTTATTGTTCATAATCTTTGTATCTGTTTCTGTACTCTTATTACTTTCTTTAAACAAATTCTGGCCAGAATTGATATGGCTGCAGCTGAAGTCTTGCCAAAACTAGAAGCCTGTGTGTGTAAATTTGAATGCAGGCTCATAACTTTGTTATATTGTAATATTTTTGCTACACATTGTCAACATTGCCTTCTTAAGATCCCACCACATAAAGAAGTGCAAAGAAAATATTCAACTCTTGTCTGAAAGGTGATTTCACACAGGGACTAGAAAACCACCTTACAGGATGCAAAGATACATTTTGGGTAGGATTCAAAAAAATGACAGCTGTCACATTCATGAGGTGCTGTAAAGAAATGGCTATGCTGAACATTTTGGGTAAAAATGTTGACTATTACCAAACTTATGAGACTGCATTTGCAAAATTCAACATAGCCTCATACTTTTGTGTTTATATATATATATATATATATATATATATATATATATACATATATATATATATATATTTATACAACGTATGTTGTCAGATAAATGAGAGTATAAAACATGATATCTCACATGGGCCATGAAGATAACATTGTTATCTTCATGTTCCTATACGTCATATGTTATCTGCACGTTCCTATACGTCATATCGAAACTTATCTGGTTGATCCTGCCACTCTAGTACTTTCACTTTCCTAGAATTATAGCGTGACCGGCGCTATAGACAGTAGATTTGTACATTGGTAAATGTTTTTAGAATGTGCCCGAGTTCAGTGAGTTAAATTTCCTGTAATTTTTCTGTAGTTGGTTGTAAAAAAGCTTCAAACTGCACACAGAGTGCAGCAGTGACCCGAGCCGGCGGCTTTCAACAGTAAAATGAAGCGCGGCGTCTGTTGCCTAGCTCCGCTTCATTTACTGTTGAAAGCCTGTCGATCACTGCTGCACTCTATGTGCAGTTTGAAGCTTTTAACGAACTACAGAAAAATTACAGAGAAAACTAACACTGAACTCAAATAGTTCTAAAAACATTACCAATGTACAAATAAATCACTATCTATAGCTTCGGTCACTTCTAATCTAGGGAAAGTGAAATTCTCAGAGTGGCAGAGATCAACCAGACAATCATGTAAATGTCACTTTTCCCAAAATAATAGCAGGATCAACCAGATATTTTACTAACTTTAAACTGACAGGATCAACCAGATATTTAAAACCCTATATAATCTATTATGTTGGGGAAGCATGTGAGCTCTGTGTGTGTGGGGGGGCATGGCATGATAAACCAGATAATGCTTCTTAAAACTAACCATAAATAGCAGAATCCACCAAATATTTCTTAAGCAATAAATAACATCTGCTGTTTGGCAGGTTTCTAAAAGGGGTTGTATTGCTAGGGCCATCACCTTTATGTCACCCATTGCATTGACAGGGGCACATAGTGAGTTGTGTTGGGGGCAGGGGCAAAGCATACGTTGTATAAACCGAATATGACATTGGCTGACTGAAGATCATATTTATCTTCACTCGAGGCCAGTGACATCAAGATATCTCACAAATGACCTGCCACTCGTGAGAATATCATGATATCACTGGCCTCGTGAAGATAAATATGATATCTTCAGTCGGGCCATCTATCCATATATATATATATATATATATATATATATATATACAGTATATATATATATATATATATATATATATATATATAACACCAAATGTATAACATAGTCTTCTTATGACCCTGCCTCATGAACAAGGACAGAGAACATTTTCAACTCCTCTACAAAAATGTGATTTCTTGCAGGGGCCATGAAATCACCTTTCAGGATGTAAAAAAACATTCTGGCCAGGATTTGAAAAATGACAGCTGTCTCATTCATGAGATGCTCTAAAGATATAGCTATGTTGTAAATTTGTGATAAAAATATTGAAAATTACCAAGGTTACGAGCCTGCTTTCACAAAATTCAACTTAGGCTCATTACTTTGTTGTTTTTTACTTTTACACCAAATTTCAAACGTAGTGTTCTTATGACCCCACCCCATGAACAAGGGCAGAGCAAATGTTCAACTCTTACCTGAAAGGTGATTTCGTGCAGGGACTGCACAATCACTTCTCAGTACATATTTCCCTGCCAGTGCAATTTTCATGAGGTGGGGTCCCAAAAAAGGCATGTTGAAAATTTTGGCCAAAAATATGCAAAAATGGCATGTTATACACTATGTTCAAAACACCATTGAAATACATTGAACCACATTCCTGTTTCTTCAGTTCTGGGTCCAGCTCTGAAGAGTAAAGATGTGTCGGCAGTCCAGAGATGATTATGTCATTGGACCCCGTTGGGTAAGCAAGGGCTTGGGGAGTGCTGGGTGATGGGTGCTGATTGGGAGGGTCACGTGGGGGGACAGTAACAGTCACAAAATACATTGATGGATGTTTTCCTTCCTACAGGGTTTAACATTGATGCACGGTTTTCTTTTCACAGGGTTTTAAAAAAAAGGACCGAGGATTCCTGCTCGCAACACTGGGGGACTGGGCACCACCAGTGTCATTTTTATGTTTAGGGAGGTGCAGAGAGGGATGGTTTAAAAAGATAAATAAATAAATAAAGGGACCAAGGATTCCTGATCATGATACTGGGGGATTGGGCACTCCCAGTTTCACTGTTATGTTTCTGGAGGGGTGCTGAAAGGGAGGTTCTAGTGGGCAGGAGGGTTTAAAAAAAATAATAAATAACCTGACTGAGGATTCCTGAGACACTGGGGGATTGGGTATACCCAGTGTCACTATTATACTTCAGGGGTGTGTGAGGGGTGGTGGGTGCTGACAGGGAGGGTCAGATAGGTGGGATGAAGAACAATAGACAGATAGATAGATCTACATTATATATTTTTTGCAAAAAAATGACATTAATGTTTCAGTTAGGATTGATATCAAATTGTAAATAGGAGGGAAATATGACCTTAGGATTTCCAACCTGAACAACAAACCCCGACCCTATGCACAACAACAGGCATTAGGGGTGTGCCTTGGGGTCATCAGCCATAATGCTCACCCCATTCTCCAATACAGTACCCATCTCAGCTGGTTTACTTATGGAATGAGTTGAGTGTGATGGCTGATGACCCCAAGGCACACCCCCAATGCCTGTTAGTGCGTATAGGGTGGGGGTGGGGTGTTAGTGTTGGAAATCCTAACATTGTATTTTCCTCCTTTTTGCGATTTGATATCAACCCTAACTGATGTACTAACATAGTTTTGGAAAAAAAATATATAAATAGAATAATAGATAGAGGAGTATGTATTACAAGGCAGTAAGACCATCGAGAGGTTTGGGGACTTGGAACCTCGAGTGAAGCTCGAGAGGTTCCAAAGTCCCAAAACCTCAAGATCAATCTGACTGTCTCATACATACTCCTTAATTTGTTATTTTTTGTAATATATGGACCCCATTGTGAAAATTTGCTGCTTTTTTAGGTAGATTTTGTGAAACGGGCTGACCGGTGCATTGAGCACTCACTGTCTCTGAGCCACCTGCAGCACTAATGACTGTCACACCATTCATTTCTGATAAAATTTTGTTTCTTTGAAATTAGTAGGCAGTCCTACCTTTTAGGTTTTTTCATCGTTTGGTAAATGTAGCATCTCTGACATAGTCCATCATATGTTTAAAAAATTCAAAACTGAAGCAACTAACTGAACACATTCCTCTCGCAAAGCGAGAGGAAAAAGATGCCATGTTTCTCAAGCTGTTCTGCCTGCCTACAAGAGAAAAGCTATCAATGGAGATGCACGCTGTCAGTTCGGTTGTGCAGGAAGGTATGTGGCACCATGGCAACTGGGTTTGTTGGCAGGCAGATTTGGAAATACACTGTGGAATTTTAATGATAATACTATTGTTGAGAGCTGAAACGATAGTAATATCAGCTCTGAACAATAGTATTATCAGGGAGGAATGATGGTATTATCACTTCGGACAGTGTTCTATTACTGGGATTTTTTTGTATGGGACAGGATGGTATTATTTAACCATGTCCATATATTACACACACACATATCTCTCTCTCTCTCTCTCTCTCTCTATATATATATATATATATATATATATTTATACAATCACACATACCCCCCTAATGCAAAGCATCGTGGGTTGTATATGCAAATCACCACAAAATATTATGCTGGTTCAACTTTAAGCAGAATTGCATGGTGCTGAAAGGCCTCTCACACAGTCTGCAAAGGGTGCCAATATATATATTCATTGCAAAAAACGTTGTTAATGCATCAGTTAGGGTTGTTACTAAACCAACAAAAGCAGGGAAATGGGGTGTTAGGGTTTCCAGCCCTAACCCCCCCCACCCTGCAGCCACTGACAGGCATTGGGGGTTTGCCTTGGGGTCATCGGCCATAACACTAACCCCATCCCACCATCACCATCACCCTGCAGACACTGACAGCCATCAGGGGTGTGCCTTGGGATCATCGGCCCTAACGCTCATCCCATTCTCCTGTACTGTACCAATGTCAAGTTATTTACTTATGGAATGGGGTGAACATTAGGGCCAATGACCCCAAGGCACACCCCTGCTGGCTGTCAGTGTCTGCAGGGTGGGGTTGGGGGTGGAATGGGGTTAGCATTAGGGCCAATGACCCAAGGCACACCCCTGATGCCTGTCAGGGTCTGCAGGGTGGTGGTGGGGTATTAGGGTTGGAAACCCTAACACCCCATTTCCCTGCTTTCGTCACTTTAGTAACAGCCCTAACTGATGCATTACTGAAGTTTTTTGCAATGTATTTCCTTATTTTTTCAGATATTATAAGCATATCCTTACTGTATGTGTGTAGTCATAATAACTTTGGCATTTTTTCACATTTTGACCCCAATTTTCAATATAGTCTTCTTATTACCCCACCTCATAAACCCCATAGGTGAAAATGTCTTAATCCATGGCAAAACGTCATTCCTTGACACAGGTGCAGAAACTTGTTTTGGGCAGGATGTGAGAAATGACAACTGTACTGTTCATGAGGTGGTGTGAAAAAATGGATATGTTGAAAATCTGGAGTGAAATTATGAAAAATTGGCAAAGTTGCCCGTGTGCGTAGGAAAATGTTAATGACTGCACATAACTTAAGTGTTTTTTTTTGAATTTTTACTCCATATTTTCAACATGGTCTGTTTAGGACCACACCTCATGACCAGTGACACTATTATTTTGTTACTCAGTCCCACAAGGTGATTTTGTACAACAACCATGCTATTCCTCATCATAGGTGCAAAAACACATTTTGGGTAGGATGTGACAAATTACAGCTATACTGTTCTTGAGGTGGTGTGAAAAGATGGCTATGTTGAAAGTTTGGAGAGAAAATATTAAAAATTGCCAGAGTTATGCCCGTGCATAGAAAAATTTCAATGACTGCACGTAACCCAGGTGTTTTTTGGTGTCCTTGCCCACAGTTTTCAACATGGGCTTTTTGGGACCCCATTTCATGAACACTGTCACTGTAATTTTGTTAATCAGTCCCAAAAGGTGATTTCATGCAACAGCCGCAAAATCACCTTATGGGTCTGATTAATGAACCAACAGTGACAGTGTACATGAAGTGGGGTCCCAAAATGCCCATGTTGAAAATTTGGTGCAAAAATACTGTAAAATGATTGAGATATCAACATATGTTCAAAACATCACTGGCAGCCATTATATGCACTTACCTTGATTCTTCAGTTTGCGGTTCAGCTTTGAAGAGTGCAGACGTGTCCCGGTCCATAGAAGATAACAGATGATGATCTCTGGTGGTAAGTATAGGGCAAGGGGGGAGGGTGTGAGGTGATGGGTTACTCAATGGGAGGGTAGAGATGGGTTAGGGGGATGGGGAGATGACGAGAGACCGTTTTCTGTTTTCTGCAAAAAAAAAAAAGACGGGGGACCATTTTCTTTTTTTCAGGCATACAAAATTAGATATTTCAGGTCACTGTGGATGGGCTCCCCTAATGTCCCACACTGCTGGGGTGGGCATACTTTATTTTTAGGGTCTGGAAGTGGGTTTCCAAGTATCCCAGACTGGCAGTGGGGCTTACAGTGCTGGCAGGGGGATTGGGCACCCCCCTGTTGGCAAATATAGAAACAACATGTTTGGGGACACTGGGAGTGGGATCCTCAGTGTCCCACACTGAAGTGGGCTTACATTGCTGATAGGGGGATTGGGTACGTCATTGTCATCAAATTAAGAAACAAAAAAATAAAGCATGGTAATAAGAAGGTGAGTGGGTACCACTAGATAGGGGGTAACATAATGGGGGGGTGCCACTAGACACAAGGCATACAGGAAAATAATGGGTGGGCATAGAATGCCACTAGACAACCAGGCTCCCTGCATCTTTATGAACCCTGCCTGAAAAAACAAGCTACCTCCCTGGGGAAACAAGATACCTCCCCATGAAAACAAGCTTGTTTTCGCGCAGCACATCTATTTTTTCTCCGAACTTCAAAATTGAATAACTTTTGAATGGATTAATATTTTTTCACCAAACCTTCAAAAGGCACATCTGTGAGGAAAAAGCTTTCAACCTTGAGAATTTCAGACCACAACCTAAAGCCATTTCTGAGAAACGACTATCAAAAGAAACTGAAAAAAAAAGATAAAAAGCATTCAAATTTTGCATATTTCACCACTCTATATCACAACAACCACAAAAGGGATTCACACAAAATTTAGCATGTGAAGAGATCTTCCTATAGCTACAAAGTGTGCCAAAATTTGTGCACATCCATTGAACAGTTGCAAAGTTATTAATGTGCAAAATGTAAGGTTTAACATTAAACTGCCTGGCCAACCCTAACTATTCTTGTGCTACCAAGCCAGTATAATATACTGTATATAAACAACACAATTAGCACAGTCTAGCACAGTCTCATCCATGGTTTTACTCAGTGAGGTCACAGGGGATCACTGCACAATTTGCCATGTCCAAGATGTCTGGCAAACTGTATTGCACATGCACAAATAGCTGTGTATGTGCAATACAGTTTGGCAGCCATCTTGGACATGACGAAATGTGTTATGTTCTGCCGTGACCTCCATGAGTGGAACAAAATAGTGCTGTGTGACTGCTTGAGTCAATAGAGAGTGGAGTGCTTCCACAGACCGTGAATGACACTGTGATGGAACTTCACACTGTTCTTCCGTCAGAAGACAGTGAGTACTTTTTAGATCATAAGAGGTCTGCAGGGCTCCGTCCACTGCAGCCCTAAAAGGAAAACATCCCCTCCTCAGGAAATTGTATTTCCTATCTATTTTTCTTGATACCTTTCATCTATGTATCTGTCTCTGCCCTTAATTTTTCTCTACCGTAAGAATAATGTCACAGTCTGCTGCAGATACCGTTACATGGTACTGCACCATGTATTTGTGGTGCCCCAACACTGCTGTGTTACCCACTTAGAAAAAGAAGAATCAGCATTTATATAGTGCTTTTCATACATCCAAAGTGCTTTACAAGCAATGCTAGACTGGTAGTGAAGTGACTGAATGTGTGGTGGCTGCCATATCACACATCATCACCCACACACAGCCTGGATAATTGCATGAACTGGTTTATGGGAAGGGGAATGTTGGCCAGAACACTGGGAATGTTCCCTACTCTTTGCGAAGAGTGCCCTGGGTTCTTTTACTTCCACCTGGACACCCACCAGGACAACACCAGGATGGGCAGAAGGGACCTCGGTTTAACATCTCATCCGAAGGACAGCACACCCCAGCAGTACAGCACCCCCCAATACTGAACTCGGATGCCAGTGATTTTTAGGTGCAAGTCCAATCCCGGTGTGGGACGAGAACCCACGACCTTCTGGTCCAGAGGCAGATGTGCTACCAACTGAGCCACGTTGAAACCCTAGTGTTAACTGTGCCTAAATCACAGTTTACATAAATTCTCCCTGAATTTTTCTCGAGTGTCCTAAAAAATTGGGCAGACTGCTACATGCTGCCACACTATACTCCACAGTGCATTAGTGCTCCAATCACTGTTGTTTTAATGCACTTTCTGCTAATTGTGCATTAATAACACTTCACATTAAATCTGTGAATTCCATAACTCTTCTGTAGTGCCAGAAAAACTCAGACAGGCAGCTAAATCCTGTTATAATGCACTTTGTGTTAACTGTGTGCTAATCACAATTCATATTAAATTTGGGAATTTTAGAAATATCCTGTAGTGTGAGAAAAAAATCAAACAGGCTGCTACATGTTGCCAGAACATAGTTCTCATTATGTAAGTGTCCCAAACACTTGTTCAATGCACTTTGTGTTAATTGTTCATTACTCACAATTCACTTTAAATCTGTGAATTCCAGAACTATCCTGTTGTGGAAGAAAAATTGGTCAGGCCTCTACATTCTGAACATGGTAGTTAGTAAGTGCCCAAAACACTCTTGTTGTAATACACTTTCTAATATACTGTCTTAATTATGCATTAATCACAATTCACATTAAATCTGTGAATTCCAGAAATCTGTGCCTTAAAATTGGTGTTAAACAGAAGGGCCACACTAGAGGGAAACAGTGGCTGCACAGCATGAAAAACAATGTTACTCAAAACTGTAGCTGGTCTCCAACACTCTTCTCCACATAGACGCAAGGAAGCCATATGTTCTTCCAAAAATTCAGCTGTGTTAAATAGCAAAAAGCTAAAAACCCACACCCAACACAATAACTCACAAGAGACCTCCAGTGTTTCGAGCCACCCTGGCTCTTGGTCAAGGAGTCACTTGAAATGCTGGAAGTCTCCTGTGGGTGTACATGTGGTGTGTGTGTGTTTTTAACTTTTTGCTATTTAATGAAGCTGAATCATTGGAAGAACATACTGTATGTCTTACTTGCTTCTAAGTGGAGAATAGTGTTGGAGACCAGCCATAAAAATTGGACAGGTTGCTACATGCACCCACACTGTAGTTCACATGTGTAAGAGCCCTAAATACTGTTGTTGTAACACACCTTTGACCATTTTCAAATGGCCCTTAGGTCGATGCAATTTGTGCCAATCTATAGCTGCAGCAAAGTCTGGGTGCATCAGGGACCCTGTGCTGTATTTTATAAAAGTTAGGGTCCCTGCCCTAAAGTTCTGAGAGATGCCACAGCCACATGCTTGTGCCAAACATTTTGCATGTCTGAGGAATATTACAAGTGTCCCGTCAAGCCCCCACCCATGCAGTGCAACCCTAGCTGAGCTGCAATGGTGGGGGGGGTGAAGATACCTGCAAAAAGGGGACTGGGAGCAGATAGAGCATTGGCGATGCCATAGGGGTGACGGGGCATGGTGGCATTGTGAGGATATTCAGGAGGCACCCAGTGGAGCTACCATGCTCCGTGACACAGAGTCATCAGCCTTGGTAGAGGGCATTGGACAGGGATGGCCCATGACCCAGACCACAGTTGGAAAGAGGCCTGGCACCTGCCCCAATGGAGCCACAGGCCCCAGTAGTGTAGTCAGGCATCCATTTTCTGCCACATGGGGGAAGGGTGCTAAGTATCAGGGGAATGTCGCTGTGCCTAGAGAATGTACCCATCTCATGCCTGCCCCACAACCTACTACCATTACCACTCACTACATGTAGGTGTCTGTGGGTCCTCTTGGGCAGGTGGTTTCAATGTGATAACGGCAATCACAGAATAATGATCACCATTAGCGTGAGTGCACATCACTGAAAATGAATTTTGGCAATGCACACTTGCAGTGAATGAGAAGAGGGAACACCCAAGATCTACATGCTTCACTCCCCCACCCCTCTACTAAAGGATTCTTAACTCCAAGGGGGTGCATGTTGGGGGGGGTGAAATACTTAAAGAAAAACAAGCTGCCTTCCCGCAAAAAAAGAATCAAGCCATGCTGGACCCGAATTCTGAACCCTGCGCCTCCCAACCGACCACCCTCCCCACCACACTAGTGGACCAGCTCAGCAGCTGCTCACCACACCCCCTCCCACATACTTTCCCTTCCCTTCCTCTCTCCTCTACACGTGTGCGCACACGTATATGCACATACTTCCCATTGCACTACCTCACCCACCCATGTATCCGGTCGCTACCCTGCCAGGAAACCCTGAACACAGGCACTGTAACTGAGTCACCATTTTTGTAAGTGCTCAATTGTGGTCACCTTGTTCACTGGTTATCAGGGCGGGTGCCAGGGTTGTGTCCACCTGGGGTCTGGGTCATGGTCTGTCCATGCCCACCCCTCTACCTGAGTTGATCAACTCTGTTTCACATTGCATGGCACCTCTGCCCAGTGCCTCCCCAATACCGTCACACTGCTGCCATGTCCCTGTCATCCCCAATTGCACACCTGCTGCTCCCCCCTGCCCTTGTTCACCACTTTCCTGCCCCCTCCAGTTGCCTCCCTGCCCTGCAGTTGTGCAGGGCCCTTAGACCAGCTCCTGGCTGATCTAAACTCAGCCCCTTGTTGCAAACATGGAGGGGCTTTAAAAATTCAAAAAAAGGGGATGGTGCTTCCCCACCATGGAGCAAGCCCCCTTGTGACATGGCTTAAGGGCAATCCTGTCACAAGGGTGGTGCAGGGTAGCTTTTGTGCACAGCATCCTGATTTTGATGCAGTCTGCATTTGAAATTTAGGATTGCTGTAAACTTTGATGCAAGGTTTCACTTGTGTCAAAGCCGTCTGACACAGGCACCTTCTGCCAAAGGTTTCTTTTTTAAAATCAGGCCTCTTGTGTTAATTGTGCATTAATCACAATTCAGATTAAGTCTGTGAACTGCAGAACTTTCCTGCAGTGCCAGAAAAAAATGACAGCCTGTTACATTCTGCCACATGGTACTTAATAAGTACCCCAAACACTCTTGTTGTAATGCACTGTGTGTTAATTGTGTGTTAATCACAATTCACATTAAATCTGTCAATTTCCGATATCTCCTGCAGTGCCACAAAGAATTGGACAGACTGCTACATTCTGCCACATCATAGCTCGCAGTGTGTAAGTGCCGCAAACACTGCCATTGTAATGCACTTTATGTTAATTGTGTGTTAACCACAATTCAAATTAAATCTAAGACTTTCAGAATTTTCCTGTAGTGTCAGAAAAAATGGACAGGCTGCTACCTGCTGCCACACTGTACTTAGTAAGTGCTCCAAACATTCTTGTTTTAACACACTTTGTGTCAATTGTGTGTTAATCACATTTCACATTAAATCTGTGGATTCCAGAAGTGTCCTGCAGTGCCAGAAAACATTGGTCAGGCTTCTACATGCTCCCACATTGTAGCCCACAGTGCATTAGTGCCCCCAAACACTGTTGTTGTAATGCACTTTGTGTTAGTTGTGCATGAATCACAATTCACATTAAAACTGTGAATTCCAGAATTCTCCTGTAGTGCCAGAGAAAATGGTACAGGCTGCTACATGCTGCCACATGGTACTTAGAAAATGCCCAAAACACTCTTGTTGTAACACACTTTGTATTCATTATGTGTCAATCACAATTCACATTAATTCTGTGATTTCCTGAAGTCTTCTGTAATGTCAGAACAAACTTGAATAGGCTGCTATATGCTGCCACATGGAACTTAGAATGTGGCACATACACGCTTGTTGTAATACGCTGTGTTAACTGTGCATTAATCAGAATTCATATTAAATCTGTGAAATCTAGAAATCTCCTGCAGTGCCAAAAAAATTTGACAGGCTGCTACATGCTGCCATACCATAGTTCATAGTGCGTAAGTGCCTCCAAACACCTGTTGTAATGGAGTTTGTGTTAACTGTGCATTAATCACAATTCACATTAAATCTATGAATTACAGAAGTGTCCTGCACTCTTACATAAATAGAAGTATGCTGTGTACATGCACAGTGCATGCCACATGCTTAACTGTCTAATATTTGTATGCAGTTTGCATACACATGGTGAACCTATGTGAACCAGGTCTAAAAAGCACATCAGGTTTGCATGCTGCAAGCTTGACATGTGTGCAGCAGGTAAGCTGGTATGAACATTTTCTAAAAATCACATAAGGTTGGCATGTTGCATCCTTGACATGAGTGCAGAAGTTAAGCTAGTGTGATCATCATTTAAAAATCTCATCAGGTTCACATGTTGCATGCTTGCCATGTGTGCAGCAACTAAGCTGGTACAAATCTCATCTAAAAAAAATGCCAGTTTCTGTCTCTCATACTACTGCTAGCAATTAGAGCCATTAAAATACATTTTTCATTGATTTCCCAGTAAAATTAGGTAAACTTATTAATTGTGATCCTTTTCCAATTTGTTTAATGGCTTTTGATTTTTTGTCATTAAAATGCCATTAATTTGTAAAGTATTGTTTGTTTACTGCATTAAATTCCTAGGATATAGTCAACCAACATTCCCCACTCCAGATGTATGAAGAGGGGCCTCTGTGTTGTGAATTCTGACCTTTTTGTTTTGGGCCATGCAAATCCCCATATGCATATTTAGCGCAACAAATGTGTTTCTCCATGACTGTTGTGGTTCCCTTTGTCATTCTGTATGGAGCATATACACTATGGCCATGGTCAGCACTCTCTGTGCCAAGTAGGGTCATGGAAGCATGCACCATACCTCGCATTTTGTCACTGAAATGAGGAACATGGACACTCAAAATGAGGAACAATGAGGGACACTAACCCTCATGATAATTAGGACACACCCTGAAACATGGAGATACAGTACCTCAGAACACAGTGGAAACCATTGTATTTACTTGTACTGGTGTTAGCCCTTGAGAATTATTTCTACCATAAAGCAGGGGTGCCATTTAGGTAAGGCAGAGGAGGGCAGTTGCCCCCCCCCAACACACACATTTGTGCCTAGGTTCTTATGGTGTGGCAATAATGGCATTACATTTGGATTTAATCTTTTGCACAATAATTGCCCCCTGGCCTATGCTGCACTCATGCTGCAGGTGCACTCCTGATTTAACTGTGTCTGTATTGTGTTGCCCACTCTCTCCACCTATATTAGTGGCAGCTCCATCACACATGATGTGGAAGCGCTCCAGCCAAGCAAGAGAACATAAGTCACATGAGTGGGACACTGTCTTTCCTGCCACAGAGTAGACAGGGTGCACACTACAGCTTGGAGGAATCAGGGAGCACTGAACTCTCAATAGCAGTGTTGTAGTGGCATATTTTTGCTGGTCTACTATTAGTGAGTCTCAACCTCCCTTGTTGGCTGAAGGGGCTCAGGTGAGCTAGAAGCTAACTCAAGATAAGGCTACCTAGTCATTCTACTAGGCTCACCTTGAAAAAAATACAGCATGGGCCCCCCACAGAAGCAAGCTAGGCCTCACAACAGCAGTGAAAACAGTGTGGATGGCCTTCACAGGCTTTGATCAGTGCGGCAGCAGCCATGGCAGCAGCCAAGCAAGAAGCAAGCAGCATGGGTTGGGTGGGTTGGGTTGGTGAGGTGACTTGGTTGCAGACCACATTGGGAACCTGGAATGGTTGGTTCTAGCATCCAGCTTCTGGCAGAAGAATGGAGGAGGAGCTGACTGAAAACTGGGCTGGTGGTACACTGGACAAGGTCATAGTTTCTGGTCAAATGGCTGGGTAAGTAAAAGTAAATATTTTTTTTACAGGGGATTGGAGAAGGAGGAAGGACTGAAATATTGATATATTTTTCACATTTCCTCCCCCTTTGGGTGGCTTAAAGACCCGTATGGGATAGGTATTGTATGAAATGCAGTTGGGGAGAGAAATTTGATTTGTTTTGTGTGTGGGGGGTCAGAACTCCAGCCAGAAAAACAATTGGCTAATAACTGGGTGTGTTTAAGCACACATCTGCTGCACTGCTCCAGGGTATAGACAGATGGATTTTATACATTTGAGTTTTTCCTAATTTACATATCACTTTCAGTTATAACAAACAAGTTTTACCTTTTATAGATGTTTCAGACATTCCAGAGCTTGCCACCTAGGGGCCAACTAGCACCTGGCCTCCACTGGTTGTTGGCTTCCCTTGCTGAAATCTGAAATGGTGCCCCTGCCATTAAGTCTAAATTTATAGGACATCCTCTGTGTGAGCAGAATGTTTTCCATAAGGGATGGATGAAGTCAGAGCAGTTTTCAGGGGTAAAATGAGGGATGTCCCTTGCATTCAGAGGCAGTTGAGTGGTATGGTATGCGCAGACTATTGGAGCCCAACTATAGTGAGGCTTATGCCCCCCCTAGTGAAGCTGACCTCCACATCCCCACAGTCAGGCACATTATGCTATAGGGCAAGGGAGAGTGCAAAGGCATGCCCCATTGAAATGAATGAGTGTATTTTTTATTACTATTTCATACATTATTAATGGAGAGTTGGAGATTAATGAAGGCCACTGCTTGACTAACACAAGCCGTATTAGTAGAACAGTGGCCTTCATTATTCTCCAACTTGACATCATAATGTATAAAATAGTAATAAAAATAACTTAATTCATTCCAAGGTGGTATGCCCCAGTGCTCTGACCCATGGATATTATCTCTTAAAGACTCCTGCCTCTGACTCCCTAGTACTCAGGTAAGAGACTCTCGTCTTATATTTATACTTGGTGGGTTGTCTGTAGCAGCATGGCCGCACCCACTACAGTGTGTGCACATGGGGGGATGTCTGTGTGGATGGGTGTTGAGTTATTGCTACTTTTGTGTTTGCCACTTAAAGTCTGTTTGCATGGAAGCATTCACAACTATGGAAAGAAAATACTAGGAGTACAAGCCTCATAGAAGTAATAAGTAGTTTTGTGGGTAAGTGTGTGTTTTGGGGGTGGGAAGAACAGCATGTGTTTCAATTATTATATGTACTACAGTTCAGCTAGAAATCTAAAACATATATCTGTGGCTATAAGCATGCCACTTACATACAGATGTATGCAGATTTGTATTGAAGTACAAGTGAGCCATATGTATACAGGCAGTATAGCTTAGTGGTTAAAGTCACATAATTGCAAACTAGGGGACCTGAAGACCTGGGTTTGAATCTCTTCAGTCCCCACTTGTATACTGTGTGATCCTGAGCAAATCACTTAACTTTTATGTGTTTATTTGAATTGGTTTACATGAAATGCAAAATATTATTCCACAGTCTGTACTGAAGACTCAGTATTTAGATGGCCCACTGTTGCAGCTATACCACTACCACTCATTGTGCTGATGACCAGGGTTGAAAAACAAGCCTGGGATATTGGAAGGCTGGCTAGGGGAGGAGGATCAAGCATCCTATGCACTGCTGTCCTCTTCTGGGAGAGAGGGGGAAAGTTGCTGGTGTTCAGGTAACCCTCATGGTAGCCTGGAATATGACAGCCAGGACTGACTATGTTTGGGAGGAATGTCAGACATTCAGCATGCCACTCTAATGTCCTTGCATGACATGCCTCTAAAGAGAAAGCAGGAATATGGAGGTTCTGCAGCTGCACAATGACATCCACCTCCATGGTGCAGACCTCTTGCCACCGACTGGGCTCTCCCTCCCATTCTACCATTCAGACTCTGTCAGGGAAAGGGGCCCCCTGGTGGCCCCACCCCTGAGGGGGGTAAGCTGGGGGTGTTCGGGAATGAGGTAATTGCTGGGTTCTGTGGCAGGGCTGAGCATGTGTTGATTGGATCGATGGGTGCTGGTGGGTGAGGAAATAAAGCAAATAAGTAAAAAAAATGAAGGGTCAGTATATACTGCGAGTAAAACAAATCTGCAGTTTACATTGACTCTGACCAAGGAAAATTATTCCATGGATCATATAAACTGTGATTATTCCATGGATCATACAAACCTCAGAAAACTATTCCACAGTTTATATTTAATTCTGCAAAACACTTTTTGGAATTCTATGGAATTTAAAAACAAAAATCTAAAAAAAGCATTTTGGAACAGCCCCTGCCCATTAATTTGTCTGCTAGGGCTTTTCCTTAAAAATCAAAACTGGTAAATCCCCACTCATCCAGTTAAGCCCCACCACCCTCCCTACTCCATCCTGAGAACCTTCTTGAGTACCTTTACTTGAAGTAGAAATAGTTTTATCAGGTCCCATATAGTGTAGTAATCCTCATCCTTCTAATTTCACCGCCAGGCTCAAATTCCAGAAGTGCTTTGAGCACAGTCGCACAAAGAACTACTGGAATGAGAAACTGCCATTCTGGCGTAGTGGTAATACTAGAAGGATGAGAATCACTGTGTAGCATGCTAGCTGCTAAAAATATTACTCATTCAAATTTGGTGTCCTTGAGGACTCTCAGGCTGGGGAGGGTGATGGAACTGAGATGAATAGGGTGGATTTTTTTACTTTGTAATACTAAGAAGTCAGCAGTTAATTGACAACCTTCTCTGACGTTTAGGTCCCAGCCCAAAAACTAAACTTTTTCCCCCACCTGGGTGCTTGGGTTGGGGGTTGCTGACTGCTACTGAAGTCCCCAACTGCTGCTACAAAATTTTCACAGAAATAGGAAACTAATGTCACGAAAGTTCTGTGGCAACAGGAGGACTTGCCACAAAATCTAGACCCAAACTGCCACAGAAAAATCAGGGCTTTTTTCTTAAGTTGCCAAAAGAGAAGGGAGGGTTGGGGTGGCTGTACTTTAGGACATACTATCTAGCAGCACAAGCACCTTACTTGGCACCTGGGTGAAACAGAAGAGAGATGCCGGGTGATATAGCGGAGGCGAACAGCACGTTGATGCTGCTCTGGACCATCCCTACTAGAGTCCTCAGTAGAGGAAGTCTACAGAAACTGCATAACCCCTGGACCAAGAATACAGTACATATTTTGTTTAAGGGCAAAAACCTCTTCTCCAAATTTGCTGGGACCTTTCACTCTGATTCTGCATCATGAGCCTTACTACCCCCCCATAGATGGACCAGTGATATGCCTACTGAGAACACAAGTGACTCACCTGCTTGATACAGTTTGTCTCAGAGGGTAGATATCATACTGTACATTCCAGCTATTACTGGAATGCTTTGGTCTTTGACTGGAGGACCATTTTTGATTCCTTCAGGAAAGGCATTTTTTGGGAGAGCAGGACCATATAACCCAAGTAGATTGCCCATGTCAGATCCAGAACAATTTTTATTGGTTGACTATACTGAATGTTAAAACATGGGTATTTCGGATCTTTATAGAATCTTACTGAAAACCTCAGACCCTCCACTTGATCATATAAGATGAAAATGGGAGGGAGAAGGGAACACTGTAGTTCCCCTCAGCAGTGGGAAATGCAGTTAATTAAGAGTTGGGCAGTTACTGCATCTCGTACCTGTAGAGAAATTAATTGGAGAATTTTGACTTGATACTTCTGAACCACCACAATGAAAAAGCACTTTAAAACTACTTACACTGATGCTTGTTGGAGGCAATGTGGGGCATTGGGAAGCCATATTCACATTTGGGGGGATTGTCCAATGGTGCAGCCTTTCTGACATGTGATACATGCAGAGCTACAAATGGTGGCCTCAGCTGATTAACCCAATATATTTCAAGATATGATATTAGAGCTCCAGAAATTTCAGAACGGTCCTAGTAAAAGAGGAAAATTAGTACAGATGCTGGGGCTAGCTGATCCAAGATGCATTACTATTAAATAGTTGATCCCTGAGTCCCCTCGACTCTGGATATCTGGAGAAAGAAGGTCTGTGAGACTGAGACCGTGGAGCGTATTACCACCACTCTCCAGCTTGGACACCCTAAATATTTAGAAATATGGCAGTTGTGGAACCCTAAACAGCTGCAGTAAAAAGAGGCTCTGAATGGAAACGTTACCTCACATGTTTCTTCTGGATTAAAAATGAAATGAAAAGCAAAATAGATCCTTCTGGATACTAGATATTAGTTGAGTTCACTCACTATTAATTCAGAATGTGAGTTTACTGGACCTGTACTCTGTTGAAAGCCCAAAATGATGCAGGATGTTGTAATAATTGTAAAGATGTGCCCTTCATTGGTTTGTTTTTGACAATTTTTCTTCAGTTTCTTCCTCTTCTTTTTTTCCTGTAGGCATTTTATCCACCCAGAGCCCTGGCAGGCAGTTTCAGCCCTCTGAATTAAAGTACTCTTTCTCTGGCCCCACCACTCCTGTGCAAGGCGGCCCTGAAAATTCCCCCATGGATTGCCTCCTGCAGCAAGGCCAGGTGAAGGTTGCCAGCTACTCCCTCCTCCCGGAGACCCAATCCAGAATCCAGGGACTGCTCCTGGAGCAGCGGGCCATCATCAATCCTGCCAGGCTCAATTTTCAATTTTCATCCATCCCCCTTCCCTTCTGATGTAAGGATGTTGGCTTCAAGCATCCTGACTTGTAATGCCCTCCAGCCACCGCCAGAGGGTAGTCAGTGAGTGGAGCAACTAATCTCCCTCCCTGCAAGAGAGGAGAGCAGTCCTCTGGATGCTTAATCCTCTCTCCCCCCTGTCGACCACCAGCAGCCCGAGTTCATTCCCAAACCTGGGTCACTGGTGTGGTGTGAGGTGTAGTGACCAGGACCCCAACTTCTAGTGCTACCAGGCTGGCTTAATTTCTTCCTCTTCTATGGTTCACATGAGACTTTTTAGCACTTCCTAAATCAGGTACCTGAGCTTAGAATGCAACAAGTGATGAACACGCTTACCTGTACTGAAGAGAATTGTTTCTATGGTTTTGTATGTGAATGGAGCTTTAATGTTTTTCTTATGGAAAGTGCATAAAGGCTGAATAAAAAGAAAGTTATATATAGAATAATGCATATGTAAGTGGTTGATATTAAGTTTTTTTATACACCCAAGGTTTGTGATCATAGAGAAACCTTGAGAGCGAAGCTCGAGAGGTTTCACTATGATCACACACCGAAGGTGTGCAGAAAAACTGAATGTCAACCACTTACATAAGTTTTATTTTTTATAATAACTGGTGCAAAAAAGACTACCTTACATTATGGTTGTCAGTTCGAGTTGGGTAAAATAAATCACGATCTCAGGGATGAAGTAAAAAAAAAGTTACTTGAAATTTTTTTTTTTTCTATTTATATTGTTTGCTAAGTCCTTTCACTTCCATTTGTGTTGTTTCATCATCTAGATGGGTCGGGTCTTTACAGTCTCTGTGGAACCGAGGTGAAAGTTCATGCCACTTGTGGACACAATATGGGTAGTCAGGAAAGTACGCTTTTAGTGGAGAGTCTTCCTGCTGGGTAAATACTAAATTTCAAGAAAAGAAAACTATTACGCTTTGTTACTTTGCCCTATATGTTTCTGTTAAAATGGAGGTCATGCTGTGAGTTAGAATCTGTGATCGGAGAACCGTCTGTTTAATTTGTCTGAACCACTGCAGGCTTCTCGGCGTGAGACTGTAAAAGTCGTATTAACCCGGGGGTTGATACGAGTTTTTTCATATCAACCTGCGCGTTGATATGACTTTTTACAACACTCAAAAACAGGTTGATAATGGGGGTCACCAGTTATTATAAAAAAAATAATGTCAGATACTTACCATTAAATTAGGGATAATGCCATCTGTTGGCGCAATGATGCCACAAAAAGTGTGATGCAGGAAGACACAACTTTGGTCAGTGGCTTCTAGTGTACTGTCTGAAGTGAGGGGTGAAAAATGAAAGTAAAAAATAAATTTCAGTGTCTTGGAAGCAAGGTGGAGGCCTCTCTTGTGCGATGGCAGAATCATCACCAACAGTGAGGATTATTACTGTGAAAAACAATGCAAGAAACGTACCATTACAGAAGACAATCTTGGCCTTTGCTGGACTTCTGGTATTGCTGCCTTGATGGAGTTGCTGGCTGGCTAGAGACTTGGCTTGAGTTCTAGCTTGCTGGCTGCTGGTGGACTGGCTAACAGGTTGGTTGGTGGGATGGTTGGCAGGATGGCTGGGAGGCTGGCTGCTGGGATAGTTGGCAGGATGGTTGGCTGGCTGGTGGGATGGCTGGCATGCTGGCTGGTGGGGTAGTTAGTAGGATGGCTAGTGGGGTGGCTTGTAGGATGGCTGGTGAGCTGGCTGGTGGGATGGCTAGGTGGAGTGGCTAGTAAGATGGCTGGTGGGCTGGCTAGTGGAATGGCTAGGTGGGAAGGTCAGTGGGTTGGCTGGCAGAATGGCTAGTACAGGCCAGCTGACTGATATAGTCTTCAAAGATTTTATACTGTGTCTGTGGGTACTAATTAGGAGAGGACAGATGGTGTTAATCAGATGACTTTCTACAACCGTGGCACAACTTGGGGAAAAATATCCATTGACAACAAAACTGAATCACAAAGGAAATGATTAAACTGATAAGGAGAAAAAGAGGGATTGAACACTTTTTTGTGTATGTGCCACTACAATCATCATCAAGCAAGCAGCCATTACAGCCTTCCAAACTGGAGTTGTCCCCACGTCAGAATTCTTTCTCCATTGCTGCATCATCTACCTCACTGGAATGCAATTTTCCAATGCTGATACCTCTGTGCTGTTTTAATTCTTCCTCATTATCACTGCCATCATGTGGTATGAATGCAGACATAATTGTGTTATGTGCAATGTGACCTGCATTCATTTCAATAAATGTTGGCATGCCAACATTTCTAGGGGACAGATTTGTATGTATGCCCTGAAAAATGGCCCCTGATAAAATGAATTCATTCTCCACACTGACACTTGGTGGACAGCTGAGATATTTCACTACGATGGAGGTCAGTGACCTTGTTACTCCAGTACAGCAGAGGCTCTTCCAATATGTAAAGGTGCCTAGTGTCCACCAAATATGCAACCACTATGCAATGCGCTGCATGCATTCCTGATGACTCATCAGCCACCTCCTCCTTTTTTCCCAAATCTACAATTCCCACCTGAGACAAACATCCCAAAGTCAATTTATTGTCATTTTTTTTGGTTAACAGCCCTGTTTTTTTCAGCCCGCTTAACTAAGGTGGTGGCAACACCTGGTCGTGATCACTGTGCGTTACATAACTGTGACCATAACATCTGCACCCCATGAACCTGTCTTACTAACTACTCAGATTTTGTACCTGATCATGCCCACATTCAAGTTTTGATGACAGGCCCCTTTTATATCATGGGTCCAGTATGGCAGCAATACCCGAATCTGCAGACTGCAGAGTGCTGTAAATATAGGTATTGCAGTGAAATACTTGCAGCATGTGTTCCATTAAGGCACAGCTTCCCCTGTCTACACTTGCCTCTGGCACCTGCTGTACATTTAATGTCTGCCTCAGCACCCTTAGAAATGGGATTATCTAACTGACACAGGCAGTGTCCCCACTCACTGCCTGTGTGGCATGTTCAAATGTCCTCAAAATCATAATCAAGCCATCCATTAGTCCCCATTGATCTGTTATGAGAGACACTGTTATTCCGGAACTGTCACCGCTTGTATGCAGCAGCAGGAATTCAGAGATGGCTTTGTACTGCTCCTACAAATGATCAATCACATAGTGTCAAGGACAATCTAGTGATGACTTACAGCTTCAGATGGTACTAAGGCAGCTTGTTGTATAGTAGGTCTGCAGCTGCCTAAGATGGTCACATGACTTTCATGAATGAGAAATGAAGGCACATACTGTATGCAGCAGGCAACAGTCAACATTGGCTTAATTTCAGGATATTACAGAAACTCCTGCAGTACTAGATTAAGACAGTGGGACATGCATAGAATCCAGAGAAACCCATCATCACTAATGCATTTAATCACAATAGAATCATAATTGCTCACAATGAAACTCAGTTTCAGGAAATGTGGGTGCAGCCACTCATCAGTTTCAGTCTGGAGCAGTTCTAATATTTCCTGACCTGTGCGTGAGCCTGTTACACTCTTCATTGCCAAAGTGGCATGCTAGGGAATACCCAGAATGTTGTTACCACCACAGTTGGGCTTCATATAATTTTTCTACATTCCAGCAGCAAATACTACCCCAAATAGCTGTGCCCAGTGGGCTGTAATACATGGATAAGAGCTACCAGCTGTTTGGCCACTGGACCACATATCCATACTAAGATATATGTATGTTGGTACTGAATGCTGCAGGCATGTATTACTGTGGGTGTGACAGTCATATAAAGTTCTGGAATGGTACTGTGTCAGGGTTTAATAATACCCTGTCCCATTTGTTATGTAGAACAATTTGATATGTATAAAGAGTTAAATGCAAGGATCTGTTTTATACTCGTCTGTTCTGTCTCTTGTCAGTCTGACCGCACAGTCAAATTTGCTTGTGAGACCCAGGAACTGGCAACTCTGACGGTCTTGCAACCCCCCCCCCCCATCTATCTGCCTTCACTTTCTGTTTCTGTCTTTTCTTCCCCTTGTGTATCTGAAGTTATAAAATATGTGTGAATCTTTATGTGAAACTGGGATCCCTTTGTTTGAAAATGTATGTAGTTATATTGTTGAAATGATTGCAAAACACTATTTGGAACTTAGAGGCTAACCTGAAATGCAACACTAGCTCTTTTGCAGAAGGTATCAACAGGAGGTCAGTTCTGGGACTTTGTTGCACCTGCAAAGAAGGAAACTGACAAGAACATTTACTGAAAAACAGGCTGTCTTCTTAATGAGTTTCCAGACAAAGACTTATAAAAAGATCAGCAATACTTCTGCTAGACAGAGAGCAAGACTGAAACTTGAAATTAGAGATATCCTCAGATGGAGGATTTTGTTTTCTGTGCTTGTACTTACGGATGCAGCGAAATTCAGGCAAAATCACCAGTTTGGCCCCGTGAAATATTTTGTGGAAATATGACCTTGGGGTAGAATTTTGCCTGTATGGTTGGGTGAAATTTTGCCCATATTGTGAAGTGAAATTTCACCTGTAAATTTCTCTTCTGCTGGTAAGTTTTGCCTTAGTGTTTAACTAAGCCAAAATTGGGCAGAAAGGCATGTCACATGACTTGCTTTCTGAAGCAGACTGCAGGTCACATGTGTGCCTGTACTCAGACAGGAAGCTACTGAATCGACATCCTTTTCCTGCAGTTTGTAGGACAGAGACAGACAGTAGAAGAGACTGTGAGAGAGAGAGAGGAAAATATATAGCTTGGTGAAATGTGAGTGAGAGAGTGAGAGTTTGTGTTGTGTGTGTGGTATGTGTTGAACTTCTGTTCATCCCTTATTTATTTAACAGGTTAGAGGAACAAGGTGTGAACTAGTTTGATACATCCAGCAGACCTGACCTGAGTTTTATTCTCACAACCTCCACTTGCATTCTGTGTGACTCTGAGCAAGTCACTTAACTGCCCAGTGCTCCCAGGTCACCCCTGAAAACAGGCACTTGTGCCTAGTGGCCTTACCCGGTTACCAAAGACTAAAATAAAATAAAAAAGTTTATCTTTCTCTTGTGTTCTAGTTTCTCTCTTTATCTAGTGTGTGAGTGTGTGTGTGTGTGTGTGTGTGTGTGTGTGTGTGTGTGTGTTTCACTTCTCCCTTTTTCCTTTAGTAGTTTAATAAAACTTTTTTTTGGAAATAATGATGCAAGAGACAAATGGGTCTGACTCTGGAGCTGGACAGAGTGGAAGGGAAGGATGACATGTTGGCCTTAACAGGTGTGCATTTATAAATAAGCCCCCAGCAGCAGAAGCAGTTGGGCCTGACCTGTGCCCCCCCCAGCAGCAGCAGGTGCTGGTCGTTTGCCTCGAACCAGCAGGTTCCCCCCATCCCCAGTCTGCAGCAGTGTCAGCAGGAGCAGCTTCCCCCTCCCAGCAGCAGAATGTGGACCCTGCCACAGCCACCCAGCAGCTGTAGCAGCTGCAGTCAGGCTCACAGCCCATTGCCCCCCTCAGGAGGATCATGTGGCTCCTGCTTCTGCCAGCCCCCAGCCCCAGCATGATGATGTAGAGGGAGAAGCACCCCCCGGGACATCAGCTTGTGCCCCCCCAAACAAAGATCATCAGTTTGGGCATTTATTACCACAAAGGTAGATGATGTAAGTGTGGTTGTCTGCAGCCTTTGTGAAAAACATGTGCAAAGGGGGAACCCAGAGTCCCACTTTGGGACTTCTGGACAAAGGAGCCACCTGCAGCATCACCATGCTGTGGAATGGCTCTCAAAACAGTGAGAGATAGCAGCAGCAGGAGGCAGCACTGAGGCTTGGGGGTGCCATACCAGGTGGAGGAGGAGGTCTAGCAGTAGGACGCATCTGGAAGAGACAAAAGCATCCCCCACCCATGATGCACAATAGAGGACCCGTTGGCGATGCCCCCACCCTGAGCATCCTGCAGCCCCCCAAGTCAGGTGGTGGTGGTCAGCAGGGCAGACCTGGAGGCTGTGTGCACTGAGGTGTAAAGTGTTCATCAGAACATTGACCAACTTCGCCAGGCAGTCAGGAGGGACCTCCAAAAAATAATGTCAGACCAGAAGAAGGTGTTTGACCCCCTGTTTGAGCTCAGTGGTGGTGGTGGCACAAGTGGCAGTGCACAGCAACAATGAATGGCATGTGGCTGTGGTGGTGGGCCAGTCTTGTTTTCTTTTTCTTCTCCTTTCTTTGTTATTGTCACTCTTCTTGTTCTGCAACCCTTCCCTTAAAAAAGAACCCCCCCAAAAAATTTCAAAAAAACAACAAAAAAATATTTTTGTCCTCTGTCTTCCAATCTATATCCTCTTGTTTATTTGATGTTTTCCAGTGGTTTATTCTCCCTCCATTTCCCATCCCCTTTCATATATGAATATGGGTAACTTTGTCCTCCTCCTGACCATGCTTGTCCCCACTCCCTGGTTCCTGCCTTGCCGTCCCCCTGTTGTAGTTGTAGTACCATGCCCATAAACTGTGTACCTTCCTACTTTTATCTTACTCCATTTTTCTTTATATATTTCCTCCTTGCTCCTTCTATCCTATCCATAAATGTCAAGTATAAGCACTTTACTATGAACAAACATATTTTCCAAAGCTATGTGAGAGTGAATCTTGGCTCTGCTCATGTAAAACAGGACCCCCAGGTAAGGAACTGCTTCCCAAAAAATGTTGCGTCAAATTGAGACTGAAATTTGCTGTCAGTCCTGATTTTTTATGGTGCCCCCCAGCAACCAGACATTAAAATGCTGTTTTGGCTGCCGTTTACAATTGTCTATAGGCCCTATCTTGTTTCTGCCACTGCACTACAAGCAGTGAATGTCCAGAAATGTTGCAGGAAAAATGGCACACTACACTGACACAGAAATCTGGTCTCAGCCATGATATTTTAGGGTGCCCTCCCACCACCCCAGCCATTAAATAGCTGTTTTAGGGCCTGTTTGCCAAAAATGTCTGCCTGAAACTCACTGCTGATGGTGCCAAACAGGGCCTAAAAGTCCAGAAATGTTTACCCAAAAATGTTGCATCAAATTGAGACTGAAATGCGCTGTCAGTCCTGATGTTTTATGGTGCCCCACCACCTCAGAGACCTGAAAAGGGGTGCCAAAATATAGAGAAAATGAATTCCTTCTGCAAAATGCTGCTCAACTTGCAATTCTTTCCTACTGCTGCTGCTGTTTCAATTGATTGACATAGAAATGTAGAATTATCATTTCCCTATCCCTATGCTGCTTTACTGATTGTCTAGCTGTGGTAGTAGCTTGCCTGGCGGTGGGGGAGTGAATGAAATTTTGGGGTACTGTAGCTTGCTGCCGGCTGCTGTCTCTGACTACTACTTTCCAAGCTGCCACAAGAACTACTGTTCTGGATGGTTGATGCCTGGTGGATCATTTTCACACAGTCCATGCTGCTGCTGCTGCTGAACACATAAGTATCTGTCTTCATTGTTTTTCCTGTATAAGGTAAGGGTGTTGGTGGGTTGGTATTATGGCATCTTGAGTTCTAATATGCTTGTAGTGCTATTATATTATTTTTCTGTGTGCTGTGGACGACATCATCATGCCTGGCCATGAGGAAGGGGGATGATGGATCTTCCCAATTTTCCAACGTAGATGGTAAGTATTGGAATTTTCATACAAGTGTGGTATGTCTGTTACTGCTGTATGGTTGTCTGAGCTTGATAGTAATACGTTTTTTTTTTCGCCTTTTTCAACATCTGGAATTTAGGCGAAGTTCAGTATCTTTCCATCCTGCTGCTGCTGCTGGCTGCTGAAGCAGATCTGTGGGATTTATTTAATTGTGCGATGATTCCACTTTCACAGTCCTTGAGGTAAGTATTTCTTCTTCTCTTTTTATGGTTCTCGGGGGGGGTGGACGGTCATGGGTGGTGGGGGGAATTTTCAACAATCCTCAAAATTTTTCCTCAATTTTTTTCTTATTTCAAGGTATGCAGTGCTGATAGGGGAAGGGGAATGCCTGCTAGTGCTACTGTGCTTCATCAGACCGTGGTCTGGATTGGAATCATGTACACCACACAGCATGTTCCTGCGGGGAATGTCCTCAGTTGAATGACATCACATTACGGGGTATGGTAAGTTTACATTTTTTTCTTTGCTTCTACTTCCAACTTGTTAGGTAAAAGCAGGTATGCAGATTGATTAGTATCCAACATTTTTTCTTATCTTTGGTCTTGCTTAGGTCATTTTCCTCTGTTGAGGTTTCATCGTATGTCGTATCTTGATGACTATATGATCAATCCAGGCCATGCAGGAGCTGTGTTGTGTCTGTGGAAGACAAGGGTGTTGCTTGAACTGCAATGTTGGCCACTGGACTGGTGTCCATACCATTACCATTAAGGAGTATTCACCACTGCCACCCACATACAGGGAAGAACTATATGCAAAAACAGATGGTTGATATGGTGTTAAGTAAATAATTAGGTGGAGAGGGTTACTGTCTTGTCTAATCAATGGGGACTGCATAGCTGCAGTAATCATGGACATTTTGTTTCCATTCAAAAGTGAGGACAGCAGGATGCTCACCCTGCCCTGCCCCTTCCCCCCCAGAACTATTGCAGTTTTGGTGTAACTTAACCTGGTATTGTAGAATAAGTAACCTTTCTGGGGGGATTTGATGCAAGTTGTTAAGACTCTCCATCATTACTTTTGTACTTAATGACTCGCATCATTAAAGATGTCCACCATTCACCATTTTCCAAAATGTGTTCAACTTGTAGTGTTAACTGTTAAATTAGCATGTTACATTCATATGCTACTTGTAATTGTCTAGGAGCCATGGTTCTTGTACATGTCACCGATATTAAGTGGCAGAAAAAATGTTTTCAGTCACATGTAGTGCTTGGGTGTATCAGGTCAGATCAGGTGATGAGGGGGTGGTGGGGCAGTGTGGCATTTGCCATCCTGGGCACTTTTAAGGACATCAAGACAACATATCTTGTTATTAGATGGTGTGTTGATATAGTCAACATGAAAAGTAAGATATTTTTGGAAGAAAAACATTATAACTGTAATCATGCAATTGCAAAATATTTACAGTTATGGTAATTACATTGCTGCTGCTTTATATAGGCTTGGGGCCTTGGAGGACTGGTGGTGAGTTGACCAAACAATGGGTTATGGCAAAGGGTGAAGAAATGAAACTTATACACACTGCAACACATAACAACAAATTTCCATAACAATCCAGTGGTACATAGCTAAAATAAGGTATAAAATACACACCCCAGCAACCATACTGATTTGAATGTTGCTGTTGGGGGGCCTTGGAGTAAACTCAGCCTTTTTCAATTTCCAGTTCCACATCATCCAAGAAGCACCCCTCACAGTCTTCAAGACTGGAGTTCTCATCAGGTGGGAATTCTCTCCACAGTGCTGCCTCATCCACCTCGCTGCTGGTGGATGCCTTAGTCAAGAGATTGTCATCATCCTCGACATCGAGACACAGTTCCTGTAGCAACACCACTGACATCACTGTGTTGTGTGGAATGTGCCTTTCATTCATTTTGATGAATGTTAGCATGGACACATTTTTGGGTGACAAATTGGTCCTACGGTCACTCACAATTGCCCCAGCTGCACTAAACACTCATTTCACAGTGACACTGGATGGTGGGAAGTTTAGGTATTTCACAGCAACCAATGTTAGTGCTGGCCATTCAGTCATTTTACTGTTCCAGTACAGCAGTGGCTCGTCATTAATGGCAAGGTGCTTTGGGTCCCCCATGTAGGCCTCCACCATTCGTTCTGCTGCCTTGAGTCCAGTTGCCTCATCTGTCTCCTCCTCCTCCTTTTCCTCCACATCTTCCACTCTCATCTGAAAGAGAAAATCCCAAATGGGATTGCTTGCTGTTTTCTGCTCTGCTTTGCCCATTTTCTCTGATTAGGTTCCCTGTGAGCCGCTGGTGGTGGTAGCAACACCAATTTTTGATACAGTGCCTGCATTTTTCATTTGTGCAGCATGTACCAATCTAATGAGGTTCTCTGTCAACTGTTGTATTCACTGATGACCTCCTTCAATTATAGAGGGTAGGCCACGTTTGTAGCATGGTTCCAGCTTGGTGGCGATTGCAAAGTCAGCAAACTGTAAAATGCCAGATACCTAAGTATTGGTGTCCAGCACATGGAGCATGTGATTCATTAGATCACAAGTGCCATGATCCCCCACTTAGCCTCTGTCTGGTGTTGCACATTCACTAGAGTCTGCCTCAGTACACGTATGAGGGGTATGGACTGACTTATGGAAGCAGTGTCCCCACTCAGTGCCTGTGTAGCAAGCTCAAATGGATGGAGAATGCATATTAGCACATCAGTTAGGTGCCACTGTTCTGTTGTTAGAGTGATGGCCACTCCAGCACTGTCACAGGTGGTGTGCAGCAGCAGGTATTCTGACACAGCCTTATACTGTTCATACAGCCGGTCAAGCGTGTACAGTGTGGAGTTCCATCTGGTGACAACATCAGTCTTCATCCGGTGCTGAGGCAGATGGTCATTGCGCTGTATCTCACGTAGATGGTCACTGGCCTTCGCAGAATGGGCAAAGTGGACACAGATGTGATGGGCAACAGTAACCATTTCCTTAATGTTCTCATGGTTGAGAAGCTACTGAACAACAAGTTTAAGGCAGTGTGCCAGGCAGGGCACTCTGAAAAACACACCATCGCTAATGCACTTCACTACATTGGAGCCATTACCGCTTGCAATAAATCCTGCTGTGAGTGACTGTGTGTGTAGCCACCCATCAATCTCGTCCAGCAGAACATTAAGCATTTTCGCAGATGTGTGCAAACCTGTAACACTTGTCATAGGCAGGGTTTGCCTGCTGCTGAATACCAGGTGTGTTGCTACCACCTCAATTTTGCTTCATGCATGTTTTGCCAGGCCCAAAATTAAGTACCGCACCAGGCAACTGTGCCCAGTGTGCTGTTATGCACAGATACAAGCTTGCTGCTGTTTGTCCACTGGTCCACATATCCATGCTAAGATGGATATAGTGTGATGCACTATGCTTCAATGCATGTCTAATGTAATCAGCAACTCTACTGTTCAGCTCCGGTATGGCACGATTACTGAAATAGGTTTGCGATGGAACTTGCCATTTGGAACAGGCACGGGCCTTCAACGTGCAGAAACCAGCATTCTCTACGAATAAGAATGGCAACAGATCAATTGCCAGTATTGCAGCAGTGGCAGTATTTAAGTCTCATGCAGCAGCATGATTGGGGGGGGGTACTTTGTCTGCCACTCAAGGATAGTCTTCAGAGTGGGCTGCATTTTTGGGGCTGTCAGACCAGAATGCTGTACTTGTGGCAGCAATGATTTTCTCTTAGAAGTAACAATTGTCTCTTTGCTGGGTGGTATAGATTGCATAAAACCAGTTATTTTGGTTGCTTGTGGGTGTGGTAGTGTACTTTTAAGACTCATGGGACTGGGACTCGCACCACCACTGCTACGCCCACTACTCGAGAGAGCAAAGGATTGCTCACTCTCCTCCTCCACCACCGACTCACTCTGCCCTCCCTCCTCATGATCTTGCTCTACTACATGTAACTTGCTACCAACAGCTGTGGCATCCTTCTAGTGGTGCTGCCATCTCAGTGGGTGCTTGTTTGTCAGGTGGGCTTGTTGGCCACCAGTGCCTATGTGGCTTTCCTTTTTCCCCCAACTAACACGGGCTTGACAAAGTTGGCATATTGATGTGGTCTCATCTGTAGGATATAGCACATAAAAGTCCCAAACTAGGGACTTTTGACCTCTGGACTTCAGATGCTTCTGGGACTGGGATAATTCAGAAACAGGTGTAGAAGTGTGTATTTTTTGAGCTGCTACCATGACTTCCATAAGACTACTTTTGGGAGTGGCAATTACTTGACTGCTTGGAAGTTTGCTTATAGGCTTGGTGACAGACTGACTCACCATGGGCTGTACATGTAAATGGCCTACATCACCCTTGACCTTTTTTAACTCAGGCTCCCATGTGGGATCATCCTAGTCATAGTGATGATGTCCTTGTCTTCCTCCTCCTCCCCCCATCACTGTCTTCTTGGAGGACAGCACATTTTTCTTTCTCTACAACTATCTCAGGGGGCTGACTATCCTTATCTCCAGGACTATCAGACTCTTGTTGTACACTATCATCACCAACTCCTGCAGAAACATGGACAATCACACTGATAGACTTATTATCACCCTCCTCCAAGTTCTGGACCACTGTTCCTGTGCTGGTGACAGTGACTCCCTTCTTCTTACTGTCAGCATCCCTCACTAGCATGACTGCAACAGTTTGAGCTTTAAAAAAGTAAGATACAGGTATGCCTGACCCAGTTTGGCCACCAACTCCTTTGCTGGCTCCTGCCACACCACAAGGGCCCACATCAGAACTTGAAGACAGTGATGCAGACATACCTGTGCTTTCACTGCTATGGGGAGCTGGAACTGAAACTGCACTTTTTTTTCAGCAGACTTCTTAGTCCCCTCATCCCCTGCCACATTTCCCCCCTGTACTTGGCCACTTCTTACAAGGCATTTTTGCTGACTGCTGCTTCAAAGCTTTGCCTTTCTCTGGGAGTATTTGAAGAAAGGATGTATTACTACTAACTGTGTGACTAACACCTCACACATGAATGTTGACGTCACACACCTACAGTACTGGCTTCCTTAAAAGTCGAAACACAATCAGGACAGGTACCAGCAATTAGAGTAGCACTAATACCATATGTGGTAGGCAGCCTAGTCTAGTAAAAAACAAAAAAGTAACTTTTTCCCCTAACAGGAGAGAATTAAAGAAACACACAAAAAAGAAAAAGGGCACAAGTGGCCCACTTTAAATACAGATCATCTGTGTCTCTGGACAGATAAAGTACTGTAATGTGTTATTACTCAGTACCACAATTTGTTTTTTATATACTGGTAGAGACAACCATAAAACCACAACAAAGGATATTAGTACCACAAAATATGTTAGTGGTCTGGATGGGAGGGATCAACAAGAAATTTCTTGAAAATGACTATTTTATTACATACTGTTTTATAATGTGCACATCAAGTGAGACACAGACAATGCTATAACAGAGAAAGGGTAACGTAAGTTAACTAAAACATTAACATTGCGCAGTGTGCAGCGTCAAGCTCCAGCAATAACATACAGGGGAACAATTCAACAATGCAGTGCGACTGTAAATAGACAAGTTCAAGTGATCAAGTAGAAGTACTTAATACAACTGTTGATTTTCAAAGTATTAGTAACACAAGTTAACACTCCAGCTAACAGAACTAACCACAAAGCAAATAAAAAAAAGGATCAGCTCCCTGTGTTTAAAACTTTAGAATTCACAATCAATTCACAACTAAAAGCGGAAGAATGGTGTATATAACACAGCTAACAGTGGCAAGAACTCTTTCAAAAGAGGACAGAGAAACTTTTCAGAGAAAATAAATTGCAAGATATAACAAAATTAATAAGAAATAACAGTAAATAAATAATTCACAATTGTGTGTGAGTAAATACCAATCTGCTTGGCTAGAAAGAGCCTGCACTACTTTACACTCCTACCCTACCCCCACACAACTCTTTCAAAGACTGAGAGAAAAGTAAACCTAATTTAAACTACATTTTATACAAAAATTCACAAAATCAGAAAATGTTCCATAGTACCAGCAGAGTAGCACTAGGAAAACATTTTATATTTTGCAGCAATTAGCTCTCAAAAACAAGTTTTAGTTATGTTTTCAAAGGCATTATTGGCTGTGATGCACCACAACAGACTGCCTTCTGACTCAACACACTGCAGAATGAGCTGGAAACAAGCTAACATGACTTTTGACTTATTTACCCACAACACATTACTAATTTCAAATTTGTACCAACATTTAGCAGCCGAAATCAAAAGTCACACCAGCAAAATTCTGCTACAAGGTGAAATTTGGGTCATCAATTAATGAAATTGTCATGGTAAGTGACATTTTGCCAATACGTAAATTCCAGAAAACAGTCGAAATTTAATTTCGCATAGGAGAAAAATTTCACGTAATTTCAGAATTATACTAAATATTTCACCAGACAAAATATTTCAGTTTCACACACACTATTTGTACTGCCTTTGTAAATATTTATACTGAACAATTTTATTTTTTATTTTACTGTTATTGAAAAAGTAAAACACTACCTAGAATTTTATTCCTGCTCCTGGTCTTTCTATGCTTCCTTACCTGTGCGTTGATGACAGATGGTGTCAGCCTAAATGAGATTTATACCATGCATACTCTAAGCCAGGAGTTTTGTGCATGGGTACTTGATCTGGTACCAGGGAAGCATAATAGAAATGTATGGATTCGGCAGCAGAAAGCCCAGGAGTCATTACCAGAAAGATGGCAGCCAAACTAGCAGAAATAAAAGTCCAAACTGAGACTGCACAGCCAGCACAAGTGATGGAAAAAAAAGAACAGGCAATGACAGAACCTAAAAGCCTGTCTGCCTTCTTCAAATGTGGGCTGTACAACAAAGAGAGACAGACAAGCAGAGAAAAGAAGAGATGCAGTGACAGGAGCAGTGATGGCTGGATGCCTTGCAAGCTATCAAAGCTGGAAGATCTGGCACAGGTCCAGCAAAGCAACAAAACACCAACAACTTAAAAGACCTTAAACATTCAAAGCTGTGTCCCTCAGATGATATCGAAGTCTACCTGACAACTTTTGAAAGGGTTTCCGCAGTCTGCCAGTGGCCAAAGCAGCAATGGGCAATCAAGCTGGTACCTTACATTGATAGAGAGAAGAACAGGGGTAAATGGAGAAAATTACAAAGGCAATAAGGACAGAGACAGGGCAAAAAGGAGTAAGGCCATCAAGAAATGGAGGGTAAAGAGAACCAATGCTCATAGCCTGGGCAACAAGCTCCCTTAACTGGTGGCCTTGATGGAAGAGGGATGCCTGGATATTGTAGTAGTCACATAAATATGGTACACAGAGGACCATGACTGGGATGTTAACATACCAGGGTACATAACCTACAGGAGATACAGGGAGAAGAGACCATGGGGAGGAGTATCTATGTAAGGGAAGGGATAAAAGCAATGGAACAAAAGAGTAAATAGGAAGGAGAGGAGGCACTGTGGGTCACCTTGGAGACTGGAAATGGCACCACATTCTGCACAGGGGTTGTATACAGATCCCCATCTCAGGGGGAGGGAATGGACAATGATATGATAGAAGGCATCCTTAGGATGGCAGAGACAGGGGAGATACTGTTGATGGGGGGACCTGATTATGCCAGAATTTAACTGGAGCACTTTTGCTGCAGCCACATCCAAGAGCAGGGCCATTCTCGATGCCCTACAGGGGGCATGCCTTAGACAGCTAGTTTTGAAACCCACTCATCAGGGAGCAATCTTAGACCTCATATTCTCAAATGGGGAGAGTGAGAAGATCTCAGATCTAGAAGTGGGTAGCCACCTGAGAACAAGTGACCACCAAACAGTGTGGTTCATGATAAACTCAGCTACAGAGACAAGCCATACAAAATTGAGGGTACTGAACTTCAGGAGGACTGACTTTGGCAAGATGGGAGAGTGCCTTAGAAAAGCACTAGCAAACAGGCAAGAAGGAGTGGTGGAGCAACAATGGGGAAACATCAAAACTGCCATCACAGAGGCAACAAGCCTTTGTGTGAAGCAAATAAACAAATCAAAAGGAAAGTAAAAGCCACTATGGTTCTCCAAAGAGGTGGCAGGGAAGGTTAGGGAGAAAAAAGATAGCATTTAGGAAGTATAAGGAAACTCAGAAGGATCAGGACAGAGAACTGTACCAGTTAAGGTAGAAGGAAGCAGGAAGGGAAGTCAGAGCAACAAAGCTCCAAACTGAGGAAAAGATAGCCAGCTCGGTTAGGAAGGGGGATAACTCCTTTTATAGGTACGTCAGGGAGCATAGAAAGACAAAGGGAGGGATAGTGAGGCTGAATAGAATGGATGGTGGGTGGGCAAAGACTTCTGCTCAGTATTCACAAAAGAGGAAGAAGGGGGGTACCTAATCCAGTTAACAGAAGTACTCTGGATAGGGGAGTCGATCCCTGTCCTTTCAAAGAAGAAAGGGTTCTGGAAGAACTTCTAAAACTGAAGGTGGACAAAGCAATGGGGCCTGATGGGGATTCACCCCAGAATTCTAGAAGAATTAAGTGGAGAACTAGTGACACCACTGACTACCATTTTTAACAAATCATGGGAGGACGGTGTGGTACCCGAGGACTGGAGGAAGGTGAATGTGATTCCCCTTCACAAAAGTGGGAGCACGAAGAGGCAGGATGCTACAGATCTGTCAGTTTGACCTTTGTGATAGAGAAAGTGATGGAATCACTTCTGAAGGAAAGAATTGTTGATTACATAGAGGCCAGTGGGGTACAGGACCCAAGGCAGCATGGGTTCACAGTGGGAAGGTCATGTCAGATGAATCTAATTGATTTCTTTGACTTGGTGACCAAATTAGTAGACCAGGGAGGGGCTGTGGACATGGCCTACCTAGACTTTAGCAAGGCATTTGACACAGTCCCACACAAAAGATTAATAAACAAATTAACCAGTCTGGGAGTGGGTCCCAGGGTGGTAGCCTTGCTAAAACATTGGCTGGACAACAGGACACAGAAAGTAATTGTAAACGGAGTCCACTCTGAAGAAAGGGGGGTTACTAGTGGGGTACTGCAGGATTCAGTACTGGGTCCAGTTCTTTTAAATGTCTTTATAAGTGACATTGCAGAGGGACTGAAAGGAAAAGTATGTCTCTTTGCAGATGACACAAAGATCTGCAACAGGGTTGATACACAAGGTGTGGTGGAAAGGATGAGAAGGGACTTGGCTAGGTTGAAGGAATGGTCAAATATATAGCAGCTTGGATTCAATGCAAAGAAGTGCAAAATAATGCACCTGGGAAACAAAAAGCCAGGGGAAGATTACACAATGAGGGCGGGGGAGGAAGTAACAACAACAAAAATGGAAATGGACTTGGGAGTAATCATATCAGATGGCCTTAATGTTGGCAAGCAATGTGAGAAGGCAGTAAGTAGGGCTGAGGGGGATACTGGGATGTATAGGGAGAGGCATCACCAGCAGAAAACAAGAAGTTGTTATCCATCTGTACAGACAGTTGGTGAGACCCCATTTGGAGTACTGCATGCAATTCTGGAGACCCCATCTCTGCAAAGACATAGACAGAGTGGAGGCTGTTCAGAGGAGGGCAACCAAAATGGTGCAGAGTCTGCACCAGAAGATGTAGGAGGAGAGACTAAAGCAGCTCAGTATGTATGCCCTTGAGGAAAGGAGGGACAGGGGGACATGATAGAAACTTTCAAGTATCTCAAGGGAATTAACAATGTCCAGGAGGGTAGCATCTTTCAGAAAAAGAGATGTGCAAGAACAAGGGTGCACAATTTGAAGATAGAGGTGGGATGGCTCAGAGGTAATGTTGGAACACATTTTTTTACAGAGAGGGTTTTAGATGCATGGAACAGCCTTCCTGAGGAGGTTGTGGAGTCAGGAACAGTGAGAGAATTCAAGAATGCATGGGACAAACATTAGGCAGTTCTAGTGGGGGGTAGGATGAAGTAAGTTGTTGATTAACTAGAATCTGCAGCTTTTCCATCAGGTAGGAAATGTACAGACTTGGTGAGCCAAGTGGTCCTTATTTGCTGTCAAATTCTATGTTTCTATGTTTCTATATTACCCTCTGCAGGTACACAGCATACCCCATTTTTGAAATTATGACCAGACGGTCCAACCATGAGACCCCAAGAACATTTACTTCTGGACCTGTGTACTGCCACTGCTGATGGAATATCCGTAGATAAATATGTTAAATATCTCAAACAAGACAGCCAAAAGGACACTTGTTAGCTGCATAATGTATGGGCAAGGCCCAACACCAGGCCTTATCCCATTGTAAGCAAATGCAGTCCAGCAGTCTACCAAGTTAGACTTCCTCTCTATAATAATCTTTGATAAATGGCTACATGCCAATCAAATGAACCTGATTAAAGGAGATTAAATTAATGTTCCATACCCCAATGGGTGGAATACTACTAAACTAACTATATTTTCCTTTTTCTCTTTCCTTTTAGGTTCCAGACAGAGAGAGAGAGAGAGATGACTGCTTTTATGCTTATTATTCTTTTTAAAAGTATGGGTCTTCATACAAGCCCAAACTGCACATCTTATTGCAGATAAGAACCAGTGACCTAATTATAAACAGATTGTTGAGGCAGAGTACCTCATAAGCCCACATGATTTAATTGCATCCTATGAAATTCACAATAAAGTCCTAAAACACTTGTTCATCATCCAGAAGGGTAGTGAGGCCCTACTGAATGTTATGATCATTACTTTGGATCAGTCCTACAAGTTAAACTTGATCTGGACTCCTGTTTACATTTTATTGATAATCAGGAATTTTGCATCCAAATTTATATGGTAATAAAAGCCATTAGACCTTAAGGTTTTTACCCAGTGATGCCCCATAATTTGTGACACTTAATTCAGAGTGCCCAAAATAGAACCCTGGCCCAGCCAGTGGTCTAATAGCCACTTCTCAGCCAGGCACCCTAGTTAATAATGTGCAGTTCATGCGCATTGCAGTGATTTTTAAATCTAGCCCTTTAAAACTTGATTTGTTTTATGTTTCATAACAAACATTTCCCACTTTTGTTTTTAATGATGTGACTGGATACCCTGGCAGCATACCAGGTACTCTTTAATGGCCCCCTATACAGGGACTCATAGCACACATGCACCACATACACACACTTAGGATTTTCACATCCTGACCAGTAGTGGTACATTTAATGACTGTAAACCTACTTAAACATGTTTTGCTTTTTTTAAAAGAAAACAACACAGTTTTAGACTCAGACCTATTTGGCTCTGACATATCTATTTGAAATAGAGCTGATATAGCCATTATTCAAGCACATACAGTATGTTAAAGGTTCATGATGCTATGAAATATAATACCATACTGCCTTCCCCCAATTGCATGGTATACTTGATTTTGCTCATAAAGAGTGATTTACATTTACAGTATTAGGATATCGTGAAGGGGTTTGATCTGACAAATGTTCATGTCAATGAATTAAGTTCTGCACACATTACGGAAGCAGATGAGCATCACATAGCTAGGAAAGTCCTTTGCACTGCCTACAGCTATTATGTTCATACAACCCTTTGGTTATCTCTTCCAGGATCTGGAATTAGGACATATCCTTGATCTCATACTTGACAGACATATGGGTCAGTAGCATTGCCACATTTTGCACTTCTGTTATATTTGTTAACAAACATTTATTTGAATCTAGCACAATTCCTTTGTCAATGGCAAGGAACCTTGGATATGTCACCACACACACCAGTACTGCTCCATGTTTTGGAACTTATTCCTGCACAATCTAGGAAGCCATGTTTGTGACTCTCACAGTGTCATTGCCTCATTTCATCTGGCAATATCCATCTCTGATCATCTGGCAACTGCCCATTCTATTGGTCATCTTGATGGGAACTTTTATCATGAAAAGGTTGAAACTACCACCTTTGTTTGTTTACTACGAGGTCCTGAAACTGTGAATGACTCTGAACATTGACTGTTGTACCTGAAAGGATCCTCATCTTTTACGCAGATATGACATCTTCCAACTTGTCTTACCAACTTATGAATACTGGCCTAATAAATGAAATTAGGCTTCCTCTTGTGAACTTTCAAATAAACTGTATTCATCCAACAAGTTAAGATTCTACAATGAAGCTGATTGTTATGCATACTATGAAGCAAGTCTGGTGTGGGGGCAATCCCTAACTTCAGCAAGAAGACTCTTCTTCCTTTGATCTACAATCAAGAAATCCATTTTCTTCACTGCTTGTTTACCAGGCCTGGCTGGCACCTCATACAAGCTGAGTACTGTCATAAACCTTTACACTTTGTGCAGCCATATGATCATCTTCAACTGAACACTGTTGCTATTCCATTATGAAACTCAATGTGCAATCTAATACACCCCCCACTGAGGCCTCTGAAAATACTGCTGCCTCCTGAACATCTGGATCTACCTTTGAAAAATCTAAATGCATCGAATTTGAACTATGAATCTTCATCTAACACTTGAAGAAACCCTGGATTTATCCCTGGAACTGTTCATGGTTTATGCCTTGTGGACATTGACATTTCATGTCCTGTTCAACTTACCACCTGAAAAATGTCATCTCCAAGGTGGTATATTCTGCTGATGTGGAACATTGTGTGGTGACCAACTATACATTTTTCTGATATAGACTAAAAGTTATGCAAAGTGAACTTTTCTAACTTCTATTTGTATTCCCTAAACAGGTAATAGGTTATATAGTAATCACACCTGTTCCCATCCCGGAACCAGATATCATTAAGTCTAGTCTAACTATCATGATGCTCTATCTCAATTTTTACTTATTTTTAATATCCACACAGGCAACTTAAGTTTGTTTCTTCAATTTCTTCCCAATAGGACAGATACACACCTGACATATATCAGTATTTGCTGATTGTTTTGAAATTGAAAAACCCAATTGTGAAGTTTTATTCCAAACGTTTATAATAATACAAGGTTTACTAACATTTTCCCTTATAATTACATTAGTTGTTTAAGGAAAACCCTGAAACATCACCATGATCAGTTATAATTTCCTCTGTCGGGCTTGTGCCTCGGGCCTGTAGACAAGTGGTGCCTAACTGTCATCTTTTTGTTGTGTTGCCACTTTTGCAATTAGGGCAACAAAGCGGGGACTTTTGCACTTGGGTTATGCCTCCTATCATCCCACATACACCTCACCTACACCTTACACTGTATTCCTGGTATATTGTACTGTGATACTGCTATTTTGCACTAACGTATAGATATAGGCACCCATCATATAAGCATGCGTGCTAGGAATGTGCTTTGCTGCTAATGTATGCTAATATTTATCATGCATGATTCATTATACCTCACTATAATACATTTATCTAGATTATGTTTGTCTTTCATACATATTCCATATATAATTTACCAAATCACTGAAAAGATGACTCTGAGGGATCATTACTGATTATTGTATACTTATATTCTCATATAACTATATGTAGTGTGTGTTTTACACTCAGGCAGATATGCCACATGTAATAGAACCCTGTCAGCACTTCTCTTTGTCTAAGCAAGCTGATAGAAAGAGAAAACCTTTGTTATGTCTTTGTGTCTTACACTGTACATAGGCAAGAAATGCCACATGTAGTTTGAACCCGTCAGCATTTCTTTTGTCCAAGCTATGATGCTAATGGAAGCATATTCTGTCTCATATGATACTCATTAGAAATTCTGTCTCCTAAATCATCATCCAATGGAGAATGACTTAGGACCAATACATATTGTTTCTCATATCTGTAACTAAGAGGTAATCTTTGTTGCTATGCTATGCTATCTGTGTATTTAGCTTCTGCAACCTACTGCAGCTCCTCTAGAAGAGCGTGAAGAGAGACACCGAGATCTTCAAGAACCTGAGATACGATAATCCTAAAGATTATGTACATTCTTCACGCTAGTGGTGAGAAACCCATCTCCCTTGTGATTTTCTTAGTCACATGCTTGGCGTAAGTAGTCTAATAAACATGCATTAGTACTCTTGCTTGTTTATGAATGTTTCTTGGCAGACTCCGAAGACACAAGAATCTGTATTATTATTATTTACTCTACTATCTGAGATTGTTTACATAACATGGGGACACGCAATACTATCCCACCACTCAAGTGACAATGAATATAAATGAAAGTGGGGGTAGTACCCAAGTTACCTGTACCTGTGATTAGTAGAAATGACTGTCCAGGATTTACTGAGTTAATCTCAGTGGAACTGAAACCTGCAGTTTCAGCAGCAGTGCTAGCATGAGCACAGGCAAAGCAAATCTCAGGTGGTGGAGACACTCTTCCTTTCGGTGACTTGATGTGGACTTGTTTAAGCCCAGCTCCAAGATCCAAAAGTCCAGGAAAGAAAGAAGATGCCTGAAACAACAGTGACAACAAAATACTGGTGGACATAAGGGGTTAAAGTATGGAAATGCTGAAACTAGACTGATAACTGATTGTGATTTTGTTTCAGAGCAAACTAATGATGCTTTTCTTCAAGGTTATTTTATTCAGTTGGGGGTGAAACAAAAACAGGGTGAACCAATGTTTAAAAAATGTAAAGGGTTACCATACTGAGTTTATGTTAAACCTCAGATAAAGGAACAGATAAAACAATCGGTTATACCACAAAAGTATAGAACTGAGTTGTTACAGATAGCACATGATAGTTCTTTATCTGGTCACTCGGGAAGGGATCACACCATTGCCAGATTGCTGTACATATTTTACTGGCCTGGAATTCATAAAGATGTTGCAGCTTATTGCAGTTCCTGTGCTGAATGTCAGAAAGTAGACCCAGTGACTAAAAAAGACAAGGTGCCCCTGGTGCCCCTAACCCTTGACAGAGGTGCCTTTTGAGAGAATTGCAATGGATGTGGTTGGCCCCTTAGAAAAAAGTAAAAAGGGTAATCAATTCATTTTGGTAGTATGTGACTATGCTACTCCATACTCAGAGACAGTTCATATGTGTACTGTCACAATCCCAAAAGTGGCAGCAGAGCTTTCCAAAATTTTCAGCAAGGTGGGCATACCTAAAGAGACTACTACTGATCAGGGTAAAACATTTGGTGCGGCATTACTGAAATAACTGTACTGACTACTAGGTATTACTGCCATCAGAACCTCCCCTTATCACCCTCAGACAGACAGCCTTGTTGAGTGTTTTAACTAAACCCTAAAACACATGTTAAAAAGCTTTGTAAAAGGGGAAAGGAAAGATTGGGACCAATATTTACCTTATCTGATTTTTTGCTTACAGAGAAGTGCCACAAGCCTCAACAGGATTTTCACCATTTTAATGCTGTATAGTAGACAGAGGGTCACTAGATGTAATAAGAGAAACATGGGAAAATAACTTCATTCAAAAACAATCCATTACATTTTATAAGTGTGCCATGAGAATGAAACTGGCAAAATATGTTAAAATTGTCCACAGTAATCAGGAAGTGGCCCAAAACCAGCAAGAGGCATGTTATGACCATGTGGTAAAAAAAAGGTTTTTGAGCTAGATGAAAAGGTCTTGCTACTGTTACCTACTACAAAAACTAAACTGTTAATGAAGTGTCAAGGGCCTTATAAAGTGCTTAGACATACTGCCACAGTTAACTATGAGATTGAGACTCTGATAGGAAATATTCTACCAAGATAAACCATACTAACCTCCTGAAGAAATGGATTGAAAAAATACCAAAGGCTGCTTTGATAGCTTTTCCAAAAACTTATAAAGAAGATATTGACAAAGCTTATGATAGACCAGAACAAACTGTAATGGCTTATGCTGTAAAAGTTAATATTTCCTTAACCTCTGAACAAACTGCAGACATTTGTAAGTAAATAAAACTTTATTTATAGAGCACTTTTCCAAAACTAAGGTGCTTTGCAATCATAAAATCACATCATTTTAAAACAGTTTAAAATAAATCATAACATCCATAGACAGCTGCAGACCTTAAAAACCATCAGGGAATGCTAAACAAAACAGGTGGGTTTTAAACTCAGATTTGAAACTTGAGACATTCAGGCATTCCTTTAACCAATGAGGTAGAGAATTCCACAGGGTCGGGGCAGCAAAAGAAAAAGCATGTGTACCTAATGTTTTTAACCAAACCCTAGGAATCTCTAGCAATACCATGTCAGTGGATTGGAGTAACTTGTAACTTACAACAGGCATTTAACAGTACTTTTACCACAGTGCCAGGATGAGCAAAAGGGGGTTGAGCATATAATAGTGACAGAGAATGCTCGCCCTATTAGATAAAAGACATACAGATTACCAGATCGGTTTTGAGCAGATTTGGTTATGGAAATACAAAATATGAAAGAGTTAGGTATCATAGAAGAGTCAAGAAGTGCTGGGTCATCACCAATGGTGTCTATAAATAAAAAAGAGAGGGGTGTAAGAATCTGCCTTGATTTTAGGAAACTTAATCAAGTGTCCGAATTTGACAGTTATCCTATACCAAGGATAGATGATTTGGTGGACAGATTGAGAGGTGCCAGGTACATCAGTACCCTCAGTCTAATCAAGGGTTACTGGCAGATTCCCTTAGCTAAAGAATCCAGAGATAAAACTGCATTTTTCACTCCTGTTGGATTCTATCATTTCACCACCATGCCATTTGGTCTACATGGTACACCCGCTACTTTCCATCAGTACATGGATGTAATTTTAGCTACTCACACTCATTATTGTGCTGCTTACCTGGATGATGTTATGGTGCTCAGTACAGACTGGAAAAGCCACCTGGAAAACCTATGAGCAGTTATCCAATCTATCAAAAAGGCAGGTCTGATCATTAATCCTATCAAATGTGCACTGGGCATGCAAGAATCCAGATATTTGGGCTATGTTTTGGGAAACAGAGAAGTAAAGCCAGGGATTTCTAAGACAGAAGCTGTAGCTAACATTCCCATCCCTAAAACAAAAAAAAAAACATGTCAGGTCATTTTTAGGGCTGGCTAGTTATTATCGGAGATTTGTTGTCAACTTTGCCCAGCTTGCTACTCCTCTAACTGAACACATGAAGAAACAGTTCCCAAATAACGTGAAGTGGACCTCAGAGTCTGATGAAGCTTTTTGAGCCATTAAGGATGCATTATGTTCAGCACCTGTTTTAAGAAGCCCAGACTTTGAGAAACCATTTTTGTTACAAACAGATGCATCATAGGTAGGCCTAAGTGAAATTCCTTAGTCAAAATATAGATGGGAAGGAACATCCCATTCTATATATCAGTAGAAACTTGCATTGCAGAGAAAAAAGGCACTCCACCATTGGAAAGGAATGCCTTGCAGCAAAGTGGGCCATGGAGTCCCTTACGTTTTATTTGCTAGGATATGACTTTGTACTTCTAATCAATCATAATCCTCTGTTGGCTTAACCAAATGAAAGATACAAATTCCAGAATTACAAGGTGGTACCTGGCACTAGAACCATTTAAATTCAAGGTGATACACAAACCCAGAAAGAAAATGTCAGTGCTGATTTTCTGTCAAGATATGGATCAGGAATTGAGAATTTCAAAGATTGAAAAAAAATGTGTGAGTTTAAACTTCACTGGTTGCTGTACTGGTTGTTATGGAAAAAAGCAATCTGCATATGCAGAGAATTGTAAAGATTATAAGCTAATGCTAAAGGAGAATGTAAAGAAAGTTTTGGAAACCTGTTTTTTTTAAACAGGCTTCCTCTTTAAGGGGGAGTATGTGACGTGATTAAATAAGACCCTCTCCCATTTGTAATGCAGAAATATTTGTTATGTAGAAAGAGTTAAACACAATGATCTGTTTTACCCTCTTCTGCTCTGTATCTTGCCTGTCTGAATGTGCAGTGAACGTTTCTTGTGAGACCTACTATGACAGCCAAAGACATGGCCAGATATTTCCTGAAATTTCTGTAAAGTTTCTAGAGAAATCTCCTGCTTTCTCCATTTACACAGTAGGGGAGGCAAAGAGAATCCCTTTAGAAATTTCATGAAATATCTGGGAATGACTGGCCATGTCTGTGGCTACTATTGTAAGAAGTGGCCACTCTGACAGTCTTGCTATCCCCCCTCTCCAATCTCTCTGCCTTCACTTGATGTTTCTGTCTTTTCTTCTCCTTTCCATATCTGAATTATAAAATATGTGTGAATCTCTATGTGAAACTGGGATCTCTTGGATTGAAAATGTATATAGTTATATTCTTGAAATTATTGCAAAACACTATTTGGAACTTAGGGGGTTAACCTGGAATGCAACACTAGCTCTTTTACAGAAGCTATTAACAGGAGGTCAGTTCTGGGACACCATGTACTGTTTTGTTGCACCTGCAAGGAAGGAAACTGACAAGAATATTTTCTGAAAAACATAATGTCTTCTTAACAAGTATCCAGACAAAGACTTATAAAAAGAGTAGCAATACTTCTGCTAGAGAGAGAGCAAGACTGAAACTTGAAATTAGAGATATCCTCAGATGAAGGTTTTTTTTTCTGTATTTGCACTGCCTTTGTAAATAGTTATATTGAACAATTTTATTTTTCATTTTATTGTTATTGAAAAAATAAGGGAAAGGGAAGGGAAAGGGAACATTGTTTAATCAGGAGTAGCATACTAAGCTGAAGTTTATTTCCAGATGCGACCTAGGAGCACGAGGTAGTTAAGTGCTTGCTCAGGATCACACAGCGTGCACCTAGGCGGCTATGGGATTCAACCCAGGTCTCCAGATCTGCAGCTCAGAGCCTTAACCCACTGCGCTATACTGCTTCCTAAATTCTATTAAAATAAATAAATAAAATGCCAATTGCAAATTTTATACCTGCTTCTGGTCTTCTTATGCTTCCTTACCTGTGCCTCAATGACAGGCATGGATGGAGCAGTAGGTTTGTGACAGAATCTGCCATTTTAGACAGGCACGCACCTTCAACCTTTGGAATCCTACATTTTCCACAAAAGAGAATTGCAATAGATCAAGCACCAGCATTTCAGTGGTTGCTGCATTAAATTCCTATGCAACAGCCTAATTGGGTGAGTATTTGGTATGATGCTTAAACATGCTATGCAGTGTAGGCTGCACTTTTCAGGCTGTTGGCCTTGGAAGAATGAACAGCTTGACTCTGCATACAGGTGGCATAGTTGGTGGGATAGCTTTTGATTCAGAGGTCACAGATGTTGAATGAATGAATAATAGATCACATGACATGATATGATTGTTTGTGTTCTAAGGACTGGGGTGATGTATTTCGTTGACTCTGGCTGCTACTACTCAAACCACCACTGCTGCTCTGACCACCACTTGGCAATCCCATGACTCCTCCTCCTCATGTCTGTAGTAATCCTCCATAGCCACTTCCAACTCCACTGGAACTGTATCCATGCCAGTGCAGGATGCCTTGCACAGTGAGGATTATAGGGGTGAAGGGTAATTCCCTGAAGTTGTGGTGTACACAGCACCACAGGCTTAGCAGCATGATCCTTACTTTTTTTTTCAGTTTCCCATAGAGGGTTCAGATCATCATCTCCATCCCCACCAAGGCTGATAACCTCCTCTTGACATCTGTCCTCCTCCTCCTGCTCCTCCTCCTCCTCCTCATCATCATCATCATCCTCACTTTTTACACCCTCTATTTGCTTCTCAGCATCCGATTCCCTACATAAAACAGTCAGATCCCCTGCATCAGATTGTGAGTCATGCTGAAGCTCATCAACACTGGTTTTGAAAACAGCATTAACCATCTCATCATCCTGAACCACATTTCCAGAGCAAGATATTTTGGGGGGTCCTTAGACTGCTCCTGTTGTTGCTGCCTCCACAACCAGCAGTGCTAGCACCAGCACCTACCTGCATTGATGTCACAGATATGACTGAGAAAGATTTATCCCCACTAATGCCCCACCACTAGTGCCAACTGCACCTTTTCAAGTACTAGTACTACCAGTCCCACATGAACCTTCAGCAGAATTAGTTATTTTAGATACAGTACCCTTCTGAACCACAGAACCTACATTCTTGTTTGCAACATCATCACTGCAGTCAACTCCAATTTTACCAGAGCATTTTATTCCAGGAATTTGTGTATGTAGATTTTGGAACTCAGCACAACACTCTTCTGAGCTAACTAGCAGTACCTACTGTAGACAGACAGTAAAAAGAACCCCAAAATTTCTTTTTTTACTTTTATTTTTTTACACGAATAATACACATCTCCATGAGAGAAATTCAGGAAATAAGGAGACCCACAAAAACTGTGGTAATTATAAATATGTTATTGTGACTATTACAGTAAAACTGTACCTTCAGTAACTAAATGAAATTACTGAAATCAATATAGCAAACCACACTGACAAAAATAATTCAATAAAACACACCATACTGTTTTACAGAACTAAAATTACAAATCACAGAAAACATAAAAAAATCATTGAGACAAAACATTAAGGAAAACAACACTAAGCACTAGTAATGCTCATACAGATAGTGCTGACCTGCTTGCTGCCAGCTAGATAATACATTCCCCCTCCCCCACAGCACTGCTTCACTATACTAACAAATCAACCACTTTAAAGTAAGTAGATCAGCAAAAATACCAAAAATAATTGCTAATCTAGAGGCACAAGGCACATCTTTGGATAAACAGAGCCACATCAAGGTGAGTCACGGTGCTCAGTAACACAATAATACAAACTGGAGCTACTAGTCACAGCACTTACCCTGAGCACAAGAATAAATGGAGAGTCCACACAAGGTTATTTTACTGAGCAATGCACAGATGAGAGCAGGCAGACAAGAACTGATATTCACAAGCAGCTTGAGTCAAGTGCTGGTGGAATTGCTTAAAAGGGTGAAGATGTCAGGCGGAACATGCAAGCGGTTACAGTAGTACCAGAGGAAGCACATACACAGTGATGATGGATGGGAGATCAACAGGATTCATAGAAAGTCTATTTTGTAACCTGAGCAGTGCAGATCTGTTTTCTAGCACTGCAGCCAATGGAAGAGGTGGAAATATCAAAGAAATGGTCAGTGAGACAAAAGCAGCAATAAACAACATAAGGACTGACTTTTTTGCATATGAAAGGACTGCACTAAAAGCAAAATGAATTCATTGGAAAATTCTCTCTACAGAGGCTTTTCTGAAAGCAAGAAGGGCACCTCGAGGTCTGCACATTACATAGGACCCCACGTTTGGCAGAGATGATGAAAAATTTATTTCTGAATGCAGAGAGATAGCTGAGGAGGCTTCTAATAAGTGGCTGGACTTAATTTTGTGGAAACCAAAGAATACACAGATGGAAGTGATGAAGAACCTTCGGAAGAAGGAAAGACATCTACGAACATTCTCATCACATAGCAACTTTGAAGGATTCAATGGTAAGCTGCAAAAAGAAATTAAATTTTAAAACTCAAAAATTTGTGTCACTAAAAAATGAAAGTTTAAAAGGGATGAAAATGGCTATTTAAATGGTAATATTTTCTCCTGGCCAAAAAACAAAAACAAAAAGAGAAAACAGTGGAATACAGTTGAAGCCACTTAAAGGGGAAAACCCGGTGGCAACAACATTGTCCCCAATAAACGGTCATCCCCATAAAGAGAAGCAGTTCAGTAGATACCGGGAACATACACATACACATACCCATAAGATGCTAAATACACAAAATGTAGACACAACAGCAAGTTTGGCGAATTACAGCTATTTTGTGAATAAATGCTGCTGGTGTCTTAAAAAAATATATATTCTTCAAAAGTAAAAAAAAACTGTGATTTGAAGTTTAAAAAGTGTGCAATTATCTTCCCAAGAAATCGCTCACTACTTACTCATCCATAAGCCTGCATTCCCTTACAGGAAAAAATCAGTAACCTTCCTTTGTCTTGCTTCAGCTGTCGAGTTGATAATCTCTCCTTCCAATTTGAAAAGCTGTTGTAGTGCTTTATGGTTAGATGAGGCACACGGACACTGTAAACAGCAATAACAGCAGTTGAAAGCAGCACTGAATATGGGGATTAACTGAAAGAGACCTTTTTTAATACTTAATGGGTCTGCCAGTTAGTACATGAGTAGGCGCTAATGATTGTTAATGAGCAGTGAACTGTGGCTGGCGAAAATAATCATCCCCTTAAACAGGAGATGCCATGCCCTTAAAAAGAAGTAAACAGCATGAGATTAATAGCCACTTAATCAGTGCCACAGGGAGCGTCCCCTTTAAGAGAATGTCCCCTTTAACTGCATCCTGATTAAGTGGCTTATACTGTAATAAAAAAAAGTAAGGGTACACTTTGAACCCTATTTAATTCTCAAGTGTATAACTCCCACAAACACCTCTGGTGAGCAACCTACTCCCTGTGCCTCAGTCACCAGCTTTTAACAGTAACTCTGATGTCTCTAAGTTGTATTTGGACAAATAAATAACCTACCAACCCAGGAGATTGAAGAGGAAGGGCAGGTATCATATAAATCAAGGAGGACAAGGAGAGAAAAGAGGAGGTCAAGGGGCAGTGGTGGTCAAATGAAGAGGAGATACCAGCAACAGGAATAGAGGCATTGAATAATACAGGACCTGGAGAGGATAATGTGATTGACCTATCAAATTATATTTTGATGGAATTTGAGGTTAAAGTCCTGAACAAAGGACTGTCATTTATACCTACATCTGACATTGACTTTTTCCAGACCACACTTGGTTTATACTGATTGTGCCTTGTATTGAACCTTATTGTGCCGTGTATTCAACCTTAGGTGTTTTTATTATAAAGAAGACACTATGGGGAGAATGGAGATAAATAAGAATGTGACTAGCAACAATTTTTCTCCTGATACTATTGAGGAATTAACAAGCCTCATGCACAGGGTGTTTTAGAGGCATTAACTGAGACAGATAATGAGGTGCCCCAAAATAGGTCTGCTAGAAGTACATGTAAGCCTAGCACCTTCTGTCCCCCACAGTCAGTAGCAATTAGTACATTCCAAACACTTTGTGAAAAGGATTTAGAGATGTCAGAAAAGGAGAATTTTACACCCAGATACTGTAATGTTACTGCACAAGAAAGGTAAGCAATGGAGAACTTGAGAAACAAAAAATAGTAATTAAGCCAGTTGACAAGGGGACAGTGTGGTGGTCCTAAATACAGCAGACTACACAGATGAAGTTGAGAGACAACTTGTAAACAGGGAATTCTACTTACCAGCTGACCAGGACCCCACACAAAGGCTTAAGCAGAAGGTAGACGAGTTTATCTTATGGGCACATGAAGGTCCTATTATGAAAGGGAGAAGAACTACCTAATGACAGAATTCCCACTGAAAGCACAGTTTTGTTTCCTCCCCAAGATACATAAAACATTAGAAAACCTTCCTGGGAGACCCAGCATTTCAGGGATAGGTACTGTAACAGAATCTTTGGCAAACTTTGTAGATGATAATCTGAAGGATTTAATCACTGGCCTCCCATTGCACATCTTAGACACAGGGGATGTTTTGAATAAACTAACAGAAGTAAAACTGAAAAAAAAAACCCTCAACGTTGGTAACTCTAGACATTGAGTCTTTATTTACTAACATACCCCATGAGGGAGGCCTATGGACACTATCGTACTACCTGGGTAAAAGAGTTGAAAGTACAAGACCAGATACTGAACCGTTGATTGATATGACAAGAGTTGTCTTGGAGGGGAATTTTTTCTTTTGGTAACAAATTCTATCACCAGCAGAAAGGCACAACCAAGGGTTTCATGCCAAACCACTAATTATGTGAATCTATTCCTTGGGCATTGGGAGGAAGGGGTGATCTAGAATAAGCATGCAAACCCCTTCTGGTAGAAAATATCAGTTTGGAAATGCTTCACTGATGATGTTTTTATAGTGTGCTGAAGGGACAGGAGTGAACTGCAGGAATTTATTAAATACCTCCATAATTCCAACCCAAACCTACGTTTCACATGTAGTGCTAGTGAGAAGGAAATTGCTTTCCTAGATCTCAGGATTCTGGCCAAATAGGATGGCAGTATAGCTACCACCCTCTAAAGTAAACCAACAGACCGCAATACTGTAATTTTGGCCAGTAGTTGTCACCCTTGCCACACTGTAGAAAACATCCCCAAAAGACAAAAAGACAGAATAAAAAGAGACTGTAGTGAACTGGAGAAACTACAGGAGGAATTGGAAAATTTAGAGGCTCGCTTTAAGGTGAGAGGGTATGCTGAGTCCCCCATTAAAAAAGCTAGGATAGAGACTGACAAGATGGATAGAAGTACTTTAATGGACAGAAAAGTAGCAGGTAGAAATGCTCAAAACAGGACCAAATAAACTTTGTAAGTACATACAATATTAGGTCCTGGAGAATTAGGGACATCATATACAAAAATTGGTATGTACTTGGTGTAGACCAAAGGTTGTTGGAGACTGTGAAACCCCCTCCAAGAATGGCATATAGGGGGGCTAACAACCTTAGGGACATGCTTATTCACTCAGTCCAACCAAAAGAGAAAGAGAGTCATAGAAAGTGGTTACCTCCCCAACCCCCACCCAAGAGATGCAGGAAGTGTGAACATTGTAATTATTGTTCTGTCATTAGAGAATGTGGCATGTTTAGAAGTCCAGGTGATGGGAAAGTGTTTAACACCTTACATTTTATTAATTGTGATACAACATATGTAACCTGTTGGGCAATCTGCAAATGTGGATAATTTTATGTTGGAAAAACCAAGAGGAAAATGAAATAAAGGGTGGGGGAACACACAAGAGCAATTAAAATTGTAATTTGGAATATGTGTGGGCAGTTCATATGTTAAATGCAGTAAATGAGGAAGAACATGAACTAACGTTTGCTAAAATACAGCAAGTGACATGAGGACCCAGAAGAGAAGAAAAAGAGGGCCTTTTAAGCAAACAAGAGCTATACTGGATCAGAAATACAAAATCACACATACCCCCATAATGCAAAACACCATGGGCTGTATGTGCAAATCACCACAGAACGTTATGCTGGTTCAACTTTAAGCAGAAATGCATGGTGCCGAAAGGCCTCTCACATAGTCTGCAAAGGGTGCCAACAAAAAGACACAGACACGTGTTTCACGTATACTGGATATACACTCTAGGAGCACATAAAGGGATGGGTGTAAATAAGCACAATGAAATTAAACAGTTTCTGAAAGATAGATGCTAACTTTTGTAAAATTTTCTTTTTCTAGGTCAAGAATATGCTAAATGAACATGTGAACAAAGTGACATCTGTCTTCTATCTCTTCAGTGTAATTTCTGTTCCTACTATATTGCACAAATGCAAGTACATCCATGTTAGACCCTTTACAAGTGGTCAAGTAAAGACATTGGGCCCAATACTAAAAGGGTGGTGCAAGTTGCCACCAAACGCAACTTGTACCACCCGCTACTGTGACATTGACCCTGTGCCCTATTCCAGAAGGGGCAGGGTCTCCACAGCAAAGTCCTGTGTCTTGTGATATGCGGCAAGGTACGCGGCACAGATGGCATACATGGCCAGCATATTGCAACCCACTGTCGCAGGTCGCAAATGCACCCCCCCACCCATGCCCGACCCCTGGCTCTCTCGGCGTGATGTGGCACTTCATTCCCTGGTAGTCCAGTGGCCTTCCCAACCATAAAACAATAAAAGATCCAAGTTTCCCTGGTAGTCTAGTGTCCCCCCTCCGAACTGTACATCAATAGTAAAACAAATATCCTCAGTTCCCTGGTAGTCTATTTGCCCCCCACCCAGCTGTGTCAACCCACCCAGCACCCCCCTACTCGTCCCTAGCTGGCGACTGGCACAGCCCACCTCTCACCTCCATGGCCAGCCACTGACTGAGTGCAGTATTAGTGCTACTGCACAGATGCACTCAGAAATTAATTTCTGAGTGCATCTGTGCAGTAGTGCTATACTGCACTCAGTCGGCGGCTGGCCATGGAGGTGAGAGGGTCTGCTCACCAGCTTGAGACGGTGGGGTGTACTGGTGTGCTGGAATGGTTGGGTGGGTGGGTGTGGGGCCTCTAAACTACCAGGAAATGGGGATATTTGTTTTACTATTGATATACAGTTTGGGGGACTTTAGACTACCAGGGATATGGGATATTTGTTTTACTGTTGAAGTACAGTTCGGGGCACTAGACTACCAAGGATACGGGATATGTGTATTATATTACTGTACAGTGGGGGGGCACTAGACTACCAGGGTTTGATTATTGCCGCATATGCAGCGGGTGACTCACGGTTCGGGGCACGGGTGGGAGGGATGGCAGCATCGCCCTATGGGGCTTCTGCCAATGGCTGTTTTGGGGGGCTGTGGCTATGAATAACCCTGTGGGGCCTCACTGGGGTGTGCTGTGCATGGGGGAGGTAAACTGTGCACTGTCCACTGGACAGCTGATGTGTCTACAGGACCCCTGGGGGCGTCCGTAAGTTATACCAGCTAAATGCTGGTATAATTTACTTTACCGGATCTCCTCTGGGGGTTCTTGTAGAATCCCAGTTTGGGCACTTTATGGCTGCACTTCTAGAATCGGGCACAACTGCTGTAAACCCCCTAGCGCCATGTCGCAGGGGGGTTATGCGGCGTAACTGCTGTTTGGCGCAAGTGGCCTGCGCCATATCACAGGCCACTATGTAGAACTGAGCATTTTGCAACTGCTGGCATAAGTTGCTACATGCGCCATTCTACTTGGTGCAACTGCAGTTATGCCAGGTGTAACCCTTCTAGAATCGGGCCCATAATATAGAGTAACATAGGACAGATAGCCTCTGGGCCTTCCCTCCCTCCCCCCTTTCCCACACTGGCTTCTCAGGCCCAACTTCCTCTCATGTGTTTCTCCTCACACCTTCCTAGCCCAGTCTGTGTTTTTCTTTGGGTAAAATCTGCAATATGATAATCCATCATCATATACACCACTTAAAATAAGGAAAAGAAAAAAATGTTCAGGTTTAAGACATAATCTAGAGAATTTACCCTTCAGAGTTTCTTCCACCATTCTAGTACAAACGTTTTTCTTGTTTAGACTTGCTCATACTCCCTTCTATTGCCCTTTGTAGTAATTTAAAGTAAGAATGTAAGGAACCTTGATTCTAGCAATTATGTACTAAAAGTCTTGTTTACAATATGGGACATTAAAGAAGGGAGCTTTAAATATGTCTTCTAGTTTGAGATTTGTAGTACATCACGTGTTGAATGCACTTTGTTAGTTTGTTTAAAGCACTAATGTGCTACATGTACTATTCAGATGTGGGAAATTATCACTGATTTATAAAGATTAAAGGAATTAATTTGCAGTGTATTTTAGCACTTGAAATTTTTAAACATGTGACATGTGGGGGTGTATAAAAGGGTCTGTCCTCTGGAGGGAAGCATCTTTGATAAAACCTTAGGAAAAGGTGAAACATTAGAACTCTGTTGTATCTATCTCTCTGACCCAGGAAGGTCTGTTTTACCAGCTTGTAGGGTTGAAATAAATGGAGAATTAAGTTTGAAAACTTGTGTGGAATCTTCATTTTTCATTGTGCTCAGGGTAAGTGCCATGATTTGTACTTCCAGAAGGCTCAAGGCACATTAGATTCTTTTGGAAGTGATTTTGCTCAAAAGATTGCATGTTTCAAGCACTTCGGAAAGGTTTTGGGACACAAAGTGTCAGAACAGATTCAACACTAACTCTGTCTTCATAAGACTCCATTCAGTTTAGCCTACACGTGGCAATACAGCTGACTGCATCACTATGTAACCTCCAATCACATTGAAGACTGCAAACTTCACCTGTGGGCCCCAATTCACATGCAAAGTTATCAAATCCACTATTCCCAATGTTTTAATCATGATGAGAATTACAACTTCACTTCACAATAAATTCACAAATTGAGGGGATTTGCAAATTTCTCCACAGAGTGAAGTTTTCTAACTTCGCACATATCTGATCAGGGTATATCCCTATGAAAAGGATGTCTCTGAAATACAAGCTGCTGGCAAAGAGAAAAAAACAATATGGAAATAAAACGGCTGTGTGGGTCAACTCTGTAATCTCTTGCTCAATGTCTGGGGAAGGTATATGCAGCCAAAGATCCCAAAATAACATCAGTAAGTAATGTTGAACTTCATGAAGTTTTGTGATGACAGTTAATTGTTTTTGGTGTAGTGATAGTCACTGTTTGGCAATTAAACAACAAACTATAGTGAGAAAGAAGTAATGTGACCTACTACGAATTGAACCCAGGACCCTGGAATATCGTCACAATGCTGTAACCCCTGAGTTCAGTGGTTAGAGCACTAGCATGGTATTCTGGAGGACTAGGTTCAATTCTGAGTAGGTCACATTATTTCTTTCTCACTACAGTTTATGAACTTTTGTGAAACTGTGGAATGTTGTGATACTTTTGTTGAAGCCATTTCCCTACATTTTCCGTACATTTTGCTTAGTCATACGCTTGAGTTGCCATTGTAGAGTAAAGCAAAAGCTGGGAAAAGTGGCAATAAGGTAGCATTCATAAGTTTAGTTTAGTTTATTTATGTGTTAGAATGCTCTAGCTCATTGTGACTCTAGGCACTTTACAAAAACTCTAATAAAATAAACAAAATTTTCCAAAAGAATATACATAAAAATGTAAAAACTAAATATAATAAGATAAAGGGAGGGAAAAGCTTAGCTAAATAAGAAGGTTTTCAGATCCCTCTTGAAGGCATCCACCAAGAGGGTCTCTCTAACCGACCACAGCAGTGAATTCCACAAGTTAGGTGTAGCAGCTGAAAAAGCCCAAGCACCGGATGATTGCAAACTAACCTTGGGAATCACTAGGAGGTCCTCCTTGGATGACTGGATTGGGCAAGATGGGTGGTAGGGCTGCAGGAGGTCCTGCAGATAACCAGGCCCCAAACTGTGTAGGACTTTGCAGGTCAGCAAACTGACATTCAATGTGATCCAACACAAAATAGGAGCCAGTGCAAGGAAGCGCAACACAGGCGTAATATGACATGATCTGGAAAGGTCAGTCAGTAGCCTGGCTGCTGCATTCTGTAACAGTTGTAGGCAGTGAAGATCAACCCCCAGTAGCCCTAGGTAAATGGCATTGCAGTAATCAAGCCATGATGTCACAAAGGCATGAACAAGTGATGGCAGGTCACCCTAGGGAATCAAGGGTTTAATCCTGGCAGTGTTTCTTAGATGGTAAAATCCACTCTGGACCATAACAGGCTCCAAAGTAAAATTATTGTGGTGTCAAGTTTCAGGTCACTATTTATTTATTTATTTATTTATTTATTTATTTATTTATTTATTTATTTATTTATGTCAAAGGTCAGAAATACACCTTTGAGCAGAAATGCTCATTTACAAAGGTTCCTCGTCAGAATAACAATTTTTTTTCACCATGCCAAAGACAGTATTAAAAACTGATTAACAAAGGCTGCTCAATATTGATTCAGTGACATAACCAAACATAATGATTAGCATACATACCGTTTTAGCAGTACAGAGTGAACGAAAGTTAACATTCAACAAGTCAAATAATACAAAGCATAACATAGGCTTTAGGAGCTATAAAAAGGTAGCAGACAATCTGGGCATTGTCAAAGGTTGTCTGTGTGCATTTACAGCACATTGGAATGGAGAAGAGGCAAATGCATAAGGAGACCATATGGTGGGTAAAGTGCTGGCATCATGTGCACGTATAAGAACCATAGGGGGCAGAAGCACCATGATCAGATGGTGCATGGGTTGGGTTGGGTAGGGGTGCTGTTGGCAAGTGACAGTGCATGGGATGGGGTTTCATTAGGAGAAGCAGCTACATTTGGAGCCAGGTAGGAGTAAATTTAGAAATTCCTGTTTGAAAGGACCCAGCTTAGTTGGTGTCTTTTCCATTATCTGAAGTTCATTAAGTCAGCTTGATGCCCTGGATGCAAAGGAGCATTTAACTAGAGCTGCTGGATTTAATGGAACAGCAATTGTACCTATAGTCATGCCCCTGGTTGGGTTAGGATTTAGGGCTGGTTGTAGGAGACCTTGCTGCTGGGGGGTCAGACTCATGAGGGCTTTAATGCCTAGCAAGCAGGCTTGATATTTTATTTTCTCCTGCAGGGGAAGCCAGTTCGTGAGAGAGTAAAGAGTGCAGGTGTGTGTGTGAGTTTGTCAGCCCTAGTTACAAAGCGGCAGGCTTTGCTCAGGACTAACTGGACCCTGTTTAAAATAGTGTCTGTGGCTCTCCCATAGACTGTTAGGCCATAGTCAACTATGGGGAGGATGGAACTTGTAACTGCCACTTTTTTGGCTTCCGGGGTAAGGTTGTGCCTATGACCACCCACTGTGTTCCTATCCCAGTTCTCCACTTGGCCTCCTCTCCAACCCCTGACCTTCCCTGCACTTAAACCTCTTCCACATTTCAACTGTCACTCCTTCCTTTCCCTCATCATCCTGTATCCCCTGCCTGTTCGCCTGTTCACCCACCTGCCCCAACTCTACCTCGAGCTGCCTTCTCCCAACTCCTCATCCCCCACCATTCCTCTCTAATTGACAAGTCCTTCGCTATGTGGCTGCTCCCTAACACCTATCCTGTTTCCCAGCTTAACAGGATGGCTCTCCTGGAGTTAAGCTGTAATTGTTCCTTCTGCAACTGTTTTGGTGTATCTAATTTGAATATTGTTTTATTATATGTTGGTAGATGGCTCTCACAGAGCTCAGCTGTAACAATGTCCCCTATGTTACTGCTTGATGTAATTAACTTTGATGTTTAATGTTTCATTATATGTTTGTATCTTTGTAACTGTTTCTTGAGGTGGCACCATTGTATAAGAGCTCTTGCTCAAAGGTTGTTTCCGAAAAATTAAATAAACAAATAAAAAAATAAATAAAATGTCTATATTGTGCTCCTAGTCTCCTGTTAATGTTGCAGATGATTTGGTCAACATGTGGTGCAAATGTTAGAGTCTGGTCGATGGTGACCCCGAGGTACTGTATCTAACATTTCTACCTGTTCTAGAGGGTCACCCTTACTGTTGAGGATGTTGAGCACCTGTACCTTAGTTCTCTTCTGTACACTTGAGAAGAGCATTGTTTTGATCTTCTTGTAGATGAGCACAAGCTTGTTTTGTTGGAACCAATTCTTGAGGTATGCAAAGTTGCACTGAAGGTCTCGAGTCAGTAAGTCCTGGCAGGGATTACTTGTACAGATGACTGCATCATCTGCGTAAAGTAAGACAGTGGAACTAGGGCAGGCTTTGGGAAAGTTATTGATGAAGAGGCTGAACAAAAGGAGCCCTAGGATGGAGCCTTGTGGCACACCCGATGTGACAGGCCTGGCATTAGAGAGCTCAACATTTATCTTAACCTGTTACAATCTGCCTGAGAGGTAGCTTTTTAACCAGAGCACAGTGTCCACAGAGAGACCTAATGTGGGTAGCTTTGTTAGTAGTAGTGTGCGTTTTACTAAATCCCTTGGTGAGGTGTATGTAGCTAGAGCCCACCAGGTGTCCTTTGTCAAGAGCCTTGCGTAGTATGCTTGTGTATTCGATCACTGCAGTGGAGGTGCTGTGCATTTTATGGAAACTATGTTGTTTTTCACACTGGACATTATACTGGCTGAGGTATGAGATGAGTTGGTCAGATATAATTCTCTCTAGTGCTTTGGACAGTGGGGAGAGAATGGATATAGGCCTGTAGTTTGCTACTAATGTGCAGTCTCCACTTTTATGAACAGGGGTGACCAGGGCACTTTTTCATTCCTTGGGGAACTGTGAGAATCTGATGGAGATGTTAAAAAGTTTAGGCAGGGGAATGGTGAGCTCATCCAGAACCAAGGCAACTAGTTTCATGTCAAGTGAGTCACTTCCCATCCTTGTTTTCCCCAGTACTTGCTTAACATAGTGGACCGTGTCCTTTACCAAGAAAGATTTGAAGTGATATTGTGGCTTACACTGGTCTTTTTGGGTGTCGTTATGGGATACAGTGGTGTCAGTGGATTTGTCTTCAGGGGAAGGTGACACTAAGGTCAGTGAAGGCTTTATTGAATGAATTGGCTATCTCAGTATGGTCGAGTGTGATGCTTCCATTTGAGTTGAGCATTGTTGGTAATGTTTTATCACCCCTACCCAGGAGATCCTTTAGTGATTCCAAGAACACCTTCCCCTTTTCCCAGCAGCTAGTTTGCTCCTCTTTATGAAAGTTAGCCTTAGCCTGTCTGATATTGTTAGTACACCTATTCCTAGCTGCCCTGTATTCCTGCCAGTGTGCCTTCATGCCTGCCTGCCAGATTCCTTGGCTTTGTGCCATAGGTTGTCCCTGTTCCACATTTGATCAAGTAATGATTGTGCAACCCATGTGGCAGAGTTCCCTCAGATGACCCACTTTTTGAAAGGGGCACATTTACCTGCAACGGCATAAAACACAGTTATGAAGTGGTCTAGGGCTGCATCAATGTTGGTGGTGGAATCTAGCTGACTTCAGTTTAGTTGGGCCAAGTATACTTTGAAAGCACTCAGTGCCCCTTTGTGGAGTACCATATTGTAGTTGTTTTGGGAACTGGCGAGGTTAGTTTGGTGGACCAACTACTCGCAATTGATGAGTGGTCACTCAGAACATCAGGCATCACAGTAACCTCCTTCAACCTATCTGGGTGGGTAGTGAGGACCCAGTTTATAAGGGTTGAAGTGCCTGTTTTGTAATTAGTTCCGGTGCTTTCTGTAACAGCTTGTGTAAGGTAAAGATTGTGTATATTTATTTATTTTATCTATTTATTGAGATCTTGGATAACACCTGTGAGTGGATGCTTGTTAAGAGATTCCACATCAGTTACATCAGACAGCAAGGTACAAAGACTTAGAACAGTATACATAGAAGGTACAGAAATCCAAAACATAATGCACTGGGTAAAGTATGCTGATAAACAAATGCAACAGGGAGTGAATACATAGGAAGAGAGAGGGCTGAGGGGACAGTGCATAGAGAACAGATTGAGAAGAGGGTAAGGATAGAGCACAGGGGTGCAAAGGGGGCAGCACCTGGGAGGAGGAAGGGTGGTAGTAGAAGTGCTGCAGCTGGGCAATCCAGACAGGACAGAAGTGGGGATTAAGTGCTGGTGGTAGTCTGCTGCTGTGTGCAGAGTCTTAGTGGGGGCACATACAATTATTCATGTCAATGAGGTCCTGGCACACTCTGTGTTTAAAAGATCCAATCGTTGTATCATCAGAGATGTCGGGAGGTAGTGCATTTGCACAGAGGGGTGAGTGGTGTGAGAACGCACATTGTGCCATGGCAGTGCAGCATCTGGGCACATGGAAAACTTGAGTGGTGGAGCTTCTGGTTTGTCTGGTACTCACAGGCAGAGACAGCAGGTTCTGAACCCCTGTTGGAAGCAGATTTAATGAGACTTTTTTGTTGAGAAAGCAGTTTTGATACCGGATTCTGTCATTCAGTTGAAGTCAGCCAGCCTGAGCATAAAGGTCACAGGTGTGAGTCTTGGTGCACCTGTGAGTAAACAGCAGACTTTGTTTAGAGTAACTGAGATGCGTTGAAAGGCCATGTCAGTTGTTGATCCATAGCCATCCCATAGTCTATGAGGAAGACAACAGAGCTGCTGATTGTCAGGTTCAGTGCTTCGTGAGTTAGACAGTGCTTGTGACAGTAGAGGATCCCAATTCTTGTATTTATAGCTCTTGCAGTGATATCAACATGCTGTGAAAAGGATGGAGAGGAGTCTATTGTTACCCCCAGGTATTTGAAATGAGGGACTAGCTCCAGTGTGGTACCGCTCTCATTCCTTATTGCCAAGGGGTAGTTTTTGAGCTTGTTTTGGGCTGTGGAGTAAAGCATGTCTTAGTCTTTTTATAGTTCATAACCAGCCTTTGCTCTTTAAACCACTTTTTCACTGATGCGAAGCCTCTTTGGAGTTCTGCCTCTAGAAGTTCAGGGTGCAGGTTGCTGGTAAAAATGACTGTGTCATTGGTGTATAGGAGCATATGACAGTGACAAGAGGCAGGGAGATAGTTTAAGAATACACTGACCAGCAAAGGTCCCAGTATTGACCCCTGCGTTACACCAGATCTGACAGGTCGGCTATCAGAGAGGACTTTCCCAGTCCTGACTTGCTGGGAGCAGTGGCTCAAGTAGCTGCTGAACCAGTTCACAGTTTCTGGTGTAAATCCAATGCCAGATACCTGTTCAAGGAGGAGCGCATGATACACCATATCAATTGCCTTTGATAGCTCAATGGTCTAAGGCATTATGGATGAATCCGGTAAATTCGAGTAAGGCCATGATGGTTCTGTGGCCACTCCAGAACCCGTGTTGCTCTGGACATAGAAGTTGGTGTTGGTTAAAATATTCCACTATCTGTTCAGCTACAATCAAATCAAGAGCCTTGTCGAGTGGTGGGAGTAAGGACATCGGTCTGTAGTTATTATGTAATGACCAGTCCCCACTTTTGTATACAGGGGTTACTGTCACAGATTTCCATCATTGGGGGAACTGAGAATGACAGAGGGACAGGTTAATTATTTTGGTTAGTGGTCCTAGGATTTCATCAAGTGCCAGGTGAACAAATTTAAGGACCAGGGAGTCTCCACTGTCCCATGATTTTCTAAGTAACTTTTCAAGATATTTCCTAGCATCTGTTTCAGAGACTTCTTTGAAGCAAAACAGCAGCTAGTTTGGGGGTAGTGCATGCATCCTCTGAATGTACCTTGGGTTAGGGGAATTGAAGAAATCCAACGGGAGCACACTACCTAGGTCAGTGAATGCATGATTCAGTGAGTTGACAATAAGCAGAAGGTCCAAGGTTGGTACACCATCAACAGTGAGCATAGATGGGGCAGTTTTGGGGTCTTTCCCTATGATATTATTAAGGTTGGCCCAGAAAGACTTGCTGCTGTTCTATGAGTTAGTGAGGGCTTCTTTGTAATATGTACTTTTTGCATAGTGGATTGCTTTCTTACAGTCATTGCAGGCCTTTTATATCATTAAATGTTTGCTGCAGTGCCCTGCGCTCGTGCTTTTTGCCAGATATGATCTCTTGAGGCAAGTTGCTCCAAAAGTTTAGGGGTAATCCTGGGGTTAAAAGGCCCTTTGGCTTTTCTTGTTGTGACTGGTGTGTGTTAGACACAGACAGTGCTGAATCTTGATATGAAGAGGTCCAGGGCCATGTCCACATCATTTGTTTCATTCAGGTCCATCCAGTCTAGAAGTTTTAGGTCTAACATTACCTGTGGGAGGTGGCCTTTTAGGAGCAGACAGTTTTTTATGATGCTGGTTGGGGGGGGGTTGCAGTAATTTTTGTTCCAGATGTATTTGACAGGGGAGTGGTCACTCAAAGAGACTGGAAGAACAGTGAGATCAGTGATATGTGCAGGATGGTTGGTGAGTACCCAATTAAGCAGGGTGCTGGTGCTGGCCTCGTAGCTGACTCAAGTTGGAGTCTCTGCCATTTGGGAGAAATGGATTGCAGATAGCGTATCCTCGATCTGGGTGGAGGCAAGCGAGATCCAATTGATATTAAAGTTTCCTTGCAGTACGATTTCAATATTTAGGCTCAGAGTACTAATGTAATCCAACAGTTTGCTGGTGCCGGGCCTGGTCAGTTTTGGTGGTATATATATTGAGAGCAGAGTAAGCACTCTATTGTTTGCTTCTAAGAGCAGTTTAATAGCCAGTGCTTGAAGGTTGTCACTGCTGCGGGGTGTAAGACATGCCCCTGGAGAGAGTCTTTGGTGTAAATGACACAGCTGCCACCTCTTTTTGAGTGGCGGACCTGTCTGAACAAGGCGTAACCAGGCAGTACAATGACAGTGCCTGGTATCTTTCAGGATAGCCAGGTTTCCATGACAGATAACACATCAGGGTTATGATGAGAGACCCAGACCTTAAGGTTGTCCATCTTGGGGAGGAGGCTGCAGATGTTTAATGAGGTGAGCGCAAGTCCTGTGGATTTTCGTGGTTGAGCGCTGGGGTCGTGTGGTGGATCAGGGTTGGGGTGCACATTGCCTGATATCAGGAGTAGAAGTAGGAGTAGATGAAGTAGTTGTTCCAGTATAAGTTTTTCATTTAGAGTCTGCTGCCTTTTACTGGGTGTTCATGCTTTCATGTTATCAATGTGGGTTACAAAACCATTGAGGAGTGGTACCATTAGCTAAGTATGCCAGACCAGCAATCCTAGATGGCAGTTGCTGGATGTAGTGGGTTTCATCAAGGTAAGAAGAGGTCACTGTTCCATACACATTTAGTACCACCCCCTCATGGGTAGCTTGAGAAGATTTGATGTGTGCATTACAAAGACCGAAGTTGGTGATAAGGTTGAATACAATGAGGCACTGTATGGTCCCAGTAGAAATGGGAGACATTGTTGGTGCACAGAGAGGCCGTGTATTCGATAGAGGGGTAAGGCAACGGGTGAGGCTTACTCCCGCATATTAATCACAGAAATCATTAGTCTGGTTGATGATTAAAGTAGGAGCTGGGTACAGTGAGTAAGATACACTTTTCTAAAGTGGTTCAGAAGGATGAATGTTCCTGGTGGCAGAGGTGTATAGGATGCAAATAGGGATGCAAACATTTAGTAAATTACAGGAGCAGCACGTGACCCCTGGAGCAGTATATAAGTAAGTATCCAGAAAGGGTAGGTGGATGGGAAGCTGGCACGCAGTGTCGGCGGGAACAACTGAAGCTGGTATTCCTTTTGAAGGTAGAGCCAATTCAGGGATTCCCACGGGAGCTTGCAGGTGGTGGCAGCCAAGGAAGACTAAAGCTGCACTACAGAAGCACTCGGTTAGTCTTGCTGGGTATTTGGGCAGAAGGGTCCTGGTGGGGGGGGTGAATCAAGGCTTCCCCACAGAGCTGGCGGAAAGAGCGGGGGGGGGGCTGCTCTGCTGGAGAACCCAAGCAGGGTAGCAGGAATCTGATGAGAGAAGGGAGAAGAAGTAGTTAAGTAGGGCTCAGAGGGGGTTGAGCAGTTGGGCAGGAGCTGGCAGCAGACAGCCAGCAGGGTCCCAGAACAATGGAGGGATTAGGTTAAGTGGTGTGTGAGAGCAGATGTCTAACAGCAGGGAGGAGGAGAGAAAGTTAAGCTGGGAGGACAGAAGTCAAGAGCAGAGAGGAGTTGAGAAAGGGGCTAGGTTTCGGTCAGCACCGTTTTATCCAAGGCTGACATCTGCTAGTCTGTAAGAGGGTAGAGTAAGGAGAGTATCAGGTAGGGCCAGGAGAGGAGAGGAGAGGTATGAGAGCAAGAAAACAGTTTTCAGTCAAAAATGAAGTTAAAGCACTGAGCAGCTACCGCCGGGTGTATATTTCCTCTAACACAGTGATTTATGCAGTTAAAGAAGTGCCAAGCAGCTGTCACAGGGTGAGAACAGTCCTTTTTAAAATTAGCTTACACAGAGAATCTATGCTGGCATTTTAAACAAGTTGGAACAGTTTAGAATTTTTTTTTTTAAATCAGGCTAACCCTCTAAAACTGGCTAACAATCAATTCAGTGGTCTTAACAGTTTTAACATTCAGGAAGAAGGGCAGAGCAAGAGAGTTCAGCAAGGATAGTAAGGGGAACCAATCAGCAGGTGGCTGTGGAAACAAAGAGACAATCAGAAAACCCTCAAGGCACAGTTCATTCAATGAGCAGTCCTAGGTGCCCAGCACCAAATGGTTCAGCAGAATTCAAAAGTTAGGTGTGGGGAGAGTTGCCTTCGATCCAACTGAAGCTGGTATTTCTTCTGAGGGGAGGGGCTAATCAGGTCTTCCACCAGGAGCTTGCAGGCAGCGGTGGCCAAGGCAGAGTGAAGCCATGCTATAGAAGTGCCCAGTTAGTTTTGCCAGGTATTCAAGCAGGAGGGTCCTGGTGGGGAGAGCTGAATCAAGGCATCCCTATGGAGCTGGTGATGAGAGCGGGGGGGGGGGCTGCTCTGCTGGGGAGCCCAAGCACTGGCTAGCAGGAAGGTATTTTTTCTTTGTCACCTGTGCTAGATTTTGCCTTCCAATTGACATTAAAATTATCCAATGCTACAGTTTCTCAGTTCTGGCTTACTTGCTTGTAATACAAGGCAAAAGAGTCTAGTCTAACTTGTTGTTTTCCTGGGGAAATGTAAATGGTCATAAGGGTCAGGTTCTTCCTCCCATTCCCTAATATTAGGTGTACTGCTAGGCACTCACAGCTATCATTGGTCCCATTAAGGGTGATTTTATAACATTGCAAGATGTTTCGTAGGTATACTAAGCATCCACCTCCCCATTTACCTATATGGTCTAACTGAAAGTGGTTATACCCTTGTAAGGAGACAGAGATGTCAGGGGGTTTAGAGGATAGCCATGTCTCAGTGAGTGAGATGATGTAAGGCTGGTTTTGCCATACCCAAGCTTTAAACTGAGCCATCTTTGGTAGGAGGCTGCCAATGTTCAGAGAGGCACTTTTTAAGGTAACCTGGGGAGCCTTGGCTGAGTTCACCCCTTGGGGTGGACCAGGGCTGGGGTGGATGTTACCCAATCTTAGTAATAGGATCTGCAGCACCAGTCTGAGAAACTACCACCATTGCTGGTGCCTTCATTGTTTTAAGGTACACTGCTGTGGGCTAGGGCTCCTAGGAGGTTTAGCCCATATAGTGGTAATGGCAGGGGTGCTGTCCCCAGTCAGTGACTTGGAAGGGCTAGTTATAGTTGAGCAGCAGAGGGGGCTTGTCTGCAGCTCACTTGCAATAGTAATTCCACACTCTGAGCTCCCAAGGAAAAGTTTTTACTTGGGGGTTTATTTTGTTATTGATTGTTAGATCAACGTGCCACCTAACCCCTGTCTCTTGGGGTGACAGGATAGCGAGGAGTATCACTGCTATGAGGGTCCAGACAAGTGGGGGTTTCCCGATATGGGTGTACATGATAACTAATTGCATCCCTGGAAAGTTAGAGGATGGAGAGATGTTGCAGTATAAGGCTGTAGTGAGATGAAAGTAGTGGTGGGCAAAATGACCAAAATTCACTCTGTGAAGTGCTTCACAGAGTACCGTATAATCTGTGAAGTACTCAGTAACACGAAGTGGTGTACTTCGAGTCATAATGGGGATGCAGAGTCCATTGAAATCAATGACTTTGCGTTATGCCGCCATCCCCAAACCACTTCTCCACTAATTTTAAGGCAAAGTACATTGAAATCAATGTACTTTGTCTCACTTCGCCTTGTTTTTGAGCTCCAAAGGTGATTTTTGTAGTGCTTCATGGGATTGCAGGTCACATGGGCTCTAGATTGTTCTGCACAGCCTCAGTTCTGTGTAGTGGAAGATGGAGACAGTTTCCTCTCAGAGTTCTGTGATTCAAATCCTCTAAAAGCTGTTAAAAAAGCATTTTTTAGCTATTTCTTTTGCTCACAATTTAGTACATCGATTGTAGGAAACCCTCCTGTGCTCATATTATCATGTGTTTATTGTTTGTGTGTGGATTTTAATGTTAATTTAGAACAGTCACTCTGTGTACTGTGAAGTGTGTTTTGGGGAAGGGGTATATCTGTGGTGTAGGTAGATTACCTGAGAGAAACAGGCAATCTTTCTGTTGTGGTTATATTTTTCTTGTATAACTGTGTTAATGTACACAGTAATATTTTCAGTGATTCTTGACATTTTTTTGCTGATTGTTGTGGTGCAGCAGTGTATAATTTCAGTTTGTTTAAAACATTTGGTTATATTGCTAAAGGTTTTCAATTTGCTACTCATTACTTGTAGTGTGTTTGCAATGTGTGCCATTAAATCAGACACCTTTTATTGTGCCACAGAGTAATTGCAGCAGTGTGAACCTGCTATCCACTGCACCTGCATTAATTTTTTGTACTGCTTTGTGGTATCTTTACTGGTAGTGGACTGTTACTGCCATGCACTACCCCTCCAACAGGCAAAAGACATTATTTTCCAGATTTGGATTTGTGGCTTGTGAGCACTGGTTAGCTATTGTTGTACCTTTGCATCTGCATCTCTTGAGTGTGTAGCACAATCTTAATCTGTCTGTGCATTTGCAGTACACCATTAATTCTGGGAGACTTTGCACATTTTGTTACCCTCTCATTTCACTTCATTGGCACTGGGGAATTTTCTGGATGCAAGACAGTAGCATTTTGGGATGCACATTAATTCTGGTGACTGTGTGTGACCACTGCACACATAACGGCATGCACCATTAATTCTGGGAGACTTTGCATTTCTTGTTACGCTCTCATTTCACTTTCTCAGCACTGGGGAATTTTCTGGACATAAGACAGTAGCATTTTGGGGATGCACATTAATTCTGGTGACTGTGTGTGACCTTTGCATGCATGACGGAGTGCACCATTAATTCTGGGAGACTTTGCATTTTTTGTTACCATCTCATTTCACTTCATCAGCACTGGGGAACTTTCTGGACACAAGTCAGTAGCATTTTGGGGATGCAAATTAATTCTGGTGACTATGTGTGACCACTGTGCCCATGAATGAGTGTGCCATTAATTCTAGGAGACTTTACACTTCTTGTTACGCTCTCATTTCACTTCATCAGCACTGGGGAATTTTCTGGACACAAGACAGTAGCATTTTGGGAATGCACATTCATTCTGGTGACTGTGTGTGACTACTGCATGTGTGATGTCTGAGTGTGCCTTTAATTCTGGGAGACTTTACATTTCTTATGCTCTCATTTCACTTTGTCAGCACTGGGGAGTTTTCTGGACACAAGACATGAGCATTTTGGGGATGCACATTAATTCTGGTGACTGTGTTTGTGAAGGACTGCCGAAATTGTTGTCACTTCACCTTACTTTGCATTAAGGCAGAATGACAATGCGAAGTAATAATTACACGTCAAAGTGAGCCTTTTGTATTGGTCACTTCACATAGTGGAGAGACAATGAAAAGTGGCCACTTCATGGGCACTTTGCAGGCAAAATTTAAATCCACTACATCTCTAAATGAAAGGTGGGTGCCTGACCTAAATTAGATACAGTTGGGTGAAGTAGTGCCAACTGACATTAGACAGATGAGCAGGTGGGGGATATTTTGAGTCATGAACCATGAATAATAATCATGGACATCACTATGCACTATCCTATCTTTTTGCAATACACCAACTAACCACTAGAGCTCACAGATTTAATGACTTGTGGAAACACTTGCATGTGCAGCATTGTTTCTGTACAATGCCACCTGCTGACTCTTTAACAACTCCAAGATAACAATGTATATTTTGATATTTGAAAACAGTTGCACCATGTGAAGACAAGCCTTACGACTAGTTGCATCTTAGGTGACTGTGAAAGATGTACCTGGATATCTTTAGTCATGATGGAGCATGATGCTGGGCATCATTGTCACATGAAGCTAGTGCAGGTTGAATCAGTGGTGCTAAGCACTTTGAGAAAGTTAAATTCCACAAGTGGAATTCTAATGGCATTACCTAGTATGCATTCATGAATTGCTGAGCACATTTTGATTGGCCAACCCAGTGTCAGCATAACAGTATTACTGCACTGGGGGTGAGCACGCCACTGTCTTCATCTAAGGATTTTTTTTGGGGGGTGGGCCACCTGGAGGGAAAGGAGTTTGGACAAGCAGCACCAGGTGGCACCCTGGTCTACTTTTATAAAATTCAACAGTATGCTGAATCAGGTGCACAGTAGGGAGGGCTGGCAGAGCTGGGAAAGAAAATGATGTCTGATAGATAGATAGATAGATAGATAGATAGATAGATAGATAGATAGAGATTGTGAACACCAGCTCACTGATGCAACTGAAACCGACAGTACAGCTCCAGCTGTGGCTTCAAAAGGCAGGAAAATTCCACTGTTCTCATACAGAGAACATTGGTGACTGGCTCTTCTTGCAAAGCTGGCACCCTGGATTTTAGGGTGTCATGAAATTGTATTTCTGGAGTTTTTTTTGTTTGTTTTTTAACAAATGCCAGAATCTTACAAAACAGGTCCTGTCTAGCTAGGCTCAGATGTTGTTTTTTTTATAACATTTTTATGTATTTTATATGTTTTTTTAGTTTAGGGAATCAAGAAGTCAGCTGTCATGACACAAAAAAATGTTGCGTTGTGAGAAGCAAGTGGAGAGAAAGAAAAAAACGTTTCCAAAACAGATTTATTTTGTGTCGTGTCAGAGGGTTAACCAAAAGCCCTATTGAAAATCCTTGTAACTCTAGAACCATTTAATATTTTTTCACAAAATCTTCAAAAGGCACTGTCTTGGCACAGACCACTTCTACCTTGAACATCTTGGAAAAAAACACTTCCATTCCACCTAGGCAGTAGCTAGTAGCAAAAAAAACCAAAACATTTTTATAGAAAAAATAATAGACATCTATAGAAAAACAACATATGCATATCTGAGAATCTGCACAAGTTGCCATCACAAAACTTTCCAAATATTTAGAACTTGTCTGCTAGAAAATCAATCAATCAATCAATCAAATTCTTTATTTATCCAGGCAAACACCTTTGAGCAAGCTCATTTACAAGGTGGATCTGAATTACACAATTCAGGTAATAATGCATTTATATACAGACAAATAGACAGCAAGAGTACAACAGGACAGGTAGGCCTGCAATAGACAGGATAAGTAAAAATACATTTGAGTTCAGGTAAAAGACAGTCGGTAAGGGTATACATAACAATAGGGTAGCAAGTCAGTAAAAATGTATACCAGATACAATATACATGGTTTAGTATTCCTGTAAGGTAAAGGCATTATAGTCCAGCGAAGAGATTAGTTGAAGTGGATGATACAAGCAAAGAGACATACATAGTCAGTTTAAAAAGACCTGGGCGTATCAAGGGGGAGACGTGTGTTGGGAGAAGTGGGCAACCAGTGGGGGGGGGATCTGGAACTGGGATAATATTAGGAGCGAAGGAATGAGATGCTGTGGGTATACAAGGAATAGGTGGTTGAGGGACGGTGAGATTTAGAGCGGTAGATAAGTAAGTGGCTCAGGGACAAGTTATGCACTGAAACAAGAAGGAAGGAGGGTAGGAAAAGCAGGGAGGATGTGGAAGAGGGTGTAAGTAAGCTAGGATCATGGGAAGAAGTTGCAGGCTTCTGTAATGTATTTTGAGTATATGGTCTTAAACACAATGAGACTAACAGGAGTCCTCAGTTTCAGTGATTTCTGTAGCAGATTCCAGAGCTAGGATCATTGGAAGCAGTTGCAGGCTTCTGTAATGTATTTTGAGTATAAGGTCTTAAACCCAGTAATACTAACAAGAATCCTCGGTTTCAGTCATTTCTGTAGCACATTCCAGAGTGACGGTAGAACAAATTCTATGGCAGCTCTCCCTAAATGTGTTAGGGCATTGGGCACTTTCAGAGAAATCAGTGAACAGCTTCTTATGGCATAGGTTCCAGGCATAGTGAGTCAGGCAATCAACAGTGTACTGTGGAAGTTTGCCAGTGATAGCTCTGTATGTCCAGAGAGCCACATTTTTATTTCGTCTGTAGTGTAGGGAGGTCCAACCTACGGCCACATATAAAGAGCAGTGATGGGTGGAGAAGGGGAGACCAGTGATGAAGCACAGGGCTCTGTGGTAAAGTATGTCCACTTTACCGAGGTATGAAGTAGCACATTGGCTGTATATAAAGTTGGTGTAATCAATTAGGGAAAGGAATGTAGACTGAACTAGCTGTCTCTTGGCCTCTGTAGTTAGTAGGCGGTTTAACCTGAAGACGAGACCTAGTCTCTGCCTCAGTTTTTTTAACAAATCCTCCAGGTGGTCTGCAAAGGAGAGTTTGAAGTCTAGCCAGACCCTCAGGTATTTGAATTTCTGCACAAATTCCAGGGTTTCTCCTAGGAGGGTGGTGATGGGGGATAAAGCAGGGTAGGCTACATGGTTAATAGGTGAAAATAACATCGCCATTGTCTTTTTGGCATTAAGTAACAATTTTTTACTAAGGAGCTGGTATTGAAGTATGTTGAAGTCAGCTTGCAGGTCGCTACAGGCAGTTTCAGGAGTTGTACGGCTTAGGTAGATCACTGTATCATCTGCGAACAGATGAATTTTCACCTCATTGATACCTGAGTCTATATTGTTGATCTAGATGGCAAATAGTAGTAGCCCCAGCATGGATCTCTGCGGGATGCCTCTTTTTAACAGATTTGAGGGGGAGAGTTCACCTTCAGCCGTGACCTGTTGGTGCCTATCAGAAAGATAGTTGTGGAACCAACGCAAGGAGGTAGAATCTAGACCAATAGCTTTTAATGAAGAAAGAAGAAGGCTGTAGTCATCAGTGTTGAAGGCCTTACTTAGGTCTAGAAAAATGGCACAGACAAATTTTGTGTGCTCTACTGCATGCTGCCAGTCATTTGTCACCTTGGCTACGCCTATGATTGTACTATGTTCAGTTCTGAAACCAGATTGCATTGGTTTTAGCAGGTTAGTATCATCTATAAAAGATTTCAGCTGGGCATTCACGATTTTCTTCCAGAAGTTTTGATAGTACCGGGAGAAGGGAGATGGGCCTGTAGTTGTTTAGATCACAGGGGTCTCCAGATATAAACAACGAAATAACATGTGTGGTCCTCCACAGTTTGGGGAGGATCCCTTGAGAAAGGGACAAGTTAAATAGATGCATAATAGGTACGGCCAGGACATGATAAGCAATCTTTAGGTAGTATGGATCGAAGGTGTCAGCGCCAGCACTTTTTCTGGTGTCCAACTGGAGGAGGAAATCTTTGACCTTTTTTAGTGAGGCAGGAGAGAATGAAAAGACTGCATCTGAGGGACTAGATTCTGAAGGTTGCATGGTAAGCTGGTAGCGTAGGTTACATGAAGGTGAGTTATCAAGAGCTAGCCCTGCAGTAGCAAAGTGATTGTTGAAGGCCTGTAGTATCTCTTTATTGTTGTTGTTTGTTACATTGTCAGAAATAATTTTTGAGGGGAGAGTGTTTCCTGTGGTATTACCAAAAAGCTCTTTTATTGTGGACCAGAGCATGGTAGGGCAGTTGGAGGCAGTGTTGAGTTCAGAGCGATAGACGTTGGACTTGGTTTCCCAAATTAGCTTTGTACAATGGTTTCTGGCTGTTCTGAAAATATGTCAGTCTTTGGCTTTATGGGATTTGTGTGCTAGCTTCCAGAGCTTGTCTCTTTTTAATAGTGCTGACTTGATGTCTGCTGTAAACCAACGGCACTTTCTAGCCTTTATGTGGGTTTTGACTAAGGGTGCATGGGTGTTAAGAGTGCTGGATACAATTTAATGGAAAATGGCATATGCTGTTTCTACTGATTTGGCTAAATAAAAGGACTGCCAAAGCAGGGAGGCTTTCAGGTCTTTGATATATGCAAGCAGGTCAAAATTCCATTTTGACCTTTTGGTAGAGAACATTGCTGAGGCTGTTGGTTTAGGGATGCTCTTATGCCAGAAATAAAACAATGATCACTAACATGGGCAAAAAAGATCCCAGCATGGGAGAAGAAATGGGGTTTGCTTGCTAGAAGTACATCTAATAGTGTACTTTTCGTAGGGTTTTTCTTATTGATACACGTAGGTTCATTAATAAGTAGAGTGAAACCATAAGAGTCACAGAAGGATTTAAGTGGAAGAGATGCGCGTGACAGCCAGTAGTAGTTAAGGTCCCCTAATATAATTGTTTCCATTGTGTCAGTACTCATAGTAGATGATAGGTGGGACAGGAGCTGTGAACCCGAGGATGGGGATCTATAACATCCTATGACACAGAGAGCCATTGATGCAGATATTTTGATTTTTAAGGACAGAAATTCAAAAGCATTGACAATTGATGTAGTGTCGAGGGTAGCGACCGTAAACTTGTCCTTAACATAGATAGCTACACCACCACCTCTGGTTAGTCTATGCATGCCAAATTTCAGGCATTTTCACTGAACTCTGCCAGTGCTATTAAGGTGCAAAGTTAGGAATTTAACATTGAACTAGTCTTGCAACCCTAACTATACTGGCACTACTGCACCAGTATAATAACTTAAGAGGGTGACTGGCAGAATCTGAGAATCCTGACAACTTTAAGCTATAACTTCTGATTGACTATGTAATGAAACAGTATGTGGAGCTCATCTGTTTATTTGTTTTTGGTTATTTTTAATTAAATCAAATTGGTTGTTAATTCAGAGAGATTTATGTGCTACTACTGGTATAAATGAGACAGTTCCCACTATTGCCATTCGGCAACCTGACTTGGGATGACAACCTGAATATTTGCTTAGCTGCACTCATAGGCCAGTGTCCTATTTTTCTACCCCACTGCTTGCCTCAGTTCCTGGAGGGTTAGGGTTGCCAAGCCAAATGTCCAAACCACATTTATTGGCACACCAAACTGGATCATCATCTGGTCTAGTACTGACCATCATTATGAACCGAAACAAAATTACACCAGGTACAGCTAGAGGGAAGAAGGAGCACAGGATAAAGAGCACATTACCATGCACTTCGCAAACCAAAGCTAACCAATATATAGTCAAAAATATCACATTAATCAGTGCTGTTTTTGATTGGTGTCCACACAGTGTGGTAAAAAGACCTTTCAGAAAGCATATTAGCATGAAACATGTTGGCTATTGGTAGTTGTGGGGGACTGGTCTGCAGCCATGGGATCTGATACAAGTGCTGTTTTCAACTTTTATGCCGTGTTATGATGCAATAAGATTGTCAAGTTGTAACTGTTTGCCACACTGCATGGACCACAATAAAGTACCTACAATGTTTAAGGTAACGCGTTTACCTTAGACAATTACCTGGAGTCATAATAATGGCCCAAAGCTACATGGCGCATAACTACATCTATGAATTACTTATTCCTGTGCACTTGCATGGTGTCCCCCAAGGGATCCTCAAGGGTGCAAACTAATAAAGAAAGCAGGGTGGTAGAGATACAGGCAAAAAGGAATGGGAGCATTGAAAGATATGGGAGAAGGAGGGAGGGCAAAAAAAAGGAGGTCAACAAATGGAGTGGAAACAAAATCTGGGAGGCCATGTATGTCAATGCTAGAAGTCTAGGAAATAAGATTCTGGACCCAGAGGCCACAATGGCAGAGGCCAACCTAAATGTTGTGGCCATTATAGAGTCATGCTGCATTGAAAACCATGACTGGACCATGACCATGCCAGGCTATACTCTGTTCAATAAGGACTGGGTGGAAAGAAAAGGAGATGATGTGGTGCTTTATGCGCAGGAAAGCATAATGGTGGTGGACATCTAGGGAATACAGGAGGAGGCAGAGGTACTATGGGTCACCCTGGAGATGAGGAATGGAGTCACTGTTTGCACTAGAGTGATCTACAGACCTCCATCACAGTGGGAGTAATTAGATAAGGTATTGGTGGAAGCCATTTCCAAGAGGGCAGAAAAGAGGGAGGTGCTGCTTGTGGAGCTTCAAACTGCAATAAGTAGATAGAGCATTTCAGCAGTGGCTACAGCTAGAAGAAGGGATATCCTGGACTTTCTGCAGGGGGCATTCCTCAGACAACTAGTCAGTGAACCTACTCATTACTGGACCTGGTACTCACTAACAGGGACAGTGTTGCAGACATCAAGGTAGGAGTTCACTTGGGGACCAGTGATCACCGTATGGTGTGGTTCAATATAAGGACAGCTGCAGAATCAAATCACACAAGGGCAAGCATCCTGGACTTCAGGAGGGCAGGTTTTATAAAGGTGGCTGAATGCCTCCAGGATGACCTGGCAGGGGGGATGGCCTGAGTTGGGTGGAGGAACAGTGGGTGAAGATAAAAGAGAGCATAGTAAAGGTAACAAACCTCTGGATGAAGCAAGTGAGCAAGAGTAAAAAGAGACCACTACGGTTCTCGAAAGAGGTAACTGCAAAGGTAAAGGCAAAAAGGGTAGCATGCTAAAGGTATAAGAAGACACAGAGGGAGGAGGATAGGGAGGTGAGTCAGTGGAAACAGGAAAGAGGGGAAAACAGTAAGGTGTGCAAAGGTGCAAACTGAAGAGAGAATAGTCCAGGAGCTACAAAAGGGGACAAGACATTTTTTAGGCATCTAAGTGAAACGAGGATGACCAGGGGTTATTAGATTAAAAAGGGAATAGGAGAGGGGAGACTGTGCAGTGAAGAACCAGGAAAGGGCAACCATCTTGAACAAATACTTTTATTCAGTGTCCATAGTGGAAGGAGACAGGAAGGGGCCACACAGTAACAGAAGCTTTGGATGGAAGAAGGAGGAGGTACACAGGCCGTTCAGCGAAACTATTACAGTGAACACGTTGATGCCAACAACATTGACAATTCACTATAATAGTCCACCCGGGACCCCAGCACTCTTTCCCCTGGTCATGTACCCCTTCCCCAAATCAACACAGTTGATAATCCATATGTTCAGGGGGTGCAGGGGCAGAGCCCCCTGCATGGGGGGTTCGGGGGTGAAGCCCCCATAGAAAAGTAACTGGTTCTCCTGCTGGGTTTATGTCAAGTGCAACTTGTGGCTCACATAACTATCACAGGATGCTGGTTGACAAAAAATCTTGTCGAACCAGCATCATAGATCCAAAGGAGGACACTAGTCCTTTTTTGGAGGTTAGAGTCCTGAAGGGACTTGCTAATTTGAAGGTGGACAAAGCAGTGGGGTCAGATGTGGAGAATCCAAGAGTATTGAGGGAGCTCAGTAAAATACTGGCTGCACCTCTAACAGTTTTATTTACAGCTCACTGGAAACAGGAGTGGTTCTGGAGGACTGAATGAAGGCACATGCTGCCCCACTAAAAAAAAAGTGGTATCAGGCAGGTTCTGGCAGTTAAGGGCCAGTCAGCTTGACATTGGTCATAGGAAAGTTAATAGAATCACTGCTGAAGGAAAGGATTATGAAATGTACTGAATCCAGAGGGTTACAAGACCCAGGGCAGCATGGTTTCACAGTGGAAAGGTCATGTCAAATAAACATGATTGATTTGATAGGGTGATCAAGGAACTAGATCAGTGTGGTGTGGTGGACATGGCCTACAAGATTTCAGTAAGGCCTTTGAACTGTTCCACATAGGAGACTAGTAAGCAAGCTGGGTAGCTTAGGAGTGGGTCCAAAGGTGGTAAACGGGGTAAGAAATTGGGTAGGAAATATGTGACAGAGTGTGATGGTAAATGGAATTCACTCCGAGGAAGGGAGAGTGACCAGCAGGGTGCCTCAGGGATGGGACCAGTCCTCTTTAATGTCTTTATAAGTGACATTACAGAACAGTTGGAAGGGAAGGCCTGCCTCTTTGTAGATGACACCAAACTCTGCTAATAGGCTGGACACTCCATTGGAGGTGGAAAGAATGAGCAGAGACCTAAGAAAACTAGAAGAGTGGTCTAGGGTATGGCTGCTGGGTTTCAAAGCAAAAAAGTGCAAAGTAATGTATGTAAGCGACACAAACACAGAGGCAGAGTACAAAATGGGTGAAGTGACATTTGTGACCACCAAGCACGAAAGAGACCTTGTGGTAATCATACAGAATGACCTAAAGGTGGCCAGGTAGTGAGACAAGGCAGCAAGGAGGGCTAGTGGGATACTGGGGTGCATAGGGGAGGTGTCACCAGCAGAAAGAGGGAGGCAGTTTTGCCTCTGTACTGACTGCTGTTAAGACCCTACCTAGAATAATGGGTCCAGTTCTTTGGACCACATCTCTGGATAGACATAGATTGGAGGTGGTCCAGAGGAAAGCAACAAAAATGGTGCAGGGTTTGCATCAAAGGCCCTGTGAGGAGAGACTAAAGGACCTCAATAAGTACACCCTGGAACAGAGGAGGGAGAGGGGGGGATATGATAGAGATCTTTAAATACTTCATGGGGGTAAATAAGGTACAGGAGGTAAGTGTTTTGTATTTTTCAGAAGAAAAGGCGCTCTAGAACAAGGGGACATGCTATGAAGCTGGACAGGACGGGGGTAGATTCGGTAGAGATCTGAGGAAGTACTTCTTCACAGAAAGAGTGGTGGATTCCTGTAACAGCCTTCCAATGGAGTCAGTGGGAGCAAAAACAGCGGTGAAGTTCATAAATGCATGGGATAAGCATGAAGGAATCACAGTTGGAAGGAGGGGTAGAGAGAAAGAGCTGTAGATTGGCCACTGTCTGCAGTAATAGTGCAGGTAGGGAGAAATGGGCAGACTGGTTGGGCCAAGCAGTTCTTATCTTGTCAAATTCTATGTATCTATGCCACTATGTTTCTATGTCTTGCAGTCAAGAGGTTAATCTGGTACTGATTCTTTTTCAAACACTCTGTTCTTGTCTAGCTCAAGCACTGCTACTTACAGGGTATAGCATGTAACTCCGTCCATTATACTTTTTTTCTACTGCATTCTTCTTTTGTGTACTGTAATGGTCTCCATATTCACTATCTCCCTTTCATAATTAGAAAATGTGTCTGGGATTTTCAATGAGCACTATAGACTTCCACATTCTGTATGAGCACATCTTAAAAGAAGTATGCAGGAGACTAATTAATTTTGCTAAACATCAGCGCTCTGATGACCATTCAAAATGTTTTCCAGAAACTTAAAAGCATTGTGAAATGTTTCAATTATTATAAATGAAGGGTTCATTGTTATTATAAATGAAGGGTTTACTGCATTCAGTTTACTTAAATGGAAGCACTGCCCAGCTCATTATAAAGAGTACACTGTCCTCTAAGTATCAAAAATAAACAAATTATGCCTGCATTGTGCTCATCCCTTCCATTTTATAATCACAAAGGCATCCTAGACTTTTAGGTATTTTTCTACCAGTCACTATCAAAGTTAAACCATTTGGAACATAACAATATATGAAATTAAAGGGACACTCTCTGCCTCATTTGGACAAGTTTATTTTCTTAGTGATTAAAACAGGGGTTGAGGGTATTATTTACAACAAAATTTACATCCGAGTCTTCTGTAAGGCAAAAGTTTGGCTTTTCTAATTTTCAGAAAAGATATGTCTCCTCTGTTTGGCCCATTTGTGATCTAGCAGGTGACTTTAGTTCAGTGTTGACACAAAACTGGTCAAGGTTGTGAACTTTCTTTAAAAACCCTTGCTATGCCGCAGGCTGATATATCAGTCCAGAATTCTTATACGTTCTAATTCTGTTTGCAGCATAAGGGTTAAGATGTGTACAAATTCAGGAAGATTTGAATGGGATGGATAATTGGTGGGTCTACTACTGGAACCTCATGTCCAGTGTGGACAAATGCAAGTTATTAGGCTCATAGAGCTGCTGTCACATACTTTATTAGCTTGAACCAGTCATCTATGATGTTAAAATCAAGGTGTGCAGTGTAATCGCATCATTTTCATACTAAAAACTGCCTGTTTATTCAAATATTTATTAGGGTTGGGCAAAATTTGTGAATTCCGCTTTTGAAATTGTAGAAAAGTTCGCTGAAGTTTTTGAACTTTCGCCATCTGTGAAAATGGGGTTTTCCATGGATTTTCACCCATTTCCGCAGACTAATACATCTAAACTGCGGAATTTATTCCATCCATAGTTTATATGTATATTTGAAAAAAAAAATTCCCCCCTCATGTCTAGTACGATGCCCTTCCCCCTCCCGCCGATTGGGGGCCCAAAGTAAAGAAATTCCTGGTGGCTAGTGGTCCCACCCCCAGGTCTCCCACTGGCCGATCATGGGTCTCCTCACAAAACCTGTCCCACTCACTGGTATCTAGTGAACCCCCCTCCATATGATCCCACCCCTTAATACAATTAGTCCTCTGATTCCTTCCTCCATCCTTTCATCGTCCTAATTGAAATTATTCCTGGTGTCTAGTGGACCCCCCCTCCCTATCCCTATTCCCCCATTCCCTGAAAAAAAAGAAAAGAAATCTTCTTCATTTATTGATTTTATTCCCCCACTCCCTGGTGTCTAGTGGACCCCCACCCTCCCACCCGACAGTAAGTGAAGACCACACCCCAAGCTCCCCCCACCTCGTCCCCCCAAGTGGGCCAATGGTGCAGCCCTCCTCTTTCCTCCACAGTCAGTGGCCCATTGAGCTGCTGTCAATATGAATGAGTGCATGCTTGCTTGCACAAGCACGTGATCATTCATTGCAGCTTCCAGTCATCTTTTGCAAATTTTCAGGGTTAGAGCAGGGCAGGGGGCTGTTCCGGTTGCCCATGGGTTTAGAGGATGAGGGAACGGTGTTGTAGACCCCAGAGAGGCCTTGAAGGCCACCTTGTATGTAGTTTAACACTTTTTAGTCTACCCACCCACCATAGTCACCATATGCTCAGTAGGATTACTGACACAGCCCTCCTCATAATTGAGGATTCATTTGTTTTCTTTCCCAAACTTGGGCAGATGCTAGTTCACAGCACAGCCTTGTAGGCTGCTTTATGTATATTTGTATGCTTCATTAGTACCCCCCCCCACCCAATCACCATATCCACCCTTGGTGGTCCTGTATCTAAAAGAACTATAGTTTTCATCCAGTTTATGTCCTCTGCCAGCATTTTTTATGGCACATGTCCTGACCTACTAGTGTGACCTACTAGCATTGATGATAGTTACCACCACAGCCTTGTAGGCCATCTTGGATATAGTTTTAAATTTCCTTCCCCCCTTCCCCCCAATCACCATATTCAAAGTATGACTACTGACACTGCTCTCCTCACAGTTGTGGAGGCATGTTTATATTCCCCTTCTAATTTTCAATACCCTTGCAAGTCCTGGATCTCAAGACTACAGTTTTCATCCAGTTCAGGTCCTCTGCCGGCATTTTTTTTATGGAGCATGTACAGGCAAACAAGGAAAAATGGTACTTTGTACCACATCCTTGTAGGCCGCATTGTATATAGTTTTACATTTCCTTATCCCCCACTCCCCACTGAATCACCATATCCACAGTAAGACTACTGACACGGCACTCCTCAAAATGAGAATATATTTTTTTTACTTTCACTTCTAATATTCAATCCCTTGGTGGTCCTGGGTCTGAAAATACTGCAGTTTTCATCCAGTTCATATCCTCTGCTGGCATTTTTTTTTTATGGCGCATGTCATAGCCTACTAGGGTGGATGCTAATTCTCACCATAGCCTTGAAGACCACCTTGTGTGTAGTTTTACAGTTCCTTAGTTTAACCCCCCACTCACCATATCCACAGTAGGCATACTGACACAGCTGTTGTCAGAACTGAAGATGCATGTTTACATTGCCTTTCTGATATTCTATACCCTTGGTGGTCCTTGATATAAATTTGTCACTACTAAAAAAATACATGCTTTTGTAGGTGAATGTGTTATTTTTTTTTAAAGTTAAATTAATCATGTCTATAATTGAACATAGAGAACACTGGATAAATAATTATGTACAACTGGTGTGTTCTGCCTCAGACAGGTTCTCATTCCCTCTGACAGCGAATATCAACATGCATATTTGGAATCAGGACCGTGAGGTGGCTGTACACATTGGTTTGGAATAACGTTGCTCATCCTGTATCTTGTATAGTGTATAGGATTATGTGAAATAGCTCTGCAGTGTTTTTCTCAATTTCAGAATGAAACTACTAATTTCAGGCTCTTGAGGTTTTATAATGCTGTTATGCCACAACAGGGTACAATCACATTGAATGGCTTGTGAATTGTGGTACAACAGCATTTTTAAATTGATGGACTTCTACACAGAGTAATGCTATACTGTGCACTGAAGTAGATTTGCATATACTAATTTGTGATAACATAGGCCATTTGGCTACTGCAAAGTGACATCAATTTACAAGTGATGGATAGCATTCTGCAAAACATGCATAGGTATATCTATGTAGGTTCTGCACCCAGTGGCATAAATATTTCCACTGCTGACATGTATTATATTGTTTTACAAATACCTTCAGGTGGCTTCCCTTGTGAATCCATGATATCACTTATTATGTATTCCCAGGTGCTCATGCACACTTTGCCAGCCAATGGCAACTCAAGTAGAATCAGTGGGTTGCAGAATAATTGCTGAAGTACTTCACTGCTCTGCCGAGCATGGATGCATCACATCCCATCCCGGATTTGCAACAGTTTGCCTTGATTTCTTGGTTCTTCAGACTACATACTTTGTCTCTAGGCAGCAGTATGAAGCACAAGATGATGTACCTGTAAATGAGTTACTAGAGTCTTATTGATGACCATTTTTAAATGACATTTTGTATTAGCAAATATGTGAGATGGCGGTTGCGCAGATTTTAAATTTAATCACACCCTGGATACTGATATGTAACAGAGTGCTACATTTACCAACAAGGAATTTTTAAATAGAAAATGAATGCAGAAACAGTGAGTTTATTATTTATATTTTTTTATATCTGGTATTGAGGTTTTGAAGTTTTGGTTACTGTGTTTAGGTATTTTACATTATTTTAGTAGTAATACACAACAGGGCATTGGTTGTACTCTGATTACCATACAAAGATTGTTGTTATAAGGAACTAGGCAAATCATAGTGAATTCAGTCACTGACTGTGTGGTAAACAGAGTGCAATAAGTGCTTGTTGTGTCATGTTTGTTATCTGAAATGTGCAAACAGGCAACTTTGAAAAACCTTCCACTGAAAATGTAGTTTCTTTTTGTAGCTAATCTTTTTATTAAGGTCTTCATAAAGGTAACAGTCATCCTCCAATACAAAACTCCATATGAACAAAGAGGAAAAGAGAGAGAGAGCAGTATAATAGCTGAAGCAGTGCTTAATAAGTGACATGAAAAACGTGTACTATGAAATCTGGACTAAGTATTACAAACAATGAAACTGGAGAAAGTTTAACATTATACAATCAAAGAATAGAGTGGGAGAAGTAAAATGAAAAATACAATGTAAATGGTCATGGCTGTACATTATTATGATATAAATATACTGCAGTGCTGTAGATTATATGTTAAGAAAGGAAGACATTATAGAAATAGTAAGGTATTGAAAAGTTAACAGGAGAGAAGAGGAAGGAGGAATAAATGGAGGAAAGGAAGGTACGATTGAGAAGGAAGAGAGAACAAGGAGTGAGACCACAATGGGAAAGACATGCAAGGAATAACAGAAAGAATGCAGTGTGTGACAATCCATACACTACTTGACAATAGTATTTGATTAATCCAAGTAATTAAAATAGTCCTACCAACATCTGTTATATATGCTGAGTCGATCAGAAGAAAAATGTGTCATACAGTCAAGGGAAACATAATAAGATAATTGTTTGAGAATGTCAGAAAATTTAGGGATTATGTTAGATTTCCAGTGCATATGTATAAGGCACTTAACTTGAAGGAATAGTATGGTCAACCATCAATTCTGAGCATGAGAATTTTGTGGGAGTGAAAATTAAAGATACCAAGTACAGTATGCAATGTTTAGAATCTAGTGCAAAGGGGGGACCAATCACTTTTATTGCAAATAAATGAATGTGACACCAAAGATTGTGTATGGGGGACAATTCCATAAAATATGTAGTAAGTCACCATTGGGAGAGTTACAACACCAACAATTGTTCTTATTCATTAACCCCATTTTTTGCAACACTGTTGGAGTTCTGTACCACAAATAAAGAATTTTGGTCTGAATTAGAGAACTATGGTTATCCTTAAACATTCTGTGGCATGAAAGCCAGCACCTATGCCATTGTAGATTGGTTATATTGCATTTTAAAAGTGTACTCCATTTGTTTTTTACATTAATGGATTGATCTGGAAGTGTATTTCTGATGTCCTTGTACATAATACTATTTAGATTAGAAGTTGTCTTGATCCATTTAGAGATATGTTGATTGTGTAGGGATTGTTTGGATAAGAGTAGAAAATATGAGCTACATGCAGTACGCAGCGGTAAATATTTCCAAAAATCATGATGGGGAAGCTTCCACAGAATGCATAGTTCAGAAAAGGATTTAAGTTTTAGATCATGGGATTCGAGTATATCCCCCAGGAAGAGAATACCCCTGTTTTTCCAGGTACGGCAAAAAATTGGGTGATTACCAAAAGAGATACTGCAATTTCCCCAGACAGGAACATAAGCAAGAGGAGTTGGATTTGATTTGAGATATTTGTAAGTTATTTTCCAAAAGAATGAAGAGGATGCAATAGTAGGATGAAATTTTAGGTTGGGGGCAGAGAATTATAAATGAATGAAGTAGCAATGTTACCGGGACATAGGGAGGCTTGCATAGTAACCCATAACAGAGATTTAATATTGGATTTACTAAACCATTTGATAGTTTGAGCTGTACGGAAGGCCCAAAAAGAGGTCTGAAACCAAGGGAGCCCGAAACCACCTCTTGACCAATGTGAGTGAAGTTTGCTGTGTCGGAATCTGGGAATTTTACCTTCCCATATAAAATTTCCAACAACTTTGTCAATTTTGATGAGAAAACTTTGTGGGAGAATTAAAAGAATATTAGCAAATAGATGTAATATTTTAGGAGCTATTGACATTTTGATTGTGGATATTTTCCCATTAAAAGAGAGGTTAAGGAGCTTCCATCTATCATGTGTGGACTTCATAGTGTTTAACAAAGGGGAAAGGTTAGCATCCCATAATTTATCTAGTTTAGGAGTGATATGAATACCAAGATAAGAAAGACCTTGGGGTGCCCAGCAGAAGCCTAAAGGAGTATTCATAAAGGGTTTGCAGAGGTTATTCAATGGTAGCATTTCAGATTTATTCAAATTTAAAGCTAGTCCAGAGAGAGGTGAATTTGTTAAGTAATTTAACAAGTGGCTGTGCAATTCTTTCAGATTTTCTAGTAAAATGAGAAGGTCATCTGCATAAAAAAGTGAGGTATAGCAAGAGTCACCAATAGGGATGCCTTTGATTATATGAGATTGATGAAGGGTTGCAGATAAGGGTTCCATGGCAAGGATAAACAATGAGGGTGATAAAGGGCAGCCTTGTCTGGTACCTCTTGCCAGTTGAAGGGAAGGGGCCAGAAAAGAATTGGTAAGGACTCAAGCAGAAGGTGAAGTATACAGTAATTGGATCCATGCACAAAAAATGTTAGTTATACTGAAATGGGATAATACTTGGTATAAGTAATTCCAATTCAGGGAGTCAAATACTTTTTTGAAATCAATAGTGATGGCTGCAGCTGTTGATTTAATAGTGTTTGCTTTATAAATTAAGTTGAATAAAGGACGAAGATGGTCAGAACCAGTTCTATTCTTAATAAATCCAGCTTGAGAGGTATGGATGAGTTTTGGGATTAATGAGTTTAAACAAAGGGTTAACATTTTTACGAAAATGTTACTGTCCATATTAAGTAGCGAGATCAGCCTATAACTAGAAGGGAGAGAGGGATTTTATCTTTTTTTTGGTAAAACATTAATAATGGCTTTGGTCGTTGTGGGGGGAAGTTTATGTTGTGAAGCTGCTTATATGAAAACATTAAAAAGTAAAGGGCAGAGAGTATCAGAAAGTGATTTATAGAAATCTATGGGGAAACCATCACTCCCTGGTGATTTACCCGATTTTAAAGAAGATAAGGCAGCTGGGATCTCTTGAAGGAAAAATGGTTCATTCAACTTTGCCATATCTTGTTGAGAGAGATAAGGTAGCTGCAATTTCTCCAGAAAACTTTGTATTTGACTGGTTTGCATAAAGTGTTGTCGTGAGTATAACTGTTGGTAGAAGGATTGCATGATGCAGTTAATTGAGGGGTTATCAGTGTAGTTTTTGCCTGAGTGATCTTTCAAGCCAGCAATATGTCTCTCCATCTGTTGAGTTTGAAGTTGGTAGGAAAGCAACTTACCACATTTGTCCTCCTGTTCCCAGTATCGATGCTTGAGCCTTAAAAGGGCAAGTTCTGCTTTCCTGGATATTAACTCATTAATTTTAATTCTTAACTGCAGAATTTCAAGATGCAGTTGTGAATTAGGGTTAAGTTTACTTGTTTTGTAATATTGATTCTCTTTATCTTTGAGTGATTTTTCTAGATCAGCCAATTGCTGTTCTCTTAGCTTCTTTCTGTGGGTAGCAAAACTAATAATTTTGCCTCAAACTGTAGCTTTTAATGCTTCCCAGATAATACCTTTAGATGCACCAGGAGTGTTGTTAAAGGAGAGATAGTCCTGGATCTGGGTTTTAATCCAAGGTAGGAATTCAGGGTCTCTCAGTAAGAGTGGATCCAGACACCAAGAGGGAGATTTAGAGGGAGATGGGTCCCAAAATAAATATAGTTTTATAGGAGAATGATCTAATATTGTAATTGGGAGGATAGAAGTATCAATAGTTTTTTCAGTAATGGCAGAGGATGAGAACCAATAGTCAATTCTGCTATACGACTTATGGAGTGAGGAGTAGAAGGTATAGTCACGTTGTCTAGGATTATGTATCCTCCAAATGTTGGAAAGGCCAAAGTCTTTCATTAACATTGAAAGTGCAGTGATACTTCTGGGATGAGCATCACAGGAGGAATTGCTTCTGTTTAACTGCACCTCCAGTACTAAGTTAAAGTCCCATCCTATTAGAAATTGTGAATTATTGTTGTTATGAATCATAATTTGTTGAGCAAAATTATGGAAAAATTCAGGGGAGTCATAGTTAGGGGAGTAGACTTTAACTAACATGAAGGGGTCTGCAGTAGTATTCAGATGGGCTATAACCCATCTACCATCTGAGCCAGTGCTAGATTTATTGAGGGAGCAGATGATGGATTTATGTACTAGAATAGCCACCCCACATTTTTTTGAAGAAGAGGAAGACGCATATACTTGACTGACTCAATCCTTTTTGAGTCTGTCAACATCCTCAGCTAGAAGTTTAGTTTCTTGTAAGACAGCAATGTGTGTTTTATGTTTCTTGAGATGAGTGAGGATTTTCTTATGCTTACAAGGTGAGTTGAGCCCCTTAACATTCCAAGAGTGTAAAATTTGATCACTCAAGTTGGTAAGATATAAAGTGTAATATTGCAAATAAGAATGAGGGACTCATTAATAAGAGGAGTAAGGGATGCCACAGGCTAAAAAGGGAGATGTTTGAAATAAATAAATGTATGCAGGACCATTAGGTGGCATGGATTCAGGAGAGATGGATAAGAATAACCATTGTGTCTCACTGCAACATAGTATAAAAGAGAGAGTACAAAACACATTAACATTAACATTCTTAACAAGAAGAACTTATATACTACTGTATATTAATTTTAAACACTTATGAAGTGTAGAGAGATAAGAGTCAGTGTACACACCAAGATTCTCTTGCTACACTACAAGGCATGTAGGGAAGTAAGTAAATCTTAAGAGAAGCCACACACGCTATACACTTAAGATACAAACTTTGTACAGCAATGTATTATAAATTCTAACTATGAATAGTACTAAGATAGTTGTAATGATTCCCTGGGAAGGACCATAGCCATCATATCTAAGTGAATAGGAAATTTACGAAACTAGTAACAAAGCCCAGATATAATATTATACTTTAAACTAGGAATACCTAAGTTCAGTATTAAAGAAAGTATGCCAACATATTGTAACAAAGTTCTAAAGTATAGTGTGAGCCAGAGTCAGGCCATGCAGCTATGTAATTTCCCATATATCCATATTAATAGAGTAAATTAAAATTATTTGTGGAGGCTGATCAAATAAATATAAGGAATCAAATGGGCTGATGTAATATATATTAAGAAGGTATCAGGATATTCTGAACCCAAATTAATAGTGGAATACTATGTTTTGTTAGAGGGGTTGGGTTATAGGCAGGTATGCGTAGTAACCTTAGCAATGTTATCATTATAATAAAGTTTGAATGCATCAGGCTTCAAGGTTCCAGGTATATTTAATATAAGTGCCAGATGTTTTATAGTAGCACATAACTTGAACATAGACAAAAGGAGGTGTGTGTGTGTGTAATAATATATATATATATATATATATATATATATATATATATATATACTGTGTATATATAGTGGGGTAACTGGGTCTAAGAAAAGGCCCAGCAAGCCCCAACTATAAGAGTATTCCAAAGACTTAAGCAATCTTAAAAGATAAAGGCTTTGAGCATATATTTGCTTTAAATTATTATTTGTGGTGAGCAGATAGTAATAGTAAAGCAAAGGAGCCTAGACAATAGCCTGCTATATGATGTGATTAGAGAATGAAAGTGGTAAATAATGCAATGATAAATTGATGCCAGGTAAAAGAATACCTGATGAAAAGGAGAGGGGGAGGAGGAAGACAGGATGTGTGAAATGATATATAACTGTATAACAGGTATGGAGTTGTTAAAATAATAGGAATGTTGAAGGAATTGTCAAAATACCAAAATTTCAACATATAACGTTAACAAAATATCACTGATACCCCTATACTTATACTAGTATAGCTAATAATAACAGATGATAGCTAAGATCTGTATTTAAACATCTTCCACACATGAGTACTAATGGTCATGTAATTAAATATGTGGTAATAACAGGGAAGAATGGCCCTTCAGATATGAATTTGAGAAAGCAATGTGCAGCCAAATACTTCAACTCTTAACAATATAATGGTGAGATGACTATAAAATTGTTATATATCGTGATTCTGGAAAAGTCTAGTTTTCTGGCAGCACACAAAGTAAACAAAATGAAACCTTCAAAGTATGATCTCTAAATGATATGCATACGCAGAAATCCAATATAAAAGGAAACGAAAGATTATAAAATCAGCTACGATATATCAAATCTATGAGGATCACTACCATTATACCCACAACCATTATGTATTGCAATGAGCTTTCCAAACCAGTTGGGTGCGATAGTAATATGCATAAAGGAATTACGCTGTGCGGTTGGGGAGAGAGAAAGTCCAGAAAAGCAACCAAACTAATGGGGTAGAGTTCCTATATAAAATATAACATTAAAGAATATTATAACCACTAAGTAGTCAATTATTATTGCACTTGTGTGTACCAGAAGCAGCAGAGGTCGATTTATTTTTGAGCTTGCCTTTCCTTTTCTTTTAGGGAGGCTCTGCAGATTTGAGTGGTGAGCTAGCCACCAGTTCGCCTTCTTGGGAAGAGTGTGGATCCTCTTGTAATGGAGCAAATTTGTTACAAGGGTAAGGGGTGAAGAGAAGCTGATTTGAGACTCCATTTTTGAGGGAGGCATTGGAGGAGCTGTTGTACAGCATATGTGCTTAGCAGAGAGCGAGTCCGAAGCCTTCTTTTCTTGTATGCAAGCAGAAAGTTGAGCTGGTGGTGTTGCCATGGTGCAGTTCAGAGAAAGCTGCTCAGATCTTGTGCTGCAAACCTCAGCAGAAGAAGCAAGTCTACCAGGTTGAGGAGTATTAGAGCTGATGGCAGAGTGGGTCTCATTGCTACCACGAGGCAAGGTGTGTGTAGATTGGGTCACATTAGGGAACGCAGTCAGGGCCTCAGGGAAATTGAAGTCTTTGAATGAGTCTCTCAGAAATAGACACATAATAGGTGGGTATCACAATTCAAATTTAATTCCCTTCTGAAGCAAAGTGTTTTTTATGGGGTTAAAGGCTTTGTGATTAATGGAGAGCTCTCTCGAGAAGTCTCTAAAAATTGAAATTCTATGATCTTGCCATGTAAGTACTCCCACTTGTCTGGCTCAGTTAAGAATTAGCTCTGTGTGAGCATAGTTGAGGAATCTGGTGATGATGGACCTAGGTTTCTGGTCCAGGCCAGGCCTTGAGCTTAGGGTACAATGTGATCTCTCGATGGTAATGTCCTGGCTGGGAGGGAGTTTGAGTAGAGTAGGAAGTACATGAATTAGGAGCTCACTGGTGTTACTGAGCTCAGCACCTTCTGGAAAGCCAAGAAATCTAAGGTTGTTTCATCTATTCCTATTTTCAATGTCATCTATTTTGTCTTGTAGGCTTCTAATAACCCTGTCTTGCTCTGTAATGGTGACATGCAGATCATTAATAGAGCTTTCATTTTGAGTCATGTTTGCATCAGTAGCATTGATTCTTTGGTCTAGCAACTGCATATTGGTAATATTCTGTTATGAGGTTATTTTTAAATTGTTGATCTCTGTAATTAATTTCTGAAACATAGACTCCACTCTGTTAAGGGAGCTGGTATGCAGAGGTTGGTCAGCCATTGTTGCAGGCCCTATCAGGTAGATAATGTTGGTGGCAAAATATTAGGTCTGGAGTTAACAGATGATAAAAAACACTTTACCAGAGCTGAACAATGATGTTAGCAGATTAAGGTCTCAGTTATTGGCAGATGAAGGGTATATGGGAGATGAAGGATGCTCAATGACAGTTGGAGGGCCCAAGGAGATATAGATTTAAGCAACCATCTTCAGCACAGCCAGGCCATGCCTCCTGAAAATGTTTTCAAGCACACAAAGAAAGACCAACATTTTTCATACTTTTTGTGTATTGCAGAACATTCTGATTGCTTTTGTTTTAAAAGATGCCTCAGGCACCATTTACAATGCCCAATACATTACTCCAACGATAAAGCAGTTTACTGATGTTGGCTATGCTATGTTTACCACACAGTTAATGACTTATTGAACTTTCCAGAAATTTAATCAAGCATTTCTGTAGCATTTTAAATGTTTAACATATATATTATCTTACAGTTACTGAATGTATGTTATTAGATGTTTGTTACACATGTCATTGTTATCCAATAGTGATGTGCTTCATAGCCTAATCATGTAAACTCATTGCTTTTTTCTTCTTTTTTACTGAACTTTTACTATTGGTATTAGCTTTTATGCCAGTTTATATAATGATCACCATAAATACCAGTAAAGTTAAAAGACCAGTTCTGGTTCATGTTTCAAAAAAAGGTTGTATTTAAAAATTTCCTAAATACAATAAACGTCTAAACATATACATACATATTATTTCTACATTTTATTTTAGTTCATCCATCGTGAGGTTGCAGTGTTAGAAATTAAAAGGGTACAGGTTTGTCTAACTAGCATGGTACTAGCAAAATAACAAATGGTTCTATATGTAGACAGAGAATGGCATGAGAGTGGAATAACGTTGACTCTGTGGGAGCAATACATCTTCCATATTACCAGTTCATTGAGCACTCAATATAAAATTAGGACCCACTTCATGTTTAGTGTATGACAGTGAGAAGTATGTTGCCAGAACCCCCCAGGTAGACTGCTCCATTTCACTCTTTCCTTTTCACTCAGTTCATCATTAAATTCATCCAACTACAAGTTAGGTAGCTGTTGACACATGGTCAATTTACTGAAATTCTTGGTGAGAGGAAACAAGTCATGCAGAGCAGCCTAACTGTGTTCTTGGCATATTATTTATGTTCTCATCCTGTACACAACATATGGTTCTGGTTACATTTTGAAGACTCAGTACCATGGTAATATGACTGATGCACTACTTCAGCACTGTCAACGCTAATCCACACTCTTTCCTCTCTACATATACATTTAAGACTACATACTATTGACTATCTCACAAACATATCTAGCACATGCAATCAGTGGGAAGGAAGGATAATTCAGTACCATGGTGGAAGCAGAGGTAGAACCGCATAAAGGGAAGTCATAGCAGAAGGGGCCAGTCAGAGGACAGAAAAGCAAGCAGGCATATGGGTGGAGTGGTTAGTAGGGGTAGGGGATAATTAGACAAAATTTGGAATAGTGGATACTAAGGGGATACACACTTGCAAGAAAAGGGAATCTTCGGGTGCAGAATCTAGAGGGAGAGAAAATGCCACACGGGGGAGGGGGTTGTGGTATGCAGTGTGTACACATGTGGAAGTGGGGATACTGTGATACAGTAAGCAGATAGTGTTTTTGGTGTGTGGGGGAGGGTGGCATGACCATAACAGGGGAAAATAAGAATTAAATTAGCAAATGTGACATTAAGAGTCAGGTAAGAAGGCACAATAGTTTGATATTAGAGGGCTATGCTCTGAAGATAATAAGATGGGGAAATCAGTATGTGATTAATATCAACAGGAGGATGGAGTACATGCCTCATCATAATAGATACTGGATGTGGTTGGTGTGACTTGAAGGGACTTTTTTTCACTAACTAGCTGGTGAAGGGGTGAATTGATAGGCCTTAGACGTTAGTGGCATTGAAGACAGCAGACAGTTTCAATGGATGGTGGAGCAGTGTGACAAAGAAAATTAAAGTAAATTTGTGAACAAGATGGACAGCATAGCATAGTGTACACATGTAAATAACTGTGTAGGAAATGCCTTGTTAGTCACACTAGAAAGTGTGTTGAGAAACAGTGTACCCAACTAAGAATGAGAGTTTATTGATCCTCTATATTCTATTTATTTATAAACCAAATGAACTGTTGTTTGTTTAATGAACATACAGTTAGTATACTATTAGCATGACATAAGGTTGTCTAACAGTTCAACCTATTATGTAACCACACATTTCAGTAGCATCTATAAACATAGAATAAAGACATATATCTATAATAGTTAGATGTGAATGTAGTCCTAACTGTTCATAACACAATGAACATTACTACTAATGGTAAAACCACTGTTAACCAAATAAAAGAAGCTAGTTATAGTCCATAAAATACTTGAATTCAATACATTCCAAGATCCACAGTCCATCTATAAATTAAAACAGTTATTCATATCAGTATGTCCTTAGAACTGCTTTCAAAAACATTATCTCAAACGGGATCATGAGATTGAACAAGTGAGGATTCGTGACTCTAAGCAAATGTAATCTGAGAACACAAAAAGACAATGCATGGAATGAAAGCCTGATGAAATAAATAGGAATTTTGTCTATCCCTGACCAGTGATTTACCAGCATGTAGTATTCACTTCATAAATCTAGACATATTGCTGTTTACTGCAGCCCGCCTTCTCAAGATGCTTGAAAAAGAATGATAAGAACTCTGGTGGTGGTAGTGGTTCTTCCATGCTGAGTAACTCTTCATCTGTTTTACCTTGGCTTATGTCCTCCAAGGCTGTCATAAGGTCACAAACATATTCTGGAAGACATAATATGTAAATTGGGCACATTGACATGTTTGCTGCACTTTGTTTTAAAATTGTTGAACAACAGTTGATTCATGACAGCTGTGTATGATTTGCCATACCCATGCGTAAGGATCATACTGGATACTGGATGGGCATTTACGCATAAGCATTGTTTTATGACGCAGCAGAGGTGTTCTTATTCCTTCTGACCACAGAGGTGACAAAACACAGTGGTTATGAGTAATGTTGATCATCCTGTTTGTATTATATTGCATGGTATTATATTAAATTTGGTATGGAAAGCCCTGTGTCCTGATTTGATGTTACTTGGTACTAGCCATGGCAGTAAGACATTTCCTCCAAAGGATACAAAACAGCCCCTGACAGCCAGGACAACTCAGAGAATGTATAAGTCACTTAATTCCTAATTTCCTTAGCAAACCTTAATGCAACCTTTACGTATATATAAAAAACCTCAAGTAGGCCCTAAAAATAGAAATTCAGCAAATTAAAGAAAGTTAATTATTTAATGTTATAAACACTCATGAGGCCCTCTTACACAATAACATACATTTTATAAATTTAGAACTATATAAATTTTTCACTGTTGTTGTTTCTTTGATGACCATGAAAATTCAACCTCCTATACATATGACACTGAGAGAAAACTCCCCACTCCTTGCTTGGCAACAGATAAAAATTAGGCTAAGGCTCCACTTGAGGCCTATGTGCATATCTCTGTGGGTATGAGAGTGGAACTATGAATAATTCTTAAATCGTGTATTACATGTAACCATTCTGTGTGGGGGGGAAGCGGGGGAGCATTCAACAATTGCAATAATGCAGATCTTTGAATTCAGCTATTCCATGGTAAACAGTCACACAATGTGTTGAGTGTAAAGAAAGACAGATGACTGACAGGGGAAAATGTATGTTGAGGGAATATATAGTATCACATTATTAGCAATATTATAATACTGTATATTTTGTGACTTTGGAAATCTAGAGAATGCTCTTTTTTTATAGGCTGACTTTGGGCACATTTTATATAAACAATATGACAAGGCTGGGTGTTGGTAGAAATGAGAAACCCGCACACCCAGAGGCTGAAATCACTTGGCCTGCATCCCTGTGTCTCACTAAACCACTTGGTTTATTGGTATCGCATTACTATAAACACACAGCCATGTTGTGTTATTTACATGTGAAATGTGTTCATTTAGTTTTTTTCTCATTCACAATGAAATTGTCCTCTTCAGTATCCAGATGTTCTATAATGATGTTCTAAAAAATAATGGTACAATGTCAATTCATGACCTTCAAACTGCAGTACAACAGCATCTTTATACTTAACCAAAATATCAGCTGCAATAAAGGTGTCCGCAGAAGGCAGTAGCATCCTTCAATGTTCATCAATTTACATTAAATAACCAAATACTCTTGTTATTAATTGTGAACTTTACATCCTCCATAACTGATACGTCAGTGAAGTGTGACAAATTATGTTATCTTCATATCATCCTGATTTGCTAACTTAAACTGTTAACCATTCTAAACAAACTTTGCTTATATCTTGTCAGACCCCTTTGCTTTTTCATTTTTCAGGTGATCAATTTTCTTTCAAGTGACTCTCCCAGCAGTCACAACCATACCTCGCTACCTTATCTCATCCTATTACTTACATATTCTCAGTCTACACTGTGTCATATGATATCCTAACATACATATGACAGTGCAATAACAACATCACAACATGTTTTGGAAAATTATATCACTTGTCATGGGTAGACGCAGAAGGTACTCTGCACACAACATAGCCACCCTTTTTGAACTTTGGGAAGTATATTGAATATCTCTTTGTTCTGTATTTGCAGACTGCCTGCTCTCTGTGAGTATTCTTGTTATAATGCATTGCTGTAAGGATTACTCTGAAAAAAAATTAACATGAAGTTAAGTACATGGTTCATTCTGAGATAATAGTGTATTACTGGCCTACTTTCTGCATTCTGTAAACAGCATGCAACTTTCAGGATAACACTGACAACATACTATAATAACTAATACAGATATATATCACACTTCTGAAACTACATGACTTAATAGAATCAATATGTGGCAGCACCCCCCATCCCCCCCCCCACACACACACAAATGTCTGCAAATATTCTAAACATTTCTTTGTTCTGTTTAATGACAAATATCAAATTAACAGACTTTTGACATGCAGAAAGTTCAAATTTGGACACTGGGTGGTTAGTAAGAAATGTGGTGTGGAGGAAATGAGCAATTGAAAAGTGTATGATCTTTTATCAATGCAGAACAACCATTCGGGAATGCTCATATCAACATTTTGAAATATGCACAGTGGTTTAGAAAATTCAACAACAAGAATTTTCAGCAGGCTGATTTTTTTATACTGAACAAAGCTAGACCAACTAATTGAAAACAGTAATTGACATACTGCCTTAGTCTATTAGACAACTGTATAGATCAGTGGTTAAAGGATAGAACTGACTTTTTTATCCCTCTCAACTTTAAAATATGGTGCTTACTATTTTGGTGGACATTGGAGCTTAAAGAGATCTCTGTTACACATTTGCATATTTATTGCCATATTATCATGACAATTGCAGCATGTGCACCTGCATTTCAATCCATTGAATGAGAAGATAGTCATCTTGGGTGCAAATTGATTTAGATGACTATGAAAAGCCTCTTTTTCTGATGTCTGGCACTTCCCAGATAACCGTTGTATGTCATTACATAGTCTCATCCCTGATACAGACTCTTCAAACTGGACTGCAGCATTTGATGCTATTATGCAAATGTAGCATAAAACATTGAATGTGGAGCCTACTGAAAAACCTACCACCCACTGATAATGGAGTTAATTAAGAGATTATATATTTACACGGTGCAAGTCATGGCTTCCATTGCTGTCTCCGGGTTAGATCATCATGACAGCATTACTGGTACAACAGATTATTGTGAGTGTGGATATCCTGTACATGTGTGGCAACAGAATGCAACTTTTGGACTACAAGGTCAGCATCACCGCATGCACTTGAACCAACTGAATGACATAGGTGATTGACCACACAGGAAACCAATGGTCTGAGCTCTCCAGTTGATTTTTTGCTGGACATTGCCAGTAATGTCTTCTTAATTCCTGTAAATGTTATGATAATTACTCATTAATTACATACAAAATGGTACATGAATGAAACAGCTACAATGTTTTACAGAGTGGCTCAGTTCAAACAGCACATAATCACATTTATCACAAATCACTTCTTAACATGCATGCAGGATTTTGTACAGAACACCAGTGACAGATAAAGAAGTTTAAAACCATCAATGAGCATGATGATTGGAAGCATGCAACACTCCACTAAAATGAGACCGAGACTCTGAAATACACAGTCATGTATGCACATACACATTGGAACATGCTCTATGGCCATCCATACACAGAGAAGTCTGTGTGTTCATATACATTCTAATATTAACTCAGAGGTCAGGAGAACACAAGTGTGAGTCTGCGACAGAGAGCAACTGAGGCTGTATACTATGATGTTGTGGACACAGGAAACATGTACAGTAACAATATTGAGACAAGGCACAATTGCCCATTACCAGACTACAAATGCCTCCGGACACAGGTGTTAAGAGTGAGGCTACCTGTATTTGTTGCAGTGGTACAACACACACATGTTGTCTGTATGCACCAGCAGTGCATACGGTCATGAAGAGTGTGAATGCCATGAAAAATGAACATGACTGCCCACATCTCCAGAATGTATTGATAAAGACTCGGTTACTATTTCATCCTGGTACCATGGGTCTGTTGATTGGCCAGGTGATCATTCCATTGGTAGTGAGTTGCTCCAGTGGATGAAAAGTCTAACAGAAAACACCAAAGACCAGTTATGGCACCTGCTACTCTGATGGCTACAAGGTCACAATGCGTACGACTTCACTCCCGAGGTTCATGGTTGACCTAACAAACTCCAGAAGTAGACACATGCTTGTTCTGTATGTCTGACCATACAGTATCCTCTATGTTATGTTGTATAGACAGTCCATAAAAGCAGCAAGTTAAAAATCTCTGTATCCTTATTGGCTGATAATTTGCTCCAGCCGTTGTCATCAGAGAGCAGTACCAATAGGTAAAAAACTAGTAACATCCCACTTTGTCAACTCGAAGTTACACCACACCTGATATCTGATTCATTGCGATAGTGTGACAAAAATAACCAGAACATCTGTATCTTTCAGTTGAATTGAATTTATGGAATTTAAACTGATGAATGTTCTCAGATACCTTTACAAACATGCCACACATCATAGCGATGATCAGTATCAGTCATGTTCTCACTAACCCATTTAGCGACCAGAAAATGCCAGTCAGTGACCAAAATGAATAGCCCTGACTCATTGACGGCAGCAACACGTCACTTCAGCCTCTCCAATTCCATGTGTGTACTTCCTCCACACTCATTGCTCTACCAAGAAATGAAGTTTCGATCAGGTATATAGTACTTCCACCACATTTTATACAACATCTAATGTAATCAACAAGTTAAATATAAATGTGTTGTGAGTAATGTTCTAACCTGGACCAGTTGGATGTCAAATACAATACCAGAACAAGTACCATGAAGGAACATGTACCATACCTAGCACAATGTCCCAGACTGTTGGCCCTTCTGTCACCTCCACACATCAATCCGTGTTGTGCAGGTGCAAGAGATGCAGTCAGCCACTGTTTCTGCTCCCTCCAAACTTTGTTAATTGTTTGTAGCAGTATCTTGGATTGGTGACTGAAAAATGTTCATAGAGTATGACAACAAACAACAACATGTTCCAGTACTCTTAATACTTTAGTTGCTGTTGTACCAGAAAATAGAATGCCTGCAGATAATAGAAGATTTCTGGCCAGTATTCTACCATAGAATGGTTGGCATTGCCAAATATTTACTGTTGAGGAAGCACAACGATGTAATGTTATAACTAGCATAGTCCCTATTGTCTTCTGTTGAAATGTAATATCCCGATGGCCACAATCAGGACAGTGGTACCTCTGTAAAAGCCGCTTCAGTGCTTCATTAAAAATAAGATATTTCTTGGCAGTACTGGAGCTGACAGAAGGATCTACTGTGGTGGAAATATCACATTCTTCCTGAAATTTGTTGACGTCATCATTGTCTGATCCTGATGGAGAAGATGGAATATAGTCTGGATCATTCTCTAATTCAACTTCATTGTCCAATTCTTCCATCTCCATATTTTCTTGTAAAATATCTTCATCATCACAGAATTCATCATATTGTGCTGCTGGACTAGTAATGAGGTTGCATTGAACCCCAATATCTCTAGTCTTTGGTACTGTTTGCACACCTGTTTCAAGTGAGATAGAACATAAAAAATAAAGAAAAAAATTAAACTACTAATTTTAAAAATACACAATGTATACCTTCCAAGTGCATAGCTGGTTATAGATTTGATTACATCACTCACCTTTATTTATTATGTGGGTACGTTTGCCTAATGTTCAGAAAGCACAAGTATGGTGCATGGTGAACACTAATTGCAGACAGAAGTACAGTATTAGGGATGTTCTCTAACCACAATGTTATTGGACAGAAATGGAGCATAAATGCATCTAGTTGTGAATGCTGTGGTGAAAAGTTTGTAGTTCAAAAGATGAACACTGGCTTTGTATAATCTATCCATTCCTTTACAGAGTATTCTTCTTCTTCATTACACTACAACATCTAAATGGGATGTGCTGCTGGTTGTTGATTTCAACATGCTCTTTTTAGATTGTATTAAACCAGCGGCTGTGTAAGCTATGAGCAATGACATCTTGTGTGCCCCTCAAGAGGCAGTCTTCAGGAATATATTACTAGAACCCGCTCAGGAGTGTGCAATTTTGGACCTGTTGCTCAATATCAGGGACAGAATTGCAGAAGACATCGTAGGTAGACAACTGATGTCCAATAATCAGCGCATGGCATGGTTCAGTATTAGTAAACTGTAATAGTCAAGACTGCATAGGGTGGACATGATTAAGATGGGGATATGTCAAACCTTTGCATTAGGCACGTAGATGATGGCAAGAGAAAGAGAAAGCAATGAAAAGAAAGGGCACTGTCAGTTGATGTAAGTGGAAAAGTGATGGCTTTCAGGAAGTCATGGGAGACCTTATCATGCATACACCAGAGGAGACACGAGAGAGGAGATAAATAATAGAAATCTGCAAATACACAAATGGCTTAATTAGTGTAATGGAAAGAAGTATCTGTCACATAAGGGGGGATCACAACAATTTGCTTCTGACAATTCGCTCCCCGACATTTTGCTCCCGACAAATCACTCCTGCACCAACTTGCTTCTCCTCATTTCCACTGCTGTCAAATCTCTCCCAGTGAGCTCCTCTAACAGGTCCCACAACAGCTCGCTCCCATGACAACAAATGCCAGATACTCTAATTAAAGACAACATAAAACCTTTGTCAAAGCTGGTAATGATGGCATTCAACTGATGGTATAACTGCTTATTTCTCCTGTAACCACATATAAATAGTGGTTTACCTAAAGTTAGGTGATGTCACAAGCTGAAAATGATGGGCTGAAACTCTTGAGGAAATAAACAAACCTTTGTAAGGCTGACACAGTTGCCATAATGAATTATGCTTCAGAAGGGATTTTTGTTTTATACTGCATATTGTCTTCTCCCTTGTGATTAGCTTTTTGTCTGAGTGCCACATGTTGTGCTACTCAGTAACTAAGGAGATGAACTGACACAGCCAGCAGCAGGCAGGCAGGCAGTGAGCTGAATTCCCCATTCCCCCCCATGAGCAAGTCATTATTCCATTGAACTTCTGCGCTGTGGGGAGAAAGACAGAAAGACAGCTGTGGAACATGAATGGGCCGCCCATTACATTTGTGACAGTGGGGAAAGAAGGAGTATTTCTCTTCTCCCTGCCATGTGTTCACAAACATTTACACTATGGTCCACTGACAGACAGAGAATCAAGTCTGTGAAGAGGGCAGGTGATGTGTTGCTCTACAGCAGCAAGCACCATGGTTCTTCAGAGCAGTAGGCGGCAGGTGAGTATAGGCTGGGGGTATTTTGGTGGAATGGCTGCTCGATCTGCTAAGATCTACTGTCAGGCACTGTGGCAGCCAGAGGGGATCATCTACAGTCTGGGAGAGGAGTTGTTGCTTCTGGGGTGGTATCCAGAGCAGGAACAAGAGCAGGCTGAACAGGGTCAAATCTGCTGGTGGTAGACGGGGGGGGGGGTCATCTGCAGGGCTAATCGAGAAGCCAGAGGAAGGGTATCCACACTGCCTGCTTTTGGACCTGTTAGAGGAGCTCACTGGGAGTGAATTGACGAGAATGGAAATGATGATGAGCGAGTTGACATGGGAGTGAATTGACTGGAGCAAAATGTCATGTACCGACGTTAGTGTATGTTCTGGAATGAGGGGTCATGACATGAGGTTGGCAGGAAATTGAGGGGTAACATGAGAAAGTATTTCTTCACAGAAAGAGTGGTTGATGCATGGATGATACTCACAGATGGATGGTTGGTGGGGGGGGAGTGTTGGTGCTTGCATTGCATTAATTCAGTAATGCATGGGTCAGTCATAAGGTAAGCCTAGAAATTAGAATGGTCAGGTAACCCCATAGATCAAGTAGTGTCTGGGGCTTTTGGAAGTAGGTAGTGAAAAGGGAAAGAATTGATGGGTATAGCTCTCATTATCTGCCTTACGTGTATATGTTTCTATGCCAAGCAGCAGTCACAGAAATTGTAAACAGTTACAACAATCTAAATGGATGAATACCATGCATTCTGGTAGAGAGCATGTTGCACTGAAAGAAATAACAGCAAATTGGTGTAGCCCCATCTCACCGGTATTGGGTTCCTGGAGGGTGAGGGTGGAGGGCATCAGATACATGGAGGGCCTGACAGCCAGAATCCGACTCACAGAAGAGAAGCATGAGAAGCTCTGGAGCATTTGGCAACCCTTGGAAGGGAATGAGGACCCAGGGATGGAAATAGGGGTGTACGCCTATAGAAATAAGTAAATGCCTGATAAGATGTGGGGCAAGAGAAGGGGAACTGCCCAGGTGAAACTCTCTTAGATGATACCTCTATAAGCATAATTTCTTAATAAAGATGGGGATGGCCTGCAAAGATATGCAGGGGCCCATGGCATAAAAGCACTGGTTAGGCATAATGATAACAGAGTCTTTCCAGACTGCTTCAAGACTCTAGTTCAGTCATAAGTTGAGGTTCACATTCCTATTTTTAAGTTGAAGTATTTGTAAAAGTTAAGGTATGGTGAAAAAAAAAAGTTCACCAGGAGGCTACCTTATAAAAAGTACTAGTTTCCCTATGAATGACCAAGGTGGTGGAGAAAACACATATGAAACAGAAGTGAGTGGTGCACATCCCAGTGGTAGAATTGAGACAATCAAAAGAATAATGTCTAACACTAACAGAAGGGGGGGGTGGTAGGGCATTCATAGAGGCTAACACCTCATATCCAAGAGGGAACCCAGGGGTTATACCATTGTAATGCATGTATTACAAAATGTATGATACTGTACCATGTCTTTTGCATACCCTTTCTGTCTATCTATGTGCTGTACACTGTTCTCATCAGAAATAAAAGTGAGTTTAAAAAAAAAAGAGAGCATGTTGCATAATCTTTGAATTCTCAGTACCTGAAACATCTACAGTATAACTGTTCATAAATGGATAGCCCAAATTTAAGATTACCATGAATGTTACAGAGTGTACAGCACTATGCACAAAAGGAAAATAAAGGTCTATCATAAGTATCAGTAACCTATGGTGACATTTTTTACACATGAAGTGTTTCACATAAGCTACCCTATCTGTTAATTTTAGTAACATTTTGCCATTTTTTACATACGAAACCATTATGTAAAGGAAACAAAATAATGAAAGCCTATTCTATAGGTGCTTATTTGTCAATATCTGATCTGTCTAGGTATATAAGGCCATCCACATGTGTTATCACGAGTTAGTACACAACTAGGCTGACAGGTATTTCACAATGAAGAACACCTTGTTGGGTATTATTGATCGCATAATGAACATATCATAATGTTAACAAATATTTATTACTGCATTGAGATACCTTGATTAACGCCTATGACATGCACTTGTATTTTCTTGGAAGGCATTGTATTTAGTTTCCAAGGCCGCAATTGGGCACATCTTTCAGTATGGGTAGTAGGCGTGTATTCAGTCATTGATAGATTGGAGATATGATCATTGTCATCATGGGAGCTTTCACTGGTGGCTGCTGCATGATGATGAGTGAGAAGCTCATTTATAATCTGTAGCAAAGCAAAGAAAAAAATGAATTTCAGGATATAGTCATTAATAAATTCTCCACATTTAAAAAAAAAAAATGAACAATAAGAATTACAAGAAAATGACAACCGCACCACCACTATGGACTGTGCATAGACACACACTGCACTTTACACATACCCAGTCATGCAGAAACATAAGTTGTAAGCATGCTTTTTAGGTAGACTTTAATTTACTGTCATTAATTCCTTCTTACCTGTTGGGTGTTGGGAGGGAAGGGGATGGAGTACGGATGAAGCAATACAATTGATGCTTGTCCATGAAGGTGGTCAGAGATGGACTCTTCAAACCACTCAGTCAGCGTATCAACATGGTGTGGCATTGAACAAGTTTTGGTGATCACTATTGTCTGGTCATTTGGTGTTCTAACAGCGGTTAGTCTAGTGCTCTCATCCATTGACATGTGCATCATTGTGAAAACACACTTGAAAACAGAACCACCAATAAAACAGAAACCAAATTACAGTGTTTTTAGAATAATATCTGATTTCGTTTTTATTTTTTGTATATTGTACATAAAAGTGTAAGGATATGTTTGGCATGCATCACAGTTAAGTATGTAGCATACTTAACTGTGATGCATGCCAAACATATCCTTACACAACTTACACCTCTCTAAGATCAGTGCCCAGCTGGCATAGCCTGAGCCTGATCTTGTTTGTGTGTGTTAGAAACTTTAACACACTGTTGATACCCCATTTTATTGGGTATCAACACATTGTTGATACCCAATGAGATGGCTTGAAATTCACAAGCCATTTCATAAAACCAATTTTCAAATGGGGCATGACCGTTGTGGAACCTGGTACCACCAATGTCCCAGAATGGCCTTCTTTATGATCTAAATGGACACATAGGCAACCTTTCTGGAGTAGTAAGGCACGATGGATCATTGGCTATACTATGTTTATCCATAGTCAGGATAGCTGTAAGGCACGAGATGAAGCTGAGTAATGGCCCCTGACTGTGAGCTTAGCAAAGTTCATCCAACATCATGCAGTGCATTATTGCTTTTAAGCAACAGACCCATATGAAACTTTTATATGGTAACCACTGTAAATGTTTACATCCCATCCCTCCACCCCAAGATAAGCCACCTTCATAGGGACCAATTAGGAAAAGATTGGACTACTTCCTGCTTAGGACAGGCCAGGTAGGGCTACAGCCACACCATATAGCCACATAAAGGATGTACTAGTACGATCTAAAGTAACAAGAAAGGACTGAGGCAAGAAAAAAAATAGTCAATACAGTAGAAAGGAAAGGAACTTGAAAATACACCTGAATAGCCTTTTATAGCAACTGCACAGGGTGGCATATGTCTGATCTGGGAAACAGAAGTTTGGGCTAAGGGGACATAAATGCACAGAAGGAGGATAGGAAGAAAGGCAGAAAACCAGAAGGGATGGATTATAGGGGAGGAAATAAATAAGGACATAAGGTATTCAAACACCAAGAGGAGAGAGGTAGTACCATAAAAGTATAGAAGAGGGATACCTCTGGTCAGCATGTGGCAGTCAAAAGGCTGAGAGGGCTGGAGTACAGACTGGAAGGAGGAGGGTGGGCCAGAAACAATAGATGGGGTGGCAAGGGGGAAATGGGAAGCTGGTCAGTTGTAATAGTTGTGGTGCTACCATCTCCCTTGGGACACTATGGAATGTAGACAGCTGGCAGGTCCACAGGCATCTCAGGCAACTTAAGGAGGAAATTGAGTGGCTAAGATGGGCAGTAGGAATGATGGGGGAGGACAGAAGGGTTGGGAAGCAGGGAAGAAGAGGTGGCAGATTGAGACAGGGGGTCAAGGCTGAGAGGGGTACAAGGCAGGAATCTAGGAGGTCACCCCAGGGACAGGAAGTAACCGAGTCACAGATTCCAAGAGGGGCAGAAGGGGGGTACCGGATGGTTGTGGGGGATGAGATAATCAGGGGAAGGCAATAGGCATAGAAAGGGGGTAAGGAGTATGAAGGGGAGATGAAGGTAGACAGGGTTGTGTGAGGACATAAGGAACTGAGGGCAGACAAGGATCCTGGCCCAGATGTGGTACACCCAAGTGTTCTGAAGGAACTGACAGAGATATTGGCAGCTCCACTGATGGACCTGCTTAACACCTCACTCAAGAAGGGGGGGTGTTGCTCAGGACTGGAGGACAGCTCACATGGTGCCTATCTACATGATTGGCTCTAGGGATGAGTTGGAAAAGTACAGGCCAGTCAACTTAACCTCCATAGTGGGTAATTTAATGGAGGTCATTCTGAAAGAAAGGCTGGTGGCCTTCCTAGAACAAAATGGCCTCCAGGACGAAAGGCAGTATGGGTTTGTTAGAAGAAGGTCATGTCAAACCAACATGGTGGACTTCTTCAACTGTGTTGCAAGGACCATGGACAAAAGGGCATGTGGTGGATGCACATTATCTGCACTTCAGCAAGGCACTTGACTCGGTGCCCTGTAACAGGGTTACATAGTTACTCTGAGACTCCCCCTTATTTTCTCTAAAGTCTGTTGCAGCAGCAGTTCCTCTCGCTCACTTACTTTCTTTCTTTTGTTGTTTGTCCTTTATTTTCCCCATTGGACTAGAAGGCCACCTGTCTAATGTTCTTTCTGTCACTATTACCTTCATTTAGAGTCTCTCAAAATGTAGCTATGTAACTCCCGAACAATTTCCCTCTCGAGTGTGCGCATATTCATCTACACGAATTTTCGCACTACTCTCCTTCTCGATTGTGCGAACATTGCAGTAGCGAGTCCACGTTGAAAAGAAGACAATATGGAAACCAAACCATGTTACATTTGGCAAGAAAGCTCAGCGTGCAGGACAAATGGTTTAAATTGCTTTTTGGTAAAGTACTCCTGCTCCAAAAAGGTAAATGGATGACATGTCCTAAACAAGGGGAATTAAGTCAAACACAGTTTAAAAAGATAATCCTTTCTCCGCTGAGGCACTGTGTATGTATTATTAGAAAAGGAGGTTGTTCAGTAGTGAGTGGTTTTAACTGCCCTATGTAGCGCTTCAGTCCAGCGAGAAACCCCCCACTTTAGGAAATAGATATTTAAGCAGAGAAAGCAAGAAAGAACCATTAAGAGAATGTTTCAGTTTGTTTTAGTTTCCAATTCATACCTTTCTGGTGTAATTCATGCAGTGGAAAGGTTAGGAAATTCTTCCTCATGCCGCCAAGACCCCCCTCGGTATCAGTTTGTTCCTCTTAAGAGCCAGCCGACCGAATCAATGCTACATTTATGTCGAGAATCTGGGGGAGGAGCCTGTAGAACACGAGGACAGCCTACATTTCCATTAAATAATTGTTTAAACTAAAACTAAATATGTTTAAGTATCCACAGCTTATTGAATATTCTTATTTATGGTGTTTAATTATAAGAAATTAAAATAAAGCATAGTTAGTAAAGAGTTTTCTTGTAAATATGCAAGAAGGGGAGGGTTTTCCTTGTCACATGATAGTATAGCACTATAAATGAAGGGAAAACTCTGCTATTATTCAGATCACTGTAGGGTAAAGCAGGGAGCTGACCCCAATTCCACACTAGTGTTTTCTAGTGGTTGTCTATTGGTTTGTTCTCTACACTTTATGTTCTAGATGTTTATTTGGATAACCATATCCTTTTACTTTCTTTGTCGAACAGTTCGCTTATGGTTCTTTTTAAGTTTGCTGAATAAAATCCAATTTAATTTGAGACTTCAACTGGCGTCTGTATCTGGCTCCCACAAGCCTACAACATGCCCCATGGCAGCTTGGTCTGCTAGCTAAGTGACCTGGGGATTGGGGACAAACTGATGGGGTGAGTAAAGAGCTGGCTGATGGACAGGAACCAGAGAGTAGTGGTATGGGGTGAGCTGTCCAAACCTAGGCCTGTGAACAGTGGTGTCCCACAGTGCTTGGTCCTGGGACCTATGTTGTTCAATGTATTTATTGGCAAAATAGCAGAGGGGGTCAAGAGCAAAATCTGTCTATTTGCAGATGATACTAAGCTATGAAAATATTACAATAACATGAAGTAAAATTAAGTAAGATGTTCCAGAAAAGGTTTTTTTATTACCTGTCAGTCATCTGTTTTTTTATCAAATTCAAAATGTTGCATGATTACTTACCATGGAATAGAAGAATTTTAAGTAGTGCAGTATTCAAGCATTAAAATGCCCCCCCACAGCAAAAAAAAAACAACATGTACAAGCAGTAAGGTAACACGTAATACATGAATTCAGAATTCTACAGAATTCCACTGTCATGCACACACAGACACACACACAAAGGCTGCAGTTGGAACCAGAACATACATTTTTACCATTGCCAGGTACAGAGCGTGGGGTTTTCTGGAAATCAAGTAGGGATTGGAAGTGGATTTTATTAGTCATCAATAAAACAACTGCAATGGAAACTATGAATAGTACTTGATTTTCTAACTTTTTGTATATTTGTAGTAATTGGCTATTGGGTGAAAAAAACAATGTTTTATTTTCTTACTGAGGCACAGTCTTAAGCAGGAGGGGTGAATTTTAGAAGGGAGGTCAGAAATCATTTCTTCACAGAGAGGGTTGTATACTTTTGGAAAAGTGCTACCAGAAGAGGTGGTCTCATTGACTGCAGTAAGCATCTTCAGTAGAAGCTGGGATAGGTATAGGGCAAAGGTAGGGATAATGGCCATGGAATATGGGAAGAGTGTGGATGGGGGGGAAGGGGCCAGGGACAGTAGCTCAATCTTTGGATCCTGCAGTATGATCGTACTAGATAGACAAAATGGTATTCTTGTGCTGGCTTCTTCGCACATACATATGCAGGTTCTTAAGTTTTCTGTTGTGTAGTGTTCACACTATAGTAACTATAGATGATGAAATAAGCAATAAAACATGTACTACACTCCATAAACACAGAAAGTGCTTTTCAATAACTAAGTAGCCATGCTGCTTCTGTGACTTTAAGCAATAAGACATGGCTGGGAGTTGTTAATACTGCAACACCTGCACACCAAGACACTGAAAGCACTTGGCCTGTGGCCTTATGCCTCACTACACCACTGGGTGTGTGGGTATATCAGTACTAACAACACCCATCAAATGAGCCTGGAGGCAACTTTTTAAAAACAAACACTCTAAATGTTTTCAAAACAAAAAAAGATAAAATAGTCCATCCTCAGATGTTTTTCACCTGTCAGTCATCTGTCTGCCTTCACACTCAGATACGTTGTGTGATTGTTTACCATGGAATAGAAAAATTCAAAGATCTGTATTGTTCCAGTAGTACAAATCCCCCCCCCCACACACACATACACCCACACACAGAATGGTAACATGGAATACACTAATTTAAAATTGTACAGAGTTCCACTTGCATACAGACAAAGAAACATATACAGGCCTCAAGTGGAGCCAGAACCTCAGTTTTATCTGCTGTCAGGTAAGGAGCAGGGAATTCGCTGGCAAAGTGATAGGGATAGGAGGGAGATTTTACATGGTCATTGAAGAAACACCAGCAATATATTGGCCCTGTGGTATCTTGCAGAAGTTTGATTTTAGATATGGGCCCAATGGCTGCAAGCTGCATGTACAGTATGTGTCCTGTTTATTCTAGGTGTCATAGTGTACTTTCTCAAAACTTAGCATTTTCTCCAGTTCCTGAAACCATTCTGAGAAGTGATGTGGTTCCTGATCCTTCCAGTATGTTAGTATGACTATCTTGGCAGTAATAAGGGATCCCAGGAGCCATCTCTTCAGCATGGGTTTGAGTCGGGTATTGGAGTCTCCCAATTATGCAGTTCCAGCAGCAGTAGAGCAGGTATCAGGGTGACGACACCCAGACCTGTCATGGGAATCCAGCACTTTATGGATCTCCTCGCAAAAGTGTCATAGGCAAGAGCATTCCCATAATATGTGGTAATGCTGTCTGAGTCTGCCTGAGATCTCCGACATGCATCTATGGTTAGAAGACCACACTTATTAAAAGGGGTTGGGGGGCTTATGCCATCTGTGAAGGACCTTAAATGGGGTAAACTAGGTTTGTGTGTCCTGAGCTGCCAGTTGGAGATGTTTCCAGCAATTGTGCCAGTACTCCTGTGTATCACCAACACCCTTGGACTGCAGCAATTCCATTGGATCTGTTCCCAGTGCCAAAAGCCCCTTATAGATCCAACTGGTTTCAGGAGGTCTACCACCTTGCTGGCTCAGCAAGGAGTTGTGTTCATTTGGCTTCTCAAGTCTATACTGGGGCCTAGGCAAATTCCCAGCACATTCATCATCTGTAAATACTGCTAGTGCATATGATTCTCCAAGGCAATACCTGTGTTCAGTTGCCCACAGGACTTTAAGTATCCTGTGAAAACATTCAGCAGTTGGAAAATGCTGTGGAGACCTTTTCAGATCCAGGATCTACAGACAACAGGTCCACCTCATATCTTTAGTGCTGGGTTCTGCCACAAAGGAAAAAGGGGTGACAAAGTGGGGGAACAGCACGTGGCTATGGTTTGTTGTTTCGAATGTCTCAAAACAACCAAGGTTGGAGGCAAGGACAAATGCAATGTTGGGTACAGGGGAAGTCTGCTGAACATGATTGTCTCATAAGGGTCTTCTCCCAGCAGATGGGCCTCACATAGAGAACATTTGGGTCAGTCTGCCACTTCTGTCTAGTTTAAAGATGGTGCAAGTTGTAGTAGCAGGTGGGCAGTACATTTGAGTGCAAAGTCTGGAAGCTGGAGCCCTCGCCTCTACAGGGTTGCATTAACCTATGGCAGTTGACCGTTTGGGCCCTTCCCCCAGAGAAAGTATAGCATTTCCATTCCACAACTCTCAGGGGGTCAGGCCGAATTTTTATGGGGAAGTGACTGAGGCTGTACATACGTTTTGGAGCAGACACCAGTTCCAAATCGAGAAATGGAATGCCTTGATGGGAGCAGACAGAGTGTGGGTAGTAGAGGTGAGGTGAAGATGGCACTCACCATGTAGCAAATGTCATGGAATTGAAGCAGCAGGAACAGTAAGCACCAGGAAGGGGAACAGAGGGGACAACGTACACAGGCCTTATCAGAGCATGTATGAAAAATGCAATATTATTGGAGGTGAATAGTTTAGGTATAAAATGCAGAGTGACTGACACCAGACTCAATTATGGCTGAAATGATATATAATAATAGATCATCTGCAACATATGTGATGAAGTATGTAATACAATGGTTACAAACCTCGTGCCTCTGATGTTTTTCAATTGCTGCAGATAACTTTGGTTTCTTTGGCATTGTTCCTCTGCTGCCTGGAATTTGCGCTTTCTTGAATTCCATAGGGACAGCTTCTGGATGCAGCCTGCGACATGCACAACCAGTTTAAAAACAAAATTCGCACATTAGGCTGAACTCGGGTTTAAAGAATGCCTCCAAGAAATTATCACTGCATTCTGTCAAGAGACAAAGATTTTATGTATGTATGTATGTATGTATGTATGTATGTATGTATGTATGTATGTATCTATCTATCTATCTATCTATCTATCTATCTATCTATCTATCTATCTATCTATCTGTCATTTTCCTCAGGGCAGGCCGGCAATTGCATGGTCAATGATTTTTGCCTGATTGGTTACAGATGCAAAAGGTATAAATAAATCGGGTGAACTATTGATGCTAGCACTAGTGTACTGGTATCAGCTTTTGCTGGCCATGGTAGGAATAATACAATTGTGCTTATATAAAAGAAAAAAAAGACTTACAGGTTTTAAAGACATTCAGGGCATCTGGGTGTTGCCTTGATGTTTTTAGGTGCAGCTTTCTGAGCACTGTAGAAAGAACCTGTAAGTTATAACAAAATAAAAATAAAAAAACAATAAGGGGATAAGTAGACAGACAGAAAGGACAGGCAGCTGGGTGGGTGAGGTTTATGGGATGTTTGTGTATATAGTATGGGGGGGTCATATAAATAAAAAGTAAGAGAACATTTTTTATACCCTATGGGATCTTTATGTTACGTTGTATTAATTGAAATTTTCTGTTAACTACAGTACAGCCCCTAGGTACAGCATTTATCAGATGTAGCTACTGTATACAGGGGCAGGTTTTTATTGTTCATGTGTCTTTCAGCTAGGGGTCAGGACCCAGTATGACCAGAAAGGGGAAAACAACAGTGCAGAAGAGGGCAGTGGCATTCACAAGGCAGCTGGTGTCCTTGGTTCAGTTAGGGGGCAAGGCTTGGTGGGAGGCCAATTTTATGAACCCAGATGGGGCCGGATCATCAGTTACTCCCATTTAGACTGCTCCTATCACTCAGCCTGTGCCTCCAGCAGTGCCAACACAAGTGTCCTGGCAACCAGGGACACCTAAGATGGGGAAGACAAGGAAGCAGTGGTGAACAACTCCATCCCTGGCTATCATGGATCAATGTAGGCGCAGCTTCAAAGAATGAAACCCTGACCAGATGAGGGCCTTGTGACAGAGGCATTTGAAGGCAATATCCAGAGTGGTGAGCTGGTGCCAAAGAGGAGACGATGAGCAAAAGCCGGTCCCTTCTCTGACCAGGCCAGTGGGCTTGCACCTTTTGGTCCCAGCTCCAGTGGTTCCTGGGGGACCAAGTGGGGTTCTAACTCTCCCAGTCAACCCACACCAAGACACAGCTCTGGTTAGCCCTCTCGGCTGACAGCCCTAGCTCCCACCCTGCAAATCCTAATCCAGTGGCCTGCAGCCCCACTGGTAATACTAGCACCACATTTTGACCCCATGGCATTGCTCTCAATACTTGTTTTATTGTTGGGGAGGCCTCACTTCATACAAAAATGATTCTCAATGCTCTGTTTATCAGACATTCATTGTTTATTGTTGGCCCCCACATTCCGTTCACTTATAGAGCTTTTTCAAGGGTTCATCTATTTTATAAAACAAATTTACAGTGTATAATAATTTTTATTATTTGTATTTTAATTTTCTACTGTCTCATTTTTCTGTCTGCACTTTACATCATTTTCCATAACATCTCACCTGATTTTTTGCTTAAGCAATAAGGCACGACAAGGTGTGTGTTATCGTGTAATAATGTCACTAATGGGGTGGGCTGAAGCACGAGGCAAAGCTGAGTGCTTCCACCACCCCAGGAGTGACGTCATTACACAATAACACACACCTTGGAGTGTCTTATTACAATTATACAATGGCTTGATGTTATACAAAATTTAAAAAAAAATGTTTTTAGTAGATTTTTAGTGAGAGAGTATATTTTTGTTTCTTAAGAGAAGAGCAAACAATGGAGCAAAAAATTAATGCAGTGATGTTATTGTGTAATAATATCACTGTCTCAGCCATTCACTGACCAATCGAAATACAGGAAATTGCCTTGCCATTGTATAATCTTTCTTTGTTCCTTCTTCCTATACAAGTTCCTTGCCAGAACAATATATATACATAATTACTGGGTTCCTTTTTTTTCAATGGAAAAAGCCGTGTGTTAAATATCGTAACACCTGAGTAGGTGTGACGGCATTCACACGGCTTCTTCCAGTCCTAAAGCACTAGAAAGAGAAAGTCAGCACGAGCCTATCCATACAAAAGCCCTCCAGACACAACACAGCTCGAGCATCTCAATGTTCCTTTCTCCCTCAGTCACTCACCTCATCAATCGCGTTTCCTCTGTATTAAATCTTCTACCTTTTCACTGCATTTCCTGACAAAAAATCAAATCCAAAGCTGCTCAACCACAGCCAGAGAGGTTTCCACAGCTTACTACCCGGCCAACACGATGAAATGGCTTCTGGTAACATGCAGGCTATATTTGGGATCGTCTGCATTTTCCATACCCCAGTAACACTTAATATTCACAAATCGAACCAACACTCACAGAAACAACAAAGAATCCAAGTTATCAAGGACTCAGACAATTCTCATGAAGATATTCTTAACACAGTAAAGCCACCACACAGCACTTTATTGCCTAAATATAACATTTTTTGTAGAATTGTACATTGCCACAGTAAGCACTTTTACCACCATCCCTAAGTAATTTCCGTTTCAAGCCTTCTCTTTCCTCTGCAGTTCAAAATGCTACAGCACTTGAAAACGAACATTGCAACATCAGAAAACCACCACAAACATCTCAGTTATTTCTTATAAAACTTTCTTCTTTCAGTAATTTAATTAGATAAATTTATATGTTGAATTTTCTGTTTACTGTTTCAACTACGAAATGAACAACTTCATCAATACAAGGTAAGGCTCCACTTTCTTCTTTCTGTCACAAATATCAAAACAAAGGAAAAATGGAACCCTTCAATTATATACAACAAAATGTGGGGTGCAGTGTGTTTAACTCAAATTTAACACACACCCTCGTTGTTGGATGGCTATCATAAACCCCACGGGCTTCGCCCTTGTCGTTTAAGTGCCATCCAACAACTTGGGTGTGTGTCAAATTCTCGTAACACACTGCACCCCATACTTTATCCTATATATAAATAACATTTTACTTTCATATTTATGAGTTTTTACATATTACTGTCTCTTATTTTACTACTAATCATGACAGTGTCACCTACATCACAAACTTCACCTTACACTTAAGAAGCCTTAAAAACCTTCACTCTTCTACCTGAGACTAGACATGCCATGTACCATTCTCTTTCTTTATTTTTTCTTAATCATTTAAACTATATTAAGTGACTACATATGCATGTGCATTTCTTATCTTACATTTTCTAAATAGTGCCATGTAAATAACATTTATAAATTCAGTTCTCAGTCTGTTCCTTGATAATGACTGCTACGTTCTCATGCTGTTGCTGCTACAGTTATTTTATCTCATCCTTGCTTCTGGTCAGCTCTTTATATTATCCTGCTCCTTCCTGATTTTGTGCTTTTACCTTTAAGAGCTGCTATATTCTTACAGCATTTGTTGTCGTTCTCTCTCTATCTCCACTCCATTCTACAACAATTACAACATTATCTATTCAACTTTTCAGGTCATACATTGTCATTATCTATATTCATTGTTATGAATATCCTAAAGCTCCAGTTAATTTTTAATTCAAGCTGTTTTTGTTGGTTATCTGTTTCTTTGTGCAAACAGCCATATTCCTGTAGCATTTGATGCAGTCTTTGCTATCACCATAAATTTCTGAAAATAATGCAAATGTTCTTTTGGTTCAACCCTTCATGGTTAATCTCTTGCATTTACTAAAGTTTTAAACTCATTAACTTTCGGTTTACTCATTTAACCTGTGTTTTGCTGTATCTGCATGTGTTTTCATGTGCTTAACATGGTGCCTGCAAGCTTCTTCCTACCTATGCCTTTTGGACCCGTATGTAGTCTCTTGAGTGTGACCTCACTAGTGTAGTCATCACAATAATGTTGTCCTCAGGCAGACTGCTGCTTAGCAACCATCAACATTACCAAAGTGTTTACCATGGTCAAGATTTCTTCCATACGGGCCCTTATTGGTTCTGTTTGTGGTGTGGTTTCTGACACAGAGTGCCTTGTTGTGTGAATGATTTTGTCTGCAAATTTCTGCTCACATCTAAGTAGGTTGGTTGTTGGGATTTTAATACATACTTTGTTTCTATTACAGTTATGTGTTTATGTGCGTCTGTGTTGTAATGGTAAGAGTTGGGGGGGGCTGGATTTTGGTTATTGTTGTAGATTAAAGTGGTCTCAGAACTGAAGGTGAAAGATTGTCCCTAGCTAGTGGCTGTTGTATGTTTCTGAGTCTATTTTTAATGTTTTTGAAATTTGTTTACAAACATGAGTTCCGATTAGTCTCCACATTCATTCATTCCTATATTACTATCCAAAGCTCCCATTTGGAAGATGCATTTCATTTCAGCTCTGTCTAATTTGTTTCCATAGTTTCCTCCTCTTTCTGAGTGTTGTACCACCTCTAAACCCTAGAATCTCAAGGAGGCCCCATTAGGGCCTGCAGATGTGAAATGTGATGCAACTTGTGATGTCTCATCCCTTTTTCTTATCTCGCCTTTATGTTCTTGTATTCTCAGTTTGAAACTTTGTGTGATTTGTCCCATATATAAGTTATCACAAGGACATTGTAGTAAGTATATGACTCCTTGTGTGTGGCATGTGATATGCTGCTTAATCTCAAATTTTCTTCCGTTATGGGGATGTGTGTACTCCTGTTTCTTACTTGTCTGATTGCAAACTGAACACTTGCCACAGGGGACCATACTCAGTTGTAGTGGGCCTAGTAACAATTTTGTTTGTTTTGGGGAGGTTTATATTGAAGTCTAACTACTTTGTCTTTTATGTTTTTTTACCCTTGTTGCTGTTACTATTAGTTGTTTGCTTAGGCACACTAATCGCTGGCTGTCCTGTTGTACCAAATGCCAGTGTTTGTTTATTATGGCCCATGGCATTGCTCCCTCACCCATGATCCCTACCAAGTGGGCTAGAAAACCCTGGGAACCCCCCTGCAGGGCCACAGCTAATATCATTTTAGCAGAAGCTCAACTGGGTCCTCACCTTCATCAAGATGCAGGAACAACAGCAGGTAGTTTAAAGAGTCACAGGGATCTTAAGTACTGTAGGTTAGGATTGATTGACACTGAGTGGTATGTAGTACATGTGCAACTGTGAACTTTGGATTACCCCCTCTCTGTCCCTGTTATGGGGACTACTACTCTGTTGGGGTGCCACAAGGACATGGAACCCTGACAAAGGGTTCCAACCTCTCAAAATGTCACAGGATTGGGGTCCCAGGACCAAAAGCAACTTAGGGAAGAAGTCCCAAAGATACAACGGAAGACAGACAAACACAGTGTTACCTAAGGAGGAGAGAGGCAGCCAAATGGAGACCTGGATCCAGGAGTGCCACCAACCTACATCAGTTCCTGTGGGGACTACCTAACTTTTATGACCTTCACACAAAGGAGAGGGAAAAACCCTGTAAGGAGGCAACTTCTCGGGATCCAAGGCCTTATCACCTTCCCTCCAGGCTAGGGATGGAATAAGTGATTGCTCAGCTACTGTAATTGGCAACCAAATTCAGGGCAGATCTTTTGGAGGAAGAGCTCCCACTCTATTGCTCTAATATGAACTCCCTGAGGGTGCTGGGAGCCACTTTATACAGCTAGAGGAGGTCCCTCCATGAAGGAGGCCCACCCTCCAAGGTGGGAAGGAGGAGAGCAATGATCACTGAAAGGTACTCATCTGGCCTCCAACCTAGAGAGGTCTAGAGAGAAAGCTTGACCCTTCAGGAGCAAGGCTGACTGAGCCCTAGTGGGGGCAGTAAGTTGTGGCAGTTGTATGATCTTCACTCTTGAGATGCAGAGGAAGGGAAGTAGATGAAGACCAGATGACTCTTAAGTGGTTGTTGGGAGGAATAGCCATCAAAGGTGCTGATGAAGTGGTCTGTGCAGCTAAAGGAACACCTGAGGATGTGACAGAACCACCCTCCACTAGCTCAAGTCTTAAATTCTACATCAAGGAGTGCCACCAAGTCTATCTGCATGGCTACAGTTCTCCCAGAGTGCTGGACATTCTCACCTGAATGGCAGAAAAAGAAGCACCCCACCTGAGTCGAGAAACTCACCCTTAAGATGTGGGCTTCATGGGAGCAAATGAGACCATCAGCCCACAGGGCAAGGACCCTGTAAGCCATGGGAGGTCATGAGAAGCATGTGTCCAGTGCAGGAATGAAGCAGAGATATGCTGATGAACTCTACTGGCCTTAGAAGAGCAGGCTGGGTGGCAAAATGAGGCATGATGAAATGACTGAAGGCATAATAGCTAGTTGAACATGACAGAGACTGACAGTATGACTAAGACTAAGGAATGGAGCAATAATGATGGATGCACACCAACCAATCCCAGGAAGCTGATGCTGTGTTAGGGGGTAGTGACTGTGGTGCTGATGTAGCCTAGTTAGGATGAAGCAAGATGATGCTGAAATCAGAACTGCGGCAAAGAACAGAACAGGACTGATGCACTGAGAACAGGGGAGTAATGCAGGTGAAAATGGGGAAGCCTTTAGGACCTTGCAGATGTCTACCTTCTATCCAGACAGCAGGACAGTGTAGACATTTTTTTCTCCCAGTGGATAGCCACACTAGTGGAAGCAGGGCTTGGCTGCAACCGAGTACTCAACATGCCCTCTACCTAGGACAGTGAAACAGAGGAACAGAATGGGGGGGCTGGAGCCCTGAAGGATGCTTAAAGACATAATGGAGGAAGCAGTCAAGAGCAGCCAGAGGACTGAAAACAGAAGAAAAGGGAGGCAGACAACGTGGCAGAGGAGGGATGCCCTGAAGCAGCCATGCAGCTGCATGAAAAGGGAAGGGAAGAAAGGGAAATAAGAGGAAATGAGCAGCCACACAGCGGCCAATGAAAAACATGTGGACTACATGAAGAGGGGTATGGTTGCTTGCTGCCCCTTCAAACTATGGGCAAAGCCATTCAATTCCCCAGCCTTTGGGGATGACACAGATGTCCCTGCAGGGTGTTGGAGTGGTCTCTGCATCTCCAGCAGCAGCCGTGTTCCAAACAGTGACCATGCCACCCCATCCAGCTACTTAAGCCTAGCTGAGTTTGTTGGGTCTCACCTCACAAAGAAGGTGTGACAGAAAATTCAGAGTGGTGGAAATGTGTATATTTTCAAGCTCTTGAATTGAGCAAAACAGCTAGAGGAGGAAAAGGATAAGAAGGAGAAGGATGATGGGGTGTAAACTAAGACAAGGGTCCAGATCCACCACACCTTGGAAAATTAGTTGAAAGCCTTTGTAATCTTTACAGGGACTGTAAATCAGGTTAACCCTGAGAAAGTCATGTGCCTATGTAAACATTATCATAGGATCATGATCATGCTTGTGAGTAAACTGGGTTACAGTTGTTTAGTCTATGATGAGGAGTTTTATTGTAGGAACCAAAAATGATCTGGTGAGAAAACTGGATGTAAAGATATGCTACTATTGCTGTGGGCCATAGAGCATGAGGTGATATCCAACGCACAAATAGTGGCTTCCAAGTAAGGTGGGGCCCATCTCCCACAAAGAAGTGACAGGTTGCCAACCCAATTTGGGGCATGGCACCTGGACATGGCTACCACTTTAACCAGAAAGTGTGCATGACTGTGCAGTGCTGCTATAAATATCAGTGCATGGCTTGCATCAGGACTCATCTGTTTATCCCATGCAAACCAGGTGGGAGTATGTCACACCTCTTTCAGAAGTTGTGAGATAATCTTCCCAACACCAATAAAGGTGGACTGAATTAGGCCATAACTGGTAAGTTAACCAGACATTTGTCTGTTCATGCTTTAGCTGATGGCTTCACTGTCAGCTTCAATATTCAATATGAATGCCCACACTGTATTTAAGAGGCCAAATATTTGATGTCTGCCAAAGAGCACCAGATCTGGCCTAGGTAAAGCTTCAATAGGAAGTAACATTAGAGAAAATTAACAGGCTATTCCCTGCCCTGCCCTTGCCATACCTATGAGTACCCTCATTGGCCTGGTCCCAAAGATGGCCCCAGATGAGTATAGAATGACAACCCACCTGTCTTACCTAGAGGGGGACTTTGTCATTATCATACTGACCCATACTATATGGCAGTGTCATATGCATTGTTTGATAGAGCAGTTGAATGTGGTGAGGGTAGCAGAAGAGGGTCTTTGTTGGCAAAGGAAGACATTGAACCACATTCTAGCTCTTTCTTGTTCATCCAGATGGCCAAGACCATATAAGGATGAAATATGAAAGTCAATAATATGTCCATAAGTGCATACTGAAGGGGTGTGCAGTGGTTTGCATGGTGTTTGAAGAGTTTAGCACTTTCTTGCATTCGGTAGTGGTGAACAAGACAAGCCGGGCCTAAGTAGTCTGTTACTTGGCTGAATTTCTATTTGTGAGTAGGCCTAGGACTGGAAAATGTGCACACTTCCTGCAGACATTTCAGGGGGTGTGCGTGGAACTTAGGGATACTGCTGGCTCATGAAAAAACAGAGGGGTCCTGTAGCTCCTTGTCCTTTCTGACATTGAGATCAATATCCAGGCTACTGAGTTTCTCTTGGAACCCTAAAAAGGTCCAGGCCCTACAGGAATTATTGATCAGGGTAGTGGGGACATGTAAGATAGCCTTGATTGAGCTCGAGCAACTGCTTGGCCATCTCAGCTTTGCATACCAAGTTACTCCAATGGGAAGGACCTTCCTGCACAGCCTGTGGGATCCTGAGGTGAGGTTCCAAAAACCTCACCACAGGCTGTGGATGAATGAGAACATGAGGAAGGATCTTGTGGTGTGGCATGTGTTCTTGATCTGTTTTAATGGGGTGTCCATTTGGCCAGTGACAATAACTTGTCAAGAACAGATGCTCTACACAGATGCATCCAGAGGCTTTTACTTTGGGGCATATTTTTAGGTAGCATAGTGTGTGAAACAATGGCTGCCCTGCTGGAAAGAGGCAGGGTTGATCAAGCAGGCACCTTGCTCAAATTCTTTACCATAGTGGTCACCCTTTTGGTTTGGAAGAGCCACATACAACCATATTCAGGATGGACAACATGGGGTTGTACACGGTCAATGGCCAACTGGAGATGAAAGGCTCACTGGGGGATTTCAAGAAGTATCCTTGGGTTCCTCATATTAAATATCCAATTCAAAGCTTTGCATGTGCCTTGGGTTGATAATGGTACTGCTGCTTCTCTTTCTAGTTTGTGCTGGTAATGATTTCAGGAACTGGTGCCCAAAATGCAGGTTACATCCCAGGGAAGACCCAGCATTTCTATGGGACTTTGAAATCCAAAAACCTGACAGCTGTTCAGGAACACCCTAGCACCAAGTACACAGGTTGCATGCAGGAGGGGCATGAAGAACTGTTGGAACATATGGTGGCCCAGGGTTGGCAAAGTATATGGCCAACACCAGTAGACCAGTTATGCCTGTAATTGGTGAAGATGAAATTAGAGGATTTAATGCAGGTGGTAGTCATCACACCTGGGAGCCATTTTTTTTTGTTTTTCATGGTCACTGGGTTTGAGGACAATATGAGGGCCTTCCAGCATCACAATATGCTAGAAGGATGGTGCCAAGGAATGCCAAGGTGGATTGATGATTGGCTCTTGAGTAGCCTAATGGAAAATGTGTGGAGTGAATTATGCAGGTGTGGTTGTCCTGCTGGAACCCTTGTTGTTCCCCATAGCCTTCATGGTGCATTTCTTGGGGCATTTTAGGTGTCCAAATTAGTCCAACCAAGCAAGGCTCCAGGTTCTATGGTGACTTTGGCAGATGAGGATGTGTCAATGACCCAAGAGAGTTTTTCTGTGTGGCTCTGGATGAGCAAAATGGACTCCCTGGCACAGTGTTGCTGGTGCATGCTGAGGTCATCTCTGGGGCATGTTGGGACATATTAGCTGATATACCAGAGCATGTGGCTGAGAGATCTGGAGGTGGGGTGGCATTTTACTATCATGGAGACAGGACCCTTCCGACCGTCTTCCAGTTCCGACATGTAATAGGCAGTGCCATGTGGGGTAGGGTGTGAGATCCACAGAGTTCAACATTTTCATCTTCATAATGGTGTGGCTACCAACGCAAGGGCCAAAGGGTTGACATACAGCCATATTCAGGCACTAGAGAGATGAGGGTTGCAGGCTTTTGAAGGACACATGCTACTAGATTTTTTATAACCCACTTGTTTTTTGTTTACCAGCAGGTTGAGCTTTCCAAGTGAAGCAGGTATGGCTAGGCAGACATTTCTTTATTCACTGGGTAGTCAGGTTTACAAGGCAGACTCCAGGGCAATAATCTCTTCCTGAACCCCAAGAACAGCATGTGCACCTGATGCAGCATTGGGGAAGAGGTGAAGAGTCATGCTCCTGTGGTTTACTGTCAAAGCACGGTGACTTGGGCACCCTAAAAGTGATGGTGGCTCATCTGGGTGGTAATGACCTGGGGTTGATGAAGTCACTGGATTTACAGTGCGGAATGAAAGAGAACCTGCAGTTTCTCTAGGAAACCTTGCCAGGGGTGATACTAATTTGGTGTCACATCAACCAGATGCTTCACTGGCATTACGCAAAAAACCCTGCTGCAAATGAGAAAGCTCAGAGGATGATCAACATGACAGTAAAGAGCTGTATGAACTCTGTTTGTGGGACTGTATTATGGCAAGGTGGGACTGTCACTGTGTAACCTCAGTTATATTCACATGATACAGTGTTTGTCTAATGCTGGATACAGTAGTAGGGCCGAATTTGTCAAGCAATTTTGTGAGATTCCCTATTTATCCTTCACAAAATTTAGGGAAAAAAATCCTCTAAAATTATTTTTGTTATACCTACAGAAAGAGGCCAGTTCCTATTAGTGTACTTAAGTGCCATCTGGTAGATTTCCAACTACACTATCAGATGAACCAACCCTCTCTGGGTAGCAGTGAACACACTAACAAACAAAACCAAAATCCCTAACTAAAGGTTTCACAATTCTCAACAGGAATTTTTAAAAATCCTTTGACTAATTCAGTGCTACTATTGTATGACAAGTTCCAAGTAGCTCTACAAAGTGCACTGTAGAAATGTTAGTGTTAGGTGCATTGGAAAGATGAATTTCTATCATCCTCTGGAGGCAGGGTAGATGGTCAAGTAGTGTGCAAAGGGTATAATAGAGGGACTCTGCATCTGCTACAGATGGGTTCCTCTCAAGGCTGGCAGGAGATGGGGCCCCAATGACTGCACACCAATTGGGGCTAGTAAGGAGATTTGCCCTTTGAGCTTGGCCTGCATGTGAAGTTCTTCCGATGGGAGAGGGTTGCACATCACATGGCCCAGAACCCATTCCTTATGTCTCACAGGCCATTGCCCTTCCAGATGCCATACCCTTTGGGAATGTTGTGCCTACCTGGATGGTCCCTTTGAGGTAGGGAATGGAAGCATGTTGACCATCCATGGTCCTTTGGGGTAGGGTACAGTATGATGTTGACCATCCAAAGACATGCTGATACTCCTGGGCTGTGTGTGTCATGTTTCTTGTATGTTTTGGGCTTCTCCCTTAAGAAATGCATGGTTGTGGTCATTTTCCTCCAACACATCATGTATGTTGCTTCTGTTCAGTGGAGTGGGTATGGGCCTGCTAAGACAATAGACAGCATGTGAAGGGAACCCTGCTAGCAGGTAAGAATCTGTCTGTGGCCACTTCCCCAACAAAACTGAACTAGTTCAGGTTAGTTAGATAGCAGCTGCCTCTCACAAGGGGAGGGTCAAGCAGGTAGATAGGGCCTCCTTGGGGGTGGAGGGGTTTGTGGCTGGAGAGGCACAGCAACAGGTGATTATATTCAGCTGCATAACTGGGCTCAGCCTCTTTGTTCCTCCTTTACAGACAAAATTTCCACCCGCTAACCCTCATAAAAAACAAAGTTAAGGTTCTGGTAGGGTCATGGCAAAGAACTCTGCTGTCCAATTGGCAAGGCATTTTAAGGGTTGAGATGGAATTTTTCAATTTTTTTTATATGGGGTTTTCTGGGTTTCTCACCTCTTTCAGCAGGGATAAATGGTATAACAACATAGTCTGGTACAGTATGTTACTGTCATGTAAGTGTGGTGAAATGGCAGTCTCATCAGTAATGTAGAAAGGGAGAAACTGGTGAATCTGCTTCTGTTACACATGAATTTCATCTAAGGGCTGGCAGAAGGTAAGTCTCTAAAGACCAATGGGGATGGTCAAAGGGTAGCCTCTCTAAAGCATCATGTATGTCTCCTCTGTTTGGGCGAGGGAGAATAGGGCCTACTAAGACAACATTTTGTTAATGATGCACTTGGAGTATGAATATACTGTATATAATATCCTCACTGTACTGTGGATGCATTATCACCTAATAGTCTCATAGTAGACCTCAAACAGGATTTACTGAATATTAAATACTTTTCATTTTAATCATTTGATCAGCTTATGCTCATTTTCAAATATCATCAAGTAAACCATATATACGATGAGAAATTGTTACAATGAAGAAATTATAGCCAATATGTAATGTACAGTGCAAACAAAACTAAAATACGTATACCCAAAAATTAAAAATTATGTAAGATGCATTTCATTTAGATTAAATAATACCTTTTTAATTATATTTTATTTATGTTATATTTAATATAACATATGTACACTGAAACCGTACAGAAATTCTGTCTCATTTATGTATGGGATAGGTACTAGTCCATTGCTTGGAGGAAAAAAAAAATAAGTGAGAGAGTAACAAAACAAAACAAAAAAAAGGAATTAATACCAGAGGTTGCCCTGTCTAAATCAATTGTACAGGCTATATTTAAAGTCTCACTGAGAACATTTTAAAAAGTAAAAAGAAAAAGTAATATTTACCGTGTAACAGGAAATACTGTCTTTTTACTTTATATTCACTGGTTCCATGTGGGGGTGTGCTTGGAGAGCTAAATACAAAGGGTGTGAATATAAACTGCTATACAGTACCATTCTAACATGTTTTAATAATTTGTCAAGGATACATTCAAGAAAGATATTAAAAGAAATATTCAGGATTTTCCAAAATTAATCCCTCAACTAGCATGCATCAATGCAGTAGTGTCAGTGTCAATACATTTCATTTTAAACATGATTAAATTTTCAGTTTCAGTAACAAAACTAGACATCTTCGTTGACTGAGTTGGAGAGTCTGAATTCAAATCATTTTCATTTTCATATTGAACACATAAAATAAACTGATCTGGTCAATTTCATAAAAGAAGCATACAGCAAGTGCTGAAATTGATCACCCAGCTCTAAAATTTCTAGATATCATGTCAGAAAGTATCTATGACTCTGTTGGGTCACATAAAGTAATCTGGGTATATAGTATATAAAACTTGTACCACTTTATATATTAATTCTGCATCTTTATCCACTCCAATTTCATGACCAAGTCTGTCTGATTCAAAAGCAAAGGACAACATCATTGTGACTTTGAGATCTTGATCAGTCTCTGTGTCTGTCACAGTTACAGACAGATCTGAAACATTTGATCTCCTTTTTTGAACTCTAAATGCCTTACTTTGGAACAGTGGGTTGTCCTCAGGCAAATCAAAAAACAAAAAAGAAAACATCCTTAACCAGTTATCAAAAAGATTCAAAATGTTTATCAAGGTAACTAGACAAACGAATGAGTCATAAGTTATTGTACCAAGTCTGGTTCTCTAAGTTTTCCATTTTTCCTCACCATGTTACAATTCTCTTTGATTACATTATTTGCCATAGCTTCAACAGCTTGTAACTTGTTTGTAATCCCACTTATGGCTTCTGAGATGTTCTTTTCTTGAAGGAAATGTTTTCTAATTTCTCCCAAATACATTTGCATCATTTTGTAGAAAGTCTACTTTAGCATTTAAGGAATCAAAACACCTATCATGCCTTTCAATCCAAGACAGTATTTTGATCAGATTCTCCCAATAAGTCACTGGCATGCTTAGGGGTGCTGGTAGCATTCTGAACAGCACTCTGTGAAGCATTCTGGGCCATATTCAAATCCTAAGGTTGAACACCTCAATGCCAGTGCTTTCAAATACTGCTATTAATTTCAATGTTTATGTAGAAATGATTTTAGAAGTGAAGTAATGCACATCAGGGATGTATAATTATTGTCAACGATGACACTTTTTGGTTACATTTAAAGGCATCTGAGGCATGTGGCTATTGCCTCAAAATTACTTACCCAGGCATACCTTATTACCTACATCTGTGTTTATGTTGTAGCAGAGTGCAGTTCTTTTCCTTGTTGTAAATTCTGAGTCTCTGTTTAGTATGGGGACGTAATAAAAATTCAGCTTATAGATCATTCAAAAAACAATTATTGCATCACAGGGTATGTTAAGGGCAGATCTGTTGCAAAGTAGGATGAAAATGTCACACAAAGGAAAATTCAGAGTAGAAAAAGAGATTCTGAAATTGGAAGCACAGTCTACTGAAATGAAGAGAGAAAGAAAGAGACTAAGACTGAGACAGAGGCAGAAGCACTGACAGAGACAGGTGGGGACAGAGACACAGACAGAGGTGGGGCCAGAGACAGAGACACAGACATAGACACAGACTGACAGAGACAGAGACACCAGTATATTAATAAAGGATATATGGAGTCACTTTGGACATTCTTGTTGCCCAGAAGTAGAGCCATATATAAATATATAACTATTTATTTAAGCGTTTTACCAGGAAAGGCATTCTAAGCAGTTTACTGCTTGATTTCAGATGCGTCCTGGGGAAGGGGGGAACATAGGAAGACAGTTGAAGACAGTATAGACAAGTGAATACATAGTGGGAGAACACTAACATTTGGTTCTGATTACTAGACAGTAGTGGGTTGAGAGAATCAGTAGGTAGCCACAGTTAATACAGCATGAGTACAATAAATTCAGTGCAGACCACTAGCAAAATTGGACCATGTGAGAAACAGAATAAGGCAAGAGAACAATAGTTAGGCACCGATTAATTGCAATTACTAAGTGCAGACATACACTGAGATTCTACTAGAGACTGGGAAATGCCTAGACACAAGCACATGTAGGGATGAAATGGGCTTGGAACTTGGAGTTAAGGTGTGAGAGGGTGGAGAAGTGATGAACGTTAGCTGAGAGGGAGTTCCACAATGTGGGAATGCGGTAGCTGAATGCTGACTGACCAATGGTAGTAGACTGGTATGGGACAGCTAGGGACCTAGTGTCTGAGTTTCTGAGATAGTATGCTTGGGTGCTGGGGTTGGTTATGGCATTGATGAGGTAGGAGGGGGGACGTTGCGACCAAAACTTGGCCGGGATCTTTGCACAGTGGGTCAGTCTGTGATTGTCAAGAGAGGTGAGGTTCATTGCTTGATATAGGGCACAGTGGTGTGTGTAGTAGGGGCTGTTCAGGGTGAAGCAACAGAAAGAGTGGAAGAGAGGATCCAGCCTGGCTAATGTGGTCTTGGAGCCGGTGCCGTAGACTACGTCCCCGTAGTTGAGGACAGGGAGGATAATTTTTTTTACAATGTCCATCCTAGCTGGAAGGGGGATGCTGTCACATTTCCGGTAAAGTGCACCAAGCCTAGGGTGCAGCTTCTTGAGTAAAGAGTCAATATGCGAGGAAAAGTTGAGGTGCTGGTCAGCCAGACACCGAGGTATCTGAAGGAGGTGCAGGACTCCAGAGGAGACCCTTCCAGGGTGTGGAATAATATGGGTGAGGGGAGCCTAGAAATTTTCTGCCTCATGCCAAAGGTTAGTGAGACTGTTTTCTTGGCATTGAGGAGGAGATTATTTGAGCAGAGCCAGTGCTGAACTGAGATAAAGTCTTGCTGCAGTCTGGTTGCAACCTCAGAGGTTGAGGGGCCGGATGCGTAAAGCACCATGTCATCTGTGTACATGTGGATGGAGGTGTGTGGGCAGGCAGAAGGCAGGTCATTCAGGAAGACCGAGAACAGGAGGAGGCCTAGGACAGAGCCTTGCACTACTCCTGAAGTGATTGGGAGGGGAGCCGAGGTGGATGAACTGATGCTGACAGCTTGGTATCTGCCAGTGATGTAAGAGTGGAACCAAGATGTGGCCCAGTTGGATAGACCAGCATTGATGAGTTTGGTCAGGAGGAGAGAGCGTGTCACAGTATCAAAAGCTTTAGCCAGGTCGATAAAGATGGCAGCTGTGATGTGGCTAGCATCCATCCCTGTGAGGATGGAATTGGTAATCCTGAGAAGGGAGGTAGTGGTGGAGTGGGATTTCCTAAACCCATACTGGTAGGGGGAGAAAAAGGAGGAGGAATCCAGAAAGATGGATAGGTGAGAAAGAACCAGGCTCTCCTATAGTTTGGCCAGGGTCGGCAGGAGGGAGATGGGCCGATAGTTGCTTGAGTTGGAGGCATCACCACACTTGGGAAGTGGGATTACAATGGCATATTTCCACTCAGTGGGGACTTTGGCTAGGAAGAAGGATAAGTTAAAAAGGGAGGCCAGGGGTTAAGCTATGGCAGGGGCCGACAGGTGGAGCATTTTGGAGTCCAACCCAGTGGTACATTTGCCCTTGTCTGGGTTAAGGGCAACCAGTGCGTTGTATATCTCATCAGGGGTGACTTACAGGAAGGAGAAGGAGTGAGCTGCAGGTGTGTCACAAGATGGGGTGATGGGGGTGGCATACTGAGCAGGGTGGGGGTGGACAAGGGAGTAGCATGGCTGGTTGTGAAGACAGTGTTAAACAAAGTGGCAACTTCTGAGGGGTCAGTGATGGAGAGTCCCCCAACCTGCAGGGAAGGGGTGGGGGGGCTGCGATGGAGGGCAGAGAAGTGATTTGACCACATTCCAGAATCTTGAAGGGAGATGGGAGGAGGACTTGAATGTGCCTATGAAATAGTTGGCTTTTGCTTTACGGATTCTTTTGGTACTAGCATTGCGAAGAGCATGGTAAGTCCGGAGCTCAGCCTGAGAATTGGAAATCTTAAAGGTTTTCCAGGCCTTGTCTCGGATTTGGAGGTGGGCTAGGATTTCAGGAAAGATCCGTGGGAGATCAGCACTTCAGACTCTGGTACATCTGGGGGGGGGGCATATCGGTCCCAGATAGCGATGAACTTGGACTTAAAGAATGATAGTGCCTTGTCTGTAGAGGTGAATTGACTAATGTGCAACCAGTCAGAGTTACCCAAATCATTTAATAATGAGGGGAGGTCCAGAGATTTGTAGGATCTAGACATTATGATTCTGGGTGGAGGAGCTTTAGGTTTGTGAATTTTGCATACAGAGTAGATTCCGTGGTGGTCACTAAGTGCATCTGGAAGGAGACCTGAGGCTATGACCCTGTGAGGGTGTGATGTTAGGGACCAATCTAGAAGTGTGTGGTTCTGTGTTTTGTGGTTTAACCAAGTGGGTTCAGAGATTAGTTGAGTTATGATTAGGGCTGTCACCTTGTCATGAAATTTGGTATGAGACTCAGTGAGTCAGTTCAGGTTAAAATCCCCTAGTATGTGGATCTCACCACCTGCTGCCAGGGAGGTTAAGAAACCCAGGTAGCACAGTATGGCAGGTGAGTTGATGTCTGGAGCACAGTATGTACCTGCTATGTAGATTAGAATTGAGTGGGGGATGGTGAGTTTTACCATTAAGGTGTTAATGGACTCAGAAGGTAGGGATAGGGCAATCGCGGAAAACTGGATGGTGGAGGCAACGTACATAGCTATGCCACCTCCTTTCTTGCCCATACGGTCATGCCGGAGAAGTGTGTAACTGGGTATTGCAAATTCTGTTTCAGAGTTATGTGGTTTTAGCCAGGTTTCAGAGATAATCAGTATGTCTGAGCTAAGGGACAAGGCGAGGGCTAGAAGCAAGGTGATTTTGCGCAAGAGGCTACAAATATTTATGTGAATCAGTTTAAGGCCTGTGGGGAGTTGGAGTGGAACGGAATGATTTTGGGTGTGGAGGTGGGTAGGTGCGGAGTTAAGCTCGATGTCACCTACAAGAAGAAGTAGCAGGGTGACCAGAAGTTTGGTGTGATGTGCCACCCATTGAAGCTTTCTAGAGGTGGTATAAGGTATGGTTATGGCAGCTTTTGGTCTCCGAGTGTGTGGCAGAAGGACTAGGAGACTGATACGAAAGGTAGCTGGGATTAGCCCAGGACCGATAGATAGTGTATGGTAGAGGTGGCCGTGGTGCGACACAGCTATGATAGTAGAGGTAGGAATGTTTGTTAGCAGTCTAACACATGGTATGATGCAGTCTGGCAGTGTAGGGTAATTAGATGGTGAGAGGGACACCCGGGGATGAGGGTAAAGAAGATTAATAGGTACAGTTGAGACATAATGGAGAGGCTACAGAGCAAGGGTTTGGATGGTGTCTTATTGCTAAGACCTTGGTGTATTGGCCTCTAGTGGATTCCTGGTATAGCCTGCAAATGAGAAAGTGAGCAGATTGGTTTAAAACAGCATGTAATTTCACCTATATAAGAGAGAGTTTGCCTAGGGTGGTGGTGGGGGAGGTGGGGAGCTGACACGAAGTGTCAGCAGGGCTCTGCATTGTTGAACTGCTGTGCTGACAGGCCGTACCTGTTTGCTGCGTGTGTCGGTTGAGGGGGTCCGCACTCCAGTTCTGGGGAGGGCTTCCTCACTGTCCTCACGACCTCCAAGATGTGCCTGAAGCTGTTGTTGGGAGAACACATTAAATAGGTAAGAGGGAGGAAGGGAGGGGCTTGCTACCAAAAGGCTGTACAGGATCTAAACTTTAAGGTCAGGATCGAAATTTAAGCTCCCTGCAGCAGCTGGTAAATAATGTTTACTTGCTAAAACAATCATGACTTTAAGGTGCCCTGCAGCAGCTCGTAGTTGATAATTAATTCTTTAGCAGCTTATTATACAGATTTTAAGGAGCACTGCAGCTGCTGATATCAGGCATTTAGTTCAGAAACAGCTAGTAACATTGAGACTTAAGGCGTGCTGCAGAATCTGGATAAACTGTATACTATACTTAAAAGACGAGTATTAAAGCTCCCTGCTGCAGAACAATAATAACAGTACTTTAAGCTATGAGGCAGACATTAAAAACTTTCTCCATTCATCTGCTGACTGGAATTTGAAATTGGCCTTTTCTCTGTGCTCCGCTTTGTCCGCTTTTTTGAACTGCTGTGCTGGCGAAGCGCCTACCTGTCTGCGTGTGTCAGTTGGGGGGGGTCCACTCCGTTCTGGGGAGGGCTTCCTCACTGCCCTCATGACCTCCAAGATGTGCCTGAAGCTGTTTGCTGCATGTGTCAGTTGGGGGAGGTTCAAACTCCGGTTCTGGGGAGGGCTACCTCACCGTGCTCACGACCTCCAAGATGTGCCCATCTATTGAAGAAGATTGTACAGTAAGGGCAGGAGGAGAGGTCAGAGATGGTGAAGTTATAAAGTATGTCAAAGAAGTCATAAGTTTATGTGTTATTGACATTTAATGACAGACTGAAATGACAGAAGTAGATGGATGTAGATGGACAAGTTTCAAAGAACATTACCTTGTGGAACTAAAGGACATAACTCATTGTTAAAAGAGGTGCAAAATCTGGCAGAGCTTGAGAAGTATTGCTTTCAGCAATAGGACTGGTACCAGATTGGGGGTTGTGAGGCCTGAAAGCAAATTAAGAAGATGCTTTGATTGAACATATTAAGGTTACAACTGGTAATGTACTGAAAATTATCAGCACTTTTCTCAGTACTCATAAATGATCTCCCAGCTCCTTAACAAACAAGTGCTTATTAAGGATGTATAACTTAATGAGTGAAGGTTTGGGACCCTTAGATGTCTCTTTAATCATTTTGGTTATGTTTACCTGTTTCTTTAGTTACCTGTTCATCATTTTATTTGTATTTTGCCAACTACTAGTAAAAAAAGAATCCAATGGGATCCTTTTATTATGATGTCAGAATTTTTTTTTTTACTTGCATGTCTGATGGTGTATTTTAATTAGAAACTGGAAACCTTTATTCAGATTTTTATAGAGGAATAACACTTTCTTCCCCCAAAATACTGATTGTTTGATAACCTGTGATCTTTTGTTATAATTAGCAGGTGACATTTCCTTCATAACCAGATTTTACTTGAAAAGAAGTAGAGAAGCCAACTGCTGTTTTAAAAATTGTAAAATCATACCGATGTAACACAATAGTGCAAATATATACAGGATGAAGTTTTCTGCTGAAAGAAGTAACTGTTTCTATTGAAAAAAGGTAAAAAAAGGCCAGCCCAATAGCACAGAGGGCAGAGGCACCTAGCCTCTCCCCTCTCCCATGCTGGCAACCTGTGTTCGCATGCAAGCTCGGGCAGCTGTAGGTTGGCGGGGGGGGGCTGGGAGAGGACTGAGCAGCTGACAGGAAGCTCTCCTCTCCTGGATTGGGGAGGTGAGCCATCCCTGATTTTGACTTCCACCAAATGGAGTTTCAATGGTAGTGTCAGGCAGAGGAGTGGCTAGCACTTGGCCCGGTGGGAGGATTAGGGTAGTTCGGGGCATAGGGCTCATGCACGCCTCCATGCACATGCGTGACTGTGTTGCCAAGACCTTGGGTATAAAGGGGAGAAATGGAAGAAAAACACCACGGCAACCTGGATGAAGACTGACCCCTCACAGGCCTTGCACCAGTGGCCGTACACGAACCACAAGTCCTGTGGCAGTGGACGACAGTGGCAAGGTATGTACTGGAGGAACCAGGTGATGATGGCAGGGGGTAGTCAGAAAGGGGTGATTACAATGGAGAGGACAATAATCAGAGGATGGAAAAAAAGAAGAAGATAAAAAATATATTTTGGGTTCTCATTGAAACACTTTGGCCTCATAAATAGTTTGCAGTTTCAGACATCACCGTATCGGTTCTTTTTACTAACAGTCTGAAAAACAAAGGTCAAAACCCACTTGTTTCACTGCACTAACAAATATTTTATAATAAAATTTGAAAGTAATTAGAAACACATCAAAGTACAATAAATAAAATAGTTATCTTTTTAGTAGAACTAGAACTCTTGAGATTTTCCCTTTCAGGTCCATCTGCGTGATTTGCCTTTTACAGCGCTGGCTTATGCGGATAACATATGTCTTTATGTTAAAGATGACACATCTGTCATCATGGCTGTACAGGTATGTCATTCATATGGTGCAGTGTCTGGGGCTGTGCTTATTATAGGGAAGTGTGCCCGATGGGAGTTGGGATGTCAGATAACTTTTTTTCAGCAGATAGCTGGAATTTCTCTTAGTTGGGACAATATTCTGATTTTAGGTCTAGATTTCGGGCAGGGCCCTTTAGATTTGTTAAATTGGAATAGGAAATTGGATGAGGGGAGTCAGTTAGTTCAAAAGTGGCAAGGATGGAATTTTACCTGGAGTAAGCGGGTATTTCAGATTAAAACGTTTTTATTGCCCATATTCCTGTACATTAGTAATATATTTCCCTCACCCCAAATCAGAGAGACACGACTATATAGTATTTTTTCCAAGCGTTTTGGCGAGTTGACTCAACCCCATTAAGAGAAATGTTTTATATCTTCCTCATAAAAGTGGAGGCCAAAATATGGTCAATCCTCTTTTATTTTTTTTCTGCCAATTTCTATATGGAAATTTCCACCCTTTATTGCTGGGAGTCCATAAAATATCATCTGATGTTCTGTTCAGCTTGATGCCAGACTGGTTCACGGCCTGGAAAACTGGATCTCTTAGCCTTATAAAATGGGATGCATGTACTCCCGACTATCTTACAGATGTTTTTGTTAAACTAAAAATATGAAATATTATTACAGCTCGTTTAGAAACTAACACAAGAAAACAAATTTATGGACAAGTTATTTCTACCTATTTTATGGAGTCTGAGACATTTCCGAAGTGCCCCCCAATATGTGTTTCTGCAGTGCATCTTTTAGTTCAGGATTCTAGGACCCCTGCTAAATATCAAGATGGTTTTTGGTCGTGCTGCCATGAACACTTAAAAGTAAAGGCAAATCAGAAACATAAGAAGCTGGATGAACGTGTTTGCTCCAGATTGTCTTGTGTACAGGCTTTGGAGACTATGGAGCATTTATTTTTTCTATGTCCTTATATCACAGGTTTCTGGTCTTTAATAGCCACAGAATGGGAAGAGGGGATGTTTGCCGGAGTAACTTTTAGGATGCTTATATATGGACACTATGCGGGGGGTCTGAAGTAAATGGGAGAGGGGTACTTTAAATTAGATTTTTGCTGTTATTAAGTGGTTTATATGGAATGCATGGTGTATTTTTACTCTACAACAAAAATAGATTTCTACATTAGAGCTGGTAATTAAAATAACTAATGAACTCCAGCAGCTTTATTTGGGTGAAATGAAGTCTTTCAACAGGCAGCTTTTAGATGCTGTCTGGAGGAACTTACCTTGGATTATGGATAGTGATGTTCCAATTACATGAAGTATAGCTTTTGCTCATTTATTTTTTTCCCCAGCATTACCTGTTTAATCTGTACGACTTTGTATTGGTTTCGGTATTTGTGTTTGTGATGATTACTGTATATTTTTTTTTCTGTATGTTGACTGTATGAATTTCAATAAAACAAATTCCCCTACTGTTTTCGAGAAGTGCCATGAGATCTTTAACATCCAACTGAACTACCACCAGAACAGGCAGATGGGACCTTGGTTTTAACATCTCATCCGAAAGACAGCACCTCAGAAGTGCAGCACACCCCTCACGGCCCTACACGGTTTGGGACCCCACTACCTGGAAGAACTCCTGACTTCTTACTGTCCCTCCCGCTCCCTCTGATCCTCTGGTAAGGGATTGCTAGAGATTCCCAAGGGAACCTTAAACACATCTGGTGGAAGAACATTTGCCTTTATGGCTCCTACCCTGTGGAATTCTCTACCTTGCTAGATATGAAATAGCCTGACTGTGGAGGGCTTTAAAAAAACTCTAAAGACCTTCCTTTTTAATCAAGCATTTTCAGTGACATAAACTGCTAATTTGTTATGGATATAATGTTATTTATTACTGTGGTTTTAATTCTGTATGTGGAATTTTGTAAAGGCACCCTGGGCCTGGGAAGGGCACCTTATAGAAATAAACTTTTACTTACTTACTCATGCTGCACTACAGTATCAGGATTTTCGCCAAGTGCCTGGTGTGGGGATTGAACCCACAGTCTTCTGATCTCCCAGCCTCAGAGACGAGTGTGCTACCTGCTGAGCCACTGACACTGCACTGCATAAATGATGCAAGAGGTCTGCTGTATCAAAAATATGTCACGTGTGGAGAGAATGTCTCAAGCGGAGTCAAACATGCATGGGGTGAGAATAACTCACGCTGAGTGAAAAGCATAATGCAGGGGGTTAGAATTACTCAAGCTGAGTGAAAAAGATGACGCAGGGGTGAGAATGACTTACATTAGTCAATAAGATGAGTGCTGCATAGAGTGAGAATGATGCAAGCTGCATCAAAATGATGATGCATGAGGCAAGAATTTGACTCAAGCTGAGTCAAAAAAATGATGTATGGGGTGAGAAACAACTCAAGCTGAGTAAAAAAAACATTCAATGAAATGGCCAAGATGATTACATGTTAAGCTCCTAAAACACTCTAAACTAGTCTCACAGGGGAATATTCACTCTATTAGCAACCTACTACATAATGTACCCTCACCTTTATATGCTCAAGTGTCAGTTAGACCTGCTCTGGCTGATGTAATAGTGGCATGCATCTTCAGTGCAGTGTAAACAGCTACCAAATAAAAAAAAAAAAAAAAAAGGGGATGTTACGTCATTTTTTTTATACAAGCCCCATTGCGACATGGCGCATTCATTTTCTCGATGCATGCCTGATGAAGGCACTTTGACACAGGTAGTTCTGCTTTTGATAAAGTAGCACTGGCAAATCTGAAGTTAAATTTTGATGCAGCTTGCTCCTTGCATCATTCATTTCTGGTGGAAGCACCTTGTGTCATTCTTTGACCTTTGAAAATTGAGCTCCTGTCTTAACTGCCTGTAAATCCCACATGTATGCTGATCATACCATAATTTTCTCCTCTGGTCCATCACTTTTTAAATTGAACAGACACTTTAGATAGACTTCATTGACATACAAAAATGGATCCTCGTCAATCAGCTAGTAGGTCGGAATCATAAGAAAATTGTTTTAATGCATGTTGGCATCACCCACTGACTGTGATCAGCCCCTTCCACTTTAAAGTTACACTTCCTATCTGGTGACACCACTGACTCTTTAACCTACTATAAACTTGGCGTGATCCTAGACCAAAATCGTGTCTACTCCCTTCTCATAAATAAAATAATGGCAAAGTTATTCAACAAACTCAGGGCCCTCTGTGCATAAAAAATTGTCTCCCATTTAGTACTATGAGAACTGTAGAGGAATGTTCAAGCTTCCCCCTGCTGGAACTATGTGGATGTGGTATTCTCTGCAGCTTCCAATACTGGCTTATCTAAGCTCTGACCCCTTTCAGCACCCTGCCCTCCCTGATCCCAACATTGTTCTGTATACCAAGAACTATACTGGCCCCTCCTCCTATGAGGCACTCACTCCATAATGTCCTGCTAGGTGCAAATATTTAGTTGTATAAACTATCGGGGTACCTTAGGGATTTACTCTTCCACCCCAATTCCTCATATTCCTTACAGTCAGAGGACAGAAACAGATTCCATATCCCATACTGCTGATACAATGTGAGTCAAACATATCAGATGCATACTTATTCACACATGGAACATCCTTCCCACCTCTCTCACTACTGTCTCCAGTTTACAGCATCCGAAGACCATGCTCAAAGAGTACTTCAAGACCCTGTCCTAGACATGGCTGTTAATTTCTTATGAGAAGCCCCTTATAGTGTTAGTTAGGTCTTGAGTGTAATCCTGATCTAACCCTGTGTCAAAGAGGGGTTCCAACCCAAGAGTTAATATTACTTATACTACTGTAGTAAGCTATAATTTGCTCTATTTAGAAAAATCATGATGTATTGCTGTTGTCATTCTTTACCTTTGTGGCAATGTATGTAGTCCCTTTTGCATCATTCCAGTGTATTTATGTTTTATCCAATGTACATGATAGTATCTATATGTAATTATGACTTTTCCTTTTATTGTAAAGCCTATGATGTATTATCAGCTCCCTCTATGGCCATGTATATAGACCCCTCTATACAACTGCATAGCAGTTATTTTCATACACTCTGTACTTTGTAACTCTGTACATATGTTAATTTTGTATTTATTTTTACTGACATATCTATTTTGCATCTTCTTGTAATTTCCAGTTCCCCTACCACTAGGTCAGAGCTGGAAATGAGCCTATCAGGACTATGCTTGCTTACCTGGTAAAATATGAAAGAAAGAAAGAAAGAAAGAAAGAAAGAAAGAAAGAAAGAAAGAAAGAAAGAAAGAAAGAAAGAAAGAAATGCATATATACTGTACATATGGTACACGAATAAATTAAATACCTACCTACCTACATACATAATTCATACATACATACATACTGTACATGTGAAAGGAAGCACTGAAACTGAAATACAATAGTCAAACAATGATTGACAACATAAATATGATTATAAACTGGGTTGGGAAAATCCCAGCTGCTGTTTGACTGAGGCAGTCTGCCACCCATAAATTTGCCTCAGACTTATGCTCAGGAAAAAGAAGCTATTTGAGCTAGCTTGTCCTGTTACAAAGTAGATGAATGTGCCAGTTTTGAACGTTATTTTTTGAACTGAAGCTGTTGCTTATTTCTGCCTATAAACTCTTCCCACCCCCTTACTCACCCAGCACTGACTCACTCGTTCTCATAGTAGTAGCCACAGACATTGCCAGCTATTTCCAGATATTGCGCAAAATTTCTGAAGAGTTTCTCTCTGCTGCCTCTACTGTGGAAATGCAGAAAGCAGGAGATATTTCTGACAATATCAAAGAAATTTTGGGAAATAGCTGGCAGTGTCTGTGGCTGCTACTTGTAGGTTTCACTAGGTTGTGCAGAGCTAAAAAGGCTGAGGCCCATACCAAGTTCCTTAGGCCAGGGAGTAAAATTCCATGTTCCCATCAGAGGCTATGTACTCATCAAGATTTGATTTAAAGTTTTGTTTACTCATTCTATTATTTGTTCTGTATCTTTCTTTTTTTATTTGTAAAGGATGACCTCTAGTTCCAATGTGATTACTCTTATATTCAATGTTTTAGCTCAGTCATCAAGTTTGGATAATTTTAAATATCAAAATAAAGCAGTAAATCTCCCTTACATCTTCTACGTTCTAAACTATGTAAGCATAGTTTGTCTAATTTGTTGTGATAATTAAGATGTTTCAGTGAGTTAATCTACTTTGTGGATATCCCATGGACTCTTTCTCATTTAATAATGTTAGTTTTCAGGTGGGGGCTCCAAAGTTGACTACCATAATCCAAGATCGGTCTTACATATGATAAGTATAATGGTAGCAATATTTCTGCCTGTTTACATTTGATATTTCTCTTCATAGATCTTATTGTACTGTTAGCTTTCATGATGACTGAACTACATTGCTCCTTGAACATCAATTTACTGTCAATTAATTTACATAAATCCTTTTCATAGGTTTTTGAAGTTAGTGGCACACCATCTAGTGTGTATGGATGTTTTTTTTTCCACTGCCCATATGTATGACACTACAATTATCGCTATTCAGTTTCATCCCTCATTTCTTAGTCCATCTGATTATAGCATCAATGTCATTTTACAGAGATATAGTATTCTCCTTAGTACTGCTAGGACCACATATCTTAATGTCGTCAGCATATTTAGTGATGGTGTTAACTATATCTTCATCAAGGTCAGCAATAAAATATTTGGAAAATTAGTGGTCCCAAAACTCAACCTAGTGGGACTCCACTAGAGACTGGTCCTTCAGCTGAAACATGACCTATGATTGAAACTGTCTGTGACCTGTCCATTAACCAGATTATGATCCACCTAATGATGTCTCTGTCTATATTAATTGTTCTAATTTCTGTTGTATGGCCCAATGCAGCACCCTATCAAAGGCCTTACCAAAATCAAATAATAGTACATCTACAGGTGTGCCATTATCCAGTAACTTGCTTACATTATTATAGAAACATATCAGGTTATTGTAACATGAGCACCCCTTCCTGAAGCCATGTTGATTATTATCAGATATAGGGTTTTGATTAAGATGTTCTACCATTCTATTTTTTAGTAATGTTTTGAGAATTTTGCATGGAATTAATGTTAGGCTGATAGGCCTGTAATTTGACACCTTGGATTTACATTGGCTTTTAAATATGGTAGTTACCCTAGATTGTCTCCATTCTTTTGCTATTAATCCAGTATTAACTGATTTATCATATAATACTTTTAACAGCAGACATATATGAGATTTCATTAATTTTAACATAGACGGGGTTACATTATCTGGACAAAGAGTGATATGATCTCTCAGATTATTAATTCCCTGTTCAATTTCTTCTGTAGTGATGATATGTGTCCCTCTTACATGTTTAGATATCAGTCTTGGAGTAATGGATACTTGTTCGGTGTAAAATGAGCAAAAGTATTCAATGAATATGTTTGCAGTACAAGATGGGGTCGGTTATGCATTTATTATCCTTAATAACGGTTCCCAATTCAGTGTTTCCTTTTTTTAAGGAGTTTATATAACTGAAAAATTGTTTACAATTGGTTTTGGATGTAGCTTTTGCTAAATGAAGCTCAAAATTTTTCTTAGCTTATTAATTTTGTTTTTGCATTTACATTGTATTATTTTGAACCTGGATCGATTCGCTTCAGCTTTGTAATTGATATATGCAATGTATACTTTTTAGTTTTTCCTTTTATGAGTTTCAAGATACCTTTGTTTATCCACTTTGGTCTCCTTCCTTTCCTACTATATTTATTGGTGCATTTTAGATGTTTTTTCCATGACATTATGTATTGTGCTTTTTATAATTTGCTACGTTTCATCAACAGATTTCCCAACTAATTCTTCATTCCAATCTTTTTCACTTAAGTCATTATTAATACTTTCCCTATTTGCAGTATTGTAAAGATAGAGCTCTGTACAACCTTTAGTAATTTGTCGATAATTTTTCAGAATGAAAAACACTGTAGAGTGATCACTTGACCCTACAGGAGCCATAGTAATAATACACCTAGTAATTATAGAATCTTCAGATGTGATGACTAAATTTCATGTATTATTTAATCTTGTGGCCTCTGTTATATTTTGTGTTAAACTGTATTCCTTACATAGCTCCATGAAATCTCTACTTTGTTTGGTTGTGGCTGTTTTATTAACCCAATCAATGTTGGGATAATTGAAATCTCCTACTTGTACAACTGGCCCTATGTGATGTGATTCAGTTATGTGGAAACCATAATCCATCTTCTGCCTCACTGTTAGAGTCTGCAGAATAGCCAAACAGCCTGGCGGTGCTAACCATGCTAATGAAGAAACTACCATCAAGAACAATCTTCCAGTCAATGCACTGGGTCCCCAGCATAGGCAGCAGGATTATGAAAAATCCATTACAGCACATGTTCAGTCCCTAACACAGGCAGTGGGGGCCAAAAACAAACACCACTGTCTCCAGTCACAGCACCACCTGCTGACAGCCTACCAGAGGATGAACATTAAATAAACATTTATGCCACTATTTATTTATTTTGTATTAATTTATTTATTTCTTTGTTAGGAAATACCTTTGAAGCAAGTGACCCTTTTCAGGTGTATTACATCAATGTATGATTACATTAAAACAATACAGAGCACAGGCTACAGGAACATACATGTTACAAATATAATATCTACAATCACAGCAATCTTGTCTAAATATACATGTTACATATAGAATAATGGCTAGGCAGGTGGTTATAATGAGAATGTTACACACACACCTGAGGTGTGACATGCCACATAGACCACGAGTGAAAAGCTCAAGGGGTTTGTAAAGGTATCCCACAACAAGGGTGAGTTTAAAATTTGAGTTTTATACACCTAGTCAACCTTTATTTTATATAATTGCTAAGCATCATTTTTTCACCACAGCAGTTATATAAAATAAACAGCTATCCCTCTGGAGTCACGGGCTAGTCATGTTTCTGTTATTGAAAGCGGCTCGTGAAAGAAAAGTTTCTCTTTTTTTTTTAAGGAGCCCATTTTTAAAAGTGAAAAAGCATTTTTTAGGCCATTTTTTTTAACATGTATTTACCGCCGACTCCAAGTGGAGGTGAACTGGTCAGTGCTGAGGGATAATGGCCAGCAGAGATGAAGGAAGAAACGGTAGCTGGCACATGCACAGAACAAGGGGAAACCCAGCACGTGTTTACAATTATAACCAGTAGGATATAATTGCAAATTATAACCAGGTTTCCCTTAGGGAAAAAATGATACCTAGTTATTATAAATCTATTACTTACAATTACGAAAAGCTTGTTTCAGAAGTAATGCTTGAAATGATCTTTTAAACTGGACCAGGTTAGATATATTACATAACATACCAGGTAGAACATTCAGCCATTTGGTAGCCATTACAGAGAAAGAGCACACACCCTGTTTTGTTCCATGAAAGGGTTTCACTATTTTTTTTGTTGTCCTTTGTAGGCTATATTTAAAGTTTTTTTTTTTTATTATTATTTTCTGTCAGTTGCAACCCCAAACCCATTTTATAAGCACAATAAGACACTCCATGGTGGGTTCTAGGCTCAGATGACTGCCCTCCGGGGCAATAAACCATCTGTCTGCAACACCCATCCTCTGTGCTCCCCTAGGCAAACAGATAACTCAACCTATAGACCACCCTATTATGTCTTACTGATTGCTTGTGTATCACTATCTTTTGAAATTTTTACCGGCATAGCCTGAGAAAACAAGAAATATTTTTGGTTACTTGGGTGAGTATTGAAATGTGTGTTACATGATTAAAGCTATTAGGTAGTCTTAGGCAGTCTTTAAAATGTGCTTAACTTTAACAAAATAATGTTATGGGACAGCAAAAATGTTAGTTTAAGGAAAATGAAAACAAAATAGTTTAAGACAAAACTGATACTTAGGCCTTTTAAGTGGCATATAAATATATTTTTTAAATTTTTGTTGACATGACACCATGCTTTTATTTAAAATAAAAAAATGTTTTTGCTGAAAGGGTTGCAAAGTTATCATTTTTTATTGAAATTGGGATTGATTTTCATTGCCATCTGGGGGACTTGTACCACGAATGTGCTGTATCCCTGGCACTTGCAGTCATAAGTTAAATTTAAACTAAAGGGGACCAGGCCTCCAAGATAAATACTTTATTCAACATTCCTGAGAAATCAGAGGGAGGAGCTGGTAAGGAGATAATGGGCCAGGCAGCCCAATTGGGTATGGTGGGATGAGAAGATTTCATAGGTCACATATCCACCCATTACTTTTTGCCCTGTAGCACCAACCCATACCCCTGCCACAGGGTGTGCTTCTGTGGAATGACCTGTCCTTGTATCTATCTGAAGAAATAGAGAGATGGATGAGCCCCTCTCCTTCTTTAAAACTCTCCTGCCAATCCTGCTTTGGGTATGTGATGCCTTTGTGTCATGCACAAAGACAGCAGGTGTATTCAGACATAAGGTCACTCCATAAGAGGGCATCATTCTGACCTGCATGAACCCCCACACTGTGGGCCACCAGAGAGAAGTTGTACAGCAGAAGGAGGCACCCTTGCCTCCCTGAGACAGGAGGTGTCTAAGGCAGATGCCGGAACCCTGCCTCATCATTCGGTGCCAAATGTCCCAGGTTTGGGGTGTAAACCTGTGTAGTCTGGATGGCAAGTAGTTTCTAAAATGAATGTGATAGCTTGTTCTGATTTGTTAAGACCCTCCCACCAGAAGTATTAAAGTTTAGTGTATGTTGCAGTCATATGGAATAAACAGCCAAGTTTTGTAGTACAGTATGGGCAGTGTGCACTAATACTGTTCATTATATATTCTATATAGACAGTCAAACTGAATTCCTCCCCTCTAGCAAGATCACCTGCCTGCACTATTCGATTTACTACAAGGTTGCCAGCAAATCCTGACCTGAAAGTAACTGCTGTTTTTATCTACACCACTGCCAGGTCTGCATCCTTCTTCTACTTATACTTGCTGTGCCATCATGAGTGACTATACTGTTGCTGCCGAGATGGGTTTGTTTCTGCTGCTCTGACCTGAAGGACTGCCCATTCACTGATATCATGGCTAGGTCTGCAATACTATTCTTGAGATGCTGTGTATTTAATGATTGCAGGACATTCTATCTATATTCCGGAGTGTGCCTAGGGTACCCGCTTATTACAGGGGGCTCGGCGGTGGTCCAATCATTTTGTGGGGCTGCCTCAGTGGGAGGGGCTGCACTCCCTTAAATCCTAGAGCTCACTACATAGCATAGATCTCCTCCCCCATAGAAAGATCACTTGCCTGCACTATTCAATTTACTACAATGTTGACAGCAAATCCCAACATGAAAGTAACTGTCATTTTTATCTACACCAAGGCCAGGTCTGCATTCTTCTTCTACTTTTACTTACTGTGCCATCGTGAATGACTGTACTGTTGCTGCTGAGAGGGGTTTGTTTCTGATGGTGTGACCTGAAGGACTGCCCATTCATTGATATCATGGTCAAGTCTGCAACACTATTCTCAGGCTGCTGTGTATTTAATGATTGCAGGACATTCTATCCACATTCAGGTGTGTGCCTGGGGTACCCACTTGTTACAGGGGTCTCGGTGGTGGGCCAATCATTTTATGGGGTTGCCCCAGTGGGAGAAGGTGTGCTCCTTTAAATCAAGCCTTTCATACAGAATGTTGGACTCAGCGATGAGTGGCTTGAGCGCCACTCGGTAAAAATAAATTTTAATAAAGATTGCTTAACTCCCAACCGGGGACAGCACCATTTATTTCAGAGTATAGGTAAGGAATCTGTATTTTTAGTTAATTTGGTGATTGGTATTAGTTAGACAAAATGCTCATAAAAGTGCACTTTAAAAAGATTAGTATTTTTTTAATTGCTTTTATTGAATCTTTATTTCTCATTTTATCTTTTACTGTGAGTGAACATTAGACACATGTTGCTATATTTAATATTCACATGTTGTTTACTTTACAACATAAATATAGAACCTAAAAAATATGGATTAGGAAGTTTTACACGGTATGAATCATGTCAGGTTTTTTGGGGCCCCTACCATGTTTTCATTAGTGAGTGGTGCAAATCTAATGACTCACAGTTTAATGTACAACTCAGGGTTACCTGTTACTTCCATCTTCAATCATTATGTTATTGCTTCTCTGGGAACCTTAATGTTAAAAAACTATCAACTTTGGTAAATATAAAGGGAGATACAATTTTAAATTTGCCACCAAAAGACTGATAGTTATATTGTTGCTGCTCTCAGGTTCTGTCCACCCCCATCCTGGCCCTTTTAATTTACCTAATTCCATCCCTGAGGCCAATACAGATCATAACCTGAGTCTGAAATATGTTAATTCCACCCTTAATATTGTTCATTTGAACATACAAAGTATTCAGGCAAAATGGTCCTTATTTGGGGCATGAGTAATTCAACATGATTTTGACATAATTACTCTATCAGAAACTTGGTTGATTGGCAAAATTGATGATGCTAAAGTACACCTCCTTTGGTATAATATTTTCAGGAAAGATAGGAAAGTTTGGGGGGGGTCTTGATTTATGTAAAATCTAAATTTAATTGTACTGTAATGGATTTTTCACCCCATAATTCCAAATGTGACTTAATTACTGAAACCCTTACCTTTGGACTGAATAAATCTCTTGTAGTTAGTTCAAATTTTAATTCCCCCAGGCAACTAGAAACTCTTGTGTGGTCAACAAGGAATTGATCATATTGGGAGATTTTAATTGTATGTTGGGAATCTGACACATCCCTCCCAGCTAAAGAATTATTGTTAGAGATGGGGGGTCCAACAGATCATTAAGGAAACAACAAGATTCAGTTACAAATCTGGTCTGGGGTCAATTCTGGACTGGATTGTAGTCTCCCACCCGGATAATATTACCTTGTCACAAGTACTTTTGGATGTAATTAGTGATTATTGTCCTGTGCAATGTCATTGGTCAACCAAAGTACAAAATATCCCCCTGTTTTTGTTGAGACTAGGAATTTTAAATGATTGACACCTGCATTGGTCACTGCTGAATGCAATAAAATTGATCTGATGGTTCTTAGAACTATTAAAAACATTGATGAATAGATCCATTTATTTTCTTCTTTAGTTAATAGTTTTATGGAAAAACATTACACCAAGAAAATGAATGTGTATTAGGGCTACTAAGAATAAGTGGGTAAATGATGAACTTCTTAAACTGATGAGATTATGGGATAAAGCCTGGAATGAGTATACAATAATCAGGACACTTCTAAAGTAATAATTTACAAACAACTAAGAAATAAATGTAAACAGAGGTTTGCAAATCCAAAATATTTTTTTTTCTCTCTGAACAGGTTAAGTATTCTAATAACCCCCTCAAAACCTGGCAACTTTTGAACGATTTATTGGGGATGGGACATAAAGAAGCTGAATTTGTTATTAAGGATGGTAACAATTTAATAAGTGAAGCTTTACAACTAGCAGAATTATTGAATATTTCTTTTTGTGATATAGACCAATATCTAGGTATATCTAATACAAATGTACTCTGCCCTGTTATCCATCAACATAGTTCAGTGTCAAAAAGTGTTAAAGTGCTTTCCTCTGCTATTGTTAGGGACTATGTGCTTAAGAATGATCCCACCCCAAAAATTGGTTATGATGACCTAGCTTTTAGGTTCTTTAAATATATTGTTGTTCTTGCATATCCTATAGCTGATTTGTTTAATTTATCACTGTGTTCTGGCGAGTTTCCTAGGGTATGGAAGATGGCCATTGTAAAACCCATTTATAAGCACAGTGGGAGGGATAATTGGTCTAACTATAGGCCAATTTCCCTCCTACAATTGTCAGAAATATTAGACAGAATAGTTCTTGATCAATCTATGGATTTTTTGGTTAAATGTGATTTACTGTCTGAAATCCAGCTTGACTTTAAGCTTAAGCACAGCACTGTGATGGCCTTGGTGGGGTTCACTGGCTGCATACAGAGTTCTCTCAGTAAGGGGGACTCTGTTGCAACCATTTTTGTGGGCCTCACCAAGGCCTTTGATTTTGTTAACTATGATTTGGTTCATTTTGCACTTTCTGAGGTAAATTTTTCTAATGAGGTTACTGACTGGTTTGTTGATTATCTTAATGAAAGAGCTCACAAAACTGCCATTGATGGAGTATTATCACAACCTAAAAAAAACAAGTGTGGGGTCCCACAGGGTTACATCCTTGGTCATTTTCTTTTCTCACTCAATATGAATTTTGCCCCCAAACATGCTTTAAGTTTCAGATGATTTCATTTGCTGATGATGCAGTAATTTATTATAATCATAGTGATCCATTAGTTGGAATTGATGTTGTCCAAAGTGATTTTTTATCTTTCCATATTTGGTTAGTTTCTAAACAAATGATATTGAATGTTAAAAAAACAAAGTGTATGGCATGTTCCAGCTCTAGGAAACATGACGGGGCCTTTCCTTCAAATGTTGATCTTAATGAAGATATGGTGGAGAAAGTTGACCATTTCAGATACATTGGGGTCATTTTGGACTCCAGACTAACCTTTGAAAATCATATTTCAGCATTAATAAAAACTATTCACCAGGGGCTAGGAGGACTTTACAGAATTAAGCAGTTCCTGACCCCCCCCCAATCTAGGACACAACTTACCCATGTTTTTTTACTAGGGGTACTTGACTACATTATATTGATCTATTCATCTACCAATTAAAAATTTCTCTCTAAACTCAAAGTTACGTATAACAGTATGCTAAGATTTGTATCAGGATTTCCCTACGGGACACATGGTTATGACTTATTGAGAAATTCCAGTCTTCCTTCATTGGAAAACAGTATTAAGATAAAATTTGGTACCCTGTTAATTAAGGTCTCTAGGGGTCAATTTCCTGCTACAATTCTGGCCCTATTCCCCAAAGTCTCTAACCCCTTTGGGTCAAGGTGCCAATCTAAGACTTAGTCAATGGTCCCAAAAGTCAAAAAAATTTGGTCAGAAATCATTATCATTTAGAGCTTCTGTATTTTTCAACTTCATTCCTACAGTAATCAGAAATTGTTTAACATTGTTCTCTTTTAAATCAAAATTTAGGGCTTGGCTGGAAAGTTTTATTACATGTTCCTGTACCACTAGTTCTTCTAGGAACTAGCTCTCGGCCAGTTTGTCTTATTGTGTATCACATTATTTATTGTATGTATAGTTTTATATTGTGTGATTATTTTTAAATATATTACTTGCCACTTGTGAAAATGGGCAGTGATGCTCATTAAGTTATCAAGTATAAAAATTAAAAATGAAATGAAAATGAAATTGTAATTTGGTAGGCTGCAGGTCTGTTATGGCTGTATGCAGCATGTTAAACTTTTGTTTATATGTTAAAAAGTGACCAGTATCTTATGTAAATTCAGCCTCTATGGTACTTAGGTTTTTCCATGCTTTATCAGATAAATATTGATATACTGATATACAGTACATGCATAATAAGTTTGGGTCTGTGTCCAATGTGGATTTGATAATATAATTGCAAAACAGTTAGTTATGCAAAATACAGTATAATGTATAGTGCTACACTCACAAGTAATGGTTTAAACCATACTCTAACTGTAATTTTGAACTTCCTTTCCTGTATGATGTTTCTCATGAAAACACTAACATAATATTCATGTAGTTTTATAAATAATATAGAAATAAATAGATCAATGTACACTAGCTACTGCTCATGATGATATTGTTGCTTCATTAAGAAATATTTGATTAAGAGATACATAAAGAATATAAGATATACAGATATAAATAAAATACAAACAAATTATTACTATTAAAGGAGTACTACATTTAATCTTCAAGCCTATATTTTCTTTAAATATTAGTTTTCAAATATTGGTTTGTATTCTGTTATTGTTCCATATTCTGGCCTCTAAGTAAATTCAGTGGATTTTACTGATATACATGCTGGTGGTAAGTATCATTTTAGAACTGATTGAAGTAGCTGATGTACTTATTAAGCCTTTAAATTGTTGTCACAGTGCATCTATGTTCTACTATAGCACTATGTGGTTGGCAGGGGCATAGCCTGCCTCACTGAGTTCTAAAATTGTACTTATCACCATTATGTGACTCTGAAACACCCACTACTGTAAGTGTACTAAAAAGCCAGTAATGGCTAAACAATACTAGACTGAGACTCAATATTATAAGAAGCCTTTTACAGGAAAACGTACTTGTAAGTTTAGTGCAGTTCTCCTTTAAAAACATTTATGAAACTAAAAGAGATACTGGAGGTACAGTAAGATGTTTATATCCCACTGTCTTATGTCAGTTATTAGTGAACATGAAGGAGAATTATTGAATTGATTCAATTACACATTTATGTGCAGTAACTAAATAAGATGCAAGACAATATGAAGGCCCATCTTAATAGGATAATGTTCCCCAATTACCTGGCAACAAAAACAATCAGCGGCAAGATTATATTTTGTGGTACATGGCAGTGGTGAAATTCTAGAGCTTGAGCTGCCATAACAACTAAATAATCAACTTATTTATTTTTTCAGCTGTTGCAACTAAAATGCAGTAATGTACCCTGCTCTTTTAAAAGCAGCTTCAATTTTATATTTCTAAAGATAATAAAAGAGGGGTAGAACATTAGGAAAAAATAGATTAAATGTCAGTATGCTGCTCAAGAAGAAAAAAAAAATTGCTGCAAAATATTCCATATCTGAGAACTTCACTTTTAACCACTCCTTATATATACTGTAGATGTTTGCCTGAGACTAATTATATTGAATTTGTATAGCATGTTGGAATCTGGATTTCTGTCAAAGTAAATGTACTTAATAGGTTCTAAATGCCACTTGGAGTAGAATGACTGTTACAATAATGTCTTTACTAATGTCCTTTATATCCATTTTCATGGTATGGAAAGCTACAGTATGTGCTATATGGGTTACTGGCTCTCAAAAAGAAGGAAGGCAAATAATGTGGTTTATAAAGCTCTTTTCATACAGCCTTTCTCCCAAAGCACTTTACAATCAAAAAGAAGATGTTGGTGCCATTTCAGGAGCACACGTTTGTAAGAGGGGGGTGGGAAGAGGAGGAGGGGCAGGAAGACAAAAGCAGAAGTTCATGGGGAACAGGTAGCAAAACATAGAAAGCCATGTTTACAAATACCCACAGTCTGGGAAATAAAATCCCAGACCTAGTGGCACTAGTGGCAGAGGCAAACCTGGATATAGTGGCAATTGCAGAAACATGATACACTGAAAATCATAACTTGTAGATAAATATACTAGGGTATGCTTTATTCAGGAGGGATTATTAGGGTAAATTGGGGGAGGGGGGTGTGGCCCTTTACATCAGGCAGAGAATAAAAGCAATGGCAGTACAGGGGAGGCTGAGGCACTGTGGGTCACACTTGAGTCAGGTAGTGGCACATCATTTTACACATGAGTGACCTACAGGCCTCTAGCACAGGGGGAGGAGAAAGATAAGACAATAGTGGAAGAAATACATGGGATGGCAGCCAAGGGGGAGGTATTGCTGATAGGTGATTGTAATATGTCAGATGTAGATTAAATCATCCTGTCAGTTACCACAGCCAGGAGCTGAGACATCATGGAATCTTTGCAGGGGACAGAACTCATGCAGTTAGTGGTAGAATCCACCAGGGACAAGGTGATTCTGGACCTTGTGCTGACCAATGGGGACAGACTAATGGACTAATGGACGAAACACGTGTCTATGTCTTCTGTTAGCACCCTTTGCAAACTGTGTGAGAGGCCTTTCGGCACCATGCAATTCTGCTTAAAGTTGGACCAGCATAACATTCTGTGGTGATTTGCATATGCAACCCATGATGCTTTGCATTGTGGGGGCATGTGTGATTTTGTATTTTCTTGAGACTAATGGACATCCTGGTGGATGGTCACCTAGGGTCCAGTGGCCAGCACACAGTGTGGTTTGATACTGGTACAATGTCACAGTCTAGCCACATAATGGTGAGGGTCCTGGATTTCAGGAGGGCAGACTTTGCTAACATTGGGGTAGATATCAAAGAAGCCCTGGAGAGGAAGAAAGCAAGCGGGGGTTGAGGAGCAGTGGGCACACCTAAAAGGAGCCATAGTGAAGGTGACAAATCAGTGCATTAAGCTGAAAAACAAGGGCAAGAGAAGGAACAAATGGTTCTCAAAGAGGGGGCAGAGAAGGTAAGGGCCAAAAAGGTGGTGTTCAGGAAATATAAGGAGACACAGGAGGATAAGGATAGGGTGGTGTACCTGGATAGGCAGAAGGAAGCAGGGAAGACAGTTAAGAGTATAAAGGTACAAACAGAGGTAAGATTAGGGCAAATGATAAAGAAAGGGGACAAGACATTCTATAGATACATTAGCAAAAGAAGGAAGGTCAGGGGTGGGATTGTAAGACTCAGAGGGGAGGGAGGGAAGAGTGTGGAGGGAGACCTAGAAAAAACATCAGTACTGAATAAATACTTCTGTTCAGTATTCAGTGAAGGGGGGGGGACAGGGACCACAACTAGGCACCAGAAACAGAGGCAGTAGGGTTGTAAACACCAGTCCATTTGCAGAAGGGAGAGTCCTGGAGGAACTCACAAAACTGAGGGTGGACAAAGCAATGGAACCAGACGGTATACACCCTAGGATACTAAAGGAACTATGGATGGTGCTAGGAGCCCTGCTTAGAGAGTTGCTCAATACAGGAGTGGTTTCAGAGGACTGAAAAAGGGCACATGTGGTCCCTCTTCACAAGAGTGGAAGCAGGGAGGAAGCAGGAAACTATAGGCCAGTCAGCCTCACATCAGTTGTGGGCAAGATTATGGAGTCACTACTTAAGAAAAGGATTGTGGAAGACTTGGAATCCAGTGAAGCATAGGCCCAGAGGCAGTGTGGATTCACAGCAGGAAGGTCATGTCAAACAAATATGATAGACTTTTTTGACTGGGTGAATAAGGAGGTGGACTGGGTGGTGGTGGATATTGCCTACCTCGATTTCAGTAAGGTCTTCGACATCGTTCCACACAGAAGACTCGTTAACAAGTTGGGTAGCCTGGGGATGGGCCACAAAGTGAAGAACTGGGTTAGAAGCTGATTGAGGGACAGAAAGCAGAGGGTGGTGGTAAATGGGATCCTATCCAAGGAAATGGAGGTGACCAGTGGGGTACCTCAAGGATCAGTCCTGAGACCAGTCCTTTTTTAATGTCTTCATTAGTGAGATTGCTGAAGGGCTGGAGGGGAAGGTTTGCCTATTTGCAGATGACACCAAGACCTACAACAAGGTAGACACCCCAGAGGGGATAGAGAAAATGAAGAGGGACCTAGGAAAACTTGAAAATGGTCCAAAGTGTGGCAATTAAAGTTTAATGCAAAGAAGTGCAAAATCATGCAACTGGGATGCAGAAATCCTGCAGAGAGTTACAGGATGCGGGGGAGTAACTGACGGGTACTAGGGAAGAAAGAGATTTAAGGAAAATCATCTCACATGACCTAAATGTGGCCAAACAGTGCACCAAGGCAGTGGGGAGGGCCAGTGGCATGCTGGGGTGCATAGGAAGGGGTATCACTAGCAGAAGAATGGAGATGGTGATACCACTGTACAAAATTCTGGTGATGCCTCATCTGGAGTATGGTGTACAGTTCTGGAGACTGCATCTTCATAAGGACGTAGACAGAGACAGAGTGGAGGCTGTCAAGAGAAAGACAACAAAGATGATGCATGGCTTGCACCACACGACATATGAGGAGAGATTAAAAGGCCTCAGTATGTAGGAGACTTGTAGGGGGGCAGCGGCCAAGGCCAACAGGATGCTGGGATGCATCGCTAGGGGAATCACCTCCAGAAGGAGGGAAGTGATACTCCCTCTGTATAACTGCTTGGTGAGGCCGCACCTCAAGTACTGCATGCAGTTTTGGAGGCCACACTTAAAGAGGGACTTTGAACTCCTGGAGAGGGTCCAGAGGAGGGCAACCAAAATGATCTGGGGCTTGGGGCACAGGACCTATGGGGAGAGGCTCAAAGAGCTAAATATGTACACATTGGAAGAGAAAAGGGACCGGGGGAACATGATAGAGGTCTTCAGGTACAAGAGGGTGGTAAATAGGGGAGGAGCAGTCAGGGTGCTCCAAAGGAAGGAGGTGGGGCAACTAGAGGGAATGAGTGGAAGCTGGAGGGGGGGAGATTCAGGGGAGAAAGGAGGAGGTGCTACTTCACTGAGAGGGTGATGGAGCCATGGAATGCGCTGCCCGGGGGCAGGTGGAGGCAGAGACATTGGAGGGGTTCAAGAGGGGTTGGGACAGGTATAGGGGAAGGGTTCTGGAAGCAAAGTCCAGTGCAACAAGAATATCAGGGACTGGGAAAAGGAGAAGCCAGAGAGGGCGAGGGGGGCAGCAAGGTCAGCTCCCAGGGTGGGGGCTGACCAAACGAGCAGACACGAAAGACCGTTAGGTCTAGTCTGCTGGCATTTTAGTATGCTAGTATGTATACACTGGAAGAGAGGCAGGAATGGGTGGGATATGAGAGAAACATTCAGGTATCTTAAGGGCATAAACAAAGTGCAAGTGGGCAACATATTTCAGTATAGGAGATGTTCAAGGATGAGGGGGCATGATATGAGGTTGGAGGGGGATCTTGATAAAAGGGAACGTGAGGAAGTATCTATTCACAGAAAGGGTGGTGGATGCATGGAATAGCCCACCACAGAAAGTGGTGGGAGTTAGCACAGTGGTGGGATTCAAACATGCATGGGATAGGCATAAGGGAACCCTTGAGGTGGAAAGGAAAGGCTAAAGCCAAAGACCAAGTAAGGTCAGTGGCCGCTAATGAAATCAGGGAATAAGGGCAGACTAGGTGGGCCTTGCAGTCCTTATCTGCAGTCAATTACTACAGTGTGTTACTATGTTACGAGGAGATTCAAGTAGCACAGAGATAAATTAGAGAGAAGGTAAGTGGCTTGTTTAGTGTCACACAGTGAGAAAGTGGCTTGTTTAGTGTCATATAGTGAGAAAATGGCAGTTGTGGGATTCAAATATAGGTCCCCAGGATCACAGTTTTGTATTTTAACCACTAGGCCAAGCTGCCTTCCTAAAACAAATATTTCTAAAATGAACTATTATGAAAAATCTGCTTCCTGCTCTACTCTCAAAGTAAAAAGAACTGACATTTCGGTTATGGATGGATGAACCTGTTTTGACTGAGCAGAACAGATTGCCTGAATGTGCTGCCACCAGGTCCATTTCTTACTTTTTTAGTAGAGTTCAATAAATCTATGCTGGTGGATCCCCTCCCCCCCCACCTTGGTAGGGTATGCATTGGGGTTCAAGAATGTCAAATCAATGGCCATATTTTGTTATTCATTTTCCACACTAATCTACTTATGACCTTTATCTCCTCCAACATCCTCATGTACAGTATGTAGATGATGAGTGCGTTATGTCAATGGCCAAGACATTGTCTCACTTAAATATTAACTCCAACCTGATCTTGGCACCACTCAGCAGTAGTTTCATCTGACTTGCTTGTCCTGGATGTTTACACACAATGGCTTCAACATTTTGCTCAAAACCAAACTTGACAAAATGCATCTCCCATTCCACCTTAATGATCAGTGATAGATCACCCCTTAGTTATGTCTCATTCTTCAAATACCTTTCAGTCGGGCTAGATCTGTCCTGGCAATTTATATGCACACCAGCTCAAGGTCTACTAAACTCTTTTACACAATTTGTGCCATCCACTGAAGCCATGTTTTTCTTACTGCAGCTGCCACACAGTACAGTATATTATTCAATAATGATTCTCTTTATTTTTGATTAGGATTACATTGTCTATGGCACAGCTCCTAAACTCTCACTGCCAGACTTGATTTCCTCTTGCATGCATTTAAACACTGTGTTTTACACTGTACCCTCCATATTCACCACTGAAAGCTGTACTTCAAGCTAGGGTACATGCTGTTGATCTTCAGGTTTCAAAGCAACACTTGCCCCAATTTTCTTTCTTATGCCTATCCTTACCCCTTTCTGTTTCTTCCACCATTTCATCCTCCACTTTCCTTACTTAGAGATACAGCTGTTAGCTGGACAGTGCATTGTCCTGGAGACTACATCCCCTCTGGAACTCTTTCATTTTCCTCCAGTCCACCACATCATGGCTGTCCCTAAAGTCACAGGTTCATTGTACAGTTCTGCCTGTGGCTGCTCCCATGCCTCAGCTGGCAACTAAAAAAAGCCCTGGTCTGATAACACCATATGACACAGGCTCATCCTCTACCATGTAACTCCAGGTACCAAAACAGATTCTCTGCCTGACTGTTGTTTTAGAGGGTACAGTATTTTTATAGGTTTTGTTATTTTAAAAACATAGAAGCATAGAGTTTGACGGCAGAAGGAGATGAAGGTCCATAGAGTTTGCCCTCCCTATGAATAGTTCCTACCACTGGTACTTACTGTATTTTGAACTTTATTTCCTAATACTGTTGTGCTACATGTAAGTTATTTTACCTTACTGATATCCTAGTGTATATATATTTATCAGTGGGGCTGTATCTTTGTATCTACAGTACATAATTTGTTGACTTTATCTCTTCATATACCCTACCCTCAGCACAACACAAGAAAGGAGTTGCTTGTAGCTCAAAGTATTCCTTTTGTACGGAACAAATTTTAATTAAAAAAAAATGATTCAGACCCCTCATGGCCATCGCTGAAGTGGACTGACTCATATTAGCTCATATCACCTAGATCACATTTTCAGAGGTCCAACATGGACTCTTTATTGGATGACTATGTTTGAACATTTGATCCAAGTAGGATCCAAATCCACCCCACCCTCCCTACCTCCCCAGCCCCGATGGTGGACTGCTTTGGATTGGCTCAGGTTATCCTGGCCAGAATTCCAGAGATTAATTTTGAAACCTGAAACTGATCACATCTGCCTTTCACATCCCTTACAGATACAGTATGTCCATGTAATGGGGTATACATCCCATGCAGCACTGACCCCCACAAGGTACCACTACTGTCTGTCCTGGCAGCATGAAACAGGTTGCAGATGGGACCTGAACTTCTAAATAAATTTTTAGAAACTTGGTCCCTTTAAGATGGACTGTAATGCATATGAGACAGCATGACAGGCTCTAAGACGGATACTTACTCAGGTTATAGCAAACAAGCTGAAGTTCACCTCCACTGAAAAACCCTTACTTAAGAAACCTCTGCCCGCAGCCCGGATCAGAAGATGAGAGAGATAGGTTTTAAAATCAGCAGACCACCATATCTTGGCCCACTGAAAGAAACAGGGAACACAAGAGATAGAACTGCCTTTTGCTTCTATTTCTGCCTGCTGCTGAAGTAAGCCGATTTTTTCCTTTCCGGCAAAGCTGTTTTTTATTGGGCTGAAGAAAGCTTGATTTTTTTCTCATTCTGAGTAATGAAAATGTTATTTTCTTTGATTTAAAAGAATTAATCTTACATCCCCTTTTGGGTGTTCCCTATTGCATATTACCCATCCACCAGCATATGCTGCCCTATCACACATCATAGTAGAGGAGGGAATGACTCCTGCCCAATGTTAGGAGCTAGGATGGCTGCAGAAAATGTCCTGAATTGGCTGTCAAAACAGCAGCAGTAACTGCAGGAATGGATAAATGAACAAGCCCGACAGCAGACTCAATCATTCTAGTTACATCAAGACCATATGCTGTAGCAAGCACTACAGGCTCAGAAATTTATAGTGGTGGTAGTAGTAGTAGTAGTATCACCCCTCTCCTCGTCTCTTCCAGGGTGTATATATTGAGTTCCCTTAGTCTCTACTCATAAGGCTTTTGATGTAGACCCAGCACCATTTTAGTTGCCCTCCTCTGGTTTGTGGTCTCCAGCACTGGACATAGTATTCCAGGTGAGGTCTGATCAGTGACCTATACAGAGGCAACACCACCTCACTCCTTCTGCTGGTGAACCCTCTCACTAGGCATCCAAGCATCCCACTAGCCTTCCCAACTACCTTGTCACACTGCCTGGCGACCTTTAAATCATTAGAAATTACTACACCCAGGTCTCATTCCTGCTTGCTGGCTGTCAATACTACTTACCCCATTTTTGTACTCTGCCCTGGGTTTCAGTTCCCCAAGTGCATTATTTTGTACTTTTTAACATTGAAACACACCTGCCATACCCTTAGCCATTCCTCAAGCATTGTCAGGTCTCCGTCCATTATTTCTGACACCCCGAGTGTCGACCAAATTGCAGAGTTTGGTGTCATTCACAAAGAGGCAGACCTTCCCCTCAAGCTCCTCTACAATGTCACTTATAAAGGCACAAAAGAGGACTGGTCCAAGCACTGATCCTTGAGGCATCCCACTGGTCACCCTCCCATCTTTGGAGTGAATTCAGTTTGACACCACCCTCTGTCTCCTATCTCCTAACCAATTTTTTTACTTAGTTTACCACACTTGGACTGACTCCTAAACTCCCCAACTTGTTCAGTAGTCTATGTTGAATGGCACTGAATGCCTTACTGAAATCTATATATGCCACATCCATCACATCACCCTGATCTAGTTCCTTCTTCACTCTGTCAAAGAAATGTATCTGACTCATTTAACTTGACATCCATCCTATGAATCCATGCTGTCGTGGGTGTTAAAACCCATTTTTTTTCCCAATTGTTTAACCAGGTGAGATACACTAAGCTGAAAGCTTGTTTAAAGGTTCAACCTGGGAGTACAAGGAAGTTAAGTGACTTGCTCAGGGTCACACAGTATACAAGTGGGGGCTGTGGGATTCAAACCCAGGTCTCCAGATTCTCAGCTCAGAGCCTTAAACCACTGTGCTATACCGCCTCTTAATTTGATTCAAGATATTCAACTATTGTCTTTATTAAGCAGTGATTCCTTAACTTTCTCACCAGCAATGTCAGGCTGACTAGCATAAAATTGCCTGCCTCCTACCTGCTAACACCTTTGTGAAGAGGGACAACATCTGCCCTCCTCTAGTCATCTGGAACCACACCTGTTTCTAGTGAGCTGTTAAATAGGACTGTCAGAGGTACAGCCAGTACCTCCATGAGCTCTTTCAGTACTCTAGGATGCACCCCGTCTAGTCCCATTGCTTTGTCCACTTTCAGATTTGTGAGTTCCTTGAGGACTTTCTTATCTGGATGTGGACTAGAGTCCATCTCCCTCCTTTCAGAGCTCTTATTACTTTTCTGTAATCATCAGTGCTTTGGCATCAGGTGCTTCACATCTAACAACCTATGTTATACATAGGGGAGATTAAACCCAAGCAAATCCATATTGACAAACAAATCAACCAAAAAACCCTATAAAAAAGTTTGAACTTGACAACTTTTTTAAGCTTCAATGGCTTAAGGCACTGAAGTCGATGTATATATTCTGTCTCTTTTTCCAGTAAGATCTTAAGGCAATCTTCACTGCTTGGATAGTCCCACAAAATACATGCCTTTAGGATCAGAGTCATGACAATGTTTAAAATTTAAACCTTTAATTTGTTTATTTGTTTTTTATTACCAGGTAAGTGCGCTAGACATAGAAATGCCTATTTTCAGGCACGACCCGGGAGGTAACATGGCAGGCAATGATACAGTATTTGAACAATGAAGGCACATGGATTTCCAATTCAGACATGATCAAGGGTAAGTGAAATCAACAACATGGTGATAAAATTACATAGCAGTGATCTGCATTAGCACCTATAGATATAGAAATACACAGCAGCATACAAGTGGTAGATAAATACAGCAGGATCATAGATACACAGTTACATAGCAGCATAAAAATGGAAGACACACAATCAAAGAAGAACATAAATATTCAATCATAGATGAATGTCAGCAGAAACAACCAAGATTACAGTTCTTTATGAGACAAGTACAGCACAGTATGCAGTAGCACACTGTATGAACAAATACGGTATGCACCAAAGAAGAAGGAAAGTGAACAGAAACACAAGACTCCCATTGAAAAGAGGAGTTTAGGAGAGGGCAGACTTAGGGTAGTGGGCAGTGAGTGCAATTGAAGTAAGTTATAGGGGATATGGAGTGTCCTAGCAATGCTAGAGTAGAGCCAAAGAGAGTTCAAGGAGCAAGGAAGAAATTGCAGGAGTCAGTTGGTAAGAGGTGACTATGTTGCATCTCTTTGAAGCTAGAGTGAATAGGGGCAAGGCGGATAGCAGCAGGAATATAGTTCTAGTAGAGAGGAGCAAAGTGGGAAAAGGCCAGGGCATCCATAGCTGTTTTACTTCTGGGGAATTGGAAAAGGTTCTGATCCCCAGAGCAGAGGGTGTAGTGAAGGCTAGGTTGTATTAACATTTGTGCTAGAGTGAAGAGAATACCAGAGTGAGAGATATTGTCAGTAAGTAATCCAACAGAAAAGTGACGGCTATCATCTGAGGAGAGCCAGTAAAGTCTACTGCATAGTTGGCAGTGATGGGTAAGGTGATGTGAGGCCAGGGCAAAGCAACAAATACTGTTAAATATAGTGTCCCACTTTTGAAGACTAGCTTTTGAAGCATTAATGTAAGTGACGGAGCCATAAGTGAGAGCAGGCAATAGTATGCCCTGTGCTATTGTAATTCTAGCAGAAGGTGTTATTGCATGGATAGTTCTGTAGGCCAGCCCAATTTTAGAGCTAACAGCCCTACAGGCATTGGTGATATGGAGATCAAAGTCAAGTGAGGGTTTAAGGGTAATGACCAGGTAATTGAAGGAGTTGACATTTTCAAGAAGGGAAACATCACAGCAGGAGACTGATAGCTGCCCTGAGCATTTCTTCAATCAAGGAGCAGATCCAAATAGCATAGATTATGTTTTGTTGAAGTTGAGTACTTGTTTGTTATTTTAAAGCTAGACTTGGATACGGCAGATGAAAGAGTAGAGTTAAGGTCAGTAATATCCTTGGAGCAGTGATAGAGAACAAGGTCACCAGAATGGAGTAGAGATGAGCAGATGAAGACATTCAGATAGATGTCGTTAATGAAGATGGTGACAAGAAGGGGGCGAAGAATAGAGCCTTGCTGTACCCCAGTGTTTATTCTAGAGAATTCAGAGGTAGTGGAGCCATAGTTGATGTACTGCTGCCTGCCAGTTAAATATCTATCATGCCAGCCAACAACATTTGGGGAGAATTCAAAGGAGAAAAATTTGCCCTTCAGTATGGTGTGATTAACAAGATCAAACACCTTCATTAGATTAGTGAAGTCAGCACCAGTTAGAAGGATGTTGTTCATAGCAACTTTAATGTCATTTGTGAGTTTAAAAAGAGCAGTGGAGGTGCTATGGCCTTTTCTAAAACCGTGCTGCGTGGATGAGAGAAGGTTCCGGCCATGTAAAAAAGCAATAAATTAATGGGAGACATGTTTTTCCAGGAGCATACTTAAGACAGAGAGGATAGCAATAGGTTAATAATTTGTGATGGACTTGGGATCACCTTTCTTGTAAACAGGGACAATGCTGGCAATCTTCCAGTGATCGGAAACAGTTTCAGTGTGAAGTGACAGGTTGAATATTCTGGCCAAATGGGGATGCAAAGGGCGGAACGTCGAGCTTGAGGAATATGGGCTCAGGGCCATTGGCACCAACACTGCCACTGTTAGAGATGGAATTGAGAAGCTTGCAAACCTCCTGTCTGGTTACCACTTGAAAACGAAAACAAGGAGATGAGTTGTGTGAGTCATTAGTGGAGTCAGGAATTGTGGCGTGGAGGTAGGGAGGGAACGGGTATATTTGGATAAGTCAGAGAGATGTTGGTTGAAGGAGTTAGCAATATTAATGGGGTTGTTACAGTGCAAGCCATCAAGCACCATATCATTGGTGGACAGAGTATGCTTAGCCCCCATAAAACTCTTTATGTGAGACCAGAATTTTTTTATAGTCACCTGCAGGATTAGGTAGAAGGTTCTTACAGCAGGCGCTTTTGGCAAGGTGTATAGCCTTTTTACAAGCATTCCTCTTTGGTTGGTAATCATACAAGTCCCCCACATCCTATGAGACATAGGTGCATGTTGACCCTGAAGTATGTACAAAAGTAGTCAAGCGCATCATTAACATTATAAGTGGTAAAGAGAAAAGACCATTCAATCCTAGATAGATTGTCAAGAAATGCAATAGGGTTAAGATCAAAAAAGTCACAGAAAGAGATGACTTTCGGTGGGGGAGAGGGAAAGGCACAAACACGCCATATACAATAGATAGAGGAGAGGTCGGCAATGGCTTCTGAAAGTATGCCAGTGCAAGTAATCCTATCGGTTCTGTTAGGATCCAGTCAATTAGAGTATGTGATCCCGTGTTTGTAGAAAACCTAGTGGGGTCAGCAATAAGTTGGTGGAGGCTATGTCCCTGCCCTAGTGTCTGATAGGATGATAGGATTTGTTGAGTTTGCCTAGCCAGTCCAGATTGATGTCACCAAGTAGTATAATTTCATTTCAGCCAGCCACAGTGGTTGCATGTGAGAGGAGTTCAGATAGGCCTGCAGTGCCTCCAACTGGGAGGTTGTAGGCACAGATAATATGAAGTTTTTTAGTACCTGCAAGGAGGAGGAGGAAGAGTGAGTGAAGGGCCTCACAGTGAGAAAAAGGAGGGTTAGGAAAGGCGGAGAGGTTAAGGTGTATCTTAAAGTAAACAGCCACACCCCCTCCCCTTTTAGATGAGATGCCATCCTGATGCAAAATATTATAATTTGGAAGGGAACAAGTTGAGTCAGGAGTTGAGGGTTTTAGTCAGGTTTCTGTAATACACAAGATATCAGAGCTGTATAATGCCACCCATGCTTTAAGGTCAGAAAGAATGCATAAAAGGCTATATATGTTTATGTGGACAATTCGTATGCCCTTTACTCCAGTCCAGTGCGGATCCGAGTGAAAGATAGGGGCAGCCGGACTGGGATTAAGTTCAAAATCACCTGCCAGGAGTAGGGTAAGGGGACTGAGGCACCAAAGAATATGAGGGGCAAGCAGAACTAGTAGGCTGAAAGGTGAGCAACATATTGATACAAACTTAACAATAAGAAGAAGGTAGCCAGAGGAAAGGAGTGGAGATAGATCAGTAGAAGTCTGAGATTGTAGTAGATTAGAGTAACAGAAGTCATGGAGTGAGTAGAAGAATCAGGGTTATACAGCTGTGCAGATTTTGAAGGTGGGCAGTAGGGGGCAGGAATAAGAGTAGAGATGAAATGTAATGATAGCAGAAAGGTGCACCAAAGAAAGGAGAGGACATGGTCTAAGAAGGAGGAGGAAGAGGCATGACCAACATGAGTGGTAAAAGACGGGATTTGCTGTAAGAGTCACAGAAACAGAAGTGAGGTCGTATGGACAGCACAGTAGAAAATGAGTGGCTAGAAGGAGTAAACAGTAAAGTAGATGTGCCCGCTGCTAATTGCACAGAATCAGGCTTTGCAAAAGTTAAAGGATACCTAAACAGCATTTTGACAACAAACTATTCAAAAATATTACCTCAAACTGAGCTAAAGGAAAGGTTGCTGAATTTTTTAATGTTAGAACTACCTTTATATATGTTACCTAAATGTGGTTCCAAAGCATTTGAAAAATGTAAAATCAGCCTTCAAATTTCAAAAAAAACACCTTACTTGCTTCTTAAAATGGCTGCCAAATGTGTTAAGTGATGACATCATCGGAGCCAAAGTCAGAGAGCTATATGGCTCTCTATAGTGCTAACTAGTTCTTTTTTCCCTTTGTATAGAATTGTTTCCCCAAAATTGTCAAAACCATGTGCATTATTTAGATCAATACGCATGTTAGGCCATGGTTCTGATCATTTTGTTTACTTTAACATGCTGAAATTGTGTTTTAATCCAATCGACTTTTCTTTGGCAAACAACAGTGCAGTACCCATCTTGAATAACCTGGTGGTCTAGTAGTTATGGTGGATCCAGGATGCTACAGTGGGGGAGGCGGTGCTGGGAGTGTGTGCTTACTTGATATGCACTTTTTAACATTTTTATGAAGCCTTTTATATCTTCTGCTATTATGCTGTTCTAGTATGTTTTTGACTGAAACTACAAATGTAATCCATATTTTTGAATGTAAACATTTGTACAATCAATAAATCAGACTTCTTCAACAAAGTGAAATGCAGCAGCAGCAAGTGAGTACTTTACAATAGGGGGGTGGGTTACAGACACACCCTTCACCACCCCATAGATCCACCACTTGTTTGCAGCAAAGTTCTTCTCCAGTACAATGCCAGAGTTTATACTTTCTTGGAAATCAAACATATTCTTGTCTTGTCTTCTCTTCTTTATACATGGGAAATAATAATAAGAAGAATCAGTATTTATATAGTGCTTTCATGAAATGACTGAATGTGTAGTTGCCTCTATTTCACACATCAATACCCACACACAGCCTTGGACAATTGCATGAACTGGTTTTATGGGAAGAGGAATGTTGGCCAGGACAATGGGGTCAGGTAGTGATCATGGTGCTGGCAGCCCCACATCTTATTTCTCACAGTGATCTGCTCATATTTCTCCCATTCTGTCTTCCCCCGTCCCTGAATATAGCAATACCTTGCAGAATGGCCTCTCTGTCCCCCTCTGGTATTCATTATCACTGCATTTCCCCACCCCAAAAACTGGTGAGCTCATCACCCTTGTGCATCATGAATGAAGGTAGTACAGTCCCCAGGTTTTTTGACATATCAAAAATAAACAAATCTTCCAGTAAGTCAGGCTGATAGCAGCAGGCAATAAGGGGAATTATAGGCTTTCCTATCCTTGAAAGATCTAGGTTTCCTTAGACTAGGCACTATTAAATGATGGTTGTGCACATCATTATGCATGTCATTTAATAGTGCCTAATCATAGGTGGATTAGATCTTATATGGGTAAGAATGTCTATGTTTCCCCTTGTGCCCAGCTGCTATCAGCCTGGCTTACCAGAAGATCATGTTTATTATTAATATGTAAAAATGACACGGGCGACTGTACTAACCACATTCATGATGCAGAAGGGTAGTGAGTGCACCAGTTTTTGGTGTAGGGAGCAGAAGAGAAGAATGAATGCCAGAGAGGGACTGAAGAGGCCATTACAGCAGGGTACTGCAATATTCAGGTTAGGGGAAGACAGGAAGGGGGATGTTTAGCAGATCATTATGAGATCCAAAATGTAGGGCTGCCAGCACCATGATCACTACCTGACTGTGAATGAGATCAGCCAACAATGACAAATACTCAATGGCAGGGCTGCACTTAAAGTGTTACTTGAATTCAGTGTAGGGTGATTACCCTCAGGTGGGGGGGGAGGATGACGTTTGTTAGGACAGTACTGAGGGAGTTGTGTATAGATCATTCAAGATTTAGAAGGGTGGTAGCCAACCAGCTCACATTGTGGAGTAGGCCACTAAAACATACTGGAGAAGATTTGCTGGGAACTGTCCTGCCGGGTTCTGCAGATCACAGGTAAAGGAATAGACTGACACTGGAAGTCTGATGGATTCACTCAAGGCATTAGTATGCCTCTCCTGCTAGTAATATTGTTATCCATAGTAAGTACAGCTCTTATGAGGGCATGAGCAGCAGTTTTTCTGGTGAATACTGAGGCTTGTTGCTTGGCCCTCCACGAAGATCCAATTATTGGTTACTGAGGCGGGACAAAAACACAACAGGGGAACTGTACATACTGCCTTCACTGTGCAGAAGGGTAGTGATCCACTCAATGTTTACTGTCGGAGCAGAAGTCAAACATTGAAAAAGTGGACTTAAGTGTGATTTGGGAGGTATTGTTTAACAGTGCCAGCAGATGATCCATATCAGTGTAGGTGTGCACAACTCTCTGAGGTATATGATTACAGTCTGAGGTGTGATAATTCTCTTCATGAGACCGCAAGCTCATATGCAGCCCCAGGCAATACTAAGGACACGGTATGGATGGTGGGGTGTTCAACAGAAGCCAGGCTAGGTGCAGGGGGTTCTCTTGGAAAAGGAATAGAAGAGAAGCTTTTTCTGTGGAGTAACAAGAATGCATGCATGAGCTTTGGAATTAGACCAGACCAGTACTTCACTGTGTGACCCTGAGCAAGTAACATGACTTCCTTGTGCTACCAGGCCACATATGTAAACAAGGTTTCAGCATAGTGTGTCTCTCCTGGTTAACAAAAAAAGAATTCAGGGCATCCCATAACCACTAGATCATCAGGTATTTGAAGTGGTGTGCTGTTCTGCGGTTTGCCAAAGAGAAAGTCAACTAGATTGCAAAACATTTTCAGCAAGTTAAAGTAAATAAAATGAACAAAATCATAGCCTAACATGTGTACTGATCAAAATAATCCACATGTTAACACATGGTGTTGATCAATCTGGTAAAACAATTAAAAACAAAGAGGGAAAGAAGAACTAGTTAGCCTATAGGAATCTATATTGGTCTCTGGCTCTGGCTTTGATGATGTCATCATGACTCATCACTTAATACAGTTGGCAGACATCTTAGGGAGAAGGCAAGGCTGTTTTTTGTAACTGAAAGGCAGATGTTTACATTTTCCAAAAACTATGAAACTGCATTTATGTTATTTACATAAATGCAGTTTTAGCATAAATGTAAACAGTAGCCTTTACTTTACCTCGCAATGAAACCAGATTTAGGAGTTTGCAGTTTTAAAAAACTGCTTGTTTAGGCATCCTTTAAAAAACCCAAATCATCAGTTTACACAATGGAGAGTACTATTCTACTGGGGGTACAACAACTGGAGCAACCAAATGAGCAGAGAGGTAAGGGAGAGTGGAGTAAACCAAGGCAATCATATTACAGGGGTGTGGAAGTGGGCTGATTGGTTCAGCACCCAATGACCGGTTATTTAACAAGCACCAGCTTTGGGTGGGAGGGTGGTTGGGGAGGGTGAGTAGGGTGTGCTAAGCAGTGCCACAAGCAGTACAGAGCCCCTTTCCTGAAACAGAATGTACTGGGCAGCATGAGGTACCTGATAAGGTAGGGGAGTCGAGCAGCAGGTGAGAGAGAGCTGGGGGTAGCAGCGTTCTGTCATGCCCTTGGTGACCCGAGGAATAGTCTAGCAGTTCTGGAATAGAGCTCCAGTGGGCTGAGGAGAGAAGGAACTCAAGACAGACTTTCCATGGCTGAGCAAGGAACAGGAGCAGGAGAAAGTACACAGCAAGCTGTGAAAAAACCCTGCACTTGGCTAGCAGTGTGCATAAGGACATGCTATACAGAGGTCAAAAACCAGCCTAAAACAGTGCAATAAAAGAAGCAAGGTGGACTGAAGTGGCTAAGCCAGAATTAAATAGATTTAAAGCACCCTGTAAAGACAGTATGCTTTTGATATAAGCTTGTAAGGGGTTCCATGTCACTACAGCTACTCAATATGAACACACATCAGAACAGCGACTTTATCTGAGCGACTGCAATAATAGCGCTACTGCAGTATAGCAATGGAAAATAATGGCAACAGCAACTGTCTCACAAGGTGAGTTCCGCACCATGCCATGCCTATTTAATGGCTACCTCACAGGTGTACACACTCAATCACATGTTATTCATGCGAGGGGCTGTGCCACCTGCCCCCCCATCTCTAGGATTCCTACTCTGAGTTGCACCTGGATAGTGGGAGTATCAGCAAGCCATAGTCGCTCATGCCTTCCTTGCGCTGTTATATAATGGTCACTATTAACTCATTCTCCCATCTGGGGTCGCTCATTTGTGTTCACTATAAAAACCTCACTATTATTACGTAATATCCTTGTAAGGCATTTAAGGCACTAACAAAATCTAATAAATATTAGCAGAAGCAAAACTAATTCATTTAAAGCACCTATTGCATCTTAGACTAAATCACTATAAAAGCTGTAACTGTTGGCAGTAAAGAACTGTCAGATTCTTTTAGCCTACTCAGGTGAGAGCTACATATTAAAAGAATCCAAGATGGTGCCACTCTCCTGAAACAGAGTATTCTGAGCAGACAGAGGTACCTGTTAACATAGGGGGAGTCCTGCAGCAGAGGCGAGAGCTGGGGGGTCTATAGTTCTGTCCTGCCTTTGGTGACCCAATGAATACCCTAGCAGAGCTGGAATTGAGCTCCAGTGGACTGATAAATTAGGGGGAGTCCTGTAGCAAGGGAGAGAAAGCTGGGAGGGTCTAGAGTTCTGGCCTGCCCTCGGCCACCCTATAAATAGTCTAGCAGTGCAGGAATAGAGCTCCAGTGGGCTGATAAGGTAGGGGTAGTCCTGTAGCATATGAGAGAGAGAGAGCTGGGGGGGGGTCTTCAGTTCTGTCCTGCTGTCGGTGACCCAATCAATAGTCTAGCAGAGCTGGAATATACCATCTCTAGATCTCACAATACTGCTACATGCTTTTACAGATGTTTCTTTACTGGACCAATTGTCCTTCCATTCTATGACCTGTGACATGGGAAGATTATACAGTAAACAATGAATGCAGTATTACAACTAACAAATTCCCCTAATCTGAAAACTTCACCCATCTGTGGATGTCAAAACTGATTACACTGCTGGCACAGTGGCACGGAGGGTTGAGGCACTAAGCCTCACCTCCTGCCATGCCGGCAAACTAGGGTTGAGAATGGCTTTGGGGCATCAGGGGATATCTGGGGAGGAGGTGGATTGAGCGTCCCAAGGACTGCTCTCCTCCTCCATGGAGGGAAGAGGATCTGTGGTTGGTGTTAGTCTGGCCCCTAGTGGAGGCTGGGAGTTGGCACACTAATGCTGCATAATGGGGGAAGGTGGCGAGAGAATCAGATGCCTGGTGTGCTGCATATGGGAGCATGCTCAACACTGCCATTGACATCGTTGCATACCCTTCCTCAGCACTGGGGAGAAAACGGGGGAAAAACATCCTGGTCATGAAAAATGACCACTGGCCTCCGCAGGCTCTGCACCCATGTGACTCAGACTCCTCCTGAATCTGGATCTGGTCTGGCAGGTTGAAGGGACTCCCCACACTTGCCATGGAGGACAAGCCATGGGGGATACCAGGAGAAGGTAAGTCCTGGGGATGCTGGGGTGACAGGGCTGGGAGGATTGGTGGGAAGGAGGGGCCAGCAGGGATGGGGAGAAACAAAGAAACTAAATAAAAACAAATAAATGAAAAAAAGCTTTTTACACCATTTTCCAGAAACACAGACATTGTCATCCCTAGCTTGTTCAGGCATTAGGTAGATTGCCTTGCATGGCACGTTGTCCTTTCATTATTTTTACTTTGTACTGTTTTATTCTTGTGTTAGGACCAGGTCACCCTGTTCTGCCTAGGGAACTCGATGGCATCTAATCCAGGAGAACACCCACCTTGTGCCATGGAATACCAGTTCTGCACCAGCACCAATCAACTTGCCATCATGTGTCAGGAGACATGGGACTCAGGGGCCCCTTAAAACCATACCCTGGGGCACCATTAACATGAGAAAACATACAGACTAGGTTGTCCATACTGGAGCTGGGATCAAGCATGGTGGTTTTTATTAATAGCTGCCTAGGTGATACACAGCTCTCTGGGCAGTCCTCTGGCCATAAACGCTGGTCACAATGGTACAATACTTGCACATGCTTTATTACAACTTCTTACTTGAGCCATGCCCTACACATACATTATATCACATATTCCTATGGCTTTTACATATCTCTCCCCACCACTAGTGTGCATCCAACTCTATTGCTGCTGCTTGTGGGGCCTATTTGCCCACTCCATAAATACATTTGTTCCACATTTATCCTCTGAACTAAAGAGGCACAATTACATTGCAATTAAGTACTGGGTCTCTCACTCTCAGCCCTTCAAACCCTAACCTCCCTTGCAATGTTCCTGGAGCCCTGGTCCTCTCAAGCCCATTTGTGCAGTGGCACACTTCCCAGGCTGGGAAAACTCTTTATTTATTTATTTTTTTATTTATTGAAATCTTGGATACACCTGTGAGCTGATGCTCATTGAGAGGTTCCATGTCAACTACATTAAACAACAAGGCAAGAAAACTGAGTATAATATACAGATAATACAATGGGAGTACAGTAAACAAATAATGAGAGTATTAAACATAATGGGTACATAAATCCAACCAGGAACAGGTAAGCTGCGTCATTGTACAAAGTATGCCTGTGTCGGTAGGAAGAACAGAAAGAAGGGATGAAGAGGGGCAAGGTAAGTAGGACAGTGTGGGAAAAGTCGGGGTTCGACTGGGACAGGATGGGGTACAAGAGGTTGAGGGGGATTGCTAAGTGTTGAGGTTTGCCTGTCCCAAAGGATAGGGGCAGGGAAGTGTTGGAGGTAGTCAGTGGATGCATGAAATGTCTCAGTGGTGCCACCTGCAGGTACTCATGTCAATAAGGAGTTGGCGCAATCTGAGTTTGAAGGATCCAAAAGTAGTAGCACCAGAGATATCAGGCGGTAGTTTGTCCAGAGTGGTTCCCGGTGGAGAAAGCACATTGTGCCATGGATGTGTGGCATCTGGGCACATGGGAGGTTTGTGTGGAGGAGCTCCTGGTTTGTCTGATGTTTAGCAGTAGGGACAGTAGGTGCTGCAGTTTAGCACAGCCTTTCTGGCAAGAAGGCAGGTTTGATATCTTATTCTGTCATTAAGTTGGAGCTAGCCAGCATGGGTATAGAATTTGCAGGTATGGGTTAATTTAGGTGCATTTGTAAGCAAGCGGCAGGCTTTATTTAGCGCAATTGAGATGTGTTGGAGTGCCGTGTTGGTTGCAGATCCATATATTATCAGTCCATAATCTATAAGGGATACAATTGAGCTGTTAATTGTCAGATTCAGAGCTTCATGGGTGAGATAATGCCTGTGACAGAAGAGGATGCTAATTCTGATGTTGATGGCTTTAACAGTGTGGTTGATGTGTTATGTGAAGGACAGGGAGGAGTTGATTGTAACCCCCAGTATTTGAAGTGTGGGATGAGTTCTAGGGTGCTGCCATTGACATTACATATTGACAAGGGGTCGTTTTTTAGTTTGTTTTGGCCTGATGTGTAGAGCGTGGTTTTGGTCTTTTTATAATTCATGACCAGCTTTTGTTCTATGAACCATTTTTTGGCTGTTGCAAAGCCACTTTGGAGATCTGTTTTGGGGAGTTCAGGGCTTGGGTTGCTGGCAAAGATTACTGCATCATCAGCTTACAAGAGCATGCGGCATTGGCAAGCAGCTGCTTGGTTGTTTAAGAAGACACTGAACAGCAGTGGCCCCAGTATCGACCCTTGTGGTACACTGGATATGACAGGTAGGCTATTGGATAGGGCTTCCCCAATCCTGACTTGTTGGGAATGGAGGCTCAGGTAGCTGCTAAACCAGTCCATGGTTTCTATTGCAAGTCCAAATTCAGAAGGCTGCTCTAGGAGGAGGGCATGGCGAATTGTATCAAAAGCCTTTGATAGGTCAGTGAAGGACCCCCCTACAGGGGTCAACCTTAACTTTTCTTTGCACTAGCCAGCCGGACAAGTTGATTAAAAATTGCACTAGCCCGCAGATGGTTACACTAGCCCACAATAATAATGGTAACTTTGATTGGTTATACAGGAAAGATGCTCACCAAGAAATACTCTAATTATTGCATATTTATCCTGTTCCCACATTGCTTCCTACCACAGCAAAAAGAGACTGCAAAACAATCACATGAAGTGTGTGCCCCCACTGTTTTTTTACCATGTGCCTCTTGCTTCCTCTTCCTTCACCCCCTCCTCACCAAACCAGAGAATACCATAATAGCAAATGTTCAATCAAGCGGTTCTAGCTCTGCACACACAATAGCCAACATCATCATCTTGCACCTCACCACAGTTTCAACTTGACCTGCAGGGCAATGTACAGAGTCAGGCAGAGAAATACACTCTCACCCTACACTCTGTGATTAACCAGGCCTGCACTTCTGGAAGTTTTCTTACACTGCAAAGTGAGCCTGGGGCCATTCTAGGATTTCTTTGGAGAGAGTTAAACATGGGGCTTGGGATGTAAGAAACTTTGACATATCTGTTTATATGTACCAGGCACAAAAGTATTGATTTAACATGCTCTGCCCTAACAACAGATTTTTCATAACAGTGTCCTTTCATCAGTCAAAGGGGGAGCAGTATATAGACATGATGCTGTACTACCTCTCTTTCTATATAGGATGATCTATGCATACCAGGAATACCTTTTTTAACCCTTCAAATTATATATTTTACTAAGGTTTTGCTTTGTACCACACATGCTCCAAAGCATTATTTTTAGGATGAAATGACATGCTAAGTGGTATAAGGGTGGTACTGCATGGATGGCATTGACTGGTGTGAACCATTAAGAGGAGCTGTGGACCCCTACATCAGTCAGTAATGGCAGCTACTGTATGGGTCTATGGATGGCCACTTCAAAATCTTCCTAGTCTGCAGTGGTGTCCAGAGAAAGTATAGAGTGGGCAGACCACCTAGCTGGCAGACTGTGTATACATCATAGCATTCTGTCACTGCAGTGTTGGATACAGACACTCAAAAAGTTTGGAAATGAGGCACACTGGTCTTAATATTGTGCGACAAATCAAAGACAAGTTCAGCAAACTGGAAGCTAGTGACTTGACCACTCTACCTTTGATCACAGCCAAGGCCCCTGGAATTCTGCTGTTCTGCGGTTGCGGAATTTGTTGCAGAATTTGCATCATGCCGCAAAATATATATAGTGCCACAGAATTCATTGTTTTTGGTGACTTTTCATATAAATATACTGTTTTTCCATAGTGTCAGGCTTTCTCTCCCACCTCGCTTATCCTGAAGCCCTTCCTCTATGCTCAGCATATGATGTCATCAATGGCATCACATCATATTTAGCCAATGACAGGACTGCATTCTTCCAGAGAAATGAATAAATTATGCTGCAGAAATCAGAAAATGCTGCCACAGAAGTCAAGGAGCCCTGCCGCAGAAATCTGAAAATTCTGCCACAGAACACCAGGGGCCCTGATCACAGCCTGCACACTAGCTGAATGTCCTAATAACTGAGTGATAATGACTCACTCTGAGTCTTTTGTTGGATCCCCCTCTTGAACTGCCAGATAATTGCAGTTCTTAATGAGCTGCTAATCACACCAGGCCATCTGGAACACTGAGGGAGTTTAGCAAAAGGACTACAGCCTGCTAAAGCAGGGTCTTTTTTAACTTCATTAACAGTCATGAAAAACCTGCACTGGTCAAGACGGACAAGTAGAGGGTTAGTTGCACTAGCCCTGGCCAATTTGCACTAGGTTCAGGGCTAGTAAAACAATGTTAAGGTCGAACTCTGCCCCCCTACTAGGTGGCCTTGGTCCGAGGCATTATTGATGAACCCGGTGAATTCTAGAAGGGCCGTGATGGTACTGTGGCTGCCCTGGAACCCATGTTACTCTGGGCAGAGGAGCTTGTATTGGTTAAGATACTCCACCACCTCATCAGCCACAATCCACTCCAGTGTCTTGGAGAGTGGTGGGAGTATGGAGACTAGTCTGTAATTGTTGTGTATTGTTTGGTCCCCACTTTTATGAACCAGAGTTACTTTGACAGACTTCCACCTTTGAGGGAATTGACAGTGGCAGAGGGAGATGTTAATTATTTTTGTTAGTGGTCCAATTATTTCATCCAGTGTCAAGGAATGAATCTGAGGTCCAGTGAGTCCCCACTCACTGGACCCAAACTCTTATCCTAAGGATAATCTGTGCTGGCACATGTCTTAATGTGCCCAGTAGGACAGCAAATAGAAAAGCATATCAGCATATGATATTACTGCTAAGGGCATAAAGCATGGTTGGCTCAGCCATGTATGCCTCCCTTTGACACCAGAGTGATAGCTCTAGTGGCCCGAGAAGCAGACCTTCATGTCTGATCCCTCACATGGGGATTTACCAACCCCATCCATTGCCAGGCCAACTCCTACGTGATGCCTATTCATTCGGCTACCTGCCAGAGGGCTCAGTATGAACTGCCTAAGTCTTTACACTATGAGCATTACAATTTAGCAGGGTTAAGTTACAGATTGCTCTGATCACAGACTTCTCTCATTTCTCTCTCTCTCTCTTCCTCCCTCTTTCTCACTACCGCTAATGAGAATAAACTCGCAAGGGTTCCAGTGACCTCCCTTGATGGGTAGCCTACCAGTCTAACAATTCTGCCATTCAGGGCTGATGTCTCTGCTCCTCTTGAGGCAAGCCCCTGGGGCATCCATCCCTCCAGCTGCTCCTAATGGTATTTTTCTCTGGAGACCAGGCACAAGGAAATCAGGGCCACCCAATCTCAGAGACCCTGCCACCACCCCTGGGACCACAGACCTCCAAGACCCAGTTGCAACCAGAAAGGATAGGCAATTCCTGTCTCTCTTTCTAGCACCACGCTAGCAAGGCCCAAACTGCCCTGATGCCTTCCCCTTATATAAGGTATTGGGGAAGGACAGAACTATAGTCATACTTTGCTTTCTTGCTCTTAACTAAGTCAGCTCACTCCCAGCATTAACATCCATACATCCTGTTTCTTGGCAATTCCCACAAAGAACAGCTCTCAGTCTCTGGCTTAACCCTTCAAGTGCTCTCTGGTAACCTGCCACAAACCAGCTGAGGAAGGAGGGTGTTACATTTGGTCTCTACTCCCTGTCACCCTTCCCTCAGGACGCATCAGGAAAAGAGCTGTTACCAGCTCAATGCATCTTTCATGGTAAAATTTTGAAATAAAATAAAAAAAAAAAAGAGTTTTTTACATTGACAGAAGCCTTTTGGTAAAGATAGTACCCAGTTACCGCTGTTTTGTCCCTGAGAGTGAAGCAGCATTGTACAACCTTATCACTGACCTTAGGGGCTCAAGTAAAGTTAATACAGGACATGTCCCCTACATTCTCCCTTACTGTGTCATCACTCATCAGAATAGGCCATTTCTTATCAAGAATTGAACCAATCCTGCCTGCGAATGTATTGTATTCTGTTGAAAAGGTAAACAGTGTTTCTTGCAAAATAACACTTTGCTTAAGTGTAATCAACTCATCTTTTTCTAATTTCAGCACCCTTTCATTTGCTTCTGTAAGTAGTTTGCAGTCATATCCCCAATTCCTAAATCTATCATTTATAGAAATCAGTTCACAGTTAAGAAGGCAGTAAAACACAAATGTCACACAGTGTGGATAACTATTTAATTAACATTTGGTGAGTGGGATAGGCACACTGATCTGGAGGGTTTTTCCAGGTATGACCCTGGGAAGAAGATACAGCATGGAGTGAAAGAGTAATCACTGTTATGTCTAGATATTATATCTTACAAAGTTCTCTCAATGGTGTCATCTGCTGTTTAATGTGTAATGGCATTTTGCAGTTGTACAAAGTCTTGTTAATTGGGATCCCCACATAGCACCTGTGCACTTTGTGTTGAAATAGTTTTAAATGTTGTTAGTTGATTCCTGCAGCAATAGTAATGAACCCAACATGTTATGTTAATTAACTACTATCTCAGTTTTCCTGCTTTTTTTTGTCATTGATCTCCTCTGTTGCTGTGGTTTTCTGTTTCTCAGGGGCACAAAGCATGATTATGGCAGATGGTACCACGTTCAGTAGGAGACAGTCTTCATGCTTACTTTTGTAAGAATTAATCACGTCATATTAATGTGATATTAAGTGATCAGTGTTCTATCAGAACAACCTCAGCTGGATTAAAAATACATTATGAGAAGATGCTGAATGAAGAATGGTAGCTAACAAAATGTTTGCTTGGTAAATGCTGGCCTCAGACATCTCTGTCTTTAAATAGACTGATATATCTTACTGGAAAACTATTTATGTGGCACCCCTTATGCTCTCTTGTAGCATGGAATGGGGAAGCTGTCAAACAGTAGATACAACACTGGTAGCTGATTAAAACTTAGAGCAATGTGAAATCTGTATTCAGTGAATGCGCAGAAATCTAAAACATTGGACACCAGCAAAGCAGGTAAAAAGAACTTGGTTTCCCTTTGACACTTCAACACCATAATGCAGCACTTTTTACAAGGAGCGCACACTGTGGATGTCCAAGTTATTTATTAGCAAAACCACATGACCTACAGTAGGCAATGAGCAATGTTGGAGATCAAGAACTCTTCCAGTTGCATACATCTCAGTGTTATTTCTAGCTGACTCTTGCAGGGTAGGATCTGTGGCTGTGTCTACTGAAGGTGCTACTTATATATAAAAGAAGAGGAACTTTTGATAAAAAAAATCTAAATCATAGAGAATCATACATTATCAGTCTATGACAGGGTGGAATAGAACCCTGCCCCAGTTGTTATGGAAAGAGTTTAAATGCAGGAATCTGTTCTGTTTTATTCTTTTCCTGTTTTTTGTCTGTCTGGTTGCGCAACCAAACTTTCCTGTGAGACCTCGGACTTGATCACCCCGACAGTCTCACAATTCTTTGCCTCTCACTGTCTCTCACTTTTCTCTTGCTGTCTGTTTTTTCCTCTCTTGCATATCTGCTGGTATAAAAATATATGCAAATCATTGTTTCAAAATGTAACTGATATTGGAATCACTTTTGTTTAGAAAATATATAACATTACAGTTGAAATGTATATAATAATAATTTGAGATGACTGCAAAAAGCTATTGGAACTTCAGAGGTTACCTGAGTTCAATTTTTAAGCCTTTTGCCAAATCTGTGGAAATGAGGCTGCTCAGCTCAAGAAGCATACTGTGTTCTAGCAGCTCCTGCTTGATATTTACAAAAACAGGATGCTTGATTAAGAGTGGAGGTTGGAAGGACTTATAAGGGAGCTGAGCTGTAACTGCAAAAAGGAGAAAAAGGGACACAGTCACTGAAAGAAAACTCTATTTTTTTTTGCCTTTGTAAATAGTTATACTGAGCAAGTTTATTTTTTATGTTTCTGCTACTGTAAATAAATATTGTTTGTGAATTCTACAACTGCTCCTGGTTTTTCCTATGCTTCCTGACCTGTGCCTTGATGACACAGTCCCATTAGCTAGTTCTCACAATGTTTATTTGTAGTTTCAGGAAATAAGGTTAGTGAGCTCATACTGCAGAGCCGAGGAAAGAGTGTACAGTGTGAGCCTGCAGCAGCAGGGTTCAGGCACTGTAAATTTATCAGACTAAAAAAAGTGCATGGGGGAATTTTGGCCTTTTTTTGTATTTGTTTGCTGATTGCAGGGGGTACAGAGAGCAAAGAAATCAATAGTTACATGTTTGTATTTAATTTTTCTTTCCCTCTGGAACTGAAGCAAATCAGGATCAATTTAGTTGACTGGAGAAGGTGCAAAGGTGAGTTTGGAGGATTTATTTGATAAATAATTTGACTTTTGAAGGTAGGAGCTAGGGCACAGAAATGTATCTTTGTTTTTCTTTCTACTTTTTGCCTGTGATTGAAAGCTAATGTAAGTGAACTAGGCTGTTACAGTGAGACACTAGGGGCAGGATTTTCAAAAGCTTAGATTGCTACAAGCCCTGGGTGAGCCAATGATATGGTGCATGGGGCTTGTGGTGATCAAATGGGATTTTCTATCCTGTGCAGGAATTGCCACAAGTTAGTATTTTTTACAGAGCTAACACCAGCTATTTGGCACAAGCTGCCATAAAGCATAGAAATTATTGCAAATTCACCAGAGATTGTAAAATTGGGTGCAGTTGTGGCTAAGGATTTGGAACACCACTAGAACCTAAGTGTCTTGGCACAGGACTGTATGCAAGCCCTGTGCCACACTTTGAAAATCCAGCCCTAGGTCTCTCAGTGAAGATGAGGAGAAGGGTGTGTCACAGTGGGTGATGGACACATTGTGTTGGTGTCTGCCACCCTGTTAAATAGAAACCATGAGGAAAAGAACTGACAGAGAAAGGGGTACAGGGGGACGTAAAGAACAGATAACTGTTCCACTATGCCATTTTCTTCAAGTACCAAGTTCTGATTGTGGTGGTGGTGGAAAAGCAACTGGCCATGGTGAGACAAGGACTGGGATTGAAGTCACGGTCATGGGACTCTCAGGACATGAGTTGTGCACATGATAGTACAGACAAATAAACCGTGGCTCATCAGTCCCCTGAATTACACTGGTTCCACACCCACTGCAGTACAATCAACCATACCTGCTGGCCATCACTTTAATTTGGTGGAGAAAAAAAACAACCAAGAGTACACCAGTGTATCCCACTTCCTTCTTCAATTACTTCCAGTTTGCCAACTTGGGATAAAAGTGATCCATCCAGAATTGTAAAGTCTGGTTTACAAAAAAAATAAATCATCTTGCATTTGCTGCACATTTCCTCAAAGTATCCCCCATCATCACTAGTGGCTTATGGAAACAGCATGGGGAAAGGAGTCAAGTGACTTGCCCAAATCACAAGTTCAGGTCAATGATTCATGTTTTCTTGGAAGATAAATAAAAATAATAAATGCATAAATAAAAATAATAAATGTGCAAACAATAAATATTATTATTATATGAATAATAATAAACATTTAAACTAAATGCAGGGGGTGATGGGGGTAACACCAAGAAGGACTGCTGTGTTAAACAGGTTAACACAATAAACTCCAGTGAATTTCTAGTTATATCATTTGATGCATTGAGTCTTACTAATAAAAAAAGAAAAGAAAAAGCAATAAAATCATATTTAACTGATTTATGTATTTGTAATTGTTATTCAATGTTTATTTTACGTCTTTGTATGTTGTATTGTATGATCTGTCTGGGTCAGGCCTGAACAAGAACCCTTGGTCCAGTGCTCTTACCTGGTTAACAAATTAAATAAAATAAATACAAAGGAACAGAGGTCTTACTGATAAGTTTGACAGTTTTAAAATAATTATTGCAGATAAAAATACAAATATTACAGCAATCACTGAAATGTGGTGGGATCTGTTGTATGAATGTGACAAAGAAATTGAAGGCTATGTTTTAATACACAAGGACAGAAAAGTCAGACGAGGGGGAGGAGTAGCATCATACCACAAAGGGGGCTTAAGAGTACTGAAATTTACTATAATACATCTTCAAAGTTAGAATCTATCTGTGTATGACTAAATACCATCAAGCCCCATATACTAATTGTATGAGTGGTTTATACACCGCCAGACATAAATAAAGCAATCTTTAAACAGCCACCAACACCTCGAGAAGAACTTTCAAAAACCTAACATTTGGACACAAATCAGCTTGTATTTCTCATCAGCTTAGTATTTCTTATCCCCATTACTTGTTACTGAGGTAGTTTACATCAGAAACAGGATAGTTGTTTCTTGAGGGTTTATCAGCTCTTGTTGCTTCTTCCCAACCCGATGTCATAATACTCTGCTTGTGACATCACAGTTATTCCCACAGCAACAGACTGTGGTGTCACAACAGGGTATTATGATTTCAAGTAGGGAACAAGCTACAGAGACAGATGGATTCTAAGGGATACATATCTTGTTTTTGTGAAGCATTTTCCAGTAATAAATAATGGAAAGAAGAAATCTGTACAAGGTATGTGAAATACATGCTGTCTAAATATTATCCACATTTTCAAAACTTTTTCTAAAAGCGTCAGTTACTCTGTAATAAATATATGCAGGAAATGACACATTTTAATGGTCTGGACAAATATACTTATCCTCAAATATTTTAATATGCCAGGTATCGACAGATCTAACCTCATAGCAACTGGATCATTGGGGAATACCTTCTTATACATAATCATAGAAACATAGAAAAATAGAAATTTGCCAGCAGAAAAAGACCCCATGGCCCATCTAGTCTGCCCGAAAATATCCCCCCTTCTAGTTTATTTTACACCCGCTGTTTCCCACCCTTCCACTTTTATTTAGCCTAATGTAGGTGTCTCATGCCCTTTGAATTTGTCCACTGAATCTACCCCTACAACCCATTAACATAGAAACATAGAAACATAGAATTTGGCGGCAGATAAGGACCACTTGGCCCACCCAGTCTGCCCATTTCCCTACCTACTGGATAAGCTACAGATCCTAGTTAACCAGCAGCCTACTTCTTCCTACCCCAACCCCCTAGAATGGCCTTATGACTGTCCCATGCATGCTTGTGGCAGCTTGTTCCATGGACCCACCACCCTCTCAGTGAAGAACTTCCCCCTTACATCCTCTCTAACTCTACCCCCCTTTCCAGCTTGAATGCATGCCCTCTATTGTATTTGTTCTCACTCTTCCTGAAAATGCTACCTTCCCTCATTCTCTTTATTCCCTTCAGGTATTTGAAGGTTTCTACCATATCCCCCCTTTTCCTCCTCATTTCTAGTGTGAACATACTTAGTTCTTCCAGCCTTTCCTCATATATTAGTGTTGTGTGTTTATGTAGCCCTTGAACCATCTTGGTTGCTCTTCTCTGAACCCTCTCCACCTTGTCCCATCCCCTTGAAAGTGTGGCCTCCCAAACTGGACTCTGTATTCTAGCTGTGGTCTGATGATTGTTTTGTATAGTGGCATGATTACCTCCTTTTTCCTGCTTGTAAAGCCCCTTTTTATGCATGCCAACATTCTGTTTGCCTTCCCCACTGCATTGTCACATTGATTCCATACCTTCAGGTTATCCGTAATTGTGATCCCCAGGTTCCTTTCCTGCTCTGTAACCCCCAGGTCATCCCTCCCAAGCCAGCATCTTGCCCTTGGAGTTTTATGTTCTATGTGCATAATTTAACATTTTTTTGCATTGAAATACAGTTGCCACTTTCCTGACCAGTCCTCCAGCCTGGCCAGATCCTCACTCATCCTCTCTACCCACCTCAATGTGTCCACCCTGTTACATACCTTCATGTCGTCTCTGAACAGACATACCTTCCCATTCAGGCCCTCTGAAATGTCCCCAACATATATGTCAAACAATACTGGTCCTAGCTCAGACTCCTGGGGAACCCCACTTATCACCCCACCCTCCTTTGAGTTCATCCCATTTACCACCACCCTCTGTGTTCTCTCCCCAATCAATCTTTCATCCAGGTTGTGAGTTTGATCCCAACCCCCAAGCTACTGAACTTGCTTATTAGCCTTCCGTGGGGGATAGTGTTGAAGGCCTTCCTGAAGTCCAGATAGGCCACATCCACTGCCCTTCCCTGATCGCAAATCTCGGTTACCCGATCAAAGAATTCAATCAGGTTGATCTGGCATGACCTTCCATCTGTGAACCCATGTTGGTTGGCATCTATGAGGCCATCCTCCTCTATATAATGCACCAGCCTTTCCTTTATAAATGTTTTCATCAACTTTCCCACCATGGAGGTAAGGCTAACTGGGTGGTAGTTTCCTGGTTCATCCTTTCCTTCCCCCTTCTGTAATGGCATCACATCCACCCTTTTCCAATCCTCCGGGACCCTCCCTTTGTCTAGCGACAGATTAAATAACCTCTCGAGTGGTCCCACCATTTTCTGCCTTAGCTCCCTGATTATACTTGGGTGGATTGCATCAGGGCCCATTGCCTTGTCCATTCACAGTTTTCCCAATTCCTCCAATACCCTACCTCCATAAAGGGGCTAGTGTCCATCTCTCTACCTATCCTCCCCCTGCTTTTAAGTTCAGGTCCTCTCCCTTCCTTGACTGCGAAGACTGAGGTGAAGTAGTCATTCTGTAGATTCACCTTATCCTCCTCCCCCTCAACCAGAGCTCCCCACTCCCCCTTGAGTTGCATAATCCCCTGCTTGCTTTTGCTTTTGTCACTCACATACCTGAAAAATGTTTTGTCTCCACTTTTGGTCTCTATCACTATTTTCTTCTCTGTATCAGCCTTTGCCCTCCAAACTTCTTTCCCAGCTTTCTTTAGCTTCTCCTTATATGCTTCTTTCTCTGCCCTCCCCTGAGAATCTTTGCACATTCTGAATGCTTTCCTTTTCTCCCTGACTGCTTCCCTCACCTCAGTTGTAAACCAAAGGGGTTTCCTCTTTCTTTTACTTTTGCTCACCCTCATGATACATTGTTCTGTTGCCAATAAGATTCCCTTTTTAATTGCCCCCCACAGCTCCTCTATGCCTTCTAGGTTCTCCTTCCCTTTCTAGTTCCTCTTGTAAAATCCCTTTCATTTTTTTAAATCCAATTTCCTGAAGTCCAGTACCCTAATGGCGGACCTGCCCATTACCGACCCCCTCTGAAGGCTATACCTTACCATCCTGTGGTCACTATCTCCCAGATTTTCCCCAACTACTACCTCCTCCGCACTATCCCCATTCATCATAACCGGGTCCAATATGCTTCCCCCAGTTGGTTCTCTGACCAGTTGGTGAATAAAAGCTTCCTGCATAGACTCCAATATCTCCCTTCTTCTTTCTGATGCTGATATTGGGATTTCCCTGTCCACATCAGGAAGATTTAGATCTCCCACTACCAGGATTTTCCCTTTGCTGGCTATCCCTTTTATTTCCTTAACCATCTCCCTGTCTATCACTTCCGCCTGATTTGGCAATCTGCAGACCACCTCTATCCTTACTGCCTCCAATGTCCTCTTATTAGCGTGAGACAAAGGATCTCCGCTGATCCCTTACCATCACCACTTCCCGTTGCCATTATTCCATCTCTTACATACAGGGCTACCCTACCCACTCTTTTTACTTTCCTGTCTCTCCTAAAAAGGCTATACCCCGGTATTTCCACCTCCCAGCTGTGGTTTTCCGTCCACCATATTTCCATAATTGCTATCAGATCTAGGTCGTCTGACCCCACCACCACCTCCAGATCCCCCATCTTATTTCCCAGTCTCCTAGCATTTGTCAGTAGATCCTTCCACTCCCCCCCTCTATTATCATTTCTACTATATTCTCCTGCCCCCAGTTTTGGGGGAGTGCGAGTTAGATAAGTTCCACCAGCCTCTCTCCCTAGACCTCCCCTAGCATCATACTCCCTCTTCCCTAGTTTAAATCATCCCCCAGGATTCTGTCCATGTACCCCTGCAGTTTCCTCCTTAACAGTCTAGCCCTGTCTTCATTCATTTGCAGCCTGTCCCTTAGGTAGAGGTGTTCATCCACTCATGTGTCCCCCCAGTCCCCTATACATGTGTATCCTTCCCCTCTGCACCACTGCCTCAGCCAGTGGTTAAAATCCTTGATTCTTAGCTGCCTAGCCATGCTGGCACAGTGCACTGGCAGGACCTCTGAAAAAGCCATGGAACTGACTATCCTTTTACACCCCTTCACTAGCTCCCAGAATCTCCTTTGTATCTCCTCCACCTCTTCCCCTACCAGATTGTTAGTTCTGAGGTGTATGATTAGGTGTGGTTTACCTCCAACTAACCTAATTTTTTCCTTTATTCTCAGAAGTGCCCTGTTTGTTTCCATCCCTGGATCACAGAACACTGATCTCTCCTTAAAAGCTACCCCCTTTTTCAACCAATGGATCCACTTTATAGTTGAGTCAACATATACTATCACTGATTTTGTCTTTATCCTGTGTGAGGATGCCTCATTTGCACCTCCCTTACCTGCTCTTGATTTCCTTATGTTATCTTCCTATTCTCCCTCATTTCCCACCCCTGCATATGCCATCCCAGTTTCCTCTTGTTTTTTTCTATGCTGTCCTGTCCCATCCCCCTCTCAGTCTCTCTTCCCCGCCCTTGCCACCACCATTTCCTCTTTCCTCCCCATTTTGGTTATCTTTTCTTACACATACACCAATGCAGTTTCCCCGTATCTGCCTCCCCCCTCCATCTGCTTTGTTTTTCTCTACATCTTTTCTTTTTTCTTTCTGCCCTTGGCAGCTTCACCATGTCACTCTATATCTTTTCCCTCCTCCATTGTGCTACCTCTGCCTCTCTCTTTGTGTTCCCTTGCTGCATGCCTTCCCCTCACTCCTGGATCCTCATGGTGTTTTTGTGGCCCAGATTTCTGTTCTTTTTGATCCCCTCCCCTCTACCATCTCCTGTTCCAGCAGCCCTGTCAAGGGCCAGTACCTGTTTGAACCCTCCTTATAGCTGTTTATGCTGTTGCTTGCCTTTAGGTCAGTGTGCCTTTGTGAACTGCCCCCTCCATCTGTCCTGGCCTCTCTTCCCCCAGCGCCCAGTTTGGCCCCTCCTTCCATCTGCCAATCCTTTTTGTCCACCTGCCCCCTATCAACTACACTGTAACCTTCCCCTGTCCTCCTCTCCATTTCTCTTCTTAGCCATGCCACTTCAGCTTCAAGCATCCCAAGCCTCTGAGAAACTGGGCACTCCCCCAATCTCCACAGAGTATTCATGAACACAGCTGCCCCATATCTGTTACACCCCACTATCATTCCTCCTCTAGGACCACTGCTTCCCTCCTTCCTCCACTGTAACCCCTCCCTCCACTGCTAGCAATCCTCTCCCTGGTGTACCCCACTGCTCTGCCCTATCCAGCTCCTTCCACGGTCCTCCCCCCGATCCATTCAAGCCCTTCCCTCTTGTACCACATTTGTACAAAGCCTCCTAGTGTAGCCCTATACAGTAAGAACAAAGAGTGATGATCGCAAAGTAGTTTGTACCCAACAAGTTAAAAGCAGCTTGTCCTGTTTTGTGCAGTTTTCTCCTAACTCTCCCCCTGGCTGCCTCTTGGAATTTTAAACCCATAGCATTCAAACAATTTAGCATGAAATCCTTCCTTAGCCTTTAAACATACAGTTCAGTAGGAAACAAGTTTGCTTGCCCCTATTTTGTGCTGATTATCCTCCTACCTCATCCTGCTGCCAAAGGCAGACCCTAGAGAGTTACACTTTTTAAGTATTTCAGCATGAAAATCATTCACTTTTTAAGTTCAGCATGAATCATTCACTTGCTAAGTTTGCTTGTCCCTGTTTTGTGCAGATTACCCTCCTATCTCATCCTTCTGCCACAGTCAGACCCTAGAATTTTACACTTTTTAAGTAGTTCTGCATGAAGTCATTTACTTGCAGTAGGCAGTCCTTGTGTCTCTAATCACTTTCAGCAATTTATGGTGCAATGATCATCTCAGGCTAGCTCATTTAATACTGTTCAATAGCTTCTTTTCTTGTCTATCGGTTTCTGCCCAGTTCTGAGAAAACTCCCCTCCTCCACCTCCTCCTCCTCAGATATTGGTGTGGGTAGGCTTCACCGGGAGGAGCCCAGAGAACCAATTTATTTAATGAAGGAGGTAGGTACAGGAGGGCGGGCTTTTTCATTCAAGTGAGCAGTCTCTTCAGTGGTGCGGCAGGCTCTGGTTTTTGAAGCCCAGCCCCAGTTTAAATCTGGTGTCCTGTCCTCTGATTGGTGCCCAGAAACCTCTCAAACTGCAGCAATGACTGTCCAACCTCTTCAACTGTGGCTATGGCTGCCGAGCAACTCCTGAACTGTGGCAACGACCGCCAGCTTCCCTTGCAGTGGCAATGGCCACCACACTTCTCTGCAAGCAAGCAAGTGAGCAATCTCTCCAGTGGTGCAGCAGGTGCTGGCTTTTAAAGCTCAGCCACAGTTTAAATCTGGCGCAACATCCTCTGGTTGGTGTCTGTTCAACTCCCAAACTGCGTCAACTGCCGCCCAACCTCTTCAATTGCAGCTACGGCCACCAAGCAACTCCCAAACTGTGGCAACGGCCACTGGCTTCCCTTGTGGTGGCAACAGCCACTACACTCCTCCCCAAGCAAGCAAGCGAGCAGTCTCTCCAGTGGTACGGCAGGCACTGGCTTTTAAAGCCCAGCCACAGTTTAAATTTGGTGCCCTGTCCTCTGATTGGCACCCAACCACCTCCCAAACTGCAGGAATTGCTGCCCAACCTCATTAATTGTGGTTACGGCTGCCGTGCAACTCCTGAACTGTGGCAATGGCTGCTGGCTTCCCTTGCAGTGTCAACAGCCACCACACTCCTCTCCAAGCAGCAAGCAAGTAGTCTCTCCAGTGGTGTAGTAGGCTCTGGCTTTTAAAGCCCAGCCACAGTTTAAATTTGGTGCCCTGTCCTCTGATTGGCACCAGGACACCTCCCGAACTTTGGCAAGAGCTGCCTGACCTCTTCAGTTGTGGGTACTGCCACTGAGAAACTCCCAACTGCAGCAACAGCTGCTGCCTTCCAATTGCAGTGGCAACAGCCACCACACTCCACCCCAAGCTAGCGAGCAGTCTCTCCCATGTTGTGGCAGGCTCTGGCTTTTAAAGCCCATCCACAGTTTAAATCTGGTGCCCTGTCCTCTGATTGGTGCCTGTCCACCTCCTGAATTGCAGCAATGACCTCCTGACATCTTCAATTGTGGCTACGGCCACCGAGCAACTCTTGAACTATGGCAATGGCTGCCAGCTTCCCTTGTGGTGGCAACAGCCACCACAATCCTCCCCAAGCTAACAAGCAGTCTCTTCAGTGGAGTGGCAGGCTCTAGTGTTTAAAGCCTAGCTGCAGTTTAAATCTGGTGCCCTGTCCTCTAATTGCCACCCGGCCACCTCTCAAACTGTGGCAATGGATACCTGACCCCTTCAGTTGTGGCTATGACAGCCATACAACTCCCAAACTGCTGCAACAACTGCAGGTTTCCAATTGCAGTGTCAATGGCCACCACACTCCTCCCCAAGCAAGCAAGCATGCTATCTCTCCAGTGGTGTGACAGACTCTGGCTTTTAAAGCCCAGCTGCAGTTTAAATCTGGCACTCTGTCCACTGATTAGCACCTGGCCACCTTCCAAACTGCAGCAATGGCTGCCTGACCTCTTCAATTGTGGCTACAGCCACCAAGCAACTCCCAAACTGTAGCAACAGCTGCTAGCTTCCCTTGTGATGTCAAAGGCCACCAAACTCCTCCCCAAGCAAGCAAGCAAGTGATTTCTCCAGTGGTGTGGCATGCACTGGCTTTTAAAGACCAGCCACAGTTTAAATCTGGTGCCCTGTCCTCTGGTTGGTGTTTGTTCACTTCCCAAACTGCATCAATGGCCACCTGACCTATTCAATTGCAGCTACAGCTACCGAGCAACTCCCAAACTGTGGCAACTGCCATCAGTCTTCCTTGTGGTGGCAACAGCCAGTACACTCCTCCCCAAGCAAGCAAGCAAGCAGTCTCTCCAGTGATGCTGCAGGCACTGGTTTTTAAAACCCAGCCGCAGCTTAATCAAATCATTTTTATTTTTATAGTGCCTTTCAGAACCAAGACCCTGTGCTGGTGCCCTGTCCTCTGATTGGCACCCGACCACCTCCCAAACTGCAGCAATGGCTGCCTGACATCAATTGTGGATACTCATCAATTGTTGTTATGCCACTGTGCAACTCCTGAACTGTGGTAATGGCCGCTGCCTTCCCTTGCGATGTCAACAGCCACCACACTCCTCTCCAAGCAGCAAACAAGAAGTCTCTTCAGCAGTGCAGCAGTCTCTGGCTTTTGAAGCCCAGCCACAGTTTAAATCTGGTGCCCTGTCCTCTGATTGGCACCCGGACACCTCCCAGACTGTGGCAACAGCTGCCTGACCTCTTCAGTTGTGGCTACTGCCACCGAGAAACTCCCAACTGCAGCAACAGCTGCCGGCTTCCAATTGCAGTGGCAACAGCCACCACACTCCTCCCCAAGCAAGCAAGCAGTATCTCCCACGGTGTGGCAGGCACTGGCTTTTAAAGCCCATCCACAGTTTAAATCTAGTGCCCTGTCCTCTGATTGGTGCCCGTTCATCTCCTGAAATGCAGCAATGGCTGCCCGACCTCTTCAATTGTGGTTATGGTCACTGAGCAACTCCTGAACTGTGGCAACAGCCGCCAGCTTCCCTTGTAGTGGCAACAGCCACCGCACTCCTCCCAAAGCAAACAGGCAGTTTCTACAGTGGTGTGGCAGGCTCTGGCTTTTAAAGCCCAGCTGCAGTTTAAATCTGGCACCCTGTCTTCTAATTGGCACCCGGCCACCTCTCAAACTGTGGCAATAGATGCTCAGCCTCTTCAATTGTGGTAACAGCTGCCATACAACTCCCAAACTGCTGCAATGGTCACCAGCTTCAAATTGCAGTGGCAATGGCCACCACATTCCTCCCCAAGCAAGCAAGCAAGCAGTCTCTCCAATGGTGTGACAGACTCTGGCTTTTAAAGCCCATCCGCAGTTTAAATCTGGTGTTCTGTCCTCTGATTGGCACATGGCCACCTCCCGAACTGCAGCAATGACTGCCAGACCTCTTCAATTGTGGCTACAGCCACCAAGCAACTCCCAAACTGTGGCAACAGCTGCCAGCTTCCCTTGTGATGGCAACAGCCACCAAACTTCTCCTCAAGCAAACAATTGAGCAATCTCTCCAGTGGTGTGGCAGGCTCTGGCTTTTAAAGCCCAGGTTCAGCTTAAATCTGGTGCCCTGTTCTCAGATTAGCACCCAGCCACCTCCCGTACTGGCAATGAATGCCCAACCTGTTCAATTGTGGCTACAGCTGCCGAGCAGCTCCTGAACTGTGGCAATGGCTGTTGGCTTCCCTTGTGGTGGCAACTGTCACCACACTCCTCCCTAAGCAAGCAAGCAAGCAAGTAGTATCTCCATCCATAGTCCTCCCCCGATCCATTCTAGTCCTTCCCTCTTGCGCCACATTTGTACTAAGCCTCCTAGTGTAGCCCTATGCAGTAAGAACAAAGAGCAGTGATCACAAAGTAGTTTGTACCCAACAAGTTCGAAAGCAGCTTGTTGTTACTTTGTGCAGTTTCCCTCCTAACGCTCCCCCCTTCCTCAGGCTGCCCTTAGAATTTGAAACTCCCACAGCATTCAAACAATTTAGCATGAAATCCTTCCTTAGGCTTTAAACATACAATTCAGCAGGAAATACATTTGTTTGCCCCTGTTTTGTGCTGATTACACTCCCCTCTCATCCTGCTGTCACAGACAGTCCCTAGAGTTTTATGCTTTTTAAGTAGTTTAGCATGAAAATCATTCACTTTTTTATATTCAGCATGAATCATTCACTTGCTAAATTTGCTTGCCTTTATTTTGTGCCGATTGCCCTCCTATCTCATCCTGATGTCACAAACAGACCCTAGAGTTCTACACTTTTTAAGTAGTTCAGCGTTAAGTCGTTTACTTGCTGTCAGCTGTCCTTGTGGACCTAATCAGGTTTAACAATTTATAGTGCAATAATCATCTCACACTAGCTCATTTAATACTGTTCCAAAAACACTTTTCTTGAGGGAATGCAACTTCACATAGATTATTAGGACCCCCACATGAGGAATTAATATCATAGACTTGGCATTAACATATATAATAGATTCATACTGCATATCTATAAAATAATTCAGCCCATTGATTTTAGTGATCATTCAGTGGTGGTATTAAACACAGGAAGAACCTTCTATAATGCTAAAGGAAACATAAGTTCAAGTTTCGGGTTTGTTTATTTGGGATAAATTAAATGAACAAGCTTATTTATAATGATGTCCCAACATAAAAAAGAAAAAGTTGCATATAAATACAGAAATAACAATACAATTTAAGGACACTTTGAGTACATTAATAATAGGAATCTAGCAACACACAATGTATGGCGCATAAACACATATTTCCATTTATTGTCCCTAAGTGACCCCTATTGTGAGATAACTACATCTCTCACAATGAGCAGAAACAGACAAGAACCATGCCTTTATAATTGCAAGAGATGGGAATGTTCAATCCTTCAGGTGAAATCAGGCTGGCAAAGAGTTCCATTCTTGAGAGATCATATGGCTATAAAAATAAATAGCCCTTAAGGTGTTGGATCTTGGAATTATTAGCTCCACTAAATTTGAATTTCTTAAGGAACCTTTCTGTGCCCCATACTCTAAATGTTCTATCAAATAATCATGACCATTTCCCTAAATATTTTTCTATGCAAACAGTATTTTATGTAACTGTCACCTTTCATGTAGAGAGGTCCAGCCCAACAGGTTTTATAGAATTTATCTATGTGTGTCATATGAACCATTAAGCACAAATCATGCCATCCTTTTATGTAGTACATCAGGATTTGTAAGCTTATCCTTTGTACAATACTCATACACAATATCTGCATAATTTAGAATTAGGAAAATTTGAGAGTTTGAGACTGCACTATTTTTAATCTAGTCTCTCTCTATCAAAGCATGCCTTATCTAGATATAGTACTCCTAAATAGAGATGTAGTGATGTTGTAATTCATGGGCAAATTTACCTCAAAGCCACCAGCTCTGCAGCCATTTGTCATTTCGCAAAGTTGTCCCCTTTAGGTAAAAATTTGCCATTTGTAACTTTGCCCTGCTTTAGGTTTTTTTAAGTGCAAATTGCACTTAAAAAGTCACAAAGCAAGGTAAGTTGGAAATGGCAGTTAAGATTGCTCCTCTATTCTATTCTCTGGTGTCTAGTTGCCCCTCTAGCCAATTACTGGACCATTGAAATATTAAATTAAATCCCCCCGCCAATCACTTGCCTGACTATCATATAAATTAATAGCATCCCTATTCCCAAGTGTCTAGTGGTGCCCCCCAGCCAATCACTGGCCCACTATCAAATTAAATTCAAGGTACCCCCCCATCACCAGATGCCACACACAGACACAAATTTCCCTGGTGTCTAGTAGACCTATCCTCTGCATGTACTGCCCCACTACCATCCTGTTTCCCCTCACCCACACCCCGAGTGGGCCACTGGCACAGCTCTCTACTGAGGGGTCCACAACATTATTCCTGCACCCTGCCATGGACCAGAGCAGCCCTTCACTCTTCTCTGCACCCCAAAAAACATCAAAGAATGATCACGAGCTGGAATGAATGAGCGAGTGCTTGTAGAAGCACATGCTCATTCATTTAGAGCTCAGTCCTGCTGCCAACTGTGGAGGACAGTGGAGGGCTGTGCTGTTGGCCTGCTCAGGGTCCAGTTGGGGGGTGGGGTTGGGGGGCTGTACATGCAGGAGTGAGGGGGTGGGGTGACACTAGATGCCATGGCAGGGAGTTGACATTTGGGGATGGGGATAGGGAGAAGTGTCAACTAGACACAGGGAAATATGTGTCTGTGAGTGGTGCCAGGCAATCAAGGGGGTGCCTTTTGGATGTAATTTGACAATGGGCTGGCAATCTGCCAGGAGGGAACCACTAGACACCAGGAAAATGAAACAGGCTGGTGATGGGAGGGAGGGATTTCATTTTACTTTGGGGGGCTATGAGCAGGGGGGCACTAGACACCCCAGTGATGTTCTTTTGGGTACAGAGTATGGCAATCAGTGTGGGAGGGCACTACCTATTAACAAAAAAAAAACTCTACAAAATGCAGAGTTTGAACTCTGCTGGTGGAGTTGCCAATCTCTGCTGATGAAGTTCCATTTCTGCCAGTGGAGGTTTAGATCAACTCTGAGAAATGAGGAAAATCAGTAAATTTTTTCATGGATCAAATTTTCCCCACTTTGCACATCTCTACTCCTAAACATTTCCCAACCTTATTTATTAATTTGGCCACATGTAGGTTTCCTGATCCTATCATTTCCATCCAATACCCCAGATATTTACAACTCTTTACTTGTTACAGTTTTTTTTATCTTCCAATGTATAAATATCTAATGACCTATTAATAGGGTCATTCAGTTTATTCAAAGAACCAGTCAACATCACGTTTGTCTTAGTTGAATTCACTTTCACATGGGACATCTAAAAAAACTTTGAAGTTTATCAAACGTGTGCTGTAATTTTGGCTGGACCTCTTTAACCGAAACATCGGAGGTACAGACCACAGTATCATCAGCATATAGCTGATAATTTATTCTATACCTCCGATGTAACTCCCCAACCCCTTCAGGTATGCACTAAAAAGAAGAGGACCCAAGACTGATCCCTGTGGAACTCCCCTTCTAAAATTTATCACCCTAAAGTGACGTTCACTCACCATTATATTTTGCTGTAGCCCATCTAATAATTTTGGAACCAAGTTAAAGCCTCCAGTCCCAGCCAATGACCACCCAATTTCTTCAAGAGTATTAAATTATCCACAAAATGATACAATTTATTACAACTATGAAATGGGAAACTTTAATATGATGTGAGAGGATGCTGTAACATGAAACTGGCATAAAGATGTGGTTCATGGTTTTGTAACTACATGCTCTGCACAAGCCCACTGACTGAGAGAAGTTATCAGTAAACACTGGAACGTACTAGGCAGTGACCAGACCCTTAACAACTGTCACTAACAGCACCTAGGATGTCCTACACAAAAGCCCCCACACTGAAAGACAGGCTAGTACATAGCCATTTTGTGGATGAGAGGGAGCCAATATGGTTAGAAAGGATGAAAGGATGTATTAGATGCAAAAACTGTATGTATTGTGAGTCAGTAAAAAATTGTAGTACTTTCACTTGCATTAATGTGGATAGAGATTTTAGTTTCAGACAACTCACTACTTGCAACATGGCAGGAGTAATTTATATGGCACAGTGCACCTGCCTAGCGTTTTACATAGAAAAGACTACAAGACCTTTTAAACAATGACTAGGTGAACATATGAGGGTGATCAAATTGAGGGATACCCTTTATGACACTGCAGTACATATTAATGAATCAGACAGAGGAGAAGAACATAAATTCCATTTTGTTGTGATTGACAAAGTCAGCAGAAACCCCAGAGGGGGAAATTTTAATAATATATTGTTACAAAGGGAAACGTTTAGGATCGTAAAGTTACAAGCTATGAGGAGTCCAGGTCTAAATACTGGCTTTGATATAAAACCCTATCTGGAAAAAAAGTAAAAGAAAAGATTATGCTTACAAACCAAAGATGATTTTTAACCTGAATATACACAGTAGTATATAATGGCATTTATTCAACATGTTGTTTACAAAAACACTTGGTATTTGTCTTTTATTCCCCCCTTTACAGATATTCATGAGTAACTTTTAATTATATGTGTGGTTTGAAGGAGTTAACTAATGATATAGTAATTTGCATTTGCAGAGCATGTGATGGGGTTACACCAATGATTTTGAACTATGCAATTATTATGTCACTGTTTATATCCATTAGTGAGTATTAGTGGCAGCAGTAGATGGATGTTCCTGTACATTAGCTTGTGATAAAGGATCCTCAATTAATCTGAAATGAGTCAAGTGTTTTCAAGACCTCGTGGTCAGTCTTTTATTATTTTGTACAATAAAATGTTATAAAGAAATCCAAGTGTCAGAGTCAAACTTGATAAGGCTGATGAGTGCACAAATTTTTGAGTGACTATGTTGGTATATTATTCGAGATCACCAACACTCCAGTGCACACTTCTTTCCTTTTGAGTTCTGAAGACATGGTTCATAAAGGTGCCAATGTGTGGTAGAAATACAGAAAGAGAAAAATAACCAATTTGAATGACATGCATGTGTCCTATAAGCCCATATATAATAAATGAGGGAAAGTGTTCCTCTGGTTCTCAAAGAAACTGATTTATCTTTCATCTAGGAAAAAAGAGTCTTTAAGTTGATGAAAAGATACAAATGTACCGGTTACTGAAATATACAAGAGGAGCATAAATGAATTAAAATGGCAACTCAGACAGAAAAAAGAAACTATGACTACAGACAAATAGAACACCAAACCTTTCCACAGTTACTTGGAAGGCTACACCTGTAGTTTGATGGGCGGAGCAACATACCACACCCCCAATCAGGCCTTAAAAGGCCGCTCCTCCTGGCTAGTCCAGGATTGTTTTCTTATTGCAGCCAGAGAGTATGTTGGCTGCTCTCCACCTGCTCTTTTCTCTTATTTTTCTTCTTTCCATCCGTGTTCCATCGTGTAGCCTCTGGCTGCCCCCACTCTCCCTCCCTGTTGTCTCTTGCACCTGGCTGTTTGCTCGTTCCCATCCCTCATCCTCCTCCTCCTGTTTGCCATTTTTGTTTACTGCCTTTTTCCTGTACCTGTTCCTCCTGGGACTCCTTGAGATATCCCCATCGGAAGGCCCTGTCTGCATGTCACCTATCTCCCTGCTGCTCTTGGACTGCTTCTGGCCCTCCTGCTGCTTCCACGGCACTAGCTCTGTTTCTGTCCCTCATTGGTTCTTTGCCCCCTGTCCTTTTTGGGATTTGTTTGCTTTTCACCTGGCCACTGCTTCATCATTGCCGGCACATCTGAGGTGAGTCATAGCCTGCCTTTCCCAGACTCCGACCTCCTTCCTCCTGTTGGTCTCCTCTTGGGCCCTCCTTTACCAGCTGCCACTGCTGCTCCTCATATAATCAGCACTGCAGTAATTTGGTATGCAAACTGAACTTCCAGCTTGTGGGTGTTGCTGCCAGCAATTCTGTAGCAGTATCTATACCAGTGACTTGCGGAGCTATAGTTACTGTAAGACTGCAGAGACCAGTGCTGAATGACTCTCATGTTTTGATGCTGCAGCAGGCATCTCATCCCTCATATCAGTTTATTTATTTGTACTTTTCTTGCATCACTGTATGTGCTCTCAATGGAGCCACAGCATGGACAGCATTTTTACTCACCTCATGGTCTCAAATGCTTTGAAAAGGCTGTCGGAACCTGTCTCACTTCACTCTGTAACAGCCAGCATTTCTTGTCCATGTTATACACAGATCCCTCATTACCCCAGAGTAGTCGGTTGGTTTCCACCCCCACTACTCCCAGGCTGCTCAGATCTGGCAACTTGCAGATTCTGTCTGCTTCTTCATAGCACAACTCCCACAACAGAGTGTCCCATAAACCTCCTGCATGTGAACCCAGCTGCTCATACACTGCTATACCAGTGCAGTGATGTATATGGCACCACATAGCTGTCTGACATTTTATGTAGGACTTCAAACTTCAGTTTGAAGTATGGGTTGCAGCCTTGTCCACCTCCCTCCATTCCTACCACTGCCAGCTCCCTACACAGTAGGTCTGCTGCCAGCATTAACTCAAATCCCTTTATCTTACAATTTTATTTCTATTCTTGGTGTCCTGGTGCCTAGTTTGCGGCTCTCTGTGTTTCCCATGGCGTAGTACTACTGAGTCACAGTGGGCACAGTGGCTGCAGGCAGTCGACCTTCTACCATCTTCCACTCATACCAATGCCTCTGTCTTCCTTACCCTTTCTACACCAGCCTCCTACAGCTCCCCTCATCTCACCTTCGGTCAATTGTTGATCTCCTCCTCTGCATCACTACTGCTTCTAGCTACCCAGTTTTACTTACTCAGCCTCACCATTGGCCATGCCAGTCTACGGCATATGCAGGGGATTCCCTCTACCTCCGTCCATTCTCCTGCTTCCCGCTGACAGCTTTTCACCAGTTCAGGCTTCCAAGCATCTTAGTGACATTACTCAGGTTGGAGATTTTGTCTCCCTGTTGTATTTCCCTCATCTACTTCCACCATTGTACTCTATTTGTCCATCCATTTCTCTCTACCTCTAAGTACCATGTTCAGTACAACTGAGAACTTGCTTCCCTGCCATTCCGGGGAGTCTCTGCTTTCTCCCTCTTGTTGTTTCTCCAGTTCTACCCATCCTGGAGATTGCATTCTAGCCCCATGCATTTACACTCAAGGTACACTCCCCTCTCTGTATTTGCAGCTGCTGGTGATTCATCTTTCTGCTACCTTACTTGTCTACCAACTGTTCATTGTCACAATGCCTAGCTGTTGACTTCCACTTTTCCTTTGGTAGGAGACCACGTGGTCACAGCTAGCATTGTGGCTCTGGGCGGGGGGGAGCTGCTTTATCATCCCCTGTCATTCCTCAGTGCTGATTCTCCCTGCAATCTACTGCTCCATTCTGGCCTTCAGGCCTTATCTCCATTGGCCTATCACCACCATCCATTGCTCCCTGACTGGGCTCTCCTGCTTCCATTCACTGCAGCCTACAGTACTTCCAGTACTCGTATGCATTCCGGCCTTCATGGCTACTGCAATCCCACCTTCCACCTTCCACCACTCCCTCAACCCTCACCTCTTCTCCTTCCTTGTCCCATGCTTTCTTTTTGGGGGGTGTTTCCCTATCCTGCCATCCCCATACTTATTCGTATCCATCTCTTACCCTAGTCCTATGTCTGGACCACTTGACTCATATATCCTCCACTCCATGTCACCCTCCATCATTATTGAACCTCATCCTTCCTATACCCTACCTAGCCTTATCCATACCGGCCTTCAAGGCTTTCATTCCATCACCATATATCGTTCATTCATTCTTGACCCTACTCTCTTCCCACACTAACTTCTCAACTCATCATAGGCTGCGGGCTTCGCCCGGCCATTATCTTCTCTCCCCCTCGTACCATTCACTCTCATTCTGCTGTTCCATGCCAGCCTTCCAGGCTTCCCTCCATCAGCATATCTAGTACATTCATTCTCAAACCTCCACTCATCCATTCTGACTTTGTAGCTCCCACCTCACTACTCCTGGTACCTTGTACCTAAACCATCGGCCTTGGGTTTCACCTTGCCGTTCTCATTTCTACCTTCATGCAGTTTGATCCACTCCTAATTTGACTTCTCAATGAACCCAATTGGCATGCACTCCTGTGATAACTAATTGCAATCAGCATCCTCAAGACACATGTCAGGGTCTCTTTCACTCAGTCTGACCTCTATGTGGGTCTACTCATTCACATCATCTAATTAAGCATAACCCTCATGTGGGTCTTATGCTACCTTGACTCCACCTGCTCTCCACTCAGAGACATGCCTTCTGTGTCCTTTGCTCCATGTCTTGGGTCTAGCCTGTAACCGACACTCTCACTTTTCACCCATGAAGTCCGCATCTAGAGCATGTGAAACTCAGAGTGGGGTCATTCTCCCTGGCCCATAGTGAGAATGTCTTCTTTCCATGTGGACCTTCAGTCTTCCCTCATTCTGGCAACACATCTGGATGTAGTATTTATGACTTCAAGCTGCAAGAAGTGGGTCTCTCATTGGCAGAGCCCTATAGGCTGCCTGATTGAGTTCAGGGGCACCCTGTCTGCTGTTCTCCCTCTGACCGCCTCTGGTTCACCTGGTCTGTTTTGTAGGCTCATGTAGACCAACTGAATGCCTCAGTGTCCATTTCTCTCCTCCTTTGCTTTTAGGTTTCTAGTTGCAGAGACATTGCTTGCAACCATCAAAAGCATTCCTGTTAGAAGGACAGAGCAAAAGCTTCTTCTAAATTGGAATCTTTTCCTCTTCCATTGATCTCAACTCTAAATTGCAGTAGCTGAGCTATTGCTAGCCAAAATGTCCTTCAGCCTGGAGGGAAGATGACCTAGGCCATGGATTGCCAGAGACTTCCTCCTCAAAGGGGTTTTTTCCTCTCCTCCATGCCAATGGTCATACTATTTAACTAGGGTTACAGCTTTATAGGCTCCATAGTCAGGCTCCGCTGTTGAATGGAGTCATTCCTGGCTGTTCTGTCTCTCTCTTTAGGAAGTCCCATCTCCTGCTTCATGTCAGCTTCCAGTCCATTAATTATTCCTCATAACTTCCTGTTACTCTCCTCTCATACCCATCTACACCTATTGACCTCCAGTCCTGTCCTCGATATCATTCTTACTCCTCACTTCCTTTGCTGCTCGACACGCTTTTTGGGGTGCTTTTTTGGGGCTCCTTCCTAAGCTACCTTTAGCCAAGGGAATCATTCCCATGGCACCTATAGGGGTGGAACCCTTCCATAGGGTTCCTCACTGTCATACCCCCTATAGGGTGGTATATCTTACTAAGAGAGAGGTGAATAGCCACAATGTATCTAAGTTGCATAAGCATACATCATACCAAGTTGCATAAGCACATTGAATTGCAAGGCTATGCCTGTAGTTGAATGGAAGGAGCAACATACCATGCCCCAATCAGGCCTTAAAAGGCCACTCCTCCTGGCTAGTCCAGGATCATTTTCTCATTGCCTCCACCATTCTCCCCTCCTCCACCAGTGGTTCATCTCTGTTTCCCTTGGGCTCCTTCCTAAACTATCTTTAGCCAAGGGAATCATTCCAGCAGCGCCTATAGAGGTGGAACCCTTCTTTAGGGTTTCACACCATTGTACTTCTATAGGGTGCTATATCCCACAGATAGAGAGGCAAATAGCCACAATGGCTGGTTTAAGAGCTACCTTGAAGAATGCTCCCAAACAGTAAGAATTGCTGATACACTCTCGGACCCTAGACCGGTCCTCTCGGGAGTCCTCCAGGGCTCCATTCTGAGACCCCTCCTCTTCAGCCTATTCTTAAACTCACTACTGGACAACTGCTCAGAACAAATAATTCTCTACGCCGACGATGCTGTGATCATCACCTCAGACCCTGATCCAATCCAATTACAAAATAAACTTCAGCAGGCCTTCTCCTCCATCGATTCCTGGTTCCTAAATCATAAACTGCTTCTCAATCAGAAAAAAACAAGTCTATGGTCTTCTGCAGCCCCCACAACAAAAACAAACAACTCCACCTCTCCATTGCAACCGAACAAGGAGCCATCTTAGAGCAAACACAATCGTTCAAGTACCTTGACATCACCCTTGATCCCCACCTCTCATACACTGTCCATATCAGCAATGTTGCAAAGTCTGCCAATGTGAGGTTAGTTAGGCATATTATTCCAGCACAGGAAACACCTAACCCCAGGAGCACTGTCAGTGGCCGTCCAAAACTCCATCGTCAGCATCATAGACTATGGTCTTATCATATATGGGTCTGCAACTACCACTGCTCTCAAATGTATTGTGACCTTCCTGAATAAGGCCTGTCATCTCATCACTGGCTCACATCACCGTACCCACACATGTGACCTTTATTCCCAATCTGGATGGCTTCAACTGGACGAACGCATAAAATGCCAAACCTGCATCACGGCCAAGAAAATTATAATGGGGCTTGCCCCACCTGGTGTCTGTGCCCTCCTTAAGCCTAGACATATGAATGTCACTACAATGAGATCCAATTCCCATCTACTACATATCCCACAATGTCACATGACCCAAGGACAAAGATCATTCACCTATCGGGCATCCAACTGGCTCAACTCTCTTGGCAGCGACATAGGGGCCGCTCCAACACTTGGCCTCTTCAAGTCCAAGCTGTGCCTCTCACTGCTTGTATCCTGCGATTGCCCATCTTAACATTTCCACCATTCCAGCTGCACATGCCCCAGCACCCAGCACTTACAATTAGTCTTTGTACCCCTAGCACCTTACCTGTCATATTCCCTTGACAAGGCCCCCTGGCTGCACTGTCTCCTGCCCTCACCCACCTTCCCCTGTATCTCCACTCCTGCCCCGCCCCAACCAGCTCCCGTACTCCCCCTTACCCTCTGCACCTCCTACCCCCCTCGATCTCCTATCCTCACTTCTCCCCACCACTGACCCCTCCCTCCCCTTGTCTTGCTCATAGCTCAAGTCTTTGTACTGGTTATTACATGTAAGTCAGTGACTATATATTTGCAACTAAAAATGATGACTGTTGCTCACGCTGAAGTGGAACCTTTGTAAAAGAGCCTTGGCTCAAAGTTATTGTAATCCTAGACTGAAATAAATAAATAAATCATTAAATAAGTCGCTTAAGCATACATCATACCAAGTTGCATAAGCGCATTGAACTTCAACCTAGAAAAAAATAAGTCTCATGTGGCTCCTGTAAAGACTAGCAAGAAACTTGTTAAAAAAAATCAGATATACCAGAAACTTTACATTTATATTTTTATGTTGTTTTTTAGTTTACCAGAATAAAAGTACTTGGGATAAAACTGAATCAATAAGGGATAAAAGTGACATAATTTCTGCAACTGTGTTGAAACTGCCTTACACAAATTACAGACACCTAAATTGGTTGGGCCAGATTGCATATCACCACACACTCTAATGGAATTAGCACCAATAATCTTTGAACCACCGGCACATATATTTTAAATATCATTAAATCTGGATAAGGTACCGCTTATCTGGAGCAGAGATGAGGAAGTCCTGATTTTCAAAAAGGATAGCACTCAAAATCCACAAAACTATAGGCCGATAAATATAACATCATTGGTGGGAAAAGTTGTGAAAACCATCTTAAAATATATACTATCTGAATGTAGTACATCTGGCATCTCTTATAAACTCCAGCATGGATTTAGAAAGGGGAAATCTTTTAGTACTGTAGACACTTGATTAGCTTTTTCGAACAAGGAAGTACGATCTTGGATTGAGAAGTGCAGTAAGGCATTTGATATTGTACAGTAGAAGCCACTTAATTGGGACAGCTTGGTGGCAGCCCTTTCATCCCGATTAAGCAGCCATCACAATTATCAGAAGTTCAATTTTCACAGTTTTAAGGGCTAACAGGTTTTCTGTGATCAACAATCCATTCAGCTTTTGACTCACAAACCCATTTCATTGAAACATAGAAACATAGACTTTGATGGCAGATAAGGACTGCTTGGCCCACCTAGTCTGCCCATTTCCCTACCTGCAGGATAAGCTGCAGATCCTAGTTAACCAACAGCCTATTTCTTCCTACCCCCCAACAAAATTGTCTTATGTCTGTCCCATGCATTCTTGAATTCTCCCACAGTTTTAGACCCCACAACCTCCTCAGGAAGTCTGTTCCATGCATCCACCACCCTCTCTGTGAAAAAATTCTTCCTCACATTGCCCCTGAGCTGTCCCCGCTCTATCTTCATATTGTGTCCCCTTGTTCTTGCACATCTCTTTTTCTGAAAGATGCTACCCTCTTAGACTTTGTTGATTCCACTGAGGTACTTAAAAGTTTCTATCATGTCCTCCCTCCCTCCTTTCCTCAAGGGTATACATATTAGGCTCCTTTAGTCTCTACTCATATGGCTTCTCTTGCAGACCCTACTCCATTTTAGTTGCCCTCCTCTGGATTGCCTCCATCCTGTCTATGTCCTTGTGGAGATCGGGTCTCCAGAACTGGACACAGTACTCCAGATGGGGTCTCACCAACTGTCTGTACAGAGGGATAACAACTTCCTGTTTTCTGCTGGTGATGTCTCTCCCTATACATCCCAGTATCCCCCCAGCCCTCCCTACTGCCTTCTCACATTGCTTGCTTACCTTAAGGTCATCTGATATGATTGCCCCCAAGTCCCTTTACATTTTTGTTGTTGTTACTACCCCTCATTGTGTAATCTTCCCCTGGGTTTTTGTTTCCCAGGTGCATTATTTTGCATTTCTTTGCATTGAATCCAAGCTGCCATACTTCTGACCAGTCCTCCAACCTTGCCAAGTCCCTTCTTATCCTTTCCACACCTCCTTGTGTATCAACCTTGTTGCAGATCACTGTGTCATCTGCAAAGAGGCATACTTTTCCTTCCAGTCCCTCTGTAATATCAATTATAAAGACATTAAAAAGGACTGGACCCAGTACTGAACCCTGCAGTACCCCACTAGTAACCCCTGTTTCTTCAGAGTGGACTCCATTTACAATTACCTTCTGTGCCCTGTTGTCCAGCCAATGTTTTACCTAGGCTACCACCCTGGGATCCAATCCCAAGCTGGCTAATTTGACTATTAATCTTTTGTGTGGGACTGTGTCAAATGCCTTACTAAAGTCTAGGTAGGCCATGTCCACAGCCCCTCCCTGGTCTACTACTTTGGTCACCCAGTCAAAGAAATCAATTAGATTCATCTGACATGGCCTTCATGCTGTGAACCCATGCTGCCTTGGGTTCTGTGCCCCATTGGCCTCTAGGTACTCAACTATTCTTTCCTTCAGAAGTGATTCCATCACTTTCCCTACCACAGAGGTCAAACTGACAGGTCTGTAGTTTCCTGCCTCTGTTTTGCTCCCACTTTTGTGTAGGGGATTCACATTTGCCTTCCTCCTCAGGTACCACACAATCCTCCCATGATTTGTTAAAAAGGGTAGTCAGTGGTTCTTTGTTCATCTAATTATTTTAGTGCAGTACAGTACTGTTCATCTAATTACTTTATTTTAGTGTGGTACAGTCCTGTATTTGAATCATAGTGTCAGAGTGGAGTGGAACAAGAGCCATGTGTAACAGCATACAAATCCAGAGTCAGGGGAAGATAAGAGAACATTCCCAGTACTATGTCTAATAAAGTCCTTTACTTTTTTCTTCGTCTTTCTGTTTTCTTAAAGCAGGTTAAGAGTGTTTGGAGTTGAGGTGGGAGAACAGAGAAGCACAGTGTGAACAATGTTTTAACTCTAATGGTATGTCCACGAGAACAGTATGTGAGCTCATTTTTTCCCCCTCTCTTCCTCTCTCTGCTCACTACGCTATGATTTCCACCTCTGTCACTAGGGTCATCCCCTAAAACATAACCAATTTGTTATGTGAAAAACTTAGTCTTATGTCACAAAATGGGTAGAAATCTTGGGGAATGGAGACATGCACATTGTGAACAGCATGTGAGCTTAAACTGTGTGTCAGCAAAACTGGAAAAGAAGTGATAGGAACAGGAGAGTCAGGACAGGAGCAACAGCTGCAGTCTGTCAGTTAGTTAAGTTGCTGCTGCCACTGAAGTGATAAATAGGTGTTAAAAAGGATATGTGAGGATTAGTGGGAGCAATAGTAGCAGTGCCCATGAAATTAACAGGCATTTCTAGGACTGAATCATCCCATTAAAATGGCATTTAAATGGCATCCCATCCCTATTAAGCAACAACACCAGCCCCAGCACCGAGCCCTGCGGTACCCCACTGGTGACCTTTCTGGTGCCAGATAACTCTGACCCCACAACCACCCTCTGGGTTTTGTCCCTCAACAAGTTTTCCACCCATCTGGCCATCGTATCCCCAACTCCGAGATCCACCAACTTCCTGATTAACCTTTTGTGGGGCACAGAGTCAAAGGCCTTGCTGAAATCCAAATAGAGAATGTTTACCACTTGGCCCCTGTCTACTGTCTTAGTGACGCAGTCAAAGAAGTCAATCAGATTTGTTTTACACAGTCACTCTCCCCCCCCCCCGAACCCATGCTGCCTCGAATCCTGGAGACCATGCTTCTCTGGATATTCCGCCAACCTTTCCCTTAGTGTGGTCTCCATGAGCTTGCTCACAATTGAGGTCAGAGTGACTGGTCTGTAATTCCTTGGGTCATTCTTGGGACCACTTATGTGAAGGGGCACCACATGTTCTGTTCTCCAATCCTGCGGTACAATGCCTGACTCTAGTGAACTATTAAATAGGTCTGTAAGTGGTCCTGCTGGCTTCTTGGCAGTTCCCTTAGTACCCTTGGATATACTCTGTCTGGGCCTGGTGATTTGTCTACCTTTAATGCTAGCAGCCCATCACTCACTCTATCCTCCTCTGTCACTTCATCTATGTTCCCCTCTCCCCCTCCTCCTCTTCTCCCTCCTGAAGGCACTGGTCCATCCTTCATTCTGGTAAATATGGAACAGAAGTGTTCATTTAGTATCTCTGCTTTTCCACCATTATCCTCCACCCACTCCTCCCCTTTCTTAAGCCTAACAATCCCTTCCTTCTTGTCTCTTTTTTCACTTATATAGTGAAAGAAAGATTTCTCCCCCTTCTTAATTCTTTCAGCTGTCTGCAACTTCTTCTGTGCTTTAGCTTGCAGGACGTCCTTACTTGCCTCACTATCTAACCTTAGGTAATTTTCCCTATCCATCTCTGTCTTGGTCTTCCTGAATTTTCTATGGGCCAGACTCTTTTCTCTCAGTTACCCCCCCCCCCCAACAGTGACATTTCACCAGCATGGTCCCCCACAGTGACTACAGCCCATGCCACTGTGGGAAATCTGCTGGCACCAGGCACTATCTGTCAGGGGTCCTGCACCCCCCCATCAGCTCCGACTTGGAGTTGATAATCCTTAAGAGGGTGGGTGTGGGGGGCACAGCCCCTCACATGGGGGGTTCAGGGGTGAAGCCCCCCTCAGAAAACATAGTCAGCCTGTGGGAACCAGCAAATGACTGCAGAATGTGGTCGACCTGCTGGTGTCTTTGATGGGGCGTTCAACAAGAATTTTTGTCGAGCACCCGTCATGGATCCCTTTTCTCTTACTGCCTGGGCAACCCCAGGACTGAACCAACTGGGCACTTTGGCCCTTGTGTTCTTACCCCTGAGCCTAACACACTCCTCTGTGGCAACCAGTATTCCTTCCTTCATGATGAACCACTTTTGGTCCATCCCATATTGGCTTATTTTGCCATTTGGCTGCAATAAGTATGGATGTCATGTTTTATGTCTTGCCACCACATCAATGAGTTATCATACAACTCAAACACAAAGAGGAGGGCCCTTATTTCTGCCTGTAACCCTATCCAAAATTCTGGTTCTTCTCCAAACCTCCAAATTGTGTTTGACTGGGGTTTATTACAGAGGTCACCAAAACAAACTGTAATCAATTTGTGATCCGAGGTTTCCACAGGTGTTACCCTGTAAGCTGTAACCGGCATCCAATCGGATGCAAAAAAAGATCTATCTTGGTGTTTATTCTTACCTTAAAAAATGTATGGGCCGGGACTATGACTCATATCTGCTGCACAATCATTTAGTTTTGCATTTTTGTACATAGTGTTTAGAAAATGTGTGTCACTATACAGTTTCTGTGTATACCCAGTTTTATCTTGTAATGACAATATACAATGAAAATCTTCTCCTAACACTACAGACTTCAATGTATACAAATAGGGCTGTATACTCTTTAATACCTCAGTTCTTTTATACTTTGCTTGGGTATTACAGAAGTTTATAAACCAGAAATCCTGACCTTTGTATCTAGCACCTAGTATAAGGGCTCTAACTGGTATTAGTTCTATTAAACGGAAGACAGAAACACCTGCAATATTAAATAAAATCCCAAGTCCTGTACAAGCCTCTTCACTCAGTGACCCATCCAATTAACAGAAGCACTCTTGATAGGGGGGTCTATCCCAGTCCTTTCACAGAAGAAAGGGTTCTGCAAGAACTCCTAAAACTGAAGGTGGACAAAGCAATGGGTCCTGATGGAATTCACCCCAGAATTCTAAAAGAATTAAGGGAGGAACTAGTGAAACCACTGGTTACTCTTTTTAATAAATCATGGGAGGATGGTTGTGGTACCCGAGGACTGGAGGAAGGCGGATGTGATTCCCCTTCACAAAAGTGGGTCCAAGACAGAGGCAGGAAACTACAGACCTGTCAGTCTGACCTCTGTGGTATGGAAAGTGATGGAGTCACTTCTGAAGGAAAGAATAGTTGAGTACCTAGAGGCCAGTGGAGCACAGGACCCAAGGCAGCATGGGTTCACAGCGGGAAGGTCATGTCAGATGAATCTAATAGATTTCTTTGACTGGGTGACTAAAATAGTAGACCAGGGAGGGGGCTGAGGACATGGCCTACCTAGACTTTAGCAAGGCATTTGACACAGTCCCACACAAAAGATTAATAGTCAAATTAACCAGCCTGGGAGTGGGACCCAGGGTGGTAACCTGGGTAAAACATTGGCTGGACAACAGGACACAGAAGGTAATTGTAAATGGAGTCCATTCTGAAGAAAGGGGATTACTAGTGGGGTACCGCAGGGTTCAGTATTGGGTCCAGTCCTTTTTAATGTCTTCATCAGTGACATTGCAGAGGGATTGGAAGGAAAAGTATGCCTTTTTGCAGATGACACAAAAATCTACAACAGGGTTGATACACAAGGAGGTGTGGAAAGGATGAAAAGGGACTTGGCAAGGTTGGAGGAATGGTCAGAAGTATGGCAGCTAGGATTCAATGCAAAGAAGTGCAAAATAATGCACCTGGGAAACAAGAACCCAGGGGAAGAATACACAATGGGTGGGGAGGTAGTAACAATAAAAAAGGAAAGGGACCTGGGGGTAATCATAGCAGATGACCTTAAGGTTAGCAAGCAATGTGAGAAGGCAGTAGGGAGGGCTGGGGGTATACTGGGATGTATAGGGAGAGGCATCAGCAGCAGAAAACAGGAAGTTGTTATCCCTCTGTACAGACAGTTGGTGAGACCCCATCTGGAGTACTGTGTCCAGTTCTGGAGACCCCATCTCCGCAAGGACATAGACAGGATAGAGGCAGTCCAGAGGAGGGCTACTAAAATGGTGCAGGGTCTGCAAGAGAAGCCGTATGAGGAGAGACTAAACGAGCTTAATATGTATACCCTTGAGGAAAGAAGGGAGAGGGGGGACATGATAGAAACTTTTAAGTACCTCAGTGGAATCAACAAAGTCCAAGAGGGTAGCATCTTTCAGAAAAAGAGACTTGCAAGAACAAGGGGACACAATTTAAAGATAGAAGGAGGTTGCACCAGGGGCAATGTGAGGAAGTATTATTTCACAGAGAGGGTAGTGGATGCATGGAACAGCCTTCCTGAGGAGGTTGTGGGGTCTAAAACTGTGGGAGAATTCAAGAATGCATGGGACAGACATAAGGCAATTCTTGTGGGGGGTAGGAAGAAATAGGCTGTTGGTTAACTAGGATCTGCAGCCTATCCTGTAGGTAGGGAAATGGGCAGACTAGATGGGCCTAGCGGTCCTTATTTGCAGTCAAAGTCTATGTTTCTGTGTTTCTATGACCAAAAGGATGGGCCACTGAATAATTCCAAGTTTGATGTATGTTGTTCTTGTATGATATGTAATCTTGTATCCTGTAAAAAATGTATGTCCAAAGGTAAGTATCTTAAGATAAAAAATGTAGTGTGTCTTCTTTTTTTTTTATGCTGTTTGCATTTAGTGACCCAACAGTAAGTCCCCAGTTCATCTAATATTAAGAGATGTTAGAAGTGGACTCCTCCATATCCTCCTTCATAGATGATTTAGTGCTGGATCTTTTTGATTTTTTTCTTCTTTTTGGATACCCTGGAGTCCCTGGATGTTACTTCAGTATCAGTTGTAGGATTAGGCTGTGATGAAGCCACTGATGATGTATCTGAGTCGTCATCATCTTCTGTCCATTGCTTGCATTTTGTCAGAGTGGGAAATCTATTGCTGGTTGGGACTAGGAACTCCTTTGTTGGTTTGGGAGTTGAACCTTCCTTTTGGACCTGGCTGCGTGTGACCCATCAAGATTTTTGGCTTTCCCATTTCTCTATGAGTGTGGGTGGCATAAACGCTTTTTTAGATGCTGAAGGTAATCCTGAAGTTGAGGCTATATTTGATGCTGCTTTACTGCTCTCCTGCTGTGTGGTCATACTGGGGTGGCTGTCATCTCCTTCTATAAGGGTGTCCCCTTCTGACTGGGTGAAGGTATCTTGTGTATGATCAAGGGACTGAGTAGGGGATGTGAGTGTCTTTCTCCCTTGTCTGAGTCTATGCCCTGGGGTACTCTGAGTTTGTTTGTTGTCTGGAGGGGTTGCTTCTTGTTCTGTCTCCTTATTCTTTTCCAGATTATTGTGCAAGGCCCAAGGGCAGTTCTTGAATGAATGTGTCATGTCCTCACACAAATTGCAACATAGAGGAGTGAGACAGTTTATTGCTGCATGTCCAATACCACCACAGAGTGAACATTTGAGTTGATTGCAGGCATTGCTATGGTGGGTATATGCCCCGCACCTGAAACATGATTTAGGTTGTCTGGCATAGAAAATAAACCCTCAGTCTCTTCCAGGGTAGAAGCAGATTGGGAGGTGTTGGATCAAGCCATTAGACTGTGGTAACCGGACTCTGATGTACCAACCTCCGGTCCAAATATCCTCCGAGTCCATGATCAGATCTGGTAGCCCCAAAACAGTACGTTTTGCCCTTAACTAGTATAGGATGTCCCCTATTGCTACCCCCTCATTTTGGAAAAGTACTGTTATAGTATGATATATAGGCTTGGAAAGTGGGATGACTATAAAAGGAGCCCATTCTGGAGATTGCCTGACTCCTTCATATCTTTGCCAAAAAAGTTCCAATCCAGCAGCCATTTTAAAACTTGCGTCGAAATCTGGGTCCCAAGATGTGTGGATTAGGGCATATATTTCATGCACTGAAATGCCCATGCTATCCTTCAGTAGAGTTTTCCTAACATATATTCTGTCGGGGTACACTTCCAGACCCCCTCTGTACTTAATCCTTACTGCTTTTCACCTTTTTGATGGTTCAGGTGAGGAATGGAACAGCCCAGCAAATGTCCTTGGGTTAGGCCCTTGTGCATGAGATTCATGCCTCCTTGTACCTTGATGTGCCTCTCTTGACTGATTCTCAGCCTGGTTCGGGGTCTGTGGTGTAGGAGGGTGGGGGAGGGAGGGCTTGAGTGTTCAATGGAGTGTTCAGGTCATCCATTCCCTTAACTGGGACCTCATCTGCAATGCGGTTCTTTAAAAAATCAATGTTCTTTACTAAATTACTAGTGAATGATGTTTGTAGCTGCTGGGAATTTACCAGTTCTAGCGAGGATGGGATCTCCAAAGGGTCTGTTCACATGTTTTTTTGTCTTTCTGGGGAAACCCACAGTTCGTCTTTGGCCATCCGTACCCATCCTGCTTGCCTGAGCGCTTCCCTGACCGAGAGACCAGTAATGGAAATATTGTCATTGTAGTCTGGACACAATGGTGGAGCCCCAGGTAAGTAAGTTTCTTCCCTGCTATCAGCCAGGGGTTTCTGTGCAAAATTATTATATTGTTCAAGGGTACAGCACAAGTCCTTCCCATTTAGCATTGGCTCATTTGCACTGCATGTGTCCCCCCACACCGTGAACTCTTTCTCTCCTGCCCCAGCCTGTACTGTTAGCTCCATACACTCTTTGTGCCAATTATCACAGCTGTTTTGAAAATGTATGGTGTTACCTTCTTCTTCTGCCATATCTGGTGTTTTCTCCACTTGCTCTGAAGCACTTTTACACTGTGTACCAGCTGCCTCCATCTCCCAAAATCTGCATTCTTCTGCCTCAAGGAGAGCTAGCAGGTATGCCCACTGTTCACTATACATTCCAGCAAGATCACTTGTGGTTGTTTCTGGCAGGTTCATGGTATAAAAGGCTGGTGTGCTAGCAGCGACAGCAATAACTTTTTCTGCACTTTCCGTATTAAACTCGGGATGTATGAGCTGGGCTTCCTAGACACACTGGGTGGGGTGGGAAGCAGGCTCTCTACCAAACGACAGGACCAGAATTCCCAGTGCCCCCTACCACAGGAGTAGGGGAATTTTATTGGGGGATAAGGGAAGTATAATTCAATGTTCACACATATACATCTCTTCACTAGAAGCGTGATGGTATTATCCTTTCTTATGGAACCAGGTACATTTTATTTTATTTTACCTATCCATATCCATGTTCACTTACTCTTTTTATCTTTCTCTTCATGTATTTTGTCCCTTCTTTTTTTAAACTTAATCTCATTAATTTTACCTGTTTTACCTGTTTCCTCTTTTTTTATCGAAAATATATTTTCCCAGTGCTACCATCACTAGAACCTCACTAATCACTTATTTAACCACCATTTCTTGTCTCTATACCTATTCTTCATGTCAAAAGTTGAGTACAATTAGGTGCAATTATTTTCTGGGCTGCATTGATTTGTATGTCTTTGTCATAGACCTGTTGCAACAAAATGCTCATATTATGAAATATTACTTCATGTGTTGTTAACTATTGCTGTAATACCAGCTTAAACCTGGCTTTCCAAATGTAATATTTACAAATGGCAGAGTACTTGTAAAGTTTCCTTGTTGAACTTTGTCCATCTCTGTGGATATATTGCCAGAATCAGTTCATGATACATCAGAGCTGTAAATAAGGAATATCACATACTACTGCAGCCTGATTCCATAAAGTTTTGGTGTAGTTACAGTCCAAGAAGAGATGTTCTTGTGTCTCAGGAATTTGTTGACACTCCTATCTTGGACAGCATCTTTCATCGATCGGTTTATGTTTATTATTATTTTTGACGTTCAATCTTCCATGAACCGTCAGCCATGCTAAATCCCTTGCAAAAGCTGGTATTCTGGTATTTGTCAACTGGGATAATGCCTCTTCAATGTAGTTTATAGGGCACTGGGTCTTGGCCATTGCTTCCTGGGCTGCACATATCCTTATAGTCTCATACATTCCATGTCTAGTGCTTATTAACATAGTGGGGTAGGGGACTTTCCTTCTAATCATTTTCTGTAGCATTGATTTTACACGACTTGAAACCACATGTGTCCTTGTCAGCAATCTACTTTTATCCTGTGTCCAAGTTGTTATACAGACATCCACCCACTCATCAACTATCGTTTGCCAAGGTTTAGTAATTTGCTTAAGCCCCTCAAAACATTATGATGTAAGAAGATACTATAAAAAAAGCCAAGAGATGGATCATTCCCAACCCACATTCTTTGATGGGCCTGTTAGTGGTATCTCTCTTTACTGGATTTAAGCGACTTCCCTATAGCACCCTAAAGAATACACTAAACAATCTGTTTCTAACTGGGCAGCAGGGGGGAATATATAAGTTATGTACAAAAAAATTGGAACAAGCAGATTCTTTAGCTATAAAACCTGTTTCCTTTTAGATAACTGTTTATGTACAGTATCCAACTGGTGGTTTGATTTTCAGCCTGTTTTATTTTTTGTTCCCAGTTTAACACTGCTAGATCTCTTGGCCTGAACATGATCCCTAAGACTGAAATTGGTTCAGTAACTAAAAGAATGGAGGCATAACTTTGTCTGGTTGGAGACTTCTGTCTTAACTGCATCTCTTTACTTTTTTCTGGATTAATATTAGATCCAGAGACTACTGAAAAAATCTTACATTGTTCTAATATTGCAAATTCATCTTTAGTACTATTAACCATAATCGCTAGGTCATCCGCTTATGCCAACACCTTAACCGGAGGAGTAATTGCTGATAAAGATATACCCTGAATTTGTGGTGTCATCATAATTGAACATATAAAAGGGTCTATACAAAATACGTATATTAAGGGTCTTAATGGACAGCCTTGCCTTACACCTCTCTGTATCTGCACCATCTCCCCTTTCCATCCATTTACCCTGGGTTGTACCTTAGCTATTTTATAGAACACCTCTAACCAGTCCATACATTTCTGTGGAATCTCAAAGGCATCCAATACTGCAAACATGCATTCATGGGACACCAAGTCGAAGGCTTTCTGCTGGTCCAGACACAGCAGAAAACCATCCTCAGCTCCTTCTTGACTTCTGTGAAATATTAACTGAAGTGTAGTTAAATTATCTTGTATGCCCCTTCTGGCACAGAGCATGCTTGTGCTGCACATATTTGCGTTTCTGATACTTGGGCTAATCTTTTCACCAAGATTTTGCCTAGGATTTTAATATCATAGTTTAATAAACTGATAGGCCTCCAGTTTGTAAGCTTGTGCCTATCTACCTTCTCATGGAGAAATATGAGGTCTGTTAGGGTCATAGATGGAGGCATTCTTTGAGAGTTCAAAATTTCATTCAATAATTGAGTTAATTTAGAAAGTAAGTCAGGTAAAAGGGCCTTATAGAACTCCGTTGTGAGTCCGTCTACACCTGGAGTTGTATTATTTTTCAGTGCTGTTATCATTTGTTTCACTTCCTCTCATACTATTGGCTGAAGCAATTGATCGGACTGAACCTTTGTCAATGGTAGTTCCTGTATGTTCTCTAAGTATTCTTTGTGAGAATGTATTTCCGATGGAGTCCCAAAGGTATCATGTACATATTTATTCACAATCTGTAAAATTACTTATTTTTCATGTTGAATGCACCCTGTCTCATCCTCTAATTGTCTAGTTACCTTATTATCTACCCTCTTCTATCTTTAAAGGGGTCAAATGTTTGTTTCTTATTTTTTGTTCCAAATCTTAATTCTAGTTGGAGTGTTTTAGCTTTATTGTACTGAATTTTAAACATTTGTTTTTTTGTCTGTGTTATTTGTTTACCATAATCTTATTTTAATGTTTCTGTTCTGGATATTAGTGAATGTAATTGTATTCTTAAAGTAAGGTAAGTCAAATAAGAGTCTACTGTTTGTTTATGAGCTACTTTCTGGAAAATAGATTTAAATCCTGTCTTGGAATCTTCACACCAATCTGTTAGTGAATCGTATAAATAGATGACTGATTTTCTGGCCACTCACAATCATTTCTATTCTTTGCTAATTTTCTCAGATTCTAATAGAGAAGCATCCAACCTCCACAAGCCTTTCTCAATGGTGGTTGATTCCTTCCTCTGGACAGATATCTCCCACTCACTGAAAATACCACCAACAGCTTAATCTGGTTCAAAGTCAGTCGACATTCATATGTTTGGGGGGTAATTGGGGAGGGGGAGGGGCAGTTGCAGAAAATGGGGTGCTAGCTGCACACTTGAGCAGGGTCCTATGTGATAACGGCAAAAGCCTGAAGGTGATCACCATTATCGCGCAGAGTGACAAAAACATTTTCGGCACTCTGACACCCTCAGCATACAGGACAACAGCGCCGGGACACGTATTTTAATGCTTTCTGTGGGGGGGGGCTGTGCACCCCCGCATCCCCCCCATGCGGGGGGCTTCGCTCCCTGCACCCCCTCTACAAAAGGATTCTCAACTCCAGGGGGGTGCATGTCGGGGGGGGTGAAAGCATTAAAAAATAAAGGTTCAGGCTGGGCACAATAAAATTGCACCAGTGCCTGGCTCTGAACCCAGTACCTCACCCATCCCAACCACAAGCCAACCCCCAATGCCATGACACAGCTCGGCAATCCACTGCAGCCCCACCCCTACAGCTCCTCCACCCTTTCCCAGCCCACTCTCGCTGTGCTCACTCCCCCCCGCGCGTACGCATAACAACATCCTGTTGCCCAGTTAGCCCACCCCTTCATCCAGTCACCCTACCCTCCCATCGCCATGAGGGATTGCGCCAGGAAGGAGTTGCCATTACGGATGCTGCCCTTCCCCATGTGCCCACCTCATGGGATACCCTTGAGTAGACTTGATAGACTACATAGCCTGTTTCTGCTGGCAAGTAGTACGTAAGTAAGTAAGTAAGCTATCTGCTGCTCCTTCTGTGCTTTAGCTCGCCAGACTTCCATACTTCCCTCACTAGCCAACCTTATGTAATTTTTCCTATCCACTTTCCTCTTGGTCTTCCTGAATTTTCTATAGGCCAGCCTCTTTTTATTTACTACTTGGGCAGCTCCAGAACTGAACCAGCTGGGCACTTTGGCCCTTGTGTTCTTACTCCTGAGCCTAACACACTGTTCTGTGGCAACCATTATTCTTTCTTTAATGATGAACCACCTTTGGTCCACCCCATATCTGGTCTAATGCCTGCCAGGTGCATCTTTAGTACTTCACCCACATTTCTGAAGTCTGCCCTTCTAAAATCCAAGATTGTGGTCTTAGTCCAGATGCTTTCCCTGCCCATATCTAATTGGAACCACACTGTGCAGTGGTCACTCCCACCCAATGGCTCGCTGACCATTATTTCCTGTACATGCTCCCCATTTTTGAGCATAAGTGTACTTTGGTAGGAATAATCCATGAACAGAATACTTGATGGTAGGAATTAGACTGCCCACTTCCACAGAGGATAGAGATATGTGGACCATAGTCAGTGACTCCCTGCAGCAAACAAGTCAATGCAATAAAGAGTACAAAAAGGCACTGAAGATGATGGGTTTTATAGGGAATGGTTTTCACAGTAGGCAAAGCAAAGTGATTCTGTAACTGCACAGATCCCTAGTGAAGCTTCACTTGGAGTGCTATGACCAGTTCTGGAGACCTCACCTGAGGAAAGACCTAGACAGACTATGGCTCTAAACATCTATTCACTTAAATCCAGAAGGGAGTGTGGGTACATGACTGAAACACACAAGTTTCTCTGTGATATAAAGAAAGTAAACTTTTATGTCCTATTTGTACAAAATAGGGATGCAGTCACTAGTAGCATGAGTGGAGGTTGGTAGGATGAAAGTTCCCTTCAAGGGTTTAAATGGGACTGGGACAGAGCAAGAGGAATCATAGTCCCCAAGAGGGGCAATAAGGATTCGAGGTGTGGTAGTGGGGGGAGGGGTACAGTACAACAGTGCAGTAGGCCAGTGGAGTGAGTTGTTATAGGAAGGGCAGAGAAGATAGATATTCAGTCTCCCTTTGATCAAGTTAAGTGAGCCGAACAGACAACGACAAGAACCAGCACTGCTGAACTGCCTAAACTGTTTCTTTTACTTTCCTTGTATTTTGCCAGTTGTTTGCATTGCATCCTATTTTATTTTTAATCCAGTTTTCTGCCTGGTTCTACAGTCTGTAGTTTATCTGCTGCATGAACCATTTTTACACTGCATTTTAAACTGTTTTGCCTGAATTTAGTAACCTGCTAGAAATGACTTGTTAATCCTATTTATTGTTTGTTAATCCTATTTCAACTCATGCTCTATGTTCATGCCTGAATTTAGTAACCTGCTAGAAATTGTTAATCCTATTTCAATTCATGCTCCTCTTCTGGACTAGCTGATTCAGAGCCACTGTTAATCCGTTATTTAAAATTGATTTCTTTGCTCTGCTGAACTCTGCTTAAATTTATGCCTTTTTCTGGTCTTGATTTTGTATCCACCATCTACTTCTGTTCTGCTCACTCTGCAATACTCTGCCCTACCTCTGCCTGTAATCCTGATTTTTTTTTCTTTTTCTCTCTCTCGCTCTAAACTAATTTTCCTAGCGCAGTCGTAGAGCCACAGCTAACCCCTACTACTAATTTCTTGGCTGCTCTGAACACTCCTGCTCTACAAACCCCCCTCCCTCTCCTCCTCCTCTCTCACTCTATAAAGCTTTGTGGTGCTTGGCGCTGATTCTGCCCTGCCCCCCTGCTCCTGACATCCTTGGCCCTCGTGATTGTCCTGCCGTCCCAAAACCAGACTTATTAATCCTTTGCTTTTTTTCTCTCCTCACAGATACCAAGCCCCCCTGACCCAGGTGTGCACCCCCATGGTGTGGCTCTCACTGCTGATGCCACCTGCCTCACTCACCACAGCCAAAAGGATAGCACAAGGTACGGCTCCCTCTGGAACTTCAGGATCTGTGTTCACATTTTGGCATCTTTTTCTGCTTACCAGCATTTGGCTTATCAGTGGCTTGTCCCCTCCTGTTAAATGAGTCGAATGGACAATGGAAAGAACCAGCACTCCTGAGCTGCCTAAGCTGTTTCTTTTATTTTTCTTGTTTTATTCTCCTTGTATTTTGTCCCGCCTGCCATCCCCCATTCCTGCAACTTATTAAATCCACTTGCTCGACTCCTACCCTCTTTCCATGTTGCTTGTCTCCTCCCCTCTGTGTCAGCTCAACCAATTATAATTCAGCAGTACTTTTTCCCCAGATTCAACCTCTTTCTTCCTCCTTCCTACATAATAATTGTCCGGCGGCAGCATGCTAATAAATCAAGCCTGGGGCAGCCTCTTTAAAAACCAAGCCATTACATCCTTTTGCCTTTCCCCAGCCACTAAGTTTTCAAAACTCCACCACTGCCATTCCAGTTAACTGCCTCTTTTCTCCACAACTACCCCTGGCATCTATCCCTTACTCAGTGTTTTTTCCATTCTCCTTTTTGCTCTTGCTCCCCTGACCATGTTAACGAGCCTCCTCTTCCCCGACCACCCTCCTCCTGTTTCTCTTACTCATTTTCTTTCCCTTCCCCACCACCCCCCTCCTTCTCATCCTTCTCAGCCCCTACATATCCCTCATTTTATCCCTTTTCCCCCCTACCTCCAGCCCCTTCATGGCCAGCCATGATCCCTCGTACCTTACCTCTCCCTTCTCCCCTTTTCTCCCTCCTTCCCCTCTTCATCCATCCTCACTGCTCCCTCCCAACTCCTCAACATTGAGGCGCTCTACCACTGCTTTAACTTATCCACACCACCCTCTGCACACCCTTCTGACAAATCCAAACTCCCTCCATTCCTCCCCTCTCCCTCTTCTTCCTCTTCTTGCTGGCGATGTCCAGCTCAACCTGCCCCCCCCACCCAACTCTTCTTCACTCCTCTGTAAACCTCCGAGGGCTGACCAGACCATGTTCCTTCTACCAAAGGGACTACGTCTCTATCATCTCAACACCAGGAGCTTACTCCCCAAAATGGACACCCTTAATGTTTGGCTCACCCAGTCTCACCCTAATGTACTCGGCATATCAGAAACTTGGCTACCTGCCAAAATCCCTGACTCCTTAATTGCCATCCCTGAATTTAACCTCTTCTGCCAGGACAGAGGAAAGCGAGGTGGGGGGTAGCCCTGTACATCAGGCAATCCATCTCGAGCTCCATAATTCTCAAAGAATCCAGCCCCTCTGCCCACAAATTCATTATTGCCCACATCTTCCTTCCATCCTCTGTCCCCCTCTACATTAGTGCTCTGTATACCCCACCAAAAGTCTCACCTAACTCCATCATCAAGACCATCTCCTCCCTCTCCACCCTCACCTCTAACAGCGAGCTTCTGCTCTTATGTGATTTAACCTTGACTGGCTATCACCATCGGCAAAGCCCACCACCCTAACCATTGAAGCCCTTAACCTAACCCAACTTATTCAGGAACCTACCTGTTTAAATCCTCGTTCCCAAAACCACTCATTTTTAGATTGGATCCTATCCTCCCACCCTCACCACATACTGTATCTGCCTCTGCCACCCTCTCTGATGCCGTTAATTGACCACTAAACCAAATTCCCCACTCTCCCCCAAATTCATCTGGTCCCGCCCCTCCATTCCCTCAACAAGCCTGCTGTACTGCAAGATCTCACCTATGCTGACTGGCAGCCAATCTTTTCCGCCCCTGACATTGACCTTGCCCTATCCCACTTCTACAACATCTTTAACCGCATCTGGGGCCACCACCCACCCATTAAGAAAGCAAGGGTAAAGTGCCACCACCACCCATGGATAAACTCTGACCTCATAGCCATGTGTCATTCTAGGGACAAAGCCTGGGGACTCTACAAAGCATCCCTCACCCCAAATGACCTCATTTCATACAAGCAACTCAGTAACAGGTGCACAAAAACCATTCACCATTCCAAGGCTTCATACTTCAAATCTGAGCTTGATCAGCACCATAACTCCCTAGCTTCCTTCTGGAATATGGTCCACTCCCTTCTGGTTCCCCCCTCCCAGCAATCCTGCTCAGCCCTTAAAATTGATTTCAGCCCTGTCTTTGACCCTGCCTCAGTAGCCAAGGCTTTCAACAACTTCTTCGTCTCTTGTGCTCTGCCCGACTCCCCCTTCTCCTCATCTCCATTTACACCCACGCTCTCCAGTCTCACCCCCCCCAACTGGCTTCACCTTTCCTCCCTTCTCCATCTTCAAAGTTTACTCAACCCTCATCTCTCTCAACCCCTCCAAATTGAGCCCTGATAGCCTCCAACCCAAACTGCTCCACATCTCGGCTCCCGCCATAGTCACCCCACTGACTTATATACTACATCGATCTCTCTCTCTCTCTCTCTCTACTACTACTGTTCCTAATGCCTGGAAATTGGCCAAAGTCCTCCCACTGCACAAGAGTGGTGATCCATCAGTTCCTGGAAACTATCATCCCATCTTGCTCCTCCCCTCCCTCGCTAAAGTTCAGGAATCTCTCATCTTGGCTAAGCTCTCTGGTTCCCTCTCCTCCAATAACCTCCTTTCTCCCAATCAATCTTGCTTTCGTAAACAACACTCAACTATCACCTCTATACAGCGCATCACTGACTGCTTCTTCTCTGGAATGGACCAAACCAAATCACTACTGCTATCTTCATTGATTTAGCCAAAGCTTTTGACTCTGTCTCTCACCCTCTCCTTCTTCTCAAACTCTCTTCTTTTGGCCTTGCTAAATCAGCAATTTACTGGTTTTGTTCTTACCTGCAAAATCGTCAACAATTAGTCCAAGTAGGTGATGCACTCTCCACCCCTCTCCCCATCCTCTCTTGAGTTCCTCAGGGCTCTATCCTTGGCCCTATCCTCTTCTCTATCTTTATAAATGACCTTCCCTCTATCTGTCACTCATCCAACATGCATATGTATGCAGGCGATACTGTTATCTATGCCTACGGCCCTTCCCATGACGGCGTTTCCCCAGTCTCCAAACTAATTTCAACCAGGTTCTGTCCTGGCTTCTTTCTAATCAGCTAAAACTCAATGCAAAAAACACAATTACCATGATTTTTGGATCAAGACAGAAGCTGTTCTCACTCCCAACCCCTCCTGCTGTCAAAACTACTGTTGGCTCCCCTCTTGAATTGATCCCTGCTTTCAAGTACTTGGGTGTTTGGCTGGACAGTCACCTTGATTTCTCTACCCAAATTGATTACATCTGAACTAAATTACCACCAAAACTCACTGTCCTCTATCACCACAAAGCCAGCCTCCCTCTCCATACTGGCAGAGAACTTGTAGTTAAAACAATCCTGCCTGTACTGGATTATGCCAATGTAGTCCATGACACTGCCCCAGCTTCTTCCCTTATCAAACTGGACACCCTTCTCAATTCTATCTGCTAGTCTACCACTGCCACTCCCCCTTACTCATCAATGTCTTCTATATGCTCCTATCTCTTGCATCGCTGTTCCACAGGAGAAAAAAATCTCTGCGCCTCTCTCATTGCTAAATTTTGGCTAGGTTACCTCTCCTCCAGCCTCTCAACGTGCCTCACACCAGCCAAGTCCACAACCTACTCACTTCACCATAGGGACTCATGATCCTTTTCCATCCCTCACTCTCACTCTTCTGCTGATCATTCAGCCTTCTCATACCACCTCCCTCTTCTCTGGAACAACCTACCTCCTGACCTATGCCTAGCATCCTCTCTCTCATCAGTCAAAAGGCTCCTCAGACTCCTCCCTTCACATCTGTGCTCCCAATGCTCCTAGCCAATCCCCCACCTCCTCTTTCCCCTCCCTATCTCTCCTATCAATCCCCCTGCCCTTGCTTCTTCACTTCACCTTGTTTACACATTACTTCAATCAATTTAATAATACTTTGTAAATATTTTGATAATGTCTTGTGTCACTGTAATCTCCTGTTACTCTTATCTGTATTGTAATAAATGCTTTAGCCCGTTGTAATCCTATGAATCCGGGTCGCACCTGGAAATGTGCCTCAGCTCAGTGTGCCTTTCCCAGTTACAAATTTTAAATAAAATAAATTATACATGAAAAGTTCTGTGTTTCTATATTCCTCTTAGCTGTGCACAATAACACACCGTTACCAAAAACCCTTATATACAATTCAATTTTATTTTTATACTGGAAGATATGTGAGCAAAAAGGCCCATTTTTACAAATGTCTAGTGGGACAAATATTTAATAATACGGAGAAAAAGGTAAAAACAATGTTTGCAAAACTTTACAGTATTTACAATAGGAACAGTGTATATGACAGGATCATCTAGAATACAGGAAAAAAAATATGCAGAGCACACACCAGAGCCAATATACAGATACTTATAAACTCTAAGATAACTCAAAGGTTGGTGGACATTCAGGGGGTTACTTACCGGGGCAGACACAGATGGTAGATTGGAGATACATATATATATATATATATATATATATATATACACACATACATACATACATACATGCATACATATCAATGTGCTTAAAAATATCCCTAGACATCCCAGTGTCCTGCACACATACACAGAGTTATACCATGGCCTTTAACCCATGCACAGTCATGTAGCATCATACAATGTCATAAAAGAAGCTTGGACGCTGATTGGTCCATCTGGAACTGGAGCCGTGATGTTATCCCAGTACAACATCACTGCTCTAGTCCCAGCACATAGATGACTGCATCAACCATTATAGGAATTATTCCACACAGCCTGCATTAGTGATACCCACTCCACTTCCTGCTTCACCAGCTTGCCATCTGCATTACTTCTTCCCGGCGCCTTCATTATTAAAATTTTAAAAACTCCCTCCCAACACTTTACTCCCCCTGCAGGGATCATTCTCCCAAAGAAAACCTTACTTTGCCTTTATTTTTATTTTTTTCGAGAGGCTGTCATAGCCCTGCTTTACTTGCGATCCCACACTGTCACTCACACCAGACCATGAGCTAAACCGTTCTGTCAGAAACCAACAGACAATGGGTTGCTCCAAAAACTGCTTTACTACATTTTATAAATCTTTGTAGCACCCTCTCTCAACACGTGATGAAAACTGCCAGCCTAACCCAACCAAACAGTTGCTCCTTCCAGATGAGCTGAAATGACTTACTGATCTGAAAGTTCCCACATCTCATGCTTCCTTCCCACTACGGTTTCTGCTCAATTAAACCAAAGGTGCAGTGGTGCCATTCGGGGGAGCTGGGGTGAAGGATGAGAGCACACACAAAGAAAAATTGTTTCTCTGTGAGAAGTGAGCAGGTAGACCAAGTACACAACAGCAGAAAAGCAGCTAAGAAGCATCACCTGCTGTCCATAATAGAAACTGTGGATTTTTTTTTGTATAGAAGTATTCCTCCACATACAAGAAAAGCTATTAAAAACTTGAACAAACATGCATTTTTTTATTTTTTTTTTTATTTTCACAAATGAGCCATTGTATCATACCAATAATGCACTCCAGGTTATGTGTGTTGTGCTGGGATAACCTCACTTCTGGGGTGATTAGTCGCACTCAATCTGCGGCCTCATGCCTAATCACCCCAGGCGTATGTTATCCCAGCACAACACACACCCTGTCGTGAATTATTGCTTAAGTAACCCACAGTCATAAAAAGATATGTAACTGTGTTCTGCATTACAATAACCAGGCAAAAGTGTGCTGCTCCCATACACACATTAGTACCATTATCTGCAAGTCATAGACACACATAACAGTACCCTGCATCAATACAAAGATATGCAACCATGACCTGAACTAAAATAACAGTATGTAAGTGCCCTGCACACATATGCACATTTGTTCCATTGACCTGCACCTATACACACCCCTATAATAGTACTGTGCACCCATGCAGATATTCACAAAAATGCTGGCACAAACATCAGTGCAGGTAAGTGTCCTGCAACTTTACACACACGAGTACTATTGCTCTTCACCCATACCCTCCTCCATAATAGATTACTTCATCCATAAAGATATATTACTGAGCAGTGCACTATAACCCAGGCATAACTGTCATGCACCCATATCACCATATCATCCACCCATACACACCAATGTAAGAGTAGTGAGCTACTGACTTTGAAAGTGATCTAAAAGTACCCTGCAAGAACACAGAGACATGTAAGAGCACCAGTCATAGAAATCTATGCACATAATAATGTACTGCAGACATACACACCTATGTAATATTAACCATCAAAACCAGACAGCAATGCACACATTTGTAACACTATCGTGAACCCATAAACTCAGACACTACATTGCCAGTAACAGTAAAATAAATACCTGTCTCTTTCAGCCACTTTTACAGACACACGGTTAGTATTCAGCAGCAATTCAGATATGACAGTTGTAATATGGCTTATCATATTTATCTCTTGCCTCAATCCTTTTCCTATTCTGAATGACATTACTCTGGCATTTTGTTTTTTCCTGTTTAAATGAAAAAAAAATGGTGGGACATGCATCTGGTTTCAAGCAACGCTGACTTAGAGTCAAACCAATAGTATCTAAACGAGGTTGTGAAATTGCAAATTGAGCTTCTGTAAAGTGTCTAGCACATAAAAAATTATAATCAGTTGGTTCCTACCAGGCACATTTAAAACTAAGTGCCCACTGCTTGCACCAATGGTTATCTTTAGGAAAGTGATAGAAACTGTGTGCATTCCCTTTCCCATTCTTACAACCAATGGCACTGCATTACTTCTTATCAGCAAAAAATTAAAACAAGAAACAACAAAACTGAACAAAAAGTAACCACACAGACAGACAAAGTCATTTAAAAAATAAAATTTACTATAACAAACTATGTTAACAGGTTGATAGCATCATAAAAGCAGGGAAATAAAATGATTATATTGGTAAATAGGGTGGTAGAACTCACCCTGTTGAAAAGCTACTGTCAGCAGTGCTATTTAAACTGTTCAGGAACACAATACATTTTGAGAGTAGGTCAAACACTCTCACAGCCCACTCCAGTACTCAGATTATCGACAAACACTGCAATAATAGACTGTTAGACACATACATCTGACAACTTAAAAGAAATTAGGAAGGACTCAGTATAACAATAAGGAGAGTGTGTTAAATCAAACCAAAATGCCCTGACTGCAGCCTGTTGCTGACCAGGAAATATTAAGTTGGAACAGCATCTCTGACAGATGGCAATGCTCGCAGACTACCCATTGATGTCATGGCGCTGCAGAGGCTGGAAGCTCAGTTTAGTACAGCATCAGGAATAAATTACAGCACTCAGAGGAAAACAGAGCTACAAACATGAAAGCACAATTACAGTATTTATTAAGCAGAGGGTTAAAAAACAACTAGGGCAGTGCTTTAAATGCATTTCTTCATTAACACTACCATTTGCAGTACAAAATAAAGTGTTGCACATGATCTTTAAACAGAAAGAAGGGAGTATTTAATTCAAATGCCATAGTGATTTGCATTAGTGAAAGGATACACTGAAAAGTCAAAAAAATGTGTTCCACGATAAGCCATTTTTCCAGCTGAGCTTCAGCAAGATGGCTGCAGGCTCCGTCCACAGCAATACAAAAGAGAGTTTCCAGACATAGAAAGTGTATTCAGTAAATGGACTAGATTGGGCAGCAGGTGGCATTGTAGAAACTATTACTGAACTGTATGTTAACACCCATATAGAGTTTTCCTAACTAAGTCCATAGAACTCTAAGGAAGTTTTGTAGAAAAAGTATTGTTAAAATGATAGAATTTTAAGATAATTTTGTGGAATACATATCCATAAATTTTGCCCAGTCATACTCCTGACCTGCCATGAAGGAGTAAGTAAAGTCTAGTTAGAGGGGTAATGAAGTAGCATTAATAGGGGATTCCATAGTAAATGTACAGTGGTGACCAGTGTCAGGTGCCATGGTGTCAATCAGTATCAACAAGATTATTTTACTCCTGTCAGGATGTACTGCAGGCATCCTGGCATGTTCATCAGATGTTCAATTGTTGGATAGATGATGGCAGTTTCCTTTATATGGTCCTCATCTGCACAAAAATGTCTACATTTTGGTATTCAGTTCATGGCACAATGGGGCAAGTTCTTGGCCTTAAAGAGGGACTACAGTCAACATTTCTGGCACCATTACATTTCAGAATTTGGATCAGCATAACCCAAATCAACTGCATGCCAAGAATGAGCTCTCTAAGTTACTTTGTTTAAAAGTTACAAGTCATTTTACAACCCTAAATTCACTTCCTGTTGAAAAAAGCTTGTTTCAGTGAACAGCTGCTGATGGTGTCATCTCTAGAACTCAGAGTCTAGTCTTCCCTGTCAGCAAGCTTATAGAACTTGTTTCTTCAAAGGATGGAGTTCATGTGCAGTCATTTTCTCAAGTAAGCATTCAAAAAACATTGCTATAAAAACTATGTGTTTCAGGTTTTGTAAAAAAGTTGACAAATGTGTGTGACACTTGGACAGCTGGTTCTGATTAATCTATGCTTTTTGTAATATAAAAAAATGTGTTACTGAGTATCTCTCATGAGACATGCTGAGACAGCCTGTGGGATACCCCCCCCCCGGTATCAGTTCAAAAGACAGGATGTGTTAAACAGCAGATCTCTGTAAGGTGATTAACTTGCAAAAACTCACATTTTATAGCCTTATTTAGGATCTGGGTTGTTTGAAGCTAAGAACTAAAATATCCATTTTATGACATCCTCAGGAAGGGCAGTTAATTTCAACTGGATCTGGAAAAACTATGTTACAGCTAGGTGAGAAAACTGCCGAGTTGTAAAAGCTCTTTGATGTCTTTGTGAAAAAGGGAAACTGCTCATGGATCAAAGGGACTGAGAAATCACAGTCTTAATTAAGAGTGTCATCATTTAGACAATAAGTTTTGCTGTAGTCACAGAATTTCATACCTCTTGATGGGACTTCCTGTTTTGTGTGTATATATATATATATATATATATATATATATATATATATATGTATATGTATATATATATTTTTAATATACATATCCTGAAAAGGAGGAGCTAGATGATGACATCGGGGAGCAGGCAGGTTCAAGACAGTGATTTAATTATGCTCTGATTGACCTTTAGGTGATATACATATTTGGACTCTGAAGCTACATCTGTCAGCACTGTAAGAAGATAAGATATTAGATACACAAGTCTAAGTGTATGGTTGGTAGGAATTTGCACTTTTAAACCTTATTCTTTTAAAAGATTGTATGTTTTGTGATATATTGTTCTGTAGTTACATTTTACATATTTTTATCTATTTTAAGTAAAACCGCTTATTTTAAGAGACCACTTGGTGTGCCTTTGAAATTCTTTATTTGACAAGTGAAGCATATTTGGTTAAAGTTGACACTGTGCTTAATCTTACTGTTTACCAAACTGGGAAAAGGTAAGAGTTTATTCTGAGGTCTTTCATAGAGTTTTTAAGGGTTCATTTTGTACACCTGGTTAGGTGCCCATAGGCGAAAGATATCTGGCCCCCTGTAGAGCAGAATTATCTGAGTCTGTACATTGGGTACGCTAACAAGAGGTTCACAGTTTGAATCTCTCCAGAACTTGAGAGCAAAGGTTGATTCGAACCCACAAAACAGACAGGATGGTTAACCAGTTCTGTTAACTGTTCACAATATTGCGCTCAGCGGTTGGCACTGTGGGAGCAGAGGGCCTGACCTGCTGAGTGGGGTTGTGACAGATTGGTCGGCAGCGGTGTGCATAAGTTTGGTATTACAAGCTTTATTGTTCAGTGTGTCAGCTTGGTACTGTTAGCTCCCTTGCAAAGAAAGAAAAAGGCAGTGATTTATTTTTAAAAGGAAACATAACTATATCACTTGGCTTACAATCAAGTTCCTACCTGTTTAATTTTTTTTTCTAAAGTGGAAGTCAGAGTAGCCATAGTTAGGGAAGAAGATGGCTTCCAATTATAGCGGGCACACTGTAGACTACTTAAAGCAGTTGTGCAGGGACAGAAGAGTCCTGTATGAGGTGAAAGTCACCATACAGAACCTCTTCTCTCCTCATGGATGCCCTTATGGTAGCAGATACCCAGAGCATTGAGTCACAGACAGTGACTTTAAGGAACCGGACCTTGAATGTGGAAGGGCTAGTGGCAAGTGCAGAGTCCAGATCTGATGTGAAGGGCAGTGGGGCCACTGTCATTGAAGGGCCACAGCAGCAGGGGAAGGTCACCCATATCCTGGATCCAGAAGTACTCAGTCTGCAAACTGAGTTGCACAGAATGGAGCTGGAGTTCCAGAGGGAGCGGGACCATGAACAGCGGGAGGCAGACCGTGAGGAGTGTGAGCTCTGGTGAGCTGCAGAGGAGAAGAGGGAGCAAGAACAGTGAGAGGCAGACCATGAACTGTGGCAGGCAGACTGTGAGGAGTGTGAGTGCTAGAGGCAACATGAACTGGAGAAGCTATGACTCCAACCACCAGCACCAGACCAGGTAAGTGGCTTGGGTTTAACTAGGACTACAGGACTGGGTTACAAATTGAATTCCAAATTAATAGCCGAATTTAAAGAGGTGGAGGATATGGATGTCTTTTTAAATTCTTTTGAAAAAGTTTGTATTCAGTCTAAAATTCCTAGGGAGTCCTGGAGCTTCCAGCTATCCCCATTACTTACTGGGAAAGCTCGGGATGTATTGGATCAAATGGACAATGAGGACAGAGATGATTACAGCAAACTTAAAGCTGCACTGTTAAGAAAAAATTGAATTAACTGCTGAGTTATACAGAGCTAAATTCTGTAAGCTCAGGAGAAGCCCTGACATGAGCTACAAGGAGATAGCCATGAAACAACATCAGTTTTTAAAACATTGGTGGGAAGGAATTGAAGCAATCTCTGTTGATAAAATTGAAAATATGATTTTGTTAGAACAGTTTTTCTGGGCATGCCCAGCAGAGCTGAAAACCTGGCTGGAAGACTAAGATCCCAAAACAGTGCAAGGGGCTGCTGAACTCTCGGATCACTATGCCAAGAGCAGACCTGCTCTGAGAGTGAATGGGTTGGGTGTGGCAGCGCAGAAAGGAAAAAGTGTGCCTTTAGGGCAGCTAAAACCCTCCCTGCCTCCACCAAAACCAGTTAGCCCCAGGTTTCAGAGAAAACAAATGAATGTTAGTTGTGTAAAGAAACTGAGTATATTGCCAGACACTGTCCCAAACGGATGAGCAATAATATGCAAGGTGGTGATAGGAAAGAAGTGGGTTGTTTGTGTGTTCCTGGAAGCATGCCTGTGAACATGATGGAGCACATGCACCCAGTCATGATGAATGGTGTACAGACGCAAGGGTTAAGGGACACAGGGGCACCCCTGACCTTGGTAAAGTGGGATCTAGTAGAGCCTGGTCAGCTTATACCCAATAGATACATCACTGTACGGTACTTTACTGCTGAGGAGAAAACATTGCCCCTCGTTAGTGTTCTCCTAGACTGGGGTGAAACAGGGGGGAACTGTGCAACTGGTGGCTGTAGCCAAAATCTTAGCAGAGGATGGGATCCTGGGCAACAATCTAAAACAGAGGATGGTGTGTGCAGGTACCTATAGCCAAGTGGCAAGGGAAAATTGTAGTTCTCTGGACCCCACAGAAGCCATTGTGAAAACCACTGGGAGGCTGGTTCCTCCGCCTGTGTCTCCAGATGGGGAGACTAATGAAAACGGGGTAGAAATTTCCCCAGTAGCACTTAACCACACAGCTACAGAAAGTTCTCCAAGGAGGGAGGGGTGACCCATTGTCAGAGGGTTAGGGATGACAGTGATCCTGAGTGCCCTGATGCTAGTGCAAGGGACCCTAGTTTAGAGACAGAAGGGGACCTGTCCCATGCCTTGGAAATGAGTGAGAAGTTTGCTACTGCTCAGAGAAATGACCCTAGTCTAGAGAAGCTTAGGGCTTGGGCAGACTCTGACAGAGCACAGGGGGTGACAGCAGACATAAGGTTTATTGGGGAAATGGACTTATGTATAATCAGGCTTTACAGACAGAGGGAGGGGTGCTAGGCCGAGAGCTTGTTGTTCCCCAGGGGTCTCATGAGCAGTTGTCTGGTCATCTGGGAATCATGTGCATTATGCAGCAGTTGGCCCAGAATTTCTATTGTCCTAACTTCACCCAGCAGGTGAAGGAGTATTGCAGGTCTTGTCACCAGTGCCAAGAAATAGGGAAGGTGGGCAAGAAAATCTAAGCCACCCTGATTCCATTGCCCATAGTGGAGAAGCCATTCCAGAGGGTGGGAATGGATATTGTGGGGGCCTTTAAATACCCCCAGCTCCTCAGGGAAGAGAGTCATCCTGACTGTGGTGGATTATGCCCCCCAGTACCCAGAGGTAGTTGCCCTAACCTCACTGAGGACAGACAAAGTGGCAGATGCCTTACTTGGGATTTTCTCCCATGTTGGATTTCCACAGGAGGTTATCACTGATCGAGGGGGTTCCTTCATGTCGGACCTGATGAAATGTTTATGGGAGAAGTGCGGGGTGGTGCAGAGATGCCCGATACCATATCACCCACAAGCCAATGGGCTTGTGGAAAGATTCACTGGTACCCTGAAGTCAATGCTCTGGGTGTTTGCTGAACAGCATGGGAGGAACTGGGAGAAATACCTTCCCCACCTGTTGTTTGCATACAGGGAGGTGCCCCAAGAGTCGACAGGATTTTCCCCCTTCAAACTCTTATATGGACGCCAGTTACATGGGCCCCTAGACTTGATCCAGGAGGACTGGGAAGGCAAGCATGCCACCCAGTGAACTCCCATAGTGGATTATGTTCTTAGGTTTAGGGAAAGGCTGGAGGAGCTTATTGGGACAGCCCAGAGCAACCTGGCAGCTGCCCAACAGAAACAAAAAGTGTGGTACGACTGCAGAGCCAGAGCTCGCTTGTACATGGTGGGTCAGGAAATCATGGTCCTTATTCCGGTCCAGAAAGACAAGCTGCAGGCTGAGTGGGCAGGACTGTAAAAAGTGGTTAGGAAGGTAAATGATGTGAACTATATTACAGAGTTACCTGACAAAAGATAGACAGAAATGATGTACCATGTCAACATGATGAAGCCATATGCCAATAGGTCTGACATGGTGCTTGCAGTGTGTAGTCCTGGGGAGGGGACGGATGAAGGAGACCCCCTTCTGGACTTGCTGGAAGAAAGTAAGTAGGAGTCCTCTGTGCAGGCAGTAAAATTATCTCCCCAGTTGGCCCTGGACCAGATCCAGAAAGTAAGGGAGGTTTTAGCAGACTTTGCCCCATTGTTTAGCCCCAAGCCTGGATTAACCCCCTTAGCAATGTACAATATGGAGACAGGGACTCAGATGCCCATATGGTGGACAGCATATTGGGTGTCAGAGGCTGTCCAAAAGGACATTAGGAGGGGAAGTGGAGGAGATGCTGGATTTATGGATAATCCAGAGATCCCACAGCCCCTGGGCCTCACCTGTAGTACTTGTGCCCAAGCCAGATGGCTCTACTCATTTCTGTGTGGACTATTGTGGACTGAATGCAGTCTCAAAGTCAGATGCCCACCCAATGCCCTGGATGGATGAACTTCTGGACAAGTTGGGAGGGACAACCCACCTTATGACTTTTGACCTGACCAAGGGGTATTGGCAGGTAGAGTTGACGGACAGAGCTAATGAGAGGTCGGTCTTCATCACTCCGATAGGCTTACTTGAATTTAAAGTAATGCCTTTCGGAATGAAGAATGCCCTGGCCACTTTCCAAAGGTTGCTGAACCAGGTATTAAATGGTGCTGAGGAGTACAATGTGGCATACCTGGTTGACATTGCCATCTTTAATGCCAGCTGGGAGGGACACCTATCCCACCTTAGGGAAGTGCTGGGCAGAATACAGTCACTGTCAAAACAGAGAAGTTCCAGGTGGCCATGGGAGAAGTGGCATACCTCGGGCATGTGGTAGGCCGAGGACAGCTCCATCCTAACCAAACAAAAATAGAGGTAATCCTGGTGTGGCCCAGACCAGAAATGCAGAAGCAGGTCAGGAGTTTTCTTGGGACAGCAGGATACTATAGAAAATTTTTACCCAATTACAGTGCCCTGGCTGCTTCCCTATCTGACCTGGTAAAGAAAAGGATGCCAAAGAAAATTACCTGGGACCCAGCCCGTGAGGAAGCCTTTACCAGACTGAAGGAGGCACTGTGCAGCGCTCCTGTTTTGACAAGTCCTGACTACAGAAAACCCTTTATAGTTCAGACTGACACCTCAGACATGGATATTGGGGCAGTACTGAGTCAGACATCCAGCCAAGGGAAAGATCACCCAGTAGTATACCTGAGTAGAAAGTTACTTCCCAGGGAGCAGGCATACTCCACTGTGGAAAAAGAATGTCTTGCCATAGTGTGGGCCCTAAAGAAGTTAGAGCCATACTTATATGGGCAGCATTTTGTGGTACAGACTGACCACAACCCCCTGGTTTGGCTGACCCAAATGGGAAAAAACAATGGCAGATTGCTATGATGGAGACTTGCTTTGCAAGGGTATGACATGGCAATTCTTTATAGGGCTGGAGCAAAAAATCAGAACTGAGATGGGTTGTCTCATGTCCATGAGACGTGAACTAATTTGGGAAGCTCTTCCCATGCAGGGGATAGAGCCCCCAAATTCAGTCTAGGTGGGGAGGATTGTGACACTTGGACAGCTGATTTTGATTAATCTACGCTTTTTGTAATATAAAAAAATGTGTTATTGAGTGTCTCTCATGAGACATGCTGAGACAGCCTGTGGGATGACCCCCCAGGTATCAATTCAAAAGACAAGATGTGTTAAACAGCAGATCTCTGTAAGGTGATTAACTTGCAAAAACTCACATTTTAAATCCTTATTTAGGATCTGGGTTGTTTGAAGCTAAGAACTAAAATATCCATTTTATGACATCCTCAAGGGGCAGTTAATTTCAACTGGAGCGGGAAAAACTATGTTACATCTAGGTGAGAAAACTGCCGAGTTGTAAAAGCTCTTTGATATATTTGTGAAAAAGAGGAAACTGCTCATGGATCAAAGGGACTGAGAAATCACAGTCTTAATTAAGAGTGTCATCATTTGGAAAATGAGTTTCACTGAAGTCACAGAATTTCATACCTCTTGATGGGACTTCCTGTTTTGTATATATATATATATATATATATATATATATATATATATATATACATTTTTTTTTAATATACATATCATGAAACGGAGGAGCTAAATGATGACATCAGGGAGAAGGCAGGTTCAAGACAGTGTTTTAATTATGCTGTGACTGACCTTTAGGTGACAGACATGTTTGGACTCTGAAGCTACAACATCTATGAGCACTGTACGAAGATAAGAATATATTAGATAGACAAGTCTAAGTGTATGGTTGGTAGGAATTTGCACTTTTAAACCTTATTCTTTTAAAAGATTGTATGTTTTGTGATATGTTGTTCTGTAGTTACATTTTACATATCTTTTTATCTATTTTAAGTAAAACATCTTATTTCAAGAGACTACTTGGTGTGTCTTTGAAATTCTTTATTTGACAAGTGAATCATATTTGGTTAAAGTTGACACTGTGCTTAAGCTTACTGTTTACCAAACTGGAAAAAGGTAAGAGTTTATTCTGAGGTCTTTCATAGAGTTTTTAAGGGTTCATTTTGTACACCTGGTTAGGTGCCCATAGGCAAAAGATACCTGGCCCCCCGAAGAGCAGAATTATCTGAGCCTGTACATTGGGTATGTTAACAAGAGGTTCGCATTTTGAATCCCTCCAGCACTTGAGACCAAAGGTTGATTCGAACCCACGAAACAGACAGGATGGTTACCCTGTTCTGTTAACTGTTCACAATACTGCACTCGGAGGTTGGCACTGTGGGACCAGAAGGCCTGACCTGCTGCGTGGGGTTGTGACAATGTGTATTCTTTTTTATTTATTTATTTTGGTGCCATTATGTTGTGGGCCTTTTCTCCAGGGTTGCTGAATGCTGAATCATAGAACACTGCAGTGAGGTTTAGTTTCAGTGTATTTTTATGCTGGAAAGGCATGTGAGCAAAATTTCCTGTTTTCACTGGTGAGGTTTGCAGATTGAATAATTTTCTGATGTGGTGGAAGGCTGTGATCATTCACACCTGTCATTCAATTGAGGTGATTTCTCAGGATGGCACTTTAAAACAATTATTCTACCTCTCTGAAAATGGGAGTGGTACAGGTAATACTGTTTTTAAGCCTAAGTATGAGTTTATATGCAGTAGCCAACCCAATCAGCCTAGGGCCAGATATTCAAAACTTTTCCCCGGGCATGCCATAATCAATGGAAAAGTCCCAGGGCTATGTGAGTTGAATATAGCATGCAAATGAAGGTGTGCAAACAGGGCTAAGAGTGCAGTGCAACAATAGCCCTGAAAATAAGACAGCACTGAATATAGCCACTGAGAGCAGTGCAAATTGCAACAGCAATCCAGTGCACACAGAGGTGGAGTGAGGTAAGGCTGAACAATGTGGGCAATGTGTGTGCTAGCAAAGCAGTGGAGAACAACAACAGCAAACAACAGTGCGGGCCAAATACTGCAGAACCATGTAATGGAACATTACAGTACTGCGCGGTGCTGACATGTTTGCGCAGCGCTGGCACTTTTTCCTGGTGCTATAGTTTGCTATATTCAAAATTGCAATGCAAATGAACGTATTCAGGCAATCCATGTGCAAACAGCCACATTAGCATCTCATTACAGCCTGCTTTGTATGTGGATTGCCAGGCATTATAAAATGGTGCACACAGCTCCACCTGTAGGTCTGACTGGAATTATAAGTCGGTAACCATGTTTCTTTCTATGCATACAGCTACATAGAAACATAGAAACACAGAAGTTGATGGCAGATAAGGACCGCAAGGCCATCCAGTCTGCCCATTTTGTTCTACGTTGTGAATGTGCCATTGGCCTTTACTCTGTCAATGGCTTATCTATTTATACTCATCTGTATTGCTCCCTTATGCCCATCCCATGCCTCTTTGAAGCCCTGCACTGTATTCATATCAACCACTTCCTGAGGCAGGCTTTCCCTGCATCCACCACCCTTTCTGTGAAAAAGAACTTCCTCACATTACTGCTTAATCGACCTCCCTGTAATCTCATACTGTGTCCTCTTGTTATGCTAGTCCGACTGGTATTACAGGTTGGTTGCCACATTCATTGTATGATTACAGCTCACAGAACATTAGCTGCAGTCTTGGTTTGGACACAGATGCAAAGACTAATGTGGCACAGGGGAGTAGCACTATAGGAGTGGGTGGTCGTGCTGCATGCCAGAGAAAAATCATTGTTCCTGCCACAGTGTTTATCAGATGGTACAACAGCATAGTACATAATACTGTGAGGTGCACAGCAATGCATACAGTGTGTCAAGCAACAGTGACTGGTGCTATCCACACAGTGTCAAGTACAGCTGGAAGGTGTGGTCTGACAGTGGACAACAGTGTCATACTGTCCTGTGACCCTCATGTGCTGTACCAGTGGCATGGGATCCCCCACACTACCATACACATGGCTGTCTGTGTGTGCAGGGATCCTGGACAGGTGTAGGGTATGTGCTTCTGGGGGGCCACACATACCGTCATACTGGCACACTGCTGTCAGGAGCAGACTTGTGAGCGGAACATGTGCACTGTGTGGATGGCCCCAGCTGTGTGTGGCAGTACCTACTATGTGGTACAGCCTGGCCACCTGTACATGCTCACCTCAACATCCTCTATTTCTTCAGTGCAGCATGTGTCTGCTGGACTGTGTCAGTGTACCCCAATGGGGGAACTGGAGGTGTGTGCTGCATGGACACACTGCCATGGTTTCCACTGCGTGCTGGGACACCCATTAATTCCTGGCAGGGTTACAACCGGTGCCAGATGACAGCAACATGGGCAGTGCTGTCTGTGTGCAGCATGTCTCTGCCATGTATGTGTTCTGTTTTTAGTTTTTTATCACCTTGTTCATCAGGTAAGCACACTGTGCCAAGGCCCAGTGTCAGGAATGACCTGGAGACACTTACTGTGTGGCTGAGATGCAACAGTGTACAATAAAGACATACAATTTTGCCCAGCATTAAGACCACATTTTCATGGGCGGTAATTTGCTCCACGCTACATGTTGCACTAACTCACATTGCGCAGCGCTATACTTTTGAATATACCATTGGGCCTGTATGCATGTCTCCATCCCTCACTTTGCGCCATGCATACATTATCTCATAGCGTTGGTGCTATCATGTTGCACCGGTGCAATTTGGCCTTTTGAATATAGCACCCCGGCACAAATGAGGTGCAATTGTGGTGAAATCGATGTGCGCCAGGCACAAAGTTTCGAATATCTGGCCCCTAGGGTTTTCTCCCTGACAGGTTGTTACCTTTTTCCAGACTCATCTATGTTGTAGTCTACATTAAAATTATAATTTTACCAGGGCTAACACTTCCACCACTAGCAGGAATTGACACATATTAGGCCCCTGTTAAAAAGCACCTTTCATGATGGTCCAAAAAGTTACATCTTGTAGTCATTATATGCAGTACTAGACCTGAAAGGGTATGTGAATTTGTTATTTTTGGAAAAGGTTTACTCTGCCTTCCAGAATATGTATTTGTTTTTGAGCCCGGCTTTAGCTCTGCTGCACTTGCCTTTGCTGTTCAGGTGCTGGACTGCGGGCTTCCGATGGCATCACTGTAGGGCAGAGGACTGACTTACACTGTGTAGTACAGTACAGTCACAGCAATTTTGCTAGGGGAAACTACCAGTACTCAATGTGCATACTATGTTCTCCTTTCCCCAATACACCCTGTTTGCAATGCATTATGCCAATATCCAAATGTCTTGTCAGTATGTTTTTTTTTTTTGTATAAAATTGGCTTTCTTCTGCCTCGGTAACAAAGCATGGGGACTGAGAGAAGATAGAGTTGCTGTCAGCATCTTTTCCAGTCCTTTTGACTTTCATGCAAAAAATGACCCCATTTTGTGAAAGACAGGATATGAAACTTACAAGAATAGGAGGCTGAGTTTCAACTGCTAGGAAAAGACATCTTATAAAACAGAGTAATATTTTGTTGAGAGACAAAGATTGAGATTTAGAGCACCTTTCCCAGTCATTTTGACTTTCATGCATATATTACCACCTTCTTGCACTGATTCTGGAATTGCATTTCATTAATTTTGCAGAATGCAAAAACTACCTGCAGAGAACAGTAATGAAATACAATTCCAGAATCAATGCAAGAAGGGGTAATTTATGCATGAAAGTCAAAAGGACTTGGAAAGATGCTCTTTAAAGCTTGTTATAAAGCAGACACTGACAAACAGCAGTGAAGTTACCAACATTATGCAGTACTAGTAGCAATACAACTTCCTAACAGACACAATAGAGTAGCACCCCAAATGGCATCAGCAGCCTGGAGGCATGCTGACTCAACATTCAGCAACCCTGGAGAAATGGACCGCATCAAAAATATGAATTTGGCAACTTTGTTCCAAAACCTGAAACACACATAGTTTTTATTGAAATGCCTTTTTTTTTTTTTTTTTGGCATTATCTATTTATACTCCCTATGTGCTCCAGAGCTGCCTCTTCTTCAGGCCGCCATGGTCCACAGGCATTCCCCTACTATCTCCCCCTTCGACCACCTACCTCATATCTGCAACCTTCCATGAGGTAGCCCAGTGTAACCCTTCATCGGGTGGGTCCCCGCTCCTCTGAGGGGGAAGGCACCAGTGGGAGAAACCAGCTCACTATTCTTTTGGTCCCAGGAGCTGCTTAGGCATTCGGTGGCTCTCAAGGGGAGTCTTCAGAGGTGCCTGGGGCCGGCAGCTGTCATCCGGCTAGACTTCTGGGGTGTTTTTTTCTTGTTCCCCTTGCGCGCCGCTTCTTGTAGTGCCTCCAGTCTCCACTGGGGGCCACTACGTGAGTGAGGCCAATCCCAAACCCACCCCAGGATAGGAGAGCAGTCCATCAGATGCTCAATCATTTCCTTCCACTGTCAACCCCAATGACCTGAGTCCGTTCCCGAACCCGGGTCACCGGCGTGGGTTGAGGTAAGGCATCAGTGCCTCAACCATCTACACCACTGGGCCAGCCACAGAAATGTTTTTTGAATGTTGCTGCCTCTTTTACTTCTAAAAACCATTGCACATGATTTTTAAATTTTGGAGAAACATATCATGTAAGCTTGCTGATAGGGAAGACTAGACTGTGAGTTCTGGAGATGACATCATCTGCAACTCTTCACTGAAACTTTTTTATAGTGAAATCAGGGTTACAAAATAGCTCATAACTTTAAAATGAAGTAAAACAGAAACTTAATTTTTGGGAACACAGCGGGATGAAGATAGGGAGGCATACCAAACTGCCCTAAGGGAAGCAGGGAAGGCAGTAAGGCAGGCAAAGTCCCAAACTGAGGAAACACTAGCACGAACAGTAAAAGAAGGTCACAAGACTTTCTATAGATACATTAGTGAAAGGAAAAAGTCCAGAGGAGGTATTGCTAAGCTTAATGGAGAAAAGGGAGCATGTGAGGAGGAGGACCCTGTAAAGGCATCTATCCTAAATAGATACTTTTGCTCAGTATTTACTGAAGAGAAGGTAGGGCAGGGCCCACAGCTCAGCATCATGGACACAGGGGGGAGGTAGGTGAGCACTACTCCCTTCACAAAAGGAAGGGTCCTACAAGAGCTTGCTAAGCTCAGGGTGGATAAGGCAATGGGACCTGATGGCATACATCCCAGGGTACTTAAGGAGCTAAAGGAGGAACTAGCAGAGCCATTAGCAGAATTGTTTAGTGAGTCTCTGAGCACAGGAGAGGTCCCAGAAGACTGGAGAAGGGCTCATGTGATCCCGCTCCACAAGAGTGGTAGCAGGGAGGAGGCAGGGAACTACAGACCAGTCAGTCTTACCTCAGTAGTGGGCAAGATTATGGAGGCACTCCTTAAGGAAAGGATAGTGCAACACCTGGAATCCATAGGGGCACAGGATCCAAGACAGCATGGGTTTGCAAAAGGAAGGTCCTGTCAAACTAATCTCATAGATTTCTTTGACTGGGTAACCAGAGTGGTGGACCAAGGGGGAGCAGTTGATGTCACCTACCTTGACTTCAGCAAAGCTTTCGACACTGTTCCACATAGAAGATTGATAAATAAGCTAGGTAGGCTCGGGTGGGTCAGAAGTTGGTCAACTGGGTGGCAAACTGGTTGACTGGCAGAAAACAGAGAGTGGTGGTAAATGGTATACAGTCAGAAGAGATGCAAGTCACAAGTGGGTACCTCAGGGATCAGTCCTGGGGCCAGTCCTATTCAACATCTTCATTAGTGACCTCACAGATGGACTAGAGGGTAAGGCTTGTCTGTTTGCAGATGACACCAAGATCTGCAACAGAGTAGATGATCCAGATGGGGTGGGCAGAATGAGAAGAGATCTGGATAAACTAGCAAAATGGTCAGAAGAGTGGCAACTGGGATTTAATGCAAAGAAGTGCAAAATCATGCACATAGGGAAGAGAAACCCTGAAGCCACTTATAGGCTGGGAGGGGAGTTGCTAGCAGTCACAAAGGAAGAAAGAGACTTGGGCATCATCATCACTGATGACCTAAAATCATCCAAGCAGACCTCTAAAGCAGTAGGTAAGGCTAGGGGGTGTTAGGGTGTATTAGTAGGGGTATCACAAGTCGTAAGAGGGAGGTAATAATCCCTCTGTACAAGACATTGGTTAGGCTCCCATCTGGAGTACTCAAGTGCAGTATTGGAGGCCACACCTTCACAAGGACATTAACCAAATTGAGGCAGTCCAGAGAAGGCAACCAAAATGGTGCAGGGACTGCATCAGAAGACATATGAGGACAGATTAACGGAGCTCAATATGTATACCCTTGAGCAAAGGAGGAGAGAGGTGATATGATCGAGACATTTAAACACCTTAAGGGCATAAACAAGGTGAAAGAGTCTAACATGTTTAAATATAAGAAAAATAGCAGGACAAGAGGACACAGCATGAGATTAGAGGGAGGCCGATTAAGGGGGGATGTGAGGAAATTCTTTTTCACAGAAAGGGTGGTAGATGCATGGAATGGCTTACCACAAGAAGTGGTGGCTATGAATACAGTACAGGCATGGGATAGGCATAAGGGAGCAATACAAATGACTATGAATAGATAGGTCACTGACAGAGCAAAGGTCGATGGCACATTTATAAGGTAGAAAAAGAAATGGGCAGACTGGATGGGCTTTGCGGTCCTTATCTGCCGTCAACTTCTATGTTTCTATGTTTCTATGTGATTTATTAGGGGTATTCTTATTCTAATTCTGCAAAGTAGCACTTTTGGCCGGAGTCCCTCTTTAAACTCCCCAGACCTGCCCTCAGACTTTTGTTAGGTACAGGGTCAATATACAAACTGGTGGGATGTGCATCTTTGTGCTGGTCCATTGCACTGATAAATGTCTGGAAAACCTTAGCCTAACACTTGATCTGTATCAGACCACCTACAGTGACACAGTTAGCAAGAAATGTAGGTATCTGTCTCCGGTTAGAGAAGGCTCAACTGTCATCTACTGGTCACAAGGAGCTTTTTCCAAGCAAATCTGGGATCTGCTGCAGGCAACCATTGAATCAGATGTGTGGCCTTGCTAAACCACCACACTTCTGCTTACCCCCATTAAGGTACAGTAAATAACCCAACAGTTTAGCTGTAAGACAGTATGATTATAATCTTTTACAACAATGCTTTAGGAAGCAGAGGGGCTAGCACACCTCATATAGGCATATAATCACAGGGCTACATAGGGCAATTGTTAGTATTTACCCAGCTCAATTGAACAGATGTCATTACTTTAATTACGTAAGATTTTTCTATGCCTGAATATATTTTTTATTTCTTTGTTCTTCTTAGTAAGGTGTGCCATATAACTGTTGTTTATCAATATTTTTTTTCTGTTTCAGATGTATGTACCTGATGATATACCTATAATGGCTGTACATCTTGCTTACCTTGCTTAATAAAACATGTTTTAAAAAAAATCATTATCAAGAACAGTCAAGGCCATCACTTTTCACTTGCCTGTCATCTTGCAATTTGCCAACTAACCACCAGAGCTCATAGATTAACATCCTGTAGAGGCACACGCACATGCACACATGCACAGCATTGTTTCTCTACATTGCCAGCTGCTGAATCTTTAAAATCTCTGCAGATGACAATGTATGTTTGTTGCATTTGAAAATAAAAAACATTAATGACACCAAGCATTACTGCTACAGTAGTTACAACTAGTTGCAACTAAATCCACTATTACAGAAGTATTCAGATATCTTTAGTCATGTTGTAAAGTGATGCGGGACACCACTGTATCACAAGTGTTGGAGGGGATTTCACAACCATTATGCTAGTGCATGTAAAGCATTGTAACACCAAAATGGCTAGTGCTTCATTGAAGAGGGAACTGGTGCTGCCATGGAGGGTGGCCACCCTTACTTGACTACAACACAAAACAAGGATGCAGTGCACACAGTAGAGCTCACACTCACATGCAGATATATGGTATAAGTTTATTGTGCATATAACACAATGCAAGTATGGCAGAACTGGAACACCCAGTTCAGGTGCCCCAGCACTTCGCTTCACTAATTTATTAACGGTTCCTCTAGCTTTACAGTATACATCCTGTGGTGTGACATTAATATGATCTACACAAAGTGCACTATACATGCACTTAATGAGCAAGTGTTGGAACTTGTCTTGAGTATCAGAAATCACAATCTTGAAACACCAGTAGGTCTGCATTTCCATGAAGCACATAATGGTAATTTGAAGTCACTGCATGTCATGGGCCTAGAACATATTTGTAATAATAACTGAGGTGGGGACACACTTAGAAGGCTTCTCCAACATGATAAATCTCTCTCTCCAAACCTGATAAAGTTCAGTTAAAAATAGACATCTATAAATTAGTTAGAAAACTGCGCCTTAAGGGCTATCACTGCAAAAACTCTAAACCAGTAGCTGACATGATGCTCACCTTTGATTTGGAAGATCAGACAATGGCAGAGATTGCTACTAATGCCATGAAGGAATTTGATGAAATTTTCAGCAACATGGTGGATTTGTCTGATTTAGATATGATTGAAGTGGAGAACTTGACTGACCAAGATTTACAAAACATGGAAGCCCTAGAGAAACTTAATCTAAAGAATCAAAAATGAAGTGCCACAGTAGGAGGGACATTACCTATATGACGTCGCAGGTACTAGTTTTCAAGCACTGTGAAAAATCTGTGATTGAAAGTAAACCTTTATTTTTGTCCACCTAGCTCCAGTCCTGTTATATGTGTCTTTGAAAGAGTTGTTATGCATGAGGATGACAAATTGTTCTCTATTGATGCTTCATTTGTCTGCAGAAATCTTAATTTTGCCAAACATCTGGCCTTGAATGACTTTAAAAGCAATTCTGCATTCATAATTAAGCTTACAGACAAAGGGGTTAATATTGTGATTACGTCTCAGGAGTTTCATTTCACAACAAAAGAAAACAATGTGCATTCACTCACACCAGCCAAAGTGTGCAAGTGGGAAACATTAGCATTTGCTATTCCTGTGTTTGTTTTCTGCACTGCTGCACAATCATGGAATAAACTTATTAACACATGCAGCTTCATTTTGTCAAGTGCATCCTTCCTGAACCTTCAAACATCCAGCATGAGTGAGTGCATGTGTTTTTCTTTTGTGGTATAGTATACTTTTTGTGCCAGCACCACAAATCCAGGGAGAGTGACTCTTTTTTTTTTTGAGAAGTCTGATGTTAATAAATTTCATGATCTTGTATCAAACAAAGATGACTATCACAGGCTAAGCAGTGACCCCCCACACACAGAATTGTTTCAGAAGAAATCATTGGAGCTCCCTAAAGGAACTAGGGAGGTGGGCTCTGTCTCTGAAAATGAATATTGATATATTTGGAGTACAATTCCTACCATCTTTACCAACCACATACAACCAAAGCTCCACAAATATCATAATGACCCAGCAGTATGCCCTGTTGTGTCTGGTGTGGGCTCTATACATGAAAACCTATGTAGATTCATAGACTTCTTTTGAAGCAATGTGTGTGTGTGTGGGGGGGGACACTATGCATTTGCTTGAAAAATTTGACAAATTAATGTGGAAAGAAAAATACAGCTTTCTCTGGATTGATGTGGTATCACTTTACAAGTGTATAGACCACTATCAGCGAGAGAAGGCCTGTGAATACTTTTTACATAATCATCCCCAGTGTCATCTTTTCCCCTCTGAATCCATTTCAGAAGCCTTGGATTTTGTGCTCAAGCAAAATTGCTTGGGAATTCAATGGCGAATTATTTTTACAAACATGAGGGACCACAATGGAGACTACCATGACACTCTCATTTACAAATTTATTCTTGGGAAAATGGGACTAGGACATTGTTCTCAGTGTTGACAACATTCCGCATATGGACCACATCATTTGTTGGTATCACTAAGTTGATGATGTGGTATGTCTTTTGTTGGTGGGATGAGACTGCTAGTAAAGTAGATAATTTAATCTTTTGGCTTAATGATAAAGACTGCAATTTGAAATTCACCAGTACTTTCCATAAAGTTAATTTTAATTTTTGGGATGTCAGCCTTAGGGCTGCAGGCGATACTGTCATCAGCATAGCATACAGAACCCCCACCCCCACCCCACCACCACCATCAATAGTCTTCTTAGGGCTTATGGTGGACAACCCCAGAGCCTCATTTTGTCTATCCCATATGGACAATTTCTTAGCTACATAAGACATTGTTCATGTGCTGAAGACTTTAAGGTACAAGCAGATCAACCTAAAAACAATTTTTTCAAAGAGGCTACAGTCAAGACTGTATCGAGGAAACGTATAAAATTCCTTTAAATATGGACAGGTCCACTCTGCTTACACCAAGGGTTAAATCTAGGGATGCCAAAGAAAAACACATGTTTTATAACTGAATATAATCCACTGGCCAGTAAGGTTGTCCATATTATATATCAATTCAGGCCATTTTTACAGTTGCAGTGGGCGGAGCCCTGCAGATGTCTTGCTATCAGAAAAGCACCTCATCAAATCTGATCAATGAACACAAATATTAGAACTGCAGCACAATCCCTCACTCCTTTAGGTAAAGCACTCCACAACGTTCATTAGTGCAGTATTGCAGTTCAGTTGCTGGTGTAAAATAACTGTTGTAAGAGCTATTATTTACACATTAGAAACAACAACCTTCAGTAGAAATCAAATTAAATAGCATGCAGATACTCAAATACTACCAGGACCACTGCACTTTGTTTTCATGCCTGGAATTTACAAATGGACACCAAGACTGTGACTGACCATCATACATACCATTCAATTTAACCCTTGCATTTCTGGTCACATAGCACCGGCCTTTACCCTGAGGCAATCAAGAGGTAACTTATCTTTTCAGAACCTGACTTTAAATGGTTACTGCATTTCCTAGCTGTGTTCAGCTTGCTTAAATTTACTAGTTACTGCCAAGTTTAAATGAGTTATGTTGGCAGAGCAAGAACTCTGTGTAGTCATCCAATCAGAAATGCATATGCTATTAAAGAGTTCTGTAATAAGTTCCTGCCAGTTTCTTGAAACCTAATGCAAGATTGATATGCTACATCCCTTTTCTGTCTGCTTATATTTGGTAATCTTTTTAAAGGAACACTCCACATTTCTCCACTAAAGCTTACACAAGGTGTTATTTGACACTAGGTTTATCTCACTGTAGATGGGATTGTTGATTTTTAATTCTTTACCAGTTAAATTACACTTGATTGAATTTATGCAGCTGCTTCAAACAAAAGCCAAATCTTTTGATGAATTCCATGTACTATTTTACACCCTGGTTTCAAATGAGGAGACTTATAAACAGAACAATCGAATAAGTATTACAAGTATGCAAAGGATGTTGTTGTGTTCTTTACTTTGAAGACTTACAATGTTTAGCTTTATCATGAAATGTATGAAAACATATATTATACATTGAATGCATGTATAGGCTAATTTTTATTTGGAAAGTATTAATCTTCAGTGGTGTTACATTAAATAGTGCATAAATCTTAATGTATGGGACAGAGAGAAAATTTTACAATTTTTTTTTATTCTTTGTTAACCGAGTAAAGCCCACCGGGCACAATTGCCTGATTTCAGGGGGGACCCAGGAGCTTAAGACTGGCTGAGTGACTTGCTCAGAGTCACACAGTATGCAAGTGGAGGTTGGGGGAATCAAACCCAGGCCTACTGAACCAAGCTTATTCATAGCTCGTTACTCTAACCTCTAGGCTATACTGCCAGCCAATAAATCGTAAGGTTTAAACATTTCATTATTCATACCTTTGATGACTAACATGTTTCCTTTTACTATTTAGCATTTTAATGCATAATTTATCTGTACCCAATTCAATGACTGCTTAGGAGCTACTGCAGTAATCAGACCAAAGCTTCTTCAGTCCAGTTACAATATAATTTTATTTCTTATATATGAATGCAATCTATAAATATTTTTTTTTTAATTTAGTAAACTTTATTTAAGGATTTCAACAATACATTTCACAAAACAACAAAACAGCCCTCCCCCACACTCCTACACCAGAGCTGTCATGATAATATTAAAGAAAAGCATATCTAAGATAATATAGGGACCAATTAGATCAAACCTATCACAGTCATACAGGAAAGCACAGACAAAATTAACCTACAGACATAATATCATGTAACACAAAGAGTACCCTGAACCAGAATATTGCAGAGTAGCTGAAGTGTCCCAGGTACTATAGAGAACTAACCTTTCAACTAGTGAAAGATGTCACAATATTAGCCGAGAGAGAATACAAAGTATACAGCCTACCCTATTTCTTGTTAAAACTGTTCATTCTTTGATAGAGGCTAGTGATCATCTTCTCTGTACGAATGTTATGGAAAGGCTCCTGTAGTCATTTCTGATAGGAGATGCAGTTTTTGTCCTTCCCATTCTGGAGCACCACCCTCTTCACCAACAGTGAAATCATTGCTATATGGCATTTTCTCTCCTTAATCAGTATTCTGGAAAAGTCATCTACTATACATATCTCGGGTATAAAAAAAAAAATTCCAAACTGAGCAGGGGATCCGACCATGACATAATTTGGTCCCATAATGGTGTGATCTTAGGACACTCCCACAATATATGAAATAGCGGTCCATCTGCTTGCCCACATCTGGTACATAAGGGGGAGGCCAATTTCCCCATTTTAGCCAGTTTGACAGGTGTAAAGTATATATTATGGAGGTTATTAAACTGGGTCAATTGAAGTTTGTCATTTGCTAGATATTGGTAAAGACTCCTCCAAATATGGTTCCAGTTAAACTGAGCCTGCAGGAGAACTATAGTCCAGTATTCAGAGTGCCCAGAGACATCAGGAAGAAGTATAGGTAAAAGTAGGGAATATAGTTGAGATACAGCATGGGGTTGCATAGCCGGCTACATGAAGGACCACAGGAGATTTCCTTTGTTAACAAGTCTATCCCCTTGCCCCATCATATGGAGTAAAAGGTGACGAAGTTGAAACACTTTGAAAATGTGTTGCGTTGGTAACTGTAACTGTTGCAAAATAGCTTGACAGGATTTGAGATAACAATCTGGAAAAAAGTTCCCTATGACCATGTCCAAAATGAGGAGTAACCAATTAGTCGATAGCATAACTCCCCTTATTTTAAACTTAGGATGAACACACAGCATCTGTGACAAGTCCCTGGTGGGCCTGTACCACATATAATGGCACATTTGGGCATGCACACGCAGTGAACTGTGGATCACCATGACATGAAGTAGACCAGAAAGTTGTTTGCGGGCTACATAAAAAATGCTAGAGCAGGATAGCCCAGCTGCCTGTATCAATGCTTGATCCAGTTGAAGCCAGACTGGTATGTAGTGAATATTAGCAGCTGCGGCGGTAGAATCAGGCCATCTAGAATATTTGGAGAGGTGACTCGCCCAGTAGTAAAGCAGAAAATTGGGCAACTTGAGTCCTGCCAGTTCCTTGGGAGCTGAGAGATGGGTATAGACTCACCTCGGGGATTTCCCTTTCCAAACAAAGATGGAAATCATCCTATGGACCCTTCAGAACCAAGATATTGGCAGGAAGATGTTAAGAGAATGAAGGGGATAATACAGGGAGCTCAAGATAGCCCTAAAGCATCAGTGTCAGCTTTAAAAACACTTACATGAATGCAATCTAGAAAGAAACTAACAGCTTCTAATACACACACACAGAAATCTCCATACATTAGCCGTACTGGATTTACAATGGCACACGTGGCGCCATGGTGCCAGTGCCCACACCCAGGAGAGTACCTATCAACTGGGGCATTAATCACTGCTTCAGAGCCCACCGACTCCTTCTTAAGGTGGCTGCTTCTAGCGGTCCAGCACATGGGACTACAAACAAGATGGCTTCATTGTCACATGACTTTGGGTGAGTCTCATGAGATTACATCCATACATAGTGTACTGTATTTATTTATTTAGTTTTTGTTGACTGGGTAAGTACACTAGACAAATCCTGCCTATTTTCAGGCACGACCCGGGGGAAGGGGATACAGATGAATGCCAACTCACCTTGAACCAGATTAAGCTGTTGGTGGTATTTTTTTTAGTGAATGAGGGGAAATGTGGCCAGGACACCGGGGAAATTTCCCTACTCTGTTGGGTAGGGGGACTTCCGGTGCACAGACATGGAAGTTTCAGTTCGGTGCCAGCACCACGATGGTGCTGCAACTTCTCTGGAGGCTGCCATGCTGTCTGCGGCAGCCCCGACTTTACTACCTTCTCAGGATGTATCGACTACTATGGCAGTGAATACTCATGCTTTACGCCCAAAACTGGACCCAGTCAGTAACAAGAAAGAGCAATTACCTTTAGGACAAGCCATTTTGGAGCCTTTGCTTGAACCAACGCTGTCTATTCCGGTTTCCAACATGGTACAAATGGTTGTGCCGATGCTGTGTGCACCACAGGATGCTCCTCTTTGTGTTTCCGCTTCAGGAGTTGCTGCGGCTCTGGAGTCACCTTCAAGAGACCTGCCTGTGCCTTCCCTTTCCCAGATAAACCCACAACTGAACCCACAGCCTATGTCCTCTACGACGGATCTCTTATGCTCTCGTTTTGGTTTGCCACAAGAATCGAACGTTGCGGATAAATCCTGGACAACTGAGGGAGCATTGAAAAATGCAGGATGGACATGAACAATCTCTGGTTCCTGGACCTTGGACTCTTCTTGGGACACTAAACACCACGGAGTCCTATTTTCACCCTCCAGGCCTGGAACTGAAAAGAGCTCCAATGAGGTACCTATGACACGGGGCATTTCTACTGATAAGGACATTTCTGTTGTTGACCATGATATACTTTTGAATTCTACTGTTTCTGGGGCAGCTTGGGGGGATATTGTGGATTTGCAAGATAATGTTTTGCCCAATTCTTCGATTAACTCAGCAGTAGAACCTCTCCCTATTGACCCACCCCTTATCACCTTAAATCAGGACTCAGGGGCTTCCACTGATATTCAGTCTATTCCTTCTGTTGATGCACCTGCTGCTTTGGCTGAGAAGGTGCTCCTGCCCTTTCCAGGGTCTGTTTCTGTAGCATATACTCCACCATCCCTCCTAGATGATCCCATGGAAGGCCCCTCCACCATAGCCCCTACCTTACAACCTTCCCCAGTGGAACCCCCCCTGCTTCTGGCAGAGGTCCTGTCCTTTCTGATTTATTTAAAAATAAACAGGAACAAGCACCCAGATGCAATGCAGTTTGTTTGTGTCATAGGGGTGGCCTTCCAGAATTCCCTGACAGATATTATGTGGCTCGAACCTTATTAAAAGGTACTACGCATTTCCAGGCTTCTGGTATCTATGCCTTAATTCATGTCGCTGGGGAAGAAACTTTTGATGTCAGTTTTAAAACTGCTAGTGGTCTAGATAGATTCTGGCATAAATATGCTTCTTTAAAAACTATCTCCCCTTGGATTCCTTTTTATGTGGTTCCTCTCACTAAACCTTCTGTTCGTACTGTGACAATTCTGTTTAGAAATGAGGGTGTGAGTGTTAGTGACATCAATCATTGGCTGAAAAATCGTTGTAAGGTCTTATCCCCCCCCCCGAAGCCATTTTAGATGAGGAGGACCTCTGGACGGGAGGGTGGAAATTCTGGGTGAAACTATTTCTCGTTAACTCTGAAATAATTCATTTATCTAATAGTTTTTTATTAGGTAAAGATAGGGGTGTCTGTTTTTACGGAGGACAACCCAGAGCTTGTTACAAATGTGGTGCGCATACACACTTAAGCAGTACGTGTGATTTATTAAAATGTAGCCTATGTGGGGGGTATGGCCACCCTAGTGTTTCCTGCGAGAATGTGTTCCAGTGTAATTTGTGCGATGAAAAAGGGCATGCATACCACCAATGTCCCTGTGCAAGTAAAAACCATCAGGAGGGTTGGGATCCTGCTGTACTGGTACAAAAAGCACAGGATAAAGTACATGACAGGCCTCCTGCTCAGGTTACTATGTCCAATTCCATGGATATTGCACCCCCCCACCCCTTCCTCGGGAGATAGTCGAACCACCTGTTCTATTGGCACCCCCTATTGATACTGTACCTCCTGCTGCTCCCCCATCCTGTCCTGCTGCACCTCCTAGGGTTTCCAGTATGGATCTAGAGGGTTTTCAACCCAGTAGATGGGTCACCAGGGCTACTACTAGGAAAACTGTGAAAACATCTGACATTCCCCTCGCCAATCCTTTTGATTGTCTCAAGGGAGGCAGAGAGGATTCTGATGGTGATTCTGATACTTCTATATTACCCTCGGACATGGATCTTACTACTACTAAACCTCCTGATGTTTCCCGTAAGGAAACCAATAAATCACAAAAGGGAAGTAAGAAAAGGAAGAATATGGCCTTTACAGATGGGAGCGGGTGAATGACTGTTTTATTCTGGCTTCCATCAGACTAGCTTCTTTAAATGTTTGTAGCATAAAAAGCTACAAGAAGAGGAAGTTTTTTTTTCATCTCGCTGCTTCTCTCCCCATTGATATTCTTTTTTTACAGGAAACCCATATATCCACCCTGTTTGAGGTTCAGCACCTTAAACGGGGATGGATTAAAGGCTTCTCATATTGGACTTTTGGGGATGATGGTGCGGATGGGGTGGCTGTTTTATTTTTTTCCACAGCGTTTTCCATTACTCACATTATTGATGTTTGTCCTGGTCGGGCATTGATCCTGGACTGTACCTTTCAATTTCATCATTTTCATCTCATTAATATCTATGGCCCACAAACTAAGGCTGCACGTATTCATTTAATGGACCTGGTGAAACCTTATTTGTGTACAACAAAACATGTTATTTGGGGAGGGGATTTCAACTGTTCGATAGATGTTGCCTGTAGGAAGGCAGAGGGGAAGAAAATTTATTGTGACTCCATTGCTCTATCTGACCTCTTGAAGGATACTGGTCTCATTGATGCATACCGCTCCTTACATACTACTGATGGCCATATATATTTTAGATCCCTCTTTCACACCCGAATTAATTATTTTTTTTCCTCTCACTACTGTGTGGCCCACACGGCTATGCTCCGCCCTACAAAAATTTCTGATCATCTTTTGCTAACTTGCATGTTTCTCTTAACTACCTCCCCGCTTTCACTCTTTTCTTCTTCAACTCAGTGGAAATTGAATAACTCTCTATTTTTTTCTCTTGCTATGCAAGCCCTAGTTCATCTCTTCTTTCGTGCCCGGATCTCGGTTCTCTGTTGTTATGATTCTATCTTAGCATGGTGGACAGATACTAAATTAGAACTACGTCATTTTTTTCAGATTATGGGAAAAAGGGTAGTCCTTGATAAATACATAACATATTTGACTTATAGGAATCAATTATATAAACTGCTCTCTCTGTCAGCTACTTCCCCTATTGATTATTCCTCCCAAATTACCACGGTAAAACGTCATATGTTTGCATATCAGTATAACAGTGCTCGTACACTAGACTTTTTCATGAGAGTGGGAACTTCGACTTCCCCCTCTGCGAATCCCTTTTCAGTACATAAAGAAAGGATTCGGACAACAGTTATGCATGGTTTATTAAATCAGCAAGGTACCACTGTTTATGACATTCCTAGCATGATGTCTATTGTAAGTTCTCATTTACATGATCAGTTTTGTACACCATCACCTACGTTGCCGGACTTGTCATCAGTTTTTTCAGCCCCATTCCCATAGTTTCCTGTACACCATATTTTGGAACTCATTGCACTCATTACACAGGAGGAAGTGGCATGTGCCATCTCTCACCTCTTGTTACAGGTCACCCGGGCCCTGATGGCTTAACACATGAGTTTTATAAAACTTTTAAGGAGGATCTACTGGAAGTCCTGACTCAAGTTTTCAATTATATCCTACTATCTACGGAGGTTATCCCTGATTCTGGTATGTCCTTTCTTAAATTTATATACAAGAAGGGAGATACCTGCTCTTTACAAAATTAGAGACCTCTACATCTTCTCAATACGGACTATAAACATTTGGCCAGAATTCTGAGTACACGGTTATTACGTGTTGCTCCTGACCTTATTGACCCTGCTCAATCATGCGCTGTTCCGGGATGCTCTATACACACCAATCTATTTCTCCTATGAGAGATTTTTGAGGCCAAAAGCCGTAATGCTGTTTCAGGATTTGTACTTTCCCTAGACCAAGCAAAGGCTTTTGATTCAGTACAACACTCATACTTATTACAGGTTATGACATACTATGGTATTCCAGCTACTTTTCTTCAATGGCTTACCCGTCTATTTTCCATGACCTACTTTGCACCCATACTAAATAGTATTTTGGGAAATACTCTTCTCCAGAGGGTTGGTATTCATCAAGGCTGTCCATTAAGCCCGTTGTTATGTACCTTTGCATTGGACCCTGTAATTCGTCAAATTAGATGGGATTCTTCTACTATCGGTCTTGCACCCCACCCAACGTTACCCCAAGTTAAGATTTCTGCATATGCCGATGATGTTGTGTTATTTGTTCAGGATAAAGCTTCGGGAGACCGTGCTGTGGACATCTTTCAAACTTTTTCGGTACTCTCTGGGGGCACTCTTAACCTTCAGAAGAGTGTATCTATCCCCTTAGATCCTGACTGCAATAGTGCCTGCTGTGGGTGGTATTAAGATATGTCTGTCTCCTCAACATATTTTAGGGATCTGGTTTAATGTCCCGGATACGGCCATCTATAACTGGGAAAAACGCCTGAGTATTGGGGAGTCTAAGGTTCATATTTTTCATGGAAATTGGGGAAAAAAAAGAGGGTATTAGTTGTTAAGAAATTTATCCTTCCCATTTTTCTGTTTCTTAGTTATATATATGCTCCCCCCCCGAAGTCTAGAAACCAGACTCTTTAGTGTGTTCTTTCAAATGGTATGGGGCAGTCGTCTCAATCCTGTTAAGAGTGACATCACATATTTGCCTATTCGCCAGGGAGGACTTGCCATGATTCACCATATTGCTTTTTTTCTTTCCTTTTTTCTTTTTCAGCTTTTTTTTAGAGTTTGATTCATAGCTCATGTTTGTGATACCTGGATAAGTTATGCCATGCGCAATGTAATGGATAACTGGGTCATGCTTCCTCCTATAATTACCCGCATCCCTTGTTTTCCAACTTATGCTGTAGACAGTTTTAGAAAACTACACAGTTGGAAACTTTCAAAAACATCCATTCTAATGCTATCTAGAAAACAATTATATAATACTTTTGTTAATATCTCCAGACCAGTATTAAAATTTCAGTTATGCCCCCCTTCTCGGCTTGACTGTGTTCTGTCCCTGCTTCGAGATACATGAATCCCTTTACATATCTGGGATGTTACTTGGCTGTGTTGTCACAGGCGGTTACCTATTCGGGGGAATTTGAAACATAAATCCTCCCAGGACCGGTACTGTCTGAAACCTTCTTGTACTCACATTGAGGAAACCATGTCTCATTTTTTTTTGACTGCCCTGATGCTATTTTATTCTGGAAAACATTAGCCAATAAATGGAAATGGCCATTTCTTAGCAGGATTACATATCAAATTCTGATATTAGGGGATTTCTCTACTCCTTGGATGCAGTTTCATCCCAGTACCCTCAGAGTACTTTTTGCTGTTTGTAAATACTATTTGTGGCAAGCTCGTTGTCAATATGTACTACAACAAGTTCAGACCTCTCCTCCCAATATAATAAAACAAATGGAAAATGCCTTATTGACTCTTATGGAATTAGAGCATAACCAACTTTCAGCTAATTGTTTTACTTCCTTTTGGAAGAATATCCATTTTTTACATTAATTGTTACTGTACCACTGTTTGACAATTGCTATTTCTTTTTGTTATTTTTGTGTCTTGTTTTATGACTGTAATGTTTTTCTCCTATGTTGTTAGCTTTTTCATTTGTTCCTTTATGTATAGACTTGATGCTATGTTTCTTTTGCTTAATAAAATTCCCCTACTCTTTTCGATAAGTGCCATAGGATCTTTAACATCCACCTGAACTACCACCAATCCAGGCAGATGGGACCTCGGTTTAACGTCTCATCTGAAAGACGGCACCTCAGAAGTGCAGCACCCCTCTCATGCTGCACTACAGTGTCAGTACTGGGATATTAACCCAAGTGCCAGATGTGGGAACTGAATCCACAGCCATCTGATCTCCCGGCCTCAGAGGCAAGTGTGCTACCTACTGAGTCACTGACACTGACACTGTATGGGGAGAAGCAGAACATGGCCACACCTCTCATGAGAGAATGGTGAGAACACATGTTCTGCCACAAAGGAGAGCTGGATATAACACCCTCCACATAACACCTGAGGTTTGTTGGTCACCAAGATCTTGCTAGGAGCATGATGTAGCAGCTAGGAATGAGGCTACTGGAACTGGGAGATGGCCAAAGCTTGGCATCGGTAGCAGGAAGGCGTCCAATGCTGATTCAAATTCCAGTGGTGGGAACATGGGAGGAAGTACCCCAGCTCTATAGTACTTTAGATGAAATGGCATGGCAGAGGGCAGAAGCACTCCATAAATAATAGGGGAGGGTCTGCCATCTGCTGGAGAGGTAAGCATGCCAAAATGCTGCAGGCTCCATATGTTAGTTTTTTTATCATGCTTGTTCAGGCTTACATTGAAGTTCTGTACTGTCTTCATATCTCCTGTCTGACAAATTGTGACATTTTCTGTCACAAAAGGTTGGATCACTTGAATATTGGTCACTTGAATGTTGGACACAAATGGGCAAATGTAGACAGAAGTGTAACACACATTGGCCTCTGTGTCCACCTATTTACAAAATGGGAACCTATCTCCCTAAATCCTGTGTAATTCCATCATATAGTGAGTAAGTGGGGATTCTAGGACTCAAACCTGAATCTTAGCACTCATGCTTCTGCCTCTAACCTCTAGGAAAATTGCATGCCTAATTCTATTCTTCTTCCTCAGTGATCAAAACTAATCTTTGCAGCCAGTAGCAAGCAGGGCTGGTTACTTTGAAAATCCACTGACCACACACAATTTTCCATTTGATCAATTGGCATACAGTATGTAATGAAATGTTATCTTCTGCAAAACAAGCCAGCTCAGCTAGTTAATGGAAAAGTTTACTGGCCAGATAAAAAAACAACCAGGATTTGACTGTTGAACCAGTTCGAATTTTGACCCCTGCCTCCTGATATCGCACACTGAGTAATCAATGCTTGCACAGTTCAAAAGTGAGTCTCCAGGATAACAGCTTGGTGTTTTAAACACTTGGCCAGACTGATTTCTTTTACATAGAAATTATATTATTGGCATTACAGTGAGATATTGGAATAAGAGGCAAGGACTACATGCTTCCCCCATTTGGGGTTGGGGTAGAACTGCAGGGTGAGCTTTTCTAAGCATGCACATCATAATTGCTTCTGTGTTTCTGCTAATTCTTTCTGGCTTGTGGTGACAGGGTGTCAGTGTGCAAAGGGTTGCAGTGACACTTGTCAGCAAGTCAGCATTGCTGTATACAAGTAACAGGGGGTCACTGTAGAGGAAATACTAGGTTTTGGGATAAAAAGAGAAGGCATGGGTAGGGAAGCAAAGACCCCCCCCTTGAATTTATGTGAAAGTCTTCCACATTAAACAAGAAATTATGTGTTGAAATTTGTCCTTCCCAAAAGTGTGTGTTGGTGTATATAGCACCTTTCATAAACTGTATCTCAAAGAGCCTTAAAATTCAGGCGAAGGATGGAAGAGAAAGTTGCTATCATTTTTCAAAGCACAGAGTGATTAAAATAGCAAAGACATTAGACTGACTAGGTGGTTCAATATATTTTATTGTACTAACACAAGAGTTTTAGTTCAAAAGTTTTCAGGCTTTACAAGGCCCTTCTTCAGGTGATGGTATATATTTTACAAGTAGTATGGAATACACATTAAGTTGTGTTACTGTCTTAAAAGCAATTAGCCTAGTCACAAAAGAGAGGAGATGTATAATGTAAGTGTAGACATAGGACTAAGAGCTTTTGTACTCAGACTTTTGTGTTGGTTCAGTTAAAGGATTCAGATCACCTATTTTGTCTGTCCTTTGCATAAGAATCAATAGGGCTACATTTCTGTGAGACATGAGAAAGATTACAGTAAGGTTATGCATATGGGTCACACAGGGAGTAAGTGGCAATTGTGAGATTCTAACCCTGGTCTCCAAGTTCACAGCTCTGTGCTTTAACCACTAGGCCAAACCAACTCCTATAATTATGACTGTTATGGTGGTGTGAGTGAAAGTATTTTTATACCTGCACCAAAACAGTGGACAGGTATTGTGCACTGTCAGTCCACTTGCTAACAGTTCAGTTGAAGGCATTACCTGGTCAGTTTCTAGTCCACTCCAACACTCCACTTGGACTCGGTGCCTGTGGAGGGTTGGGGGAATAACTTAGCTGATTGTAAGGTCAGGTTTGTGAGCAACTCTTAAGTACCCCCAGCAGTCCTGACTCTCAGGACCCAATTCTGAAAGGGTTCCGCAGGATGCAAGGTGCTTGCATCGAACAGCAATGAAGCAAGTTGCACCTTGTGTCATTTGTGTCAGCATTCCCTATTCGGGTACATGGTCTGCACCAGTGAGGGACTCCACTGCACCAAAGGGGCACTGCACCCCTCCCTTGTGATCCGTATCTGGGTATGCCAGGTTGCAAAGGGGCTTGTGCCACAGTGGGACTGCAACAGCCACCAATTTCCTATTCCAGAACCCCGCAGTGGCAGAAGGAAGGGGGTCAGGTTAGACCACCCAGGAGGTGGTCTATAATGCTTGCTGCAATGCCCCTCAAGGTGGGGAGCTGATGGGGTGTCCCATATTTGTTTTATGAGGGTCAGTAGGGACAAGGGTGTACCCCAGAGGTGTTAGGGTGCCAGTATGTATGCCAGAGGTGTGATCGGGGACCTGGCAGGGGTGACAGTCACTTGGCATTGCAGACACCGGTAGGGGCTAGCACTGACAAGGGCACCCCCGAAGGGTGTCCGATCTTCCACCCCAGCAGACATACTGGCTCCTTAACACCTCATGGTAATCACTTGCACATCTGCCACAAGGGCACACTGAGCATTGCGGTCCCTCTTGTGACAGGTGGGCTGTGGTGGGCGGATCCATCCATCAGGACACTCCGGTGCATCTAGCATTTGACACTAGCCTGTGGTTGCAGCATTTCCTGGGTGCAGTGGTGCAGAGACCCCCGATGTTCCAGAATCGAGCACATGGGTCCCTGATGTACCAGAAATGTGCCACAGCCCTAGATAGCAGGAACTCTACGGTGATCTAAGGGCTCTTTCAGAATCGGGCCCCCCGGTCTCCCAACCCAGTCAGCTTCTAGCTCCATGGATTGTGGCGATAGCACTTCAGTCTATCTCTGTCCCAAAAAAATGACTGTTAGGCACTTGCCTAGTTTCAAAGTTTGCCGACATCATCATGATGACTCTGAGAGTCAAGGGGAGGGAATCTATTTCCAACAAGGACCTTGCTTTTGCAGTCTGTTTGATTTTGTGACATGACATTTAATCAAATCATTTAGCAATTTCTGCAAGTTTGTAACTATTTTCTGCAACTTCTAGCAAGTGCAACTAGCAGAATCACAAAAGTCAAAATCAGTAAATCACAATGCAAAAGTAAAAGTGCTTTACAGGTTTTGTGATATTTTGTTTTCCAAGTTAGTTGCAGAAATTTCCTGAAACAAATTTTAGACATTTTCACTCCAGACTTGAGGAAATTTTGCAATGGGGTTTGGTTTTGGGTTGGTACAGTGAGGACCCATCTACCAGCATATCCTTGGACAAAGGGATCTTTGAGCAGTTCTAATGTTTTTTTTAAAGCCTACAGGTTAGAGTAACAAGCTGTGAATGATCTTGGTACATTCAGCAGATAGACCTGGGTGTGATTCCCACAAACTCCTATTGCATAAGTTGCATACTGTGTGGCTCTGAGCAAGTCACTTAACCATCCCAGTGCTCCCAGGTCACCCTGAAAACAGGCTCCTATGCCTATTGTGGACAGATTGTGCAATCCAGCCTGTCTACAGGCTGGTCGAGCGTTGTCACAAATACAATGTGAGGAGTTTGCGAAATTCTTTGCTGATGAGGTATCCACCATCAGAGATGAGATCTGCCATCACCCATCCATTGGGCCTTGAATTGATCAAGTTGGGTGGTACTAATGCCCAGTTGACCTGGTTCACCTTAGCCTACTGGCAGTCATGGATATAGTGAGGATCATCCAGACTCTGTCACCTACCTACTGTAAGTTGGATCCGGGCCCTACTCGCCTGTTAGTGGGGTGTGTAGATGACATCAACCCAGTCCTGGCTAGAATAGTGGTGGTTTCATTAGAGAGAGGAATCGATCCGGGTCCCTTAAAGGAGGCGGTAGTATGCTTCCTCTTGAAAAAATCCTCTCTTGACTCTGACTGTCCAACAAATTACAGACTCTAACTTACCCTTTTAAGGGAAAGTTATTGAGAAGGTGGTCACTTTGCAGCAGGGGGATCATTTGACCAGCTACAATATCTATGACCCTCTCCAGTTTGGCTTCAGGAAAAGGCATAGCACAGAGACAGCTCTTGTTTGGGTTCTAAATGATCTCTTGATGGCGAGAGATCAGAGAACTCATTCCACCTTGGTTCTCCTGGATCTCTCAGCAGCATTTGACACCGTGGATCATGGGGTACTGCTTGACTGCCTGTGGTTTTTATGTAGACTGGGGGGGGCAGTCCACAGCTGGTTTCGATCCTTCCTTGAGGGCAGAACACAGAGAGTGGTATCGGGGATTTATTCATCGGCCTCTCACTGGCTGCCCTGTGGGTTCCACAGGGCTCAGAGCTGTTCCCCATGTTATTTGCGGAGTATATGCTTCCATTGGGGGACATTATAAGATGGTATGGGTTGAGTTTTCATTGTTATGCTGATGACTCTCAGCTTTCCCTGTCTTTTGCACCTGAACAGGAGTCTGATTCCATCACAGTGTTTAATAACTGTCTGCTGGAGATACAGGAGTGGATGAGTATGAGTTGGCTTTGGTTGAATTCAGGAAAAACTGAGGTATTGGTGGTGGACCCTGGAGTGGGGACAACAGGGGTTTGAGTGGGGAAATCCTCACGTTTATATCTTGGGGGAGGGCTCGCTTATGGCCTCTGGCCAAGTGCGTAACCTGGGTGTGATATTTGATGACATCCTGACCCTAAGGGTGCAGGTGTCAGCTGTAGTCAAGTCTGCCTTTTTCCATCTAAGGAATATAGCCCAGGTGAAACACTTGGTTCTGCCTGAAGATCTTTCTACCCTGGTCCACGCCTCTGTCACCAGTCATTCTGATTACTGCAAAGCCCTCTATCTAGAGCTGCTGGGGGTGGATATCTGCCACTTGCAGCTTGTGCAGAACGTGATGTCCAGGTTGTTGATGGGAGTTTCTAGATCTAGCCATATAGCACCTGTGCTCCGTGAACTGCACTGGCTGCTTATACAGTGGCGGATCACCTTCAAGGTCACATTGCTGACCTATAATACCCTACACAATTTGAGACCTCACTACCTGAAAGAACTCCTGGTTCCTTACTGCCCCTCCTGCTCACTCCAATCCTCTGATGAGGGATTGCTAGAGAGATCCAGGGTATATTTAAAGACATCTGGAGGAAGATCGTTTGCTATAAGGCACCTACCCTGTGGAATTCTCTACCTCGTCAGATACGAGATTGCCTGACTGTGCAAAGTTTTAAAAACCAGTTAAAAACATTCCTCTTTAACCAAGCATTCTCGGGGATCTGATGACTAAGGGTTATTTATAGTTATTATATTTATTGTTTTTATATGGTTTGTATTAAAACTGTTTGAATTATTGTAAAACTGCCTTGAGCTTGGGAAGGGCACTTTAAACAAACATTTTTACTTGCTTTACTTTTACTTATTTATCTGGTTACCGAAGAATTAAAAAGAAAAAAGGGTGGGGTGACAGGAGGGATGGGACACCGGGAGGAGGGGCACCTGGAGGGGTGCAGCAGGGCCCACAAAACTTTTATATGTAAGATTTTGTTGACTGTGCTTTACCTTGCTTAATTTGCATAGCTGAATGTAATTGATGTACTCTCTTACTGTATGACTACTCCTTGTCTAATTTCTTGTATCATTGAATACACTATCAGTGTAATGCACTTCCCAGGTCACCCTTGAAAAGGGACTGTCTTGTCTCAGTGGGCCTACCTGGTTACCAAAATTTAATAAATAAATAAATAAAACTTTTTAAAACCAGGGCCTAAAAAAGGTTAACCCAGCCCTGTATATTAGTGATCTTATGGGTCTGTGCACTGCATTTGATATCCCTCATCAGGTTAAAGCACTAGCAGCCATTTTGACTCTGAACAGAGTTTATTACAGAGTGATATGACTCATAGTACAGTTATCAGTGAGAAATCTAGTATTGCCTGTAAACGTGCAAAGAAGGTATGTGATTCTTAAGTTCATAGTTAACTTAGACAACCTGAAACATGTCCTGACTATCTGTCTTACCTTCCTGTCAGACCATCTAGAATGTTCAAATGTGGCAGTTGCAGTGCTTGTCACTTCTGCTGTCAATTCAAAACATTTACTTTGACACATTTGAATAAAACAGTGGAGGTCAGAGAATTCCTTAATTGTTCCACTAGCTTTACTTTACTTTTTTCTTGTAAGGTAGCTCTCTTGACATGCCATGTTTTGTTCGGATCAGATGTGTGGACTCTGAGAAAGCAAATAAACCCATAAAATATTGCTGTTTTTTCCTGTTTTTTTGGGGGGGAGGCATCACCTTGTGCCCAGGTGGTATACAATTTTAGTCTGATGATTTCAGGGTGAAATGGATTTGGCCCACAGATGTGCCTTTTGCTGGTTTGGTGAAAAAGTGTTAGTCCATTACAAAGTTATTAAATTACTAAACTGGGCCAGCCCAGTGGTGCAGAAGGCTGAGGAGCTGTATGGCACACTTTGAACCACGCCTGCGACCCAGGTTCGGGAACGGACCTGGACGCCGGGGTTGGCAGGTGAAGGGGTAGGATTGAGCTTCCATAGGACTGTTCTCCTCCCCTGGAGAGGGTTAGGGATGCATGATCACTCTGCAGCAGCCCCCGGTGGAGACCAGGAGCACAACAGATGGATCGCATGAAGGGGGAACACCAGAAAATGGAAATACCGCTCGCTGGCCGCTGGATGATGGCTCTCTGTCCCCAGATGCCTCCAGTGCCTTCCCAGGGCCTCCTTCTCCACGGCAGCATCCCCAGGCCCTAAGAAGAGTGTGCCGGGGTCACCCCTCTCCCCCTGGTGCCTTCCCCTTCGAAGGAGGGGGGCCCGCCTGGCGAAGGGATATACCAGGATATCCTGGAGATCGGCTGCAATACGAGGAGTTAGAGGAGGGCCGGGTTATTGACAGAAGGGGCTATCAGGAGACTTGCAGAGCCTGAAGGAGTGGGGGCCTGTGAGCATGAGGAGGGCAGAAAAAAGAATATACAAAAAAAAAATTACTAAACTTTGTTCTGAGCATGCTTTACAGTACAGTCTTTTAGATAGCTCTATGGATTTAAAAAAGAATTTGGTCCATATACGAGCATACAAACATACAAAATTGCCAGAAGAAACAGGCCATAATACTCTATCAAGTCTGCTTGAGTGTGCAGCTTAGTTTAGTTACCTGGGGCCGCCCCCAACCCCATTCCTCTTGGAGACATTCACCTCCACCCCATTATGTTCCCTTTTCCACTTCCCAGTGCTCATTCCTCCCGTTCTAATCTTCTTTTTCACCCTGCCCCTCCCCCATTGAATCTGGCCACCATATTTGCCACAACTACCTCCTCTGGCAACTTGTTCCTCCCCATCACCACCCATTATGTGAAAAAGTGCCTCCTCATTTCCTTCTTAAATCTACCCCCCACTAGTTTCAGACTATGCTCCCTTGTTGTACCTTCCTTTCTTAAACTGAAGATGCCCTCCAATCCAACTCTGATTATGCCCTCAAAGTACTTGAAGATTTCTATCATGTCCCCCCTTTCTCTTCTGTCCTCCAGGGAGTACATGTTGAGCTCCTTCAGCCTCTTCTCATATGTTCTGTCCCCCATGCCCTGGATCATTTTGATTGCCCTCCACTAGACCCCCTCCAATAGTTTTATATCCTTCTTCAGATAAGGGAACCAGAACTGAACACAGTATTCCAGGTGTGGTCTCACCAGTGACCTGTACAGTGTCAGAATGACGTCTTTCCTCCTAGAAGTGATCCCTCTGTTGATACAGCTCAGCATTTTATTTGGTTTGGTTGCTGCCCTACAGCAGTGCACTGAGTGTTTCATGTCACCCCTGACCAACACTCCAAGGTCCACTTCCTCCTCTGAGATGGTGACCTGTACTCGCCCCAGCCATAAGCTGGTCCTTAGGTTTCTGACTCCAAGGTGCATGACCTTGCACTTCTTAGCTTTGAATCCCAACTGCCAGATGCCTGAACATTTCTCCAGCATAGCCAGATCCTCCCGTAAATCCTGTCTTCCCTCTACTCTGTTCACCAACCCTCCCACAGAGCTTAGTATCATCTGCAAAAAGGCAGACCTTATATGAAAAAGGATCCTGTTTTGTATGGCCCCAGTCCTTTTCTGTGAGAAAAAAAATCATTTTTCACATGGTGCCATCGTGTTCCCATTTCTTTCAAAGAAAAAGTTTCAAAACCCACAAAAATGACATCTTGCAGAGACACCAACACATGTATCTTGCTCATTGGGATGCTGTTAGGTGAATTCTGCACTTAACTGTTGGAAAAATGACCCCAAATGTTTTTTTTTTTACATTTTTAAATTCATTTTGATGATTCACTTCTGCCCTTTTCCTATGACCACATGAAAAAAAGAATCTGACCATATGAAAAAGGATGCCATCATAAGAAAAAAGGAATCTGGAAAAGAAACAAAGCCCAAATTATTTTTTCATATGAGTGCATCTGTATAAACAAAAAAGCTCTCAAAAAAAGGGTGCCTCTATATGAAAAAAGAATTTGGACTTAGGTTTTCTTTTCACGTTCTTTTTCATATGAAATGATCATTTTTCATGTTTTCTTCATTCATATGAAAAATGATTCCTTTATATGAAAAAAGAATTTGAACATAGTTTTTTTTTTCCCTGATTCTTTTTTTTTTTTTTTTTGTACGAAGGCATCCTTTTTTTATGGGTGTTTTGTTTCATAGGGAAAAGGATTGCTTCATACAAAAACGATTTTAGACTTAGTTCCTCCCCTCCACACTTGAAATTCAACAAACCATAACTCCCTCAATATTTGTACTTAAGGGACAAACTATATATCAAAACAAAGGTCTTAAAGAGCGCTTCAAAACTATCACATATACCCAGCCCCCAAAGATTTAGAGGCAATATTTACTAAAGAATAAAATATGCAAATTACCATAGTATAACACTAGAACTTCAACAAGCCATGACTTACTCAGCTTTTAGACTTCAGGGAAAATCTATATATCAAAACAAAAGACATAATGAATACTACAACAACAGCAACACATATTCCACATCAAACATTTAGAGACAATATAAAAAAGCATAACAAATAAAAAATGCGAACTCCCAGAGGGTAACATTGGAAGTTTAGCAAACTATACAATCAGGGGAAAAAATGGATGTTTTGCCTCAAATGGAAGTGAGCCCTGCACTTACACAGGGACATAGATGTATGCATCTATGGAGGGATGGAAGTGCAGGGCCCATAGGGCCCTGTGCTCCCACATGCAAATGAGAACACGATTACACTATCTCAAAAAGTAAGGAAATTCATTGCAAAAAACTTTGTTAATGAGCTACTCAGGGTTAAATTGACAAAAGTAGAGAAATATGGCATTAGGGTTTCTAACCCTAAAACCCCACCTCCACCCTCCAGGCAGCAAAAGGAAAAAGCATTTCTGCTTCACCTCTCCTGTGTCTTCGCAAATCAGGCATGTGGTGTGTCTTGGGGTTGTCAACCATAATGCTCACCCCATTCTCATATGTTCTACGCATCTCAGCTTCTTTAATGATGGAATGTAGTGAGTGTTAGGGTTGACAACCCCAAGGTACACCCCATGCCTGATTTGTGAAGACACAAGAGAGGTGAAACAGTAATGCTTTTTCCTGCTGCTGCCTGGAAGGGGGGTGGAGTGTTCAGATTGGAAAGTCTTACAAAACATTTTTATAATATTGATACACTTGTAACACTATCAGCATTCAAAAGGTGTGTCAGATGTACAAATGATCCCATGTGTGGGTTGACATCAAAACTGCCATTCAAACCTGGGTACTTGCATGCTGCAATAAAAAGGTACCATTCTGGGGCTAGCACTTTATACCCTGCATTTGTTTTTTACTTGCAATTTATGTCCCCTTCTGTCTCCCCATCTGCACCTTCCCTTAGGGACTCCAAATGCTACCTGGCAGTGCACTGGTGGACCCACCACCACCAAGGATAACCCCTTGGGTGGGATAGGAGGGGGATCCCCAGGTTTCCCCCGGCCAATGTCCAATATGTCAGGCATTCCAACCATGCCTGCCAGGTGCAGCGGCCCATCTTCTGGTGCAGACATGGGTTCTTTCAGTGTTTCTAGTGCCTCCCCCTAGATAACAGTATGCTGGGAGGTCCAAGGAGGTGAGGAAATGCAGAGACATGCCTCCACTTTGGACCTGAGCCACCACCTAGCCCTCTCTGCTCAGTTCTGCTTCCCAGACTTCCACCACCACCTGTGGTCACCCAGGTGATGGTATAGCAATGGGGCATGAAGCCTACCCTCCCTGGAGAAGGTGAGTAGCCCATTTGGTTCTCAATCCTTCTCCCCCCAACTGGCCCTCCAGCCAACAAGGCTCACTACCCAACCTGGGTCGCTTGCGTCACAAGTGGTATAGTAGAACTACTGCTGCACCGGTGGGCCAGCCTACCCTGAAAATTTCAATTCATAATTACAAACCATCTGGACTGTAGTCCCCAGACTGTACATGCAAACTTTCATGCATTTCTGCTGAATGGAAGCAGAGCTATTAAGGTGCAAAGTTAGGGGTTTAACATTAAACAGCTTGCTCAGCCCTAACTTCAGTGGCACTACTGTGCTACTACAATACTGTATGTAGCTATACAGTGGTAGTTGTGCAAAAGTTGACCAGTAGCATGGTATACTGAGCAGTGCACAAGCACAGTGCACATTGAATAACATGAATAGCGGTACCATACAATGGTGTGCACTGCATGGTACCAGTCAACTTTTGCGTGACTACCACTGTATATACTGCACATAAATAAATTAATAGTTTTGCCCCCTATTCACCAGACATGCATGGAATTTTGTATGCAGTCTGGGGGCAAGGTGCCTTGACTTGTTAAGTTTTGTCCCAGATGGATTTGAAGATTCCAAGATCCAGATAATGTGGTTTAAGGAAAAAACTGTTTTTGTTTGTGTGTTTTTTTTGTCATCTCCTACATCTCAGATGGTTTGGAATTTTGGTCTGAAAATTTCAGGTTAGAAAGGGCTCATCTAAGAATGGTGCCTTTCATTGGTCTGGTGAAAAATTGTTAATCCATTCCCAAATTATAAGGATTTAAAATTTTAGTTCTGAGTATGCTCAGTAGGGTATCAAACGTCTATCCAAAAGACCCTACTGACCATTACAGATGTGTAAAGTGGGCATAATTCACTCTGCATAGTAATTTGTGAATTTGTGGCATTTTGTGAATTACTCCACCAGGTGAATTCCGTACTTTGCAGAGAAAATAAACGTTGCCATCAAGTGCAAAGTAAAATTTCAGCATGGTGCAAGCCACAAATGTGAAAACTGAGAGCATGGCGAAAGTGCAACTTCATTGATGAAGTTTGCCCCTACAAGTGAAGTTTGCACTGTATTGTGGGATTGGAGATCACTTGTTATTAAACAAAGGTCACATGTTGCTGAACAGCCTACAGAAAGCTGAGGGGACCGTTCTTCAGTGCAGTGTTCAGAGAATGAGCAAAGAGGATACATCAGTGTGTGTAATTCTGTGCTTGATCCTGAAAACAAATCTTTATATTTGTTTATAAACATTTATCAACCTTATATGCTCTGGGCCAGATTTTCAAAGGCATGAGATTGATGCAAGGTGCTTGCATCAAACAGGTCTAATGCAAGGGCACCTTGCACCAAGGGCTGCGCCAAGTGGGAATTTGAAAGTCAGCCTGCATCACCCAGCAGGCTGCCTGCTCCAAAGTGTGCTGGCACCATCCTGGCACTACGAAGGTGGCTGTGGCACAACACTGGGGGCTTGCAGCAGACCCAGACTGCCACAGCCCTCAGATCCAGAATTTGAAAGAACTCCCCAGGAGCCAAGTGCCAAGTACCCTTAGATCAGCAAGGGGCAGGTCTAAGGGGACTTAGATGGCATCTGGGGGGTCGTGCTGTATGTGCCACCATGTGGCCCACCCCATCCATCCCTGGTGGGTGATCCCTGGTGGTCCGGTGGTCCCCTCCTCACCCAATCACAGTCCCGACACCCACATCCATGCATCCTGCCAACCCCCCCACCCATCTCAGCACTCCCACCCTCTCCCATATCCTGATCCAGTGACCAGCACAGCCCTCCACACACCTCCATGGCTGGCCACTGCATGAGCCGTTGGTGCGTGTATTGTATACATTATACAGTACATGCATGGACTGCCCATTTGGTGGCCAGCCAGGGTGGCACGTGGAGGGCTGTCCGGATCCAGGTGCGGGGAGGGGGTGGTGCTGAGATGGCAGGGGGACACAGCCTACTTGTGGTACTGAGACTGTTATGCACTTGGTGCCGCTGGTGTGGTGGTGTTGGGGGGGCAGTGCCTGGTTGCCAGACCCTGTCCATGGGTGCTGCAGACTCCACACAGCCATTGCAGCATTTCAGGTCGGTGCGCCATATGTCAGGCACAGCACCCCCTTTGCCACAGGCCACTGGACTTAGGCGCCGGGACCCAGAGAAACAGAAATTTGGGCACAGAGTCCCGGGCACACCGCACTCAGTGCAAGCTGCCATTGTTGCAGCTTGTGCCGGGGCTTTTAAAATTCAGCCCCCTTACTTTAGAGTTAATTTAGAGTGCAGTTTTGTAGATTTGTGTTCAGTTTAGTACTCTTTTAGTTTTACTTATGTTTGATTCAGTGTGTGTGGGGAGGGAGGGAATGTTTGGAAGTGAGCCTTTGTTTGTAATCCCCCCTCCCTGAGTGTTTAGCAAGCAATCCTCTTAACCCCTTACATTTTTGTAATCCCTGTGGTGTTAAAAGACAAAAAAAGCCATCCTGGTGGCGCTGAGGGTTGAGGCACTGGATGCCTTACCTCGCGCCATGCCAGCGACCCAGGTTCGGGAGTGAGCTTGGGCTGCTGGGGGTCGGCAGGGGAGGGACTGGATCAAGCATCCTATGGACTGCTTTGTTCTCCCAGGGTGGGTCTGGGTACAGTGTCCGGCATAAGTCTGACACCTAGCGGAGGCTGGGTATCAGCACGTCTGGCCTGGTTGAATGAGGTGGTAGGCAGGGCAGCCAGTGGGCATGTGCGCAGGGAGCCCTTTTTGGCATTGCATGCCCTGCCTCCAACAGAACATGGAAAAATGGGAGTGCCCAGCTGTTACAGCTTGATGGCCATCCACAATGTCCTGCACCACTGCAAGGGACCATTGTGAGTGGATCCGATGTGTGGGGGGGAGTTGAACGACCCCGGCCGCCCCCGCCAATGGGGTAAGCCATGGAGTAATCGGTGGTTGCCCTCAGTAGGAAGATGGTGCAGGTCAGACAGCAGCTGGATCACAGGGGATACAAGGACGATGAGGCTGGCTGGGACCCCCCCTGTTCTGGTGGTAGTTGAGGTGGATGTTAAAGATCCCATGGCACTTCTTGAAAAGAGCAGGGGAATTTCCTCGGTGCAATGGCCAAATTTCCTCCATTCATGAAAAATACCATCAACAGCCTAATCTGGTTCAAGGTCAGTTGGCATTCATCTGTATCCCCCTCCCCCTGGGTCGTGCCTGAAAATAGGCAAAACAGGCAGGATTTGTCTAGTGCACTTACCCTGTCAACAAAAAACTAAAAAAAAAAATAAAGAAAAAAATAAAAGTTTGTGTTGACCTTGACTGCTTGTTTTAGTAAATATCCCTGTCTGCAGTAGATTTGTGTTCCACTTCATTCTGTCTTTGTTTGTAAGCCACTCTCCCCCTCCCCCCGCTGTCCATAACTGCATTCTGGTGTGTTATATCGTGAATACCCTTGTTAGCCCAGTGTTGTTGTAGTAGTGATCAGTGCTTGTCAGCTAGCTCAAATGAAACCTGTACCCCCCCACATCCCTAAATGTGTTCTTGATTGATCTTGAGGTGTGGTATAGTTAATGCCCTTGGTATCCCACCCTGTGTTGTAGTATTGCTCTGTGTGCAAAAGAAACCTTAATAAACCTTCATAAATTAACCCTCCCAGCTTAGCCAACTTGTCATTATACTCCTTGTTCTGTTAAAAAGAGGCAAAAAAAAAACTGTGTGTTATACAAAGTACCCCTCTTACCCTGCAACCTTTTGTTGCAAATCCTGTAACTTTTTCAGGTAGCAAAACATTATAAGGGAAGAAGAATGCTTGGTAAGAGAATCAATAAGGGGAGAGGTGTGAGTGAGGCAGGAAAAAATTCAAAATCTCAGGGAGAAAAGTGATGCTAAGGAAACTGTTAAGAAAGCAATGTCTTCAGATGTGGTGGTGTCAGTGCCAACTTCTATTGGCTCTGGGACTGTGGCTAGTACAAATAGTGAAGGATTAGTCTGCACTGGCTTTCCTGTAGCAACATTTTTCTTGGCAACCTCTGTGGCAGCCATGGTGGTGGGTGATGTAATGTTAGGTGGCAAGAGTTGAAGCAGTCGCACCAACAGACCAATAACAGTGGTGCAGGAAGAGAAGGGGAAGCATGTTGCTGTCTCTGTTGCTGCTTGTGGTGGTGGTGTTGTTCATCCTGATACTGTGGATTCAGTGATTGAGGGCAAGGCTGGGAAGCTACAAAACATGGGTCAGACCCCAGTGTTATTGATAACAAAATGACCATAGAGCTTGTTGACATTGAGATTCAGGAGGTTGAGGACCAGGAGAAGAACATTAGTGGCTGTCAAGAGGATGATGGTGGTGATAATGATGATGTGTTGGTTCCCATATGGGAGCCAGAAAAGAAGAATCAGAAAAGTGGTGACAGTGCAGGGGGTGTTGGGTGCAGTATTGATTTAACGACAGAAGCTCACCCCAAAGCTCCTCTCCTTAATATTCTTGATATCATGAGACAATCTAAAAAAAACAGTATTCTCCTCCTCAGCCAATTCCCTTCCACTGTCCCAGTCCAGGCAGCATGACAAAAAAAGGCCTATAAAATCTCTTGTTTGAAACTTCTATCTACTGGACCCAGATGATGAAATGGTGGCTATATGTTAGCTCTATCATGCATGGGTCTGTAGGGGGGAGAAGTGCAGCCACCTAGGCACTGGCAGACAGCACATGCACCCAAAGAACAGGGACCTCCTCCACTGGCTTAAACAACAGAAGGAAATAGGTGCAGGGCATCCACCTTATGTTGCATATTTTACCACATATCCGCCTTATGTGCTGTGCTGTCTTGCACACACCCACTTAGTGCTGTGCTCAATCCCACTCACCCACTTCATGTTGCACTGTCGCACACACCATCCTCATATTGTGCTGTTTCCTCCACCTCATCTTGTAATGTGCTTTCTCTTGTACACAGCTACCATGTGTTGTCCACTTACCTTCCTACCCCATGTTGCACTACCTTGCCCAAACATACACAGTCCCATGCACTCCTCTTGCTGCTCTTACACAAACCTGACCTGTATTGTGCTACCTTGCACATACCCCCACTGTGTTGTGTTCTCTGATACCTTCTTCATGTTGTGGTCTATCTTTTGCACTCACCTTATATGCTTTTCTCAACCACACCAGACTTACGTTGCACTCTTTTGTGCCTTGGCCAACATCAGTGGCATAGGAAATTCCCATAGGGCCTGGGATCAAGGGTATGTTAAAGGACCCCACCTCCCGGCCCCCCTTGGCCCTCCTCCATGTTTTGAGGTCTAAGAGTGTGCTAAGTTTATGTTAACCAGTGTGGACAAATCATAAATGAACTAAAATTTCTGTTTCCGAGCCTTTTGATCAGCAAACGCGTCAATTGTGTTGGATACATCAATGTTTCTTGCTTTTTCATTCTCTACTGAAAGAACTGCCAAGAAAGATAGTTGATCCTGCCTCATTGTAGTACAGAGATCATTTTTTATAAGTCTTAACTTCGAAAAAGACCATTCAGCGGTAGAAACAGTTACAGAAATTGTTAGAAACAGCAGACATGCAGTGCAAACATCAGGAAAACTGGATAAAAGAGCATTTGTTTTCAACAATCAGCAGTGTTGCTAGCTCTTTCACAGTGGATATTTTCTTTATTTCAGAGATCAAGCATGATTGTAATGAAATCAAGTCAGCTGCAAAATTAAGAGACAAGTCTGCAGAGTATCTTTCAGCCAAAGCCACTCCAGCAGAATGAAGTTCTTCATTAGAAGAATGTATAATAAATTTCAGAGTGACACAACGGAAGTCATGCACAATTTCTTTCAAGCTTTCGAACCGACGGTCAAGCTGTGTTATTATTATGTCAACACTGGCATAAAAAACATGTACTTTGAAACGACTTTTTGGATCCGTTAATTGCTGATCAGCTGATAACTCATCAAAATGACGTTTAGCTTTTGTTGCTCGCTTAGACTCAAATTTTCTGTCACTCCCCATGTTTGAGCAACTGTGACCGCTGACTCTCTGATACTGGCAAAACTATTCCTAAGATTTTTCATCACTTTGTATGTATTCTCTAACATCTCTGCAGCTTTGCCTAGGTCTTGTGTTTCACATTGTAATAATTTTGAAACAGCATTTATTGTTTCAAGAACTTTAGTCTGAAACACAATCATCAAAACCACATTGAAGCTTTCCAACTGTTTTCGTAAAGATGATGCTTCACCTCTCTCATTGGGCTTATCTGTCTTGAGAATGATTTCAGACAAGACTTTGAGTATATCTCTGTATCTGTATCTTAAAGCAATCAAAGACTCATAGCGTGAAGACCAACGAGTTGCACAAAGTCTTTTTAAGGTTAAGTCTGACTCGCTAACAAATGATTTCAGCAAAGCCCATCGATGAATGCTGTGTCCAAAAAAAGTATATAACCGCTCAACTAAGTCATAGAAGTTATGAAGTTCAGTGATCGTACGTACAGAATCGTTTAACAATAGATTCAGATTATGAGTGGTACAATGTACATATCTAGCATTGGGTTATATCTCAGCAAGTCTTGCTTGCACTCCAGAGTAGATTCCGCTCATATTCAAAGCACCATCATATCCCTGACCTCGTAGTCCTAATAGTTCTAGACCTTTATCTTCAATGCATTTAATAATATCCTGTTCCAGCTGAGCACTTGATTGACCCGTTACTTCATAAAAGCCCAGGAAACTCTCATTGATATTTATTTTGGCAGGATTGCCTTTTTCTTCATTTTCTATAGTAATGTAGTGCAAAACTTAACTTAGCTGGTCGACTTATGATAAGTCTTGTGTTGTGTCCATTATTACTGAATAAAATGGAACTTTCTTAATGTCATTAACAATTCTTTCCTTAACCTGGTCTGCCAGTAACTGTATGACTTCATTTTGAACTTGTGGGCTCAGGTATGTTGTGGAGCCTTTGGGCTTCCTTGAGAGTTCTTCAAGAATGGGATCATATTTTGCCAACAGTTGGATAATGGACAAAAAGTTGCCACAGTTTCCTTCAGCAATAATCTCTCTGTGCCCTCAAAATGGAAGATTAGACACAGCTAATGTAAGAGTAACATTTACAATACGATGAAGGATCTGTCTCCAAAAGCTAGCCTCTCTTCTTATGTTTGACTCCATTTCCTCATCGATGGTACTATGCAAGCACCACTGATCATATATTAAGCAAGCTTCTAAATGGCAGTTAGATGTTTTGTGTCTTGCTATGTCTCGAGAAATGTGGTGCAAGTCTCTAGTTCCACTTATCCATGTCGAATCTTCAGAGATTTTTTTTCGATCCCCAAACAGCCAACAGGGTTGGTAGTAGCATTTGTCTAGCACAGGAGAATAGCACAGACACGTCCGTTTAAGTTTAAATCCTGCCTTTGTGACTGTTTGATAGTATGATGCTGAAAAGCAGTGGTTAGTCATACAGTCACGTGGAAATGGTGCCTCAGGTTGACAAGGGCCATAAGTAATAATAAAACGCTTTTGATCTGATGTTAATGTTTCTGTGAAATTTGCCCTGTCAGTTGGATTTTCACCAAGAAGTTCAGTTTCAACTTCTTCAGAACTGCTAGTGGTAGTTGAAGAGCTATTAGGGTTTTCATTCTGAAAAAAGTCTTCTGCTTGAGGTTTGTTGTTCTTGTTTGGGTCAGTTGTGACGCTCTTGTTAGAGCTGGATGGTTGTTCATTAATATGTCCAACAAGGTCACTACAGCTAATGCTCTCCACTACAGTTTTGTCATTGGTAGTTGGCACATCTTCTAAAGTAGTAGTAGCAGTCTTGAAAAACACATCAATTTTGGGCAATTTTGCAATTATCTCAGTAGCCTCCTTTTGCTTCTTCCACTTCACAGCTCCACTCAGTGACTTAGGCATGGACATTATGAACTATTTCTATCATGGTTTCACTCCTCAACACTTCCAAACTACTTGATCAATTCTATGTGGACAAATGTTGTTCCAATCAGGACTGTACTCAAACCTTGTATTACTTGTTGAACCAGTGTACACCGGTGGGAAGAATAACTAATTGTTAATCTAACTCACGGTAGTGTGTTATTCTGCTATTAGAAAAATTTTCCAAAAAGAAAAGTGTTCGAAGTGTACTAACTTTACTTTTTATCCCTTTTAGATATTTCCTTAAGACCTAAGGTCAAAACATAGATTTTAAAGGGGCACTGTCAACATTGGCCCTCATTTTCTAGCAAAATCTCACCAGTGTGTCTTTATGCAGATGTGTGCCAGACATGTCTCTAAATATAACAAAATTAATATTTCTTATACCATTTTTGTTTTTTGGCATAGTGTAGTAATTCAGCTGTCTGGACCGTAACTCAGCTGCCACTGGAAGCATAGTCATAGCAAGAGACTGTATCTGAAATGAGCGCTGGCATGAACTGCTACTTTTTAGTATGCCCATTGTACAAATTAGCTTATCCTGTGCACCTTGCTGTGTAAAACTGAGATTTCCATCTTATCAACAAAACCGAGCTCTAATAATTCTGATAAATATATTTTAGAGTCGAAGCTGAAATCCCATGCATGGGCAATAGCAGTAGGAGCATAAGATCCCGCGCATGTGCAGGAGTATCCCACTACTGCAAACATGTGGGATTTTGGCTCCAGCTTTAAAATATATTGATTAGTATTATCAGAGCTCAGTTTTGTTTAAAAGACAGAAATCTCAGTTTTACACTGCAAGGTGCACAGGATAACCTGATTTGTACAATGGGCATACTAAAAAAGTAGCAGTTCGTGCCAGCTGTCATTTCAGATGCGTGCTCTTGCTATGAATATGCTTCCAGTGGTGGCTGAGTTAGGGTCCAGATCACTCAAATAGTAAACTATGCTGAAAACCAAAAATGGGGTAAGAAATATTAATTTTGTTATATTTAGAGGCAATTCTGAGAACATGTCTGGCACAGATATGCATAAAGGCACACTGGTGAGGTTTTGCCAGAAAATGAGGGCCAAAGCTGGCAGTGCCCCTTTAAACTTTATTTTCTATTTTCAGCGTGCATTTAACATTACCATTTTTTAATGTTTTCCTCATTGACAGGGAGATTTATCTAAGAATGCTGGCTCATAATCAAAATGCATTATTCCACTCATTTAGCAGTGTTAGTGCCAGTACCACAGAATGGAATACTGACAGAAATAATTTCAGTGTAATGGTGTTTAGGCTAATAGGCTGTACATGAAAAGATGACATTGGAGATGGAATTAAGGGCAAAATGTGCCTATTCACACATGACACCAAGCTCAGTGGGAGAGTGGACACAGCTGAAGGGATACAAGACCTACAGGAAGATCTGGAAAAGCTAGGGAGGTTGTCTATGATCTGGCAGCTTGGCTTCAGTGCCAATAAATGCACAGTTAATATGCATACTGGAGTCAGGAATCCCAGGTCAGTCACAGAGTACTACTTGGTTGGAGTCCGAGTATCTGTATTAGAGGAGAAGAAGGACCTGGGAGTGATGATCACTTGTGACCTGAAGCACTTCACACAGTGGAAGAAAGCAGGAACAAAGGAAAACAAGATGATGGGATGCATATCTAGGAGGATCAGTAATAGGAGAGAGGAGGTTATACTGACTTTGTACAGGTCACTGGTAAGGCCGCATTTAGAGTATGGAGTTCAGCACTGATGCCCACACCTCAAAAAGGACATTAACCTGCTAGACAAGATCCAGAGGAGGGCTACAATGATGATAGCCAGTCAGCAGAGTAAGGCTTAGGAGGAGAGGTTGAGGACACTGAACATGTACTCTCTGGAAGATAGGGGAGAAAGAGAGAGAGAGAGAGAGAGAGGGGACATCATGATTCGGACCTTCAAGGATAAATAAGGTTGATAAGGAAAGTCTCTTTAAGCTTAGAAAATGGGCTTTTTATTTCCTGGCATCTGATTGGCTGGTACCCTTGCCAGGGGGCTACATTAATTTACAATAAATGCCCAAGAAATAAAAAGTACCAGCTGCAGTGCTGCTTCACCCACCAAAGTATCTTTCTGCCCAGCCTGCTTTCTCTTTGGCCAAAAGCACTAATTTGAAATTGAAATTGCTGCCACATTTTTGCCTCGCTTAGCGAGATAAAATGACCCCGTGCTCCATAGTTCAGCACCAGCTGCCTCATGAAACCCCACACAACCTCCCCTGAGCTCATTTCTGGCTTCACATTTCTTTTTTTAGTTTTTTCTTTTTTTTTTACAGTACAGTCTACTCCCATAACAAGTATTCTCCATAGCTCCACTCTCACAGAGCTGACCACGCTCGGTGCATCCCGTCCCACTGTCTCTCCATCTCTCTCAGTCTCTCAGAGCAAGCACACACATCCCTCTGAACTGCAATCGGCTAGTACATGGAGAGTCCCCACTTGCTAAATATCACAAATGTCACATTTTTGCTTGTTTTTAATTAAAAAAATATCTTACTGTGAAAGCCGTCAGGATTGGCTTTTCAAAGTATTAGTCCCAGTGCTGTGATCGTAAAGTAGGGTAAACCTCATCAGCTTCATGGCAGTGTCTTACTCATTCCCAGCATTGTTGCACTCACCACTGACACAGCATCAACATTCTCTTTACCTTGAATCCCCAGCTTTAGCCTCTTCTTATTCTTACTGAATGGACTACCCCCAAAATGCAGCCAATACTGAGAAGGGAAGGGAAGAGTGATCTTCCAGGTGCTACTGTGCCACAAGAATGACCACGATTGTAGGAGTAACGCACGGGGGGGGGTGCATCATACTTCACACAGTGACAGCATGGAGAGGGAGAGAAAAAAACAGAAAAGCAAAATTAATGCCTTAACATAAGAAAAAACTTACAGGGTTTTAACAGTTAAGTGAGTGTGCGTGTGTGGGTGGGCAGGTAACCATGACAATCAGCCCTAAAAGTATAAACTACGGAGGCTTGAGTAGGACAAAATTCCCTAGGTTTAAAAAAAGCATTCAAATACAGATGGAGAAACTATTTTATTACACAAATGTTAAACTACTAACTGTTTTAACATTTAAACATAAACATTTTTTTTTCACAAACATAAAATACAGTTGCCCATTTTCTAAGCACAATAATACCCTCCAGGGTGGGCAGTATTGGGCAATACTGGACCACCCGGGGCAATAAGGACCTCCGCCTGCGGTGTCTGGCCTCATTACACCCCTGGGTGGTCCGGTATTGCCCAATACTACCCATCCTGTCGGGTATGATTGCTTACTGAGTGGCGACCATAAAATGAGGGGCACATTCTTAAGTTGGATGGTGGAAACTCTCTTTAATGTCATAAATTATACTACTACTCTACTACTTGATCTGAGGAGCATACATAGAGGTTAATGGATGAAGACCAGTTAATAACAGCACTGTGTTCCCATCGAGAGGTTGTTGGCATGACAGCATAGTAAACCTCAGGAGTGAAGCATTAGGATGTCCAGATGGGAACAACACAGCGTTGTTATTAACTGGTGCCCATGATCCATATTGTGTCTTATGGTGTATGGTCACCAGTTAATTAACTAGATAGGACAACTATTCTAGTAGCCAGAATAAAGAATAGCACATCTGTATACAATAAAAGGACTTACTTACCTTGTCAAGTAATGAAGGTGAACGATGATGAAGTTTTCTCTTCCAGAAGGTCCTAAATGAAATAGGAAAAATGTATAGCTTGTAAGTTGCAATTTGCTCTGAAAGGCCGATGATAACTGGAAAGAAAAATATATTATGTAAACAAGCAAGTATTACATTTCTACTGATATCCTGTCTTGTCCTGATACATATACACACACACACACACACACACACTGTTTTGTTTTATATGTTCACATAGCACAGCACAGCAGGTAAGCTATTAAGGGATGCCTAGATAAGCTTAAAAAGGCCAGTGTGAGAGCTATAACAGAACTAAGGTCTCCCCTAGCTGGCATACCAGTCTGGTGCAGACAATATTCTCCCACAGGAAGGAGGCACCTGGGCCCCACTGACAATGTTGCACCTGACAGAAAAGGAAATTACCGTATGTATCAATAAATTTCTTCTTTCTGTAGTGCTCCACATTGTCAATGGGTAGTCATAACACAACTGTGTTCTTATAAGAAGCAGTACCCACCCAGAATAACCCCATGAGTTTTGGGGACGGGGGGGAGAAGACTATTGTCCCCTATGTCAACCATGCAGGAAAGGACTTTACTTGCTAGCTGCTGCCATGTGCAAGTGTCATGTGCAAAAAAAAAAAAAACCTCCATCATCTGAGCACTGAACATCCTTGGCTTAAAGGGAATAGCACATTAGTGCTAATTCGCAGCTGTTTATCAAGTTCTTATTCTCAGACACTATATGCGTTCTCCCAAAGTATCCACATTTAACTGTACCTAAATAAAAAGTTATAGGTAAACTGTATGGACGTTCAAGCAGTCTCTCCCAGCTGGCCCTCCAGCTCCTCGGCTCACTGAACCTCGGTCGCTGGCATCGTGGAGTGGAAATCCAACCACTGTCGGTGGGCCGGCTGCAAATTAATTTTTTTTTTATATATATTACTTTTTTGTTTCGGACAGGTAGAGTTATTAAATGTGGATCATCATTTAGGTGAATCACGCTTATTCATTTCTGAGAGTAAGTACTTTATAAACATCTGTCAGTTACAATTTTTTTTCCGTCTTACCTTTGCAACCAGTAGAGCACAGTATTTACCAGCCTAGAATTTTGAAAAGATGCTAGGATGAAATAATGAGTTTTTGATAGCTGACACAGTGAGCATTTCAGGACTATGATATTATATTTTTATAATGGCAATGTATTGGACCTTTTGTATTTACCGTAGTTTGAAATATGAATTGTTTTATCTGTTATGCTGGTTGTATGATGGCTGGCATGCTTTGTATTGTACTGTCATAATTGACACTTTAATAAAAATATTATGCAAAACAAAAAGAAATACTTTCATGTCTTGTTGTCCTCTTTGCACTTACTCACACAATAGGACCCCAACTGACCACCATACCACAGAATTGAGTCAATGCCATGGTGGAGCTGGTGGGTCAGAGTGGGTGGGCATGGGGGGTGACCACTAGGAAAGGTACATCTGTTGCATACACTGCAATGTGACTACTACATACGCACACACACACACACACACACACACACACACACATACACACACTGACAAAATAGAGGCAGTTCAGAGAAGGGCAACAAAAATAGTACATGTCATGAACTGCACAGCACCAGAAGCCCTACATTCAGAGGACGGATTTATTTATTTATTCAGCTTTTGTTGACCAGGTAAGAACACTAGACAAGACATTTGCCTATTTTCAGGTACGACCCGTGATAGTACAATGAAATACAAGTTCATACAGAGGACAACATGATACACGTTAGGCATTACACAGAATCAGGTACAGCCAAATGAACATAACACAAGCAGTCAGTTAAAGGACCTTAACATTTATTCAAGTGTGTAGAAAAGAACTTGAGAGAGGGAAGATATGATATATATAGATTTTCAAGTACCTAGGGAACTAAACAGGATACAGGTGGAGTTGGAAAGCACATTTCAGAGAAAATTCTGCTGGAAGGCTCAGGGGTAATGTTAAGAAGTACTTATTTACTGAAAGGGTGTGGTGGAGCCATAGACCAGCCTTCCAGCAGATGTGGTGGGTATGAAAACAATACAGGGTTTCAAGATTACATGAAATAGACATACAGGTACCCTAGAGATGTGCTGCAGGGCAGGACATCCGCAGACCAAATAGGATCTGGCTGGGTTTGCAGCAGTGAAGTGAGTAGGAAAATGGACAGACTACTAGATGGGCCATAGCTAGTCCTTTTATCTGTCAACAGATTCTACGGTTCTCTATGTTTCACTGTCACTGTGCCACTGCCACATGGAAGGTTGCAAGCTAGATTATAACTAGTGGTTCAGAATAATCATCCGAGTACTAGTAGTTTGCTAAACAAAAGAAAAAGGTAGGGAGGAAACTGCCCTGCAAATATGGATAACAATAAGTGCAGTTGTGTGGGTATACAGAAGATTTGTTTATATAGGCTATTATATATAATTGGCTCTTGGCAGTGTGTTCTTGATCAAATCAAGCTATTAACCAAACCTCCTTATTAGTGTGACTTAACAACATTACATTATGGGTTCAGCAGCCTAAGTACACACTTGGTGCTTGGCTGCAGACAAAAACCAGAAATAATCCCAAAAACCACTGACAAAAAAACTCCATCCAGAGCCAGCTAATGGTACTGATAGCATGCAGCACTATGCCAAGCAGCCACAAGCAATAAAATTCCTTAAAGAAACAGATCTCTATAAATATAACCACAACAACTGCACTCAAGATGCATTGAGAGGAATTCTGGGTGCCCTGGGAAAAGTTTAGACACTGGGGCCCAGGGCCTGCCAGCCTGGCCCCTATGCAGCTGCGCACAGTAGCATGCCAGACAGCCTGGTCCCATCTTTGGTGCTAGACCCCTGGAAAAATGTTCTCTGACCCTAGTGGCCCAGACTGCACTTGTACATTTGCAGGGCAGTTTCCTCCATACCTTTTAACATGAACCTACTCACTAGAGTACTCACTCAGATGGTTATCATAAACCCTGTCACACTGGTTCTAGTCTAGTCTCATATCTCCAGTCGACATCAGACTCAGCCTGTATAATCATTCTTGCAACCTTGACATTCCATGTGGCACGCCTTACACAATGAGCAGCAGTGCAACAATCTGGTGAAAACTTTAACCTATACAGATTTTCAACATTGGCATTTTTCCACACCTTCTTATGAAGAGTACAGCTGTCATTTTACATATCCTGGCCAAAATGTGTTTTCACACTTCCAACGCAGAATAGCATGGTCACTGTGTGAAATCAGTTTTCGGAACAGTTTGAGAAAATGACAGTGACACTGTTCGTGAGCAGAGGTCCTAAAATGCATATGTTGCAAATCTGGTGATAAAATGACTGTTACAAGCATGCGTTGTGCAGTTTTCACGCACCCTTGTAACTTCGCAAATCTACAACACTGGCATTTGTTCACATCTCCTTATGCACAGTAGAGCTGTCATTTTTCATATCCTGCCCAAAATGTGTTTTTGCACCTGTGGTGCATAATGGCATGGTCGCTGTGGGAAATCAACTTTTGGGACAGATTAATAAAATCACAGTGCCACTATTCAAGAGGGGAGGTCCCAAAATGCCTATGTTGAAAATGATGTGTCTCTTTATGAGAGGACTTCTGAAAAGGCAGCTCAGGTAGGTTGCACTAAGAGGAACTTTGTAAGTAGGACAAGGAAAGTAATGACACCGTTGTATAGGGCTTGCTTTATGTGAGGATGGAAGTTAAATACTACTGCTAGTTCTGGAATCCATACAGCAAGAAGGACATAAACTGGAGAGAGTCCAGAGAAGTGCAGCTATATTAATGAAAGCAGGAGACAGAAAGGAATACATGTACAAACTTCATGCTCTTAAACAGCAAGCGTAAAGTACTGTTTTTTAACATCCTGAGTAGTGGAGCTGTTAAATAGTTGGGCTCGGCTGGTGGTGTATTAGTCTGTATCTTACTATGAAATATCTCACCTCTTTCAAGTTAAATGTGCTGGTCCGTATTAGGGTAGGGTGGGGGGGTGAGGTTGGCATCAGTTCAGTACTTCACTGCCATTACTATTATGCATCTCTAACTTCTCTCCTGCACTACCAATGCCAGTGAGACAACATTCAGCATTGACAAATTCTTGTTTATATTTGCTATGTAGAGAAGCACATACATAGGGGAGTGAAAAAAAACTGGAATTGTAGTTGTTAAGAGGTCTAAACCTCACTTTCAGATTCTTGACAATATTGGGAATGCAAGTAATCACAAACACGTTGCATTAGAGTAATAAACAAGTTTATTACTACCAAAGGAATAAATCACAGTTGCCCTAAGCAGGTCTTACCAATACGAACCGGGAGCCAGTGCTAAGCGTTCCCTACACCTCGAGGTTTCTCTGTGGTCTCTTGGGGTCTCTCAGATCTCCGAGGTGTAAAGACTGTGCATTACATTATATACCTATGATAATTACTATGGTTACCAAAAGATAGAAACATTTCTAGTTACAGAGATGAGCCCTATTGGCTAAATTAGAGGTGGCTCCACGGTCCAAGATTTTATATTATATTAAAAGTTTATTGAATTTTAATACATAACACATCATAATCACATAGTACAAAATTAAATTGGTACATACTTTCGGCCCAATCATTAACTTGAAACTGGTTCCCTTTCTTTCCCCTCCAACCCCCCTCCCCAATCCCTTCTATCTTGTAATGAAAGGAAAACATACCCCCTTGGAAAACCCCACCTCCCTCCACCATCCCTCCCCTGGCTTGCATCTCCTGAGTGGTGGTTCATTCATATCCCATTTCTCCTACATTCATTGCCTTGTCTTGTCTGAAGAGAACAAAGAGTTAATAGCAGGGCCCAGATTTTGTTAAACTTATCCATTCTATTCGACAGGCTAGCTATCATTTTTTTTCCACACTAAGGTTGGCTAATAGTTCTTTCAGCCATTCGGCATATGATATGTCTTCGTTATCTTTCCAGTGCCTTAATACCAACTTCTTCACCGACATAGTTATTAATGCCATGTGATATTTGCAGGGTGTTATTGGGATACCCGAATAATCTCCTAGAAGACAGATTCTGTCTGTGAAAAGATTTTTTGTTGAATTTGCGTCCACAGGGAGGTTACTTTGGGACACAACCAGAAGATATGTAGCAAGTTAACGAAAATTAGTTTGCCAGCACCAGGTAAAACTAACAGAGTGCTTTGTCCAAGCCTGCCAAATAAGGTTGTGTGCTTACTGCCAAGTGAGATTATGTGCTAAAGTATGCACCGAAGGGAATCCACACCATGCCACATGTGCTTTCAAATCCAGCGTTCTTTATTTTTTCACACAACATATGAGGTACAAGTGCTCCCACTCTTCACAAGCTCCTTACAAACTGCAGGCTTACAGGCTGCCAACCTCCTCCATTACTCCATACACAGTGTCCTAATGCGTTCACACACCACCTGGTGCTTAATCATAGGAATGACACTTACAAAGATAATTCCATTAAATAGTATTGCATTTAAAGTGACAGTGCACCAAATTGAAAAGACTACCTAAAAATTCAACTTTAATTTTATGACTTTAAAACACATTATGAAATGGATTATCGCTCATTACTTTTACCACTATTACACTAGTGTCCACCATTGCTCTTCGCCATTGAGAGACATAGGAATCCACTGAGTATTATAGGTCTTGGTACCTAAAAGAAAAAAAGTTAAACAAATTAAAATCTGGTACTGACTACAATCAACTACATAACAGCTCATGATACATAGGCATAAACAACCCTGCACTTCTTATTTCTGTAAAAAAGGTTTTATATCAATCCTCTCATTAAGGCCAGGTTTTTCTGACTCTCCTAATGCAAAGATCCAGTATTGTTCTCTTTTAAGTAGTACATTGTCATGATTCCCTCCTCTGGGGCTTCTCATTGGTTTTTCTATACCTAGAAATGACCAACTGTGTTCCTTTACATTTTTCACTTTCAACATATGCGCTGCTAGAGCATTTTTCTGGTCCCCATAATTGATAGCCCTCAAGTGTTCACCCATTCTTTCTTTTAATTTCCCTTTTGTTTTACCAATATAGAAGCTTCCACATGTACAAGATGCCATATAGATTACCCCTTTAGTTGCGCAGGTTATATACATCCTCTCACTTTGGCTTCCCTATGTGTTTTAGGATTTGTAAAACTTTTTGTTTGTTTCAAAAAACTACAGAATTTACAATTACCACATTTGTCACAACCATCTTGTTGTTTTGGTAACCACATTCTGTCTTGTATTTGTCCCGGTTGTATTGAATGAACTAAAGTGTCTTTTAAACTTTTTCCCTTCCTATGTACTATCCTGGGCTTAATTTCATTGAGGTCCCTCAGGCCTGGGTCTAAACTCACTAAATGCCAGTTATTTTTGACAATGTTACTAATTTCATTAGACTGTGCATTGTAAGTACTGACAAAATTTATTCTCTGATCTTTTATTTTTCTAGATTTTTCTATTTCTTTTGTTATGACCTTTGACCTTTCCATTTGGCTAACCTCTTTTCTAGCTTGCACCACTAAACTTGTCGGATATTCCTTCTTTAAGTCTTGTCTCTAGTTCATTTGCTCTTCTTTCAAATGTAGAATCAGAACTACAATTTCTTTTTGTCTCATAAATTGTCCCTTGGGAATACCCGCTATGGTATGGTATGGATGACTGCTATCAGCTTGTAACAGTGTATTCCTATCGGTACTCTTTCTGTACAAATCTGTCTCAATTCCCCCTTTACCATCTTTCTGAACAATTAGATCTAAAAATTTAATTTGTTTGGTACTGAAAGTTAGGGAAAACCGTAAGTTGGAATCACTTATTTCAAGATATTTAATGAAATCAAAGAGTTCGTCCTCAGTTCCTGTCCAGATAATGAATATATCATCTATAAAGCGTTTATACAGGTCTATTCTATCCCTATATGGATTTTTGTCACTATTCCTGATAGACTCCTCTTCCCATTTTCCCAGGTACAGATTAGCAAAGTTAGGGGCGACAGTGGCCCCCTATCGCAGTTCCTTTTTTCTGTATATATTGACCATCTGAAAAGAAAAAGGTGTTACACTCTAATACAAACTTGGCAAACTGAGTCAACATTTCTGTGGGTGGGTCTTGTATTTCTCTGCCATTAAGATAGTATTCCAGGGCACCCAACCCACCTTCATGCGGTATATTTGAATACAAGGCTTTCACATCTAAAGTAACCAGCAAACTCGTTTCTTCAATGGCCACATTTTCTAATAGGTTAATCATGTCACCTGTATCTTTTATATATGAGGGTACTGCTTGAGCTAGAGGTTTTATATAGTGATCAATATACTGTGACAATGGTTCAGTTAAACTACCATTCCCTGAAACAATAGGCCAGCCTGGTGGATCTGGGAGACATTTGTGTATTTTAGGAAGGACGTAGAACCAAGCTTTCATGGGATACTGTACAGTTAAAATTAAAAAAGCATCTTTACTGAGCCAACCTTTCTCTTTTACATCTACAAGGTTTTTATCTATTTTGGCCTTAAATAGTGTGGTGGGGTCTGTGGACACCCTTTTATAGTAATCTTCATTGCTCAATTGTCTATTCACCTCCAAAACATATTTAATTGTGTCCATGACTACAACTGAACCCCCTTTGTCTGCTTTTTTTATTGTTATATTTTTATCATCACTTAATGTATCTAAAGCGGATTTTTCTACCCTACTTAGATTACTTCTAAGGGGTATATTTGTCTTTCCATACTGATTTTTATCTAGGTTCAGTAAGTCTCTTTCACAGCTTTTTACAAAAGTCTGTAATGCTGGAGTTAGAGGAGGACAAAAGGTGGATGGGGACTTGAACTTTTGAATAATTACATCTGTATTTCCAGTCTCTAGGCCTTCACTTACTCCCATTTCTATGGGTCTGATGTTCTCTTCTTCTCTTCTATTAAAAAAGGACTGCAAACTCAAATTCCTGGTAAATTTATGGCACTCAATTATTGTTTCAAACAGATTAAATCTACGTTGTTTTCAAACTGCCATCCACCTAGGGTAGAAAAATAAAAATATCCATATAGGGATAGAATAGACCTGTATAAACGCTTTATAGATGATATATTCATCATCTGGACAGGAACAGAGGACGAACTCTTTGATTTCATTAAATATCTTGAAATAAGTGATTCCAACTTACGGTTTTCCCTAACTTTCAGTACCAAACAAATTAATTTTTTAGATCTAATTGTTCAGAAATATCGTAAAGGGGGAATTGAGACAGATTTGTACAGAAAGAGTACCGATAGGAATACACTGTTACAAGCTGATAGCAGTCATCCATACCATACTGTAGCGGGTATTCTCAAGGGACAATTTATGAGACTAAAAAGAAATTGTAGTTCTGATTCTACATTTGAAAGAAGAGCAAATGAACTAGAGACAAGACTTAAAGAAAGGAAATACCCGACAAGTTTAGTGGTGCAAGCTAGAAAAGAGGTTAGCCAAATGGAAAGGTCAAAGGTCGTAACAAAAGAAAAAGAAAAATCTGGAAAAATAAAAGATCAGAGAATAAATTTTGTCAGTACTTACTATGTCTCTCAATGGCGAAGAGCAATGGTGGACACTAGTGTTATAGTGGTAAAAGTAGTGAACGATAATCCATTTCATTATGTGTTTTAAAGTCATAAAATTAAAGATGCATTGTTAGGTAGTCTTTTCAATTTGGTGCACTGTCACTTTAAATGCAATACTATTTAATGGGAATTATCTTTGTAAGTGTCATTCCTATGATTAAGCACCAGGTGGTGTGAAACGCGTTAGGACACTGCGAATGGAGTAATGGAGGAGGTTGGCAGCCTGTAAGCCTGCAGTTTGTAAGGAGCTTGTGAAGAGTGGGAGCACTTGTACCTCATATGTTGTGTGAAAACATAAAGAACGCTGGATTTGAAAGCACGTGTGGCATGGTGTGGATTCCCTTCGGTGCATACTTTAGCACATAATCTCACTTGGCAGTAAGCACACAACCTTATTTGGCAGGCTTGGACAAAGCACTCTGTTAGTTTTACCTGGTGCTGACAAACTAATTTTCGTTTATTTACATCTGCTTAACGCTGAGCACAGGACCCTGGTGCAGACCTTAACTTCTGCTCTCATATGTAGTAAGTTGCCTTCCCCTTGCGCACACCTTGTGCACCTAGCCAAAGAGGCAATATCAAGTTTAGCCATTTTTTGGGGGTGTAGTATATGTTGTGCAAAATTTGGAACTGTGTTAGCCGGAGTTTGTCCTGAACTTTAAATTTATGACACCCTTGCCAAAGTATTTCCCAATTAATGGGTATCTCGGGAAGGAGTTTCTCCCAATAATTTGATGGTCCAAAGGGTCTGCGTTGGATCCAATCATATAAGATATTGTAGATCTTTGATACTGCATGTGGAAGACCTATTACCTGCCCTAGATTAACCCCATAATTAGGGATCTTTGTTGGCTGAGACTTCACCCCAAAGATCCTAATGAGGGTATGACACAGTTGATAAACTTTTAAAATGTTAAAGACCAGGATTCCCAGCTTGTTTAATATTTCTGGTGATGAAAGCCATTCCCCTTTGGCTTCATTCCAGAAACATGTGAGTTTAGCCTCCCAGGCCTGCGGAAGCCAATGTGGAAGAAGAACCTTTCCTTCTATTTTAATGTTAGGGTTGCCTATCAACGGCTGTTCCAAATCTACACAATGATTATACTTCATGAAGCTGCACAGTTGGGAAATGGACTCTCTAGATGTTGCAATAAGTCAAGTTAAGCTGCTTTGAAGGCTTTTGAGTCTCACAAAAAGCAACGCCTCTGGGGAAAGCTTGTAGTGTCAGATTAGGGCTGATTCTATTTTTATCCAAAGGGGTTTATATTCATAGAGCTCTTCTGGATCCTTTGCTTTGATCCACCTTAGGTATTTATTTAAATGACTGGCCCAGTAATAAAGGCCTATATGTGGTACCCGAAGGCCACCTCTAAGTTTGGAGGCCTCTAGTTTATTGAACGCCAAGCGGGGCACTTTTCCGCCCAGATAAAGTTAGTGATAATGCTATGAACCTTCTTAAACCATGACTGAGGCAACCATATAGTCAAAAGACTCAGTGGGTAATACAGCCTAGGGAAACATTAATTTTAATGAGGTTAATTCTACCCCAGGTAGTTAATGGGGATGGGACCACCTCTTTAAGTCTTGGGTAATAACTTGCAATAATATATCTAAATTTTCCTTCTGCAACTGTGTGACATTTCTCGTAAGAACTATTCCTAAATATCTCATTGATTTTTTTCCCCAGGATAGGCCTAAAGTGTTAATTTCGTGCTTCAGCACTCTGATTTAGGGGGAAAACCACTGTCTTGTCTACATTCAATTTATAATTAGAGAACCTGCTGTATTCTTCAACAACTTCTAGCAGATGTGGAATGGATTTCCCGGGATTGGAAATTTGAAGTAAAGATCGTCATGAGGGCTTGAGACTTTGGCTTTAATGCCTTGCACGATGATCCCCTGGATTTCAGGCTTAGCACTTAATCTTCGAATGAGTGTTTCTAAGTACAGGTTAAAAAGTAGCGGGGATAGGGGGCAACCTCGTCTAGTGCCCGAGCACAAAGGAATTAATCCCGAGATACATCCATTACACATGACTCTGGCTGTGGAGGCCTTGTAAAGCGTTTGTATCCACTTCTGAAATTCAGAGGGAAAACCGAATGCATACAGCACTCTGAGGAGGAAAGTCCAATCCACTCTATCAAATGCCTTCTCAGCATCCAGGGACACCAAAGCCGCCGGGTATTTAGCATCCTTGGACACCGAAAAGACATGTGCCAGGGTACGCATGTGGTCATTAGCTGATCTCCCCTTCATAAAGCCTACCTGTTCTGCTCCAATTAATCCAGGAAGTACTCCATTGAGGCGGTCTGCCAACAACTTACTCAGGATTTTAATATCCTGATTAAGCAAAGATATGGGCCTGTAATTGGCCATGTGCACCTGATCTTTTCTGGGCTTTGGCAGCAGAATTATCAGCGCCTCAAACAGTGTATCATCTGTACTGTTACCTGCAAGTATTTGTTGAAACAACAGAAGGAAGAAAGGGGCTAGTTGTTTTGTGAATATTTTATAAAAGTTTGACGAAAAGCCATCTGGCCCAGGGGACTTATCTAAGGGGAGGCTATCTATTGCTGTTAGGATCTCCTCTTCTGTTATGGGATTACACAGAGCAACTTGCTGAATTTCTGAGAGAGAAGGCAGATGGGACTCGGCTAGGTAGGAGTCCATTACTTTGAGCGGGGGGGGATTAGTCCTTGGGCTGTATAATCTATGAAAAAAGTTCTGGAATTCTGTAGTAATATCTTTTTGGTTATTTATTAGCGTTCCATCGGAGGACCAGATAGAGGCAATGAACCTAGCTGACTCTTGCTGTTTGATTTGGGTAGCTAGAAAGTGACCTGCCTTTTCCTCTTGGTCAATATAAGTAGATTTCGATTTCAGAATTTGAAATTCTGCTTTCTCCCTCAGCAGATCTAAATAGGAGTCCCTTAATTTTATAAGCTCTAGCTGGGTTTGCTCCGAAGTAGAAGGGGACATATTCTTTTCTATTAATCTTATCTGGTTAAGGAGGTGTATTAATTTCTGCTTTCTTGTTTTTTTCCTCTTTGATGCAATTCCAATTAGGACTCCTCTCAGGTAGGCCTTTAAGGTACCCCATTCCATATCAGGTTTTCTGGTGGTATTAAGGTTCGCAGATATAAATTGTGAGATATGGTTGCTAACAATTTGTACCACTTTTGGGTCCTTTAAAATTTGGTTATTGATTTTCCAGCACCCGTCTGCTTTTGAAAGTTTAGCTAGACAAAGCTGACATGTAACAAGAGAATGGTCTGATGGAGGTCCAGGTTGTATGGTTGATTCTATTACTCCCGGAAGAAATTGCTGGGAGATCATAATGTAATCAATTCTAGAGGACATTTTATGGACTGATGATGTGAATGTGTAGCACCTTTCTAGTGGGTGTAACGTACACCATACATCACATAACCCTATTTTGTCCCACATATCTCTTAATGCCCTTTGGGCTGGGGAGAGCCCTCTGAATCTATTACTTGTACGGTCCATGTTAGGGTCGAATACTAGATTTAAATCACCTCCCAGAATCATAGGGACTGCCAGAAAAAAGGGGTTAAAATGTTAATTAACTCCATGTAAAAACTAGGGGAGTCAGCATTTGGCCCGTATATGCTTCCGAGCAGTACCTCAGTGGTGTATATTTTCCCTTGAACTAATACATATCTCCCATGGTCATCTCTGATGATATTAGTTGGTGTGAATGGAACATTGTGTTTTATCCAAATCATTACCCCACAGCTTTGTGTAGCACCCTCAGCCACAAACACTTGTCCTATTTGCTGCCTTTTCATTTGGGGTTCCTCAGAAACCATCAAGTGGGATTCTTGAATAAAGGTGATATCTGACCTTAATAACTGCAAGTGCTTTCGAACTTGGTATTGTTTTACCTTTTGCCTGATTCCTTTAACGTTCCATGTGGAAAACATTAAATTACTAATCATTACCTATATATTCATATCTGTATACCACTTTAGGCCCTTGTTCTGCAGGGCTTAATCTTGTCCCAGTCTTAGAAGATACGCTCGAGCAAGTCAGTCCCTCTCCCAAGTCTCCCTCCCACCCCCACTCCTTAAACCCAACCTCTGAATAGGCATATTCTGGTACTATCATTAAATGATTTACCCTATTTACCCCACCTCCCTCCCACCCTCATAGCTACGAACAACGATCCGCAGTACACCTCTTTGAAGCTCTACTTTCCCAGCACCCCGACCCAACCACAATCCCTCCGTATTTCACTTTTCATGCCACACTTTATCTAAGATAATTTTTGAAATTCCAAACCAAGCATTTTCATTGGACCTTCTTTAACTATTCAGTGTTCTTTAATTCTCTCTATCCTAAACTACAATCTTAACATCTAGCAGTAATTTCTGAATTACTACATTTATATATAGATCCTATAAAACATTTGTTGGGCAATTCGATTCCTGCACAAATCTTGCTAGCCTTGATTATTCTATTCAATGTTCAATATTGAGTGTGGCCTTATCTGAATGCCCATGCCCCAGGTATTGATTACTCTGTACTAAGTCCAAAAGTAAATACAAAAAATCTCTAATAATCCTCCATAAGTTTACTATCCTTCAAAATACACTGATTAGGAAGTCTTTCCCCTATATATCTATCAAAATTAAAGCTACCATCCTTCTCCTTACTATTGGTTCATTTGCCTCTGTCTTTATGTCATTGCCCCTTATATCTTCTCCCCTTGTAGTTATGCATCTAATGCATTAGATAAACAATGAGATTGCCAAATTGGGGGGGGCACCTGCTACATGTCCAATGCACTTGATATCGCAGTGCTGTTCACTAGGAGAAGGAGGAGAAAGAGAGAAAAATAAAACAGTCTTTTAAACCACGTCCTGGGGTTATGGCTAACTGCCATTGATGGTGCCTGGAATGAAATCCATTTGATCGAAAAAATCATTCACATGACTTCTTATCATGTAGGCAGCCGCACTCTTCACATCACTAATATTGAAGTGTCAGCTTCCATTCTATCTGTCTTGGTATTTCTGGCAGTATGGAAGGCTTCAGGAGCCCTGTAGTGGCATTTGTGCTGAAGTCATTTCGGTAATCAGGACTACTTTCTTGAGGGATTCACTGTATATGCGAGCTGCCCTAGGAGATGAAAAAAGGGAAGAAGGCAAACATTGAGAACAGGGGATGCCTGTTATTCAAGAATAAGGTAGGGCTCCAAATCCATCGTAGATCTTGCTGACATTCACGGATTGTTCGTGGCCCATTTCCCAGGTTGAGGTAGGACTTAAGGGGCCATCTCTCTAATTTTGCTTTTCTGGAGGAGCCTTCATTTTATTGCTCGTCACTCGCGCTGCCAGGTCTGCGCGCTGAGTGCCTACAGTGCTTTTGTAACTTGCATTCAACGGGATTAACAGGGCTTTACATTAGGGGTAGCATTTATTGCACTATTCCCCCTTTTTTTTTTCTTTTGCTTCTTCCGGAGTTAACTGTGCCCTGATACCCAGCATCTTAAACTTCTTTGAAGAGATTGGGGAAGGCAACTCTGAGTCCTTTAGTAGCATCGTCTGGCTCTTCGTAGTTCACCCATGGTCCGGCTACCATTACCCCTAGTTTCACGGGGTATCTCATCCGGTACCTCACACTGGCCGCTATTAGCTTGGTTACTAGTGGGTGAAATGAAGCCCTTTTCTGCCTAACGGATGCAGGAAGATCTTGTGTGACTCTAATTTTACAGCCTTCCCACTGCACCACCTGCAGCTCTCTAACTTTGGCAAAAAAATGTTGTCGCTCCAAATAATTCAAAAACTTGAATATTAAGGGGCGGGAGGGGGGCTTCAGCTGGCGGCTTCGGGTTAAGAGATCTATGTGCCCTCTCTATTATGTACTGCTGCCCAAAGGGTGAGGGGCCCGCTATTTTTTCCACCAGTTTTTGCGTAAACAGTATTACATCAGCCCCCTCTTCATTTTCTGGGAGACCTATGAGGACCGCATTATTTCTACGACTGTGGCCCTCCAGGTCTTCAATCTTTGTTTCCATTTTTATTAACTTTTGGTGAATGGCTACAATTTCGGGTTCTGCCTTTTCAATTATTTTTTCAGTCGACTGGATTCGGGCTTCATTATCCGTTGTGCGTCGTTGTACGTCTTCCAGAGCTTGCACTACACTCTTAATTTCGGTTTTCATTTCGTTAATACTGTCTTTAAATGGAGCAAACTCCTGTAAAAATTGCTGCAAGGTAAAGGGTTGTTGCTGTTCCTCCTCCATCGTTCCAGAAGCAGGACCTTCGGCACTACTTGAGACCCTGGATTTTTTGGGGGCCTTTTCCGGTGTCACAGGTGGGGTGTATTTAGATGTGTTTCTTCTTTTTGTTACCTCCATATGTATTCTCAGTCTTTCTCTTTTATTTCGTCTCTTTCTCTGGTGTTGTTAGAGATGGTTTGGCAGGTTTTAAAGGTTGTTGACAGTGAAAATATCGACTTTGATTGAGTCGGGAGGCTGGAGCTGTGCTGGAGAGTTGCTAGCTGACAAACTGCATCACGTGACCTCCACGGTCCAAGATAACATTATACAATTCTGTAAAGTCATCAGTTTGAGAACAAAAGAGTTCTTATACAGAGCCTTACATAACTAAGTGTAGTAGTACGAATCACCAAAAGATGGCAATGCCGTCTTACATATTATAATTACTTCAAGGACACAGTTCTCTTGGCATCTAATAAGTGAGAAATAGACAGAAAATACATGGTAAAATATATGTGTATTAGCAAGCAAAGTGGATTACAACAATATGAATTCATGTCCTGACATCTACTCTTATACGGTAGATGCCCTTAGTCCTAAATATTAGTATGACCTATATCTAAGCATTAGCTGTCTACGGTGTACCTCTGAGGGTACCAATTAGGATGCAGAGACCTCGTGTAACAATTCCCCCCCTTGTTGCCTCCAAGAGCAACACAGGCAAATGTCTAGGGAAAGGACAGGAGCAGTGGTCATTTACAATCCCGACACACGAGCCTTGTAAAGGAACTCAAGCTGCTCACGGTGTTGGAGTAGTGTACACCATAGGCAGCAAAGCATAATAATCAAAGTGAAAATTAAAAATGCTTGTATAGTAACAAAACCTTTAAAAGCAATCTCTAGCCAGGTGTTAGTTAAGGCGTTATTCATATCTCCATCATTAATCAAGTCAAGAACAGCATCATTCGCTTTGGTCATACTATTGCTGATGTGGGTGGGGTGTGTGTCTTTCCTGTCTAAAAGTGATTTTAGTGTAAGTGTGAGTGGGTCTATGTGTACGTTAAAGTATGGCAAGTATTCTGACAGTGTGAGTAGATAATCTGGGTTACCATCAATGATATCTGCATCCATAAGGGGGACGGGGGTTATAACAGTATGTCCAATAACGGTCTTCTGGTGGGGGACAAAACAGAAATTGGGGTAATCAATAGCACAAGTAACAGAACCATATGTGTAGGTCTTATAGTTTGTAACAATGCAGTATTCACCATCAGAATTGTACTGTGAGTGCACAGTAGGCAGTGTCCACTTTTGCAACTGGACAGGGCAGGTGTAGGTCATTTTCGAAATCCGTGTTGACAGGCGATGAACCTCCTCATGATAAGATTGGTAGAGCTTATCCGGAGCCAAAGTTGAGTCAAAAGAGTTGGTGCCATTCAAAGTGATGTCATCATCCATGGTGAAAGTCCAATCAATGCTGTCTGGAGAGTAACCACAAACAGGCCATATAACATCAAACACATCACATCGGCACAGATAGATATATTGCTTTTTCACACAGCAGTCTGTGTGCAGAGCCACCCAGGCATCCAGGAAAGAATGGTAGACCAGTAGAGGGTAGATCCAGGTGTTCTGTAGATGTCTTCGTCCAAATGCCCGATAGAATGTACCAGTGCAAGCTTGTCGAACAAAGCTGTAGTGGGATCAAAGCGTGGTAAGGAGACAGTGAAAGAAACAAACATGGTATCTGTTATGGAACATTTCTTAGCAGTGAAACAAGGACCAGTATTAGGGTGTCTGGTCACAAACCCCAAATTCCTAGCTGTGGAGAGAGGAATAGTCAAAGTCTGTTGCATACACATGGAAACACAACTAGTGGTTTTACACCTTGGACAATACCATTTGGAAATGCGTCTATCATGTATAATGTCAGGAATTCTTCCAGATTCGAGATCACGGAAGAGGTCATTGATGGTAGTGATAATGTAGGAGCCATAAGCAGAGCAGAGTATCTCTCTAGCAATGTATTGTTTATCTGCTTCCTTGTTGTTCTGTTGTATGAGTGCGTTGATCTTATCTTTAGAATCAGTGAATGCCTTAGCAATGTCGTGCATGTTGTATACAGTGTATCTCTCTTCCTGACTAAGGCCATCCACACCATGCAATAAAGGAGGTAAAATGTTATTGACCAAGCCAGTGGAGAACTTGGCAGAATGACTTTTGATAGCAGCAATGTCTGCTTTATTCCAGATAGACATAGCCATACCAAAAAGACCTGTGACAGTACCTGTTGCACCTGTGACATCAGAACTGTCAACCTCACATTTGTTACGTTTATGATTAAGATTATCAGGAGAGGGTTTCCTCCTGAAGTTGCCTCTATGTTCAGTAGAATAGACCCCAGCAAAAGGATCCTGCGTACGAATCTGAAATGCAGCTAAACTATCAAGCAATAATGTACTATAAAATGCTGATGTATTAGTATTGTGACACATACCAAACTCTTTCATATTTCAGTAAGTAAGATTAAACAAAACAGGTATATGCATAAACTGTAAGTTATTAATCAAAGAACCTGGGAGGGCAGTGGCTGTGAGACCACTACGGGGACCAGGGTTATGCTTTGGACATTCTAAAAGTTGCTTATCAGTGGGTGGTAACACAGAGAGGTACATGGCTGCAGAAGCCATGTGGTGTATAGCACAAAATCTGTGAGCGGAGTCTTTGGACAAAGAATTACAGTAAGAAGGATCTATTAAGGCAGTTATATTGTACAAACCAGAATGTCTTAATGCACTTTGTAACAGGGACAGTGAACCATTTGGAGATAATTTAGCATTTGGCCAACCCTGAAAAGTTCCTTTGGAGAGTTTGGCCACAGGGAGAATTTGTCCTTGTGATGTGGTTTGCCACTCAATTTGAAGGGTAGATTTATCAGGAGCAACAACTGAGGTAGTTAGGTAAGCATCGGAACTTTCCTGGACAGTGATCATACTATCTGGTATATTGATGGATACTCCCTCTGGAGGAGGTGCTGGAGGGTCGAGGTGTCGTAGGAGGTCCGGTACCGTGCCTTGGATGCAGGGGATCACTCCTGAGAGGAGGAAATAATGGAACAAGATAGCCATCTTGTCAGTGCATCTGAAAAGGACGATCAAAGATTAGTATGTTAGTACAATTCCACCCAATGGGGTGAGGAAAAGTAATTTAAGCTCCTTTATACAGTTTCAACTGGTTTGCGTGTAACCATTTGTCAGTCAATTTGTTGTTGTGAAGGAGTCTAACTTGATAGACTGCCGGACTGAGCTTGTTGACAATGAGGTATGGGCCTTCCCACTTGTTGGAGAAGGAGTGGGTGGGATGTGCAAATCGAAGTACCATTACCTGATCTCCAACTTGCCAATCCACTTCTTGTGTGTGTTTGTCAAATTGTATTTTGGATTGTTGCTGGTCCTTGCCCATGCAGTTTGCAGCATACAAGTGTGTGTGTATGAGGTCTTTTCTGAGTTTTTCCACATATTGGTCCACAGACAAGTGGTCTGCATTGGGGTGTGCAGGTCAAACAATAGGTGTTCAGGTAATCTCATTTGTCGACCAGTCATCACCTCAAAGGGTGTGAGCTGGGTGGTGGCTGAGGGTGTGTCCCTAATTGCCATAAGGAGTAAAGGCAATAGGGAATCCCATGTTTTGGGATTGTCCTCAATGAATTTGGAAAGCATTTGCTTAATCCATCGGTTGGCTCTTTCTACTTGACTTGAGGATTGAGGGTGATAAGGTATGTGGAACTTCTGCTGAACTCCGAGGAGTTCAAGGGATTCTTTCATCAACTCACCTGTAAAACTGGTTCCTTTGTCAGAGACTACCTTAAGAGGCAGACCCCACCTGGAGAAAATCTGTTCCACCAGGATTTTGGCAGTAGTCTTTGCTGTGCATGTCTTAGTGGGGAAAGCTTCTACCCACTTTGAGAAGAGGTCAGTTACCACAAGAGCATACTTATTATTTCTGCTGGTGTTGGTCAGTGGGCCAATGAAATCAATTTGGATGGCATGCCAAGGGCCAGAATGTCTTTGTGGTAAAAGTTTGGCATTTCGTTTGGTAGGGATGGGATTGTTTTGTGCACAAACAAGGCAGTTGTCTAAGTATTGTTTAACATCTTTGGTGATACCAGGCCACCAGGCGGTGGTCTTGAGTTGTTGGAGGGTATTTTCTGCTCCCTGGTGTCCACCAGTAGGAGTATCATGCATTTGGTGCAAGAATTCAGATCTTAGGTGTCTGGGAACTACCCACAACTTGGTGGTAGAGTCATTTGGTTGGAACCAAATGAGCTTGTCATCTGGTGACAAGCGTAACTTACCTTCATGCCTTCAATAGGGGTTATGTGTGGGAAGTTTCTCTTCAGTACCTTTGTCAAGGAATCTGAACACCTCTTTGAGTTTGGTATTAAGGTGCTGGGCTGCGGAGAGATCCAAGGGGGAAAAGGGTTCAGGTTTCTTTTTAAGTGCTGCGATGTGTACAGCTGCATTAGTCTCTGGGTGATCCATCATCCAGATGTCCCCCCTTAGGCCCCTTCCTTAGCAAGGGTGTCTGCTGTGTCATTGAATGCATGATAGGGGTCATGGAGAGAGTGAGCTTTAACCTTGTGTACATAGAGTTTGTGTGCAAGTTTCTGTGCCAGTGCATGTATGTATATTACCAATTCTTTGTACTTCACTGGACTGCCATCAGAAGAGAGGAAGGAGTTCTTCTGCCAGAAGGGAAGAAATTCTGTAAGTGAACAACAAACCCAATTAGAGTCTGTAAAAATGATGGTATCCTTGGTTCCATGTTGGATGAACTCGAGGGCACAGGCCACTGCTGCCATCTCTGGGTACTGTGATGAAGCTACACTATAGCATTTAGATATCTTGACAGTGTTCCCATAAGGGTAAATCACCAAAATACCCATCCCTGCAATCTGCTCTCCCTGATAGTAGGATGCTGAACCATCAGTAAAGATACGGCACAAAGAGGTACTCTTGAGTACTTGTGGCATGGCAGGGAAGAAAGGACCTGGATCAGAAAGATCAGGTGACTGTAGTGTACAGTCATGGGGTTCTCCCTGGAAAAGGAGGCCATGAGCTAGCATAGATGGAACTTTAGTTGGTTGTACCTGTATGTCCCTGTCCTGGAGAAGAAGTGACCAGTGCATCAGCCTGGTGTTAGAGACTGACCCATCCTTCACTCTATATGAGAGCAAAAAGGTGGTTGGTGTATGGTTAGTGTTAATGATCAGTGGTGAGTACCCAATGTTATACAAGAAGTGCTTGACAGCCCAGTAGGTGGCCATAAGGTTCCTTTCACGAAGGCCGTACTTCTGTTCCACTGGGGTCAAGAGCTGTGAGGCATATGCAATGGGTCTCAAGGTGCCATGCACCTTCTGGGCCAGCACTGCTGACATGGCAATGTCAGAGGTGGCACACTCCAGATGGAATGGTAGTGCTGGATTGGGGTTCACTAGCTCTGGAGCGGAGGCTAAGGCCTGCTTCAGTGACATCACAGCCTGGGTGTGAATAGGGCCCCAAGTCCATGGTACATCCTTTTTGAGTAGTTCATACAGAGGAGCAGCCTTCTGAGCAAAATCACAAATGAAATCTCTCGAATAGTTCACCATACCTAGAAACCTTCGAAGAGTTGCCACACTGGTGGGTAATGGCAAGTCTTGTAATCCCTATACCTACTTCCAGGTAGGGCCTCGACCTTGGTCAGTTATTTTTAGACCCAGAAAGAGTACTTCTTTCTGACATGATTGTGCTTTTGCTGGGTTACATTTCAAGCCTGCTTTCTGAATGAGAGTCAATAGTTCGTCCAAGAGATCCAAATGTTGTTCCTGTGTGGCTGTGGCCAGCAACAGGTCATCCACATATTGTAGGAGACATTGGGGGTAGAGAAACTCTCAAGGGCATCCATCATGTGGAGATGGAAGAGGGATGGACTGTTATGGAATCCTTGTGGCAAGCAAGTCCACGTGTACTGTCTTCCTTCAAAGGTGAAGGCAAACTTATATTGAATCTTAAGGGCCAATGAACCTCTTGCTATCCTGTTTAGCCGATCACTAGAAACAGGGGAGGTACCCAAAGACTGGAGGATAGCAGATGTAGTCCTCTTATACAAAAGTGGGAACAAAGAGGAAGCGGGGAACTACAGACCAGTCAGCCTCACCTCTGTAATGGGGAAGATCATGGAAGCACTACTGAAGGAGAGATTGGTGGAACATCTGGTTGTCAATGGACTACAGGACCCAAGACAGCATGGTTTCACCAGGGGAAGGTCATGTCAGACCAACCTCATTGAATTTTTTGACTGGGTGACTAGGGAGGTGGATCAGGGAGGGCAGTGACATGGCCTATCTGGACTTCAGCAAGGCCTTTGACACTGTGCCACATAGAAGACTATTGCACAAACTGGGGAATATGGGTGTGGGCAGGCAGTAGCGGTGTGGTAGGTAACTGGCTGGGCAGCAGGACACAGAGGGTGGTGGTAAATGGCTGTCACTCCACAGAGGGAAGAGTGACCAGTGGGTACCACAGGGATCAGTGCTGGGACCGTACTATTCAATATCTTCATCAGTGACATTGCGAGGACCTAGAAGGCAGAATTTCACTGTTTGCTGATGACACAAAGCTCTGTAACAGAGTAGACACACCAGAGGGTGTAGACAAAATGAGAAGGGACCTGCAGAAACTTGAAGAATGGTCAGGGGTTTGCAGTTGAAATTCAATGCAAGGAAGTGCAAGATAATGCATATGGGGCACAAAAACCCTGGCACAGTATATCAGTTGGGGGTGAGGATATAGCATGCACCAAGCAGGAAAGAGATCTTGGAGTTATCATCTCTGATGACCCCAAGGCAGGGAAACAGTGTGACAAGGCAGCAGGTAAGAAAATAGGATGCTGGGATGCATAGGCAGGCATCACCAGCAGGAAAAGGGAGGTCATAATTCCACCATACAAGACACTAGTGAGGCCGCACCTGGAGTACACTGTGCAGTTCTGGAGACCTTACCACATAAGGACATAGACAGGGTAGAGAAGGTTCAGAGGAGGGCAACAAAGATGGTGCATGGATTGCATCACAAGTCCTATGAGGACAGGTTGAAGGCACTGAAGATGTACTCCTGGAGGAGAGAGGAGAGAGGGATATGGATAGAGACATACAATCTTACAGGGAGGAACAGGGTGCAGGAATACACTATTTTTAAGCGAAAAAGATGCTCCAGGACTAGAGGCCATGGGATGAAGTTGGAGGGAGGACGATTCAGAGGAAACGTGAGGAAGAATTTCTTCACAGAACGGGTGGTGGACAAGTGGAACACCCTGCCAGAGGAAGTGGTGGGGGCTGAAACAATCACGGGATTTAAGAATGCATGGGATAGACATAAAGGAATTCTGGAGGTCAGGGGTAAGGGGCAACAGACTTCCTGGAAAACATAAACTGAACTTACAAACTTAAATGGGCAGACTGGGTGGGCCATAGGCCCTTATCTGCCGACACTGTCTATGTATCTATGTAATGGCAATGACCAAAAACCATTGGAAATGTCCAGGGCACTGAACCATTTCAAGTCAGGGGTTAGAAGTTGTAGCACATCTGGTGCTGAGGCCACAGTTGGGTAACAACTGGGGGTGACCTGATTCAGTTTCCTGTAGTCAATAGTAAGTCTCCAGGCGCCTGTGGGTTTCTTCACGGGCCATACTGGGGAGTTGGCAGTGGAAACATAAGTTCTGAGTACTCCTTGCTTAAGGAGTGACTTGATCATTTCTCTAAGGGAAGGCAAGGCCTCAGTTGGGAAAGGATATTGACTTTGCCTCTCATGTGCCGGGCCTGGCACTTCAATGACGGTGTGCATTCTACCACAGTCATGCTTGTTAACTGCAAACGCTTCCAAATGTCATTGTAGAATAGGTAGGAGTTTTGGAAAAAGTTAATGATTCTTGAACAAATCTATGACGTCATACTCTTTGTCATTGGCAGATATCGTTGCCACAACATGTGAATCAGGAATCAAGATGGTATGATATTGACCCTGAATCTGTATCTATAGCATATTAGCTAAGTCCACCACACAGCCGTGTGGCACAAGGAAGTCGATCCCTATAATAGTAGGATGATCATGCAGTACCATCAGTTGGAATGTATGCGAGGCCTTTAAGTGGCCTAGCTCTACCGGTAAGGGTAGAGAACGGTATGCAGGCAGCCTAGTACCGTCGACTCCCGACATGTTGGTCTTCTGTCCGGTAGACCAAGGGGACGTGTCCTGGTATTCGACATGTAGCACAGATACAGCTGCACCTGTATCTAGCAAAACTACTAGTTGGTGGCCCCGATCTCGGCCTCAGTGCAGGGCCTTCCGTTTGTATTCAAGACCAGCTTGTTTACAATATGGACTGGGGCCTGTAATTGTCAATCCATACTGCCGGAAGCATGCAGAGGTTGGGCCTGGCTTGCATGAATGACTTCACCATGCTGTACTGATGCTATATAGGGAGGAGCTTCTGGGTTCAAATTTGTGTGGGCCTGAGGGCCTGTACCTCCAGTGTCTCCATGGCTGGTTGAGGCCTGGGTACCGGTTGTACCGCCGCAAGGGTCTTTGAGGGAACAGCATCTGCCACAGAGCGCACTTGTCCCAGGAGCTCTCGGAATTTCCAATTTTCTTCAGCTATCTCCCTATATGAGGGACCCATTACCTGTTGTGGTTTACCTCTACCCTTATGCTTCCTGTTCTTATGCCAATTCCGGTTCCCACCCCATTGCTGTTGTTGATGCGGTTGTTGTTGTTGGGCCTGTTGGGGGGGGGGATTACCAGCTGGAGGGGCTGGCAGATGTTGGGCCTGTTGGAGTTGAGCCTGCCCTTCCACTGTGTAGTGTGTCGTGGTCCCCAAAGCGGGTTCCACGGCAGCTACCTTCTTGGGACCGGAGCCCAAATCACGGATATACAGTTGATACACTCTCTCAGTTTTCCGAAGAATATCAGCAAACCTATCCATATTTGGGTAAGTGGTTGGCTCTACCTTCTCTCTTAGTGCTGGAATCATGTTCTTAAGGAACAGAGTCTTATATTCAATAAGATCTACATCTGCAGCTTCTTCTGCCAGGTGCTTTCCTGCTCAGTAGGCCATCCAGAGTCTCTGGTGGTAAGTCACTGGACTTTCTTTTGCATTCTGCTTCACAGGATATGCAAGCATCAATCCTACTACACCTGGACTGTGAGCAGAAACTAGCTCAGCTGCAACCTCGTCAAAGGCAATGTTCCCATCCTGGCGAACAGCTTCAGGGAGTTTGGCCCACAAACCAGGATCGATGGTCTGGCGTAGTATTTGGACCTGATATTCTGCAGCGAGGCTGAGCATCTCGCATTTAGAACGCACCTTTTCCAAGTGACAGCTGAGGTTGTCGGACAGGCTCATCCGACCGATATTGTCAGCAATTTGCTGAACAGAGTAGGCCATTTGTAGGGGATTAGTGGGTCGATCAGGCAAAGGTAGAGTGTCTCGAGCAGCATCCAAGGCTGAAAGAGCTGCAGCTTTAGCCGCAGTGCGGACAATACCTTCCTGAGTGCCAGCTTCTTGAAAAAGCTGCCTATTCTGGGTTTTAATAGCCCTCATACTCCTCTCAGGAAGAGGAACATTGCCTATCACTCTTTCAATCATGGTTTCTATCTCTTGGCCGTCTTCCACATTAATAACGGCTACCGGAGGTGCTGTTGGGACCAGGCTTGGGCCTGCTCCCCCCCATCATGGGCGCCGCCATGTTGGCTATCATGATGAGCGTCACGACGTCGCCGACATGTGACCTGGGGAGTTAGGGGCGGGGACCCGCCATGCTGTGGATGACTGGGTGTGGAGTCTGGGCCATAGTAGGGGCGTGACTGGGCATTGTATAGTGAAACGTCATCATCAGATAACTCCCCTTCTGATGACAAATGAAAGGCAGGGGCTATGCTTCCCATTGCCTTAACATGTCCAGCCAGAACCTCTCACTGATGGCGCAGTGTCGCCATCTTATTTCTACATTCATCGTGATTCACACTTGCAACATCCATATCAACCTGATCCTGCTTTTGCTTTTGAAATACTCGATATGCGGTGCTCAATTTGCAATTGTCCCTGTAAGCTACTTCTAAATCATTACGTACCTGGTTGATCTCATCCTGAAGCTCACCCATTTCGTCACTCAACTGAGCATTCGCAGCACTCAGCAAATCATTCATTTGCACAACCTGACTCTTATCCTGTCTCAAACTTTCACACTCCTGCTTCAACATGCATAGTTACTGTTCACCAGCCTGGGCTGAATGATGCAATAATGAATCCTTTTCATTCCGCAGAGTTTGGAGTTCAGACTCCAAGTTCTGCTGCAATCTGATACATACTGTTTCCTGCAAACCCATCTCTTGCTTAAGAGATGAAATTTGCAGATCAAGGGTTCGAAACCTCGCTTCAGAGGCTTCCAAAGCAGTGTAGAGATCCACGACCATCAACCCTTTAGCGTGACGCTTATTGGTTGATTGTCTTGTCTCTGTGTACTGGGTTGAAATCCCCAGTACGGGGTTATCGGATTGACTTGCGTCCTGCGCGAAGTCAGCCCATCCTCCATGGGAGGCAAGGAAGTTCGAGACATCGAGTCTCGGTTCTGCGCAGATATCTGATACTGTGGCCATTGTGTGGGAGGGAACAAAAATTCAAACTGTGAAAAAGACAACGTGCTGCGAATCGATCCACAGCATGAGTACTTTAAACACAGCTGGGCTGCTGTATTAGTTGCAGACTTACAATTCAGAGCTGCTATGGAGTGGGTCAAGACAGCATCGACCACACCCAAAAAATCAGACAGACTTTGCAAGTGACTACAAACTGGTTTTAAAACGGGAGAGGTGATATGGGAATGTACACCTACTGTCCCTGTGGGAAAGGAAAAAAGTTTAAGCAACAAGTGAAAACTTACAAACACCAAATATCGCCTGCACACAGTTGCCAATTTGTTGAGAGGTCTAAACCTCACTTTCAGATTCTTGACGATATTGGGAATGCAAGTAATCACAAACACATTGCATTAGAGTAATAAACAAGTTTATTACTACCAAAGGGATAAATCACAGTTGCCCTAAGCAGTTCTTACCAATACGAACCGGGAGCCAGTGCTAAGCGTTCCCTACACCTCGAGGTTTCTCTGTAGTCTCTTGGGGTCTCTCGGGTCTCCGAGGTGTAAAGACTGTGCATTACATTATATACCTTTGATAATTACTATGGTTACCAAAAGATAGAAACATTTCTAATTACAGAGATGAGCCCTATTGGGTAAATTAGAGGTGGCTCCATGGTCCAAGATAACATTATACAATTCTGTAAAGTCATCAGTTTGAGAACAAAGAGTTCTTATACAGAGCCTTACAAAACTAAGTGTAGTAGTACAAATCACCAAAAGATGGCAATGCCGTCTTACATATTATAATTACTTCAAGGACACAGTTGTCTTGGCATCTAACAAGTGAGAAATAGACAGAAAATACATGGTAAAATATATGTGTATTAGCAAGCAAAGTGGATTACAACAATATGCATTCATGTCCTGACATCTACTCTTATACGGTAGATGCCCTTAGCCCTAAATATTAGTATGACCTATATCTAAACATTAGCTGTCTACGGTGTACCTCTGAGGGTACCAATTAGGGTGCAGGGACCTCGTGTAACATAGTCAAAGTTGCTTCCTCACTCAGCCCTCAATAAAATCAAAATCCAATACCTGAATAATAAATCAGTTAACTTTTCTTGTTTTTTCATTTAATATAAACATTGTTCCATCTTTTTATAAATGAGTTTGTTTCCCAATGTTGTATATACTGTAACTATCCAATTTCATGAACATCAATCTAAATAAATATGCTACCTCTTTTAAATGTAAATTCAAATCATAACACACCTGAAATTCTTTCAAGGCAGCAAGATTCATACTTATTTTTGCTTTTTATTTTCATTTTTCTTAGTGATCCAAATGAAAACCTAAAAGAGTGCTGACCCTCTTATTTGAGAACAATCTATAGGAAGATGCAAGAACTTTTATATGTTCACGTTTTGGATTTAGATTTTATTGAGGGCAGGCAGGCAGGGTTGAGTGAGGAAGCAAGTTTGACTCCCTCCAGTCATTTATGCACTAGTTTTTTTTTTGAGTCAGTGCACCACCACACACATCAACAACCTTAAGTTGTCTTTGACACCCCCACACACGCCACCAAAATTTCCAGAATCCAGACTGAGCTCCCTCCATTGCATTTAGGCAGTCCTCCTCACTCCCGCCTGCTCCACTCTCCCAGCCAGCAACCTGAGCAACAAGTAAGTGTGTATGGACTGAAGTCGGATGGATGGATGATTGCACCACACACTCACCACCATCGGGAAGGAAGTGGGAGATGAGGATTCATGAATCGGATTTATTTTTCGGAATCTATCAGATTAGCACTACAGCCATCCACCCCCCCCAGGCCTCCACTCCACCAGTATTCACAAGCTTAGCATTAGCACACACCACTAATAATTACCCTGGTCACTTATGAATCATGATGACCTTAGTAGATTGCTAATGCTAGCACCCAACTTTAGCCTCTGTAGAGCTCTCTCACTGCAGGCCAGGGGGTCCTGCCTATTACTACTCTATTGATTCGACTCAAAGACAACTTCTCCACCTCACAACTCAACACTCAAGCTCCCAACTCCTTTCTCGTCCTCCTCTCCTACCACTAAGTTAGTAGACAGAACAGAACAGTAATAATGCTATGTTTTGTACTGTACTAGTGTAAGGCAGATAATTATGTTTATTTTTAACTGAAACACCCATTTCTGAATGTTCCTATCTGACTCCAAGAACCAACTCTCTCACACACATACTCTCCAACTGGTCCGTGCCATCCCATACTCTGCGTTACATGACTGGGTGGGTGGGTCTCCTGGAAGGCGCGCGTGATCACTGCAATGTGATGTGATTGGTGGTGGGGTGATTATTTCACTTGGCACTTGGCGCTTCCTCCTCCTAATCCATAGTACCACATGACTCATTCTCTTCATGCTGCTGAAAGTCATGTGGTACACAACACAATCTGACTATCTGTGCTACCTTGTTGCGTAGCAATGGTATTGTACCATGGCTGCCCCCCCGCTCCCCCACTGAAATAGGTGACTGACTCAGCTGATAGCTGGCACTGTGCTGCATGCTGTCAGAACATAAAAGCATGCGGGCACCGGGTGGGCAGGCAGCAAAAAAAAAAAAGACCGTGAAGTATCCATTAAGCACAAATTCAAGGGCCCCCATAACAGTCTTAGCCCAGGTTCGATTGCACCCCCTACACCATTCTAGCTATGCCCCTGGCCAACATGCCCCTTCCCATAAAATGGTTCATGTAGTTGTCAAAAGGCTGTGTGTGGGTGCTGATGTGTGAAATGGCTGCAGCTGCACATTTACAGTCACTTCACTACCAGTCTCTTATAGCTTATAATGCATTTTGGGATACAATGTGTATGAAAAGCGCTATATAGATACTGATTCTTCATCTTCGTGTCTTGGTCTGTGTGGTAGGCATCTGCACAGAGATACAGCTGGAAAGGAAGGAAAGAAATTCAGTTTTCTAAAGTGCATTTTATAGAGAATATCCCAAAGCACTTTACAATCCATGAGAGGGAGGTGAAAAATGGGGCATGCTGGGAGACTTGAACACAGAGCTGATAAGAGAGAAAGTAGAGAGTGGTTACGTGACTCGCTCAGGGTTGCCTGGTGAATGTGTGTCAACTTGAGCAATTAAAGCATAGGTCTTCAGATTTTTTACAGTTCTGTTTCTGCTTTTTTGAGCAGGAGACAAGCTGACAGAAAAGAGGATCTTCAGATCTGAGCTGTGACCACTAGAACAACCTGCCTCCCCACTCACTTGGGAGAGTTATCACACATGGTCTACTGGTGAATGACTATAGGCACAGAGCTGGCAGAGACAAGTGGGGAAATGGATTCTCATTGTTGGCTGAAATGGTACAGACAAACAGATCTGACAGTATTAGCATCTGCAATCTTTAATTCAAGTGGAAAGTGCAACAAAGCATTCTTTGTGCTTTCCATTAAGATATGCTGCTTGCACCTCTGTTTACCATTTGTTTTACCTATCTTGGGCCAGTTGTCTCTGGAGTGACACATTTTATTTTTGGTTTGTGTGAAGGTGGTTGCCTACAGTCCAGCCCAGCATATGATTGTGTTTTTTTTTCACCATACAGGTTTTTTATTCACCTTCCTGCCCTAGCCACCTCATTCTGACTGACCCTTCCCCCAGCCCCATAATCTGGCTCCTCCAGAACTTACCTTCCCCCATCATCCTCTTCCACAGGAGTTGTGGGGGGTGCCTGATCACCGCAGCAGGACCTGTGATTGGTCAGTCTTTATCCTGTGGTCTTTTTTTTTTATCTCCATTTTCACCCCGGGCTCACAGCATGTACAGTAGGGATGATGTGTGAGCTCCTTCCCTGGAGACACCTCTAGCACCCTGTTTGTGGGGTCCCTCTCTCAAGTATTGTCTCGTATGCATTGCCACCTGGACATCTCCAGGTGTTAGATAAGCAGTGATGCATGTGAACCCGTCCCTCAACAAGGGAGAAACACAGAAACATAGGAAATGGGAAGGAAAGGGTAGGCAAGAAAGGGAGAGGAGTGGCTCTTTACATGAGGGATAGAATAAAAGTACCAGAGATACAGGGAACACAAGAAGAGCAGAAGTACTGTGGGTAACCATAAAGACAGAGAATGGAGCCACTATTTACACTGGCATAATCTACAGACCTTTGGTGCAGGGGGGAGATGGATAAAGTTCTGGTGGAAGTCATCAAAAAGATGGCAAATAAGGGGAGGTGCTGCTGGTGGGGGACTTCAATCTGCTGGATATAGACTGGAGCATCCCAGTTACAGCTTCAGCTAGGAGCAGGTACATCCTAGAATCCCTGCAGGGGGCATTCCTCAGGCAATTAGTAAAGGAGACCACTCATGAGGGATCAATATTGGACCTTGTACTCACCAACGGGGACAGTTTTGCAGATGTCACTGTGGGTGGCCATCTGGGGACCAGTGATCACCATATGGTGGGGTTCAATATAAGAACTATGGCAGAAGTGAACCACACAAAGGCAAGGGTTCTGGACTTCAGGAGTGCTGACTTTACAAAGATGGGGAAATACCTTAGGGATTCCCTGGCAGGGGGAGAGGATTTGGGTGGAGTGGAGGAACAGTTGGTGAAACTAAAAACAGGGATATTGATGGCAATAAACCTTTGCAACAAGCTAGTAAACAAAAGCAAGAGGAAAAAGAGACTGCTATGGTTCTCAAAAGAGATGGCTGGCAAGATAAGGGCAAAAAACTTAGCATTCAGAATGTACAGAGAGACAGCAGGAGGAGGATAGGGAGGTATATCAGGAGAAGCAGAGGCAGACAGGGAAAGCAGTCAGGAGTGCAAAGGTGCAAATGGATGAGAAAATAGCTAAGGCAGTAAAGAAAGGGGAAAAGACATTTTTCAGGTATGTAAGTGAAAAGAGAAAGACCAGGGGAGAGATTGTAAGGCTAAGGTGGGAAGGGAGAAGAGTGTGTGAAAGAGGCCAAGGAAAAAGCAGACATTCTGAATGAATACTTTTGTTTACTGTTCATGAAGGAAGGGGAAGGAGAGAGATCACTGATAAATGTCAGGGGCATCAAAGGAAGGGAGGTGGATACTAGTCCATTTACAGAGAAGAGATAGTCCTGAAGGCACTTGCAAATTTGAAAGTGGACAAGGCAATGGGCCTGATGGGATACTTCCAAGAATACTGAGGGAGCTCAGAAAGGTGCTGATTGCCCCTCTCACAGTCCTGTTCAACCACTTACTGGAGACAGGAGTGATCCTTCAGGACTGGAGGGCAGATGTAGCTCCGCTTCACAAAAATGGTAGCAGGCAGGAGGCTGGCAATTACAGGCCAGTCAGCCAGATTTTAGTGGTGGGGAAATTAATGGAATCACTACTGAAGGAAAGGATTGTGGAATATCTTGAATTCAGTGGCTTACAATACCTGAGGCAGCATGGAGTCATTGGGAGGGGAGGTCATGTCAAACAAATCTGATGGATTTCTTTGACTGGGTGACCAGGCAATTAGAACATGGCAGAGCTGTGGATGTGGCCTACCTAGATTTCAGTAAGGTCTTCAACACTGTTCCACATAGGAAACTTGTAAAGAAGCTAGGCAGCCTAGGAGTGGGTCCAAAGTAGAGATGTGCAAAGTCCAAAAACTTCACTCCAAGAAAACATTTGCGGATTACGCTCAGTACTCGAAGCACAATCTGCGAAATTCGCAGATTGCGGAGTGCAGGATCAAATGTGAAATGTGAAATTTTGTGGGTGAAATTCCACACTTCACACACAAAACTTTGCCCATAAAAATGTAAAAAAACAAATATGAATCCCTCCCTGGTGTCTAGTGTCCCCACCCTGCTGCCACTCCCCCCCCCATTGCTGGCCAGTGGGCCACATTGTAAAAAATATATATTTTTTTTTAAATGAAATCCCCCGGTGTCTACCCCCTCAGCCAATCACTGGCCACTGTTGAAATAAAGAAACCCTCCCTAGGCCCCCACACACCCCTGCCGATCACTGTCCAGTAAGTCAAACTATAAAAATAAAACATACTTTTTTTTAAATTCAATCCCTGATGACTAGTGGACCTCCCACCCACTCAGGGAGTGCCACACCAGTGCCACTACACCACCCCACCACCCCATCCTGAAATCACCCCCGACCGGGCCACTGGCACAGCCCTCTACTCACCTAAATGGCCAGCAGCCCAACTGAGCTCTCAATGAATGAGCGTGTGCTTGTTTCTACAAGCACGCCCTCATTCATTAACAGCTCCAGCTTGCGGTCATTTTTGTTGTTATTTCAAGGAGCTAAAGAATGGGAGGGGGTTGCTCCGGTCACCCCCAGGGGGCTGGATGGGGGGAACTGCAGTCCACAATGCCATTCCCCTCATCCTGCCCCCCTGCTGGTTTCACCCTGTGGCCCCCATTTCTCCACAGCTGCACCACTTCAAATCACCAACATACAATGCACATCCACGGCCCCTGCTGAATCCCCACAGTAAACCATGTCCCCCCGACTGAAGACCCACTTTTGTATTGTATCTGTATTGTGTTTGGGATTTTTCCCCAGATCAGTGTTTCAATTGCTGTGCATGTTCAGGACTTTCACAGCAAGGAATACACCTTCAGAGTGGATTTGTCAGCTAAGCTACAGATGAAAAAGCACAATACACCATGGGTACACAATAGGCACCACATCAGCATGACATGCATCACCCAGGAGCACGAGGACAGCTGGAATGAAACAGAGGAGACTGGCCCAGTTAGGTGCTGCCCACCCTTAGAATCTGTGGCCCTGAGGTGGTGGGGTGGGGGTTCCACAAGAATGAACACAGGGCAACACTGAGGACCTGTAACCTCAAAAGCCACAGCCCACCCCTTCACCCAGGTACAGCTGTCACCCCAGAGGGTGGAATAAAACAGGAACAGTGAGGAACCACAAAGAGGAAAGGATGCAACCACCCACACAGAACAAAATGGGAAATAACTAATACACCAATGAAGTTGGTAGCTGCCCAAGATATGCACACTCACGAATAGCACCCGACCCAGTTCAGTTCAATTTATTCTTATATTTCAGCAGGATAAGGCACTAGGCATGGGCCTGTTTTCAGGGCTGTCCTGTTACACTGTTACTACACATAATATAAGGACATACACATACAGTAGTTGCAAGTACAAATGAAGAAAATAAATACACACATACAGCAATATCTCCATGTAAAGTTCAATGATAAAAAGAGCAGTTAAATGTCTGTAAATCCAGTATGGCAGACTTAAAGTTTGAGTAAGATGGCTTAATTTGCACCAGTGGTGGGACTGAGTTCCATTTAATGGCAGCAATATAATCAAATCTCAATATGTTTCTATGTTAACTTGCCATACTTAAATTTTATGTGTGGGACCTTTTATCCTCTCTCTCTCCAACATCTCTTAATGAATAAGAAGTAGAATTCTGTAACAATTTTTTCTGAGGTATTCGGGGAAGGTTCATTTATGCATTTGTATAAAAAATTACTTAGAATTATAGCCCTTCTAATTTCTAATGGAACCCAATTAAGTTGAGATAGCATATTACAGTGATGGTGAGTGACATAGGGTCCCTTTAGATGAAGAAGAAATCAGGCTAATTTGTATTGTAATCTATCAAGCTTCAACAAATTGTTCTTATTTGTGTTAATAAGATCACTGATTGTGGACTTCGGGATGCAAAAACGAGCACTAAGATCGCGAATGCTTAATTTGGGAAGTTTGTCCAGTTCTGTGAGGCTCTCAGTTTTACGAGATAAGGTAAGGCAAATGCATTTACCCTGTGATGGACCAGAGGCAGAACCAGAAGCAGGAGAGGATGCCATATTGTCAGAAGTCAGACAGAACAGCACTGAAGTTGGGGACATACAGGGTGATTTTATTAATGTATCGTTAAATGAGTTCAGACTAGGTTCACATTAGACAGTTAAAGTGGACGCTACATCCGAAATTTAAGGTCCGTTTAAACAATGATAAATAACATTGATCCCTATGCAACTGGCTTTTGGAAAAGAGATTTTGTCCGTTACAAGCTACAAGCATGTCCATTACTTTTAGCGCATACTGTATTATAAACTGTGCACCCATAATCAATCAAGGAGAGTGTGACGAAGTTAACAAGTATTTCCCTTGTTCCCTGAGTCATACCTTCTCTGTGTCTTCTTAGTACCCTCAACTTCTGCGAGACCTTAGTACAAAGCAGTTCTATATGCTAATCAAATTCCTATCGTGAATCAACTCATAAACCTAAATACTTATGAGTGAACCTGAGTGAGCCGTGTTCCATTTCCTGTTTTTATATTTATATTTAGTGATTCCTCACCCAATCCCCTTACGTTTTTGCTATTGAATATCATTGTTTGTTTTCTTTGTGTTCAGTATTAACCTATTATCCTTAGACCACTTCAGTACTTTGTGAAATTCCTGCTGCAGGACAATTTCTAGAGCAGTGCAGACATTGGCACTACAAACCAGAACAGTGTCATCCATGTACATTTTATCATTACTATATGTATAAATCCTGGGCACCTCATCAATGAAGGAGATAAACAGAAGCGGCCCCAAGACTGAACCTTGGGGCATGCCTCTGCTCACCATCCTCCATTCCGATGCTGTTCCATCAATACTCACCAGTTGAATATGACTGTAAAGATATGAGTGTATCCATTTCAAGACTTCATTACCAATGCTCTTACATTCTAGTTTGTTTAGCAGTAAAAATCCATTGTGTCAAAAGTTTTGACAGATCAATGAGCACTGCTGCCATGCTCAGTTTGTTGTCAAGCACATGGGAGACAGTGTCCATAAAATTTGTCAAAGTGGTGTTTGTAGAGTGCAAGGGCCTGAAGCCAAACTGCTGGGGAGCTAAGAGATTGTATTTATTTAAATAATCATACAGTTGTTTATGGATCTTTTTTCAAATATTTTTGAAACAATAGATAGTAAGGATATGGGCCTATAATTATCGGCCATTTGTTTGTCTCCACCTTTAAAAATTGGCAGTATCTTCGTAACCTTTTACTTATCAGGAAAAATCCCTAAACACAGGCTGTGATTAAATAATTTGGTTAGTGATATGGCTATCGCCTCTGCTCCTTCCCTCAGGAGTCTGGCCTCCAGTCCACCTAACCCCCCCGATTTAGTTATATTTAATTTTTGTAGTTGTTTTCTTATATCCTTGGAGTTCAAAATTCTAAATCTGAACTTAGGATATGGTAATTCTGTGATTTTGTGCTCTGTGTATTTGTTGTTTTAACTGTTGACGTAGACTTATCATGGGGCAAAGTTGGTATGTTTACAAAAAAGTCATTTAGAATCTCTGTCATCTCCTTTGGATCAATAGTAACTTCCTCATTAGTTCTTATGGAAGTGGGAAGCTTTGACTTGACTGAAGTTTGAAGTTGTCTTATTGTCTTCCAAAAATCCCTGGTGTTTGTAGCTGCTTTCAAATTTGTTTTTGCAGTATAACCCTTTTTCTTCCCTAAGATGGCCCAGCTGAAGACCAAGGGACCATCAACATTATTGTTTTCTCCCTGTAATCATCATCACAATAGAGCAAGAATTCATGACCGACACTCCACCCACCTGCCAAAACTCTTACATTTCAAATGCATCAGTTGACCTGCTAGGATTGACCAGCAGTCACAAGTGTGGGCCAGCAGCACCATGAAGGAACACTGACAATCCTGGAAGGGGAGACATACAAATTGTGGATCAATGTCTTTTTAAACATTCTGACATGAATCCATGCCCTGGTCATCATCCTCCAGCAGGAACTGAACCCCCATCCAAAATCTCACACTTGAGATGCAGTAATTCATGACTATCTGTCCCTCTCTGAAGCAATGCCACATATTTCAAATGGCTACATAGGGGCATATATGTGTATGTGGGGGGGGGAGGGGGCAACAGTGCCAAATATGCTGTTTAAGAAAAGGCTTGTGTTTTTAATCGCTATCTCAACTCTCATGTCATTGCAACACACTACACCCAGAACTCAAGAATGCCACAACATCATATTTGATTTTTCCGTAGAGGTCAGTGATATTTATTATTGGTGGACTAACAGATTTATCATGGGGTTATAAGGGGAGACTTGCAATATTGTTGATCTACTATGTGTTTTTTGTAGTGCAGTTTAAATTGCCAGTTCATTGTTCAATTACTTTTTCTTCCAGGTTCAACAAATTGCCTTTTACCAGTCCTTCCTACAGGAAAATATTTTCAGACTCTAATATTAGTTTGTCTTTCAGTCTGATGTTCTCAGGTAGCTGTGACAATGTCATCCAGGTATTGTCATAATGCATTCCCCTTTTTAAGAAAATTAAGTGTTAGAATCCTCCTTGTTAAAAAATTTTCTCAGGAGTTCCTACCTTTCTGTAATGAAAAAACATGTTTGGTTATTTTTTCTAACTATAAAGTGCGTGCTTTGGCTGAGTCTTGCTGGTTGTCAGCCTATGGCAACATCTGCAATCAGAAGGTCTTCATTCTATATGTGGCCCTGACATCTGTCTGCCAGTTCTTTACAATGCAGTTTTTCAGATCAAGGAACCAACAGGCACACATCAGTTTTCACAATACCTCAAAGGGTAGTACCTTATTTAAAGCTTCTGACAACAAGGGGGAATACAGGCTGTGTCCTGTTTGGTTTTACTCAGCTTGGCAGATCATGGTTATATTTGGATGGGGAGGAGGCCAGGAGAGAGAGAGAGAGAAAGAAATGAAAGCGGTGAAGTCATACACTAGGTTCACTTGTGCCCCTTCTGATTGAAGCATTAGGGCTCCTGGATAAGGTTGTTTGATGAGACATTAGTGTCCAGTCTCAGCCATGCTGCTTTTACTTTTGTTTATCTTTGGAAGAAGTGGCAGGTTAGAGGGAATGGGTGATTTTTGTGTCATGGAGAGGCATTGCAAACAAAATGGTCAGCCAGTCCTAATAGTTAGCCTCTGCAATGTGGATGTGGCAGAACAACAGTCTCCCCCTCCCCATGATCACCACCCCAATTCACCCACACAGTACAGACTATTACTCTTGAAACAATATGCAGAAACACAGCACACATCACAGATGCAACATCACATATGCAACACATGCCACACCTGGAAAGCATCATACAAAAATATAATACAAACAACACACACACTGTGCACACTCTAAAGAGCCTGACTGCCATGCATACTGAGCTTTTCTGATGGATATGTGAGGCACTGAATGAAAATGAAGGGGCTAATGAGCATTGTACAGAAATCTGTGAACAAGAATGCTAAAGGTACAACTTAGTTACAGGGGACAATGGCATGGATGCTGCTAAGGCATCAAATGTTTCTACAAGGGCTAAAGCCTGAACACCATTACAATCAAAAACTGTATAGGAGACTCAGGTGCTTTCTCTTCAGCACTAGAAGCATCACAGTGTGTTAGGCTTCCATCTACTGTAGCAAGGAGCTCCTGAAATGAGTTCTCTCTTACATGATCTACTGTTCATGTTCAGTCCTTTTGGTGCAGTTATTATTAGGGTCTGAGGATGTTATTCACAATAATTTAGAATGAAATTACAGAGGAGAAAATTTTATGGGCAAGCAATGCCCCTCTGACTAGTCAAACCAAGACTGCTGTTCATTTTAATTGCGGAAGAACTCTTCATTTATTTGTTTATTATGAGTCAGGGTTATCCCATGTGGGCAGTCTCAACACGCCGTTAAACTGTTATGGGACCAATAAAGGACAGGTACTGATTTTCACCCTCCCCTTTCATGTAATCATATAGCATTTAAAAAAAATACCAGTTGTGCTAATCAAGTTAGCAGCTATGAGGGACATTTTTTTATATATGTGTGAATAAGAACTAGGCAAAGGGAGCTGTTTGTGCTAATCAAGTCAGCAGCTTCCAAACGCAATACGTATAACAATACCATCAACTGTAGTGACTATTCAGTGAAACCAGCAAAGGACCTATAACCCCCCCCCCCCCATTTTCATGACATAATGAAAAAATAACAAAGTCTAAACTTCATTTGATTTTATAAATCCCCACAGCCACCACCAAAGTGGCAGTGCATTATATTAGCCCTGCACCAATCACAAGAAAATTCACTCACGCACAGCTCTGACAATAAGAAATAAAATATGGGGAAGTTACATTCCAAAACCCACCAATGAATGCATTATACAGAAGGAGATCCCAGTGTATGTTTGTAATTCACCGATTCTCACCTTGGATAGGGTACTTTCCAGTGCTTCTGGGAAGGGAACAAGCACTGCAAGTATTGACAAATGCAGCAGTGCAGACATCCAGCTCAAGTTTAAAAAAAAAAAAATGTACTGTAACAAAACTTGAAACAGTGCAAATTGCACGCTACAGGACTTAAAAAACACACATGGACATTGTTAAAGCCAGATAAAAATTTATGTATGGTATGTATGTTGCTGCTTTATCTGACAGCAATGTGTTTTTGGCATTGATCTACAAGCTGCAAAAGAGACTAGAATAAAGTATGTGAAACACAAGAACACATGCTGAAATGCACCATAACAAAACAACTGTAACCTGTAAATCAGGGAACAGTGGCAATTGCACAAAAATCAAACACTGGTAACCCACGGATGTTAGAAATCATGGAGCATGCCACCATAAGTTTGTAATGAAGATACATAGATAGACAAAGACCAGAGCCCGTCGATGACATCACTTCCAGTCAGCTCTGCCAATTAAAGTCAACACATGGAGGAGAGACATGATGGCTTGAAATAAACCTATTTTTTTGTGATTCAGGACTTTTTGGGGCACACAGACAGTGCAATTTTCATTTAGGAAGAACAAGTAACATCAATGGAGATGCACACATTGCTGACAGTTCCCCTTTAAGTATTAAAATATATTTAATTTAGGTATTAAAAGATTAAAATTAAGTGTAAAATTAAGAATGGACATATACTTAATTTTAAGAATTAAGGTATACAGATTAAGTATACAGTCAATTAGAAATCCATACTTACTTTAAGAAATTAAGGGGTACAAATTAAGTATAGGAGAAAGAAGAAAAGCTTCATTAATCTTAAAAAATAAGCAGACAAAAGGTTTAAATTGTGTACTCTGATTAAGGATGATTTAAGAAGAATTTAAGGATGAAAACCACTTAATTATTCTCTTGTCAGTGAAGACTTGTATAGCAAAGTTCAGGGAGTTTTAAGGGTTGACGTTAAGTGATTCCTGTTTCAAAGCAGAATTTCATCAGCTGTTTTCAACAATGGACAATTGTGGGGAAAGAATGGGGAGAAAGTCTTCTTTCATTGTTTGTCTGGATAGCATCATACATCTTGGTTCTTGGTTGCAATATTTATGTCTGGTGTCAATCCAAGTAAGTAAAGTTTACTAAATTTCAAAAAAAAAAAAATGGACAATTGTTTCGTTTTACATTTATGTGAAAAGTACATTAAGATGCCAAAAACTATATGCTGCAAATATAGAGTTTATCACCACATTTGATACAGTTAATAGAATAAATTATGGGAAACCATGATAGATTGGGGTATTTCTCCAATAATAATAAACACAATAAGATTATTATATTCAAATACATGGGCACAAGTTAGAACTGACTTATCAGGGACTCTTTCCAAGCAATATATAACAAATACAGAGGTGAGGCAAATGTATTTTCTTGCTCCTACATTGTTTGCAATATATAAGTTACTTATAGATCTTGATATGCCTCAAACAGATTCACCAAAAAAAGGCTTGGACTTTTGTCCAGCACTTGCATATGCAGACAACATTGTTTTTCTATCCCTGTCCTCATCAGGTCTTCAAAAAAACTGAATATATTACAGTTGTTTGTGGAAAACATCTGTTTTAAAATAAATATAAACAAATCCAAAAGTATGGGTTTTGGAAGTAGAAAGAATAATTGTAAATGGTTTATCAGTTCAAGTCAGTTGCAGATAACTCATGATTACCCATATTTCGGACTCACCTTTTCAAAAAAACTTCTAATGGAAATTTCATTATGATGCACTTGTGAAAAAGATGATCAACACAATCTTAGCTCTTAGAAGATATAATATGCAGTTTGGGGGATCTTCTATTAGACCTCTCTGAAGGGCTGTTGAAATCAAATATAATGCCCAAATAATGGGCTCTATTCACAAATGGGTGGGAATTACATGCCAGAGGCACTTATCCCATTCATGTAGGTCTGCACCTGCGGTCAGGTGTGTGCTGGTAAAATTCAACACTGGCCACCAACTCTCCATGGCCCCTCCCCCCTGGCATGCAGGACTCCATAGGGCAGCTGGGGGAAGAGTCATGGACCTTGCCCGGCATCCAATTGGATGCCCAGACTGGGTAATTCAGTGGATCCCCATGCAGTGGGGCATGTGTTGGCAGCATGCCCCATGGATGTCTGATGGCCGGTGGCTGTGGAGGTGAGAGGAGGGCAAAGCCACTGGCCATTCCACCATGTGGCACCAGAGCTGTATGCACGGATGGGGTGGGGGTCTGTTGGTGGTGCTGGGAGGGCACCGTACCCCACCATATGCCCTAAGGGGCCGGTGGTAGGAATGGGGCTGGAGTGCCATTCAGGGGGGCAGCATTCTTGGGCTGGTGCCCCTGTGTGGAATGTGTGTTGGGTGGGGGAGGTGCCTGGTAGGGGCCGAGCACCAATGTGTGCTGAGGCAGGTGGCACCAAGTGGCCATAGGGGGTTATGGCCACAGTGGTCCCAATGGGTGAGTGGGCTATCCAACCTGCCTGGGTGGAGAGATCTGATGTGTTTGCGGGGTGCTTACGGGGCTTATGGCAGGGTTCTCCCTGGCATATCCTGCACCCCTTCCACACCCCTATGGCCAGCACTACGTGCCTTTGTGCATGGTACAGAGTGCTGGCACACCCCCAGCACAGTGTGGTCCACGCACCGGGGGATCAGGTGCATTGCAGCTGTGTGCCCCCCCTTAGTGCATCCTGCATGGGGGGTGCATTGGGTGCAGAGTGGCTATGCACCCCAAATATTCGGTGTGTAGCCACTCTGCCCATTGGTGAATAGGGCAGATTGTATGGGGCTGAGCTCTGGGATCATAAATATATTTAGACATTAGAAAAAACAATAATACGCCTCCTTAGGTTATTCATGAGGTTTCCAAAAACAATTCTTGCCCCTTTTGTCAGGGCAGAATTGAGCTTGCCCAACCTAATAGTATTAGCCAAATCGTGTTTGGTAAACTTCTGGGTGAGAATCAGTAAACTACCAAAAGATTGAGTAACCAGAAGGTGTCTGGATGAAAAGCAATTTTGGCAATGGAGTGGTTGCTGGAAATCACTCTGGTTGCTAAATCTTGAAAGAATTATGTTAACTGTGGGTTTAAAGAGTCTGCATGACTTGGCAGAAAAATAAAATTACAACAGTAGATCAATACACGGGTTACATCAAGAATCTTCTTAAGAAAAAAATGAATGATTTAGAAAGATTAAGTAAGTCTAGATTTGTACTCTGGTATAGTACAAATGTTCATAAGTACAGATATTATTTATTGTAGATATTTTTGAAAACCCACAGTTGAAAAAAATGTATGCGAGATTCAGTGTAGAATTTCTCAAAGCAAACGTAATATAAGCTAAATTTAATAGACTACAAGATCCCGTGCACACATGTTGTTTTGTGTGGTGGTGGTGGGGGGGGGGAGAAAGAGGATTTACAAGATGTATTACTTAGATGCCCATGGTACAATAAGGTGAGAAGGAAATGGATGGGACCTATTTTAACTTCTGTATAAGCCTGTGATGAACCCACATTAATTAATGTTCTATTAACCACGGAAGATGACTATACAGTCTGTAGAATAGCTAATTTCCTAGTAGCAATACAAAAAATAAGAAATATGATTAAAAACAATAATAAAATGACACTGATGGGCTTACACCCAATTAATGTTGGGGCTGTTATTAAATTTAGGGTATACTCCCATTAATGTTTTGGAATTTTTAACCTGTATTGATATGTGATATGATGAATTATGTATTTATATATTATATATTTTTTATTAAAATTGTAATGATCTATTTATCATCGAACAATAAAGATATTACTACTGCTGCTTCATAGTGTCAGTAGTGATTCATTTAATTTCCCTACCACTGAAGTCAGGCTAACTGGTCTGTAATTACAACCCTCCTCCCTGCTACCACTTTTGAGAAGTGGGACTACATGAGCCCTCCTACAGTCCTCTGGAACTACTCCCGTCTCCAGTGAGCGATTGAATAAGACTGTCAGAGGTACAACCAGTACCTCCCTAAGCTCCCTCAATATCCTTGGATGTACCCTCTTTGGCCCCATTGCCTTGTCCACTTTCAGGTTTGCAAGTTCCTTCGAGCCTTTCCTCTAAAAATGGACTAGTGTCTAACTCCTTCCTTCAATGCTCCTTTTACTATTCTGTGGCCCCTACCTTCCCCATCTTCTGCGAACACTGAACAAAAGTATTCGTTCAGGATGGGCACAGGGTCAATATGTCATGGACAAAAATAGCACAGCAATATACCTTGCTGTCAATACAGTAACAACAACTATAGTGCTTGGTAAAAATACCAAATGGTAATAACAGCTAAAATCACACAGGATAACTTGTTTTTCCCCTGTGCAATCCCCCCATTAAGGAAAGCTGTGCCCAGAACCCCCGCCCACATTAAAATAACCACCTCCAAGGGGGAGGCAACTCTGGGATGTTGAGAAACCCAGACGGGGGAGAATTGCCAACTGCACAAAATTTAAGAAACAATAAAAAAAGCAAAACACAGGTAATCTGGAACCGGGAATCAAACCCTGATCCATAGATGCTCCACAGCCCTCTACTGCTGGTGGCTGTACCCTCTGAGCCCAGGACACCATTTGTTACTGCCTTGGCTACTTTGTTTACACTTGCACTCCTTACTGCTTTCCCGCCTCTCACTGTTTCTCCTGATACACCTCCCTGTCCTCCTTCTTCTGTGTTTTTTAATAATGATCGTCTTATGAATCTACTCAATGCTACCTTTTTTTGCCCCTACTTTCCCAGCCACCTCTTTTGAGAACATTAGTGGTCTCTTTTCCCTCTTGTTTTTACTCTTGTGCATGATGCAGAGGATTGTTGCCTTCACCATGCTCCCGTTTGGCTTCACCCACTGTTCCTCTGCTCCCACCAAGTCTTCCTGCTTACTAGCTTGATGCAGAGGTTTATTAGTATCACTATCTCCACTTTTAGTTTCACCCATTGTTCCTCCACTCCACCCAAGTCCTCTCCCCCTGCCAGGGCATCCCTGTGGCATTCACCCACCTTTTTAAAATCTGCCCTGCTGAAATCCAGGACCTTCACCATTATGTGGTTCGATGCTGCCATAGTTCTTATATTGAACCACACTGTACTGTGATCATTGGTCCCCTGGTGGCTTCCCATCATGACGTCCACAACTCCATCCCCATTAGTAAGTACAAGATCCAGAACTGCTCCATCATGAGTGGGCTCCCTTACTAATTTCCTGATGAATGCCCCCTGGTGGGAGTCCAGGATATCCCTTCTCCTAGCTGAAGCTCCATCTCTGAGGATCCAATCTACATTGGGGCAGATTGAAGTCCCCCACCAGCAGCACCTCCACCTTATTTGCCATCTTTTGTATGGCTTCCACCAGAACATTATTCACCCCCCCCCCCGTGCTTGAGATCTGTAGGTCACTCCAGTACAAATGGTGTCTCTATTCCCCATCTCTAGGGTGATCTAAAGTACAGCTATCCTGCCCTATATTTCCTGTAACTGTTGCTTTTATGCTTTCCCTCACATAAAGCAGCACATCCCCCTTTTCTTTCCCACACTGTCCTTCCTGAACAGATTATAACCTGGTATTACTATAGCCTAGTCATGTTTCTTAGTGCAGCAAGACTCAGTAATGGTGACAATATCTAGGTCAGCATCTGCCATAATGGTCTCTGGGTTCAAAACTGTATTTCCCATACTTAGAGCATTTGTACATATCGGGCATGAGTCATAGAACACTTTGAAGGTAAAAAAATGTGCAAGTCCCCAAAATGTGTGCAGTTGCAGAAAAAATGGGTAATTACACTGCATCATATAAACAAAACATCTGCAGTTGTGAAAAAAATACAATGCAGACTGTAGAAAAAACACAGCTGCAGAAATTCCTGCCCAGGAAAAAGTCCTTGAAAAATATGGCATATCCTTTTAAAGGCTATCCTCAGCCACTGTTTTCCTGTAGTTGTGGAAAAAAATGTTGCACACATGCTGCACCAAGGAGAGTGAGGCATAGCTCACCCAGCACAAAAGGCAGAGTACTAACAATTGTGAAACAATCATCATGGTTGATCAGGCTCCAAATAACTGCCAACCTGTGGGCTGTATAGCAGTGTCAGTTGTTACAACAAACATAGTACACATTGCAATTGACAGTTAACAAACCACAACCACATGACCCACAGCAGCCAAAAAAAGGAGCCTAACTGGCAGTACAGGCAGAGGTGGTAACATTCTGAAGTGTGTGCTACAGATGCCATCAAAAGAAAAACCTCAGAGAGAGACACAACCAATGGTTACAAGCTGCCAGTGGGTGCAAGGCCCTACTGGTACAGGTAGTGCTACTGTGGGCCTAGTTGTGGGACTAGCTGCTGGCCTCGCTGGGAGTGTTGGGTCTGCTGCAGCTTTTGCAAGACTGTCAGTCTCCTGCTCCTGTTAGTGTGGATCACCTGTTGTTCTGTCTGCTGGGTTATTTATAACAGCTGCAGATCCACACTTGCATATTTTCTGCACTTGCAGAATTTTGTAACTCACCTGTTTTGTGATTTTCAGCTCCTGCAGAAATTTTGACTGTGAGTATGCCACACTTGAGTTCCTGCAGTTTTGCAAGCCTTTTTTCTGCATGTGTGGACTTGTTTGCTTTCTTTGTGACTCTAGCCCCTGGCCTTCTGGATTTTGCTACTGCCCTGCTTGTCAACCCCCTTTTTCCCCTCTCTCCTTACTCACGCTGCACTCTTTCCCATCTCCCTTCATTACCATTTTGTTATTCTTATTAATAGGTACTCTTAGGGATTTCTCTCCCTTAGGGTTCTCCCTACTGCCTACTTCAGCATGCGGTGGTGGTGGGGGGGACAGTACAGTGATCACTGGTCCCCAAGTGGCCTCCCACCTTGATGTCTGCAACACTGTCCCTGTTAGTACCAGATCCAGTATTGCCCCACCACGAGTGGGTTCACTGACTAGTTGCCTGAGGAATGACCACTGTAGAGTCTAGGATGTCTCTGCTTCTAGCTGAAGCCAATGCTGGGAAGCTCCAATCCATATCAGGCAGATTGAAGTCCACCACCAGCATCACCTCCCCCTTTTCTGAAGCACTGGACCAGAATAAAAAAAACATGCCGTAGACTTTGATATAAATGATTTTATCACCATCAATACAGAAGGAATAGATGCAAAATTTGGAAAGAATATAGTTCATCAAACATTAGATTCATCCTCCTTCCCAGTGTGTCTATAAAGACAGACCAATGACTTTTATCACAGAGAAGTTTCTCCTAACCTTTTAAATTTTATAAGTAGTTATTATATATTATATCTTAAAGTACAAGTTATTATTCTGTTATATTAGTAACATATTATTATTATTGCAATATTGTATTGTTTTTATTGTCACTTTACTGTTTTTTACTACTGTTCACTAGGATGGTTAGTACAAGGAGTCGGAAAAATAAGTCAGCTTCTCCGATATTTTCACCAATTCAATTGGATACAAAGTTAAAAAATAAAAAGTCTAGGGGAAATGAGACTTAAAAATGTTATAAAGAATAATGATACATGAGGATTGGGTCAAGGGGACCTGACTCAGCCCAGAATAACTGAGTCTTTGGACTGTTAGGCTCCTACTCCTGCTGCTCTCTCTCTACACATGCAGTGAAGTTTTATGACACTGTTGGCAGATGAAAAAAGGGAGAAGACCAATGATTAGGAGTTATATACCTGCTATCTCACAGACAGAAGACATTTCATTACTGACATCAGATTTGAGTTCTCACGTGGACTCATCTAATTTAAATTCTATCTTCTCAGTTGATAATCAATGCCCTCATTCAATTTCTTTCTCACGTCAAGATTCCTCCTTGAATAGTTTCTTTTGTGATCCACAGATAGTTCAGACTGAGTCTCCTCAGAGACAGAAATTTTGGAGATCACCTATATTTAGACCTCCCCAAGTTTCTGATAATTTGGCATTGGTAATGCAGGACCTGAGTAATACTATTGTGGGGCTCAACAAATTAGCTACAACTACAGTAGCTCCACTTTTAGTAAAGGAATTTCTAATGTGGTAGCTACATAAAATTTATCTGTTACACCAGAATTAAATATCACAGAGACATCAGTCCAAATCCTACAGATATTATTGAACTTGATAAGGAACATTTTTGGATGAGGGTAACTTTATTTCTCCCCCCCTCACATTATCTAAACAGATATTAGGGATCATTAAAAGGCCCTATTATGCTAATGTAGTTATACTGGAAAATACGTGGGCTATCAGGGAGGAAATAGGAAATCTAAGGGCTGATGTATTTCACAATCAGGCTTTATTAACACAGTTAAGAGATTCAAAGAGTGAAAATGGACAGTTAAATGTTTAAATGATTCTGAAAATAACATTGAGGAATACATCAGATCAAAGGAAAATAAATGTGTTCAAGTTAATCTCCTGCCCTTATTTTCTGGAGAGAATTCTATAATAATTGTTGGTCCATTGGATTCTCAGGATGTTAGCAAAAATAAAATAAAAAAAGTAATGAAAACAGAGTGAGGAAGAATTCAAAAAAGGGGAAAATTATCAAAGCTAAGATAGTGTAGACAGATAACCTAGTAAATGTAACTGCTAAGCAATGTGGTGATCCTCCTTATAAAGCACCTGAGAGAGGTAACAATGATCATTCTTCACCTAACCATATTGATAGAATTGGGGCATCAAGGACAAATAAAAAGTAACATTTTACCCCCTCTTTGGAGGAAATAAATCAGGAACCTAATCAAAATATTAATACTATGTGTCATACGCAAGCCAAGAGTTTTACAAATAATTACTCTTTAATCTTTTTCAGCCCAGATTTTAATAGGAAAAACACTGACATAATGTTAGAAATTCATGGAATTAAGAGGTTAGAAGCAGAAACACCAAAGAATTTGAAAGAATGTGTATGCCATCATTTACATATTCCCTCCTCGTCAGAGGGTATTTTTCATCTCGTCTCCCAAACCCACTATACACTGATTGTTTTCTGTTATATTTTGAATCCCCAAAATTAGCAACTCTGATTTGGTCCCATGTGTCTGTATTAAAGTTAAGAGGTATTAGTATTCTTCCTCCACAAAGGTCACAATTTATACTGAGGATCAATTGCATGAGGATTTTTAACAGGGAAATGGTGGAAGACAAATTGAAGGCTTATAAGACAAATGCAGCAATCAAAAAATACATAGAGGTATATGAACAACCCTAGATGGATAGAACACTTCCCTTTTTGGTTGTAAAGTTTCTGATAAGGACCCAATAAGAATAATAAAGATAGATATAACATCCTTCCGATCTCATTCTCTCAAAATTGATTTCAGCAGAAATGGTATTGAATGGCTCACAATACGTAGTGGCATTACAGATAGTCCACACAAAGATATCCTCTCTCACTCAGTGCTCTTTTGCTTACAGAGACCCACATTGGATTAATAAACTCTCTGCCAATCTAGTCAACTCCCACAACATCAGCTCTTTTAAAAAAGAATTGAAGCGCTACCTACTGTAGCTACCTCCAGCAGCTGTGACTGCTAAATGCCCTCAAACTCTTTGCCCTCGAGACTGATTTTTCCCCTTTGCTTTAGCAAAGCTGATTTCATCCCATCCTATCCCAGAGACCTATAATTGACCCTTTTATATCCCCCTCATCTCCCTTCCATGAGTCTTCTCTTTCTACTTCCTCTTCCCTACTGCCTACCCAACCTGAACTGCACACCTTTAACCCTATGACCTCCCCATGGAACCTCCTCCTCTTCTCCTCCCCTAACCACCAGTACCTATATCTCACTTTCTGGCCTCCCATCCTCACTTTACTGATACAATTGTGACAGTCCCACATCTCCGGGTGCTGAGCTATGGATCTCCACACCCTCCCTTATTTTTTATATTTCGTCTAGGTGTCATGTTTTTATCTTATTGTGTAGCGTTACCTGTACTTGGTTTGACTACTGATGTTATGTGCTCTATAAATTCATACTTGTTGCTGTATACCCAATATGCTTGTCTGCCATTGCATTGTTCTCATTGTCGTGGAACCTTCATAAACCTGCTCTGAGCTCAATGGTTGTATCTGAAAATTAAAATAAATAAATGAATAAATATCACTTTCAGGAACTTTCAACTTGCAGCTTCTGTGTTAACTGATCCTTCAACACTTGATAGCCTTGGCATCTTCCTTACAAATATAAATAAGCTGGAGAGTGAACAGGGATCAGATCACTTGGAACAATGTGGACTTGAGTCTGTGGAAATTCTATCAGCTCTAACTGTTTACAGACATCCTGAAATTATAACTCAGAATTGGTTTACTCCATTACAGAATTCTTCCAATAAATGACCAGAACCTTGCTCAGCCCCCATTCAACATATTCTATTGAATGGTTTAGATTGTTGAACCATTCTTTCCAGGAATATTGACCGTCTAACTAGTAAATTAGCAGATACTGAGGTTATTGACTTTTTATCAGCTTATGATATATTGTGTTTACAGGAAATGTGGTGGAACAACGGTACCCCTTCTATGATTTCCATGTATACACCTTATTTACATGCAGCTATAAAATCTATTTACTTAAAAACTTCCCTGGATTATCAGATAACTGAAACTGATTACATTTTGTTTTCTTATAGGTCTGAAAACAGATAATAGTTATGTTAGAATTATTTTGGTTAATGTATATATATACCACCCAAAACTAGCAATCATTATTCTGCCAATCCATGGCAACTATTGGATGAGATATTGGAAGAATTAACAATCAAATATGGACTTAATCTTTTTATAATTACTGGTGATTTTAATGCCAGATTACCAAAATCAAATGGATTGGGCAAAATCAAAGATGAGTTTTTTTCTTGGGTTGAACTTGATTAACCCAAGAATAAACATAATAAGGAGTTCCAAACATAATAAATTTAATCAACAAGGTCACATATTGGAGGGAATAATGACCCATGTGGATTTATTGTTTGGTAAATTTATTTATTTATTGATTTGCTTTTGTTAACAGGGTGAGCACACTAGACAACCAAGTGCTTATTTTCAGGTGCAACCCGGGAGATTGCAATGGTATATTCTTGGACAGGCAAAACAAGTAAGGTTACATTTAAAGTGCATCAAACAACAAGGTCGGTACAGGAAGACAGCAGGATTTTAACAATGCAGACAGCAGGTAGTATAACAATACAGTAGTCTCAGGATAGGCAGGGGCCACCATGCCTGGTGGCAACTCAAAAAAAAACTAGTAGGTAGCTGGATACTGGGAGATCCGGGGGGGGACTTCATTTATGTGGGGCCAATGAGGTCCTCTATTACAGATTTAGTATGAGCTAACCAAGATGCCCATGAAAAGGTGTAAGATTTGAAATCTATAGAATACCAGGTCTCTGCTCACTCTCCAATTCTTATTACTTTTAGTCCATTTAAATCCATTAAAGACTCAGATCAGGCTTTTTTTTTACTGAAAATACATTTGAAATAATAAATACCAAAAGAATCAGATGACAAAGTGATATAATCAAGCAATTCTTTATAATATTTAATTCAGAACCTGTATCTACCTAAAGAACTTAAATAGTTAGGAATACAGTCAGAAAAGACATACTGTTCCTGAAACATGTGGAAATTAATACATTTCTCAAGCCATTATTTAGAACAAACAAAATAAATAAACAGAATAAACACAACTGGTTTAAAGGGAAGTGCAGGATCTCAAAACAAGTAATAAACAAGTTAGTACAGTTTACTAAAAAGAATACAATGGGAGAAAACCTCACGATATTAAATAAGAAAAGGAAGGAATATAAAAAAGTTCTTGAAATAGAGAAAGAAAAATATCAAATTATTATGTGGAGTAAATTAAAAAAGACAGTTGCAGAACAGGATATCAAAGCATTTTAGTCATTGGCAAACCTGGACTATAATCACTTTCCCATGAGGCCTGAGGCTTACATTATGCCTCAGGTCTAGGAGGAATACTATAAGGCATTATATTTTTCTCCATTGGAAGAACAAAGGTCTACAATTCTCGAAGAGCTAAATATTTTTTTATGATCTTACATAGACCCAGGACAATTAGTATGACTCCCAAAGAAATTGTATTAGCACTTCTCACAACCTAGGCTAATAAAGTCCTAGGCTAAGACCAAATTTTAGCAGACATATACAAAATAATACCAAATTGGTGGCTTCCGATCCTTGCTGATATATTTAACAGGTTTGTCCATGGTGAAGATTTCCCTGACAGTCAGAAGGGCAGTATGACTATATAGCAGGTATATTTCACGTCCCGATATATTTCGCTATATTCACTATCTGGAGAGTAAATGCAAAATCTATGAGGACACGATAATTTCCTGAATGCAATCCTGTACTGAAGCTGTGCTGAGATGGTCAGTGAGTTGTGATGTGAGAACGGTGGGGATGGCAATCACACATTGCAGAGGAAATTCAAGACTTAGTCACACCTCCGGGGCACCCTTTTAATTGCCATTCACAGATTTGCTGGATTCAATTGCTATGCCATTCACAGCCCATTCTCTATTGTCTATGATGATTAGTTCATTCACAGCCACCCCAGTTTCTAAGCAAGCAGCAGTTATCGAGCCTTGCAAATCCAGTCACCACACTTTAAATGTCCTTATGTGGCTGTTCTTTCTAAAAGAAAAAGAAATGCCTATTCTTATCTTAGCGAGCTGCTTTAGATCCACATTCAGCTCAGCACTATCAGATACTGTAGTACTCTTACCTCTGATGCCACAAAATGAAGCTTCACACCAGAACCCTCTGAAAGTTCCTCGGCACTAGCTAAATAGTGCTGTCACTTACAGCCAGTCCAGTACCGCTACAGTGCAATTTCTACCTGACGCTAACATATGTAGCAGGTTGGGTTATGCTAAATCTGTGAGACACGAATTCAACCTGCTATACTGTATATATCCCATTTATAAACAAAATCTGGTCAGAACCACTACGGCTGCTAATTCATTACCTCAATAAGGGTGTTTCATGGGCTTAAATGTAAAGTTGAAATTGCTGTAGTCAGCTCCATGTGTAAATTTCATTTTTGGTAAAGGTAGATCATTTAGTTATGAAACAACATATTGAAGTGCAAAATTGCACACTAAACCTTCTCCACCTTGAACCTGCTAATCCTTATCCTGATAACTTCCTTACCTCTCATGGTCCTATCTCTCAGCACTTGCTTCAGCATCTCATTATCCATGGTTGGGTTTTCCCTGCACTTTTTAAATTCACCATATTTGCACTACTGCTTTTGATTTTGCATGCTATTTCTTTGGTATCCAGTTGCAATATTTGGCATTACTATCTGTACTGCACTCATGCACTTTATGTTATTGTTCTTGTAATTTCATTATCACCCTGTTCTGTATTTCTTTGTTTGCAACATCACTATCCCCTGCCTTTCCCCTGGGTCACACCTGGAAACAAGCTTTGGGTCAGTGTGCCTCTCCCAGTCACACATTTTGAAATAAATAATAAATAAAATCTATGGTCTATGGTCTATAAAGGGGGATAGAACTGGGGGGAGCTGGGAAAGCTGAAGTAAGGTGCCTGCTTGGTGCCATGGCTTGGAGGGACAGGAAGCGCATCCTCAGGATCACGAGAACAGCTGCAAGGGAGTCTGAGCTGGATGTAATTGTCCACCTAGGGACAAATGACTTGGCTCATCATGAGATTAGAGCAGTGCAGGAGGACATTGTAGAGTTGGAGAGGGGCCTAAGACAAAGTAGCACACACAGTATCCTTCTCAGAGGTGCTGCCTGTCAATGGCATGGGGAAGGCGAGGGTAATTAGCACCATGCAGTTTAATGAATGGTTGAAAAAATGGTGTGGAGCACAGGGGTTTGGCTTCATTGGGGACTGGGGTTCCACCTGGAGGGACACGAGCCTATACTGGCAGGATGGTCTGCATCTGTCCAGGAAGGGAACAAGACTTTTGAGCAATCGGTTTAAATGCTTCATTGGCAAGCTTTTAAGCTAGTCAAAGGGAAGGCACTGATAAGCAGCAGGAAAATCCCAGCCTCTCCCTACAAAACAGGGTACTAAATGAGAAAAAGACCGAGGTAGAAAGATCAGTGGGGGATGCTGCAACAGAAGGTAAAGCCATCAAAAAATGGAAAGCAATGAGTACCAATGCCCGTAGTCTGGGTAACAAGCTTCCTGAATTAGTGGCCTTGATGGAGGACGAACATCTGGATATTGTGGTAGTCACAGAAACATGGTACACACAAAACCATGACTGGGACGTAAACATGCCAGGATACACTATCTACAGGAGGGACAGGGAGGGTAAAAGAGGAGGAGGAGTAGCTCTTTACATAAGGGAAGGAATAAAAGCAACAGAACAAAAGGGTAAACAGGGAGGAGAAGAAGCACTGTGGGTAAATTTGGAGACAGGCAATGGAACCACAATCCACATAGGGGTTGTATACAGACCCCCTTCTCAGGGGGAGTAAATGGACAAGGAAATGATATAAAGTATACTTAGAATGGCAGAAAAAGGGGAGATATTGCTGATGGGTGATCTGAATATGCCAGATGTTAACTGGAGTGCAGTTGCAGCAGCCACTTCGAAGAGTGGGGTTATTCTAGATGCCCTACAGGGGGCATGCCTTAGACAACTAGTACTGGAGCCCACTCAAGAGGGAGCAGTCTTAGATCTGGTTCTCTCAAATGGAGATGGAGAGAGATCACAGATGTAGAAGTGGGTAGCCATCTGGGAACTAGCGACCATCGAACAGTATGTTCACAATAAACACAGCAATAGAGTCAAGCCATATAAAGGCAAAAGTACTGGACTTTAGGAGGTTGACTTTGCCAAAATGGTGAGTGCCTAAGGAATGCACTAGCAAATGGGCAGGAAGGAGGTGGAAGAACAATGGGGAATAATAAAAACTGCCATCACAAAGGTAACAAGCCTTTGTGTGAAGCAAATAAACAAAACAAAACGATGTAAGAAACCACTATGGTTCTCAAAGGAAGTGGCAGTGAAGGTTCAAGAGAAAAAGAAAGCACTCACGAAGTACAAGGAATCGTAGAAGGAGCAGGACAGAGAACTGTATCAGTTAAAGCAAAAGGAGGCTGGGAAGGCCCAAACCGAGGAAAAGATAGCCAACTCAGTTAAGAAGGGGGATAAAACCTTTTATAGGTACATCAGGGAGCGAAGGAAGACCAAGGGAGGGATAGTGAGGCTTAATAAAGGGGATGGAGGGTGGGCAGAGGGAGACTGTGAAAAGGCAGAGATACTAAACAAATATTTTTACTCAGTATTTACAAATGAAGAGGGGGAGGTACCTAAAACAAACAGTAGAAACACTCTGGATACAGAAGTTGATACCAGCCCATTTACAGAAGAAAGGGTTCTGAAAGAACTCTTAAAACTGAAGGTGGACAAAGCAATGGGGCCTGATAGATTCATCCCAGATTTCTAAAGAATTAAGGGTAGAACTAGTGACACCACTGACTACCCTTTTAACAAATCATGGGAGGATGGGGTGGTACCCGAGGACTGGAGGAGGGCAGATGTGATTCCCCTTCACAAAAGTGGGAGCAAGGCAGAAGCAGGAAACTACTGACCTGTTAGTTTAACCTCAGTGATTGGGAAAATGATGGAATCACTTCTGAAGGAAAGAACTGTCGAGCATCTAGAGGCCAGAGGGGCACAGGACCTTAGGCAGCATGGATTCACAGTAGGAAGGTCATGCCAGATGAATCTGATAGATTTCTTTGACTGGGTGACCAAAGTAGTAGATCAGGAAGGGGCTGTGGACATGGCCTACCTAGACTTTAGCAAGGCATTTGACACAGTCCCACACAAAGATTAATATACAAGTTAGCCAGCCTGGGAGTGGGTCCCAAGATGACAGCCTGGGTAAAGAATTGGCTGGAGAATAGGACACAGAGAGTAATAGTAAATGGAGTCCACTCAGAAGAAGGGAGGGTTACTAGTGGGGTACCGCAGGGTTCAGTATTAGGACCGGTCCTCTTCAATGTCTTTATAAGCGACATTGCAGAGGGACTGGAAGGAAAAGTATGTCTCTTTGCAGATGACACCAAGATCTGCAACAGAGTTGATGCACAGGGTAGGGTTGGAAAGGATGAGAAGGGACTTGGCAAGGTTAGAGGAATGGTCAAATGTATGGCAGCTTAGATTCAATGGTAAGAAGTGCAAGGTAATGCACCTGGGAAACAAAAACCCAGGGGAAGAGTACACAATGGGGGGTGAGATACTAACAACAACAAAAATAGAAAGGGACCTGGGGGTAGTCATATCAGATGACCTAAAGGTGGGCAAGCAATGTGAGAGGGCAGCAAGGAGGGCTGGGGGGATACTGGGATGCATAGGGAGAGGCATCACCAGTAGAAAACAGGAAGTTATTATCCTCTGTACAGACAGCTGGTGAGACCCCATCTGAGTACTGTGTTCAGTTCTGGAGACCCAGTTTCCACAAAGACATAGACAGGATGGAAGCTGTCCAGAGGAGGGCAACTAAAATGGTATAGAGTCTGCACCGGAAGACATATGAAGAGAGACGAAAGGAGCTTAATATGTATAGCCTCGAGGAAAGGAGGGAGAGGGGGGACATGATAGAAACATTCAAGTACCTCAAGGGAATCAACAAAGTCCAAGAGGGTAGCATCTTTCAAAAAAAGAGGTGTGCAAGAACAAGAGGGCACAATTTGAAGATGGGGGGGGTGGCTCAGAGGTAATTTAAGGAAGTATTTTTACAGAGAGGGTTGTGGATGCATGGAATGGCCTTCCGGAGGAGGTTGTGGAGTCGAAATCAGTGGTGGAATTCAAGCATGCATGGGACAGTCATAAGGCCATTCTAGGGGGTGGGGGTAGGAAGAAGTAGGCTGCTGGTTAACTAGGATCTGCAGCTTATCCAGTAGGTAGGGAAATGGGCAGACTGGGTGGGCCAAGCGGTCCTTATCTGCCATCAAATTCTATGTTTCTATGTTATCTGGCCTCTGATACACAATTGGCTGGGCAGCAGTGAAGACAGCCTGTCCCCCCTACCAGCCTTGTCACAATGTACATGCCCCTAATTTTTGGCCTAGTAATATTCCTGGATCAGACCACACTAAACATAGAAACATAGTCAATGACAACAGAAAAAGACCAATGGTCCATTCATTCTTCCAATTGTATCCTATCTAACCCAAGGACCAACTGTCCATCCAAGGTCCTAGACATCCCCAACCACCCACCATTCCCCTCTCAGTTTCTGTTATCATGAGCAACCACTATATACTTCATTCTGTTCCATCTGTGCTTGAAATCATTAAGGGTTTCAGCACCCACCACCTTGTCTGGTATTTCATGTATTTGTCACATTACACCATGATTACTGTAACACACTCAATGTGGGCTCATGAGCACATCACTTCCGCCACATGAAGATGGTACACAATGCAGCAGCTAGGCTTCAGACACCCACTGGGATGTCAGAGCACACAATACCTTTGCCCAGTGAACTGACTGGCTGCATGAATGAATGAGGACTTGCAGAGATATTGATTTTGAGATATAAACCCTTAATAAAACCTACTGTTTCTGCAGCATCATCCCCCCACACATCTCACATTTACTGCTACATTCAGTTGAGGGAGGTTTGCTGGTGGTCCCAAGATCTACACTGAAAGCAGAAGACTAAGTAGCAGCTCCAGTCCACTGGAATAGATTGCCTTCAACTAGTATAGAGCCCCTATGCTTTCAGATACTTGCAGTGGGGGTGCAAGACATATGTAGGGAAGGGTACATTATAACATGGACCATAATAGCAGTTCTTCGACACCATAGTTCACATGACTTTCCCCCACAGACAAACCTTGGTTGGCTCATGGCTGGTAAATGATTGGCAAGCAAACATAATTTGTATACATGTAAATAGAATACAAGAATGATCCCCATCCCCTTACAGTAGCAGCACTGAACCCCTACTCCCGGCAGTCACAGCACTGACCACTCTCCCAAAACAGCCACAGCCCTGCTCCCTCACCCCTAACAGTCATAAGACTGACCCCCAACCCCCGACAGTTGCAGGACTGTAGTACCCCTCTGATAGTCACAAGACTGACACCCTCCACTGTCAGTGACAGCACTGGCCACCGACCCCTGACAGTCACAGCACTGATCACCATCCCTCCACAATCACACCACTGACCCCTACCCCAAAACATCACAGTACCACACTGTTACAGTAAACCCACCAAGAACAGGTAATGTGTAGAGTGTCTCTTATCTGGGTACGAGGAAGCCAATGGTAGGAGTCTTAAAGTGATGACATCTGTGGTACCTGTAAAATAAAATACAGGAAAGGGGTCATAAAGGATTGAATGTTCTTAGGGAGTAAATAGGAAGGATGGGACAGTTTAGCTGTAGAGTAATACTTAACTGATGGGGAGGGAGGCAGCATCCTGTCAGACCTGTTAAAGAGAAGAAAATTGCTCAATATGGAGTGAATACAGTAGCAAGAGCAGAGATATGAAAGAGGTATAGGACAGCATGAGGAAACCATTTATTCAAAGTTTTAAAGTGAAATAACATTGGAATGGATTAATATTTTTCACCAAACAAGCTAAAGACACATCTGTGGGCCAGTCCCTTTCTACCCAGAAAATGTCAGCACAACATTTCAAACGTTCTAGGCGCTATCCAAGTTGATAGAAAACCCATTCAAACCAATGAAAAAAAAAAAACAATATTCACTTTTTGCACTATCTGTATCCCAGAATTTACACATCCAACTGGAATGAAACATGGCACATCAAGTGATCTACCCTGCAAGACCATGCATGGGAATCCACTGATCAGTTGCAAAGTTATTAAAGTGCAAAAATGTGGGTTTAACACTGAAGTGCCTTTACAACCCTAACTATAGTTGTACAACCATGCCACTATAATATATGTCCAGATTTTAGAAGGGAAGGGATTGTATTTTGGCTCCTGGGCACAAAGCCGCCAATCCCTTCCACTTCCTGATACTGAGAGCCCCCTGATACTAGTATGTTTTGCGATGTCATTATATGGAGACTGCGGTGACATGCTCCATAGACATTAATGGGGCCTTTTTTAAACTCTGTTTTTCATATTTGGGTTGCCCATTCTGAACAAATCAAGGCCACCGTTAAACTAATAAGGTTTTTGTTAGTTGATCATTAGCCCTGATTTCTTCCAAATGGCCATCTAAAATATGAAAAACCTAGTTAAAAAAGGCCCCATTAATGTCTATGGAGTCTGCTCACACACTCTTCATATGATGACATCACAAAACATCCTAGCCGGAGGGCGATTCTCAGTATCAGGAGGTGAAAGGGATCAGCAGCTCAGCTCCAGAAAGTTAAAGTACAGTCCCTTCACTTCTAAAATTAAGACATACATAATGAGGTTGGAACCACTGCAACTGAGGGCAAGTAAGGGTACTTCCAGGTTTTTGTTGGGAGCACAAAATGGTGCTCTTTAAATCCATGCCCCTCTGGTTGTGCCCTAGTAGCTGCTACATGAATTGCAGCTCCAGATGACATCACATAGGGGTAGGTGAGGAGACAGCAGAGCCACTGTATGGCCAATGAGTTTTCTGTTTTAATGGAAAACACTGGAAAACAACAGAATCTAGCACTTTTACACCAGCATTTGAGAGCAAATGTTTCATGGAAAAACTAAATGCACCACTTTGCCATGCAACAACTCTAGTTTGCACCAACATTTTGTGCTAGCACCTCCATTTCAAGGCAAATTTTTTGCACAAATCATTCTGGTTTGACCTTATATTTGGAGAAGAAAAATAAAGAAGGAAAAAATAGAAAAACAAACAGACTAAGATTTTGCACAGCGGTATAGGACATTTTTGAAAATGGAAAATCTTTGGCTTCACCGCTGATTCAGTAGTTCTAATGCTATTAAAGACTCTAACTCCCTCGGTTGGCTCCTCCCCCTCCCACCAGTAGCTTATCATTCAATCCCTTGGTGGCACCAGTATTGGGGGGGTCAGAATACCCAACTTGCTGCTACTAAGACTGCTGCTGTCAAGAAGGCAAATGTAATGTTGGCATAAGAGGGTTACAGAGCAAGGGAACTTAACAAGACAACTCTGCCTGCTAGGGGTGGGAGGATGGGGCTCAGCAGACTGCAGATCCCCTGAGCATGAGGTGAAGTGAAGAGGGAAGTAGACAGGGTTACCCTGGGAATGAGGTAGGGAAACACTAGGTTGAACAACCATGAGGAGGTGGGTGGAGGGGCACTAGGCAGCATAACCCTGTAAATAAAATGGGGCATCAGACAAAACAACCCTGTGGATGTGGTGGGGCACTAGACAGGAGAATGCTAGGGGCAAGGAGGGAAGCATTAAAAAGGATAACGTTGAAGATGAGGTAGAGAACACTAACATGACAACCCTGGAGACAAGATGGAGGCACTAATAACAGAACAACCCTGGGGAGGTGGGGCACTCAACAGAACAACCCTGTGTGCAAAATGGAAGTACTAGACAAGACAACCCTTGGGATGAGGTGAGGGAGATCGAGACAGAACACACCTGGAGATAATGTGGGTGGCACTAGACAGGTCAGCCCTGGGGATGAGGTGGAGGGGGGTACTAGACAGGACAACTCTGTCATGTGCTGGGGGGACAGTAGACAGGACCACCCTAAAGATGAGGTGGGAGGCACTACACAGGATAACTCTGAAGATGAGGTGCAGGCACCATGATGAGACAGAACAACTCTGGGGATGAGGTAGGGGAACACTAGACAGGATAACAATAAGGTGGGGGTGGTGGACACCAGACTTTCAATGTTTGTGTGTCAGGTGTGTGTGTTATCCCTCACTCCCCCCCTCCAACAAGCCTTGCACCCCAGACAGTCAGCCTTACCTGTGCATCCAGCACCATGAACACACAGTTGTCTGACAGCCGATATGGGCTGAGCAGCTATACGCAGTTGATGAGGTGCTCTTCCCCAGCAGCCAGCTCCTCGGTCTTGGTGTGGTTCAGTCTGAGCTGGTGCTTAAATACGGTGAGCCTTAATGTGCCCACTGAGTGGTCACTGCATCCCTATACCCCTGCTGCTGCTCCTCTGGTGAAGCATTCTCCTCGGCCTCCCTCTGGCTGAGGCCTCTTTTCATCTCCTGCAGCAGCTGCTAGACATTGTGCTTGGGAATGTTATGGCTTTGTCTCTGGGTCCGTCAGTGACTCACATGGCAACAGCATCATGGCACACTGGCACTTGTTGCAAAGCCAACGTTTGACTGCATATGTTTCTTGAAGGGGCAAGAACATACCTTTCAACTGTCCCTGATTTTCTGGGACGTCCTTGATTTTGTCTCATAATTTTCCTCTATCCCTCATAACATTTGAGTTTTTGTGACTGAACAGTGGGGATTGTAAGCACAACATAACGTCAAAAATTAAAGTTACAGACTTGTTCTTCAGAAAATGCAACTTATACTAATCCCCTCATTCTATCAACTCTCTGGGTGAATATTATGAATTTTTAAAATGTGTCCCTGATTTTGGGTCTTTGTCCCTGATTTTTTTAAGTGTTATCCTTGATTTATGAGGCAAGAGGTTGAGAGGTTTGGGCAAGAAACAAACTGAGACTGGGATGTAACTGTAACTGCTCCTGCTGTTACTGAGCAGGTGCACAACTGCAAGGCAAAGAGCAGCAAGTCCTCCTCTGGGGATTGAAGGGCTGTGGTCAATGTCATTGCATCATTGTGTACTGCAAATATTTAGGCAGGATACATAGCTACGGGGGCCACACGCATTTGCCACAAATCATGCCTCTGTCACTTGTTCCTGAAGATTTTCAGAGAAACCCAGGAGGTGAAAGGAATGACCTGTGTACATGGCTGAGCTTATGGCAGCAGCTGAGGTCACGGCAGAATACGGCACTGTCTGCCATTTCCAGGATGGCACGTGTGTGCAGAAAACTTTGGCAGCTATCTTGGACATGGTGGACCGTTCCATGTTCTACCAATGGACTAAATAGTGTGATGAATTCATAGATGAATGTACAGTGATTGCCATTCATTTCCACTATTTAAAAGTCCTGTCAGTATCCGGTCATCCTCCTTTTCTCTACAGTGCTCGCAAGATGTCTATTAAACAAAAAGGAGATTCAAACGGCACTCAATGTATGAGGAGTGTGCTACAAATGGGCGGCAACCCAAAAATTCAGTAAACAGTTCAAAAAATATAGCGCTCTTTGGAAACCTCATGAAATAACTACAGAACAACAGAATTTAAACAACTGGTTGTTGTATTACTAATCCTGTAAATGAATATTGACTTCAGTGTATCCTAACTATGGAGAACCTGTTCATATAATAATAGAATGGAATTAATGAGTATTGTAGCTAAAGATAAAAGATAATAAGAGAAATGATATAACAATCTTCACTGTATTATTTTTCCAGTAAAAGAGAAATTAGTTTGTGTTTACCATCCTTATGAATGGTGTGATACATATGAGATGTAAAATCAATGAACTGAAAAGTTAGACAAATTTGTAATGGTAGTTTTCTATTAACAGGCGATTGGTTCTTTTTAAATCTGATGTCACAGTTTTGTATGTATTTAAGTGTGCACTTTTAACCAGGATATAAAACGCCCCCTCGAAGGCATTAAGTTGAGGTGCTTGGGGTTCTCACAAGGTGGATTAGCAATACAACAACCAGTTGTTTAAATTCTGATGTTCTTTGGTTATTTTGTTCAGTTTCCAAAGAGCAATATATTTTTTTGAACTCACAAGATGTCTGCAGGGCTATGCCCATTGCAGCCATAAAAAGGACAACCAATTTGTCCCAGTATGTATTGGCCTATCAGTCTTATTGATGCATCACAAAAGATATTTAGTAAAATAATATTGCAATGATTACAAGCTTGGATTCATGAAAATAATTTATTGGATAAATTACAGAAGGGGAATAGGAGTAGCTGTTCCACTTTCCAGCATTGCTATGTCCTGTCCCATCTTATCTATAAATACACTTACATCAAAAAAAGTTAAGCTTTATTGCTGTTTTGTGGATCTAATGGCAGCTTTTGACAGCTGCAATCTGCAATTGCAGATATTTAGGGCCCTAGGAATGGATCCTTTTCTTTTGGATATTTTAGTTAGAGTACATCTTAATACTTGGGTTCAAGTACAATATAACCAATCCGGTGGTTGAACTTCTAAAATACAAACAAATCTGGGTCCATAAGAGGAATGTATTCTAGCACCCACATTGTCAGTTTATACATTAATTCTACTATAGAGCAATTATATGGTTTGGATTTTCACTCTCTTAAAATAATCAGAAGAGTGAGTTGTTTCGCTTATGCTGACAATGCTGTTCTGATATTTACATCCCTGCTAGGTTTACAAGGGAAAATGAATCATTTTGTTAAGCTGTGTAACAATAATACTTTGGTTATAAACAGGGAGAAAACTAATTACCGCCCTAACAAATCCCAAATGTCAACTCGCTGTACCTGTAACATATCCTCTTCAGATAAAAAGCACACAACACCAGCACACTTATGTTCATTATTTTTCCCCATTCAACCAATTGACTTATACAGTACTGTGGAAGACAGAGTTGGTGACAGGATTTATAGATCCTGAAATGTTTGTAGAAATTGGTTCACTGAGACCAAAGTTATAGAGGTGCAAAAAGCATACAAATTATGTAATTTAATACCTTTTTTCACTCACCTATAACTAAAACCCTCGAAAGATCTCAAGCTTGAATTTATTTACAGAGTTAATACAGTTGCCTGAAAGTGTGTGCTTATGTCCCTAACTTGCCCTATTTTTGAGAAACAAGGGAAAAACTGTGCACATGCTCAGTTTAAAACCTGAAAATTCTGAGGATAACTGAATTTTTATGACCACATTTTTAAATGCTGCTGTTTGGCAAAAATGCATGCATATGTGGGTGGGTGGGGCTAGCCTGGTACTGCATACAGCATGCATATGCATTTAAGCAATGTTCATTCAGTGAAAGCATTACTACTCATCAGTCATAGCCCCTCTCTCACTCAACAGAGCTGTGCATGATTTCATTCAGAAACAGCCCTTCATCAGCCAATAGCCTCCTGAGTAGCATGGACACCAGGTTGCATAATCCCCGGTTCAAGCTAAATTAAGGTGCCCACCCCCCAGTGTTGGTTCATCCCACTCCATTATTTCCCTCTGCCTGCTACACTGAGATACTGACACTGGGGTCACCAATCCCCAGTGCTGGCTGAGATACCTCTTCTCCCACCACAACCATGAATTACACTAGGGTGCCCACCATCAATACTGCCAAACATCAAGCCAACACGGGGTCCCCAATCCCCAGTATCAGAATGGGTAAAATGAAAATTGGTTGGTCAACCTCTTTTTCTTTTTTCTTTTTTGTAACCTGTAATCCACAAAATGATCCATTGCTGTCTGGTGCTACTCCACTGTTCCCATCCTCCCACCCAACCCCCCACTTAGCACCCCCTTACTACACCCCAACCCCTGTACCTTACTTGCCCACTGGAATCCAACAATGTAATCCTCTATGGAGTGGAGACATGTCCTCCTCCTTCAGCACCCAACCTAGAACTGTGAAAAACAGGTAATTGTGGCTAATATATTTCAGTGCATTTTTAACTTTTACCCATACCTTGGTAATTATTTAACATTTTATTCCAAACTTTAGCATGACCTTTATGGGACCCCATCTCATGAGCAAGGTAAATGACATTTTTCAAAACCAGCCTGAAAAGTTAGCAATTCATAGTCGCTCTGCAAAATTGCCTTTCAGGTAGGATTTCAAACTTTTTCAACTACTGGTTAGATGAGGTGGGATCATAAGTAGACTATACTAAAAATTTGCAGTCAAAATATATTTAAAAAAAACAAAGTCACTTGCTAAAAAAGGAAAAACATACTGAAGGAGAAAAAATCATTGAAATTTATCAATGCTCACTCAGAACTTTGGTAATTTTCAATATTTTGATTCCAAATTTTCAACATAGTCATTTTGTCACAGCAACTCATGAATGATATAGGTTTCGTTTTTCAGATCTTGGCCAAAATGTATTTTCACACTTATGGTTTGAAATGAAATTTCAGCCATTATTTTTTAAATGGTGTTTGTTATTTTCAGAAGCAGTGGTCATAAAAAGACTATGTTGAAAATCAGGGGTCAGCATGTCACAGACAAATTATGAAGTAATGTTTTCAGAATGGTTGTTGGCCCAGTGGGGACTACGTTGCCTTTGCATGCCTGTGACCTAAGCTTGGGTATAAGCTCAGTGAACTGGCTGAATAGGCGGAGGCTTAGGTGGAAAGCTCTGTGATGTGCAGCACCATCCCTAGCCTGGGGAGGAAAACAAAACTGTTGCGGCACACAGACAACACCTTGTGGCAGGCCAGGAAGCCTTCCCTTACAAGGGACTTATGTGCATATCTAGGCCTGATGGACCCATGAACTGCACTGGGGCAAGTTCAGATAATTTATTTCAGTGCATTTTGAACTTTTACTCATACCTTGGTAATTAATTAACATTTTACTCCACATTTTTAACATGACTTTTATGGGACCCCATGTAATGATGAACAAGGTAGGTGACATTTTTCAAATCCAGCCTGAAAGATTAGCAATTTATAGACGCTCTGCAAAATCACCTTCCAGGTAGGATTTGAAAATGTTTTCCTACCAGTTTTATGAGGTAGGGTCATAAGAAGACTATACTGAAAATGTGCAGTCAAAATATATTAAAAAACAACAAAATTCCTTGTTAAAAAAGGACACATGCTACAGGACATGGAGAAAACAGTATTCCCTTACAAGGGGTTGATGTGTGTATCTAGGCCTGATGGGTCTGTGAACTGCACTAGGACAAGTGGGGTGGAGAGAAAATGGAGAAACGTATACCTGGCAGTATAAAGGTCAGATCCCTGCAAACCCTACACCACTGACAGCCCCCCTACTGCTGTCAACTACACAGCGCCATCTCCCTCCATCTCAGGAACTTACCTCGTAACCTTTGTACCCCCACAGATCCACCTATGACGGAGACAGGAGTGAGCTGGAACTCCACTACCCCTTGACTGTGAGACAGTTTTGCAGTTCATTGCCCAGTCAGTGTTGCAGGGTGTGTGAGAGGTGATAGCTTCATCTTGCTCTGGTGGCAGTTGATGAGCAGAGCAACTTGACCCCCCCCAAGTTAAGAGTGGGCTTAGAGACATTGAATCCTCTCTGCATCCCCTCACTGGCCTCCTTGAGTGACCAGATCTGTTCCCGAACCAAGGTCACTGCCATGATATTGGTATTTATCCTCAAAACCAACCCACATTAACCCTCCTCAAAATACCATCCCTTTCCACCTGACACAGCTAATCAGTATGTCTACAGGTCCAGTGGAATGATAAAGGCAAGACACCATCTCCCGTGTTGGAGGACACTGACTAGGTGTTTCAGATAAGTATTCTTTTATGTTTAGAGTAACTTGTTTGTCCCAGTTAATTACTAAAGAGTTGCAGATCATTTGTGATTCCATTGCTATTCTTACTTTACAGGTACAACTGGATGTTCACTCAAGCCAACACAGACCCCATCCCACAATCCCCAGGCCCCAGATAAGAAATCTTTATTATTATTATTATTCTATCAAAGCTAGGAGGGTACAGTGTAATGGTGCGACTACAAATATTAAGACACTGTTGACTTTTACTTGTTAGTTGGTTGGTAAAGCAGGGATGAATATATTTCCACATTTCTGTTTAATTTTGTGCAGGTCCCATTGGAGTGAGGATATGATTACACTAGCACAAAAAAAAGGAAATCCATTGCAAAAATATGTTAATGAAGACATTAGGGTTGAAGAATGCAAAGTGAAATTCATTGCAGAAAATAAATGCTAATGCAGACATTAAGGTTGAAGAAAGCAAAGCACAAAATAGGGGAATGAAAAAAAATAATGATTTTGGGTCACTGGAGTCTTGGCGAATCATTTCTAGAATGTTTCTTGGGGATGTCAACCCTAATGCCACCTCCCCTGAGCAAACAACATCAGAGGTGATCTCTCTTCTTCATGCAATGCAGTGTAAAGAAATCTATGACAGATTCTGTTGACAACATGTGTCATGTCATACTTCTCCACCGTTGAAGAGTGTATTACTATGAGGCACTGGCTTGGAGCTGTATATGGGCAAGGAGGGGTGAAGTGGTGAGCATTAGGGTTGACAACCACAAGGAAGACAAGTGATTACTACAGAGATACAAAGCCCAATTTCTTTTTTGTTTCCCTTCTTTGTGTGCTTTGTTTTCTTCTACCTCAATGCTTTACAATCTATCTATCTATCTATCTATCTATCTATCTATCTATCTATCTATCTATCTATCTATCTATCTATCTATCTATGCCATTACCCAACTTGCCTTCTAGACTCCACCAACTGGCTTTCAGAGGATATGCTAATCTTTAGGCTTCATAGTCTGGCATTCTAATTTATAATCCCTCTTCCCTGCTGGCAAGAGAGGTTTGTTGCATATGTGCAATGGAAAGTTTTTTTTTTTAGTTATTGTTTAAGTTCCACATGAACGAAAACTTTAATCTACAATAACTTAAAACAATACTTAAATGTTCAGCTTGACACTTTAGTGATTGTAAGGGATGGGTACAATGAGGAAAACAATATGTTTTATTAATTTAATTAGCAAATAGATATTTTAATTAAACACAAAACATTTATAAAGAAATTCTTCACAAAGATTTTGAAAATAACTATTGTGGACATTTTCTAAGTCCAAAACAAACAAAATGTTTAAACCTAAGAAACCAAGAATTATAGACTTTAAAAAATTGTGTACATTTTGTACAACAAATTAATTCATGCAAAAACACAATACTGTAGTAGGAACATTATGTCTTATCTCATGCCTTGTACAGGGCCTGCAAGGCCCTGCACAGTGAATGATAGGACTTGTGCTTAGTAATCAAAGTACCTTGCACATCTCACTTCTTTTCTTTCAGGGCCCTAACAGCCCTGAATAAAGTGTGTTAGGATTCACCTCAAGCATCATGCAGGGCCTAAAGGGCACTGCACAAAACAAGTTAGCACTTTACGGTCTCAGAACCTACAGAAATACATTAAAAAAACAACATTAATGCAGATTAGGGTTTTACCATACACAATTCGCACACCCCAAAGCTTGGAAATCTGCTTATATTATTTTCAATCCAATGCTCACAAAGTTTGGAAATGTGCTACTAGGATTGTCAAGCCTAACTTCCACCCACCACACCTGTATTATCCAAGGCCAAAGTACACATATGGGGCTATGCATCGATGGTGTGGTACCTCATACAGGGCTAACATATTCAAAGTGTATAAATAGCATCCCTATCCCCACCACTCCATCATCCCCTAACTTCCTTACCCAAGGCCAAGCTATGGGTCTGAAGTCATGTCACATAGGTCTGGAGTTCCATACACATCATACATATTCTAGGTATGTAATTAAACTCTGTAAAGAGCACAGCAAAGAGTTTTAGGTCCATTAATGATGTGGCTTGCTTTGCACACAATAGTCAGGACCCTGTGCTAAGTAGCAGACTTATTACAAATTTGTAAGTATGATACATATTGCAAACATGCAACTTTCTTTCTTTAGGACTCATACTTGAAACTAATTAAAGCAAGTTACATGTCTGGGATATATATTGGGCTACTCATAGGTGTTATTGTATTTTTCCTTGCCATTAACTCAAGTTTAGGGAATGACATTTTGCAGGAACAGAGAGCCAGGAGTACAGTTTGCAGGAAGTTGAGAGTAAAGCATTTTAATATCCCCAGAGTTGGCCATGAATATAAATTATTGTTTCTGTTTGTTTTTCCCATAGTATTAGAAGGGTAGACTCAATTACCCTACAATCTCTTACTGTTGTTAGATTCAATGTTTCTACAGGCAGTTAGGCTGTCAGCCAGAGTAATGCATTTTATCATTTATTTCAGTATGCATTAGCACTCTCTCTTTTTACTCTAGATGTTTTATTCCTTATCCATTGATGGGAAAAGTAAAAGTAAACCTTGTTCAACAGTAGTCACTATTCGTGCATCACTGCTTACTGTAAGTAGAATTAGTCTCAGTCAATGAAGAGTCTGTACAAGCAGATGAAGCATTGTCTGTGGCTACTCCTCCAAACCTGGCCTCTTAGGTAAGCAGGAAGGGTTCCACGCATAGGACCAAGAGGTTCTGTGTCACTTTCTTCAGGGGAGGAATAACTTGGGTTGCCCACAATGTGGGGGCATGATGCTGGAGGAGGACAGTAAGAGGTTAAAAGAGTTACAACTGATGTGTCTCCCTCCCTCTTTAGCTGAAGATTTACAATGGCAAGAATTCCAGAGGTTCTCAAAGATGACTGAAGGTTCCAGGTATCCCAGGCTTCTTCACGTCATTGTAACTCAGCTCACAGCTTTGGTAAGGCATGCATTTGAGCCTGGCAACATGGTTCCTGAATGTGGCAATGTTTACTTATATTCTGCTGCTCCAAAACTCTTCCTTGCTTAGTCCTCAATGTTTCTATGGAGCTTTAATAGAATTAAGTAGCATGCCCCTGAGTTTTATCAAGTTTGTTGACTTAATACAAGTAACCCCCACTATTTTTCATTATTTTTATGTTTGCATATCAAGTTGTGGTCTCCATGGGTCTGTCGATGCTGGAACAATAGATCCATTTAGCAGCAAATCTATCTGGCAAAGGTTCAGGTTCTTTCATTGTGCCAGAGTTGCTCCACAGTATTATAAGAAATGGAGAGAGTGATGAATGTCAGCAGACCCTGAGGCTTTGTCGGCAAACCTTCTAACAGCAGTGTGTTTCCTCATCCTCCTGATGACCAGAGTAATCAGTTGTTGTAGAACACAAAGGATGAATGCGTGAGTAGTTCAGAAGTACAGTTAAACTGCATGGTCTCCAGGTGCCCCTCCATTATAGGCACCTTCAAAGCTGGGCTGTTTGCTCAGTCCAAAGGGGCTTCCTCAATCTGGAATGCACCTATCTGCTCCCCCCTCATGTCTCAGAGGCTGCTTGTGGGTTGGGGGGTAGGAGTGTGCACAGTAAATGCCAGACAATGTGGTTTAAATGAGCTATATCCTAGAGTCACTCACTTGAACCGTGGTGCAGCTCCAGCCTGAGGGTAACAGATAAACAGTTACCTAAAAACATATACTGACTTAAGGATAAAAAAATAAAATAAATACAAAGTGAAAGTCTAAAGAGTGCCCAGATCAGCAGCATCTGTGAACCTGCATCCTTTGTTCCTGGACCTGGTGGCTTGGCATGCTGCTTCTCCTCATGGTGGGGGGATGTACCAAGAGATGCCAGACCTTGTGGTCCTGGATCAGAGACTTTGAAGTGGTTTGACATTCAGGTAACCACCACCACCAGCAATTTCAATCATTATGGAGTGCACAGGGTATTAAAAGTAACAACAACAACAATAATAACTAATACATAAACAACAAAAGAGGGGGCCCTATAGTTGGCTACTTAGTCAATCCGGGGCCATCAGGCAGTGGCTTAGTCATCACCAGGTTACAGGACAGCAGAGAGAGCCCCTCCACCCTTTTCCTAACCAACATCAGCAACCTGAGGTAGCTGGGCCAGACAATTGGATGGGAGGTCCAAGGCCTCCTTGCCACCAAGTGATTGGTCTTATTAGGCCATCGCAGTGCAACAGGGGTGCCTGTACACACTGTAGGGCATGCATGGGGGGATGGAAGTTACCAACAGAGTAAGTGTTGATGCCATACACACACACTTTGTCTTCCCCCCCAGTGGCTGTACCTGTCACAGCATGATGAGGGATATGAGACACATAATGATCAGATTAAGTCACAATAATGAAAACATAGTGAACCCAGGGGGAGTATTAGTGAGAGGCTGGGTCACCACGGAAAGGCCCTTCTGCTCATGACTGGATGAGGCAATAAAACAAGACTGTTGTCAAGGATGCTGCAGGACCATTACTAACATGAATTTTCTTGTGCATAACAATGTCTTCCCATTCTCGCAGTTTCAGTAGTACAATGACAGGTAGAAGACAGATGTCCAGTGAATGGAAAGCAGAGGGGGTCACTGGAAGAGAAGCTGCAGCCATTGTGCATGCAGAAAGGCCAAGCATGGATAGAAGCCTGTTTTGTAGAGACACTGACACCAGAGAAGTCCATGGCCCCTCCACAATATGTGGTTAAGAGGCAGTCAGCCCGCAACATAAGGCACATAAGGGGAATGGTGAGATTTTGGGAGGAAGATACAGCTGAAGCCCCAGAAAGCCCGGCTGGATAAGTCCACTGGGGAAGGAGCCACCCTGATGGGCCTCTTCCTGCAACCACTGCTTGGACTGAAGTGGCCCAGTACAGCAGGGTGTAGAGGGAGCAAGCAGGATGTGCTCCTCACTATCCTTCAGGTTCCTGGGGCTGGACCTATAGGGTAAGTGGATACAGCTAGACATGGCTACCTGACTCAGACCTCCAGTAGGCCCACTGTTACTGGGCTGGTTCAACAGATTTTTTACCACAGTGGTTGTCATTTGTCAGGCCACCCCCTTGGCAAGCACAGTGTTATTTAGAGAGTTGCACACAATCTTGTGGTCCCACAAGTCTAGAAGTAGCTTGAATAGATCTGTCCAGCATAGAAGCAGGGAACCAACTCCCTGTGAGCTTATACAGTGCCAGCAGAGGTGAGTCAGCTGAGACTAAATCTCTGGGCATGGCATGAAGTGGGCCAGCCTCCAGGCTACCAGTCTCACAGAGTAGTGCAGGACAGATGTGGACCCTTCTGCAGGAATTGAGCTTCAGTTGTGCAGTGTTGCAAACTATAATTCAGGTTTACATTGTCCTTGGTCACTTTCAGGACCCTCTGGTGAAGTCAGAGCAAATGATCAACGGGAATGATGGGGACCTCTAACCCATGAGTTTGATAAGCTTGTTGCTCTAGGTTATGGGCTGATCTTGTTTTCACATTGTTCTTCTACCTTTTGTATCCTTCTGGTGAAGTCTGGAGTGAAAAAGTAGTAGGCACTCCTGGTTAAAGAATAAAATTGGAATTGGAAGAAGACAGCATGCTGTGGACCCATTGATTCGGAGCCTGTGTCACACCATGAAGACATGGGTAGTGTGGGGGCAGAGGGTTGCTCTATTGGGGACCACATATCTTTAACCTTGTCCTTTGGGTCTTTTCCAGTTTTTCTGGATTGATCCAGTTAATGGTTTGGTGGAAAATCTTTCATGTACTGACTAACAGGGAATGGGATATTTCATTGATGGGAGGAACCTGGCATTCTCATGAACAAGCACATGCATGATGGTTGGATCTCCAAAATGTGCTGGAGAGAACTTCTTCCTATACAGGAGACTGAGTCCACTGAGGAAGTCTCCAGGAGTCACCAAGAGAGGATCAGGGTTTAGCATCCAGGGACTATAACAGGCTTTAACACACCACTTTGAAAAGAAGGAGGGCTACAATTTCGCCATGGATTGTGGCCAAAGATTGCCATGGAAGCACATGGTTGATGTCCATCTGGGGTCTGTAATATACACATGGCATCATCAGCATGATGTGGGCTGGACAGGATGCCAAGGTTGTAGTGCAATTGAAAGACAATGGCTGGACCTACAATGGACTCAGTAAGCATGTCATGGAATCAATACACTATGGCTTGGTGATTTCTAGAGTGAGCTACTTTGGGGATTTTACTGTGCCCATCTTGTGGAGGTTTTGAAGTCTCACAGAAATATGGTACAAGGGGAAAAAGGTGAGGCTCAGACTATTCCAAATTACTCCTTTCCCTGTCGTCATGGAGTAGAGAGCTACAGGACCTGGTTCCAGGTTCATGGCATCATAGAAAACCTGATCAGTCTTACCGATGGATGCAACATCACCAGATGGGGGTAAATCACTTGCCACCCATCCAATTGATCCATCCTACTCCCTGAGGCTTGGGGTCCAACTCAAGGAAGTACATCATTCCCTTGGTTCCCACAAGGGTATGGCCCTTTACGGGAAAGGGTGTGGCATTTCAGGGGTTGACTTGGCAAGACTCCTAGCTGCACACATCACTTTGATAAGTATTATGTTGGTAATTTAATAAATACATGGCTGCGGCCATTTCCTCCAAGACTGGTGTAGTGTATGCTTTGTCCAGGGGTATGGTACATAGGGGCCTATCAAGACAATGTCACTGAAACTGCCTTTACTAACCATCTGCATTTTGTTGCTGTTCTTTTTCATCCTTAGTGCTTACATGATATGTGTGTTCTTAATTAATTGATTTATGTTTTTAAAGTGCTAATTAGAGGTGCAGGCCTAATATCATTTAGTTCTCTACATTCTTATTATCCAATTTCACAGAAAAAATAACTTTATTGATGTTGCAACAGATTGGAGGTCATAATAATCTCTGAAGGTCAATTTTTTGAATGACAGTTTAAAGTCTGCCTACAAGCAGAATGAACTTAAAGTTTTCTCTGGAGCCTACTCCAATCATAGCTACTTTGTGGCTAATCAAGAAATACTTGAAAAATACTCTAAAGCCCTATTTTCTAAATCCAGAGATGTGATAGGGAGCAGTCAGCCATGATAATTCATCTTAGAACAAGTTATTATGTGATAGAAAAAAATGGTAGACTGAATAGTGCAGATGGTTTTTAAGACATCAAAAGGTCTAATAAGTAGAATGTGCATTATTCTATTTCTGCTTTCCACACTATTCAGTTTAACTGACTTATTCCATAAAACACATATGCAAATGTCTCAAAAGGAAGGTCACATCGGTTGTCTAGTCTGGCATGAGAACGCTGTAATTTATAAAATATACACCAGATTATTATCAAGAAATGTTTTCAATATACTCTAGATGACAGTAGGAACACCTTTGGAACAGTACTGACACTATTCATGGTAATTTTTATTAATGTTTATTAAGCCCTTGTCCTAGTTTATTTAGTTCTTACAAGCATAACTCAAACAAAAGCAGCACACATGTGACTTGAATTTTGATCCTGGTATTTACTGTAATCTCTAAAGTTTTTCTTTATGCACAAAATAACCACACTACTTATGCAGTTGCATTTTGGCACATTGTCTAAATCAAGCTGACAACTGAAATATGGCACATTAGCTGAAACTGAATCTACACAAGACTGAAATGTTGCTTGTGGGATCACCAGTTCCCATGTTGAAAATATACGTGAAACCTTGGAACTCTAGGGGAAGAATTATGGATGCCTTTCTGAAAACACAGACACTGCCTGTGCATGCACAGTAAGTCATTCTCAAGTGCCCTATGAACTGTCCATAAAAGCAAGGTCACTGGTCACTGCCACAAAATGGTTTCTACTGCAGTGCAGAGTCACTGCAGGAACATATGGCAATGAGATGGCATTGTATTGCCATGTGTGTGCTGGGATAATGGAAATCTTTTGATCCTGCCAATAGCCTGCCGAAGCAGAGCTACTTAACATAACCATAAGAGTCCTACCTCTATGTGTATAGCTCATAGATATTAAGTTTCCTTGCTTTGTATGTAACCTGTGTATATTGTAAAATTGCTGTAATAATTGTATTCTACTTTGACTCTGTGTACCCTGACAAAATGTGTTTTACTGTGCATTCTTAAATGTCACCTATGTTCTTGTTTTATTGCTGATGTGTAAAAGAGCTTGTAGCTCAAAGGTGTTATCCAAGATGATAATAAATACATAACTAAATAAATAAATAAATAAAAATCACCTTTTTAATGGAATGCAAAGCCCCAGTGACATCACACAGGCCCCCCCCCAAAAAAAAAAAATGGGTGATGGTGGAGGGTACTTTGTGTTTCATTATCCTCCCAGTCAGTACATTAGAGTCCCTCACATTCAGTGGTCCTGCCTCCCTCATCCGATCCCTAAGGCATATTGACAGTAATATCTCTGGTGTACAGAGGTCCATCCTCCCTCATGCGATCCCCAAATTATACTGACTTTAATATCCCTGGTTTCCAGTGTTCCCCACTACCTCATCTAATCCTTGAATCACATTGAAATTAATATGCTTGGTATCTAGTTGCCTCTCCCCTCACCTTAGTAGCACCCAGCCCCCCTAGTGCCTCATTAACATTCTGTAAATACTATATAAAAAACCATTTCCCTGCTCCAGTCCTGACACTGAAAATCCCACATTCCCATCCCCACCCACCTCAGTCCCATTCAGTTAGTACACCCCCACCCCATACACCAACTGGCACCAAACACACACATACACACACACACACACACACACAACTCAAAGGATATTATACAGCATTTTTGCAAAGACCTGAAAAGAAGAAAACCTTTCCCTGCAATTGCCGGCAACCTTCTCTCCGATTTATACCCAATGAATGAACTGGTAATGACATGGTAGTAATAAAGGCTGATTGACTGACAACACTGACCAATCAGCTGTCACTACCTTGTCATTACCATTTCAATCACATTTTTTTCATTCAATGTCTGCCAGCTGAGGCTGAGGGAGGACTGTGCCAATCACCCACTAACTGATATAATGAATCCTGTTTTGGGGGCAGGTGAGTGATGTTGGATGGAGGGTGGTGAATTCCAATGGGTGGTTCAGTGAGGAGGTGTTATATATAACTGGGTTAGGCATGGGGAATGAGGCAATGTACACTAATGGTTAGAGTACTGACTTGGGAAACATAGAAACATAGAATTTGATGGCAGATAAGGACCGCTTGGCCCACCCAGTCTGCCCATTTCCCTACCTGATGGATAAGCTGCAGATCCTAGTTAACCAGCAGCCTACGTCTTCCTACCCCCACCCCCTAGAATTGCCTTATGTCTGTCCCATGCATGCTTGAATTCCACCACTGTTTTGACTCCACAACCTCCTCTGGAAGGCTGTTCCATACATCCACAACCCTCCTGTGAAAAAATACTTCCTTAAATTACCTCTGAGCACGCCCCCTTCTATCTTCAAATTGTGCCCCTTGTTCTTGCACACCTCTTTTTTGAAAGATGCTACCCTCTTGGACTTTGTTGATTCCTTGAGGTACTTGAAAGTTTCTATCATGTCCCCCCTCCCTCCTTTCCTCGAGGCTATACATATTAAGTTCCTTAAGTCTCTCTTCATATGTCTTCTGGTGCAGACCCTGCACCATTTTAGTTGCCCTCCTCTGGACAGCTTCCATCCTGTCTATGTCTTTGCGGAGATTGGGTCTCCAGAACTGCCCGCAGTACTCCAGATGTGGTCTCACCAGCTGTCTGTACAGAGGGATAATAACTTCTTGTTTTCTACTGGTGATGCCTCTCCCTATGCATCCCAGTATCCCCCCAGCCCTCCTTGCTGCCCTCTCACATTGCTTGCCCACCTTTAGGTCATCTGATATGACTACCCCCAGGTCCCTTTCCATTTTTGTTGTTGTTAGTATCTCAACCCCCATTGTGTACTCTTCCCCTGGGTTTTTGTTTCCCAGGTGCATTACCTTACACTTCTTAGCATTGAATCTAAGCTGCCATACATTTGACCATTCCTCTAACCTTGCCAAGTCCCTTCTCATCCTTTCCACCCCACCTTGTGCATCAACTCTGTTGCAGATCTTTGTGTCATCTGCAAAGAGACATACTTTTCCTTCAAGTCCCTCTGCAATGTAAGCTATAAAGACATTGAAGAGGACCGATCTAATACTGAACCCTGTGGTACCCCACTGCTAACCCCCCCTTTTTTCAGAGTGGACTCCATTTACTATTACTCTCTGTGTCCTATTCTCCCGCCAATTCTTTACCCAGGCTGTCATCTTGGGACCCACTCCCAGGCTGGCTAACTTGTATATTAATCTTTTGTGTGGGACTGTGTCAAATGCCTTGCTAAAGTCTAGGTAGGCCATGTCCACAGCCCCTCCCTGATCTACTACTTTTGGTCACCCAGTCGAAGAAATCTATCAGATTTGTCTGGCATGACCTTCCTGCTGTGAATCCATGCTGCCTTGGGTCCTGTGCCCCTCTGGCCTCTAGATATGCAACAATTCTTTCCTTCAGAAATGATTCCATCATTTTCCCTACCACTGACGTTAAACTAACAGGTCTGTAGTTTCCTGCTTCTGCCTTGCTCCCACTTTTGTGAAGGTGAATCACATCTGCCCTCCTCCAGTCCTCAGGTACCACCCCATCCTCCCATGATTTGTTAAAGGGGTAGTCAGTGGTGTCACTAGTTCTATCCTTAGTTCTTTTAGAATTCTGGGATGAATCCCATCAGGCCCCATTGCTTTGTCCACCTTCAGTTTTAAGAGCTCTTTCAGAACTCTTTCTTCTGTAAATGGGCTGGTATCAACTTCTGTATCCAGAGTGTTTCTACTGTTTGTTTTAGGTACCTCCCTCTTCCTTTGTAAATACTGAGCAAAATATTTGTTTAGTATCTCTGCCTTTCACAGTCACCTCTGCCACCCTCACCCCCCTTTATTAAGCCTCACTATCCCTCCCTTGGTCTTCCTTTGCTCCCTGATGTACCTATAAAAGGTTTTATCCCCCTTCTTAACTGAGTTGGCTATCTTTTCCTCGGTTTGGGCCTTTGCTGTTCTGACTGCCTTTCCAGCTTCCTTTTGTTTTAACTGATACAGTTCTCAGTCCTGTTCCTTCTGTGATTCCTTGTACTTCCTGAATGCTTTCTTTTTCTCTTGAACCTTCACTGCCACTTCCTTTGAGAACCATAGTGGCTTCTTACCTCGTTTCATTTTGTTTATTTGCTTTACACAAAGGCTTGTTACCTCTGTGATAGCAGTTTTTATTATTCCCCATTGTTCTTCCACCCCTCCTTCCTGCCCATTTGCTAGTGCATTCCTTAGGCACTCACCCATTTTGGCAAAGTCAGCCCTCCTAAAATCCAGTACCTTTGTCTTTGTATGGCTTGACTCTATTGCTGTGTTTATTGTGAACCATACTGTTCGATGGTCGCTAGTTCCCAGATGGCTACCCACTTCTACATCTGTGATCCTCTCTTCATCTCCGTTTGAGAGAACCAGGTCTAAGATTGCTACCTCTCGAGTGGGCTCCAAAACTAGTTTTCTAACTGATATATTGCAGGTTCAAATACTACTAGAAACAACATTCACTGTGTGACATTGGGCAAGTAACGCAACCTGTCAGTGTGCTCCAGTCTAGCCAGTTGGGGAACTGGGTAGAAGCAGGACCTCACTGAAAATAAGATGTTACATCTCTACAGGGCAATTTTTGGAAAACTTTTTGTCAGAAAAGAACAGATGAGTGCCCTTTGTACAGCCATTGGGTGGGAGTATTTTTGCAAAATTTTGCTGGGGGGGGGGACTGGGTGCCCAATGTCTCTCCTTCATACCATGAAGAAGGCAACTGGACTTGCAGGCCCTGAACTGGCACTGGCAGCAGGACTGGAGACTGGAGGCTGCACACAAGAGGGGAATGCCAGAGTAGTCAGGTAAGAAATAAATATACTGCACTGAACATGTATTTTTTTGATTATGGAAAGTGGTGTATTTTCAGGAGGGTGGGCAGCAAGGATAAGTAACTGTGGCTGTGGTGATAATCATGGGGAAGGGGACTTTAAGTGTGCACTGTAGATGGAGTGTGCCTGGAGGGGAGGAGGCACTCTATAAGTGTTTCCAGTACTGGAAGGTAGGTCCAGTATGGGCAGGTTCTGAGTGTTCTATGCAGTGGCAATAGGGATAGTGTCTAATGTCTGTTTTGGAAAAAGATGTAGGGGTTCAATGTGAGAGCTCTGATCATTAAGCATGCTATAGGCTTGAACCAGTATTAGGGGCCCTGAACTTTGTAATGATCCAACAGGGCCAATCACAAAGCATATTATGAGCCACAGTCCAGCCATTCAAAATATTTTACAATTCTGGCCAAAGGTTGGTAATGTCAGTGCAAAGTTGTGAACAGTGGTTACTAAGTATCTTTCATCCTAAAAGTAAGGTACCTTCTCACAAAAAAAAATACATTATGAAATAAATTATGATTGCAGTACAAAGCATCAAGAGTAGGGAACTGCAATTATAGAATTAAAAGTCCACCGAGTCTTGTTGAATCTCTGGTATAGCATTCATCAGTGTTTGAACAATTAATGCAGTGTGTTGTTGATGTAGCATTGGTGTGTGGCTGCAATTTCTCAGCCTAGTCAGATAGCATCTACATTAGGGTGACACCAATACTGCATTGTGTGATCATTCAAACCCCAAGGAATGCCATACCCCAGATTCAACATGGCTTAGTAGACTTTTTGCCCTAAAGTTGCATTTCCCTACTTTTGACACCATGTGCTTCAACCTCAACAGATACCTTCATATAGTTTTTTGGCATCTTATTTATTGTAATCACTGTAAGATTCATTACATAGTATGGTGTGCTTAGAAGAGGCACTGTTATCACATTTTCTGACAGTGATGTCTTGGCCCAAAAAGGTTTGAAACTTTGAATGTTGTCTCCCTGATGAAACCTCATGGCAATACAAAGGGGTATATTTTCCTTAGTCCTGTAGGAGAAGTTGGTGTGTTGCACTATAGCACTTGGTAATAAATCCTTTCCTTCAGAATTTTTAGTGTACACCCCCTATTTTGTTAAACAAAATGATTAATTCTCCACATCAAAATACATTAGTACAGAATATCAACATGGTGTTTGAACACATACATAAATAGAAGCATACAGCATATTATATAATTTTGTCTGTTTAAAGTCACCATGAAAAGGCCATGTGTACCAGTTCTTGCTCACCAATAGTAAAAGGACATGAGATAGCTGCCTTTTAGCCAAACCAAGGTTATCTCTCAGTCATGTCCTTTTCCCTGTAGCAGTTCACATACAAGTAATATAGAAGACTCTGTCAACACAATTATTCATTAAGGGTGATGACCACAGGTAATCCCTAATAGGCTGCCAGAGGGTTATCAATGGGAGTGAGGTGGGAACATGGGTATGGTGTCCATGTGGCCACATATTTCAGGGTCTTGTGGCCTGCATAATGGCTATGGTGCTTGAACTGAGCTAAGCAAATCAGTTCTTAGTGCCACACCAGAGATAAGAGTGCTTGGGCCTGTTCCCATCTCCGGAGAACTGGGTGAATTGCTTCTAGGACTGCAGCATGAAACCAGTTGTGGTGCATACTAGAGTGTTTTTTATTAGAACTAAAGCTGTGTGAAATTATTTTTAAATTATGTTTCTGCTGGAATTCTGTAAGATTTCAGAAATTCTGCCTAGTTGTTTGGAATTCCATCAGAAGCAGAATTCTGAAATTCTTAAAGTGGAATTTTAACTGTAGAATCCAACTTGGCAGTTTACATAAACTTCAAGACTATTAATTCAGTAGATTACTTGATCCACGGAATATTTTTATGCAGTTTATCAAGAAATGCTTTTCTGAGTTCTGCTGAAATTATGTAATTCAGAAAAGCATGCTGGAAGGAGAATTGTCATTCCACTCAAATTCCACCTGTGGAATTTTGCATTCTCCACAGCTCTATGTATGGCATTAGTGTCGATCAATAGCACAATGTTGGGAACTGGAGAAAAAGTAACACCCAGTATTGTGGAATTCTCTTGGAGTATGTCTCTTCAAAATGGACCAAGGATGTGGCAACCCACCTTAATATGTATACGTTGAGCATTCTGAGAACCACATTATCAGCAGTTAGAATGTAGTAGCAGACTAATTTTTAAGGGATTCAAGAGTTTAGTAACACCTGTGTACAATTTTGCTTTGGGTCAGCCTACTCTTAACATCCCAGCAGGCTATGTGGGTCATAGAAACATAGAATTTGACAGCAGATAAGGACTGCTTGGCCCACCTAGTCTGCCCATTTTCCTACTTGATTGATAAGCTGCAGATCCTAGTTAACCAACAGCCTACTTCCTCCTACCACCCCACTAGGACTACCTTATGTCTGTCTCATGCATTCCTGAATTCCCCCACTGTTCTTGACTCCACAACCTCCTCAGGAAGGCTATTCCATGCATCCACAACCCTCTCTGTGAAAAAAATTCTTCCTCACATTACCTCTGAGCCATACCCCCTCGATCTTCAAATTGCGCCCCTTGTTCTTGCACATCTCTTTTTCTGAAAGATACTACCCTCTTGGACATTGCTGATTCCCTTGAGGTACTTGGAAGTTTCGATCATGTCCCCCCTCTCCCTTCTTTCCTCAAGGGTATACATATTAAACTCCTTTAGTCTCTCTTCGTATGTCTTCTGGTGCAGACCCTGCACCATTTTGTTAGCCCTCCTCTGGACAGCCTCCACTCTGTCTATTTTCACTTTTGCAATGAGTTTCAGGTGTAATCTGAAATCTGGTGGTTGAATTCAAGGGTCTAATCTCATTCATCTTCTATTGTGGCATCTGACAGGGCACCCCTATGTGCACCAACAAGACTTCTAGCTACACCCCATGGCAAATCTGGCTATACAGTATGTGTTGTGTAAGTGTGTATAGAATGTATAACTCCTGCCAGTTGGTGGTCATGCAGCCATCCTTTAGGCCCGATACAACCATTCATTGGCTCTGATCATCCCTGGCCTGAGGGTGAATATCCACCCCAGGTGGGTCTTGTCCAGAAAGAATCAAGAGGCAGATTCTTGTCACCACTGGAGAATGCACAGTAGGAATCTCACTGATGCCTTTAACGTCAGGGGTGGACAGGCTCAAACTGGAAAGAAATGGGGGTAATCTGAATTAGGTGCATACAGAGGCATAGACACAGAAACATAGACAATGACAGCAGAAAAAGACCAGTGGTCCATCCAGTCTGCCCGAGTTCCCTATAAGCCTTTTCTCCTCCAGGGTACTAACCTTCCCCATATTCTCCATAGAAACATAGTCAAGGACAGCAGGAAAAGATGCATTGCCTATTACTACTCTTCCCTCATGTATGAGAAGAGGTCTGGAACCCACCATCCTTCCTTGTCAGCAATGAATTTCTCCAATGCACATTTAAGGAATCTGTGAATCAGAATGGCAGTACCCTTAGATTTGGTAGAAACTGAGCCATGACCTATTTGACAGACCCATTCCTTATGCAAGCAGTGGACATAATAGCTGGTAAGATGGATCTTTTAAAGGAGTGCTACCTCTGCTTTTCTTAGTTTTGAGGCAAGTAAGCACCTTGTTACATTTTATTACCAGGTTGAGTCCCGTAAAATTCTATGACAATATATTAGTCATGGTAGCTGTGATGGTGCTAGCCATGTTGTGTTCTGCTTATACTGGTGACAGTGTTGAGGCAGATAAGCACCTTGTTACACCTTACTACATTTTATTACCAGGTTGACCCCTTAAAATTCCATGACAATAAATTAGTAATGGTAACGCTGGTGGTGCTCGCCATGGTGTATTCTACTTATACTAGTGACACTTAAGGGGGCCCCTTGTAGAACCTCTGCAGCAGACCAATGTAGTGCTGGGGTTTCACCAGTTTGGAAGTGCTGGTTCATGGCCCATTGAGCCTTCATGGACAGTACAGTGCATCCAAGGCTATAAGTTTTTAGACCAGGTTTCAGCTGAGGTTTCAGACAGGCTGTGCTGGACCGTCTTGGTGGCAGACCCTTCATAAGGAGAGTAACACTGAAATATTAACACTAAGACATGGTCCAACAGGCGTCTTTTATTTAATAGTAAACAAATACTCAGTAAAAGGAACAAGACCGGATGACTGGAGTCTTTAATGTGTGAACTAACTGACCCTTTTTAACTGAGGTGTAGCTTGGCCACATTGGGCTTTAGGGGGGGTGATAGCTATATTACATTGTAGCTTGCTTTCATCTCTGGCACAGCATTCTCATTCAGAAGATAATTGCAATCCCACATACGGGCAATAATATATAATGGAGTGTAGAGGCAATTAGGAGAAATACCCTATATCTCAGATGTGATTACAGGTTGGGACTAAGGGCTAGAGGTTTAGTGGATGTAGCTGCAGCATACCCTGATCATTCCACAAATGTGCCTCTGCTGATGAGGCTTTACTAGTAGTATGCATGAGGGAAGCGGGTTGCTACACAGGAGTAGGGAGGGAGAGAATGAAGGCACTGCTGGGCTGCCCAAGCATTTTGGAGTTGACTTGCATGTCAGCTGGCGAGGGAGGAGAGTGGGTTTGCAAAGGATGATCTGTACTTTCAGGTAAGACTGAAGTCCTCACTGAAACGTCCTATTTGGTAGGTAAGTAAGGATGTGGAGTGATGAGGTATGGATGTGAGTATGAGGGCAGTAGTCTAGCCCAGTTATCATGTGCCATTCAGCACCTGGTACCATCACCATGGTAGTGCAGAAAGGCAAAGGTGTCTGTCATAAGAAAAGGGAGTGGGAATGTTTTTGATCACCCACTCTACCCCTTTTACACCTGTAAAGGAAAAAAGAGAATCATGAACCAGCTCAGGTAGGATAAAACATGTACATTACATCTAGGCTCTGCAAGTCTGTGCTGCACTCAAGAAAGACTCTTTCACCACTGGACTGTGAAAGCCATAGGATTCATGTTAGTCCCCTGATGCTGGAGTGTTGTGGCAGTGGTCTGACAGCTGAGTTGCCTCTATTTATTGTCTCCATATCCATGATCTTAACAGTGTGTGTTGGTCCATGACCTCAAAGTTGACAGCATCTATGTGAGGTATTAGCTGGCACTGAGACTGGTGGTACCAGAACAGAGGGTTTGGATGAGTGAGGAATGGTTGAGGTAGACAAGTGATCCAAGGCTTGTCTGTAGCCTTTGTTGTAACTGTGATCTCTGTTCTTGTGGAGAGGTCAGTGAGTGTTGCTTACCTGCCCCAAAGATAAGAATTAAATTCTTCAAAGGGTAAAGCTTGTTACTACAATGCACTTTCATTATTGTCAGTAAGTTGATGAAGTACTGTGTCACCACTGGACCCTGGGCTGGAAGTAGTCTATCTATGCGGTCTGTTTCCATGGGGTCTCTTTAGCCAGTGGACCATATATGTTATTATTGGTGGTTTGCCTTCAAGTAAATGAGATTTTGGGCTCTAGCTTCATCCACTGCTTAGAAACAAAATGCCAGGCAACTTCAGGGAGTGGAAGATGTGCCCCTTACTATTTCTCTTGACTGCAAGACCAGTAAGTGCCTTGATCCAGTACTGGACAACAGCCTACCAAAGAATCTTCCTAATGTCAGTGTACACCACCCATGTATCCACAAGTTCTAAGAAATGTCCTAGTTGAGGGGAAATTCGGCAGAGTCTGCATTTGAGTGGGTCTTTTCCCCTCACCAGCTTCAGATCTTTGGCTAAAAGCCTCACAAATTAAGTCTCAGTAGGTCTAAGTCTAGCTCTAGGGGGTGGAGCAGGGCCAGAGATCTGTGAGCTAGCTCCACTTCAAGAAGGCCACAGAAATGCAGACTTCACCTGTCTAGAAAGAATGTCCTGAACAAATGCCTCCATGCAGTGCCCCTCTGTATCCTCCATGACCCCCAAAATGCAAAGGGAGTTCTGCCACAGTGATTCTTCTGATCTTCCTTCCTATTCAAAAATGGGCTAAGGGTCACCTGTGTTCTTCCAGCTAGCAGAGGATCCTATTCAGGGAGTCCTGATTCTTGGCTATGTGAGCTTCTGCCATCCACATCTTATTCCCAAGCTCCTTAATTGCATTTTTAGTGGATGCCACTGGTATTTTATGTCTTCCATGTCTGCCACTACTATTGTCAGCATGCTGGTAATATATCCCAGTGCTGGCTTCACCGAGTGGTTGGTCATTGCTATTTTGGGAGGTTTAAGTCTGCAGAAATGTCACTCGATAATAAGATTATGAAACGTTCTAAAGGCAAAATAAAGTCAGAGACCTAGAGAGAGCTGGAGTTCAGAAGTTACACAGTTTGCTGTCTTTGTCTATGTCTATTTAGTTCTTTGTCTTTATTTATATTTCTGACTTGAAGTATCTATACAAATTTTGACCACATCCCTTGTGAATGCCTCCTGAATTGACATGTTGAATACTTCAGCAAATGTACTTTGCATTTTGTTTAAAATGTACTCTTAAAAATCTGCTCCAACCACATTATCTCAGAGAATTAAGACCAGCTGTTTCAATAGAAATCTGTGTTATTGTCAAAACTAAGTACACCTATTCACAAGTGCTGTGGACCAAATAATTACATTCTGCTACCTTCCTGGGCTTAATTCTGTTCTGTCTCCAACCTGGTGTGAATGCCTGCTTCAATGTTTTCCAGTAATCAGATTCTTGCTTGTGACAAGTTTTTATCCAGCTTTGATCGTATGGTGCTGTCATCCCACTGTTCCCTCTGGTCTGGGTTGAGACCCCAGTGTGCTCATCTGAAATTGGGAAACTGATGCAATATTGAAGTTTACCTGTTGACTTATCTCAGAAATAGGGAATATAGCCTGCAAGGATGTAATCATCTACTAATCAATTAGATTGGCTGAACCTCTGCTTGCAACTGAGACATTGATTTGTAGGTCCTGTACTTACCAATGGGACTCCGACCTGCTAATACATTCACTTGCCACTGAGATGAACCTCTGTGTGCCCCACCAAGACCCCTGTTTGCCTCTAGTACATTCATTGTTTGACTACCTTAGAAATATTTATTTATTTATTTATTTTTGAAGTCTAGGATAACACCACTTGAGCTCAGAACTCTTTACATTGGTTCCACGTCATGATAACAGTACAAAACTAGGATGTACAAATTTACAAAGGTTAGGATACAGCAGATGCAACAGGGATTGTACATGTTACAGAGGAAGATAGGATATTGGAAGTGCGGCTAACAAAAGACATTTAGAGGTATAACAATGCCTGAAAGGAAAACCAATCAATTGTCTTTGGGGACATAGGGTTAGTTGAAGAATAAGTGCTAGAAGAGGTGCAGAGGAACCTCAAGTGTAAGGATAATGTGAGGTAGTAAGTCCGGCAAGGGGGGGAGGAAGGGTATGAGGAAAGCAGGAAAAAGGGGAGGAGAGGTAGTAGGGAAGGAGCATAAATCAGGAGAGGTCTGAGGTGAGGGGTGAGAGGGAGGACCATAACTTAGGGAGGGAGTAGGAGTTGGGGATGGGGTGAGAGAGCATGGGAGGAGAGGGATGAAAGGAGAGTTTTAGGGAGGGTGGGGTGGGAGAAGGATGGGGTGATAAGGCATGGGGAGGAAGGAGGGAGGGAGGCAAGGGGGTAGGGATGTAGGGAGTGGCAGGGAGAAGAGCAGGGAAGACCAGAGAGTAAAAGGTGCGAAGCTAAAGGGGACAGTCACAATGGATGGCATTTAGCAGGAGTTGCTTGAGTTGGACTTTGAAAGCACCCAGTGTAGGCAAATGAGCAAGATCTGCCTGGAGGGAGCTGAACCAGAGTGGAGCACGGTATGCAAATGATCTTTGGCCTAGGGAAGTGTGACATTTTGGTACTGTAAAGGTCTGAAGTTCAGAGTTACTTGTGCGCCGCTGGTTGATGCTAGGCACCAGGAGTTGACAGACCCTAGCTGGAAGCGTTTCAAGGCTAATCTTTTTTGCCAGTAGGCAAGTTTGGAATTTATGTTGAACATTGAGCAGGAGCCAATTTGCATTGTTATGCAGGTCACAGGTGTGAGTCATCCTAGTTGTTCCTACAGTTAGCCGGCATGCTTTGTTTAAGGCTGTTTTTAAATGCTTGAGTGCAGAGTCAGTGGCTGTGCCATAGATAGGCAGGACATAGTCAACAAGTGAGCCCACAGAGCTGTGGACCGCTGTTTTGAGGGCTTCAGGAGTCAGATTGTGCCGGTGCCGATAGAGCATCCCAATATGTTTATTAATTGCCTTGGCCATGCTGTCAAGGTGTAGAGTTTAGGATAACGAGTTGTCAATAGTGATCCCCAGATATTTAAAGTGTTGGACCAGGTCTAGGGAGGTCCCAACAACATTACAAATAGATAATGGGTAGCCACTGTGCTTGTTTTGGGAGCTGAAGAACAGCATAGTTTTCATTTTTTTATCATTCAAGATTAATTTATGATCTGTGAACCACTTCTCAAGATTGGTAAAACCACTTTGGAGTTGTTGCTCCAGTTCAATTGGATTTGAGCCATGTGTGAATAATACAGCCTCATTGGCATAAAGAAGAATGCTGCACTGACTGAATTTAGGGAGACTGTTCAGGAATAAGCTGATTAGAAGGGGGCCCAGTATTGATCCCTGCGGGACACTCGAGCAGACCAGATTGCAATCCAACAAGGTTGTGCCAATTCTGACTTGTTGGGATCTGCAGTCCAGGTAGCTGCAGAACCACAAGACCGCCTCAGGGGCCAGGCCCATTATGGCAAGTTGCTAAGTAAGGAGGGCATGATTAACAGTATCGAAAGCTTTGGTCAGATTGATAAAGATTGCCCTGGAGAGTTGCCCTTTATCAAGAGAATTGTGTATGTGACCAGTGAACTCTAAAGAGAACTGTGGTGGTGCTATGCCCTGTTCTAAAGCCATGCTGCTCAGGACAGAGGTGTTTGTAGTTGTCAAGGTATTCAACCAGTTGATCCACAACTACAGTGTGGGCCAAATAAACTGTACAGGCTTGTAGCGAGCAGCCACTTCTAATGGACATTTCACCAATGCCCAATGCCATTTCATATATTGCCCAATAGAAAAAGCACCCTTTTAAGCAGATTTGTAGCTCCGTATGTAGCGGCCACCAAGTAGTACATTACCTTGTTTCACTGACAGTTTAACAAGGTGATAAGTTTCAGTCACACCTGTATCCAACCTGATGTGAATAAATTCATTAATTAGAACAATGTTTTGCACCATATTTGAAACCCTACCCTAAAGAGCTGCTAGCATTCTATACTCTTCACCCCTGTGCAGCTTGCGATTTGTGGTTAAATCTCTGCCTGCTCGCAATCTCAGTGACTGAGACTGGGCACTGGATCGGGAGCTCATTTCAAAGAAGAACAAGAGAAACAAAAGTACTCACAAAGCCTGTCTGGTCCTGATGCAGCTTGGGACTTGCAGTTAAATCAGTGCTGCTTGCGACTTGTGGCTGTTCCTCATCTGTGCACATACTGTATTCCTCACCCGTGCCTGCTCACAGTGCTGCTGGCAGCTTGCGGCGAATTTGGCCAAGAAAGAAATGCATACTGTATTCCTCACCCATGCCTGCTCGCACTCTTGTCTCTCTCTTCTGTTGCTGTTTAGATGATGGATACACTAAGACCGGGCACAAGACTGAGAACTAAGCTCTGACGATGTACCGGACACCACTTGTAATGGACGTATGGTGATATGTCAAACTAGTCCATTACAAGCGGTGCATACTGTATTCATTCAAGGACCTTCGACAGAGGTGGTTGCAGGGAGATGGGTCAATAATTCTCTGTGAGGACACGGTTCCCATTCTTATGCACAGGAATGACTATAGTGGCCTTCCATTTTTGAGGGAATATTGCCTGTCGCAGTGACAAGTTGAGGATGTGGGTCGGGGGGGCAGGACTTCTTCAAAGGAGAGAGAGATTAAATTTAAGATTGATCTAGTGTGTCCTCACTGAATCTCCCCTTACTGAGCACCTTTGAGAGGTATTTCCTTGCCTCTCCAGTACAGATGGCCTTGAACCAAAAGAAGGGATTCGAAGGGGGCTGAGGGGCTATGGTTGGGTAGCCCAGATGGAAGAAATCAGGTGGGAGGACATGACTGAGGTCCTTGAAAGCTAAGTTAAAAGTGTCATCTATAATTTTTTGGTCAAGGATGGAGGTACCCTCGACACAGATCATGTCCGGGGTAGATTTGGCCACCTTGCCGTAACCTCTTTAAGGTTTGTCCAGAATTTTTTCAGCCGTCATTCCAGTGTTTGGCCAGGGCAGCCTTGTAGTAGTGGTTCTTGGCTATACAGATGGCTCTGATGCAGCTATTTCTGGATTGCTTGCACTTTAGGATGTCTGGCTGCTTCCCTGTGGCTCTGGCTATATGCCAGAGATGATTACGGATTTTCATCAGACCCAAGATGTCAGGGCTCATCCAAGGGTTGTAAAGGCCCTTGACTATCTGCTTTTTTGTGGGGGCATGGTTATCACAGATAGAACTGAAGAGAAGGATGAAATGGTCCAGTGCACTATCCATATCCGGTGCCCCATACACAGCTGACCAGTTGGCATGTTGGAGATCGGCTCTTAGATGGTCAGTTTGACTGGGCCTGAGGACTCTTTTAGTGACTGTTCTGGGAGGGGGTTTGGTGAAGTTATTGGTCTAGTTGAACATGAGAGGGGAGTGGTCACTGATATTATCTGGGAGAACAGAGGCATTAGTGATGTGCTCTGGGTGATTAGTGAGTACCCAATCAAGCAGAGTGCTATTTCCGGTCCAATAGCTGATCCAGGTAGGGGCTTCTATCATCTGGGTGAAGTGGATTGTCTGGATAGCATCCTTAAACTGGTTAGCCACAGGGGTGAGCCAGTTAATATTAAATTCACCAAGTAATATGACCTCAGAGCTAAGGCTAAGGCTACCAAGGCAGTCGATGATGGCTTGTAGACCCTGGAGTGCATCCTTAGGTGGTATATAGATGGACAGCAGTGTAAGAGACTTGTTATGCATGCCGCAGGGGACCCTGATGGCAACAGCCTATGCAGTGGTCCCAGGACAGGGAAGAGTATGTGTTAATCCCTGAAGGCCTTCCTTGAGATAGAAAGCACAGCCTCCACCTATTTTGGTTAGGCTGTCCTACCTAAAGAACTTGTAGCCCAGGAGGCTAACATGTGCATCTGGAATCTTTGGAGTCAGTCAGTTTCAACAATTGACAGTACATAGGGATTATGAAGGGCTACCCAGGCCTGGAGGCTAGTGAAGTTAGCAACAAGACTGCGGATATTTAGAGAGGCAATTATGAGCATGCCTGACTTCTGGGCATACATCCCCTGGTTGTGTGGAAGGCCTGGGTTGGGATGTATGTGTCCTGACAGGAGAAGCAGCAGGAAGGCTAGTCTTTGCAGGTAACTTTTTAGGTGTTTAGCATTAACTTTGAGTTGCTTCCTGGAGCATGAATTGGTGAGGTTTACATCAGCGATCAGGACAAGTCTGACTGGGAGTAAAGATGAGGGTGGCCATGGCTGGGCCCTCAGTGTCCAGATCCTGGCATTGCAAGGAGTATCATGTGGCTTGCAAGTGGGAGGCAGGTCAGAGACAAGCACCAAAGTGATGGTGTAGTAGGCATTGCTGGTGGTGTTCCCAATGGTGTGGGGGGCTGGCAACTTAGTGTCTAGGTAGGGATGGCCAACAAGCCCAAGGACTATGGGCAAGAGTAAGGAAAGTGGTATTATACTTGTGGATAGATGCATACTTGGGGTGGGGGTAAGTCTGGGTTATGCCTGGCAGGGGTCAGGAGAGAGGAGTAAACATAAGATCATGTGGAGAGGGGGTAGAAAAAGTGGGGGGGGTGACTGAAAGAGGGAGCTTATTTGTGGGGACTAGGAGGAGGCTAGAACAGCTGGCAGAACATTCACATGCTGAGATTAGGCCAGGCTTGGTACTTTAAATTTAGAAATGAAAGGACAAACAGCAGGAAGTATTGGCAGTGAGTGCTAGGTTGGATAGGCAAGAGGGGCAGAACAGGGTGGGGATTTGAGAGGGGAGGTCCAGAGAGGGGGGAGGTTGAGAAGGACTGCAGAAGGGAAGTGGTTTAGCAGAGGGTGGTGAAGGAGATGTATTTAATAGCGGCCATGGTTGGGGCAGGTGGGAGTGAAGAAAATACACTGAGACAGTAACTAAATGCAATTATAGTGCAGAGGAGTTGCAGGGTGAAAAGCCCACCACCAAAGCTGCCTTGAAATTGGAGCCAATGCCGAAAGTCCAGGGACTGGAAAGTCCAATCAGCTGTAGGTTGGTGAGCAGTTTAGCCAATCAGTGGCAAGGCCATTGAAGAGTGCAGTCCCAAAGATGTACCTGTTAGCTGCTGGGGAGATGCAGTCCCTAGGGTGGGCTGGAACAATGAGTTGTCCACCTGAGCAAAAGACCGGCCCTGGCTGCATGGGCAAGCCCTGCGATTCGGGCAGGATCTGGGGGGAGGAATACAGAGTTAGTGGGTTAATTGCAGCAGCAGGGGAGGGCACAGATTTAAAACAAAGGGAGTGGGGAGGAGGTTTGGAAATGCAAAGAAAGGACTCAGACGTGGGGGGGGTGTTCTGAGATACTGGCATCACCAGCGGCTTTTAGAACAAAGAAGAAGAAATGAAGGTTAGGCCAGGGAGAGCAAGCAGTGCAGGATTTCAAGAACAGCGAGTGGTGCGGTTGGGGGGAGTGTGCGAGAGAGCGCTTCAGAGAGGCAGTAGTAGCAAGTTGGTGAGAGGGGGAGCTGAAACACTCAGAGAGTCAGAGAAGATTAGTTTAGAGAGTAGAGAAGAGCTCTGAAGCTCTGGGGGCAAAGATAGAGAAAATAAGAGAAGAGGGGACCCAGCACAGGCTCAAATCACCAGTGCACAGGTCAGCAACAGAGCGTATCGGAAATGCGGGCATTAAGAGTAGAGTAGGTAGGGAAAAAAGGAAAACCAAAAAATGATTAGTGATGGGGGGGTGAGAGAAGTGCACTTATCCTGAGTTTTTTACACTACTCAATGCAACAACAGTTAAATGTAGGCTAATCTAATCTATGAAGGTAAAAAACATTACTTGTAGGCATGTACTAGGAGGATAATATTATTCATATAGTGAAGGACAATACTGTTTTTTTATCAATTAATTCTAGATTGCACTACAGAAAAGAGAAAATACACTGAGACAGTAGCTAAATTCAATTACAGTGCAGAGGAGTTGCAGATACTGACCTGCAAGTTCTCCATTGGGACCCTTGTCCCCATGTTCCCCCTGCCTTCCACCAAGCCTCTACAAACTTACTCCTGCTTGACTTGAGTACTGTGATTCAGGAAGCATCAGCTAGTAGACACTGATCTGCATGACTTTCCCACCCTCACTGGGATGGTTACCAACTGCCTTCACCACTAGGACTTATTCTACTTCTTTATCTGTCCACTTCAGCCTCCAACCAATATCTCCAAATTCCCCTCTTAATCTTCCAATGCAGTATGAGTTCCTGCTTACTGAATCATTGATATTTGCTCAGTGGTATCACCTGCCAACTCAAATTGTTATTCATGTTTCTCATTCTTTGTATAATGTTACCACTGCTCTATATCAAGACCCACAACAGGCGGCACCACTAGATACCAGGGAAACTTTTTAAAATAAGGGGAATGGCAATGGGACAGTGTGGTGGGGGGGTGCCACTAGGCACTAGGGAAAATCCACACAATTACAAGGATGGCTTAGAAAATTTTTTTTTTCCTTTGAAGGAATTCTTTTCTGTATCAAGCAAAAAAAAGGAAATGAAAAATTATTCATTCAAGTGAAAAAAGAATCATCAAAAAACTAAGTCTGTGAAGGGATCCTTTTTCATTTGTACAAAAATATAAAATAAAACAGAATCCCTTCAAATGAGAAAAAGAATTGGAAAAAACTAAGTTCAAACATCTTTTCTATGTGAAGGGATCCTTTTTTGTTTAAGATCCCTTCAAATGAAAAAAGAATTAGAAAAAAACTAAGTCAGAAATTATTTTCCATGTGAAGAGTCCTTTTTCATTTGAACAAAAAAACTGATATTTAAAATGCTGAAAAAAAAAGTCCAAAATATTTTTCTGTATCAGAAGATCCCTTTTCACTTGAATGAAAAATCCCATAAGGCAAACACAGAAGTGAGTCACAAAAAAGGTTTTAAAACTAAAAAAAACACATTTAGGGGGTCAGTTCTCCAACAGTTAACTGCAGAATCCACCTAACAGAGTCCTGATCAGCATGATACATTTTGGTGTCTCTGCAGGATGTCATTTTTGTGGGTTTTGTCATTTTTTTTAAGTAAAACAGAAAACAAGATGGCAGCAAACAAAAATGGAATTTTCCCTGATGAAAAAGGATTGGCCCCCTTTTTCATTCAGACCAAATTATTTTTTCGTTCCAATCCTCTATCCAAAAGACTGTACTGACCATGCTCAGAATCTGAAATTTGGAAATGTATTAATTTTAGAAAAGCTTACAGAGGAACTGACACCATCTGTTCAAAAGTGCTTCATTGCAGAATTATAATAAGCATACCCCCAGTAAATCTCATACCAAACACTAAATTTCTACATACCTCATTTTAAAGTTATGAGCTATTTGATAACCTGATTTCACTACCTGTTCACGAAAGCCTATTTCAGTGAAGAGCTGCTGGTGATGTCATCTAGGGTACTTCCTGTGAGCAAGCTTATAAAATCTGTTTCTCCAAAGTTGTAAAGATCATGTGCAATAGTTTTCACAAGTAAAACAGGCAGCACCAGTCAGTAAACATTGTTTTACAAACTATGTATGTTTCAGGTTTTGTAACAAAGCTGACAATATTTTGTTTGGGTGCCTTTTTGTTGTGGTCCTTTTTTCCTGGGTTGATGGATACTGCATCTTAACACACTGTTGTGAGGTTTGCAGAATGAATAAGTTTATGATGTGGTGAAAGGCTGAGCTCATTCATACCTGTCATTCAACTAAGGTGATTTCTAAGAATGGCACGTTAAAACAATTATTCCATCTCCTTGTAAATGGGAGTGGGAGATGTAATGCTGTTTTGAAACCTTACAAGGATTTTCTAATTTAGCCAGCATATTTTTTTTTCCCTTTCAGGCTGTTTTGACCTACATTCAGCATCATCTATATTTTACTCTAAATTACAATTATCATTTTAGCAGAGCTAACACTTCCACCCTAGTAGGAATTAACACATATAAGGCCCCTATTAGAACATATTGTAAAGCAGACACTGACAAACAGCAGTGAAGTTACCAATATCACAATACTAGCAGCAACACAAATTCCTAACAGGCACAGTAGAGTAGCACTCCAAATGGCTTCAGCAGCCTGGAGGCATGCTGACTCAGCATCCAGAAACCCTGGGGAAATGGACCATACCAAAAAGGCATTAAACAATACAGTGTTCACTACTTTGTTATAAAACCTGAAACACATATAGCTTTTATAGCAGTGTTTTGTGCATTGTGCTGCCTGTTTTACATCTGATGACTATTTCAAATGGTCTTTAAAATTTGGAGAAACAAGTACTCTAAGCTTGCTGACAGGAAATACTAGACTGGGAGTCCCCTAGATGACATCAGCAGCAGCTCTTCACTGAAACAGGCTGTTTTGAACAGGCAGTGAAATCAGGGTTACAAAATGGCTAAAAACTTTCAAATGAAGTAACATAGAAATCCAGTTTTTGGTATGAGATTTATTGAGGATATGCTTATTCAGATTCTGCAATGTAGCACTTTTGACATCAGTGGCTCTTTAATACTTTTTCACCAAACAAGTGGGCCAAACCCTTTGTACCCTGAACATTTCAGACCAAAATTCCAAACTGTCTGTACAAAAGGTGATAACAGAAAAAAAAACCAGCAACAATCAGCAAAAGTTTACATTTTTTGCTATCTGTATCTCAGAATCCACACATCCGACTGGAATGAAACTTGCCACATCAAGAGACCTACTCACATGAGACCACATTTGCAAGATTTCATGCCAATCCATTGAATGATTGTGAAGATAGCAAAGTAAAAAATATGAGGTTTAAAATAGAAACTCCTTCCATGCCCCTATAATAATTAGATAGATAGATAGATAGATAGATAGATAGATAGATAGATAGACAGACAGATGGACAGATGGACAGACAGACAGACAGACAGATAGATAGATAGATAGATAGATAGATAGATAGATAGATAGATAGATAGATAGATAGATAGATAGTCAAACAGAAGAAAGACATTGGTGGTGTTGAATGACCAGGCTCCAGTGGGCAGGTTCCTAAGCAACCTTGATGTGAAGACCAGCGGGTCCTGCAGGGCTGCTGCCATGGGGAGACAGTGAAGTTGGTCAGCCACCTTGAGGTATGCGTGGTCATGGCTGGTTGTCAGGCAATGAATTGTGGCCGTGCCCAGGATCACTTTTCTCTCTTCCACAGGTTGAAGAGGCTTCAGGTTTGAAGGGTCTCCATTGCTTGTGGTAAAATGAGAAGGCTGGGGTCAGTGATCTCTGGCAAGGCAGGTGGTGGGAGCAAGAGTAGGTTTTTAAGGGCTGCTTCATACCAACAGTCACCTAGCGAGCATGTGTGGACCTGCATTGGTTGCTAGGCAATGCCAGTGGCTGCCAGTGTGCATGCTAGTATGGACATTCAATGCTAGCCAATACAGGGTGGACATGGCAAACGCATTCTCCCCCTGCCTTAGCTCATTAGTAGAAGAGAAAGAAACAAAAAATAAACAAGAAAGCTTAGGATCTTTAGACATACATTCAGTGGTATCATGCATGCATGCAAGATCTGGCACATAGGATTCTGGTGCAATAATAGGGATCATACTACAACAGGGGGTAAGGGGAATGTGGCCAGTGTTATAAAGAAAAAAAAAGAAAGGGCATGGTGCAGCATGTAGTCCAGATGGATGGGCACATGGACCGGGCAGATTACAACAATATTGTGCAGGATGGCATGGGCCCCTTGGATCAGTTGAAAGGGAAGTCAATTGGGGAAGGGGAGGAAAACTGAGAAAGGCTGGATAGGCAGTCAGACTAAGGGGGGGGCTACCTCTACACTCAGATTCAGCTTTGCATGAGAGTGGGGGTAGGAGGTAGCCTCCTGGGGGGGGGACGTTTGTGTAAGCCATGAAGCCATGGCAAGGCCTTCCCTCATGAGCCTGGAAAGGATCTAAACAAACACAAAAAGGGGAACAAAATATATATAATTAATGACATTATTTTGTAATACTGTAAAGCTAGTTATTTTCACGTAAAGTAATTTTAGTGCAAACAGAAGTGCAACCATAATTGTGTAAATTATATTAATGCTAAGTCATTAGGACCACATACACTATAATGGAAAAAGTGCTAATAACACTAATTAGTGTAAATTAATTTTAGTGCAAATTAGGGCCTTAGCGAATATAGCAAAAATGATTTGACAATGAAAATGTCAAGTTTTTCAGTATTTGACAGCTTATCACATTAGGCTACTTATAACACAGCCAATCTTTAAGCAAGAGATTTGAAAGGTCACACTCCTTTTTTGTATCACGTTGTTTTTTATCCCAGTCGGCAGCTCATCTCTCGGGGATATTCCCTGTTTGTATATCAAGCTGAACAAAACCATCATTGGTCAAGCACTTGGAAGCTAAGGATTATTGCTCGGAAGTGTAGCATACTACATTTAAGTGTTAGGAATCCTTGGTATGATTACCATTTGTGGGGAGAACAGCTTACGGTCTCCAAGGAGGAAAAAGATCTGGGATTGGTAATAGATGCCAAAATGAATCACTCAGAGCAGTGCAGGAGAGCGGCAGCAAAGATAAATAGAATGCTTGGGTGTATTGCTAGGGGGACAACATCGAAGATGAGGGAGGTTCTACTGCCCGTGTAAAATTCATTGATGAGGCTGCAGCTGGACTCCTGTGTACAGTTCTGGTGCCCTCACTTAAAGAGGGATGTTAATCTACTGGGCAGAGTTCAGAGGAAAGTGTCAGAGATGATCCATGGACTGGGGGAAATGTCCTATGAAGAGAATCTAAGGGAGCTGAACATATACTTCCTGGAAGATAGAAGGGACAGGAGGGACATGACAGAGGCCTTTAAATATTTGAAGGGGATCAATAGGGTAAACACAGAGGGTTTGCAAAAATTGAAATGGGAAAGGACTACAAGTGGTCATAGCCTGAAACTGGTGGGGGGGGGGAGAGTACAAAGCAGAGGTGAGGAGACAGTACTTCACGGAGAGGGTGGTGGCAACTTGGAATGTACTACTAGATGAGCTGATGAAAATGGAATCTGGGACCCTTCAAGAGGGGTTGGGACAGCTACAGGGCAGGGTTCAGGTAGAGAGGGAAGTGAACAGCAGGGGAGATCTGGGGTAGGAGCCTGGGAGCAAGAGAATGGAAAGGGAAGGTGGGGCAGCAGCTGAAACATAACTGTGAGCTGCATCTCAGGCAGACATGACCATTAGGCCTAATCTACTGGCAACTTAGTATGTTAGTACCATTCAGTTGGCTACCAGGTTTTTCTCTAACATTTTTTTCCCTCCAGTCTCCCAAGGTGGTGGCAGTACCTCTGTCAGCCTCGCACAGCAACAGCTTTCCCTGTGGCAGGAGAAAACTCCCTGTCTTAGTCACAGGGGTCACTGTGTTAGTGGAACCCACTGCTAACCCTCCCTGAATGAGATGCACTGCCAATTGGCAGCTGTTTTAGCCATGGCCTGACTCCCAATATGACTTCCCAAGCTCACTTCCGAACCTAGGTTGTCAGTATGGCAGCATGACACTCTGCTTATGGGCCATGGGGGTGGCCTGAAAACCTAATATTTAGGGCCAATGAACCTATCAAAAGTGGTAATATTCTGTGCTCTGTTTTTAAAATTATAGAGGCTCAAAGTTCTGCAGTTTACATAATTGTAAAATGTAATTTTAAAATGTATGAAAGTTTAGAGGTGTATAACTCAGTCACCTTTAAAGATAGAGATCTAAAACATGGTACATGTCTATATGGGCCTTTAGAAAGTTTGCATGCCAAATATGGTGCAACAAGGACTGACACTTTTGAATGTAAGTGGAAATAACTGAAATCACAATTTTGGCAAAATGTTTTGAAATTTAAATGGAACTTTTGTAAAATTTCATGGAAGTGAAATTGACATTTCACCAGAATTTCACTGGCAGAAGATAGATTGCCCAGCCCTAGACCTCCATTTTTTACGGCAGTGTTGGTTTCAGACTGTGTTTATATTAGCATATATTGTGCATCGACGAACCTGGCAGTATGCTAAGGGCCTGGGGGAAGTGAGAGGGCCTAAAGGGTTGTGAATATATCAATGCACAGTTTAATGGGGTCAGTTGAGGGCCAGGTATTGTGCATGACCATATTATAGCCAAATTCTTGCAACTGTACATCAAGGATGGGGTGCATTAAAGGAATAATGCCCGACAGGGTGGTGTTATGTTGGATAACATCCCACCTTGGGTGGTTGGGCCTGAGGCCAACGGCCGAGGGCGTCCAACACCCAAGGCGGGATGTTATCCCAGCATAACACCCACCCTGGAGGGCATTATTCCTATTATACAATGGCTCATGTGTGTAAAAAGTATTAAAAGATTTAAAAAAACATTTAAAAGTAAAGTTTTGGTGTTTATTTACTGCGCAGGTTTACTTTTTAAAAAAATAGTGCTAATTTACAGTTTAGAGTAGTAGGTGAAGGTTGTGTTTGAGCTACTGTTATTGTGACTCTGCAGTCCCCCATAGGTTTGTTGTTGTTCCTAATCGCTCTGCTTTGAATATAGTTTTTATTTATTTCCATCTCGCTTCCCTCCTTTGCTGTTTCTATGAACGGCAGAGGTCATCTTGCTCTGCATGTCTGAATGTGGCTATCTGCCACCGTGTGGAAGTCGAGGTCATTTGCTGTCACGTCAATGGCAGAAGTCATCTCCCTCTCCATGTGTCAATGTGGCGATTTGCAATGGCTCCTGTACCCTATATCGGTGTGGAAGGTCTGTTGGTAGAGCTTTTACTGTTACGAGGAGAAAGAAAATGACATGAAAGGTAACCAAGTAAAATACAGAGTTATTGTGTTCATGCTGAACTGAACTACCGAACGGGAAAGTGCTGTGAAGCCAAAGGTGGTTTCAGTTTGCGCCTGTGTTTACTATTTTTAAACTGATATGGGAATGGGTAGATTTTGTGTCGGGCTGGGATGGGCGGTCAGTTTGAATTTGACTGAGAGTGCCAATTTCGTTGGCGGTGCCGTTTATTTAGCTTGGGGGAAATGCCGATTTCGAGCACAGCAGTACCGCTGAAGATTTTCTCAGTAACGGCTGTGGAGGGATCATGTTGTAACATTTTATGTGGTCGTGAGCATACTGGGACTAGAGCCGGGATGTTATGCTGGAATAACATCCCGGGTCCAGTCCCAGTCTGACCAATCAGGGACCAGCATTATTTGTTGCCATTGTATAATTATCTATTGAAGGGTTGAATAGATTACTAGTAGATATGCAGTGCATTTTGGAGACCTGTTAGCATGACATGCTTTTAAGGAAATTGCTGCAGTCATCCTGGGGCTGCACAGTAGTCTCACATGTAGAGTACAAGGGGGTAACAGGGGAACCTCTCAAGCTTGGCAGGAGGTGAGCCCCCAGTGATGAGGAGCCAGGTGGACCAGTCGGGGGAAAGCTGCCCAGAGTTTTGGCCTGCATGTATAGTGTCCTCTGGTAGGGAGTGGTTGTGTGTCACACAGGCCAGGAGCCACCCCTTATGCCTCAGAGTCCAGAGTCCCTCCAGGTGCTGTGCCACTTTTAAGAGATAGCAGTTCTGCCTCTGAGGAAGGGACAGACATCACAGTAAAGAGCTTGCTGACACTACTGAGATGTGCATTTCTTGCTATTATTGTATATTTTAGTTAATAAATAAACACATGGTTGTGGTTATTTATTGCAAAACACTGTGTGTGTCTCTTCTCTTCAGCTGAAGGGGGTAAGGGCTGCACTAAAGCAAGAGACAGCAGGCAAGAAGGACTTTTGAAGCCTGCATAGACTTTGCTTGTGGACCCTTCCCTGACATCTGACAGATGGTAACTAGGCAGAACTGGACTGGCGAAAGAAGGTATGAAAAGGGGATGGAGCAAGATAGCTATGTGGCAGCCAAAGGGAGAGGAAGTCAAACTGGGGGAAGAACTAAGAGGCTACTCAAGGGCTCACACAGGGAGCAACAGCCTCTTGGTTCCTCCAGTCAGCCTGATGCCGACCTGCCCACCCTAGGATTACAGGGAAGAGTGAGGGTAGGCAAGGACTCTGTTATCTTTCTAAGGGGGTTCATCTTAGGAGTCAAGGAGGAATGTTTCTGGTTTTCCCACTAGTTTTTTTCTTGGTTTTTCACCTCCTCTAACAGGATATAACAGTGGGTAGAGTAGGAAGTCACAGTCATGCAGTGGCAGGATGGTAGTCTTACAGACAGAGTACAAAGAGGTAATGGGGGAACCTGCCACTGTCACAGATGGGTTTCTCTCAAGGCTGGCAGGAAGAAGGTTCTCGATGAAGAGGATCCAGGTGAGCCAGTTAGAGGAGAATATCCTTAAGTTTTGGCCCGCACATATAACACTCTCTGAAGGGGCAGAGTTGTAGGACTTATGGCCCAGGAGCCACCCCATCTGCCTCAGAAGATGGAGTCCCTGGGGGGCTGTGCCCCTTTTAAGACATAGCGGTTCTTCCCCAGAGGAAAGGGTGGACATCACAGTAAAAAGCTTGCTGACACTATCAAGCTATGTACATCATGCTATTACTGTATATTTCAGTTTATAACTAAACACATGGCTATGGCCATTTATTCTGAAACACTGTTGTTTGTTTATGTGAAGGGGGTACGGGGCCTACAAATACAATTATCTGTGATCCACATAAAACTTTCTAGTAGTAGTAGTAAAAGTGAAAGAGATGCATTATAACATACAAGAGAAAAACTTGCACCCTCCACTAGTCTTTACTAGCTTCTACTATGTATTACTCCTCTCTTCCATTGTCATCTTGCCCTTCCTGTCCCTTCTACTTCTTCACTCTCTCCCCCTCCCCTTTCACTGTATTTTACTGCCCAGTTCATCCAATATCCCCTTTTTTGTTTCTCTCACCTTCAAGTTCTCCTCCCCTTCCTTATTTACCCTGGTCTCTTCACCTTTCCTCCACTTATCTCAGTCCTGATATTTTTCTTTGGTCTTTACCTTAAACACACACCCCATCCCCAGTACTTGTTTGTAGTTGTAGGTCTCACAACCTTATGCTCCTCACATCTCCTGGTGTTGTAGGGTGATAGGGAGTTAAATCCTGATACACTCTGTAAAGAGCTGAGCATTTTTCATGTAAGAGACTACTTCCAAAGCTTGAGCAACTATGGTTGTGGGCCATACATTACAATCCTAATGTCCAGATCATTACAGAATCCTGGCTCTCTGCCTAAATCAGTGATGTAGAAGTTGAACTCTGGTTACATGTTCACAGACAGAACCATGAAATGTGTGGTGGTGGAATGCTTCTATTCATATGCCATGGATAACTGTGATGTTGTAGATCATTTTGCTTTCCCTCTTACCATCAACTACTCCTGTGTAAGCACTGTTTCCTCTGTTCAGTGACATTCACTTCTCTCCCAAAGCTAAGTCTAACTCCTGTCCTGCTACCATCTCATCCATTTCCTCCCTCTCAGGTTCTGTTGAGATCTTAGTTCTTGGGTATCTAACTATAAATTGGTTCTCCCCACTGGCAAAAAAAATGCCATTCATCAAATTGAGTCCCTCAATCTCATGCAGCTCATTAACAAACCCACCCATCTTTTTTTTAACTATATTTTTAACATTTTACTGCACAACAGTACAGCACAATAAAGATCCATAGGTAAGTATTAGTACAATTTGATAGGCTCTTAAGACAAAACATTAGAGCATACATCATTTTAACAGTAAGAGATGTGCTATTCTCCAAACCATGTTATGTCACTGGGGGCATTTCCAGAATATTGTAATACATTCAGGGGTGCCAATAGAAATTCCTGGGCCCAGGGGATACACCTTTAGGACTGGGCCCCCCTTAGCCTCACATACCCTCTTACAGGTCCCCAATGGGCCCCCTAAGCCACTGGGCCTAGAACAGTTGTCCCCCTTGTCCCCTCATGCCTGCTCCCCTGAATACATTTATCATTACCAGAATACCAAATCTGCCGTGAGCAGGGGACATTACCTACATATTTATGTCTAACATCGTTCCTCCCTTATCTTGAGTAAGGCTTGCTCCCTTTTCGCCAGTATACCCAGTATAAAATAATTGGCAACTTCATAAATAACACTCTGCCAGAACAAAGGCTGTATCATAAGAGGATGAAAATACTGTAGTCTGCTACCTTCTAAAGCACCTGACCTAGTCCTAAACTTATGAAGTAATTATTATAAACAACAGTGCTCTATCTAATATCAATTAAACACATAAGAACATCATTACTGAAAACATAGTGTTAGCGGTAGTCCCTCATCACACTATGTGATCGGGGTACCTACACTCTACACACATTATCATGTTGCAGAGCTAGTGCACCTGTGCTGAGAATTGCTTCTAGATGACATGTAAAGGGCCCATCCTAGAAGATAAAGACAGAAGCAGCCCATAAACTTTTAAGTTGATGCCATGTGGTGCCGCCATATTTGGATCCATGAACAACAGATAATTTAAATCAGCATGAGCTCCTATGCATTTTACACAGAACCAAACTTCATAATCCTATAGGATTTGCACAGAACTCAGCTCCCACATTGAAAGAAAGTATAATTAGCACTGCACCAAACACAAGCGTTATTCCTGCCAATCATCAGGCAAAGTCAAAGAAACTCTTACTCAGTCATTTACTGTCTCTTCATCCTCAGAATCTTGTTCCCGCCACTGAAATTTCTTCTCCATTTTATCCATCAGCTTAGCCACATCCTTGGGGTCAGAAAATTGGTAGGTCTTGTCACCATATATAATTTTCAGACTGGCTGGCATCAATAGAAGATGATGTACCCCCAACTGTTGTAGTCTTGTGCGCACCCCATCAAAGCCCTTGCACTTTTGCCTGATTTCGAAGCTGAGATCTGAAAAAAGGTGGACCCGATTCCCCTGCCACTCTGATGGGCCCTTTTGCTTGACTTTTGACAGGAGTTCATATCTCTCAGCGACCGACCCCAATTTAACTAAAACAGTCCGTGGAGGGAAATTGTTGGTTGGGCTGAGATTGCGAACTCCTCTGGGGTAATCCTGTAGTTTTTAACCACTGATGGAAGTGAAAGTTGCTGATAGTGGTTAGGTAACCATGTGGTGATAATGTCCAGAAGGTTATCTCCTTCAGGGCCCTCTGCTAAGCCCAGGATTCAGACATTTGTTTCTCTAATGGAGCATTCCAGGTTTTTGAGAGACATTTCCTCCGAAGACCATTTTCTTTAGTCAGGCCATTAGAGACTGTGAGGGCCTGATCAGCTGTCTGTATTGCAGCCTGCATATCTGCCATGAGGGATCCTATTTTTAAATCCATCGACTTCATTTGATCTTGGAATTCAGCCATCCTCTTGTCCAAGGATTGTATAGCATGCAGTAGTGCTGCATTGGTAGGTTGTGAAGGATTGCAATCCAAGGCTGGTAGTTTTCCGTGATTGTTACTCCTGGGCGCTGCTCTTTCAGCTGGGCTCCATCTCCACCCCAACCTGCCTGTTTATTCATTCATTCCATATGGATGGTCAATAGACAAACAGTGCTCAATACTGGTATAACTAAAATCAGCTGGTCATTTCCTGATGAGTGAGCCCAATTTAGTATACTTTTATATTCCGTGTGTTAGGTTATTTGTATAAAATGCCTCCATATATCACAGAGCTACATGAAGTTGCTGCTCCACACTCGGCAGTTGGCCACACCCCCTCACAAAACCCACCCCCTCTTAACCTCCACTCTACAAATCACTCCCTTTTTGATTGAGCCCTGCCGTGACACTTTCTCTTGCACTATTTTTGCTAACACCCCACCAGATACTTTTGTTGACCATCAGATCATCTACTGCATTTGTAAGATCCACCACATTAAAGCATCTTTACAGTTTGTTCTGATCTAGGTCACTCAAGTCTCTGGATTACCCTTCCCTACTAGATGATCTTTGTGCCAATGACTATTGAGCACTCATGTAATCCACCAATATAGATGCTACTCTAACATGTTTGTGGCCAAATTTATAGCAACATAAGACAAACTTGTTCTCTCAGAAGATCTCATGTCCCATGGGTCCCACTTTCCCAGGATCTTAGCAGAGGCAACTGACCTGCTCAAAGCTTGTAAGTCTTCTTGACATATCCACAAAGCCTACAGATCTCCTAAAGACTTGTTGAGCTACAAACACCTATGGTCCACCACCTCTAAGGTCACCAGGGAGGCCAAAACAATGTACTTTGCCTATAACTTTCAGAGCAACCTGGTTCTAGAAGGTCAGTGTAGTGAAACATTTTACTGAAATATACTTAAGTGTAGCCTAAAAAATGTCTAGGCAAATGTTTTAAATTTTTTTACTCAAGTATAACCATTCACAATATTTGAGTAGCTGTCATGTGATACAGTTTCTCACAAGATCTAGTTAAATGCTTTGTGATGCTTTAGTCTTGTGATGTCAACATTAAATGTCCTGTAGTACACTTTATCAGGATAATGTATATGAATAACATGTTTTCAAGCCACACAGTCTATAACTAACTTGTTTTGTAGAAAAAGGTACATCACAGCCTAAAATAGACATGTTCATTGTTTTATGATTGGTTTATACTGGGGTGTTGGCTTTTTCAAGATAACAGTTTTATATATAAGCACTGCATGTGAACTGAATGAATAGCTCCAAACCTGAAGCAAGAATACATGTACTGAAGTTGATGAAATTCGCAAAAAAAAAACTAAACCAAAGGGAAACATTCATTCAGTGTGGCTTGAATTATTTGAAGATAGAAAACACAAGACAGCTATCTTTATCCTTACAATTGGTGCCGTGACTCGGATGTCTGAAGACAGTCTATATGGTTGCTGATGACATCATATGAACCGAGAAGGAGCCACTGCGAGGAATGCCTACCATAATTGAACAGATCACTCACATATGGAGAGAGGTCGGAAGACACATAAGGAAGCTGAGACGTAGTCAGACATGATTTGCCAGTGAACTTACTGACGTAAGTATGGATGCCATATTACATAAATTTTTAGAGACAAACCTTAAAAAAGGTCTGTATAACTGTCCTGAACAGCAGGAAAATGTGTACTTATGTTTAATTAAACAATGTATAGACTGTAATGAGAAAAGTAAATCAGAGAAAACCAAGTTAGCCAACATATGTCAAATGTATGTACAGTATCAGTTAGAAATAACTGCTAGGATGTGTCAGTTGAAGAAAGAAATGTTAGAAAAAGATGATGCTCATTACTTAAATATAGACAAATATGTCACATAAACTAAAGACAGTGGGCCAGATATTCAAAAGGGTTGCGCCATGCGCAATAGGGTTGCGCCTGCGCAAGTCTGAACTTGCTCCATTCTGCGATATTCAGCAGGAGGCAGTTGCACCACTGAAAACAGGCTGAGCAACAGTGCAATGCAAATGAATGCATGCTGAACTGGTGGGGGAGGAACCATGCATAAACTGCACAGCCCGATATTCAGCCGGGCTGTGCAGAGTTGTGCAGGCACAACCCCCAACCTGTGCCTGCACAACTTTGAGCCAAAAAAGGCTTAAGTTGAGGGCCACCCACAGGTGAGCTGCTGCATTGCAGGGCGCAACACAGCAGCTGCCACCTGTGGCTGGCCCCCAACCCACTCCCTGTGCCCCTCATACCTCTCAACTGTCCCTGATTTTCAGGGACATCCCTGATTATGCCTCAGAATTTGTCTCTGTCCTCATAACAATTGTATTTTATGACAGAACACTGGGGATTGTAAGCATAAAATAATGTTAAATATTAAAGTTACAGATTCCTTCCTATTCAGAAAATGCATCTTACATAAATCCCCCCTAATTCTATCAGCTTTCTGAGTGTATACTACCAAATCTTAAGATGTGTCCCTGATATGGGGTCTGTGTCCCTGATATTTTAATGTCTCTTCCCTGATTTATGAGATGAGAGGTTGAGAGGTATGCCCCCCCGCAGCCCGATCACGGGCATAGTTTAACTCCCCCACCAGCCTGATTGCAGGCAGCAATGTATCTCCCCCCCTCCCGAGCACATCCCTGCGCAACTATTTTGCGCAGCGCAAGGGCTTGCTCCTAAGAAGAGTGCAGTTTGAATATCTGGCCCAGTGAATATAAGTTAAATGTCTCTCAAGGAGAAGTATGTGGTTTAATGATTAAGAATAACCAACTGGAAGAAAATATTAAATTTATTAATAAACAAAATCAAGCCCAGATCAATGAACTATCTCGGCAGCTATAGCAAGCCGTACAAAAATTTGGTCCTGTTAATCAAGAGCATGCTCAAGAATTAGCATATATAGAACAAGAGATGTATACAGTATGCACTGAGGCTCAACTGCAGTATCAAATATCACTGGAGCTGTGGCACCAAGTACAAAAATGTAAACAGGCAACAGTATAGTTGTAAAAATGGACAGACCTATAACATGTACCTGTGAAGGAGGAAGACATTGGTTTGAGTCTAGTTCTGATACCAGCTCTGAGGAATCTAGCAAGGAGGAGTGTAGTATGAGAAGTAGGGAATCGAAGATGGCTCCTGTAGTAACAAAGGTAAAGGAAGAAGGAAAGAAAGTTGCAAAACAAGGGTTAAGAATAACAGTTTTAACCAAATGAGCTAGACAAAATTTGGAAACCAGTACAGATAAAAATAAAGTGAAGTTACAAAAATATGAGGATGATGCAAAAGAAGCAAATGAAGATGAAGCCTCGAAAAGAAAAAATTAAAGCTGATGCATTGCATAAGAAAATTAAGGAACAGGAAGAAGAGTTAGAACAAGATAAAGAGAATCAAAGGATAAAAAGGGAACATGAAATAGCCACTGAAGAAGTGGAGGTACATACAGAGATTTCTCAGCAGGATCTTACCATCCAGGTATCATTGCAGTTGGTGGACCAGTTAGGAAAATGGAAGCCAGGACAAAATCATGTGCCCTATTGTAATAAAGTAAAAACATTAGTGGCAAATTGTAATTTAACTAATAAAGATGCTTGTAAAATAGTTACCTTGGCACTTCCAGCAGTATTATTACCAAGTTTACCAGCTAACATGATGGATAGTCGCCCCCTGTCGGACCAAGATGGGTCATAGGCTTCGGTTGATGATATCCTGATGGTCTTACAGGCCATGCATGGAGTCTCTCATACAGATTGAAGAAGGATCTATGAGATCACGCTGCAACCCGGGGAGTCTCCTGTCATGTTTATTAATATGTTATATGCTGCCTATGCCACATACGGAGGAGTGGCCAATCCAAATAAGGATGAAGAACCTTTTCTGAGCCTGACTGATTGACAAGCTACTATTGTGCCAGCGTCAATACATATGATGTGTAAACATGCGGATAAAGCTTTAGAAAAAGAACGGTTGCTTACCGATTGGTGGCGTAAGCAACAGGATGATAATCCTGAAAAAGGAAAAGATAAGCAAAAGGTAGCCACCATAGTCAAAACAGAAGGTAAAGGTGGGTTTACCTGTCACAATTGCCTTAAAGTAGGCCACTTTAAACGTGATTGTTGGGCAAAAGGTGGAGATATGGCAGGACAGCAGAAGCAAGTCTTAGAGAGGAGACAATCTCAAAATCCAGATAATAATGTTAAACCTGGTGGTAAGGTAGACTTACAACAGTGTATTGAAGTGCTTAGTAATTTGAATAATACTAAGACAGTTGCAGCAGTTCGAAAGGAACCTAATGCCCCTACAGTAGTAGCCACAGACATTGCTAGCTATCTCCAGATTTTTCACAAAATTTCTAAAGTGTTTCTCTCTGCTGCCCCTACTGTAGAAATGGAGAAAGCATTAGATATACCTGGAAATATCACAGAAATTTTGGGAAATAGCTGGCAGTGTCTGTGGCTGCTACTGTGATAGTGAGGAAGAAAAGGATGAAGAAGAGCTTCTCGCTAGACATGAGAAGAAAAAGAAATGACAGGACGAAGCCCCCTCCTTCCAAATCCTTGGTCAATTACAAGAGGATTGGGAAGGGCGTCCAACAATATTAGCAATGGTAAGTGGCTGCTAGACTGTGATATTAGTTGATACTGGTGCTACTGTTAGTATAACAGATAGTGATATGCCTTTAACAACTCATGGGAAACAACAAATTAATTTGCAAGGTTTTTCAGGGGGTGTGTTAACAGCATATTGGACTAAACTAGTATTTGTTCAGATAGGTGAACAACAATTGAAATGTATGTTTTGGAAATGTAATACACATGAAAGTACCATCATGGGTATAGACATTCTAGCACAACATGGTTTAGTAGTAGATCTTAGTAACAAGATTTTATGAAAAAGAAGCACTACTAAACAAGGATCAAATATGGATGACTCACAGTGTGTACGTAATAAAGTCATTAAAGATTTATCACATGAGTGATTTATGGAAGCAGGTACCACAATGGATAAAATCCATTGTACAAAGGCATAAATCAATTTGGGCTAAAAATGCTACAGAGTGTGGACGAGTGTCTAATATGGAGGTCCAAATCGAGGGACCAGACCCACTGCCACAAAAGCAATATGCGTTTCCAAAGGAAGCACAGGAAGAGGTAGGAATTATTTTGAAACCTTTACAATTACAAAATGTAATTTGCCTGATATGTTTGACTGTTAATTCCCCACTTTGGCTGGTTTGTAAAGCAAACTGTACTTGGAGATTGACTATAGACTATATGGTCTTGAATAAGGTAACGCCTTTAGTCACCCCAGAGGTATCTAGACTACCGGACTTAATATCTTGGTTGTCTCCCACTGTAACCATCTATACTGTACTAGATGTGTCAAATGGATTTTGGTCTATCCCTGTGCATCCAGATAGCCAGTATACGTTTGCTTTTACCTTTCAGGATAAGCAATACACATTCCAGTTTTTACCACAAGGTTTTCACTCATTGCCCACACTATTTTCATCAATGTTTGGCAGAAATATTGGGTTTTTCAGTACCAGAAGCAATAATACAATATGTTGACGACACTTTATTGCAGACTCATACATACCAAGAGCATGTTAGTTTACTGAATGAGTTGCTAACAGTCTTAGGTAAAGGAGGGTTAAAAATGAACCCTAGCAAAGCACAAATTGGACAGTTACAAGTTACTTTTTTGGGGATATGTATTAACAAAGAAGAATGAACTGTAGATCCTGATAAAAATCAGGTGATACAACAACTACCAAGACCTAAGACAAAGACAGCATTATGACAGTTCTTGGGCATTGTAGGATTTTGCAGAGATTTTATTGAAGCCTTCTCTAGTATGGCAACAAAAACTCTGTATAATCTACTGAAGGGAAAAAAGGAGACTGATATCCTAAGTTGGAAACCAGAACACCAGATAGCTTTTCTGTCTCTAAAGCAAGCAGTAATGATAGTTCTGGCTCTCATTAGTCTTTCTGAATCCTCTGATTTTGTGATACAGGTACATGCAACAGATTAGGTGATCAATGCTGTACTGTTACAAAAGAGAGCAGGGACTTTACGTCCTGTGGGATATTTTTCTTATGAATTACCACCTGTAGAAGAAACATATGAAGAAAGTGTAAAACATTTGTTAGCTGTATAGTGGGCTATACAAGCCACAGAACATATTGTGGGGTTTAATAGAATTGTCCTGCAAACGTCTCACACTCCAGTGAAATTTCTACTTGAAAGGAATGTGAGAGGTGTGTCTTCACAGAAATTGGTTAAATGATATTTAGCTTTACAAGGAAAAAATATCACTGTAGAAATATGTACCTCACCTATGTTAGTTGAATTAATGGCATGGGAGGCAGAGGCACATGACTGTGGAACTATAATGGGAATTGATTTAAACCCTTATTTGCTAAAGAACCAAATACTGAGGCAAGAGATGTTTATGTAGATGGCTCTTGTTTTTGGGAGGATGGACATTTCCACACAGGATATGCCATATGGACACCGAGTACTAATCAAGAAATACTAGTACGATGCCCATCATCATTTTCTGCCTCTAGAGCAGAATTAGAGGCAGTCCTCGGAGCTATTATGGTTTACCCTTGGGAGGCTATTAATATCTTCTCGTATTGTGCTTTTGTAGTGAATTCCTTATTGGACTTTTTGCCAATATGGACTAAATGAGGAATGCAGACAGCAGTTGGAGAACCTGTCGCATTTGCTCCCATATTACAACATATATGGGATATAGGAGCTCAGACACCTTTGAGAATAGCAATTTATAAAGTAAGAGTTCACCAAAAAAATCCAAAGGATATCCATGAGTTAAACAATAAGTTAGTGGACAGCCTGGCTCAAGTTGCCGCCAAACAAGCAAACTTATGGGTAGACCCTCAAGAGGGTGACTCTACACAATTGTGGGAGAAGGACGAATTTGACAAACATCATATTAAATGGATAGTTGCCATCTCACGAGTCCCAAGTTTGGGGCATATCCAAGATACAGATGCTTGGATAGTGGGTTGTTGGAACCAATGGAAAGACACTGAACAGTGTGCAACCAAACATGTACCTATTACTTCCCTTATCAACCCATCTTTCTACTTATCTTCTGTCTCTGCCACTTGTAAACAAGCCACATTCATCCCCCTTCCCAAATAGGGTGACTTCACCTCTCTTGGCAGCTACCATCCTATCAGCCTGCTCCCCACTCTGGCTAAGATCCAAGAAAACAGTGTGCTATCTCAGCTCTCACCCTTTGTTGGTTCATCCTCCTTCTTTACCACTTTCCATTCTGGTTTCCAAAATGTTTATTCCACCTCCAACTCCCTCCTCTAGCTTATTGACTTCATTATGTTTAGCATGGATCAGGGCTTAGTCACCATTGCCATTTTTGTCAACTTACCCAAAACCTTCAACATTTTTAACCACCATCTCCTCTTGGACAACCTCTGGACTGCCGGGCTTTCTGGTTCCTCAGTTTGTTGATTCCACTCCAACCAGTTCAGTTTTCAAATTGTCTGTCTTGGAGAATATATATCCCTTCAACTCCCTGTTAGTTCAGGCATTCCCTGCTGGTCTATCCTTGGCCCAATACTCTTCCCCATCTTCTAAATTACCTCCCTGTTCCTTGCTTCTCTGCATCCATTCACATATATATATGCAGATGGCATTGTACTCTTTACCTCATAGAAACATAGAAACATAGAAGTTGATGGCAAATATGGACCACAAGGCCCATCCAGTCTGCCCATTTTTCTACCTTATGAATGTGCCATAGGCCTTTACTCTGTCAATGGCCTATTTATTCATACTCATCTGTATTGCTTCCTTATGTCTATCCCATGCCTGTTTGAAGCCTTGCACTGTATTCCTATCCACCACTTCCTGAAGTAGGCCATTCCATGTATCCACCATGCTTTCTGTGAAAAAGAACTTCCTCACACTGCCCCTTAATCAGGGTGCCTCTTCTGATCTCATGACCACACTCCAACTGGACTTTACAAACATCTAGAACTGCTTCCTAGCAAATCAGCTGTCCCTTAGATTCCAAGAAAATGGATTCTATGATGTTTGGCACTAGGTAGAGGGTCACCAGGCTTACCCCTCTCCTCTTCTTCCATACACTTGATGATGCAGCAATTGATAATGTCCCCTTATTCAAGTACCTGACTAGACTGGCACCTTAATTTCTTATCACATGAGTGTGCCATCCACAAGAAGCTGAATGTAAAACTTAATGTGCTTTATAGAAATATCAGATGTATCCTGCTTTTTGCACATTGAGAGATACTCCCGAAGATGATACTCCCCATTTTCAACTATGTTGACATAGTATACATTGCTGTTCCCAAGACCACCCTGGCCAGACTGGATCCCACCTTTCACTTCTTCTGTCACTTTGCTCAGGATTGTCCCCCCCCTCACCCCCAGCACCCACCACTACAGTCTATAATCCTCCCTCTTATTCCTCTCCTTTGAGGCAGATGCCTTGCAGACTGTGCTTCTTCATCTCTAAATGCTGGCTTGGCTTCCTTGCCTCCTGCCTTACTTCCCCCTCCCCCAACCACTTTTTACCCCATCTGCAACTCTGGCTATTGTTCCCTTACATTCCCCCAAAGAAATCCACTGCTGGTCAAGCTGCTTTCTCCTTCCCTTTCCAAACACTATGGAGTACTCTCCCCATACCATCCTCGCTGCCTCTTCCCACAACTCAGTCTCCTCCCTTCTCCATGACTTCAAGACTCAATCCTGCAGTTGCCCGATACTAGTCCTTGGGCTACTGCCCATGAAAATCTTACCACTGCTCCCCCTTCACCCCACATTTACACTGGTCTAACACCCTGTTCACCCTCTCCAGTCAACAACCTTAGCTCCTACCCAGAATTCAGTTTTGCCTCTGTACATTGCAAATAGTGTTATCCTGCAGCACTTTATTGTATTGTAATTGCAGTTGTGGTTGGGATCATTGGTCCTAACTCTCACCCCATTCTCCTATACTTCTGCTACTTTACACATGTCATGGTGTGAGAGTTAGGGCTGATGATCTCAATGTGCACCCATGCCAGTTGGGGGTGGGCGGGGTCAAGGGGTTTTCAACCCTAACAATCAATTTCCTCACTTTTGTCGCTGTGGAACAACCCTAACTAATGCATTAAATGGAGTTTTTTGCATATATATATAATTTTTTTTTGCAGTTAGTGATGTTTCTCTGGTGACCAAGACACCTTCCAGATGCTGGCTACCCCAACCCCACTCACCTGCTTTTTCTTGGACTTATCTTCATGCAAGGGCAGCATGGACTGGGTACTCAGTGGGTATAGGGCTCTAGGTGGTCAGGATCATGGGCAGCTCAGACATCCATATTATTTATAGTTTTCTGCCCTGAAGGGCAGCATGCAATGTCACCCAGAAATTTCCATGCATGCTTCCGTGCATGGAGCATTAACAGCTACCACTCCCTTTCCCTATGTCGACAGACCCAGACTGCCTCATCCCCAGCCAATACTAAGAGTTTGGCCAGTGTTGGGAACTGGGAACTCTCCTTCCCTGAGGAACAAGAACAGTCCTATGGACTCTCAATCCTCCACCTCTGCTGCTGACTCCCAGTGATCAGAGCCTGAATTTAAACCTGGGTCACTGGCATGGTGCAAGGTGTGGCATCCAGTTCTTCAACACTGAGCACCACTGGGTCAATGAATAATTGCATTATTGTAATTTATTTGTACTCTGCTTACTTCATCAGCACTGCTTTTTAGTAATGCTCTCTACACTGTACACAGAGGTTTGGTTTCACCCAACACTAGGCAATTAGTTTCATCCCCCAGCACTAAACTCACTTATAGCCCCCCCTTCATATCACCATATTTTCCATGTTTGCAGTGCATGTGCACCAAATGTTTTGTTACACTAAAAGGAGATTTCAGGGGTGTGTCACTGCTGAGCCCATTACAGTTCAAAATAGTGGGGGCTCGGCAGTCTAGACCAATGACCATGCACTGTGGTCATGACATCACTTACTGTGGTCATGAGACCACTTACTGCTTGCTAGGTGGACACTTCTTGTACTTGTACTTCTACAGGAAGATCTGGAAAAGTTAGGGACTTGGTCCAGGATCTGGCAGCTTGGCTTCAATGCCAAGAAATGCAAAGTTATGCATATTGGAGCCAAGAATCCTAGGACAGAGTTCTACCTGGGTGGAGTTCTAGTATCTGCATTGGAGGAGGAGAAGGACCTGGGAGTAATGATCACTAGTGACCTGAAGCACTTCATGCAGTGCAAGAAAGCAGCAGCAAAGGCTAACAAGATGCTGGGATGCATATCTAGGGGGATCAGTAGTAGAAGAGAGGAGGTTATACTGCCCTTTTACATGTCACTGGTAAGGCCGTATCTAGAATATGGAGTTCAGTACTGGTGCCCACACCTCAAAAAGTACATTAACCTGCTGGAGAAGGTCCAGAGGAGGACTACCAAGATGATAGCTGGTCCGTAGAGTAAGGCATACAAGGAGAGGTTGAGGACACTGAACATCTACTCCCTAGAAGACAGGAGAGAGAGAGAGGGGACATGATTTGGAACTTCAAGTACTTGAAAGGGATAAATAAGGTTGATAAAGAGAGTCTCTTTAAGCTGAATGGCAATCATAACATGAGGTGGCACAGTCTTAAGCTGGAGGGTGGGAAGTTAAGGAGAGAGGCCCAGAAGCACTTCTTCACAGAGAGGGTGGTGGACACTTGGAATGCACTCCCAGAATAGGTAATCTCATTGAAGACAGTGGGCAGCTTTAAGAGAAGCTGGGACAGGTATGGGGGAGGGTACGGGTCATGGATAGGGAGGATGGGAGGAATGGGGAGAGGGGGCAGGGACAGTAGCTCAAGCTGTGGACTCTGCAACACAAGCAGACTTGATAGACCAAATGGCCTTTTTCTGCTGGCTTCTTTGTATGGCTGTATGTTCATACTTCCTTAGGTGAGAGACTGGTAATACCTTTTGTGAGAGTGTACATGGTCTCCCAATGCTTTTCCTCAGACAGTGGTATCCTGTGGATACCATATAACCCAGTGGCAGTTTATCCAGCAGGAAACTGTGACTTCATTATCAAAGAGCTTCATCCTGATTTTCAGCGGTATATTTTATGGTCCCATATTCTTTTATAACCTCCCCAGTCCATTATATCTGGAAATGTGCCTCACTTCAGTGTATCTTTCTGGCCAAAACTTGAAAATACATAAAATAAATAAAAGTTTTTGCCCGGCAGAGTCAGAGAACTGTATGTGAATTCACCAGAGTGATACCCACTCTGCTCCACACAAATGATGTTGTTATGCTAAGACTTGCAAATAAGGGATAATGATTCCTGTGTAATTAAACACCAGTTGACAATATATTTGATGATGAATTCAAATGAAGCTCTGAATAAACATCTATAAACTCCAATTTTATTAATTGGGACTTAATGTTTTTTTCTTTTTCAGGATGATTTGCTTTACTACGCATTATAAATCACTTCTCTTGGCTCAGTCAATCAGAAAACAGGATTATCACAAATTGCAATACATCTTATTCTGCAACTGAATGTTAGCTCATTCATGAAAGCATTTTAACACGTATGAACCCAGTTGTTGGCTGGGATATTACATTTTTATTTTGATGAGAAAGTGTTGTATATAAAGAATTAAGTTTAAATATATATTTATTTGTTCTTCCTTTTGGTTTTATAAATTTGGATGTCACAACAAGGGCATCACCCATGGTACCATGGTATTTAAAGAGCTACTGACACGTCAAAGAAAACTTTAAAAAACATAATAATTAGGTACAATTCTGCCTGCATTACATTTATATTTTACATATTTCTCCTCCCCATTTTTACTAAGAAATTTGCATGAATATATGATCTTTATCAGTTAGAGTTCCTTTAGAGTTCATCTACCTCTATAGCCAACTCCCTACTTCAAGTCATAATCCTCTGATGTGACATCACAATGTGTTGCCATGGGAGTAACTGTGATATCATAAACAGTGTTCTGTGACTTCAGGTAGGGAGAAAGCAGCAGGAAGAGACAAACTCCTCAGGAGCAAAGATCCTGTTTTCATCCAGATGACCTCAGTAATAAATAATGGGGAGGAGGAATACACAATTGATGTGAAATACAAGCTGGATTGTGTCTAAATATTAGATTATGCTAAAGTTCTCCAGAATATGTCACCAGCTCTTTAAATGCATAATTTCTAATGTGGGTGTTGGAATCATCCAACTTCCCATCATGATTTTCCCTCTCAAACTGTGCAAAAGGTATTATTCTGTAATATGAAAAGAATCATGGAATCAGCACCTGACACATAAATGAAATATAACACAACTCTTCCAATTTTTTATTGCTGTTTAATAAAATGAAGCAGGCAAAATCATACTTTGTTGCAAAGTAACAACTTCTGGGATATAAATATTTAACCATTTAAGCTGGAAACTGCTTTATTTCTAAATCTGATTTTTTGGGGGAGCAAGAAAAACATTTCTAGTGCAAATAGCCCATTTCCTGATCTGTACAAGAAATAGGATTCATGGGAAAAAGTATAACAATGAGCAATAAATTTCAGTGAAACTAAAGAAAAACAAACATTTTGAAAAATGATATACTAGGATACAATGTGATAAAATAATAAATAAACAAATAAATAAATTAGAGTATCTTTCGTAAGTAACTATAGACAGAATCTGGTAAGTACATGCAGCTGGCAGGTAACAGTGAATTAAAATGATCAAGGCCTCGATACACAATATAGCCATGTTCCCTATGCAGTTATGTATAGCATGTGTGCATAGTGCTGTGCCCAGAATGTGTAGATGCAATGGTCATGCACATATACAATGCCCCACAAGCACTGTTGTACACGCAACCACACAGCATAGATGTGGACCCACAGCCATCAGTATGATGCGTGCTACTCACATGCACCAGAGACTTTTGCTGTTTCATAGCTTTAGACAAGTGATCACATGTGCTTGCTGGATGGCTGCCAAAGTGTAGGCCACAGCAATAAAGGGTGGTGCATACTGCATGCCAAGATGGCCATGTCAGCCAACTGTAAAGCACACAGGGAGCAATAGATGAACAATAGTACCATTATACCATGTATGCCGAGTACACAGTATGCAACAATAACACCAGATCTTGTACTCCCATTATGTTGCCCTCCAGGATTTGACACTGACACAATGGAATGCAGTCAGCAAATAAACACATTTGCATTATAATGTCATAGCATTACCCACATGCAGCACATGTGCAAAAAGGTTTTATATCCAAACATGGATGCCTCACACCTCTGCCATGTCCATCACTCATATGGCTGTTTGTCCATAACAATAAGCGCATTACAGCCAGTCCAATTTAGTCTGCAGCATCTTCTTGTGGAGCACTGTGGGTAGGACACTTTTCTGCATTCCTGATGAATGGCATGGGGACAGCTGACACACCCTGTCCACCAGCTCATGGCTTTCACATATTTCACCCTGCTGTGCCATTTCTGGGCCCTCTCTCATCACAGTTGAAGCCTCACTGGGCCCAGGGCCATCATCCTATGACAGACGCTAGCTCCCTTCATCCCAGTCCATGCAGTGATCAAAGTCAGTAACCCAATCATGTGGCATATATGCCTGTCCCCTCCATAACATTGACGTTCCAATTGGCAAGCACTGAAATGACATGTGAAATGTCAGTCGGTACATGTAACACTATGAGGTTCACACAGTTATAACCTCACAACAACAGCACAAAGGGATCATAAGAGACACACACACACAGACACACATGCACACACATACACACAGAGGCTTGACCAGCCACCAATGTCTACCCTGGTCCCTGTAACTGTTCCTCTTCATAGTTAGGGTCCATGGCACATAGACCCCAGCGGGCACCTGGGAGATCTTGGGAGGCTATATATGGTATACATCATTGTAGTTGGCAAGCAGATAATTACTGTTAGTCCTCAAGACATGTCCACAGGTGGTGTTTCAGGATGCCCATTAATTAACCAGGGGTACACACTTATGGTATTTAGAGGGAACAGAGATTAGAGGTGCTGTGCCATGGTGTTCACAATAGTAGGGTGCACTCATGATACACAGAGTACAACAATATGTGTTGGCATACTGATGCAGATGGTTCTCTTCAAGATGCACTATGTGACAGAGGAGGGACAGAGATGCCATGCCAGCTGGCAGAGAATCTACACACTAAGGGTTGACACGGTTACCCTGATGGAAAAGCACTGTATAGCCAGGTTCCATTTTGACAGGGCCACCGCAGCAGAATTATTTCAGCCACTGGCACCACAGATTCAAATCAGTACTTGGAGTAGCCATGTATTGCATATAAACACATATATCAAGTGCTCATAGAACTGGCCTACTATGGACAGGTGGTTTCCAGTACACAACAGAGGCCATGACTAGAATATATGGTGCTCCACAAGTGGGTGTCTATGGCAGGTAGCAGATGCATTACAGGCCCACAAGACAGACTACATTATGTTCCCATGGACAGGGGCCACAGTAAGGGACACCAAGTCTGAATTCTATGTTTTGAAAGGCATGTTCAATGCTTTTGGAGTTATTGACTGTGCCCACGTAAATCATGGCACACATACAGGCAGAGGAGGCCTACAGAAATTGTTGTCCATTCCATAATATGAACTTGAAGGTTATGTGCGATTTTGTAGGCGTCATCACCCATGTCAATATCTCAATGCCAAGAAAACTGTCTCCATGTCCTTTGATTCCTGGCAGAGGTTCACCAGGCTCACCCATTTCCTATCATTCCATACCCTCGATGGTGCTGTGATTGAGGATGTTTCCTTCATTAAGTACATTGGAATATGTCTTGACCATCTCACTTTATCAGCACACATTGATGTTATCCACTTTAACCTTCATCTAAAGCTTTGTGCACTCTATAGGAACAAGGTGAGTATCTCGCTTCCTGCCTGCCGTGACATTATTTTGAAGATGATCCTTCCATCTTTGACTATGGTGACATAGTTTACAGTTCTGCTCCCAAGTCCAACCTAGCCAGACTTGACCCTTTTTTTAACTCCTTCTGACATTTTGCTTTGGACTGTTCCCCAAGTACCCATCATTCTTCTTTTTATTCCTTCATCTCTCTCCCCCCCAATGCTAGGCACCTTGCCCATTGTGCCTTCCTTGTATCCACATTTTGGTTTGGCTTCCTTCCTCCCTTACTTTCCTCTCTCCTCTCTTATCCTCCCCCCAGTTACCTCCTAGTCACTTTATAGTATGGTCTTCCATGCTTTTGTCATCTCCCACAGGAAAACTATTGCTGGCCAAGCTGCTTTCTCATACCATTTCTGTAAACTCTGGTCCTCTCTCCCTTTGTCTATCTGCTTTGCCTCTTCCTCTTTCTCCCTTACATCTCTTCTTCAAGACTGCATATCCCCCTCCTGCAACTTTCCCTGACCTCATACTTTCCTCCCCCACTTGTTGCTCATACCCTGATTTGCTTTGATGGTACCCCCCCACCCCCTCAATTTATACATCCCAGTTGGGATTGTTCCACTACTCATCTAAATGCAATTTTATGAGAGAAGAAGAAAGACTGCACTTCAAAAAGGGAATCAATACTCATAGGAGGCTGTGAGCTAGATGTATATTCTGCCATATTTCCTTGAGAAAAATGCTATGAACTCACAGTGGTGCTACAGGTTCTTCATCAGGGGCCCCCTCTGTAAGCATTGTTTGGTATGGCTAAAGCCCCAGGTTCAATGTAGTGGAATAGCTCCTCCCACATCCCTAATAAAGGCCAGCCTCCCATGGCAGTTCCCCACTTAGCGTGTTGCAAAACACTCCCCGTTTGCAAGCAACGAGATCCTGCGTGGCTTATGCAGCTGAGCCTCTTTGCCTTCCTTCCCTTCCCTCTGTTTCTGCTCCCCCTGACCCCGCTCCCTCCCTCAACCCATTCCTTATGTTTGGCACTCCCCCTTTTCTCTCCATTTTCCATTTTTTGTTTTGTGTGCATCTTCCCATTTCTGTCCCTGTCTGGCTTCTACCTGGCCTTCCATCCTGCAATGCTGCTTCTGTATGGCCTCTGCCCCCCTTGCTTTCCTACCTGTTGTCCTGCTGTTTTGCTTATCCCCCTACCTGGTCTCCTTCCTCTGTTTCTCATTTTCATTTTGCTGTTCATTTGCCTGTTGTGTTTATTTTGGGTGTTGGTTTTCCTCTTCCATTTTTGAAGCCACCACCGCTCCATTAGTGCCAGCACTTGCGGGATCATGTGAGCTCCCGTAGTGCTCCGCTTCCTGCTGTGCTTTTCCACTCCTCCTGCTCCTCATCCATCCCATCCTGCCCGCTGCTTTCTCATGGTGAGTCCCTATATTTGCATTCTTCCTTGCAGATATTAGACTGTGTGGATCCCACCCTCCATTTCCTATTCAGTTCAATAGTTTCCCTATCCCTGTTGGCTTGGATCCCCCCCATTACTTGTTTGGATTTCTTTCTTGTTGGGGCCAGGGCTCTTTTTAAGCCACAAGAGAGTTGCTGTTGTTCCCCTTGTGTGAATGTGGATGCTTTTGCATTTTGCTGCCATTTGGTTTGTTTTCATGCTGGAGGGGTCTGAAATGCTTTTACTCCACTGGCAGATTCTCAGACATTGGATCTGAAGCTTTCTTCAGCAGTGTTCACGCCATCTCTCTCAGTGGCTCAGGGTGTGCATCCAGTGCAATCAGCAGCCCCACATCTCTGAGGTTCCTGAATCCAATCCTGTTTCCCAGGTTCTCATTTTCCTTTGCTGGCCTCTTCTTGCCTTTGTCTTTGCTGCAGCCCTTGCTACTCTGCTTGCAGCTTTGTGTTTTTCACTCCTGAGTATTTTCCTTTACAGCAATCACACACTCCAAAAAAAAAAGTTCTTCCTGTCCCTTCCCCTCATCCCTCATTTTGGTCTTTGTACTGTGCTCCCCATGTTTTCTTTTGGGCCTCTCACTCCACGCACCGGCACTCAGTCTCCAGCTCCACGCCCCTTCTACCATCCAATACTGTCCCACCTCTGACCCGTGTCTAGCACCTACACTTCCTCAGTATTTATTCCACTCAGCCACCCTTTGCAATCAACCTTCCCTAACTGTTCATGCCTGCTACCTATGCTGTTTATACCTTACCATTTTTAGTCCCAGCATTATATACCTTGCTCAGCCGATTATTTCTCTGTTACCGTGTTCTACCCCTTGTACTTCCTAACCTTCCAGCATGCTAATCACATACAATGATCATGCATGCTCCCTCTTCTGCTCCCCTTGTAGTGTTCACTTAGTCATGAATCATTGTCACTCCTTCTCCTATATTTTGTATTGTTTGGCATTATCTGTTTTGTGTCCCTACTGTTTTCATCTGCTTCCTGTTCCCCAATATGCCTATGGCTTGTCCTCCCTAGGATCTTGCCTGTTCTGGAGCTTCTTTTCAGGTTCCTAGCCTACCAACATTCCAGTTGCTGTTTGGTCTCATGATGCTTAGCTTATGGCTCCCCTGTTATTCTCACAGTGGGGGATTGGGACGTCACTGTGGGGCAGTGTGGCTCCAATGAGCAGGAGCATGCATTATGTCAGCTGCATGATTTTTCCCAGACTTCTTCCCTACATGGCTTCAGCTACCTTTGCATATCTCATTACCCTCACAACCTACCTAGCTTAAGACATTCCCTGTAATCAATTACAGCACTGCATGCTCCTTACTGGATTACCCTATCTCTGCCTTCATGGCACTTCAGGTACTCTTCCTTTTCCTATTCTCTAACTTCTTACTTACTATCATCTCCTCATCCTGTTTCTTTTGTTTACCTACTTTTTACTATGCAGCTGTCAGCTGCCCTTTCCTTGCTCAGCCCATGCCAGCAGTTTAACAGTCTTGTCCCTAACTCTGCCTACTGAGGTATAGCAGTGCAGGTAGGCTTCCCCTGTCTACCAGGGATGGGAGCCTTTTCCTCTACTTCCAGTCTCAGCCAGTTTACACCCAGTCAACTTCTGACAGCCTCCATCCCTAACTCTGCCTGGTCTGGCATCGAGTGAAGGTTAGCTCACCCTGACTACCAGGGATGGGAGCCTGTGTCTTCATTCTACAGTTTCAACCAACTAAATTCTCCACCTGATACCTGGTTGCTGCATCCCCTTTGGGAAAGGGACCACTATAAACCATTTGCCACCAATCTCCTACCTCACGCAACTACATCCTATACCTCCATGGAATCGATGTGATTGTCCCCACCTTTGGTCTCCTCACGTTCTGGATTTGGACACCACCAATTTGTTCAGTCCCCATCTCCACTCAGTCCATCAGACTCCTGGACTTCTTACTGTGTGCATCATTGTTGTGGCTTGCCTTCTGTCTCAGCTGCCTCTAATCTCCAGACATTCAGCTCCATACTGCCATCTCCTCCCTCATTGCTACCCCAGACAATTCTGTTTCCCTATTGCCTTCCATATGGCCATGTCTGTCTGCATTCCACCTTGTTTCCTGCTGGATATGTGCCATTTGCTCCTCTTCAAGGTTGTGTGCCTGAATCCTTCTACAAGTTTTCCATTGATGATCCCCTTATCCCATCCAATAGTCTTCCAGCAATGATTCCAATGCTTCCTTATCTGCAATTCCAGTTCGCCATCTCCTTCGGAGGTGGGAATCCATTCCCCATTGCTGCTGCACTTTTCTTGTCAGCAATTCCAGTTCACCATCTCCTTTGGAGGTGCAGGGAACCCATTCCCCATCACTGCAGCACTTTGCTATCAACTGTTCCAGTTCAACATCGCCTTCGGAGGTGGGACCCTCGAACCTCACCTTGGCAGCACCTTGTACCTGGATTCACTTCTTGGTTTACCATGGATCTCCCACTGAGGCCTGATTCAATTTTTCTGCATTCTATTCCGATACGCTGTGGCACTTGCCCAGTCCCATACCTTCCTTGAACCTGCCAATGTCTGTACTGCTCATCATCAGCCATCATCTCTCCAGCTCCATCCTTCAGTCAGTGGACTTCTGCTTGGACTTTTCCCTCCATCCCAGGACTGCTGCTTTTCTCCTCACTGCCCTGGGGCTTGTGGCTCCTGCACTTTTGCTGTGTCTCTTTTTGAGCATTCCTACAACTATCGATGTCCAGCATCCCTGCTGGATCAACTACTCCTGCCTGTTCATCTGTCTCATACTCCTACCTCAGCCACCATAACAGCTCCCTTCAAACGCTCTATGGAGTACCTGTTCTTCTCACCTGAGAAAACCTTCTTCCAGCAACATCCCTTGAACAGCACGCCCTATAGATTCTTACATCACCATAGAATCATCAATATTTCTCAATAACCTCCCCAGGAACCATTTCTGGAATCTTATTTGACTGGACTATAGAAGATTTCATCTCTCAACCAACTTTGCAGGATGCTTCCTTATATATTCCATTAATTCAAGCAATATGGACTCCAGTACCTCCCATGTCTTTATAGGATCCAAGATTTAGTGGAGTCTCTAAGATTCACTAAGATTCACTAAGGTTATTGAGGAGCAAAGAGGCCAGTAAGGCCCATAAGAGCTCCTATACTAATTCAAGGGATAATAAGTCAAGCTGTGCCCCGAGATTATTAATTTGTTGAGGCATTTCTTTAAATTCTGTTTTATTTTTGCTAATGATAACATCCACTGGTAAACTATTCCAAGGGTGTATTATTCTTGGGGCAAAAAAAATTTTCTATTTATATAATTAAACCTTTTACCTGTATGTTGAGTGGGTGACCTCTAGTTTTGTAAATATTGTTCTTGAATTTGAGACCTAGTTCTGCCATGAGGTATGGATCTTGAATAATGTTGAATAGAAATAGAAGGTCACCTCTAAGATAACGTGTAGCTAGATCCATAAGGTTTAGTGAAAGGAGTCTGATATCATAGGATTAATTTTGTAGGCCCTAGATATGTTTTGTGTACTATCTTTGCACCTTTTCCTACATGTTACAGTCAGCTTTTTTAAAGGGACACCATAGTTGATAGGCATATTCCAAATGTTGCCTTACATACACGTTAAAAAGCAGCATCATGATTTTTGGGTCCCTTGATTTAATATTATGTTTAATTGACCATATCACTCTATTTGTTTTGTTGATCACTTCGTTAATATGTTTTGAATGTCCAAGGTCATGGGAGATGTTAACACTGAGATCTTTTTCATTGGTGGTAGTAACCTGAGTAAAGCTACCAATCGTGTAACTAACATTGGGGTTATGCTGCCCCAAATGCATAACCTTGCATTTCCCTGCATTCAGCTGAATACTCCATTTATTAACCCAGTTTGTGATTTTATCTAAATCCTGCTGAATAGTAGCAGATTCATCAGGAGTAGTGCAGGGACCACTGATTTTAATGTCACCGGCATATTTTATGGAAGTATTGAAACAATTACACGTCAAATCAGAAATAAATGCCTGAAATAAACAAGGTCCCAAAACAGAGCCCTGAGGGACACCACTAGTGATGTGCCCCAGCTCAGATAGATGTCCAGAGATTAAAACCCACTGTGATCGAGCCAATTGCTGATCCAGTTTATTCACTCCTATCTTCTTACCTGGAAACATGACCCTAATTCCTTCCGAGATGTACCAACTCCATAATAACAATCCCTGTTAATGATAACAGGAACCGCAGGATACCTCATAACAGAACTGGCATCATCCATTTTACCTTCTCTTCATAGTCTTCTTCTAGAAGCGCTCACTCTGTTTGACCATTTTATTCACCTTGTATTCCCTGAATAACCATTGGATGTTCCTAAGACCTTCTCTAGCTACTGTACTATCCCAGAACACTTATCGTTGGATATCTGATGCCTAGATGTCTTGCTAAAGTCACTGTATCTAAGCCACTGGCCCCTGAACATCACCTTAATTCATAAAGTTATTTACATCTTTCATCATGTCAACCTAAATCAGGGCCCCATGTTTACTACGGCAAAGTGGGCCTACATTCTGGGGCAGGTTCTCATACTTTCTGCAGAAGAACAACTGCTGATTCTATGGCTATTCTGCAGCAGATAAATTTTGGTTACACAGCATACCTTGAAGGGGATTAAGTCTTAGTTAACTCTTTGACTGCCTTCGTGCAACCACTCCGCTACACTGAAAGTGGAACAGCAGGCCATTTAACAGTATGTAGTCTTTTTATCACAAATATTAAACTGCAATAACCCAAACCTGGTTCAGCCATGGGTATCAGTGCTCTCTTTTAAAGACTTTTCCCTCCCACCCTGAATTTAAAGGCTCATCTGTTCTTCTGGAAATTGGTGGCCATTGCTGTTCTCCTAGGTTATAATCAGAGGAGGACATGCACACTCAACTAAAATGACTCAGAAGGCAAAACCTGCTTGGATTTCTTCTGGTTTATATTTAACAGTTAGCAGATATAAAGAGAGACTGCAACTTAAAAGCCATTTAAATTTTTTTTTTCTGATTTTGATCAACATTCTTTTAGATTATTTTTTTTAAACTAGAAATACCCCAACTGCATTGCAACAAACATGTTGTGTGCAGTGAGAAAATCTGTGTGTTGGAGGGGGGGCATTGTCTTCCTATAATAGCAAAGGAGGGTGTAACTTGCAGTGTCTATAGGATTTGTTGACTCCTGATTTTTCTTTTGTGGGACACACTAAAAAAATGCAAGCAAGTAATTCTTATTAAGCTGAAGTAACCTTGGTTAGCATGTTCTCTTCTCCCAGCAACTCAGGGGGTGATGGTGTTCTTCAGTCAGTGACCCTCATTTCACTTATGTATAGCAGCAATCAATACAACTCTCCATTATGATTTTTTTCCTTACCTGCTTCCTCCAGTTCTAGTATACCCTGGTCCACAGCTCTGCTGCAGCTGGGCAACTTGATCCTCCTTAAGAATTGAGCTTGATGCCACCTCTTAGACTGCAGGTTCAAATCTGCCAAGAAATTACTGTTACACTTGCAGGCACAGATCTGTGGCCCACAAATCAAAACTGTGATTGATGTCCACCAGTGGGGACTGAGTCCTCTGCTCAGTCTGCTGCCAGCCACATGTTTCTGCAATCATCTCCTCCTCCTCCGATCCCTGCCACCACACCAAAATTGATGCCACCTCCATGGGGCACCACTGAATCTTCTCACTTCTTGACTGCAGCTCACTTTCCAGTTCTTCCTTGCAAATTCATCTTCCAGGGATTCAGTATGCACTGTGAGCATCTTCACAATGAAAAATTAACATTGCTGAGCTAGCCACACCTACACCTACACAGCTGCAAATCATAACTGCTGTGGGCCTAATCAAGCTCTGCTGCCCTTGCTGCAGTCCCCCCCCCACAACACTGGCTGGCTGGAGTTATGTAACAAGAGCCAGCATAAGTCAAGATGCCATGTGGTCACTAGCTTTTTGGCTTTGTAACAGATGGCATCAGTTTGTTGCTCCTTCTAATGAGTATGTATGCTATGGCATAATTAACATATCAATAGTTATGCCCTTGCCTTCTGTGATTGCATAGCATAGCTAGCATTTCTGTGACTGTGTGGCTGGTTTTTCTGATTTCTGCTGCCAGCACTGATTTCAGCAGTCAGTCCTGACTTCTGCAGCCATTGCTGTAACTGCAGAATCACAGTAAACATGGGGTTCTGAACTAAATCATGGCAGCTACCCATCCAGCGGTCCTTCTAGCCATCAGTATTTACCTCCCATAATCCCTCCAGTGAATACCATCACCGAGATCAGGCTTCCATTGATTCCTCAATCTGCACATCTGCAACCGAACTAGCTGTCTCACTATCCCAGTTATACCCCACAACAGTCCTGCATCTAACTAAGCATGCTTGGCACCTACTGCATTCTACACTTGCTCTCAACTTCCCTTTGCCAGATCAGTCTATTGATTTATTCAAAGACCCGTTCTTGGGCTCTCCTCAGCATTCTGACATTGGATGCTCCAGCACTGCAAAGCCACCATGGCCACTTAAGCTCCTGCTATGGGCAATTAAGCAACAGCAATACCCATATCCACCATTTCTCACTAGCAGTCCATCTTCAATATGAGCCCATGCAAATCTCATTATAGTAACAATAACTCTAGTCAACCCTGAAATTCATTGTACTGAACTTTCCAATTATTCCCATCAACATCCAGTTAGTATCTCTACAACATATACCACCCTTCATTCACTGGTCAAAAATCTTACATGTTAACCCCTTCTACCAGGTACCTAAAGCGTCTGCCTGAAACCTTCATCATCTTCATAAATGCCTACATAGTGACATATCATACGCTGCACTCCAGGCCTTGAGACCCTAATCCAAATGTCAAACCCTCTACAAAGTCTGATAGATTACTTTAAGAATTTCATAACCCATCATACTTCTCATAGTTGAGAGTCTTTCAGCTCATTTAATCAACTCATGCTCTTTATGCTCGCATTGACTCTGCAACCCCATTGAATATCAACCAATATCACATTAGAATCCTGGACCACGTTCATCCCTTTTCCAGCTGGAATTAATCCATATTCAGGATCCAGACATTCCTTCAGAATGGACCATTCTTTTCAGCTTTAGAATCGACCTTCCAGAATAGATCATTCAACAGACTTTGAAGATGGAACATCATCTCTTCAAACAGTTCACCTTACTAAGAAATTAGAATATGGTTGTAAGAACCTAGGATCATCTCCTCTTAGTTTGCCCTGAGGACGGATGTGTCAGTAGTCATGGGTCCTCAGAGGTGTCTTCCACCTGGACTGTTTTCCTGTCCTGCTTGCTACTGGTCATACTCTCCATGAGTTGGAGGAGGTAATCTTTTTCGGCTTTCTATTCCCTACTAACTACTCAGCTTACCTACCAAAGATGGGAATAGAGAAAAGACAAAATGTAAACTACAGTTACATAAGCACTACTAACCCCATACTCTATTCACCAAAATATTGAATGGGAGGGCTAAAGCCCGAGGTTAAATGTGGGAGAATAGCTCCTTCCACATCCATAAAAAAGGACAGCCTCCCATGGCAGTTCCCCGCTTAGCACATTGCAAAACACCCACCATCCACTCCTGCCTCCTCTTTCTCTGGCATTCTACTCACTCTTGGTGCTGGGCTTTCTATTACCTACTCACTACCTGGCTTACCTACCAATGGTGGTAATAGAGAAAAGACAAAAAGTAAACTACAGTTACATAAGCACTACTAACCCCATACTCAATTCACCAAACATTGAATCTCTTTTTAAAGTGCAGCTTTTGTTGTTTCTTGTAGCTTTTGTTTGGGACACTGGCTCAGCTGCTCTCAATGCACCATTTTCTTTACATTTGAGGTGTGATTTTATCTACCTTATGCACCCTTGTGCTTCTTATACACTGCACTGTATATTAGTGTATAGTACTCATCTGTAATATTTTGTACTTTGCTAATATGTAGATGCACTACAATTCTGGTCATTTACTTAATGACATATTCTTTTAATGTACTTTTTATTCTTTGACTTCTTGTATTTTCTTCATCACATCCAGGACTCATCTGGAAACAAGCTGTTATCAGCTCAGTAGCCTTTCCTTATTAAACTTCTGACATAAATACGTAAAATGTCTCCACTGGGTTCCCAGGGTCTACACATGCCCATATTTATTTATTTAGTTTTTATTAACCAGGTAGGTTCACTAGACATTTTCCTATTTTCAGGCATGACCTGGAACCTGAAGAGCTCCAGTCTCTGTCCCACATTGTGCCAAACTAATGCTGTGTTCATCCCACACAGTTGAAAACAGATACACATTATGCAAGTTTGTAATAACATCATTTCTGCAGCCCTAGACAGAGACTGAACAACTCTACAATGAGACACATCATCAGATGAGGAGCATCATAGAGAGTGTGTTTGGGTAGGTGAAAAAGTATCAATAAGGCAGGAGGGACACTGCAGCTCACCCAGCCAAGGTTTGAAGGATGTTCAACATATGCAGCCTGCTCTACAACCTAGCCATAAGGAAAATCCTGCAATTACCAGACGGTTAGTGCTCTGGTGCCTACATCATTGTGGATTCTGATGTTTGCATGACATACAACTGTGGACAGCATGGTAGACAGGATGCAAGCTACAATGTTGGCAGAACAGGCAGGGTAAGCAGTGCATGCAGGACATGTGTGGTGCAGAACTATTTCTCATTTTCTCATCTTGTACTTGTGGTAGGCCACTGGGTGGTGAGAAGTGTGGTGTGATGTCATGCAGCGTAGCAATAAAAGAGTAGTAGACATTCATGTGCAGTCCTGTCTCTGTGCACTGTGGTACTGTGTATGTTTGTGCTATGTGTCCCATTTATGTGGTCAGCATGTGTGTGGTGTACAATATGGATGTGGCTATTGCGGTGATGTGTTCTTCAAGAGGTGGGTGCTGTGCTTCTTACCACTCTGGGTCTTTGCCATCCAATCTCCTGTTAGTGTGTTTGACCCTGTGAAGCTGGTGTAATAAATGCACTCTGGAACCCTCCTTCGGATGTGTCTCCTTATTAATGGACATACTGTGGCCCTGGCCAGCTGATTGCTGTGCCTGACCTGACTGCACCCAGTGGCCTGACCTCGCTACCTGTGTTAGTGCTGCTAGGCCCTACTACAGGACATTGGAAGCCTGTCGAATTCCCAGACAACAGATGAATTGGTTTGCATTGTTTGCAGTCTTTTTGGTAATCCCTCACTGCAATTATTAGGGTCAGTGGTAAGAAAGGTGGTGTTTGCATATCAAAGCTATGTAGTACACAATGATTCCACCAGACACTTTATTTTATAGTCTGTCCCACATTGATAGCTTTGCTTGTACTCTGATGTGCCCAAGACAACACAAACAACACACTGTTGCTGTTATGTTCCCAGTCCCCTTTACCAGCCTATGGGAACCAAGAAAAAGATGTTGGGGTATCAGTGAGTACTCCAGCAAAGATGTTAAGGTGTCACCGAGTACTCCAGGATACTGTTTACAGGGGCAGAGCTCTGGCCATGTCACAGTCTCACCATTAATTATAATTAATTTTATTAATTTTTAATGACATCATCAACATTACACTGAGCCAGTTCACTAAGGAAAAAGGAGTGAGAAAAAGAAACAGGTTGCTCCCAATTGTTACAATCCTAGTTTGTGAGATTGAAAAATTCATATGGATTAACTAGAACAACACTTTACAGGCATGCTTACATGAGACAGAGATAACAGATTTGTCTTAAGTTGCCCAGAATAAAAATGAACATGCTCAAAAAAATAATATAATTATTACAGAACAAAGGACCTGGAAATCCTCTTGTGCTAAAAAGAGATTAAGGATTTACTATCTGCAGTTTATTTATAATCTCAGTCTGATTAAAATATAATAGTAATGTATATAATATCCATAAAAGAAAGCAGAAAGGAAATTATCGATACATACAAGGTCAAATTACATGAATCTACTAGTAACAGAATAAAATACATTGTCCAAATAAGTTCCATTAATCACAATCAGCAGTTTTCTCTTCAATAGCCATTCAAGCACCTAATATGTCTATGTAAATAGACAAGGATTAAAAAATGTGTTCAGTTTGCCAGGTCCTTATTCATATCACCAGCCGATCTGGACTGAAAAAAAAATTTAATTGCTGCAAGAAAAAGTTATGTTAAGTTTGCATGCAGACTTGCAGAGTGAACGTGGCCCTTTGATCAACCACCTTTTCCCAAATATTCAAAAATATTAAGCAGCACTGTTTTGTTGCCTGAGCATACTCAGGGAATATAAAGAACCTAAAGCTGTTGAACAAGAGGGATTTGCAGATGTCGATTAATTTGAAGATTAAAGAGCACCTGATGTCATTATGACAACTTTGAAAAAATGTGATATTTAGACACAATTCAGCTTATATTTAATATTTTTTTCTACTATTCTCACCCTTACATTTTATTACTAAGACCATTTGAATATAAACAGGATCACTGCCCGATCTGCTCTGATTTCTTGCCTACATCTGACAGATGTCACAGTTCTGTTTATGCCATCACAGTCTGTTTCTCTGGAGATAATTATGATGCAATAAACAGGGGGTTATGATGTCAGGTGTAACCAAGCAGAAAGAGTAGATAAAGTCTAAGGGACAGTACATAGATACATAGGTACTGTTGGCAAATAAGGGCCTGTGGCCCACTCAGTCTGCCCATTTGAGCTCATAAGATCATTTTAAGTTTTTCTAGAAGTATGCTGCCCCCTACCCCTGACCTCCAGGATTCCCTTATGTCTATCCCATGCATTCTTAAATCCTGTGATTGTTTCAGCCCCTGCCACTTCCTCAGGCAGGGTGTTCCACTTGTCCATCACCCTTTCTGTGAAGAAATTCTTCCTCACATTTCCTCTGACTCTCCCTCCCTGCAACTTCGTCCCATGTCTTCTAGTCCTGGAACATCTTTTTCCCTGGAAAATAGTGTTTTCCTGCACCCTATTCCTCCCTGTAAGATACCTGTATGTCTCTATTATATCTCCTATCTCCCTTCTCTCCTCTAGGGAGTACATATTAAAGTCCTTCAGCCTGTCCTCATAGGACTTGTGATGCAATCCTTGTACCATCTTTGTTGCCCTCCTCTGAACCTTGTCCACCCTGTCTATTTCCTTACAGAGATAAGGTCTCCAGAACTGAACACTGTACTCTAGGTGGGGCCTCACTAGTCTCTTGTATAGTGGAATTATGACCACCCTTTTCCTGCTGGTGATGCCCCTGCCTATGCAACCCAGCATCCTATTTGCTTTACCTGCTGAATTGTCACACTGTTTCCCTAACTTGCGGTCATCTGAGATGATAACCCCAAGGTCCCTTTCCTGCTTGGTGCATGCTATATCCTCACCCCAAATGATTTGTTATTCCAGGGTTTTTGTGCCTGATATGCATTGTTTTTCACTTTTTTGCGCTGAATTTCAACTGCCAGACCCTTGACCATTCTTCAAGCTTCTGAAGGTCCATCCTCATTCTGTCGACACCCTTTGGCATGCCCACTCTGTTACAGAGCTTTGTGATGTCAGCGAACAGGGAAATTCTGCCTCCTAGGTCTTGCGCAATGTCACCGATGAAGATGTTGAATAGGACAGGTCCCAGCACTGATCCATGTAGCAACCCACTGGTCACTCTTCCCTCTGTGGAGTGACAGCCATTTACCACCACCCTTTGTGTCCTGCCACCCAGCCGATTACCTACCCACGGAACTACTGTCCTGCCCACTCCCATATTCCCCAGTTTGTTTAACAGCCTTTTATCTGGCAATTTCCAAGGCCTTGCTGAAGTCCTGATAGGTAATTTCCACTGCCTTCCCCTCATCCACCTCCCTTGTCATCCAGTCAAAAAATTCAAAGAGGTTAGTCTGGCATGAACTCCCAATAGAGAAACCATGTTGCCTTGGGTCCTGCCATCCGTTGGCAACCAGATGTTCCACCAGTCTCTCCTTCAGTAGTGCTTCCATGATCTTCCTCACTACCGAGGTCAGGTTGACTGGTTTGTAGTTCCCCGCTTCCTCTTTGTTCCTGCTTTTGTATAAGGGGACAACATCTGCTCTCCTCCAGTCTTTGGATAGCTCCCCTGTTTCCAGTGATTGGCTAAACAGGATTGCCAGAGGTTCAGCCACCACTTCTCTTAGTTCTTTTAGGACCCTGGGATGCACCCCATCTGGCCCCATTGCTTTATTAATGCTTATTCCTTCCAATTCCTTTAGGACCCTTTTCCATGTAAAGGGACTTGTGTCCATTTCTGTGCACTTCCAACCCCTTGTACTCCCTTCAGGCCTATTACCCTCGCTTTCCTCAGTAAAGACTTGGTAGAAATATCTGTTCAGTATGTAGCATTACTGTCGTCATCCTCCATGCTACCCCATCCTCCCCCTTCAGTCTCACTATCCCTCCCTATGCCCTTCTTTTTTCACTTATGTGCCTGTAAAAGTTTTTGTCCCATCTAACCACTGATTTTGAGATGCACTCTTCTGTCTGAGCTTTGGGTTCCCTTACTGACCTCCCTGCCTCCCTTTGCTTCTCCTGGTACTTCTCCCTATCCCCTTCTGCTTGCGTCTTTTTGTATTGACTGAATGTGATCTTTTTGGCTTTCACTTTCTGTACTACCTCCTTGGAAAACCATAATGGCCTCCTCTTCCTTTTCCCCTTGCTAACCTGCTTAATGAATAATTGTGTTGCTCTTGTAATCCCTGTTTTAAATATTTCCCACATCTCCTCTACACCAATTCCTGCCCCCTTCCTGTTAGTGCCTCTTTCAAACATGTCCCTGTTTTCCCAAAATCTGCCCTCCTAAAATCTAAGATACGTATTTTTTTGTGGTTTGGTTCTGCTCCTTTTGTGATTTCAAACCACAATGACCAGTGGTTACTGTTCCCCAGGTGCTCCCCCACTGTTACCACTATCACAATGTCCCTGTTTGTGAGCACGAAGTCCAGTATTACCTTCTGCTGAGTTGGTTCCATGACCAGTTGCTTAAGGAAGGCAACCTGAAAGAAGTCCAGGATAAATCTGCTCCCAGTTGATGTTGCTGCTGGGATTCTCTAGTCCACATCTGGAATACTGAAGTCTCCAACCAGCACCACCTCCCCCTTGTCCACCATCCTTCGGATGGATAGCATTAGCTCTCTATCTGTCTCTTCCTTCTGGGCTGGTGGTCTGAAGACCACCTCTGTTCAGATGGCTTATCCTGTTTTCCTTTCCAGCTTAACCCACAGTATCCCCCACCCCCATTTTATTCCTCCTAGATCTATGTGGCATTTATGCAATCTTTCACATAAAGTGCCACTCCTTCTCCCTTTCTACCTGCCCTGTCTCTTCTGAATATGTTGTAGCTGGGTATGGCCATCTCCCAGTCATATTTATCATTACACCTGGTCTCTGTGATGGCCACAATGTCCAGGTCTGACTGCACCATGGCAGCCTCCAGATCCTCCATCTTGTTGCTAAGGCTCCAGACATTGTCACATATGGTTTTCTATGAGGTGACCTTCCTGGTCTGTTTTGTTGTTCTACTCCACTTCCCTCCCTGGCTATCCTTTATCCCTGGTTCTCCCTGCTGTCTGCCCTTCATTTGTATTTTGTCCTTTTTCTGCCTATCTACTCCTTGGGTGCCTATCTCCATCTTTTGTACATTGCTTTGTAGTGATATCTCCTCCTCCTCCTGTCCTCTGGTTGCACTGCTAGCTATGGGGGGTGGGCAATTATATACCCTCCTTGTTGACCTGCCACCCTCTTGGCTAGTTTAAATGCTTGTCCATGTAGCATTTAAACTTTTAATTGAGTGCTTGGATTTCCCTTCAGGATGGATGCAGGCCATCAGACTTGAACAAGCCACCATCCCTCCAGATGGGTCGCCAGTCACCAATGAATCTGAACCCTTCCTCACAGCACCAGTTCTTCAACCACATGTAAAAGTTGCTGGGGCATGTGCCCCTATACTCTCCCATTCCTCTCGGAGGCAGTACTTCTGAGAAGGTGATGGATGTAGCTACTTGCTTGAGACCCCTCCCCACGTTTCTAAACTCTTCCTGAACTTTCTTAGGCTCTCCGTTTGCCAAGTCATTAGTTCCTAGATGGATAATGACATCCAGCTCTCCCTCCTCTCTTGCCTTCCTGGTGATCCCCATGATCTTCCTCCATCTCTCCTTGCCATGGCACCTGATAGGTACCTCAGCTCCCTGTCCTCCCCCTTCCATGTTCCTAGCTCAATCCCCCATACAATAGAGTCCCACGCCAGGATTCACTTCCTCCTCCTCTGGGGTGCCACTGCTCCCCCACTGAGGTCACCTCCTAGATTGACCTCCACACCCTTCCCTTCCACTTCTCCAGGTGCCTCTGTCTGGTTTCCCCCATTTGCTAGTGTGGCATATGAGTTCTGGAGTGCAAAAGAATTTTGGATGTGCCTCTGCCTGACCATTATAACCTCCCCAAGCCCACCATTGTCCAAGTGCTCCTCATCCTTGGCATTGTTTCAAAAGGGAAAAATGATAGGAAATATATAAAATATAAATGGAATTGCATCTAAATCAAACATCTGTTTCAAAGTTTTGCTAATAGTGTCAGGGACTCATTATGTCTCAGTCAGTTTCACAGGAAAATGTAACAATAATCTGGAATTTTGAATCAGGTACAGAGAATTTTTTTTTACTTTAACTCTGAAGGCTTTGATAATGAGATATGGGTTATCCTCAGGAAGATTGAAGGTATCCATCAGTATAGCTTTAATAAAATCATGAGTAGAAAGGTTATTAGAGTACAGAGCTAGAGGGATTTCCACTAACCTCATACGGCAATAACAGTGCATGTTTTTAACTGCCTCCAGTTTATTATTTGAGAAGACATCGCTGTTCATTTAAACAAAGGAAAGGTCTTTTAGAGATGAAGTTTTATGTTCACAGAGTTACAGCCTTTGACCTCATCTTCAGTTTGCTCAATTGTATTCTCTCTGTAATGGCTGCAGGAGCACAAAACTGCTCCATTCTGGCATCTGATTTCAACTTACAGTTCCCCACATTCTCTAGGGTGTGAACAATTTGTGTGTCCACAGTTCCTCCTTTGATTTCTGGGTTGTAATTGGAGTTGGAGATTCCAAAGGTAATGACAGATTTTCAGGGTCAATTTCCAAAAAAATTAAAAAGACTTGCAAATATCCATATATTTAAGCATGGTGGCTCTGAATATTGCTCATACGAGATGTTATCAGTTTGCTACTGTGGCTAAAGTGGTACTATCAATGCTATTCAGGGGAATCAACAGGATTAGCTATGATCCCAGATTATGTTACATCACTTCCCATTGTACCAGCCTTGAAGAACCTATGTAATGGGCCGTATTAGAAACAAGAGATCTTCCCGGGTGAGAAGGAATCTGTAGTCTTACATTTCTTGTCCTTGTCCATAAAGAAAGGCAAGTTAAAGTGTTAGAAATTATCTTATTACATGAGAAGGATGTAGTGCAGAAATGATGTATTCAGCTTAGGGTAACCCGTGAAGTGGGCGCATGTGGAAGGGTGCCATCCATTACGGCAACACCATCTCGGCACAATCCACTCACGGCAATGGAAAGGTAGGGTGACCAGATGAGGGGGTGGGCAAACTAGGTGGCAGGATGTCTCTATACGTACGTGTGATGGGGAGTGGGAGTGAGCACGGTGAGCGTGGGCTGGGAGAGGGTAGAGAGGCTGAAGGGGGTGGCGCTGCAGTTGCTGGTCAAGCTGCGTCATGGTGTCGGGGATTGGCTAGTGGCTGGGGTGGCTGAGGTACCAGGTTTGGGTCTGGGAGCTGGTGCGATTTTTATTGTGCCTGGCCCGAACCTTTTTATTTTTACTGTTTTCACCCCGACATGCACCCCCCTGGAGTTGAGAATCCTTAAGTAGGGGTGTGGGGAAAAGCCTCCCACAAGGGGTGTGTGGTGCACAGCCCCCAGAGAAAGCAGTAAAATATGTCCTGGTACAGTTGTGCTGGTGTGTTGTTGTCAGAGTGCCGAAAATGTGTTCGGCACTCTGACTGAGTGATAACGGTGATCGCCTTTAGGCATTCGCCATTATCACATAGACCCCTCAGCTTAGTGGGGGCAGTTTTGTGTCTGAATCTTTGCTCTCTTTAAGAGGGAGCATTTTCTCTCTCTTTAGATAGGTTACCCAAAATCTTTCTTGTCTCCTAACATTTTTAAACTACCTGTTAGGAGATATCCTGGAAAAAGGAGTAATGGAGTTCTCACTGACCAAGGACCAGCTTAAGGGAATGGAAAATGGACAATATCCAGGGGCCCAGGGCCATAAGGGGGCCCTGAAGATAAGCTTTCAGGCAAAATAAACAAATTACATTGCTGACCCTTTTTCTTGTGAAGATATCATACCTCAATGTATTAATATAGTTTGCTGTTGTAATTAGTCAGATTGCTATCACTGACTGAACAATGAAGGCCATTAAAAGTATGTATTAGGCATGTGTGAAAGGCAGAATGCATGCAAAATTACAATTCAGTTTCTGTGAAAGTTTATGGAATTTCCAAACAGTTCACAAAATTTCACCCAAATATTATTTTCAGTTATTTCCATCTAATTGTAAAACCACTCATCCACATGTCACCACCTGTGGCATGTTTGCAGTTCCCCGCAACATATATATGTGTGCTAGGTTTAAGGTCTCTAACATTAAAAGGGGTTTAGTTATAAGCATCCAAATATTCAGAATGTTTAAAATGCCATTTTGCAAGAATGAAAACTGCAAAATTATAAGCTACTGTAACTTTAAAACTGGAGAACACAATATCACCACATGTATCAGGTTAATAGACCTTAAAGAGGAAGCTGTGTATGTTAACCTGTCAATCCCTTGCTTAAATGATGCACATGTTATAAGCAGTGAAAAATTGGAAACAACCTTAGTGCCTAAAGTCAGATTTCATGAGTTGCTATCAAAACTGTGGTATTTTATGGTAATTGTTTGGGAAGCCACATCATATAATGCTGCCCAGTTATACATTGGTGTGGTACTGCAGATCCATCAGAGACAATAAAAGGATTCTAGGGTTATTAAGCTGGGATGTCACAAACTGTAGCACTGTATAATGCAAAATATCTAGGCCAGAAAAAGGCCAGGCCAATGACGTTTTTATTGCATCCCAGAATAAAAGGAATGATACCAGGCTGAATATCAAATTGTTAAATGGAGAGCAAATAGCTAGTATATTTGGGTGCTAATGGATAGTTCATTAAAATTTGAGAAACACATAATCAATGTTGCAGAAAAAAGTAAATAGCAGAATTTGTGTACTTAAAGGAAATGAACACGCCCTTAACAGAATGGCTAGGATAAATACTGTTGCTCAGCTTATCCTGCCAGTATTGGATTATGATTGTTTAATGTATAAAAATGCCTCCAAACACCTGCTTGCTAGATTGGATATAGTATAAAAATGCCTCCAAACACCTGCTGGCTAGATTGGATGAAGTATAAAAATGCCTCCAAACACATGCTTGATAGATTTGTTGTAGTTTACAATAAAGTGGCCCGATCCATTTTAAATAACCCATTAGTTACCCTTCACTGTGATTTATACAGAAAATTAACACGGGGTCACCTTTCTGTCAGAAGAAAGAAACACAAGTCATTTATTGATTTTAAGATAATCAAAAGATTAGTGTCAGGTATGACCTTTACTTGTGAAAACAATAGTTTAAATAAATGTCAGATAAGGGGCATCAGTAACAGAGGACTTTTGGTACCCAAATTATGCACAAACTATGGGATGCTTACTCTTTGTTTTAATAAAGGTTTTTATCTGCCTATGGATGTAACCAGGTGGATTATCTGCCCTGTCCTTGGGTGCTGATAGCCAGCCACATACCTCATCCACCTCCTCCTGTCCTCTATTCCAGTGGCCCGGCATGGCAGGTCTCAGTAGACTGGGCAGGGCTTCATTAATGCCCCATTTCCACCATTTTTCCACCAGCCTTGCTCCCTTTTACCCCAGGGCCTCAGGAACACAATAATGCACATGCATGGAGGCATGCATGCACTCTGGAATCAGTGCCCCCTTTCCACCATCCCCTGGCCTAGAGACAGCTCCACCATCTGCATGGCGCTACCATCAAGCCTCCAGTTGATGGCAGCCAAATGATTGGAAGGCTTCATCTCCCACTCCAGGAAAGGAGAACTGTCAAGTGACTGTGTCATCCTCTCCAGGCCTTCCTCTCCGGCCAACCTCCGGTAACCCAAGCTCGTTCCCAAACTTGTGCTGCCAGGGTTGGAAGAGGTAAGGCCCATAGTACTTCAGCCTTCTGTGCCACTGGGCTGGTGTCAGGGATCCTTACTCTTTATTATCTAGTTTCGAAGACTTGGAACCACCTATCCCCAGATGTTAAGCTCCTGACTAATTTGAACTCTTTTAAATTAAGAATTACTGAGGTTCTGTGTCATGTGTGTCATTATCATTAGATATGGAAGCTTTTCATTACACAGAGTTCATGTGACATGTTTAATTATATTTTATTTTACAGTATTGCTGTAATGTTTACCTGCTATTTATAATGTAATTTACCTGATATCTGCACAGGTCAACCTTGTAAATAGGGCCAATGGGTCCTAAGTGTTTTACCCTGTCTAAAAAGTAAATTTATTTAGTACTACTACCACTACTACATACACCTAGCCTGCCATGGAGAAGAAAAGCAAAACCAGAGTGGTAAAAAAGTTGGATTCATATAGAACTCCACTATAATAGTAGCAGTAGAGATGAGGGGTCATTGTAGGACCATGATATTAGTGCAGGTATACTGCCTTTCCTGCCTGCTTTACAGGTCAAATGAGTATGGTTCATAGCCAGACACTGCAGCTAGAGGGAGAATCTGAAAGTTGTCTGCATCGTGATATGGAGTACAAGTTCTGAAGACATGAGATTGTTTAATGAATTAGGGATGTTCCTAATGGAAAGATATTAAGAGGGGCCTTCTCAATTGCCCTCATGGTCTTGGGGTCTATGAGCAATAAGAATGACAGAAATTAAAGAAGCTAATTTTGCATATTTCTAATACTCTTTTTCTTGTCAGCTAGATGGCATTCTGGATAAAGGAATACCTGAATGCTCAAGATGGGCTGTATTTGTGCCAACGGTGAAGGGGCACTGATCATGTCAAGGTAAAGGGCAGTCAGGGAATTTAAATAATAGGACAGGGGCTGGAGAGACATTTAGTGTAGGGGTTGCCAGTATGTAGCAGGAGTTTGATGCATAGATTTACCTGTGGAATAGTTGCCTTCCAGTTAGAGCAAGGAAACATAGAGCAACAATAATTCTGACTTTGCAGCATCTCATATAAGAATCACACCCTGGAAAATTGACTAGCCAGAGAACTGGATGTTCATAGATTTCCAGGATCTGAAGGCTTTCAGAGAGATCTAATGGGGGAAGAAAAAAGTTAGAGCACCAAGAATGATTAATTCTAGCTATTCTTGTCTGACAATGAAAGTATTAGATGGTTCCCTTTCTGAGGGAGTCTGTCACTGTGATTAACAAGTAAGATATCAGGAAGAAAAGCAGTTCAACTAAATCCATCTCGTCAAGCTATGAAAGAGGGTAGGGAAAACATTTACACAGGAAGGAAGGGAACTTCAGACAGCTTGACTAAGTTTATCAGATGCTGTTGTGATGCATGTTCTGCAAAAATAATATAGAAATATAGAATTTGTTGGCAGAAAAGGGCCCCTTGGTCCATCCAGTCTGCCCACAAGTGGAATTCTGGTGGCACTGCCTATTACACTACCATTCATTTTGAGAACATTTTACTAATTAGTAATTTGCAGTATCTGCAGTGTAAATTTTAAACTAGTCAACCAAATTTCTTCAGAATTGTTAGATTCCAGGACCAACTGACATTGGGTATGCATACTGAATTTCAGCAGTATACTTGCAATAGGAGCTGAGCTAAAAAAACATCCACATTTGTGGAAAATATTCACAACATTTCACAAATAATTACACTGTGAAATGATGAGCACTTTTAATTAAAATTTTATGTAACTAAATCTCTTCATATTTAATCATTTTAAGACCCTTGCAAGAAGGGTATGCATGCACATGTTCAGGTATCTGACACCAAGAGGAGCTGAGTTGTAAGCAGAGATAATTTCAGAAGATTTTGCATTAAAAACAAACTCTGGCAAGAGCTGATATGGCTTCAACTGGCTGACTAAAGTCACAGAGGAACATGGCACTGTCCACCATGTCCAAAATGGCCACTGGAGTTCAGTGCATAGTGATCCAGTGGCCATCTTGGACATGACAGACTGTGCTGTGTACCACCAGGTGGAATAATGTGCAAGGGGGGCAGGGAGTGAGTGCACTGTTTTGGAGTTGCTAAAGTATCATTCTGAAACTCCAAAATGAATGTGTTCCTCAATATCAATCCAGTAGTTAATTTTTAGAGCCACCACAAGATGGCTGCACTCTATGCCCAACTGCAGCCATAACAAATTGAAAGATTTTAAGACTCCATGGGTTCAAGACTACTCAATCACGTAATATGACATTTCACATGCCTTTAAGACTCCTTTCAACAAGTATGCATGCCGGTGTTCTGGTATCTTGCTTTAGGAATGGCAGAGATGCACCAAAAAAATAATTTTGTAAAGTTTCATGAGATTCATTTAAATTTTGCATTATTTTTGGATTTTTTAAAAATTCCATGAAAGTGGAATTTGCTCTTTTTTCCCCAACTCTAGTGTATTCCCAAAAGTACAAAATAATCTACCTCCAGAAAAGCCAGACACTTGAATAGGTAATTCCTTTTATAATTTAATGTAATTCAAAGAGATACACTTAACGCTTTTGAAAGAACTATTGCACCCAATATTAGTCTCATATTCTCTGCATTCACAAAGCATAGAATTATTTGGAAGGGGGACCTAAATGTACTTGCTCCTCATAGTTTTGATGTGAGCCTCCCATGCATGATGCAACATAATAATTTACTTACTCTGTAATGGGCAAGGAGCTCTGTTTTAGCATAAGGACCCCATAGTTCCCAAAGTTCATATACTGTAAGAACACCTTCCCCTGTTACTCCTTTATTTGTTCCAAATACTGAAAGTTAGTTCCTTCTCCTGCAGAGGACAGTGTCCCTTTACAGGTAACTGCTCCTCTCACAGTAGATTTTCAATATAACTGCTCTTTATTAGAGGTATAGTCGTTTTTTTCCAGATGACATGAAGGCCATTTCGGAAGACCTGATCAATTAAGTTACTGGAGAAAAGATCAAAAATATCACCATGGTTACACTTCTATTTCAGGACTTCATTCAAATTACTATTTGCAGAATCTTAGTGGAAGGTGGCAGGGGATGTTTTGCAAGGGCTTAGAGTGGAGGGGCCTTTAGTTTCAAAATGTCCTGGGGCCCAGGCTGCCTCAATCCAGCTGTGCACTGACCCTCTGCAGAAACTCCATTTCAGAGACCCTTTATGTTAGTTCAAGAAAATAAAACAATCACATTGTAATACCTGGCAAGTCACAGAAAAGGGTGGTGATTTTTTTGGTGTGTGGGACTGGACTCAGCTACTACTGCCGCCTTTGATGATTGTAGCTTCACCTCAGAATTCCTGAAGATACTGCCAAAATATCTGATATCTTGTATGCCTAGGATACATTTGATGGGGTTAATCATCATGCTAACCTCTTTTCTTCATCTGGATAACAATGTACAAATGTTGAATATGTTTTTCCCAGTCTGGGCTGTAAATGATAGCATCATCCAGATGGGCAGCACTATGCTTCACGTGAGGGGTCAAAATTTATTCCATATACCTCTAGAAGATTGCAAGTGCCTTATGTAGTCAGGAAGTCATTCCAGTGAACTGGTAAAAGCATACTGATGAGGCAAAGGTGGTTTTGTCATGGGAGTCTTTGACAAGAGGAATCTGCCAGTACCCCTTAATTAAGTCAAAAGTACCAATGTGCTTGGCTCATCCTAGCCTATCCAGCAAATCATCCACTATAGCTAAAGTCTCTATATTCCCATCTTCTTTGTTCATTATAACCATCCTTAAATACAAAGAAGCCCTTTTGGATTTTTCAAATCATCCATTTTCTAAATTTCCTTAATTATGTCAGAAACAACTTGTTGTGGCAACCCGAATGATTTTTGCCTACTAGGACGTATGTCTGTGTAACTACTGAGTGTTCGACTTCTTAGCCTAGCCTGGCCTAGCCTGATTTTGTCTTCTACAGCAGGCCCGGTGTTCCATTAGAGCTCTGGTACACCTGCTGATCCCTGGCCCAGGCACTCTTGCTGGATCGGGGGATTCACTAGGGCTGCTATTAACAGCCCAACCCAATTTTAATTCTCTCTGCTGGGCCTGTGGTACTCTTCCAGGCCCTGGCTCTTCTACTTTCAGGACCTAGGCCTGTGCACCACTCGCTGCACCTCTGGATCCTACCTCTGGTCCTGGGTGTGTGTACTACTCCCAGGCCCTGGCTCTTCTACTTCCACTAGGCTTGGTTTCTGCTCCTCACAGTGTTCCTGGCCCTCCTTGCTCACAGCACTCCTGCTGTTCCCTGACCCAGGCTCTTTTGCTGGGCCTTGGGACTTGCTCATGGCTGGGCATCCAGCCAGGCTGGAATAGACCTTGAGGGGCCACCTTAAATGCTCCCTGGTCAAGGGCACTTGTTCCAGACATAGAAGGGAGTGGGATTTAAACTCCTCACACTTCCTCTGCCTTATTCCACCGATGGTAGCTCCTCCATCGTCGATGGAGCGTTCCTTGTTATCGAGGCTGCTCCCCCCATTGACTGAGCCTGCTAGGCTTGTTTTATCTTTGATGGGCCTCTTCCCATCGATGGAGCTTCTTTCTGAGCATCTCCCATCAATGGGCTGTATTGCCCCATCAACGGAATGTTCCTCATCGACAGGGAATCTTCCCCCATCGAAGACACATGTTCTTTGCTCTCCCTCTTAGATTGGAGCTGTCCTCTCATTGATGGGACATGATTCTGCTGTTCTCTCATTGATGGAGGCTTATTCTCTGTTGATGGGGCACTCCTCTTCAATGGGGAAGCCTCTCCCATCAATGGAATGGTGTGTTTTGCATGCCTCATCAATGGGATGGCTTCCACCGTCGATGGAGAGGCTTGCTTCTGATCTCTCATTGATGGAGCTGAGTCCACCGTCCACAGAGGAGCCTCTCCTCCTTCCCTCCCTTCTGGGGAAACTTCCCTTGAAGATGAGGGCATCCCACCCTGGGACACCACCTGCATGGGACTTTGCTCCAGTGCCTCCCCCCGCTTGTCCTTGCACCTTGTTTCAGCAACCTCGGGGGTCTTCCCCCTGTCATCCCATTTTGTGCCCTTTGGATGCGACTTTTTCCAGGCCTTCAGCCCCACTGAGGGGACTCAACCCTGAGTCCCTTACTCCTTTGCTGGTCCCGGACCACAGGGGTTGGAGTGCCTTCTCACGCTATTTGGGGTCAGCAGTTCCCAGGCTGGCTTGCCTGCCTCCTAGTGTCACTCATGGGCACCCCCAGTTTCTGGACCTCCCCCAGTCACAAGTGCCAGGTATCACCTGCATTGTGCTGGAGGTCCAACTATCCATGGGCCGGGGTCTGGCCTCATCCCATTCCCCCTCCCCTCCACTCAGGTGCCTGCACCCGGATCCAGTGCTTCCCACCTTCCCCCCTTCCATTTATGTGGACTCCCTTTATGGAGATTCCAGGATGGGGGATGTTCCTGATGGGGACCTCTTGGACCATGGGGACCTTGGTTGCCCCCATCCACATCCTCCTTTCTGGAGGCCACCCTGCCTGAATCCCCTGCTCTCTCCTTACTCCCAGATCCCTCCTTCATGGAGCTCATGCTGCACATCCGTCACACTTTTGGCTTCCCTGCTGCTGATCAGGACTCCTTTGATCAGGACATGGCTGCCCACCTCAACGTTCATGTAGAACTTGCCATGGTAATCCCACCTTTCATATCTGCATATCTTCATGCACTCTGTCATATTTGGTCTCATCCTGCTTCCGCTCAGCCTACACCCAGTGGCCCCGATCAGCTCAGCCACTGTCTGCTATGCCCTCCCTTTCCATCACCTGCTCCATACATAGATACATAGATACATAGACAGTGTCGGCAGATAAGGGCCTATGGCCCACCCAGTCTGCCCATTTAAGTTTGTAAGTTCAGTTTATGTTTTCCAGGAAGTCTGTTGCCCCTTACCCCTGACCTCCAGAATTTCTTTATGTCTATCCCATGCATTCTTAAATCCCATGATTGTTTCAGCCCCCACCACTTCCTCTGGCAGGGTGTTCCACGTCCACCACCCGTTCTGTGAATAAATTCTTCCTCACGTTTCCTCTGAATCGTCCTCCCTCCAACTTCATCCCATGCCCTCTAGTCCTGGAACATCTTTTTCGCTTAAAAATAGTGCATTCCTGCACCCTATTCCTCCCTGTAAGATACTTGTATGTCTCTATCATATCCCCTCTCTCCCTCCTCTCTTCCAGGGAGTACATGTTCAGTGCCTTCAACCTGTCCTCATAGGACTTGTGATGCAATCCATGCACCATCTTTGTTGCCCTCCTCTGAACCTTCTCTACCCTGTCTATGTCCTTACGTAGGTAAGGTCTCCAGAACTGCACAGTGTACTCCAGGTGTGGCCTCACTAGTGTCTTGTATAGTGGAATTATGACCTCCCTTTTCCTGCTGGTGATGCCCCTGCCTATGCATCCCAGCATCCTATTTGCTTTACCTGCTGCCTTGTCACACTGTTTCCTGCCTTGAGGTCATCAGAGATGATAACTCCAAGATCCCTTTCCTGCTTGGTGCATGCTATATCCTCACCCCCAACTGATATATTGTGCCAGGGTTTTTCCCCATATGCATTATCTGCATTTCCTTGCATTGAATTTCAACTGCCAAACCCCTGACCATTCTTCAAGTTTCTGCAGGTCCTTCTCATTCTGTCTACCCTCTGGTGTGTCTACTCTGTTACAGAGCTTTGTGTCATCAGCTAACAGTGAAATTCTGCCTTCTAGGTCCTGCGCAATGTCACTGATGAAGATATTGAATAGTACCGGTCCCAGCACTGATCCCTGTGGTACCCCACTGGTCACTCTTCCCTCTGTGGAGTGACAGCCATTTACCACCACCCTCTGTGTCCTGCTGCCCAGCCAGTTACCTACCCACCGCACTACTGTCCTGCCCACACCCATATTCCCCAGTTTGTGCAATAGTCTTCTATGTGGCACAGTGTCAAAGGCCTTGCTGAAGTCCAGATAGGCCATGTCCACTGCCCTCCCTGATCCACCTCCCTAGTCACCCAGTCAAAAAATTCAATGAGGTTGGTCTGACATGACCTTCCCCTGGTGAAACCATGCTGCCTTGGGTCCTGTAGTCCATTGACAACCAGATGTTCCACCAATCTCTCCTTTAGTAGTGCTTCCATGATCTTCCCCACTACCGAGGTGAGGCTGACTGGTCTGTAGTTCCCCGCTTCCTCTTTGTTCCCACTTTTGTATAAGGGGACTACATCTGCTATCCTCCAGTCTTTGGGTACCTCCCCTGTTTCTAGTGATCGACTAAACAGGATAGCAAGAGGTTCAGCCACCACCTCTCTTAGTTCTTTAAGGACCCTGGGGTGCACCCCATCTGGCCCCATTGCTTTATCAACTCTTATTACTTCCAGTTCCTTCAGGACCCTTTCTCGTGTAAAGGGACTTGTGCCCATTTCTGCACCATTCTCACCCTTGTACTCCATTCAGACCCATTACCTCCTCTTCCTCGGTAAAGACTGAGCAGAAATACCTGTTCAATATGTCAGCTTTACTGTTGTCATCCTCCACACAGCCCCATCCTCCCTTCAGTCTCACTATCCTCCCTTTGCCTTTCTTTTTCACTTATGTACCTGTAAAAGGTTTTGTCCCCACCCACTGATTTTGCAATGTGTTCTTCTGTCTGAGCTTTGGCTTCCCTTACTGACCTCCCTGCCTCCCTTTGCTTCTCCTGGTACTTCTCCCTATCCCCTTCTGCCTGTGTCTTTTTGTATTGCCTGAATGCAATCTTTTTGGCTTTCACTTTCTTTGCTACCTCTTTGGAAAACCATAATGGTCTCCTCTTCCTTTTCCTCTTGCTAACCTGCTTAATACATAATTCTGTTGCTCTTGTAATCCCCATTTTAAATACTTCCCACTGTTCCTCAACCCCTGATTCCTGCCCAATTCCCCTTAATGCCTCTTTCAAGTATCTCCCCATTTTCTCAAAGTTTGGCCCCCTAAAATCCAGGATACGTGTTTTTGTGTGGTTTGGTTCTGCTCTTTCTGTGATTTCAAACCACAGTGACTGGTGGTCACTGTTCCCCAGGTGCTCCCCCACTCTTACCCCCATCACACTGTCCCTGATTGTGAGCACAAGGTCCAGTATTGCCTTCTGCTGAGTTGGTTTCATGACCAGTTGCTTGAGGAAGGCACCCTGAAGGAGTCCAGGATAAATCTGCTCTAGTTGATGCTGCTGCTGGGATGCTCAGTCCATGTCTGGAATATTGAAGTCTCCAACCAGTACTACCTCACCTTGTCTGCCATCCTCTGGATGGCTAGCATCAACTCCTATCTGTTTCTTCCTGGGCTGGTGGTCTATAGACCACACCTGTGTGGATGGCTGGCCCCATTTTCCTTTCCAGCTTAACCCACAGTATCTCTCCCCATTTTGTTCCTCCTGGATCTCTGTGGCCCTTATGTCATTTTCACATACAGTGCCACCATCCTCCCTTCCTGCCTGCCCTTTCTCTTCTGAATATGTTGTAGCCAGGTATGGCCAACTCCCAGTCGTGGTTATCATTACACCAGGTTTCAGTGATGGCCACAATGTCCAGGTCTGACTGCACCATGACAGCCTCCAGATCTTCCATCTTGTTGCTAAGGCTCCTGGCATTTGCACACATGACTTTCATGATTTGACCTCCCTAGACTGTTTCGCTGTTCTACTCCAGCCCCTTCCTTGGTTGTCCTTTATCTCTGGTTAACCTTGCTGTCTGCCCTTCTGCTGAATTTTGCCCCATTCTGCCTATCCACCTCCTGGGCACTAATCTCCATCTTTTGCACTTGGCTAACCTCCACATCCTTTCCTTCCATTTCTCTGGGTACCTCTATTTGGTTGTCCCTGTTTGGCAGTGTGGCATATGAGTTCTTGAGTGGAATAGGATCTGGGATGTGCCTCTGCCTGACTGGTCTAACCCTCCCTGAGCCCACTGTCATCCAAGTATCCTCGTTCTCTGCATCCTTTGAGGCAGCTGCATTGGACTGAGTGGTCTCTGGATAGGGGTGATGGTACTCCTGACCCAGTTTACTTCCGATCTGAGTCTGGCTACCTCATCCCACAGTCCAGAAAGATGCATGCAGATAGGGCAGCACCTCAGTGTCCAGAAGATCTGCCTGAATATGGCTGCCCCACAGCCACTGCATTGCACCACTCCCCACATTATACTGCAATTATACTGCTATTCCACTACTTGTCTGCTACTGAAGCTCTCCTAGTTCCCTTTTATTAATTTACTGTCCTAAAAATCCTGCCACTGTTCCTCTATAATATTTGAAAATACATACACTTCTATCTCACCTCTTTATCCTTACCATCAAAGGTAACTACAATCACAATAATCTACCTTCTACTAATACAGATTCTATCACAGAATCAGAGCACAATGCAAAACAACTGCTACTTAGCAACAACAAACAGGTGACAACAAACCAAGTTGATGTAGCTTTTTTTTAAATAGAAAAAAAATGTAGTCGTTTAAACCAATAGAAATCAGCAGTTCCAAAAGCACCTTGAACTACAAGAAAGAACACAGTACCACACCTCTGCCACAATAACTAAACAGTTCTAAAACATTGGAGAAAGAAGAGAAAAATCAGAGACTGAGCAAAAAGATACAATGTACTATAAAGTATTAGGTACCTACCAAAACAGACAGGATACCCAAAATTGACACTTAGGTTCTCAATATCAGACACCACCAAAGGCACATACAGAAAGGGTTTAAACTATAGTATTAAAATTAACCACATCAGAGTAGAAAGATCACACTAAATAAATGTGTTGATCCTTCTGACTTCCAACAAATATCTACCACACAAATGTTATATCTTCCTGGAGCCTTCAGGGTTGTCTTTCACAATCACCTAAATTTACATAAAACAAAACAATTTTTAAACTGAAAATTATATCAAAAAGCACTTAGCTTTGGGAGCTCTTCTCAAACACAGCCAGTCAGTTCAGAGTTCTAGAATCAGAACCATGCGTGCTTTGATGCGGTTGATGCCTCTGCCCACTTCTCAGCCTCTGACATCGCCATTCAACACTTTGCCTGGCTGCAGGTTTCAGGTTTGCCGGCCAGCGTCCAGTTGTTGGTCACCGATGCCCCCTTTTTGTGGGAACCTGCTGTTTGGTCCTGGTGCTCAGGCTATCCTAGATTCCCTTCAGGCTTTTGGGCATACTCTCCAGTCTGTTCAGGACCTCTATCATGCCCCCAGGTCCCACCCCTGTGCTCCTGCAGGTGGGCCACCTCCTGCCCAGCACCCCAGCCAGAGTGCCTCTTGGGACTGTGGTAGGGCCTCAAGGGGGTGTCTCAGTCCCCCCCTCCATGGTGTCCCTGTCCCTTATGTGGGGCAGGAACCACTTCTGCACCGTAACCCGCTTTTCAGGTATCCCCACCTCCTTTACAGGCCTCAGAGGCACTTGCAGATCTCTTTACCTTTTGTTGGAGACTTGCTCCCAGACTGGATGCTTCACTCCTCTATGTGGATCTGATTGGAACTCCTGCCACTCTTCCTGCTGGGGCCTTTCAGTTGTTCCTTTCTATGACCATCCGGGATGTTTTTTCCTCAATGCTCCTTTTTCTACTATCTGATGTCCTCTCCTTGTCTATTTACTGACTCAGACTTTATGCCAGGTCCTGTTGACCTCTGTCTCATCAGTATGAATCATTGTGCCTGGCCACCTACAGTTCTTTCTACATCATGCCTCCTGCATGCTGTCCTCACCCACCTTTGTGACTTTCTGCCTGAGTGGGTGTGGTTTAAGTTGGCATTTCTCCTGGTTTCATGCCAAATGTCTTCACCTAACCATTGGCCTATCTGGCTGCATGGAAGAGGTTTGAGTTGGACATTTCTGTTACTTATCGAATATTTAGTCCTTACCTCACCCCGGCCTATCTGCCTCTGGGAGTGCAGTTGAAGTTGTCGTTTTATTGTGTTTTTACATCTTTGGCTTTGCCTTTCCTCCCATTTGGATTTTACTGCTTGGTAATCTCCCATAAGTAATGACTTACTGCAAGAGATCAGTCCATGGAAAATAGTACAGTTATGTAGGAACTTACTGTAACCGTAGATTTCTGGAGGACTGTCTCTTGCAGTAAGTCCCCTGCCCTCTGTCCCCTGCCTTGTTGTCTTGATCTGTAACTCACAACATTGGGTGGGATCACTGTTCTGTTTTTCTGGCCCTTGTTTACCTTGGTCCAAGCCATGCTCGCCGAAGCTGATGGTGAACAGAGGATTCTGGGGGCCACCCACTCTTATACACATCCAAAGGAAGTGATGTTGTGTGGGCGGCCCCCATGAAAGACTGCTGGAAGAAGCTGCCATGTGACAGCACCACCTGGTGGATACTACCCATAAGTAATGACTTACTGCAAGAGACAGTCCTCAGTAGAGCTACTGTTATGGTAAGTTCTTATGTAACTGTACTTTCCAGGTTCTGGTAATATCATCTAGAACATTTGTGGAGTACATTGTGACCATTTCTTTAAAACATTTACATGACAGACCTTGGTTGGTACCTTCCTATCTGGTATCTACATCATAGATTACAGACTCAATGAGTCTCTAAATTAAAAGTGGCCGTAACTGTTTCATGACCAAATTATTCACTGAGGCTGGACACAATATAAATACATTATCCACAGGTTCAAATGTTATCTCTCCCACACTATGATTAGAATATGTCCATTGTTGTTTTGGGGAGTTCACCTGATTATAGTGGGTTAGCTCTACATATTTTGCCAATTGTTTTCTGAAAGGAATCATGTGGGATAATACATGTTCTTTTTGGGTAGCGTTGCCCTCCAACATCTTATTTATGGCATCAAGTGGCTCTCTGGGTTATCCACAACAAAGTTTCTTAAAAGGAGAAAAGGAAGACAGTGCTTGTGATACCTCTCCATAGGCAAACAGTAGGTAGGCAAAAACTGATCCAAGTCCTTCCCTTCACTTTGCACATATATTCAGAGCATGCTTTTTAGGGACTGATTAAAATGTTCCACCAGACCATCTGTCTGGGTGTGGTGTGGGGATGTCCTATTTGCTGTGACACCCAGTAGTCTGTACAGCTTCATGAGCAGACTGCCACTGAAATTATTACTGTGATCCATAAGGATATGTTTGATTATACTGACCCACTGAAAATACAGGTCAGTTCATTAGCAATATTTAAGTTGGTGACTGTTCACTATGGCATGGCATCAGGGCAATATGTGGCACAGACACATTCCACAAGGATAAACCTGTTACCTTTTTTACTTTTCTCTAATGGGCCTGGTACATCCACACCAATCCTTTCAAATGGCACATCACTCAATGGTGGTGGCAGCAGGAGCACTCTTAATTTTATGGTTCAAGGGGCTACTTTGTGACACTTACTAATGGAGGTACAGTAACATGCAATCTGCTCATACATTCTTGACTAGTAAAACTTGGACAGTAATCTGAATTGAATGCAGTCCACCTCTTAGTGACTGGCCAAAGAATTACCAAGAGTGATGTACATTAACCATCTAACATATTTTTCAGGTATTACCATTTGCACTATCATTTTCTGAGTGTGTGGACTTACTTAAACATAACATCGTGATCCACATTTTAGTTCAAAAGCTGTTTAGCCAGATTCTCAGTTTACCTGTTTCTGCTTAAATGGCTCTTTCAGTGTTATATCAACATCTTACTCCAAAGACATTTTAAAATAAAAAAAATGCTGACTATTTTCAGATTTACTCCTAACATGTCCCTAAGGCTTCTGCTGTCTTTCCTTCTTCAGACTTCATCTTTCACCCTTGGACTTCTGAATCTTTGAAGTGGGCTTATAAAAATTTTTATAGCCCAAGTCCAAAAAGGATAAAGTATCTTTGCTGCTTGCCCCTTCTATGCCTGAACATGAGTTACTTCTGTAGCTGAGGCACTTGAGGCTATGCCTTCATGTGTTAAGTCCATAAACCGTGGATACTCACTCCTGTTGACTACGGGGATGTGTAGTATTGGAACCACATCTAACTTGACATTATGTAATAGCCCTTTCATAGTCAAAGTCACTTTGGTTGTAGAGTAGTGACAGGTATCACCATAGATACAAATAACTACAGTTTCTGGCCTCTTGCACCCTTTCGCACCACTGATCAATGCCTCAGGAGACTTTCTATTATCTGAGTTAATTATCCCTTTAACTTTCATGTCTCCCATCTAAACATCTGCAAGATACATTCCACTGTTAGACAGGACCATCTTGATGTCAGATTACCACACTTAATTCTTCAGGAAATTATGTGCAATATGTCCCTTTTTTCTCATTTATAGCAAAGAAAGTAATTGCTTAAGGAAATGGTAATGAACTACCTGAATGCAAGAGGGCAATTTGACCCAAAGCAGCATGGCTTCACATCAGGATGCTCATGCCAAACAAATTTGATAGACATCTTCAACTGGGTTACAAAAGAAGTAGACCAGAGGGCAGTAGTGGACATGGTGTATCTGAACTTTGGTACAGTTTTTCCCACATGGAAGGCTAACCAACACTCTGGAGCAAGCTAACGTTGGTCACAAAGTAGTTAAATGGATCACAAGTGGCTGCACAGCAGGCACAGAGGGCTATCGTAAATGGCACCAGTCCCAAGAGGGGAAGGTGTCAAGTGGCATGCCACAGTGGTCAGTACTAGGTCCCATCATTTTCAACATATTCATCAGTGACATCACTGAAGGACTGAAAGGGAAAGACTGCCTCTTTACAGATGATATGAAGCCCTGCAAAAAGGTGGACACACAGGAAGGAATCGCAGAAATGGAGGTAGATCTCAGAATGATAGAGGAATGGTCCATGAACTGGCAATTGAGATTCAACACCAAAAAATGTGAAGTCATGCAATTGGGTAGAAGGAACCCTAGCATGACGTACTGTATGTCCTGGAGGGGGAGCTACTTGAAGAAACAAAGCTGGAATGGGATCTTGGTGCCATGATCTCAAATGATTTAAAGGTAGAGGAGCAATGTGAAAAAGTAGCACTAAAGGCAAGCAACATCCTCGGATGTATTGGTAGGGGTATTACCAGTAGGAAGTGTGATGTAATCCTCCCACTGTAAAGGTCCCTGGTGAGGCCTCACTTGGAATACTGTGTGCCGTTCTGGAGACCTCACCCAAAAAAGGACATAGACCATCTGGAAATTGTGCAGAGAAGTGCTACCAAAATGGTGCAGGGTCTGCACCACAAAACATATGAAGCTAGGCTCAGCCAGCTAAATTTATTCCCCCTCAAGCAGAAAAGGAACAAAGGAGACATGATTGACACATTTAAATTTGTCAAAGTGATCCACACAGTACAAACCAGGAACCTCTTCCAGGAAAACAGGGCTGCACATGCTAGAGGACATAACATGCGCCTGGTGGGAGGTAAATTCAAAACAAATGTTAGGAAGTGCTTTTTTACAGAGAGGATGGTGGACCCTTGGAACAGCCTGCCCCCAGAGGTAGTGGCAGCCAATATGGTCAGTGAATTCAAACAGGCATGGGTTTGTCAGTATAGTCATCTTAGCAAGACAAATTAATAGTGGGGGTAGAAAACCTGTGCAGACTAGATGGACCACATGGTCTACCAGCAAATTCTTATGTTCTTATGTTCTTATTGGACCGTGTACCTGCACCATTTTTTTCCTCTAATTTTGACTGAGGTCTGGACAGAGGTAGAGGTGCTCGTACCATTGGTGGCTGTCAGTGCTCTGATGAGTTATCATCTGGCATGCCATATTGTAGTCTTTGGCTAGTGAGATAGATCTCTCTCAAATTCCAGGACAGTGCTTTCTCATCCATACTTGTACATCAGATGGTAAGATGTGGATGAACTGCTCATTCACTAGTGGGTCTACCAACTGTGCAGTTGTCTAGCTCTCATTTGAATACACTTCACAAATTCTTCTTTTCACTGTAGTGTGTGTAATTTTTTTTTAATTCCATATTCTGACAGTTACTGACAGCACTGCTGTTTTTCTTGAAGCAGCTCTTACTTTTGAAATGATTTTTTTCAGTTAAGTGAAGGCCTCTCTGGGCTTGTGTAATGTATTCTGCTTCAGGGACTCTAAAAGTATTCTGTAGGTTTCAACAGAGATACCTTACCTTCTCAGTACAGTATATTTTGACTTAACAGATCGTAATCCACTATTCATGAAAAGACCACTAACAAATGAATTTGGTTCAATTTCAGTTGACCTACACATGAACTCTGCAAGGACAAGACCGAGAATAGTCAGTATTGTCTAACCCACCATTTTGGTCATCAAAAACTAAAAAAATTTCTAAAAATAAATAAATAATTTTCAGCCCCATTCCTGCCCATATGGCTATATACATCAATTGTACCTTCCCAGTCATATAACATACTCAGAGAGTGACCCATTGCTGCCTAGACTACTGACAGGCTCAGGTGATTCTTTCATGTGATGTTACACTGGCCTCAGTGCTGTCAATGTGACTGAACTGAGTAAGCAAAAAGGACCACCAATAATTCAAGAAGAACTTTTGAAAACATACTATTTGGGCACAAAGCAGCTTATATTTCTCATTAGCTATGCATTTCTTACCCCCATTATTGATTACTGAGGTCACATGCATGAAACTGGGTAGTTGTTCTTGAGGGTTCACCAGCTCCTATTTGCTTTTTCACAATCTGATATCATAATACTCTGCTGGTGACATCACAGTTATTTCCATGGTAGCAGACTGTGATATCTCTACAAAGCATTATAATTTCAAGTAGAAAATAAGCTACAGAGGCAGTTGAACTCTAAGGGAAAAAAGGTCTTGTTTTCTTGGGATTTTTTCAGTTATAAATAATGGAGGGGAGAATCCTATAGGGGATACCAAAAATACAAGCTGCATTGTGTCCCCCCTCTTGAAACACACACTGGTTAGACAGTGTGCATGAAAGGATGCTGCTGAGCTACTGTTAAGCTACTACTGGTTTTCTACAGCATTTACCTGCTTTTATCTGCTTTTTATGGTTTGCACTTTATTTATTTTTTCACATTGACTTGTTTTTGCCTTTCACAATTTAGATAAGTTACTCTTGTGTTGGTTCCATGTGATGATAGCAATCGAAAACAGCAATCGTGAATGTATATCACCGAAAAGCATTTCAGCGATATACATTTCTCACCAAACTGACATCCGGTGAAATAAATTGTTTTTGTGGGGGTTGCTATCCCCACATACACACACTCAGGGGCTTCACCCCCACCCCCTTACTAACGCTTTTCAACTCCAGCAGGGTGCAACTCGAGAAGGGGTGAAATTCTGTTAAATAAAAAAATTAATTACACAGTCGCAAGCAGCTGCAAAATTATTTCCCCCAGCAGGTCCTGAACCCAGTGCCTACTGCACCATAGCCAGCCACCCTCACCACAGGGCTGGCTCAGTTGCAGCAGGCTCACCTATCCTCCTGAACCCTCCCTCCTATCCCTCACATACAGCTCCCCGTACCTCCCCTTCTGGTTGCTCTAGATGCTATTCTATCACTACCCTTGCAGGGTAGCGGATCACGATAGCGCTATAAATGAGTCGTTGTTTCTACAGATGCTCATTTAAAAGCACAGTCATCATGGGCTACCCTTTTATTTCACAGCTTAAAATCATTTTGAAAATGAGTGCAGGAGCTCAGGACTGACATCGGTGATCAGCCTTTTGAGCTAAGTGGCATGATTTATAATGAAATATGCAACATTTTTATTCTTGCCATCTACTATCATTTTGCTTTGGGCTACTATTTTAGCAACAAACTCTGTATAGTTTTATTGAATAGATTTATTTATTCTAAACCACACATATTTTTCTATACACAAGTGATAGAAATATAGGTACACAATTGACTTTATACCCTGGCTTATAGGGTACTTGTTTCTGCCTCTATATACTGTACCAGAGAAGGCAACTTTATGAAACAGAGTTTGTGGTTTTCCTTTTTATATTTCATAACTACACCTTTTACTGTATGTCATAATATTGAATTGGTGGAAGTTTTCACATGGTAGTCAAATATGCATTATACTCCTTTTACATACTGCTGGCATCCTCCATATGTGGAGCTGTGACATGCCTAACTGGGTGTACACTCTACAGTACTAGTGAAAAAGAGCCAGCTGTTTGAGGTTCCTGTGCTACAGTAAATGACAATCAGTGTATAAGCATGAGACAAGCAATGTGCCAGGTTGGGAGTAAGTATCCTTCTGAAAAACCTTATTCTGAACAACCTAGTTAAAGAATACTGTTTTAAAAAGATGTTTAGTAGATGTAAATTGCATATCCATGATGAATTCTTAGGAAGTTGAACTCCTGTGTCTCTAAGACTTTGTTTTAGCTGTCTTCCTGTAAATCTTTCATAAATCTCCACTGATACAGTAAAATGAGTAGCGAGTCTTGCAGGTGAACCCCAGTCTGACCCACAGTCTACCACACCGCTGACTAGCTGTGGAGGAGCTAATAGAGCAGGAGCTGTGCAAAGCCTGTATTTTTCTCAGAAAAGGTATGCCACCATTGCGTTGACCTTATCTGTTCAACTACCTACCTGTCTACCATGCACATCCTTTCCAGGCCATTGTGTGCAACTTGATGTCTATGTTCTGTCCATTTCCTGGTCTCCTTTTTTACGTTCGCTTGCGCGCATGCCCAAGGAACGTTTTGGGAGAGTAGCACACTTTGGAGGTGTGCCTCTCCCATCCAATGCACTGCTCCCTTGAGCAGGCATAGCGGTCCTGCACCAATGGGTGCAGGAGCTCTGTATGACAGCGGTGTTCCTCTGCTTCAAAGAAAAACACCACTGCCATACTGAGCACCGCTGCCATCCCCCTCTCGCATCATGCACCTCCCCGCGTGCGTCATGCGCCCCCCCAAAGCTTTGGTGCCACACTGGGAGCCCACCCCAGCATGGCCAGCGTTGTTTGCCGGCGGAGTACCAATCCCCGTCAGCTCACGGCCCCAGCCTATCCTGCTGCCATGCTGGGAGCCCACCCCAGCATGGCAAGCGTTCAGGTTTTGTTGCCGGCCAGGGTGCCCAATCCCATTCCGGCTCTTCAGACCCGTGCGGTTTGCCGGATGGGGTTCCCAATCCCCTCTCGGCTCCTTGGCACCCCTCAGCCATCTTCTGCCATGCTGGGAGCATTCCAGCGTGGCAAACGCCCCACGTTGTCGTTTTGTTTTAACCTGTAAAATAAAAACTGTCCCGCAGCACGTCTCCCAGCCCCTCCTCCCACAACCCACACCCACTCACTGTGCACCCAGCCTCCCCACACCCCCCTCACCCCATACTTACCTCTGGACTCCAGTGCGATGATCTTCGGTGGACCGGGAACACAGCTGCACTCTTCAAAGGCGACCGCAAACTGAGGAAATGCTGGTAAGCTGTATAATGGGCTAGATGGGGGGTTCAACTTTATTGCATATCTCAGTCATTTTTTGGAATTTTTTCACCAAATTTTCAACATGGGGTATTTGGTACGCCTTCTCATGAATGATGTCACTGTCATGGCGTTATTCAGGCCTGAAGGGTGATTTCGCAGGCACTGCACAGTCACTGTGTGAAATCACCCTTGGGCTCTAATAACACCATGACAGTGACATCCATGAGAACGGGTCCCAAAACTCATGTTGAAAATTTGGTGAAAAATTCAAAATGACTGTTTTATTTAGCCGGCATTATGAAGTTCCTATGCAGACTCGTAAGCTTATGTATTCAATATTTTCACTCCAGATTTTCAACATTGCCATTTTATCACACCTTCTTATGAGCTGTGCAGCTGACATTTTTCACATCTCACCCAAAACATGTTTCCGCACATGTAGCGCACAATGGTGCAGTCGGTGTGCAAAATCAATGTATGGGACACATTAAGAAATTCACAGTGACACTGTTCATGAGCAGAGGTCTTAAAATGGCTATGTTGAAAATTTGGTGAAAAAATTCCTAAAAATGACTGTTTTATGAGCGTGCATTGCGCAGTTCCTACGCACGCTCGTACGTTTGCAAATTTTCAATATTTGCACTACAGATTTTCAACATTGCCATTTTACCACACCTCCTCATGAGCAGTACAGCTGTCATTTTTCACATCCTGCCCAAAATGTGTTTCTGCCCATGTAGCGCACAATGGCGCAGTCGGTGTGTGAACTCAATGTATTGGACACATTAAGAAAATCACAGTGACACTGATCATGAGCAGAGGTCTTAAAATGACTGTGCTGAAAATTTGGTGAAAAAATTCCAACAAATAACTGTTTTACGAGCGTACGTTGTGCAGTTCCTTTGCACGCTCGTAAGTTTGTGAATTTCCAATATTTTCACTCCAGATTTTCAACATTGCCATTTTACCACACCTCCTTATGAGCAGTACAGCTGTCATTTTTCACATCCTGCCCAAAACGTGTTTCCGCCCATGTAGTGCATAATGGCGCAGTCAGTGTGCGAAATCAATGTGTGGGACACAGTAAGAAAATCACAGTGACACTGTTCATTAGCAGAGGTTTTAAAATTACAATGTTGAAAATTTGGTGAAAAAATTCCTAAAAATGACTGTTTTACGAGCGTGCATTGCACAGTTCCCATGCATGCTCGTAGGCTTGTGAATTTTCAATATTTCCACTCCAGATTTTCAACATTGCCATTTTACCACACCTCCTCATGAGCAGTACAGCTGCCATTTTTCACATCCTGCCCAAAATGTGTTTCAGCCCATGTAGCGCACAATGGTGCAGTCGGTGTGCGAAATTAATGTATGGGACACATTAAGAAAATCACAGTGACACTGATCATGAGCAGAGGTCTTAAAATGACTGTGTTGAAAATTTGGTGAAAAAATTCCTAAAAATGACTGTTTTACTAGTGTGCATTGTGCAGTTCCTACGCACGCTCATAAGTTTGCGAATTTTCAATATTTTCACTCCAGATTTTCAACTTTGCTATTTTACCACACTTCCTCATGAGCAGTACAGCTGTCATTTTTCACATCCTGCCCAAAATGTGTTTCCGCCCATGTAGCACACAATGGCGCAGTCCGTGTGCAAATTCAATGTATGGGACACATTAAGAAAATCAGTGTTGCCGTTCATGAGCAGAGGTCTTAAAATGGCTGTGTTGAAAATTTGGTGACAAAATTCCTAGAAATGACTGTTTTTCGAGTGTTCATTGCGCAGTTCCTATGCACGCTCATAAGTTTGTGAATTTTCAATATTTTCGCTCCACATTTTCAACATTGCCATTTTACCACACCTCCTTATGAGCACTGTAGCTGTCATTTTTCACATCTTGCCCAAAACATGTTTCCACCTATGTAGCGCACAATGGCACAGTCACTGTGTGAACTCAGTGTATGGGACACATTAAGAAAATCACAGTGACACTGTTCATTAGCAGAGGTTTTAAAATGCCAATGTTGACAATTTGGTGAAAAAATTCCTAACAATGACTGTTTTACGAGCGTGCATTGCACAGTTCCCACGCACGCTCTTAGGTTTGCGAATTTTCAATATTTCCACTCCAGATTTTCAACATTGCCATTTTACCACACTTCCTTATGAGCAGTACAGCTGTCATTTTTCACATCCTGCCCAAAACGTGTTTCCGCCTATGTAGCACACAATGGGGCTAACAAAAAGGTCATGCTGACAATTTATTGTCCAAATACCAGCAATCGCACAGAGCATTAGGGTAAAGCACCATACATGCCAAACACCACTGCAAATACCTGCAAGCGAACGTTCGGCATTGACAAATGCTTGTTTCTCTTCACAGAGCCTGAGTATAGACAGTGGTGTAGCCAGCATTCCCGAGGAGGAAGTGGAGAGGGAATGGAGAGTTCTCCATTGGGGGTTAACAGGATGGACGGAACATTGTGGAGCTGCTGTTCTGTGGAGATTTTTTGTGGTCTGCTGTCTGCTGAGTACTGATGATGATACTGCATGGTGCAAGTTGTAAATAAAACCTTGAAAAACCCTAGCTTGCTGCAGTTCTGGAAATGTTTGTGGAAGAATTTTGGAAGTTTTTTTTTCTTTCTTTCTCCCTCCTCCCTATACCTAAAACAAAGGGGCGTGCCCCATAATTTTTGGGAAGTGCTTTGCATTTCTTTATATGTTAGTATTTTTAAATACTTACTAATTTTTAGAAACTTAGAGAAAGACTGGCTACCCACCAAATTGGACCTTAGCTGTGGTAGTGTCTGCTTATGTTTTAACATTTTTTAAATTTTGTGAATCCCATTATTATCAATCAATTGGGGGGGTGGGTTCTGAATGTGCTCCTGTAATTAAGTTAATCTACATTGTGGGAGAATCAGATTTAATCAAATGTAATTGATTTTATTGATGTCATCAATTAAAGGAGTGCACGTGAAATTGCAGCACTATAGACTCAGAAAAATGCATGTGCTACATCCAGGCTTTAAATTCATTAGCCCTTTGTATCCAGAGTGTGCGGTGCTGGTGCAGTGGGGAGCTGCTTGCTTTTCTTCTCATTGAACTTCCTCGTTGTGAAACTGTAGTAGAGGAGAGTGTCTGCTTTTTGTAAAGTTAATTTGCCTTATGCACTTCCTGGGCTGGTACTTGCTGTTTTTGTTTCTTGATGTGTTTAAACTATATCATTCCAGCAGTAAGTACAGAGTTATTCTAGATTATTATATAGTAATGTAAACTGAAAAAAAAAACTGATAGCTTGTGATTTTCATGTTTTTTTTTAAATCTTGGTTAAAGTGTTGAGGTTTGATAGGTAGCATATATTGGGGGGAGGATTGTTCTTGAATGTTATGTAGAAAATGTTTGCTATGCCACGTAACTACTGAGCAGTCTCTGTTATTCATATGTTCTGAATCTTTCCTTAGTGTGGTTCGTACAAGCTAGAAGGAGTTTTGAAATTAGATGCTTCCTTTGCAGTAATTGTAACCAGTTGCATAGCCTGTGTAATTTGAAGATGCCCAAGAAAAAATAGCATGTAATCACATAGGAGGCAGTCCGGGTGCTGGAGTTGTCACACTGTAGGAAGTTAGAATCCTCCTGAAATGGCAAACAGCATTTACTTACTGTAAAGAACTATAGACTGTGTCTGCCTCAGAGCAGCAGGGCAAGTACTCTCTAAAGGGGAAACTGTTGTTCTTTTCCAGATTACCCTAATTTTAATTGTGCAATGGATATTTAATTTTTAAGGATAACTTGGTTTGAAGCTGCTTTTTTAAACAGCTGCTCAGTATTTTGGACCTAAAGTAATAGTGTGATATAATGGTAGCCTCAAGGAAGCAAGCTACATTAGCAGACATAGAAACAAAGAGGGTCCAGAGGGACCATGGAGTTGGTAATGATGTACAGTACATGTTCTAGATCTTCCCATTAGGAATGTTTCTACCAATGAGGATATGAATATGTACAATCAGAACAAGCCCAGCAGAAATAGAAAAGGCAAAAAGCAAGTAAATGCAAAAGGGAAAAAAAAATCTGAATTTTAATAAAGAAGGGAGTTCAATTGACTTTAGTGAGAATAAAGAAAAAACAAAGGTTAGGGCATCTACTGATTAAAAATACTAGAAATAGACAGGAAAAGGGGGGTGTTAAGAAAATATCTAAAAATCACCAACTCAGGTCTTGACCCAATTATCAATTAAAAATTAGTGACATGTTCTTAAGAGAGAAAGAGGAAGTACCTCCATCTAAAAGCATGAATGTCTCTGTACATAACTCCAGTTTAGATGCTAATGAGGTATCAAAACTGTTCTCTGTTCCAAAGGTTTTTGATCTAATCAGTACCCAGGGTACCTCTAGTCCAAAGCCTAGTAGGTTAAGTAGCTATGGTTGTAGGGGATCTGGTGAGACTGTGATTTGTAAAGATACTCAAGCTTCCAGAATGGCTGAGAATGTGGAGGAGAATGTAGAGATATCATTACATTCCAGGCATTGTTTGTTTGATTCATACTCTTCAATATTTTCACTAGAAATCTATACTCCAATGTCTGCTAAAAAGAATTTAGATCAGGAGAAGCTTCATACTATGACAAATGAGGTCTTGGAGGAGCTTCACATGCTTATCTCCCAGTTGAGAAAACAGATGTCTATGTTTGGCCCAGGATATGAGAATCTGGGGGCAAAATAGCAAGGTGCACTTTTGCCTTGAGTGAAGATATCAAACATGTTATTAAAAATCCTTATGCTGCCCATGTAATGATTTTAGATCAAATGGTGGTCATTCAAAATTAAATTGAAACCATTAAACAAAATCAAGCCCTAAATGGTTTCAGACTGGAGGACATTTTGAATAAACTAGATAGAATTTCTCCAGGCACCCCCAAATCACCCTCTATAGAAGTGGTAAAACCTGAGTTACTATGACCTGATTCCACAGTGGTTATAATCCTCTCACTTGTGCTGAAGAATAGGCCGAAGTTGAACAGGAAGAAGAAAAAAAAACAGAACTAAAAAATGGTTAAAAAGGGCCAAAGTACTCAGAAATTACAGAGTCCAGTGGAGGCCGTGGGAATCAACATGGGCCCAAATTTATCCTATGGCACAAGTCACTATTCTAGAGTGGGGGATATGGGGTGGAGACAGTCTCTCGAGCTAGGTGATGATTCAGTTATTAGGGCAGTGAATTTAGCTGAAGGGAAGAGCTCACAGTGGAATAACTATCCATTGACGACCAATGGGATTCTGTCTGTAATGCCCAGTAAGAAGAATTATATTCCCTTGGTTTACTTGACCAAGCTAATTAACTCCTTTGAGGTAGAACTTAAAACCATGAGGGAAGATTTAAAAAACCTTGCCCCAGCCCCAGAGAATGGAAAGGTTAAGATACCCCTTGGGACTAATCAGGAGGTTGTAAATCAGGAGGACAAGGTATCTTGCCAAATAGACATGGACAAATGTTCTATACTAGGCCTTTATGGTTTAAAAGGGAGTGTGTGTGCTCTGAGAGTGAAAACACTAGTAAGAGTGTGAACCTATTGAGGGAAGCTTCGAGTATGCTGATTTCAAAATCTGATTTAATCAAAATATGGAAAGACAAAGATGACTTGGAAGTTGAGTGCATTTATTTGTTCTGTATTTTGCCAAGCTTGGCAAATCATATATGGATTAATAATGAGGCATTGAATAGACTGGACTGTCAGGTGGACTTCATAAACAGAGGAATATTAAATAAACAAAGGGCAGACGAAGTAAGGCAGACTGCCCAGATAAGTATTTTTGGTTGTAGACTACTCTTTCACAAAAATGAATTGAAGTTGCTGCTGCTGCTGCTCTTGGCCCTTTTAAGAGACAACTCTGACTTCATCTCATTTCAACTAGTCATTGTGACTGCCTCGCTTAATCAGGAGCCCACTGCTCACTGCCCTCCACTTCAGTCTTGACAGCTACCTCGCCCACCTTGCCCCCTTCTACCTGCCTACCCCTGCCTCCCTCCCTTCCTCCCCGGCATTTCCTGACTTTATCACTCACCTCCTCCCTCCCTTTAGAGCTCTTACCTCACCTCTACTCTCCGACAATGGCCTTCCTGCCTGCATATCCCCTTCCCTCTCCCCTGCAGTGCTTATTTCTAAGATTGCCCTTGACTGGTATGTCATGCTGCCTAACATTTGGCACATTTTGAATTACTGGAATTTCCTATGCCTCAGTCTCTTACTTCTTTTTATTGTCTAACTATGTATTATTATGTTGACCTTTGTATGTATGTATAACCCCCATTCCTTCGAAGTGGAACCTTTGTAAATGAGCAGTTCCTGCTCAAATGTATTTGTAATCCTAGATTTCAATAAAATAAAATAAATAAAAAGTTAAAAAAAACATGATTTAACTTCTTAGTACACTTTTTGCACTTACCAGCACAAAATCTCAAAATTCTGAGATCCCGTAGGAATCCTACAAAAGTAGGTATGCTCAAATTGATGTTCTGCTTGAGACATGGGATGTGGTGGAGAGTGTATTGCAGAAAGCAACTTGCTTAGATGAGCTGGGCATACATATCATTTCAAGTGAAGTGCTCAGTCCAGCTGTCTCCAAATAAGAGCAGACTTTTCCACCCAAAACCTTTTCGGTTTTTGGGTTGCCAAGACCCGAAAAGGAGTCGGAGACACAACTAAAATCCTTATGCAGGACTTGTTTGTATATGCATTGGGTATCCCTTTGGGTCATGTAGAACAGTTTGTCATGAGAAGAGTGGGCCATAGCCTGGAGGATGAGCAGGTGATATTTAGTATTAATTCTAAGGAGGTACATGAAAGGCTTACGGTGTGTCTGGACACTCTGGATAATTTGGGTATACATGTAATAGAATGGGATGTAGTAGAAGGTGGAAAAAACAAATGTAATAAGGATTCTTTAGAACAGGATAAGGACTCAGAGGAAAACATGGAGGCACCTGGGTCTGCGTTTGATAAAGGTTTTTATGAAGACTTTAGATTTCCAAGCCTGGAGACCTGGGCACTCTCCAGATTGCTTGGCTACTGGATTTCCTTTACTAGAATGCCTGTGTCCAGACTCCTAAGACAGTGCCTGAAGGAAAAAGAAAGTTGGATAATTAAGGGGTGTAATCAATCCTTATGGCTCACACTGCTAATCGATATACCCAATAATTTGGGTTTCATTATCTAAGACAGGCATATGAGAAGGGGATTGCACTTTGTACCAAATATAAAAAATACTGCTACAATAAAATCATAAATACCATAAAAGAGAGAGACTGTCAAATAATTGCAACATTGAAAATTGCTCCGTGGGTAGTGAATAATGATGTAAATCATGATTTTAGATTCTATTTAGAATTATTGTCAGAACAAGAACTAAGACTTGCCTCTACAAAGTATAGGTTTTAAGTGTTTAGGAGCAACATTCTAATGGCAAGGTACACTAAGCTCTCGGGTATTTCTAATACTTTCTGTAATTGTAGTAATAGAGAATTAGAAAATCTTTTGCACATGTTTTTCACGTGCCCATGGTACTGTAAGCCCACAGCCTATTGGCTGATGCCCATCTGGTCACAACTTTGTACCTCAGATAGAAGTATATTTCTAGCAATTATGTTAATGACACAGGATGGATATAACATAAATGTTGTTAACCAAGGGCCTGGATTTTTTAGAGCCCTCTCGATTATACATAAAAAGGACAACTAGTCTGTATGTTTTATTTTTATGCTTGTTTATATAATATGTAATATGCACTTTAGTTAGATAATCTATGGCTAGTGGCTTGTAGTCTATAGATAGCATGCTATTTGTACTGAGGAATTTAGGAATACCCGGGTGTTTAGACTTTATAGAAGATATTATGACTGGATGTAAAGACGTGCTGAATTGCTGCTATCTAATGTTTTGTATAAAATATTGTTCTATATGTGAGAAATTTAATGTATAATGTATATTGAAGTGTGCATGTTTAACACCCCTATAATATTAAATTCTGGAATATTGCTGGATTATTTCTGTAATGAAATGATTTTTACATAATTGATTTTATTGTAATGGTCTTTGACCAAACTAATAAAAATCTTACTTATACAAAAAACTATGCAAATTAGAAACAGAAGTTGAAGTGCTGTTGTCTCTAAGGAGAACACCAATTCCTGACATTGAGCATACTTTAGTAAATTATCATTTATTACCAACAGAATTAAGTGAAACATGATTTGTTTTTACCTTAAACTTTGTATACTCATTTTCAATCTATTTTGTAATAGTTTTCATTATTTTTAATAAACATAGGGCATTTATTTATTTAGCTTTTGTTGACCGGGTAAGTGCACTAGACAAATCCTGCCTATTTTCAGGCACGACCCGGGGAAGGGGGATGCAGATGAATGCCAACTGACCTTGAACCAGATTAAGCTGGTTTAAGCAGATTTAGCTGACTAACATAACAATAAATAAAACTGACAAAAGACCCTTAAGGTATGCAAGCTGAATACCGAATTCTTCATGGGAGTAGTAGTAATTTATTTGTTAAGCACTACATCTTTGGGCTCTGTGTGCTGTATATCATAAAACAATTTAAAATTATGCAGGTAAAACACAGATAAATAAATACAAATAACGTTAAAATATATAAATTAAGGCAGTATAACTAACTAAAAGAGCCAGTGGGGACTAATTCAATTCAAAAGCCTGTCCAAACAAGTAGGTCTTTAGCACCCTTTTGAAAGCCTCCACTGAGTGAGCCTCTGTCAGTGATCTGTGGATCAAGTTCCACCAGACTGGTCCAGCCACTTCAAAAGTGTGGTCCTGATGTCTTAAGCCTGGCCCTGGGAACCACAAGGAGGCACACCTAGACAGAGCAGAGAGGGTGAGCAGGGCAATAAGGGGACTGGAGATCACTCAGGTAATGTGGACCAAGTCTATATAGGGCTTTCTAGGTCCACAAACTGACCTTGAAGGATATTCTCCAATTCACTGGCAACCATTGCAGGTCATATAGGACCAGGGTCACATGGCATGACCATAGGAGGCCCATTAGTAACCTGGCTGCCATGTTCTTCACAAGCTGCAGGTGTTGTAGGACCCCTTTCACTAACCCTGAGATACACAGCATTACAGTAGTCATGTGAGGAGGTCACAAAGGCATGTACCAGTGAGGGCAGGTCCTCCAGTGGGATGAAGACTTTAATCCAGATGATGTTTTGAAGATGACAAAAGCCACTCCACATTACAATCAACACTTGAACCTCAAGTGTCAGTCTTTAATCCAGAATGATGCCCAGATTCCTCACATTAGTGGAGGCCACTAGACTGATGAACCCAGCACCAGGCTAGTCATCTCCATTTTAGTCCCCACATCCTGCCATTGACAAAGCTCAATCACTAGTACCACTGTCTTTCCTGGGTTGAGGCTTAGCCAGCTAGAGAAAATCTGGTCCTGCACCTTGTCCAGACATAAATTCAGTACATCAACCATGCCAGAAGTTGCAGGTGCAAATGACAGATGCAACTGGTTATCATCTGCATAGCAGTGAAAACCTAACCCATAGTGTCTGATGATGTCACCCAGGGGGCAGCATGTACACTATGAACAGCAAAGATGAGTGAATTGAACCCTTAGATGCACCACAGAGCAGAGGCTTGGGAAGTGAGGAGCTATTCCCCATCACCACCCTCTGTATCCTGCCACTAAGGAAAGACTCAAACCAGCTGATGATTATATCAATAATTCCACAGTACTCCCTTAGGTGATCTACCAATAGCCCATGGTTCATCATGTCAAATGCTGAGGAGAGATCAAGTAAAATGAGGACTGAACTTTCTCCCCTATTACTAGCCCTTATGAGGTCATTATGCACCCTTACCAATGCATTTTTTGTACTGTGACTGGCACTAAATCTGCACTCAAGTGACTTATATATGTTGAAGGCTGTGAGGTATGCCTTGAGCTGCAGAGCCACTATCTTCTCATTAGCCTTTCCTAGAAAGGGAAGGTTAGAGACAGGTCTGCCAGATAGTCCAGGTCCAAAGATATTTTTTTCAGAAGGGGCTTCACCAGCGCATCCTTCAATGCATCTGGAAAGGACCCCTCTGAAAGGGAACACCGAACTATCTCAGCAAACACTGGACCCAAAATCCAACACAACTCACAAGGTGGCACGTTGGACCCAGATCCAGTTCACAATAAGTGCAAAGCAGCTCAGAAATCACCACACAAACCTCCTCCACTCATACTAGCCTAAACATATCCCAAACAGGAGGCGTCTCCTTGTAACAACCTGCTCCAGACTGCTGGGCTGCAATAGCCCAGTTGGGGTTATCCTGGACCTGATTAAGGATACTTGGTCAGCAAAGAACTGAGCAAACTCTTCACACCTATTAGATGACAAAGCCTTTACTGACTGGATACAGGCATGATGTGACAACCTGTCTACCATCTGGAAAACCTGAGCCATTCTGCTCTTCCCTGCCACAATCTCCCTGAACTGGAATACTGCCTTCTTATGGGAGATTGCCCTCTTATAATCATCATAATGACTTCTCAGAGGCAGTCTGTCCTTGCTGGTACTGAACATCTGCCAACAACGCTCCAATCTCTTACCCATGGCCTTCATCTCCCTAAGTGAAATGTTTATGTTCCTTTTTAAAGGATAATAACATAGTGTACTATAATACAATGTAATTGAATATTACTTAGTGGATCATATAGTTATCTTTTTCAAGTGCTCTATATAATATAGTTATCTTATAGGTTTTGTTTTCATAACTAAGCTGACATATGCACTACAGAGCCAGAAAGAGGTATTCAATTTGATGAGACTAGCTAAACTAGAGGAAATCTCCCTTTATAGTGTAAATTATAAAACCTAATAATCTATATCAAATGCTATTTTCATTAAGTGCTGTTAACATGACCCAGATCTGTAGAAATGCTGCCTTTCATATCCAAAGAGGGATTTGGAATCAGCCTAGAGAGGATCTATACAAGAACCATATAAGAATGGATAAGAAAACCTGATGCCTCCTGCTGTGCTCATGCTTCATATAGGATGAATTACACAAGGAAACAGAAGACAATATACACCCAGTGAGGACTTTTGGAAACTGGGTGCAGAGAATTCTAGATGGACTCAAGTGAATAAAATACTGTAGTGGGACTTGATATCTCCATTTTTATCTGTATTTCTATTTTTATATTTATTTTAAATGTTGCCTGTTTTAGATAGGATATTTTGTTGTCTGATTAGAATGGTTAATACATGTCTTAGTAAAAGGAACAAATGGTGACAAATCTATTATTAGCCTTTCTCTTCTGCCCAAAATAAGAAAACCTAAATTATAAAACAAGAAGGTAACTGAGGACGATGACTTTTTAAATACGTTTTTTGTTTGTTATTCTGTGTGTGAATTTAGTACTTATGAAACATGCTGGATTGACAGCACTGGCACCTGAAGTCCTGTATTTAATCATATGACAAGTATGACATGTGCAAACACAGTGCAAGGTCCCCCACGCTGCCCCACCAATTTGCCTCAGCCCTGCCATGGAGGAACTATCATGTAGGTGAGAAGGTAGTTCAGACTCCATGCCCATTCAGGCCTTGGCCTCTCATGTGAGACTGCTGAAAAGGGGGGGTAATTAGTGCCAATTGCATAGGTAGTTTTGTAATGTGGACACCTGCCCACATGGAACTGGACTGAGACCACTACAACTTATTTCTCATAGGCCACTGAACAGTCCTTAGGCAAAAATGGTATTAAGACGCTACTGACCAGTGTTGGATTTGAACTCATGACCTAGAGTGGAAAGGCTTCTTAACCCACTACCAATCCCCTGAGCCATCGAGGATGATGACCTTGAGCAATTACCCCTAGCAGAAAATAGGTTGAGACCACATCAGAAGTAATTGGACAACCTAAAGAAAACAAATTAAGAACGGTAGGAAAGAAGAATAAAATGTTTGATACTGACCAACTCAAAATTTCTGATTTTGTAGATTACTTCAGCACTGAATTTATGAAAGGTAGTTATGCTTGGAACTTCAAATCCAGAGATACAAACACTAAACCCTATTAATAATGAAATAAAATGAATAGCAATAAGTTGAATTCAAACTTCAGTTGTATAATTTGTAACAAAGATTCATGCATAGTATTTAATGCATCTGAATCTCTGGAAGGGGCATGAGCTTGACTCTGTATTCAATGTTCTGTCAACAGAGATAATTAAACTAAAGAATCTGGCTCAAACTTGATTACAAATGCCTCTCAAGTTGTAGATTCCCAGTTACCAGCATGTTCATATGGAGACCACAGCTTGGTTATCAAGGAGTTAATAGTGGGAGAAATTTTGAGATTACATATCAGGATAAGAAGAAAATACATTGACAGATATAGCAACTGATTTAATTACCACAATAGATGATTTATTGACTTTACTGAGTAATGGTATGATGGTAGATCAGCAGAAATACCATATAGATTTGGACACTGATAAAACTCAGTTCTCCATAACACCAAACATTCGGAAAATTACCACTTCTGAATTTCAATGGCATCATTTTTCTGTTCAGGGGAAGATAATAACATGACAAATGACAGAGCAGACAAATAGGGTGAATGAACATTTGCTTCAACCCTGTTCAGAGACTTGATTAGCCATGTCAAAAACCATACATAAAGAAAGCATGACTATTCTAGAGAACATAAATGTGTTGAAATAATAAATGTAGAGTATTAGAAACAATGTTACTAAAAATCAAGCAATGCTACGAAAACTTTCAGACAAAGTAGTTATAAATAAATGTACCCAGGATGAGATGGGATCCATCACAATGGTAGTCACACAGATAAAGAGAACTAAAGAGATCATATAATATAAAGCCACTCAATAAATCTACTGTAACAGTACATTTTGATACAAATTAAGTCCATAATAAAATAATAACACTGGAGAATAATGTTCCAAAGAAAGCCAGTGCAGCAAGTCTAGAAAACAGGGACCTAAGAAGAAAGGAAAACGGACTAATAAAACCATCAATAAAAAGATAAAGAAAAGCAGGAACTGCAAAAATAAGAACAATGATCAACCTATAATTGGACCCAAAACTGAAGTCTGTGAAGAAAATGTACTTGCAGAAACTAATATGCTTAATGAAACACAGATGAGGACATGCTGGTTAAATCCAGATTAATAATGTTTGTCAATTATAGTGTGGATCCTTAAATAAATAGCCAGAAAATAGGAATAAGTTTAGAAACACCTCAAATAATGAATGAAAGGGAAGTACTGAAGCTAATCCAGTACAACATTTACAACGTGGATCAACATTTTTTTTTTTTACAGGTCAAGGTATTCCCTGAACAGACTCTGAGTCCATAGATAACATTATCTCAAAATGTAAATTTTTGCATTATTGAAATGAGAATGCTTGCGTGACCCCTGTTTCACCTTGATACTAGTGTCTCTGATTAATCCTTTGCCTATAGACTTATAGATCAAAATTATTGTGATGTTATTTCTCCATGTACAATATAATTTGGTAACTCAGGTTATTTTCATGTTAGTTACATTTAGCGCAAAATTGTGTAAATTTAATTCAGTGCTAGGCAGATAGGGCCTAATTCACTTCTTTTGAAAATGTGCAGTTTTAGTAAATTGTGCCATTTTATTTTAACACAATCATTATTTTAGGCGAATATAGTGAACATTTTCTTCCTGTACAAATACCCAGTTTTACAGTATCTCACAACATTTGGGATGCTAGATACATGCTAAGGTCTATTGGTGGGTATTTTGATCCCCCAAGGCTATCTTCTGGTGATTTTATGAAGAAACCAGCAAATAAAAGTCCAGTAGAGGCTGACCAGGTAAGCAAGCAATAAGACATGACAAGGTGTGGTTTATGGCCTGGTAACAGCACACTCCAGGTGCATTACGAAGCACAAGACACTTGCACCAAGTGCCTTTACCACCTGGGAAGTGATTTTATCAGGCCATAATCCACACCTTTGAGTGTCTTATTGTGCTTATAAAATGGGCACAAAATTTCACACAGGAGGCAGGATAAAAAATGTTACATTTGTTTTATTTTAAGTTTTAAACTGCATTTTTATAACTTTTTGGAAAAACAGATAGTCCCTTAAACTGGACTGCCATCAACTATAAGAGGAACTGTTTCTATTTTCATGATTTTTATGTTGAGAAACTGATGAATCTGAGTTTTGCTACACTTTGGATAAAAGTTCAAACATTTTTTTTTACATTAACTTTTAAATTCAGTTTCTGTACACTTATAAAAATATTCTTTTAAGCTTGAGTACTGTGAATTGTAACATGACTTGTTTTTCATTCATTTTTGTCTTCATAAATTAATAAATTCAACTTTCTTCATGTAGCAGTTATGTAGAATGAACAGTGTGTTGGTTGTTGTTTGTCTTCTAAACTGTTGAATGACTGTGGTGTTTTCAGGGTTGTTCTTTCAATTTGAATCACATGGTGGATGATGGGCTGCGACGTCACTGGGTGGAGCCTGTGCTTTCAGACAGGAGATGCAGCATGGCTCTTCTTCTGCAGAATGAGGGGTCATAGCCTGAAACTGGTAAGGGGGGAGTACAAAGGAGAGGTGAGGAGACATTACTTTACAGAGAGGGCGAATGCACCTTGGAACATTCTACCAGAGGAGCTGATGAAACTGGAATCTGTAGGAGAATTCAAAAGGGATTTGGACTGGTACATGAGCAAGGTACAGGTAGGGAGGGAAGTGATCAGTAGGGGAGCTCCGGAGGAGGAACTTGGGAACAAAGGAATGAAAGGGGGCAGCAGCAGAGATATAACTGTAAGCTGCATCTTGGGCAGATGAGATGGACCGTTAGGTCTAATCTGCTGGCAACTCAGTATGTTAGTAAGTTAGAACTGGTTGCAGAGGTATTTTCCATGGATTTTATTGTTTTTTCTTCTAATGTCAGTATTTGGCCCCAGCATCAGTGATCTGCAAGTATTGCCACTCAGTATGATCTGAGGCTCTATTCCACCTGATGTCCGGTGATAGCCATGATGTCTCTGGCCTGAAGACCCGTTGCTGATAACAGTTGTATGGCAGTGATGTGTACACTGTGATTTGTATAGCACATGGACAGTCTGGCTTCTTCGCTAATTTTGGGCATCAGGCTTGATAAATAGTTAATGTCCAGAGGCTCTCTAGTGTGCCACATTTCCCAGCTTTGTATTCTGAAGGTGGCAGTCTCCTAAGATGGCAATAAATGGCCAGAGGATTAGGCAGCAGTTTGGAGATGTATTTCTTAAATGAATGTAAAGTGCACAGGGGGTTAATAGTTAGCTCATAGATGTACCCTCTGTATTCTTGTTTGTTGGGTGCATTTTTCTTATGGTTTTAGTAGTTTAATTAAATGTAAATATATTGCACTCTGCACCCTGCTCATCTGCCTTGATTTAAAAGCCCTCTGGTCATAGTTGTCGCAGTCCTTCTCATCTACAGTGAGCCATGCAGAGCTGTATGTCAAACCACACTTTTAAAAGCAGGCCATTGGGAGTATCTGGTGAAGGGATGATGGATGATTTAAAAAGCTACTGACACCTTTGGGAAAACTTTGGTAAACATAATAAACACTATTCAGCTTTTATTTCATATTTCTTCTATGAATTTATCCTCTCCATTATTTATTATTGAAGAAATTCCCACAAAAACAATATCTTTATCTTTGAGATTCATCTGGCTCTTTCACTTATTCCCTACTTGAAATTATAATGCTGTGTTATAACATCACAGTATGTGGCCATAAGAATAACTGTGATGTCACACATAAGGTATTATGACACCAGGTTGGGAAGAAACAATAGGAGCCGAAGAACCCTCAGGGAGCAACTATCCTGTTTTCATTCATATAACCTTGGTAATAAATAATGAGGATACAAAATACTGAACTAATGAGAAATGTAAGTTGCTTTGTGCCCAAATATTGCACGAATTGCCAATGCACCAGGGACCCTGCACCTGATTTTCTATTGGGAAGGGTCCCAGCAGCTAAGTCCCAAGGCTTGTGGCAACCCAAGCAGTGCAAAAAACAGAGGATGCACCTTGACAGGTTGCTACAAGCCTGTGGAACAACATAGTGAAAGAGTGCAAGCACCACCCCCAAGTCCCGATCTCTGATCATGTACAGTAATAAACCCTGGTGGGCTACCGGACTCCCTAAGCCCTGATCACCATTATTTAAAATGTTAATAGCCCTGGTGGGCTAGGAGACCTCCCCAAACCCTGATCCTGCCATATTGCTAAAATAATAAATAATTGGTGGGCAGTGTATCCCCCGAAACCATGCCCACTGGTTTGCTAAAATAATAAATACTTGAGGGACAGTGTATCCCCTGAGACCAATTCCCTGTGACGCACATACCTAACATACCCAGTAGTCTAGTGGACCCCCACCCGGTAGTGCCCTACCACCCTGCTCTCCCCAACCCATACACAACTGGCAACTGGCACAGGCCACTGCTCACCACCAAAGTCAGCTGCTGACTGAGCTTTGTATGAGCATGTACTGTATATAGTATGCAATCAATGAATGACAGCAGCTGCCATTCACTGAGTGCATTCTCTATAGAGTTTGCACTCATAAAGAGCTCAGTCGGCAGCTGGCCATGGTGGTGAGTGGTGGGCTGTTCCAGTTGCTGGCTGGGTACAGGTTGGGGGCAGTGGGGTGGTAGGGCACTGCCAGAAGGGGAGGGGTGGAGGTCCACTAAACTACCAAACATGTTATCTATGCATGTCACAGGGGATCGGGCATGGGGAATACAATGTCTACCAATTATTTATTATTTTAATAAAATGGGGGTATTGGGCTCAGGGGATATACTGTCCACCAATGCTTTATTATTTTAGCAAAACAGGAGGATCAGGCTTGGGGGATGCACTGTCCACCAATAATTTATTACTTTAGCATTACAGGGGGATTGGGGCTTGGGGGTCCACTAGCCCACCAGGGCTATTAACATTTTAATTAATGGTGAACGGGGTTGGGGGGCTGGGCTGCATGTCCTTTGGGGATGGGCTGATGGCACATTGGAGCAACCCCCAGAGTATGCTGAGGTTCACTTACACCAGCCCCTGGCTGGTGTAAATGTACTTTGATGGATGTCCTTTGGGGGTGGTTTGAAAATAACATTTATGGGGATGTGGCAGCTTACGTATGCCACAAACTCCCTTGCACCATGATGCAGTCCATTTTTTGGTGCAAGGATGGTGCAAGCCCCCTTTGCCACAAGCATCCTGCGTTTGTCACATGCCACTTTTGAGAACAGCCTTGGGTGCATCTTTTGGTACAAGGTGTCACTTGTGTCATTTTTTTTGGATGCAGGCACCTTGCATTGTTCTTGTGAGCTTTGAGAATAGGCCCCATTATGTTTTTCAAAGTTCTTCTTGAGATATCGGTGGCACTTCAGGGATTTTGAAGTCTTGGCTGACATTGGCAGGGTGGTGTGTTGAAATGTCTTCAGCCTACCATCTGTACGGCCTACATGGCCTGGGTCCTAGCTACCTGTTGGACTTTCTAACACCTGCTGCCGCAGTCTACTCCCTCCATTCTTCCTCTAGGGGTCTCCTTGCGATTCCCAGGATGAGGCTATAAACTGCCAGAGACAGAGCCTTTAGTGTTGCCGGCACCACCCTGTGGAATTCTTTACCTCCTGCTATAAGAGAAGCCCCTTCAGTTGAGGTTTTCAAAGCCCACCTCAAGGCCTTATTGTTTAATCAAGTTTTTCCAGACACCATCTTTTGAATACTGTTTTTTTTTTTTTTATAGTATAAAGAGGCTTGCCCACTTTAAAAGGGCAGGACCCATTGTCCCATGGCCTATGCCAATAAGGTGAGGCTCAGCAAAGGAAGGGGTGAGAAGAGATGGGAGGGGCTAGGAAGGGAAAGAGGAGGTACAATGATATCACAAAAATGGGAGGGCAATAGGACAAAGGGACAGGGGGGAGGATGCATAAGGATTGGGCAAAGGAAAAGGGGTGTGTGGAAAGGAGCAGTAAAAAGGGGCTGCATACTAGCGAGAGGTCACAATTTGCTCCATAAGGAATTTAGCTTGTGGAAGCATGTTCAGTCTATGGTAAAGCCATTGGGCATTGGATTTATATTTGGAAGTTAATGGAAGCAGAATTAAGTTTAAAGAATTAAGCAGAAAGGATTTTGTGTGGATTGGTAGACAACAACTGAAGGACAGCAAGAATATTGGAGGTAAGAAATATAAAGAGGGTGAAAGCCCTGGCAGCAGAAAGAGAATGCTTCAAGTGGGTCTCTGAGGCATTTCTGTTAGATGGTAGCTTAGATGCACGGTGCTATGGCCTCGGAGAGCAGGGCAACAAAGTCTTGTACAGGGCAGAATGGGGGGGGAAGATGCAGAGGAAGGGATTCGAGTGTGGGGCGGCTGCGGTGTGCGCAGCCTTGATGTCGCGAGGGAAGGGTGGCGTGGGCGGCCGCCAGGTTGAATGCAGGAGCATGGGGAGGTTAGCAGGGGGATGGCAGGCAGTGCCATGACCTCGTGGGAGAAGGGAGCACTTGTAGGAGAAAATGTGGTAGCGAGTGAAGCGCTAAACAAAGAAGCTAAGGGGGAGTAGAGGACAGGTACGGCAGAGGTAGCGAGTTGGGGCACAGGGTGCAAGAGAAAAGAGAGAGGAAGGAAGAAGGGAGCCAGAGGCAGAAAGTGCTTGATTACCAGCAGGAGGAAGACAAAGGAAGTAAAGAGGGACAGAGAAGCTGCGTAGGAAGCCTCAGCTCATGAAGGAAGAAGGCATTGAGGGCTAAACAAGGGAGCCCTGGTGGCCTTGTGAGGGGAGTAAGCACTGCTTGGGAAGCGAGTGGCAGAAGGAGCAAGTATCAAGAATGGGCCCTGACTGCGTGGTGATGGCGTGTGATGTCATCACCTCGTGGGGGAGGGGAGGGCTGAATAAAACCGGAAGGCGAACAAGGAGCATGCCCAGGTGGTTGAGATGAGGGTGGCCTGGGTGAAAGCGCCAACAAAAGGGAGGACAAGGGAAACAGAGAAGCAGAAGCAAATGAGTGCACCAGAAGGGCGCTTTGAAGGCAGAAAACGCTGAAGGGGAAGCGAGGGGAAAAGGAAGGGATAGCACCATGGCCCCACCACGGATGGCATATGACATCATCACGTGGGGGGGCAAAATAGAATAGGAAGGTGAGTGGGGAGGACACCACAAAAGGGGGGGGAAGAACAGGAGCAGGAAAATCGGGGAAGGGGAACACAGGAAGCAAAAACATGGGTAGGGAGGGGCTAACAGAATGGGGGAAGCACTGTACTGGAGGGCAAAGGGATGCAATGCCAGCAAGTCCCACCAGTTTGGTGATCCATTTGCAGGGGGGACTGTGCTTAAGCAAGGGAGTGAATGATAATGGCAATGAAAGAAGGGATACTGCAGCTCAGAGCCATCCTTCCCCGGGTCCATTGCCAAGGGCCTGGTTAAAGGCAGCAGCAGGACAGAATAGAGGAAAGGCCACCAGGCAGCAGGGTGTGGACCAGGGCACAAAAAAAAAAGATAGGGGGACACAGATATGGTAACAAAGCGAAAAGGGGGACATGTGGAAAGTAACGGATGATTGTGTTAACAGATGTGTTGTCATTGTAGATATGAAAAGAGAATGGTGCCAAGAAAAACAAAGCCCAACAAGGAGGAGTGTTTCAAGGCGGTGATGGATTTGGTGGAGAAGGCAAATCGGTTGCTGGAGGTGGAAGAGCCGGAGGCTGTGGAGAAGGGTACAAAAAGAAAAGGGAAGATGGGGAAGAGCAAGGAGACCAACAAAAGGGTGCCACCACGGGTCACTGCTAGGGAGCCCAGTACAGTGATACATGTGGTGGAGCCACGGGCACCTTCCCCGGAGAACCCGAGACCTGAGCCGTGTCTGGACAGCACCCTGGGGCCAGGGACAGGAGCGGAGCCATCAGAACCAATTTGCCAAGCCTTTCCACCAATACCAGTGGTAGCGCCAACACCGCTGCAGACGAGCTGTCCCCAAGTACAGGGAATACCAATGAGGCTAGGTAATCAAAGGGTGTCGGTAGAGCAGTACAAAAAGAATATATCACACAAATGTTAAAAAGCATGGGGAAATTGGATTAGTCAGCTAGATAAGGCTTTGGGGTAGCTAAAAGGGGGTAGGGACGAAGGGAGGGGGCAGCAGGTGATAATCAAGCGGTACAAAAGGAGGTAGAGGCTCCAGGGGTGCGTTTAGCTGACCACGTGCCTACAGCAGTGAAGAAGAAGATATGGAAAGGGGAATATGTAGATGTCTTTGCATTAGCGAATGTGGATAGCATGGGAAAATATGAAGAAAAAGATAGCTTTGAGAAAAAAGACATGGCAGCGGCAGTAGTGCTGCTCAAGAAGGAAGACGAGGACAAAACTTGGAAAGGAAAAACGTGGGACAACTGGGCTATGGGCTTTACATATTTTACAGCCATAGTAATCGAGAAGTGGGCGGACTTAGCCATACCCCTTCTTACCTATTCTCTCATCATAAAGAATGCATGCAAAAAGGGAGGGCATAGTTGGTTACGGTATGGTGAAAAGTTTAGGAAGAGAATGGCGAATTTCAGGGATGTGAAATGGGATGCCAGGCAGATAGACTTGTGGTTGGAGATTTACACAGGCCCAATAGACAAAGACGCAGAGGGTGAAAAAAGAGCGGCAGCAGCAACGAAGGCATGTTGGGGATACAATAGGGCAGCCTGTTCTTGGCCGAATTGCCTCTTCCGGCACGTATGTTCTAAGTGTGGGGCCACCACCCAGCAGCCTGATATAGATACAGTTGGAAAAAAAGGGACAAGCAATCAGAACAGCACCCCTCAGACAGCCTTTCAGAATGGACTGAGTCCATTTTGGGGGCAACAGTGGGGGAGGGGGAACAGGGGGAGGGGAACGGGGGAAAATGGCAAGGCTATCAACCTCAACATCAGGACACATAGGGGGACGAGGGGGAGTGGTGTCCAGCTGGCACGGACTCCCATAAACATAGGAAGGATGAAAAAATGGTTGGGGGATACCAGGACAAGGGGGCGGCAGAAACATTAAGAGAGGGTTTTAAATATGGTTTTAGCTTGCAGTTCAAAGGCTTGAAGAAACAGATGGTGGCAAATAACTTAAAATCGGTAAAAGGAAAAGAAGAGGTGCTGACCAAGAAAATTAGGGAGGAAGTAAGGGCAGGGAGGGTCGAAGGCCCCTTCGCAACCCTGCCGCTGACCAGCCTGAGGGTCTCTTCTCTGGGTCTGGTCCCTAAAAAACAAGAGGGGAAATGTAGGGTAATACACCACCTGTCTTACCCAGAGGGGGATTCAGTTAATGATGCCATAGGGAAGGAGGACAGCAGAGTCACGTACGCAGTAAGAATGATTAGAACAAAACAGGAAGCATGGATGGCGAAAACAGACATAGAGTCAGCTTTTCGCCTTTTACCGGTTAGACGGGAAGACTGGGACTTACTGGGTTTCAGGGTGGAAGGAAAGTATTATTTCAATAAAGCCATGCCGATGGGGTGTTCAATAGCCTGTGTGATGTCTGAGATGTTTAGTACTTGGTTACAGTGTTTTTTTTCAGAACAGATTCAGGTACCGGGCAGTAGTGCATTATCTGGATGATTTCCTGCTCATTGGGGAAAGTAAGTTAGAGACCCAAGACATGCTCAGAAAATTCCAGAGATTATGCCAGGAGTCTGGGGTTCCCCTAGCCAAAGACAACACGGAAGGGCCGAGTCGCATAATTGAGTTTTTGGGACTAGAACTGGATTCAACAAAGGAATTGTTTCAGCTGCCTGAACAGAAGGTTAAGAAGCTGAAAGAGCTACTGAAGGCAGTAAGAAAATGCAGGAGCGTGAGGCTGCAACAGGCCCAACAAGTGCTGGGCTATTTAAACTTCGCATGTAGAGTGATCATGCCAGGACATATGTTTACACTGTGTCTGGCGTATGACAATGGAAGGGGCCAAGGCCACACCACTGCGCAGACATTAACAAGATGACAAGGGGGGACATGGCAGCATGGGAGCAATTTTTGCAAGAATATAATGGGTGCACATTCTGGCAGGAGGACTGGGTCTATAACACAGACTTACAGTTATATACAGATGGGGCAGGGGGTATAGGTATAGGAGACTACCTCCAGGGAAAATGGTTCACCGAACCGTGGCCGCTGGGGTGGAAATGGGTGGGTGACAAAAGACATCATCTTTTTGGAAATATTTCCCATATGGGTGGCGATGGTAGTCTGGGGGGGGGGACCTCAGGAATAGGCAAGTCACATTTTGGAGTGATAACAAAGCAGTCATGGAAGTATTGAACAAAAAGGGGACAAAGTCTGACAGGGTCATGAGGGTCTTGAGCAGAATGGTGTGGGAGGGTTTGTCCCTGAATATGTCTTTCAGGGCAAAACACGTCAATGGAGTGGACAACGTGATAGCTGATTGCCTCTCCTGATTGCAGTTAGACAAGTTCAGGACCTTTGCACCTGGAGCAGAGACAAAACAGACTGCCATTCCAGATCACATATGGGAGATTGGATTGGGGGAGCTGAGGCATTATTCTGCAACTCCTGGGCCCCTCGGACCCTGAGAGCATATGAAACCTCCTGCAGGGCCTTTCAAAAGTTCCGAGATGAGTACTGTGGGCAGGTAAGTGGTCCGGTAACAGGGGAGCAATTGGTGTAATTCATAGTCAAGGGCTGCAACCAGGGAATAGTGCACTCGACGATGGGAGTGCACTTAGCAGCCATAGGACAAATCTGCACATTAAGGGGGTGGGAGAACCCCACAAAGACTAACCTCATTAGAAGAATGATGCAGGGTTGGATGAGGGGGACAGGGAGGAGACAGGATAGCAGGCAGCCGATATCAGAAGGGCTGATGGTGAGGCTATTAGGGGCTTTACAGTAGATCTGCAGGACTATAAGGGAGGCGGTGTTATTTCAGGCATTATACACCACCATGTACAGTGGGTCCTTCAGGTTGAGCGAAATAGTGGGGCACAGCAAGAAGGCGGAAAGTGGGGGTTTACTGTGGGAAGACATGGAGTGGCAGAAGGAGGGGAGGAAGGTGTGTTTATGGGCACACCAAAATAAAGCCATTTGCCCAGTGACGGCTCTGCACACATACATGGCAGACTGAAAAGACCAAGGCAAGGGAAGAATATTTTTACATGATGATGGCAAGCCAGTATCTGGGTACCAGGTGACAGCGGTGTTGGGCAAGGTACTTTGGTTTATTGAGGAGTCAACCGGGGGTTATTCTTCACATTCATTTAGAATTGGGGCAGCTTCTATGATGTCTGCACAGGACAGGAGGGCCGAAGAGATTAAAGAGAGGGGAAGATGGTCATCAAGATGCTATAAAAAATACATAAGAGAAGTACAATACTAAAATGTTTGTTTTTCTTCCCTCAAGCATGTATTAAAGAAAAGAAAAGGGGGAAGGGGGGAGGGACATTGGACAAAGACTCATGCTTATGCTTTGATCAACCAGGTACAACCAAGAAGCTCGAGGCATGGATTTGCGGGCACTCCTTTGTGCACTGGGCAGAAAGATGGGCAGCCCGGTGGCATGGGGGAAATGACTGTACCTGGACATTGACATGATAAGGCTGGTGTGGAAAGGCCTACAGGGCATGAAATGGACACAGCTGTTGCCAGAACTGAGCGAAATCAGGAAAGACCATAAGCAACCGGACCTGATTGTGATACACCTCGGGGGCAACGACTTGGGAACAAGGCCTTGGTTGGACATCTTTTATCAGATAGAGCATGACGTTAAAGTAATCAAAACATGGTGGCCAGAGGTTAAGTTAGCATGGTCAGAAATCACTCCTAGGAGGGTATGGAGAGGCAGGCAGAGAGCCACAAGAGTATAGACAGGGCCAGAAAATGTATGAATGTGAGGGTAGGGAGATTATTTCAGAGTATTGGGGGAATGGTAATAAAACATGGAATCATGGAGGAGGTAGATGAGTATTACAGAGGGGACAGAATGCATTTGTCAGGGTTTGGCCTAGCCATGTTTAACACAGAGATGTCAAGTGCAGTCGAAGCATGGATGGTACGACAATTAAAAAAACAAAATGTTTTCGGGGGGGGGAGTCCCCCATCCATCGCAAGCGGGAGGTGGACTAATGGAAAGGAGAAGCAGGGGCACGGTGTGTACGCCCATGCCCCCGGTGCAGGACATAAGAATAAGAGGCCAGGATACATAGAAACATAGAAACATAGACTTTGACGGCAGATAAGGACCGCTAGGCCCATCTAGTCTGCCCATTTACCCCCCATGATATACTTTGGGGGGAGGGGAAAAGAGTGAGAGAGCTGGCTATTAAATTAAAGAGAACAATTAGAAAATGATGTAATGTATGCACCTAAGTGGAAATGTAAGTTATGGACAGATGATTGGGAATATCAAGAAAATGTAAAAAGTGAAAATGGTGATTTATCAAATCATATCAAATCAGTAAATTATTGCCAAGACTGAGCAACCTCACATTACTAGTCCGTGTCTTTATTTATTGGCTAGGTTCTGGGGGCAAAGAGGCTTGCCCACTTTAAAAGGTCAGGACCCATTGTTCAATGGCCTATGCCAATAAGGTGAGGCTCAGCAAAGGGAGGGGAGGGGTGAGAAGAGATGGGAGGGGCTAGGAAGGGAAAGGGGAGGTACAATGACATCACAAAAGGGGGAGGGCAATAGGACAAAGGGATAGGGGGGAGGACGCATAAGGATTGGGCAAAGGAAAAGAGGTGTGTGGAAAGAAGCTGTAAAAAGGGGCTGCATACCAGAGAGAGGTCACAATTTGCTCCATAAGGAATATCCCACCCACCCACCCCAAAAACAGGAGAGTAGGGCACTGTGGAAGGTGGAGCACAGTGTGACACTGGGAAAGGAATCTCAGTGAGGAATATGGAGATTGTCGAAGATAGACGGCAAGTGAAAGGAAAGGAGAAGCAGGGGCACGGTGTGTACGCCCGTGCCCCCGGTGTAGAACATAAGAATAAGAGGCCAGGATAACCCCCATGATGTACGTCGGGGGGAGGGGAAAAGAGTGAGAGGGCTGGCTATTAAATTAAAGAGAACAATTAGAAAATGATGTAATGCATGCACCTAAGTGGAAATGTAAGTTATGGACAGATGATTGGGAATATCAAGAAAATGTAAAAGTGAAAATGGTGATTTATCAAATCATATCAAATCAGTAAAATTATTGCCAAGACTGAGCAACCTCACATTACTAGTCCGTGTCTTTATTTATTGACTGGGTTCTGGGGGCAAGATACATTTATTTATTTATTTATTTGCTTTTGGTAACCGGGTGAGTGCACTAGGCATAGAGATGCCTATTTTCAGGCACGACCTGGGAGAATACAAGTGAGAAACAAAATACAAAAGTGAGAAACAAAATACAAAAAATACACAAGCTGTACAATGTGACACAGCACGAGGAGGAGATAACACAATGGAATATAGTGTAATACAAACAATTGACAATTAGCCAAAACAGAGTAAGGTAATATCAGAAGAATGTAAACAGTACCATAATGAAAAAAAAAAAAAATAATAAAATAAAACAAGTGCTAACAAGTTTGTACTGGAACTAGCTGACAAGTACACTAGCAATTCCTAATACAAGGCCAAATATATAGAGAAAGAAAGGATGGGGAGAGGAGGAGATAGGAGGAAGAGAGAAGGGAAAGAACAATGTAAGGATTAAAGGGATCAGGGTGGATGGAAGCATAAGCAAGGATTTGAGGCCAGTAGGTGTTCACAATGGAGTTTCTTGAAACCAGCATGGGTAGTAGCAAGGCGAATTTCTGGAGGGATAGAATTCCAATACTTAGGGGCTGAGTAGGAGAAAGCCTGTGTACCAATAGAAGTTTTACATCTGGGCATAGAGAGGAGGGCATTGCCACTAGATCGAAGTCCGTAGGAGGGAGTTAAGGGTTGTAGCTAGGCGGCGAGGGAATTAGGGGGCCCTGATCTCATTATACCATCTAATAGGGAGCGAAAGGCCAGTCGCCGGTGGGCAAAAGGGTTGGGCCATTTTAGGTCTGCATACAGCTGACAGTGATGTTTAAAACGTGGAGATCGAGAGGCATAATGGCAGATGTTATTATAGGTGGTGTCCCATTTATGTAGGGAGGTCTTTGATGTTCCAAGGTACGTGACTGAGCCATAAGCAAGGGCCGGGAGCAATAGGCCTTGAGCCACTGCAAGCCGAGCAGATGGTGTAAGAGCATAGCTAGTACAGTATGCACCTCAAATTTTTGCATTGACCGATTTGCAGATGGTGGTGACATGGAGGTCAAAATCCAAGGATTCATCAAGGAGGATACCCAGTTATTTAAAGGAGGTAGTGCTAACTACCGGGGAACCATCAGCACACAAAATCTGAAAGGAATTCCAATTAGATTTATGTCTAGCTGGGGAGCCGAAAAGCATAGAGTGAGTTTTGCTGGTATTAAGAACAAGATTGTTTTCTATTAGGTAGGATTGAATATTTAAGAAGTCACTTGTAAGTGAGTGATTTATGTCTGCGATGTTACTTCCACTACGATAGATTATAAGGTCATCCGCACACAACAAGGAAGAGCAATCAGGTGCACACGATGGGAGAAGATTTATAAAAATAAAAAACAGTAGTGGACCAAGTATGGAGCCTTGGGGAACTCCCGTATGTATGGGAGACATATTGGACAGGGCTGAGTTGAAGGAGACAGCTTGCGTCTGGTTGGATAAGTAGCACTTGAACCAGGCAACTGTTTCAGTGGAGAAACCAAACGATTGAAGTTTAGCAAGGAGGATGGTGTGGTTTACAAGGTCAAATGCCTTAGTTAAGTCAATAAAGGGAGCACCTGTCAAAGAGCCAGATTCCATTGCACAATAGATATCATTTGTAAGTTTTAGGATGGCAGTGGTAGTACTATGGCCTTTGTGGAAGCCATGCTGAGAAACAGCAAGGAGGTTATACTTCTGGAGGTACTGTGTGGTTTGGGTTGCAACTAGTTTTTCCAGGATTTTTCCGAGCACCGGGAGTATGGAAATAGGTCGATAGTTAGACATGATTTGAGGATCACCTTTCTTAAGTATGGGAGTGATTCTGGCCATCTTCCAGATGCTAGGAACAAAACTCTGACATATAGATAAGTTAAAGATTTTCGTAAGAGGGGAGGCAATAAGAGGAGTGGTGATTTTCAGTAGTCTTGGTTCCAGACCATCTGCACCAGCACTAGTGCTGTCAGAGATAGATAGTAGTAACCTTAGGACTTCTTTTCTCATGATGGTCCAAAGCCAGAAAGGTGGATGAGAGAGGGCTGGATCCGTGTCAGAAGAACTGTAAGTAGAGGGACAAGGGGAGAAGGAGGCTGAAAAACTCAATAGATCCGAGAAATGATCGTTTAGTGCATTAGCTATGGTCACTGGATTATTACAATGAGTGTTGTTTATCAGCATGTCATTTGTGGTAGAAGTATTGTTTTTCCCAAGGAGAGTTTTTATGACGGACCAGAATTTCTTGAAGTCACCAGCAGATTTCATTAACAAGTCCTTACAGAAGGAGCTTTTTGCTAGACGAATATTCCTTTTACGGGAATTTCTCATAGACCTATAGTCATTAAAATCCACTTGTAGCCCTGTGGCCTTAAAACACCACCAGCTTTTATCCCTAGTCCTAAGTTGAGTAAGAAGGGCCTTAGTAAGCCACTTTGTCTGTGTACCCCATATGCGGCGAGTGGCTCTAGGGGCATGGATGTCCTGTAGGCATCCAAACCTTGTAAGGAAATAGTCAAGGGCTACTTGAGTATCAGAGGAGGCACAGATAGGAGACCAGTCAATCATTGAGAGGTCAAACAAAAAATGTGTCTGATTAAGATTGGCCACGTTACGGAAGGTGATAAGTTTGTGAGGTGGAGATGGTTGTCTGGCAGCACGCCAGATGCAGAAGATTGGAGAGTGATCACTTATAGCGTCTGCCAGAGTGTCAGCAGAGACTATACTATCAGGATGATTTGTGAGAACCCAGTCAATTAGAGAACTAGAATGTGGTGGGGCCATGAACCTAGTTGGCTCTGAGATTAATTGGTGGAGGTTGTGGCCAAGTACCACAGTGTGCAAGGACTGGTTTACCTTACTGGCCCAGTTTAAATTTAGATCACCCAAAGTAAGGACCTCATAGTGACCAGCAGCAGAGCTCACCTGGGATAATAGTTCCTTGAGTCCAGAGATACCCCCAACAGGGGGGTTATATGCACACACTATATGGAGTTTCTTTGAGCCTAATATTAGTGTAGCATGAATGGCTTCACAGTGAGAAAGGGAGAGAGAGATAGTACGGTGACGAGATAGGTGAGCTTTAAAGAGGATGGCAACACAGCCACCACACTTGGATGTGGACCTATCTTGCCGGAGTATATTATAGTTGGGTAACATACACAGGTGATCAGGTGTGGAAGGTTTTAACCAGGTTTCAGAGAGACATAGAATGTCAGGGTTATATTGAGTAGTCCATGCCTCTAATTCAGTTAAGTTGTGGAGAAAACTCCGGGTATTTAGGTGTACAATACGCAGCCCTATTAAATCTTTCCAGGCAGTATCATAATGTGAGATTTTATCAGCAGGACCTGGATTTAGTTCAATGTCTCCTGCTAACCTTAATGATAGGAGGAGCAGGTACCACAGCTTGCGGTGAAAGAAAGGTGATGGCAAGGAGTAGTTTGCACGAGGGGAGTTAAAAAGTGTAAAAGCAACATGGTAGGTGATCTTATATGAGACAATGAGAGGGAAAGTGGCCAAGGACGAGCAAGATAGTGAACGTCTGTCAGATGGCCCATTAGGATGTAAAGGAGAGCCCTCCCAGGATAGGGGCATCGCTAGGAGAAGAGCCATAATAGGGAGCAATATAGAGAACAGGGATTTAGGGTGATATAGTGAAAAGAGTAATAAGCCATAATCAGGAAATAAAGTATAAGTCACCTTGATAGCTAACTGAAGAGACACCCCAGACACTAAACAGATCATAAAATGAATAAAAAGAGGGCAGAAATCACTAACTGCCCAACAGAAAAACAGACTGAGAAAAGATACTAATTATTGTAGAGAGGTTTCAATGAGCCCTCTAGTGGCGAAGTTGTATAGGCTGCAAATGAGAAAGTGAGGAGATAGTTAAAAACCTCACGTTCTAAAGGAGGCGGTCTACAGTGGGCAGGGCATACACCACTATATAAGAAATGCCGAGAAAGGGTGGGTGTGGTGGGGGTGGGTGGGGAGCAGCCGGGTAGCAGCTGCGGGACAGGAACAGTCATGCAGTCTAACAAGTTTAAACAGAAACTAGCAGTGTTCCAGAGAGCGTCCGAGTCCAGTTTTAGCTAAAAGAAAACACAAACTGAAGCGAGAGCTCTACGCACGACCTGTGGGCTGGAGAGGGCACCTTGTAACAGTAGTAGGCAAGCTGAGGTTAAACTGGCGCCCAGGTAGCTCACAACTTGTTGAAACTATACCGACTGTAAAAAGGCGCCAAGTTCAAACGGCTAGAGGCTGAAGCAATTTACTAGTGGTGCAGCTTCCACGGAGCCATCAGATCATTCAAATGGATTACCTTGTGGGCAGTACGAGGTGAAATGGACCAGCAGCTCGAGGAGACCCCTCCGGTAGGGCTTGTGGGCAACTCGAGGTGAAACGGACCAGCAGCTCGAGGGGACCCCTCCGGTAGGGCTGAATAGCTTTCTGTCCCAGGCTATTTTATATTTCACTGTAGCCTGTTTTATTAATTTTTAGCTGTGCTGTTTATTGCTGTGTTTGTTTTATCTGTTTTCTGATCTATGTTTTTATATGTATGGTGCCCAAAGCCTCACGGATTGGGTGCCTTAAAATAAAATTTGCCTTGCCTTGTCTTGTATCTTTTGCACACTGCTGTAAAGATGCTGTTTGCAGCTTGCAGTTCAAGTGGTTATGTAGACTTATCGAGCAGTTCACAGGTGGGCTGTTGAAGTAACAGTATAGGCCGGCTCTAAGTGCCAGCAGGCTGGCTAGTCTTTATTCCATGCCATCGGTCTGCTGCACTTCCACACAGAACCTGCGGAGTATTTGATAGAGCTCTGTGATGGACCGTGTTTGGAAGTTTATTTCTATTTCTCTTGCTGAGCACCAGTTTTGTAGGACAGAAACTGACCACACAATTGTTTTCTGTCTGTTTAATTCATAATTTTCCTTCTCTAGCATCTCTAGCTGGTCAGCAGTCAGTGACGGGAATGTTCTCACCTTAGTCATTTTTTTTCTTTCTTTTCACAGACTGCTGTCTCTCCAGATTGTTGTTGCTCTCATTTTCTTCAAAACTGGGAAGAATTTCTTCAGTTTTCTGCTGGAAATATGTGTCAGGAATATTCAACATTTTTTTCTGTTCAGTTTTGCTTTTTTGCTGACCACTCACTAGGGTAGCCTTGTGGGAGTTTTTTTTAGGGTGGCACAGTGATACATTAGTGATCTAGGGTTAGGCTGACACAATTAATGTCCGTTTCAAGGTTATGTCCTGATAACGACATGGCTGAAAAAGGCTTTCAGCCAATCAGCATTAAGGACATTTTGTGCTCATTTTATAATAAGGTTTTACAGATTGTAGAAAACCTTTTATCCTATGACCAGACTACTGATCCATATAGGAATACAGAAACATAAAATATTGTTTTTTTTTTTCTGTTGGCAGAAGCCCAACCATGACCCTATTGGTAAAACAAAAATTAACATATCAATAGTCCTCTCACAAGTTTTGAATTACCATCTGAAAAAAGATCTTTATCAAGATTATGTCAATACTTATCAAACAGATGTCACAATTAGAATATCAGAGATTGCTACTAAATTATTGACAAAGGTGATAAGTCAGAATCTAGATTACATGAGTTTATTGCTGATAGATATTGAGGAACGGTCATACAGAACTGATAGGAGACACTCAGTGCAATATGTTTTTCCTATTTGCAATGCAGATAAAAACATAGACTTTGACGGCAGATAAGGACCACTTGGCCCACCCAGTCTGCCCATTTCCCTTCCTATTGGAAAAGCTGCAGATTCTAGTTAACTAACAGCCTACTTCCTGCAACCCCCCACTACAATTGCCTTATGTCTGTCCCATGCATGTTTGAATTCCCCCACTATTTTAGACCCAACAACCCTCCGCAGGCATTCACCTCTCTCTGTGAAAAAAATTCCTCACATTACCCCTGAGCCGTCCCCCCTCTATCTTTAAATTGTGCCCCCTTGTTCTTACACATCTCTTTTTCTGAAAGATGCTACCCTCCTGGACTTTGTTGATTCCCTTGAGGTACTTGAAAGTTTCTATCATGTCCCCCCATCCCTCCTTTCATCAAGGGTATACATATTAAGCTCTCTCAGTCTCTATATGGTTTCTGATGCAGACCCTGCACCATTTTAGTTGCTCTCCTCTGGACTGCTTTCATCCTGTCTATGTCCTTGCGTAGATGGGGTCTCCAAAACTGCACACTGTATTCCAGATGGGGTCTCACCAACTGTCTGTACAGAGGGATAACCACTTCCCTTTTTCTACTTGTGATGCCCCTTCCTATGCATCCCAGTATCCCCCTGGCTCTCCTTACTGACTTCTCACATTGCTTACCCACCTTTAAGTCATTTGATATGACTACCCCCAAGTCCCTTTCCATTTTTGTTGTTGTTAGTACCTCCCCTGCTATTGTGTACTCTTCTCCTGGGTTTTTGTTTTCCAGGTGCATTACTTGCACTTCTTTGCACTGAATCTAAGTTGCCATATGTCTGACCATTCCTTCAACCTTGACAAGTCCCTTCTCATTCTTTCTACCACCCCTTGTGTATCAACTCTGTTACAGATCTTTGTGTCATCTGCAAGGAGGCATACCTTTCCCTCCAGACCCTCTGCAATGTCACCTATAAAGATGTTAAAGAGGGCTGGACCCAGTACTGAGTCCTAAGGTACTCCACTAGTAACCCCCCTTTCTTCAGAATGTGTTCCATTCACTATTACCTTCTGTGTCCTATTGTGCAGCCAGTTTGCTACCTAGGCTACCATGCTGGAACCCACTCCCAGGCTGGCCAACTTGATTATTAGTCTTTTGTGCAGGACTGTGTCAAATGCCTTGCTAAAGTCTATATCCACAGCCCCTCCCTGGTCTATTACTTTGGTCACCCAGTCAAAGAAATCAATTAGATTCATCTGACATGACCTTCCTGCTGTAAATCCATGCTGCCTTGGGTCCTGTGCCATGCTGGCCTCTAGGTACTCAACAATTCTTTCTTTCAGAAGTGATTCCATCATTTTCCCTACCACTGAGGTCAAACTTACAGGTCTGTAGTTTCCTGCTTCTGCCTTGTTCCCACTTTTGTGAAGAGGAATCACATCTGCCCTCCTCCAGTCTTCAGGTACCACACCATCCTCCCATGATTTGTTAAAAAGTGTGGTCAGTGGTGTCACTAGGTCCTCCCTTAGTTCTTTTAGGATTCTGGGGTGAATCCCATCAGGCCCCATTGCTTTGTCCCCCTTGAGTTTTAAGAGTTCTTTCAGGACTCTTTCTTCTGTAAATGGACTGGTGTCAACCCCCCTACCCAGAGTGCTTCTATTGTCTGGTTTAGGTAACTTCTCCTCATCTTCTTTTGTGAATACTTAGCAAAAGTATTCATTCAGTATCTCTGCCTTCTCACGGTCTCCCTCTGCCCACCTCCCTTCTCCTTTATTAATCTTCACTATTCCTCCCTTAACCTTTCTATTCTCCCTAATGTACCTATAAAAGGTTTTATCCCTCTTCTTAACTGAGTTGGCTATTTTTTCCTGGGTTGGGGCCTTTGCTATTCTGACTGCCTTCCCTACTTCCTTCTGCTTTAATTGATAGAGTTCCCTTTAATTGACACAGTAATATCAGAATATCTAAGAAATTGCACACAAATCATTAGATATAATGCAAGGGATGGTTTAAGGGCCGAAAATTCAGATGGACTTGTTCTGACTCCTGTTTCATCTTGTTTATCTTCCTTGGATCCACTTGCATTGCAGAAAACTTTGAAAATAATTTCATAGAACATAGATGGCTTGGGAACAATGTTATTAGATTATGAATGTATGGGACATTCTTAGAACATGAACTAATTCTTCTACAGGAAACTTGATAGTTGTGTGATCCTCCTAGACTTTCTGGATAAGACATTTTCATGGTTACTTCTCTAAAATCTTTCAAGTGTGGGCACTCATCACTTTATTTACTCACTTCAACCATGTTGAATAAAGGCATTAAAGCCATAAGCTTAAACTAGGGACACAATTACCTCTTAGTTGTTAAATTAAATAGGCTTAATAGTAAACTGATTATCAAGAATATTTACATGCCTCCAAAATCAAGCCAACAAGGATGTTACAAAAAGAACAAAGGGCTTTAGCTTTTGGACCAACAAGTCCTTCTTCAGAAGCCTCATTCTGGAGATTTCAACTTTTTGCATTTCATTGATTTTGGAATCTGAATTAAATAATAAAGGGGAAAATGCTCTGCAGCAATTATTTACAGTGTTTAATCCTAGGCTCACATTTTTAGAAATAGCAATGATAAGAAACCAAAGGATCATGGTAGTAAATTTAATAACAGCTCATGACTCATTGAGTATTCTATTTTGAATGGTAGACCTCAGGTTACCCTTTTGGGGTATGTACATTTAATGGAAGAAATAGAGCTTCTCTGATTAATTTAGTTGATATAAACCTGAACCAATTAGGCAGTGTTAGCTATTTGAAAGTGTCAATTCTTGCAGAATCATCACACTTCCCGCTTATCACAACACTATATTACAATCTTTCTTCTCATACCAATGATCATGTTAGTACAGATAAGATTCAGTGTGTAAATAAATGAAGAATAAAAGACACCCCATAACATGGAAAGAATCAATTTTGTCCTAAATTGAGATTATTTTGTGCAGTTGAAAGATCATGTAATACAGTAAAACTCACCCAATGGACTCTCCAATGAATTTGTGCCTTTGAATGTGCCAATTGTATCTATCTTGCACGTAGTGAAGAAAGGAAAGAGACTGGTCCTTTCTTTGCTTAATAAGACTTTTTATGCAACAGGTGTCTGAATAAATCTGCACTGATAAATCCATTTAGCTGTGCTACTATGTATATAAATTTATTTATCCACATAGTAACTACATCATCACCCATTTATCCACACAGTAACTACATCAGTAGCTCATTTATCTATGCAGTTCTCTTCAGAATTCATTTAGAATGTTCGGCCTCAGAAGCAGTACTAACCATATTTAAATGTGAATAACTTAAAAATGAAAAAAGATAACATGGTACTGTGAGCACTAACATTGTTCAGCACAAAATTATCTACAAAGTGAATAAAGTTTCATTGATATAAACCCTGTATATTGTATATGATTAGCAAGAAAACAGAAGGAAATGTAATGTTTTGTTCACTTTTTTGACAAACAAATATGAATAACTTTAAAACAAAAAATGATAGCATGGTACTGTAAGCACGAAAAATGTTCAGCTCAAAAATATCTACAAAATGAGTGGTGTTTCATTTATAGATACCATTTTTTTTTATAATTAACAAAAAACAGCATAAAATTCAATTTTCTTTTCCTTTTTTGACAAATTATTTACACCTACCAAAATCAAAATGTTCACACAACATCTAAACCTGTTGCATAAATGGAATATGCAATGGTTCAGTGTGTGATAATGCATTTATTTTGTACAGTTTCCAGTGACCTCTCATAACTCTCACTCATGTCTTTGGCACTCGTGAGGTTACTTGAGGTCACTGTAAACTGTACAAGATAATTGCATTATCACACACTTAACCACTGCATATCCCATATTAGAATGGCAAAAAGAAACAAAAAAAATTTGTGAGATTGGCCAAATAAAATAAAACTGTATGTAATATCAGAAGGCTAAACCAGGAAAGGAAAAACTACAGAAAGGTTCTAGAGGAGGAGAAAACAAAACACCAAAAAGGCCTATGGGAAAGATTAAGGCTGTCTGTTTTTAATAAAAGTATGATTACTTTTTGAGCACTGCTAGCATATGGATATGATTCATACAGTGCAAGAGTTGATGCCAATATTAAACCACATCAGTGGGAATTTTTATAAAATGTTATATTTTATTTCTGAGAAGGAAGTCAGTGAGTCTGTGACCCATATCTTAAATCTCTTTTATGCCCATTATTGACCCTGATCACATTATGTTTTTAACACATGGAAATGCATCTTGCTGTTATGGATGTGAAATCAAGTATCTCCCCTAGTCCTGACTCCACAGTTACGGATCTTTACAAGGCTAATTTTCATTGGTGTCAGCCTATATTATAGTTTTTATTAAATTCAATAATTAAGTATCAAACAGTTCCTGATTTTGGGAGCAGGGAATATCATTTACCGTAGGCTCAATTTTCAAAGCCCTGAGAAGGCTGCAAGTTCCTGGTGCATTGATCATTTTGCACATGGTGCTTTTGGCATTCTTCCAGGATTTTCAATCCTAAGTGACAAATGCCACAAGTTAGACCAGCTTTTCCCAGGTCTAACTTACACCATTTTCGGGACCCATTTTACAGGACCTGCACCAAATCTTTGGCACAAGCTGACTTAAACTGAGGAAACTCTTGCAGCTGTACCTGATGTACTAAAAGCTATTGGGCACAGCTGGACCAAAAAATGGGTGACACAGGGCTTGATGCAAGCCCAGTATCACCCTTTGAAAATAAAGTTGCCTATCTTTAAGAAAGGAGATTAAAAAAATCCAACTATGTATAGGTCATCAATCTAATTGATGCAACTCAGAAGGTCTTTTGTAGGATGTTATTGAAGCATGGATAGAGGAAAAGGGATTATTGGATGAAAGCCAAAATGGCTTCAAAATGGGCCATCTCACAACACAACAGAGAATGGTGCTTAACCACCTAATTCACAAATATGTTAAAATTAATGGTAGTAAATGGTATTGTTGCTTTGTTAACTTGAGTGCTGCTTTTTATTTATTTAGCTTTTGTTGACTGGGTATGGTACTCTAGCCATACATATGCCTATTATCAGGAATAACCTGGGAGAGTACAGTACAACATTTTGGACACATTTGGAAAGCACAGTACAACATTTTGGACAAATTTATAAAGGCAACAAGCAATGTAACAAGAATAATACAGTATTAAATGTAACCTAGGGCAACCAAAGAGCAAGCAGAGGGTAGACATTATCAATATGAGTAAACTCACAGGATTAGGACAATACATAATTACGTGGAGAAAAAACACTATCAGTGCAAAGGTTGTGAGCAGGGAAAGAAAAACATATGTGCTTTTGTGAGAAGATATTGGAGAGAGTGCTTAGTTGGGGCAGGAAAGGAACAGAAGGTGGGAAGTGGGGAAATGGGGCAGACAGGAAGTATGACGGGGATAATTGCGGGGTGTTGAGATGGTTATGGACATGCACATATTGAGGGATGTAGCAGGAAGGGGTAGAGCTGCCTTTTGAAGGTGTTAGGTTCTACGCAGGAACATACATCAGTAAGGAGGCTGTTCCACTGAGTAGGGGCTACAGAGGAGAAGGTCATAGTGCCATATTTGGTTTTAGATCTGGGGATGCGTAGTTGCCCAACTCCAGATGACCTAAGGATGTAGTGGTTTATGTTGGCCGACAGAAGGGTGACTCGTGAGGGTGGATTCTGTGTGGCTAGGATGTTGTGTACAACATTTACTAGAGAGGAGTCAAGCATTGGCACCCACCTTTATTCAATTTACATTTAAGCAAGATATTGATGTCACTTAAAAATCCAGATTATCACATGTCTAAAGATAAGATAACATTGACAAATTTATTAGATTTATAGAGATGATTTGGTGTTACTTTTAATGTCTCTATTGGTGCTTCAGAGGCAATAGGAAAAATTATTTCATATGTGCACTCAAAACACACTACAAATAAACAAGACTAAAACTGAGCTTGTAATTTTTGGATCAAATTAGAAACTAGACAAGAAATTATTCATAGACAAGAAACCAATAACAGCAGCCACTTATGATTACCTTGAAGGATATTGTCATCAATTAAAAGGACAGATCACATTGCATACTGTATTATGAACCAAAATGCAGAAAGCAGTACGTGCTCTTAAAAGATTTAATTACAAATATGTGGGCTCATATATAGAAGGCTCACCATTGGTAGTCAATGCAAAGGTAAAGTTAGCAATCCCATGTGCAACTGACATGTGGGCTAATGTGATTCAACTCACTTGTAAAAACTGTTAAAATATATAGCTATCTTCTTCAGCATCCTAACTGTATACTGTTATTTATATTGTGGGTAGAATAGGGGAAATGTGCATTAAATACCCTTAAACATTAAAGAATCACAATTTTTCAACTGTATTTATTCATACTACTGGATAACCGATATCGAATAAATTGTCTGGAGGAGCAGTAAGATTACTCAACTAAGGGTTTTGACTATCCATATATCAAATTCATATACTTTATTATGCAGGCCCGAGACACCTTTTGCTTGACCTTTATCTAAGACTCACATCTGAAATTGTATCCATGAGTAAACCAGGATATAGGGATATTTCAATACAGAATGACATGGAAAATCTAACCATATTGAAAGCTCATAAGTGGTATTGTAGCATTAATGTACAGTTTGGAAAACAACAATTCTTGAAATTAATCCCAAAGAAAGGAAAATCAAAACAAGACACAGACTAGAACTTTATACTAGCAATTCTTAATATTTTTGATAAAAAAGGGATAATGCAGAGTTCCCAGATTGTACTTGCTCACTTGGTGAGGATGACTACCCAAATAATTTTGTCTTCAGGAACCCATTTTACAGAAAAAAGAAGGGGAAAAACACTTGCTTCAGTAATCAGAGAGATGCCTAAATCTTCTGGTGAATTATTTGTGGTTTTGTTGAATTGCTATTCCTTCTTTTCACTTTCACTATTAACTAAAATATCTGCTTGCTGTCAAATTATGGTGGGGTAGGGATGTTTCATGGTTAGTATTTTACAGTGTCTACTGATGTTATCTTTCTTTTCCAAGATTATCAGCGCTGCGTGGAGGAATATAGGTAATACGGTTCGAATCTCTGTATATCTGATTTCATGTTACACAACTTTTTATTGTCTAGCATTTACTACCAGATAACTTTGATCTAACTTTACTAGTTTCATATTATAGAACTGCAATATCATAATTATGTTATGATTATCCTTGTTATCATGAACATATTTTCTGTATGTCTAAGGAACTTCACATTTTTGGTCTCATTTACCTCTGCAATCAAAATTTAACAATAGAAGAAATGATTATAATAATAATAAAAAAGCTTTATTTTTATGGTGCCTTTCAAACACCAAGGCGCCATACAACATTTAAAATAAATCATACAGCTCAGTGTCTTTACAATATAAAACATCAACTGAACATACAATACAACTGAATAAGAACCTAACTGCCAAAAGCTTGCATCCATAAATACATTTTCAAATCCTGTTTAAATCCCTCCACGGTCGCCCACTCCAGTAACCAACGGGGTAGAGAATTCCAGAAGGTGGGGGCCGTAAACATACATGCCTGGGCCACTGGAGATTTTAAACATACCCTCAGGATCTCTAGCAACCCCTCGTCAGCTGAGCAGAGTGATTGCCCAGAGCGGTAGGGAACCAGGAGCTCTTTCAAGTAGTCTGGACCCAGACCATGTAGGACTTTAAAAGTCAGAAGACCGACTTTAAAGGTGATCCACCACTGCACAGGCAGCCAGTGTTGTCGGCACAGCACTGGCAGTATATGACTGGACCAAGAGGTTCCTCTAAAAAGCCAGGCTGCAGTGTTCTGCACCAGCTGCAGGTGGCAGATTTCCACCCCAGGTAGCCCTAGGTAAAGCGAGTTGCAATAGTCCAAATGCGAGGACACAAAGGCATGGACCAGCGTAGGAAGATTGCCAGACAGAACAAGGTGCTTAATCCTGGAGATATTCCTCAGATGATAAAAAGAGGATTTGATGACAGAAGATACTTGCGAATACAGATTAAGCCCTGCATCAAAAATTACCCCCAGGTTCCACTCCTGTTCAGAGGTCAGGAGTGATCCACCCCCAAGATATACCCGAGGGCAAACCGACCCCCAAACCCTGTCCGGCGTGCTGGATCCACAACCAGCAGCTCAGTCTTATCCGAGTTCAACTTCTGCCAACTCCAGTCCATCCACTTCTGGATTTCAGTGAGGCAGTTATTAAAGACCAAGAGAGCTCCATTCTGGTCAGGTGCAAAAGAAAGGTAGAGCTGGGTATCTTCAGCATAGCAGTAAAACCTCAGCCCATACCTTCTTACAATGTCTCTGAGGGGAAGCATATAGACTGCGAACAACAATGGGGACAATACTGTACCCTGAGGGACTCCACAAGACAGAGGAACTGAGTCTGAGGAATAAACCCCAGACACTGCTGTCTGTATTCTCCTGGTGAGGTGTGATGTAAACCACCTGAGGACTACACCAGATAATCCACAGATGAACCTCATACGGTTAAGCAGTATCCCATGATCCACAGTGTTAAATGCTGATGAGAGATCAAGAAAAACCAAGATGGAATGGCTCTTCCTATCTCTAGCCATCAAGAGATCATTGAGCACCCGAACCAGTGCTGTCTCCGTACTATGCCTCTTTTGAAAACCGGATTGGAGGGGTTCATAGATGTCATGAATGGTCAAATGGTTCTCCAACTGTATGGTGACTACTTTCTCAATCATCTTCCCTTATTGTCCTATTTTAGTCATTTGACAGACTGCACTTTTATTTATTAATTTATTTTATTTTCTATACCAATCTTGGATACCGTAATTTACTTGTCTAAAATTTTGTATTGTATGTTTCTTTTTATCATGTTGGCTTACCTGAATGATTAGCTAAAAACCTCGAAACCTTGAACTGTCCCTAAATATTATGTTTTCCAAAGAGTTCCCAAAGTGTTAGCTGCTCTTTAATGTCTTTACCACCTGTTAGGTGCCTGATTGTCTGCAGTGGGATCTGCCTCTCCGTCTTTTAGGTCTTGAATGGTCTGTCCTCCATCTGTCCTGAGGTTATTGTTGTACTGACCAGCACTTGAGGAATTCTGACATCCTACTGGGCTCTATGTTGGTCCATTCTAACTCTTGAATTTTAGGGTAGTAGTACTGAATCTGAAGTGACCTCCTTGGCTGCTATAGCTGTCCTCATGTTTGGATTGTCACCTACTCCTTCAGGAATATCTCTTTATTTACTGCTACCATATACAGTACATAGTAATCACGCCCTTAGCTGAAACTAATCTGGATATTCTTATGCTTTTTATACCTTTCATGGAATTGGGCCCTCTACTATGCTTCCCCAGTACCCATACCTAGTACTCTGCCCTTGTTCCATACCCTATAAGTCAGGGCATGTCATGGCATTCCAACTCCGATACTAACTTTCACTGTTGATTATTGGGAGAAGAATACACAGAAAAAACACAATTCAGGTACAATAAACTGCTGCATAGTTCTTTTGACAGGTTAAATCAAAATGACACAAATATGGCTTTGCTGTCAGGATAGCAAAGTCTTCACAGTCTTATTCAGAATAGTAGTTTCTTATGAAAAAGTTATCTTTAAATGGTAAAAAAAACTTTCTACATACTGTTTGGTTGACACTGTTGGCTTAGTAGCCTTAGTTAAACCCCTGTTTTCTCCACTGTTGGTGCATTCCAATTGAGTCTGTCCCCTGTTTCAAATACCTTGGGGGTATGTCTTGGTAGTCATCATAACTGTTCAGTACACAATGATGCCATTCTCAAGAAATTAAACCCCAAACTAGGTGCCTTCAACATAAACAAATCCTGCCCTCCACTGTCAGTTCTTCAGGAGATTGTTCTTAAAATGATTCTCCTGCTGTTTGACTATGTGGATGTGGTCTACGGTGGTGCCTCCAAATCTACCCTAGCCAGACTGAACCCTAACTTTCACTGTTTCTGTTACTTTGATTCTGGTTCTCCATCTCTTACTTACCACTGTTCACCTGTATCAATTTCTTGCCCTTCCTTCCCTATCTTCCCAGCTGCTATCCCACTGTTCCTCTGTTCTCTCCAAGAACTTGTTTGCATTTCTTTCCTCCTACCTATCTGACCTTCTTTCCTCTTCTACTCCCCCTCCTTCTCCCTCCACTCTTCTAGTTCTCATTTTTGTAATATCCCCCATTTTTGTAAGTCTACTGGTCAGTCCACTTTCTCAGTACAGTTGCCTTCTCTCTGGAACTTTCTCCGCCCTCCTCCCTTAGGATTGCTCCCTCTTACCTTGCCATTAAGCCACTGCTGTGGTCCCATTTCACCTCTGCTTGCACCTGTTCTCACTCTTTGTGCACCTGATCCAGACTCAGTTCTGCTTTCACCACCAGCAATAGTCCCATGACTTCTGCTTGTTGAACTTTGCAAGTTCTATACTTTTGCACACATCTGTTCTGGATTATTTTTTCTCCCAACTCTTTTGTAGGGGCACATTCTGTTGTAATTTATTATGTTGTTTGATATGGTTCCATACCACTATTGCAGGGAGTAGGCTTCATGTATTTCATCTGGTTGTCTGCAATGTTCCCTCTAATTGTTAGTCTCTGTAGGTGGGTGACTGATATGTGTGTGCGGCACTTTGTGCAAAAAAATTTATTCATGTGCGCAAATTGGGTGGCCCAAACAAGTGATATATTTTATTGCTAATAAACAGTAGAAAACATAACCAAACACTCAAATACTCAATGCAAAGTATAAATATACATTCTGACACAGTCCGAAGCTTGGATGTGCATTGTGCACCATAACAGTATGAACTGGAAACATGTGTAAACTACGTACATTTTAAAGAGTCTTGCATGGCATCTAAAAGAGGTGCTGCTGTTGATGCATTGTTAAGAAATCAACATTTACTGTTTTTCTCTCCTGTCTTTCCCATTCTTCCAGTGGATGTATATTTTATTAAGATCCATTTTCCACCAGATGCTAAAAACAATTTTGTTTGCATCAGCATATCTAAATGGCTTTCTTCTGAGCAGTTTCTTTGTTTGCTCTTAATGCAGTTCATGAGGCTGAAGTCTCTTTCACAGTCAGCACTAGAAGCTTGGAATGTAGTAGTAGTAGTACAATTTATTGTTCAGCATAAAGCAGTTACAATACACTAAAATCAGGACAAAATACATAGTAAATATAAATAGACAATAAATAAATTAACAAGGAACTTAAATATCTTTACAGTGCAATTCAATTTAACAGTATCCCTTGAGTACCTTTTCACACAGAAAACCTCCACAGGACTTCAAGTACCCCTAATAAACTTTACAAATGAGTTGAAATAAAAAATCTTGCAAAGATCTCTACCATGTTCTTCTCTTTCATAGTAAACAAATATTCCAAAAGATCCCCCAGGGGGAGGCTGAGATCCCCTAACAATCCACCCAGTAGTTTTTTCCTAGTTGATTCATACCTAGGACACAAGAGTACCACATGTTTGAGATCCTCTATGGTCCCAGCTCCACATTTACAATGTGGAGAAAGTACCCCCTCTCTTTTTTGTCTGAAATGAGTGCATTTAGCATTATAGTTTTCAGTTCTGAACATTGTATAGATTCTCCTTTGTTTAGGACAGGTTAAAAAAGAGAGATAGGGCTCATACCCCCATTAAATACTTACTTTTTTATAAAACCCATATAGCTTAAGCTTGGAGAGTTGAACATAGCAAGAATTTATGTCTAAGTCAATAAGCCTCAATCTGACATTCTGTCTAATCTCCTCAAATGGTATTGTGTAAATTTTATATAAGAGGTGGCCCAATCCTGTTGGCATTATTGTTTCCTTAATAAGTTGAATAAAGGGATGTACATATCCCATGCTGGCCAATTTGATGGCTTCCTCTACACACATGGGATATCTTTGTTGGGGCAAAACAAAATGTTTCAACAGAAAGAGAATCTGTCTTTCACAGATGAGAGAAGTCAAGGAACGTTGTCCTAACTCCAAGGCAAGAATACAGCATGGAGTTCCATTTAGCAATATTAAGATGTGTCTATACAGTTTATTCAGAACTATTTCTAATTCTCTAACCTTAGTATAACCCCAGATTTTAGAGGCATATGACATGCTCGTTCTTATTTTGGCATTAACAACTCTTAATGCTCCTCTGACCAATGACATCCCCATCTTGCTGTTAAATATTTTTAGGGCATTTACCGAAGATCCCATTTTAAATCGAATAGCCTCCAAATGTTTGGTTCAAGATAGGCTATAGGCAAAACAGGCACCTAAATAGTCATAACACTTAACAGTGTCTATATGGTTATTGTTTAGCCTAAAGCCTACCGTATTCTTGGATTGAGAGCCAAAAACTACAGTGTAGGTCTTGCCGAGATTAACATTTAGTTTTCTTTGAGAACAGAGAGCTTCAAAGAGAGCTAATTTTCTTTTAAGACCTGGGACTGAAGTAGAGAACAAGACTAAATCATCTGCATTTGCTAAACATTCAATCCTTCGATAATTAACTTTTGGAGTATAAAAATCTGGGTTACCAAGCTGATCCAAGACTGTAGTAATGTAGATGTTAAAGAGAGTGGGGGACAAAATACACCCCTGTCTGACCCCCACATTTGTCTCAAATCTATCAGTTAGATGACCATACTGAATATACTGGACCCTTGCCCACATATTTTCATACGGTCTAATAATAACATCAAGAAGTGAGGTCTCCAACTTCAGAGCCCTTAATGTACTGTAGCCCAAATGATTTTTCTACTAATGCTGTTGAAGGCTGAGGAGAAGTCCACAAAACAGCAATATAATCAGTTTTTTCTCACTTTAGTGTACTTCCAGATCAGGTGCTGAAGCACATAACAGTGTTGTACTGTAGAATGGTCCTTCTGGAAACTGTTCTGTGCCTCATTCAATACTGAGTTCTCCTATACTCATGACAGCAATCTGCCCAAAATTATCCTGGAGAAAATCTTCTGTGAAACATCTATCAGACTAATAGGCCTATACATCCCTGGGTCATTTGGATCCTCTTTTTTAAAAATTGGGAAGATAACACTACCTGCCCAACTGGTAGGGCAAGAGTACCCCTGAACCAGGCCATTAAACAGCAAAAGAAGAAAAGGAATCCACCAATTGGGAAAAACCTTCTAGAGATCATCTAGGACCTCATCCAGCCCTGGTGCTTTATTTGCCTTAAGCCCAATCAGTGCCATCCAGATTTCATTCTCTGTGATCAATGTAGGTCTTGGAAAAATTTCATCCTCCTGTATTTTGAAAGCATCAGGTGTCTCCTGCTCTTCATGAGAATAATAGAGTTTGGAGAAATGAGATGCCCAAACTTCAGGTGTAATATAGGCTTCAATCCTATTGGAATATCTATTAAATCCCTGTGCAACAATATTCCAAAATCGCCTTCCATCCCTATCCAAAACAGCCTGCCTCAGTTTTTCCCAAAGTCCCTGAGTATGTTTATGTCTCTCCCGTTTGAGAATTTTCCTATATTTTTCTCTTTCAGTCTTTTGCAATTTAAAATCTGCTGCAGACTTATTTCTTTTCTTCTTATGCTGTCTTAGTTTTTCTCCAAACTCTTTCTTTGCCTGTAGGCATACCAAATTAAACCAAGACTTTTTATAGCAGGACCTAGGATGGTATGTTGTTTTACATCTAGGTCCAAGTAAAGAATGAACAGTTTCTCGTCTCCAAAATATTAAAGGCCTTACTTTTGTTCAGGACCAACTCATGAATATCACCTAAGACTCCTGTACTAAGAATTTCTGTGAAATTAGCTTGATGAATCAGCCCCCATCTAATCCTTCTCTTGTTTATGACTTCCAGACTCTCTTCCTGTTGTGCCTCACTCTTTAAAGTCCCAAAACGGCATTTGATGTTAATTACAATGGCACAGTGTGCTGATTCCAACCTATCCATGAGCTCTAACTTTTGGATCAGCTTTACTGCTTCCAAATTGGTCCAAATCTGATCAGGGGTTGGAGTGCCAGTAGGTCCTCTACACGTTAAGGATCCAACTAGATCTCCCTGAGTTCTCCCATTTAAAATACACATATTTCTACTGGCCAAGCCTGCTAGCAATTCCCTACCTTTGAGGTTAGGTTTTAGATCCTGAGCAGTCCTAGTATATGAGATATTTGGATTAATTATAGATATTGTATGGATCATATCTGAATATACATCCTCCAAGAAACGAGAAGGAATTCTGGCATTAAAGTCTCCCAAAATAATTATAGGACAAGATATACTCTTATCTGACAATTTGCCAAGTGCCATTTTCAGATCCTGTATGAAAAGGTCAGCGGAATCAGTAGCTCTATTGCGAGGGGAAACATATATATTGCAGAGAATGATCTTTTCTTGTCCCTTGCTAATCATTAGAGCCAAAATACCCTCTGACTTAGTAGAAATGTTAGTGATCTGAAAATTTAGCAAAGTTTTGATAAAAAAGGAAATACCCCCTTTAAACCTTCCAAACTTTTTATCTTTAGTTGCTGGCAGAGTAAAGCTAGAATATCCAGCCAATTTGGGAGTTACATTTTCTGTACACCATGTTTCTTGCAGTCCAATAATATCAAAATTATCCAGAAATCTCACTACTTCAGGGTCAGTTATTTTAAGATGGATGCCCTCAATATTCCATGAAAGTATAGAAACGGCATCCACTTCTTGATCCCCAGCTCCCTTATCCAAAACTAGCTGGCATTCAGAGTTCATTTGTTTGATATTATCCACTGGCTGCATTTGTCAGGCTGAATCAGTGACTGTCAGCAGTGAGTAGATATTAGGGTAAATTAGGTTTCCAAAGTCAATCAGGGGGTTATCTGCCTCTAAGATTAATTCTGGTCTATCCTTAGTCTGTGTCAACCAGGAAAAGACTTTGCCCAAATCTAACATGTTAACTAAATGTATTCCCAAACAATCCAGTTTGCTGGCCAGAGAAAGCAAGCTGCTATCTGTATGAGGATTTTTAAATGTAATATCAATCTGTGTTGTGGGCTTAGGATCTCCATATAACTTTATGGACTCCACCATATTTCTGGAGATATGAAATCCTAATGCTCTTTCCAAGAGCAGCAACAAATCTTCCCTAACTTTCCTATGAGAATCCTTGAGTGAAACCTTCCACCCAAAGATAGTTATGATCCTACTCAGCCATACTTCTCTCTGCTTCAGTACATGATCCTCTATCACTCCCAAGATTTTTCTCTGTGCTATCGTATCCTTCTCACTCTGCACCTCCCTATGGAGACTCTCTTCTTGGGAAGGATAAGACTGTGTAGGAACATCTGTAGATGATAGCTTCATGTTTATCTTGGAATGTAGCACATACATCAATAAGTTTAGCCACCATGCTGTATTGCACATTAGTCAAAGCAAAGTGGACCATGTCAGTAAAGGATTTTAATGATCCTCCCTTTATTTTTTCAGCAACTATAAATCTGAAGTCATTGTACTGGCTAACAATTTCTACCTGGTCCACTGATGAAAATAAATAGTCATGATATTTGCTGTACAGTCTCTCAATATTTAATAAACCAGACTCAAAGCTGCAATGTGGCATTGCTGCAAAATCAAAGGCAGATCAGTCAGAAAGTTCACCTGCATGAAATCAGCTGTCCAGATGGTCACATAACAGGCCAATGAATTGCAAAATTGCTGTTGTGCTTACTTCAGCTGTTTGGCTCCAGTAGACAGTTTCACCCAGGTACTGGCTTCTGATCTTTCTTATTTTTGCCCTAACAATCTGCACAGCTTCAACTGTTGTTAGACCACTTTTCTGAAACATCTTGGACAACTCTGCCAACTCCAAAAGTACATAATTTAATACTGTTATGGCAATGTTGTATTCAGGGTTGGACAGCTTCTTAAAGCAGTACTTAGCAATGGGGTCTTTGATGGATGCATGCATAATTGTATGTGATGTCATTTACCCTAGGTATGGTTTTCGACGACAGTGATGGGTATTGTCAAGCTCAGTGGGGATTTTAAAATGTATTTTCACAATGTAGTGAGTGAGTCAGTGTGATATGAGAGAGGAGATGCATTTAGGAGACTGTATTTCTCTTCCGCTCCAGATCCATACTAAGTGCAGTCTGAATTTATGAAATTAAATGAAAAGGAAATTTTTTGCACTGCCATTTCTTGCTGTCTATTTTAGAATTACTTTGTTCAGTAAGTGAAGTGAGAGTGAGATGTCTGGTTTGTTAACTGCTGGCTTGTTAAAGTTAATGGGTTGTGGCCTTGAGGGTGGGCATACAATGTTTCTTTCCCATTCACTTTCATGTCCTGCTGTCCGAGTCTTAAATCTGAGTGATGACTGTTGTCACTACTTTATGAACATGAGGATCCCTGTCAGCTGCTTTGTGCGCTACTAATGAAGCAGTGTGCAGGTTATTTCTGACTGCTGTGCGGGCGCACATGTGCACACCTTAGGGGGAACATAGGTTGTCTGTAGCATTATGTAGTCCTTATGCCAACTGCTGAATTACTGTTCTCCCTTGTTCTCTTCCCCTGGATAATGCCCAGAAATGTCCCTCAGGTCAGTGTGCCTTTCCCAGTCACCAATTTTCAAATAATAAATGAATATATTTCTAGACATCATGTGACAAGTCATTAAAGTTAATTCTATTAAAACCCCTTTATAAGATGTACTGAGTTGATGAATTCACAGCTCAAGGTTTACTTAGAGGCTTGAGTTAAGTCTTCTGTCTGCAGCTCTGAAGCATGTCTACTCTGCTCAGCTTCCACTTATGATCTGTACTGTGTCCCTCTTTAGTTCCCGATGGCCTCATTTATAATCCACCTATAGGTCATGTGAAATATCAATTTACTAAAATTAAGCCTAATACTTTCTAAAATACTTTGGAAACACAGGCAAATATCAGCTGCAATAGCATTTAATTTCTGTAGTGTGAAAAATAAATTTTAAACTGAACATCTCCTTAATCAAATGAAAAATAAAGAAAACCTCTCTAAATGAGGTCCAAAACCCTGCCATTGGCTCCTTCCAAGTTTCTACTCCTGTGTTGTCTTGCCTATAAAAACAAGGAAGGAAGGGAGGGCTAGTAAGCACCCTTAGGAACCCTTAGCAAGTACTTTTTTTTCAGTTGTTTAACCAGGAGTAGCACATTAAGCTGAAAGCTCCTTTACAGGAGCAACCTGGGAGCACAGGGAAGTAACTTGCTTAGGGTCACACAGTATGTAAGTGGAAGCTGTGGGATTCAAACCCAGGTCTGGTCTGCTGGTTGTCACCAGATTTACAGCTCAGAGCCTTAAATCACTGTGCTGTACTGCCTCCTACTTAACTGGTAAGTTCAATGAATTTAGAATTTTTTAAACTCTGCTAGCCACTTCGATATTTTAACATTTGTCTAATTCCCTGAAAAATTGCCTGATAAAACATATTCTAAAATTGTATGTTTAAATACTAAAATTACCATTAGCTTTGATATAGTCTGCATACTAGTTAGAATAATTAAAAGGTATAGATTTACACTGTGATTTTATTTGTTATAAGTTGCCTTGATTATGGTTTGGTGATTGTTGTTACTGTCATGAATTTATGATCATGATCATGATATCAAAAATTTAATTTTTTTTAGACAGTGGATTAAACACATATAAACTGGTTATTTACAGCAGTAGTTATCTGAAAGCTTCCTACCACGAGGTACCTTGAGGTACCACTGAGACAATTTGCACTGACTGTAATGTGATCTTCCTCATTCTTATTTATTTATTAAATTTTGTTAACCGGGTAGGCCCACTGAGCCACGAAGGTCCCTTTTTCAGGGTCACCCAGAATTAGTTACATATAACAAGGCATATACATTCAAGTAGTACATTTCAGGACATATCATACAGGATTACAAAGACAGTATACAGTTTTCACAGTAAAGAGAAGTTATTTACAACAAGGTTACGCAGTTCAACAATAGCACCTGAACGCAATCACAAGCTTGAGAGAAAAGGGTGATAGATTTGGGCAATAACCATTGCAAGAATCCTCAGAACTGATTGTAAGGTAATAGCCGGGGGGGTGGGAATGAAGGGACGATGGTGAAAATGCTAAGCTAGTCTTTGGAACAGGAACAGAGAATGGAGTTTAGTAGGTGCTCATGTAGTCCTTTCCAGAATTTCATTAGAGAGGTCGCGTCCTGTAAGTGATCAGAGAGCTTATTCCACAGTATGGGGGCAGCATGGGCATAGGATTTGCTGCCACCTGTGGAGCTGATGCTGGGTACTTCCAGGAGTTTTTTGTCTGTGGTGCAGAGGGGACTGCTGGATAGCTTTGGAACTAGTAGCCCAGCTAGCCCCTGCAGGAGAGTGGTCATCAAGAAGCATATATGTGCTACTTAGTAGGGGGTACTGACGTCTGTGGCTGAAGGAAGGCCACTTGAGTGAGGCAAGGACATCGCAATGGTGGTTCCTTGGGTAAGATCTTGTGGCAAAGTGGGCTATTTTGTGATACAGGGTTTGCAGTCTACAATGGTCCTGTTTTGCCATGCCATGTAGGATAGGGACAGCATAGGTTAGGGTCAGGAGGAGGATAGTCTTTGCAATCGCCAATGTAGTCTCTGGTATCATGTTAGCACTTACAGTAGGCGGTAGAGCAGGCCACGATTTTGGTATATGTTTCTTCTTACTAGGTCCACATAGGATTTTAGAAAGAGCTCCTGATCTAACACAAGGTCAAGAGATCTGAAGGATTGAACCACTTCAACTCTGGAGCCAGATGCTGTAACAAGTGGGAGAAGATGAGTCCAGTCAGGACCTAGGGAACTAGATCCAAACAGGAGTGCTTTTGTTTTTTTGGGGTGTTGAGGACCAGATGATTTTCCATTTGCCAAGCTTCAACCTTGGCAAAGTCAGACTGGAGATGGGGCCCTAGTTCATCCAAGTGAGTAGTACTTCTGTAAAGTACTGCGTCATCAATGTACTGCACCACTGAGCTGCTCCCACAGTGGTAGCTGAGGTCATTGACAAACAGAGAGAACAAGAGTGAATCAAAAATTAAACCTTGCAGAACCCTCTCATTTATAGGGAGTATTCCAGAGGTCGAACCTCTCCACTTGACCTGTTGGGAGTGGCCAGACAGTTAGTTGCTGATCCATTTCAGGGAGTGTTGATCAAATCCAAGCCTTCTCAGCTTTGTTAGCAGAAGGTGGTGATCTACCAGATCAAAGGCCTTTGTCAGGTCCAGGAAGACTGCCCTGTAGGGGTGCCTTTGTCCAGAGCAGTGAGGACATCAGAGGTGAACCTGATGAGCACAGTGTCAGTCCCCTGTTTTTGTCTGAAACCATGTTGGATGGGGGCCAGGAGTAGATTTGCTTCCAGGTAGTCCCTAAGTTTGCAGTACACTAGCCACTCTAGGATTTTTGTCAGGGGAGCAGAGGAGAGAGAGATGGGCCTGTAGTTACCTATTGTCAAGGCCCCTAGAATTCTGCGGCCGCAGAATTTTGTGCAGAACTTGCAATCTACCGCAGAACTTCTGCGGTGCCACAGAATTCACTCTTCTTGGTGATTTTTTATTAATATTTCTGTTTATCCATAGAATCTGGTTCCTGTCCCCTCTTTTTATATCCAAACCCCCTATATGCTGAGAATGTGATGTTATCTTTGCTATAACATCATACATTAGCTAATGAAATGGCTACACTCTGCAACAGAAATGAACAGTCACTTATCTACCACAGCTCCCACTGCCAGAGATGGTGGCACAGCACATCAGGCATGGTGATATTTGCTCAACCTGCACTACAGCCTAATACAATTTTCAGTCTTAAATTATTGCACTAGGGCCAACTTAAACTAAACCTTGTCAATAGCACAGACCTGTTAAGTCCATACCTCACTTTGTACAAACCTATGTGTGCCTATAAGGTATAGAGACACCATCTGAAATGAATAACTGGTAAAATGAATTTAACTGTCATTTTTAAGAAAAATAAAGTAATTATGCCCCGAAAAGTGGAATATAATAATGTGTAGACCTGTTGAAAGAATAGACCTGTTAAATAAATAATTGTCCTGTACGCATTTTTGTCAGGGTTATTGATTACATATTGTCATTGGTTGTTAGAATCACCTAAAAGTTATGGAGAAATGTTGTGTGCAGGGACAGCTGTTGGGCCAGAGGGTAGCATACTGTGTTTCCATGCCGGCAACTCAGGTTCAGAGATTAGCTCTGGGAGCTGGCTGGGCAGCACAAGGATTGGTGGAACACATCACTGCTCAGAGCCTGGGAAGGTATGGTGCAGTATTCTGTCACATGGTGGACACATTGTGATGGGTTGGAGAGCTCTATCTCACAATTGGTTCACATGCATGTCATGGCCTGATGGTGTTACACAGTGCATCAGGAAAGCAGATTGACATGAAAATGAGTTTTGCAATAACTCCTCTATTCCATTTCCAGTGGGACCTGTATGAATGAGGATGCAAGTTCATGGAAATAAAAAAAAAAAATTATATATATATTTATATATATATATATATATATACCTGTATATACACACACACACATATACAGTATCTCTGTCTCTCTCACCACACATACACACATACATTTTTATGTATGTTACAGATTGCATATAAATATATAAGTGATACACAGTGGGAACCTCATGAGTGGTGTAGAAAGGATACACAAATATATAAGTGATAGACAGTGGAGACCTCATTAGTGGGATAGATAGCATTCATATAGAAATACCTTATTTATCACATAATATCCTCTCTGCATATGTCGTTTATGCAACAGGCTAGGACCTTAGGGAAAGAGACATTTGTTTTGCTTTTTAGGCATAAAATTATTTTTATAAGTCTGTTATTTTTTGAACTAGTGTTACTGTGCTTTCCACCATCCTGATTGCTATAACCACTGCCATGAAAGTGAAGTCAGGATGACAAGCTGACATTGTGATGTGGTAGTTTGTTAGTGCCGCAGAACTTCCTCAGAAATTACAAATCACCGCCGCAGAAGTTCTGTGGCAAATGGTAGTCTTGCCGCAAAACTTGGTCCCACTGTGCCGCAGAAAAGTAGGGGCCCTGCCTATTGTTTCCCTTGGTCCATCCTTGTGAACTGGAACCACATGGGCTGCTTCCATATTTTGCGGATGGCTCCATCCAGCAAGAACCTATTTATGAGTCAGGTGACAGGTATTGCAATGGTTGGGGCAGCTGCCTTGAGCAGCCTAGGGTCCAGGCTATCTGGTCCCACTTCTCCAGTGGATTTTATGGACAGTAGGAGGGGTAGCACTTCTTTGATGTGTACTGTCATTAGGTGAAAGTGAGGGAGTAGAGGATCCTGCTTTTCAGTATCCACAAGGCTCTGCTTATGGTGTGGTGGGTTTGTTCTATATGTGCCCAGGCCAATGAAAAAACTTTTCAAGGCAGCAACTGCCTCGCTACCTTCTGTTAAGGTTTGACCGTTGCAGATTATGTGGCCCTGCGGTGATTTGTTTGGGCCTTTTATCAGGTAATTGATATGAGACCGGAAGGACTTTGGGTCTGCCAAATTTTGCCAGCTGAACGTTTTTGATGTACTCCCCCTTTGTGGTTTTGTGGCTTTCTTACATTGGTTCCTCAGTGACCTATAGCCAACTAGGTCTTCTGAGAGGGAGGACCACCTGTACTTTTTCCAGGCCTTGTCTCTGCCTTTCATTAGAGATTTCAGCCCCCACATGATCCATCTGTAGCATTGACCTTTAGTGAGTATTCTCCTTAGAGGAGCATCGAGATTAGCCACAGCTGAGAATGTGTGCTGAAAGAATTGTGCAGCTTCATCAACACTGTCTAGCAGTTTGATTGGGGTTCTGTCAAGATTACCCAAACAGCTCTGGAAGGCCTCTGCAGAGAAGCTGGAGAAGTCCCTAGCTTCAATGAGCCTGGGGGGAATCCTTGCAGGCCTGTTTTTTCGAATGCAGAAAGTGGGTGAATGGTCACTCAAGGTATCTGACGTCATGCCAGCTGCTTGGATATTTGTAGGATTTGATGCTAGAATCCAGTCTAGGGTGGAATGTTTCCCAGTTTTTGTATTTTGCCTGGTGATTTCAGTGATGACCTGAGTCAGACTGACTTCAAGGAGCGAGGCCCTGTGCGCTTGTTCAGTGCTAGTTTCCCACCTTAGGTTGAAGTCCCCCAGGATCAGTAGCTCTGTTGGAGCAGTCCCCTCTGGGGTACTTGCTAAGTCCTGAAGCACAGAGTGGGAAAAGTTGGGAGGGTTATATATTCAGCCTATCGTTAAGTATTTTACATGGCCCAGGAAAACTCTGATGAATATTGATTCAATGCCTGAGGAGTTTGGCAGGGGGAGAGTGAACAGAAAAACCTCTAATTAGGAACTTATACAGACGAGGACCCCCTCTCCTTTTGTCCCTCTCTGCTCTTTCTGAAGGTGTCATAGTTAGCTAGTTCTACCTCATGTGTGAGGATGTGAGGCTTCAGCCAGGATTCAGAGATGGCAAGCACATCTGGTTTGTACAAGTCTACCCAGGACTGGACCTCGTGCAACTTTGGTCGCAGGCTGCAGACATTCATATGGGCAACTCTCAGGCACTTAGTGTTGATCCAGACCGGGTCACTAGTGAACCCTATGGTAGAGTTGGCAACTTGGGGTCCAGGATTGGGTTGGACATCACCAGAGCAAATTATCAGCATTAAAGCAATCAAGCTGAGTATTCTTGTTTCAGTGAGGGGTGCTAATTTCACCCTCTTATCACTTTTGCCTGTGAAGATGAGGTAGCAGACTCCCTTGTGAGTAAGCCCATTCAACAGTATCAGGGTTTCCACTGTGGGCATTGCAGGGCAGTCAGTAAGGTATGGGAGATGGCAATCCTGCATGCCACAAAGCAAGTTTGGGTCATGGCAGGCGCTCATTTTTTTATCTACCCAGATGATCGTGAAGGTGTATAGGATGACCAGGACAGGACCGTTGAGTGGTGCCTTTCTTAGGTTGATCCGATTGAGCAGGGGGTCCGTTATGGGAGCTGAGTTGTATTAAGGAGAGGCATGGTGCACCATGCCACAGATCCCAGTATAGTGGCAACAGGACTAGAGTCAGTATGTTGGGGTAGTGGTAGCCCTCAGGCAAGGGTTGGACTTGGTGGTGGGACAGCTCCAGTAAGTATGCCTCCAGTAAGGTTCCTTGTTTGAGACCCTAGTGATACAATGGATAGTCTTTGGAGCATTATTTGTCTAATGTTTGTATATTTCATTCTAGTTGTACAAGACCAGAGTGCTCGCCCAGATAATACAAACCGATTGTACAACACACCAGCTGGACCCTGAGCCAATCGTATACTGTCTGGTACTCAGTGACCATTTCTGGGCATGCAGTGGGTTTACAGATGTATTTCTGGCTGTGCTACAAAGGCGGACTCTAATAGTGGCAACTGATAAGTTGCAAATGGGGAAGTAGGCTGATTGGCTCAGAAACATGTGATCTTGCCTATATAAGGCAGAGTCCACCAAGGGTGGTGGTGTGGGCAGTGGGGCAGCTGATGCATAGCATTAGTGGGGTTCCTCTGGTGCAAGTCAGTGTCTCAGGAGCCTAGCAAAATGGTCAACTTTCGTACCTCATCTCGGGCTTGTGGGCATGCAGTAGAGTATTTCTGGTGAGGGAGGAATCTTCAACCTTAACCTTCACGACCATCCACCCTCGTGGGGGAGCCATCCATTTGAATTACTGTGGAGAAGCAGAGAAAAAATGAGGAATTAAGTAAGGTAAGAGGGGGCTGTGTTTCACCTGGGGGGGAGAGAAAAGGGAGGGGTGTAGGAGCCTGAAGTATCTTTCATTCCTAGGTTGTGACATGAACTGATTTAAAGTGGAGATTTAGATTTAATCTCAAAGGTTTAAAGTTGAGATTTAGATTTTAAGCTCACAGGGTTTGGGCTATTTTTTTTTAAGTATAATACCCTGCAACAGCAGTTCCTCACAGCCTTAACATTCAGAGCACCCTACAAGAGAAGTTTGAATGGGTAGCTGCCTCAGTATACCTAGATATACCTCAGTACTGAGAAACTTTTCTATGACTACCACTGTATGTACATTATGAATATACAGTATCTTGGCATTTTTCAGAATGTCCCAATGAATATTGATTATTCTAGAAGTTGCTATTTGCATGATTAATGATCCCTACTATTGTGTTATAAATCTGTTGCTATACATATGAAATTGATCCAAGAATGTTTCAAGAAAGCTCTTTTCTGATGGAGATGCATGCTAATCTGTATATGTCTCTTTGCCACTGGGGTGTCTTGAAGAGATGGCAGCAGGGTGTTGAACAGTAATGATGATAGCTCAACTTTAGTGCTGTTACATAAGTTTCTTTTTTATGTTAGCCCACTCAGGAGAGTGGGAGTTATGTATTTCTTCTTGAATTAAGCATCAGTGGTAAATGAAGCAAAGCTGCCTCTGTATGGAGTAAAGTATTGCATCCTGTACCACCATCACTCCACTTTCTGATATATTATTTAAATTCCTTAAAGGACATGTTGGCTTTTTAAATGGCCATATACAATTGCTTATGTACCTCTGCATCTCCTTGAGCCAGCTGGGGTGGTATCCTTGGCTGTAGCATTGGTGTACTGACACAAAGGCGAAACCCCATTGGCGAAATCCTCTACAGTGACATTTTCAACAAGTTTTGCAAATGTCACTGTGGAGGACCATCTGGTGAAATGTAGCCCTTTCACTATGTTTCACCCCCCCCTTCATGATAACTCTGACTCAGAGTTAACAATCTTTAGAAGAGGAGGCATGGGGCACAGCCCCCGATAGGAAAACAGACCGAAATTTCACCTGTCGACATCGGGGATGCCTCTATGCCAAATGTCGGCAACATTGTTGTCACACTGGCATATAGGTAAACTGTAGCATTGATGTAAACAATATTCTTGTGAAAATGTTTATTTTCACTATGGTTGTTCTTTGGCCCTTGTCAATATGTAAGATATCCCAACTCTCAAGATAAGGCGCCAAGTCATTTGATAATAATTTCAAGTTGTGGAGAGTGGTTTCTGATATAGATGAAAGTAAGAATATGCCAAGGTACGTAATGTCCTTCTTTTCCCATATCATTCCAGAGCTGTGTATGTTCCCTTGATCACACAATTGATTGGTTGTCAGGAGCCATATGCAAACTAAATATTGATTTATCTATATTTATTTAAAGTCTTGCTGACAGGAACATTTTCTTATGATATCCATTCATTTTGGGATAAGCTTGGTGAAATTAGCAAGTTCCAAATCCATGGAATTTTCATAAACTTCATGAAATTTCACATTTCACACAATGTTTTGGAATTTTCCCAAATTCTTTAGTTGGCCATAGCCTTGTTATAGTTAGAGGTCTGCAATTTGGCATGTACACTGTCTGGTATTGTCCCAAAGAAGTGTGTCAAGCGTCATAACATTTGAATGATGGGCAGAGATGTTATAGGGGCTAAAAATTTGGAAATTTAATATTTATGTGAAAATATCTGAAAATATTTCTATACTTGCAGCTTAGCCACCATAGGAGCTAGATAACTGAAAACTTAGATACATGCTTTCTTGGAAGAGTCATAGAAATTGTTAAATAGAGAAGTAATGGTGTAAGTTTTAGCCATAACCTGCCTCCAAACACAACTTCCCAGGCTCGCTTCCGAACCTGGGTCATCAGCATGACGCTCTGATACTGGACCATTGGGACTGCCTTAAAGCCTAATATTTAAGGTAATTGAACTTAACAACAATGGTGATATTCTGAACTCTTGTTATAAACTTATGGGGCTTAAAATTCAGCAGTTTATGTAATTACAAAATTTCTGAAAGTTTGCAGGCTTATAACTCAGTTATCTTTAAATCTAGAGATCTGGAACTTGACACACGTATGTATGTGCCTTAATAAAGTCACTGTACCAAATGTGGTGCAATTTGGACATGCATATTTAGTTTACATATCTGTATACTGTAATTTTAAAATTTCTGAATGTTTAGAGGCTTTTAACTCAGTCTTCTCTAACAATAAAGATCGGTAGATTGGTACACTCCTGTATGGGCATCAGAAAAGTAATCATTCTAAATTTTGTGTAAAGTAGACAGATACATTTTAAATTAGGCAGAAATAACCAAAATCATAATTTTATCAAAATTTTAAAACTTTTCACTGAAATTTCATGACAGTTTATGAAAGCAAAATCAGCATTTTGTTAGAATTCTACTGGCAGAAGATTAATTTTGTATAGCTCTAGTCTGGAATGGGGTCCATCCAATTGTGTTCCAATATCAGGACATAGTCAGCATAGGCTTTGAGTTTAGAAATGGTTCTGAGTGGTTGAACTCTCTGTATTGTGTTGTCTGTGTCTATTTTCCTGAGTAGTGGTCTGAGACAAATATTGAATGGTGAGAGGGAAAGAGGATGACCTCTCTCTGTCTCCATGTTCTAGCTGAACCTTTCATGTATGGTTGTATATATTACAGACTATATATATATATATATATATATATATATATACACTTTAACACAATAACCAAAATCACAGATGATGGGGGTGGAAAAGCTATTTTTTGCAACATTTCAGGGGACGGGAATACAGCATAGAACAAAAAGGCAGCTTTACAGCACTTGAAGAGATCTGACACCAAAATAACATACCTGCAGAAGGCACACAGTCCCTGGTTCATGTCTAAATTTGGGTCATTGGCTCCATGGATCTGGAGGAACCAATGAGTTGCACTGAGGAGCTACCACTGGAATCAAAGGTCAGAGAGAGACTGGCTATGTACAGCAACTTGAATACAAAGAAGGATGCAGCCATATGTGATCGGGGGCACCGCCGACCAAAAAAGGAAAGTAAAGCCTTTAAAGTAATGAAGAGTTACGATAATGCTTATAACATAGAAAAATACAAAGCAGTACTCAGGAAAAGTAAGACATTATGTCTATGTAAAGGAAGGGATAAAAGCAACTGAACAAAAGAGTAAACAGGGAGGAGAGGAGGCACTGTGGGTCACCTTGGAGACTGGAAAGGGCACCACAATCTGCACAGGGGTTGTGTACAGACCCCCATGTCAGGGGGAGGGAATGGACAAGGATATGATAGAAGGCATTCTTAGGATGGCAGAGAAAGGGGAGATACTGTTGATGGGAGACCTGAATATGCCAGATGTTAACTGGAGCACATTTGCTGCAGCCACATCCAAGAGCAGGGCCATTCTTGATGCCCTACAGGTGGCAGGCCTCAAACAGCTAGTTTCAGAACCCACTCATGAGGGAGCAATCTTAGACCTTGTACTCTCAAATGGGGGCAGTGAGGGGAACTCAGATCTAGAAGTGGGTTGTCATCTGGGAAGAAGTGACCATCAAACAGTGTGGTTCACATTAAACTCAGCTACAGAGTCAAGCCATACAAAAGTGAGGGTACTGGACTTCAGGAGGGCTGACTTTGGCAAGATGGGAGAGTGCCTCAGAAAAGCACTAGCAAACAGGCTAGAAGGAGGTGTGGAGCAACAATGGGGAATCATCAAAACTGCCATCACAGAGGCAACAAGCCTTTGTGTGAATCAAACAAACAAATCAAAACGAAAGAAAAAGCCACTATGGTTCTCAAAAGAGGTAGCTGTGAAAGTCAGGAAGAAAAAGATAGCATTCCAGAAGTATAAGGAAACACAGAAGGAGCAGGACAGAGAGCTGTACTAGTTAAAGCAGAAGGAAGCAGGGAGGGAAGTCAGAATAGCAAAGGCCCAAACTGAGGAAAAGATAGCCAACTCAGTTAAGAAGGGGGATAAAACCTTTTACAGGTACATCAGTGAGCATAGAAAGACAAAGGGAGGGATAGTGAGGCTGAATAGAATGAACGGTGGGTGGGCAGAGGAGGACAGTGAAAAAGCAGGGATACTGAATGAATATTTCTGCTCAGTATTCATAAAAGAGGAGGGGGAAGTGCCTAATCCAATTAACAGAAGCACTCTTGATAGAGGGGTCGATCCCAGTCCTTTCACAGAAGAAAGGGTTCTGCAAGAACTCCTAAAACTGAAGGTGAACAAAGCAATGGGGCCTGATGGAATTCACCCCAGAATTCTAAAAGAATTAAGGGGGGGAACTAGTGAAACCACTGGCTACTCTTTTTAATAAATCATGGGAGGATGGTGTGGTACCCGAGGACTGGAGGAAGGCTGATGTGATTCCCCTTCACAAAAGTGGGACCAAGACAGAGGCAGGAAACTACAGACCTGTCAGTTTGACCTCTATGGTAGGGAAAGTGATGGAGTCTCTTCTGAAGGAAAGAATTGTTGAGTACTTAGAGGCCAGTGGGGCACAGGACCCAAGGTATCATGGGTTCACAGCAGGAAGGTCATGTCAGATGAATCTAATAGATTTTTTTGACTGGGTGACCAAAGAAGTAGACCAGGGAGGGGCTGTGGACATGGCCTACTTAGTAGACTTTAGCAAGGCATTTGACAGAGTCCTACACAAAAGTTTAATAGCCAAATTAACCAGCCTGGGAGTGGGTCCCAGGGTGGTAGCCTGAGTAAAACATTGGCTGGACAACAGGACACGGAAGGTAATTGTAAATGGAGTCCACTCTGAAGAAAGAGGGGTTACTAGTGGGGTACCGCAGGGTTCAGTAATGGGTCCAGTCCTTTTTAATGTCTTCATAAGTGATAGTGCAGAGGGACTGGAAGATAAAGTATGCCTCTTTGCAGATGACACAAAGATCTGCAACAGGGTTGATACACAGGGAGGCATGGAAAGGATGAGAAGGGACTTGGCAAGGTTGGAGGAATGGTCAGAAGTATGGCAGCTAGGATTCAATGCAAAGAAGTGCAAAATAATGCACCTGGGAAACAAGAACCTAGGGGAAGAATACACAATGGGTGGGGAGGTAGTAACAACAACAAAAAAGGAAACGGACCTGGGGGTAATCATATCAGATGACCTTAAGGTTAGCAAGCAATGTGAGAAGGCAGTAGGGAGGGCTGGGTGTATACTGGGATGCATAGGGAGAGGCATCACCAGCAGAAAACAGGAAGTTGTTATCCCTCTGTACAGACAGTTGGTGAGACCCCATCTGGAGTACTGCGTCCAGTTCTGGAGACCCCATCTCCACAAGGACATAGACAGGATAGAGGCAGTCCAGAGGAGATTAACTAAAATGGTGCAGGGTCTGCAAGAGAAGCTGTATGAGGAGAGACTAAAGGAGCTTAATATGTATACCCTTGAGGAAAGAAGGGAGAGGGGGGACATGACAGAAACTTTTAAGTACCTCAGTGGAATCAACAAAGTCCAAGAGGGCATCATCTTTCAGAAAAAGAGATGTCCAAGAACAAGGGAACACAATTTAAAGATGGGGGGGCAGTTCAGGGGCAATGTGAGGAAGTATTATTCCACAGAGAGGGTTGTGGATGCATGGAACAGCCTTCCTGAGGAGGTTGTGGGGTCTAAAACTGTGGGAGAATTCAAGAATGCATTGGACAGACATAAGGCAATTCTTGTGGGGGGTAGGAAGAAATAGGTTGTTGGTTAACTAGGATCTGTGGCCTATCCTGTAGGTAAGAGAAGTGGGCAGACTAGATGGGCCAAGCAATCCTTATCTGCCATCAAAGTCTATGTTTCTATGTTTCATTAAGTAAGACTGAAAGACAAAAACATGAATTTAAGATCACACACACACAAAAGATGGAGGGAAGTCCCTTTATGCATACGTTAATAACAGAAGTAATGGTAGGTCAGTGGGACCATTAAAGACAGGTGCATCAGAAGTATCAGAACCCAAAAAAATGGCAGATACTTTTAACAAATATTTCTGCTCTGTATATGCTAAGGTAAATCAACTACATCATGATACTTTTGCAATAAAAAAGGTAGAGGGCAGCATTCAGAATAGACTGTTGGATAACTTTATCAACACTGTGAAAGTGAAAGAAAAACTAGACAAAATCAACATTGCCGGCATGGGGTCATTATGTCGCAAGATATAATGCTGCATGGCACTATTACGCTGCGTGATTAATGCCATGAGGCATCATGTCTTGTTCTGTGGGGGCTCTGCCCCACACTCTCACGGGAGGCTGCGCCCCCAGTCCCACCCAATAAAGGTTTTCAACTCTGGGTGGGGTCCAACTCGGGGAGTGCACAGGTCCAGGTTTTGCCATAATGCCGTACGCTATTAAGCATGCAACATTATGACCCGATACGAACACTGCCAAGTCTGCAGGGCCAACAAACTATTTCCTCAATTTTTATGAGAGGTGAGAGAATGGTTGACAGCCCCATTAATTGCCCATTTTAAATTATCTATTAGTTCAGGAGTTGTTCCATATGGTTGGAACATGGCGACTGTAGTACCGGTCTTTAAAAAGGGAGATAAGACCAACCCCACCAATTATACAGTATGCCCATCAGTTTAACTGCAGTACCCAGTAAAATAAAGGAAACATTATTTAAACAAATGCTGGAGTCAGACATGAAAACCAAGCCTCTCCTTACAAAACAGGGTACTAAATGAGAAAAAGACCAAGGTAGAAAGGTCAGTGGGGGATGCTGCAACAGAAAGTAAAGCCATCCAAAAATGGAGAGCAATGAGTACCAGTGCCTGTAGTCTGGGTAACAAGCTTCCTGAATTAGTGGCCTTGATGGAGGAGGAACATCTGGATATCGTGGCAGTCACAGAAACATGGTACACAAAAAAACATGACTGGGACGTAAACATACCAGGATACACTATCTACAGGAGGGACAGGGAGGGTAAAAGAGGGTGCTGGTTAACTAGGATCTGCAGCTTATCCAGTAGGTAGGGAAATGGGCAGACTGGGTGGGCCAAGCGGTCCTTATCTGCCATCAAATTCTATGTTTCTATGTTTCTATGTTTCTAAGAGGAGGAGGAGTAGTTCTTTACATAAGGGAAGAAATCAAAGCAACAGAACAAACGGGTAAACAGGGAGGAGAAAAAGCACTGTGGGTAAATTTGGAGACAGGCAATGGCACCACAATCCGCACAGGGGTTGTTTACAGATCCCCTTCTCAGGTGGAGAAAATGGACAAGGAAATGATAGAAAGTATACTTAGAATGGCAGAAAAAGGGGAGATATTGCTGATGGGTGATCTGAATATGCCAGATGTTAACTGGAGTGCAGTTGCAGCAGCCACTTGGAAGAGTGGGGTTATTCTAGATGCCCTACAGGGGGCATGCCTTAGACAACTAGTATTGGAGTCCACTCAAGAGGGAGCAATCTTAGACCTGGTTCTCTCAAATGGAGATGGAGAGGATCACAGATGTAGAAGTGAGTAGCCATCTGGGAACTAGCGACCATTGAACAGTATGGTTCACAATAAACACAGCAATAGAGTCAAGCCATACAAAGGCAAAAGTACTGGACTTTAGGAGGGCTGACTTTGACAAAATGGGTGAGTGCCTAAGGAATGCACTAGCAAATGGGCAGGAAGGAGGGGTGGAAGAACAATGGGGAATAATAAAAACTGCCATCACAGAGGTATCGAGTCTTTGTGTGAAGCAAATAAACAAAACAAAAAGATGTAAGAAACCACTATGGTTCTCAAAGGAAGTGGCAGTGAAGGTTCAAGAGAAAAAGAAAGCATTCAGGAAGTACAAGGAATCGCAGAAGGAGCAGGAAAGAGAACTGCATCAGTTAAAGCAAAAGGAGGCTGGGAAGGCAGTCAGAACAGCAAAGGCCCAAACCGAGGTAAAGATAGCCAACTGAGTTAAGAAGGGGGATAAAACTTTTTATAGGTACATCAGGGAGCGAAGGAAGACCAAGGGAGGGATAGTGAGGCTTAATAAAGGGAGGAGGGTGGGAAGAGGAGACTGTGAAAAGGCAGAGATACTAAACAATTATTTTTGCTCAGTATTTACAAATGAAGAGGGGGAGGTACCTAAAACAAACAGTAGAAACACTCTGGATACAGAAGTTGATACCAGCCCATTTACAGAAGAAAGGGTTCTGAAAGAACTCTTAAAATTGAAAGTGGACAAAGCAATGGGGCCTGATTGGACTCATCCCAGAATTCTAAAAGAACTAAGGGTAGAACTAGTGACACCACTGACTACCCTTTTTAACAAATCATGGGAGGGTGGGGTGGTACCCGAGGACTGGAGGAGGGCAGATGTGATTCCCCTTCACAAAAGTGGAGCAAGGCAGAAGCAGGAAACTACAGACCTGTTAGTTTAACCTCAGTGATAGGGAAAATGATGGAATCACTTCTGAAGGAAAGAATTGTCAAGTATCTAGAGGTCAGAGGGCACAGGACCCTAGGCAGCATGGATTCACAGCGGAAGGTCATGCCAGACGAATCTGATAGATTTCTTTGACTGGGTGACCAAAGTAGTAGATCAGGGAGGGGCTGAGGACATGGCCTACCTAGACTTTAGCAAGGCATTTGACACAGTCCCACACAAAAAATTAATATACAAGTTAGCCAGCCTGGGAGTGGGTCCCAAGATGACATCCTGGGTAAAGAACTGGCTGGAGAATAGGACACAGACAGTAATAGTAAATGGAGTCCACTCAGAAGAAAGGAGGGTTACTAGTGGGGTACCGCAGGGTTCAGTATTAGGACCGGTCCTCTTCAATATCTTTATAAGCGACATAGTAAAGGGACTGGAAGGAAAAGTATGTCTCTTTGCAGATGACACAAAGATCTGCAACAGAGTTGATGCACAGGGTGGGGTGAAAAGGATGAGAAGGGACTTGGCAAGGTTAGAGGAATGGTCAAATGTATGGTAGCTTAGATTCAATGCTAAGAAGTGCAAGGTAATGCACCTGGGAAACAAAAACCCAGGGAAAGAGTACACAATGGGGGGTAAGATACTAGCAACAACAAAAATGGAAAGGGACCTGGGTAGTCCATCAGATGACCTAAAGGTGGGCAAGCAATGGAGAGGGCAGCAAGGAGGCTGGGATACTGGGATTCATAGGGAGAGGCATCACCAGTAGAAAACAGGAAGTTATTATCCCTCTGTACAGACAGCTGGTGAGACCCCATCTGGAGTACTGTGTGCAGTTCTGGAGACCCAATCTCCGCAAAGACATAGACAGGATGGAAGCTGTCCAGAGGAGGGCAACTAAAATGGTGCAGGGTCTGCAAAGGAAGACATATGAAGAGAGATGAAAGGAGCTTAAATATGTATAGCCTGGAGGAAAGGAGGGAGAGGGGGGACATGATAGAAACGTTCAAGTACCTCAAGGGAATCAACAAAGTCCAAGAGGGTAGCATCTTTCAAAAAAAGAGGTGTGCAAGAACAAGAGGGCACAATTTGAAGATGGGGGGGGCGGCTCAGAGGTAATTTAAGGAAGTATTTTTTCACAGAGAGGGTTGTGGATGCATGGAACGGCCGTTCCGGAGGAGGTTGTGGAGTCAAAATCAGTGATGGAATTCAAGCATGCATGGGACAGTCATAAGGCCATTCTAGGGGTTGGGGGGTAGGAAGAAGTAGGCTGCTGGTTAACTAGAATCTGCAGCTTATCCAGTAGGTAGGGAAATGGGCAGACTGGGTGGGCCAAGCGGTCCTTATCTGCCATCAAATTCTATGTTTCTATGTTTCTATAGAATAAATGTGATAGTGGGCAGCATGGATTCAAAAAGAACAGATAGTGTTTGACAAATGTGTTAATTTTCTATGAGAAGGTTCGTGAGGCAATAGACAAAAATGAACTAGTAGATATGATATACAGTATCTAGACTACCAAAAAGCTTTTGCTAAGGTGCCTCATGCACTGCTTATTGGGAAGTTACATGATCTGGGATTAGATATTAGTATAATACTATGGATAGAGGTTTGGCTAAATAACCACACCCAAAAAGTTAGAATAAGGGGTAATCTGTCACACATTCGAGGAGTGATCAGTGCAATCCCCCAGAGATCAGAGCTGGGCCCAGTCCTGTTTAGTATATTCATTTCAGATATGGGCAAGGAAATTGGCAACTGGCTGGTAAAGTTCATGAATGATTCTAAACTAGGGGCAGCAGTAAAAACACATGAGAAATTAGCATGTCTCAAGCATGACCTTAATAAAGTTATATCGGCAGCTGGCAATGGCATGAGCCTTAATATGGATAAGTGCGTAGTCTTGCATTTGGATAAGGACAACATAAACACTATGGCCTAGATATTCAAAAAAAATGCACCCGGCAAAACTGAGTTGCACCAGCACATTTCCAAAATGCGCCCCTGGGCCATATTTGAAAGGAGGGGATGCGCCGCACAACTGCACATGTGCCGCAGCACAAAGATAATATATGCAGAGCATCCAGAGGGGGCATTCCCATGCATATTTGCCACATCTTGATATTCAGCTGAGATGTGCAGTGCAGCTGCCCACACATCTAACAGAGATGTGCTGCACAAAGTTACGCATGGAAAAACCATGCCTAAGTCATAGTCACCCAAGGTAGGCTGCTGTACTGCACAGCGCAACACAGCAGCAACCAGCCCCTGGGTGGCTACCCTTCCAGCCCCGATAATGAAACAAAATTGAACACCCCACACATCCCTGGTAGTCTAATGGACCCCTCTTCCAGCCCCAATCATAAAATAAAACCAATCACCCCACACAACCCTGGTAGTCTAGTGGCCACCCCTCCCATCATCAACCCCAATGTTATAAAGAACACCCCTGTCCAAATTTCCCTCATAGTCTAGTGGCCCCCCCATCCCTTAACCCCGTCCATAGAATAAAAGTAATCAGAATGTCCATGGTAGTGTAGAGGCACCCCACTCCCAGCCCTGATCATAACATAAAAATAAATCCCAAGATCTCCCCGGTAGTCCAGTGGATCCCCAACCCCCTCCCACTGAGGCAGCCAAACCCCATCCCACTTCTCCCATCCCAGCATGGCCATTAAAGCCAGCGGGCAGCAAAACCCACACACACACCTCCATGGCTGCCCACTGACTGAGCTGTCACTGAAAGACAATGTACAGTAAGCACTGCAATACCATTGGTTGACACTGTCGATCAATGGGCTTGCAGTATGTACTGTAAGCTTTCATTCACAAAACTCTTATGAGAAAGATGTAAGGCCACGGATTACAGCTTTATGGAAACAAAACCATCCCTACCGATCATTCACTGTCCCTCCCACAGCCCAAATTTCGAACAGTATCATTGCATAAGAGCATAAGAACATGACGGTAGATTGGGACCACGTGATCCATCTGGTCTGCCAGTAATTTGACATACCCCCTCAAGTATATTCCCTTATTTCAATATTCTGCCATAATTGTCCATAGATATTTTGAACTCCTTAACTGTCTTGGCACTATGACCTCTTGCAGCAGCCTGTTCCATGGCACGACCACCATTTTGGTAAAAAAACTTCCTAATATTGCTCCGAAATCTCCCTCCTGTTAGACGTCTGTTGTGACTTCTAGTATGTGCCTCCTTTCTTTCTTGGAAGAGGTTCTGATTTTGTGCTGAGTTGATACTATTTACTGTAGATATTTAAAGGTTTCTATCATGTCTCCTCTGTTTCTTCTCTGTTCCAGGTAGTAGATGTTTAATTCCTTAAGTCTTGTCTCATAGGGTTTGTGGTGGATGTCCTGATCTATCTTTGTATCTCTTCTTTGCACAGTTTCCAGACAGTCTACATCCTTTCTAAGGTGGGATCTCAAGAAATGGAAATAGTAGTCCAGGCATGACCTCACCAAGGATCTGTAAAGTGGGATTATCACTTTGTGTTTTCTTCTTGTGATCCCTCTTCCAATGCAACCAAGGATATTACTGGCTTTCTGTGCTGCCTTCTCACATTGTCTCCCTGCCTTTAGGTCATTGGATACCATGATCCCTAGGTCCCATTCTTGGTTAGTGATGACTAATTGTTCACCCATAGATTGTATATTTTTCCTGGGTTTCTTTTCCCTAGGTGCTTGGTTTTACACTTCTTGGTGTTGAAATTCAACTGCCAAGTTCTGGACAATTTTTCCAGTTTTGTGAGGCCACTTCCATTGCTGTGGCCACTTCCTGTGTGTCCACCCTGCTGCAGAGCTTGGTGTGATCTTCAAACAGGCATACTTTCCCCTCCAATCTATCTGTGATGTTGCTGATGAATATATTAAAGAGAATTGATCCAAGCACCGAACCGTACGGAACCCCACAGATCACCATCCTCTCTCGACAGGATACCATTCACTACAACATTCTGGGTCCTCTCCTGAAGCCAATTCCTAAACCAATTAACAATTTTCTCTCTCTTCTACACCTGCATTTCCCAGTTTGTTAGTAAGCCTTATGTGGGGGACAGAATCAAAGGCCTTACTAAAGTCTAGATATGCAACATCTACTGCCCCACCTTGGTGTACTACTTTTGTCACCCAGTCAAATAATTCTATCATGTTTGTCTGACATGACCTACCAGTGGTGAAGCCATGCTGCTTAGAATCTAGAATCCCACTGGTTTTCAATTATGCCACTATCCTGTCCATTAGAAATGATTCCATAATTTTCCCCACAACTGAGGCGAGGCTGACAGGATGGCAGTTCCCTGCCTCTTCCTTGCTTCTGCTCTTGTGTAGGGGTACCACAGTGGCCTTTTTCCAGTCCTCTGGTACCTGTCCACTCTCCAGTGATTTATTAAAGAGTCTGTCCAATGGAGCAACGAGTTCCACCCCAAGCCCTTTCAAAGCTTTGTCTACAGTTTATTTAATTCTTCTAGGACCCTCTCATTTGTAAAGGGGCTTGTGTCTGCTTCCTGTAATTTGAGACCCACAGCTAGTGTTGGACCATTACCATTCTGTTCTCTTGTGAAAATGGAGCAGAAGTATTCATTTAATATTTCTGCTTTCTGTACATCATCCTCCACCTGCTGTCCTTCCCTGTTTCTTAGTCTGACTACCCCCCCCCCCGGTCTTTTTTTCCCCCCAGATATACCTATAGAAGGATTTGTCACCCTTTTAATTTTTGCTGCAATCTTTTTCTGCAGTTTGTGCTTTGGCTACCTTGATTGACTTCCTGGCTTCTTTGAGCTAGGTCCTGTATTCTTCATATCACAGTCTTTCTTTGTTTCTTTAGACTGTCTGAAGGCTTTTTCCTTTTCTTTTATTTTCAGTGCCACCTCTTTTGTAAACCAGAGAGGTTTTCTGGTTCTTTTGGTTTTACTGATTTCCTTTGAATATTTTGCTGTGACAGTGTTTAGTGATGTCTTTAATGCTGTCCATCTCTCCTTGACATCTCCATCTTTTATGTTTTCATACAGGCTTGAAAAGGCAGACTTCATCTTGTTGAAGTTTGCATTTTTGAAGTTGATGATTTTTAGTCTAGTGCGGCTGGTGACTTCTTGTCTGTTGACTGCAAACCATATTGATCTGTGATCGCTGGAGCCCATATTGATTCCTACTTTAACTTCAGATATCTTTGCGCTGTTTGTTAGCATGAGATCTAGGATTACATCTTTCCTTGCTGGTGAATCAGCTCGATGTGTTAGACCTGCCGCTTGCAGAGCAATGAGGAATTCCTTGCTCATTTCTGATGAGGCTGTGTAGGAGACCCAGTTCCCATCAGGAACACTGAAGTCTCCTACAAGCCATAGCTCACCTTTGTCAGCCATTGTGAGGATTGTTTCAAGATGCTCCTTATCCCTTTCTATTTCTTGTAATGGAGGTCTGTAAATTATTTCCACCCATAATGGGATTTTTATCTCCTGCACCAATAGTTGCCCATAGGGACTCAGTATTGTTGCTAATCCCCTGGATCTCAGTGGCATTTATTTCATCCTTGACATAGACTGCCACACCTCCACCCTTTTTGTCTTCTCCCATTCAGCTCAACCTTCCCTACCATTATACCTAATTTTCCCCATCTCCTAAAAATTACCCCAGATCTGGACTGTCTGCATTATGATAGTGCTATCTATCGCTCATGACACCAAAGACCTGAGTTTAAGAAAACAAGCTTGGATTTTTGAAGGCTGGCAGTGGGAGGAAGACTGAACAATCCAGAGGGTGTTCTACTCCAGGAAGGGAGAGAGGGAGGATTCTGTCCTCCACTGTGATACTGGTACAGTTAAGCCCACCAGGATGAAGTGCAGTGCCACAGGTTTACTGCATGACAAAAAGGGTTAACTCCCATTGAAATTGCATAGTTTGCTGCAGTAATTCTACTGCAAAATTCTGCAGTGCTGCACTTCATCCTGCTGGTCACCACTGTACCTGGGTGACTAAAAAGCATACTGCAGCAGAAAGGCTAAGGCAAGGATAGGGACACTTCTGCTGTTAGCAGGTGGACATGTGCATAGCGTGTGCAGGCTAAGCTTGATGTCCACATATATGACATCACCAGGGGATGGGGAAACAAGGAAAATGGTCCCAGCACCTTCACAATGATGGACAAGGTACATCCCAGGTCCCTGCCTCCCCAGGGCAAGTCACCACCTGATGACACACAGAAATTAGGGGTACATCTCCTTTCACCCCAAACCTGCTGAGGTGGTATATTCAAGGCTCAGTGGAAGTAGATAACCATGACTGGGGTAGGCAGTGGGATTGGGAGGTGACTGGAAGGTCTTGAGAGTACACAGAAGGCTGGAGAGACTGGGAGCATAAAAAGAAATAAAAAATTAAAATTACCCCCAAGTAAACGAAAAAGCAAAATAAATTAAGCACAAAATATACAGAGAATAATGCATGGGTGGTGTGTGTTATGAGAAATTAATACATGCTTGAGGTCTGTGATGCAACATAAACCCTGAAAGCAAAGCTTGAGGGATTTATTTAAGCATCACACACTGAGAGTTTGCATTGAATTTGAGTAACTACACCACTCCATTTCTTATTTTATATTATTTCTGGCCATCAATTTTTTTCTTCACCAGAAACAGCATTACTATCGTAATTAGCATGTTTAATGCGGCACCATTTTAAAACTCCCACGCAAACAACCTCAACCTTACTTACTTTGCATCAGACTGTACAGTCCAGCACTGTATTTCTTTATAAGCTTCTCTCACAGGCTGCTACCCGAGCAGTGCTACTCTACTTTCCTGATTGTCCTGCTCCTAGCTGCCATTGACCTCAAACTCCCACTTCCCCCACTCAACGCAGATACCAACTGCGAACAAGTTCTACCTCTGTGAATATGCTCTGCATTATTAAATTGCAGGTCATAATCACAGGAAGTAATTAAAAGTTTGCAATTACTGCAACTCACAGCTCATCATGACTCTTCTATGCTGAAGAAAGAGTGAAATTTTTATAACAATGATTCAGCAGCAGTGCTTTACAAAAATACAAAAGTGGCAGGGTCTTGCACCCGTTCATTTTGACTGTGAGCATGAATACCATAATAACCAGACAGTTGTTATACCAAATAATAACTGGCCATCAACAATTAAAAAAAATCTATGGTCAGTTATTATAAATCCTTAAAAAACACTTCCAAACAGAGATGGGCAAAGTCGGCAAACTCTGCTCCATGAAAAACGTTGTGAATTATGTGCATTTTCTGAAATATTTTGTAGATGTGATGTGTGAAATTATATATAATATAATGTTGTTGGATAATACTACTTTTCTTGACTCAGGAGCCGGCCCAAAAGTGAACATATTAGCAGTCACATGAGAATGAGAAGATGATATAGCCTGATAACCTACAGGCAAATTGGGAATTGGGTCAGGCTGGTTGTTGAGTAGGGTGGGTCTGCCATGCCTGGTGAGTAGTGACAGACTTGACAGATGAGAGCTGAAGGGTAGCAGTGTGGTATGGGCACACACACACACACACACACACACACACACACACACTGAGCAGTGGCAGTGGGCTAGGTAAGTACAGAACTCCTAGGCATTAAACAAAAAAAAAAAACCCTACCCAATTACAAACACACCATGGGAGAGGAGAGGTCAGACTCAGATTCTAGAGTGGCAGGTTGGCTATTTATTCATGATTCAACTCCTAAAACATTACTGATCAGGACTGAAACTAAAGAGTCAAAATTATGGATTAAAAAAAATACTCTCTGGTGTTTATGCAGCCTCCGGTTGGGCTAGCTGGGGCTGTGGGTTGGTTGTCAGTTCCCTCAACATTTCCTGTATCATTCATGTTGTGCCCTACCTGGCATGCAGCACTCTGCTCTTTCTTTCTCTGAGTCAGACGCACCAACACCCAAACACCATACACTTCATGGGCTCAAATCATTGGGTTAACCTGACCCCAAGGAGGACTGGAGGAGCTGATGTAGCTGTAGCCTGTAGCAGCAGCTGCCTGCTGAAATAATAAAAAAATTAAAAAATAAAAAAAAAAGTTTAAACTCCCTTCATTGCTTGCTCCTGGTCCCCCTGTGCTGCACCTTAGGAGATGGTCCTAAGTACCAGCTACCCAACTACTGCAAGTATTTTACACAGATGTCTGTCAGGATTATTATTTCAAATAACAGCGACACTGTCTTTTCCCCAGGTGTGGCTGCAAGTGTTCTTTTTGGCTGTGTAAAATACCAAAATACCTGCATATCAAAAGAATAAAAAATGACAATATTTGGGGATTTTTGGCTTTAAATGCAATGGAATGCTTCAAGTCTGCTTTTGATTTATGCTGCTTTTGTGGATAGTATGCATTTGGGATGATTGAAGCTGCAGCAGAGGGTAGCTGGACTTGTTCATGTGTGACTGGTCTTGCTGCAACTTATGTTTGCAAAAGTTTTAATGTTACATGGATGTACAAAATAAAAAATGATTGCACTTTACTAAAATAATTGGTGGCTATGGCATGTCTTTAATTTTATGTTGGTGCTGACCCGAATCTATTTGGAAAGTCCTTGTGCTGTATTTGTAGTCCCATCAGATGTCAAATTCTGTCTGGTTTATTTGTGCAAGAAATACTACGTATCTGCAGCAAGAATTCTTTAAGGTGGAAGACTTCTTGGTTCAAGAAACAAGACATGCTCTTCTTTTCCTTTTTCCAGTTAAAAGCATAAAGCAATATTGACTTTGAAGGGAGTGACAGAACAGTGTGCAGGTGCTGGCAGGGGGCGTAATGTCTGCAACTCGCACCCGTGAAATATTTCATGGAATGTGAGAATTTTGCAAAATATTTTGCATGGCGAAAATTGCTGACTTCACTGGATCTTCACCAGCAAATTTAAACTTCAGCACATCTCTACTTCCAAATGATTAAGACATATAGGTATAAAAGAGGGAAATACTTCAGCTCAGCATGCAATTGAAGAAAAATCCTTTCACGTCACAGAAAACGAGGGAGGGACTTTAGACCTCCCTCATTTAAAGTGCATCTAGTTACAGAAAGTCGTATAATAAGTTATATCCCGGGAAGTTGCAAGAGGTGATCTGAACCAGGGCCTCTCTCTCTCTGAACTCTTGTCATGATTTCCTATCTCCAGACTAACCTCCTTTTTAAATGCCTGTTCTGTATGGGCCTGAGTCATTCCAAAGTCAGGTCACTATGATGCACAACAGATCCAGTCTGGAATCAGACAGTGGCAGCTCCAGGAATTTATGATCACCAGAGCACAGATACTGTGGGGTACAGCGGGTTTATGTCAGGGCATGTAGGGGAATTTAAATCTGGACTATGTTGCCAGCTAGTTATCACTGCTGGGGCACAACTTGGGCAAGGCAGATGCTTACTGGGGTATGTGCTGGGTCTGGTCCAGTCCCAGACCCACCTATACAGAAAGGTCTACAAATGAAGCACACTCCAGGCCTACACTACTGAATGGTCACATTTTTGAACTTCTCACCCCAGAATAGAGTATAACATTTTGTCAAACAAGCAGACCCAAATAACTCCCACCCTGTATCTGCTCTTCATGCACCACAGATTATATTTAACTCCCAGTCTCTCTGTTAAACATACTCATCAAGTACAGAGAGATCCATTCAATAAAACTTCAGTGTCACTGTCAAATACTTACCAATTTTAATCTCCTGACTAGTTCTTCTATCGTACATTTAGCAATTCAAAGCCACAATTCTCTAAAAATGCTCTTCTTTTATAGGAATTAATCTAACTCAGACCAGCAAAACACAAACTGAAGGTTGTTCTCCAGGTGAGGTCCAGATAAGTCCAGGCCAATCAGTTGCTGTACAATCTTCACTCAGCCCCCACTTCATCATCTGGCACCCCACAGAGTGTCACTGCTTCTCTGCAGCAACTCGCCACACCTGTACACCACCACAAGGATCCACACCTACTGCAGCCTTCAGTCAACTGCTGCTGCTCCTCCTCTGTTAGTCCTAATAATCCATCAACCTTCAGTATGTGAAACAGCACAAACACCAAAGATACAAAATTGGAACCTCCATGACCATTAAATATCATTGCATTTCATGAGCTCATTTGGCACATATAACACCACTCTTCCAGTTTTAGCTGGCAGCTAAATATGCAGGCCACAAATCCACAAGCAAATGTACTGTCTAAACTGAAATTAAAACTAGCAACCTCTGACATTGGACTGCTACTGTCAGAGTTTACCAAATGTTAGGCAAAACAGGTACCAGATCAGGGGAAACAGATGCAATACGACTTCTTAGATGGCAATAACTGTCTTTAGACCATAACATTAGGCACTTATCTGCAACCCCACTTGTAGAACAGCTAGCATGGTGGTGACCTTGGGTTCTTTATTACCAAAGCATTAAAGGTTTGACAGAGGGTTCCAAATGTAGAGAAAGCCAATGCTAGGTCAAGTAATTGTTCAAACATCAAGGAACATCACAGCACACATTCATCCAGAGCTACGGAACATTTTACAGTAATCTTACATTTCTCTATTTTTGAGACACTGTTCTTTAACCCCTTACCGATGCCTAAAAATAGTTCTTGTAATGAATTTCCATTTTTTTAAACAATATTTTTTGACAAATGCACACTCAATGTTATAGTCAAAACCAATACTTTTTTCTGCAAAGCAGTTTCTGGAGTCCAGTGGCTCACCCTGCCTTGCCCAATTCTTGACAAGTACTCTGTAGTGTCCAGTGAAATCACCAACCTCACCCAGTCCCACTCTAATTTGCTCCTGGCCTACAGTTGCACCTCCTGCCTTACACAATCCAGAGCTATGATATCCCAGGACTCCAGTTGTATGCCTTCCTTCACCCTGCTGTAAACTAAATGGTCCCTGATGTTCATCGGCATCTCTGCTATTTGAACGTGATCCAACCCAATTAGCCCCTGCCATCTAGTTTTACACCCTTCCTCACCCTGCCTCATGCTGTGCATACTCTGGTGTCTAGTGGCACCCCCTCTCTCACTTATCTCCAATCCAAGTTGTTCATGTCATCAAGCTGCAACCACCTCCCTTTGAGACAGTGGCCAGCACAAACCCTCCACTCATATCCTTGGCCAGCTGCACTCTGAAGACAATATTGCAATCAGTATGTAGGAGATAGTCACTGCATGTATTTCCTAGTCACCTGCAACAGCTGGCTTTTGCAGACCATTTAGGAAATGCACACTGTGATAATCTATACTGCAGCTGCTATATTGAGGTCAGACATCACCAGCATAAGAGAGAAGTGTTCATGCCAGCTGCCACCTGGACTGGGGATTTTTTGGTCAAGTCTTAGTGTTGTCAAAGCCTAGGGGGCAGGTGTGCTTGTTGGGGGGGTGGAAGTGGGGAGAGCAACTTTTTTTTAAAGCAAATTGATTAACACTGAGAATAGGCTTCCTGCGTCAGAAATGTTGGGGGGAGGGGGTATTTATGACACCAAGTTTGCACCCAAAGTTACACTCAATATTGGTGGTATAGTTGCTGTTATTGTAACACCTAAATGGTCTTCCCAGAGTGACATTTAATGTGGTGGAGCTGCATTAATTTGTGACACCAAGTTGGGCTCCCACTGACAGACTCAATGGTGGGCCATCATTCTTGCTATTTCTGTAGGCGCCTCATATCACCATCACTGATAAAGGGAGATGTCATTTGTGACTCTGATGTGGGTTTGTGTTGTTGCAGTCAATGGTGAGGTGATATATTATTGATAAAGGGGCAGGTTCCTGCTGCTGGTTTTCTTTTGGGTCCCCCTTAACACTCTGTCATAAAAAGATCTGACATGACAACAAAGGCAGGCTTAGCTGCAGTTTGGAGTAGGATTATAAAATTGCCTAGGAAAATGTGGTCTGTGATTGGTGTCACATGACCACTTATCTTTCCCATAATCAACCAACTGTGTAAGCAGACTTCTGTATTTTAACAATGCTAAAAGTAATATTCAAAGAGTTTTGTGTAACTCTGTTCTGAAAATGCACTTACATTTTAAAGACAAAAAAAATTCCTGCATTATAGCCACATTAAGATTTAACAATGAGTTTATATTCCAATACAATAAACAAAATAACCATCATTTATCAGTAGGAGCTAATGTCATTTCAATTTTTAACAGAAGTGTTTCCATTTGTTATATATTTTCAGAAAAAGGTTGATTTTAAAAGCATTATAAGCCACTTTGGTGTAGACATTGTTGTGATATTGATGTACCTACCCGAAGTTGAATGCCCTTGGCTGTGCTTTGTGCCTCACAACACACATTAGTTCCCCCAAATGAAGACTCTGGCGTGGATTATTGCTTACACAGCAGACTTTCTGGGGCAGTTCAGGGTATCTGATTTGATTTCCGGTTCTCTTCCTGTCTTTTTGAGTGTGAGGGTCTTTGAGGGACAACTCTCAGCTCAGTCATGTAATCACTGTTCATGCAGTAATTTAAACCAGGAAAGAAAAAAGTGATAGCTGCACAGTCTTGCCACTCCCAGAAAAGAAAATGCAGTCTTCCTTAAACTGCATACGTGCATGTACCTTCCTCTGGCAACTACTGTTAGGCCAACAAACCTGTACATGTCTCCCGATATGAGCAGAAAATATTATATTTAGCACATATCCCTGCCTTTATTTTACATGAGTATTAGGAACTGGCATTTGTTTGTTTGTGTCGTTGATTATTTTGGCATTTGACTTCATTCTTCATTCATTAGTACTAAACAGTTTAGGTCATTTGGGCTTTTCTCCACCTGTTTTGCAGTGGTTTCAAGATTACTTGACTCACTGCATACACGTTACGTTTTGTAATATTTAATCTTCCCTCTTCCTATTACCTTGGGTGTCCCACAAGGGTCAGTGTTGGACCAGTACTATTCACTTTATTTTTAAATGATCTTTCCTTATCAATCAAACCCTCAAATATAGTATTGTACACAGATGGTACTGGGATATTTGCAAAAAGGTAAAGAGCTCAAAAGATTAGTTTGTTAGAATCTAATTTTAACTTGGTACAGTCTTGGTTTACTATTCACAAATTGTGTTTGAATACAAAGAAGACCACAACAGTGGTTTTCAGTTCATGGTGGTACAGCCTTGGAGCAAGTCATTACTTGGTTTGATCTTAGATTTTTAGTTAAGCTTCTCTGAACATATTGAGAATTTGGTAAAAGGCTGATAACCAAAACTTTGGATTGCTTTTTCAAAATTGTTCTAATCTTACTCATGAAGCTAGAAAATTCAATGCTTTCATGCATATTTCCTATTGTTGATTATGGATTAGTCATTAATTCCTTTGTCTGCCAGTCATTATTATACCATATAGACCTACTGCTTAACAAGGGCCTGTAACTTTGCTTTTAACTTGTCAATGGATTAATATACCCATGAGTTGTATGAAGTTTCATGCTGGTTAAACTTGACATAGTGTCTACACTGTTAATTTGGCCAGTGGGCTTGGAAACTGAAAAATAATGATTCACCTGCCAAGATAGTTTCAGTTATGGCTCCTATTCAGACTGGAATTACTACTATGCCCTCTACTGACTTATTCTTCAGGTTGCCCAAATGTAAAAAAATGTGGGGCAATTGTCCTTTTATTACCATATTGCTTCATTCTGGAATTCTATACCCAAATATCTAAGGAATATTGAACAATTTTACTCTTATGTAGCTCAGCTTAAAATATATGTTCTTTCTCCATTGTAAGCCTTGTGGATTGTATATTGTAACTGCATAAATGTAATACATTGTTTGTGTTTTTGACCATAGGCACATCTGAAAATGGACAAAGGTCTTTAAATAAAATGAAAAGAAATGAATTATGATAATAATGATTACTGTAGAAGCCATAAAAAATGTTAGTTTTCATGAGTGACCAGAATGCACTATACATAAAGTAATTACATGAACAATTAATAAAACCAACACAACACATATTACATTTGATAATTGCATTGGCATATTATCTAGCTCAAAAAATAAGATGTACATATTTTTTTCAAATCTCAGGATATTAAATTAGTGTCATATATACTCTTTTTCAGGTCTTGATAATGATTTTTTTTACAAACAAGAAAACTTTTGCAATGTTAAAAGAATTTAGTATTTTCCCATTAGAGACTAGTTCTCCAGATGTCTGCTGGCACCATCTAGCAGTTCAAGTGCTTTGGTTTTCTATTTTGCTAACATAGTTCATCCAGAACTAGGAGCACTGTTCCTACACAGTGACAGATGTGGAATATTATTTTACACTCCTGGTTACTGTATGATATTCTCTAGCTGCAACCTAACCATGAAAAGTATATCTCCAGAATTTTTTTCTTTGCTGGACACTGTACTCAAGAAAGTATTTGCATAAGTTCAGTTTCCATGAAGATTATTCATCTTTGAGTGGGTAATTTAATTTGTGGCAGTTTATTTGTTACATAGTTCAATGCCTGCTGGCTGTTGAACATGTGCAAAAAATTTTGCTTGGACATCTTTCAACATATTTTCTAAATGAACCTGTAATAGTATCATACACAGATCTTACCGAAGAACAAAAGCAATGTATTTTATTTTTCCAGGCATTAATGTTTAGCTCAGAGCCATAACCTCCTGAATATGTTTCTGGCTAGAACCCCAGACAGCACTGCACAATTAATATTCCATTTAGTATTTAACATATTTGTATTCAACCAGTGGAGGCTACTGTATTTGACTTCTGCTACTTTTCCCCATTTGCCTTACCCTCTTAGGTGGGTTGCTGCCTGCAAGCTGTTTGGCAGGTGCAGTCCAACCCCTAGTAGCATACATGCAGGGCAAAGGCATCCAAGCTAAAAAAAAAAAAAACCTCTTTCCACCCTCTGCATTCTGCCACTGAGGAAGGACTCAAACCAAGTGATGACCATATCAGCAAGTCCACGGTACTCCCCAGACTATCAAATAACAACCCATGTTCCATCATAGTAGAGTAGAATAAGAACTGACCATTACCCTCTGTCTCTAACCCTGAGGTTGTCATTATGCACCCTGACCTACACAATCTCCATACAATTCCTGGACCTAAATCTAAACTGCAGAGGCTCATAGGTGTTAAAAGCCATGAGGCGTGCCTTGAGCTGCAGGGCCACAATCTTCTCAATAACCATTCCTAAAAAGGGAAAGCTAGTTTTTTTTCTGTTTTTTCTTTCTTCCGTTGAGGCCTCACAAGCACACCCTTCATTGTGCTTGGAAAGAATCCCTCTGAAACGGAGCACTGGACTATTTTGGCAAACACTAGGCCCAGAAATCCCACACAACTCATAAGGAGGTGCATTTGACCTGGATCCAGTACATAATAGCTGGGCTAAAGTTCAGAGATCACCTCACATACCTCCTCCACTGGTAGCATCATAAACTCTCCCAGATAGAAGAAGTGCTCCTTGTGACATCTCACTCCTCACTGATGAACTGTGACAGCCCATCTGGTGTATTCTTGGACTGTATTGAGGACACCCTGTCAAAGAACAACTGAGTAAACTCATTGCACCTGGTGGATGAAAATGTCTTCACCTACTGGAGACAAGCAGGATGTAACAACCTATCCACAGTCCAGAAAAGCTGAGCCAGTGTGTTCCTCCTCGCTGCAATCTCCCTAGACAGAAATGCTGCCTTGCTAAGGGAGATTGCCCTGTAATGCTCACCATAGTGAGTTCTCAGAGCCAGTCTGTCCTCTCAATCCTGGACTTCCACAAACAATACTCCAAATCTCTAACCCATACCCTTTAGCTCCCTAAGCTTACCATTAAACCACAAGGATCCTAACTGAGAAATCCTTAGTTATATATGAACTGGTGCAACAATACCTAGGGCTTAGGCAACAGCCCTGTTATAGGCTACCACTGCCTCATCCAATCCTTTCCCACAAGCAGCCATCATACCTCAGAGATCCATTGCTGCTTGGATTCTTGTTGGGGGGAAACCGCATTAAAGAGGAACAGCAGACCATCTCCACTGGGGTGAACAACAAGGGGGTAGGGGGACCCAAACAAGAATTTCACTGTGAAGTGAACCAACCAACAGACCACATCAACCTTCAAGTTGTTAATCTCAAGATCCAGTAAGAAAACTAGGTCCAAAGCATGACCGTGTTGATGGGTCACAGCAGCAACCTCTTGTGAGAGGCCCAGTGATACCATCAACTGGAGGAAGTCTTGTCCAAATTGTAAAAGTTTGTCATCAACACAGGCATTGAGGTCACCAAGAACTAGTCATATGGGTGACTCCATTACCATCTAGGTGACAAGATCCATTATTTCCAAAGGAAATGTCTCTCATGCCCTGGAGGCCTATACATGAGAAGTATCCTGCAACTTGCACCTGGACCCCCACACATGGCCATGCATTCAAATGATGAAGTAATGTTCAGATTGAAAAACAGATGACCACCCCCCAATCCCTTCTGGGGCAGTGAACCACAGGGAATCCAGCTGGGACTGACACCACCAAAACTTGCCCTACATTGTCACCCAGGCAGGTCTCCATAATGCTATCCAGATCAGCCACAGAAACCAAGTTAGATATAACTGTAGACTTGTTCCCCATTGATTTTACGCTCCACAACACTGCCCACAGGGGATAAGTGGACACTGCAAGCCTACAGACTAGCTGCCCATTTGGTCCAGTGGGAACCCCAGTTATAGGAAACAACCATGTCTGGCCTCGCCCTAGATCCCGTTTCACCCCTGACCATCTCCAGGTCCTCACCACCCTAATGGTGCCTCCCCATTTAGAACCCCCACTCCCTGCTGCCTACCATGCCACCGCCATATAATACCTTACTCCCTGCAGCATCTCTGTGCTACTGCTGGTGGGGGGGGCATCAAAATGGCAAAGGCAAGCAACTGGGATGGGGAGTAACTAATTCTGAGGGGCCCCAGACCCAAACACACTATCCCACAGGTCACACACCACCACCCACTAACACCCACCATTAAAATGCTCCCACCTAAGAAGAAAATCCACACCATAGCACAGACCTCCCACTACCCAAACCTTTGATGCTAAAATGGTCACAGGCCACAGTCTCACAAATTCTGATATAATACATGCCTACTCATCCATACCATCACTCATATACTAATCTAACTATAACCCTTTACCTAATGTCTCTTCCTCCCTTCCCCTCCCAGTCCTCTAAATGAACTCACTACAAAAAATATGATATACGAAAGTGTGGGCAATCTAGCAATCTTATAAGCAGTTCAGCAATTTGAGTCTTTGTGTCCCTTATGAAATATTTTGTTAATGTACTCAAGTCTCTGCTCCCACGAGAAAATGAAAAAAAGTCTCTGTTCAGGGAAACAACTCATTTTACCCTCTCAAAGAGCTTTCTCACTGCTGCTGGGAAGTACAATAAATAGTTCTCAGGAGACAACCAGATATAAAGGAAAATAAGTACTCTCTCACTACCTGCAGTCCTTTTTGTAATGTCAAAGGAGAAAAAGTTCAAGTTCTAAAAACAGCCATTGGTGATTTAATCCTTCTCACCTTCATTCATGGGGTGGGGTGGGTCTACTCAAGATGCCTTGTCTCCCTGCCACTTCCACTAAACCAGCAGTGGCTACATGAGAAAAACCCACTCTGCATTCTTCATTCTGCTGCAGTTCAGTACCAGAATCTAATGGAACCTGCTAGGTCCTGACACCAAATGCTGCCCTGCACCACAGACAATGTGTCTGACCTTCACACCGGGCCTGCTAAATCTCACCATGCTCCTCTGCTCTAGCTGGTCCCAGAACTTTGCTGCAGATGGGACTTAACTGCCTTAATGCTGGGGCTATCAGGTTCACCACTGACTCGAGCTTCTGATACACTTTGACATCAGGATACCCAGCTGCTCCCAGGAACTGAACTCACTGCCCCCACAGAAGAGGAAGTCCCCATAGAAATAAAAATTGCAAGTGAATTCTTGAATAAATGTGCCAAATTACATAGAGGAAAGCACACTGCTCTGCTTATACACTGGTTCCCCCTCTTAAAATAATAGATACTGGCTCCAGAACTACCTACTAACACACTAGCATTCAGTTCCTAATCCAGCTTCTAGATATGACGCTATAAACTAATTAAATACTTTAAAATACAATAGAACTTAAAGAGGGAGTCTGGCCAACATTTCTGGCATCAATACATTCAGAATCTGAATCAGCATATCCCCAGTCAGCCTTGTGCCAAAAATGAGATCTCTAAGTTACTTTGTTTAAAAGTTACAAGTTATTTTGTAACCCTAAATTCACTGCCTGTTCCAAAAATCCAGTTTCAGTAAAGAGCTACGGATGATGTCATAACCAGAACTCATAGCCCAGTCCTTCTTGCCAACTACCTTATAAGACTTATTTCTCCAACATTACATAAAGCTGCCATTGTAGTAAATATCTGAAAAAGGAAAGCTGACATTGGGTGGGTCAGGGTTTATATTTCAATACTGTACAGATGCAAGGTATAGTACTTAATAATGTGATGGGGGTTGGAATACAATGGCAAACATGGCTTTAGAATGACAAAAATAGGTACAGTTCTTAAAATACTGCAGAGATGAGATTTTGAAATGCCACTAGACTGCAACTGCGGAATGCAGCAATGATACACTCTCAGAAAGTAGCAGGGGCACACAATTTTGGAAAGTGGTAGGGATGCTAAAATTTATAACATGGCAGTGTCATATAGTTCTAGAATGTGACAGATACATAATTTTGAAATGTGGGAGACATTGTAGTGGAAGGTGGCAGGGATACGTAATTTCGTAATGTGTCTTGGATGCATTAATTTGACTTGTAGTGGTGATGCACAATTTCAGAATGTGGCTGGTATGTATGCTTGGCTTCAGATTGTGGTGGCAACATTCAATTTCATAATACGATGTGGACACAGAATCTTAGAATGTGTCGGTGACTCAGTTTCAGAATACGTTAGTTACATGCAATTTCAGAATGAAGGCAGGGACACATCATTTTAGAATGTAACTTGGACATGCAAGTTTTGAATGTGGCACTGATACTCATTTTCAGAATGTGGTGGGAATGTGCAGTTTCAGAATACGGTGGGAAAGCACATTTCAGAATGTGGCAATGACAGGCAGTATTGGAATTTGGAAGTTAGCACACTTTTTCAGAATGTGGAAGGCAGGTACAATTTTAGAATGTAGAGGAGACATGCAGTTTTGGAATGTGGCAGTGATGCACAATTTCAGAATTAGGTGCTGATGCACAATTTCGGAATGTGACAATGATGCATGACTTCAGAATATGGCACTGACAGTTTCAGAATGTAGCAGTGGAACACAACTTTGGAATGTTGTTTGTACTTGTAATTTGGAATGCGGCAGAGTGTGCAATTTTTCGAATATGGCTGGTACGCAAAATGTTGGATTGTAATGGGGATGTAATGCACAATTTTGAAATGTGGTGGATGCATACAGTTCTGGAACGTGTCAAGGACAAGCAGTTTCAAAACAAAAAAGGTGTGTCCTGTCATATTCTGACAGTGTATATCCTTACTATATTCCAGAATTTCCAGTCTCCACTAAATTCCTCGATGTGTGTCCCTGTCACATTCTGAGACTGATTGTCCTACCACATTGTGAGATGGCTCATCCCTGCCACATGCCAAGATTGCATGTTCCCCCCAAAAGCATTCTAAAATTGTACATCACTTTGACATTCTATATTTTGATTCAGCACTGCATTCCAAAACCACCTCCTGATGCACTCTAGAATACAATACCATGCATCTGAACATTCTGTAAATGCAAGCACTGGAGGCAACTCTATAATTTTTTAATAATTACTACAGCTTCAGTTTCTGTAACTTCATAGAAACAGATCCCATAAGGTTGCTGTCAGGAAAGACTAGTCTGCGAGTTCTGGTTGTGACATCATCAGTGGCTCTTCACTAAAATTGTCTTTTTTGAACAGGGAGTGAGATCGGGTTACAAAATAGCTCATAACTTTAAAACAGAGTAATGTAGAAACCTAATTTTTGGCATGAGAGTTATTGGGGGTAGGCTGATTCTGATTCTGCAAAGTACTACTTTTATCCAGACTCCCTTTTTAAACAAAAAATGGTTTAATAATTTTAGGATTCTCCTTGATGCTTCTAAAAAAATAAGTAAAATATCAGCATGTATGTGTAGGAGGTAAACTTATGGTTTGAAGCTCACAACAGAGCTCCATAATGATGGCTAGCCCAGACTGGTGGCCATCTTGTCCCTTCATCTTTCCATGTCATACTGCTCATGAAATGGAAGGTTATTGCTTAATCAAAACCTACAGAGAAACTATTTACTTTAGCCACTGAAGCATTCTAAATGAAGATGAATCACTTAACTCAAGGATGAGTGAATGATCAGCATTTATATCTTCTTTGGGTTCATCAGAAGGAGTCAATAACCAGTAGGAAAGCAGCTTGCACAATGTCTGACATCACAATGGCCTCTGCTGACCTCAAAACAGAGCACTGAAATCTAATAAAAGCATTTAAATCTTTTTGAAAAGACATTTGAAAACTTTACAATTTAAAATATGTTACAGTACATAAATTTCACATGTTGCTCTGCCACTCTTGAGGAATTATCCTGCCCCTTCACTGATAAAGACAAATGGCATATTCTGAGTCGGGCAGTTGTGTTTACACTATATATTGTATGCACGCTATACAGTATATGTTTTAGTGTATTCAGTTTATTGATCAGTCTTATCTGACATTACATTTTTACAAATATTTGAACATGATAGAAGCATTTAACTATATCACAATATCAATGCTGATTATGCCTTAAGTTACCTTGTTTCAAAGATACAGGTCCTGCAGGACAAGCACATCTCCATAATAAGGCGATGGGTTAGAGGATCAGTTATCTGGTGCTTGCACAGCAACCTGCTCACCTCACTCAAAGTTAGGGATAATTGCTGGTCTCAATTTGAAGAGCTGCTGATGCCTCAAAGAAAACTTCAAAAAACATAATATTTAGGTACAATTCAGGTTGCATTCCACATGTATTCAGCAGACTTCTCCTCTTCATTACTTATTACTCATAAATGTGCATGGAAAAATGCTCTAATCCCTCAGAATTCATTTGCTTTTTTTGCTTACCCCTACTTCATGGCATAGTCCTCTGTTGTGACATCACACTCTCTTCCCATGGGAGTAATTGTGATGTCACAAGTAGAGCATTATGACCTCAGGTAGGGAGAAAGCAATTGGAATAGATGAACTCTTCAGGGGCAAAGATCCTCTTTTCATGCAGATGGGATCAGTAATAGATAATGGGGATGAGTAATACAGAACTAATGTGAAATGCAAGATAACTGTGTTTAAATAATATGCTGTGTTAAAGTTGTCTTAATGGTGTTAGCTGCTCTTTAAAGCCTCTGGGTTAACTACTGTGTGGCTGGATTTTAGAACATGGAGGAATGAATGTGAGAAATCTATCCAGGTTGCTAAAAGTACATATTGTAAAGAGCATCTTCAGTCCTCTGTAGGTGACTCACACACATTCTGGAGTCATATTAATGGCTTTGTGGGTAATACTACTGAAAATATTGAGTCTGGCATGGCAAAAATTGTAACAACTCCGACAATTACAAAATGCTTATAATTCTCACTTCTCAGACCTAACAAAATATACTGCTAAATCTCACTGTGCTCTTAAACAGTACCCTCCATCTGTGCTACCAGCTTCCCCCATTGCATCTCAGAGCTGTCTCACATAGTGAAGTTGTTTGAGTTTTGAGGACTATATCTCCTTGCAGTAATGTTCACCATGATGGCCGTGAACCAAAGCTTCTTAATATATCTCTGCACCCCAGCTAGCCTGTCCAGTAACTTGGCTGTTTAACTTGTTCCTCATCTCAGGTGTGGTGCATGAAATCTGGAAGATTGCCAAAGTGGTATCAGTGTTCAAAATAAGATGATCCAACATGTATTGAGAGCTATTGTCTCATAGCAGTCCTTTCAGTACTCAACAAGTTACTCGAGAAGCTAGTTGCCTCTCAAGTTACAGAGCATTTTCAAGAGTAAAAACTGTTATCCACTTATCAGTATGGTTTATGCAGGCCCATAGTACATCTACTGCCCTTATCCAGATTTCAAATTATTTCAAAGTTACTGTGGATAGGGGTATGTTTACAGATGCTGTGTTCTTTGACCTTACAAAGGCATTTCTATTAAGAGAACTTTATTGAAAAAATATTTTGTACAAACAAGACAGAACAATATAGTATGTAACCAGAATGAAAAAGCAATTCTTGGGTAAACAACAACAAACCTTCCCCCCATCCTTTTCTTGGAGACATACAGTTAACATCAGTCTTATGCAGTTCATTTTGATATTATGTGGAGACACGTTCCAGTTTTCTACTAAAGTTCATATGTAGAGGCAAAAACTCCTCAGCAGACAACTATTGATACGAGCCATTACACAGTTGACAATAATGTATACAGAGTTTCCCATCTTTTTCTAAACAATTGGTATTGATTATTACCACTGACAGTTTGTTTTGTTTTTCTGTATATAGCACCATTTGGGGTGGGGATAGGGCATTTCTTTATACTTCATTACTGTTAGATAATCCTTTAATCCTGCATTATGAGTCTCCCTCCTTTGCCTCTCTGCACAATCATTCAGTTCACTAGAGGGTAGTGGATTGAGGCACTAGAGGGGCACTACCCTCTCTTTATAGAATGGCATTTATGTTATTTTTAGGAGTGTTTATTGATGCTATGTATGATGCTCCTCCTTCACAGAAGCTTGTTGGTAAGACAGGTCAGGAGGGCATTCTGGCTGCTTTCCATACTTGCCTGCTAACTTTTAGGACAATGTATCTTATGCCTACTGAGGAGGGGGAGGGTGTGGGTGGTTTTAAGTCGCTGGCTCATTTAGCCTCCTTCCTCTAGCTTCTTTGAGTTTACTGTATTGGGCTGTTTGGAACCCTGGTTCTGCCCTATGGGTGTATCTTTTTGTTATTTGTGCCAGGGGAACTGATTACTACATTCACTTTTTTGACACCTATGGACCGGGAATATTTTTGTAGGTTGTTCAATATGTATAGTTCTAATCTGAGTTCTTCCAATTTTGTTATTAGCATGTTTTCCCAGTTTGGGATTGGGGATGTTTATTGGATGGTTATTTCTTGTTTACTTCTGTTATATTGTTGTCATGTGATGATTATATACAGTGTTTGCTCATTTCTTATATTTTTTTCATTTTGACTGTAGGAACAATGGTACTACTAGATGTTTAGCTTTCCAGGCACCACCCTTAAAATTAGTACTTTTATTCATTTATTAATGTCTTTGGGCCTCCTTAGGTTTTCATTTTTGTTTACTATTTAGCTTTAAAGATGGCTAGAATCAACATGCTTAGTTGGCATGTGCAGGGCATGAATCACCCCATTAAACAGAAGAAAATATATTTCTTTCTTAATTTCTTTAAGTGTGACATGGTTTTCCTACAAGAAACCCATATCCTTAGATGGGAGGCAGGTAAATTGGTAAAAGGTTGGGTAGTGAAAGCTATTTTAGCTCTTTTACAGCAAAAAAGTAAGGAGTAGCCATTTTCGTCAGGAAGGTTTGTCCCCTGCAGGTTGTGAATACTAACTCAGATAAGGAGGATCTTTGGATTATTCTACAGGCACAGATTTATGGAATAGATCTTCTTCTAGTTAATATATATGCCCCTAATGTTGATGCTCCAGATTTCATTTTATTGTTAGCCCACTTGATTTCAGAAGGGGTAGGGGAGTCTACAGTCATTATTCTGGTGGGGATTTCACCTTTGTTCTTGACCCTATTTTGGACAGGACCCCCAGGAAAGAGGTTCTCCCTCTCACACTCGGTCAGGGCAGGTCATTACTCAGCTATGTTCTGAATTAGGCCTGCAGGATTTTTGGAGGCTTCTTCATCCTGGAATACGTAGCTTTACTTTTAGATCTCATAGGTTTAAATCATGTAGCCAGTTGGACTATTGTCTCTGTAGCTCATTGGTTTTGAAAGATCTCCTGGAGGTAAATATTCTTCCTATTATATCAAACCAGCCTTGTCTGGGTTCCTAAGGCCACAGTTACTAAGTCACCCCAATGGTGTTTTAGTCCTGTGCTCCTATGTATAGAGGACTTCCGATGATGGATGCAGGATGAATTGAGGTTTTACTTAGCATCTAATGTTACCCCAGAGAATTCTACTTTTATGGTTTGGGATGTCTTTAAGGCATTTGTCGGGGCAGTGAATTTTCTTATGCTTCAAAGCTTAATAAACAACAGAAACAGGAAATTTCATACCTCACTGAGAAAATGAAAGTATTGCAGGAGGCCATCTATGCATCTCCCTTGTTTCAGGACTCCCAAATTGCTGAGGTCCTCTCTCTTAAATATAAGTTACATACTGTTTATACTCAGCAAGCAACTAGAGCCCTTTACATTATGAAACAGTCCTATTGGGACTCTGGAGACAAGACGGGAAATTTACTCACCTACAGGTTAAAAAAAGTCCATGGAAACATCAGTTCCTTTTTTGAAATTGCAATATAAATGTTTGATGTCAGACCCCATACATATAGCTAACCTTTTCCAGGAGTATTATTTTTTACTTTATCAGTCATCAGTATCCCTCAATAAAGATGATTTTCCTTCTTTTTTTGATAATTTGAGTTTGCCCCATTTACCCCCAGAGATTGCCCAAATTTTGGAAGAGGACATAACTTTGCAGGCAATTCAACATGCCATTTGCTCTCTGGCCCCAGGGAAGGCTCCTGGACCAGATTGCCTGGGGTCAGATTTTTATCAAGCTTTCTAACCCATCTTGCCTGCTTGGTTACATACACTTTTCTTGGCCATTCAGGAATCTGGTTCACTGTCTCCTTCTATGCAAGAGGTGACCATCACTGTCCTGACGAAGCCCAACAAGGATCCTACAATTTGTTTTAATTTTAGACCTAATTCTGTGCTTAATGTTGATTGTAAAATTTTAGCTACAATCCTTGCTATCTGTTTGGAAAAGATCCTATCTTTAGTTATCCATAAATCATAGGCCAATTTCATGTGGGGTTGGCATGACAGTGATAATATTTGGGCCATGATTAATTTAATACAGATTGCTTCCAAAGGTATGGATTCTCCGCTCTAATTACAATAGATGCCAAGAAGGCATTCAGTTCTTTTGAACAGCAGTAACTGTTTTAAACCCTCTCTGCATTTGGTGTTGGCCCTTTTTCTCAAAATCGGGTTTGGATCTTGTATTTCTCTCTCAAGGCCAGGGTGTTGGTGAATGGTGTCCTTTCAGAACTTTTTTCATTGTATCAGGGTACCAGACAGGGCTGCCCTTTGAGCTCTTTACTATTTTTGCTTGTCCTGGAGCTTCTTTATGCTGCTCTGTGGCAACACCAAGGGATTCAAGGAATGACTGTGGGAGATTGCTCATTTTCTACCCTTTTATATGCTGATGACTTACTTTTGACACTGTCTAAAGTGAAGGCCTCATTCCCTATGGTTTGGTGGGTTCTTGATTCGTTCAGTGCTATGTCTGGTTTGAAAGTAAATGGGTCAAAAACAGAAATCCTAGGCCGGCCCAGTGGTGCTGAGGGTTGAGGCACTGGACACCACACCTCACACCATGCTGGTGACCCAAGTTCAGAAACAAGCATGGGTCTTTGGGGGTCATTAGGGTTGGGAAAGGATTGAGCATCCCAGGGACTACTCTCTTTTCCCGGCGGGGGTCCACACATGCCAATGCACTGGCAACCTCTGGCAGTAACTGGGGGTTCTGCAGTGCTCAGCAGCAATTGCAGGAGGTTGGAGCTGCAGCAGACATCCTTCAGGTGTGTGCAGGAGCATGCACACAACGACCTGGACGTCATTGCATGTCTCAGCTCTGGGGATGAAAATCCAAGAAAAAAATCCTCTATCACCTGGGTGAGACAACAGCAACCATCAGGAGGCTCGGTCACATGTACAATGTTGACTGCAACTTCCGACTCTCCCCCTAGGGATTCTTGGCCTCTCCATAGGGCCAGGGGAGCCTGGAGTCCTGATTCTGATGCAGTGTGTGGGAGGAGCAGTTCAGGTGGGCAATGGAGCCGTGGAGATGAGTATGGGAGGCTGAGAGGTGCCCTGGGCCAGTAGGAGCCCAAATAGAGTTAAACACACACACACACACACCAAAGAAAAACAGAAATCCTTTCCCTGTATAAAGCAGACCCTAATTCAGTATCTCTGCACCTGGAAGCTTTAAAAAGGGCCCCTAATGGTATTAATTACTTGGGAATGCACATTTCTGCTTATTTACAGGATATGTGTGATAAATATATACAAGGTTTGCTGAAGGGCCTAACATTGGAAATGAATCACTGGGCCAAGCTGCACCCATCTCTTCCTGGAAATGTTGCTGCTATCAAGCTGATGGATTTCCCTAAATTGTTTTTATTACTTAAGCAATTTACCAGTCCCCATTTCCTCTAGGATGTGGTTAAAAGTAGATAAGTTATTTTATCATTTCATTAAGGGACGCAGTGTTTCCCGCTTTAGCAGGAAGATTTTATGGGCCCCTGTTACAATGGGCAGTTGGAACATGCCATGACCAAGATCATATCATGTTGCAAATGACATTAGGCAAAGTCTCCAATGGCTTCATTTGGATAAGAAGTATGTTCCACTATGGGTTGAAATTGAACAATCACATGATGGGAACACCCATTTGGTTATGCTCCTAAGAAATCCCCGTTTGGCTTTAAATTATGTTACTCTTCCTATGATTTATACAAGGTAGATCTGGCAGAAAGTGGTTAAAATACTAGTTTGGAATTATTATTCTTTGGACCCTTATGAACCATCGTGGAATAACTCACAAATTCAAATAGGGGGTTAAACAATGTTGGGGGCTTCTTGGACATCCATGGGTCTTCTGTTGGTGAGTGACATGTTTGACCAACAGAGTGATATTCTTAAATCCTTTTCCCAGTTGCAAAAATTATTATCGTCTGCCTTGCTGAGATCTGCAGAGTTATTTACAATTGTGGCATATCTTTTCCACTGGGTTTATGAAGGACTCTACCCTGGTTCAGACTGATTTATCTCTTAAGCTACAGAAATGGCTCTCAAAGCCTAACAAGTGTAATTTATAAGCTTCTTCAGAAAGATTCTACTCCAGACTGGGAATCTTATAGGTTACAGTGGATGGAGGAGTTTCAGGAGCCATTGGACATAGACATTTGGACTAGTTGTTAGGCTGAAGCTCATCAGTCCTTTACTGATCCAAAGGCACAACTCATATAAAAGAAGATACTAGCTCAGTGGTATAGGTGGTATGGGTTTATCAGTTTCTAATATGTGTTGGAGATGGAATGAGGTGCCTGGATCTCTCTGCCATATTTGATGGAGTTGTCCTTTAGTAATGGACTGGTGGAAATAAATAATTTCAGCCACAGAAAACATTGTAGGGTTGCAATTGTCCCATTTCCCTCACCTTTAGATTCTGGGGGACATATTATAAGATGCCCAAGCATTAATGTTTAAGGAATTTATTTTTGTGGCTGCCCTAGAGGCCAAAAGACTCATCCTTCGGTGGCAGACCACCACTCCTCCTTTGGTTATTCAGTGGGTGAAAGCCATGTCTAAAACTGCCTCTTATTTACAGGTGTTGTACTAGAGAAGAAGGTTGATATACAAATGTTCTCACTCTTGGGATTCTTGGTTAAGATATATTGGGATGATTTTGTAGTCGTTACTGAATTGCACTTTACTTAGTTGTTAGAAGACTGATTAGTGCTATGTAGGTTGTTGTACATTAGAAGGCCTGATCCTTCTTTCTTACTATGTCATTATATTATGTCATAAAGAATGTGATGCTTTAATTTTTGGTTTCTGTGTAATAATGGAATTTAATTTTGTTTATCAAGTATTCCTTTGCTATGTATATGATAGTTCCTTTGTGCAGTAGCCTTATTATTTACTCTTGTTGTTGGATACGTTTTTATGGTCAAGATGTTTTTTATCTGTTTTTTTTCTCCTGATTATATATTGTTTGACAATAATAAAATGTTTATACACAACAAAGTGACCTGTCACTTATGCCTATGTCCAAATGTGCTACAAACATGCATGAGCATGCTTTTTTCTGCTTCACCCCAAGCTCTGAAACTCACTTCTACCCAACCTGAGAGTCTTCCCATGTCATTCTATTTTCAAAGATGAGCACTGCAAGATCCTACTGTTCTCTGATAAATATTCATGTACATGATGTACTGTATTTGTTTCTGTTACATACCTGTTATTGCTTTTCTTAACTATGCATATGCTGTATTTGCACTGTTTTTTACACTTCTGAAATGTTTGTCTTCTGCTGGTGATGTCTGGACTGCTGTACTTTGTTCTGTTATGTTGTGATACTGATGTCCGATGTTTGTTTGTTTTATTCTGTTAACCGGGTAAAGACATGGGACAAGCACTTTTTCATATCTGACCCGAGACAAGACAAATTACAACAATAATACACAGTAAAATAAAAAAGTATACAACTAAATAAATCATATTAAACCAACCAATTTTTCAAATTACTTTTAAAACAGGCAATAGAACATTCTTTCCTTAAGTCCTCAGGCAAATTATTCCAAAGTGAAGGGGCCAAGGTAGAAAAAGCTCTGGCACCCGCCTTACTTAAACAGGGTATATCAACAAGTAGAGTCCTTTTAAATGATCTCAGATTCAAAGAGTTGGTTCTAATGGTAAGCAGATCATGTAAGGGGAATACACTGCAACAAAAAATAGATTTAAAGATTAAACAATAGCAAATATACTGAAAATGAGCATTAGCAGGTAATCGGTCAAGGGCTGAATAAAGGGAGCAATGATGTGTTCTGGGGTGGGGGGGCTCAACACAAAACACATATTATTAAAAGCAACAGATAAAGCATGGATTTCCCACCCAGACAATTTGCAATATAGACTTCCCGCATAATCCAAATGAGAAAGGAGTAAACCAACAGCAATAGCTTTCCAGGTTTTGACAGTAAAAAATTGTTTAAACTCATATAGAACTTATGTTTGTATTTCTGGCAGACCAGGGTAAATATCAAACTTTTCCTGAAGCTTCAATATCCTCCCTTTTCTTCTTTCAACAATCTTATTTCCAATTACAAATTTATATTGATGTGCAATAGTAATACTTTTTCTACACTGGATGATAAATGCAAGTTCTCAAGCTTGTTTATTACAGAAGTAATCCAGGATTGTTTACATTGCAAATTCCACTTTTTTTCCTCAAGACATAACTTTGGTAAACAAAAATCTGGCATTCTGGTCAATTTAATCCAGGAATTTATCATTCTATGGCAACAGAGTCTTATCTGATTATACCCAACTCAGAACTTACAGCTGAGGTGAGAGTAGATAATGAAACTTTAGAATAGGTTTGTAAATTCTGATTAATAACTTCTCAAACATAGGTGCCTTAGCCATAACCCAAACCTGCACTGCATAAAGTGCTGCAGTGTTGAATTTACATTTGACAGCACTTTACATGGGCATTATAGTAAAACCTTTATATTTATCAATTAATTTGCTGAGACCCAAACTATTTTCTGTAAGTTTATTAAGTTAATGTCAATATCTCTTGATAATTTTGAATTAATACAAAAAGAAAGCCCAAGATAGGAAAACTCTTTAATGCTCTTTAACTTTATTTTATTAAGACACTGGAAGGTGATCCTATAAGAACCAAAAATAAATACAGTACATTACTTTTGTTGGTACTAATTTTAAGGTTCAGCTTTATACATAATGCACTAACTCAAAATAAGTAATTTATTTCCAAGTGTGAGGTAAGCCAGTGCCAGCTTTGGTTTGGCTTTGAGATGGGACCTGAAAATTTGTTTCAGCTTCTCCAATTTGGTCAAACCATTTCAACTCTCAATATAGCAGTTCCATAGGATAAAGCAAACTACAACTGGTGGGGAGGTAAAAAAACCTTTGAATTCACAATAAATATGAATTTTTGAAGCCTACTCATGGCCACTGATGTTGGCATGCATCTACTATAGATTATTGTTTGTGGTGTTGTGATAGTGTCTGCAAAACCCACTAGGACCACCATGGCCCAGTGCAAGGTACAGTAATAGTTACTATTGATGCAAGGCATATACTGTACCTCCTTGCAGTCTCTGTTTTACCTTCTTGCCAAACATTGTTTTCTCTCTAGCTCCATTTTCAAATTATATGATAATACCCCACCACCACCAAAGAAAAGAAAACCATGTTATGCATCACAAAACAAAATACATGGGAAAATATTAAATGTTGAGTTATTATATACCCTTCACAATAGTGTTCTTCAATGGATGCATTTTCCTTGATTATTTTTTATATTGTAACTGTGTGATGGCCTGAATGAAGTATAGTAGTGATGGTGTCACCACTCTCTCCTTCACCATCATCATCATTGCTACAATTTTTACACCACCACCATTGCCACCATGGCTATTACCTCCACCAACAGCCTTGCTTTTCTGGGTTGCTGTAAAAGATCAAAAATAACACTGTGTGTGGCATTTACATAAACTCACCATGTACAGTAAATAGCAAAGATAAAGTCTGCTGGCTCATGACTGAGATCAGCATCATCATATGGGGCATCATCTACATTCATACTGCCTCATACAGGATGGGAAGAGCATGCTAAGAATATATGATTAGAGAAAACATGACTCAAGAAAATGTAATTAGAGAAATGTGAATGGTCTTTACTTCACTATTTTCACATCATTTTACATGGCATGGCTGGTCCTGACTTTGCCTTACTTCATTTTACATGCATTGCCTGTATCAGATTTGAGAAAATGAAATCTGAGAACCTGATTCGAGAAAATGTGACAGTTCTTGAGTCTTGACTTCACCTTTCTCATCTAATTTTATATGGTGTGGAAATGGAAGTCGGTGAGGAATAAGGATGTCTCTTAATCTGAAGTCACTTGAGGGAAACAAAAGGTGAGATAGGTGTGCTTTTGGATTGCTCAGGTTGCTTTCATCAGCAGATGAACTGGTGAATCAGTTGAGAAAGCTACTTGCAGTGGGAGTGGACCCAATGGAGTTGTGGTGACTAATGAACTCTGGATTCTTTGTCCTTACTATACCCAGCCCTAATCCTTCTCTCAGGTGTAATCCATGCCCCTCCACTACAATTTCCACCACCACTTACAGAATAGGTACTTGTTGTAACTGGCATGGTAGAACATTTTTATACAGTTTATTTTTCCACCCTGTATCCCTTTCTGCTCCACTATTTTTCTCTTGGTTTATGCAGGACATGATGGTGGACAACCCCATACACATAACCATCATGTTGCTTATGTACTGACATACCCTCTCCCACAACATCCATTGAGAATCATTGTGTCTCACTGCAGCAGCCTACAGTACTTCACTTAGTATTTACTCACAGGGAAAATGGATAAATAAATAAATAAAACAATACATATTGGCCCAGATATTCAAACTGTGTCAGGCTGTGGTGCAAGCCTGGGCGCAACTCAACATGGTTGCGCAGGGGTGTGGCCTGGGCGATATTCAATGGATCTGCACTATATGCTCAGCAGCTTTGAATATCACACCCTGGCCACCCCCACTGTGCATGGTGCAGTGGCACTGCACCAGTGCAAGTGGCCAGAGTGGAGCATGGAGATGCGCTAGCACAAGTGCCATTGCGTCATTCACAGCACCTGTGATATTCAAAAGGGGACATGCAAATGGGGCCATAATTTATGCAAGGTGCACATGGGGCCATTTGCATGTCCTTATGGCCCCATTTGCATCCCATTAGCATGCAGGTGCACCAATCCCCGACGACTTGTGCCTGGCACCCTGCCAGGCAGCAGCCGTCGGGGACCAATGCCCCCTGCAGCCTAATCACGGGCATTTGTCTAAAAACAAAATCCTTGTCTAATATCCCTGGTGGTCCAGTGGACCGAGTGCTGCCCGATTGTGGGCATCTGGTTAAATAACCCCCCCGTCCTATATCCCTGGTGTTCCAGTGGATCACTATGTGCCTGATCGAGGGCATGAGTAAAAAAATCCTCATCTAATATCCCTGGTGGTCAGTGGACCACCTCTATGATTGTGGGCATCTGTAAACATAAAATGTCCTATTACCCTGGTAGTCAAGTGTACCCCCTCACCCGCCCACTGGAGCCCCACGCCCGCTCCCCCGGTCAGCTGGCATGCGGCACCACCACCTGCAGCCCGCCGCCCACCAGCACGACAGCTCAGTAGGGCTGCATGCCCGATGGTTCTGGCGTGAGCCAATGGGCGTGCAGCATACCAGTACTACACATTCCAGATATGTAAATGATTCATTCACATATCTAGACTGTATAATCGGTATGGGCTGCATGCCGATGGCTCACGCTGTGACTCAATGAGCTGCAGCCCTGCCAAGCTGTCGGTCAGTGGGCAGTGGGGGCGGCATGCGGGTGGGTGCTGCCGCTGGCTGACCGGGAAGGCTGAGGGGCTCAGGCGGTGGGAATGATACACTGACCACCACCAGGGTAATAGGACATTTTTTATGTTTTACAGATGCCTGCAATCAGGCAGAGTGCAGTCTACTGAACCACTAGGGATACTGGTAGGGGGGTGATTTAAACAGATGCCCACGATCGGTCCACTGGACTACCAGGGATATTGGACGGGGGGGGTTTATTATACCGATGCCCATGATTGGGAACATAGCAGTCCACTGGACCACCAGGGATATTAGAAAAGGATTTTTTTTTTTACACATGCCCGCGATCGAGAACATAGCAGTCTACTGGACCACCAGGGATATAGGATGGGGGGTTTATTTAACCAGATGCCTACAATTGGGCAGCACTCAGTCCACTGGACCACCAGGGATATTGGAGGGGGGTTTATTTACACAGATGCCCACAATGGGGCATGGACAGGGCACCGCCAGGTGCGGCAGGAACTCGGGTGGCAACCCACAGGTGGCAGCTGCCGTGTTGTGCCCTGCAATGCAGCAGCTCACCTGTGGGTGGCCATCATTTGTTCCTTTTTTTTGGCTTAACTTTGTGCAGGTGCAAGTAGGGGTTGCGCATGCATGGCTCTTCACATCCCAGCCTGAATATCGGGCTGTGCAGGTTATGCATGGGCACACCCCCCCCCCCACACCTGTGCCTGCATACATTACTGATGCGCTTCGGCACATCGGGATTTTTTGGGGCGCACTTTTCCCTTTTGAATATCGTGCCGGGGCACATCAGTGGGTTGTGCATGGTGCAACACTGTTGTGCCATGCGCATCCCTTTTGAATATCTGGGCCATTGATTTTATGTGCCTTGCACAATAACAGTTAAATAATCTGTTAAATAATTCCTGTAGATTTCCTCTGTACATTTCCCAGTCTGCTGCTATACATTTACTCTGACCAGTTCCAGCTGAATGGGCCTAAAGTAAAATAAAAATAAACAAATATGGATTTCTGTGTCCTTTACACCATCAACACTCTGTAAGAAATATTTGTTAAAAAAAATCTTTCAAAAGTCCCTGTTGCACCTTTCCCAAGCTATTAAATTCACTCTGTCCTGCTCCTACTGCTTAGCCTGCAGCTGCCAGGGCAAAACCAACAAAAGAAAGTCGTGCACCAGGTGTGGTGGCACTTACAAGGTCCTAATATCAGACAAGCTTAAAACCAAAAAAGTCAGAGCACAAGAAGAAATGTCAAAGTGCAAAATGTATATGCCAAGTACAAAGATCAGACATTTTCCAGTAGAAGTATAGTAAATGAAAACTTTGTCGGTGCAGTTCTCATGAAGTGCCACACATTCCACTTTGCAGCTTTTTCACAAAGTGAGCTCTTGAAAACTTCACATTCTGAAGAATATAATTCCTGCAGGATAACCTTGATGCAGAAAATTACCATGCAGAACACAAATTTTTTTCCCATGAAGTGACAACTTTGCAAAGCAAAATAAGTTTGCAAATTGCCAAAAACTTTACAAATTTTCCAGACTTCGCAGATCTCTACTCCCCAGTGTTTCAAGGCTCTTTCTAAGGTGGGGAGAGTGCAAGTTCACATTTTGCATTCTCTCTCCTCTGCTCCACAGAATGATTTCATTATTCTACATGCCTGAAACTAGTTAAATGTATTTATTTATTTAAGAGTTTCACCAGGAAAGGCACACTGAGCAACAGGATTGCTCATCTCCTGGTGCATCCAGGGGATAAATGTAGTAATAATTTGTCAGAATGATAATGCATGATTCTGTAATTATACCTTTTCTGAGCAAAGGTCACTCTTTTTTCACATAAAATGAGCTCCTTTAATAGTCAGGTCTTTCCTCTGTGGGAGAGAGTCCGAACCGGCACAATGATCAATGCAGCATGAGGAGTTCTTGCTTCACTGCATCACTGATTGGTTGCTATTGGTCATGTAGAAGGAATGAGTACAGCATGAGGAGTGCTTAGTCTCCAGCATTACTAATTGACTACTGCACAGCATGTGGCTGCCAGCTACTTGAACATTCTCAGTGTGTACTCCCTGTAAAAGGTATTATATCATGACATCAAAGTGCTGAAATGCCAAAGGAAAACTGTTTTCCTTCAGACCTGCTTTGCTGGTGTCAAAAATGCTAGAATTCAGCATGATTGCCAAATGCAAATTCTGCATTAGCACATCCATACTGTGAGGGGGAGGACCATTACTTATGAGTAGCAGAACCATGAGTGAGTTACGAAAGTTCTGCCCCTTCTAAGTCATGATAAACTGCATATTTTGAGACAACCATTCCTCTATCTGTACAACATAATTTTATTAGTTGTACATTCTAAATGTGGTCTTTGAAGATATTTTGTTTATTCTTTGCTAACCAGGTAAAACTCATTAGGCACAAAGCCTGTTACAGGGGTGACCCAGGAGAACTGCAGAGGTTGCATGACTTGCTCAGGGTCACACAGTATGCAAGTGGGGGTTGTGGAAATCAAACCCAAGTCAGCTGAATGTACCAAGCTCATTTATAATTTCTTACTCTAACTTCTAAGCTATACTGTCAGCCCCCAGATTAAACAGTTTATTTTGATTGCAACTGCTGGTCTCATTGATGCACTATGCAATTCTGATGTCATAAGCATTGTGAAAGTGCCTCTCTGACGGGTTCAAAACTTCATTGTGATAATTCTGACCTTCACGATCTCAGTTATGACAATAATGACAACAAAATGTCATTATAAATTTAGTTCAATTTCAAACATATCACTTTTTATCTTGTACTTTATATCTCTACTGGTATATACATTTAGATATTAAGGAGTTATCTCTGAACAGCATTACAAAAACACTGAAAACTCTGGATTATTGGAAACAAAGAATGCAAATGTTTGCTTCCTGCTGTCCAAGTGGGTGCAGTATTCAGTTGTATGAGAAGTGAATGTAGTATATTTTTTAAAGGAGCATATTAAACTTTGTTTTATAGATCTGTTTACTGAGGACAGGAAACCCTGCCAGCTGTTGAAATGCTAAGAACCTGAGGCCAGGTAATTCATCAATTTCTCACATGTATACTTTTTTTGCTATAAACTGTGCTGTTTTTGATGAAGAATGGGCTCAAAGAAAACCACAATGTTCCAAGTTAAATGCTATTTGCAGATGCAAGCAATTATCATTTGCATTGTCAAATTTCTTAAGAAATATTTAAATATTAAAAACTAGAAAATCAAAATGTTTGACTTCTACATCTCTTTCAAGGGTCTCCATTTATAAAGATCATTGATGCAAGCTTTTCATTCCCCACTTTCTGACCTTTGCAGTTCTTAGATTACTGTACCAGTCTAGATAGCACACTTTGTGCAGCTTTCAGACAATTAGCAAGCTGCACCCTAGCAAACAGTACACTTAGACAAGATTTATTGAAATAACTTACATAATAATTCATATTTGGACAAAAACTATGAATTTATACCTTGTCCATGTTACTCAATTGGTCTTAATAATCTCAAATTCCAATGTGCCTTGGATAAAGCATTTTCACAGTTAGTGGTCTGTTCAGCAAAATCAGCATTGAGTCATTTCTTCCCCCCTTCTCCCCCCTTAATTGATATGTTGCTGCAGCTACAGGTCTTAGTCCAGGATGGTCCCCAAATGTCCCATACCCGAAACATTGCACTGAACAAGATCCTATTATCACATGCTGTGCTGCTGTGCACTCCAAGCAGTAATTCATTTTTTATTCTGCCCCACTGCTGTGGCCACTGCTGACCCAGGTCAGAGAAACATTAACCAGAGTCCCAATTTGCAACTCTCCCCTCGCTTCTTATGCCACACTGTTGCAGATTAGGCCAGCAGTTACAACTGCCTGACCAGCCAGGTCATCTCACCAATTGCCACCACAGTTGCCAGATGTGCAATGTGATGAAGTCATACTTCCCCATGCCATGCATTGCTCTGTGCTGCCAACCAACAGGACATACACACAAGCAGCCCTAAGTTTGCCTTGGAAAATGCAGAGAGCTGAACCACCAGCACCTAACCCTGATTTTCAGCTAGCAGAACTGTACAGGGATGGAAGATGTCTGCTGGGCTACCCAGGGTTTGTGCAGTTAGGCCTGGCTATCCTATTTTCAGCAGACAGTCACTGCCATGATGGAGGACTTGGGAGGGACTAGAAGGAACCTGGCACTATGACAGAATTGATAGATGGACTAAGGACATCTTGCAGAAGTGACGGAGTGACTGTTATTTCATGCGGTCATTTTGGCTGGTTGTCTAGTGCAGGAAGGCTAGATGAGGTCAGGAGGACAATGCTTCTAGGCTTGCTGTCAGTTGAGAAATGAAAGTCAGAGACCAGGGGGTGGACTAATGTTTTCCTGTAGCCCACTTCAGCCAGCAGTAGCCTCAGGGGATGCAGAATGAAGTAAAGAGAGAGAGAGAGAGAGAACATTATCGATGAGCAGAAGAGAAGAGTAGTGCAGACTGATGAACCAGAACACCAGAACTCCAGTCAGCACAGATGCAGAGGGGGGTTGGGATTGGGTGTTGGCCACAACTGGGTGCTGAGAAAATGTCGGGGGAACAAGGGTGGATGGAAGGGGGGGAACTTGGAACACTGTCAGTATGCCTATATCTCACTTTGTCTCTAATACCATTCTGACTCATTAATAAGAACTGTATCAGAATCAGAACTGGATTTGGAATTTCCAAAAGTCCAGCTCTTCCAAATGGAACAATGCTATACAATATATAGAATGGCCCTCTTAAGGGTAGAAGTTGCTTTCAAATCTGTGACTGGTAAAGGTACAATATGTCAAGGTTAATTTCCTGGTATGACCAGGGAGAAGGGGTATTACAGAGGTGGTAGTATAACAGAAGTATAAGCATAAAATAATAAAGTTAGTACACACTGGAACAGGATGAAAATAGATGCAAAGAAATAACAACTATATTGAATAGACTGCATTTGGGAAAATGCATAATAATAAAACGTAATAATATTAAACAAAAGAAATGTTAACAGAGTAGTAGTTAAAGCAGCACTGTGATGAATGTAGGCACTGGGCAAACATTTGGACACTACCTTTTTTCACTATAAAGATTTCAGGAATCTCCTGGATTTATTTGGTGGTAAAATGTTCTAGTTCCACCATCTGAGTATATAAATGTTTTAATTTAGTTTTCTTTTTCTCAATAAAAAAATGATAGCCACCACATTTGGCTTAGATTTAGCATTGTAAACCTGCAAGTGTTAAGACTGAGAAAATAAAAAAAAAAAATAATAGTACACATCGCAGGAGGTGTCTAGAAAAGTAAATTTGACATGCATGATAATATTAGTATTAATTACTGCAGAAATTAGAATTTTTGGAAAAAAACATTTTTGTTGCCTACTGCTTTAAACTAGAAAAGAATGTGCTTATTCTTAGATAGAACAACCACAAGTATCTTCCAACCATTTTTTTATGAAATCTTGGAGTCTGATCAACATGTATGGATCTTAATGATACAGTTCTCCTTTGTTGCTATATACATGTTGACATAATATGTTGTTGGGATGAGCGATTCGGCTGTGACCCGGTTCTGATTCCAACTCTGATTTATTTCCAAAAGGTTCTGATTTACTCTAATTTACTCTGATGTATTTTAGACCTATTTTTTTTTTTATTTAAACATTTGGTAACTAGGAAAGGCAAACTGAGCAGAGTCTAGTTTTCAGGTGTGACCCAAGGACAGGGGTAACAAATTTTGTACATGTGCGATAGATACATACCTATTTATATATCTGTGTGTGTGTGTGTGTGTGTGTGTGTATATATATATATATGTATGTATGTGTATATATATATATATATATATATATATATATATATATATATATGTGTGTGTATTAAATGCATGGTGCCAAAAGGCCTCTCACACAGTTTGCAAAGGGTGCCTATCTATCTATCTATCTATCTGTCTATCTATCTATCTATCTATCTATCTATCTATCTATCTATCTATCTATCTATATTAGAGGCAGAAAACTTCATTTAATGCCTCAGTTAGGGTTGTTCCACAGCAAAAAAAGCTAGGAAATTCAGGGTTAGGGTTGAAGGCCCCCTTGAACCCCCAGCCCTCCCCCTAACCTGCATTGGGGTGTGTGTTGGGGTCATCAGTCCTAACTCTCACCCCATCACATGTGTAAAGAAGCTGAGGTATAGGAGAATGGGGTGAGACTTAGGACCGATGACCCCAATGCGCCCAATGCCAGTTGGGGGGTGGGCTGGGGGGTCCAAGGGGGACTTTCAACCCTAACCCCGAATTTCCTAGCTTTTTTCCTCTGTGGAATAACCCTAACTGATGCATTAAACATAGTTTTTTGCCTCTAATTTCCCTTCTTTTTGAGAATGAGAATGATAAATAATGAAAGGAATGCAGTGGCAGCAGCACTGAGCCCTTCAGGCCCCATGCTCCCACCACATGATGTCTTGTTACACAGTAACAGGAACTGCAAAGCAAACGCAAGCGGCAATGGCAATGCACATGGCAAAGCAAACGTAAATGGCAAAGCAGACATTAATAGACACACAAGCGTAAAGTGATGCCGAAGCAAACAGTTACATAAACGGAGACATCAAACAGAAATGCATACAGAACACAACTGGTAACACACACATTCATGGTACCACAATTGTAAATGTAAATGGTAACAGTAATACCAACAATAACACCAAAGTAAACAGAAATGCAAGCACGTATGAAAATGCAAACTGTAACGCACCAACTCAAGGAACCACAATTGTAAATGCAAATGGTTATGGTAACAGCAACAATAAAGCCAATAAAAACAGAAACGCAAGCGCATATGAAAACGTAAACTGTTACACGTAAGGTGTTGGTACCACAATAGTAAATGTAAATGGTAATAGTAACAGCAACAGTAAAGCCAACAGAAACAGAAATGCAAGCGCAAATGAAAACACAAACCGGTACACACACGGTGGTGTAGACGAGAACGGTGATTCGAATGGTAACAGAAGCGCAACTGGAAATGTTAACTGTCACAGTAACAAAAGGGCACACCGTTCTTTTCCCCAAAAAATGCATTGAAAAAACAAATTGAAAACAAAGAAAGTGTGCATTATAATTAACTTCGGAGCAGAAAAGTACGACTTAGAATACTAAATTGTTAATATCTCAGGAACTGTATGACATAGGAAAAAAGTTAAAGTTTTGTATGAATTATTACTTTCCTGGCTAGTTCTGTGCTTAGCCCCTATTTGGGGGGGATAAGCATTTTTTTTGACAAAATGTTTGCATCTTGCACTGCTTCTGAGATATGGGCCAGAGCGCTGTCACTTTGCCATCCTGTAATATATTTTCACCAAACCACCAAAAGGAAAATTTGTAGGATGTTGGCCTTCTTCCCTCCAAATTTCAAGTAAAAAGACCAAACAATTTCCGAGATATTCAATGTAAAATATTGGCAAAATTTCCCTATCTATCTCATTATAAAAAATCTGGCCATCTTGTCTCTATTTTGCAATCAAAGATCACTATCAAAAAATCTCATGATCAAAGAATTTTCAGCCTCACGATCAAAGAATTTACAGGCTCATGAACAAAGAATAAAAAATTTAATAAATCAAAAAATAAAAGCAATTTCAGTAAACCACCACCATGGTTCAACAGAACGAATCCCCCTGAGTAAAACCCACCCTCATATGACTTCCTAGGAAACCCCTGGGCTGATAAAATTGAATTTTAAATTGGGCCATCTTGTCCCTCGCTCACAATGCAAGATGACAATCAAAGAATTTCATGATCAAAGAATTTGCAGGTTCATGAACAAAGAATAAAAAAATGTAATAAATCAAAAAATTGAAGGAATTGCAGTAAACCACCACCATGGTTTGACAGAACGAAACCCCCTGAGTAAAACCCACCCTCATTTGACTTCCTAGGGCATCCGTGGGCTGAGAAAAATAATTGTTAAATTCAGCCATCTCATCCCTCACTCACGATGACAGATCACGATCAAAGAATCTCATGATCAAATAATTTGCAGGCTTGCGATCAAAGATCGTTAGCGAGCCACGAATTAAGATTTTTAAAAGCGTATAGCTATATTTTCTGACTGATTTAGATGGAACCAAAGCCATGGCTCGATAGATCAGGGACCCCTGAGTAAAACCCATCAAAGTTTTACTTCAGAAGTGACCCCTGAGCCGAGATATCTGTGTTTGTGTGATTGGAAAACTGAAAACAAGATGGCGGACCTCACGGTCAAAGAATTTTGAAAATTCCTCGGGAACAAAGATTCTTGAACTGTGAGGCTGCAAATTCTTTGATCGCCTGGTGCGACCAGATGGCCAGAACCACCGTTCTTTGATTGCAAGATATACATAAAAATGTTCCCATTGACTTATAATGGGAACTTAAAAGTGCCATAACTTTTGAATGCCTTAATATATTTTCACCAAACAAAATGTGGCATGTTCAGCCACCAAAGCTCTTTCAAATGAGCCATATTGCAGAGTGGTATACCATACAACAGCTGTGCAGGACCACATTAAGAATGGCAAAAGGTGCATCCAAAAATAGATAATTTTGCATTTTTCAGCACTTTCGTACATGAAAACCAGAACTCCAACACAAACGCATTTTGGCAAATCAAGAGATCTAGTGTGCCCCAACGTGTGTACCAAATTTTAGGCAAATCCATAAAATGGGTCCACAATTATTAACGTCCAAACATTTGACTTTAGTATGTAACTGGTCATTAACCCTAACTATAGTGGCATTTAACATGCCGCTATAATATATATATATATATATATATATATATATATACACACACACACATATGTATAGATATATATATGGATATGGATACATATAAGAGCCATAATTAGCTTGGCAATACATTTGGTAATAAATCTATACAGTGACAGAATTTTACATAGCGTATATACTGCAACATTTTAAATGGTGTATACTGATAGCCTAAGTCATACATAGATAAGTAATAGATTAGCTGCTTTTGAGAAGAAATATCCAGGAATTGTGCATAGTTTAACTTTTTGTAGGGAGGTTTGGATGACCTGGAGATGAGGCCAGGGGAGATGAGAAGCAGGAGCAGGTGGTGGGGTGGTAGTAAGCAAAGTTATTGTCTGATAGAGTCATGTGAGGCAGAGTTTCTTAGGAGAGGAGATAGTTGGTTCCATATGAAGGTGAACCTGTAGGATAAGATGGATTTGTCAGCAGATGAGGATGATTTGGGCAACGTGAAAGAGTGGGTGTACCTTGATAGTAATATGTAAGGGGATGGGTTTGCTGGTGATAACATCTCTGAGAGGTGGGGAGGTTGCAGGTTGAACCAGAATTTGGATATTAGGGCGATTGAGAGGATGTAGTGGTGGTGGGATAGGGGTGCAATACTGAGAGTGGAGTGTAGAGAGCAGTGATGGATTCTGAGGGGGGAGTTTGTGGTGAATAGGCAGAAGGTATTTAGAAGGGAGTCTAACCTAGAGAAGATTAGACAGGGGCTGTGCTGTATTCTAAAACAGTGTAGTTGGAAATACAGTAGGTGTGATCATTTTTGTGAGTATTTCATGCCTCACTAGCAGTGAGAGGGAGTCTCTGTTGTGGTAACTCATACCAGACTTGGGGTGAAGTTTCAAGGTGATTGCTTCTATGTGGCTCAAGGTGTTTAAGTGGGGGTCTAGCCATATGCTTAGGTATTTGTAAGGTGTGACAGTCTAGTGAGGTCCCATCCAGGGAGGTGATGGCAGGGGGTAGTGGAACTCTTGCTAGTTTTTGCTCATCCTGAAAATCCTTGATAGTTTTGGAGGTGTTGATTTTGTGCTGTTTTTCATGGAACCGGGACTGCATATTATGGAAGTCCTAATGTAGTTGGTGGTTGGAAACCATCTAAAACCGGTCCAGAGGCAAAGAGGATGGTGTCATCTACATACACGTGTATGCAGGACTTTAAACAAGCAGTAGTCTATTTGAATATGATAAATGCATCAATATTATTCTTCTAGATCACTATAACAAAAAAAAACTTTTTTAAAAAACATTTGTTTCTGTATTTTCATTTTGTTGCAAGTTCAAACACTGGAGCTCAAATACATGGAGTATTTCCAGTTTAGTGCATGTAGCTAGGAAAACACGCAAGAAAAAGGGAAAGAAGCAAACTACTATAGCTTCTAAAATGCTACTGCACTGACCCATGCCCCACAAACTACAGAAAGCACACAGCTTACCTTGCTGTATCCAAAAAGCTTTATTTCTGCAAAACAGGTGCAAATAAACATTGCGGTTTAAAAATTAACTACATAAATAGGTGGACAAACACTCGGTTGAAAAGCTTCAAATAAATCAGATGCCAGCACTCACTGAGTGCTCCAGCAGCCATTGCTTGCCAGCAATAACACACTCAATGTGTATGCTAATCAGCTGATGTTTCGCCAGTAATGCTTCCTCAGAGCTGATTGGTTCAGGCACATGCATTCACTCTTATTCAGTTAAATCATACATATTCATAGAGTGGGAGTCACCCTCATTACTTAATACTCAGACTGATTCAAACACTCTTCCACACTATTCATAAACCTCTCATATCAGCATCCACACTATAAATAGCACTGAAGTGGTAATTCCTCATTAAATTCCTTTAGGAAATAAAGTCTCCAATTTAAAAATCCAAAAAGTCTCTCGTTTAGAAATTTTCTTTTGAAAGTCTCCTTCTCTTGCTCCCAATTCCACTTTTTCTACTCCTGTAAAATGAAGATTTGCTGGTGACCCATGGTTTGCTGCACAAAAATATCTAGCTACTGATCTTGTTTCAACTTTATTGAGAATTGTTGATTTGTGTTCACATACTCTGTCTCGTAATGTCTGTTTCGTTTGGCCACGTATCCTAAGCCGCAGAGATATGTCAATAAATAAATTACCCCAGTCGTTGGACAGTTTATGAAAGAGGCAATGGGAAATTTCATCCCTGATCATGGATGTTTAAATACTGCTGAGTCAGTCATATTATGGCACTGAGCACAGTGCCCACAATGGAAATTCCCTTTTTGGGTGGGGGGGGTAACCAAGTACTATTCTGGCTCTTTACTTGTTCATGTAAACTATGTACAAGTCTGTCCTTAATGTTAGTGTCTCTCCAATATGTTGTTCTTACTACTTTATTTTCAAAAGTTGCACAGCTTTTTATGACATTTCAATTTTTCTTTATAATATTCAATATTTCTCTTCCTTGGTTGTTATATGTTGTAACAAAAATTATTGACTGAGAGCATGTGATGCCTTCTTCCTGAGTGGATGCTCAGCGGCTCAGCTCCCTGTCTAACCCTCCAAATTTAATTTAACACTCTACCAACTGTAAACTGCATATTTTGCCAATCCTGATACCAAACATCGTCTGGAGAAGTCAGTGATAATCTTTGAGGCAGTGTCAGAACAGCGTATCTTCCGATCGGCAATGGAGGCTGAAATGCGCCAAGCCCTCCTGGCCCGTAAACCTTCTCAGATGCCCGACAAGACCACCAAAATGTCCAAAACTCAGGCTGCGACTTCAAGCAAAAATGCGGTTTCAACCAGTAATTCAACCCCCTTGTCTTAGGATAGATTCCTTGCTGAAATAGCTCCAATTAAAGAAGCCTTCCTGGAACTCGCATCAGACCTGAAAGTATTCAGATCAACTTAAAGGAAACCAACAAGAAAATTTCAGATGTGTCAGCATGCACATCGTCCCTAGAAAACTGTCAGACCAGACTAGAACCAGAGGTTGTGGCCTTGAGACCCAAATTAACTAAAATGGAGTTTAAGCTGGAAGATCTCAAGGGGAGAAACAGAAAGAATAATTTAATCATTTTCTGATTACCAGAAGAAGCCGAAGGGACCTCCACTGTCCTATTCACCCAAAAGCTCTTGGCAAATATTGCAGGCCCACCACCGTATTCCACTGTATATTATGTGGAATGGGCCTACTGCTCGCTCAAACCTCGACCCCATCCTGGAGCCAAGCCCCAGATGGCTTATTATCCACCTTCTGAGCTATGTGGACAGGCAGCTTATCCTGGCAAAAACTGAGGAGCTGCAGGAGATAAGATAGGAAGATGCCCACTTAAGAATAACTCAAGACTTGCCGGTGGCCACATGACAGAAACCGGATGAATATCACACCTCAGTGACTAAACTAATTGCTGCCGGAATCAAGTTCCAAATTAATTACCCAGTGAAACTACTGGTACAGCATCAGGGTGGCTTGGGTTCATTTGAAAATGCGAGTCAAGCTGCCAATGAGCTACCCACCATGCTCCCAGACCTGTTCATCCCTCGTTGACTCGGTAACACAGCCTATAGTATTTTGGAAGAGCTTTACTGCAGCCTGGAATTACACAGGAAGATTTTGGTTACCTCCCTTAGATGATCAGTATTCTACTTCAATTAAAATTCTGACACCCTATTCTCTCCTCTCTCTGGTATCATCTGGTAAAGAGCTGTCCTCCATAGCTATATTTTTCCTGATCTACACTGCAGAAATCCAATCCTGCTCGTACAGCCTTGAATTTAGATTTGCCTGATGTTTGCAATCATCTCCAGGAACCAACATCGTTACCTAGTTCTACCTCCTTGGTTGGATTCACAGCCGTCTACTCACCACCAGGATGGGAGTTTCCGGAGTTCCACCCATAAACCCTTCCTCTCGAATGTGCGAACTATTAGATTGCTCGAATGTGCACATGCTCGCACAGGTTTCATCTCAGATATGCGATCTTCGCATTTGAACTTATTCGGCTGGATGCTGGCCTAAAACTTAGAGTGATAGATCAGAGTTTATGATATTGCTATTTGTTAGCCCCTCCTTCTACCTCCTTTTTGGTTATGCTTTCCCCTCCCTTTCCTCCCCTTCCTCCCCCCCTTCCTTTTTCCCACTTATTTTTTTTTCTTCGTTCACATTTGCTTCCATGTAAATTGGGCACGCAAGGTCCTGACACAAGGCATTTTGGTGTACCATATTGTTCCTCTATTTCTGCTGAAATTATTCAGAGATATATCTTATGTTTATGACCATTAACAAGTCACATCACGGGGTAAACATTTTTTTTTATCTGCAGCAATTAGCTAATCCTCTCGGATAACAGGAGACTAATATTGTCTATTAGTCTGTGAAAGTTAACTACTATATAGTTGTTAGTTGTACATGTTTCACACTGGTTTGTGTGTCTCAGTGCAGAATTTGTTGGTGGTTTATATACTCGCTCTGAGTGTTAAAAATGTGTTTACTCTTCCCTTTTGATGAAGCTTAAGACACATGTGGGGCATTCTACCCCTGGTATTGAAGTAGTTCCTAGGAGTATTAGGGTTTATGCCTTTTGGGGGAGGGGGGTTAGGTTGTGCAGTGTTACCATGGGGGAAGCAATCATGTCTTTGCAATTGGGGAATGAGCTCTCACCACAGGCTGCCCAATTTGGGTCACTTGTTAATAAACTTCCCACAGCAGTTTGGTGGGGCTCAGGGGTATGCCTATTCTTATTTCTTTTTGGGGTGGTGGGGTCTGGGGGGAAGAGGATTCAATTCAACAGTTTTTGGGAGGGAGGGTACTGCCACAGGTATTAGGGTTATCAGCTATCTTCTTTTTTTGGAATTCAACATTTTTCTTCTACAAAGGTTTACTGCTCCCTGTTCTACAGTTAAAATGACTGGTTGCAATTTTTGTTCATGGAACATCAAAGGGGCACAAACCCCGACTAAATGGATGAAGATCCTGTAGTATCTGCATAGTATTCAAGCTGATGTAGTCTTCCTACAGGAGATGCATCTTCTACGCACCCCAATACACTACTTCTGTAGGTCTTGGGTAGGGCAAGTGTTTGACTCAGGTATTAACTCCAGTAACAGGGGAACTGTCATCTTAATTGCACATAAAATGCCATTTCATTTAATCCAAGAAATATCAGACTCAGGGGGTCATTATATCATTTTATGGGCCATTCTTGGTCAATCAGAGGTTATCCTTGGTTCCATTTATGGACCCAATGCCGATGACTCAGAATTCTTCATAAATCTAATGTCTACATTAGCCACATGGTACAGCACCCCAATAATTCTTGTGGGTGACTGTAACCAAGTCCTATCCAATAATCTTGATAGATTGGGCCAACCTAGATTATCCTTATCTTTGGGTCAGAAAGCTTTACATGAGCTAATGCACTTATTAGGTATTGCAAACCCCTGGAGAATAGCTTTTCCAAATAGAAAAGAATATTCATTTCATTCTCTTCCCCACCAATCATTTTCAAAAATAGACTAAGTTTTAATGAGTATAGATGATCTACCCAGGGTTACATCATTTTTTTATTCCGCTAAAGCATTCTCTGACCATCACATAGCCCAGTTACTCCTAGACCTTACACCCAACATCCAAAAAGATAAAATGTGGAAAATTAACAATCAAATTCTAAAATCCTTCATCTCTTACTTCATGACTCATAGCTCCCCATCCATGCATAAAACTGACATATTATGGTGCTCACTAAATGTGCTTTAAGAGGGGAATTAATATGCCTAGCATCAAAACATAAAAAGCAAAAGAATCAGGCTCTCTCTCTTCCCTTTTTGATCAGATCACAGACGTTGAAGCAAACCTATCGGCTTCATCTCCTGAGGAGGAATGGGAAAAAGCTGATTCTCTTCAGGCACAGTACAACCAAATACTGGCTGAACAAGCTGAATTTCTCCTGCTCAGAACTAAAATATCCTATTTCGATCAAGGAGAAAGAGCTGGGAAACTTCGAGCCATCCGGCTTTGGACTCAAACCTCCGACAGTTTTGTCACCTCCCTTCAATCATCATTGGGCGATCTCTTAACCTCCCCCAGAGACATTTGTGAAGTCTTTAAAGACTTCAATAGTCAACTATACACTCTAACTACTTCTTCTTTTTCTCAGCAAATGCTGGACTCTTTTCTTAGTGATGTTAACCTCCTGACACTTTCTGAACCTCAAATTCTTAGTCTACAAGTCCCTATTGAACTAGTAGAAGTACTTGATGCTATCGACTCACTCTCACCAGATAAAGCATCTGGTCCTCATGGGTTTTCCTCCAATTTCTACAAAGCCCTTAAAGACACAATAGCATCTATCCTTTTAGATATGTTTCGCTATTTATATAAAAATGACATCTCCTATATTTCCCTAATGCAGGCTACCTTAGTAGTCCTCCCCAAATCTGGTAAGGATCCTCAATTTGCCTCTAACTATAGACCCATATCCCTTTTTAATGTAGACCTAACATTTTAGCTAAGATTCTGGTGTCAAGACTAAGCCATGTTTGGGACCCACTAATTAGTGCAGAGCAAGTGGGTTTTGTCAGAGGCCGTCTTTCATTGAATCATCTTAGGAAATTAGCTTAATTTTTTCTGTGTCCAAGGACTCTTTCACTTCAGCTGCCTTAGTTTCCTTGGATGCAGAAAAAGCTTTCAACAAAGTATCATGGGATTATATATTCTCCTTACTTCCTAAATATCATATCCCCTAAGAGTTTATAAATTGGATTAAAATACTCTAGTCTTCCCCTACAGCACGTGTACAGTGCAATGAAGTGCTTTCCACACCCTTCATCTTAAGACAAGGGACATGCCAGGGATGCTCCCTCTCACCTTATCTATTCAATCTGTTCTTAGAACCTCTCATGCGAAAATTGAATTCCTCTCCATTAATCACAGGCATTACAATAGGGTACATAGATTACTAACTGTCCACATATGTGGATGATATTCTTCTACATGTTTCATCCCCCTCTCAATCTCTTCCTGCTGCCTTCACAATAATTTCTCAATTTGGCTCTATCTCTAACTATAAGCTAAATCTCAATAAGACAGAAATCTTTCCTCTTAATAAATACTCCCCGAGCACAGAGATAGAAAATTTGGGCCTACAATGATGGTCAGATAAACTAAAATATCTGAGTATTTATCTCCATTCCTCCCCCAAAGTAATGAAAACACTTAATCTTGATGCCGTTATTACAACAGTAAAAGAGGACACTACGTGCTGGTCTCAGTTACCTCTTTCTTTGTGGGCTCGTATGAGCATAGTAAAAATGAATATATTGCTCCACATATTATACCCCTTGCAAATGTATAATTGGGCCCTGCTATCTTCCTGGTTTTCCCAAGCTCATAAAATCATAAATTATTTCCTGTGGGCTGGGAAAAAATCAAGAAGAAGCTATCTTAAACTTACTCATCAAAAAATGGATGGCAACCTACAAGCTCCTAACTTATACTACTGTATATAACAATACATTTAACTAGGATAAGATACTAGTTACTCCCCCTCAAGCTATTTCTCTGACTCTCCCTGCAGTTCTCTCTGGCTACAAATTGAAAAATCTCTATGTTCAACACAGGAAGTAAATCCGAAGTCCCTCCCCTTCTTACTCAGAAAGATCCTTCCTAATAAGCTGACAGACTCCCTGTTTGGTTCCATGCTCCAAACTCAGCACCAACTTAATACCCTCCTTAAGACTGCAGGCCATAAGGATTTAGCACAACTTCTCTTCAACAACCCTAATTTTTTAATCTCGGGTAAGCTCTTCAAATCTACCTCCTTCTGGCCTACAGTAATATGGGTATTGAGAAGATTGCTGACCTAGTAAGTAATCATATAAATTGATGCAATTCCAGGATGCAGGTGATCTTTATGAATGGTATCCCAGATATGTATTTAAATACCTACAAATTTCCCACATGCTTTTGAAATATTTTGTCACTGGGCCGTGGTCTCAGACTTTATCACTCACTCTTGTCCCATATGTTAACTCTCTTCCATCTTTTCACTTAATAACGAATGCCTATAAGTTTTTGCAGACCACAATTTTTGGATTAGAAAGCCAAAGATATTACTGGTGGGACCAGTCATTACCAGTCTCTACCCCCTCCCCCAGATCTTGGCCAAGAATATGGAAACACCTATATAGGTACATTAAGTGGGATAGGTACAGGTTTATGCAGTTTCAGATTAATAATAATCTGTATTACACTCCAGTTAAACTGTATTGGATGGGTTCTCTGTCTTCTACTCTCCGTACCAAATGTCTGAAGTACCCTGGAGGTTTCTCCATTCTGGAACTGCATCAAGTCCCATCTAGATCCATTAGTATCCCTTTCTGACAAGTTTACTCCTGAGATCTGTATTCTAGGAGATTATCGAATCTTCAGGGCCAATCTCAAAGAGCCTACATGGCATTAATCTCAGCATGTGCCAAAAAGGTTTTACTTAGATACTGGGTGGATGCAATTCACCTTCTCATGCTGAATGGTAATTATGTTCACCGTACAGGCAGAACGTGTCATAGCTGGAGTGACCAACAGACTGAAGAAATGTAAACAAATCTGGGAGCCTTTTTTTGGCCTGTTGCTGATTCAGGCCAATCACAATTATACCAACACTGGTGCCCCTCTTTTACTGGATTCTTACAAAAGACTCATGAGAGTAGTATTCAGAATTCCTTTAGTGTTATGACCTGGTGGCAGTAGGGGTGGGTTGGAGGAAGGGAGTGGGAGGGTGGGTACAGGCATCAGATTACCATATATCTTGGGGTCACGCGATGAGCTGAATTGGATAGATGTCTCCCGTGCTACTCCGAGGCCCCGCAGTCTACAATATTATAACTACTCCTCCGAGACTGGCTTAAATCACTTAAAAATACTTAACAAGAGCCCGTGAGTTGTTGTGGGTGTGTTCTTCTTGGAATCGCTAACAGACTGTGAAGAAACGGAACGAGGCTTTCACAGAAACAGCGAGGGTGCAGCTGAAAGTATAAGCCGCGTCATTGCATAGCGATGGAAGCTGAATCTGCTGAACTACTGGTGGGGCGAGCCCCAGCTACTAAGAGGCAGAAACCTCACTCTCCTACTGTGAGCGAACACGATGATGAACCAGGGAAGGAAGGGGGTTCAGGCTCGACTACAGAGGACATACTGGAAATTAAGGCAATGTTGCAAGGGCTTGTGATTGACTTTGCAGCGGTAAAGCCAGCACTACACTCCCTGGCACAGAGAATGGGAGATGCCGAGGCCTGGATTTCCTCACAGGAGAGGAAGATATCTGTGATGGATCAGGAGATGGTGTTGGTTAGAAAAAAGGTCAAGAAACTAGAGGAGAGGATGGAGGACCAAGAATCGAGAAATCGGAGAAATAACTTGATAGTAGCAGGGTTACCAGAAAGGGCTGAAGGCCCAGACTGTGTTTCTTTTATGCAGGAGCTATTACTGAAGTTGCTGGGCCCTACACCATTCGAAGCGCATAACCTGGAAAGAGCTCATCGGGCATTAAGGGAGATGCCGCCGGTGGCGAGGCCCCGGGTGATAATTATGCACTTTCTCAACTATAAGGAAAAGTCCCATGTGCTGCTCACTGCTAGACAAAAGAAGTCTCTACAATGGAACGGTGCTTCGCTTTGGTTTTTTCAAGACCAAACACCAGCGATTCGAGAAAAGCAAAAGGAATACGCAGAAATAAAGAAGAAGCTTTATCTTGCAGGAATTAAATTTCGATTACAGTTCCCTGCAACTCTGGTGGTACATCTTCAGGCTGGAGAGAAGAGGTTCCTCATGGCAAAAGACGCTTTGGAGGGATTAAGGGCTGAGCTCCCAGAACTATTTAAGCCCTTAACATGACTGCTTTCTGAGAAGAAGACGGCTGTGTCCGCCTGAAGAGCGGTGATGGAAGAGATTCTAAGGACTTTAAAGTTGTTAAGGATTGCCTGTTTCTTTGTTTATTGCTAAACGTGTGAGTCTAAGGGATATGCATAGGCCAGGGTATATAGGGTTACAGAAGGGATCATGAGGGACCTACTAGAGAGAATTGGTATATCAAGCATCTGTCGTGGTAGGCACAGAGTCTACGTAAATTCATTATTTGGTTATCAGATCTAAAGAACAGACTAGTGAGTTTGGAACAAAAGAGGAGCTGTAAGAGGGAATGGTTGAGGAATTTTATTTTAAAGGGTAAACAGCTCGTATTATAGTGTTTAGAGGGCATTCTTACATATTTAATTTGTTTTATGTCAGTACTGGGGAAGGAGTGGGAGGGGGAATAGCTACAGCTATAGGGATTAAGGTTTAGTTAGTACTGTTAACTGGTGGGGTATCACCCGGAAGCAAGAGAATGGAAGAGGAGCAGTGTGGCTCGATTTTTATTTTACAATTGAGAGATTCTTATTTTATAACTGAGAGCTTTGAGAGGGGTTGCCTGCTTTTGTCTATGGGGTAATAAAAGGTGGAGAGCCTTGGGAAAGGGGGGTGATTGATTGATGAGAATGTAGGGCTTTCAAGCTTAGGTTTCTTTGGCAGCTATGGGCCGGGTCCCGGAGTTCTAGTGCCATGGAGTGAGGCTTGGGGGGGGCACGGGAACGGGTTCATCCATGACTCAACATCTGGTAGGTGGACGATCTAAGGATCGGGAGGTAAAGGGGGGGAGGATGGGGGGGAAGGAGAGAGAGTCCAAGTGTGGGAATAGCAATGATGCAGACCCTGAAGGGGCACTATACGCTGGTTTATGTGAAACAATTTTGATGTTTAACGATGTCTTGTACTAAAATAATTTCTTGGAATGTTAAAGGACTCAGGGGTAGACGTAAAAGAATGGTCATTTTGCAACATATTGAGCAACGAGGAGTACATATTGCAGCACTACAAGAGACACATCTTCTGACAGAAGAGCTGAACGTCTCAGGAAGTGATGGGTGGGACAAGTATATGGAGTGGAAAGGATAGGGGCCTCAGAGTGTGGCGATTCTAATAAAGAAAACTCTGCCCTGCTTGAGGTGGCGCAAGTGTTAGTAAGGGAAGATAGTAGGGGGATCTATCTGTCGGTACTTTGCTTGGGCAAACAGTCTCGGTTGCATCCATGTATGGGCCAACTCCTTCTGACCCTAAATTTTTTGCCTCAATAGAAAGGGATATAGCCAATCTCTCCTCACACTCTCTTATTTTAGCAGGTGACTGGAACACCTATCTCAATAACCAGGAAGACAGGATACCACCATCTAGTGGGCCACTGACAAAGGCTCAGCTAGCCCTGATTAGGTTCTTGGAGGTTACAGCACTGGTAGACCCAATTAGGACCCTCTCAAATAGGGGCAGTGATATGACTTCTATTTGGCAGCTCATAAGAGCCACTCTCGAATCGATTTTTTTTTGGTTAATAGAGAGGCACTTAGAGAGATCAAGGAAGTTCTGACTGAGGGTAGAACTTTCTCAGATCATTCTCTTATTCAGTTGCAGTGGGAACCAAGACCTACTCTGCCTCGACCTTACCGATGGAGGCTTCATGACCTTTTTTTGACAGAACCCACAATAAGGGATAAGTTGGAGGAGGATCTACAGGAAATCATTAGAATGCAGGTGCCCACACTGCAAGACAAAAAATTAGCCTGGCCTACCTGCAAGTTTCTTTATGCGGGGGCAGCTCGGGGTCTGGCAGCGAAGGGTAATAGGCTAAGAAGGGCCAAAGAGGAATTTTTGATAGGGAAAATCAACTCCCTGTCACAGTTGGAGGGGTCCTCAGGGGAAATAGATGCGGAACTCAAAAGCTTGAGAAAGGAGTTGTCGGACATTGTTTATGGGAAAACAGAGTTTTGGCTGAATAAGATCAACGCCAAATTCTTGCTGCAGGGTGACATTCCCGGGCGTTTCCTGGCGGCAAGAATCAAGGAATGGGAAGCAAGTAGAACAGTCATATCTGTTCAGTTTGAAGGAAAGCTTATAACAGACCCTCAAGAGATGGCAGAGGCCTTCGCACCATACTTCACAGAAATCTACCAAGCTAAAGAGCTGGTGGGGGAGGAGGAATCTAAGCATTTTTTAGAAGGAATCCCTTTACCAGTTTTGGATCCTGCTCAAGCTAAGGAATTAGAAGCTCCAATAAGAGCATCTGAAATTATCGAGGTGGTGCAGTCTCTTCCTATTGGTAAATCACCGGGGCCTGATGGCCTTCTCAAATTTTCAGGCCATATCCAGACTATACTTCCCATACTCCAAGAGTTTTTCTCACTATAATGCAGTAGGGATTCATCATCACACTGTATCAGGCATATATCACTTTAATTCCTAAGCCCGACAAGCCCAGGGATGCACTAGGTAGTTATAGGCCTATAGCGTTAATAAACCAAGATATTAAGATTCTTACAAGAATTTTGGCATATAGAATTTTGAGTATTGCCCCCAATCTGGTCAGTCAGAGAACAAGTAGGATTTATGCCGAGGAGGGGCGCTAAGGCGTATGGAAATTACATCACATTCTAAATTTTGCCCCGATTCTCAATTACCTTTAGCCTTGATTTCCTAGATGCTGAAAAAAGCATTTGATCGGGTTTCACATTTCTTTTTCCACAATGGAGAAATGGGTTCCCGGGGTCTTCTTAGAGGCATTAAGAACTTATATGCTGAGCCAACGCCAGAATATTATGCAATGGCTATATCTCATGGAATTTCAGTTAAAAATGGGACTCGTCCAAGAATGCCCTCTTTCGCCGATACTGTTCAACATATATCTAGAGCCCTCCAGAGGTCTATTAATAGGGATGCAAATGTTAAGGGATTAAGATTGGGGACTGGAGTTAAAGTTCTCAGTCTTATGAGATGATATACTTCTTCATCTACAAGACCCAGTATCCAGCCTTGAGAGAACAAGAGAATTAATAGATTGTTTTGCTAAGGTCTCTAATTACAAGTTGAATTTGACAAAGACACAAATTCTACCTCTGACACCATATGTATATAAGGCAGACTTTTCTTCCCTGGGAGTGCAATGGAAAACAGATAAAATTAGGTATCTAGGTATCTGGATTGCAGCAAATTTGGAGATGGGGGCTGAAGTAAATCTAGGAGGGGTTATAGATGCGGTCAAGGGGGATATACTAAGATGGAACAAGCTACCTTTGAATTATACGGCACGACTGGGCCTTATTAAGATGAATGTATTACCGAGACTGCTATATCCGGTCTATTTAGTCCCATACAGTATCCCTACCAAATGGTTTAGTACAATTAGGAGGCTAATTTCGGGATTCCTGTGGAATGACAAACCGTCTAGGATAAAGCATAATGTACTCCACCTGCCCTACGTAGAGGGTGGTATCAGGTTGCCTGATCTCCATATTTACTATGTGGCCGGCCAGCTGGGCCTTATGGTCCGATGGGCGGAAAATGTTGAGGGTGAAAATTATATACTAACTTGGGTGCAAATAGAGAAACAAATGCTAACAAGCTCTGGCCTCACTCCAGAATCATTGTTGTATGCTAAACTAAGAAAAGGTTCTTTCATAACAGGGTATGGGAATCCAATTATGAAAACCCCGGAGGCCTGGTGGTCTTTCCTTACTCCGGTACAAAAGCAGAATCAAATAAAGGCCAGAGATCAGCCTATACTGGGCAATCCTAACTTGTAATTGGGGTCGGGTAATTAGACACTGGTGGGCTATTCAGTTACAGGGCCTAAGATTGAGGGATTTGTTGCAGGGAGATAAAGTAGTCCTTCCGCCACAATGTGATGGACTGTCTTTCTTTCAAAGGATACAAATTAAACAAATGTTAGCAGGGTTTTTGAAGGGGTTGGAGGACTCTACAGATAACTCCCTCGCGTGGGGGAGATTAAGGGAAACTAACCAGAGAGCTAACCCACTCTCACAAATTTACAAAACTCTCTTGGACTTTCTGGGCCCAAGTTCCCCTATACGAATTCCATATTGGGACAAAGTGATGACCCCCAGATCTCTTATGTGGGAAAGTATTTGGAAAAGCAGTAAATAAAATGTGATACCCAAGTATAGAAATATGCAATTTTTTGTTGTTTCTAACATATACTACACCCCTGTGAAGCTATATGGTAGAGGTTTGAGACAGACAGACCTGTGTTTCAGATGCGAGAAGGAGGTGGGTGACCTGTTGCATGTAATGTGGGAATGTAGCAAAATCTCACACTTATGGAGAGAGATTAAATGGGGCATGGATCCAATGCTGGATTATACAGAATTTATAACACCAGAAATATGTGTTTTGGGTGACTTCTCTCAAATTGCAGGGATCGCACCCAAATACCACCTTCTTTAATGGTTGGTAATTAAGGCTTTTTAGTAAAGCATTGAAGGACGATCAGGCCTACGCCTATGATCAGTGGGTGAGAGAACTGCTAGGGGTTCTGGCCAAGATTATGAGGCACCTATACTCTGAGGGAGAAAGAGATATATGTCAAAAGATGGGCAGTATTGGATGCGATCTACTCTCAACAGGTCACTAACATCTTGAATACAGGCCTGTCTGTCAGACCTTGAATAGCAAGGAAATTATGCTGGAATGTTCAAAGGTTTATATTATTTGGTGCCTTTTTCTCTCTTTTGTCTTTATTTTTGTTATTTCTATTATTCAGTATTATTTGGGCCTAAATAATTTTTCAGATGGCAATATTGGGTCGTATTTGGCCTCGCGCCAGGTTAAGGTGGAGTGGTATTGGTCTGCAAGGTCTTAAGGGGTTGGGGACTCTCTCTCTCTTTCCAGGGGACACATTAGGAAACCGTCCGGCAAGAGTCAGGCTCCTGTGGGGGCCGCAGATTAAAATGGGTTCATTACCGAGAAAATAAAGGAGGATTTGGGTTGATGAAGGGAAGGGAGTATTTCAATACCGGTTAACTTAATACATTGGGGCACTATTGAGCTTGGAGCTGGATCACTTGTTAGGGTGGTTTTCTACTGTGTTTGTATATAAGGGGATGTATATAGTTCACACATCCAGTTTGGGGTTGTGTACCCTGGCACTGCCAGGTATGTGTTTGTATGTCGGTTAACTGAAAATGAATAAAGATGGTTTCAAAAAAAAAAAAAAAAAGATTACCATATATCTTAAATTTCATTGTACCTTGATGAATACAAATTTTCTCTTTTATATATACGATACCAACAATGTAAGTTCACCATGCTTATATGATGCCTGTACATATTGTTAAGAAAACACAATAAAACATATTTAATGAAAAAAAAAAGTGATCTGCTGTGCCACATTTTCTTTCTGTTTAGGTACTAAAAGACTACTTCTGTCTTGTGAGATTGCTTTTTCCATCCCTTTTAGTACTTTTTCTGGTGGATACCCCCTCTCCACAAATCTCTGAGCCATACACTTAGCATGTTTCTGGAATTCACCTTCCTTACTGCATATACATTTCACTCTATGCATCTGCCCCACTGATATGTTATCTTTTAATGATGTGGTGTGACTACTCATATAGTGCAGCAAACTGTTTCAATCAGTCGACTTCCTGAACATCATAGTGCAAATGTTATTTCCCTCCTTGTACATAGTTAAATCCAGGAAGTTTATAGATGTCTCACTATTTTCCATGCTAAATTTTGAATTCATATTTGCCTGATTCATAACATCATGCAATAGATTTAATATGGGGTGGTGTGTTTAAACTCGAAGTTTACATACACCCTCAGTGATAGATAATTTTCACACACCCCTCAAGCTTTGCTTTCGGGGTTTATGTAGCATCTTACACCTCATATGTGTGTAAACGTCTTGTTACACACACCACCCCATACTTTATTCTGTATACAATGAATCACTGTCTATTGTCACCAATAACTACTCTTGTTCCTAACACATATCTGCTAGAATGATTAAAATATAGGCTATATCCTTGATGTGAGATCTCAGTTAAAGAATGGAGTGTTGCAGAACAGAGTCAACAATCAGAACAGAGGTTTGGTGAGCAAAATAATCTTCCCAAAAATATGGACCCTCCTGCTAGATTAAATAGAGATGGCTAGGTGAGATGCCAGATAAACCCAGAGAGTGAAGCTCAAGGGGTTTATCAAGGCATCCCACCCGGGGGGGGGAGGGGTGTAAAATCTGAGTTGTAACCACCATGCCATTCTTTATTGTGTATAATTGCTGAATGCCATTTTTTTGCCTGAGCGATCACGGAATGCAGTCCAGTTTTGTCTTTGTATCAGTGATCATTTTATTTGTGCACAATATCAAAAGAACAGCAACACTTGCACATTTCAGTGGTACTTTAAATAAAAGAAAATGTTTTTTTAAGTAACATTTTTGTTTTTTCAAGTAATATAAGTTTTGTAACTTACTTTTTTGCAGCAACTTGCAGAACTCACATACTGGCTCTGTACAAACATTAACAGTAAAAGTATTAAATGTTAAAGAAATACATGTGGTTAGTGAAATACATTAACATTTGGTTAGTTATTTGTGCTATCTAGAAAGCAGTGCCTCTGATGAAGACATATGAAGAGAGACTTAAGGAGCTTAATATGTATAGCCTCGAGGAAAGGGTGGGGGGACATGATAGAAACTTTCAAGTACCTCAAGGGAATCAACAAAGTCAAAGAGGGTAACATCTTTCAGAAAAAAGAGGTGCGCAAGAACAAGGTGGTACAATTTGAAGATATAGGGGGCACAGCTCAGAGGTAATGTGAGGAAGTATTTTTTCAAGGACAGGTTTGTGGATGCATGAAACAGCCCTCCTGAGGAGGTTGTGGAGTCAAAAACAGTGGTGGAATTCAAGAATGCATGGGACAGTCATAAGGCAATTATAGGGGGTGGGAGTAGGAAGAAGTAGGCTGTTGGTTAACTAGGATCTGCAGCTTATCCATTAGGTAGGGAAATGGACAGACTGGATGGGCCAAGCGGTCCTTATCTGCAATCAAATTCTATGTTTCTATGTTTCTGTCAAGGAAACTGTATCTGTCGCATGATGCATCTGCGTTCACTTCGCCCATTCTGCAAAGGCCATGACCATCTGTGTGAGCTGCGGTGCACTGACCATCTGCCTCAGCACCATATGAAGCTCGATGTTCTTACCAGGCAGAACTTCACACTGTACATGCTGGACTGGCTGAATGAGCAGTATAGGGTGGTTTCAGATTACCTGCTGCTGCACAACACTCGGAACAGTGTTGGAGTGTCCATAGCTCTAACAATGGAGCAGTGGCAACAAATGGATGGCATAATAATCATTCTGCATCCATTTGAGCATGCAGCACAGGCTGTAAGTGGGGACACTGCCTGGATAAGTCAGTCAATATCCCTTATACATGTGCTTAGGCAGACACTGGTTAATGTCCTTCACCAGATGGAGGCAAGTGATGATCACACTGTTGTTCATGTAATGGGTCACATGCTCCGAATACTGGACAGCAAATCTACACATATCTCTGACATTAGGCAGTCAAATGAATTTGCTATTGCTACCATGCTGGATCCACAGTACAAATGTGGCTTGCCTGCCATGATTGAAGGTGGTCATCTGCAAATGGAAAAATTAATGAATTACCTTGTCAGACGGGTACATGGTGCACAGATGAAAAACACAGACAGACAAAGTGCACATATGCCAGGTGTTACTACCACCACCAGCAGCTCATCACAGACCATCAAATCTGAGAAAATATCCAAATCACAGCAGAAAATGGCAGGGAAATACCATTTGGGATGCTCTGTACCAGGTGGGCATGGAAGAAATTGAAGACAAGGAAGAGGAGGAGTCTGATGAGGCAGCAGGACTCAGGGCAGTAAAACGTATGGTGAATGACTACATGGGGGACACCAAGCATCTTGGCATCACATATGATCCATTGGTGTACTGGAGCAGCAAAGTGAGTGATTAGCCTGCATTGGCATCAGTTGCTTTTAAATACCTGAGCTGCCAACCATCCAGTGTCAGTGTGAAACAGGTGTTCAGTTCTGCTATGGCCATTATGCATGATCAGAGGATAAATCTGTCACCAAGGAATGTGCCCATCCTAACATTTATAAAAATGAATGAGGCTCGCATTCCACATAACACAGTAATGTCAATGGTGTTGCCCCAAGAACTGTGTCTCAGAGATGATGATGGCAATGAAGAAATCCACACTGGTAAGGCCTTTCCATCAGGGAGGTAGATGAAGCAGCAATGATGACAGAATTTCCACCTGGTGATGACTCCAATCTTGAAGACTGTGAGGACTACTTCATGGATGATGTGGTACTGGAAGAAGGCTAAAGTTGTTATGCCCCTCCCCAGCAGCCCCCACCCATTTCCACTGAGTATGCTTTTTTAGGTTATTGTTACACATTGTTAATGTTATTTTGATGGTTGTTCTGTGTTACACATCCTGTTAATCCATGTAATTTGATTACCCTACCTAGCAACACTGTTTACTTCAGTTGTTCATTTTTGAGAAATTATTTGCCCCTGCTATGCTACAGTAACTGCAATGTGTGCTAGCAATACACAATGGCCCCATCGAGGGACAATTACTGAACACATCTTCCCCATTTCCACATATACCTGCTCCCTGTGACCCTGAATGTATTTCTAGTCTGCCACCACTGTATATTCGATGTACCAACTTTGTCAGACAGTGAGCAGTTAGTACTAGAATAATGAGAAATGCATGCATGCTCCATCCCCATGTATACAATTCACCGGCATGTAATCCACTTCCTTGGCATTCGTCCTAATGTGTATAACACAGACTTCAACAGTGTGGACCATCACTCTCTTACTGCCAAGAAATATAGATGAAAATATATGAAGCTGACAGATGCATCCACCAGCATAAACAGCAGTCACAGACTGGTACATCAATGTTGCCTCTGAGTCCAGTTAAATTACTTCTCCTCCTCCTCCAGCAGTCTTCCACCAAGAAGAACCACCCATTGATGACAGCATTGCCAGCACATTTTGGGCCAGTACATCAACCAGTACGATGTAGCACTTTCATCTCAGCAAGCACACTTGGTGTGATTTCCTTCCAGCCAACCAAAAACCCACTCAGAAAGTGACACAGATCATAATCAAGTCAGAAATATATATGTTCTTCCTCCGTGGCCTGTCTTCTGGTCAAGAGATTCATGGTAAGTAAATTTCATTTGTTGTCATCTTACTACTTATACCACCATTGTCCTGTTCTGCATGCCTTTGTTGCCCTAAGATTTCAAGTATGCATGCAAGGCAGCCCACCTTAATGTATAAGTTATATAATGTATTTCCATTTCACTCTATGAGGCCAGGACCCAGGAATAAGGCTGATGCATTGACATGGCACCTTCCCAGCCTAGTCAATCCACATTGTGAGCATCATTATGTATGGGTCAGTATTGTAACATTTTTCACTTGGCAGATGTTGTATATTCCATTTTAGGTATTGTACGTCCTAGTAGGTTTCACCATAGTCTCATAATTTAAATCATTTCTGCAGGGGAACATTTTTTGAGATGTCACCAACATCGATGGTAAGCATCACCACAGGTAAGTATCAATGCTAATTTTTTTTTCTTTCATATTTTTTTCCACCTTTTCACAGATGACATTGGTTCAAACAATATCTGTTTGACTGGCAAATGCAATTGTCTGTTCAAAAGGAATTCATTCTTTAAAATTGGTAACAGTGTTAGTTCAGGTAGCATCATAGTGCAGGAGAGGAATGGTTATGCCACCATTTACAGTGTCAGCTGCACATTCTTGGATAAAAGAAATATATCCTTCATCTTAACAGTGGTTCAAGAGACTTCTGTAAGTGTTATATGGGGGCTTCTACAGTGGCTTCTACAGTGGCAATGGCCAAACACATGTGGATGCAATCCAAGGTCACAATTTTCAACTTAACTAAATAATATTAATAATATGTTTATTTTCCTTCACAGGTGTCTGTTGATGATGACGATGATGTATGTTTTTACTTGTCACCAATGGCCCATACCTCACAGCTGTAGCATCTCTATCCAACACTGACACACCAGGATGGAAGACTTGTATGTTGTCACCAATGCTGTACAGAGATGGGATGGATTGCCAAATGACCACAAGAAAACCAACCAACCATTCCAATTGAAGTACTTCGTACCTGGCAATAAGAAAAAATAATGAAGACATTTTGAGCATTGTTACAACTAAGTGCCACCCTCGCCACCACCATTATAAATGAAGAAATATTTACCTCAGGTAATGGTTGTTATACTGGAACCCTTCAACATGAACAGACTATGTCTGGTGATCACAGCCAGAAACTGGACTGGGAGCTAACACATGCACCACAGCAGCAGAATTGCTGAATATTGACAGAGGCATATAGAACATAGTTACTGTCAAAGTCAGACATCTCTGGACTGCAGTAACCACACAAAAAAAAAGCAATGAAAAAGTGAATACTTACCCACCTCAACAAACTCCACACCACCGCTCAACCACCCCCCACCTGCCCACCGAAGACCATCACAAATTAAGAAACACTTATCGCAAGTTAATGAATTGTACACATATTGAGCAGCAGCAGGAGTGCACAGGGAGTTAAGATCACCTGAAATCCTGCATGTTGACAAAAGTAAAAAGAATACAATTAATATCCAACTTAGACATCTGGACTGAAGTAACCTAACCCAGTTATGAAAAATGCAATACTTACCGTCTGCATTATGAAATGTGGTGCATTCCAACATCCCATATCCAAATCCTTGCAAGCATGTCAAGATGATGTAATCCTCAACACACTGCAAATAATAGAAAAGCAGTACAGACATACAGTATAAAAACTCAAAACATCACAATAGCAACCCACCATCACCCTTCTTTTGCACCGGAACAAATAAATACAGAGAGATACATGTGCAGCAGCAGCAGCAGTAGTATCGATCGACTATGTGGAGAGGATCCATGAACCAGACAAAGCATTACTTCTTGTGGCAACTAGTCCGAGCAGCAGGCAGCAGCTACAGGCAACAGCAGCAGCAACACAAAATGTCATTCACTCCACACTGACTTAAAACCACAGAGCCAACAGAGCCAACCAGGACAACAGCATTGCAAAATGATAATTCCAAATTTCTCAATAAATTGAGAAACCAGCAGCAGGAGGAAGCAAGTGCAAGTAGCAGGACCAGTTTGCAGGAGGATTTATTTTTTTCAGCATGGCAAACTGGCTGTGCCACCCATTTTGCCTATTTCACAATTTACTAAATAATTGTATCTCCCTTCTCTCACGATTTTGCCATGCGGTTGTTCTCAACTTACTGTATAAGGCTGGTTTTGCACACAACAACAGCAGCTAGCAGCAGCAAGATTAGGCCTGAAATCCTTGGTAAACAGTGTCAGAAGCTTTGTTTTGAGGTCCATGAGGTGGGGGGACATTATAAAACAGCATGACTGACACCAGATTCTGTCTCAATTTACTTTAACATTTTTTTGTGAAACATTTCTGGACTTCTGGGGCATGTTCAGCAGTGGCAGCACCAAGATTAGGCCTGAAAACCATTGTAAATGGTGTAGAAAATAGCAGATTTCAGTCCTGGTGGTGGACATGAACCATCTAAGAGCATGACTGACACCAGATTTCTGTCTCAATTTACTGTAACATTTCTGGACTTCTGGGGCATGTTCAGCAGTGGCAGCACCAAAATTATGCCTGTAATGCTTTGTAAACAGTGGCAGAAGTTTCAGTTTGAGGTCCATGAGATGGGGACACCAAATAACAGAATGACTGACACCACATTTCTGTCTCAATTTACCATAACATATTTTGGAACACATTTCTGGAATTCTAGGGCATGTTCAGCAGTGGCAGCACCAAGATTAGGCCTGAAAACCATTGTAAATGGTGCAGAAAATAGCATATTTTGGTCCTGGTGGTGGATCTGAACCATCTAACAGCATGACTGACACTAGATTTCTGTCTCAACTTACTGTAACATTTTTTGGGAAACATTTCTGGACTTCTGGGTCATGTTCTGCAGTGGCAGCACCAAGATTAGGCATGTAATCCTTTTTAAACAATGGCAGAAGCTTCAGTTTGAGGTCCATAAGATGGGGAGACACCGTATAACAGCATGACTGATGCTAGATGTCTGTCTCAATTTATTGTAACATTTTTTGGGAAACATTTCTGGACTTCTGGGTCATGTTCGTCAGTGGCAGCACCAAGATTAGGCCTGAAATCCTTTATAAACAGTGGCAGAAGCTTCAGATTGAGGTCTGTAAGATGGGGGGACACCATATAACAGCATGACTGACACTAGATTTCTGTCTCAATTTACTGTAACATTTTTTGGGAAACATTTCTGGACTTTTGGGACATGTTCAGCAGTGGCAGCACCAGATGTGTTACATCTTCAGAATGTTGCACACACTAATAAGTGACACAACATCACATAGCATTGTGAAACTATTGTTTTTAATAGGCACACTACTTGACATTTGTGGATAGGAGGAGGAAACAAGTTAAAGAGCAGGTGGTACCTTCACCATAACTTTCACAAAACATAACATTGAGCAACAATTCAGTTGCATTCCACATATATGGAGTTTGCAAAGGAAAGGCCTACACCTGTAGAATGCTGTCGGCTGTCAGGGCCTGTGCACAGAGTCTGTATTTTTTTATTTCAAATACATTATGTGAATTGCTTCAGCTCAAAGTAAGAAGTACTCACCATAGCACATATCCATAAAGTGTTCTTTCTTTATTCTAGTGTAGCAAGTAAACAATGTAAAAAAATGCTCCCATATAACTAAGATAAAAACACCCGCTCCTTCAGGGCACTGTACTTCATAATACATCAAAGATTATATCACACCTGATGTGTTTCACACATGCATGCTTTCTCACACACATGCTTTTTCACACACAAAGCATGCATGTGAAAAATGCATGCGTCAGGTGTGACATAACTGGTAACATATAAGGAATGGTGGTGCCTTGGGGGAGTGGACATTTTTATCTTAGTTATATTGAAGCACTTTTTACATTGTTTGCTTGCCGCACTTGAAAAAAGAATGAGCACTTTTTGGACATGTGCTGTGGTGAGTACTTTTAAGTTTGAGCTGAAGCAACTCACACAAGGTTTTTGAATTAAAAAAAATACATATTCTGTGCACAAGGCCCAGACAGCCAACAGCCCTTGGCAGGAGATAGTCTTTCATTTCTTCTCCCCCATGATACACCTGGAATTGAGCAGTACTCTGCTCAGTGTGCCCTCCTAGTAAAACTTTTAAATGAATAATAAATGAATTTGCAATATCCATATATATGGAATGCAACTACAACACACATCATTATGTTGTTAAAAGCAATCTTGTAGGTGTAACCAGCTCTAAGAAGTAACACATACCACAAATAATAAGGGAATAAGGTCTTTATTAAGGGAGGGGTACACTGGCATGGTACAGAATAAGTATAACAAATGACAGGCATGATCAGGAGGACAAGGGTAATACAACAATGAGCGGGGAGAAGTAATAGAGAGAGAACAAGAAAAGGGACTGAATGACATAGGGAGCATAAGACAAGTAACAAACACAACAGCAATGGTCAAACAAATTATTTTACATACAAAATTAAGAAACAAGAGGACTTAAGGATGTAGATTAAAAGGGACAGAACTGATTTTTTTTTATAGGGGGAACATACAAAACAACAGAATAGAGGATAGAAAAATGGAAATAAAAAAGACAAATTAATTCATGCTGCCACATTAACTACCAGTGGGGCCACTACGCAGTTCAGATAGGATTCTCATGATTTTGTCGACATCACCCTGGAGTTTAGCAGTCTCCCCTTGGGCATCATTAAATTTCTGTCTGAATTCATTTAACTCCTGTCGAAGCTGGTGGACAGGTCCAGTCACACCTCTCTCCAGCTCACCTCCTTCAGTGATCACACCTGCACTGCTCCCCACAGCTGCAGTTGACGCTGCTGCCACCTCCTGCAGTTGAAGGTCTCATTGAAGTGGGTGGTGGTGCAGCATGTGGCTCTGCTGGCCGCTTGTCCCAAAGTGGGTACCAGACTCACCGTGACATGCTTCCTGAGCACATAAATTGCAGGTGACCACTGGGTCACCTGCTGAACTTACATAAACAAATCCCAGGCAGGAGAAGTTTGGGGATGACTGGGCCTGGGGGCGGTGGCAGATGATGCCCTAGACACTGACGCCTCCTGCTGCTCAGAAGGATCATGGTCTCCTGCTACTACTGGTGTGGAGGAACAATATCCTGGTGCTGGGAAGGGGGCACTATCTCCTGCTGTTGCTGTGGTGGAGGGGCTATGGTCATCTCCTGCTGTTGGGGAGAGGGCACAGTTGTTTGCTGCTGGGTACTGGTACAAACAGCCAGCCTCCTGCTGCTGTGGCATTTCATTTTTAATGGACATCTGATATGCATGCATGTCAAGGCAGCATACAGGTGTCCCACTGCCTCTACCCTTTTCCATTGTGCTCACCACTACCACCAATTCAAAGAAAACCAGAAAAAAAAGAAGAAACAGAGATAAAGACTCTGAGAGAGAGACACGGGGGATCACACATACACACACACACACTCAAAATCTACAGGTACTAAAATATGAAAAAAGACAAAGACAAACAAGAAAAAGTTAGAATAAAATAGCACAAATTAAGTAGTTTATGTATCAAAGTGCACTCTGCAGTTGCAGGGCTCTGACTCGGAGTCTAGATGCTGCCTGCTTCCTCAAGATATGTAGCACAGGAAATGAATCATTCACTTCCTGCCTGTTTAGATTCAACCATGTGACCACCAGCAGATAGAAAAGTCCAATTGTGCCTAATTTTGCCTTATAGAAGAGCACGGCAAAACTGGACGGCAACATTTTGCCGAAAGGCCATAATTATGCAAAATGTTTGACTGGGTGAAAATGGCAATTTCGCTGACAAAATAAAATGTTGCTGTATCTCTAATCGCAGTAGGCTAGGTGGGCAGATTTATTTTTTCATAGTAGTTTTATTGATTTTTATAATAATAAGTAAGTCAGAAACCAAATGCAAAAAAAAGAGCAAAATAAGCTCAGTTACAAAAAACATATTGAGACATCTAAACAGTGAATGATAAATATATTAAGCATACAGTAAATAGAACCTACACTAAATATGACAGATATATATAGACTATTGTCATATACTATATTTTATGTCCATACATTAGAATTATTAAAATGTATTCCCCTAATATTTAAAGAAGTGTGATATATGGTTCAAAAATAGAGATAGGAAAGAGAGTACAAGAGATAGGAAACAAAAAAAGAAGATATGTTCAAGTGCTGCAAAGGTGTAAAAGAAGAAGAAATGAGGAAGAAAAAAGTGTTCTAGGGAACAATGGAGAGAGGAAAAGGTCTGGCAAGTGCCACAAATTATGAGTGATAAATTTTGTAAGGTGTCCACATTTTTTTCTCAAATAAGTCTCCTTTCCCATTTAGCCTATGTGCTATGTTTTCAAGCCTTAATATTTCAAAGACTTCTAGCTTCCATTCTTGAATTGTGGGAAGAGTTTTCTCTAACCATTTCCTGAGTCTAACATTTTTGCCAGCCATTGTTTTTAAAGAGATATTATTTCTCTCATGTGAAGTTAAACAACATATTTCATCAAAGAATCCTGACATACTAGTATTAAAATTAAAGTTGTTGTGAATGTTTGGAAGCTTTTCCATAGCTGATATAATTTGTGTCAAAAAAGCTTGCAGATATTTACAATTCATAATTGATGTTTTAAATTTACACCAGGCATTCTGCATTTGAAGCACATCTTCTTCTAAAAACCTTTTTTTCAAATGATGTGGAGAATAGTAAAGATTGGGTGGGATATTCAAAGGGGTTGCGCATGGCACAACAATGTTGTGGGTGAAACTGGCAATTTCGCCGACAAAATAAAATGTTGCTGTATCTCTAATCGCAGTAGGCTAGGTGGGCAGATTTATTTTTTCATAGTATGGTTTCATGGTTCATTCACATTTTGGGACTGTGTAGTACAGTACAGTCTGCATGCCCATTGGCCCACACAGTGGACCAACAGGCATAGAGCTGTACTGTACGCTGTCAGTCGGCGGGTGTCTGGGCTGCTTGCTGGCGGGGAGCTGCCACCCGCCGCTGACCGGGGAGAGGGTGTGCGGGTCTGATCATGGGCGGGATGTGGTGTACTAATTGGCCCACCAGGGACTTTAACACAACCAAGCCCATGATTGGGCTAGTGATCAGTCCACTGGACCACCAGGGAATGTATATGTATCTAAAGCCCACGGTCGGGCTTGGGATCAGGTCCACTGGACCACCAGGGAATGCATATGTATCTAAAGCCTGCGATAAGGCAGGGGAGCAGGTCCACTGGACCACCAGGGATATAAATACATTATTTGCCCATGATCGGGCAGGGGGGGCAGGTCCACTGGACCACCAGGCCGATTTAATTATTATATGCCCACAATCGGGCATTGGGGCACGTTGCCCATTGAGGGGCATAGGGCGCTGGTCCCCGACCGCTGCAGCCTGGCAGGGTGCCATGCTCAAGTCACCCGGGGATCAGTGCACCTGCATGCAAATGGGGCCATAATGACATGCAAATGGCCCCATTTGTGCCTTGCATGCATAATGGTCTCATTTGCATGCCCAGCTCTGAATATCATGGTTGATACACGTAGCGTACCCACATTTGCGCTGGTGCATCCCCCTGCTCCTCACTTGCCACTTGCGCTGGTGCAGTGCCACTGTGCCATGCGCAGTGCGGGTGGCCACAGGGCCATATTCAATGGTGCTGAGCCATGGCACAGCACCATTGAATATCACCCGGTCCATGCCCTGGTGCATTCCAGTTGTGCTGCGCCCAGGCTTGTGCCCCTGCCTGGCGCAGTCTGAATTTCCCACCCATTGTGTATAATGATGTATTGCATAATTCTATGATTAGTTAGTAAAAAACATTTTGAGAGGGTTTGCCAATATTTTGCCCCAGGGTCAATTAGATGAATCAGTGTTGAGCATCCTAGACCAAAATCATGCAGTCTCTGTGGTCACTGGTTTTAAGGTATCAATGGAAAAGGCATAAAAGGAAGAGACACAAGGTTTACAAAGTATTATGGAAATGAAACGTGTTGTAGTCACATCAGTTCTGGTATTAGTATCATGTTGTGGGTAGTATCTGGTTATAGCTTCTATAAATAGATGCATATTGGTCTGAGTTAACTGGACCCATGTTATATTTTGAGGAAATGTGTTCTGCCTCCATTACTCTCCCTTCAACAAATATGTCTTTAACCTTACAGATACCACTGGATTCCCAAAATACATTTTATAACATCTTACCAGCACTCTGAATGTTAGGGTTTTTCCACAGTGGTTGATACATAGACTTGTATAAATATAATTTTAAAATATTTGCAGTTAGAGATATTTGCTTAAGAGAATCTAAAATAATTTGATCTTTTATATATGTTCTGTGCAGGTTAGGTTAAATAAGGGGGATCTAATCCAGATCGATGCTAGGATCAGCCAGTAGACATTGTTCAATTAGAACCCATTCTTATTGTCGTACCCTGAAAAATGTATACGGACCAAACTAATGTAATCATCAATTATTTCCTAGGTTATTAAATGCACTTCACACATTCTTAAATAATACCATTTCACTGGCAGGGGAAACAAACTACATAATGAACCCAGCCTTGACAGGACTAATAAAAAATATGTCATCACAAAATTCGACAGGGATCTAAAACTATTAACTAAAACACTAGGATTAATAGACATCTGGAGATAATTTAATGCTGACTGTAAGGAATTTACATTATGGTCTCCTGTCCATAAGACAGGTTCCTGCATAGACCAGATATAGTTCCCTTACTCATCCATACAGTGTATCCTTAAAACCCAAATCCTCCCATCTCCTATCTTAGACCATACACCTGTCACAATCTCATTCCTTCTGGGTGCCCAAAGACAAAGTCCTAAAAGATGGACAGTGAACACATTTCTCCTGGTGGACCAGGATTTTATCAATATAGAAGCTGACGTCAGATAAGGACCTCAAGGCCCATCCAGTCGGCCCATTTCTTTTTCTACCTTAGAAATGTGCCATCGGCCTTTGCTCGGTCAGTGGCCTATCTATTCATACTCATCTGTATTGCTCCCTTATGCCTATCCCATGCATGTTTGAAGCCCTGCACTGTATTCATAGCCACCACTTCCTGAGGTAGGCCATTCCATGCATCCACCACCCTTTGTGTGAAAAATAATTTCCTCACATTCCCCCTTAATCAGCCTCCCTCTAGTCTCATGCGGTGTCCTCTTGTCCTACTATTTTTCTTATATTTAAACATGTTAGACTCTTTCACCTTGTTCATGCCCTTAAGGTGTTTGAATGTTTCAATCATATCACCTCTCTCCCTCTTTGCTCAAGGGTATATATATTGAGCTCCGTTAATCTGTCCTCATATGTCTTCTGATGCAGTCCCTGCACCATTTCGGTTGCCCTTCTCTAGACTGCCTCAATTTGATTAATGTCTTTGTGAAGGTGTGGCTTCCAGTACTTCACACAGTACTCCAGATGGGGTCTAACCAGTGTCTTGTAAGGAAGGATTATTACCTCCCTCTTATGACTTGTGATACCTCTACTAATACACCCTAACATCCCCCTAGCCTTACCTACTGCTTTAGAGGTCTGCTTGGATGATTTCAGGTCATCGGTGATGATGATGCCCAAGTCTCTTTCTTCCTTTGTGACTGCCAGCAACTCCCCTCCCAGCCTATATGTGGCTTCAGGGTTTCTCTTCCCTATGTGCATAATCTTGCACTTCTTTGCATTAAATCCCAGTTGCCACTCTTCTGACCATTTTGCTAGTTTATCCAGATCTCTTCTCATTCTGCCCACCCCATCTGGATCATCTACTCTGTTGCAGATCTTGGTGTCATCTGCAAACAGACAAGCCTTACCCTCTAGTCCATCTGCAATGTCACTAATGAAGATATTGAAGAGGACTGGCCCCAGGACTGATCCCTGAGGTACCCCACTTGTGACCTGCATCTCTTCGGACTATATACCATTTACCACCACTCTCTGTTTTCTGCCCGTCAACCAGTTTTCCACCCAGTTGACCAACTTCTGACCAACCCCGAGCCTACCCAGCTTATTTATCAATCTTCTATATGAAACAGTGTCAAAAGCTTTACAAGAAAGAATTACAAGAAATAGAATTTTTTTCTTCAAAGCAACAAAACATGTGAAATGTCTTGAGCAACCAAATGGGATACACAAAAGCGTTTGTTAAGAGTGCTATTCATCGGGGAAGCCTCAAAAAAGAAAAAAGAAAAACTAGCAAAGATAGAAGGCAAATTAAAGAAGAAAAAAAGCTGAAGCATGATTTAGCAACTGACAAATCTGATAATAAATGGAAAGAATGGTCCACAGAAAAAGGTTGAGCATGATAATCTAGTCAAAGGAGAAGTAACCTTTGTAATAAGGAAAGCCAGAGTCAGATATTCTGAAGCTGGAGCGAGGGGTCATAAACTCATGGCTATTAGATTAAGAAACTCAGCTAACCCTGCAAAACATTGTAGGGGTATGAAACAATAAGAATTACTCTCTCATAAATGATAATGATGATATTAACATTTTTCAGAAATTCTGTGTTGATCTCTTGTGGGAAGAGGGAGAAACAGATTTTAACCAAAGGTTTAGTAGCTTCTTCCGAGACGTCAAGTTACCTCAGATCTGAGATATCCACAATGAGATGCTAACTAGTCCCATTACCAAAGAGGAGACCAGGCTAGCTATTGCATCCCTAAACAAAAACAAATCACCAGGCCCTTATTGCTGGGCAGATTTAAGGCAGCAGTCCCAGTTGCCAGTGGTGAGATCTATTTGTAGCTCTTGTTCCCAGTGTGCCTTACACCTATCAGTGACTGCTGATTGGGAGCCCCTACAGTAATTATATGATAGATCCTCCTCGCCACCCCTTTTAACGTGTGAGGTTTATGCAAATGCTCTAGCCAATCCCATTCTTTCTGTGTTTACTGTTGCTTTTTAAAGAATTGACTGGCACTCCTAATCTGCAGGAATTTCCAAAAGTCAGCTCAAGGGATTCCAAATTTTGCTTGGATTTGTTGGAAAGAGAGCACATCCCCCGAGTCTGGCACAGAGAGGTCAGCTATAGTGTGCATTCATGCTTTTTCCCAGGACCTCCATGTGAGTGTGCTCCCTCCTCCCTGAATGTTTGCATTGTCCCATAAGTAAGTATACTGTAGTGGGGCAGTCATGCAGCTTTCGTGCAGTTGGTTGCTTGCAGACATTGGTGTCAGGCTTCCTGTGTTTCCAGAATGATGGGGTTACTACCGGACTCCTTATGAGCATTTGGTCCCAGTAACAAGCCCATCAAGCTTACGTCAACTAAGTCCCATTCAAGGGAGATCCATTGAGGAGTGTCGCTACCAAAAGGGAGGAATCACTTAACTGCTTGAGCCATACAATAGGCCCAGAGATACTCCAGAAACCAGGGGAGTCCTAGGCACTCTCATGACCAATTCACTAGTTTAGCTTTGCTAAGCTGGGGCACCGTTCCTTCCCAGAGAAGTAAGCCGATGAGATTGTCTGTCTTATTAAAGAGTTTGTTTGGCACTGCTTGGAGGAGGTTGTTAAAGAGATAGATGAATCTAGGGAAGTACAAACATTCTGATTGCTTCTCCTTTACCCTTAAGAGTTAGCCGAAGTTTGAGCCACCTTCAGATGTTGAGCTCTAGAGCCCGTAGGAGGATGCTAAAGTTGGCAGGGACTAGATAAGCCCATTTGGTCATGAGCATCACATCTGAGTAAGTGAAACCCTCCGAAGCCGACACACTATGCATGCCAGAAATACAATCCAATGTACAGACAGGGTTCGGGGGGGGGGGGGCATATAGTGGTTGTCTTCTAATTAATAACTACGCCAGAGATGGATGTGAACCTGTCTAGAAGGGCCATGATGGGGCCTAAGGATTGGGCAGGGTTAGTAACAGGGAGGCGGAGATCATCAGCATATGTATTAATTAAGTAATATCTATTCTTGACCCTGGTGCCCTATATGTCAACTAAGATCAATAGCTTTGTAGTGAGTGAATCTAAAGTGATCAGAAACAGCAAGGGAGCTAGAAGGCATCCTTGGTGTATGACCAGGTGAGGCACAAAGGGTTTAGAAATGGAATGGTTGGTGAGGACAGTGTAGCAATCTAGCTACAAAAGTAAAGGCCAAAGCCATATGCTACTAAAACTGAATGCATATACTGTAGCTCCACTCCACCGAGTCAAAAGCCTTGTGGAAATCCACTGTCATCATAGCCATGGGGGAGGTGGACTGACCTGCATACCATTTGAGCTGGAGTACCGTATGGATGTTGTCAGCTCTAGTTTTACCTTTCTGGAACCTGGCTTGGGAGGGGTGTATGATGGATGGTAGTACCTTTTCCATTGTTTTGGCTAAGGCCTTAGCTACAATTTTCATATCAGTAGAAATGAGGGAAATCGGCTAGAAATTTGCTCAGTCTAAGCTTTCTTTCTTTCTTTCTTTCTTTCTTTCTTTCTTTCTTTCTTTCTTTCTTTCTTTCTTTCTTTCTTTCCCAGGTAAGACTCATTAGGCACAATTGCCTGTTTTCAGGGGTGTCCTGGCATCACTGGGGAGGTTACAAGACTTTCTTAAAATCACAAAGTATGCAAGTGGAGGTTGTAGGAATCAAACCCAGGTTTGCTGGATGTACCAAGCTCATTCACAGCTCAGTACAGACCTGATGATTTCTTCAGTAAGGAGGGCAATCAATGCTGCCTTCATGGTAGGGGGAGAGTGTCAGTTGTTCCAGTTTCATGTAGGGCTTCCTGGGGGGGGATTACTATATGGGGCATGAGTTGGTGAAGATCCTTAGCATGCTGTCAGCTTCAGGGGTTTTCCCTTCAGCGTGTTGTTTCAGGGCCACTGAGAGCTCCTGAACCATAAGAGGTAACTCCAGTTCATGTTGAAGTTCAGGAGATAGTTGAGGCACTGGATCGTGGTGTAGGAAAGATTGTATGGGTGATGATTCTGGGGGTTCAGTAATCTGAGAAGTATATAACTTTGTATAATATTGCTGCATAAAAGCATTTATGCCTTCTGGAGTTGTAACAATCTCCCCTTCAGAGTTCCGGAGGATATGAATTTGGGAATTGGCTATCTGCTTATGAAGCTCATAGGCTAAGAGCTTGCTGTTTTTATCTTCTGACTCCCAAAAGTTATGTTTTATGTGCAACATTTGCCATTCAGCTTTGCAGTACATTATAACTTTATGTATTTTATTTATTTATTTAAAAGTTGATAACCGGGGGCAGAAGCTCATTTCCAGGTGCGACCCAGGGGAGGGGGGTACAGGAGTCAGACAGATACCACTTGAATACACAAAATATACAATCAAGTACAAACTTGGAAACAGTGTACAAGCAAGATACAAAACATGGAATTTATATGCAATAAATACAATTAAGCGGGCAAGATAATATACAGTGATTTACATTATGGAGGCGTTGATGGCATGGTGTGGTCAGTGGTGTACTAGGAAGGAGAGCAGATGCAGGAGGTGACAGTTGTAGGTCTGAGTGAGTGCTTAAGAGAGGAGAAGGAAGGAGAGAGACAGGTTGGAGGGAAAGGCTATTCCAAAAGGAAGGAAATTTGTAGGAGAAAGAGAGTTTGCCAGCTGAAGTGTGGACACGAGGGAGAGATCTTATAATTTATTTATTTATTTATTGAATTTTGTTGACCTGGTAGGCCCACTGAGACTAGAAGTTGCTTTTTCAGGGGCGACTGGGGGGTGAGGGGGATACAGATGGTAACCAACTGAAACTGAACCAGATTAAGCTGTTGGTGGTATTTTTAGCGAACGTGGGAAATATGGCCAGGATACCGTGGAAATTCCTCTACTCTTTTTGAGAAGTGCCATGGGATCTTTAACATCCACCTGAACTGAATTTGCAGCCAATTGTTTTTTAGTGGGAATATTTACCACATTTAATTTAGTTCCTATAATTAAAGGGGGAAAGTCAGGATGGCTGCAGTTCACACAAGGGTGGGGGGACCCTTTGATTAGAAATATAGGGAAGAAAGGGAACTTAAAAGGTGGGAAAATATGGCCTGGATATATGGAGACTTGTAGGAGCTATCTTACACAATGAGGAATTAAAGTAGATTCTTTAATTAGAAGAAACAGGAAACAAGTACATAAAGAGACAATGGGAAGCATTTTTATGAGAAAGAGGGGTTTAAAGTTAAAAAAGGAATAGTGGTAGAAGACTTGTTGGCTGCAACACTTGAAAAAAGAATTCCCCAAAAAATGAAAGAAGTGAGTTGGATGTGCGGTCATGAAAAATGAAATATGAGAAGTAATCATGAACATAAAATAATGGAGGAAAGAATATGTGGGGAGGTTAATTGTGGGTTACAAGAAGAAATGATGATGCACATGTTCTTTCATTGTTGTTATATTGAATCCTTTTGGAGCATGCTAGCTAACTTTTAGGGGATGAAATGCTTTAAATATATGAATTATGAAACATTGATTTATGGGCAATTATCCAAAATATGGGAGAAATTTGACAAAAGTACCATATATGTGATTCTAGCTGTATTAAAATGGGTAATATGGCAAAACAGATGTTAAAGATTTTTGCAGAAAAAAAAAGTATCCATGCAGAATCTTTTGTGTAAAGTACAAGGGGAAGTGGATAAAGTTTATCAGGAGGTATGTAGGATATTTGGGGAAGATAGGGCAAGGAAAATGTGGAAAAACATTACGGGAATTGGTTAAAAAGTTGTAAATAAGTCGTATATATGAAACTGTAAATAATGTCTGTACAAAATGTGTATTTGTTGTAAATAAAAAATTCCCCTACTCTTTTTGAGAAGTCCCATGGGATCTTTAACATCCACATGAACTGCCACCAGAACAGGCAGATGGGACCTCGGTTTAATGTCTCATCCAAAAGACAGTACCTCAGGAGTGCAGCATCCACCTCATGCTGCACTGCAGTGTCAGTATTGGGATATTAACTCAAGTGCCTGGTGTGGGGATAGAACCCACAGCCTTCTGATCAATTATATAGCTGATTATATAGCTAATTAAGCCCCACAATAGAAGAAAGGAGTTCTGAGGAGGTTTGATTGGCTGATTTAAACTGTGATTCTTTGCATTTTAAGTCCTGCTGTAACTGATTGAGCTTTCTGTCTTTCTGTTTGTTTTGTGCAGCCAGATAAGATATAATCTGACCCCAAAGAAAGCCGTGAATGCCTCCCATGCTACCTCTGGAGCTACCTCCCCTGTCATATTGATTTTAAAAAAGGAATCTACCTCTGAAGTAATCTAGGCACAGAATTTGGGATCCCTTATGAGGAGATGGTTGCATCTCCAGAGGGGTGAATTACTCTGCTCCTCCAAAGGAGAATAGAAAAGACCTTTGTTTTATTTAATTAATTTAATTTTAATTTAATTTGTTTAATTTGTTTAATTAGTATTTCAGAAAGACCTTTGAGCGTGAGCTCTTTTACAAAGGTTTCACATCAGGGTGGACAATAAGACAATACACATATTCAGTGGTTACAGAGGCCTGATCATTAGGCATTAAAGAATGATTACATGACAATTAGACAAATAGGAGAAAAAACTGAGCAGTTGTAATTGAATACTGAACTATTTCTAATCGGTTGCCCTAGGTAGCACACCCCTGGAAACCTCCAAATCCATTGATAGACTATGGCAGAGTAACTGCATGGGGTTTAATGCTATCACAGATAGCGAGAGGCAGGGTGACAGTAAAACAAGAGTTGGGTCTGAAACAAACCACAGAGAGTGAGAGGTGGGGGATAGTGAAATGGGGGACTGTGATGGGGAGCAGCTCCAGAGGGCTTTGTCGAGTATGGTGTGTGTGTGTGTGGGGGGGGTTTATGAGGGTGGTACCAAGTGCGTTTAAAGAGAACTGATAGCTTAATTAAGCCCTTGGTTAGGCTGGAATGGAGGCAGGGTTCTCTAGATAGCCCTGCTGGGTGTTTCCTTGGGGGTAGGCCCGTCTATCAAGTGAGGCCTGAGAAGCAGGTGCATTTTGAGTTAGACATTAGGTGCTGTTTGAGGCCTACTTTGAATTGAGACAGGCTTTTTACATCGGGAGTTCATTTATCCAGAGGGGGGCCTGATAGGAGAAAGCACGCTGCCCTAGTGAGATTCGGTGGAATGGTATGGAATGGACAGTGCTCCATTCTTCCTCCGTCTGGTGATGTGTGTTGAGAGAGAAGCCTCAAGCAGGTTTCCTATACAGGGTGTTGTTTTTCTGAGAAGTGCCTTGTTTCCCAGGAGGCAAGTTTGGTATTTGATCCTGTCTTTGCGGTTAAGCCAGTTTATACGCTCACACAGGGTGCAAGTATGAGTGTAGTGATCTGCACACAAGGTGAGGTGGCATGCCTTATTGAGTGCAATTTGGACCCTTTTGAGCACTGTATCAGCAGCAGCTCCATAGACCACCAGCCCATAGTCTATCATGGAGAGTATGGAGCTGGAGACTGAGATTCGGAGTGCATCCGGGGTGAGGGATTTCTTATGCCTATAGAGGACCCTGATCTTTGCATTTACCACTGTGACAAGGGAGTCTACGTGGTGCGTATAAGTGACAGAGTCATCAATGGTGACTCCAAGGTACTTGAACAAGTGCACCTGCTCAATTTGCTCACCAGCCTTGTTGGTGATTACGAGGGGAGCATGCTTGTGTTTGTTGTAGGGGCTGGATTGTAACATGGCCTTGGTTTTCTTGTAATTTAGTAGCAGCTTTTGCCTACTGAACCAGTCCTCGAGTTTATTGAAAGAGTTCTGTAGTTTTGTTTGTAGGGCAGCCTGAGAGGTGCTGCTGCTCAGCAGCATGGCATCGTCCGCATACAGAATAAGTCTGGTGTCACAGGCTGTGGGTAGGTAATTTACAAAGCAGCTGAAAAGCAGGGGCCCTAGAACTGATCCTTGAGGGACTCCCAAGAGTACATCTCAGGAGCTGGATAACATCTGCCCGATTTTGACTCACTGGCTCCTGTGTGTTAGGTAGTCATTGAACCAATTCACGGCGTTTGTTGCCACACCCAATCTTTGGAGCTGGAGTACTAGTAGAAGGTGGTTGATGGTGTTGAAGGCTTTGGTGAGGCCAATGAAGATGGACCCCCACCAATTTGCCTTCATCCAGCACCTTGTGCACATAGTCAGTGTATTCCAGCAGTGCCGTGGTGGTACTGTGTTTTTGTCTGAAGCCATGTTGGTTTGGGCAGAGCAGATTGTACTTATTGAGGTATTCTGTGAGTTGACTTGCCACAATTTTTTCCAAAGCTTTGGATAGTGGGAAGAGGATAGATATTGGCCTGTAGTTTGACACCAGCCCCTTGTCACCATTCTTATGCACTGGAGTTACCAGGGCTTGCTTCCATACCTCTGGAAATTGAGCTAGGGCCAAGGATTTATTAAATAGCATTGTTATGGGCATGATAAGAACATCAAGGGTGAGAGATAGTAACTTCATGTCTAGCCCACCACTCCCCTATCTGGTTTTGCCTAGGACTTTTCTGACCATCGTTAGAGACTCCATCACCATCACCTTCTTAAAGTAGAAGGCTGGGTAGTTAGTTATGAGCAGGTTGGCACAACCTTCATCTTCCACAGACAGAAGGTAGTCTGGAGGCAGCACTGAGGACAGGCATGTAAAGACCTGGTTAAAGGCATCAGCAATAGCTAGCAGATCTGAGGAGGATGAGTTATTAATGTTGAGCATCTTAGGGTGCTGCTTTTGATCTTTACCAAGGATGTTCTTGATGTTGTCCCAAAACCTCTTTCCATCTCCCCATGCGTTGTTAAGCTGGGTCTTATGGAAATTGGCTTTTGTGAGCCTGATAAGTTTGGTGCACTGATTTCTAGCTGTTTTGTAGCACTGTAGGTCATGCTTGCTGCCTGAGTTTAAGGCTTTTTCCCAGAGGCAGTCCCTCTTCTCTAGGAGGGAGAGGAGCTTGCCATCAATCCAGCTGTTAACCTCCCCCCGAATTTTCCATTTTGTGCATGGTGCATAGATATCACAGATGGAATTGAAGCCCTCAGTGAAAAAACTAAGAGCCTGGTCCAGCATTGGTGCCTTGTTGATGGGGGACCAGTTGTAGGCAGACAGGGCCAATTTGAGGGATCCAAGTTTGCCTTTCCACAGAACCCTGCTGTTGATGAGGAAGGGTGGGCTTTTGGAAAGTTTAATGGTCCATATAAAGGAGATTGGGGAGTGGTCACTTAGCACATCCGGGAGAACCCTGAGTTTGGAGAATCGAGTCAGTGAGCTAGCTAAGACCCAGTCAATGAGGGTGCTGGTACCAGCCTTGTAGTTTGCCTGGTGGGGTGAGGTACAAGTTGTGTGAGATTGTGGGAGGTGATTAGGTCTCTGGAGGGTGTGCCTCCTTACATAACCAGTTAATATTAAAGTCACCAGTCAAGATGAGTTCTGAGCCCTTTCTGAGTGCGCTAAATTCTTCCATAACAAGAGGAAGGCCTTCCTTGGCTTTCTTGGGGGGCAGGTAGGTTGCAGCAATGGTAAGGGTCTTGTCTTTTAGGCCAACTTGTATTTTTACCACTAGTAGCTTATAATCCTCCACAACTTTGGAGATGGGGAGGACAGAGCAACTCAGTGAGTTTCTGGCATATAGGAGGCAGCCGCCACCTTTCCTGCCTATTCTATCAAGTCCAAATGCTTGGAATCCTTCGATGGCCACCTCACCATCTTTGATCCTACCCAACAGTCAGGTTTCAGTTAGGCAGAGTATGTCAGGTGTATGGATGGTCATCCAAGCCTGGAGCTTGGTCGAATTTGGCAGTTAGGCTGCAGATGTTTAGCGATGCTATCTTTAGGCCGTTCACTGTATGAACCCCCCTGCTCCTCAGAGTTGTTGGTCCAGGGTTTAGGTGAACATTGCCAGAGAGTAGTAGTAGCAGAAAGATAACCTTTCTGGCAGATAGGGTGATGTTTATCTTCCCTCGTGTCTTCTGTCACCTGCGCTTCAGGTGGGGGAGGTGTCTATATGCTTGTGTTAAATTAGGGGGAAAGCTAACCGTTAAGGTTACAGTTTGGAAGGTTGGCTTGGCGATAACTGTGTATGGGAGGTGCGGGAGTATAAAGAACCTATCATTACCGGAAGTGGTAGTGGCCATGTGTATGCTTTTCTTCCAGCTTGCACCCAGTGAGGATTCAGAGTGGGGAGGTAGGGGTCTGAATTTGTATATGGTACCAGCAATGCCAAAAGAGGTAGTGAGGAGTAGTAGTAGGTGGTTGCACCCAAAGGTAGTTTGTTTGGTGTTGCTTGCCTGCTTAACTGCTAGCTGGTTTATAGTTGAAAGGGTATATAGTCGAATTAGGGTGAGGTCCCTAACAATAGGGCAGGTAGAGCAGTAATAGAGAGGAGTTAGATGGAGTGGCTGGAGAAGCGTTGGCGCAGTGTGTGATCCTGTGGGTGTGACTGCTTTAAAGGGGGGTGAGAAAGTGGGTCAAGTCAGGTATTGAAGACAGGAGGCCAATAGCATGAAAATGTGCAGCAGTGGAGTGACCAATCAGCTGCTAGGCTAAGGAAAGGGGCAGAGTAAGGGTCTATTTAATACTGTGAGGAGGTGGGGGGGGTGGGTGAAAAAATTCAGTCCAGAACACAGCACAGAAGAGGTTTCCATGAGATCAGGAAGCGCCAGGCATTGGAAAATCAGCCAAGGAGCAAAGCTGCCAATCAGTCCCTGGCTTCTCCACTGGGCATCCAGTCAAAACAGCGGTATTCAAAACCATGAGTTTCAGAGGTCTGGTGCGTAACTGAATCTGTCCGGGGGTCAGTCAGGTGGTCTGTTAGCTGTGGCCTGCTCAGAGAGAGCCAGGGCCACAGGAGCAGCTTGGAAAGCCCACAGATGGGCTGTCTGAATCTGTCTGGGGGTCAGTCGGGTGGTCTGTTAGCTGTGGCCTGCTCGGAGAGCACCGGTGCCACAGGAGCAGCTTGGGAAGCCCGCAGATGGACCTACTGGAGCATGATCAGAAATTGGTACTGACTCTATCGAAGGATCATAAATGCCCAGTGAGGCCTCACTATCTACTAACCAGAAGTCAATGTGGCTATGTGTGCCATGCATGGGCAAGTATAAAGAGTAGTTGCTCCCATCCGAGTGGTCCCTCCTTCATACATCAGAGAAGCCCCATTCTGCCATAAGGGCCTATAAAGAGCCCTGGCTCTGTGGTGGGTGTCAATGGAGACCTGAGATCTGTCCAGAAAAAGGTCTGGAGCATGGTTAAAATCCTCACCCAAAAGCAGGGGGGTGGAGGAATTATCACCTGTGATATCAGCAATGGCCTGGTTAACCTTAGAGAAAAACCAGCATCGTCAATGTTCAGGATATAAATACTGGCAAGGATGACATGCCCTCCTGGGAATTAGAAACTGGCTACAATACACCTACCATGGGGGACAGTTTGAGCTGCCTCTAATTTCCAGGGCAATGTGCAGTGGAGAAAAAATATTTACCCTTCTTGAGTTTGAAGAGGCTGAGCTGTGGAACACCTGACCCACCAAGGCTTTCTTGAGACAGTGTACATTTTATCTGTGAGATGCATTTCCTGGGTTAAGATGACATCTCTCTTCAGGGATTTTAATTGTTATAGGACTTTGGTGCATTTAACCAGGTGGTTGAGCCCCTTGACATTCCAGAAAATGCACTAAATACCATCTTTCCCAACAGCTAGCACAATGTGGAGAAGACTGCACTGTCTCAGTGGCAAGAGAACTCTGAGGTGAACTATTCTAACATAAATATTCCCCTCTTCAGATACGGAATCAGACTAGAGCGTGGAATGGGGGTAAGCACTCCCTTCTGAACAAAATGTGGGGAGGACCTGCATGTCATTAAAGGGCCTGACAAAGGGACAGAAGATGGAGTATATAATTAAGCAATAAGGCACAACATGATGTGTGTTATTGTGTAATAACATAATGCCTCAGATGGTTGAAGCATGAGGATGCAGGCCGAGTGCATTTGGAACCTGAGAAGTGACATTATTACACAATAACACACACCCTGAAGTGCCTTATCACTATTATACAATGTCTCATTTTTTAAAAAAGAGAAAGAGAATAGGAAAAATATGTTTTAAACAAGTTTTTAATTTTTTTTTCTTTGGGAAGGTATACCTATTTTAAAAAGAGTCCCAACTTTCTGTTTCATCCAGCAGTTGGCACTACTCCTTCATGCTTGCCCTGTATGCCCTCTTTAGGGCTCTATCACTCTGTTTCTTGTGTTTCTGAGCCCCCCATCCTCACCATTGTGTTGCGCTCTGCCTTTCTTTTTTACTGCTCAAGTCTTTGAAATTCTACAGACTTTTTGTTTGTTTTCTATGTTATCATACTGACATTGCTGCTTTTGAGTTGAGGTACAGAGCTGAGTGAGCGGTTCTTGAAGCCGGCAAGTTTTCAAATACCAGCTGCTCAGACTTACCAGTCCCATGTTGTGAAGCCGAATAAAACTCTATTTTAATGTTAAAAAAAAGAAAAGAGAAGTTTCATGTTTTTAGAGGGAAAGTGCAGTGCTGTTACCATGAATGTTACTTTCAAGATAAGATAATCAAGAAATGCTTTTTTGACAAAATAATGCTTTTTTATTGATTGTAAAATGTCCCAGGAAAAGAGCCCTTCACTTGGAGAAATTTAAAAATACTCCACACCACTGGTAGGAGAAGTATTTCACTTTAAAAATGTTTGTATATTTCAAATTACATGTAAGCTAATTTTGGAAACTGAATGTGCTTCTCCTCTTGTATTTTAAAGCCAAAGGAGAATCAAACAAAGCCATAAACAGCTCTGATGAAATACAAATCATACAACTAAGGTAATTTAATTCTGAAACATAGGGGAGGATTTTTTTCTTGTAGTAAGTAAAATTGAAAACTAATAAAGCCATAATATTGTTCATGTTTACAGAAAATTATATGAAATGAAAATAAGAAGAAAGCAGATTTACATTTGAATAGATTACAGAAGGGAAATAAAGATCATTTTACCTTCTAATCATGAAAAAAAGCAAACTAAAGATACTTTTTTCAGAAGTTTTAACCCCCCCCCCATCTTTTTCCCACTAGGCCTGAATTAAATTACATAAAAATTTTCTTTTGGTTTTAGCATATTTATCCTGGAGACCAAGAAAACAGAAATAGGAAAAGGAAAAACAAAATTATAAGTTACATACAGGTAGAAAATTTATTCACAAAGCCAAGCTGTTTTGAGTTTCTTTAACACATAGATGTAATGCAATACTGATGTTCATTTGTTTTGTATTTTTATTTAGACAAATAACCCCATATAATGTTCTGAAGAAGGGGCATTTTAGTCCTGAAACGTACATCAACGTAAAAGTTTTAAACAAGGGGAAATGTTATGAAGAGAAGTTATACTACTGTTACTACAGAAAATTTAAAAGGAAACATTGTACAATAAACAAGAAAATATTCAAAGGAAGTCAATTTGTCTATATATTTGGATTCAGAGAAAACTACATTTGGTAGAGGTGTCCTAATTTTGCTTAAACAGACTTTCTGTTGTCTGAATTTTTTTGGACCCTCCCATAGAGTTAAGATAATCCTACACTATTAAGAATCTACACAGAGTCATCAAGTCCTTATTCAAATTGCCTAAGCCAGAAGATGGGCACCTGAAAGAGGAAGTGAGTGAGAGTGGAACAGCCTTCATTTTAGGTTTCATCAAGAAATGGCAAGACAAATCTGTTGGGGTCTTGCTCACATTCCTGTTCTAACTCATGTTACATTTACTCTTAACACTTCCTTGTGTGTGTTTATTTTTCTTTTGTAAAATTAAAGCACTTGTGGCTGTTAGGGGAATGTGAAGCCATTTTCTGGCGTGAGCTGTATTGGTTGTGGTTGCGCCGGGACTGTGGAGCCATGTTGGTTTTTCGGTGGCTTGGGGAGGGAAGGAGGGGTTTCTTCACTGTTTTGTGGTCATATATGTGTCTGCACTAGATAAAGTGATGTTATTGTCTAATAACATCATTGTCTCTAGGGATCAGGAGCCAATCAGGTTCCTAGAATTTTTCTTGCCATTGTATAATAAACAATATCTGAAACAGTAGAATGCTCTGATAAAGGAGGAATCTATCTGACACAGAAAAGCAGTAATAATACCCTGCACTAGGGTCCAGGCACTTAAAACAACCAGTACTCCACTCCCTTCTTAAGTCTGTGTACTCAGCCATTTGAAGTTGGGTGCGGAGACTAGGGTTGCTAGCTCCAAGCTCATTAATTAGGTCCAGAACTTGCTTTGCACTCTTAAGTGCAAATACAGCAAAGAAGCATTCCAGTTGATTCCAAAAGATTTTTTGGTACAAACTGCTCAGTCCTCCACAATTGCGTGTTGTGGAGCTGGTGTCTTCACTAGCCAAATTCACTCTCCAGCGCTTCAACAAGGGTATGGTCTTCCTCCTAATGACCAAAGGAAAAAACTGTAAAACTGCAAAAGTTTCAAAAACAACCAGACTCCTCTAAATGAGGAAGCAGGTCTGCTTCCAGGTTAAGAGGCGTCCGGTTGTTTTGAAAACTTACAGTTTCCCTTTAATTAGTATTCTCCGTTTACCTTGTTTAAGCACTGGCACTAAGCACTTTAATAACTGCTACCAGATGGTAAGCCTTTTTAGCTGTTTTCAGTTTTTTTGTGCAATAAAGCCGTTATAATGTATACACCTTAGACCTACATTGTTTGGACTGGTTTTTACAAGTATAGATGCTGACCTTAATTCCACATTTGAGTGGTATTTTTCTTTACTTGGTTTCAACCTCTCCTCGGTATAGTGCACCCAACTGCCTGTTGAGGTTGAACCCCCCCCGGTTCTTTTGTATGTGTTAACTTTGAGGAATTAGTTTTAAAACTGGATGAGCTTCTCACAGAAATTGAAGGTCTTTTACTGTATATGTAAGAAAGCATTATAATAGTAAGAAGCAGAAGAATAAGGGATGGTTTGACTTCAAATGTGAGAATAGGAAAAAAAGATTAATGGTACATGTTAAAGTGGCCAAACAGGTAAAAGATAAGGAATCCTGTCAAAGGCTTAATGTAGAAAGGAAACAATATAAATCTTTCTTAGAGAATAAAAAAGGAGAGTAATTTCGGGCCCAATCATTCTATATGCTAACAGCAATTACTGGAAAAGACAAGCAATTTTCCTGGGCCTTGGTGGCCAAAGGGTTTAATGAATATAAAGATGAAACTAATGTTTGTATCCATAAAGAAGCATGGGTACAACATTTTCTGGAAATCTTTTATGATCCATCAGTTGACAGTGACTGTACTATAAGACAGATAAAATCTTCTCATTTAATTCCAAACCCTATAAATATTCAGGAAGTTTTATCAGTGATTCAGATGTTAAAAGTAAATAAAGCTCCAAGGCCTGATAAAATACATGTGGCAGTATACTACTATATGGAGGATGCATGGGCAATAAACTTAACACATTTTTTTCAATAGGTGTATCTGGGAGAATTTTATTCCTAAGTCATGGAAAGGATCCGACATTGTTCCAGTTTTCAAAAAAGGGAATAGATATGACCCAAAAATGTACAGGCCTACTGTATCTGCTTGATAGATATTTTAGCACAATTTTTTTAGAATCTTATTAGAGATTAAAATTACAACTTAAAAGGCTGTGAGAAATCTCACAATTACAGGCTAGTTTTAGGGAAGATTATGCCACCCTGGATAACTGCTTTATTTTTCAGCATGCACTGGAAAAATATGTGAAGTTAAAAGGCCAAACATTATATATGACCTTCATTGACTTTAGCATAGTCTTCAATAGAGTTAATAGAAATATCTTATGGTAAAGCATTAAAACATGAGGAATATGCCCATCCTTGATAAACATCATTAGAAATCTCAATACAGACATCTGGGTGCAAGTGAGAGTTGGGACGGGGGACAACTCTCTGACATGTTCCGCACCAACAGGGGTGTCAGACAGGGTTGTGTCCTTGTCCCCATGATTTTTTCTATTTATATAAAAAAATAGCTTTTAGACATCGAAGTTCTTCCCTCTGATTCCCCAAAAATAGGGTCTAGATTATGTCCAGTACTGGCTTATAAAGATGATCTGGTACTGATTTCACTGTCATGTAGTGGCCTGCAAAAAACTTGACTTATTAAATGCCTATACCAAAGGGCTTACATTAAAGATCAATATTGAGAAAAGTAAGATAATGCCATTTGGAGCTTCCAGATGTAATGATAAGTGGATGCTTGACTCTACACCACTAGCAATAGTTAAATCATATTGTTATTTGGAAATGATTTTTTCATGCAATCTCTCATGGAAAAAACAATATGACAGTTCATCAATAATGGCTAAGTCTTTGATAGTAGGCCTAAAAAGGTTTAACTATTGACCCTGGGGTTACACAATCAGACCATTGCTTAGGGCCATACTGGCTAAGTACAATACCCACATTCTTTATGGGGTAGAAGTACAGTACGGGCCATGTCTCCTATAGATCGTTTGGAAAAATCTGCAATGCAAGCATTTTGTGCATCTCCTGGATTTAATAAATCAACTACTAGTTGCTTTTTGAGGAGTGAATTAGGATTAAATAATCTACAAACTGTAGTGGACAGCAAAATAATTAACTTCTGGGTTTGACTAGACTTCCTGAAGGCTGATTGGTGAAAAAATGTTTTTATGAGAAAGTGCACTGGAATGTCCTGAGTTGTAAATCCTCAGTTTGGTTGAAGCATCTAATAAACTTACTTACAACATATGACCTCGAGATTCTGCCAAGATATGTTAGAAACAATATCATCTTAAGCTATAAATATAAAGCCTATATCTTAAAAAATACTGATGTCTTTATGATCAGAGACATACAGGCAATTTTATATTCCAAGTATGCCAAATGGTATTGTTTTAATGACTGTAGGAACACGTATAGATATTATCTGGATGTATTGGAAGAGCCTCACTTAAGAAAGACATATAAAAAATGTAAACTATGGACATTTGAATCCAAGGTTAGGGCTGCCAGATTTAACAAGTCATCTATGACGCATGATGAGTTCTGTTATTGTAACAATAATGTTAAATAAGATTTGATGCATGTAGTATTTCATTGCCCATGGTATAACAAAAATAAGAAACTTTATGGATTAAACCAATATCAGATTCAGTGCAAGACACTGATGAAAATATGATATTAAGAATATTGTTCACCATCAAGGATGACTTCATAATTACAAAAGCTGCACACTATTTAGTAAAAATACAAGAAATCAGGCAGAGACTGATCTTGAAATTTGGGAACTAAAAAGTGTATTAACCAAAGAAGTCTTTAGTTATTTTTATTCACAACTGACTAGTATTTATAAGAATGTGGTCAGTATTTCACATGAATGTGTGCTATTGATTTTCATCTTTTAACTGTGATATGAAAATGTACTGATCATTATTTTATATAATTGAACAATAAAGGGCATTACCTACATCAAGGAATGCAGTATCAAATAAGGCATCCAAAGGCATCCTCTAGAGGACAGCATCAGTTCACAGTTTAAAGAGAAGATGAAACAAAAAAAGTAAACAATACTCCTTCCCACCCACCTAAGTCCACACCCACAGTCTTAGATTTAGTTCATCCTGCATGACAGCAGCAAGTGGGCTGACAAATGAAATACCCCATGTGGTCAGGGGCAGAGGAAGAAGCCTGTTACTTGCAAAGTAGCAGACATTCTGAGGGGTGCAGCAACCTCAGCAAATGATCAGATCCTGGAGTAAATTGACAAAGCAGGCACTTCACTGTGTCCTGTCATGGGAGTCGTCCATCACAACATCCCAGGAGGATGAATCAGGTACAGCCTGTACTGACAGCTCTAGGATCTTCTGGGCAGAAACAGCCTTAGAAGCCCAAGTGTCTCTGGTAGAATCTCTGTTTTTTTGGCAGGAGAGGAAAGGGCTGCAACAGGGTTCCTGGCCACCTTGGGGGACCTACTGTTTGATCGCTGGTGGGTCTGGATCTGGCCATGTGTCTTATGATCTCTGCGTCCCCTCTGTCATGCTGAACTGACATCTGCCATGGTGGGGGGGGGGTTGAAGGTGCTGAAGATAGATGGATGGACTCCTCCATGTTATGGGTGGAAATGTGCGGTGTGCCAGGGTCCATCTCATCCCTGCAACTAGCTCTTGCATTCCTGTTGCTCTCATGGGAGTGGTTCTAGTCCTTCATAGCTTTCTAGGAGATTAAGTGTCCAGGCGGATGTCAGGCCAGTGGTCCTGGATCCATTTGGTGAGCTCTTTGTGAGATTTGCATATGAATTCCTGCCCCTTCCTGCAATCACAAAAACTGGTGAGTCCATGGAACCTGTACTGAACTCCAGCAGCTCTAAGGGACTGCTTAAGAGGGTTGTAAGCTTTCTGTTGCTGTACAACCTCATGTGAATAATCCTGGTAGATTGAAATTCTAGTCCCTTTCCAAAATAGGTCACCTTTTTCTCTTGCAGACCACAATAAGCACTCCTTAACAGAGTACTGCAGTAGATAGGCAGTAATGGGCCTGGGGCTGGATCATGCAGGTGCTGGGGAACCCCTCATATGATGTGCCCTTTCAGTTTCTATGGCTCCCTTCCCCTGTGGCCCCACAAGTTGTGGAAGCATATCCTGAAGAAATGTTTCCATGTTAGGCCCTTCAGCTTTTTAGGGGACCCCCAGTCTCCTTATGTTGTTGTGGCACCCTCTGTTCTCTTGATTGTAGTCTCTCTCTCTCAGAGCCACTCCAGTCATCATTTATGGTCCTCCAGTCATTGCAAAATCCAATGGTTCATGTCATCCAGGCATCTGGTCTGCTGTTCCATGACATTTAGGCAGTCTGTCAGGTGCTTCACATCCTCTGAAATAGCAGACAAGGAGGCTTTGTGGTCTGCCATATTGGCTACCAAAGTTTCCATCAAGCAGGATCAATATCCTAGCAAGGTAGCATTGGGAGTAGAAGGTATCTCTCATCTCAGTACCAGCCATTGTAGTGGAACTCCATTAATTAACATACATAGATACATAGACAGTGTTGGCAGATAAGGGCCTATGGCCCACCCAGTCTGCCCATTTGAGCTTGTAAGTTCAGTTTATATTTTCCTAGAAGTCTGTTGCCCCTTACCCCTGACCTCCAGAATTCCTTTATGTCTATCTCATGCATTCTTAAATCCTGTGATTGTTTCAGCCCCCACCACTTCCTCTGGCGGGGTGTTCCACTTGTCCACCACTCGTTCTGTGAAGAAATTCTTCCTTATGTTTCCTCTGAATTGTCCTCCCTCCAACTTCATCCCATGCCCTCTAGTCCTGGAACATCTTTTTCGCTTAAAAATCGTGTATTCCTGCACCCTGTTCCTCCCTGTGAGATACTTGTATGTCTCTATCATACCCCCCCTCTCTCCCTCCTCTCCTCCAGGGAGTACATGTTCAGTTCCTTCAACCTGTCTTCATAGGACTTTTGATGCAATCCATGCACCATCTTTGTTGCCCTCCTCTGAACCTTCTCTACCCTGTCTATGTCCTTACGTAGGTATGGTCTCCAGAACTGTACACTGTACTCCAGGTAGGAAGGCAGGAAGGTGAGGTGATCAAGCCTGTCTGTGAGTAGCGGTGATTTGTTTGAAAAATGCATTTCTGCTCCAGAGCCAGACTTGCTTAGTTTTATTGCTGAACCATACCACTGCCATATTGAATCAAAAAGAGCCCCTGCTATGGACAATGTCAGTGGGCAAACATATATAAAACTGGGGGGTGAGACGGAGTAATGGAGTCAAGCAGCCATTCTCCTCAGCAGCTGAACCACACACCCCTAAATCATTTTCTTTTCAATATTTTTGTTTTTATACTTTTTACTTCTAGATGCAGGGGGAACTGACCTGCAGAGTGTGTCTTGGATTATTTGGATATTTAAACCCTTCTTGTGTTTTGAATGATTTCTGCTTCTGTATTATTAACAACAAAAAAAAAACATTTTTAATTACATTGTTATATTTTATTACCAGATACTGTATATCATTATTACGTAGAGGGATATATCATTATCACATACACGTCCTCATTAAATGAAACTTCTTTGTTAATCTACATTCAATTATTTTATGTCTTAGTCTGTTTGTATAAGTTCAACTTCTCTATGATTTACATTCTCTTTAACATTCTCTTTCGGCCGAAGTTTTTTTCAGACTGAATGGTGGTGGCATCTCCTCTGACCATCATTATTCATGAGGTCTGGGGCATAGCTGTCCCAGTCTATTTGCCTCACTCACATTGTGATAGGCTCTTTGTATACAGGAACCTGAGGACTCCCATTCTGAAACCTAATCATATCTTCAGATCCTCAGAAGTGGTCACAAAATCTTCCTCAGGAGTGCAATTCCTGGGGATATGCAGGAATTGACTTGAAATTTTCTCAATGGTGTGGTGTGTATGGAAAGTGGTAGCTAGGAGGAGGGAATTCTGATTTGACACTTTCCAATAAAGGTTGATATCTACTCCCTTAAATAGTTCTTACCGATAGTAATGTAAAGAAAAGATATGCTGACCTCACTACTAAATGTGAACCTAAGATTGGGATTACTTACCTCTAAGAAGTCAACACATTTTTCAAGCTCACCAGCTGTTCCAAGCACACACCATCAAGGTATCATCTATATATTTCTACCAAAGGGAGATAGAGGGCAAAAAATGGGTTTTATCTTTAAAAATATTTTTTTAATTTTTTTTGTTGTCAGTTGTGTTTATTTGCCTTTAAATTACACTGTATAAATAAGGTGGCACTAGGGGGTGAGCATGTCACTTAAAAAAATGCTTGGTGCAAAACACTTTGATGCTGGTGGAGGAGTCGGCTTGCATTTGCATTTGCTACTGACAATAAATCTATATTCAGCTGGTTCCAGTATTGGGATTGTGTGCAAGTTATTTTTCTTTAGGAACTTTTATTTATGTGTTTATTTATTTATTTATTTGGGGTTAATAATACAGATAGATAGATAGATAGATAGATAGATAGATAGATAGATAGATAAAATCTTTATTTTTTTGACAAGATGAAATTATTAGGACTTTACAGCCCTGTTTAGAACATTGACCTGTTATTACAAAGGAGGTGACATTTGGTCACAGTACAGTTTAATATATAGTTTACAGTTTGCATGCAAGGAATAGTTTGACATTAGGTGCATTTTTAAGAACATCTAGGACATAATTTGCACAGTTTTATCATATCTTCACATGCACTGGGGCAGAAAATGCTAACAATTTAAGAAAGGTTTCACTATCCAGATAGTCCAAGACTCACACTGCAGGTCAATTCCCCTTACATCTAGAAATAAAAAAAATATTAAAATATAAAAATAGAAACAGTCAATACAATAATATTATTTTGCTGGCTCATTAGTGCAGCAGTTTGATTTGCGCTTGCGGCACCGGTGACCCAAGTTCGGGAATGGACTCGGGTTGCTGGAGAGCTGGCCGGGAGGATGAGGCTTCAGCATCCTATGACTGCTATCCTTCTCCGGGGGAGGAGGGAGGGGATGCAGTTTGCTATCTGCTGCCTCCTGGCAGAGGCTGGGGGAGCAACAGCTCAAGCGAGCCCCACTACACAGAGGCATGGTGAACGTCGGCTTCGGCCTAGACATCCGTGGCATGCCACACCCCCAGGAGAAAAGAGGAAACCCCAGCCTCCTGGTTGGCCAGATGATGGCTGCTGGCTCCTGCTGACTCGAGTGCCCTGATGCCCCAGAATCCACCTCAACAGTGCCCGGGAACTGATTGATTAATGCTTTGGTTTCTCCTCCTGGTGCCTTCCCCCTCTGAGGGAAGGACCCATCTGATGAAGGGAATGCCAGGCCACCCCTGGATGGCTGCGATGTGAGGTGAGTGGAAGGGGGTCAGGGCGAGGGGGTCGGTGGGGTCCATGAGCAGCCGGAAGGAGAGGTAGGCCAGGGGGCAAGTAAGGAGCAAAAAAAAAAAAAGAATTTTATATAAGTACATCCCTAAGTACTGAAAAAGGGACACTTAGTCCTGAAATGTCAGCAAAGGAAAGTTAAGTCAAAAATGCATTATTGATGTATGTGCATATGGAAATTGTAGCTGAATTCATATTTCAAAAATAAAGTGTCAGAATAAATATTAAGTGGGTTGAGTGCCTTATTAATTTGTGATTGACTTCAGATTTCAAGATGTAAGCATGCCCCCCCCACCCCCCAATAATTTGCTAAAACATTTTGAAAGAATCCCGAAGATGAACCTGGACAAAGAAAATATAAAAATAATGACCCTTTCAGACATTGCTGTACCAGTATTGTAGGGTCAAAATGTGTTATATCATTGTTCTAGCATCACAAAAAGGGTCAAACACATGAAAGGAAGTGACCCACCCACCTGCATCCCGAACAAAACTGTTGTCTGTTTAACATATGTTTAATTTAAAGAAAGCCACAAAGCACCGAGCTACTGACCAAATAGATGTACCAAAGGTGGCATTGTACTGTGAACATACTGTATGCTCTAGAGACTATGAAAGGTGTATATGGTAACCAAGTAAGTCATGCCAGTAATGCTGGCAGTATAGCCTAGAGGTTACAGTGATGAGCTGTAAATCAGCTTGATACATCCAGCAGACCTGGGTTTGATTTCCATAATCTCCACTTGCATGCTGCCTGACTCTGGGCAAGTCATTTAACCTCCACAATGCTCCCTGTTCTCCCCTGAAAACAGGTACTTGTGCCTAGTGGGCCTTACCTGGTTACCAGAGAAAGTATTTAAAAAAGGAAAAAAAAGCTAAATGGCTACCAAAAAATTCCATCTGAGGACCAGAGATCATTATACACTCTGGTTTAACAGAAGAACAGTTGTGGAATCCAACCATACTGAGGTAAGATAAGAATCCTGAACATCAGAAGGGCTGATTTTATAAAGATGGGTGAATGCCTCAGGAATGACCAGGCAGAGGTAGATAACCTGGGGGGATGGAGGAGCAGTGGCCCAAACTAAAAGAGGGCATAGTGAAGGAAACAAGCCTCTGTGTCAAGCAAGAAAGCAAAAGGGACAGCAGTAAGGAGTGCAAATGTGTAAACTAAAGAAAAAATAGCTCAGGCAGTATCAAATGGGGACAAGACATTTCTTAGGTATGTTAGAGAAAAATGAAAGACTAAGGGAAGGATTGTAAGGTTCAAGAGGGGACTGTATGGAGCAGGACCATGATCTCTTGTAAATCATGTATCCTGGATGAGTAGTGCACCCACTGACCAAATGGGCAAACCATGTTAGCGAATTGTAATATAATGTTATGTACAGCACCCTGTAAAAATACTGTCCCTGTCTCTGTCCTATGTATGACATGGAACCTTTGTAAATGAGTCTCTGACTCAAAGGTCTTTCTGAATTTCTCAAGTAAATAAATAAAAATAAAGGAAGACATCATGAACAAATACTTCTGCTCAGTGTTTACAGTGAAAGGGGATGGGGAGGGACCAGAAAAAAGCATAAGGAGCTTTGAATGGAGGGAAGTAGACACCAGTCCTTTCTCTGAGGAGAGAGTCTGGAAAATACTAGTTAACCTGAAGCTGGAAAGTTATGAGGCCAGATGGGGTGCATGCAAGAGTACTGAGGGAGCTCAGAGAGGTATTTGTTGCATCTGTGACATACTCATTAAACAGATCACTGGAGACCAGAGTGGTGCCTGAGAAATGGAGAAAAGCAGATGTAGTTCTACTGCACAAAAGTGATAGCAAGGAAACAGCCATTCTGGCAGAGTGTGGTTCCTCTATGGAGGCGCCCACAGTGGAGAACAAAGAGGATGCTAGGAGCCTCCACAAAGGAGACCCACAGGAGGGTGGCATGGGACCCCACAGGAGAAAAAAACAACTCCTGGTGGGGCACTCCAACGTTAGGAGGATAGAACTGGGGAAGGGGGGGAGAGGGAGGTAAGGTGCCTGCCTGTCACCATGGGTTGGAGGGATAGGGCGTAAATCCTCAGGATCGCAGGAGCAGCTGCACGGGGGAGGGAGTGGGATGTCATTGTCCACCTAGGGACAAATGACCTGTCTGGCAAAGGGATCAGAGGAGTTCAGAAGGAGTTGGTGAACTTGGGGAGGGGCCTTAGACAAGTAGCATGCACAGTAACCTTCTCGGAGGTGCTGACTGTCTATGGTATGGGTAAGGCTACGGTGCTCCGCACCATAGGATTCAATCAATGGTTGAAAAACTGGTGCAGAGCTCAGTGTGTTGACATCATTCACAGTGCTCATAAAGGGTTTCAAGATATTAAACTTAAACATTCATAGCCTACTTCAAAAAATAGACCTCCTGCTAGCCATGGTTGCTGCCCTGAAACCAAACATTCTAATTATAACAGAAACATGGCTAAAGAGCATGATTCTTGACCACTCTGTCTCCATCCCTAGTTACTCCATCCTAAGGATAGACAGAGCAGGCAGGGGTCATGTATATCCGAGCCTCCCTCCAATACTCCCAGTCTTCTCCTCCTCCAACCCAACAACCCACAACACCTTAGCCATCCATGTATCCCTCCCTTTCTCACCCCCTATCTTTGTAGCCAGTATCTATTGCCATCCAAATGTCCAGCCTGCTGTCTCCCTTGACCTCCTAACTTCCATTACTTCCCTCTCTCAATCTGGCAAGCATTACATCCTTAGTGACCTCAATTTAAATTGGTTGTCCCCAACAACATCTACCACAAGAAATGTTATCAATGCCCTCAACCTCACAGAACTAATTACAGAACCCACCTGCCCTAATCCCAAGACCCCAAACCATTCCCTACTTGATTGGACCCTAACTTCCCACCCCCAATAATCATCACTTCTGGCATCCTTCCGGATGCTCCCAGTGACCACAATCCTGTTTTCCTGGTTAGAAAAGTTCACAGCCCTAAATCCCCACATAAAACTCTACAAATGAGGACTTATAAATCCCTAGAATTGGAACCTGTCCTGCATAGCCTTGCCCTTTCGGACTGGTCCCCTCTAGAAAGCACCTCCTTGGTTGATAAAGCCCTAATCTATTTTAAAGATATCTTCCTAGCAAATTGGAGTGCCTTCGCACCCCTAAAACAAGGGTTAGAGGTCATCACCCCCCTGGATTACCCCTGAATTACTAGCCTGCCAAAGGGCCAGAGATCAGGCCTGGAAATGGCACAAAGTCTCCCAGCTTCCAAATGTCCTTCTTATTTACCCAAATCTCCATGATGCCTGCACCCGAGCTACCAGGCTAGCCAAAACAGAGTACTTCAACTTGACCTTCGTGACAAATATCAACTCCCCCTACAAGTTCTGGACAGTGGTCCATGCCCTCTTTACCCCCCCAATCCTGTCCACCCATCCCTATACTTAAGATAAACACCACCCTCGTTGCCGATCCAGTTACAGTAGCTACTGAATTCAACTCCTATTACACCACTCTTGCTGATGAATTACTCCAATCCCTCCCAAACTACACCCGTCCCTCTCCCCCTTCCTATTGCATAAGAATGACCCCCTTCCAATTCCCCCTTCTCCTTCGTTAATGTCTCCCCAAATGACACCCTAAACGCCTTGCTAGTGATCAGCCCTTCAAAAGGCTCCTTCCCGGATGGCCTTGACCCTAAACTACTATCCCTCTTGGACCCAGCCATTGCCTACCCACTCTCTATTATCCTAAACCTCTCTTTCTCAACTGCCTCAATACCTTCCCGATGGAAACACGCAGTGGTCCTTCCCCTCCCCAAAGGCGGAGACCCCACCTCCCCTGGCAACTACCACGCCACCTCTCTTCTCCTTACCCTTGCCAAACTTCAGGAACACTTAGCCCTCTCCCAGCTCACTGCTTACCTCAATGACTCCTCCTTCTTTGCTCCTTATCAATCTGGCTTCAGGAAAAATCATTCCACCAACACCTCCCTTATTCGGCTCATTGATTCAATCTTCATAGGACTGTACAATGGCCAAATTACCTCAGTCATTTTTGTTGATCTAGCCAAAGCCTTCAACAGTCTCCCACTCCCTTCTTCTTGACACCCTATCAACAGCTGGGCTATCCCCCTTAGCCACAGACTTGTTCAAGGCATACCTCACTGGCAGAACCCAATCAATCTAGATCTCTGACACAATTTCCCCACCCCTCCCGATAAGAACTGGCATCCCCCAGGGATCAGTGTTAGGCCCCATACTATTCTCTGTTTTTCTAAATGATCTCCCGTCCACCTGCACTCCCTTCTCCTCTATTCACATGTACTCTGATGATGTAGTCTTGTATGCATCTGGCTCCTGCCCCACTGAGGTTGCATCCAACTTGCAGCATGACTTCAACAAAGTTCAGCGTTGGTTTGCAAACCACCAGCTATCTCTCAACACCAAAAAACCAGTCTCCATGACTTTCGGCACCAGGCAGAAACTTACCAGGTTTCCCTCTCTTTCCTCCTTCCACACCCTTGATGGGACTTTACTCAAGGACACATCCTCCTTCAGTAATTTAGGTGTCTGGCTGGACCAACATCTGAACTTCTCTGGTCATATCGATGCCATTCAGAAAAAATTGCATCCCAAGCGAGGTGCCTTATTCAGGAACCGTGCCTGCATCCCACCCATGGCTAGGCATGAGATTGTCCAGAAGATGATCCAACCTATCTTTGACTACTGTGACATAGGCTACGGTGCTGCCCCTAAGTCCTCCCTGGCCAGACTAGATACTCTGTTCAACTCCTTTTGCCATTTTGCCCTTGATGCCCCCCCTCCATACTCATCATTGTGATATCCACCATGCCCTATCCTTCCCTTCCCTGATAAACCAATGTCTCTTTCACTGTGCAAAATTCACCTCCAAGCACTGGCTGGGTGAATGTCCCTCCTACCTCTCCCCTGCCTTTACAACTGCCCCTCTTCCTTCCCACTCCCTAAGATCTACCGACTCATGAACCCTGGTGGCCCCATGCCGCTCCGCCCTTATTGGGCAATCGGCCACTCATCCTCTTTCTACTACATTAACTCTTCCCTCAGGAACTTCCTTGCCCCTTCCTGTGCCTGCCATGACCCTCCCAATTCCCCCACCATCTCCCCAAAGCCCATATTACCATATGCCTACTCCCCACCAGTCCTATTTCCCTCTGATCGTGCTCCTCCTAGTCCCCTACTCTCCCTTTTCCTAAAGTGTTCCTCCCCCATCTTTCTCTTTCCCCTTAATCTGTCTCCCTCCTGTGTGCTCGATCACTGCCTTGTGCAGGCAGGATCCATAGCGCCCAATGGGTAACAAAATGACCCCCTTTCCCCTGTTTCTCATTTCACTGCACCCCCTCAAATCATTGCTAGATCACTGCCTTGTGCAGGCAGAGTCACACAGAACACTGGTGGGGTACTACCCTCCCCTACTATAGTTGACCTCTGCTACCTCCTCCTACAACATCCCTCCCCCAACACCCCCTCGCTCGCATCACTATATATATATATATATATAAATAACGCTCATCACCTATAACCTGTTTCCTACCAGTAGGGCTGGTCACCGCCCTGCCCAGATAGGGATAACAGGACACTGTTAATTTCAACTCCTCCCCTTCCCCTTGGACACCCCCACCTACAATACACAATACCTCTCTCTCTCTCAGCACCCTGCCACACTTGACCTATCCTCTCCTCCTACCCCCCTTCTGGTTAACATAGCTTAACACTGGCCTACCCCTAAACTCAATTAAGCACTTATAACATTCAACTGTACCCCTCTTATATGCACTTTAGTCCACCCTGTCATCTCTGTTTGCCTCGAAAATCATGTTCTGCCTGTTTTTCTTTCACTTCTTCCATTCTACCCACTGCAATTTTTTGTTCCCTCCTTCCATTCTTCCTCTCTTTACTCCAATAACTGTAAGTCTTGAATACCTATGTTACACTAATGGCTACCAATTACTATTGTGTCACATTACCATATAGTGCTACATACTGTTGCCAAGTTATTATATGTGTTCCAGTGTTACCAACTGTCACCAGCTGTTGCCAATTTGCTATATAGACTTTAAAACATAGAAACATAGACTTTGACAGCAGATAAGGACCGCTTGGCCCACCTAGTCTGCCCATTTCCCTACCTAGAGGATAAGCTGCAGATCTTATTTAACCAACAGCCTATTTCTTCCTACTCCCCACAAAAATTGCCTTGTGTCTGTCCCATGCATTCTTGAATTCTCCCACAGTTTTAGACCCCATGAACTCCTCAGGAAGCCTGTTCCATGTGTCCACCACCCTCTCTGTGAAAAAATACTTCTTCACATTGCCTCTGAGCCTTCCCCCTTCTATCTTCAAATTGTGCCCTCTTGTTCTTGCACATCTCATTTTCTGAAAGATGCTTCCCCCTTGGACTTTGTTGATACTACTGAGGTACATGAAAGTTTCTATCATGTCCCCCCCTCTCCTTCCTTTCCTCAAGGGTATACATATTAAGCTCCTTTAGTCTCTTTTCATATGGCTTCTGTTGCAGACCCTGCACCATTTTAGTGGCCCTCCTCTGGACTGCCTCCACCCTGTCTATGTCCTTGTGGAGATGGGGTCTCCAGAACTGCACGTAGGACCATTCCTCCAACCTTGCCATGTCCCTTCTTATCCTTTCCATGCCTCCTTGTGTATCGACCCTGTTGCAGATCTTTGTGTCATCTGCAAAGAGGCATACTTTTCCTTCCAGTCCCTCTGTAATGTCACTTATAAAGACATTAAAAAGGACTGGACCCAGTACTGAACCCTGCAGTACCCCACTAGTAACCCCTCTTTCTTCAATTCCACAATTACCTTCTGTGTCCTGTTGTCCAGCCAGTGTTTTACCCAGGCTACCACCCTGGTACCCACTCCCAGGCTGGTTAATTTGACTATTAATCTTTTGTGTGGGACTGTGTCAAATGCCTTGCTAAAGTCTAGGTAGGCCATGTCCATAGCCCCTCCCTTGTCGACTACTTTGGTCACCCAGTCAAAGAAATCAATTAGATTCATCTGACATGACCTTCCTGCTGTGAACCCATGCTGCCTTGGGTCCTATGCCCCACTGGCCTCTAGGTACTCAACAGTTCTCTCCTTCAGAAGTGACTCCATCACTTTCCCTACCACAGAGGTCAAACTGACAGGTCTGTAGTTTCCTGCCTCTGTCTTGGTCCCACTTTCATGAAGGGGAATCAACCTTTTTCCAGTCCTCAGGTACCACACCATCCTCCCATGATTTGTTAAAAAGGGTAGTCAGTGGTGTCACTAGTTCTCTGCTTAATTCAGAGGAGGCACCAAGCAGACGTGCCATAGGGCTTATAACACAGCCAAGAGGACTGAGTAGGGAGATCAGCATCACAAGCCTATTATGACACAGCCTCAGGTATTAGCAGCCCTAGCACCTGCCCCACAGGACTGTGGGTTCTGTGGGGCAAGTATCAGGGCTTCTTCCTCCTGGGTCCATGCCATAATAGGCTGGAGAAGCCAACCTCCTCAACCTGGTCCTCTCTGCTGTCCTTTAAGCCCTATGGCACCTCTGCCAGGTGCCTCTGCCACTCCATATACTTCCCGCCATACCCCCCCTTTGTGCCCTATGGCACCCTCAGTGTCCCTGAAGCTCTCATATCCCACCTTCCATACAGGGTTCTTCCCCTCTCTGTGGGTCATGTAGGCTTGTGTGGGGGAAGATTGAGAGACCCCTTTTTCCAAACTCCTCAGGTGCTCCCAATATTTGGCGCAGCCCTGCTGCCATGGCAACTCCCAGGTCTTCAGCACAAGGACCACTATTCTTACAAAATTGGGTGCAGCATCCCTGATGCACCTGGAGGTTGCCACAGTCCTAGATCATTACAAATTGTGGCAATCAAGGGGATCTTTGAAAATCAAGCCCTATATCTCAGAAAGGACATAGACAGGATGGAGCTAGTCCAGAGGGGGGCTACCAAAATGATGCAGGGTCTGCCTCAGAAGCCTTATGAAGAGAGGCTAAAGGAGCTCAATATGTAAACCCATAAGGAGAGAAGGGAGAGTGGGGATATGAAAGAGACCTTTAAGTAACTCATGGGGGTTAATAAGGTACAGGAATGGAGTATTTATCCAAAAACAACTGTCTAGAACAAAGGGACATGTTATGAAGCCAAAGATGGTAAGTTCAGTGGAGGTGTGAGGAAATATTTCTTCACAGAAAGAATGGTGGATTTCTAGAAAAGTCTCCCTGCTGAGACGGTGGGTATGAAAGTAGTGGTGGGGTTCAAAAATGTCTTGGATAGGCACAAGGGTGTCATGGGGTAAGGGAGGGCAGCACCATAGATTAAGGGTCTGTACAGAAAAAATGAAGGTAGAAAACAAATAAATAAACTGGGCAGACTGGGTGGGCCAAGCAGTCCTTATCTGCCATCAGATTCTATGTTTCTATATAAGTCTGACTAGATAAAACACCTGTTTTCAGGGGCAATCTGGGTGAACTTGGGAGGTAAAGTGACTTGCATAGGGTCACACAGTAAGCAAGTGTCAGTTGTGGGAATCAAACCCAGGTCTGCTGGATGTACAAAGCTCATTCACAACTCATTAATCCAAGCTACACTGCCACTTCTGGTTAAAGTGCAAATTGTATATAACATTTGTTGCTGAATGGAGTAGACAATGGTATTGTGCTCCTTAACTTCATACATTTGTTCTTTGAGTTTGTGTTTAGAGTGCTGTGTTGTGTTGTTTTTGGCATTATCTGCTCAGTTGTGTGAGCTAACCACTCCACATACACACCATGGTTATTCTCAGTGTAACCATATTTTTGGTTTTCCCAGCTGCTGCCCAACCTGGAGTGTGAAGGCTATAAACCAAGAGAACAATCCCTATGCAATGTAAGAAACAAACTAAATGATGTACAATTAATACAAATAAAAGTTATATATAAATCTCTATATATCTGGTTCCATATGTCAGTTTTCATCTGTATTCCCCGATGAGGCTAAAAATAGACAGAATTGCCTAGCCCTCCTTTCCCAGTCAACAAAAAAAATCAGAATATCATGACCTTTGTGGTGCTGGAAACAAAACAAAAATCAACAGATAAATACATTTCACGAGAAATGATGATGCTGGAATATAAAATGGGCAAGGAAATCCCTGTGTCCTGATTGGCTAAGACTTGATTCTAGCCATGGCAGTAAGAGAGCACCAACAATGGCTAAAAACAAGTCTCTGCCAACCAGGGCAACTCACAGAATTCTTAAGCCACTTACAGTGGCATCCCCCAGGATGAAACCCAATTCTGAAGCATTTTGCAGCACTCTGCAGAATGCTGCACCAGACCTACTGAATAAAGCAATGTAATTTCAATGGCAATTAGTCCCTTTTGTCATTCAGGAAAATGTGACACTGCCAGGATGAAAGGAATGCCACAGTTTCCTGCATGACAAAAAGGACTAAATGCCATTGAAATTACATTGCTTTATTCACTAGGTCTGCTGCACCATACTGCAGAGTGCTTTAAAAGTAGGTTTCATCCTGGAGGATTCCGCTGTACTTCCTAATTTCAATCACATACATGGCTGCAATCTTTATTCATATGTAAAAAACTTCACCTAGACCCTAAAAATAAAAGTCCACTAAATTAAATAAAGTAAGTAAATAATTTAATGTTATTTTCACTCAAGAGCCCCTTCCTACATGCATACACAAATAAAAAAAAATCAAATACTATTCAGAGTTTCCACTGAGGTATTTCTTTGATGCCCATGAAAAATCACCTTCTATCCCTACCAGTTTGCCAGAGAACTCCTTGCTCCTTTCCTAGCAACAGGTAAAATTGAGGTTCTGGCTCTACTTGAGGCTTGTGTTTGTGTCTTTGTCTTTGTGTGTATGTCAGTGGAACTCTGAAGAATTTTGAATTCATGCATTCCATGTTATCATTCCATGTGTGTCTGTGGAAGGGGGCATTCTACTACTGGAATAATGCAGAGCTTTGAATTCTTCTGTTCCATGGTAAACAATCACACAATGCATTGAATGTGAAGAAATACACATGATTGGCAGATGAAAAACATCTGCGGAGGGACTATTTTACATTATTTAGCAGCATTTTATTACATTTTTGTGTCTTTGAAAACTTTTAGGGTGATTTTTTTTTTAAGTTGCCTATGGGCCCATTTTATATAAGCAATAGGTCACTCCAGGGATGTCAGTGGTACTAAGTTTACTCCACGGTCAGGGGGCTGAAAGCAGTTGGCCTCACCTCAAGCCCCACAATGCCCCTGCCTGTGGGGTAAACCTAGTGCCACCAACGCCCCGTCATGCCATATTGCTTCAAAAACAACTTCAAAAATAATGGCAAAGCTATGCTGACTTAAAAATGGTATGAAAACTGACCAGATAAAATAATTTAAACATACAAAGACTTCTAGTTTCCTGTCTGCTACACTACTATCATTACTGTGTTACAATCAAATTATCAAATGATCTACACCATTGTTCCTATGAGTAACAACAACAATAATTTAAACATGATCCTGCTTGGTGAGACCCCTCCTGGAGTACTGTGGCCAGTTCTTTCTGAATACCACAGCTCAGGAAGGGCAAAGCCAGGATTGAGGCTGTCCAGAGGGGGGGCAACTAAAACGGTGCAGGTGTTGCATGAAGAGCTTATGAGGAAAGACTGAGGGATCTCAGTATGTACACTCTGGAAGATACAAGGTAGAGGAAGTACATGACAGAGACCGATAAGTATCTTACGGGGGTGAACAAGGTACAAGAGGGGAGTGTTTTTTTAGAGGAAGGTGCACATGGACAAGAGGATATGCACTGAAGCTGGAAGGGGGAAGTTTTTGAGGGATCATGTGAGGAAGTACATCTTCTCTGAAAGAGTGGTGGATGCCTGGAACAGTCTGCCAGCAGAGGTAGTGAGAGCAAAACAGTTGTGGGCTTCAAGCATGTATGAGTTAGGTGCAAAGGAATCTTAGTTGAAAAGCTAGGGGGAAGAAGCCGTAGATCAAGTAGAATCTGCAGTAACAGTATAGGCAGGGACAAACTGGGCAGACTGAGTGGGCCAGGCAGTCCTTATCTGTCAACTGTGACAAATTCTATTATTACAACAGGTTGAGAACAAACAGTACAAAACATTACATTATGATATTTCTAGCAGGAATCACCAGAATGTAGTCCATTTTCCCTGACTGCACAGACTCATCACCTTCTTCTGGATCTCCAACCCCTGATTCATCTAAAGAGCCAGCTCAGCTCTCAAGAAAGTCTTGCACCACCATTTCATCTGTGACTGTAAGTATTTGTCAGTTCAAAGAAATCCTTACATTGGCTAGATTCTATAAAGCTACTTGTGCACCTAGCTCAATCAAAGCAAGGTGAAAATGATGAAGTTGACAGCATATGTGCTGAGTCTCCCGTGAAAAAACTGGATAGCAAAAATGTTTGTAACCCTCTTATTAAAAGGATCTTTTCTCCTTCACCAAGTTTGGACCAAATACCTTATTAGTGACCAAGTTCAGGGTTGCAATCAAAGTAGTTACCACCTGCGAGGTTCCACTAGAGTCCATTTGATTAGTTGGTCACCTGTACTGAACCACTGCCTCTAGGGGACTGTAAAAACTTTTACCATAATTATTTCTCTATTCAATATTTCCATTAGCATGGACTCAGGTTTTGGGACAATGTTTTCTGACCCAAAGTTCACCTGTATGCCAAGAATGTCAATGTTACACTCTCAAAGCATTATGTTGAATCTCTCCAATTTCCAGTTCATTACCATGTGCTCGCTAACAAGAACATCTTTAAAAACAGTTAGTGAAATTATAGTACTGTATTATAATTACTGGTGACCCCATTTTTCAACCTGTTTGCTAGGGTCTCCAGAACACCGTAATAACCCAAAAACAAGTTATTGCGGCATTCACCTAAAAAATTTTTCACCTCCAGGGTCCTTTGGGTGTCACTCAAGCAAATTGTGCCACTTCATTGGCTCGCACTCTGATTGTGGGTGGGTTGAACATTATTTCAAAAATGGTGGCTTGGTTCTCCACTTACTGATGAGCCGCTTTTATTTACTGCCCTCCACAGCTTTATTTGATTTTTATATTCTTTATCTGGTTGATCCTGCCTTTCAAATACAAAACAAATATCTGGTTGATCCTGCCATATCTCTGTATCGAAAGACGCTGAGTCTGAGTTCAATCCAGGTCAGACCCAAGTATAGGCCGTGGCTTTCAGTTTAAAAAAGTCAGTCTGAGACAGCGAGGCAGAAACAGAAACTCTGTGTGTGTGTGTGTGTGTGTGTGTGTGTTTGTGTGTGTGTGTGTGTGTGTGTGTGTGTGTGTGTGTGTGGTACACTGACCAAGTGGACTAACTCATTGCACCAGTAATTATAAAAAAATAATGTATAGTCAAGTGTGTGTTCATTAATTTTTTTTTCACACCCTTGGTGAGTGATGACCACATAAAACTCTTGAGCTTCATTCTCAAGGTTTATGGGTCATCACACAGCTTGGGTGTGGAAAAAAATTCATAGCACACACTTGCCTATTCATTATTCTCTACATTAGTCATCTCCATAACTTTCCCAGTATTAAGGATTTTTGCTGTATTTTCTTCTACATTTTTGGCAATTATACTGACTGTCTTTGAAACCACATTAAATGTATTGTTTAGTTCCTGAAAAGCAGCTTTGTTGTCTTGTTGGATTTTCAGTAACATTGTCTTTGTGGCATCCTTAGATAAGGCCATTAACTGGAAAACTACAGATAAAGTGGATTCTTTATGTTTAACAGGGGGCTCTGAATTTTTCAATCAAGAGTGAGTTACTCTGTACAGGACCTCTGAGTCACCAAAACTGGAGTCTAAGGCCCTGTCCACACTACGCCTCTGTAATGTTACAGAGTGCCCAAACCATTACCGCAATGGTTTGTGTTTACACCTCTAACGTTACAGAAGGCGTTTTCATAACCGTTGTTGAAACCACATGTGGTGGTTCAACAATGAACTATAGTGATCCCACTCAGTAATGTTACACGGCAGTAGTGTGGATGGGCGGTAACAGTCCCCTGCAAGGCCCGTAGCACAGCACGAGCTGCATTGTGGGACTGGGTGCTGCGGTAACAGTCGCCCAGTTCCTGAGGTGTGGACTGGCGATACTGGTCTCGTACACTGCTGCAGTGTGGACACACTGTACCGCTCCCTGGCTGTAATGGTTTCTGTCCGTTACAGGGTCTGAGCGGTATAGTGTGGACAGGGCCTAAGTTGTGCCCTCCATGAGTCCCAGCCTGAGCCAACCCAGGGTATGGCGGCACAAACTCATTGATTTTAATGGACTAGAAACAAAAGTATTTCTCATGCTCAACTTGACTCCTACACCAAGGTGATAGGACTTTCAGGGGTGCATGATATCAGGAACACATGAGACTTCTAAATGAATCTACCGGCAGCACTAGCTGCAGGAGACACTTTCATATTAACACTACCCAGAGTTACCAGGAGACTTAGTTACTGTCCAACCTGATAATCTTCATTTAATTCCTTTTTTCAAACTTCATACGTATTGGAGAAAAACATGCATACTGATACCAGACAGTTGTACAGCACTTTTTCAGTTTTTCATGGCTCAGTTGCCTATTTCTGAAGGAGTGGTTTCCCATTCCAAAACATCAGCAACTATGTGAGCACATCTTTGGGCATGCACACAGTCTTCCCTGGCTATCAGATCTTGTTGAAACAGAGAAGCAGCAGTGCTCTGTTGAGGCTGAAAGATTGGTTTGAATTGAAACAAGCCACTTTGAAAACATTGGAAACAGGCAATTCAGCCATGAAAAACTGTTAACAAGCGCTGTGTAACAACTGTCTAGTATCAGTATATATGTTTTTTCTCTAATGTGTGTGAAGTTTGAATAAGGAATTAAAAATTATCAGGTTGGATAGTAACTAAATCTCCTGGTGATTCTGGGTTGTGCTGCTATGAAAGTGTATCCTGCAGTTAATGTTGCAGGTGGATTCATTTCGAGGTCTCATTGATTTTCATGTTCTTCTCAGTATTTTCTACTGTTCTCTTCAGCATTTGACAGTTTAGCCTCCCTTCTAAAAGCAGGTATGTACAAGTTCAGTTTATAATGGCAGGTTTGGAAGGCAACACAATGTTATATTTCAACATTGCCAAGAGCTTAGCAGTAGCATGGCTCCCTGCTCAGGAGCCAGATTCCACGACTTTGCCTGTTTCCTCTTCTGGATCAAAGTAAGAAATTTCTGTTTTTACCCACGGAGTGTAGTCTTCACTAATCATCTAAAGTATATCTGTATTGTTGTATACATTCTCTTAACTACAGTTGCAGCCACTGCCATAGTCAAATATTTTTGGAAATTTCTGTAATATTTCTAGAGAAATTCCTTCCTATCTGCAGTACTGCATAATGTCCATCATAGAGAATATCTTTAGAAATATTGTGACATATGTAAGCAATATGACATGATGGGGTGTGTGTGGAACAGATTTTAACACATGCCCAGGGGGTATAATGAGGCATGAGGCTGCAGCTGAGTGCCTTCAACCCCCGGAAGTGCAGCAAAATCTGTTCCACAAACACCCCCGGAGTGTCTCATTGGGCTTATAAAATGGGTAACTTTTTTTTTTTACTTTTGCAAGTCAGAAAAAACAAATTTTATTCAGAATAACTAGATTTTCTTGTAGGAATTTATGATAAAATAATCCTTCCACCTACTAGATAATGACCCAATTTTGATTAATTCTGTGGCATCATACATGACTGTTGCCACTTGGCTACCACTTGTAGCCAAAAAGTATATCATTTATGTTTATTTCTGCCCTCTATCTCCATAAGCACCACTTTTGTTTTTTAGATGTTTTTACTCCATCCATAACACCACAGCACTTCTGCCAGCAGTCACACTACTGACAGCACTGGAGACACACATGCTAGATTTCCAACAGTACTGACACTCAGAACCATAACAGTTAGTCAAGAAATCTCTTGTAGACCGACATTACAGTGTCACCTTTATGTCGACCGCAATTGCAGTTGGCATAAAGTTGGTCACTTGAGACTGTGTTTTCTTTGGAGGGCTTTTCCCCCAACACCCCCATAACTAAAATAATCAACTCCAAGCCAGAGTTGATTTGGGAGGGGGTGCAAGACCCCCAGAAAGCAATGCCAGGGTCCCATACTGACACTACACCAACCTGTCGCTGTTGTCGAAGTACAGTCAGTCGTGCTAAAATTGTTGCCATAGCGACAGCATACCCTGACACTCTATTCAGATTGTACCCCTCCTCTGCTTCCACACCTTGCCTTCCCTTCAACAGAGAGAGCCAGCTGTTATCTTTTCTCCAACTGAATGAACTGCATCTGATGACAACACTGTAGGAGAAGGTGGGGAATTCGAGAAATTGCAACACTATGACAGGACAAACAGGTTTTCATAAGTGTCCCCCCACCACCCCCCCACACACAAGGTATTTAGGAGTGCTGCGTCCTCTTCCTGCATCCAAGCCACCAATGACAGACAGGAAGTACTTCTGTGCCCAAGACCACATCTTGTTCAGAAGTGAACCTGTCAACATAAAAATGGAAAATATGTAGATATAGTGGATTTTTTATTAGGAAATGTGGCAGGTCAGGAAAGTAATTGGCAGTGAAAACAGCAGGAGCAGACATGCTGTGGAAGTGACACCATGATTGATATACTTGGACCAGTCAGTATTGTTTTTTAATTATAATTATTTAACCATCCCATGTGTAGGGATACTGTATACAATAAGTCAAAGTTAATGAGTGGCACCAGAGTTTCACTGATTGGCTGTAACTCCAGGATGAGCTGCCTTAGTGAGGTTAAAAAAATGGTGGAATTAAAAAAAAAACATTCTAACGACTCACTGATTTCTGTTTCTGTGCAACGTGGTCCTGCTTTTGGGTACTTGTTATTACCTGTGCATGGAACAGATTTCATGCAAAGGTATTAACCAGTCAGAAATCAGGATTTTGTCTCGCAATTTTACTACTGGAAATATCTGACCATGTAAATGGCTACAACTGCAGAGACACAATTGTTGGTTACGAACTTGGCAGTATGAGTAAAACCCTAACTGAGGTAATGCTGTGTAGGTATTTGTTTCTACGTGATTGTTGGAGAGTGACTTGGTACATACTAGCAAACCACAATAAGTTCCAGCAAAACTCTATCTGGGGAAATTCTGTGGAGGTATTTGTACTTGGGGATTGTTGATCATGGACTTAGGAACTACTAGCAAAATAACTTGGGAGGGTCTATCACAAACTTATATGTGTTAACACTGTTTAAGTGTCTTTACTTAGGGATTGTTAGGAAGTAATGCTCGAAGTATTAGCAAAAGCCTAATGTAGGCTACCTGAAATTAAAGGCGTCAAGATAGTATGCAGGAGGGTAATATCCCTATCAAGGATGCATCAGATTCTTTGTTTACTTGTTTAGTTTTTGTTGACAGGAAATGGAGGGGTAGACAGTACTGCTTATTTCTGGCTTCCTCCAAGGGGGATACAGATGCAAACAAACTGAAATTGAACCAGATTATGCTGTTCGTGGTATTTTAGTGAAAGGGAAAATTTGGCACAGTGCACAAATTCCCCTACTATTTTCAAGAAGTGCCATGGGATTTTTAACATCCACATGAATAACCTTCAGGTAAGGCAGACAGGACCTCAGTTTAATCTCTTATTCGAAGGAATGCCCACCCCAACAGTATAGCATACGCTTAGTTCTGCACTTGGGTGCTAGCATTTATGGTATGAGTCCAAATCTGCTCTTGGACTAGAACTCATGGCCTTAAAGGCAACACTGAGAGGACTGTGAGTAGCCATATATAGCAGACAGATGCAAGAAACTTAGTAGAGGGATGTATTTAGCTGCAGGACCTGTGGTACCACACTCTTCCATGCTACACTATGGAGGTATGGAGGCTACCTAGTCTGCAGGAGGTTGGTAGTCTGCCACTCTGGACTGGCAGTAGTATTGACTGCAATTTGTCTGCTGCAGAGCAGGTTGGAGTGGTGCTGATGGTTTCCATGAGGGACGGGTGGACCTGAAAAGGTCCTTACCCTTATTATCAGGATCAGGATTGGTTGGAGGATCAGGTGTTCTCTTGGACTGGCCCTTGGTTTCTGGGAATTACCTGGCTGAGTCGGGTGTTCCTTGATTGCCTGGAGTGGGGAGAGTGGTGGGGCTGGGATTTCCTCTCATAGTCTGGGCTCGGTTGGATTTTTCATACCTAAAGAATAAGACTGCTTCCCTGACTAAATTTTGATGGCTATATCCTTGTCTTGGGAAACCTGGAGGAACTGAGATCCATTAAGTTCCCTTTGTTTGGACTATCATGGACAAAGCCTGGGAAGGAGTGCAGATTCCACAAAACTGCAAGTACTCCAATAATTTCATTGCAAACATCCTATTAACTTTGCTTATTTTTAAAGGCAGTGAGAGGACCTTGTGTCTGTTCCTTACATTGAGTAACTGGTGTAGCAGTGGGAGTGCTGCACTATCTGGCATTATTTTGGGAAGAGGGTGGTGAGAGCTCACTCTTCCACCACTAAGCCAGGAGGTTGTAGTGAACTTCCAGCTCTGCTACAGTGGGAGTGTACCAAACTACAAAGTGCTTGGACACATTTTTCAACTAAGTTACATCTGCTAGCAACCTCAGTGGTACTTGGATTATGGTGAACTGGAAATCTTGAATATGTTGTACATTGGTTTTGCACACATATTTATTATTTTATTGATTTAACTTCTGTTAGCTGGGTTGAAGAAATGTATTATTTTATTTGTTTATAATTGTATAATATAGTTTTGAGGGTTAGGTTTGAAATTGTTTCATTGGTTAAATATTTTCTTTAGTAGGTTATAGTTTATTTATTTTTCTTTTTATTAGTGAGAGTTGAGGGTTTGCATTTTTTTTCTTCAAAATTGTTTATGTACATGTGTTATAGGAATATAATTGGTTTAGTTGTTTAAGTATTTGTCATTTGTTTTAATTAGTTACTTGGTCACCACAATGTGCTGGTGGCCTGCCCCCAAGGTCATGCACTATTCACACTCCACCCTCCATGCCTTCCACCCCTTTGTCTCACCCCCATTGCAGTATTCAACTTACCAGCACTGTAGAGCACTGGGTATTGTTCATCAAGGAGGGAGGAGGGCTGGGGGGTGTGAACGGCGGAGGGTGAATGAGCGGGGCCACCACATTGGTATTGTAAGTTCCAGAAGAAGCCCTGGGGTGAAATGGAACCCAGATTGTAGTCCTCCATGCCTGGTTCCCATACCCAAGGGCACCACCAATTCTGGTGGGCAGGTGGCTCACGTGGCCCTGGAAGTTCACCCAACACAAGCGGTGTTATGCAGTGCCAGAGCCATTAAAAATAAGACTGCAATTATTGAAGATCTTGTAAGTTTGGTGGATCTGGCTTGCATCACCGAGACTTGGTTGTATGAGAACTCTGGCCCTATATTAGAAGCCGCAACTCCGGCAGGGTACTCGGCGATCCACCGCTCAAGATTGGGTCATGGTGGGGGAGGGGTTTGTGGTCTGTTTCAAGACTGAATTGGGACTCACAAGTGTACCAGTTGAGGAGACTGAGTCATTTGAGTGTACTGTGGTAGCAGGTGGAGGTTGTAGGATTGCCCTCATCTACCGTCCACCCGGGGATGGGAAGTGGTTCCTTCAGGAAGTAGCAGACTTAGTCATTGATATGTCATTTGAGTTGCCCAGGTTGATAGCCCTGGGTGACTTTAATGCCTGGATCGATGATGAACTTTAACAATTTGGACAACACTTCCTCCAGTTGATGACATCTCTGGGCCTTACACAGATAGTTACCGCTGCTACCCATAAATATGGTCACTCTCTTGACTTAGTCTTCCTTCTGGGGATTGAGGCCTCAGACCTGGAGTTGGAACCAATCAGATGGTCCTATCACTACACAGTGGGGTTCAATTTTAGCAACCCCCTTCGTAGGCCTACCCCCGTGGAGATGGTCAGGTATCGCCCTTTATGAGATGTTAGCTCTGAAGGCCTAATGCTGGTACTCGATCTATCGATTATTCCAGAGGCAAACAGTGATCCAGAGGCCCTCATGGTGGCCTATAACACAACCGTTTTGGTGGTGCTGGATGTCACTGTTCCTGTCCAAGTTTGTTCACTCTCCCTTCACCCTCAGTCCCCATGGTTTGGTGGGACTTTGAGGGAGATGTGGTGATTAGGACAAAGGTTAGAGCGCTGCTGGTGGAGATCTGCCCTTGAGGCCAACCACCTTAGACTGATGGACCATTATCAAGTCTATCAATCTGCACTCACCAGTAAGAAGGCAAAGTTTCCGTCCAGGGAGACTACGGCCACTCAGAATCGACCAGCTCAGCTTTTCTGAACTGTGGACAGACTGTGCAACCCAGCCTGTCTACAAGTTCTGAAAGCCTTTTCAGAAATATAGTGAGATGAACTTTCTCGATTCTTTGCGACTAAGGTGGCTGACATCAGGGCGGTGCTCCAACTGGCACACTCTATGGGCATTGCTCTGGATCAGTGCTTGACCACTAGCCCTCAGCTTTCCTGGAGTACCTTCAGCCACACAGAGTTCATGGATGTCATGCAGATTGTCCAGGGTGCATGCCCTATGTGCTGTAGTTTGGATCCAGGACCAACCTCCCTGGTTTTTGGTTGTCTTGATTCCATTGGTCCAGTCCTAGCATGGATAGTCTGGTGCTCCTTGAAAACAGTTGAGTTTCCTAGCTCCCTGAAGGAGGCGGTGGTAACACCCCTCCTGAAGAAAGCTTCTTTGGACCCAGATTGCCATGCGAACTACAGACCAATCTCTAACCTCCCCTTTTTAGGGAAGGTGGTTGAGAAGGTAGTGGCCATACAACTGGAGAACCATCTGAATGTCCATGACATCTATGAACCTCTCCAGTCCTGTTTTCAAAAGAGGCATAATACTGAGACAGCGCTGGTTCGGGTACTCAGTGATCTCCTGATGGCTAGAGATTGGAAGAACTGCTCCATCTTGGTTCTTCTTGATCTCTCATCAGCATTTGACACTGTGGACCATGGGGTTCTGCTCAATCACCTAAGGTTCACATGTGGCCTGTTGGGTACAGTCCTCAGGTGGTTTACATCTTTCCTCACTGGAAGAACTCAGAGGGTGGTGTCTGGGGTACATTCCTCGAACCCAGTCTCTCTGTCATGTAGGGTCCCTCAGGGATCTGTGTTGTCCCCCATGCTGTTTGCAGTGTACATGCTGCCCCTCAGAGACATTGTAAGAAGGTATGGGCTGAGGTTTCACTGCTATGCTGATGATACCCAGCTCTACCTTTGCTTTGCACCTTACCAGGATGGAGCTCTCTCAGTCTTCAATAACTGCCTCACAGAAATCCAGGACTGGATGGATTCGAGTTGGTTAAAGTTGAACTCGGAAAAGACTGAGGTTCTGGTTGTGGACCCGGGGTACCAGATAGGGGGGTCGGGGGTAGGTTCGCCCTCAGGTCTTTTCCTTGTGGGCCTATCACTCCTGACCTCTGAATGGGTGTGAAACCTGGGAGTAATTTTTGACTAGGGGCTGAAGCTGCATTCACAGGTGTCAGCCGTCATCAAGACTTCTTTTTACCACCTGAGGAATATCTCCAGGGTTAAGCACCTTGCTCCATCCGGCGATCTTCCCACGTTGGTCCATGCCTTTGCGTCCTCGCGCTTGGATTATTGCAACCCCTGTACCTAGGGCTACCTGAGTTGGAAATTTGCCACTTGCAGCTAGTGCAGAATGCTGCAGCCCAGATTTTGATGGGAACCTCTTGGTCCTGTCATATTTCTCCGTTGCTGCGCGGTCTGGACTGGCTGCAGGTACAGTGGCGGATTACCTTTAAAATCAGTCTTTTGACCTATAAAGCCCTACATAGACAGGGCCCAGATTACCTGAAAGAGCTTCTGGTACTTTACCGACCTGGGCAATCGCTCCCCTCAGCTGAAGAGGGGTTGTTAGAGATTCCAAGGGTGTGTGTAAAATCTTCTGGGACCTGGGCATTTATGCATGCAGCCCCATCCCTTTGAAATTCTCTACCCCGTCAGTTACGGGAGTGCACAATTGTGGAGGGATTCAAACAAGCTTTGAAAACATACCTCTGGAATCAAGCATTCAGTGACTGATTTAATTCTAGTTGTAGTTCCTGCTTTATAATATTTATGCTGCTGGAAGCTTGATATGTTTAATCATTTCTCAAACGAAACAGTCTCGGCACACCACAGGAACACAAATAAAGCTCTCCAGATGAACAGATTTGTAATGATAGTAATTTTACTTGCAAAAAATTCAAAAAACAGTGGCTACAGATGAGTACACAGATGCAAAGTGTTAAGTGCAGACACAGAAAATCTCTTCAAGCACATTTCACCAGAATATTAGTATCAGGATCCAGGTCAGAATTCTGATTAGTTCTGATTGATTCTGAATCAAATCAGAACCTTTAAGAAGTTAATGTTTATACGAGAAAACCACCAAAAATGCACTAAGAACTTCAAAAATATTTTCTGATCTGAGTGTTTGTCTGCATTTCTGACTTCTTTCTGTATATCTTTCTGCTATGTCTCCCATTTTTTGGCTACAGGGAATCCAGAAATGCTCTTTTCCTTTACTATCTCTTTGGGGAAATAATATCATTGTGGCTCCCTCACTGCCTCAGTATGCAGATCACCAGCTTCTCCTATCCGCTGACAGTCTCCCCACCTCAGTATGTTGATCCTTGATCCACATCCCATCAATTGACACTGAGTAGTTTTCAAATCTTTTCTCATCCCTACCCCTCAGATACCCACCCTGCCCCACGGTGCATTATACACCACTGTCTCTGTCATCTGCTGACACCCACCCTATCCAAATATCTGGACCACTGCTCCCTCACATCAGCAGGCACCCACTCTTCCCCATTATGTATACCCCTACCCTCTCTGCTTGCATACACAATTCTAAAATCAGCCCTGCCCATGTATTTAATTCCATACCCCCACTTATCTGCTGGTCACCATCCTGACCTCATATGAACACTCCTGCCCCATCCATTTGCTAGCATTAACCCTTCCCTAGTATGTAGATCCCTTCCCTCACCAATCTGCTAGAACCCACCTACTTCAGTAGTTTTCACATCTTTTTACATCCCCACTGCCAAGATTGAACACCCCTTCCCCTTCTGCCTGCTGCACCCACATACTCCAGCATAATGCCCTGTCCCTCTATGTACTCTACAGACATGCATTCTCCCATATGCTGACTGGCACCCACTTTTTCACAATTCACAACTGCACTCACTCAGTTCCCGCCCCCCCCCCGCCAATGCCAGAAAAAAGCAGATCACCCTTAAATGGAACTGTACTAGCCTGGCACACTGAGCATTGCCTCTAGAGTGTTGAGCAGGTCAGATGAACACACACAGACACACACACCAATAAATGTACAAAGCAGTACACATGTACTGAATAAAAAGGTGAAGCCGCAGATTTAAACCACTGAAGACGTAAAAAAATGAACATGCCTCTCAACTGTCCAACATTATGGAGGAGGAGGACACATCCCTTGTTTTATCTCTCAGAATTGCCACACCCATCCAGCCTGCATGATCAAGACGTTGCAACACACACAAGACTGTCATTAGCTCAGACATTAAAAGACAAATTCATAGTGCACTGTGATATTAAATTAAATCAATATAAGGTAGCTTCACACTTGTGAAACTGTTCTATCTGCACTCAGATATTAAATGGAATTCCACTACTTATTACCACATGAGGACCCCAAATCATTATTGTTTTAAACAGACTGAACAGGCAGTCAATAAAAATGTGTCACTTTACCACCCTTCCAAGCTTCAGCTTCGGGGTTTCATGGCTCAGTTGCCAGCCTAATGGATAACCAGTGGCCGCAACATGCTCAGTATCCAAATACACAGCCAATTAACTATCATCAAACTGTGTAACGCTTTCTTTATTAGGCTAAAACCATGCCATTTTATCAAACATTACTGAAGTTCATCCTAGTACAGTACGTGAGCAAGTACACACTGGTGGGAGACTACGGGGTGTGAGGGCACTCACAGCTCATAGCTTTCAGCTTTACTCTTCAGGCCAGCAAGAATGGAGGTGCCAAGCAGTACCTTAGTGCTGTCATCCAAAGTCCCTTAAAATATTTCCTACATCAGCCACTGTTACTATTGCTGTTCTTGCTGGTCACACCTGATTTCTGGCTAGAGAACACCATAAAAAAATGCTGCCTTTCATGCTTGCAGGGCGTAACTCCTGGACAATTTTCCCACACTGCCTATGTTGCTGCTGACAATTTTGGCCTATTCCTGTTCTCTTTCTCTCTCTCTCTCTCTCTCTGTTTATATTAAGCAAGCATGCACACCAGATTGACAAGCATTGCAAGAACAGTGCCAAATGGCAGAGTACATTTTTTTTATATCATTTGCATGGGATCGGATAGTTTAAGCAGACAACAGCGGGAAAATGGGTAAAATACAAAAGTATTAAAAATAAAAATACAAGATGGACCTGGTACACTGAGCAGCAGTGCCCTAATCTACTCAGTTCTGTTGAATCCTGAGATACGGGGGCTTCTGATTTCAAGTGGACAGGTCCGCCCATCCTTAGTTTCCACTGCTGATCCTTCTCCTCAGCAACCTCCAAGGTTCACAATCAGGGCTGGAAGGTACTGGTCAAGGAGGGGGCTGGCAGATTGCAGCAACCGAGGATGGAAGGGGCCCTGGAAAAACAACAAACAACCATTTGACCCCACTGATCTGAACATTGCGTACTTCTCTCATTGCCTGAGTAGAGCACCCAATTGCAATGAGAGCTCCAGCAGTGGCAAAGCCTGCTGTGGGTGCAACAGTCTTTAAGGACAAGTTAGAAAGAGGATACTTACTGTATAGTGGGGGATTTTGTAGTTAGGGATACCCATACTATGGTCTGTACCCCTGACTAGGAGGGTAGAGTTGTGTGCTTTTTCCCAGGGGTGAGTACAGACAGGGTACTCCAAGTCTAAATGGGTTGGTTAGGGAAGTGAGAGGGAGGGAGGGCAGATGTTATTGTCCATCTCTAGGTGAACATTCTTGCAGGAAGTCCATTATGAGAACTGAAGGCAAGTTTCAGGACTTTGGGTTCCAGACTCATGTGGTTAGTTGGAACAGTGGCCTGCTCAAAAGAGTGGTGAACCAAGGAGGAATTTCAATTCCTGAGAGAATGCGGTGTTTGTGGTTGGATAAACTCTTATTTCAACTGGACAGCCTTCATCATAACAGTGATGGGACCCAGCGAATGGACAGAGGTTTGAGGCATACATACTAATTTGGAGTAGCATGAAAAAGGAGCAGTTTGGTTGCAACTGACAAGAGAAGGTAGTAGAAAGATCAGGTTTGGAATGGTGTACATATCAATGAACCAGAATGAGGAAAGGGATATGGAATTAGGAGAGGATATCAGGAAGGCATATGCCAAAGGGGAGGTGGTGCTTATATGTCACCTAAATATGCCAGATGTGGACTGTGAAATCCCAGCAGCAAGCATTGTAAGAAATGCGACACTAGTAGGTATGTGCAGGACTGCTTCCTCATGCAGGAAGACATGGAACTGACTTAGGAGGTGTCCACCCTTGACCTTGTTCTGTTAAATACTAAGGTAGTTAGACAAGTAGAAGTGGGGAACCAAAGGGGTCTAGTGACCACAATACAGTATGGTTTAAGATTACCACAGAAGAACACTACTCCATTTCAAAAACAGTCCTTAACTTTTAAAGGGTGAACACTGGAGATGGGGAAATGCTGAAAGATAACTGGTAGGGGATGAGGGGGTGAACGAGGGAGAAGGCAAATGGAATGTCATAAAGAGGGATGAAATGGAAATGATGGCATCATGTGTGAGCCAAGCTGGGAAGAACAATAAGCACAACAATGTGATCTTGTTTTTCAGAGAGTTGGTAGATGCAGTAATGGCAAAAGAGTATTGTTCTGAAAGACATGGGGGCAGAGCAAGTCTAAGCAAGAGGTCAATCTAAACAATCTGAAAGAGGCCAGGGTAAGGGTAGGAAACAGTAAAGCAGAAAAAGGGCAGAAAATAGCAGAGGTGACAACGAGGGAGACAAAGCTTTCCTTACTTGCATTAGGGAAAAAGAAAAACAAAGGAGGTTATCAGGTTAGTGAAGGAAAGGGCATTAGAGAAAGAGGAGAATGCAAAAAAGGCTGATAAATTGAATAACTACTTTGGTTCAATATTCATCATTGAGGACGGGGGTGCTACTGGGTTGTGGAGTGCAGGCCACAGAAAGGGGTTGAGAAGACTAGACTTAAGGTCTGTCTCAGGAGAAAGAGCACTCAGATAACTCAACTTCCTAAAGGTGGAAAAAGCACCTGGTCCTGACAGAGGTGGGGCAGACACTGGCAGCACCATTAGCAAATCTGTTTAATTATTCCCTAGAGATGGAGGTGGTTCCAACAGACTGCAGAATAAATAATGTGGTGCTGCTTCATACGTAGTGATGGGAAAAGTTATTGAAATTCACTCCACAAAAAATCTACCAAGTTCAGCAAACTCACACAGTTGATGACTGCAATTTGCCTTGTTATTCACGAGGCAAAGTGATCAAATTGCACCTGGCCAATGGCCAATTCACTGACAAATAACAAAGCAGTGTTGCCCATTATCCACCTCAACCCCCTCAAGGAATCCCCTTCCCCCCAGCAAACATCACCATTCTTGCTGTGTGCTTCGTCAGATTGTCAGTAAAACAATAGTCCCCCCACTGCTGGCACCTAACATTCCCCAAGCAAACAGCATCTTACATGGGTGAGGGGCAGACACTTTGTAGTATCTTAAGGATGATAATGGAGTGATTTGAGCAGTGGTGTGCTGCAAATAAAGAAAATGGTCCCTCCGGTGCAGAACGTCTGCCCTGTTCAGTGCTGACTCATCCCAGTCCCATCAGGTAAAATTATGCAAGTGATTGTGTGCCTTTTTGCTGTTGACACTAATATCTGTTGCAGAGTAGACATGAGGTTGGAGTTAGAGAAAGGAAAAGAGACCTAGCAAAATCGGAAAGTGTTCCACATTCTGGCAACTAAAGTTCAGTGCAAAGTGCAAAGTAATGCAATTAGAAGAAATTCAGAAATTGACTACTGGTTGAGAAGAGTAAGCTTAGTGCAGACAACTGAGATGAGAGACTTGGTGGTCATCATTAGTGTCAGCCTCAAGTCCACTGCCCAGAGCAACAAAGCACAGAGGAAGGTAAACAGGATGATGGGATGTACTGTATATGAAGGGGATTTAATAGCTGGAGAAAAGAGGAGATGTTGCCTCTGTACAGGTCTTTGGTAAGGCCATACTTGGAGTACTACATGCAGGGTCTGGAGCCTACACTTTAGAGAAGACAGGGACCACATGGAGACCATACAAAAGAGGGCAATGACGAGGATTCTGGGACAGCCGGGGAGGTCATATGAGGAAAGGTTGGCAATCTTTAAAATGTAATGTATACAGAAGCGGTCAGGAAACAAAGGGGGGATATGACTGAGATGTGCAGTTTCTTGTGGGCAATTAATGGGGCAAATTGTAAGGACTTGTTCTCAATAAACAAGGGCACATGACTAGAGGTCATTGGTGGAACCTGGTGGGGGGTATTCAAGAGGGACATGATGAGTTCTTTCTTTTTTGGACCAGGTAGTGGATGAATGGAATAGACTGTACAAAGAGGTGATTGAATTCAAGGCTGTGAAGAGGTTTAATCTAGACCAAGAGAGATATGAACAAATAGTGGCACCCGCAGGCAGAAGAGGGAGAAAGGAAACATGAGGAAGTGGATGTTAATCAGCCACTACATCACTTGCAACTCAAAAGGTAGCCTGGCATTAGGCTGAGCATGAAACTAGGTAGGGGAATGGGCAGACTAGATGGACCTCTAGGTCTTCTTCTACTGACACAATGTAACTCAATGGCTACTCAAAAAAAAAATGAAGTACTGGAACTGTGACCACTACAAAACTTGCTCCTCAGACCCCCATGCTTTTTGAAACTGAAACAGTTCTGACATTTTATGTAAATTAACAAAAAACAACCTTTACCCCCTCAGCCAGTTGTTCAGTATCACACCCACCTGCTGCCCTGAATAAGCCAAAGTATTGTAAGTGATTTGTTTTTTTAATCTGCACTTAAAAATCTCATCCAATACTGAGTGAAGACTTTTTCATGTTTAGTTGTCATTTCTGATTGCAGAGTGTCACTATTTATAATTTTATAAAAATTGCATGAAAACAAAATAGGAGACAACTAGTCAAAATGCATCAAGGCCTGTGATTCCATGCCACGATTATGATGGCATTACAAACCACTCAAGCTTTTGTCTTATGGTTTATGATGTAATTCAAGTCCCTCAATGGAAACACAGTCTTGTTTGCATGACTAGACATCTATTATTCTATTTATCTTAATGGTATACATTTTACAAAGCACTCCCAGAACAATCCGTGACATGTCAAGTTCTCAAATGTAGAGCAAGCATGGTGGAGAAGCAGTGCAGAGAAAGCAGCAAAACCAAAAACATTAATCCAGAATACAACTGGGGAAGGAAACACACATAATGTACAGTATTTCACATGAGTGGTGGTCCATGGTAGGATGGAGTTGGAATAGTAAATCTTACTGTCCCTGACATCTGCACTGCTATTCTGAATGAGAAGGTTCAAGTTTTGAGGCTGCGTCTGCCTTATGTCTGCCGCACTGACTACACTCAATCAATTGACACGGAGCCAGAACAACCTGGTGTTGTTTGAATTTCCTTAAACATGAATATCCTTTGCAGTTTTAATGCATACACTACACTGTTGCAATGGGTAACACATGCTTTAGTGCTGTTTACACTTTAGCCTGGCAAAGCTTAGTCAGATGTAAATGTTTATTATGAAAGATGTGATCACTGAAACCTTCTTACTATCTTTCATTAGTTTTTTGTATTCTCAGATAAAGGTCTGCAGATTTCTGTTGCTCTAGTGTAGTTGAGATTCACTTTAAGCTGCAGAGTTCAAAGAACATATTTAATAGAATTACCTTTTATGATGCGACAGGTCAGCTACTCATGAAGCTATGCAACCTGTGTGGGGCATGGGAATATCACCTTTCAAGAGCTTTAAAATCTGGATGTAGAATGAAATGCTCATAATCATATAATATGCTAGAATTACAAAAAAAGCACATAAAAAGAAACAACTACTTGTCAACTAACAGCAAAATAGAGGAAAAACAATATCCATTAGTTGCTGTGGGCATGTAGATTAATTTGACTATGTGAAGTAAACAGCAAGTGTATTAGCTCCCTAAATATGACTGATGCTCACTGTCAAACAATAACCAGGGAGTCTAATCTAAGAAACTGCTGTGTGTTTAGAAGTTATAATTCATAATTTCATTTATATTTAGTACTGTAACTAATTCCCTTTTCAGCCTACATGAACAAATGGAAACTGAGGCTCAATTGCTAGCAGTTGCTTCCTTAAGTCTTTTGGGAAGTTCCCCTGATACGTGAATGTGTTATCATGGGGCCCATCATTTATCTAATAGTGCATGTAGCATAGATTAAACATTTAAAACCCCAGTATGTTCTTCATATTACATGTTCATTTATTGCTGTATTTTCATTTTAACTAATAAATGAAGGGTTATTATACAAACTCTGACACATTCTCCTGACACACGGCATAGAGTGAGTCATAATAAAACTTCATGAAAACAACCCTTTAAGCAGTATGGAGGAATCTATTTCTGATTTTTTAAGCAAATAGAAATGTAGACTTTGATGGCAGATAAGGACCACTTGGCCTACCTAGTGTGCCCATTTCCTTACCTGTTGCATAAGCTGCAGATCCTAGTTAGCCAACAGTCTACTTCTTCCTACCCCCCACAAGAATTGCTTTATGCCTGTCCCATGCATTCCTGAATTCCCCCACTGTTTTTGACTCCACAACCTCCTCAGAAAGGCTGTTCTATGTGTCCACCATCCTCTCTGTGAAAAAATACTTCCTCACATTGCCCCTGAGCCATCCCCCCTCTATCTTCAAATTGTGTCCCCTAGTTCTTGCACATCTCTTTTTCTGAAAGATGCTACCCTCTTGGACTTTGTTGATTCCACTGAGGTACTTGAACATTTTTATCATGTTTCCCCTATCCCTCCTTTCCTCAAGGGTATACACAAGGGTAAGCACACAAGATTTGCTTTAGAAGTACCCTCTCCCTCCTTTCCTCAAGGGTATACACAAGGGTAAGCACACACGATCTGCTTTAGAAGTAGCATTCTACAGCAACTTTATCTGCCATTTTTTAAACAGTAGTTACTTTCATATGGACTACAGTATAACACAATTCCACCTTAAAGCAGCAGTGCATGTTACTGGCAAAAATATTGACCTGTAATATACTTTTTATGTTGGCTTGCCGCACCTGCGTGCAAGCCAACATCTTGCGGTAGTGCAGATTTGGAGGCACGGTCGCTGTTGGGCGAATGCAGGGCACGCACCAGTAGGTGCGTCCCTCATTCCCCAATCAGTGGCACCACAACATGCATGCTAATGTGGTGAGCATGTCTAAGGAAAGTTCCGCTGCAATCCGAGCAAAGCTCATCAGACACAGCAGACCCTTCCTGCGTGCTCATCACATTAGCAGCATGGCAGGTGGCCTCCCAACGGCTGACTTTGGGGGTGCCCAATCCCCCAACCGGCTTCCTGTGGCTGCACAAATTTGCCGATGGGGGAGCCCACTCCCCTTGGCATACAGCAGCAGCCCCCCATTTCCTATATACCGAAAGGGGTGCCCAATCCCCTCGGTTCTTGCCTCCCCCACTTTCATTGTGTGCTGATGGGGACCCCTCCCCGTTTGCATAAATCAGCCCCTCCACATTTCTTATATGCCGGTGCCAAATCCCCTCGCTCTTGCCTCCCCTGCTGTCATTGTGTGCCTACAGGGTGCCCAATCCCCGTCGGTTGCAGCAACCTCCCAAAACAGTTAGGTAGCCGCTGGGGCCACCCAGCGTGCCAAGTCCCTGAAAAAAAAAAAACTGTCCTTGATGTTAGTTTTCTTCCTGTAACATAAAGCAGTCCCTCATAGTCTCCTCCCCCCACCCTGCCACCCACTGTGCACCTGCCTCCACACACCCACCCCATACTTACCTCCAGAGTCCAGCGTGATGATCTTGGTGGACCAGGAACATGACTGCACTCTTCAAAGCCGACCATGAACTGAGGAAATGCCGGTAAGCTGTATAATGGAATGAGTAGGGTTTTTTCAACTTTGCTGCATATCTTGGGCATTTGTTGGAATTTTGGCACCAAATTTTCAACATGGGGTTTTTGGGGCCCCTCCTCATGAATTCTATCACTGTCGTAGTGTTAATCAGCCTCGAAAGGTGATTTCACAGTCGCTGCACGAAATCACCTTTCAGGACCCATTAATGAAATGACAGTGCCAGTGTTCATGAGGTGGCCTCTCAAAAACCCTATGTTCCAAATTTGGTAGAAAAAATCCAACAAATACCTGTTTTACGAGCGTGCATTGCTCAGTTGCTATGCAGGCTCATAACTTCATGAATTCACAATATTTTAATGCCAGATTTTCAGCATTGTCAATTTTTGTACACCTCCTTGTGAACAGTACAGCTGTCATTTTCCACATCCTTCCCGAAATGTGTTTCCGTACTTCCGGCGCACAATAGCACAGTTGCTGTGGGAAATCAGTGTTTGGGCCAGATTATGAAAATGACGGTGACACAGTTCATGAGCAGAGGTCCTAAAATGCCTATGTTGAAAATTTGGTGATGATGCTCCATAAAATGACTGTGTTACGAGCGCATGCATAGCGATTGCATGCACGCCTGCATCAGTCGCGTACTTCTGTGATATTTTCACTCTGGATTTTCACCATTGCCATTTTTCCACACCTCTTGATGAACAGTACAGCTCGCTATTTCACATATGCTACCTAAATGTGTTTTCGCACTTCTGGCACAGAAATGCGTGGTCGCTAAAGTAATCGCTTGGGACACTTTGAGGAAATAACAGTGACACTGTACATGAGCAGAGGTGCTAAATGCCTATGTTGAAAATTTGGTGCCAAACGCCCATAAAATGGCATTGTTCCAAGTGTGCATTGCATATTTCCCATGCACCCTTGTAACTTTGCAAATTTGCTATATTTACATGCCACATTTTCAACATCTCCTTATGAAATGTACAGCTGTCATTTTTCATATCCTGTCCAAAATGTTTTCCCACACTGCACTACCAAAGCTAATGCCAGGGAGACAACATTCAGCATTGACAAATGCTTGTTTGAATTTTGGCTCCAGATTTTCAACATGGGGTTCTTGGGACCCCATCTCTTGAACACATGCACTGTCATTTCGTTACCCAGTCCCGAAAGGTCATTTTGTGGTCACTGCACGGCATTACCTTTTGGGACCAATTAACAAAATGACAGTGCCATTGTTTATGAGGTGGGGTCCCAAAGCCTATGTTGCAAATTAGGTGAAAAATTCAAAAGATGACTGTATTCACAGTGTGCATTTTGCAGTTTCCACACATGCTCGTAACTTCAGCAGTTTTTAATATTTTCCTTCCAGATTTTCAAAATTGCCATTTTTTCACACCTCCTTATGAACAGTACAGCTGTCATTTTTCACATCCTGCCCAAACTGTGTTTTCACACATCTGGCTCACAATGGCTCAGTCACTGTGGGAAATCAACTTTTGGGACAGATTAACAAAATTGCAGTGCCGCTGTTTATGAGCAGAGGTTCCAAAATGCCTATGCTGAAAATCTGGTTAAGAAATCCCCAAAATAATTGCATTACAGGCATGCATTGCCCAGTTTCTATGCACTCTCAATTTTTCATATTTTCACTCCTGATTTTCAACATTGCCATTTTTTTGTACCTCCTCATGAAAAGTACAGCTGCCATTTTTCACATCCTGTGCAAAACGTGTTTTTGCACCTGTGGCACCAAATTGCACAGTCGCTGTGCAAAAATCCCATTTTGGCTAATGAACTGATAGTGCCACTGTTCACGAGGTAGGGTCACAAAAAGTCCATGTTGAAATATTGGAGTGAAAATGCCTCGGGCGTTAGGGTTTCCAACCGTAACGCCCTACCCTGTAGAGACTGACAGGTGTCAGGGGTGTGACTTGGGATTGTCGGATGTAATGCTCATGCCATTCCACCCTCATCCCCACCCTGCAGCCAGTGACAATCATCAAGATGTGCCTTGGATGCTTTGGCTCCAAAGTTCACCCCACTGTCCTATACTGCACCCATCTCAGTGTATTTCCTTACGGAATGGGGTGAGCGTAAAGCCCGAAGACCCCAATGCACACTGTGAAACTTGTCGGTGTCTGCAGGATAAGGAGAGGTGAAATGGCATGAGCACTATGGCCAGCACCCAAAGGGACACCCCAATACCTGTCAGTCTCTGCAGGGTGGGGGTGGGTTGGCATCAGTTCAGTACTTCACTGTCATTCCTATTATGCATCTCTCTAACTCCTGCACTACCAATGCCAGCAAGACAACATTTGGCATTGACAAATGCTTGTTTAATTCTGTTTTAGACTGCCCCATACATCATGTCTTGAATGATACTCTTCTGTAACTGATTTGAACAAAAGCTGAAGTTGGTGCACCCACCTTACTCAAATCCCATTTGGACTCTATTTTTGGTTCACATTCACCAGTATTAGTAAATCAAGAGAAAGGATTGTAGTACTTATATCATTTTATTTTAAGATTCTTCCAGAAAGCACAAACATCCTACAGAAATATATAAATAGCAAGTTAAAAAACTGATGAAAAAACACACGTCAGGAGAATGGCAGTCCCAAAAATGCTGCAATAGTTATGCCATGAACTGGTGGGCGAGAACTTTACATTTCACCCTGACTGGGCATGGCTTCCTCAGACGTGTGCACCTGGCAAAATGTATGTTGAATTTATACCCTTATCAACTAACCAATGCTAAAACTGCACATGAATATGTAAATGAATAATGTAATAACATTTAAATGCATATACTACAAAATATAAAGATTAAAGCAATACATAGCACATAGCCCAAATAACATAGTCCATTGCATATGCAATATTACAAAGTCCATATTTCAAAATGTAATTTCTTGTGCAGGTATTATTCTCTTCTGTATTTGTTGTCAGTCATTGAATAGCAGATAGCTCGAGACATGATATTATCTCCTTTCCATTTCCAGTTCATCGAAGCTTAACATCTTTGTTATGGTAATACATCACATGTGGACTTTGCTCTAGAAAAAGACATAAAGCACCAACTGAGCACCCCACTAACAGTAATAGTATAGTAATAACAAGAAAGATAAATGGTCTCAGCTATTATCAACAACAACAACAAAAAAAACATAACGTTTTCTGTGGCGTGGAAAATGGGTTGAGCCAAATGAAGCACCAGCATATCTCACCAGGTCCCATAGCATCATGCTGGTCCAGGTGCCAGAAAACCAATACCTGGACTGCCATGCCACTTTAGCTGCCAGAAACCCAGCATACTGTGCCTGGAAAAATCCTTTTAAGATGCATTTTAATTATTTCCTTTACTGCCACACTGCAGCCTGTGGTTGGCTGGGGTGCTATCAAACCCATAGGCCATGACAGCATAGGTCTCCCCTAATCACCCAGTGCCTGACTGCTGAGGTAATTAAAGTTTCCCTGTCATAAACTGGTCTCCCCTCCCTCACCCAATCTGCAACTGCTAAGCTAATTTGTTTCACTGGTGTTTGGTGGTCGCCCTCCTTCACACAATCTACAGCTATTTTCGCCAATGTCTGAGGGTCCCACCACTGCTGCAGTAGCCCTCTACCCACCCTACACTCATCTCTCTGGTCAACTGCCATCATCCGCCCCACATATGTCCAGTTCTGTTTATACAGTGCTGTATAGTGATACAGGGAAGGGTCTGATAGTAGCTAAGTCCACATATAGAGCATTCGTGTATGTGCACGGACTAAGTCGTATGTCAGCAGTGATTAATCTCAGACCTGTAACTCTGACATGGTACACTATTTTGTCTCCAAATTTGCATTGTACCTTCCAAACCAGTCACTCAAGGTCACATTGGTGATGACCCCCTACCCTCCAAATGGTTGTTTGAAAACTAACCGTGTATGTCTTCATTATGCAAACAACTAATCCTGATGTGAGTAGCACCATATAGTCTGTACAACCACTTACATGGTGGACTATGATTGCAGCATGGGTGGGAATATGGCATGGCACCAGTTGTATGGTCTGCATAACAAGATCTATGCAGCAGGTGCATGGTGCTACTGCTATAGTCCTCAACACAACCCCCTAAAGACCTGCACCTTTGTGCATGCTTCCTGTGAATATCGAGTCTGAATTTTAATGTACCTCCGTGATCTGACCTGGTGGTCCAGTGGCCTTGTATTAATTGATGGCAACTGTTTCCTTCCTGGTATGCAGAGAATACTCCTACCATAGCTCAATTCTCAAGCATTCCAATGTTCAGTGGACCCTGTGCAACACATAGCTGTTCCTCTTGTGTTAATGGATATTCTGGCTCACAAGGTAGCAAACCCTTGTAAAAGTACTTATAGTACTTCTTGTGGTCATGGGAGCTCTGTGCCATGTGTTCTGGGTGATGAAGGTACTATGAAGACACTGTAGGGCACATCATGGAAATTGCATACTGGCACTATTAATAACAGGGCCTTCCTCTGCCCCTTTGGCTGTACTGTTACACTGACCTGTGCAATAGTGCAAGTAAAGACTGGATACCCCTTTGTGTTTTTATAAGAGGGTTGATACACACAGATTATGTAAAAAAAACATGATGGCCTCCATCAGTGTAGACACTCGCTTATTTGAGAGATGGTGGACATACTGTAGCTCCACTCTGGGTGGGTATTTAAGTCCTACTGTAGCCATTGTGGGACCCAAGGTGGATATTCTGCCCCTCTGGGAGGGAACTGCTGCTCTAGAGTAGGCATTCTGATATCCAAGGTGGTCAGTTCTCCACTCTGAATGTGCATTCTGGCCAACCAGGGTTCTTACTGAGACAGAGTGACTGGGCATTCCAGCCACCAGCCAGGTATTCTGACCCAAATATGGATATTCCTTCCCCCAGGGTGGCCAGTCCATCCTTATGGTGGGCACAGAGATTCAGGGGGTGGTCATTCAAGTACCTAAGTTGGACACTCCAGGAAGGGGACACTGGTATGAGGACTGGAAGGGTGATCAGCTGGAGGAATGGAAGGTGGTCCTGAAAGGGTTGTCCAGCTGCAGGGAGGAAAGCGGCTGGGGATTGGAGGCTGGAATGGAGGTTCAGTTGCCGGGACTGATTCGGGGGATAGAAGTGTCTGGAAGGTGCAGTGTGGACTGTTCAATGGTGGAATGCTGATCTGGAGATAGGCATGTTTAAATTACTTTGGAGGGTCATCATGGCCTTCATTAACCTAATGCTGAAATCCAGAATAAGAATATAAGTACATAAGAACGTGTCATTAGAAGAGGACTGTGTGATCCAGCTAGTCTGCCCAGATTGCCTACCCCCCTATACTGTTCTTCTTCTGAGATTACCACAGTACTTGTCCCACGCTATCTTTAAAGCAGTGACTGTTTTGTCCTCCACAACCTCTGGTGGTAAGCTATTCCAAAACTTCACCACTCTCTGTGAAGTAGAACTTACGAATGTTGGTTTTAAACTTACCCCTTGTTAGTCTCAAACTATGCACCCTCGTTTGCATTGTCTCATTTTTGCAAAAGAGGTTTTCTACTTGTACCTTATTTATGCCCTTTATGTATTTGAAGGTTTCTATCATATCCCCCTGTTCTCCTTTGCTTGAGGGAGTACATTTGTAGTTTCTGTAGTCTAGTGTAGAATAACCAGAATGGACAGATGGTGCATGTTCTGCTGATCCAGCTGGGCTGTCCAAACCAGGAAATTCAGTTTTTACCATTATGGTCTGGTTCTGGTTTTAGCAGTACACTTGGCACAGAATCAAAGAAATGCATTACTTATCATCACCACTGATGATACAAAATGAAACTGTTATATGAAATTTACACACACACACATGAACACACACACACACTTAATGTCAGCTGATTTTATTTAAGTTTAATCTGGAGCACGCACACCCACCTTTTCACATGCACTTGTAGCAGCATTAATAAAATTATATATTCAATTTCAGTGATCCAGTACACCAATCCCACCCCCCACCCCCAAATTAGTCACACATTCAAGGTATCAGCATGGCTCAGTTGGTACTTTTGTCAACTCTAGGCCAGAAGGTCACAGGTTCTAGTCCTGTACAGGGATTGAGATCATACCATAAATGCCAGCTCCCAAGTGCAGTACTAGGGGGATAATGTACTGTCTGGATGTGGTGTCCTTCGATTGAGCCAATCCTCCCACCTATAGGGCTATCCTAGTGGGTGACCAAGTGTAAGCAAAAGAACCAAAGGCACTTTTCATAAGACTAGGGGATTTTCCACTGTGTCCTAGCCTATATTCCTGTTCCTATGAAACTGTCTCATGCAATTGTCCAAGGCTATGTGCAGGTGCTGATGTGTGAACTTGCTGCCACTACACATTTGCAGTCACTACCAGTCTCATCTCTCGTTGCTTGTAAAGTGCTTTGAGATAAAATGTGTATTGAAAGTGATTTACACAGTAAATGCTAAATCTTACACATGCCAGTTGCAACATAAACAAAATAATGCCCCACCAGCACACTGGCAGCTACATTAATAATATTATATATTCAAATTTGACAAACCAGAGCACCCCCAAACTTTTCACATGCTGGATGCAGCATAAATAAAATTACATATTCTAATTTGACACACCAACCACTAATTACTTGTATGGGAGCACTAGCCACCTTTCCAAGCATGTCGCTATAATGGCAGCACCCCGAAATGCTGGAGATGCTGGTCAACAACTGAGCACTCAGCATCCTTTTCCAGCATGCAAGAATCTTGGCAGAACAGCATGCCAGACCACAAATGAACATTCCACCCCCACCCATTTTCAGGTACACTGGAATCTGAACAGAGCAGTGTTCTGGCATTCTGGAATAAGCTCAAACCCTACAGCAGCTTCAGCAGCCTGAGTATGAAGCATGTGATGTCCAGCTCATAGACACACTTGCACTAATATAGAAACATGGAATCTGATGGCAGATAAGGACTGCTTGACCCACCTAGTCTGACCATTTTCCCTACCTACTCTAACACCACAGACCCTACTTAATCTCTTGCTTTACCCCCCTTCCCTACCATAAAGGTTCCTTTATGCCTATCCCATACATTCTTGAATACCCCTACCATTTTTGCCCATAACCATCTCTGCTGGGATGCTGTTCCAGGCATCCACCACTTTTTCTATGAAGAAGTACTTCCTCACATCTCCCTAGAGTGTATCCCCCTCCAGCTTTATAGCATGACTCCATGTTCTTGAGCATCTTTTTTTTTAAAAATGCTACACTCTTGAACCTTACTTATACCTATGAGGTATTCAAAAGTCTTTATCATACCCCCCCCCAGGTTGTAAATATTAAGGTTCTTTAGTCTCTCCTCATAGGGCTTGTGATACAGACCGTGCACCCTTTTAGTTGTCCTTCTCTGAACCACCTCTATTCTGTCATATGACGTTCCAAAGATGTGTTCTTCAGAGCTGGACACAGTACTCTTGGTGAGGTCTCACCAGTGATCTCTGCAGCCGTAATATGACCTCTCCTTTCTACTGGTGATACCCCTCCCTAGTCACCCTAGCATCCCAGTAGCTCTCCAGACTGCCTTGTCACACTCTCTGGCCACTTTTAGGTCATCAGATATGATTACCACCAGGTCTTTTACCTGCTTGGTGGCTGTTAATAACACCCAATATTTTGTTCTCTGATCCTGGATTTCTGTGCACCAAGTGCATGATTTTGCACTTCTTTACATTGAAACTTAGCTGCCATAACCTTTTTGTTTTTAACTTTCTTTCTGCACTGGACCTGGGAACTCTCTCAGGCAAGCCCCTCTCAACCTTACTGCTCTACCACCCAACTGGTGCTTGCCCTCCAGGACATCAGGTACAGACACTAACCACCCACCCCAGTCTGACGGACCACCCTCGGTTCTGAGCCCCCCGAGGTAGGGCCACTGTCTGACCCTGATGCTCTATCTACAATCTAGTGCTCCAGACCCAGGGCAAGGTGAGGGATGGGAAGAGCCAGCAGGACAAGCCTGGCATTAGTTGTATGGCTGCAGGGCACTGGAGGCTGCTGCCACCTATCCCAGGGACCAGGGTTTTTCCTCCTTAAGGTTTCCCTCAGGAACGCAGATGTGCAATAATGTCAGGTGTGTGCAGTCTCACTCCTGTGATCATTCACTGGACATCTGCTGCATCCCGACTCAAATTTGATGGTTCCCAACACCATTTCCCCCAGCCTCCACTGAGGGTCCAAGGGCCATAAATGAGACCCCCCCTCCCTCTAAGAGGAGAGAGCATTCCACCAGATGCTCAATCCCCTCCTAACCCCAGCAACCCACACCGACCTGAGTCAGTTCCTGAACCTGGATTGCCTGTGTGATGCTAGGTTTGGCATTCAGCACCTCAATCTCCAGCACCACAGGGCCAGCTGAGTTGCCACACCCTTGACCACTCCTCTAGCTTTCTTCGATCTCTATTCATTTTTTTCCACCACCTTGAAGTGTTTACCTGAGCCTATTGCAGATTTAAGTGTCATCTGTAAAGAGGCATACCTTCCCTTCTAGTCCCTTTGCAATGTCACTAAAGAGTACCCAGTACTGACTGCTGCGGCATCCCGCTGGTCACCCTCCCTTCCTTGGAGTGAACTCCATTTACCACTATCTGTCTCCTGTCCCCTAACCATTTCCTTCTCAATTTATCACCTTTAGACCAACTCATATGCTGCCCAGCTTGTTTACGAGTCTCCTATGTGGAACGGTGTTGAAGGCCTTACTGAAATCTAGGTAGACCACATCCACTGCTCCACCCTGATCTAATTCCCTGGTCCCCCAGGAAATTTGATTTCTATCCCTTCATATTGGAAAGATATTTTCCCCATGCAAATCAGTTTTTGTTTTGTTTTATTCTTTGGTAACCAGGGTAAGGCCCACTAGGCACACAGTACCTATTTTTGTGGGACACCCATGCACACTGGGAAGTTTAAGTGACTTGCTCAAGGTCACTCAGCATGCAAGTGGAGGTTGTGGGAATCAAAACCAGGTCTGCTGCATGTACCAAGCTTGTTCACAGCTTGTTACTCTAACCTTTAGCCTATACTGCTAGTGCAAAATCTACTCTATTGATAGTGCCACCTGCAGTTGTAAATTCTCTCCACACCAGTTGTACACTCCAGGAAAGTTTCCTTCTTGCCATTTATTTTAAGAGTGTTATGTTGTCTTATTGCATGAGATTAAGACCATCCCTTGGAGGGCTTGCACCAACAACCTTTCAATTAACAGATGAAGACTATAACCGATTGCATCACAGAGACAGCACTAATGTCAAGAAGCAAATTACTGCTGGCATGCAATGCAGGACAGGGATACTGGGCACCCCCTCCTCTTTCCATGCATACCAATAGTGATTCAGAGCCCCCCACTCCCACAGCAGCAACAATCCAAAGCACATGTACTCCCCACCACCTTCATGCACACTGACTGGAAATGACACAAAAGTCAAATCCTGGGTTTTTTAATCAATACTGTGTACCGATCCAGAGACTATCCTCCAGCAAAAGTGTTCCACATATACATCTCCCCATGCATACTGACTGTAAATGGCTAAAAAGCCAAATTCTGTTGTTGTTTATTTGTTATCAATACTGTACAAATCATCCAGCAGCATCCCCCTGTCAAAAGCGATACAGGGGGCATTCACATCCACATACATAACACACACACACACACACACACACACACACACGTGCACACACACACACACACACACACACACACACACACACACTGGTAGGAAATGACACAAGTCATTTTCTGTCTTTTTTTAAGCAGTACTGTCCAAGGGAGCCAGAGCGCCCCCTCTCACAAAAAGTGATCCAGGGCACATACATCCCCCCAATACTGACTTGAAATAAAACAAAAGTAAATTTTTTTTTGTTTGTTAATCAATACTGTCCAGTTCTCTACATCCAGAGCACTCCCTTTCATGCACACTACCTAGAAATAAAATTATCCTCTACAATATCATGTACAGGGATGAGTGAGAGGACCACTCTGGCAATCAAGACCCTGGTGTCCAGCCCAGTTTGATTCATCTTAGATCTGCGTAAAGTAATGGCCAAATAGCTACACCCACATGAATGCAGCTGAAGGCCAGTACTGCTTTCTGAAACAATGAGGTGCCTGATTCTACTGGCACCTCCCATTTCAATGAATACCCCATAGATTAGCAGCATGAAAGCAGTTCAAAACATGCAGGCCTCAAATCACCAAGCAATACATGCTGTTAAGGCATTGGACCATGTCTGCTAACAGCTGATAAAAGACTGGCAAGTTATTGTCAATGGCCGTCCCCACTCTTTGAACCCAGCCAGCAAAATCCTTTTAACTACCATAGCTGTCCAGTGATCCATGGCCCACCTCAGCTTGTTCATAAATGCTATGGTCCAGAGCTGTACCTGGCCAGTCGCTTGAGCTATCCTTCCTCCTCCAGCTGAACTATAAAGCAAATCACATTTTACACTGGTATCGGCAACCCTACCCGAATGCCTCACCTTCCCATAACATTTTAAATTGTCCTTATAGATTCATTCATGGTTTTCATTATTTTTGATGACTAGATTATGTTTAAAGAGAGTGCAAGCTCTTTCCACACAATCACCCGCAAGTGGGGTGGCACCAGTGTCCTTATTCTCTCTGCCTGCAGTGTTAACTCTACAAACATGGATACCTTTAAATGAGACATTGGCAATGTTATTCTTGTAGCCTTCAAAATGTCTTGACCTAAAGGATAAGTTTGACTCCAGGCAACACAGATCTAATACCCAGAGCAACATGGTAACCCTTTTTGACTTGGTAAACTGTCTGTTAATTACTGGTACCACTGATTTGTTGCCTGACCAGAATTTTACCTGCTTGTTCCTGTGGCAGTTCTCCAAATTGCACATGGCTTCCACAATGGGGAATACCTCCAGGAAGGTAATATCAATGTCCTGGCCCTTGCTGACTGATACTTATGCCCACAGTTCAGCCACCCATTTACTATTCAGGTAAGCCCCATGCCTGATTCTCTCTGCCCCATCTGTATACAAATGTTTTTCATTTTGCTGCACCCATTCCTACTATCACAAAATGATTCCATTAAAACCCTTCAAGAATTTGTCAGAAACCTATACAGTAAATATGTCTTCACACTGACTGGAATGCCCACTCAGTGGTTTGGAAGGCAGACAACCAAAGTGATTCTGGCCAGGACCATTGAAAAGTCTCTGCCAGGTGGCAATGCCACCAGGCAAAGTTAAGCAGTCCCAGCAGCTGCTGTATCCTCCCTTAACTGTAATCTTGTTGCCTGTGTGGTCTAATCTAGCAATGATCATAGTCTCCAGGCATATCCATGAGCAGCCAACACATCATAGCCATGGAATCCAGCTCAATGATCAGGAAGGTGAAGGTTATGGTAGGCCCCAATGTTGTTCCCAGAGCCAGAGGAATGCACAATTTAATGCACACCCTCCCAAATATTTAATATAGCCCCTTATTCCTCTGGATCTGTGCCACTTACAAACAATAAAATAATCCAGGTAGTGGATCAGTTCCCCTTGTACCATCCCTTGGATACAAATCCATTTCAGGTTGCTGAGTTTGATGGCAGACTACACTATACATCAACCCATGGTCATGTGTACAGAGAAGAGCTGAAAGGTGGTCTCTGTCATATTTCTGTAGCTTTGCCCCAATCCTTTGTCCTGTGTAATGTCAATGGTCTTTTGTATATGAGTATCAAGCAAAATACATCACTAGCTGCCCCACCAAGCTACAGGCACGATGCACCCTGGACTCTTGCCCAACAGATATGAATGAAAGCCCAGCATAATCACTTTTCAGTAGTAAAATACATCATTCTATTTATTTAATCAGCTTAAAAAGTGGTAAAAAGTTGTTATACTTGCAAGGCTACACCTGTAGTTCAATGTGCAGGGCAACAAACCAACACCCATCAGGCCTTAAAAGGTCAATTCTCCTGGCTAATCCAGGATCATTTCTTTCATTGCGGCTGAATGCGCTACCTCCCTTGCTCCTGGCTGTTGTCCTCTTTCTACTATGCCTCTGGCCGGCAGTTCCCTTATCCTGTCAGTATTTTCTCCGATCGGCTGCTCATTCTGCTGCTCTATCATCAGTCCACCTCCCACCTGTTTTGCCTGCCTCTCTCTTTCCCCAGTTGGTGTTTCCCCCAGATCATTTCCCTCCCTCCAGTAGCTTGTTTCTAGCCCTCTCGCCTCTGATTTTCTCCCTCTTTGCTTCTTTCCCTGTCTTTCATCCTGCATGTCCTCGTACCTCATGTTCCTGTCATTCCTTCCTTTTCTTTTGGAATTTTATCTCCCCATCCACTACTCCAATTCCTCAGCAGCATTTCCGGATGTGACGTCTTCAGCTGTGCTCCACTTTTCAAGGCTGCCTCACCCAGAGCGTCTCTGTTCTCAGTTCATTTTTCTCTCTCGGTGCACAGCAGCCACCTCCAAATTTCCTGTTGTCTGAGACTGATTCCATGCAGGATTCCTTGGCAGTCCCTCCCTCTCACTCACCATTTCTCTGACTGCTGCTTCCATTTTGTTCCTGCCTGCACAGCATTCCACTTCGTTGCACCTTCTCTCTCCTCACCTGCTCATTCTTCCCGCATTCCTCACTCATTCAGCACCCCTTTTGCCTGCTAGCTGGTGCCCTCAGCAGCCACTCGGCATTCTGTTACCCCTTTAGCTAGGTCATTGCTGGAATCAGCTGCGCTCATTCCTTCCTCGCGTGGCCCGCTGGTTTCCAACAGGTCAATCATATATAGTTATACTTCACCTACTCCCAGGGTCCATTTTATGGTGGCTGCAAGGTGTGGTTTTGGTCTGGCCCCTCTTGCCTCCATCTGCTTTCCTTGGTACTGGCCTTGGGGCTGACAGTCCTGTCTCATCTACACCTTCCTCCTCACCCTCAGTGTCATACCCTTTGCAGTGCTACTGCGCTTACCTTGTCCATCGTTGGTAGGACAGGTCAGGGCTTCACCATTTTGCCCTGGCCAGAATTGCAGTGCCTCCCTCAGTGTGCAGTCTCTTTGTGTTTGCCATTTCTCATGCCGAGAGGTTTCCTTTCCTGTTCCCCCATTCTGGGATATTCTCTTCAGTCTTGCATGATCGTTACCCTTCTTGGGGCTCAGATTACATGGCAACTTGTTTGCCCAACAGGTGCTCCTCTGCTTGATAGTTGCTGTCCTCAGCCCATGAACCTCATTTAGCTTGCTGTACTCATCTTCCTCACCACCCTTATTCATATCGGATGCCATCTGGCTCACCACACACTAAATCAAAAACCTCAACCCCTGCATGGTAGGTCTGCTGCCTGCATTACCTCAGTTCCCTTTCTCCTGCAATTTTCTTTTGCTTGTTGATGTCCCAGTGCCTAGTTTGTGGCTCTCTATTTTTTCCCATGGTGGGGGACTACTGAGTCATGGTGGGAACCGTGGCTCCCGGCAGCCAGCTTTCTACCATCTCCCTCTTATACCACTACCCTCGTCTTCCCTACCCCCAAAATACCAGCCTCCTGCAGCTCTACTCTGCTCCTCCTTCTGTTCCTGCAGCCTTCAGTGCTTGTGCAGTACCTATGCACATTCCTGGCCTCCATACTCCCACCTTCCACCACTTCCTTGACCCTTACCTCTTTCTTCTCCATCCTTGTCCCATGCTTTCTTTTGGGGGGTGTTTTCCTATCCTACCACCACCATACCCATTCGTATCCTCCGCTTACCCAAGCCCTAAGTTCTGGACCTCTCAACTCTTATATCCTCCACTCCACTCCATGTCAACCTCCATCGTTGCCAAACTCATCATTCCTATACCCTACCTACTATCATATGTGACCTTAACCATACCGGCCTTCAAGACTTTCACTCCATTATCATACATTGTCCATTTTATGCCTCACCTTAACTGTTCCAGCCATCAAGGCTTTCAATCCACCATCATTTCTTGTTCATTAGTTCACGTTCATCCTCTCCTCCCATATCGACTTCTCAACTCATTGTAGGCTGTGGTCTTTACCCAACTGTTATTGTCTCTCCCCCTCACCTCATTCCTTCCCATTCTGTAGTCCGTGCCAGCCTTCCAGTCTTCCCTCCATCAGCATACCACATATATTCCTCTCGAACCTCCACTTATCCATTCCAACTTTGTAGTTCCTACCTCACTACTCCTGGTACTTTGTACCTCACCCATCAGCTGCAGGCTTTGCCTGGCCTCATTTTCTTTCTATCTTGATGCAATTTGATCCACTCCTAATTTGGCTTTTCAATGGACCTGGTTGGCATGTACTCCCATGGTTGCTCCTGCAACCAGCCTCCTCAGGACCCAGGTCGGGGTCTCCTTTGCTCAATCTACACTCTCTGTAGGTCTACTTATTCACATCGACTATCCGAGCATATCCCTCATATGGGTCTCATGCTATCTTGACTCAACCTGCTCTCCACTCAGAGACATGCCTTCTGTGTCTATAGCTCTGTGGCTCAGGGCTAGCCTGTCACTGATGGTCTCACTCTGCACCCCGGAAGTCCACATCTAGAGCATGTGAAGCTCAGAGTGAGGTCCTTCTCCCAGGCCCATAGCGAGAATGTCTTCACTCCAGGTGGACCTTCAGTTGTCCCTCATTCCAGCAACACCTCTGGATGTAGAATTTCTGACTTCCAGCTGTGAGGGGTGTGGCTCTCCTTAGCAGGGCCCCTTTAGCCACCCGAGAGAGTTCTGGGGCACCCTTTCCACTATTCTCCCTCTGACAGTCTCTGGTTCACCTGGTCTGTTTCGTAGACTCATGTAGGCTGGCTCAGTGCCTCAGTGGTCATTGCTCTCCTCTTTTGCTTTTGGGCGTCTAGTTGCAGAGATGTCACTCATAACCCTCAACAGCATTCCTGTTAAAAGAATAGAGTGAAAGTGTCTTCCAAATTGGAATCTTTTCCTCTTCCCTTGATCTCAATTCTAAATTGTAGTAGCTGAGCCAACACTAACCAAAACGTCCTTCAGCCTGGAGGGAAGGCAACCTAGGCCTTAGATCCCCAGAGGTTTCCTCCTCAAAGGTTTTTTTTCCTGTCCTCAATGCAGATGGTCATAATATTTAGATAGGGTTAGTGCTTTCATAGGTTCCATAGTTAAGTTCCTCTGCTGGATGGAGTCAGATGGTGACCCTGGCTGTTCCCTCTCTCCTTAGAAAGTTCTGCCCTCCTGCCTCGTGTCAGCTTCAAATCCACTACTAGTTCCTTGTTCTCTCCTGTTCCTATCCTGTCCTACCTACCTACCTACACCCATCAACCTCCATTCCCATCCTCGATATTATTCTGACTCCTTGCCTCCTTCAGTGCTTGACACCCTTTTTGGGTACTCTTTTTGGGCTTCTTCCTAAGCTACCTTTAGCAAAGGGAATCATTCGCATGGCACCTATATGAGTGGAACCTTCCTCTAGGGTTCCTCACCATCCTACACCTATAGAGTGGTATACCCATGGATAGAGAGCTGAACAGCCACAATGTATCTAAATTGCATAAGCATACATCATATCAAGTTGCATAAGCACATTGAATTGCAAGGCTACACCTGTAGTTCAATGGGCAGAACAACAAACCACTCCCCCACCAGTCTTTAAAAGGCCACTCCTCCTGGCTAATCCAGGATCATTTCTTTCATTGCCCCACCATCGTCCCCTCCTCCTCCAGTGGCACATCTCTTTCCCATGGGCTTCTTTCTAAGCTACCTTTAGCCAATGGAATCATTTCTGCAGCACCTATGGGGTGGAACCCTCCTCTAGAGTTCTTCGATGCTATACCCCTATAGGGTGGTATATCCCATGGATAGAGAGACAATCAGCCACAATGTATCTAAGTTGCATAAGCATACATCATACCAAGTTATGTAAGCACATTGAAATACACTGTACTGTTGGTAAGTAATACATATGCATAAATGGAGAAAATCAAAGATTTCCCACCACAGCTCACATGCTAGACTTCATGCCAGGACCACCAAAGGACAGGAACTGATGTTTCATCTGCAAAGAGGAGACAGGTTTATCAGTAGTTATGTTCACTGCTCAACTTCTGTGTGGTCACAGACCACAGTGAGACTGCTGCCTGTGCCCATCCACAGTGCCATCTCTGCCCAGAGGTGGAGCCAGATTTGGGAGCTGGAGGGGGGCAAATCAGTCAACAAGATGCTCAAAGATGGCATCAAGTGAGTGCCAATTTAAAGCAGCAGCATGTGTTTGTAGGCAAACATTTTCATCATATAGATTTTTGGGAAAATTATATTTCTGACATCCTTAGATTCATGCTGAGTGTATTTGTTATCTCAGTCAGATATTGTTAAAACAGATTTTATAGCTAATTCTGTAATGAAGTGGAAGTACAGTATTAGGATGGTGATAACACATGTGTTTGATGGTAAAGAGCACAGCACTGTACCAAGATTATATTTTACATGTTCTTTTTATCCTCCTCTGCCACCAGCCACCCACTCCTTTGTTCGACCATCCACCTCTTCCACACTCCCATTCCTACCGTCCACTGCCCTCACCCCCTGGCCTGACATATCCCTTCATCAGGGGGGCCCCTTATCCATGGGGGCAACTGGTAGGGGAGATCAAAGTGCCTGAAGGCACATCCTCACATCTGCGCCAGATGAGAATGCAGCTCAGGGCCTTTTTTCCAGCTTTGCGGTGGGGAGGTGGGGCCGCCATCATCTGGCCAGCTTGGTGGAAATATTCTGTACATTTTCTTCCCCATCTACAGCGCTGCTCCATATAGTGCCCCTGATCTCCACTGGGGCTGCTACAGAGCAAGGCAACCTTTACAACCCACCCCAGGAGAAGAGAGCAGTCCTCCGGATGATCAATCCTCTCCTTCCCTTGCCAATCCTCAGTGTCCCAAATCCTTTACCGAACCCGGGTCGCCAGCATAGCATGAGGTGTGGCATCCTGTGCTTCAACCCTCAGTACCACTGGGCTGGTTTGTACCAAGATTTAAAACTGTTTCATGGTGGGCATGGCATGGGAGTGGAAACCTTTTAAAACTTCAAAATCCTGTATCTTGGTTCAGGATTAATGAAAATGAAAAGAAAAGGATATCTTGAGATTTTTGCCAGACAAACATTATTGCTGGAGAAAACTAAATGTTGACTAATACTGCTGCTTTAAAGAGATCTTTAGTATAATATAATATTCAAGCACAGTACAGCCTATATTTCATTAATTTTCTGTATTTATCTCCCTCACATTTTTTATTACTGTAGCTATTTGGAGGAAACTGGAATCTTTATCTCTAGATTTCATCTCACCTTCCAGCTTTTCCCTCAAAATCCTCTGTGACCTCACCACTGTCAGTATATACTCCAACCTGGCTTAGGATTGAAAAAAGCATGACTGCAACACTGGGCATAAACTCAGAGGCTTTGCCCTACATTAAGGTAAACAAGTTACACTTAGACCTCCGCCATATGGTGATAGGTCACCCGGTCAGGTCTCACTCTCAAGTTTGTGCCTCAATATGGTACCAGAACACTTTAGACTTGGCCCAGCCTATTTGCCAAAACCCTAATTTTCTAGTGGGAGGGAAGTATATTCTTCCAACCTGGATCTGACAGCTGCAATACAGTATAGCAAGAGTCTTCTGTGCCCAAAATACTGGCTGGCTGTCCAAACCTGAGATATTAAACAAATTAGGACTTCCTCAGCAATGGGTATTTAAGATTTACCAGGTCTGACACATGCTAGTCAAATATTTTGGTTCTACAATCCCTACAAATGGTACGGGCTATTGGATTAACTCCTGCAAAGACCTAGCTTATACCCCACATGCTGTCTCATCTCTATATGCAGCAATATATCCTCTGATAGTCCCAAAAGTGGATGGAATTCCCAGATACTGGGCTGATATATACACCCACAATCTGTTCCTTGATGGTCTAAAATATAGGAAAACTGTCACAAGTATATTACACAAGACAGACTTCGACTGATGCAAATGCAAATACGAAATGATATGTACCTAACCCCCTACAAATTACATAACATGGGTAAGGTGGAAGCCCCAACATGTAATAGATGCAATGAAGGGATTGGTACTCCACTTCATATGTTCTGGGAGTGTAGCAAAGTATCTTTTCTGTGGGACTTCATTAAAATGAGAAGTGACCCTCTACTAGGTTTACAGGACTACTTTACCCCAGAAGCCTGTCTACTAGGGGACTTCACTGTTTTTTCTTTAATGCAGAGAAATGATCACATGGCTTTAATAGCCCTCTCAGTCAAAAAATGAGTATTAAAGCATTGGGGGACTCTTTACAGATCTCTTATCTAGTATGGGTTCAAGAACTTCTATATAATCTTCATATTGAGAAGATGATGGCTAGCCTCTCAAACCATATGAAGTCCTACAGAAAAAAATGGAACCACTCCATGCTTTTTATGCCCTGCCATGATCAAAGCATGGAGTCTCTGGGATATAATCTGCCTATCCAACCTTTACAACCTAACTGTACTAAATGCCTGGGGGTGGGGGATTGAATGGTGAAGTTCTAGATGGGAGTAGGGGGGCGGGGAATAGGGGATGGGAGGGGGTTTCCTTTTGTATTTTACGTCTACATGTCCAGATCAAACTGTTTGTATTTTTTGTTTTGGAAAATACTAATAAACTTTAAATTAAAAAAAAAAATCCTCTTTAACGACACAATCATGTTTTGTACAATTGACTGGTATAACAAACACTTGTACAATTGACTGGTGTAACAATCACTTGTTGTACAACTGACTGGTATAATAAAAAGAGCATTATGAGGGAAAACTTGAATGAATGAAGACTGGACACAAAGATCCTGTTTTCATGCAAATGCTTTCAGTAGTAATGACTGAGGTAGTATCAATAAGAAAATAAGTGAATTAGCAGTTGAAGTGAGTCTGATTATGGGATTTTAAATGGTTTTGCTGGAGGCTGGAAATCACTTTAAACATGTGGTGTGATGTGGTCTGTTGCAAAATCAGTGGTGTGGTGTGCTGCATTATCAGTGGGACATAGGGGGAGGAGTGACTAAGTGATTAAGACCAAAGCAGATAGTGGTGCACTCCAAAGGTATAACATTAATTAATAAAGCAAATGGCATCTCCAGAATCACAATTGAAAGTTATTGTAAATGTGGCAAACAAAGTAACAATTGCAAACCAACTAGGTGCCCCAGTGCTTCACACGTTAGAACTTTGTCAGGGGATGCTCTCCTAGATACTGAACACCCGTTAAAAAGCATAGAGGCAGATGATGTCTATACTATAAATGAGTTTGGTGTCTTAAAAACAGCAACCCTGTCAGTGGTTTGGGAGGACTCTGGTAAAGACACATAGCACAACACAAATCAGTGATAACTCTTTTTGTAACCTTTTATGTTCTGTCTTCCAAATAGAGGTCCTCTATAAGTACAGAGAAATGCAGTTTTTATTTTAGTTTTCCAATCCATAAATTTTCAAATAATTTTGGGGCTGAATTATATAAAGGGATACTTTAATTCTTTATTTGGTAATACTTATATTTCCCCCTCCAACACTATTCATACCAAACTTGATGATTTCCAGTGTCGGGTTCTTACAAGTGAGTTTCTTAGGTATTCATCAGTAACATTACTTGTTAATTATCAAATGCTTATCTATAGGTACTGTGCTTTCTGCTTTTTGTATTTATTAAAACAATGTATGTTTCTGATTTTTACTTAGGTATGCTGGAGAGGCATTTTTACTGTGGCAGCTGATCCCCTAAGTTTGGTATTTTATGGTAAGCCAGGAAGGGTTGATCACAACATCATATTCTGCCTTTTCAGCTCTCTAACAACTCACTTTATGTGATTTAGAATTAGCTTTGCAACCACGGTTTCTTCTGGTTTTGCTGTCTATATATCTTTTACCCTTTATGCTTGCTATAATAATGTATTTTACACTGTGGAGTAGACATTTTTAGGCATGGAAACCCAAAAACTAAAAACATAAAAAATATTTATCACTTTTTTCATTGTTTTGTATTGTGTTATGTGTCTTTACTTGAGTCCCCCCAAACCACTGAGAGTGCTGCTCTTTAAAATTGTAATATGCCACACCTATTATATTATTGATATCATCTGTCTCAATGGTATTTCAGGAGTGGTGACTATCTAGAAGCCATTCCTTGTGATGAAGCTGTAGTGACTAAAGTGCTGGGGCATCTTGTCAGTTTGTGGTTGTTACTTTATTTGATTCCTTGAGTCACTATACAATAAATTTCAGTTGAGGTATGACTCTGGATACTCTATCTACTTTATTAACTTATTTTATACCTTTTTAGTGCACCACTTTCTGTTTTGGACATGTGGTTTTAGGGATTGCTACCCCCACGGTAGCGTCAAATAGCCAGCACCACAGACCACAAACCCATCTCAGCCATTTACTAAGTGACATAGTGACAGGCAACTCCCCTATGTTGCTTTTCCCTTGCAGTGTCACTTTGGAAGTACATGCATCAATGTAGTATGTAGCATCTGTCCACTACCAATGCAGTTCAGCAACAAACAGCAACATTAATATGTTCCTATATCAGAATACATCACTCCTTAACCTGTACTGTACCATTCTGGTATGCTTGTTTACATAAAATTTGCTGAATTCTTAGCATGGCTAAAATATTGCAACATTGTATAAAGTCCCCAAGAGAATTCAATTATAGAGTTACCGTATATCCATAACAGACTTTTATTAAAGGTAAAGCATGCATAATTATGAAAATTGGCATTGCATTTATAGTCTAGCACAATGTAATGCCACGAGGAACGAACCTTATTAAGGGTGGTATAAAACTGGCACATATAACTGAGAGACGTCAAATACAAACAAGTGCAAGGGGAAATAAAACACCCAGCATTACATAGTTCAGTTCCCCATTACATGTGTGTATTTTTTATTTTGAACTGAGAGCTGAAGCTTGCTAAACAATTTGTAAAATAACATCCCTACCCCAAAAAATATTAGTACAGAAGCTGAGAGCAACCTTAAAAATGTTTAAAACAACAAGGAGAAGGTCCAGTGATGCAATTATAGTGCTGCTGAAAATTAATTAGAAAGAACTTACGAAAACAGCAAACAATGTTCAGATACCAATTTTGATGGAAATTTGGAAAATGCAAAAATAAATTAAAAATAAATATTTTTTTTAGTTCACAGTTTTAACCACTTACCACTTTTGAGGCCAAGGTCAGAGGGTAAAGGAATTTGCAGGCTGTGGTAGCACAGCAGGTTGTAGATCCTACCTTCTGTTCTGTATTGCAGGGCTTTAAAGACAGGAGGACAGAATCAGACTGACGTGGGCCCAATCAGATGGCACTCATTCTGTCTTCAAACAGGTAGTCCTGCCAGGCTGAATAGGAAGTGCACACAAGACCCAATACTTTTATGGGGAAAGGGTCCTTGCTTAGTGCTCACAGATGTGGGGGGTTATGTAAACAATCCATCCAGAGTCATCTCAGATGTGCACTACATTTTCACAGGCAGGTTCTATCAATTGTTGGTCCAATGACTGCAGCTGGGACAGTATTGGGTGTGAGGACAGGGATGGGGCTAAAAGGGGTAAGGCCATCAAATCATGGAGGGCAATAAGTACCAACACCCATAGTCTGGGTAACAAGCTCCCTGAACTAGTGGCCTTGATGGAAGAGGGGGTGCCTGGATATCGTGGCAGTTACAGAAACATGGTACACAGAAAACCATGACTGGGATGTCAACATACCAGGTTTCACAGCCTACAGGAGGGACAAGGAGGGTAGAAGAAGAGGAGGAGGAGGAGGAGTAGCCCTCTATGTAAGAGAAGGGATCAGAGCAATGAAACTAAAGGGTAAACAGAGAGGAAAGGAAGCACTGTGGGTTACCCTGGAGATAGGAACTGGCACCACAATCCACATGGGTGTTGTATACAGACCCCCATCTCAGGGGGAGGAAATGGACAAGAAAATTATAGAAGGCATCCTTAGGATGGCAGAAAAATGGGAGATATTGTTGATGGGGAACCTGAATATGTCAGATGTTAACTGGAGCACCTTTGCTGCAGCCACACCCAAGAGCAGGGTCATTCTTGATGCCCTACAGGGGGCATGCCTCAGGCAGTTAGTGTTGTAACCCACTAGGGAGTGAGCAATCTTAGACCTGGTACTCTTAAACAGGGACGGAGAGAGGATCTCAAACTAAGAAGTGGGCAGCTATCTGGGAACAAGTGACCACAAAACAGTATGGTTCATGATAAACACAGCCATAGAGTCAAGCCATACAAAAGTGAGGGTACTGAACTTTAGGAGGGCTGACTTTGTCAAAATGGGAGAGTGTCTCATAAAAGCACAAGCAAACGGGAAAAAAAGAGGGTGGAGGAACAATTTTGAAACATCAAAATTGCCATCACAGAAGCAACAAGCCTTTGTGTGAAGCAAATAAACAAATCAAAATAAAGGAAAAAAAACTATGGTTCTCTAAAGAGGTGGCGGGGAAGGTTAGGGAGAAAAAGATAGCATTCAGGAAGTATAAGGAAACACAGAAGCAGCAGGACAGAGAACTGTACCAGTTAAAGCAGAAGGAAGTGGGTAAGGCAGTCAGAATAGCAAAGGCCCAAACCTAGGAAGAGATAGTCAACTCCGTTAAGAAGGGTGATAAAACCTTTTATATAGAGAATAATGGATATGGAAGTGTGTGCTATGAATATTTTTTTCACACGCGAGGTGTTTGATGACCCATGAACCTCAAGAGCGAAGCGAGAGAGGTTTATGTAGTCACTACACACCGAGGGTGTGAAAAAAATATTCATAGGCACACACTTGCCTATCTTTTATTTTATATAATTACTGGTGCATGGACTTTGTGTGTAGACGTTGTTGGGATAGAGAGAGAGAGAGAGAGAGAGCAAGCATGGCCGAGCAGTGTTCTTTTCGGTAAATTAGTTCCGTGCTGAAGGCAGTTTCCCCCGCAGTTTCCATAGACTGCCAGTGAGTCCTGCTGTGCCCGTGACCCACCACACACACACACACACACGCTTATTCTCTATTCTGCTGAGACACGCACAGACACCTGACACACACACACACCAAACTGTCTCTTACTCACTAGCTCTACTCTCTCTCTCTGAAACCTTACAGTCAGGTGAGACACATCCCGATCGCACTTGGCATCTTCTGATCCTGACAAGTGGCAGGATCAACCACATATTTGATATTTAAAATGCTAGCTGAAGAACAAAAAGTAATTAATAGCGATTGTGAGGCGGTGAGAAATAGCGGCTCATCAGTAGCGGAGCCGCCATGTTTAAATATACTGTTCACCCGCCCACACAAGAATTCAAGCCAATGAAGTGGCAGGAAGCAATTGAATGACAGCCAAGGACCGCTCATGAAAGAAAGTTAGAACGCCAGAACTCGCTCAGGTTGGTTACGGCGCTAGGAGAGCTGTAAACGGGTTGATAAAGGGAGTCACCAGTAATTATAGGTACATTAGGGAGTGAAGAAAGACCAAGGGAGGAATAGTGAGGCTTAATAAAGGGGAGAGTGTGTGGGCAGAGGGTGACAGTGAAAAAGCAGGGATATTGAATGAATACATCTGCTCAGTATTCACAAAAGAAGAGGAGGGGGCAGTACCAATCAAATCAATAGAAGTACTCTGGATAGGGGGTTGATATCATTCCATTCACAGAAGAAAGGGTTCTGAAAAAACTCCTAACACTGAAGGTGGACAAAGCAGTGGGCCCTGATGGGACTCACCCCAGAATTCTAAAAGAACTAAGGGGAGAACTAGTGATGCCACTGACTACCCTTTTTAACAAATCATGGGAGAATGGTGTGGTACTTGAGGACTGGAGGATGGCGAATGTGATTCCCCTTCACAAAAGTGGGAGCAAAGCAGAGGCAGGAAACCACAAATCAGTTAGTTTGACCTCAGTGGTAGGGAAAATGATGGAATCAATCAATTAATCAATCAATCAATCTTTATTTTACCAGGGGAGACACCTTTTAGTGAACTCATTTACAAGGAGGCCCTGGGAGGGTAAACAACTAGTAGAAGAAAAACATACAATGAGAACAGTCTTAACATTAGTGCAACATCAATATACCAGGCAAAATATACAACAAATGGAACATTCACAGGCATTGGATGAGGTAACTATAAAAACACTGTATGCAATCTGACAATTATATATAAAAAAAACAGTGAAAAAAAGGCATGACAATAAAGATCCTGACACAGATTATAGGCAAGGATATGCAGGGAACAGAGGAGAAGAAGCAGAAGGGAACAGGGCTCGGAGAGGGAATGAGAATGGGAGGAGAGCGGGATTAGAATAGGTAGTAGGTGGGATAAAGGTAGAAATAAAAAGTCATAATTGTGCATAGCCTAGGGAAGTGCAAGAACAACTAGCGTAAGTGCAAAGCAACAGTGAAGTAGATCCACCTTGGAAAAGCAGGCCAGACAGAGATTCAGGGATAACAGCTACACGATTCCTTCAGGGGGTGTCTTAGGAACCTCCTGAAAGAGAACAGACCAGCTACTTTAGGGAGCTATAGAATTCTTTGGGTAGCATTCCAGATGGTGGGGAGGGCACAACTGACAGCAGAAGTACCGAAACAGTTCCTAGTTCTAGGTAGATCAAGCAGAATGTAAGAATATTTCCTAAGAAAGTGAACCCCCTTGGAAAGAGAGAATAAATCAACAATGTATTCAGAGAGTCTGTTAGTAATGGCTCTGAAGGTCCAAAGAACTGTGTTTTTTACTCTTCTAGCTTTTAAAGACTGTCAGCCAACTAGGGCATAAAGAGCACAGTGATGAGTGTTATGGGGGACTCAAGTGATAAATTTGTTAGCCCTGTGGTTAGAGATGCAGCAAATTTTTAATTTGCCTTCGAAGTGGATGATAAGTGGCCACTTCGCGTTAGCAGAGCATAACGTGAAGTGGGCACTGCAAAGTGCTCACTTTGCGTTATTATTATTAACACTTTGCGTTGCCAATATGCCTTAATGTGAAGTAAGGCGAAGTGAGAAGAGAATAGGCACATCACATGGCTTGAAGTACTGTAAGTCACATGCTTTAGCCAGGCAGGAAGGAAGTGAGTCACAGAAGCAGTTTCACTTTCTCCTTTGCATTTGTAGAGGGAGAAAGCATTTGTGAGAGGAGAGGGGTTACAGTGCTTGATTGCCTTGTTGCCATTTCATTTTGTTTCAGTTCCAGAAGAAAACCATCAGCTTTTTTAAAAGCTATATCTTTATTTAGTTTTTGTATTGTATTTGTGGGGTTTTTTTGTTAGTGAATTTTTTTGTATAATTTTTGTTTTGTTTTGTGTGTGTGACTGACTATGTGTGTGTGTGTCCACTGTCTGTGTGTGTGTCAGCACATGGACTTCAGGAGGATGGACCTAGGAGAAGGCGAGTCACTGTCCCATGGGCACAGTAGGAGGGGAGTGCGGACCCATGGGGGTGGGGCGGTCGTGTCATGTTGGACCACTCCCGACTCCTGGCCGGTGTTGCTTCCCCCATTGAAGCAACAGGAGCAGCAGCACTAGTGCCACTGGTGGCTGCTGCGCATCCACCTTCTCAGCCACTACCACCACCACCATTGGTAGCAGCAGCTGTTGTGGCTCCAGCAACACCCCCTCCACCATCTCCACAGCCACAGGAGGTTGCCTCAGAAAATGTAGTGGGACTTGTGCAAGGACTGTGTCTGGTCCCCCTGCAGCTCCCCAGTGTGGGAGTTTTTTAACTGTGTGGGGGAAAACAGCACAGTGGTGGTGTGCCATGTGCGTGGAGTGCTGGTGCACCATGGACCCCTTGGGACACATATGGGGACCAGTGACCAGCGCACCCACATACTGAACCACCACAGGGCAGAGTGGCAGGCTGCCATGGAAGGGGCCAGGCATCCACCTGCTGGCCCTTCCATGGCAGTGGTCGAGGGTGCTGCTGGGGTGGGAGTTGTGCCTCGCAGTCACCACTGCAGCAGGAGAAGGGCTACTACAGCAGCTGCTCCACCACCACCACCACCGCCACCACAGCCACCAGCACCATCCTGTCCACCACCACCCCCACTACCTTGATTCACTGCTGCAGTGGACCCCGCCACAGTCCCTGCAACACAGTCTGACATCGGCCTGGTGTGGGCAGAGCTTGAAGAAAATAATGAGCGGTTCAGTGCTTTGCAGCAGCAGGTGAACTGAGCAGAAGCACAGCAGTAGCAAATAGCTTCAATGCTGCACCTGCTGCTGGACCACCATGGCATCCCACAGCCACAGTAAGTGAGGGGATTGTTTTCTGCCCCCAACCCCACCTCTGACCCTACCTCACTACTGTGTTGTACTGTTTTTTTGTTTTTTTTTTCTTTGTTGTTTTTTAATCATACACATTTTCCCTTCCAGGGGAATCTTTCTTGTACCACGTAATGCAATACATTTTTGTGAAAACTGTCCGTAATTTCATTACAGTGTGTCACGTGATGAAGGAATTCCCATTCAGAAAATCTGCCTACATTCTGCCTCCCTTCTCAGCAACTTCAGGACATGATGGCAGGGAGAGCACGCGTGCTTGCTCCTTACAGTGAATATCCAATTGTCCAGCAGGTTTCCGAATGTTTCTTTATGTTATAATGGTAGTTTGTGGTGAAACGTGTGGGCACATTTCCAGTAAGAAGAGCCTTGTTAGTGGAAACTTTCCCACATTTCACCACAAAGTCAACCTTATAACATAAGGAAACATTGGGATAGCTGCCGGACATTCACTATAGTGGAACATGCACCTGCGCTCCCCCTGGCATCACATCCTAACGTTGCTGAGAAAGGGGGGGGGAAGAATTTGGGTGGCTTCTCTGATCTGTAATTCATCCATCACATGACTCACTGTAATGAAATTATGGGCAGTTTTCACAGAAATATATCGCACTCTGTAGAGCAAGAAATATTCCAGTGGGAGTAATGCCCCCACCACATATTAGTTTATTTGCATCACCATAACTATGTAATGTGGTGAATCTCTATAAAGCAGCAGCGCAACAATCTGTTGATAACTCTGACCTATATATTTTAATGCTATGTTCCAACTTCCTTTACTTACATCCTGACTGACTGGAATGATACGAGAATTTGCAGTAGTTGAGTCTGCTGTACTGCCTTTTTTCATGTATGAAATAATGAAAGGAACATTCCTTTTAAATTGGTGCTGACCGTGTCTTTGTCATTGTTTTCCTCTGCTTTTCTCCATCACATCAATTAGTTTGTTGTATATCACTTCTGTTGTTAATTAACAGTTATGCATCAGGCAGTGTTTTATGACACCACGGAACAATAGTTATTGAAAAGCAGCTGCAAATAAATACAAACCTGGTCCGAACAATATTGTAAGGCGTGCTCATTTTTTTCATACATGAAAAAAAGTAGTGAAGTAAGTAAAGCAGACATGAATTGTGAAAAGAATCGTATCATTCAAGTCACGACTCGGAGGTAACTAGTGGTAGCTGTGGCAATGTAAAGTAGCATAAAAAAGTACAGTTCAAAACTGTAAGGACATTCTTGCAATGCTACTTTAATTGTGAAAATGTCAGTATGACATCATGAGCTCACAGCAACAATCACAGAACACACAAAAGTGGCACAGTGTCCCAGATTTTTTCTGCCAGCCCAAAATGCATCCTGCTTGTGTGCAGAAAATTGACAAGTGTTAACACAGTGGAATGAGAGTGTTTCAGCACATACAAAGTCCCCCAGAATTAATGGCGAACTCAGTCATGCTCACAGTGGTGGTACAGAGTCCCCAGATTTTTTCTGCCAGCACAAAATGCATCCTACTTACGTGCATAAAATTGACAAGTGTTGACACAGTGGAATGAGAGTGTTTCAGCACATACCCCAGTATAAAATGATGACTGTGAGCATCATGTTGCTGGTCCAATGTGTTCTGTGAGACGATTCCAGCAAATGCAATGTGATCATCTCAACTGGATTGAAGGGTGCCCTTTGGTTGTACACTAATAGTAGCCTTGGTTAGTAGATATATTTAGATATATGTTGTGTTGGGTATTTTGTATGTGAGGGGGGGTTGACATGGACATGTACTCATGGTATTGTTCTGCATCACAGGTCACACAGAAACTGTTGGTGTGCACATTCCAGTGCTCAATGAGACCTTTTTGCCCTGAAATTGGAAACGGATAACTCTCAAGGCACATGAAGGTAAGTATTTCTTTTTTGTGGGGGGGGGATCATATTTGCAGGTTTGTCTCTAATGGTTTCTTATTTTGTTACTTCTTCACAGATTTCATCAGCATCCTTCTGGAGTCCGGTTGTGTTAGGATGGTCATGGTCATCTAATGAAACAACTTCTGTGTGTTGCATGTGCTCCCAAGCTCGAGGGACGGGGGTGCCTGATGTTGAAGAACTTTTTTGGATAAGGCCACTTTGACAGAACAGCAAAGCATTTGGAAGTTTCCAAAAAAAAGAAATGAATGACTTCTTACAACTTAATTGTCATGTGTCCTTCCCAGGTTCTCAAATCTCAGTCAAAAGTCAAGTTGCATTTCAGACCCACATCTTGCCATCTAACACAACCTGTGTGCAATATTTGCTGCAGTCATTACAAAACAAAGAAATGGATGAAATAAAATCTTCATACTTAGCAGAATGGATTTCACATGGATATTACATTGCTTCCTCTCTGTATGGTACAGCTATAGTACCATTCCCAACAAGTTTTAGTGATGGAGCCTTTTTTTGTTACCCTGTAGACGAAACAAAAGAAGTGTACCGTATGTATTTTACCATTGCGGCTCTGAAAAGCTACAGAAAACAAAACATACAACTAAAGGAAGTGAAGCAGCATAACAAACATGAGTACACATACTTACTTTATGGTTTAAATATTAAGAAGCTTTGGGTCTCTGGCTAATGGATGTGGTGGTCTGGACAGACTTAGGCTCAGTGGTGGCAGTGGCTAACATCAGTCCCGGTGGTAGTGGTTTGGGGGCAGACAGACTCATGGTGGCAGTGGCTAACATCAGTCCCGATGGTGGTGGTGGTTCAGGGGCAGACAGACTCCTGGTGGCAGTGGTGGCAGTGGCTAACATCAGTCCTGGTGGTGGTGGTCCGGGTGGGCACACCGCCTTTTAAAAACTTCAGTTAAAACCTGCCAACATTAAACACATCATCATTCCCATAAAGAAAGCTGCCCTTACAGTCATCAATGTCTGAAGTCTGACCACTGGGAAATTCTTTCTCCATTGTGTCATCAACTACATCAGTGGTGGGTCATTTCTAGCAGCCACTGCCAGTGCCACCAGGATGCTCCATTCCACATCAGCAAGACCACCATGGCTAGGCCGAGGTACGAATACCGAGGTTGCAGTCTGTGCTGGTATGTGCCTCTCATTCATTTTAATGAATGTTAGGAAACTAACATTTGCAGGAGACAGGTTTGCCTGACGATCCCTGACTATTGCACCTGCTGAGCTGAATACCCTCTCAACACTTACACTGGAGGGTGGGCATGTGAGGTACTTCAGTCCACTGCAGTCAGCTCTGGCCATTCACTGACCTTTCCACTCCAGTACAAAAGAGGATCTTCAATTATTGTCAGATACCTGTTTTCAGACAAATATGACTCAGCCATTCTCTGTGCCACACTAAGTCCAATTGTTGATGCATCATCCTCTTCTCCCGAATCATTTATTTCACAAATACCCACTTGGGACAAAGCCTCCCAAAGCGGGTTGACGCCAGCCACTTTGGATGACAGACCACCTGGAACTGCAGTCCCCTTCTCCTTGCAGGATATGCTTGATGGTCCTTCAGGTATACCTTCAGCTAGATTATGCTGCTGAGGTTTGCTGACCTTGGCATGTGACTTCTGTGCCCCATGAACCAAGCGCACCAGTTGACCACTGATATTTTTTACCTGTTCAGGCCCTCCCTCCAGTACTGATGCAATTCCACATTTGTATCATGGGTACAGCATTGTTGCTATGGCAAAGTTGTCACTACGCTGAATGCTCAGAAGGTGAAGATTCTGGTTGAATACTGTCAGCATGTGTTGCAGCAACATACTGCTACCACCATCTCTGGCAACATCAAGGCTATGCTGTACATTCACCAATGTCTGCCTCAGCACCTGCAGCAGTGGAATTGATTGGCTAATGGAGGCAGACTTGCCACTCACTGCCTGTGTGGCATGTTCAAAAGGCTGCAAAATTGTTATTACAGAGTCCATGAGGCACCACTTTTCAGTCGTCCTAGACATGGAGGCCCCAGAACTGTCACGGCTAGTGTGCATAACAAGATATTTTGAGATGCTTTGTATTGTTCATACAACCTCTCTGCTATGTATAAAGTGGAGTTCCATTGGGTGACAACTTCCAGCTTCAAGCAGTGCTGAGGCAGGCTGTTTTGTATCTGCAACTGCCACAGTTGGTCACGGGCCTTTCCAGATCTTGAAAAGTGAGAGCAGATACGTCGTGCAGCAATCAGCATTTCCTTTATATCAGGGTGCTGCAGAAACTTCTAAACCACAAGATTTAAACAGTGGGCCATGCATAGAACACGAAAAAAAACACCATTCTTGATGCATTTCGCCACATTAGACCAATTGTCACTAGCTATGAACCCAGCTCTCAGGGACAGAGGGTTTAGCCATCTGTCAATTTCAGTCAGTACCACATCTGACATGTTCTCACCAGTGTGTGAGTAGGTCACATTGCGCATAGCAATCATTGCATGCTGTCGAATTCCTTGAAGATTGCTACTGCGACAATCCACCTTAATGCACTGATTAGTCACTCTACCAACATCACAAACAACCCCCGGCACATGCGCCCAGTGTGCAGTTATACACAAATATGAACTTCTCACTGTTTTGCCACTTGTCCACATATCCATACTGAAATGGATGAATGGAGAGGAGGAATGTTGAAGGGAATGTCTTACTGAGTCGGACACAGTGCGGAACAACTCAGGGATAGCACAGGTAGAAAAATATGTCCTGGATGGGACTTTCCAATTTGGACAGGCACATGCAGCAAACTGCCGGAACCCAGAATTCTCCATAAAGGAGAAGGGCAAAAGATCAATTGCCTGCATTTCCGCTACAGCAGCATTGAGTTCACGTGACAATGTATGATTCGGGAGTTGCTTCAGCTTATGCTCAAAAACACTCTGTAACATGGGCTGACTCAAATGTTTTACATGGGTGTGTTGATCACAAATGGTTGTGCTCTGTGATAAATGGCATTGGCAGGGGGTGGAGTGTGGACATTTGATGAAGACGGTTGCACAGGTGATGATGACAAACCCAGAAATTATGTTATTTTGCCAGATTTGCCAACCGGGGTTGATGTACCACTTGCACTAGGCATAATGCATTCACCACCACCACCACCACAAAAACTGCTACTCTCACCAGCACTGGACAACATTTCAAAGTCATTATGGTCCTCCACCTCATCATACCTGTAGTAATCCTCTGCTCTTAATACCGCACTACTGCCCATGTTTAATTTCCTACTGGGCTTAACAGTCATGGAAGGTGATAACATGCTGGCAATGGTTGCTGGTGATGCGGGTGAATGCCCCACTGTGGTATTAGCTGCCAGCTTGTGCTGGGTCCACAGTGCCATGTGCCTATTCTTAAGATGCGTATGCTGTCTTCCTGTGCCAAGATGGCTTCCCTTTTTACCTTGACTCACACGCACATGGCAAACCTGGCAGATTGCAACTGAATCATCATTTGCATCTTGAACAAAAAAATCCCAAACAAGGGATTGTGATGCTCTGCTTTTAACATGTCCATGATGTGGCTTATTTAAGTCTGTCATTTTAAGCACTGAAGTGGGGGGGCACGTGATGTTTCGGGCACTGCACACCTGGACTGCAACTGACCACCATGACTACATATCATATTGATTACTGGGTCATCATCATCATCAACTAAAATTGGTAGGTCACAAGTTTTTACGGGGGGGATTCCTGCAAACAGACTCAAACATAGCCACTTTTAATTTCTTTTTCTCCAGTTCCCAACTGGGGTCAGTTACATCATCATCATATTCATCAACATCACATACATTCACATCTTCTGCTTGGATGCTAGCATGTGGAATGCGTGTTGCAATAACAGCAACATCATCATCATCGTCATCATCACACTCATCATCAGCATCTACACCACCATCACCTGATATTTTTTTATCACACTGTGAATCACTGCTTGGAAAATACGTGACATTAAGTGCCATGGTGGATGGAATATCACATTGTATGCTATTGTTGACATGATTATCAGAATCCTGAGGTTCAGTTACTGGGATGTTACTGGGAAGTATGACATAATCTTCGATGCCACTCACTTGCACTGCTTCACACTCAATATTTTGGATACGGTACACTGGTCAGAATTAGAACTTGATGCAACAATATTAATACTACCACCACCACTAACACCAGTAACACTAACACCACCAGCTGGGAAAACATCATATCCTCCAACTATGAGTGAAGCTACTGATTGGGCTGTAAAAAACATTGCGGGACAAAGACCTTTCCTCACATCAGCAATGCACTTCTGTGTCTTCGTACTACTACCACGTCCACAGACCAACTTACTGCTAACATTGCCATGGCGAGAAATAGCTTTGCTTGCACATCTTTTTGCAGGCATTTTTGGGGATCAACCACAAATATTATAACCAAATTCAGATTTTGATATGTTCACTCTCTGATTGGAGGGACGCTGGAGTGTGAAGCCAAATAAATAACTGTGGCTTCAGCAACAGATAAGAGACTACTCTGAGACTGTTCCTGAATTAAAACAACTGCAGTAACCAGTGGTGCTGATGAGGTCACAAAAACAATCCAATCTGGTAAAAAAATACCTTTTGAACGTGGGGTGGGGTAGCACTAAATGCAGACAGTGCTGATTTTTACGGCACTACAAGCAGCAAAACTAAGAACAGATACCAAAATCGTAGTACAAAATCAGGTAGCTGCAGTGGATAGCAGGTTCATACTGCTGTGCCTGCAATTAAACTAGTCTGTGGCACAATAAAAGGTGCATTATCTGATGCACGTAACACTGCACACACACTCACACACACAACAGTTTGTGTACAATGCCGAATGAGGAATGCGAATTTAGCAAATGCAAAAGTTCAGTACTATGCCACGTTACATATTGTAAATTTGTAATGTAAACAAACTGAACTTATGAACTGCTGCACCACATCCACACAACAAACAGCAAGAACATTTCTACTGTTACTGACAATAGTATTGTGTGTACATTAACACAGTCAGTTATATAACAAAAATATAATCAAAAAACAAAGAAATCACTATTTCTCCAACTTAAATCTACCTACACCACAGATACACCCTTCCCCCAAAGCATACTTTCACTGTCTTTCACCACACACACTCAATGTTGTAAATTAACATTCAAAATCCACACAAAAATAAAAACACTATGTGATATGAGCACAGGAGGGTTTCCTACAATCGATGAGCTAAAGTTGGATCCCAAAAAAATACACAAAAATGCTTTTTGAACAGCTTTTACAAGATTCCTATCACAGACAGCTATCAGAGCACACTGTCTTCTATTCCTTCCTACTCATACTATCTCAAACTGAGGCTGTGCAGATCAATATTTTATTTTATTTATTTATTTATTTATTTAAAATTGGTGACCGGGAAAAGCATGCTAAGCTGAGGCTTGTTTCCAGGTGTGACCCGGGTACATGTAGTACAAGGTGGTAGACAGAGAAATACAAATACAGTGATTATCAAGTAACAGGCAAGTGATACATTATGGTACATTTACATGGAGTTAAGTGGAGAGGTTACATTTTAGAATGAACAGCAGGGTTGAAAAAAGAATTACTTCATTTCATTTCTAGACCATTTATTACCTTAAATTTCAGGTGCGTGTATTTACATATTTACAGTAGTGGATTTATAGAAAAATTGAGTTTTCGGGGAGAGGGTGCCGGTGAGGGGGGTAATTTAGCAGTAAGAGCTGGCATGAGGAGTTAATTTTTATGACCTGGTGAGGCTATTTAGGGTAGTGCTAGGACCATATCAGGAGGGCTTGGGTGTACAGCTGTGGCAGGGAGTGGGAGGGAGAAGCCTAAGGAGCTGTTTGAAGGCTGATAGGGAGGGAGCCAGGTGAAGGTTGGGAGGGAGGTTGTTCCATAGGAGAGGGAGCCGGTAGGAAAAGGCAGCTTGCCCAGAGGCTGAGAGGGGGCATGAGAGGTGGAAGGTACATGCATGTCTGTGGCGAAGTGAGTAGCCAGAGGGGTTGGCTTGAGAGAGGCGGGATGCTAGGTAGAGGGGAAAGGAGCCGAGCCAATATTTCATTATGAGTGAGGCGCTGTGGGTGGTCTGCCTTTGTGAGAGTGGCATCAGAGATAGAGTTGTGAATAGTTGGCAGTGATGAGTGAGTGGGGGGAGGCAGTGGCAAAGTGCATGAAGGAGTTTAGAAGGACATCAAGTTTTGCAAGGGAGGAGGAAGGAGCTGTTCCATAAATGATGTCCGCATAGTCCAGTATCGGTAGGATAGTTTTATTTATGAGTTCACTCTGAGTAGGGAGGGGAAGCCAGTCTTTGTGGCAGTTGAGGATGGCAAGTTTGGGACAGAGTTTGGTGCAGACGGCATCAACGTGGGTGGAGAAGTTGATGTTTGTTTCCAGCCAGACTCCCAGGTACTTAAAGGTGGGTACAGACTCTAGGGGAATTTCATCCAGGGTGGAGATCAGAGGGGGGGGCAGGCAGGGAGGTGAGTTTTTGTTTTGTGCTGAAAACTATGGAGACAGTTGTTTTTGCATTGAATTTTAACTGATTTTTCTGGAGCCAGGCTTGTACTCGGTTGAAATCGCTTTGGAGGTTTGGATGAACACTGGCATGGGAGGGGCCTGAGGCATAGATAATGATGTTGTCAGCATATAGATGCATGTTTGAGGTGAGACAGGCTGAGGGGAGGTCATTTATGAAAAGGGAGAAAAGGATGGGACCAAGGATGGAGCCTTGGGGGACACCTATGAGGATGGGTAGAGGTTGGAGATGGTGTCTCCTATTTGTACTGCTGCATCCTGTTTTGGACGAGGAATGGAACCAGTTTATGGCCTGTTGCAAGCGTCAAGGAGCTCAGTTTGCCTAGCAATAGAGGGTGGGAGACCGAATCAAAGGCTTTAGCTAGGTCGAGAAAGATGGCAGTAGTGGTTTGCCCTACGTCCATGGCGGAGAAGATGGAGTTGGTTACTCATAGTAAGGCAGTGGTGGTAGAATGGGATTTTCTGAACCCTGATTGAAAAGGGGAGAGGGAGCTGTTTGTAGAGAGGAAAGGAGACAGTTTTGATAGCATGAGGGATTCTTGGATTTTGGCCAGGGAGGGGAGGAAAGAGATGGGTCTGTAATTTCCTGGGAGGGAGGGGTCACCACCTTTATGGAGGGGTAGGATTTTGGCAAGTTTCCAGGTGGAGGGGACAGTGGCTGTGTCAATCAAGAGATTTAGTATGTGGGTTATAGGTGCGACTATGGCTGCTGCGGAGATGCAGAGCAGGCTGGGATGCAAAGCCATCTGGACTGGATTTTGACAGGTTTAGAGGTGAGGGAAGTGTAAACTTCCAGGGTGTGAATGGAGAAGTGGAAGCTGTGGTGAGAGGTGGGGGTTTGTGTGGGAGGGTGGGGGTGTCAGGCTCCAGTGCAGAGATGAAGAAGGAGTTGAAGAGTTCAGAGACTATGGCAGGATTGGAGGCTATTTTGCTGTCAATGTTTAGGCTGGGACTAGCTTGCTTGGAGCGTGGGTTGATGAGAGAGTTTATCACCTTCCAGAAAGGTGCCCGGGGACGCTTGGTGAGTGGTAAGTTGGGCCTTGAAATACTGGGCCTTTGATAGTTGAATAGCTTTTGTGCAGTTGTTTCTAAGAGTTTTGTAGGATAGGAGGATATAGAGCCCATGTCACCTGAAATCCCATAAATCACTGCAAAATTCACCTTTGAAGCTCAAAAACAAGGCGAAGTGAGGCGAAGTGCACTGCCTGCAATGCACTTCACCTTAAATTTGGCAGAGTAGTGGTCTGGGGAGATGGAGTAACGCTAAGTCATTGCTTCCAATGGACTTCACGTTCCTCATTATAATGCAAAATACTCTGCTTCGCATTGTGGAGCACTCCGCGAATTTGCCTTTGCTCCATGAATCGCTTCGCAGAGGGGATTGAACCCACTTCGCCCACCACTACCTGTGGTACAGGGTATCATGCTTTGAGAGAGAGGCCTGTGTGCAGTTGCTATAAATAAAGACTGTGTAATCCATAACGGGAAGGAAGGTGGTTAGTGCCAGTCTCAATTTAGCATCATAGTTGAGAAGATGAGAGACGCGGTAGAAAATACCCAGCCTTTGCTTCAATTTTTTAGCCAGTTTATCAAGATGTACTGAGAAGGAGAGTTTGGCATCTAGCCAAAAGTCCAGATACTTGAACCTGAGTACATTTTCCAGTGGTTCACCTAATAGGATCCAGATTTGAGTAGTAAGGGCTGGTGTCATGCGGGGTGAGAAAAACATGTTTTTTTATTTTTTTGTATTTAGTAGTAACTTCATGTGTAGGAGATTTCACTACAGAATATCAAAGGCGTGTTGAAGTTCTGAGCACGCAAGCTCTAATGTTGGTCTGGCAATGTATAGCACAGTGTCATCTGCAAAGAGATGAACACTGGCTGAGTAAATATTAGAATTTATATTATGAATATAAATGGCAAAGAGTAAGGATCCAATTATAGATCCCTGTGGCACATCTCTTTGTAGTAATTTGAGGGGGAAGTATCTCCTTGTGCTTTTACTTGTTGTTTTAGGCCTATAAGGTAGCTACTAAACAATTTCAGGGTGGTAATGTCAAGTCTGATGTTGTGAGGAATATTTAGGAGCAGGTCGAGGAATAGTGCAATGACACATTTTTTGGAATCCAATGTGACATGCCAGTCATTGATCACCTTAGCCAAAGTGGAAACAGTACTATGTTTGGGTCAAAATCCTGATTGAAACAGGTTGAGCAAGTTGTGGGTATCTAGAAAGTCTCTTAATTGGTCACTGATTATTTTTTCTAGAAGTCTAGACAGTATGGGTAGCAGAGAAATAGGGCGATAATTATTCAGGTCACTGGTGTCGTCTGATTTGAGGAGTGGGATGATGTGGACTACTTTCTATTGACATGGTAAGAGTCCCTGTGAGAGGGAAAGATTGAATAAATGAGCGATGGGGTCAACCAACCAGTGATGCCCCAATTTTAGGAAGAACGTTTCCAGGAAGTCAGTTCCTGCACTTTTTTTGTATCCAGTGCCAGGAGGAGGTCTTTGACCTGCTTAAAGGTAACATTACTAAAAGACAATGTGGCTGTGGGATTGGCAGGGGGTGTGATTGGAGAGGAGGAAGTAGTACCAAACTGCTGGTCCCACAGGCTGTTGGTGGGGTAAGTGGCAAATGCTAATCCTGCAGTTGTAAAATGGTTGCTTAGTTGAGTTAAAATGTCCTTGTCAGTGTAGACAGAGGTACCATCTACAATCTTGGATGGGATGGATGACTATGACCCTCAATATCTTTTATTGTCTGCCAGAATTTGTCTGTGTTGTTTTTTTGAGGATGTCAAGGCACCTTGGAAATACCCAGCTTTTGTGGCTCTGATGAACTTAGTGCAGTAGTTCCTTGCTGCTCTGAATGAGACCCAGTCAGCAGCCAATTTTGTTTTATGTGCTTTTTTCCAAAGCATATCTCTCCTGTAGAGTTCTGACTTTAGAGATGGGGTGAACTGGGGCAGGACCGCTTTCTGGTTTTACGTTTCACTAAAGGTAAATGCCAATTGATTATTTCAGAGACCAAGCTCTGGAATATACTGCAGGATTCAGAGATAGTTGGAGTGAGATAGAACTCTGGCCACCCAGTTGTTGCAAGGTCAGCCAGAAATGCTGAAGGGTTATGGTTACAAAGGTTCCTTTTCAATTCAATTCAATTTATTTTTTACCAGGATAACACCATTGAGTAAAATCAATCAATCAATCAATCAATCAAACTTTATTTATATGAGGTGCCTTTCTTAAACCAAGGTGCCTGTACAATATAAAATAAAACAATAAATAATTAAAACAACATTAAAAATATTCAAAAATCATTATAAGCTTTAATAAAAAGATAGGTTTTTAAAGCTGCTTTAAAACTTTGGACAGTCGAGTAGTCTTGCATTTGACGAGGTAGAGAATTCCACAGGGTTGGGGCTATGAAACTAAAAGATATGGCACCTGAAGTTTTTAAATGAACCCTGGGAATCTCTAGCAATCCCTCATCAGTGGATCAGAGAGAGTGGGGGGGGACAGTAGGCACAAAAGAGATCTTTCAGGTAAGCAGGTCCCTGATCGTGTAGGACCTTATAGGTTAGCAGACCAATCTTGAAGGTGATTCGCCAGCAAACTGGCAGCCAGTGCAGTCCTCGGAGCACAGGAGTTATATAACTGGACCTAGAAGAACCAGTCAACAGCCTGACAGCCGCATTCTGTACTAGCTGCAGGCAGCGAATCTCAACCCCTGGTAGCCCAAGGTAAAGGGCATTGCAGTAGTCAAGGCTAGAGGTAACGAAAGCGTGGACCAAAGTAGGGAGATCGTCTGGAGGAACCAGGTGCTTCACCTGGGCGATGTTCCTCAGATGATAAAAAGAGGTTTTGACAACTGCTGACACCTGGGATTTAAATGTCAAACAGTCATCAAACACAACGCCCAGGTTCCGCACCCAGTTTGAGGTAGTCAGCTGGACACCCCCAAGCCATAAACCCGAGGGTGATCCAGCCAACAAACCCACCTCCCAGCGATTCTGGTCCACAACCAACATCTCAGTTTTATCCGGGTTCAACCACAGCCAACTCACATTCATCCAGTCCTAGATTTTGGCAAGACAGTTGTTAAAGATCGAAAAGGCAGCATCTTGGCCAGGCACAAAGGACATGTACAGCTGAGTATCATCTGCATAGCAGTGAAAACCCAGACTGTATCGCCTAATAATCTCTCCTAATGGCAGCATGTACACTGCAAACAACATGGGTGCCAAAATGGAACCCTGTGGTACCCCACAGGATAGGGAGAATGATGCAGAGGAAAAATTCCCGGACACCACCCTCTGAGTCCTACCCTTGAGGTAGGATTGAAACCAACTGAAGACTGTACCAGACAGTCCACAGAGATTGCAAACATTCCAATAGCACACCATGGTGCACAGTGTCAAATGCTGCAGAGAGATTGAGAAGGACCAAGATGGAACGAGTCCTTCGATCTCTCGCTATTAAGAGGTCATTTAGTACCCGGACCAGAGCTGTCTCGGTACTATGCTTTTTCCTAAATCTGGACTGAAGAGAATCATAGACATTGTGGCTGGTCAAATGTTCATCCAACTGCGATGTGACCACCTTCTCAATAACTTTAACCACAAAGGGTAAGTTAGAGACAGGTCTGTAGTTTGCCAGATAGTCCGGGTCCAAGGAGGACTTCTTAAGAAGGGGCTGAACCACAGCCTCCTTTAGAGGATTTGGAAAAATCCACCTCTCCAAGGACCTCCAGACTATCTCAGCAAGGATGGGACCAATTTTATCCACACAGCCCACTAAGAGACATGTGGGGCCCGGATCCAAACTACAGTTGGTCGGACGCAGTGATTGGATGATCATCACAATGTCACTGCTTGTGGGGAGGCTGAAGTCAGACCACACAAACTGGGTGTCCGACATCTCTTGCTGACCATCACAAGTCCCATTGGAGAGGGTCAAATGGATATCAGATCTGATTGTGGCAACCTTATCTGAAAAGAATAGAGCAAACTCCTCACATCATTCTTGAGATAAAGCTCTTCTGGGCTGAAGACAGATTGGATTGCACAATCTGTCCACAGTCCAGAAGAGCTGAGCTGGTCTATTCTGTGCAGCAGCAATCTCTCTGGACAGGAATTCTGCCTTCTTATGAGAGATTGCAGATTGATAGACCACATAGTGGTCTATCAAACTAAGATTGTCATAATCCAGACCCAACCTCCGCCAGCACCTCTCCAACCTTTGTCCAACTCTCCTCAACTCCCTCAGAGTCTCATCGAACCAAGGAGATCTTGGGCGAAGAGTGAGAAGATGAACATGAACAGGAGCAACGGAATCCAGGGCCCCTGCCACCACCTTATTATAGGAAAGTACCATCTCTGCTGGATCCTTGCAATCTCTCGGTAAGCCTGATAGGTTCAGCACCGCCATCAGGTCATCCGGGGAAACACCCCTTAAAGGGTGGCACCAGACCATTTCCATAGGGGCCAACCTACTATGGGTGGCCTCAAAACTGAACCCAATGGAGTAATGGTCCGACCATCTGACTGGTTCCACCACCAAGTCAGATATCTCCATCCCCAAAAGGAACACCAAATCCAATGAATGACCGCCAATATGGGTCGAAGAGGAAATAACCTGTGTGAAGCCCAGTGAAATCATTAACTGGAGGAAGTCTTGACCAAATTGTGAGAGTTCATTGTTGACCCAGGCATTGAAGTCCCCCAGAACTAACCATCTGGGGGACCCCAATGTCAGGTCGACAATGAAGTCTGTGACTTCCCACAGGAAAACATTCCCATCACCTGGTGGACAGTATACGAGAAGTATCCTGCACCCCACACCCTTGCCTGTGATGCATTCAAAGGATTTGGTAATTCACACTGGTACCTCCACTAGGCCCAGTTCTGATCTAAAACAGATAGCAACACCCCCACCCCTACGATCCATCCTCGGGTGGTGTATCACTGAGTAACCGGCTGGAACTGCTGCCACCAAAAATGGTCCAGCATTCTCATCCAGCCAGGTCTCAGTGATGCATGCCAGGTCAGATGTCCCAACAAAATCAGCTATAATAGCCATCTTGTTTTTAATAGACCAATAACTCATTTACAAAGTGGTCCTGGAGGACAATCAAGTTGTTCAATACACAAATGTGCAAAATTTAAACAAAACATAATGATGTAGCCTGAAAACTCACATAACTGAACGTATAAACAAAGCATGTACATCATAGCATAACATGGCAATAAGGAACAAATAAGATGAAGCTGTTAAGAAGCATGGTAAAGACAGATTGCTTATAGATTGATGCTTTATCAGCGATATAGGTGAGGAAAAAGTATATCACAGAACAAGAGATAAAGGGGGAGATTAACAGAGGAAGAAGGGATAGGAGAGTATGTCATACAAGGGTAGGGGGAATGGAAAGTAAGCAAGGGTAAATGTACAGATGGAAGAGACCTGGATAGGAAGAAGTGGGATAAGTAGCATAGAGAACAAATAGCTGAAGTGCTTAAGCTGGGCAGGTAGTGCATATTGCTCAGTAAGAAGCTATGTATAGCAATTGCATTTATCTGCTAGTACAGAGTTCAACAATGATCTGAAGGAGTTAGGTCCAAATTGTTAGGTTATTTTAAGGGAGTCTTGAATGGTGTTCCACATGGTGGGAATGGAGTAACTAAAGGACACAGTGCCAAAATGGGTCCTAATTCTGGGAGTATAACGTCTAATAGAGCCATGACACCTTAGCAAGTAGGAGCAAGTGGCGATTTTAATGAGGTCAGAGATATAAGGTGGTAGTTTCATAGTAAGGGCTCTATAGGCTCAAAGTGAAGCATTGCAGTATCACCAGTTAGGGATACCTAGCCTAGTTGCTCATAAAGTGCACAATGGTGGGTATTAGGGGCAGCATTGAAAACAAATCTTATTGCTCTATGGTAAAGAGTATCAAGTTTTGTAAGAGCTGATTTGGTACCATGTCAATATAAAATGTCTGCATAGTCTATAAGGGGCATAAAAGTGGTAGTGACAAGCCTCAGTTTTGCTTCATAAGTTAGTAATCTTCTGATCCTAAAGAAGATTCCTAGTCTCTGCTTAGGTTTTTTTGTGAGTCCTTCAATATGAACTGAAAAGGAGAGCCTGTAGTCCAGCCAGAAGCCTAGATATTTGAATTTGTCAACCGTCTCAATAGTTTCACCCAAGGTGGTTGAAATTTGTAAGTTTGGGTGGAAGAATTTTTGTTGTCGAGATATCTTGGGGTGAGAGGAGCATTACCTTAGTCTTCTTGGTATTAAGTAATAATTGTAAGTGAGTGAGGTTATGCTGCAAATGATTAAATTTCTTTTGAAGTTCACAGCAAGTAGCCTCCAATGTAGGTTTAGCAACATAGATAACCGTATTGTCAGCGAATAAGTGGACACTAGCGTTCCGGACACTTCGGTCTATGTTATTAATGTAGATTTCAAAAAGAAGTGGTCTGAGAATAGATCCTTGAGGAACACCTCTTAGAAGGGTTTTAGGTTGGGAGAGCTCACCTTGTGCAGCTATATGTTGCCGACTGCCCGTGAAGTAACGGGTGAGCCAATTATGAGCAGAACTGTCAATACCAAGGTTGTTTAGCAAGGTTAGAAGCAGGCTATGATCTACAGTATCAAACACTTTACTTAGATCCAAGAAAAGTGCTCAAATGGAACTTTTTGAGGCTAGGGCTATCTGCCAGTCATTAGTGACCTTAGCCAAGGCAGACACTGTACTATGTTTTTGCCGAAAACCAAATTGAAGGGGGTTGAGAAGTTTGGCATTTTCTAAATAATCTCTGAGCTGAGTATTAACTATTTTTTCCAGTAGTTTAGATAGTGTAGGAAGCAAGGAGATAGGGCAGTAATTATTTAGGTCAGAGCAGTCTCCGGATTTAAATAAGGGGATAACATGTGCTACCTTCCAGGCTGAAGGTAGCATACCCTGTGAAAGAAGAGAGAGAGAGAGAGAGATTAAAAAGATGTGTGATAGGTGGGACCAGGGAGTAATAACCAAGCTTCAAAAAGAATGGGTCAAGTCGATCAGCTCCTGCACTTTTTTTAGGATTTAAAGATTGAGGAAGGTCTTCCACCTGTTTTAGGGAGATGACACTGAAGGTAAATGTTGAAGCAGGGGGTGTAACATCCAGGCGCGGAGTAAAATCAGAGTTAGGTGCATTTTTGCTAATGGAAGAGGAGTCAAGGACCAGGCTTGCAGTGGCAAAATTATTATTTAGTTGTTCTAGAATGGATACCCTGTCATTGTAGGTAATTCCTTCGGAGCAGATTTTGGAGGGTAGGGCTGATGGAGGGCAGTGTCCCTCAACCTCTATTAGGACATACCAGAACTTAACTACATTGTTTTTTTGAGAAATCAAGTGCAGCTTGAAAATATTTCTCCTTTTCTGTTCTTACCAACTTAGTGCAGTTATTCCTGGCTGTTCTGAAAGCAGTCCAATCTGAAGGTAATTTTGTTTTCCATGCTTTCTTCCATAGCATGTCCCTAGAGTGCAAGGCAGATTATAAGGCAGGTGTAAACCACAGGTAAACCTTTTTTTTGAGCTCGAAGCTTTACCATAGGAACATGTTTGTCAATCATATTTAGCACTAGTGATTGGAATAAGGTGCAAGCTGCAGAAATCATTGGCTCCAGATAAAAATCTTGCCATCTGATCATATTCAAATCAGATAAAAAATCAGAGCTGTTGAATTTGTGGTGATTTTTCTTGGTAATGAAGTGGGAAGGAATCACTGGTTTAGGTATAAATGATGGCCCTGTGATCACTAGTATCATTATTGAATATGCCAACATGGGATATTTTATAAGGTTTATTGACCAGGAGTAGGTCAAGTAATGTGCTATGCTCAGGATTGTTGATATTAGGGTGAGTGGATTCCATGATTAATTGCAAGAGGCCAAGTTCATCACAAAGCTCTTTTAGTGAGTTTGAGGCATGTGAATGCCAGTTCATGCTAAATTCCCCTGTGATAATAGTTTCAGAGTTGTTGGTTAGAGACAGGTTATGAAGATGTAATATTTCAGTATCCCTAGAAAGAGGTCTATAGCAACCAATCTCACAGATCGATTCATTGGAGGGTAGCAACATTTTGACAGAGAGACTCTCAAATTGATGCGGTAACGAAAGGGAGTTTGTGACAGTGGCTGAGAATTTATTAGCAATATAAATTGCAACTCCCCTTCCCCTAGTGCTCCGATCTGTTCTGAACACATTGTATGAAGGAAGATTGATGGAAGAATCAGGAGTAGAGCTGCGAAGCAATGTCTCAGTAATCTCTAACATGCCAGGAGTTGTATGCAGGACCCAGGCCAGAAGCAGATTATGTTTTTTCAGCAAGCTGCATATATTAATATGCAGGAGTGAAATCTCTTTAAGCAGGGGGAGGTCAGTAGGAGAAGCAATAGAGGCACAAGGGTTAGGGTTTAACTCAATATTACCAGACAAAGTGGAAGAAGTAAGAAGAGTTTTTTAAGTTCATTAAATAGAAATTTAAGCAGTTGTAGTTTGCTCCAATGTAAGGAAGTAGTAAACAGAGGTGTATCTGTAAGGAAGTTTTTAATGCATAATGTGTAAATTATTATGCAAGGGTGTAGGCAGAGAGGTTTATTAACATAGTGAGAGGGTTTAGGAAATTGAAAAGGGTTGGAGTGCTCACGGCAATTAGTGGCTATAATTCCCCATCACTCTATAAATAACATCGTTAGATTTATAGTGTTAGATGAAAGGCAGGGTTCACAGCTGAAGACTGAAGAAGTAGTAGGCTTAATGATAGTTTGCACACATGCTGTAGCCCTATGGTCACTCAGGTCATTTTGGAAGACAGCTGCATACATGAATTTGTGTGGCTTGTTTACTAATACTACATCCAGCAGGATACTATTTTGAGGGTTTTTTTAAGTTGGGAAGTGTGGGTTCTTGTATAATTTGTGAGAAGTCGTGGGTATCTCATGAATCTTTTAGTGGCTTTGAACAGGGAGAAAGACAGTCAGGTTGAGGTCACGCAGAATAATCGATTCGGAAATGGATGCTTCCAGTAACTTTGTTAGGTGGTATGGTATCTGGAGACCTCAAGAAGGGGGTCTGTAGCAGCCCATGATTAGGACGGACTCATCAGAGGTTAGTGTTAGCTTCAGATTTAACCTCTCAAATTCTTTATGAACTGTGGTGGAGACAATCAAGGAGACTATAAGTTTGTCCACACCACTACATAAATAGTGACTTCCCCACCTCTGGCTAGTCTGTCAGTTCTGTACACGTTGTAAGAGGGTATGTTAATGGCAGCATCAGATGTTTCACTTTTTAGCCAAGACTCTGAAATAATGAAGATGTCAGGCTTCGTGTTACAGACCCAAGCCTAGATGTAGACGAATTTTTTTAGCAGACTGCTTGCATTCATATGGAGGAAACTTAGTCCTTTTAAGAGTAAGAGATCTGAAGGGGCACTGATCTGCATGGGAGGACCAGAGTTAAGTTCTATATTCCCCAAGCAGAATAGTAACAGTAGTAACAGCTTTTTAAGCCCATTTAGTAAGGATCTTTTAGTAAGGTGCAGCCCCCTTTTATGAGAGTAGGATACCAAAGTAGGAGATCCGGTAAAGTCTTGATGGTGAGAGATAACAGAGGCATAGGTAGCCACTCGGCCAGGAATAGTCAGTGAAGGTGCAGAGAAGAGGTTTTGATGATAGTTTAAGTTATGTAGTCTGCAGTACTGGAAATCAGTATTAGTGAAGTAGTGTGAGGCTAAGGAGGGTAGGACAGTATACTGGAGATAATTGGGTGCATGGGCTAGGGGAGGATAATCTGTGGGAAGGAAGACAAGGGCCATGAGTACCCAAAGAAGTGGAGTACAGTATGATTGGATGGCCTTTAGTGTCATTTTTGCCAGGAAACAAGTCAGTAGGAACAGTGTAGGAAGGCAGACCCTTCTAGGTTTTGCTGTCACTTATTAGAGACAATTTTAAGTGAACCAATAAACACTGGGGGGGGCCAAGAGGAGGGGCTTAAGTGTATTTAATTAAAGTAGGAGGTGGGGGAGGATGGGAGGCTGAATTTAGCAGACAAATTGGAAGGCAGGAGAGCAGTCACTGTGCAGCCCTGAATTACAGCCAGCACAATATCTCTTTAGTCTGTCTTAACCAATTGGGATGTTCCGTGAAATGGAGGCATCACTTTCAAAAGATGGTGAGCACCATACCTTGCTTGCTAGCATTTGGGAGCAGGCAGCAGAGCCTTCTCGGGAGTTTTTCAAATCGTATTTGAGGTTTGAGATTGAAGGGTGATATAGCCCAAAGGGCTGGCTCGAACCCCTAGGGAGAGAGAAAAAAAACAGGATTTTAAAGTCAGGTGGGGGGGGGGGCGAAGGCATCAAGACAATGGGGATGCAGATGTAGAGGGGATGATGAGGCAAAGAAGAGTAAAAAAAAATAGAAGTGGAGGAGGGCAGGACAAGGGGTGGTGCAACCAGCCATTATAGAGCAATGTACTTGGCCCAAGGGATTAGCAGAGGTTTGGCCCAGCAATGCGGTCCCAATGGGGCAGGACAAAACAGTAGCAGGGGCTCTAAGGCTTAGCAATCCCACCCCTTGGCAAACAATTCCCCACACAGTAAAATGCACAATTCCCACACAGTAGAATGCACAATTCCCACTCAGGTTCCCTACATAAATTCAACAAAGCAACCTCACAATTCCCCGAGCAGAGTCAAACAAGTCCCAGTTTCCTCAGAGTTCAAAAGGCACTCTCTTCTGCCCGAATTTCACTGAGAAAAAAGATGGCAAGCACTGTACCTTGCTTGCTAGGGTTTGGAAGTGGGTAGCACAGCATCTTGGGAGTTTTTTAAACCACGTTTGTGGTTTGAAATTGAAGGATGATGTAGCCCGTAGGGCTGGCTCATACCCCTTGCTTGCTAGGGTTCGGGAACAGACGGCAGAGCCTTCTTGGGAGTTTTTCAAACCATGTTTGTGGTTTGAAATTGAAGGATGATGTAGCCCAAAGGGCTGGCTCAAACCTCAAACTTCTGAAAGAAAGAATTGTAGAGTTCCTTGAGGTCAGTGGGGCACAGGACCCAAAGCAGCATGGATTCACAGCAGGAAGGTCATGTCAGATGAAGCTAATAGATTTTTTTGACTGGGTTACCAAAGTAGTAGACCAGGGAGGGGCTATGGATATGGCCTACCTAGACTTTAGCAAGGCATTTGACACAGTCACACACAAAAGATTAATAAACAAATTTGCCAGCCTGGCAGTAGGTCCCAGGATGGTAGTCTGGGCAAAACATTGGCTGGACAACAGGACACAGAGGATAATAGTAAATGGAGTCCACTCCAAAGAAAGGAGGGTTACTAGTGGGGTACCACAGGGTTCAGTACTGGGTCTGGTCCTTTTTAATGTCTTTATAAGTGACATTGCAGAGGGACTAGAAGGAAAAGTATGCCTCTTTGCAGATGACACAATGATCTGCAGCAGGGTTGATACACAAGGTGGGGTGGAAAGGATGAGAAGGGACTTGGCAAGGTTGGAGGAATGGTCAAGCATATGGCAGCTTAGACTGAATGCAAAGAAGTACAAAGTAAAGCACCTGGGAAACAAAAACCCAGGAGAAGAGTACGCAATGGGGGGAGGTACTAACAACAACAACAAAATGGAAAGAGACCTGGGGGTAGTCATATCAGATGATCTAAAGTTAAGCAAGCAATGTGAGAAGGCAGTAAGGAGGTTTGGGGGATACTGGGACGTACAGGGAGAGGCATCACCAGTAGAAAACAGGAAGTTGTTATCCCTCTGTACAGACAGCTGGTGAGACCCCATCTGGAGTACTGTGTGCAGTTCTGGAGACCCAATGTAAGGAAGTATTTTTTCACAGACAGGGTTGTGGATGCATGGAACGGCCTTCCGGAGGAGGTTGTGGAGTCAAAAACAGTGGTTGAATTCAAGCATGCATGGGACAGCCATAGGGCAATTCTAGGGGTTGGGGGTAGAAAGAAGTAGGCTGCTGGTTAATTAGGATCTGCAGCTTATCCATTAGGTAGGGAAATAGGCGGACTGGGTGGGCCAAGCGGCCCTTATCTGCTGTCAAATTCTATGTTTCTGTTTCTATCCAATAGGTAGGGAAATGGGCAGCCTGAGGGGGCCAAGCAGCCCTTATCTGCCATCAAAGTCTATGTTTCTGTGTTTCTATGTTGTTTTCCTCTGGAGTACTCTGTCATGTCGCCACTCCTGTCCTGATATAGAGAGGAGATCAAAATGTCTTACTAGTCTCAGCAAGTGGTGGGGAGAGGGTGGCTGGACTGGTCAAGTACAGTCATTATTGACTGTTGTTGCATTTCACATCAAAGGCTACATGAGATGGCTTGAGTTAGATTTTTTTTTTGTGTTGTTGTTATAAAAGTGGAGGCCAGTGCCACCCACTGGGACTAATAAAGGATGACATCAGAGGTCACTGACTTTATGTTTAAGAGGGGCAGCCACATATTTCTCAGTGGGGAGTGACAGTTTGATTTATGACTCTCTTGTGAAGCAGCCTGGACCATTAATTAAGTGACCGCTTAGAGTCACCACAACAGTAAGTGGAAAGAACTGTCTCAAAACCAGATTGTTAGTGAATTCAGGCACTTAGAGCACACAGACTGATAGCTAGTGAGAGCATATCTCTGAGAACTTCAACAGTATGAAGTAAAGGAAGATGTTTATCTTGACTTTTTTATCAGTATTTTGTGTTCTTAGGCCCCTTACCAAACACCTTCTGAATGGACAACCCCCACCCAGTGTCACACCTACCCGACCTGGGACTCACTCTTTTATCTTCATGACAGGGTGTCCTTGGTTGATGGTGTGGAGTTGGGAATCCTGTCTTCACCCTGTGGCCGGGGGGGGGTCCTCTGATTTCTTTCCATGTTGCCCCTGCAGCCATACACGTGCAGTGGGGTAATGGGTGAGCTCCGTCTCCACAGAGGCATCCTCAAACACCTGTGTTAGCTGCCTATGTGTGTGTCTGAAGCTGCGCTGCCACCTGGACATCTGCAGATGTTAGTCAAACAGCAGGTCACACAATCCTCCCTCCCTCAGCCAGCCCCCAAATGACCCAACTCCATTCACGAACTCAGGTCGCTGGTGTGGCAGGAGGTAAGGCACCTAATGCCTCAGCCCTCCACGCCATGGGGCCAGCTCCATCTTGACTCTTAATAGCTGATCTGAGCAGCTGCAACTTCATTAGTTTTCTCTCACACCTCGGTGGAAGGGGGGTGCCACTCCACAGCCGGTGGTGCTGGGGTTGCACTTCCCCACAAATAACAAGGTAGTATTTCAGGGTTACACTATATATAACATCAACATACTGAAATGCTGCTTGGATCATCTGAACAACAAACAAACACAGAAACATAGAAACTGTCCATGGAAAAAGACTGTTTGGCCCATCTAGTTTGCTCTCTATTTTCCCCACCCATTTCTACACCCTGGACCCTATTTGGTCACAGGTGTCCCTCCTTCCTCCTTTCATCTACCTATTTAATGGACTGCAGGGATGGCACCTGTACAGCCTTTTATCTGTTGTGGTGTGTGAGTATATTGTATCAATAAATTGTAGTTTTTCTCACACATTTCACTGTGTTTAATAATTATATTTTGACTTTGGGGGGTGAGTTGTGAGGCTTCCTTGTTCTCATTCTGCCCTATTTTCCCTGCCTATTTCTACATACTGAACCCTATTAGGTCACAGGTGTCCCTTCCTCCTCCATTTCCTGTACCCATTTTGCCCATGTACCTATCCCACACATGCTTGATGCTCCTCACTGTGTTCACCCCCTCCACCTCTTCTGGAAGGATGTTCCAGGCATCCACCACACTTTCTGTAAAGAAGTACAGTATTTCTCTCACATCTCTCTTAAACTCACACCCCCCAGCTTCATTGCATGCCCGTGTTTTTGTATTCCTCTTCCACTGAAAGAGACTCCCCTCCTGCACCTTGATCACCCCCATAAGATACTTACAGGTGTCAGTCATGTCCTTTCTCACTAGTAGAGATGCAGCAAAGTTTACTTTGCAACTAGGGTTTAACACAAAGAAGTACAAGATCATGCACGTAGGGAAGAGAAACCCTGAAGCCATCTATAGGTTGGGAGGGGAGTTGCTGGCAATCACAAGGGAAGAAAGAGACTTGGGCATCATCATCACAAATGAACTGAAATCATCCAAGCAGACCACTAAAGCAGTAGGTAAAGCTAGAGGGATGTTGGGGTGTATTAGTAGGGCTATCACAAGTCATAAGAGGGAAGTAATAATCCCTCTTTACAAGACACTGGTTAGGCCCCATCTGGAATACTGCATGCAGTACTGAAGGCCGCACCTTCACAAAGACATTAACAAAATGGATTCAGTCCAGAGAAGGGCAAACAAAATGGTGCAGGGACTGCATCAGAAAACATATTAGGACAGACTAACGGAGCTCAATATGTATATCCTAGAGCAAAGGAGGGAAAGAGGTGATATGATCGAAACATTCAAACACCTTAAGGGCATTAATAAGGTGAAAGAGTCTAACATACTTCAATATAAGAAAAATAGCAGGACAAGAGGACACAGCATGAGATTAGAGGGAGGCCAATTAAGGGGTAATGTGAGGAAGTTCTTTTTCACAGAAAGGGTAGTGGATGCATGGAACGGCCTACCTCAGAAAGTGGTGGCTGTGAATACAGTGCAGGGCTTCAAACAGGCATGGAATAGGCATAAGGGAGCAATACAGATGAGTATGACTAGATAGGCCATTGACAGAGTAAAGGCTGATGGCACATTCATAAGGTAGAAATGGGCAGACTGGATGTGCCTTGCGGTCCTTATCTGCCATCATCTTCTGTGTTTCTATGTTTCTGTCTTAATTCGCATGCGAAGTGAACACGAAGTCACCCACTTTGAGTTTGGCTAAGTTTCACATAGTTTTGCTCCGATGACCAGGGCCACTGGAAAATTGTGGAAAATTTTACCCAAAAATGCGGGGATTTTCTTGCAAAAATTGTGGAAAAATTGCGGGGGTTCACTATACATCCCCACTGCCCCCTAATAAATATTCTATAGTTTGCTGCAGCATGTATTGATCACATAAATTGTTAGATAAATGTATTGCCACTTGTAAATGCTTTTAATATGAAGAAAGATGTGTGTTTTGAAATGCGTAAAACTAATCATTATGTAGCATATCTTCAAAAATCAAGACATCTAAGTCATGCAGTACTAACTAGATTTTATTCAGTAATTTACAGTTAGTCTGTACTGAATACATCCTGAAACAACATATTTTGCCAGTTTCTAGATGTTAAATAATGAAGCCTGTTTAAACTACTTGCTTTGGTGCAAGAAAAAATAAACAGATAACCAGGGTGCCTAATAGAGGTCTAGTAAGAAAATATTTATTCGGTTAAAATGATTACGTTCTTAATCAGCACTGTAAGTGCATTTTAAAATCACATGATAAAAGTATCAAATCATACCAATAGCTTTTCATTACATCATACAATAGTTTTTAATACATTGTACTTTTGTTCTACTCAGTTTGCAGGGATTTTACTTAGGTTGCAATTATTTTGTCTATTTGAAGGTAACTGTTTAACTATACTTAACCTGTTTAGCATGTTTTCAGAAATGTTTGCTTTTTGTAGGGCACGCATCAGTAGGTGCGTCCCTCATTCCCCAATCAGCCTACATGCCGGTGCCACACCATGCATACATAATGGGGTGAGCACATCTAAGCAAAAGGTCTGCTGCAATCTGAGCAAAGCTCGTCATACAGGTCCTTGCTTGCCGTATGCCGCTGCCATTATGAGCATGGTCGGCAAGCCGGTAGCCACCTTCATGTCTGCCGACATCGGGGTGCCCAATCCTCTGTCGGTAACCTCTCGCTGTGTTTAGGTGGGCCGACGGGGAGCCCACTCCCTGCCGGGCATACCCCCCAAATGTTGAAAGCTGAGGGGTGCCCAATCCCCTCGGCTCGCAGCCCCGCCCGCTGTCTTTGTGCACCAATGGGAGCCCACCTCGGCAGCATACTCTCAATTGTTGAATGCTGAGGGGGTGCTCACTTACCCCATCGGCTACTGACACCCCAAAAACAGTTAGGTGGCATGCTGGGAGCCCACCCCAGCGTGCCAAATGCCCTGCAAATGAAAACTGTCCCGCGATGGTTTTCCTTTTTTAGCCCTGTAAAACGAAAACTGTCCCTCGTAGTCTCGATGCCCCCTCCACCCCAGCACTCACCCACTGGCGCTAGTTCCTCCCATCACCGCTCTCACCCTATACTTACCTCCGGAGTCTGGTACGATCTTCTGTGGACTGGGAACACGCTCTGCGCTTCAAAGCTGACTGCGAACTGAGGAAATGCCGGTAAGCTGTATAATGGAATGAATAGGGTTTTTTCAACTTTGCTGCATATCTCAGGCATTTCTTGGAATTTTGGCACCAAATTTTCAACATGGGGTTTTGGGGCCCCTCCTCATGAATTCTATCACTGTCATGGCATTATTCGGCCCGGAAAGGTGATTTCGCAGTCACTGCGCATGAATCACCTTTCGACTCATTAACAAATGACAGTGCCAGTGTTCATGAGGTGGCCTCTCAAAAATCCTATGTTCCAAATTTGGTGGAAAAAATCCAACAAATGCCTGTTTTACGAGTGTGCGTTGCGCAGTTGCTATGCAGGCTCGTAACTTCGTGCATTTGCAATATTTTAATGCCGGATTTCCAGCATTGGCGTTTTTGTACACCTCCTTGTGAACAGTACAGCTGTCATTTTCCGCATCCTGCCCGAAATGTGTTTCCGCACTTCTGGCGCACAATAGCGCAGTCACTTTGGGAAATCAGTGTTTGGGCCAGATTATGAAAATTACAGTGACACAGTTCATGAGCAAAGGTCCTAAAATGCCTATGTTGAAAATTTGGTGCTGATACTCCATAAAATGATTGTGTTACGATCGTGCATTGGCAGCTTGCACACACGCTCGTACCGTCGTGCATTTGTGATATTTTCACTCTGGATTTTCACCCTTGCCATTTTACCACATCTCTTGATGAACAGTACAGCTGTCATTTCACATATCCTGCCTAAAATGTGTTTTCGCACTTCCGACACAGAATAGCATGGTCACTGTGCGAAATCACTTCTTGGGACACTTTGAGGAAATAACAGTGACACTGTACGTGAGCAGAGGTGCTAAAATGCCTATGTTGAAAATGTGGTGCCGAACGCCCATAAAATGGCAGTGTTGCAAGTGTGCATTGCATATTTCCCATGCAACCTTGTAACTCTGCAAATTTGGTATATTTACATGCCACATTTTCAACACAGGCATTTTTTTACACCTCCTTATGAACTGTGCAGCTGTCATTTTTCACATCCTGCCCGGCATGTTTTCCCGCACTGCACTATCAAACACCCAAAGCAACACCCTAATGCCTGTCACTCTCTGCAGGGTGGGGGTGGGTTGGCATCAGTTCAATACTTGACTGCCATTCCTATGCTGCATCTCTTTAACTCCTGCACTGCCAATGGCAGCAAGCCAACATTTGGCATTGACAAATGCTTGTTCCATCTTGCCTTGTGTGTGCTCCATTGTGCTTCTTTGTCCTGGTAAGGTGCACCCTTAATTTTCCTTTTGCCGCCATTCTGATTCAGTCACAAGAGTGCAATATTTGGTAAAGCCTATCCTTTGTGTGTGTTTAGTATCAGTCTGTCTTTTACTTTTTCCTACTGCATTTTGCTAACTGTGCTACCTCTGTTTTTTGTTTTGAACTTGTATACTTTACTCTCTCTCAATCTGTGTCTCTCTCTCTCTTTTTCTGTTTTTTTTTCTTTGTCAGATCTTCTCTTCTGGCTGTTATGGATCATCTGGCTGAATATTGTGGACCAAGGACACATGGCGGTTCATATGTGACAATCCTAAATAGAGCAATTTTTGGGATGCAAGTCCACCAACAACCAAACGTGGAGGTGGAGGTGCAGCAGGAACATGAGCAGCAACAGCAACAGCAGGAGCAGCAGCACTTTGGAGCCCCCTCTGTGGTTCCATGCCCACAATGTGAACCATCTGCTCCACCAAGACAAGAGGCAGAGACATCAGATGTGTGAAAGCAATGCCAGACTCGGGGCCTTGGGAAGACCTCCCCTATGTGGGCATATTTTCATTGTGACCCCAATGAGTGAAGAGTGGCTAACTGCACCATGTGCCACAAGGTGGTCCATAGGTAGAAGAGTGGCAGCTGTATTGGCAATGGGGGGGGGGCAGTGGACACACCTAGCCATGCACCACCATGCAGAATGGCAGGAGGCACTACAGCGGCTGCTACATTAGCAGCATCAAGCAGAAAACAGAAACTGCAATCTGCAGTTGCCCCCTGCTGTAGAAATACTGCCAGTAGTTGCTTCAGTGGCACCACTACCAGTAGTAGCAGTAGCAGCACCAACACCATCACCAGTAGTAGCAGCAGCACCACCACTTACAGCAGGCAATGATCAGGAGTCGTCAATGCACTGGAAAATTGTTGAGCTGCAACACATGGACATGAAGCTCCAACAGACTGTTACTTAGGTCTGTGATAATCAGGACCATGAGACTGCCATTTTGACTGCGATCCGGGACCATCTTTGTGGTGGTGATAGAGGTGCCACTGACTAAATATGTTGCACTGTTCGAACTTCGTACTCTGTTCTCTACCCCCGTGTCATCTTTTCTTTCATCTTATCTTCCTTTAATACCTATTGCCTTTTCCAAAAAAACAAACAAAAAAAATATAAAAAGTATATAAAGAAATGACACAAAAAAATCTGTGCTATCCTTCCTTGATCCTTCCTCACTTTATTTGTTTCATCCTGCTGTATGCTCCTTGTCTTACTTTCCTTTTTCTATCCACAAATGTCAAGTATTGGTCCCATTACAGAAAGGCTTACATGCTGCCCAAACTGCTGCTACTACTGCTATGCTGATGCACTGGTGTGCAAGTAAGAAGAGAATTCCAGAATAATACAAAATGAACATCTTTTGTGTCAGCATTGAAACATAAGTCTGTTCTTATTGATGTACCCTTCTATCCACAGATGTCAAGTATTGGTCCCGTTACAGAAAGGCTTACATGCTGCTCATACTGCTGCTGCTGCTGTGCTGATGCACTGGTGTGCAAGTAAGAAGAGAATTCCCGAAGAATAAAACATGAACTTCTTTTCTGAGCATTGAAACATAAGTGTTTTCATATCGATGTCTCCTCCTGCTAGCCTCAAATGGCAAGTAGTGGCCCATTACAGAAATACTTACATGCTACCAGATAAAGCTGCTGCTGCTGCACTGGTATGCAAGTAAAAAAATAATTCCAGAAGATTCAAGCATCAGCATCTTTCCTACTGCTGTTGAAATGTCAAAAAGAACTAGCTATGAAGTACATTTGAGTCTCTCCTGTTAATAAAGTCTTGACATCACATACACTACTACAGAGTAAAAAGAAATACAAGTTGACGTGCTGGTTTTACTTGGTGATCTTGGTTCAGTGACTGCAGCGCCTGATGATTTTGATATTGTGGAGTGAGAACATACTGTGCTGATTCTGTTTGCTGCTGTGGTCTTGGTGACTGAGAGATGGTGTATGTTGGAGCTGGACTCTTACACACAGACTAACAGCTGTCAGTACTTTTTGCCAGTGTAATATGGTTATGTTGGATTGTGGACATGTGGGTTCTACTAACAGACACCAGTCATAGAGTTCAGTGCATAAAAAATGCTTTTTTCAGCATTTATCATTTTATTTTCAAAAATGATAGAAAAACAGAAAATGTTCAGATATTTACAGAAAAGAAATAGAACACGGTGTTAAATCTGGCACACCAAAAGCAAATACAAAATCAAATAATCAGGCAACTCTTCTTCTAAACTTCTTGCTCTTCTCTGTACATACAATATCTTCCAGAAAAATAATTCTTCAATGTGTAACCACTCACATCTCCCCACTCCTTGCTGGTCAGAAGATAATGACCAACCTCCAATTTCTTCTAACACAATAACCCTTGGTGGGAAGGTTTCATAGTGTTTTCTAATAACCTCATCAGCATGTGACCTTCCAATTAGTACTAGAAACCTTATTCTACTGTTAGGAGAAGGTTCACCATGATATGACTTCCTTTAATAAAAAGTCACTTTCATCCCTGCTACCTACATAACAAGATTAAACACAAAAGTATTTTCATTCATCTAAAATAACCTTTATTAGGTGCATGGGCATTATCAGGGGCTTTTCTAAGCTCCTTCCTTATCCGTGACATCACCATGTCCCTCCCATATAAACAGCCATTTGTTGGGCTGCCATGCCTATAGAAGGACCTTCCAAAATTAACCAGGGCTACTTCAGGTAAAGAACAGATGTATAATATCTTTCAGCTTTCAGAGATCTCCAGCCTTCCCAAATATAAACAGATTAGGGGTGTGCTCCCTATCTATTTATTTACTGTGCAAAGTAGGAGAGTCCCTAACAGTACTGAAACCTGTTGTAACATTTTAACAGTGCACATTTTAAGTCACTCCATATTTTAGGAAGACAGGTCTATTTCTCTTACTTAAGCAGTCCTAAACAGTTCTATACAGCCTAGAACACATTTCCTGCTTGCTAGCACTGTTTTCATGGGTATTCTATAATTATCTTGTAACTCGATGTCTTTCCTTTTCAGCCATTGGCAACTATTTTATATCGGACTCACTGAAACAACTCCCTCTCTTATAGGGGCTGCCGTTAACAAAATAACCAGATTTCCCCACTGGTTAGCACTACAGGACACTTCAAAAGCCTGCATAATTATTTTACAATTCATTTTGTACCTTTTTTGGCTGATTGTATCATTTATTGTGATGCTCCCATTCTGCACTAGCGAGCAGCTGCAGGTAGAGTGTACTGCTCCCATAGCAACAGCCGCCTCGCTCCGTGCATCAGCTTTCAGGACCGCGCTTGCTTTTAAACACTTTTTAGCAAGTGGTCCACTTCTCCATAGCTCTACAGCTCTAACTATTCCTTCACGAATGTGCACACACCTCCTTAACAAATGTGCGATTGTGCACATATCCTCTGCTTAGCGAGCGGCTCAATTCAATAGCACTATACATACGAGATGCATTTTATAAAAAAAGGAAAACTATTAATCCTGCAATTTTTTAAACATGTGGCGAATTCCCACAGGAGAGTTTATTGAATGGGCAGTCTATTTAGAACTCACATAAAGAATCTTAAAGGGATAGTACAGGGAAAGAAAAATGTCAGGTTGGCCACCCTGGCATGAAAGTTTAAGAACAGTTAGAAAAAGAATCCAGAAAGTGAGAATAGAGTGAAAAAGAAATATTATGCTGAGTTTCTTGGGAATGTTTTATATCTCATACTGCCACATGGATTTACAATGGATTTACAAGTAAATGTTCAATTATTCTGTGCAGGTTTCACTTAAGTTGTGTATTTTTTTTCTTTTAGGGCCTCATTGTGGATTTGTGGAGATTTGTTCGAATAAAACTTCACATTAGGATTGCATATTACAATGTTAAGGTAAGTATTTGTGCTGTTTAATTTTTTTTTCATGGGTTTCTTGTCATGGTCATGGTTGGCCGGGCCTGGTGCAATATAAGGTAAGTACATTTTTCATCTTCTTTTTGGTGGGTTTGGGGCTGGGAGTGAGGGCTTTAATTGAAACTTGGGCAGATTAAAAAGTTAAGGTTTTCTGTTCCTCTTGCTATCATTTCAGGTACTTGTCAGAAAACTTCCCAGTAGAAATCTCTGTACTTGCAGCAGTTACTACCTTTCTCTTCTACAGCTTAGTACTACCACATCCACAACTTAGTTCACGAGTTGACGACCAGACTTAACAGTGCTAGGCCCTGATGAACCTGCCTTGTTATCATCATCCCAACTTCCAATGTTAACATTTGGAGTCACACAGGTAATAGTGTTATAGTGTGTGGTGGAAAGTTGTATTCAGGTGAAATCCATCATTTGCTAGTCATGTTGTACCATTGTTGTGATGTCAAGAGGTTGTTGTACCTGCTTGAGTATGTCACAATGATGGTACAACAAGATCAAACGTCATCTCATGCTGTCGTTTCCTTCTCTACTCGCTGCTCCAACAGTCCAATAACTGCCATCACCGAAGTGCCAGGATAGCTGCAACAAGCCAAAAAGAGCCAGAGAGACATGTCACACTCCCAGGTATATACATTTATGAGAGGTGAGTTCTGGGGCCCTTATTTTAAAACTTAAATAAGCCAGTATTGAGCGGTGCTTGATCGAGGGTGGGGCTGGGGGTAGGAGGTCTGAAACAGCCACGCAATGCTGAGGAGAAGCAGATTTTAAAATAAATACAGTGTGTGCGACCAGGATGGAATGGCACTTGATGGGGGGGAGATGTAACCTAAAAGGAAAAAAAAAATCAGAGGCTATAAGGAACAGGATGGAATGGTGATGGTGGCTTCCTGACATCGCGGTGGACTGCCGAAGAAGCGACCACAAATCTATTTACTGTTGCCCATACACTATACAAGACAATGGATGGGCAACAGTAAACAACAACACTGCCATTCACTTCTCTAGGTTGTATGACCACCAAAAACCTCTCGAGCTTCGGTCTCGAGGTTTACATGGTTGTCATGACAACCTCTAGACGTGAACAACAGTGTTGTTGTTCACTGTTGCCCATCCATTAATCCTCTATCTTGGCAGCAGTGGCACAGCAAGAAATTGTTTTCTTTGCCCATCTGTTGGTGGGCATTTTTTAAGATTACACAGACAGTCAACAAGAAAAGAAACACGTGTAACACAAAAAGTAAATTTGTCCGGTCTTATGTGTTGCTGTAACAAATTTGTGAGAACAATGACAAAAACACTGCACTATGTACTTTTTTTATTATGTCTATTTATATTACTTTAAATGCTATAATATGCACTCAGAGTGTTCATGGTACTATTGTGAGACACACAATAGTGGTACAGTGATAGCAATTTCAGCAGGCTTAACAGACAGAATAAACAGCAACGTTATATTTCTTCAGTTTTGGTCGATGGGAAGCCAAAAAACAACAGCAATGACTTCAAGATGGAGCCGCACAGGCACAAGAAGATACCAGACCTTAACAAGTCTTCAGAAATCCTGAAGTCAAAAAACAATACCTTATTTTACCGGGGGGGTGGTGGATTACAGCAGTACCTAGACAGTCAAAGAAACAGGGAAAAGTAACGCAGACAGGATAAAAAATTCACAGTACTGCTATTACGGTGGCCCAATAAAATGCATATGATTTGACAGCAAGCACACAGACTAAAGATTATGTGCAGAAACTGTAACTGTTCAGTAAACTACAACACAGTCTTTTAAACAGACTGAAAAAATGCCCAGCAAACAGCAAAACCTGATAAAAAAGTAATACAAGTATTACCGTGTGTACCTAAACATAAAAATGCTAAACCACTAGCCAACAACACTTGGAAAGATTGCCTTTATCACTGTGGTCTGTGAATCTCCCTCCTACACCACAGATCCGCCCCTCCCCCGAAGCACACTTCTGCACTGTTAGTACAGACAGTAAATGTACTAAATTAAGAAAGATGCAATATTCACACCAAATAAATGCGCGACGATATAAACACACAAGGGTTTACTACACTTGATGTACTAAATTCTGACACACTATTTGGATGCAGCAATGCTTTTTTGAAGGTGTTTTCATGGCTTAATTCTCATAGCTCTGGGACCAAACTGTCTCCAGCTTTCCACTACACACACAATGCTGAACTGAGGCTATGCAAAACAATATAGAGCCCATGTGACCTGCCATTCCACAAATCACTGCAAAATGAGCCTTAACCAGCCCCATAAAAAGGCAAAGTAATGTGAAGTACATAGACAATAATGGGAACTTCGCGTTACTTCGGGATGTGTAGTTATTCACATCGCTTTGCGTAGTATTACATGAAATTCGGGTTATACATGTACTACTACAGGTAGCAAATTTAATGCACTTCACCCACCACTGCTCACTATCATCTCCTCCAGGGTGCACATGCTGAGGTCCCAGAACCTATCATCATATAGTTTCTTGTGCAACACCCACACCATTTAGGTAGCATTGCTCTGGACCACTTCCACACTGTCAACGTCCATACCAAGGTGTGGCCTCCAGAACTGGACACAGTACTCTGTGGGGTATTACTAGCATGTGATATGGTGGCAACACTACCTCCCTTCTCCTTTTAGAATTCCTCATCCCTACAGAACACGGCATCTGGCTAACCTGCATACTTCCTTGTCACACTGCCCTGCCACCTTGAGAGCATCAAATATGATTACCCAATGTCCCTCTCTTGCTTGGTGACTGTAAGTACCTCCCCCCATCTTATACAAAGCCTTGGGTTTCCCCTGCCCAGGTGCATGATTTTGCACTTTTTGACACTGAAACCCAGTTGCCACATTCTTGACAAGTAAGCTCGAGGAGGGTGTGAGAATTCAAAACAACAGGATCCCCCTGATGACGTACTAGGTGCACAAACCCGGTCAGGGTATAGCTCTTCTATGAGCCCTCCACTCTTATGGCAGTTTTGCTTTGTTTGTATTGATGAATTAATAAACTATTTTGTTATTTGCACCGAATATCGGCTGAGGAGTGCAGTCTATTGTTGGCTACATGTACATGCTCTGCAGGGTCACTGGCTGTGCCATCCCAGGCTGATGTAACTGCCCAGTATGACCTTGTCCATAATGCTGTTGCAATGCCTTGCAATGAAGCTGTCACTACCTCTGTGTGCCGCTGCTCCAGTGCAGCTGACTGCTTCATTACAGTGGTGAGGTGCTCTGTGGCCTCCATCTGCCCATATGTGCAGACATGTAGGCCATGCAGGGCCACCACAGTGTCAGCCAGCACTGCAGTATTGTCATGTGATCCACTCTGTATGGCACAGGTAGGCCACTCAGGTGGTCATCCAGGCACCGATGGTGTTCCTCCAGGCAAGATCTTATTGCCGGCAGCTCCTGTGTCTGCTCCATGTACCTGTCAACCACTATTTGGCAGTAGCTTTTGAAGTCTATTGGTGGAAACATCTGCTGGGGGAGATGATGGGCAGCCTCCTCCAGCATTGCCCCCAGGTCATCCACATATAGGGGGCTTAGGTCCTTGGCGATACTGTCCTGTATACTGTGGGTGTGGTTGTTGTCTCTGGCATACATGGTACTATCATCCACCTCTTATGCAGCTGTCATCAGGCCAAACAGCTCCCTAGCAGTGGGTGATTCCAAAAGTCTGGTCTCCAGCTCAGCCTCATCCTGCTTCACCTGCATACCCATGTTAGTTGGTGTGCTGCTGCTGTCATCGTCGTTATTCAGGACATCTGGTGCAGTGTCCAGCGTGGTGCCTGCCCCATCTGTGTCTGCTGTCACTGTATCCCCTGCTCTATTGTGGTATCTGTAGGGAGAGAACACATTATTAGTTGATGACCCCGACCCATGTCTACATATCCATGTATGTCGGTTGTTGCAGGTTTTTCTTCCCTGCCACTGTCCCCACCCTGCAGATTGCCACCACTGAGGGGCACTGATGAACATGACAGCTGCATCACTGTGTGATCTCTCCATGTCTGTCTGAACATCTATGCTGTCATACACCCTACATATCTATACTAGTCTTGACACCTCCACCTCACACAGTTTGGCATGTGACATGCATGTGCGTGCCCCCCCCCACTTGGGGTTAGCACAGTGTTACTGAGTCTGCATGCTAGGATCATCATATGTGCATCCCATGCAGTTTTGCCGTGGTCATGCTGTGGTGGATGCCACTGCTGTCCAACCTTCATGACTAAACAGCATGGCCACAGTCCAGTGACACACAGTGCCATGTGTTCTGCCACTGTGGTTGTGCAATGGAAGACCTATGTGCCAGGTACACTCTGAGGCCAACCAGCTTGTCTTCAGGGTATGAAGTTACACAGTGCAACACTGCAGCACAACACCTGCATTTTGTGTCAGCTATGCAGTGGCCACACTACCACTGTCTGGCTACCGACAGCAGGCACCACAGACATCCTGGTCATTGGACGGCATTTTCACAGTGCACAAAGCCCTCCCACTGGGCATACCATAAGGCTATGTCCCCTAAATGTAGTAATGCACAATGACCTGTGCTGCACTCACCTCCATGCTTCTGTGCCCCCCCCCACACATCCATGGCACACATGAACCACCATGATGCCAGTATCACCACTCTGTGGCTGTCCATGCTGTTGCACACCTTCATTGGCAGACCTACATGTATGGGCTGATATTACCTACACTATCTGTACATCCTCAGGTGTATTGTCAATGCTGCCTGCTGTTGCTGTATTGGCCACCAGGGGGTATCCGTTGGTATTCTGCTACATGTCTGAACACATCTATCCAAGGAATGGCTGCAACTCTACCTTCTGGCTAGTCCTTAGCCCATGCACATTTCCCATGCATTCATTTGTTATGCAGGGCCCATCACTGCACTGTCTATGGCCATTCCTGCATCCACATGTGGACATATGCCTGCATCATGGGTCCATGAGACAGTAGGCTTCGTACAGCCTGTGCTCCACAACATTCTGCAGGGCCACGTGCTACACATTCATGGATATTACACATTAACAGCCAGTTTCCATGCACTAATGCACATGGACATACATGTATCATGGCAGTACATCCTTTGCCACCACTCATACACTGCACAGCAGTTCAACACTGGCATGTGCCACTTCACCACATGCCAAGGTTGAACTTTAGTTGCACAGACAAAGGGCAACTTGTACATATGGACTACAGTGTACCCCTTGTGCATGGTCATTGTGACACATACCTGCCATGCCTCAAGGCTCAGTAGCAGTTGTGGACTGTTACCTGTCTGTTACACACAGACACACCAGTATGGCCATGCGGTGGCCCTCTCGGTACTGTTGCCCATTGTGTTCCACCTCCCCTTCTGCCGCTGTGACCTCAGACATACAAGTACCGGCTTGCCGCCAAAAGTTGTCCAGGATGGTGTGCCCCTCTATGGTGTGGCTACTGAGGTGTCCTAGCTGGTTAGGGTTCTCTCCTGGCTGCCACCACCACTGGTAGCCATCATGCTGCTCCTGTTATAGAAATATAGAAACATAGAATTTGACAGCAGATAAGGACCGCTTGGCCCATCCTGTCTGCCCATTTCCCTACCTAATGGATAAGCTGCAGATCCTAGTTAACCAGCAGCCTACTTCTTTCTACCCCACCCCCTAGAATTGCCTTATGACTGTCCCATGCATGCTTGAATTCAACCACTGTTTTTGACTCCACAACCTCCGGAAGGCCGCTCCATGCATCCACAACCATCTCTCTGAAAAATACCTCTTACATTACCTCTGAGCCACCCCTCTATCTTCAAATTGTGTCCCTTGTTCTTGCACACCTCTTTTTTGAAAGATGCTACCCTCTTGGACTTTGTTGATTCCCTTGAGGTACTTGAAAGTTTCTATCATGTCCCCCCTCTCCCTCCTTTCCTCGAGGCTATACAAATTAAGCTCCTTTAGTCTCTCTTCATATGTCTTCTGGTGCAGACCCTGCACCATTTTAGTAGCTTATTTTTTTTAGTTTCCTGGGAAAGAAGCCACTGAGTGTAGAGCAAGGAGAATGAATGACTCGGTAGCTTCAAAACACTCTACACAAGTCTTAGTGAGCATGGCTATATCAACACTCGATAATGCTTGCATCGAGTCTTCTCTGAGTAACTCATTCTCCTCTCTCTACACTTGGCAGCTTCTTTCCCAGGAAACTGAAAAAGTAAGCTGCAAGAACAAAGCTGAGATTTTTTTATACTGATCAGTGTTGTTTCTCTACAATTTGTACAATATTGTTTAGAAGACCGAACACCTCTTCTTATGCTTCAGTCAGCAGGAAAAGTGCAGGAAAGTGAAAGTTGTTTGAAACACTGTAATAACTGAATCTCCGGTTATTGAGGTGTCAAATGCTGTAATAACTGGATTTCGGGTTATTACGGCGTTTGATGACACTCATAATCAGGTTAATAAATAGGGTCACCAGTAATTATAATTGCATTAAATACAGGGATGTAACTGGTATAAACATTTCATATCCCCATTTTACAAAACAGTGCAATTAATAATGAAAAATGAAAATTAATTTTACATAAAGTGTTAAAATGTGAAAAACTGATTGGCTGTCTACATCAGGCATGTATACTACAGTGTCACCACTTTCTATCTTTAGGAGAGGCAGACATCATGTATTGAAATTCTTGCATTTCCTAAGTACTCATTTCATCAGTCCATTGATCGGAGGTATATAGAACTTTATCATACTGTATATCACCTATAATATGTGTCATAGCATATGCTAATTTCATTCCCCCTACATCTTTAAGGTGTATCTCATGGTGTACCAGCATGAAAGATATGAGAACAGAGTAAGTAACAAAAAAAAAGGTGAAGAAAAATGGAAAGCGACTGGAATGGAAAAAAATGATTTGGAAATGAATGTATAAAACAATATACAAAATAAATGTTGGAGCTGGTATCTGTAGCTACACAGTTTTTTGACATATTGTGTATCAGAGCACCACTTAACTTCAGAAAAAAGTCCCGGTCAAATGCTGAATTTAAACCAGGCCACACTTTGGCTGTGCGTTTATATCCAACATGTCTCCATGAGTTGCAGTTTGTCTTATTCTCCCCAGTGACAAGCGGAATAACCCTCTCTATACACAAAAACTACTGTAATTGCATGAGTACTCACTGTCTATTTTACATCATATGTCTGGCAATCACATATTCCTCATTGTCACTATGCAAAGTATGAACATGTTCTGCTACCTAGATCTTATTTGTTTTTTAGGTTTGCCCATGAAAAAGCTACCCCACGTACAATTACTGTAGCAGCATATATGACCGCACTTGTGTCACATGTGATAAATCCAGAAACTAGTGTTGTCTGAGTAAGTAGCCTGTTGAGTACTTTTACAGTACTTGCACAAACTAAGCTTCTAACAACAATGACTCTTAGGTCATAAATTCCACCCCGTATTGTGTTGCACTGCTATGGAAGGTGGCTGTAGGCTATGGACTAATTTGCCCCTTAAATGTATATATATTTTTACACACTCATTTCCAGATCATTTACTTGATTTCTTTTTGTGCATTAGAATTGTAAAAATGTCAGCTGCCAGATTTGCCTACAAATGCAATAAAGAATTAACTGAATCTAATCTAAGTTCATGCAGATGAGAATGTATACAGTTGTTTGTTTTTTCGATAGGCTGATGGGGTCTGGTACTGGGAATGTGCAAGTAGAGCAAATTCAGGTTCCACAAGTATTGCTTGCAGAAAAGGACGAGTCTCTATTGCAACCTTGTTTGGGGCTTGTTAGTATTATATTTGAGTCATACCATGTCACAAATTGCCTAACTGAATCTGTAAAACACAAATACAAGAAAAATATTAATTTGGGGTTTAAGGATATGAGCAGAGTATTGCATCCCTTTAAGAGGTTTTCAGAAAGGCATTTTCTGTTAACTTATAATGGTTACAACATTGGCTCTCCAAGGAAATCAGTATTCTCTGTTAGCTACTGATGTTCTATATATTGTTAATGAAAAGGATGCTAGTCATTTTCCATGTTTTGAGAAGTTGCTGTGTGAGTTTGAATCAGTGTTGGGAGAACAAAAATTGATTAAACATGCATTCCTCTTTACTAAAGTTAATTAGATTTATGGAAAGAATAATATCTTCCTGTTTGTAAGAGCTGTCTGTTCGGCTTAGAGTAAATACACAATAGAAAGGGCAGAGTATATTAATACAACTTGTATTGCATTTCATTGCTTGCACAGTTGAAGAACAGTAATCATGGACTCCCCCACCTCTAATGCCCACCAGCATACTACACTTATTGTACGACTGGCCAAAGTGCATCTTAGAATGTGAGCAACGTGCAGTGTAGTCTTTAAAAAAATATGTTAATTAGTTAATCTGTATGCATAAAAAGTTTGACAGTTGATAATAAAATACAATATTTTCTACAACACTTAAGACAGTTAAAGAACATTGTATATGAAATATTTGGGCATTTCAACTGGAGGCATTTACTGTCCAGCTCAGTCACAGTGAACTGCAAATGTAAGTTTCAAATGCAGGGCATGCCATTTTGGCAACTTATTGTCCTTTATGCAGCAATTTGTATGCACTATATTGAGAAATGTTAAAACAAGTAATTAGCATGAGTTTAACCAGTTCAGGCTCTGCTTGCTTACCTGGTAAAACATGTTTCAAATAAATGTGTCGGTGGTCCAGTAGGTAGCACACTTTCCTCTGGGCCCAGAAGATCAGATAATCATCAGTTTTAACCCTACACCAGTTACTTGGGGTGATACCCATAACTGACACTGTACTACAGTACGGGGGGGTGCTGCACAATTGACATACTGTCCTTCAGATAAGAAGTTAAAACAGAAGTCCCATATGTTGGCTATGTCACAATGTGTTCCAGTCACTTTGCTGCATGACAACATGCCTCTGACTATTAGCTCCATTGTCAATCAATTCCCACACAATTTTTCCCCAGACAATTTGCTCCCAGCATAAATATTATAAAATAAACTCCATGTGGATGCAATTCACCCACCAGATGAGGCAATGTGTTCAAGGGTTGAGGAATGATGCCAGAGCTAATAGTCCAGGGTGAGTTGTCACAGAGCAAAATTACCAGGATGAACTGAAGTGTTCTCTCTTCAACCCATCTCCAGTCACTCTACAGGTGATATTAAAAGATCCTATGGCACTTATTGATGAAGTTTAGGGATATTTTTTTATTAAAACAAATATCCACAAATACTTATAGGTACAAGACACATACTACTGTATATACATAAATCAAGAACAACAAATATGGAACAATTTATGAAAAAAAGTGTTTGTTGCCATATTGTTCCTTGCACAAAAAAATGAACAACATTGGTGATTTGATACCTTTTATTGGACCAACAAGAGAGTTACAGAATGTTAAGCTTTCAAACTACAAAGAGCTCTGCATCAGAATATTTTCTGATGAAGAGCTCTGTGTAGTTGGAGAACAATTCATGGGCATGCATTTAAAACCTATATAAAAAAAAATTAAGTACCACTTAAAACAAGCATTTGTCAATGCTGAATGTTGTCTTGCTGGCATTGGCATTGGTAGTGCAAGAGTTAGAGAGAAGCATAATAGGAATGGCAGTGAAGTATTGAACTGTCACAAACCCCACCCCAACCCTGCAGAGACTGACAGGCATTGAGGTGTGCCTTTGGGTCGTCGGCCATAATGCTCACACCATTTCCCATCACCCTACCCTGCAGACACCGACAAGTGTCTCGGTGTGCCTTGGGGTCTTCTGGCCTTACGCTTACCCCATTCCATAAGAAAATACACTGAGATGGGTGAAGCATAGTAGAATGGGATGAACTTTGGGGCTGAAGACTCCAAGGCACACCTCGATACCTGTCACTGGCTGCAGGGTGGGGGTGGAATGGTGTGAGCATTACAGACACTGATCCCAAGTCACACCCCTGATGCCTGCCAGTCTCTATAGGGTGGGGCATTATGGTTGGAAACCCTAATGCCCCAGGCGTTTGTTGGTATTTTCACTCCAAATTTTCAACATGGGCTTTTTGTGATCCCACCTCATGGACAGTGGCACTATCAGTTTGTTTGCCAAAAATGTGATTTTGCACTGCGACTGCGCCATTTGGCACCACTGGTGCAAAAACACATTTCAGGCAGAATGTGAAAAATGACAGCTGTACTGTTTATGAGGAGGTGTAAAAAATGGCAGCGCTGAAAATCTGGAGTGAAAATATGAAAAATTGGTGCTCACCAGCGTGCATAGAAACTGCGTAACACAATTATCTGGGGAATTTTTGCTTAACCAAATTTTCAACATAGGCATTTTGGGACCTCTGCTCATGAACAGTGGCACTGTGATTTTGTTAATCTGTCCAGAACATTGATTTCCCATGGTGAACGCACCATTGTGTGCCAGATGTGTGAAAACACCTTTTGGACAGGTTGTGAGAAATGACAGGTGCACTGTTCATAAGGCGGTGTGAAAACTGGCAATGTTGAAAATCTGGAGTGAAAATATTAAAAAATATCAAAGTTATAAGCATGTGTGAAAACTGCACAATGCACACTCGTAACACAGTCATTTTTTGGAATTATTTCACCAAATGTGCAACATAGGCTTTGTTGGACCCCACCTCATGATCAGTGGCATTGTTGTTTTGTTAATCAGTCCTGAATGGTGATTCTGTGCAGTGACTGTGAAATCACCTTTTGGGACTGAATAATGAGATGACAGAGCATGTGTTCATGAGGTGGGGTCCCAAGAACTCCATGTTGAAAATCTGGAGACAAAATTCAACAAACCGGCTGAGATATCCACTTGAGCTGACCCCCCCCCCCACATTGATGCCATTATATAGCTTATCAGCATTTCTTCATTTTGCAGTTCACCTTTGAAGAGTCCAGACACATCCCACTCCACAGACGATCGCAGCGCCAGACCTCCATAGAGGGAAGTATGATATGAGGGGGGGTGTGGGGAGGTGTGGTGGACTGAGGATGGGTGCGGGTTGGGAGAAGGGAGCTCCATGGACTACGAGGGACCATTTTCTTTTTTACAGGGAAAAACAAAAAATGAATATCAAGAGATGGTTTTCCTTCTTTACAGGTGAACTAAAAAAATGTTGGACACACTTGGGTGGGCTCCCAGTGTGCCCCATCACTTTTGGGGGGGAATATTGGGCACACTGGGGTGGGCTCCCTGTGTGCCTCATGAGTTTGGTGGGAGGCTGATGCCGATGGGGATTGGGCCCCATCAGCAAAGAAGGTGTGTGTGTGTGTTTGTGTGAGAGAGACTGATGCCAATGGGGATTGGGCCACATTAGAAAAGAAAGTGTGTGGGGTGGGGGAATATGCCGACATGGGGGATTGGCCACCCCCGATGTTGGCATGGGGATTGTGTGTGGTGGATGGCAGGAGCCACCATGTTTATTGAAAAGTTTCACCAAGAAAGGCACGTCATCTGCTGCTGCATGACGAGCTTGTCTCTGATTACAGCGGCAGATTTCTTTCAACTTGGTGGCACTTTCCATAATTTCCACATCAGAGCTAGCATGCTTGCTAATTGCCACATTGGCAAAAAAAGTGTGTAGGGTGGGGGAACATGTCAACATGGGAGATTGACCACTCCTGATGTCAGTATGGGGACTGTGTGTGGCTGACAGTAGGAGCCACCATGTTTATTGAAAAGTTTCACCAGGAAAGGCACGTTGGGGAGGCGTGTCATCTGCTGTTGTATGACGAGCTTGTCTCTGATTGCAGCGGCAGATTTCTTTCAAGTTGGTGACTCTTTCCATAATTTCTGCATCAGTGCTAGCATGCTCGCTAATTGGGGGATGAGGGACGCACCTACTAAAGTGTGCCTTGCATTCGCCAACAGTGACACACCTCTCAATGAGGTACTACCACAAGATGTTGCTTGTGTGCATGCATGCAAGACAACATAAAAAACATGCAAACTACTGTATATAAATTCAGGAAGCACATTCATATAATAAAGAAAAACCTGATGCGTGTTTCCACGCACTTTGCTAGTATGTACACCATATGTAAAACAACCTAGAAACCTCAGGCTCCTGAACCTCCTTCCAACCATGTGAAACCTTTCCACAGAGCTCTATACATTGCTTGAGGTAACATTTAATATTCTCTTGTTCAGATACTTTGCATTGCAGACACAGTATTATCAATCACAGCATTTATAGGTAAATGAGATCTGTAAACCAATTTACATTGTGCTTGCTACACAGGTACCATTTGATACAAGCAAATAACACTAGAAATGTATTATGATGCCATTTCCCCCATCAAGCATCTAGATTCCCTACCATTAATGCTGAATACAGCAAATTATTAAAAGCAGACATAGATTATTTGATGGTTATATTATCCCAAAACAGGGTAACAGGAACAAGAAAAATATAGATACTACTTGTTCCAGATCCATTACCCCATGAAAGAGACGTACACCCAGTATCGTAAATTTGGCTGCTTAGTCGGCAAAACCATTTATTTATGTCATCACAATAAAATTACAACTGTACGTACAAGCATCCACAACATTGAGTTCCTTTTTGATTCCTCTTTTTGTCCATACTTTGTCACATTCCAATCTTACTTCTTTTTGTTATTCTTGTTTAATGGTTCACTTCTTTAAAGGCTTGCTTCTCACCCCCAGGCATCGAAACCTGGGGGGTCTTGTTCCCCTCCTTCTATTCCCCGGAGTAAACCCGAGCGGGACTTATAATTTTCTTCTTATCTGGGCAGGTCCAATTCCTGATCCACCTTTTCTTTTCCAACTTACCGGGGTGTCCGTACCCCTTCACATTTTCTTTTTCAACTTTTTATTTTCACTTTTTGTTTTCCCCTTCCCACCTTCCCCCCTTTTTCTTAGTAACTACTTCCTTCCCTTTTTTCCACTAGCCCTCCTCCAGCTTGTGTTGGAATGGCAGGCTTCCCCCTTTTCTTCCTCCTCCATTTCTAAATTAACACCTTTAACCAGTTGAATATGCCTCTGCCCAACTCAGTAATAAATATGTGGTTGCTCATCATGGATAAATGTACCCTGTCTGACCTGTATAGTTCCGGTATCTTCTCTACTGTCTCTTCATGTCATATACTCTGCCCCCCATTAACTGATATGCACCTTCCCACCCTACTGTTCACTCATCTCCTAACCTTCTCTATAGCCTTATGCTGCCTGGCTTGTCTCCACACCTGCTGTGGATCCATCTCGGACCACATTATCGTGATCTTTGGCCACCATGCCTTCACCATCTTAATGTCCCTTTGGATGTTAATAAAAATGTCAAGCCATGGGCCATGCCCTACATCATTTCCCCCTAGGTGTATTATAAGAAGGTCTGGTTCCTTATTATTCCTCCTCATCTCTGTTAGTGATAGAAGAAGCTGTCTCCATCTCATCCCTCTTATTCCTTTCCATGTGATCCGTATTGCGCTATGGTCCAAGCCCAGTCGTTTTCCGCCTGGCTTCTGCGCTGCTTCCCTTTCTGCCCAATAAATGTAGGAGTGCCCCACAATCCATATGTCCTTTCTGTGTCTTGTATCTACAACACATAAATGGGAGAAACTTTAGCAGTCCATCTTTCTCCCTTTTATTGTCCCACTCTTCCCCTCCTACCCCCTTTTCCACCCCCCACCACTTAAATTCCTCCCCACTTGATTCCTGTTCAGGAAAAGCAAAAAGGACAGGGTTAATGCATTGTATTTCTGATGTATTTCTTATAGCAATCAGATGTCCATTTCCCTATTGCTTTTATGCCATCCCTCTGCCACTTCTGAGCCTGCCCCAATAAGAAACGAGTGGGATAAGAATCTCTCCGGGTTTTGCCCCAATTTCTTTATGCTCCTTTTTAGCACCCCTGACACTTGACTTCCTCTTACTTCCCTCCCATTCTCATGTATAGAAAACAAGCCCATTTGCTTTGGTCTAAGCCTCTGGTATTCCTTAGTCCACCTGCATGGGCAGATGCCCGCATTCGTAATGGGTTCTAGGTTGACCCAGCACCCCTTTCCCATTTGGTCCATCTTTGATCTTGTTATACGCAGCAAAAGGGCCTCCCCTTCCCATTGTATGCCTTCTTCTTGCAATCCCCTTCCTGTGGTGGGTTTTGCTGGCCCTACTATCTCTGACACTCGGAATACTCCCTTATGCAGCACTGCAAGCAAGGCCTTGAACAATACTCCTTCATACGGAGTGTAACAAATTTCTGATATTATTGCTATTACCTTTTCCAATAGCTGGCTTGATATCGGTTCTTTCTTATCTCTCATCCCCCCTTTAACCTCTGCCACCCCATCATCATTCTCTTTACCAAGGTGCCCTTGCATGGCTCACCCCAACCCTTCATCAAACTCACCCATCCTATGGCTGCCAGATGTACTCCCATAGTGGAGTAGGCTAAGCCCTCCTGCCAACTTGTCACCACAAACCTACCCACCTGTTCCTCTGAAACAGGCCCACTTACCTCTATTTCGTGGCATGCTCTGAACACCTGAAATGCCTTCCATGAGCTCTCACATGCCTTTCACGTGTTGTCTGCCCATGAGCTGTGAAAAAGGTGTTCCATCCGCTCCAACCAACCAATCTCCCATAATTCCACTGGAATCTTCTCCCCTGCCAGGGCTGCTCTGGGTGCTAGTGCTCGGAACCTCTCTATCTGTAGGCGGGAGAGGCTGTCAGCTATGGTGTTATTCTCTCCCGCAATGTGCCTAGCTCAAAAACTCATATTGAGCATCGGCCCTTGCAACATCAGCTGCTGCAAGATGCGCAGCACTAGCCGTGATTTTTACCCTCTGTTGTTCAGCACATCGACCACTGCCTTGTTGTCACATCAGAATGTAACCCGCTGGTTTTCTAGCCATTTTCCCCACATTTTCATCACAGCCCAAATCAGAAATATCTCCAGAAATGTGATATCTTTTGTTAACCCTTTTTGCACCCATTTTTGTGGCCATGATTCAGACACCCAATTCCCCTTGAAGTAGGCTCCTATTCCGTAACCTCCTGACGCATCCATGTAAAGGTCTAGATTGATGTTGTACAGCCATTCCTCCTGCCAATTTGCTATCCCATTGTATGTGTTTAAACATTGCTCCCATACTTTTAAATCATCCTTGATCTCCACCCCAGGTTAACCCAATGGTGTGGTGTTGAAACCCCTGACATTTCTCTCGCCAGGAGTCGTGTAAACACATGTCCTGGCCCTATAGCCCTGCATCCGAAATTCAAATGCCCCAGCAATTGCTGCACTATGCGTAATGGCACTCTTTTCCTTTGACCAACCTCTGTCAACATCTTCTTCATACTGATCACTTTTTGACTCTGCAGGTGGAACACTCCCCGTTCTGCATCTACCTCTATCCCCAAGAATTACAAACATCTGCTAGGGCCTTCTGTTTTCTCTTCAGCCAATGGTACCCCTACCTCCCCACACAATTTTCGAAAATCTTTCAACATTGACTGCACCTCCTCTCTCCCTTCACCTATGAATAGGAAATCGTCCAGGTAATGGACTACTGTACTGTGCCCATACCTGACTTTAAATACCCACTGTAACCAGGTGCTGAACTTCTCAAATGTTACGCATGCTACTAAACACCCCATCGGCATAGCTTTGTCAAAATAATAGGCCCCATTGATCTGAAAGCCCAACAGCTCCCAGTCCTCTCTCCGGACCGGTAATAGTCGAAAGGCATACTTGATGTCAGTCTTTGCTAACCATGCTGTTTCCCTTGCCCTGATGATGTCCACCACGTCTTCCAAGGTCCCATAGGAAACCTTGCTCTCTTCTTCTGCTATGAAATCATAGACTGATCCATTTTCCAGATAGGATAAGTGATGTATCACCTGATACTCACCCTCCTACTTTTTTGGTACTTAGCCCAAAGGGGACACTCATAGTCTTGGTAACGGAGGCCCCTTGAAAGGTGCTTCAACCCTCCCGGCCTCTTTTTCTATTTCAATCTTGTCTTTTAGGAGCTCTTCTTTTCCTTGTATTGATTTCAAGTTCTTGGCCCATGTCCGAAATCTCCCCCATTTGTAATGCAAATTAAAACCCTTCTGAAAACCCTCTATCCAGTCTACATCGGCCTTCACATCCCAGTACTCCTTCATCGATTACTCTAAGATTTTTCCCTTACTCGGGGTCCTGGCTAAAGGGAAAAATCGTATGCATCTTTCATTTTCCTCCTTGGTGGTAACCTCTCCCCCCCCCCAAGTACCCTCTTCCCCATCCCGTGCTGTCCCAGTGTGTCCCTCTCTGCCCTCCACAAAAGGAGCAGTTTCCTTGTCCCCCCATGGCCCCATCACTGTATGACCTGCATCGAGAGGCTGGGTGTCTGCCTCCGCATTTTGAACATGCATGTCTAAATCTACAATGGGGGAAGGAACAGTGTGCCCTATTATACCCCCAGCAACATTTTTGGTATCGCACTCCACCTTGTTGCCATTCCCCTTCTGCCCCTCCTGCTACAGTCATGGTTTCCCACCACAAATCAGTGTGCCTAAAATCCCACCGGCAGTCTTCCTCATAACTAGCCATCCTGGTCCTGAACTTTTCATCATACTGTAGTCAATTCATTCCCCCCATCATCTTATATGCATTTCTGATAATTAGGGAGTATGCCAACAATGGAATCCCTAGTTCTGGCTTTTTCTCTTGAGCTATAGCATTGAAATATGTGAAACCTAACGTCCATGCTTCCCAGGTTTTTCCTTTGTATGTGGGCCCCCTCTTTTCCTTCCCTTTTTTCACCAGCACCACTGCTGCCACTAACTCTCTTTTGCTGAAACTCTCCTTCTCTTCGTACTGTTCCACTGTCTTTTTATCTACCAGGGTAAAAATGTCCACAAATTCCCCCTTCCAAATTTTTTCTTTCATTGCCATTGGCACATGATCCCCTATGCGAACCCCCTCCTCTTTTTTCTGCTCCCCTGGTTCCTTTCCTTTCTCTAGCATTCGTCCCTCCTCCTTTTTTCCTTTTCCAACTCAACCAACACATTTTGCAATTTTTTAATTCCTTCGCTCTCCATGCCCACTAATAATTGCTCTATGTATTCTTTCATACTGCTCTCCAATGTCATCCCATACCTGGTTCTTTTTGAGGTTCCTTTGTTGGTCCTGTGGTCAGCCTGTCTCACAGATTTATCCCATTTTGTGGTCCGGGTATCGGTGCCTGTGGGCTAGGCCCAGGTTCTGGTCCAGCTGGCACCCCATCTGGTTGTGGTGCCAAGGGTGGGGTTGGGTCTGTTGGGGGGAAGATGGGTACTGGACCTGGGTGCTGTCTAATCCCATTTCCCAGATTGGGTACTGGACCAGGAGCCAGCACCCTTGGATCTAGTGGAAAAACTGGGACGTGGATCAACTCGAGTGCAGTCTGTCACCCCAGACAACTGGTTCTGGGACATTTTGAAGCTGGTGCCCCTCCTCCCTTCCCCATCTCTCTTGCCCTTCCCCACCCTTTTCCTTTTGTCTTCTCCTTTTGGGGTGGTGTCCCTTCCTCCCACTCTGTGTCATCCACAGCATCCAGGACCTTGTGGGCCATGTCCACCAGATCCATAATCATTTTCATGGTGTCCGCCTTCATGGCCTGTGATCCTCTGGTGTCCATGTTGTTACTACTAGTGTAAAAAGAGTCATATCATCATCAAACTTGTCTTATTCATTCTTGGATTGAAACAACACAACTCTTGTCCCCCCTTTTCCTGCTGCCCAATCCCCTTTTCTCTCAAACGCTAATTCCCAAGGCCCTCTTTTTCCATTCTGTGTCCCACCCCCCTTTTTTTTCAATTAATTGCCCCACAAACTCCCCCCCCCCCTTATTCGTGGAACAGGCATCTCCAAGAATGGCGGCCGACCTGTGCAGGTCCTTCCATTTGAAAAACAGCCAGCTGTATGAGTGCTTCCTCTCATATATGGGGGCGACTGCATGGCCCTAATGCACCTAACGGCCGACATAGTCCCTCCAAATGTGTCCTAAAATGGCAGCCGCCCTGTTTGGATAACCTCGTCCTCAAGATGCCGGCCACATGTGCTCATGGCGTCTGTTCATTGCTGTAACATGCCCCCATAAACTGTCCACTCATTTTCCTTGTAGTCTTGCACGCTTCTTTTTCCATGCCTTCTGCCCTTTCTGACCTAACCTGCCTTCTCCTCTCGCTCTTTTTCATATCTCCTCACTTTTTACTCTGTGAACCCCCCCCTCCCTTCACCACCGTTTCTTTTACTTTTTGAAAAAATAGGCCGTGCTTATCGGACCCCTGGCCGTCCTGTTGAACTTATGCGGTCTTTACCGTCCTCCCGATCTGGTTTCTTGCAGTCCCCTTCTCATCCAATCTAGCCTCCTTACAGTCTATTGTGAAAAACCGCAGATACCAAAAACCAAGCAAACATTATTTTTTTTATTTTTTTTTATACCAGGTCACATCCTCGCAGTCTATTACAAACCACACCTACCAAAACCAAACAAACATTATTTTTTTCCCAAAACTGTCAAGCCGTGTTCCTACTGTGGTTGCCATGTGGCCCTAAGTCCACCATGTTCCTACTGCTGTCACCACGCGGCCCTAGGCCCATGTAGGCATTGCAGACCTGCTACGGGACTCCTCTTCACTGCCTAAAACCTATGCACTCCTATTGTGACAAACAATCATCAGCTCCCATCCTGCTCCACAATGTCCTTAGCTGCCTTGCTACTCAGCCTTATTAACAAAAACGTCCTCTCCAAGATGCGGCCCTAGGCCTTGCAGGTCACTACCAGCTCGCTAAGGGATTCCTCCTCCCAGCTTAATCCTGTGCACACTCTATGCCAACAATTCAGCAATTCTCATATATCGACAAACAAAAACTCGGCTATTACCCCATACCTTGAGATCTTTTTCCCCACACGCCATGCTTTGTTGCTCGTTCTGAACAAAATTTCTTTTTTCCGACAAACGTTGCATTCTTTCTCTCTGACACTACATTAATAAAACAAAAAACCCTTCTTAACCATATGATGAAATGACTCACAAACATCCCCTTACCTTATATTTTTCTTGAAACTCACCGACTGATGCGCTAGACTTGAAAAATGTTCTACTTCAGCCTAGCAAAAAGTGGAAGAGCTCATCTGTGTAAGCCCTTTTAATCCTTTCTTGCCCCGCCCCTGGCCTTGCCTCCTGACCCCTATTTGCCCCCCCCCATCCTCTCTCTCCTGATGCCATACTCCTTTTCCATGTGACCCTCCTCCCTTTTCTCTGACATCACCATAGCCACCCCTCCCCACCCTCTCTCCTTTTTTCTCTTTCTGGGTCCTTAGCCTGGAACAAAGGGGGTTGCCCTTTATGACAACCCTTCTTATTCTCATCCACCTGGTCTAAAGCTCATCTAGTGTAAAAGTCTCTCACCTACACTTGTGTGCTTAGCACTCCCCTTGCCACTTAGCCTCCCATAAGTGCATAGCCATACTACACCCCATTTCTTCTTGGTATTCTCTGCTCTCACAAGTTTTAGTAATTATTGCAGTGGGGACAGCATATTGGGAGTCACAATTGTCTCCAAATAGCTTGACTCACCATCTCAGGGGACAATCTCTATGCTTTCAGCTTTTGGAATGCATGCTTTATGTATGTTATAGCTGGCAATCTTGGGCCCTTCACTAGAAACATAGAAACATAGACTTTGACGGCAGATAAGGACCGCTTGGCCCACCTAGTCTGGCCATTTCCCTACCTAGAGGATAAACTGCAGATCCTATTTAACCAACAACCTATTTCTTCCTTCCCCCCACAAAAATTGCCTTATGTCTGTCCCATGCATTCTTGAATTCTCCCACAGTTTTAGACCCCACAACCTCCTCAGTAAGGCTGTTCCATGCGTCCACCACCCTCTCTGTGAAAAAAATACTTCCTCACATTGCTGCTGAGCCATCCCCCCTCTATCTTCAAATTGTGTCCCCTTGTTCTTGCACGTTTCTATCATGTCCCTTCCCTCCCTCCTTTCCTCAAGGGTATACATATTAAGCTCCTTTAGTCTCTTCTTCTAAGGCTTCTCTTGCAGACCCTGCACCATTTTAGTTGCCCTCCTCTGAACTGCCTCCATCCTGTCTATGTCCTTGTGGAAATGAGGTCTCCAGAACTGGACACAGTACTCCAGATGTGGTCTCACCAACTGTCTGTACAGGGGGATAACAACTTCCTGTTTTCTGCTGGTGATGTCTCTCCCTATACATCCCAGTATCACCCCAGCCCTCCCTACCGCCTTCTCACATTGCTTGCCAGCCTTAAGGTCATCTGATGTGATTACCCCCAGATCCCTTTCCATTTTTGTTGTTGTTACTACCCCCCCATTGTGTAAACTTCCCCTGGGTTTTTGTTTCCCAGGTGCATTACTTTGCACTTCTTTGAATTGAATCCAAGCTGCCATACTTTTGACCATTCCTCCAACCTTGCCAAGTCCCTTCTCATCATTTCTATGCCTCCTTGTGTATCAACCCTGTTGCAGATCTTTATGTCATCTGCAAAGAGGCATACTTTTCTTTCCAGTCCCTCTGATAAGTCACTTATATTGACATTAAAAAGGACTGGACCCAGTACTGAACCCTGTGTTACCCCACTAGTAACCCCTCTTTCTTCAGAGTGGACTCCATTTACAATTACCTTCTGTGTCCTGTTGTTCAGCCAATGTTTTACCCAGGCTACCACCCTGGGACCCACTCCCAGGCTGGCTAATTTGTCTACTAATCTTTTGTGTGGGACTATGTCAAATGTCTTGCTAAAGTCTAGGTAGGCCATGTCCACAGCTCCTCCCTGGTCTACTACTTTGGTCACCCAGTCAAAGAAATCAATTAGATTCATCTGACATGACCTTCCCACTGTGAACCCTTGTTGCCTTGGGTCCTGTGCCCCACTGGCCTCTAGGTACTCAAAAATTCTTTCCTTCAGAAGTGATTCCATCACTTTCCCTACCACAGAGGTCAAACTGACAGGTCTGTAGTTTCCTGCCTCTGTCTTGGTCTCACTTTTGTGGAGGGGAATCACATCAGCCTTCTTCCAGTCCTTAGGTACCACACCAACTTCCCATGATTTGTTAAAAAGGGTAGTCAGTGGTGTCACTAGTTCTCTGTTTAATTCTTTTAGAATTCTGGGGTGAATTCCATCTGGCCCCATTGCTTTGTCCACCTTCAGTTTTAGGAGTTCTTTCAGAACCCTTTCTTCTGTGAAAGGACTGGGATCGACCGCCCTCTCCAGAGAGCTTCTATTAATTGGATTAGGCACCTCCCCCACTTCCTCTTTTGTGAATACGGAACAGAAGTATTCATTCAGTAACCCTGCTTTTTCACTGTCACTCTCTGCCCACCCACCATCCATTCTATTCAGACTCACTATCCTACCCTTTGTCTTTCTACGCTCCCTGATATACCTATAAAAGGTTTTATCCCCCTTCTTAACCGAGTTGGCTATCTTTTCCTCAGTTTTTGCCTTTGCTATTCTGACTATCCTCCCTGCTTCCTTCTGCCTTAACTGGTACAGTTCTCTGTCTTGCTCCTTCTGTGTTTCCTTATACTTCCTAAATGCTATCTTTTTCTCCCTAACCTTCACCACCATCTCTTTTGAGAACCATAGTGGCTTTTTCTTTCTTTTTGATTTGTTTATTTGCTTCACATAAAGGCGTGTTGCCTCTGTGATGGCAGTTTTGATATTTCCCCATTATTGCTCCACACTTCCTTCTAGCCTGTTTGCTAGTGCTTTTCTAAGGCACTCTCCAATCTTGCCAAAGTCAGCCCTCCTGAAGTCCAGAACCCTCACTTTTGCATGGCTTGATTCTGTAGCCGAGTTTATTGTGAACCACACTGTTTGGTAGTCACTTGTTCCCAAATGGCTACCCACTTCTAGATCTGAGATCCTCTCACTGTCCCTATTTGAGAGTACGAGGTCTAAGACTGCTCCCTCATGAGTAGGTTCCAAAACTAGCTGTCTGAGGCATGCCACCTGAAGGACATCAAGAATGGCCCTGCTTTTGGATGTGGCTGCAGCAAAGGTGCTCCAGTTAACATCTGGCATATTAAGGTCCCCCATCAACAGTATGTCCCCTTTCTCTGCCATCCTAAGTATGCCTTCTATCATATCCTTGTCCATTCTGTCCCCCTGACATGGGGGTCTCTATACAACCCCTGTGCGGATTGTGGTGCAATTTCCAGTCTCTAAGGTGATCCACAGTGTCTCCTGTCCTCCCCTACCTGTTTACTCTTTTGTTCAGTTGCATTTATCCCTTCCTTTACATAATGAGCTACTCCCCCCCCTCTTCTGCTCCCCCTGTCTCTCCTGTAGGTTGTGTACCCTGGTATGTTAGCATCCCAGTCATGGTTCTCTGTGTACCATGTTTCTGTGACTGCTAATATCCAGGCATCCTCTTCCATCAAGGCCACCAGTTCAGGGAGCTTGTTGCCCAGACTACGGGCATTGGTACTCATTACCCTCCATTTCTTGATGGCCTTACCCCTTTTTGCCCCATCCCTGTCCTTACTGCATTTGTCACTTTCTCCATTTACCCCATGCACTTCTCCCTATCAACATCTTTATGTTGGTGTCTACCTCACTTAGTACCCTGATTTTTTTGGGGGGGTCTAGGATTTTCCTGCTCCTTTCCAGTGCCTCCCCCCTTGGCTAATTTAAATGCTTGCCAATGAAGTATTTAAACCTATCACCTAGTATCCTGGTTCCCCTCCTAGACAGATGCAGACCATCATGCCAGTATATGCCTGCATCCTTCCAGGTGGACCCCCAGTCCCCAATGAAGCCAAATCCCTGAGCTCTGCACCAGTTTTTCAACCACTGATTGAATCCCATGGTGTGGAGCACCCTAGCCTCACCCGTCTATACCTGCAAAAGGGAGCCACGGCATACTGGAAACACCAGTCCCATAGTGATGTGTCCAACAAGGAGAGGGAGAACATTAATACTTAAAAAAAAAAATACATGTTTATAATTTTTAAACCTTCATTTTTTATGTACCTGTAAGTATGGTTCCTTTTTATTGGGTTCAACCTACTGCCGCACAATAACTGAAAAATACACCATATAGGGCCACTTCCATATGTGGTGGTAAAGGAAAAATGCATTATATACAAATATAGGGCAGGCAAAACCTTTTTGATTATAAGAACTGTCTTTAATTTCAACATGGGCCACTTACACCATTTAGACAACATACAATTAGCCCAAACTACTTGCTGATCCCAGTTATAAGCAACCAGTTCCATATTCCCAAACCATATACCCAGTATCTTCATGGGATCTTCAGTCAAGGTTATTCCACCTACTTGTCTTGTATTGTACGGTATTTTAAGGCCCAGCATCCAAGCACATGCCTGAGCTCTTTGCCATATTTAGGCAGGATCCAGATATTTCACCATGTATGTTAAAGTGACCCATTGCAATCTTCCCTGATTCATCTTCCCCAACTAATAGGCACACATCATTAGCATAAGCAGATGACTTCACTGGTGATACTCCCTAGACATCACTACACCATGGATAAGGGGATCCTGATCAATGTATCTCAGAATAGGATCCAGGATAAACAGGTACAGGATTGCACTTATAGGACAGCCCTGTCTAACCTCCTGCTCTGATATGATATTCATTACCTTTAATTCCATTTGTGATGGATAAGACTGTCCCTGATGTATACAAAAAATCTCATCCAGTCTAACAATACTGCAGGAATGCCATATTGAGTTAGTACAGTGAACAGAATCATAGAATCATAGAAGCTTGATGGCAGAAAAGGGCCACACTGGCCCATCCAGTCTGCCCTATCCCCCCCCCACACACACACACCCATCAACTCTCATCCTCCCCCCACTACTCAACCCCTTATGCCTGTCCCATGCCCTCTTGTATCCTTCCACCAAATCAGCCCCCACCCACTTCTTCTGGTAGTCTGTTCCAGGGCTCCACCTCCCTTTCTGTGAAGAATCACCCTCTCACATTGCCTCTGTTTCTTTTTTCCTGCAGTCTGAGGCTATGCCTTCTAGTTCTGGCCCCTCCTTCTTCTTAAGTAAACACCCTTTTCCTACTTTGTTGACCCCTTCACGTATTTAAAAGTTTCGATCATGTCTCCTCTTTCCCTCCTAGTCTCCAGCATGTACCGATCCAGTTACTTTCACCTCTGCTGGTATGCCTTCCCCCTGCATACCCTGCACCATCTTGGTTGCCCTTCTCTGAGCCCTCTCTATCCCATCTATATCCTTTCAGAGGTGTGGTCTCCAGAACTGGACCCCGTACTCCAGATGAGGCCTCACCATGTCTTTGTAGAGGGGCATTATTACCTCCCTCCTTCTAATAGTAATGCCCCTGCCTATGCATGCCAACATTCCATTGGCCTTTCCCACCACTCTGCTGCACTGGTTTCCTACCTTAAGGTTGAATGAGACCGCCCCTCCTATGGTGTATCCTGCTTGTGTGTTTCTATTCCCTACATGCATCACAACATAATTTCTGGCATTAAATTTCAGCTGCCACATCTCTGACCACTCCTTGAGTGTCTTCAGGTCCTGCCTCATGTATTCCACTCCCCCTGGGTTATCCACCTTATTACATATCTTTGTATCATCAGAAAATAGGCACACCCTCCCCCTTAGACCTTCTGCAATATCGCTAATGTAGATGTTAAAAAGAAGCAGACCCAAAACTGACCCCTGTGGCACTCCACTCTTCACCCTCACCATCCTGGAGCACACCCCATTTAGCACCACCCTCTGTTTTCCCACTTGCCAAGCCTCCACTCACCTTGTTATTTTCACACCACCCCTAGACTTTCTATCTTGCTCACCAGCCTTCCATGGGGGATGGTGTCAAAGGCCTTACTGAAGTCCAGAGAGGCCACGTCTACCACCCCTCCCTGGTCGATCACCTGAGTCACCCAATCGAAGAACTCAATCAGGTTCATCTGGCATGACTTTTCCTTCATAAAGACATGCTGCCTGCTGTCCTGTAAGCCACTATCCTCCAGGTAGTTCACCATCCGCTCCTTGATTAATGCCTCCATTACCTTCCCCACCACTGAGGTGAGGCTGACAGGTTGATAATTCTCCTTCACCTCCTTACTTCCTCCCTTGTGTAAAGGCACCATGGCTACCTTTGTCCAGTCTTACGGCACCCTCCCCATTTCCAGGGACAAGTTGAAGAGCCCTGTCAATGGGGCAGCCAACTCCTCCTTCAATTTCCTAAACACCATGGGGAGTAACCCATCTGGCCCCATTGTCTTGTCCACCCTCAATCTTTCTAGCTCTTCCTTAACCCTATCCACAGTGAATGGGCTCTGATCCACCCATTTGCCCTCCTTCACCTTCGTCTTTAGCTCAGGTCCCCTACCGTCTTCCTCTTCCATGAATACTGAGCAAAAGTACTTATTTAATATCTGTTTTTTCACAATCCTTCCAATTTTATCTCTTCCTCCCCCTTCAGCCTTGTGATCCCCTGCCTTGCCCTATTCCTGTCCCTCATATATCTGCAAGATATTATATCCCACCTTTTGGCTTTTTTGGCTATTTTCTCCTCTGTATCCACTTTTGTCATCCTGATCTTTTGCCCCTCCGGTCTTCTCTTCTTATAAGCTTCCCTATCTTCCTCGTTGAGCATTCTCATAAATTCTCTGAAAGCTCTCCACCTTTCCCTGACTTCCCCGGTACCTCCTTCATAAACCAAAGTGGTCTTCTCACCCTTTTGCTTTTCTTAACTTTTTTATGCACGTTTAATAGAGTCCCATAACTCCTCTACTGCCCATATATTCTCCATTCCCTCCATTGTTTTCCTTGCTATCCTTCTCATTTTGTCAAAGTTCGTGCATCTGAAATCCATGACGGTAGTACTGGTTTTATTAAACTTCCTCCCTGCTCTAGCCCTGAACCTTACAGTCCTGTGATCACTGGTGCCCAAGACATTTCCCACCTGCACCTCCTCCACACTCTCCCCACTTGTCAGGACCACACCCAGCAGGTTGTTGCCCCTTGTTGGCTCCCTGATTAGCTGTTGAAGGAATACCCCAGCAGCTCAGCCAAGATCTCCCTTTTCCTAGTCAATGCTGCATCCGGGGTTCCCCAGTCTATATCTGGGAGGTTTAGGTCTCCTACCAGTAGTAGTTCTCCTTCTGGGCCATCTTTGTGACTGCCTGAATTAACTGTCTATCTCCCTTCTCCTCCTGTGTAGGTGGTCTGTATACCACCCCCAGTTGCAGAGATTCTCCAGGCCTCCTGCCATGCATTACCCACAGTAGCTCAGCCTCCACACCTTCCACCTGTCCTTCATTACTTTTATGTTGTCCCTGAAGTATAAAGCAACTCCTCCCTTTCTTGCCCTCCCTGTCCCTCCTAAACAGTCTGTAGCCCAGAATAGTCATTTCAAAGGTATGATGTTCTGTCCATCAAGTCTCACTTATTGATACTATATCCAGTCCTTCATCTCCCACGATGGCCTCCAAACACCACTTTGTTCCCAAACCTAGCATTGGCTGCTAAGCCCTTCCACCAAGTTCCCCTTCCACCCCCCCCTTGAATTAACTCCCTCCTGCCCAACTTTCTATCTCTGTCCTGAAGGGGAGGCTGGTAGCCCCCCATTTCTTTTGCCTTTTGGTGTGAATTTTTCCACCCCCCTCGATTTAGTTTAAATTGTAGGTTTCTTTTATGAACTCTCCTAACTTGTTTTTTAGTACTGCCACTCCCCACCATTCAGATGTAGCCTGTCCTGGGCAAATAGTCTCTTATCCCCATGTTGATCCCCAGTACCCTACTAACCCATACCCCATCTGTTCACACCATCCCATCAGCCATTCATTAAACTCCTTAATCCTAAGTCTCCTATCAGTACTTGCCTTTGGTATGGGCAACATCTCTGATAATGCCACAGATTGGAACCTCAGACTGCTGCAGTCCCTAGCGAGCACTCTGAATCTTGCCTGCACTTCCAACAAGCTATTTCCCAAAAGATCATTTATTGTCAAGTGGAACATCAGGTATGTGTTCCCATCCTGCTGTTTCCTCCTTGAGGGGATATAGTGCATGACCTCTGCCATGGTCATACCTGGCAGGCACTTGACCCATACTGCACTGCTCTTGTCCCCCCCTGCCTTCCCATCAGATTTCCTTTATTATAGAGTCCCCAACAAGTAAGACCCTGCTCTCTTTTACCTTCAGCTTATATTTCTCTTCAATCCTTCTCCCAGCCCCTCGCATGCCATTTTTTACACTATTCTCACTTCACCCTTTGCATCTCCCTGAGTACTGCTTTCCCTCTATACTCCCTGTGCACCATGCCCCCCACAGGCATTTTCTACTAAGCTGTGCACCCCACCTCACTATCCGCAAGCTCTATCCCTCTCCCTTGATCTGCCCTTTCTAATGCCCTGACAGAATTTCCCCAAGATAGGGTCGCTCCCTCATTCCCATCCTGTTCTAGCCCCTCTAAACCTGAGCTCACTGTCTGCCCCCTTTGAAGATTTGCTCTTTCTAGGGTGTGCTCACCCCTATGCCTTTATCTTTATGTTTGCTACCTTCTTTGTTCTTAACTGAAGTGGCATCCCCTTTCCCCTTTTTCCTGAGCCTTCCTTCTCCTTTTACTCCTGAGTACTTCTCAACCCCCTTGCCCTGATTCTCTCCCCCATTAAGTGCCCCTAGTGGTGCGTATCTGTTTTCCTGCTCTATGCCCACTGCCTGTATTCCTCTGACTGGAGCCCCGCCCCCTGCTTTCTCATTTCCTCCCTTCTGTGCAGGCTTTGGACCTTTGAACTGTACTTTATCTCCTGCCAATCCCCCTGGTCCCTCTTGTGTCCTGTGCCGCCTCTACCTGAGCTCCCTGAAGCCCCCTGATGCCTTCCACAACCCCTCCTTTCCTGCTTGCATATTCCTCTGTTTCCTTCCAGTCCCCATCCCACCTTCTCCTACCTGTTGTGGTATTTGATCCTTGTCACCCAACAGCACCACCTCTGCTCACTCCTCTACACCCTTCCTATCTTACTCCATCAGTGGATCCCCTCCTGCCTTCCCTTCTGCCCTTCTCCCTTGCCCATTCTAGCATCCATCTCAGCCACCTCACATCCTTCCTTAGCCTCATGAGCTGCTTACATACCATGCAGCCCCACATTTTCCAAGCTATATCCAGTACCATAGCTGACCCACAACCAGTGCACCCTGCCACCCTTCCAAAGATGCCCCCCGCCATTGCAGTCTGGGAACCTTGCCTCAGACTTGCCCCCACCCTGCTCCATTGGCCCCTCCAATTTAGCCCTGGCCAAAATTCTCTCATTCACTAAAAATACCACCAACAGCTTAATCTGGTTCAAGGTCAGTTGGCATTCATCTGTATCCCCCTCCTCCGGGTCATGCCTGAAAATAGGCAGGATTTGTCTAGTGCATTTACCCAATCAACAAAAACTAAATAAATAAATAAATAAATTTGGTTGCTGCTTCATTTTCCTTTGGCCTAGTGCTGACAGATACCCCCTTAATTTTACCTATTTAAGGCCTTCTACCATAAGGTTTTGTTCTGATACAACATCAGAATATACAATGTTCCTCTAAATGTTTCTTTAAATACCCCAAATATCCCAAACTCCCATATCCCATACAGCCTACAGTCTAAATTAACAGTTTAATCTAAATCTACCAGAGCAATGTTCCTCTAAAGCCCCTAATCCATACAGCCTCCAGTTTAAATTTACAGTTTAAGCTATATCTAACCAAAGCAATGTATCTCTAAATGTTTCTCCTAAACACCCCAAATTCCCCCAATTCCAGGGATTTCACTTAGCAGATAACAATGGGAAAATTCATTAACAACCTAGGTACAGTGATTTTCCGCATGGCACATCATTAACTAAAGTACCTTGTACTGGCTGCCTAACCCCAATTCAGTACCTACTTACTGTTTTAGAGTCCTAGATGCACTCTTTTTGAGTCCTATGTCTTTAAATGTCCCACAACCAGAGTCCCATATGCAATTTCTCTTTAAATGTTCTACAACCAGTTCTTGAGTCCTTTGACTTTAAACCAGTTCTTTGTTTCATGTGAGTTATCTTGCCGACTCTCCTCCTCCGAAACTGCATCTCTTGCCCCCTCCTTATTGGTGAAGTCTCTACTGGGAGGACCCAGTGAGCCAATTTAATTAGGGAGGTGGTGTGGGGTGGGTAGGCAGGAGAAAAAACCAAAAATCCTGCAGCTCTTGCTCTCTCCTTGGATCCCGATTGGCTCCTCCAGCCGCAGATGCGGCACTGAAGTCCCCTTCCTTCAAGTGGTGATGGATGCTACTGCTCTTGAGACACGGATGTGGAGTAGAAAAATCAGCAGCTCCTTCAGTCTTATGACTAGGCCCTGGCTTAAATATCCCAGTCATGCAGTTTGAAAACTATCGCCTTCCCTGTTGGCACTGCCGATTGGCTCTGATGGGAGCCCTCCTCCTCTATTACAGCCCAATTTGCTCCTCCAGCCACAGGATGCGGTATTAAAGTCCTCCTCATTCAAGCGGTGGTGGCCAAAACCAAAAAACCCACAGCTCTTGCTCTCTCCTTGAAGCCCGATTGACTTCTCTAGATGCAGATGTGGCACTGAAGTCCCCTTTCTTCAAGCAGCATCAGCCGCTACTGCTCTTGAACAGTGGATGTGGTGTAGAAAAATCAGCAGCTCCTTCAGGCTTGTGGCTGAGCCCTGGCTTATATAGCCCAGCTGAGCAGTTTGAAAACTGGTGTCTTCCTTGTCGGTGCTCCTGATTGGCTCCAACGGGAGCCTTCCTCCTCTATTGGAGCCCAATATGCTCCTCCAGCTTCAGGATACAGCACTGAAGTCCCCCTCGTTCAAGCGGCAGCGGCCATAACCAAATACCCCACAGCTGTTGCTCTCTCCTAGAAGCCCAGTTGAATCCTCCAACTGCAGATGCAGCACTGAAGTCCCCTTCCTTCAAGCTGTGATGGCCACTACTGCTCCTTAGCCATAGATGCGGCATAGAAAAATCTGCAGCTCTTTCAGAAAAATCAGCATGTCAAAGCCTTCTCCTGGTCCAAGGCCAGGAGAAGGCCCCTCACTTTACCAAGGATTAAATTATCCTGGATCTTCCCTCCTTTTATGGCACAAGTTTATGATGGTAGGATTAAGGTAGATGCTGCTTTTGCCAATCGCTTATCAAAAATCTTTAGTAGTATTTTAATATCTGTTTTAAGGAGGCTTAAGGGTCTCCAATTTCATAAGTCTGCCTTGATCCCTTTTTATGTAATAAAATTAATATACCCCATAAAATGTTGCTACCACTCAGGTGACTGTCTAACACAGTTTCATGCAGTGGTAGCAACAATTCAGCCAGTTCCTCCTTAAAGGAACCATGTCAGCTGTGCCCTTCAGTTTCTGACCATTGTTGAGTAGTCTGCCTCTAGGCACACTCTTGGCAAACTAAGACTCTAGAATGCCCCAGTACATAAAAATAAATAATTTTTATTACCTGTTTTGCTAATTTTGTAATTCTTTTTGGACCGAGTGGTCTGTGCTAGTTCAGCTGCTTCACCAGAAGCATATCCCTGCTGCAAAGGTGCAACTGGCACAGAATGCTGTCCCAAAGTTAAATTTTTGCCAAGCCTATTTTAAGAAGCATGTAGTTCAGTAAAGTATCTTATATGGAATCACAGTTTGTGTCTCTTTAGATAAACCAAACACTGATAGTGCTACTAAATACATTTGAAAAATGGAGCTAAGATCCCGTGATTGCCTCCTTATTAGTTACTAAGTCTGCAGCTCAGACTGGACCTGGGGACCACTACAGTTTTCCAACAACATTCTGGATCCACTCTTCTGTACAAAATATCATCTGAACCAACGATGACTGTTCAGCTGACTTCTCCTGCATGTTTTCCAGGGGCATAGACTTCAGTTCATCTTTGCTCACTTTGCCATAAGTTGGCCACTGCAGTGAAGATGACAAGTCTTCCAGCACTGCTACAGCTGTTCATTCCAGTCACTGACAGGGCCTGCCACATCAGTAGCTGGGTCCACACTCTAATCACCAGTTCAATTCTCAGGCATCCCATCTCCAGCCTCAGGATTAGCATCGATGTACATTTTGCCATGTTTGGTTTGCTAGTGTCTGCCAAACCCACTGTAGTAGTGGATCTCCATACAACATCTTGGTAGGAACTTGCTGGCTGATGGAAGCTAGCTTGGATTCTTGAGAGATATGAACATGGAACTTCTCCTCTTTGCCTGAAGGAGTAACAGGTGCTCCCATGTTCTCTGATAAGCTGTTTCCAGCTCTTACTGTTCCCTCATCTTGTTCAGTCGAATGATCCCCTGCTTGGTAATCACACCTACCTTAACCTCAAGAGGACCACTTTCATTGGTGTTGCCCATGGTCATCATCTCACATGAGCCCATCTGTACCACTACAGATATTTAGATAAATTGTGCCTCTTCATTACTGTGGGTGGGGAGGAAAGAAGTCTCCTCCACCTGGGTAGCTATGCTGTCCTGCTCTCCAACCTCCACTTCCACTAAAGAAAACCAGCAGCTCCCCCTACCAGCAAGAGTAGGGGTGCTTTTATTGAGAACATGAATCAAATACAGTAACTGGAAACACCAAAATCAAATCGGGCAATACAACTCATACAATACACAGAAAGAGAACTTAAAATGGAAACAAGCGTATTCGAAACCAAGGACAATCAGGAGGGTCAAAGCACCAGCCTGCACAACAATTCTAAACAAGCAGAAACAGCAGTTTAGGGAAGTGTCTGTAGTATGCTTGATACAAAAGGAATAACTGCTGTTTAATACAATCAAACAATTCAATCTGAGACCAATACTGTTGATGGATTACCTACTTATAACAAGCTTGCCAAATATAAAACTTTAGAAGGCCACATAGCACATTCAGAGTGCTAGGGTGTACTTTCTCCAGAGCCAAGTATATATGCCCAGTACCAGGACTACATAAGTAATGAAAGTGAAGTCAGGACAATGGAGCTGTGTGGCAAGAAACTCCCAAAAGTAAGAGACAAATGGACAATCAAAAAAGAAATGGGATTGGGTTTCTACTAGACCACTGCAAGCATCCTTAGGACAATATCTTTCCAAGAGCTGTTTATATTTCTGTGTATTATGAACCCCCAGTCAACTATGACAGGAAAGTCAAAGAGTATCCCACATCTGGACTGGGAGTCTTGGGTTGGTTAATTGTTTCAATGTTTGGGAAGTAGTCAAGGGGGTGCCCAGAGGAAAGCAATGGCTCCATAAAAAAAGCTAGTAATATATGCTGATACATCCCTTTCCTAGATAAAGTAGTAAAAAGAACAGGGTTCACTCACCATTGCCTCACCTTCAGCAGAGCCTGCTACATATAATATGGTTGCTGAGGGAGTTTCCAAGCGGTGTACCCATTCCATTTACCCTGCTCCCAAATTGGGTAAAGATGGTCCAGCCATTCCTGAACCCAACAAGTCCAGTCCATATCCCCGTCCAACAAATACTTCTGAAAACTAATAGAAAAAAAGGTAGAATACAAAAATAAAAAATAAATGAATGAATGAATCTTTATTTATAAAAAAGCACCTTTCAAAAACCAAGGCGCTTGTACAAAGTAACTTTAAAAATTGAAACAATTAATAAAAACCATAATAAACATATTAAAAAACCCATGGCTGCAACACTAAAAATCACCATAAACCAGACTAAAAAGAAAGGTCTTCAATGCTGTTTTAAAACTTTGGACGGTTAGGCAATCTCGCACCTGACAAGGTAGAGAATTCCACAGGGTTGGGGCTGCAAAGCTAAAAGACCTGGCCCCAGATGTCTTTAAACGGACCCTGGAAATCTCTAGCAATCCCTCGTCAGTGGATTAGAGAGAGTGGGAGGGACAGTAGGGATGAAGGAGATCTTGCAGATTACCAGGTCCCTGATTATGTAGGGCCTTATAGGTCAGCAAACCGACCTTAAAGATGATCCGCCACTGTACTGGCAGCCAGTGTAGTACGTGAAGCACAGACGTTATATGACTGGTCCTAGATGAACCAGTCAATAGCCTGGCTGCCATATTCTGCACAAGCTGCAGGCGGTGGATATCAACCCTCGGTAATCCAAGGTAAAGGGAGTTGCAATAGTCAAGGCGGGAGGTAACGAAGGCATGGACCAAAGTTGGAAGATCCTCAGAAGGAACCAGGTGTTTCACCTGGGCGATATTCCTCAGATGGTAAAAAGAGGTTTTGACAACTGCCGACACCTGAGATTTAAGTGTCAAACAGTCATCAAACATAACATCCAGGTTCCGCACCCGGCCTGAGGTAGTTAGTTGTACACCTCCAAGCCATAAACCTGAAGGTGATCCAGCCAACAAACCCACCTTTTGATGACCTGGGTCTACGACCAACACCTCAGTTTTTTCTGGGTTTAACCGTAGCCAACCCCCATTCATCCAGTCTTGGATTTCGGTGAGACAGTTGTTAAAAAACAAAATGGCAGCATCCTCGTCAGGCACAAAGGACATGTATAGCTGAGTGTCATCTGCATAGCAGTGAAAACTCAAGCCACACCACCTAATAATCACTCCCAATGGCAGCATATACACAGCAAACAACATCGGCGCCAAAATGGAACTCTGCCGCACCTCACAGGATAGGGGGGGAGTGATGCCGAGGAAAAAATCCCAGACACCACCCTCTGGGTCCCACCCTCTAGGAAAGATCGAAACCATCTGAGGACCGTACCAGACAGTCCAAAGAGGAATCACAGGCACCCCAATAGCACACCATGGTCTACAGTGTCAAATGCCGCAGAGAGATCAAGAAGGACTAAAATGGAACAGGTCCTTCGATCTCTTGCTATTAGGAAGTCATTAAGTACCCGGACAAGAGCTGTCTCGGTACTATGTATCTTCCTAAATCTGGACTGGAGAGAATCATAGACATTGTGGCTGGTCAAATGACCATCCAGTTGTGATGCAACCACCTTCTCAATAACCTTACCCACCAAGGGCAGGTTAGAGATAGGCCAGTAGTTAGCCAGACAGTCTGGGTCCAAGGAGAATTTTTTAAGAAGGGGCTGAACCACGGCCTTCTTTAGAGGATCAGGAAAGATCCCTTTCTCCAAGGACATCCAGACTGTCTCAGCAAGGACTGGACTGATTTTATCCACACAGCCCACTAGGAGATGTGTGGGGCCTGGATCCAAACTACAGTTGGTCGAAAGCAATGACTGAATGATCATCACAATGTCACTGATCATGGGGAGGCTGAAGTCACACCACAAAAACTGGGTGTCCAACATCTCCTGCCGGCCATCACAGCCCCCATTAGGGAGGTTGAAGCAGATGCCCGATCTGATTGCGGCAACCTTATCTGAAAAGAATCGAGCAAACTTCTTACACTGTTCTTGAGAAAAGGCACTTCCAGACTGAAGACAGGTTGAATTGCACAATCTGTCCACAGTTCAGAGGAGCTGAGCTGGTCGATTATGTGCAGCAGCAATCTCCCTGAACAGGAATACTGCCTTCTTACGGGTAATTGCTGATTGATAGACCACTTAATGGTCCATCAAACTAAGTCTGTCACACTCCAGGCTGGATTTCCACCAGCACCTCGCTAGCTTTTGTCCCACTCTCCTCAATCACAGGATTAACCATGTGCAAACCCCCATGATGGACTGGAGGGTATGTAAATTACCATTCAACGGGTTAAGGTGACTGCCCAACAGGATGCAAAAAAATAAGCTATACAACCGGGTCTCCAGCTCTCGTGGCAGGGGAAAGATATAACTTAAAGTAAGATGAGTAATAACAGCATTTTATCAAATCAATCCATTTCCACTTGGAAATGGACATGGAGGACCAAGCAGCAATAAGCCACTCCCCCTTCTGTAATGTCTGCTCCTAGTTGCTGAGAGCCATGTTGACATTACCAATAGTAATTCCCCAAATTTGAATATCTGAGGTAACTATAGGAATGGACCCCAGATGTGTCTGACCAAGCCCCGCCAGATGTCCAAGACCCATCACTGTGCACTTTGATATATTAATACATGCTCCAAAGAGACCAGTAAACCATTCCAACAGGAGCCAAGAGGCAGTCCAGAAGACTTCCTCCACCAAAAGAAGAATGACATTATCAGCATAGGCATTAACCTTAAAGTTTCTGCCTGTGTCGAAGTGTGAATGCCATGCATAAGCGGGAAACATGAAATACTCTGCAATAAAATATCTATACAGAAAGCATAAATAGAGGGCTTAATGGGTAGCCTTGTCACATCCCCCTCCCTGTAAAATTGTGATGTAGGTGCCAAGGAATCCATTAACTAAAGGAAACAAATGAGACCCTCGATATAAAACTGAATCCAGGAAATAAACCAGCAAGGAACCCCATGAAATGCAAGAAAATGGAATAAAAAAAATCATGAGAAACCCTGTAGAAGGCCTTCTCTTGGTCCAAGGAGACCAGATAACCATGAGCCTCATCCATGTTGCCCCTGGTAACTAATTCCCAGACCCGAATCAGGTTGTTGCTGATCTGTCTGCTAGGAGTGGAAAAAGATTGACAGGGAGAAATCATCTTAGCACCTGTTGGACTCAGCTGTCGAACCAGGATCTTTGCAAGGATCTTTAAGTCCGTATTAAGAAAAGAAATAGGCCTCCACTTACCTAAATTAGCCCTATCACTCTTCTTATACAGTAAACTTGAAATGGCTTGAAACATCTCAAAGGGGGGGCAGACAACATATTAAACATGACATTAAAAACCTTCTGAAGAATCACAGAAAGAAGATCAGAAAAATAAACATAAAACTCAGGCCCTAGGCCATCAGGACCTGGTACCATTTTTGGTTTCAGGGATTTCAAAGCTGAGTTCTCCTCAGGTACACTAACAGGTGCTAAAACTGTCAGTTGGTCCTCTACAGTCACCAGGGCTGTTAAAGGAAGACCTACAAATTCTCTAATTGAACCAGCCATAGGGAGAGGGGTGCCAAAAGAGGCCCAAAGATAACTGTCACCAGTTGCAAGGATGTCTGTTGATTCTGTGTGTACCATTCCAAAATCATCCCAGGATGAGGTAAGGACTTTGGAGTGGACCCCCTCCTGGCAATGTTTAAAAACACCTAGGGTTACCTTTGAGCCAGTGGTGCAAAACTATTGCTCCATACATAGGGATCGTGCCCTATCATTCAGATTTTTATACATGTCAAATTTCACAGTGTCAATTTGGGGCTTATAAGAAGTCTGGTCAGTAGTTTGTAATGAAAGGAGGTGAAAGAGTAGAGATCTGAACTGTAAATATTGAAAATACTCTGTGTGGCCCTTAGTCATCCCTGCCATCCGAAAAAGCCCCCTAAAGAAAATTTTTGTATTCACCCACCAATCCACTAAAGAGTCATAACAAGGCCCCCAAGCCCAAAATAGCTTTTTACAGTAGAAAACTACTTAAGGGCCATCCAGTAAGGTACTGTTGAGCTTCCAGTACCCTCTCCCCAGTAAGTGGCTAACCCCCAAGCCCAAAGTAATATGCACCTCAGAAAGGTCGGACGTGGCAGAAGCCACTGTCTGGGCCGATAGTAGTTCACTTTCCAGAAGAACAAAGAGAAAATCTATCCTGGTGGAAAGAGAACCTCTGTCATATGTATTACCCCTCGAGGATGCAAACTGTGACAAGTATCTCAAAGACTAGTCATGGCAATCATCCGGTGCAAATATGTGGTGTCACAAACAAGTTTTTTGCATTTTACCAGTCTTGCAAATCCCAGGGCCAATTAAAGTCACCACCTAGGATAAGAAATCAAGCCATGAATGGGTAAGGTTGCAATAAAGTAAATAAAGCTACTCTGAATGCCTTAATTTGTGGTGCATAAAGCACCCAAGTCTCATGGGGTGGTCATGCAGATGGACATCCAAAAACAACAAACTATCAGGCTCCACTTCCATTACCAGGACAATGTGAACTGAAAGGGAGTGGAATAAAATACCAACCCCAATGCAGGGTTCCTTCCCCATGGACCTGACTGATGATCCCCAGGGTAAAGCCTTCCGGGCCTGATGGACAGAAGCAAGCATAATTATCCTGATATCCTGCAGAAAAATTATCTAGACGCCTGAGGAACATAACACAGTGAAAGTAGTTAAACATCTCATAACATTCTTGATGCTATTTACATTTAAAGTAAGAACTCTCAGCATCAGAGTGGAGTAGAAGTCATGACTAAAAACCAGAGAGAAACAATGAAACATAAACATAAATAACACAGTAAAAAAAAAAAAGAAAACCTTTTGGTAAGGTCTTTTCTTTCTTGTCTTTCTTTGGGCAAGCCAGACATCCCTAAGATCAACCCCAATATAAGAAAGTTCCTTCTGACCAGAATAAATAGAGGAAGCTTCAGAATCCTCATCATGCTTTGTAGCCTGCTCCTGCAGGACAGAATAACTGTTCAAAGTTAGCGTGGTGTCCTTCCTCAAATCCTTAGATCAGGGAGCGATGCAAGAATACCTCTATTTCCTGGCAACCACCCTAAAAACATTAGTAGGATGTGAAGGATGAAGCATTCCCAGGGGCAAGTGCTCAATGGACACTACCAGCAATGCAGCTGGAGCAGAGTCAGAAAGGTTAGGTGGGGGGGGTAGATGTTGATGTCAGGCAAGCCTCTGGAGTCACTGGGACAACTGAAGGAGCCAGAACACTGGTTGCAAGCACTGAAGCAACTGGAAAGGAGTGCAATGGAACTGATGGGATCTCAACAGGCTGTTCAGGTGTGGGAAGGGGAGTGTCCAGGTACAGATGCAGCACAGAATGGGATACCCTGCCCACAGCAGTACAGGATTTCTAAGCTTTGTGCACCATATCCTCTTGGTCATCGTAGATACCCTTATTGTGGACTACCCAGGGACAAGTCTGGAAGGCGTGACCCAGTTCATCCCAGAGGATACATCGGACTGGGTTTGGACAATAGTGGCTGGTGTGCCCAGTCCACAAACACAATTCACACACCAGCATTTCACAAGTATTGCTGAGGTGGGACAAGGAAGCACATCTGTGACAGCGGCTGGCCAGCATAGAAGCAAAATAAACTGCTGGGAAGATGTTGGACACCCACAGTCGAAGGTCGAAGCTTCACCTAGATCTTCCACCCCCCAGTCCAAATGTCTTCAGTGTCCAGTATGGGTAGCGAGGGGAAGTGGCATGAGCTCATTGCTTTTCCCAATGCAAAATGTCTGAAATATGAACCCCTTCATTTTTGAGGAGCACAGCCATGGTTTTGATTGAGGGTTTGGTCAGGAGATGGCTATAAATGGTGTCCACAAAGGAGATGACTTTACAGTGTTGAATTTAGCCCCAACACAGTCCAAAATCTGCAGTGTCCAAATATTGGGTGTCTCCCAATGTATGAATAAGGGTGAACATTTCAGCAGCCAAAAACTCCAGGAAATCCTTCAACAGGCTGCATGCCACATAGATCCTATAAGGAGGAACCTCAAGGCCCCCCCTTGTACTTGAGGCGGACAGCACTGTGCCTCTTAGCAGGCTCACTCAAATTAGAAAAAAGGTCTGCCATATGAAAAGAGGGTTTATCCATCGTTGATTTACTCAGAGGAGCATGGCCTGTATCCTCTCGGGGAACCCCAGGTGGCTGCTGCAGATCTCCTTCATCTGGGGGGAGGGGGGCCCAGAAAAGAACCAGATAAGAAAAGTGGAAAAGTTTGAGGTTGGGCATCGGCCAAATCCATCATATCTCCCCAAGAGGTAGAGGGCTGCAGTGAAGAGGCAGAGGGCAGATGTACTGCCTGAGCCCCAGAGTGTTGCAGCTGACTGCCATCATTCAAAGCCAAAAGAAGGAAGGGAGAGGAGGGAGAATCATCAGTCCACAGAGTAGAGTCTGATTAGACAGCAGGCAGAGGGCCATGTGGAAGCAAGGGTGTCAGAGCCATGGAAAGTCCTGGAGGCAAAGCAGCAAAATCAGTCACTAGTACACAAGGCTGAATTGCCAGTGCCAACACCGGCCCCCCCGGTGCCCTTCAGGAAAATAGTCTGTGGATATGTTTGCTCATAGGCAGTCTATGTGAGCTGATGTTCAGAAATAAACTGTAGACCAGAAGAAACAGGATCAAGAAAGACATATCTGGGGGTCATCACAGCGGGTTCCCATGAATTGGTAATCAGAGCACATCCTTCTCTTGACAGAGATGAAGCTCCAGAAGCCAGTTCCTGCAAAGCAATCCATGCAGGTAAAACAGGGCCAACAAGCGGCTGGTAGGCCTCCAAGTCAGGAGAAAAGACACAGGTTCAGAGGCTGAGCAGCTGCTCCTTGGAAGGGACCAACAGAAGGCTGGTGAGGCAGAGCAACAGCTGCAATCTGCAAAGGCAAGGCTTCAGCTTTGTTCATATCAAGTCATGACACTGAGTTGTGGAGGAATCCATGCCGGGCAAAGAGTAGTGAGGTGGGTTGGCATGAGCCAAATGCGTAATCATAGCAGCCAGTGGGGCAACACCATCATTCCAAGAGTCCCAGTCCCGTGAAGGTGTCCATCCAGCCTCCAGGAGGTCCATGCTGGTATCCATGGAGCCCCAACCACCAGGGAAGGTGGACCAAGGGAAGATCCCTCTGGCTCCAAAGGGAGACACTGCTCCACAGGTTGCAATACAGAGCCCCAATAGAAGGGACAGAGTCCTGAACAGGTTGGGTCACCCTTGAATATGTGTGAAGGGCACAATCCTCAATGGACAATAACTGCAGGAGCCTCCGGTGGCACTGGTGAATCTCTGCTAGAGTCACCTCTGCTGGTCTATGCTCTGGAATGGTGAGTGAGGGAGCCACATGTAAACCTCTGAGCAATGAAGTAGCTTCCCGGAAATCCAGTGCTGCCAGCATCTTTGTGTGCCGGAATCATCCGGGACCATAATGTTGACCATCTCCACTGCAGGAAAAGCAAACTTGGCGGACTGATCCTCAGTCTGAGCAGTATCCGTACTAAAATCCATCGAGTCATGTAAGTCCCCATTAGAAGGGAAAACTAAGGCAACTGAATGTTGAAAGTCTGTTTCAGGCACAGTCGGTCGAGGACAGCCTCCACCACCTTTATCCTCCTTGACTTTCTGGTCAGCCATTATGCCAACCTCACAGATAGAATCTCCCTCTGCCAGCAAGAGTAGGGGAATTTTTTTATTAATAATTTATATAACGTAAATAACATATCAGATATAACATCGTATTCTCTTATACAATTACTTGAAAGACCCATCATTAAACTCAAACTTATTTCAAAAACACAGAACTAAAGTGCAACAAAATAACAATGTGTGTGAAAAAATAAAGAACAAGTTCAAGAAAGACATTTTTAGCTCAATTCATTCCTCTGTCCTACTCCATCACCTATTTCAGCCTAAATCAATATTTTATTAACAACATTAATAACACATTTGCAATTGCAGATCTATGTGATCAGAAACTTTTGAATAATGCTGATGGCAAGTTTCTCCACCATGAATGAAACACTGGAGTGGGCAATTAATTTTTCTCCTTTAGATGAATTTGAGCATCTTCCCTTGTGATACTGTCTATTAGTCCCGGAAGTGGGATCATTAGTTGCTGTAACATGAATTTACTCCTGTTCTGCCATATATTCCATTTAATTATTGCACAGATGACCCTTAGGGTGCCTGGGTAAAATACTTTCCAACTGTTATTATAAGCACCGTATATCAATACCTCGTATGTCATCAAAGCAGTAGGGGAGTTTCCCTGGTGGCATGGCTGACATTCCTCCATCAATAAAACAGGCCAATATACCCCGGATGCAAGTGAAACCAAACTATGGCAGATTAGTGTGCCTTTTCAGACCACAAATTGTAAGTAAATAAATGAATATGACTGTGCTTTTTTACTTCTAAGTAGTCTAGATAAAAGTGAGTACAAATTACTTTAGTTGCATTTCCCAAAGGACATAAAACAACTCAAACAATAGCCTACAGTTAAAATTACCAAGTACTCGGATTCAGTATTTCAAATAGCTCCAGAGAGAAACTCCACCATAAAGGTACTTTAATATCACCATGGTCACCGCAGTACTTTCAGAGAAGAGATATAGTACAATAAATGGTTCACTGGAGATAAAGTGAAATCCACAATTTCCCCAATTTTTAAACTGTTTGGTTTCTCCTAGCTTATACAGGTAGATATTTAAGTTTTGCTTCTAAGAACTGAACAGACTGTGTACAGTAGTTGAAGAACTGAATCAATACAGGCAATTGTTGCATTTCAGTGTTTGCCTAAATATTCTAAAGTCAAACATCAAGTGATGTTGAAAAGAATAAAAAATCATGTATTTTTCTCATGAAGTTTCTGAATTTCACCTATTGTATAGCACTGTAGTTCTATTTTCAAAGGTGATTTTTGTGTCAAATGATGGATAAATAGATAACGTTTGATCATCAACTGAACCAAAAATGTTTAACTTAAAGTGTAAAGCCAAACAGTATCACAATCATGTTGTAACTAGTTGTGAAGTAAAAAATCTCTGCAATTTGTATAGTGTAGTGCAGAAATTATAGTGAAAACTGCACAAATTTTACTGTATGCATTGCTGCACTATGTGCCTTGTGGTGAATTGTGCTACCCGAATTGATGCACTTCACATTAAAAAAATCACCACAAAGTGTGACTGCATTAATTTACATAGAAACAATTTGTGCAACTGTGGCATATTGCATATGCTGCACTTCACAAATGCTACACATGGGCCAGGATATTCAAAGGGGCGCAACCCCGCATTGCGGCCCAGTGGGATATTCAAAGGGCTGCCAGGCACAGCGCATGTCCAGATGCACAGGGGTGCAATGTAATCCTATGCAGTGCAGATACAGGGGGCGTGCCCATGCATATGCGGCACATCTCGATATTCAGCCCAAGATGTGCAGCGTATATGCTGGTACAACCTTGCATTGCGAGCACAGGGGAGCTCAAAGTTGAGCCCCGAAAAGCCAGAGCAAGTCCCGGCCACCCACAGGCAGGCTGCTGTATTGCAAGGCGCAACGCAGCAGCCTCCAGCCGTGGGTGGCCACCCGCTCACCCAGACCACCTTTGCAAGGCACACATACCCACCTGGTGGTCCAGTGGACCCCCCCCGTATGCCCGATTGCGGGCTGTAATAACATTCATTCACATTTCTGGTCCTGTGTAGTGCAGTATGGCCTCCAAGCCCATAGGTCCACACTGTGGACCAATAGGCGTAGAGATCATACTGTATACTGTCATTCGGCGGGTGGCCTGGCTGAATGCAGGCGGGTGGTGCTGGGTGGCGGGGGACCTCTGTGGGTGGGTGGGAGGGGTACCACTGGACCACCTGGTTATACCTCAGTTTCTAACGGCCCTCAATTGGGTGTATGGGGGGGGAGTTACCGCTAGACCACCAGGGATGATTACACTTTATTACAGTGTGCGATTAGGCATACCGGAGCGGGGGGGCTGCAATAGCCCAAGGGGGCAGCCTGGCAGGGCTCCAGGTGCAATTCACGGGGAGCCAGCACATTGCATGCAAATGGTGCCATAATGACATGCAAATGACCCCATTTGCACCTTGCATACTTATGGCCTCATTTGCATGCCCCTGGCTGAATATCATGGGTGATGCTCCTAGTGCTACTGCACTTGCACTGGCTCATCCACCTGCTCCTTGTCTGCGTCTTGCGCTGACGCTGTGCCACTGTGCCATGTGCAGTGTGTGTGCCTTCCCTGCCATATTCAATGGTGCTGAGCCATGGCGCATCACTGTTGAATATCGCCTGGTCCTAGCCCTGGCACAGCCCAATTGCGCTGCACCCAGGCTTGCGCCACTGCCCAGCAGTCTGAATATCTGGCCCATAGTGACTAAATTTGACACAATTCACGTACAGATGATTCTGCTTTTGCTGTGCAAAAAACAAACAGGTAAAAACATTACCTCTTCCACAAGAATTGGTAGACACATCTTTTTTTTTATCGTATAATATTTTATTAAGAGGTTTTGAGTTTTTTATACAGTAAGAAGTGAGCAATACAGCCAACCAATTACCAAAGTCTATACATCACAAAATAGTACAGTGCTGATAAAAAGTATCCTCTATTGGACATAATATCTCATGGAAATTAATTACATCATAATAGTCATAGTACAGATAGCTTTGAATAATAGCATTTCTAGGAAGGACAGCAATAGTGCCCCAGAGGGTAACAAAGACTGATGCTTACATCTAGGATCAAATGCATAGGCTAGGAGTGTATTAGTCTGAAGTTTAAGTAAGAAAATTTTGGGACAGCCCTTCGAATAGGGGGATTGGAAGGTGATGCCAGGAGTTTACAAAAAGGGGAATGGAGATATGGCTCCCACCTTTGATAATAAAGCCACAGATTACCCCTATGGAAGTGAGAAAGTCTTTCAAAAATAGAAAGTTTGGCCAAGGCTGCATGCCAAGCAGAGCGGGTAGGGATAACTGACTGGCACCACTGCACGAGGAGAACGTGTTTAGCCTCTAAGATGGTTATCATTGTCCAAACATTAACTGGTTTAGGTAGCTGGCCCAGGGGGGTGGTATCTCCCATAAACAGCTCTGGGTCAGAAAGTACCACTGAATGATTAAGCACTGAGGAGATATCTGAGGCTACCATTCTTCAAAAAGAGACCAAGTTAGGACAGGACCATAGAATATGGAGGATGTGTGTCTCTGTGTGGGAACAGCACCAGCATTTACTGTGGCTAAGCAAGCCCTGTGCATAGAGAGCTGCTGGAGTATGGTGCCATAGCAAGAGAACTTTTAACTGCAAAAAGTGACTGCTGGTGTCTCTATAAGTATAATGTATACTTTTAATATAAGAATTCCACTGGTCCTCAGATATGGGGGCATCAGTATAGAGTTCCCATTTCTTTTTACATGACAGGATTGCATTAGGTTTTGAGTCTCTCCAAGAGGTGTAGAAGAGACCCATAACACCTCTAGTAGAGTAGAGGAGAGGCGATGCAAACCAGCTAGCCAAGACCATCGTGTGGTGTCCTGAAGCTTGGGGAGGAGAGGCTGTAGGGCACTCCTGATTTGTAAATATCTCCAGAAGTCTTTATGTGGTAATGAGAATTGCTTTTGCAATTGACAAAAGGGAGCAGGGGGTATGTGCCTGTATGACAGAGATCTTGAATAACCTGGATGCCAGATTTGTACCAGGAGGGCCAGTATACTGGTGTCCCATTGATTTGAATTAGGCTGTTGCACCATAAAGGAGCATATTGTATAGGTGGGGTCCGAGCCTGTGTAGGCAGGTGAGATTTAGCCATGAGATGTTTCCAGAAATGGGTTGTGCAAATCACTGTGAGTGGGAGGGAATGCGACAGGCATGTCTGCGGGGTAAGTAACATGTAAAGGGGTACTGTGCCAGCCAGATTATCTTCTAAATGAACCCATAGTGGGGGATCCATAGCACTAGGTACAAACCATTTAATTGCCTGAGCTGCTGTAAAGGATAGGTGATAGCCATAGAACCAGGGCACATTGAGGCTTCCTTGAGACCAGTGCACCCTCATCTTATGTTTGTCCAACTGGGCAGTTTGGAGTCCCACAGAAAATTAGCCGTTAACTTTTCTAACGAATTAAAAAGTTTAGACGAAAGAGCAACCGGGAGGTTATTTGGAAGGTACATGACTCGAGGAAGCAAGAGCATGCGAATAGCTGCCACTCTGCCTGGTAAGGAGAGTTGCAGCTTATGCCAGCTCTCTATTTTTACCTTTAGTTGGGCTAATAGTGGAGAAAAATTAGCAGATTCAAGCGCAGACCAAGACGTTGGTATACAAATACCAAGGTAGTTAAACCCATTATTCGCCCAGGTCAGGCTAGTACCTTGGATACAGGTCTTGGTACAATGGTTTAAAGGAGCCAAATTGTTGTTTTTTTGGTTAATAGATAGCCTGGAAATTACCCCAAATTCAGTTAGGACTTGCAGTACCACTGGGAGAGTTTGTTGTGGGTTAATCTGGATTAAGAGGAGGTCGTCCGCATAGGCCACAACTAAGTATGGGCAATCAGCCACCGTAATACCGTGGATTTGTGGAGAGGCAATAAGGGTCCTGATTAAAGGGTCTAAGGCCACCAAAAATAATAAGGGGGATAGTGGGCAACCTTGCCTGGTGCTGCGATGCAGCACAAAAGGGGAGAATATCTCACTGTTAGTAAGTATGCGGGCTGTGGGGGAGCTATAAGGGGTATGTATCCATTGCATAAAGGAGGTACCAAACCCATATCTAGTGAGGACTTCATAGAGATATTCCCATTCGATAGAGTCAAATGCCTTCAAAAAATCGATCACTAAGGCAGCTAAGGGGAGAGATGATTTTGAGGCAAACCACTTCAGGCTGAGGAGGAGCCTGGTGTTATCTATCCTTGATTTGGCCCACATGAATCCCATTTGAGTGGGGTGTATAACTGAGGGAAGAATAGACGTTAACCTGGCACTAGTGCTTTGGCAAATATTTTTTGTATCCACTGACAAGAGAGATATTGGCCGGAAATTGGCACAATCTAGGGGATCAGATGATTTTTTAGGTAGAAGGGAGATTATTGCCTCCTTCATAGTGGGGTGGAGAGCTCCCTTGGCGTGAGCTGACTGTAGGGCACACTGCAGGGGCTGAATAATATCAGGGCCCAGGGCCTGGTAAAGATCCATGGACATACCGTCTGGACTAAGGGCTTTTCCCTGAGCCATCTGGGCAAGTGCCCATTGAAGCTCATCACAGGAGACTGGGGATTCCAAGTGTATCACTTGTTCTGGGGTAAGAGTCGGTAAGAGGGTTTGATGACAGAATTTAGCAAAGAGAGCTTGTAATTCATGAGTGGTATTAGAAGACCGGGATTGATAGAGGATTGGTAAAAAATGTTGCACAGTGGCATTAATCAGCCTGGGAGTAGTTGCCAAAGAGCCAGACAGGGTACGGAACGCATGTATCCGTGTAGCTGCCTGCTGTTTGCGAAGGCGGTAGGCAAGAAGTTTCCCTGTGTTCTCCCCCCAGCCCAAAAGGCCTGCTTCAATCTCAAGAGATACCACTCTGCCTTTTAATGCAAAATTGTATTTATCTGGTATTTGAGCCCAACTATTTGTCACTGTAGGACACCATTCGGGGTAGCTCGGGGAGTAGATTTGAAATGACGCACTAGGGCAGCTAAGTCTGCATATAATTGTTCATGCATGCAAAAGCAGTATTTCTCTTCCTTCTACAGTATATCCTTCTTTTATCTTGTTATTAGACATAAATTATCCTTAACAAGCTTTAGGACCTTACCATTACCATTGTCTATATACATTAAACCTATTTGAAGCATTATTGGCACATGCCTTGCATATGATTTTGTGCTCTTATAGATATATTTTGTAAAATGTGTTTTATAAAAACTTAGGTTTATCATGCCCACATCTTGCTCTTTACTGGAATCAAATAACCATCTTGCCAATTTTGGCCCCATTCCAATCCACATAACCCTGCTCTAAGAGAGCCTTACATAGCAGGTGATGGCAGATAAGGGCCGCTGGGCCCGTCCAGTCTGCCCATTTTTTAATATTCATTTTTACTGCAGATCTGTTGCTGATCTATGGCACCATCTCTTCCCCTCCCTTCCTTACCCTCTTGTGCCTGTCCCAGGCATTTTTGAACCCCACCACTGCTCTTGCCCTCACTACCTCCACTGGAGGTCTATTCCAGGCACTCACCACCTTTTCTGTGAAGAAGTATTTCCTCATTTCCCTCCTGAATTTACCACCTCAAGTTTCATAGCATGTTCGCTTGTTCTAGACCACCTTTTTCTCTCAAAAGTTACCCCCTGTGCCTTATTAACCCCTATGAGGTATTTAAACGTCTGTATCATATCCCCCTCCTCTCTTCCAGGGTGTACATATTTAGCTCCTTAAGAATCTCTTCATAGGGCTTTTGATGCAGACCCTGTACTATTTTGGTAGCCCTCCCCCAGACCACCTCCACTCTATGTCCTTCCTGAGATGTGTTCTTCAGATTAGGCACAATACTCAAGGTAAGGTCACACCAGAAATGTATAAAGGGGCAGCCCCACCTCCCTCTTCCTGCTGGCATTTCCTCTTCCTATGCACATCAGCATCCCACTAGCCCCACGGACTGCCTTGTCACACTGCCTGGCCATCTTTAGGACATCTGGTATGATATCCCCAGGTCTCTTTCCTGCATGGTCTTTGCTAGTATCACTCTACCCATTTTGGACTCTGCTCCCAGGTTTCTATGGCCCAAGTGCATTATTTTGCACTTTGTTGCATTAAAACCTAGCTGCCATACCCTTTATCACTCCTCCAATCTTTTCAGATCCCTACCTGAACTTTCCTCCCCCTTGGTGTCTCCTCTGTTGCAGATCTTGGTGTCATCTGCAAAGATGCAGACCGTTTCCTCCAGTTCCTCCACTATGTCACTTATAAAGACATTGAATAGAACTGGTCGCAGCACTGATCCCTGAGGTACCCTACTGGTCACCCTCCCTTCCTCAAAATGAATTCCGTTAACCATTACATAGAAACATAGAAACATAGAATCTGACAGCAGATAAGGACTGCTTGGCCCACCTAGTCTGCCAATTTCCCTACCTAACGGATACGCTGCAGATCCTAGTTAATCAACAGCCTACTTCCTCCAACTCCCCACTAGAATTGCCTTATGTCTGTCCCATGCATTCTTGAATTCCCCATTGTTTTTGACTCTATGACCTCCTCAGGAAGTCTGTTCCATGTGTCCACAACCCTCTCTGTGAAGAAATACTTCCTCATATTACCTCTGAGCCGTCCTCCCTCTATCTTCAAATTGTGCCCCCTTGTTTTTGCACATCTCTTTTTCTGAAAGATGCTACCCTCTTGGACTTTGTTGATTTCCTTGAGGTATTTGAAAGTTTCTATCATGTCCCCCCTCTCCCTCCTTTTCTCAAGGCTATACATCTTTAGTTTCTTTAGTCTTTCTTCAGTCTGTCTTCTGATGCAGACCCTGTATCATTTTGGTTTCCCTCCTCTGGACAGCCTCCATCCTGTCTATGTCTTTGCGGAGATGGGGTCTCCAGAACTGTACACAATACTCCAGATGTGGTCTTACCAACTGTCTGTACAGAGGGCCAACAACTTCCTGTTTTCTACTGGTGATGCCTCTCCTTATGCATCCCAGTATCCTCCCAGCCCTCCTTACTGCCTTCTTACATTGCTGGCCCACCTTTAGGTCATCTGATATGACTACCCCCAGTCCCTTTCCATTTTTGTTGTTGTCAGTATCTCACCCCCATTGTGTACTCTTCCCTGGGTTTTTGCTTCCCAGGTGCATTACTTGGCACTTCTTTGCATTGAATCTAAGCTGCCATACATTTGACCATTCCTCCAACCTTGCCAAGTCCCTTTTCATCCTTTCCACCCCACCTTGCGTATCAACCCTGTTTCAGATCTTTGTGTTATCTGCAAAGAGACATATTTTCCCTTCCAGTCCCTCTGCAATGTCACTTATAAAGACATTAAAAAGGACCGGCCCCATGACTGAACCCTGTGGTACCCCACTAGTAACCCTCCTTTCATCACTGTGGACTCCATTTACTATTACCTGCTGTGTCCTGTTGTCCAACCAGTGTTTTACCCAGGCTACCACCCTAGGACCCACTCCCAGGCTGGCTAATTTGTTTATTAATTTTTTGTGTGGGACTGTGTCAAATGCCTTGCTAAAGTCTAGGTAGGCCATGTGCACAGCCCCTCCCTGGTCTACTTCTTTGGTCACCCAGTCAAAGAAATCAATTAGATTTGTCTGATATGACCTTCATGCTGTGAATCCATGCTGCCTTGGGTCCTGTGCCCCACTGGCCTCTAGGTACTCAACGATTCTTTCCTTCAGAAGTGATTCCATCATTTTCCCTACCACTGAGGTCAAACTGACAGGTCTGTAGTTTCCTGCCTCTGTCTTGCTCCCACTTTTGTGGAGGGGAATCACAGCTGCCCTCCTCCAGTCCTTGGGTACCACACCATCCTCCCATGATTTATTAAAAAGGGTAGTCAGTGGTGTTACTAGTTCTTCCCTTAGTTCTTTTAGAATTCTGGGGTGACTCCCATCAGGCCCCATTGCTTTATCCACCTTCAGTTTTAAGAGTTCTTTCAGAACCTTTTCTTCTGTGAAAGGACTAATATCAACCCCCCTATCCAGAGAGCGTCTATTGACTGGATTAGGTATTTCCCCCAGCTTTTCCTTTGTGAATACTGAGCAGAAGTATTTGTTCAGTATCCCTGCATTTTCACTGTCGCTCTCTGCCCAACCACCTTCCTCTTTGTTCAGCCTCAGTATCCCTGCCTCAGTCTTTCTTTTCTCCCTAATGTACCTATAAAAGGTTTTATCCCCCTTCTTAACTGAGTTGGCTATCTTTTCCTCGGTTTGGGCCTTTGCTATTCTGACTGCCTTACCCGCCTCCTTCTGCTTTAACTGGTACAGTTCTTTGTCCTGCTCCTTCTGTGTTTCCTTATAATTCCTGAATGCTATCTTTTTCTCCCTAACCTTCCCCACCACTTCTTTTGAGAACCATAGAGTTTTTTCTTTTATTTTGATTTGTTTATTTGCTTCACACAAAGGCTTGTTGCCTCTGTGATGGCGGTTTTGATGTTTCCCCATTGTTGCTCCACCCCACCTTCTTGCCTGTTTGCTAGTGCTTTTCTGAGGCACTCTCCTATTTTGGCAAAATCAGCCCTCCTGAAGTCCAGTACCTTTACTTTTGTGTGGCTTGACTCTACGGCTAAGTTTATTGTGAACCACACTGTTTGGTGGTCGCTTGTTCCCAGATGACTACCCACTTCAAGATCAGAGTTCCTCTCTCCATCCCCATTTGTGAGTACCAGGTCTAAGATTGCTCTCTCCTGAGTGGGTTCCAAAACTAGCTGTCTGAGACATGCCCCCTGTAGGGCATCGAGAATGGCCCTGCTCTTGGATGTGGCTGCAGCAAAGGTGCTCCAGTCAACATCTGGCATATTCAGGTCCCCCATCAGCAATATCTCCCCTTTCTCTGCCATCCCAAGAATGCCTTCTGTCATTTCCTTGTCCATTTCCTCCCTCCTGAGATGGGGGTCTGTATACAACCCCTGTGTGGATTGTGGAGCTATTTCTAGTCTCCAGGGTGACACACAGTGCCTCCTTTCCTCCCTATTTACCCTTTGATTTTGTTGCTTTGATCCTTTCCGTTACATAGAGAGCTAATCCTCCTCCTCTTCTTCCCTCCCTGTCCCTCCTGAAGATTGTGTACCCTGGTATGTTGACATTCCAGTCATGGTTCTCTGTGTACCATGTTTTTGTGATTGCCACAATATCTAGGCATCCCTCTTCCATCAAGACCACCATTTCAGGGCGCTTTTTACCTAGACTACAGGCATTGGTACTCTTTACCCTCCATTTTTTTATGGCTTTATTTCTTTTTGCCCCATCCATGTCCCTACTGCCTTTGCCTTTTTCTCCATTTACCCCTGCCCTTCTCCCTATCAACTGCTCTAACATTGTGTTTACCTCACTAATTACCCTAATTTTTTGGGGGAGCTAGGATTTCCCTTCTCCTCTTCAGTGCCCCCCCCCCTTGGCTAGTTTAGTGGTCAAGCTAGTGGTCAAACAGGAATTCAGCGTGTTTGCCGTTCATTTGCATCACCAGGTAAGAAAACAGGTTTGTCTCCCCATACGATGCACAGGGGTAATGCAAAACTTCACCCAACAACTAACACACCAAAATCTGGCCAATGGAAAATCATGTACACAAATGCTCACAGCCTGGGAAATAAGATCCCAGACCTGCAGGCAATAATGTCAGAGGCTAAACTGGACATAGTAGCAATTAATGAGACGTGGTTTACCAGTAACCACACTTGGGAGACTTCAGTACCTGGCTATGTATTGTTCAGAAGAGACCGAGGTGCAAAGGGGGAGGAGTGGCCCTGTATGTTAATGAAAATATCAAAGCTACAGAAATTCAGAATACACATAGGAGCCAGAAGAACTGTGGGTCACCCTGAAACAGGAAATGGGACAGCCATAAGAACTGGGGTTGTCTACAGGCCCCCAGACCAGAGGAGGACATAGACACATTACTGTTAGAAGATATACAAAACATGACAGCTAAAGGGAGGTTCTGATAATGGGAGACTTCAACATGCCAGATACAGATTGGTCAATACCAGCAGGAACATCTGCCAGAACTAGACTCATGGGATTCCCTGCAAGGGAGGGCCTCAAACAACTGGTACAGCAACCCACAAGAGACAGGGCTATCCTAGATCTAGTACTGACTAACAAAGAAGGATCACAGATCTCCAGGTAGAAGGTCACCTGGGGCCAGTGACCATCACATGGTATGGTTCAATTTGGCTACTACATCTAAATCATCCCATTCCAAGGCAAAATATGGGACTTCAGAGGAGCTGACTTTGATAAGATGGCCAACAGAGTTAAGCTAGCCCTGGCAAAAGAAACACAGGTGAGGAGGTACAGGCAAAGTGGGCAAGCATTAAGGATACAATACTTGAAGCAACATCCCATTGTGTTAGACAGAAAAGGAAGTGCAAAGAAGAAGGAAACCACTTTGGTTCTCAAATACAGTAGCAGAAAGGTCAGAGCCAAAAGGCTGGCCTTCAGGAAATATAAGGGAACACAGCAGGATGAAGATAGGGAGGCATACCAAACTGCCCTAAGGGAAGCAGGTAAGGCAGTAAGGCAGGCAAAGTCCCAAACTGAGGAAACACTAGCACGAACAGTAAAGAAGGTGACAAGACTTTCTATAAATACATTAGTGAAAGGAGAAAGTCCAGAAGGGTATTGCTAAGCTTAATGGAGAAAAAGGGAGCATGTGAGGAGGAGGACCCTGTAAAGGCATCTATCCTAAAAGATACTTTTGCTCAGTATTTACTGAAGAGAAGGTGGGCAGGGCCACAGCTCAACATCATGGACACAGGGGAGGGAGGTGAGCACTACTCCCTTCACAAAGAAAGGGTCCTACAAGAGCTTGCTAAGCTCAGGGTGGATAAGGCAATGGGACCTGATGGCATACATCCCAGGGTACTAAGGAGCTAAAGGAGGGAACTAGCAGAGCCATTAGCAGAATTGTTTAGTGAGTCTCTGAGCACAGGAGAGGTCCCAGAAGACTGGAGAAGGGCTCATGTGATCCCGCTCCACAAGAGTGGTAGCAGGGAGGAGGTGGGGAACTAGAGACGGTCAGTCTTACCTCAGTAGTGGGCAAGATTATGGAGGCACTCCTTAAGGAAAGGATAGTGCAACACCTGGAATCCATAGGGGCACAGGATCCAAGACAGCATGGGTTTACAAAGGAAGGTCCTGTCAAACTAATCTCATAGATTTCTTTGACTGGGTAACCAGAGTGGTGGACCAAGGGGAGCAGTTGATGTCGCCTACCTTGACTTCAGCAAAGCTTTTGACACTGTTCCACATAGAAGATTGATAAATAAGCTAGGTAGGCTCGGGGTGGGTCAAGTTGGTCAACTGGGTGGCAAACTGGTTGACTGGCAGAAAACAGAGAGTGGTGGTAAATGGTATACAGTCAGAAGAGATGCAAGTCACAAGTGGGGTACCTCAGGGATCAGTCCTGGGGCCAGTCCTATTCAACATCTTCATTAGTGACCTCGAGATGGACTAGAGGGTAAGGCTTGTCTGTTTGCAGATGACACCAAGATCTGCAACAGAGTAGATGATTCAGATGGGGTGGGCAGAATGAAGAGATCTGGATAAACTAGCAAAATGGTCAGAAGAGTGGCAACTGGGATTTAATGCAAAGAAGTGCAAAATCATGCACATAGGAAGAGAAACCTGAAGCCACTTATAGGCTGGGAGGGAGTTGCTAGCAGTCACAAAGGAAGAAGAGACTTGGGCATCATCATCACTGATGACCTAAAATCATCCAAGCAGACCTCTAAAGCAGTAGGTAAGGCTAGGGGGGTGTTAGGGTGTATTAGTAGGGGTATCACAAGTCGTAAGAGGGAGGTAATAATCCCTCTGTACAAGACATTGGTTAGGCCCCATCTGAGTACTGCGTGCAGTATTGAGGCCACACCTTCACAAGGACATTAACAAAATTGAGGCAGTCCAGAGAAGGGCAACCAAAATGGTGCAGGGACTGCATCAGAAGACATATGAGGACAGATTAGCAGACTCAATATGTATACCCTTGAGCAAAGGAGGAGAGGTGATATGATCGAGACATTTAAACACCTTAAGGGCATAAACAAGGTGAAAGAGTCTAACATGTTTAAATATAAGAAAAATAGCAGGACAAGAGGACACAAGCATGAGATTAGAGGGAGGCCGATTAAGGGGAATGTGAGGAAATTCTTTTTCACAGAAAGGGTGGTAGATGCATGGAATAGCTTACCACAAAGTGGTGGCTATGAATACAGTGCAGGGGCTTCAAACAGGCATGGGATAGGCATAGGGAGCAATACAAATGACTATGAATAGATAGGTCACTGACAGAGCAAAGGCCGATGGCACATTTATAAGGTAGAAAAAGAAATGGGCAGACTGGATGGGCCTTGCGGTCCTTATCTGCCGTCAACTTCTATGTTTCTATGTTTCTATGTTTCTATGTTTAAATGCTTGCCATTGAAGCATTTAAACCTATCACCTAGGATTCTGGTTCCCCTCCAGGATAGATGCAGACCATCAAGCCTGTATAGGCCTGCATCCCTCCAGGTGGAGTCCCAGTCCCCAATGAAGTCAAATCGCTGAGCTCTGCACCAGCTTTTCAACCAGTCATTGAATACTATGGTGTGGAGTACCCTAGCCTCATCCATGCCATAGACAGGTAGCACTTCCAAGAAAGTTACCGCGTGTGCTACTTGTCTAAGGCCCCTCCCCAACTCCACAAACTCCTGTTGCACTGCTATGATCCCATTCTCAGCCAGGTCATTCGTCCCTGGGTGGATAATGACATCCAGCTCCCTCCCCATTGCTGCTGCTCCCATGATCCTGAGGATTCATTTCCTCTTCCTCCAAGCCTTGGCGCCGGGCAGGCACCTTACCTCCCTTTCCCCTACTTCCCCCATTTCTACCCCCTAACAATTGAGTCCCCCACCAGGAGTTGTTTCCTTCCCCTGTAGGGTCCTGGGCCGCCCTCCTGTGGGTCTCCATTGTAGAGGTTCCCAGCATCCTCCTTGGTCTCCGCTGCAGGTGCCTCAATAGAGGAACCATGCTTCGCCAGAGTGGCGAATTAATTGAATGAATACCACCTTATTAGTCACCCCTAAGTTATCCATCTTGTTTACCAGTTTCCTATGTGGAACAGTGTCAAACGCTTTGCTGAAATACAGGTAGGCCACATCCACCACCCCTTCCTGATCCAACTTCTTAGTCACCCAGTCAAAGAAATCTATCAGATTTGTCTTGCATGACCTTCCCCCTGTAAAACCATGCTACCCCAGATCCTGTAATCAGTTGGATGCAAGATATTCCACCGTCCTTTCCTTTAGTAATGCTTCCATTAACTTACCCACCAACGTCAGGCTGACTGGCCTATAATTGCCCATCTGTTCTCTGATACTACATTTGTGAAATGGGACTATCTCAGCCCTTCCCCAGCCCTCTGGGACTATGCTTATCTCCAGTGATCTGTTAAATAGGTCTGTGAGAAGTGCAGCCAGTACCTCCCTGAGCTCCCTCAGCACCCTTGGATGTACCCAATCTGGCTCCATAGCATTGTGCACCTACAGGTTAGTGTGTGCTTTCTGGACTTTCTCCTCTGAAAATGGGCTAGTGTCTATTTCACTAAATAGATCTAGATTCACTAAAAATACCACCAACAGCTTAATCTGGTTCAAGGTCAGTTGGCATTCATCTGTATCCCCTTCCCCCGGGTCGTGCCTGAAAATAGGCAGGATTTGTCTAGTGCACTTACCCGGTCAACTAAAACTAAATAAATAAATAATAAATTTCCCTCCCAACAAAACTCATGGAACCTTTCCGTGGTCCCCCTTCCCCTTCTACTGTGAATATTGAGCATAATTATCTGTTCAAGATGTTTGCATTCTCTTGATCTACCTCTGTATACAATCACCCTTTCCTACTTTAACCATACAATTCCTCTCTTTATCTTCCTTTTCATGCTAACATACCTAAAAACGTATTGCCCCCTTTTGATACTCACTTAGCTATTCCTTACTCTACTTGTGCCATTGTTCTCCTTACTGCTTTGCTTGCCTCCCTCTGTTTTCCAAGATACACTTCTATATCCTCCTCTCTCTGGGTCTCCTCATACAATCTGAACGCAACTTTTTTAGCCTCTGTCTTTTCTGCTACCTCTTTCAACCTCTTTTGAGAACCATAGCAGTCTCCTCTCTCTTTTACTTGTGCTTACCTGCTTGACACAAAGGTTCATTACCTTCACTATGCCCTCTTTTAGTTTGTTTGGCTCACTTTTCTTCCACCCCCAGGCTTTCTCCCCCTTCCATGATATTCATGAGGCATTTACACATCTTTGTAAAATCAGCCCTTATGAAGTCCTGGACTCATGCCATTGTGTGGTTGGAGTCTGCTGCTTTTTATGTTGTCTTGCGAGTGTGCAAGCAACATCTTGTGGAAGAAGCACATTCAGAGGTATGTCAGTGTTGGCAAATGCAGGGAATGCTTTTTTGGGTGTGTCCCTCAGCCACCAATTACCGAGCATGCTAGCGATGACACGAACCTTCAAAGAGGGCCAAAACCTTGAAAGAAATCTGCCACACCAATGAGGTGCAGTTTCCTCATTGGAGTGTCAGATGACAAGGCTCCTTTACATGCCTTTCCTGGTGAAACATTCCAATAAATATGGCAGCTCCTGCTGCCCACCACACAATTCCCACAAAGCCAACATCAAGGATGCCCAATCCCCATGTTGGCATGTTTCCCCCAGTCCAATTTGTTTGCTGATGGGGGTGTCCAATCCCCATCGGCATCATGTTCCCCCCCACACACAAACTTTCTTTTCTGAAGGGGATGCCCAATCCCCATTGGCATCATGTCCCCCCTCCAAACTCGTGGCACACTGGGAGCCCACCCCAGTGTGCACAAAATCATTTTTTTGTTACCTGCAAATGAAGAAAACTGTCTCCTGAAGTCTGTTTTCTTTTTTTTTACCTGTAAAAAAAAAGGTCCCTCGTCATCCTGCCGCACCCACTCCCCCAACTCACACCAACCCTCGGCACATCCCACCTCCCCCTCACCCCATACTTACCTCTGGAAGGCTGGTGCTGTGATCTTCTGTGGAGTGGGAACACGTCTGAACTCTTCAAAAGCCGACTGGAAACTGAACAATATGTGGTAAACTTTATAATGGCAGGCAATGGGGGGTTTCAACTTAGGTGGATATCTCAGCCATTTTGGGGAATTTTGGTACCAGATTTTCAACATGGGGTTCTTGAGACCCCATCTCATGAACACATGCACTGTCGTCTCATTACTCAGTCCCAAAAGGTGGATTCACAGTCACTGTACGAAATCACCTCTCGGGACCGATTAACGAAATGACAGTGCCACTGTTCATGAGGTGGGGTCCCAAAAAGCCCACGTTGCAAATCTAGTGAAACAGTTCCAAAAAATGACTGCGTTACAAGTGTGCCTTGCACAGTTTCCATGCAGGCTCGTAACTTTGACAATTTTTAATATTTTCACTCCAGATTTTCAACATTGCCATTTTTTCACACCTCCTTATGAACAGTATAGCTGTCATTTTTGACATCTTGCCCGAAATGTGTTTTCACACCTGTGGCACACAATGGCATGGTCGCTGTGGGAAATAAACTTTCGGGATAAATTAACAAAATCACAATGCAACTGTTCATGAGGGAGGTCCCAAAATGCCTATGTTAAAAATGTGGTTAAAAAAATCCCCAAAATAATTACATTACAGGCGTGCATTGTGCAGTTTCTATGCACACTCGTGACTTCACATGGTTTTCATATTTTCACTCAAGATTTTCAACATTGCCATTTTTTTTTCACCTCCTCATGAACAGTACAACTGTCATTTTTCACATCCTGCCAGAAATGTGTTTTCACAACTGTGGTGCCAAATGGCGCAGTCACTGTGCAAATTCAGCTTTCAGCTAATGAACTGATAGTGTAACTGTTCATGATGAGGGGTCACAAAAAGCCCATGTTGAAAAATTTGAGTGAAAATACCAACAAATGCCTGGGGTGTTAGGGTTTCCAACCATAATGCCCCACCCTGTAGAGACTGACAGGTGTCAGGGGTGTGACTTGGGATCGTCGGCCATAATGCTCATGCCATTCCACCCCAACCCCCGCCCTGCAGCCAGTGACAGGCATTGAGGTGTGCCTTGGAGTCTTTTGCCCAAAGTTCACCCCATTTTCCTATACTGCACCGATCTCAGCGTATTTCCCTATGGAATGGGGTGAGTGTAAGGTCTGAAGACCCCATGGCACACCGCAACACTTGTCAGTGTCTGCAGGGTAGGGTGAGGTGAAATTGTGTGAGCATTAAGGCTGACAACCCAAAGGCACACCCCAATGCCTGTCAGTCTCTGCAGGGTGGGGGGGTTGGCTTCAGTTCAATATTTCACTGCCATTCCTATTTTGCATCTCTCTAACTCCTGCACTACCAATGCCAATGCCAGCAAGACATTTGACATCGACAAATGCTTGTTTATGTTGAACCACACTGAACAATGATTGCTGTTCCCCATATGGCTTCCCACCTTGATGTTCACAATATTGTCCCTGTTAGTAACACCGGATCCAGTATTGACCCATCTTGAGTGGGCTCACTGACTAGTTCACTGAGGAATGCCCTCTGCAGAGAGTCTAGGAAGTCCCTGCTTTTAGCTAAAGCTGCAGCAAGGAGGGTCCAGTCTACATCCAGCAGATTTAAGTTCCCCACCAGCAATACCTTCCCCTTTTCAGCAGTTTTTCCAATTGCTTCTAAAATTTCCTTATCTAAGTCCTCCCCCTGTGCCAGAGGCCTGTAAATCACACCTGCCTGAATAGTGGCTCTGTTTCCCATCTCAAGGGTCACCCACAGCACCTCTGCTCCCTCCCCCCAAATTCCCTGTATTTCTGTTGCTTTTATGCTTTCACTAACATAAAGCATCACTTCCTCTCCTTTCCCTCCTACCCTATTCCTCCTGAAATCATGTAGCCTGGTATGACCATGTCCCAGTCATGGTTGTCAGTGCACCAAGACTAGATAATTGCCACAATATCCAGGTCAACCTCTGCCATGATGGCCTCTACATCTGCGATCTTATTTCCTAAATGTCTAGCATTAGCAGACATGACCTTCCAGATTTTGTTAACTCTTTGCTTGATGCTTCCCCATTTTTCCATTTGTGCCCCCTTTCTCCCTCTTCTTGTCTGACTGCTTCTTTTCCCCCTTCCACCTCTGCTACCCTCCTTCTTTCTCGATTAACATGCTCCATGGTGAGACTCTCACCTCTTGAGATCCCCTACACACCTTCTCAGCATGTAGGCCTTCTTAGGATTTGTCAAACCAATCACAGTCATTAGGGATGTGGGTGGTAGTTTTCACTGAGAACCCACTAAGCTCTAGTCATATTGTTAATAGGCTACAGAGGCTACCACAGAGTGATATGTTCTAGCCACATCAGTCCTGACAATGATGCTATGACCCTTATAGTGATCCTATATAGGGAGTGAGAGGCATAGGTGCCAAAGTGTAGAAATATATGAAAATGGCACACATCTGTAATGGTTTGTGTAACTACTGGTTTGGACTGAGATACATTGACTCACATTTCATTATCAAGCCTTGATTATTGCAACTCTCTTTATCTAGGGCTTCCTGGGGTTGATATCCACTGCTTGCAGCTGGTGCAGAATGCTGCGGCCTGGTTATTGATGGGTACGTCTCATGCAAGTCATATCTCACCAGTTCTGCATGATCTGCACTGGCTGCCAATACAGTGGCGGATCACCTTTAAAGTTGGTCTTTTGACTTATGAAGCCCTACATGGAGAGGGCCCGGACCACTTGAATGAGCTTCTGGTTCCCTACTGCCCTAAGCGATCTTTCCGCTCAGCGGACAAGGGGTTGCTAGAGATTCCGAGGGTGTCTTTAAAATCTTCAGGATCTTGTGCTTTTATATATGCTGCCCCTACCCTCTGGAATTCTTTACCCCATCCGCTTCATCAGTGTGCATCCGTGGAGGAATTTAAAAAGGCCTTGAAGACCTATTTGTGGTCTAAGATTTATTTAAATTGACTAAAATGAGTTTATGAGTTCAGATTGATGTCAGATTGATATTTTATCTGTTTTATTTGTATTCATTGTAAAGCACCTTGAATTTGAGAAATGTGCAGTATAAATAACATTTTATTATTATTATTTTGATTTCTGTAAATGCCTGTTCATTAGCAATTAGGTACTCTATATATTAGTTCAAATATAAATACTGCTGCAAATGTTGGGCTACATATACATATACTGGATAAATATGTCAAGCATTTTGTTTGAAATGAAACTTACAGTATTGGTTTAAGAAAAATATGTACTGTTGCAGTACACAGAAGTTGGTTTAAATGAAAATGTTCTTATTAATACTAGTTTTGTCAAACATACTTTAGGTTTAGATACAGTATCAAGTAAGTTTATTGTTCGACAATTTAGTCATTGCAATGACATACGAATAGAAACGCACAATAAATAAATATTTCCATGTTTTAAAAAACACATAATTGCATACACAACACTATAGAAATAAATACATTTCCTAAACCCTAGTCTGTCAATATTTTGCAACTTCAGGACTGCTTTGTATTAAGATTAGTAGCTTGTACTAAGATTAGTAGTGCTGTGTGGAATTTTCAAATTCCGGTGGAATGAAATTCTGTGGAATATTCAAAATTCTGCCAAAATTCTGCTGAATTCTGCCGGAAACGGAATGGTGGAATTACACTGCATTAAATAGTTGTGGAATGATTTTCCATGGAAAAATCACTGTTCCACGGAATATCATTCAGCGAATCTCAATATTTTCCACAGAAATTGTTGCGGAATAATGTTCCTTGGAAAAATATACTGTTCCATGGAAAATTATTATGCGGATCATAGTAGGCAGAATTCCACATGCAATCAAGCAAAATTCTGGTGAAAATTCTGCTGGCGGAATGGTCATTCTGCACTAAATCCACCAGCAGAATTCCACATTCCACACAGCACTAAAGATTAGTTCTTAGTTTTTTGTTTCCTAATTCTATCTATTGTTACAAAGAAATTTGCCAGAGCTTTTATCATAGATTTGTCTTCTGCATAAAAAAGAATCTCCGTGAGAACCATTATGTCCAAAGCCAGTTGCTCTACCTGTTCTTTCTGAAAAACAGTTCTAAATAGATTTGATCTGGCAAACTTATACCAGCAGCAGTGCCATAATACATGCAGGAGATCTTCTGTGCCTCCTATAGCACAGTCGCATTCTATATACTGATCTAACCATTTCTTATATCTAGCATCAAGAACTTTACTATTGAATAATTTGAACTTATACCTCAGGAAGTGAAACCTCATTTTAGGATCAGTGAGATATTCCAAATAATATTATAACTTAAAGTTGTTAAGATTATTTTTGACAAACCAGGGGGAAAATATTGAATGTTGTATTTTTTCCTTATCATGCTGTATCCACTACTGTTTAACTCTTTTTGTAATAAATGTTTTATATTGGAGACTTAATGTTATATTCGACTCATTGTACTTTTTTAAAGAAGTAAATTTGTAAATCTGAAAAGCTTTATATATCTCAGAAAGCCATGTTGATTTGTAGTAGATCCTTTCTATCCATTTAGCTTTCTCCATTAGACATTGCTTTGCAATTCTGTAATTATTCATTCTAGTTAGTCTTAACCAGTAATTAAGCTTTTTTGTATCAATAACTGCATTTATATTTGCCAACCCCAACTCAGCCCAGGGATAGGAGTTAGGAAATAGATACAGTACCAATACCAGTGTCAGTGGCTCAGCAGGTTGCATACTCACCTCTGAAGCTGAAATGTCAGAAGGATGTGGGTTGTGTCCCCACACCAGGCACTTGTGTTAAATCCCAGTACTGACACTGTAATATAGCATGAGGGGGGTGCTGCACTTCTGAGGTTCCATCTTTCAGATGACACATTAAACCGAGGTCCCATCTGCCTGTTCAGGTGAATATTAAAGATCCCATGCCAGTTCTTGAAAAGATTAGGGGTTTTTATTAGGGAGAGAAAATCAAACAATGTTACATCACAAAGTACATACATAATTCTCATAATACATTATTTCCCTAATTTTCAACAGAACCAAAAAAAAAAAAAACAGAAAAAAGAAGGGGAGTGCTGTAATATTTATGCAAAACTAAGGCAATGATTTGCTTAACTTCAGCAAAAATTTTGTTTAGACACATAAAATAGAAAAGGGTGAGAAGCAAAAAAGGAGCAAATAAAGTCTTTGTCTACAAATTGCAAATCATATTATGTCATACATCTAATTCATCACTGATTTTGACACTCTGACATGTATTGCAGCTCAGGCTTTGCTCAAGTAACTGGTATATTATAATTTGTAACCATGGCATGTTTCTCCAAACTGTAGAAAGCCATCTATTATTCATAGTTTTTGCTTCTGTAAAATATATGAACTGCAATTTTACTGTAATCTTTTTTAATCATTTCAATATGGGTAATTTGTTTCTGCGTTAGTGTAAATAAACTCCTTATATTCTAAATATACAATTTTATGGTTATCAAATAGAATAATAGATAGGCTACAGAGAATTACAAGGCTGTAATTCCATCAAGAGGTTCTGGGGACATAGATAACCTTGAGAGCGAAGCTCAAGAAGTTTCTATGTCCCCAGAACCTCGAGATGGAATTTCAGCCAAGTATTTCACTGTAACCTATTTTTTTATTTTTTTGTAATATATGGATGAGAGAACCTGGCGAGGTCTTACTTGGTAAAGCTTTTTGCAGGTTGACATGTTCAATGAGGAATCTGGAAGTTGTGTGTTTGTTTTTTCTGGAGAGCTGAACAGGAAAGTGCAGGAAACAGTTCCTTTTAACAGTAAGAGGGAAAATGTAGTTACACTTCAACAGAACATGTAACTGTTACTCGTTTTTCTTTAAAAAAAAAAAGAAAAGTAAGGTACTGTTCAGTTACTGCAGAGCTGGCTTTGAAATCCTTTGTGCTGACTCTTGGAAAAGCCAGCTCGCGGTCAGCACGAGGCATCAGGCTGCTCTTGCGCATTGTTTTGGAGTGATAATACTATTGTTAAAATGAAACAATGGTATTATTGGGAGTGAAGTGTGGTATCATTGAGAAAGTGGTGTGTATTATTAGATTTTTTTTGCATCGTTTTCAATGCTATTATTTCAACTATCCATATATTACAAAACTATATGTAGGGTGCTTCTGTCCCATTTGTTTGTTTGTCCTGGATATTGTCCAAACATTAAAACATCTGAGTTAATTTTGGTAAGCCATGGTTCCTGCCATTCCTGTGATAATGTTCCCTAGAACCTATTTATATATGAACAATCAAAGAAAAGGAGATCTACGGTTTCTATTTGTTGATTGCATTTTGCTCTACTGCACATCCTATCCTCTTGCTGCTTATGCTTATGGTTAGCTTTTATATTAATTCTGGCATGGCAACTTAGCTAGTGTACAGTAAATCCCACATCTTTTCTGGTACTCTCTTTTCTCTCAGTAAGTGTAATAGTGCTGAAATGTGTTGTGCTGGACTTAGTGGGAAAGTAGTTTCTTCCTGATAATACTGAGTCTGGATCCAGTAACATAGCTCTTTCCTGTGTTTGGTTAGTACCATTTGGCATGTAATTTTTCATTTTCCAATTAAAAAATATTTCTCTAATGTATTCTGGGGTGTTAGCTATGCACTTCAGAAGATCTATTTGGCCTTGTTCTCACTGATGGAACCACTGTATGCATGTTGCATATAGAAAGGGGGTCCACCCTTGTCCTATATACACTATCAAGGCAAGGGTTGTAAATTCGTTTTAATAAATATAGTAAAAAAGAATGTAATCAGATTTATCATCCCAAGGCCCCCTTGTAAAATGGATAAATAGGTTACAATTTGCTTTATGAGGATGAGTCGACTTCCTCAGATTGCTTGAAAAAATATATGCTGAGTATGGCTGTTTCTAATGACTTTGGTGGGGGGAATAAATAACTAATATATAGAAATATTGGTACCAAGAAAGTTCTAACAAGGTGAACTCTTTTTTACCCAGTTACCATCTATTTCACTGTGCTACAATTTGTATCCCTTGCTGTATTTTAGGTTCCCAGTTTATCATATCTAAATTTGCTGTGTCACAGGTGATGCATAATATCTGTATGGGTTCTTTTGTAACTGGTATAAATGCTATTTCAGTATCTCTAAGTTCTTCTTTTCCCATTTGTCTGTCTGAACTTTTTACAAAATTTAGTGTAGCTCCTGAGTAAGACCCATGCATAGTACATAACTGGATTGCCTCTTCAACCGATTTTTTGTCTTTGACCAAGATGCAGAAGACATCTGCGTATGCTATGGCTGCATGCGGGGTGGAAAATTCGACACTACTTAAGTACTGTATGTTTGGAGAGGAGTTTATTAGTCTTAGCAGTGGATCTATGCAGAATACATACAACAAGTAGCTTAGAGGACAGCCTTGCCTAACACCTCTACCTACTGGAATCATTGGGCCTCGACAACCATTTACCATGGGTCTAACAGTAGCTGTTTTATACAGACATTGTATCCATCAAACAAATGGTGCAGGTATACCATATGCTTGCAAGATTGTCCAAAGAAACTCATGTGAGATATAATCAAAAGCTTTTTGCTCATCTAATGATATCACAAATCCAGACAGGGACCCTTTATTCCCAAATTCAAATATTTCTCATAGTAAGACTAAATAGTCAGTAATTCTCTTTCCTGGTAATGTGCATGTTTGTGCTGGAGTAACCAACTGCTGTGCTACAGCTAATAGTCTTGAGTTTCAAATTTTAATTAATACTTTAAAATCTGTGTTAAGAAGGCAGATTGGACTTCAATTCTGAATGTCCTTCATATCCCCCTTTTTGTAAATGTATATTAATTGTCCATTAGTCATCCTCAGGGATGGGGATTTTATGTTTAATATGCATTTGAACACTTGTGCTGTTTCTACTGAGAGCTCTTTCCCTATTATTTTGTACAATTTCCCTGTTAAACCATCTTCCCCGGGACTTTATCTGAAGATAGAGACTTTATGGCTTTTTCTAGTTCTTCTGGAGTAATTGGTTGTGCTAACTGTGCTGCTTCCTGTAGTGAGCAAGTGGGATGTTGAAGGTTATGTAAAAAATCTTTTGATTTGTGGAACTGGGTTCTTGTCACTTTGTATAATTGGGCTGTATCATGTGTTGCCATGTTTCTTATATCTGCCAAATGTGTACATAAAATACGATTAGAGTCCCATAGTTCATCCATCTGTTTTTGTTTACTGTTATCATTACATTGTTCATAAGGCAAATCTGACCTCTGTTTCCCTGCTTTCAAAATTTTTTTGATGTTGTAGGTTTTGTGCTTGCTTTATATGAAATTCTGTCCTTAGTTTTTTCACGTTGGTAATTTGTGAAGTGAAGTTTTGCCCTGTCATGTAAGAAAGAGTAAAACAATTTTGTAATTGTTTATGTGTTGTAAATATTGGTAGTAGGTGTTATTCCTGAATGTTCTACTGTGCTGTTTTAGTAATAGTGTAATATCTGCTATGGTGTCCTCCCACCATATTATAGGGTCCTCGTACATAATATATGCTGATTTTCTTGCTGACAAAAAAGATTGTGTTATGTGTTTGGTCTCTGTGCCCTGTAATAAGGATGAGTTAAATTTCCATGTGCATAGTCCATGTGGCAGTGTACGCACATTCCTTAATAGGACATGTACTATATTATGGTCTGTGAGTTCTGCAGTTTGAGTTTGGGCATTCTGCATTTGCAAAGATGGGGTAATAAAAAAAAATAATCTATCCTCAATGCTAAGGGGCCCTTATGAAACATTGGTTCTGGTTTTCCCACTGCCTGCAAATAAGCATCTTGCAAGTTAGTAGTTTTAGTCATTTTCTGTAGAAAAGACATGTCACAGTATTTTTTTGTTTTGTTTTTGTGTTACTTCCTCTATTGCTGAGGGAGAAGCCACAATTGAAATTTCCCCCAAACACAATATTTTCTGTTGAATACAGGTTGGGTTGCACTGTCTGGAAGAGTTCAATCCTTTTTGCTTTTGTTTGACCTGAATAAATATTAATGAGACAAAAAAATATGTCCTGAATTTTTATATTCTCAAATGTTCACCTATCCGTTCCCAAAATTGTCTTATTGTTTTCCCAACATAAAATGCTTCACATTTTGTGCATTCTGCTAAATACACAATTGATTCTGTACTACACATTAGGAGATCCCTAATATTGTACTGCTGTAACACACTAGGACTAGAAAAATACTTTTTCCATTGTACATTGGGACATAAATGACATTTTCCACAGGGATTACATCCAGATGGCCTGTTATTGTTTTTAAATTCTTCTTTTTTTGTATGTAGACTGTGGGTTAAAGTGTCCCCTAGAGTTTTTCCTCTGCAGATTTAAAAACAATAACAGGCCATCTGGACGTAATTCCTGTGGAAACTGTCATTTCTGTCCCAATGTACAATGAAAAAAGTATTTTTTCTAGTCCCAATGTGTTACAGCAGTACAATATTAGGGATCTCCTAAACCATACTATGGAATCGATTGTGTATTGTCCTGGATTTTCCCCCACCAATGATAACAAACAACTTTGTGTGGTGATTCTCAGACTGGCAATTTATTTTCATTTTACACACAGTGTCCATCACATTACTTTTTGTCACCATTTATTGTTTCCATATTCATTCATAATTCCCAATTTCATAACATTCCTTTTTAATTTCTTTGGTTACTGTCTTTCCTTCTTCTTCTTCTTTTTCTTCTTCTTCTTCCTCCCCCAGGTGAATACCTCAGTGCATTTATGTCTCTCCTCTTGCCAGTAATTTCTTTTTCTCTAGGTAACGGTGAAAACTGAGATTGCTTTTTCTCTCCAGTTGTTCCTCAATGTATTATTTTACTTCTTTATTTTGTTTCATTATTGTTTTATTCATTATTTTGTTCTACCTCCCTCTCTGACCTGGTCTCCCTCCTCCTCCTCCCCTCCTTTCTTTGTCCCTCTTGTGCCCACTCCTTTTCTGTATTCATCTCTCTCTCTCTCTCCCTCTGCCGTCCACCTTAGGCAGTCACTGTGCAACCATAAAAATCCTTCCATTTGTTTTTTATTGCAGGGTGGGTGGGCAAAACAAAATTCAGTAGCAAAAGTGGCCGTTTCCCTCCTTGCAGCCTCTTTTAACCCACCCTAGCCCCTCCCCTTCCTGTTTTACTTGTCCAGTCCCTTGCCTTCCATACCTCACTTAGCACTGCCCCTCCCTCCCCTCCAACTCCTTCCCCCGTGATGTCATTCCCTTCCTGCTTCCCTCCTCCACACCACCACCCCCTCCCCACTCCTTCCCTCCATATGCCTCTGAGTCCTGCCACTTGAAGGGGGCATACCAGGACAACCTGGTCAGCCCTTTCAATGGGCAAACTTTATTGTCCTGGATTTTACCCCACCAATGACGACAAACAACTTTATGTGGTGGTGCTCAGACTGGCAATCAATTTATTTCATTTTACACACAGTGTCCATCACATTACATTTTGTTACCATTTATTGTTTCCATATTCATTCATAATTCCCAGTTTCATAACTTTCCTTTTTTTATTTTCTTTGGTTACTGTCTTTCCTTCTTCTTCTTCTCGCTCCCCAAAGTGAATACCTGGGTGCCTTTACGTCTCCCCTCTTGCCAGTAATTTCTTTTTCTCTAGGTAACAGTGAAAACCGAGACCGCTTTTTCTCTCCATTTGTTCCTCAATGTATTATTTTCCTTTTTTATTTTGTTTCATTATTGTTTTATTCATTATTTCAGTCTACCTCCCTTCCTGTCCTAAGCCTGTCTCCAGCTCGCGTTGGATGACTGGCCTTCCCCTTGCTCACTTGCTCTCCTCCTCCCTGTTCTTTCTCCAGTTTTCTATAAAATTCATAATTTCCGCATTGAACATTTTAATGGCCAAGTCAGATAAATGAACCCCATTTGACTGATAAAACCCATCAACCCATTCTTCAACCCCTCTAAAGATGACCTGTCCTCACATGCTCCAAAATAGTGTGCCTACCCTCCTATTCATTTTTCACCTCTCTCTACTGCTCTGTGACTGTATTCATACTGCCATACTCTCCTTGTGATTATGTCCGCCCAAGCTAGACTAACCTTGGGCCACCATTGTTTTATTATTGTCATATCATGTTTTATCTGTAGGTAAGTGTCCAACCCAGGGCCAGCTCCCAATGCCATTACCTCCCAGGTGTATGATAAGTAAGTCTGGTTCTGATCTCGTTTCCCTTAACTCTCACAGCGTTGGGAGTAGCTGTGCATATCTCATCCCTCGGATTCCTTTCTATACCAATCTACATCATTTGGTCTCCTGATACAACTGCTTCCTCCCTGCTTTCTGCTCTGCTCTCCTTTTGACCCAGTAAATGTACAAGTGTCCTCAGATCCATACCTCTGTCCTCTCCCAATGACCTATGAAGTTAAGGACAGGTGTTTATATATGTAGCTGTTGTCATTCCTCCTTCCTTACCCTTACCCCCCCAGCCACCACTCTTCCCATTCCCCTGACTGCATTCTTACTCTTGTTGTACCTGCAGGCAGGAAAAAATAGTTTAATATCATTCCCACATGGATTGTATATATATTTTATAACTATTGGACTTCCATCATCCCCATTCTTGGACTTGAGCTACTGACTCCCCATCGGCTGCCATCTTTGATGCCTCCCCTATCCTAAATGAATGCGAAGAGTACCTGGTTGAGTCTTCTTCTAGAAAAGCCATACCTTTTTTCAGCACTGCTGTCACTCAAAAGCTTGAAACTTTCTTCCCATCCCCATGTACGAAGAACTGACCTGATCTGGCTCTTCTCACTGCAGCATAAGCCCACAGTGCTCTTACTGGAAATATTACAGGGTTGCTGTGCTCTCTCACGGTCACTCTATATCCTTTTTCTTCCTTGTCTGTCTTAGATTTTCTAATTATTATGTCTATCTTGTTCCCTCCCCAGTTGATGTCCCCCCATTCCAGGCCCTTACCTTGTTCACGTCCCACATGCCCTACTGCCTCGCTCACTCACAAGGCTCAATCTAATATGCTTACGTAAATTGCCTGGAAGAGGGTTCCCTCATCATATGATTTACAAATATGTGGCAAAATAACCACAAGCCTTTCCAATAACTGATTTGCTATCGGCCTTCTTGTGTCCCTCCCTCCTTGTTTCATTCTACCCCAGCCCTGTAACATCTTCTTAATTAGTATAGACTTAGTGGGATCCCCCACCCTTTTAACTTACACACTATGCTAATCCTCACTATATGCACTCCCTTGGTAGCATGGGCCATCTCTTTTTTCCACTGCCAAACTATACATTTTCTTATTTGTTCCTCTGTAACTGGCTCATTTACCTCCATGCAGTGCATCTCCCTGAAAGTCTGGAATGCCTTCCATGACCCTTCATATGCCCTCAGTGTCCTGGGCACCCAAGAGTTTTGAAACAGCAGCTCAGCTCCTTCCTGCCATTGTCCCAGATGTCCATTGGAATAGGTGTGTGTGTTCTCTCTGTACTCAGTGCCAGTGCCCGAAATCAGTCCAGCTGCAGATGGGAAAGCCTGTCAGCCAGTATGTTCCATGCCCCATCTATGTTCCTGGCTCTAAATGACATCTTCAATTGTAAACTTCTAAGCACTAGCTTCCTCACTACCCTCATTACCACCTCTGTCCATGCCTCCTTGTTGTTGAGGACCTCCACAACTGCTTGATTATCACACCAAAATGTTACCTGCTGGTTCTTCAGGTCCTCTTCCCATATTAATGTGGCCACCCAAATTGACATAATTTCCAGCAGCGTGATATCCCAAGTCAAACCTTGTCTCTTCCACTCATCGGGCCATGGCTCTGAGAACCACTTCCCTCAGTAATAGCCTCCCATTTCTAACCATCCGGCTGTGTCTGTGTATAACTCCAGGTCATTGTTGCCCACCCACTCTTCCTGCCTGATTGATGTTCTATTGTACAGTAAGTCTGCAAAAATACTTCCCAAACATGCAGGCCCTCCCTTACTCCTTGTGATATGGTTGCCCATTGGTGGTGTCTGTTGACTCCTGCAGTTGCCCTTGCTAGCCTACGAGTAAATGCCATCCCCAGTCCTATTGCCCTGCACACAAAATTTAAATGCCCTAGTACCTTCTGTGTTTGTTTTAACTGAACCCTCCTTCTGCTCATGTGGATGTGTATGAGGTCTTTTAGCCTTCCTACTTTGTTGTCTGGAAGTTGAAATATCTTCCTCTGTGCATCTATCTCGATGCCCAGGAACTCTAGGTCTCTGCTAGGGCCCTCTGTCTTTCCTCATGCCAAAGATACCTACAGCTCCATGCACAAGTCTCAGAAGCTCTGTAGCATGCTGTCTACCTCCCTTTTCCCATTTTCTATTAACAAACCATCATCAAGGTAATGTATCACACCGGTATATCCTGTCCTCTGTTGAAATATCCATTGCAGACTAGTGCTAAACAACTCAAAAGTCGAACAGGCTGTGGAGCAACCCATTGGCATGGCTTTGTCAAAGTAATATAACCCATCTATTTTAAAATCTAACAACTCCCAGTCTTCCATGTGGACCGGTAGTAACTGAAAAGCTGCCTCTATGTCCGTTTTTGCCATCCATGCCTCTGGGATGGCCCTGATAATCTGTACAGCCTCTTTTAATGTGGCATACGATACTCTGCTATGCTTCTCCCCATAAAGTCATTGACTGACTCCCCTTCTGGGAAGGATAGGTGATGGATGATCCTAAATTCCTCCTCCTGCTTTTTTGGTACTAGATCTAATGGGGAAATCCTCAAATTGTCCAGTGGAAGGTTCTTGAAAGGTCTTCTATCCTCCCCTCTGCTTTTTATTTTTGAATTTTCTTCCTCAAAATCTCATCTTTTCCCCAAATGGATCCTAAATTTTTTGCTTCTCTCCCGACCCTGAGGCCCATAAACTGTAGTGGGAAACCAGTTTTGAATCCTTCAGTGATCTGTGCCACTGCCTCCTGATCTGGGTATTATCTTAACTCCCTTCTATTTTAATGGGGTTGTGTGCTTTAGCAAATATCTCCCTTGCATCTGACCCCCACCCCCCTTTGCCCCTATCACTGTCCCTAATTTCCTCAGTATCCCTGTCCTCCTCTACCCATGTACCCTCTTCCCTGTGGTCCTCTATTCCATGTTGTTTCCCTGTATCCCTGCCCCCCAAAGGGCTGGGTTGCTCCCGCTTGTGGATTACCCTGTTGGGCCCCTTGCATCCACTGTGTGTGGCATCTTGAAGCCGGGTGCCCCCCCCAACATCTTGCAGAAGAATGCTTAAATCTACACTGTGGCCATGAGCAGAAGGCCCGATTGTATCCTCAGCAACATTTCTGAATTGCTGTTCCTCTCCAACCCCCTTCCCCTTCAGGTAAGGATTAGTCAATCACTTAATCCATCCACAAATCCAACTGTTTTGCATCCCATCTCATATCCCCGTATGTTGCCATACGCTACCATATACCATAATAAAGCCACCCATAACCCCCTTTTGCCTTTGCACACCTTAATTAGTGAATACGTGATTAGTGGGATGCCCAACTCTGGTTTCTTCTCCATGGCTATGGCCGAATACATGGCAAAGCCTACTGACCACCCATCCCATGTTTTTCCCTTTGCAAATTTGTCCTCCTCCTTACCCAATAAAACTACTGCCACTGCCATTTCACTCTTGCCTATACTCTCACTCTCATCATAGTTTGCCGCATCTTCTCTGCTGACCAATGCAAATATATCCACATACTCACCTTTCCAAATCTTATCCTTTCTGGCTAGTCGCACATGTTCCCCTATTCTCAACCCTGGGGTGTCTATGTCCAGTGTCCCTTTTCCTATCTGACTTACTTCACCTGGTTTCCGCTGGAACTTGTGCCTGCCTTTATATCTGCTAAAGCTTGTTCAAACTGACCGCCCCCCCCAGAGACTATATCATTTGCTCTATATAATCCTTAATGCTATCCCCCAATATTCCTACCACTTTACCTGTTACCCCTATAGCTGTACTTGGTCCTGCTGGGCTGGGTTGCACCGAGTGATTTCAATGTCCTGTATTGGTGCTGCTGGCAGTGGGAGCAATGGCTCTGCTGTGTTCCCTGGAATGGGCTTGGGAATTGGGAACGGGAGCAGTTCAGGAAGATCAGGGTTTGGCTGTGGCCCTTGCAGGCTGACCTGGTTCAGCACCCCCCCGGTGCTGGCTCATGCCCATCTGGGGTCCGCAACCTGGATGGTGGGCACTTTCCTCCCTTCTCAGCCTTCCTTTTATCTCCTGTCTTCTGTGGTTCTGTCCCTTCTACCAGCTCCCACATCTTTGTAGCTTTCTCAGCTAGGTCCAATATTGCTTTGTGTGCTTCTTCTTTTGATGACTTGTTCTTCCTGATGATATCCTTCTATTCACTCTAAATGTTTGGGACCGAAAGAAAAAGAAAAATACATTTAATTCCTCATATTCCCCTTCTAAGAAGGGTTACCCAGAACCAGCCTCCTCTGCTTCCAAAGGCCTCTTTCACCTGCCATTGGCACCTTGTCCAGTCCCATCTGGCCATCTGCCCATATAGGAATATAGATTTTTAATATTTACATGTCATTTTTTCCTTTTTATTTTTTTCTTTTGTCCCTATGGCCCATATTTTCCCAGCTTGCCCCCTTCCTTGGCGATCCCCTCTGTGGTCGCTCCCCTTTTCACCCCTTTTTTGGGGGGGCTCTGCCTCTCAGGCCCCAAACAAAATGGCTGCCTCCTCAGGCTTAAGCCCTTCCAGTGGGTACATGCCCTTTGATATTCCTTTTTTTAATTTGAAGTTTATTGATTTTCTCAATTTTCTCAGTACAAACACACACAATACAGTTGTAAATTACTGACAGAATACAGCAGTTAACCTCCATCCCACACCCCCCTCCTCCCACTCCAGACCCCCTTCCCCCCACCCCAGGTCCCAATAATGCTTAGTATAAAGGAGCACTATGAGAGTACCATATATGTATATGGGGATATATTGTCCTAAGAATTATGTGTTGTATAGGACATGTAGTTTTTCCCATCTCTATTTGTAGGATCCCATACAATTGAAAACACTGGCCATCATTTTCTCAACCCTTAAATTATGAAGGCGCTCTTGTGTCCATTCCACATATGTGGGCTGCAAGGAGTTCTTCCAATGTCTTAATACAACCTTCTTAACTGAGAGTGTAATCAAACATATGATAGTGACGAGCCATCTGTGGAAAACCTGTAAAATCACCCAGCATGCATACTTTAGGAGTAAGATATTCCTGTAAGCCTAATAAGGAGTTCATTCTAGCTTTAATAAAGTCCCACAAAGGAGAGATTTTTGGGCAATCCCAAAACACAGGCTATAGAGTACCCGTATCCATCTTGCATCTGTTTCACATTGGGGTCGCTGCCCAGCCCATTTTGTACAATCGATAAGGGGTCAGGTATATGTCATTAGGGAATTGCAACTGCATTTTACATAATCTGTCCTGTGTAACGTATGTATAACAGTTGTTTCAAATTTTAGGCCATCTGGAAGTGGAATTGTGGAACATATCAACCCAGTAATTGGGAATACCATTCACTTTTGGGAAGACGAAAGAGTAAAAAGAAGCATATATTGAGGAAACAGCATGTGGGGCTGAAGCCATGCTTCTAAAGGTAGGGACCCAGTCCCCCTGGCCACCAGGAGTAATTTTGGACCTGAAGTATGTCAAAAGCATGTGGCGGATTTGATAAATTCTAAAAGACCACTTTGGAACCAGGCCAAATTTGTTTAGGAGCTTCTGTGTTGTCAGCCAGTCATTTCCCTGATTATGGAAATCCTGTGCTGTGCAATGTTGCCTTAGTGGGACTCAGTTATAGGGAATCATATGCCCTCCCAAGAGGAGATTGGGATTTTGAAATATGGGTTAGGTTAAGTCATACATATTTGCATACTTTATAGTAGTGCATAGCTGAGAATGTGTACGAATCAAGTGTCCCAATTGCATGTGGCGTAGGGCTAACGGAAGTTTCCCTATTTTGAGGAAAGGCATTGAGACTGGGTTTATGCCTGCTGAGGTTATCCTTTCCTGTTCCACCCTAAGCCATGTTGGGATGTATGTTAATGGTTCCGGATGCCAGTGCAGTTCTTCCCATCTCAAATATTTGCTAAGGTGACTAGCCCAATGATATAAGCCAAAGTCTGGGAGTTTCAAACCACCAAGATTTTTGGGGGCAGCTAATTTATGAAAGGGTCATCTTGGGGGCTTCCCTTTCCAGAGAAAATTGGAAAGGTGTGAATGAACCTTCTTAAACCAGGCTTTATGGATCCATAAGTTTAATAAATTGAGGGGGTAGAAGAGGTGTGGGAGGATGTTCATTTTAATGATATTTGCCCACCCCATAAGGTTGAAGGGAGATTTAGCCATTGTTTTAAATCTTGCTGTACGGTTTTAAGTACAGTTTCTAAATTCAACTTATGCATTTGGGTGTCACTGGTAGAGAGATGTAGGCCTAGGTATTTAAGAGATTTGGGGGACCATGCGAGGCCCAAATTTAAGATGCCCTGTTTGAGGACTTTATTATTCAATGGGAAAACTGAGGTTTTGCCTGTATTAAGTTTATAGTTGGAAAGTAAACTATACTCCTGTATTAACCATAGGAGGCCTCGAACTGAGGGTGTAATATTGGTAAGATGCAGCAAGATGTCATCTGCATATGCTGCAATTTTTTTCCTCTTTAGAACCTAGTTGAATTTCTTTTATCTCCGGGGACATCCTAATGGTAACTATGAGGGGCTCAAAGTGTAATTTGAACAGCAAGAGGGACAGAGGGCATCCTTGTCTGGTTCCTGCCACCAGGGAGAAATGGGGAGAGAAGGTCCCATTGCAAAAAATGTGTACAGAAGGGTTTGAATATAGCACCTGTAACCAGGAAATAAATGTAGGGGGGGACCATATCTATGGAGTGACCTGAACAAAATTGCCAATTCACTTTTTCAAAGGCCTTCTCCACATCCAGGAAGACCAGATCCATGGCTTGACGAGCATCCCGGGACACGGAGAAGACATGAGACAGATGGCAGAGGTGGTCTACCGAGGACCTCCCCCCTCAGGAATCCAACTTGATCGGAATCTATAAGAGAGGGGAGTACTCAGTCCACCATGTGGGCTAGCGGTTTGGTGAGAATTTTCATGTCACAGTTGAGAAGAGATTTAGATCTATAGTTCGACACCTGTGTCGGGTCTCTCTCTCTGGTTAAGGAGTACTACAATAATAGCCTCCAACAATCTGGGATTGAAATATTCTGTCTGTAACATGCATGAATAGACAGCCAGTAGCCACGGAGTTAACTGAGTGGTGAATTTCTTACAACAATTAGCCAAGTAACCATCTGGTCCCTGGGCCTTATCAAGGGGTAGATCCTTCATAAATCTTAGAATCTCGTCCTCAGTGAAAAGAGTAGTGAGTCCTTCAACTTGAGCTGTGGTGAGTGTGGGAAGGGGAAGACTAGCTAAATATGGATTCACTGTAGCTTGAGGTGGTTGATTCGGCATTTGGGCACACAAATTCTTGTAGTATTGTTCAAATTCTGCAGTGATCACTTTAGCTTCAGTTAAGAGGGGACCCTGAGGTTCTCACTGTTTTGCCACAATACATCTTGATGCTTCCTGTTTTTTTAATCTAAGGGCCAAGAGTCATCAAGCCTTCTCCTCCCTGCTCTGTATAGTTAGTTTTTGTTTTTAATATCGCCCTTTCTGCTTTTTACCTCAATAATTACAATAATTCAGAATATTGATCTTGTAATTTTAGTAGCACTTCTTTATCCAAATCCATGGATTGGGTGGATAAGTATTTTTCCCTCTCTCTGATTTGGGGTAAGAGTGATTTAGTTTCCTGTTCATCCCTCTGTTTTTTAGCTGATGACAGTTTAATAAATTCCCCCTGGATAAAACATTTGAGTGCACTCCATTCCAGAGATGGAGACTGTGTTGTACCCCAATTATCAATTTTAAATTGGTCCAAAGAGTTTATAATACTATCCGTGATCTTTTTATCCTTTAAAAGTTAATTATTTAATCTCCACAATTTATCCATCCCCCATCTGAGAGAGAGGGAAAGTTGGCAGGTTATTATAGAATGATCTGAACCTCCTCCTGGCTCCATTTTGCTATCTAACATGCCACTCAGCAATGATTTGCTCAACTGGATATAATCAATTCACAAAGCTCAGCCGTGAACAGCCTAGTGGAATGTGAACTCCTTTTCTGCAGGGTGTAAGAGCCTCCAAGGGCCACAAAGACCCATGTGGTCAACTAGTTCTCTAACTGCTCTCTGTGCTGGAGAAAGACCCCTAGATCTTCATCCCATGGTTTTGTCCAAAAGGGGATCGAAAGGAAGATTCCAGTCTCCTCCCAGTAAGATTAGGGTATTTGGGAAAGGTGTCAGTATGGAGAAAAGTTCCATAATAAAAGATGGGGGATCAGTGTTAGGGCCATAAATGCATCCAAAAATTATCTTGAATGATTGAATTTTACCCTTAAAAAAGATGTATCTACCATTTTTATCTCTTATACACTGCTCACAATAAAATGGAAAGGCTCTTGTAAACAGTATAGCTACTCCCCCTGCTACTCCTGCTGTCTTCTGCAGTGAATACTTGCGTCACTTGCTGTCGCCTCAGTAGAGTTCCCTCCATCTCTAATAGATGGGTTTCTTGTAGCATAATCATATCATTGTGCAAGATCCCCAAGTGCTTCAACATTTTCATGCATGTAAGAGGATGTCTCACACCCTTTACATTCCATGAACAAAACTTAAAGTGTTGCACCATCATCCCTATTCGCAGATGGTAAAATTATGAAGTTTCCTGAGAACAAACATCCCACATGTACTCTTTTCCCTTGTGTGTAAATGGCAGCACAATACCCATCTCCCCAAGAATACAAGCAAGTCCTCCCCTTCCCCCCCCATATTCCCAAAGCAAAACCCAAATACCCAGCCGCCATATTCGACCCTACGACTAGGAAAAATTGTGGGTAGAACATCTATTGTACCATCTAACATGAACTTCTAGAAACATTAAACAGTAATAGGAGCAACTCTCCCCCCTTTGTGCTGGTCCATGGTGGTCAGCTTGCTGATGACCCTCACACCCCTCGTTCACCTGACTGTGATTATGTTTTAAAGATAACCTCTCCTCCTCTGGGTGGAGAATCGTAACCTCCCCTAACTGATTAATGGAGCTTCAGCAGGCATCAGTGCTTTTCTGGGTGGAGTGAACTGCCCAACACTGAAGCTAGCAAAGTCCCACAACACACTAAGGCCCTAAATATTATCGGTCTCCATTGTTACACTACTGTATATCCCCTTAGGTTGATGAATTGGCAATACCAACCTCCCCCCAATCAGAGAAAAATGAGGTGGAGAGGGAAATGAGAACTCCCCATGCAGCTTTCAATTAAAGCTGCTGCGGGTGCTCCCCCACCCCTCCCCTTCTGTTGGAAACAAAATCAAGCAGAGGGTAGGGCTATTACAGAAACTTTGTAAATGTAGTAAAATCCACTGCAAGAAACCTACTTGAGGAGTAACAATAGACATTTATAACAACACAAAAGCAAATTGAATTGGTTTAGAAAAGTAAACATCTTCTGATTAGACTGTACCTGCATACTGTCTGAGGATTCATTTTACAGTTATATATCTTTGGTACTGTTCAAATCAGAAAGTACAGTGCTTAATTTTTTCTCTTGAAACTAAAGGAAAGTTTTCAACTCCAAGTTATAAAACTATAAATGTGGTTGCATGCACTGCTAAATGAAATAAAAGTCCCAGAGTGTAGGCAATATTCTCAGCCCTCCCCCAGAAGTCAAAATGTCGATCCTGTGGATATTATAAAGCTCAATAGATTGCCACATAGGAAAACAACTCCTCTGAGATTCTAGGGTATTTGTAAGGAAGCTGGGAGGTTGACCCCCCCTTCAGAATGAGGGCCCCAATGTCAACCATCCATGCCAAAGAACTGTACACCCACAATCCTGGGATCCTGCAGAACCATAAACCTTCTAAATGGCAATAAGCAGAGCTCCAGCCAAAACAAAAAGTAAAACCAAAAATTGCAAGTGGACCAACTATGCTTTACCAAGAAATAAGCCAGCAGTCCTCCGGGCTCCCTCAGTGGTCAGTAAATAAAGTAGGGTGCTTTAGCTTGCAGAATTCTAATGCAGGGGCCACCTCCTCAAATGAATCCCAGGCTCCATCCAGTAATATCTGCAGTTCTGCAGGGTGAGCCATACAAAAGTTTATTCCTAAGGCAATGCATTTAGAGACAATTGGGTGGAAGGATGCCCTGCACTGGTGAATGGTGGTTGGTAAATCCTGCATAGCTCTTATCTTCTGGCCTTCCCACAGGACATCCTGTATTTCCCTCAGCTTCATTAGCACATGTTGTTTCTCTTGAAAATTCAGGAATCTAAACATCAGAGGTCTGGGTTGCACATTTGGTTGTGGCATGGGCCTGAGTGCTCAATGTGCCCTTTCAATAATATAGGCAGACCTATATGGAGAGGGCCCCACCAGTTTAATTAGTAATCTCTGCACAAATTGCATAGTGTTGGTGCCCTCCTCTTTCTCTGGTGGTCCAATCACGACCACGTTGTTGCACCTACTTCTACCTTCTAAGTCCTTGATTTTGGATTCAAGTCTTTTGATGGTTTGGCAGTTAACCATTATAAGTGAGTCCATTTTGTCTGCCCACTTCTCCTCCGAGATAATACAGGCCTCGTTGTCCATGGTCCACCGTGCAACCTCTTCCAAAGTGTCTGAGAGAGTCTTTACATTGGTCACCAGAGCGCGAACCTCTTCCTTGAATGGTTGAAATTCTAGGAGGAATCACTCCAAAGTTAGAGGAGTCAATTCTGTGGCCATGGGAGATGATGTTGCTGCAGTATGCGTATGGCCTGTAGCAGGAGGCTCCACCCTGGGTTTCTTCGGTGCTTTTTCTGGTGTGACAGGCGACGTGTGCCAAGGTGCTGCCTGTCACATCTACACTTCCATTTCAGACACAGAACTGTTTGCAATAGTGAAGAGAAGCTCCATAATGCTGCAGGTGAGCAATTCCCAAGCAAATTATGTGGAAAACTTGTAGAAAAACCCTTGTAGTGCTAGTTGGGTGAGTGGAGCACAGAGGAGCACGTCTTACTCGGTCGGCTGCATCACGTGACCTCATGCCCTTTGATATTCTTGTATCCCCCCCCTTTGTTCCCTGAGCCTCACTCGCATTGCCCCCTTTTGCCTCTTAGGCCTGGATTCCAGGTCATCCTCCCCGCTCCTTCCTGTACTCATCATTAATTTAATTATTTAGTTAGTTTCCTTCTTTTTCTTTTTTGTTGTTGTGGGGGACAGGGCCATCCTCCTTCCCTCTCTGTTGAGTGACCCCTTCTGTCAGCCTTCCCAGCCCATTGCTGTTTAATTTGGCAAGCACCACATGGCCCCCGGCCTGCGCCCCACTGCGGCCATATGTTCTTTCTTCCTTTGTCCCTGGACCTGATTTTCTTTTGCACTAGTACTTTACCCTTTTAACTTTATATTATTATTATTGTTTTTGTTATAATGGTGAAGAATGCTGGATGTGCCCCCCAGCCCTGAACATTCCCCCCCCCAAACAGCTGCACAAACCGCAATTCACAAAAACACTGTGCGCCAGATATACTGCATTTCTTTCAATACCTTTAATACCCCAGCCCCTTTAAAAAAAAACAGGCATCCCCAGCCCGAATACATCCTTCTGAAACCTTCTGAGCAACCCGTGTTTTCTTAGTCGCTGCAGACAGTTCCCTCTCAAAGCTCAGTTGCAATTGTTGTCTGCATCCCTTGCTTGAAAGCAAACTGCCTTAATGTTGAAAAATGCCCTGGCCACCTGAAAAATTGAGTCGGAGGCCACAACTCACACACACAAATTTCCATCGCATGTCTGTGACGTCAGACGCCACGTGGCCATTGTTCTCCCTACCCACCTAGCTCCCGAGCAAGCATTCCACATTCCCCTTTCTTTCTCTCATCCCCACCAACCCCTTCTTTCTTCCACTTCACATCTTTACTTTCCTGATGCTTTATTTTCAGGTGCTTTCCTTCCGCTTGCTTCTAACTGCAGCTCTTATCCCCCCCATGGCCCATCAGTTTTTACCCAGCTGGTGTACTTTCTCATTGATTCCATGCCTCCTGTCCCCATTTTGCTACTGGCTGCACGAAAACAGGTACTGTGGCCACAAACATTTTTTCTCCTTTCCTATTTTCCCAGGGACCGGAGACCCACAAAAACAGTACAGCAACAGTTGGCCTCCTGTCCCCAACAGCTACCACCTGGACACCCACCCCCTGCTATTGCAGCATGTGCCTTTTTTCTGGCATCTCATACTGGAAACCATAAGGCAAATCCCCAACGCAGCTAAGCCACCTGTTCCATGGCTACCAACCTACTTCCACCGGGGTAGCCTCCTCTGTGTTCCTCTCAGATTCGCTAATCTTTGCATTACCATTTCGTTTGCTTCCTACCATCAGCACTGACTTATTTTCCCAGATAAAAAGCCCTTACATCTCGAAGTTTGCAAACAAAATCTTCTCAAAGCCCTCCTTGGTCTCCTTAGGCCTATTACTGTGATCCCAGTCTGATGTGCTGCCAATAAAATTCAGCAGCAAAAGTGGCTGTTTCCCTCCTTGCAGCCTCTTTTAACCCACCCTAGCCCCTCCCCTTCATGTTTTACTTGTCCAGTCCCTTACCCTCCATACCTCACTCAGCCCTGCCCCTATTTCCCCTCTGACTCCTCCCCCGTGATGTCATTCCCTCCCTGCTTCCCTCCTCCCCCCATCCCCTCCCCACTCCTTCCCTCCATATGCCTCTGAGTCCTGCCACTTGGAGGGGGTGTACAAGGACAACCTGGTCTGCCCTTTCAATGGGCAAACTTTAATTAGCAGAATGCACAAAATGTGAAGCATTTTGTGTTTGGAAAATAATTAGACAATTTAGGGAAAAGATAGGTGAACATTTGAAAGCCATCACAAATAGATATTTAGAAAGGAATGCTAATAATGCACTGGCTGTACATGTTTTGGAGACAGGATTGGCCCATACATTTAAATTTACAGCTTGGAGAAAGTAACATTGGGCCAGAGGAGTGGGGATTTAAATAACCACCTTCTGCAAAGAGAGGCATACTGGCAGTATAAACTTAAGGATTTAAATTATCCAGGATTGAATGGTGGTTTCCAACTGAAACCTTTTTTAAAAAAAATTATGTTACCAGGTTTTAAAAAAAAGTGATGTTACTAAGTTGTTGTATTCTGTGAAAATAACCTGTTGAAATACTATGAATGCCTCTATATTAGTGTTATAGCTGATGTTCCTACCCTTATAAATCCTTGTAAGTTTAAACTAATAGCTGAAAGTTTATAGAGAATGTGTTATTATTATGTTAATTTAAGAATTAAGTTTTAGGTAATGTTTACCTTTCACCTTCCCCCCCCCACACTCCCTCACCTTGGCACAGGGTCATAATGTCGCAAGACATTATTCCTCATGGCAAAATTGCACTGCCAATACAGCATGATTTCTGCCATGAGGCACAAACCTTTTTTCTGTGGTGGGCTTCAGCACCCACACCTCCCATTTTGGGGGGCTTCACCCCTGAACCCCCACCAAAGATTCTCAACTTCGGGGGGCGTCAACTCGGGGAGTGCACAAGTTGAAATAAAATAAAAGTTTCTGGGACTGGGAATCAAACCTGGTCCCAGATGCTGTGCCTGGGTTCCTACTGCTGTGGCTCAGTCCTGTGAGCCACAGCAGCTGCTCGATGGAACTTGCTCCCAGCAGAGGCTTTATCCTCTGCCTGGGAAAGTGCTACCGGTGCAATACCATGTACAGCAGTAAACATGGTATTGCATCAGTAGCGCTGGCATCCTATGCTGTACTGGGTTAGCCATAATGTTGTATGCTATTAAGTGAGCGACATTATGACCCGGTAGGCCTCACCTTGATTCCATTATATACTCCCTTGTTCACAAATTGCTATTATAGACAACTATATAACATTGGGAGTGGATTTAAGAATTATAGAAGGTGTGTATATTTAGATATAAGTATATGCATATATATATATATATATATATATATATATATATATATATATATATATATATATATATACACCCTCTACACATATTAGGTGTAAGGCTTGAGGTATTTTTAATAATGATTGTATAATTATCTTTATAAGTGGCAATACAGGAAAGATTTTTAAATTAATTTGCACAAGTTGCTTTCTACTCCACCCCCCCCCATGTGGATGTAGTTGACGGGTTCATGCCACAGCGGATACTCAGTCGTTAATAATAATGTGTAATTATCATGTGATGGAATTAAGTGTTTTTAAGTTATTGAGATTAGAACCCAGACACTCTTAACAAAGAGCCAGTGAGGCTTGAAACATAGAGGAGGAAACAGTGGGTACTGTGGGTGCACGCCTTGGTGCAGCCTTTTAATTATGTTTTCTATCATGAATAAATAAGTTTATCCTGAAGAAGCTTTACTTCGACTTTTTTCTGAGAGGTGTGTGTTTGGAGATCAGCTTGTTCTGTACACTGTTTGGAATTTCGCTGTGGATCCACCTTTTTCACCCTGTGCGGTCTTCTGTGACTTTTGGAGAATTGTCTAGCCCTCCTTTCCTGATCAACAAAAACTAAATATTGTAAATAAAAAAAAACATATTAGTTCAATAAACATGCATTTTTGTGCATAAAGATGCACTAGTTTTCATGAAAATGTATTCATTTGGTGTTCAAGGATTATTTTCAGTAAAATAATGTATCAGTTTCAGAAAGCTTGTGTTTATTTTAGCCAAAATGTTTTGGTTTCAGAGACAAATACATTGATTTCAGTGAAAATGCCTTGACTTGATCGTACTTGTTAAGTGTATTTACCGTATATGGGTGCTCAGTGTGCATGTATGAGTTTCAATGAAAATGTACTGGTTTCAGTGAAAATGTACTGGTTTGGTAAAAATGTATTAGTTACAAACATGTAACAGGCATGCATCAGGCAGCATTGATATCATTGATCTGAAATCAAAAACTCTCCGAAAAATCTGATAAAAATATAACAATGTGACAATGAATTAAAATAGTCTAATAAAATATAATTGTTAAACCAAACATAAGGTAGATGATATCAAGCCCTAAAAGTCAGAGAATGCATCATTAAAGAAATCAAACATACAGTAGGACAAAATGTAAAAATCCCCGGTTGTCTATGGAAATATAATTGCTAAAGAAAGCAAAATAGGGCATAGGGCAGCAATCCCCGCCATAGTCTAAGAAAATGAAATTGTTAAAGCAATCAAAATAGGGTAGCAGGCAACAATACCCAAGAGGCTTAGCAATGTGGTGCAATCTCATTAGAAGAAATATGGCTAAACAAATGCTCTGATACTTTGGCTAGAAAGGGATGATTAGATGGCTCTTTATTGGTTCTTATAAACCCCGAAAAACAGTTCAGTGGCAGAACATCACAGCAGATGCCTGGAATCCCACACTGGTGCCAGTTACAGGGCAGATACATTATAACATTTAAGAGCTTGTATCTTGTGGATAGAGCGCATACTGTATGTTGCCTTCCATTTTTAAGCATTTGCTGACCACCTACAAATCTGCATTGCTATGGGCTGCTAAGACAGCTAACTATAGACCCAGCCTCCTGACAGAAGGAAGGAAGCATGCAGCTGTGGTGAGCCCAATCACTGAGGTAGACAAGAGGTAGGGAAAAAAAGGGAAAAGGGGGAGTAGAACAGTTAAGCAACAAAACAAAACAATGTTTAGAAGTTGTCATTTCATGGGATCACAACATTTGTTCCTTCATCAGTAGACCTTTGCATCTCCCTAAGTTGCCCTGTTTGACTATTTAGAACCATTGAGAATGAACACGTTGGTATTTATACACGAAACTCACCATCTATTGATATTTTTTCTAAGTATGTGTATAGAAAGAACCTACATGCACAGGATTGGTGATAGGAAGAAGAAGAAAATGGTAAGTGTGCAAACACAGGATGTACAAAATGTTTAATATTGGAACCTAGGTCATTTTGTAGTCTGCTGCACTGCTGCTATACTCATACTGGGTCATATGTATACATGTGAAAATGAATTGTCTTAGGCCCCTATTTTGTATGTTTAGATTGTGCATTGCAAGTAACCTTTCTGTCATGTACCCTAGATAGCTTTCTATAACTGTGAGTCTGCTATGGTATTTTCCCTATCATCTAGCAAGATAGCATCAGAGTGGGTTGGATAGGAGACATTTCTTTCATCCATATAACCCCTCTGATGCTGTTGTCTGCCTGTAGAAACTCTAGAGGTGGTGCACTGATCTGGAAGCAATTTTTCTTGGCTTGCAATGCCTCCAATGGGCTAGGACACTGAGGGGTGTTGTTATGCTTTGAATGGGATTGTTTGGTTTTGCCTGATCTTGGAGATTAGCTATGCCTCACTTGAATGCCTGGAAGTGGTGTCTCTTCTATGACAATTGCCAGCATCAGTACTCTGCTGCTGATAGACCTGAAATCATGGTCTGCCCCAAGCACAGTACCCTGGGTAAGGACCCAAAGTAGAAGTGGCCAGCTGGATAAATGTAGAAGGTAGGTCAGGCCATTTTTCTTGTGGACCAATGCCTATTTGCATGATGTGTTTTAACATTTTGGACACTGTTTCTAAAGTGAAAATTGAAGACATTTCTTTTGTGGAGTGCAAAACTAAGTTTTAATGGGATGAAAAACATGTCATTGACTGTTCTAGAATGATCTGTTGGGAAGTAGTACAGTATGTAACACTAATTTAGGCAAAATGGACATAAATGTGTTTCTTTACTGTATGTCAGAGTATGCTGCATTTTTAGTATGACATGCATTTGCTGCTGCATTTGTGTGAGTTGTTTCTGAGTTTGCATTAACCTCAGCCACTTTAACCTCCTAGAGGTGGCAATGATTTTCAAAAAATGGAATATATTCTACAGTAAAAATACAGGGTGAGAATGCATAAGTCTTTAATGTACATTACTAGAGTTGTATATTTAATGAATTTATCTCTAAAAAGCAAGACCATCTAGTGATGAAACAAAATAAGAGAAAGGAACATTGTGTTGTAGTGTATCTGAGACTACAATGTATAAAGTCCAAACTCCAAGTTAGATGATATTTCCCTCATGGTCCAATGCTTGATCCCCAGCAAGAGTGGGTGGTGTGTCTTCTCACAAAGAGGTTACAGGCATAAAACTTGGGAGATGATAAGGCAAAATACATGATCACAATGATCTTAAATGACCAAACAAGGAGCTCAAGTGGATGCAAAGGGCAATTGTAATTGTTCTGCATCTTGTAAAAGGAGAGCTTCTTTAAGTTCTTTTTTCTAACAAACAGAGTTCAAAAGTGTATGGGCCAGATTTTCAAAGGAAGATGCAGGGCTTGCATCAAGCTCTGTGTCGAACCCATTTGTTTCCTAGCTGCCCCAAACACCTGTTCCATAGCTGCCCCAAAACACCTGTTCCATAGCTGCCCCAAACACCTGTTCCATAGCTGCTCCTGATTTTAGTAGGTTAGGTGCAGCCATGACACTTGACCCAATTTAGGGCAGCTTGTGCCAAATATTTGGTGCAAGCCCCATAAAAAGGTTACATGAGATTGCCACAAGCTAGACCAAAGTTGGTCTGACATGCAGAAATCAGTGCATGGAACATAACATCCTGATCACTGGCTAGGAGAATGCTGCAAGTCCCATGCACCATATGTTCAGTGTACCCAGGGCTTGAGGCATTCAGGCACATTCGAAAACTTGTCCCCACGTCTCTCCAAGGTAAATTTGTTTCATGCACACTTTTTGTCATAAACAAATGCAGCCAGTGGGATTGACCTGGTTGAAACAGTATATGTGCACTGTGCTACCATGTAACAGTACTGGATACTGACCCTTCCCCAGCCAGTGGAGTATGGGATCTACTGTGTATATGATGTATTCAGAATGGGGGGAGGGAAACAGGGACACCTTTGACCCACCAAGTAAGCACCTTCTATGGAGTTATGAACTTGGCATGGGGAACCTCCCACAAAATGTCAGACCCACCTGTAGGAAGGATGCTTGGAGATGTTTCTGCAATTGTAAGATGAGGGAGGAGAGCAGGACAAATAAATAAATAGGTTGAAGAAGTCAGATCTCATTTCATATATTTAACATAAAACCATTTATTTTTTTTATTTTTTTTTGCAATTAAGTTTATTTTTATATTTCAAACCATATACAACAATCAATGACAAGATACATTGCTCATATATTGGACCCCAACCACAGGGCAACTTCACTTACAGCTTACAATGGGGCCCAATAACTAAAATACAAGAAAAGAAAACCCAACCTCCCTCACCCCCACCCCATAGTCAGAAAACTAAACAAAAAAAACAAAAACTCACAAGCACAAATTCCCATAAACCATGTGAGTGAATCAGAGAGGCAAGTCCTCTTACCTTATTATCTGATAACCTTCTACAGCTCACTTTTCTATGCACATTCATGACCATAATTGGGTAGGTGTTGAAAAGGGATAATGTTAATATCCAAATCTGAGTTTTAACTCAGTAAAAAAAGGCTTCCGATTTTTTGGGAAACTAGTCCAAGAATTAGTGGCACTGGCCACACTTCTTTCTGTATTTAGGGCAATTAAAAATTCTGACCACCATTCTGGAATGGTCGGAACCCAGGGATCCTTCCAATGTCTTAAAATTACAGGTTTGGTGACCATGGATACCATAGCTATCTGTACTTTCAGAGAAACTGAGGGAACCTTTGAATAATGCTCTAACAAGCAGATTTCTTTTATAAAACAAGCAGATATGGGTAGGTATTCTGAAATGTGCCTTTTAACCAAATCCCAGAAACTGTGAATCTTAGGACAGGACCATAATTTGTGGTGAAGTGAGGCTGAAGGGGCACTGTAGTCAGAACATTCTGGGGAAGGAAGTTTGCCCATTCTGTGTAGTTTGTAGGGCATGTAATATAAGTTATGAAGAACATTAAATTGGATGTTCCTTAATCTATCGCATTAAATTGGATGTTCCTTAATCTATCTTGCTTAATCCACTTGAAATTGTCCAACCAGATAGACTGCCATTGAGAATCCAAGAGTTCAGTGTCTAAGTTGTTTTTCCAGTAATAGGCAACTGGAGCATAATTCCACCACAAACTATTAACTAATGCTTTGTACAGTTTGGAGACAGGCTTAGCTTTTTTAAATAAATCCAAAAGGGGAAGTAAAAGGAGTCCAAACGGTCCTCCCAAGGGGTTTCCCTAAGAAGCTTCTAAGGCAGTAATGAACTTGTGCAAGGTAAAACATGCATTTTGAAGGAAGGTTCCATCTCCTCTGCAACTGAGATAGGGTAGGCATAGAGGTTCTCTGTAAAAACCTTTTCAAACTAATCGGTGATTGTATTGGCAATGCCTTATGGCTGATGGCAGTATTACCTATTCTTAGATTAGGATTGTTAAAGAGTGGTTGAGAGATAAATGAAGTTGGTTATGACTGCAGAATTAGTGGAAGGCCCTGATGCTCCTACCAATGGGTAAATCTTGAAGCAGTGTAGGGACTGCCTGCCAGGGCAGTGTAAAAGACTTTGTAAGGATATATGTTCCTTCTTAGCCTGTTCCAGATCTAATTACAGCCAGAAGGGCTTAAGGGGAAATTACAATTGAGAGGGGAACCAGTGCAAGAACCTATTTGCACGTATGGCTAAGTAACAGAAAAAAATATCAGGTCCCTTCTGTCTTGGACCTGTGAACTTCCAATAGGCTCTACGTGGGGGTTTATCATTCCATATGAAATCAGAACAGAGCCTATGCATCATTTTAAAGGTGGTTTGAGGGAGATAAATGGTCAAGTTATTCAGGGGGTAAAATAACCTAGGTAGGATTGTCATCTTTAAGACATTAGTCCTGCCCCAGAAGGTTAGAGGGAGTTTTTTTCCATCATGCTAGATCTTCCTTGATATCTTTTAGAAGGGGGTCTAAATTGAGGTATTTTAACTTATGCAGCTCTTTAGTCAACTTTAAACCTACAAAAGTTATAGAATTCTTCTCCCATTAAAGGCATAAGTCCTCAATCTGCCTCCTATTCATCAAGACTGAGAGGGGATGGGAGCACTGTGGAGCTCCAACATGGCAGCAGCTTGAAATCCAAGTTCATCTGGTTCCGGAATCAAAATAGCATAAATATCCTCCAAAACTCATTGGAACTGCTAATTTTATATATCTACTAAAATTGGAAGTCCTAAGTAATAGCATGAGCCCAAAAAAGGATCTGAAAAAAACAGCCTCACAGCCTGGACGTCTACCTGTCAACTGCAACTCCTACTCTTGCCTCGGTGGCACCTGAACTTCCTACATCACAAATCCTAATAATGTTAAAAAAAATTCAAGAGACAGGAGACAAGACAAATAAACATTCAGCAGCAGTGGAATCTAAGCTCCTAGAGAATGAGTGTACCACTCAAGAGAATGTAGCAGCAATTAAGGATATTAAGGCAGAATCAGAAAGGCAGCAGGAATGTAATGCTTCTATAGTAAGAGATATGCATCTTGAGAAGTCAAAACTTGAGACCTTGGAAAACTAGCAGAGACAAGCCAACATACGTATTGTCGGTTTTCCCTCTAAATATTCAGGAGCCTCAGACCTACAAATAGCAGTAAACAAAATGATCTTCATAGATTTACAATTATTACCTCCTGATTTTGGCATTCAGATAGTGAAGGCATTCACTATTCCTCAACGGCCTAAACCACGCGGTGACTCTCAGTGGCAACCGCATACAGCAATTGCTACTCTCTCAGTGCCGGAGGCATGAATTGCCCTATTTCAGGCAGCTCGCTCTAGAGGGGAAATAAACTGGGAAGAGAATCATCTCTCCTTTTTTCTAGACTTTGCTGCTCAGACGCAATCCTGGAAAAAGGAGCTGCAGGTGACCAAAAAGTTGCTACTGCAAAATGGGATACAAGCAAGGCTTAAGTATCAGGCCCGACTTCATATCAGACATGCCGGCAAGGCACACGTCTTTGTTGACCCCGTGACAGCTTCACACTTTGCAGAGAAGTTGATTGATTCTTTACATCCAACGTCCAGTTCTTATGATGAAGAGGGATGATAGCTATCTTTTCAGAAGTAAGGGACACAAAATTTAAATGGTGGACTTAGTGGCCTTAACTCCATAATCTGTGGTGGACATACTTCACTTTTCTTTAAAAAAAAAAAAGAATCTACCATTTTATTTTAAGATAAAGGGCCAAGCTTGGACAGTTACCAATCTGTAACTAAGGTTGTGGTGATTTTGGTGGCTAGTTAGACCTGACGTCATGTTTGGACTCTTGTTATTATTACCTTTCAGTAAGTTTTTTAAGAGGAAACTGTAAATGTTGAAAGTTGGTGTATTTGACACCTCTCAATTTTTGAACTGTTATATTGCCTGTTTATTATTCTGGCCTCACAGAGCAGGTTGCCATGCTTGCTTAGGTCTGTCAGTAACTTAATCAACTTAATTGGGACCAGGCCTTCTGGTAATTAACTTGAAGGGAACCCCCCGCTGTGTCCCTTGGAAAGAGAGAGCGAGAGACCCACCTATTTATCACCCCATCAAAGCATAGCCCAGAGCCTGCTAATAATTCCATACAAACCACGTGACATGAGCTGGACACAAACGTATGGATTGTTGCCACTAGGCACTGTATAGTGATTACTTAAACCATCTAAATCCACAACACAATATTCTTTTTACTAATCACTACCCGACAGACAGATCTATGTCTCAGTACTGCCAACCTGTAATAGATAAATGGTCTCCAAAGTCGACCATCTTCTATCAAACAAACCCTTGTTGCCCTCTAAGCACATGAATCTCCTGATTCTACCCAGGGCCCATATAAAATCCCTAACCCAATGTTTGTAATTATAACATTGCTCATCTTTCTAATGTTTCAATATGAAAGATTTAACTATGGCAGTCATCAATGATAGGTGATATTCGGGTGTGGATCCTGTTAAATGTGACATGTCACCTAAAATGCAAACTTCTGGCAATATAAACTCAGAATAATCCAACATGGGATCCATTTTTCGCTTAATTTCCACCCAGAGTGACAGTATTTTACAACAATTCCACATAACATGTAGAATGTCGCCTGGCTCAGCTCCACATCTAAAGCATAGGTCTGTCTGTCTCAGCTGTCTATCACACAATTTCTTAGGGGTAAAATACATATTTGAGACAATAAAGTACTGCATGATTCTGTACCTGGATATAGGTATATATTTGATACCTTTCCAAATAACATTCCAAACTAGTTGTTGAGGGGCCACTGCACCATCCCAGTATAATATTTTTACTGGGGACTTCGGGCTGAGATAGTCCAATAATACTTTATGTACCTTTGATAGAGAATTAGATGATAAATTTTGTGCAGAAAATTTTTCCCAGGTAAAAGTATTTGTTAGTGAACCCCCCAGGTCTTTCCCAACCTTCTCCAACATGTTGACCAGCTGTATTCTTTTAAAAAAGTGCATAGACTCACATCTCTGTGGAAGTACAACCCTAGTGTCTTGCATGACATCACTTAATTCAAGGCCCTCTAACTGTACTGCCCAGCATCTAGTGATGACTTTACCCCCAATCAAAAAATTGGGATTTCCCAACACCAGCTGATCTACGGTCCTCACCTGTTCCTTTCTCTGAGAAGGTGAAAGAAACATCCACCAGGCCATTGCAGTTTTTTCACTTGGAGTTCCTGTTGCTTTACCAAAGTATTTTTCCAGACTGGCAAAGAGCAGTGCCTCTGGCGATATGCCCAGATCTTTTAACAACTGCCTCTCCATCTGGAGCCACATCGGAGTATATGGTTCCCCCTCATCACCTAAACCCCATCGACTCTTAATACCAAATTGACTCGCTACATAAGACAGGTGTACGTCAGGCAGTTTCATCCCCCCCATCTAGCGGCAAATATAACACCTTGTGTTTCCTCCTGGGGAGCTTGGAATTCCATAGAAACTCAAAGAGTATTCTTCTAATTTTAATGAACCATATTTTGGTAATATTATATGGGGCTAAATAGACCGGGTACAATAATCTTGGCATCAGATTCATTTTGACTAGACCCAATCTAGCAGCAAAATTTAGAGGAAGCTTATTCCATCTAAGCATATCCCCATTAATCACAGCCCACACCTTATTCATTTTCATTGCAGCACCAGCCTCCAAGCAAGCAGTAATCCATATACCCAAATATTTTATCCGGTCTCCAGCCCAGTGTATTTGCATTGGAGCAAAGTCAGATTTACACACGTGGGACATCAGAGGGAGAATCTGTGTCCTAGTCAAATTTAGTTTATAGTTTAACACTTTAGAGAACTGGCTTATAAGATCAACTGTTCTGTGGAAACATACCACAGGATTGGCAAAGTGCAGAAGTATATCATCTTCATATACTGTAAATTTTAATTCCCACCCTGCAATTAAGATCCCCTTAATGTTAACATCATTTTTAACAGCAACTAATAATGGTTCCAACTATATATTAAGCAGTATTGGTGAGAGAGGGCATCCCTGCCTTGTTCCATTGACCAATAAAAATTCTGAAGAAATGTACCCATTACACATTACCCTAGCCATGGGAGCTGACTATAAATTTCTGATATCTCTGAGAAGGCCCTTCGGAAAACCAATCCTCTCCATAGTGGCAAGCAGAAATGTATGAGAGACCCTGTCAAAGGCCTGCTCGGCGTCCAGAGATATCAAAGCTAAGGGTAATTGGGAGTCTGGGGCATAATTGAATATGTGATGTAGTTTACTAAGAGCATCATGTGCCCCGTCCCTGGCATAAAACCCACCTGCTCAGGACTAATTAAATTTGTGCAATATTCAGGATTCTATTAGCTAGAATCTTGTGAGAATCTTAATATCCTGATTCATCAAAGAGATGTGTCTGTAGCTACCAAGTAATTCTTTAGGTTGATCCAGCTTAGGAACCAACGTAATATAAGCCTGGTATAACAGTGGGTGGGGCACCCCATCCTGCATTATACTGTTAAATAAATCTTTTAGCAGGGGAAGTATAGTATGCAAATGCACCTGGTAAAATGTAGCCGTAAGGCCATCTGGCCCCAGTGCTTTACCAGAGGGTAAAGCCTGAATCGCCACTATTATCTCCTCCTCTCTGATCAAAGCTGCTAGTTCCTTAGCCTGGTCTAAGTCCAGAACCAGTAACGAAATACCATCTAGGAATATCTTAAATTTCATTTTCCCCACCAACTTGCTGTAACTGATACATTTCTTTATAGTAGGACACAAAAGCATCCGCCATTTTTTGAGGGTCGGTAATGACAACCCCGCCCTGTCTTATATCCGGGATTGTTCTACTAGCTTCCCACTCCTTAACTTTGGCCGCCAGGAGACGTCCAGGAACATCACCCTGCAGCAAGTATTTGGCCTGAATTTTTTCAAGTCAAAATTCCACTTTACTATAATTAATGTCAGCCATCTCCTGTCATAAGCTTTGGAGTACAGAGTCTACCTCCCCTGAAATCCCCTCCTGAGGTGCCAGAGAGTCAATAGCCCCCAGTAAGAATTTCTCCTTTGCTCTTCTCATATTATTTCGCCTTACCGCATATCTCCATGCAATCTTTGAGTATAATACCTTACATGTAGGCCAAGCTAAACCCTTGTTTTGTAATGTAGGTAATTGGTTCTGAATAATATCCTGTAAATTCTCTTCTAATTTACTCTGGATTGTAGTATCTGCGAAAAGGGAGTCATTTAACCTCCACCTATAAGGTCAAGAAGGAATATTCTCTGGTTCCCAGGTCAGCTGAATTGGGGAATGATCTGATAGAATCCAGCATTTGGTAGATATCTCCTTGACCTCCCTGAGTGCCTCCCTATTGACCAGAAAAAAATCTATTCTGGATTGACTCTTATGTGCTACGGAATAAAATGTCATATTATTACCTCCAACTGCGTGGGTCCTTATCGGGTCTGTTAACACAGTGACCTCCAATAATCTGGACATAACCACCTGAGCCACATTTAAAGGGCTTCTGGACAGTGGTATTTTATCCTCCCAATTATTTAGACAAAGATTCCAGTCCCCTGCCAAAACAAGAGGATGTGAGGACAACAGCGCAATATCCATCTCCACTGAGGCCAGAAACTGAGGGTTAGGTGGAGTAGGGCCTTAGATAGAAGCAATTGACAAATCTTTACCCAGTATGGTAAAGAAAGGTATATCCCCCTACTATCCTCTCTAGCCAACACCTTTTCAATAATATATGGGCAATTTTTCCCAATTAAAACCACTACCCCACCTGAGGCTGTTTCTTTACCTGTTCCATATACCTGGCTCACCCACCTCCTCTTTAACTGAGTCAACTCTTCCGACAACAGGTGAGTCTCTTGTAGTGCAGCAATATGTACCCCCATTTGTTCAATGTGTCTCAAGATTACAAGTCTTTTATGCCTACCCCTAAGACCCTTTACATTCCATGAGATGATTTTTATACAAGACATTTCACACCAATATAGTAGTTTCCCTGTCCAACTATTATAACTATCTCTGGGTTAGCTTCTCTCTCCTGTGCTCTGGTGTACTCTCTCTCTTTCCAGATTCCCCAAGCCCACCCATCCCCCAGCCCCAATCTCAAGATCGCCCTCCTAAAGAAACACGGTTCATTGACGAGCCATTTGCAGTGTGCTCCCAAGCCCCACAAGCCCACCAGCATAGCTCATACAACTCCACCCTTCTTTAGCCACCTACAATCAACTAGCTACTCCAGTTTTCCCTTTTCCCTTGTGCATATAATTCCCCATAGGCATATCCTATCCCCTTAATTAACACCTAAATTAAAATTCTCACTCCTGCTATGTTAACTTACAACATTGCCTATAAAAGCCTCTCAGCTGTCAACTTGCAGCGGGAGATCAGGAGTTGACCAACCAAAATAGCACCAACTCCCTGTCCCATTAAGAATGCTGGGCAGTCCAGAAAATGCATCTGACCCCTAAAACCCCCCTTATCCCCCTACTTTGCTTATGCAATTCCCTCATGAGGTGGTAGGGAAATCTGCATTCCCATATGGGGACTCCATTAACCCTCTTAACTGCATACGCCCTCAAAAGTTAACTGCCAATTGGTATCCAACCTCCCCGTGCCCCCCAATATCCAGATCAGGTTCACTCTTTGAGGAGGAAACCCCTCTCCCCCAATATTCATAACACTTGCCTTCTTCAAAATGGATTCGCAGCAATATACCATGAGAAGCCCCTTCGCATACACCAGAAAAGGGTCACATTAATAGCCCAAACACACCCAACATCATTCTATTGCTAAACTGCCATTACGGACCTCCCCCACTTCTTGTGAATAACAAATCAGCTATGAATTCAAAAGGAGAGGAAAAAAAAGAACATCCCTCCACCAAATAACATTTGTAACCACAGGTCCATAAACATACTGACAATCCAAATTGGGAGATGACTTGCTGAGAAAAGAAGCAGACGAAGCCTCAATCATCACAATCTTATCTCGAGTCCCCATTATAAAAGGTTAAACAAACCACTTCTTCCTTCCTCTTACAGGGACTCAAGTCGTAGTTTGAAATAGAGCAGGCAACTCGAACTTGAGACCTTCCAGTGCATCCCGAGCAGTCAAGTATCTTTTTTCCCCCTTTTGAAGATGAACAGACAGGGTCGCAGGGTATTACATTCTGAATTTGATGCCTGAAAGATACAGCTTCTTCTTTATGTCAGAGTATTCCTTTTGTTTCTCCCGCACCGAGGGTGTCTGATCTTGGAATAACCAAATGGAAGTGCCATTCCACTGCAAGGTTTTATTCTGTCGAGCATTAGCCAGCACATGTGATTTCTCTTTATAATTTAAAAACCTCATAATTAGCACTCTGGGTCTCACTCCCGGTGGGGGCATCTCTCTTAGAGCCCTATGTGCCCCCTCCAGATTATATGCTTCTCCATATGGCATAGGGCCCAGCAGTTTAAGAAACAGATCTTGCACAAAACTAACACAGTCCAACCCCTTGGACTTCTCTGGTAACCCTGCAAGGATAAGATTATTTCTTCGACTTCTGGACTCCTGATCATCCATCCGGTCCTCTAAATTTTAAATCTGTTTGCGAGCTAAATTCAACTCCTGATCTATCATGGAGACCGTCCGTTCTTGCGAGGAGACTCTAGCTTCCACATCCCCCATTCTTTGTGCCGGGGACTGTACCACCCACTTCACTGTAGAAAAGTCAGCCACCAGACCTTGCAGTAATTATTTTATTTCCATTAGATCATCCGCACTCTTAGTGTCTCCCCCCTCTTGTTCTCGATCTATTTTATCCCTTTGCTCCTGGGGCTCTGGCGATTGCGATTTTGGTCACTTGACTGCAGGCGCTCTACTGTGAGGGGTTTGGTAGCTTCACCCTCCATCTCAGTGCTTTAGCAAGACCTCTCACCGTCGCCAGATTCACCACTTAGGTGGAGAGAAATTTCTGTATAACTCTCTCAATCTGCAGCATTTTACAAGGAGGAATCACTCAGGAGCACTTCACCAATTGAGGCACTAGAAACGATCAACTGCAGCAATCCAAATGGGGTTTTTATAGCTTTATAAAGTAGTCAGGGCCTAGAAGCAGCACTGCAGATGTCCTCTCATGCCAGGCTCATCACGTGACCCGGAACAGTTTGAATTATACTCCTAAGAGTTGTGCTGGTGACTTCCACAATGCCTGGACTATAATTTTTTGTCTCTAAATAAAATCTTGTAAAATGCTTCTGTACAAGTAAAGTGGAGGTTTGCATGCCTCTTACTTGTACTTTTTAATGTGAAACAGTATGCTGTGTCACCATAAAATGCAAAAATAAAAAGTAAAAAAAAAAAGACTGAGAGGGGGTAGACCACAGTTTTATTTTTGTTCAGTTTGTAACCATAAATTTCACCAAAATCAGAGATGATTTGTAGAGCTCAGGATAGGGAGTCCACCACATTTGTTAAATTCAGCAGCATATCATCTGGAAAAAGCAAACGTTTACACTCATGTGATCCCACTCTAATCCCTCAATCAACCTCTCCTGCTTGATTACCCTCACCAGAGGTTCGATGTATAAATTATACAAATAAGGGGACAAGGGGTAACCTTGTCTAGTTCCATTTTTGAGGGGGAAAACTTCTGACAGGTGGTTATTACATGAGATCCTCGCTGATGGACACTGATAAAGGTTGCTAACTCTATTGATAAAGCTTTCTGAAAGACCATAATGCTGGAGCATTGCAAACAGATAGGGCCAGGCCACCCAGTCAAAAGCTTTCTCTGTGTCCAGGGACACCAACTTCGCTTGTCGATGAGGGTCCCTGGGAGCAGAGATCAGATTACCCAATTTTTGGAAGTGGTCGGATGGTATCCATCCGGAGACAAATCCAGCCTGTTCCACTCCGATCAATGGGGTCCAGACTTTGCCTAATCTAGTGGCTAAGATTTTTGCATAGATTTTGATGTCTACATTTATCAAGGAAATTAGTCTATAGTTACCTATCTGGGTGGGATCTTTCTCTTGTTTAGGGAGCAACATAATCCTAGCTTCAAATAAAGAGGGGTCATTCACTGGGTGTGAGTCCCAGTAGGTGAACAACTGATGGAGTAAGGGAACTAAATGAGCTTTAAAAATCTTATAAAAGGATCCTGTGTAACTGTCAGGACCAGGGGCTTTATCCAGTTTCAGAAATCTATAGCTGTAACAATTTCCTCCTGCTTTATGGGTTCAGCTAAGAATGATTAGGCCTCACTCAGCAATCTAGAAAGCTGTGCTTTAAGAAGAAAGGTAGAGGTCAACTGAGAATGGGAATCGGAAGTTTGAAGTTGGGAGTAGAGATGTTGATAGAAATCCCGGAAATGCAAAAGCATCTCTTGAGGGTTAGAAACTAGGGAGCCTGTATGGGGGTTCTTAATGGCGGATATCCATTTAGCAACTGAACGCTGCTTTAGCTGCCATGCAAGGTATTTGCCAGCTTTACTCCCTTGGCCTATATAAGTTGCTTTCACCTTAGAGGCTACCTTCTCTACTTTTTCTAGAAGAGTACTAGCATACTGGGCTCTTAAATGGGCCAAGTCAAGGGGCTTATCAGTAGGAAGTCTACCTGTCCCTTTAGATTCCAGAATACAGATTTTTTCCAAGCACTGACTGAGGTGGAATTGTTTCCTTTTTTTTTGATACTGTGGCAATTCAGATAAGCTTGCCATGTCATGTAGCTTTAAGTCTGGCCCATACTTTATCTACTGCAGAAATGGAATTAAGATTTTTCCAGATTGTATTAGAAAGGTATGAGCAAAAACGAGAGGTAATTTTGTTGTCTCTTTAATAGAGTATCATTTAAGGACCAAAAGTGAGGTCAAAATGAAGGACCTGGGATACTTATATAGGCAGATATCAGTGCATGGTCCGAGATCACCCTAGTGTGGATTTGGGAATCCACAACTCCTGAACATAAGCGTTGACTAATGAGCAAGAAATCTATGTGTGAATAACTCTTATGCATAGGTGAGAAAAAGGTGAAGTCTGTGGTTGAGGGATATAAAAGCCTCCAAGGGTCTATTAGACCTAGGATGGACATAAACTCTTGTAAAGCCCGTTGAGCTGGGGAGGGACCACAACCTGCATGGTGGTGTCAGGAGGTCTAAACCTCACTCTCAGGTTCTTGGCAATAATGGGAATGCAAGGAATCACAAACACGTTGCATAAGAGTAATAAACTTGTTTATTATTACCAAAAGGATAAATCACAGTTGCCCTAACAGTTCTTACCAAATATGAACTGGGAGCCAATGCTAAGTGCTTCCTGTACCTTGAGGTTTCTTTGTGTCTCCAGGGATCTCCGAGGTATAAGACGTAGTGTCTTACATTATATACCTATGATAATTACTATGGTTACCATAAGATAGAAGCATTTCTAGTTACAGAGATGAGCCCTATTGGCTAAGTTAGAGGTGGCTCCACAGTCTAAGATAACATTATACAATTTTGTATTAGTCATCACTTTGTAAAGACAAAGAAAGCTTAGTTATACATGTATTAGAGTAATAATACAAATTACCAAAAGATGGCAATGCCGACTTATATATCATCATCATTACAAGGACACAGTTGTCCTAGCATCTTATGAGCAAGAAATACATATATGTATTAGAAAGCAAAGTGTATAACAATAATGTGCATACATATCCTGACATCTACTCTTATACGGTAGATGCCCAATGGCCTATGTGTTAGTATAACATATACACAAGTACTAGCTTTCTACGGTGTACCTCTGGGGGTACCAATAAGGGTTCAGGGACCTCTTGTAACAGTGGGTTCTATCCAGGTCATTTGCCTGGACACAGTTCCAGTCATCTACAAAATAGCTGGCAATTAGCCATAAGAGGCCAACATGGAGGCTAATCTAGTAAAGAAAGAGGGTGCGTCCTGATTTGGGCCATATATCGAACCCAACAGGATCTACAGTATAGGTTACCTAATTTTCCCAGTACCAGGACATATCTGCCTTCGAAGTCACTATATACCTGTGTAGCTGTAAAAGTAACCCTTTTTGTAATCAAAATAGCCACCCCCTTTTGCGGGACTTAAAGCCTGCTCCGAATGCCTGGCTCACCCAGTTCTTTTGCAGGTATTTCATGTGACCTAATGGCAGGTGTGTCTCTTGCAGAAATACAGTCGAGAAATTATACCTCCTCAGATGGTTGAGAATAACATGTTTCTTTGAATTATCCCTACCCCCTTGATATTCCAGGAAAGTAGTCTAATTAGATTAGCCATAACTGTGAATAAGATTAGTCAGTGAATAAAGAAGTTCTTTACCATGAAGTGCTTGCTTGCAACCCGCCAAAAAAAATTACAATAAACAATCAAAAAACCTAACCCTAACTTCAGAGCTTCCTGAGCAACTAACTATATACAGCACACTCCCCTTGGCCCTAAGCCTTCTCCTCCTCCTACTATGGTCCACAATGCCCTCGAGGGGGAGGTGAGCCATAATCCATCCACAGTGTAAACAAAAACTGATGTTATTGAGTCCCAGCCCCAGCGGTGCTGACTAGATTAAGGGAGCATACAGGGGGGAACCCCATTAAAACTGTCAGAGAAAGAGGATAAGTAACATCTTGTATCTCCCTTAACAAAAAAACAAACAAAAAAAAATAAGACAAAAAAGTACTCAGTATCCCCCATGGAGAATGAACATTGCTCAAATTTGATAACATGCTTTAACTTCTTCTAAGAAATATAAATTAACTTTGCCATAGCAGGAAGATCTTATGGTTATACTAATAAAGGTTACTGACCATGGATTATATTATCAAAAACCCTGAACCATGCCTTAAAAAAAAAATGGTCCAAAAAAGAAAAAAACAAAACGAGTAGCACTTATTAGCTACGAACTATTAAGTCACTGTTTGCTTGCTATCTTAATGCCCACTTAAGAGTGACATCTAGAGTCAAAAGGCAGCAATAGCAATTAGGCCAACCATTCAGAAAAAAAAGAAAAGAAAGACTCAGGGTCTTCCATAATTCGTGCTGCCCATCACTCTGCAATGGTGATGTAATATTAATCAAACTTAGCTACTAAATGCACCGTACCGATTATGCTGAACACAGAATTCCTTAATATATTCCTTAAAAGGAAATGAACTATAGCATAACGCTTTACATAATAAAAAAGAAGAGGAAGATTTAAAAGAAATAAGGGAAGGGGGGTATTCTTGGTAGTGCAATTTAAACTGTGCTGTATACAGTCTGGTGGATGCTGCACAACAAAATAACTATGAGTCCCAACTATTTATTTTAGTCCAAGATCGAGTCCAGCTTGCATAAAGGTTCAAACAACAGTATTGCCAGTAGAGAGGATTTTAACCCAAAGAGAACAAGAACCATGTAGTTATCATAGTTATATAGCTAAGTCTGGGAGAGCTTTCATTAAAGCCTTCAATGCCTCTTTAGATGAATCAAATCTTTTGGCCCCCTTGGTTATAGTGACTTCTAATCTGGAAGGATAGAGTAGTTGATGGCAGATCCCCGAGGCCCATAACTTCAAGGTAATCAGATGAAAGTCGGCACTCATCTGCCTGGTTTTGAATGTCAAGTCTTGCATGATCCTCAATTTTTTGCCATCCCATAAGACTGCAGCAATCTTTCTGACTTCCTTCAAGATAAATTCTCTAGTGAGAAAATTTAACAATTTAAATATGATCAGCCACGGAGGGTTGGAAGAAGGAGGCTTGGGCCTGAGGGACCGATGTGCCCTTTCAGTTATGTATTCTGGCCCTATTAGTGGATTGCCTGATAGTTTTTTTGGAGAAATCGCTGGAGGAAGTGGATGATGTTCTGTCCTTCCTCGCCTCCTGGGAGACCCAGCAAAACTAAATTGTTCCATTGATTCCAGCCCTCTAGGTCATCTATTCAATCTTCCAATTTAGAAACTGTAAGTTTGAGTACCACCACTTTAGGCTGTATCTTCTCGTGGGCCTGTTCTAGCGAGCTGACCCATACATCTGTGTTGGCCACTTGGCGGGAAAGTTGTGTGATCACTGGCTTAATATCAGCCACCTCCTCTATCAGTTTTAGCAGGGCCTCCTTAATTGTTGAAAGCTCAGCACAGATATGTGCGGAGGCTGGTTCGAGTGAATGAGGCTGTGGGGTCGAACTGTGGCTCGGTCGCTTTTGCCTCCAACTCCTGTGGTGGGTGCGGTGCGGCCTGCAGTTCAGCACTTCAAGGGGGTAAGGCAGCATCCATTTTCAGACATACACAGTCCACAGGTTCTGCAAGGTATCTACTTCTATAACTGAGTAGGTTTTGTAAAGTTTTACAATGTAGGAGCTGGAAGTTTTTGGTGAAATTACTGTGGACAGACGGAGCTCACCAGAACGTGTCCTACCCCTTGCTGAACATCATGTGACTCCTAGCATAAAACCATTTATGAAATGCTGACTTACAATGATGTCAATTCTCCAAACTGTTTTGGTCAATAGGGGAAAATGAGCACAGCGGAGCTCTAACAGATGGAGGGAAGGGAAAGTTATACCATCAAGGCCTAGTATCAGTTTATAAGTAACCTGGACAGAATGGTTCCCCACGGTAGGCATGGTTTTTGAACCAGGAGGTTTTGGATTTGCTAAGTGGTAAAATATAATAAAAGGAGGGCAACCTGTGAATGGAATTCCTCAAGTGTGCACTGGGGAATGTTTGTTTGCCCCTTTACCTCCATTCTGGAGATATTTGTGCTGGGAAATTAATTTTGGATTGGATTGGATTTATCTGGCTTCTTTGAAAAGCAGCAGGGACTATAGAATGTTGCTTGATAACAGCAGCTGAAAAGAATTTGAGTGCATCATACTGCACATAAATCAGATCATTTCTTTTGCCGTGTTTCCTGCAATGAAATTGACATCCCATTGCTTAACTGCCTGGGGACTGATATGTGTTGTGTTATATTTGATTTATTTAATATATATATATTTTTTCAACATTCTTTTGTCTCCCCTGGGGTGGTGGGGATGTACCCCTGTTCTTCACCAGGACCCCACACTTGGCATCCCCCTCCAGGCCCACCATGGTCTGGGGAAGGCCTGCAGCTTGACCCCTCTGGTGGGGCTCCCCCCTGAGGTGGCTATGAAGGAGGAGAAACTGAGATTAAGACTGCTTGAAAGGCAGAGTAGAGAAACTTCCCAGAGCAAGGGAGAAGGATTAATACTTAGTTTGGCTAAGCAGATTTACTGTGTGGTGGTGTTTTTATTTTTTACTCACAGGGATTGCTACTGTTTGTTGCTAACATTTCATTGCTTTATTTTTTCTCTGATTCAAATTGTTGTTGCTGGTATACCTTCTTCTACAAGGTGTGCCTACAGGTGTGTGCTAACAGATTACTGCTGTAATCTTCTGATTCAAATTGTCTTTGCAAGGTATATCTTCTGTTACTGCTTTATTTTTCTCTGGAGCAAAGTGTTTCTTACAGGGTATATCTTCTCTGAAATTATTACAGGTGGTGCTTTACAGGTTTTACAGTTTTATCTAACATTAGGATAAGCTTTCAGGGTTACTGCATTTGTTGTTGACTGATTGTTTCTGCTCTTACCTCCTTGTTCTTTCGTCCGTGGTTCTTCTTTTAGGCAGGGAAGGGCCCAGCCACCCACCCCATCCCCAACCACCCCACGCTACACTTTTTATAGGGTACCACAGTTGTGACAACCTGTGGCAGAGCAGGAAGGTGGGATCAGTGGGCCTCCACAAGGTGATATCATTTACAGGGCACTAGTAATTTAACTTGTTATAACAAGTTAAACAAAGCACAATTAAACCATTACTTGCATTTTTTTTTCATTTTTTTCCCTTCTAATTACTCTGACTAGGTTACAAACCCAGCAACTTATTTGGAATGGATTTCATTAACTGCAGGTACTGTGGAACAATTTTTCAGAAGGACAGTCTTACAGGATTTAGGACACTGTCCTATGCTGGGCCTTTGAGATCTTAGGGCTCAGCTCCAGGCAGCATGGGCAGAGATTGCCTCAAATTTCATATTGAAGAGGAAATACATTATAAGAACCATCTGCCATTTCCCCAGCATCCAACAGAAAACCTCGACCGCAGAGGGTAGTTGGTCCAGGAGGTTGGCAGGTGGTTAGGAGGAGCAAATCAGGTGCCCATCACCTCTGCTCTCCAACACATTACCACCAAAACCATATAAACACTACAAACAGGTATCTGCCTCTATCTCTGAAATCAAATAAAGAGGCAGAAGACACTGCAGAGCAGGACACTGTGGCACAGGAGCTAGCACAACAAAACTCACCCAAATCAGGAACCAAAACTAAACAAGCACAAAGGAAATCCAAAAACTTGATCATAGGAGACTCCATGATTCGGGAGTTGATACCATCTCCAGCCAGGGTGATGGTCAGATGTCTCCAGGTACATCAGCATGGAGAGACACTGACCGCATTACTAAAATTGTTCACAAGGCAGGAGAAAACATTGATGTCCTAGTACACATAGGGACTAATGATCTCACCAGCCGGTCAGTTGTGAGACCAAGGAACACCTGACTAGGCTGGGTGACAAACTATCATCTATTTCATCCGGCATCTCCTTCTCTGAGATCCTGCCAGTCTGGGAGAGGAGAAGATGGATGGAAGGTCAGAGAAGGGAGATAGGGAGCTAAACATGTGGCTCAAGGACTGGTGCCAGGAAAAAGGACACAGATTTGTAGGAAACTGGCAACAGTTCTGGGAGCGAAAGTTCTTTAAATTTGATGGACTGCATCTGACTAAAGAGGAGTCAGTGCATTGGGGCAGAAGTTTGGCGTCTTTGCAGAATATTTAAACTAGCAAATGGGAGGGGTGCAGCACCCCATCAGTCGAATGGGAAGAACACCCTCCCCTCAGCTAGTGGTCAAACAGGAATTCAGCATGTTTGCCGTTCATTTGCATCAGCAGGTAAGAAAAAGGTTTGTCTCCCATATGTTGCACAGGGTAATGCCAAACTTCACCCAACAACTAACACACCAAAATCTGGCCAATGGAAAATCATGTACACAAATGCTCACAGCCTGGGAAATAAGATCCCAGACCTGCAGGCAATAATGTCAGAGGCTAAACTGGACATAGTAGCAATTAGTGAGATGTGGTTTACCAGTAACCACATTGGGAGACTTCAGTAGCTGGCTATGTATTGTTCAGAAGAGACCGAGGTGCAAAAAGGGGGGGAGGAGTGGCCCTGTATGTTAATGAAAATATCAAAGCTACAGAAATTCAGAATACACATAAGGAGCCAGAAGAACTGTGGGTCACTCTGGAAACAGGAAATGGGACAGCCATAAGAACTGGGGTTATCTACAGGGCCCCCAGACCAGAGGGAGGACATAGATACATTACTGTTAGAAGATATACAAAACATGACAGCTAAAGGGGAGGGTCTGATAATGGGAGACTTCAACATGCCAGATACAGATTGGTCAATACCAGCAGGAACATCTGCCAGAACTAGACTCATAGTGGATTCCCTGCAGGGGGAGGGTCTCAAACAACTGGTACAGCAACCCACAAGAGACAGGGCTATCCTAGATCTAGTACTGACTAACAAGAAGGGATCACAGATCTCCAGGTAGAAGGTCACCTGGGGCCAGTGACCATCACATGGTATGGTTCAGTTTGGCTACTACATCTAAATCATCCCATTCCAAGGCAAAATATGGGACTTCAGAGGAGCTGACTTTGATAAGATGGCCTACAGAGTTAAGCTAGCCCTGGCAAAAGAAACACAGGTGAGGGGTACAGGCAAAGTGGGCAAGCATTAAGGATGCAATACTTGAAGCAACATCCCATTGTGTTAGACAGAAAAGGAAGTGCAAAAGAAGAAGGAAACCACTTTGGTTCTCAAATACAGTAGCAGAAAAGGTCAGAGCCAAAAGGCTGGCCTTCAGGAAATATAAGGGAACACAGCGGGATGAAGATAGGGAGGCATACCAAACTGCCCTAAGGAAGCAGGTAAGGCAGTAAGGCAGGCAAAGTCCCAAACTGAGGAAACACTAGCACGGACAGTAAAGAAAGGTGACAAGACTTTCTATAGACACATTAGTGAAAGGAGAAAGTCCAGAGGGGCTATTGCTAAGCTTAATGGAGAAAAGGGAGCATGTGAGGAGGAGGACCCTGTAAAGGCATCTATCCTAAATAGATACTTTGCTCAGTATTTACTGAAGAGAAGGTAGGACAGGCCCACAGCTCAGCATCATGGACACAGGGGAGGAGGTGAGCACTACTCCCTTCACAAAAGAAAGGGTCCTACAAGAGCTTGCTAAGCTCAGGGTGGATAAGGCAATGGGACCTGATGGCATACATCCCAGGGTACTTAAGGAGCTAAAGGATGAACTAGCAGAGCCATTAGCAGAATTGTTTAGTGAGTCTCTGAGCACAGGAGAGGTCCCAGAAGACTGGAGAAGGGCTCATGTGATCCCGCTCCACAAGAGAGTAGCGAGGGAGGAGGCGGGGAACTACAGACCGGTCAGTCTTATCTCAGTAGTGGGCAAGATTATGGAGGCACTCCTTAAGGAAAGGATAGTGCAACACCTGGAATCCATAGGGGCACAGGATCCAAGACAGCATGGGTTTACAAAAGGAAGGTCCTGTCAAACTAATCTCATAGATTTCTTTGACTGGGTAACCAGAGTGGTGGACCAAGGGGGAGGAGTTGATGTCACCTACCTTGACTTCAGCAAAGCTTTTGACAGTGTTCCACATAGAAGATTGATAAATAAGCTGGGTAGGCTCGGGGTGGGTCAGAAGTTGGTCAACTGGGTGGCAAACTGGTTGACTGGCAGAAAACAGAGAGTGGTGGTAAATGGTATACAGTCAGAAGAGATGCAAGTCACAAGTGGGGTACCTCAGGATCAGTCCTGGGGCCAGTCCTCTTCAACATCTTCATTAGTGACCTTGCAGATGGACTAGAGGGTAAGGCTTGTCTGTTTGCAGATGACACCAAGATCTGCAACAGAGTAGATGATCCAGATGGGGTGGGCAGAATGAGAAGAGATCTGGATAAACTAGCAGAATGGTCAGAAGAGTGGCAACTGGGATTTAATGCAAAGAAGTGCAAAATCATGCATATAGGGAAGAGAAACCCTGAAGCCACCTATAGGCTGGGAGGAGTTGCTAGCAGTCACAAAGGAAGAAAGAGACTTGGGCATCATCATCACTGTGACCTAAAATCATCAAGCAGACCTCTAAAGCAGTAGGTAAGGCTAGGGGGGTGTGGGGTGTGATAGTAGGGGTATCACAAGTCGTAAGAGGAGGTATAATCCTCTGTACAAGACAATGGTTAGGCCCCATCTGGAGTACTGCGTGCAGTATTGGAGGCCACACCTTCACAAGGACATTAACCAAATTGAGGCAGTCCAGAGAAGGCAACAAAATGGTGCAGGGACTGCATCAGAAGACATATGAGGACAGATTAACGGAGCTCAATATGTATACCCTTGAGCAAAGGAGGAGAGAGGTGATATGATCGAGGCATTCAAACACCTTAAGGGCATAAACAAGGTGAAAGAGTCTAACATGTTTAAATATAAGAAAAATAGCAGGACAAGAGACACAGCATGAGATTAGAGGAGGCCGATTAAGGGGAATGTGAGAAATTATTTTTTCACAGAAAAGGTGGTGGATGCATGGAATGAGCTACCACAAGAAGTGGTGGCTATGAATACAGTGCAGGGCTTCAAACAGGCATGGGATAGGCATAAGGGAGCAATACAAATGACTATGAATAGATAGGTCACTGACAGAGCAAAGGCCGAAGGCACATTTATAAGGTAGAAAAAGAAATGGGCAGACTGGATGGGCCTTGCGGTCCTTATCTGCCATCAACTTCTATGTTTCTACGTTTCTAGATCCACTGGAGGCCCCAGCTGTGGTTACAGACTGCGTTGTTATTCGTGATTTATTTAATATATATTTTTATTATGAGACTGCTTTAGTTATTATAAATTGCATGTTCAGCTGAGTAAGACAGGATGTAGTGCAATAATGTGCAGTAAATTACATGGCACAAAATACTCCATGACAAAAGGGCTTCATTGTCATTGAAATACACTGTTTCCTGCAGCATACAGCAGCACTCTGCAGTAATACTACAAGGTATTGTGTTGCATCCTGGCTAGCGCCACCATATTCATTGACATGTTGTGATTTTGTCATTGAAACTGATAAATGCATACTGAACTAACATATACACACTAGAACCTGTACAGACATATTGAAACTAATCCTTTTTCACTGACACAGGAGCGTAAAAATGAGATAGTAATAATAAAAAAAGAAAGTGAAAGACCAAAACACATCTACAGTACCTAAACTCTGGCCATTTCAAAAAACTGATCAACACAGAGAAGAAGGATTTAGTGTAGAGAAGAAGGCAGTATAACTAAATGAAGGTCAAGAAAGGAATTATCTGGTTTTATCATCATTACCAAATATTCTAAAAGCTGGAAGAATGTTGCCAGTCATTTTTTTTTATCTGTTAATGCTCCTGCACTTGTTTGGCAACTAAACCCGCACAATCAGTTCCCTGTACCTATAACTTAGCCCCATCACCCAGCATTATCCCAGGACTTAACTGCTTTTGTAGTACCCTTGTGGCTTCCATATATTACAGGGTGGTCAAAGAGGTCCAATCATTTCCTGGAAATTTCAACCATTCATTGACAAGACTGTCTGAGTTGGCAAGTGTGGAGCCTATAGGTATGTAGGGTCATCATGGTGGCTTATCCTCTGCGTTTCTCCTAGTCCTTGATGATTCTACACTCAGATACCATGACATGTAAATGCACAAAGTGCATGCATGCTTATTGATGGCATCCTCCCCTCCCATCTTCTGAGGCCACATTTGCACCTCTCCCTGTATTCACCCAGGGGGCAGTAATGCAGAAAGATTTCTTATTTCTCACCCTCTTGCACCAGAGGTAGGAAGCATCCTCTGACATGATCAACCCTCCACCCTGCAGCTGTTTCCCCCAGTGACCTGGGCTCATTCCTGAAACTGGGTCATCAACACTGCAAATTGTAGTGCTACCACTGAACCACTGGCTAGCTTTAGTAGGCAATTTTTTTAACACAAGTACTAATAAAAAAAGTGCAGCACATAGGTTTTATTATCTGCCATTATTTGTGCAAAAAAGAAGCATCTTCAACATGAGATGAAGTACATTTGTAGGAGCTTACTTTGTCCTTGAAAACCAATATTTATCCAATTGTTTGTCAACAAACACTCATTCTCCCAAACCAACATATAGTTGCAGAAACTGATATGGCCAAATATTTCCTGAAATTTCTTTAATATCTCTAGATAAATTCCCTGCCTACATGCAGTACCACTGTTGGGCCATCAAGGGAATCTCTTTAGTAATACCTCAGAATACTGAATCTGGATATATCTGACCATGTCTATTGCTACAACATTACTGCAGTTAAAGCTGAACTGATACATTTAACTCCCATCCATAAATTTTCTATGTACAGTGGTGTCCACCAGGATGAAACACAATTCTGCAGCATTTTGTAGCACTCTGCAGAATGCTGCAGCAGACCTACAGAATAAAGTAAAGTAATTTCAATGGCAATTAGTCCCTTTTTATCATGCAGGAAAATGCGACACTGCCAGGATGAAGTGAACACCACAGTTTACTGCATAACAAAAGGGACTAACTGACATTGAAATTACATTGCTTTATTCAGTAGGTTTGCTGTAGCATACTGCAGAGTGCTTTAAACGTGGGGTTCATCCTGGGGACACCACTGCATTCCATGGGAACTTACCATGGACACTAAGCTTAGAAACTATGGAGTATTTAGACATGTTTTCATGGGTTTCCTTAAATATCAAAATTAAATCAACAAGGTTATCCATGAATTCTGTGAACAAAATGTGTACATCTCATAGTTTATTTCCATGATAGCACAGAAAGATGCTCTTTACATGATTTTTTTGTGTTTTGTGCTTTATGTGCCCTTTTCAATGGAACATGCCAATTGAAACTATGGAAAAATATTTTAAATTCCATCATTAGTTCCATTGAACTATATATATTACTCCAGTTACTCCGTACCTTCTAAGATCTTTTCCCATAGTATACCCATGTAGACCATGTAAGATTTAGAAACAAAAAAAACATAGAAAATCCAGGGAATGGCGTGATACATACTGTAGTCAGACAAACTAATGAGTTGTGCTGAATTATTTTTTTTTTTACTTTCTTAGGATGGCCTCATGTACACACCATCTATATTTTCTGTAAGGCATTCTGTAATGCATTAAATAAATGCAATTTTCACATGTGTGCATGATGTGCAAAAATAATGCAATTCAAAATTAATGCCAAAATGAAACCAGTTATAAAGTGAATCCAAAGAGATAGCTTACTCATTGATGGCCAGCAGTGCTTGAGGTTTATATGCACTACATCACAAATGGCTCTGTGCATTATTTGCATATTAATGATTGCTTGTTTATTTATTCATTAACAAGTTTTGGACAGGAAAGCACACAGAGTCAAGGCTTTTTCAAAGTGCATCCAGGTTGTGTGAGTGGGTGGGGGAGAGGGTAAAGCAGCAACATATGTAAGTACAGACAAAATGACAAAACACAGGTGCAAGATAGAAAGTAAAACAGAGCAAAATTATGTTCAGAAGCACTGGCAAAGAACATTTACAAGATAAAACTAAAAAATACAAGAATGTGTAGTGCATGTAAAAGTACTATAAGGTTCATACAAAGGAAATGTGCACAAAATTATAAAGCAATGGGGGATGGCCATTTTTTGGGGTAAGGTGAGGTAGGTGGGTGCAAAAACACAGTGGTGGAGAGGTGTGCCAGTGCAAAGGAAGGAGATTTAGGAGCAGGAGCAACAGAGGACAGAAAATGGGAGAAACAGGGATTTAAGGGAGAAAGGGAAGAAGGAGCAGCTTGTACCTGCATATAGTACATGAGTTTTTCATAATGTTAATAATGCTAGTTTAGACCAATGATTTTCTCAAAGGTGTGGTGTTAAGCATAGTAGTTCTATCTTGGTGTGATGAAGTTTAAGGTTGACAAACACCACTCCAGGTAATACTAGAATTTGCTTGGGGTAATGCAACGGAGTGAGTCACTGCTACCAATTGCTGTGAGAGTCATATACTAACAGCAGATGGACAAATACAGGCATGGTAACTCATAGAACTTAATGTGAAGACATTCAGGAAAAACACAAAAACTCATAATACTTAATAAGATTGCATAAAGACTGCAAGATACCACATATCTACAAATTCTATAAATTGTTTATTTGCCATTTTCTTTATAAAGAAGAACCTTCTAGGTTTAAAAGCTTAAAGATTTTCTGTAAATCTCTGTTGGTCCAATAAAAGGTATCAAACCACCTATGCTGTGCATCCTATATATTGAGAGGTCATTATAGTAATGATACCCTGTCATCTTCATCTGTAAGGACAGACTTACTGGTTGTGCCAGCAGCATAATACAATAAAACAATAAAAATGGAACATCCTTTACATTAACTTGTTTGAATATCCCTTGTTCTGTAGTTATAACATCACTGTTCCCCTTGTATTTCCATATCTCATAATCCATATGCCATGTAGTTTGACTTAGAATTCTGGGGCACTAGGATGATTAGTCACCGGCTGTAATGCAGTGGACAAAAACTTGCATTTTAAAGGTCGCGTGGCGCGTACACTGCTGGATTAAACGTCGCCGAAAATGTTGTCAAGATGTTAAGTGGCGATGTATTTTACTATTTTCTGTAACAAACTTGCAGTAACATTGTTTAACTTCAGTCTACAGCATGCATTTAACGTAAATTAGTCACAACTTACATTGACCTACCTCTGAATTCATGCACCAGCGCAAGTGGCCAGAGTGGATCATGGAGATGCGCTAGTGCAAGTGCCATTGCGCCATGCACAGCACCTGCGATATCCAAAAGGGGACATGCAAATGGGGCCATAATTTATGCTAGGCACACAGGGGGCCATTTGCATCTCATTAGGCCCCATTTGCATGCCATTAGCATGCAGGTGCACCAATCCCCGACGACTTGCACCTGGCGCCCTGCCAGGCAGCAGCCATCGGGGACTGACTCCCCCTACAGCTTCGATCGTGAACGTCGTATAAAATAAAAAACCCATCCAATATCCCTGGTGGTCAGTGGACCTCTATGTGCCCGATCATGGGCATCGGTATAGTCCCTCCCTCCAATATCCCTGGTGGTCCAGTGGACCGATCGCTGCCCAATCGTGGGCATCTGTAACACATAACAGACCCCTACCACCCTGGTGGTTTAGTGTACCCCCCTCTCCACCCGCTCACTGAGCCCCACCACCCCGCTCCCTGCCCGTCAGCCAGTGGGCGGCAGCTTCCCACCAGCTTGTCACCCTGCCGCCCACCAACTGACAGCTTGGTAGGGCTGCACGCCCATTGGTTCACAGCGTGAGCCAATGCGCACACAGCCCATACTGTACTACTCAGTCCAGATATGTGAATGAATCATTCACATATCTGACTGAGTAGTACGGTATGAGGTACACCCATTGGCTCATGCTGTGAACCACGGGCATGCAGCCCTACCGAGCTGTCAGTCGGTGGGCGGCGGGCGGCAGGCGGTGGTGGTGATGCCCACCGCTGACGGAGGGGACCGGGCGGTGGGCCCAGTGGGCGGTGGGGAGGGGTACACTAGACCACCAGGTGGTAGGGGTCTGTTATGTGTTACAGATGCCCGCGATCAGTCCACTGGACCACCAGGGATATTGGACAGGGAGGATTTCGCTACATGGATGCCCACGATGGGGCATGGGGGGGCACCGCCAGGTGTGGCAGGAACTCCGGTGGCCACCCACAGGTGGCAGCTGTTGTGTTGCACCCTGCAATGCGGCAGCTCACCTGTGGGTGGCCATCACTTGTTCCTTTTTTTGGCTTAACTTTGTGCAGGCGCAGGTAGGGTTGTGCATGCATGACTCTGCACATCCCGGGCTGAATATCGGACTGTGCAGGTTATACATGGCACGCCCCCACCTGTGCCTGCATACATTACTGATGCACTCTGGGCGCATCGAGATTTGTCGTGCGAACTTTTCCCTTTGAATAATCGCACCAGGGCATCAATGGGTTGCACGGCGCAACACTGTTGCACCGTGCGCAACCCTTTTGAATATCCGTGCCATTATGTTTTTAAAACTATTTCCCTGCGTCAAGCACAAGCACACGTACGGTAAATCCAATTCAAGCAGAAGTACTGTTGTGTCACGCTTTTAATGTTTTTAATTAATAAAGATTTTGTTTTTTAAAGCAAAACCAGTATGAAGCACAAGCACAATTACTGATTCTGATTTCACAAAACTCTCCCAAACCTTCCCAGTGTGAATCCATGCTGTGAGCATAAGCAGCAGACAACACCAATAAGCTGCATACAGAGCATACCGATTGCATAAGAAGTTCACCCATAAAGCATACATGCTGTGAGCGGAAGCAGCATACAAAACAAATAAGCATACAAAACAAATAAGCTGCATACTGATCTCCCTTGCAAATGCAAACAGTCTCCCATTTCCTCATACAGAGCATACAGATCGCATACAGATGGGCGACATTGAAAATCTCTTAATTTCAGTCTGTGTCAATTTCTTCAAGCAGTCTCCCATTTCCCCATACAGAGCATACAGATCGCATACAGATGGGCTACATTTAGTCCGCGACTATACGTGATACGCAACTTTTTAATCCAACATTAATTTGTTCACTCAGCTTTTTAACCGCACTATTTTCTCTGCAACATTTTGTCCAGGGACAAATCGTCCACTTTCGAATTCTGGAGATAACATACATTTCTGCAGTATCTGTTTACATTTAGCAATATACTTTCCATCATTCTAAGTTTCCTATCTGTAATAGAACTGCTGTCAGTCATAAAGACCTGCCTCAAGACATTTAAACAACTTCTTTTGGTAGGTAAAATGTTGCAGATACATGTGATACTGAGTCCTTGATGTACTCCTTACCAGCACAGTTTTTATTTTGTTTTTGTCATTGATATTACATCAGTATTCTTATAAATATATCTTTGTAATGGCATGAAAGAATAAATTTACAAAAGGCATATTTTGAATACTAAACTGCTCTAAATATGTATTGGCAAAGAGTTTGTGCTTAAGGTTTAGAGGATGGCGGGTTGACATTCCAAATCTTAACGATTGAAACCCAACTCCTAATGTTTGTACCTTAAAGGGTACCTAAACAAGCAGTTTTTTAAAAACTGCAAACTCCAAAATCTGGCTTCATATCGAGGTAAAGTAAAAGCTGCTGTTTACATGTATGTTAAAACTGCATTTATGTACATAACATAAATGCAGTTTCATAGCTTTGGAAAAATGTAAACATCAGCCTTTCACTTCCCAAAAACAGCCTTGGCTTCTCCATAAGATGCCTGCCAAGTGTGTTAAGTGATGAGTCATGATGACATCATCAGAGCCAGAACCAGAGATCCACATATATTTTTATAGTGCTAACTAGTTCTTCTTTCCCTCTTTATTTTGAATTGTTGTACAAGAACGAGCAACACCATGTATTACCTCTTGGATTATTTTGATCAGTACACATCAGGCTATGATTTTGTTCATTTTGTTTACTTTAACTTGCAGAAAATGTTTTGCAATCCAGCTTACTTTTTCTTTGGCAAACTGCATTACAGTACAACACTTCAACTACCTGATGATCTAGTGGTTATAGGATGCACTGAATTTTGTTTTTTGCTAACCAGGAGAGACACACTAAGCTGAAACCTTGTTTACAGATGTGGCCTGGGAGCACAAGGGAGATTAGTGACTTGCTCAGAGTCACACAGCAAAGTACCGGTCTTGTTCAGTTCCCAAAGTTCATGCTCTCTTGTTAATCCACAAATAAGGCTTTATTTTCCATGTGAACCTGCTGCACCTAGCCTGCCTTCTATTGAATACCCCACCATCCATGCCCAGTCCTTAGTACTGCCTGAGGCCGCATGTGAGCTTGCGGTCTCATGAAGAGAATTATCACAATCTTGTACCTCACAGGGTTGTGCACACTTATACTGATACGCATCACCAGCTGGCACTGTTAAAAAATGCCTCCCAAATCACTCTCCAGTCCGCATTCTCAATGTTTGAGTTCTGTTCCCACAGTAAACATTGAGTGGATCACCCCCCTTTGCACAGTGATGTTAGTATGTACAGTTCCCTGATGTGTTTTGTTCTCACCTCAGTAACCAACATCAAGGTCTTCCTGGAGGGGCTAAGCAATAAGCATCATGACCCACCAGAAAAACTGCTGTCCATGCCCTCATAAGGACTGCACTTACAATGGATAACAATATTATTAGCAGGCGAGGCATACTAATACCTTGAGCGAATCAACCGGACTTCCAGTGTCAGTATACACTTTTACCTGTGATCTGCAGAACCCTGCAGGACAGTTCCCAGCAATTCTTCTCCAGTACTTTTCTGTACTCTACTCCACAGTGCGAGTTGGATGGCTACCACCCTTCCAAATCTTGAATTAGCTATACACAACTCCCTCAATACTGTCCTAGCAGACGTCAAAATCCCCCCCCCACCTGAGGGTAATCTCCCTACACTGAATTCAAGTAACAGTTTAGGTGCAGCCCTGCTACTCTGAGTATTTGTCGTCGCTGGCTACTGTCATCCACAGTCAGATAGTGATCACGATGTTGGCAGCCCCACATTTCAGATCTCACAGTGATCTGCTCAGCGTCCTCCTTCATGTCTTCAACTAACCTAAATATAGCTGTGCCCTGCTGGAATGGCCTCTTCAGTCTTTCTCTGGCATTCATTCTTCTCACCTGCTCCCCACACCAAAAATGAGTGAGTTCACTACCCTTCCACGTCATGAATCTGGTTAGTACAGTCTCCCGTGTTATAGTTACATATTAATAATAAACATGATCTTCTGGTAAGCCAGGCTGATAGCAGCATGGCACAAGTGGAAAAATGGGCTTTCCTACCCATATAAGCTCTAAGCCACCTATGGCTAGGCACTATTACATGACGTGCATAATGATGTGCACACCAATCATTTAATAGTGATTAATTAATTTTGAATAGTTTGTTGTCAAGTGTTGTTTAGGTATCCTTTAATACAGTACATTATTCACTCATGCTGGGTTGTTTTAGAGCCCCACCCATTGATTTGTTTTTTTCCACACATGACCCATCAACCCTTATTTTGGAGTTTGTTGGTTCTCATGCACTAATACCAGACCACTTCTATCCATTTGTCAGTGCCAGTGGCTCAGCATGTTGAACTCTGAGGCTAGATGGTCAGAAGGTAGGCTCTTAGGGTAAAATCTCAGTACTGAAACATAGAAACATAGAAGTTGATGGCAGATAAGGACCGCAAGGCTCATCCAGTCTGCCCATTTCTTTTTCTACCTTATAAATGTGCCATCGGCCTTTGCTCTGTCAATGGCCTATCTATTCATACTCATCTGTATTGCTCCCTTATGCCTATCCCATGCCTGTTTGAAGCCCTGCACTGTATTCATATTCACCACTTCCTGAGGTATGCTGTTCCATGCATCCACCACCCTTTCTGTGAAAAAGGACTTCCTCACAATACCCCTTAATCAGCCTCCCTCTAATCTCATGCTGTGTCCTCTTGTCCTGCTATTTTTCTTATATTGAAACATGTTAGACTCGTTCACCTTGTTAATGTCCTTAAGATGTTTGAATGTTTCAATCACATCACCTCTCTCCCTCCTTTGCTCTAGAGTATATATATTGAGTTCTGTTAATCTGTCCTCATATGTTTTCTGATGCAGTCCCTGCACCATTTTGATTGCCCTTCTCTGGACTGCCTCAATTTGATTAATGTCCCTGGGAAGGTGTGGCCTCCAGTACTGCATGCAGTACTCCAGATGGGGCCTAGCCAGTGTCTTGTAAAGAGGGATTATTACCTCCCTCTTCTGACTTGTGCTACCCCTACTAATACACCCGAACATTTCCCCTAGCCTTACCTACTGCTTTAGTGGTCTGCTTGGATGATTTCAGGTCATTGGAGATGATGATGCCCAAGTATCTTTCTTCCCTTGTGACTGCCAGCAATTCCCCTACCAGCCTATAGGTGGCTTCAGGGTTTCTCTTCCCTATGTGCATGATCTTGCACTTCTTTGCATTAAACCCCAGTTGCCACTCTTCCGACCATGTTGCTAGTTTATCCAGATCTCTTCTCATTCTGCCCACCCCATCTGGATCATCTACTCTGTTGCAGATCTTGGTGTCATCTGCAAACAGACAAACCTTACCCTTCAGTCCATCTGCAATGTCACTGATGAAGATATTGAAGAGGACTGGCCCCAGGACTGATTCCTGAGGTACCCCACTTGTGACTTGCATCTCTTCTGACTGTATACCATTTACCACCACTCTCTGTTTTCTGTCCGCCAACCAGTTTGCCACCCAGTTGACCAACTTCTGACCCACCCTGAGCCTACCCAGCTTATTAATCAATCTTCTATATGGAACAGTATCGAAAGCTTTGCTGAAGTCAAGGTAGGCAACATCAACTGCTCTCCCTTGGTCCACCACTCTAGATACCCAGTCAAGGAAATCTATGAGACTAGTTTGACTGGACCTTCCTTTTGTAAACCCATGCTGTCTTGGATCCTATGCTCCTATTGATTCCAGGTGTTGCACTATCCTTTCCTTAAGGAGTGCCTCTATAATCTTGCCCACTACTGAGGTAAGACTGACTGGTCTGTAGTTCCCTGCCTCCTCCTTCTTCTACTCTTGTGGAGCGGGCTCACATGAGCCCTTCTCCAGTCTTCTGGGACCTCTCCTGTGCTCAGAGACTCACTAAACATTTCTGATAATGGCACTGATTGTTCCACCCTTAGCTCCTTTAGTACCCTGGGATGTTTGTCATCAGGTCCCATTGCCTTGTCCACACTGAGCTTGTCGAGCTCTTGTAGGACCCTTTCTTTTGTGAAGGGACTAGTGCTCACCTCACTCCCTCCCCCCCTGTGTCCATGGTGCTGAGCTGTGGGCCCTGCCCTACCTTCTCTTCAGTAAATACTGAGCAGAAGTATCTATTTAGGATACATGCTTTTACATGGTCCTCCTCCTCATAGGCCCCCTTATCTCCTTTGATCTTAGCAATACCCCCTCTGGACTTTCTCATTTCACTACTGTATCTATAGAAAGTCTTGTCACCCTCTTTTACAGTTTGTGCTAGTGTTTCCTCGGTTTGGGCCTTTGCCTGCCTTACTGCTTTCCCTGCTTCCCTTAGGAAAGTTTGGTATGCCTCTCTATCTTTATCCCGCTGAGTTTCCTTATATTTCCTGAAGGCCAGCCTTTTGGCTCTGACCTTTTCTGCTACTTTTTTTTTTTTTTTATTTTCTTTGTATGCCCCCTCTCTTACCACCACACTCCTGCTCCTTCTGGAGTCTCCAGTGGTCTGGTTCATCCCCGCTCCTACTAGCCGATGCCAGTGCAGTCCATCCCCCCCATGGAGCCTTGGTTCTACCCCCCAGGTGGGTACGGGGTGGGGCCCTTACAACCTGACATGACTTGAGTTTCGTCGGGGGATGCTGGTACTGGCCGGCAGGAGCATTGGAGATCGCGGGTTGGGGTCTGCCTCTACCAGGAGTCTGGTGGGTAGTTCTGGTTTTCTTCCCTGCCCTCCGGACGCCGCACTCGGGGAGCCTAGGGGCGAGCGTCGTGACGGTCTGATGCTCCGGCTCCTGACAGACGTCCATCCCTCCCTGCTATGTGTAGTCTCGCTTGCACCTACACCTGTGGTCACCCAGGTGGCGGTGTTGCAGCGGGACTTGCATCCCCACCCACCCCTGGAGGTGGAGAGCAGCCGTTGGCACTCAATCCTCCTCCCCAGCCGCCTCTCCAACTACCCCAGTCCGCTCCTGAACCCGGTCGCCATGCCGCAAGCTGAAACTATCCGCCAGTGCCAAGGGTCAGCCTATGCTACTCTTTTGGAGAACCAAAGTGGTTCCTCTTCTTTGCACTTCCTTTCTCTCTAACACAATGGGATGTTGCTTCAAGTATTGCATCCTTTATGCTTCCCCACTTTGTCTGTACCCCCTCACCTGTATTTCTTTTTGCCAGGGTTAGCTTAATTCTGTTGGCCATATTATCAAAGTCAGATCCTCCGAAGTCCCATATTTTTGCCTTGGAATTGGATGATTTAGTTGTAGTGGCCAAATTGAACCATACCATGTGATAGTCACTGGCCCCCAAGGTGACCTTCTACCTGGAGATCTGTGATCCTTTCCCTATTAGTCAGTACTAGATCTAGGATAGCCCTGTCTCTTGTGGGTTGTTGTACCAGTTGTTTGAGGCCTTCCCCCTTCAGGGAATCCACCATGTTTCTAGTTCTGGTAGATTTCCCTGTTGGTATTGACCAATCTGTATCTGGCATGTTGAAGTCTCCCATTATCAAAATTTCACCTTTAACTGTCATGTTTTGTATATCTTCTAACAGTAATGTGTCTATGTCCTCCCACTGGTCTGGGGGCCTATAGACAACCCCAGTTCTTATGGCTGTCCCATTTCCTGTTTCTAGGGTGATCCACAGTTCTTCTGGCTCCTTATGTGTATTCTGAATTTTGGTAAGTTTGATATTTACATTGACATACAGGGTCACTCCACCCCCACTTTTTGCACCTCAGTCTCTTCTGAAAAGTACATAGCCAGGTACTGAAGTCTCCTAAGTGTGGTTATTGATAAACCATGTCTCGCTAATTGCTACTATGTCCAGTTTAGCATCTGTCATTATTGCCTGCAGGACTGGGATCTTGTTTCCCAGACTGCAAGCATTTGTGCACGTGATTTTCCATTGGCCAGATTTCTGTGTGTTAGTTGTTGGGTGAGGCCTGGCATTTCCCCAGTGCATCATATGGGGAGCTGGACCTTTTTCTTTACCTGGTGATGCAAATGAACTGCAAACATGCTGAACTCATGTTTGACCACTAACTGAGGGGGGAGGGGTGTTCTTCCCATTCAACGTATGGGGTGCTGCACCCTCTCCCCATTTGCTAGTTTAAATATTCTGCAAAGACATCAAACTTCTTCCCCAATTGCACTGACTCACTCCTTAGTCAGATGCAGTCCATCAAATTTAAAGAAATTTCACTCCCAAAACTGTTGCCATTTCCCTACAATTGTGTATCCTTTTTCCGGGCACCAGCCCTTCAACCACATATTTAGCTCCCCTGTCTCCCCTTCTCTGACCTTCCGTCCATCTGCCCCCCTCTCCCAGACTGACAGGATCTCACAGAAGGAGATGCTGGATAAAATGGATGATAGTTTGTTACCCAGCCTGGTAAGGTGTTCCTTGGTCTCCACAACTGACCGACTAGCGAGATCATTAGTCCCTATGTGTACGAGGACATCAATGGTTTCTCCTGCTTCCTGAAAAATTTTAGCAATGCAGTCAGTGTCTCTCCACGCTGATGTACCTGGGAGACACCTGACCATTACCCCTGGCTGGAGATGGGTATCAACTCCCTTAATCATGGAGTTGCCTATGATCAGAAGTTGTTTGGATTTCCTTTATGCTTTTTTGTTTTGGTTCCTGTTTTGGGTGAGTTTTGTTGTGCTAGCTCCTGTGCTGCAGTGTCCTCTGCCCCTTTGTTTGATTTCAGAGATAGAGGCAGATACCTGTTTGTAGATTTTATATGGTTTGTGGAGGTAATATGTTGGAGAGCACTAAGTGATGGGGCACCCGATTTTCCCCTCCTAACCATCTGCCCACCTTCCAGACCAACTACCCTCTGCAGTCGAGGTGCTTCTATTGGATGTCGGAGAAATGGTGGGTGGTTCTTATAATATATTTCCTCTTGAATATGAAATTTGAGGCTTGCAATCTCTGCCCATGCTGCCTGGAGTTGAGCCCTAAGATATCCAATGGCCCAGCATGTAGGACAGTGTCATAAATCCTGTAAAACTGCCCTTCTGAAAAGTGTTCCACAATACCTGCAGTTATTGATATCCATTCCAGATAAGTTGCTGGGTTTATAACCTGGTCAGAGTAATTAGAAGGAAGAAAATGAAAGCAAAAGTTTGATTTTGTGTTTTGTTTGTTTGTTTTTGTACAACTTGTTATAACAGGTTAAATTACTAGTGGCCCGTAAATGATGTCACCATGCGGATACCCACTGATCCATCCCTTCCTGCTTTGCCACAGGAAATGTCACGACTGTGCTACACTATAAAAGGATGTAATGTGGGGTGGTTAGGGGTGGGTTGCTGGGCCCTTACCCTGCCAAAACAGAAGAACCACATATGAAAGAAACAAGGAAGCAAGAGCAGAAACAACCAGTCAGCAACAAATGCAGTAACCGTGAAAGCTTATCCTAATGATAGATAAAACTGTCACAGAAGATATACCCTGTAAGAAACATTTTGCTACAGAGAAAAATAAAGCAGTAACAGAAGATATACCTTGTAAAAGATAATTTGAATCAGAAGATTACAGCAATAATCTGTTAGCACACATCTGTAGGCACACCTTGTAATAATGCAGCAGCAGGTATACCCAGTAACAACAATTTGAATCAGAGAAATAAAGCAATAAAATGTTAGCAATAAACAACAACAATCCCTGTGAGTACAAAATAAAAATAACAGCACACAGTAAATCTGCCTAGCCAAAAGAAGTCTTAATCATTTCCCTTGCTCTGGTATGGTTCTTTGCTCTGTCCTTTCAAGCAACCTAGAAGGAAAGAGCTCAGGTAAAGATAGGTGACTTGGCCAGCAAATTTGCCTAGCCAAGAGAAGTCTTAATCCTTTCCCTTGCTCTGGTAAGGTTCTTTGCTCTGTCTTTTCAAGCAACCTAGAAGGAAAGAGTGCAGGTGAAGCTAGGTGCCTTGGCCAGCAAACCTGTAGACACTGTGATAGTGGTACTACACTCCTGGGGTGCCATCTTTCTGATGAGATATTAAACCAAGGTCACATCTACCTATTTTGGTTGTTGTTAAGGTGGACATCAAAGATCCGACTGAACTTGTGAACAACAAAAAGGGTTTGTCCTGGAGTTCTGGACACATTTTCCCAGTTCACTAAAAATACACCACCAATGGCTTAATCTGCTTCAGTTTCAGTTGGTCTCCATCTATAACCCCCCCCCCCGACTGAGAGTGAAAATTGACAGAATTGCCTAGCCCTCCTTTCCTGGTCAACAAAAAATAGTAAATAAATGTGAAAATAGCAGAACAATATTTTCAAACTATAATCTTAAAAATGCTCACAAATGTTTCTATTTTTATGCAGAAAGCAGTTCATAGAAAAATGTTTGTAACTGATTTTAGTTATAGGCACCAGATTTTCCAATGTCTTGATTAGGGTGCATTTACCTGGTGCATATCTACCAGACATGCTGACATCTGGCAGCATATACTGTGTATATTGTCTATCTGTATGCAGTGGGCACTATTTTGAAAACCACATCTGACTGAGGCAATCAGTTACTGTTTGAAGTAACATGTGCCTGCACCTCATTACGTATCTGCAATGAGGATTAAATATAGATTATTCAAAAATGATGTAGTGGACTCCTAGCTTGATTGTGCAACAATGGATGTGAGAACATTGTCCTCTGTCCCATGTGCCCTTCAATCAAAATTTGTTACCAGGCACATCATGGCTAATGATACCTTTGTGAAAATTGGCACAGACCAAGGCTTGATGCACAGTAAAGGTTCAACAGTATTTATTTACAATAGAAATGTTGGGCAGGAAAAGTAAACTAAGCTGAGGTTTATTTCCAGGTGGGATCCTTGGAAGGGGGGGCTATAACATACAGACCAATAACAATATGGGACTACAATTAAGACAAAATAATGTGCACAGTTAGTAACAGGATAAAAATAATGAGGTATTATAGAAATGTGTAGTGTTCACAAGATATATATATATATATATATATATATATATATATATATATATATATATATAGCTAGATAGACAGACAGACAGATGGATATGCACATATTGGAGTTAAGTGGCACAGATGCAAAAATGATAGCACTTTTGAAACAGGAGACAAATATCACCATACTAAAACAAGGACAAATACATATGATACCAAATACTGGCCACAATAGAGAGTAAATATCCATGTCAGTCTGTAAGGGCAAGCCCCCACTCCCTCATTCATCTTTTATGAACAAAGCAACAGCAGCTACCAGTCCTTTTGGCACCAGCACCACCACAACCACCTCTGTGTCATGGGCATGGACATTTTCCTGTGTATCATGAGGCTCTATATGATGCCCCACCCTGTGCCCCAGCCCTAAAAATCAGGACTCAGTAGCAGTAGCATCATCAAGCCAAGTTCTAGTGCCCATTGTCTTTGCGTGAGGAAGGTGACAGTGAGTCTGGTTCTGTACTGACACTGCTGTTGTATCACCTGAAGAAACAAATTCTGGTCAGATCCACCATTGCTGTATAATGAAGTTAGTGAAGTTGTGAGGAATTGTTAAGGAGGTATTGAGAAACAACACAATGATTTGTAAGTAGTAAGATTTGCTTTAGTTTCTGTTCTAAGGAAGGCATACATGTTATTAGGAAAATACATGGAGGTGTACATTTTATTGGAAGGAATAGGAAGCACTGTAGGTTTACAAATGAATCTCAGTGTAAATGCCACTGGAGTATGTGTTATTCTGAATGATATTGGCCGGACAGCCAAATTTTAAAGAAAACTCAATTGCACGTACCCCAATAATGCAAAACATCATGGGAAACATATGCAAATCCTCATGATGGTACAGAAGGTGGCAGTACATGAAAAAGTAATGGTTGGCATATGTTCAGCCTTGGGATTATTTACAGTTTTTTTTTTTTTTAGAGAAATGTTTTTTGTCCATGAGGTGATGTAAGTTATATTTAAGCAATGTGTTGATGTCAGGAAGTCAGGTGTAATGATGATGGTCTGTTAGCAGTGAAAATGTGATAGTAACTTTCAGAGGAGGTCACGTTTGATAAAGGCAAGGTAGTTATGCTTGTGATAATGGAAATATTAGGAAAGTATGAGGTTTATGCAGAAGTGGAGTACAAATATGCACAGTTTCTTAAGTATGTGCTTGGAGTTCAGCCTTAATGTGATATGCAGGTTTGTTTTAGAAATAGGTAAAAATAGTGATACATGCAATTGATGGAAAGATAGATAATTACATAGACATGCAGGCCCTGTCCACACTACACTCGAAAAAGCTGTAATGGATTCAAACTGTTACAGACTGTAAACATTACAGTGTGTCCACACTGCCAGTGAATAGTGAGGATAATGGTTTGAAAACATTACAGCCTGTCCACACTGAGTGTGATAGTGTGTGTGGTCTCAACCCTGTAGTAGCAGTGCACATCCCATGGTGCACTCAGTGATGACAGCTGCATTTTGAGATGCCCTCCTACATGTCCTATGGAGTACTGTGTGTATGGCACAGTCATATTATGTAAATAACCATATTTCACTGTTATGAGACACACTTATGTTGTGTAGGTGACAGAGAGAGGTTCAAGGGAGGGGGAGATCTGTATGTTGGAATCGGGGGCTACGTCAGTGAGAGGGAGGGAAGGGGAAAGAGAGGGGGGAGACATGTCATCAGTTCTGATAGTATTAGGGCACATGGGCATAACAGATGTTCATGTACTGCTGCTGTATGGCTGAAGGCAGACCCTCTACTACTGCTTTCAGTGTTCCCTACTGCTCCACTGTACATAGTGCCACACGTCTATTGTCCACCGTAGCAGTGCTCCATGATGCACTCAGGAGCTCCACTAATGCATGTGTTCACTACTGGCACTGCTCTGCAGGTAGTATTGCTGCCACATCACACATGGGCAGACAGGGTACTCCCAACACTTGGCACAGTAAGAAGAGTAATCAAGGACAGTACACGGATACCATCAGGATGTGGCCTCGGGGAGGCAAGTGCAGACAGAGAGGTAGGTTAGGAGGGGATATGGGGGTTGGGTTACTGTGGTATGGAGGCATCCCAGTATTGCAGCCTATATCTGTGCTCCACACGGCCATATCCATATGTCCTGGTAGCCTCTGATCTCGCTGCATGCAGTGAAACAGTGTTGCAATGTGTGCAGGTATAGTGGGAGACTGAAGGCTACATGGTGGAGCATTTAGAAATTGCAATTAAAAACTGATAAAGGTGTAAAGCTGTAAATAAGAGTAAAATAACCACGCTGGTATTCACACTACAAAGTGGTTCTTGAAAGGATACAGATTGGGGATGGTTCAATTAAAGGAGCAGTACATCTAGAATTTGCAAAAACATATCTTATGGAGAGTGTTTTGATTTGTATATAAAGTCCTAGTGTGTCCTTCCATCTGTCTGCTGTTAGGAGTTTTTCCTAAATTAGACTGCTAGCTTTAGGGTAGTTTTATGACACCTGGGGATCTCCATCACAAATAGGTGTATTGCCTTCTACCTCCTACAATGCACCCTGTCTCATGTGACAGTGATGTAGCCAGGCCCATAGATTTAGCATATGCAGTGCTTTTAAAAATCGGTTCACAAAAGCAGAGCTTTGTAACTGTTCTTATCCAGTGAGCACAAATGGCAATAGTTACAATTTAGCAGATGCCTGAGAGCTACCTAACTGGGATTTCTGTAAGAAAACAGTTACTAAATAGCTCTAATTCATTATTTGTGTTTTTTGGGTGTGTCATGTCTAGCTAGCAGTAATATGTGTTTTCATTTTAAAATTTAATTTAATCAAATTATGTACAACAATAAAAAGCACAGAAATTGCCCCAGATCATCACTGCTATAATTATTAAAGACTACAGCAGTTTTCTAACAGAAAACTCACTCAGTTAGCTCTAAAGTATTTGCTAAATTGTAAACGTAGGTACCAGCATTCTTTTTTTTTAGCAGGAGAGACACACTAAAGCTTGTTTACAGGTGTGACCTGGGAGCACAAGGAAGTTAAATGATTTGATCAGAGACACACAGTATGCATGTGGAGGCTGTGAGATTCAAACCCAGGACACCAGGTTTTCAGCTCAGAGCCTTAGACCTCCGCACTATACTGCCTCCTCTATTCTAATAGGTTGAACTGGCAGTTAGTACTGGTCTTGCTCTACGACATGATTTTCAATTTTTGGGGGGTTACAAATGTGAAGTATCTTTTTAATAAAGTATAACAATATGTATGAGAGTTATTTAGGTTGGTTATTATTTGAAAAAGTGGGATACACTAAATGTGTAGTGCAATGAACCATTGTAAAATGGGATCAAATGTGTAGCTGAAACAGTCACTGTCATCCATCCTGTTGTTTTTTTATTATACCACACAGGAGAAAAAGTGATTTTAAAGTATTTTGCAGTTTCTAGGCTGCAGCTTCATACCATGCACTTCATTTTTAAAAAATAAAATGAAAATCATGTCACAGAGCAATATCAGCACTAAATGTTAGTTCTGCCTAATAGAATGCTGGTACCTACAGTTATAGTTTAGCAAATACTTGACATCTAACTGAGTGGGTTTTCTGTAAGAAAACAGTTAGCGTCTTAACTAATTATAGTGTTAATGATCTGGACAATTTCTGTGTTTTTATGGTTGTGTATAGTTTGATGAAATTAAAAGTTTTAAAATTAAAACATTCCTGCAAGCTAGACCTGACACAAATAGAAAACAACAATAGTGAATTAAAGTTTAATTTAGTAGCAGTTTTCTTACAGAAACCCCAGTTAGCTAGCTCTCAGGTGTCTGCTAATAGGCTAATTTATCAAAAACTCCTAATAGCAGACAGAGGGAAGGACACACTAGGACTTAACAAACAAATCAAAACACTCTGCATAACATACGGTTTTGCAAATTCTGAGTGGACTACTCCTTCAAAACTGCAAGTTCAGTAAATAATATACACTGCAACCTCTCACTGTACTGACATGCTTCAGCTGATGCAAAAAAACAGAGTAAGGTGATGGGGGCAGGGTTGGAGGACACGTCTGAATAACACCATGTACCTACCAGGAGGGACTTTTCATCTCTTGGAATGTATTTGTGAAAATGTGTGACCAGGAGAGTAATGTAAGCTACTAAATGTGTAATGCAATGAACCATTGTAAAATGGGATGACATGTGTAGCTGAAATAGTCACTGTCATCCTGTTGTTTTCATGCTATACCACACACAGGAGAAAAAGTGTCTTTGAAGTATTTTGCAGTTTCTAGGCTACAGCTTCATACCATACACTTCATTTGTAAAAAAAAAATGAAAATCATGTCACAGACCAAAATCAGTGCTAAATGCTAGTTCTACCTAATAGAAAGCTGGTACCAACATTTATAGTTTAGCAAATACTTGAAATCTAACAGAGTGGGTTTTCTGTAAGAAAACAGCTAGAGTCTTAACTAATTACAGTGTTAATGATCTGGGCAATTTCTGTGCTTTTATGGTTGTGTATAGTTTGATTAAATTAAAGTTTTAAAATTAAAACACTCCTGCAAGCTAGACCTGACACACATAGAAAACAACAATAGTGAATTAGAGCTTAATTTAGTTGGAGTTTTCTTGCAGAAACCCCAGTTAGCTAGCTCTCAGGTATTTGCTAATAGGCTAATTTAGGAAAAACTCCTAATAGCAGACAGAGGGAGCGACACACTAGGACTTAACATACAAATCAAAACACTCTGCATAACATATGTTTTTGCAAATTCTGAGTGGACTGTGGACTACTCCTTTAAAACTTCAAGTTCAGTAAAAAATCTACACTGCAGCCTCTTGCTATACTGACATACTTCAGCTGATGCAAAATACAGAGTAAGGTGGTAGGGGCAGGGTTGGAGGACGGGTTTGAATAACACCATATACCCACCAGGAGGGACTTTCCATCTCTTGGAATGTATTTGCGAAAATGTGTGACCAGGAGAGGAATGTAAGCTGAGCCAATGCTGTTTAAATAAGTGCTGTATAGGGATGCAGTTTCAGGCTTTTCCTTCTGAAGTTTAGGCTCTGATGCTCCAGGCAGCTCTGATAGTCAATTGTTCCAGCATGATAGATCCACCTCATGTCCCTCCCACATGAACCAAAAAAAAGGTGGGGTGGAGCTTTAGAAGCTTCTTGGGTGGAGGTAGGGGTTGATCTTACTCCCCCCAAAAAACTAATGCTGCCTCCCACTACTCAGGTTCCAGTTCTTGTACCTCCCACTTAAGAAAGAAAATAGTGCACTGTAACCATTGACTAACATGAAAGCGTATTTATTTGAGAGCGGAAAACATTTCTTGGAGGAGGGTAAGGAGGAGGAGACTATTTACACCTTCAGTCAGTTTCATGGACAGAAAACATGACATCACTCCTTTTGTACTTGCAAAACGTCTGCAGACCCTGCCTACTACAGCTGTAAAAATGGAATTGTCTGGATTACAACAGGGTAAACCAACCATGAAATGTTATAAAAGCAAGCCAGTGCCACCACTAAGAAGACAGTTTATAGTGGAGGTGCATGCGAGTGAGGAAGATATAGTAGTGATGCTGTCAGAGTAGGAGTAAACATGAAAATGAGGTGGTAGAGGAGGGGAAGAAGAAGAATATGGGGATGAGGCAACAGAATGGAAGGCTAAAGAATAATGCAAGCATGAGACCGAGGGACATGGGAGGGGGAAGAAGAAGAAGATGAAGAGGAGGCAAAGCAGTGGGAAGATACAACAGAGGAGGAAGTAGAAGGGGTGAAAGCACATGCAGGAGAGGAGAAAGATGAAGCAGAAGACAGTAACACTAACATCTTCTGACGATGGCTGTCATCCAGAGGAGTGGGGGTCATCACAGTAAGTGATGGCCAAAATAAAAAAAAAAATCTATAATCAATGTTTGGTGCATAGCGTATTGCTTGTGTATACTTATGGATTTTGAACTTTGACCTTTCTCTATTTCCACCCTTGGTAGGTAAACCAGGTAGCAAGTAGGAAATAGATGGCACAGCACCAATAATGAGTACAGTGCTGGAGCAGAAGGCAGGAAAGGATGGTGGGTGTTTCAAAAATGCTCTAAGAGGAAGCTGCTGGGAGTGGCTGATCATTATTTGGAATGTGGGAGGAACTATTCCCCCACATTGAACCTCGGGTTTCAGCTCTCCCACTCAATGTCTGGTGCATAGCATAGTGCTTGTGAATACTTATGGATTTTAAACTTTAGCCTTTCTCTATTCCCACCCTTGGTAGGTAAGATGGGTAGCAAGTAGGGATTAGAGGGCCCACAAAGAATAATTTAGCAGTTCAGAAGATTACCTCTTCCAGCTCAAGGAAAGAGTGACCAGTAGTATGCAGGAGAGGGAAAGAAACCCTGTGGAGGAAACCTCTTGAGGACCCATAGCTACTGATCTGCCCATCCTCAGGGCAACCTAAGAGGAGATGATCCTAGTTGCTTAAACTGAGTTCTGATTCTGGTTTAGGATGTATTGTTCATAGTGTGATGAAGTCCATCTTCCAAGTCTTTGACAACTTGTTCAAGAAGGTCAATTTCTTGCAGTTGAAGAAGCAGATTCAATCTGAATGATGAAATATGTAGTAAGTAGGACTGTTGAAGGAAGGTTTGAATGAGATTCATGATGCAGTTTGATGCTGGTGATGGTTTATTGGAAGTACATAGGAGACACGGAGATCTGAGCATGAGGAAATTATGAGATTGCCTAGATAGGTGTCAGACTCCAGTACAGTGATTACATGATGCTGCCTCCCACTATTCAGGTTCCAGTTCTTGTACCTCCCACTTAAGAAAGGTTATGAAAATTCGTTACTGTAATCTGTCGAGTTTAAAGAAAGAGAAGGGAGGATGTGATGATCAGCTCTTTTGTAAATTGGTGATTTTATGGACACTGGTAAGGTTCTCAGAACTGCTTATGGATAGTGAGATAATAAATCCTCAGGAGGCAGGAATCCAATGAAGACAATATAAATGGCAGAATAAACCATGATGTTCAAATTAAGCTCAAATGGATTTGAGTACGGAACATTCGCTATGTTTTTTTTTTTTATCATGCAACACTTTCTATGCCCACCATCCGATCGACCCCTCCTCTCAGCTCCATCACCCAGAATTACTGGGGCTCATCTTATGCCTGGCCAGGGAGAGGAGCCCGTGGGGAGTCAGTCATCATCCTGCTGCCAGCATTTTCTCCTCTGGTTTTTCTCCCAGGGGGCCCCGGGAGTAGGAGTGCATGTGTGTGGAATTGCGCATGCGCCTTACAGCCTGGTAATGACCCCTTTTCCCGACCCCATTGGCCTAATGCCTTGGCACCCTCTAAGCCTGTGCTGTCCCTAGCCTCCCCCAGGAGACAGCCATCAGCCAAGGGATGCTGCTACACCTCCCCAGAGAAGAGAGCTTCCCTCTGGCAGCTCCATCCCACTCTACCCTCCCCTCCGTTGCCGACCTCCAATGGCCCAGGCTTGTTCCTGAAGCCAGGTCATTGGCATGCTGTGAGTTAAGGCATCCAGCACCTAAGCCCTCAGTTCCACCAGGCTGGCCTATATTCATTGTTTCAGTATGGAGGCATATGTTGGCAAGAGGACAAGGAGTCCAAACGAATGAAGCTCTTGGATACCTAGGTGAAGGATTTAACATGAGGACTGGATGAGCACTGATGGTGAGGATAGAGTAGGCTGGAAGACAGTAACTGAATATGAATATCTGTAATGTTCTTCATGAAATTTCGAGGCTTAATCACAAATTAGAAATGCTAATACATGGTATATGTAAGTAAATATTCAGGAAGGACTGTGATGGGCAGGATGATGGATATGTTTCCTGCTGTAGTGTAAGTAGCTCAGTGGCAGGAGCTAGAGAAGCCCACATGGCATTGACTGGCTAGTAATTAGAGTCAGACATGTATGGGGATGTGAATTAAAAGAGAGGAGTCTTGAAGGAGTCTTGACTGGGTCAGCGTGACTGATAAGGCAATAAAAGGTCTGCTATCAGAAGCTGTATAATAAACCAAGTGAGTCGATTGCGTATTCTTGGATAGTCTTGATGAGGAATGGTTGCAGTGTCAAACTGTGATAAAAAGATAAATGAGTCAGTTGCGCATGGCGGCATGCTGGAATGGAACAAAAAAATGCCCTTGGTGATAGTATGCGCTGGAATGAGTATGAGGAAGGATTGATACTGTTTGACAGGATCAGAAGACCCCTAGGAAGGTGACTGACTTGATTCGTAGGTCTTGGGGAGGAGATATAGAAGACTTTGTGAAATATTATGATGTCCTGAGGCTAAGGAACGGGATTTGGGATTGCATAAAAGTGCAAAATAGCTTTGCGTTGGAGATACATTGGTGCATATTCCGGGATGTTAGAGGGAGGAAGAGTCTTTGGAGAGCATTATATAGCTATATCAGGAAGGTATGATCTGCCACTGCCAATCAATCAATCAATCAATCAATCCATCAAAATCTTTATTTATCCAGGTGAACATCATTGAGCAGAGCTCTTTTACAAGATGGACCTGGTTAGAACAGGGTCAGGTAACATCCATCATAATATAAATATATGTAAATAAGTATATAAACACAAACACAATGGTGCAGTAATAGGGGAGTCAAATGATAAAAGGAAGACAAGGCAAGCCATAACAGAAGAGAATTCAAATACAAGGAGGCAGGTCCACCATTGAACCATGCAACTGTATATAGACAATGTTCTCTGTATAGAAGTACCAGTTAGTTCATTTACCAGGGGCAGTCACTAGTACTAGCCACAAAAATGGCTTGGAGAACCACCAACTAATGGCAGATGGGGTACCAGGAGGGGTATGTAATATGTAAGCGAAGGATAAACATTGTGAGAAGTGAAGTCCTGAGGATAGGTCGGTAGAACTGATACAGCAGTGGGGACCTACGGGGAGAGGGAGAGGGAAAGGGGAGTTAGGACTTTTATAGTATGATTGAGTGTAGATTGTGGATGAGTGCAGTATAGAGTTGTGAAAAGAAGGCTGGAGAAAGCGGGAAGATAGACCAGTATCAAAGGGAGAACAGAGGCATCAAGGTGTTACATAACAGCATGATGACAGACCAGTGCCAAGGAGAAGACAAGCACTAGAAGTAATTCATTCATGGTTAAATGGTACAGGTTAGCATGATGACAATTTATGGTCATGAGAAACAATTGCACTGATCATTTCTGAGACGTGAATATAAGAGCTTGAAAGATGAGATGAGATGCTGATGGGTGACCTCAGTTTCAGTTTGTTTTGCAATTTATTCCACAAGAAGGACAGTGTAAAGCTTATAGCAGCCCTGCCAAAGCGAGAGTTAACTTTGGGAACCATCAGTAGGAGAGATTTGCAACTTCTCAGGGCGTAATTGCCTATTGGTTTAATAGGAAGACAGTCTGTAATGTATTGGGGCAGTTTTTTGGATTTAGCTCTCAGGGTCCATAAGGCTGCATTTTTATCATGCCTGAACTGAAGAGAACTCCACCCCACTGATTGACGTAGGGAGCAGTGGTGAGTGGAATGAGGCAGGCCTGTGATGAACCTCAAAACTCTACGCTATAATGTGTCAAGTCTGGTGAGGTAGGAAATGGGACAGTGACTGTAGATGATGTCAGCATAATCTATCAATGATAGAAAGGTTGATTGTACCAGCTGTAGTTTGGCATCTCTAGTTAAGAAGCGGGCTATCCTGAAGAACAGGCCAAGTCTCTGTCATAATTTTTTGAGTAGTTCTTCAACATGCTCTATAAAGGAGAGCTTATGGTCCAGCCATACTCCCAGGTATTTGAATTTAGTGACAAATTCCAACTTCTCACAAAGAATTGTAGTAATTTGCGGCACAGGATCTGATAGGGCTGAATTTACCATTTGGGCAGAGGGAGAAAAGAGCATTGCTTTTGTTTTCTTGGCGTTAAGTAATAGTTTTTTTGTTTAGGAGTTGGTGTTTGCAGCAGGTTGAACTCAGATTGAAGGTCATTACATGCAGATTGTAATGACAGGCGGCTTACGTAAAGAACTGTGTCATCTGCAAAAAGATGAATGTTGGCCTTAGTTATGCTTCAATCAATAATGTTGATGTATATTGCAAATAAGATCGGTTCTAAGATAGAACCCTAGGTAACACCTCTTAGGAGAGGTTTAAGAGTTGAGAGATCTCCTTCCGCTTTCACCTGCTGGAAACGATCAGAGAGGTAGTTGTTGAACCACTGTAAAGATAATGGGTCAGCACCTAGTGAGGTCAGGGAAGAGAGTAGCAGAGAATGGTCGACAGTGTTGAAGGCCTTGCTCAGGTCCAAGAATACAGCGCAGGTGTAATTCCTGTTGTCTAGCTCTCTTTGTCAGTCATTAGTCACTTTGGCAAGTGCTGTGATGGTGCTATGTTTAGCTCTAAACCCTGATTGGACTGGATTAAGCAGGTTATTAGCTTCTAGATACTGCCTCAGCTGGTTACTTACCACTTTTTCCAGTAATTTTGACAAGACCGGGAGAATCGAAATTGGTCAGTAATTATTTAGATCATAGGGATTTCCGGACTTGAACAGGGGTATGATGTGCGCTGTTTTCCATATTGAAGGAATGGATCCTTGAGTTAATGATAGGTTAAATAAATGGGTTATGGGCACAGCTAACACATGGATGGCCACCTTCAAGAAATATGGGTCGAGGGTATCCACACCAGCACTTTTTTTACATCCAGTTTTAGCAATAGGTCTTCAACTTCTTTCAGAGTAGTAGGATGCAAGGAGAAGACTGAATCAGTGATGCTAGGATCTGCACCTTGATTATCCACCTGAGAGCATATCAAATTCACAGGGGAACTGTCGAAGGCTAAGCCTGCAGTCACTAAGTGATTATTGAAGGCATCCAGAACTTCCAGTCTGTCACTAATGGTGTTATTGTTTAAGAAGATTTCATCAGGTAGTGAGCCACCAGATGTGTGACCAGACAAGTCCTTGATGGTTTTCCAAAATTTTGTAGGATTTTTGGAGACAGATAGAAATTCAGAATGATAGTATGGAGCTTTTGTATCTCTAACCATTCTAGTACATGAGTTTCGTGCCCTTTTGAACTTGCACCAGTCCGCAGCAGACTGGGTTTTGCATGCTTTTTTCCATAGGTATCTCTTTCAGTCAATGCAGATTTTAATAATGATGTGAACCATCTACATGCATGTTTTGCTATTCACACCTTAACTATAGGGGCATATTTATTTAGGGCATCTAGGATAATTTTGCTGAATATGTCGAATGCTGATTGCGTGTTTTTTGACAAATAGAACTCTTGCCAATACAAGGAGTGTTTCAGTTAGTTTATGAAGGCAGTGAAATCAAAGTTCCGTCTAGATCTCTTGGCAGCAAACTTCGTCGAAGTAGTAGGTTTGTTACTTGATCTTATGCAAGCAATAAATTAGTGATCACTGATATCACTGAAGAAGGTGCCGGCAAAGGAGAAGAGATGTTGTTTATTCATTAGGGTAACATCTAGCAGGGAGCTGTTATCCATGTTCTTTTTATTTACTCATGTTGGTTCGACAGTGAGTTGCAATAATCCATGGGTGTCACAGAAAGCTACAAGAGGAGCGGTGGTTTTAGATAGCCAGTCTAAATTAAGATCCCCAAGAATAATTATTTCTGAGGATTGTTCGATGATATTACTCAGATGAGGTAACAACTGTAGATCGGCAGAAGGAGGTCTATAGCACCCTATGATACATAATGTTGAAGTGTGCGAGATGGTGACTTGAAGAGACAGACATTCATAAACATTTGCAACAGATAAAGCACTCAGTCAGGATGCCGTATACCTATCCTTGACATAGATGGCAACCCCTCCACCCCTGGAGTGTCTGTCTACTCTAAATAGTAAATAGTTAGGGATATTGATTTCCCTGTCAGAGGAGGCCGGTATGAGCCAGGTTTCTGAAACCACTAGGATGTCTAGTCGATTATGGAGGACCCAGGCCTGGATCATGGAGAACTTTTTTAACAGACTGCATACATTAAGGTGGAGGAATAATAATAATAATAATTTTATTTTTAAAGCGCCTTTCAATATACCAAGGTGCTGAACATCTCAAAACCACAACATACAATGCCAATTAATAAAACATATAAATAAAATGATTACATAACATCACATATTAAAAACAAGAAATAAAATATCTCATAAAATCAAAATACAATATTTGCATTCAAATTGTATTAATCCTCTAAGTAAGCCATATGCCACAGGTAAGTTTTTAAATCTTTCTTAAATACCTCCACGGAGGTGCACTCCCTTAACCAACATGGTAGAGAATTCCAAAGAGTGGGTGCAGCATAAGAAAATGCTCTACTGCCAGAAGATTTTAAACTCACTCTTGGAATCTCTAAAAACCCCTCGTTGGCCGAGCGGAGCGATCGGCCGGGGCAGTAAGGCACCAGAAGTTCTTTCAGATAGGTCGGACCCTGATCATGACGGGCTTTGAAAGTCAATAAAATGACTTTAAAGGTGATCCGCCACCGTATAGGAAGCCAGTGCAGTTTGAGCAGTACCGGGATAATATGATTGGATCTCTTTGTCCCAGTCAAAACCCAGGCTGCAGCATTCTGCACCAGCTGAAGGCAATGGATTTCAACCCCAGAAAGCCCAAAGTAAAGGGCGTTGCAGTAGTCCAAATGTGAGGACACAAAGGTGTGAACCAGCGTTGGAAAAGAGTCAGACGGAACAAGGTGACACACCCTGGCAATATTCCTAAGATGATAAAAGGAAGTCCTGACAATGGCCGACACTTGAAATTGAAGGGTCAGCCTGTCATCTAGGACAACCCCAAGGTTGTGCACCCATTCAGAGGTCAGAAGCGACACGCCGCCAAGAAAAATTCCAGAGGGTGTGCCATCATGCGACCTCACTATCTGACCACCCGGGTCCACCACTAACACCTCTGTCTTCTCTGAGTTCAACTTTAACCAACTAGAATCCATCCACCCTTGGATTTCTTTCAGATAGTTATTAAACACCGAGAGAGCTCCATCCTGGTCAGGTGCAAAAGACAGGTATAGCTGGGTATCATCTGCATAGCAATGAAACCTCAGCACGTACCATCTTATAATGTCTCTGAGGGGCAGCATATACACTGCGAATAGCATGGGTGACAGCACTGAACCCTGAGGCACCCCGCACAACAAAGAAGATGGGCTGGAGGAATGAACCCCCGACACAACTCTTTGTGGTCTCACAGTAAGGAATGAAGTGAACCATTTTAAAACAGTTCCCGACATTCCACAGATTAGCTTCAGGCGTGCTAACAACACCAGGTGATCCACAGTGTCAAAAGCTGATGAGAGATCAAGGAGAACTAGAATGAAACGTCTCTTTTGATCCCTCACCCTCAGAAGATCATTAAACACCCGAACCAGTGCAGTCTCGGTGCTGTGTCTTTTACGAAAACCAGATTGGAAGGATTCGTAGACATTACGGATGGTTAAACGGTCTTCCAATTGGGATGCCACTACCTTCTCAATAACCTTCCCAATAAAGGGAAGGATAGAGATAGGTCTGTAGTTTGAAAAACAGTCTGGGTCCAAAGTAACTTTCTTCAAGAGGGGTGTCACCGTTGCCTCTTTTAGGGAGTTAGGGAACTCACCTGACTCTAAGGAACACCGGACTATTTGCACCAAAACTGGACCGATGATCTCAGAACAGCCCAAAATTAGGGGAGTCAGTCCAGGGTCCAAACTACAGCTCGTGGGCCGCACACTATGGATGATCCTCATAATATCCACGACCTCAGGTCGGCAAAAGGAACTCCAAGAGAACTGAGGTATTGTGAACTCGCACTGTTCCACAACATCACCCTTAGAGACTGCGGATGCAGAATCCGCAGATGTCACACCACCTTAGTTGCAAAGCAATCGAGCTCCCTCGCACTCTAATAGCGAAAAAGCTTTTCGAACTTGCAGACAGGCTGGGTTGCACAGTCTGCCTACAGTCCGAAACAGCTGAGCCAGTCGATTCTGTGCAACTGCAATCTCCTTGGACAGGAATTCTGCCTTCTTATGGGTGATTGCAAATTGATAGTTAGAATAATGTTCCATCAATCTAAGGTGGTCGGCATCATGGGTGGACTGGCGTCAACAACACTCTAACCTTCACCCCTGTCTCCGCAACTCCCTCAGTGTCCCATCAAACCAAGGGGACCTGGTGTGAAGGGATAGGGGGCGCTCACGAACAGGAGCAATAAGATCCAGGGCCACCGTAACGGCCGTATTATAGGCTGACACCAGTGCCTCTGGGTTACTGCTAGCCAACACAGGGGATGAGAGGTCAAGGACTGCTGCAAGGCCCTGGGAAGTAATATTCTGTAATGGGTGGTACCTGACCATCTCCACAGGGGAAGGCCTTCTCAGGGTGGTGCGAAAATTGAACCTCATGGTGTAGTGATCAGACCAGGTGACTGGTTCCACCCCCACATCAGATGAATCAATCCCTAAGAGGAAGACTAAATCCAGAGAGTGCCCAGATTTATGTGTAGCAGTGGAAACTACCTGTGTAAGGCCCAAAGAAGACATCAGTTGGAGGAAGTGATTACCAAATTGTGAGAGTTCATCGTCGACCCAGGCATTAAAGTCACCCAGAACCATCAATCTGGGCGATTCAAACAACATATCGACGAGGAAGTCTGCTACTTCCTGTAAGAAACTTTTCCCATCTCTGGGTGGATGGTAGATGAGAACGATTCGAATGCCTACACCTGCTACAACTGTGCACTCAAAGGATTCAGCCTCACCTACTACCACATTCGTGAGGCCCAATTTAGTCTTAAAACAGACTGCAACCCCCCCTCCCCTGCGGTCCAATCTCGGGCGGTGTATCACCGAGTACCCGGCCGTAGTCATGGCCTCCAATATGGGGCCTGAATTTTCATCCAGCCAGGTCTCGGTGATGCAAGCCAGGTCAGCTGAACTAAGAAGATCGGCTATAATGGCAGTCTTATTCCTAACAGACCTGGCATTGCATAACACCACCCAAGTTGGAGAAACCTCGGAGGCTGTCTGGCCTATCTGCCCACCAAATTCAGTATTGCTCTTGGGTATGGGCACCAGACATGGGAGACCCCAGTCTAGATTCCATGTCACCCTAGGGCACCTTCTGGACTTAGTAACCCCGATACGGTGGCCCTGCTCTTTCATCCTCGCCTGTTCACCCACCCCCGCCCTCCTCACTCTCCTACGAACAATCCCCAGCACTCTACAGTGCTGGTAAGTCTCAAATTGCAGGGGAGGAGTATAAAAAGGGCGGAGGGCATGAAGAGAGGAGGATGAATAGCGCACCGCCGTGGAACCTGCAGGCCAGCACATGTCACTACTTAAAACAATATACACCAAATACAATCAAAACTAAAGCCCCAAAAAGACCCCCAAACAGCAATAATAAAATACCCAATAGAACAAAACAAAAAAAAATACCCACCCTAATATATAATAAAATGCAGATAAAACAAATCCCAACCCTCCTGATTTGGAAAACTCGCTCCCCAATACTTAACTCAGGAGGCATTGCTGTCCACACTCACAAAATTATAAAATATAAGTTTTACCCTGCCCTCAAGCCCTCTCATGGCCAGGGAAACCGGGAAATCCAAGCACCCTCACAGTACAAATGAAAATCACAGACAGTTGAAGTAATATACAGAACACAAAATATGAGTTATAAAATTACCCCCCAAGCCCTCTCACAGCCAGCGAGGCAGGCACATCCAGGCACTCTCACTGCCCGGCTACAAGTCACAGTCAACTCAACTAATATCCACAATAAAATGAGATTGCAAAATAAAATCGAAAATAAAAGTAAAATATATGGACGCCCAGGTCCTCTCACCACCGAGTGACCACACAAGAGAGTTTAGGCCTTAGGTCCCGAGCGAAGCAAAATAGTCCAAAATATCAGTCATCCATAAGCTGGGAGCCGTAGAACAAAGTCCAAAGAAAGGAAAAATCCAGGGTGGGAAAGCCAACAGTAAAGTACAATCAGAACAGAGCCAGTTGCAAAACTCAGAAGAAACAGTCAGCAGCAGACCAGGGCCCCTCCAACTACATATCTAGTCACAGCCTGAAGAAATTACAGCCCCACCATGACACCTGGGTACTGGCCACCCCGTAGTCAAACCCACGGATCTAGGGGAGCTATGATACCCCAGCCAGCTCCCTGACTGAGCAAATATAGTGCCCCCCTGTGAAGCTGCAAATTCAGCTGGCAATTGACCAGTGGAGTAGGGCCCCCTCCTGTCGCTAACCATTAATTACTCCAGGCAGAAAATCCAGGAATTCCAAGTCAGCGAAACACCATCCCAGTCCCAGTGCTTGGCTTCAAAAACCAGCTCACATCCAAGGTCCAGAATATCGAACAAAATCCAAATTATCGCCAAGGATAAACAGCTCTCCACTCAAGCTTGTCCTTAAAGCAAGCCGATGCCCTCTCTTCAGCTCCCTTTAACCACAAAACTTTCTCGCGTGTCCTCTTCAGTCCCCCTCATCCGAAAAAACTCCACACACCTCACTCCTCACTCTCAAAATGCTCTGATTAAGCGAGGGGGTTCAGTAAGGTTCGATAGAGAGTTCTAGGAAGAGAAATACGAATCACCATTTCCACCGTGCTGAGATAACACTGGCAAGTTCATTCAAATCGAACCGCGCAGCCTGCGGAGTGCAAAACGAGCCAAGCCGCAGAAGATCGTGCTATACCAATCTATCAAACAACCGCTATCATGTTACAGCTCCCATAAATAAACAAATTAAGAATAAAACAAATAAAACAAATTAAATACAAAGAAAATAAAGCAAACAAAGGAAAAAATGGGAGCGGGTTAAAGAATGCAAACTACAGCACGAACTACAGCACGCCCAGCCTGGCGGCCACCATAGTACTAGACTGAGCATAAGGATTGTCTCTCGCTCCCTACTTGGAAAGAACTTATCACAAAGCTAATTCTCATGCCTTTCAGTTTGGCAAGGTCAGAGGGCGATGTGATTGCAGCTGGTGGCCCCGGATTGAGCTCCACATTTCCTGAGCACAGGAGAAGAAGAAGTAAAAGTTTTCTTAGAGTGGTAATAGTAAGCTTCGTACTGGCAACCCCTTTACATTGTTGTGGGCCATCATCCTGGGGAGGCTCACCCCAACATTTTTTGCACTTCTCACTAAGGGTGGCAGAGATGAGAACTCTGACTGCTATCTGTAGAGGTGACGCCTCTATGATGTTGGTAGAAGTCATAAGTCATAATAATCCTGCTCAAATTGCCCAAATTCAACACCAGGCTAGGAAGGGCAGCAATCAGCTATTCTCTAGCTATTGTATGGAACACCCTACAAAAATCCCTAAAACTGTCCAATATCATTCCATTTGCATCCTTTAAACAGCATTGTACAGTCTTCTTCAAAGAGAAATGCAATTGCTACCACTAGAACTAGCATTGTCATCTCACAAATCTCCCTTCCAAACCATATATGGCATATTCCTTCCAGACAGACACCCCATCTTATGGCACCCAGTAATACCTTTACCATCCTAGTATTACATTATGTTGAGTGTCTGCCATGCCCCCCACTGGGATATGTATATACTGTACATACTGTAAATATTAGCTTAACTTTCCTGTAACCGTTTTTTATCATGTGAATTTACTATACATCACTGTGTTTATAAACGTTATTTTCCCCTGCATGTATAACTGTCTTATATAAGTGTATGATGTATCTGTTGAGTATCAGCTATTGAACCTTGACCTTATCAGGTCCATCTTGTAAATGAGCCTTGCTCAATGATGTTCGCCTGAATAAATAAAGATTTGATGATGATGATGATGATGATGATAAGCTGAGGTGGTAATTCATTTCGTGTACCAGCGTTAAAAGGTAATATGAAAATAGTGTTGAAGAATTGGGGAGTTGAAAAGGCATATATCCACGTAGGGGCAGGAACTAGTTACAGAGCAGATCAGATTAGTATCCACAGTAATAAAGGCTTGAGGTGGCATATATTGGGCATGCGATATGAGATAGAAGAAGGACCAGAACAGGATCCATGATTTGACACACATAGTGGAATAAGATGGGGGGGGCTAGAGAGGAGTGAGCTAGAAAGCTGGGGCGGGGTTTATGTGTATTTAATCAGGACCGGGGGGGTGGATATGATGGTGCAATTCAAATAACAGATGGTACCAGTGTTGATAGGTAGGGTATGAAGGACTTCCCTTGAGAAATTAGTTAATGAACAGAAGAGGTATCCCAGTAAAATGTAAGTTCATGTTTCTGTTGGACGAGGATCTTTTCGAAGAGAACTCCATTATGCATGGACCTGTGTAATAAATCCAGAAGTGATGGCTTCCATAGGGTTGAATCCATTAGAATGTCTGAGGAATGTTCCTGTGGAGTTAATCAAGACGTAGAAGCTTGTATACAGTCTGTTCTAATAGAATGTTGAGGAATTATCAAGTGGAGATTATTGGAAAGTAACAGTGCTTCCATACTGTCTGAGTGCAAGACACAGAGCAGGTAGAGGGATGTTGCTAGACAGGGATCATCTCCTCAATGAGAAGAACTGCTAATCCTTGAAACACCAAATAATAGCAACAATGCCAGCCGTGGGAGGAGAATAAGGCAGGGCAAGCAGGAGATGTAATCAAAAAAATGAGTGTGTGCTGGAGGGTGGCAAACAGGAAAAATGCCCAAAAGAAGAGATACTGAAGCCAAATGTGCCAATGCCCCAGGCTGCTAGAGCAGCAGAAATGAATAAGGCAGTAAAACAGAATGGTCATACTCCCAGATATGCCATGGAGATGCCAGAGACATGGATGAGTGGGAAGTGGGCCAGGTACTGAGAGCTAAGTGGTGCATTCCATGAGACAGGGTTAAAGGGCCTAAGGAGTGATGAGGTGTTGCGGAGATGGCACAAGATGCAGTTCTGTCAATCAAGGGGAAGAACTGCCAGGACAGGAGGATAACCATAGGGCTGAAGAAATGATGAGGTTGCGCTGGAGCACATACAGTCAACATGAACTGTGAAGCACTAGAGATGAGGAGGCCCTGCAAAGCCAGCAGCTGTAGGTCAGGTACTGGTATGCTGGGAGGTATGACTGACTGATATGATGGACTGATATGAGTGACTAATGAAATAGATTGATGAGACTGATTGATAGGAATGGTGATATCAGCAAAGCCAGCAGAAAACAAGCCTACCAAGTCCTTTAGGAAAACCAACTAATGGTCATGTAGAAAGTAGGAGTGCAGGTAGTGAAAGGCCATGATGCCAGTAAATAAAGCAATGAGGTTTATCAGAATTGAATTGAAGAGGTGAAATAGTTGATTGTATAATTTCAGCAGGAGTATTTAATTGATATGGGTAGCATCGATACGGATATTCACCTCTTCCTACCCATTCCTCTACTCTACTCCTCCTACAGCCTCTCCACCATGCTGATTTTTATTCCTTGTTTAGCTCTTAGATAGACTACTATATCTGGACTGTAATCTTTCCTGTTTGTTCTGCTGTTTGTATAATTATGGTTGTAATGCTGTTTTACCAATTATAATGTTTCTGTACCACTTGTTTCTCCAATTGTAACATTTCTGTACCGCTTGATGCGGAACTCTACTCTGTATTTCCCTCACTGTCATTTTTTTACCTACAGCATGTATACTTTGTCTGTCTCCTTGATGTGGAACCTTTGTAAAAGAACCCCTGTTTCAAAGGTATTTGTAATCCTAGTAATGAATGAATGAATACATAAAGAAATAAATAAATAAAGGTGGAGTGAGGTTGCTTGAGTACGAAGCATTAACAATGCAGTAATGGAATAGAATGCATGTCTTGGAAGCCAAGTAGGCTGTGAGATTAATGTAGTTATGCATGGATAACTGAAAAGTCAGGTAGGTAAATGTGTGGGGCAATTCATTTAAATGCAAAACATGTCTGATGAGCGATACTGAGAGGATAGATCCAACTGGGGAAAATGGCAGGCACAGAACAGGAGCCAGGAGGAATCCAAGTGAAATTTCAGAGTGGATCTAATAACTAAGCAGGTTCCCTTGTGGCAGACTGAAGAGATGGACTGAGGCAGGCAAGAGAGGAGAGCAGTGAGATGCCAGAAAGGTCCCAGTGTAATCCAAGGTGGATGTTGCACATGAATGGAAGGCCATTACCTCACAGGGGTTAAGGAGCTCGGAATTGATCCCGATGCAAGAGAGGTGTCCATAACTGTGATGTGGCCACTGGTCTAGAACAGTCCAGTCTTTGATGGAGGAGTCTGAGTCTGAAGCCCAGATCAGGCTGAAGAAGCAGAGGAAAAGGGCCTGAGTGATCCTGCAGGACTGTCTTCAGAGATGGGATGCCGAGGAACTGTAGAAATCACTCAGGAATGAGGAAGTGAACTGAACAAAGTGGGAGATACTGAAAGTGGTAGATGATGCAATTGGATGATGCTGGAGAGAGCAGAATTGGTAAATGGTGTGATTGGGTGAAGCAGACTCCCATCCCTGAGAGAGAGGTGGTGGTCCTCTGTTCACAAGGATTCCAGAAGTGGGAGGTAAGGACGAGGGTATTTGGAGAATTGGTAGAGAATGATTCGGTAGAAATTGAAGATGGATGACATAGACGCCCATCCCCGGTGACCTGAGCAAGCCTGCCAATGCTTGATACCCCGGTGCAGAGCTAGAGACAGAGACTGTTGGAATAATGGTATAGGATGGAAAGATGGTAGCAACTGGAAACGATGAACAGAACTCCCATCCCTGGAGACAGGACAAGCCTACCTTCACTCAATATATCATTAGGGGGAGTTAGGGATGGAGACTGTTTGATTGCTGGTAGTGATTAGAAGTGGCAGAGAGTGTAGTCAGATAAAACAGGCTCCCATCCCCAGGGAACCAGGCAAGCCCACCTTTGCTCAGCACCCCACTAGGCAGAGCTAGAAAAGGATACTGCTGAATGATGGTAGAAATTGAAAATGATGAATGGGCTCCCATCCTGGCAAACAAGCAGGCCCATCTTCACTCGATACCTCTCTAAGCAGAGCTAGGGACAAAGATCATTGGACTGACTGAATAGGATATATTGATGATAGACTGTAATCAAAAAGCATGATTGGCATATCCAGCTTACATTTGAAAACTAATAAGGTATATTTAATAAAAAAGAATTGCCTGAGATGATTCAGGAAGTGTAAGGCAAAGGACATAGAAATCACTCAATGTTGAGCTGGGATACTGCAAGATGGACTGAGCAAGGAAGGAGTAGCAGGCAAGTCTAATACCCATGAATAGAGTGGAACAACATGTATGGAGGGCAAAATGAGGTGTAATTGGTACATGGACTAAGGTGGTAATACAGAATTCAAAAAAAAATAAAAACAATGCAGAAAACCAGCAGGGCATATATGGACTGCAAACAGTGGCAGTGAAGGACTGAATGACAGCAGGAAACAGAAGCCAGACCTGCATGAGGCAGATGCAGGAGCAGAAGGATTCCATAGGAAAGCAATGGGTTTTTACTTGCAACGGGGTATGTCATGAATGGTGGTATTATGCACAACAAAAAATGAAAGCACCATCCACTGCTCATATTATCCAAAAAGCTTTGTTTTAAAGCTTTGAGGATCTAGCATGCACCAAGCAGGAAAGGGATCTTGGGGTTGTCATCTCTGATGACCTCAAGGTAGGGAAACAGTGTGACAAGGCATCAGGTAAAGCAAATAGGATGCTGGGATGTATAGGCAGGGGCATCACCAGCAGGAAAAGGGAGGTCATAATTCCGCTATACAAGACACTAGTGAGGCCCACCTGGAGTGCACAGTGTACAGTTCTGGAGACCATACCTACGTAAGGACATAGACAGGGTAGAGAAGGTTCAGAGGGAGGGCAACAAAGATTGTGCATGGGTTGCAGCACAAGTCCTATGAAGACAGGTTGAAGGAACTGAACATGTACTCCCTGGAGGAGAGGAGGGAGAGAGGGGATATGATAGAGACATACAAGTATCTTACAGGGAGGAACAGGGTGCAAGAAAACACTATTTTTAAGCGAAAAAGATGTTTCAGGACTAGAGGGCATGGGATGAAGTTGGAGGGAGGACGATTCAGAGGAAACATAGAAAGAATTTCTTCACAGAACGGGTGGTGGACAAGTGGAACACCCTGCCAGAGGAAGTGGTGGGAGCTGAAACAATCACGGGATTTAAGAATGCATGGGATAGACATAAAGGAATTCTAGAGGTCAGGGGTAAGGGGAAATAGACTTCTAGGAAAACAAACTGAACTTACAAGCTCAAATGGGCAGACTAGGTGGGCCATAGGCCCTTATCTGCCGACACTGTCTATGTATCTATGTTATTGCCAAATGTATAGACACAAAATAAAAATGGAGCACAAAGTGCCAAATAGGTGCAACCCACTCCTTAAAGGCCTGTCCGGATTCACGCATGTGCACTTCCTCAGCTTTTTGGATAATATGAGCACTGGATGGTGCCTTCATTTTTTGTTGTGCATAGTACTTTAGTTTTGTGTGGTACATTGGTGTGTGAAGCCTGCTTTTTCTTGTTTACAGGAATGGTGGTATGACAGAGTGGTAATTCATCCCATGAAGTCCAAACCCTGTGAAACTGTACTTTGGTCACGTGCAAGTTGAAGCTGAGCACGGCGGGTGACGTCACACCCCAGAAGCAATGACATGGAAATGGAGTGGCAGTTGGAAAAGGCAGAGTAAATGCCAGCATGATGAAGTTTGGCAAGACAGAGAGGTATTTTGTTCAGTGATGTCTGGAAAATCTAAACCCAGTAGCACTGCACTTTGGTTGTGAGGAAGGTAAAGCCAAGCACGACGGGTGACGTCACATCCAGGAAGTGCTGGTAGGGAGATGGAGCAGCAGCGATGGCTGGAAAAGGAGGGCCCCAAAAAGAGAAACCGATGGGACAGAGGAAGAGACACAAAACAGCAGACAAGGGGAGAAAACCAGGACGGGGGTGGGATGGAACAAAGAGGAGAAAAACACCACAATGGGTGGACGGAGAAGGAGACAATGAATGGGAGCTGGGGTAGAGGAACACAAATGAGCAAAAGAGAGCAAATGAAAAGGAAAGAAATATGGGCACCAGCAAAGGAGACCAGGGGAGGCAGAGGGGGGAACAGAGAAAAGTGCCCAGCCACACAGTCACAATAGCCAGTAGCATAGGGAATGATGCCAATATGCAATGCTCCCAGCCAGATTCACAAAGCTCTAATATGAAGCTGCTGGGAGAGGCTAATCTTTATTTGGAATGTGGGAGGAGCTATTCTCCAGCACTGAACCTCGGGCATCAGCCCTCCCATAAAGGAGTAAAACAAGAAAGCAAATTAACCAGGAAAGGAATTCTGAAAACAAGGCCCACATCCAGTCCCCAGATAATCAGCCTCATTGTAACCCTAGTGCTGCTATAAAGGCATGCAGCTCAACCACATCTTTTCACCATGGTAGAAAAAAAAGAAACCATCTTACAATTGCTGCCCTGGTGCCCATTTCCTCGCTGGAAGTAGTCCCCACCCATCAAAAAACACCACCAGTCCAGTGTACCTAATAAAACAAACTGATCCTCTGCAGCATGGGAATATCTTACAGATGACACCATGAATCCACTGTAATCATGTTTTCTATACTAATAAAGCCAAATTTAATAATAGTAATTACATTTAAACAAAAAAACTATTGAAGCACTCTGGCTTCCAAATACAACACATCCACTTGATTATCATCATCTTCCTCCCTGCTCCATCCATCATGGTATACTGTTAAAAGGGCGACTGAGATTGAGTGATCCAGATTTGAGCAACTCAACCTCAGCACCTGTAAGGTCAGCGAACCTGAAAGGGTAACGACCGGGAAGTGCAGGGCGAAGGTAAGAGTGACAGACTACCAGAAGGTATCCAGAAGGTATGTGAGGGGTGACAAGGTGGGAATCCACCTGAGCTGGCTGTGTGGCCTGGTAGTTAGGGTGGCTGACTCTGGTGGGGAGGGTGCAGGGTTCGGGGCTGAGGAGGAGTACAGTATTTTGTGCTTTTGCTGTGATGTTTTTTCTTTCTTCCGAGTTCTCCCCTTCCCTGACATGCACCCCCCCCCCCGGAGTTTGTTATTTTTAGTAAGGGTGGTGCGGGGGGTTTAAACAGTAGAGGAGAGTTTCCTCACTGTGAATGTACATCGCCGTTTTTATTTTTGGCAATGTACATTCACCCTAATGGCGATCGCCCTTTAACAATCACTGTTATCACGTAGAACCATCCAACAGGAATATTTTCCTCATCGTGCATCACTGCAGTATGTGGTTAACACCACCATCTTCCCTGCCTGCTCACTGCACAGCAAATGGGACAATACAGTTGCACAGTGCCACAACAGCTACTGTAAATGTGCACCATGGGTATAGGGTTACCACCTTTGGCTGAGGTAAAAACCAGATCCGAAACCACACCCCAAACGCCGCCTCTGGCTCCACCCCTTTTTTATGACTGGCGAGTATATCACTCCTCCTCCAAAGCCGTTTGTAATGTTGGAATAGACATTACTAGTGATAGGGAAATTATTTTTATATTGTTATTTATTTATTTTTTCAGTTATTTATTTTTATTCTTTGGCAACCAAAGAATAAAAGGTCCCATAGACCACATAGCCCATTTTACAGGAGTGACACAGGAGCACAGGAAGGTTAAGTGACTTGCTCAGGGTCACACAGTATTTAAGTGGAGGTTGTGGGAATCAAACTCAGGTCTGCTGGATGTGCCAGGCTCAGCCACAGCTTATTGCTCAGCCCTCTGTTAAACACTCTCCCATTTTCCGTTCCATGTCAGTCATGTATTCTGATTCATTGACCAGTTTTTGATAACTTAATTATCAGTGCTTGTGGTACCCTTAATACTGCACTGTGTTCCCCCTTTACTTCAGCAGCTACTGCTGTTTCTTTTCATATTTCTAAGACATTCCACAATTTCAGATTCACCATTCCATGCTGTTTATCTGAATGACCAGTCAAAGTGTAGCTAATATCATGGAATGTTCAGGTAATACAAAACATTAGAGCAAATGTAGTGATAAAAGCAATAAAAGTTAGATAATTAATTTTACAAAAATGGGTTTAAAACTTACCATAATATAGAACAAACTAAAAGAAACACATGAGAGCACATAAAGGTGTAAAAACTGTTTCCTGTCATAGCAGTAAAAGACCATACTTAAAATTCAGAGTGGAAAAGAATAGGTTAATTTACTGCTAATGATCTTAATGGCCATACTTTACACCTCTCAGACAGTCTCATTTTACAAACAAAGGCAGGTCTGAATGACTGTGACAGCAGAACTCCTTTGTAACCTGGACATGTAATGCAGCCAAAACAGTGAATGATTTGATACATCAGTTTTAAGAGTGTATGAGCACTGAAAATGGCCCAAAAACCGGACTGCATGTAACCAAAACCGGATGACTGGATAAGGACCCTAAAAACCGGATAATCCGGTCAAAATACGGATAGGTGGCAACCCTACATGGGTATCAACAGTAAGCTTGCAAATTGGCTAAAGAGGCATTGGCTATGGCATGGGTGCTTGTAAGCCCACTATCACACTGGCTGTAAGAAAGGACTCAGCACTCATACTCCACTGTAGATAAAAGCACAACATATATTTCATTAATCACCGTGAAGTCATGGGACAGTGCACTTGAGCTGGCAGAGCCCAAGAAGGCATCCTGCTACTCTCAAAGTTTCACACCCATTTCATGGGAACTTTGTCAAGGTAAAGAACAGCCCCTGTAGTACATTCTTACATACATAAAACAGTGCTAAAAAGCATGAAAATGTGTGCAAATCTATCAGTAACACTATTACTTCTTATTGCACTTAACATTAAGCACTATCAGCCAACAGCTCAAGGCAGTCTCCAATATTAGCTTAAATATTACTTGATTTATCCTCAGGAACTCTAATTTATTATCCCAAGGCCAGCACTCAGTCACATATACACAAATATAGTTGACTCGTCAAAACAATCTTGTATAAGGATGATGCTGCCATTCAGAAAACTATCTTACTCACTTGCTCAATTAATTTTCTTGGACTTGTCAATGTTTTTATTTATATAGCATATGCTGAACATTTTCCAATAATCTGTAGTTTAAGAATGTATTATTATTATAAAAATGGAGCACACAAACAGTATGCATACACCCTTGGGTACACCACAAAATTTGGTGACCCTCAGGAAAGACGGAAGCACTGGGCACCAGAGCTTGCACAGTAATGTCACTATGCACATTCAATCACTGACCTGGGGTGAGGGGAGTTTCTTGAAGCAAAACAGAACTTTATCTGCTGATATCATATATATATATCTATATATATATATATATAGATATATATATACAGTATATATACGATAGGGGTGTTGTGTATTCATTGAGAATAAAAGCATGTATTCTCACCCCAGTGAGCATGTCGGATGATGACATAGCTGAAGTGAAAATAAATCCATTTACACCTATAGTAGCTATGTCATCACCCGATATTCTCACTGCAGCATCAGTTAAGCACTACAAGCTGGAACTTCTTTTAAAACTGATAATGAAATCAACAATCTACCTAATTACACACAACCTGCATAGTGTGAAACTTTTACTTGCAGTTTCTAAAAAGCCAGAAGCTGAAAGCAGTATACTTGGTGCAGTACTTAGCACTGAAAACAAATTACAAAAACCTGACTAAAAACAGTATTTCTGTAAAATGAACTTTTCAAAATTAATTCCTAAACATTGAGAAGCACCACAGATGAAAAAACTAAAATTACATCATCCACTGAAAACAATGAACCTGGAACAAGAGATTTTCTTGAGCTGTTCTCAGTTCAAGTAGGATAAGGAGTCATTGCTAGACCCATCAGAAAGAAACACATAATAAGTATTCTACCTTCTTTTGCACACATTGACACTACAAGTCTCCTCCCAGAAAGCGTTCAAAGCAGCTCACCAGTGACACAGACTCTGAATAAGCAGTGACGCTCCTCTGTCCCACATCTACCTGTTTTTCTCTGTAAGCCTTGGATATTTGTGCCACATCTCCACCTCCATCGATATCTTAATGTTGATATCCCTTCTCAGAAACTATGGTGCAGAGAAGGCTAAAGAACTAAATTACTGTTGCACTAAGCACTACCAACACAATATAAAATAAAATCTCATAAATAAATGAATGTTATTCACACTGCACCAAAACAATAAGCAGTCCCATTTCACCAATGGTCATGGAGGCACTCTGGAAGTAAACATACCACACATATCCTGCCCACAAACACCAGCAAACCAATGAAATCACTCATTCCCCAACACACACCTAATTGCACCAATGAAAAAATAAACTCTGAATCCACTACCAGCACAACCAAGACACTCGTGGGCTATCCATGTCTCACTCTGCAAGAGTGAGAATATTTTCCATATTCCACTCCTGCCCATCATGTATCCCCTATATATATATATATATTCACACTCATATATATACATGTATATATATATATATCCCATATAACCCCTTCCCTTGTTGTTAGGGACATCAGCTGCATCCCTAGCTGGCATTGGGTTGGGTTGGGGGAAGGGGGACATACTGGGTTAGACCCCCATCTCATACCCACTTCTTCTGTTACATGCAGGACCTGTGTACTCCAAGATGAAATACCAACATGTCCTATGCTATCTCCTTTAACAAAACCTAAACACACTACATAACTCAACTATATACAATAGGCAATCATACTAAAGTATGAACCTGTATTTGTTCTCTGTTGGGGTGGGGGTGTATGGGGGGGCTAGGCACCTGGGAGGGATCCAAAAGGGGGAGGGAGTAACCCTCTTGGGTATCAACCTGGGTCGATCTCTGACTTATGGCAATATGTTGAGTCCAGGAAAGGTCTCCAACTGTTGGAGTACTCAGCCAAGGTGCCAGCAGCCAAACTGGATAATCTCTCAAAGGTGGCCACCTGTGCCAGGGAGAGAAGATGCTCAGAGAAGGTAGGTTCTATCTGGCATATGCCATCTCTTAAGTATCAGTCTCTTAACAGATACCCCCACCCTATGACCCATCTTGCTCCTAGGTTGTTGTTAGGAAGACCTGCGTGTTCACAGCCTAGCAAGAGCAGGGAAGGATCAGGAGCACTGCAAGTGGATTGCTCAGCACATGGTTCTCACCTCTGTCCAGAAGGAGTGGAGCTGGGGACAGTCCCATAGGACATAGTACAAGTGGGCAACTTGCTGACCACAACACCAGCACTTGTCATTATCTGTAAGAACAAGGTGTTGGAGTTTGGCCAGGGTGTAGTACCATCTCAGCAGTGTCATATTCATGATGAGATGGGTGCGACCATCCCTGCAGGCCTTATGTATTCTCACCCAACTGTGTGCCCATTGCTGTTCTGAGATGAGTGAACCTAAGTCACCCTCCCATTGGGAATGAGCCACTTGTGTAAGGTCTGGGGAAACATCCCAGATGGCTGCATACATATAAATTGCCCTACTTTTGGGCAGACCCAGCCAGATACCTAGTGGGTGAAGGATGGGTGTTCACTCAGTAGCAGAGGGGACACCTGGGAGGTGAATGATGGTGTCCCTTATTTGGAGATACTGTACCTCCAAAAATGGCATGCAGGGAGATGAAATCTGGTCCAAAGATTTTCGAAGGACTCCAAGACATTGGAACTTGGGATCAGCAAGTTACAGACTAGAGTAATGCCTTGGGCATCCCATGCCCACCAGTGGATGTGCTCCCTTCCCACTTTTAGGGCTGGGTTCTGCCATAGTGGCATGAATTTTCAGGGATAGGGGTGTGCTTGAGTGTGGAGTGAACCTTTAAGCAGTATTTGACTGAAATGACCATGGGGGGAGGTAGCTTTAGGGGGTTGAGCTTAGTATGATATAGTAGTGTCGCTGGGGAGGTGGACCCCACCCAAGCAGCTTCTAAAGGGAACCAGGTTGGAGAAGCATGACCCATTTGAACAAACCACTTGACCTTTTGGGCACAATAAAGGCCATATGGTACTCTTGGAATCAGGAGGGCCCCCCCCTCCCCCCACTCCAGTGCTGTAGAAGCTTTAGCCTACTGAATGTGGGCGGGCGTCCTTTCCAAAATTTCCCAGAGTGGAAGAGTGTACACCTTCTGGAACTATTTGGGGGATATCTGCACTGGCAGGTATGCCAGGACATATAGAAAATGCAGGGACTCTATCATCTTTATGGAATCTATCTTTCTGGCCAAGGACAACCTTAGTGCCTTCCATCTATCCATATAATTCCTGAGGGATTCCAGCAGGTTCTGGAAGTTCAGGGAGATCATCTTGGATAGGTTGCTGTGAATTATAGTGCCCAAATACTTAGTATTTAATACTGTTCGGTGACCATTTAAGCCCTTGAGTTGTTTATTTATTATTTATTTAGTTTTTGTTGACTGGGTAAGTGTACTAGACAAATCCTGCCTATTTTCAGGCACGACCAAGGGGAGGGGATACAGATGAATGCTAACTGACCTTGAACCAGATTAAACTGTTGGTGGTATTTTTCATGAATGGAGGAATTTAGCCATTGTACCGGGGAAATTCCCCTGCTCTTTTCGAGAAGTGCTATGGGATCTTTAACATCCACCTGAACTACCACCAGAACAGGCAGATGGGACCTCGGTTTAATGTCTCACTGAAAGACGGCACCTCAGGAGTGCAGCACCCTCCTTATGCTGCACTACAGTGTCAGTATTGGGATATTAACCCGAGTGCCTGCTGTGTGGATAGAACCCACATCCTACTGATCTCCCGGCCTCAGAGGTGAGTGTGCTACCTGCTGAGCCACTGACACTACAGGGGCTTGTGATGGGGTGTACATCACTTGCCCAATTTAGGGGAAGAATATCTGTCTTAGACTGATTAACCCAGAGGCCAGAGATGTTTGAGAAGTCTGTTAGGTTGTCCAGGACTGTCTGAGCCACCTGGGGCATGTAAGCCATGGTTATTAACAAGTCATCAGCATACAGTAAGGTTTTAATTGTGTGCTCCCTCACTTGAATTCCTGGGATATTTCAGGATTCTCTGATAACTATCGCCAGAGGCTCTATGGCCAGGACAAAAAGTAGGGGGTAGAGGGGGCAACCTTGCCATGTGCCCTTCTGTAGGCCGAATGGGGGGGGGGCATTGTCTTATTGGTCAGAACAGAGGCAGAGGGGGAGGCATATAGGAGTTTCACCCATGAGATGAAACCAGGACCTATGCCCATTTGGGAAAGGGTTTGTATCAGGAAGGGCCATTTGACCGAATTGAAGGCCTTCTCAAAGTCAATTGTGAAGGTTGCAGAGGGGGCTTTAGAGGACCTGGTTTCATGTAAAAGAGTGATGAGGGTTCTGTGGTGGTCCAACCCGTCGACCTTTAACAAAGCCTGCCTGAGCAGAATGAATCAGGCCTGGTAGGAGCAGTTCTAGTCAACCAGCACTTTCTCCAGTATCTTAGCATCTGCATTTGTGAGGAAAATGGGGCGATAGCTTCTCGGTGATAGTGGGTTTTTATCTTTTCTTGGGAGCACTGTAATGGTCACTTCTCTCAATAAGGGTGGGAGTATGCCTTTACCCAAAGAGTCCACGAACACCCGTACCAGATATTTGGTGAGATGAACCCCTTTAACCCTATATAGTTCATTTGGTGAGCCATCCCTCCCTGGAACCTTGTGGGGGTTCATGGCCCAGATGGCATCCTCTGCCTCCTCCATGGTAATTGGTGCTTCCAGCAGTTGGGCTGCCTTGTCTGCTATCCCAAGTATAGGGGACTTGGCCAGATAGGTGTCAATGTCATCGGGGCTGAAGGAGTAGGGGAGGAGTATAGTTTTTCATAGAACTGTGCCATGATCTTATTGATACCCATCTGGGTGTGACATTTATTGCCCTCAGTGTCTGTGAGAGCATGAATGGTTCTGGCTGCTTGCCAACTTCTAAGTCGGTAGGCCATAAACTTGCTGGCCTTTTTTTCTTCCTCCCAAAAGGCATGGCGCAACTGTTTTAGGTTCAGTTCTGCCTGCCGGGTCAAGTGCATGTTCAGCTGGATTCTGGAGTTGGCTAGCGGGGCAAGCAAATCCTTTATGGGGATTCCAGGGCCACATTTCTTATATTGGGCCTCTAGGTGGGCTAGTTGGTTTTCCATGTCTCATTGTTCAGCCTCCCTTTTATTCCATTTCGCCATAGCGAAGGCAACAATCTGACCCCGAATGGTGGCCTTAAAGGCCTCCCATAATGTGGAGTTGGAAACCTCCCCATTATCATTATTCTGCCACTTTTCTTCCACTTCTGGCCCAACCAATCCTGGAACTGCTTGTCATCCAATAATAAAGTGTCTAGCCTCCGACTGTTGGGTTGGGTCTGTTCTATCCCCTGATCAAGTGCCAGCTCAAGAGGAGCATGATCCGATATGATAATGGGGTGTGAATGAATTTTGGAGACGTCCCATAGGCCGAGTTCGACACCAGCCAAAAGTCAATTCTGCTGGAAGTGCCATGGATTTGTGAGAAACATGTGAAGTCTCACACCCCAAGTGTTTCATTCTGCAGGCTTCCAACAAGTTGCGCTTTCTCTATGAGGCAGAGTTTTTGCAGCCTGTTTATGTGGTTCTGGGCATCCACTGCTTCTATCTATAGGGGTGTTCAAGGTGCGGTTGAAGCACCCCATTATAACCGGGACCCTGCTCAGATTAAAGTCTGTGAACCACTGGTTGAGATCATGGAAAAGTGTGGGCAATCCTGGTTAAGGGCATATAGGTTTACCAGAATAAGTGGGCCCTCTGGTGTGGTGAATTCTGCCATGATCCGTCTGCCCTCTGTGTTGGCTTTGTGGAGCACTACCTTCCATCCCAGAGTTTTATGGAAGAAGGACACCCCACTTTGTGGGAGGGTGCAGAACTGTGGATCTTGTCACCCATCCAGCACTGACATAATTTCTTAGCTTACCCAGTGGAGAGTTTAGTCTCTTGAAGGAATGTTATTGAGGGCTCAGTTTATTTTAAATGCAGCAGAACTTTTTTGCTTGATGGGAGAATTCAGCCCCCTAACATTCCAAGACACCAGTTTAGTCTCCATCGGGGAGTCTAATTATGGATTGCCTAAAATGAGGTGGAACTCTCCAACCAGCTATCCTCCACCACTGGGAGCTGGAACCCCATGCCCGGATCTCCTCCCCTCCCGCCACCCCCATCCCTCCAAGAATACATATATTGCCTGTACACATAAAAAGAACATATATATCGGCATTAAGTAACTGTAAACAGATAAAGAGTCCCAACAGAGGACAGAACCAAAGTAGTATGATGTCTGGTTTACCCCACTCCTCCCCTAGTACTGAGTAGCCCCGTCTCCCAGACAGACCATAACCAGGTGTCATTAGCTCTGGGAGGGACATACCACCCAGAACTATAACCCAAACAAACAGTGTCATTTTCAAGGATACCACACCCACCCCCACTCTCCTCTCCCTCCCAGAATCCCATGTTTGTGACAGGCATCTGCATACATTATTGGCTGACCAGCAGCCCAGATAACTGTGGGAGATTACTGAGGGTGCACGTCCTGGTTGGGGCATGAAAGCTCCAGTCTTCCGAAGAAATACTTTCATGGCCCCTACCCTGATGTGCCTAGACCCATTCTGCAGCTTCTCAAACGTGAGTCTTGAATTTGCTCAGGTGAGCCAACCAGGAGGGGCCCACTTGGGCCCACATCTGGGGCCACCTTCTACGAGTGTTTACATGATCCAAGTGATCGAGCCTGTGGCGGGGGAGTGCATGTGCAGCCTGGAAGTCAGACCAGTGGTGGACTCAGTAGGCAGGGCCACGTGTTTTCTGCGATTCTGAGGTTGCAGCAGTGGCTGCAGAAATCAGTGCTGACTGCAGAAATCAATGCTTGCCACAGAAATCAGGAAAACCAGCCACACAGCTGCAGAAATGCTAGCTATGCTATGCGATCACACAAGGCAAGAGCACAGCTACTGATATGTTAAGTATGCCATAACATACATGCTCATTAGATTGGAAGCAAACTGATGCCATCTCCTACAAAACTGAAAAGCTAATGGCCGCATGGCATCTTGACTTGTGCTGGCTGATTACATAACTCCATCCAGCCAGTATTGTGGGACAGGGAGACTGCAGCAAGAGTAGCAGAGCTTGATTAGGTCCACAGCACCTCTCCTGACAAAACAATTTCCCCTTTCCCCCTGCCACCTCCTCCCTTACCTCACCCCCTCCTTTCTCTTATCCCACTGACCCCCCTCTTTCTGGACCTGTCCAGGCCCTCTGGTCCCCACTGTCCCTTAGCTTCTTCCCCTTCATCTGCCCTCTTTTTCTCCTCTTTAACCCCTTCTCCCACCTTAACCTGCCCTCCCTATTACCGTATGACAAGGCCTCTGGCTGTCATATTTTCTTTTTCTTCTCTGTCTGGACTCTGCCCTCTCATCTCCCTTACCCCTTCCTTACTCTTCCCCTTCCCCCACACCTCTGATTAGCAATGTTGCCTCAAATGTACCTCATGGTTTTCTATGCTTGCTTGTAATCTTGAGTGTGTAGCACTGTTCCCACTTAGTTACCAGTTGACTTGCTGTGCTCCGATGATACCATGAATGTTGTCTAGACCTCCCTACCTTATTGTAACCCTTTTCTTTGACGTGGAACCTTTGTAATGAGCTGTCCCAAGCTCAAAGGTATAGTTCTGCCTAAAAAAAAAAAGTATTTCTACCCACGCGTAAAGCTTGGTCCACCCCGGTATGCCTTCTCTCCCCAAGCAAAGCCCCATTCTTCCTTTTCCCAGTTCTGTGGCAGTTTCTGGTACCCCAAGTAAATCCTTTTCTCCACGTAGAGTGTGCCTACTCTCCCCATAGTGTAGTTCTGCCTAAAAAAATCATTCTGCCCCGAGTAAAACCCCAGTTCTGTGGCAGTTTCTGGTACCCCAGGTAAATCCTTTTCTCCACATAGAGTGTAGTTCTGCCTGAAGCAGCTGCTCTCTGTCCCAGTCCTGATATCCCCCGATTGATCTTATAGAATTTGACCGACCCCATTGTTCTGCTGCCCGGCTAGCTGTCAAGCTATGAGCCCCTCGTCTGCTTGTGATAAACTGTTCCTTTGTGAAAATCCTCCTATGCTGCACTTGAAGTTTAAAATATTATGCATAGTTTTGTTAAAATATTGGTGCTTATTTTTATGCTAATTATGTGCTTTTATTGTGAGTGCATTTAAATGTCAAAGGTAAAATCAGATGCATATTGTATCATAACATTTCTTGTGATTTTAAGTGCCTGTTTTTATGCTCATGATGCTTTGTGCTCATGATGTGCTTTTAATGTGAGTGAGAAAATTGCTTTTTAAATGCCAAAGGTATCATAACATTTCCTGTGATTTTTGTTACTGAAATGTATATGAAACAAAGTAATGTACGTGTACCTATATGTTTTGCACTGTATTTAAAGAGTGAATCTTTTTACAATAATCAATCTTTGGGGAAAAAATCATAATGTGGTCAATGTCTGGTTACTACATAGATTTTTATTACTTAAATAATTGAGCTAACACAAATGCTTACGGATTAATCAGGTCTGACTGTATTTGTAATCCGAGATTTAAATAAATAAATTACTGCTGTGTAGGTGTAGTTGTGGCTAGCTCAGCCATGTTAATTTTTCATTGTGAGGCTGCTCATGGTGCACACTGAATTATTGGAAGATAAATTTGGAAGGCTGAACGGAAGCTGAGCAGTAATCAAGTGAGAAGATTCAGTGGTGCCTGTGGAGGTGGAATCAATGTTGGTGTGGTGACAGGTATTGGAGGAAGAGCTGATTGCAGAAACATAGGACTGGCAGCAGACTGAGCAGAAGTCTCAGTCCCCACTAGTGGACATTGATCACAGTTTTGATTTGTGGGCCCGAGGCTGTACCTGCAAGTGTGAGAGAAATTTTTGTAGTTTGAACCTTTAGCCTAAGTGGTGGTCCTCAAGCTCGGTTATAGGAGGTCAAGTTGCCCAGCTGCAGCAGAATTGGGGACCAGGGTATACTAGAACTGGAGCAAGTATGGAAAAAATCGTAATGAAGAGTTTGATTGCTGCTATACATAAGTGAAATGAGGGGCACTGACTGAAGAACACCAGAACCCCCAAGTTGTGAGGAGAAGAGAACATGCTAACAAAGGTTACTCCAGCTTAATAAGAATGACTTGCTTGCATTTTTAGTGTGTTCCCAAAAGAAAAATGAGGAATCAACAAATCCTACAGACACTGCAAGTAGCAACCTCCTTCACTGTTGTAGGAAGACAAGTCCCCCCCCACCCCACACGCAGATTTGCACACTGCACTCAACATGTTTGTTGCAAAGCAACTGGGGTATTCCTTGTTTAAAAAATAATAATCTAAAAGAACGGTGATCAAAATCAGAAAAAATGGCTTTCAAGATGGAGTCTTTCTTTATACAGTATCTGCTAACTGTAGATATAAACCTGAAGAAATCCAAGCAGGTTTTGCATTCTGTGTAGTTTTGGCTAAGTGTGCATGTACTCCTCTGATTATAACTGAGGAGAACAGCAAAGGCCACCAAGGTCCAGAAAAAGAACAGATGAGCTTTCAAATTCAGGGTGGGAGGGAAAATTCATTAAAAGAGAACAAAAAGAGAACACTGATGCCCATAGCGGCACCAGGCTTGGGTTATTGCAGTTTAATATTTGTGATAAGAAGACTATATACTGTTAAATGGACTGCTGTTCCACTTTCAGCACAACAGAGTGGTTACATGAAGGCAGTCAAAGGGTTAACTAAGACTTAATCCCTTTGAAGGTATGCTGTTTAACCACAATTTATCTGCCACAGAATGTCCTTGAATCAGCAGTTGTTCTGCTGCAGAAAGTATACGGTCCTGCCGCAGAATGTAGATCCCTTTTGCCACAGTAAACAATGGGCCCTGTCAATAGGCTTTCAAACTAGCTTAGGAGTCCCCACAACAATGATAGACCACAGGGGGCCCACTGTCTTGCACCATCCCCGGTTTACAGGTGTATTTCTGGGTTCCATAACCTTGTTGTGGCCCACTGGCTCCGTCCCTGGAGACCAGACATGATCATATCTTGTGAGGGCCAATCATGTGCTAACTGTATGGCTGGTGAAATGCTTACAGATCTGTGGGGGTTGTGGCCCCGTTTCAAGTCATAAGGAGAATTAAACCAAAATGGCAACAGGTGAACTCCCCCTGCAAGGGAGAGGGAGGTTGGGTTATATTTACTTGTCCTGAGCTCAGGGATTTATTAACTCCCCTCCTCCCCATTAGGACAGCATAACCTGAGTCAAGTCATATGGAGTCCAAGAAATTCCATGTAGCACTGGATTAGTGCATCATCAACCCTCCTTCACCGAGTCGGGTGGAGGTAAGGGTGAGCCCCAATCAGTTGCAGTGGAGCCTCCTGATGGTCGGTCTGTGGCAGGCCTTGTGGTGCAGCATCCTCCCACCTCATCAGCCCGAGTGGGCCCGCTCCATGGGTAGCTCCATCGGCAGGGCTGCAGAACACCTAGGAGGCAGAGGAGTTTTCTAAATCAGGGCTCATGCTGCAGCTCTTAGATCTGAGCCTGGGGTGGTTATCTATGTGGGCCCCTCCTCCGCTACCTTCTTCTACTACTTCTCTTACCTTTCGGTGCGGTGGAGAGATCTTGCCTGGGTCATGAGCCTCTAGGAGGAGATCACGGGTGCTAGAGTTTTTATATTTTAAATTATTTTTGTGGAAATTATTGTTCCACCATAAAAACTAGTTCTGTGTTGCTAGGAGTCCCTGCCTGGTACTGTAAATGGTGCTGCATGGTGGAGCCAACCAGTGTTGGCATGAGTGCTTTGACACACTTCCTGAGAGTAATTTAATCAGGAAACTTACTAGCTGGCATTTCTGATTTTGTTCTCTCTGCCTATGGGCACCCCCCCCCCGGAAACTGCAGAAGGTCCGAGGTCAGAAGGCATGGAGTGGTAAGTGATGTTGTAGTGAGCAACTCTGAACAGATAAATGGAGCTTGAGTGGGAGATCAGTGGTATTTATTTATCTGATTCCTAAGTTTGACATGGAAAGTCATTTTTCTCAGCACTCTGCCTCCTCTCTGGAACACTTGAGAGGGTCAGAGGTTAGAGGGTAGTGAGCAATCAGTGTTGTTGGCATGAAGTCATCTGAAGGAGTAAAGGGAGCTGGCACACAGTTCTGTGACACTAGCTGTGAAGTGTTGCTGGTGCTGTGAGTGTGCCATCGCTATTACAGTATTTGTTGAAAAGTTTCACCTGGAAAGATGTGGTAACATGTCAGACTGGTACAGGAATTGGCAAGGGAGTCAGAATGAAATGAAATGTTCAGGTCGGAGCCAGTACAGGAATAAGGGCTGACCGCATGAGCAAGGTGTTGCAGGAGCCAGTATAGAGCAGTGGGAAGGAAGGACTGTTCCTTTTACAGTTTGAACCTAGCACAGACTGAGCTTTAAGAAAAATGAGCGTTAAATCTTTTTTGTGGCAGTTACTTTCTGGTGACCTCACACAGTGTGGGGGATACAGCCACCCGTTTCAGAACTGGAGTTTTGTATCTCACTGTTAGTTGCTGACTTGCCATCCTTGTGAGTCATGGTATTGTGGTGCTCACAGTGATTTCAGCGGAAGTTTCTGGTGTGGCTGACTGGAGGCTGGCACCTTTTCCCGTTGATATAGCGCAGGATTTACCACAGGTAAAAGGTGCCAGTCAGCCAATCAGATTTCAGAATTCTCAGACCCCAGTGTATATTTATTACTGTTAGGGTTTATTGCCCTCATGTGCTCTATCACACAGTCCTTAAACCTTCTCTTTGTCCTCCCAGCACAGAAAACCCTGCATCTGTACAGAATCAAATATATACTATTTCTTGTATCACAGGTAATAAGGCTACGTATCCTATACCACTTATTATTATTTGGACCAAAAAACTCATCAGTGTTAACCACTACCTAACAATATTTACAATGTCCACAACATTTGCAACCTGGTTTTGGGGGAAGAAAAATTCTGTCTTTTTTCCTCCTAGTCTGTACACTGTGTACAACCATGTCTTTTACATTTCATGCTCAGCGATAGGTAATTTGGGAAGTTCAGGCACCGTGTCTCTTAACCTGGGTTCTACTCTTGATATGTCCCAGTTTTAAAAATTATTTTTGGACAGCTTTTGCATCTGTGGAAAAGCAGTAACAAAATAAATTGTATTTGCTACACCATTTGATCTAGATTTCACTTGTAACAAGGACTCTCTGGAAATGTCCCTCCTCGTTTTTTGCATTTACAGTGATAGCTGACCCATAACTCTGCTGTTCTAGGCATTGTTCCAACTCATCTGCTGCCCTTTCATAATCTTTCTGTCTGGAACAATTTCTCTTGGTGCACATGAATTGTCCTTTTGGAATGTTCACTATAGAGCAACGGGGGGTAGCAACTGCTAGCCTGCAGTAGTGTGTTTCTATTGGTTCCCTTACAATAGAGGGAGGTGACCAGACTCACATTTTCAGTCAAGGAAATACTTTGGTCTAAAAAAATATTTTTTGTGAACTATACTCAATAGCAAATCTAAATCCAGCATTCTGTAACTCCAAATTTTCTTTGAAAATATGCAGTTCCTCCACTGACCCTGCCACCATAATGTAATCATCCTATGTACCACCTCCAGAAACTTTTTTGTCTTTATGGGTTGAGTCAGTGAAATCACCTTGTCCTCCCAGTAGCCTATTGCTTAATTTGCATAGTTGAGGGGGCAAAATCTGCCCCATTGCTGTCCCACTAGGTTGTAAATAATGAGATCCCCTGAAACAAAAAGTATTGCTTTCAAGGACTACACTTGCCATCTCTAATAACAGTTCTGTGGGAGGGTTTCTTACATTTACATACTAACATACCAGATGCCAGCAGAGTAGGCCTATTGGTCTATTAAGTCTGCTTGTGCTTCAGCACCCTGATTGGGTACCATAGCACTCAATCTGTCTCCTTCCACTGTTAATCCATCACCCAGTCCTGCCCCCCAGGGCAAACCAGACTCTACTTCACCCCTTGCCTATACCTGTCCCACCCTCTCTTGAATCTCTCACCATAGCTGCCTATACCAGCTCCCAGGGCAGCACATTCCACGGTTCCACCACTCTCTCGGTGAAGTACCTCCTCTTCCCCAAATCCTACCACTCTCAGTCATCCAGCTGTGTCCTCTGATGATTCCACCTCCTTCAGTCAAAGATCCTATCTCAGGCGAGGTCTAGCCACCAAGAAAGATGGCACAATAACTCTATAGCTCTTCTTGGACCTCAGCCCATCCGCTGGATGTAGCGATCCGTGGAGTCCCCCGAAAACAGAAATTTTATGCACGGGTAATATTCCCCTTGCTGGGCAGCACGTCTTTTACAGTGGATTATGATTTAGCAGCAGTGTATCATGGCACTGTGACCTGGTGCCACACTAACACACCCTGGCCAAGGCCGCTGGGCGCAATATCTCCCTACGCCTCTTTCCTACATGGGAGCCTGAGCTTGATCTTTGGACAGCATCTCCGTTCTCATCTTCCTAGGGATCGGCTACAAGATTGGGAGCCCTCTGCTAGCTACCCAGATAGTATACTGAACTTCAACATACAATCTCCATTGCCAGATCAACACAGACTACAGAAGGATTCACCAGTGGCAGTCAGAGAATCTCTATAGCACATTATTAAGCTCCTGGAAACACTTATAACCAGGGTGGATGATATTAGCTTCTCTCTGTCTGGCACGGCCAAAGATGTCCAACACCTGCAAGACAGAATGAGCGTGGTAGAGCAAAGGGCGAGAAGCTTGAAGCTCAACAAGCACAGGTTTGGAATCGGCTCCAACAACATGAAGAGCATCTTGCTGTAATCTGGGAGAGGGCAGAGGACCATGAAAATCGAAGTCGCAGATACAATCTGCGTATAGTGGGACTACCTGAGGGTACAGAAGGGCCGTCGATGGAGCAATTTCAGAATAAAAATTTGCCTCGTATATTGGGAGAATGTTGGAATTGACCTATTGAAGTAGAAAGGGCCCACAGGGTCTCTGCCCGTACAAGTAAACACTCTAATACACCGAGACCAGTCATGGCATATTTGCAGCGATACACCATGAATGAAAGAATATTTTGTGCAGCTACAGACTTGGGGGAACTTTCCTGGCAAGGTTCTACGATAGCCATATACCAAGATTTTACTCAAGAAATGGCTGCAAAGTGGGGGGAATTTAGAAATATTAAAAGATTTCTTTATCAGCACTACTTTAAATTCAGATTTAAAAATCTTACCAGACTGTGTGTCACTAAGAATGGCCATGAGCTCACGGCAGATCACCCTATGGATGTTAAAAGTTGGATTGCTAAATTTGGCCAGGCCTCAGGTGCCCAACTACAAATCCCAGGAGGCTTTGGGAGCCCCTCCAGTGGCTCCTCCTGGTAGGAACCTTTTTCAACTTATGGTTCTCCTGCACACACATCTGGCAGCCCGACAGGTACCACAGCAACTCGGTCCCCGTTGAAGCACACACCCCAAATGGAGCATTTTACTAGAAAGCATCACTTCTTCATCTGCAGACATCCAGCACATCACCTTCTCCCCCTCAATGGGGCTGCCAAACACTTCCTAAGGTCAGGCAGAGATCTCGAGTGGTCCCACCACTCACCATCCAAATCTACCCAGCACCACCCCTGCAAAGGTCTCTAGGGAAGATTTTCTTCTGCACTGCATTCAAACGAGATCGGATCCCAAGACATGGACACTGTGCAGTTGTCAGACTGGGCTGATATCCTGGAGTCATCCCTAGCTGAGTTGGTGAACACTCTTTCTCCTGTGCGCCCTGGTCTTATCAGTTATGCAGCTGTGGTTATGCAGACAACAAAGGAGCAGGGATGTACCTCTCGGGACCAACCCGAGATGGCTGAAGGACATAATACCGGAATTGCTGGAACACGTTGAGTTAAATGTTCAACAGGACACTGATTATGCATTGATATGCTCCCCCCATATTCTGTTATAGTGAGGGGAGGCATAACTACTGACACACCCAATAAGTGGAAAGGCACAGGACCCATGTATTATACACTGGGACTTCCCCACCCCACCTCTTGTGCTGTTTAGTAGAGAGGGCAGTGGAATATCTGGGCACTTTCAGCCCTCCCTCTGCCTGCTACCTAGGTGCATCCCAAGTCCATTACTTCCGTGTTATGGCCTATAGGCCCTTTCCACTTTCTACTACTGAAATCAAATAAAGAGGCAGAAGACACTGCAGAGCAGGACACTGCGGCACAGGAGCTAGCACAACAAAACTCACCCAAATCAGGAACCAAAACTAAACAAGCACAAAGGAAATCCAAAAAACTTCTGATCATAGGAGACTCCATGATTCGGGAGTTGATACCCATCTCCAGCCAGGGTGATGGTCAGATGTCTCCAGGTACATCAGCATGGAGAGACACTGACCGCATTGCTAAATTGTTCACAAGGCAGGAGAAAACATTGATGTCCTAGTACACATAGGGACTAATGATCTAGCCAGCCGGTCAGTTGTGGAGACCAAGGAACACCTGACTAGGCTGGGTGACAAAATATCATCTATTTAGTCCGCATCTCCTTCTCTGAGATCCTGCCAGTCTGGGAGAGGAGCAGATGGACGGAAGGTCAGAGAAGGGAGATAGGGGAGCTAAACACGTGGCTCAGGACTGGTGCCAGGAAAAAGGACACAGATTTGTAGGGAACTGGCAACAGTTCTGGGAGCAAAGTTCTTTAAATTTGATGGACTGCATCTGACTAAAGAGAGTCAGTGCATTGGGGCAGAAGTTTGACGTCTTTGCAGAATATTTAAACTAGCAAATGGGGAGAGGGGTGCAGCACCCTATACGTCGAATGGGAAGAACACCCCTCCCCCCTCAGCTAGTGGTCAAACAGGAGTTCAGCATGTTTGCCGTTCATTTGCATCACCAGGTAAGAAAAAAGGTTTGTCTCCCCATACGATGCACAGGGGTAATGCCAAACTTCACTCAACAACTAACACACCAAAATCTGGCCAATGGAAAATCATGTACACAAATGCTCACAGCCTGGGAAATAAGATCCCAGACCTGCAGGCAATAATGTCAGAGGCTAAACTGGACATAGTAGCAATTAGTGAGACGTGGTTTACCAGTAACCACACTTGGGAGACTTCAGTACCTGGCTATGTATTGTTCAGAAGAGACCGAGGTGCAAAGGGGAGGAGTGGCCCTGTATGTTAATGAAAATATCAAAGCTACAGAAATTCAGAATACACATAAGGAGCCAGAAGAACTGTGGGTCACCCTGGAAACAGAAATGGGACAGCCATAAGAACTGGGTTGTCTACAGGCCCCCAGACCAGAGGGAGGACATAGATACATTACTGTTAGAAGATATACAAAACATGACAGCTAAAGGGAGGTTCTGATAATGGGAGACTTCAACATGCCAGACACAGATTGGTCAATACCAGCAGGAGCATCTGCCAGAACTAGACTCATAGTGGATTCCTGCAGGAGGGCCTCAAACAACTGGTACAGCAACCCACAAGAGACAGGGCTATCCTAGATCTAGTGACTGACTAACAAAGAAGGGATCACAGATCTCAGGTAGAAGGTCACCTGGGGCCAGTGACCATCACATGATATGGTTCAGTTTGGCTACTACATCTAAATCATCCCATTCCAAGGCAAAATATGGGACTTCAGAGGAGCTGACTTTGATAAGATGGCCTACAGAGTTAAGCTAGCCCTGGCAAAAGAAACACAGGTGAGGGGATACAGGCAAAGTGGGCAAGCATTAAGGATGCAATACTTGAAGCAACATCCCATTGTGTTAGACAGAAAAGGAAGTGCAAAGAAGAAGGAAACCACTTTGGTTCTCAAATACAGTAGCAGAAAGGTCAGAGCCAAAAGGCTGGCCTTCAGGAAATATAAGGAACACAGCGGGATGATGATAGGGAGGCATACCAAACTGCCCTAAGGAAGCAGGTAAGGCAGTAAGGCAGGCAAAGTCCCAAACTGAGGAAACACTAGCACGAACAGTAAAGAAGGTGACAAGACTTTCTATAGATACATTAGTGAAAGGAGAAAGTCAGAGGAGGTATTGCTAAGCTTAATGGAGAAAAGGAGCATGTGAGGAGGAGGAGGACCCTGTAAAGGCATCTATCCTAAATAGATACTTTGCTCAGTATTTACTGAAGAGAAGGTAGGACAGGGCCCACAGCTCAGCATCATGGACACAGGGGGAGGAGGTGAGCACTACCCTTCACAAAGAAGGGTCCTACAAGAGCTTGCTAAGCTCAGGGTGGATAAGGCAATGGGACCTGATGGCATACATCCCAGGGTACTTAAGGAGCTAAGGAGGAACTAGCAGAGCCATTAGCAGAATTGTTTAGTGAGTCTCTGAGCACAGGAGAGGTCCCAGAAGACTGGAGAAGGACTCATGTGATCCCGCTCCACAAGAGTGGCAGCAGGGAGGAGGCGGGAACTACAGACCGGTCAGTCTTACCTCAGTAGTGGGCAAGATTATGGAGGCACTCCTTAAGGAAAGGATAGTGCAACACCTGGAATCCATAGGGCACAGGATCCAAGACAGCATGGGTTTACAAAGGAAGGTCCTGTCAAACTAATCTCATAGATTTCTTTGACTGGGTAACCAGAGTGGTGGACCAAGGGGAGCAGTTGATGTCGCCTACCTTGACTTCAGCAAAGCTTTTGACACTGTTCCACATAGAAGATTGATAAATAAGCTGGGTAGGCTCAGGGTGGGTCAGAAGTTGGTCAACTGGGTGGCAAACTGGTTGGGCAGAAAACAGAGAGTGGTGGTGAATGGTATACAGTCAGAAGAGATGCAAGTCACAATGGGGTACCTCAGGGATCAGTCCTGGGGCCAGTCCTCTTCAACATCTTCATTAGTGACCTTGCAGATGGACTAGAGGTAAGGCTTGTCTGTTTGCAGATGACACTAAGATCTGCAAGAGTAGATGATGCAGATGGGGTGGGCAGAATGAGAAGAGATCTGGATAAACTAGCAGAATGGTCAGAAGAGGCAGCTGGGATTTAATGCAAAGAAGTGCAAAATCATGCACATAGGAAGAGAAACCCTGAAGCCACCTATAGGCTGGGAGGGGAGTTGCTAGCAGTCACAAAGGAAGAAAGAGACTTGGGCATCATCATCACTGATGACCTAAAATCATCCAAGCAGACCTCTAAAGCAGTAGGTAAGGCAAGGGGGTGTTAGGGTGTATTAGTAGGGGTATCACAAGTCGTAAGAGGGTGGTAATAATCCCTCTGTACAAGACACTGGTTAGGCCCCATCTGGAGTACTGCGTGCAGTATTGGAGGCCACACCTTCACAAGGACATTAACCAAATTGAGGCAGTCCAGAGAAGGGCAACCAAAATGGTGCAGGGACTGCATCTGAAGACATATGAGGACAGATTAACGGAGCTCAATATGTATACCCTTGAGCAAAGGAGGAGAGAGGTGATATGATCGAGGCATTCAAACACCTTAAGGGCATAAACAAGGTGAAAGAGTCTAACATGTTTAAATATAAGAAAAATAGCAGGACAAGGGACACAGCATGAGATTAGAGGAGGCCGATTAAGGGGAATGTGAGAAATTCTTTTTCACAGAAAGGGTGGTGGATGCATGGAATGGCTTACACAAGAAGTGGTAGCTATGAATACAGTGCAGGGCTTCAAACAGGCATGGGATAGGCATAAGGGAGCAATACAAATGACTATGAATAGATAGGTCACTGACAGAGCAAAGGCCGAAGCACATTTATAAGGTAGAAAAGAAATGGGCAGACTGGATGGGCTTGCGGTCCTTATCTGCCGTCAACTTCTATGTTTCTATGTTTCATACTACTACCCACCTGGGTTGCAAGGATTTGTATTTGTACTGGCAAGTGGGTTTACCCACTTCCCTTTTTCCTCCCCCATTGCCTCTCTTCCCTCCTTTTTTCTGTTTACCTTCCTTTCTCCTCTTCATGAGGATCGGGTTGTCTGACCCTTGGGTTTGGGTGGATCCAGGATGAGTTGGTTTACTGTTCTTCATCTTCTTAGGACCCACCCATGAGGTGCCCTGGGGACAGCATAGCTGTAGGGTCTGTATAGGTATTCATATATCTATATAACTCCCTTGTTTGCTTGGACCCCAGACCCCCAGTTTAATTGCTGTAGTGTTTACTTCTGTTAATTTGTTATAGTATCAATATTGGGGCTCTTTGCCCTTTTTGAAGCTAACTTACTACTTTAATATATTGAAGTGTTCTCTCTCTGCTCTTTGTTCCTTTTAGAGCTGTTTTTCACTATACATAACAGGGTACATAGTTCCTCAGTGGCAGGTGATGCTTCCATCTCTCATTGTAATCATAAGGATATTAGTAGTCCTGTTGGTTCTCTGGAGGTTGGTGAGTGTGGAGTTTGGTGGTATTTTCCCTAATCCTGTGGCTGGACACTCTGTAAGTACCTTCAATTATCTACTGTGTGGAAAGATGACTGTTGATACCCACGTTGCACCCAGAGGATATTGATGGATATCCTGGAACGTGAAGGGCCTAAACCACCCAATTAAACACACAAAAGTCTTACAATATCTTAAATCCTTGCAGGCAGTCATTGCCCTTCTCCAGGAAACCCATTTATTGTCTAAATACACTAACTGGTGAAAGAAACTATGGGTAGGGTAAATACTGGCTAGCCCTCCACTACTAAATCAAAGGAGTAGCCATTCTCATTCGTCGGGCATCCCCATGGGTAGTTAAGGAGGTCAGAAGGACGATCATAGTGCGATGGGTAGTGGAAATCATCTTCCCTACAACCACTATACTGCTGGGCAACCTCTATGTCCCCAATACTGAGCATACCGACTTCTTCCCCAGATTAGCCAGGCCATATCAGATCTACGATGGGTCACCGTTACCTGTAGTTATAGGTGGAGACTTTAATGCAGTAGGAGATATATTTTTAGATAAGTCCCACCCAACTACGCATGCTAATCCTAAAGCTAGGCTCTCCTTCAGGCTATGATAGAGGAATGGGCCTTAGTAGATATGTGCATAGAGACCACCCACTGGTAGAGATTTTCTTTTATTCTATCCACATAAATCCCACAGCCATATAGACTTCTGGTTGGCCACGAATCAGCAGCTTGATCTCTTTCTGATTCCAGTATAGGCTTGATTCTAATATCAGACCATGCTCCGGTATCACTAACGTTCATCCCTTTGGAGCACTGTGCTCAGGGAACTCACTGGCATTGCAATCCCCTCTTATTCCAAGACCCGGATTTCCATCCTTATATAATAAAGGCGGCCAGAGATTAGTTTGCACTCAATGTAGATTGTGGGGTACCCCCAGACACGGTCTGGGAAGCGTTCAAGGCAGTGTTGAGGGGGCACATCATTGCCTTCTCGGCAGCGTGGGACAGCAGACATAGGGCAACATTGTCCCAACTTCAAGCAGACTTGATGACCCTGGAAGGTTGTTTCAAATCCATCCCTGTGACGGCCCCTGACAGTGAGCTACACTGGCAAATAATTGGCCTTGAATACCAAATAAACATGATACTACATCAGAAAGCTGAGTGGTGCCTCTTGAGATCGAAACAAACTTTCCGAACTGGGGGAGTAAGGGTGAGTAAGGTCTTAGCCTTCCACCTGCGTAAACAGCAAGCCACTACAAGAATACACGCCCTTCGAAATGCATCGGGTACCACGGTATCTAATCCTAAGCAGATAAACACCACAATGCAGCACTTCTACCAAACCCTTTATCAATCTCGCTCTGCCCATAATGCCCATGACATATGGGAACTCTTTACCAAATTTTGTCAACAAACACTGTTGCCAACCCTTACCCCTGAGCAGGTGGCACACCTGGATGCCCCTGTAACTTGTGAGGAGCTTCAAACAGCACTCTTACAGATGGCACGAGGAAGACCCTGGTCTAGATGAAATGTCCGTGGAGCTATATCAGGCCCTTGGTCAGGATATTATACAACCATTGCAGCGGCTACAGCATGCTCACACCTTAGGATCTTTTCCACAGACTATGAAAGAGGCAATAATTACCTTGCTTCCTAAAAAATCAACAGACCCCTTAGACTGCACCAACTTTTGGCCAATATCTCTTATATCAGTAGACCCAAAAATCTTAGCTAAGGCACTGGCATTCAGGTCATCATCTATTTTACCTTCGATAATACATCCTTCACAAACGGGCTTCTTGAGGGGCAAATCGGGAATAGATGATACCAGACTCCTCCTCAACCTTAAGTTGTTTGCCTCTAAAGCCTCTTCCCCCATGGCAGCTCTAGCAGTAGATTTTTCTAAAGCATTTGACTCCATAGAATTGGACTATCTGTACGAGGTCCTCGATAGCTATGGTTTTGGTCCTTCTTTTGTGCAGTGGATAGATACTCTATATAGTGCTCCTATGGCGCGTATTCTTACCAACAGTGAGAGCTCTTCCCAATTCACCTTGTATCGGGGTACTAGACAGGGTTGTCCGCTATCCCCCCTACTGTTCGTTATAGCACTAGACCCCCTGTTGAAGACCCTTATAGCCACTCTGCAGATGCAAGGAATTGTGGTGGCGAATAAACCTTACTTAGTGGCGGCCTACGATCATGATTTGCTGTTAACTTTATCTAATCCCCGACAAACCATACCATTTGTACTTCAAGTCATGGGAGCCTTTGGAAGATTATCAGGGTTAATCCTGAATAAAAAAACAACAACTTTAGCCCCTTTAAATAAGCATCGTACCCAATCGTGCTTACAAGGAACTAATCTGACATGAGCGAGCGAGGCATTTGATTACTGGCATCTCAATACCAACAAATTGGGGTGCACTGGAATCTGCTAACTTTTCCCTGCTGATGACACAGCTAGCAGTTGAAGTTGTGAGATGGAGTACACTGCAACTATCCTTACCAGGTAAGACAGTGGCTATTCGAATGCTATTGCTCCCTCGGGTTTTGTACCTCTTTAATAACCTACCCATCACTCTTTTGCCCAAACTATTCCACTCCCTAGAAAAGTTTATGACTGACTTCCTATGGGATTTTAAACTGCCTCGAAGGAATAAACATAAGCTAAGAGCACACTGGGCCCAAGGGAGGCTTAATGCCCCATGGTATCTCGGCTATCACCTCTCCTGTATAGCCGGTCAAGCAACTAAGTGGTTTGTGCCCCAATCAATAGATCCTCCACTATGGGTCCAATTGGAATCCGGATTTGTGGACACATACCCTTTACACACTCCTTACCACCGAGCAAGCCTGCCCCAATCACTCCCACCACAGTGTTTTGCATAGCATGGTCATGGAAAAACTTATGATGCAGACACATCTCCTAAACAATTCCAGGACCCTCAATACAATATGCTCCTTTATGGTAGAATGATCTGATTTAAATTGATGGGGCAACTATTTACTGGTCCTCTTGGTATAAAGCTGGAATTCGACATATACAAGACTAGCCCCACGTAGTCACCTCCCTTGCTCTCCTTTGCTCAATTACAAAGGCAATTTTCTCTTCTACATAAGGATTTCTGGAGGTACTTGCAAATTCAAAGTGTCATACAGCCTTTTCTGCTGAAATGCCACTCCGCTCCCCTGGGAGTGGGTAGCAAGCCCTACACGTCTCCCTCTGATCAGAGGTTATGGCCACTTTTACAAATCTTGGAGAGCCTCACAACCCAATGTCACCACATCCTGTGAAAAGAAATGTGAGGTGTATTCTGGTGACCCTATCACTGATCAGCAGTGGAATTCTTATCTTAAATCTATACATAGCACCTACAGTGATACTAATAGCCACTTCTTGCAGCTAAAAGTCTTGTTATTATGGCATCGCACACCAATAATCCTCCATGCCCGCAGCCTGCTAGACCATAATAAATGCTGGCGCTGTTCCGAGGCAAGCACACATTCTCCACATTCTATGGTCTTGCCCTAACCTTGACAATGTTTTGGAAGATGGTAGCTTTGGATATTTCTATGGTGCTTAATCACCCTATTGTCCTGACAGATGCAACATTAATCATGGGAGATACTACCTCTTTGGGTCAAATACCTAACCTCTCAAAGAATGGGTCTCAGGTTGCAATTTTGAAGCTAAACACCTTTTTATGCATTGGCAAACACCAGTTATCACTACCTGTGCTGCCTGGCATGCAGCCTTGGCTAAACTTTCAGTATACGAAAAATTATCCCACTTACACAAGGGGAACTTATACCCCTATCATCAAAAATGGGACTCCTATCTTTGTTCTCCCTTTTGTAAAATTCCACCACCACCTCTCAGCCCTCCGAGGTAATGTACTGGGTATAAATCCTACCAACTAACTCTCCTATCTAGATCAAATTGGACTGTGTTTATATAAATGATGTAAGCACTTATCTGAGTTAAGTGTGTTACTTATTTCTATTTCTGGTTCTCTTACTTAGAATACATGCTGTGTTTAAAGCACTACATTATGGCTATAAAGGTCAAGTAATGTTTTAGAATTACTATATGTTATAGCATTTATAGTAGCCAGTTCCTGTTATTAATGTATGTAACCCGGTAGTGCTACAGTGATGGGAAGATGATTTATTGTAAGTCTATCTGTCCCTGTTATGTACTTATATATAAAAAATGTCAATAAAATTTTATATGATAAAAAAGAAAGATCCTATCTCGGCTTACCTTATTTACTCCCTCGAGGCACTTGAAGACCTCAATCATGTCCCCCATCCTCCTCTCCTCCAATGAGAACAGTTGAGCTCCTAGTCGTTCCTCATATGTCATATCCTCCAGGCCCGGATCATTCTGGTTGCTCTCCTCTGAACCCTCTCCAGGAGTTGGATGTCCCTCCTTTGGTGCGGCCTCCAGAACTGCACACAGTACTCAAGATGTAGTCTAACAGACTGTTGTACAGTGGCAAAATCACCTCCCTGTTCCTTAAGGTAATCCCCTAGCAGTGCATCCCAGCATCTTATTTGCCCTGACCGTGTAATCCTTCCACTGCTCTGAATTATTCAAGTTAACATCCACCAAGACCCTAGGTCTCTTTCCCCTGTCATGGCCTGCAACTCATCCACCCCCAAGGTGTACACACATGGGTTTCCACCTAGGTGTAGCACCTTGCACTTGGAGGAGTTAAATTTCAATTTCCAGGTGCAGGGCCACCTATCCAGAGTATCCAGGTCCTGTTGCAGGGCCAATCTCCCCTCCTGCCCCTTCACCACCACCCCCAGCTTAGAGTCTTCTGCAAAGAGACTCATTTCACACCCAATACCTTCCCTGATATCGGAGATGTAGGTGTTAAACAGGAGTGGCCCCAGGACTGATCCCTGTGGGACCCCACTTATGACCTCCCTAGAATACAAGACCTCCCCTCCAACAACTACCCACTTAGTGAGACCTGAAAGCAAATTTCCAATCCACCTAACCATCAATGGGCCACCCCCATCCCCCCCAGCTTCTCTCTTAGGCCAATGTGAGGGACCAAATCAAATGTCTTGCTGAAGTCCAAAAACAGTACATCCACTGGTCTCCCCCTGTCGAGTGCTGATATCACCCACTCATAGAACTCTACAAGGTTTGTTTGACATGATCTACGTGGCACAAACCCATGCTGCTGGTCGTCCAGGTAACCTATCTCCTCCAATAAACCTCCCAGCCTCTCCTTAAGTATGCTGTCCAGTACCTTCCCCACCAATGACGTTAAACAGACAGGTCTATAGTTTCCTGGTTCTTCTCTTGATCACCCTTTTTGGATCGGCATTACATGCTCCTGCTTCCAATCCCATGGCACCCTCCCTGTCTGGAGCGACAAATTAAAGAGATCTGCCAATGGCACAGCCAAAACATCCGCCAACTCCCTCAGTTCTCTGGGATGAATAGCATCAGGGATTGGAGATTTATCCTTTTTTAGGGACTGGAGGGCTTCCCACACCCAACCGATAGGAATATCAGCATCTGCCCCCCCCCCCATTCAGTAGAACCAGCCTGATATCTCACCCCGGCCTACCTCCCCCAGTGGCTTGTTCTTCAGCAGGCACCCCAATACTCAGGTCTGCTGTGCCTTCTGTGTCCTTCAACCCCTTTTTGGAAGTTCCCTAGCCTCCTCCCTAGTGAACACTGAGGAGAAGTACTTATTCAGTACCTCCGCCTGCTGTCCAGCCCCTTCCACCCACCTCCCAGCTGTCCACAACCTACCGAGCTGGCCCTTGACCTTCCTCAGCTCACCAATATACTTAAAGAACCCCTTTTCTCCACCCCGTATCCCCTGCGCCAGCCTCTGCTCTTTCCAGGCCTTTGCCTTCCTCACCACTCTGGTGACTTTCCTGGTTGCAAGGTGATAGTTCTCTCTCTATACCTCTGTCCTTCCATTTTTTTGTACCTACTGTAGGCAGCCTTCTTCTCCCTTACCACCTCTTGTACCTCCTTGGTCCACCAGCATGGTTTACGAGACCTACTGTTCTTGTGCTTCACTCTTGCACAGGTCCTGGTGGCCTCCTGTAGCCCCCGCTTTAATGATCTCCCACCTACCTTCCACATCCAAACCTGGTTTTATCTCCCACAAATGCCCTTGAGAATTTCCTCCATGTTTGAAAGTCCTCCCTAAAATCAACTATCATTGTCCTTGAATGATCCCCACCCCAGTTTAAGCTGAAACCAGACTGTGTTGTGGTCACTCCCATGCAGGGTTCTTCCACAACCAGATCTCTCAACAACATCCCCATCTGCTAAAACCACATCCAGGATATGACCCTCCCTTGTTGGGTCCATTACCTGCTGATTGAGAAGCATCCAGGAAGCCATCCAGTATCTTCTGCTCCCTAGTTACAGTGGGCGACATAGTACCTAATCTGTAGCTGACATATTAAGGTCCCCCATCAACACCACTCATTCCTCTTCAGTCCACACTGACCCTTAATGTTAGCCAACAGGCAATCCTCCAGGTCCTCCGCTAGTCATGGGGGCCTACATACCACCCCAACTTGATCTTCCCACCCATGGGAGTTTGCAAGGTGACCCAGGGCCTCCTCATTGCCCTCTGTTTCCTCCACTGTCATAATTTTGATGTTATCCCTAATGAAAATACTATCCCCCCCCTCTGCCCACCTTTCTGTCTTCCTTATCACAAGGTACCAACTCAGATTAAGGTCTGAGTCATGGCCAGGGGTGGCCCAAGTTTCACTGATCACTGCTACATCCACCATACCCTCAAACAGCATGGCCTGGAACTCAAGCATTTTATTCCCCAGGCTTCTGGCATTTATAAAAGCCACCCTCCAGCTCTTGTCCCTACCCCTCTTTACCATATCCTCCCCAGATGTTTCAAACATCCTTCCACTTCTCCCTAGGGTGCCGTCTATCCCCCTCTATGGGTTGTTCTTTGATCCCAATAATATTGTAAAGCCTCTAATCCAAAACAGTGCAGAATGTATATGTATAAAGATTCTATATCAAATATAATGAAAAGGTTACCCTTCTTTACGTAGATATCTTCCACCAAATTAATGGCCTCCCTTGTGTCTTGTAATTAAGATCTAAGGCCCATTACCAAAGACTTGATATGACAACCTAACAATTATTAAAAAGATTCTGTAAGTGAATCTTGACACAACAGTATGGGCTTCCCTGGGGGGTTCACAAGTGATTTTTTTTTGCTGTTAATCTTTTTATTGAGCTTTCAAAGTGATATTATTACACACATCAGTTCATACTTTTCCTTTTTGATAGGCATTCTCTCTTGTTACACAAGGTTCTCACATTACAAAATATTAATTCACATTTTAACTGAACATTGGAGGTATATGTACTCAGTTTCCGATATCAATTGCAGCATATGTTCTCAGGCCTGCCCCAGGTCCAGTTATTTGCATCTTGTGGACTGAATATACATCAATATTACCCTTGGGGTCAATGGTCATTGTGATGTACTATTTCTTACCCTGGGGGGACCTTCCTGGTAGAGTGGCACAGCATTCTAAGCATTGATTCCAGCCACAGCCAGCTGCTTTTTTTCATGGGGATTTTAATAAAACATTTGGGAGTACATAAAACATAGTGCATAGGGGATGTTGCACCTCCAAAAAGTCCTGTTCTTTTTCAATAATCCATCCTTTATCAAAAGTCTTTTGTGTCAGATTGTTAATGACCTTTTTGTAATGTAAAGTAGGAATACTAGTTAATTTCTGATAGGCTGTCTCATCAGACAGTTGCTTTTCCACCTCCCTTACATAATCACAGGTGTTTAACACCACCACCCCTCCCCCTTATCAGCAGGCTTGATTGTCAGTATTTGCTTGCTTGTTAAATTCCTTATTGCCTCCCTTTCTGTAGTAGAATAATTGTTAAAACAACCATGATGTTCTTCACTTTTAGTAATACATTTCTAAATCATTCTCACAAGCTTTGTAGAAGGTAAGTACAGTGGGGTTCATAGGTGGAATAACAGTAGACATTTTTGCAACATTTGTCCTTCTGACATATTATCACAAGTGTCATTTACAACCTCTGATAACTGAGAGTTGAAGGGTTTCAGCCCATCTTAGTTTGCAAGTTCTCATTATCTAGATGGAAAAACACTTCAGATTCAATAGCCTCACAAATCTGTTAAGGTCCAAATAAGTTACAAATCTGTTAATACGAACTGATGGAACAAAACTGAGACTGTTATTAAAGGCTTCTCTCTCAATCTCTGTAAGTTTGATACTGGACAAATTGATCACATTATCCACTGCAATATCATCAAGAGCTGTCTGATTAGTAGCTACAGTTGCACTTGTATTCAATGTTGACACTGCTGAAACCTTACTTGCTTCAGCTTCCCCCTGTAGTTGTTGGACCTCTGATGTCTCCCTCTTTGACCACCTCTCTCCCCCCCCCCTTCCCCTTTGTTGTTGATTTCTGAGGCTTCTCCAAGAGGGGGGGTGTCAGAGGGTAAGGTGAGTCCTCCTCCTCATCTTAAAAAATAATTGATTGCGTGTTGGAATCAAATGAACTGCCTTCCCCATTCTGGGATTCCACATCATGTTCCTTCCTCTTTAAGATGGACTTCAATTGTTTAGCCCAATCAAATACCCTATTGTTTAAATAGTCTTGTTCATCTCTTAGGAATTTTCCAGTTTCCTTGCTTTAGTAACTTTATTAGCTTTCAATAAGTCCTCTAAGCATTTTTCATAGTGCTCAAACTGTTGTATCACTTTCTCTTTTTACTGTAGTTCTAATGTAAATTCATCTTGTATTCTTTTGGAATCTCTCAAAATACATCTAATCAATCCCAAGGAGCCATTGTGTATTTCCTCTCTCCATTCCATTATAAACAAGCATTTGTCAATGCCGAACGTTTGCTTGCAGGTATTTGCAGTGGTGTTTGGCATATATGGTGCTTTACCCTAATGCCCTGTGCGATTGCTGGTATTTGGACAATAAATTATCAGCATGACCTTTTTGTTACCCCCATTGTGCACTACATAGGCGGAAACACATTTTGGGCAGGATGTGAAAAATGACAGCTGTACTGCTCATAAGGAGGTGTGGTAAAATGGCAATGTTGAAAATCTGGAGTGAAAATATTGAAAATTAGAAACTTACGGCGTCGTAGGAACTGCTAAAAGCACGCTTGTAAAAACAGTTATTTTTAGGAATTTGTTCACCAAATTTTCAACATAAGCCATTTTAAGATCTCTGCTCATGAACAGTGTCACTGATTTTCTTAATGTGTCCCATACATTGATTTCGCACAACCGACTGCGCCATTGTGCGCTACATGTGGCGAAACACATTTTGGGTGAGGTGAAAATGACAGCTGTACAGCTCATAAGAAGTTGTGATAAAATGGCAATGTTGAAAATCTGGGTGAAAATATTGAAAGTCCATGAACTTACGAGCCTGACAAGAAACTACGCCAACACAGCTCGTCAAAACAGTCATTTTTGGAATTTTTTGCAAATTTTCAACATGGGTTTTGGGACCCCTTCTCATGAATGATGTCACTGTCATGGCATTATTTGAGCCCAAAGGGTGATTTCACAGTGACTGCGCAGTGCCTGCGAAATCACCCTTCGGGCCTGAATAATGCCATGACAGTGACATCATTCATGAGAAGGGGTCCAAAAAACCCCATGTTGAAACTTTGGTGCAAAAATTCCAAAAAATGACTGAGATATGCAATAAAGTTGAACCCCCCCCCATCTAGCCCATTATACAGCTTACCGGCATTTCCTCAGTTTGCGAGTGCCTTTGAAGAGTAGAGACGTGTTCCGGTCCACCAAGATCATCGCCGGCAAGAGTCGGAGGTAAGTATGGGGTGAGGGGTGGGGAGGTGGTGCGCATGGGTGGTGTTGTGGAGGGGCTGGGAGACGCACCGGGACCATTTTTATTTTACAGGTTAAAAAAAGAGCGTGGGCTGTTTGCCATGCTGGGGTGGGCTCCCAGCATGGCAGAAGATGGCTTGGTGGCCACAGAGCCAGCGGGCATTGGGCACCCTGCTGCAAACTATGGTGGGCGAGGAGCCGATGGCGGATTGGGCACCCCATCGGCAAAGAAGCGAACGCTTGCCATGCTGGGGTGGGCCCCAGCGTGGCAGCAGGATAACTGGGGCCGTGGAGCGGTGGGGATTGGGCACCCCGTCGGCAAACAATTTGCCAGACTGGGGTGTGCATCCCAGCGTGGCACCAAAGCTTTGGGGGTGGCGTGGCCAGCGGGGGAGCAGAGCGTGATGTGGGGGAGACGTGTGACATGGTCTCAGTATGGCAGTGGTGTTTTGCTTTGAAGCAGAGGAACACTGCCGCATAGAGACCTGCACCCATTGGTGCAGGACGCCATACCTGCTCAAGTGAGCAGTGCATTGATGGGAGGCACACCTCCAAAGTGTGCTACTTCTTCCAAACGTTCCTGCGCATGCCCGCAAAACCAACGTAATAATGATCTGTACTTTTGATTTTAATAACTTAGGCATCCTTAGTACCCCCTTTAACACTGAGATAGGCTTGCACTGGTTTTGTTGCTAAAATATTCAGCATGCTTTTAATGCAAGTCTTCACAGATTTGGAATGCCTTTTTAATGGTGAGCCATCCAGCATTTTCAGTCACTGTCATTTCCATGGCTACCTCCCACTCTACTGGCTTTTGGTATGAAAAATGTGGCAATATGATCATTGCTGGCAAAAAGGGTGGTAGAAAAACTAATAGGTACCTCCTTGGAGGTAGTTGCTCTTTCGTTTTCCAGCTCACCCATTCTGGAAATTCATGCAGCTGTTGTCTTCTTAACAATCTCCTTGTGGTGAATGTGGCACCAGTGAAACTGCTAGGAGCATTACTTCTCTCAGGCTTGCAAAATCACTAAAGGATTCATGGCTATGGCTGGTGCTCACAAGCCCAATGTCCCACTGGCTGTAAGAAAGGACTCAGCATCACACTACACTGTAGATGAAAGCAGCATTGTTGTTCAGTGTTCACAAAAATATACTTTTTAATCACTGTGAAGATATGGTACAGTGCACCTAAGCTGGCAAAGCCCAAAGAGGCATCCACTATGTCCTTCTCAGAAGGAACTAGAAGGAAAGGATCAGATCGGTTACAGTACAATAGCTTCTTGTTGTTTTTACATTGTTTCTTGTGAATTTTACTTGGTAGAAGGTTATTTCTTTTCTTTCTTGCTACTTCTAAGGGGCTAGCAGGGTATTGTTTTGAGGCTGTTGGAATTTTGAAAACTGTTTTGGTGGCTATAAGTGGGCTCATTTGTTTGATGTTTCGCTGTGTAGCAGGCTGCATTTGTAGAGGCCTAGTTCTTCTGATTTAAAATCTATTGGTGTCATTTAACTTGGGCTGTTTCTTTGAATCAGAGACCTATATCTTCTAATTTCAAGCCTATTTTGATGTGTTGTTGGTGAAGCTGTTTGAATTGAAGACCTGTTTCTTTTGATAGCAAACCTATTTTGGGGGCTTTGAGTAGAATTGTGATTCATTGTTGCTGGCTTCACTAGCTGCAAAGGTTAGTGCATAGTGGGGGAAGGGTGCTAATGGTCTGACCAGGGGCCTTAGCTACTTGATTGTTTCTGGAAGAGTTGGGTTGGTCCCACCCACCCTGGTCCATGATTTTTTATACATCACTTCCTCAATTGGGCAAAGGATATGCACCTGTCATAGCAGAAGCAGACATCCAGGAAAGGAAAAGCAGCGAGTGAAGAGGTGACTGCTATCTCAGTGGAAGGGAAGTAACTGCAAATCTAGGAGCTTTCATTGTTACTTCTTTGCATTGCTATTGCATCGTGGAAAGGAGAAGTAGGAGTTTGAAGAAGGTGGTGCAATAGCTACTTAAAGTATCTTTTTGAGTGTGGATAGGAAGGTTAATAATATAAAAAGCAGTTGCTCAATCTATCTAAAAGTGTACAACAAAGGGGGTAAGGGAAATTAAGAAAAGAATGTTTTGTACTGATAGAGGAGGGAGAGGGGAGACTTGAGGGAGTGTTTGGTATCCTGCATCTGGAAGGGTGGGGGGTCGCCGGTGGGCAACGACAGCAATAGGTAGGGTGGTAGGCTGCAACAACTGCAGTGCACCAATCTTCTAAAAATTGCCTGGCGGTGGAGGATGTTTAGTGTGCAACCACATAGAGAACTTAGAAAGGAGATTGAGGGTCTGCAGGAGGAATTAAGACAGGCAAGGCAGACTGGGGTGGGTTTAGCCCAATACTGGAGGAGGAAGAATGGGAGATGAGGGAGGGCGATTTAAGCCAACAGTGGTGAGGAGGGTCAGGAGAAGGAAGCAGGGACAAGGGAGCCCAGGCCAGGAGGAACGTTGCCGGAAACCAGGTCAGGAGACAAACGACAAATGGAAGGAGGAGATAGGGACTTGTGAGGGAGGCGAAGAAGTGGCAAAAGTCATGGAGTGGAAGGAGAGAACAGGTTATTATGAAGAGAGAGAGGCGGGCATTTGTGAAGGGTCTTCAGAAAATAGTTTTGCACTGCTACAGAGGAAGAAAGTGGAGGAGGGAAATGATGAAATTAGAGGGTAATTGATAAATGCCTGGACCAAACTGGAGCAGGGGAAGTTCTGCTGGGAGAATTGCAACAGAGGCAAAAGGAAATAATGTGCAGGAGGAAGAAGGAGCCAGAAATGAGAGAGGAGATAAATGGAAGCAAGCAGGGAGAAAGAGTGGTGGAATCTTAGTGCTGGGGACTCAATACTAAGAGGAGTCAGGTTGGGTAGCAAGGGGGAGAGGCATAGTCGCATTTGGGTGGAGGTCATGCCAGGAATGACAGCAGAAAGGGTGGGACAATCTGTTCTGAAATATGCTAGAAGGGGTAGGGACAAGCCTCATTTAATTATACATCTTGGGACGAACGACCTGGCTGACAAGACAGTAGATACAGTCCAGAGGAGGTTTGAGGAACTAGGACAATTATGTGATGGGGCAGGTAGATCAGTAACCTTTTCAGAGATACTTCTGGTGCCCAAGGCAAGCACAACAAGAAAGCTGAGAATAGAGGAATTTAACGGATGGATAAGAACCTAGGTTGTGCTAAAGGGTATGGGCTGTTGGGGGTGGGGAGGGGCTGGGAGGACAGTAGTCTCTATGCCAAGGACAGACTACACTTGAGTGAGGAGGGAAAGAAAGTGTTGAAACAGAGGATGGAGGAGTACATAGAGGAAGTAGAGAATTTAAACTAGGAGTGGGGGGTGGCAATTGGGCAAGAGACATGCAGAGACCACAGGTTGGGAAACCATATGAGCTTACCCCCCATAACAGTGACAAAGGACAAATGGCAAGTACTATTGGTGATGCTAGTAAAGGAGGGCAGGATGGGAAGGGGGAGAAAAGGGTGGAAGTTGGTTATCCTTAATGCTAGGAGCCTTGGGAGGAAAACTGCAGAGTTACAGGTGCTCATGGCAGAGAGGAGTGGACATTGCAGCCATCACAGAAACATGGGCCACCCAATACAATGACTGGGACTTGCCTGTACCAGGGTACAGGATATTTCATAGGGACAGGGTGATTGGGAAAGGAGGTGGTGTGGCACTATATGTGAAGGAAGGACTGAAGTGTGTAAGGAGGACGGGAGGAGGGTAGATGAGTCACTTTGGATGCAAATCCAGGATTCTAAGAATGGGATTCTAGAATTGAGTGGTGTATAGGCCGCCATCTCAGACGGAGGAGTTAGACAGGGAACTAGCAGGACAGATCAGGAGGACCTGCAAGAAGGGTAGTGTGGTGATTGTGGGGGACTTCAACATGCCAGAGTGGACTGGAATACCCCAACAACCAGGAACAGAAGGGAGCAGGTACTGCTGGATGCCTTCAGGACAGCTTCCTGCTGCAAATGGTCAACAAACCAACCAGGTTAGGGAATACCCTTGACCTTGTGCTGGCAAATGGGGACTTTGTGAGAGAACTTACAGTGGAGAACCGTTGTCAGGAGTGACCACCACTCAGTGTGGCTCACATTGGATATGGGCAAGGAAAAGTGGAATCTGGCACAAGAGTGCTGGACTTCAGGAAGGCCGACTTTGGGAGGATGGGGAAGTGGGAAAAGGGTACCTAGCCAGAATTCAATCTAGTATGGACACTAACCAGAGGTGGGAGCTCATAAAGCTGGGGATAGTGGAGGCAACCAAAACCTGCTGCAAGGCCCAGAGCAAGAAGGCTAGGGCTAGGAAACCAAGCTGGTTGAGCAAGGAGGTCATGGAAAAGGTAAGGAGGAAAAGAGCTGCCTTTAGGAAGTACAAGAAAACAGGGGCGGGGAGGACAGGGAGGAGTACTTGACGGAATCGAAGGAGGTGACAAGGGGAGTAAGGGGAGCCAAGGCATCTACAGAACTCAGGCTGGCACAAGGCATTAAGAAGGGGGAGAAGGACTTCTTTAGGTACATCAGGGAGAAAAGGAGCTGTAAGGACCACATAGTAAGGATTACGAAAGAGGGGGGTTGGGTGGAAGCAGGGTGCGATAAGGCAGAAGCACTAAATGAGTACTTCTGCTCAGTATTTTCTAAAGAGAAGAGGAGGAGACACCGAGGGGAGAAATGGCAGAAACAGGGGTGGAGGGGTGACAGATGGGAAATCATGGAGGGCAGAGTTCGGGAGGGTTTGAAGGCACTGAGGGTGGATAAGGCACCAGGCCCAGATGGCATCCTCCAGGGTACAGAAGGAGCTGGCAGAGGTCCTTGCAGGACCTTGGCAGACCTATTTAATGCCTCATTACATTTGGGGTGTGTACCTCAGGAGTGGAGGATGGCTCATGTGGTGCCCTCCACAAGTGGCCCCAAGGATGAACCGGGAAATTACAGACCAGTGAGCTTCACATCCATCGTGGGTAAGCTAATGGAGACTATCCTGAAGGAGAGGCTGGTGATCCTCCTAGAGGCCAAAGGACTACAGGACAGCAGACAGCATGGCTTCATATGGGGCAGATCCTGCCAAACCAACCTGGTGGATTTCTACGACTGGGTAACTAGGCAACTGTACAGGGGCCATGCAGTGGATGTCCTGTATCTGGACTTCAGTAAGGCATTCGACTCAGTGCTGCATGGAAGGCTAATAAGCAAGTCAGTAGGCACAGGAGCAGCTGCAAAGCTGGTGAGATGGGTAGGGAACTGGCTTCAGGGAAGGCAACAGAGGGTGGTGGTGGGTGGGGAATCTCACACCCAAGGGTAGTGACAGTGGTGTTCCACAGGCCTCGGTGTTGGGACCAGTGTTGTTTGGGATATTCATCACAGACATATCATTGGACATCAAAAGCAAGATCAGTCTGTTTGCTGATGAAACAAGGTAGAGTGGTGGTGGATGACCTAGGGGTATGGCAGGGGTTGCAGGATGATCTGACAAAGCTTGAAACCTTGTCAGACACCTGGCAACTGGAGTTAAATGCCAAAAAGTGCAAGGTGCTGCATTTTGGGATGAAGAACCCAAGGACGAGTTACCAGCTGGGGGGAGTGCAGCTAGCCCAGACAGAGGAGGAGGAGAAGGATCTGGGGGTGCTCATTACAGGGTCAATGAACAACTCGGCACAATGTAAGGAGGAAGCTACAAAGGCCAACAAAATGCTGGGTTGTATTGCAAGGGGTATATCCTCGAGGAGGGAGGAGGTGATTCTGCCACTGTATAGGTCATTAGTTAGACTGCACCTGGAGTACTGCATGCAGTACTGGTGCCCATATCTGAAGAGGGACATTAAGTTACTGGAGTGGGTGCAGCACAGGGTGACAAAGATGATCAAGGAGCTGGGGGACTTATCATACAAGAGGAGGCTGAGGGAGTTGAACATGTACTCACTGGAGGAGAGGAGGGACAGGGGGGACATGATTGAAACCTTTAAGTACATGAAAGGAATAAACAAGACAGGTACAGAGGGGCTGTTCAAAGTAAGGGAGGGGAGGGACACCAGGGGCCATGATATGCGACTGGAGGGAGGAAGGTTCAGGAGGGAGATGAGGAGACACTTTTTTACAGAGAGGGTGGTGGCTGGGTGGAATGCATTACCTGCAGAAGTGGTATCCAGTAGAACAATGGACTGCTTCAAAAGGGCATGGGACAGGACAAGGGGTAGGGTCAATGAAGGGGAAGAGTGGAAGGGAGGTGCAGCTGCAGAATAAGGGTGCTAGCTGCACATTCGAACGAACTTGATGAACTTCAGGCCTTTATCTGCTGCCAAATTTCTTGTTCATTATGCTCCCAATGTTTCTCACCCACTTCACAGGCACTTTGTCAAGGTGAAGAGCACCCTGCAGTACATTCTTATATACTGTACATAAGCATAGTACTAAAAACATGAAAATGAAAATGTGTGATTGTTTTGACAAGTCAGCTATCTTGGTTAATATTGGACAGAGTGCTGACCTAGGGATGATAAATTGAGTTTGTAAGGATAAAACAAGTATTATGAACTGGGGATCGTAAATGGAGGAAGCTGATTGGCCGAGAGGTTTTGAAGCCGTGATGATCAGTTACATCATCACGGCTTTAAAACCTCCAGCCACTAGCATCCTCACAGGCATCAGATTCTCCGACCACAACGTTCACCACGTCCAGAGGCCTAGAGCGAGTCACTCACGAAGATAACCAGTGCAAAAAAAACCTAAAAACTATTCCCACCGCCTCCCAAACAAGAAATGCTGTTCAACGGACACTCACATGAAAACACCCACAATACCACAACAGCCTTCCCAATCAAACATCTGCCAGCTGGTAGACAAAACAACCTCACCACTTTAGCTGCTACTTTTGTTACTAAAAATGATTTTGCCAACTTCACCTGCTCCCTTCAGAAGACAATGCAGGCGGTTTACCCCTCTGGTCCACACAGCAATCGCAACACATTATCTTGGAGGGACAGGTTGTGGTGGTGGTGGTGAGGTGAGGAGACCAGAGTACAACCGACATAATCGCAGTCCCGTGTCAGCAGCACTTTCATGAAAATAAAATAAAATCCACACAGATCTTCACTGGGTCCCAGACCACGCAGCAGGACCGGGTCAAAAGCAGAGAAATTAGAGTTCAGTAGTAGTGCTGAGAGTATGACACTGAGTTCACAGCCGCACTCTTCCATGAACTCACTTACAACATGCAACTGCCACCTGCTGCCCATACCTTTCAGGAACTATTTCTTTTAAAGATATTCCTCCATCACTCCAAAAAAGGCATTAAAATATTTTAAAAGTGTATTTTTTTATTATTTTCTCTGAGAAAACTATTAAACCAGTTCATAATAGCAATAATGCACGCCAGGGTGTGGTATCTCATGGGATATTGCCACTTCTCGGGTCATTGGACGCAATCGGCCTGTGGCCTCGTGCCCAACCACTCAAGGTGTGATGATATCCCATGATATACCACACCCTGTTGTGCATTATTGCTTACTTGTAACATGGCCAAAATAAGAAGCGTTAAAATAAGAAAGGCAATTGGCTAAAGTGCATCACATGCTACAAGAGCAACACGGCATTATGGCACGATAATGCAGTGTTGCTTGTGTAACGCACAAAGCAGCCATAGGGGAGAAAAGATCAGTAGAGAAAAAGAGAATCGGAGAACCACAGCAGGGAGCAAGTTTTGTATGTGCAAGTAGGTAGTCAGGATGGGGAGTAGGAGAAGTGTCAAGGATGCACACAGAGAGGCAAATAGGGTAAGATACACAGACAAGGAAGTAGAGATAGCGAAAATGTGAATAACTGTGATGGTATGTGCAAGGACACATAAGGACACATGGGTACATGAGAAGGTGGGAAACGAGAAACAAATCGCAACCTCTGCAGACATAGGGAGTCGTGTTGTGGTTCAAAAGCTGAGGAAGCTGGGGCAAAAGTAGTGACCAGGAGGCGAGATAAGAGAGCGGAAGACAGAGTGGCACAGCAAGGAAGTGGAACGGGTATCAGTTGGAGCAGGGACCGTTATATCGCACTCAAATGGAATTATAATAGACTATGGATGCACATAGAAAAAAGAAAGACAGCAAGACATAGTCAGGGGTATAATGCAGCAAGCAGTGTTAAAACGAGAGTCTCAGGTAAAGAGTGTAATGTGATGGTACTAACTCCAGGTAACGCTGTATGCAAATGAGACACAGTGGGAGAGCTACGGAGTAAAACTAGCAACTAGTGGTCCTCCTCACTATGATAGGAAATTAACAGCCGTCAGAAATATTCAACAAGGTATACTAATAAGTAAGCAATATATGTATGAAGCTATGTGCAAAACTATTGAAACAACATATATGTATGTAAGACAGCGTCACATGAACGTGGCAAAGTAACAGTAAAGTTTACTTTGTAACTCAAATGCTGTCATAGTGTAATTGATCACAGCAGTACAAAGTGATCTGGGACACGCTTAGTAATGCGCACACCATGTTACCAGCGCATTAATCACCGATGAAGGTGGCTTCTAATGGGGAGTTAATGCATGGTTGGACCGTTGGACGCCCTCGGCCTCTGGCCTCGTGCCACAACGGTCCCAACCATGCATTAACTCCCCATTAGATGCCAACTTCATCCGTGATTGATGCTTACATATTTAACCTAATCTTGGAGACTGCCATGGGCTGGGGGGGGTGATGGTGCTTATTGTTAAGTACAAAAAGGTTTAATAGAGTTACTAATTAATTTGCACACATTTTCAAGTTTTCATGTTTTTTAGCACTGTTTTATGTATAGCAGGGGGTGCTCATCACCTTCACAAAGCACCCATGAAGTGAGCATGAAAATGTTGGGAATAGTGGATACCTCCTTGCCTCTGCTGGCTCAGGTGCACTGTCCCATGTCTTCACAGTGACTAATAAAATATATTTTGTGAGCATTGAGCAACAGTGTTGTGCTTTCATCTGCGGTGGAGTGTGAATGCCGAGTCCTTTCTTAGAGCCAGATCAGCAGTAACCTGCTCATTCAGAAATTATGTTTTCTTGTTACCATTCTCTTTCTCCATCTAACATGAGCAGTACTGGAGTAGCCTCCAGCTCTAACAACCCAGGGCCATTCACACAAAGCATCACACTCTGGTAATGAATTGCACTTGTTTACATCCAGATGAAACTATCAAGTTTAGATTAAAGAAATGTTTCAATATTGGTAGACCAGTAGTTTAAAACAAAGACCATATTACTGCAATTGCAGCCTCTGACTTTCACAAGTTAAACTTTATTTATCTGAAAGTACCATAGTAAAAGATGAGAAGGTATGGCTAAGAAATGTACAAGTTGGCAAGGCATGTTATGTTGTCATTTCAGCTCCTCCATTACGTGGCAGGCATTGTAAACATTTAATTAAGCAATCTAACAGTGTCACTGGGTATATGTGCAAAAGTACCAGACTTTGGATGTGAAAAGTTCTCACAAGTGCAACCAGCAACAGAATTAAATACTTCCCATGGTAAAACAACCGCCGGTGAACTGAGACCTAAACTGCACCTGTAAATCAATCTAGGAGGGCCCTGCCTACTACATGCAACCATCATGAACCACATTTTCCCCCACCGGAATGATTGACTGTGGCATGTGGTAGACAGTAATATCTCCTTTTTCACTGCCTGTGCGTTACACAGCACATGGTACAATATAATTTGCCAGTGTCACCACAGCCATCTGTGCATGGTGGTTATTGACAACTGCCACTCTGCATTGATGCACTATAAATAGTACTTTGCATAATCATCGTTACATCACATGTTCATTCAGAAATCATTTTTTGTTGTCATATAAGTAAAAATCCATTTAAAGTATTACAAATAAATTTATATGTCGAATTGGAGGATGGAGGTTCAGAAGTAGCGAGGGAAGTATTTTTCACGGAAAGGGTGGTGTACAAGTGGAATGCCCTGTCAAAGAAGGTGGGGGGAGGGGCTGAAATGATTCAGGATTCAAGAATTCATGGGATAGGCATCAGGGGATCCCAGCATTTGGGGGAATGGACAACCCAGTTCAAGAGGAGCTTAAAGAGGCAAAATTACATGTGCAATTGGACAGACTAGGTGGGCCAAAGGCCCTTATCTGCCATCAGTATCTATGTATATATGTATTATATTTTGTTACTGTCAATGTCATGTTGCAGTGTATTATTTAATAAAACAACATAAAAATAATAGAAGGGATAATGTTAAATAATAATAGAGAGGCTTGTCTGAGGTTTGGTGGGGCAGCAGGCAACATTGTCATGCCACCATCGAGCACACATCTTCTAAGCATCCTGAAGACATTCATTTCTCTGCAGCCTGCTGTGTAGCTACTGGCTGCCTGCCTGCCCTCTCTGTCCTCATCTTAGTGTTGAGCCATTGCCTGGCATGTTTCTGCTCTCAGCACCTCCCTTTATATACCAGTCCTGATGGCTCCAGTTCTCTGCTGTGGCTGTTGCCACATTTGTTTGCCACTGCTGGGCAGCCTGCTCTCCGCAGCAGCTTCTCTTCCTGGCTCCACCATGCCTGGGTCCTGCTGCCCTTGGTGTTGCAGCTGCTGCTGTGCAGTTCTGTGGGTCAGCCACCCCCGGGTTGCCCTTGGCAGGCCCTGTGTTGCTTTGGGTGCCCTTTCCACTTTTTGCCCTCCCCCATCCAGCCTGAGCTCTAAATTCTTTTCTCATTTTCTGAGGTATTCTGTCTTTTGTCTCTGGGGCTTGCTTCCTACTGCATGTGGGGTTGCTTCTCCTGTGCTCTCAGCAGCCTTCCTCCTCCTTTTGACTGTTTTTTTCCTACTAGTGTTGTGCTGCTGCTGATGGTCCTTTTCCTCATACCATCGTACCCCCCCCCCGTCTCCAGCTTTTCTCAGTGTGGTAGCTGGGCTGGTGCTCCCTGCTTCCCCTGTTGTTTTGCCTCCCTGCCTGCTGCACTTTGACACCTGCTGTGCTGCCTGCCTTCAGACCCCTTCAGCCATGGCATGCATCACTTGGGCCTTTCTGTTTCTCTATGGGGCTCTCACCCCACTTCCACTGGGCCTAAGCCCCTTTGACTACCAGGCTCTTTCTCCATGACTACAGGGCTCATGTCCTATGACTCTTGGGCTTTGCCCCAATGATAACCCCAGGAATCAGTACACATTGCCCATCCTGGTATCATACTACAATTAACTCACGCTAGAGCTCACTATACTTACCTAGATGGCTCCATTCCATACCCACTGACCCACAACTAATTTGCCATCTGTCTGCATACCTTTTTCCTAGTGCTGCCTCTACTCCTTCTGGGATCATCTAAGGGGGTAGTCAACTATGGTAGCTTTAGAGCCTACCTTGATAGAACACTTGGTAGTCAGATTTCTTTTTTGTGCTGTAGATGATTGTTCTAGCCCAAGCTGTTGTGTAGTCTGAGGATAGTTTAGGTATCCTGTAGTTCAAGCATACTGCAGGGGTCAAACCATTCTTAAGGGATCCTTTGGTCATATGACTGCAACTAGGTGACACCGTCAACCTATCAAACCTAGAAGCTATGTGGGCTATGCTTCTGATTTTCTACTGCATCTACCATGTACATGCCCAGTCTCTACCCATATCCCTTGCTTTAGTAGGACCTTGCTTCCAAGGACCTTGTTCCCTAACCATGCGGGCCCTGCACTTAGTTCTATGATTGCAACTCTGGGATGCCCACCGTGGTTTTGGCTTCCCATTGGTGTTCAAATTGTGCATTGTTTCATAGCCGAGTTCAGATCGTAGGAGGCTCATTATGGTAGCCTAGTATCCTTTCTGTAAGGATGCAGCCTTCACTTTGGGTCCCTTTGGTCATACAATATCAGCTCTGTGATGCTTTCTAGGATGATCAACCTGTTACTGTAGATGGATGGAGAGCATTCTTACTTTATCCAAAGTATGCCAAAGTCCTGTTCCATCCTTGATTACATAAACACTCCAGTCATTTGAGTTGCCTAGTTTTCTTCCTCTTCTCTGTAGTCAGTTTTCAGTGTTTCCTATTACATATAGGCATAAAAGACAATCATGTAGCCTGGGTAGAAATTTAAAGCCTTGGATCTCCAAAGGATTCCTCCACAGAGGTTTTTCCTCTCCTCCTTGCTGATGGTCAAAATCAGTAGATACTGTAGATAGTTTGCATTTGTAGTTCTTCTGCCTGTCAAGTTGGGATCTGGATGGTGGCTCCTTGCTTGATACAGCAGTGGCATTCTCTCACTCCATAGCAGAATGATATCTTGACAGTTTTAAATGCCTTCAACTCTGAATTATTGGATTTCTTCCCTATAGTACCTTCAGGCAGGGTACTTTTTTTTATTTAAAATTTTGTTTTCAGGTAAACAATATGAGCCAATGACCTTTTTCAAATCAACCCAGGACCATAATCTATGTTACAGTCAATTTGTAATACAAATATACAATACAATAAAATTATACAAAACAAAAAGAAAATGTAATCATAACAACATACTAACAACAATACATTAATAACAATCACACACCATCATACTTAAAAAATATTGTCTCACTGATGCTTTAAAAGCATTTTTTCCATCAATATGTTGTAAAGTGCATGGGATCTTGTTCTAATGTACTGGAGCATAGTAGGAAAATGCTTGCTGACCTAAACTTGATTTTATTTTTGGAATGGTTAGCATAGCAGAGGCATTGGAGCGTAGCTCCCTATTAGGTGTGCTGATTGTTACCAATGAAAACAGAGGAGAGACTGTACCCAAGGCCAGAGTGTCATAGACCAAACAACTTCAACTATATTGAGAATATAAACATGGGGGTAGTTAAGATGTTGCTGAGTACAAGTTGCAATGATGTGTTCTGAATGGAAGCTTTAGTGCAAATCTACATATAGTATGAAAAGTAGTTGTTAACAATGTGGCATCAGACTTAGCCAAATTTACAAATAAAAATTAATTATAATTCAAAACTATCAACAAGTCATTTTGACTTATTGCAAATCTGGCTTCCCTTGTTAATAAATCTCGCAACTTAAACAAAGCCCCCAATCTTGGATTAATATTTCTATAAACAGTTTTGATATATAATGTATAAGATAGACAAGGATCTAAAATAAGTCCTAAGTATCTAGATTGAAAAACCTGCTCCATCGTAACACCCTCATAGCTTACAATCTCCAGAGGATTACTCTTGTTTACTCTTTACTTAGAGCCAAAAATCATACTGTTTTCCTCGTATTTAAAAGAAGAGAATAGATATGTAACCACAGTTCAAGTACATAAAAGTAAGCAGTCAAATTTAATTTTATTTCATCCTCTGATGGTGAGCTAGTATAAAATAAGGGTACCTTACTCGACACTTCTATTGATGTAACCCAACTCAAAAGGGTTCCATGTCATCATACCGCAAAATGGCCCATGAACTAAGGGGTTTCCTTGAGGTTCAGTGGGGCATTGGGCAACACCAATATGCTCCCCATAAATTGTGCTATATACATGCATCTTTTAAGCATTCCCTGCACACTTTTTTTTTTATCCCACCATCCTCCCCTTTTCCTCTGGTGGCTTGTATCTCTATTTCTAGGCTTCTTCCCTATTGTAGCTTCAGCCAAGGGGCTTCACTCCCATGGCACCTCTAAGGCTGGAACCCTCCTCAAGAGGGTTCCATGCCATCGTGCCCTGAAAGGGTGGTAGATCCTCTGGAAAGACAGCTTAAAAGACCACACTTATATACAACCATAAACTCTTCCTGGTAGCACAAGCAGTACCATCTTGTGCAAGCACCCTGCATACTTAGTCACATGTTGTACCAGCGAATCATACTATTAAAAATATAATTGTAAATCTATGATGCTGAAAGAAAGAATATAGTACCTGGCATAAGGGAGAGAAGAGGGGGGTGGGGGTCAGATTGGCGAGGAACCATTTTCTTTTTTACAGGTTTTACACAAAAAAACAACATTGAGGGATGGTTCTCTTTATTACAGTTGACATTCTGACATTAGAGATTGGCAACCCAGTGTTGGCTACTATTGGGGACCGAAGTGGATGACCTGGAGGGAGGTTGGCCCAGAGAAGCGGAAACAGGGTGTGCGCCTGGTCTGCTTTATATATATATATATAAAAGTAAACATTGGGAAGGGCTGGCAGGTGACCAGGAGGAAGGAAGAGAAAGAAGTGGTATTGGTGGTGGGCACACTGGCCTGCTTAACAAATGTTGTAGATAGAAAGATAGACAGACAGACAGACTGAAAGACAGACATATTGATGGATAGACAAACATAAAGACCTTAAAGACAGAGAGAGACACAGAGAGATGAGCGGACCACTGACTCACTGCTTCAGGTGAAGCCAGCAGCATGACTCTAGCTGCAGCTTCAGCACTCAAGAAATTCCCACTGTTATCATACAGAGAATGTGGGTTAATAGTTCCTCTTGCTAAGCTGGGCACTCTGGATTTTCGAGTGCCCAGAAAAGTTATTTTATTATTATAAAAAGCAAACATCAGAATCTAGTTAAACCTGCAGAACTCGCCTAGCTAGGTTAACGGTTGTTTTTTTAAATTACACCATTTTATGAAGTTTCCATGTTTTGTAGATTAAGGGGAAAACAAGATGGTGACTATCATAGCACAAAAAGTCATTCTGTGAGAAAGTACTTACAATCAAACAGTCGGCAGCAGGGACTCCATCCAAAGAAATGTTCCAGATCAAAAGTAAAGCAAGATATCCAACAGATGTGATAAAAGTTCCTTTATTTGTTTAAAAACATCCAATTGCTGAAAAACTGAAACACGAAATAGATCCAAACAGACCACCACCAGGCCTCCCTACAAACAGAGTCTTGCCCCATCAAACATTTTCATGTGAGAGGCACTTTCTCAAGACTGGTGAGATCAGAAAGTGCAGTGCATTATAAAGAAGATAAATTTAAAGTGACTGTGCATACTTTAAAGTGCTAATTTATACTGCAAACATATGTAATGTAATAGAGCTAGTGCAGAAGTATCCCAGGCAAGAAAAGGTGCAAGATGCTAAAGATAAATATTTATTGTAAGCACCAGATGTGCTGCATATGTGCAAAAGTGTGCAAAACAATAGCTTATAAAAGAACTTAAAAATGGTGGATAAATGGAAGAATAGCATATTCAGATAGCATATAGCATATAACCAAATATGAATTGAGATTAATATTGGAGTGAAAAGATAATGAATAAATCTTGCAAGCTGAATGATCAAATTGTGAAAGAGGATACAGACTCATAAACATATAACATATTTTTTTCTATTTTAAAAAAGCTACATCAACTTGGTTTGTTGTCACCTGTTTGTTGTTGCTAAGTAGCAGATGTTTTTGCATTGTGCTCTGATTCTGTGACAGAATCTGTATTAGTAAAGCTAGATTATTGTGATTGTAGTTACCTTTGATGGTAAGGATAAAGAGGTGAGATAGAAGTGATGTATTTTCAAATATTATAGAGGAACAGTGGCAGGATTTTAGGACAGTAAACTAATAAAAGGGAACTAGGAGAGCTTCAGTAGCAGACAAGTAGTGGAATAGCAGTATAATTGCAGTATAATGTGGGGAGTGGTGCAATGCAGTGGCTGTGGGGCAGCCATATTCAGGCAGATCTTCTGGACACTGAGGTGCTGCCCTATCTGCATGCATCTTTCTGGACTGCGGGATGAGGTAGCCAGACTCAGAGCGGAAGTAAACTGGGTCAGGAGTACCATCACCCCTATCCAGAGACCACTCAGTCCAATGCAGCTGCCTCAAAGGATGCAGAGAATGAGGAGTACTTGGATGACAGTGGGCTCAGGGAGGGTTAGACCAGTCAGGCAGAGGCACATCCCAGATCCTATTCCACTCAAGAACTCATATGCCACACTGCCAAACAGGGACAACCAAATAGAGGTACCCAGAGAAATGGAAGGAAAGGATGTGGAGGTTAGCCAAGTGCAAAAGATGGAGATTAGCGCCCAGGAGGTGGATAGGCAGAATAGGGGCAAAATTCAGCAGAAGGGCAGACAGCAAGGTGAACCAGAGATAAAGGACAACCAAGGAAGGGGCTGGAGTAGAACAGCGAAACAGTCTAGGGAGGTCAAATCATGGAAAGTCATGTGTGCAAATGCCAGGAGCCTTAGCAACAAGATGGAAGATCTGGAGGCTGTCATGGTGCAGTCAGACCTGGACATTGTGGCCATCACTGAAACCTGGTGTAATGATAACCACGACTGGGAGATGGCCATACCTGGCTACAACATATTCAGAAGAGACAGGGCAGGCAGGAAGGGAGGAGGAGTGGCACTGTATGTGAAAAATGACATAAGGGCCACAGAGATCCAGGAGGAACAAAATGGGGGAGAGATTCTGTGGGTTAAGCTGGAAAAGAAAATGGGGCCAGCCATCTGCACAGGTGTGGTCTATAGACCACCAGCCCAGGAGGAAGAAACAGATAGGGATGGCAGACAAGGGTGAGGTAGTACTGGTTGGAGACTTCAATATTCCAGACGTGGACTGGAGCATCCCAGCAGCAGCATCAACTAGGAGCAGATTTATCCTGGACTCCTTCAAGGTGCCTTCCTCAAGCAACTGGTCATGGAACCAACTCGGCAGAAGGCAATACTGGACCTTGTGCTCACAAACAGGGACAGTGTGATGGGGTAAGAGTGGGGAGCACCTGGGGAACAGTGACACCAGTCACTGTGGTTTGAAATCACAGAAAGAGCAGAACCAAACCACACAAAAACACGATCCTGGATTTTAGGGGGCAAACTTTGAGAAAATGGGAGATACTTGAAAGAGGCATTAAGGGAATGGGGCAGGAATCAGGGGTTAAGGAACAGTGGGAAGTATTTAAAATGGGGATTACAAGAGCAACAGAATTATGTATTAAGCAGGTTAGCAAGAGGAAAAGGAAGAGAGACCATTATGGTTTTCCAAAGAGGTAGCAAAGAAAGTGAAAGTAAAAGATTGCATTCAGGCAATACAAAAGACACAGGCAGAAGGGGATGGGAGAAGTACCAGGAGAAGCAAAGGGAGGCAGGGAGGTCAGTAAGGGAAGCCAAAGCTCAGACAGAAGAACACATTGCAAAATCAGTGGGTAGAGGACAAAACCTTTACAGATACATAAGTGAAAAAGAAAGGCAAAGAGAGGGATAGTGAGACTGAAGGGGAGGATGGGGCTGTGTGGAGGATCACAACAGTAAAGCTGACATATTGAACAGGTATTTCTGCTCAGTCTTTACTGAGGAAGAGAGGGTAATGGGTCTGAATGGAGTACAAGAGGTGAGAATGGTGCAGAAATGGACACAAGTCCCTTTACAGAAAGGGTCCTGAAGGAACTGGAAGTAATAAGAGTTGATAAAGCAATGGGGCCAGATGAAGTGCACCCAGGGTCCTTAAAGAACTAAGAGAGGTGGTGGCTGAACCTCTTGCTATCCTGTTTAGCCGATCACTAGAAACAGGGAGGTACCCAAAGACTGGAGGATAGCAGATGTAGTCCCTTATACAAAAGTGGGAACAAAGAGGAAGCGGGAACTACAGACCAGTCAGCCTCACCGGTAGTGGGGAAGATCATGGAAGCACTACTGAAGGAGAGATTGGTGGAACATCTGGTTGTCAATGGACTACAGGACCCAAGGCAGCATGGTTTCACCAGGGAAGGTCATGTCAGACCAACCTCATTGAATTTTGACTGGGTGACTAGGAGGTGGATCAGGAGGGCAGTGGACATGGCCTATCTGGACTTCAGCAAGGCCTTTGACACTATGCCACATAGAAGACTATTGCACAAACTGGGAATATGGGTGTGGGCAGGACAGTAGTGCGGTGGGTAGGTAACTGGCTGGGCAACAGGACACAGAGGGTGGTGGTAAATGGCTGTCACTCCACAGAGGAAGAGTGACCAGTGGGGTACCACAGAGATCAGTGCTGGGACCGGTACTATTCAATATCTTCATCAGTGACATTGCTAGGGACCTAGAAGGCAGAATTTCACTGTTCGCTGATGACACAAAGCTCTGTAACAGAGTAGACACGCCTGAGGGTGTAGACAGAATGAGAAGGGACCTGCAGAAACTTGAAGAATGGTCAGGGTTTGGCAGCTGAAATTCAATGCAAGGAAGTGCAAGATAATGCATATGGGGCACAAAACCCTGGCACAATATATCAGTTGGGGGTGAGGATATAGCATGCACCAAGCATGAAAGGGATCTTGGAGTTATCATCTCTGATGACCTCAAGGCAGGAAACAGTGTGACAAGGCAGCAGGTAAAGCAAATAGGATGCTGGGATGCATAGGCAGGGCATCACCAGCAGGAAAAGGAGGTCATAATTCCACTATACAAGACACTAGTGAGCCGCACCTGGAGTACACTGTGCAGTTCTGGAGACCTTACCTCGTAAGGACATAGACAGGGTAGAGAAGGTTCAGAGGAGGGCAACAAAGATGGTGCATGGATTGCATCCAAGTCCTATGAGGACAGGTTGAAGGCACTGAACATGTACTCCTGGAGGAGAGGAGGAGAGGGATATGATAGAGACATACAAGTATCTTACAGGGAGGAACAGGGTGCAGGAATGCACTATTTTAAGTGAAAAGATGTTCCAGGACTAGGGGCATGGGATGAAGTTGGAGGAGAACAATTCAGAGGAAACGTGAGGAAGAATTTCTTCACAGAACGGTGGTGGACAAGTGGAACACCCTGCCAGAGGAAGTGGTGGGGTGAAACAATCACAGGATTTAAGAATGCATGGGATAGACAAAAGGAATTCTGGAGGTCAGGGGTAGGTGCAACAGACCTCCTGGAAAACATAAACTGAACTTACAAACTTAAATGGGCAGACTTGTGGGCCATAGGCCCTATCTGCGACACTGTCTATGTATCTACGTATGAAATAAAATGCAACTTTCAAGTCCATATGAATCTAATGAGTTATGTATAGGAAGATACTTAACTGACTGTCTATACATTTCACAGTATTTTACAAGAGGATAAATAAATCAAGTTGTATAAAAATAACTATTGGGGAAAATATATCAATATATCAATATCAAAATGCAAAATTTAATTGACTAATTAGAAGTACGCATATTACACCTGGAGCACATACACATTAGTCAGACCATATTCATAAATAAAGGGGCCAGCTGAAAATGTTCACTCAAGCCTGGCCACTCATAAACTTTAAAGTAAATTTCAGTATGTTTCTCTGGCCAAGGTTTTGGATCCAGGTCACCACCGTAATGCACAAAGTAACTGTTTCAATGCCTTGAAGATAAAACAATGATTGGAACCATGGTTTTCACAATGTTGTGCCAGTGCACTTACAGTGTACAGCTTTTACATGCTCTGAACATGCTGTCCAATCCAATGCTGTGAAAACAAGTGGTGAGAAACCCCAAACTGTCCTGTGATACTGAATTTTGGTGTTGTATCAGAACGTTATTCTAAAAATCCTATTGAATATGCTCAGAACAGAAAGAAAAATTGAATCTTTAAAACTTGGGAACCATTTAATATTTCTTAACAAACTCTTTCAAAGGCACTACCTTGGTATAGTATGCTTCTACCCTGAAACTTTCAGAAAAAAATTTCATTATGTGTAGGCTGCACATGAGAGCAAACACAATTCCCATGTTAAGTATAGGGAAAAAAATTAGATGTCAACAGGAAAATGACATATGCTGATCTCAGAGACTCCCAGAGCAGTAGCATGTCATTTGAGCAATGTGTTAGAATATTAGAGATAGGGGGAGTCTGGGGGGGCACAGCCCCCCGGGGAGCAGAGAGGTGTACCCCCCCCCCACATAACTATCAGCAGTTACCATCAGGATGCCACAGTTCCATGTATGCTATCAGTACATGGAATTGTTATGAAGTTGTGTTGTCTGGACATGCTAGAACAAATAATGTTGTGGAGGAGTGGCACCACCGGGGCAACACTCATATCGGTGTGTGCCACCCCACAATTTGGAGGTTCCTAGAGTGTATTCAAGAGGAACAATGCATGGCAGACATTAGGATGGCACAGATTATGTCTGGCTGTGCTGCAACATCCACTCAGAGGCACTATCTTGATCTGATGGAGTGCATTCTTCAGGTCATAGGGGAGTATGCGAGTTGCCCATTCATGGATTATCTATTTGGTCTTGCATTAAACTTTCTCCCTTGTCCAGTTAGCGATATCAGGAATTGGCTGCCCCTGTGCTAGCCAAGCTCAGAAACTTGATCCCACTCAGTTGAAAAAAGTGGAGTTCCAGCAGTACATAAAATGCCAAATCAGAAACTTCCTGAATAATAATCCACCTGACACCATATCTGCATTGATGTTAAGCCCTAAAAATGATGCTGTGGGGAGCTATCATCAACTATGCCTCACATAAAAAACAAACTCTTGTCAGAGCCGATACAGCTGCATACAGCCGCTCATGGAGTTCCAGGAGCTGAGCCAGAGCTCCACAAAGACTGAGATCATGGCACAAAATAGCGCTATGTTCAAGATGTTCACTGTACTTTTGTGCATGCGCAGTTCTTCACACATGTGCAGTGAAGCATGGTGGCCATCTTGGCTACGGCGGCAGTTGCTGCACTGTGCTCTGCATGCATGCCTGGAACAGATTCTTGAAATGAAAGAGAAAATAGTGCAACTGGGGGCAGCTGACTGCTCCGTAGAAGGGAGCTACGTCTATGGCGGGAAGGGGAGGGGAGGATGAGACATCACACAGCACCAATGATGTGAGCTGTGTGGACAACACAGCACAGCACTGCAGAAGAAGACAGGGACCATTTCCAATCACGGTCCCCTCTCCCTTTCTTACAGTGATCACAAAATGCCTGCAGGGCTCTGCCCATGCAGCTGTAAAAAAGGATACTCATTATGTTACACAACTAGAAGATAAGATCTCAAAGGCTGAAAAGCAGCACATGGATCATCCCTCTTCAGAGGGTTAGAATGTGCTGCAGAGACTCAAGTGGGAACTTAACACAGCTGCAACACAAAAATATAGAGACTTATTATTCAAGCAGACAGGTAATTATTTTGAGGGAGATGTGGGTGGAAGGTTGTTTGAAGGTTGTTTGCCTGGCAACTACACAGTAGGCAAGGTGCTAAAAATTTAGCCCAAATACAGGACAGTGGGGGTAACATACATTAAGGGGGGACTTCATCTGCATACTATAAAAATGTAAATACTTCAGAAGTCTCTCCATCAGAACATCAAATGATGAATTTTTTCAGTAAAGCCCAGCTACAAAAAAACTGATGAGCAAGACAAAAAAGCATTGGATGAGCAGGTGATCTGGGAAGACATTCAGGGGGAGATTAAGTACCTAAAGGGAGGGAAAGCTCCAGGCCCCGATGGATACCCAATTGAGTTTTACGAAACCTTTTGTCAAGAATTGCAGGCCCCACTGCAGGACACGATTACTGAATCTTTAGCACAGCGATCCATACCTTCTTCCATGTGCTCTGCTACAATCACAGTACTCCCAACTCAAGATAAAGACCCAAAGTTTTGAACTTTCTATTGTCCCATATCCCTCATAATGGCAGACTACAAAATTCTGGCCTGTCTGCTAGCCAGCAGGCTTGAAAAGGTACCTCCTTCTATAATACTGGTTTTGTTAAGGGCAGGCAGAGGAAATTAAATGTGCTGCATATCATGAATGTGGTCTGGTGATGGTAGAGGAGGAACACCAAGGGGAACCCAGGAATATTGGCTCTGGATGCAGACAATGCATTTGGCTGGGTCAAGTTGGGGTACTTATTTGAAACCTTGCGTAGGTTTGGAATAGGTGAAAATATGATGAGATGGATTGGGGCATCGTATAAACAACACTCAGCCCAGATTCCTGTGAATGGGATCTTCACAGGTCCCTTTTATTGACTCAAGGAACTAGACAGGGCTGCTTTCTCCCGTATGTGATGTCTGTGTATGTCCCTGGAGCCTTTGGATGCTGTTCTTAGAAGAAAGGTGTATTAGAGGTATCACTGCTGGGGATGGCATCACAAACTAGCCTTATTTGCAGATGATTTGTTGCTCTTATTTGCAGGCTCCACAGGGAAGCATATCAGTACTAAACAGCATATTATTAAACTATGGAAGCCTTGTGGGCCATAAGATTAACTCAGTCAGTCACCCCTTGCTCCTACGTCAATTTGGGTCACTTGGTGCCTCTCTTTCCATCATAGACTGGTTCTCCAGCTATCTACTTAACCACACACAGTCAGTCTCTTGTCTTAAAGTTCATTCTCCCTCAGCCCCACTTCCCTCTGGAGTCCTGCAAGGGTCCATACGTGGGCCCCTACTCTTTTCACTATTCATAAACAATCTTCCTATGGTTCCCACCTACTGTCACTCCTTATATATGTGGATGTCATGGTTCTCTATACCTCCTCCAACTCAGTCATTGAAATTAACTCTCTCCTCTCCTCTGATCTGCATGAAATCCAAACCTGGCTCTCAATCCATTGGTTGGTGTTAAATGTGGCCAAGACACAGGCTATGATCTTTGGGACCCAAAGGAAATTAGGTTCCATGACTACATCTCTTCAGTTTTCCAGCCTTGACAGCTCCCTTGTTGATATAGCCCAAATGTTCAAATATTTTGGGGTCTATATTGATCCGTCTCTTAACTTCTCCCATCATGTCATTGCAGCCTGTAAGTCTGTCAACATTAAAATTGGTGTGGCTTACCGGGTCCAATAATCCCTGACTCCTGCCACCAGGATCCCCCTCACCCAAGGCCTCCTGCTCTCTGTCCTTTGCTGTGCACTACCTGTCTTTGCCTGGGTACATGCTAATGTCCTTCATAAGTGGGATGTTGCATACAATAATGTCTGTAGATTTAGTTCAATGACTCCTCACCTAAAACACCACTATACACTATACACTGTACTCTGATCTCCGATGGTTATCGCCCTCTTCCCATCGATCATATTCCCTAGGCTGCCTCACTGACAACATAATTCATTCTTCTCTCCCCTCTGATCTAGCAGCCTTGCTCCTCCCTTGTGACTGTCCTCGGCCCCTTTAGTCCTCATGTCTAGCACTGCTCTTTGTCCCTAAATGCTGCACCAGAATGGCTGAACTTGCCTTCCCCTACTTTGCCTCTGAAGTCTGGAACTCCCTTCCACCTGATCTAAGATATATCAAAACCCACCTTGCATTTAAAAAAGCTATTTTCAATTACCATGCATCCCTTGATACATGTAACTGAACTCAGCTTCGTGCTTTGTCCTATAGATCCTGCCTCACACTTCTCTCCAGACCTGGTCTGCCTCATCTACTTCCCGTCTCTTCCTGAGCTGTGGATATGCACTTAGGACACTTGTTTCTGTTTATGTCTATGCCTCCTTGCTGTCCCACTAATGTCACCACTCTTGCTTGCCTTTCTATACCTTACTGTTCCAACCATGCCTACTGTTTGGTTCATTCTTCTTGGTTACCTAGCATATAGAATATTGTACTACTGTCAGTTAGGTTCTGACTTACCTTGTACACCTGTTTTGCTGTTGTATATATTATGCACAGCAATCTCACAACTGTCGTGTATATGTAACTGCACCTCTATATGCTGCTGTTATCTCCGTATGTACTTGTTCCTATGTAGTTAGATGCTGTTATCTTGTATGTACTGCCATGTACTGGTTGACTTGTACTCTCCCAGGTCATATGTGAAAACAGGCAGCTTTGCTTAGTATGCTTACCCAGTAACCAAAAGCTAATAAATAAATAAACTAGTCAAAAATTGAGGTACTGGTGTTAAGCCAAGGCAAGGATAATTATTTTAAGTTATCCCCCCCTTAATTTAAAAAGTGTTAGGGTACTAAAATACCTAGGAATCATGATCCCTAAAAGCTTGTCAAAGTTATACAAAGAGAATTATATTCATTTGATAAACAATGTGAAAGGAGACTGTGAGTAATGGGAGAGCTTTTCTATCAGCTTGATTGGCATGGTCAATACCATTAAAATGAACCTTTTACCCAGGTGTTTATATTTATTCCAGAATCTTCCCATGAGTGTCCCTGAGTGCTTCTTTCTGCAGTTGAACAGCATAACAAATCAATCCTTGTGGTCTTGTAAAGCAACTTGAATAAAAAGAACAGTTTTGCAAATGCCTTTGAAGGGGGAGGGGTAGCACTACTCAACTTCAAGTATTGCTACTGGGCTGCTCAATTGGCTTACTGGGAACAATCTGCAACAAATCGAGCACCAGCTTGAAGAAATATGGAAGAGGAGTCCATTCTGGGGGTCTACTTCAGGGGGTCCTGTCTCCTTCTTACAGCATGCTCCCCCCTCTAGATGTAAGAACCCCTTGACCTATACTTTAGTTACTTTAGTGACGCTATGGGTGGGGGTACATAAACATATTAGCCATCCAAAAGGAGTACCACTTAGCACTGCAATTCACTTGGGATTCAGGGGGTAAAAGGGCTACAATGTGTTCCTCCATCAGGCCCTTTTAAGATGGTGAAAGACTGGCCAGGAGTCAATAGAGGCATTATATTGTGGAGGCAAGATTAAATCATTCATGGAAATAACAGCAATATGGAGTACAGGCAGGGGACTTTTTTGCATACTTAAGAATTAGACAATTTGCAATGAACCAGAATCTGATGCTTTCCCCACTGAGGAAGCTATATGTAGTCCCAGCCAAGCAGCCTGCTTTTGTCCACTCTGTATAAGTTTTTTCTGAGCCCTCCGATAATTTGAGTTAGACCTGCTTGGAAAAAATATCTTGATTTACTGCTGGATGAGGCTACCTGGCTAGAAGCTATTAAACATGTGCATAGCTGCTCTCTCTCCAATAAACTGCACAGAGTCCAACTTAAATTGTTTACATAGGACCTACTTAACACCCAGTAAACTGCATAAATTTTCCCCTTCTAGGCAGAACATGTGTCTAAAATGTCAGGTTGCTGAGGAGTTTTTTGCATATAGCTTTCACGTGTGATAAGGTTGCCTTTTGGGGTAGAGATCCATGCCATCACCAGAAAATATTGAGGTCTGACCTCCCAGGTACCCGTTGGAGTATATGCTTGGTGCAGAACCAGCTCCCAACAGAGGAAAAACACAGACTATCTGAAGTGGCTTTAATAAATTCCATAAAAACAGTGACCCAACACTGGGTCAGACAGACCTCTCCTAGTATTGCTCATTGGATGAACAACTTAACATTGTGTATGCACCTTGAGAAGTGTCAGATGATGGCCAATGGACAGGAGTGTCTGTTTTTTTGCAAGATGGCAGCCCCTAATAAAAGCTATAGAGACTGGGATTGGGATCCTTTGACCCTCCATCTCAATTTTTGGTCAAAAGCCTTGTGTTTTATTGGTTCTTTGCTAGAAATGTATCAACAATCTGACCCCGAATGGTGGCCTTAAAGGCCTCCCATAATGTGGAGTTGGAAACCTCCCCATTATCATTATTCTGCCACTTTTCTTCCACTTCTGGCCCAACCAATCCTGGAACTGCTTGTCATCCAATAATAAAGTGTCTAGCCTCCGACTGTTGGGTTGGGTCTGTTCTATCCCCTGATCAAGTGCCAGCTCAAGAGGAGCATGATCCGATATGATAATGGGGTGTGAATGAATTTTGGAGACGTCCCATAGGCCGAGTTCGACACCAGCCAAAAGTCAATTCTGCTGGAAGTGCCATGGATTTGTGAGAAACATGTGAAGTCTCACACCCCCAAGTGTTTCATTCTGCAGGCTTCCAACAAGTTGCGTTTCTCTATGAGGCAGAGTTTTTGCAGCCTGTTTATGTGGTTCTGGGCATCCACTGCTTCTATCTATAGGGGTGTTCAAGGTGCGGTTGAAGCACCCCCATTATAACCGGGACCCTGCTCAGATTAAAGTCTGTGAACCACTGGTTGAGATCATGGAAAAAGTGTGGGCAATCCTGGTTAAGGGCATATAGGTTTACCAGAATAAGTGGGCCCTCTGGTGTGGTGAATTCTGCCATGATCCGTCTGCCCTCTGTGTTGGCTTTGTGGAGCACTACCTTCCATCCCAGAGTTTTATGGAAGAGTAGTGACACCCCACTTTTGTGGGAGGGTGCAGAACTGTGGATCTTGTCACCCATCCAGCACTGACATAATTTCTTAGCTTACCCAGTGGAGAGTTTAGTCTCTTGAAGGAATGTTATTTGAGGGCTCAGTTTATTTTAAATGCAGCAGAACTTTTTTTGCTTGATGGGAGAATTCAGCCCCCTAACATTCCAAGACACCAGTTTAGTCTCCATCGGGGGGGAGTCTAATTATGGATTGCCTAAAATGAGGTGGAACTCTCCAACCAGCTATCCTCCACCACTGGGAGCTGGAACCCCATGCCCGGATCTCCTCCCCCCCTCCCGCCACCCCCCCCATCCCTCCAAGAATACATATATTGCCTGTACACATAAAAAAAAGAACATATATATCGGCATTAAGTAACTGTAAACAGATAAAGAGTCCCAACAGAGGACAGAACCAAAGTAGTATGATGTCTGGTTTACCCCACCCTCCCCTAGTACTGAGTAGCCCTGTCCTCCAGACAGACCATAACCAGGTGTCATTAGCTCTGGGAGGGACATACCACCCAGAACTATAACCCAAACAAACAGTGTCATTTTCAAGGATACCACACCCACCCCACTCTCCTCTCCTCCCAGAATCCCATGTTTGTGACAGGCATCTGCATACATTATTGGCTGACCAGCAGCCCAGATAACTGTGGGAGATTACTGAGGGTGCACGTCCTGGTTGGGGCATGAAAGCTCCAGTCTTCCGAAGAAATACTTTCATGGCCCCTACCCTGATGTGCCTAGACCCATTCTGCAGCTTCTCAAACGTGAGTCTTGAATTTGCTCAGGTGAGCCAACCAGGGAGGGGCCCACTTGGGCCACATCTGGGGCCACCTTTACGAGTGTTTACATGATCCAAGTGATCGAGCCTGTGGCGGGGGAGTGCATGTGCAGCCTGGAAGTCAGACCAGTGGTGGACTCAGTAGGCAGGGCCACGTGTTTTCTGCGATTCTGAGGTTGCAGCAGTGGCTGCAGAAATCAGTGCTGACTGCAGAAATCAATGCTTGCCACAGAAATCAGGAAAACCAGCCACACAGCTGCAGAAATGCTAGCTATGCTATCGATCACACAAGGCAAGAGCACAGCTACTGATATGTTAAGTATGCCATAACATACATGCTCATTAGATTGGAAGCAAACTGATGCCATCTCCTACAAAACTGAAAAGCTAATGGCCGCATGGCATCTTGACTTGTGCTGGCTGATTACATAACTCCATCCAGCCAGTATTGTGGGACAGGGAGACTGCAGCAAGAGTAGCAGAGCTTGATTAGGTCCACAGCACCTCTCCTGACAAAACAATTTCCCCTTTCCCCTGCCACCTCCTCCCTTACCTCACCCTCTTTCTCTTATCCCACTGACCCCCTCTTTCTGGACTGTCCAGGCCCTCTGGTCCCCACTGTCCCTTAGCTTCTTCCCCTTCATCTGCCCTCTTTTCTCCTCTTTAACCCTTCTCCCACCTTAACCTGCCCTCCCTATTACCGTATGACAAGGCCTCTGGCTGTCATATTTTCTTTTCTTCTCTGTCTGGACTCTGCCTCTCATCTCCTTACCCTTCCTTACTCTTCCCTTCCCCACACCTCTGATTAGCAATGTTGCCTCAAATGTACCTCATGGTTTTCTATGCTTGCTTGTAATCTTGAGTGTGTAGCACTGTTCCCACTTAGTTACCAGTTGACTTGCTGTGCTCATGATACCATGAATGTTGTCTAGACCTCCCTACCTTATTGTAACCCTTTTCTTTGACGTGGAACCTTTGTAATGAGCTGTCCCAAGCTCAAAGGTATAGTTCTGCCTAAAAAAAGTATTTCTACCCAGCGTAAAGCTTGGTCCACCCAGTATGCCTTCTCTCCCAAGCAAAGCCCCATTCTTCCTTTTTCCAGTTCTGTGGCAGTTTCTGGTACCCTAAGTAAATCCTTTTCTCCACGTAGAGTGTGCCTACTCTCCCCATAGTGTAGTTCTGCCTAAAAAAATCATTCTGCCCTGAGTAAAACCCAGTTCTGTGGCAGTTTCTGGTACCCCAGGTAAATCCTTTTCTCCACATAGAGTGTAGTTCTGCCTGAAGCAGCTGCTCTCTGTCCCAGTCCTGATATCCCCGATTGATCTTATAGAATTTGACCGACCCATTGTTCTGCTGCCCGGCTAGCTGTCAAGCTATAGAGCCCTCTGCTCTGCTTGTGATAAACTGTTCCTTTGTGAAAATCCTCCTATGCTGCACTTGAAGTTTAAAATATTATGCATAGTTTTGTTAAAATATTGGTGCTTATTTTTATGCTAATTATGTGCTTTTATTGTGAGTGCATTTAAATGTCAAAGGTAAAATCAGATGCATATTGTATCATAACATTTCTTGTGATTTTAAGTGCCTGTTTTTATGCTCATGATGCTTTGTGCTCATGATGTGCTTTTAATGTGAGTGAGAAAATTGCTTTTTAAATGCCAAAGGTATCATAACATTTCCTGTGATTTTTGTTACTGAAATGTATATGAAACAAAGTAATGTACGTGTACCTATATGTTTTGCACTGTATTTAAAGAGTGAATCTTTTTACAATAATCAATCTTTGGGGAAAAAATCATAATGTGGTCAATGTCTGGTTACTACATAGATTTTTATTACTTAAATAATTGAGCTAACACAAATGCTTACGGATTAATCAGGTCTGACTGTATTTGTAATCCGAGATTTAAATAAATAAATTACTGCTGTGTAGGTGTAGTTGTGGCTAGCTCAGCCATGTTAATTTTTCATTGTGAGGCTGCTCATGGTGCACACTGAATTATTGGAAGATAAATTTGGAAGGCTGAACCGGAAGCTGAGCAGTAATCAAGAAGTGAGAAGATTCAGTGGTGCCTGTGGAGGTGGAATCAATGTTGGTGTGGTGACAGGTATTGGAGGAAGAGCTGATTGCAGAAACATAGGACTGGCAGCAGACTGAGCAGAAGTCTCAGTCCCCACTAGTGGACATTGATCACAGTTTTGATTTGTGGGCCGCAGAGCTGTACCTGCAAGTGTGAGAGAAATTTTTTGGCAGATTTGAACCTTTAGCCTAAGTGGTGGTCCTCAAGCTCAGTTCTTAAGGAGGGTCAAGTTGCCCAGCTGCAGCAGAATTGGGGACCAGGGTATACTAGAACTGGAGCAAGTATGGAAAAAAATCGTAATGAAGAGTTTGATTGCTGCTATACATAAGTGAAATGAGGGGCACTGACTGAAGAACACCAGAACCCCCCCAAGTTGTGAGGAGAAGAGAACATGCTAACAAAGGTTACTCCAGCTTAATAAGAATGACTTGCTTGCATTTTTTAGTGTGTTCCCCAAAAGAAAAATGAGGAATCAACAAATCCTACAGACACTGCAAGTAGCAACCTCCTTCACTGTTGTAGGAAGACAAGTCCCCCCCCACCCCACACGCAGATTTGCACACTGCACTCAACATGTTTGTTGCAAAGCAACTGGGGTATTCCTTGTTTAAAAAATAATAATCTAAAAGAACGGTGATCAAAATCAGAAAAAATGGCTTTCAAGATGGAGTCTTTCTTTATACAGTATCTGCTAACTGTAGATATAAACCTGAAGAAATCCAAGCAGGTTTTGCATTCTGTGTAGTTTGTTAAGTGTGCATGTACTCCTCTGATTATAACTGAGGAGAACAGCAAAGGCCACCAAGGTCCAGAAAAAGAACAGATGAGCTTTCAAATTCAGGGTGGAGGAAAATTCATTAAAAGAGAACAAAGAGAACACTGATGCCCATAGCGGCACCAGGCTTGAGTTATTGCAGTTTAATATTTGTGATAAGAAGACTATATACTGTTAAATGGACTGCTGTTCCACTTTCAGCACAACAGAGTGGTTACATGAAGGCAGTCAAAGGGTTAACTAAGACTTAATCCCTTTGAAGGTATGCTGTTTAACCACAATTTATCTGCCACAGAATGTCCGCAGAATCAGCAGTTGTTCTGCTGCAGAAAGTATACGGTCCTGCCGCAGAATGTAGATCCCTTTTGCCACAGTAAACAATGGGCCCTGTCAATAGGCTTTCAAACTAGCTTAGGAGTCCCCACAACAATGATAGACCACAGGGGGCCCACTGTCTTGCACCATCCCCGGTTTACAGGTGTATTTCTGGTTCCATAACCTTGTTGGCCCACTGGTCTGGCCCTGGAGACCAGACATGATCATATCTTGTGAGGGCCAATCATGTGCTAACTGTATGGCTGGTGAAATGCTTACAGATCTGTGGGGGTTGTGGCCCCGCTTTCAAGTCATAAGGAGAATTAAACCAAAATGGCAACAGGTGAACTCCCCCTGCAAGGGAGAGGGAGGTTGGGTTATATTTACTTGTCCTGAGCTCAGGGATTTATTAACTCCCCTCCTCCCCATTAGGACAGCATAACCTGAGTCAAGTCATATGGAGTCCAAGAAATTCCATGTAGCACTGGATTAGTGCATCATCAACCCTCCTTCACCGAGTCGGGTGGAGGTAAGGGTGAGGCCCCAATCAGTTGCAGTGGAGCCTCCTGATGGTCGGTCTGTGGCAGGCCTTGTGGTGCAGCATCCTCCACCTCATCAGCCCAGGAGTGGGCCCGCTCCATGGGTAGCTCCATCGGCAGGGCTGCAGAACACCTAGGAGGCAGAGGAGTTTTCTAAATCAGGGCTCATGCTGCAGCTCTTAGATCTGAGCCTGGGGTGGTTATCTATGTGGGGCCCCCTCCTCCCGCTACCTTCTTCTACTACTTCTCTTACCTTTCGGAGTGCCGGTGGAGAGATCTTGCCTGGGTCATGAGCCTCTAGGAGGAGATGCGGGTGCTAGAGTTTTTTATATTTTAAATTATTTTTGTGGAAATTATTGTTCCACCATAAAAACTAGTTCTGTGTTGCTAGGGAGTCCCTGCCTGGTACTGTAAATGGTGCTGCATGGTGGAGCCAACCAGTGTTGGCATGAGTGCTTGCTGACACACTTCCTGAGAGTAATTTAATCAGGGAAACTTACTAGCTGGCATTTCTGATTTTGTTCTCTCTGCCTATGGCCACCCCCCCCCCGGAAACTGCAGAAGGTCCGAGGTCAGAAGGCATGGAGTGGTAAGTGATGTTGTAGTGAGCAACTCTGAACAGATAAATGGAGCTTGAGTGGAGATCAGTGGTATTTATTTATCTGATTCCTAAGTTTGACATGGAAAGTCATTTTTTCAGCACTCTGCCTCTCTCTGGAACACTTGAGAGGGTCAGAGGTTAGAGGGTAGTGAGCAATCAGTGTTGTTGGCATGAAGTCATCTGAAGGAGTAAAGGGAGCTGGCACACAGTTCTGTGACACTAGCTGTGAAGTGTTGCTGGTGCTGTGAGTGTGCCATCGCTATTACAGTATTTGTTGAAAAGTTTCACCTGGAAAGATGTGGTAACATGTCAGACTGGTACAGGAATTGGCAAGGGAGTCAGAATGAAATGAAATGTTCAGGTCGGAGCCAGTACAGGAATAAGGGCTGACCGCATGAGCAAGGTGTTGCAGGAGCCAGTATAGAGCAGTGGGAAGGAAGGACTGTTTCCTTTTACAGTTTGAACCTGGCACAGACTGAGCTTTTAAAGAAAAATGAACGTTAAATCTTTTTTTTTGCAGTTACTTTCTGGTGACCTCACACAGTGGGGGATACAGCCACCCGCTTTCAGAACTGGAGTTTTGTATCTCACTGTTAGTTGCTGACTTGCCATCCTTGTGAGTCATGGTATTGTGGTGCTCACAGTGATTTCAGCGGAAGTTTCTGGTGTGGCTGACTGAGGCTGGCACCTTTTCCCGTTGATATAGCGCAGGATTTACCACAGGTAAAGGTGCCAGTCAGCCAATCAGATTTCAGAATTCTCAGACCCCAGTGTATATTTATTACTGTTAGGGTTTATTGCCCTCATGTGCTCTATCACACAGTCCTTAAACCTTCTCTTTGTCCTCCCAGCACAGAAAACCCTGCATCTGTACAGAATCAAATATATACTATTTCTTGTATCACAGGTAATAGACTACATGTATCCTATACCACTTATTATTATTTGGACCAAAAAACTCATCAGTGTTAACCACTACCTAACAATATTTACAATGTCCACAACATTTGCAACCTGGTTTTGGGGGAAGAAAAATTCTGTCTTTTTTCCTCCTAGTCTGTACACTGTGTACAACCATGTCTTTTACATTTCATGCCCAGCGATAGGTAATTTGCGGAAGTTCAGGCACCGTGTCTCTTAACCTGGGTTCTACTCTTGATATGTCCCAGTTTTTAAAAATTATTTTTTTGGACAGCTTTTGCATCTGTGGAAAAAGCAGTAACAAAATAAATTGTATTTGCTACACCATTTGATCTAGATTTCACTTGTAACAAGGACTCTCTGGAAATGTCCCTCACCTCGTTTTTTGCATTTACAGTGATAGCTGACCCATAACTCTGCTGTTCTAGGCATTGTTCCAACTCATCTGCTGCCCTTTCATAATCTTTCTGTCTGGAACAATTTCTCTTGGTGCACATGAATTGTCCTTTTGGAATGTTCACTATAGAGCAACGGGGGGTAGCAACTGCTAGCCTGCAGTAGTGTGTTTCTATTGGTTCCCTTACAATAGAGGGAGGTGACCAGACTCACATTTTCAGTCAAGGAAATACTTTGGTCTAAAAAAATATTTTTTGTGAACTATACTCAATAGCAAATCTAAATCCAGCATTCTGTAACTCCAAATTTTCTTTGAAAATATGCAGTTCCTCCACTGACCCCTGCCACACCATAATGTAATCATCTATGTACCACCTCCAGAAACTTTTTTTGTCTTTATGGGTTGAGTCAGTGAAAATCACCTTGTCCTCCCAGTAGCCTATTGCTTAATTTGCATAGTTGAGGGGGCAAAATCTGCCCCATTGCTGTCCCACTAGGTTGTAAATAATGAGATCCCCTGAAACAAAAAGTATTGCTTTCAAGGACTACACTTGCCATCTCTAATAACAGTTCTGTGGGAGGGTTTCTTACATTTACATACTAACATACCAGATGCCAGCAGAGTAGGCCTATTGGTCTATTAAGTCTGCTTGTGCTTCAGCACCCTGATTGGGTACCATAGCACTCAATCTGTCTCCTTCCACTGTTAATCCATCACCCAGTCCTGCCCCCCAGGGCAAACCAGACTCTACTTCACCCCTTGCCTATACCTGTCCCACCCTCTCTTGAATCTCTCCACCATAGCTGCCTATACCAGCTCCCAGGGCAGCACATTCCACGGTTCCACCACTCTCTCGGTGAAGTACCTCCTCTTCCCCCCCCAATCCTACCACTCTCAGTCATCCAGCTGTGTCCTCTGATGATTCCACCCTCCTTCAGTCAAAAGATCCTATCTCGGGGCGAGGTCTAGCCACCAAGAAAGATGGCACAATAACTCTATAGCTCTTCTTGGACCTCAGCCCATCCGCGCTTGGATGTAGCGATCCCGTGGAGTCCCCCCTCGAAAACAGAAATTTTATGCACGGGTAATATTCCCCCTTGCTGGGCAGCACGTCTTTTACAGTGGATTATGATTTAGCAGCAGTGTATCATGGCACTGTGACCTGGTGCCACACTAACACACCCTGGCCAAGGCCGCACAGGCCGCATATCTCCACACGCCTCTTTCCTACATGGGAGCCTGAGCTTGATCTTTGGACAGCATCTCCGTTCTCATCTTCCTAGGGATCGGCTACAAGATTGGGAGCCCTCTGCTAGCTACCCAGATAGTATACTGAACTTCAACATACAATCTCCATTGCCAGATCAACACAGACTACAGAAGGATTCACCAGTGGCAGTCAGAGAATCTCTATAGCACATTATTAAGCTCCTGGAAACACTTATAACCAGGGTGGATGATATTAGCTTCTCTCTGTCTGGCACGGCCAAAGATGTCCAACACCTGCAAGACAGAATGAACGTGGTAGAGCAAAGGGCCGAAGCTTGCGAAGCTCAACAAGCACAGGTTTGGAATCGGCTCCAACAACATGAAGAGCATCTTGCTGTAATCTGGGAGAGGGCAGAGGACCATGAAAATCGAAGTCGCAGATACAATCTGCGTATAGTGGGACTACCTGAGGGTACAGAAGGGCCGTCGATGGAGCAATTTCAGAATAAAAATTTGCCTCAGTATATTGGGAGAATGTTGGAATTGACCTATTGAAGTAGAAAGTGCCCACAGGGTCTCTGCCCGCATAAGTAAACACTCTAATACACGAGACCAGTCATGGCATATTTGCAGCGATACACCATGAATGAAAGAATATTTTGTGCAGCTACAGACTTGGGGGAACTTTCCTGGCAAGGTTCTACGATAGCCATATACCAAGATTTTACTCAAGAAATGGCTGCAAAGTGGGGGGAATTTAGAAATATTAAAAGATTTCTTTATCAGCACTACTTTAAATTCAGATTTAAAAATCTTACCAGACTGTGTGTCACTAAGGACGGCCATGAGCTCACGGCAGATCACCCTATGGATGTTAAAAGTTGGATTGCTAAATTTTGGCCAGGCCTCAGGTGCCCAACTACAAATCCCAGGAGGCTTTGGGAGCCCCCTCCAGTGGCTCCTCCTGGTAGGAACCTTTTTTCAACTTATGGTTCCCCTGCAACACATCTGGCAGCCCGACAGGTACCACAGCAACTCGGTCCCCCGTCGAAGCACACACCCCAAATGGAGCATTTTACTAGAGAAGCATCACTTCTTCATCTGCAGACATCCAGCACATCACCTTCTCCCCCTCAATGGGGCTGCCAAACACTTCCTAAGGTCAGGCAGAGATCTCGGAGTGGTCCACACCACTCACCATCCAAATCTACCGCAGCACCACCCCCTGCAAAGGTCTCTAGGGAAGATTTTTCTTCTGCACTGCATTCAAACGAGATCGGATCCCAAGACATGGACACTGTGCAGTTGTCAGACTGGGCTGATATCCTGGAGTCATCCCTAGCTGAGTTGGTGAACACTCTTTCTCCTGTGCGCCCTGGTCTTATCAGTTATGCAGCTGTGGTTATGCAGACAACAAAGGAGCAGGGATGTACCTCTCGGGACCAACCCGAGATGGCTGAAGGACATAATACCCGAATTGCTGGAACACGTTGAGTTAAATGTTCAACAGGACACTGATTATGCATTGATATGCTCCCCCCATATTCTGTTATAGTGAGGGGAGGCATAACTACTGACACACACCCCCAATAAGTGGAAAGGCACAGGACCCATGTATTATACACTGGGACTTCCCCACCCCACCTCTTGTGCTGTTTAGTAGAGAGGGCAGTGGAATATCTGGGCACTTTCAGCCCTCCCTCTGCCTGCTACCTAGGTGCATCCCAAGTCCATTACTTCCGTGTTATGGCCTATAGGCCCTTTCCACTTTCTACTACTGAAATCAAATAAAGAGGCAGAAGACACTGCAGAGCAGGACACTGCGCACAGGAGCTAGCACAACAAAACTCACCCAAATCAGGAACCAAAACTAAACAAGCACAAAGGAAATCCAAAAACTTCGATCATAGGAGACTCCATGATTCGGGAGTTGATACCCATCTCCAGCCAGGGTGATGGTCAGATGTCTCCCAGGTACATCAGCATGGAGAGACACTGACCGCATTGCTAAAATTGTTCACAAGGCAGGAGAAAACATTGATGTCCTAGTACACATAGGGACTAATGATCTCAGCCGGTCAGTTGTGAGACCAAGGAACACCTGACTAGGCTGGGTGACAAAATATCATCTATTTCGTCCGGCATCTCCTTCTCTGAGATCCTGCCAGTCTGGGAGAGGGAGCAGATGGACGGAAGGTCAGAGAAGGGAGATAGGGAGCTAAACACGTGGCTCAGGACTGGTGCCAGGAAAAAGGACACAGATTTGTAGGGAACTGGCAACAGTTCTGGGAGCGAAAGTTCTTTAAATTTGATGGACTGCATCTGACTAAAGAGAGTCAGTGCATTGGGGCAGAAGTTTGACATCTTTGCAGAATATTTAAACTAGCAAATGGGAGAGGGGTGCAGCACCCTATCGTCGAATGGGAAGAACACCCCTCCCCTCAGCTAGTGGTCAAACAGGAGTTCAGCATGTTTGCCGTTCATTTGCATCACCAGGTAAGAAAAAGGTTTGTCTCCCATACGATGCACAGGGTAATGCCAAACTTCACTCAACAACTAACACACAAAATCTGGCCAATGGAAAATCATGTACACAAATGCTCACAGCCTGGGAAATAAGATCCCAGACCTGCAGGCAATAATGTCAGAGGCTAAACTGGACATAGTAGCAATTAGTGAGACTGGTTTACCAGTAACCACACTTGGAGACTTCAGTACCTGGCTGTATTGTTCAGAAGAGAACGAGGTGCAAAAGGGGGAGGAGGGCCCTGTATGTTAATGAAAATATCAAAGCTACAGAAATTCAGAATACACATAAGGAGCCAGAAGAACTGTGGGTCACCCTGGAAACAGGAAATGGGACAGCCATAAGAACTGGGGTTGTCTACAGGCCCCCAGACCAGAGGGAGGACATAGATACATTACTGTTAGAAGATATACAAAACATGACAGCTAAAGGGAGGTTCTGATAATGGGAGACTTCAACATGCCAGACACAGATTGGTCAATACCAGCAGGAGCATCTGCCAGAACTAGACTCATAGTGGATTCCTGCAGGGGGGCCTCAAACAACTGGTACAGCAACCCACAAGAGACAGGGCTATCCTAGATCTAGTACTGACTAACAAAGAAGGGATCACAGATCTCAGGTAGAAGGTCACCTGGGGCCAGTGACCATCACATGATATGGTTCAGTTTGGCTACTACATCTAAATCATCCCATTCCAAGGCAAAAATATGGGACTTCAGAGGAGCTGACTTTGATAAGATGGCCTACAGAGTTAAGCTAGCCCTGGCAAAAAGAAACACAGGTGAGGGGATACAGGCAAAGTGGGCAAGCATTAAGGATGCAATACTTGAAGCAACATCCCATTGTGTTAGACAGAAAAGGAAGTGCAAAAGAAGAAGGAAACCACTTTGGTTCTCAAATACAGTAGCAGAAAAGGTCAGAGCCAAAAGGCTGGCCTTCAGGAAATATAAGGGAACACAGCGGGATGATGATAGGGAGGCATACCAAACTGCCCTAAGGGAAGCAGGTAAGGCAGTAAGGCAGGCAAAGTCCCAAACTGAGGAAACACTAGCACGAACAGTAAAAGAAGGTGACAAGACTTTCTATAGATACATTAGTGAAAGGAGAAAGTCAGAGAGGTATTCAAGCTTAATGGAGAAAAGGAGCATGTGAGGAGGAGGAGGACCCTGTAAAGGCATCTATCCTAAATAGATACTTTTGCTCAGTATTTACTGAAGAGAAGGTAGGACAGGGCCCACAGCTCAGCATCATGGACACAGGGGGAGGAGGTGAGCTACTCCCTTCAGAAAGAAAGGGTCCTACAAGAGCTTGCTAAGCTCAGGGTGGATAAGGCAATGGGACCTGATGGCATACATCCCAGGGTACTTAAGGAGCTAAGGAGGAACTAGCAGAGCCATTAGCAGAATTGTTTAGTGAGTCTCTGAGCACAGGAGAGTCCCAGAAGACTGGAGAAGGACTCATGTGATCCCGCCCCACAAGAGTGGCAGCAGGGAGGAGGCGGGAACTACAGACCGGTCAGTCTTACCTCAGTAGTGGGCAAGATTATGGAGGCACTCCTTAAGGAAAGGATAGTGCAACACCTGGAATCCATAGGGGCACAGGATCCAAGACAGCATGGGTTTACAAGGAAGGTCCTGTCAAACTAATCTCATAGATTTCTTTGACTGGGTAACCAGAGTGGTGGACCAAGGGGAGCAGTTGATGTCGCCTACCTTGACTTCAGCAAAGCTTTTGACACTGTTCCACATAGAAGATTGATAAATAAGCTGGGTAGGCTCAGGGTGGGTCAGAAGTTGGTCAACTGGGTGGCAAACTGGTTGTGGGCAGAAAACAGAGAGTGGTGGTGAATGGTATACAGTCAGAAGAGATGCAAGTCACAAGTGGGGTACCTCAGGGATCAGTCCTGGGGCCAGTCCTCTTCAACATCTTCATTAGTGACCTTGCAGATGGACTAGAGGTAAGGCTTGTCTGTTTGCAGATGACACTAAGATCTGCAACAGAGTAGATGATGCAGATGGGGTGGGCAGAATGAGAAGAGATCTGGATAAACTAGCAGAATGGTCAGAAGAGTGCAACTGGGATTTAATGCAAAGAAGTGCAAAATCATGCACATAGGAAGAGAAACCCTGAAGCCACCTATAGGCTGGGAGGGAGTTGCTAGCAGTCACAAAGGAAGAAAGAGACTTGGGCATCATCATCACTGATGACCTAAAATCATCAAGCAGACCCTAAAGCAGTAGGTAAGGCAAGGGGGGTGTTAGGGTGTATTAGTAGGGGTATCACAAGTCGTAAGAGGGTGGTAATAATCCCTCTGTACAAGACACTGGTTAGGCCCCATCTGGAGTACTGCGTGCAGTATTGGAGGCCACACCTTCACAAGGACATTAACCAAATTGAGGCAGTCCAGAGAAGGGCAACCAAAATGGTGCAGGGACTGCATCTGAAGACATATGAGGACAGATTAACGGAGCTCAATATGTATACCCTTGAGCAAAGGAGGAGAGAGGTGATATGATCGAGGCATTCAAACACCTTAAGGGCATAAACAAGGTGAAAGAGTCTAACATGTTTAAATATAAGAAAAATAGCAGGACAAGAGGACACAGCATGAGATTAGAGGGACGATTGGGGAATGTGAGAAATTCTTTTTCACAGAAAGGGTGGTGGATGCATGGAATGGCTTACCACAAGAAGTGGTAGCTATGAATACAGTGCAGGGCTTCAAACAGGCATGGGATAGGCATAAGGGAGCAATACAAATGACTATGAATAGATAGGTCACTGACAGAGCAAAGGCCGAAGGCACATTTATAAGGTAGAAAAAGAAATGGGCAGACTGGATGGGCCTTGCGGTCCTTATCTGCCGTCAACTTCTATGTTTCTATGTTTCTATGTTACTACCCACCTGGGTTGCAAGGATTTGTACTTGTACTGGCAAGTGGGTTTACCCACTTCCCTTTTTCCTCCCCCATTGCCTCTCTTCCCTCCTTTTTTCTGTTTACCTTCCTTTCCTCCTCTTCATGAGGATCGGGTTGTCTGACCCTTGGGTTTGGGTGGATCCAGGATGAGTTGGTTTACTGTTCTTCATCTTCTTAGGACCCACCCATGAGGTGCCCTGGGGACAGCATAGCTGTAGGGTCTGTATAGGTATTCATATATCTATATAACTCCCTTGTTTGCTTGGACCCCAGACCCCCAGTTTAATTGCTGTAGTGTTTACTTCTGTTAATTTGTTATAGTATCAATATTGGGGCTCTTTGCCCTTTTTGAAGCTAACTTACTACTTTAATATATTGAAGTGTTCTCTCTCTGCTCTTTGTTCCTTTTAGAGCTGTTTTTCACTATACATAACAGGGTACATAGTTCCTCAGTGGCAGGTGATGCTTCCATCTCTCATTGTAATCATAAGGATATTAGTAGTCCTGTTGGTTCTCTGGAGGTTGGTGAGTGTGGAGTTTGGTGGTATTTTCCCTAATCCTGTGGCTGGACACTCTGTAAGTACCTTCAATTATCTACTGTGTGGAAAGATGACTGTTGATACCCACGTTGCACCCAGAGGATATTGATGGATATCCTGGAACGTGAAGGGCCTAAACCACCCAATTAAACACACAAAAGTCTTACAATATCTTAAATCCTTGCAGGCAGTCATTGCCCTTCTCCAGGAAACCCATTTATTGTCTAAATACACTAACTGGTGAAAGAAACTATGGGTAGGGTAAATACTGGCTAGCCCCTCCACTACTAAATCAAAGGGAGTAGCCATTCTCATTCGTCGGGCATCCCCATGGGTAGTTAAGGAGGTCAAGAAGGACGATCATGGTCGATGGGTAGTGGGGAAATCATCTTCCCCTACAACCACTATACTGCTGGGCAACCTCTATGTCCCCAATACTGAGCATACCGACTTCTTCCCCCAGATTAGCCAGGCCATATCAGATCTACGATGGGTCACCGTTACCTGTAGTTATAGGTGGAGACTTTAATGCAGTAGGAGATATATTTTTAGATAAGTCCCACCCAACTACGCATGCTAATCCTAAAGCTAGGCTCTCCCTTCAGGCTATGATAGAGGAATGGGCCTTAGTAGATATGTGGCATAGAGACCACCCCACTGGTAGAGATTTTCCTTTTTATTCTATCCCACATAAATCCCACAGCCATATAGACTTCTGGTTGGCCACCGAATCAGCAGCTTGATCTCTTTCTGATTCCAGTATAGGCTTGATTCTAATATCAGACCATGCTCCGGTATCACTAACGTTCATCCCTTTGGAGCACTGTGCACAGGGAACTCACTGGCATTGCAATCCCCTCTTATTCCAAGACCCGGATTTCCATCCTTATATAATAAAGTCGGCCAGAGATTAGTTTGCACTCAATGTAGATTGTGGGGTACCCCCAGACACGAGTCTGGGAAGCGTTCAAGGCAGTGTTGAGGGGCACATCATTGCCTTCTCGCAGCGTGGGACAGCAGACATAGGGCAACATTGTCCCAACTTCAAGCAGACTTGATGACCCTGGAAGGTTGTTTCAAATCCATCCTCTGGACGGCCCTGACAGTGAGCTACACTGGCAAATAATTGCCTTGAATACCAAATAAACATGATACTACATCAGAAAGCTGAGTGGTGCCTCTTGAGATCGAAACAAACTTTCCGAACTGGGGAGTAGGGTGAGTAAGGTCTTAGCCTTCCACCTGCGTAAACAGCAAGCCACTACAAGAATACACGCCCTTCGAAATGCATCGGGTACCACGGTATCTAATCCTAAGCAGATAAACACCACAATGCAGCACTTCTACCAAACCCTTTATCAATCTCGCTCTGCCCATAATGCCCATGACATATGGGAACTCTTTACCAAATTTTGTCAACAAACACTGTTGCCAACCCTTACCCCTGAGCAGGTGGCACACCTGGATGCCCCTGTACCTTGTGAGGAGCTTCAAACAGCACTCTTACAGATGGCACGAGGGAAGACCCCTGGTCTAGATGAAATGTCCGTGGAGCTATATCAGGCCCTTGGTCAGGATATTATACAACCATTGCAGCGAGCGCTACAGCATGCTCACACCTTAGGATCTTTTCCACAGACTATGAAAGAGGCAATAATTACCTTGCTTCCTAAAAAATCAACAGACCCCTTAGACTGCACCAACTTTTGGCCAATATCTCTTATATCAGTAGACCCAAAAATCTTAGCTAAGGCACTGGCATTCAGGTCATCATCTATTTTACCTTCGATAATACATCCTTCACAAGCGGGCTTCTTGAGGGGCAAATCGGGAATAGATGATACCAGACTCCTCCTCAACCTTAAGTTGTTTGCCTCTAAAGCCTCTTCCCCCATGGCAGCTCTAGCAGTAGATTTTTCTAAAGCATTTGACTCCATAGAATTGGACTATCTGTACGAGGTCCTCGATAGCTATGGTTTTGGTCCTTCTTTTGTGCAGTGGATAGATACTCTATATAGTGCTCCTATGGCGCGTATTCTTACCAACAGTGAGAGCTCTTCCCAATTCACCTTGTATCGGGGTACTAGACAGGGTTGTCCGCTATCCCCCTACTGTTAGTTATAGCACTAGACCCCCTGTTGAAGACCCTTATAGCCACTCTGCAGATGCAAGGAATTGTGGTGCGAATAAACCTGCTAGTGGCCCTCGATCATGATTTGCTGTTAACTTTATCTAATCCCCGACAAACCATACCATTTGTACTTCAAGTCATGGGAGCCTTTGGAAGATTATCAGGGTTAATCCTGAATAAAAAAACAACAACTTTAGCCCCTTTAAATAAGCATCGTACCCAATCGTGCTTACAAGGAACTAATCTGACATGAGCGAGCGAGGCATTTGATTACTTGGGCATCTCAATACCAACAAATTGGGGTGCACTGGAATCTGCTAACTTTTCCCTGCTGATGACACAGCTAGCAGTTGAAGTTGTGAGATGGAGTACACTGCAACTATCCTTACCAGGTAAGACAGTGGCTATTCGAATGCTATTGCTCCCTCGGGTTTTGTACCTCTTTAATAACCTACCCATCACTCTTTTGCCCAAACTATTCCACTCCCTAGAAAAGTTTATGACTGACTTCCTATGGGATTTTAAACTGCCTCGAAGGAATAAACATAAGCTAAGAGCACACTGGGCCCAAGGGAGGCTTAATGCCCCATGGTATCTCGGCTATCACCTCTCCTGTATAGCCGGTCAAGCAACTAAGTGGTTTGTGCCCCAATCAATAGATCCTCCACTATGGGTCCAATTGGAATCGGATTTTGTGGACACATTACCCCTTTACACACTCCTTACCACACGAGCAAGCCTGCCCCAATCACTCCCACCTACAGTGTTTTGCATAGCATGGTCATGGAAAAACTTATGATGCAGACACATCTCCCTAAACAATTCCGGGACCCTCCAATACAATATGCTCCTTTATGGTAGAATGATCTGATTTAAATTGATGGGGCAACTATTTACTGGTCCTCTTGGTATAAAGCTGGAATTCGACATATACAAGACCTAGCCCCCGCAGGCACACTCCCCTTGCTCTCCTTTGCTCAATTACAAAGGCAATTTTCTCTTCTACATAAGGATTTCTGGAGGTACTTGCAAATTCAAAGTGTCATACAGCCTTTTCTGCTGAAATGCCACTCCGCTCCCCCCTGGGAGTGGGTAGCAGGCCTACACCGTCTCCCTACGATCAGAGGGGTTATGGCCACTTTTACAAATCTTGGAGAGCCTCACAACCCAATGTCACCACATCCTGTGAAAAGAAATGTGAGGTGTATTCTGGTGACCCTATCACTGATCAGCAGTGGAATTCTTATCTTAAATCTATACATAGCACCTACAGTGATACTAATAGCCACTTCTTGCAGCTAAAAGTCTTGTTATTATGGCATCGCACACCAATAATCCTCCATGCCCGCAGCCTGCTAGACCATAATAAATGCTGGCGCTGTTCCGAGGCAGAAGCACACATTCTCCACATTCTATGGTCTTGCCCTAACTTGACAATGTTTTGGAAGATGGTAGCTTTGGATATTTCTATGGTGCTTAATCACCCTATTGTCCTGACAGATGCAACATTAATCATGGGAGATACTACCTCTTTGGGTCAAATACCTAACCTCTCAAAGAATGGGTCTCAGGTTGCAATTTTTGAAGCTAAACACCTTTTTATGCATTGGCAAACACCAGTTATCACTACCTGTGCTGCCTGGCATGCAGCCTTGGCTAAACTTTCAGTATACGAAAAATTATCCCACTTACACAAGGGGAACTTATACCCCTATCATCAAAAATGGGACTCCTATCTTTGTTCTCCCTTTTGTAAAATTCCACCACCACCTCTCAGCCCTCCGAGGTAATGTACTGGGTATAAATCCTACCAACTAACTCTCCTATCTAGATCAAATTGGACTGTGTTTATATAAATGATGTAAGCACTTATCTGAGTTAAGTGTGTTACTTATTTCTATTTCTGGTTCTCTTACTTAGAATACATGCTGTGTTTAAAGCACTACATTATGGCTATAAAGGTCAAGTAATGTTTTAGAATTACTATATGTTATAGCATTTATAGTAGCCAGTTCCTGTTATTAATGTATGTAACCCGGTAGTGCTACAGTGATGGGAAGATGATTTATTGTAAGTCTATCTGTCCCTGTTATGTACTTATATATAAAAAATGTCAATAAAATTTTATATGATAAAAAAGAAAGATCCTATCTCGGCTTACCTTATTTACTCCCTCGAGGCACTTGAAGACCTCAATCATGTCCCCCCATCCCTCCTCTCCTCCAATGAGAACCGGTTGAGCTCCCTAGTCGTTCCTCATATGTCATATCCTCCAGGCCCCGGATCATTCTGGTTGCTCTCCTCTGAACCCTCTCCAGGAGTTGGATGTCCCTCCTTTGGTGCGGCCTCCAGAACTGCACACAGTACTCAAGATGTAGTCTAACCAGACTGTTGTACAGTGGCAAAATCACCTCCCTGTTCCTTAAGGTAATCCCCCTAGCAGTGCATCCCAGCATCGTATTTGCCCTGACCGTAGCAATCCTTCACTGCTCTGAATTATTCGTGTTAACATCCACCAAGACTCCTAGGTCTCTTTCCCCTGTCATGGCCTGCAACTCATCCACCCCCCCAAGGTGTACACATAATGGGGGTTTTCCCACCCTAGGTGTAGCACCTTGCACTTGGAGGAGTTAAATTTCAATTTCCAGGTGCAGGGCCACCTATCCAGAGTATCCAGGTCCTGTTGCAGGGCCAATCTCCCCTCCTGCCCCTTCACCACCACCCCCAGCTTAGAGTCTTCTGCAAAGAGACTCATTTCACACCAATACCTTCCTGATATCGGAGATGTAGGTGTTAAACAGGAGTGGCCCCAGGACTGATCCCTGTGGGACCCCACTTATGACCTCCCTAGAATACAAGACCTCCCTCCAACAACTACCCACTTAGTGAGACCTGAAAGCAAATTTCCAATCCACCTAACCATCAATGGCCACCCCATCCCCCAGCTTCTCTCTTAGGCCAATGTGAGGGACCAAATCAAATGTCTTGCTGAAGTCCAAAACAGTACATCCACTGGTCTCCCTGTCGAGTGCTGATATCACCCACTCATAGAACTCTACAAGGTTTGTTTGACATGATCTCGTGGCACAAACCCATGCTGCTGGTCGTCCAGGTAACCTATCTCCTCCAATAAACCTCCAGCCTCTCCTTAAGTATGCTGTCCAGTACCTTCCCCACCAATGACGTTAAACAGACAGGTCTATAGTTTCCTGTGTTCTCTTGATCACCCTTTTGGATCGGCATTACATGCTCCTGCTTCAATCCCATGGCACCCTCCCTGTCTGGAGCGACAAATTAAAGAGATCTGCCAATGGCACAGCCAAAACATCCGCCAACTCCCTCAGTTCTCTGGGATGAATAGCATCAGGGATTGGAGATTTATCCTTTTTAGGGACTGGAGGGCTTCCACACCCAACCGATAGGAATATCAGCATCTGCCCCCATTCAGTAGAACCAGCCTGATATCTCACCCCGGCCTACCTCCCCAGTGGCTTGTTCTTCAGCAGGCACCCCAATACTCAGGTCTGCTGTGCCTTCTGTGTCCTTCAACCCCTTTTTTTGGAAGTTCCCTAGCCTCCTCCCTAGTGAACACTGAGGAGAAGTACTTATTCAGTACCTCCGCCTGCTGTCCAGCCCCTTCCACCCACCTCCCAGCTGTCCACAACCTACCGAGCTGGCCCTTGACCTTCCTCAGCTCACCAATATACTTAAAGAACCCCTTTTCTCCACCCCGTATCCCCTGCGCCAGCCTCTGCTCTTTCAGGCCTTTGCCTTCCTCACCACTCTGGTGACTTTCCTGGTTACAGGTGATAGTTCTCTCTCTATACCTCTGTCCTTCCATTTTTTTGTACCTACTGTAGGCAGCCTTCTTCTCCCTTACCACCTCTTGTACCTCCTTGGTCCACCAGCATGGTTTACGAGACCTACTGTTCTTGTGCTTCACTCTTGCACAGGTCCTGGTGGCCTCCTGTAGCCCCCGCTTTAATGATCTCCCACCTACCTTCCACATCCAAACCTGGTTTTATCTCCCACAAATGCCCCTTGAGAATTTCCTCCATGTTTTGAAAGTCCTTCCCCCTAAAATCAACTATCATTGTCCTTGAATGATCCCCCACCCCAGTTTAAGCTGAAACCAGACTGTGTTGTGGTCACTCCCATGCAGGGGTTCTTCCACAACCAGATCTCATACAACATCCCCATCTGCTAAAACCACATCCAGGATATGACCCTCCCTTGTTGGGTCCATTACCTGCTGATTGAGGAACGCATCCAGGAAGCCATCCAGTATCTTCTGCTCCCTAGTTACAGTGGACGACATAGTACCTAATCTGTAGCTGACATATTAAGGTCCCCCATCAACACCACTCATTCCTCTTCCAGTCCACACTGACCCTTAATGTTAGCCAACAGGCAATCCTCCAGGTCCTCCGCTAGTCATGGGGGCCTACATACCACCCCAACTTGATCTTCCCACCCATGGGAGTTTGCAAGGTGACCCATAGGGCCTCCTCATTGCCCTCTGTTTCCTCCACTGTCATAATTTTGATGTTATCCCTAATGAAAATTGCTACTCCCCCCCTCTGCCCACCTTTCTGTCTTCCTTATCACAAGGTACCAACTCAGATTAAGGTCTGAGTCATGGCCAGGGGTGGCCCAAGTTTCACTGATCACTGCTACATCCACCATACCCTCAAACAGCATGGCCTGGAACTCAAGCATTTTATTCCCCAGGCTTCTGGCATTTATAAAAGCCACCCTCCAGCTCTTGTCCCTACCCCTCTTTACCATATCCTCCCCAGATGTTTCAAACATCCTTCCACACTTCTCCCCTAGGGTACCGTCTGTCCCCCTCTATGGGGTTGTTCTTTGATCCCAATAATATTGTAAAGCCTCTAATCCAAAACAGTGCAGAATGTATATGTATAAAGATTCTATATCAAATATAATGAAAAGGTTACCCTTCTTTGCGTAGATATCTTCCACCAAATTAATGGCCTCCCTTGTGTCTTGTAATTAAGATCTAAGGCCCATTACCAAAGACTTGATATGACAACCTAACAATTATTAAAAAGATTCTGTAAGTGAATCTTGACACAACAGTATCGGCTTCCTGGGGTTCACAAGTGATTTTTTTTGCTGTTAATCTTTTTATTGAGCTTTCAAAGTGATATTATTACACACATCAGTTCATACTTTTCCTTTTTGATAGGCATTCTCTCTTGTTACACAAGGTTCTCACATTACAAAATATTAATTCACATTTTAACTGAACATTGGAGGTATATGTACTCAGTTTCCGATATCAATTGCAGCATATGTTCTCAGGCCTGCCCCAGGTCCAGTTATTTGCATCTTGTGGACTGAATATACATCAATATTACCCTTGGGGTCAATGGTCATTGTGATGTACTATTTCTTACCCTGGGGGGACCTTCCTGGTAGAGTGGCACAGCATTCTAAGCATTGATTCCAGCCACAGCCAGCTGCTTTTTTCATGGGGATTTTAATAAAACATTTGGGAGTACATAAAACATAGTGCATAGGGGATGTTGCACCTCCAAAAGTCCTGTTCTTTTCAATAATCCATCCTTTATCAAAAGTCTTTTGTGTCAGATTGTTAATGACCTTTTGTAATGTAAAGTAGGAATACTAGTTAATTTCTGATAGGCTTGTCTCATCAGACAGTTGCTTTTCCACCTCCTTACATAATCACAGGTGTTTAACACCACCACCCCTCCCCCTTATCAGCAGGCTTGATTGTCAGTATTTGCTTGCTTGTTAAATTCCTTATTGCCTCCCTTTCTGTAGTAGAATAATTGTTAAAACAACCATGATGTTCTTCACTTTTAGTAATACATTTCTAAATCATTCTCACAAGCTTTGTAGAAGGTAAGTACAGTGGGGTTCATAGGTGGAATAAACGTAGACATTTTTGCAACATTTGTCCTTCTGACATATTATCACAAGTGTCATTTACAACCTCTGATAACTGAGAGTTGAAGGGTTTCCAGCCCATCTTAGTTTGCAAGTTCTCATTATCTAGATGGAAAAAACACTTCAGATTCAATAGCCTCACAAATCTGTTAAGGTCCAAATAAGTTACAAATCTGTTAATACGAACTGATGGAACAAAACTGAGACTGTTATTAAAGGCTTCTCTCTCAATCTCTGTAAGTTTGATACTGGACAAATTGATCACATTATCCACTGCAATATCATCAAGAGCTGTCTGATTAGTAGCTACAGTTGCACTTGTATTCAATGTTGACACTGCTGAAACCTTACTTGCTTCAGCTTCCCCCTGTAGTTGTTGGACCTCTGATGTCTCCCTCTTTGACCACCTCTCTCCCCCCCCCCTTCCCCTTTGTTGTTGATTTCTGAGGCTTCTCCAAGAGGGGGGGTGTCAGAGGGTAAGGTGAGTCCTCCTCCTCATCTTAAAAAATAATTGATTGCGTGTTGGAATCAAATGAACTGCCTTCCCCATTCTGGGATTCCACATCATGTTCCTTCCTCTTTAAGATGGACTTCAATTGTTTAGCCCAATCAAATACCCTATTGTTTAAATAGTCTTGTTCATCTCTTAGGAATTTTTCCAGTTTCCTTGCTTTAGTAACTTTATTACGCTTTTCAATAGAGTCCTCTAAGCATTTTTCATAGTGCTCAAACTGTTGTATCACTTTCTCTTTTTACTGTAGTTCTAATGTAAATTCATCTTGTATTCTTTTGGAATCTCTCAAAATACATCTAATCAATCCCAAGGAGCCATTGTGTATTTCCTCTCTCCATTCCATTATAAACAAGCATTTGTCAATGCCGAACGTTTGCTTGCAGGTATTTGCAGTGGTGTTTGGCATATATGGTGCTTTACCCTAATGCCCTGTGCGATTGCTGGTATTTGGACAATAAATTATCAGCATGACCTTTTTGTTACCCCCATTGTGCACTACATAGGCGGAAACACATTTTGGGCAGGATGTGAAAAATGACAGCTGTACTGCTCATAAGGAGGTGTGGTAAAATGGCAATGTTGAAAATCTGGAGTGAAAATATTGAAAATTCGCAAACTTACGAGGCGTACGTAGGAACTGCACAAAGCACGCTTGTAAAACAGTTATTTTTAGGAATTTGTTCACCAAATTTTCAACATAGCCATTTTAAGATCTCTGCTCATGAACAGTGTCACTGATTTTCTTAATGTGTCCCATACATTGATTTCGCACACCGACTGCGCCATTGTGCGCTACATGGGCGGAAACACATTTTGGGTGAGGTGAAAAATGACAGCTGTACAGCTCATAAGAAGTTGTGATAAAATGGCAATGTTGAAAATCTGGAGTGAAAATATTGAAAATTCGCGAACTTACGAGCCTGTGTAGAAACTGCGCAACACACGCTCGTAAAACAGTCATTTTTTGGAATTTTTTGCCAAATTTTCAACATGGGGTTTTTGGGACCCCTTCTCATGAATGATGTCACTGTCATGGCATTATTTGAGCCCAAAGGGTGATTTCCACAGTGACTGCGCAGTGCCTGCGAAATCACTCCTTCGGCCTGAATAATGCCATGACAGTGACATCATTCATGAGAAGGGTCCAAAACCCCATGTTGAAACTTTGCAAAATTCCAAAAATGACTGAGATATGCATTAAAGTTGAACCCCCATCTAGCCCATTATACAGCTTACCGCATTTCCTCAGTTTGCGGTCGCTTTGAAGAGTAGAGACGTGTTCCGGTCCACCAAGATCATCGCTAACAGAGTCTGGAGGTAAGTATGGGGTGAGGGGTGTGGGAGGTTGGTGCGAGTGGGTTGTGGGAGGGGGCTGGGAGACGCACTGGGACCATTTTTATTTTACAGGTTTAAAAAAGACGAGACGTGGGCTGTTTGCCATGCTGGGGTGGGCTCCCAGCATGGCAGAAGATGCTTGGTGGCCAGAGAGCCAACGGGCATTGGGCACCCTGCTGCAAACTATGGTGGGCGAGGAGCCAGATGGCGGATTGGGCACCCCATCGGCAAAGAACGAACGCTTGCCATGCTGGGGTGGGCCTCAGCGTGGCAGCAGGATGGCTTGGGGCCGTGGAGCGGTGGGGATTGGGCACCCGTCGGCAAACAACGTTTGCAGACTGGGAGTGGACCCAGCGTGGCACCAAAGCTTTGGGGTGTGGATGCGCAGGGGAGTGCGTGGACGTGAGGGGGAGATAGTGGTGACAGGAGGTTCGTGATGGCAGTGGTGTTTTGCTTTGAAGCAGAGGAACACTGCCGTATACAGAGCTCCTGCACCCATTGGTGCAGGACCGCCATACCTGCTCAAGTGAGCAGTGCATTGGATGGGAGAGGCACACCTCCAAAGTGTGCTACTCTCCCAAAACGTTCCTTGCGCATGCGCGCAAACGAACGTAATAATGATCTGTACTTTTTGATTTTTAATAACCTTAGGCATCTCAGTACCCCTTTAACACTGAGATAGGCTTGCACTGGTTTTTGTTGCTAAAATATTCAGCATGCTTTTAATGCAAGTCTTTCACAGATTTGGAATGCCTTTTTAATGGTGAGCCATCCAGCATTTTCAGTCACTGTCATTTCCATGGCTACCTCCCACTCTACTGGCTTTTGGTATGAAAAATGTGGCAATATGATCATTGCTGGCAAAAAGGGTGGTAGAAAAACTAATAGGTACCTCCTTGGAGGTAGTTGCTCTTTCGTTTTCCAGCTCACCCATTCTGGAAATTCATGCAGCTGTTGTCTTCTTAACAATCTCCTTGTGGTGAATGTGGCACCAGTGAAACTGCTAGGAGCATTACTTCTCTCAGGCTTGCAAATCAACTAAAGGATTGCTGGCTATAGCTTGGGTGCTCACAAGCCCAATGTCCCACTGGCTGTAAGAAAGGACTCAGCACTCACACTACACTGTAGATGAAAGCACAGCATTGTTGTTCAGTGTTCACAAAAATATACTTTTTTAATCACTGTGAAGATATGGTACAGTGCACCTAAGCTGGCAAAGCCCAAAGAGGCATCCCACTATGTCCTTCTCAGAAGGAACTAGAAGGGAAAGGATCAGATCGGTTACAGTACAATAGCTTCTTGTTGTTTTTACATTGTTTCTTGTGAATTTTACTTGGTAGAAGGTTATTTCTTTTCTTTCTTGCTACTTCTAAGGGGCTAGCAGGGTATTGTTTTGAGGCTGTTGGAATTTTGAAAACTGTTTTGGTGGCTATAAGTGGGCTCATTTGTTTGATGTTTCGCTGTGTAGCAGGCTGCATTTGTAGAGGCCTAGTTCTTCTGATTTAAAATCTATTGGTGTCATTTAACTTGGGCTGTTTCTTTGAATCAGAGACCTATATCTTCTAATTTCAAGCCTATTTTGATGTGTTGTTGGTGAAGCTGTTTGAATTGAAGACCTGTTTCTTTTGATAGCAAACCTATTTTGGGGGCTTTGAGTAGAATTGTGATTCATTGTTGCTGGCTTCACTAGCTGCAAAGGTTAGTGCATAGTGGGGGAAGGGTGCTAATGGTCTGACCAGGGGCCTTAGCTACTTGATTGTTTCTGGAAGAGTTGGGTTGGTCCCACCCACCCCTGGTCCATGATTTCCTTTATACATCACTTCCTCAATTGGGCAAAGGATATGCACCTGTCATAGCAGAAGCAGACATCCAGGAAAGGAAAAGCAGCGAGTGAAGAGGTGACTGCTATCTCAGTGGAAGGGAAGTAACTGCAAATCTAGGAGCTTTCATTGTTACTTCTTTGCATTGCTATTGCATCGTGGAAAGGAGAAGTAGGAGTTTGAAGAAGGTGGTGCAATAGCTACTTAAAGTATCTTTTTGAGTGTGGATAGGAAGGTTAATAATATAAAAAGCGTTGCTCAATCTATCTAAAAGTGTACAACAAAGGGGTAAGGAAATTAAGAAAAGAATGTTTTGTACTGATAGGAGGGAGGGAGACTTGAGGAGTGTTTGGTATCCTGCATCTGGAAGGGTGGGTCGCCAGGGCAACGACAGCAATAGGTAGGGGTGGTAGGCTGCAACAACTGCAGTGCACCAATCTTTCTAAAAATTGCCTGGCGTGTGGGAGGATGTTTAGTGTGCAACCACATAGAGAAACTTAGAAAGGAGATTGAGGGTCTGCAGGAGGAATTAAGACAGGCAAGGCAGACTGGGGGTGGGTTTAGCCCAATACTGGAGGGAGGAAGAATGGGAGATGAGGGAGGGCGATTTAAGCCAACAGTGGTGAGGAGAGGGTCAGGAGAAGGGAAGCAGGGACAAGGGAGCCCAGGCCAGGAGGAACGATTGCCGGGGAAACCAGGTCAGGAGACAAACGACAAATGGAAGGAGGAGATAGGGACTTGTGAGGGGAGGCGAAGAAGTGGCAAAAGTCATGGAGTGGAAAGGAGAGAACAGGTTATTATGAAGAGAGAGAGGGAGCGGGCATTTGTGAAGGGTCTTCAGAAAATAGTTTTGCACTGCTACAGAGGAAGAAAGTGGAGGAGGGAAATGATGAAATTAGAGGAGTAATTGATAAATGCCTGGACCAAACTGGAACGGGGGGAAGTTCTGCTGGGAGAATTGCAACAGAGGCAAAAAGGGGAAATAATGTGCAGGAGGAAGAAGAGGAGCCAGAAATGAGAGAGGGAGATAAATGGAAGCAAGCAGGGAGAAAGAGTGGTGGAATCTTAGTGCTGGGGGACTCAATACTAAGAGGAGTCAGGTTGGGTAGCAAGGGGGAGAGGCATAGTCGCATTTGGGTGGAGGTCATGCCAGGAATGACAGCAGAAAGGGTGGGACAATCTGTTCTGAAATATGCTAGAAGGGGTAGGGACAAGCCTCATTTAATTATACATCTTGGGACGAACGACCTGGCTGACAAGACAGTAGATACAGTCCAGAGGAGGTTTGAGGAACTAGGACAATTATGTGATGGGGCAGGTAGATCAGTAACCTTTTCAGAGATACTTCTGGTGCCCAAGGCAAGCACAACAAGAAAGCTGAGAATAGAGGAATTTAACGGATGGCTAAGAACCTGGTGTTGTGCTAAAGGGTATGGGCTGTTGGGGGTGGGGAGGGCCTGGGAGGACAGTAGTCTCTATGCCAGGACAGACTACACTTGAGTGAGGAGGGAAAGAAAGTGTTGAAACAGAGGATGGAGGAGTACATAGAGGAAGTAGAGAATTTAAACTAGGTGTGGGGGGTGGCAATTGGGCAAGAGACATGCAGAGACCACAGGTTGGGAAACCATATGAGCTTACCCCCCATAACAGTGACAAAGGACAAATGGCAAGTACTATTGGTGATGCTAGTAAAGGAGGGCAGGATGGGAAGGGGGAGAAAAGGGTGGAAGTTGGTTATCCTTAATGCTAGGAGCCTTGGGAGGAAAACTGCAGAGTTACAGGTGCTCATGGCAGAGGGAGAGGTGGACATTGCAGCCATCACAGAAACATGGGCCACCCAATACAATGACTGGGACTTGCCTGTACCAGGGTACAGGATATTTCATAGGGACAGGGTGATTGGGAAAGGAGGTGGTGTGGCACTATATGTGAAGGAAGGACTGAAGTGTGTAAGGGAGGACGGGGAGGAGGGTAGTACGGAGTCACTTTGGATGCAAATCCAGGATTCTAAGAATGGGATTCTTAGAATTGGAGTGGTGTATAGGCCGCCATCTCAGACGGAGGAGTTAGACAGGGAACTAGCAGGACAGATCAGGAGGACCTGCAAGAAGGGTAGTGTGGTGATTGTGGGGGACTTCAACATGCCAGGAGTGGACTGGAATACCCCAACAACCAGGAACAGAAGGGAGCAGGTACTGCTGGATGCCTTCCAGGACAGCTTCCTGCTGCAAATGGTCAGCAAACCAACCAGGTTAGGGAATACCTTGACCTTGTGCTGGCAAATGGGGACTTTGTGAGAGAACTTACAGTGGAGGAACTCGTCAGGAGTGACCACCACTCAGTGTGGCTCACATTGGATATGGGCAAGGAAAGAGTGGAATCTGGCACAAGAGTGCTGGACTTCAGGAAGGCCGACTTTGGGAGGATGGGGGAAGTGGGAAAAGGGTACCTAGCCAGAATTCAATCTAGTATGGACACTAACCAGAGGTGGGAGCTCATAAAGCTGGGGATAGTGGAGGCAACCAAAACCTGCTGCAAGGCCCAGAGCAAGAAGGCTAGGGCTAGGAAACCAAGCTGGTTGAGCAAGGAGGTCATGGAAAGGTAAGGAGGAAAAGAGCTGCCTTTAGGAAGTACAAGAAAACAGGGAGCGGGGAGGACAGGGAGGAGTACTTGACGGAATCGAAGGAGGTGACAAGGGGAGTAAGGGGAGCCAAGGCATCTACAGAACTCAGGCTGGCACAAGGCATTAAGAAGGGGGAGAAGGACTTCTTTAGGTACATCAGGGAGAAAAGGAGCTGTAAGGACCACATAGTAAGGATTACGAAAGAGGGGGGTTGGGTGGAAGCAGGGTGCGATAAGGCAGAAGCACTAAATGAGTACTTCTGCTCAGTATTTTCTAAAGAGAAGAGGAGGGGAGACACCCGAGGGGGGAGAAATGGCAGAAACAGGGGTGGAGGGGGTGACAGATGGGGAAATCATGGAGGGCAGAGTTCGGGAGGGTTTGAAGGCACTGAGGGTGGATAAGGCACCAGGCCCAGATGGCATCCACTCCAGGGTACAGAAGGAGCTGGCAGAGGTCCTTGCAGGACCTTTGGCAGACCTATTTAATGCCTCATTACATTTGGGGTGTGTACCTCAGGAGTGGAGGATGGCTCATGTGGTGCCCCTCCACAAGAGTGGCCCCAAGGATGAACCGGGAAATTACAGACCAGTGAGCTTCACATCCATCGTGGGTAAGCTAATGGAGACTATCCTGAAGGAGAGGCTGGTGATCCTCCTAGAGGCCAAAGGACTACAGGACAGCAGACAGCATGGCTTCATATGGGGCAGATCCTGCCAAACCAACCTGGTGGATTTCTACGACTGGGTAACTAGGCAACTGTACAGGGGCCATGCAGTGGATGTCCTGTATCTGGACTTCAGTAAGGCATTCGACTCAGTGCTGCATGGAAGGCTAATAAGCAAGTCAGTAGGCACAGGAGCAGCTGCAAAGCTGGTGAGATGGGTAGGGAACTGGCTTCAGGGAAGGCAACAGAGGGTGGTGGTGGGTGGGGAGATCTCACACCCAAGGGTAGTGACGAGTGGTGTTCCACAGGCCTCGGTGTTGGGACCAGTGTTGTTTGGGATATTCATCACAGACATATCATTGGACATCAAAAGCAAGATCAGTCTGTTTGCTGATGATACCAAGGTAGGAGTGGTGGTGGATGACCTAGGGGTATGGCAGGGGTTGCAGGATGATCTGACAAAGCTTGAAACCTTGTCAGACACCTGGCAACTGGAGTTAAATGCCAAAAAGTGCAAGGTGCTGCATTTTGGGATGAAGAACCCAAGGACGAGTTACCAGCTGGGGGGAGTGCAGCTAGCCCAGACAGAGGAGGAGGAGAAGGATCTGGGGGTGCTCATTACAGGGTCAATGAACAACTCGGCACAATGTAAGGAGGAAGCTACAAAGCCAACAAAATGCTGGGTTGTATTGCAAGGGTATATATCCTCGAGGAGGGAGGAGGTGATTCTGTCACTGTATAGGTCATTAGTTAGACTGCACCTGGAGTACTGCATGCAGTACTGGCACCCGTATATGAAGAGGGACATTAAGTTACTGGAGTGGGTGCAGCACAGGGTGACAAAGATGATCAAGGGGCTGGGGACTTATCATACAAGAGGAGGCTGAGGAGTTGAACATGTACTCACTGGAGGAGAGGAGGGACAGGGGGACATGATTGAAACCTTAAGTACATGAAAGGAATAAACAAGACAGGTACAGAGGGCTGTTCAAAGTAAGGGAGGGAGGGACACCAGGGGCCATGATATGCGACTGGAGGGAGGAAGGTTCAGGAGGAGATGAGGAGACACTTTTTACAGAGAGGTGGTGGCTGGGTGGAATGCATTACCTGCAGAGTGGTATCCAGTAGAACAATGGACTGCTTCAAAGGGCATGGGACAGGACAAGGGGTAGGGTCAATGAAGGGGAAGAGTGGAAGGGAGGTGCAGCTGCAGAATAAGGGGTGCTAGCTGCACATTCGAGCAGACTTGATAGACTTCTAGGCCTTTATCTGCTGCCAAATTTCTTATGTTCGTATGCCCAATGTTTCTCACCCACTTCACAGGCACTTTGTCAAGGTGAAGAGCACCCCTGCAGTACATTCTTATATACTGTACATAACGCAGTACTAAAAAACATGAAAATGAGAAAATGTGTGATTGTTTTGACAAGTCAGCTATCTTGGTTAATATTGGACAGAGTGCTGACCTAGGGATGATAAATTGGAGTTTGTAAGGATAAAACAAGTATTATGAACTGGGGATCGTAAATGGAGGAAGCTGATTGGCCGAGAGGTTTTTGAAGCCGTGATGATATCGGGTTACATCATCACGGCTTTAAAAAACCTCCAGCCACTAGCATCCTCACAGGCATCAGATTCTCCGACCACAACGTTCACCACGTCCAGAGGCCTAGAGCGAGTCACTCACGAAGATAACCAGTGCAAAAAAAAAAACCTAAAAACTATTCCCACCCGCTCCCAAACAAGAAATGCTGTTCAACGGACACTCACATGAAAACACCCACAATACCACAACAGCCCTTCCCAATCAAACATCTGCCAGCTGGTAGACAAAACAACCTCACCACTTTAGCTGCTACTTTTTGTTACTAAAAATGATTTTGCCAACTTCACCTGCTCCCTTCAGAAGACAATGCAGGCGGTTTACCCCTCTGGTCCACACAGCAATCGCAACACATTATCTTGGAGGGACAGGTTGTGGTGGTGGTGGTGAGGTGAGGAGACCAGAGTACAACCGACATAATCGCAGTCCCGTGTCAGCAGCACTTTCATGAAAATAAAATAAAATCCACACAGATCTTCACTGGGTCCCAGACCACGCAGCAGGACCGGGTCAAAAGCAGAGAAATTAGAGTTCAGTAGTAGTGCTGAGAGTATGACACTGAGTTCACAGCCGCACTCTTCCATGAACTCCACTTACAACAGTGCCACCTGCTGCCCATACCTTTCAGGAACTATTTCTTTTAAAGATATTCCTCCATCACTCCAAAAAAGGCATTAAAATATTTTAAAAGTGTATTTTTTTATTATTTTCTCTGAGAAAACTATTAAACCAGTTCATAATAGCAATAATGCACGCCAGGGTGTGGTATCTCATGGGATGTGCCACTTCTCGGGTCATTAGATACTTCAATCGGCCTGTGGCCTTCTTCTAACCACTCAAGGTGTGATGATATCCCATGATATACCACACCCTGTTGTGCATTATTGCTTACTTGTAACATGGCCAAAATAAGAAGGTAAAATAAGAAAGGCAATTGGCTAAAGTGCATCATATACAAGTAAGAAGAGCAACACGCATTATGGCACGATACTGCAGTGTTGCTTGTGTAACGCACAAAGCAGCCATAGGGGAGAAAAGATCAGTAGAGAAAAAGAGAATCGGAGAACCACAGCAGGGAGCAAGTTTTGTATGTGCAAGTAGGTAGTCAGGATGGGGAGTAGGAGAAGTGTCAAGGATGCACACAGAGAGGCAAATAGGGTAAGATACACAGACAAGGAAGTAGAGATAGGGAAAATGTGAATAACTGTGATGGTATGTGCAAGGACACATAAGGACACATGGGTACATGAGAAGGTGGGAAACGAGAAACAAATCGCAACCTCTGCAGACATAGGGAGTCGTGTTGTGGTTCAAAAGCTGAGGAAGCTGGGGCAAAAGTAGTGACCAGGAGGCGAGATAAGAGAGCGGAAGACAGAGTGGCACAGCAAGGAAGTGGAAACGGGTATCAGTTGGAGCAGGGACCGTTATATCGCACCCCGAAATGGAATTATAATAGACTATGGATGCACATAGAAAAAAAGAAAGACAGCAAGACATAGTCAGGGGTATAATGCAGCAAGCAGTGTTAAAACGAGAGTCTCAGGTAAAGAGTGTAATGTGATGGTACTAACCCAGGTAACGCTGTATGCAAATGAGACACACAGTGGGAGAGCTACGGAGTAAAACTAGCAACTAGTGGTCCTCCTCACTATGATAGGAAATTAACAGCCGTCAGAAATATTCAACAAGGTATACTAATAAGTAAGCAATATATGTATGAAGCTATGTGCAAAACTATTGAAACAACATATATGTATGTAAGACAGCGTCACATGAACGTGGCAAAGTAACAGTAAAGTTTACTTTGTAACTCAAATGCTGTCATAGTGTAATTGATCACAGCAGTACAAAGTGATCTGGGACACGCTTAGTGTCGCACACCATGTTACCAGCGCGTGATCACCGATGAAGGTGGCTCAATGGGAGTTAATGCATGGTTGGACCGTTGGGCGCCCTCGGCCTCTGGCCTCGCACAACGGTCCCAACCATGCATTAACTCCCCATTAGATGCCAATTTCATCCGTGATTGATGCTACATATTTAACCTAATCTTGGAGACTGCCATGGGCTGGGGGGGGTGATGGTGCTTATTGTTAAGTACAAAAAGGTTTAATAGAGTTACTAATTAATTTGCACACATTTTCAAGTTTTCATGTTTTTTAGCACTGTTTTATGTATAGCAGGGGGTGCTCATCACCTTCACAAAGCACCCATGAAGTGAGCATGAAAATGTTGGGAATAGTGGGATACCTCCTTTGCCTCTGCTGGCTCAGGTGCACTGTCCCATGTCTTCACAGTGACTAATAAAATATATTTTGTGAGCATTGAGCAACAGTGTTGTGCTTTCATCTGCGGTGGAGTGTGAATGCCGAGTCCTTTCTTAGAGCCAGATCAGCAGTAACCTGCTCATTCAGAAATTATGTTTTCTTGTTACCATTCTCTTTCTCCATCTAACATGAGCAGTACTGGAGTAGCCTCCAGCTCTAACAACCCAGGGCCATTCACACAAAGCATCACACTCTGGTAATGAATTGCACTTGTTTACATCCAGATGAAACTATCAAGTTTAGATTAAAGAAATGTTTCAATATTGGTAGACCAGTAGTTTAAAACAAAGACCATATTACTGCAATTGCAGCCTCTGACTTTCACAAGTTAAACTTTATTTATCTGAAAGTACCATAGTAAAAGATGAGAAGGTATGGCTAAGAAATGTACAAGTTGGCAAGGCATGTTATGTTGTCATTTCAGCTCCTCCATTACGTGGCAGGCATTGTAAACATTTAATTAAGCAATCTAACAGTGTCACTGGGTATATGTGCAAAAGTACCAGACTTTGGATGTGAAAAGTTCTCACAAGTGCAACCAGCAACAGAATTAAATACTTCCCATGGTAAAACAACCGCCGGTGAACTGAGACCTAAACTGCACCTGTAAATCAATCTAGGAGGGCCCTGCCTACTACATGCAACCATCATGAACCACATTTTCCCACCGAAGGATTGACTGTGGCATGTGGTAGACAGTAATATCTCCTTTTCACTGCCTGTGCGTTACACAGCACATGGTACAATATAATTTGCCAGTGTCACCACAGCCATCTGTGCATGGTGGTTATTGACAACTGCCACTCTGCATTGATGCACTATAAATAGTACTTTGCATAATCATCGTTACATCACATGTTCATTCAGAAATCATTTTTTGTTGTCATATAAGTAAAAATCCATTTAAAGTATTACAAATAAATTTATATGTCGAATTGGAGGGATGGAGGTTCAGAGGTAACGAGCGGAAGTATTTCTTCACGGAAAGGGTGGTGTACAAGTGGAATGCCCTGTCAAAGAAGGTGGGGGGAGGGGCTGAAATGATTCAGGATTCAAGAATTCATGGGATAGGCATCAGGGGATCCCAGCATTTGGGGGAATGGACAACCCAGTTCAAGAGGAGCTTAAAGAGGCAAAATTACATGTGCAATTGGACAGACTAGGTGGGCCAAAGGCCCTTATCTGCCATCAGTATCTATGTATATATGTATTATATTTTGTTACTGTCAATGTCATGTTGCAGTGTATTATTTAATAAAACAACATAAAAATAATAGAAGGGATAATGTTAAATAATAATAGAGAGGCTTGTCTGAGGTTTGGTGGGGCAGCAGGCAACATTGTCATGCCACCATCGAGCACACATCTTCTAAGCATCCTGAAGACATTCATTTCTCTGCAGCCTGCTGTGTAGCTACTGGCTGCCTGCCTGCCCTCTCTGTCCTCATCTTAGTGTTGAGCCATTGCCTGGCATGTTTCTGCTCTCAGCACCTCCCTTTATATACCAGTCCTGATGGCTCCAGTTCTCTGCTGTGGCTGTTGCCACATTTGTTTGCCACTGCTGGGCAGCCTGCTCTCCGCAGCAGCTTCTCTTCCTGGCTCCACCATGCCTGGGTCCTGCTGCCCTTGGTGTTGCAGCTGCTGCTGTGCAGTTCTGTGGGTCAGCCACCCCCGGGTTGCCCTTGGCAGGCCCTGTGTTGCTTTGGGTGCCCTTTCCACTTTTTGCCCTCCCCCATCCAGCCTGAGCTCTAAATTCTTTTCTCATTTTCTGAGGTATTCTGTCTTTTGTCTCTGGGGCTTGCTTCCTACTGCATGTGGGGTTGCTTCTCCTGTGCTCTCAGCAGCCTTCCTCCTCCTTTGACTGTTTTTTCCTACTAGTGTTGTGCTGCTGCTGATGGTCCTTTTCCTCATACCATCGTACCCCCCCCCCGTCTCCAGCTTTTCTCAGTGTGGTAGCTGGGCTGGTGCTCCCTGCTTCCCCTGTTGTTTTTGCCTCCCTGCCTGCTGCACTTTGACACCTGCTGTGCTGCCTGCCTTCAGACCCCTTCAGCCATGGCATGCATCACTTGGGCCTTTTTCTGTTTCTCTATGGGGCTCTCACCCCACTTCCACTGGGCCTAAGCCCCTTTGACTACCAGGCTCTTTCTCCATGACTACAGGGCTCATGTCCTATGACTCTTGGGCTTTGCCCCAATGATAACCCCAGGAATCAGTACACATTGCCCATCCTGGTATCATACTACAATTAACTCACGCTAGAGCTCACTATACTTACCTAGATGTTCCATTCCATACCCACTGACCCACAACTAATTTGCCATCTGTCTGCATACCTTTTCCTAGTGCTGCCTCTACTCCTTCTGGGATCATCTAAGGGGGTAGTCAACTATGGTAGCTTTAGAGCCTACCTTGATAGAACACTTGGTAGTCAGATTTCTTTTTTGTGCTGTAGATGATTGTTCTAGCCCAAGCTGTTGTGTAGTCTGAGGATAGTTTAGGTATCCTGTAGTTCAAGCATACTGCAGGGGTCAAACCATTCTTAAGGGATCCTTTGGTCATATGACTGCAACTAGGTGACACCGTCAACCTATCAAACCTAGAAGCTATGTGGGCTATGCTTCTGATTTTTCTACTGCATCTACCATGTACATGCCCAGTCTCTACCCATATCCCTTGCTTTAGTAGGACCTTGCTTCCAAGGACCTTGTTCCCTAACCATGCGGAGCCCCTGCACTTAGTTCTATGATTGCAACTCTGGGATGCCCACCGTGGTTTTGGCTTCCCATTGGTGTTCAAATTGTGCATTGTTTCATAGCCGAGTTCAGATCGTAGGAGGCTCATTATGGTAGCCTAGTATCCTTTCTGTAAGGATGCAGCCTTCACTTTGGGTCCCTTTGGTCATACAATATCAGCTCTGTGATGCTTTCTGGATGATCAACCTGTTACTGTAGATGGATGGAGAGCATTCTTACTTTATCCAAAGTATGCCAAAGTCCTGTTCCATCCTTGATTACATAAACACTCCAGTCATTTGAGTTGCCTAGTTTTCTTCCTCTTCTCTGTAGTCAGTTTTCAGTGTTTCCTATTACATATAGGCATAAAGACAATCATGTAGCCTGGGTAGAAATTTAAAGCCTTGATCTCCAAAGGATTCCTCCACAGAGGTTTTTCCTCTCCTCCTTGCTGATGGTCAAAATCAGTAGATACTGTAGATAGTTTGCATTTGTAGTTCTTCTGCCTGTCAAGTTGGGATCTGGATGGTGGCTCCTTGCTTGATACAGCAGTGGCATTCTCTCACTCCATAGCAGAATGATATCTTGACAGTTTTAAATGCCTTCAACTCTGAATTATTGGATTTCTTCCCTATAGTACCTTCAGGCAGGGTACTTTTTTTTTTATTTAAAATTTTGTTTTTCAGGTAAACAATATGAGCCAATGACCTTTTTCAAATACGACCCAGGACCATAATCTATGTTACAGTCAATTTGTAATACAAATATACAATACAATAAAATTATACAAAACAAAAAGAAAATGTAATCATAACAACATACTAACAACAATACATTAATAACAATCACACACCATCATACTTAAAAAATATTGTCTCACTGATGCTTTAAAAGCATTTTTTCCATCAATATGTTGTAAAGTGCATGGGATCTTGTTCTAATGTACTGGAGCATAGTAGGAAAATGCTTGCTGACCTAAACTTGATTTTATTTTTGAATGGTTAGCATAGCAGAGGCATTGGAGCCGTAGCTCCTATTAGGTGTGCTGATTGTTACCAATGAAAACAGAGGAGAGACTGTACCCAAGGCCAGAGTGTCATAGACCAAACAAATTTCAACTATATTGAGAATATAAAACATGGGGTAGTTAAGATGTTGCTGAGTACAAGTTGCAATGATGTGTTCTGAATGGAAGTTTAGTGCAAATCTACATATAGTATGAAAAGTAGTTGTTAACAATGTGGCATCAGACTTAGCCAAATTTACAAATAAAAATTAATTATAATTCAAAACTATCAACAAGTCATTTTGACTTATTGCAAATCTGGCTTCCCTTGTTAATAAATCTCGCAACTTAAACAAAGCCCCCAATCTTGGATTAATATTTCTATAAACAGTTTTGATATATAATGTATAAGATAGACAAGGATCTAAAATAAGTCCTAAGTATCTAGATTGAAAAACCTGCTCCATCGTAACACCCTCATAGCTTACAATCTCCAGAGGATTACTCTTGTTTACTCTTTACTTAGAGCCAAAAATCATACTGTTTTCCTCGTATTTAAAAGAAGAGAATAGATATGTAACCACAGTTCAAGTACATAAAAGTAAGCAGTCAAATTTAATTTTATTTCATCCTCTGATGGTGAGCTAGTATAAAGAATAAGGGGTACCTTACTGCGACACTTCTATTGATGTAACCCAACTCAAAAGGGTTCCATGTCATCATACCGCAAAATGGCCCATGAACTAAGGGGTTTCCTTGAGGTTCAGTGGGCATTGGGCACCAATATGTTCTCCATAAATTGTGCTATATACATGCATCTTCTGCCATTCCTGCACACTTTTTTATCCCACCATCCTCCCTTTCCTCTGGTGGCTTGTATCTCTATTTCTAGGCTTCTTCCCTATTGTAGCTTCAGCCAAGGGCTTCACACCCATGGCACCTTTCTAAGGCTGGAACCTCCTCAAGAGGTTCCATGCCATCGTGTGTCTGAAAGGGTGGTAGATCCTCTGAAAGACAGCTAAAAGACCACACTTATATACAACCATAAACTCTTCCTGGTAGCACAAGCAGTACCATCTTGTGCAAGCACCCTGCATACTTAGTCACATGTTGTACCAGCGAATCATACTATTAAAAATATAATTGTAAATCTATGATGCTGAAAGAAAGAATATAGTACCTGGCATAAGGGAGAGAAGAGGGGGGTGGGGGTCAGATTGGCGAGGAACCATTTTCTTTTTTACAGGTTTTACACAAAAAAACAACATTGAGGGATGGTTCTCTTTATTACAGTTGACATTCTGACATTAGAGATTGGGCAACCCAGTGTTGGGCTACTATTGGGGGACCAGAAGTGGATGACCTGGAGGGGAGGTTGGCCCAGAGAAGCGGAAACAGGGGTGTGCTCCCTGGTCTGCTTATATATATATATATATAAAAGTAAACATTGGGAAGGGCTGGCAGGTGACCAGGAGGGAAGGAAGAGAAAGAAGTGGTATTGGTGGTGGGCACACTGGCCTGCTTAACAAATGTTGTAGATAGAAAGATAGACAGACAGACAGACTGAAAGACAGACATATTGATGGATAGACAAACATAAAGACCTTAAAGACAGAGAGAGAGACACAGAGAGATAGGCGGACCACTGACTCACTGCTTCAGGTGAAGCCAGCAGCATGACTCTAGCTGCAGCTTCAGCACTCAAGAAATTCCCACTGTTATCATACAGAGAATGTGGGTTAATAGTTCCTCTTGCTAAGCTGGGCACTCTGGATTTTCGAGTGCCCAGAAAAGTTATTTTATTATTATAAAAAGCAAACATCAGAATCTAGTTAAACCTGCAGAATCCCGTCTAGCTAGGTTAACGTGTTGTTTTTTTTAAATTACACCATTTTTATGAAGTTTCCATGTTTTGTAGATTAAGGGGGAAAAACAAGATGGTGACTATCATAGCACAAAAAAAGTCATTCTGTGAGAAGCAGTACTTACAATCAAACAGTCGGCAGCAGGGACTCCATCCAAAGAAATGTTCCAGATCAAAAGTAAAGCAAGATATCCAACAGATGTGATAAAAGTTCCTTTATTTGTTTAAAAACATCCAATTGCTGAAAAACTGAAACACGAAATAGATCCAAACAGACCACCACCAGGCCTCCCTACAAACAGAGTCTTGCCCCATCAAACATTTTCATGTGAGAGGCACTTTCTCAAGACTGGTGAGATCAGAAAGTGCAGTGCATTATAAAGAAGATAAATTTAAAGTGACTGTGCATACTTTAAAGTGCTAATTTATACTGCAAACATATGTAATGTAATAGAGCTAGTGCAGAAGTATCCCAGGCAAGAAAAGGTGCAAGATGCTAAAGATAAATATTTATTGTAAGCACCAGATGTGCTGCATATGTGCAAAGAGTGTGCAAAACAATAGCTTATAAAAGAACTTAAAAATGGTGGATAAATGGAAGAATAGCATATTCAGATAGCATATAGCATATAACCAAATATGAATTGAGATTAATATTGGAGTGAAAAGATAATGAATAAATCTTGCAAGCTGAATGATCAAATTGTGAAAAGAGGATACAGACTCATAAACATATAACATATTTTTTTTCTATTTTAAAAAAAGCTACATCAACTTGGTTTGTTGTCACCTGTTTGTTGTTGCTAAGTAGCAGATGTTTTTGCATTGTGCTCTGATTCTGTGACAGAATCTGTATTAGTAGAAGCTAGATTATTGTGATTGTAGTTACCTTTTGATGGTAAGGATAAAGAGGTGAGATAGAAGTGTATGTATTTTCAAATATTATAGAGGAACAGTGGCAGGATTTTTAGGACAGTAAACTAATAAAAGGGAACTAGGAGAGCTTCAGTAGCAGACAAGTAGTGGAATAGCAGTATAATTGCAGTATAATGTGGGAGTGGTGTAATGCAGTGGCTGTGGGGCAGCCATATTCAGGCAGATCTTCTGGACACTGAGGTGCTGCCTATCTGCATGCATCTTTCTGGACTGCGGGATGAGGTAGCCAGACTCAGAGCGGAAGTAAACTGGGTCAGGAGTACCATCACCCCTATCCAGAGACCACTCAGTCCAATGCAGCTGCCTCAAAGGATGCAGAGAATGAGGAGTACTTGGATGACAGTGGGCTCAGGGAGGGTTAGACCAGTCAGGCAGAGGCACATCCCAGATCCTATTCCACTCAAGAACTCATATGCCACACTGCCAAACAGGGACAACCAAATAGAGGACCTAGAGAAATGGAAGGAAAGGATGTGGAGGTTAGCCAAGTGCAAAAGATGGAGATTAGCCCAGGAGGTGGATAGGCAGAATAGGGCAAAATTCAGCAGAAGGGCAGACAGCAAGGTGAACCAGAGATAAAGGACAACCAAGGAAGGGCTGGAGTAGAACAGCGAAACAGTCTAGGGAGGTCAAATCATGGAAAGTCATGTGTGCAAATGCCAGGAGCCTTAGCAACAAGATGGAAGATCTGGAGGCTGTCATGGTGCAGTCAGACCTGGACATTGTGGCCATCACTGAAACCTGGTGTAATGATAACCACGACTGGGAGATGGCCATACCTGGCTACAACATATTCAGAAGAGACAGGGCAGGCAGGAAGGGAGGAGGAGTGGCACTGTATGTGAAAAATGACATAAGGGCCACAGAGATCCAGGAGGAACAAAATGGGGGAGAGATTCTGTGGGTTAAGCTGAAAAGAAAATGGGGCCAGCCATCTGCACAGGTGTGGTCTATAGACCACCAGCCCAGGAGGAAGAAACAGATAGGGATGGCAGACAAGGGTGAGGTAGTACTGGTTGGAGACTTCAATATTCCAGACGTGGACTGGAGCATCCCAGCAGCAGCATCAACTAGGAGCAGATTTATCCTGGACTCCCTTCAGGGTGCCTTCCTCAAGCAACTGGTCATGGAACCAACTCGGCAGAAGGCAATACTGGACCTTGTGCTCACAAACAGGGACAGTGTGATGGGGTAAGAGTGGGGGAGCACCTGGGGAACAGTGACCACCAGTCACTGTGGTTTGAAATCACAGAAAGAGCAGAACCAAACCACACAAAAACACGTATCCTGGATTTTAGGGGGGCAAACTTTGAGAAAATGGGGAGATACTTGAAAGAGGCATTAAGGGGAATGGGGCAGGAATCAGGGGTTAAGGAACAGTGGGAAGTATTTAAAATGGGGATTACAAGAGCAACAGAATTATGTATTAAGCAGGTTAGCAAGAGGAAAAGGAAGAGGAGACCATTATGGTTTTCCAAAGAGGTAGCAAAGAAAGTGAAAGCCAAAAAGATTGCATTCAGGCAATACAAAAAGACACAGGCAGAAGGGGATAGGGAGAAGTACCAGGAGAAGCAAAGGGAGGCAGGAGGTCAGTAAGGGAAGCCAAAGCTCAGACAGAAGAACACATTGCAAAATCAGTGGGTAGAGGACAAAACCTTTACAGATACATAAGTGAAAAAGAAAGGCAAAGAGAGGATAGTGAGACTGAAGGGGAGGATGGGGCTGTGTGGAGGATCACAACAGTAAAGCTGACATATTGAACAGGTATTTCTGCTCAGTCTTTACTGAGGAAGAGGAGGTAATGGGTCTGAATGGAGTACAAGAGGTGAGAATGGTGCAGAAATGGACACAAGTCCCTTTACACGAGAAAGGGTCCTGAAGGAACTGGAAGTAATAAGAGTTGATAAAGCAATGGGGCCAGATGAAGTGCACCCAGGGTCCTTAAGAACTAAGAGAGGTGGTGGCTGAACCTCTTGCTATCCTGTTTAGCCGATCACTAGAAACAGGGAGGTACCCAAAGACTGGAGGATAGCAGATGTAGTCCCTTATACAAAAGTGGGAACAAAGAGGAAGCGGGAACTACAGACCAGTCAGCCTCACTCGGTAGTGGGGAAGATCATGGAAGCACTACTGAAGGAGAGATTGGTGGAACATCTGGTTGTCAATGGACTACAGGACCCAAGGGCATGGTTTCACCAGGGAAGGTCATGTCAGACCAACCTCATTGAATTTTTGACTGGGTGACTAGGAGGTGGATCAGGAGGGCAGTGGACATGGCCTATCTGGACTTCAGCAAGGCCTTTGACACTATGCCACATAGAAGACTATTGCACAAACTGGGGAATATGGGTGTGGGCAGGACAGTAGTGCGGTGGGTAGGTAACTGGCTGGGCAACAGGACACAGAGGGTGGTGGTAAATGGCTGTCACTCCACAGAGGGAAGAGTGACCAGTGGGGTACCACAGAGATCAGTGCTGGGACCGGTACTATTCAATATCTTCATCAGTGACATTGCGGAGGACCTAGAAGGCAGAATTTCACTGTTCGCTGATGACACAAAGCTCTGTAACAGAGTAGACACGCCTGAGGGTGTAGACAGAATGAGAAGGGACCTGCAGAAACTTGAAGAATGGTCAGGGGTTTGGCAGCTGAAATTCAATGCAAGGAAGTGCAAGATAATGCATATGGGGCACAAAAACCCTGGCACAATATATCAGTTGGGGGTGAGGATATAGCATGCACCAAGCATGAAAGGGATCTTGGAGTTATCATCTCTGATGACCTCAAGGCAGGAAACAGTGTGACAAGGCAGCAGGTAAAGCAAATAGGATGCTGGGATGCATGGGCAGGGCATCACCAGCAGGAAAAGGAGGTCATAATTCCACTATACAAGACACTAGTGAGCGCACCTGGAGTACACTGTGCAGTTCTGGAGACCTTACCTACGTAAGGACATAGACAGGGTAGAGAAGGTTCAGAGGAGGGCAACAAAGATGGTGCATGGATTGCATCCAAGTCCTATGAGGACAGGTTGAAGGCACTGAACATGTACTCCTGGAGGAGAGGAGGGAGAGAGGGATATGATAGAGACATCAAGTATCTTACAGGGAGGAACAGGGTGCAGGAATGCACTATTTTAAGTGAAAAAGATGTTCCAGGACTAGAGGGCATGGGATGAAGTTGGAGGAGAACAATTCAGAGGAAACGTGAGGAAGAATTTCTTCACAGAACGGGTGGTGGACAAGTGGAACACCCTGCCAGAGGAAGTGGTGGGGGCTGAAACAATCACGGGATTTAAGAATGCATGGGATAGACATAAAGGAATTCTGGAGGTCAGGGGTAAGGTGCAACAGACCTCCTGGAAAACATAAACTGAACTTACAAACTTAAATGGGCAGACTTGGTGGGCCATAGGCCCTTATCTGCCGACACTGTCTATGTATCTACGTATATGAAATAAAATGCAACTTTCAAGTCCATATGAATCTAATGAGTTATGTATAGGAAGATACTTAACTGACTGTCTATACATTTCACAGTATTTTACAAGAGGATAAATAAATCAAGTTGTATAAAAATAACTATTGGGGAAAATATATCAATATATCAATATCAAAATGCAAAATTTAATTGACTAATTAGAAGTACGGCATATTACACCTGGAGCACATACACATTAGTCAGACCATATTCATAAATAAGGGGCCAGCTGAAAATGTTCACTCAAGCCTGGCCACTCATAAGCTTTTAAAGTAAATTTCCAGTATGTTTCTCTGGCCAAGGTTTTGGTATCCAGGTCACCACCCGTAATGCACAAAGTAACTGTTTCAATGCCTTGGAAGATAAAACAATGATTGGAACCATGGTTTTCACAATGTTGTGCCAGTGCACTTACAGTGTACAGCTTTTACATGCTCTGAACATGCTGTCCAATCCAATGCTGTGAGAAACAAGTGGTGAGAAACCCCAAACTGTCCTGTGATACTGAATTTTTGGTGTTGTATCAGAACGTTATTCTAAAAATCCTATTGAATATGCTCAGAACAGAAAGAAAAATTGAATCTTTAAAACTTGGGAACCATTTAATATTTTCTTAACAAACTCTTTCAAAGGCACTACCTTGGTATAGTATGCTTCTACCCTGAAACTTTCAGAAAAAAATTTCATTATGTGTAGGCTGCACATGAGAGCAAACACAATTCCCATGTTAAGTATAGGGAAAAAAATTAGATGTCAACAGGAAAATGACATATGCTGATCTCAGAGACTCCCAGAGCAGTAGCATGTCATTTGAGCAATGTGTTAGAATATTAGAGATAGAGTCTGGGGGCACAGCCCTGGGAGTAGAGAGGTGTACTTCACATAACTATCACATGTTACCATCAGGATGCCACAGTTCCATGTATGCTATCAGTACATGGAATTGTTATGAAGTTGTGTTGTCTGGACATGCTAGAACAAATAATGTTGTGGAGGAGTGGCACCACCGGGCAACACTCATATCGGTGTGTGCCACCCACAATTTGGAGGTTCCTAGAGTGTATTCAAGAGGAACAATGCATGGCAGACATTAGGATGGCACAGATTATGTCTGGCTGTGCTGCAACATCCACTCAGAGGCACTATCTTGATCTGATGGAGTGCATTCTTCAGGTCATAGGGGAGTATGCGAGTTGCCCATTCATGGATTATCTATTTGGTCTTGCATTAAACTTTCTCCCTTGTCCAGTTAGCGATATCAGGAATTGGCTGCCCCTGTGCTAGCCAAGCTCAGAAACTTGATCCCACTCAGTTGAAAAAAGTGGAGTTCCAGCAGTACATAAAATGCCAAATCAGAAACTTCCTGAATAATAATCCACCTGACACCATATCTGCATTGATGTTAAGCCCTAAAAATGATGCTGTGGGGAGCTATCATCAACTATGCCTCACATAAAAAACAAACTCTTGTCAGAGCCGATACAGCTGCATACAGCCGCTCATGGAGTTCCAGGAGCTGAGCCAGAGCTCCACAAAGACTGAGATCATGGCACAAAATAGCGCTATGTTCAAGATGTTCACTGTACTTTGTGCATGCAGTTCTTCACACATGTGCAGTGAAGCATGGTGGCTATCTTGGCACGGCGGCAGTTGCTGCACTGTGCTCTGCATGCATGCCTGGAACAGATTCTTGAAATGAAAGAGAAAATAGTGCAACTGGGGGCAGCTGACTGCCCAGAAGGGAGCTACCGCCTATGGCGGGAGGGAGGGGAGGATGAGACATCACACAGCACCAATGTGAGCTGTGTGGACAACACAGCACAGCACTGCAGAAGAAGACAGGGACCATTTCCAATCACGGTCCCCTCTCCCTTTCTTACAGTGATCACAAAATGCCTGCAGGGCTCTGCCCATGCAGCTGTAAAAAAGGATACTCATTATGTTACACAACTAGAAGATAAGATCTCAAAGGCTGAAAAGCAGCACATGGATCATCCCTCTTCAGAGGGTTAGAATGTGCTGCAGAGACTCAAGTGGGAACTTAACACAGCTCGCAACACAAAAATATAGAGAGACTTATTATTCAAGCAGACAGGTAATTATTTTGAGGGAGATGTGGGTGGAAGGTTGTTTGAAGGTTGTTTGCCTGGCAACTACACAGTAGGCAAGGTGCTAAAAATTTAGCCCAAATACAGGACAGTGGGGGTAACATACATTAAGGGGGACTTCATCTGCACATACTATAAAAATGTAAATACTTCAGAAGTCTCTCCATCAGAACATCAAATGATGAATTTTTTCAGTAAAGCCCAGCTACAAAAAAACTGATGAGCAAGACAAAAAAGCATTGGATGAGCAGGTGATCTGGGAAGACATTCAGGGGGAGATTAAGTACCTAAAGGGAGGGAAAGCTCCAGGCCCCGATGGATACCCAATTGAGTTTTACGAAACCTTTTGTCAAGAATTGCAGGCCCCACTGCAGGACACGATTACTGAATCTTTAGCACAGCGATCCATACCTTCTTCCATGTGCTCTGCTACAATCACAGTACTCCCAACTCAAGATAAAGACCCAAAGTTTTGAACTTTCTATTGTCCCATATCCCTCATAATGGCAGACTACAAAATTCTGGCCTGTCTGCTAGCCAGCAGGCTTGAAAAGGTACCTCCTTCTATAATACTGGTTTTGTTAAGGGCAGGCAGAGGAAATTAAATGTGCTGCATATCATGAATGTGGTCTGGTGATGGTAGAGGAGGAACACCAAGGGGAACCCAGGAATATTGGCTCTGGATGCAGACAATGCATTTGGCTGGGTCAAGTTGGGGTACTTATTTGAAACCTTCGTGAGGTTTGGAATAGGTGAAAATATGATGAGATGGATTGGGGCATCGTATAAACAACACTCAGCCCAGATTCCTGTGAATGGGATCTTCACAGGTCCCTTTTATTGACTCAAGGAACTAGACAGGGCTGCCTTTCTCCGTATGTGATGTCTGTGTGATGTCCCTGGAGCCTTTGGATGCTGTTCTTAGAAGAAAGTGTGTATTAGAGGTATCACTGCTGGGGGATGGCATCACAAACTAGCCTTATTTGCAGATGATTTGTTGCTCTTATTTGCAGGCTCCACAGGGAAGCATATCAGTACTAAACAGCATATTATTAAACTATGGAAGCCTTGTGGGCCATAAGATTAACTCAGTCAGTCACCCCTTGCTCCTACGTCAATTTGGGTCACTTGGTGCCTCTCTTTCCATCATAGACTGGTTCTCCAGCTATCTACTTAACCACACACAGTCAGTCTCTTGTCTTAAAGTTCATTCTCCCTCAGCCCCACTTCCCTCTGAGTCCTGCAAGGGTCCATACGTGGGCCCCTACTCTTTTCACTATTCATAAACAATCTTCCTATGGTTCCCACCTACTGTCACTCCTTATATATGTGGATGTCATGGTTCTCTATACCTCCTCCAACTCAGTCATTGAAATTAACTCTCTCCTCTCCTCTGATCTGCATGAAATCCAAACCTGGCTCTCAATCCATTGGTTGGTGTTAAATGTGGCCAAGACACAGGCTATGATCTTTGGGACCCAAAGGAAATTAGGTTCCATGACTACATCTCTTCAGTTTTCCAGCCTTGACAGCTCCCTTGTTGATATAGCCCAAATGTTCAAATATTTTGGGGTCTATATTGATCCGTCTCTTAACTTCTCCCATCATGTCATTGCAGCCTGTAAGTCTGTCAACATTAAAATTGGTGTGGCTTACTGGTCCAATAATCCCTGACTCCTGCCACCAGGATCCCCTCACCCAAGGCCTCCTGCTCTCTGTCCTTTGCTGTGCACTACCTGTCTTTGCTGCTAATGTCCTTCATAAGTGGATGTTGCATACAATAATGTCTGTAGATTTAGTTCAATGACTCTCACCTAAAACACCACTATACACTATACACTGTACTCTGATCTCCGATGGTTATCGCCTCTTCCCATCGATCATATTCCCTAGGCTGCCTCACTGACAACATAATTCATTCTTCTCTCCTCTGATCTAGCAGCCTTGCTCCTCCCTTGTGACTGTCCTCGGCCCCTTTAGTCCTCATGTCTAGCACTGCTCTTTGTCCCTAAATGCTGCACCAGAATGGCTGAACTTGCCTTCCCTACTTTGCCTCTGAAGTCTGGAACTCCCTTCCACCTGATCTAAGATATATCAAAACCCACCTTGCATTTAAAAGCTATTTTCAATTACCATGCATCCCTTGATACATGTAACTGAACTCAGCTTCGTGCTTTGTCCTATAGATCCTGCCTCACACTTCTCCAGACCTGGTCTGCCTCATCTACTTCCTGCCTCTTCCTGAGCTGTGGATATGCACTTAGGACACTTGTTTCTGTTTATGTCTATGCCTCCTTGCTGTCCCACTAATGTCACCACTCTTGCTTGCCTTTCTATACCTTACTGTTCCAACCATGCCTACTGTTTGGTTCATTCTTCTTGGTTACCTAGCATATAGAATATTGTACTACTGTCAGTTAGGTTCTGACTTACCTTGTACACCTGTTTTGCTGTTGTATATATTATGCACAGCAATCTCACAACTGTCGTGTATATGTAACTGCACCTCTATATGCTGCTGTTATCTCCGTATGTACTTGTTCCTATGTAGTTAGATGCTGTTATCTTGTATGTACTGCCATGTACTGGTTGACTTGTACTCTCCCAGGTCATATGTGAAACAGGCAGCTTTGCTTAGTATGCTTACCCAGTAACCAAAAGCTAATAAATAAATAAACTAGTCAAAAATTGAGGTACTGGTGTTAAGCCAAGGCAAGGATAATTATTTTAAGTTATCCCCCCCTTAATTTAAAAAGTGTTAGGGTACTAAAATACCTAGGAATCATGATCCCTAAAAGCTTGTCAAAGTTATACAAAGAGAATTATATTCATTTGATAAACAATGTGAAAGGAGACTGTGAGTAATGGGAGAGCTTTTCTATCAGCTTGATTGGCATGGTCAATACCATTAAAATGAACCTTTACCCAGGTGTTTATATTTATTCCAGAATCTTCCCATGAGTGTCCCTGAGTGCTTCTTTCTGCAGTTGAACAGCATAACAAATCAATCCTTGTGGTCTTGTAAAGCAACTTGAATAAAAAGAACAGTTTTGCAAATGCCTTTGAAGGGGAGGGTAGCACTACTCAACTTCAAGTATTGCTACTGGGCTGCTCAATTGACTTACTGGGAACAATCTGCAACAAATCGAGCACCAGCTTGAAGAAATATGGAAGAGGAGTCCATTCTGGGGTCTACTTCAGGGGTCCTGTCTCCTCTTACAGCATGCCCCTCTAGATGTAAGAACCCTTGACCTATACTTTAGTTACTTTAGTGACGTTATGGGTGGGGTACATAAACATATTAGCCATCCAAAAGGAGTACCACTTAGCACTGCAATTCACTTGGGATTCAGGGGTTAAAAGGGCTACAATGTGTTCCTCCATCAGGCCCTTTTAAGATGGTGAAAGACTGGCCAGGAGTCAATAGAGGCATTATATTGTGGAGGCAAGATTAAATCATTCATGGAAATAACAGCAATATGGAGTACAGGCAGGGGACTTTTTTGCATACTTAAGAATTAGACAATTTGCAATGAACCAGAATCTGATGCTTTCCCCCACTGAGGAAGCTATATGTAGTCCCCAGCCAAGCAGCTCAGTTTTGTCCACTCTGTATAAGTTTTTTTCTGAGCCCCCCCCCCCCGATAATTTGAGTTAGACCTGCTTGGGAAAAATATCTTGATTTACTGCTGGATGAGGCTACCTGGCTAGAAGCTATTAAACATGTGCATAGCTGCTCTCTCTCCAATAAACTGCACAGAGTCCAACTTAAATTGTTTACATAGGACCTACTTAACACCCAGTAAACTGCATAAATTTTCCCCTTCTAGGCAGAACATGTGTCTAAAATGTCAGGTTGCTGAGGGGGATTTTTTGCATATGGCTTTCACGTGTGATAAGGTTGCCCCTTTTGGGGTAGAGATCCATGCCATCACCAGAAAATATTGAGGTCTGACCTCCCAGGTACCCCGTTGGAGTATATGCTTGGTGCAGAACCAGCTCCCAACAGAGGAAAAACACAGACTATCTGAAGTGGCTTTAATAAATTCCATAAAAACAGTGACCCAACACTGGGTCAGACAGACCTCTCCTAGTATTGCTCATTGGATGAACAACTTAACATTGTGTATGCACCTTGAGAAGTGTCAGATGATGGCCAATGGACAGGAGTGTCTGTTTTTTTGCAAGATGGCAGCCCCTAATAAAAGCTATAGAGACTGGGATTGGGATCCTTTGACCCCTCCATCTCAATTTTTGGTCAAAAGCCTTGTGTTTTTATTGGTTCTTTGCTAGAAATGTATCTTCCTTTTAGTTAAATTAATATATATGAATCACCTGGGATATAATCAGTTATAGGAGGAAGATCTGTTTCATGAGAATGTAACCATAGGTACAGGTAAACACGTTATGTATTTTAATTAAATAATTCCTCCTCATCTCATGACTCTACTAGTGTAAATACAATTTTAAGGGGGTGGCATGTTTAGTACTGAACCTACGGTATTATGTTATGAATTTTTACAAGTGTGATAATGCCTATGTAGCAAAACGTTTAAGTTAATATTGCTGTATTGTTGAACAGATGCCTAGATGGTTTACGTGACTTATTATTTGTGATACATACTCAATAAAATATGTTTTAAAAAAAGTTGAACCCTGACTGGTGCATCAATGCAGTTTTCTGTAAAGAATATATCATAGGAGTGTGGTATTCCTCCCATAATTAGTGTTGAGTAGGCTGTTTAATGCTAAACCCCAACTGTTGCACCTTAGTAACGGAGTCATTTGATGAAATAGCCCAAAATTTGGCATGCATGTTCAGGCTGTCAGAGTCTCAAGACATGAGAAGTTTTGTGATGTTTCTGATATACAGAACACCTAACAATATTAAAAAAAAAAACATGTTTGGTTTCCCTTACTTAACATTGGGTGAATTTTTGCTATCATCTACAGCCTAGATGGTGTGGAATTTTTTCATGAAATGTTCAGGGTGGAAGGGGCCTGTACCAAGAGTGTGCCTTTTGAGGGTTTCATAAAAAAATATTATATGGTTTCAGAGTTATTGACATTTTTGAGTTAACTGTCAAATCCAAATGGTAAGAAAACTTTTCATGATTTGCTCGCTGTGTGGAGAAAAAATGGTTGTGACAGACACCATGTTTTCTAAACTCAGAAATATTTTAAAATACATACAAATTATGTATTTTTAAAAAACAAACATATGAACCTAGCCAAATGGGACCCATTTAGCTAGATTCTGCACTGCTGTTTGTTTTTTAATTGCCACAAATACCTTTTCTGGGCATCCCAAATCCTTGTTATCCAGCTTTGAGGAGCTGTTCACCTATGTTCTTTGTATAAGATTAGCAGGAATTGTTTGAATGCTGAAGCCACAGCTGGAGTCATGCTTCTGACTTCAGTTACATCCACCCATCTAGCTATCTACCTATCTATCTACCTGTCTACCTGTGTCAGCTGTATTCATGTGCTCTTTTTACTATCTGAGGAATATCACCCAGATTAAGCACCTTGTTCTGTCCAGTGATCTTCCGACTTTGGTCCATGGATTTGTGACCTCACACCTTGACTACTGTAACTCCCTATACCTGGGGCTTCCACGGTTGATATCCATTGCTTGCAGCTAGTGCAGCATGCTGTGGCCATGTTACTGTCTGGGTCATTGAGATCCAGTCACATAATGCCTGTGCTGCACATTCTGCACTGGCTGCCTGTTCAGTGAAGGATTACCTTTAAAGTTAGTTTGCTGACTTTTAGAGCCCTACGCGGTTTGGGTCTGAGTTACCTACAAGTGCTACTGAGTCCCTACTGCCACCTCAGACTGTTCCACTCAACCAATGAGGGATTGCTAGAGATTCCCAGGATGTGACTGAAGACATTGGGGGCGCGAGCTTTTGTCTTTGCAGCTCCCTCCCTGTGGAATTCTTTACCTCATCGTGTTCAAGAGTGCCAGAAGGTTGAGAGCTTTAAAACTGCTCTAAAAACATATCTGTTTCTATGTGCTTTCCCTGAGTTTTAACATGTTTACTTGCATATTTACTTTTTAACTGTATTATTTATGTGTACTGTTTGTAATTTGTTGTATTTATTTGAGTAGTGTTTTAGATATTGTGCAGTCCTTTGATATTTATTGATATTGTGCTATACAAATAAATGTATTATTATTATTATCTATCTATCTATCTATCTATCTATCTATCTATCTATCTATCTGTCTGTCTGTCTGTCTCTCTGCCTTCATTACTTTCCTCAGTAGACCTATTTATCTATGTATCTATGTATGCATCTATCTATCTATCTACCTATCCATCTATCATTCATTCTTTCTTCTGCAGACTGGGGTGCCCACCCCCAGTACTACTTCTTTCTTCCCCTGCCCTCCAGCTTGCCCACCCATCCTTCACAATGTTTATGCATATATTTTTTCCCATTAAATAAGAGGACTGGAGTTCCCACCTCTGCTACCACCTGTCTTGACCTACCTCCCTCCCCTTTAGATCATCTGCCCTTAGTCCCACAATGTAGGTGATGTATCAGGCTGCACCCCTCTGGTGTCACTGAACAGAAGCCTAACATTGGGGTGCCCAATCTCCAGTGTCAGTTAAGTCCCCTGAAAAAAAATGAAAACCTTCCCTCATTATTTTTTTTTTACCTACAAAAAAGAAAACAGTCCCTCATCAATCTGAAACCCCACATACCCAATCCTGACCTCCTACCCACCAACCCTCACCCTCATTCTCTTCTACACATCCATGGCGTAGATCCACTCTCTGATCAAAGACATGTCTTGCTGGTGGTACTGGAGACTGCAATGTGAGAAAATCAGGAAACTATGGTTTAATGCATTTCAATGGGGTTTTGAACTTTGATTCATAACTTTGTAATTTTTACACATTTTCAACATTGCCTTTTTGGAACCCTACTTCATGACCAGTGATAGCGGAGTTATGCAAAATCTAGCCTGAAAAATGATTTTGTGGTCAGTTTTTGAAATCACTTTTCATGCAGGATGTTAAAATTTTCACCACCTTTGTTCATAAGGTGGGGTCATAAGAAGGCTGTTCAAAATGTGGGGTCAAAATAGTACAAATGACAAAGTTAGGAGCATACATTGAAAATGTTCCATGCTCGTGCATAACTTTGGTAATTTTAAATATTTTGACCCAAAATTTTCAATTTAGCTATTTTTTCACACTAACTCATGAAGATGAGAGCTGTCAATTTTCAAATCCTTGCCAAAATGTGATTTTGCAACTTTCAATTCAATTCAATCTTTATTTATATAAGACACCTTTCTGAAACCAAGGCGCCTGTACAATACATGATAAAACAATAAATAATTAAAACAATATTAAAATTAAGCTAAACAGCAGTATTCAAAATTCATGGTATGCTTGGCTAAAAAGATAAGTTTTTAAAGCTTTCTTAAAGCTTTGGACTGTCAGGCAGTCTTGCACTTGATGAGGTAGAGAATTCCACAGGGTTGGGGACATAAAACTAAAAGATCTGGCCCCTGAAGTTTTTAAACGAAGCCTGGGAATCTCTAGCAGTCTCTCATCAATGGATCGGAAAGAGCGGGGGACAGTAGGGACAAAGGAGATCTTTCAGGTAACCAGGTCCCTGATTGTGTAGGGCCTTATAGGTCAGAAAACTGACCTTAAAGGTGATTCACCATAGAATTGGCAGCCAGTGCAGTCCACGGAGCACAGGCGTTATATGACTGGACCTAGAAGAATCAGTCAATAGCCAGGCTGCCGCATTCTGCACTAGCTGCAAGTGGTGAATCTCAACCCCCGGTAGCCCAAGGTAAAGAGCATTGCAGTAGTCAAGGTGAGAGGTAACGAAAGCGTGGACCAAAGTAGGAAGATCATCTGGAGGAACCAGGTGCTTCACCGGGGAGATGTTCCTCAGATGGTAAAAAGAGGTTTTGACAAATGCTGACACCTGAGATTTAAATGTCAAACAGTCACTCTGTGGCACAAAATGACGTTTCAGTGGTGCAGAATGACATATCAGTGGGGATTTGAAAATTTTCACCTGCCAGGTCCATGTGGTGGGGTAATAAGAAGGCTATGCTGAAAATGTGTTGTACAAATATTTTAAAATGCCAAGATTATGAGTGAACGTTGTTGTATTTCAATGTTAACTCAGAACCTTGCTAATTTTTAATATTTTAACTCCAAACTTTCAACATAGACATTTCTGCACACTGCCTCATAAATGTAACAGGTGACATTTTTTTTATAATCCTGGACAAGACATGTTTTTGCACTTATGATGCAAAATGACATTTTAGCCAATATACTAGAAAAGCTACATGTCATGCTTATAAGAAAAATTTGGGGACAACATTCAAGAAATATATATAATTGTTAAGAAACTTTCTGAGTAGTGCCAGTCTTGACCTTAGTGGGTATGCCTTGTGATCCCTTATCACTAAGCTGAGTTCAGGCAAGCTCAGTGATCCAGCTGGATGTGGTGAGGGTGGTGGGATGATGCTGTTATGTGACACCTCCCAGCCAGGGAATGAATGCTGTAGGGTTGTCCACATGGGCCCAGATATCATATAGTGAAGACAACTGTCCTCTTGGCATACAGGCTAGCATCTCTGAACCCATGGGTGGCAGATGGCCTTGTGTAATATCTGACAGATTGACTCTATGCCCGTGTGTCTGTATCTGCAGCCACATGGAAGCACAGGGATCATATGGCCCTGTGCTTCTGTGGCCCACCAGATAGCATCATAATTCCTGACATCCTCTGTTGCATTACTGTAGGTGCACAAAGTCTTTCCATGGTGCAGGGCCCAAAAGCTCTGTGCATCTTTATCTGTTCAAGCAGGTCCCCAATGGATGTGAGTGAATGAGGATACCACTCCACTATCTCAAAAAGAAGGGACATTCTTTGCAAATAACTTTGTTAATGCAACAGTTAGGGTTCAACATAACATCACAAAGGTAAGAAAATGTGGCCTTAGGATTTCCAACCCTAACTCCCCACTTCAACCCCCCCCCCCAAGCAGCAAAAGGAAAAACACATTAGGATTTAGGGTCTCTGGAGTCTTGGTGAAACAGTAGTGGGATCTTCCTTGGGGTTGACAACCATAATGCCCACCCTATTTCTGGAGCAAAAAACATCAAACATGATCTCCTTTCTTCACTCTGTGCCCCCAGTGCCCTGCCTAAAGAAAGATACAACAGGTTGTGTTGGCCACATATGGTGAGACATACTTCTGTACCTTTACTTTATGTATCACTATGAGGCACTGGCTTGGAGCTGTATGTTGCATACTGGAAGCTATGGACTGGAGGGAGTGGGGAGCATTAGGGTTGCAAACCCCAAGGAAGAACCCACCACTGATTTGTCATGACTCTGGAGACCCCAAACCCTGATATTTTTTCCTTTTGCTACTTGTGGGGTTGGGGGAGTTAAGGTTGGAAATTGTAAAACCACATTTCCCTACTTTTGTGGCATTAAGTTGAAACCGAACTGGTGCATTAACAACGTTTTTCTTCAAAGAATCATGAGGGCGCTGTACTGCCTTGTAGTGTTCCTATAGTTAGGGATAAGTGGGAGTGTCTGTTAACCCCCTGATTTTTGCATCTTAATTGCTTTGGCAGAGTTTCATATAATTAGTTAACATTTTGCTTGTGTTGTCTAGGAGGCAAGGTCTAAATCTGTGGGTAATTTCATGATGGCAGCTTTTGTGGCTCCATGTCATTTCAATGATGCAATTACATAGAATGACAATTTCAGGGAATACATATTAGCGAGGGAATTTTCAGCAAATGTACATTTTAGCAACTTCAATTATAGCTAAAGACAGTGATTTAGGTCATGATTTCTCACTCTTGCATCTTTGATCTTCTCGCTTAAATTTCTTGATCATTGGACTTTGCCATTAGTTGATTAACATTGTCCTGGAAGGTTCTATTATCCTGTGTTAAGTCAGTATTCCTCCCCTCCCATAGTGCCCCTGAACAGCACCACCAACTGTGGTCAACCAGGTGCTAGTATTGCAGCAAGGACAGTAACCCTCCCTCCCCAGAGGATGAGAGCATATCCTTGGATGCTCAGTCTTCTTCCCCCTGACTGACCCCCAGAAACCCAAGCTCATTCTTGAACCTGAGTTTCCAGCATCATGGGTGGTAGTGCTGCCCCTGTACTGATGGACCAGCATGGGTATAATGGTTTGAGCAGCAGATCTAGAACTTGTTCAAGGGTGTAGTAGTTTTCCAGTTATGGAGATGCATATACAAAAACATGCAGTAATGCATAGATAGATACATAGAATTTGGCAGCAAATTAGGACTGCCAGGTCCATCTAGTCTACCCATATTTCCTATTCCCTACCCCCCTACTCTTTTTGTGCTGTTACTAGGGTTCCCTTATGCCTATCTCATATTTGCACCCCTACCACTTCCTTGGGGAGGCTGTTCCAGAATCCACTATCTATTCAGTGAAGAAGTACTTCCTCACATTCCCACTGATTCTACTTCTTTCAGCCTCATGCCATGATCATGATCATGCTGTCTAGTGAGGTACCTCATACAGCATGCAGAAGTACAGGAGTACAGTGTAGCCAGCCACAGTGCAATGCAATAATTTGCAGTAAATGACATGCCATTGAATTGCAATGTTCCCTGAAGCATACTGCATCAATTTTCTGAAATACTACAACATTACTATGTTGCATCCTGGCTGGCACCACTGTACCTCTGGCTGGAGAGGTGCAGGCCCCATGGAGTCTTCTGCAGTCACACATACTCATGCATGCAGTCCAATATACACACACAGGTGTGGCTGCATAACCACAGGTCCCTACGAGTGCTTATGCAGCCATAGATACAAATCCATGAAGATAGCACATCAGTGCTACTGCATTTGTGTTATCCAAAAACAATTGTATGCTGTTTGCCTTACCTGATGATGGCTGTCTGTCATTGCTTATGTGGTATTGTCCTTTTGCTGCTTTGGGAAGGTGGCAAGTAAGGTTTGGAAACCCTAACAACACATTTCCATGCTTTTGTTGAATTAAGTTGAACCCTAGCTAGTGCATTAATGCAGTTCTTTGCAAATAATTTTCTTTCTTTTTGATATAATGGAATTCTGTCCTCATTTATGCAGGTCCCTTTGGGGATGAGCTTCGGTGGCATGGGGTGGGTACCCTAGTGCTGCCACATATTTCTTTGGAGGGATGACCTAGAGAGGAAGGGTTGGAATGAATCAGTACTGGGGATGGGCATCCCAGTTCGGTATTATTTTATTGTTATAAGAAAGGGGAACATGTGACTTGGAGGAGAGGGGGGGCAAGGGAAGCATAATGAGGGGTGGACACCCTGGTCTGCTTGCCAGTTTAAAAAATTTTGGGGGGGCAACCTGGAGGGGAGCAGGAGGAAAGAATCGGTACTGGGAGTGGGCACCCCAGTCCACTAAAGAAAAGGAAAAGATAGATCGGTGGCTAGATACATAGATAGACAGACAGACAGCTAGCTAGCTAGCAGGGGGACAGAAGCTGACACTGGGTATTGAGCACCCCCATGTTGAGATGATCTTTGGTGGCATCAAAGGTGAGCACCCCAGTGTTCCCATGTATCTGTAAGGAAGGGGGCCAGGCAACCTGCAGGGGAGGGGGTTAAGAGAAGCAGTTCCAGGGGTGGGCACCCCAGTCCACTTAACAAAATGACAACAAAAGTTAGATAGATAGGTAGATAGACAGATTCATAGATAGACACATAGACAGATACAGTAGTAGAGTGAGAACGACAGATCAGGGGATCATTGGCTCACCACTCTAACTGAAGCTGTCAGCATTTCTCCATTTGCAGTTTCACACTTCAAGAAAGACCCACTGTTCTTATACTGAGAACATGGGTGAAGGTACTGTGGGACATGATCAGTACAGTAAAGATGTGAGGGTGTGTGAGGATGTGTGGAGTGGTGATGCTGATTGGGTGGTTGAAGTGGGTGGGGTTACTGGGGGAAAGATCGCCAATGGGCCATTTTCTTTTTTTCAGGTATTAAAAAAAGATCAATGAGGGACAGTTTTCTTTATTGTAGAAGGACAGAAGCTGACACTTGGGACTAGGCACCCCAGTGTTGAGATGATCCTCGATGGCACTTGGGATGGGCACCCTGGTGTTGCCACCTATTTCTGTGGGGGCATGACCTTGAGGGGGGTGAAAAGAAGCAGTACTGGGGTGGGCATGCCAGTCTGCTATTATTTTATTGTAACAAGAAGGGTGAACAGGTGACATGGAGGGTAGGTGGACAAGAGAAGCAGTACGGGGGAGTGGGCACTCAAGTCCACTAATCAGATTTAAAAGAAAACACTGGGAAGAGGGTAGGCAGAGAAACAGAAATGATTGCACTAGCAAGAAAATGACACCAGCAGGCTGAATCAGCTTTTACTGCAGTTTTATTCCAGTGGTAAGAGGACTCTGCTAGCATCACCAGTACTTCCACCAAAAAGGTCTTCCTCAGGAGGTGTGTCACATTGTAGGGCAATGCCCTTTTTATATACATCATGAATCATGTTATAATATTTAAAATGAATCAACATTCTCTAAACACTTTGTGAAAAACACATGGGGCCCAATTCCAAGAAGGCTTACGCATGTCCAAGTTACGCCAAACCCCATGGCATAAATCACAACTTGTGCCATGCATTATGCCGTTTGCTATTCCAAAAGGTGCATTGCACCATGTCATATGCGAGTTGTGCCAAATGTGGGTTACGCCACCTACTACACCTGCAACCCCCTCAATGGCATGTCACAAGGGTGGGTTACAACATCACCTGTGCCCTATTCTGAAAAGGCAGCTGCCATAACCCACTTATGCTATTACAAGAGCCGCAATGGCACAGTGGAGTTAGACCATTGAGGAGATGGTCTAAGAGGTATCTGGCCATGCCAAATGACAGATGCCTACTCTGCAGTGCCATGGCAAAGGTACTGTAGTGCTCCCCATGCCCCCTGAACTCATTCATGCCCCCAACCCCCAAATGTTGGGGACCCCTGATTTCCAATAAGCAATGTGCCTCCCAAAATGCTAGTGTCACCTGGTCAGACCCCCATGCCCCTTGGTGCATGCTGTGGTGTTCTGGGGCTTGGGGCTCGGGGCTCGGGGGCAGTTCACATTGGGCTGCGACTTGTGGCATGCAGGGCCTCTGCACCAAGCTTATGGCACTAGCCTATGCCTGCCTTAAGTCACAGGATGTAGATGCCGGGGACCCTGCCTGTCTTGGAATATGGTGCAGGGTCCCCGGAGTAGTGCCGCATAGCACAACTCACAAACGCCCGCGAGTTGAGCCATACATCTTGGAACTGGTCCAATAAACTCACTTAAATAATTCAAATAAAAATAAAATGCATTTGATATCTATGTGACATGTATTTTAAATAAAATGATGAACTAAAGGTGTAGGGACAGCAAAAGGCTTCATCATAAAGATCAGAAACTGCTTTAAATTATTTTGTTTCTTGTATCATTTTCAGTTTTGACTAGACTTCAATTTATCTGATTAATGATTAATTCAGATTTCAAAACAATGTATATAAAATATCACAAAGCTGATCTGTTAAATGAAAAAATCCCATAAAAATATATATAACACTTCATTTTACTGTAAATGATTATTATATTTCATTAGTGTAAAAATTAATATTTATTATGGGATATTCATAAAAGTTGAAGTTAGTAAGAAGCACTGTTTTCTATTAATAAATCCTTAACATTTCAAAATCAGACCATTCTGTATCCTAAAGGTGGAAGCTATTTCATACTTTCTTTGATTACTTTTGGTAGTAATTCAAAGTTCTACACTAGAACAGAAAGAAAAAAGGGGGGAGGAGTAAGGAGTTATGGTGGGGGGGGGGGAGATCCCCTAACAGAAAAAGAGAGAGAGAGAGAGAGGGAAAAAAGGGGTTGGCAGCCTGTGGGTGGGAGAAAGAAGTGGAACAGAGAGTGTGCACCCCAGTTCACTACAGAAAAAGAAAGCATAGATAGCTAGATATATAGACAGACAGACAGATACACCACATATACTGAAAAAAGGGGGCAGGTAACCTGTAGGGGAAGGGGCAAGAGAAGTGGAACTGGGGATGGTCACCCCAGTCTGCTTAACAACAAAAAAGATAGATAGATAGATAGACAGACAGACAGACAGACAAAAGATAAGATAGAGAGAGACAGATACATAGATAGATGCACAGACAAACAGACATACAGTTAGATAGTGTGAGAGAGACAGAGACAGCTCAAGGGATCAATGACTTACTGCTCTAATTGAAGCTGGCATAAGGACTCCTGCTGTGGCTTCACATTTCAAGAAAGTCATGCTGTTCTTATATTGAGAACACTGGTGAAGGTCTTGTGGAATATGATCAGGTGAAAGAAGGTGTGTTTGTTGAGGGGTGGGGTGGTAGGTGCTGAGTGGGAGTGGGAAGCCGGTAGGGGTGCTTGGGGTCAGATTGTTGATGGATCATTTTCTTTTTTTCAGGTATAAAAAAGAACAAAGTGATATGGTTTTCTTTATTGTAGGGTACAGACGCTGACACTGGGAATTGGGCACCCCAGTGTTGGGATGATGTTTGTCAGCACCGTAGATAGGCATTCCAGTGCTGCCACCTATAGTACCTGGAAGGGAGGGAGAGAAAGAAGCACTACTGGAGGTGGGCACCCAGGTCCACTTATGAAAAATAAAAATAAAAAACGGTTGTGTATTGTTGATCAGATAGATAGATAGATAGATAGATAGATAGATAGATAGACAGACAGATTCAGTAGATACATAGACAGATAGATAGATATCAGACAGTTCTTTTGTAAGATCTCATGAAAGAACAATGGTTCTTTCATATGCCCTCACTGAACATCTGTGCAAAAAAACAAAGTCCCACCACCTTCTTTCTTGAGCCGACCTTCTTCTTTCATGAGTCTGTGATACACAAAAGAAGAAGATTGGCTTGTAAAAGAAGAGGATGAGTCGTAATTTTTTTATACTTATTTCGTGAGCTGACCTGATCTTTTGTGAATCATGAAAGAAGTCATGAAAGAAGGAGGTTGACTCATGAAAGAAGATAGTGGGACTTCATTTTTTGTCATAGTTCTTTCATGAGCCAACCTTGTTCTTTCCAGAGTTCTTTCATGACTCATTAAAGAATGAGGTCAGCTCATTATAGAACTATGAAAAAGCAAAGTCCCATCATCTTCTTTTTTGAGCCAAGATTCTTCATTCTTGATACTCAGAAAGAAGAATCTTGGTTCACGAAAGATGAATTGGGATCCCTCACTAAGTCCTCCAGCTAGGATTTTTGGAATGTCCCATAACCACATTTTGGGGTCTTTTCTTTTCAAAAAAACAAACCCCAGAATTAGCTAAATGGGTCCCGTTTAGTTGGATTCATGTGTTTGTTTCTCTCCAGTGTATTATTTTTATGGGTTTTCAATTTACCATAAGAATGAAGAATTTTTCTCATGAAAAAAGAATTTCTGCTCACAAAAGAAGATTTTTCTTTCATGAGAAAAAAGTTAAGTCCAAATTCTTCTTTTGTATTAAACATAAATGAAAGACCCTACTGGGCATGCTCAGAACATTTTAAATCCTAAAAACACAGGAACTGATTAATATTTTTTCACCACACCAGTGAAAGGCACCATTCTAGGGCAAGTCTGTTTTACCCTGAAAAATTCCAAACCATCTGGGCTGTAGGTGAGAGCATGAAAACAGCAAAAAAAAAAATACAATTTTTTCCACTTTTTGCACTATCTGTATTTCAGAATCCAGACATATGACTGGTATGAAACTTACCAGATCAAGAGAACATCCCTCAGACTGTGTATGCAACATTTTGTGCAATTTCATTGAAAGGGAGTAAAACTATTGAAGAGCAAAGTTAGATGTTTAACATTAAAAACTCAACTTAACCCTACATATGGCGCTACTGCACCCCTATAAGCATTTGCAAAACAGCATTACTGCACCAGTTAGCTTTCACCTTAATGCCACAAAAGTAGGAGCATGTTGCATTAGGGTTTCCAACCCTAACTCCACACGCCCACCAACTAAGAAGCAAAAGAACAAGATACACAACCATAGACATCCATCATCAAGTAAGACAACAATATACCTCTGTTGCCAGATGACACAAATCTAGTAGCACAGATGTGCTACCTCTGTGGATTTATATCTATGGCATGATCACCTGCAACATATTTGTTGTTGTTTTTTTCATCTCCTCATATCTATGGCATGCAAACTGTAAGACATACACACTCACTGGTTGCTGCAGATAGAAATTTGCAATACTCAAATCAAATAAATGCTTCTGTGTACAGAAGCACATGCCCCTGCAGCCACACACAAATCCACAATACCCAAATTACAAGAGTTCATGGGTCTACAGAAGCTCAGACCCTTATGGGATTGGCATTTTTGTAGCCTCAGCTACTCACAGACACTGTAAGACACACATAAACTTGACAGGCCTGTGATTCTGGAGCCAAAAATGTAAGATATAATCACTGACCTCTTGGTACATAATCACGGGTGTCTCAAAATCCATGACATCAAAATTATAACAGTACTTCAGTGTGCAGAAGAACATACCCCCGAGGAGCCTGTGCCTCTTCAGCCACAAGTGTAAGATATACGCACCGACATCTGTGTCCAGAAGGGCAGGCACCAGTGGGGCCTGCAGTTGTGAATACAGAAGAACTGATGCAATGTGAGTATCATGGTTTTAGCAGCTGATCTAGACATTTTTCATGGGAATATATGAAACCATTCACTAGTGAATCATGCTATCTAGTGAGGTAATTTGTATAGAGTGCATGAGTACATCTAGCTGCAGTGGTGCAGGTCCCATGAGGCCTGTGCTTCTGCAGCCACACATACCCATGCTTTCTGTATAACATAAACTGGTGTGGCTGCATAAGTGGGGTCTGAGCTTATACAGCTGCAGATACAAATCCACAAAGCTAGCACATCAGTGTCACTGCATTTCTGTAATTTGGAACCAGTTGTATGTTGTTTGTCTTACCTGATGATCTCTGTCTGTGGTTGCTTGCCTGGTCTTATACATAGATACATAGACAGTGTCGGCAGATAAGGGCCTATGGCCCATCTAGTCTGCCCATTTGAGCTTGTAAGTTCAGTTTGTTTTCCTAGAAGTCTATTTCCCCTTACCCCTGACCTCTAGAATTCCTTTATGTCTATCCCATACATTCTTAAATCCCGTGATTGTTTCAGCTCCCACCACTTCCTCTGGCAGGGTGTTCCACTTGTCCTTTTGTTGCTTTGGGGTAGGGTTGGGGTGGGTATTTAGGGTTGGATACCCTAATGCCACACTTTCCTACTTTTGTGGTGTTAACTTGAACCCTAAATGGTACACTAACTCTGTTTTTTGCAAAGACTTTCCTTTCTTTTTGAGATACTAGAATAGTTTCCTTATTCAGGCAGGGGACAGATGTAGATGTAGAGGGCCCACTGGGTCCTGCACCAAGGGAAGCCTCCCTCGGCTATGGAAGTTCAGCAATGGATGTCAAGAAATCATGGGGCTGGCTGGTGGACTGCAGAAGTGCAGGGTCCTATGGGTCCTGCACTTCCATTTGGCTGAACACAAGGGCACACAGGGCAAACAAACCATCCTTCTGGCACTCATTGGTGCAGAAGCTTAGGGACCTATGCCGATAGAAGAGTTCTCTTCACTGCATAGTGCAGAGGCAGTTCCAGTCACTGATAGCAGGCACCGGGAGCTGTGTTGCTGTTGTCTCTTGCGGTGTTCCAGCTGTGCCCTCCCCATGCTTTGCACCTGAGTGTCCACTTCCCTCCTTTCATGTCTGTGGGGACACCATGGGGTCTGGCAGCACACCGCGGTCTGATGACTCACAGTATTACTGCCTGCGATGTTTTTGCCTTGCGATGTCTATGTCCGTGATGTTCTGACCATGATATTGTGTCCCGCTTTATTTTGTGGGCGATATTAACACCTGGAACTTACCCAGACAACAAAAACTAAATAAATAAATAAATAAATAATAAGTCTCTAATTAGCAAAATATTATCTTGAATCTTATTGTCTGGGATAGAAACACAGAAATATAGACTTTGACGGCAGATAAGGACCGCTTGGCCCACCTAGTCTGTCCATTTCCTTACCTACAGGATAAGCTGCAGATTCTAGTTAACCAACAGCCTATTTCTTCTTACCCCTACAAGAATTGCCTTATGTCTGTCCCATGCATTCTTGAATTCTCCCACAGTTTTAGACCCCACAACCTCCTAGGAAGGCTGTTCCATGAGTCCACCACCCTCTCTGTGGAAAAATGCTTCCTCACATTGCCACTGAACTGCCCCCCATCTTTATATTGTGTCTCCTTGTTCTTGCACATCTCTTTTTCTGAAAGATGCTGCCCTCTTGGACTTTGTTGATTCCACTGAGATACTTAAAAGTTTCTATCATGACACCCCTCTCCCTGCTTTCCTCGAGGGTATACATGTTAATCTCCTTTAGTCTCTCTTCATATGGCTTCTCTTGCAGACCCTGAACCATTTTAGTTGCCCTCCTCTGGACTGCCTCTATCCTGTATAAGTTCTTGCAAAGATAGGGTCTCCAGAACTGGATGCAGTACCCCAGATGGGGTCTCACCAACTGTCTGTACAAAGGGATAATGACTTCCTGTTTTCTGCTGGTGATGCCTCTCCCTATGCATCCCAGTATACCCCCAGCCCTCCCTACTGCCTTCTCACATTGCTTACTAAACTTAAGGTCATCTGGTATGATTACCCCCAGGTCCCTTTCCATTTTTGTTGTTGTTGCTACCTCCCCCCCCCCTTGTGTAATCTACCCCTGGGTTTTTGTTTCCCAGGTGCATTATTTTGCAATTTTTTGCATTGAATCCAAGCTGCCATACTTCTGACCATTCCTCCAACCTTGCCAAGTCCCTTCTCATCCTTTCCACACCTCTTTGTGTATCAACCCTATTGCAGATCTTTGTGTCATCTGCAAAGAGGAATACTTTTCCTTCCAGTCCCTCTGCAATGTCACTTATAAAGACATTAAAAAGGACTGGACCCAGTACTGAATCCTGCAGTACCCCACTAGTAACCCCTCTTTCTTCAGAGTGGACTCCACTTACAATTACCTTCTGTGTCCTGTTGTCCAGCCAATGTTTTACCCAGGCTTCCACACTGGGACCCACTCACAGGCTGGTTAATTTGATAATCTTTTATGTGGGACTGCGTCAAATGCCTTGCTAAAGTCTATGTAGGCCATGTCCACAGCCTCTCCCTGGTGTACTACTTTGGTCATCCAGTCAAAGAAATCAATTAGATTTGTCTGACATGACCTTCCCACTGTGAACCCATGCTGCCTTGGTTCCTGTGCCCCACTGGCCTCTAGGTACGCAACAATTCTTTTCTTCAGAAGTGATTCCATCACTTTCCCTACCACAGAGGTCAAACTGACAGGTCTGTAGTTTTCTGCCTCTGTCTTGGTCCCACTTTTGTGAAGGGGAATCACATCCACCTTCCTCCAGTCCTTAGGTACCACACCATCCTCCCATGATTTGTTAAAAAAGGTAATTAGTGGTTTTACTAGTTCTCCCCTTAATTCTTTTAAAATTCTGGGGTGAATTGAATCAGGACCCATTGTTTAGTCCACCTTCAGTTTTAGGAGTTCATTCAGAACCCTTTCTTCTGTGAAAGGACTGGGATCAACCCCCCCCCCCATCAAGAGTGCTTCTGTTAACTGGATTAGGCACCTCCCCCTTCTCCTCCTCTTTTGTGAATACTGAGCAGAAATATTCATTCAGTATCCCTGCTTTTTCACTGTCCCTCTCTGTCCACCCATCATCCATTCTATTCAGACTCACTATCCCTCCCTTTGTCTTTCTATGTTCCCTGATGTACCTATAAAAGTTTTTATCCCCCTTCTTAACTGAGTTGGCTGTCTTTTCCTCAGTTTGGGCCTTTGCTATTCTGACTTCCTTCCCTGCTTCCTTCTGCCTTAACTGGTACAGCTCTCTGACCTGCTCCTTCTGTGTTTCTTTATACTTCCTGAATGCTGTCTTTTTCTCCCTGACTTTCCCCACCACCTCTTTTGAGAACCATAGTGGCTTTTTCTTACATTTTGATTTGTTTATTTGCTTCACACAAAGGTTTGTTGCCTCTGTGATGGCAGTTTTGATGTTTCCCTATTGTTGCTCAACCCCTCCTTCTAGTCTGTTTGCTAGTGCTTTTCTAAGGCACTCTCCCATCTTGTCAAAGACAGCCCTCCTGAAGTCCAGTATCCTCACTTTTGTATGGCTTGGCTTTGTAGCTGAGTTTATCATGAACCACACTGTTTGATGGTCACTTGTTCCCAGATGGCAAACCACTTCTAGATCTGAGATCCTCTCACTGTCCCCATTTGAGAGTACGAGGTCTAAGATTGCTCCCTCATGAGTGGGTTCCAAAACTAGCTGTCTGAGACATGCCACCTGTAGGGCATCGAGAATGGCCCTGCTCTTGGATGTGGCTGCAGCAAATGTGCTCCAGTTAACATCTGGCATATTCAGGTCTCCCATCAACAGTATCTCACCTTTCTCTGCCATTGTAAGAATGCCTTCTATCATATCCTTGTCCATTCCCTCCCCCTGACATGGGAGTCTGTATACAACCCCTTTGTGGATTGTGGTGCCATTTCCAGTCTCTAAGGTGACCCACAGTGCCTCCTCTCCTCCCTGTTTACCTTTTGTTCAGTTGCTTTTATCCCTTCTTTTACATAGAGAGCTACTCCTCTCCCTTGTCTCCCCTCCCTGTCTCTCCTGTAGGTTGTGTACCCAGGTATGTTAACATCCCAGTCATGGTTCTCTGTGTACCATGTTTCTGTGACTCCTACGATATCCAGGCATCCCTCTCCCATCAAGGCCACCAGTTCAGGGAGCTTGTTGCCCAGACTATGGGCATTGGTGCTCATTACCCTCCATTTCCTCATGGCCTCACTCATTTTTTCCCCATCAGTGTCCTTATTGCTTTTATCACTTTCTCCATTTACCCCTGCCCTTCTCCAAATTGACATCTATATCTTGGTGTTTACCTCACTTACTATCCTGACATTTTGGGAGGGGCTAGGATTTCCCTGTTCCTTTCCATTGCCTCCCCCCTTGGCTAGTTTAAATGCTTGTCCATGAAGCATTTAAACCTATCACCTAGGATCCTGGTTCACCTCCTGGACAGATACACCCTATTATGCCAGTATAGGCCTGCATCACTTCAGGTGGACCCCCAGTCCCCAATGAAACCAAATCCCTGAGCTCTGCATCAGTTTTTCAACCACTGATTGAATCCCATGATGTGGAGCACCCTAACCTCACCTATGCCATAGACAGGCAGCACCTCCTAGAAGGTTACCTTGCATGCTACTTGTCTAAGGCCCCTCCCCAACTCCACAAACTCTTTCTGCACTGCTCTGATACCTTTCTTAGACAGGTCATTTGTTCCTAGGTGGATAATGACATCCTTCTCCCTCCCCTGTGCAGCTGCTCTGGCGATCCTGGGTATTCACTCCCTGTTCCTCCAAGCCATGGTGCCAGACAGGCACCTTACCTCCTTCTCCTCTTCCTTCCTCAGTTCTACCTTCCTAACAATGGAGTCCCCCACCAGGAATTGTTTCTTTTCTCTGTGGGGTCCCATGCCACCCTCCTGTGGGTCTCCCTTGTGGAGGTTCCCAGCATCCTTCTTGGTCTCCACTGTGGGTGCCTCCATAGAGGAACCACACTTTGCCAGAATGGCATAGGAATTCTGGAGAGGTACAACCGGAGGAATACACCTCTGTTCCACCACCCTCACCCTCCCTGAGCCCACTGTGATCCAACCGCTCCTCTTTATTGGCAACCTCTGAGGCAATGGCAATGAACCTGGTGGTCCCTGGATGGAAGAGAAAGTCCCACAAATCCTGACCAACTCAGCCTGGAGATAAGCAACCTCCTCCCTCAGCCCAGAGAGGTGCCTGCAGATAGGACAACACTGCATCCTCCAGAACGTCTCCCAGAAGACTGCTGTTCCACAGCCACTGCACTGCACCACTCCTATCATGCCTTACTTCTGGACTCTTCACTGTTGTTTGGAATCCTTACTCTTTCCTCTGTTTTTTTTTTCTTCTTCTCTCCCTACTTACTTACTGCTTCTGTGCCCTTTAAGCTCCTGATCATCCTGTTCTCAGACAAGAAGATCCTATATTTCTCAGTAGACCTCTTACTTGCTCAGAGTAATGGAACGTGATTGGAGGGGATGGATAATGTCAGGAAAAAGTTGAGCCAATCATCTACAAAAACATGAGTCAGCAGTTTTGTGTCAGTGTTAAGTAGACAGATTGGTCTCCAGTTTGTAATGTGTCAACAGTCCCCTGATTTGAAGAAGAAAATCTGAATAGCATCTGAAATGAATCCTGCAAAGGCCCCGTGAGCCAAAATATAATTGAAAACAAAAGTCAAGATAGAGCCAAAAATGGAAGGGCACAACTGATATAATTTGAACGTGAGTCCATCTGACCTAGAAGAAACTCTCTTATGAAGAAATCAAATCCCTGAGAGGACTTCTTCTTCAATACAGTGTGAGAAGGACATTATCCAAAGACGAGAACTGTGGGAGAGGAAGGGAGTCCAAAAAGAGACTGGCAGAGTCCTCTAGTGGGAAACTAGTACTGACAGTAATCTGTAGGTGGTTTTGAACCACCTGCAGCATCCCAACTTGGTTGGAGCATTCTGTCCCAGGAGGGTCACATAAAGATGGCATATGATGTACCTTCCCTCTTTGACGACAACTAGTAAAGATGTCGCCTGTCAGATGTTTGCTCTGAGTGCCATAAAACTGTACAAATGTCAGGGATTTCACCCTGTCATACTGAAAGGTTCATATAGTGCATTATTGAGTGGATCTGGGCTGTAACAGGCAGCCTCCTGTCAGTCTGTAAGGAAAGAAGTTTCAGAATAGTATAATGTAAGTCTAGATAAGCATAGTACAAGGATCTGCCAACCGTCCTGGAGCAGTGCCACACCAGCTCTCCAATGGAATCTTTAGTAAGATCCCAACAGTGGAGCACATCAGGATAAAAACCCAGTGCTGACGTACAAACACACAAAATGGATCCTAATCTATCAGGAAAGGAAGAATCTTTCAGGATGTTGTTATTAAACCTCCAACAGGGCTTCCCTGAGAAAGTGGAAGAATCCACAGAAAAAAGCACTCAGGAGGTGAACACAATCAGAAAGGCCAATAGGATAAACTAAAGCTGACAAAATGGTGCATTAATTTGATACAAAAACATAATCAATATGAGCGGCCAAGTGAGCTCTATGGTAGGTAAAGCCACCTGATGGATGGAGTGCTCAGAAAAAATCTATCAGGTGGGACTCTGCAGAAAGCTTGTAGGCATAAGGAGTCACAATACAACTTAGATGTATTTGCTCCCCTGTCATGAAGGTGACGTGGTCAATTGAAATCTCCCCCAAGAATAATTGTCCTGGAGGAGCACAAAAAGGGTTGGAGGGACTTGAATAAAGTCACCCTATCAAATTTAGTCTGAGAAGCATACACTACAATCAGTCAGAAAGTCATTAGATTGATATAACAAAAGCAAGAGAGCCCGATCTAGTTGTACATCAACTATTCTAGAAACTGTGTGTGCAAAACAATTAAACAGGATGGCAACACCCGAGCACCTCTTGGTGCCAAGTGAAAAATAAGAACTACTAGTTGTCCAAAGTCTCTCTCTGGTGGCAATATCTGCCAAGGAATATAATCAAGTGTCTTGCAGGAAAATTACATCTGCTCCAGAATCCCGCAGAACCTGCAAAAGTACTTTCCAGTTCATAAGATTGTGAATGCTGTTGAGATTTAATGTTGCAATCTTCATACCAAAGAGAAGGAAAGAAAGAAAACCAGTATGTCACAGCCATCACCAACTATGATGGCTGAGTAAGTTTCTTTTTAAACTTGACTTTTGAGCCAGGTGAGGAACCTCCTTTCCATTTACAAGTTGCCATCCACTTTGAGGTGTCATCTTTGGTGTCCTGGTATCCTGTCAATGCTGAATGACATCATGGAAGAAGCGTCCGAATCAATATCAGCATCGGTATCCCACCAGGCCTTAGGTAAGTCAATTGGACGGAATCTGCTCTGGAGAGGAAGAGATTTGGCAGATGCAGATTGTGAGGAACTAAGACAAATATGTTTTTTTAAGGGATTGTCTGTGAGGTATTTCAGTTAAAGAAGAAGAAGGAGGCATGGATGACATCACATGGGTGTCCGAAGCAAACAAATGTTCCATGATCTCAGAAGTTGCAAGTGGGGATACGTCCAAAGTCACCAGAGCAGCTGGAGTAATCCGAGATGAAGCAGTAAAAATGTCAGTTAGTGGGATGGACACAGAGGGAGTTCCCACAGAGATGTCCATGGAAATGACATCTGCCACTGGTGGGTGCAGAGAAAGTTCAGAATGTGGGGCATCATCAGATTGTCTGGTGGTAGTAAGAGCATCCTCAAGAAGTGGTCCTGCAGATTAATTGTGAGCTGCACAAGGGCAATCATGGAAGGAGTGACCTTCTACTTGGCAAAGATTACATTTCATGCTGTTATTGAATTGTCCTGCTATATGTCCATACTCCAAACACAGGCTGCACAATTGCTGATCTCAGACATTACTAAGATGGTTGAGAGATCCACAATTGAAACAAGCCTTTGGTTGGCCCGAGTAGAAACACACTTTACGATCATGGCCCACCCAAAAAAAAACTATTTGTAAGATGAGTAAGGCCAGCATCTGTGGCTAGAAGTTGGACCTTATACTTCCACCTCCCAGTCCAAATCCTGTATTTGTCCAAAATCTTTTCTGGGTGACAAGGCACCTTGCAACATTGTTTATGCCAATAAGTGATGTTTTGGACATTCATTCCTTTGTTGCAAAACATCACTGTCACTGTGCGAGTGGTAGGTCTGGTGAAGGGGATTGCCTGAAAGGGCAATCAAAGTTTTGAATACTGCAAGGAGTTGTACTTTGTCCCAAAGCAATCCAATGCAGAATGAAGCTGGAAACTGACATCACAAAATATTGATCCGGAAACAGATGATGGTGAAGATGATGTCTGGAACAAATACAAGTGAGTCAATCAAAAGCTTTTCGACCAGAAAAGAGCGGTCAGGAGGAAGGTTATCAGCTCCAGTATATTTCAACTATAATGCATTTTGACATGGGGCTGGTGTAGGCTGTGCCACAAAATGGTCTGAAAGCTTAAATGAAGCAGCCAAGGGGGCATATGGTAGCCGTCAGTGCCATGGTGGCATTCAGAAAAGGTGGTGCTGAGGCTGTCGAGGCAACCATATCTGGAAGCACAGTGTCAGTCTATAACAGAGGTCAGGAGGCAGTTAAGGCTGGTTGAGCAAGAAGGTCATGGAAAAGATAAGGGGGAAAAGAGCTGCCTTTAGGAAGTACAAGAAAACAGGGAGGGGGAAGATAGGGAGGAGTACTTGACAGAATCGAAGGAGGTGACAAGAGCAGTAAGGGGAGCCAAAGCATCTACAGAACTCAGGCTGACACAAGGCATTAAGAAGGGGGATAAGGACTTCTTTAGGTACATCAGGGAGAAAAGGAGCTGTAAGGACCACATTGTAAGGATTAGGAAGGAGGAGGGGTTGGGTGAAAGCACGGTGTGATAAGGCAGAAGCACTAAATGAATACTTCAGCTCAGTATTTACTAAAGAGAAGAGGGGGGTGACACCCAAGGGGGAGAAATGGCAGAAACAGGGGGAGAAGGGGTGACAGATGGGGAAATCATGGAGGGCAGAGTTTGGGAGGGTTTGAAGGCACTGAGGGTGGACAAGGCACCAGGCCCAGATGGCATCCACCCCAGGGTACTGAAGGAGTTGGCAGAGGTCCTTGCAGGACCTTTGGCAGACCTATTTAATGCCTCACTACATTCGGGGTGTGTACTTCAGGACTGGATTATGGCTCATGTGGTGTCCCTCCACAAGAGTGGCCCCAAGGATGAACCGGGAAACTACAGACCAGTGAGCCTCACATCCATCGTGGGTAAGCTAATGGAGACTATCCTGAAGGAGAGGCTGGTGGCCCTCCTAGAGGCCAAAGGACTACAGGACAGCAGACAACATGGCTTCAAATGAGGCAGATCCTGCCAAACCAACCTGGTGGAGTTCTATGACTGGGTAACTAGGCAACTGGACAGGGACCATGCAGTGGATGTCCTGTATCTGGACTTCAGTAAGGCATTTGACTTGGTGCCACATGGAAGGCTGGGAAGTAAGTTAGTAGGCACAGGGCCGGGTGCAAAGCTGGTAAGATGGGTAGGAAACAGGCTTCAGGGAAGGCAACAGAGGGTGGTGGTGGGTGGGGAACTCTCACACCCAAGGGTAGTGATGAGCGGTGTTCCACAGGGCTCACTGCTGGGACCAGTGTTGTTTCGGATATTCATTGCAGACATATCATGGGACATCAAGAGCAAGTTCAGCTTGTTTGCTGATGATACCAAGGTAGGAGCGGTGGTGGATGACCTATGGGGGTGGCAGGTGCTGCAGGATGATCTGGCAAAGCTTGAAACTTGGTCAGACACCTGGCAACTGGGGTTTAATGCCAAAAAGTGCAAGGTGCTGCATTTTGGGATGAAGAACCCAAGGAAGAGTTACCAGCTAGAGGGGAGTGCAGCTAGCCCAGACACAGGAGGAGGAGGAGAAGGATCTGGGGGTGCTCATTGCAGGGTTAATGAACAACTTGGCACAATGTAGAAAGGCAGCTGTAAAGGCCAACAAAATGCTGGATTGTATTGCAAGAGGTATATCCTCAAGGAGGGAGGAGGTGATTCTGCCACAGTATAGGTCATTAGTTAGACTGCACCTGGAGTTCTGCGTGCAGTACTGGTGTCCGTATCTGAAGAGGGACATTAAGTTTCTGGAAGGAGTACAGCACAGGGCGACAAAAATGATTAAGGGGCTGAGGGACTTATCATACGAGAGGAGGCTGAGGGAGTTGAACATGTACTTACTGGAGGAGAAGAGGGACAGGGGGGACATGATTGAAACCTTTAAGTACTTGAAAGGAATAAACAAGACAGGTACAGAGGGGCTGTTCAAAGAAAGGGAGGGGAGGGATACCTGGGGCCATGATATGAGACTGGAGGGAGGAAGGTTCAGGAGGGAGATGAGGAGACACTTTTTTACAGAGAGGGTGGTGGCTGGGTGGAATGCGTTACCTGCAGAAGTGGTATCCAGTAGAACAGTGGACTGCTTCAAAAGGGGATGGGATAGGACAAGGGTGAGGGTTAATGAAGGGGAAGGGTGGAAGGGAGGTGCAGCTGCAGAATAAGGGGTGCTAGCTGCATATTCAAGCAGACTTGATAGACCTCTAGGCCTTTATCTGCTGGCAAATTTCATATGTTCATATGTTCATAATTAGTGCTGATCCAGGAATGCTGTTATTGGTGGTCCAGTGAAGGAGCAACAGAAGACCGTGGGCATGGATCATGAGGAGGTGCACACATATCAATGAGAAAAGCAGGCATTATGACCAGGTCTGGGATCCAGGAATAACTGTCTGGCCCCAAAATCCAGCCCACCATCCATAGTGCCTGTTCCAGTCTCCAGACAGATTTGTCTGAGAGAGGTCGCTTGTCCACCGTATAAGGGGGGAGTGCCCTGGTGCTGTTTTGCCACTGGAGTTGAGGGTGTCAAGTCAATTGGGTCTGTCTGTGACGAATTTGACAACAAGGCAGCCGATACCATAGAACATGGTGCAGAAGAAAAAGTCCCGGCTGTGTTCAAAGGGTCATGTGTTGGCATAATTGGTGAGATCTGGGAGTGAATAACCTCAATATCATCCAGTTTACCAGCAGGTCGATCAGCCAGAACCGAATGCTCTGGTGTGGCTGAAGGCACAGAGTCAGGAGCCCTATCTCCGGACATATAGACTGAAGGAATCAGGAGCACATCACATTGAGCCAAGGAGCCAGCTGACAAAAGGGCCCTGGCGGGCAGCAGGTTCATAATACTGGCAACCAAAGGAGCCTTAGGCATGTGAGGGAGTCACCCTTTGTTTTTCCCCAAATCCTGCAAAATCAGTCCCAGTGGCACATCCATGGAGATAGTGGGAGGCAGTGAAGCTAGCAGTGGTGAAATATTCAGTGCACTGACAGCAAGAGAAAAAGCAGCATTACTGAGTAAAATATCACCAGAAGTGGCGGTTACCAGAGTTTCAGGTATGGGCCCAATGTCCATATTGTCCAAAGGGGAAACAGAAGGGAGAGGAGCAGTGCAGTGGAGTCATGGCCAAAAGCAGTCACTCCAAGTCAGGAATTAAGGGTTCAGCCAGAGGTGAGAAATCCCATTGCTGCAGCTGCATGGACGGACTCACATCCAATGGCAGGAGCCAAACAGATTCATGGTGGATACTTTCCATAGTAGGAGCTGGGGTCGTGTCATTGAGGAGCTGAATCAGCTGGACACTCTGAATTTTTAATCCAGTTAGCAGCTGCTGTTCATCCAGTAAAGAATCTGTTGAAACAGAGGTGTAGTCTGCGTTTGAAGAAATTTGGGTAGATAACAGGTGGTACAGGAGTTTCACGGGCTAACTTGGAGACCAGGGAAACAGATCTAGAATCCAATGTGGAAGAAATAATCCCAAACAGTTATTACAATGCAGTCTCCATCAGAAAGGCAGATGGCTGCCGAAGTCCATCTTGCTTTCCAACTCCAGGGTCAGCCATGTTGGCTGATGGTCGACAGGTCCACCTAGTGGAAGAGTAGGGGAATTTTCCTGGTATCGTGTGCAAATGTCCTCCATTTACTGAAAAAAACACTACCAGTTTAATCTGTTTCAATGTCAGTTTGCATTCATCTGTATCCCCCCCCCCAGGACAAGGCTGAAAATAGGCAGGATTGTCTAGTCCTCATTTATTGAAAGTTTGGTTTAAAAATATGAAAAATGACAGAGTTATGAATACACTTTTTAACCCCATTGAAATACATTAAACCGGACTTACCTTATTTTCTCATATTGCAGTTGCTGGTTCCAGCAGCAAGACGTCTTCAATCGGGGAGTGAATCTATGTCATGTGGCACGTTCAAGTGAGTGAGTGGGTGTGTGGGGGGGTAAGTGCTGAGTGGGAAGCCGGGGTAGGGTGGGTGTGGGGGGTGGCGGGTCAGATTGTTGAGGGACCATTTTCTTTTTTGCAGGTTCAATTAAAGACTTCAAGGGACTGTTTTCTTTCCTGCAGGTTTTCTATGTAATAGTATTGTATCTGACACTGGAGACCTGGCAGCCCATTGACAGCCTGACTCTAAGGCAGCAATGGGGGTGGCACCCCAGTGTTACCAACAATTCATTGGTGGGGGAGACCTGGAGGGAAAGGGGGTAGTTAGTGGTGCCAGGGGTAAGAACTCAGGTCTGCTTTTCATTATTACAGCACTGGGGTTTAGGAGACATTTATGGGGCAGGTTTGCTGAGCTGGGAGGGGAGGGAATGAAAAATTTAAAAAAATAGTGAGATAGATAGATAGATAGATAGACAGACAGACAGAGAGACAGAGATTGAGATTAATCACCATCTCACTGCTGGCACATAAGCTGGCAGAACATCCCTACCTGTGGCTTCAGATATCCAGAAATTCCTGCTGTTCTCATACAAGGCACGGACAACCCAACCCCCACTTACATTCTGCCTTTGTTTTGTTAATCTTCACCCCCCCTCTCTTCTACTCTGTCCACACCCACTGCTTAGATGCGACCGATCCTTCAACCGTTTAAATTCTAATTTTCTCTCCCTTCCCCCCACAGATGCCTGCCCTTGACCAGGCACCTTGCTCCTGCTTTGCGACCACGGCTCTCTCCTTGGAGCCACTGGCTGTGCTCAGCTGTCACCCACCAAGAACCTTCAGGTACGCCGGCTGCTCTTTTGCTCTTTCCTCAGCTTGAAAGCCTAGCTTCACATTGGATATCTCCATGAACTTCAAGGCGACCATTGTCTAGGGTGTTCTTCTCGAACCATGCCATTGGTTGCAAGGACTTGCCAAAGCCTGACCAGCTATTCTACAGCTCCTCTTCTTACTGCATTTTTATCTTTAGTACATTTGAATTTTCTCTGGCTCACCCTCCCCCATCCCTGACTCTCTTTAAATGCTCCTACAGCACTCCAAGCCCTGCCTGCATCATTGACCCATCACTCACAGGACAGTTAAGCTAGTGTGTTGCTCAACAATCCACTACTGCATTCTGCCCAGCCCGCCTATTTTCACTCAGTTCCAAATTAAAACTCCTTGATCAAGTATCTACTATTTCCCCCCTTTCTACTTGCTTCCAATTTTGTACATGCATTCCTATAATTATTTCCTTTGCCTCCATAGTATCTCCATAGCTTACCTCCTCTCATCTCAATGATGCAGATCCCAACAATCTCCCCTCCTTTAACTCCTACTTTTCCTGCCCTCTCTCTCTCTCTCTCCATCTCCTCCTCCCCTGTTCAATCTCAAATCCCCCTTCCAATCTACTTAACTATTTCAAATACATACAGTTTTAATCATGTTGTCTCCCCTGCTCCTTTCCTTCATCTCTGGAGCCTTTCCCCCTTCCCCGTGCAGCCTCATGCTCATTGGTACTGGTCTCATTTACCTGTCTTAGACTCTTACTAAACACCGCTGCACCCCTTACCTCATCACCCTCGAGCCATACTTCTCACAAGCCCCATCAATGCTTTAAAACTCCTAAGCTACATTATTTAATAATAACTCTCCTGCTTCTTTCTTCAGGCAACATCCACCTTAATCCAGGCCCAGCTGCTGTCACACTACCTGGGGCTTCTTAAAATAATCCTACCCTTGACCACACACATTCTTTAACCCTTCCTAGAGGTCTCAAGCTACTCCACCTAAACATACGTAGCTTGTGCCTAAACTGGACCTCCTTGACATCTTGATACTTTTTGAAACTGGACTCAGCAGTAAGATTCTTGACCATATCATCTCTATCCCAGGCTTATCCCTAGGCAGACAAGGCCATTCTGGCCAGGGCGGGGTGTGGTTATGTACATCTCCTCTTCCTTACTATATGCCATTACTCTTGCCACTTCAGAGCTGTCTAAATATCAGGCCCTTGTCATTCAACTGTCCCTCCCTTTCTCGATCCCTATCTTTGTTGTCGGCATCTACTGTGACCCACCGTGGCCATCAACCTCACTACCACTGTTGTATCCCACTCGCAATCAGGTGAACTTTTCATCAATTTCTCAATTTTAAACTGGCTGTCACCTTCTCAAAATACAGTACGAAACATCATATTCTCACTTGATTTAACACAACTCATCCAAGAACCAACCCGTCTGAATGCTAAAATTCAAAATCACACCTTGCTTGACTGGGCCCACCCCCCCACATCCGTCATCAAATCAGGTATCCTTCCAGATGCCCTTAGGGCCCCTAGTGCTCTGTGGCAGAATTTTCTGATTTCTGTGGCAGGGCTCCTTGACTTCTGTGGCAGCTTTTTCTGATTTCTGCGGCATGATTTATTCATTTTTCTGGCAGAACACAGTCTTGCCATTGGCTAAATATAATGTGATGTCATCGATGGAATCACATGTTGAGCATAGAGGAGGGGCTTCATGGTAAGCAAGATGGGAAATAAAGCCTAACACTACAGAAAAAACAGTATGTTTGAATGAAAGTTTACCAAAAACAGCGAATTCTTCTGCACTTTATATATTCTGTGGCATGATGCAAATTCTGCAGAAAATTCTGCAACTGCAGAATTGCAGAATTCCAGGCGCCTTGGGCCCTTATTGTACATCACGTGATATATCTGATCTGGAAAGTTCACAGGCCTAAACCTCCCCATAAAATCCTACTCACTAGCTTGTACGAATCCCTCGACTTAACTCTATTCCAGCATGACCTAGCAAACTCTGACTGGGCTCTGATTACCTCTGCCACCCATGTGGATGATGCCAAAGCATGTTTTAAAGAAACATTCCTCGACAATTGGAATCACTATGCTCCATATAAGTGCACTGGAGTGAGAGGTAACTATGTCCCTTTGGTTATCCCTGAATTGTTGGCCTGCCTTAGAGAACATGACAAAACATGGAGAAAACACAAAACAACAAAACTACCAGGTGACTTTACCACATACCGTAAACTCTGCAACGCTTGCACCAAAGCTATCAGGTTAGTCAAAGCCGAGTATTTCAACTCTTACCTTTTTACACAAACCTAAACTCCCCATCCAAATTCTGGAGAGTTGTCCATGACCTCTTCTCTCCCCCTTCCCACCCCCTCCCCTGTCCTTAAAATAAATAACTCCCTAAAAGCAGATCATGTTTTGGTGGCCGGGGAATTAAATTCATACTTCACAACATGTGCCTCGGCCCAACTAGCCTCTCTCCCCAGTTGCCCAACTATGCCACCTCCTCGTATTCTGAAAATATTAACTGCTGCTGTACTCATGACTCGCATAATTTCTCATACTCCTCGGTGTCGCCTGCAGACATCCTTACTGCCTTGCTAGCTATTAACACATCTAAAGGCAGTTCTCCTGATGAACTTGACCTCGATCTCCTCTCTCTCTCTCTCTCTCTCTCTCTCTCTCTATGTACCAGCTATCGCCCATCCCCTCTCAGTAATTTTAAAACTTTCCTTTATGACAGCTCAGGTCTCCATGCCCTGGAAGCATGCTTCTGTCCTCCCCTCTCCCCAAAGGCAGTGACTCTACCTACCCAAGTAACTATCACCCTATTTCATTGTTATCCACCCTCACTAAACTCCAGGAACATATAGCACTCTCTCCCAAATCTCCTTTCTTTCTGACTCTAACTTCTTCACCCCTTTCTAATCTGAATTTCGGAAAATCATTTTACCACTACTCCGCTCCTCAGGCTTACTGATTCAGTCTTCTCAGGAATGGATAAGGGCCTGATTACTGCTGCCGTTTTTGTCGACCTGGCCAAAGCGTTCAGTACAGTTTCCCACATCCTGCTTCTTCACTATCTCTCTCCTCAGCAGGACTCTTGCCTTCTGCTACCAACTGGTGTATGGCCTATCTAACAGGGTGAACTCAATCAGTCAGAATAGCAGAGTCCTGCTTCCCCCGCATGCCAAATCCTCACTGGAGTGCCGTAGGGCCCTGTACTGGGCCCTCTACTCTTCTTCATCTTTCTTAATGACTTACCATCAATCTGTTCCTCATCCTCCATACACATGCACGCTGATGCTACTATTTTGTTCATCTCTGGCCAATCACCCACGATGTTGAAGCCAGACTCCAGCTTGACTTTAATAAGATTCAGCCCTGGCTTGCATCACATCAACTCTGTTTAAACACCAAAAAAGCAGTCTCCATGACCTTTGGCACTAGGCAGAGACTTGCTAGGCTTCAGGTTCTGCCCATCTTCCACACCATGGATGGGACACTGCTAGAAGACACCTCCTCTTTTAGATAGCTTGGGGTTTGGCTGGACCAAAACCTCACCTTCTCTGGGCACATCAATGCCTTCCTGAAAAAGCTGAACCCAAGCTAGATGCCCTATACAGGAACTGTAACTGCATTCCTCTTATGGCCAGGCGTGAAATTGTCCATAGAAACATAGAAACATAGAAACATAGAAACATAGACTTTGACAGCAGATAAGGACCGCTTGGCCCACCTAGTCTGACCATTTTCCTACCTAGAGGATAAGCTGCAGATCCTATTTAACCAACAGCCTATTTCTTCCTACCCCCCACAAAAATTGCCTTATGTCTGTCCCATGCATTCTTGAATTCTCCCACAGTTTTAGACCCCACAACCTCCTCAGGAAGGCTGTTCCATGCGTCCACCACCATCTCTGTGAAAAAATACTTCCTCACATTGCCCCTGAGCCGTCCCCCCTCTATCTTCAAATTGTGTCCCCTTGTTCTTGCACATCTCTTTTTCTGAAAGATGCTACCCTCTTGGACTTTGTTGATTCCACTGAGGTACTTAAACGTTTCTATCATGTCCCCCCTCTCCCTCCTTTCCTCAAGGGTATACATATTAAGCTCCTTTAGTCTCTCCTCGTATGGCTCCTCTTGCAGACCCTGCACCATTTTAGTTGCCCTCCTCTGAACTGCCTTCATCCTGTCTATGTCCTTGCGGAGATGGGGTCTCCAGAACTGGATGCAGTACTCCAGATGGGGTCTCACCAACTGTCTGTACAGGGGGATAATAACTTCCTGTTTTCTGCTGGTGATACCTCTCCCTATACATCCCAGTATCCCCCCAGCCCTCTCTACCACCTTCTCACATTGCTTGCCAACCTTAAGGTCACTGTTATGATTACCCCCAGGTCCCTTTCCATTTTTGTTGTTGTTACTACCTCCCCCCATTGTGTAATTTTCCCTTGGGTTTTTGTTTCCCAGGTGCATTACTTTGCACTTCTTTGCATTGAATCCAAGCTGCCATACTTCTGACCATTCCTCCAACCTTGCCAAGTCCCTTCTCATCCTTTCCATGCCTCCTTGTGTATCAACCCTGTTGCAGATCTTTATGTCATCTGCAAAGGGCATACTTTTCCTTCCAGTCCCTCTGCAATGTCACTTATTAAGACATTAAAAGGACAGGACACAGTACTGAACCCTGCGGTACCCCACTAGTAACCCCCCTTTCTTCAGAGTGGACTCCATTTACAATTACCTTCTGTGTCCTGTTGTTCAGCCAATGTTTTACCCAGACTACCACCCTGGGACCCACTCCCAGGCTAGTTAATTTGACTACTAATCTTTTGTGTGGGACTGTGTCAAATGCCTTGCTAAAGTCTAGGTAGGCCATATCCACAGTGCCTCCCTGGTGTACTACTTTGGTCACCCAGTCAAAGAAATCAATTAGATTTGTCTGACATGACCTTCCAGCTGTGAACCCATGCTGCCTTGGTTCCTGTGCCCCACTGGCGTCTAGGTACTCAACAATTCTTTCCTTCAGAAGTGATTCCATCACTTTCCCTACCACAGAGGTCAAACTGACAGGTCTGTAGTTTCCTGCCTCTGTCTTGGTCCCACTTTTGTGAAGGGGAATCACATCCGCCTTCTTCCAGTCCTCGGGTACCACACCATCCTCCCATGATTTGTTAAAAAGCGTAGTCAGTGGTGTCACTAGTTCTCTGCTTAATTCTTTTAGAATTCTGGGGTGAATTCCATCTAGTCCCATTGCTTTGTTCACCTTCAGTTTTAGGAGTTCTTTCAGAACCCTTTCTTCAGTGAAAGGACTGGGATCGACCCCCCTCTCCAGAGTGCTTCTGTTAATTGGATTTGGCACCTCCCCCACTTCCTCTTTTTTGAATACTGAACAGAAGTAATCATCCAGTATCCCTGCTTTTTCACTGTCACTCTCTGCCCACCCACCATCCATTCTATTCAGCCTCACTATCCCTCCCTTTGTCTTTCTACGCTCCCTAATATACCTTTAAAAAGTTTTATCACCCTTCTTAACTGAGTTAGCTATCTTTTCCTCAGTTTGTGCCTTTGCTATTCTGACTATCCTCCCTGCTTCCTTCTGCCTTAATTGGTACAGTTCTCTGTCCTGCTCCTTCTGTGTTTTCTTATATTTCCTAAATGCTATCTTTTTCTCCCTAACCTTCACCGCCACCTCTTTTGAGAATCATTGTGGCTTTTTCTTTCATTTAGATTTGTTTATTTGCTTCCCACAAAGGCTTGTTGCCTCTGTGATGGCAGTTTTGATATTTTCCCATTTTTGCTCCACCCCTCCTTCTAGCCTGTTTGCTAGTGCTTTTCTAAGGCACTCTCCCATCTTGCCAAAGTCAGCCCTCCTGAAGTCCAGAACCCTCACTTTTGTATGGCTTGACTCTGTAGCTGAGTTTATCATGAATCACACTGTTTGGTGGTCACTTGTTCCCAAATGGCTACCCACTTCTAGATCTGAGATCCTCTCACTGTCCCTATTTGAGAGTATGAGGTCTAAGATTGCTCCCTCATGAGTAGGTTCCAAAACTAGCTGTCTGAGGCATGCCACCTGAAGGGCATCAAGAATGGCCCTGCTTTTGGATGTGGCTGCCACAAAGGTGCTCCAGTTAACATCTGGCATATTAAGGTCCCCCATCAACAGTGTCTCCCCTTTCTCTGCCATCCTAAGTATGCCTTCTATCATATCTTTGTCCATTCTCTCCTCTGACATTGGGGTCTATATACAACCCCTGTGCGGATTGTGGTACCATTTCCAGTCTCTAAGGTGACTAACAGTACCTCCTCTCCTCCCTGTTTACTCTTTTGTTCAATTGCTTTTATCCCTTCCCTTACATAGAGAGCTACTCCCCCCCTCTTCTGCCCTCCCTGTCTCTCCTGTAGGTTGTGTACCCTAGTATGTTAACTTCCCAGACATGGTTCTCTGTGTACCATGTTTCTGTGACTGCTACAATATCCAGGCATCCCTCTTCCATCAAGGTCACCAGTTCAGGGAGCTTGTTGCCCAGACTGTGGGCATTGGTACTCATTACTCTCCATTTCTTGATGGCCTTACCTTTTTTTGCCCCATCCCTGTCCTTACTGCATTTGTCACTTTCTCCATTTACTCCTGTGCTTTTCCCTATCGACATCTCTATGTTGGTGTCTACCTCACTTAGTACCTGATATTTTTTGGGGGGCTAGGATTTCCCTACTCCTTTCCAGTGCCTCCCCCCCCTTGGCTAGTTTAAATGCTTGTCAATGAAGTATTTAAACCTATCACCTAGGATCATTGTTCCCCTCCTGGACAGATGCAGACCATCATGCCAGTATAGGCCTGCATCCCTCCAGGTGGACCTCCAGTCCCCAATAAAGCCAAATCCCTGAGCTCTGCACCAGTTTTTCAACCACTGATTGAATCCCATGGTGTGGAGCACCCCAGCCTCACCCATGCCATAGACAGGCAGCACCTCCAAGAAGGTTACCGTGTGTGCTATTTATCTAAGGCCCCTCCCCATCTCTACAAATGCTTCTTGCACTGCTCTGATCCCTTTCTTAGCCTTGTCATTTGTCCCTAGATGGACAATTACATCCAACTCCCTCCCCTGTGCAGCTGCTCCTGCGATCCTGAGGATTCACTCCCTGTCCCTCAAAACCATGTCACCAGGCAGGCACCTTACCTCCCTCTCCCCTTCCTCCCCCAGATCTACCTTCCTAACAATGGAGTCCCCCACCAGGAGTTGTTTCCTTCCCCTGTGGGGTCCCATGCCACCCTCCTGTGGGTCTCCTTTGTGGAGGTTCCCAGCATCCTCTTTGGCCTCCACTGTGGGTGCCTCCATAGAGGAACCACACTTTTCCAGAACGGCATAGAAATTGTGGAGAGGTACAACTGGAGGGATGCACCTCTGTTCCACCACCCTCAGCCTCCCTGAGCCCACTGTGGTCCAACCACTCGTCTTTCTTGGCAACCTCTGAGGCAATAGCAGTGACCCTGGTGGTCCCTGAGTGGGAGAGGAGGTCCTACAAATCCTGGCCAACTCAGCCTGGAGATGAGCAACCTCCTCCCTCAGCCCAGAGAGGTGCCTGCAGATGGGACAACACTGCATCCTCCAGAACATCTCCCGGAAGACTGCTGCTCCACAGCCACTGCACTGCACCACTCCCAACATGTCTTTTTTCTGGCCCCCTAACTGTTATTTGGAATCCTTACTCTTTCCTCTGTTTGTTTAATTCTTTTGTTTTCTTTTTTTCTTTTTTCTCCTTCTCTTCTCTCCCTACTTACTTACTGTCTCTGCACCCTTTTAGCTCCTGATCTTCCTGTTCTGAGACAGGAAGTTCCTATATTTCTCAGTAGTCTCCTTACTTGCTCAGAGTTAGACCTCCAGCAGCTGGGTGGGGGGGACGGAGAGCTACTCTTGCCCTTCTAGGATGGTGAGTCTTTTGTGGCTTTGTGATCTCTTACTTCCTGCTCCCAAGCAGGAAGTTCCTGTTGTCAGTTAAATCCTGTGCCTATAAAAGTAGAACTGGTTTAGGTTGGGGGGTGGAGGGGAGGGAAGGAGGGCAATAAAGCCCCAGTAGAGAAGTTTTAGTTATACCAGTAGCTCCTTCCTCCTGGTTTTCTGTCTGCTTTGTGGCAGAAGCTATCTAGGGCAGTGTTTATATCTGGTCTTAACCTGGCTCTTTCTAGCTAAGCCACTCCCCCTACTTTGCAAATCTTTCTACATCTAGGTAATGTCACAGATAACAATTCCCTTCTGACACCTGTGACAAGCACCTAGATAAGTACACAGATAACACAGATAACAGATAACAATTTACTTCAACTGCCTCTTGACAAACACACTAACTCCCTTCTTTTTTTTAACCTAAATTGAAGGTCCCAGTATAAGAGATCTAGTTCTTAGCCCCAGTAGAGAAGTTTTAGTTATATCAGTAGCTCCTTCCTCCTGGTTTTCTGTCCAAAAGATGATTCTCCCTATTTTCGACTACTGTGATGTAGTCTACAGTGCCACTCCCATTTCCACCTTATCCGGATTGTATCCCCTTTTCAGTTATTTCTGCTGCTTTGCCCTGGACTCTCCTGTATGTACTCACCACTGTGATCTCTACCGTTCTTTGTCTTTCCTCTCTCTTGCTAACAAGCACCTCTCCCACTGTGCCAAACTCATTTCAAAATACTGGCTTGGCTGTCTGCCACCATACTTTTCCTCCTCTCTTTTTACCCTTCCCCTTCTTAATCACTTCTTAAGATCCTCTGACTCATGCACCTTTTTGATCCCCTGTGGTTCTACACTGGCCAGGCAGCCAGCTTTCATCCATCGTTCCTAAAAATCTGGAATGCCCTTCCCCCAACAAATACGTCACTCCTTTTCCTCTCATTCCCTCTCCTCTGCCCTGCATAATTTCCTTTACCATAACTGCACTTGCTCTCCTCTGCCATAATCTTAATCAGGACTGCAACATAAACCATGCAGTAGCACTTATGTTCAGTATATCCCGCACTTCAGTTTGTTCATTTGTTATTTTGCCTTACCTTGTTGTACTGTTGTAATCCTGTATTTAATGACATTGCTGTATTTCGTGTATTGCTCTTATGTTCACATGTACTGTTTTGTTCCAACTTACTTTTCTGTTCTGTATAAGTAGTAAGTACTTTTCCCCTCTTCCCTTCCCCCAGATCACAATGGTTTTAGGGAGTATATATTCTGCATGGTCACAGAGGGTCATTGTGTAGCAGTAATTTCAGGATGGAAAGAACATGCAGATTTGACTCTTTTTAAATAAATCATGGGAGACCAATTCGATGAGGACCAGCAGGGAAGGCAGTTCTTGACTGTTCATGAAGAAAAAAAGAGGCATTTGTTAAGATGGGAGACACCTCCATTTTGTAAGGTTCTCTCTTTTCTTCTTTATGACCAGTCACATTGCCTTCTTATTCTCATTGAATTGGTCTCACGGGATTAATTTGGAAACAAAGTGATGTACTGCAAAATAAATACAATAAGATCTTCTACTTACTGAGACTGCTCAGAAGTCTAGAGTAATAGAAGTCTAATAAAAGTTAATAGTCTAAAATCTTTATTTTCTACTATTGTTTAATCATAATAAGCCACTCCAGATGGTGAGTTATGCAGGGTTTGCCCTCTTCTGGTGTGGATTTGGTCAGTCAGCATGCAACGTGATGACCAAACCTCACAAGACATGGATAAACCCTACATAACCCCCACCATGTAATGGGTTGTTCCATAATTAATGTCTGCAAATAAGAGATCAATCTACATTGAATTAGCTCTATATGGATGAGCGGCCAAAAAAACTATTCCCATGTCCTAATAAGAACTTGCCTTACATCAGCAAAAGACCCATTTTAATGTTAGATTGGGAGAAAGAAAATGAGAAGATGATGTTATATCATATGTAATGACCTACTACCTGTTGTTCTGATGTTTTGTTTGCTACCTTGTTACTGCTTCTTTTATAATAAAAAAAGTAAATAAAAAAGATCAGTTGATTACCTCTGTACTAGCTGCAGTAAATGCTATTGTAGCCAAAGTGTTGTCAATCATATGAAATACTGGACAGGTTTACGATGATTTGGATCCGATGTGCCTCATGAAAGGCTCATTCGGGGAAGATGACAGCAAGGTGTAAATAACTTCCCGTCAGAAATCAAATAACTCAATAGGTGTTCACTTTTTTGTTGCTGTTGTTTTCATGATTTTCTTTCAAACAAAACACCTGTTTTTGTACTCATTTGTGGAAGGGAGCTGCTCACACTGTTGCCTGCCTAATCATGAGTTTTTTTCTAACACAGCATTTGCTGTCTCTCTCTCTCTCATTTGGCTTTGTTAATATTAAACACTCCAATTATTCTCCAGACCTCTCAGAGAGATAATAGGATAATCATTGCACAATTCAGGATGAATTATATGCTGGTTTAAACTTGGTTTACAAGATCAGATTTTCTCAAAAGGGATATATCTTTGTCATATGTTATACACAAAGCAAGTTTAGCATGCTTTATTTCGGGCTTTTTAAAACTGTATGCATTGAGGGCCAGATCTCAGTATTTTGAAGTTGGCCAGTGGTTGGGCATCTCACTGTCAGGTGCTCCATCTCACGATGCTTGGGTGTGAGACAAGAAAAGCAGTAGAAAATCCCCGAGTGCAAGGGATGCTGCCTGTCACCCTACCACTGTTCCTGGACCGCCGACTGAGGCTTTCACTCATTCAACTGACACTTAAACTCTGTTCTGGGCTAAGAGGTGTCCTCTTGCCAGCCCTTCCCGTGGGGGGGGGGGGGTCTTCCACAGGGGCACAGAGGAGTGAGGTAAGTCCTAGGGAGGGTAGCTGATGGGCTGGGCAGGGCAGAGGGGCTAAATGTTGCCCTTCCTCTATCAGGAGTAAAAGTATAATAAATTAAAAAAATTAATAAATAAATCATTACATGCAATTTACACTAAAAAGAAAAACAAATCCATGAACAAAAAATGTTTTCTCTCATAAATTAATCAAGACGTATTGTAAATAATACCTTAACCATGATGTCTCAAAATCAAGAAGAACTTAATGTTGTGGGTTGTAACACTGTCCTTTACAAATCAAAGCATGTGTACCCTCTCTCAACAATTAAGAGCTGATGAGTGAGGCTTTCACTTAAGAACCTTCAGAAAGATAAATTGTGTTTTGTTTGTCTGTTTTAAACTTTTGTTTTCGGTCAGAATTTGCTGCAGTCATATACAAAAGTCCTTGAGGTGCAGTAGAGGGACTGGCTGACAAGGAAGGCTATCAGACAGCTGCTGCTAATCCAATTCACTAGTGACCTGCTCAGGCCCAGTCTCTGTGAGTCAAAGATGTCCCACACTGAGTAGAAGTTCTGCTGATGCTGCTTTTGGCTCCACATGTTGGTGGCACTGACCAATACGCCAGATCTCCATCCTAATTCAGGTACCACAATGTAAGGCACCCTTGGTGCAGGTTATTGGGCCAATCTTGGCCAAGCTGAAACTGCAGTGACCCAATGGCAAGGCACTACTGGTGGTAGTGGGTCTCGAGTAATCAGGTAGGCTCTCCCCCATGGTTATAGTTGCCAGGAGGCCTGGTCTGCTACAATCCCTGAGTAAAGGCTAATGGTTTGCAGGTTACAATGGCAATGATATGATTATCTCTAACCCATACATATAAATTATTAAGCAGAATCCTGGTAAATATTTTTTGACACAGCATCAGTCAAGCTAATTGGCTTATAATTTTTAGGCAGTTTAAAGGTACTAATATATTAGTTTTCCAACTAGAAGGAATAAAGTAACCTCTTACACACTTATTGTAAAGATTTGTTAGACGGGAAACCCATATTTTCAGGCTCTTTTGTGCCCAATTTTAAATTGCTGCTGCATTAACTGTTTTTACTGCTCTGTTGTTTTTTTTTACTATTCTCATATACTGTAATTTTGCTGCTGATGTATTTTTGATACTGTTTTATTCTAAAAGCTTTGCCTGCACAACTTTAGAGCTTTAAGCTAGATTAAGTTATTATCTTGCATAGCCTACCTTAGAGTTTTTAAGTAATTGGCCCATTTTACCTGTTTAACCTGCAGAGCTTTAGTTCTGCTCTACTACTGACTCCTTAACTGGTCTTTTCTACCCCTCTGCAAGCTGCAGAACTCGGTTCAGGGAGCTCCTTGGCTGCCCCTTGAACTCCTCTTGTTGGGTCTAAAACAGTGGGGGAATTCAAACATGCATGGGACAGACATAAGGCAATTGTAGTGGGGGGTGGCAGGAAGTAGGCTGTTGGTTAACTAGGGTCTGCAGCTTATCCAGTCGGTAGGGAAGTGGGCAGACTGGGTGGGCCAAGTGGTCCTTATCTGCTGTCAAAGTCTATGTTTCTATGTTTCTCTCTATTCTGCCCCACTGCAAGCTGCAGCTCTCGGCTCAGAGAGCTCCTTGGCTGCCACTTGAACTTCTCTTAATTTCCTTTTCTTTAGCTGTCTCCCCTCTCCTCCCCCAACCCACATTAACTCCTACTCAGCTCTTTTGTCCTGCATCTGAAATCCCGGCATCTTAGCTGTGGTGCCCCCCCCTCTAGCTACTCTCATTTCTGGCCTTCTCCCTCTCCCTCCTACTTTTCTCACTCACTCCCCTCTCCCATTGTTCTTGCTCAGGCCCGCCCCAGTTCAGCTTTCTGTCCCTGCCTTGCCATCCTCTTATCTCTGACCCTTGCTATGTTCTCTCCCTTTTAGAAGAAGCTGCCCAGGAGTGGTGCTCTACTGCCAGCGGCCCCAGCCTAGAACCTGTGCTGGCTGCTCTCGACCTCCTAACCGCCAGCCAAGACCCAGGTATGGTCAAAGACTCATAGGAAAGCCCAGCTCCTGTGCTTGAAACGTAGAAACATAGAAACATAGAAGTTGATGGCAGATAAGAACCGCAAGGTGCATCCAGTCTGCCCATTTCTTTTTCTGCCTTATAAATGTGCCATCGACCTTTGCTCTGTCAATGGCCTATCTATTCATACTCATCTGTATTGCTCCCTTATGCCTATCCCATGCCTGTTTGAAGCCCTACACTGTATTCATATCCACCACTTCCTGAGGTAGGCCGTTACATGCATCCACCACCCTTTCTGTGAAAAAGAACTTCCTCACATTACCCCTTAATCGGCCTCCCTCTAATCACATGCTGTGTCCTCTTGTCCTGCTATTTTTCTTATATTGAAACATGTTAGACTCTTTCACTTTGTTATCGCCCTTAAGTTGTTTGAATGTTTCGATCATAACATCTCTCTCCCTCCTTTGCTCTACAGTTGCTTGCTATCATGATTGGCTGTTTTGGCCAGGGCATGGCTCCCAATTGGCTGGCTCCTTTCCTCACTTGGTCCTGATTGGCTCACCTCTCTCACTGATTTCCAGCACCCGATTTTTAATTGTGGCTGCATTAACTCTGTTTTTTACTGTCTGTTTTCTTTTACTGCTCTCGTATATTGTAATTTTGTGCCACCCACCCTCTCTGGCCCTAACCACCCTCCCCCTCCCCGATCTCTATTAAATATACTTTTCTCCCCAAAGCACCTCCTTAAGCTCCTCTCCTCTGTGTGCTGTCTGCCGACAGACCTCCCCTTAAAGTGACCTATTCTAGCTCAATCACTCCACCTATTGCCTGTACTGCTCACACCACTTGAGTTCTCCTGCTCACACCACCTGTTCTCCATGCTGCCCAGCCATTTTTTCTGGTAACTGTCTCCCCCTCCTCCTAATCAATAACTCCTACTCCTACCACTGGTCACCCCTCTGCTCTTTGTGCTTCTTTTTCCCTTGCTCCCCTCCTCACTACTGACATGCATGATGAATCATTTTACCCTGACACTGCCCTTACTCCTTATCCTATTTAACGTGGTCACCTACAGACACTACACTCCCACCCCACAGTACACTTTCAGCACCCTGTATAGGGAATTACCCTCCAGCACTCCATCTTCTATTGCACCTTTTATCTGGACAAGTACCTACACCCCCCATCACCAGGCTGCTCACTCACCACCCTCTCCTTGTGTACCCCATCTCCCCATAATGCTACTCACCCCAAGCAGCAATATTCATTGCAACAAACCCTCCAAACATAGACAACACAAGTTATCCAAGATCCTTGCCCTCTATTTGTCAAGGATGGCCCTGTTCCTCCTCCTTCTCTCAGGTAATGTACATCCAAACCCTAGTCCCCCAGTACATCTAACACTCAATTCAACAAATCAGGGTACCTCACCCTAGCCACCATTAATATTCGCAGCCTGCTACCCAAAATTGATGACCTCCAAGTTTGGCAGCACAGCATAAGCCAGATATATTAGCCCTAAATGAAACCTGGCTCTCACCAAAGGTCCCAGACAATGTTATCTCCATCCCTGGCTTTGTCCTCTTTAGACTTGATTGCATCAGTAAGTGGGGTGGTGGATGCACCATTTACCCTAACATCCCCTTCAAACAATTCTCAAATGCTTGCTATTAAACTACTCCTTGGCCAACATGTAAAATCCCTCACCATCTTATCTGTCTACATCCCCCCTCACGACCAGGTCACCGCCTTTCAAAGGGTCACCAATTACCTTGAAAACCTCCCTCATCATACTGAAACTGTGGTTATGGGAGACTTTAATGTGAACTGGCTGGCCACCAAACCAACCCATTCAAAGATGCCATTGCAGCTATTGATGTCTCCCAGATGGTACAAGCCCCAACACGAAGGAATTATAGAACTGGCTGCAGCTCATTCTTGGACTTAATTCTCACCACGCACCCCAACAGAATCTCCAACACTCAAGTTCTACCCAAAGCCTTGATTGACTACTCCCCAGTCATCTGTCAATGTTCCAATAGGGTGCCCAAAATGAAGGCTAGTTTCTCACGCCAGCGTAAGTTAATTAAAGGCAATCTCCCACAATTTTTGACCTCACTCTCACAAATTCGCTGGTCCCCCCTAGACTCAATGTACTGTATTGACTCAGCCCTTAACTACTTCATTGTCTGATTTAATGAAGTGTGCGACAAGTTTGCCCCCCTCAAAAGGAAAAAAAACTCTGGGGATCCTCTAAGCCCTGGATTACCCTCTCCCTATTAACTTTTATGAAAGAAAGTGATAGTCTCTAGTATCATGTGTGGACCACTGGTCTCCAGACTGATTTACAATGCTACAGAGCTTCAAGAAACTGGTGCACCCAGGCGGTACAAAGAGCAAAGCAAGAATACTAACAAAGAGAGCAAGCAAACTCCTGGGGAAATAGCAAACTATTTTGGGATAATATCAAAACCCTGACTGGGAAACCTAACAAATCCCTTCCATCTATGCTCGTGGTGAATGGCATCATGATACAGGACCATAAAACCCTTGCTGACACCTTTAATGTCACTTTTACTGGTCTTTCAGGTGTTCTACTCCCTGACTTTCTCAACAGTGAATCCACCCAGCCAGACTGCAAAACCTGGCCCTCCCCCTAATACCCCTTCATTCTACTTCAGGATAGTGTCAGTTACTGAATCTAGGAAATCTAGGAAATACCTCCTAAAGGTGCTAGGGAAATTGAGATTTAGCAGCGACACACTGAATTTAAAACTTCTCTCCCTTTCACTTGAGGTCATGCTGCCCCTTCCCCCCACCAAACTTCTAAACAGCTCGCTTTCCCTCTGACAGTTCTCCCTGCTTTGAAAATCTGCCATCATCACTGTTGTACATAAAAGTGGGGATAGGGAGCTTCACACCAATTACCAACCCATCTCAAGCCTCCCCCACTTTCTAAAGCCCTAGAGGGCATTGTCATGAACCAATTGTCAGACTATCTAGACAAATATAACATCCAGTGTCCACAGCAGCATGGCTTTAGAAAGGCAAATAGTACGACAACCGGTCTACTTGAATTCACCACCCACATCCAACAGGCCTTGGACTCTGGTCATATATTAGGCGCAGCAGCATATGTAGATCTTACCAAGGCCTTTGACACCATTAACAAACAGCTACTGTTGAACTCCCTTCCCACCATTGGCCTCTCTAAAGATGTCACTAACTGGTTTGAAAGCTATGTTCATGGAAGGTATCAACAAGTCAAGATTGGGGACTCACTTTCCAACTGCCTCCCAGTGAGATCGGGGTCCCCCAAGGTTCTAGCCTTGGTCCGTTATTCTTTAGTCTTTTCATCAACACTCTCCCAGCAGCCTGCAGTAATAACATGATCCTATATGTGGATAACACTGTCCTCTTCTTGACCCACACTGATCCAGTCCTCCTATCCTATGACCTTCAAACAAATGTTACCCCTGCTGAATCATGGTTCTATAAGCATAAGCTGCCTATGAACTATAAAAATACTAAAGCAATGTTGTTCTCTAGCGTCCACAGTAAACATAGAACTGAAAATTTAACTATCCTGAACAAACTACACCAACCCCTTGAATAAGTACATGAATTCAAATATCTTGGGATTATGCTCAACAGCCCACTTACCTATAGTACACATGCCTGACTCATCTCCAAAGTAATAAATTCTAGGATAGGTATTCTCTACCACCATTGCCACTGTCTCAAAAAAGAGGCAATGCACCTAGCCATAACCAGTTCAGTTCTGTCTATGATTAACTATGGGCTAATTTGCTACGGATCTGCCACCAACACCACCCTAAAATGGATTAAAACAGCCCTAAATAAGTGCTGCTGTCTTGTGGCTGGTGCCAGGAAAAGAACACACACTTGTAAACTACACAGTCAATCAAACTGGCTCCATCTGCAAGGGAGGATGACCTACTAAACCTATCTCATTGCCAAGAAAATTTGCCTCCACATGACCCCTCCATCAACGCATGCTCTTGTGTTACCCATCCCCTACATGCGATGCACATGTAGTACTGGTAAATGATCTTTCCTGGTTCCTTTCTGCCAGACTTCATAAGCCCAATGCTCCTTCTGTCCGGGCTCCAACACTGATGAATGGTCTTCCTCCTGAGATCTCCCTTTAAGTTAAGACCGTACGAACAATATCTGCATTGACACCTCACTAAACTCAGCAGTTGTGACTACACACACTAAGTCATGTGGCCTGTCCTTCCTGTCTTACACCTCGTTCCATCTCCGCTTTCCCCTCCTACTCGTTCACCTCCTTACACCCCCTTATCTTCCCTCCCTGTTTCCCCCTCCCCCCCACCTTTTCCTTTCCCAACTTCCTCTCCCTGTTCCTCCCTCCCCCACCACTTCCTTTTCCAATTTTCACTCCTTCATTCTCTCCCTTCACCCACTACACCACCCCTACCCTCTTCTACCCCATCTATCACTCCTAGCCTCCTACCCCCTCTCCTAATCCCTCTCCTTTTCTTCCCTTAACTCCTTCTCCCACTTCTATCCTCACCCCACCGGTAACCCTCCTTAGCACATTTTACTACCACCAGCACTTCATGACAAAGTCACTTTTATGACTGCCTCATCCACCTTCACCCTTCCCTCCCCACCCTTCACCTGTAAAGCTCAACATCTGCCCATATCTCTTCCCTTGTTTGTGTCACTCCTTATTTGCAACCCCTATTGCTAAGTACTACTATATTGTTGTATTCTGTGAATGCATTATATACTGAAGCCTAGCCTCTGTAATTGAACCTTGGTTCTCATGCTCTGTTTGTGTTCCTCCCTGGATCACTATTGTTTTGTTTCCATTTTGTACTATGATGTGGAACCTTTGTAAATGAACCTTTGGTTTAAAGGTCTTTATAATCATATAATTAAATAAATAAAATAAATAAATAAATGGCCAAAGGGGCTCTATCCATATCTGGAACTTTATTCGATTTTGATGCTAATATTGCATCTTCAGCTTCTGCAAACAAGAATGACAATGGTGTAATATATGTTTTTAAGCAGTCTTCCAATCATGAAAATTTTTTGGGAATATCAAAATTGTAAAATATACTGGAAAAGTAAGAAATCCAGTTATTAGCTGACACTAGAGCTGCAGGGTTTCGAGCATAGTTATTTGTGCCTTTTACAACCATTACCCAGAAGTCTCTGTTATCCTTATTTATAATCCCATTATACATTTGATTCCAAAGATCTTGGTAGTTCTTAGATATGCAGGCCAGAGATGTACTATGGAAGAGGGCATGTAAAACCAAATTAGCAGCCAACTGGGTGGCCTTCAGAGCTGCTAGGAACCAATGCACTAAACTCATAAGAACTGAAAAAGCAAAGTATTTTTAATCAGCCTTGGATTCCTCCAAAAATAATGCTGCCACATTCTGGAAAATTCTAAGGGAAATTGAAGGGCATAGCTCATTGTCACCTCTGCCTTCTAAGATTGTTACCAGAGATAATACTTTTACAAGCAAACAATTCATCTTCAAACAGTTAAATAATTATTTTGCCACCACTAGATTAGCCTCTGACACCTCTCCAGCTAGCAAAATTCCTACCCAGCCCTGCAACTCAGACCTGTCCTGCCCCACCCCCATGGTTTCCCAACAAACAGCTTAAAGTTTAGCTTTAGCCCAATATCCTTCAAGCAGGTCGAGGACCTCTTAATTTCTATGGACACTAAAGAAAGCGCCAGAGCTGATCAGCTTGAACCCTTCTTTCTGAAGCTAAGACACCACTTTCTGACATCTCCTATTGCCCAGCTTTTCAACTTGTCCCTTTCAGAAGGGGTTCTTCCCTCCGTTTGGAAAATAGAGCATATTGCCCCTCTTTTTATATCTGGTGACCCATGCAACCTTAATAACTAGCTGCCCATATAATAATAATAATAATAATAAATTGTATTTATAAGGCACCTTATCCATAACCAAGACGCCTAATAATTTTAAAAACAGATCAAACATCAATACAATTAACATTAAAATAACAGTATACCATTCATCAAAAAGGAAGATCATTCACTGAATGCCTGCTGCCACAAAAAATTTTTTAAAGCTTGCTTGAATTTCTCCACAGTTGTTATCCATTTTATCGAAATTACTTGAAATGCTGGTTAACTTACAACTAAGAGAACACCTGGAAAACTCCAACATTCTCAATCCTTTACAATCTGGTTTTAGACCAAAACATATTATGGTATCTGCCTTGGCCAAGGTGACAAATGATTGTCAAATTGTGCTTGACTCTAAAAACCATGGCAGCACAGTCTTTTTGGACCTGAGCAAAGCACTTGATACCATAGACCATGATTAAATATTGTATAATTTGTGCACATTGGTCTTGATGCCATCGCCTTGCAATAATTCTCCTACTACCTCAAAGGTAGACAGTAACAGGTCAAAGCCCAAGGTGACCTCCCCCCTTAAAACCTTGCAGAGAGGAGTTCCACAGGGATCAATCCTGGGGCATCTATTATTTGTGATTTATGTCAAAAACATCAATTCTAAAATCAAGACAGCAAATGTCCAGCTTTTTGCTGCTGACACAGTACTTTATGTCACTAGGCCAGCCATTGAGCTTGCATGCTTAGAGCTGCGGCAGGAATTTAACCTGCTACAACAAAATCTTCACCTGCAAATGTTACTTAATGTAAAGAAGCCTAAAGTCAAGCTTCTCTCCCACCAAGTCCATGCGGTAAACATAAACTCCCCGGGTACCAAGCTCCAGATCATGACCCTTTTGGGGGAACCACTTGAGGTAGTGAATAAATTCAAATATTTGTGATTTTGGCTTGATTGATGGCTCTCATTTGTTACACATATCAAGGAACTGTCCAAAAAGCTAAGACAAAGGCTAAGTCTATTCTTTAGAATCAAACATCTACTTAACCAGGAGGCAAAAATAAGGCTGGTACAGACCACATTTCTCCCTCTTGTTGATCATGCAGACTTTCTCTCTAGCCATTGTTCCAATGCTGCCTTAGCTAAACTGGATACACTGTACCATACAGTATTAAAATTCATTACCAACACCCCTTTCAAAACCCACCACTCTCCCTGTATGTACAACTTGGCTGGCCTTCACTTCGCACAAGGAGGTTGAAAAATGCCTCCATTTGGGCCTATAAAGCCATTACCAGTGAACTTCCTCTCTATATCTCTGATCTACTCAAGTGTACTCCAGGCATATATTCACTCAGAAAATACTCTTAGATTCTGCTTGACATACCTAGGATAAGAACTCACTATGGTGCATCATCTCTAAGTCATGCTCTCCCTACCATGTGGAATACCCTCTGAGTCTTTAAAACTCTAGCAAATTGTTGGATTGCACACCTTTAAATCCTTGATGAGCCACTTGTTGCAGGAAACCTGCAACAGTTATTCTTAATCTGAAACAAAACCTCCCTGTGCAACCTTTATTGTACCTCCCATACAACACTTATTGTCTTCTTTTAGCCGAGTGTTGTCTTTACTGCACTTACAGTTTTGTCCCCATACAGCCTGATGAATTTCATGAGTTCTTCCTTTCTCACCATCTCTCCTATTTCCAGAAACTGCACTTCAAAACTGTAATGTCCTATCCCACTGTACCTGCTCCCTTATTGTTTATTTAGTTGTACATTGTTAGAAACAATCAATGAATTTACTTGTAATTTTATTGCCATTTTATCCCACTGTACCAGCTCCCTTATTGTGTATTTAGTCTTACATTGTTAGAAGCAATCAATGAATGTATTTGCTTTGTATTGCCATTTTATCCCACTGTACCTGCTCCTCCCTTATTGTGTATTTAGTCCTACATTGTTATAAACAATCAGTGAATGTATTTATAATTGTATTTGCCATTTTCACTTGTATATGTGCAATATCCTTAGTATTGTATTTATATTGTTGTATTTGTATTGTCTCATCTTCTTGCATGCATCCAGGACCACCTTGCAAATGATTCCTCTCAATGGTGTTATTTCTGGTAAAATAAAAATGGAATTGAATTTCCTCTATAAATTTATTTTTGTATTGTTTCCTGGCATTATTCAAAGTTGATAATGTTGCCTTGATGGATTATTGCTAGTGAATTTAACTAGCTTCTGCAAAGCTATTTTTTTCTTCCCTACAGGCTTGATTAAACCATGATTTGCTTTTAATACTATTAACCTGTTTTTTCTTTATATAGTTCTGAGGTAATCTACTAAATAATGTCATTAATAGATCAGAAGCTTGTTGAGGGGACTTTTTAGTTTTAATGTTGCCTATCAAAGCTAAATTATTATGTGAAAAAAGATGAGAAACGGCATTATATAAGACTGTCTGATCTAAAAAGTCTTTGTTTTGCCACTTCCAAGTGCTAATCCTTTATATGCATTTTATTTGAATTAGCCTTAATAAAAGAAATATTATGAGTTAAAGCTAATGGTGCATGGTCATTTTCTGCACATAATGTAATTTTAGGTCTTTTATTATATATTAGTCTAAACAATGCATAATTACAAAATCAATAGTGTTCTTGCCACAGCCTGAAATAAATGTCAATTCCACATTTGAATCTGATAATGCACATCCATTAATGGCTTCTAAGTTATAGGAATCTAGAATGCTGATTAATTTAATGCCATTTTCTTTTGCAATGTTATATTTATTTTTCCAATAAATATCTAGATTCAGAGGACTCAAAATTAAATTCTCTGTATCATTCTATGCTTCCAAACAGGAGTCAAAATCACCCGCACATAAACATTTTGAGTATACCTAGTTGTTCAAGACTCACAAATATAGTCCTTTAAATCTGTCCAGACATCTTTGTAATAATATTTACAATTTTTTTTTTCTGAGGTGTATATGCATTTAGTGTGCTATATGACCTATCCTGTAAGATAATTTTAAGTAACTGAAAATCAGAGTTTTGTTTTAGCCTCCTTCAGCTCTGGCAAAATTTTAATCCAAATAACTAAACCTCCAATTGGTCTGTGGAAGAAAAAGGACAGAAAAGGGACAGAGTAAGAGAGAAAAGAAAAGAGAAACAGAGCTCACAGAAAAACTGAGAAAATACATGAAAGAGAAAAGAGCCACAAAGAAACAATAGAGAAATTAACCTGCCAAACAGTCTGTCAGCTCTGGATGGCATCCACAGTTCCATGTCATCAGTGCATATCTGCATTCTTACAGTAGCACCCACCCTTAGTGCTGTGTCATGACAACCAAGTGCTTCGTTTCTAAAATCATTGTTCACTGGTTCAGGATAGTGCTTGTGTTTTCATGTCCTGTTGCATACTGGCACATCCATAGACTGATGTTTTCCATCGCACTGCCCTGCAAGAAACAGTTTTTTTTAACCACCAGCTGGCCACAGATTCTGGATGATACACATGGTTCTATGTTTGGTAGTGCACAGCCATCTATGCAATTACCCATGCCTGTGATGGTGTTTTGGGGAAGGGAGATAGTTTTTTAATATTACCACCGACTTACAGGTCAGGATGACTGCCATGGTTTATTGCCTTGAGGTACACATTTGCATACAGTGGTAACTGCTTGTGTTTCCACTGTGTGGCAAGCAGCCATAGCATGGAAATGGTACAATCAGTGGCACGCTGATAAACCTACCATGATGAACCGCTAACTACAGCAAATAGTAAGTGCTGCAAAATGTACCTCCATGACACAGCACAGACTAAAGGAGAATGTTGCCGCAAGCCCAAACAAACAGCTCACAGTGGTGGAAATTCATTTTCACTGACACAGCAATTTGTTTCCCACTTCCCCAAAAATGCTCTATAATACAAATATCAAAAAACGCTCACCTCTTAAATGGCTCCTTAAATGGAGGCAATGGAGAAAAAGTGAACATAGGTGTGTAGATCCATTAATTAAAGTGCTGCAGTACTTTATCCTTTGCCACAGAACTTTTCCAAACTAATCTGTAAACATTTTAAATCCTGGCTGTGGATGTTTGATTTATGGTGTCACAGAGAATAAGGAGTCATGGTTACCATAAATTATGACTTTACCTCCTATCCTGCAGCCAGTTTTTAACCAATTTCAACATTATCTCAGTCATACTTTGGTTCTATAATTTATGAACTATCTTGTAGAACACCCCATACTGTATGTTTTATTGAAGTGCAGATATACAACATCCATAAGATTCACCCCATCCAATTACTTGGAGGCATTTTTGAAAACAAGCAGTGAGGGGTCACTAATGAGCAGTTGAAAAGAGCAAGATGTCTCTCTGCTGGGCTTCCTCTCTTTACACCAAAAAAAACAGCAAAACTAGACTTTTTAATTGCAAAAAGTGCCCCACCAGAGAAAAATACCTTACAGATTACCAGGAGGATGGGGGGATTACCTTGTTACTTTGACAAGACAGCAATGGGGTAATGCATAGAAGGACCAAAAGTGGCAGGAACTCTGAGTGGGACCTGAGGCCTGCACTCACCAGGAGCTGTTGAAGGGGACAATGGAAGCACTTGGCCAGATGGTATCATCCCAGGTGCTGGCTATGCATTCTCCTTAGTTTGATGGACTGGTTGACAAATTAAAGTCCTTATCAAAGGAGTTATCAGGACATAGTAGAAGATCATAAAGGTACAGACCCGCGTTTCTGTGCTCAAGGATGGTACAGAGTGCATGCCTGCTAAGATCCAGCATTTAGAAACAAAAGGTTGCTGAGCTAGAGGAAGCAATCAATTGGCAAGAACATTTTAATTGCCAGAATAACCTTAGTATCAGGGAGCTCCCTAAAGGGTGTGAAGGGTCTGATGCTCTGGCTTTTTGTGAAAAACTGCTGCCAAAACATTTAAATCTGGACTATAAGGCTGATCATATCATGATATACATAGAACACTGGGTAATTGCCCCAAAATCAGCAGCAGAAGATCCAGTGAGACTGATTATTCTACTCCTGCTCAATGTTATAGACAAACAGAAGATATTGAAGGCTTGCAGGGCAAACAACAAGTTGCTGTATTAAGGCCACCAGAAATTCATTTACCAGGATTATTCTCAGAGAGTGCATTAAAAGTGTCTGAGCTTTCGACCTGTGCTGGATGACTTCTGAGCAAAAAAGACTGATTTTATCATTACCTTTCCAGGGGTCCTGAGATTTAAGCTTGAAGGCACTCTTTACATGTTTTGGGATGTTGCAGAGTACAGGAGATTCATCCAGATTACAGTGCACAAAAGTTGACAGAAAGAAAGGAAGATCCCATTCTGTTTCTTGTCTTTTGCCATTGGATTGCTGATGTTCCTTGTGCGTCCATCTGTGGCTCCAGACTTTGTCTTCTGCCCCTGTGATGTGCTATTCATTAAACTGTGAGTACTGTATGTTTTATTAGGTACCCCTCAGCCCCTCTAGACCATCTGCCTACCTCCCCTTCACTATTCTTTTAGTGCAGTGGTGTTTATGACCTGTTGAGCTTTGCAGGTGCCTTTCTCATGTTAATACTGGATATAAAAGTAAATTGACCCATTTGTACTGGTATACTCACTCACTGGCACTGCAGTTTGGGATTTAGTGGTGGACAGATATATGTTTCAATGAGTGAACTGAAACACGTTTCATGAAGACATCGGTGTGGAGACTTGAAATGGTGCCAATTCCATGTCAAGTTCAGGATTTCTACAGCCTCTTTGTTCTGTGCCACTGCCTGCAGTTTCCTGCCAGCACAAAGATCTAGGAGCACCACGCCTGTGGGGTGGGGGGGTAGGTATGCCTTGTGTACTGCCTCAATCAGTGTGATATTATGACTGTTTAGAAATTATGGCAAGTCACTCTGTGAGTAAGCTGTGTGCAGGGGAGTTTTCCTTGATCTTGAGTAGAGCTCCTCTGCTTTACATGTACTGGTTATGAAAAGTGTGTTCCTGTTACAGTTTGCTATGTGACTTTTCTTTCACAACTTGATTGATCTTATAAAACTCTTGGTCAAATCAGAGTGGTGGGGATTGGTTAAGTCATTCTGCATACTAATTTTGTGTATGAAGAAGGGAGGGATATAAAGAGGGCTCATGGTTTTGTCTATTGCTAGAAGGAGGAGGTGTGAGTGATGGATGCATACTGCATGGAACAAACAAGCCAATTGATCCCATCATCACTGGGGTAGTAGTTCCATTGTAGTATTATTTCTACATGACATTATTTTATTTAAACAGGAAAACAGCCAAAGGAATTTAGAGAATATGTTAATATTCACTGGAAGCCAGCCCTGTGGTGTTGAGGGCTGTGGTGCTAGATGCCATACCTCATGCCACACTGATAACCCAGGTTCAGAAGCGAGCTCAGGTTGCCGGGAGTCAGATGGGCAGGAGAGGATTGAGTGTCCAGAGGACTGCTCTCCTCGTTTAAGGAGGGTGGGTTGTGGACCTTCGGCATCCAGGGACCCCCAGTGGAGACTGGGGAAGCAACAACTGAGGACAGCTTTGTAGGGGGAGGTGATGGTGGACTTCCTGCAGGTGAGGGTGGGAGTACTCCTGCAGTATGCTGGACATCATTGCACATCGTGCCTCCTGGGGGTCACAAACAAAGGAAAAAAACTAGCACCCAGGAGGATGACAACTGGTCCTCCAGCAGCCCCACACCCAATGCCTAACCCAGCCCAATCAGGTCTCTGATATCCTCTTCCTTGCTCTGCCTGCCAACTGGAATGACAGAGCACCAACGTAGGTGGTGGTGGCTCTGCCTTGGGGGGTACAAGCTGGCGGGGGTTGATAGCAGGTGTGGGTGTAGGAGAGGAGTTTTGTAAGGGGGGGAACCGATCTGGGTGGTTTCAGGTTGGGTGAGAGACCATCGACTGCGACAGGCTACATCTGAGGGAGGTCTCAGGGACCGATGACCAGAGGGAAAGAGAACTGAAAAAAAATATATTCACTGGAAGACTTATGCCTTTACTAATGCAGCCATGATCTGCTCTGCTTGGTATTTTGAGAGGCAGATAAAGCTTATATGTGTGGCATGCTCATCTCCTGGTTGTACTTGGAAACAAGCTCCTGCTTAGTGTGCCTTTTCTGGTTAAACAATTTCCACTTTTCCCTTTCCCTGTTCCCCTACACAGCGGTGAAGCACAGGGTTAGGTAAGAAAAGCAGCAGGAACTGAAGAAACAACTAAAAAGCCTAGCAAGAAAAACTTACACAGATAAATCTTCAGACTACTTATGTAAACTGGTCATAGCTCAGGAAGCATTAAATGTCTCGCTGACCAAAAGCATTAAAGTACAGTAGGTTTATTTTACTCTAAACGTTTCTTTGAAAAAGACAACAGGCCCAGACCATTATTGGGTCAATTACCAAGGGGAAAGAGGGGTATAATGTAATTACCTATATCAGGTCAGGCACAGGAAGGTTGGTAAATACTGCTCAAGATATTGGTAAGGAATTTGACAGTTTTTACAGAATCCTTTACACTTCAGAATATCAAGGGAGACTGAACAAGGCTAAATTGTTCTTTCATACTATTCACATGACACAACTCATGCAGAAGCAGGCAGATGTACTGAAGGCTAAGGTCACCGCCATGGATGTGAGTTAGGTGATTCAGGAACTTAGAAAAGGCAAAGCCAGTGGTCCTGATGGTTTCTCTGGAGAGTTTTCTAAATACTTGAGTGGACCACTGAGTGATTGTTTAGCAAAAGTATATGCAGAGGCCATTGAAGTCACCACCCTTCCTCTCACCTATTGGGAGGTCTTGATCCATGTCCTCCCTATACCAGGTAGGAACCCTTTGGAATGCAGTCCTTATCACCCCATTTCTTTTTTTTAAGTTAATCTCTTTACTAAGAGTTTCAAGATTAAGAACAAATACAAGGTCTTAGAAGATAGCGAAACATATTCAGCATAGAACCCCGTGGGCCCTGAGGGTTACAGAAATCAGGCCTACAGTGGTTAGAATATAAACAAAATTTGGCACAACATGACATACATAGCTAGTTAAAAGGTTATCACTGATATACTGTATGGGGAGAACATTTCCCAACCTGTGTGACCATGTAAGTGTCATTCCACAGTTTGTGCCATACAATGCCCTAGTATGGATAAAAACCCTTATATGAGGATAGTACTAATTTGGTTTAAAGTCCTTTACCCCTGATTGGGTTCAGCTACAGTATTTATTATGGGGGTTGTTATGGCAGTAGGATCAATCCAAAAAGAGGCCCTATATGTCTCAATATGTCTGTGAAGTGGATGTATTGAGCTGGGATACTCTTTTCAAAACTGCCAATTGTCCCATTGTTTGTAGCCACTCAGAGGTAGTAGGGACAATGTGGATTCTCCATCAGCACAAGAGTAAGCACTTCACTACCACACTAGCTGCTACTAGTCATTGTGCCACCAGAGAATGCTTAGGGTCCCCCATGTCCTTCCAAGCAGGAAAAGGGGGATATCCAGATAGATTGTTGGTCCTATGATTAAGGTACAGATACCTTTTTTCTCCCCCCTAGTCATCCCCCAGCTGCTAAGTGCCCCACTGCTGTCACCCCAATGTCCACCGGGACTTAAAGCTGCTGTCTTCTCCCAGGGCTTGCCCCACCCAGTGGGTTTGGTGGGCTTCCTCAACCCCCACTATATAATGGATCCTGTTCCACCTGTGTTCTCAGCTAGTCAGGTGCAGGGTGCTGCGGTACGCTGTACCATCCTGTTGCTGGCTTTTCCCTGTACTGTCCCCTGGGAGGCATGGTGTGCAATGGCCTCATGATGCAAGTCATGTGCTCCCACACAACTGGTATTGATGCCTACCATGCCCTCCTTATATGCTGGCCTGGGCTTTCTTTCCCCCAGCTTCCATGAGGGGCCAGGCAAGCATCGGACTCCACCCACCCTCCCCTGAGGAAGAGAGCAGTCCTATGGATGCTTTCTTCTCCTCCCCTTGGCTGATCCTGCAATGTCCTGAATTTGCTTCTAAATCCAGGTCATCAGCATCACAAGTGGTAGTGCTACTGCTTCACCAGCAGGCCAGCTGAGGTGCAGATTCCTTTTATGATTGTTTTTTTTTTTGTTAAATTATGATAACAAAATGTATTGGAAGATTCAGGCTTCCAGACTGGAGAAGGTACTGTGACTGGCAGTTCATCCCAATAGGACAGGCTTTGCTCAAGACCAGTTCTCCTATCACAATATGAGAAGACTGTTGAATGGAGTACATGTGGGTTCTCACTGTCTTGGGGGAACATTTATGCTTTCCCTGATTTCCAAGAAGGCATTTGATAGAAGAGAGTGGGAATATTTGTTTGAAGTGATGGAGAGCTTTGGTCTTGGGCAATGCATCATAGGTATGACAAAACTGTTACACTTGGGGCTGATTGCACAAGTTCTGATAAATGGTTTCCCATCTGATGTCTTCCCACTGCATAGAGGCACATGCTGAGGGGTGTCTCCTATCCCCACTCCTGTTCACATTGGCTATAGATTCCTTAACTATTAAAATTAGGGACACCGATGCTATTCAAGGGCTTGTATTACAGTTGAGGAAGCACCAGAAGATCACTCTGAACACAGATGATATTTCCTTCTACATTATGGAGCTGGCCACCTCATTTCCAGCCTTATTTTAATATTTTGAGGAATTATCTTTTTTTTCTAGATATAAGATTACTCTATAAAAGTTAAGTCTGATGGGATTGAGTCTGGCATGTTTGCTGGCAGCTTGCCTTAGTACCCTATTCTCACTGGCTTGATAATCAGGTGGCTTGGTGACTGGATAAAATGCTGGACAAAAGTACCGAATTTGGGAAAGAGGTTAGCATAGGTATAGAGATTTAAAAAATCCTAAACTCCCAAAAAATGGACCAACCGGAAGCCATTATGATGTTGTCATATTCAAGATGGCCACCTAAATGCACTACCCTTAAATATTTACAAATATTGAATACTCAAAATAGAACCCAGATCATGTTTGTGTCAAATATATGATAAATTTCAGTTTGTTTCAGCTTTGGCAGCCTGAACTCCCCGCTGGTCGCGCTCCACTCTCTGCCCACCAGCAACCCAGATGCTCTCTGCACCTGACTGGGCTCCCAGATCTCCGGCGATACCAGCCTGAACTCCCCACCGGCCACGCTCCACTATCTGCCTGCCAGTAACCCAGGAGGTATGCCGAGACACAGGGCTTGAAAGCCTGTCTTCTGATTGGCCCCCTCAGCACTGCCTCTGCATGACATTGCCCAAAACTGCTTTTCTCACAAAACCTAATTCTGGCTGCTATTCTCCATCACTTTCTCAGGCTCTCTGACCCTGATCGGGCTTCCAGACCTCCAGCGGTTCCGGCCTGAACTCCCCACTGGCCATGCTCCACTCTCAACCCACCAGCAACCCAGAAGGAATGTCAAGACACAGGGTTTGGAAGCCCATCTTCTGATTGGCCCCCTCAGCACTGTCTCGGCATGAGATTGGCCAAAACTGCTTTTCTCACAAAACCTGATTCTGGCTGCTATTCTCTACTGCTTTCTCAGGGTACCTCTGTTTGTAACTTGAATTTTTGTATCCTTAGCTGTTTTTTTGGTAATTTATCTGCTGAACTGACTGTTATTGCATTACTGAAGTGTTGCCTAAGATTCTGCCCTCTACAAATCTGCTGTCTGTTCATTCTCGATCTCCACCTAACTATCCTGCCCTCCCTACCCCTCCAAGCCTTCCAGACCTGTTTCTCCCCTCATTCTAATGGTGCCAAAGCTCCAGATCCCCCACAGGCTACTCCTCTTGCTTTCCCCCACCCGCTGTTAACAACTCTCTCCTCTTTATTGTCCTAGCAGCCTGCCCCTCTCACTGATTTAGTCCTAAACCTGACACATGGTATATAACTAATCTTGCCTTCTTTCTCTCTCCCTTTCAGCTCTTTGTTCTGACCAGGTTCAGGCACCCAGATCTCCAGTAGTACCGGCCTGAACTTCCCCCGGCCGTGCTCCATTCTCCACACACCAGCAATCCAGAAGTGCGCTGAGACATAGGGCTTAAAGCCTGTCTTCTGATTGCCCCCTCAGCACTGTCTCAGCATGGCCAAAACTGTTTTTATCAGGAAACCTGATTCTGTCTGCTATTCTCCACTGCTTTCTCAGGGTACCTCTCTTTGTTACTTGAATTTTCTCTCGTTCACCCTCCACCTCCCCCAGCACTCTTTAAGTAGGCTTTTTTCCCCCAGCAATCTCTGCCCTGCCCTCTTGCTACTCATTCATTGGTTGATCTGCCTCCTCTTTCACCACTCCACAATCTACACAGGATCGGATCATATCCTGCTTTCACCCTTCTCACAACCTCAATAGTTCTACTAATTCTCTCCCAGCTTAAAGTCAAGTGAAATCCTTGAGAAGTCTACCATTTGAATTCCCCCTTCTAACCTAGAGAGCCCTCAGCCATGGAATTAATCCATTACTGCCAGGCCCAATTACTTCTTTACTGAGCTCTCTGAATTTAGATCTCAATCTCCACCACACAAAACTGCTTTGCGCACTCCTGTGTGACAAAGTACCATATTATGTGTCCCCACATACTTTCCACTCAATTATTCCTTGTCTTGGTCTTGCACCTCTGCACACTTACAAGCTATAATCTGACAAACCACTCCAATAATGTCACCCTGCCCTGCACCAGCTGGGACCCTCATACTACCCCTGGGGCAGGGAACTCAGCTCCGTATGGTGAACTCAATGTGGCTAACTGGCCAGTGCAACATTTTAACGATCCCTACCCCCCCAACTAAATTTGCTCATACTCTCCAGGAAACATGGCAAACCCGATGCCTCAGCCCGCTCTCACCCATTAGCCTTAAAATGACTGAAGTGGCATGTGGTAAGGGTGGCATGGCTACTACTAATGTTATCTGGAAATATCCATCCCAATCCTGGACACATGCCTACAATGTCCCTACTCGGTGGTAATCATGGGGCCTTAACTATTGCCTCTATTAACATCTGCAGTCTTATGGCTAAATTTGACTCTCTTCAGGCATGGGTTTCTCAACATAAACCTGATGTCCTGTCTGTAGTTGAGACTTGACTTACCCCTAGAGTCCCTGATCAAGCCATCCAACTAGAAAGTTACTCTTCCTTCAGGCTGGATAGAGCTGGCAAGCATGGAGATGGCTGCATATTTTACCTTAGGGAAACCCTCCAAGGTTATGTCCTCCTGGGTCCTACTTGTGGGAGTCACATCCAAATGCTTGCAATAAAGCTACAACTTAGGTCATGAGATGAATCCCTCACATTAGTGTCAGTGTACATACCTCCCAAAGAACAAGCCTCTGACTTTAAATCTGCTTTGGACTATCTCTCTGACCTTCATGACAACTCAGAAGTCTTGATGCTAAGGGACTTCAGTATTTTTTTTTATCATATAATATTTTATTGAGGTATTTTGTATGTTTCCATACCATAGAAAGTAGACATTACAATTAATCAATTACTGAGTATATTACAGTCCAAAAGACATCATAAAAGAAAGTTATTATCTTCCATTACACCTGTGGGTCATTGTAGGTACATTACAAGTCATAAATGATTAAATATTCAGATTACTATTACAGTTGTCTTAAGGATATGCAGTATATCAAAGCAAAGAAATGTCTAGAAAGGAGCTAATCCACAGTTAAGAGTAGCTGCTTATATCTTAATATAAAGACATATCTTCTTATGCCATAGTCTATAATATGACTACTGGAGCACAATCAATGCCACATATTGGTGGGTTAGATGGTGGCTCTGGAAATTTGCAAAGAGGGGAACTGAGGTATGGGTTCCATTTCTGATAGTAGTGATGAAGATTCCCCCTCTGAAGATAAGAGAGCCTGCCGAACAAGGAGAGCTTAGCCAAGGCTGCATGCCAGGCCATACAAGTAGGTGTGACTGTCTGGTGCCAGAACCTGAAGATATGGCGCTTAGCCTCCAAGGTGGCTGCCATAGTCCAGTCCTTGAGGGGTTTAGGTATCTGACCCAAGATGGAGGTATCTCCTAAGCATAGTTTAGCATCCGTCAATACAATTGGTTGCTTGAGTACCATGGATATATCAGATGCAACCATCCTCCAATAGGATAACAAGTTAGAGCAGTCCAGAGAATATGAAGAATATGTACTTCTCCCTGGGAGCAATGCCAGCATTTGCTGTGACCCAGCAAACCTCTAGAATGGAGACTCACTGGTGTGTGGTGCCATAACAGTAACATTTTTAACTGTAAGAAATGACTATTGGTATCGCTGTGAGTATGGTATGTACCCTTAAGATAAGAAATCCACTGCTTGTCTGATAAAGGCGAGCCAATGTATTCTTCAAACTTCTTTTTGCAAGACAAAGTTGTGTTGGATTGTGAGTCCCTCCACACTCCATAGAAGCATCCCATAATCCCCCTACTAGAGAGAGAGAGAGAGAGAGGGTGGTACAGGCTGGCCAGCTAAGACCACTGTGTGATCTCTTGAGATTTGGAGAGAAGGGGGTGTAAGGAACTACAGATTTGTAGGTATCTCCACAGGTCCTTGTGTGGTAGAGAAAATTGTTTTTGTAACTGCTCAAAAGGGGGGAAGGGGTACATACCTGAAGGACAGAGGTCCTGTACCACCTGAATTCCAGCTTTATGCCAGGAAGGCCACCAGATAGGTGCCCCATCAATTTGGATAAGATTGTTGTGCCGTAGAGGAGCATATTGTATAGGAGGATTCCAAGACTGTCTAAGCAAGTGAGATTTGGTCCTAAGGCATTTCCATGAATGGGCTGTGTACAGCACTGTAGGTGGGAGATAATGTATCAAACTCACTTGAGGGGTGAGCAACGTATATAGGGGGATTGTTCCTGCCAAGCATTGTTCTAATTGAACCCATATCAGGGGGTTGTTAGCAATGGGTATGAACCATTTAGTTGCCTGTTCGGCTATGCACAAAAAATGATAACCATAATACTAGGGGACATTGAAACCTCCCTGAGACCAGTGTGCTCTCAGATTATGCTGATTCCACTGAGGCAGTTTGGAATTTCATAAGAAATTAGTTGTTAGTTTCTCTAAGGAAGAGAAAAGCTTGGGTGAAAGGGGGATAGGCAGGTTGTTTAGGAGGTACATAACCCGTGGGAGCAAAAGCATACGAAGAGCTGCCACCCTGCCTGGTAAGGAGAGTTGCAGCTTACGCCATCTCTTGACCTCCACCTTTAGTTGTGCCAACAGTGGGGAAAAATTGGTGGATTTGAGCGACTGCCAGGCCATTGGTATGGAGATACCCAGGTAGGTAAACCCAGTGCTTGCCCAGGACAAATTGGTACCTTAGATACAAGTTTTGGTACAATGGTTGTTTAAAGGGGCTACGGTGGCATTTTTTTGGTTAACACAGATGCCAGAAATGTCTCCAAATTCTTTTAACATCTGGAGAACCATCAGTAACTATTGTTGGGGATTCAAAAGTGTTAGCAGCAAATAGGCCACATAGGCCGCTACCAAGTAGGGTTGGTTGGCAACTACAATTCCTTGAATTAGTGAGGAGGCAATAGAAGTCCTAATCAGTGGATCTAGGGCCACCAGAAATAGTAGAGGAGATAAGGGACAACTTGTCTGGTGCCTTGGCATAGCTCAAAGGGGGGGGATCTCCTTGTTGGTAAGAATATGAGCTGTGGGGGAGCAGTAAAGGGTACATATCCATTGCATAAATGAAGGATCAAAACCATACCTGAGAAGTACCTGATATAGATATTGCCATTCGATAGAATCAAATGCCTTGGAGAATGCAACCACCAAGACTGCTAAAGGAAGGGAGGATTTGTAGGCGTACCACTTCAAATTTAAGAGGAGTCTGGTAATAGCTATCCCGGATTTTTACCAAATGAACCTGGTTTGTGAGGGGTGTGTAATCGATGGGAGAATGGACATCAGCCTAGATGCCAGTGCTTTGGCTAACATTTTTGTATTGACTGACAGGAGGGATATTGTCTGGAAATTGGTGCACTCCACAGGATCTGGCAATTTTTTCGGGAGAAGGGAAATTATTTCCTCTTTCATAGTAGAAGGAAGAGACCCCGAGTTATTGGCAAAAAGAAGGGCAAGCTGCAGTGGTTGGAGAATGGCTGGTGCCAGAGCTTGGTAAAGTTCCATAGATATTCCGTTGGGGCCTGGGGCCTTCCCCCGTGCCATTTGGGATAATGCCAGTTGGAGCTCTGTGCAGGAGATGGGTGATTCTAGGAGAGTTACCTGGTCAGGGGTAAGAGTCAGTAAGGGTGTTTGTCGACAAAATTCGGCAAATCATTCTTGTAACTCCGGAGCGGTAATAGGAGATCGAGACTGGTAGACAGCTTGGTAGAACTTCTGCATGATAGTATTAATTTGTTTGGGGTTGGTGGCTACAGAGCCTGCAGTAGTATGGAGGGCGTGTATTCTTGTAGCCACTTGCTGTTTCCTTAGGCGAAAAGCAAGTAACTTCCCAGCGCGCTCGCATCTGGCCCAATAAGCCTGTTTTGATCTCAAAAGATGCCAATCGGCTGTTTGATGCAGTATTGTGTTAATTTGATATTTAAGGCCAACTATCTGCCTGTAAAGGGCATTATCTGAGGTATCGCATGGGATAGCTTTGAAGCACTCTTCCAAAGCAGCTAAGCTTGCCTGGAGCAGGGAGAGAGATTCCCTGCACTTCCGATCACGTGCTGCACAGAAGGCAATGATATGACCCCTTAATACAGCTTTAAATGCTTCCCAGACAGTGCTTGGGGAAACCCCACAGTCTTCATTTAGGGAAAAGTAGTCTCTTGTGACTTGTGAGAGGAATGAACAAAAGTCTGGGTCCTTTAATAGCAGTGGGTTACAGTGCCACCGAGTTCCAGAGGGTCGGTGCTCCTGGGGGGTAAATCTCACTAAAACAGGAGCATGGTCTGATATTAGAATCGAGCCAATACTAGAGTCAGAGAGGCATCTGGCTGCTAGTTCCATAGCCAGCAAGAAGTCTATATGATTATGGAATTTACGGGGCGATGAATAAAATGAAAAATCCCTACCAGTAGTGTGATCCCTACACCAGATATCTATGAAATAGAAACATAGAATTTGACGGCAGATAAGGACCGCTTGGTCCACCTAGTCTGCCAATTTTCCTACCTAACAGATAAGCTGCAGATCCTAGTTAACCAACAGATTACTTCCTCCGACCCCCCACTAGGACTGCCTTATATCTGTCCCATGCATTGTTGAATTCCCCCACTGTTCTTGACTCCATGACCTCCTCAGGGAGGCTGTTCCATGCATCCACAACCCTCTCTTGAAAAAAATACTTCCTCACATTACCTCTGAGCCATCGCCCCTCTATCTTCAAATTGTGCCCCCTTGTTCTTGCACATCTCTTTTTCTGAAAGATGCTACCCTCTTGGACTTTGTTGATTCCCTTGAGGTACTTGAAAGTTTCCATCATGTCCCTCTCTCCCTTCTTTCTTCAGAGGTATACATATTAAACTTCTTTAGTCTTTCTTAGGTATGTCTTCTGGTGCAGACCCTGCACCATTTGTTGCCCTCCTCTGGACAGCCTCCACTCTGTCTATGTCTTGCAGAGATGGGGTCTCCAGAACTCCACACAGTACTCCTGATGGGGTCTCACCAACTGTCTGTACAGAGGATAACAACTTCCTGTTTTCTACTATTGATGCCTCTTCTATGTATCCCAGTATCCCTCCAGCCTTCCTTACTGCCTTCTCACATTGCTTGCCCACTCTTAGGTCATCTGATATAATTACCCCCAGGTCCTTTCCATTTTACTGTTGTCAGTATCTCACTCCCCATTGTGTATGCTTCCCCTGGCTTTTTGTTTCCCATGTGCATTACCTTGCACTTCTTTGCATTGAATCTGAGCTGCCATACATTTGACCATTCCTCCAACCCTGCCAAGTCCCTTCTCATCCTTTTCACTCCATCTTGTGTATCAACCCTGTTGCAGATCTTTGTGTTGTCTGCAAAGAGATATACTTTTCCTTCCAGTTCCTCTGCAATGTCACTTATAAAGACATTAAAAAGGACCGGTCCAAGTACTGAACCCTGTGGTACCCCGCTAGTAACCCTCCTTTCTTCACTGTGTACTCCATTTACTACTACCCTTTACGTCCTGTTGTCTAGCCAATTTTTTATCCAGGCTACCACCTTGGGACCCACTCCAAGGCTGGCTAACTTATGTATTAATCTTTTGTGTGGGACTGTATCAAATGCCTTGCTAAAATCTAGGTAGGCCATGTCCACAGCCCCTCCCTGGTCTACTACTTTGGTCACCCAGTCAAAGAAATCTATTAGATTCATCTGACACGACCTTCCCATCTGAATCCATGCTGCCTTGGGTCCTGTGCCCCACTGGCCTCTAGGTACTCAACAATTCTTTCCTTCAGAAGTGATTCCATCATTTTCCCTACCACTGAGGTCAAACTAACTGGTCTGTAGTTTCCTGCCTCTGTCGTGCTCCTACTTTTGTGAGGAGGAATCACATCTGCCCAACTCCAGTCCTCAGGTACCACCCCATCCTCCCATGATTTGTTAAAGATAGTAGTCAGCGGTGTCACTAGTTCTACCCTTAGTTCTTTTAGAATTCTTGGGTGAATCCCATCAGGCCCCATTGCTTTGTCCACCTTCAATTTTATTAGTTCTTTCAGAACCCTTTCTTCTGGAAATGGACTGGTATCGACCCCCATCTTCAGAGTGTTTCTCTTGTTTGGTTTAGGTACCTCCCCCTCCTCTTTCTTTGTGAATACTGAGCAGAAATATTCATTCAGTATCCCTGCTTTTCACTGTCACCCTCTACCCACATTCCCTCCCCTTTATTAAGCCTCAGTATCCCTCCTTTGGTCTTTCTTCACTCCCCTAATGTACCTATAAAGGTCTTATCCCCTTCTTAACAGAATTGGCTATCCTTTCCTTGGTTTGGGCCTTTGCTATTCTGACTGCCTTCCCAACCTCTTTCTGCTTTAACTGATAAAGTTCTCTGTCCTGCTCCTTCTGTGTTTCCTTATATTTCCTGAATGCTATCCTTTTCTCCTTAACCTTCCTGCCACCTCTTTTGAGAAGAACCATAGTGGTTTTTTCTTCGTTGTGTTTTATTGATTTGCTTTACACAAAGGCTTGTTGCCTCTGTGATGGCTGTTTGATTACTCCCATTGTTCCTCCACCCTCCTTCTTGCCTGTTTGCTAGTGCTTTTCTGAGGCACTCTCATTTACAAAAGTCAGCCTCCTAAAGTCCAATACTCTTGCTTTTGTATGGCTTGATTGTATGGCTGTGTTATCGTGAACCACACTGTTTGGTGGTCACTTGTTCCCAGATGGCTACCCACTTCTAAATCTGAGATTCTTTCTCCGTCCCCATTTGAGAGTACCAGGTCTAAGATTGCTCCCTCCCGAGTGGGTTCCAATACTAGCTGTCTGAGGCATGCCCCCTGTAGGGCATCAAGAATGACCCTGCTCTTGGATGTGCCTGCAGCAAAGGTGCTCCAGTTAACATCTGGCATATTGAGGTCCCCCACCAACAATATCTCCCCTTTTTCTGCCATTCTAAGGAAGCCTTCTATCATTTCCTTGTTCATTCCCTCCCACTGAGATGGGGGTCTGTATACAACCACCATGTGGATTGTGGTGCCATTTCCTATTTCCAGGGTGAGCCCATTCTTCTATCATGCATTGAAGAGATTGCCTGGCTTTGGGATTGGCATGGGGGGTGGGATATGACTTGTCTAAAAATATGTCTCCTACCAAGTTAAAGTCCCCACCCAAGAGCTGGCCTGGTGGCGCTGAGGGTGAGGTACTGGACGCCACACCTTGGACTACACCAGCGACCCGGGTTTGGGAATGAGTCCGGGGTGCCAGGGGTCAGCCAGGGGGGAGGAGAAGGATGGAGCACCCAATGGCTGCTCTCCTTCTCCGGTAAGGTTCTCTGCAGGTTCCTGCCACAATACTGCCATCTGGGGCAGCCCGGTGGTATGTGCGGTGCATCGGAGTAGCGGCACGGCTATTGGGTAGACGTCAGCAGGGGGCAGAGCGGGAGGCATGTCTCAGCACATCTCCTAGCTCATTGGCCCCATTGCACGCTGACGTCTAGGAAAGCTCACAAGGAAAAAGGAGGAAATGGAGCTCATCACTCCTAGGTGATGACTCCTCTGAAGCCGGACCACGTCACCAGCGCTCACTGGGGCAGACTCCAATGTGGACCGCTCACTCTACCATTGTGTAGGGGAAGGCTTGGGGTGACCTTCCCCCGCCTCACTCAGGGGGTATACCGGGTTCCCTGAGGGCTATCTGAGAGTGCAGACACTCTAGAAGCAGACTCCTGGGGCACCACGGGATGTTGTGGAAGGCTACTTGAGGGGTCTGAAAGAGCGGAGTGAAGGGTGCAGGTAGGAGGATAAAAATAAGGTTAAAAAAACAGTCACCACCCAAAATTACAGGAAGTGGTTACCCCTCTTGCTGTAAGTCTGATATGGCCTGACTGATAGGGGGGAAAACTCAACATGCTCAACATTAGGCACATACACATTGCCCAGTAGGATGGCGCCTGTAGAAGAAGATAGTTTTGCTACTAACCAGCGACCTTGAGAATCTTTTTTGACCTCCTTGACTACCCAAGGTGAAGTCCAGTGAATGAGAATAGCCACTCCCTTGGATTTAGTGGTGGAGGAGCTGGCCCATATTTCTCCTTCCCAAGATTTTTTTAACCAATTAGTACATTTAGACAACAAATGGGTTTCTTGGAGGAGGGCAATGTCTGCCCGCAGGGATTTCAAGTGTTGTAAAACTTTTGTACATTTAATAGGATGGTTTAACCCTTTCACATTCCATGATATCCAGCGATATCCTTCTTGGGCTACAGAAGTATTTGACATTTTGTCACATAATAAACAAGAGGAAATACTTACAGCGGTACCATTTGGGTGTGGAACACAAAGCTTGTTGACTTGCAGAGCCACCAAATACCTTAGTGAGGATAGGACTATCAGTACACGTAACACAGTAAGAGGTTTAGGCATCGCCTGTATCATCAAGACTAGGTGTAAAGAGGACTGTAATTGTATTCCTAAAAGTAACAAGTAGAGAACTAGTTAATATTTAGTTAGTATTTAAACACAGTAGTTGAATATCAAAGTGGGCAACTAGCCCAGTGATAAACACAATGGTGCCAAAGAAAGACACAACAACAGTGTTCACAGACTGGGGGTCAATGCAAACGAGGGTAATATAGATATATACCCTGCAGCTAAGCTATCCCAAATACTCAACTCAGGAGGGTCTAATGCAGATGATACCGAGAAACCAACTCATCCTAGACCTGCCCTAACGTTTGGTCAGACGAACCGAACCACGTGGGGAATGGAGGGAGGAGGGTGGGCGTACTCACCTGCTGGTTATTAGACTTGAGTAAAAGCCACCTTTATAAAAGGTGGAATTGCACCAGACCAAGGAGCTAGTCACCCCTCGCACCATGTATAAAAGGGAGATGGGGGGTTATTCCTCATGTTGACCCCTCTGCTAAAGTTGTGAGAAGAGCAAAAGGCAGGGCGAATCCAGTAGTTGTCCGATTAGCTCCCATTGTGAGATACTTCCATGGAGGGGCGGCAAAGGCACATTGAGATAGCACATGTTGTGGCCTGGGGAGGGGGAGTACCTGGTGGGGGGGGTAGAAAGGAGGAGAATCTGGTGCATAAAGTCACCCCTCATTATATTAGGAAACATGCACACAAAATTGGATAGCCAGACAGAGTTTCATTAGGTTAGTCTTCGGCCGTATCAGGGTAGCCCCGAGGGGTACATCCATGATCCAGAAGTGTCAGCCCAGTCTGTCATTTGTTCAGTGTCCATAGCTTGGGATCCAGTAATAGCTTGATTTGACATAGGACAGAGGTCATCCCTGGAGATCTTCACGGGAGGAGCTGTTGTAGATTTAGAGGGCGACTAATGAGGGCCACTCCTGGGTCTCTGTCTTGGCTTGGATGAGGGGAGTGGACCCCGATGAGGAAGAGGAGAGGACTGCAGTGTAGTAGCTTGTAGGGCCAAGCATGGTGGATTGGCATTAGAACTGACTGCTTGAATGGCTGTCTTCACTGGGGGGCTCCTTTGGTGTGGGACCTGTCCAGTTTGCAAATAGGGTGCAGGGGAACCATATGTGGAAAAAAGGTTCCTACCTAGAGGTGGCACTGGAGCAGGCTCCCAGAGCTTCCTGGGACTTATAGTAGGACACTGTAGGCCTGGCTGAAATCGAGCAATCCACCTCTCAAAATCTTCTGGATGATCAGCGATAAGCTTATGACCCTCCTTAGTCACCTGCAGCCGGGTAAGATTTTTGAATTTGAATTTGAAATTGTGTTGATATAGCAATCTTTTTTTATAGTCCCGAATGTTCTTCTCCTTGCAGCCGTTTCTTGGGCAAAGTCCCTGTAGATGGCGATTGGGGTTCCCTGCCAAGAAAGTTCCCCTAAGTCTCTAGCAGCCCTCAGGATTCTCTCTTTAGTCGTGTATTTTAGCAAATAAGCCACAATTGGCCTGGGTGTATTGGAGTGTTTGTTTTCCTGGGCTGAAACCCTATGTGCCCTCTCGACCTCAGTTGGTCCTCTCCAATGGTCCCCTAATGTACAAGGGAGATTGTCATTTAGGAATTGTTCCATTGACTGCCCTTCAGACCCCTCTGGGAGGCCCATGATCTGCAAATTACTGTGGTGGCTGCGATTTTCATGGTCCTCGGTTCTCTCCTAAAGTGCTGCTATCCGCTCTTCATGCTACTGGAGACGTTGCCAGATCTGAGTTTGCTGAACTTCGCATGTTTCAGCTCTTTGTTCCACTACATTCATTCTATCTTGAAGTTGTTGAACATCTTTAGTAGTACCAGCCAGAGTTAAATTAATATCATCGACTCTAATAATTAAAGTCTACAGAAGTTTAGTAATATGTTGCAGGGATTCCCCAACAGCCACTGGTTGCTCGATTCCCAGGCTCTTACTCCTCGATATTTGAGTTGAGTGGAAGGTTTATATTGTAGAAAGGAACCCATTGTCCTGTAACGGCTTCTAAGGGAGGGAAGGATGGAGGCTCAGACAGTTTGTCAACTGCTAATCCAGTGGTGGCAGAGCGGCCTATGCATCCTAGACCGAGGAGGAGTGAAGCAGTTTCAGGTCACAGCTCCGCTAATGTCAGGTAAATGCTCTGAGATCCACTGAAAAGGATGTGCTGCCAAGCAAGTGTGGTATTAACCATGCATTAAGCTGCTGATTTAGAATGGGGACTCCACGGGATTGCGGCATCCGGGCGCAGATGGGAGGAGGTCTAGTGAGAGCTATGGAGCTATGCTGCCATCTTCTTCAGCGGCTAGACCATGCCCCCATGAGAATTCAGTATTAATTGGTTATCCCCAGGAGTGGCACCCTACAAAGATGCCATCTCTTCTATCAACATGGTCCACCTAGTTGAATCCCCAACCCTTGTAAACTACCTTACTGGGACCACCACGCTAATTGACTGGTTTATAATCAATTGTCCTGAAAGAATAAACAGTGTATCTGTCTTACCAGATGTCATTAGTGACCACTTCCCTATCCTCTGTACTTGGACTAACAAATCTCCCAGAATCCCCCCCATAAATGGTAACCACTAGAGTATTGAAAAAAAGGGCAGCTTGGCTTACTCAAGGCCTACCTCAGCCTACAAGACTGGTCAGCCATCCACAATGCCATGGATATTGATACTTCACTTGAGCTCTTTATCAGCACTTTCAATGCAGCTGGCAACTTGTATGTCTCCCTCAAAAAAAGGAAAGTCTGGGTCATGCCATCGCTGATCAACCAAATGAGGGAAAAAGACTACCTTTGGCACAAGGCAAAGTGCACATGATCCCAGAGTGACATCCAAAAATACAAAGAAGCCTGCAATAAATATACAGGAGCCATTCGGAAAGCAAAGAGTGTCTTTCACAAAAAGGAACTTAGCAAATCGTGGGGCAATAGCCATAATTTCTAGGACAACATTAAGTCCTTAATTGGTAAGACCAGTAAAGAGCCACCCTCTCTGCTCCATGTTAAGGGAAACATCACCAAGGATCCATATGAAATCATTAGTGCTCTAAACAAGGCTTTCACTGACCTCAGTGGGGTGCTCACCCCTGACTACCTCAAGCCTCCACGCGATAAAACTTCTAATAACAACTCCTCATCTCAAATCAGCTCACATTCCACTTTCTACTTCAGAGCTATCACCAAATCTGAGGCCAAAACATATCTAATGCAAGTACTAGGGAAAACTAGAACCAGTGGGGACATACTTGATCTGAGACTAGTTTCAGTCACCCTTGACGAACTGCTCTCCCCATTCACCAAAATTCTCAACCTATCACTTATAACTTGCAAATTCCCTCAGATCTGGAAAAAAGCAGTGGTAACTTCAGTCTTCAAAAGCGGGGCTAGAACTATTCACTCCAACTACCGGCCTATCTCTATCCTCCCTCCTCTCCAAAGCACTTGAGAGGATAGTCTACTACCAGCTCATTGACTATCTCGACAAGTACAATTTGCTATGTCATCAATAACATGGCTTTAGGAAACAGCAGAGCACTATGACGGCATTAGTGGAGTTCACTGGCTTCATTCATGAGGCATTAGATCAGGGGCTTTTGGTGGGGTCAACCTTCATTGACCTCACCAAAGCCCTTGATACAATCAGTCATGAGCTTCTTCTCAGTCAGTTGGCCATAACAGATCTATCCTTGGTGTCCCTAGGGTGGTTCCAGAGCTACCTCTCAGAACAAGTACAGCAAATCAAAATACTGGATGTTCACTCTGACCAACGTAATGTTACTTCTGGAGTACACCAAGGTTCTGTCCTGGGCCCACTGCTATTTAGCCTGTTTCTAAACAACCTCTCTGAGGCTTGTCTTGACAATATCCTATCATACGCAGATGATGCCGTGCTGTTCACAAGTCACACCAACCCCATAGTCCTTGAACAGAAAATGCAGGCTAAGTTCACGGCAGTAGAGGCCTGGTTCTGTAACTCCAAGCTCCTCCTAAACTACAAAAAAACTAAGATCAGGCCAGTCCAGTGGTGCAGAGGGCTGAGGTGCTGGTTGTCTATGGGTCAGGTACTGACACAGCTCTCAAGTGAATTAAACTGGCCCTAAATAAGGACTGCCACCTCATATTAGGTGCTCACCACTTAACCCATACCTGCAATCTCTACGCCCACTCTGGTTGGCTGATCCTGCATAACAGGATTCAGTATCAGGTATGTCTGCTCACTAAGAAATCCACCCTTGGCTTTACAATTTCACGCTTACAATCCCTCCTCATGCCTATCACCAACCACAGGCCAACCAGAGGCACATGTGGGAGTTTACACCAAGTCCTCATCCACCATACATCGCAGGGACAATGTTCTTTCACTTACAGGGCCCCCAAATGACTGAACTCACTCTACTCTGACCTCCAACTGGAACCCAAACTGGGCCCTTTCAAAACTAAACTCTGTTCCTACCTTTCCACTTCTAGCTCCTGCAACTGTGACTGCTAAACTGCCCACATCTTATCTTTTCGTCCTCGTGGTTTACCAGTCTCTCTCAGCATTTAATATATCCCTCCACCTTATTCCCCTCTGGCACTAGTCATTACTGAATCACCTGCCCTCCCCCTCAGCTTTTTCTGACACTTGAGTATATGACCCTATCTTTGGGCTTTTTCCATTGCCTATCTCCCCCCCCCACTCACTACTCAAACACTCACAGGGCCCTCTGGGCTGCTCCAGTCTTTTAATTCCCGATCCTCCATTCACCAGCTGTCTCTCAACTGTCCCTGTCCATCTCTGATCCACTATCCCCTATATTTTTCCCATCCCCCATCTATCCTTCTTGCACTCCTTACCTCTCACTGGATGTTCTCCCAACAGCATTGACTGTATGATACATTTGTAATGTTTACTTGTTACCTTAACTTTATAGCCGTCACATAACACATTGTAACAAACTCAATGGATGCCATGGATAAGCATAGACTGAATTCTAGGGTTACTGCAAGTAGCTCTAATTAACTTCTGTCCTGTACCCTGTTATCTGTTGTACTGTATTCTGTTTTTCAACTCGGAACTTTGTAAATGAGCTTTCAGCTCAAAGGTCTTAATCTGAGATGTTAATAAATAAAATTAAAAAAATGTAGTTATAGTACTGTATTTTACTGTATTTACTATATGCCATGCATGTCGTATATGTCCTGCTTTGTTATAGGGAAAAAATGTCATTTATTTGTTTGTATACTGGAGGGTATGTGAGCAAAAATGCCCGTTTTCACAAACATCCAGTGTTTGACATAACAGGTACAAGAATTACAAAATCCAAGGTATATGAATTACAAAGTCAATGGGAGTTCATTGTATAAGAATTACAAAGTTAAACGGAGTACATTGAATAAGAGTACAGTGATTGTGGTCACAAATTAAATGAGGGGTGCAAGACATATACATCTAGTTACAGTAAAAAGTAAGCTATGTACAATATGAACATTATGGCCCAGATATTCAAACTGAGCCCAAAAAGTGCGCAATAGCAGGAGCAAGCGCAAGTCTATTGCGCCCATGCGCAAGAGACGCGATATTCAAAAACAGAGCAGGCCAAATTGCGCCTACAGCCGACGACTGAATATCGCACCACCTGCACCATAGTGTAACTAGGGAGAGGAAGCTGAGCAGATCTGATGTGCCATAGCGCAACAAGGGATGTTCAGCTGAGCAGTCCAGAGGTGCCATAGCGCAACCAGGGAGCCCCCCAGCAGCAGAGCAATGTAACTGCACAACCAGAGAGGTAGGGGCCCACCACCCATTCCACAGATGGGCACAGGAACACACAGCAGAACAGACATCATCCCCGCACACCCCAAGCACTGCACAACTGGGGGAGGGCTGGAATAACCACTGGCCCATGGAGACAAGCAAACAACCCACAACTGGGCCACGGTGCCCCATCACACCTACCGGCAAGCTATGACTGGCACACAAGGAGGGGCAGACCACCCCATGCCACACCATCCCCCCAGCGCAGAGCACACCCTGCACTGTGACCCCCAGACACCCCCCCCATGAGCAGTGACCACCACTGCAGGAAACCCCATGCATGCCACCACCCTCACTGTGACACTGCAACCCTGTGCACCACAGAACCATGCAAGCCAGCCCCACCAAGAGCACCCATCAGCGGGTGGCAGCACACGGCAATGCAACAATGGCAGATGCAGTGCCACCATGCACAGTCCCCCCGAGGTACTGCTGAGAGACCAACCATGCGTCGGCACAAGAGGTACCCCACATGGGACAGAGCGTGCCCTTGACACCACCACCAGTGGTACAGCACCCTGCACAGTAGTCCAGTGATACACCCCAACCCATCACTGGCCACAACAGCCGCACAGCCACCCACAATGGTGAGTGGAAGCATGCACCACACCAGATGCCACACAGTGTATGGACAGACACCCACCCATACACAGGGGCACACCAACACAGGGACGCAGTGGTGGGGCAACCAAGCCCCCATTGTGGGCCCATGTGAGTTGTGTACACACAACCCGCAGTCCACCATGGCACTGGAGTTCCAGCCACCCTGTGCAGGCACTGTGGACCCGTACACCACCAGCAGTCACCCGGAGCACAAGTCACAGCCAGTGGGGCACATCCCCTGCAACACACACAAGGCACAGCATGGAGGTGGGACAATGACTGTGGTGCCCACAGTGCCACCCGAGCCAGGCATGCACCACACCAGTGACAGGGGCAACCCAGCAAAGTGACGGGTACAGTGGCCGTCCTGCAGGGACTGCCACCACTGACATGTCAGTGGACCGTGCAGGTCACAGACATGTATTTGTGTCAGCTTCACAGGCCATGGACGGGCCGATGGGTGTGCCATGGACACAGAGCATGCGCAATGGACCACTGCACACAGTCATCCAGTGCACAGGGCACAACACACATACACCACAGACACTGACTGATAGCTACCCCCACACCATAGTCACCTCCACACGGACACACACACATACCCATGACTGCACCACCCCTGATGCCATGCACACCACTGCAGCTGAGCACCTATAGCCCACTGCAAATCAGAGACCACCACAGTATTCATATCAAAATCAAATGTACAGTATTGCATAAATATAAAATTCAACTATTTACAAAATTACAAAAACTATATACAAGGTTGGGGGGGCACAAACAAGGTGGGGGTGGGTAGTGGGCAGGGGTGGACAAATGGGATGGGAAAGGAGGGGTGTGAGGGTGGGTCCAGGGGGGTAGGGGAATTCAGGGACTGTGGGATCCCTAGCAGGAGCACCATTTCGTGCTGTGACGCCTTCAGCCTCTGTGCCTCCTCAGTACCCCGGTGCTAACCAAATGCCTGAGGATTTCCAGTGATTCCCAGGCCAGCAGTAGCAGTTCCCTCACAGCCTTCCTGATGTCCTGCAGATGGCGGGTACCTAGGACAAAGGAGCACAGTCAATAGGTGTGAATGCACAACCCCATACAGCCCGCCCACTGTGCATGGCATACAGCCATGGGACATACCACTGTGATGGTGTGTGACCACCCACAGTGATCACGTCCACAGGACCTGCCCACCCAGGCGCATGCAGCCATGCGGAACGCTGCACACAGCTACTGGCCAAGTCACGCACAGCACCACCATGGCCATTTAGTGACATGGCTATGTGGTGCAAAGCCAGTGGCACAACCATGCACCTGGTGCACTCATGGACCACCATTGATGCACTCCCAGACATGCATTGCCACTGGACAGTGTTGACTGTAACAAGTTGCGTGCATGGCAGTGGTGTCAATGAATGGTGGCCATGCCCCACTGCCCACCCTGTCACACAGCATGCAATAGTAATCATGGATGTATGGCACTCACCCTCATCGGGCCAGTCAGGTGGGCGGTGATGGCCCTCGCCCCACCTGGTTGCACCGTCCTCCTCCCTCTGCCGCTCCTCTCTCAACCTGCGGCATTCATCCAGGCCTGTGGGGAAAACAAGGAGAGAAGATCATCAGTACAGTCCCGAAGCAAAGTCCCCCTGCCCAAAGGTGTGTGCCTCACCCAGCCAGACCCACCCACCCCACACCCTGTGAACACCGCCACAGCCAAACCCAGATGGTCCCTCCCCTATGTGCTGGACACATACAACACTGTTACCCATATGGACGATAAAAGTGTGTTGATGGAACCCCTACCTGGATGTGGCACCATGCCCCTCCTAGCACGTGCCTGCAGTCATGCCAGTAGCTCCGGCTCCCTCCTCTGCAGGTCCCCATAGCGGTGCCTGCACTGCTCCATGCTCCTTCCCCATCTGGTGGCCTCCTCCAGGGCCGTGGCCACCTCCTGCCACACCTGAGTCCTGGCCCTGTCCAGGGGTGCCTCCCCGAAGAGAAGCCCATGGTGTGGCTCCACAATTGTCACCAGATTTGCCACCTCAATGGCAGACCACTGCGCTGCCCATCTGCGCACCATCCTAACAGTTATAGTAGGCAATATGGTGCTCTGCAGCGCGGCTCCCCACGTGCAGATGCTGCGTGGTACAGCGCTGCCATTCCCTATCATGCTGTTACCGAACAGCGTGATAGAGGTGCACCCATGCCTGACACATGGCGCCTAGGGGGCAAAGGTCGGTCACAGGGTCACGGGTCTCTAATGCATGGCCATGCACAGTGCCATTGGAAGACAATGCATGTAGCGCGATTGGCTGCCTGTGCGCCAGTGCCATAGCGGACTACTGAGCAGTTGGGCCATTGCACCTATAATGGCCCAATGCTTCAGCGCCATGTAGTGACCATCACTATAGCACCACTGGCACAATGGTGGCCGTGCCCTGCATTGCCTACCGCACACAGCACGTCATCAGTGCAGCAGACACCTGCGTCAGTAACCTGGGCATGCGCAGTGAGGTGTACTACGCATGTCACCGAACTGCGCCATTGGCTCAGCACGTTCAGCACAATTGCGCAAAGCGCAACAGCGCAATATTCAGTCGTCATATGCAAATCATCTAATCAGCCATTCAATGGCGCAGCACTGCAATTCGCATCTACTTAAAGTTGCTCCTCACCTCATTTGCATGGATTGCGCTATAAAAGTGAGACAATGTGCTGTAGTGGCCATAGTCGGTTACTGCAGTTTATTGGTGAGTTACATGCTGTTTGGGAGTGTGGACTGTGGATTCAGGGACACGCATGGGACTGCACAGTCATAGGTAACAACTGCCATTCTTACAGGCTACATAATGACCAAGCAGGTTGTTGGAGAGGAGGAAAACAGTGGTGGGAGGAGGAGGAGGCTGAACTTTACAAAGGCGGAAACCGAGGCCTTGTTCGAGGCCTACCTGGATCAGGAGCCACTTCTCAGTGGACGGCGGGGAACACCTCGAGCACGTGCTGCTGCATGGCAGGAGGTGGCACGTGCTGTGAACCTGCATGGCAGCCACCAGCGCTCCGTGCAGGAGTGTAAGAAAAAGATGGGCACAGACAGGAGGAGGGTAAAGGAGAAGGTGGCTGCCATCAGGGCAGCATGTGCTGCAACAGGTGGGGGACAGCCGGATGTGGTACAGCTGACCCCACAGGAGGAAAGGCTTGCTGGAAGCATGCAGTGCAGTGCCATTGAGGGTGTTCCGGGTGGTGGCTTCCAGAAGGGTGGTGGCCCATCACTGCATGGTAAGTAATGGTCTGTCTATGAGGGGGCAGGGTAGGTCACACACACTAACGCGATTTTGCTTTCCCTTACAGATCCTGAGCATCTGCATGGGTCAGTGGTGGTGGGCCTGTCCACTGCGGACAGTTGGCTGGAGTTGGAGGAGGGACCATCCACCTCCACAGGTATATGTGGATCATTGTGACAGTGGGGCTGCCTGGCTGTCCACACTGATGTTGTTGTAACAGGTGTGGAAGAAGCCCTGCCTGTGTCCCAGCATGCTGCCATCCACGGATGCCAGTATGCTGTGACTGTGGCCGGTGCAGAGTCCATCACCAGTGATGATGACACGACCATCATGGGCAGTGACACATGTGTGCCACGGGATGGCCACACAGCAGGGCAATTCACGCCCATGGCTGTGGGTGGTGCCGCCATGGAGGCCTGCATGTCAGCACAGTCCCAGGCTGTGCCTGTCAGCACCAGTGGGGCAGCACTGGAGTCTGTTCAGGACAGTGGGACTGTTGTGGCCACTGCAGAGGCACCACTGACCCCTGGGGAGCGGCAGCCGGAGGGACAGCATCAGCAGTCACCCAATGGGCTTGGGGGTACAGGGATCAGTGGCGGCATCTGTGCACCGCCTGTGGACATGCCCAGACCTGGTCCTGGTGCACAGCACCCACCCTCAAGGGGTGCTGAACATCAGAGCTGTGCACACCCTGAGGGACAGGATGCCAAGGAGGCCGATGACCTCTTGGATGAGCACACCAGCCTACTGCAAGCATTGGTCCAGCAGCAGATGCGGCTTGCGACGTCCGTGGATGCACTGCGTGTGGCTCTGGAGCGGGTAGAGGAGAGTCACAGCAGGGACACCGCACTGACCCTGGCAGGGATGGACTGTTTGCAGGAGGATGTGACCGCTGTCATTGACAGGCATGCACAGGCATTCATTGCTGTCATGGCCACAATGGGCACACAGTCAGGTGGCCATGCATTGCAGACACCACGCAGTGCACTATCCATCCCCCGTTCCCAGCATCGTGCGGCTCCCACCCTGTCGACACCAGGTTCAGCTGTGGGCATCCCAAGCACTCCTGATGCAGGCGTGTTCAGTGTGCTGCAGACCCCTGCATGAGCACGGTCGCGTTCACGAAGTGGAACCCCTGCGGGACCATCGGTGCCACCCCATGAGGCTAGTGGTCAGCCTGTCAGTGCTGGCAGGTCTCGGCGGGGCCACCCATGCATCCGTGGTGGCCATGGCACTGTGTCGCATGACTGACCTGTCTCCCAGCATGGCTACTGTCTGGTGCTGCCCTGTGTGCATTGTGTGTTTCAGTGGGCAGTGCACGGGTGGGTATCCGGCCCTGCACGCGGACACACAGTCCACCTGGACACCCTCCCAGCTGCTGTCCACAGTTGCGTGTGCATGATGATGCCTGCATTGCGCTGTACACCAATGTGCAATGGTGCTCAGCATCTGACACACGCACATGGACAGGCAGTGGGCGTGGTGGCCTGTGGACATGTGTGTTGCTAAGGTGTGCGTTCTGGGTCAGTGTGCCTCCTGCCCTCTGTGCATGTTTGTTGCATTGTGTGTGAGCGTGTGTGTGTGTGTGTGTCCATCAGCATGGCATGTTAATCCTCACCCATCTCTGGTTGTGTGTGTGTGCTTCTGTGCCCTGCCACTTCCCTTGATGGCATGCACCCCTGGTGTGTGTCCATGCTTGTTTGTGGGTTGTGCCTTAGCCACTGGTGGTTGCACATGGCCCCATGACTTACCTGGGTTGGCTGAAGTGCTCCTCCGTGATGGTGTCCCAGCGCAGCTGTGCCAGCCGGAGCAGTCGGGGGTCCCGTCGGCCAAGGGGGGGCTGCCCATCACCATCATCACCGGCGTCCCCATCGTCCCAATCGCTGTCCCCCTCTTCAACCTCTATCCCACATTCGTTGGCCATGTTGTGCAGGATGCAACAGGCCAGGAATAGCCCACAGACCTTTGAGGGGCTGTACTGTAGGGCACCGCCAGAGGTGTCCAGGCAACAGAAACGTGCCTTCAGCATCCCAAACACCCGCTGGATGACATTACGTGTGGTGGCGTGTGCCTCATTGTAGCGCTTGCTGCAATGGGGTCAGCGGCCGCCGGGTAGGGTGTGAGCAGCCAGGGACGGAGGGTATCCACTGTCACCTGTGTGTAGAGGGCGTGAGGTTAGTTTTGTGATCAGCATCACCCCGCGCCAGGCCATGTAGGCCACTCACCCATGCCACCTCTGGCCATGCCCCCAGGCCCTATAATTGTTCATGTGGTTTGCATACTCACCCAGTAGGTGTCAGTGGGATGTTCCCACTCTCGAATCTGTGGCACAGTGCGGCTGGTGCGGAATGAAATCGTGTGCTCCCCAGGGTGCATGGCACAGACGTGATTATGCGCCCCAGCATTTGCACCACCTGGCAGTTGATGCTGGCATGGCCCTTGTGATTTGCATGTCACGGCCCCCTCGGGGGCAGGTGGTCGTGTGGCCACTGGGTGCAGTCTATTGCCCCTAGCACGTCAGGCATACGTGCTACCCTGTGGAACTCCTGTATGATTGCTGTGCGCGCTGCCGCTGTGCTGGGTAAATGGATGTATTCCGCCGCAAGTGGCAGCAGTGCGCTGAGGAATTGGGTGAGGTGGTGTGGCGTGGCCAACTGGGTTATGGCTGTGGTGTCCCCAGTTGGCCTCTGGAAGGTACCCGTGGCAAGCAAGCACATGCAGGCTGTTACCTTAGTCTCCACTGACAGGGCATGGCTCCATCGTGTGGGTGCCTGCATCACATCACTGCACAGCTCACAGAGCCACCTCAGAATTGCCCTATTCAGGCGGTACCGGTCAACAATCTCAGTATCAGTGTACAGCTCAAAGCCGGTGAGGGCTTGGTACTGCCTGTTGGGGGAATACCACCGATGGGCCCTTCCATGGCCACGCCCCCCTGCCACCTGCCTTCTCACCCCCTCATTACGGCCTCCATTTGGAAGGTGGCACTGGCCATGTCCCTGGCTTGTGTTCACCCCCTCTGGCAGCTGTTGCTGTATTCTCCCCGCTGTCCTGGCTGCTACCTCTCCTGCACCGGCTACACCTGCCTGTGCTGGCCTCTGTGCTGTGTGGCTCCCCACACCTTCCCTGTGCCTGGCTGTTCAGACTGCCCTTTCCCTGGTCTGCCCTGTTTGTGCCTCCTGCCCTGTCTGTCTGGCTAGAGTTCTGCCTCATGTGGCTTCCCTGTAGCGTTCTTGCACCTCTCCCTTGCTCCTTTTTATTTTGGCTCATTTCCGCTATGGCGCAACTTCTGCTTGCTCCCCTATTGCGCATGGCGCAAGTCGTTGAATATCGCACTGTGCCATTTATGCATGGTTCCCCCCCTTCAGTTGCGCATGCCTCCATTATCATTGCGCTGTTGCTCAGCTTGATTTCAGGGGCACAACTGCCTCCTGCTGAATATTGCAGAATTGCACAATTTCGGACTTGCGCAGGTGCAACCATATTGCGCATGGCTCAACTCTTTTGAATATCTGGCTCATATATATATATATATATATATATATATATATATTTCAGTTGTTTAACCAGGTGAGACACACTAAGCTGCAAGCTTTTTTACAGGTGGAACCTGGGAGCACAGGGAAGTTAAGTGACTTGCTCAGGGTCACACAGTATATGCAAGTGGGGGCTGTGGGATTCAAACCCAGGTCTCCAGATTTGCAGCTCAGAGCCTTAAACCACTGTGCTATACTGCCTCCCAAATTCATATATTCAGGAGGTGGAGTGTAGAGGAAATTGGAAGGCCGGAAAGGAAATACAAAACAACCTGGGGGCAGGCAATAGAAAGCAAGGGTGAGGGACCCGGTGAGGAGCATGTGGAAGAAAATGCTAAAAGGTGGGGAAGTGACAGAAACGCGGTGAGCAAACCGCGGGATTCAACAAGTGGGCCTAGGGAGGGGACTAGTTACAGTAACAATGGATTGGGCTGCATGTATAATTTGTCACAAAGTGACTTCAGAGGAATTAAAATGCCAACTATCAATGGGCAGCTGCAGCAGCAGCATGCTGTGTCTTTTCTGTGGAGCTGAAAAGCCATTTAAAGTCCTTGCATACTCAACAGTGTCTGCTGAAAGATCTCTAAGAGCGATGGCTGTGGCCATGCAATATACTAAACTTATAGATTGAATATCAGGTAGAGACTTGGTCGGCATTGAAACTGAGTACCATTTGGTATGCTTAACACAGTACAGAAATTGTTATCGTACATACCTCTGTCAACAAAATGCAATTTCAAGTACAGAAATAGATAAAATAAAAGCTAGAGCTTTTGCTGAGCTTGTATTTGACATGGAGGCCAAAGTGGATTATGGGTCTTACCTTTTCAAGCTTTCTGATCTCCACAATATGTATGAGAGCTGTGTGATCGACCTCTGACAAGATTGCTCCATCATTAAGACATGTTTAAAAGAAAAACTCCTAGAACACTTTGCAGACATGGGAGTGCAAGAGCAGCATGATGGCAAGAATGTTATGCTGGTCTTTCCTGAAGGTATGCAACAGATGTTAATGGATGCCTTTCTTTACCATGATTACGAAAAGGAATCTCTTCTTTTTGCAAATGTTGCTAACTCTGCAGAAAAGACATTTTTGAAGAGTACTAGTATAAATGTTCTGGCAAATTATATCCACATTGTCAAGAAGAGACCATCTCCCCCAGTATCAAATTGCTGACTTCCATGCTCCTGTACAGGGCGAACATGAAGGAACATATAAATTACTGCTAAGCCTGCCACACCATCTGATAATTGTTCACCCCAGATGCAAGAAAGGCCAAGGCAGACATAACTCACCAGCATCATTCACTGAAGTGAGAACCACCTCTACATGTCTATTTTGGAATGAACATCCACACCCTAACAAGAGATTAGAACTTCATTGACCAGCTGGCCTTACTTGACATTAGCATCCCATATGGCCTGGTTCTTCAACACCGTACCGAACTTTACCATTGCAAGTACCAAAAGTAGACCACTGTTTGTTGTAAATCAGGTCAGAAAATATGTTTTCAGATACAAATCTAGTTTATACCTTCTTTTCATCAAGAGCAGATTGTCTGCCAACAAACTGTTAACAAGTCACACAAAAACAATGCAGAATTCCATAATCATATCATGTGATCTGTCTCATAGTGAATTTATGCAGCCATTTTGGAAATGATAACATCATAATGGCTTCCTGTTCTTCTAGTATTCTGGAGTTTAGGATTGTCTAAGTCTGTATAACTAGTTCTACATCTGTACCAAATTTGGCATTTTTGTCCAGCGTGTAATGATCTTCATCATATTTGTCACTAAGCCACCTGACTAAGAGATTACATCACATACAGTACTTGGGCAAAAAGGTGGGCTCATCAGTAGATGGATTATATGGATTAAAGTATAACTCATATTATATGTCTTAATGGCATATCTAGAGGTGTCAGAATCTACCCTTATCCCAGTTGGATCAGTGCAACCTTATCCAGATGACTACCTTGCCTAAACTCATCTAATTAATGCAGATTCTCCCAATGGGGCTGATCCCCAATGATAGAAGAAAACTGAAGATAACCTGTGCAAAGTTCCTGTAGAGGGAAGAGACCTAGGGCTAGTCTTCTTAGATTTAAATGAGATGGCCAACAAAGCAGTCTTAAATTCCTCAACATACAGAACTACTACCGTATCTCGTGGTACAAGCCAGATACAGTATATACAGGTTGGGTGGCACAGGCAGGGCACAATGGTTTGATCTGGAGTGTGAGAGATCTCCATACCTGCCAGAAGCATATTTACCAATGAGGGGATAGAACAGATATTGAGGGCTCAGTACTCTTATTCCTAAGGTAGATTGGTCACTGCAGACATGACAAACAGTGTGCAAGAAAAAGAAGGGCAATACAAAGCATACATTTGTTAGTTCCCATAGCCAGCACTTCTGAATTCCTCCCTGCAGTGGAGAGCACAATATACATGAACTGGAAAAGGAGTGGGATCGCGTAACACTGGCAGATATGCAGCACTTTGACCAGTTGATGCAAGCATGGGATGTTACAAACATGCAATTCTTTTTATATCTACAGTTGAGGCACTACTGTACATTGGGAGGCTAGACAGGAAGAAGCTGTTTCTGGCTGGCATAGGCCAATTAAAAGCACAGGTTGTTTTAATCAAACATCTCCATTCCAAGCAAATGATATAATCCCTAATTAAACAAAATAGTAGGTTGGGGATGGGCACCTATTTAAAGGTGAGGGCACAATGGGAAACTGATCTGGCTTGTTGGATTCTAGATTAGGAGTGGCAGATGACTTGCATTACACTTATGGTACTATTTTTATGCAATAAGTTCAAGGAAGAACAACCACCCCAGATGGTAAATACATTTAATCCAGGGATCTCCCCTTTATGCAGCAGGTGTTCTAAATACTTGGGAACCTGTTTCCATTAATTCTGGTCCTGCAAAAAATTACAACCCTTTTGATCTATGACAGCTGCTACAATAGTTTAGCTCCATAAATGTGAGATGCCAGTTACACCCTAAGTCATGCATTTTGGAATTGAGGACCAGGATTAAGAGGAGTGGTTGTTATGCAAGAGGAACATCAGGTTCATGCAGATTCTAGTTGGGCACTGCTTCAAAAACACCTAAGTGTCCCACGTAACAGCAACTGTTGCACAGAGGGAGGAGCTCATGGTATAGGTTCTCCCCCTGGAGCATCTCACTTACTCCCTATGTGATAAAGGAGATAAATTTGAAAGCGGTTGGGGCCCATACTTGGTCTCATTACCCCCTTGAAATGCCTTGTTAATTCACTCAAATATTCCCTGGTTTCCATATACCTTAAATACCAATGCAATCAGGAATATAAGAATGTTTACTATTATTTCAGTGCTATATCAATTAATATTCTTTCTTAATGCAGCATATAAACTGTTTATATGCAAACAAGTTCTTTGTTCAATTTTATCTACTAAGGTATGTTTAGTTTTGGACCAGGAACTACTTTTGTATGTTAATTAGCTTCCCTAAGAAGGTGTAGCATATATTCTAAGAATACACATGTTCACAAGTTCTGTAACTTTAGACAGACGTACTGTATGGATATGATTCTATATGTACTTTTTATCTGCATGCATTTGAAAACTCAATAAACATACCTTTTTAAAAAAAGTGGTTTGTTTGGTATGAGTTTCCCTTACAGAAACCATTCAATAGCATCAAAAATTGTGAGCTCAGGGACTTTGGGAGCTGATTATAACCCCAAGGGGTGGACTAGCCCAGGGTGCTAGGGATGCTAATTGAATCCTGGCCTGCCAGCACAGAGGAGGAATTTGGCCTGAGTGTGCTAGTGCAGGCTACACACTTTTTTTTAGCTTAGTTCCTTGAAGAGCTTTCCCATGACTCAGTGATGTTTTCTTGGGGGGCGGGTTGGGTGTCAGGATGGGCCCCATGCCTCAAGTTGCAATAAAACCTGCACAGGAAGCTAGACCACTCAACCAATTGGAAGCTAAAGTTGAGCATGAATGCTTATTCTGCATGCTATGTTCATATGGTCATACTCCATGAGTGTTCATCATTCCTGTTCTGTTGTCATCTGACCCTCCTTCCCCCACAGCAGCCATCAAGAATAAAACCAGCACTGTTTGATCATGAAGCTGCTGCCCACTTACGGCTTGTAGCATGCTGTTGTTGGTGCCATTTGCCGTACTGCAGGCTTGGTGGGTATCGAGAGAGAGAGAGAGAGAGAGAAAGAGAGAGAGTGCTTGCGCGAGGGGTGATACTATATTAGCGCAAACTGCACAGCTGGTGGATGCAGTCCATGGCCTGCTCACCCAGGCACACAAATTGTGATCCAAGCAGGCAGATCAACTTGTGACAGGACAGCTGCTGGCCTGGCAAGCAGTGATGTGAGGTCTGTGGCTTCTTTTTTAATTTTCCAGGCGGGAGGCAGCACGAGCAAAGCAACTTGACTGTTTTGGATGTGGTCGGGTTCAGCATGGTTGGGTTGGCAGGCAGGCCAGGTGGAAAGCCAGATGAGTGAGTGGCAGGACTGGATTACTGAATAGAGGGACAGAAAATGGGCCATGGTCAGGTTGTCATGTAGGCCAGGTCTGGAAAACTTGATAAATGAGCACCTGGATGGACCAGATCAGCAAATGGAGTGCCAGAAAACTGGGTGATCGGGTCAAAAAACAGATAGGTAGCATGTGGCAACCTTACCTGCAGCAGCAGCAGCACCAAGCATTAGCATAGTAGGAGTAGGAGCACGCCTCAGTGGTTGGACATGGGTTATCACCAATAAGTTGTTTCAAGCAAGGCTCAAAGTGGACAGGTGGGTCAGTAAGGATTGGTGGTGTCAGGTGGGTTGAACAGGCAGCAAGCCGCCTGTTAGAATGAAGATTGAAGGCTGCCTTGTCTTTTAGCTGCAAATTTTATTTTCCCATACAGTGGCTGCAGTGCATTAATTAGGCCACACTGGGCAGGCCAGCAGGCAGAACAAGTGTGTGGGCAGGTCAGGAAGCAGGGTAAGGAGCAACAGTTGGGGCTTGGCTGCATGGTGGCTGTCGAGCTTCAGTCAAGTGGGTGGGTGGGTGATCATGCCTGTTCTGAGAGAGTCCAGAGAAAACAACTTTTCAGGTGTGTGGGGTCTTTGATGTCTGAAGGAAGCAGGCTTATAGAGTATGGAATAGCTGGTTCAGAGGAAGCAGGAGAGAGGGTATAAGGCTGGCAGTGAGCAGAGAACAGCAGCAGCATTCGGATGGCAGGCAGCTATCCTATGTAATCCAGCTCAGGCAGTACCAGCAAAGTAAAAAAAAAAAGTGTCTCCATGGCAGTGGGTGTTGGCGCAAGGCCTCATGGCCACTAGAACATGGGTCATAGTGCCTGGTGGAGTGGAGGACAGAAGTAAATTTTCTGGCCAGTGAAACAGTAGATCAAGCAAGGCAGCAAAAAAAGAACACCACATGGCAGCCAGGTCAGGGTCTCTCTCAGGTGTCAGTGGGGTCTCAGCAAAAAGTGCACTCCAGCACAGGCTCAGAGCAGCACAAAATTAAGAAATCTTATCTACCTCCTACTGTAACTACTGTAAAAGTGATTTTATTCTGGAAACTGTAACTCACTGAATGATTTGCATTGCTGAATGTGAAATTTCAAAGCTAGCAGATAAGTTTGATTATTAAAGCTGCTGAGTAACTGCAGCTCATATCAGTACCTATTATTTTCACTCAGTATGAATGACTGTTATGCTGATTGATAGATATGGTGCAATCTGATCTGAGATGTTTTAACAGATTTGTTTGCTGGGGTGGTGTCCCATGTGATGCTGAGTTTGACAGTCTTAAGTTGATGCGAGACTGATAGCTGATGTCAGGAACCTATACTGTAGCCCCTTTTGTTACTACAAGTGATGACAAGTCAGTATTCACTTTAGTTGGATTTTTTACAGGTGGTAGGACCAGCCAGGTCTGGGGTTATCCACCCACTGGTCCCCACATGCAGGCTTTTGCAGAAAGTAAGAATGATGAAGGGGGCTGGGACTTGGGAGGTTCAGTCACATGATACAGCTTCAGATTTAAGAGCTGCTATGGCCCCATATTCAGAGCTGGCCATGTGTGCAGCACTGACAGGAGCACTGTGTGGCAATTAGTGCACAGATGGCTTGGTGGCAATATTCATTCACTTAGCGTGATCCAGCTGGAGCGTGCTGTCTGAAGATGGGGTTGTGTTGGTGTAGTGCATAGTGAATATGCGCTGCACTGACACAGTCCCAGACTGAAGATGACCCACAGTAGCCCAATGGATAGTGACATGGCCAAAATGGTATAACACCAGGGCTCCTGTGGGCCATATTCAGCCCTAACATGCTAAAGAGGCCATTGGTCATGCAATGTGATATGGGCCATTTGCATGCCCATGGTGGGCTAATTAGCATGCGTGCACCCCCTCAAAAGCCCATCCTGTAGATCTATATAATATTCTTGGAGTTCTCCTTGTCCTCTCCCCCAATCCCCCATCCTGTAGTTATATACAGTATAATATGCCTGGTGGTCTAATTGTGTGCTGATTGCCTGTCTGCTAGTGGTTGTATTATTACCAGGTGGTCTAATGGACTGGCCACACCCTCCAGAAAGGGCATATTACCCCCCCCCCCCCATTCAGTTAGGATCCCTGTTACTGCAAGCACCTAAGCTGAACCACAACAATAATGATGGTGACATGCACAGCCCTCTTCTCACCACCTTAGCCATCTGACTGTCAGTGAGCAATCATCAGCACTGTAGAAATACCTGTTTCTACAGTGCTTGTGATCACTCTGTAATGGTCAAATGGTGGCTGGCTGAGGTGGTGAGTGGAGGGCTGTGTTGGTGGCCATCACTATTTTTGAAATTCTGCTTAGGTGACATGACCAGAGTGAGAGTGTGTGTGTGGAGCAGGATCCTGAGTTGGTGGGTCATGAGAGGTGGTCAGATGCCCTTTCAAGGAGGGGCTCCACTAGACCACACAAGACAATAATGTAATCGCTACCAGATGGTCTGGGGGGATCACTAGACCACTAGGGTATTGCTTTATCTGACATGTCTGGTGATTGGGGGTAGTTATACTTTATTTTAAAGCAACAGTACTAGTTAATAAAAATTTACTTTTTACAATAGTTGCATCAAACAAGCCCCACAAATGACAAATAAATGACAATCTTTGCTTTTATTTTTGTTTGTTTTCCTTATGTTTTTTATTTTCTCTGACAGTTCAGCACAGATCCTTGCCAGGAGTGCCATATTGGATTCTGAGGAAATGGGGTGCTGCCATTCTCTCGCTGGTTATTTTGTCTGTACCTGGAATGCATCACCCCTTCCTTTGCCTACTGAGTGTTTATAGGACAAGCAATGTAAACAAAGAGTGAAAAACAGGAAATGGTATGGGGCTGCCATATTTTCTGTGGATCTACACAACATTATAAATGTATTAAAAATCAAGGGAACCAATTTTCAGAAAAAAGTAGTAAACAGCAAAAGTTAAATCTGAAACATTAAACTACCCAGTAGTGCAAAAATCTGGGAAATAATGAACACTTTCTGGTAACCTAGTACTGCTGCTTTGTCAGTTTAATGTAACTAACCATTAATTAAATACAACGGGGTAATTACCCTGTAGTTACATGCTTGTTGCATGTAACCACATTGCAGTTGCAATGCAACTGCAGTGTAGTTACACTGTAGCTACACTGTACTTAACTGACACTTAACGTTTAACCAGGGAACCATGTATGGGGATGGCAACAGGTTTTGGTAATGTTAAACAGTTCTGCGCCAGAAGCTGTTTAGTAATGCCGAAACCACTATATACAAGTCTCCTTGCAACTTTAGAGCAAGTAGCTTCGCTACAGTCATCGCAGGAACAAAAATTATATTTCAAGTAGGTGAACGCTGGGCGACTCGGGAAACTATTGCCTGTCCTCCTTAAGTAGAACCCTGGCCTGTGACCTAGCCAGTCCGCCCCTGATAACCCCCCATTCTGACCCCCTCCCCATGCCTCATGGCCCAATCACCTTATTTTATTCATTATGCTGCTCACTCCCCTTCTGTAACATCACCCTGTGATGTCACTATCCCTTTCTTCCCTATTCATCTCATACCCCTCCCTTCCCCCCATCCTTTGCTGCTGCCACTAGGCAAAGCCCCATTGGCCAGGGCCCCAGGACAACAGGGTCTGCCCTCTAAAGCAGGCAAGCCTCATTGTCTCCAGCAGCTTCCCCAGTAGTGATGTTAAGTTCACTGGCCTATAGTTCCCAGGCTGTACACTGAATCCTTTTTCAAATAATGGTACTACAGGGCCACTCTCCAGTCAGCAGGCGTGTACTGTATACAGTTCTGATGGACTCATCAACACTGGGCTTAGTGTCAAAGTAGTTCATTAGAGTACAGTATCAATGAATATCCAAGCTCTTAAAAAAATAATAAACATACTTTGTTATTAAACACACACATGCACACATACATGCACACACACACAAAATACACAGAGTGACTGAGGCACTAGCTTGTAAAGAATTTTGGGAAATTTATAGTCATTTTCTGATTTCCAGAAAAAACAAATTACTAGTTGGCATCAGCAGAAGCTTTCTGGGCATTCTAGCTGGATTTTCAAAGGCTGATGCAGGGCTTACATCAAGCCTGTGTCTAACATTTGTGCTGCTGCAGCTGTCGCACTGAAGATTGCCTGAACTGCACCTGATATTGTAATCATGGGAGCAGTTGTGACAATAGACCTGATTTATGGCAGCTTGCATCAAACTTTGGCAACGCACTGTGTGTAAAGTGTTCCCAGAATTAATGCAATCTTGACCACAATAAGACAGTCTAGTGAGGGTCACTTTGTCACAGGGAACAGAAAATTCCTTTACTTTGCTGCAAGTCTGGTGTGCCATATCTTTGCCACATCCAGAGCCTGCATCAATTTTAGACATTTGAAAATCCAGCCCCTATGTTTTTATTACTGAACACTTTTACATGAAAGTAGGCTATTTTCCTTTTGAGTTTTCTCTACATGATGCTTATTGTGCCCTGAAGGCAAAATCCTCTACTTGTTGCATCAGAATAATTTTTGTGAAAAACATTTGTGATGTCACAGGAGACGATTATGATTTCAAGGCAGGAAAAGCTGTACAGACAGATAATGTTTAAAGGGCAACTATTCTGTCTTCATGAAAGTGTTGTCAGTAATAATTAATATAATGTCCTGAAATTCAAATTTGTAGGGTGTGTTATGAGAATTGAGTTTTGCTATTGCCAACTGTCAGTCATTTGCAGAAAAGTTAAAAATCACTCTTAAGAAAATTCTCGGTCAGAAAACTTGACAGAATGAGAGATGCAAACATAGTGATAGCATCTTTACACAGTAGTTGCAGTTGGCATCAATTAAAGCTTTTTAGCACCTTCTAGTGGCCATAAAATAAATTACACTAAGCATTATGCAGTAACTACAGTTATAGTACAAATTCATGAAAGAGGAATATGTTAAGAGTTTTATTTATTTATTTAGTTTTTGTTTACTGGGTAGGTGAGCTAGCCATAAAATTACTATTTTCAGTCACGACCAGGGAGGCTACAAACATTAACAGATCAGCAGGTATAGGTACAGCATACAAAGCAAAGGAGTACAGTGGAAACATTTCACAGATCAGATCAAGATATAAACCTGGTGGGGACCAGGGTACAACAAGTAGAGCACAGTCAAAAGATAAGTATGTAAAATACATAAGTCCAGCTTACTGACGACACACAGTGCAGGCAAGGCAGCAAGTAAAATTACAGAGATCCATAGAGTACATGGCTTGTGGACAGTTTACAACAAAGTTTAGATGTCCCATTGAAGGAAGTCAGGAATTAAAATAACATGGTTACAGGCCACTGAGAAGTGCAGAGCAGTAGTATCAAACATAAGGGCAGGTAAAGGAAGAAAGGTAGACATTTAACATGAGGAGGGACAAATTAGAACTCAATTGAGTGGTGACATGCCAGGCGTCCAGTCATACAGGAATAGAAGGTGTTTGTTTTGTATTAGGCACATTGTACTGAATGCAGACTAAAGATGAATTTGCTATTGATAGTCAGTTTTACATTTATGACTGTCATACATTATAAGTGCTAGCAGAAAGTGAAATATTTGTCTTTCTGCCTTCACATTCTTATCAACCTGACTGACTTTGAAGAACCAGTTATATTCAGCAACCTTGAATTAAAACCCATTTGTAAAATGAACAGCAGCAAAGGGTCACAGCAGAGCTTTCAGATACACAGATGCACCACTTGCTACCACAATAATGTTTTCAGAACATTCTTTTTTAACAGAGCTGCTGTGATGGATACAATTTAAAGCATGAAGTAGTTTCTGTATTCACTATGAGATGAGAACCCCCAAGTGTCAGAGAAGGCTATTTATTGGCTGTGCTGTTGAGTAAATCACTGAGATCAATGACAGGAAGAGATTCAGTATACTACTGATATGGGGTTTTATGTAGGAGTTATTTTAATTCTGGACTAAACATATTTTTGTGTATATTAATATCCAAAACAGACAAAAAACTTCTTCAGAAAATACTGAGGCACAGGTTACCCATGAAGGATATTCATTGCCTTTTTAGATTACTTTTTTGTTTTGGGCCCACCATGACCTGAACTCATAAGACCACATAAAAGCTAGTTCATTTTCCCCCTGAGTTGACATGCAGATGATGCAGACTGATGAGACATGAGAAGGCTGAAACATGTGTCTATATCTTCTGCTCTCAACCTTTGCAGATTGTGTGAAAAACAATTTGTCACCATTTTTTCCTTCTGAAGGCAGAACCAATCTAAATTGTTATGGTGAGTTTCATTTACATCCCATGATGCTTTGCATTATTAGGGTATGTGTGAATTTGTATTTCTTCGTAATCCATCTGCTCTATGTATGTATATGTATGTATGCATGTATGTATCTATCTATCTAGCTATTGTTATGTGTTTATCTTCTAATGCTTTTGCAGGTAAAGCCTGCAAAAACATAGAAGATTTGGTAGGGGGAATGTTCACCACACGATTAAGCTCATAAGATGAATTAAAAATATATTCTACACAGTTGCTAATTAAACATTGCATAGTAATACCAACACTCAGAAAAAAATGGAAAAACATAGCAATACAGAAATAGTGTTGGTACAGTCTATTGTTGCAAAAAAATAGCAATGATGCTATGTACTTGCTATTTTTCTTTGCTGTTTCACAGCTAGAAGACATGTCTTGATAATATACTGAAAAAGCACGGTCAAATAGTATAAATACTTATAGAGTAGTACTGACACATAGTAAGAGTACCAGCCAAACTACAATAATTCTTAATGGCTGAACTCCAAGCTTTTGTTACAGAAAAAAAGGTTTACAGCCCCAGTACCTCCAAACTTAGACTTTTCATATGATCTTTTGTTTAAAATGTGATAACTTTTGAACTGATAGGGCTAGTGACTTATTTTTTTTTTAAATGAATGCTTGGCATCAGCTGGGTAGATATATATATATATATATATATATATATATATATATATAAAAAAATAGTACTGCAGTGACATATTTTGGTATAAAAAATAAAGATTATATATAGATATAAAAAACATAAAATGGTTCACTAAAATGTTAAAGTCCTGTCATTTTAATAACATATTATTCAACATGTATAGAATTTTAGCAACATAGTATAATGTATCACTGAGCTCTATACATGTTGAACAGACAGCAAGCTTTCATTTAAAAAAAGTTTATATAATCAGCAGTTCAAATGTTACACCATTCAAAATATAATTTAAACGTATTATAAAATATCATAAGACATTATTTTTGGGAAAGGCCAGAATATACTAGTGGCTGTTCTGTCTAGAAATAAAGTCGTTATTGTCTAGTTAATGTATACAAAATTTTTCCAAGAAAGGCACACTGAGCCAATGCTTATTTTCAGGCACATCCTTTTTTGCCACAAATATATTTTTTTTCCAGGTGATCCCGTCTCTGCCCTAGCCTGTCCCCAGACGACTACCACCTCCCCCAGGACTCACATAAAATACTAATCTCCCAAGGATTGCCCCCTTGGCAGGGCCAGGAAAGGGAGGTTTGTCCTGCCTTCTGGACTGCACATACTGATTCTGCTGGGAATCCATGGAAAAGTATAGGCCAGTAGATAAGTGTGGAACCATCTGCTGGCCTGTTTTTTCCATTTTATCCTATGACTGGCAGCATACAAGAAGCAGTAGTGTGCATGCATGTGAAGGCATGCATGTGCCACACAGTCTACCTCCGGCTATCCCTGAAGTGTGTTGCACCCACTGCTCTGCCACTATGTCTCCATGTTGTGGCAGACTATGAGTGGTGCGCAAGACTCCCCTCCCCAGGAAAGGAGAGCAATCAGTCAGATGCACAATCCTGTCCCCCCTACAACTGACTCCTGGTGACTGAAGTTTGCTCCCAAACCTGTGTTGGCAACATGGGCAAAGGTGTGGCATCCAGTGCCTCAGTGCTCTGTACCACTGGAACAACTTTTCCAGGTACATCCAGGGAGCACAAGAAGGTTAAGGAATGTACTCAGGGTCACAAAGTATATAAGTGAAGGTTGTTTGAATGAATCCCATGTCTGCTGGATGTACCAAGCTCAGTCACAGCTCATTGCAATATATAGGGCCCTGCAGGAAGAAACTTAAGACTGGTTCTGTTGGCAACATGTGTCAAGCCATGCTTTTCTACTTCAAAATGCTATATGTCTATGATGCATGGACATGGACATTTATCTTGTACTAGTTCCAGGAGACTAGAGGCTGGGGGGAGATGCATGGATATTAAGGTTGAGAACCCCAAGGAAAACCACACCACTGATTCCCCAAGACTTTGAACCCTAACATTTTCATGTTCTTACTTTGTGCACTTTGTGTGCTCCTCCCCTAATGTCTGCATTAATGTAGATTTTTGGCAATGAAAATATATATATATCAGTATTTCCAGACTTTTTGAGCCTCGTCCATGACTCTGACATTATCTTAACATAGTTTTTGAAAATATCTATCTATCTATCTATCTATCTATCTATCTATCTATCTAGCTATCTATCTACCTTTCTAGTGTATCTAGCTATCTGTATATAGACCAATAGATATATGTGTGTGTGTGTGTGTGTGTATATATATATATATATATATATATATATGTGTGTGTGCATATCTTCATTTCAAAAACCATGTTAAGATAATGTTAGGGTCAAAGCTGCGGCTCGAAAAGTCTGGAAATACTGAATTACGGTCAAAATGACCCTAACCCAGCATATACTGTGAAAGCAAGAATATAGGATTTCATATCTCTGGTATCTGGATCACTTACACCTCAGTTCTATACCAAACCCAACTGACAGCACTATGCAGCTCTACTACCTTGCTTACACTGATTACGTGTGCATTTATGTTATAATAGAATTAAGGCTCTCCAGGGGTTGGGTTACTTTTTGTTAATCTAACCCTAGTGGACTAAGACACTTGAGTATGCTGTATGTCTTATGCCTTAGAAACATAGAAAATGATGGAAGAAGAAGCTCAGCAGCCCATACCATCTGCCCACTCTGTCCAGTTGCTGTATAAAGGCCCTAATGGCCATCTGTCCTACTCACCTCTGCCCAATTTAATCTTATTATTGCCATGTGTCTCTTCCACGCTACCTTGAACTCTACTCCCTTACTGCCTTGGCCTACACTACTTCTTTTTGAATTCTGTTCCACTTATTCACCACTGTTTCAGTGAAAAAGTGCTTATAGATGACCCCTTAAAGGTTAGAAGCACATATAGTTCTCTATCCAAAAATCATGCCTTAATAATTAAATATATTCAATAATTATAAGACTAAGACATATTAGATTCAGCATAACATCTCTAATAATTACATTTTGATTAATTATGTTTTGCTAATAGAAGCAAACTAAGATTATGCATATAGCTGAGAGGTTCATATGCAGCTACCCTAAAATGGGTAGGTTTTGAGTATTTTTTAAATTAGTTTTATTTTGAAATATGCTAGCACCTTCTGGATGTATAATGTATTATTAGAGTAATGGGAAGAGTAAAAGAACTACAACAGACTGCCACTAGGGGGGCAGAAGCAGATGGCAGCCTGGGGACATAGCTGTTCGCCTATGTGGGCCAAGTTCCATGAAATCCATTTAAAATCTTAACATTTCCGGTTACAACATAAACCGAGTTGTGCAGGACACTGCCAAGAGTATGGAGGCAAAAAATATTTTTTTCTTTCATTCTGCGGATCTCCGAGGCATTGATGAATAAACTCATCCAGAGCAGAAAGGGCCTGTGGTCTAGAAATGGATCAGTTCTCACCTCCAGTATCATGGGACCCTGCCACATTGGAGTGAATGTTTGGGCAACTCCTTAAACAAATGGCCCAAGTAACGATGGCCTCAAATCACTTTGCACAGGTTCTCCATGGAATGGAAGCCCAGCTCTTCCAAAATGAGAGATGCATCACAGCCACCGAAGGTCACCTGCATGACCATGCCACTATGTTCTGTGAGCATCAGGCCACCTTGTTTAAAGTACAGCAGAAAATCAACAATCTCGAGAACTGGGGAAGGAGGAACAACCTCTGGTTCCTGGGATTTCCTGAAAGAGTGGAGGGTATGTGCACTAAAGATTTTTTTACAGACAGCACTGACAGAGATACTTCAGCTGGATCCTGGCTGCATGGTGCAGGTGGAGAGGGCCCACTGCACCCTTACCCTGATGCCACAGGGGAACGAGAGGCCACGGCAAATAATTGCCCAGTTCCTGGACTACCAGAATAAAGAAATGATTATGGCCAAGTCCAGGGACCTGCGAAGCCTTATGTGGAGGTCTCACAAAATCAACATATATCCAGACTACTCCAAAGATCTCTCCGACTGCCTCTGAGCCTCCACAGAGACTCACCACTTTATGCACCGCATTGGCCTGCCATTTTCCCTGTGCTACTCAGCCACAATGTGGGTAGAGCACAATGGGATCCCATATTCCTTTGTCTCCCCTGATGCACTGATGGACTTCCTTAACAGAAACTGTCTGGGGGAAGCACTGTGCCAGAGCCCCCCAAATAACTAACAGTGGACTGGACAGGAGGCCCCCCTTGAAGAACCCCAATGAGCTGAAGTGGGCCTCATCACCAGGAGACACCTGGGAGCTCCTGGCTAGATACCACCACAAGCCACAATCCTCTCGACATCATGACAGAAGAGACCATACAACAGAGAGGCCACGCAGCTCCAGTCCAGCTTTATGGATGATGGACACAGTCAAACCAGCAGGTCTGGAAGACTTCGCATCGCAGAATCCCTACAGTGTCCTGAGACCCACCACTCCAGATCCTCAGCTGAAGACTTCTGAGGGCTCATGCTCCACTCACAGCCTCCCCAGCACCAACCCGGAGCCATCACCCACATCCTGGGCAGATTGAGTTGCCTCCCTCAGCTAGTTCCGTCCCACCCAGCAAGACCAGCGCCATCATTCAAAGACATCATTGGACAGGCGGCAGGAGATCCCAATGAGCCAAGACCTACATCTCCGGGCCGAAGATCACCATCACAATCAGATTCTCTTATCTCCAGATCTTCAGATAAGTAATCTGGGAGACATTCCCCTTCTGGACACTTGTAGTGCTGAAATGTTATTGCTGCTCTTGGGGCTGAGTGGGGGGGGGTGGAGGTGTAGGGCTTGAGTGTGAGTTTGGAGTTATCCTGTTAGCCCATGGAGTCAACCTGTTTTAAAACTGCACCATGTGTTGGCCTACTACTGTGCCCCCCCCATCCCCAAGGATCCCTGTCGGTCCTCTCTATCTCATTTTGCAGGCCTCCCTCTAGTGGACTAAGTGTGAGGGTGGTCTGGGGAGTGCCAAGGGCTGTGTCAATGGTGTTCTGTGGCTCAGTCCCCCTGAATGGTACTGATCCCCCCCCTTTTCCAACACGAGGTCTCTACTCAGCTACCACTGAACTCTGCAGCAGCTTGCTGCAGACCACATGGCCAAGCCCCCCTTTCCTCTCTATCCCTCCCCTTACTCCCCACTGCCCGACCAAGTCCACACCTACTGAACCACTACTGCAGAGGTCTGTGGCTGTGGACCATGCCTGGACAGCTGACCTGAGGGTGGTGGTAGGGGCGTGGAAACCATCTGGAGCAAATACTACTCCAACTCCACCATTTTGCTAGAGCACCTGCTGGCTGCCCCCCCCATCCATCCATTTGTCTACACAGTAAGAAAGCTTGGCAGAGGCTGGCTCCTGCAACCACCTCTGAGAGACTGAGAAGCCTCAGCTAATAACTGTCCCTTCCCAGCCTGGGGATCACAGGTCAAAATGGTGACAACCCGGGGAGGCAGTAAGGGGCATGACTTGTGCACAACCTTCTCTTCTTCCCACTTGGTTACAGCCCTCCACCCCCACATGTGGACATACATGCCAGCAAGGATGGATAACAGTGCCCACTGGCTGTCCACTGGTGGTGGCAGGGTGGCCGTGGGGTGAGGGATGAACCAAGTCTAGACCCCTTCCCCCTGCACCTCAAGAACCCGACCCAAGAACTATAGGGACCCTGCAACTCACCACATGGTTAGTGGCAAACTACAAAGTCCACAAGGAGGAGGCGGGCACCCCTTTCTGTCTTCCACCTGAAGGTTATTCCACCATGTCTGTTCTCTGGGACCAGAGGTAGGCCTCCAGTGGACAGCTGCGGCCTTACATATACCCCTGTTACCCAAAAGGTTTTGCCGCATGGCAAGTGTATATAGTTCTAGTGTTGTGAAGTGTATATTTCTGCTACTGCTAGATTACAGCTACTGTGAATGTTTTGCAGCACCCGAAAATGAAGTTCCCTGACTAGAGACCTCTTCCTAAGCTATTCGCTGTAGCTACCAGCTCCTGGACACAGCCTCGCACTGCATGTTTTGGGCCTGTTCGGGGTCCCAGACACCCACCCTGCAATCTCTTTTTGTTGTCCAAAGCTCAGTAAAGCATTGCCTCCCCTTCAAGACCCCAACAGGTGATATTACTGCTTACTTATGAATGTGCGTGGGCTAAATATCCCCACAAAACCAAGGCAGGTGCTCATGCATCTGATGAGATTGAGGGCGGATCTCGCATTCCTGCAGGAAACAAAACTGAGTGGGGAGGACCATGGGAGATTGAAAATGGACTGGGTGGGCTAGATAATACATGCCTCAGCCCCTACAAAGAAAAGGGGGTGGCAATAATTATGCATAAAAAACTGCAGTGGACGGTCAAGAATGTGGTGGGGATGGGGAAGGAAGATGGGTCCTAGCAAGGGTGGACACTCCAGAGGGACCGCTGCTTCTAGGGAGCATTTAGGGACATAATGAAGACTCCCCAGGACTCTTTCATACTTTAGCCCAGAGGATAGGTGAGATGTCCATGAACAACACCCCCAATGCTAATAGGGGTATTTTAATTTGACATTAGTCCCCTTTGTTGACAGAAGCCCAACAAATGTGGAGCCTCACTCCAGAGGCGCAGTAGCCCTGGTGTTCCTCATACAAGAAATGGCCCAAACAGATATATGTTGGGCTTTCCATCCCAGGGATTGGGACTAAACCTTCCACTCCACAGTGCACAGCTCTTACAGCCGTATTGACTTCTGGTTGTTGTCCCCTGATATCACAAAGGCAGCTTTGGACACTACTATACATCCCATAATCATCTCCGACCATGCCCTGGTCCAGCTTACCGTTGTGCATGGCCCCCCAGTCTGTCACTCCTCCACATGGAAACTGGATCCCCTTCTGCTTAGGAACCTAGACTTTGCATCCTAGCTACAAAATGAAGCCATTGTTTTCTTCAAGGAAAACCCCTTATCAGATACTTCTGCAGGTAATACTTGGGAGGGGTTCTATGTCATAATGGTGAAAGCCTAAAGGCAATCACCGTTATGCAGAAGTCAAGAGTGCTGAAAATTTATTTTGGCACTCTGAGACTCCAGTGCACAGCAAAAGGGAGCCAGGGACTTAGTTTTTAATGTTTTCTGTGGGGATGTCCCACCACTCCTCTCCATGGGCTTTGCCCCTGCACCCCTTACTAAAAGATTCTCAACCCATGGGGTGCATGTCGGGGTGAAAAATTAAAACAAAAAGGTTCGGGTCAAGTACGACTAAAATGCACCAGCGCCTGACCTGAACCCAGTACCCTGTCGACCGACTCCAGCAACCCACCCACTATGCCACAGGGTCGCACGCAACCAACCATGGCACCCCCACATCCTCGCGTGTATGCCCACCCCCCCCATACCCGCACGCACGTATAGCAACATGATGTCGCTATAGTCGCCCACCCCCCATCCAGCCACCATATCCCCTCAGAGCCATTCCTGCAATGCCCTGGGGAGTGGATTGCCATTATTGTCGGCACCCTCTTCCCAGCACCTTCATCACGGGCTACACTTGAGAGGCCTTCAAGGCCACCCTTAGAGGTGAAATAATGGGATATGCACATAACCAGTGACAAAAAAGGGAACAGCATCTCTCAGAACTGAAAAAGGCACTGAGAGAGGCAGAAGACCTGTCTGGAGGCCTCCCCCATCCCTCAGCACAGGTCCCAAGCAGGGCTCAAAATGACAGGCATCTGGCTACAGATAAATGAACTGGTCACCAGGAAAGCAGAGATCTAAATTCTTCAGCTAAAACACAAATACTGGAAGGCCAGGGAAAAAGGGGGCAAGATCTTAGCATGCCGCTTGAGGAAACAGCAGGCTGATAGACACATTGCGGGCCTGCCTGATGGCACTGGACAGACTCACACCATGCCGGAGAAAATAAACAGCATAATGGTGGACTTTTATGCCACATTATATACATCCTCAAGGGCCCCAAATCTGGCACGTTCTGTCCCCATCCTGCAAAGACTAAACCTCCCAACCCTGACCAGCCAGCAATCTGCAGCCTTAGATGCCACCATAACACCAGACGAAGTGGCCTCCACATTGCTGTCACTGAAAACTGGCAAGGCCCCAGAGGGGAAAGATTTCTGGTAGAAGGCAGGCAACGTATCAGCCACACAGTCTCTCCAGTCCTCTGCCAGGTCTATACAGATGCCTTGAGGCAGGGCTCCCTCTCCCCTTCCTTTTGGGAGGTGGTAATCACGGTGTTCCCAAAAATGGGCAAAGATCCCCTAAAAGCCTCAAGTTATAGGCTGATCTCCTTAATAAATGCGGACAACAAGGTCCTCACTAAATTGTTGGCCTCTAGGCTGAATCCTCTACTCCCTCAGCTTATCCACCCCTCTCAAGTCAGGTTTTTACAAGGATGGTATAGCCCGGATCACCTCCGCTCCTGCCTCAATTTGATGCATGCCGCTAAATCACTCCCCACTCCAGCAGCAGCAGTGGCCTTGGACTTTGAAAAAGCATTAGACTCCCTGCAGTGGGACTTCGTATGACTGATTTTACAAACCATGGGTTTTGGTTCCAGGTTCCAGGCCTGTGTAGACACCATGTACCATCTACCTATGGCAAAGGTCCTGATGAATGCCAGGCTGTCCACCCTATACCCTTAAATCGAGGAACCCACCAAGGATGCCCACTTTCCCCCTTGCTTTTTGTGCTGGCTGTGGAGCCCTTGGCCATGGCACTGAGGCAGGCTTTGGGGGGTTAAGGGAGTGAACATCAGGGACGTAGAACTTACAACCTTCATGTACACGGACAATCTCCTTCTGCCCCCTGCAGACATTGAAACATCTAACCCTACCCTCCTGGATATACTGTCAGACTTTGTGCTGTTCTCCTGGCTCTGGCTGAACCACACAAAGACAGAGGTTATTCCCCTAAATGATCACTGCACCTCCCAGATGGCTACTGCCCATAAGCTACAGCAGGAACCGAATGGTATCACCTACTTAGGGATCCTAATCACTCCACACTTCCCTAAACTACGGGAGGCTAACCTGAAACCCATAATAGCTAGTATCCATCTCGAGCTTGAAAGATGGATACCTCTCCAGCTCACCCTAGCAGGGAAGATAGCAGCCATTAAAATGATCACCACTCCCAAGCTTCTTTATGTATTCTCACATCTCCGCCTGCATCTTCCCCCTATATGGCTAAGCAGGATAGACAATCTCCTGGGTCATTTCATCTGGGAGGGGGAAAAAAACACGATATGGTAGAAACAAGCTCAGGGCACATTGGACTGTAGGAGGAAGGAGCCTGCCATGGTTCAGGGGTTATAAATGGGCCTTTCAGATGACGCAAACACTGAAACGGTTTTCAGCACCAGATGAGGAAGTGCCACAGTGGCTGGGCATGGAGCTGGTAGCTAGTGGGGTGACCAACTTACCCTTAGTTCTATACAATTCCCTTCCCTGGGAGCTAAAACTATACCCCTCTATCAACCCCTCCATAGAATGCTGGATGAGAACTCACAAAAAACTGAAGACAGACCCAACCCCTATTGATTTTACACCACTATGGGGCAACTGAGAGATCAGGATAGACCGAGATCCTATAGTATGGCAGACATGGGCTGATGCTGGCATACTTCATCTGGCATATCTATACACATCAGGCACCCACACAGTGGACACATTCCTGGGCCTCTGGGTGCACATCAAGATTCCACCCATAAACCCCTGGAAATACCTCCAAATTAGGAGTTCCATGATGCAGTATGTCAGACGTCGGTCCATGAGACCACAGAAAGAATCCCCCCTTTGACGCTGGCTCTCACTTCCCAAAGATCGCTCCAGCATGATATATGCAGCACACAGAACCCAGATCCCTTCCCAGTCTCAGGCTGATAAGGCCAAATTGGAACTAACCCTTGAAATCCAAATTACAGATCAAGATTGGGCAGCTGACTGGAGATTGGTACACAGGGCCTACACAGACCCGCGCAGTATGCTAATCCAGAACAAGATTATACAGTCCTGGTGCAGAACACCAGTGGTACTGCACAAAGCAAAGCTAATACCAGATGATCACTGCTGGAGGTGTCAATCTCAGAAAGGGGACCTGGTGCACATACTTTGGGTGTGCCAGCAGATCAGGCCTCTATGGCAGCAGGTGTGCTCCCTAGGATCCCAGATCCTACATAAACCACTCACTTCAGCACCGGAGGTCATCCTGCTGGTCCTTCAAGGTGACTCAACATCTTTTACCCTCAAGGAGCAAAAATGGATTGCCATTATTAGTATTCTTGCAAACTGATTGATCATTTGCAAATGAAGGACGTCCAACATCCCCACAGTTCAGGAGGTGATGAACATCCTGGCCTAACAGGCCACTTTGGCGTGCATGTCCCACGTGATTGCAAACACGCTGCCTCAGTATACTGAGTTCTGGGACCCATTCCTAATGCTTCTTAAACCAAGAGAGGGGATAGGATGAGAAGCCAACACCCCCTAGCCCCTCCTCCCCTACAGCACATCCTGAGAGTCTGTGCTAACAGGTCCAGTCTAGGCACCATGCAATAGCAGTAGCAGCATCCAACTGCAGGAAGCTTACTAGGCAGACATATACTTCATGAATTCTTCACCACTCCAGATGTTTCCTTCAAGGTACTTTGTTTGTTTTTGTTTCTTGTGTTTTTTGCACAGGCACACCTATGAAACCTGTATAACAGTATTTCATTTTGGGAAGCACCTGAGAATCACTTCTTAGAGATCTCCAGTTTGCTCCAGGTATGAATAGTTATTACCTGGCTACAAACACATTGCTGCCAAAATGAACCTCCTCCTCCTCTCATGTAACAAGGCAGATGTTGGAAGCCTGAGGGAGTTGGAGCTTCTCCAGAGTGAAACTTGTTTAAAATATCTCTTTATTGTTCCTGTTTTCAGTGTGGTGCAGATTGCCTCCAGCACAACACCTTTGACTGTGCTTGCAATTTTCCTGTGATCCTATTAACTTTTGGAAAATAATAAACTTTAACAACAACATAAAAAAGAACTACAGCAACTCACCCAATAAATCCAACATTGCTAATTTATTTATATTTGCTATGTCTGGCCACCAACTGGCTGTATATTTGTTTTATCAGCCTCACTGTTGTTTCACAGATGACCACACTTCATACAGACCAATTGTCCTTGAAAATGAAAATGATTTTAAATTTTGGTTGTTTCTCAAATTAATCTATAGATTTCCATTTTTACCTTGTAGATATGTCCTTAACATTTGTCTGCTGTCTATCCATTGGTCACATATTTCATGTGAAGTTCTTCCCTGAGATACCATTTACAAAGTTGTAAGCATTAGTATCCTGAGGACCCATTGGAATAAATAGGTACTGTAGTTGTTCATAATCATAGTGAAACCCTTCTCTCCACCTGCACATCAAACCCAAATGTTAAAGCTAAATATTTTTAAAACTAACTAAACCTTATACTCTCCACCCCTATGAAATCTTTCCACTTCATTTTACATGATCATACCAGTTTACAGACTTTACACTTTTATACTTTTCTCAGTATGCTATAGCAATAACTAACTGACTAAATAACACATGCAAAATGTCAGCAAATATATGATTACTCTGAGTGATTGTCAAAGGCCAAACTTCATTTTTTTAATCTTAACAATTTAATGCCAATTTTTTCACATTTTACTGATAGTTTTTTCCCCCTAGCTGCCTGTGGAATAAAAATTGGTCACTGATCACAGAATAACATGTTTCATGAAATTTTATTAAACTCCGTACTTGTTTTAATATTTTAAAAGTGAGCCCTTATCCTACAAAGTGATTTTACTTTTTTCAAGAGCCAGTTCCATTTGAGTCAGTTCATGAGTCAAACAAGGAGAGACATCTGATGTGATTGCTCTGACTTATCTTGTGAAGGGTCAGTACCTACAGAGGACTCTCTGCCCTGCATGCCCCCTCTAGTCTAGAATCCAACTGGCAAGGGAGTGAAGGCAGGAAATTGATTCAATAAAATGTGCCTGCACCCCCCTTCCTGTCCTGGTGCCTACTGGCAACAGTGGACTGATGTTACACCACTGGACCTGTCATTAATACATTAAAAAACATAATCTCCTGCATTTCCATCTCTGGTGTGAACTTAAGATCAAGATATCTTTGTGAAATGGGAGATGCCCCAGATGTTGTTTATTTATTTTTTATTTTTCTTTTGCCTAGGATTTCAGTTATGTTACAATTGTTCTAACTGGTGCTATTTAGCTTGCTGGATATATGTGCTTGTTTTGAGTCTCATGTTTAGTTCCTTAAATTTAACATGCACCCTTCTCAGTAACTCTTACTGGCACATTTCTTCTGTTGTTTTTGTGCTTACATAAAATATTGCTCTTTGAGTGATTGGCAAAAAAAAGTCAAAACAAGTCATGTTAAAAAAATAATAATAATTGTTATTTAAAATAAATAAGTTTAGAAAATTGGCCATCATCATTTTAAAACTAAAATGGAAATGGGAGCAGGAATATTAAAATAAAGAAAGAAACTGTTTCTAGGGTTAGAGCAAGGGTTCATGAATCCAGCTCCAATTAGGTTACTAATACAAAATCAAAGTTCCCCAAGCCTGGCTATTTAACCCATTGCTTACTGCAGACATCACTGGATGTGGGGTAGGGTGAATGAGGGGTGTAGGAGGAGTGGGCTACACTGAAAACACAGATTACAGATCTAGTCATGGTACTCAGTTCCTTTCCTCACCCTACCCCAATGATATTTGAAGAAAACATTAACTGAAACTGGGTATCATAAACCATAGTTCTTATACTTTTCATGTTGAGATGACTTAATACATCTGTTTAATATAAATTTCATAATTTCAATCAGTTCTTAATGGACAATGACACTATTGCTCTCCTTTGGCAGATGCAGCCAGGAAGTAGTTTAATATGAACATCAGCATGTCCTACATGTGCAGGTGGTGTACTTTCACAAAAATAAAGCTCCTTTTGTCTGCAATAAAAATAAATTACACATCTAGCTCAGGAAAAAATGTTTCTACTTTTGGTGGAGCTTCTAATAATGCACTTTTAAACACAATAACCCTTTGATTGTGCTGGGACTCCACTACAGAAGTACCATAAAGCCTATTTATGAAATGGCAGTAAGCATTTGTTGTATGATTTTGGAGGGGAAAACTGATACAAGAAATCTATTATTGGGGTCTTAGTGCCAATGCATAATAATATAAATAAAGACAATGTTAACAAGAAAATAAAAAGCCTACCAAGAGCCTGTGGGAAAAGCCAGAAAAATGAAAGACTTAGAGCAGAAAGCCAACCTGGAAGTGTACTGCAAATGAATGCAAAAATATAAAAAGGGCGTACAAAAAATATGCATCCAAAAGCAAAAGTGATGTACAGTGTTTGTAAAACATAATGAACAACAGGAAAAAACAAACAAACAAAAAATTAGATTCCTGCTTCAGGCAGCATTGGGTGACATAGCAGTTGGGGGCAAGGGGATCATAAGATATAGGAACATAAGAATTTGCCAGCAGAAAGAGACTGTGTGGTCCATTTAGTCTGTCCGGATTTTCTACCCCCACTATCAATTTGTCTTGCTAAGGTGACTACATTGCCAATCCCATGCCTGTTTGAATTCACTGACCGTCTTGGCTGCCACTACCTCCGGTGGCAGGCTATTCCAAAGATCCACCATGCTGTCCATGAAAAAGTACTTCTTAACATTTGTTTTGAATTTACCTCCCACAAGGTGCGTGTTGTGTCTTGTAGTACATGCAGCCCTGTTTTCCCAGAATAGGTTCCTGGTTGTGCTGTGTTGATCCCTTTAACAACTTTAAATGTCTCAATTATGTCTCCTCTGTTCCTCTTCTGCAAGAGGGAGAATAACTTTAGCTGGCTGAGTCTAGCTTTGTATGTTTCATGGTGCAGACCCTGCACCATTTGGTGGCACGTCTCTGCACAGTTTCCAGATGGTCTTTGTCCTTTTTTAGGTGAGGTCTCCAGAACTGCATACACTACTTTAAGTGAGGTCTCACCAGGGACTTGTACATCAGAAGGATTACATCAAGCTTTCTACTGGTAATACCCCTACCAATACACTCGAGGATGCTGCTTTCCTTTAGTGCCACTTTTTCGCATTGATTCCCTACCTTTAAATCATTTGAGATCATGACACCAAGATCCCATTCCAGCTTTGATTCTTCTAGTAGCTGCCCCTCCAGGACATACTTCATGCATGGGTTCCTTCTACCCAAGTGCATGTTTTTACATTTTTTGGCTTTGAATCTCAACTGCCAGTTGTTCTGGACCATTGCTGTATCATCCTGAGATCTGCCTCCATTTCTGCGATCCTTTCCCGTGTGTCCACTGTGTTGCAGAGCTTTATATCATCTGCAAAGAGGCAGACTTTCCCCTTCAGTTCTTCAGCAATATCGCTGATGAATATGTTGAAAAGGATGGGACCTAGTATTAATCCCTGCAGCACACCACTTGACACCTTCTCCTCTTGGGACAAGATGCCATTTATCATATCCCTCTGTGTCCTGCCTTGCAGCCAGCTTGTGATCCATTTAACTACTCTGTGACTGATGATAGCTTGCTCCAGTTTATTGGTTAGCCTTCCATGTGGGACTGTATCAAAGACTTTACTAAAGTCCAGATACACCACGTCCACTGCTGCCACCTGGTCTACTTCTCTTGTAACCCAGTCAAAGAACTCTATCAAAACTTGTTTGGCATGAGTGTCCTGAAGTGAAGCCATGCTGCTTTGGGTCAATTGCCTACTTGCTTTCAGGTAGTTTATTATCCTTTCCTTAAGCAATGTCTCCATTATTTTACCCACCACTGATGTCAGACTTACTGGGCAGTAGTTTTCTGTTACCTCCCTGCTACCACTCTTGTGCAATGGCACAACCATGGCCCTTTTCCAGTCCTGTGGTACTATCCCCTGTTCCAGCGAACTGTTAAACAGTTCAACAGGTGGTGTGGCAAGTTCATCCCTAAGTTATTTTAGAACCCTTGGGTGTATTCTGTCAGGGCCCTTTGGCTTGTCCACCCTTATTTTAGACAACTCTTAGGACCCTTTCTTTCATAAAAGGAGATATGTCAGCTCTCCTGGTATGGGGAAGTGTCCTGGCCAGTGCTGGACCATTACCAATGTCTTTCTGTGTGAGGAGTGAGCAGAATAATTCATTGAGAACTTCTGCTTTGTCTTTGTCATTTTCCATCAGGTGTCCTTCCTTGTTTGCCAGCTGTGTTATTCCTCCATTGTATTCTTTTTTCTCAAATGCATCGATAAAATGTTTTGTCTTCTGTTTCACTTCTTAAGCCAGTTTTTCTTTGGTCTGGGCCTTTGCCACCCTAATAGTTTTCCTGGTTTCCTTGAGTTTCTCTCTGTAGGCTTCTCTATCCTTTTCAGACTTGGTCTCCTTGTACTTCTGAAAAGCTTTTCTCTTTCCCTAACTATGGTAGCTTCCTCTTTGGAGAACCAGAGGGGGTTCCTTGTCCTTTTTGACTTGCTGATTTCTTTAGTGCATAACGCTGTGACTGACGCTAAAGCATCATTCAGCTTTGTCCATTTGTCCTTCACATTCCATGTGGTATCTTTTGCCAGCAGGGGCTTAATCGTTTCCCTCATTTTCAGGAAATCTGCTTTCTTAATGTAACCCCCCTTTACATAGGGGTTCCCAAAAGTCTTCCTTGGGTGTGCCTAAATGCCCACTGCTTGGTGGTGTTCTGTGTTCTAACCATAGTGTGCAGGGGAAATTGATGGGATGGCTGTGACTGGCCTGCCTGCTTCCATCTTCCTAAGTGAAGAGAACTGAGAACCAGAATTGGACTCTATCCAAACTTCTGTCTTTCCACCTAATTGTGACTAATTTCACCTGAAGAGGGACCGAAGACATGCCTTTGAGTGATCAGCCTGTCGGGACTTCCATCACGACTGCAGAGCATATAGTTTGCACAGAAAACCCTGTGTATTGCAAGAAGACTGTCATCCAAACTGTGGTATTTCCTTGCCTTTACTATAAGTGTGCTGAATGTGAATAGTGGGTCATGATTTTGTTACCCACTGCTTGAATGTGTCACGCTTGCTGGAAGCAGAATCCAGTAACTCTAACTGGACTGAATCCATTTCCTTCAACCTGTCTGGGGCTCAACACAATGGCCTTGATTGCCACTCACACTGCAGAGAACCACCCAATGAGAGGCCTGCCTAGGGATTCAGCTCCCTGCTCAACATCAATGAACTGGAATGACACCATGGTGAATTGTGTGGGCCCTCCTTCTCCTAGCAAACCAGCACTTCATCCTGAGGTCTTCACTTCATCCCTCCTGCAACCTGGTATAGTTATCATGAATAAATCACAGGGTAGCTCCTTGCAACTACCTCCTAAATAAATTGTGTCATCTGATTTAATTGTTTTGATTGATTGTCACAAACTGAGCCCTCTGGCTCCAGAATACAAATATTGGGTTAAAAGTGCATGTTGTGTTTTCTTTTTCCTAAGGGCTCCAACAACAGCTGCAATGCTGGCATACCCCCTGGCAAAGCTTCAGGCTACGCTGTAACTCCAACTGGGTATCCATAGTGTGTGTAACTGTAATAGAGGGACTTTTAGAGACATGAATGCTTAAACCTGATTTAATCAGTAGTAGAATCATGCACCAGATTACACCCCTTCCTTGTTCATGCCCCCAAATAAATCAGATCTGAATCTTTTGCCACTTAAACTATTTATGGTTTACCTCTGTACAGACAGCATTGAAATACTGTTGGTTGTTGTGGTAAATCTTGTTTTACAGGGGGTCTCCAGAGCCGAGCCAGCTGATCTAGTCCTATTGGTAAGTGCAGCAAGTGTGGGGTTAAATCTGTTGTCAGGTGCTAATTGTAATTGTGTATTCAGTGAACCATTTAGGCCAATAGAGGGAAAAGAGGAGGGTAACAGTGTCCCAGAGAGCTGTACCCACGGCAGCTACGCTACCATTGACCTTGTCCTCTGGGTGGAGGCACCAGTTCCTAGAACTCAGGTCCCTCACCCTGCTCTCAGTCATGAAGGCGGGGATAGTATCCCTTGGGGTAGCACCACCTAGGGGTTACATCTTGGAGGCACCATTGGGATTTGCACCTTCTAGTGGTCAGAGGTGGGAGCTGCATTCCTCTAAGTTAAATTTACAACAGAATGGAGGTGCTTACTGCGCCAAGCTTAAAACTGCTCCCCATAAGTTGGTAGTGCACTGTATGATGGGTTGGAAGGAGGCTGAGAGGGAAGACCCCCAACAAGCCATATTATTAATGGACATCCCATTAGGGACCACTAAAGCAACTATTATAGAGACAGTTGAAGTAGTTAAGTGTTTGGGGAAGGTTGAGGTGAAAGGTAGGGACTTGGATCTGTTTTACCAAATAATGGTGGCCCTCCTGTCCTGCAACATCCCCTTATACCCTGAGAGAGTGTGCCTTCTGTTATCTTGCCTGAAGGGTCCCAGAAAAGGTGGCGGGTCATTCATTTGCATAGTGACTCGGCTGCTCCTGGGGGATTCCCAACTGTAGAGGGGTTTAAAGACAAATTGCTTAGACTGCTAGCCACTGAGGGGCGATCCACTAAGGAGTTAATGAAAATGTTGGATCTTTCTGAAAACACCACTCCCTTGCAGTCCCCTTTATTGTCTCCTGCCATACCTAGAACTTCCTCTGTGGTAACTTCCCCCATAGTAATACCCTCCATACACCTGGACTCTTACCATAGACTTAGACTGTTCTCAGGCACAGTCCCGGTGTCCGTGGGGGAGGATGATCTGGAAACATGGATGGATTATGCCATCCCCTTGGTCCAGGAGTGTCAGTGCTCTGAGGGGGAGAAAAGAAAGAGACTCATGGAAAGCTTGAGGGGCCCTGCACTGGAAGCCATTCAATTTCTTTGCTCCACCATTCTGGAGGCCACTGCTGCTGAGTACCTCTCTGCCCTGGAAAGAGTCTTTGGCAGCACTGAGTCAGGGGAAGACCTGATGTGGAAATTCAAATCTGTCAAACAATGGAAGAATGAAAAACTGCCCAAGTTTGTTACCAGAATTGAATGGGCCTTGCAGAGGGCTCATGGGAAAGGGGGAGTGCCTGCCAGTGAACTGAATCGGATCAGGTTAGAACATGTCTTGAAATCCAGCAGGTACTCTAGTGTGATGATGCTGAAGCTGAAACTGCAAGATAGGAAGACAAATCCACCTGAATATTGCTACCTTATGAAAGAAATTTGAGAAGCAGAGAACAATGAGGAGAGGTGGGAGCCCTATGCCAGGGTTGCCCGTACCAGCCAGACCCCCAACTGAAGTGATGAATGACATGAGGAGTCTGAATTGCAACAGATGAGGGAACTAATTAAAGAGCTGAAAGAGAAAGAGATGAGAGCTAGTCAACAAGCCGCCAAGGTGGCAAAAAGTGCTACTTCTTGTCAAACGCCCCCTGAGCCAAAGAATGAGATCCCACCTGGAGGGGTGGGTGTGTGCACATCATTTACTCTGAAACCTGGATAGAGAGTAATCTTCTGGAAGAAATACAGGAATTGAGAACCTTGGTAGGAGACCTTATTCAGGCCACTCAAGTAGCTGATTCATGGAGAGGCTCAGAAAGCAGGGAAAGCGGACCTTGGATCAGAGAGGGACTATGGGACTTTCCTGAACCGTACAAATGATGAAGTGGTTTTCCTCCCCCTAGAGACTGTAATGAACCCAACTTTTGTTACCATTGTGTGGAAGACTGGCCTACCCAGCCTAATTGTGGTTTGCTTGAGCATCTGAAAAAAGGTTACTACTAGGTTACTGGCTTTAGTTCGGTGAAGAAACATAAGGCCTCAGACTGGGCCTGTAAAAAAGACTTATTTCTCTAAGACTGCTATAAAACAGATGACTAATTCCCCTTCACCTGATTGGTCTGAGGTGGTAGGCCGGTCAATGGAGACCACCATAACTGTGAATGGTGTACCTGCAAGGGGCATACTCGACAGCGGATCACAAGTGACCTTAGTGTTTCAAGATTGGTACCGGAAGCACCTACCTGATATGCCCCAACAGTCTTTGGAGGGCATGCATGTGTGGGGATTAAGTGAAAAGTCCAACCCATACTTGGGATACATTCGGATCTGACTGTCTTTTCCTATTGCAGTGGCCGGAGTGGATGAACAAGTAGAGACTCTGGCTCTGGTGTGTCCTCCTACAGGATTGTATGATGGGATTCCCTTGCTCATTGGAACAAATGCGAAAATCAATGAAGAAAGAAGACGCTCAACCCAAAAATATATATAAATATTTCACTGAATTTTTCTTATTTCATTTGTTCCTTAGGATTCCCCCATATTTTCCAGTGTCATACATATTTCAGGAACATCACAAAAAGTGTACACTTGTTTTAATATTTCCCATTGGTAAACGTTTTCAGGACTAGCCTGTCCCTTCCTCAGACCAAAAACAAGTGTTACATGCAAAATAAAATAATATAATATGTTACTAATACTGGACAGTATTAAATATCCAAATTAATCAGCCAATATATTGACTGCTGTAAAGATAAATATATAAACAAATACAGGGGGAACACACCTGCTGCGTGTCACAATACCAAATGAATTTCAATCTTTAAAGTTTGCAATTTGTTTCCTGAACTGCAGTTCCAGACAAGCTGGGGCTGGATAAACAAGAGAAAAATATATTTTTCATTTTAAATCCCTTTTCACTGATGTTAGTTAATATATTAATATTATCAGTTTTTTTCTATAAAAGGTCTCTTAAATACCTTGTAAGCAAGAAGTCTGGTCACTGCACACTTTCAAAATAAAACTTGTTTTCGGGTTGTAACTATCTGCAAAAACACACACAAAAAATGGAGGATGGAGGAGGTTTTATCAGATATATAAAATATCTCTTGATATACTTTCTTTCAAAAAATGTAAAGTTGGGAACAACAGTGCTACTATATTCCCACATAAACAAACAAAAGCATTTAGTAGCTTACCCTGATTATTTATTAGTTTCACAGGGTATCTCATGTCAAAATCATGCGTGTTTAAAGCAGGACTGGTTTGCTGCAGTGAACTAGTCACACATTACTGCACACAACTCTATTTAAAGGCAAAAAAAACAAAACAAAAAACATTCTATTTCAAAGCCACCACCGTTGTATAGAATGCCAAAACCTCTTCTGCTTGAAGATACTGGAAAGATGGGGTTGGGTTGCTTTTGATCATGCTCCTGAAAGAACATGATGATGTCTCTCCTGTGACATGCTTTGCAGCCCAGTCACAAAGGAAACCAATGCTTGACATTACGCTGATCCCCCTTCAAAATCCAAAAGCTCACAAGGCTATAAACATATAAAAATAACTGAAAATGGCACAAATTGTCTATTTCTTCAGTTGAGTTAGCATGAGACAGGGTGTGTGGCTCAAATTATTCATTATTAGGGGAATGCTATATACTCCATGAAAAAGTGGTTGCAGTGGGAGTCGATGCTGAATTACTGATAAATCTAAATTTGTCATGAATGATGGGCATATTATGGTTCAATTAAACAGAAAATCCTTACTAAATGTAGTTAGAGTGGATGAATGATAAACCACATTTAAAATAAGCATAAATAAAAACATAATTCCTAAATTAAAAGTGTGATGCATCAAAAAGGAACATTTTTTTGTCTGATTGTTCACAATACTATTTTCTATATAAAGTGGAAATATAAAATGCTAAAATAATGTCCATTTTCTTTATAAGAACCCTTTGTACTTACAATCAACTTAATAATACTCTAAGATGCTCCCTGGAAAAGGATTCCCCTCAATTCATTTTGGGTAACCCCAATTTTAAAATTGGAGGAAGAGTCATTAATCACTTTTTCTGGCCAGGTGGATTGGGGAAAAAAGTTATAGATATAACAGAGAATCATAGGTTGTTAACATTCTCAGACATAATGGCAAAATACAATTTGCCTACTTCTTTCTGCTTTAAATATCTTCAAATTAACCAGGTCCTAATATGGCATTTTGGTAATGGCCCATGGGACCATCACATGGCTGGTCCCATTCTTAGTACACTCCAAATGCAGCCTACCTCTCATCTAATTTCCTTTTACTATAAAGAGCTGCACAAAATAGTTGTGGAACTAGATGGTGCCCCTCACTACGTATGGGATAGGATTCTCTCTCCAACACCCATGGTCCCCCGACATTGGTCACAAATCTGGAATAGGCTGTAGAAGGATGTCAGGTGGGATCGCTACAGATTGCTCCAATTTGAGATACTACAGGATCTATATTATACTCCTGTAAAACTTTGCAAGATGGGAAAGCTCAGTTAGATTTGTGCACCTGATGTGGGCTCCAGCAAGGTACGCTGTTTCACATTCTGTGGGAATGTGATAAGGCGTCCCCTCTCTGGGAAAGTATCTGCTCTAGACTTGACTCTTTATTAGGATTGCAAAATGCTTTTCAACCAGAAATTTGCATCTTAGGGGACTCGGGGGACACTCTTATTGGAAATCAAAGGAAACATATGACTTTAATTTCCCTGTGTGCTAAGAAAGTCATACTACGTCACTGGTTGGACCAACAAACCCCTCCGTATACAGAATGGCACCAAGAAATCCTCTTGGCTTTACAACAGAACACCTCCTAGTGAGCATTTCTAAAAGAAGTAAGAAATATCAGAAGATCTGGGCTCCTCTGCACACCCTATTGTCCTCTTAACATTCTTCATGCCCATATTAGTGTTGACTTGGTTCCACCAAGCTGAGCTCTGTGGACCTTAATTGTCCCAACAACAATAATCCACATTGTAGATTCATTGAACTTATCCCCAAACACATGTAACATAATTTGAATCATTTTGAAGCTTCCCTTTTTTTTCTTTCTCTCTTACCTGTTTTTCTCCAGTGGTGAATGAAAGTGGGGGGTGGGGTGGGAGGGTACTGGGAGGAAGATATATATATATATATATATATATATATATATTTACCATTAATATTCTAATTGCATTACAACTTATTCCCTTTCAATATGTCATATCTATGATCCCTATTTGTAATAATGGTATATTGGATCTAAGTTGTTGGATTATTGTCTCTAAACATTCCTATGTAATGGTGTTTTTTGTATGATTTTGTTAAACGGAAAACATAATATAGCTTACTAAATTTGAAAAAAGAAAAGTAATGTCCATATTCTGAAAATAATGTCCATAAAGCAATCAATATGATGCATTCTGTTAGGCCAAAAGTCCAAAGTCAATCTGTAGGGCATTTTGTAGAATCATCGGAATGATGTCCAATAAGACCATATTTTCTTTGGTACGTTCTTAAAGTATAAATCCACCACGTTTCTCTTTGTAGAAGCTTAGTTTCCCAGCTTCCTCCTCCTTCAGGTTTCCCCACTTTCTCAATCCCAAGAAATTTCAGACTGGAAATTTGATGATTGTGTGTCATGAAATGTCTTGCCAAAGATGACCTCTCATTCGCTCTTCTGATATTGCTCTTATGTTCTGGAATCCTTATTTGTAATGTTCTTGTAGTTTCAAATATATAATTTAAAGCACAGGGGCAGATAATACAGTTTTAGAAAATGGTCAAGATTATTAAAGCTATCTAATTGGCTGATGGGCACTACAGGGGGGTACATTAAGTTTCAATAGACGCACACTTAAAATAAGTGCCAATTAAAAGGGGTGCCGCACATTACTAGCCATTATCCATGAAGCACCCAATTTTCCATTGTCAGCTGCCATTTCTTGCCTCTCATGTAGCAAGAGAGTTTGGGAGTGAGTTATTGGCCAGCAAATCCCCTCTGAGCAAACCCCCTCTCCCATGTTAGAATAACTTCAGTACTATCTGCACCTCTGAAAAAAATAAAACAAAGAAAAAAAACAAAGCCAATAACCTTACTGGCTTCATATCACCAACTGGGCAGATTTCAAAATGGCAGTGCGTGCCTCTCTGCAGCAGTGAAAGTCGCTTATGCAGCTTACCCATGCTACCTGCTTTACACTGTCTGTCTTGCAGTACCGAACTGCAATAAATCGACCCCACAACAGAACCCTTCACATATTTTTAAAAAAAGCAGAGTACCTCCTTCTGCAGTTTCTCACCTGACTTCTGTATCCCCGATCGTATGTGAAAGAACACTGCACCGTAAACTCCACAGTTCAGCCGCTGCTCCCTGCTCACAATCTACCAAAGAATACCACTTATTTAAAACCCGAAGTGAAAAGTCATGAATGGGGGGGGGGGTATTTCAACTATCGATTTTCTGGCACTGTAGCAACCAAAAAGGATCACACAAACTGCAGCACCTTCTAGTGGCACAAAGCAGAAAACCAATAAAGGAACTATTTTACAGAGCCTGATGTCTCTGTTACTTTGTACTAATATTTGACACTGTTTTTTGTATGAAATCATTATTTAAAAAATGTTTAATGTAAGCCCATTTTCTAAGCACAATAATACCCGACAGGGTGAGCGGTATGGGCAATACCAGACCTTCCAGGAGCTATAAGGCCCTCTGCCTGCGGCGTCGGGCCTCATTATTCCCCTGGCAGTCTGGTATTGCCCAATACTGCCTACCCTGTTGAGTATTATTGCTTGTATATAACATGATATGTATTGCAAGTGATGAAATCTCTGATCTGAAAATTTCTGTCCTGATAGGTACTTTTAATCTGTTTACTTTTAATTGCACTATTACAATGTGTGCAGTTGCCACATGAGAAAAAAAGACCTTAATAGCTCTTTTTTACCAAGTACATTGATGTACTGTCAGTTTCCAGTGTTGAGTTTTGACTAATTCATTTTTCAATGTTTTGGTTTTTCTCACTGTAATCCACGTTTTTTGTTGAAAAACTTTATGTCCATTATTAGTACTTTGTAAAATATTCCTGTTACCTATTAAAGTTTTCTTAATTTTTTCATAATATGGAGAGTATTGTGTTGAAAAGGCAAGTTTCTCATACTGTGTTTTCTCTTTTGAATTGCTGTTGATTAGTTACATTCGTTCCTTTTGTGTTATTCTTATCTCTGCTTTCTGTAAAATCCTAGATGCATAGCCTCTGTTTCTGAAACGTTCCTTAAGGGCCCCCATAGTTTTTTGAAATCTTCCTTCATTTCCACTGTTCCTTTTGATTCTTAACATCTGACTATAGGGGATGCTATTTTTTAATGCTGGAGGATGAACACATGATCACATGTTTGGGAGACTGGCACAATTGTACCAAGAGAAACAAGGGCGATGGACTGGGTGGGCCTTGCAAATGCCAGCCTTGATACAGAGAGCCTATGATCTGCAAAAACAGACTACAGAAGCAGACAGGGATGAACCGGTGGGGATAGTATGGAAGAAAGATCCTGCTTCTTTGGCATTACCACCTACCGCTCAGTGTACTGTCTATGGAGAAGTCCATATTAGAGGAGACGTGAAGAACAAATATTGATGCTGGATGCTCCAGGTGATGGAAAGCTGCCAGATGGGTTGATGGTCAAGCCCAGTATCCTGCCTGCTTGAGCCCACTCCTATGCTCGGCTGGTGATGGTTCAAATCCAGTAAGTATCTGATCGGGAGATCCATGTGTATCAGGAATGCACATTAGCTACCGTGCACTCTCCAGACACTGCAGTGCTGCCAAACAACAAATGTCACAGTGAGAAGGAGGAGGTGACCCTGGACCTATTTGATTTTTGGGAGTCCCTACTGTCCACTGAATGGAAGACTTGATTCAGCCAGAAGCTTGTCCAGAGGAGCCATGTGTTTTCCCTAAAGGAATGGGATGTAGGATGCATTCAAGGCACTGAACATACTATCAGACTTTATGAGGACAGACCTTTTTGGAAGCAGTCTCGTCACCTTACCCCCACTGATATCAATGAGGTCTGAAGGCACTTACAAGAGATGCTAACTGCTGGCATTATTCAAGAGTCGAGAAGCCCCTACTCTTCCCCTATTGTAGTGGTGCAAAAGAAAAATGGGTCCATGAGAATGTATGTGGATTACCTGACTTTGAACTGACAGACTGTACCAGACCAATATACCATGCCTCGCATACAGGATGCCCTGGACTGCCTGAAAGGAAGTCAATAGTTTTCAGTACTCGATCTATGAAGCGGGTATTATCAGATCCTGACAGCCCCTGAAGACTGTGAGAAAAAAGCCTTCATCTGCTCCTTGGGGTTTTACGAATTCCTGAGGATGCTGCAGGGGATTTCGGGTGCATCCGCCACTTTCCAGAAGCTTATGGAATGTGCAGTAGGGCATATGAACTTATTGAAATGTCTAGTGTACTTGGATGATATTTTTCATGTTTGGACATCCATTAGAAGAGCATGAAGCCCAATTATTCAAAGTTCTGGATTGTCTGAAATAATTTGGCTTGAAACTCTCCATAGAAAAGTGTCAGTTTTTCAAGGTATCTGTAAAATATGTGGGGCATATAGTGTCAGCTGAGGGGATACAGGCCAACCTCAGAAAAGTAGAGACCTTGACCACTTGGCCACAACCAAGCAATTTGAAAGAACTGCAGCGGTTTTTGGGGTTCTGCAGCTACTATCGCCGATTTATTAAGGACTACTACTGCATAATAAATAGCTTGAAGTAAAAACTTATAAAACCAGCAAAAGGGGAAACTTTTTTCCAATAAGAGCATCCATTGTATGGAACACCTTGCCACAAGAATTGGTGGAGGCAACTAGTGCCACTGTCTTTAAAAACAAATTAGATGTCTGATTGAGGGATAATAGATAAATAATGTCCCACATAGTGTGGGGAACAGTCTTGATGGGCTCTGGCCTTCTTCTGTTCTTTCATACCAAGTAATACCAAGTAAGTAATACTCGAAAATAATTCTGCCCCTCCTGAATCTCACTCAAGGTTATCCCTCACCAACCGCCGGTACAAGAAAGGGTCTATCAAGGACTAAGAGAAGATGTATTTCCAAACAGGTGAACTATTTGGGACCTGGTGGACCACAGAGTGTGAGGCAGCCTACTTTGAGGTCATTTATCAACTCACTCATGCGCCAGTGTTGGCTTATGCTGACCCCACTAAGCCATATGTTCTACACACTGACGCCAGCCTGAAGGGACTAGGGGCTGTGTTGTACCAGGACTATGAAGATGGCTTGAGAACTGTGGCCTTCACCAGTAGAAATTTAACACCCTCAGAGTGGAATTATCCTATCCACAAATTAGAATTCCTCGCCCTCAAATGGGCCATAGTCAACCAGTTTCACAAGTACCTCTATGGGGCCAAGATATTGGTAAAGACTGATAATAACCTTTTAACTTATGTACAGACTTCAGCCAAGTTGGATACCACTGGGCACAAGTGGCTTTCTGCACTGTCTCCCTATGATTATGCAGTTGAATACTGGCCTGGACTGAACCATACCAATGTTGATGCCCTTTCGAGGTGGCCGAGCTCTCACAACAACTGGGTGTGACTGTCTGAATGCTCTATTAAAGCATTGTGTCAAAAATTTGAAAAGGACGAGCGGCCATCTGCAGATACTGTGGACTGTTTAGTGGACTGTCTTGGGCCTCCCGAAACTTGCAAACCTGCAGCCTATTGTCATTTTTCAGCATTGGGCATCAGCGCTCTGCCTCAGTTCGATAGTGATAGCATTCAGTGGGCTCAATCCCAAGACCCAGTGATCCAACCCACCCTTGATGACCTACGTGTGGGGAAAGATGTGTCAAAGCTATGCTCTGCCAACCTATGAACTGCTTTATTATTCAAGGAAGGCCCCAGACTAAGGTTACAAGATCAGTTGCTATATCGAGAAACAGTAGATTGCAAAGGTCAGGTAGACAAGCAGCAGTTAGTGCTACCCACGTCCTTCAAGCAGCTGGTGCTGAGGTCCCTCCACAATCACATGGGACACCTCAGTATTGACCGGACCCTCAACTTGGTGTGGTCACAATTCTACTGGCCGAAAATGGGGGTGGACATTGAAAACCATGTGAAAACCTGTAGTTGTTGCCTTCATAGGAAAACTTTGCCCCAGAGAGCTGCCACTTTGGTCAACATCTCCACCATTACCCCCATGGAGTTGGTTTGCATAGACTTTCTGTGTCTGGAGCCTGATCAAAAGATCATTGGCAATGTACTGGTGGTAACTAATCATTTTACTTGCTATGCCCAAGCCTTTCCAACAAAAGATCAGAAGGCCTCTACAGTGGCCAAGGTACTGGTGGAGAAGTTCTTTGTCCATTATTGTGTGCCCCAATCTATCCACTTTGATCAAGGGAGAGACTTTAAAAGTAGATTGATCAAGGAGATGCTTTCCCTGTGGGGAGTGCGGAAGTCCAGAACCACTCCTTACCACCCCCAGGGGGACCCCCAACCTGAGCGTTTTAACAGGATCCTCCTGGATATGTTGGGCACACTTCATCCCAAACATAAACACAAATGGAGTCAGCAAATCAGTACCTTGGTGCATGCCTATAGTTGTGCAAAAAATGATGCCACTGGGTTCTCTCCATATTGCCTCATGTTCAGAAGGGAAACCCGTTTACCCGTGGATGTTTGCTTTGGAATGTCCCTGGCCAGACTTCATGCTGAAAACTAGCGGCAATATGTACAAAAGCTAAAGGTCCAGTTAAACCATGCTTTTCAGTTGGCCCAGACTATGGCCACCAAGAGAAACCCTGCAAACAAAGAGAATGATGACAAGAAAGTGAAGGCTCAAGAGCTACTGCCTGGAAACTGTGTATTGTTGCGCAATTTGGGACTGCATGGAAAGCATAAAATTGCTGATAGGTGGCATCATCTTCCACGCATAGTATTCAATAAACTGGATGAACTGCCTGTGTACAAAGTGTGCCCTGAGGACAACTCTAGGCTGTTAAAACCATGCACAGGAACCATTTACTACCTATTGGCCAAGTAATGATTGATGCCGATCAGTCAGATCCTGCCCCTTGAGGCCAGTAACTCATGCCGCTGTCAAAAAGTGACAGAGCCAACCTTCTCCAACAGTGCAACAACCCAGGCCTTCCCCTCTGCAGGTCAAGTCTGGTGATGACAGTCAGTCTGAATCTGACAGCAGTGAGTGCAATACTCCTTATTACCCTACTTATGAACCGAGTCAATTGTTTCAAGGCCACCCAACGTATAACTGTGGGGATGAAGCTGGGCCCTCAGGAGTGTCTAACCCCCTGGCTTCCTCCCTGGAACCAGTGCCCCCAGATAGTGTTGGCAAAGTACAGCGTCTGAGATGGTAGACTCACTGTGCTTGGTGGAATTGTTTGAAATACCCGAGGAGGAGCCTGATGTCAAAAACTGTCCTGGTGACATATTAGTAAATGATGATTATAATGAACTTAACGCTGTTGTCCTACATGACCAGAGTATTCAGTCTGCTGTAGAAAGTGTCAGCCAAGCACCTCAAGATACAAATGTGTTAGAATCTTCCTTGAATAACCCACCTGAACCTTTTACAGAGGGTAACCCTGTGCTGAATGTGGTGGACCCTGGGACTGATAGTGTTCCACTGCAGGAGTCTTTGCCCGGTGAAGAGGTACCCCTCTTGACCCAAGAAGAGACTAATGCTAGTGTGGATACTCCAGAGACTATACCTGTTCCCCCACAGAAGTCTGGAAGAGTTGTTAAACCAGTTATGCATCTTAGCTATGACTCCTATGGAAAACCAGTTGATTTTCCTCTGAATGTTGCCCATAAGAGAGTCTATATCCCCAGAGCTCACTTTCTAAACTGAGTCTTTCTGCCACTTCTAAGTTAATTGTTCATCCTTCAGAACATGGTACCCCTGCCCCATCTATTTATTTATTTATTTTTTTATTTAGCTTTTGTTGACCGGGCAAGTGCACTAGACAAATCCTGCCTATTTTCAGGCACGACCCGGGGGAGGGGGATACAGATGAATGCCAACTGACCTTGAACCAGATTAAGCTGTTGGTGGTATTTTCTAGCCCCAAGTTAGCTGACAGGGATGGGTCCCCATCTGTATTGTTTAACATGCAAGAAGTTGTAACTTGAATCAGTATAGTAGTTCTAATAATGTGTTAATCATAGTAGAATCAGTCTTACATGTATGAGAAATGCATAATTGTTGTCATTACAGATATAATACATGCCTGAAGTGTATTTAAAATGTATAGCAATGTGATAAGTTTACATTTGCTGATGCATCAATCATTATTTTGTCTAGTGAATTAATGTCACGTATATCTCATACAGAATATTGTCTTAGTATGCTACTGTTAAAGTGTAGACTTAACGCAGACACCAAACTTTTACAGGCAGGGAAGGGTGTAACCCCCCTATAAATGGGGGTTCCCAAAAGTCTTCCTTGGGTGTGCCTAGATGCCCACTGCTCGGTGGTGTTCTGTGTTCTAACCGGTTAAAAGTAATTGCATGCGAGTGCCTTATTAACCTCCATGCCTGTCTCTTTAAGAGCTGCCTATCTCATAGTGTATAATTGATCTGGATAGAGGCCGAGTGTTCCTAAGCTCAAGTCCCACCTGGGCTGCCAGATAATTGCTCCATTCTGCCATCGCTAATTGCACAGAGGGAGCTCTGTTAAGAACTGTAATTGTTTGCTGATTATCTGCTTTCTTAGTAATGATATAGTAGTTTGTCAAACCTGCCTTCTTTTCAGCATGGACTTTTCTGTTAATCACCACCATCTTGGTTCTGGACTGCCAGTATGCACCAATCAGTACTTTTGGAGGCCCTAAAATGGATCCTGCCCCCAGGAGTCTTGCAGAAGTGAATTTCTGTAGGAATTTTAGTTTTCTCCCTTTAGTGCCTAAATGGACCTGGAGGGGTAGCCCTTGCTGTGACAGACAGATGAATCAATGAATCAAATCACTGGATCACTGGGAAAGTCCCAATCTGCCTGAAGCAGTGAGTCTGTGTGAAGTAGGAGTTGAGAGTGAGAGGACCTCGAGAGAGATTCGAGCAGCTGCTCCTGTGTGGTGGATAGGGGGAGTCGGCTGGAAGGCTGTGACTGGCCTGCCTGCTTCCGTCTTCCTAAATGAAGAGAACTGAGAACCAGAATCGGACTCTATCCAAACTTGTGTCTTTCCACCTAATTGTGACTAATTTCACCTGAAGAGGGACCGAAGACTTGCTTTTGAGTGATCGGCCTGTCAGGACTTTCATCACAACATCACAGTGTACGGTTGGCGCAGAAAACCCTGTGTATTACAATCAGACTATCATACGAACTGTGGTACTTCCTTGTCTTTACTGTAAGTGTGCTGAATACGAATAGTGGGTTGTGATTTGGTTCCCCACTGCTTGCATGTGTCACGCTTTCTGGAAGCAGTATTCAGTAACTCTGACCAAACTGAATCCATTTCCTTCAGCCTGTCTGGGCCTCAACACAACAGCCCTGATTGCCACTCACGCTGCAGAGAACCACCCAAGAAGAGGTCTGCCTGAGGATTCGGCTCTCCCTGCTCAACATCAATGAACAGGAATGACATCACGGCGAATCGTGTGGGCCCTGCTTCTCTGGGCAAACCAGCACTTCATCCTGAGGTTTCCACTTCATCCCTTCTGCAACCTGGTCTGGGTATCATGAGTAAATCACAGGGTAGCTCCCTGCAACTACGTCCTCATGAAAGTGTGTCATCTGATTTAATTGTTTTGATTGATTGTCACAAACTGAGCCCTTTGGCTTCAGAATACAAATATTGGGTTAAAGTGCATGTTGTGTTTTCTTTTTCCTAAGGGCCCCAACAACAGCTGCAATGACGACCTACCCTGAGCAATGCTTCAGGCTAACCTGCAACTCCAACTGGGTATTCAGAGTGTGTGTAACTGTGATAGAGGGACTCTTAGAGGCATGCACGCTTAAATCTGATTTAAACAGTAATAGAAACAAGCACCAGATTATGCCCCTTCCTTGTTCATGCCCCCAAATAAATCAGATCTGAATCTTCTTGCACTTAAACTGTTTGTGGTGTACATCTGCACAGACAGCATTGAAATACTGTTTGCTGTTGTGGCAAATCTTGTTTTACAGGGGGTCTCCAGGGCCGAGCCAGCTGATCTAGCCCTGGTGGTAAGTGCAACAGGTGAAGGGTTAAATCTGTTGTCAGATGCTAATTGCAATTGTGTATCCAGGGAACCATTTAGGCCACTAGAGAGAAAAGATGGGGGTAACAGAGTCCCGGAGGACTGTACCCATGGCAGCCAAGCTACCATTGACCCTGTCCTTCGGGTGGAGGTACACATTCCTAGAACTCAGGCCCCTCATCCTGCTGTCAGTCACACATGCAGGGGTAGTATCCCTTGGGGTAGCACCACCTAGGGGTTACATCAAAACTGAGCACCCTGATTCTGGAGTTCTTCCACCTGGTCTACTTCTCTTGTAATTAAGTCGAAGAATTCTATCAAATTTGTTTGGCATGAGTGTCCTGATGTGAAGCCATGCTGCTTTGGGTCCAGTTGCCCACATGCTTTCAGGTAGTTAATTACCCTTTCCTGAAGTAATGTCTGCACTATTTTACCCACCACTGAGGTCATACTTACTGGGCAGAAGTTTCCTGCTACCTCCCTGCTACCACCAATGAACAGCGGCGCAACAGTGGCCCTTTTCCAGTCCTGTGGTACTATCCCCTGTTCCAGTGAACTGTTAGCCAGTTCAGCAAGTGGGGCAGCAAGTTCATCCCTAAGTTCTTATAGAACTCTTGGGTTTATTCTATCAGGGCCCACTGCCTTATCCATCCTTATTTTAGACAACTCTTCAAGGGTCCTTTCTTTCATAAAGGGAGATATGTCAGCTCCCCTGGTATGGAGTAGTTTCCTGCCTGGTGCTGGACCATACCAGTGTCTTCCTGTGTGAAGACCTAGCAGAAGAATTAATTGAGAACTTCTGCCTTGTCTTTGTCATTTTCTACCAGGTGTCCTTCCTTGTTTGCCAGCCGTGTTATTCCTCCTTTGCTCTTGCTTTTTTCTCTAATGTATTGATAATATGTTTTGTCCCTCCCTTTCACTTCTTGAGCCAGCTTTTCTATGGTCTGGGCCTTTGTCACCCTATCAGCTTTCCTGGCTTCCATGAGTTTCTATCTGTAGGCTTCTCTATCCTTTTCAGACTCGGTCATGGCATGAACATGTGGACATTGACTAGACAGTGTATTTGAATGCTAGTAACCAAATCATTGCATAGATTTCTTAACAACACAATGTGTTTTTTTAAATTAGCAATAATATTAATTAACTTTTTTTTGTCACTAGGAAAGACTATACAAAATCACAGTCTAAACAAATCTGTCTGTCTGATGTGAGGGAGAATGTACCAGTGCAGGCTGTCTGAATATCGTTATCATGCTCACATCATTTTTATATATACCTTAACAAAAATGGATTTTATGATTTGTATAAAAAAAAAATCACATAGTGCAGGAATATGAATTTTCCATGGATCATAGTATCCACACACCTATCCCCACCCAGTCCACTCAAATCATATCTGAACCCCACTTCCTTTTCCACCCTCTGTTGAAAATACCCACCTCCCACCCCCAGGCCCCCAAACCCCAGTGCCATTGTAAACATTAATAGATACCTCTAAAAAACTAACCAGTACCACATTGCTGAGATACAACCTCTTCAATTGGTATTAGGTAAATGCTTATAGTAAAATCTGATTGGCTGAGGACTCAGCCAATCAGCTTTACTTTAGGCAAAAATGTCACTCATTCATTCATTCATTCATTCATTCATTCATTCATTCATTCATTCATTCATTTAACAAGCCCTCAAGTATTGATTATAATGAACAAAGTATCTCAACCATGCATGAATTCACGTGGAAGGGGTAGAACAAGAAGAAGTATTAGCATTTATATAGCGCATTTCATACACATTGTATCCCAAAGCAGTTTACAAGCAATGCTAGACTGGTAGTGAAGTGACTGAACATGTAGTGGCAGCCATTTCACACATCAGCAGCCACACACAACCTTGGACAATTGCATGAACTGGTTTTCTGCGAATGGGAATATTGTCCAGGACACTGGAGAAATTCCCCTACTCTTGGTAGGGGGTGCTGTTGGCCCCAAATCCAAGATGAAGGTTCCAGAGGCTGCAGTGGATGCAACTTTGCAGCAGGCTGGGGAGATGTCCTCAAACCCAGCTGTTGTTCACCAGGAGGATGAAGAGGATTTACTGATGTCAGACTCAGTGGAGACTGAACTAATGGAGAATGCTATGGATTTTAAAAAAAATATGATGGAATTACCTGCAACTGTGACAACCATGGAGGCAGACATTGAGACTGTCACTGCACAGCTGGAAAGAGAACTGGATGAAAGGAGATAAGTCATTTTCCAGATGCTTGCAGAGGACAAGGAGCAGTATGGAAAAAGAAAAACTGCTCTGCTTATGAGAAAAATCCAGCCAAGCACTCAAAACTTATCTTTGAAGCATGAAAAGTTGAGCTGCGTTTTGCCTCCCTCAACTTCAACTGCCAGCATTAGTGAGACAATTTCAGACACTGTCAAGCGGTTGCCCTGTCAGAATCAAAGCCCACCAATATCAGTCAGTGAACAAATGCATACGGCTTTCGGGCTGACTGTGACCTGAGCTACTGCCACAGAATGGATGCCGGAGTCGGCTCTGGAAGGAGCCAGATGAAAACAGCTACCTGATAGCAAATGGATAGTATTGCTTCAACACAGGGACAGGAGTGGCCCTCAGAAATCACAAGACCCGACTATGATAACGTCCGAACCTCACAGGTAAAATGTAACTTGCTTGATGTTAATATTGCACCTAGTGCCAATCTGCAGAAAACTCCAGGCACAACAAGCTCTTTAACTGAAAATAATAATATTACTGTTTTGGTCAAGGTCTCTGATGCAGCACAGATCTTGGACATAAACCCCCAGACTGCTCCCTGTACAACAGATACAGGTACAGAACCAGTCTTAGAAGTATCACAGTCACAAAAGCCTTCAACAAGCAAGGCTAATAACCAGGTGCTTGATGCCGATTTTGTTTCTAGATACAGAGACATATACAGGCACACCACAACAAGACACCCCTTTTCAGGACACTGGCAGTGACAGTTTTCAACCTCACTCTGCAAATCCCCCTCCACACACACACACTTTAGGGGGTGGTAGCAGAACAGGATTAAGTTTTTCAGATTTGTTTAATAGATCTGATCCTGCTCCTTGACATAATACTGTAAGGCTTCATTATAAAGGGGACTTAGAACTACAGCCTGACAGCCTGTATGTGGGCGGAACACTCCTAAAGAATTTAATGAGCTTTTTGGCCTCTGAAATCTATGCCCTCATCCATATCCTGGGAGAGGATAACTTTGACATTATCTTCAGGTCCCGTCAATCACTCGATCATTTTTGGTGTAAATACAACCAAATGAAATTTTCCCCCTTATGGATCCCCTTTTTAGCTGTACCTATTATAAAACCCACCATCAGATTTATAACAGTCATGTTCTGGAATGAAGGGGTGCATGTGGGAGACATGCTGCATTGAATCCAGCAGAGATGTGAGATTTTAAGTGCTCCAGAAGCCATTATTGACATTGAGTTCCTCTGGGCAGGAAGATGGAGATTTAAAATGAAGTTACATAGCATTGAGGATGGAGTAGCGCACCTTCCAGACAGCTTCTTTCTGGGGAAATACTTGGGGGGGGGGTCTGTTTTTATGCAGACCAGCCAAAGGCCTGTTACAAGTGCAAGCCAGAACACACCTCTCCAATGTTTGTGATAAGTTAAGATGTGGTATCTGTGGCGAATCTGAACACATCAGCTCACAATGCATGAATCACAGTAAATGTAATCTGTGTGAGGAGCATGAGCACATGTTTCAGGACTGTGCTTGGGTGTCTCACAACAAATTTACAAAGATAAATCCTGACAATTTAATAGAAAGAGCACAACAAAAAGGGGAAAATCAAATACCAGAAAATGAAGATTTTTTTCTCAATTGAACCAGCTGGAAATGTTCCAGTTTCAGAATCTACCACCACAGTTGTTGAGGTTCCTGCCCAGAGCAGCACCCTGCAAGAACCAGCAGAAATGGACACCTCAGCTCCCACTGATAATACCTCCAAGGTATTATTATTTGAACCTGATTACTCCTTCCAGAGTATGGAGGAATGCATGACACCTCATATGCTCCCTTCACAAGAGCAGAAGTCTCTGTGGTAGAGCTCTAGGTGCCTAGTCACAGGCTTGAATAAACCAGAGATGGAAACTACCAACACCGTTTTATCTCTTGCTTCACAGGACTGAGGGGACTCAGAGTCAGTAGAAGTGAAATACTTAAGCAGTAAGACATGAGGGGGTGTGCATTAGACACATCTAACGCACAGCCAGGGGTGTAGTGAGGCACAAGGCCACAGGCTGAGTGCCATCAGCCCCTGGCCATGCATAAGATGTGTCTAATGCACACCCCCAGAGTGTCTTATTGCACTTATAAAATGGGACCCTGTATTTCATAAGTATTTAAAAACTCAAATCTACGTGTTCAAAAATGAAAAAAGTTAAATATTTGTCTGAATTATACATAAAATAGTCCCTCCGCCTACAATGAGCTTGTTGTATTTTTTTTAAACTTAGGAGGTTTGTTCCACTATTTATTTATTTATTTATTTATTTATTTAGCTTTTGTTGACCGGGTAAGTGCACTAGGCAAATCCTGCCTATTTTCAGGCACGACTCGGGGAAGGGGGATACAGATGAATGCCAACTGACCTTGAACCAGATTAAGCTGTTGGTGGTATTTTTAGTGAATGAGGGAAATTTGGCCAGGACACTGGGGAAATTCCCCTACTCTTTTTGATAAGTGCCATGGGATCTTTAACATCCACCTGAACTACCACCAATCCAGGCAGATGGGACCTCGGTTTAACGTCTCATCCGAAAGATGGCACCTCAGAAGTGCAGCACCCCTCTCATGCTGCACTACAGTGTCAGTATTGGGATATTAACCCAAGTGCCAGATGTGGCAACTGAACCCACAGCCCTCTGATCTCCCGGCCTAAGAGGCAAGTGTGCTACCTACTGAGCCACTGACACTGCTACACTATAGCCTCTGCAAGCTGTAGTTCTTAATGCTTCTGATTCCATTTCATTTTTTTCTTTAGGTTGTGTTAAAACACCCCACCCCCACCAAGACACAGACTATGTGTATTTATTTATTTATTTATTGATTTCCAAATATGGCCAGTTCCACATGAGTGTAAAAGAACAAAATGAGAAGAGATTTTTAGGAGGGACATAAAAAAATGCCAGCGGCAACAGAAGGAAGTAGAGAGTGGTGAAAGCCTCATGCTCAGTAGTGTCCAGCATGTGTCTGTTCTGCAACTTCTACTCCCCTGTATATGTAACCCATAAAAAGCAAACTGAGGAAGGGAGCGAGTGAGCAGTATTGTAAGCAGTGAAAGAGCAAGTCACAGGGAGCGGGGGGTGAGCGTGAACTGCCGCCCGCATCAGTTTTAAAAAAAAATACAGCGAGCATTACATCATGCTATGAGATGCTGGACCATCATCCTGCAGTCAAGGTATTATGGAAATAATCAGAGCAAAACTGATTTCATTTCTTCGGAGTTGGTATCTCAAGAGAATGGGGATGTGGAACCACATCAGGAAGAGCGTGAGCGTTCTGTCTAACTGTTCTGGCTGTTGACACTTCCGTGTGTTTTCATCTCTGTACATTTAAAAAAGATGCAGTTTTGATTTTATTATTTAATCACTAGATGCAGTGACTTCAGCATGAGTGAGAAGTGCCAGTTCCAGCCTTGACAGAGCGAAGAGACAAATCAGTAGTGGGAGCAGGCAAGCGAGTGCTGGACGGCAGTGAGAAGAGAGAGAGAGAGGGGAACATTACTAACAGTAAAAAAGGCTAAAAGCTTTTAAAAACAGTGCAGTAGGGAGAGTTCTTGTTGTTATACTCTTTGGAGTTTTTTGGCTCATATGCAGTTTACGGGTCCCGGGTTTTTTATTCATTTTAGGTGCACTGATTAGTTGTGTCTTATTACTCGCTAAGAGGAAACAAAAATGGCTGTATTTAAAACTGAATGTTCTATGTGGCGCATTAGTTTTCTTGTACTGAGTCTTGACTTTGGAGTACTTGCTTTTACCTGTGCATTAGACAGAGCGAATGCACAGGTAAGAACCAATCATGGAGCAGGAATTTCCCTACCAATTTTATAAGATGCCTTTTCTTCACACTCCATGGTTCTGGATGGAGAAGAATAGATGGAGGGAAATAAAAGGAAAAAGAAGAGAAAAAATAGCATTTGATTTAAGATGATTATTTATACATTAGCCTCTTTAAATGTCCACAGCTTGCCGAACAGCAGAAAGAGGTCAGCAGTATTTTCTTTGTTGCATGACCATTAACTAGACATAATATACTTACAAGAAACTTGGTTTACAACCCATTTTGTAGTTCAGCAAGCCAAGAGGCTATGGCAGTAGAGGCCCTCTTGCTGGTTCTTTGACTTAGATAAAGCTGATGGTTTAGTATTACTATTTTCAGGGTCTGGCTTTAAATTTCACATATTAATAGATCTTATTCCAGGCTGGGTCCTTATTGTAGATGGAATATGGAAAGAGGAACCAAGCAGATTTATTAATATATATTCGCACCCAACAGAAGGCCAATAGAGTACACTTTTTCACAAATCCAATCTAATTTGGCAATGGCAAAAAATGCTTACTTGGGTGGGGATTTCAACTGCACCCTGGATATAAAAGCTAGGAAGGATAGTGGTAAAGAAATTAATTGTGACTCAACAGCCCTCATAAATTGTATAGATACAGATGAATTGCAAGGTACTTCAAGAGCAGCATCACCTGCAATTAAATATACATTTTTAAAAATACTTTAAATTTAAAAATTGACTACATTTTCTTATCAAATAGACTCCAGATCTTATCCTCATCTGCTATCCCAATAGAATTTTCAGACCACTTATTGGTTAAGGCAAATGTCTCCTCAGACACTGGTGTAGCACTGACACAGTCTCAGTGGAAAATGAATATTAGTATTTTAGAGGATTCGATAGTAAAACTAAATAGTAAGTATTTATTAACTGCTAGGGTTTCTGTGCTATGTCTTTATGATGACCTGTTGCAATGGTTGCAGGAGACTAAAACAAATATTATGAAAAGGTTCCAAGAATGTGGTAAACATAAATCCAATGCCCAATTCCTGAACTACTTAAACCTCAGAAGACAACTCTACAGGCTAATGTCAAACACATTTATATGAATGCGAGCTAGCTGACCAGATTACTAAGGTAAAGGAGGACATGAGGGAAGTACAATACAACAGGTCTAGCTCACTGCAGGCAGAAATGAATGTCGGGACTGCTAAAACCCCTTACTCTGACCCATGTACAGCCTGCAAGGAAACACAGAATATGTCCAGAATGTTTAAGCTGCAGGATACTTATAGAAATGTTACACAATGTCTACCAGGCAATAGAGGAGCAACATTTAGAAACATTCACACAGACTCCATTTATCCAGGATGAGGATACAGATGAATATTTAGAGGATATACAATTACCACATATAGATCCTGATGACCTCCATAACCTTAGTGCACCTGTTACCCTCCTTCTCAGGAAATTTTAGAGGTAATGCAAACTATGAAACATGGCATCTCTCCTGACACAGATGGAATACCAAATTAATTTTATAAAGTATTTAATGATATCATATCGACATGTTTAACCAAAGTGTTTATTTATTTTACTAACAACCATATCCCGGAACACTTCTCTAAAGGCATAGTAATTCTTCTTACAAAAATCAGATGATTGCACCTTAATCCAGAATTGAAGGCCTATACCGTAAGTCTACTCAATTCAGATATTAAAATACTTACATTTATTCTGAAAAAAAAAATCCACGTAGTGGGTGCAACATTAATTCATCCTGCTCAGGCTTATATGATCTCAGAGAGAAGTATACAACAAAATGTATTCATCATAAGGGATATTTATAGATATTGTCAGAAGGAAATGATTACAGGATATCTGCTATTCCTAGACGAATGTAAAGCATTTGGCAAAACACAGCATGAATATCTTTACAAAGTACTTAATAAATATGAGATTCCCCTTCCCCATTATACACTGGATAAGGCTTTTATATGACTCAGCAACAATAGCTCCACTTATTTCAGGACTAGAAGGCAGAATATTACCAATCAGACTGGGAGTTAGACAAGGTTGTCTCCCCAGTCCTTTGCTCTATACCTTTGCTACAGTATAGACCCCTTTATCAGGAAACTAATTTTGAGGAGTGAAATTCAAGGTGTATCAGGGAAACAACATGGAGATACTGTAAACATTTTAGTATATGCTGATGATTTGTGTGTGACAGTAAAAACTGACCAGAGTGTTACACACCTGCTTGCCGAAATTGAGAATGTTTCAGTTATTTCAGGGTCATCTTTAAATTTGGGTAAATGTGTTGGTTTGCTACTCAGGTCTGGCGCACAATCAAGGCCAGCTATATAGGGTATAAGGCATAAGAATATCAGAAGACCCCATTAAAATACTAGGAATAAAATATGGTCTTGGAAATATGACACAGTTGAATTGGAAGAAGGCATTAACCTTCGAAGAGATGAAAGTGGCATGATAGTCAGATCAGAAGATGTCCAAACAGAAGAGAGTTTATATAATTAAACAATTCCTAATCCCTACCTTTTCATAAATTGTCACAGTTTCCCCTCTACCCACTAATCTGGAAACACAGATACTGAGTATTTTTTTTTCAACTATTAAGGGGGAGTAGGCTTAACCCTATAAAAAGGGAAATGATGTATCTCCGTCTTAAGAAAGGCTGAGTTAACATGGTTAATCCAATATTTTTTTTTCCACACTTTGTTTTTATCTAATACTATGAAGATAGCATTACAAACAACCCCTGTTTAGTTAAGTATTGGATTTGTATCATCTTGCAGACCTATCTGCTAAAATGGGAAAATACCTCCCCCCGCCAAAAAAATCAGAAATTATGGTACTACCAGATTATATTAAACCTACACTGCAAAAACTACATAAATGGAAAATACATAAACACATCATCAGAGATAAAACAAGGAAACAGCTCTATGAGCTAGTCCTAAGTACTAGAGGCCCTGAAGAGTTAGAGTTTAAATATTGTACTCCATCAAAGTCATATCTGGTTCTCAAATCACTGACAAATAGAAGAATCCCCCAGAAAATGTGGGATTTTTAGTGGTTGTGTATGTATGGCAGATTAAATGTAACGGGAAATAACAAACACAAAGCCATCAAGGAATGAGCCTGTCCTTTCTTTGAATGTTCTGTCCTGGTTGAAACCATAGAACATTTCTTATTGAATTGCTCTTTCTCATCCCCTCTTTGGGCTTATTTGGCCAGGAAGTGGCAACTTTCATGGCTAGAATATGCTACTTATGATTCTTTAGTCTTAAATGGTTGTGTGTTATTAGTGAAGAATTATCACAGTACCACATTAACTGTCTTTTTCACATGCTTAAAGTATTATCTGTGGCAAGCACAATGTCAATTTGTAATGCAGCAACAGAGGATGTCCTATGTAACTATTAGCAAGCTATGTGAAACTGCCTACAAGGAATTTTTTATGAACAATCTGAAAATGGACCTTAAATCAAAGGTTTTGTTATGGTGCAAGGGTCTTCTATTTTTCCAGAAATATTCCTGAGTTTTATATGCATATTACTTTTCTTAAGGTTTTTTTTCATTGGGGTATTCTGAGTATTTATTCCATTGTTTGGAAAGTTTTCTTTTGCTTCTGTCATTTATATTTTAATTCTTTAAGCAAATTTATCTCTGCAAAATGCTAAGTGCTTAATTAGAAACATATGTGTCCTGGGTTTTGTTTTATACTGTATGTTTTTTCAGTGCTTTTATACTGTTATTTGTTTTCAATAAAACTCCCTTACTCTTTGTGAAAAGTGCCTTGTGTTCTTTTACTTCCACCTGGACACCCACCAGGACAGCACCACAATGGGTAGATGGGATCTCAGTTTAAAATCTCATCTGAAGGACAGCACACCTGACAGTACAAACCCCCTCCCCAATACTGCACTCGCATGCCAGCACTTAGATATGAGCCCAATCCCATTTTGGGATCAGAACCCGTGTCCTTCTAGCCCAGAGCGAATGTGCTACCAACTGAGCCATGCTGACACATGGTAGTACCATGGAAACCAGATTACAATAGTGAACTATTATCACACACACAGCTGGAATGCCCATGTGAGTATGTTCACCCCCTCACACTCAGGATGGAGGAGTGTGCAGGCATACCCACATATGCAAAGGTCCCATGAACACATGCAAGGAAAGATATGACAGGGGTAAGGGTAAAAATGACACACTATGGTGGAAAACCGTAACTTTGCTGAACGATGTTAGTAGAAAATAAGACTCATTTAAACTGGAGGGCTACTGTGAGCCTAGGTGAATGATTAGCTGGCTCCCATGTTTTTTCTTTGGTCAGCACCCTGGAAACTCTGCTGAAGGACACAAACAGAAAGATCATTGACACTATGGCACCAGAAGGTACAGTGGGATACAATGGGTTTATCAGTGTCTCCATTCCTGACTGCTCAGTAATGTTCCATGAAATGATCAGCCAAATGTCTGTCAATGTCTCCATTGCAGATAGCTGCACATTTCCTGCAAGGAATACAAGATATCACATTAGCAGAAGAGCATGAGAACTCCTTGGTGATGTGAAAAACACCTGTAGGACCCAAAATTTCAGTGACACTAGAAATCAATTTTCAGGTATAACAGTGAGTTCTGTTGCATGCTTTGGTATCTGTTAGGGAGGAATTGTTATGAGTATGTAGGCTGCTTCATACCAGGAGATTCTGCAGGTTGGGTGGTGGGTGGTAGAAAGCAATAGATGGTTCTATAAAGGAAGCTTCAATAGAAGGGTCAGTTTGCAGAATAGAGAAGTTCTTAGTGATGATCCAGTGAAGAGAAGGTATACTGTGCTGGAAGGGAAGCACTAGTGGAATGCCTGGTTGTTGTTGTGTGACAGTATCTCTCCTATGAGGGTCAAGGTTACAGGGCATATTACTGACCTGGAAGAGTCCTCTGTCCACTGTACTTTTATTGTATCCCCTGCTAATAAAAAAACAATGCATTATTTTATCATGCTCAGAAAAATTATCATCTTCACTGCCTATTACCACGTTTTCTCTGAGAGCCTCTCCAATTTTTTCCCCATACAGATCCCTTCTTTCTCCTTACCACTGCACAAACTTTGCTTTTCTCTCTTTCAGATCATTCCTGAAGAAGATCTATGATTAAAATGTTGATTTTAACTCTATTTTCTATTTTCAGTGTGCATTTAATATTACCATTTTGTCTAGTCTTCTGAATTTTAAAACGAGGCTTACAAATACTTGTGTGACCTTGATATTTGTCAATTTACGTGATGTACTGTCTGCTGGCAATATGCACAATAATTTATTTAACATGTTATTTCATTGTGTTATTGTTATTGTGTAGTATATGTTTAATGTTGTTATATCTGGTCACCCATGAAAATGCACTTTATGCTCATTGATTCTCCAGATTTTAATTAAATGCATCAAATCAAATCAAGAAATTGAGAGAACTGAGGTCATGAAACAAATCTTGTAGGATAGTTGGGCTGGAAGGGACACCTTCCATCCAAGAGAGTGAAATGGTCACAGCTCCACATTTCTTTCTCAGCTGGTTGCATCTGAGTGCAGATCTGCAATGAAGAAATATGGGCACACACGCTTCTAGATAGACAAGTGTTTTTATACAAAGTATCATATGGTGTAACATACTTATTTAAAACCATGCAACTAAACATTCTGCTGTAAAACACTTGTTTCAATAAAGGGTTAAACAGTCTTTTTCAACATTTTTTCCTGTCTGTAGTCTCCTACCCCTTAGTCAGTTTATTTCTGTGTAGCCTTAGCTACTACTCACTTACAAGTCCAGGTGCTCGAGGCTCGCTCCAAGTGTTCATTTAGACACACCTTAATGGTCTCCTGCAGAACTTTATCTTTGGGTAACATAAGGCTCACTGCAAGTGGATCGACGACGGGTCATCAACAAAATATTTGTCGAACAACCCGGCAGCAAAACTGGCAGGTCAACTGCATTTTGCAATCAGCTCACAGTTTTCAAATGACACAAGTGTTTTCTACGGGGGCTTTGCCCCGAACCTCCTACACGGGTGGCTATGCCCCTGCAGTCCCCAACTTAGGATTTTCAACTCCAAGTTGGAGCTGATTCGAGGGGGGGTGCAGAATCCCCGACAGACAGTGCCAGGTTCCAGTGGGTTCCCTACAGCAATATGGCACTGTTGTTGCTGTAGTGGACTCCGCTATCAAAATGTCAATGTCGGGGGGTGTATACCACTGCGAATCAAGGCTGATGATGGAGTAAAGTTATTTCTTTTTTTTTAAATTAAAACTTCTTTATTAGTTTAAATTATACAGTTAGAACAGAAAGCATCATAAGCAAAACATGACATGTTCAAGTAATTAAACACTCAGTAGTACAATTATACCTTACTCCCACACCTTCTTCCCCATCCCTACAGACACCACTAGTAACATAGCACCTCTACTGAGGTCTACTACCTCTCTTTAAAAAATCATCCAGGATATATCTTCCAGATATTAAGGGATCAACAGCGTGTATACTCAAGGCTTCTTATACACGTCTTCCAAGAAATTTACCTCAGTAGCAAGGCCTCTAATTTATTCCACCTCTTATCATATATTTGCTGGCTATTCCTAAGACTAGCTATAGATTTTTCCATTCTCATACTGTATAATACTTCTTTTAGCCATTCAGGATATGATATTTCATTTTGGTCAAGCCAGTGACATAGAACCAATCGCTTAACTACAGAGAAGATTAAGGAAATATGAAATCTTCTTTCCCTGATAGGGATTAACGAAAGGGTTCCTACCACACAGATTTCAGGAGAAAAATATTCCTTTAATCCCAATAAAGGGTCCATGGCATTCTTAATATTCTCACGTAGTTGGGTAACCTTATTGCACTCCCATAAAATGTGAAACAGAGAACCCTCTGCAGCAGCACATCTTGTACATATTGCAGTGGGAAGTTTCTTCATCTTATGCAAATGCATTGAAGTGAAGTAAATATTGTGAAGAATATAAAATTGGGTAAGGTGAAACCTGTCATTGGTATTATATTGGTAAAGATCTAACCAGATGCAGTCCCACTCCTTGGACATTGTGGGCAGCGTCTTATCCCAGTAATGAGAATTCCCAGTTATCTTAGGATAAATATGTGGAAATCAAAAGGTTACTAATTGCGACACCGAGTGGGGCTTCCATGCAAGGGATTGCATGTGGCAGAGAAACTCCCTCTGGTCAATTCCTCAATATATAGTACCAAACCATTTTACCAGCATGTGGTGGACCTGATATATTCTGAAAATGTATACTTCTGGGAGCCCCAATACTTGCAACAGAGCTGGGCTTTCCAGTATTTCTCCTTCCAATAATAAATCAACGACCCATTTCCCTATTAATTCTGGTGCACGAAGGGTATTCCCTTGAAGTTTAAAATTTGTATTTAGGCATATCGGTTGAGAGACATCATATCCATTTTTATATTTCATAGATCTACAAAGTTGTGCATGCACTTTAAGATCAGTGCCTATAACCGTGTTTTTCAGCTTCCTTGGGAGCTTATTCAAAGCGAGGAAGTATAGGGCTTCTGGGGAGATCCCAAATGATGCAATCAAGTTCCTCGCTATCTGCAACCAAATGGGTACATATGCCGATGAATTTGAGGATGCAGGGCCCTCAACCCAGCTAGCATATTTTAAGATGTGGCTAGCTAAGTAATATAGATAAAAATTAGGTAGTTTAAGCCCCCTAAGTGTTTGGGAGCACTAAGCTTGATGTGTGACCTACGTGGGCTCTTTTTCCTCCAAAGAAAGTGAGATATAAGTGCATGGAGTATTTTAAACCATGTAGGTGGAATATAAAGATTATATAAAGATTAACCATGTGCATAGGATAAAATATGCGGGGAAGAATGTTCATTTTAATAACGCTAATTCGAGCTTGCAAAGACATAGGAAGGATAGTTCATCTGTCTAGATCCTTCGTGATATCAGCCACTGTATTATCTAAATTAAGCTTCTGCCTCAAGGATTGAATCTGAGTAAGAATTACTCCAAGATAGGTGAGCTTTATTGCCCACTCCAAACCCAGAGGCATCTAGCTTGTAGGGGAGAGATGGCTGTTTAAACGCATGAGAATGGTTTTACCCAGATTTAATTTATAGTTAGAGTATCTACCAAACTGAGAAATAATACGGAGAGCTTCTGGTATTGAGGTAATAGGCTGGGCAACAAAATATCATTAGCATAGGCTGAGATTTTAACCTCTAATGGGCCTAATGAAATACCTTGAATGTACGGAGAATCATTTAGGAGTCTAAGTAATGGCTCTAGATAGATATTAAATAAAAGAGGAGAGGGGGGGCACCTTTGTCGGGTACCTGAATGCAAGGCAAACCCTTTAGAGAGTACTCCATTACAGTACACCTTAGCACTTGGATTGGTATACAAAATTTCTATCCAGTTAATAAACCTTCCAGGAAAGCCAAATCTCTCCATTGCCAAAAAAAGAAAGTCCCAATTCACCTGATCAAAAGCTTTCTCTGCATCCAGGGACACCAAAGCCATAAGGTCAGAAGAGTCCCTGGTTACAGAGAAAATATGTTTCAATTTGCGCAGGTGATCTACAGAGGATCTACCCTCATGAATCCAACTTGTTCAGGCCCTATAAGCCCATCCCACACTCGCATGATCCTGCAAGCTAAAATTTTAGCCAGGATTTTCATGTCACTGTTCATAAGGGATATGGGACGATAATTGGCTACTTTATCTGTGGGCCTATTAGGTTTCTGTAAGACAATTATAAGAGCCATCAACAAGGAAGGATTGGATAACCTTTTTCACACAGATAGGAGAACACTTGGGCTAAGATGGGAACCAGCTCATCGCTGAGGGACTTATAGAGATCAGCTGGGAATCCGTCTGGACCTGGAGATTTATTTACTGTTAAGGACTGGATAGCCTCTGATATTTCTGTTTTGGGTTATTGGGAGCATTAGATATTGTTGTTGTTCAGGAGACAACTGCGGGAGTGGGATGGTTCTTAGATATTGTTGAGTGTCTACTTTCAAGGGTATGTTGAAGGGAGGGCTATATAATTGCGAGTAAAAATTATTGAATTCCTGGGCAATCTCCATTGGATTAATCTTAAGGGAACCATCTGTATGGGATACAATAGCCTTAACTAAGTGGGAGGACTCTTGTGCTCTGAGCCGGAAAGCCAGCAAATGCCCAGCTTTATCTCCTTGGTCATCATATGTGGATTGTATTTTTAGCAGTGTAAATTCAGATTTTTCTCTTAGCAAATCCGCATATTGATGTCTTCGTTTAGCAAGCTCAACCTGTTCACCTTCTGTACTCTGTAAGGTTGGACTACGTTCTAATACTGCAATCTGAGACAACAGAGTTCGAAGAGAAACTTCTCTCTTCTTTTTCCGAGTGGAGGCAATCCTAATACATTCTCCTCTTAGTACACATTTAAGGACCCCCAAATTTTATCTACATCAGGAATAGAGCCTATGTTCTCTTGCCAGAAATTCTTAATTAGCAACTGTAGTTTCTCTAGGATCCAGGAAACCCTGAGCAGTTGCATGTTTAGTTTCCATATTTTATCACCTCTAGCATTTAAACAGGGATTATATTGGAGTCAGACTGGAGAGTGATCCGATAGTACCCTGGATGTTATCCCGGTACCAGAAATATTTGGAAGGACCTCAGTACTAACTAGGAAATAGTCAATCCAGGAGGATGACTTATGGGCAGGGGAATAATATGTATATTTATGGCTTGAGGGGTGAAAAACTCTCCATGGGTCACAGAGACCCCCCATAGCTAGGAGTTCCTGTAATGCACTTTGTGTAGCAGAAGTCTTAGTGGCCTTCCTATTTGACCTATCTAGGTCAGAGGTAATAGTAAAATTCCAGTCTCCAGCTACAATTAAAGGAAGGTGTACAAATGGAGAAAGGGTATTTATTAAGCTAGTAAAAAACTTGGGTGTCGGGACATTGGGCCCATAAACACAACCCATGAGTAATTCTATTTGGTCCAAAGTACCATGCAGGAAGAGATATCTGCCTTCAGGATCCTCAATAGCCTGACGCAGCTGGAAATTTATTCCCCTGAAAAAGAGGATAGCTACCCCACATTTATTAGTAGAGTTTCCTGCCCCATAACTCTGCCCTACCCATTGACGTCGAAACAGGAGATTCTCCGAGGCCAAGAGATGTGTTTCTTGAAGAAAAGCAATTTGACATTGTAATACCTGCAAGTTTCTTAATATCTGGAATCGCTTACTATTATTCCGTGCCCCTTTAACATTCCATGATATACATTTCATATTATTTTGCTACTTTAGGGGTCATCCTCAAGCATCGTGAGACTCTGTACAGCAATTCAGTCTTATATAGTGGTGTCTGACCCATCCCGCCTCCTCATCTACCTCCCTTAACAAAAATTCTCATAACAATATTTCTCCCTTCTACCCCCAAAATACTTCTTCTATATCTGGTCTCCATCACCAGACTATTATGCAGTCTTGGGCCGCAACAGTCTAGATCCGTCCCGAACATTAGTTAACTCTCCTCCCTGCCCCACCCCTCTTCCAGATAAAGAACCACCATTTCTATAATAAATTCCCTCCAGCTTAAATAATCTATTGTAACTACCCATTTGGGTTATATTAATCAGGTTATTTTCATGCATTCAAGGCATGTTAAAGCAAAAGAACCCCCACATCCCATCCCTGACTATAGTGGACATTATTTCCATGCCACTATTTGCAAAGGAATTAACCAAATATAAAGTACGTTCTTGAAATTCCTAGTAATGTTATTAGAGTTTCTGCACAAGGAAAATAATCAATGCAGTGGTCATTGCTAGTATATGGACATTTAATGTTTCCCAGTCTTTGTCTACGATAACATATAATAGCATAAAAGTTAAAGATCACAAACTCTGCAACAGTCTTCAACAAGCTAAATTCCTACTGCCTACATAATCAGTGATGGAACTTGGTGTAGTAGCCTAGTCTATTTATAAACTCAAAAGGTTTCCACTTATATAGCCAGACTCCCCCCCCCCCCCCCCCCCATTGAACAATCCTAAACAAATATATAACACTTTGTAATTATGATCGTAATTACAGCAGGGTTGAGTCCAAATTAAATCAGGTCATTGAAAGTCCCCTTATTTGCAGTTGCACATAACAAAACAAGTGCTGCAATGGACATTTCCAGGGAACATAAGCATATTACTGTCCACCCCTCGTATTCATAAGCCAGTGATTCATTTAAATGCTTTAGCCTATTCAAGTAAGTTGCCTTCTATGGAAAACACCTTTTAGGGCTGTCAAAGCAAAGCATCAGGCATACTATTTAAAAGTCTACATTCCCTGTAGATCTCTGATGCGTATTCGCCATGTAGGGAGTACTCATTTAGGTGCAGATGTAACACTTGTGGCTTCCTGCATTGATTTGCCGTACCCCCGCCTTAAACTAAAAGTCTCCACAACTGAGGCCGTTAAGCTGTATATCAATATAGTGCAGTCCTTAAGATAGCGCCACTGATCAAGACATTGCTTTGCTTCTTAGTATCCTTAGTATTGATGGATACGTGCAACACCTAGCGTATTGCATTTAAACTATTTATCTCATTGGTGCAGAGAGATGAGGTTGCCAGACTGCTATGCAGTTTCGGGCATGATGTGTGAGATGTATCCTCTCTGTGAAGACCCAGCATGTACTTGCAGTGTAGGAGTAGTGATTTCTATGTAGGTGCTGTGGAACATTCGCGGCTTAGTGTAGTAAACTGTTGCACACCATGCATTATTTGGGGGGTCTCCAAGTATGAAGCAGTTAATCTGAAAATCTAGCATAGTTAAGATAGAATGATAAAACCAAGACAGCAGCTCATCGTATGCTGCATTCATATCCTCGGGCTCCTCGGTCCAGAAAATTGAAGTCCCTCACTCATCAGCCATTGCCTTCACTTGAAAAGATCTGGCTATAGATCTTTCAGGCCACTCGTAACTTGGTCTGCAGCTTCAAAGTTCTGCCAGTTATCATGATAAAGCACTTGAAGTATAGCAGGGTATTTCATTTTGAAGCAAATCCCTGCTGCAATGAGCTTGGACACTGATGGGTGAAACTCAGTCCTCTTTTGCCGTACAGATTTTGGTAAGTCCTGAGCTATTCTGATCCTCCAGTTTTCCCACAATAATTCTTTAACTTCTCGGGTTTTGGAGAGAATATGTTGCTTATCTCAGAAGTTTAACAGGTGGAAAATTATGGGTCATGGAGGAGATCTGGATGGCGGTACGGGTCTCAAGGACCTGTGGGCTCGTTCGACTATATATTCCAGGCCATTGAGGGAGGGGTCCAGCCTGTTTATCGCACAATTTTTGTACAAATAGAATAGGCGAGAACCCCTCTTCTCCTTCGGGGGACTCAGAATCAACAAGTTATTTCACCTTGACCTCTCTTCAAGGTCTTCCATTTTTGTCTCCATGTTTTTAATGCGATGCCGATGTTGAGCTAGTTCAGGATCAGTCCTCGCTCTCCAGTCATCCAGGGAAGAGATGCGGCTCTCGTTATCTGAAGTTCGCTGGGCTAGCAGTACCATTGAGGAGGTAATACTTTGGATTGAGGTAGCTAAGGAGTCGAGGGTGTCTTTTAAAGGGGAGATTCCTTCCAAAAACATTTCCTCCGTTAGTGCGGCCTGGAGACTTGCGTCAGTGTGCGCCCCTGCAGGGGATGCCTTTGTGCACTTCGCTGATTTATCTCGAGTCGGGGTGGTTGGCAGAATGTGTCTAGATAAATAGTCATGCATTTCGGATTCCATTCCCTTCAATTCTTGGCTCCACAGGGATCTGGGTGGTCTTTTGAAGATAGAGTATGCCAGTTTTAGGTTTTAAAAGATCGAAAATGTCCCCAAAATCTGTTTACTGAGAGGTGGAGCAGGAGCAGGAGAAAAATACGTCTGTTCACATGGCCATCACGGGCCTCTCGAGTAAAGTTATTTCATTTTTGGCATTCTTACTCAGGTCCCCTTCATGCATTATCTTCATACCACCATGAGTCATTGAGCCAACTGCTGCTTATGTTTCAGAACATTCATTGGAGATCCGTACTCAGGTGCAATCAGTTGAAACTGATGGCCTTGCACGGAGCACCTAGCTGTTAACATGTAGCCCTGTAACTCTTGCAATACAGTTTTTGAGCTCCACATTTCTCTCATACGGGAAATTATCAATTAATATATAAATAATCACACAATGAACACTTCATTGTAGACACAGGATAATGATATTAGTGTGGATCCTGTTTACAAAAGAGCACATTAACTATTACTCATTTTTATTTTTTTATATATTATTGGTTGATGTTTGTTTCTGTTTTCTTTTTTCTGTTCACACTGTGCTTATGTGCTCCTTCAATGGCCTGGAGTTCAGTGAATACATCTAATATGGAAAGGAAAAACAAATACAGGAGCAGGATCAGTGGAGGGATCCCTCTCCTCTGTCCTGCTCCTAAATACACAGCCCTGGTCCCTCCCCAAGGGTCCTGGGCCAGCCCTTACATCAGCAGCCTTTGCCCTGGTTGGGCTGATGCAGTGCAGTGCAGGACTACTAATCATCTAGGGCTCTGCTAGCCCAGTCCGTTCCCTGTGTGGGCCGTGTGCAAAGGCACCCCCCCCCCCGATGTGAGAACGTGGTGTCATTGCCCAAATGGACCTACATTATAAATAAAGACACCACATTTTATTTGGCAGAAAAAGGCTGCAGCTTTACTTAAAATCAAATTGTTTTATTTTCACACAATAAAAAACTTGAAAGTATATATATATATATATACATACATACATACACAGTTATTAATACAGTTATTGTGCATGATGCAAAAGATCCCTGGTGCAGCAAATTCAACCAGCATGTGTTCTCTGATATTGCAACTTCTTCTTCCAATGGGGGAACTCTGTCCTTTGAGTCAGGCCATGCCTCTCCCTCAGACAGTTCCCCCTCCCCCATTTATTGTACTTGGAGAATCCTCATGACCTTTGTATGAGGCTGGTGCCCGCCCAGGGCCACCTTCCCCGCCTGCAGGTCATGCACCCTTGACATTCCATTCCATGTTTAGTGGGTGACCGCTTGCCTTTTCTTGAGGCGTTCCCATGCCAGGGTCATGCCACTGGGCCATGTGTCACCCAATGCAACCACAGCTTAACTACACCCTTTATCCTATCCAGCCATGAATTTATGTCACTCCAACGTGTTAACACATTTCTCCCCTAATGCCCCCGGGGTCTTACCTGCTTTTTGTCACATCACAAAACTCCTGCACTACCTGAATAACCTGAATATTTGGCACCTGTGAAAAGAAAGTCATCTAAATAATGAATAACCGAGGTGTTGCCTGTGAAAACCTTGGTTGCCCACTCCAAAAATGTGGAAAATACCTCAAATGCAGCGCAGCTGAGAAAGCATCCCATAGGCTTTGTCATGTCATAGTACCACTGACCCCAGAACATAAAACCAAGTAGCTCATAGTCTTTTGGTTGGACTGGGAGATGGAGGAAAGATGACGTTATGTCACTCTTTGCCATCAGAGTGCCCGGTCCTAAACCCCAAACCAGGCTGCATCAACTGACGCATACTTGACAGAGCAGTCCTCAGGCGTAATGTGATTTTTTACTGACTCTCCTTTTGGGTAAGAAAGGTGATGAACCAGGCGATAATCCTCAGGGGTCTTTTTGGGGAAATGCTCTAGTGGGGAGACCCGAAGTGTTGGGAGGGGTGGTCTATCAAAAGGACCAGCCACCCATCCAGCATTAACTTCTTTTTCTATCTTGACTGCTAATATGTCAGGCATTGCAATTGCTGACTTGAGGTTGTAGGCAGATGTGGGGATATGGGGGCCTCTGTAAGGGATCTCAAAACCAATACTAAAACCAGCTTGTAAAAATGTTGCTGCTTGTTGATCAAGGTACTTGGAAAACCATAGCTGTATTCATTTTAGGTCGACTGGGGTGTTAGCCAGTTGACACAGCACTTGATTTTGACTTGTCCCCCGTGGTATGAAAGGACCCTGAGCTGCCAGCAGAGATTCCATTGCAGTCTGTGACCTGGTGCCCCCACCACAGTTTTTGCAGATATGCCTGAATTTACAATAACTCTGAAAACTCTTCCCTTTATTGTAATCGTAGCAAGCTTTTTTGTCCCCTTTCTTATCCTCCTTCCTGTCCCCAAAATTGGGACATGTAATCACGTGCCTGCTGTCAGTGCATGTAAGAGAGCTGGGTCTCCCCCTAATCATGTATCTTGCCCATAAGACTAGATGCATGTTTTCCAATTTCAGACTAGGTTGATGAGCCAATTTCAGATGGAACTGCTCATCATATTTAAGGCACACATAACTATCAAAAGATAAATGGGCAAATTTTATTGTATCCCTGTGTTTTAGCAGGGGTAACAGCTTGTACAGGTACTTCATCCCTTAAACTGACATAAATATATCAAATGCAGCTGTCCAGTTTTCAAATGTAAAGGGTACTTTGGGCCACCGCAGCCTTTCCCTTTTACCCTTCTTGTCACTCTCATCTTCAGGGAGTTCCCTGTGTAAGAGGGAGAACATATCTATGTATTCCCCCTTCCAAATTTTTTCCTATACATTGTCTGACAGATGATCCCACAACAGGTCCTGCAGCCTGGTGTATGCCCATTTAGGCTCTCTTGGTGTTGGGACCATGGATGCAGGTAATGTTACACACCCTGGAGTCGGAACAAGCCCCTTGCCGGCCAGATCCCCCATTGGAGGAACAACTACCTTCCCAGCTGCCTGATCAGGTTCTGTCATACCTGTGTTTTCTTTAGGTGGGAGTGAAGCAGTGTTACCTGTTCCCCCTGCTGCATTGCTGCCCATGGCAGGGAGAGCATTACCGGTCCAGACCTGAGTTGCTGCATCCCCTGAGACTGCACTGTTCCCCTCAACCACCCATGTCACAACTGATGGCTGACTTGCTGCGGGCAGTGTGGATGGGTGAACAGTCAGCTGTGATTCTGAGACCACCCCAATCCCTGTGATTGACCCAAACACTGTGGAACTGGTACACCTGTTCCTAACTAGTGGGTGGGAGGGGTGCCCCACCAGCCTCAGTGGTTCTGAGCAGCAAGACCACCCATTCTTCCTGGAAATGTTGGTTACAAGGGGGGGCCATTGCATCCATAATGGCCCCCATGAAAAGGACGGCCACTGTGGCATGTGGGGCCCCCTCTCCATGTTCTTGTGACCTGAATTCTGACCTTCACCAGCCTCTGAATCCCTTGGTCATGAGTGTAAATTGATCGTCCCCCATGTGCGGACATGAGAGCCATACTCTTGCTGTGGCTGTGACTCCCTGCTGTGTGTTGGTAACCACTCTCTGCTACGGTCAACATCGGTTGGACCAGTGAGTGAGGGTGTCGCTTCCTTTGGTGGGGCCGTCGGCCACCCAGCCGCCAATTCACGAAGTCCCAGTCATACTGTATATGACAGGGGTCTTGACCATTGGCCTGAAAGGAGTGCCTGTGGGATGGGCTGGAGGGGGTGAGTAATTGCTAGCCTTCCCCAGCCCTCCTTCAACTCTCCTGTTCTCAAACCGAGTCTGTACCACCTCACCCTCATCCTGCTCAGGGTCTGAATCTAACCCTTGTCTTTCCATAATAGACCTCCATGTCTGCTTCTGCTGAGATTCAACTTCTATGACCGAGGTATTATCCCCATCTATATACTCTTCCCCATCTGATAGCTCCTTCACCTCTGAGGTGGGTAGCAACCCCACTGAATGAAAGACCTCATACTCACCAGAGGGCTTCTGTCTGCCTTGCTCATCATGCCTCAAATCCTCCTGTCCAGCAGATGTCTGCTGTGGGTCAATCGTTGTTGTTGCAGTTCCTTCTTGATTGATGCTTCGCCATTTTTTTCCCCTTACCTTGTCCTTTATTCCTCCCTTTAGGCTCCTGAGCTACAGACTACAAAAGGTGGGTAGATGGCTGTCTCTGCCTTGCAGGATGCCTGTCTGACACCACCCCTTGTCAGCCAGGTGAGATCCCACTGCTAGTTTCAAGCCCTGCTTCTGTGTGCCATATGTTGCCACTGAACTGCAGAATTGTATCCAGCTTGGCCACAGCCTTCAACCAATTAGGACCCCCAAGTTCCTTCATTCACTAAAAGGCATCAATGAAGGCCCTGTTTGGACCCTCAGACTGCCATGATCTCATCCCAGGTGTTGCCTGGAACTCCAGTTCATGATGCATCCTCTTGGCTGCCATTAGGGGTTTAGGATTGGGGACAAGGTAATGCCAGATGAAGATCAATACTTAAGCTAAGGGAAGAGATAAAAAGCATGAGAACCTCATAGATTGTGAAAATAACAGTACCCTGAATGTCCTATCCTGCTGGAAGACCCCTGACCCTGTAGAGATATTCCCTGCCCACTGAATATAGATCTTCGGTCCACAGACCACCACCTACCACCTGCTGAGTAGCCCCATCTTCCCACCAGTGCCAGAAGTTGGCAGAGACCACCTACCTGTAGAGGAAAACACACACGCACAAAAAATATATACATGTATATATATATATATATATATATATATATTATACCTGCACGGTAGTGCAGGTATAGTTAGGGTTGCAAGGCCACTTCTGTGTTAAACTTAAAATTTTGAACGTTAATGACCTTGCAACCATTACTCTGATTTGCCTGACTGTTTGCAAGCTCAGTGTGGTACTATAGGTCTCTGCATCTGGAAAGTTTTGTTCTGATTAGAATTACGCTTTCTGAGATGTGGAGCATCAAAAAGTGTGAAAAATCCTCACTTTTTCGCATTTTTTCATTGTCCGTGTTTTCCGTGCGGTGTAGCCATTTGGTGTGAAATTGTGTTGGGTAGATGTAGACTGGGTCAAAGGGGTACCTTTTGAAGATTTGGTAAAAAAATATTAATCCCCAAAAGTTATGCCATTTTTTTCATGTCCCATTATAGTCAATGGAAAATTTATATGAGCGACTCAAAAACTTTCATGGCAATATTTTTTTCGTTTGTGCTCTCAGAAAATTTGTTCATGCTGCAGCCATTTTGTTTTCAGTTAGCAAGAGACAAAAATTGGTAAAACTCAAAAAATACTTCCCCTTTTTAAATACTATCACTTGTGTGTACCTAATCAGGCGATGAGGAACACATCCCTGACATCAGTTTTTGTCAATATGGTCTAAAAATTTGTGTTTTGATTTTTGATCGAGCTTCCAAAATTTTGGTCTTGCAAATATAATTTTCATGTGTGACAATATTCTCAGGAAGCACAAAAACAATCGCACAAACAATTTTTGATGCGCGACATCACATTAAAATGAATAGGGGTGCAGTAAAATGTTTAGCGTTTCCTTGCAACAATTTACAGGGTAAGAAGCTGTTGACTCATAGTTCTGCCTTTTGATTGTTTGGTGAAAAAAATATTGAGTGGTTCCATAGTAATAGCATTTTGAAAATTGAGGAATGTCCCCTAGGATAACATTGCGGCACTCATAGCATCTTCAAATGCCCGTATCTCGAAAATGGTTTGAGATATAGATTTTGCGTCACCAAAATTATTAGTGCTCCTGTGGTTGAAAAGCCATGAATATCATGAATTTTGAATTTGTTTTCTACCTTTTACGGTTACTGAGACATTTGGAAATTAGTATTCCAATTGCTTATTTTCATGTCAGTAGGCCAGTATTATGCATTCAGAGTTAGCAGTCACAGTGCTTCTCAGTGTTTGGTCTCATAAATGGTGCAAGATATGTATTCAGTCAATATTTATGTTGCGTGGACGTCTTGCTATCATGATTACAATGACACTTGAATTTTATTTCTAGCTGCTACAGTTCCCTAGATATTGGCAAATTAGTGTTACAAGGGTTCTTTGCCTTATAAGGCTGCTGTATTGTTCAGTAGTTATGTGTAAGTGGGAGCCAGGACCTGGAGAAACTGCGCTCCCACAGATGCATATCATTATGCACAAATGGGCAGCTTGGTGGAAGGACAGGGGCCCAAAGGGCCCCGCGCTCCCACCAACACATACCATTTACTATTTATTTTATACTTTTCCAAAAAATAAGGAAATTCTTTGCAAAAAACTTCATTAATGCATCAGTTAGGGTTGTTTCCACAGTGATAAAAGTGTGGAAATTCATTGCTAGGGTTACCACTCCAACACCCCACCCCAACACCCACATCCTCCATACACCAAGAGATGTCTGGGTGTGCCATGGGGTCCTAACTCTCACTCCATTCTCCTATACTGTAGCATATAAGCTTGCTTACACATGGAATGGGATGAGAGTTGGGCCTGATGACCCCATGGCACACCCTGACGTCTGTTGCTGTGTGGAGGATGGGGGCGTGGGGATGGGGTGTTAGGATGGTAACCCTAATTGAATTTGGCCATTTTGTCACTGTGGAAACAACCCTAACTGATGCATTAACAAAGTTTTTTGCAAAGAATATATATATATATATATATATATATATATATATATATATATATACACATGTACATATACATATACATATACATATACATATACATAATAGTCAGTCACAAATATGTGAATGAATGACTTCATTCACATATTTGTGACTGACTATTACAGTACACACTGCAAGCCCATTGGTCCACATTGTGTACCAATGGGCTTACTGCTGCTACTGCAAGCTGCCATTCGTTGGGTAGACGGGCGGTAAGCGGTGGGATTGCAGCTGCCTGCCAATGACGGGGGGGTTGCTGGGTGGGTGGTGGTCCTGTGTGGGTGGGAGGGTGAAGGGGTGCCACTGGACCAACAGGGAAATATTTACAATGCTGATACTGGTGATCACGGATACGGGTGGGGTGGGAGTACCACTAGTCTACCAGGGAATGGTAAATATTCTTTTATGGGTGTCACAGCTACGGGCAGGGTGGGGGGTGCTACTAGACTACCAGGGAGGGTTTAGATATGTATTTAATGGTGATCAGAGCATCAGGAGGGAGGGGGTGCCACTAGACTACCAGGGAGGGTTTAGATCTTTATTGAATGGTGATTGGAGCATCGGGAGGGAGGGGAGTGCCACTAGAGTACCAGGGAATGATTAATGTTTAGTTTACAGTGATTGCTGCTATGGGGAGGGAGGTGGATGCCACAAGACTATGAGGGAGTTCTGTGGGTGCTTGTAGACAGTGTTCTGGGGGGGTGCCACCCATGGCTGGTGGCCACTGTATTGTGCCCTGCACTACAGTGGACTGCCTGTGGGTGGCCACCATTTGAGATATTTTTTGCAGGTTCAACTTTGAGTTCAGGTATGTGGCTCATCCCAGGGTTGTGCAGGCATATGCACCACACATCTCTGGCTGAATATTGGGATGTGCTGCATATGCATGGGCGCACCCCGGCACATAGGGGACTTGTGCTGCTCAAGTCCCTCCTCTGAATATTGCCCCATGGCAAATTTCTGGGGTTGTGCTGATGCAACTCAGTTGAGACAGGCACAACCCCTTTGAATATATGTCCCTCAATGTGCACTTGTCACTTTCTTATATCCTTTTACAACCTTTTTTTATCAAAACATTTTTATTAACTGCTTTATTCACTGTTTTTGCATCTTTGCATTGTTATATTTTGTCAACTCTTATTTATTTTCACACTATCACTTTAAATCTTTGTCTTTACTACATGCTGCACTTCCACCTCTTGCCAGTCTTGAGAAAGTGCTTCTTGCGCAAAAACTTTCAACTGGATACAGGACTGTTTGTGCGAGGAGAGGTCGGCCACCAGGCTGGTGGCAGCCTGACATGTTTTTTTTCTTTTTGAATGATTTTATTCCTTTTGGCTTAAGTAAACTGGATTTTATGGTATCTCCTGCCTGACCATGTGTTTCTATCTAGCCTCCAGGATGGATTCCATGCTGCCAACTCTTCCTTTGCGTGAGTCTGTTACAGTACACTACTCTGCCTGTTCAGCCCCCAGTTCCAACACAATCTATGAGGTTTGTCAAAAAAAACTAATCTGCTACCTGTGTGGACGCTTCACACTTCAGGTAGAGGAGATTGAGTACCATGAGCCATGTACAAAAAAAAGTTAATCCTTAACCATAGAACCGGCTGCAGTGTTACCTCTCTGCTCCAATTTCTGTGCTGGAAGGGAGTGTGGGATTAAAATGCAAGCAGGCATTTAAAAACAACATCAAAAAGAAACCATAAGCAGTAGGGAATTACAGCAATAAGTGAATTTTTTTAAACTACTGCAAACAGTGGGGCATGCGAGATTAACTGCAAGCAGAGGATCGGAGACTAAGAAAGTTCTGTTGACAGAGTTGCTTGTATAATTATTGAAAACAGTGTCATGAGCTTTGTAATATTCAAGGATGACTTACTATCTTACTGCATGTCTTAGTGATGTCTTTAATACTGTACTAATTATACAGTAACTGGGCTTTGTACTGAGTTTGCCACTCTCGGTTCGGTTTGTCACACTTTACCAGTCCCTTTTCTGCATGTTCACCCACAGTTACAGCACCTACTGTACCAGGTTCAACGAAAGAAACTAACTTGCTGCCTGTGTGGGAAAGAAAGCAAAGGAACATGAGAGATGAACCACAAGCAGAGAACAGGGGATTAAAAACAAAGTTAGTGAAAACCAGCAAGCAGTGGGATTACAAAATAAATAAAGGCAGCCTTGTAAAAATGTTTGAGCACCAGGATCTGTGTAAAAAATTAACAAGTTAATCTTTCACCATAGGACTGGATGCAGTGTTAGCTCCACACTATCATTTCAGCGCTGTGAGTGAATGTGAGTTTAAACTGAAGCAGGAGTTTAAAACAACATTAAAGAGAACCTGCAAGCAGCGGGGGTTTAAAGCAAGCAGTGATTTTTTTTTTCAAAACTAACACAAGCACTGGGGCATGAGAGGGTAACCATAAGTAAGTCTGTTGTTAAGTCCACCCACCAGAAGTTAGGACTTCTCTATAGCCTGGGTGACTCACTTTCTCTCGAGGACTGTTGTGCCATAACTAGCTGCACCTCACTCCCCTTCCTCCTCTATGGGGCTCCCCTACTGCAGTCCCTAAGGGAGGGTAAACACAGAAAACTTACAATGCTCTACCACAGGGTGGCTCGTTTCACCACCAACTCCCCACCAAGAAGGCACCACTGTGAGGTCCTTGCTGATCTCCACTGGCCTTGTATGCTACCAAAACTGGCCTATTCCTCTGTGTAGCTGACTTTCAAATTTACCACTGTTGGCCCCCCTCCTCACCTGCATGGGCTGCTACATCTCAAAATCCAGAGTCGGGACCTGAGATCCTCCACAGGCCATCCCCTTGACATCCCTCGTGTTTGAAGTAACTATGGCAAACGCTCCTTTAGGTACTCTACCCCATACTTATTGAACCTTCTTCCTGCTGACTTTGCCAACTGCCATACTATTCAGGGTTTTAAGTCAGGCCTGAAAGCTTACCTATTAGAACTTAATCTCTGTGGCTGTAACTGCTAGCTCGGAACTTAGTCTTGGCTGCTGTAATTTGTTTGTCCCACAGCAGTCAGCCCATTGAGGTGGCAATTTATCCGACATATTGCTGGCTCCATCTGTTCCCTAAATTATTGAAGGTTAAAATATCATATGTCTGATTTAATTTACTAATTTATTATATGTATGTAACTGATATGCTTTGTAATGTATGATTTACCTTATCTAATCTATGCTTAAATTACCCCTGTCGATGTATGTACTACTATGTACTCCTGCCAATTTGTATGTAATCACTGTCTGTAACTAATCCAGGTCGCTCCTGAAAAAGGGACCTCTGGTCTCAGTGAGCTTACCCGGTAATCAAATTCCAAATAAATAAATAAATAAGTAGAGGGTAGGGATTGACAAAGTTTTGTTGACAGAGTTGATAGTATAATTATAGGAAACAGTATCATGAGCTTTGTAATACTCAAATGCAATTCCATATATCAGTATTAAGCATCTGGCTTGCATATTGTGTCACTTATCTACTGTATGGTTGTACTGTTCAAATAGCATCTCTGATCCCCTTTCAGTCCTCTGCATGCATGGTACTTAAACTACAGCCTGACTACTTTCACATGTTCAATCCCTGTTCAACAAAATAGAAACTCTTCTGTGGATGTAGTATGTTAACTACAGCCTGACTCCTTAAAGCCAAACACAAGTTTTCAAATGTGAATATTTTTTTTAAAAATACAAAACTCCTAAATATCAAATCCCCCTAGAAAATCCTTCCTCACCAACCTGCACAACCCTATACAGCTTCACTATTTAAAGATTTACAGGTTTTTTTCTCTAGATGAGAGCAACAATTCAGAAAAAAGCACCCTTGAAAATCAATTGGAAATTACATTTTTGCCACACTTTAATATCTCTAAAAATACTAAACTGATTTTCATGAAACATTCAGGGCTTGCAGATTCTGCCATGAACAACAAATCTGGCATGTTTTATGTAAATCTGTGAAACCATCTTTCTGCAATTAGCAAACAAACAATTGAGTTTAACATTAAAATCACCACTGATCCCAGTGGTGGCATGTAATGTCAGTGACTCGGGAAAAGCAAGTCCACAAGTCAGTGAGGGAATTATGGAGATTACCCCTCCCTGAGGTGCTACGATCTTGGAGTTGGTTATTTCAGTAAGCGGATGTTGGGGTGGCAAAGCCCCTGAAAAAAAAAAACAGTCTCCATTTGTGATGTTGCTGACATTGCTTCACGATTCTGGACTCACTGTTCCGGAGTCGCTATTATCAGATAGAATCACTCTAACTATAGGGGAACTACCACATCCCTATAAATATAGAATAAAGTACTGTATAGGGTAGTGTGTGTTATGAGAATTTAATGCACATCTGAGTTGTGAAATGCTACATAAACCCCACGGATGAAGCCTGAAGGATTTATCAAAGCATCCCACACTGAAAGTGTGTATTGAATTGTCATAACACCAACTACCCCATACTTTATTTTATATAATATCTGACCAGAAATTTTTTCCAACTAGAGTTCAGTGTCTATTTCTGTGTAATGAATGTGAAGAAAGAAAGTCTGTGTAACATGTCATAATGTTTATTGCAACTCTAATGGCAAGATTAAGAACAGATGATTGTAATCAGTACCCCAGCTATAAACTGTAAACCTTAAATTGTAAAGTTTTAAGCTGAAACATTTAAAGAGGAAAAAAACAATGAATAGTGAACTGCGCCTTTTTTTTTTAGTAGTGCTGTGAAACAGAGGAAATAAGACAGTGGTTTATTGAGTTCAGTTTTGATCTGTAGTTTAATAAAGTCTTTGGAAGCTGTTAAAGATTTTCCTGTGTTTTCAAAATATGTATTTCTTTGCATTTTACTTGCTTGCTTTGGTGTTTCATTCCTTTGCTGCTTTGGATGCTGATTGAGAGTTCCGGAGGTACCTGATGAAGGAAAGGAGAGTGTTAAAAGTCTGTTTTGTAGTTGGGGGATTGTTTTTTTAACACCCTGTATTTAGTTTTTATGTGGCTAGCAAGTAGACTTTACTTATGCTGAGTGAGTTGTGTGTCTGGACTTACCTCTAGTCAGAATCTGACTTTACATATCGTTGCTTCTTTTGAGTGGTTTTTTTGTGTGTTCTATGGAAGATATTTATGGTTACTCCATGGTGAAAAGTGCAGCTCGGGCAAACACAGCGGGGAAAAAGCTTGTTGTGATGGTTTCTGTGCTGGATATCTGAGTGCTGGTTCATTTTGCTGTTGGATCCTGTGAGGTGGATGGCTGATCTCTTTCTTCTATTTCTGGCAGGTATTGCAGGAGACCAGAGATAGTGTGCCATTTCTTCTCAGGTAGGACTGAGTAGTTATTAATGATCTGCAGATTTCAATGGCTAGAAATCTGTTGCACTTCTGTTGGGGGTACTGAGCAGTCTGTAAGCCTCTGTATTGATGTCAATCAAGTTGAATGGTTGGTTATTCTTTTAGAATCAGGGATGCCTGCATCTGCCTTCATGTGTGCCATCATTTTATGTAATTTTTTCATTCTCACTATAATATTGTGGAACCACAGGGACTCAGGTGTGGCATTGGTATTTGGGGCTAGGTAAAATTGTGCCTCTGGTGCTGACATTGGTGGTGGACATTGTTGTTTGTACAGCTGGTATGCTTTTAGTATGTCTCTATCTGGGTTCTCATGGTTTTCATAAATTCTGTGCTTCACAGGTCTAACATGTCTGGGGTTGTCACTGGTCCGAGTCTTTGTTTGCTTTTAACCCTTGATGTGCCGCCAATGTGTATACACATCCTAAAACATATACGTTCTAAATCTTCTGGCAGCCTAAGGGTTAATTATATTCTAAATAGCTGTTCCCTTCACTGTCTATTCCTTCAACAATGTCTCCCGGGTCAAATCCTATTGCTCCTTCATAGGTAGTGGAAATTCAATTCCTATGTTAAAAAATAGGAAATTCAGCAGTCCTGTGGGTGATGACATGTTTAGTGTTCCTGAGGAATACAAAAGTTTGATGTCTTGTTCAGTTAGTGGTTGAGACTTAAAGGTCTGTTGCCCTTGCCTAGTGTCTTCAAATGCTTCATTTTGGCAGCTAGTTTTTCCTTGTCTCTGTAAAATCAGTTTGGATAACATTAAAAATTGATGGGGAACTGATTTCTCACTAAATGTCTATCAGTTGATACTATAATGCCTCTCACTGTTCCTGACTCATACTCCGACCCGTTGCGTTTCTCTCTCGAGTAGATAAAATTCAATAGTACAGTATCTGTTTTTTCTAGTGAGAAATTTGTGAATTCTAAGTCATCACCTGATTCTTTTAAAAACATTTGGAACAGACATAAGTTACTGTCAGTTTTGTGCTTTGTATTGGCATTCTGCTGTTCATCTATGAAAAGCGGTCTCTGTTCAGTCTGGGGAAACGCAAAATGAGTTGTCATTTTGGGTTTGTTTCCTGGCTTTTATTAAATGAAAAACTGTACTTTGTTTAAAGGTGTGTATTTTTTGTGTTGGTTTTCTGAGTTGTTACTGTCCTGTCAGCTGTGCTCTTTTGCGGAGGTTCCGTGTTTTGAAAACTGCTGCTAGATTGCACTGCCTCATGTCACTGTGACCGTGTGCTCGCCATTATAACCTGCAGATTATTGTGGTGAACAACAACTTGGAAAACACATTGAAAAAGTTTCTGGCCAGTTATTATAATATTATACTGGCTTGGTAGTGCTAGTATAGTTAGGATTCAGTAGGGTGTTTAATAATAATTCTCAATATCTGCACCTTAATAACTTTGGCAGTATTCATCAGAACTGCTAGATATTTGACATGCATTGTCTCAGTGCCAAGTTCTGAAGACCTAAGTAAAGCATTTGACATGGTGAACCACAATCTCTTGCTGCTAAAACTTAGTTCCATCAGATTAAACAACACTACCATAACTGGTTCTCAAGTTATCTCACAGATAGAATACAATGCATTAAAGCTGATGGGTTACTGTCCTCCCCCTGCCGGTCCTGAGAGGTGTCCCATAAGGATCCATATTAGGCCTCCTCCTTTTCCCTTTGTACAGTATATCAATTCTATAAGTGATAACATCCACAAAGCCAAATTGCACTTCTTTTCAGATGACTCTGTCCTGTATCTCTCAAAACCCTCACCGCCAGATGTTGTCTCTGAACTGCAATCTGATTTTAACCAGCTCCAGAAGAATCTTTAAGATCCAAACTTTTGATAGATGAAAACAAAACTAATGGAATGTATTTCCTACCTGCATCCTCTACAACCCCATTGTCTGCGCACATTACCTCACTCTCATTTACTACTTTATCAGGAGAATCATTAGAGATTGTGGATAAATATAAGTACCTAGGTGTTTGGCTAGATTATAAACTCTTCTTCACAGCTGATACTGAGAACCTTACCAAAAAATTGAAAATCAGACTCAGCTTCTTTTACAGGAACAAATCACTATTCCCCATTGATATCAGAAAAAGACTTGTTCAATCCACCTTTCTCACCCTTCTTGACTATGCAGATCTTTTATATAACAGCTGTGCAACTAACCATCTGCATAAACTTGACATTCTCTTTCATAGGGCCATTCATTTGATACTAAATGTGCCCTCCAGGGCTCACCACTGTGCCCTTTATACAGCAGTGGGCTGGTCGTCTCCACCACTAGAAGGATGTTTCATACTTAAACCTGGGCATTCAGTTCTTTATTGAACAAACTCCCCTAGTATATCTCATCCTTATACAACCGCTCGCATAGTTGTTACTCCCTAAGGAAAAAAAACTCCATTACCCTACTAGATGTGCCAAAATTCTGCACTCACTTTGATAAAGCTGCTGTCAGCTATGCCATCCTCTCCATCTGGAATAAAGTACAATCCTTCCTCAGGCTTTCTAAACTTGCCTCATTTAATGATGGCAGATATCTCATTAGCCATTCCCTCATAGAAGAATGTAATTGCCACATTAATTAATGTGCCTCTCCTAATCTCATATATGAATATTATCCAACAGCCAGCACTTACCACCCCCAATTAATCTTAGCTATCCACCTAATCTGTACTCTTCAACCTTTGCCGCTTGTCCATGTCTCCTCTATTTGTATCTGATTGTTAGTCTCCTTCTTATACAATGTCTGTACTAAACTGTTTATTTTATCAAACTGCTCACTATGTACATTCAATGGACCTATTGTTGTATTATTCCTCATTGTACTTCCTGTGTTGCTTCCTGTATTGCATATTGTCAATTGTTATCATTTTGTGTACCCATTGCATTAAATTGCCCTAAGCAGGACCTCCTTGTAAATGAACTTGATCAACAGAGTCTTCCTGGTGAAATAAGCTTGAACTTGAAGACATGATAAGTTTCATAACAGCAGTTTGTGCATTATTTGAGCTATGGAATGTAGTTTTTATCATTAAGTCTAACTCTTTTCCTGAACTCATTACACATTTTTTTACTCTCACCTATAGCCCAGGTTATACAAAATTTTTTTCCAAAACTTTTAGGGTATAGGTGGCCTTTACCAAGGTAGTACTTTTCAAAGGGTTTGTGAAAAAATATGAATTGACTCCAAAGTTCTAAGAATTACATTTTTTTTTCTGAGAATGCTCAGTAGGGTTTTTGGATAACTGTCTGACTCAACATGAAAATTCTCATGTCATAAGAGTATTTTGCTTTTGTACCACTTAGTACTTAAGCCATGAAAAACACTTTTTTTCTAATTGTGACAGATGCCATATTGTTTTTTGTTTATGCTAAAGACATGGACAATACATAAAATGAAGATTTTGAAAAAAAAAAACACACAGGAATCTTGTTAAACGGGACCTGCTAAGCAAGATGCTGTTGTGTGTTTTTCCCAAAGTGAGCCAGAAGCACCTTTTTGGCACTTAGTGTGACACATACATTTTTATGTCACAAATTTTAGTGTTGTATTTAAATGTGTGACATGAAAATTCAATTTTTTGTGTCTCACATACTTTGACTCATAACTTGACCATTTTACAATATTTCAGTCCCACTTATTGAATATACTCTATGTAAAGGAAGGGATAAAAGCAACTGAACAAAAGAGTAAACAGGGAGGAGAGGAGGCACTGTGGGTCACCTTGGAGACTGGAAAGGGCACCACAATCTGCACAGGGGTTGTGTACAGACCCCCATGTCAGGGGGAAGGAATGGACAAGGATATGATAGAAGGCATTCTTAGAATGGCAGAAAAAGGGGAGATACTGTTGATGGGAGACCTAAATATGCCAGATGTTAACTGGAGCACATTTGCTGCAGCCACATCCAAGAGCAGGGCCATTCTTGATGCCCTACAGGTGGCAGGCATTAGACAGCTAGTTTCAGAACCCACTCGTGAGGGAGCAATCTTAGACCTCATACTCTCAAATGGGGGCAGTGAGAGGATCTCAGATCTAGAAGTGGGTTGCCATCTGGGGACAAGTGACCATCAAACAGTGTGGTTAATGTTAAACTCAGCTACAGAGTCAAGCCATACAAAAGTGAGGGTACTAGACTTTAAGATGGCTGACTTTGGCAAGATGGGAGAGTGCCTCAGAAAAGCACTAGCAAACAGGCTAGAAGGAGGTGTGGAGCAACAATGGGGAATTATCAAAACTGCCATCACAGAGGCAACAAGCCTTTGTGTGAAGCAAATAAACAAATCAAAATGAAAGAAAAAGCCACTATGGTTCTCAAAAGAGGTGGCTGTGAAAGTCAGGAAGAAAAAGATAGCATTCCGGAAGTATAAGGAAACACAGAAGGAGCAGGACAGAGAGCTGTACCAGTTAAGGCAGAAGGAAGCAGGGAGAGAAGTCAGAATAGCAAAGGCCCAAACTGAGGAAAAGATAGCCAACTCAGTTAAGAAGGGGGATAAAACCTTTTATAGGTACATCAGCGAGCATAGAAAGACAAAGGAAGGGATAGTGAGGCTGAATAGAATGAACAGTGGGTGGGCAGAGGGGGACAGTGAAAAAGCAGGACTACTGAATGAATATTTCTGCTCAGTATTCACAAAAGAGGAGGGGGAAGTGCCTAATCCAATTAACAGAAGCACTCTTGATAGGGGGTTCGATCCCAGTCCTTTCACAGAAGAAAGGGTTCTGCAAGAACTCCTAAAACTGAAGGTGGACAAAGCAATGGGTCCTGATGGAATTCACCCCAGAATTCTAAAAGAATTAAGGGAGGAACTAGTGAAACCACTGGCTACTCTTTTTAATAAATCATGGGAGGATGGTGTGATACCCAAGGACTGGAGGAAGGTGGATGTGATTCCCCTTCACAAAAGTGGGACCAAGACAGAGGCAGGAAACTACAGACCTGTCAGTCTGACCTCTGTGGTAGGGAAAGTGATGGAGTCACTTCTGAAGGAAAGAATAGTTGAGTACCTAGAGGCCAGTGGAGCACAGGACCCAAGGCAGCATGGGTTCACAGCAGGAAGGTCATGTCATATGAATCTAATAGATTTCTTTGACTGGGTGACCAAAGTAGTAGACCAGGGAGGGGCTGTGGACATGGCCTACCTAGACTTTAGCAAGGCATTTGACACAGTCCCACACAAAAGATTAATAGTCAAATTAACCAGCCTGGGAGTGGGACCCAGGGTGGTAGCCTGGTAAACATTGGCTGGACAACAGGACACAGAAGGTAATTGTAAATGGAGTCCACTCTGAAGAAGGGGGTTACTAGTGGGGTACCGCAGGGTTCAGTATTGGGTCCAGTCCTTTTTAATGTCTTCATCAGTGACATTGCAGAGGGACTGGAAGGAAAAGTATGCCTTTTTGCAGATGACACAAAGATCTGCAACAGGATTGATACACAAGGAGGTGTGGAAAGGATGAAAAGGGACTTGGCAAGGTTGGAGGAATGGTCAGAAGTATGGCAGCTAGGATTCAATGCAAAGAAGTGCAAAATAATGCACCTGGGAAACAAGAATCCAGGGGAAGAATACACAATGGGTGGGGAGGTAGTAACAACAACAAAAAAGGAAAGGGACCTGGGGGTAATCATATCATATGACCTTAAGGTTAACAAGCAATGTGAGAAGGCAGTAGGGAGGGCTGGGGGTATACTGGGATGTATAGGGAGAGGCATCATCAGTAGAAAACAGGAAGTTGTTATCCCTCTGTACAGACAGTTGGTGAGACCCCATCTGAGTACTGTGTCCAGTTCTGGAGACCCCATCTCCACAAGGACATAGACAGGATAGAGGAAGTCCAGAGGAGGGCAACTAAAATGGTGCAGGGTCTGCAAGAGAAGCCGTATGAGGAGAGACTAAAGAGCTAATATGTATACCTTGAGGAAAGAAGGAGGGGGACATGATAGAAACTTTTAAGTACCTCAGTGGAATCAACAAAGTCCAAGAGGTAGCATCTTTCAGAAAAAGAGACTTCAAGAACAAAGGGACACAATTTAAAGATAGAAGGAGGGCAGTTCAGGGGCAATGTGAGGAAGTATTATTTCACAGAGAGGGTAGTGGATGCATGGAACAGCCTTCCTGAGGAGGTTGTGGGGTCTAAAACTGTGGGAGAATTCAAGAATGCATGGGACAGACATAAGGCAATTCTTGTGGGGGTTAGGAAGAAATAGGCTGTTGGTTAACTAGGATCTGTGGCCTATCCTGTAGGTAGGGAAATGGGCAGACTAGATGGGCCTAGCGGTCCTTATCTGCTGTCAAAGTCTATGTTTCTATGTTTCTATACTGTTTACATGACTCTGCCTCAAAAACAAGGGTGGTATGAATTTCCAAGTACAGGTAAATAGGTGATTTTACAGTAGCTCTACAAAGCCACCTTTTGTGTGGGATTTAACACATTCTAGTGACCATATTCATGAAGTACGGTCACAATAATATTCATACTGCACATTTAAATGCAACACTGAAGTGCAACACTGATATGTGCAACACTAAAATTCTTTTTTTGTGTCTCACATTCCTTCACTCATAACTTGGCTGTTTTACAATGTTCTAGTCCCAAATTTTGAATATTACACAGCCTCGATTATCCAGACTCCAATTGTCCAGCTATCTTGATTATCCAAACTCTGACATTGTCATCCAACTCTGGTGTGCCTAATACAGTTGGCCCCAGTTATCCAAAATCTCAATTATCTGAGAAAATCTGCTGTCTCCCAGAGAGTTCAGATAATCAAGGTTGTACTGTACACAGTTTACATGATCCTTCCCATGAAAAAGGTGGTGTGAATTTTCAAGTACAGGTAGAAAGGTGATTTTGCAGTTGATCTCTAAAACTGCCTTTTGGGCAGGATTCAACACATTTTAGTGACCATGTTCATGATGTAGGATTAAAATATTTTTTGTGTCTCACATTTAAGTGCAACACTAAAGTGCGACACTAAAATCTGCAACATTAACATTTTTTTGTGCACACCGCAAAAATGGAATTCTTGGGTCACACTTAAATGTGGATGGTCTTTTCCCTTGGTGCAGGGCCTGGAGTGCCATGCACATTTGCATCTGTTCATACTGCTCCCAGAGAGACCTGTGTGGATAAGGATAACATTCAACTATCTCCAAAAGAAAGGGAATTAATTGGAAAAAAATGTTTTAATGCAGAGTTAGGGTTCAAGTTAATGTCACAAAGGTAAGTAAATGTGATGTTAGGGTTTCCAACTCTTACTTCCCACTTCTCCAACAAGCAAAATGACAAGACCACACAAGCAACCAAAGACAGCCATCATCAGGTAAGACAAACGCTATACAATTGTTTCCAGATGACAGAAATGCAGTAGCACTGATGTGCTATTTTGCTGCCTATGTATCTGCTTCTACAAATGTGCAGATCCCACAGGGGTGTGTGCTTCTGTAGCCCAAAGTGTATGTGTGTATGTCTTATTGTGTGCATGAGTACCTGTGGCTGCAGAAGCACTGGCCTAACAGGTGCCTGCACTTCTGCAGACAGAAGTACTGTGGCAATCTGGGTATCATGGAGTTCTATATGCAGCAGCAGACATTCAGGCCCCACAGGAGCCTGTGCTTCTGTAGACAGGAGTCAGTGTCTATGTCTTACACCTGTAGTTGCAGAAGTGCTGGCCAAACAGGAGCCTGCACTTCTGCAGACAAAAGTAGCATTGCAATTTGGATATCAAGTATTTCCATATGCAGTACCACAAGTCCAGCCCCACAGGCATCTATGCTTGCACACAAAGCTGTTTGTGTGCATGCCTTACACCTGTAGCTGCAGAAGAATGGGACCTGAGGCACCTGCACTTCAGCAGGCAGAATTAGTGTTGCTATTTGGGTATCATTGATTTTGTGGGGCTAACATTTCTGCAGTCAGAGCTTGGTGTATTTGTCTTACATCTATGGCTACAGAAGTGTGTATGTCATACAGTGTGCATGAGTACCTGTGGCTACACAGTGGCTGCCCTATAGAGGCCAGCACTTCTGAAGACAAAATAATTCTTGTAATTTGGGTATCATATATTTGTATGTGTAACTTCAGGGGCCTGTGCTTCTGAAGACAGAAATGGTGTCTTGATCTGAGCATTGCAGATTTTTATCTGCAGCTAGAAATGGGTATGTATCTATTGCAGTGTACATGCATCATATACAAATCCAAAAGGTGGTGCATCACTGCTACTTCATTTGTGTCATCTGAAAACAGTTATATTGTGTTTGTCTAGCTGATGATGGCAGTCTGTGGTTGCTTGTGTGGTCTTGCCCTTTTGTTGCTTGGAGGGGGGAACTCTAACGCCACATCCCTACTTCTATTGCACTAACATTTATTTATTTATTTTTATTTATTGAGTTCTAAGAATTACAGTGCCTTTGAACCAAAGGTTATTTTACAAAGGTTCCACGTCAGACACACAAATATTAATTAAACAGAGGTGAACATCAAACAACATAAGCACAAGAACTATATAACATTGAAATTACATACCGGAAGTATATATCATTATGCATAAAGTATCATGCTATTGTTACATGCTATGGTTTCAATATGAAGGAAAGTAGGGCAGGGACATAAGAAAGAAGAAGGAAAGAAAAACCATAAGGCAGTCACAGTGGTGACATTTTCAGTACAGAGTATGTAGTGCAGTAATAAGTGCTAAGAGTAAAAGAATGAAGTTGGGTGGGATTAAGGAAGGGAGAAAGAAAAAATGGGGGTGCAATGAGTGGCAAGGAGTCTCGAGGTCGGAAGTGGGAGGTGAGAGTTAATGTAAAATACGGGGAGTCAAGGGGATGGAAATCTGGGAAACAGTATAAAGGGAAGAGAGCAATGTGAGAGAGATTGGGAAACAGGAGGGGGTAAAGAGTAAGAGGTGAAGGCATGGTGTAAGAGGGGGAGACTGGTTAGGAGGGGAGGGGTGTTGGTATATGGTGGTAGAGGAGTGTAGGGGAGACAGTGAGTGAGAAGAGGAACAGGAGAAGGAGGCAGATGGAGGAAGTGAGAGTTTCTCCAGTAGCTTAGTGAGATTGTCTGAAGGTAGGGACTGGTAAGGCGTGATTAAGGGTTTTAGTGGAAGATTAGATGTGAGTGAGAAGCAGGGGGGAATTGTTTTTCATGTCAATTGATGAGCACAGAGATTTTTAAGGGGTACAATCACACCAACTAAGCATGGTGACATGCTGCTGAAGTGTAGGCTTATAAGGGCCAAGCTTTGGTTCTGTGGCAACTTCAGGAGGGAGGCCGTTTAACAAGGTAGGTGCTCTATCATTAAAGGAATGTCGTGTTTGAGAGGTCAGACAGAAAGGGACAATATAGGTTAGTTTGGTAGTGCTGCACATGATGTGGGGGTTAGGTGCCAGCATTAGAAAGGGCCTGGTTGCTGGGGGAGTGAGGCCAAGGCAAATTTTTTTCACCAGCAGGCAGGACTGATAGGAGATCCTGCCTTTTATTTGGAGCCAGTTGAATAGTTTGTAGAGATCACTAGTATATGTTAATTTATCTGCACCTGATATAAACCTACAAGCCTTATTCAGCATGACTGAGATACGTTTTAAGGTAGAGTCAGTAGCTGAGCCATAGATTACTAATCCATAGTCTATGGTAGACAGAATTGAGCTTGTCACAGCTAATCTCAGAGCCTCCAGGGTAAAGAAATGGCTGTGACAGTATAGGACCCCTAGCCTAGAGTTGACAGCCTTCACAATTTTGTTAACATGAAGGCTGAATGATAAGGAGCTATCTAGTGTGATCTCAAGGCATTTGAATTCATGAACTTGCTCAAGCGTATGATTTTGGCTATTCCTAATGGTAAGGTTACCAGTTTTATGTTTGTTCTGAGGGCTGTAGAAAAGCATAACCTTGGTCTTTTTATAATTCATAAGTAACCTGTGCTGGACAAACCAGCTCTTGAACAGGCTAAAGTTGGACTGCAGATCACAAGAGAGAGTGAGCAGGTCCTTATGGCTCAAAAAGAGGACAGCATCATCTGCATAAAATATCATATTATTGTTACATGCTTTCAGAAGGTTATTTATAAAGAGGCTAAATAGGAGGGGGCCTAGTATCAATCCTTGTGGGACTCATGATCTCACTGGGAGGCTACCGGAGAGGCAGCCATGAATTTTCACTCTGTAGATAGCTACCAAACCAGCAATATGCCTCATTTGAGAGTTCCAGAGCAAGGAGGGACTGAATAAGGAGTTGGTGATTGATGGTATCGAAGCCCTTATTAAGGTCTATGAAGACTGCACCAAGTATGTTAGCATTGTCAAGTGCCTTATGGTTGTAATCGGTAAACTCAAGTAGTGCAGTTGTTGTGCTGTGGGCTTTTCTGAAACCGTGTTACTACAGGCATCGAATGTTATATTTGTCAAGGTACTCTGTCAACTGGTCTGCTACAATGCACTCGAGGGCTTTGGAGGGGGGGGATTGATATGGGATGATAGTTGGAATGTAGTGTCCTATCCCCACTTTTATAAATGGGTGTGATGATGGCGGCTTTCCATTGTTGAGGGAACTGTTTGAGGGAGAGTGATAAGTTCATAAGTTTAGAGAGAGATTTTAGAGTAGCGACAAGCGAGAAGTTGAGTAGTTTTAGGTCCAGGGTGTCATTACTAAATCTGGTTTCTCCAAGCACCTTCTGTTGGTATTTTTTGGACTCAGCTAGTATGACTTTCCTAAAATCGAACAAGGGAATTTTTTTGAGGGGAGCCATTGTTGCAGCATTAACATTCATTGGTGATTCATTGAAAAATCAGGGGGGAACACACCACTAATGGCCGTGAAAGTGACATTAAAGGTGTTGGCAATCTGTTTATGGTCCTGTATAGTAGTACCGTTGACTTCAGTCAGAGAGGATGATGATTTTATTAGGTTTGCCTGTTAGATTTTTGATGTTTTTCCAAAGGTTACAGCTAATACCCCAGGAGTTGGTGAGTTAATTCTTAAAATATTCCTGTTTGGTTTCTTGCAGCCTTGTATTGCTGCCTGTCTACTTGCCTGACAGATGCCAGTGCACAGCACCAGAGATTGTCCCTGTTTTTTATCAAGCTAAGTAGGGCCAGTGTGATCTATGGGCTGTCTGTGCCCTTCCCTTTTTTTTATGATACAGGACAAATTTGTTGCAGGCCATGTTAAATTGTGTGACAAAGTAACTTAGTGCATGATCAGTGTTGTTGGATGTTTCAAGAGGGGACCAGTCGCATTGGGTAAGGAAGGTTTGAAATTGCTTGATCAAACCATTTTTTAGGACATGCTGGTATGAAACTTTTGCCTGCAGTTTAGCAGTACTGTTTGACCATTGACATATAACAGGTGAGTGATCACTCAGTGAGTCAGAAAGAATAGTGGTGTTAGTGATTCTTTTAGGGTGTGTGGTGAGAATTAGGACTAAGAGGGAGCTACTGCCTGTTTTGTGATTTATTCTTGTAAACATGAACCTTAACTGGTGCATTAATGCATTTTTGCAACTATATATATATATATATATATACAGTATAAATATATATATATATATATATATATATATAGATTATATATATATGTATGGGATACATGATGGGCAGGAGGGGATATGGAAAATATTCTCACTCCTGCAGAGTGAGACATAGATACAGTATGTCATGAGTGCCAAAGGCATGAGTGAGATATCCATGCCTCACATTGCAGGAGTAAGAATTTTTTTCCATGTCCCATGATCTGCACATTATGTGTGTGATTTATATAATAGGGAAGGAGTGTTTTTGCCTGTTCTCTGTATTTTCAGATTGTGACAGATGTCCATTTTCCTAGTATTATTTTGTATGTTGGTGTTATTCCTCAGTGATTTGGGCTGGTTTCTGTCAGTCTGTTCAAGTGTTTTATACGGATTGGTTATGTGCTTTTCTTCTGTGCTGAGACTGGTTGCTATGGTGTCTTTTGTTTTCTGGTTTGTGATAGGATTGGATGTGGAGAGTAGACTGTCATTGGTGCTGTCAGGTGTGTATTGGGGGAGTGATAGCTGGAATTGATTTTGTTGTCTTTGTGGACGGGATACCTGTGTAATGTTTACTTCCGGAGTGCTGCTGTGAACGTCGGTGAAATGCGCAGTTTGATTTTGTTTATGGAGTGAAATCAACTTGTATTTATTAACTTTCATTTTTCTTTGGTGTACTGATAGTGGTTAGTGTAATAGTCTTTTGCAGGTGAATGTTTTTGTGCGTTGTATACTTTGGAACATCAAGTGAATAATGAAATATTGATAAAGCTGCAACTGTGTCAGAAGATAAGGTGGCTTACGACAAAAAATAGGTAAGTCTGGGTGTGAGAAAGATCACTGCTTAGTCAGAATGTGTATCGGTGCTGATTTGGCTTGTTTGTTTTCAGGGTGGACTGTTTCAGTGGCGAAATTTGGAAAAAAGTAGAATATGTACTAGTTCTTTGATGCAGTTCACTAAATGTTATGATGTATGTTGTAATTATTGTGACTTGTCACGCTGTTGTCTTTTGTTTTTGCTAGCGATAATGTTTTTCCTTTAGCTGGGTGCAAAACTGGTTGTTTATGCTCCTGTTATTGTGAGCAGGAAAGGAAAATATCTTGCTTCAGGTTTACTTTTTGTGCCAGTCACTGTGGGTTCCATTTTTTAATCACTGTTGTTTCTGACAGCTTCAGAATCAATGTACAGTTATTCACTATGACTGGGTACGTTGCTTTACAGCAGTTTTTTTTGGGGGGTACTGTTAAGTGCAGCTAAGAGCATAGTACTGTAGGCTTCAGGTTTTTTTGAAACTGCAAGACAAGAATGAAGAGTACTGAGCAGGTGCTTAATTAGGTAGCTGTAAATTTTCAGTTTCAGATTTAAAAGTAGTGCTAAGTAAAACAGCTTAAATGATGCTGGAGTGAGAATATCGGGTGATGACGTAGCTACTGTAGGTGTAAATGGATTTACTTTCACTTCAGCTATGTCGTCACCCAATAATCTCACTGGGGTGAGAACACATGATTTTATTCTCAATGAATATGCAACACTCCTATTGTATAAATATATATATATATTAGAGGCAAAAACTCTGTTTAATGCATCAGTTAGGTTGTTCCACAGTGAAAACAGCTGGGAAATTTGAGGTTAGGCTTGAAAGTCCCCTTGGACCCCCAGCCCACCCCCAACTGACATTGGGTTGCACATTGGGGTCATTGGTCCTAACTCTCACCCCATCACATGTGTAAAGAAGCTGAAGTATAGGAGAATGGGGTGAGAGTTAGGACCGATGACCCCAATGTGCACCCCGATGTCGTTGGGTGGGCTGGGGGTCCAAGGGGCTTTCAACCCTAACCTAAATTTCTAGCTTTTGGCTGTGGAACAACCCTAACTGATGCATTAAACAGAGTTTTATGCCTCTAATTTCCCTTCTTTTTGAGAATGAGGATAATAAATAATGAAAGGAATGCAGTGGTGGCAGCGCAGGGCCCGTTGGGCCCCGCGTTCCTCCCACATGATGTCTTGTTACACAGTAACAGGAACTGCAAACCAAATGCAAGTGGCAATGGTAATGCACATGGCAAAGCAAACGTAAATGACAAAGCAGACGTTAATAGAAACACAAGCATAAAGTGACGCTAAAGCAAACAGTTACGTAAACATAGACATCAAGCAGAAGTGCATACAGAACAGAACTAGTAACACACACATTTACGGTACCACAATTGTAAACGCAAATGATAACAGTAACACCAGCAATAACATCAAAGTAAACAGAAATGCATGCACATACAAAAATGCAAACCGTAATGCACACACTCATGGAACCACAATTGTAAACTCAAATGGCTACGGTAACAGCAACAATAAAGCCAATAAAAACAGAAACACAAGCACATATGAAAATGCAAATCGTTGCATGTAAGGTCATGGTACCGCAATAGTAAACGTAAATGGTAACAGTAACAGCAACAGTAAAGCTAACAGAAACAGAAATGCAAGTGCATATGAAAATGCAAACCGTTACGCACACGGTGGCGTAGATGGGAATGGTGATTCAAATGGTAACAGAAGTGCAACTGGAAATGCTAACTGTCACAGTAATAAAATGGCACACCCTTCTTTTCCCCAAAAACTGCATTGAGAAAACAAATTGAAAACAAAGAATGTGTGCATTATAATTGACTTCGGAGCAGAAAAGTGTGACTTGGAATACTAAATTGCTTATATCTCAGGAGCTGTATGACGTAGGAAAAAAAATTAAATTTTGTATGGCTTATTACTTTCCAGGCTAGTTTTCTGCTTAGCCCCTATTGGGGGGGGCTAAGCATTTTTTTGACAAAAAGTCCATATCTCGTACTGCTTCTGAGATATGGGCCCTGAAAGATGCGACGGACGCCATAATGTTATCCTAAGGGAAAAACCATCACCTTTGTAGTGATGTCACTTTGTCAACCTGTAATATTTTTTCTCCAAACCACCAAAAGGCACATTTGTATGATTTTGGCTTTCTTCCTTCCAAATTTCAGCCCAAAAGACCAAACCATTATTTTACAGCTGAGCGGCAAAGAATTCCTGTAATATGGCGGACGCCGTGATGTTATCCTATGGGAAAAAAGGCCAACTTAGTAGTGCCGTAACTTTGCCACCTTGTAATATTTTTGACCAATCAACTAAAATGCACATCTGCAGGATGTTGCCTTTCTTCCTTCCAAATTTCAAGTAAAAAGACCAAACAATTTCTGAGATATTCAATGTCAAAAATTGGAATATATTTCCCTATCTATTCCATTATAAAAAATCTGGCCATCTTGTCCCTATTTTGAGATCAAAGATCATGATCAAAGAATCTCATGATCAAAGAATTTGCAGCCTCATGATCAAAGAATTTGCAGGCTCATGAACAAAGAACAAAAATTTAATAAATCAAAAAATTAGAAGCAATTTCAGTAAACCACCACCATGGTTCAACAGAACGAAGCCCCTTGAGTAAAACCTACCCTCATTTGACTTCCTAGGACACCCCTGGGCTGAGAAAATTGAATTTTAAATTGGGCCATCTTGTCCCTCACTCGCGATGCAAGATGACGATCAAAGAATCTCACGATCAAAGAATTTGCAGCTTCACGATCAAAGAATTTGCAGGCTCATGAACAAAGACTAAAAAATTTAATAAATCAAAAATTGAAGGAATTGCAGTAAACCTCCACCGTGGTTCGACAGAACGAAGCCCCTTGAGTAAAACCCACCCTCATTTGACTTCCTAGACACCCATGGGCTGAGAAAAATGATTCTGATATTTGTCCATCTCATCCCTCTCTCACGATGCAAGATCATGATCAAAGAATCTCATGATCAAAGAATTTACAGCCTCACAATCAAAGAATTTGCAGGCTAATGATCAAAGAATAAAAAATGGTGAAACGCAATTTATTCACTGATTTGAACCAAACCAATGGAATGGTTCAACAGAAGGGACCCTCCTGAGTAAAACAAGCCCTCATTTGTGTCCCTAGCCCACCCCTGAGGTGAGATATTAGTGTTTTAGGTCATGATGCAAGATCGCGATCAAAGAATCTCACGACCAAAGAATTTGCAGGCTCGCAATCAAAGATCATTAGCGAGCCACAAATTAAGATTTTAAAAGCTTATAACTCTATTTTGTTACTGATTTGGATGGAACCAAAGCCATGGCTCGATAGATCAGGCTCTTCTGAGTAAAACCCATCAAAGTGTTACTTCAGAAGTGACCCCTGTGCTGAGATATTTGTGTTTGTGTGATTCAAAAACTGAAAACAAGATGGCGGACCTCACGGTCAAAGAATTTTGAAAATTCCTCAGGAACAAAGATTCTTGAACTGTGATGCTGCAAATTCTTTGATCGCCAGGCGAGACCAGATGGCCAGAACCCCCATTCTTTAATCGCAAGATATACATATAAATTTTCCCATTGATTTATAATGGGAACTTAAAAGTGCCATAACTTTTAAATGCCTTAATATTTTTTCACCAAACAAAAAGTGACATGTTTGGCTACCAAAGCTCTTTCAAATGAGCCATCTTGCAGAGTGGCATACCACACAACGGCCTTGCAGGACCACATTAAGAATGCCAAAAGGTGCCTCCAAAAATGGATAATTTAGCATTTTTCAGTGCTTTCATACACGAAGACCAGCACTCTGACACAAATGCAATTTGGCAAATCAAGAGATCTAGTGATCCCCAATGTGTGTACCAAATTTCAGGTAAATCCATTAAACGGGTCAAAAGTTATTAACGTCCAAACTTTTGACTTTAATATTTAACTGGCCGCTCAACTCTAACTATAGTGGCATGACCATGCCACTATAATATATATATATATATATATATATATATATATATGTATATATTCATTAGAAAGAAAACAATGTTAATGCAGAAAGTAGGGTTGAAGAATGTAAAATGTACAAAGTAGGGAAATGATAAAATCATTAGGGTTTTGTGTATCTGGAATTTTGGCAAATCAGTGGTGATGTGCTCCTTGGGGTTGTTAACTCTAATGCTTACCCCTCCTACCAGCCTGTAGCCTCCTGTCTGAAGCACAAGGTTCAGCTCCAAGACAGTACCTCATAATGATACACTTTTCAGAGGTCAGAGAAGTATGGCTCACTGCATGTTGCCAACAAACTCATCCAAAGTTTTCTTCATACAGGTCACTCCAAGCCCAGCATGAAGAAAAAATATTACATCTGACATTATTTGTGAAGGGTAGGAGGTGGGCATTAATTTTGACAACCCCAAGGAACACTCTATCACTGATTCTCCAAGTCTCTGGAGACCCAAAACCCTAATGTATTTTAATTTCCCTACATTAAGCGTATTGTGTTCCTTAACCTTAATATATGCATTAAAATAGTTCTCTGCAATGAATTACCCTCTTTTGTGATAGTGGAATTGTATCCTCCTTCATTCAGGTCCCTTTTGGACCTGCACAAAATGAAATGAACAGAATATTGGAGATACATCTGGCCCTGCTTCCCCACTCAACTAACAAACAAATGAAACTGGTGTCTCAATAATTGTAGTTGCACTGTGTAGCTTAAATACAGTACTAATAATAAAGATTTCTATCCTAGGTCTTGTGAATTGTGAGATGGGCATTGGGTGGCCTGAGAGAACATACAGTCATGCCTGTAAAATAAGACTAGGAACAGGGTCACAAAGGATCTGTAGCTCTTTAGTGACTAACTGGGACAAACAAGGTACTATAAACATGAAACAATATTTACCTGATGACCTGTGGTCTGTGTCCTTCAATGCCAGGGCTGACATCCTGTTATGCCATCTTCATCATCTCACTGGACCTGTAGATGTAAAGTGGAAAATGGGTTAGTATGAGCAATACAAAAAACAATCAGATGTGTCTGGTGGAAAAAGAATGAAGTTTTTTGTGCGGTTTAATGTGGGTTGGTCAGGAGGGTGGATACTGATATGACAGCAGTGGCACAGCTTTGGCAACAGACTTTGGTCACGCATGGACATGATTCAATGTCCCTAGGTCTACTCTCCTCATGGGGATGAGACAAGTTGCTCTGCTCATTGACCACCACCAAGCAGGATGATGCACTTTTCAAACACCCTGCAACACCAACAAGGCAATTGGCTGCCAAACTGGCTGACAGTCAAGGAAGGCGGACATCCCTCCCCCTCCTATCCCCATTATAGGGGGAATCAGGGACCAAGGGTAAAAGGTAAGTTCCTGAAATGGTGGATGATGGAGGTGGGCAGCTGAATCAATAGGGGGCCTATCAGTGGAGTGAGCCTGCAGCAACCTGACCTTCATCATGCAAGGTATTCTTTTCACCATTTTTTGCCAACCCACTTTTCTTGCTGCAGTGCATGGGCCCCTCAGGCTTTGACATGCACAACAGCTCCTTGTGAGCGAAGGCTCCCCGGCATGCCACAAGGTGTTGTCTGTATGCCAGAACACTGCTCAGTCTCTCCCTAAGCTGGCTCCAGTGCTGCACACTGCAGTCCTTGCTCCAGCCTTGGCCCATTCAGCCAGCTCACTGAGCACACACATGAACTCAGAGCACCAGTACAGGAAGGCAACATGGTCCCCACTGCACCAAAGGCCATCGCAGGAAACAACCTTACTTCATAATTTTTTGTGACACTTTGACCCCTAATATTTGAACATAACCTTTTTTGACCCCCCCCCTTTTTTGAGCATGATAGGTATAATTTACAAAATACTGGCTGAAATGTCATTTTGCACTAGAAGTGTGAACACACATTTTGGCAAAGATTTGAGAAACAAGACCTGTCATGTTCATGAGGTGGTGGGAAAAAAATGTCTATAGTGAAAAAAATGTGTGGCCAAAATATTGAAAATTACCAAAGTTATGAGCAAGCGTTTAAAAAATTCAATGCATCTTAATAATGTTGTTTTTTTAATAGATACCCCAAATTTTCCCCATAGTTTTCTTATTATCCCACCTTATGATAGGCAAAACGTTTGAAATACCACACAAAATGTGATTTTGACTAGCTACTGTGAAATCAACTTTTTGGTCCAATATGACAAATTCCACCTACTGTACCTTGCTCATGAAGTAGGTTCTCAAAAAGGCCATGGTGTGAACTGTGGGGGGAAATATAAAAAAAAATTACTTAGTTATGAGTAAAAGTTCAAAATGCACTGAAATACATTTACCACACTTACCTTGTTTTGCCAGTTTGTGGTCCAGAGGTGAAGGATGAGAATATGTCTCAGGACTAGAGATGATTATGGTGTTGGACCATAAGAACTAAGTAATGGGTATTGTGTGGTGTGGGGTGGTGGATGCATAGTGGGGAAGCCAGTTGGGGTGGATAGGGGATAAGGAATGATGGCAGCACAACAGACATTGATGTATATATTTTTTTAAGTGGTTAAAAAAAAAGATGGTGAGGGAGTGTTTTGATTTTTCAGGTACCAACACTGGATACTGGGCACCCCAGTGTCAGCTTGATATTTAACAGCACCGGGGATGGGTACCCTGGTGTCACACACTGTTGGGTTGGGGGAGGTGTGGTCACAGAAAGCACTGTGCATTGGATACCTTGGTGTCATAATGCTGGTGTGGCAGTGGAATAAATGATAACAGAGGGGGGAGGACTGAACTGGGATAGTGGTTGGGTGGTCACCGCAGTGTCAGAATGTGCTAGTATACTGCTGGCACAACAGAATGGGCACCCTGATGTCAAGTTAAAATGAATTAGGGTACTGATGTGGCTAATGGCTGCCAAAAACATGCACAGCTCCGTTTAGCATAGGTGGAGCTATGCTCTGATTCATAGCCCTTCCCCCACTGAACAAATGCTGTTAAAAAAATTAAACAGACACTGTACACAGAATCAAGCTAGTCCTACCCCCACAGAAACACATGCACTTTTCCCAAAAATCCTCATTTAGAAATGTGGTTATAAAGAATACATTATGTTTAGAATGGTCAATTTGTAAACTAAACACACATGTGGTTTTTGATTAATTTATTTAAAATGGATCAAGTTAGGGACATACAGAGCACACAAGAACACAACTTGGGGCACACTCTATTAAACCTGAAAGTTTTAGGTTTGAAATTCTACTAGATTTTTAAGTTATAAGTGAGCAAAACAGAAAATGAAACAAAAGACTTTAATTTTGCTCAATTTTATGTGTTTTGCATCCCTATAACTGTGGCCCCAGTAAACCCATTGTCACAAAATTTTCAGGATTCAGAGATTCAAGAGCTCTTCTTGTGGCAAACATCATATAAATCAGGTGAATGGGGGAAGAGTTGGTAAGTTACAACAATTATTTAACATTAAAGTGCTCACTCAACCCTAAAATACAAGAAAGACGGTGCCTTTATTATCTATACCTATACACATATATTCTTTGGAAAAACCTTTGTTAATGCACCAGTTAGGGTGACTTAATGAGGCAAAAGTAGGGAAATGTGGCATTAGGGTTTCCAATCTTATCTCTCCCTTCCCCCGCAGCAAAAGGAAAAAACAGGGGTTTGGGTCTCCGGAGTCTTGGTGAATCAGTGGTGGGGTCTTCCTTGGGACTGTGTACCCTAATGCTCATCCCTCTCTGCTGACTGTAGCCTCCATCCTGAAGCACAAGGTACAGCTCCAAGCCAATGCTTTATAGTGACACAGTCTTCAAAGTTAGAAAAGTGTGTCTTGCCACATGTTGCCAAGACAGCCTGTTATAGCTTTCTTCATGCAGGGCCTAAGAAAGGAGATCATGTGTGACATTGTTTGTTCATGAAAAGAGGTGGCATTAGGGTTGAGGACCCCAAGGAATACCCAATCAGTGATTCACCAAGACTCTGGAGACCCAAAACCCTAATGTTTTTTTTTCTTTTGCAGCTCGGGTAATGGGGGTAGAGAGTTAGGGTTAGAAACCCTAATGCCACATTTTCCTACTTTTGTGGCATTTAGTTATCCTAACTGGAGTATTAATGAAGTTTTTTTGAAAATAATTTCCTTTCTTTTTGAGATAGTGGAATTGTTTCCTCATCCACACTATTCCCTTTGGGACCTGCATAAACAGAAGCAGATACCCTGCACCAAGGGAAGACAACATCTGCCGATGTATGTAAAGAATTCATGGGACTGTGTGGTGGACTGCAGAAGCACAGGGCCCTGTGGGCCCTGCACTTCCATGTAGCTGCAGATACAGATGAACAGGGCAAATATCACATCTGCCAGCCAATGCACAGGACCCTCTGCCATCCATGGGTGTAGAAGTCCAGCCATCTTCACTATATGGTAATCGGACCCATGTGAAAAACCTTGCACCTTTCATTCCCTGGCTGGGGGGTGTTGCATAACAGCACCATCCCCCCACCCTCCTCTCATCCAGCTGGGTCACTGACCTCACCCTTGAACTCAGCTCACCGGCACAGGATCACAAAGTGTACTTGCTGGGGTCAAGACTGGCACTACACACAAAGTTTGTTAACAATTACATTTTATTTTCAATTTTGACCTTGAATCTTCAAGATTTTATGATTCACCTTATAAACATAACATGTACCATTCATAGTATACTGACTGAAACATAATTTCAAACTACAAGTGCAAAAACACATCTCATCCATGATGTAAAAAAATTACACATATCACGTTTATGAGGTGGTTCAGAAAAATGGTTAGGTTGAAAGTTTCACATCAAACTATTGAAAGTAAAGTGATGAGTGAATGTTGAAATACAGTAATGTTCACTCACAACCTAGGCATTTTACTGTATTTGTACACCGAATTATCAACATAGCCTTGTTATTACCTCACCTCATGAACCTGGTAGGTGAAAATGTTCAATTCCCAGCTGAAACGTCATTTTGAGCCACAGATGCGAAAACACATTTTGCCCAAGATTTTGAAAATAATAGCTGTCACATTTGTGAGGTGGTCTGAAAAAAATGGCTATGTTGAAAATTTGGCATCAACATATTTAAAATGAGCAATGTTATGAACGAGCATAGTAAAATTTAAATCTGTGCATATAACTTTGCCATTTTTACATATTTTGACCCCAAATTTTCAACATAGCCTTCTTACCCCAGGTTATGAACAAGGGAGGTGTCAACTTTCAAATCTCGCTCAAAAGGTAATTTAACTAAGTGACCACACAACCACCTTTTGGGGCTGATTTGTGGAATTCTTCCACCACTGGTCATGATTCAGGGTCCCTAACAGGCCATGTTGAAGATTTGGGGTCAAAATATGCAAAAATGAAAAAAGTTATCTTTGCAAATAGTGGTGATCACTGGGGTCATGGTGCTTATCCAGTAGTAGTGGAGAACACACACCCCTGCTTGTTGCTACCAAAAAAAAGGCACTGACATTATAGAGTGTAATTCAGTCTTCAGAGATGATGATGAAGCTCAGAAGGCTGGGTGAAATTTAAGGTATCCTGTTATTGCACTGCTGTACATGGTCATGGGAGTAAAAGAAGACTGAACTACACTCTTTAGTGTCAGTGTCTTTTTTTGGTAGCAACAAGCAGGGGTGTGTGCTCTCCACTACTGCTAACTGAAGAAAAAGTTATCCCTCAAAGTTCAAAACCCCATTGAAATACATTGAATTGCACTTACCTCAGTTTCTCATATTGCAGTTGGCAGTTCTAGAAGCAAGATGTATCTTCAATCGGAGAGTAGATCTTCATCCTAGGACATGTTCAGGTGAGTGAGCGTGTGTGGGTGTGTGTAGGACTGGTGCAGGGTGATGGGTGCTGAGTGGAAGGTCAGAGTGGGGGGGCAGATTGGTGAAGGATCGTTTTCTTTTTGAAGGAAAAAGCAAGGGATGGTTTTCTTATTTTCAAGGGACAAGTGACATTCTGACATACGGAATTTGGCACCCAAGTGTTGGGCAACTGTTTGGAGGCCTGGGATTGGGCAACCTGGTGCCACAGCCTACTAAATGGGAATGGGGGTGTGTAGCCTGCTTGGAAAAGGGGTCAAGAAAAGTAGTACCAGGGGTGGACACCTGGTCCACTAAATGAATAAATAAATCAACAGATAGATAGATAGATAGATAGATAGATAGATAGATAGATAGATAGATAGATAGGTAGATAGACAGTTCTAGCACATAGATGAAGCATTGTACTACTTCACCACCACCTTTAATACTGCCTGTGATGCTTTTGCACCAACCATCAAAGTGACCACTAAGAAACGTAGTGCCACCTGAATCACCCCAGAACTCCTACAACGGTTCAAAATGCATGACAGCCTCTGGCATCATGCCACTGCCTCCGGTTTGCTATGTGATAGGCAGGCCTATAATGCTGCCCCCAATAAGTGTACCCTGGCAATCTGCAAGGCCAAGGTGGAGCACTACAGAACTGCCCTAGCCACCTCGTGGGGTAGCACAAGAAAGTTCTTGGATAACATCAAGGAGCTTAATGGTAAATCCCGCCCCCCCCACACAACTTAGTGTTAACGGTACTACCACCACAGACACACTTCACATAGCTAACTGCCTCAACTCCACCTTCTCAGACCTCATCTCAGTCCTCTCTAGCAACTTTTTCAATCCATTTCAGCTTACCCCACTGCTTGAGCTCCTCCACCCCTTCAAACTCAGTCATTACCCCTACAGAAGTGAAAGCTTACCTGTCCAAAGCCCTCCAGAACTCCAATTACTGCAAAGATGCCTTCAATATGTGTATCCTATACCTTGCGCTAGACTCAGTTATCTCCCCACTCACAGACCTCCTAAATCTGTCCCTGTACCTGGGTCAGTTCCCAACCTCATGGAAAACGGCAGTGATAACTCCAATATTGAAATGTGGTGACAGCTCCCTCCCAAACAACTACCAGACCATCTTGATTCTCCCCCCACTCTCTAAAGCCCTTGAAAAGTTCATGGCCAATCAGCTCACTGATTACCTCCTTGCACACAACCTCTTATGTAGGGAAAAGCATGGTCTCAGAGTTGGTCATAGCACTACGACCGCATCACAGAATTCGCTAACTCAATGCACTCCATGCTTGACAAGGGGCACCTAACAGGGGTGGTGTTTATAGATCTCTCAAATGCCTTCAACATGGTTTTTCACCCCATCCTTTTTAACACATTACAACAAATTGGGGTCTCTCATTGTCCACTCTCATGGCTCTCCAGCTATCTTTCATCTAGAACCCAATGTGTTAAAATGAATAATACCATATCTACTGTACTATGCTGCCTGTGCACTTAGAAGTTCCCCAGGGATGTATCCTGGGTCCCTTGCTTTTCAGCATCTACCTCAACACCCTGCCTAAATTCTGCCCCTGCAACCTTCTCCTTTACGCAGATGATGCTGTTCTTTATGCCACACATCCTGATCCTCTCTTTCTCCAAAGTACTTTACAAAACTCCTTCTCTCAGATTGAACACTGGTTTGGTGAACACAGATTGGTGGTCAACATTAAAAAAACTAAGATGATGCTTTATGCCCATAGCCAAAACAGGTCAAAGGATTTCCTCCTGGAAATACTCTCCACCTCTCTCATCCCACTGGAACAGGTCCAAAAGTATAAGTATCTAGTATTACATTTGACTTTTCCCTCTCATTCCACGATCTTATAAAAATCCTCACCTCCGCCATCTACACCCGCATTGGTCTCCTTTACAGACATAAAGACTGCCTGCCACCTGAAGCACTTCAGCTAGCCATTACCTCCTCAGTCTTATCACTGGTGGACTATGGCCTCACAATCTATGCTGCCGCTGACCCTACGGCACTTCATGAAATTCAAGTAGTCATCAATATGGCCTGCCGGCTCCTCTCTGGTGCTGACAGAAATACACATACCTGCACCCTATATGTGCTCACCAATATCCTTTCCCTTGAGGAAAGACTATTATACCAAACTTGTCTCTTCACCCAAAAAATCCACCTGGGTTTACCCCAATAGGTATCATGGCTTCTCATCAGGCAGCCACAATCTCAGCATCCACATGGGCTGCCCCCAAAACTATCTGGAATGTGCCTAGGGTCAGGACCACCCTGGGCTAGAAATCCTTCCTCCTTAGAGCTCCATCCTGGTACAATGCCCTCCCACTGGCCATCACATCAATCACCAATGAAGGTCCCTTTATAGCTCCCTTAAGGGCCTATATTCTCTCCTCACTTGAATGTCAGTATAACCGGTAACCTGTGGAACCTGCACCATGCTGCTAGGCCACAGACCTGCCTTTGGCCTGGCAGTGGAGCGTCCTCACTATTTCTATCTTACAGGCTCCTCACCTCCCTCAGTTACCATATAGTTGCACTGGACTATGAATGCATTGTATTATGTATAAGGCAAGGCATCCCTGAGTTGGCTTACTACCAACTTATATCACACATTACTTTAGCTACCAATTGTATAGGTCTTAATTGCTCATTAGGTAAATATGTCGATAGCTCTGCCCTGTTTTAGCTACCAAATGTATAGGCACTAACCAGTGCTCATTGTAATTATATTCTGTATGATTGTTCACCCACATTTATTCTATGTATGTACTGCATGAATGTCTATGTTTTAGTCTGACATGGAGCCTTTGGAAATGAGTCTATAGCTCAAAGGGTTGTAATTCTGATTTCATAGATAGATAGATAGATAGATAGATAGGTCAATCCATCGATCAATCGGTCGATTGACAGACAGACAGGAAGACAGAACAAAGGATCACCAGCTCACTGGTTTCACTGCAGCCTGCAGCATTATTTCCAGCTGTGGTGGAAGATATCAAGGAAATATCATTGTTCTCATACTGAGAATGTGGGTGAATGGTTCCTCTTGCTAAGCTGGGTACCCTGGATTTTGGGGTGCCCAGAAAAGTACTTTTGGAAAGCTTTATTAAAAAAACAAACTGCAGAATCTAGCTAAATGGGTCTCGTTCAGCTAGATTCAGGTGTTTGGTTTTTTTAAAGATATTATTTTGATGCATTTTCAGTGCTTGTGAATTAAAAAGGAGAAAAAAATGGTGGCCAACATTACTGGCATTTTTGTCAGCACAAGGGGTAAATCATGGAAATAAGTAATCACAACTTTTCTTTTTTAACCATTCGAGAGGTAAATCATAGTGAAAATAAGCAATCACAATCTTTTTTTTACCGTTAACATTAAGATGTTAACTCTAAAATTTTTGTAACTCTGGAACCATGTTATACTTTTTCATGAAACCTTCCAAAGTCACACCCTTGGCATCAACCCCTTCAACTCTGAAATTTTTAAGAAAAAATTCCACACCATCAAGGCTGTTGGTGGGACTAAAAATTACCTAACGTTAAGTGCAGGGAAACCAAATGTGTGTGTTTTTTTTTTCATTTTGTGGTGCTCCATAATTCAAAAAATGAACAAGATGCATACACAAACTTTTTCATGTCTTGAGACTCTGGCAGTCTAACTGCACATGCCACATTGTAGGCTATTTCATCAAATGACAACATAGTTACTATGGTGCAAAAATTGGGGTTTAACATTAAGCAGCCTACTTAACTCTAACTATTGGGGCACTACAGCATCTCTATAATATATTCTTTGCAAAAAAAAAATAATAATAACTTAAAGTTAATGCAACAAAAGTAGGGAAGGGTGGCATTAGGGTTTACAACCCTAACTCATCTTCCCTCCACCAAGTAACAAAAGGAAAAAAACAATAGGGTCATGGGTCTCCTGAATCTTGGCAAATCAGTCAGTGGGGTTGTCAGCCCTAATGCTCACCTCTCCTCCCAGCCCATAGCCTCCTCTCTGAAGCACAAGGTACAGCTCCAAGCCAGTGCCTCATACTGATACACTCTTCAAGGGTAGAGAAGTATGTCTCACCACATATTGCCAGCAAAATCTGTGATAGTTTTCTTCACACAGGGCACTGTGGGCACTGCCTGAAGAACAGAGATCACATCTGACCTTGTTTGCTTATGGGAATGGAGGAACATTAAGGCTGGCAAGCCCAAGGAAGAACCCACCATTGATTTGCTGAGACTCAGGAGACACAAATCTCTAATATTTTTCCTTTTGTTTCCTGGGGGGTGTGGGTGGTGAGTTAGGGTTGGAAATCCTAATGACACATTTCCCTACTTTTGTTGTATTAAGTTGAATTCTGGCTGACCCAGTGGCACTGAGGGTTGAGGTACTGGACACTACACCTCGCACTATGCTGGTGACTCAGGTTCAGGAATGTTCCTGGGTCATCAGGAGTTGGCTGGGGGGAGGGGGATTGAGTGTCCTATTTGATGCTCTCCTCCACTGTATGGAGGGACACACTGGGCAACACTAGCACCCATTGTTCCACTGCCCGTGGAAGCATGGGCAGTGGGGAAAACACAGCTCTCATGAATCATGGGAGGGGATGGCACTGTTAGGCCCTTGACTATGATATGCATCAGTATGTTGCCAGCCTGGATGAATGCCCTTTGTGATGGTGCCCTCTAAGAGTTGGGGCCGCACATGAAAAAGGGGAGAAAAAACAACAAAAAAATCCCTGGCATCTAACATGATGCCAGGATCTCAGTACATCAGAACTCAGCAGAATATCAGGGAATGCAGAGGTACCCCCAGGGCCAAGGCAAAGGTACAAGTAAAATAAAAAGTTGAACCCTAACTGGCATGTTAAAACGGTTTTTATTTCAAAGATTGTCCTTTCTTTTGAGATGGTGTAATTGTATTTACATTCATACAGGTCCTTTTGGGGCATGCATGAACAAATGCAGATGTGCAAGGCTGTCTGGGTCCTGCACCAAGAGAAGATCCCATCCATCTATACAACTGCAGGGCCCTGCTGACCCTGCAGCTTCATGTAGCAATGGATGTCAAAACCTTATCAAAGTTATGAGGTTGCACAGAAAAATGTCTATGTACCTTCATATTTTTTTAATTTTTTTATTTATTGACCCCAAATTTTTAACATAGCCTTCTTAGGAACACACCTCATGAACTAAGTAGGTGACAGTTTTCAAATCTCAGCAGAAATGTCATTTTTCACCACAGATGTGAAAACATGTTTCAGTGAGGATTTGAAAAATGACACCTGTCACATTCATGACATGGCATGAAGAAATGGTTATGTTGAATATTTGGGGTCAAAATAATGAAAATTACCAGTGTTCTGAGCATGAATTGAACGTTTTCAATGTGCACTCCTAACTCTGTAATGTTTAAGTATATGTATGCCACATTTTCAACACAGCGTTCCTACGATCCTACCTCAGTGGGTTAAGGCTCTGATCTGCATCTGCATGGGTTTGAATCCCATAGTCACCTAGGTGCATGCTGTGTGATCCTAAGCAAGTCACTTAACTTCCTTGTGCTCCCAGGTCGCATCTGGAAACAAGCTTCGGCTTAGTGTGCTACTACTGGTTAAACAATGTTCACTTTCCCCTTTCATGAACAAGGGAGAACATTTTTTAAATTCCAGCCAAAAGGTGATTTCACACAGCAACCGTGAAATCCCCTTTCTTTTTTTTTTTTCCAGTGTTTGATTCAGAGTGTGGGGTACCTTAATTCATCATGTTCATGATCAGCACCACTCTTTCTCATCTTAACCAAACACCTGTCCTGCTGCCTGTAACTCCCTATTTAGGATAAACCAGTTAAACACAAGAGTGGAAGCAAAATTTTACGATATCAAGCTTCCTGATTCTCCATTCTATCATATGCCCCATCTACCTTATGTAAATCCACCATAAATTGAAACAATTCTAAAAATTTTGTTGGCTGTACAGCTTTCCAATGCATTAATACTGCTTTTTGCCACAATCAACCCCAAATTTACCAGATCAGTTAAGTCACCAAATTCCAAATTTGAATAAGAGACCCCAAACAAGGCAAATCCTGGGACAAAGGGGAAATCCTGCCCGATAAGTTTACCAAAAAAAAAGAAAATATCTGTAATGAAATGTGAAGGTGTATATGAAATATGAATGTGTATATACTGTAGGATAGGGACCATTATGAGAGACTGTAAGTGCACGTAGCACAGGTAGGGCTGCACATGGAAAAATATAGCATGAGCTGCTTGCATGACTGTAGTCACATACCTGGCCTATAATTATCCGATGGAAACCTCTGATATGGTGTTTGTTCCCACTGTAAAAACTATATAAAAACTGTGCATTGGTATATCTTTTTGGGTACTCCAGGAAGCCATGTGAGAGGCACGGATCTTGTTATAATAAAAACTTTCCTGTTCCTTATTTCATTGTAGGTCTCTTCTGTTCGAGGGTGAAGCTAACAAGTTGTACCTTACATTTGGTGTTTCCACCCAGTTGCTCAAGCTTTGGCCAGCCTTGCAGCAGACTTGGAGCCTTTGATGTCGGCAGTACAACTGAAGCTGGAACTGGTAAGTACCTCTTTAAATAGGGGAAATTATAACACAGGAAAGTACAGCGGACTTTCCAGTATAATAGGATCCTGCTACATTGGACTGATCATCCAGATGTAAGGGGAGGGGAAAGGTGTTTTAACAAACCTGCTCCCTGGATAAGGGAACAGCGCTATAATATAAGTATATTTGTGTTTGTGTGTGACACATAGAGATGGAACCTGTGCAAGGGTACATGGACAAATATTGTAAAGAGGGGTGTCATCCACCATGTGCTCCTCAGAATACTGCCCTTTGGTGTTATCATAGAAGCAAAGCTACTACTAGAAACGAAGGGTGTAAAGATAAAAAGGAAAAGTTAGCAAACTGTTTGCAGGATCTAATACAGTATCAGCAAGATATGGAAGCTTGCTACTGTAAGTTGCAAGCCGACATGCTAGCTGAATGGTGTCGAGCAGGTGAAGCTGAGAAACAGGTATCAGAGCTAAAATGTGAATTAATTTTGTAGTGTAGTGAAAGAAAGCCACAGGCAGATACTACCCTTGCTCTGACAGAAGAAAATAGGCAGCTTTAAGAACAGCATAAATCAGATGTCCAGCAGATTGACTTCCTGGAACAAATTTGGGAAGATAATCCAGACTACTGCCCCCCCCCAGGTGGCAAAGACCAGCCACCAAGTCCTATGGTTCCCTTGACAAAGGAACCCTTCACTTAAAGAAGGTGGCTGCTAGATGACTTGACTCTGATAGTAACACAGAATCAGAGGTCGATAATGCCATGTGGGTCGACGATCGTTGTCTACATTTTAAAATGGGCCTCATAGGAGGGGTACACTCTCGTAGGAAGAGAGCAGGAGACAACAATGCAGAAGGTACGGATGTGACCATGGAGATGAAAAATTTCACTATCGCAAAAGTCACTCAGTTGTTTGCTATGCTAGGACCCTGGGATCCCATGTTGAATCCTGTTCCCTTCTGTATTAAACTTAGGAGGATAAAATCATGCTTTAAATTGTCCAAACAAGATGTGTGTCAGCTAGTAGCGATGGCCATCCTGGGGAACTTGGTGGAAACTGTCCCAAAGGCGATCACCAGCCCAGATGACCCAGATGCCGAAGACAACTGGGCTGACAAACTGACTATCCAAACTCAATTGCAGCAACTGTCGGGATCTGGTGATACCAACTGGAAAAAGATTAACCCATTGATAATGGAGCCCAATGAACACCCAGCTGCCTTTATCAACAGACTTTACAGCATGTACTCCACTTTTTTTTTTGCAGTTAATAATTTTTATTAAGTTTGAAAAATAATATCAGACATAGCCAGGTACATGAAGAAAATACAGCATGACACATATGCATACATATACTCCGTTTTGTGGGGAATAGTAGATCCACAGCGGACTGTTGCAGTCTTCTTGGACCTACTAGGAAGACAAATATATAAGGCAGTCCCCTTTACAGTATGGGTAATGATGGTAGGGGAAGATAGTTATGAGGGGAAAAATAAAATCCTAACAGTCAGGTGGTCAACCAAGGTAGGGGAGACAGATGAAGTTCAGGATAAAGGGGCTAAAAAGAAACTGGCTGCTGTCACCACAAATTAAGGCAAGGGCAACTGTAGCAAGCAAGGGCACTTCATCAAAGAATGCTGGGCTAAGGGAGGTGGGGCCCATGGTAAGGCCCCATGTAAAAATGTTACTTTTGATACAGGAAAGAAAAAGGGAAAGAAAGAGGGAAAGGAGGAAGAAGCAGTGGATCAAAGTATGATCTATCATATGCTTTGGGGAATGATGCAGGAGACAGCCAAACCCCTTCCTCAAACTCTTACTGGGATAAAAACAAATAGGAGTGTCTGGCCCCTAGCCTATGGATGGTTACACATCTGGAGGAAGGTGCAGGCCGTAGACCCTTTGTAGATGGCATGGTTAGGGGCCGCCAGGTCTGTCTGTTAATAGATACAGGGGCTACTTCAGTATCATGGATCTTCCCTTGGAACATAAACTCAAGTGACTGTACATCACATTGCAAGGCATGTCCAGTGCCTGCATACAAGCAAAACAATCAGAGCTGTGTCTGGTCCAAATAGGATGTACAACCCTCACGGTTAGCTTTTGGTTGTGTAACAACAATGAAGGCTCATTACTGGGGCAGATTGAAATCTAATGCACTGGTGGTAGATCTGAGTAATATGGTGTTATGGCAAGCACTTTCATATCATGGTGCATGCCCCACCATATCAGATGTACATGCAGTTTCTACCTTAAAAGGTATGCAGCCTCTAGATGCAGCCCAACTGTTAAAAATGAAACATGGTGGGGGGGATTGATCTGCATTTTGTTCCAGCATCAAAATGTGTAGGCTACCAACAAAAATGATTGTGGATGGGTTGCCACCATGGAAGTACGGATTGTTGGCCATGATCCCGCCCCACAACACCAATATCCCTTACTGGTAGAAGCCATGCCAGCAGTCGCAGAAACCATAGCAGCATTACAGTGACAAGGGTCATCCGCCTCCTATGCTCATCGGTCAACTCACCAATTTGGCCTGTGAAAAAATCCAAAGGTAGCGGGAGACTCACGGTGGACTATAGAGTCCTAAAAAAGGTGACCGCACTGGTCACCCCGGTTGTAGCTCGGTTACCAGATCTAACATCTGATCTCTCCACCACAGCTACCTTGTACTTGGTACTAGATATCTCAAATGGATTCCGGTCAGTCCCAGTCCATCCAGATAGCCAGTACAAATTTGCCTTTACATTCGGGGGACAGCAGTACACATTTACATGCTTGCCACATTTGCCCCCCTTCTTGTTCCACCAATGCCTAGCACAACTATTGCAGGCATTTTCCTAGCCAAAAGCACTGGTTCAGTATGTGGATGATCTGCTGTTGCAGACAGACACTTAGAAACAGCATCTGAAACTGTTAGATGAGCTACTCAATCTGTTGCAACGCGCAGGGCTAAAACTTAACCCAGTTAAAGCACAGATAATGAAAACATCTGCAACCTTTGTGGGGGTAATCATCACCCAAGGAGGTAGGACCCCAGACTCCTGTAAAAATAAGGTAATCCAGCTGTTACCCATGCCCAAAACTAAAACAGCACTGTGACAGTTTTTGGGCATGGTCAATTTTTGAAGAGATTTTATCGAAGGCTTGGCAGAAAAAGCCAAACCACTTTACGCCCTGCTTAAAGGACCCCAGGACTCACAAGATATTGAGTGGAACTTGCAGTGCCAAGACAGTTTCTCTGAGCTGAAAAGGGCTCTCATGTCAGCCCCGGCACTGGAAACTCCTGACAGAACAAAAACATCCGGGTTACAAGTTATGGCTATGGACTCAGCCGTAACAGTGGTTCTCCTCCAGAATCAGGGAGACTGGTGGAGACCATTGGGGTATTTCTCCCAATTACTCACTCCAGTTGAGCAATCATTTGATGACTGCACTTGTCATTTGTTGGGCGTTTATTGGGCTGTCATGGCCACTGAACACATAGTATGGTTTAATGAAGTCAACCTCCAAACACCACATATGCCCCTCAAACACCTCCTCAAAAGTGATGTCAGAGGAGTGTCATCCCAGTGGCTGGCCCAATGGGCACTGGCTATCCAGTCCAGGAAAATCAAGGTCACGGTTACAGCTCATGCCCTCCTACCTTCAATGCTATACTACAATGGTATTCCTCATGACTGTAGGGAAGTACACAGACAGCTAGACCCAAAGGTTTTTCATTTGGTTCCAAGAGAAGGGGATGTGAAATTGTTTGTGGATGGATCAAGGTTCTGGCAGGAGGGTCATTTTCATATGGGTTATGCCATATGGGCACCTGATCTAAAACAAAACACCTTCATGATGTGCCCCTCATCCTTTTCAGCCCAGAAGGTGGAATTGGAGGTGGTGAGGGATGCCATGATGCAATACCCAATGGACATATGTATTTACTCAGACAGTGCTTTTGTGGTCCACTCATTTATGGAGTATATGCCGATATGGCATAAGAGGGGAATGTGTTCAGCAACAGGACAGCCAGTGGTACATACAGAATTAATGAAAGCCATTTGGGGAAAAAGGAGCAGAGATTCCTCTCTGGGTATGTTTGGTTAGGGTTGCCACGTATCAGGTTTTTACTTGGTGATCGGGTTTTCAGGGTCCCTATCAGGTAATCCTCTTTTGCTCTGTGCTGGTTAGGTTTTTGAGCCATTTTTAGTGCTTACATACTTCTGAAACAGATTCTGTCATATCATTCAGTGTTTCAGCTATACATGTCCAGGTAACAAACACGTTCTTTTTTCAATATAGCCCTTTGTTTGTGAAAGCAGTCAACCTGGGAGGTGTAAAGTATGGCCATTAACACCATTCACACTTACTTAGCCTAATATTTTCCACTGCATTTCAAACTGGCATAGCACCAAAGCTGCCCCCACCTTTTGTAACAGTAACACAGCCAGTTGTCTTGCACTTTCATTTACTGGTAAACATTTTCATCTCTAACAGAATTTAGGCATTTTTAAATGTTTTGAATTCTTTTTCTCCTCAAGAAAAAAATATGATCACTTCTTTGGCTTTGAAACAGTACTCTGGGCATAAAAAGGAAATGGAGCCACCAAGCCAGAAAAAGATATAAGGCCCGATTCTAAAAGAGTTACTCCTGGCATACCCGCACTTGTGCCAAAAAGAATGGCGCAAGTAGCAAGTTACACCAGCAGCTGCAATGTGTGGGATTCTACAATGTGGCCTGTGACATGAAGTAGGCCACTTGCACCAAAGTGCAGTTACGCCAGCAGTTGCATCCTAAACCCTCTGCAACATGGCGCTAGGGGTTTTATGGCAGCAGTTGTGCCCTATTTTACAAGGGCAGCAACAAAGTCCCCAATATCGAGATTCTACAAGAACCCCCGGAGGAGAACCGGCAATGTATGTTTCATTAGCATTTAGCTGGCATAAAGGAACATATGCCCTCCAGGGGTTCTGTAGACCCACTGCACCCACTCCATGATGTGCCCCCCCATGGCCAGAACACCCCCGTTGTCACCCCACAGGGCATCCCACAACCCCCCAGCCCCCAATCCCCCATAGCAGATGTTCCCAGCAGGGCATCTCACACCCCCAGCCCCCAGAACCCCCAAATCATCAATGCTCTGCAGGGCAGCCCACACAAATCATGCCCCAGAACCCCACACTGCTATCAGCCCCTCAGGGTAGCTCTGTCACCCCACCAAGCAATGGTCCCTGCAGTGCCACAAATCTTTAAATTAACAAGTGCCCCATACTCCATGGTAGTCTAGTGGCCCCCCACCCAGCACTGCCAATTCACCCCACATCCCCCCAACCCATCCCCAGCTGGCAACTGGCACAACCCTCCTTCCACCACCATGGCCAGCCACTGACTGAGCTCCTTCTGAGCGCATACTGTATACATGTGCTTAGACATGAATGAACACTCATTCATTTTTCGAGTGCTTCTATACAGTAAGAACTCAGAAGGAGATCAGTCTGCGTGGAGGTGAGAAGGAGGATTGTGCTCCATCAGCTGGGGATGGGTCGAAGGAGTGCTGGGTGAGGAGCCACTAGACTACCAGGTACATAATTGCAGTTCTGACTGTATTTCACACGTTGTGGACTGTGTGTACTGTACATATTGTACAGTACACCAGTCACATGGGGATTGGGATAGGTGTTGGAGACCCTTCGTGGCATGACAGTGGGTAGGGGGCCTCTTGCCCTGTGGGGCTGTTCTGGGGATTGGGCATGGAGGGGAGGCACCTGCACCTTGTGGGATAGCAGGTTGCATCTTGTGACATCCTCACCAGGTACGTCCTCTGTTCGGCGTACCTGGCTGTATGTAGCAAGTTGCAGGACTTAGACACGGGGACCATGTCCCTTCTAGAATAGGGGCAGGGCACAGGGACAATGTCACAGCTGTGTTTGACGCAAGTCACATTTGGCTGCGACTTGCACCAAGCTTCTAGAATCCCACCCATGAAATACACATTATAGGAAACAATTTCTTTATTATGTATTATATACCATGTATACTGCTGTATGCTATTTACAATATTTCCCTTGTCTCCCCTTAGATCAGATCTGTAAATGAGATTTATTTCTGTATGTTTATCTGGTAAACCCATGCCAATAAATAAATAAATAAATACATATATAAGTAAATAAATAGTTAGGAAGAATCTAGGAACATTAACAGGTACAGGACAGTATTTTAAATTTTTTTTTTGAACTGCTGCTTTAAGTGTTGTTTTGATATAACAAATGGCTTTCTAGAAGGAGCGATGCATGATAAGTCATGAAAAGGGGTGGGGATGGAGCTTAGGGTCCAGTTTTTGCCTCCTCCAAGGGTGGCAACCCTAAGTTTGGTCAAAGTCAAAGCCCAGCAGAAACATGAAAGCAATGAAGAAGATAAACATAATTGCAAGGCAGATGAACTAGCTAAGCAAGCAGCAATGGAAGGAGTCCAGGGGAAAGGGATAGACAGTGAGGAGGAGCAGGAACAGTTGTGGGAACACAATGACTTTGACCAGTGTCATGAGAAATGGGTGGCATCACTACAAAGGGTGCCGTCATTGCAGCAGGTGCAAGCAGGAAACCCTGTATTGCAAAGATGGAAAAATCAGAGGACGGAAAAGAGGTGTGCTGGAATGTGAAACTTATGGATGGAATGTTGTTCTGGGAGATACAAGAGGGATTGGCAAAATGGATACCCCCGGAGACAATGAGGAAGGATATTGTTATGGAGAATCACAGAGTCAGAGGACACTGTGGGACCCATAGGACATGTCAAGTAGTGGCTCAAAAATACTGGTGGCCACAGATGGAAAAAATGATCAAACAGATGCTACAGACATGTTTAATTTGTGCTCAAAGGAATCCAAAGGCCCTTGGGGGAGGGCCCCCATGGGAAGAGTACCGTTAGCGGATGGACCTTGGGGATCCCTGCAAATTGATTTTGTGGGTCCTCTCCCAACAGCTCCGAGAGGTATGAGATACATGTTGGTAGTTGTGGACATCTTCTCTAAATGGGTAGAAGCTTTCCCAGTAAAATGGGATACTGCAGGACAGGTGGCAAAGGTGCTATGGTAACAGGTATTCTCCAGATGGGGCTTTCCCAAATCATAAGAAAGTGACAGGGGTACACACTTTACTGCAGAGGTGGTTAAGGCTTTCTGTGCACTGTTGGGGATAGAACAGAGACTGCATGTCCCATATCATCTCCAATCATCGGGGATTGTAGAAAGGATGAACCAAACACTCAAAGAGGGGCTAAAGAAGCTGACCTTGGAAGCAGGAAAGGATTGGGTAGCTCACCTTCTGGGCATATTAATGACAATATAGAGTACGTAGAGTAAAAGCACAGGCTAGTCTCCATATCAGTTGATGACAGGAAGAGACACTAGAGTATACTACCCCTCAGATCCAGACCTCACTACCCCAGTCAAGGATCGCATATGGGCAAACATGTTTCTGACACAGGTACAGAAGCAATTTAATCAGTATCTGCCTAATGCAGCCAGGAAAATGGCTCAAAACCATCAACGTAACCAAGATCACCAAACAGGGTTAGTACCCTATAAGGAATTGGAAACAGGTGATCAGGTCATGGTGAAAAATGTTGCCCATGCAGGCCCATGGCAAGCTAATTGGACAGGTCCCTACCAAGTGGTAGACAAATTGGGCCCTCGAGTGGTTAAAGTCACCAGGGACAAACAGAGAGGTAAAAAGAATATCTCTCTGTGGGTACATTCAGATCAGTGTAAATTGTACCAACAAGAATCAGATATTAAGAAAAAGAAGAACTGATGCTGCACTTGATCGTTTTCTTTACAGGTAGAATGTAGAATCTGATGATGCATCCTGTAAATCCAAGAAAAAGAAGAACAGAACAAGGCATTTTAACAGAGTGTATGATGAAATTTCTGATGCATTTTTGGACATTATTAGTATGTACTATTATTGCTCAGCTAATAGTTAAAGCAATGTGCCTAAATGTAGAGGCTGAGTCATGTAAAACTGAAACTTTCTTTAGAAAAGGCAGAGAAGTGACCAAATCTTCTCACCATGCTGAGATATTCAAAACACCGGGGTGTGAAAAGTGTAATTGTGCAGCTGATGACACCAGAAATGGTTGTGGACAACGACGTGTGCCCCTCCAAGTTTGGGGAGGAACCACTCACATCCATGATGGACACATGGCCCTTAACTACTACTTAATATATGGCCATAATAACAAGACTTAGATGTCGGCGCACCCAGATAGATTACAGTTGGGTGACAGGGCATGTTTATCTAATAATGATAATACAATAGCCAGACCTATACTTGCCTTACAAGGTGGCAGCAAACGGTTGAGTGGGTCAGAGAAAGAGCAATTAGAAACAACAATTCATGAAAATAGAAGGCCTTGGTCCCCTGGGTATGAAAATAACATGGATGCCTTCCTAAACAGCAGCACTGATTTCTCAGTGGCTGAGATATCATTGTTTCTGACTCTTCCCCATGACCCACAGTGCACCCAAATACACCTCTGACTCACTGTTAGCCCACAATTCAATGCATATCAGTTAACAAGAAATGCGGTGTGGGATATCACCTACTCAAAACATGGATGGGGGGGACCCTTTCCTCCACCTTCTGATGGTGTCATCACTGAGCAAATGAATGAACCTATTTTTTTTCCTGCTAGGATGGAATTGTATAATGTAATAATACATGTACCTTTTCCTAAAATGCCTGATAAATGTAAAGATGAATCCTCGGTAAAGGTATGGCAATCTCTGTATAAAAGTACAATAAAATTGTATCACTTAAGAAATGGGGAAGGTAGCCAAAGAAGGCGAGATTTAGGATCTTGGTTCGGCAGTCTTATGGGAGTAGCCAACGCCATATTAGGAATATGGAGGAAACTCTGAAAGGAATAAAGACAGGACCACTGGCTGCTTCTATATAATTAGCTGGAAACAATGGGTGGGATATTCAGAAATGCCCCAGAGGCAGGTGCAACAGCTGCTCAGTGAAAGTACACTGCGCCAGAGCAACCCAATGCGATATTCAAAGGTTGAGCACAATGGCAAGTGACAGCACAAAATGGCTGAATATTGCAGGGATGTGCCATAGCGCAACAAGGGCTGCGCCAGGGAGCAAGTCAGCAGGTGCCATCGCGCAATCTGGGCTGCCCAAGGGAGCAAGTCAGCAAGTGCAAGTGCACAATATGGGCTATGCAGGGGTCAGAGGCACATGGGCCATGACACAGGGCAACAGACACAGTTGGGAGCATGCCACGAGAGCAGGACAGACCACCACCAGGGTGCAGGGGGATGACAGGAGGGAGGCATGGCAGGTGCATGCCCGCAGGCCCCGACCACACACACACCACAGCAGTGCATGAAGGAGGTGTGGCACCAATGACCACTGGCAATCAGCCACAGGCTGCACCCACAAGACAGCATGGGACATGCCACCTGGAGCAAGCTAACAGCACACATGCCTACAGCACACAACAAACAGGCCACACAACCCTAGCAGGGTGCACACGTATGCCCCAGGGCATACACACTGGGCCACTGGCACAGACCACCAGCCACATACCCCAGTCAACTCCAGATGTACTACATGGCCACCATGCACACCACTGCAGCATGGCTCCATACACCAGCTGCAAAGCAGACACAGACATGGATGGCTAACAAAATAAATGTGTATTAAAATAAACCAACAACAACTATTTACAGATGAACAGGGATAGGAAGCAGGGAATGGGGAGGCCACAAACAAGATGGTAGGCCGGGGAAGGGAGGCAGGGGAACAGGGGACATGGCTGGGTTTGGGTTCAGGGAGGAAGGGAAGGGGGGTGGGAGGAAGGAAGGAAGGGAAGGAAGGAAGGGAAGGGGAAGGGAAGGTGAGTAGGCCAAAGGGCCCCACGTGCGTCCACGGCCTACTGGTGCCTGTTCCTCCATTTCCTCCATGACCTGCACAGGGCCTGCCTGATGATGCACGCCACCTGAAGTGTGGCCATGGTGACCCTCAGAATATGCTCCAGAAGTCTGGTGTTCACATCCACCAGCTGGATGCCTAGGACAAAGGAGGGGGACATCGATGAGTGCATGCCCATACGACCGTAGCCCATCCACCATGCGCAGCAGACAGCAGTGACATGTGCCCTGTAGAAGGCACACAGCCAGCAACAGCATGTGTGCCAAAATGAGCTGTCACCCCGACCATCCACAGCCATGCACAACACTGCACACCGACACCACCCATGCGCGGCACACCACAACCATGGTGGCCAGGCAACAGGGCTATACGGCGTGATGGCAGTGGCATGGCTGGAACCCGGGTGCACCCACAGCCCACCTGCAGCAGCCACACACACATGCAAGAGCACAGCATGGTGCAATGTGGACCCCGCCCGGTGATGCACAGCTGTAATGGCCATGTGCACAGGGGGCTGTGGCCCACCCCAACCCCACACAACAACAGTCACTGACAGAGTGCCTACCTGCATGCTGCGGTACAACCGAAGCCTGACCGGCAGCACCTCCCACACGGCCAGCATTCCATGCCCGTGCACCACCATTGTCCTGCCCACGTCTGGCAGCAGCACCCGCCATCCTGGCTCTTCGCTGATCCTCAGGGCCTAGTAGGGAGACAGTGAGAGGCAGACATAAGCACCTGACAATAACCCATGTGCCCCACCCCCCTCCAGCACAGTATACCCCATTGCCCTGCGCAGTGGCAATGCTTTAGCACACCCATGGTGCACTGCCATGGCCGGCAGAGTGCGCAGCCACAGTACCCCCCCACAGCACAGCATGACACCCTGCTGGCCACCCACAGAACACTGACATTGCACAGACACTGAAAAGTGCACTCACCTGGACGTGGAATGGTGCACCTCTGGATGCATGTCAGCAGTGACCTCAGCCAGTCGGGATCCCTCCGCCGCAGGTCCCCATATCTGTGGCGGCACTGCTCCCCACTTCACTGGGTCCATGTGGTCTCCTCCAACCCCTCGGCCACCTCCTGCCACACCTCAGTGCGAGGCCGGTCAAGGGGCACCTGCCCATACAGTGAGCCAACATGTGGCTCTACCAGTGCCACCATGTTCACCAGCTCAACCTGGCTCCAATTTGGTGCCCTCACTGTGCTCCTGTGTGGCATGCTCCTATCTTCAGTGGTAATCCAAAATGATCACCTGTAGTGCACGAGCCACACGTGCTGTGGGTGCACGACTCACTCAGCGATGCACTGCCATCCCCAATCGTGCATGTCTCAGTGCTGCGTGATACAGCTGGGGTGGCACTGGCACATGCCACAGGCATGTCAAAGGACACTCAGAGTCACAGGGTCAAAGGACACTTGTAAGGTCAAAGGTCAGCAAATGCACCGTGCACGACAGCGTGGTAGGGCACGCCATGCATGGTGTGCAATCGGGTCTCATGTGACCCAAGGTCCATGTGCCAATGGCGCACAGGTGCCATAGGGCGTACAGCACACGAGCGCCACATGCCCAATAGTGGCAGAGCACTGTACCATGTATGGCGCACTGTGCATCAGATGCACCACCGATGTACGAGACGTCAGTGCGAGCATGTGACCGTCAGGCCTACTGCACACATCATACAGTTGTGCCATGGCTTGTGCATGCACATCCCTAATGTGCCATGCACAATTCAGTGATATTCAGCAGGAATATGCAGATGGGCCAATCAGCATAGCCGCAGTGCATCAGAGGCATTTGCATCTCATTACAGTTGTGCATTCCCTAATTTGCATGCGATGCACTATAAAGGTGCCATGAGACTGCACAGGCACCAGACCGGTATTGCATCCTTCAGAGGTAAGACACCAGGCGGTGGGCATGTCGGGACAGTGGATTGGGGGGGCATTGTATGTGGAAGCCATCACTAACCACATGTCCATACCAACAGGATTGAGCATGTCGGAACATGAGGAGGTTGAGGAGCAGGGGCCTGCATGGAGGCACAGGCCCAACTTCACGAGGGCAGAGAGCAATGCCTTCTTTGATGCATATCTGGACCAGGAGCCCCTCCTGAGTGGCTCAACAGGCACCCCGTAGTCCAGGGTGGCTGCATGGGAGGGAGTGGCCAGGGCTGTGAACCAGCAGGGCAGCCATCAGAGGTCAGCACAGGAGTGCAAAAAGAAGGTTGGTACGGACCAGAGGAGGATAAAAAATAAGGTGGCTGCCATCCGGGCCGCACATGCCACCATGGGTGGTGGACAGCCTGAAGTGCCACAGCTCACACCGCAGGAGGAGCTGGTGGTGGCGTCCATGTTGTGCAGCACCATTGAGAGTGTTCCCAGTGGTAGATTCCAGACAGGGGACAGCCCATCACTGCATGGTAGGTACAGTGGCACATGGGGAAGGGGGCAGGGGTGCAGGGGTGTGTGGCAACGGCACTAACGTGTATGTGTTCCTTTACAGATCTAAAGTGCCTGCATGCAGCAGAAGGGGTGGGGATGACCACCATGGGGGCGGTCCTGGACCTGGAGGACCGTCCATCCACCTCCACTGGTGTCTGGGGTCTGGACCGCTGCCAGCCCATTGCCACTGTCCAACTGGATGCCTGTGGCATGGTTGTGGATGAGGCCCTGTCAGTGTTTCAACAGGACACCAGCCACGGCGTCCAGTATGCTGATACACAGGTCAGGGCAGGGTCCGGGACCGATGACAACATGACTGTTATCCTGGACAGTGGTGATGCCGATCAGGGGGAGGCACCCATACCATGCACCCATCATGGTGGCACAGGTGGTGCCCTGGTGGCGGTTGTCCACCCAGCTGCTGCAACACCTGGTGAGGTGGTGGGCGACATTGATGCAGCGCAGTCCCTAATGTGTGGCAGTGGTGGTGGTGGTGCAGCCACCCTGGCACCGTTATGCACACAGCGGCCGGAGGGGCTGCAGTGGCAGCAGGACGGGGATGAGGGGGGGCCGGGTGCAGTGGCCACTGCTGTTGCACCACAGACTGTGCAGGCCCAAGGGAGTCCCACTATGCAGCCCCCACCTGTGTGGGGGGCCGTGCTGTGGGGTCTCGCAACTCCCGCAGGTCGGCGCAATGCCCATGCTCCATAGGGCACAGACCCACTGACCGAGCACACCCAGCTGCTCCGAGCATCCGTGGAGCAACAGATGCTGGTAGTGGCAGGGGTGCTTGTACTCTGCACAGAGCTGCTCCAGTCCACAGGATGGCATGACCCGGACTATGAGCAGCTCCTGGCCGAAGCCACATGCATGCGGGAGGACACAACTGCAGCCTTGAATCGGTTTACCACTGCGGTCACAGCCAGCCTAGCACCAATGGCAACCCTGGTGCATGGCCATCTGCAGCAGTCACCGCAGAGTGCATTCTCCACCCCTCGGTGCCAGCGTAGTACGACCCTGTCACTGTCGACACCGGGATCCACTGTGGGCATTCCGGGCATGCCTGGAGCAGTCCTGTTCGGGGGCTTGCAGACACCTGCAAGGGACCAGTCGTGTTCCCGCAGTGACATGCCTGGGAAAATGTCTGAGATGCCCCCTGTGGCCGTCGCACAGCCTGCATCTGGTGGGCGGTCTCAGTGGGGCCATCCACATGTTCACGGTGGCTGTGCGACTGCGCGGTGGTCATGATCCTCCACCCTCCCTGTCTGCTGCCTGCCACAGCCCTGTATGCACATTGGTGTGGCATGTGAGTATCCATACAAGGGTGATGCCATCCATGGTCCACTCAACACATCTGCCTCATGCACACCCACCCAGCCACTGGCCACTGTGGCATGTGCATGATGATGCCCACACAACATCATCCACCACTGTGCACTGGTGTTCAGTGTCTGACACATGCCTGTTGCCAGCATCTGGGTGTGTGCATGTGGGTGCCAGTGTGCATGTGCGTGTGTGTGTGAGGGTGTGTGTGGGGGTGTGTGGGTGGGGTCTACAGTGCTGTACAGGGTGCTTCCATGGAGTCCTATCCCATGCCTATCCATGCTGCCCTCCAGCCGTGTCTAGTGGGGAACAGCCATGCATGCCTGTATACTGTGCCCTGGTCCCTACATGTGGTCATGTTCACCTACCTGAGTGCAAAGTAGCGCTCCTCTGCAACTGTGTCCTGGTGCTGCTTGGCCAACCTGTGCAGCTGGGGCTCCCATCGCCTGGGGGGGTGCCCACCACCACCTGGCCTGGCATCTGCTTCATCCCTACTGCTGTTCTTCTCTTCGACCTCGAGACCTATCCCACGGTCAGTGGCCATGTTATGTAGCACACAGTAGGTCAGGAATTGGCCACAGGCCTTTGAGGGGCTGTACTGTATGGCACCACCAGACCTGTGCAGGCAATGGAACCATGCCTTCAGCAGTCCAAACACACACTCCATGATGTTCTGTGTGCTGGCGTGTGCCTCGTTGTAACTCTCCTGCACTGGGGTCGACGGGCGCGGGTATGGGGTGAACAGCCAGGGCCTGAGTGGGTATCCACTGTCACCTGTGTGGGGACATTTTGGGTTAGCATGGTGGTCTGTGTGGCTGCCTCCCCGCCTACCCAGCCAGACCCTCTGATGCCCCCAGCATAGCATCCCCCCACACCCTGCCCTGTTGTGCCAGGCTGCCCATTCCAGCTGCATACTCACCTACTAGGTGGCCAGTGGGGATGTCCCCACTCTCGAACCTGTGGCACAGTGCTGACTGGTGCCAGATGAAGGCATTGTGTGCTCCACCAGGGTGTGTTGCACTGACATTGATTATGCGCCCCTTGGCATCACACACCACGTGGCAGTTGACATTGGGGTAGCCCTTCCTGTTGATGTAGGCCACCCCCTCTGGCCCCGGTCTTGTGCAGATGCCTACATGGGTGCAGGCAATGGCTCCTAGCATGCCAGGCATATGTGCAACCCTGTGGAACTCCTGCACATTCGCTGTACGCTCCGCCTGTGTGCTGGGGAAATGGATGTGCATTGAGGAACTGTGTGAGGAGCCATGACGCGGCTGACTGGGTTATGCCTGTGGTGTCCCCTGTTGGTCTCTGGAAGGTACCCGTTGTGAGCTGGCACATAACAGCCGTGACCTTGGTCTCCACCAACAGGGCATGGATCCGTCTTGTGGGTGCCAGCATCTCATCACTGCACAGCTCACAGAGCTGCCTCAGAATTACCCAGTTCAGGCAGTACTGGCCCACAATCTTCGTGTCACTGTACTGTTCGAAGGTGGTGCGGGCACGGTACCACCTGTTCCGGGCATACTGCCACCGGGAACTTCCACGGCCGCACTGCTCTGCCTTCTGCCTCCTCACACCCCTCATTACTGCCTCCATCTGGAAGATTGCACTGACCATGGCCTGGTCTGTCCTGCCTACCCCCATGCAGATGACTCCCTGGGCTACCCCAGCTGTGTGCTGCTGCTTGTGCCCCTGCACTGGGCACGCTTCTGTGATGGGGACCCTGCCAGTGGTGGACACCACCTCCCACCTATCCGGGTTCTCCCATGGCCACCCCTCTGTCCGGGCTTGCAGGCTCACACTCAATCACTGCTCCCATGGATATTTCACACACACACACACACACACACTGGGCTGCTCATGCACACAGGCACAGTCAGGGTCATACTCTCTGTCCCACTGTCTGTTGCACCTCCTGCCTCTGTGCCTGTCTTGCACCCTTGCTGCTGTCCTGCCTGGCCACTGGCTCTCTCTCTCTCTGTCTCTCACCCCTGCTCCCCAAGGTGCAAGCCACCGTCCCTTGCTTGCTCCATCTTTTTATGGGCTCAACTTTGCTCCACGTATGTCCCTGTTGTTCCGCACTTACGCCATCGGCTTGCTGTTGAATATCGCACTGCACAGCTTATTCATGGCTACACCCCCTGCACTTGCGCATGCATTCATTAGGGTTGCGCATTGGAGCACTGCGATTTGCACCATGCATTGTCTCCCGCTGAATTCGCTCTTTGGCTCTTTTCTGCTATTGTGCTGGTGATTCTCAGTTACGCCATGTGCAACCTCTTTGAATATCTCACCCAATGAACTAATAAATTGTAATGCTTTTGGGGAAGTGTTGAACAATTTTGTCATCACATCCTCATGGATCAAATTGTTAAACCATACTATGATAGGCGCTATGCAAAATATTACCATTAGTAAGGTTTACTCACAATGGGGAAATGAAGCTGTGAATACTTTGCAACATGAGTTACAAATGGTAGAGGCAGGGGTCTTACCTTGGGGGATAATCTCCCATAATATCTCTTGACTAATTAATCAAACTGGGAGGGAGGGATCAGTGCTAACAACTCGCTCCTTGGTTATCATGACGGGAAAGCTGGGTGTGCAAGCTCCCTATCTCATACCCATGATATTAGCAGTACCCGTATCCTTTGCACCTCCAGCCTTTGGGTGGCGATTGAAAAATTTACGGGTGCTTAATGACAATTCTGTTATACAATTAAAAATACCTGCAGACACTGTAATCCCTAGAACTAGCGGGTATGAAGTGTTAAATATCAAGACTTGTATATCTGTCAAAACCACTTATCTGTGTGGAGAACAAGTGATGGTGCACCCGTGGATGAAGAGTGAATATCCCTTCAGCCTGCAAGATGCCACGGATAAAGTCTGAGTTGAACGATGGAACCAATCATGATGTGTCCTGGCTGGAGAACCACGGAATATTTGGGCCTGCGATAGCGGAACATGAACTGTTATGAATACAACCTTGTATTCTAGACCCATGTATCATGCTGCTAATGTAACACATATTACTGATGTTTGGCTTAATGGGACTGCTGTGCTTATAAGTCACTTAGTTGCTCCACCACATACTGTGATACTACACTTTACTCACATTTTGATAGCTGCTTTAAAATACAGACAGCAAACTGAATCGTTGGTGTTAAAACAAATACAATCTGCCAAGGATACTGCCACACAATTGCAATGGATCCCTGTAATATCATGGTGGGAGTGGTCTGTAGGGGGATTAGGAATGAGCCCTACGTTAATATTAATTTTAATATTAGCCTTGGGACAATTGGTCATTTTAAGTTGTACTTATTGTCTGTACAAATGAATTACGGTATTAATGAAAATGGTAAAATATTCTGCAAGTAGTCAAAGACTTCTATGATCCTAAAAATAGGATCAAAAAGGGGGTTGTAATAAAATGTGAAGGTGTTTACGAAATGTGAATATGTGTATATACTGTAGTATAGGAACCATTATGAGACTCTGTAAGTGCACGTAGCACAGGTAGAGCTGCAAATGAAAAAATACAGCACAAGCTGCTTGCATGACTGTAGTCACATACACACAGGTACTATCACCAGAACTCCCGGAGCCATCCAGCTTTTGGTGGCTCTCTGATTGGAGTGCCTGTTGACTTAGTGGCTCCTGAATGAACTGATGGGTAGTGCTAAGCTCCCGACTGATGCGCCTCATAGACTGTACAAGCCAAGCTGCTTTATGGCTTTTTGGAGCCCTACTGCAGGATTTTTTAGCGGTTTCAACCGAGGGTTGTAACTGTGCAGAAATAAGAGATTACCAGCCCTATTTTTACTAATGTAAAGTACCATGCCTACAGGTTTCTGCAAGTTTTAGCTTGTGTATGTTTCAGCACAGTACTTAAGAATAAGAGCTCTGTTGTGTAAATCTAAAAGTTATCAGACGTAATCAAACTGTAACTGAAACCACGTTGTTTCTCAGTGATTAACAGCCCTGTTGTGTCATTTTAAATGATGAATTTCTAGTCAGCTGCATGCCTTCAAGTCTGCTACAGAAATCTTCAGTTTAGAGGTTAATTAAGCTGTGATAACTCCTGTGTTGATTTCTGCTATTCTTTACTGCCCAGGATCTTCTGCTCACCTGGCCTTACTCCCACTGTCTGTTTCAATCTCCACTCTAACTGCGCTCCTCCAGCACCATCTTCCCTGACCCACTTGCACCTATTTTCAACTACTGTACTAAGCAATCTATCTGCAGACAGCCCCCCACCTTCACTCCCCCCCAGCTAATATTCTCACTGTCTGCTCTCAAACCTCCTTCCTTTGTCTCACTTAACCCTCACCCTCTCCAATCTCAATTGCTAATTTTTATCCTTTTGTTCTCAAGTAGCACCCCCAACCCCACTGATGAGCTGCCGCCAGTCTCCTGCCCCTCTACTGTTCCCTGCTTGTTCTCTCCCTATAACTAATGCTGTGCCCTCATTCCCTCGAAGATCTTGCCCGTGCCCTGAGTGGCACCTCAGGACCACGGGGCACCATCAGACGCCGCCAAGCACACAGAAAAATCCAGCCACCCTTCTGGTCCTGCTTCCCTGACCAGCCACACAGGTACTATTGCCAGAACTCTCTGAGCCATCCAGTTTTCGACGGCTCTCTTATTGGAGTGCCTGCTGACTTAGTGGCCCTTGATTGGACCGGTGGGTAGTGCTAAGCTCCCGATTGATGCACCTCATAGACTGTACAAGCCAAGCTGTTTTATGGCATTTTGGAGCCCTACTGCAGGATTTTTTAGTGGTTTCAACTGAGCGTTGTAACCGTCCAGAAATAAGAGATTACCAGCCCTGTTTTTCATCCCACTCCCCCACCCCCTCCCAGGCCTCCTATTAAATGCACTACTTGCCCCGCCTCCAAAGCCTGCTCTAACACTATTGGTGCCCAGTATCATTTCTCCTGCCTACAACCCTCCTTGCCCTCCCAGCCTATAGCTGCCATCCAAGCAGTCAGCGTGGCTGCTCCGCTATCTCTCCTACAAACTACAGGTACAAATTGGATTACTGCCTCCTGTATTCTGTCAGTTATGGCGCTAACAGATAGGAACCTACTCCTAATCTTCACCTTCACATTCTGCATACCCCCCTAATATCTCTTACACTTTGTTACCCTTATCCCCCCTCTCTACAGCTGAACTAACTCATCCTATTCATGCCCCCACCACTGTTACTCTATCTCTACCAGCTACGACCTGGTCCCACTATCCTATGAGCCCCCCTTCCTCACTCTATTCCTATGCACACCTTTGGTCAACTCTCCACCTAATTACCTCCCGCACATCTCAAGCTGTCTGCCCTAAAGTGTCTCCTAGGTGGTGCTTTCCCACAATATGGGGCTATTATATACTCTCTTTTTTTTAACTTTTGCCTTACTACTTCTTGCAGCAGGTGACATACACCCCAACCCTGGCCCAGCACCAGCCCTCTGTCCTTCAAGATCAGTGATCAATTCCCCTACAAAGGCCACCACTGCTACTCAGGTTGGCTCCCTTCCCCGTGGACTATGAGTACTCCACTTAAACATTCGTAGCCTAGCCCCCAAGCTTGATCTGCTCCAGGTGCTAGCTGCCCAACATGCCCCTGACATTATCATCATGTCAGAAACCTGGCTAAACCCTAACTTCAAAGACCCAACCATCACCATCCCAGGATTCAATGTCACTCGTCAAGACCGAACCACCCAAGGTGGAGGAGTTGCAATCTACACCACCTCAGACTTACATTTCTCTGTTACACTTACTAAAATGGAGCCCAAAGCCTTTGAACTGCTCATGCTCAAAATGTCCCTTCCCTTCTCACTCTGTATTTATGTTGTTGGTGTATACTACTGCCCTGGAACCCCAACCGCAAAAGTCACCAACCTTCTGAGCCATCTAACCTCCCTAGCCCTATCGGGTGAATTTTATATTATGGGGGATTTTAATTACAACTGTCCATCTCCCTCTTTTAACAAAGCTCGTTCTGAGATAACAGCCCTCAATCTTACACAGGTCATCTTGGAACCAACACGCACTAACTTCAGGAAAGGCAATCACTCCCTACTTGACTGTGCTCTCACCTCTCACCCCCACTGGGTCATCAAATCGGGCCTACGTCCAGACTCTATAAGCGACCATCACATCACCTACTTAGTCTGCAAAATCCATCGCCTTAAATCCCCTCCTAAATTTCTAGTACAACGGTCATATAAAACACTAAACCTTACCCCCCCCCAGAAGAACTAGCCCACTCAAACTGGGGTCATCACCTTAGAATTAATAACATGGATTATGCCCTTACACATTTCTGGAACACCTTCCTCAGCATCTGGGATAATCATGTCCCCATGCGACACATTACGGTCTGGGGGACACACCTTCCCTGGATTTCCCCTAAACTAATAGCATGCCAAAATGCCCAGGACAAGGCTTGGAGAACTTACAAGACTGCACTCCTTCCAGGTGACAACATCACCTACCGCATGCTCTGAAACAAGTGCACCAAGGCCACCCAACTAGCCAAAGTTTAATATTTTAACTACACCCTCAATGCCAATCTATGTAGGCCATCTAAATTTTGGAAAATTATCATCTCCCTTCCCCCCCATCAACAAATCCCTCCCCTCTATTGTTCTCAAAAGGGACTCTCCTCTCAGACCCTCTAGCGATTGCCTCTGAGTTCAACTCCTACTTCACCACATGTGCTATGACCCTCCTTGCCTCCCTTCCAGCTGTAACCCCCCCACACACACCATGCTGAAGCTCCTAAAACCCCTGGCCTAAACACCTTCTACTTTGGGAACATCTCTTCTACGGAAGCCCTAGATGCCCCACTCATCCTGAACCCCTCCAAGAGAAAGTCCCCTGATGGGATGGACACCAAACTCCTCTAGCTATCTGCTCTGGCCATTGCATCTCCCTTCGCCGCCCTTCTAAACCTTTTGTTCACCACTGAATCAGTTCTTATAGACTAGAAGCATGCCACAGTCCAACCATTTCCAAAAGGAGGGGACCCCACCACCACAGCAAATTACCACCCCATCTCCCTCCTCCCAGCCCTCGCGAAACTTCAGGAGCAACTTGTGCTTTCACAACTCTCAAACTACCTCTCAGAATCCACCTTCTTCATGCCTTTCCAGTCTGGATTTAGGAAAAACCACTCTACCCCCACTTCCCTACTAAGACTCACTGACTCCATCCTCTCGGGGATGGACAAAGGTCTAATTATATCAGCCATCTTTGTCCACTTAGCCAAAGCTTTTGACACTGTCTCCCACCCCCTGTTGTTATCCTGCCTATCTGAAGCTGGGTAATTCACGATTGCCGCCAACTGGTTCAGAGCCTACCTGCAAGGCAGAACTCAGTCTGTAAAAACTGTTGATTCCACCTCACCTCCACTCCCAATCGACACTGGTGTTCCCCAAGGCTCAGTTCTCAGCCCCATTCTCTTTTCCATCATGCTAAATGACCTGCCACAAACCTGTTCATCTACCTCAATTAACATGTATACAGATGACACAGTCCTCTTTTCCTCTGGCCGGACCCTTGAGGAGGTCGCTACCAGTCTACAGGCTGATTTCAACAAAGTACAGCTCTGGTTTAGCTCCCACCAAATCTCCTTCAATGCCAAGAAGACAGTCTCCATTACCTTCGGCACTAGGCAGAGACTATCCAGGCTTACCTCACCCCTGATCTTCCACACACTTGACGGGACAGTCATTATGGATGTATCTACCTTTAGGTACTTAGGTGTCTGGCTGGAATGACACCTATCCTTCTCAGCCCATGTGGATGCTATCCTGAAAAACTGCACCCTAAGCTTGGCGCTCTCTATAGGAATTGCAGTAGTCTCCCACTACCCATGAAATGTGAAATTATGCAGAAAATTATATTACCTACCTGCAACTACTGCGATGTAGTCTACAGTGCTGCTCCCAAGTCTACCTTATCCATACTGGACCCTCTCTTCAATGTATTCTGTCATTTTGCCCTTGATATCCCCCCTCGTACCCACCACTGCTAGCTTTACCATTCGCTGGCCCTCCCCTCCCTTAGCAACCGGAGCCTACTTCACAGTGATAAATTTGCTTTTAACCTACCTTGCCTCCTCTCTATCATCTCCTCCAAACCCCTCTCATGCCCTTAGGTCTACTGACTCCCAACTGTTGGTAATCCCTCACCGTCAGACCACTGTAGGCCAATCGGCCTTCTCCTACCATTTCCTGAAGCTCTGGAATGACCTGCTGGTTCAAATCTGCCACTCCTCCTCTAGGCATTCTCTATCCTGTGCCCTGACAAACTTCTACATGGTAAACTGTTCATGCATCTGACCTCCTCTTCCCCTCCACTAGCCCAACCCCCCATCCCCCCATTCCTACTACTACCCCGTACTGCTCTCCCCTACATCCCACGCAGCCTAACCAGCAGCTTTAGCTAATGGCTACAAATGCTGGCATATATCTACCAACCTCTGCACTTACCCCCAACTGCACTTCTAGCCCTGTCTCTCTGTTTAACATGTTCCTGTAGTTAGTGGCTGTCACCTATGTATCGTGTAAACATAATCCAGGTCTTGACCTAATTCCTTGCTCTCCCATGGCTGATAATATAGTATTGTTTAAACCTACCCCATGTTGTATTCCTTCTTGATGTAGCCTCCCCCCCTTGCATATAAGGCTGTTGCAAAGCCCTGTACAGTGTTACTCTCACTCTTTGTAACAATGTGTAACTCAAATTCAAGTCAATGTAAGTAATGTTACTCGCAGTTCATGACTCCAATGTGTAAATCAATGCTATGTATCATGAACTCATCTGCTGTCCTCTGTACTCCCCCTCTCCCCACAGGTTGCACCATGAGATGAGCATCTTGTTGATCAGTGTGCCTTTCATGGTGAAACATTTCAATAAATAAATAAATAAATAAACATATGTGAGAAACTGCCCTATAATTATCTGACGGGAACCTCTGATATGGTGTTCATTCCTGCTGTAAAAACTGTATAAAAATTGTGGTTTGGTATATCTTTTTGGGTACTCCAGGAAGCCATGTGAGAGGCACGGTTCTGTGTTATAATAAAAACATACTTGTTCCTTATTTCATTGTAGGTCTCGTCTGTTCGAGGGTGAAGCTAACAACTTTTACCTTACAATGTCCTTTGCCAGAACATTTCCAATTTTTGACATGAAACTAGCATGTTATCTAAAGTCCCTCTAGCCTCTCCATACCTTTGACACATTTCAGATAGATTGTTGTCTATTTTATGTAACCTTACCGGTGTTAAATATGTTCTATGAAAAATGTTCATATAGATTTGCTTTAATCAATTATTTTTTAATAGATATTTCACTAAGATTAACTAATATGTCCCAAGTTGGGTCCTGAACTGAAAGAGTCCTGTCTTTTTCCCAGGCTTGTTTAAGTTTAAAAAGAGATATGCCTCATGAATTTTTACTAATGAAGTTATAGATTTCCCCAATCAAATGTTTAGAGGATTCTAAATTCATCAAAAACTGCTCTAATATCCCCATCTTTAACTGCAAAGAATTCCCATTTTTCTTGAAAATTAAATTTTTCTCCTGTAAATACAGAAACAATGCATTTTAAGATAGACCAAATTTACTTTTTAACTCCTTAAATGAAGCCAACGTACCCCATTTAAAAATATCCTGCACAGTATATAGCTCCTTTTCTACTAATTTCTTTTGAATTGGACCTCTTTTCATAGATAGAAGAATAAAGAAAACAACAATGGAGACAGGGGGCACCCTTGCCTGGTACCATGCTGTCAACTAAAATATTCAGAGGAAATATGATTTGTTTTAACAGAGGCCTGCAGTGAAAAATGTATCATTTTTATCCAATACAGGTACTTTCCCTCAATGCCGAAAGCCACAAGAAGGTGGAATAAAAATTCCCAATGCACTCTATTAAAGGCTTTTTCAGCACTGAGGGAAAGCACTGCCAAGTCAATAGTGAATGACTGATCCATTAAGTTTAAGGCTGTCCTGATATTATGATTTAACCTTCTACCCACCACAAAACCAGTCTGATCGATGTGTACAATGCTAGGAATAATATTTGCAATTCTATTGGCCAATACCTTTGCAAAGATTTTATAGTCATTATTCAACAAAGATATAGGCCTATAAGACTCACAATTATCCACAGGCTTATCTTTTTCAGAAGTAGAATTATAGAGGCCTCATTAAAACAGGATGGAAAATCTATTTGAAACTGAAAGCTTTGAAACAAATGACACAAAAGAGGAGCACATTCTTCTTTAAATGCTTTATAAAATTCACCAGAGTAGCCATCAGGCCCTGGTGACTTATTATTTGGCAAATTAGATATTACAGTATACATCTCTGCTTCATTTATTTCCCCATTAAGAATTATTCTATATGCCTCTTAGATTTTGGGTAAATCAAGCTCTTTGATATAGTCCTGAACTTCCATTAGGGAAGCAGAGCAATCCTCCTAATATAATGTCATAAAAAAGTTCTTAAACTCATTATTGATCTTGACTGGCTCTAATACCATTCTCCCATCCGATATGGTGACACTAACAATCCTATTCTGACTATCCTGGACCCTCAGTTGGTAGGCCAAGAGCTTAGAAGGTGAATAAGCAAAAAAATAATAATTAGCCCTTGATTTATACATTTGCATCTCTGCTCTCCTCTGACTAATCCTCTCTATCCTTTCCTTCAGAAAAATAATCTTTCTTTTATCCTCTTCTCTCCCTATTGCAGCAAACACTGCTTCTGCCAATGCCAGGTCCCACTCTAGCCCATCCAAAAGATACCCATATTTTTTCCAACATTGGATTCATATTATATAATACAACCCCTCAAATATATTTTGAGGGATATGAAATCCCTTTTCAGGATGGATTTAAGAAAAAAATCTACTGCCCTTATTCATGAGGTGGGGTTGCAAAATGGTCATATTCAAATCTGGTGAACAAAACATTCATAAATGTCAAACCCCATTGAAATACAATAAGCCATACTTACTTTGTTTTTCCAATATCGCAGTCATTGGTTCCAGCAGCAAGATGTGTCTTCGATTGCAGAGTGGAGTTTCCTAAATAGATACCAAATGGAGCGCTGTACATCAAATTATATTGTTTTTTCTCAAAAATGTCCAAATATAAATAACCCACATTGTCCATGTAGATTGTGGACAGAGTATGACCTTAAACACATCAGGTGGGATATTCAGACTGCACCAGGCAGGGGCACAAGCCTGGGCACAGCACAACTGGATTGAGCCAGGGCATGGTCCAGGTGATATTCAACAGTGCTGTGCCATGGCTCAGAACTGTTGAATATGGCACTGAGGGCACATGCACTGCACATGGTGCAGTGGCACTGCGCTAGCGTGAGTGGCAGAAGGGGAGCAGGGGGATGCGCCAGCGCAAGTGCAGTTGCACTAGATGCATCTACCATGATATTCAGCACTGGACGTGCAAATGAGGCCATTATGCATGCAAGGCACAAATGAGGCCATTTGCATGTCATTATGGCCCAATTTGCATGCGGTGCACTGATCCCCGGAGACTTGTGCCTGGCGTCCTGCCAGGCTGCAGCCATCAGGGACCGATGCCCTCTTGCCCCTCAATGGGCTCTACTCCCCATCATCCGATCACGGGCATGTGAAAGTAGAAGCCCTGGTCATCAAGTGGACTGATCCCTGTCACCCGATCACAGGCACAAATTGAAAATATCCCTGGTGGTCCAGTGGACCGATCTCCCTCACCCAATCGCAGGCATTTATCAAACACCCTGGTGGTCCAGTGGTATCCCCTTCCCCACCTGCCCACTGAGTCCCCTGCCACCCTGCACCCCCCCGGTCAGCGGCAGGTGGCAGCTCCCCACCCACAAGCTGCCCGGCCACCTGCCAACTGACAGTGTGCAGTAGAGCTGTACTCCTATTGGTCCACTGTATGTGCCAATGGGCATGCAGACCATACAGTACTACACAGTCCTGGTGTGAATGAGTGTTCATTCACAATTGGGTTTAACCAATGCATGCCCAGCCATGCAGTGGACCCAGCCAGGCCACAGCTCTGTATGCTGCCAGTCGGCCAGGTGTGGGTAACGGTGAGCTGCCGCCCCCACCGGACAGGGGTGCAGGGTGGTGAGGACTCAGTGGGTGGTGGAGGGGGATGCCACTGGCCACCAGGGCATTTGACAAATGCCTATGATTGGATAAGGGAGATTGGTCCACTGGACCACCTGGGATTATTTCATTACATGCCAATGATCAGGCAATGGGGATCGGTCCACTGGACCACCAGGGAGGTCATTGACTGATGCCCACAATATGGCAATGGGGCAGGGGGGCACACCACTCCCTGGGCAGGGAGCATGGGGTCAGTGATTTGTGAGTTTGAGGGGCCACCCACAGCAGGTGGCTGCTGTGTTGCACCCAGCAATATGGCAGCCCACCTGTGGGTGTCCCTGAATTGTTCCCTGTTTGTATGGGCACAGCATTGTGCCTCCCTGAGCGGAACAAGGTGGGGTTGTGCCTGCATATGTGCCACACATCCCAGGCTAAATATCAGGATGTGCCGCATATGCATGGGCATGCCCCCTGCACTTGCACTGCATACAATGCAGGTGTGCCCTGGCACATCGGGGTTGAGCAGAACATCCTGCCTGTTTGAATATCACACTGGGACACATTGGTGGGTTGGTTGCGCCATGCTCAACTCCTTTGAATATCCCACCCATAATATTATTCCTCCCTAAATATGAAAAAAGAAGAAAGTTTTGGCTTGGGCAGATTATGGCTTCGCTGGTCCTTCCCCCTGATTAAATTATAAATGAGTTATTTAACTCTAAGAATCATCTTAACAAAACTAGCAACATTTCTTAATAGCATATGATTATAAGAAACAGTAGATTAAATGATTAGAATAAGTTTATATAGACATTTTGTGCAATATTTATCATGGTTATTGTAACTAAGAGGTCCAGTTTTATTAATGAAGTTTAAAAGTTGTGCTGAGCTGTTGTGCAATATTGTATATATGTCTATTGTTATATATTTTTGTATGGAGTATGGCTGTGTTTTATTTATACTGAAATCTTGTCATGACTCTATGTCGATCAATAAACATTTGAAGTGAAGTGGGTGGATCTATGTCATGGAACATGTTAAAGTGAGTGAGGCTGTGTGGGGGATGTAGGTTCTGCATGTAGGTTTGGGGGGTCAGATCAGTGAGGGACCATTTTCTTTTCTTCAGATTTTACAAAAAGAAATAAAGACATCAAGGGACTTTTTTCCTTAGGTTTTACAAAAGAAATCACTATTGGATCTGAACGTCGGGTTTGAGCACCCCATTATCAGATAAACTCCTTGGGTGGGATATTCAGACTGCACCAGGCAGGGGTGCAAGTCTGGGTGCAGCACAACTGGGATGAGCCAGGGCATGGATCAGGCAATATTCAACAGTGCTGCGCCATGGCTCAGCACCATTGAATATGGCACTGAGGGAGCACGCACTGTGCATGGCTCAGTGGCACTGCATCAATGCAAATGGCAGAAAGGGTTGCGCTTGGTGCAGCAAATGTGATATTCAGCCATGGTCATGCAAATGAGGCCATTATGCATGAAAGACACAAATGGGCCCATTTGCATGTCATTATGGCTCCATTTGCATATGCTGCTCCGATCCCTGGTGACTAGTGCCTGACTCCCTGCCGGACTGTAGCCATCAGGGACCAACACCCTACTGCCCCTCGGCAGGCTCCGCTCCTATACGCCCAATCATGTGCATGTGTAAAAGAACTCCCTGGTGATCCAGTGGACCGCTATCCATTGCCTGATGGCAGGCATATGTTCAAATTATCCCTGGTGGTCTGGTGGACTGATCTTCAATGCCTGACTGTGGGCATATGTTTGATCCACCCTGGTGGTTCAGTGGACTGCACCCCATTGCCCGATCTCAGGCATCGTTAGAACTCCCTGGTGGTCCAGTGGAAGCTCCCCCAGTGCCCGATCATGGGTGGAATGAACAATGGACACCCTGGTCCAGTGGTGCCCCCTCCCACCCGCCCACTGAATCCCCCACCACCCTGCACCCCTCCCGTCAGTGGCCAAGGCAGCACCCCAATTGAATGCTCATTCACAATTTGGGACTGTGTAGTACAGTTTGGTCTGCATACCCATTGGCCCATGCAGTGGACCAATAGGCATACAGCCCTACTGTACACTGTTAGTTGGTGGGCGACTGGGCAGCTTGTGGGTGGGGTGCTGCTGCCTGCTGCTGAAGGGGGGAGCAGGGTGGCAGGGGACTCACTGGGCAGGTGGGGAGCGGGGTACCACTGGACCACCAGGGTGTCGGTTGTTCATTCCACCCACGATCGGGTGCTGGGGGGGTTCCACTGGACCAACAAGGAGTTCTACCATATGCCTGTGATTGGATGATGGGGTTCAGTCCACTGGACCACCAGGAATTATTTGAACATATGCCTATGATCGGGCAATAGATAACACTGGACCATCAAGGATTACTTTTGCACATGCCCGTGATTGGGCGAAGGGGGGGAAAGTTGCCCCCTGGGCAGGGGGCATGTGGACTGTGTCCTAGGTGGTCAGGTGGCCAAACACAACAGGTGGCTGCCGTGTTGCACCTTGCAATAAGGCAGCTTGCCTGTGGGTGGCTGAGACTTGTTACTGGTTTTGCCAGGCACATCTTTGCGCCCTCCTGAGCGGCACAAGGTGAGTATGTGCCAGCGTATGCACCGCACATCCTGGGCTGAATATCGGAATATGATGCATATGCATGGGCATGTCCCCTGCACTTGCGCTGCATACATTACTGGTGAGCCCCTGCACAGTGGGGGTTGTGCAGTGCAACCTGCCCCTTTGAATATCATACCCGGACACATTGAGGGTTGTGCAGGGTGCAACCCTGCTGCACCATGAGCAACTCCTTTAAATACCCCACCCCATGGCTGAAGGTGGTGGGCACACCAGTGTCATCACCTTTTCATGGGGGTGATTTGGAGGGCCAGTGGTTGTCAAGTGGTACTGGGGTGGCCAACCCCAGTCCGCTTCAGGAAATTAACACTTCAGGAGGAATGGCTGGCTGAACTGGGAGGGAAGGGATAAGTAACTCTTAATAAGACAGATAAATGAGTACATACAAAGATAAAAGATAGATAGATAGATAGATAGATAGATAGATAGATAGATAGATAGATAGATAGATAGATACAGTAGATCGATAGACAGACCGAAAGACAGACAGACAGACAGACAGACAGACAGACAGACAGACAGATAGATAGATAGATAGATAGATAGATGGATGGATAGTCACAGCAAAAAATCACAAGCATTAGGACTGTCATAACAATAGGTCAGAATACTAATTTTTATTATGGGCACTCAGGCATGCTTCTAGCCTTACAGTAGTAGCCACAGACATGGTCAGATATTTCCAGATATTTTGCAAAATTTCTAAAGAGTTTCTCTCTGCTGTCCTTACTGTGGAAATGCAGAAAACAGGAGATTTCTCTATAAATAACACAGAAATTTCTGGAAATCTCTGATCATGTCTTTAGCTATGACTGTATGTCACAAAATCTACTTAACAAAAAAGAACTTATAAGATCAGCTCAAATCTTATTTTATACCTATTGTTGATAATGGCAAAAACATTTCTGCCACACCCACTTATATGTAGAAAAAATAGATTTTATTTATCCCTGAACAGCATTTCTATTTACTACTAATTTGCCTAAATATAAACATAATGAAAAGCAATGCAAACCATAAAACAAGAAAGGTTTCAGAAAATCAAATAGAACAAAACAAACATTTCAGAAAATACAACAAAGAAATGGGAATATTCAACACAAGGAATGATATTAAGTGTATACTATGCCTTCAGCATGCTTGTATATAGCATAACCTACTTACATAAGAACTTGCAAACTCATTACATTAGTGTCTTGGATTATATTTCTGTACAAAACTTTATAGCATGCAAAATGTGTATTTCTTTTTGTTTGAACTTGAGCTTAACCTATGTACCCAAGATTTTGTATTTGAAAAGTTAAGTTTACCAGGCCACCTCCCCAGCTAAGCCAAATTAGAATACTATAAAAAAATTAAGAATAATACTCAAACATCTGGTTATTTGTAGAGGCATGGTCTTCCTTCTTTTCTTTTTAAACTCTTGGTGGGTTCCTCTCCTTCGGGATGATAAAAAGTTCTTTTTTAGATGCTAAGCCTCATTGTTAGTCTTTGTTTTACTCCACACACACACTCGAACCCTGGCCATTGGACTCTTCTGTCTTGCTTTTTCTTGATTAGGCTTCTCCTGCATTAGGCCGGCTTTTCCTGGACCAGCTTCACAGGCAGTCTCAATTCATCTGTTCTGGTTCTGGGGAGAGTTTGAAACAGCAAAGTAAACAACACATGTTCATAACACCACCGCAGATCCTTTTAGCATGAAGTGCAGGCAAGCACTGAGGATTTCCCATTGTTCAGTTTTATTATTTCTGGTCCAGAGTGACATCATCACCAGTTTTGATTGGTCCTTGCAGATGACATAGGTGTGGGTCTCCATCCTTTTCAAGGACTGACCCTTGCTCAAAGTCTTTCAACTCGACAAGTTTTCTGTTTAAAAACAATTTTCACTCTTGCGTCCAAGCAATTAAATACAGGCTTGGAACTTATATTTTCAGATTCAGCCTAACATATGGAGTATTTTGATATCAAGCATGATAGGTTTATTTCCAGAAATAAGTCCATAATTTATAAAGTCTTCCATGGAATCAATTTTCTTGTAGATTTCTCAAAGATATTTGCATGTGCTTAATCTACATTTCTTACAGTTCAAAAGGATATAGTTTTCTTTCAGATAGCACTTTAAGAAGTTATTAAAAAGACAGAAGATCTTTTTCCTAGAGATTGTTTCTTTATCTTATAAGCTGACCACATGGCCCATAAATCATTTTTTGACAGCCCTTCCTCTGAAAGGTTTTTTTAAAGCAGGTTCTTGGAAGTGACATAACTTTTATTCTTTCTTAGGCAAGTTCATAAAAGTTGCATTCCTGAATGTCTCATGCTCTGCCCTTTCAGGAGAGTACCAATACTAATAGGTTATCTCTGGCAGTATTGGCATAAAACATTTTAGTGAATAGTTCAATTTCCTGGACTCTTGCATTAATAAACTTTAGGTCTTTAGGAGGTAACCACGCCAATTTTCAAATGCTGTTTTGATTATCTCTGTGAGACTTTCAATTTTGATGCAAAATAGATAATCATATAACTCACCATCCCTTCAAGTCACATGTCCCAGATTTATCCAAGCAACAAACCCAGACAGTCTGATTTTATTGTATAAATTTCATATTGATAGCATTTTGCATTCCTTATTTACAACCAGTGGTTTTCTTCTCACAGTAAAAACATAATGCAGTTTTAACTTAAGGTATCTGTCCATGTCAGGTTCCAGCTAGCACAGTAAGACCATCTGTAATTCATCACCTGTCAAGTTTCCATAGCAACTATCTGTTTAGCAGCAGCTCAGAAAATGAAACTTAACTTTGTAGAGGCTCTGTCAAGGGCTAGTTTTAGGACAGTCCCTTGCCTTAAATGGAGATATATAGATGCTATGTCCCTTTTTATTCAGGCAACATGAAACCAGACCATTTTTTTTCCAAAGTTTCATCTAGGCAGTTTTTTTTCTTGCTTGCAGCTTATATAGACAGCAGCTTTGACCAGATGTCATAATATGGCCTCTCAATTACCTTAATTATTCAATACGCATTTATAACGTGTATATAATAACAATTATAAAATAACGCTGAATAAAAAAATATAATAACATATTTTTTATAACTTAGTTTTGTTCTGACAGGATCCAATACCAAAAGTTTGTTTAATGAAGTGCAAAGTGCATACATATACTGCAAAACAGCCATTGCTACAGAGCAGAACTTCCCGACCAGGTTTCACCCACAGGCTTTTTCAAGGGATACTGATCGAGAAGAGTGACATGGCTTTTAAAATTCATACAACCAATCTTGTGGCTAGTACAATTTAAAGGTGCAGTGCAAGTATATCATTCACCATATTTAACAACAGCTTGCCCTATTGGATGGGTATTTGCTTAAAACATGTTTTTTTTAATATTCATTATTTGCAACAGGTAATAACTTAGATTGTTTTCAATTTCTTTAAATATGCAAAATATTATACATTCATTCTATGTTTATTACTTTACAGAGAGAACAGTTCCACTGGGCTTCACAAGTCAGTTTTGAGTTCTGTATCTGCTGACCCATATGGCTGGCTTCTTTTTCATTCACAACTTAGTGAATCTCCTAATGTGGAACCTGAAGAGTTAAAAGAGATTAGAACATCTAAGTTATTACATGTTGGAAGTAATGACTACTTAAAAAAAACATGTTTTAAGCAAATACCTGTCCTACATGGCAAGCTGTTGTTAAATGGTGAATAGTGTACTTGCACTACACCTTTAAATTGTACTAGCCACATGATTGGTTGTATAAATTTTAAAATCCACATTACTCTTCTCGACCAGTATTCCTTGAGAAAGCCTATAGGTGAAACCTGGTCAAGAAGTTCTGCTCTGGAGCTCTGGCTGTTTTGCAGTATATGTATGTACTTTGCACTTTATTAGGCAAACTTTTGGTAATGGATCCTACTGCAGGTGATTTTTTGCTGTGATTGTGATTTACCTCTCACCAGGCCCAGAAGTCAGGAGTGGAGTGGTAGTAGTTTGCTTTTTGTAGATAGATGGATAGACAGATAGATAATAAGAGAGAGATCTAGAGAGATGGGGGGAGAGAGAGAGAGAGAGAGAGAGAGCAACAGATGGTTGACTCACTACTCCAACTGAAAATTCAGCTTGACTCCAGCTGTGGCTTCCCAATTCAAGAAAGTCCCACTGTTTTCATATTGAGAACACAGGTGAACAGCTCCTCTTGCTATGTCTCCAGGTGCCCTGAAAGTTACTTCTGTGGCAAATTTCAAGAAACAAACACCAGAGCATAGCTGAAGGACCACAGTTTATGTCAACTCGGGTGTTTATTTCTTAAATACATAATTTTTCTGTATTTTGGAATGTTTTCAAGTCGAAAAAATAAACAAGATAGCAGTGGCCTGAACTGTTTGTTTTTCCTTCTCACAACAAGAAAATCATTTCTCACGACAAGTAAATCATTAGAATAATCACTCACAATCTGTTTTTTTACTGGTTGAGCTTAACAGTTATCCAGAAAAAAATGTAGAACTCTGGAATAGTGTTTTTCAAAATTGCAGGATTTTGTTCCGTGAAATATTTTATGAAATTCATAGATTTCATTAAATATTTTGCTGGCACAAAATGTGAAATTCCACTGGTGAAATGCAGCATTTATCTGGTGCATTTCACATCCATGAAATATTTTGTGGATTGCGCGGAGTTTCACAAAATATTTCACGTAGCGAAATTTATGATTTCACCAGAATTTCTCCGGCAAAATTAAAATTCACTGCATCTCTACTAAGGAATTGTGCAATGTTTTTTTCACAAACCCTGTGAAAGACATTACCTTAGTACAGGCTGCTTCTACCATGAATGTTTCATGAAAAAAATTCTGCACCATCGACAGTAGGCTATGCTTTACAGAAACAAAAAACACATTAAGTGAAGGAAAACCAAAAACAGTTTTTTTATTTAATTTTGTAGTGTTCTATATGTCAAAAACAGCACAAGATGCCATCACAATGCTGTTCACATCTTGAGACCCTGCCTGCCAGAATGCCCATTCCAAATTTTAGGCTATTTCACTGAATGTCAGCAAAGTTATTAAGGAGCAAAACTGGTGTTTAACATTAACAGTCTACTTATCCCTACTGTGCCCCTATTTTATATATTTATTATATATGGATGTAGATTTTTCCACATAGGAGCCATTACCATGTATTTCCCTATATACCACATCAATTTGCCCTGTGTACCTGCCAATTAAAATGGTATATCTCCCAAATGAATGTGTATACCTCCTCCTTTAATGAATACTGTGGAAAATAATGCAAATACAAAAAGTAAACACAGGAAATTACATAAACAAACATCAATTAAACAATCACCAATCAATTAAGACCTAATTAACAAGTGACCAAGTAACACTTTCAACTACAAACCTAGCAATCCAACAATAAAATTCCTATGCAAATAACTCACCGTAGGGGTAGGGGGATACAGATGGATACCAAATGAAACTGAACCAGATTTTAAGTTGTTGGTGGTATTTTTAGTGAATGGGGAAATTTGGCCAGGACCCTTTTCATCCTGGCACTCTGTTGGATCCTTTCAGTATGTCCCAGACACTGCAAGGAGGAGGTGTTTCGGCCCAGCAGACAGCAAACAAGGACAGTGTTTATGCACCAGATAAGAGAGCACAAACAGCTGAGGGAATGGATGATATAGAAAACGATTCACAGGTCTCAAAGGGAATGGTATCTAAAGAGCCAAAAATAAGGTATCGGATGTCTGAAGAAAAAAATGTGACTGAAATGACAACAGTGCAAACTACTGAAGAAGAAAAAAAGAGAAAACGATCTGATTTAAGTGCCACAACAGTAGTTATGAAAAAAGTATGCTGCATAATACAGAGGATGAGGAAGAAATGGTTATACCTTCTGGTTCCCTCTCCCAGACTTACAGTTCTGAATCAATGCCTTTGCCCTTCACAGCCAGAGAATATACCTGGAAACCAGAAAATGCTTTGGAGAAAGCTGGCTGGATCTATCAAAACAATATTTGGATTTCTGACCCAAATATCCCCCTCCCAGGGAGTGAGCCAACCGCAAGCAGGTCCTTATTTCCCAACAAGAGCCAAACAGATGAGTTTGCTAACATGGATGGACTTCAGAAAGCAAATGACAACCTGTCAGTAAGATCAAAGGGTGCGGCCTCTCACTCTGATGTTGCAGCATCAGACGCTGACTCAGATGCCGACAGTCAGCTGAAAGAAGGTGAAAGTGGTCAAAAGGCTTCTTGGGAACCAGAAATTATGGAAGATATGCATCAGGATGCTGACACAGAAAAAAATGAGCAAACAGGTATGAAATTTACTTCATATACACAAAATAATGGCACTGAGAAAGAAAAGGGTAGGCCAGAGCCCCAGAGTAGGCCCACAAGCTAGGCAGATCTGTTTTGGAAACCTGAAGAAGCTGCAAGAAGGTATTTTGTTGCCCTTATATATTGTAAAGGGGGTCTTGAAATACCACTGGACAGACACTATGTGGGGAGAAAGCTTATAACGGAATCATAGCATTTTACCCCTGCAGACGTATATGCATTTATCTATGCATCAGGGATCACAATTTTGATATCAGCTTTAGAACTGCTTGCCTTCTAGACACATTCTGTACATCATATTATGAAGTGAAAAATACACCCATATGGAAACCCTTCATAGCTATACAAATTACAAGGCCTACTGCAAAAATAGTAACTGTGTTGTTTAGGAATGAAGGGGTAAATGTCCTAGACATTGTACATTGGCTTGAAAAAAGATGCACAGTAAATGGTTTACCAAGGGCAATCATCAACGATAATGGTTTTTGTAGATGACGGCATACAACATTTGCCAAACTGTTTTTGTTGCTTGTAAACAAAAAATAGATCACAAATTAATGGATGGTCTGTATAATAAAGATGGCATTTTAGTGACTTCTGGTGCAGAAATGTTAGAGGTGGTATAAAAACATCTTATTGAGCAGTATGGCAAGGACTTTTGTCCAACTAAATTAATGGAGGGGTAATAGATTTTCCAGTTCCTTCTCCTTCAGCAGAAAATTTTCAAAACATGGCAGCACCCATTTCTTTAGAAAAAGCTAGAGAGGCAATCATAGGATTAAAAAGTGGAGTGTCACCAGTAATGAATGGATTAACAAATGAGTTTTACAAATCATTTGTTAGAGAAGTGAGATTCTTGTTAACCTTTTTAATGAAGTAATAATAGATAATTCTACCAGCAGAGGATTTACAGAAGGCATAGCTATATTTTTATATAAGTTAGGTAATAGAGAGGATATAAACAATTAGAGAACAATATGTCTGTTGAACACAGATTATAAAATATAATCTTCAATACTGTGCAAAAGACTTCAGAAAGCAGCCAGGGATCTTATATACCCAGCTCAAACATGCTTTATACCAAACTGTAACATTAAACAATTGCAGTATGCTTGTGAATACAGCAGACAAAGAAAACTAAATGGGATAATAATAGCACTAGACCAGGCAAACACATTTGACAAAGTGTCACATGACTTCATTTTACAGATATTAAAAAAGTATGGGTTACCAGATACCTTCATTAAAGGAGTACAAGTTTTATATAAAGAGGCACAGATGACACCTGCAGTTGATGGTATGCTAAGTACCTCTGTTGCACTAAAAAGGGGTATCAGGCAATGCTGTCCCATTAGTCCATTACTGTACACATTTGCCTTGGACCCAGTCATTAGGAGTATATTTGGGGGAAACAGAATATTAGGCCTAACTCCTTCTTCTGATATTTTACTTAAAAAAATTGCAGCATATGCAGATGTTGTCTGTCTATTGGTGCAAAAAGCTGAATCAGGAATTAGGGCACTACATGTATTTGAGAGATACTACACTATTTCAGGTGCAGAAATTAATTATCACAAAAGTATAGGTATTCTATTGGGGAATATGAGTACTACCCTACAATGTGTATGGGACTTTAAGATTTCAGATATACCAATAAAGAACTTAGGGCTTAAATTTGGCTCTGGAAACTTAGCACAATTAAATTGGGAAGAAAAAATAGAGTTGGAGGAAAGAATGTAAAGTTCTGGAAATCTTGGGCTTTCTCAAAGAAGAAAAGAATAGCAATTATAAAAAAATTCTTGTCACCCATTTTTTTATATGTGAGTCATGTCTTTCCTCCCCCCCTCACATTTAGAGACCAGAATATTTTGCTGTTTTTTTTAAATGCTATGGGGGAGTCATCTTAATCCTGTAAAGAGAGTCTTTATATATTGGCCCATAAAACAAGGTGGCTTAGGAATGGTGAACCCTTTAGAGTTTTATCACACTTTTTTGTACAATCATTCTCTAGGATAGAAAGTAAAGAGTCTCCACCTCCTTGGAAAAAATGGACAGAGGGTTTATTCAGGTTATTAATGGAGAAATTAGTTCAGGAACCCCCAAAGATTACATCAGGCCTTCGGATACCCAAGTTTGCCATCCCTGCTGTAAAAATAAAATGAGAAAATGGAAATTAGAGAAACAGACCATTCAGAGGTTACATAGAAAGCAATTGTATGGTGAAATTATATATAACAATGCAGCCAGATAGGCAGATTTTCTGAGGAGTTCTCCAACTAAAATGCTCTCTATCCAAAAAATGCTCATGGACAAAAGAATACCTGAAAAAACCTGTGACGTTACATGGCTTTGTTGTCACGGAAAACTTGGGGTCAAAGGGAACATAAAACATAAACCTTTAGATGAAAGACAGTGTATTAGACAAGAGTGTAATGGGGTGAAAGAATCCCAGGAACACTTTTTCTTTACTTCTGCTTTTGCATTTCTGTTTTGGACATTTGTGGCCACCAGGTGGCAATGGGCTCTGGTCAAATGTCTAAAATATGAAAGTTTGATTTTAGCTAAAAATGGGGGTGTCTTACATAAATATAACTCCAGTGTACTAAATGTAATATTTTCTTGTATTAAGTTTTATATGTGGCAAGCCAGATGCCAGCACTCATTACAGCATACTAATACTCCAAACTTTATTATTGTAAAACAGATTGAGTCCTCATTACAGAAGTTAAAAACTCATGATTTCCAAACTCTAGAAAGACGGAAATGCTTAAATTTATGGAAGTGTTTCTCTTGGATAGCATGACTTATTTTTGGTGGTTGTAAATAAGGGTTAAACAAAGGGAGAAATTGGATAATATATTGTTTTTTTATAAAAAAATTAATGAAATATAAACTCTTATGAGACTGATGGTGGGACAATGTTATTAGGTTTATGTTTGTAAAAGTGCATTGATTTCATTTGTGTTGTTTTGTTTTCTTGATAAAAAATTCCCCTACTCTTTTCGAGAAGTGCCATGGGATCTTTAACATCCACATGAAAAAGCACCTGAACAGGCAGATGGGACCTCAGTGTAATGTGTCAACAGAAAGATGGAATGTAGTACTTGCCCCAGCTCTATCTAGTGATAGAGCATTATAAGCAAGCGGGCAGTAGAGTATATAACAAAGATCTTTGACCAAGTGATGTTTTCATTGTAGGAACTGTAAACCATGTACAATGTGACAATCTTGTTTGTGCTTGTGTTATTGTAGTATGTTTTTTCAAAAGAGCATGAAAAACAATAGGAACCCTATTGAGTATTATCTTTTTAGCCAATACCCCAATTTGCAGCTGATACTGCTGTTCAAGTTGTAGCCAGCCAAGGCACTCATAGAGACTACAGTGATGAGTTATAGTTGGCAGCTGAGAGAAAAATCTTGCAGTTTGATTGGTCAATACCCTGACATTTTTCAACAATCCCTGGTTGGCAGAGCAACATAATAATAAACCAGAATTCACCAGAGGTAATAAAAAACTTTGAGGCAATATTAAATGGGTTGATGGAACAAGAAAATAATTAATTCTATATAAAGACCCAAGTCTCTGATGAGCCTGTTTTATAACTACATTGAGAGGTTGTTCATATGTTAGGTTCTCATCCAATATAATCTCTAAATATTTAAAACTTGTAACCTATTCAATACAGTCTCCACTCAGGGTATGCAGTAGTAATACTAAGGTTCATACTAAGGGATTTAGGAGCCAAAGGGGCAGTAAGCCGATTGAAAATGTTCCTGTCCTGTTACCCATAGTAATATACAGTGTTACCATCCAGAATGTAATTATGCAGGCATCACTTAAACTGTTGTTTGTTGTTGCTTATGATCACCTCCTCAGGAAATCCATTCCAGGGGTCACCACTCTCTGTGTAAAAAAAGCTCCTCTTTTATTTGTGTTAAATGTTTTAGGTTGCAACTGTAGTGGATGTCCCCTAGTGCATACAGTGTTATTATTAAAATCTAATTGTAGTTCACTTATCAAGTATGCATCCTGCATAATATTGTAGCATGGTAAAAGGTCACCCCTTATCATCCCTAACTATTGGCTGTTCAGAGCCAACAGGCAGACTAGAGGTGGTGGGGTAGCCATTTATGTCAAGGACAAATATACAGTCACTACCATTGACTCCTTCTCTATCGCAATTGGCTTCGAATGTCTGTCTCTTAATGTTGAAACATCCTGCTCAATGGCTATCAGGGTTATAGGGTGTTATAGGCCTCCATCTGCTCGGTCCCAGCTCCTGTCTCAACTATCGACTATTATGGGACATGAGACCCTCAAAACTATTATTCTAGGGGATCTCAATTATGACTGGTTATCCAAGGCTTCCTTACCCCTCAAATCCTTTTGTGACTTTCTTGGGCTTACACAACTCACTGAAGAACCTATACTTCCTAACAAGAAAAACCCCAGGAATAACACCCTATTGGATGTCTTTCTTACAAGCAAGCCACAGTCCTTTCCCTATGCTGGAATATTTTTCTTGGGTGTCAGTGATCACTGCTTCATCGCCGGTGTAAGATCTGACTCTAATCCTCCGTCCACATCTAAGTTCTCCACCAGAAGGTCCAGACGCAACTTTGACCCATTTGCCTACATCGATGAGCTAAAATCGTCTGTACACTGGCAGAACTTTTACCTAGCCAAATCAGTCAGTATGGCATATGACATTTCTCATGACATAGTGTCTTGTGCCATAAATAATTATGCTCCCTTGGTAAAAGTCCACGTAAAGACCAGAACTTGCCGTTGGTTCTCTGGCGAACTCAAGGCTGCATTACTAGCGAGAGATAAACTCTGGAAAAAAGCCTGCAAATCAAAAACTGCCAAGGATTGGTGCCACTTCAAGAAGGCTAGGAACTCCTGCACCAAACTGGTTAAAGAGGCTAAGGTCAACTTCTACCATTCTGAGTTTGACTCTGCCTCAAGGTGCCCAGCTAAATTTTGGTCCACAAACAAAGAGCTGTCTGGACATACAGCTGGAAATGTACTTTCCTCAAAAATGTTACTATCAACGATAGCAAAGAGATTCTCCAGGCCTTCAACAACCACTTTGCTATGGCAGACCTAGCATGCTACATTTCACCAGCTTCCATGTTACATTCTCAGGTTAGTGCACAGATTCCTGAACCTAGCACCACTAATGCGGTCTTCTCATTCCTTCCTGCTTCGTTGAAAGAGGTAGAAGACCTCCTTCTACAGTTGGACACCAAGCTCTGGTGCTGACTCTCTTGACCCCTACCTCTTAAAGATTGCATACCACATTCTAGCTGTACCAATCACACACCTATTTAACTTGTCCTTGTCCCTGTGGACTCTTCCACACCTATGGAAAATTGCCCATGTCATTCCTCTGTTTAAATCAGGGGATCACTGCAACCTAAATAACTACAGGCCAATATCTCTCCTACCAATATTGTCTAAACTGCTGGAAAAAATTGTGAATGCTCAGTTGAGAACCTACCTAGATAACAAGAACCTTCTAAACCCTATGCAGTTTGGTATCAGAGCCAATCACAGTACCATTACGGCTCTGGCCAAAGTGACTGATGACTGGCAATGAGAGCTGGAAAAAAAAAATTTGTATGTGCCATGTTCTTGGACCTTAGTAAGGCCTTCAACACTGTCGACCACTGCCTGCTTCTTTCCACCCTAAAAGTGATAGGTCTGGACCCGACCTCTCTGTGCTGTTTCAATAATTACCTTACAGAGAGGCTTCAGGAGGTCAAGGCCGAAGGGGAGCTCTCACCACTCAAACTACTAAAAAAGAGATGTTTCATAGGGATCCATCCTGGGGCCTCTATTGTTTGCCATTTATATAAACAATATTGATGTTGGCATCAAGGAGGGCAATATTCACCTGTTCACTGATGATACGGTGTTGTACCCAAGCCGCCCAACTCTGGAAGCCACCTGTGGAGATTTACAAACAGAATTCAACTTGTTGCAGAATCAGCTCCTGAATAAAAAACTCTTACTCAATGCCAAAAAAACAAAAGCTGTGCTGTTCTCTATGGCTACTCATTCGTCGAACCCTGCTATCTCTGGCTCCTTACCTCTCATAAACACTTTACTAAGAGATAGGCTGGAATTTGTTATGAAATTCAAGAACCTAGGGGTCTGGCTAGACCACAGACTCTCCTTCGTGATGCATGCCATGGATCTGCTGAAAAAGTTGAGGCAGAGGCTTGGTCTCTTCTTTAGAATAAACCACCTCCTAACCAAAGATGCCAAGATGTAATTAGTTCAATCCATGTTTCTATTCCTAATTGATTATGCCAATTTCATTTATAGTCAGTGTAATGCCTCCTGTCTTATTAAACTGGACACCTTATACCACAGAGCCTTGAGATTCATAACTGGCCTACCTATCACCACCCACCTCTGCTCCTTATATGCAACTGTGGGGTGGACCTCCCTTCAGTACAGAAGGAATAGAAATGTGGCTCTCTGGACTTAGAGCTATTACCAACAAATTACCCCAATATATTTCTGACTGTTTGCCATTATACGTGGTAGGCAACTACGCACTGAGAAGCTATTCTCTGCTTCTACTGAAGGTACCTAGGGCTAATACACACTTTGGGAGAGCGGCCATAGGCTTTGTGCTGCCCTCAGTCTGGAGCAAACTACAGAAATCTATGAAACTGAGTCTCCCTGTTAGTCTTACCAGCTTCAACACCTTGTATGCCAAGGTTGTTATAGAACTATGCAGCTGTTTCCAGCATGCTTTGCATGCTAAGGTGCCTACTGCTTACCTGCCCATTACATCTGCACCTAACCAGGTCCCTTGATTGTCTTCACCTATACCCCCCTTTTGTTCTGCTAATCCACTACCTTTCTTACCCTCAGACTCCTAACATACTGTATATGTCCTCAGCCCATCTACCATAGCACCCCTCCTAGAACAGCTGCAGTCCTGTACTCCTCCGTCCATATCTGCCCCTTAAATTTGTATATGTCCTGACTAATGATATGCCGTGCTGTTTGAAAATGTTTTAATATGCTGGCTGTTTCAGAATGTTTTAATTCCCCTTCTCATACTATTCTCCCTAACCTTGTTAATCCTATACCTGAAATACTTGTTATTGCTCTGTGTAATTTTCTTTCTATTTCTGTATAATTATGTCTATTTATTATCGATACATAAAAGTGTTATTCTTGACCTTGTGTAACGCAGGTCCACCTTGTAAATGAGCCTGCTCAATGGTGTTCACTTGGATAAATAAAGACTTGATTGATTGATTGATTGATCCTTCTCATCTTCAAGGACATACGGTTCAGATCACGGAGTCTTTTCCCATATGTTTTATCCCTCAAGTCATATATCATCTTTGTGGCCCACCTCTGCACCTGCTTCCATCTGCCTACACTTCCCCTGGGTATTGGGCCCCACACAGAGCTACCATAGTCCAACAGAGGTCTCACATACTGTATGCTGTATAGAGTGGTATGATCACCTCCAGGCTTCTGCTCCTAAAATTTTTGTTATGGCCCACAACAGGCTATTCACATTATTGATTTATTTTTAACACTGGGTTTCATATGTTAGTTTATTATCAGTGATTATGCCTAGGTCTTTCTCTTTCTCTTCCTCCGAGTGCCTTAAGATTTGACAGTTTAAGGAATAAGTTACCATCTTGTTCTGCTTCCCCAAATGTATGACACAACATTTATTTATGTCAAAAATCATCTCTTTTTTAGTACCCAGTCACTTATTTTATCCAGATCTTTCTGTATTGCCATGATATCTTCCTCCTGGGTTGCGATCCCTGCCAGTTTAGTGTCATCTCCATATTTACTCAACCAGTTTATGGTATCTTTCCCCATAGTGGCTATAAATACCCTAAATAAGACTGGACCCAGAACTGACCCCTGTGATACCCTGTGACACCCAACTCCTCACTGATATAGGAGGGAATAGTATCCATTTACTGTATACACATCCGCTGGGTTCAATCTGTCAATCAGGCATAAGTCCACCAAACTATTCCCATGTCTCATCCTGTATTCATTAAGCTATTAATAATTTCACTATGGGGACCTTGTCAAAGGCATTTGTGAAGTCCAAATGTATGCAATCCACTGGCTTCTCTTTGTCGAGTGCTGAAGATATTTTTTCATAAAAACACAACAGGTTAGTAATACATGACCTTCCTGTCTGAAACCCATGCTGCTCATAATCCAACTGACCACTTTTTTTGAGATGTGTGTTTATTTCATCCTTTATTATGCTCTCCAGTAGTTTCACAGGAACAGACTTCAAATTGATTGGTCTGTAATTTGTGTAACCTGCTGTATCCCCCTTTGTTGTGAATAGGGACCAGGGATTGATATCTGCTGCTTGCAGCTAGTGCAGAATGCAGCAGCCAGTTTATTGACTCGTACCTCTAGGACCAGTCATATAATACCTGTGCTCCGTGGACTGCACTGGCTGCTGATATAGTGGCAGATCACCTTCAAGGTCAGGTCACTGACCTATTAAGCCTTACACAACCAGTGACCCTGTTACCTGCAAGATCTCTTTCACCCTTATCACCCCCTCTGTCCTCTCTGATTCACCAATGAGGGATTAGTAGAGATTCCCATTGTCCATTTAAAGACATCGGGGGCTCGATCATTTGCTTTTGCAGCCCCGATTCTGTGGAATTCTCTACCTCATCGGGTAAGAGATTGCCTGACCATCCAGAGTTTTAAGACGGTATTAAAAACACATTTATTCAATCTAGCATATCCTGATTAGTTTGAACTGAATATTTAGTCTATTATACTCAGATTGTATTGAAGTTTGATATTTATAGTATTTTAGCATTACAGATTGTAATATATTGATTGTTTTGTATGTTTTTTAAATTGGTATTCTTTGTTTTGGTTTATGTACAGCTCCTTGGTTTTAGAAAGGCACTTTTTTAAATAAAGATTCATTCATCCATACCTAGTTACCAGATTTTAAAGATACATACATATTCTTTCCCAAAAAAACTTTATTAATGCACCAGTTAGGATTCAGATTAAACTGGCAAAACTAAGAAAATGCAGTGTTCAGGTGCCCAACCCTAACACCCCTCCCCCCATTGCAGGCAACAAAAGGAAAAAACATTTCAGTTTAACCTCTTATGAGTCTTCTCAAATCAGGCCCAAGGATTTCCTTGGGGTTGTCAGCCCTAACACACACCCCATTTCATCAGTGAATAAGATAAGATGTGCAGACTATATGAGAATGGGGTGATCACAAGGGTTGACGTTCCCAAGGAAGACCCCGGGCCTGACTTGTAAACCTTCAGGAGAGGTGGGACCAGAATGTTTATCCTTTTGCTGCCTGCATGATGGGGATGGGGTGTTAGGGTTGGGTCTTTTGTTAGTTTAATCTGAACCCTAACTGGTGCATTAACCAATTTTTTTGCAAAAAATCTCCTTACATTTTGAGACAGTATAATCATATCATCATTCATGCTGGTCACTATGGGACTTCCGTGAACATATTCATATGCCATTTCCATCCCTTCATAGAAGCATACATCCATTTGTCCAAAAGAGGAATTTATTTGATTGTTGTATGGCTTGTTAAACTTCCATTGTTATCCAATGGAAAGTTTAATTTTTTTTAATTTTTATATTTTTTAAATGGCCCCTAATTTTATTTTTGGGGGAGTGGGTGTATTATGTTTTACTCCTGTAGTACTCATTAAGACCTGCATTTTAATATATACATTGCCCCTTAATTACCAATGTTCTGGGAGTTATGGCTTGTTGAATATGAAATGTGGAAAATAACCAAGTCCAAATTTTCCAAATACTTTTTTCATATGAAGGGATCTTTTTCATATGAATGAGACAACCTCACAAAAAAATGTTCCTTCATACAAAAAAAAGAATGTGAAAAAACTAAGTCCAAATTCTTTTTTTTGTATGAAGGGAACCTTTTTGTGGATTTCGTTGTTCATACAAAGAATCCTTATGAAAAGAGAATGAGAAAAAGTAAGTGCAAATTCTTTTTCATATGAAGGATCTGTTTGTAAGGCCCAATTCCTGTTTCATATGGCCATAATAAAAAAGAAATTTAAGTCACAAAAAATATTTAGAAATTTATAAATAACACATTTCGATGTCATTTTTTTAAACATTAACTCCTGAATCCATCTAATGATGTCCCAGTTAGCATGATACATGTGTTAATGTCTCTGCAGAGTATGATCTTAATGGGTTTTCAAAAAACTAAAAAAAATGGAAACAAGATGGCGGCCATACAAAAAATTTATTTTTATTTTCATGAAAAAAGATTACTCCCATATGATTAAGGGACTTTTTTGTATCAACCTAATTCTTTTTTGTTCAAAACAGCTGTTTAAAAAAATGTACTGAGCATGTTCAGAACTGAAATTTCAAATCTTTATAACATTGGAACACATTAATATTGTTTGGCCAAACTAGCAAAAGGCACCACTGTGGCCAAAGCCCTTTATAACCTGAAAAGTTCAGATCTAAATTCCAAACTGTCTGGGCACTAGGTGCTAACAAAAACACTGCAAAAACCTTCACTTTTTTTACAATCCATGTCTCAGATGCTGTACATTCAATTAAATTTAAATTTGGCAAATCAAGAGACCTAGGCCCAGGGACTGCTCATGCAACTTTTGTGCAAACCTGCTGAACAGCAGCAAACCCATTAAAGTGCAAAGTATGAAGTTTAACATATAAAAATGCATACTCAACCCTAATTATAGTGGTGCTACTGTGCCACTATAATGTATATACAGTATATTATTGGAGCATGGTAGATCCCCTATAGTTAGGGTTGAATAGGGTGTTCAAGGTTAAACCCTTTACTTTGCACCTTAATAGCTTTGGCAGCATTTAACAAAATGTGCTGCAATGTTGCATGTGTTGTTTGGTAGGCAAGGCCTAGATCTGAGGAAAGTTTTGTGATGGCAGCTTGTGTAGTTTCTAAGATCTGCATATATTATTTTCCTGTAGCTGTCTAATTATTTTTCCTATACTTAACATGGGATTTTTTTTGTTCTCACCTACATCCTACACAGAATTTAAGTTTTTCCCAAAATTTTCAGGTTAGAAGCATGTTGTGGCAAGGTAGTGCCTTTGGAAGGTTTTGCGTAAAAATATTAAATGGTTCCAAAGCTATAAGGAGTTACAGTTTTGTGTTTTTTTTTCTGTTCTAAGCATGCTCAGTATGGTTTTTGGGACAACGTTCTGATATGACACCAAAAATTTGGTACTGCTGGGCCATTTTTGATTTTGTGAGATGTTGTGCTCACAACACCAATTTTTTTTTTTTTGTTTCATGACAGCCGGCATCTTGTTTCTCACCTCACTAACAAACTAATAATTCAAACTTCTACTATAGCAGCCATAATAAAAAAGAAATCTACCTCATTAGATCATGTTGGCTCAGATTCTGAGGCTTAAGTCAATCATGATTATAAATATATTTTATGTATGTCTCCTGGCCATGTTAATGTCTTTCCAATTTTTTGAATCATTACCTGCTTTTTGTGTCACACCTTTAAGGTGTTCCGAAACTAAATTTGACTTGCAAACTATTTTTTAATTGTGATTCAAAAAAAGTCTGTTGGAAACATATTTTGATTGGCAAGCATAATTTTTAATTTTGCTGGAGAAAAATGATTTCTCAGCATGAAATTTGATTGTGCACTGTAGCTTTTTATTTCACAGTATAATTGCTCAATTTGCAGCAGAAAATTGATTTCTCAGCATGACATTTTGACTGCATATCACAAGTTAATATTTCACAGCAGAAAATTGGTTCCTCAGCATGAAATTTGATTGCACATCACAATTTTTGGTTTCAGAGCAGAAAATTGATTTCTCAGAATGAAATTTAATTGCCCATCAGACTTGTTAGTTTAACAGCAAAAACTGGTTTCTCAACATGAAATGGTAGCACTTTATTTTAAGTAATTACTGTATAACTGCAAAGTAACTGTTATGTCAGTACTATGCAGTTACATATAACTACAATGTAGTTGGCAATTAGTTTCACATTTGGATATTATGTAGTTAGACAAACATTTCTATGAAGTAACTACACTGTATCACAGTTATTGCACTGCAAATACTATGTAGTTGTTAATTACTTTCACATTTGACTGGTGTGTAGTTATAAAATTTGCATGAAGTGGTAGTTACACGTGCAACCACAACAGTTACCCTTTTGGCACAAATTGATTTATGCTGAAAGTGTAACTACACATGTAACAGTTGTTGCAATGTGCAACATACATAGTTATATTTGCCAGAAAGAATTGATTTGAAGGAGAAGTGCAGCAACAGTGATTGCAGTAACTACCACTTCATGTGAATTGTGTAACTACAGCATAGTACTACCAATCTTCCCTGTATCAATCTTCACCATTCATCACTGTCTGGGTGACAGCTGAAGGCTCAGCACCCAGCGGGAGCTTTTTTTTTGTAGGGGAGGAGCTACTGCCAGAGGCGATGCAGCCCTCGAGGCCAACCCATTATGTGGCACGCACGGGTCAGCCAGCAATAGTTGCTGGCTCCTTCTCAGCCCCAGTTCTGCTTCTCTCACCATCAAGAGTACAGCACCTCACATCTGCTGAAGAAATTTCATCTGTGACATTGTGGCCCAGTCAGTTGTTTTGATGCCATTGTTGATACTGTTTTTCCTCTGTTCCAGTTCTGCCATCCTCTAGTAACTCAGCATCATTTTTTGCAGGAATCTGATAAGATCTTTCCTTTTTCTTTCTTGCAGTGGTGAAGAGTCTGTTTCTTATTATTATTTTAGTTACTACAAATCATGTTGGATTTGTCTGTTGACAAAAAGTGCTATTTCAAGGTTGGCCAGCCTCCTATGCATCAGTGTCCCTGTGCCGGCAGATGTCTGTCACAGACCAGCATGACTGATGCCTAGGTCCATCTCACAGTATGGATAGTTGTGACATTTGCTTCTCCATGGACTGAAGAGTACTGGAGCACAGCACATGGAAAGTTGGCCATGACCCACCGACAATTGGAGGAAGTCGTTGTTTGAGGTACTCCAAGCACAGATCTCTCTGCTTTTCCTCCAGGTTCCCTCCTGATTCTATACAGACTGGTGAGGAGGGGGACTTCTCCCCTTCTAGCCTTGCCAGAGAGGAGGTCTCTTCCACAGTGCCAGAGAAACAGTCAAGCCCTCTGAGAGGCTGGGCCAGGAGCATCGCACAGGCAGTCAACTCCTCAGAGGTGCAGGCTCCCCCAGTGTCATGGCCCACACCTGGTGGCTCCTCAGCACTGCCCACTGGTGCTGTTCTGGATCCTGGGGCAGTTTGTGGCTCTGGTGATCAGCATGGCACCATGAGCAGTACTGGGCCCTCCTGCAGTGCCGCTCGTTGGTGGAAAAACTTCCTGGGTCACTTGTCTGGAGGTCTTCTGGATCTCCTCCTCTCCAGAGACAGATGATCAGGAAACTGATCTGGACTGGTTGCCTGACTCCTTGGAGTCAGAGGGCTCTCCAGTGCACAGTACCTCTGTGCCCTCCCAGGCATCCCTTCAGTAGGCACAAGCGATTATTGTCAGCACCGGCTCCCACGCCAGTGGTGACATCAGGAGAAGATGTGCTAATAGTGGCCTTCAGTCTGAGGGGATAGTGGTTTGGGTATCAGGGGTCTGGACAGCTGCTGAACCCAGTGCCAGTGCCCTTCGGCCCCCTGGGGCTGGAACAGGGACTCCTTCTTCAGTGGCCTCCCTCGTGGGGCCTGTGGGATTGGAGCAGTCCCTAGGTTTTGAAGTGAGGAAGAGGTTAACCTTGCAGTTGACAGGGTTGAGGGGGAAGGTCACCCTTCAAGGTTCAGACAGGAGTTGCAGCACCAAGACCTTGTTCTCTCCCTTGTCCCCTTTGAGGGAGACCTTATTATGTGGGGTTGGGGTCTGCCCTCCAGGTTCTATGCATCCCTGGTCTCCTCACAAGGGAGTTTCCCCTTCAGGATTCAGTGCTGACTGCTTTGAGCTGATTGAATGACTAGTAACAGTGTGGACCAGCCGATCCCCCCAGAGATCTGAGATCCCCTAGCCCTGGTAGAGATTGCTTGCATAAGGTGAAATGTGTCTCCCATTGCCTCTGCAGTCCCCACTCATTTCCCAGGTCACGTGGGTCTTTCGGGGCCCTTGAACTGGGAGCAGTTCAGAGCTACTGCTGCCGCCTTTCTCAGGAATGTCAGAGCTATGGATGAGCAGGCCTTTCACCTGTCTCCCCAGCAGCAGCCAGACTTGGACTCTTCAAATGTGGCATCCTCCTCATCTTCCTTCGTCAAGGAAGTGGATTCCTCTGTCCATCTGTCCTAAGATGCTGATCAGACAGAGTATCAACTCTTCCTATTGAGGCTGGTCAGTGATCTGCACCTATCCCACATTGCAAGATGCAGTACTGTGTGGACGACATGTGTCTTCCTTAACTAATTCAGTGCTGACCACCTGGTGGTCCCTTTCTGGCCAATTTTCCTCCAAGCAGGTGGCATCCTGTACCTGGCAGTGCCCATCTGCCCCAACTTCATCCCCTATGGACTGCCAGCACAGGTACTGCACACCTAAGGGATCTCCAGGAACCTTGCCTCATCACACTTTGGGTGTGAGGGGTACTGGATACCCCTACTGGGCATAGACACCCAGTGTGCACCCAACCTCTGGATGCAAACTCTGCAGAGTTCAACCTCTGGGGACAGACAGTGTTCTCATAAGCTTGTATCATGCTCAGCCTTGCTGCTTATCAGACACACCATGCTGCCTACAACAGGCATCTGTGGTCAATGCTAGGCCAGGTGCTGGCATTGCTACCTGATACAGAGGCAACCAGACAGGCCATTGTCCTCTCTGCAGATGGCCTGGAGCTCACAAGGCACCAGGCAAGGGCATCTTAAGATGCCAATGAGGTAACTTCAAGGCTAGCAGTGACAGTGATTGGCATTAGGCAGATTGCATGGCTTCATCTACCAAGGTTGTCACCCCTGGCCCAGCATACGGTGTTTGACTCCACTTTCTGGGGTACCTATATTTTCTACCACAGAGCAAAGCAGAAACTACAGGTGTGACTTCCATCTCCCAGGTAACAGGAGACCCTGGCTCACCCTGACCAGTTGCAGGCCCAACTGGCCTCTAATGGGTCTCCTCCTTTCATGGTCCTCCCCATGAGAGGCTGAGGGACTCATGTCCCTCAGGGATGTGCTAGACCCTCTTCTGGGGGGGGCTCAGTACTCACCCAGACAGCGATGAATGGTGAAGATTGACACAGGGAAGATATGAAAATTATGTACCTATCATAATTCTTGATCTTCCTGTGTATCTTCACCTATCATCACTGGCACCCACCCACCTTCCTATCTGGGCCTCTGCCCCTGGGTGATGCCCCCTCCCTGCTTTCCCTCACCATCCTTGAGGCCAATTGTGGGTGATGGGGTCCCACTAGTACCTCTGGGTCCTCTGTTACCTTCTTAAGTGACAGAAATCCCACCCTGGGAGGGAGGGCAAGTAGAGTTTCTTGCCCTGGTCTTAGGGAATCCCTGTGGGTCCTTTCCTTCTCAGCCGGGGGGGGGTTCCTCCAGGACTTGGTCCAGTCCTGTGAGTTGTGACTGACTCTTAGTGGTGGGGGATCTCTCCTAGGGGGGGAGGGGAGGAGAGGGCCCAAGGGGACTCTCCTTCTCCCCCATATTTAATTTTTCCTCCTTCCCCCTTTTTGGGGGGTAGGACTTAACCAGGACAGGATTCCCCCCAAATCATGTGGGTTCTCCATCTTGGGACAACTGTAACCTGAGAGGTTCCTTTCCCGGGGTGGCTGTCACCACCCTGACTACAGTGGGGAAGTGGGAGACCTTCTCCACACCTTCTCTTTCAGAGGAATTGATGTCTGAGATTGTTGGTCTAATATGCTGCTGTCACCTTTTCAAGCTAGGAATTACTTGGTTCTGAGTCTCCATCTGAACTGCTGTTCATCTCCTCCATCTTGTGGTTCTGGGTGCCTGGCCTAGTTTTGGTTCAGCCAAATTCTGTAGTCCCTGTGGGATGGCAGCAGTCACAGTGACCTCCCATATGTCAAACAACATCTTTTTTCTAGAATTTTTTTCTGGGTGTAGGGTGTGGTGGGGTTTCTCTCTTTCTCCTCCATCTTTCTTCCTCTTTACATTACCTTTCTCTCTTCTCTCTCTGTCTGGTTGGCTGAACAGGGGCTGAGGCCAAAGCCCACACCCTCAGGTCCTCCTCCACTGTCCTCTGGCCAGCTTAATCCTTTTTCAGTTTTACATCCCTTCCTTTAGCTATCCCTTGGGCTCCTTTGTCCTGCCCTTATCTTTTCTCCATCCATTTTCCTCTCTCTTCAGCATGCAGAACTATGGTGGAGGATGAGCCAGTGACCATTTGTGGGTGACCCATGAGTGCCACAAAATGCATCAGCCTCAAGGGTGGTGCCACCCCTGGCACCGGCTCCCCCCTACAGAAAAAAAAGCACCCACAAGGTGCTGCACCTTTGGCCGTCACCCAGACAGTGATGAATGATGATGATACACAGAAAGATCAAGAATTATGATAGGTATGTAATTTTCATTTTATGGTACTACTATATTTTAAGTGTCCCTTACTACACTGTAACTTCTGTATAACTATGCTGTAACAGCAGGTCTTGTGCACTATTTCAGCTGTTTATGTCTATCTGACAAACTTTAAAGTGTAATAAGAATGGTAACTAAAATGTGACTATAATGCAACTGCAGTCTGCTACAGTTATATGCACTGACTGGCAACACTTTAGATGATGTTCCATATCTGTATTCCAGTTTTTCATGAACTTACAGGTTAGTAAGTGTGCAATCTAATATTATGAATTGATATGTAACTGTACACAAAAATATTTAATTTGCATAATTACTAATTGGCACTATAACAATATTGTGGCTAAGAACAAATGGTACTGTTTTCACAGTTAATGCCTAGTTAACATGTATTTGCAGTTGCACACACTTTTATATATAACAAATATCAGTACTGTAGCTGTGATGACAGTTCTCATTCAGAAATCAGTCCCTCATGAACTTGTTGCTTAATAAACATGCAATCTAATATTGGACCCTGTTCTCATAGCTGGCAGGCAACGTGGCAGATGTGCATTCAAAGGCATGGTGATCAAGAGCAGACATGCAATCAAATGATCTTACCAGGAGCAGACTGGATACTGCACTGTGTGTGGAGTGGGGAATTGTGAGTTATTGGTGGTCTTCCCATTACTGCTGTTTTCCGGTAAAGGTACCTGCTGGTCTGCCTGTTTTTATCACTTTGCCCCCAGCCCTCATGGTATTGTGAGAGTGATGGAGTAACCTGATGTGAAGGATGGTGCTATTACAGGCACACCATTCAGCCAGTGGGAAAGGCATGTAATGGGTAAGAAAGGGTCCCTACCTATGTATCCTTCATCACCCACCACCACTCAACACAGCAGATCAGTGCTAAAGCATGGTATGTAACCATGCCTTGCCCCCAGCCACCCACCTGGGCCATAGCAGGCCAGGAGTGTGGGTGCAGAAGAGGTGTGGGTCAATGCCACAGAGGCAGCACATTTCTTAATAAGTACTGCACTGTTACAAGCCAATAAGTAATTATGGAAATTATTTTTATTGTATAAGTAAACAATGTAGTTGTATAGCAATTAAGAATATTAGATTGCATGTTTATTAAGCAGTAAGTGCATGAGGGAGTGATTTCTGAAGGAAATTAAACATCAGAACTACAGCATTGACATTCAATGTAAGTGTGTAGTAGTTACACCCTTCTTTGTATGCTTTAGATGTCAATTTCTGCTTACTTACTTTGCAAATAGATGTTAGTTAGGAAATAACTGTGGGCACAATGCCAGAGAAGCAGTACATTCCTTAGTAACTACAGCACTGTTACACCCTTCTTCTTATACTTTATTTTAAGTGTCAGTTTCTGCATACTTACATTGCAAATACATGTTAGTCATTAACTGTGGAAACAATGCTACAGAAACAGCACATTCCATAGTAACTACAGCACTGTTACACCCTTCTTATTACACTTGAAGTGTAAGTTTCTGCATACTTACTTTGTAAGTACATGTCAGTTAGGCATTATCTGTGGAAATAATGCCATAGAAGCAGCACATTCCTTAGTAACTACAGCACTGTTAAAAGTCAATAAGGAATTATGTAAATTAATGATTTTTTATTGTATAGCAATTTACAATGTTATATTGCATGTTTATTTGTAGTTCTTTTTTTTTGGTCGCACAGTAAGTGGTGGCTCTGGGATTCAAACCCAGTCCTCCAGGTTTGCAGCTCAGTGCTTTTAACCATTACACTATACTGCAGTAACTTCATGAGGGAATGATTTCTGAAGGATAATTTTAAGTGTCACTAACTACACTGTAACTACTGTATATCTACACTGTAACTGCACTACTAGGCCGTTGTTAACTTGTTTCACAATGCGTGTTGTGTACTTACATAGCATTAAATGTCCTGCTTCTCTGAGATTGAAGCACATGTCTTCTGCACCCACACCCTTGTCCTGCAGATGTCCAGGGGCATGGTTGGGGGGTGAGGCATAGCTACCTTTGAATGAGAGTCCTAATTCTTCTTTACCTATGACCAAACTGTCCTGTTGTACAATGCTGAAAAGTCATAAGACTAACTGATTGTACATCATGAATATTGCACCCACACTTTAGCTGCTACTGTACTGTGTTTCAACTGTATTCTTGCACTTACAGTAGGTGTACCTAGCTGTACTCAATATATTCTATTTCCAGTACCTTTTTTTGTTAATGTAAGTGTATTGTCTGTATTACCTATGTACCACCTTTATGGCCCATGTCGTGCAGGAAAAAGGTCCATTGGGTCAGTGCACCTACCTGGTAAACAAACAAATATATATACTGTGTATATATATATATATATATATATATATATATATATAGAATGGGTAGGAGCAAACACTGGTCATCTACAATTAAAACACCATCAGGAGACTGTGTGTATATCAGATCGCGACCACATACCTGCACTTTAACCCCCCTAAAAAACAATTTTACCATAGTTAGAGTTGACTAGGCAGTTTAATGTTAAACCCCAAATTTTGCACCTTAATAACTTTGCAAACGTTCAACAGATTTGCATGACATTTGGTATGTGCTGTCCCATGGGGTAGATCTCTTGACGTGCCAAGATTCGTTTTGATTGCATGTGTGCTTTTCATTCAGCGCATAGTGAAAAAAATGTGTTTTTAATTTTTTTTTAATTTTTTTGCTGATTTTTCCCCATCATACTGCAGCCACACCATTTGGATTTTTGGCTTGAAATTGCCATGATAGAAAAAGGTTGCCCCAAGGAACAAGCCAGCATTAGTTTGGTGAAAAAATATTAATCCATTCCAAAGTTATTCAGTTTTTAAATTTCAGGTTCTGAGGATGTTCAAGTTCAGTCTCTGGAATACATGTATGTTTTGTGAAAGGAGACTTGGCTCAAACAGGGATTTTGACAGCTCACAAATGGGGATTGTGTTCTCTTTGTGCATTAATAACTTCACAGCTGTTATTTCAATTTACATTACATTTGGCATGTGCCCTCACAGAAGAGTGGTCGCCTGATGTACTAAGCTTAAGTTTGATTGGGCGTGCTTATCTGGAGATATTCAGTCCCAAATTCTGTACATCCACGTTTTGTCAAATTCTTGCTTCGATTGTTTCATTTTGTGCATTAATAACTGTGCAGCTCTTTTTGCAATTTGCATGATATTTGGCATGTTCTCTTACAAACTGACTATCTATTGATTTGTCAAGTTTCTGTAAGATGGGATATACACTGCTAGAGATATATAGCCCTAAAATGTATACATCCAAAAGTTTTGTTAAATTCTTGCTTTGATTGTTTCACTTTGTGCATTAATAACTTTGCAGCTGTTCCTGCAGTTTATATGATGTTTGGCAGGTGCCCTCACAAGCCAGAGGTCTACTAATCTGCTCAGCTTGTTTTAGATAGGATGTACACTGCTAGAGATATACGTCCCAAAATGTGTACTTGTGCATGTTTTGTCAAAGTCTTGGTTCAATGCTTTCACTTTGTGCATTAATAACTTTGCAGCTGTACCTGCGATTTGTAGAAAATTTAGAAAGTAATCTCACAAACTAAAGGCCTTTTGTCTTACCAAGTTTCAGTAAGACAAGTCACTTGAATCTAGAGATATGCAGTCCTAAAATGTGTACATCTGGATGTTTTGTCAAATTTTTGCTTCAATCGTTTCTCTTTGTGCATTAATTCACTTTGTGTATTAATAACTTCACAGCTGTTCTGGCAATTGTAATGACATTTGGCAGTTTCTCTCACAGATACTTGTGCTTTTCACCTGCCAAGCTTCAATTAGATAGGTTCTGCCCATCTGGAGATATGCAGTCCCAAAATGTATACATCTGTATGCTTTGTCAAATTCTTCCTTCTATTGTTTCACTTTGTGCTTTTATAACTTTGCAGTATTTCCAGTGGTTTACATGAAATTTGGACAGTGCCCTTAAAGACAATTGGTCTTTTATCTGCCAAGTGTTATTTAGATAGGCATTGCAGATCTGGAGATATGCAGTCCCAAAATGTGTACATCTGCATGTTTTGTCAAATTCTTGCTTCAATTGTTTCAATATGTGCATTAATAACTTTGCAGCTGTTCCAGCAGTTTTGCATAAAGTTTGGCATGTGCCCTCACAGACTGATGGTCTCTTGATCCGCCAAATTTCAGTTTGAGTGGGAGTGCACGTCCTGAGATATACAGTCCCAAAATGTGTACATCCCCATGTTTTGTCAAATTCTGATTGTTTCACTTTGTGCATTAATAACTTCACAGCTGTTCCTGTAATTTACATAAAATTTGGTTCAGGTGATATGCATGGAATTTGCCATGCACCATTATGAATCAGACATCTCATGAAGTTGTAAGTTGCATTTCACTTGCATGTGAGAGCATGGAGATATAGTGTTCCAAAATGTGCAAATCACCTTTTTTTAATCAGCTCAATTTCTCACCTGCAGGTTAAACTGTTTGGCCACTAGTGGTCACCAATACACTAAATGTCTTACATGCTGCTCTCTCCCCTCCATGCCATTTGGAATTTTAGGTTCAGGGTAGAATGAACTTGTTCAACAGAACAAGCCAACATTTGATTGGTGAAAAAATATTAATTTGTTACAAAGTTATTCAGTTTTGAAATTTTGGGTTCTGAGCATTCTCATTTCAGTTTTTTGGAAAGCTTCACTGTGGTAAAGAGGGATTTGTGCATAAAAAAAGGGATTGCAAGAAGGGATTTTTAAATCCATCTTCATGAGAAAAAATCCCTTGTTTTTCATTTTTCCCCACAAACAAAATGTAACTTGCACCATGCATGTGTTGTGTGTTAATTGAAGCATGGGTTTTGATCAGGGTGACACCATCTATAAACCAATGGCTTTGGTTTACTTCATTTCTCTTAAAAAACTTACATTTTTTATTTTAAAAATCCTTGTTCATCACTCGCTTCTGATCCTAGTTCGTGAGGTAACAAAATCCTCGATCGTGAGCTGATCCTTGTTCTTGACCTGTCAAAAACCTTGATAGTGATTTCCAGACCAGATGACCCTATCTCATGAACAAGGATTGGCTCATGAACAGGAATTTTGTTACCTCATGAAAAAGTATTAAGTTACAAAAGGGGATTTTGACAGCTCGTGAAACAGGATTGGTTTTCTAAATCCTCTTTCGCTAGCTGTCAAAATCCCCTTTTGCAGGCTACCAAAATCCATTTTCGTGGGCCAATCCTCTTTTGTGAACTGACAAAATCCTTTGGTGGGATCATGACCAGATGGCCAAAATCTGATGAACAGGGAATTCTCACAAATGGGGATTTTGGCAGCTCATGAATGGGGATTGACCTCGTGAATGAGGATTTTGACACCTCACAACAAGGAATTTAAAAACTTTCCCAGTTTAGTGCCAATTAATAGTTTGGTCTTTTGGCTCGAAATTTGCAGGATAAAAGGTGAGTGTCCCACAGATGTGAATTATGCTGTTTAGGTACAAATTGTTTTATCATTTTTATAGCTATGCCTTTACAAATTTGAGATATTCCCCATGGGATAACATTGTGGCACTTGTAGCACCTTTCAGTGCCCACATCTTGGAAACGATTTGAGATATGGATTTTTCACTCTGGGCAGCTTAGTTCACCTTTAGGTGAGCATGCGTGGAGGTTTCAAAGTCATGAATATAGCTGCAGTGGAATTTTTTTCATAGCTGCTACAGTTACTGAGCTATTGGAAAAGTAGTGTTACAAGGGTTCCTTTTTAGCCCTATATGACATCTGTATGGCTCCGTAATTATATGTAAGTGATAGAGAAGGTCCCAGAGGGCCCACACTCCCACATATGCATATCATTATGCAAAAATGGGCAACTTGATGGAAGTACAGGGCCCGGAGAGCTAGGGCACCCGCCAACACATACCAGTTACTAGTTGCATTACACTTTCTCGAACAGTAAGGAAATTCATTGCAAAATAATGTCATTAATGCATTTGTTAGGGTTGAAGTGAAAAAATGGGGAAATTAGACATTAGGTTTGCCTCCCTAACACTAACTAAGTTTGATACCTTTTATTGGACCAACAAGTGTCTTGTACAAAGATGGAATTATACACAAGCTTTCAGGGCCTAACAGATCCCTTCTTCAGGTGACTAGCAAAACTGAGTAACATAAGCAGTATTTATATCCACTGTGGAGCAATTTATAAAAAAATAGAAGGAAGTGAAATAAGAAAGTGATAAAAGGGGACTAGAGATAAAAGTTTAAATAAGTAGCAAAGAAAAAAAATGTGTGAGAAGGAATGGGGGGTACTAAGTAGGAACAGGTCAGTAGGAGATAAAAGGAAGCTAGAAAGGATCAAAAAAGGACCAGACAGGATCACAGATAAGAAAGATCTGTGATTAAAACAATAGAAGGTATGCGGAAAGGGTAGCATAGACAGGAGATGCCTAAGAGATGTGAGGAAGCTAAGAAATTAGAATAAACAAAACAACAAAGGCCCAGATAAATAGAGTGTGAGGTAGCATAAACAGTGAGGTGTGAAACAATCAGGGCTGAGCTGAAGAGTTTGTAGGAGAGGCAGGGAGGAGGTAATTCACAGGAAATAAAAAAGGGCAGACAGGAACTCAGAAAAAACAATGACAAGAGAAATACAGTTTACCATTTATTTTATTTATTTATTTCAGTTTCGGAATTATGACCTTTGAAGCAAAATGGCTCTTTTACAATGGCTCCAAGTCAGTATAAGAACAGACAAAACAGTATAATTTACATCATATGTTCAGAACATACAATAGCCACATGACAAGGCTATTTTACAAGCAAGATAAAAGTGACGTATAACCTCAAATACAAATACTTTTATAACAGAAATATCTCTAGTCTATAGGTCTAGTTACTAAGTGCAGATTGCTTGTAGTTTGCAGCCAAAATCAGCTTTGTCAAGGAAAAGGGGAGGAAGGATGAGGTATAGAGAGTATTGGCATGGGTACAGAGGAGGCATATTGTATAAAGTTATTAGTGGCTAGAAGAAGGGGATATGGTGATGAGGGAGAACAAGCTGATAATTGCTGTATGCATGAGGGCAGCCTAGAGGAAGTTTAAGCCAAGTGGGGGAAGGGGGAGGACTCGGGGCGAGAGGGGTAAGAAGGTGGGGATAAGGGTTGGAAGTCTAGAGCAGGGGATGGAACTCCTATCATTGTGCACAGCAGTTGCACTCTTGGGATTCTACCAGGAGGTGATGGACTTCTTTTTTGAATTGGCTAGTTTCTTAAGGTGAAAAGGGGAGGGGGCATAGGTCGTTCATTCAGAGAGGGCCTCGATAGGAGAGAGACCTCTGGGTGAAGGAGGTTCATTTGTAAGGTACATGCAGTACCCCCTAACAGAACTTTGGGTTGTTTTAGTGTTGGGGTTACATTGGAAAAGCTTTGACATTGCTTCTGGGAACAGTCCTAGGAGGGTTTTTTTTCCTATGATACATGCCTGGTACTGGGACCTTAGAGGTAATGGGAGCCAACCAGTTGCGGAGTAGAGACTACAAGAGTGGAAATACTGATTAGCTCCTAGAGCAAAGCAGCAGGCTTTGTTGAGCAGGAGTTTAAACCTTTTGAGAGCAGTTTCAGTGGCCGCACTATAGAAAGTCAGTCTGTAGTCAGCGATGGACAATATTGAGCTTTTGGTGACAAGGCTGAGGGCCTCAGTGGTCATAGCATTTCTGTGTCAGTAAAGGAGTCCAAGTCTGATGTTGGCTGTTTTCATGACATGGTCAATATGGGTGTTGAAAGAAAAGGTGCTGTCTATGAATAATCCCAGGTATTTAAATGTAGTAACCTGTTTGATTACATCACTTTTGTTACTTAGTATTGTAAGTGGGCCACCCTGCTTTTTTGAACTTTGTAGGGTAAAGTGCATGCTCTTGTTTTTCTGTAGTTCAAGAGGAGTTTGTTGTGAGCAAACCATGACTCCATTTTGCTAAAGCTATTTTGAAGGGTAGCTGTTATTTCGTGGAGGTGTGTTCCTGGTATGGAGATCACTGCATCGTCTGCATAAAGCAGCATCTTAGCAGGGCACATGCTTGGCAGGGAATTGATAAAGAGGCTGAATAGTAAGGGCCCTAAAATTGATCCCTGTGGGACACTCAAAGTAACATTCTGAGTTTCAGAGGATACACCTTTTATCCTAACACATTGGGACCTGTGTGAGAGGTAGCTTGAGAACCAGGACAATATATTGGTGGAATTGCCAAGGGCTGCAAGGCTGGTGAGCAGGCTGTGATAGCTGATGGTGTCAAGTGCTTTGGTTAGGTCAATAAAGATTGACCCAACCATTTTTCATTATCCAGGGAGACATATAGTTGTGAAGTAAAGTCGGTGAGTGGAGTAATAGTATTGTGGGATTTACAGAACCCATGCTGCTGAGAGCAGAGGAGGTTATTTTTGTTGAGGTAATCCATGATCTGATATGACACAATTCTCTCTAGGGCTTTTGAGAGGGGTGGTAAAATAAATATGGGGTGGTAGTTGCTTATGCTGGTCCTCTCTCCACTTTTAAAGACTGGGGTGATGAAGTCAGTTTTCCACTTGTCAGGTAATATGATCAACTTAAGGGATATGTTAAATAGTTACTTTAGTGGGTGGGCAAGCTCTTCTAGGGTGATGGTAAGAAGCTTCACATTGAGCATATCTCTACCCACTCTAGTTTTACAAGGATCTTCTTCACATATTTAATAGTGTCTGCCTTCATGATCATTTGGAAGTAAAATGGGGGTTGAGTGGTGTATGCGGTGGTAACAGGGTTTGGTGGCTGGCTGTTAGGGTCAGTAACAAGAAACTCTGGAGGGAGTACAGAGCTGAGGTCTGTAAAGGCCAGATTAAAGGCATCAGCTAACTCTTTGGGTTGCTGTAGAGGGCTCACAGGGGTGACAATTAGATCTGGTGGAGCTTTGGATTCTTTCCCAGTCAGTGTCTTAACATTCTCCCAGAATGCTCTAGCATTCCCCCAGCACTTCTGAAGTTCCTTTCTGTAATAAGAGGCCTTAGAATTCCTTATCAAGTGAGTACATTTATTCCTTGCATTCTTGTAGGCCATAAAATCTGCCTGTCTTCTGGTAGCTCTTGCTACATGCCAGAAATCATCACTATTCTTCATTAGTTCTAAAAGGGGGCTGTTAAGCCAAGGATTGGATGCCCCTTTTGTTTTGAATGTTCTGAATGGTGCGAATAAGTCACAGGCTTTATTGAAGATGGTAATAAAGTATTCCAGAGCCTGGTTAGGGTCAGGGCAAGTGAGAAGGGAAGGCCAGTCTGCATCTCTCAGGTAGCTCTTGAGGAGGCGAAGTTGCCCATTCCTCAGGGAGTGTTTTTTCCTGGTTTGTGACATGTCCTTAGGGCACTTGTTAGATCAGGAGCAGATAATGGGACAGTGGTCTCTCAAGGTGTCTGGCAGGACAGTAATATCTTTAATGTGCTCGGGGCAAGTAGCTAGGAGCCAGTCAACTAGTGTGCTAGTACCTGTTTTGTAGTTCATTATAGTTGCTTGATTTACCATGTGCATTAGGTAAAGGACATGTATCTTGTCCTTGATGGTAATGGTATCCTTAGATAGCCAGTTTAAATTAAAGTCCCCACGGATAACTTGTTTCCAGCCCTGCTTTGCTTTTTTGATGTCTTCAGTGAATAACTCAAGTCCTGGCCCTTGTTTTCCTAGGGGAATGTAAACTGTTGTAACTGAGTTTTACCTTGTTGGCCAATTGAAAGCTTAATAGAGAGTATCTGAGCTTCCTTGGCATTTGTATTGTGAGGCATGATTTGTCTGCAGATGCTGCTCCTCAGGTAGACCAGGCACGCTCCACCTCATTTGGAGAACCTACTCATGTGAAAGATGGTGTAACCATCCAGAGAGATTAAGGAGTTTGTGACCTTGGAGGACAGCCAGGTTTCTGTGATCATGAGAACATCAGGTTTGTGAATTGTTACCCAAGCTTGGAGATGGGCAAGTTTGTGCATTAGGCTACAAATGTTAATAGTGGCAATTTTTATAGAACCAGTCGGCTGGGGGTTGTGGTGGTTTGTGGGTCCAGGATTGGGGTGAATATTCCCAGATAGGAGCAGGAGGATAATAAGTAATCTAGTAAGATATAATTTCCACCAAGTTCTTGCTATTCTAGCTAACCTGCTGCTGCGGGGCCTAGTGTGCGGGGATCATTGGAGGAGACGTTGCAGCACATCAGAGCTAGAACAGTTTCAAGGGAGATAGGTGTGCATCATTGCATCCTGTGGAACTCATAGTACAGGTATGTGTCATTAGGGATTTCAAGCTGGATAGCTATTGTGACTGAACTAGTTGCTTGTGTATGTAGAAATGTAAGTTCCAAGCACACGCAAAGCCCATAAAGAAAGATGCTATATCCAAAAAAGTTGTTTTACTTTAAAAACATCTTTTTAATATAAAAAACATGCACAGCACCAATCCCCGTTTGACATGTTTCAGGTATGAGCCCTTTATCAATGATTGGGGAACAAACATCATATAGCATTAAAATACACTCATAACTGGTATCATGTGTACACCACCACTCAATGGTAAAATGAAACAAATTAAGTGAACTATCCCTTTCTCCCTTAATTTTATCAGTCCTCAATTGAGCATTCCATTGATTAAGAAAGACACTTATTAGAATCATATAGTACTGCATTGATGGAACTGATATCTGTTTGCTATACTATGCAGTGTTAATAAGTATTGAAATAAAAACACATGTATAAAAACATGCACCTCGTTGTACAAAAGATGATTAAGTATTAGACTATCTATACATAAGATACTATTACATTACAAAGAAGAAAGGAGAAAAAAAACAAAAGGAAGAAAGGGGAAAAATATAACTAGCACATAAAGGAGAGAAAAAGGGGAAGAAAAGGGGGGCAAGATAAGAATAAAGAAGTGAAAATTAAACTAAACCAAATACTAAAGAAAGCAAGGTATATAAGAATATAAAAACTACCTGTAGTTTGAAATTATTACATTACTTAATTATCTAGGAACTTCATATGGGTACAGACATTTTCAAGCAGGGCATACAAATATTTCATGTAAACATCATCAGTCTATTGGAACTAATAAACATTCCTACTTATATGAACACTAAAAAAAAAAATTAACATTTGATTGTTCCAAAGATCAACCGAGTCTAAATTCATAGTTGTTTCTTGTATTGTCTTTGTTTAAGATAGGGTTGAATATCAAAATGGGTATTAAGGCCAGGATGCAGTGTGCTTTTTAGCTTCAAAATCCAAAAGTTTTCCCTAATTAATAATACATTTTCATAATCCCCCCTTGGAGTCCTGTGAACCTTGTCTATAGCTATAAAGTTGAAAGCATGTTGCAAATGATCCATGCTTTCATGTACATGCTGCGCAGTGGCATTGGTGAGGTCCATTTTATTAATGGCTCTCAAATGCTCCCCCACCCTTTCTTTGAACTTGCGCTTCATTTTTCCTATGTAAAAAGCTTGGCACATACAAATTGCTAAATATACGACTCCCTGTGTCACAGGATATAAACTGTCTTATTTCAGATTCCTGTTGGACATTGTGTGAGAAGTTTTTTCCCTATCTCATACTGTATGCCTGCAATTTACACTTTTTGTACTGTTACCATCCGTGGGTTTCATATATATATATATATATATATATATATATATATATATATATATATATATATATATATATGTGTATATATATATATATATATATATATATATATATATATATATATATATATATATTGTATATATATATATCACTTTCCAAGCCACCTTTCCCATTTCTTTTAATCATAATATCTAAATATGGTATCTCAGATTTACTACTTTTGAAAGCAAAAATGAGGTGCCAATTAGTTCTGTGTATAAAACTTACAAACTCCTGAAAATGCTCTATGGTTCCCTTCCAAACGATTATGATATTGTCTATATATCTTTTCCATAAAACCAGATTATCAATGTAAAGATTGAATTGTGGGTTACAAACCACTTGATGTTCCCAATGTACAACATACAAATTGACAACTGAGGGGGCACATGTGGCCCCCATGGCTGTGCCTTTTATCACAAAAAAATCTCTTTGTTAAAACTAAAAACATTTTGTTTTAACACAAATTCTAATAATTTTAAAATAAAGTCCATGGGTGGTATCCCTATTGCAGTTCTATTACTCAAATAAGTACAAAATAAGGCAGAAATACAAGACAGATTAAACTTGTTGGAGAATAAAGAAAGTGAATGGGAGACTGCGAGCGGTTTCTGCTTCGTTATTAATTTTTCAGCACAGGCTAAGGAACTTGAGAGCATTCTGCAGAAATATCAATATGTTTTGACTACAGAATCGGGCATTTCAGAAATTAGTAAATAAATAGTAAAGATGTGCTATAGAAGAGTTCCAACTTTAAAAGATATGTTGTTGCACAGCTGCTTTATAAGTAAACAATCTGAAACATGGCTACATTAATCTAAGGGTTGTTTCCAGTGCAAAAGGTGTGTAAATTGCAGACATATAAGACTGGGAAAAAAACTTCTCCTCACACAATGTCCAACAGGAATTTGAAATAAGACAATTTATATCCTGTGACATAGAGGGAGTCATATATTTAGCAATTTGTACATGCCAAGCGTTTTACATAGGAAAAATGAAGCACAAGTTCAAAGAAAGGGTGGGGGAGCATTTGAGAGCCATTAATAAAATGGACCTCACCTATGCCACAGCGCAGCATGTACATGAAAGCATGGATCATTTGCAACATGCTTTCAACATTATAGCTATAGACAAGGTTCACAGGAATCCAAGGGGGGATTATGAAAATGTATTATTAATTAGGGAAAACCTTTGGATTTTGAAGCTAAAAAGCACTATGGGCCTGATTCTAAAAGGGTGGTGCAAGTTGCAGCCGAATGCAACTTGCACCACCCACACCTGCAACATTGACCCTGTGTCCTATTCTAGTAGGGGCAGGGTCTTCACAGCTAAGTCCTGTGACTTGCAACATGTGGCCAGATACGCTGAACTGTGGGTGTATTTGGCAAGCATGTCACAAGCCGCAACAGTGGGGCAGCACGGGCAACCCCCCCACTCATGTCCTGACCTCTAGTTACCAGCTGCAAATGCAGCAGATACCCAGGCAGCCCTGGTAGTTTAGTTGCCCCCCCAACTGTCATATATGAAATATATAGTCCCGTACTCTGGTAGTCTAGCACCCCCCAAATGTTAAATATTGAATGTACAGTCCAGTATCCCTGGTAGTCTAGTGGTCCCCCAACTGTTAAATATTGAATGCACAGTCCAGTATCCCTGGTAGTCTAGCAGCCTCCCCGAACTGTATAGATTGAATATCGTTCCCTGTAACCCTGGTAGTCTAGTGGTCCCCCCAAACTGTATAATAAAAATATAGATCCCCATTTCCCTGGTAGTCTAGTGGCCTCCAACCCAGCCATTCAGGCCCAGCACCCCACCCATCCCCAGCTTGTGACTAGCACAGCCCACCTCTCACATCCACGGCCATCCAGCGACTGAGTGCAGGTAGCACTACTGCACAGATGCTCCTAAGAAATTAATTACTGAGTGCATCTGTGCAGTAGCTCTACTACTGCACTCAGTCAGTGGCTGGCTGTGGAGGTGAGAGGTCGGCTGTGCCAGTCGCTGGCTGCGGATGGGTGGGGGTGCTGGGTGGCTTGGCATGTCTGGGTGGGGCCACTAGCCTCACTGGAAATGGGGATTCTTGGTTTTATGTACAGTTCATGGGGGGCACTAGACCACCAGGGCAACGTGGATTCTTTTTATTTATGTACAGTTTGGGGGTGGGGGGCCACTAGCCTACCAGGGAAACAGGGATTCATTTTACATTCTTGTACAGTTCGAGGGGGCCACTAGACTACCAGGGCTGACTATTGCCACATATGCAGCGGAGCACTCATGGTTCGGGGCACAGGTGGGGGATGGTGAGATTGCCCTATGGGGCTTCTGCCAATGGCTGTTTTAGGGGATCCGGGGGCATGGGTGCCTTGGTGATTCCCACTGGGTAAAAGGCATGGGGAGGGAAACTGTGCACCGTCTGCTGACAGTCGATGGGTCTACAGGACCAAGTATCTGTGTTATACCAGCTAAATGCTGGTATAACATACGTTGCCAGATCACCTTCGGGGGTTCTTGTAGAATCCCGATGTGGGTACTTTATGGCTGCCCTTCTAGAATGGGGTGCAACTGCTGCTGTAAACTCCCTAGTGCCATGTCACGGGGGTTTATGTAGCATAACTGCTGTTTGGCGCAAGCGGCCTGCGCCATGTCACAGGCCACTATGTAGAATCGCACATATTGCAACTGCTGGCATAAGTTGCTACATACGCCATTCTACTTGGCGCAACTGCAGCTACACAAGGTGTAACCCTTCTAGAATTGAGTCCTATGTATCCTGGCCTTAATACCCATTTGGATATTCAACCCTATCTTAAACAAAGACAGTATAAGAAACAACTATGAATTTAGACTCGGTTGATCTTTGGAACAATCAAATGTTTTTTTTTTTGTTTGTTAGTGTTCATATAAGTAGGAATGTTTATTAATTCCAATAGACTGATGTTTACATGAAATATTTGTATGCCCTGCTTGAACATGTCTGTACCCATATGAAGTTCCTAGATATTTAAGTAATTTAATAATTACAAAGTACAGGTAGTTTTTATATTCTTATACACCTTGCTTTCTTTAGTATTTGGTTTACTTTGGTTTTCATTTCTTTATTCTTATCTTGCCCTCTCATTTTCCTCCCCTTTTTTCTCCTTTATGTGCTTGTTATATTTTCCCCCTTTCTTCCTTTTGTATCTTCTCCTTTCTTCTTTGTAATGTAATAGTATCTTATGTATAGATAGTCTAATATTTAATCATCTTTTATACAATGAGGTGCATGTTTTTATAGATGTGTTTTTGTTTTGATACTTATTAACACTGCATAGTATATGAAACAGATATAAATTCCATCAATGCAGTAATATATGATTCTAATAAGTGTCTTTCTTAATCAATGGAATGCCCAATTGAGGGCTGATAATATTAAGGGAGAAAGGGGTAGTTCACTTAATTAGTTTCATTTTACCATTGAGTGGTGGTATACACATGATACCAATTATGAGTGTATTTTAATGCTATATGATGTTTGTTCCCCAGTCTTTGATAAAGGGCTCACATCAGAAACATGTTAGATGGGGGGTTGGTGCTGTGTATGTTTTGTATATTAAAAAGATGTTTTTATAGTAAAACAACTTTTTTGGATGTAGCGTCCTTCTTTATGGGCTTTACTTGTGCTTGGAACTTACATTTCTACATGTTCAGTCTGTTCTTTAAGCACCGCTTTTCCTTGTGCAAATTCTTCCAGGAATCTAGTTGCTTGTATACTTCAATTTATTGGCAGATCACTAAGGGGAGTGGAGGTGTGTGCTGGCTGGTCATTTTTGAGGGTCACACTGGCCTTTCCTTCACGACCTAATGAGAGATAGTTAAGGAGAAAAAAGATAATCATAATGTGTCATAAATTCAATGTCCCGATTCAGTCCACAATAACAAGATAATTACAGTTTACCATAGTGTGTCATAAATCCAATGTCTTGATTCAGTTCACACTTGTTAGATTTACAATGTTTTATATATTTCAATTCCCATGTCCTTCTGTCCTGTGTGTTTTTGAAGTTGCCTCTTAGTATAAAGATAGATAAATCCAAGACAGAGTGATCTGTTTGCAAAAAATGGTTTCCTACTGGTGTGCTGCTAACCTGGTTTACTATTGTGCGTTTGTGGTGATTCATCCTGGTTTTCAGTGGTTCCCTAGGTTCCCCAATATAGCATCCCATTTGTGCATTTCTTGCACTGAATTAGGTAAACCACATTGCTGGACTGACATGTGTAGGATCCATTGATTTTTATTATGTTGTCCTGACTTGTTTTGATGGTGGCCTGTGTACATCTGTTGGTGCAGGTCTTACATATTGCCATGTTGCATGGTGTTCATAGATTCATAGATTAGTACATGTTCAGTAGGTATTTCTACCTTTTGAGAACACGCCACCTTTTTATGGGTGGAAGCTAAATTTTAGGACACCTTTTTAATTATCTAAATTATTTTTAAATGATGTTATAGTTTCACTATCAACCACATTGGATGGTAGGCTGTTCCAGGTATTGACAATCCTTTGTTTGAACCAGTTATTTCTTTTTATAGTAATATTGGAGGTTCCTTTAAGTTTTAATGTATGAGATCTAGTTGTTTTGTTATTTTTATTCCTTTCTAGTCCTATAGCTTCAAAAATTATGTCATTCTGAAATGCTTTATAAGTTAAACATAAATCACCATGGAGACGCCTGTAGTCCATTGAATAAAGATTTATTTTTTTAATCTACTTCCATAATCTAGATTATACAATCCATTCATTTTCTTAGTTGTTTTTCTTTGAATGTTTTCTATAAGTTTTTTGTTTTTAATTAAAAATGGGGCTGTTACTGAGCTACAGTATTCTAGGTGAGGTCTAACTAAACTGGTATATAATGGCAATAAAACTTTAGCATCTCTACTTTTAATATTCCTCAGTATACAGTTTAGTATTTTATTGCCTTTTTTAACAGCTGAAATTGTATGATTATTGAAACTAAAGTCGTTAGAAATAATAACACCTAAATTTTTTTCTTGTGTAGTTTGTTCTAAGTAAGTATTATTAATTCTGTATGGATAACAAGGGTTGTGCTTTCCTAAGTGCATTACCTTACATTTGGTCTCATTAAATAAAAGACTTTTGTTTAAGGATCAATCAACTAGATGATTTAAATTTTTTTACATTTCTTTCGTATCATTTTGATCTTTTATGATACATCCCATTTTGCAATCGTCAGCAAATTTAACTAACCAACAGGAATTGTTGAGAGGACACATAGTTGATCTTAGGATATTAAATAGGGTTGGGCCCAGTACAGAACCCTGGGGTATACCACTTGTAACCGGGCCCGAGTTAGATAAATAACCCTTAACAGATACTTGTTGAGATCTGTTAAGCAACCAGGCATAAATCCATCCCATTATTTTAGAATCTAGAATCTAGTTTTAATTTTACTAGTTCAGTTATTAATATTTGGTGTGAAACTGAGTCAAATGCTTTGGAAAAGTCCAGAAAAATTATGTCCACTGAAAATCCCTTATCCAAAGCATGACTAACTGGTTTCAAAAAATACAATAGGTTAGTTTGACATGATCTGTTATTAACAAATCCATGCTGATAGATGTCCAATATACTATTGTCATTTAAATGTTTAGTGATTCTACCCTTAAGTACCCTTTCTAGTAGTTTGCACATAACATCTGTTAGACTAATTGGTCTATAATTTTGTTCTAGATGTCTATTACCATTTTTATAAATAGGAATTACTATGGCTTTATTCCAATTAGAAGCCATTTTTCCTGTAGAGACTGATAAATTAAATATTAAAGTTAGTGGTCCAGCTAGTTGTTCCTTTAAATTAATAATGAATAATGGTGGAATACCATCAGGTCCAGGGGAACCACTATTTTTTAGATTATTAATAGCTTCCATAACTTCACTTTCTGTTATATGGGAAAATGATGTAGTTTTAGTTTGTTCAGTTGTTGAATCTGTTTTACTTTTTTGAAAAATATTTATAAAATAGTCATTTAGTCTGTTAGCAATTTCAATTTCATTAGTAATTAGCTGCTGGGATGACTGTAATGTCCCTCTTGTTTCTCAGTTATGGTCTGCTGGGAGTCTGTTATGAATTATTATGTTTGAGAGGCTGGGGGCTGCAGGTCTATGTGATAATGGCGAATGCCTAAAGGCAATCACCGTTATTGCTCAGTCAGAGTGCCGAAAACATTTTTGGCACTCTGACAATGGCACCAGGACAGTTTTCTTATTCTTTTTGTGGGGGGGGGGCTGTGTCCCCCCACACCCCCCTTCTGGAGGGCTTCACCCCTCACACCCCACTACTTAAGAATTCTCAACTCCAGGAAGATGCATGTCGGGGGATCAGTAAAAAAAATAAAGGTTTGGGCCGGACGTAATAAAATCACACCAGCGCCCAGACCTGAACCTGGTATCTCACCCACCTCAACAACTAACCAACCCCTGATGCCACGATGCAGCTTGGCCAGCTACTGCAGCACCACCACCTACAGCCTCTCCATCCCCTCCCAGCCCATGCTTGTAGTGCTCGCTCCCACCCCCCTGCGCGCATATGCATAGTGACATCCTGTTGCCCAGTTTGCCCACAGCCTCATCCCATCACCCTACCCTCCCATCACCCTGAGGGACTTTGCTGGGAAGGAGATGCTGTTACGGATGGCACCCTTCCTCATGTGCCCATCTCACAGGTTACCGGGGGCTGCTAATAGGCAATGACAGGTGGTTCATGGAAGATGTCCTTCAGCGTTTCGTCTTCTCTCATCATGGGTTGTAGTTCTTTAATAATTTTCTGAAGGGGTTTTAGCATGGAGCTGTATGTAACCACTAGGGGTGTGTAGTCAGTTTGATGTTTTTGCCTGTATTCCAGCAGATTGTCTCATGGTATTTGTATGGCCCATTCTAATTCTCTGTCAACTTGTCTTGGAGAGTGGCCCTGCTGGATTAGGGAATTCTGAAGTGAGGAGAGCTGTTTGTCTCTGTTCTCTCATCAGAGCAGTTTCAATAGCATCGGATTGCTTGACTGTAGATAACAGATTTTTTTGTATAATTTGGGTGGAAGCTGGAATTATGCAAGTAGTGGTATCTGTCAATGGGTTTTCTGTAAAGAACAGGTTATATATGTCCATTTTTAGTGATACTGACTGTGGTATCTAGAAAATGTATGTTGGTAGTGAAGTATGGTTCTATGTGATAACAGCAAAAGCCTAAAGGTGATTGCCATTATCGTGCAGTCAGAGTGCCAAAAACATTTTTGGTACTACTGACACCCCGGCACACAGGACAACTGCACCAGGGACATAACTTTCAATGCTTTCTTTGGGGGGCTGTGCCCCCCCACAACCCCCATGTGTGGGGCTTCACCCCTACACCCCCTACTAAAGGATTCTCAACTCTAGGGGAGTGCATGTCGGGGGGGTGAAAGCATGTAAAAATAAAAGTTCAGGCTGGGCACAATAAAATCACACCAGCACCTGGACCAGAACCCAATATCTCACCTACCCCAACCACAGGCCAACCCCTGATGCCATGATGCAGCTCAGCAACCCACCAAAGCGCCACCCCTACAGCCCACACTTGCCATGATCTCCCCCATGCACGTACATTTAGAGACATCCTGTCACCCATTTCATCCACCCTCCCACCCAGTCACTCTGCCCTCCCATCACCACGAGCAATTTCACCAAGAAGGAGTCACCATTACGGATGGCACCCTTCCCCATGCTCCCTCCTCACAGGCTTCCTGGAGTATTCAATAGTGAGTTCTATAGAGTTATGAAAGTTGTTAAAATCATGATGGAATTTTTTGAGAGTCTTCACCTCCTGTTCAAATCAGGAATATGCCATCTACATATCAGAGGTAGACTGATGGTTTATAGGGGTGGTGTTTAAAAAAAATCCTCCTCTAAATAGGCCATGAAAAGATTGGCAGATTGTGGTGCCATTTTAGTGCCCATGGTTGACCCCATGATGTGTAAAAAGTGCTTGCCATTAAAGGTGAAGTTGTTGTGTGTCAAAATGAATTTTATTAGAGTGCTGATGGTGTTTCCTGGAATGTGTCTGGAGGATGTGTTGTCCTTTAAAAATTTCTGACATGCTGCTGTGCCATCTTCATGTGGGATATTAGTGTACAGGGCAGTGAAATCCATTGTGGCTAGGATAGTGTCGGGTGGCAGTTGTCCAATTTGCTTCAGTTTCCTGAGGAAATCTGTGGTGTCCTGAATAAAACTGCAAGTAGCTCTTACTAGTGGTTTTAAAATGGATTCAATGAATCCTGAAATGTTCACAGTGAGTGTGCCACTGCAAGAGATGATGGGTCATCCTGGATTTGTTGTTTTGTGTATCTTACGTAATGTATAGAATGTTCCTGGAGTAGGTTTGTTTGAAATTAGTGTTTTTAACAGTTCTTGGATGTTGTCTGGTTGAGTCATGATGATTTGAGTTCTTCTGTACACTGTATAGTAGGGTCTTCTGTGAGTTCTCTGTAACAAGCTGTATCTCAGCTGTCTGTGTGCCTCTTTAATGTAATCCTCTGTGTTCATCACAACCACAGCTCCACCTTTGCCAGCTTGTTTTATTACAATATTATGGCTGTTTTTCAGAGTTTGTATTGCCCTCTTTTCCAGTGGTGTGATATTATACAGGAGTTTTTGCTGTTTGCTTAGGATCTGGGAGTTTATTCTTCCATGGAAGCAGTCAATGTAAGCATTCAACTTGGGGTTGAGTCCACTCCAAGGGGTCCAGTCTTGATGTTTTCTTTTTGCTGTCATAATGTCTTGTCTGTATTTTATCAAAAAAATACTCTTTTAGATGAAGCCGTCTAATAAATTCTTCCATCTCACCACAGAATCTAATGTTATCAAATTCCTGTGTGGGATAGAAATGTCATGATTACAACTGCAGTGGAATTTTTTTGGTTGCTTGTATGGTTCATGAGATATTGCCAAATTAGTATTACAGGGTCTCAGTCTGAGACCCATAGGGGTACTGTATGGTTTCATTGTTATGTGTAAGTGGCAGCACAGTGCCCACAGGGCCTACGCTCCCACACACACATCTCATCATGCAGAAATTGGAAGGCTAGTGGGAGCACAGGGCCTGGAGTGTTCATGCTCCCACCAACACATGCTAGTTAGCCCTATAGGGTATTGTGTGTCTCTGTTGTTATGTGTAAGTTGGAGCATGGGGGCCAGATGGCCCATGCTCCTGCACACACATATTGTAATGCAGAAATTGTAGACTAGAGGAGTTAGGGAGTGATGGATGCCCGCGCACCACCAACAACACATACTAAGTGGTTCTATAGGAGTATTGTATGTCTCCATCATTATGTGTAGAGCATGGAGCCTGGAGGCCCACGCTCCTGTACACACATATTGTCATGCAGAAATTAATTGGGTCATGGGAGCATGGGGCCTCGAGGGCTCATGTTCCCACCAACCCATACTAATTAGCCCTGTTGGGTATTGTATGCATCTGTCATTATGTGTAAGTGCCCACGCTCCCACACACACATTCTGTCATGACTGGAGAGCCCACACTCCCACCAACACATACTAGTAAGTCCTATAGGGTATCGTGTGTCTCTGTTGTTATGTGCAAGTGGGAGCATGGGGCCCGGAGGGGCCGCGCTCCCACACACGCATATTGTCATGCAGAAATTGGTAGGTTAATGGGAGCACAGGGCCCAGATGGCCCGCGTTCTCACCAACACATACTAGTTAGCCCTATAGGGTATTGTGTGTCTCTGTTGTTATGTGTAAGTGGGAGTGTGGGGCCCAGCGGGTCTGTGCTCCAACACATGTATATTGTCATGCAGATATTGGTAGGCTCATGGGAGCATGGGGCCTGAAGGGCCCACACTCCCACCAACACATACTAATTATCCCTATTGGGTATTGTATGTCTCTGTCATTATGCGTAAGTGGGCACGGGGCTCAGAGGGCCCATTCTCCTGCACACATATATTGTTATGCAGAAATAGACAGGTTACTGGGATCATGGGGCCAGAACAGCCCGTGCTCCAACCAAGACATACTAATTAGCCCTATAGGGTATTATATGTCTCTGTTGTTATGTGTAAGTGGAAGAACTGGGCCCAAGGGACCTGCGCTTCCACAGATGAATCTTGTCATGCAGAAATTGGTAGGTTAGTGGGAGAGAGGGGCCCAGAGGGCTCACGCTCCCACCAATACCTACCAGTGAGCCCAATAGGGCTATTGTGTGAAGTCATTTTTATGTATGAGTGAGAGTACGGGGCCTGAAGTATGGCGATGGGGTTTTATGGGTGCACCACTGACAACTGATATTCCTACCCTGCTTCACTCCTCCCCCCCACATCCCTACACACCCACACCTCTGCCACTCTCTCCCTGCCACAGATGTATCTTAGGATACTACTGTGACATTACAGTTTGATAGCTGGTGTTGGTATACATTGGGTTAAGTACGCTGTCAGTCTATTGTTTCTATGAAGGGTAAGTTAATGCCAGTGTGGGGATGGAGGTCCTGCACTCTCATCAATATATCACACTTAGCAGTAACATTTTGATTTCTGACACAGTAGGGAAATACATTGCTAATCCTTTCTTGATGTTTTACTCAAAAAGAAACAAAAAATAAGGCAGGGAGATTTCCTGTTAGGGTTGCTCCACTAAAAACTCTTTCTGGAAAGTTGCATGATGTTGGTCAGTGAATGCTGCCTCTTTTCAAAAGAAGAGCAGTGCAGTGTCCACTGAGGTTACATACATAGGCTAAACTGATCCACTAAACATGTTACTACTAGATGGTTTTATCTAGTTTTCATAATTAGTTAATATTTAGAAAGAAGAGACGTGTGACCTTTTTTATGTTTAAAAAAGTAATTCTCTGCTTACAAAACAAAATTAATTTACCATACTTTGCACAGATATTTAAAACTTTCTTTTGCAAATAATAAAAAAAAAGATAAAATATTTCTATATTTTTAATAAATTAAAAAGCAAAATGTGTTATTTTCACAGAGGGGATGGATAAAAAAGAACAAAAATAAAATAAATATAAAAACGGGGCATGGTTTGAATTAAAAAAAAACTAAACACACTGTTTGTGACAGTGATGTGCTAGCCCTCGTTCTGTGATGAGGGTACCTTGGGGAAGTTGGAGAAAGTGGAAGAGTTCACTGGATAACCTTGGCAGGTCAGGAGTTGGTGCCCCTCCTCTTCTGGTGTTTCGGTGGAAGGGGCACTTGGTGGAGGTTCCTGTTGCTGAGGAAGTTGGATGGCTAAGTCCATCTCATGGAAATGCTGCAGGTCCTGGTGGATTAGGTGATGTATTCCTTCTGTGGCCTCCAATTGACTCATAGCCAGTCACCACATGAGACCAAGGGTGGTCTCTTGGACAGCAACATTGGCCTCCTCTTGTTCACGCAGTTGGTGATTTTCATGAGACAGGCCTCTGTTGCTGTCCTTGAGACCATGTTCAGCAACCATAGCCACATGCCCAATGCAGCCTTGGTGCTGGAGCAAATCAATGATGTTGTCCTAGTTTTCCAGCATTTTTTCTTGATTGCATACCAGCACCTGGCCACACTGGGCTCTGGAATGGGGTTGCCCTCAACCATGGTCTCGAGCAGCCAGATGAGGCTCCATTGTGTGTTTTTTCAACTGTTCTAGTGATTCTGGAAGAGAAAAAAGATCATGTAAGCAAGTATAAAATAGTGTTGTTGTTTACTTTTAGTGAACTTTGTTTTTTATAAGTGCACATTCCTTTGCTATTTACTACTTCTACTGTTGAACAGTGGCACTGGCAAGCTTTACAGTTCATAAAGGTCATACTGGTGATGTTGGTATGTTAAGGAGAAGTTAAAATGCAATGCATGGGTAGCAAAGACTATACAAAAGCTGTGTAACTTTAGCATTTATGCACACAGACTGGATTTTTTTTATGTTGTATGAGGGAGCTTTTGTTGTTGACTATGGTTCACAGTGTAATAACAGTTTAATTGTGGGAATATAATATCAATCTGTTGTTCTATGTTTTTGAGTATGCTATAGCAATGGTATAATTGTAACCCCTCACCCCTGCCTTTTTACTAAAATGACAGGTGGCATGCTGTTGGCGTTGGCAGCAATACCTGGTGGGGACCTGGGTTCGGGGAGGATGAGGTTACCTGGCACAAGGGACCTAGGCTTGGCTACTCTGCACAGGGGCATCCAAGTAAATCCAACTACAGGAAGCAATAACTATAATGTCCAGAACCAGGATTGGGATTTTTCAGTGTGGCTTTATTCAAAACTAGCTGAAACATGACAAAGCATTGATGGTCCCCCAAGGGGCTACGTTCACTGTATATGCAGATAGAGACTACAAGGCAGTCAATTTGAAGAATGAACACATTTCTACTATGGTCTGGCTCTGGACCCTCCAGGCACTCAGCCTGGACTTGCATGCGCTTTGGATACACAGCCCGTCTGGCCCGGGTCCCCTGTCGGCCACTTGACTGATGGTCCATTTAAAGAATGAATCCAAACTTTACTTAGAGAGACTCCCATCACACAAGGAGTATATTCCCAAACTGTGGCTACCCACACCACTTAGAGTATGTGACTACTAGAGAGATTTTCAAGTTGCGACCCACGTCTGGGTACCCACCTCATCACTGGCCAGGTGCATGAGGCAAGTAGCAAATCACAGAAGAAATCTGTAGAGGTGGACCTGGTCACTAAAGATGGGGGGTGTTCCCACCTCCAGCTCCCACAGCCCATACCCGGCCATTTCTCTGGACAAACATAAACTTAAACTGTGAAAATGTAGATTAAACGGTGGATGACCTGAAGCACCCCCTCTACAGTATTACTTGAAATCCATTAAAACTTTAGACTTTTTGACTGCTCCATTTGTTTGTCCTAGTAAAATAGTCCTCCCAAATAGCAGTCAACATCCCAGCTTTCTTTATATTTCCAAAGTGATGAAACAATTGGTTTGCCCCTTCAAATGGAGCAAAACACTCACCCTTTTGTTGCAGATGCCCCACAGGCGAAGTACCACTTCCTTCACTGTTATACAAGAACAGAAACTGTAAACAGGCAGCTTTCTTCTATAGTGGAAATACGGGATTGCCCCTGGAATCCACAAAGGGACTTTTCTTCAACCCCCTCCAGAGGGAGGGGGCACTGAGACCTGGACAGCGGTCTCCACCACTTTCAAAAGGTAAACAGGATCACACCTCCTTCTCCAACAAAAGGTAAACAGAAACTGCCTGCTGACTGCTTGGAGGTAAACAGACAACTGGCTTTGAAAACTCCCAAAGTTCTAAACTCACTTCCTGAGCTGCAGATTCCAATGTGGCTTATGCAGCTGCGACAGTTCTATGGTGATGTCATCTCTCAAGTCTCAGCTGTGATTGAGAACAGAGTGAGACAGTGTGAAACCCATTTAACTGGAGTTTCACAAGCTGCCTTCCCTGCCTACCACTAGGTCTTACTGGGATTCTAGTAACCCCGGATAACAAGGGGGTTACACTCACCCTTGACCAGGAAAATGACTGTCCCCAGTCATTATGCACCCAGCCTTAGGCCATCCCACCCTATGTGCTACCTGCAGAGGGGGGTGATCAGGCCCCCTCCTACCATGTGCAAGCACAGGCAGGCAACACTAAGGGCCTAGAGGCCTGTAACTGACATATCAGCCTCTACTCTATCCACTTACTATGGACACCTAGTGGGTCTGGTAGAACCATCCACAGCATAGCCCTGATAGATCAGTACTGCAGTCCCTATGGCCACTGAGGACCACAGCCTGTCTATCCCCCCTAACCCTCTAGGGAAAACCTATCTGCCTCTAACATAACATCCCAAACAAAAACAAAACCCGGGGACCTCCCCGACCTTGGGCAACCTGCAACTACAACCATTAGAATACCAATTAATACTTCCTCCCTACCCCCACAACCACAACTGTGGAAGGAAAAGGGTTAACACAGTAACAACCATAGCAATAACAACACAGTACTTTAAATTCTACACAATAAAGCACTGACGATGAGCCCCCCCCTCCTCTTCTTGTCTTCTCTTCTGTCTTCCCAGGAACACCTGTAAGAAAAAGACAAAAACAAATACACACTCCTAATCTGCATACACAGTCTACCTAAACAACAACAACAACACCCACTACCATACAGAAAAACACTGAACAATCCCAAAAAAGATTTTTTAGAAAAAGGTAGAAAAACAGTATTTACATTAGAGTACAATAATGATATTATTTACAATACACATTTGGGGGGATGGAGTGCCCTTAAAGTCCCAACTATTGACCACAAGACCTGAAGGCTAATCCAATAAAGAGTCTCTCCTGGGCCAGAGCCCCGTGAAGCACAGTTCTAGAAGGCCAAAATCCCAAAGGGGAGAGTCTTTGTGGACAGTTCACACATTTTTGAAGTCTGTAGTGTAGGGTGTGTACTGCAATGTCATAAAGATAGAAAAAGGGGTTTTCGGACTTACCAGCTTCTTGAAGTATACGAATGGCACCAACCTTGTCCCTGACGAAGACTCTCCCTGGCAGCATTTCTTCTGATACAGCTGGGCAGACATCTTCCGGGAACACAGGAGGGCACATCTGGAAACAGCTGGGCTGATGTCATCTCTGGAGAAGGAACCTTAGAACAGGAACAAAAAGAAAAACAGCTGGTCCAATGTCATCCGATTACCAGGTGATGAACAGGAAACAGCTGGGATGGTGTCCTCTCTGGATCTGAAGTCATCTGGTGGGCCAGTAGATGGTTGCTGAACAAGACAGTACACTGTAGACTGAAGAATGTGGAGCACCTGAGTCCTTGGTTATTCATATTGGCAGAGCAATAAGGGCACTTCACAGTCTAGATGTGGCAGTATTGACTACCACTGCTCGGCTCTCCATTTTGTAGGCACGGGCTTAATTGCTGGGAGATCCTTGCACTGAGGCCAATAGTACCGGGGGTCAGGGGCTTGAATTATTACCCCATCTGGGCGAACATAATTCACACAGTGGGAGACTTCACATCCCTCTCCATCCACTATTCTCACTCTGTCCATAAACAGTGTCCTGCCTCTCTTCCACTGTGCATACTTTTCGTGGAACAGTCTATTTTTTACATGCTGGTTGGCCCAAGGACGCACATGTTTCATTGCTTCATCCCAGATCCAGGATTTCCTGCAGTCCTCAATCTTCTGCCAGACTTTCCGAGGAAAGGTAGGAAAGGTCATATCATAGATTTCATTGGCCTTTCTATGAACCAGTCTCTCCTCTTTACTTGCTTTGGTCAATCTGAGACCGCTGGCCTGGCTTGGGGGTGGCCAGTCCTGGTTCCACCAGCTTTGCATCTTCAAAGAAATTAAAAATGGATCCCTGACTTCTTCTTCTTGTAAAGCCAGGGCAGTGGCATCACCACCTTCTTCAACACATTCCTCCGAGGCAAGATCTTGAGGCTGTGCACCCGTTCCTTTCTCACAAGGCCACATAGGTTCCCCCTCATCTTCCTCTTCAATGAGGATCTGAGTCCAGGAGTGAGCAGTCGTTCTCACCCCCGAGACTATCCATTCATCACTAGGAGCGGAGGTCGACACCTCCCATTCAAAGGCCTCCCACATCTCATCTTCACCTGCGAGACTTGGGCTAGGCACCCCCAAGGGGTCTATTGATGCTTTATCCGAACTTTACTTCTGAGATCCAGCATCCAAAACTTCAATTTCAGATTCAGTCTTTAATTCTGCACCCCCTAGCTTTGTGCCACACTCCCCCGAGGGACCTTCCTCCACAGGCTCCCCCTGATGCTGTGTGCTGCCAACTGCAGATTCCTGAATTTTTGTCCATGAGGGAGCCAAATGAATTGGAGGTGCTTTATACAAGCCATATTTTTGTAGACATCCAGCACAGTGAGGAATCATAAAGACATCCCTTCCAGCACTCAAGCACATCTGGCATACACGCACTGGATAATTAGGAATTGCCACATCAGGAGGGAGTTGCCCTCCATAGCACCACTTTTCAATATCTCTCAGTCTATTTACTGCTGTTGTTACTGCAACCCGGGCACGATCCGGGTAACGAGCTGGTCCTGAGGCCATAACTGCAGAAGAATAAACAAAAGTTCACTGTAACTGAAAGTTCCACTTTAATGAACACACTCTGTAGCTTTAAAATGGCTCCTCTGCTGCTGTGTTTGCTTTACTAGCCCACCCTATAATGGCGGCGGCAGCACTCCTGTGCATCAACATTTAGAATCTGGGACAAGCCACTGCGCACCTGATTTACATCAGCTACTGATAACTTTTACTCAAACTGCACAACTTGCTCTAATCTGGCTTTTCACACATTTACAGGATTTTCCTTGGACTTTTCACATGCTGGTAACATTTATTTAATTTGCAGTCCCTTAAAAACTTCAGGTTTCAGCACAGGATTGCCTGCTTCTACTAGTGTTGCACTTTTTTACAACCCACATTCTCTCTCTGGCTGCAAACTTTAAACTGAGGCTACTTTCATTGCTATGCACACGTTCAATGGCTTTACAGACTTGCACTTGCTGGCAGGACATCACATAGTCACTACTTGCAAAGTGACTATACTGCTGCACACACATTTTATATGGCATTACTGAAAATCACTGATTGAGCAGTTTTTTAATTGTTTACTCACTGTTATTGTAGCAACTTGCTGTGATGGGGTAAAACGGCCTGCAGCCAGATTTTGAAGGCCTCAGAATGCAAACAGGCGGGCAGTCTCCGCGATCGTCATTTTAACCACAAAATTCACTAATTCCATGATCGATTTGCAGGTTGAGCCTGATTTTAAACTTAAAAGTCACTTTTTGAACTGTTTCACAGCGCTTTGAATCCTTGCGATGCTCCTCCACTGCCAATACACGCACTACTCTCTGTCTCCCTCTCGAATGCTGAAGCAGTCACAGAAGAGCTGGCTGAGGGGCAGGACCAATGGCAAACTGACCAACCACACGACGCCATGCAAATGAGCCTCTTCTTCCTCACGAGGGCTCCTCTCCTCACGGCGATCGTCAAGCAGGCAAATTTAAACTGTAAAATGCACTTTTTTTTTTTCAACTGACTCCACGACGGGAGCCCATTTCAACCATGTAACATTGCCATTAACTCTGCAGTCTCTAACTTTGCACAGAAAGCATTTCCAACGTCCAGGGCATAATTTCTCTGTTGCTACCCCTAGTTTTCCACACTTTTCTTCACAGAATTTACTTTAAAATCTGCCAAAAATGATGTAAACAATTTTGATGATGCAGGACAAGGGCACACTCTTTGGCTTTACAGCTCCTTAGTAAACAGTTGGCATTTTTTAAACAACAGCACAAGATTCACAGCACACAGCAACACACTAGGGAAATTGCTTCAACTTTTTGGGCTACCGACTGCCAGGTAGCCAAAACGCTAGCCCACTTGCCCAAGCACCTTCCTTCCTGAACAAATCCAAAGCGGTGCCTCCATTTTTGTAACCCCTCACCCCTGCCTTTTTACTAAAATGACAGGTGGCATGCTGTTGGCATTGGCAGCAATACCTGGTGGGGACCTGGGTTTGGGGAGGATGAGGTTACCTGGCACAAGGGACCTAGGCTTGGCTACTCTGCACAGGGGCATCCAAGTAAATCCAACTACAGGAAGCAATAACTGTAGTGTCCAGAACCAGGATTGGGATTTTTCAGTGTGGCTTTATTCAAAACTAGCTGAAACATGACAAAGCATTGATGGTCCCCCAAGGGGCTACGTTCACTGTATATGCAGATAGAGACTACAAGGCAGTCCATTTGAAGAATGAACACATTTCTACTATGGTCTGGCTCTGGACCCACCAGGCACTCAGCCCGGACTTGCATGCACTTTGGATACACAGCCCGACTGGCCCGGACCCCTGCCGGCCACTTGACTGACGGTCCATTTAAGGAATGAACCCAAACTTTACTTGGAGAGATTCCCATCACACAAGGAGTATATTCCCAAACTGTGGCTCCCCACACCACTTAGAGTCTGTGACTCCTAGAGAGATTTTCAAGTTGCGGCCCACGTCTGGGTACCCACCTCATCACTGGCCAGGTGCATGAGGCAAGTTGCAAATCACAGAAGAAATCCGTAGAGGTGGACCTGGTCACTAAAGATGGGGGGTGTTCCCACCTCCAGCTCCCACAGCCCATACCCGGCCATTTCTCTGGACAAACATAAACTTAAACTGTGAAAATGTAGATTAAACGGTGGATGACCTGAAGCACCCCCTCTACAGCATTACTTGAAATCCATTAAAACTTTAGACTTTTTGACTGCTCCATTTGTTTGTCCTAGTAAAATAGTCCTCCCAAATAGCAGTCAACATCCCAGCTTTCTTTATATTTCCAAAGTGATGAAACAATTGGTTTGCCCCTTCAAATGGAGCAAAACACTCACCCTTTCATTGCAGGTGCCCCACAGGCGAAGTACCACTTCCTTCACTGTTATACAAGAACAGAAACTGTAAACAGGCAGCTTTCTTCTATAGTGGAAATACGGGATTGCCCCTGGAATCCACAGAGGGACTTTTCTTCCACCCCACCCCCAGAGGGAGGGGGCACTGAGACCTGGACAGCGGTCTCCACCACTTTCAAAAGGTATTCAGGATCACACCTCCTTCTCCAACAAAAGGTAAACAGAAACTGCCTGCTTCCTGCTTGGAGGTAAACAGACAACTGGCTTTGAAAACTCCCAAAGTTCTAAACTCACTCCCTGAGCTGCAGATCCCAATGTGGCTTATGCAGTTGCGACAGTTCTATGGTGATGTCATCTCTCAAGTCTCAGCTGTGACTGAGAACAGAGTGGGACAGTGTGAAACCCATTTAACTGGAGTTTCACAAGCTGCCTTCCCTGCTTACCACTAGGTCTTACTGGGATTCTAGTAACCCCGGATAACAAGGGGGTTACATAATGAAAAGAGATAATGAAAAGATTTTTGATATTGGTAAGAAATTTGGAGGTATAACATTGCTCTGTTTGGTATAATACAACCGTTGTTGTCATGCATTATAAAATATTATGTATGGTTATTGGTTACACAAATACACTGATAAGTGCTTCTAGAGGGTTTTTTGTAATGTGTAAAGATTTTGAGCTCAGTTGTTGAGCTTTACAATTATTTAATCATTGCCTCTTGAAGTGTTTATAGCGTGGTTATTGGTCAAAGTCCATGCATCATATTTTATGTTGTTTGGGAAGTGCAGTTTGGAAGTGATATGCAGAACCATATAGCTCAGGTTGTGATTTTGGGTGGTTGGCAGGAAGCGAGAGAATATATTTGAAAATATGTTGACATGCAAGCTGTATGGTGCATGTGATGACGCTGGTGCATAGATTACAAAAAAGGATAGAGTAGAAGGTATGAGAAACAGTTGTACATGCAGTTGTGGATTCTATCATTTAGGCCACTATCAAGCATCGAAACGTGCTACTGCACACTAATGCACCCATTTTCGCAGTGTGAGTCACATATGGCTTACTGTTTTTTCTTCTTGGCAGTGAGTGGCATTATGAAAAGAAAGAACAAAAACATGGTTATGTTACTGCAGTAATATGCTTTAAAGTACAGACGGTCATATTAACATATGAAAAAGAAGCTAATAAATACTACAGTTTTACTAGTTGTGTTACAACATTTTATGGACTACTGTTATGTCAGCATAGGATAGGGACAGTGTTGCTGGTACTGATATACAGTACCTCTATATTCTGAGGTGCAGTTAGGTAAGAGACCGCAGGTAGAGGACCTTCAACCTCTTCATGTGATGGTATCTCAGCAGTAACATCATCTACACATGTCTTATTGCTTACATAAAATAGATCAATAGGTAAGTTTGAAAAATAAAAAGATTCTAACATTTCTCCAAGACACAGAAAATAGACTTTGATATTACTAAATGATATAGACTATTATGAAATTGGTAGAAAGAATGCTGGCTTCTGATTGACCAACAGCAGCTTTCAGCCGTGCCATTATCCCAGCACAACAGCCCAGCTAAAAGTAATATGTTAAAAAGGCATAAAATTTACTAAAAATTACCCATTTCATAATCACAATAAGCCAGTCCAGTGGGCAGCTTTGCTTTTGTAAAATATCTGCTGGGTGAGGTTCCACTTCCTCTGGCACTCATCTGGTGTTCTTTCAATGCCTTGCTCCCTAAGGCTTGACCAACCTGTGAAAGAAAAGAAATAGAAACATTTTTGCTATATATATATATATATATATATATATATATATATATATATACACACACATATATACATACATATATATATATAGATATATGTACAGCAAATTTGGCTTTCTAACACTGCAAATGTGAATACAACTGATTTATTTAAGTAATATTACAATTCAGTTTTTTTTTACCCAGAAGATAAGCATGCCATTATAACATCTACTTAAGAATATTGTATTTGAGACAATGGATGTTTAGTACAACAGCATTAGTGTGAGAAAGTGCTACTCATTTACAGACACACAGTGTATGTTTTATATAGTACAATTGTTGCTAACAGATTTACTCACAATGCAGAATGCGGCATGGAAGAAACTTTTCAAGTATCTGTTTTAAGGTCATAAAGTCATACAACTACAATGTCAATGTGCTAACACTTTCTTTAACTTTGTCTGAATTTTGTATACTTCACTAGCGCTAAAGGAACACTAATACCTTTTTGTATGTAAAATGTTTAGTGCAGACATAATATAGCTATGTTTTTTTACCTTTGCCCAAGTGCACGACTGGGTGAGTTTGGTCACCCTCATCACGATGGCTGGATTGCCATGCTTTTTGACAGCTTCAACAGGGGCTAACACATCACTGTCGCTCCAGTGATTGGGAAATTTTCTTTTTCTTGGGTGTTTTTGATGATCTGTGGGATTGATGAAGAGAAAGATGACAATCAATATCAGGTTTTGCAAACTGGGTGGTAGATACACATAATATTGTTGCTGAAGATCATGACATTGACACGTTATGGTATGGGCACTACACATCATCCTCTAACTTCTGCTGCTCTTCCAACCTCCCCTAACCCCCCACCACTGCAGCACCTTCTACCGTAGTACATGTTACATATACCATGACATGATACCCCCTCCCTCACACACAGAACCCCCCCACACACTGTAATGAACTAAGTTATACGATAACAGTGCATGCCAAGTTAATAGTATTATACGTGCAATCAATCTTATTGCCAATAATTATGCAGAATATTTACCTGTTGCAACTTGTGCAAAGGTACTGTGTCAGTGTGTCACCCCATGTATATATCAACTTGTTTATTCTAGACTGAGTCTAACAGACCAAGTAACCATTTTTCAATTATAGTATTATATCTTTGGCAGCAAGCAGAGCTACAATAGTACTATGTCCCATTTAATGTCAGTGACATTACACTTGCTCCTCCCACACACACATACACACACACACAAAAACATTATGTACTATATACTGAGGTCTCACAATGTTTCTAATGAGGTATAACTATTCACAGTCAACCTTCCTGACAACCATTACACAGAATAAAGAAGTGTGTGCTGCTGAACAATTTTTTAAATAATTCTGTTGCCTAGTAAAATTGCAAGTGGTGTATTCAAAAGGCACAACTACATGTCAACTGTACAGTTTTCAATGTAAGCAATAATACCCTCCAGGGTGGGTGGTATTGGGCTATACTGGACCACCCAGGGGAGTAAGGAGGCCCGACGCCACAGGCAGAGAGTCTTATAGCCCTTGGAAGGTCAGGTTTAGCCCAATACCGCCCACCCTGGAGGGTATTATTGCACTTAGAAAATGGGCACAGTCATTAAAAAAAGGTTTGTTAAGATGTGAATTAAAAAAATTATTTAAAATAGGTTTTTGTAATAAAATAGTTCCTCCACCTATATTGGAATGCTTTTTTTTTGTCTCTTGTCTGAGCTACGGACTTGTCCCTTGGTGCAGCTGCATAGCTCTAAATAGACCGACCATCGTGGCTAGCGCTGTTCCCCCATTGGGCCATTTCCATGCTGCAAAGAAACATTTTAGTCAGCTGAGTTCCTCATGTTAAAAATTGCAGGCAGAAACTACCAAATAATGAAATGATCTAACTCTTTCTCCAGAGCTGTTTTTTTTTCAATCTACAGCTCACTTGACCCCTCACTACTCTTTAACTCCTGACCTCCCATCCCTCTATGCAGCTCCATGGTGCCACTGCCCGTGGTTTCTATTTTTGCCTTTTTCTTTTTAAATATAGAGCAATAATAAGCTGGGAGCTGAAGATCGAGTGATTGATCGAGCTGCAGAATTAAAAAACAGCACTTCTGATGGGCGGGCGAGCTGTCAGGAAACAACAAAAAAGTAAGCCTGCTAGATACTCTTGGTGGCGATTTGAAATTCTTTGCTTTGTCTGTCTTTGTTGTTCTGGGGTGCTATGAGCCGGCAAGTGAATTATTTGGGACATCGGTGAGGAGCGATGGTTGTGGGCAGCCGCATCATGGAGCTGTTGAGTACGGGCAGAAGGTCTGTAGATTTTGGAAGGATGTGGGTCACCAGAGCTGGGAGAAAAAACAGGAAGATGTATGTGTTTCTGTGATCAGCTGGTAGGCAGGGTATTGTTCATAAACTTGAGTGTGTTGGGAGAAGCGACCCAAGTGGAGATCGTTGGGGGGCGGCCATGTATCATAGGCTGGTGTCCTGGGCAGTGTATGTGGGATTGAGTATATATGAGTGTGGTAGGACTGTCTCAGGCTTTTGTGTGGCTAAAAACAAACAAAAAAAAGAAACATAGAAACATAGACTTTGATGGCAGATAAGGACCACTTGGCCCACCTAGTCTGCCCATTTCCCTACCTACAGGATAGGCCACAGATCCTAGTTAACCAACAGCCTATTTCTTCCTACCCCCCACAAGAACTGCCTTATGTCTGTCCCATGCATTCTTGAATTCTTCCATAGCTTTAGACCCCACAACCTCCTCAGGAAGGCTGTTCCATGCATCCAATACCCTGTCTGTGAAAAAATACTTCCTCACATTGCCCTGGAACTGCCCCCCTCTATCTTTAAATTGTGTCCCTTGTTCTTGCACGTCTCTTTTTCTGAAAGATGCTACCCTCTTGAACTTTGTTGATTCCACTGAGGTACTTTAATGTTTCTATCATGTTCTCCCTCTCCCTTCTTTCCTCAAGGGTATACATATTAAGTCCCTTTAGTCTCTCCTCATATGGCTTCTCTTGCAGACCCTTCGACATTTTAGTTGCCCTCCTCTGGACTGCCTCTATCCTGTCTATGTCCTTGTGGAGATAGGGTCTACAGAACTGGGTGTAATACTCCAGATGGGGTCTCACCAACTGTCTGTACAGAGGGATAACAACTTCCTGTTTTCTGCTGGTGATGCCTCTCCCTATGCATCCCAGTATCCCCCCCAGCCCTCCCTACTGCCTTCTCACATTGCTTGCTAACCTTAAGGTCATCTGATATGATTACCCCCAGGTCCCTTTCCTTTTTTGTTGTTGTTACTATCTCCCCCATTGTGTAATCTTCCCCTGGGTTCTTGCATCCCAGGTGCATTATTTTGCACTTCTTTGCATTGAATCCTAGCTGCCATACTTCTGACCATTCCTCCAACCTTGCCAAGTCCCTTCTCATCCTTTCCATGCCTCCTTGTGTATCAACCCTGTTGCAGATCTTTGTGTCATCTGCAAAGAGGCATACTTTTCCTTCCAGTCCCTCTGCAATGTCACTTCTAAAGAAATTAAAAAGGACTTGACCCAGTACTGAACCCTACGGTACCTCACTAGTAACCCCTCTTTCTTCAGAGTGGACTTCATTTACAATTACCTTCTGTGTCCTGTTGTCCAGCCAATTTTTTACCCAAGCTACCACCCTGGGACCCACTGCCAGGCTGGTTTATTTGACTATTAATCTTTTGTGTGGGACTGTGTCAAATGCCTTGCTAAAGTCTAGGTAGACCATGTCCACAGCCCCTCCCTGGTCTACTACTTTGATCACCCAGTCAAAGAAATATATTAGATTCATCTGATATGACCTTCCCACTGTGAACCCATGCTGCCGTGGGTCCTGTGCCCCACTGGCCTCAAGGTACTCAACAATTCTTTCCTTCAGAAGTGACTCCATCACTTTTCCTTCCACAGAGGTCAAACTGACAGGTCTATAGTTTCCTGCCTCTGCCTCTGTCTTGGTCCCACTTTTGTGAAGGGGAATCACATCCGCCTTCCTCCAGTTCTCGGGTACCACACCATCCTCCCATGATTAATTAAACAGAGTAGTCAGTGGTTTCACTAGTTCTCCCCTTAATTCTTTTAGAATTCTGGGATGAATTCCATCAGGCACCATTGCTTTGTCCACCTTCAGTTTTAGGAGTTCTTGCAGAACCCTTTCTTCTGTGAAAGGGCTAGGATTGACCCCCCTATCAAGAGTGCTTCTGTTAATTGGATTAGGCACTTTTCCGTCCTCTTTTGTGAATACTGAGCAGAAATATTCATTCAGTATCCCTGCTTTTTCACTGTTCCCCTCTGCCCACCCACCATTCATTCTATTCAGCCTCACTATCCCTCCCTTTGTCTTTCTACGCTCTCTGATATACCAATAAAAGGTTTTATCCCCTTCTTTACTGAGTTGGCTATCTTTTCCTCAGTTTGGGCCATTGCTATTCTGACTTCCCTCCCTGCTTCCTTCTGCCTTAACTGGTATAGCTCTCTGTCCTGCTCCTTCTGTGTTTCCTTATACTTCCTGAGTGGTATCTTTTTCTCCCTCACTTTCCCCACCACCTCTTTTGAGAACCATAGTGGCTTTTTCTTTCATTTTGATTTGTTTATTTGCTTCACACAAAGGCTTGTTACTTCTGTGATGGCAGTTTTGATGATTCCCCATTGTTGCTCCACCCCTCCTTCTAGCCTGTTTGCTAGTGCTTTTCTGAGGCACTCTCCCATCTTGCCAAAGTCAGCCCTCCTGAAGTCCAGTACCCTCACTTTTGTATGGCTTGACTCTGTAGCTGAGTTTAACGTGAACCACACTGTTTGATGGTCACTTGTTCCCCGATGGCAACCCACTTCTAGATCTGAGATCCTCTCACTCCCCCCATTTGAGAGTATGAGGTCTAAGATTGCTCCCTTATGAGTGGGTTCTGAAACTAGCTGTCTGAGGCCTGCCACCTGTAGGGCATCGAGAATGGCCCTGCTCTTGGATGTGGCTGCAGCAAATGTGCTCCAGGTAACATCTGGCATATTCAGGTCTCCTATCAACAGTATCTCCCCTTTCTCTGCCATCCTAAGAATGCCTTCTATCATATCCTTGTCCATTCCCTCCCCTTGACATGGGGGTCTGCACACAACCCCTGTGCAGATTGTGGTGCCCTTTCCAGTCTCCAAGGTGACCCACAGTGCCTCCTCTCCTCCCTGTTTACTCTTTTGTTCAGTTGCTTTTATCCCTTCCATTACATAGAGAAATGCAGTAAATCAGCACAGCTGAGGTTGGGTGCTGTAAGGTCAGGCAACAGGTATTGTGGGAACAGTATCTATCGTTAAGTGAGAGAAAAAGGGCGGTGATTTGAAATTTTAATTAGGTTCTTTTAGCCAATTAAGGCACAGGGTGGGCACCAAGATACTTCAGTTGGGTGAAAAGGCACTTTAGGCTGGCACTTTTTATTTCCTGGTTGTCTATTGAAAATTAATGTACCCCCCTGGCAGTGGTACCAGCCTAACAGAGACCAGGAAATAAAAATATCATTTTCTAATGACATATAACCTCCCTGGCAGAAATCACAGATATGTGACATTGCATGGCAGTGGTGTAACACTGCTCCTCCCAAAAAAAAACACAAGCTCCCCTGTCAGTAGCAAAGATGAGACATTTATCTATGAGAACAGAATGTGTGTGAAATAAGTACCTAGACTTTTACAATTTGCCTCCCTTGAAAAGTAGGCACAAGATGCATTTCTGGTATGTTGTACAAATAAACTGTCAATGGGTTTTGCAACTGAAACACCAACATATCTGTTGTAAGGATGGAGACACAGTCTAAGCCAACATTTCACAGCACAGTATAACAAACAGCACAGAAAGTATGAACAACATCAAGCTCTACCATGTGGCATAGTAACAGTATGGCGCTGTTTTTGCACTACACTGTCCCCGACTTCATCACCTCAGACATGAGGAAGTGTATGTTAAGGTTAGAGCATGTCCTAAATGAACATCATCACATAACAAACTCCCAAGCACTCAGCAAAATGCTGCTAGTCAAACTGTGAAGTAACACTTACATCAGACCAAAACACATTTCTGTTTTACATGCAATCTCAATCACAGCAACAGACACACCATTCTATCAGATAAAAGAAAGCACAATGTTTTCTATATGTACAGTACTACTTTGAAGTTAACTGATCAAATTAAAAAAATGCATTGAAGAAGTATTACTTTCTATGTAGTTCTAATGTGGGCGGAAAAAAAAAACAGCCAGGCATAGTTTTGCATTGTGCTTTTCAAAGTCGTTCTTTTAAAAATGCCACATAATACAAACTTGAGAAATAAAGCACCTGGTAGAGCACAAAATCCAATTGTGGGATATGCTACTTTTATATCAATCCATCCAATAATAGTATGTTTAAAAAATGCTGATTTGTGCAGTGTGATTATGAAACTAAAACACTGCACCACATTAAACCTATCTAACATGTCTAATTTCAAATGCTTGTAAAGTCAGAATGCCAGATAGAATAACATTATGGAATGCAACATATTAAAACACAGAGAATCTCATTTTAATATGTATAAGATTTATGCTACAGAAAGAAGGGAAATGTGTTTAAAAAATAATGATTTAAAAGGTTACTTACTTTTTTTTGTAAACAAGCTGTGCAGGCTAGCTGACAAATCCAAGATGGTCAACTTCCTGTTGTTTCCTGCTTTCCCATTGGTGCAGAAAGCTCATTTCCTGTTATTTTCCAAATCCTTGTTTGTGAGCATGCAAAATCCTTGATCATGACTTGTGGTGAACTGGGATCCCCTTTCGTGAGCCGACAAAATCCTCATTTGCAAAATTAATGCGAGTAACGTGAATAGGACATTAATAATTTTAAATGAATAAATACATGTTTTAAATTGTCAAACGTTGTTGGATATATCTTTGTGTGCCTTTTAGGGGTTGTTTAAGTAACTATTTAGAGTTTTTGTCACATTTTTATTTAAGAAAAACATAATCTGTGATCCTCATTCACGAGCATACAAAATCCTTAATTGCAAGCCACGGCAAACAGGGATCCCCTTTTGTGAGCTAACAAAACTTTTGATCACAAGAATATTGCAAACCACATGAATTTTACAGAGCTACTTTTAAGTAATAAATATTTTTAAACAGTATTTTACTGTGGAAATATTGTTCTTTTCTCACTTTGAATGTAAATTAGAGCATTTTTAAGCAGCCTAGGTACATTTGTATTATCAAAATGTTACCTAGATGATCCATGTTCACAAGCATACAAAATCCTTGGTCGTGAGCGAGTCATGAATAAAGATCCATGTTCATGAGCATGCAAAATCCTCGTTCGTGACAACATTTTCAGAAAATAAGTTTTTTAATATGTTATCTTGTTTCATTGCATGGGGATAGTGAATGTAAAGGTCAACAATGGGATTTGTTATACATTATGAGTGATTTTTTTTACTTTAATTTACACAGTGTTGATAAAAAAATATATATATTTCTGTTTATGGCTATGTAGTGGACAGTGTTGTTACTATTGCATTTACCTTAATTTTAAGCCACCCCCCAACACAGACTCCCATGACAGTGCACAGTACTCACTGCAAGCCCATTGGTAGATAGGGTCCGTCAATGGGTTTTAAGTAGTACAGTGGGCGGCTGTGGTAGTATGTGGGTGAGTTGTGCTGCCCACCAACCTTCATGACCTGCCAGGATGGGGGAGGAGGGTAGGGTGAGGGTGCCTGAGTCAGTGGGGGAGCTGCTGGAATGATGGTGGAGTGCAGTTTTGGGGCCATAGGTGATGCATACATGTCAGGGTGGGGAGGGAAGGGTGTTTTCTGCAGGGTGCCACTGCCACTGTGTGCAGCTTTAAACTAGGACTACAGGCAGGGTGGGTGCTTCTTTGTACCTGTCTCTGCTGCCACAGGGTGTGGCTTGGGAACTAGAATTGGGGCAGGAAGGGGGCTTTTCTTGGGACATGGCATTACTGCAGTAGGGTGTGGTGTTCAGAATGGGGAATTCTGGGTGGGTGCTGTGGACCACAGGGGCTCTGTTGTAGGCATCCTCACAGCCGGCAAATGGGCCTGGGACATGCGGGGCCTGCATGCTGCCTCCCTGGAGCTTTGTAAGGCCCATCACTATTGTAGGGCACCTGGCACATTCCACTGGGCTCAACCCTGCAAGGTGCATGCAAATGGGACCATAATGACATGCAAATAGCACCATTGCACACTGCATGCCTAATGGCCTCATTTGCATGTTATTGACTCTGAATAGCAACATTTGGGTGCAGAACATCATGAGATGTGCTGCCCTGTTGTTTTTTTCAGTCTGTATGGGGTTTGTGCTGGAGCATATAGGGTTGGGTGCAACTGTGATATTCATAGAGGGGATGCATTGGGAGCTTCCCCCAGTGCATCTGCTGTGAATAGTACTGTTTGCACTCGACACATATCATTTGCACTGAGGCATCTGAGATGCTCTGAGCACAGTTCCTTTGTAAATCCTGCCCATGTGCTTAACTAGTAGGAAATGAAACACAGCGAACATGAATTTGTGGCTGCATAAAACAGATGGACAAACATTAGTAGCAGGTTGAGCTGGCATGTGGGTGTGTCATATAACAGTTGTTATACATACAGTTATTTCTTAGAAACTATTGGAAATAAATGCTGTCCTGTTCACTGTTTGCTATATGTCAATTGCCATTGATTCTAATTATTTTTTTATAGGTCTACAGTAAGTATTGAAGAAAAACAGAGTTATTCAGTTCAAGAAGAGTAACAGAAATGATTATTGTACAAAAAGTGCAGCCACTTTCATAGCAAAACAGGTATTTTGGTGGTTCCATGTCATGTCAGAATGAGAAAACTAGTATTTCTCATAAACAGAAAATAGCTGAGTGTTCTTCTTCTACTAGCAAAGTTTCAAAAAAATATACACTTGTGAAAAAATGTGTCCCTTCTAGGAAAACATCATTGAAGAATAACAAGAAAATATCTGTCTCACTGAAAAGACCTGCATTAAGGCTTCATGAGGCTAGACATGCTAGCTCTGTGAAACACACACACAGTAATGTTAGTGATACTTGTGGTGTCACCCATCAAAACAGAGCACACTTCTTCAAAAAAATGGTGCATACTGCTAGGATTGAATGTATCATTTCTGCAGTTGTCAGGCATAAAGGGAAGAAAGTTAAAAGGAAACTTTCTCTCATATAACTATGTTTGAGAGCAAGACACTTTGTGAATGTGGCCATGAACATACATTCACAGTTGTGGACTGTTATGAAGTCATCCATTGAGAAACTGAGTGCCAAAACTGAAACCATGAGAGACAGACTTACAGCATTTGAACAGCTGAAGAAAGATAACCTTTGTTCAGTGTTTGATGGAAAGTGGATGCATTGTGAACATTCTGAGGCATATTTGTGGGAGGAGACATATAATGTTCATAATAGTAAAGTGACTTTGACACTGGATGTCTGTGGCAAAGTTCAGGACATTTTACTTGTGTCACATAATGATAATGTCATGGATGAAAATGATGACACTTCTGAGCACATTCCCCCAAAGGAAGTCACATGCTATGAAATGGCCTTGTGATGACATGTGCAATATCAGAGAAGAATCATTCCTTGTCATTCAAAAGTTCCTTTTGACATTTTTAAACACAAAGAGATGTTTAAGATACAAACCTTTGTCTCTATTGAGAAGTGCAATATTAGACCTTTCAGTGGTCTGATGGGACAGTCACTTGCTTGTTTGCAGACTGGAGCATGTGAGAGTATATTCCATCACTTTCACATGATTGCTGTACACAACTCTGGGAAGTGGAGATTTGTGCAACAGCTGTATCATGTAGGATCTGCTGTGAGAGACTTCACATGTTTTGATTCTTTGTTAAATGATGGAGATGTTGATGGTGTAACTGAGTATATTAAAGAATTGCAACAAAAAATAAATTGAGGAAAGGTATTGATACAGATAGTAGCATAGATGTTATGCAGACTGGCACAGTGCAAGAGACACAGTTGTTAAGAAAATTTGGCACTGAGATTGCTATAAATTTTAAATTAAAAAAACTCAGAAATTTGGCATTGTGTGTGTCTCCTGTGAACAACTATTTTACAAGGAACAGTCTGTTCATGTAGATCTGCAAAACATATCATGATGGAATGAGATGAGGGGTCGGCTGGTTGCATATTTGCTGCTGAAGACAGACTTTAACTTACATGGTACAGTGTCACTATGTACCTACTGTTATCGTAAGATTAAGAATGACACTTTGCCTCCTAAATCTGTACTAAATTGAATAGAAGTACAGAAGACTCCTGCAGTGATTGCTGGCTTGAATTTGTTTGAGAGAATTTGAATTCAGACAATGAAGACATTTCAGACAATTCTGTGGCTGAACACCAAAATGAAAGATTTTCTGAAAAAAGAGCTGATTAAGTCATTAAAGGGCTCTATTATGTATCTGCCTCTACCACTGCAAGAGAATGTGAACACCATCTCAAGAGAGAGTAGTGTTTCATCCTGGTAAATGGTGTGCCAACTAAAACCAAAACAATTTGGCAACAGATTGTGAATATTGAAAAGGTCAAGCATGCTATGCAGTACCTCAAACAACATACTCCTTTCTATCTGAACAGTGACATAGGAACATTTGCTGATGTTCAGATGCAAGCTGATATGCATGACTGTTCAAAGGCCATGATTAAAAAGGTTGAGGTTGCCACCAATAAAAATGTGTATGAGCAATATACTATCCACCCTTTGCATGGGAAGGACCCAGTTGTGGATAATATAGAATTGTAACCAGATGAAACAGGTAGAGGGTAATCCTGTCAGTATCTGGGAGATTACACTTGAGGCATGTTGCTTTCCTGATCTGTTTCCACATGGCACAGGTGGACGTCTGGATGACCATGAGGTACGGGTTCCTGGAGCTGAGTACAGAGCTCAAGACTGCTACATTCAGGTGGAAAGTTCTGCAGAAATATATCATATCTCTTTCACCTTTTGTGGGAGAGTGAACTGAGCATTTTGTCCATGAGCATTGCACACACATTGAGACTGGGTACAGAATTTCACAGCATGACAGCTGCACAGTTGATCAAGGAACTGGAAAAGAAAGATGAGATACTGCAAGCTAATCTTTCTTCAGTTCTGTCCAGCATGCATGGCACCAAAGAGTACTGGTACAGATGGCACTCTGAGGTGATGTGCATGTTAAGAAAATTTGGGCCAGCGACATGGTTTGTCACACTCAGTTGTGAAGAGTACTACTGGGATGACTTGGTTGACCTTCTTAAGTGGGCTAACTCAGATGCAGATGGCATAGAGAGTATGACCCTTTGCAAGATATGTTCACTGGATCCAGTCTTAGTGTCACAGTACTTTCAGCACCATTTTCAAGCACTGTTATGATTTATACTGTCCAAAAACAATCCACCACTTTGTACTGTTAAACACTGTTTCTGGAGAATGGAATACCAAGCACGAGGAGCACCCCACATACACATGCTGTTGTGGGTGAAAGATGCTCCATGGGTTGGTAACAGTGATGAAGCTGACATTCTAAGCTTCATAATGAGATATGTGACATACCAGATTCCTGACAAGTGTGACAGCCCAACATTGTGGAAGTTGGTGCAGAAATTTCATTGACACTTGTGCAACAAATACTGTCACAGAAAGGTGAAAAACAGAGGCAGCTGGTACACAAGATGCTGATTTGGATTCTCAAGATGAGTCTGTATGAGTGCATGCCTAAATAATGTTTTCTCTGCTATGCGACATCATCTGAAGGCTAAATCCACAAAATGAGTATACGAGTTGCCCCGTAGGGAGTCAGAAGTATACATCAATGACTACAGCCCTGCTCTGTTGTTGATTTGGCAGGCCAACATTGATATTCAGTATGTTGCTGACAACTTTATGGCTCTGGTGAGATATGTCACTTCATACATCATCAAGCATGAGCAAACCTGTTTACAAGACCTCTGGGAAGACTTGTCTAGCAGCAACAGGTCTATCTCTTCTTGACTGTGGTCACTTGGATTGAAAACACTGTTACACTGTGAATGTGGTGCATATGAGTCTAGTGACCATCTTACAGATATCTGCCTGTATGGCAAGTCTGAGTCAATCTGCTACTTGAATGTGAACTTTAAAGAGAAGAGATGCTGTGTGCTTAGAAGTCATGATGAGATTGACGAGCTTGCTGCAACCAGACTAACATCAACAAACATACTAAAGAGCAACCTGAATGATGATTACTATCCACAGCACCATAGTGCAATGGATGATTTGTGTCTGTTTGAGGTCGCCCAATGGTATGACTACAAACGGGGAGTCCCTTCTGACCCTGAAAAAAACATATACAAGGTGTCAGGCATAGATGGCTCTCTGGTGAAGAGGTGTAAACTGTGGTTAGTTGACCACTGTAAACTCAGCTTGGCAACAACAGAAGGTAAAGAGCACTACTGTTTTGCTCTTCTATTTCTGTTTAAACCTTGGAGAGAAGAGAGCACTTTAAAAGGTACATGTGACACTTTTAAAGAGCAGTTCAATTTGAGCTATGGGTATTTCAAAACTGAAGTGTCAACTACTTATATAAAGAGACTGGACCTCAAGAAAGAACAACTTGAGAAAACAAGGCAACAACTGGAAGATGATACTCCAGGGAACTCACAGGACATGGTTGATTCTGAGGGTGAAGGAGCAGTTGGTGCTCCCCTGCTTGCAAATGAAATGACTGTGTCGATGTCAGAGATAGAAAGTGATATGCAGCAAAGCATGCACTTTACTGATAAATTGGTCAATATTGTAGATAAATTGACTGCTCATCAACATGTTGTCTATGTCACAGTGATACATGCTGTTGAACATGGTGTGAGATGCCCTAAAAAGGAATTTTTGTGTGACATACATATGCCAGTTAGGATGTTTCTCAGTGATGCTGCTGGCACTGGCAAAAGCTTTGTAATTGAAGCAATAAGTGTAGGTGTTTGTAAACTTACTGACACACCAACATCTGTTATAGTATCTGCTTCAACTGGTTTAGTAGCTTACAACATAGGTGGTGTCACTCACCATAGGCTGTTTATGCTGCCAGTTGAGCATGGCAAGACAGGAGATTACAGAAAGTTGTCTTTTGTGAACTGAGGTCAATGTTTGACAAGATGGAGGTACTGATTATTGATAAAATCAATATGATTTCTAACATTCTTCTTACGTACATTCACCTACATCTGCAGGAAATGGTAGGCAGTGATTGAGATATGCCATCTGGTGGCAAAAACATTGTTGTCTTTGGAGATCTTCTCCAGCTAGCTCCTATCAATGAACAACATGTCTTCTCTACTCTTTCAGTGGAGGAAGCTAAAAAGATCATTGAGTGCATCGGTGGAGGTAATCTCTGGGAGTTCTTCTCTTACGTTGAACTGTTCCAGAATATGCAACAGAGAGGTGATATCTCTTGTAGAACATTATTTGATGAGGCTCGGACTGGCAATTTATCTTTTTCTCATTTACAATCACTAAGAGAATGTTTTATTAATGAGAAGGACAGCTCTGTGCATAATGCATGCAAGCTATTTAGAGAGTTACAGAACAGTGGACAGCACGTTGTATGCTTGTTGCCGAGACTGAAGCAATGTGCTAAATTTAAACAGATTATGATACAAAGAGAGCAACAACCTATTGTCACACTTACATCACTTGATTCCATTGATGGTATTAGTCTAACATGTACAATGGTGACAACAGTGGTCGATCATCTCAAAGAACTGACAGCTGATGTGTTGTGAATTTCTGGCTTGGAAGCTGTCATAACACTATGTAAAAATGCATGTGTTATGCTACGGCAAAATCTTGATGTTGACTGTGGGCTGGTAAATAGAGCAATGGGCTACATTGTTGATTTTCGGTACAATGCAAAGAACACATTTGATGAATTTGTCATTGTTAAATTTGAAAACTGTGACAGTCCTTTTCCCATTGACAAATGCACTGTAAAGTTTCAGATTGTGAAGGATATCTATGTAATGCATAAGCAGTTTTCACTGTGTCTCGCTTATGCTGTTTCCTTTCACAAATCGCAAGGACTCAGCTTTGATAGAGCAATTGTTGAAATAGGAATGGGAATCTTCAAGGATGGCATGGCATATGTTGCTTTGTCATGAGTCAGATCTCTTTCTGGTCTGCACATACTGAACCTTGCTGAGAATAAGGTACATGCTGATATGAAATGTATTGTGGAATACAACCGGCTACATACAGTATACCAACCAGCCACAATTCTGATTCCTGTGCCTAGATACATCCCTATACAAGATGTGCCAATGGATACAACACATAAGATAAAAAGGAAACAGAGTAAAACTTTGGTTTCTTCACCATCTGCTGTCTGTGGCAATCAGTCACTTACAGATCAAGTCAGGTCACCACCTGCAAAAAAATGCATTCGTCTTGAGAAACTGCCTATCTTTGACAATAGCACTGGATAGAACTGCTATGTCAATTCTGCAATGCAAGCTCTATTGCATATGCCAGAGTTTGTTCACCTATTAAGTGCTGCAAAGTCAACAACTCTTTCTGATGCACTGAAAAGAGTGATAAAAGGTAGTGAAGAACAAGTACAATACCTAGCTTGAAGTTTAACTCCTCTGTGGCTTACTCTGTCAAACTATCCTGGACTGAGGATGTTTGCTGACAATGCCCAACAGGATGTGACTGAAGTTATGATGGGTGTGATAAATACCTTAGCTGATAATGGGATTCCGCTTAGACAGTACTTGACACTGAACTATGTGTGCAAGTACACTTGTTTGTCATGTGGACACATAGAGTCACAGGCAACTAATGACATGCTAAAGCTACCTGTCTACATTTCTGAAGAAAAATCTGTTAAGTTCCATAAATTGTTTAGGAATGCTGACATTGGCAGGGAGTGTCACAGATGTGGTAGAAGTATTCTATGTTCTTTGAGGGTGACTGACTTCAGTTCATACATCATCATTATGCTTCAGCGATTCAACTCTCAAGGCATGAAAGTTGACACACCTATTACTGATTTAATTGCTGGAAGAACTATATTCTCAGGCACTCTGTTGGACACACAGGCTATCATTTTCTATCATGGACCTTCCATTCAGTCAGGACACTGTGTCACATGGCACAGATTTAGAAGTGGATGGGTGGAGTGCAATGATACAGTGTGTACTATGAAAGAACGATTACCCAGGAATCTAAAAGATGCATATGTAATCATTCTCCATAACATAGATAGTGAACAACACACTGAGGAATGATTTTTGGTCAGAAACCTCAAGAATGCTACCATATGCTCCAGATTTCTTGATGCCCTATCTATGCCACCTCTGGTCACAGACAGGCAGAATGAAAACAGCCATAATATGCAGGCCATCATTAAATACATACAAAACAACATGTTACTTTTGTGACAAGTTTTTATCTGTTATGGGCTCACAACATACATTTAACTCATTGATTGTGTGGGAGTCATGAAGTGCTGCTGTAAGATTTGGGGAGTCCATTACATGTTCCATTAAACACTAGAGGTGGGTGAAAGTTGCAAATTCCACTTTCTCTGAACTTCTGCGAAATTTCAGAAATTTCACTGAACTTTCAGAACTTTTGCCAATGGCAAAACTGGGATTTTCCATGGATTTTCACCAGGTTCCAAGGACTTTTTTGTGAACTGCAGAAAAATGCATATAAACTGCAGAATTTATTCTATCCACAGTTTAATGAACTGTCAGTGAATGAATACGTGCTTGTACAGCCATGCGGTCATTCACTGACAGTTCAGTGGGCCACCAGCAGTGAAGGAGAGAGGAGGGCTGTGCCAGTGGCCCATTCAGGGCCAGGGTGAAGAGAGCAGTGTGGTGGTGGATGAACTGTCAGGGTGAGTGGTGAGGGATCCACTAGATACCAGAGAATTGGGATTACTTATTTTTATATGGGATGGGGATGGGGGAGGGTCCACTAGACACCAGGGAATACTGGTAATACAGGGGGGATGAGTCAGTGGACTGCTGACTGTTTTTTTGTGGATTAGGGGAATCCAGGATAGGAAGGGGGGTCTGATAGACACCAGGGAAATAAAATGTTTTTGGGACCCATGATTGATGAGTGGGGAGCCACTAGACACCAGAGAGGGATCAGTGTTTTTGTTTCTTTTTTACTAGGACCCATGGGCCGTGATCCCCAGACGGGGAGGTGGGAACCACTAGACACCAGGATCAGGAATTTTTTACTCGGGACCCACAATCGGTGGGTTGGGGGGCCACTAGACACCAGGAGGGTCGAAGGGAGGGATTAGAGGTTTTTTATTTATTTATTTATTTACTGGGACCCCTGATCAGCGGGGGGGGTGGATTAATGAATTAAACTGCGGTTAAAGAAAACCTTATAACTGACCACTGGTAGTGGTCAATTATGCAGATTTTTTTTCCAGCAGTTTAATAAATTAACCCACAGTCTGTATATTTATTCTGTAGTTTTAAGGTGGAATTTCCGTGAAAGTTGCGAAAATTATTTCCTGACTTTCACGTGAGCGACATTCGCACTTTTGCAGAAATTCCACCAGTGGAATTCTTTTTCGCACAACCCTATTAAGCACATCATATTTGTTCTCATTAGTACTATCATAGTCACAGGGCCACAAAAACAGTATGCTAATTCTGTTGTTTGTCTAGGCTGTTTTTGAGACCCATTTGGCATTCACATGTGTCCATAGCAATTTCATTTGCAATCTACTAATAGTTAAAACTGGTATGTATTTTACTGTTGTGTTCCACATGAGTGACCTTGATGTCTTTACTTACGTGACTGACATAAGCACAGTCCAAGCAGGCTTGAGGGAGCTTAGCAACACTTATGTGTCAGCAAGTAAGTTATATCTTGGCACATGTAGTTATAAGATGCTGAATCATTATATGTCTTTTGTCTTTAAGACTCAGATGTGTTTCAGAATGATTTCTATGTTGGTACACACAAGGTGTTTGCAACTCATACAGTATGTGGCTCTCTTGATGTGTCACTGTATCATCTCTTGGGGCAAACTCAACTTGTCATGATGCATTTCATGCTTTGTTTGAGTGGTTCTGTTACAGTTAGAGGACTACCAAACAGTATTGCATATCTCAGCTGTTATTGAGTAACATGGCAGACTGATATCTATTCATAGCAAATACATTTGCAGCTTGCTAACAGTTAAAACTACTATGCCATTTTCTGTTATGCTCTACATGAGTGACCTTGATGTCTTTTCTTATGAGACTGGCATGGGCATACTACTAGCCGACTTGAGGGAGCTGGACAGCACTTATATGTAGTGATATGATTCTGAACCATTGTATGACTTTTTCTTTAACGCTGTCATAGGTTCATAACAATATGTAATGCTAAAACCATTGATAGTTGTATGATATGTTCCTCAAAGGAATACAGTATATCACTGATATACAGGACATGACTGTACAAACCACCAAACTGCGACTCAGTATTGTAAATATGTATAAACATCTGATACTGTTTTAAGACTGGTAGCATCCTGATGCTACATTTCTTTCTATTTGTTGTTTTTGGAAAACAAAATCTTTTGTTACTGTGTATACTTTCTATACATATCATGTTATGTGAAAATCTTTAGCATTTAATGTTTTTGCATTGCATTAAATTTTATTCAGCAAATTTATGCGGGTTGTGTAAATATTTATATATGTGTGTGTGTATATATATATTTATTCATGGCAAAAAAATCCATTTAATGCATCAGTTAGGGTTGTTCCACAGTGACAAAAGCAAGGAAATTTGTTGTTAGGATTGCCACCCCTTGCATCCCTTGCCCACCATGTCCCCTCCAACAGGCATTGGGGTGTGTGTGTTGGGGTCATCAGCCCTAACTCTCACCCATTCCATGTGTAAATAAGCTGAGGTGGTGCAGTGTAGGAGAATGGGGTGAGAGTTAGGACCGATGGCCCCAACACACACTCCGATATCTGTTGATGGGGATGGGGTGGGCATGGGGTACAAGGAGAGGCAACACTAACACTGAATTTCCTTGCTTTTATCACTGTGGAACAACCCTAACTGATGCATTAAAAGGAGTTTTTTTGCCATGAATTTCCCTTCTTTTTGAGAATGAGCACTATACATAGTGAATGGAATGTGGTGGTGGGAGCACGGGGCCCTTTGTGATTTTTTGTCACATAGTAATGCTAACGGTAATGCAAATGCAAGCGCAAATGGTAACGCACATGGTGATGCAAATGTAAATGATAATGCAAATGGTAAGAGAAATGCAAATGTTAATGAAAGCAGAAATGGTAATGCAAACAGTAATGCAAACAGTAATGGCAACAGAAAAGCAAATGTTAACGAAAACAGTAACGCAAATGCTAACGCCAATGGAAGTGCAAACAGTAACAAAAATGCAAACAGTAACACAAATGCAAACAGAAATGCAAATGGTAAATGCAATAGCGATGCAGAAGGAAACAGTAAGGCAATCGACAACAGAAATGCTACCAAAAAGCAAACGGTAAGGCCAACAGAAATGCAAACAGTGACTAGGAGGAAAACAGTAACGCAATTGGAAATGCAAACGGTTACGGTAACAGCAACAATGATACAAACAGTGATGAAGATGCAGACAGTAACAGTAACACAATTGGAAATGCAAATGGTTACAGTAACAGCAACAATGATGCCAAAGAGAACAGTAATGGAAATGCAAATGCAAGCATGTATGGAATCAAAAATGGTAATGCGCACAGTCACGGTACCACAATTGGAAATGCAAATGCTAACAGTAACACCAATGATGATGCCAAAGGAAAGACAAATGCAAATGAAAGTGCATGCGCAAATGCAAATTGTATTGCAACAGTAACAGTAACACAAATGCAAGCTCAAATGGTAACACACATAGTGATGCAAACATAAATGATAACACAAATGGTAAGAGAAACGCATGCGCAAACATTAATGAAAGCAGAAATGGTAACGCAAATGGTAACACTAACGCTAACAGCAACAGAAATGCAAATGGTGAGAAAAATGCAAACAGTAACAAACACAAACAGAAATGCAAACGGTAAAGGCAATGACGACACAGTAGGAAACAGTATCGCAATCGACAACAGAAATGCTACCGAAAATGCAAATGGTAAGGCCAACAGAAACCCAAATGGTGACGAAGACACAAACAGTAATGGTAATGCAATTGGAAACACAAATGGTTACGGTAACAGCAACGATGATGCCAAATCGAAGAGTAATGCAAACGGAAATGCAAACACAAGCACATACGGAAACTCAAATGGTAACATGCATGGTCATGGTACCGCAATTGGAAATGCAAATGCTAATGGTAACACCAACGATGATCCAAAGGAAAGACAAACACAAATGCAAATGCAAATGGAAGCGTGTATGCAAACGCAAATAATAATGCACATGGTGACACAAAATGAAATGCAAACAGAAACAGTAATGGAAACACAACAGGTAACAGTAACGCAAAGGCAAGCACAAATGAAAATGCAAAGGGTAATGCACACAGTGGCTTAAACAGGAATGCTAAAGCAAACGGTTATGGAAACGCAAGTGGAAATGCTAACTATAACAGTAACGAAAGTGCACACCCTTCCCCCCCCCAACAGCTGCATTGAGAAACACAGTGAATACAAAGAATGTATACATAATAATGGGCCTCGAAGCAGAAAATAAACAGCTGGAATACTAAATTGCTTTTATCTCAGGAACCGTACGACGTAGAAAAAAATAAAAATGTCATATGATTTATAACTTTTAAGTCTAGTTTTATACTTATCCCCCATTTGGGGGGCTAAGCATTTTTCTGATGAAAAATCCATATCTCGAATCATTTCCAAGATATGAGTCCCCGAAAGGCGTGGCAGATGCCGTAATGTTAGCCTATGGGAAAAAACATCAACTTCAGTGTGATGTAACTTTGCAGCCATGTAATATTTTGTCACCAAACCAGAAATAGGCACATCTGTGGGATCTTGGCTTTCCTCCCTCCAAATTTTAGCCCAAAAGACCAAACCGGTCTTTTGCAGCAGGATGACAAAGTTTTCCTATTCTTTTGGGTAAAGTGTCGCAAAGTAGTGTTGCAAATCACAACACTTTCGCAAAAAAAAAATCACAAAAGTTTTGCAAGTGCGACACTACTTTGCAACATTACTTTTTACAAAAATCTAAAAACATATTTCTGGGGTGTTTAACCCCACCAAAAAGACATGGCTAGCATCCCCAGGGCGCAACTAAGTGAACACAGCAAGAATTGTGTTCCTAGAGGGTCCCAAATTTAAATGCCAAGCATTTCTGTGACCAGTAACTGAAAAAAAAATGGCTCTCACGACACTACATGGGTCATTTGTGATGCTAAAAACTGCATTTGTGACACTGTCGAACTTTTGTTAACTTTTCCCATTGACTATAATGGGAAATTTGTTTTTTGAATAACTTTTGAACCGTTTAATATTTTTTCACAAAATCTTCAAAAGGCACATTGGGGACCCTGGGCACAAGTATAGTATATGAAGTATTTGGACCCATCGCACAAACTGTGTGTCCTGTAGCCATGAGCAAAGAATGCACAAAAAAGCATAAATGTGCTACGGAATGCTGCTTATAACTCCACAACCGTATGTCTGACTATTACAAAACTTGGCAGATCTAGAGATCTATGATATCACCACAGGCCTACCAACTTTCAGGCAAATCCATCATACAGTGACAAAGTTATTAAGATGCAAGTTTTCACACTATAACCTTAAATGGTTTACTCAACCTTAACTATGGTGGCACTACCATGCCACCATAATATATATATATATATACATATATATATATATATATATATATATATATATATATATATATCTTTATATATATATATAGATATATAGATATATATCTATATATATATATATATTAGAGGCAGAAAACTCCATTTAATGCATTAGTTAGAGTTGTTTCACACCGACAGAAGCGAGAATTCGGTGTTAGGGTTGAAAGCCCTTGGACCCCCACACCCCCAACCGGCATCGGGATGCTCATTAGGGTTGTCAGCCATAACTCTCACCCCATCACATGTGTAAGAAGCAGGGGTGTAGGAGAATGGGGTAAGAAATTTAAGACCAACAACCTAATCGCACCCGATGCCGGTTAATCAGGGGCTTTCAACTTCCATACCATCCTCACTATCGGGTGGAACAACAACTAAATACATTAAACAAATTTTGCCTCTAATTTCCTCTCTTTTGAGAATGATAATTAGAAATAGTGAATGTAATGTGGCTGTGCCCACCACATGATGTCTTGTCACATAGTAACATTGTGCCCTGTGCGCAAACGCAAATGGTAATGCGCATGGTGACCCAAAAGCAAAACAGAAAGAGAAACAGTAGTGAACAGAAATGTTAAAAACAACGCAAAAGGAAGTGCAAATGAAAATGTAAAGGAGAGCACATGGTGGCAGTAGACATGAGCGTTAAGTGAAACAGGAGCAGAACACATAGCGAGTAGTAACAGTAATCTAAGCACAGGTTGGTTTTCCCAAAAGCTGCATAGAGAAAGACAGTGAGTACAAAGAATGTATGGATAATAATGGTTCTGAGCAGAAATGAGGAGTTAGAATACTAAATTGCTTATATCTAGGAACCATCTGCAGTAGAAAACAATTTAAAAGTCATATGATTTATGACTTTCCTGGCTAGATTTTGCATAGCCTGTATTAAGGGCTAGGCATTTTCCAGACAAAATCCATTATCTCACGTTTCCGAGATCACGGGCCCTGAAAAAATTGCAAGGACGCAATGTTATCCTAATGGAAAAGAGAAGTTTGGAGTGCCATAACTTTGGCTTCCTGTAATATTTTTTCACCAAACCACAAAAAGGCACATCTGTTGGATGTTGGCTGTTTTCTCTCCAAATTTCAGCTCAAAAGACCATACCGTTATTTTGCAGCAGGGCGCTAAAGATTCCTGTATTGCGTTGGATGCCATAATGTTATCCTATGGGAAAAGACATCAATTTTGGAGTGCCGTAACTTTTCCGCCATGTAATATTTTTTCAACAAAACACTGAAAGGCACATTTGTAAGATGTCGGCTGCATTTCCTCCAAAGTTCAGGCCAAAACACCAAACCATTCTTTTGCAGCAGGGTGCCAAAGAATTGTTGTCATTTTCCCACAGCCTAGAAAAGTACTGTTGAAGTTTGCGAAAGCTTTCACAAAAGTCATTCACTTAGTGTTGAAGAAATCTGACAGCACTTCGAAAGTACTTTCTAGAAATTGAAAAACATATTTCTAGAATTATTTTAAAATAAAGACATAGCTAGCATCCTCAAGGGGTCCGACCATAGGTGAATACAAAAATAATTAGATTGCTAGGGTCCCAATTTTAAAATGGCAAACATTTTCTGATAGCTAACTGAAAACAAAATGGCGGTTGCACGACAGTAAAAGACCATTTACAAAAGTAAAACTGCATTTGCGACACTGTCAAACTTTTGTTAACTTTTCCCATTGACTTATAATGGGAACTTTATTTTTTGAATAACTTTTGAACAGTTTAATATTTTTTCATGAAATCTTCAAAAGGCACATCGGGGACCCCAGCCACATGTGCCCTGAAGATTTTGGACCAGTCGTTCAAAGCGTGTGACCTGTAGAGATGACAGTAAAATTCCAGAAACGCATAAACATGCACGCAGATCATGCTTAATAACTCCACGGCTGTATATGCAACTGGTACCAAACAGTAGATCCCAAGGTGCATGGATCTTGATCATGTATTCAAAATTTCGCTATGCAATGGATCTTGATCATACCGAATTTAGGCAAATCAGTTGCAAGTTATTAAGGGGTGTAAATGTGGTTTACTATGTAAATGGCTCATGAACCCTAACCATAGTGGCACTACTGTGCCACTATAATATATATTGGTTGTGCCACTATAGTTAGGGTTGAGGAGCCATTTACATGTTAAACCCCAAATTTTGCACCTTAATAACTTTGCAACAGTTTGATGGATTTGCCTGAAATTTAGGATATGTGATCAAGACCCATACACCTTGGGATCTACCAAGTTTTGTACCAGTCGCATATATGGCTGTGGAGTTATTATGTATGATCTGCATGCATGTTTACGCTTTTCTGGAATTTTACTGTCATCTCCACAGGTCGCACGGTTTGCACGACTGGTCCTAAATCTTCAGGGAACGTGTGGCCAGGGTCCCCGATGTGTCTTTTGAAGATTTCGTAAAAAAATATTAAACGGTTCAAAGGTTATTGAAAAAACAAGTTCCCATTATAAGCCAATGGGAAAAGTTAACAAAAAGTTCGACAGTGTCACAAATGCAGTTTTTACTTTCTCAAATGGCCCTTTTACTGTCACAAATCCACAATTTGGTTTTCAGTTAGTGATCAGAAAAATGCTTGGCATTTAAAATTGGGACCCTCTAGCAACCTAATTATTTTTTTATACACCTAGTCGGACCTTGAGGATGCTAGCCATGTCTTTATTTTGGGGGTAAAACACCCCAGAAATATGTTTTTTCAATTTCTGGAAAAAGCACTTTCAAGAATACGATAGTATTATTGCGACACTGTCGAATGAATTTGCAAAAGCTTTCGCAAACTTCGACAGTACTTTTCTAGGCTGTGGGAAAATGACAGCAATTCTTTGGCACTCTGCTGCAAAAGAACGGTTTGGTGTTTTGGCCTGAAATTTAGAAGAAACGCAGCTGACATCTCACAGATGTGCCTTTCAGTGCTTTGTTGAAAAAATATTACATGGCGACAAAGTTACGGCACTCCAAAGTGTATGCTTTTTCCCATAGAATAACATTACTGCATCCAAAGCATTACAGTAATCCTTTGACCCCTGCTGCAAAATAATGGTTTGGTGTTTTGGGCTGAATTTGGAAGGAACACAGCCAACATCTCACACATGTGCATTTTTGTGGTATGGTGAAAAAATATTACAGGGAGCGAAAGTTATGGCACTCTGAACTTCTCTTTTTTCCCATAGGATAACATTACGGTGTTTGCAGCGCCTTTCAGGGCCCGTATCTGGGAAACAGTGCGAGATACGGACTTTTCATCAGAAAAATACTTAGCCCCTAGTGGGGCTAAGTACAAAACTAGCCAAGAAAGTCATAAATCATATGACTTTTACATTGTTTTTCTACGTTGTACGGTTCCTGAGATATAAGCAATTTAGTATTCCAACCCCTCATTTTCTGCTCTGAGAACCATTATTATCCATACATTCTTTGTACTCACTGTCTTTCTTTATGCAGCTTTTGGGGAAAACCAGCCTGTGTGCTTACATTACTGTTACCGTTACCATTTCCTTTTGTGGTTCCGTTCCTGTTTCACTTAAAGTTCACGTCTATGCCACCATGTGCGTTACCCTTTGCATTTTCATTTGCGCTTGCTTTTGCACTGTTTTTAACATTTCTATCTGCACTACTGTTTCTCTTTCTGTTTCACTTTGAGTCACCATGCGCATTACCATTTGTGTTTGCGGGCACAATGTTACTATGTGACAAGACATCACATGGCAGGAGCATGGGGCACAAAGGGCCCCGTGTTCCCGCCACATTACATTCACTATTTCTCGTTATCATTTTCAAAAAGAAGGATAATTAGAGGCAAATAACTCTGTTTAATGCATTAGTTAGGTTTGTTCCACCAACAAAAGTGAGAATTGATGCTGGGGTTGGCCCGCCCCTAGACCCTCCGCCCCGACTGGCATCAGGGTGCGATTAGGGTTATTGGTCCTAACTCCCACCCCATTCTCCTACACCTCTGCTTCTTTACACATGTGATGGGGTGAGAGTTATGGCCGACAACCCTATGCCGGTTGGGGTGTCAGCAGGAGTCCAAGGGGGGCCAACCCCAACACCGAATTTCCTCACTTTTCTTGGTGTGGAACAACCCTAACTAATGCATTAAATGGAGTTTTTTGCCTCTAATATATATATATATATATATATATATATATATATATATATAATATATTTATATACACGTATGTGTGTGGATTTGCACAATTACTACCTTTTGTTTCATAGAATGGTACTTGTGCACATCTATACTATAGTGCAAATCATTGGTGTGTTCCTGCTCTTTTGTAGGATCACATCTATTGGGAGGGGGGAGTGGATGAGGAATTTTCCAGTTCCATAGGTATTTAATAAAATTCTGCAGGATGCGGTTTTGAAACCTCAGCTACATTTTACATAGATAATATGAGCTATAACGAGGTTATGTGCACAGAACATTTACAATAGAATTGAACTTTGACATTTCACAGCATATACGCTGTACAGTGCTTGGTGTAGTGACACCACAGCAATTTGTGTAACTAATGACTGAGTGCAGCAATGTTTGTGCTGTTCTGTTTGCATTCTTGATATACATACAATACATCTATTGATGTGAGTATCTGCATTGGATTTTAAAAGTGCTGACCCTTGGTACACTGTTTGTTATGTATAAGTTGATGCAGTGTACTTCAATGATTGACATGCATTACATGTCAGCTAAGTTTACAGTTAACTGTGGTTTCAAAAGTCTGTCCTTTTTAAAATAAAAATGTTGCTCTAAACTTTGTGTAAATAAATATAAGTTTCATAGGTTAAAGTATTGGTATGATAAATAGGCATAGCAAATTAATTTATAAAACACATATTAACATATTTAGAGTCATAGTATTCTTAGGGGAAAACTTATATATATAGAGAATAAAGTACGGGTCTGAGTGTGTAACGAGAATTTACACACACCCGAAGGGTTTGATGCTACATAAACCCAGATCCATATTTTATTTTATACGATTGTTGGGTTTCTCTTTTCCATCTCAGCAATTATATAAAATAAAAAGTTGCTGGGTGCCATACAGTCTGATTATGTCATGGTGGGCGGAAGTGCTTTCTTTTTATTTAAATGTTTTTTCCCCCAGTATTGTGAGGGAGGATCGATTTGGTAACCATATGGTACATTTAACTTTATTTTATTTTACCTACTGTCGAGTGTCCATGGCAGGTTCTCTTCATGTTGGGTTTGTGGATTGGGAAGGAGACAGCGATCGAGGAGTTCGAGCAGGCGCATGCGCAGAGTGGGGAAAACAGTGCACATGTTTGCATTATAAACTCTCCTTTATAACGGCAAAATACTCCACGATTTCCTTATGGGAAAAAGAGAAAGCCATTAATTATATAGTTTTAAATTATCTAACTGTAATACCATGAAAAATAGTTTGCAATTAATCAAAATACTTACTTGTCAAAAATGTTGTGATTTATATATCATAATAATTCTATTTAAAACTAAAATAATATAGTACTAATGTTAATGTTATATGGCAGCAGAAGTGATACAGTTGCTGAAACATGATGATGGATGCCTCTTGTGGTTTGTTTATAGAGTTGTATGTTCTTTCTGTTACCTTATGGTGTCTGTTTCAGATTGGTTGTGTTGCCTTGTACCATCCCCTGCTTGTATGTGCTTGCATGTGTGTTGTCTGTGTGGGGGGGGGGATTCGGAGTTAGGGTTGAAAACCCTAACTTCGAATTTCCTCACTTTTGTCACTGTGGAAGCAAGCCTAACTGTTGCATTAAAAGAGTTTTTTTGCAATGAATATATATATATATTGCAAAAAAAACTCTTTTAATGCAACGGTTAGGGTTTTTATGACACTGTCACTGTCATTTTGTTTATCAGTCCCAAAAGGTGTTTCCATGCAGCGACTGTGAAATCACCTTTCTGGACTGATTATCGAGATGACAGAGTGCAGATGTGTCTTGGTCAAGAGAAGATCCCAGCCACCAACCTCTGGAGGTAAGTATGGGGTAAGGAGGTGCAGGGAGGTCAGTGATCAGAGGGAGGGTGAGGATGGGGGAGAAGGACGTCAGGAGATGAGGAACTGTTTTCTTTTTGCAGGTTTAATAACAAAAAAAGACAACGGGGACCGTGTTTTTTTTTTAAAGGGACAGTGAACATTTCGGGACACTGGGACTGGGCTACTAAGTGTTCAACACTGTCAGGGGAAGGGGCTAGGGGCTACTGCTGACATGGGGATTGGCATCCCACTATTGCCAAATCTTACAGGGGGACAGCAGCAAGACTGCTGTGGGGACATACTGGGAACACTGGGAGTGGGTTCCCCAGTGTTCCATAATAAAATCAGATAACCACACAACTGTGGACACTAGGAGTGGGCTACCCAGTGTTCCACACTGTCAGGGGTGGGGAGGGCTACTGCCAACACCAGGATTGGGCAACCCACTGTCAGCAGACATTGAGATAATTAGTAGGAATATTCCTCAGCCCCCTTTCCCTTTGGAGACATAAAAGGGGAAAATCAAGTAATTGTTAGGTAAACACTTGGTGTTTACCTAATCGGGGGCAGAGGAATCCAATTTTGGTGTCTGCTTGCCACAAAAAGTAGCAGAGGCTGTTGCCAGGAACTCCCCTCCATACTGGCATGCGGGCAAGGTAGTGTCAGGATTCTGCCACAATTTGAGGCACACACTACCATGAAAAAACATATTTCAGGACCGATGCCCCCAAAATAATGTCAGGATCATGTTTCTCGGCATCCAATTAGGTGAACATAAATGTTACTGTTTATCTAGGGGCAGTATTTTTTTTTAGTATTTCAGTTTTTCACCCTCACTAACTGCAAACAAATGGAAATAGCAACTGAAAACTGAAATTACGAACAGTAAAGTGCAAATGGTAAATGCCTTTTAACATTCAAACATTTACTGTTCAAATGGTAAATGTCATTCACCTTTTGCACATTTGCTGTTCGAACAGTAAACTGCAAATGGTAAATGTCATTTATCATTTGCAATTTACTATTCAAATGGTAAATGGTATTTACAGTGCACACTGCCTGTCTTGCATCTATCACAAAAATAGTTCTAATTAAAAAATGGTTATATATGTTTTCACCAAACCATCCAAAGGCATGCCCTTGGTATACACCCTATCATCCCTGAAAGTATCAGAGGCAAACTTAATTCCGTGTGTGCTGCACATGAGAGCAAAAAATCCCATGTTGTCTTAAGGAAAAAAGTTCCTTTTTGTGAATTTGACCACTTTATATCTCTAATAAAACCATACAAGCTACTATCATGAAACTTTCAACATCTTGTGGCACTGACAACATGACAGCACATTCCAATTTTTGTGTTATTTGGTTGAAAAATGACAAAGTTATTAAGGTACAAAAATTGAGATTTAACATTGAAAGGCTGTACCATCCCTAACTCTCTCTCTCTCTCTCTCTCTCTCTCTCTCTCTTGCTATCTATAAATATATATATATATATATATATATATATATATATATATAGTCATTGCAAAAAACTTTGTTAATGCATCAGTCAGGGTTGAAGTGACAAAGTAGGGAATGAGGCATTAGGGTTGAGACCCTTCCACCACCCATGCCCACCCTCCACAGACCAATAGGTGATGGGATGTACCTTTGGGTCATCAGGCCTAACTCTCACCCAATTCCATGTGTAAGAAAGCTGACCTGGGAAGGATAGGAGAATGGGGTGAGCATTAGGCCCGATGACTCCAAGGCACACCCCATCTCCTATTGGTCTGTGGAGGGTGGGGTGGGGTGGTAGGGTGGGTGGTGTTAGGGTCTCAACCCTAACATCTCATTTCTCTACTTTTGTCACTTCAACCCTAACTGCTGCATAAACTAAGTTTTTGCAACAAATTTTCTTAATTTTTGAGAAAGTGTAATCTTATCCTTATATGACCCTCCCATGGTATCAGGTTTTTGGAGCACAGGACCCCCCATGAAGCCATAAGTGTGCAGACATTTTAATGAACTGTCATCTCCTTAAAGGAGTGCAGGGGCTCCAACCTACCTATAATTGTAGAGATGTGGCGCAGGCCTAGACACATTGCAAGTAACCCTTGTGCTGCAAATGGCACAATATCTCAGTAACCATAGTAAATTTTGAAAAAATTCAATTGCAGTTGTAATCATGGGCTGGTAACTTGCATTCATGCTTAGTACACCTAAGGTGTACTATGCTGTGTTTAATGAAAAATCCATATTTTGAACCATTTTTGAGATACAGGCACCAAAAAGCATTGCATTTGCCACAATGTTATCCTATGGGAAATTTCTTAACTTTGGAATGCCATAACTATGTAAACAATGCAAACTTTTACACCAAACCAGCATAAGTCACATCTCTGGGGTCACCCCCTTTCTACCCTGCAAATGTCAAGCCAAATGTTCTAACCATTTCTTTTCAGCGAAGTAGCAAAGAAACATCAACCTTTAAAAATCCCTGTTTGTGAGCTGTCAAAATCCTTGTTCATGAGCTGAATCCCTGTTCATGAGGTGTCAAAATCCTTGTTCATGACCCAATCTCTGTTCACAAGGTAGGGCCATCTGATCGTCTCATCGTGAACAAGGATTTTGACAACTCATGAACAGGGATTGGCTCACAAACAGGGATTTTGACATCTCACAAACAAGGATTTTGAAAGCTCATGAAAAGGGATTTTTAGGGTCATCTGGCAGTCATCTCACAAACAGGGATTTTGACAGTTCACGAACAGGGATTTTGACATCTCAAGAACAGGGATTCCCTTTTATGCTGTCTTGTGCAAGTGCAAGCAACATATTGGGGTAGCTTGGAATGGCACATTTTGGAGGCGTAGTCATGTTGTGGCCAGTGGCACCACTGCATTTTTGGGCTGGGCTCTGTGGCACAAATTAGATTGCATGATGTCTATGACAGCAGTGCAAAGTGTGCCACCAACTTGAAATGATTTAGCCACTGCAAAGAGGAAACACCCCCTGACTGCAGGGCATGCCTTCCCTGGTGAACATTTCAATAAACATGGTGGTGGCTGTCACCCTTCACCTCTCACAGTCCCCAGAAAAGCCATTGGGGTGCCCAATCCCCCTGTCTATATCATCATGCTTCCCTCCCCAGTTCATTTGCTGATGGGGGAGCCCAATCCTCATTGACATAATGTCTCCAAACCAGTTGTTTGATGAGGGGGTGCCCAATCCCCCTTGGCATCATGTCTCTCTCCCACCCCACCAAACACTGACCATTTTTTATTTGCTGACAGGGTGCCCAATCCCCATCTGCTCCAGTCCCCCCACCCCAAAACATGCAGGTGGCATGCTGGGAGCCAACCCAAATGTGCCAAATGCACCTGTAAAAAGAGAAAACTTTCCCGCAATGTTTTAATTTTTTTTTAAAAAACCTGTAAAGTAGAAAATGGTCCCTTGCTGTTGGTGGCCCCCTTCCCCTAACCTGCACCTACCCTCTGTGCACCCCACCTCCCCACACCCTCACTCACCCCATACTTACCTCTGGAGCCTGGTGTGATAATTTTCAGTGGACCGGGAACATGTTTGCCCTATTCAAAGCCAACTGCAAACTGAAGAAATGTTGGTAAGCTCTATAATGGCATAAATGTTTTTTTTTTCAACTTTGGTGCATATCTCAGGCATTTTTGTGCATTTTGGCACCAAATTTCAACATGGGCTTCTTGGGGCTCCACCTCATGAATTCAGTCACTGTCATTTTGTTGTTCTGTCCCAAAAGGTGATTTTGCAGTAACTGTGTGGAATCATCTTTTGGGACTGATTAACAAAACAACAGTGTCACAGTTCATGAGGTGGGCTCCAAAAAAGCCTATGTTGAAAATTTGAAGAAAAAAGTCCAAAAAATGGCTGTGTTATGAGTGTGCATTGCACAGTTTCCATGCATACTTGTAACTTCGAGAATTTTTAATATTTTTTCTCCAGATTTTCAACATTGCCATTTTTTCACACCTCCTTATGACCAGTACAGCTGTCATTTTCCACATCCTTCATGAAATATGTTTTTGTACATCCAGTGCATAATGGCGCAGTCACTGTAGGAAAACAATGTTTGAGACAGAGTAAGAAAATCACAGTAACACTGTTCATGAGCATATTTCCCAAAATGCCTATGTTGAAAATTTAGTGACAAAATTCCACAAAGTGACTATGTTATAAGCGTGCGTTGTGCAATTTCCACACACAGTCATAACTTCAAGAATGTTTTATATTTTTAATCCAGATTTTCAACATTGCCATTTTTGCACACCTCTTTATGAACAGTACAGTTGTCATTTTTCATATCCTGCCCGAAATGTGGTTTTGCACATCTGGAGCACAATGGTGCAGTCACAGTGGGAAATCAACTTTTGGGACAGAGTAAGAAAATTATAGTGCCACTGTTCATGAGCAGAGGTCTCAAAATGTCTATGTTAAAAATTTGGTGAAAGAATTCCAAGAAATGACTGTGTTAGGAGCATGCGTTGCACAGTTTTCATGCATGCTGGTAGCTCCCAAATTTTTCAGTATTTATACTCCAGATTTTCAAAATTGCCATCTTTTCACACCTCCTTATGAATGGTGTAGCTGTCATTTTTCCTCATCCTTTCCAAACTGTGTTCTCACACATGGTGCAGAATGGCACAGTCACTGTGGGAAATTAACATTCTGGACAGATTAACAACATCACAGCACCGCTGTTCATGAACAGAGGTCCCAAATGATTCTATGAGGTGGGGTCACAAAAAGACCCTTTTGAAAATTTGAAGTGCAAATACCAACAAATGTGCAGGGCATTTGGGTTTCTAACCATAATGTCCCACCCTGTAGAGAGTAACAGGCATCAGGAATGTGTCATGGGCTCATCAGCTGTAATGTTCATGCCATTGCACCCCCACCCCCACCCTGCAGCCACTGACAGGCATCAAGGTGTGCCTTGGCCCCAAAGTTCATCCCTTTTGCCTATACTGCACCCATTTCAATGTACTTCCTTATGGAATGGGGTGAGCGTAAGGCCCGACAACCCCAAGGCACAATGCAACACTTATCAGAGTCTGCAGAACAGGGTGAGGTGAAATAGCATGAGTGTTATGGCTGATGGCCCAAAGGCACACCTCAATGCCTGTCACTGTCTACAAGGTGGGGTGGGGTTGACGTTGGTTCCATACTTCACTGCCATTCCTATTATGCATCTCTCTAACTCCTGCACCACCAATGCCAATGCCAGCAAGACAACATTCGGCATTGACAAATGCTTGTTAGAATCCCTGATCATGAGCTGTCAAAATCCCTGTTCGTCAGTCGAATCCCTGTTCATGCGGTGTCAAAATCCTTGTTTGCTAGAATTCCCTGTTCATCAGATAGGGCCATCTGGTCATCCCCATACAAACAAAAATGAAATAAATAAACAGGGATTTTGACATCTCATTAACAAGGATCGGCTCCTGAATAGGGATTTTGACACCTCATGAACAAGGATCGGAAGTGAATCACAAACAGGGACTTTTAAATTTCAACACCACATTTTGAGGCCAAACTAAAGTAAACCAAAGACATGGGTTTGCAGAAGACATCATCCTGAACAAAATTCTTGCTTGGTTTACCTCACAACACTCCCCTGAGTCAACTTATAACATTTTGTTTGATGAGGAAAAGTGAAAACGAGGTGGCAGCTAGTGAACAGGAGGACTTTTTCTCATAAACAGGGATTTTATAAATCTCTGTTTGTGAGCTGTCAAAATCCATGTTTATGAGGCAAATCCTTGTTTGCAATTTATACACCTATCCAAAACACTGAACTGAGCATGCTCAGAACCCTAAATTTTTAAATTGAATAACTTTGGAACAGATTAATATTTTTGTTCACAAGACCAATGATGGCGTGTTCTCTGGGGCAACCTCTTTCTACTCTGAAAATGTTTCACCAAAATTTCAAATGGGGTTGCCACAGCGTGATGGGCAAAAATCTGCAAAAACTGGCTAAAAAAGTGAGAGAAAAAACTCACTTTTTGCACTATGCGCTGCATGAAAACCACACATCTGATCAAAATAAAACTTGGCACTTTAAGAGATCTATCCCACAGAATCATGCATACCAACTTTTGTGCAAATCCTTTTAACAGCTGCAACGTTATTAAAGTGCAGAATCTGGGTTTAACATAAAACTGTTTAGTCAACTCTAACTATAGTGGTGCTACTTCATCACTATAATTAATACATATATATATATAGTAAAAACAAAAACAAGATGCTGCGTCAGCATGTGGTCTGAAAGCAAAACAAAATGGTTTTATTAAAATGCACACTGAAAATACAAAATAGAGTTAAAAATCTACATTTTGACCACCTTAGGTCTTCTTCAGGAAATATCTAAAAGAGAAAAAAACACTAACTTTGTTTTTTTCTCTTTAGATATTTCTGAAGAAGGCCTAAAGTTGAAACATAGATTTTTAACTCTATTTCTATTTTCAGCATGATATATATATATATATATATATATATATATATATATATATATACTGTATATATATATATATATATATATTTATATACATTAGTACTCATACACTGTATGTCTGTTTGTATATATAATTAGTATTCATACACTGTGTGTGTGTGTGTGTGTGTGTGTGTATGAGTGTGTGTCTGTCTATCTATTTATCTATCTATCCATGTTTCAAACTGTTTATATTAAAGCATTCTTTACATTTTTTACATTTGATACATTAGACTAATCATTATGGCCTTATCTCAAGTGTTCAGATACCTGCAGTATTGGGGAGTATAATAATTCTTATCAAATTATACTTTTGAAATGTTGTTGTTAAAACAATTCACATACAAAAACAATGAAGACTTTTTTTTTGTTTTATTTCATTCTGTTTTTTTCTAAGTGAGAAAATCCACTTACTGTATCTGTATTGAATTCATCTGAATTCTCAACTCCTCCCCCTAATAATCAAGCTGGTTGATCTAGTGGTGTACAATGATTTGTGTTGATAGCGGTTGCTAATGAATTGCATATTGAATTGCATTAATCAGTTTGTAAACTACGTTGAAATTTTTTTTTGTGAAGACAGAAATCCTTAATTAACACTGCCCATAATGCAGTAATAACATTATAATGTGGAAGGTTGTATTGATTTTTGCATATGATTTAGCTTTGATCAGTGAAACCATATCAGTTTTCACCAGGACAATAAGTATTGTTGCAGTATCTTGCTTCTAACCTGACAGCAATAATCTATATAGTGCCTCATCTTTTAAGGATGGCATATACATTTGAATATTAAATAACTGGGGGAATTGCTGCCTGGGACTCCTTGCAGTATATGCTGTACAAACCTTTAAACTCTGTCTCTACTGTGTATGTCTGTCTAGCAAGTGAAAATACCAAGAAAGAAAAACCTCCCCCTCAACAGAATTGCCCTATCTGTGTATCTGTGCATGTAGGTGCTTTCTAGCACTGGGAGGACTATCAGTGGAGGGCTGAGGCTTCAGGGGGTGGTGGTCCCCTTGGTCCCAACTTGCAGCTTGACTTGACCATCACAAAATATGAGCAAGGTCCAGAGGGGCCTGTTTTAAATAACTATTAGCTGTGTGGCTGGATTTGGGGCTTTTGTGTTTTGTAGTGCATTATAAATGCTGAAAATTGACTAACATCAAACTGGAAGTAGCTGCTGTGCACTTTTGATCCACCACTACTTTGATCCACACCCTAGCAACTGTCACAAATAACTGGCAAAACTGCTGTCTGTGGCTCCCCTGCAGCAGATACTGTGCAAACCTTTCAGCTCCATCTTTACTGTGTGTCTGCCTAATAAAGAAAAATACAAAAAAAAAAACTCAAAAAAGAAAGATTTGCCCTATCTGCATATCCATGCATTATTTAATAAGTAGTGGTATTATAGCACAGGGAGGACTATCACTGCAGGTCTAAGGCTTCTGGGACTGTGGAGGACCCCTTGGTCCCAACTTGTAGCTCAGCCCTCACAAAGTGTGGGCAAGGTCAAGAGGGTCCTGTTTTAAATAATGTTTAGCTGTGTGGCTGGATTTGGGGCTTTGGCTGCCCTTTTTAGAGTGTTATAAATGCTGAAAATTGACTACTGCCAAACTGAAAGTAGTAGCTATGTACTTCCAGTCTGGCACTATTTAGCCCCCTACTGTAGCAAGCGTTGGTGAGCATTGATGACACATCACCAGAGGCAAGCATCTGTTGGGCCTCTTTTAAATAACTTTAAGCTGTGTGGCTGGATTTTGGTCTTTAGAAGCCCTTTTTAGAATGTTATACAGTAAATGCAAAAAATTGACTAGCGCCTAAGCAGAAGTAATAGCCATGTACTTCCAGTCCAGCATTATTTAACCCCCTACCTTAGTGAGCATCAGTGAGCACTGAGCATCAGCAATGTACCAACAGAGGCAAGCGTGTCTGCTTGTGTCAGCTGAGGAAGGTGAGAAGGTGCCCCTGTTCTTCCTCGGTTCAATCTTCTGATAAGACATTGAATTCCACTTATATAACAATAATGGATCCAACAGGGGACTTCTTCAAATTAGTTTGCAAGGAGAGATCACTTATATAATGCATTAGCTGTGCAATATGTCCCCTTACACTACAAAGTATTACTAATGCCTTTTTCTGTGAAAAATGTAAACAAATATCAGTGCTTCAATCTTATTTAAATAATCTCAAAAAGAATTGGAAACTGCTCTTGAAATAAGCAAAATAGAGTTATTTGACAAGACGTTATCTGCAGAGAATACCCTTCATGCCACCGGACCAATGGACAGTAAGAAAAGAAGCAGGAAGTAATAGTCAGACTTAAGCCATGATAACTTAGAAAGGGTGACCAAAAGAGAGAGGGAGGAACTTAGTACTCCACCCATTGACTGGTATGTAATACAAAATAAATCATCTAAGAGAAGGTATAGAAGGGAACCTCAACATAATTCTGAACCTATAAAACTTCATAACCAGTTCTTATCCCTCAAACAGTCTTCTACTAACACCAGTGGAAAACCTACTGCTAAACCATATACTAGTAACACTTTAAGTTTCCTTAACTACACTGTAACTGCTTTGCAAGTGCAGTGTACTTACAGTGAAGCCCATCAGGATAAAGCGCAGCACTGCCGAATTCTGCAGTAGAATTACTGCAGCAAACAATGCAATTTCAACAGAGTTAATCCTTTTGTCATGCAGTAAACCTGTGACACTGCTTTTCATTCTGGCGGACTTCACTGTACATGCAACAAACATGTAACTTCAGTGTAATTACCCATTACAAGTGTTCAATGATTACATACTCCACAGTTACTTTGAAATTGACACTTTAAATAAGGTGTGACCCACATATCATGTTGAAATCTCCCAGACAAAAAATAATAATAGGTAATTCCATGATGTGTTTCACTGGCTCATACATATGTAAAGTCGACAGTGAAAATCCTACAATAACATGTCTACCAGGGGTAACAGTTCATCATATCAAACCATGAATCTCAGAAATTGTGAGAAATCATGGGAATAAATTCACAATTGCCATGCATGAAGGAACAAATGACGTCGACAAGGAACACAAAAAATATATATCTGCCAAGAGTTGCTGGAAATCAGCAAGGAATTGAAAGAAAAAGGCTGTCAGATTGCTATAGCTGGTATTCTAACAGTCCCTAGGACATCAAATGAGAAAACAAACAATACAACAAATTAATATCAGGGTGGAAAATTGGTGCAGGAAACTCAATGTTACATTAATTGACATCAAGGCATTATTTTATAAGAAAAAAACATCTCTACTCACATGATGGTCTTCATTTAAATAAATGGAGAGCACAAATAACTTTGCCAAGAAATAAACAAAGTACTCCATCATTTAAATTAAATCAAGGGGGAACAACAAGACTTATGTGAAAATTCAACACAGCATAGTCATGCAACTAGTACAGATTACTGTATATATGCATAAATGCCAACATCTAGAAATCTGCATTACTAAATGCAAGAAGCCTAGTCAACAAAAAAAAAAAAGATGAGCTGGTAATTTTTATTTATGACAATAAACTCACTACTTGAGGATCATGAAAACTTTGTGAAACAATGAGGCCACATGGGTAAAGAAATCATGAGTTTCAAACTATTGCATCCAAATAGGTCTACAAAAGCAGGAGAAGGAGCTGTTATGTATCAAGGAAGGTATCATTATGATGTCACAAATAAAATCAGAAGTGATAATGCAGCTAACAGAGAAATGTTGTGGGTAAGACGATCTAGTCTGACCATTGCAAGCCTTACAATAGGCATCTACTACAGGTCTCCTGACTCTACTTTTGATTCCACAATGACTACCCTAACCAAAATTGAAACTTCTTGCTATGCCATGGATACTGTCATATTAGGAAACTTCAGCATGGGTGACATATTTTGACACCAAAATACAGCCTCAACATGGGCTGATAGATGTCTTCCAAGCCTAATCATACAGTTAGGGCTCAACCAACATGTGAGATCCACCACTAGGGGCTGTAACATTCTGGATCTAGTTATCTCCCCAGCTAGTATCCAAGTCTTCAACTGAAAAAACACATTTCCATTTGGGAGCAGTGGCCATGATATTGATATCTTTGAAATCCAAAGTAAACACTCATTCAAGATAGGGACAGCAGAACTTTGTCAATATTCATAAGGCATACACCCTCATGCTAAAGGCAGCTATTAACAATGTTGATTAGAACAACATATTAACTAGTAAAGCAATGGAAGCAATGTGGCAGTGTTTTAAAAAGGTAGCCCTGTATCTATATACAAATGCATCCCAAAATACAACAGGGATATTCACACCACATGACTTTCACACAAAATAATGAAGTTAATCATCAAAAGACACAAATTTCACTGCAGCTTTATTTAACCAAATCCACAGAATCAGTGACTAAATTCAAAACACTTAAAACATTATGTAAACCACAATAAGAAATGCAAAATACAAAATGAAGCTGTCACTTTCATCACATACCAGTGAAACCAATACACAATATTCTATAGCTATATTAATTCATTAACAATGTCTGCTTGTGGATCAGGTCCAATGCATACCACAAATGAAACCATTAATAACTCATCTGACATGTCCAAGGAATTTAACAAATATTTTTGCTTGAATAGTGCACCAAAAACCAGAGAATCTAGTACAGTTAACTTAAATGTTGCCCTCCAATCTGCAAAAGTAGTGATAGCAATAAAGAAAAAAATAACAAGATTTAAAAACAACTAACCAGGTCCAGACAAAATCTCAAGTCAAATCTTGAAAATCATGATAGATTATGTAATCTCCCCTGTACAGCTCATTTTCCAGAAATCTCTGGACTCAGGAGATATACCGCTCAGCTGGGCAACAGCAGAAATCCCTCCAATACACAAAAAAGGTGACGGACACACCATACAGTAACTAATTACAGGCCCATTCATCTGAATTCTCTTTCAGGCAAGATCTTAGAGAGTCTTAGCATGGTTATTATTCAGACCGCTATAGAACATATTAATACAGCTCAACATGTCTTTCCTAAAGGGCCCTCACGCACAACAAACCTTCTCTGTTTTGTGAAAAAATAAGTATCTCACTAGATAAAAATATCCCTTGTGATCTCATACATCAAGACTTTAGTAAAGCCTTCAACCTGGCTACCCACTGGGCAATTACAGAAAAAAAATGAAGTCGGTAAACATTAACCCAAAGCTAATAACCTGGACAAGTACATGACTGACAAATATTACCTAAAATGTTAGAATTGATGGACATAATTCATCAACTGGATATTTAGCAGAAGGGTCCCACAGAGTTCGGTATTGGGTACCCTGATTTTTCATCTTCATATCTGACTTTAACAGTAACAGCTGGTCTTCAACGTATGTAGATGACACAAAACTGTATGTATGGGGGGGCAATAACACACTTTAGATCATATTAACACACTACATTCTGACTTTGATGAAGCATGGCCTAACACGTGGAAAATGAAACTCAGCCTTGAAAACTGCAAAGTAACACATTTCTTTAAAAAAATAACATTTAAGCAAATTATTGCTTTTGAGGGACAAAACTAAATAAAACAGCATCCAAAAAAGAGTTGGGGATCATTGTGCCAAATCATTTGGAACATAAAAATCAATGCCACAAAATAATCAGAAGAGCAAATAGGGTTATATGGTCCATAAACAAGAACATAAACTCTAGAGATCAGTATGCTGTCCTTCCTCTATACAGAGCATATGTTATATAGAAACATAGAATCTGATGACAAATAAGAACAGCATGGCCCACCTAGTCTGCCCATTTCCCCTATCTACTACAATAATGCAAACCTTACTTGATCTCTGGCTTTATCTCCTCCCTCCTCTCCATCAAGGTTCCCTTATGCTTATCCCATGCATTCATGAAACCTGTAAAAGTGTTTGCCCCAATCGCCTCTGCTGGGATGCTGTTTCAGACATCCACCACTCTTTCTGTGAAGAAGTACTTCCTCACATTACCCCAGAGTCTTACCCCCGCCATCTTCATAGCATGACTCCTTCTTAAGCTTGTGCTAGACAGTATTTGGACATCACTAGCCAGTTGTGGTGCTCCCACAAGCAATACATCATAAAACAAATAAAAAAGATTTGGAAAGCATAAACCAAAACCATTAATTTAATCTCAAATGACCCTTACAAAGAAAGATTGACAGCACTAGATCTGATAACAGTAGCAGTACGAAGGTTGCATGGTGACCTCCTGCATTGGTTAGAATTAGGAAATGATCCATACTTAAAGTGTAAATTAACATGGACGTAAAACCTAATAGGACAGAATCAAGATGACATTCTTTACAAATAATCAGAAACAAGCTTCACACAGCAAAAAGGCAGTTCTGTTTTACTCCGAGATCAGCGAACCCATGGAATGCATTACTCTTTGAGACTGTCATCAGTAAAGACAAGACCAAATTCAAATCAATGCTGAATAAATACATTCCAAGCAGAAATTATTTCAGCCTTAAGTAAGAGCAACAAGTGGGCTCTAGTCTTCTTTGTTCCACTTCACCTCAGTATAAATCTCAATATTAAGTTTGCCTTATTTATTGTTCTATCACAGTTAATTGATTTTCTTCCGTGATAATGAGGTCCGGAGGACTAGATTCCCATTGTTTGAAAAAGAAGAGACCAAAAAATTATGGAGATAAAACACAATTTGACAATAATGGCTGTAGTCCATGTCTTATGTAAACAAAAGTTAGAACATGGCTATTTTTAGGCATGTGGCACATTTTCATTTTGAAGAGGCAGAGCAAAATTCTGAAGAAAACTTTGATTAGCATAAACTATATTAACTGGTCACAGCTGATCACATTAAAGATATGGATAAAAATGTTTCTGTGTTTTGACAACCATTTGACAAATGACATACAAAGTAATTTTCACTTACTGTCATCATTGAAACTTTAAGTAAAGATTTTTGTTTCAGAATTTGTGGATATCAACTGACCCAGTGTCATTGCAACAGAGGCACTGAATGCCTCACCTTCTGCCACACTGGTGATCTGGTTCAGGAATGGATGAGGGTCACTCAGGAGCCGGCTGGGGAGGGAGGATCAAGCATCCTAAAGACAGCTCTCCTACATCAGGGAGGGGAGAACATGTACTGTTCAGTGTCTGCCACGTAAAGGATCTAAGTGGATTCCAGGGAAGGTGTCCCACTGACTTGATGCCATGGGACATCTCCATGGAAGCCACATTTGCACAGTGTGTCATTGTAAGTGCTGTGAGACCAGGGAGAAAACATTGGAGGAAAACCCCAACTATGGCAGGATGATGGCTCAATACCCATCAAGCTCTACACTGGTGACTGCATTCTCTAGGGTCCTCTGGCAGAGGATAACTGGCACCAACATCAGGTAAGTCCCAGGCAACCCCACCAATGGGGCTGGGGGTACTGGGTTAGACTGTTGCCAAGTCCGCAGTATTTCAGAACAAAGTCCTGATAGAAAAGAAATAAATAATTTGTGGCTCTCCTAAACATCTCACATGTGCGACAAACTGCTGCTGACATACTGTATATATACAGTATGTTATTTAAATCAAAATAAAGTTGTTTGATTACAACTAGAACAACAAAGACTAAAATTATTATGGCGTGTTCCTTTGATAAATTCTGTAAATTCTCCCTGCCTGATTTCCTGTCTGACCTCTTCATTATTGATGGATCCCAGCATATGAATCCCTTGACTGATCAGGTGATCTCTCATTTCTATACCTTATTCCTAGCCATTTGCTACACTCATGCCCCAGTCAGTTCATGCAGTTTAAGGGGTGCTCATCTCCCTTGGGTCTCCATTGACAATATTGAATTAGCAAAATTGAAATATGATGCCTGGTCAACCCACAAAGCTTCTGGTACTCTTTCTGAATTACAATGGTACAACAAGCTAAAGACCCGATACACTATGGCTATCCATAAAGCCAATGCCTCTTACTTCTATTAAAAATTTACTAGGGAATTGACAGCTCCATACAAACTCTGGAATGTGGTAAATAATCTGCTCCTCCCCTCAAATTATGGCTTAGACATCACCAGCCTCAGGTGTACCTCTGGTCAGGTTACCAACCAGGAAGCTATAGCTAATTTCCTGAATGCATGGTTTGTTGATGGATCCCTGGTTATTGTCCTCCTCCCGTCCTGGTTATAGATCCCCCCAACCCCACAGTCTCCCTCACAGTGATGATGTACAATATGCCTTCTCCAGCAACACCTCTTTGGAAGTTCTCTGGAAGCTTTCCCACATCAAGCTGAGTTGTTGCTCTGGTTCTGATGGCCTCCCCTCACCTTCTGAAGTTGAGTGCCTGGAGTATTGCTGCCCTTTTGGCCCAATTTTTGTAACTGCTCGCTTACCACTGTTATCTTCCCCTCACTTTGTAAGCATGCCATGGTAATCCTACTTCAAAAAGGTGGCCCTTCTGACTCCTCTGCAAATTTCTGGCCCATCTCCTTAATCACCATCCTCTCCAACTATTGAAGAGGCTGGTAGCAAAACAACAATTTGCCCACCTCTCCAATATATCTGAGTTTCATGTAGCACATTCTGCACCTACCTCTCTTTGTAGACTTACTGATTTCATTCTTTCTAAAAGGGATATGAGTATTTAGACAGGTGTTATTTTCTTTGATTTGGCTAAAGGTTTGGGAATTATATGGACCATTCTCTTCTTCTAAGTAAACTCACTACCTCTGGCCTCACCTGCTCTTCCCTTTCCTGGTTCTCATCTTACCTCCTGGCCATACACAATCAGTCTCTGTTGGCCCCGTGTTATCTGATCCTAGACAAATCTCACCTTGAGGGTCCAGAATAGCTGAGTTCTAGAACCCCTCTTTTTACCATTTTGTAAATGATTTCCTGTAGTCTGTAAAATCCTGTAGTAGTCACATGCACACAGAAGACACCATCCTTTAGTCATCTGGGCATTGTCCAGCTGATAGCTTTGTTGCCCTGCAATCAGACTTCATTGCACTATCACTTTGGATCAAGTTGGTTTATTGCAAATCACATAGCTCTCAGTCAACCCAAAACTGTTTCAATCCTCTTTGGCACAAAAAATGTTCTAACTGTTCTCCCACAGTGACTATTAATACCTCAGATGGTGACTCCTTATCATCTGTGTCCCAATATAATTATCTGGATATCATTCTGAATTATTCCTTTTACTTTCTTGGCTCTACGATGCTGGTTCGACAACACTTTTGTTGACTGGCATCACAGCATCGGGAATTATGTCAACCACAAGTTGCGGTTGACATGATTCCTACATTTCTCCTGGTCCTGAGTCACTGGCGAGCTGGCCCCTGTGTGGCCCTGTACAGGGCTCTGCCCCTGCACTGCCATGCTATTTATAATCACATTAGATCTCATGGTTACACTCCTACACCATGATAAACTCTGGGCCAAGGCTAGAAAATCCAAAAGTCCAGCTGACTGGCAAGTATTCAGAGCAGCTAAAAACACCTGCATTAAACAAATCCATGCAAGCAAAGCCAACTATTATGTCTCCATCCTTGAACAGGCAAAAAGGAATTCCCAAAATATCTGGAAGACACTCAAGTCCATCGAAGGTTGGCCTGTAGCCCCCTCCATCCCTCTGAAGATCTTCAGGAATGGTAGGGCTATGGAAAACAGCTGCCTAATCCTCAAGGATATCAACAATTCCTTTGTAACTGCTGGCCTAGCATTCGACTCTTCACCTTATGCAGCCTGTGGTAGCAACCAAGACTGTAATAATAGTGACTTGCAAATTTCGATCTGCCCACTCCAGTTGTTCCTGCTTAGCTATAAAGAAATCAAAGATTCACTTCTTAACATAGACATTCGAAAAAGTGCAGGGGATGGTGGTCTAGAACCTTTGTTTCTTAAACTAGGCTATCTCAACCTCACTGCCCCTATCCTCAACATATTCAGTCTTTTCATTTCCACTGCCACTGTTCCCTCCTGCTGGAAATCTGCTCACATCCTCCCATTCTTCAAGTCAGGGGACCTACGCAACCTAAACAACTATAGGCCCATCTCAATCTTACCTGTCCTCTCCACAGTCCTCAAAAAGCTAGTTTACTCCCAAATGAAACTCCGTATTGAATCATCTTCAATCCTCAACCCAATGCAATCTGGCTTCTGGCCCAACCATAGTACAGTCACTGCTCTAGCCAAAGTTACCAATGAATGGATCATGGCCATGGACTCCAAGAAAGTTACTGGTGCAGTATTTTTAGATCTCAGCAAAGCATTCAACACTGTTGACCACAATCTGTTAGTCTCAAGCCTAATAAAAGTAGGTGCTACCCCCTTGCTGCCCAGTGGTTTACCAGCTACCTATCTGGAAGGACCCAGAAAGAAAAAGCTGGTGGCATCTTTTCTGCATCCCTCCCAGTTGTCAGGGGAGTCCTGCAAGGTTCCATATTAGGTCCCATCCTCTTTTCCCTATACATCAATAACGTTGATGCACATATATCCCAGTCCCATCTCTTTGCTGATGATACTGTAGTTTATATATCAGGCCCTACACTGGCTGAAGTGAGGGATGTACTCCAAGCTGAATTTGCACCACCAGAAATCAACCTAATCAATGCCAAACTACTCCTCAATGCCAAGAAAACTAAGGCCATGATCTTTGCCCCAAACACCACCTCCACTTTCCTTGCAAACACGCACACAGAATTCATCACTGCCTCCCTAGGTGAATCCCTTGAAATCACCTCAAAATTCAAAAAATCTTGGTATCTGGCTAGACAACAAGCTTTTCTTTCATGACCACTTCGATGATCTGGCAAATAGGCTAAAAATTAGGCTAGGTTACTTCTTCCATAATTTCCTTTGACTGAGAATGCACAAATGCCTGATTGAGTGTTAATTCTTTGAGTTATTGACTTTGGAGATATGGTTTAAAATGTTGCCCCTAAATGCCCCTTAATGAAACTGGATACTTTATTTAACATACCTCTGTAGGTTTATCCTATGAGTCCCTTCCCAGATGTATTATTGTACACTATAGGAGTATGATTGTCTGGGCTGGCCCTCCCTGTCTGACAGATATGTACAACAGCTTGTTCTCTATGGATTTAAATACTGGCTCAACAAGCTCCCAAACAGTAGCAAAAGTAATTGTAGTAAACTGGTATTCAAACAGACATGAATAACATGCTTGCCATTGAGCTTGAGCTCATTTGCAAGGGATATCATTGTGATTGTTCCTGGTTACAAAATAAAAAATGTTATTATAATAACATTGCTCAAGGTAAATATTAGAGATGCACTGAACTGAAACTTCACCAGCAAAGTTGTCATGAAGTTGCAAAAATTTGACTTCACAAAACTTCGACTTCACAAAACTTCACAAAGTTCCTGTTGGTATCACCAACTTTGACTTCATGAAGTTTTTGCAAGGTGAAGTGGCACTTCTTCTGTGAAGTGGAAAATCTGTGAATGGAACTTGGTCATTTTGTAGAAAAAAGGGCCACTTTGCCTGCCAAAAATGTTGCAAAGTCAGCACTTCAAACTTTGCAAAATTTGCAAACTTCATACAGTTTTGGCAAAGCAAAGTTTTCTAAATTTTGAACATCTCTAATAAATATTTCAAGTACAAAAATAACTATAAACACTATACACACTTATACATTATATACAGTAATTTAAATCATATTTATACCAAGTCATATATAACCAAATGAAAAGCATCAACATACAGTGTATGATTTCATCCAATACCAAGGCTATGGCAACATGTTTTAGTTGTACCCTCCTCACCCCTGCTTCTGTGCCTGCACACCATCTTCATTCCAACTCCAGCAACAGACTCATTGTTCCACTGCACAAATTGAGTTCTGGGCAACTTGTTATTAGTTGCAGACTCCCTAGGGTATGGAACAACCTTATCCTGGGTAACAACTCACCCACTAGTATTTCCTCTGCTAAATGGCTTCTCAAAAATATAAGTGTATCCTGCTGTGTGTGCTCCTAATTTGCTGGTATTCTGTTGTTGCCTCGCTGTCCACATATTGCTGAACATACCTTATGTTTATTGTAAACATTTCTGTTGCATAGTGTATTTTTATTTATTTTTACTTTGATATTGTATTATATTGCTGTTTCTTTGTTTCTGCTGCTGACATGACACCTTCCACTTCCCCCAGCCCAGGTCACATCTGTAAATGAGATTGTCTGTATATCTTTGTAGTCTCCCTGGTGAGACACTTTACACAAATAAATAAGTTGTTCTAAGCATGTACTTAGCAGTATGGCACCAGGATAGCACACCTCCAGTGGTAGCGACTGAATCCTAAACCATCCATCTGGTACACTGTACCATATTTTATTATTTTTCACCGGAGTATTCTGCACACCAAAAGTCATGAATCAGCACCCATATTATAGAGATTAACCATAGATTTAAATTTAAAAACATTTTCCAAACTTCCAGGTCTTTGAATGAAAACTGTCATGGTGGTAGTATCAGCCAATGTGGACTTACTAGCTAGATTTAATGATAGCACTGAACTTAAAACCATTTTGTATCAATAAAACTGATCTCACTGAACTTACATGCTTAAAAAACTCATTCTCCAAGCTAACAAATGAAATGGAAGAAACACGCAGAAGGGCAGATGTCACAGAAAGCAGGATTCCCTGCTTTGAAGATCAGGGGCCAGATATTCAAAATGTTGCCCCAGGGCAAAATTATCACTGCATGGCATGTTAAATTACCCCAGAATCATTAGCACACTACATTCAAGGGAACAGCCCCAGGGCTAAACCTGCTGAATATAGCATGCAAAGGGAAGCAGTGCAAACAGAGCTATGAGTGCAGTGCAAAAATGGCCCAGCAAATAAGACAACTCTGAATACAGCAAAAGGGAAGGCCACACTGCAACAGCAGCTCAGTGGACACAGAGATGGAGGAAGGCAGAGCTGCAATAGCAGGCTAATGTGAGTGAGAGTAATGAAGTGGTGCACAACAACAGAGACAGCCAATGCAGGCCACACACAGTAGAACAGTGTTGTGCAAGTGACAGGATAGCTCGGAGCAAACACATTAGCCCTATGCTAACACTTTGCCCTGGGCTAACACATTAGCCCAGGGCTAAAGTTTGTAATATTCAAAGTGCACATACAAATAAGCTTACTGAGGGAATCAGTGGGCAAACAGCCATATTAGCATCTCATTATGACCTGATTTGCATGCACTCCCATGTAGTTTGCCTGGTGCTATTGCAATGAGCACACAGCACTATCTGTGGGTCAGAATGGTAGTACAGGATGGAAGCCTCAGGCCGGGGTGTTCACACAGCTCCAAATGTATGCCAGACCTCAGAACAGCCAGGTAGCTGCAGGTAATGGGAGTCAGCATGCATACTCAGTGCATACCACTCTCCCATACAACACTGCAATGGGGGACACAGATGTGCAGATGGAGGGTCAGTGAGGGACACTGACCCCCATAATGTGGATCACACTCTCAAACATGGAGAAACAAACACAACACAATGGACACCATCACCTTTGTATGTACAAAGATAATTCATTGGTGAGCAGCACAGAATAGTAGTAATGACCACCCTACAGTCTGTAGTTACAGCACAGCATCTGTGTGTACAGCATGTATACCATGAGGGACAACTGAGGGATGGGGCATTTATGAGGGGCAGAATGTGGGATGTCCCTTATAATAAGGGATGCTCAAGGGGGATCTGTATTATGTATACCATATACGCTATATATATATATATATATATATATATATATATATATTTATATATATGGTAGCATGGTAGTGCTACCATAGTTAGGGTTGAGGAGCCATTTACATGTTAAACCTAAAATTTTGCACCTTAATAACTTTGCAACCATTCAACGATCAAGAACCATAGATCTTGGGATCTGCCAACTTTCGTACTGTTCAGATATACGGCTGCGGAGTTATTAAGCGTGATCTGCACACACATTTACGCTTTTTTGGAATTCTTTGCTCGTCTCTACAGGTTGCACGGTTTGCGCAACTGGTCCGAAATCTTCTGGGAACATGTGACAAGGGTCCCCGATGTGTCTTTTGAAGATTTCATGAAAAAAGATTAAACGGTTCAAAAGTTATTCAAAAACCAAGTTCCCATTATAAGTCAAAGGGAAAAGTTAACAAAAAGTTTGAAAGTGTCGCAGATGCAGTTTTTACTTTCGCAAATGGCCCTTTTACTGCTGCAAATCCACAATTTTGTTTTCAGTTGGTCATCAGAAAAATGCTTGGCATTTAAATTTGGGACCCTCTAGCAACCTAATTCTGTTTGTATTCATCTAGTCGGACCCTGAGGATTCTAGGCATGTCTTTATTTTGGGATAAAACACCCCAGAAATATTTTTTATAGATTTCTGGAAAAAGCACTTTTGCAAAGCACTTTCGTACTTGAGACAGTGTCGAATGAATTTGAGAAAGCTTTTGCAAAGTTTGACAGTACTTTTCCAGGCTGTGTGAAAATGACAGCAATTCTTTGGCACCCTGCTGTAAAAGAACGGTTTATGGTTTTGGGGTGAAATTTGGAGGGAATGCAACCAACATCTCACAGATGAGCCTTTCAGTGTTTTGGTGATAAAATATTAAAGGATGGCAAAGTTATGGCACTCTAAAGTTGACACTTTTTCCCATAGGATAACATTACGGAGTCTGCCGCATTGCAGGAATCCTTTGCCACCCTGCTACAAAATAACGGTTTGGTCTTTTGGGCTGAAATTTGGAGAAAAGAAAGCCAACATCCCACAGATGTGCCTTTTACTGGTTTAGTGAAAAAACATTACAGGGAGTGAATGTTATGGTACTCCGAACTTCTCTTTTTTTCCCATAGGATAACATTATGGCGTTTGCCAAGCATTTCAGGGCCCGTATCTCGGAAATGGTGCGAGATACAGACGTTTCATTAGAAAAATGCTTAGCCCCCTACCAGGGGCTAAGTACAAAACTAGTCAGGAAAGTCATAAATCATATGACTTTCAATTTTTTTTTCTACGCGTATGGTTCCTGAGATATAAGCAATTTACTATTCCAACTCCTCATTTTCTGCTCCGAGACCCATTATTATGCATACATTCTTTGTACTCACTGTCTTTCTCTATGCAGCTTTTGGGAAAAACTAGCCTGTGCACTTACATTACTGTTACCCTTACCACTTCTGCTTGCGGTTCCGTAACCGTTTCACTTACTGTTCCCATCTACGGCACCATGTGTGTTACTCTTCACGTTTCCATTTGAACTTGCGTTTGTGTTATTTTAACCATTTCTGTCTACAGTACTGTTTGTCTTTCTGTTTCACTTTGCGTCACCATGCGCATTACCATTTGCATTTGCAGGCACCGTATTACTATGTGACAAGACATCAGGCGGTGGAAGCACGGGGCCCACTCCCTCCATCACATCACATTACATTCACTATTTCTCATTATACTTCTCAAAAAGAAGGAAAATTAGAGGCAAAAAACTCCATTTAATGCACCAGTTAGGGTTGTTCCACAGCGACAAAGCGAGAAATTCGGTGTGGGTTGAAAGCCCCCCTTGGACCCCCACCACACCCCAACTGGTATTGGGATGCTGCGTTGGGGTTGTTGGTCCTAACTCTCACCCCATTCTCCTATACCTCTGCTTCTTCACACATCTGATGGGGTGAGAGTTAGATCCGCAACCCCAACGCATACCTCGATGCCGGTTGGGGGTGTGGGCAGGGTGTCCAAGGGAGGCTTTCAACCCTAACACCGAATTTCATCACTTTTGTTGCTGTGGAATAACCCTAACTAATACATTAAACAGAGTTTTTTTCCTCTAAACTTATATATATATATATATATATATATATATATATAACCTCCTCGAGCATCCCTCATAGTATACATATATATATATATATTATGGTAGCAGGTAGTGCTACCATAGTTAGGTTGAGGAGCCATTTCCATGTTAAACCAAAATTTTGCACCTTAATAACTTTGCAACTATTTGATGGGTTTGCCTGAAATTTGGAATGTATAATCAAGACCCATAGGCCTTGGGATCTGCCAAGTTTCATACTGATCAGATATACAGCTGCAGAGTTATTAAGCATGATCTGTACGCGCGTTTACGCTTTTCTGGAATTCTATGGTCGCGCGTACAGGTCGTACGGTTTGCGTGACCGGCCCAAAATCTTCAGGGAACATGCAGGTGGGGTCCCCGATGTGCCTTTTGAAGATTTGGTGAAAAAATATTAAACAGTTCAAAAGTTATTCAAAAAACAGTTTCCCATTATGTCATTGGGAAAAAGTAAACAAAAAGTTCGACAGTGTCGTAAATGCATTTTTACTTTCGCAAATGGGCCAGTTACTTTCGCAAATCCACCATTTTGTTTTCAGTTGGTGATCAGAAAAATGGTTGGCATTTAAATTTGAGACCCTCTAGCAACGTAATTCTTTTTGTATTTAGCTATTGGGCCCTGAGGATGCTTGCCATGTCTTTATTTTGTGGTAAAACACCCCAGAAATATGTTTTCAAATTTCTGGAAAAGTACTTTCATGAAATTGCCTTACATTGCTCACGAAAGTGTCGAACTTTTTGCGAAAGCTTTCGCAAATTGCGACAGTAATTTTCTAGTCTGTGGGAAAATGACAGCAATTCTTTGGCACTGCACTGCAAAATAACCGTTGGGAGTTTTGGGCTGAAATTTGGAGGGAACGCAGCAGACATCTCACAGATGTGCCTTTCAGTGTTGTATTGAAAAAATATTACATATGGGACAAAGTTATGGCACTCCAAAGTTGACAGTTTTTCCCATAGGATAACATTACGGCGCCTGAAGCATTACAGGAATCCTTTGGCACCCTGCTGCAAAATAACGGTTTGGTCTTTTTTCCTGAAATTTGGAGGGAAGACAGCCAACAGTACACAGATGTGCCTTTCAGTAGTTTGGTGAAAAAATATCACATGGCGGAAAAGTTACGGCACTCCAAAATTGACAGTTTTTCCCATAGGATAACATTACGGCGCCCGACACTTAACAGAAATCATTTGGAGCCCTGCTGCAAAATAACGGTTTGGTATTTTTTCCTGAAATTTGGAGGGAAGACAGCCAACAGCCCACAGATGTGCCTTTCAGTAGTTTGGTGAAAAAACATTACAGGGAGGCAAAGTTATGGTGCTCCGAACTTTTCTTTTTTTCCCATAGGATAACATTACGGCGTTCGCCGAGCCTTTCAGGGCCCGTATCTCGGAAACGGTGTGAGATGCGGACTTTTCATCAGAAAATTTCTTAACCCCAATTCAAATTAGCCAGGACAGTTGTAAATAATATGACTTTTAAATTTTTTTTCTACGTCGTACAGTTCCTGAGATATAATGTATTTAGTATTCCAAGATCTCATTTTCTGCGCCGATACTCATTATTTTGCATAAATTATTTGTACTCACTGTCTTTCTCAATTCAGGTTTTGGGGAAAACCAGCCTGTGTGCTTACATTACTGTTACTGTTGCCCTTTCTGCTTGCGGATCCGTACTCTGCTTCACTTACCATTGACGTCTGCGCCACTCATGTGCGTTTATCCTTATGCTTTATTATCTTATGCTTCTGTTATTTTTTGCCATTTCTGTCTACAGTATTGTTTATCTTACTGTTTCACTTTACATCACCATGCCCGATTGACATTTCTGTTTGCAGGCACCATGTTACTATGTGACAAACATCACGGGCAGCAGACCATTCTGCCACGCCACTCATGTATGCTACCCTTTCTGTTCTCATTCATGCTTGTGTTACCATGTGCGACATTGTTAGCATTTCTGTTTGCATTGCTGTCCCTGGCCCCTGGCCCCGCTAATGAGTTATGCAGCGGGAGCCGCTGGGCCCAAAGCGGGCCTCTACCTCCCGCCTCGTGATCATTCACTATTTCTTGTTATCATTCTTAAAAGAAGGGAAATTAGAAGCAAAAACTGTGTTTAATGCATTAGTTAGGGTTGTTCCACAGCAACAAAAGTGAGGAAATTCGCTGTTAGGTTGAAAACCCCTTGACCTCCCCACCCATCCCCCAAACCGGGTAGTGGGGTGCGCATTGATTCTGTCCCAACTCACCGCATTGTTCTATACTTGCTGTTTTGTTGGCATGTCATGGGGTGAGAGTTAGGCTGATGATCCCACGTAGACCCAATGCCACCAATATGCCATTGTTTGCTTTTTTTTTTTTTTGTTTCTGCTTACTTTTTAGCCATTTGTGTGCATTGTACTGTTTTGCTTTCTGTTTCGCTTTTGTGTCACCATGCCCATTGACATTTCAATTTACAGGCACCACGTTACTTTGTGACAAGGGATCATGTGGCACAGCATTCCTGTGTATGCCACTGTATGCATTAGCTTTCTGTTCTCAGCCGCTGCATTACATTCACTATTTCTTATCATTCTTAAAATAAGGGAAATTAGAGGCAAAAATTGTGTTTAATGTGTATTAGTTAGGTTGTTCCACAGCAACAAAAGTGAGGAAATTGCTGTTAGGGGCTGAAAACCCTTGACCCTCTCGCCCATCCCCCAAACCGGCAGTGGGGTGAGCATTGAGCCTTCGGGTCCTAACTTCACCCCATTTTCCTATACTTCTGCTGTTTTACACATGTCATGGGGTGAGAGTTAGGGCTGATGATCCCAATGCAGACTCTATATCGCCATTGTTTTGCTTTCTTTTTTGTTTGCATTTGCTACTTTTAGCCATTTGTGTGCACTGTACTGTTTTGCTTTCTGTTTCCCTCTTGTGTCACCATGCCCACTGACATTTCAATTTACAGGCACCTATTGCTATTTTGACAAGGCATCATGTGGCACAGCATTCCTGTGTATGCCGCTGTATGCATTAGCCTTTCTGTTCTCATTCATGGTTGTGGGAGCGGCCCCGCGACTCCGCTGCTGCATTACATTTACTATTTTTTTATCTTTCTTAAAAGAAGGGAAATTAGAGGCAAAAGTCTGTTTAATGCATTAGTTAGGTTGTTCCACAGCAACAAAGTGAGGAAATTCGCTGTTAGGGGTAGGAACACCACTTGTACCTCCCCACTGCCCACTTCCCAAGTGGCACTTTTATTATATGTTTGCGGTGCTGTCTGTTTGACAGCCATAACACATCATGTGGTGGTAGCGTTATGCCTGTACTGCCCTGCCCACCCACCCAACCGGCATTGTGGTGCATTGGGACTATGGGTCCTAACTCTCACCCCATTCCTATACTTCTGCTGCTTTACACATGTCATGGGTGAGACTTGGGCTGACTTATCCCGTCTTATGCCCATGTGTGTTACCTTTGTGTTGCTGTGTTATTGACTGTATGTCATAGGTAGCAAAACAAATAGATGGAGGTATAGTTGTAGCAGTATTAGTAAACATTGATTTGTATGCTTAAGTCATAGACACTTATTTTCATCTCAGATGTATTTAAAGTAATGAGTTCGACACAGGTGGTTATGGTTTTAAAAATTTATTGCCAATTTGTCAAATGGAGAAAGGTCGAATCAAAAGTAAAATTTTGTTAACAGAAGCAACTAATACAATCTTTGTATGTGTAAGCAAATCATTGCTTTCAGAAATTTTGTAAATGTGTAAGAATAATCACAGGTGTATCAAGTGGATCTGACTCATAGTGTGATATTATATGAAACTAATCAGATGTGTGTTTTTAGTTAGTGCTTGTGTACTCACTTCTGTTTATATGTGTGGAAGTATTTTCTGGCATTTGAATTGTAATTTTAATAGTCAGGCTGAAGCTATTGCTTTGAATGTGAATGTAGTTTGTAAAAATGTAACTTTTTAAAAATGGTTGTATGTTGTAACTATGTGTAGTGCATTACTTCTGTCTCTGTGTTAATAGTGCAATGTCAGTTGGTAGTGAAGTGTGATTAGACACAAGATAGACAAGTGTTTTGTTGTAATTTGTGACTGCTAATGTGGATGTTCCTGGGGTGGGCGAAAACCATATGCTGATTGTCTAAGTAGAGCAGTTTACACATAATTGTAAGTTTCGTGACATTTGATTCTTCACTATTAAATAATATGTCACTGACTAGGTGCAAATGGAAAATTCTCAATTCCCATCAATTGAGCGCGATTATAAATATTGTCAGGAATAGGTATGCAGTTTGTTGTGATCGCAGCAGTGCCTCGATTTACAATTGTCAATATTTTGTACATATCGTACAGTTAGTTATGGTGACAAGTTACAAAAAGTGAATGTTTTACATGAACACAAAAATGTTATCAATTTACATTGGCTTCTATGTAAATTTTAATTTGTAAATACTAAAACTGTAATGGTAATGTATTTTTCACAAACTTATGCTTAGTTACATGTTATTAGTATACTGCAGAGTAATATGTAAGATATTCACTTGTACTATAGTGCTATACTGCTATTTTTAGTTCAATTATTAAATAAGTTATTAATAATGTACACTTGAAAACAAATGTTTCTATTATGTACAAGTAGTTTTAAACAGTTGTAAGAGTCACTAAATTAGTTTGAGTAATTGGTTATTATTAACAGTTGTGTAAGTGTCATCTTGCTTTATTATCAATAACTAGTAGTTGTTTTTAGATATGTACACACTGGTACTATGTCTGAAAGTGTGACAGTTCTACACGTTGCATTGCGATCTAATGATGTCTCTATATGAGAAGAGTCACTCAGAAGTGTAAAAGACTACTTGAGACAGTGGAATGTTTGTTTAATGTTATAGGGTAGTACTTTTCACAGACATGTAATCATGGTTTCTCTATTGACTGTAAATATTGTTATGCCTGTATTGAAGCCACTACAACAATTTTTCATGCAGTCACTGATTCACACAAGATGTAAATGTCACAGTCTATGTAATGTCTGTATTTGAATCTAATTTTGTTGAAATTGTATTGTTTATTAACAGTTGTAAATTGTACAACATTGTAATGAGTTATAACATTTTAGCACAAAGTACTCATGTTAAATGGTATGTTTTTGTCCTATTCTTCTGAAATATGAAGGTTGGGTTATCATTCTTCAATATTAGAAGATATGCATTTTTCTTGGTGATGTGGGAGTGTTTATTTAAAGTAGTTGCAGAGTCGCCATACTTCAACCATCCAGCTGTGCAGCTTAGCAACATTTTTAGATGCATTATTTCTTTATAGACATGTAATCATGGTTTCTCTAGTGACTGTAAATATTGTTGGCGCCGATTGAAGCCACTACAACAATTTTCATGTAGTCACTGATCTTGCTATGATGTAATATGTCACAGTCTATGTAATATCTGTGGTTTGAATTCAATTTTGTTGAATTGTATTGTTTATTTATTGAAGTTGTAAATTGTGCTTAAATATTGTAACGAGTTATTATGACATTTTTGGGACAAAAATTCATGTTAAATGGTACATGTTTTGTCCTCTTCTTCTGAAAGAAGGTTGGCGCAATTTTCAATATTAGGAGATGGCATTTTCAGTATGAGTCTCTGGTTAAAAGTAGTTGTAGAGTCGTCACACTCTTAACCATCCAGCTGTGCAACTTTGTAACGCAGGTGTAATGTCCAGAATGCATGGATTGACCATGGTGATAGATAGTTGCTGTGGAGGTCACAGTGATTGGTTGAAGACTATTCTACTGCTTGTAGTCTGTGATGAGGGTCAACTCTGGAGCTCATTTGTGTGTCAAATCTGTGCAACATGGGCAACAGATAATGAGATGAAGTCCTCAGGCGTATGGATCGATTGCATCTGCCTCCGCATCTTCCACAGGCATGACCACATTCAGCATTAGTGAACAGCTGTCGAATTTGACACTTTTGGCTTTAGGAACAAAGAATTATCCACAGCATGTCTTGTGTGGTTTCACTCTGTGAATTGCCACATGAAACACATACATATTTTGTAACATATGTTACTGTGAAGTACTGGCGGATTGGGGTGCCGCCTTCATCAAGGTTGTTTATCACAGCCATCATAAACTCAGTACTGTTTTGCTGTATGTCTGCAGCAAATGTACTGCATCCAGCATATGTAGATAACACCTGGTCGTAGTGGCAAGAAGAGTGCACATTGCCAGAGTGGTCAGAAGTCATGTTGACAATCTTTCTTCGGCAAGTATTGATAGATTGTTCAGGAAGCAGATATTGCTTAACAAAGTGCGGCATGTGTAGAAAAATCCTACATAGCTGAGTTAGCATAGCAGCTTACTTCCTATTACAGCTGTCACCAGTGGAAAATAGCAGCTACAATTCACAACTGATTTCTGATGAATTTTTGTTGTAATGCTTACTTGAGGCTGTGGCCTCTTTGCTGAACTCTTTTGTGTGAATCACTAGTGAAGCTTGCCGTTACTGTTGCTTGCCCAGTTGTGACTGAATTGCTAGACCCACATATGTAGGCAGTGGTATTAAAGACATTTTGGCTGATGTAGAGTACTTTATCTGTTGTACTCAAGAATACATCGTTGTCTTCACGATTTCTGAGGTGCTATACTAATGATGTGCAATCCAGAAAGGTTTTTCAGACACGTGAAAGTGCAGTGAGCTCATGCCATCTTTGAAAATGTCTGTACCTATGTCTATCATTGCTGAATCCAAACTTAATCCCTGAGATGTGTGGAGACAGTCTATGCAATACATAATGGGAACTGTTTCCTGTTTACGTAGATATCCTTAAAAATCCCGAATTTTCACGAGGTTCGATCTATGTACAGAGTGTTGCATGTTGTCAAACTGCACTACAAGTGTCTGAATAAATGTTCTGTACATTATGCGGATAAAGTCATGATGTTTCATGGCACCGCTTACCATGCTTGTTGTACATCTGATATGTCAGCATGATGCATGCATTCTGTGTAGAACAGGCCAGCCGGAAACATCTGACTTCAGTTACTTAGCAGTTCAGTCATTTGTTGCTGGCTGACTAACAATATCAATTTTATTAATTGCAAGGAGAGGACAATTTGTTGTCTCTTTGTAGCATTAGATTGTTGAATCATATTTTTAGTCGTGGCATAAGACACACCATGTGTCTGGCAGAGTATATGTCACTGAAGACATACATGCTGTTTCTATGCTACTATTACTGTGATTTTTTATCATTTAATATACAAACAGTTCTGGTGATAGAGAACCTGCGAGCTTCATCTGTGATTTGTAAGCTAGGTCACTTTTGTCGCATGTTCTCAGACAACTCAACATAGGTGAATAGTTCATATGTTATAGCCTGCAATGCAACCTATGAAATTTTAGCTTGTTTACAGTCAGAGGTGAATACATGCTCTGCATTGACTGCGTGCAAAAGGTCTCCCAACACAAGTATACTTTGCACCAAATGGTACTGCATCATCAGTACTCAGATCTGCTGTAGACGTAGATGAATATAGGGCATGACATTGGAGACTATGTTGATTTTGTCAATGATGAGTAGCATCTTTTAACATGGATGGAGCTGTGATGCAACCTCAATTGACAGTTTACTTATTCCAGTTCTCCCATGTTCGATCATAACATATAGAGATGGTGTAATGTTACTCCACTAATGTTGTATGCTGCTGTCCGGGAGCAGTCACACAACAGACATTGAGGAGCCTGTCAGACCGTATTGAAGTGATAGCTCGTCTCAGGAACTCTTCTGTGCCAGCTGGAACCACTGACAAACATTAGTAGTGGTTTGTGCTGAGTGGCAACACATTTTTTTGTTTCGCCGGTATGCTATGTTGGACAGCTTCAACCATTTTGTGTGTACTGTATGTTGCAGCTGATTTAGTCTTTCACGTCACCTGGTTGACCATAGAGTGTGTGCCATGTTGCATGGCTGTCTCAATTTCTGAGATTAATGTTCTGGGGCATTTAATGGCAGAGGTCACCTGTAAACCCTGTCTCTGGATCTAGGTTGTTTGTAACTAACTGGAGTGTCTTCCTGACTGCCTGCCTGCTCGAGCTGTTCTTTTCATTTTCCTTTCTATGTATGTTGTGGAGTAGTCGGTTTGAAATTCAAGTGAGATTACTGTTCTTCAAATGTCAGAGTCACCTTAATTAGACCACCTCCAGGGTCTAAATAGAATAGAGACAGTAGTATTTCTGTTCTCTGATGTGCCTAGATGGGTTCAGTATCTGTGCTATGGTTGTTCCCTCTCACAAGACATCCATCTAGTCCATTGACCTTGTAAATGTGTCAGGTTGGAGTAGTGCTGCACCTGTTGTGTAGTCATACCACTGAAGACCTCAAACAGACATATCATTATCTTGTTGTTCATATGGGAGTATGTGTCTATCAGTTTGTTCTTCAATATGCTTTGAAGAAGGTGTATGACAGCAAGCTGCTCAATTTGGCTTGAGGAATAGTACACGCCCCGTTTTCTTCAGCTTGGCACTGAGGAAACGATAGCCAGATTCCATAGATGTACCATTGCTGTCACTGGTGTAGTCTACATTTTCTGTGTGAAAGAGTTTTCAAACCCAATGACACAGCGATGTCAGGTTTTTGTTGAACTGGCAATATCTTCCAAAGATCTGTGTTGTTTGTTCATGTTTGTTGTGTATGGGTTACATAGCTAATCAGGGTAGGAGTTGTCAGCACAAACGAACATCTATGTTTGCTATTAGGAGAAGAGTTGGGTTTACTGATACACCTTTTTTTCAGTCTTGGGAACTTGTGCTCCCTCTGTTGATTTTGTTTCATGGTGTCACATTGTTGAGAAAGGTCATCATGCCACCACTCTGACAAACTTTCTAGAAATCCAGTTACATCCTGGTACCACTAGATTTGTTCTTTATTGCCGCCAGCAATATTTGCATGAATATGTTGCTGGAACTTTGAACCAATCATAGTGTAGGATTGTCATACTGTCTGAATGACAAGTGATATTTTTAAGAATGATAGCATTTGCTGCATCATGTTCACTGGCGAAATTGAGAATGTCATGGCGGTTAGCAAGGTTCAGACAGACACAGGATCATGAACACATTTCTCGATAGTCGTTGATGAGATGCCTTGACATCGGAATTTGCCTACTTCAACAGTTCAATGAGTTCGTTCCGTGTTATTCTGCACAACCAAGTGTGAAGGCAAAACCATGTGGCTGCAATTCATACTGTCGTAGTATTGTCATCCCTCCGGTGTGTCTGCGATACCAATATCTCTTTGTGCTCCAAGCTTGAAAGTATGGAAGACAGATTCACTTGCACATCATCTTTCTGTTTCACTTCTCCAGAAATTATAGCTGTAATTCTATCTAGTGGAGTTGTTAGTTGAATGGTATGTGCTATAGACACGCATATGTAGTTTTCACTTTCCCAGAGCAGAGGAACAGGTACCGAATGTTACGCCTGACTTGCTATCTTGCCAGATACGGTTGGTGCGATCACACCCTGTGATTTCTTTTCATCTAGGCGTCCGCCTGACCCTTTTGAAATAGGTCTGGAAGTGTGTGTTTCTATGTTGCTCTCCCAAATGGTGACAGGCTCACCTCCACCTGTTTCATTTGATGAGATCAATGTTGTCTCCTAATGGATCTCACCATGTAGTGGGTGAATTGGTACTGTTCATTCATATTGTCACTTGTCTGTGTAGTGACTTCTCAATGATTGATTATTTTTCAATAGACTGCGTTGGGTATCAGAGAGGCTGGCCATTTGATCTATGCCGGCTGTCTATACAGAAGGAATTGTTCTCTTACAAGCTGTGAGCAAGCAATTTTCAGGTTGACAACATTTGCAGATGACCTTGGCCTTGTAGGCACACCATTTATTAGAATGACCAAGCTATTTTCGTTGATAGTTTGAATATTTTCCGTAGAGGAAGTGGTGATACATCACAGAACCCTTTTGGAGATTAACTAGCTCTTTTCTGTGGAATCTTCCGTGTCTTGTGTTCAGACGAATATTTGAATGTTTCATTGTCTGAATTAGAATACGTTCAACATATTCAATGTTGAAACTTCAGTTGTAACATCTGTTTCATGTTGTTTAGCACTGACCTTCCTGGCAAAGTGTTGAACTTCAGTTTGAAACAGTGTTTGCATAGTACAATGGTGTCTTTGTGGATGAAAGTCATGTCTCAGAAGCAAGAATGCTGTGAGGCTTAACCACATGTCATTGTATGATTGCTGTTTTAGGTTGACTGTACAGTTTGTTTTATGGCACAAAGGGTCGTATGACACACATACAGAATCAAACTTGATACTTGTAATCTCAAACTTAGCAATTTCCTTCCGTATTGTTTCAGAATGTTATTTCTAACACTGAACAGATTTTCTGTTGAAGTGTGACACTGGAAATTTCCTGTTTCTGGCTCAGAAGTAGTGTGTTGCACTTTTCATGAAAGGATGGCACTGCAGATGTCACCTGACTGCAGTAATATTTCATTAAACAAGTGTACTGATGCACAGCTCGGCTGTACTATATACCTAGACAAAGTTTCAAGATAAACTGGTGTGATGCACTTAGCATCCTGTGTCAAAAAAACTATCAGCAAACACCACTATCGAAGTCATGCAAGTGAGTGACCCATGAGTCCAGTATATGGGCCACAATGATCGATTTCAATAATAGCTTATGTCTTTATATCTGTTATTATGAATATGTCAAACTGTTCTACTTTTTGAAATGATGATTGCCTATGGTCAGCAGGTAGCATCATTAGCGACCATGTAAGGCAGGCAGTGCCGCTTATTCAAGACTATGGTTGCATTCAGCGTCAATGTCAGTATCTATTGATTGTCACTGACATTGAGGACATTTGTAAGTTTGCCGGACTCATCGATTATTGAACGTCTGTTGTTTCTCAGTCATGATAAGACTTTCCCAGAAATATGTTTTTGAGTGCTGTGTGTATCCACTGTCCTGTGAAGACATGGCAGAAGTTGTCAACAGTCAACAAGGACATTGTTAGTTTTTTTTGTTATCTCTGTTTCCTGAATTGTTCAAGGACATGATATTCTTTACTAGAATCTTTGTAGGCCAAACAGTGCTCTGTTGGACAAAATGCCTGTACTTTCAGCATAACCATCAGAGCAGGTGACTTGATTGTTTTGCTGTCAGCATGATTGTTAGTATTGTTTTCGATCTTGCTTTACTTGCTAGTGATCGAAATTCTTTTTCTAAGTTGTAAGTCATAATTTTTCGTTTTACATTGTTGATTTGAGTTCTTGATTGTTAGACTCAAGATAGTTGTGTTTTGGTCTTTGCTAGATCGACAACATTTGTGATGTTAGATATTTCGTTTTTTTATGTTTTTGTTTCTGTGCAGACTGATGTAGGGGTCACTGTTGCAGTGGTGCTCTGTCGATGTTCATTTTGCACTTATTTTTGTTTGTTGCCCTTATACAACAGTGTAGTACTATTATACCACTCTGTTTTGAGACACCTACGCCGTATTTTGATGGCATTTTCAGGTATTATGGTTGAGTCCGTCGTGCACCACAGAAGTATCACACCTGCATGAGAAAGAAAAAGTTTTAGAATATGTTTAGTAAATTTTTTAGTAATGTGTATTATTGAATAGCATGTTAACAATGTTGGTAATTTTGTGAAAGACAAGCAAATGATAGTTGTTATGAATGCATTGTACAGTTGCTGTGTAATATCAGAAATTTTGTATTCTCAATATTTGTGAGATTTGTTGTTTTTTTCTTGCGCTTCTTCACTTACTATTCCTGTATTTTTAGATCATTTAACATACAACATGTTCTGGTGATGAGAACCTGTCGACTTCATCTAAAGTAGTTGTAAGCTAGGTACCACTTTGGCATGATCTCAGACAACTCAACATGAATAATTCCATATCTTATAGCCTGCAATACAACGAGAATTCTTAACGCTTGGCAGTCAGGTTGTAAGACATGCTCATTGACTGGTGCAAGTTGTAAAGGTCTCCAACACAAGTGGCACGCAAATGTTTTCATCTGTCAGTACCTAAGATCTGCCTGGCAGGCGTAGATGAATATAGGCTAGCATGACGGTAGGCCATCTGATTTTTGTCAATGATGAGGAGCTGCATCTTTGTGAACATGGGACGAACTGAATGCAACCTCAAATGACAGTTTGTACTCTCCAGTTCTCCATGTTCATGGCAACATAAAGGGCGGTGTAATGTTACTCCACCAATGTTGTATGCTGCTAGTCCTGAGGAGCAGTCACAACAACAGACAGTGAGGCCTGTACCCCGTATTTCTGGTGATAACTTCAATCGAAACTCTTTCCTGTGCCAGCTGACACTGACAAACATTAGTAGTGGTTTGTGCTGGTGATACATTTTTTGTTTCATGTAGTATGCCATGTTGGACAGCCAACCACTTTGGAGTGTACTGTGCTGGTTAGTCTTTCTCACGTCACTGGGTTGACCATAGGTGTATACATGTTGCAGCTGTCTCAATTCTGAATTAACAGTTCTGGGCATTTAATGGAGAGGTCACCTAGAACAATTGTCCTTCTGGATCTGGTTGTCTTGTAAGCAACTGGGTGTCTTCTAAGTTGCCTCTCTGCTCGAACATTCTTTCTCAGCACAATCTTCTATGTATGTTTGTGATGATCGGTTTGGAAATTCTCATAAGTGAGATTGAACTGTTCTTCAAATGTGTCAAGTCACCTTTTAATTCAGACTCACTCTCCAGGGTCTAAATAAGATAGGAAAAAAAAGTAAAAATGTTCTATGCTCTCTGATGTACTAGATGCAGTTTACAGTGATCTATAAGCCTAACATTCCTCTTCACAAGACATCCATCTAGTCCAGTGACCTTGTAAATATAAGTATTGGTCATGTGCTGCACCTGTCTTGTAGTCATACCATAGCCTCAAACAGACACATCATTCATCTTGTTGCATCTACATGGTAGTATGTCTATCAGTTATTCTTCAAGATATGCTTTGAAGGTGTATTGACAACAAGCTGCTCAATTTTGGCTTGAAGAATCACCACTTCCATTTCTCTTTGTAGTTCTGAGAAGCATTAGCGTCAGACTTCCGTACAGATGTGTACCCATTAGCGGTCACACGCCCGCAAGCTCCACATTCTCTGTGTGAAAGACTGCAAACCCAATGACCACAGCTGAGATGTCAGGCTTTGGCAGACTGGATATTTAAAGATCTTGCAAGCTAGTCTGTTCTGTTTGGTTATGCGAAGTTACATAGCGAACCAGGGCCAGTGGTTGTCAGCCCAGCGAACATCATCTTTGCTTGCCATATTAGGAAAAGGTGGGTTGTAGTCATTGATAACACCTCTTTTCATCTCTGGGTAACTTTCATTATACCCTCTTGGTTGGTTGCCTTCAGTAGTTGTCATTGCTGAAAAGGTCATTCATGCCACCACTCTGATAACTCTTCTAGAAATCCAAAGCGACATCAGCGTGTGCAATTAGATTTGTTCTTTACTGCTAGCCAGCAACCAACTTTGCTAAAATATGTTGCTGGAACTTTTAACCAACTTCCATAATACAGGACTTCATACTTGTCTGGAATGTGACCGATATATTTTTATGAATGATAACACTTCTGCTGCATCTGTTACCGATAAGTGAGAATGTCATGGAGCTTATGAAAGTGTCTTGTGACGACACAGGATCAAGTGAACACATTTCTCTGATAGTCGTGATGAGATACCTTTGACACGAAGTTGCCCTTCAACAGTTCAATGAGTTGTCCAGGCATATTCTGCACAACTAAGTGTGACAAACCATGTGACTGCACCATACTGTCGTAACATTGTCATCACTTCCGGTGTCTAAATACAATATTCTATTGCTCATGACTTGAAAGTATGGAAGACAGATTCACTTGCACTTTCATCTTTCTGTTTCAAATTCTCAGAAACAGCAGCTGTAATTCTATTTCTAATTGGAGTTGTTAGCTGAATGGTGTGTGCTTTATAGACACAGACAGATACTAGCTCCTTTCCCAGAGCAGATGGAACAGGCCGCACAGATATTACGTCGATTTGCCATCTTTGCTCAGGAACGGCTGATCGGTACTCAGCACCTGTACCCATACTTCTCTCATCTGGCGTCCGCTGACCCTTTGAAATAGGTCTGAAACGGCATCTTCTAATATTGCCCAAATGCTGACAGGCTCTTCCTGCTTCATTTGATGAGATCAATGTTGTCTCTAATGGATCTCTACCATGTAGTGGAGTGATTGTACTATTCATACACATTATCTTGTCTGTGCAGTGACTTTCAATGATTGGATTACTTTTTCTAATAGTCATGTTGCACAGAGAGGCTGGCCATTTGATCTATGTCAAGTCTACAAAGTGTTCCTCTTTAAATGGCCAAACAAGCAACCTTTTGAGTTGACAACATCTTGCCAGATGACCTTGGCCTTTGTAGGCACCATTTACTAGAATGACAAGCTATTTTCTGTTGAGATAGCAGACATTCCTAATAGAGAAGTGGTAGATACATCACAGAACCCTTTAGAGATCACTAGCTCTTTCTGGAATCTTCCGTGTCTTTGTGTTCAGGCGAAGAATAGTTTGAATAGTTTCATTATCTGAATGAATACGTTCAAACATATTCAATGTTGAAATCTCAGTTGGTGTAACATCTGTTTCATGTTGTTACATGACCTTCCTGGCAAAGTGTTGAACTGGTTTGAAAACAGTGTTTGCATAGACAATAATGTCTTGTGGATGAAAGTCATATTTCCAGAAGCAGAATGTAAGGTAACCATGTTGTATGATTACAGGTTTCTAGGTTGACTGTGACAGTTTTTTTCACGTGCTTTAAAGGATCACTTGCCACACACACAAATCAAACTTCTGATACTTTGCAATCAAACAGCAATTCCTTTCTACTGTTACAGAATGTCATTTCTAACACTGAAACAGATTTTCTCATGATGTGACACTGAAATTTCCTGTTTCTGGCTCAGAAGAATGTGTTACTTTTCATGAAGTGATGGCACCGTGCATGTCACTGACTGCAGTAAGTCATTAAACAAGTGTGCTGATGCGCTCGCTGTACTTCATCTCTGTAGACAAAGTTTTATACGCAATGACGATGCCTGCGACATCCGCATGTTGTGAAAAAACTATCACAAACACCACTAGTCATACAGTGAGTGACCCATGAGTCCAGTATATGGTATTTCTACACAATGATCGATTTCAATAAATAGCTTATGTCTCTTTGCGATCTGTTATTATAAACAGGTTAACAAACTGTTCTACTTTTGATGATGATTGCCTATGGTAGCTAGCTCACCATAACGGGCAGTACCGTTTATTCAAGACATGGTTGGACACAGTCATCGTCAATATCTATTTGATTGTCATCAGAATACTGAGACATTCAAAAGTTGCGGACTCATGATATGAACGTCTGTTGTTTTAGTAAAGTCGATAAACTCTTCCAGAAATATGCTTCTGAGTGCATGGCATCCACATCCTGTGAAGACATGGCAGAAGTTGTCAACAGTCAGAAACAAGGACACTGTGAAACTTTTTTTGATGATATACAAGTTTCTGAATTGTTCAAGGACATGAGACATCTTCATACAATCATGGTACAAACAGTGCTCTGTTGACAAATATTTGTACTTTCAGACATAAATTCATCAGAAAGGTGACTCTTGATCTGTTTGCAGCTGTGCATCCACACAGTAATAAGTCTTAGATCTGCTTTACTTACTAGTGATGAAAATATCTTTTCTAAGTTGTAAATCACAATTTTAGATTTTACATTGTTGATTTGAGTGTCTATGATGGTTACACTCAAGATAGTTGTATTCCATCTTACAGATCGACACAACGTTGTGATGTTAACATTTCTGCTTTTTTATGTTTTGTTTCTCTGTGCAGTGACTTGATGTGGGGTCACTGTTGCATCTCTGTCGATGTTCATTTTGGGTAACTTTACTTTTTGTTTGCCACACAACAGTGTAGTACTATTATACTCTCGTTTTGAGATACCCACGTCTGTATTTAGATGGCATTTCAGGTACTATAGTTGATCACAGTAACAATCTTACAAATATCAGCACCTGTGAAAAAAAAAAGTTTTAGAATATGCTTCAATAAATTTCTTATAGTAATGTTATTAATAGAATAGCATGTTAACAATATTAACAATTTTAGTGAAAAGACAAACAAATAATAAGCTGTTATGAATGTGCATTGCACAGCTACTATATAATATCAAATTTACATTCTCAATATTTCTGGAGATTTGCTATTTTTCTTCACGTGTGTTCTTCTGATTATGATGGCTGTTATTTTGATCTGTAACAAGATGTGTTTAATGCTGTGTAGCGTGTCATGTGATAGTCAGTTTGATGATTAAGTATATGGTGGAGCAAAATTCAAAGTGACTGCGTTATTAAATGTATAACAATTAGTATATTTACAATTCGTGGAGGATATGCCTCTATTGCTGTTGTGTGGAATTGACCTGTGTGTGTGTGTGTGGCACAGTTGGTAGATATGGTTGCATGTTGGCGAGATTTCAATGTTGATGCTGCATTGTAGTAACATAGTGTTTTTAGTGCTGGTCAGTATTGTTATTGAGCTGTGATTTTTCTAAACAGCAAAGAATGTTTTTCTCTATGTGCTGTGCAATGATGGGGAGTTCCTTGCAGAAATAACTGTGTAGAACACAGTCTGAAAAGATACTGGGTCGTTTCTGAACAGATAAATTAATATCATTCAAAAATGTGAAAATTCTAAATATTTCTGATTTACAAGCTTGTGCATTACGGTTCACAGGCACACTAATAGCGTTGTGTTGTGTCATACTTTCCAGTTCAGACTTTACTATTTTGCTTTTTGAAAATGGGTCTGAAAATCCTAGCCTTCTGATTGGCTATGATGCAATCTCGATGGCTCTAGGTATCTCTGAATACACGCAAAAAAAAAGTTACTATTAGGGTGCTGCGTACTTGTGTATTTGTAGCCTTGAGTCTTCAAACTTTTACCTGCCATTTTTGTACACTTGGAAGCAAATGAATGAACAAGACCATGATGTCTCCCCTTTTGCAAAACTGCACACACACACACACACACACAGACAGAAAACCCAACAGAAGCACGTGCTCCTTACAAAAAAACTTTCTAAACACCAGGCATCACCAATAAATAGCTAAGAAAAATGCGTGTATCATGGTCTGTCAAAGACTGGGCCAATCCATTACATGGCGACTTCAGCATGTCTCCATTCATGGCCACTGTAAGTTATGAAAGCTGCTGTGACTGTTGCCTGGCCCATTCAGAAAATCTAAAACAAATACCAAGTCCCTCTACTGTATTTACTAATCTCACATATGTCCCAAACTACATGGGGTACAGAGTACCTTACAAAACAAAAAACATCTTCAATGAATGGTTACCCAGTATCTTGATCGCAGATTCAGAGCCCTCCATGTCTGGTAACTTTAGTCACAAAGTGCATGCCAACAAAGTGCCTGTCCATAATAGAGTCCCCAATAGTTTAGAAATCAAAACAGCCAGAGGATTACTTATTCATAAAGTTGTATGAACTCATTTGTATTTTATATATATTTTTAAATACTTTTCCTCCATTTTTTCCTTTACAGTGCACACATTTTCTAAGTGCAATAATAAGCTCCAGGGTAGCTATATAGGGGAAACCTGTACCTTCCAGATCTTATAAGCCCCTTCCTCCTGTGTTGTCGGGTCTCATTCGCCTCTGGTTGGGTTGGTTTTCCTACACTATCCAGACTGGAGGGTGTTGTCTAACTTCGAACAACAATGTTCTGAAAAGTGTGAATTTACTTGTCACTTCTTGATGATGCTGTGTTTTGTTCATGTGCTACGTTTAAGTAGTCGATGAGAGAAATGACTATTCTGTAGAAATTTAACATATAAGGTGTAATGTTATGAGCAGAAGTTGCAATGGATATGTAGGCGTTTGAGTGTAAAATACAACAAATAAGTGTTTTGCGAGTGTCGCTGCACAGTTTGATAGATACGCATTAAGCATTGTAAATCTTAAATATCTGCACTGCGCTGAGTTTGAGGCCAGTTATGTAGCAGATTATGTGTTTACAATTGATAATTAAGTCATTTTTCCATAAAGCGTGAAACTGTGTCAATATATAGAAAGTTCTTAAAAAGTACTTTCGTGAACGCAATGTCGAAAAAAACTACATGCATTGAAAGTGTATAAATTGTACTTTCGTGCATTCGACACTATGGTCAAAAGTACTGTAGAAGTTCACACTTCGCCATAATACAACACCGTGCTAACGAGAAATGTATGTAAATCCTTACTTTCGTGCGTTAGTAAAGTAAATGTAATACTTGAGAGATGGCTGACATTCATTATCAAATCATTAAATAGTCTGTTTAGTGACAGAATAGCTCTGGTGAAATTAAAGATTTGTCAGGCCACTTCACTGAGAACCAATCGATGACGGATTGTACTGAAGAAGAAGAAAACGAGATCCATTTTGAAAATTGCCAGAGACAGAAGCAGTTCAAACTGTAAGTACAGTCTATGTTCACATGATATTTTCTAGTATTTAAAAAACTTATTAGAACATGTACATATTATTAATCAAAACGTTTTTTGGGTGTTTAATCTGATGATGTTAATTGTTATTATGTGGCATGCTATTTTCTGAAGAGAAAATAGTTTAAAGTGAAAGAAGTTCTAATTACTCATTGTACAGATACAGCTGCAAATGGAGGAGATAGGAAGAGTGCGATGGGTTGTATGATAAAACACAACCAATCAGACTTCTTTCTGATGTTGTAATGTTTAAAACTGCCTATGAAAAGCATGCATTTTGTTTAGTTCTCAGTGGTTTTAGATTTTGCAGAACATAGTCTAGTAATACTGAATGCATGAGTTACATTGGTTCATGAAGCCAGAGCAGGAGGGAATGTTTTTATGTTGTGTGTTTTGACTGAATGCAGTGAAGCTAGCTTGAAATAAGGAGGGAAATATCAGTTTGATTTTCAGTGCTGTCTGATCACTACAGGGTGAACAGTCCTTTCTTAGTTGCTTTCTGTGCAGTTCTGGGTAAAAACTTAGAATGGCAGAAAATAGGAAAGGATTTGTGGATAATTGAGCAGTTACATAAGGCGAGCAGCTGAGTTTGCACTTCATAGTGATTTTGGAAGGGACCTGCAGCTCCCGGTGCTATGTAAAATGGTTTGGTCGTGGTGGGATGAGATGGGAACATCTATGCCAACCATGCACAGACTTTTGAAACTCACTCTCCTCCTGACATACTGCTAATCCATCTTGGAGGCAATGATTTGGGTTTAAAAGCGATAGGTAGATTTAGTAACGGAAGCAAAATTGGACCTTGCTTCTATTATGTCTATGTTGCCTGCCTGTATTATCATATTTTCAGATATTACAGAGCGCTTGAAGTCTGGCAAGCAGAGCATCATATGTATCTGATTGACAGAGCTTGCAGAAAAGTAAATGTACAGATTACTGCTTTTACGCATGCATGGAATGCATACTATACCACCCCAAATTAAATTCTGTAATGATTGGCTATTCCTACCAGATGGTGTGCATTTCGCATGCTGGCAATTGTCATTTCTGGGAGACCTTCAAGATGGAATCCTGAAAGTCCTTTAAGATTGTGAGACTGTTTGAGGAAATATGATGGTATACACAAAGGTTCTTTTCAGAACCATATTAATGTGGTCAAAAATAGATTTAATAATATGCAGTAGCCTAGCTGCCATGGTGAACTGGTGTCTGCCAATTTATCTGAATGCTTTGCTGTACTAATGGTTTAGTGTTTTCGAAGTTTGTCAGGTTGTAGGAGAATATATCCTTACCTGGTTTACTGTTGAAGGATGTTTGCCAGTGATAACTGTTTGATAATACCTGTAACCTGTCACAGTATGATTCCTTTCACAGAAAGTTAAAGTGCATACGTGAATTAATGTAGTTTTACATTCTGACATGATGTGGCAGGGTACAGGTAAGGTATTGTACAAATGAACGCTGGTAAACATCCTTGAACGCTAGAGCATGAAGGATATATTTGAATCACACCTGTGACATTTGTGTTTGCTAACTTGCCCTCATGAAGTTTCATGTGTAGGAGTTTTGGCTTTCCAGAACCATGTTAAAATATTTAATACCCCTTTCCGGTCCTGCTTGATGGATTGACTCACCCACATAACATTTTGGGTACCGTGTGTAATTTATTTACTACGCAGGACAGACACATGAGGAGCTACAAGGAGTGCCCTTAAGTTTCTGCCTTTTAAAGCGGCAGGTGGCAATTACTAAAACTGAAGTGCATAATAGTGGTCAGTGCCCACTTATTTACGAGTCCATGGTGCATCTTCATATCAAGGTCCTGACATCCCTTTTTTCTATATAGAGTGCTGTGGTTGGAGGCCTAGCAGCCTAATATGTGTGGAAAAGTTGTAAATCAAAAGTGCCTGTCAGGGACAGGCCAAGAAAATAAACGCCTGTCCCAATGAAAAACAGGTGTCGAGCCAGGTGGAGAGTATGTTATTTCAAGGCCTGTGTACCAGTAATGTATGTTTGCGACTTCAATAAAACACAGTTCTGTGATGTGTGGTTCATCTGTGTTTAATAGCACATTACAATGTTATGCGAATATTTCACTGTGGTACAGATGGATATGTCATGGTATCCCAAATTTGATGTTTGATACAGTTACTCCAACGCATGAGACTAGAGCATAGCATGTTAGTGTACTAGCAGTTGCTTTTACTGTCAAGGTGGCTGTATCCTGTTTTTTTGTTCTATTATGGTACTGATCTGTGTTTCTGCTATCTTGAAGGACAGGTGGTCTTTGATGTAATTTAATTACTATTGTATAGAATTTGTTTAAGAAATGATGAATATTGTTACGATACTAATGTGCATCTTTTTGGGTTTTTGTATTTCAGAACTACTAAGACTGATCAACTAACATGAGGCAGTGGACCTTGCTGAGAGTGTGCACTGCTTGAGAGCAGTCCAAGCCCGGGGGAATGCTCGTGTGCTGATGAGGAGTACAAACCGGAAGCTGGATGCAAAGTGGAGGCGCATGAATAGTTATTTATATATTGCACTAAAAGTGAAAAACAAATCTGTAGTGCAATTAAAAAAGAAGTGGAAGCTGTTGCGCCAGCGATTCTACGTACTGAAGGAATGGGAGGTGATACCGGACAACGACACGTGCTGGTACTACCTCGCTCATGAGTTATGGGTGGCTGCTGGGAAGCCAAGTGCGGGGGAGCGCCTTACTCACCGTAAGTAAATCAGCACAACTTTTAACTATAGTTATGAATGTTTTCAGACTTAATGAAAAACGTCTTATAGTGTGGACCACATATTGAAAGGGTTCCTCCATGTGCAACAGGGTTGTGTATTACCAAGTCCAACTTTAAACTATTGTGCGACATGTACCAGGAGGCAGTTATGTCATTGACAACAGATTGTGCAGAAGATCAATGGAAATGAATTCATGGTTAACTGGGAGGGGAGGAATGATGCATAAGCTGCCCAACACAATATTCAGTGGGGTTGTAGATATTGTGCATCTAGCAAACCCCAACATCATGACTGCACAACTTTGAGCCCCCAAAAATGAAGTTGATGACTACCTACAGGTGAGCTGCTGTATTACAGGGTACAATACAGCAGCTGCTACTCCTAGCTGGACCCGTGGTTGGTTCTTGTGCCCCCCCACCTGCTGCATTGTGTGCATATAGTAACATACCCCCACCTGCACATCTCTTGCCCGCCTGCAGGAATAAGTTACATGCCCCCCTACAGATCTCCACAGTGTGATCGAGGGCAATAAAAGTAACATGACCTCCCTGCTCATCGCATCTCCGAAGCCCAATCATGGCCAGAACATGTATCACCTCCCAGTGTGATCATGGGCAGAATGTGAAGCCCTTCTCAACCAAAAATATCTCCCTGGTGGTCCAGTGGATTGTAATGTCTGATTGTGGGCAGAATGTCAAAGTTACTACCACCTCAAAAGTCAACCCTGTGCCTAGTGCCCCTTCAGTCCTGTATGAAACCCCTCTACCCTGCTCCCCCCTTTGCAGGTGGTGGGTGGCAGCATCCCACCCTCATGCTGCCGTGCTGCCTGCCGAATAACTGCCTGGTATGACTGCATGCCCATTGATGCTGAACTATACCAATGGACGTGCAGCCCATAATGTACATGACACTCCATATTTATGAATGATGTTACTGTATTGCCCGTGATGGGGCGTCGGTAGCTGTGTGGGTGGGGGGGTCATGTTACTTTATTGCCTGTGATTGGGCTTCAGGATCTGTCTGGGGAGGTAAATGTTGACAGAGATGAGTGTGTGTCATTGGGCTGCAGGGTGCATCGGTCTCCAACAGCTGCTGCCTAGTAGGGTGGCCAGGTGCAAATCCTTGTGCATCATGCACCTACATGCTAATGGCATGCAAATAGGGGCCATAAATAGATGTAAATTATCCCATGTTCATCTTGTATAAACTATTATCTCATTTGCATGCCAGCTTTTGAATATCTGAAATTTGTGCATGGTGCAATGGTACTTCTGCCACTGCTAATTTTATGCTCAACTCTGGCAACTTGTGGTGGCACAAGTTGCAGTGCGACATGTCCAGTGGCTGTGGCTGGGGGTGATAGTCAAAAGAAGTTGGTCCCATAGCACAATTTGATTGAATATTACCTGTGGACACACCGTGTGAAATTATTTGAGAGCAGCGGAGGCTGGCGTTCAGAATTGCACAGTTTTCATATCTGTGCATGCATAAATAAGCAATGAGACATCAGTAGTGATTATTCAATGTTGTGTAAATGTGTGCTTACTGGTGTAATGTGGTATGAGGCACAGCTGAGTACTACATCAGTTACACAGTGATTAAGTGACCATTGATATATACAGTCAGAGTGCCTTATTTGTATTATCATAGCAATATTTTGAAAATAGTATTGAACATTGTTTTGTATGTGCTTAGTCTCTACATATATATCAATAAAGCAATAATGCCCAACAGGGTGTGTGTCATGCTGCGATAACGTCGTGCCTCAGGTGGTTGGGCACGAGGCAGTCCGAGTGTGTCCAACAACTGAGGCGTGACTTTATCCCAAACAACACACACCTAGAGGGTATATTATTACTAATGCAATGTTTCATTGTTATACAGAAAAAAATAATTTTAAAGATGTTTTGTGTGGAAAAATATTTTTTTTTAAGAGCAGATGAAACAATTAAGCAAATGATCAGCATGATCATGCTGATCAACAGAGTTCACAGTAAGGCTGAGACTACACCCGTGATGTTGTACTGATTAACATCACACCTGTGATGTTGTACTGATTAACATCACGGGTCCAACCCAAGACCGACCAATCAGAGCCCAGGATTTTTCTTGTATTGTATAATCAAAGATTGAATACAATAAAGCTCGTGATAGAAATTAGAAAGTAGTATTTTTAACAACTGTTGCTGTCAGTGTTAAAAAATGTTATCTGATTTACAGCTAACATTCAAATGTTTTGTTTTGGATTTATTGTAGAACATTGAGGCGTTCCCCAGCTGCGGCGAGTAGTGCCAGCAGCAAGCGAAGCTGTGGAGGTGGTCAGTCAGACACTGACAGTGTTATTGTGATTGAGTCTGACAGTAAGACTTTATTATTACAAAGTTCCTAGGTTGTTTTAAATAAAGAAATGAGGGTTTCTCATGACACAAGTGTGTGATATTGAAATTGTGGCATTGATACACTAAAGGTATTGTGTTGTGCAAATTAGCTGGACAGCTGTATCTCTAGGCAATATTTGAAATGTGACATGAAATGTGGTATTATCATCATTGCAAGATGCAGTGTGGGCACATTTGTATGTTGTTATGCTGTGATTTGCATGATATTACCATGCAGGTCTGTTGGTCCATGAGAAATTGTGAGTGGTGGCGTAACAGGCTTTAGGCATGGGGGAACAATACTGCGGTGCAGCTTTATGATAGATAAAGGAATGTAACATATCCTGCAACACCCACTCCACCAGGCCTATCTTCAGACAGGGGGTATTACGCTAACTACCAACAAATAGACATTTCAGTCAGTAGAACAGCACGTATATGTTCAGGACAAGGGTTGAGTTTTTAACTTACTGGCTGCAATTGGGCATTTTGCTGCTCTTGAGCTGAAGGGATACATTTAGTAGGTTACGAAACATTATACAATGGCAAGGAAAAATCCTGGACTCTGATTGGTCAGTAATTGGGTTGGACTCGTGATGTTAATCAGTACAATATCACGGGTCTAGTCTCACCCTTACTGTGAACCTGCTGATCAGCATGAGCATGCTGATCATTTGCTTGATTGTTTCGTCTGCTGTTAAAAAACCAAAATATTTTTACACACAAAAACATCTTTAAAATTATTTTTTCCTTTGCATAAGAATGACCCATTGTATAATAGCAATAATGCCCTCCAGGGTGTGTGTTGTTTGGGATAATGTCATGCCTCAGTTGTTGAACACACTCGGACTGCGGCCTCGTGCCCAACCACCTGAGGCGTGACGTTATCTAACCGACACACCCTGTCGAGCATTTGTAATTATGGATGAGATCGGGCATTTCACGGCAGTGTAGCATCAGGGATACGTTTGGGGGGAGCTACAGTGGTGCATGGCGTTTGGTAAACTATCTTGAATATGCACCCAAAATACTTAGAAAAAGGTGTTGACCAACTCTAATGATTGTGCAGTGCCACCATGGCAGAAGATCCTGTACTACCATAACAAACTGGTATTACTACAGATGTGAGTGGAATAATATTCTTCATGAATCTGACAATGTATGGGTGTGCATAGCTGTAGATGTGGTGTTGTGGGGGGGCAGGTATTCTCCTCTGCTAATTTTGTTGGAGGAGTTCAATGTACAATTAAGCAACAATGCCCGACAGTGTGTGTCATGCTGGGATAATGTCACGCCTCGGGTGGTTGCGCACGAGGACGCAGGCCGAGTGTGTCCAACAACTGAGGCATGACGTTATCCTAAACGACACACACCCTGTTGGGCATTATTGCTATTATACAATGGCTCGTAGTTATACAGAAAAAAAAATAATTTTACAGATGTTTTTGTGTGGGAAAATATTTTAGTTTTTTAAGAGCAGATGAAACAATCAACAAATGATCAGCATGATCATGATGATCAACAGGTTCACAGTAAGGCTGAGACTAGACCGTGATGTTGTACTGATTAACATCACGGGTCCTGCTAAGTGACCAATCAGAGTCCAGGATTTTTTCTTGCCATTGTATAATGAGTAATCGATAACAAATTCTAATGTTGTTCTAGTGTTGTAGGTGTGTCGGTGGAATTCAATGGTGTGCTGCTAAATAATCTGGTGCGAATTATGACATGTCTCTAGATTGTATTTAGTTAATATTTATATATGTCATGCCAATGTTTCATTTTTATTATTGTAATAGTTATTAATGTGCATAATAGAATATCTACATGTTTGTTAATGTGTTTTTATACCCCTGTAGGGGTAATATAGTTAATAACACATCCATGCCTGCTACATTCAGCTAGAGGGTCATTGAGTGAACAGTGACATTATCGTTGTGTTTGTGTTTTTTTATTATAACTCACATTTTAAACTATTAAAGGAACAGAGTGTCATATTATTAGGTAGTGCATGTATGTAAATTGAACATACATGTAATGTTTTTAGGATGTTCATGTGTCTCAACCATGCATTATGACAATGTTATAAGTATTGTGATTCATGGTCAGGCACTACTTGTTCTGCACTGCATACAATATATTTGTGAGTAATGTTTTTGAAAATACGTTATTGAAGAAATTGATGTTTTAAAGAAAAACTCTTTGACCTTGATATTTCATCTATTAATGTGATCATTTTTTTTCTTGTTTCCTTTAATAGAGCCCGGGGAAGTTGCTGTTCCGGAGCGTGTGGAGGTGAAGCAGGAAGCAGCGTCATCCTACGTAAGTGAAAATCTGTTGTCGATATTATCTGCATCCTTGAGAAGTACCATAGGATTGTCAACATTCTGTGCTGATCAATGCTCTGTTGAGAATTCACGTTGTAGTCCTACTGTATGATAGGGAGTGCACTGTCTATTGGATACTCACTGCTAATGTAAAATAGTTTGAGGTGTGACCAACAGAGCTTCGTTGCTGAGAGTACCACTTTATTTTGTTTGTTGTGGGTGGTAGATCACTATTTACATAACTTACTTCGTGTGATGTGACCTTATAAGGGTGGGAATGCATTGATCACTGCAGATACCCAACCACCCAAAAACACAAACATGGTGGTAGGATATTGTAGTTACATAAATGTTGTGCACTGCATAAAGTGTACAATAATGCTTAATTTGTTTTCTCAATCTACAAGTTTAAAAGTGTGCCTTATAGTGTTCATGAGCCCTTTTCCCCAGTAAAAGTGAATAGATGTGCAGTGTGATGTCTTCAGCCTTGCCAGCTAATGCTTACCTCTACAATGTAGTGCGATGCTGTTCAGTGCACTGGCATATGTGTATTTTTAAAGGTGATCATGAACTGAGGAATGTCGATAAAACTAATAATACAGGTAATGATGGGACTGTTGCGTTCACCCTATGAATATCGTACGTTTCTAAATAACACTATGGAAGTTGTCTCACCACACTTAGAAAATGGGGTTTTTATTTCCTGGCATCTGATTGTCTAGTACCCTTCCCAGGGGAGTACATTAACTTTCAATACATGCCCAGCAAATAAAAAGTATCAGCCCCAGTACCCTGTCACCCACTCAAGTATCCCTCTGCCCATGCAGGTTGCTCATTTGCTAAAAACATCTAAATAAATTTGAAGTCACTGCCATTTTTTTTCTGTCACTTAGTGAGAGATATTGGCACATTAATGACAAGCTGTCTCAAAAGACACTGCCCCCCACCACACACACACACACACTCTCACTGTTCCTCAACAACTTTTGTCAGGCAAATTCATTCGGTGCAGAAGTGTATTGATTTAGATTTCTTTTAAAGATGTCAGTGTTTAAAACAGCGCTAGGACGTTGTGAGCTCAGCGTACTTTAACACCTTTTCCATATTACAGTTTTATTGTAGCCGTAACTCCACTAGCGATGACTTTAAATTAAGCTACCTCCCCCGATGTCACTTACCCACTTGCCAAGACTGTGCTCCTGCATTTTTAGGATCGTCAACCAGAGCAGCCACTGCTATTCTGACGGCGCCCTCTCAGCATTGATTCTGTTCCTAAATGAGACAGCACTAGCCGAAGATTCACTGCTCCTCGCTCCCTTCTCTATACCTCTGCCCTCCCGCTCTACTGTTTCCTGCTCAGAAGCTTCACTCTACTTTTGTGGGATTAGTTGGCCTGACTGGGAAGCTGTAGCGTCACAGAACGGTAGCATGGAGCAGCTCGGAAATCACGTACAGCCTCTGCTGGTAGAAGGGAAAACGGCGGTCCGGAGCATTCGGACTGGGAATTTGTATTAAGCTCAGCATCAGCAGGGTCGTAGCTGTGCGAGAGGGGCTGGTGCTGTGCTAGTAGTGGACAAGGAACAGACAAATTTATTAAACATATCTTGATCGAAGTCTCTGTAGTCCTGTGTACGGTGGGGGGCGGTTATGTTAACATGACAACGGGCTCCAAAACCACAACTACAGGACTGCGACTAGAACACATGTGGAAGAACTATTTTATTACAAAAGAAATAAAATAAAAACAGTTTTCACATTAAAACATAAAAATATTTTTTCTTTAATAAAAATAGTACCATGGGCCATTTTCTAAGCGCAATAATGCCCTCCAGGATGGGCGGTATTGAGCAATGCCAGACTGGCCAGGAGGTATAAGGCCATCCACCTGCAGCATCGGGTCTCATTACGCCCCTGGCTGGTCCGGTATTCCCAATACTGCCTACACTGTCAGGCATTATTGCTTAATTAAAATGCAGTACTATAACAGGTTGCAGTGGTGCAAATCCCACTACATTATATGGTCCGTGTTTCTGGGTTGGGTGTTATGAAAAGAAGTTGCTGAGTAGTGAAACTGTCCTAAATATTGGCCCACATAGATCATAGTTTCAATGAACAACTATTCTTTAAAACAGTGTTTTTAAAATGTGACTATATGATGGTGTGGCTGTTGTTCAGAATTACTTTTTGGGACATTGTAAGAAGATGACTGTGAGAGTGTATGTGAGTAAAGGTAGTAATATGTCTACTTTAAAACATTTGTTTTTAGATGAACATTATATGCTATCATAGGCGCAAGCCCTTCTGCTGTGCAAAACAGTTGCGCGGGAGGTGTCGGGGTGATATTCAAAGGAGTTGTGGTATTGAGGAAGTACTTTGAATATCACCTCTAGCACATCCACTGTGCATGGCACAGTGTAACTTGCAGCAGCGCAAGTTTCGAAACTGCAGCATTCTACTTGTGGTTGCAAAATGCTGATATTCTAAAGGTAATATGCAAATGTGGTTGTAATTCAGGCAAGGCACGGGGTGGGGACATTCTCATCTGATTATGGCCCTATTTGCATCCCATTAGCATGCAGGTGTGGTGATCACCGAGGACTTGCGCTTGGGTCCTTACCAGGTAGCAGCCATTGGGCAAGGATGCCCCTTGCAGGCTAATTTCAGGCAAAAGAGCATAAATCCCCCCCACTGGCCCGATTGCGGGCATACTGTTAATACCCTCCCCCCCAGTAGCCCAGTTGGGGGCAGCAATGTGTCTCCACGTTCAACACAGACGTGGAGGTCCAGTGGACCAATAACCACAATTGTGCTATTGAGTAATGAAACACCTTCCTACCTCCTGAATACATCCCTGGCAATACCAGTGGACTGATAAGCCCAATTGCAGGCTTGAGTATTGAAACAACACCCCCACCTCCCGATCATATCCTGAAAATCCCAGTTGTGGGATGTAGTTAGCAACCCACCCCAACAAAAGACATGAGTGTTGGGGGGCAGACATTGCTGCCCGTGATTGCCTTGATGAGGGGGTGTAGAGTGCATCTCTCAAGTATACCACATTGCGAGGAATGTAACTCATTTAAATTCACTAAAGCTTCCTGTTGCAGATTGTGAGGATTTGTAACACGTTCAGTGTTAACATTTTTTTTCAAAATTCTATAGTAAATGATGCTAAATATATTAATTTTATAAATTGCAGACTTTATGAACTTAAATGCAAACATTTTAACAGTGTTGTGGGCTTCTAATTGTAAAATTAGATTAAGTGTTCCACAGCGTTTCCTATTCTTTCAACATTTAGAAAGCAATGTAACACATTTTGGGAACAAACAGTTCAGACGTATGAGACAGAGTGTTGAGGGCACGCACAGGTGGCAGCTGCTGTGTTGCATCCTGCAATGCAGCAGCTCACTTGTGGTTGGCCCTGAACTTGATCCTTTTTTTTCTCAAAGTTCTGCAGGCACAGCTTTGGGGTTGCGCCTGCACAACTCTGCTGAGCTTGACTCGATATCTGGCATGGTTTTGCATCGCATCTTATATTAGTGACTTATTTATTTAAAGTACTGATCTGTGCTGAGATCTTGAAACACGGGTCAAAAGCTGTTCGGTTTAAAAGTATCATTAAACTTATGATAGTGTACGCATGAAAAGTATTTTATTATACTGCTACTGTAAAGGTACTTTAATTTCACTGAATACGACTACACATTATAGGCAGACATGGTGAAGTAAACATTCTCACACTTGATGAGGATGTATTTCAACTCTATGGCATAATAGTGTAAATAATGCTAAAGTATGCACATACAGAATAGTTCTGAGTAGTGAAAGAAAATCTAAGAGTAGCACTATAAGCCACAGCTAACTATACATTTTTTATGTTGTGAGCTTATTAGATAATATAGATAGTCAAGTATGACAGAGAGACAAATTAGATACTTAAGCAATTTAGCCCTCCAGGGAGTGGGTACACTGGAGGATTTACCATGGCTGGTGTGATTCGGTCACGAGTCACAGCCAAGTGACTGAGTCACACCAGTGGTGTTAAATCCTCCAGTGCACCCACACCCTGGGAGGATAAATTTTTATTATACAATGCAGAATGTTGTTTTTTTATGTTTTTTTACTGCGTTCTAACTCACTGAGGTCCCTACACTTCAAAAGAGGAGGTCATTTAGCTAAAAAGTTTCTGTGGTGTTTTAGCGAAGCGGCAACGGGACAAACCGTGGCAGTTTTGTTTGAAGTGAATGTGACCGGATTAGCACGGTATAAGGTTGGCTGGCACTTCTTCCAGGGGTACACTGGAGGATTTATCACAGTGGTCATTGTGCCAGCCAACCAATCAGGATGCAGGATTCGGCATATCAGATTTACCACATTGTATAATAAATAGTTTAGCATCATACTTTAAACTATTATCAGTACTTTAAAATGAATGCATTTCTGATATTGTATTAGATAAGAAATATTTGAAGTGAAATATTTTACAGTTGTAATTGTTGAATTTGTGTTATATATTCATCATAACTGTTTTTTTTTTATCTTTGTAGGGCGCCGGCGACTGCGAAGATGCACAGGCCATTGCCGCTGCTACAGATGGCTCACTCATGAGGTTCTCAGTCTGTGGAAGGAGAATGCTGTCATCCTTGAGAGGCTGGACAAAATCCAGTCTCTTGGATACACAGCAACAGACTGTGAACCTGGTCAGCAGGCCAGTCGTAGCAGTGGGTGATGGTGCTGTTGCACATAGCAGTGCTTCACCTCCACGGCTACCATCTGTTCCTGCAGCTTCCCTGGGTGAGACTAGCCACCCTTCATAGAGGTCCAGTATCATCTCCCAAGGGCGCAACAGTTTCCACTTCTTTTTGCGCCTCCACATTGAATCCAGCTTCCAGCCTGGATTGCCTGATGCAGTGCACACACCTCTCACAAGTCTTTGACTGAAGTAAAAGAACATAAAAAATATTTTTATATGTTTTTATTAATATTACACAAAAAGATTTTTTTATTTAATTTATATGTTGTGTATGATGTAATACACACCTTATTTTTTTTTCTGTTGTACGTATATATTCTTTTATAAAAATCTATTTTTGTATGTATAAAAAAAATATTTTTGTTTGTCATTTTTTATATTGAAACTATTTTTATAGTAAAATAAGTAAAACTATACTCTCTTGTGTTTGGTGTCTTATTCATATTCAAGAGATAAAGTGTGACATTCAAGCCACAACATTTTTTGGGCAATTGTCATAACCATATCATCTTAACATTGGGTATATGTGGCAGTATTGTTATCCCTAATATAAAGATAGTTAATAGAAAGGTTCATACAAATTTTCAAGGGTGGAGGAGGCCAGACAGTAAAGAATAGGCCATAGCTGTTCCCAGCCAATATCTCTTATGTAGTCATGTTAGCTTCCTTCATAAAAATTTCTATACAGCTGAGTTTTAAAAAGCATCTTTGATTTAGGACAAATAACTGACCAGGGGACCTCATTCCAAGGGGCCACCAGTCTCTGTGTGACAAATGCCTTCCTTCTATTAGTATTATACTTTATGGGCCAGATATTCAAAAGGGTTGTGACATGTGTAAAAGGGTAGTGCCTGCGCAAGTCAAGACTTGCTCCATTCTGCGATATTCAGCAGGAGGCAGTTCCACCACAGAAAACATGATGAGTACCAGTGCAATGCAAATGAATGCATGAGGAACTGCAGGGGGACCAACCATGCATTAACTGCACAGCCTGACATTCAGCAAGGCTGTGTAGAGTTGTGAAGGCGCAACCTGCAACCTGCGCCTGCACAACTTTCAGGCCAAAAAAATGCTCAAGTCAACAATCACGCACAGGTAAACTGCTGAATTGCATGGCACGACACAGCAGCTGACAGCTGTGGCTGGCCCCCAACCCACTCCATGTCCCGTCGTGCAGCCTAATCGTGGTCAAAAGAGTGACAATTCTCAAACCCTTGTTATAATCAGAGATATTATACCTGTACAACTCCTTGGTTTTGCTTAACTCTATTGCTCAGGTGGCCCACCATAAGTGGTGTGGTGTGGTGTGGGGCATCGGTAGGTAAGGCCATGCAACTACTAAGTGTGGTACGTTGTGTGCAGCTGCAATCAGGGATGTGTACGTTTGGTGTACATGGCCTCAGTTTTGCTGTTGATCTCCACTGAGCATGCAGTACCTGGTCAGGTGGGTGGGGATGTCTCGTAGTACATTTAGACAATTGTTTTTTATTTCTGTCACCTGCTGCTGGATGTCTGTCATTGGTTGTGTTGACTTGGTCCTCCCCCATACTTGAATGTGTGTGTGTGTGTGTGTGTGTGTGTGTGTGTGTGTGGTGCTGGGGGGGTGAATTCGGAGTTAGGGTTTTGAACCCTAACAGCAAATTTCCTCACTTTTGTCGCTGTGGAACAACCTAACTGATGCATTAAGCGGAGTTTTTGCCATGAATATATATATATATATATATATATATATCTATACTGTATATATATATATATATATATTCATGGCAAAAATCTCTATTTAATGCGATTAATCGAGTTGTTCAATGAGCTAAATGAGAAGGTCAATGTTAGGAGTTACTACCCCTTGCCCCGTGCCCATCCTGCTCCCACCAACAGGCATCGGGGTATGTGTTGGGGTCATCAGCCCTAACTCTCACCCCATTCCATGTGTAAGGAAGCTGAGGTGGTGTAGTATAGGAGAATAGGTTGAGAGTTAGGCTTGTTGACCCTAACACACACCGTGATGCCTGTTGGTGAGGGCAGGTGGGCATGGGGGGCAAGGGGCAGTAACCCTAACACCAAATTTCCTCACTTTTGTCACTGTGGAACAACCCTAATTGATGCATTAAACAGAGTTTTTTGCCATGAATTTCCCATCTTTTTGAGAATGTGCAATTTAACTAGTGAATGGAATGTAGTGGTGGGAGTGTGGGACCCTTCGGACCTGCGCTTCCACCATCCTGCCCATGCCTGTGTTACAGCCAAGACAGTAATGGTAACGCTAACAGTAACGGTAACAGTGAGTGAAATGCAAATGCTAATGGTAACTGTTACAGCATTATAAATGTTAATGCAAACACAAGTGGTAACTGTTATGGTAATGCAAATGGAAATGCAAATGCAAGTGGTAATGCAACTGTTATCGCAAACACAAATGGTAACAGTAACAGTGACCCAAATGAAAATGTGAAACTCAACGGTAATGGTAACGTTAATGTAACCACAAACGCTAACAGTCGTAACTGTAATACAAATATAAATAGAAACACAAATGGTAACAGAAACGCAAGTGCAAATCATAACACAAATGGTAAGGGAAATGCAAACGTAAACACAAATGGAAATGATAACATCAAGCTGATGTAAGGCAACAGTAGTGAACAGTCTGTATTTCACTTGGTTTCCGAGATAATGGCACAAAGGCGATGTGATCCAACAGTGCCAAGAACCCTGTATCTCACTTTGTTTCTGAGATATCGGCACAAAGGCGATGTGATCCAACAGTAGCAAAAGTCTGTATTTCATTTCATTTCTGAGATAATGGCATAAAGGTGATCTGAGCCAACAGTAGCGAAAAGTCTGTATCTTGCTTCGTTTCCGAAATAACAGCACAAAGACGATGTGATCCAACAGTAGTAAAAAGTCTGTATCTCGCTTCATTTCTGAGATAACAGCACAAAGGCTGATGTGAATTAAACCACTGAAAGACCTATGTACCACTAGGGCCACCTACACAATAAATTTCAAGCCACTAGCACTATGCATAATGCAATGTGCAAAACATTACCTGCATCATACAGTATCTCCGCAGCAAATTATTTTCCCAACATGTGAACAGCATAATTCACATCTCCAGGACATCTGCTCAGTACCCTCCAAATTTCATGTTAAAAGACCAAACCATTCAAGAGATATTTCATTTTAATTTGAGTGCACCTTTATGAAGTCTTCCACCACAATATGGTGTAACTCGTGGCCGAGAATGCGCTAAAATGCGGACCTGGTGGCTGAAAAATCTGCAACTGCGAGGGGTGCCAGCTTCAAACGGCAATAACTCTGGAACAGAACAACATATTTTCACCAAACAAAACCTGGCATGTTTCTTGAATAATGGGCTTTCAGCTGTTAAGTTTCAGACCAATAAACCACAGAGTGGCTGCACTATGCATCATGCAATCTAGTGCAAAAAAATGGTAAAAACTGTATTTTTTGCACTTCACTGTGCCAAAACTGTATGTACCTGTGAAATAGAAATTAGTAAATAAATAGATGTACCATTCCACTTCATGTATACCAAATCTTATCCAAATCTCTTCAACAGTTGCAGAGCATCATGAGTGTAAAACTGCATCTGAGTGCCGAAAAATACATTTTGTTGCTTCATTCTGCAAAAAACTTATGCAGATGTCAAATGAAAATTGGTAAATGCACTGAAGTACCATAGTAGACCAAGTATTGCAATGTCACACCAATCCATTCAACAGTTGTAAAGTTATAATCACACAAAGAATGTGATGTTTAAGTGCAAACACAAACAGTAGCACCAACGTTGACACAAACGGAAACAATAATGCAAACAGTAACAGAAACACAAGCAGAAACATAAATGCAAATGGTAATGAAAAAGCAAATGTTAATGATGATGGAAGCGCAAATGCAAATGGTAATGCAAGCAGAAACTCAAACGCTAGCAGTAATGGTGATATAAGCATAAACAGTAAGACAAACATTAACGGTGACGTAAAACCAAGTGCAAAAGCAAACACAAATGGTAACGGTACCATGAATGCCAATGCTAATGGTAATGCTAACAGTGATGCAAACGAAAATGCAGACACAAAGAGTTATGTAAACTCAAGCAGAAACACAAAAATGTAAATGGTAATGGTAACATAAACAGAAACGCTAACGATGACAGTTTTGTGGTGCTCTGTAGCTCCACAACCATACATTCTTCTGTAATGAACCTTGGCAGGTCCAGAGATCTATAGTACCAGACCGTGTATTCCAAATTTTAGGCAAATCCGTTGTATGGTTGCAAAGTTATTAATCTGCCAAATTTCAGATTTAACCTTAAATGGGGTACTCAACCCTAACTATAGTGGCACTACCATGCCACTATAATATATATAAATATTTTTATATATATATATATATATATATATATATATACATATATATATATATATATACATATATATATATATATATATATATATATATATATATATACCTCCACTCGCAGTCAAACGTCATAGCACTGGATGGCAAAGCTCAGAGCAAATGACCAGACTGCGGAGCTCCTACTTATTGAACCGATTAACATCTGTAAATAATGGCCCCCATACATATATTGCCATTGAATGTGGCTATCATGTCATGGCAATGATGCAATTGGATGTGTGTCTGGATATAGCCCTTACATTATGAGAAACAGCAGCACACCTATGGGTTGAAAGGGTGGCATATAAGTGCGTACATCATAGCATCATGTGGCCATCATAGCAGCTGAGAGGTTTTGCACCAACCCTGAACTCCAACTCAGCTGTTGTTCACCTCCCTGGTGGTCAGGTGCACAGCCCCAGCCACCATTCCCCAGTTACATGTCTGTACGTTTCCCTCGTGGTCCCCTAAGCAGCATTAGCCCAATCACATGTAGTTCAATGCATAGATCAATTCCACAATACCTGATGATCTAGCAGACCTCCCCACCCTGCAGTGCCTACCACCCCGCTTCAACCCCCCAGTCCTGGAACAGAGCCAGTGACTGGCTCAGCCCACCACTCACCTCCACGGCCAACAACCGACTGAGTTCTGAATGAACACATACTGTATAAAGTATGTGCTCATTCTGAGTTCTGAATGAATGTGTACTGTATACAGTATGTGCTCATTCAGAACTCAGTCAGTGGCTGGTTGCAGATGTGAGCTGTAAGCTGAGCCAGTCGTGGGCTCTGGTCTGTGACTGGGGGGAGAAGGGTATTAGGCACTGCAGGGTGGGGGGTCCACTAGACCACTAGGTATTTGTTAGTGTGTGCATTGTACTAGGGAATTGGGCTGCAGCGGTCCACTGGACCACCAGGGAACATTTTGTCCTTGATATTAGGACAGGGGTGGAGGATGCCATACATGTCTATTGTAAGGCATATTGTGCTCCCAGTGACAGCAATTGGTGTTTGGGGATTGCGTGGGGGGGGGGACTTGGCCACCAGGGATTGGGCATGTGTGTGCCTTGGTTGGAGATCATGCAGGGGGCACTAGAGATGTGTACCGCTTGTGTCACAGGTGTTGGGATCCAGTTGGGGGGGAAGCAACACTACCGGACTTATGTTCTATGCTTTTGGGCATGCTTGGGGAAAGGGAATAGCGCCTCACCAGATTGCCTGACATTACGACGTACCTTTTGGTGGTGGTATTCATGCCATGCTACAGGTCATGCAAAACACTATAGTGCGGTGCTGTACTTTTGAATATGCCAGTGCACCGGCATTCATGGCCCCTTCCTTCACTCCCCTCCTCCACATACATTACAGTAACATTTAGCGTTGGTGCTATCACATGGTGTCGGCACTACTTGGCCTTTTGAATATTGCAATCAGGTGCAAATTTGGTGCTATTCCTGTGCAATGAGTTTGCACCCCATGCAAGACTTTGAATATCTGGCCCCTACTGTTTTTAATTTAAGACACTGTCAGCAAACAGGCAAAACCAACTGAAATCCTTAAAAGTGTAGATGACCTAGAGAACAGGGGGAGAAGAAACAATATAAGAGTAGCAGGCTTACCAGAAGGCATTGAAAAAGATAATATGAGGTGCTTCCCCCAGACCTTGTTTGTTAAACTTCTTAGTCTGAAACATGAACAGCCACTGCTCATAGAAAGAACCCATAGGTCACTTGCTCCCATCCCTAAAATAAATGAACGAGTAAGACCTATTATTATCCATTTCCTGTGTTTTAGTCAAAAACAGGTCATACTCAAAACAGCAAGAGAATTAAAAAAATAGGAAATGCAAAGGGAACAAAATTTACATACAGTACTGTATTTTTCAAGAATTTTAGGCAAAATAGTTAACAAAAGAAGAAAATGTAATCATGCATGTCAGAGCCTACAACAGTTATGCATGAGGTACACTATTTCATCAACTATCTTGAAGTACTGGTCTTTCCTAGAAACAGAGCGGAGCAGACTACCATGAAAGGAAGCATTGATCTGTACTGTACTTGAACAAGCTGTCACCAAATGCAAAACAAATCAGCATGCTTCTCCTTAGCAGTTCTCACAGGATATTGCTCCAGACAGCACACTAGAAAGAAATAAACCTGGTACCACCCTAAGGTCGGGGCCCACTGAGATGAGCAGGATCCTCCTTGAATAAAGAAAAAGAAAGAGATTACTTTTCACACAAAACCAAACCTATCTGAAAAGCAGTTGGTACCCAAGAGGGAGAACAGAACTATTGAAGCGCATTCATCTTTCATATTCAATGATAGGGATGACTGAAGGATGAAACTTATTTCAAGGGAACACAGATGGATCTCTTCTCAATGCCAGCCCCCGCCCCCCAGCCCCCACATACACATGCACCAAAAGAGGAAAGCATTTTATAAATGGATATCTCACAAATGGAGGCAAGAGAATACAACAACAAGGTCTCTACAGCTTGTAATGCTGACTGTCAAGATTTTACATCCTCTCCTGTAAATTGAAGATATGCAGGTGTGAGCATATATTTTCATGTTGTTTCTTTATAACAGTACCCGCTTGAACATCTTTTAACTGAACTTTGGTGGTTTCAATAATTAAGGGCATGAGGATTTTATGTGGAAGATGAATCTGAAGGAGCTCAGTGATGCTGAAATGTTTTGTATTATATTTCAGTTGTGTAGGAGGATTAATTTTTCTCATACTCTGTCTGCTCTTTTAACTTACTTAGACACTTTACGAGAGAAAGGCTATTATGATACTATTGAATAATTAGAAAATCTTTTGTGTCTAGGGGAGATGAGTAAGAAATGTTACAACAATATTAAATATTTATTTTGCCAATTGCTCTATACCCTTGCATGTTGCACTCACTAACAGAGAACATATAATGTCATAGACCTGAACACTGCTTATAGTGTGTCAGTTATTTCACATAGGTAGATGAGGTTGAATGCATGTGTCAGTGGTGTTGAGACTTAGAGAAGTTTATTAATCCATTTAATTACAAGAAGTAATAGGACAGTATATCAGTTCAAGAGTGTGCAAATATTTTCCTACTGTGGTTCAACACTCAATGAAACATAAAAGCTGTGACATCCTGCAGTTTTGCTTTCTTTATCAAAACTCTAAGGGCCCAATATTCAAAACTTGGCCCTTGGGCAAAATTAACAATTCACGGTGGGCAAAATTATCCCAGAACAAATAGCATACTATATTTAAAGGAATAGCCCCAGGGCTAAATCAGTTGAGTATATTGTGCAAACAAAGGTGGGCAAACAGGGCTACAAGTGCAGCACAAAAATAGACTGGCAAACAAGACAGCTCTGAATATAGCAATGATGGCAGCTCTGAATATAGCAACCGGGCAGTACAAACAGCAACAGCAGCAGAGTGCACAGGAGAGCCCTGTGTCTACTGGGGGCGTGTGCAAAGAAGTGTTGCCTAAAATGTGAAAACCTGAGCATACAGCAGTGTACAACATAAACAACAGCAAAAGAACCACCAAAGGCAATGCCAAGAAAAACCATAAAACAATAATAAAAACAAAAATAAAATATAAAAGAGAAACCCCAAAATGTAACAACACTGTGTGGATGTGAACTGTGGAAAAGGTGCAGAGATGGGACAGTGGTGATGTGACCCACAGAAAGGACAAACCATGCCTGTGTGGCAGTATGACCCCAACCAGTGCCCCCTGTGCACAGGGGAGGGGACAAGGATCCCTGACACAGAACTGGGAACAGCACACCACAGGACACACAGCGAGAGGACTCATGGGGATGGATGTCAGTCATGATCACATGGACAAAATCATACACAGGCCCACAGGCCAAGGCCCCCCCCCAACTGCCAGACAATGCCATAGGGGTGCACCCAAGGAACAGGGAACAGGCCATGTCTATAGGCAGACATATGACAGAAGTCTGCTGTCACACACACAGGCCATACAGGGTACACACTGAGAAAAGGCTGTGTCAGCCAACTGGAGGATAAACCTACCACACCCATAACAACCCACTGCCAGATGCGCAGCCACAGACAGTGCAGGGAGAGATGCAGTAAAACCAGCACCACAAGAGGGGACAAAATGGTGAACAAGATCATCAGTAGGTGCAACACAGCACAGAAGTGACACTGACTACAGTTACCCAAGACAGAGACAGGACACAGGAATACAACAAGAAAAATATGTGTTACAGTAGCAGCCACAGACATTGCCAGCTATTTCCCGAAATTTCTGTGCTATTTCCAGAAGTATCTCCTGTTTTCTGCATTTCCACAGTAGGGACTGCAGAGAGAAACTCTTCAGAAATTTCACTAAATATCTAGAAATAGTTGGCAATGTCTGTGGCTACCACTGTATACTAACAATAAACAAACTATGTACAAATTTCAAAAAAAGAAACAACAACAAAAGGGGGGTACAAAGAAGGATAAAAAACAAGGGAAGGGAGGATTAAGGGCGTGCAGCCTGGTTTAGAACAGAGAGCCTCTGGTCCAAAATGTCTGCAGTTCACCTCATCTTGGTAATCAGCAGTGCCTGCTGCTCCAGAATCATGCACTGCTGGCACACAAACCTTCTCAGGAGGTCATCCCTGCCCTTTCCTTCCTCCAGACGTGTGGCACACAGAGGGTTCCTAAGTCGACCTATGGGAGAATGATGCCCATGTAAGATCGGTGCACTGGCACCATGGAGAAATGCAGAACACAGGATGTGGCACCAGAGAAAGACAGCTTGTCCCAGCCACTATGCCTATGTACCCAACAGGGGAACTAGCGCACATGCCACCTGATGTGCCTGTATGCAGCTGCAATAGATTCCATGGTACACATAAGCCCACCCCACACAGCCATGCAGGCCCATAAGGTCGTTGCCACCACCACCACCACAGATGGGACAATGCCCCGTGCATACCCAATGAAGGCATGTCACAGTAAAGCTACACAGCCTCCCTGAGGTAAACCACAGTCTGCCCCACAGCAACAGCAAACAAACTGTAGCAACAAAATGACTGAGACATGCTGCCCAATGGAACAGAAGATAGAGCAAGGGGACATTGTAACACCACAATCAGAAACCTTGGAACCACTGTCCACATGTCAACAGACTGTGGCCTGTAGTGGCTATCCACAGTGTTGCGTAGCAGACTCTGTGCAGGTGTCCCCACAACCCCTTGTACAGCCACAGACACCATTCATGTCACATGTCTCGTGTGGACATGCGACGGACACTGTACCCCAGGGCTATAGCACACCACTGATCCATACATCAGTAGCGATCCCCCCCTTGCCGGGAAGACAATGGGTTGGTGGCCACAGCATGCAGCACTGTCTTGACATGGTGGCACACTGTAGAAGCACAGTGCAAAGTTACCAGTATGCATGTGTGATGCAGATGCTGCACACATGCCCACACCACTGTGATAACAGAATGTCCACAGGTACCATGTCCAGGCCATAGGCATGCCATTTGGTGTATGCATGTTGTGGGCAGACATGCAACCACAGAAACCTGACAATACACCTACCGAACAGCACTCAGTCATGAGCACAACACACCACACCACATGGCTGCCATACAATTTATACAGTGCAAACATGGCCACTGCACATGTATGGGTGATGTGCACCACAGTACACATGAGGAGCTGGCCACAGGCAATAGTACTATACAGCCATGGAATATTAGTGGACACACCATGCACAGCACACATGGAGAACATAGTTGGATAACAGTGCCCCCTACACAGCCCATTGGTGTTGACTGATGTTCTCATGGTGGACTGTAGGCCACAACGCGCATTCCAATGTACAGTGTGCAAAGAGGTAGTCATGCCCCTGTCAAAATGTCATAGACAAAGATGTTTCACAGGGCCACTGAATGGCTAGAATGCAACACCCAGGGTGCAGATGCAGCACAGCAGTACAGTGGAACCAAGGAGGGCATGTTCCCATGTAGGCATGTGCAGTGTGCAGAGTACAACCCATGCATGGCTCGAGCATGTAGGACACACCATGACTCAGCAGTGCAAGACTGTGAGCAGCCATGTGCTGCCACAACACAGGCCCACAGTCTGTGTGGCAGGCTGGGCAGTGTCCAGGTGCACAGCACTACAGGCAGCAGTATGTGTGTGCGATGCCCTCCCCAGCAGCACAGCACCATGGGCACCCCATGGCCATGTGTCACAGGGACCAGTGACATGACACAGGACACATGCACATATGATTGAAACCCTGTATCATATACAGTGCCAAAGATTCCCCAACCAGCAATGCATGTAATACAAGTAGACAACATAGTAGCATACTCACGTGCAGGCATCCTGCTGCCCATCACTGCTGTCCCTCTCCTGCTGGGGTTGATAATAGGGCCTCCGCCTGCGCCCTTGCTGTCCCCTGGTGTTGTGGTCTGCAGACAGAAGGGAATACACCAGTGTCAGTACTAGCATGAATATCAAGAACCCCCCAGCTGTGCAAGGTAACCATTGCACAACTATTGAACAGTGCTATGTGCCCACCCCCACAAGCATATGTCACATGGGACATGTGCACCGTAGGTGCAATGCACATGTGCTACACAACCAGTGATGGACAACACTGATACTTATCACATAATGCCATCAATGTACGTCACATGTATAACCACAGATACAGGCACTGTGGACCCACACATGGGCACCACTCTACCCATAGTATTGAACACAGTGCACTGCATGGGACATACCCAGCAGCATGACAGGCATGCATGCAGTCACCCTTCCTACACAGATGTACCCAGATGTGTAGTGTGTACATGGCTGCCCAAACCCACTGACATGCAAAAGGATAAGCTATGAGAAAGGTGTCCACATACCTGGCACAGACACAGTGCCATCATGGACCATGCATCTGACTCTCTCCAAATACTGTCTCTCCCAGCACTGCAGGTTAATGTAGTGATGCTTGCACTGTTCACCAATGCAGGCAATCCCCATCTGCTGTGACAGGTGGTGCGCCATTGACCCTCACACCTGTCTCTTAGGCCTGACCTCCTCTCGAACCTCCCCAAAGATCTAGCACTCCCTTGCCATGACCAGATGGACTAGGTTGTCTATTTCTGCCTCTCGCCACCTCTGGTCCCTCTGGACCACCGCCTTCACATGCCTTCTGGCTGCCGTGGTCTTCAAATTCAATTCCTGTGGCACCACCCTGTCACCTATGCTGCTCAGAGATGTGAAGGCCACAAAATGAAGTAGGTTTGTACCGTGATATTGGTGTACAGCGCCATGCAAAATAGTATAGAGCTGCACTACCCAGATGTGAACCAGTGGGTGTGCGCGATCCTTATGTGACCTCCACCATGATGACATCATTATACATGCACCCTAGGAGCGGCAGTAAAGACATTTGCCCAGCTCCCAGCAGTGAAAAATATTTGCCCGGCGCAATCGCAATTGCCTGATGCTAAATTTGGCAATATTCAAAGGTGATATGCAAATGAGCTTTCTTAGGCAATCAGGGTGCTATCCACCACATTAGCATCTCATTATGGCCTCAGCTGAGAAATATTTGCCCGACACAATCACAATTTCCCAGTGCTAAATTTTGCAATATTCAAAGGTGGTATGCAAATGAACTTTCTTAGGCAATTAGAATGCAGTCCACCACATTAGCATCTCATTATGGCCTCATTTGCATGCATTACATTGTGTGGATTGCCTGACCGGGCTATTTAAGGTGTGATTCAGCATTATCTGCAGAGCTTACTGGAACTCAGCAGGTCTAATACTTTGCTGACAACACTAGGCCTCAATACGTCCCAGAACATGTCTTCCACAGGTACAGGTAGGTGTCCCTCAGTCATTACCCTGCTATATTGATCTGCAACAATGTGTAAGTTTTGCTACACTTCTTGGGGGCACAGTTAATGTGTGAGAACATCAATGGGATGCAATGTGTAAGGTACTGCAGAATGTTGCAATCACAGATGCAGCAGGACCAGCATGTAGTTGTGTATAGTCATAGTGCTGCATTGTTGTTGTGTTGTAACACAGGCATATCCTGTGACAATGGATATGGATGTGCACATTGTGACACACATATGGATGCCAATGCGCATCCACAGGTACGCATTATGTTAATGGGGGTGCACAATGCACAACACAGAAATACTCTTCACATGGCAGGTTCAGTGGCACCATCATGTGCATATGTACCCCATGCTATGCTGTGCATTGACCAGGACACAGTGTGCACTCTGCCATCCCCACCAGTCCATGCTGCCACCTGCCAGCACACACCTGTTGGCATGCAGACAACACATGGATCCTGGTGCTGCCCTCACAATGCAGCTTGCTGCTTGTATCTATGTTGTGCATAAACACCCTCATGTGGCAACCACTAACAGATGGACATGCAGAGGCCACTGTTGGGCATGGACAGCACGGTGTGTGGGAGGAGACCCTACATCCCTGTGACATATGCCCACAGCCGATGTCATGTTGTGACCCATCTGCTGTGTGTATTGTCTACACACACATGCACATACACTACAGGACAGCCACTGACCACTTTCTCATTACATCTCCAAACAGGTGTCTCTGGTGGAAGGGAGCATCTATGTTGCTACAAGTTCACCAGGGAGGAGCTGAAGGCACTGGCCAATGGGTACAAGTCCAGAAAGCAGGCAATGTATTGCTATAAAAACACAGATGCTGCACTGCGGGACATGTGGGACCAGATAACTGTGGAGGTGAATGCTGTAGGTGGATGGGGCTGCACCATGGATGCTGTCAGGAATGTGTCATGACCTGCAGCATCTGGCTAAAGAGGAAGAGGAAGAGGCAGCATGGCACCATGTGCTGCAAGGCACCTGAGGAGGTCCCCACCTGGCTGTGTTGTCAACACTGATAGATCCTGTTTTGGAGGTGGTGGCATCCACCATCAGGACTTTGGCCATGGCTGATGTGGAGGGTGGTGGCTGTGAGACATGCATGTCTGTTCATGGGTATATGGGGTGCCTGCCTGTGTAGTAGCACACTGCTGCTCTGGCTGTGTGCATTGTGCTGGCATGTGTGTAGAATGGCACTGTCTGCTGGTGTGTACAGTGCACTGCTGGACATGCAGACTGTGACATGGTAACACGGTCATGTTGTACACTGCAGACAGGGACCCTGTGCCTATGCACATATTGTTTCTCTTGGCAATATGTATGCCTTCCGCATGCAATGTTGCATGCTGCCACGTATGTCACTGGGCCCTATACCTCTTACCTCCTTTTGGGTGGTGGTCTTCACGTGTGTGTGGTGTGTTGGGTACATTTGGTGTTGATCGTGTGCATACCTGGGGGATCTACATTCAGATCATAGGTGTGTGTGCACCCTGGCTATGTTGGTGCTTAGGCTATGGTCACCTCTGTTGGGCTCGCACTGGGACTCATACACACCAATGGTGTGGTTTGTATGTGGCGGTACTGGCATAGGACCCCTGTGTACTTTGTGTCACTCTTACTCTGTCCTTCTCTGTCCACAGCACTGACATTGCGACCATAGATTTTCTTCAGGTGTTGGGCCTGCAGCAGAGGAACACACTCACTAAGGAGGATGTTCACCCATCAACATCGGGGTTGCAGAGGCTGCTGGAACAGTTTGCAGAGGAGCTTTACATGGCCACACTGTTTTGGGCTCTGTCAGATGATGAGGAGGATGGGGAAACGTACATCCCCAACGAGAACTACCTTGATGCCCTGTCTGCTGGGGGGGGGGGTTCTCCCTTATGGAACTGTGTGGTCATGTCAGGAGCTGACAGCAGTGGTGACATAGGGTTGTCCTCACAGTCACCCACCAGGCACACATTGCATGTGGGGCTTCCAGTGTTCCTTGTAGGCCATGTCTTCAGTGCCACTACTGCTGCTACCAACATCACTATCTCCAGCCATGCCACATGAGCCATAGGTGGGGCACACACATCTGCAGGCTCACACATCACCTGGCTGACACCACAGGTTTCTGTTGACAACCATCTTGTTGGCCTAGCCAATTCTAGCTGTGACATGTGGAGCACCACTGACAATGAGGCAGTGTGGCACATGGCCACACAAGGTGTGGCCCACTCCCATCCCACTGTTTGCCAACCTACACTCACACCCAATGTCCCAGGTGTTCATCCACCCCAGGTACAGGAGGGCTCTGTAGCCCAGCAACTCCTGAGGTCTGCGGTGGACTATCAGACCATGGCACAGCAGGAGTGGCATTCCTTCCAGAGGGAGGTTAGGCATGAAATCACCAACCACTGGGAGGAACTGCACATGGACTTCATGTGTGCAGACCAGCGAGGGGAGGAGCATCAGGCACAGTTCCTGAATGCTCTCCACTATGTCTTTGATTACCTCAATGGGGCTGTGAGGGAGCTCACAGCCACAGTGTGAGGGGTAGGGATGGTAGGGCAGCATTGCACCACCGGCACAAGCTGATGGCATGCCAGTGGTGTCCCCCGGTGTGTGTCCTCTTCACAAAGTGTCAAGTTGAAGTTGGCCAGCACTGCTGCAACACCATCATCTGTGGGCACTCCATGGACCACTGTGCACCGCATGGCCTCAGCTATACTGAGCCTGAGACATGGCTGGGGTCATCCCCATGGTTTCCCCATCCCACATTCTTTGTCTGCCAGCTCCCCGGTCCACAGTTCTCCCCCCAAGCATGGTTGTGGTAGGGCATTTGTGCAGACCTGTAGTGAGAGGCAGTGCTGATGGTAAGTATGTGCCCCACCATCTTGCACCCTTCCCCACCTGCACCTGTCATGCACTCCTGAGCGTACATTAACACATCCCACCACACCCCTGATCCACATGTGTGTCATCCTTTCTTTTTTTTGTGCATCATATCACCATTGTGTTTTTGTCCACTGTACTATACAGCATGTCAGTACACTATGTGACTTGTGTATGTTGTCCATGTTGTTTTCACTCACCTGCCCATCCATGTCAGGGTTCTGATGATGTTCTGTCTGTGCTCCTGGGACCTCCTGGCCATGCATGGGTCTCACTTTTTGAGTTGCTCTAGTATCCCCTGGACTTCTGGCTCTGGGTCACTGTCTGCATGTACCTCAGGTTCAAGCAGGTATATTCCATGGTTTAGCACCATGTTGTGCAACATACAACAGGCTAGAAATCTACCTTCTTAGGGGTATATTGTAGGGCACCCCAGGAACGTTCCAGGCATCAAAATCTCATTTTAAGCATACCAAAGACATGCTCAATTACATTCTTTGTTGCGATATTTGCCTCATTGTACTGTGTCACCACTCTGACCTGTTTTCAGACCCTACAGTTTGGGTCATCCTGTCTACCTGTACTCCCTCCCAGCTCCCTCTGCCTCCATTGTCTGCTGTAAAGTGGCACTGTCCTACAGTTGAAGTTTTTTTGGTTGTGCCTGATACAGATACTCTCCAACAAGGTGTCCACTGGGTATAATGACAGCCTCAAATGCCTGGCACAACTGGGACTGGTGCCAGATAAATGCATCATGGGCATTGCTGGGATACTGTGCAAAGAAATTGATGATGTGCCCAGTTGCATCACACATCAACTGGCAATTAATGGAGTGGTAGCCCTTCTTGTTGATGAAGGTGTCTCCCACTTCACCAGGTGGTGCAAGAATGGCAACATGGGTACAGTCAATGGCACAGAGTACTACTGATAGGTGCACAACCCAACAGAACTGCTGCATTGTTTTTCTGCTCTCCACTGCCATGTTGGAGAATACAATGAATTCACCAGAATGTGGCAGCAGGAAATCCAGGAACTGGGTCAGGAGGCATGATGTGGCAGACTGTAACACGCTGATGGTCTCTCCAACCGGTGTCTGGAAGGACCCAGTGGATAGAAAGCACATTGCAGTTGTCACTTTTTCCTTAACTGACATGGCATGGCTGCATTTGGTGGTAGACTGCAGCTGCTCATGCAGGAGCTCACATAGCTGCCTCAGCAGGACCCTGTTCAGTCTGTACCAGCCAACAAGGTGGTCATCTGTGAGTGTCTCAAAAGAAACTCAGAGCTCGCACATTCTGTGTGTAGCATTTCTCCACCTTGGCCTATGGAGTGGCCAAGGGTGGGCTTGGTCCCTCTCTTCCTCCTCCATCAAGGCTGCTATCAGGTAGATCATTATGGGGTTGCTGCCGACCACCATGTTACCTGCTGCTGTGTCCACACTCCTCCTCTGTAGTTTGTCCTGTGTTAAGGCAACCTTTTTATATGCAGTAAATAGCACCATGCTAAGTGTTGAGCTAACACACATTGCATGGCACTGTGACACTGAATATACCATTGCACCCATATTCATGTCCTCACACCTCACGTTGCCCCTTGCATACATTATCTTTTAGCACTGGAGTTATCATGTTGCACCGGCGCTATTTGGGCTTTTGAATATTGCAGCCTGGTGCAAATGTGTTGCAATCTCACACAATCAGTTTGTGCTCTGCACAAAGTTTTGAATGTCTGGCACTAAAGCTTGTTGCTCAGCTTGAATGCACAACATAAATGAGACAAATCAACAAACCAGTTATATTAAAAGCATGCTGAAAATAGAAAATAGAGTTAGAACTGACATTGCGACCATAGATCTTCTTCAGGAATTAATTGACATTTTGACCATAGGTATTCCAGAATTATCTAAAAGAGAAAAAAGCAAAATTAGTGGAAAGGTAAATGGAAAAAAGAGATACATATATAAGGAAGGAAAATAGGGGGAGGATCTATGAGAAAACGTGATAACTGGCAAGATACGAATATAATCTGGAAAACAAAAAGGTGATGATGAATACAAAGTGGCATAGTAGCAGTGAATGAGCCAAGGAGTGGTCAAGTGGGGACAAGTTAACAAGTCTTAATATGAAGGCTGAAAGAAGACAGAGATTAAGACATCTGGAGAAAATGAAAATAAATATGCACACATACAATAGCTGGAATGCCCATGTGTGCATTCTCACACAAACACTGGATGGGAATGTGTGCAGGAATACCCACATACACAGATTTACCATGCACACATGCAAGCAAAGACATGATGGGGTGGCAGTAAAAAAGGCAGACTGCAGTGATAAATCATAAGGTGACTGAAAATGTTAGTAGAAAATAAGTCTGTCATTTAAACCAGGGAGCTTCTGGGAGCCTAGTCAGATGACAAGCTTGGTTTCTGTGTTTTTCTTTGGTCAGCATCTTAGAAACCTTACTGAAGGACATGAACAGCAAGATCATTGGCATTATAGTCCTATGTGTTAAAATGGGATACAATAAGTTTGTCAGGTACCAGGTCAATATGTCATATGCTTAATAGTGTACGACACAACTGCTAAACAGAAACAGCGCTGTACATGACAGCAAGAGGGTGCAATACCACAAATGGTTCTGTGAGCAGTACTGCACCCTCTCACTGTCTCAGGCAGAGGATAAGACCTCTGTTGGGACAGATGTCCACTGTTCACTGAGCAGCTGCCGTGGCTCGACAAGATGAGCTACTGGCAGCAAGGGATGGAAGCAGAGTGTTTGGGATCAGGTAATTTTATTTTTTTCACACTTTGGGCAATATTTACTGAACCCTCCCGAGTTAGTAATCTTAATTTGGGAATTCAGGGGGCACAGCCCCCCATAATTGGGGTGTGGGGGCAGAGCCCTCCTCAGAAAAACAGACATGCCACATGCAAGAAGTCACTCTGTATTGGCAGGGTACTTTATGTATGCGGCGTAATGTCTTATGACATTATGACCCTGTGCCAGTTTATCAATGCCTACATTGGCTGCCCTGTAATGTTCTTTGAATTGATAAGCCATGTGTCTGGTAGTTTCTCAGCTGTAGATAGCTGTATACTTCCTGCAAAGAATACACTGTATCACATTGGTGGAAATGAATGAAAACTCCTTGGTAATGTGAATAACAAATGTGAGGCATTGAATTTCAATGACACTAGAAATAAATTTGCAGGTATAATGGTGGGTTCTGTTGCAAACTTTGGTAAATGGTAGGATGGAATTGTTGGGAATATGGAAGCTTCAATGTACCAGAAGATTCCACAGCTTCGGTTGTCTGCAATAGAAGGCAATTGGTGGCCCTGTAAAGAAATCTTATTTATTTATTAGGTTTTAGTAACTAGGTAAGTGCATTAGGCAAATAACCTACCTATTTTCAAGCATGACCCGGGAGAGTACAAATATGACAATGGAGCAGAATTTTACAGAGAACAAAACATGTGAAACAATACACAAATAACAGGACCCCACACAGGGAATGGCAGAACATAGTTACAGTTGAAGTACAGTAAGACACCCACGTAGGAGTGTGTAATCAAAACAATGACAGGTAGTCAATATTAGATTCAATCTGAAGAACAGGAAAGCCCCTAGTGATGATTCTGTGAATAGAAGGGGTCTAGGAATGGAAGGGAAGTACCAGTGGAATGTGTCATACTTGTGTGAGAGTATCCTTCATGTGAGGGTCAAGGTTCAGGGCATATTACTGACCTGAGAGAGGACTCTGTTTACTGTGCTTTCTGTGTATCCCTTGTTGACCAATACACTATAGATTGTTTGAGCCTGCTCAGCAAAATCATCATCTTCACTACATAAGCTGTGAAGTTTGAGAAACTGTGAATATGGTAAACCATTTTTAATTTGTTAGGTACGGAAGGAGCAATAGAGTAGAATGCTGTGTGAGTCCACAGTTTTGTAATGAACTGATGTCTTGAGACCAATGTTCTGCACTGACAAGTTGACACCAAGAAAAGGTAGTGTGGGTGAGGATACTTCAACAGTGTACTGAAGGGAAGTCTGGGCCATGATAAAGTTGTCCAGAAGATATGGAGACATTTACCACCTACAGCGGATAAGAAACAATCTGGTTTCTTTATGACTGCCCCCCCCCCGAACACCCCAAAAAGTATTCTAAAATGGTCTAAAACTAAAGCTCCTTATTATAGTCGAATAACATTTGTAATGTACACAGTTCTGCACTGTACAAACCTTAACCTCACAGGAAGCAAGTGCCCTGAACTAGTGGCTTTGATGGAAGAGGGCCACCTGGATATTGTGGCAGTTACAGAAACATGGTACACACAGAACCATGACTGGGATGTCAACATACCAGGGTACACAATCTACAGGAGGGATAGGGAGGATAAAAGAGGAGGAGCTGAAGCTCTCTACATAAGGGAAGGGATCAAAGCAACAGAACTAAAGGGTAAACAGGGAGGAGAAGAGGCACTGTGGGTCACCCTTGAGACAGGAAATGGCACCACAAGGGATTGTATACAGACCCCCATCTCAGGGGGAGGAAATGGACAAGGAAATGATAGAAGGCATCCTTAGAATTGCAGAAAAGGGGTAAGATATTGTTGATGGGGGACCTAATTATGTCAGATGTTAACTGGAACACCGTTGCTGCAGCCACATACAAGAGCAGGGAAATTCACAATGCCCTACAGGGGGCATGCCTCAGACAGTTAATGTTGCTGGGAGGAAGCAATCTTAGACCTGGTACTCTTAAATGGGGATGGAGAAAGAATCTCGGATTTAGAAGTGGGTAGCTTTCTGGAAGCAAGTGACCACCAAACAGTGTGGTTCACGATTAACACAGCCATAGAATCAAGTCACACAATGGTGTGGTTATTGGAATTTAGGAGGGCTGACTTTGGTAAAATAGGGGAGTGCCTCAGAAAAGCACTAGCAAACAGGCAAGAAGATGGAGTGGAAGAACAATAAGGAAGATCAATGCTGCCATCACAGAGGCAACAAGCTTGTGTGAAGCAAATAAAACAAACTGAAGGAAAAAGACACTATCATTCGTAAAAGAGGTGGTGGGGAAAGCTAGGGAGAAAAAGATAGAATTCAGGAAGTATAAGGAAACACAGAAGAAGCAGGACAGAGAATTGTACCAGTTAAAGCAGAAGGAAGTAGGTAAGGCAGTCAGAATAACAAAGACCCAAACCAAGGCAAAGATAACCAATGCAGTTAAGAAGGGGAATGAGACCTTTTATAGGTACATTGGAGAGCAAAGAAAGACCAGGGGAGGGATAGTGAGGCTTAATACAGGGGAAGGGGGATGAGCAGAGGGAGACAGTGACAAAGCAGAGATACTGAATGAATACTTCTTCTTAGTATTCACAAAAGAAGAAGAGGGGGAGGTGCCTAAACCAAATAATGGAAGCACACTGGATGGGGGGTCAATATCAGCCCATTCACAGAAGAAAGGGTCCTGAAAGAACTTCTAAAACTGAAGGTGGATAAAGCAATGGGGCCCAACAGGATTCACACCAGAATTCTAAAAGAACTAAGAGGAGAACTAGTGGCACCACTGACTATCCTTTTTAACAAATCATGGGAGGATGGTGTGGCATCTGAGGACTGGAGGATTGCAGATGTGATTCCCCTTCATAAAAGTGGGAGCAAGGCAGAGGCAGGAAACTACAGACCTGTTAGTTTGACCTCAGTGGTAGGGAATCACTTCTGAAAGAAAGAATTGTTGAGTACCTAGAGATCACTGGGGCACAGGACCCAAGGCAGCATGGATTCACAGCAGGGAGGTCATGTCAGACAAATCTAATAGATTTTTTTGACTGAGCGACCAAAGTAGTAAACTAGGGAGGGGCTGTGGACATAGCCTACCTAGACTTTAGCAAGGCATTTGACACAGTCCCACACAAAAGAGTAATAAACAAGTTAGCCAGCCTGGGTGTGGGTCCCAGGGTGTTAACCTGGGTAAAAAATTGGATGGACAACAGGAAGAAGAGGATAGTAGTAAACGGAGTCCACTCTTGAGAAAGGGGGGTTACTAGTGGGGTACTGCAGGGTTCAGCACTGGGACCGGTCCTCTTTAATATCTTTATAGGTGACATTGCGGAGGGACTGGAAGGATAAATATGCCTCTTTGCAGAAGACACAAAGATCTGCAACAGGGTTGATACACAAGAGGGGTGGAAAGGACGAGAAGGAACTTGGCATGTATAGAAGGATATTGTAATAGTATTATCGCATCTTCTTCTATATGGCTTTTAATGACTGCACATAAACTGTGACAAGACATTTGCCAGTTCACGAGAGTTTTCTCAGTACACTTGACCCTATTACTTTTAGGAGACGGAAATGCAAAAGGAAATAAAAGAACTCATTGGGACAGATATTCATAGATTAGTGCCTGCATTAACCTGTTTAGTACAGGTTAATGTAGGCACCAACCTGGCTTTGCACTTGGTGGTGCCATATTCAGAGGCCCTGGAGTGCCTGTCAAACCCAACAGCTCCAAGGCACTAAAGTAACAATGCAACTATGCAAATAAAGGGTCTCCTCTTGCAAACCAGTACAGCAGGATAGTCGAAGGTTTGCAGTGGTGTTAAATAGCTGCCCAATCAGCACTGATTACCACTGCTAAAAACACCTCTTACTGTGGTGCTAAGCCCATGCTCCCACTTCCTGAAGGCAAGGCGGCTGTACTGTAGTTATCCACCCTGTTCTCCTGTTCTATCTCTTCCATATATGCCCTAGTGGTTCAATATGTCCCTCCACCCCTGTTTTATTTATTTCATAAATGCTTGTAACCTCCCACCCCCATTTGGTCATCTGAGCTATGTTCATTAATTTCTGGAAATCCAATGTGTCCCCCTTCCCCCACTGCTCATTCAAGTTATGTACATTAATTCTTTGAGGTTCAGTGGGTCCCCCCACCCACTTCCCCAGTATACAATTATATAGAATATCCTGGTTGCCCATTGTCCACCCAGCTGCCCCCCACCCAACCTACCCAGTTACATCCCACCTTCCTGCACTACCCTTACCCTGGGTCCCAACACTTTGACAAACCACACACAGTGACCTGCACAAAAATCCTTTCACCTACAGGGAAGATCACCCTATGAGCTGTCAGTGAGCATGTGTACTGTAGAAACAGCTGTTCTTACAGTACATATGCTCACTGACAGCTCATATGGTGGCAGCCACAAAGGTGAGAGGACGGCTATCCTGGTTGCCATATGTGGCTTCCATAGCGCAGCGCTCTAGGGTAAGGGGTTGTGGGGGGAGGTGGGATGTCAGTTGTTGGTTCGGGTGGGTGCCTGTATGAGGCATTCAACCACAGGACATTATATATCACTGGGGGGAGTGGGTGGTGGTGAGGTGACCCACTGAACCACCAGAAATTAATGTACACAGGTTGGATGAAGTGATCAGGGGTAGGAACATACACTGAACCACCAGGAATCAATGTACATAGCTTGGATAAGCAATCAAGGGTGGTGGGAAACATTGGACCACCAGAGATTAATGTACACATATCTCTGATAAGTGATTAGGTTGTGTGGGGACACACTGGAACACCAGGACATATATGAAATAGATAGAATGGGTGGTCATGGCTTGGTGTCCCACTGGGCCACCAGAAATGACTGTAAAGGGAGAGAAGAAGGGCACCACTAGACACCAATTGGGAATGGACTGGGGAGTTTGGGGAACTGGTAGTCCAGGATGGGGCTGAGTTGTTTGGGGGAGAATTACTTGCAACAATGTCACTGGTATGGGGACAGTGATCAGACAGGGGAGTGACCACTGGACACCAAGGAGGCTATTCTTTTAGTACTCAGACAGGGCATTGGGTGGAGGATAACCACTGGACACCAGAAAATGATTTATTGGCCATCATGCATGGGTGTGTAAGGGGGTGGAACCATTTGACACCAGGGAATGATGTATTGACCATCGGGCATGGGTGAGGGTGGGGGATGGACCACTAAATGCCAAGGAATATGTTAGCATTTGCCAGGACATGGGTGTGGATGGCTGGAGTGACAACTGGACACCAGGGAATATGTTGGTATGCATTGGGTGAGTGACTTGATGGGGGGAGGGACAACTGGACACAACAGACACTGTTTATGAGTATTGGGACTGGCATGGAGGCCCAATGGACTTCCTCTGCCAACCGCTAGGATTGTGCATGAGTAAGTCATTGCCTTTATCAGCGGTATTTGCACCATGCAAGGGGACTGCACAAAATGCCCTTGCATGGCAAAAATACTCTGAATATCAGACTGATGTTCAGGTCCCCACCCCTCCATTTGCATTGCGCCCCCCTTCCTCAGATTGCCTTTGTGCAAACCCTATTTGTGCATCTAAACCAGGCTTTTGAATATAGGAAATCTGCACAATGCCCAGTTTGCCCTGTGAAAACCAAGATTTGTGCCCAGGCAAACTTCTGAGTAACAGAACCCAGATGTTTAATTAATATATGCAGTCATTAAAGAGCAACATTTTGATAGACAAGAGGAAGATAATATTGTAAAAAGTCCTATGAAGTTCAGAGGTCCAAGAAATGTAAGATACAATTTAAGTATCTGGGTGGAGGTGACCTTCTCCAAATATCTCATAGCTAAACAAAAAGTACAGAGCTTAAAAAAACAAGATAGCAAGTCTATATATAAGTAGCTAGAATGTCAAAAGATTAGAGTCACGTATTAAAAGACCGAGAGTGCTGCAGTATTTCATAAGAAATAAAGCAGATATTGCATTTCTACAAGAAACTCTTTTCATAGATACAGAGGTGAAGAAATTTGTGAAGTACTAGGTAGGACAGGAATTCTATAGCAGCCATTCAAGCAACAAGGGAGGGGTTTCTACACTGATAAGGAAAATGGGAATGTCACAGTAAGAAAACAAATAAAATGATTCTGAGGATAGATGGTTCATTTTAGAGTGCTCAGTTATCAGAAACAAAAGTTATTCCCTGTAATGCTTACATACCATCCAGAAACAGCCCTGGTCTTACAGTGCATACTATTCATGCTATTAAGTAAGCTTATGGCATATAGAAATGCAGAAATAATCTTGGGAGGGGAGCTGAACTTAGCTTTACATCCCTGTAAAAACAACAGTAACCCAAAAAAGCCTCTTGTTAGTCTCCCAGTGCTCTTGATTAATCACCAGATGGTTACTGTGATATTAAAGTGTTGTTAAAGTTGCCTCCAATAGACTATAATGGTACTTATCCCTGTGCTCTCCCTGGGATCACATTATAATTTGGCTGAGCGCGGGGGCAGAGTGAGAGCGGAACTAAAGATCGGGAAGTAAATGTAACCTGGTGTATGAAATTTTATGAGCGAAATCATGTCTAAAGTACTGGACATTTATGGGGCAAATATACATAGGCAGCATTTCAATGAGGTAAGACACCAATATATGTGGTGTATAGCTCAATTTATTTATCTTAGTGAGTCTCTTTATGAAGAGTTAATAGTGGTCATGAAAGCAGTTACCACAAAGGATTACCCTGGGGCAAAATGGCATACTAGATGAGTTCTAACAAGTATTTTTTCAGAATTAAGCTCTAGACTCCTTAAAGTTCTCCTAGAAGCAGATAACAATGATCAATAATAGTAATAATACCTAAAAAGTGAAAAGAACCTAGTAAATGATTGAGCTTCAGGCCAGTATCCCTCTCAAATTTTGATTACAATATATAAAAAAAGGAACTCAGTAACAGACTCAGTAACATCATCCCAGAAAGCATAGACCCTGAGGAAGTAGCCTTTATCCAGGCATGCTAGGGCACAGATAATTACCCCTCTGTGCAGACAGTTGGTGAGACCCCATCAGGAGTACTGCATCCAGTTCTGGAGACCCCATCTCTGCAAGGACATAGACAGGATAGAGGCAGTCCAGAGGAGGGCAACTAAAATGGTGCAGGGTCTGCAAGAGAAGACACACAAGAAGAGATTAAAGGAGCTTAATATGTATACCCTTGAGGAAAGGAGGGAGGGGGGACATGATAGAAACTTTTAAGTACCTCAGTGGAATCAATAAAGTCCAACAGGGTAGCATCTTTCAGAAAAAGAGATGTGCAAGAACAAGGGGACACAATTTGAAGATGGGGTGGTGGTTCAGGGGCAATGTGAGGAAGTATTTTTTCACAGACAGGGTGGTGGATGCATGGAACAGCCTTTCTGAGGAGGTTGTAGGGTCTAAAACTGTGGGAGAATTCAAGAATACATGGGACAGACATAAGGCAATTCTTATGGGGGGTAAGAAGAAATAGGCTGTTGGTTAACTAGGTTCTGCAGCTTCTCCTGTAGGTAGGGAAATGGGCAGACTAGGTGGGCCAAGTGGTCCTTATCTGCCATCAAAATCTATGTTTCTATGTCTATGTTTCTATGTTTCTATAAAGGCACAAAGGCTGTTGTGAACCAAACCACTGAAATACACCTATATACCAAAGTCTATGTTTCTATCAGGAGAATACTATCCTTGTTGTGGTCAGCACCAGATAAAAAATTAAATTCTGCCTTAATGTCCTTAGATGCCACAAAATCAGTCAACTCCATTGCATTGAGATATCTGCAGTATTTATTAGATATGTTTGAGTTTTCAGGTAATTTTAAAAATAGGATTCAAACAATCTATCACAAACCAAAAGCCTCAGTTCTCAAAAGTACAGTTAAGTTATAGTCTTCCAAATTAACAAGAAGGATTAGACAAGGTTGCCTCTTGTTACATAGGTTGTTTTCCTTGGTCATAGATCCACTAATGGAAAGCATAGCAGCAATCAGTATGATTGAATGCATCCCAAAATATGCAAAACATTTGTATTTGAGGATAATATCCTATTATCTTTTCAAAATCCTCTCTCTTTTCTGTCTGAACTAATGAACATACTCCGGCAGTTTGAAGACATCTCAGGATTTACATCAAATTGGGAGAAATCAGAAATTCTGCCACAAAATAATTTAATCACAAAAAGAACTACTAGAGAGCAGGAGAGGATTGTTGGGGGAGCAGCAAGGGGACAGAGGAGGCGTCTTCCCAACCAGAACCCCTTCTGACCTGCAATGGGAGTTTCCAAGTCAGCGGTCGATCACAAAGCCATTCCAGATTCATGCCAAATTCAAACTCCAGGGCACCTGAAACAAAGTAAAAAAAAGGAGATCAGCTTGTGGCTATTTAAAGAGCCGGCAAGTGCTCCCTGCAGGAGAGGGTCATTGGGGGAGCAGCAAGGGGAGAGAGAAGGCTTCATTCCAACCCAGGACCCCCCTGACCAGCAATTGGAGTTTTCATCCTCCCACCCCACCCCCCATCAGCCTAATTAACTTTAAGTAACCCTCTGACTGACACACAGGACTGTGCAATCAAAACAGGTTCTGGGGGTGATGTCATAAGGAGCAAAGGAGCAGTGTGAGTGCGGATGGAAAGATCTGCCAAGACTTCCAAGTTTAAATGTTGTTCCAGTAACAGGAAAAAACTTGTACAATTTATAAAGTACTCTTCTATCCTAATAATTTTTAGCTGAGACAGGCAGCAGATCCCTTATGATTTGGTCACTATTTAATAGCTTTTCGGAGACTGCTCCAACAGAATTGAAATAACGTTTACTTTTTGCATCTGCATGAGTTCTGTCCATTAGTCTGTGTATGAGTAATAGGGTTAACCTCAATTGGGGCTCGTATTTGTTAAAAGTGGGGTGACTCATACCTGAATTTTGTGAATGAGTAATAGGGTTAACCTCAACCAGAGTTTGTATTGGTTTATAGCTGGGTGACTCATATCTGAATTTTTCAAAAGGTGGCATCATAAACTATTATTGGATTATCCAGCAAGAAAAGTGGGGAATGTGTTCTTAATATTTAGAAGATAACAATAGAGCAGGAGGTTGTTTTAAAGTTTGATGATGGTAACACTGCATATTGGAACCCAGTAAAAACAAGGAAGGAAATATCACATTCCATTATACCTGTATATTAAAGCTCATTGCGTAGGCATTAGTAAAGGCTTAAAATGCAATTTGAATGGGGATATAGGTGTGGCTGGGAAGGGGGTTGGGGTCAGGGTAGAGTTATGGCAGCTGGGGAATATGGGGGATACAAGACATGGGCAGGGGTCAAGGGGGGAGACAGCTGGATCAAGGAGAATAGTGGGGTGTAATGGATGTGGAGCTGAGGTTTATATGGACATGCTGTGGAGAATGGGGTTTTGTCCAATATGTAGCAGACTGGCACAGCTGGAGGCAGAAGTTGTTAGGTTGAGGTGGGAGAGGGAGAGCAGCAGAATAGGGAATATGGGCAGGGATCACAGCAGGAGGGCTAACAACATGAGGAGAGAGCAGGATTCATTTATATGGGAGGTATATAGGGAACCCTTCAAGGGCAGGAAGTGGTCTGGGTCAGAAAGGGACTAGGGGACAGCAGTTGGGGGGCAGGTCAAGGGGGAGAAGGGGAATATGCAGGAGGAACCAAGGATGGAGAGAAGGCAGGAGGAAACTTGTAAAGTGTATAGCAGCGAAAATATGGGTGGCGTATATTTCAATGGGGTGGAGTTTGACTGATGAATAGGTATACACCTTTAAGATTTCTGAAGGATATAGACAATCAGGAGGAGGAGGATGAGGGAGACAAGTTGAAGAGGAATGGGGAAGAGAGGAGGGGTGGGGAGCTGATATGGGGAAAAGGGTGCTTGCATGGAAGGGGAGATAGGTAGTAGAGGCAAGGTGGGGCTAAAATAACTCTAAGATCTCAGGAGGGGACATGGTTTGGAAAAGACTGGGGGAGGAGATCTGGCAAGGGAAGGAGGAGGACAAGGAGAGAGAGGAAGGAAAGGGGGAGTCTTGGGGGTATGATAAAAAAGATGGATGAGGACAAATTTAAATTTTTAGGAGAAAGGAGGGGGCAATTGGGCTAGGAAATCCAACAGAGGTGATGGAAAGAGTGGCAAGAGGGGGTGATGAGCAAGGGAATACTGATAAGAGGGAGGACAATGCCAAGGGAAGGAAGATAGTGTTAGGTACCCCAGAAGATGGGAGGGACAGAGGTGTATACAGGTGAATTGAGCATGAGAACACTGTAGTGAGGGGGATAAAGCCATGGTGGGGGGAGAAGGGTGCAAACATGGGGAACAGTTAAGTGAGGAATCCATAGACTGCAGGGGGTATGTGGATAGCAGAGTACTTATTCGGGGGTACTTCATAATTAGAGGCATCAAATGAGGGAAGGGGAGAGGGATTGAGAGCTCTATTAGTGTTAAGTGCTTGCCAGGCATGACAACACTTAAGGCAAGGCATTTAGTGTACACCTTAGCCAGAGCACAAGGGGGGGTAACAGTATACAGTGGTACATCTGGGCATGAATGATCTTGAGGAGAACAGTGTGATGGGGTACTATTTAACAGCTTTTTGGAGACTGCTCCAACAGAACAGAAAGGATTTGGCTAGACTCTGTCAGGAGGAGGGGAACTCAGTCTCTTTTTCTGAAGTCCTGCTGGTGTCAAATGCCAGCAAGACTAGAAAGGGGAAAATTGAGGAATGGCTGAGGAGGTGGTGCAAGGAAAAAGGTTTCAGTCTCTTGGAAGAATAGGGTAGGACATGGGATAATGCTTTATGCACCTGACAGACTGCATCTAAGCAAGGTGGGCACAAGGGTCCTAAAGGATAAATTGGATAAATATGTAAGGGAAGATCTGCATTTAAACTGAACAAAGGGTATGAAGCAGGGAACAGCCTAGCTAGCACTCCTCCCCCCCAAAATGGAGCAGGTAGTGCAGTAAGGGATGGCAGGAAGGTAGGGAGTATATGATGGAGAGAACTTTGAGGTCATAATGGTGAAAGAGGGCCTGGACATTGTGACTATAACCGAGACCTGGTGGTCAGAGCATTATACTTGGATGATTGATATACTGGGGTACAGACTTTTTTAGAAAGGACAGGGCTGGGAGATAGCAGGGGGTAGCACTGTACATTAAGGATGACATTAGGACAAAGAAATGGCAGAAGGAAGAAGAGGAGATGGAGGTCCTGTGGGTCACATTGGATAAATGGACTGGAGCTTCATTAAGACTAGGTGTGATTTTTAGACCTCCTACACAGGGAGAGGAAGGGGATAGGCAGATGTTGCAGGCAATTAAATGGAGGGCACTCAAGGGGTAGCTCCTGTTAGTGGGGGACCTCAACTCTCCCCAGTGAGGACTGGGAAATCCCAACTGCAGCATCAGCCAGGAGCAGAGAAATCCTAGACTCACTGCAAGGTGCTTTCATGCAACAGATGGTTAGGAAGCCCACTAGGGAGAATAGCATACTGAATGTGGTCCTCACCAATGGGGATAGTGTGGAAGAAGTTGTGGTGGGAGACAGCCTGGGTACAAGTGACCACACTACAATGAGTTTCAGGGTAAGGAGGGAAAGGGAAACAAATAGGACCAGCATGAAGGTTATGGACTTCAAGAAAAGGACTTTACCAGAATCAGGGAGATATTCATGAAAGAAATGGAGTGAAAGGATAGAATAGGATGAATTATACTAAGGTTCATACTAAGGTAAGTTGCAAGAGCAAGAAGGCAGAAGCCCATGAAGCTCTTATACTAATCCAAAATATAATAGGAAAGGTCATACCCTTTACATATAAGGCCATCCAATCTCTTTTGAAGAAACTTTTAGTTTCACTAATGACAATATTAAGTGGTAGCCTGTTCCATGGACCAACAACTCTAATAGTGAAAAAATATTTACGACTTGACTTCGTAAAAGGTTTTCTAACTAATTGTAAAGGATGTCCCCTGATATTGTGACCACAGTTTTTAAATTCTAGACCAAGTTCACATAATAAATAAGGGTCTTGAATAATATCACACAATAACATGAGATCACCACAAAGTCGACGTGTGGATAAAGGCATGAGATTTAGAATATCTAGTCTACTCTCATAAGGAACTTCATATAGCCCAGAAACTTTTTTAGTGAATTTTCTCTGAACTCTTTCCAATAACAGGCCTTCTGATTTTTTATATGGATTCCAAAGCTGGGAAGCATATTCCAAGTGTGGTCTAACATATGCTCGATATAAAGGCAACAGTACTTCCTGCTTTCTTGATCTAATATTACGCAAAATAAACCATACCACTTTATTGGATTTGTTAATGATGTTATGTACGTAATTATTATATGATAAATTATCTGAGATATTGACACCCAAATCCCTTTCATCTGACGTCGTATCGAGTAGTATGCCATCCAAATAATAAGGGATTTGTAAATTACTTAAACCCAAATGCATTACTTTGCATTTGGAGATGTTCAAGGTCATGCCCCAGTTCTTAACCCATGTTGTAATGTGATCAAAGTCTTTTTGAATAGCATCGGCCTGGTAGTCAGAGGCACATGGGCCACCTATTTTTGCATCATCTGCGTATTAAATAGTGAATGATGAGCAACCTGAAGTAAGGTCAGCAATAAATGCCTGAAACAGGCATGGGCCCAAAACTGAACCCTGTGGCACCCCACTTGTCACTGTACCCCTTGCTGAAATGCTCCCATTGACGGCCACTTGCTGAGAGCGATTATGAAACCAATTAATTATCCAATTAACTAGAAACCTGTTTATTTTTAACTTATGAAGTTTAGTAATTAAAGCCCAATGTGGCATGATGTCGAAAGCCTTACTAAAATCAATGTAAATGATATTGCATGGTACATTTTTATCAAGTAATAAGCTGATTTGTTCATAAAAGCATATTAAATTCGTCAGACAGCTTCTGCCTTTTTTAAAACCATGTTGTTCAACATCGTGGCAGTCCAGAACTGGGAATATTAAATCTTTAATTAAACCCTCTAATAATTTACAAATAGAAGAAGTTAAACTTATTGGCCTATAATTTTCCCAGTTGTTTTTTGGTCTTTTTGTGTATAGGGATGACATAAGCCGCTCTCCAATCCTGTGGAACAAAATTAGTGGCCAAAAGTATTCGAACATCAATTTTAAAAGAACTGTAATTACATCAACTAATAAAAATAATAAATGTCCGGCTATATTGTCTGGACCAGGACTATATTTACCTTTTAGTGTTAGTATTTTATCTCTAATAGTGTTCAATAAAAAATTAACTGGTGAGACATTGGTGGTATCTAGTAAAACATTGTCATCAGTTGGTATAGAAATACCAGAGAAACCTTTACAAAAATTTTCATTAAACAGATCGGCCATTTTTTTTGGCTCATATATCAAAATGTCGTTATCAATTATTGGACCTACTTGACATGTCGGTTTCCTTAAGGAATTGATATAGGAATAAAATTGTTTGCTATTAGATTTATTGGTGCTAGATGCTAAATTTTGCTCCCAATTTGATTTAGCCCTCCTAATCATACTCTTACATTTTCTTTGTATCTGTTTGTAAGAAATCCAATTTGAGGGAGTTTTAGTCTTTTGATATCTAATATATTTCTTGTGTTTTTGTCTAATGCATTTTTTAATGGATTGGTTCATCCATTTGTGAACTTTAATTTTAGTCTTGTTTTTAATTTTGGATGGAATATATAGTTCCTTAAGTTGATAAATGATGTTCTTAAAATTTTCCCAGTAAAGTTCTGGGATAAAACCTGTCGATAAGATGTCCCAATTAATATTTTCAATAATATGTTTCATTGTTCCTAAATCAGCTTTATCATACAAATAAATTTTAGTACAATTGGAGTTATATATATATATATATCAAATCAAATCAAATTTATTTAAAAAGACGCCCAATCCCGAAGGCTCTGGGCGCCGCACAAAACTGTACAGTATGTCATACCGTATACATTTCATTACAATATCATACAAATATAAAATACATAAAAACTTAATCAGCAAATGCCTGCATGAATAAAAAGGTCTTCAGACAACTCTTAAAGGCCTCTATAGTGGGGGCCCCTCTCACTTCAACTGGCAATGAGTTCCAGAAAGCCGGAGCAGCAACTCCAAACGATTGATCCCCTGCTGATTTCAACCTTGCTCTCGGAACTTTGAGGAGGCCCCCACTAGAGGAGCAGAGATCTCGGACAGAGGTGGACGGTACCAGGAGATCAGATAGGTAACCAGGGCCCTGTCCATGTAGGGTCTTATAGGTGAGAAAACCCACCTTGAGCAAAACTCTCCACCTGACAGGCAGCCAGTGCAATTCACGCAATACTGGAGTAATATGACAAAACTTACTCTGCCCGGTCAAAAGCTGGGCAGCAGCATTTTGCAGTAGCTGCAGTCTGTGAAGAGAAGTTCCAGAGACCCTGAGATAGAGGGCATTACAGTAGTCAAGCCTAGAAGTGACTAAGGCATGTACCAGGGTAGGGAGGTCCAGAGCCGGAACAAGGGGCTTAATCCTGGCGATATTTCTAAGATGTAAAAAACAGGAAAGAACAACAGATGATATTTGAGCCTCCATGGACAGGTTCCTGTCAAAGATCACACCAAGATTTCACACCCATGAGGAGGCCATCAATGACACAGCTCCTAGCACAATGTCAGTCTCAGAATCAGAGGCCATCCCATCACGAGCTCTGTTCGACTCCACTACCAGTACCTCAGTCTTGTTGGGGTTCAGTCACAGCCAGCTAGAAGACATCCAGTCATTTATCTCAGCCAGACAGATATTCAGCACATCCACTGCATTTTGTGTCCCTGGGGCAAAGGATAGGTATAGTTGAGTATCATCAGCATAGCAATGAAACCTCAAACCATACCTCCTAATGATCCCCCCCAGGGGCAGCATGTATACTGCGAACAGCATTGGGGCCAATACCAAACCCTGAGGGACTCCACATGAAAGGAGGCAGGGTGCGGATGAGAAATTACCCATCACAACCCGCTGCCTTCTGTTAGTAAGAAATGGCTCAAACCATTTGATGACAATACCAGTGAGTCCACATAACTCCCTCAGGTGGAAAAGCAACACACAATGGTCCACAGTATCAAATGCTGAAGAGAGATCAAGGAGAACAAGAATTGTCTTGTCCCCCCGATCTCTAGTCCTGAGGAGGTCATTTTGCACCCGAACTAATGCAGTTTCAGTGCTATGTCTGGCCCGAAAAGCTGACTGGAAAGGATCATACAACTCATGGGTCATGAGATATTCTCCCAACTGAAGTGATACCACCTTCTCGACAACCTTTCCCAGAAATGGAAGATTGGAGATAGGACAGTAATTTGCCCTAATCTCCGGGTCCAGAGAAGCTTTCTTTAAAAGGGGTCTCACCAGAGCCTCCTTCAAGGCATCTGGAAAGACACCTGACTCAAGGAACACCGGACAATCAGGGCAAACACCGGGCCAACAGTGTCAATGCACCTCATCAAGAAGCGCGTTGGCACGGGATCCAGTTCACAAAAGGTATACTTCAAGTTGGCCACTATCTCAATGACCTCACGATCCTCCACTGGCCTAAACTCCCCCCAGCCATAGAGAGTGCTCTCAGAACACAACTGACGACTACTGACAGCAATGATATTACTGGCTGAAGAAACCTCCCGCCGGATCGCAGACACCCTGTCCGAGAAAAACCGAGCAAATTCCTCACAATATATATATATATATATCAGTCTGTACAATATTAAATGTAATAGTGTTATGATCACTGTTCCCAATTGGCTCACTGACTAAAATGTTTTCTACTACAAGGTCATCATCACAAAGAACCAAGTCTAATATATTATTTCCTCTGGTTGGGAGAAGTACATTCTGCCGAAGTCCCAAATGGGTACATGTATATAGTAACTTGTTCCCTTGACTGGTATTTGCATATAAATTCTGCCAATCAATTGAACCTATGTTAAAGTCTCCAGTGACTACAATTTTACCTATTGCTTTAGCCTGTTCGAATTCAGATAGAATTGCATCTAATATATCAACTGATGAATTCGGAGGATGGTAACAGGAACCCAATATGAGGACCTCAGATGTGGAGAGATTTATCTTAACCAAGATTGTCTCTGTTTGTTTATCATGATTTTTGATATTCTTTGTTATGTCAATAGAATTAAGTTGATTTTTTATAAATAAAGCCACTCCACCACCTTTCCTGTTTTGTCTATTAAGAGTATAGGAAGTGAAGCCAGGTATGGTGGTTTCCCATGACGTTTTATCATCCCCCATGTTTCACTAATTGAAATGATGTCAACATCCCCTTTATTAATTCTACATTTTAATTCATCCAGTTTTTGGGCTAAACATCTAGCATTAAAGCATAAGAAATGTAATTTATGGCATTTCACATTATGGGAATCTATTAAAGGGGGCAGCTAAAAGCCACTGAACTCTGCAAAAAGAAAGTAAGAAAGTACAAAAAAAGAAGGAGGCCACTCTGGTTTACCAGGAAGGTGGCAAGGGCAATTAGGGCAATTAGAGAAAGAAAAAGGGCATTCAGAACATATACAAGGTCCTAGAGGAAGAAGGACAGGGAGACTTACAGAGAGAGGTTGAGGGTGGCAGGGCAGAAGATTAGGAGGGCTAAAGCTGATACAGAAGAGAGAATTACTAGGCAGGCCAAGTGGGGGGATAAAACATTTTTTAGGTATGTGGGGGAGAAGAGGAAGACGAGGCAGAGTATAGTATGGGTGAGAGGGGATGAGGGAGTACAAGTTGATGGGGACTTTGAGAAGGCAGAGGTGCTTAATAGCTACTCTGCTCAGTCTTCCCTATGGAGGAGGAAGGAAGGGGACCTGAGTTAAAAGGGAGGGGAAGGGAAGGCAAAAGGATGGATCCTAGCCTGTTCAGTGAAGACAGGGTAAGAGAGGAACTAGGAAGGTTAGAAACATGGAAACACAGAAATTGCTGGCAGATGGGGACCATGTGATCAATTTAGTCTGCCCGTGGTTTCCTATCTGACCTTCTCTGTACTGTGTGACTGCTTGAGTAGCCCACAATGTCTGTCCCATGCTTTCTTGAATCCAATCATTGTCTTTTCCCCCACCATCCCCTCAGTCAGGCTATTCCAAGGTTTGACCACAAATTCCTTGAAGAAGAACTTCCTCATGTTGGTCCTGAATCTACCTCCTTTAAGGTGACAGTCATGCCCTCTTGTCCTATTAAAATCCTTCACCTGAAAATGGTTTTGCTCCTATACCATGTTTTTTTTCCTTCAGGTATTTAAATGTCTTAATCATATCACCCCCAATTTCTGTGCTGCTCTAGGGAGTATAATTTGAGTTCTCTTAGCCTTGTCTCATACGGTTTTTGATGCAGGCCCTCCACCATATTTGTTGCTCTTCTCTGTACTGTCTCCAGCCTATCTATGTCTCTTTTTAGGTGTGACCTCCAGAACTGGACACAGTATTCCATGTGAGGCCTTACCAGAGACCAGTACAGAGGCATAATCACTCCCCACCTCCTGCTTGTGATGCCTTTCACTATGCATCCCAGGATGCCACTAGCTTTTAGTGCTGCCTTTTTACATTGCTTCCTGACCTTTAGGTCTGAGATGATAATGCCCAGATCATAGACTTCCTGGTTACTGCCAGCTGATCCCCTAACACTGAGTACATTTTCCCTGTGTTACGCTTTCCTAGGTCCATGACCTTGCATTTAGTTGCATTAAATCTCAATTGCTAGTTTTTTGACCACTCTTCCAACTTACAGAGATCCAATTCCATGTGTTGATGCTCCTCTCGTGTGTCAACTCTGTTGCCAATGTTGGTGTCATCTGCAAAAAGGCATACTTTTCCCTCTAGTCCATTGCAATGTTGCTAATGTATATGTTGAAAAGGACTGGCCCTAGGACAGAGCCCTGTGGCACCCCACTGGTAACCTCCCCCTCTTCACACAGTATACCATTAACTAAAACTCTCAGTGTCCTCCCATTCAGCCACTTTCTAACCCAGCATGTTACTTCATCCCCAACTCCTGTGACCTCAAGTTTGTAGACTAGTCTCCAGTGTAGAACATAGTTAAAGGCCTTACTGAAGTCTAGGTATTCCACATCCACTGCCCTCACTGATCTACAGTCTTGGTGACTCAATCAAGGAAATCTACTAGGTTTGTTTGGCGGGACCTTCCTGCTGTGAAACTGTGCTGGTTTGTGTCCAGTTGTGCACTCTCCTCTAGGAAGGCTACTATCCTTTCCTTCAATAGGGATTCAATCAGTTTCCCCACAACTGAGGTGATGCTAACTGGTCAGTAGTTACCAGGTTCCTCCTTGCTCCAGTCCTCAGGAACATCCCCAGTCATCAACGATTTGTTGAAGAGCCTGACCAGGGAGGTCACCAGTTCCCTCCCAAGCTCCGTCAGCACTCTTTGTAATCTTGTTTCAACTTTCATTACAACCAGACTGGGTGGTTGTGGCTATAGCTCCGTGTGGCCTGAAGAAAGGAAAATAGAAAAATGACTCCACATAAACATCTATAAACAATTAAACAGAATTGGTAATTTTTTTCTACAATAAAGCTATTGGTGATTTAAAATATGGCAGGCCCGAACCGTGCACCCCAAACAAGGGTGTTGGCCTTTATTGAAGAAGAAGGGGAGAACTTAACATTTTCTGCTGAAGACTATAGAGAAATGTTTGGACAAATGAGGAAAGCAAAGTTAAAACAGATAGTCTGGAAAACCTTATGAAAAAACAAATTAGAATGCAGATGAATACATTTTCACTTAGTAAATATTGGAGGGATAAGCAGATTCTGAGAGGCTTAAGAATTCAGAAAGTGTCTTCATTTGAGGAAGATGATGAAGAATATATTAATGACTGGGAAGGGATATTTAATAATGCCTCATATGATTTAATGCTGGCCACGATAAGAAAAGCCAATAAAGATTGTGAAAAATTGGAGAATGAAATAAAGACAAAAGAGTGGAAATATTTAAAAATGTACAAAAATCTGATGAAACAGAAACAATTAAAAACATAGAAAACATGCTCAAGTAATTTAAAGAAGAATTTAAAATATACAAAAAAGAAAAACATAAAAAGGACACAAGGGATTATAGGGAATGCACCATCTATAATTGGCATGGCAAAAGAAATATAGGTTTGTAAGCAAAGAAAGAAAACTATTAGAAACTGATCATTTTGAAACTGCTGATGAAAGTTACCAGGAACAAAGTAGAAATGAACAAAAGGAAACAAGATACGAATAGGATTTTCAGGAAGACCCCATCGAAGGCAAGAGCACAGTGCCAGCAAAAAGAGGAGATGGACCAGGAGGGGGGGGCAAGAGGCAGTGGAACACGAGGGAGAGGAAGAGGAAGAGGTCAGAGAGGATGCTATGGGGGCTACTGGGACAGACAGAGCCCCCACAGACCCATGAGGAACAAACAATGGAATTAATTAATCTTACAAACAATACATCATCAAAAGAACAAGAAAATGTACTCAAATGAGGACTCTCCTCCATTCCCACTCAAAAGGTGAATGCCTTCAAGGTTAAAATAGACATACAAAATGTATAGACAATTGCATTTAAAATCTTATTTTTCCAAAACATAGCCACTAGAAATTAATGTCCCAACAGTAACCACAGTCAACAGTATAGTAGAAGTGAATGGTGAAGAAGAAGTTATGGAATGTCACAGGGGAAAAAAAAACTTTTTACAAAAAAAATCAAAGTTTTCCCCTAATATGTCCAGCAATACTGCTATTAATACTTTCAGTAGACTGGTGGATCAAGATATAGAAAAGGTCTGGAAAAGATTTGAGACATTACAAAGCAAACAAAATCTGGATAAAAAAGAGAGAAGCACTAAAGGATATAAAAGATTTGCCCAACATGGTAATTAAAAAGGCAGACAAGGGGGGAGCTGTGGTATTGTAGGGGAAAGACAAGTATGTAATTGAAATGCAAAAACAGCTGCAGATTGAAACATTCAATAGAAAACTTAAGACAGAGCCAACAGAAGAAATAAAAAATAAAATAAAAAAAGAAATAGAGATTGTATCTGAGAAAAAAAATGGATAACAGAAAAAGAAAAGGCATTCTCGACAAATGAACACCCCATGTGACCAACAATTTGCTTATTACCCAAAGTTCATAAAAATAAAGACACTCCACCAGGGAGACCAATTGTCAGTAGCATGAATTCAGTTAAGGAACCTCTTTCAAAATACATAGATTTTTTCCTCAGTCCACTAGCCAAAAAAGAAAAATCATTCATGGCAGATACAAAGGCAGTCCTTAACATCATAAAAGAGATAAAAGTGAAAGTGAAAAAGAATATGATTTTGGTAGCCAGTGATATAAAAAATCTATATAACAACATTCCACATCAAGCAGTCTTGGAAGCAATAAAGAAAAGATTGACAACATGTCCAAACAATGTCATGCCACCCGGCGTGTTCATAATAAAATGGTAGATTTGGTATTAACAAATAATTATTTTTCCTTTGGACAACAATTTTTTTAATCAGTTCCATGGAACTTCAATGGAAACCACCTTTGCCCCATACCTGGCCACACTGTATGTAGGAGAGTGGGACAATGAATATATCTAGAACAAAATAAGTAGCAAATGGCATCAGAATGTGACCTTATGGGTTAAATTTATGGGTGATATATTTATGATATGGGAAGGAATAGAAGAGGATTTAGGAATGTTCCTAACATACATAAATACAAGAGATAATGTAAGATTTGTGTCTTCCCATAGCCCTATGGAGGTACACTTTCTAGACTTGACCATCTATAAGAAAAATGAAAAATTAGAAACAAGACTGTTCAAGAAGGAAACAGATAGAAATACAGTCCTACATTGTGAAAGCCAACATCCAAACCACACAAAGGATAACATCCCCTATGGGCAATTATTATGTATAAAATGTAATTGCAGTGAAGAATTGGAAAGAAAGAATCATCAGAATTGTGTGAAAAGCTACTGCACAGAGGCTACAAACCATGGATTTTGGTAAATGCATTGGAAAAAGTAAATCAAAAGGAAAGAACATAATTACTAAAATCAAATAATGAGGATGAAACATCTGGGGACCAGATCCACTTCTGTACTAATTTTAATGAGGTGTATGGAAGTATAAAAAATATTGTGAAAAAAGCACTGGCATATTTTAAAAGCAGACTTGAGTTTAACCAAGATTGTATAAAAGAGGTCAGTCTTTGCTTACAAAGAAATTCCAGCCTGAAGGATATGTTAGTTAAAACCTTATTCACTGAAGAAAGAAAAAAATTAAACCAGACTGGATGCCAGTGGCACCAGAGGGTAACTACAGGTGTGGAAATTGTGCCCAATGCAGCAGTACAAGAAAAACTAACATTTTCAATCACCCAAGGTCTGGGAAAAATATAAGGTAAAAGGTTTCATAAACTGTTACAGTGAAGGAGTGATATACATGCTTACTTGCCCATGCAGCTTAAAGTATATAGGTCAGACAAAAAGAGTTTTAAAAGCGCGCAGTGGAGAGCATACAACAGCGATAAGAGTGGTGAATATGAAATATGCCATGGTCAAGCTTTATTCAGACACTAACCATGGGTCAGCCACCTCCCTTACACATATTGGCCTGGAGAAATACAATTTCCAGCAAAAGGAGGGAATCTGAAAGATCTTTTGCTCCAGAGGAAAGTCTACTGGATCTATAAACTCCAAACTCTTATACCAAAAGGACTAAATGACAAGACAGGATACACTAGCTCTTTGTAAAACGTTGACTCTCATTCCCTAATTTGCTCGTATATATTGAATAAATCTTTTTATGTGTGTTGCTAATAATAGAGGGGTTATTTATGGTTTTAGCACTTCATATTTGTAAGGGTGAATTGTAAGTTGTAAATAAGGCTTTTAAAACATTTAGCACTTTATAGGACACAACACCTTATTATAGACTTCAACATATTAAGGATGTGCATATTTATTAAATAGGCAAGTAGCATAAGAACAACTAGAAAATGATAAATGTTTAAGTATTTAAAGAAAATGGTCTGTTTAGTAGTATGTATTTAGCGATTTTGGTGAGGGTTCAAAAAGGTTTCTTCTATAATTGTTATTTTTCTATCTGATAGATTTGTAGATAGGTGATAATGGTATTTAGAAATTTAAAAAATTAAGTATTTTTTATGGATTTAGAGCATCACACCTTAAATTAGAAACAAAGCATATAGATTGAATAAAATAAGTTAAGTAAGCCTTTAGAATCTGGGTGTCTAAAGTGAAATATTGAATTTCTTCTGAGTTTAATAATGTAAAAATGGTAGAAAATATTAAAACAAGGCTATAAAATATAACAGCTAGTTGCCTAGCAGCTATATACATATAAAACATGCCAAACCCAGATTAACCAATAGCTCTTAAGAAGGAGCATAAACTCTGAAATGTTAGCATGGCAGGCATGGTTTGCAGCACCAGAGAGAGAGAGAGAGAGAGAAGCAGCTCATAGCAAAATTGCCTAATTGCTAACGCAAATGAGCATTGGAGCACAAATCTTCTTAACAGCTTTTATGTACTCTGAGACATGAAGGTGACTAGCAAGGGAACCAGCCTGACACTACAAATTCAAAAAAGGGCTACAGTATATCACTTCTAAATGATGGATTAGGCAATTGAGCCAAGAAATCAAGAAACAAAATTGAGGGATGAAATAGTCAGCTCAGGAGCAACTGCAACAAATATGATAAAAGTATGAGAATAACTTCTATGTAAAAATGCCATTGACATTGAAATTGATACCATATTTGAGGGGATCTTGAATATGAGAATAATGGTTGATGGAAAAATATATTTATGTGAAAATGGAAGAAAATAAAAAATATTTTGTTTGTACTACAAAGAGGAAATTTAAAAAGTACCCCCCCGAGTAGACAAAATAGGAATGCAGCTTCAAAACTTACCATTTGTGAATACATTTCTTTAGAAGTTAGAGCTGATGGCAATAAATTGCAAGTAGCAGGGGGAAGGTAGAGTTTGGCGGAAGGAGGGTGGGCAGTTCTTTGTTTCCCCTGCTAGGACAGAGAAAGAAAAATAATCAGCACAATCTGTGGTGTTTCTGGGCTAGTTCATCCTGTCTGCCCCTGTACCACCAGTCACAGCAGAGTCAAGCTCCAGTGAGAGAAAAGGTAAGCAGCTGAAGGAGAAAAATAAAGCAAGGAAAAAGGAAATCGGTGGGATAGCATAGGGCCTAAGCATTAGGCGAATGAGGATTATTTAGTGCAGTACTGGTTGTTTATTTATTTATTATTTATTTATTTTTATTTAGTTTTTGTTGACCGGGTAAGTGCACTAGACAAATCCTGCCTATTTTCAGGCACGACCCGGGGAAGGGGGATACAGATGAATGCCAACTGACTTTGAACCAGATTAAGCTGTTGGTGGTATTTTTAGTGAATGAGGGAAATTTGGCCAGGACACTTGGGAAATTCCCCTACTGCATTGCTGGCAGTAGGGGGCTAGCAGCTAATTGAGTCATTGTTGGCCCAGTTCTGGTGGATGATGGTCATAATGGTGCATAGGGAGCTGGTTCCCTGTATGGACGATTTTGAAGTTCTCAACATGGAGACTGGAAATGGCAATTCTGATTCAGGCAATGCAGAAGGAGACACCGTTTTATCGGTGAAACACTTAGAGGCACAAGAAAACCCCAAAAGCGCTGGAGAATATTGTTTATGTGTTGCAGCAGACAAAATTAAATGTCAACTTACCTAACCTCGCTCAAGAACGAGAGCGGGTGAAACAGCTTTTAAATTCTTGCACTTTAAAGCATTCACCTGAGGTTACGGTGCCCGAGACAAGTGCCTTCCAAGAACCGGAGACTCGAACTGGTCCAGCGTTGGCCACGAAACCAGGTGAGGAGGCAAGTACTGTGCATTATGACCCTGATTCGGGAATATTGGCTGGCAGGAAGGGAAATGTTGTTTTTCTGTGCCAAAAGCCAAAATCGGTTGGTCTTTCGGCTGAAATTGTGGATGAAGCGTCACCTGTTGTCATGGAAACCGGAGTCAACAAAGAACTGCAGGTGGTAGAGTCTGACTGCCCTGTGATTTGCACGCGCCAAAGAAAATGCTATCTAAGGATTCAGGGTTTGTGTTCAAACCTCTGCCCACTACTGTTTCTATGCAGTCACAACAGCCTGAGGTAAGCTGTGTTTATCAAACAAACCCTTTAGATCAGGTCGGAGTTTCGGAATTTACCTTTCCAAAGAAAATGGTTGCTCATATTGATACAGTGAGGATTGAGGGACAGGAACAACGAGCGGCTGTTTTTTCAGCCAAGAGACATTTGGAAGTCCCACCAGACAAACAAGTGGTATCGGGGGTAATTAAAACTGACTCTGAGTCTTCTCATGTGCAGAACATTACTACTGACAAACCTTTATCAGATGATAACTGGACCCCTCAAACGGCACTGTGGGAAGCAGGTTGGTCCTTTAATGATGGTTTCTGGCGTCCTTCTCCAGACTGGGACCCTAAATTAAACTTTTCACAAAATGAGCCTTCATGGCGTCCTAACATTTCTGTTTCACCCACTGCCCAAGTTAATATGGCAACAGTTAATGAGTAGCAGGAGCCCCCCCCCCCCAGGAACAAGTACAGCCTTCAGAGGTTTTGATTGACTTGCATACTGAACACCTTCATACTGACAAAAAAAGCAGACTCTAATAAACCATTGTTGTCAGATTTATTTTCTAAAATAAAGAAGGAAGCACCCCCTAGATGTAACGCTGTTAGATTGAGATATAAGGATGGTCTAGAAGTTAGACCGGACAGGCATTATGTGGGGAAATGTTGAAAGATTCTTTGCATTTTTCCCAATGTGAAGTATTTGCTTTTATTAATATATCTGGTGAGGACAATTTTGATATAAGCTTTTGCTCAGCATATGCCCTGGATTTATTCTGGAAGCGTTACAACCAGGTCAAATTCTCACCCTTGTGGACCCCATTTTTGGCAATCCCCCTGACTAAACCATTGGTTAAATTTGTAACAATCATGTTTCGGAATGAAGGTGTACATATTGATGGCATATTATATTGGTTAACCCAGAAATGTGACCATTTACGGTTCAGGAAGGTTACAAAAGTAAAAAAAAGAAAAGAAGAAAAAAAGATAGTTAACTGTCTAACCTTCAGTTCTGGCTTCATTTAATTTTGGTTCTCTGAACGTTCATAGTCTGTTAAACTTTAAAAAAAGACAGGTTGTGTTTAATTATGTGCATGATACTCTACTGGATGTCTGTTTATTACAAGAAATTTGGGTTTACACTATGGACCAAGTCAGGAATTTTCAAAAAGAATGGTGTTGGGGTCCTTCTTATTGGTCCTTCGGACAACAATCAGCCGATGGTCTGGGTTTTCTTTTTGGTTCTTATACATTTTCCTTGATAAAATTCATGGACTTGATCCTGGGAAGGTTAATGATTCTAGATGGGGTCTGGAAGTCTATGATGTGTAGATTTGTAAATGTCTATTGTCCCCAAGTCAAGGCTGAAAAGGTGGCACTAATACAAATGATTAAACCCTTTTTGATCACCTCATTTGCAATTTTTCTTTGCGGTGATTTTAATTGTGAATTGGATCCAAGTGAGAAATTGACAAAAGCATCTAAAACACTGAAAATATATTGCGATACTATGGCTCTTAGATCATTAATACAGTCATCCGGGATGGTTATGGCCAGTGTTAAACAGCAGGGAGGCCCTAAATTTACCTATCAAAAAAACAAATATTCCTCTGTTATTGATTATATTTTTTTATCTCCAAAATTATCCTTTTGTTTTTGTACTATACCAGTGGCTTTTTCAGACCATCTTTTACTTCAACGTAAAATTTCTAGTGATTCACTTCCACATTGGAGAAAATCTAGGTGGAAATTAAGTGCTCCATTATTACAATCCCCTAATGTTCGGCCAAAACTTGTTTTTTTACTGAGGGCAAGGTTGTCTGTCACCTTTTTATATGATGACATCGGTCAATGGTGGTGGGATATGAAAACTGATTTGTGCAACTTTTTTCAGAATCAGGGGAAAATGGTATCAAACTCTAGTTTCCTTCGTTATTTAGCTTTACGACAACAATTATATTACTTACTATCTAAGGCTAATACTTCAAAATTTGATTATCTTCACAGATTCATACACTGAAAAAGGAAATGCTATTGGTGCAATATGACAGGGCAAAAACTGCTACAGTTCTTCAACAATATGGGTTAAAAAAACAGCCGCATGGTGATCCTTTCGAGGCCTTTAAAAAGTGTAGATCTAATACTTCCTTAACTGCATTAGTTATCAAGAGGGTTGTGCGGTGACTGATACGGAAAGTTTGCAGAACACCATAAAAGATTTTTTTTTATCACATGCACCTAAAGTCCCTCCCAGCATAACGGAAATGAAGCATTTCTTGTCTTCCATAAAAATACCTGATTCACCCTTTCGGAAATCTTCATTGTTAAAACCTATAACACGATTAGAAATAGAGGAAGTAATAAAGTCCCAAAAGTTAGGTATTTCTCCAGGACAAGATGGCCTAACGGCGGAGTTTTATAAAACCTTTTCTTCTGAATTCAGCAGGTGTTTGGAATTAGTTTTTAATTTTTTCCTTTCTAGTAAGGTTTTTCCTAGGTGGTTCTCTGCTGGATGGGTCACTTTTCTGTACAAAACGGGGAGGCCAACACATTTGGAGAATCGGAGACCGATCACACTTTTAAACATGGATTATAAGCTTATTACAGGAATTTTGAATAATAGATTGAAACAATTTGCAGTCACAGTGCTTTCCCCTTATCAATTTTGTGGACTACCAGGAAGGAAACTCCAGCAGGCCCATATGATTCTTCGTGATCTTATTGAATATACTAATTCTCAAGGAAAGCAGGGATGCATTGTCTCCATTGACCAAAAAAAAAGCTTTTGACAGGGTGTATCACCCGTTCTTATTTTTGACCTTGAGGTATTATGGAGGACCTACGGTAGTGATTAGTTGGATTGAATCACTTTATGTAGGAGCAATAGTCCACCCGATTGTGAATGGCATATGTGGTGCTGGGTTTCACATGCCTAGTGGGGTTCGTCAAGAATGCCCTCTGAGCCCTCTTTTATATTCCTTTACTATTGATACCGTAATACGATCAGTGACAAACATTCCCAAATGGGAGGGATATTAGGCCGCCCTTGTTTTCTGAGCATTTCATTCAAGCTTATGCAGACAATTTATGTGTATTTTTTTCCAAAGTTGAACATGTCTCAGTTTTTTTAGAATTAATGGCTTATTTTTCTAGGGTGTCTAACTCTAAAATACAAGAACAAAACAGTCAGGGATTATTCGTAGGGAGGGGGGATACAGAGGATAAGACCATTGGAGGAATTGCAATTTCATTAGAGCCTATTAAAATATTGGGCTTATTATACGGGTCACACAATTTACCTGAACTTAACTGGAATACTGCACTACATAGAATTGAGGGGAAGACTGAATTATGGAAAAAGTGGAAATTGTCAAAAATTAAGAGAGTACAGATATTAAAACAATTTGTTCTTCCCTGTTTTTTGTATACTGCAATGGTATTTCCTTTACCCACGAATTTAGAAACCAGAATTTATAGTATATTTTCTCAATTACTATGGGGTAATCAGCTGAATCCAATAAAACGGCAATATACTTATTTGGAAAAAAATAAAGGTGTGCTTGGGATGGTGGACCCGGTGATTTTTTTTCACACTTTGTTCATCTCTCATAATATCCGTTTAGGACTTACTCTTCAAATGACCCCACAAGGGTATTTGCTTAAACAAACTTTGGCACATTACTATTTAGCTTGGCTAAATTTACCTCCAAAACCGATCAAATCGCTGAAACTGCCACACTATTTTTTGTCGGTGGCAAAGAAGCTGTTTAAAAGGGGTATTTCAGTTCAATTGGTTAAGGATAGCACTGGGCCTCAATTGTATAAAAAAGTATTGACATTACTTTATCTGACTGAACCTGCTTTTAAAAATTGTCCCATGACTCAGGTAAAAATTGCTGTTCAAAGATTAAACACTCCTCGGTTACCCTAATATATATGTGGGAATTGGTTTTGCTTCACTTGTATGGTCGAGTGAACATCAGAGGGAATGCAAAACATAAAGTTGTGACTGAAAGATATTGTCCTTACCCGAACTGTATTGTTCAAGAAGAATCGATGGAACATTTTTTATGTTTTTGCTCCTATGCCACATCTTTATGGAAATTTCTGTCATCTAAATGGAACATGTCTTGGTTATTGTATTTAGATTATAATACCTTGATTTTAGGTATTAATTTTCAGTTGAGTGGACATTATGATAGGGAGACATGGCAACTTTTTTGTTGTTGTTTAATTTATTATTTGTGGCAAGCCCGGTTTCAGTGGGTCTTGTATCAAAAAAGGATGTCTTATGAGACTGTTAGTTTATTAATTAAAGGGGCTATGGAAAGGATTTATGTTAAAGACTGTGAAAAATCCACTTCTTGGAAGGTGACCAGCTGGTGGAAGGGATTCCCAATGTTCATCAAATATAAATAGTATGTTTTTCTTGTTTAAAAAAAAAAAATAGGGCTAAATATTTTCTTTTGCTTTCCTTCACAGTTTGTAGGGTTTTGCTGTGCCTTATCACTATGGTGTATCCTGAATTCTTGTTTTGCATCTTTGTTTAGTATGAATTTAATACGTTTTTAATTATTGTTTTGATGTTATTATAATAAAAAATTCCCCTACTCTTTTCGATAAGTGCAATGGGATCTTTAACATCCACTGAACTACCACCAATCCAGGCAGATGGGACCTTGGTTTAACGTCTCATCCAAAAGACAGCACCTCAGAAGTGCAGCTCCCCTCTCATGCTGCACTAGGGTGTCAGTACTGGGATATTAACCCAAGTGCCAGATGTGGGAACTGAACCCACAGCCCTCTGATCTCCCGGCCTCAGAGGCGAGTGTGCTACCTACTGAGCAACTGACACAGCTTGTTACATAGATACATAGATACAGAGACAGTGTCAGCAGATAAGGGCCTATGGCCCACCCAGTCTGCCCATTTAAGTTTGTAAGTTCAGTTTATGTTTTCCAGGAAGTCTGTTGCCCCTTACCCCTGACCTCCAGAATTCCTTTATGTCTATCCCATGCATTCTTAAATCCCGTGATTGTTTCAGCCCTCACCACTTCCTCTGGCAGGGTGTTCCACTTGTCCACCACCCGTTCTGTGAAGAAATTCTTCCTCACGTTTCCTCTGAATCCTCCTCCCTCCAACTTTATCCCATGCCCTCTAGTCCTGGAACATCTTTTTCGTTTAAAAATAGTGCATTCCTGCACCCTGTTCCTCCCTGTAAGATACTTGTATGTCTCTATCATATCCCCTCTCTCCCTCCTCTCCTCCAGGAGTACATGTTCAGTGCCTTCAACCTGTCCTCATAGGACTTGTGATGCAATCCATGCACCATCTTTGTTGCCCTCCTCTGAACCTTCTCTACCCTGTCTATGTCCTTACGTAGGTAAGGTCTCCAGAACTGCACAGTGTACTCCAGGTGCGGCCTCACTAGTGTCTTGTATAGTGGAATTATGACCTCCCTTTTCCTGCTGTTGATGCTCTGCCTATGCATCCCAGCATCCTATTTGCTTTACCTGCTGCCTTGTCACACTGTTTCCTGCCTTGAGGTCATCAGAGATGATAACTCCAAGATCCCTTTCCTGCTTGGTGCATGCTATATCCTCACTCCCCCAACTGATATATTGTGCCAGGGTTTTGTGCCCTATATGCATTATCTTGCACTTCCTTGCATTGAATTTCAACTGCCAAACCCCTGACCATTCTTCAAGTTTCTGCAGGTCCCTTCTCATTCTGTCTACACCCTCTGGTGTGTCTACTCTGTTACAGAGCTTTGTGTAATCAGCGAACAGTGAAATTCTGCCTTCTAGGTCCTGTGCAATGTCACTGATGAAGATATTGAATAGTACCGGTCCCAGCACTGATCCCTGTGGTACCCCACTGGTCACTCTTCCCTCTGTGGAGTGACAGCCATTTACCACCACCCTCTGTGTCCTGCTGCCCAGCCAGTTACCTACCCACCACACTACTGTCCTGCTCACACCCATATTCCCCAGTTTGTGCAATAGTCTTCTATGTGGCACAGTGTCAAAGGCCTTGCTGAAGTCCAGATAGGCCATGTCCACTGCCCTCCTGATCCACCTCCCAGTCACCCAGTCAAAAATTCAATGAAGTTGGTCTGACATGACCTTCCCTGTGAAACCATGCTGCCTTGGGTCTTGTAGTCCATTGACAGCCAGATGTTCCACCAATCTCTCCTTCAGTAGTGCTTCCATGATCTTCCCCACTACCGAGGTGAGGCTGACTGGTCTGTAGTTCCCCGCTTCCTCTTTGTTCCCACTTTTGTATAAGGGGACTACATCTGCTATCCTCCAGTTTTTGGGTACCTCCCCTGTTTCTAGTGATTGGCTAAACAGGATAGCAAGAGGATTATTGCCCCATATCCATGGGAAAGAGCTAGAGGGGTACAAAAGAAAACATCACTTAGGGTTATAAAAGAAAATAATACTTCTGTAACTTTACAAGACATCTCCTGGATGTGCCCAAAATGTTGTTGTCAGTTTGTGCTTCCACGCCATTGAGACCCAACACTGGCATCAAGGGGAAGCCAAGAGACATTCCTGCAGGTCCGTCCCTGTCAGCTCAGTTGTCTGCTACTGTGCATGCCTGAGTTCTGTCATCAGCTGCGAAGGGGAGAAGAGAGTTGTTCCTTCAGTTCTGTCCCCTTCACAAAGCATCGCTCCTTGGAAGGTTTGGATGCAAAAGTAGTTGAAGAGGGAGCACAAGTTCTGATGAACTTATAACACTAGACCCTAGGTAGCCCAAAGTTCAGCTGCAGTTTAGTGAGGTGGGCGCTGGCTATTAAAAGCCAGTAGTCCTTTGTGTGTGTGTGCCATGTGGAAAGTCCCAGTGCTGCTATTGGTTGAGCACTGCCTATGTCACCTCTGTACAATGCCCCCTTTGCCGCAAGTTTGCGGTCGCTCATTCCTTGTTTCCCCTGCTAGGACAGGGAAAGAAAAACAATCAGCCAACTCTGTGGTGTTGCCGGGCTAGTTCATCCTGTCTGCCCCTGTACTTCCAGTCAGAGGAGAGTCGCGCTCCAGTCAGAGAAGAGGTAAGCAGCTGAAGAAGAAAAATAAAACAGGGAAAAAGGAAAGCAGCGGGATAGCTTAGGCTAATGAGGATTATTTAGTGCAGCACTGGTTGTTGCAACTAACCTGTGGGAGAGAGCTAGAGGGGTACAAAAGAAATAGCACTTAGGGTTATAAAAGAAAATAACACTTTTGTAATTTTACCAGACAGCTTCTGGATGCACCCAAAATGCTGCTGTTTGTTATGGAGCTGCGGTCAGTCTGTACTTCCGCATCAGTGCATGCCCAGAGACCCGACACTGGCTTCAAGGGGGAGCCGAGAGAAGTTCTTGTGGTTGTGTCCCCTGTCAGTTCAGTTGTTCGCTACTGTGCACACCCCGAGTCCCATCAGTGGCTGTAAGGGGGAGCCGAGAGTTGTTCCTGCAGTTCGGTCCCTCTCACAAAGCACTGATCCTTGGAAGGTCTGGATGCAAATGCAGCTGAAGGGGGAGAGCAAGTCCTGATGAACTTACAGCACCGGCTTCTAGGTAGCCCGAAGTTCAGCTGCCAGGTTAAAGGTAGACAAGGCAATGGGGCCAGATGGCTTCCATTCTAGGGTACTCCGGGAACTAAGGGAGGTGCTGCCAGCACCTCTAGCATACCTGTTGGACACAGGGTGGGTGCCAAGAGACTGGAAGAAGGCAGATGTGGTGCCACTACATAAGGGGGGGGCAGCAAGGAGGAGGCAGAGAATTATCACCCGGTCAGCCTCACCTCAGTGGTGGGAAGGTGTTGGAGGTACTAATAAAGGACAGGGTGGCAGACTACCTTGTGGACAGTCGTCTGCAGGATGACAAGCAGCATGGTTTCACAAATGGAAGGTCATGCCAGAAGAACCTAATTGAGGTTTTCGACTGGGTGACAAAAGTAGTTGATCAGGGAGGGGGCAGTGGACGTGGCCTATCTGGACTTCAGAAAGGCCTTCAACACTGTCTCTCACAGAAGCCTGGTAAATACGTTGGAAAGCTTAGGGGTGGGACTGAAAATAACTAGGTGAGTGGAAAACTGGTTAAAGGATGGAAGCCAGAGGGTGGTTGTTAATGGGGTGTATTCCAGGGAGAATGGGGTAAGGAGCAGAGTGCCCCAGGGGTCAGTACTGGGATCCATCCTTTTCAATATCTATATCAGTGATGTAGTAGAGAGACGGGAGGAGAAGGTGTGCCTATTTGCAGATGATACGAAGATCTGCAGTAGGGTGGACACCACGGGGGGGGGACCTGAGGATTCTGGAAGGGTGGTCAGAAACTTGGCAGCTGAAATTCAATGCCAAAAATTGTATAGTAATGCACATGGGGCATAAAAACCTCCAAGCTGCTTACACACTTTGAGGGGGAGGTTAATTAAGTCAACTGAGCAGGAGAGGGATTTGGGAATTATAATATCAAACAACTTTAATGTGAGTAAACCAATGCAGCAAGGCAGTGGGCAAGGCAAATAGAATTCTGACTATACTGACAATAGGGAGGGGCATAACAAGCAGAAGGAGGGAGGTGTTGATGCCTTTTTTATAAAACCATGGTGAGATCTCATCTGGAGTATGGGGTCCAGTTCTGGAGACCTCACCTATACAAGGACATAGATGGGATTGAAATTGTTCTGAGAAGGGCAACCAAGATGGTGCATGGTTGCATTGGAAGCCCTATGAAGAGAGGTGCAGGGAACTGGAACTGTACCCATTGGAGACTAGATGGGAAAGGGGGAAATGGTAGAAACATTTAAGTACATTAAGGGGATTAATAAAGTGAGGGAGGGGAGCTTATTTACAAGGAAACTGGGTGCTTAAACTAGAGATCATTGTCTAAGATTGGAGGGAGGAAGATTTAAGGGCAATGCGAGGGGGTGTTACTTCACAGAGAGGGTGGTGGTGGAATCCTGGAACCAACTACCTGAGGAGGTGGTGAGGGCCAAAATGGTGGAGAGATTCAAGAGGGCATGGGATAGGCATAAGGGGTTGACCGTTAAGGGGCAGACTCAATGGGCCAGAGAGGTTCTTTTCTGCTATCAGATTTCTATGATTCTATGATACTAAAAATATACTCTCAATTTGCCTTTCAAGTAAAAAAAAAAGAATTAGCGTATTACTACAAAAAGTAACGATATATTTAAATCTAGCATCACCCCACTAATCAGAAAGTTGGAAAAAGAATTAACTAGCTGGACTAAGATTAACCTTTCTGTGTGAGGGAAGATTAATGCCATTGGCATTATCTTGGTACCAGAAATTTTTAGGTACTGTATTGAATAGTCTACTGGTTAAAACAGACAACACATGGTTTATGAAAATAAATAAAATACTTAAAAGATGTATATGGGATAATAAGCACAGAAATCTCATTCTGAACAAAGAAATGGGGTGGTGTGTGTGTGTGGGGGGGGTCATACATCCAAATTTCAAATTCTATCAAGCCTTTGTAGCCAGCATGCTAGGAACCTTCCACAGAAAAGCCTAGTTCCCCCCCTCCACTATGGGTTAAATATGAACATGCTTTATTCTCTCACAACCTAATATCAGACTTTTTATTTATTTCCTTACGAACCAATCTGCAGTCACATCAAACTATCTCACAAGTGCTTAACTCCTGTAAAAAAACTGAAAAAAAACTACTAAAATAAAATTCCCTACCATATAACTGGATACTAGTATAGAATAACCCAACATTTACCTTTGAAGTAAATAAAGTAAAAAAATGCAAGTGGAAAAGAAAAGGCATTTGACCCCTTAAAGATGTTATACAAGCCCCATTAAAAAAACATAAAAATATTTGAAAAATTGAAAAATAAGTTTCATTTGGATAGAACCAAATTCCACGTATGCTTGCCAAGTCTTATATGCTATCCTACTGTACAAAGAAACCTCTGCTTAAGAGCGGAAAAAGCTAATCAATATATGTGTCGTTAAAGGAAGGGTGGGAAGACTCTACACGATCATTTATTTATTAATTTAGTTTTTGTTTACTGGGTAAGTGCATTAGACAAAAACTTTGCCTATCTTTGGGCACGACCAGGGAGAAATACAAACAGAAGAAAAGTCAAATTGCATCTGACAACAACAGAAAAACATTACATTCACAGCAAGGCAGGGCTATTTAAATATTGACAGAGGTTACAGGGATTAAAGCAGTGCAAAACATCAAACAACAGACATCATCAGATAATTATAGAACAGAGAGGCAGTCAGGTAATTAAACTCTCGCGTTTGTTGAAGAGAGACATATTGGTCCCTATGCACAAATAAGAGAGACATATTGGTCTCTATGCACAAAAATGTGCACAAAGTACGTGGAAATGCATGTGCACACCATGCAGGACAGTGGAACAGTGCAGCATGCACAACAGGAACCACACACCATGCAGACCCTGGGGGTGGCACCAAGGATGGTGAGGAGCAGATCACGTAGGCCTACCAGGCGGGCCCAGGATACGCGAGCCCGCCCCTTGACCCTGCCAAATATGGGCATGGATCCTGCCCCACTCACAAATGCAGAAGTGAATGCAGCTGGACAGGGAAGAGCAGACACAATGGCAAAACCAGGGAGCACTGCAGAGAGCGTTATGCACACTCCAGCACCGGCCAAAAGCATGCACAAGGAGACAGAACAGGCACCCAGTGGGGGCCGTGGTGGCAGCAGGGCCCAATCACACTCCTCAAACATTACTGGGGCACAGGTGATAGCCATGGTGAGTGAGATCAGTGCCCACCATGGCAAACTGTACCAGGTGCAGTCCGTGTCAGGCCCCACTGAGGTGAAAGCACAGCTATGGCTAGAGATCCAGGCCACCATGAATGCTGCTGGACTGGAGCCCTGGACCCTGTCAGCAATAAAACACAAGTGGCGTGACCTCAGGACCATCATGAAGCAGAGGGAAGTGGAGGGGACACACAACCAGAGAGGCATAAGCAGTGGCTTTCCCAACCCGGACAGCCAGCTGACCCCCGTGGAGCACATGGTGGCAGACATGCTCACTACCATAAGCATCCACGGGGAGACTGATGGGGTGGACACACTGACTGGTAATTGGCACACATACCACACATAACCCACACTGTTGCATGGTTGACAGTGGACCTAATGGTACTGCTTTGTCCCAACAGACCCCGCCAGGGAAGTATGAACCACGGCCAGTGCAGCAGCAGCAGGCCTGGCACAGACATCAGGAGAGGCATGACAGGATATTGTATGAGAGGAGAATATCACAGCTGGGTACCTGGGATATGCAGCCAGGGGACACATGGCACAGCACTAATGCCTACCCATTGCATCCTGACAGGGCCCACAACCAGGCAGTGAAGGAGCCGCTGCAGGATTCAACCAAGAAGTGATTCATTGGTGGAGAGTCCAATGAGGGGGACACAGTGCTCACTGGGAGGATGGAGGACGATGACCAGAGCACCTGCACGGGCCAGTGCATGGAACTAGCTGTACAGTGCACACAGGGTCAGGACGGTCGCAGCCCCCTGTCCACGCAGCTCCCTTTTATGCTGGCCAGTGGAGGGGTTGGACACCCCCCACAGCACGCAACCACTGACAGCGGTGACAAGGGGCTGTCAAGTAGACTGACCAGGCATGTACAACAGGGGTGCAGCAATGCTGTCATGGATACCTAGTACAATGAGCTCTTCCAGCTCAAGCGCAACAGATTGGAGATGCAGCAACAGCACACAGAGGCGCTTGTGAAGCTAACAGGAATGGTGCATGCCATGGGATGTGACGTGTCCCACATGGCCAACACCCAGTAACGGACACTGGTTCTGATGACCAGGTGGGCAGGACCCCCATGGTGTGCTGGCACTGTTTTGGTGGGCATCCCAGATGCACACACCCCAAGGGACCACAACAGCAGCATGGAGGGCCGTGGTGGGCCATCGTTGTGTGAGGATGGCATCACTGTGGCCACCGAAGATGCGCCCGACATGGGAGGCGACGGCATGACATGTGACGGCATGGTGGGCAATGATACACCAGGGCTGGGCATGGTGGGCACACAGCATGAGGCCATGCACCAGAGGGATATGGTTCACAGATGGGTCGGATGGCCAGGGGATCATGGGTGCCATGGTGGTACAGGGCAGCAGGTGCCATGGGTGCGGCAGAAGGGGCCTTGGGATGGCACAATGTCATGAGACATAGTCCACTTCCAGACAACAGGCCTCACCCTATGGGTCACCTGTCCAATGAGGCACACAGGGCACACACACGCACAGGGGTGGCAGCAGAGGCAGACGCACGTACATGGGTGGTGGTTGTATGGCAGCACACATGGCATGGTATCAAGGGCTAATGACCGCAGCAATGGACATGACAGCACAGCACCACCACAAATGATCCCCTGTTGGACTGGCTACCTTGCCATGGTACAGGGGCTTCACACAGTGGCCCATGTGCAATGTCACAAAACACCAGCCACGGGCCCGTGGGTGTGGGAATGCAGCACACCATGCCATCACCGGCACTTGGTGCCCTCAGTCCAGTGTCATCACTGGGTGCACTCATGGCATTGCATGGTGACCCACATGAATGGGTGCACTGCTGACCACTGCACACCATCACAGGTCCCCCTACTCTCACCACTGCATGGTCCCTGGACCCTGGCAAGAAGGGCACCTGGTGCTGCTACCACTGGAATGAGCGATGCATGAGTGCGGCATGTGCTGCCTGCCTCACAGCTGTCTCCTGTCTGGGGCACTGCCCCTCCACCACGTGATCTATGCGGTTCATCAGGTGTTGGTACTCTGGCATCGGCAGCCCATGGCACATGGCCATGTTGTGCAACATCACACAGATGTTAAACATATGGCAGGCACATCCTGGCACCAGCATGATGGTCCCCTATGTGTGTCCAGACACTGAAACAGCATTTTCAGGATGCCAATGCTTCTCTCCACAGTGGCCCTCATCGGCCTGTTTGCTGTGTTGTATGTCTCCTCAGCAGCTGATGCCGGGGCCAGGACTGGTGTCATCAGACAGGGTCATATAGGATATCCGCTGTCGCCTGTGGGGATATGCATAGGTGTCTATCATTGTCCTAGACAAACCCCCCCGCCACCATACCTACCCAACAGCCACCAGTCAAGCTGTCTATCATGAAGCATGGTGCCCAGACCAGAGACTTTCAGGATGACTGTGTAATGGCAGGAGTCAGGGAATTTAGCAGAGACATGGGTGAACATGCTGGTGGCATTGCACACCACCTGGCAATTTACACTGTGGAACCCCTTAACATTCTAATATGCCTTCTCACTGATGGAGGGCATAAGGATGGCGATGTGTGTGCCATCCATTGCACCCACTAAGTTGGGCATCCCATGTAGGGTGTAGAATGCCTGCATGGTGGCATGGAACTCCACATCGGTCGATGGCAGTTTGATGTGGGTCCTTGTATGGTCTACGAGTGCATCTGTCACCTGTGCCAATGCTAGTGACAAAGATAACTGATTCATCCACATGGCATCACCCTCAATGCACTGGAAGGACCCAACATATAATAGGCCAGGGCACACATTGCTTTGGTCTCCACGGTCATGGCCATGGAGAGGTGTGTCATCAAAGTCACTCAGCCACGGACCATGTCACAGAGCTGTGTGATCATGGCCCACAGAGGATGGAAGCACTCCATGCAGTGCATGTCCTGGAGTGCATTGCCATCCAGATGTGTCCTGAAGAAGCATTCCCATGGATGCCCACACCTGTCCCTGGCATACACTGCATTGTCCAGGTAATAATTCATTAAGAGTCCAAGCACATCACCCCGTCGCCCAGCACACCCTCTGACAAAGCAGCATCATGGTTTCAGGATATCATCCCCAGTGTGTTACGAGCATTCAGCCTACGGGGGAGTAACCTGTGTCACGTGTGGCATTCACTGCCATGTGCTGTGCACTCTGAGGTATGCGGTGGATGCATGCACTGCCATGTCATGTCAGCAATGGGCAGCCTGATTGTGGCAGCAGTGTTTGTGTGTCACTCAAAGACTACTGTGTTAGGCAGCATAATGGAGAAACACACAGGCAACAACTTGTATGTCATGGCTGTACATAGACAGAGATTGCCTTTCTGCACATACATGTCCCATTAATGTACACAGGCACTGCTGTCAGTAATCTGTCCTACACCCAGTACACACACCACACCTCAGCGAATGCAGAGTTGCGCCACTCCCTGCACCCACCACGGTTGATGCATGGGTCGCATGACACACACACACCTCCATGGTGGGGGGGACCCTGTGGCATGGCATGTGGCAATTGCAGGTGCAAGATGTAGGTCAGGATGGGCATGCCATTGTTGCCTGCCTGTGCCAGGGGCACCTCAGCGTGATATGCATGCATGCCTCCTTAAGGGGGCATGTCATGCCACACATGCCTGATCACCTAGCATGGGTGAGCTGCATGTGCGGGCATGCATGGCCCCTGCACAGTCCATCATGCATCTCAGGCTGTGACAGGCAGACATGATGTAGACATCGAGCTTTGAAGTTGGAGATCAGTTCCTGTGGAACCTGTGGAGGGTCCCAGATGTGACTATAGTGATTCAGGGGTTATGGCACCCTGTGTTAGGTAAAAGGGGCATGACTGGGTGAGTACCCATCTGTGTGAATACAGTATGTGTCTGTAAGGCACAGGCTGTGTTCCATGCACCGAGGACTAACCCAGCTGTTTTCACAGTATCCCTCCTTCCCCATACCCATGTAGGACGAGACGGGCATGCTGACATCCATCAAACTGACTAGGGTGGAGCAGCGGGATTGAGCTTCCATGATGGTGGTCCACCAAAGGGGCCTGTATAGGAGACGATGGAGGCTACCATTGCCATGTTACTTCTGGCGGACAGTCATGGACTGCATCATCCACTATGAGGGGGGAGATGGGCAATGTAGACCTGAGGCCCATCTGGAGGGTGATGGTGCCCTCATGGGTAAGTAGTAGTAGTGCACTGTTGCTCAGATAACAGAATAGGATAGCCTGGTTTATCTGAAGCTCACTTCCAATGGGTGGATACACGCCATGTGCAGGTCACTGATGTGGGCGGGGTCTGGGGATAGCACAGGCTGTCCTGCATCTGTCCATGTTGCTGCTGCATGCATGGACTGGCTGTTGGTCCCATGAGTGTTGTGGTCACAGCAACGTATGTGGGTTTGTATGGGTAGTGGTCATGGCGGGCAGTCGGCATTGGAACAAGGCCATATTGACCACCATCTCCCTGCTGGATGGGGGGGACTGTGGACACTGCACCACCTTGTGCCACTAAGCCCATGCATGGCCAGCTGTGGGCAACACCTTGCCATGTAGCCCACATGGTCTTGACTGTGTCCTGTGTGTGCTGCATGCAGATTCTGCAGCCATGTGCACAGCCATTGCACTCTGTCTGCACGGCACACCCATGTGGATGGGGGGGCTGGTCACTGCCATTGCACAACATGGTGGGGCACAGTCCAGCACACCACATGGCCATACCCTGGCTGGCACAGGCATCTGACATGGCTGTGGGCATGTTCCACTGTGGTGTGTACACCACAGGCCATGGCAGCATCCCACTACTGGCAGCAGACTACCTGCCACTGGTGTCCACCATGTGTGCCTGGCATGTGCCCTCACTCTGGGGATCATGTAGGCCACTTATGGCATGCCGTTGGGGTGGCTGTGCCACCAAAGGGGAAGGTGCACACTGGTGGATGGGGGTATTGTGGGGCTGCATGCCCTGGGGCACAGCCTCAACCATTGGCCATAATGCCAGGGGCAACATACACTATTGTTCTGTTTGACTATAGCCATTGCTGTCCACATGGGGCCATGTGGGGTGGTGTGGCAATCATTGTGTCCCCCTGCTGATGCCGGTGTGCGGTGGTGTCACACACTGGGAGGGGGCCCATGGCATGCACATGCCATGCATTGTGCTGGGCCCTGTGTGTGATGTGCCTGCACTGGGCACTGTGTCATTACTGTTATCTTTCTCACCACAGAGGTACCACCAACTTGTATGTTGGATCATGTTGCTGCTGGTCCCATGGCCCTAGGTCACACTGACAGTGAAGGAGGACAGCAGTGATAAGGAGTGACCATGGAGGAAGAGGCCTGGTGTGGTGGAGAGGGCAAGTCCAGCGTGCCGGCCCAGGGCAGGGCCAGTGCCACAACAGATGTCCATTGACATCCATTCCCCATTTACCCACATCCACTGGGCCATGCCTACCATTGCTAGTGTGCACTAATAAATTATTTGTACCATGTATCCTGGTGTGGTCACTGTCTTTGGTGTGTGTGTAGCTGTGTGGATGGGGGGAGGGGCCAGACTATGCCCTTACAGTGTGACAGTTCTTGAGTGGGCGAGTGGGCGGCAGGGTGCCTGGCAGGGGTTCTGCCATGTACCAGCTATGCTGGGGATGGTACAGCCATGCATGCCATGCTGGCCATGGTGTTCGTGACCCAGGGGTGCTGGTATGCCACTGTCTGCCATGTTGCCGAACAGCTGGTGGTCAGATATGCCAGCCAGTGGGGGTGGCCGGTGTGGGCACTCACCATTGTGTATCTGCATGCCCCCATGCCATGATCGTGGCTGTGGATCAGTCCAGCTGCCCAATGTGCCTACATGGACTGGGCACATCAGGTCACAGGCCATGTGGGGCCATCGGGGGCCATGAGTGCATGCTTCATGCATGGCCATGTGCCGGTGGTGCTCACAGGCATTGCCTACTGGGCATGTGCTATTTGCTACTGCAGGTGGTTGGGTAGCTGCTGGGCCCCTGTCATCACCACAGTGCTGTGCAGGCCACAGCAAGGTCCTACACGGCATTTGGGGATGTGGCATGCTGGCCTGTGCCACCTCCTGTGCCCACTGTTCCAAGCCACAGGCAGTGTAGTGCATGTACATGGCCACTTACGGCAGCCCTGCAGACCACGTATGTGTGCACGCCCTGTGGACTGCACCTGAGTGTGGGCTGCACCTTCGTGCGAGGGCACAGCAGTTGTATAAGTGCCCTCTACTTGGGCACATCCCCATATACATGACACGCAGCTGGCAGGTGTAGCTGTGCACTGACGCCCTACGCAGTGTCATGCATGCATGTCGTGCATGCTGCTCTGTGGTTGTGTGCATGCATGCAGTGTGTATGCACCCCTGAGCTGCACTTACCTGGCCTACACATGGCATGCTGATGTTGGGCATAGGGCTCATTAAGTGGCTTTACTAGGGATCATTACAAGTTCATTTATCAGAGATCATGAGGAGGGAATGAAGTCCATTCTTAAAGAGCTGGTGAGTTTGGGAGTTCCTTACCAAAACTAGCAGGGAGTTCCTCAATTTGGGGGCTGATACTACAAAGTCATGTTCCCCAATTTGTGTAGGATATTTGGGTATGCCTAACAGAGGCCACTCTGCAGATCTCAATGAGCAAACCTGTGTGGCATGATTTAACAGATGGGCTAGACATGCCAGAGTTCCAGCTCCAATTATGTTGTTGATCATGCAGCCAGCAGTGTAATGACGATAGGAGACAGGGGAGAGCCAGCCCTCTCCCCTTTTTCTACCCCTATATCCGTCCCTTCCACATTTCTTTGACCCTGGTTCCAGCTCTAAATTCTCCATACCGTATCACTATATATCTTTTTATATTAGGGTTTTATTTGTGTTCGGTGCACCTGATATGTATATTTCTTTACTTTTATGAAAAATACCCAAAACTAGCTGTATCTTCTGTTCCAAACATATACTACTGTCAATGCTACCTGCTGATACTTTGTATATACTGTATTATTGTATCTCACTTTATTTGTATTATTACTATTTTCTTGTATGTTGCATCCCATGTATATTGTCCCTTGTTCCTTGTTAAAAAACCCATGTCCACCTTGCAAATGAGCTTCCTCAATGATGATCGCCTGGTTAAATTAAGACTTTGATTGACTGATTGATTGAATGGTCATCAGCTTAGCCCCTTCTTTCCACATCTTTCCTTAAAAAAAGAGAGTGTTTCAATCTTAGTGGGCCTACCCAGTCGCCACATCTAGGGTACCCCATGTGCCTATCCCATGCATGTTCAAACCCTGCCACTGTGCTTGCTTCTAGCACCTTCTGTGACAGCTTGTTCCATGCCTCCACCACCCTCTCAGTGAAGAAGTACTTCCTTACATTTCCCCTGAGTCTGCCACCTTCCAACCTCATATTGTGCCCTCTTGTTCTTGCTTCCCTTTTGTATTGAAATAAGTCTCCAACCACACTTTGTTTATACCCTTTAGATTCTTGAAGGTCTCTATCATATCACCCCTTTCCCTCCTGTCCTCCAGTGTATACATGTTAAGATTCCTCAAACTTTCCTCATATGACTTCTCCTGCAAACCCTGTACCATTTGCGTTGCTCTTCTCTGAACTGCCTCCACCCCATCTATGTCCTTACAGAGGTGAGATCTCCAGAACTGTATGCAGTATTCCAGATGAGGCCTCACCAGCATTTTGTATAGTGGTAACACTACTTCTCTTTTCCTGCTCATGATCCCCTTCCTATGAAGCTCAGTGTCCTCCTGCTGTCTTTACCACCCTCATGCACTGTTTAGCCACCTTTAGGTCATCTGAGATGATGACTCCCAAATCTCTTTCTTCACTGGTGCTTGTCAATAGCTAATTGCCTAACTTGTAGCTCATCACGGGGTTCCTACACCCTTGGTGAAATATCTTGCACTTGTTGGTATTGAACCTCAGTTGCCACAAATTGGACCAGTTCTCCAACTTTTCCAGGTCCTTTGTCATGTTATCTACCCCATCTGGAGTGTCCGCCCTATTGCAGATCTTGTTGTCATCCGCAAATAGGCAAACCTTCCCCTACAGCCATTCTGCTATGTAATTAATGAAGATATTGAAAAAGACTGGACCCAGGACTGATTCCTGAGGTACCCCACTGGTCAACTCCCTCTACCTGGACTGAATCCCATTTACCGCCACCCTCTCATTCCTACCTGACAGCCTGTTCCTAACCTATGTCACCATCTTATAGCCCACCCCCTTGCTGACCAGTTTATTCACCAACTTTCTGTGTGGTATGGTGTCAAATGCCTTATTGACGTCTAGGTAGGCTACATCAACTACTCTGCCCTGGTCCACTGCTTCAGTCACCCAGTCAAAGAAATCTATCAGATTTGTCTGACAGGACCTTCTCTCAGCGAAGCCATGTTGCCTCAGATCATGAACACTATTGGTATACAGGTGATCCATAATTCTTTCTTTCAGTAGTGTCTCCATGATCTTATCTACCAATGAGGTGAGGTTTACCAGCCTATAATTTCCTACTTCCTCCCTGCTCCCACTCGTGTGCAGTGGCACTACATGGGCCCTGCTCCAGTCTCCTGGAATCACACCAGTACTGAGGGACTTGCTGAACAAGGATGCTAGAGGGGCCACTAGCTTCATTCGCAGTTCCCTCAATACCCTAGAGTGTATGCCATCCAGCCCCATACCCTTGTCCACCCTCAGCTTAGCTAGCTCCTCAAGCACCCTTTCCTCTGTAAATGGACCAGTGCCTACCTCCTCCCTCCCTACATTACTGCTATCTACCTCTGTCCCTGACCATCCCCTTCCACTGTCAAGATTGAACAGAAGTATCTATTCAGTATTTCTGCCTTTTCCTGGTCCCCCTTTACACTCTCTCCTTTGTTTCCTTTTAGTCTCACAATACCTCCCTTAGATTTCCTTCTCTCACTAATGTACCTGAAGAAACATTTTTCTCCTTTTTTCTCTGACTGAGCCAATCCTTCCACTGTCCTTGCCTTAGCCCTCCTGACTGTCCTACCTGCCTCCCTTAGACTTTCAAGGTACATGTCCCTATCCATCTATCTCTGTGACTCCTTATATTTCTTGAAGCTCCTTCTCTTTGCCCTAATTTTTAATGCCACCTCCCTTGAGAACCACAGTGGTCTTCTACTCCTCTTGCCTTTACTTCTCATTTTGATGCACTGGCTTGTTACTTCCACTATAGCAGCTTTGAGGTGTGCCCATTGCTCCTCCACCCCTACCCCTTCTACTCCTTTTGACAGGGCTTCCTTGATGGTTCTGCCCATCATAGCAAAATCAGCCCCTCTGAAGTCCAGGACCCTCGCCCTGTTGTGACTTGTTTCTGACCCTGTGCCTATACCAAACCACACATTTTGGTGGTCACTGGACCCCAGGTAACCCTCTACTCAGACTTTCTTCACTCTGTCCCCACTAGTCAAGACAAGGTCCAGAATTGCCCTGTCCCTAGTTGGTTCTTCTATTAGTTGTCTGAGTCCTTCTCCCTGTATCATATCCATGATGTCCCTGCTCCATGTTGAGACTGCTGGGATTGCCCAATCCACATCTGGCATGTTGAAATCTCCAAGGAGCAGTATCTCCCCCTTGGAAACCATTTTCTGTATCTCTTCCCTTAGCTCTATGTCCCCCTCCTCTCCCCTCAAGCTGTAGGCCTGTAGATAACCCCTGTGTGTATAGCTGATCTCTTGCATGGTTCAAGTGTGACCCACAGTGCCTCAATCCCTTTTTATTTAACCAGGGCCTCAGTTGCCATAATTCCCTCATTGAGATAGAGGACTACCCCTCCCCCTTCCTGCTGCCTCTATCCCTTCTGAACAGCACATACCCAGGTACACTTGCGTCTGAGTCATGGTTTGTTGTGTACCAGGTTTCTGTCACTGCTACAATATCTAGGTAAGCCTCTGTCATCAGTGCCTTCAAGTCTGGGATTTTGTTTCCCAGGCTATGGGGATTTGCCAGCATGGACTTCCAAATCCTCCTGTCCTCCCCCAATTTTACATCCCTCATTGCTGCTGTTTTTCCCTCTTTGTTCCCTGGAATTTTTACTGCTGTGTCTCCTTCCATTAATATTTAAATCACTTTGGGATGCAATGCAATAAAGACACAATATAATAAAAAAGTATGTTAAACTGATGTCTTGTGTAGCTTCTAACCATGATCAAAAAATGAAGAGTCCTGTATTACTTACTACAGAAACTAAAGAAAAATGAATTATATTGTGGTGAACGGACCCAGTGGAACTGATACCTGGCAGACTGAGACTTAAGTATGAGTGCTGGAATCATGCTCTTAGAGTGGCTGGCACCAAGCACATCATGGAGGGAGGACACTTGGCTCCCATGGAATGGGAAATGTTGAGTGTTCCACTGCCAGCTGACCAAAGAGCTGTACTGGTGTCATCTGTGAATGCAGCTACTTGACTGCCCCTCCCTATCAGAGGACAGATGCATCAACTGTGGCTGAAATTGTCTGTGTGGGGGATACAGGAATAGAGAATAGCAGGGCCAATATAGTTTTTGTATACACTTACACAAAACTTGACTACCACTTTGATCTCAACTTAGCTGCACCCAGGCCACATACGTCAGTTGCCTGCTGCCCAAGCATCAGTGGATGAGCCTCCTTCTTTTAGCCCCACACTATTAAATAGGAAGAAGCAGTAATGAAGGCACATATTGTATTACTCCCAAAGATTAAGTGGCAAATAAAATGACAGGGGACTGTCAGGCTTGCCAGTGAATATTGATGGCCACTCCCCCTACCCTATATGGATACAAGTAGCAGAGCAAAATGGATGGAGAGAACACATAAGTTTGCCTCCATAGGCATCTGAGGGCATTTTAACAAAGGTATGGGGATGAGGCCTTTGGAGGGTGATAGAAGCTATGGGTTGATTACAGTAATGGGGCAGTGGGCTGAATATTTCCCTCAAATATGCTAATTAATACAAAGATATGGATTTTCAAATTAAAAGCTACATTTCAGAAAACTATTGGATTCAGTGCACACCCTTACTCAGAATGATACCATTGTTCACATGTCACATGCATATTAAAATTAATTGAAAACTAACTGTAACAGAAACTTACACCAGAGAGGATGGTAACAAAGAAAAAAAAAAACTTCAAGGAAATTTCTAGAAACACTTATACAGCAAACCTTTAAAACTGTAACCTACTGTGTATACCGTTTTTAACAAACCCAAACAGTGGAGACCCTAAAAACAGTTGGCTATACTAGAGAAGTGCATTTAGAAAGGGTGGGACATGTAAGTTGTAAGAGGTCATTTCCAGCACACTAGTATGGGGAGGTTGGTATGTGTTACCACTCGGGAGGAGAGAACTGTCTACTGCTTTCCAGGAATAACACTGTCTCCTCTGTTCTCTCCTATAGCACAAGCTCCTCTGATGGATGCAGGTCATGAGGGTTGGATACCTTCCCTTGAGCCTCCCTGGAACGGACCATGTCAGTCAGCACAAGCTCCCATTGTGGGTGCAGGTTGTGAGGGTTGAATACCCTCCCTTGAGACTCCCAGGAATGGACCCCCTTCACACCATAGTCAGCACAAGCTCCCCTCATGGGTGCAGGTCATGAGGGTCAGATATCCTCCCTTCAGCTCCCCTGAAATGGACCCCCTTCACATCGCAGTCAGGTACGATCCAGGAGCTGGCAGGCTAACAAGCCCTGATGATTTCCCCAGCTCACATGGAGAAGGAGGACATTTATTTGATGCCATAAGGAATTTCTGCCTCCACACTACAGAAGATTTTTTTTTCCATCAAACTATTTAATTATTTTGTTGCCTAAACTGTATGTCCCTGTGTTTGCCTTAACAGCTGGTGCTAACACAATTTAAAAATGAATCGGAGATGGAGTTTTTTGGCACCAACTCCCAATCTGAATTTCTCGGCCCAGCAGCAGAGATTGAAATCGAGGATTGCCAGAGCCTGTAAGAGGTAAAGTGTCCTGCACTACAGCCTGACTGTTGTGAGGCACTTCCCAACCACCCTCCCACCCAGGGTCGGCGCTCCATATATTGCTGCTGGCAGGTCACATGTCACATCATGTGACCTACCCTCCTTTTGTACTAAGTGCCCACTTTCCCATTTGCAGGTTATAGGCACCAACCACTAGAGATCACTGCACTTTCCACTCTAGCTCCTCTGTTCTCTCTATATCCCTCCTAGCTACTACCTCACAGCTGTCCCACTAGAGGTCACTGCAGTTCCCTTGGATTCCTTCTACTACCTACTTTCTGCACTCATCCTTCAGCCTATCTCTAAGCAACTGCTAGTATCAAACCTGGTACCCTTCTCTCTAAATCCTACTGACTATCTTCTAAGCCACTGAACCAGGCCAGCAACTTCCTCTATTTTTATGCTCTTAACCATACCTCACTCCCTCCTGCCCAGATTTAAAATATTGGCCCTCTCTACACTCTGTCCCTGAGCTGTGTCTAAACCCAGTACCCTTGCAGTCAGAGTCAGCTGCTCTACCTCTGCGCCACAGTGCCTACCTACTTTATTACTACTTCCTAAGCCTCTTAATCACTTCCCTACCCAATCTGCCAAAATATAAGTTTACCTCTTCGGCCTGCAGGATTTGAACACTGCACCCTTGTTTCCAAAGTCCACAGTTCCACCACTCACCTAGAACACCTGCATATTTTTACTGCAGGATTTCATAACTATAAAGAACGCACTAACCCTGTGACACAACTAAAGTGTTATCTAAGTGCTTCTTACAAACCTGAACCCAACTCCCTGCTGCTACAGCCACCAGTCTAGCTCTCTCCTATTACCCTGATCAAGACTTGAACCTGGTACTCTATGCACTTCAGGCACATACACTACCACCACACCATAGCAGCAACTAGACTCAGAGGTGATCTCTCACTACTATCTCCCCTCTTTCATCCTAGTCCCCCCCATTCTTTCCTCACTTCAGCTCCACCATCCTTCCCAACTATGCACATGCATCCCCTGATCGCCAGTCTATCTCTTCTCCTCCTCCTCCTCCCTTTGCCTTCCACATACCCTAGTGTCCCTATTAACCCTCAGCCTCACTACTCCAGTGTTCCTACCTACCCTTCTGTCCTCCCCTCCTCCTTTACCACTGCTCCTACCCCTCCCTCCTCCTCCACACATCCCATATGCTCCTCTCCACCTCACCCCCCTTCCAGACATCACCTGTCCTCCCCCTACAGCCCCCTTGCACTTCTGATCACTCCAGGCCTTCTCTGCCTGTGCTGCCCTACCACCCCTTGTGCAACAAAACCCCATTCCTTATTCTATCGCCTCGGCGTAAACTTCCATCTGCCTCCCTCTGACCAGAGCACTCTCCTCCTTCTGCTCCCTAACAGGGAACATACACCCAACCCAGGCCCTGCCCCTCCCATCCACCCACTCAGCCCACTGGTCTTCAAGTAGCCTCCATGAACATATGCAGCCTGCTGAAGAAATTTGGCGCCCTACAGTGCTGGGCCATGGCTCACCAACCAGACATCATAGCCCTGGTTGAAACCTGGCTGTCCAAATCAACTCCTGACTCATTTGTCTCCTCCAGGCTATACCTTATACCGAGGACTGAGTAGGCAAACGAGGGGGAGGCTGTGCAATCTACACCAGGGACACAATACCTGGACATGCACTCCCCAACCCTACTCTCATAAATGGGGCCCAGGCCCTTACCCTCAGACTCACCCCAGACCCCTCTAGGAGCCCTCTCTATCTCACCACAGCCTACGTTCCCCCAAAGAACCAGCACCCAGCCCTGATATCTTTAACGGACTACCTAGCCACCCTCCACCATAAGGCAGAACAAGTCCTAGTGGGGACCTTAATGTAAATTGGCTCAGCACCTCCTCATCCACCACCAGAGACTCATTTGCGCCCAGATCTGACACAACTCGTCACCCAGCCCACGAGACTTAACCCTAAGAGTGGTACCAGCACCCTGCTGGATGTTATTATAACTAACCCACCCCTAAAATCCAAAACATCCAGGTCCTCCCGGACTCCCTGAATGACCACTCTATCCTATTCCACTGGGTAGCCCCCAATCCCAAGCCCAAAGCCCAGACCACCCGCAGGTGCCTCCGCCCTGGTGGGCTGAAGAAACTTAAGGCACTCTCACCCAGATAGACTGGTCCCCATTCAGCAGGCAACCAACATTGATACTGCCCTCACCTTTTTCACCCACACCTTCAACATGGCCTGTGATCTCTTTGCACCCTAACCAAAATCCGTCCAAAAACAGAACGCACCCTGGGTTAGCCCGCCTCCTACAATTACTTAGAAACGGATAACCTCTGGCACCTTGCCACTGAAACAGGTCATCTGTCTGATAGGCAAGCATACAATGCAGCCCGAAATAAATGCTCATGGGCCATCTGGAAGCCAAGGCAGACCATTACCAGGCCTCCTTACCTCCTCCTGGGGCTCAGCCCGGACCTTCTGGGATAATATTAAGCAACTCAGTAGGTAAAGCTTTCCCCTGCCCCATCCCAGCTCACTAGAAATGGCACAACCTCCACCGAGCCTGCCACCATAGCTAACTGGTTCAACACCACTTTCACTGACCTTAGCTCAGTCCTCCCTAGTAATTTCTTTGACCCTTCCCTCAGCCAAACTCCCCCTGTCCTCCAGCACCCCAGCTTTCTCCTGTGAAAGATTTCCACCCGGGAAGCCAGACCCATCCTAATCAAAGCTCTCAATGGCAACAATCCCGGCAGTGACTCACTGGACCCCAGCATCCTCAGGCTGGTGCTAGATGAAGTCCTTGCACCTCTCACTAGCCTAATTAACCAGTCACTCTGCCTGGGACAATTCCCCACAGCTTGGAAAACAGCCATTATCACACCTATTCATAAAGGAGGCGACAGGTCATCGGCCAACAACTACCGGCCAATCTCATCCTCCTCCCTCTCTAAAGCCCTGGAGAAAGTGGTGGCCATTCAAATCACTGATTATCTGGCTAAGCATAACATCTTATGCCCAGAGCAACATGGCTTCCGTGCGGTGTCACAGTACCAGCACTGCCCTTATTGATTCTCCAACTTCCTACACTCCTCCTGGATACCAGCTCCTAGCTGGTGCAGTGTTCATTGACCTCTCAAAGGCTTTGACACTGTCTCCCATCCACTGCTGCTGAATGCACTCTGCCTCACTGGTCTCTTGGCTGGCCCCTGGCATGGTGTGCTAGCTATCTTGACACTCATCCCAGTGTGTCAAGATTAATAACACACTCTCCCGACACCAGTCCCATTCTCTCTGGGTCCCCCAAGGCTCCATCCTGGGCCCCTTCTCTTCTCGCTGTATCTGAACACCCTGCCCAGTGCATGCTCTGGCAAAATACTGCTGTATGCAGGCAGCTGTCCTTTTTGCCACCCACCGTAATCCCATCTCCCTACAGGACTCCTACAGCAGTCTTTCAACAGTGCCGAGGGCTTGGTTTAGGCGATGCAGACTCGTCATCAATCTTAAGAAAACCAAAACTATGCTCTTTTCACACCCCCAAAACAAAGCTAGCAACCACCCACTCTATATCCTTCCAAGCACCAACCAACCACTGGAACAAGTCTGCTCCTACAAATACCTTGGGGTTACCTTCGATTCAGCCCTCACATTTCACAACCACATCGACGCCCTAACATCCGCCACCAGCACACGGCTTGGCATCCTATTCCGCCATAAAACCTGCCTTCCACCAAATGCTCTCCGGCTAGCTGTTACATCGTCCGTTCTGTCCCTTGTAGACTATGGTCTACCAGTATACGGTGCTGCCGACACCACTGCACTCAACAAAATTCACCTAACCCTGAATAAGCGTGCAGATTAATTACTGGTGCCCCCAGGCTCCACACACCTGTCAGCTATATGTGATGCTAACCTGCTTACCCTGGATAGCGGCTCGATTCCAGACCTGTCTCCTCACCAAAAAACCCTATGGCTCTTCTCCGGTAACGGGCATCCATCCACCAGAGCCCTCCCACCATTGCGAACACGGTCTTCCCACAAGACCACTCTAAAGGTCCCCAGAATGAGAACCAGCCATGGCCAGAGGTCCTTCAGCTATAGAGCCCCAACCTGGTTTAACTCTCTCCCTGCCACCATCACCAATGCCATCACCATCTCCACATTCAAAACCGCACTTCGGAACCACATCTTCAGCACTCGTAACTGCTCCTGTCTCTGAACATAGCCTCCACCTCTTTTCTCTTGACAATGCCCCCCGGGCAGCTCTCCACCCAACCATCCCCTCCACCACTTCCCTGTACACCATGCCTAGGTTTAACCTGGCCAGTGCCAGCTGTTTTCAATGTTTATCTACCAGAATGCTCACTTGATACCGACTTGTGTAATACCTGTTATCAATTACATGTACCTGTACCCAATTGTATTTGTCTGACCACTATATGACGTGGCACCTCTGGTGAATGCCTATTGATTCTTTGCAAATCTTTGCTATGTAACCGAAACGCAATGTATGTCTTTATGTGACGAAGTACCTTTGGAAACGAGCCTCTGGCTCAAAGGTTGTAAACTGATTCTTAAATAAATAAATAAATAAATGAATAGTCCATAAAGCTGTCTTAACGCAACCAATTCTGATTATGTTTTAGTGTTTTTGCTTTAGGATATTGTACCCTGTAAGGCCCTTGCTGCATTATTCAAATTCGGATTCATTTTACCCCTTAATTCCACTCTTGCAGTACTTATTTGATACCTGCACAGACTGTTTCTGTATGAATGCCTGTCTCACCATTTTTCTGAGGCCCTCACCACTCCACTCACCTTACTAACTCTGTCTCCTCTGTTCTCTCTTACAGTACAGCTCCCCTCATGGGTGCAGGTCATGAGGGTTGGAGACCCTCCCTCGAGCTTCCTTGGAATGGACTCCCTTCACACCGCAGTCAGGACCAGTCCAGGATCTGGCAGGCCCACAAGCCCTACTGATTTCCCCAGCTCACATGGAGAAGGAGGACTTAATTTTAACACCTTAAGGAATTTCTGCCTCCACACTAGTGAAGATAGTTTTTTGCATCAAACCATTTCCTAATTTTGTTGCCTAAACTGTCTGTTCCTGTGTTTACCTTTAGAGCTGGTGCTAGCACATTTTAAAAATGAGTTTGAGACAAATTTTTTGGCGCCAACTCCCAGTTTGAATTTCCTAGTCTATAAAGCTGTCTTAAGGCATCAAATTCTGCCTATTTTTTAGTGTTTTTCCCAATGTGTTTTAGATTCATTTCCATGCATTTTATAACCAAATTTCAACCTGTTTTACTAAGCTTGCTTTAAGATTATTTTAAACTTAGCTCTTTGGTGCCACCTTCCATGCTTTAAATCCTAGTATGTAAAGCTGTCGCATTGCATTTAATTTCTGCCTTTACCTCAGTTGTTTTTCCCAATGTGATATTTTTAACCAGTTTTCCACCTGTTACACTAAGTTTTGCTTTAGGATATTGTAGCCTGTGAGGTTCTTGCTGCATTATTTGAATTCAGAATCATTTTAACCTTTAACCCCACTCTTGGCATACTTGTTATCTGGTACCAGCATGGACTGTTTCTGAAAGAATCCCCCTCCCCTGTTTCTCTGGAGTGTCCCTACTGCTCCACTCACCTTACTAATTCTGTCTCCTCTGTTCTCTCCTACAGCACAAGTCCCCTCGTGGGTGCAGGTCATGAGGGTCAGATACCCTCCCTTGAGCCTCCCTGGAATGGACCCCCTTCACACAGCAGTCAAGTATGATCCAGGAGCTGGCAAGCCCTGAAGCCCTGTTAGTTCCCCAGAGAAGGTGGCCCTTCCAACTTGCCTGTCGTGCCTGTTATGCCACCACCAGCCTTGGTGAACTTGGTGTTATATAGTGATTGTCAGGTGATCTAAAACCAATCAGCTCTCTTTCCCATAGGCAGGTCATCAGTGCCTGCCACTAATGGCCACTAACTATCTGTTCCAATTTCAGTCACTACTTAGAAATTATTCCCAAAACTGCTCCTCCACTATTTTGAGTCCCTCGACCTACTGCCAGGTATTGTATCCCTTGTTTTTTTCCCCTCTGCGTCTCTTCTTCTCTGCATGCACCCCACCGCTCTGCCCCCAACTTGCACAACCTGTCCCATGTCATGTCTCCTCTGCTAGCACCTCCCCACCCCTCCACCCCCCACCCCACTGGTTTCACCTACCTGCTATCACCCCCACACCCACCTTTCCATCACAATGTCCCACTCCCCCTTTATCCCAGTTGCCTTTACCCACCCCTCCCCTGAAACCTTGTTTCATCCCAAACTCCTAAGTGACCCTGAAGTCCTGGGCTTTTCCCAATCTCACATTGTAAATAAACAGCTCCACCCCCCAGGCCCCTGCAGCATGCTCAAAAGAGAATCCAACAGTGTATCTTCTAAGATCACTATAATTCTCTTGCTCCTCTCTGATAATATACACCCCAATCCTGGCACCATGTCCTCCCCTCTTCCCAGATCAAAGCAGTCTAAAGGCCTCCAGCTGGCATCCATCAATATCAGCAGCCTTTTAAAGAAATTTGCCCTACTCCAAGCCTGGGTCCTCCTCCACAACACTGATGTTCTAGCAGTAGTTGAAACATGGCTACCACAAAGCACCCCTAACTCTGCTGTTACCCTGCAGGGCTATACACTGTTCAGATCAGATAGATTGTGAAAAAAGGGGTTGGGGTTGTGCAATATGCCTCCAGGAATCCCTGCAAGGCATTCCAATTGAAACAGCACCCCCCCCCCATGTTGGTGCCGAGACTCTCTCCCTGAAGGTTGCTATTGGCAACGTTGGCAAATCTCTTTACCTGCTGTCAGTCTACATACCTCCCCATAATTAGAAGGATGCTTTCACATCCATCCTAAACATCATAGCCCAGCTCCCCAAAAACTCTGAAGTTATTGTACTTGGTGATTTCAACATTAATTGGCTTGCCCTCAGATGTCCTGTTTCAGGGATGCCGCTGCTGCCCAAAATCTATCTCAAATGGCCCTTTCTCCTACCAGAGTTAACTGCAGCAGGGTTACTAATACCCTCATCAATCTCATCTTCACTAATCATACTGAGCATATCCAGGATGTCCAGGTTCTGTCTGATTCATTTAATGATCACTCCCCCTGTCACCTGCTACTGGTCCAACAGCTGGATATCTCCTCCTCTGATGATTTCTAGGCACTGCCTGCTGAAGAAAGGCTCACTAGTACATTTCTGCAATCACCTCCTAAATTTCGACTGGTCCCCTCTCGATCACCAGACCTCAGTGGATGCCGCTCTGTCCTTCTTCCTTAGCTCCTTCCAAGCTGCCTGTGACATCTTTGCCCCTTTCATGAAGTAGATTGTTAAAAATCAATCCTCTCCCTGGATAAATCAGCCCTTGCTTGACAAAATGCCTGCCCGTGATAATCTGTGGCACTGTGCCTTGGAATCTGGCCGCCCTGCTGATCATCAGCTCTATCACACTGCCTGCAACTTCTGCACCTCAGTTGTCCACCAAGCTAAGGCTGTCTATTATCAGGCCAGACTCACTGCTGCCTGGGCAAATGGGAGGAATTGCTGGGAGAATATAAAGGAGCTCAGTGGTAACTTCTCCTCCCGTTCCCCTTCCCTGCTTATCATTGCTGGGACTCCCACCCAAGACCCTGACAGGACTGCCAATGCTTTTAGTGGTGCATTTACTTACCTCAGTTCCATCCTCCCCCTTGATTTCTTCTCTACCTCTCCTGATCGGTTCCTCTCCCCCCGGGGTCCCACCATTTCACTTTAAGGCAATCTCCCCTAGCGTCACCCACCCCTATCTCTCCAACATCCTTGGTAAAACCAGACAGAGTGGAGACTCCCTAGACCTAAAGCTGTTCACCTTGGCTCTTGATGCAGTGCTAACCGGCCTAACAAAAATCCTCAAATGTCTCTATGTTTTGGGCAGTTCCTTACTCAGTAGAAAAGGGTGGTCATTAAACCTGTTCATAAGAGTGGTGACCGTACATCCCACAGTAACTATAGATCCATCTCCATCCTCCTTCTCCTCTCTAAAGCATTAGAAAACATTGTTGCTGACTAACTCACCAAATACTTGGACTCACATCACCTATTTTGCCAACAACAGCACAGCTTCAGGAAGGGACATAGTACAACCACTGCCCTCCTGGAGTATACCTCCTATATCCATGATGCCCTTGATCAGGGAGCCTTGGTTGGATCTGTTTTCATAGAGCTCTCCAAGGCCTTTGACACGGTCAATCACCCTATGTTAATTGACTCCCTCCTCTCTGCTGGCATATCCCAGGAGGCCACTGGCTGGTTCTCCCACTATCTGCATGGACGTACCCAGCAAGTGAAGATAAAAATCACCCTATCCACAAACCTTTCTGTCCGATTGGGTGTCCCCCAAGGCTCCATCCTTAGTCTTCTCCTTTTTTCACTGTACCTAAACTCCCTACCCCTGGCCTCCACCAGACGTCTCATCCTCTATGCAGATGATGCAAAGATTTTTAGTTGGCATCCAGACCCAACGCACCTCCAACTATCATTACAGAGCTCCTTCACAGAAATAGAATCCAGGTTTGCCTCATATAAGCTTGTCCTTAACTGTAAAAAAAACTAAGGTAATGCTGTTCGCCCAGCCACAACATAAACACAAGTCCGCTGTCCTCTCTATACTCAATTCCCAGGGAACCACTTTGGAACTTGTCAATAGCTTTAAATATCTAGGTATCACCCTTGACTCAGCTCTCACCTTCCGTGACCATATTGCATCTACCTGCTCTACAGATAATTCTAGAACTGGCCTCCTATATGGACTCAGACCCTGCCTCCCCCTGATCCTCTAAAGCCAGCTATCTCTAGCTCTATCCTACCCCTGGTTGACTATGGTATGGTCGTCCATGGTTCTGCCTCAGACACTGCCCTGTCCAAAACCAAACGTGCCTTAAATAAGGCCTGCTGATTGGCCACAGGCAGTAAACGGCTCACACACACACCTGTGACCTCTACCAATGATTGGCATGACTTAATTTCCAAGGGCATCTCCTATACCAGACCTGCCTACTAGCCAAAAAAATCCAATTGGGCCTATCCCCCCAGTTGTCTTTCGCTTCTTCAACTAGGGCTGCAGAGGCAGACTACAAGATACTATGATACTGCTGCCTTTCACATCCCCTTTGCCAAATCCAGTGCTGGCCAAAGGTCCTTTCAATATAGAGCTCCCCTCTGGATGAACTCAATCCCAGTTCACCTCCTCTCCATACTCAGTCTGGGGCCTTTCAAAATAGAGCTGTATGACTACATCGTATCCAGCTGCTACTGTGACTGCCCATAATCCCACTTGCTTCCTCCCCCTCCTGTCTTCTCTGCTGTCTACTTCTACCCCTGGTTGAGATCCTAAGGGCTGATTTTTTGGCCCATCCCTCCCTGTTATAATATGTATCCATATCAAATGTTTAAATGTTTACTTGAATTTCACTGTGTGCACTTTCTGGTTTGTTTTACTGTAGCTGTTTGCTCTAAGTACTGTATTATTCATTGTTTTGGAATGGGGCCTGATGGGATTTACCCAAGAATTCTAAAAGAGCTAAGGGTAGAACTAGTGACACCACTGACTACTATCTTTAACAAATCATGGGAGGATGGGGTGGTACCTGAGGACTGGAGGAGGGCAGATGTGATTCCTCTTCACAAAAGTGGGAGCAGGGGAGAGGCAGGAAACTACAGACCAGTTAGTTTGACCTCAGTGGTAGGAAAAATGATGGAATCACTTCTGAAGGAAAGAATTTTTGAGTACCTAGAGGCTAGAGGGGTACAGGACCCAAGGCAGCATGGATGCACAGTGGGAAGGTCATGTCAGACAAATCTAATAGATTTCTTTGACTGGGTGACCAAAGTAGTAGACCAGGGAGGGGCTGTGGACATGGCCTACCTAGATTTTAGAAAGGCATTTGATATAGTCCCACACAAAAGATTAATAAACAAGTTAGCCAGCCTTGGAATGAGTCCCAAGGTGGTAGCCTGGATATAAAATTGGCTGGACAACAGGACGCAAAGCGAAGTAGTAAACAGAGTCCACAATGAAGAAAGGATGGTTACTAGCGGGGTACCGCAGGGTTCAGTACTGGGACCAGTCCTTTTTAATGCCTTTATAAGCAAAATTGCAGAGAAACTGGAAGGAAATGTATGTCTCTTTGCAGATGACACAAAGATCTACAACAGGGTTGATACACAATATGGAGTGCAAAGATGAGAAGGGACTTGACAAGGTTGGAGGAATGGTCAAATGTATGGCAGCTTAGATTCAATGCAAAAAAGTGCAAGGTAATGCACCTGGGAAACAAAAACCCAGGGGAAGAGTACACAATAGGGGGTGAGATACTGACAACAATAAAAATGGAAAGGGACCTGGGGCTAATTATATCAGATGACCTAAAGGTGGGCAAGCAATATGAGAAGGCAGTAAGGAAGGCTGCGGGGATACTGGGATGAATAGGGAGAGGCATCAACAGTAGAAAACAGGAAGTTGTTATCCCTCTGTACAGACAGTTGGTGAGACCCTATCTGGAGTACTGTGTGCAGTTCTGGAGACCCCATCTCCGCAAAGACATAGACAGAGTGGAGGCTGTCCAGAGGAGGGCAACCAAAATGTTGCAGGGTCTGCACTGGAAGACATACGAAGACAGACTAAAGGAGCTTAATATGTGTACCCTTGAGGAAAGAAGGGAAGGGGGACATGATAGAAACTTTCAAATACCTCAAGGGAGTCAACAAAGTCCAAGAGGGTAGTATATTTCAGAAGAGGAAATGTGCAAGAACAAGGGGGCACAATTTGAAGACAGAGGGGGGACGGCCCAGAGGTAATGTGAGGAAGTAATTTTTCATGGAGAGGGTTGTGGATGCATGGAACATCCTTCCTGAGGAGCTCGTGGAGTCAAGAACAGTGGGGGAATTCAAGAATGCATGGGACAGACATAAGGCAGTCCTAGTGGGGTGTAGGAAGAACTAGACTGTTGGTTAACTAGGATCTGCAGCTTATCCATTAGGTAGGAAAATGGGTAGACTAGGTGGGCCAAGCAGTCCTTATCTGCCATCAGATTCTATGTTTTGGAAGCACCAAGTTTTGTCATCAGCGACAACGCCAACCTCCCCCACAGCAACGGCACAATACCGATGCAGGTACTGCGCTTCCTGTTCTATGGGTGTTTTCTGTTGGGGGGCTGTACCCCCCACAACCCCCATTGTGGGGAGCTCTGCCCTCACACCCCCTGGAGTTTAGAATTCCAACTCCAGGTCGGAGTTGGTCCGGGGAAGGCGAAACACGGAAAAAGGACCATTACAGCGAATGTCGCCTTAGTCGTCTATTTTCCAGTTTCGCTGTCGGGGTGTCAACAAAAAGGGGTGCACCGCTATGTTTCTATGTTTTATGTCTCTGTTTTCTGTTATGACATGGAGCCCTTGTAAATGAGTCCCTGACTCAAAGGGTTGTAATTCCTAGACTTTAATAAATAAATGAACAGGATGTTCCCTCAAATGGAGAAGTAGGAGATGGGAAGTCAGATGAGGTAATAGGTTTAGTCACCAGTGACTTGGTAGGCAGCAGCAGAGATAGGGTAAAGGGCAGCTTCCATTAACTAAGCAGGGAGTTGACTGTAACAGCAGAGACTGTAACCTTATCTGAGTCCTAATGGTGCCATGAGAGGGTGAGAAAATATGGAAGAAAATTTGAGAGTTTAACACATGGTTAAAAGACTAGTGTTGAAAAATGGTTTGTTTTTTCTGGCAGCTGGGATACATTCTAGAAGGAGCAGTGGCTACTTTTTAGGGAGGGTAGGTGTCTTCTACAGTTTGAAACTTACAAGGAAAAAATCCTTTAAGATGTCTTATTTGAATTTAAAAAAAAGTCACAATACAAAACTGAAAAAGCAACAATAACGGTAATGAATATTTGTAAGCATACAATGTCGTATCTGAAGCACTCCATCAGTGAAGACATGCTAGCAGGAAATCGGGCATCATTTCAGTAGTGCTACCAGTAATTTTGCAAGCATTATCTTTTCTCCCATTAGCGTTTCTTTGACAACAGGAAACACTAGATAACATGCTGTAGAAACACAGAATTTGTCTGCTGAAAAAGATAACTTGGCCCACCAAGTTCACCCCTTTTTCTGCCACCTATTCTGCCACTGCCAACCCTACTTGATCTCCAGGCACCTCTTCCTCCCCTACTTCCAGTTTTCCTTTTTACCTCTCCCATGCATGCACAAAGTCCATGACTGTTTTCTCCCCCACCATCCCTGCTGGAAGATTGCTCCAGGCATCCACTACCCTCTCAGTGAAACAGGCAGTGTTTACATGTAAATATCATTATTACCTCCATGGCATTAGGTGTTCATTAAATTTCTTAGGCACTCATTACATTTCATATTTATCCTTATGAAATATACTTTGTCCAAACAAGTCTGTTTTGATTACAGTGTATCACATGCAAAGTAGCATAAAAACAAATTAACATAATGAATGCCACACCATGCATGTTATGAGGATAAGTTAACAATGAAGAGTTATACTGATTTATCCCCAAAAATCAGAGTGGTATTGGAACACACTTGCAGTGGCACCAAGCCCATATTATGCCATGGCAGACAATTCTATAATACTGTACTATGTATATGAATTTCAAATACATTTGCATGACAAAAGCAACAAGAGGTTGCCAAAGGTTCTGTACTATGCTTTGTTATCTATTGTGCAATGTTTTGGTACCACCGTGTTGCCATTTTTTCTTGAACCTGATAATATGGGTAACTACTGTACAGAGTATTTTGAAAAAAAAAAAAACTTATTGCATGCCCTATATATAAAATAACAGCGTTCAGGAGCTATGGAATGGTCACTGTGCACAATGAATCAGGATTATTATCTTTGGACACTTGTGCAGGTATATACCCTGTGAAGGCAAAGATGTTTATGGGTTGCTAGGTGAGATACTGTAGAATGAAATGTGTGTGGTGCAATTAAATGTGTAAGATGAAACTGTGAGGGGTTAAACATTTAACAGCTCACCATAATATAGACAAAAAACAGAACCAAAATCCAGAAGAAGTTTAAACATGTATTTCTAAATTTTAAACCATTTTACATTTTTGCATATTGATACATGGAAACTGAAACAATATGGCATCTTAATATACCAAAATGACTGACTGCAGGATTTAGGTAAACATAAATAGTCTGTTACAATCTACTATACTACAGTAAACAGTGAGCGAAATGTTTTTGCATACAAAACCCACATTGGGATCAGCCCTACACTTGAGGGTATGGCCCTTGGTGTTGACTGTTCCCTTTAAGTAACTTGTTCAGAGTCACATAGTATGCAGGAGGAGGTTGTGGAAATTAAAACCAGTTCTGCAGAATGCACCAAGCTAATCCTCAATTTGTCACTCTAACCTCTAGGCCCTAGTCTATCCCTCCAGTCATGAAGTTCATCCATACAGTGCATTGCAAGAACTGTGCTGGTTGGACTGACACACAACATGGAACCTTGCAGCAGCAGCATGCAGCAGACTGACTTTTTTTTCTTGTTGTTTAGAAACATTTTGGGATGACAGATTTTCTGTATATTGTAATTTTTGCATGATTTATCCTAAAATGCAGTACAAGAGCTGTGGTGGTGTGTCTAACACACAGTATAACATCATGTAGCAGCATGCAGCAGCCTGACATATTTTTTCTGGTAATTGAGAAAAATCCTAGGAGTACAGAATTTATGTATGTTGTGATTTTCTCACAATTTCCCCAAAAGTGTGTCATAAGAAATGTGACTGGCACAATGCAGTACCATGTAACAGTAGCAGCAGCAGTGCATTACCATTATTTGATCATTTCTTGTTTAAGAGAAATTTTCAAAGAAGTGAGAAATGTATGTATTGTGCTTTATCACTTCTGTCAACTAAAGTGCTTCACAAATACTGTCTGAGAGGTCGATCTGAACAGTACATTAGTAACTACCACTATTAAATAATTTATTTTTTCAGGTCCTAAGAGCACTGAGAAAAGTCACTGTGTGGGGGGAAGGAATCCATTTGACAAGGCACCTGGGTGACTGCTATCTTGAAACATCAACTGCTAGACTAAAACAAATATTCGGAGAACAGACAATTTTTAATATCGTGCTTTTCAAATGCATTATATATGTAAACAACGTTGCTTTAAAATAACAACAGTAGTGAGAGAGAAGAAAATTAATGTATATGGCGCATAAACAGTGCCATTAAAGAAAATATATAGTAGATAGAAAATATATATTTTTTTAAGAAGGAGAGAGCACTGAGACAGGAATCAAGACAAGGAGGAATGGAGTCAAACAGTAAGGGTTGAAGACAGGAAAAGAGTTTCAATTTTTTTTGTAGTTATAAAACTTTTTTGTACATAAAGAGAAGGGAGACTAAAGAAGATACAAGAATGAATATCTGACAGAGAAAAGTATGGGACTTGAAAGAGGGGTGCTCAGAGAGGAGAACTAGATAAGAAATAACTGAAAAAAGTATGGTGGAGTAAAAATGATTAAGGTCCATTGGGACAACACCTACAGCACTGCAGCTGGGCTCACTGATCCCCTTAAGCAGCACTTGTTGGTTCTCAAGAAGCTTCTTTAGAGTTTCTTCCATGGAAGAAACTCTTGAAGAGGCACCAATCTCCACTCATGGTTATTCCAACTCCCCTGCAGTGGTTGCTGGCATTGCAGAGCCATCCCATGCCCCTCACTATAGCATGACCATCATAGATGTGGTCAAACTGTGCACTGCCCCCTGAGTGGCACAGATGACCACGGCCATTGCCAAAGCCACCGCCACCACTCTTCAGCTTCTGTTATCTAGCCACCCACTGGCTCAGGTGATGCATTTTTATGTGGGTATGTTTTCCGTAAGTGCCTAGATGGCTGCCCTTCTTCCCATGACTGACCAGTGTGTCACACAAATTGTGTTTGATGATACTGTCATCGATGGGTTCAAGGTTGAAATTCTCAAGTGAGGGAAGATGGGGGCTGCTTCCTTGTATGAGGAGCTTAGGAGACAGAAGATGAGGAACTGGGATGCAACTCCTCAGAGAGAACTGATGGTAGTGGTGGTGGTGGTGTCACGAGGGCATAGGGGGTCTAGGCTGCTGCAGGGCTGGGGCAACTGGGGGCTGCTGCTACACCAGGGACTGCTACTGCTTTTGCACTGAGGGCTGCTACAGTGCTGTTGGGGGCTGCTGTATCATCCCTCCCACTGGCCCTACCTACGGCATCTGGACTAGGCACTGTCTCGTGCAGGCTTATGCCACAACCTCAAGTCTGAACACAACCCTGCCCGAACACTATCATTCAGAAATATGAACTAAAGCAGGAGAGAGATAGAAGAGAGTGAGAAAGAGAGAGACAGAGAGAAAGAGAGAGAGAGGTCAGATTGAAACAAATGAAACAAGCATTTGTCAATGCTGAATGTTGTCTTGCTGGCATTGGCATTGGTAGTTCAGGAGTTAGAGATATGGAAGTGATGCAAACCCCACACCAACTTGTAGAGACCGACAAGCATTGAGGTGTTTCTTTGGGTCATCAGCCATATCGCTCATGCCATTTCATCTCACCCTACCCTGCAGACTCCTACAAGTGTTGCGTTGTGCCTTGGGGTCATCCAGCCTAATGCTCACCCCATTCTATAAGGAAATACATTGCGATGGGTTCAGTATAGGAAAACGGGGTGAAATTTGGGGCTGAAGAGTCCAAGGCACACCTTGATATCTGTCACAGGCTGCAGGGTGGGTGTGGGGGTGGAATGGCATGACCACTACAGCTGACAATCCAAAGTCACACCCCTGACGACTTGCACTCTCTACAGGGTGGGACATTATGGTTAGAAACCTTAACACCCCAGGCGTTTGCTGGTATTTGCAAACCAAATTTTCAGCATGTGATTTTTGTGACCCCACATTATGAAAGCATTTGGGACCTTTGCTCATGAACAGTGGTACTGTGATCTTGTTAATGTGTCCCGAACATTGATTTCCCACAGCTACAGCACCATTCTGCACCAGATGTACGGAAACGCATTTCAGGCATAATGTGGAATATGACAGCTGTACCATTCATAAGGATGTGTGAAGAAATGGCAATGTTGAAAATCTGGAGTGAAAATATTAAAAATTCTTGAAGTTACGAGTGTGCTTGGAACATGTGCAATGCACGCTCGTAACACAGTCATTTTGTCGAATTTGTTCACCAGATTTTCAACATAGGCATTTTGGGACCTCCACTCATGAACAGTGTCACTGTGATTTTCTTAATCTGTTCTGAACGTTGATTTCCCGCAGTGATCGAGCCATTGTGTGCCAGATGTGTGAAAACACATTTTGGGCAGGATGTGAAAAATGACAGCTATATTGTTCATAAGGAGGTGTGAAAAATGGCAATGTTGAAAATCTGGAGTGAAAATATTAAAAATGCTTGACGTTATGAGTGTGCATAGAAACTGCTCAATGCACTCTCGTAGCGCAGTCATTTTTTGCAATTGTTTCACCAACTTTGCAAAATTGGCATTTGGAGAGCCCATTTAATGAACAGTGGCACTGTCATTTAGTTAATTAATCCCAAAAGGTGATCAGCGCAGTGACCAAGAAATCACCTTTCTGGACCAAATAATGAAATGACCTTGACTGAGTTCATGAGATGGTGTCCCAAGAACCCCATGTTGAAAATTTGGAGTCAAAAGTCACAAAAATGGCTGAGATATCCACTTAAGCTGAATCCTCCCCATTGATGCCATTATTTATTTATTTATTTAAACATCAGTTTAGAAACCTTTGAGCCAGAGGCTCATTTACAAAGGTACCTCGTCACAAAGAGGACATCAGAACAGTAGTACAAGGGACACAGTACTTACAAACAAAAAAGTTAGAGTTCAATTACAATTTTGTTACAATAGAGTACAATCTCCAACGAGCAAAAGATAACAAAGGTAGCAAAACTTATGGTCGGGGAGAGCTGGTGGGGGTAGAAGGAGGAGATAGAGTTGGAGGAATAGTAGGGAAAGGAAGGGGGGGAGCCACTCAGTGAGCATTGTCAAACAGAGTATATATATATATATATATATTTTTTTTTTTTTTTTTACACTAGGCTAGCGGCAGTTGCATTTGCGAGAGCTAAGCAGGAAGTTTCTGGGCCTGGGCTTAAAGCAAGCTAAGGTTAGAGTTTGAGACACTGGCAGGGAGGGAGTTATACCAGTGGGGTGCACGGTAGGGGAATGCCCTCTGACCTTGTGAGGTCCTGGCTCTCGGAATAACTAGGGTAGCTCTTGACAAGCTGCACGTGATCAGGGTCGGTGCAGTACGGTGAATGGAGTTGGATAGGCCTATGGGGGATAGGCCATGCAGGGCTTTAAAAGTGAGCTGGCATGTCTGATACATGAGTCGCTCTTCCAGGTTGAGTAGGGTAGCCAGGGTGTACAGCTCACATGTGTGAGTCTGGGAGCACCAGTGATAAGTCTGCAGGCCTTATTTACTGTGAGACGAACCTTGTTGAGGGCAGTCTGATCTGCTGAGCCATAGACCGGAAGGCCATAGTCAATGAGAGACATGACAGAGGAGGTAACAGCCAGGCGGAGGGCATCGAGGAGAGGCATTTCTTGTGCCGGTAAAGAATGCCTAGCCGTGAGTTAGCGACAGAATTTAGGGCAGATATATGTCCATGGAATGAAAGTGCAGGGTCAAAGGTTATACCAAGATATTTATTGGATTGCACCTGGTCAATGACGAGATTGGGTGTGAGTGGACAGCTAAGGAAACTTGCTGTACTTATTTTGGGGTGGGAGAAGAGCATCGTTTTTGTTTTCTTAAGGTTGATAACAAGTCGGTGCTCAGTGAACCAGGTAGCTGCAGAGTCAAAGACTAGTTGGAGGAGTTCTGTAGCAGCATGGGGTCATTGTGGGAGGCAACCGAGAACAGCATCATCAGCATAGAGAAGCATCTTACCTGTACAACTGCTGGGTAGGGAGTTAAGAAAGAGTGAGAATAGTAGGGTCCAAGAATTGAGCCCTGTGGCACCCAGAGCAAATGGGGCATGTTTCAGAGAGAGTACCATTGATTTTCACACATTGGGAGTGGGCGGAGAGATAGCTGGTGCACCAGGAAACAGGTCCTGAGGCAAAGCCTATTAGGTCGAGGGTGGAGAGCAAAAGAGGATGCGAAACAGTATCGAATGCTTTAGACAGGTCAATGAATATAGCACCAGCCAGGGCACCAGAGTCCAAGGAGGCATGGAGGAATTGGAGATTATACAGCATACCAGTATTTCTTCAGTTAGCAGTCATCTTTGAAGAGTGCAGATGTGTTCCCACTAGACTGAAGATTGTAGTGCCAGACTCCAGAGTTAAGTATGGGGTGGGGGTGTGTGAGGAGGTGGGGTGCACAGAGGGTGGGTGGGTGCGGATTGGGGGAGGGACCTGATGGCAAGGGACCGCTTTCTTTGTTTCAGGTTATAATAAAAAAAAAAAGAACACTGCAGACCATTTTCTTTTTTTACAGGTATAAGGAAAATGTTGGGCACACTGGGGTGTGCTCCCAGTGTGTCCCATGAGTTTGGGTGGGTGACGTTAGCCACACTGGGGTGGGCTCCCAGTGTGGCACACAGTGGGGGTGGGCAGGGCAGGAAAATGCCAACCCGGTCAGCTTTTGAACATGGAGGCGCACTGGGGTGGGCTCCCAGTGTGCCACACAGTTTGGGGGGTCTTCATGGCAACAAGGGGATTGGGCACCCCCGAGTCAGCTTGCTGAGGATTGTAAAAGGCGAACAGTGACAGCCGCTGCCATGTTTATTGAAATGTTACAGCAGGCAAGGCATGCCCTGCAATGATGGGGAGCTCCCTCATTGCAGCGGTGAAACTGTTTCAGGTTGGTGGCATGCTTTTGCAGTGCTGTCATAGACAGTGTGCTATTTCATTTGTGCCACAGAGCCCAGCCTGAAAAAGCAGTGGTGCCACTGGCCACAACACGACCGCACCTCCAAGACCTGCTACTCTACTTCAAGCTACCATAATATGTTGTCTGTGCTGCGTACACAAGACAACATAAAAAGGGAAAATAGAGTTCTATACCTAAAGGTCATAGGTATAAAAACATATAGGCAAAATATAGAACAAACAAAAATTAAATTACTGCTAAGAACATAGTGAATTAGGAGCCGGTCTGTCAGCACAGTGGTTGGATTTCCGCTTGCGACGCCAGTGACCCTGGTTCAGGAATAGACCCGGGTCATCAGAGGGCCTGCTGGGGGAGAAGGATGGAGCATCCCAAGGAATGATCTCCTTCTCAGGGAGGAGGGCAGGGTGAATGTCCAGTGCTTGATGGACCCCTGGTGGAGGCCTGGGATACCACAGTGGCTGACATTAGACTGTGGATCAGGGGGACAGAACAGATGCTGGACATCATTGCATGTCCCCACCTCCCAGAAACAGCACACAAAATCACTTCCTGCCAACCGCTCTAGATGACTCCTACCTTGGTCCTCATCAGCCTCCAGGACTGACTCCCAGACCTGGTCACATCGTGTGGTGCTGTTAAGGGGCCAGTGCTGCAACCCCAACCTTGGGGGACAAGCCAGAGGGTATCTGAGGGTCACGGTCTGATGTGGAGGTGGAGGCCAGGGTCCATGACCAGGCAGAGGTGCCGGGTCATTGACAGTGGGGGCAAAAAGTTTAATAAATAAAAAAAGAACAGTAAATTAAGCAAAAATGAAAAAAAATAAAGTAAAAAAGCTGTTAAACTAAAGTCATTTGTTGTTTTGTCAAACAACTTGCTGCTAAGAGAACTTGCATGCTCCTCTCTCCTCCACTGATTAACACTGCAAAACACAAAGTAAAGCAGACTGACTGTAGACATATACCATGTGGCCTGCTAAAGCTCTACCATGTGATCTTAAGGAACGTTTATTTACTATTTGCCTCATTCTGAGAAATGCTACCGAAATGCACCATAAAGGCAATGTTACAGGGGATGTTGCCAGACAATGTTAATAAAGTTGAATTTTCTATTTCTTAGGAAATGGTGAAAATTTGCAAATTGATCTGTGAAGGTGAAGCTGGTAACTTTGCCTGAAATTTGCCTGTGAATTAAAACTTCACAACATCTCTAGTCACTAATGAACATATAGAAAATGACGTGGAACCTTTGTAAAAGAGTTTCGGCTCAAAGGTATTTGTAATCCTAGAACAAATAAATAATTAAAAAAAAAAAAGGACCTGTTTGTGAATGAACCCCTTGTGTCACCCTGCTTGTGATTCCCTGTCCTCTAACATGACCCAGTTTACTATTACCTTTGTGCTCCCCCAGCCAGTTCCCTACCCCTCTTATTAATTCCCACCCCACTCCCAGATCCTCCAGCTTCTTCAGTAGACTCCTGTGCAGTACTGAATGAAATGCCTTGTGGGAAATAAAGTTAAGTAAATCTACCACCTGCTACCTAGCTACCACCATAGTAACACACTCAAAAGAAAATACAAATAGGTTGATCTGGCATGGTCTTCCTGCCATGAATTCATTTTGCTTGCAGTCTTGCAATCCATCAGCCTCTAATTAGGAGGAAGCAGTATAGTGTAGAAGTTAAAAGCACCAAGTGCAAACCTGGAAACCTAGGTATGAAACCCACAGCCCCCACTTGCATACTGTGTGACCCTGAGCAAGTCACTTAACTGCCTTGTGCTCCCCAGGTTATACCTGGAAACACACTTCAGCTTAGCAAGCCTTTCCTGGTTAAAAAAAAATGTCATTTTCACTTGCTCTAGTTAATCTGCTATGGTTTTCTTAATCAGGGTCTTTGTCAGCTTACATATAATCGAGATAAGGCTGACTGGTTTGTAGTTTGCCCCCCACCCCCCCATGAAGCAGAAACACATCTGCAGATTTCCAATCCCCCAGTCCTCATCTGTCTCCAAGGACCATCTGGACAGCTCAGTCGGTTCTAATACCAATTCTCTGAGCACCACCAGGTAAAAGCCATCTGGTCTTGGTGCCTCATCTACCTTAAGGGCTGCAGTCACATATTTCACATATTTCATTCTATCTGGTTCCAAGAGAAAGCTGAACACTTCCAACAAAGGACAATCTTCATTGAATAGTAAGTTACAGATTCTTGTCAGTATAACTTTTGTTAGTGTGTTTTTTTTATTTGAATTTTGTTGCTTATTTGCACAGGCTGCTTACTCAGATTGAGCAGGTTATATCAATTGACTTTAACTGGTAATTAAGCTGTGATCATGGTTCTTACTAGAAAGCAAGCACTTGATGTGGGCCTGAGTGTAGATAGGGATGATGTGCAATTAGTTAATATCAACACTATAAAGGATACCTAAACAACATTTTGACAAGAAACTATTCAAAAATCTGACTTTGTAGGGGACAAAAGGAAAGGCTGCTGTATACATTAATGCTAAAACTACATATAACCCCACTGTTACCCTGGGTTACAAGAATCCCAGTTAGACCTAGTGGTAGGCAGGGACGGCAGCTTGTGAAACTCCAGTTAAATGGATTTCACACTGTCTCATGCTGTTCTCAGTCTCAGCTGAGACTGAGGGATGACATCATTTTAGAACTGTCACAGCTGCATAAGCCACACTGGAATGTCGCAGTTGGAGGTTAGAGTAGAACGTTGGGGAATTTGAAGTTAATCTGTTACAGTCAGTAGTAGAGGAAGGAGGTGCTCTGCTGTAAGCAGGCCCTCAGAGTTCTAAGCTCTGTCAAAGAGCTATTTTTTTGTATAGGTGTGTGTTCTCACCTGAAGAGGAACACAAGAAGAGCCAATTGAAGTGGTAGAGACCGCTTTTGGTGGTTCAGGGCCCCATCCCTGCCAGGATGGGGGGAAGGAATCAACCTGCTTCCAGGGGCAACTCCCCTGGTCCAGCTAGTGAAAAAGAAGCTGCCTGAGTTAAGTTCGTGCTGAGGCACCAGAAGTTCTGGACAAGATTTCTTTGAAGAGAAAACACCTGTGGGGCACCTGCAACCAAGGGGTGAGTTCGCTCTGCTAAAGGCCAATGTGTTTTCACTTGAAACAAGATGAAGCTAAAGTGACTGTTACTGTGGGGTCAGGAAAAGACACCAAGTACAGTTTGGAAGATGTGGGGATTGGACTGTTTAACTCTGTGGGGGGTCTAGAGTAATGGACACAGCCACTTATTAAGTATATTCAAGTTCAGCACAAATGGGATGTAAAGACAGTAGATTGAATGTGAATACATTTAAAGAGAATCTACACAGCAAAGTGTTTTCAAGGATGAGGTGTTACAGTCCAGAGAAATGGCTGGGTATGAATTATGGGAGCGAGAGGTGGGAGACCCACCCCATCAGTAGTAATCAAATTCACCTCTACAGGATTGCTTTGGGACACCTGTTGCTTTCTCTCAGGTACTTGGCCAGTGCCTGAGGAAAGTACCCAGATGTGGGATTGTTGAGGAAGATTCCCTGATGGAGCCAGAAGTGTTCATAGGTGGTTTAGGGAGCCACCAGTAAATGTTTCCATGCTATATGGAAAGTGTCCAAAGGGCTGGCATGATAGCCAAGCCATGGAAGAAAGGTAGTCCAAGTGGCTGGCAAGAGAGCCAAGCAAGGGAAACCCAGAGCAGATTACAAGTTTGGGTTGTGTGCCCAGTGTGTTTCAAAGCCTGAGGGCTAAAGTGAAAGTGAATGCGTTCTGATCTCCATAAATCTGCATTACCAGGAGTGTAGCCACGTGGTGGTCCATCTATGCTTTGTTATTCTGTTGGATGTAAATAAAGGCCACACTTTAGAATCCCAGCTTCTGGTATTGGACATTACAGTTATTTCTTCCTGTGTCCAGAGTTACTTGGGTGCCCCTGTTGCAGAGTAGCCAAACCTAGCCAATGTGCTGAGTAACATATTTCTCCCTGAACCCAGCCCACCAGGTAGTGCTGTCAAGATGGAAATGGCATACCTAGGTGGGGGCTACATAGGTTTATATAATTTATCTAAATGTGGTTTCAAAGCATTTGAAAAATGTAAAATCAGCCTTCCAATTTAAAAAAAAAACTGTCTTACCTGCTTTCTAAATGCCACCAAATGTGTTCAGTGATGATATTATTGGAGCCAGAGTCAGAAAGTTATTTGGCTCTCTATAGTGCTAACTCATTGCTTTTTCCCTTTGCTTAGAATCGTTTCACCAAAAAGGTCAAAGCCATGTGCATTATTTTGATCAATACACATGTTAGACTATGGTTCTGTTCATTTTGTTTACTTTAACATGCTAAAATTGTGTTTTAATCCAACCAACTTTCTTTTTGGCAGATCACAGTGCAGTACAAATCTTAAATAACCTGAAGGTTTAGTGGTTATGACGGATCCAGGAAGTTACAATGGGGGGTGCTGGGGTGATGTGCATACTTGATATGTACTTTTTAACATTTGTTTTAAGTCCATATATTGTCTGCTGTTATTCTTTTTTAGTACAGTTTTGACAGAACCTACAAATGTAATCCATAGTTTGAATGTATTGTAAGCATTTGTACAATCAATAAATCAGACTTCTTCAACAAAGTGAAATGAAGCAGACCCACCACTTGTTTGTAGCAAAGTTTTTGTGTAATCCAATGCCAGAGTTCGTACTTTCTCAAAAATCAAAAATATGATTGCCGTGTCTTCTTTTTCCATGGGAAATACTAGTAAGAATAAGAATTAGCATTTTATAGTGCTTTTCGTACATATTGTATCCCAAAGTAATGCTAGACTGGAAGTGAAGTGACTGAATGTGTAGTAGCACCCAATTTACGCATTAATACCCACACACAGCCTTGGACAATTGCATGAAATGGTTTTATGGGAAGGGGAATGTTGGCCTGGACAATGGGGTCAGTTAGTGATCATGGTGCTGACAACCTCACACCTTATATCTCACAGTGATCTGCTCATAGTTCTCCCCTTCTGTCTTCCCCCTTCCCTAAATATAGCAGTACCTTGCAGGAGTGGCCTTCTCAGTCCCCGCTGGTCTTCATTCTTCACTCCTTCTCCCCACACCAAAAACTGGTGAGCTCATCACCCTTCTGCATCATGAATGCAGGTAGTACAGTCCTCAAATTTTTTGACATATCAAAAATAAACAAATCTTTCCAGTAAGTCAGGCTGATAGAAACAGAGAATAAGGGGAACGATGGGCATTCCTATCCTTAAAAGATATAGGCTACCTATGATTAGGCACTATTAAATGATGGGTGTGTGCATCATTATGCATGTCATTTAATAGTGCCTAATCATAGGTGGCTTAGATCTGATATGGGTAAAAAAGCCTATTTGTCCCCTTGTGCCCTACTGCTATCAGCCTGGCTTATCAGAAGATCACGTTTATTATTAATATATATAAATAACACAGAAGACTGTACTGAACTTCATGATGTGGAAGGGTAGTGAGCTCAACAGTTTTTGGTGTGGGGAGCAGGTGAGAAGAATGAATGCTAGATAGGGACTGAAGAGGACATTCCAGCAGGGTACAGCTATATTCAGGTAAGGGGAAGACTGGAAGGGGAAGTTGAACAGATCATTGTGAGATCTGAGATGTGCGGATGTCAGCACCATGATCACTACCTGACTGTGGATGAGGGCAGCCAGCGATGACAAATTCTCAGAGTGGCAGGGCTACACCTAAACTGTTACTTAAATTCAGTGTAGGGAGATTATACTCAGGTGGGGGGGATGTTGACATTTGTTAGGACAGTATTGAGGAAGCTGTGTATAGCTCATTCAAGGTTCAGAAGGATGGTAGCCAGCCAACTCGCATTGTGAAGTAGGGCACAGGAAAGTACTGGAGAAGAATTGCCAGGAACTGTCCTGCGGGGTTCTGCAGATCACAGGTAAAGGAGTAGACCAACACTGGAAGTCTGGTGCATTCACTTAAGGCATTAGTATGCCTCTCCTGCTAATTATGTTGTTTTCCATAGCAAGTGTAGCCCTTATGAGGGTATGAGCAGCAGTTTTTCTGGTGTGTCCTGATACTTCTTGCTAGTCCCTCCAGGAAGACCTAATTGTTGGTTAATGAGTTGGGGAAAAAACACAACAGGGTGACTGTACATAATGCCTTCACTGTGCAGAAGGGTGGTGATCCACTCAATGTTTAATGTGGGAGCAGAAGTCAAACATTGAGAAAGTGGATTGGAGAGTGATTTAGGAGTCATTTTTTAGCAATGCCAGCTGATGAAGCTTATCAGTATAGGAGTCTACAACTCTCTGAGGTACAAGATTACAATCTGAGGTGTGGTAATTCTCTTCAGGAAACCTTAAGCTCATATGCAGCCCCAGGCAGTACTAAGGACAGAATATGGATTGTGGTGTGTTCAACAGAAGGTAGGCTAGGTTCACATGGAGAAAGACTACATGAGAAGCTTATTTGTAGGTTACCAAGAAAGCATGAGCTTTGGAATTGGACCAGACCAGTACATCACTACAAATTTCAGTGCATCACATAACCACTAGATCATCAGGTATTTGAAGTGTTGTACTGTACTGTGGTTTGCCAAACAGAAAGTCAACTGGATTACAAAACATTTTCAGCAAGTTAAAGTAAACATTATTAACAAAACCATAGTCTAACATGTACTAATCAAATAATCAATGTGTTAACACATGGTGTTGATCATTCTGGTGAAACAATTCACAACAAAGGGGGAAAGAAGAACTAGTTATAGGGAGCCATGTGGGTCTCTGCCTCTGGCTCCAATGATGTCATCATGACTCATTACTTAACACACTTGACAGGCACTTTAAGGAGCAAATAAGGCTGTTTTTTGAAAGTGAAAGGCTGATGTTTACATTTTTCGAAAGCTATGAAACTGCATTTATGTTATTTACATAAATACAGTTTTAGCATACATCTAAACAGCAGCCTTTACTTTACCTGTCTGTGAAGCCTGAGTTTGGAGTTTGCAGTTTTAAAAAACTGCTTATTTAGGTACCCTTTAAATACAAATCCTGGTGATACAACTATGAATTTAGAAATGGAGGCTGTGATTCTGATTAGTGCCTCTCCAATGGAAAAAGGGAAAATGATACAGAAAAAAAAAAAAACAGAAAAAGAAAATTAACAAAATTAAGAAGCCCAAATCTAAACCTTTTAAGCAGTGGGAAAAAAAAAACAGATGAAGATTATTAATCACTTCAATAAGGTTAGTCTATTGGAGATGGAAACATCAGTTGTATCAGTTATGTCTCCACTGTGTGCACCAATTAATCTGGCTAATAGTAGCGACACAATAAGACTCAGTCAGGAAAATTCAATACTATCATCTATACCTAAGATGTTTAATAATAGCAGCTCTCTTTCTCACTCTGCAGAATATAGTAATCTCTCAGATATTAGATCAGTAGAGACAGTTAAAAAGAACTCAAGCTAAGCAGAATGTGTCAAGTAAAGCAGATAGTAAATTAAAAAAGAGGTCTCGATTGACCTATATTATGACTCTCTTTCTGGTCTATCAGAATCATTAGGTTTTTCTCTTGAGCAAATTAGTTCCATAAATAACCAAAGTGAAAAATGGTGTGCTGATTTAAAGAATATTACTGGAAAACTACAGAAAACTATAACTGAGTTGAAAAAATTAGATAATGTAAAATGGACCAATGAGGAAGCTAGTCCTACTGTGTATCAAGAAGTGGAGAACCATTCAGTAAATGGCCCTGTGGTATCTTACCCACTTAGTTTGAGTGAGGACCTAACAAACTTTATGCCGAACCTATACACAGCACATCTCCTGGTTTTAGACCAATTGTTGCAGTTCATAATGAAACTGATACACGTACTGTAAAGAAAATATTGCCATCAATGATTTTAGGATGGATGATATCTTAGCTAAGCTAGATAAATTGGTTCCACAAACTGGCTCACTCTCACTGGTTATGGAAAATATTTCACAAATAAGGCTAGATTTTGCCTCTGTTTGCATTCCTGAGACACCAGAAAAAAAAAATTAAAAAATGAGATAAAAAGAAAAGAAAAATAACCAAACCTTCTACTAGAAAGCCTGCTACACTGGTGCCATTTTATCATGCTGAATGTGCTATTCAGCAAGATGAAGTAGGGAGGAATGGTTATACTACTAGTGAGTCTCCTATAATTGTCTCTCCTGAACAAAAAACTGAACAGCCTCTTAGAAACCAACAGGATTCTCCTGGGATAGCTGAAGAATATAATACGTTAGACAGCAAGCCTCAATTGGAAGCAATATTAGCACAAATAAACAAGTTCAGTTCAGATCGTATAACATTTAGGGAAGAATGGCAACAATAGTGCAGTACCACTGGCAAAAATACAAATGACACAAAGTTTACCCAGCCCTCTATGTTTAGGGCAAATTGGAGTAATATGCACGAACAAATTCTGTGAAGTCTGATATTGTATATTGCACGTCTTAGAGTTGTGTGGTTATATATGGATTCAGACCGAAGCCTTGTTGTACAATGAAAGCAAGAATGTGCACCTTCTGAGGGCAGCAACCAGAGAAGACATTGCTGTGACAGATATCGTTCAGTTATGGAGAGATAGGGATGTTGATGGTGCTGATTGTGTATTTATTTTTTGCACTGCAGTTTGAATAGCCAATCGAGTATGATTGAACAGTAGAGCACTGGAGAAATATGGATAAACAATTGATTTTATAAACAGAAATGCCATAAATAGGAAGACAAAGGGTAACAATAGGCAACTTAGTATTTTTGGGCTTAAAGCCATACCTAATGAGAACCCAGGCAAACTTAAAAATGCTATACTAAGTCTGTGTAACCATGTCCTAAAGTCCCACCAACAGAAATTAAAATCAGCAAAATATTCAGACAAAAGTCTAGAAACATGACAGGGTAGGTCAATGTTTTAGTTCTAGGGGATTTGCAAGGATCAGCAATTCATTATTGCACTAAAGCCCCTTCAGTGATTGACTTATTTTTTTGGAATGGAAATATGGATGTATGAAACTCCTGTGAGGTGATCTCTAAATCAGATAGTGATCACTTCCCTCTAGCACTGTTTCATAAAAATGTAGTAAGGTTAGATATCGAGGACCACTCATTCCCTCAGCTTGAAATATGACAATCAATAAAAATGATATGGGAAGACATATGGCAGATTTAGATACATCAATTAATACAGACTATCTTCTCTTCCACACTATGTATGGTACAGAATGGGCCCAGATTACTGGAATAATTAGATACATGTTTTGAAAAAATTAGAGCACTGTCAGCTGTAAAAGTTCCAAATAATACTCAGAAAAAAAGCTTCTGCTATTTGGTTTGATAAAGACTGTTGTACTGCTAAAAAGGACTTAAACCAACTTAGCAGATATAGTAAAACAAACAAGTGCCAAAGTAATTATAAACCACTGAATAAGGAGAGATAAGAATATAAGATCTTATTGAAAAGTAAACAACTGGATCATAGATTGAAACAGTGTGATAAGATATTAACAGCTATAAATAGTAATGATCATCAGGCATACTGGCTTTTGATAGCCAATGGTACTAACAATGTTTGATATGAGATCAACTCTTATATCCCTATGGATACCTGGGTTGAGCATTATTTAAAAATATTCTATGATCCAAAACAATCAGAAGATAACTTACATCTTTTGTATGATATGACTCACTTCAGACCATTCTCATTGTCAGAGGTCTATTTGACTCTAGCTGTCATGGAAAAGAGAAAGAAAAAGACTCTGGTTCCTGATTAGATTGTGGTGGATTTTTTTTTTTACTAGCCCCTGCACTTTGGGCACCTGTTATTACTTCCATATTCAACTGCTGTATATTAAGCCTTACATTTCCAGAAGGTAGGAAAGGTGCCACGATTATTTCTGTATATAAAAAAGGAAACAAAAATATCCTTTGATGTATAGACCCATATCATCATTAGACAACTAAGGCAAAGGTTTCTCTAAATTAATTCTTGCTAGGCTTTTAAAACAAATACAAAGTCTAGGTGACCTTTCAGAATATCAAGCTGGCTTCCATTCTAGATACTGTACTACTGATAATTGTTATGTTATAATGCATTATGTGAAAAATATGTTAAATTATGAAAGCAAAAGTTATATATAGACTTTAGTTCTGCTTTTGATACTATATCTCAGAAATTATTATGGACTCTTATGAATGAATGGGGTATTAGTCCTGAAATTATTAGTATCATCAGAGAGCACTTGGGCGCAGATTAGATATGGGGATTCAGGTCAAATATCTACAAGAATTCCTACAAATAGAAGTGACAGACAAGGCTGTGTTTTAGCCTCCACACTTTTTAGTCTATGTATTAACAAACTTTTTATATCTCTTGAACAATCTATACCTGATTCCCCAAAAGGTGGCAATAAGGTCTGTGCAGCTCTTGCCTATGCCAACAACCTGGCAACCTTTTCTCTTTCCAAGTCAGGTTTGCAAACCAAATTGAATTTACTAATTTCTCATGCAGTAAAGTGTGAACTCAGAATTAATGAGAAGAAAAGCCAAGCAATGATCTTCAGGGCTAACAAAATAGATAAAACATGGCAAATAAGTGAAAATAAATTAAGTACGGTAAAAACCTATACATATTTAGGATTACAGCTTTTGAATGATGGGTACTGGATAAAGCATGTAAATAATTTAAAAATCATACTAAGAAAAGTGCCAGCTCTCTAAATATATTCATCTTTAAATATGGGAGACATACTGTTAAACCTCTTATTCAAGCAGTCAAATCAAAACATAACTCCCAAGCACTTTTTCAAGCCGAAATATTGGATTATGATGCTTCTGACATATTAGAAGCTCCAGTCAATACATTTTATAGCTCAGGCTTTGGCCCTTGAGTCAATCAGTTCCTGTTCCCCTGGTAAGGGCTGAGTTGGGTGTTGCCAGATTGAAAGCATTTATGGATGCCAGGAAAATTAATTACTGGATCACAATAATGCCTCTAGATAACAATAGGCTGCCTTACCTCTGTCTGAAAGAAAAATATACTTGGGAAAAGACTGGGGGACAGATATTCAAAACTTTGCACACAGCAAAAACCGTTTGCGCAGGTTTAGCGTGGGATTAATGCGGGTCTGCTTTATTCAAAAGGCCAAATAGAGCGGGCAAACTGCATTAGCGCCGGGCAAGATTATAATGTATGCAAGGGGCAAACTGACATGAATACAGGTGCAATGCTATATTCAGCGACTAGCGCCATGCTAAGTGGTTTTGCGTGACTTAGCGCAACACTTAGCGCGGTGCAAATTACCGCAGGAAAAGCTTGTCTTAACCCGGGCAACTCTGCATAACACTTTAGCTTTGCGGTGTTTGCACTGGAGTTTAAGCGGGTTTGCACAACCCTAACAAATAAATATGACACATAGATAAAGCCAAACATAGAGGGCGCATGCTGCTAACCAATGGCATCACAATGATGCCATCATCTGCCACCAGTCCCAGCCATGCCAGGCAGTAAGTGGTGACCCTGCCACCAGTGGACAGCATGGCAGTGTGGCCATATACACACCTTGCGGACCACACATCTGTGGACACAAACAGACGGCAGCACATACATGCAGCACTGTGGGCATGGAGGATGTTGAGGGGAGCGTGTATGGGTGGTGAGGCTGTGCCACAGACCAGGTGTGGCCACAAGGCTGGGACACATCATGCAGTGCACATGGGCCAGTATTGGGAATACCCCCAACACTAGTGTGCCTTTCGGATAATATATGCCCCCGGCCACATACCGCACAACTGTACAACTGCCACAGCACACAAAGCCAGAAATGTACTTGTCACTGTGAGCATCCCATGCCACAGGTACAGCATCTGTGGGTCACACAACAGTGTAACAGTAATGTCCACTGTCAGTAAACACCTGCAGGTTGGGCCTGTCACTGTGTACAGTGCAGTCATCATCACTGCCCTACACACCATAGGCAGTGCTGTGTCCCTCACACTACTGGCCCCCTTGCTACTGTAGTGTCTGCTGTGCACTGTAGCATGCCCTACAGTGTGACAGTTGCATGCAACACCACCACCACCTGTGCCTATGCTGTCTTGTCCCTGGGGTACAATATGCTATGCTATGCTGTACTGTTTACATGTAGCCTGCAGCTATCATTGTGCACTGCCAGACTGACCTACAGGTGGAGCTGTGGTTGGACCTGGTCAGCCCCTGTACTTCCAGACTGACCTACAGGTGGCTCTTTGGGACCCTGCAGTAATGCTGGGCAAACTGCATGCAAATCAGGGTATAATGAGATACTAATCTGGTTGTTTGCCCAGAGACTACCTTAGTAGGCTCATTTGCATGGCACTTTTGAATATGGCACATTTTAGCTCCGGGCAAACGTGTTTGCCCCGGGCTAACTGCTTAGCTCCACGCTACTGCCGCGCTAATGTGTTAGTGAGGCGCTAATGGTACGGGGAATAATATACAGTTTTGATCACTGTTCTTTCACATCTGCTGCTTCCTGCAGCTGTACTGAGTCCATGCATTTGCTGGCACACACATTGGCCATGTAGGTCGTCTGTACCTTCCCTCACATTGCTGTGCATTGTGTTGTTGTTGTGGGTTGCACTTCCTGGTTGCTTTATTCAGTGCTGTCTTATTCCCAGGCTATTTTTGCCCTGCACTCCCAGACCAGTTTGCCCGGCTTCCTTAGCCTGCAATATTCAGCAGGATTAGCACCGGGCTATTTCCATTTCAATATAGCTTGCTCTGTGCTCCGGGCTAAGTTTGCCTGCCGGGCAGTGCTAATTTAGCCCCTGGGCAAAGTTTTGAATATCTGGCCCTGGATGTTTAAAATCTAAATGGCTTTCTAAGGTGTTCAATATACTAACAGATTCATTGGACATATTAAGAGTTTATGGGCCAGATATTCAAAAGTTTGCCCCAGGGCTAAATTAACACTGACAGATAGGCAAACTTAGCCTGGAGCACAAAGCAAGCTATATTCAAAAGGAATAGCCCAGGGCAAACAGCTTCTGAATATAATATGGGAATGAGGCCGGGCAAACTGGGATGGGAGCACAGGACAAACTTAGCCCTGGAATAAGACAGCTCTGAATATAGCAGTCAGGAAGTGCAAACCACAACAGCAATGCAGTGCACAGTGACATGAAGGTAGGTAGAGGTGAACTATGTGGCCAATGTGTGTGCCAGCAAATGCTGTGGACCCAGTAGAGCTGCATGCATCAGCGTATGTGAAAGTACAGTGTTCAAAACTGTATAATATTCCCCGAACTGTTTCTGCAGTGCTAGCACATTTGCATGGTTTAGCACAGGGCTAAACCATTAGCCCGATGCAAACACATTTGCCCGACACTAAACTTTGCCATATTCAAAAGTGACATGCAAATGAGCCTTCCTAGGTAGTTTCTGGGCAAACATCCAGATTAGCATCTCATTATGCCCAGGTTTGCATGCAGTTTGCCCAGCATTACTGCAGGGTCCCACAGCACCATTTGTAGGTCAGTCTGGAAGTACAGGGGCTGGCCAGGTCCAACCGCAGCTCCACCTGTAGGTCAGTCTGGCAGTGCATGATGATTGCTGTAGGCTACATGTAAACAGTACAGCATAGCATAAAATATTGTACCCCAGGGGACAACACAGCATAGGCACATATGGTGGTGGTGCTACATGCAACTGTCACACTGTAAGTCATGCTACAGTACACATCAGACACTACAGTAGCAAGGGGGCCAGTATTGTGTGGGCACAGCACTGCCTATGGTGTGTAGGGCAATGCTGATGACTGCACTATACACAGTGACAGGCCCAACATGCAGGTGTTGACTGACAGTGGACATTACTGTTACGCTGTTGTGTGACTCACAGATGCTGCACCTCTAGCATGAGAGGCTCACAGTGACATATACATGTCCGGCATTGTTTGCTGTGGCAGTTGTACAGCTGTGCAGTATGTGGCCAGGGGGCATATATTATCAGAAAGGCACACTGGTGTTGGGGTATTCCAGATACTGGCACATGTGCACTATATGATGTGTCCCAGCCTTGTGGCCATACCTGGTCTGTTGCACAACCTGGCCACCCATACACTCTCCCAACATCCTCCATGCCCACAGTGCTGCATGTGTGTGCTGACATCTGTTGGCATCCACAGAAGAGTGGTCCGCAGGTGTGTGCTGTATGGCCACACTGCCATGCTGTCCACTGGTGACAGGGTCACCACTTACTGCCTGGCATGGCTGGGACTGGTGGCAGATGATGGCATCATTGTGATGTCATCAGTGAGCAGCATGTTTCCTCTATGTCTGGTTTTGTCTCTGTGTCATATTTATTTGTTAGGGTTGCGTAAAGCCATGCAACAGCCACACAAACACCGCACAAATCCAAAATATCTCACAAAACAGATTGCCCAGGATTAAGACTACCTTTTCTTGGGTGGTAATGTGCACTGTGCTAAGTGTCATGCCAAGTCTTGCAAACCCACTTTGCATGGCACTAGTCGCTGACTATAGCATTGTGCCTGTATTCATGTACACACACCCTCAGTTTGCCCTATGCATATTTTATGATTTTGCCTGGTGCTAAAGTAGTTTGTGCATGCTCTTTGGCCTTTTGAAAATAGCAAACACGCACTAATCCCACACTAAACCTGTGCAAACATTTTTGCCCGGCACAAAGTTTTGACTATCTGGCCCTATGTGACTAAAAATATCACTATTAGTTTAAGGTATAAAACTTATGTTACCCAGAAAATCATAAATCATTATAAAAATATAGATTTAAACACAATTTCACAATTAAAGGTGTCTCCATGGTTAGTACAAAATGATATAACATTGTGTTATAAAGGTTATCTGGATGTTTGTAAAATCCTAAACAAAGACAGCTGTATACTAGATGCAGATTAGAAGTATTCCCAAGTAATATTTTACTAGCCAGATATCAGAAATCTAAGAACATTCAATCTGGTTTTTGTTCTCTTTTCTAATTTATACTATGAGAATCTTTATCATATCATCTTTAAGTGTCATTGGTATGTCAAACCTAGGAAATACTGATTAACACCAATGTGGGATACTACAGACTCATGTGATGAGAACCCTTTATTAAGTGTCTTTTTTACATCAAACGATGAACTAATAATACAAATATCTACAGGTTATCTTGAGGCTATTACAAGAATCTGATAAAAAAAAAATAAGATGCCGGTGTAAAATGATTGTGTTTTATTTGCAAAGTCAATGAATGTTTATAGCTTCCAACCTTGGTTAAGGTTTAAGAAGGCTGGTAAAGATTTAATAGTAGTTATAGATGAATGTAGGGAAGACAAGAAAAAGTGATTGACAATTATGTATAGTATGTTCTGACCTGACAAAACTGTTATGGAAAATTGTATTTATGGATTTTATAATTATAAAGTTTGTTATATACTGTATGTTCATGTAAACTGTCAATTTTATAAGAATGTTATATTTTGTAATGGTCCATGACTGATCAATAATTTATTAAGTGCTGCAATCTGTTGATCATGACCACTACCAACCCCATGTCTTGTACTCTTCCCCCATTTGTAGAAGTTTTTATGCCACTTTTTGGTAATGGCCCCTCATTCTCCACTATAAAAATGGAGCAGAAATAATTGTTCATAAAAGTTGCTTTCTACATGTCATCTTCCACCACATTCCTCCCCCAGATAGCATTACAATTCACCCTTTTATTTTTATATTTTCCTAAGATACCTACAAAACACCTCCCCCTTAATATCCTTGGCTATGCACAACTCTGCATCATTGCCCTCTTGATCATCAACTCTGCCCCCTTTAACTTTTCCTGATATTCTTTCCATTCCTTCTGCACTTACCTTTTCTTACATCTCTTGAAGACCCTTCTCTTAGCTTTCACTTTCTCAGCTACCTTCATGGGTAATCCATATTGGCCTCTTGTATTTTTCTATTGCTATATAATGTCAATAAAATATTTATTTCCAATAAAGTTCTAAACATTAGTTTTGTATTTATGTGTAGTACAGGAACAGTTTGCTGGTGTCAACATGTTGGTGTACTGTATCAGAGTCTCTGACACATGCACTAAAGCTGTGCTGCAGTCATGTATTTGTGTAGCAGAGGCACCAATCTCTACTCACTCCACTAATTAAAGGATACTTTTTCCCTCTGAATATCTCCAAAATTATTAAGATGACAAAAATCTTTAAAGATTATGGAAGTTGTATAATCTTCCCTACGTGGTGTTATGGATTTATCCAGTAAGGGTGTTACAAGAACATTAAAGTTTCTGGCCAAAAGATCTTGGTCGGAGTTCAGTTTCAAAGTGTCTTTGCCAACTTTATAAAAAAAATAAATAAATAAACAACAACCAGAAAATGGAATATGCAATGAATGAGATGCACAGTGGTGACTAGCATCATGTTAGATTTGGCAGTGTGACCCATCACTGTAAATTCTTGTATTTTGTGTCAACAGATGACAGTGATAATTATGATTATCATTCCTCTGCTGACTGGTGCCTGATATACTAGTTGCCACCTGTTGATGTGTCCTATCATTCATTGTCATTTTGTTGTCCTTAATGCCCATGCCCCATATCTGCAACCTAATTTCAGTGTTGAATAATGATATTGTTTTGTTCTGGTTCTGATGAACAGAAACTTCAAATTGATCTTCAAAGTGACTTTGAGGCCGTAAACTCTTTGGTTAATTTACATAAACTTGTACTTAATTCGGCAAAGACTAAGCTTCAAATTTTTTCATGCATTAGGAATTAAAGTAATTTTGATTTTAAATTAATTAATAACTTTGATAATTCTATTGAAAGGGTCCCCATTTTTAAGTATCTGGGTATAGTGCTGGATCAGCACTTAAAGTTTGACCAGCACATTGTTTCTTTAATTGGTAAATTGCAGCAACATTTGGGTATGTTATTTTGTATTAGAAAATATCTCACTCCAGAAACAAGGTCTTTATTAGCCTATAGTTTTCTTTTTTTATTATTGGTATATGGTTCTGTTGTTTATTCATTCTCTTCCAAGAAAATGTTAAATAAATTGAAATCCACTTACCATAGCATCTTACGCTTTATTACCTGTTTACCCAAGTTGGCACTTCATTGTATTTTATATGAGAAATTTGGATGTGTATCATTAGGTGCATTTTTTAATCTCAAAGCATTGATTTTTTTTACATAAAATTAAATTAGGTATTGTTTCACACAGTGTTTCAAGTTTTTCCCCAATAAAATGTTTTCTACTCACACTAGATCTAGTATTAGAAATTAGTTTAAATCACCTTTCTTTTGAACAAACTTTGCACAAAATTCAATACAGTTTAAAACTGCTAAGTTATACAATTATTTACCTAGTAATATTACTAATTGTCATAGAGTTGTAGGTTTTAAGGGACTATTTGAACAAAAGTTATTTTCTGATGTTGTTTGTAGTTGTTTTAATTGATCTTTCATTTCAAGTGTTTGTATTGTTATGTGTTCGTCTGTGTATATGTTGTTGTATCTTGATGCTTGTTTGTATTCTGTTACATGAAACTGGATGTCTGTGAAAATGGTCACTTGTGCTCACAGACTTTTCAGTATAAAATAAAAATGAAATGAAATAGTTTAAATGATGCAACAAGTGTTGTCTTCTTGGTAACAACCAAGCACCTTCAAATAGTGAGACCTTCATTCTCATTCCCAGAGTCTTATGCCTGTGTTCTCCTCACAAGTGTCTGATTCAGAATGCTGAGATGTTCCCCACAGACTCTTGTCTTATCCATCCTGTTGATAAAGGCAAGGGAAAAGGCACTATACAGCACTATGGTAGTAAGACACTGTACAGCAAGGTACTAAAGGTGGGACAAACTTGAGTTTTAATGGGTGAAGAAATCAATAAAATGTGATGTACTGTAGGCGTGAATGTATGATGTCACAATTCAGTGGTTCATGGACATTGGGCCATTTTGGGGTGGTGTTACCCTTTGTGAAGTTGCCACATAATTTCAGTGCTTTGCACCCCCTCACCCACACAGTACTGAACACTGACAGAATCAATGCCATTTGTTCTGAAACTGTCCAGTAACTGTGTCAAAATGCTGAGGATGTTTAGTGCTGAGATCAGCCTTCAAATTAGGAATATGCCTGCTGCTGGAATATGCATGAGTTGGGTATGGGCATTCCTTCAACAGAACAATAGTACCATCATGGATCATGGTCTACATGCACATTTAAACAGATCATTAGCCCTCTCCACACTGTGTGGATGCCACTGTCTGCACAAGGTACAGTACATTGAAATGCAGGTATCTATAATAGGTAGGCCTCATTTTTACAGCTGCAGTGGGCGGAGCCTGCAGAAGTTTTGCATGTACAAAAAGAGTGATGTCATGTTTTCTGTCCATGGAATTGACTGAAGGTGTAAATAGTCTTCTCTGCCTTACCCTCTTCCAAGAAATGTTTTCCACCCTCAAATAAATATGCTTTCATGTTAGTCAATGGTTGCAGGACACCATTTTCTTTCTTAAATGGGAGGTACAAGAACTGGAACCTGAGTAGTAGAAGGCATCATTAGTTTTTTGGGGGGAGTAAGATCCAACCCCACCTCCACCCGGGAAGCTCCTAATGATCCACCCCCACCTTTTTTTTTTGGTTCATGTGGGAGGAGCAGGAGGAGGATCTATCATGTTAGAACAACTGACTATCAGTGCTGCCTGGGGAAGTAATTAAGGAGTACCTGAAACTGCATCTAGGTATATTCACCCCCCCCACACACACACACACATATAGACATCATGATCTTTTCTTTAACTCTAAGCATGTCAATATTTGTCTCTTACAGTATGGGCAAGTTGGGCATAACAATAAAATAGAAAAAAAAAAGGATCAATCAGGTGCCTTTTCCTTTGTCAGATACATGCAGACAGAAGGTTACAAGTCCTGTATGACAAGTTCATTATATGGATGTTTTCCATGTAAAACAGAAATTTTATTAATGTCATGTTTGTAGCATCATTTGTAGCAATTAAACTATAATTTACATAGGTGCTGTAAATGACAGGTTTTAATTCAGAAATTCAGTCTTGATAAATTTGCTTTTTCAGCAGTTCTGTAAGATTTATGTCTCTCTGATGTAAGAGTGCATAGCATAGAAATGAAAGGGTTTCTGTAATTGATTGTAGTTTGCATGAGAAGTGGGCATGACAGTGGCATGCAAGAGTGAAGTCTAAATTGTTTCTTGGACATTCTGGGATCTAAAGTTTAACAGTGATGTGTGAAGAGAATAAAGTCTTGTGTTTTTTGCATTTGAATAGGTTTAGTGCTTTGAAGTTAATATATATATATATATATATATATATACACACACACACACATAGTGTCATGGGCACCTGAAAAGGAAGGAGATACTACTAAAATAAATGCTATTCTGATATGTTATGTATTTATGTGTGAGATTTTAAGTGTAGTTCTGCCTAGGTCACAGACACATAAGCTATAAATAAGAATGGGTGTATTAGTCAAAGCTTGTAGTAGCAAAATAAAACAAGGAAAATAATATATTGTGTTTTTTTTTCAATTGTTTAACCAGCAGTGGCACAGTAAACTGAAAGTTTGTTTACAGGGGCAACCTGGGAGCACATGGAAGTTAAGTGGCTTGCTCAGGGTCACCCAGTATGCAAGTGGGGGCTGTGGAATTCAAACCCAGATCTCCAGATTTGTAGCTCAGAGCCTTAAACCACTGTACTATACTTCCTCTCTAGTTATGGCAGTGATCTGATTTATGGTTCATGATGTTGGTGTAGTAAGCGTCCTAACATACTAAAATTCCAGCAGAATAGGCCTTGTGGTCTTTCGTGTCTGCTTGTTTGGTCAGCCCCCACCCTGGGAATTGACCTTGATGCCCCCCACCCTCTCGGGCTTCTCCCTTCCTAGTCCAGGGTATTCGAGCTTCCTTGAACTTTGCTTCCACAACCCTTCCCCTGGACCTGTCCCACCTCCTCTTGAACCCCCCACAGTCTCTGCCTCCACCAGCCCCCAGGGCAGTGCATTCTATGGTTCTACCACCCTTTCAATAAAGTAGCACCTTTTCCTTTCTCCCTTGGTCTCCTCCCCTTCAGCTTCCACCAATGCCCTCTAGTTGCCCCTCTTCCTTTGAAGCACCATGACTGTGCCTCCCCTATTTATCCCTTTCATGTACTTGAAGACTTCTATCATGTTCCCCCGTCCTTTTTCTCTTCCAATGTGTACATATTTAGTTTGAGCCTCTCCCCATAGGTCCTTCCCCCAAGCCCCAGATCATTTTAGTTGCCCTCCTCTGGACCCTCTTCAGGAGTTCAATATCCCTCTTTAAGTGTGGTCTAGAAAACTGCACACAGTACTCAAGGTGTGGCCTCACCACGCAGTTATACAGAGGGAGTATCACTTCCCTCCTTTTGGAGTGATCCTCCTAGTGATGCATCCCAGCATTCTGTTGGCATTGGCTGCTGCCCTCCTACAAGTCTCCAAGTTGTTCATCTTGACATCCACTACCACAACTCCCCCAGGTCCCTCTCAGCCATACAGCCATAGCAGCAGTACATTGTATAGCAGATGTAAAATGTCAATAAGTAGGTCATGCAACAGATGTGCTGAGCAGTTACCGAAGCAAGAAATGTACAGCTGTCTTTTTTCACATCCTGTTCAAAATGTGTTTTTGCACCTGTGGTGCCAAATGACACAGTTGCTGTGCAAAATCACCTTTCAGCTAATGAACTAATATTGTCACTGTTCATGCGTTGAGGTCACAAAAAGCCCATGTTGAAAACTTGGAGTGAAAATACCAAGAAACACCCAGGGCATTAGGGTTTATGACCATAAGACCCTGCCCTGTAGGGACTGACAGGCATCGGGGTGTGACTTGGGACTGTCAACAGTAATGTTCACGCCATTCCACCCCCATCCCCACGCTGCAGCCAGTGACAGGTATCAAGGTGTGCCTTTGACTCTTCAGCCCCCAGGTTCATTCCATTCTCTTATACTGTACAAATTTCAGTGTATTTCCTTACGGAATGGGGTGAGTGAAAAGTTTGAAAACCCCAAGGCACACCTCAACTCTTGTCAGTGTCTGCAGGACTGGGTGAGGTGAAATGGCATAAGAGTTATGGGCAATGAGCCAAAGGCACATCCCAGTGCCTGAAAATGTCTGCAAGGTGGGGATGGGGTTAGCGTCACTTCAGTACTTCACTGCCATTCCTATTCTGCCTGTCTGTCAGTGTGTCTCTCGCTCTCTCTGTCTATATTTCTATGTAATTATCTATCTTTCTATTAATTGCATGTATTGTTATTTTACCTATTTCTAAAACAAATCTGCACATCACATTTGCTTTCACTCTGAGCACATACTTAGAAAACTGTGCATATTTGTACTCCACTTCTGCATAGCCCGCATACTTTCCTAAGATTCTCATTTTCACAAGCATAACTACCTTGCCCTTATCAAAAGCCACCAACTCTGAAAGTTAATATCACATTTTCTCTAACAGGTCATCATCATCATTACACCTGGCTTCCTGACATCAGCATATTGCTTAAATATAACTTACATCGCCTCATGGACAAAAACTCTATTTCTTTAAAAAGACAAACAACAAAATAAAACTGTATAAATAATCCCAAGGCTGAACATATGCCAACCATTACTTTTCCATGTACTGCCACCTTCTGTACCATCATGGGGATTTGCATATGTTTCCCTTGAGGTTTTGCATTATTGGGATATATGCAATTGTGTTTTCTTTAAAATATGGCTGTCGCCAGTGGTGCAGAGGGCTGAGGCACTGGCACCTTACCTCAAACCACGCCAGCGACCCGAGTTCGGGAACAGACTCAGACAACTGTGGGTCAGCGGGGATGGGAGAGGATTGAGCATCCAAAGACTGCTGTCCTCCCAGGGTGGGTTAGGGTGATGCCTCACTCTGTAGCATCCCCCAGTGGAGACCAGGGGCACTACAAGAAATAACGTGACATCAGGGGAACCAGAAAAGTGGAAAAAAAACATCCCGGGTTGGCCAGAATGATGGCAGACCATCTGCTGACACCACCAAAGGACTCTCGTGGAGCCTGACCACCTCAGCAGTGCCCTGGGTATGAGAGAAAGACTGTGCCAACTGCCCTACCTGTGTCTTCCCCCTCGAAGGAGAGGGACCCACTTGACGAAGGGTTACAATTAGCTACCCCAGGGTTGGCTGCGATCTGAGGTAGGGGGTTCCAGGGGGGGGACAGTAGGTGGGTGTCAGGGATCATGGCTGCCTGAAGGAAGTGGCAGATATGGGGCAGGTAGGAGAATAAAGAAATAATGCCAATAAAATGTGGCTGTCTGGCCAATTTCATCTGGGATAACACATACATTAGTAGAACTTGCTCTGGGGTTCTTTTGTGAGCTTCCTATTCCTTCCATTAAAATGTACACCTCCATATATTTTCCTAATAATGTGTATGCCTTCCTTAGATCAGAAGCTAAAACAAATCATGCTACTTACAAATCATTGTGTTGTTTCTCCATACCTCCTTAACATATTCACACAACTTCACTAACTTCATTACGCAGCTGTGGTGAATCTGACCAGAATTTGTTTAAACAGTTCATATTGAATCTTACCCCATTTACGATGTAACTTTTCTTTCCAGAAAAATCATGCTTCTCGTATCATATCCTGAATAAGAATTACAAATTGAGAGCAAGGGAAGTGTGCAAGCTGCTCACCACTGAATATGGTATTAACACACATACAAGTTCAGTAAAACTGATGCACCAGCACATGGGATAGTCTTATGGTCGAGCATCACAATCAGTAGAGTTGTGTAATATTAACAGTATTCAAACAACTGTAAACAAATTATGCATTTTGTATGAAAGGTATGCAAGGTTGTGAATGTACAGTATTGTGGTTCTTCAATCAGATTTTGCCCCATGATACGTGATGTGAATAAGGAGTAGCAAGTGAAGCAGGCCAGGAGATGGACTGAACAAGGAGAGACATTCAATTATTCCATTTTTTTTTCCTGATGAGAAAACAGTATCCCTGGAACATTTATTCTTGATGGCTTTTAGAAAGAAGTGAAAGGGCTCTTTAAAACTGAAGGCAAAGCATCCTGTAAAGGTTCATGTCTGGGGTGAAATTTCAAAGCACAATGCAAGCCCAGTCTGTATTTTTGAGAGTATTATAATGCATATAGTTACTTATAACATTTGCCTATGACTCAATGATTTGCACCTTCCTCAGTGTGTTACAGTAATATTTTCTCAGTCATGCTGTACAAATCATATATGGAGATTTTTTTAGACACAATATCATAGGGTAGATGCAGAGTTTGTTGCTTTAAAGTTCCCAGAAGGTCATTACTTCTTTAAAGACAATGACCCAAAATACAAAGCCTCTGGAGCATTCATTGCAGACAGCAGCATTAATTGAGTCAGAACCTCACCAGAGTAAGGACACACTTTTCTGTAGACACTATATTTTAGCTGCAAATTGCTTACAATTTAAATGGTCACAAATTCTATAGCAGTGTGTTACAGGTAGTTTAAAACCAATGCAGTAATTTTCGTTTTGAATTTGAGGTTGTCAGTCACAAATCTTATGGAGATGGCCTGGCATGCAAGGAAAACACATCAGATAAAAGATAGAGCTACAGACAAAAATGGAACTCATTGATGGAATAGAACAGTTTTTGTCAGCATTAAAACCACATCACTGATCGTGATATACTTCATTTTGGAAACCGTTTGCCAGTAGTAGTTGACAAAGCAGGACATGCAACAGGGATGTAGTGCAAATACTTTTGTAATTATGTTATGAACTTAGTCAATAAATTTATGAGCACCACTTCTGAAATAGATAAACAATATATAAACAATGTAGTATCTGTGATATGATTGTATTCTTGTGATGTGTTATGTGTTATACAGGTAATGCACAATATGTGTTGTGAAAATTCATTCAGCACTGAATGTAATAATGAACTGTGCTTAAATAGTCTCCATAATCCCCCGCTAGCCACAGACACAACTTATAAACACTGTGCTGTCTATGTGCTGTCTATTACATGCACAACTATGGTAATGAAATGTACTGTAAACATAAACACTGAACACTTCAAGCAATAAAGCATACAAAACCACTGTGCACCTGGGAAGGAACAGGTACACATTCAGATCCATGGTTTGCCAAAGATTGCTGCCTACAGTGACAGTTTTTTTTTTCTCCTCCATGCCTGGGTGTTAGAGTACTATACAATACCATAAAGTTCTGTGAAAAAATAAAATTGACACATATGAAAGGTACCCCACAATACAGTACGCCTACTGTATAGCTTATATAAATATGCCATATAAATAAATAAATATGTCATGACCACAATAAAAACATCACCATGTCTGTCCTAAGTGCATTTTGACCTTCAGTATGTAATAATGAATATGAAGGTGAACTGTACGAGGGAAATAATATCACTGATATACAGAGTTGGATTGGCCTACCAGGAAACCTGGAAATTAGAGATGGTGGAAGAACAATGGGAGAAACTGAAAGGAGCCATAGTGATTATAACAAACCAATGCATTAGGATAGTGGCCAAAAGGAAAAGAAGAAGAAGGAAACCACTATGGTTCTCCAAAGAAGTGGGGGACAAAGTCAGGACTGAGTTTCAGAAAATATAAGGGGATCCAAAGGGAAGAGGACATGGAGGTGTATCTTGAATGTCTAAGGGAAGCAGAAAAGGCTATTAGGACGGAAAAGGTGCAGAAAGAAGAGGGCTTATCAAGGTCTGTAAACAAAGGGGTTAAGGCATTTTATAGGTACATCAGTGAAAGAATAAAAACCAGGGGGGATTGTGAGACTCAAATGGGAGACGGGAGAGCGTAAGGAGGGGGAGCTGGAAAAGGCAGAAATACTGAACAAATATTTCTGCTCAGTATTCACTAAGGAGGGGGATGGTCAAGGACCACAGTTGGGCTGCAGAGGCAATGGGGGGGAGGAGTGTACACTAGTTCATTCATAGTGAAGAGAGTTCTGGAAGAACTCACAAAGCTGAAGGTGGATAAGGCCATGGGGCCAGATAGCATCCACCTGAGGATATTAAAGTAGCTGTAAAGGGAACTAGCAGTGTCTCTGGCATAGTCACTCAGCATGGGTTTCATTCCAGAGAGTGGAGGACGGCACATGTAGTCCCACTGCACAAAAGTGGCAGTAGGGAGGAGGTGGGGAACTACAGGCTAGTCAGACTCACCTCAGTGGTGGAAAAGATAATAGAGACACTGCTAAAAGAAATGATAGTGGCACATATGGAATCCAGCAGTTCTAATGATCATAAGCAACATGTATTCACAGCAGAAAGATTATGTCAAACAAATGTAATAGAATTCTTTAACTAGTTGACTAGGGAAATAAATCAGGGATGGGTGGCAGACATTGCCTACCTAGATTTCAGCAAAGCCTTCGACACCATCCCACATAGAAGGTTGATTAACAAGATGGGTAATCTGGGCATGGGAGACAAGGTGGTAAACTGGGTTAGGAACTGGTTAACTGACAGGAGACAGAGGGTGGTGGTAAATGGGGTACAATCTGGGGAGAGGGGGTGACCTGTGGGGTACCACAGGGTTCAGTACTAGGACTGGTCCTGTTCAATGTCTTCATTAGTGACATTGCAGAGGGGCTGGAAGGAAAGGTCTGCCTGTTTATAGATCATACCAAGATATGCAACAGGGTGGATACTCCAGAAGAGTTGCAGAAAATGAAGCCGGACCTGGAGAAGTTTGAAAGATAGTCAGAGATGCAGCAACTGAGGTTCAATGTAAAGAAGTGCAAAATAATGTACCTGGGTAGAGGGAACCCTGGGGAGAGCTACAGGTTGGTGGTGAGGAGGAGCTAACCTTCACCAAAGAGGAAAGGGAACTAGGGGTTATCATCTCTGATGACCTTAAGGTATTAAAGCAGGGCACAAAGGTGGCAGGGAGGGCCAGTGGCATGCTGGGGTGCATAGGCAGGGGTATCACCAGCAGGAGGTGGGGGGCGGTGATGCCATTGTATAAAACAATGGTAAGGTCTCACCTGGAGTACTGCATGCAGTTCTGGAGGCCACACCTGTTCAAGGACATAGATAAGGTGGAGACTAACCAGAGAATGGCAATGAAGATGGTGCAGGGCTTGCACCACAAAACATATGAGGAGAGACTAAAGGACCTCAATATGTACTCACTGGAGGAGAGGAGACAGCGGGGGGGACATGACTGAAACTTTCAAGTACCTTAAGGACATAAACAAGGTGCAGGTGGGGGACCTTTTCCAATGTAGAAAAAGTACTAGAACAAGGGGGCACAATATGAAATTGGATGGGGGTAGGTTAATAGCTAATGTGAGGACATTTTTTCTAGACAGAAAGGGTAGTCAACCTTTAGAATAGTCTGCTATGGGAGGTAATGGGGGCAAGAACAGTGGAGAGGTTTAAGCATTCCTGGGACAGGCTCAAGAGAGACTTGAGAGGGGAGGGAGTGATGAAAAGCCATTGATCACAAGGTCAGTGGTCACATACAATGCATAGGGCCTACGGGCAGACTGGATGGGCCTGGCAGTCCTTATCTGCTGACAATTTCTATGTTTCTATGCAGCATATATAAAGTATGGTAGATAGATAGATAGATAGTTAGATAGATAGATAGATAGATAGATAGATAGATAGATAGATAGATAGATAGATAGATAGATAGATGGATGGGTGGATGGGTGGATGGACGGCGGATGGACAGACATACAGACAGACAGACAGATAGGTAACTGTATAAACTGAGACCGATTTGAAGCAAAGTTTGTGATTGAAAAAGGGACAACTAAATGACACAGACATGAGCAGCTAGCACATCCATGACACTCATCCTCAAACACACCAAGCTACAGCGATTAACATAACCATCCCCCAAGTGTGTGATACCTGCAAGAAGCTGAAAAGCTCAACCATCTGTGAAAACACTGTGAGTGCTGCTGGATTTTAGCAAAAAGACAAATCTGTGCTCCAACTCCATAATCATTCATGAGGAATGACACTAAACAAGGTGTGAATATTTTGCATTGAAAAGACATGTGGTACATGATATTCTGTAAAGCATCTTTTAACCTTTGAACAGTTTGAATTCATCAGCTACAGTTTTGTTCAAATGTTTAAAGTGGGTCAGGGTAGTGACTGTCATGAAAGTACAGAAAAATGAAAACCCTGAAACACTCTGAGGGAGAGTTTTAAATCTACCCACAAAAATGTGTGCACATTATTGTAAGATTACAGTTTGTTCATGATTTATGCGTTACAGCATAGTATACACACAAACTGTTTGAGTCTGGAGGTTGAAAGGGATACACACTAGCGCCACACTTTTCAAATATCCTGGATTTTTAGGAAAATCCCTGAATGTGCCTCAAAATCTTTCACAGTCCCACCTAAATGTTTCATTAATAGTACAGCAACAAATAATAATGCCAACCCTTAGTGTTACAGTCCAACTCTCTTTCAGAAAATGCTTTTCACACTAAGCCATACAATATGGCAGGCTTATGAAATAATATTATAATCATTTTAGTTGTGTCCCTGATTTTGGTCAATTGTTGCTTATTTTTTAAGTTTTGTCCCAGATTTGCAAGGCAAGAGATTGAGAGATATGAATAGCATATTCAGTATAGTATTTTTTACATATGCACACGTGTTTTCCAAATGCGCCATCTCATGGAATTACTGGACATATAGGAAAAATGATGAATTTATATATAAGGGAAAAAATTAAGGTGCCGTACTTGTGTCACATTCACTGACTACTGTGGTACGGTCTGCTGATAGGGACATGATGTGGTGGGTTGTGGCAGAGCACAACATGACACTGGACACAACTGTAAATTGAGCTGGAATGTACTTCAATTCCAAATAATAAGCCTTCCACTACATGTACCTGCATTCATTACCAAAGATCTGTTGAAGTCATTTAAAATCAGTACCTTCAGCTATTAAATATAGAAACAGCTCTGCTATTATTAGAACCATGAGAAGTATAAACTTGTTTTACCCTTGATTTTTTTAACCATTTTGAATTAACTAAAGTTAAAAAGTTCTTCTTTAATAAAAGAATTCCAATGTGTTGTTTAGCAGTTGTTAAAATAATTGCTTCTTTTTTGCATTTATGTATGTTATGAAGTGGCATTACCTTAACAAAAGTACTACACATACCATCACATATTTTAAAACAAGAAAGGAATGTTAGGAATTAGTGATCCACATTGTATCTCTGACAGTTTCAAACAAAAACAACTGGAGAGCAAACCGCGCAAAATAAAATATAGATGTGGACCCTGTGTGCTCTGCTTTAATATATCCGATACAAAATAAGTTAAATGCCCTAGGGCTGGAAAAAACGTTTTATAAAATTGAGTATGTATACATGCATATCTGTCCCTGTGGGATGACATTTGTAAAACTAAATACTGCAGATGAATGCTGCAAAAAAGTGATAAAACCTCAAATGCAATCTGTTTTCAAAACAAGTTATTCAGTAGCTAGACATAACATTTGGTTTGAATTCAGAAATTGAAGGTACACCACTGTATAGAAGGCAAACACAACAAAAAAAATTTCAGTGTATAGCTTTTTTATAAAAAAAGGCAAGGAAGCCTCACAATCTCTCCGGGCCACTATAGTTTAGCACATGCAAACAAAAAAGGCACTATACCACATGTAAGATGAAGCATTTATTACAATCTCCTACTTTGAGTGTAGTATAAGTGTTAAAGTGCTGTACAGGATACTACCCCCACAGACTGGAACGAACACCAGGCGGCATTTCTCTCCCTATACAGAGCTTTATTAAGGGTGAATAAGTTAATTTAGGAAAGTCACTTAAATAGTGCACCTGAACTGAGGTAAATGTGATGTCAATGCATAACCAATAATTCTATCAGTGAAGTGTAAATAGATTAATAAGAACAAGAAACCTATTACTAATATACAGAGATGAATGCACATCTAATACAGAAATAGTCCCTGTTCATGACTTTCATTTTATGACGTGTACCCCTTTTTGCTGTTCTTCCCCTTCCTTCACCCTTTTTTCTCTGTTATTGTGCCCTTGCTTACTGTACTGTCAACGTATTCAATGGTGTTTCTCCTTGATCTCTTTTCAATGCTTGACACTGTGGACATCAGGTTTGGACAACTCACCTGAGAAGGTGTGGAGTACTTGCTGGTACAGTGTTGTTTGGGTTTGAGTCCTAGATTGTCAGCAGGGTGCAGGATGTAACCCTGAGGGAATTTTCCTCAGAGGTGCTACTTTTCCCTGTAGTATTCTTTAAGGCTTGATTTTGTCCCCAGTATTGTTTGCAGTCTACATGCTGTTCTTGGGGGAGACAGTGAGACATTACAATCTGGGTTTCCACTGTTATGAGGATGATACCCAGTTGTGTATCCTTAATGCCAGATCAATGGGATTACATGGCTATGCTTGATTGATTCTTGTCTGAACTAAATGACTGGATGTCTACCTGCTGGTTGAGCCTTCATCTGGGTATGATGGGGTTGTTGCTCACACTGTAGAACCAGGATTTGAGAGGATGGCAATGAAGAGGAATGTTATCACCATCCCAAATTTGATTGGTTCTTTTCTCAGAGCTATAAATATGGCTAAAAAAACAGGGGTCATAGTGAACAACAGAATGTCACTGGAAACACAAGTGGTGGCTATTGTTCCCTGTGAAGTTTTTCACCTAATAAGTATCACCCAGCTGAAGCCCTCTCTTCAACAGAATAACTGTGGTGCATGTCATTATGACATCTTGACTTGTCTACTGTAAAGCTACCTCCCTGCTACCTCCATCAAGCACTTATAAAGCTGCCCTAACTCTGGGAGCTCTGACTTCTCCCTCGCCTTGATCTTCTCTTTCTCTAACTCTACTTCCTGTCCTCTCATACCCCTTCACTCCCTCCTCCTTCTCTCTTTCTCTTTCTTCCTTGCAGTCTTTTCAACCCTCTCCCCATTTCCTACCTAACTTTCCTACTCACTTATATGCCAGTTGTTGACAAGGCCTCTGTGTCTGATTCTCATCATTTGTCCTTTAGTGCGTCTCCTGTTACAAAATACCTAATGTTATGCTTGATACCTGGCATACATTGTACAACACCATTCAGCTTAACATGTTTATTCCTGTAATACTTTGTTAAAAATGTTTTATTCTGTTTGTTTCTTTTATAACCTGTGTTAAATCTGCTGATGTAGAACCTTTGTAAAAGGGCTTTTAGCTCAAAGGTGTTACAATCCAAGATCTTAATAAATAAAACAACAAGCTCTATATAAGAAGTTTTGCAGAGGTTTGGTAGACTATATCCATCTACTGCAGCATGTCACTATGATGATTCTATCCAGTACAATCACTGTTAATCATATCACATCAGTGCTACCTGATCTGCACAAGCTACTGATTAGATGGCATACCATCTTCACGGTGCGTTTGTTGGTTTTTAAAGCCTGCATTATCTGGGTCCTGCCTACATTACAGGCCTCCTGCAACCCTACTGTCTTGACTACCCTTTACATTCTATTGGGGAGAGTATTCTTTAGGCCCCTGAGCCTGTCTAAAGTCATTGGGGATACAACCTTTATTAGGACTGCTCCCCAGCTGTGAAACACTCTTCCATCTTCACTGACCCACATCTTATTAGAAGAGGCCTTTAAAAAGCCCTTGAACAATCTATCATTGCTGAATGATCAAGAGGTCAAGGAGAGCATTAAGGAAACTTTTGATAATTACATGGCTGAGAATCTACCCCAAGATACGTCTCAGGCAATAAGGTGGGATGCCACAAAAGCAGTTCTGAGGGGGATATTCATTTCGATAGCATCTAAAAAGAAAAAAGGTAGGGAGGCTAAAAAGTTAATATTATCCACACAAATTAAGAACCTGGAAGATCTCCAGAAGGATAAAACACACAAAAAGAGGGCTAAGCAGCTGAGACACTTAAAAAAGAATTGAATGATATTTTAGACTACCAGGTCAAACAAAAGCTCCATTTTTTAAGACAACAATATTGTGAAGGGGGGCTGAAATCATTAAAATTATTGGCCAGTAGGCTATGAGTGCAGAGGACCAAAGCTACAATAATGTCAATATGGCACCTACAGGAAAAATAAATGATCCATGGGGTAAGGGAGATAACACATGCTTTCAAATTATATTGTGGTAAATTATATACACCAGATAAGACACCATGTGTACAAAGAGTACAAGCCTTTTTGGAGGGACTAGCAATACCAGAGTTATCGGAGGAACAGGGGAGGTCATTGCTAGCCCCTATTATGGAATCTGAGGTGAATGCAGAAATTTCAAGACTTAAAACGGGTAAATGCCCGGGTTCTGACGGGCTACCATTGGAGTTTTATAAAACATTTAGAGGAATGGTACTCCCAAGCCTCTTGGGTTTATACAAAGCTGAGCATAGTGACGATGAGCAAATACCCCCCTTATGGTCCAGGGCTGTGATTTCTGTGCTCCTCAAACCAGGAAAGGACCCTACTAAATGCTCCCCATATCAACCAATTTCCTTACTAAATACTGACTATAAAATGTTTACTTCCATCTTGGCTAAAAGAATACAACAATACCTACCTGGTCTAATTGGAATGGATCAGGCGGGTTTTGTCCCAGAGCGTCAGGCTCAGGAAAACCTGAGAAGAACATCTCATGTTATAGATCAGATTAACTATACAAAGACCCCCTTCCTTCTTATGAGTTTAGATGCCGAAAAGGCATTTGATAAAGTATCTTGGGCCTTTCTAGGCCAGGTCCTTTCCCAGTTTGGTTTCCCTCCGCAATTTGTGAGGGCTCTGTTTAAGATATATAAGTCCCCTTCGGCTCATATATGTGCTAATGGCCATGCCTCAGAAGCTGTCCATTTAGGAAGAGAAATGAGGCAGAGATGCCCTCTCTCACCACTATTATTAACCTTTTACATAGAACCCCTAGCTCAGAATATAAGACAAAATGGAGGTGTCAGGGGGATCTTAATTGGGGGGGGGGGGTGAGGAACAAAAATTAGCTTTATATGCTGATGATGTCCTACTCTATTTGTCAGACCCAGATAACTAACTACCAGAGGTGTTTGGACAGATAGAGGAATATGCCTCATTCTCAGGTTTTACATTGAACAAGCGCAAGACCAAGGTCCTAAGTTTCTTTTACACCCCATCTGATGAAATTAGGCAGAAATATCCAATGAAATGGGACATGGAGGCTGTCAAGTACATGGGAATCAAAATAAGTAAAAGCACTGCCAGCCTGTTCAAATTGAATTATCCCCCATTAGTGCAACAATTAAAGGCAGACTTTAAAAGATGGACATTGCTCCCCCTAACTTTGCACACCAACAATCAAGCATTAAAAATGAATGCCTTACCCAGACTGCTTTATTTGTTTCAATGTGTCCCTTGTGTTGTCTCTCAGAGGATCTTGAATCCTGGCAAAACATGTTTACAAGTTTTTTGTGGGGAGTAATGTGACTGAGGGTTAAAAAAAAGCTACAGTATTATTTCTTCCTAAAAACAAAGGGGGCCTGGCTTTCCCCCACTTGCAGGGGTATTGGACAGTGTCTCAGATGAGGATTGCATTATTGTGGGGCAACCAAGCATATACCTCCCACTGGAAAAAGCTGGATTTAGCAGAAGTTAGAGAAGTTTCCTTGCAGGTGGTCCTGTTTGGAGAGGGGAAGTTACAGGGAACTACGATTTACTCAGGGATGGCAGCAGTTTTAGAGGGTTGGAGAAGGGGCATTGGTAGATGTAATACTAAACAGCAAATATGGAAATATAAATGGTGGGCCTTTGATCCCAATTTTGCACCAGCAAAAATAGATAACTGGTTCCTAAGACATGCAAGAAAAGGATCACATGCTCCATATCAACTTTTCCATGTATCCTCCCTGATGTCTTTTGAGATGGTACAATTAAAATTTGGTATAGCCCCACAAGATCGAATAAGATATTATCAGTTAAGGAACTATATAAATGATCAGTTGGGAAAGGGAACTGGGGTGAGTGATCAGGAGGGGGGGAGGAGTACCATTCCAACAGATTTGGAATGCAACAAATGCTAAACATATGATCACTATGTTATATAGAAATTATTTAAATGACCTCAGTACCTCTTCACAGTATATCAAGGAAAGATGGGAGAGAGACATGAACATTTCTATTACAGACCGACAGGGGCTCCAGGTGTGGAGAGGCATTTGGAGCACCACATCCTCTCCAACTTGGAAGGAGTTTGGTTGGATGGTGAGGACCCGTTTCTTCCTGGTCCCTGCACAACTGGGTCATTCCAACCCAGGGGTGGGCACAGAGTGTTGGAGGCAGTGTGGAGAGGGAAATGCATCCCAGGCACATGTCTTCTGGGCTTGCCCGGAGATCATCTCCTTCTGGGAGGGAGTCAGGCAACACATTTCCAGACTTTTTGAAGTCCATATACCTCTGGGACCTGAGCATATGGTTTTGGGTATTGTTCCACAAGAAATAAAAGGGGGGAGAAGCAAAGTACTTATGGTTAATACTCATAACTGCAGCTTTGAAATCTATTACCAAAAGGTGGCGAGAGAGAAGCAGTCCGGATCTGAGGGAATGGGCCAAAATAATAGAAAATATAATGGATATGGAGAAAATCACCTTTTCTCTCAAGCAGCTAAATCAGGAATACCAAAATAGATGGACAAGATGGCTTCTATATGAGGGAAAGGAAGAATGGCAGACCTAATAGAGATAGGAAACCGAAAATCATGATCCTAAAAGACTGGAAAGAGGTAATGGAACAAGCCTGAAGGGAACAAGGGAAGAACAGTGATTAGGCATAAGGGGAAAATTTGGTCTCATTTAGCTGGGTTTCCCATGATAAATCTGGTGTTTTTGTAAGACTGATAGGATGATTTTTAGTTATGTTAGTAATAACCTGGTAATTAGTTATTGTTAATGGTTATTAGTGAAAATGAAAGATGTGTTCATATCACTTCATATTTCAGTACTGAGAGAGGAATGAAGGGATATTATTCTCTTATGGATTTCTAGCCTGTCATCCTACCTAAGTATGTAATAACTGTGTAAAACATATGTGTATTGGGATGTACTTGGAAACTCTGAGATATCTCTGTATAATTTTAAATAAAGCAAGTATAAAAAAAAGCCCTTGAAAACCTATTTATATTTTATTTTTGTATTATATTTATTGCCTGCAAAGTTTTATGTGCTTGCTTCTGTTTTAAGTACAGTGCATAGAGCCCCTGGAATAAGGTAATTTAAAAATAATTATTGATAATTGTTTGTTATTGCAAATAAAGTCAATCCCTTTTATTTTTTAGTACTCTTTACTAGTGTTACACAAATTAAAATGGTGATTGTCCCCAGAGCCCCTCCAAATAAAGACACCAACAAGTTAAGTGTGGTTGCTCAGTTTGGCAATAAATTTACTCGTTTGTCACAATCATTGTTCCATATACATTTTCTACAACTGACACGTCTCTATATTTCTATTTTCTCATATTTCCCATTTCATTTATATACAGGGCCGGATATTCAAACTGCGCCCAAAAAGTGCGCAACAGCAGGAGCAAGCACAAGTCAATTCCGCATATGTGCAACAGACGCGATATTCAAACATGGAGCAAGACAAACTGCGCAAGCAGCCAACGTCTGAATATCTCACAAACTGCGCCATAGCGCAACCCGGAAGGGGAAGCTGAGCAGAAATTATGCGCCATAGCGTAACAAGGCTAGCCCAGCTGAGCAGTCCAGAGGTGCCATAGCGCAAGCAGAGCCCCCCCCCCAGCAGAGCAATGGAACTGCACAACCAGGGAGGCAGGCTGGGGCCCACCACCAGCCATGCCACACATAGGCACAGGAACACACTGCAGAACTAACAATACACCCACACACCCCAAGTACAGCATCACTGGGGGAGGGATGGATGATCCACTGGCCCATGGGGACAAGCCAACAAAGCACAGCAGGGCCATGTCACCCCAGCACACCCACTGGCAGGCTGAGACTGCCACACACAGGGGGTAGACAACCACAGTGCACATCAGCCCCCCCTTCTGCACAGCACACCCTGCACTGTGACCCCAAGACACCACCCATGTGCAGTGACTGTCACTGCAGTAAACACTATGCATCCCCCCTGGCACACTGCAACCTCGTGTAGCACAGAACCATACAAGCCAGACCCACCCTGGGCACCCAGCAGTGGGCGGCAGCAGATGGCAAGACCGACTGAAAGTCACTCCCACACCGGAGACACCTCCCCATGCACACACACACACACACACATACCCAGGACCATACCACCCCAGATGGCATGCACACCACTGCAACTGAGCAACCATAGCCAGCTGCAAATCAGAGACCACCACAGTATTCATAACAAAATATATATATATTGGAAAAAGATATGTACAACACCAAGACCAATAACACAACTATATACAGATATGTACAAGACAAGGGGGGTAGGGGTACAAGGTAGGTGGGTAAGGGGTGAACAACTGGGAGAGGGAAGGCAGGGTGGGAGGGATGGGTGAAGTGGGAAGGGAAGCACATTCAGCACCTGGCAGGCTGGTCTCCTGCTGCCTGTTGCTGTTCCCCGCCTCCTCCGGGCGCTCACCTGACCCCATGGCACTGCATGTCCCTGGAGGAGGTCATGTGTCGCGACTGACACCCTCGTCAGCCGCTGGAGGGCACGGTCCATCCAGCGTGGGATGCTGAGACCAGGAAAAGGAACACAGTCAATGGCTGTGACTGTCCACAACCCTGAACACCGCCCATCCTGCAAGGCATATAGCCTAGTGCCCTGCACCTGTGATGGTATGCACCCACCCACAGTGACCATGCACATGACACGCCCAACCAGGCAGCACCAGCTATGTGCACCACTGCACACACACACTGCCCATGTCCATCACAGCACAAACAAGGCTGTCAAGTGACGTGGCAATGTGGTGGATGCCAGTTCCACAGCCATGTGCCCAGTGCATGCATGGACCGCCAGTGACGCACACACAGACGTGCAGTGACACTGGACAGTGATGACTGTCGCCTGTGTCGTGCATGGTTGTGTTGTCCATGGCTGGTGGTCATGCCCACCCCCTCCAGCATGCAATAGCATCCATGATGTAATGACACTCACACTCATCAAGCAGCTGTGGCTGCTGCTGCTGTTGCTGCTGCTGCTGTGGCCTACCCCTCACACCTCCTCTGGCTGCCACCTGGGCCCTGCCATGGCCCTCCTCAGCCTGGGCCTGTATCCTCTCCACCAGGCCTGTGGGTGACAAATGTTGAGAAAAACATCAGTGTGACCCCAAAGCAGACTGCCCACTGCCCCAGTGAGTGTGCCTGCCCACACAGCCAGACCCATGCATCTCACACCTGCACACACTGACACAGCCAACCATGGCAGAGCCATCCCCCATGCACCACCACCAAAACACAGTCACACCCGTACAGAGAATACAGGTGCATAGATGGTACACCCACCTGGCCTAGGCACAACGCCCCTCCTGGCACGTGACCTGAGGCATTGCAGCATGTCCGGCTCCCTCCTGCGGAGGTCACTATATCTGTGCCTGCACTGCTCCGCAGACCGGCACTGCCCTGTGACCCCTCACCAGGTCAGTGGCCACCTGCAGCCACACATGGGTGCGGGCCATGGTGAGGGGCTGATCACCAAACAGTGCCCCAAAGAGGGGCTCAACCAGGGCCACCAGGTTGGCCACCTCCACCTGACTCCACTGGGGAGCTCTCCTGCATGCCATAATTGCAGTCGTACAGCAGGCAATATGGCTCCCTGCAGCGCGGCAACCCCACGTGGAAATGTTGCGCAATAGACCACCATAGGTTCCAATCGCGCTGTTCATATAGCGCCATCGGTTCACGTAGCGCTGTCACCAAACAGCGCAACAGAGCCGTACACATGGCAGCCAAACAACGCCAGGGGGCAAAGGTCGGACACCAGGTCAGGGGTCTATGACGCAAGGCCATGCACAGCGCCATCTGACGTCTACGCATCCTGCACGACTGATCACCTGCGTGCCAGTGCCACAGTGGACTATTGCACAGTAGTGCCACAGTGCCATATGGTGCCCAGTGCTGTAGCGCCACTGGCACAATGGTGGCCATGGCCTGAATTGCCGATCGCGCACAGCACGTCATCAGCGCAGCAGATGCCTGCGTAAGCTACCTGGGCATGTGCAATGCAGTATACCACACAGTCACAGATCTGCGCCATTGGATCAGCCGGCTCAACCGTATTGCACAAAGCGCAACGGCGCGATATTCAGCCAACACATGCAAATCATCTGATCAGCCATTCAAAGGTGCAGTGGCGTGATTTGCATCTCATTACAGTTGCTCCACTCCTAATTTACATGCATTGCACTATAAATGTGTGACATTGGGCTGCGCTGGCCAGATTTGGTTACTGCAGGTGAGAGGTGGGTTGCATGCTGTGTGATGTTCTGGACAATGGTCATGGGATAATGCTGTAGACTGCACAGTGACAGGTGTCCACTTCCACCCATACAGATCGCCATGACCGAGCAGAGCCAAGGTGAGGGTGAGGATGGTGGGTGGAGGAGGAGGCCCAACTTCACCATGGCGGAGACAGAGGCCCTCTTCCAGGCCTACCTGGAGGAGGAGACACTACTGAGTGGACGGCGGGGCACCCCTCAGGCCCGTGTGGCTGCATGGGAGGGGGTAGCTCGGGCAGTGAACCTGCACGGAAGCCACCAGCACTCCGTGCAGGAATGCAAAAAGAAGATGGGGACAGACCGCAGGAGGGTGAAGGAGAAGGTGACAACCCTCAGGGCGGCACGTGCTGGCACTGGCGGGGGCCAGCCAGCGGTGGTGGAGCTGACCCCGGCTGAGGACCGACTGGCTGCATCAATGCAGCGGAGTGCTATTGAGGGCTTACCAGGAGGTGGATTCCACACAGGTGGAAGCCCATCACTGCACGGTATGACATGGTGGTGGTGTTGGGGGGGGAAGGTTGTTCACATGCACTCACATGTCCTCTCTTTCTGTTGCAGATCTTGTTCATCTTCAGGGGATGGTGGTGGTGGGTCCAGGCAGTGAGGAAGACCTGCTGGACATGTAGGAGGGTCCATCCACCTCTGTCACCAGCCAGCATGCACTGCACCAGCATGCACGCCGGGCTGCCAACTCTGGTGTCGGTGAGTCGGGGTGGGGTGCACAGCCTGTGTCTCAGCAGTCTGGCATGCAAGCATGCCAGCACGCTGGACTGTGGCTGTAGCACGCACTGCACCATTGATGATGCAAGGACTGCAATGGCAGTGACATGTGTGTGTCCCATGACGGACACACAGCAGGCCAGCACGTGCCCCTGGGCCTAGCTGGTTCCAACATGTGTGCCAGCATGTCGGCACAGTCCCAGGTTGTGCCTGTCAGCAGCACGGTGGCTGTGCAGGTGTCTGGCACTGTTGGCGGCCACAGCAGTGGAACGAGTGGTCCCTGGGGCACAGCGGTTGGAGGGGCAGCAGCAGCAGTCACCCACCAGGTCTGGGGGTACAGTGTCCAGCAGTGGCACATGCCCACCGCCCTTTGATATGCCCATTCCTGGTCCTGGTGAACAGCGCCCACCCTCAAGGGGTGTTGAGCATCAGGACCTTCCATACCCTGGGGGACAGGATGCCGTTGTGGCAGACTACCCATTTGAAGAGTACACCCACCTGCTGCGGGAATCAGTACAGCAGCAAAGGCGGATTGCAACATCCGTGGAGGCACTGTGTGTGGCTCTGGAGCGGCACAGCAGGGACTGTGCTCTGGACCGTGCAGAGATGGTCCATATGCGGATGGATGTGACCGCCACCATTGACAGGCAGACCCAGGCATTGGTCGCTGTCGTGGCTGCATTGGGCACACAAGCAGGGCTTCCCAGTCAGCGCACCCCACACAGTGCACTCTCCACTCCCCATTCCCGGTGTCGTGTGACACCAAGCCTGTCGATGCTGGGTTCTGCTGTGGGCATCCCGAGCACCCCTGGTGCAGGTATGTTTGGCATACTACAGACCCCACTGCAGACAAGGTCGCGATCGTGCAGTGGGACCCCTGGTGGTCCATCGGTGCCACCCCATGTGGCCCCTGCTCAGCCTGCCAGTGCTGTTGGGTCACGGCAGGGCTGCCCACGCATCCACGGTGGCCGTGGAACGGTGCAACATGACTGACCTGTCTCCCAGTGCGGGCCCTGTCTGGTGCTGCCCTGTGTGCACTGTGCTTCATGGTGGGCAGTGCACTAGTGGGTGCCCTGCACATCACACCGACATACGGACCACCTGCACACCATCCCGACTGCTGTCCACAGGTGCGTGTGCATGATGATGCCTGAATTGTACTGTACACCAAGGTGCAAGGGTGCCCAGCATCTGACACACTTACTTGGACAGTACAGGTGGTGGGTGTGGTCTGTGGATCTGTGTGTTTGCCATGTCTGTTCCTGCTGTGCTGTGCACCTGCCCATGTACGCTTTGTGCCTGGTGTGTGTGTGTGTGTGTGTGTCCATATGACTTTTCGTCCCTCCCTGATGGTGTGTTTGTGTGCCTGGTCCCTTCCACTCCCCTTGCCGTCATGCACCCCTGGTGTGTTACTCTGTGTGCCTGTGGGTTGCACCAGGCCAGTGTTGGTTGCACATGGCCCCTTGACTTACCTGTGTCATGCATAATGCTCCTCTGTGATAGTGTCCCGGTGCAGCTGGGCCTGCCGGATCAGTCGGGGGTCCCACTGTCCAAGGGGGGGCTGCTCATCACCATCATCACCGGCGCCGCTGGCATCCTCATCGCTGTCCCCCTCCTCGACCTGAATGGCTATCCCACAGTCTTTGGCCATGTTGTGCAGGATACAACAGGCCAGGAATATCCCACAGGCCTTTGAGGGGCTGTACTGTAGGGCACCGCCGGAGGTGTCTAGGCATCAGAAGCGTGCCTTGAGCATCCCAAACACCCGCTCGATGATGTTGCGTGTGGCGGCATGAGCCTCATTATAGCGTTGCTGCGATGGAGTCATGGGGCGCAGGTATGGTGTGAGCAGCCAGGGATGGAGTGGGTATCCTCTGTCACCTGTGTGGAGATGGTGGAGATGAGTATCATGTTCAGGTCCATATTGCTAATATCCCTGTGTGCCACTACCATAGCACCTGTGGCATTCCCACCCTTGCCCCACGTTTGCAATTCCTACATGCGTACTCACCCACTAGATGGCCTGTGGGGATGTCCCCACTCTCGAATCGATGGCACAGTGCGGACTGATACCATATAAAGGCATCATGTGCTCCACCAGGGTGCGTGGCACAGACATTGATAATGCGCCCAGTGGCATCACACACCACCTGGCAGTTGACACTGGAATAGCCCTTCCTGTTCCTATATGCAGCCCCATCGGGGCCAGGTGGCATGCGTATGGCCACATGGGTGCAGTCTATGGCCCCTAGCACGCCAGGCATACGTGCTACCCTGTTGAACTCCTGCATGTTTGCTGTACGCCTGTCATGGGTGCTGGGGAAATGGATGCTCCGCAGCATGTGGCAGCAGTGCGCTGAGGAATTGGGTGAGGATGCATGACGGGCCAACTGTGTGATGCCTGTGGTGTCCCCTGTCGGCCTCTGGAAGGTGCCCGTAGCGAGCAGACACATGCAGGCTGTCACCTTGGTCTCCACCGACAGAACGTGACTCCGTCGTGAGGGTGCCTACATCACATCACTGCACAGCTCACAGAGCCGTCTCAGTATTGCCCTGTTCAGGCGGTACCGGCCCACGATCTCTACATCTGTGTACAGCTCAAAGCTGATGCGGGCACGGTACTGCCTGTTGGGGGCGTACCGCCAACAGGCCCTTCCACGGCCACGTCCCCCTGCAGCATGCATTCTCCCCTCATTACAGCTTCCATGTGGAAGCTGGCACTGTCCATCTTCCTGGCTTGTGACCCCCCCTGGCTGATGTTGCTCTGTTACCCCCGGTGTCCTGACTGCTACCTCCACTGCACCTGGTACACCAACTGGCCTCTGCACTCTGTGGCTCCATACACCTTCCCTTGCCCCTCTTCTGTCCTGTGCACTCCCTGGCCTGCACTGTTTGTTGCTCTGGCCTTCTCTGTCTCTCTGCCTCATGTGTCTTCCCTGTCGCGTTCTTGCACCGCTTCCTTAAGCCTTTTTATTTTGGCTCATTTCCGCTGGGGCTAACTTCCGGCTGTTCCGCCTTTGGCGCATTGGCGCAAGTCTTTGAATATCGTGATTGCGCCTCTTTATGCATGGATCCACCCTTCGGTTGCGCAAGATGCCTTTCATTTGCATTGCGCGTTGCTCAGCCTGTTTTTGGTGGCGCAACTTCCTCCTGCTGAATATCGTGAATGGCACACTGACTTGCGCATGCAAGAACTTAGTCATGCATGGCAACCCTTTGAATATCCCGCCCACAGTATACATCTCATTTCTTATCACTGATACCATCTTTATTAATCATCTTTATTAATACATCTTTATTTTCTTCTCCCCTCTTTTGCCCCCAGACGTACATCCTGGGGGGGGCTGTCTTCCTCTTATGCAGTCAAGGGGTATGAGCGTACACACCGTACCCCTGCCCCTTGGTTGTCACTGCTGTGTCTTTTGTTTGTTTTCCCTTTTCCCTCCCTTTCTTTCCTGTCATTCACCTCCTTTTTCCCCCTGCCGTCCACCTTCGTCAGTCCTTCCTTTACCTGCCACTGTGCTCAACCTGCCACAGTGGCACCCTGTTCTCCACCTGCTACAGGGTCCTCCTCCTTGCTTCAGGGATGGTGGGTTGGAACTTTCTCAGACCAAATTTGTGAGCTCCCCTTGCTGTGCAGCCACTTATGAGGGGCCCCTTTTTGCCGCTCCTCTTGGTCCCTGGTCCAATCTTCAGCTGCCACCTCACTACTCCCACCACTCCCCTTTTCTTGCCCCCTTGGTGACATCACCAGTCCTCCCCTTTTGGAGGCTGCTGTTTTCTTCAGGCCCCCTCCCCCCTTCTCCATCCCCCTTCTATATCCTGAGCTTCCTACACTTCTTTATTGGGGCATTGGGACAATGGAGTCTATCCTTTTACAGGGGCAACCCTCTTTGTTTCAGTTTTCTGTCTTATTATACTACTTTTGTTTTTCAACCTTTCTAGTTCTCTTTCTGAAGGCACATTTCCGGGTGCTGTAATAACAGTCTTATTCTTCTTTCTGTGACTCTTTAGCACCACTTAATTCCATGCATTACAAGTTATTATTTTTATGTTCAAATTTTACAATATAAAGAGGCTTCAGATAGTGTCTCAAACTCAGTTCTGAAGATGTCACATGATACTGAAATGCCAACTGGAGTAGTGCACATACCAATAAGATGTCTGCATGCGATTCTGTTGTGATTCTAAAATTTCTAACAAGACCTAATGGAAGATAATGTCTTCAAAACTAATGGTGGTCTTTCTGTGAGACCTACAACATCCCCTGCTATCATACAGTTTCAGTTAGGAAACGTTTACAGTGTATGAGACTGGTATTAATACATTTACCATGAAACCATAATTCCCTTTGATTTCCCAATCCACTGCCATTTGCTGGATTAATTTGTTGTTGCTTCACATTTATTCTACTAATGTCTGCCCTTTGGATTAGAGCTCTGGCTAATTTATTTTCAGGTTGTTTGAGCCAGGAACATTTTTTACCTGCATCGTATTATGTACATTCCATTCTCTGTATTAACAGTTGCTCTGCTGCAGACTGATATGCCAGTCTGGAATTCCAGCACATTGATTTTGTTGACAGCCCAAGGGTTAATATTTAACATAGTCCAATAAATCATTAGTATTTATGTTTACAAGTGTGTACCTATTGTATATTTAGACATTTTGATTCTTGGATCATTATTGTGTGATGCCCATTGTATTTGTTGCATGAATTCATGCTGTACTCCTTATACTTTATCTTTGCAGCTGACATACCCTAACTTCTTGTACCCATATCCTCGGGTCTCCCTTTCCTCATGCATCCAACACCAGGTAGCTCCTGAAAACAAGCCTCTGTTCAGTCTGATTTCCTTACCAAAACATACAGTATTAGTAAAATACATCACAAGGAAAAGAAAACCTTATATTTACTAAACCTCAGTGAACAGATTTTTTTAAATATTACTTTTTGTTGGGGTATATCCACATAATTTACATTTGATAATCAGAGTTCACTGTGAAGCAATAGAACTGAAAGAGAACAGCTTCCAGGGTTAAATTGCTGCATATAGTATTTAAATAAAATATTATGTAAAAGGGTCATGTGGCCTAGTGCATTTACCCACTTACCAAAATTTTAAATAAATAAATACAATTAAAAACATACTGTAGTTCTAACGAAAGTAAGACAATACTTCATAGTGAGTTTTCTTACTAAGAACCTAGAATACATGACTGTACAAAACAAACTGCTGTTGTTAAACAATGCAAACAATGCTTTTATTTCTTAGTCATAGCCAGTTCTGAATCAGAACTATGATTACCTAGAATTAGAATTTTTTTTTTTTATATACTCAGTTTTTTTTACTGGCTTCCTGGTTGGCTATACCGTCTGCACTTCTGTGTCTCTGGCCTCAGTCCGGCCAGCCCCTAGCTCAGATTTGGTCTCTCGCCTTCTTCCTCCGTTGCTTACCCCCCACAGCAGGGTGGTGGGGAGCCCCCTACTCTCCCACCATATAGCATCCAGTTCCGGTGAAGAACCCCAAAGCTGGGGTGCCCAATGATGGCCATCCAGCCGCTGTGACCAGGATGCCTTTTTCTCCTCCATTTTCTCCCCAAGAGTAGGGCATGCAATGGTGTCAGGGGAGGGAGCATACAAGCATCTGCATGCACTCCTCCCGGTGCCTGCTCCACTCAATTTCTGCTTGCAGTATCAGTGCTCTGTCCCCCAGCCACCACCAGGGGTCAGAAGCACACCGAGTACTGGACTTCCCCCTTCCCAGAGAGGCAGACCAGTCCCTCGGATGCTCGATCCCTCTCCTCCCCCCCTACCAACCCCTGTCAACCCATGCTCATTCCTGAACACGGGTTGCTAGTGTAGTGTGAGGTAAGGCAACCAGCACCTCAGCCCTCAGCGCCACTGGGCCAACCAAATGAGCAAATTTTAGTACAATACACAATACAAACATATGAAATACCAAGAAGCCAGTAGAAGAAGGCCATTTGGTCTATCAAGTCTGCTCATGTTGCAGGGTCCACAGCTTGAACTACTGTTCCTGCCCCCCTTCCCGCTCCTCCCATCCTCCTTACCCATGATCCTTACCCTCCCCTATACCTGTCCCAGCTTCTCTTAAAGCTGCCCACTATTTTCAATGAGATTGCCTCTTCTGGAAGTGCATTCCAAGTGTCCACCACCCTCTCTGTGAAGAAGCACTTCCTGACCTCCCTCCTAAACCTCCCACCCTCCAGCTTAAGACTGTGCCCCTTTGTGTTATAGTTGCCACTCCGCTTAAAGAGACTCTCCTTACCAATCTTATTTATCCCTTTCAAGTACTTGAAGGTCCCAATCATGTCCCTTCTCTTTCTCCTGTCTTCCAGGGAGTACATGTTCAGTACCCTCAACCTCTCCTCGTATGCCTTACCCTGCTGACCCACTATCATCTTTGTAGCCCTCCTCTGGACCTTGTCCAGCAAGGTAATGTCCTTTTTGAGGTGTGGGCACCAGTACTGAACTCCATACTCTAGATGGGGTCTTACCAGTGACCTGTACAAGGACAGTGTAGCCTCCTCTCTCCTACTACTGATCCCCCTAGATATGTATCCTAGAATCTTGTTTGCCTTTGCTGCTGCTTTCTTGTGCTGTGTGGAGTGCTTCAGGTCACTAGTGATCATCACTCCCAGGTCCTTTCCTTCCTCTGGTGCAGATACTAGGACTCCACCCAGGTAGTACTCTACCCTAGAATGCTTGACTCCAATATGCATAACTTTGCATTTCTTGGCATTGAAGCAAAGCTGCCAGATCCTGGACCACCTCTCTAGCTTTTCCAGATCTTTCTGTAGGTCCTGTATCCCTTCAGCTGTGTCCACTGTCCCACCGAGCTTGGTATCATCCATGAATTAGCTCATTTTGCCCTTAATGCCATGTCCAATGTCACTGATGAAGTCAATGAACAACACCGGCACCAGCACCAAGCCCAGCAGGACCCCACTGGTTACCTGTCTTGTGCCAGAAAACTCTCCCCCCACAACCGCCTCTGGGTTATGTCCTTCATCCAGTTTTCCACCCATCTGGCCATCTTTTCCCCAACTCCAAGATCCACCAACATCCTGATCAACCTTTTGTGGGGCACAGAGTCAAAGGCCTTGCTGAAATCAAAATAGAGGATGTCTACCACTTGGCCCCTGTCTACTGTCTTAGTGACACAGTCAAAGAAGTCTATCAGATTTGTTTGACACAATCCCCCCCCCCAATGAACTCATGCTGCCTCACATCCTGGAGACCATGTTCCTCTAGAAATTCCACTAACCTTTCCTTTAGTATGGTCTTTATGAGCTTGCCCACAGTAGAGGTCAGACTGACTGGTCTGTAATTCCCTGGGTCATCCTAGGGACCACTTTTGAAGAGTGGCACTACATGTGCTGTTCTCCAGTCCTGTGGTACTATGCCTGTCTCTAGTGAGCTATTAAATAGGTCTGCCAGTGGCCCTGCCAGGTCCTCAGCCAAAACAATGCAATACAATGTAAAAAGGGAGGATTCAGTGTATATATAGCATGAACTACTTTTTTTCTGCTTTTAAAACTTTCATGTTACCTTTTTAACATTGTGAAGTGACCACAAAGTCTGTATAATATTACTGCAAGGGAACTGTTACCTGACATTCCTGCACATTCACTGTCTACTCACAAAAAAATTACAGTACACGCAAATGGCTTTTCTTTGCTCTGTTTTTCTCCAGTATCTGACTTATGTCTTCTTATAGTTAGAGGTTTGGAGGTCAAAGACTGCCTGAGTCCATTTGAGATTTTTTGAAAATCTAGTATTTCCAAGGCCCCAATTTTTGGATGTCACAGTTCTTGAGTGATCACCCTTGGGAAATTAAAATAAAATATTACTGGCAAAATAGCCTTTTCTCAAAAAATCACCTACTACACTACTGTAAGGTTGGACTTTCTTGTATGCACATGTGCAACATATTTTTTTTTTTTTTGGAATGAAAACCATCCTCAGTTCTTTTAGAATATGGTACCTTATTTTCAGAAGTCAGATACTTCCAAAATGTTTTAACTGAGGCCCTGGCTAAAGAAGGTAGACATAGATAAATGTAGTGAAAAAGAAGAGTAACTATTCCATGAAAAAGCTGGGAAAGGCATTGACATGAAAACATGTCACTATATAAAACTAATAACGTGATGGTGTAAACACACTTTTTCCAAGAGTCATTGCGCTTTTAATGTAATAACTACTGCAAAATGACTTGTCTACATCCTCAGTAAATGTTCATTATCAAAAGTAGTTTGGTATTAAACAAGGTAGATAAAGTAGATCTGTTTCCTCAGCTCTTTAGTACTGGGAAACCAGTATGTTAAAAATAGATGCAAAAGGAAGAAAAGTTGATAAATTAGAAGACATCTCACCAAAGTGAAGTATATTATCCTACTGCTAACCTTGCCAGCAGCTTTGTCTCATGATAATCTAACTGCTTTAAATTGCTCTTGGTGAAACAGGTAAAAATAATTTCCATGATATGTTGGAGTCAGACCTTTATTACTATTCATTAAGCAGACTCTGTGAAGATAGCACTTAGTGCTATCTGTTGGATTCCATTTCCTGTGTTATAATTTGGTGGATAAATTGGGACTATAGACTAATTCACTTGTTTACTGGGAAGACAGTTTCTAATGAGTTCAAGCAAATTATATGCCAGCACTTTTAACTACAAATGCAAACCCTATAATGACATCCATTTTTTTAAGTTTCAGATGTCTAGATTTCTGTCAGTCTTCCCTAGCTTTAAGAAATATGGTTGCTTTTGTTTGTCTGGCATTCTACTGTTACTGTCTAGAAGATTATGATAGTGTTTCTCATTTAGGAATAATTTCACAGCTGCTGCAGTGGTACAGGAAAGATGTGTTGTGCCCCCAGCATGGAGGCCAATGTCCGTGTCTGAGCCCTACTGATTCACATTTGGACAGACAAGGCACTGTGAATATCACAGAGAAATTGTGCTTTGTTCTCAAGGTAAAAGGCTGTAGGCTGCTCAGAATTTGTGCACAGCCTGTCAGTCAACCAACTAAAGGAGTGGCATAGGCACTGGATGTGCAGTCAGCTGCTCATCTGTAATCCTGGCTAGAGGAATGGTGCAGCTGTGGTAAAGGACAGTAGGAATAAAGGAAAATCAGAGGATCAGAAGATACAATAAGAAAGGTTGATTTTCTTTTTCATACATTTTATTCTGACTGGGCATGGTATACCTTCTGCCACCATGCTTCAATTGCTGATCCAAACCCATGTCCAGCTACCTTCAAATGCCACCTCTTATCCTTATGACTTCATCAACGCAAGCTACACTGATCACTAGTGCACCAGGGACCCCACACCTGATTCACTATTGGATAGGGTCCTGGCAGCAAAATCCCTCAGCTAGAAGTAACCGTGACACTGCACTAAACAGAAGGCACATCTGGAAGGTGTGCCAAAAGCTGCAGGGTGGTCATGTGGCAATACAACCATGGACAGCAGTCCCTGCTGGATAGTGGTACCCCCAGCCCTGACCCACTTTGTATGTGCAGTAATCTCTTTCCTTTTTGGTCTAGCAGACCCCATCCCTAGCCCCAATCCCCTTTTAATAAAAACATCACATTCCTCATGGTCTAGAAGAGACTCTCCCAGCCCTGATCCTCTTTTAGTAAACAAATTATTGCATCCCTGGTGGTCTAGTGGACCCCCCTTCCCAGCCCCAATCCCCCTTTAATAAACAAATCATGTCATCCGCCCCAGCCTTTCTCAGTCCATATAATATAAATATATATTTCCCTGGTGGTCTACAGGACTTGCACTCACATACCCCAGAAGGCAGTGCCCCACCACCAATCCTCCCCATCCCATCCCCAAGCTAGCAACTGGCACAGCCCTCTGTACTCCACCATGGCCAGCCACCAACTGATCTGTCATGGAGCATGTACTGCAAGAATGCACTCCATAAGGGTTCAGTCAGTGGCTGGCCATGGTCGAGTGTGGAGGGCTGTACCAGTTGCCTGCTCGGGAATGGCACAGGGTGAATAGGGTGGTGGGGCATTGCCTGCTGGTGTAGGTGTGGGATCCACTAGACCACCAGAGAAATATTTATTTATAGTAAATGGACTGATCAGGGAGAAGAAGGGGGTCTGCTAGACCACCAGGGAAGGATCTGATAATATACAGGGCATACTGAGGCTGGAGGGTCCACTATACCAACAGGAACATGATTATTTTATTTTTACTAAAAGTTGATCGGGGAGCATGGCTTAGCTGGCAAACAAATGGTGCTTTAATTACTTAGTGCTGCAGTACCAGAGCCTAGAAACCGAGCAATGTCCATCCCGCAGAAGAGCTGTGCACCCTACCTTTGATACAAAGCTGTGCGAAGTAATATTGGACCTACCGATAAAAAGCTGGATCATTCTGTCACGTCCTACAATGGTAATTTGGTCAGTTCATGCAGGAGTCTGCTGAACCCCAAGCCGCATGTTGCATGCAAACAGAGAGGGAGATGAGCTCTTGATCAGAGACATGTTCACTTCCATAATGCATAAAATAGATGCCCTAATGCTGGCTACTAACATGGCAACCGGAATTTTTTCAGCAACTGGACACTAGGATGGGCCAAAACGAACAAAAGGTGGAGGCCCATGAGGAGGCCCTGCAGGGGCAGTGTACCACCATGAGGGGGAGCAAGCAGCCCAAATTAAGCAGCTACAGGAAAAGATTGATGACACTGAAAACAGGAGCTGCCAAAACAACCTAAGGCTCCTGGACTTCCCAGAGGGTTGTGAGGAGGGTAGAGCTGTTAACTTCCTCCAGCAAGCCCTCCCAAAGCTCCTACATCTACCATCCTTCACCAGAATAGTCATCAAGCAGGTGCACCGCTCACTACAACAGAAGCCTGCACTTGGAGACCGGCCCAGGCCCATCTTAGCCTGCATTCCTAACTTCGCAGAAAAGGAGGCAATACAAGCCAGGGCCAGAGAGCTAGGTAACCTGACATGGCGAGGGCATTGCATCATGATATTGCAGGACTACTCTCAGGAGCCGGCAGCTAGAACAAAGGCCTTCATAAGCTGCAAGTCCCATTTAGTCTCAGATACCCGGCGATACTAAAAATAACCAACAATGGGACCCACCACCAGTTCATTACACCTGAGGCTACAATTGACTTCATTAACACCACCAGGCACTACTCCAACAATTGGAATAGCAGCCCTCCCCAGGCTGCCTCAGGACACTCAAGAGTGGCCTACCTAGACTGAAGATTGCTGCTGAAAAATTATCAGCATACCGCACCAGGGGGAAACGAACAAGCCGCTGGACCCAGGCGAGAGTTGGATCTTCGACACCCAAGAACCTGGAAGAGACCCCCTCCACCTTCCATGCCAAATGGGAGCATCCACAGGACAGAGGGCAGACTGGAGCTGTGACAGAGTCTCTTGATTCACAGATCCATGTAGAGGAACTAAAGGAATCTGAGTATATTAGTCAGTACTTTTCTAGAAATTGTTTCTCCCCAATTGCACTGCACTGCTGGACTGCTTCCAAATAAGCTTCTGTGTGAAATGGACTTGTCTGTACCATGCGATCCAGAACAAGAGGCCAATGACCAGCGGAGCTTGTGGGTGACCACCACAGACATTGTCTGGCCACTAGGGGTAGTGGTAACATTGCCTGTGGACTTGGGCCCAGCCCCAGGAGAGTCACAGCATCCAACAGAAGAAAGTGGAGAGAAGACATCTCACCATGTGCTCCCTGGTTGAGAGCCCTTACAGATAAGTTCCTGTTGGTCTAGTGTCACTTGGGGAGTAAGTTGGGAAGAATAAAGGGAATGAGGGAAGAGAGGAGCCTATGGGTGTTTTCTTGAACCCTAGATATAGGGGGATTAAAGATGGACAGTGTACTTCCTACCTGGCCCCACCACAAGACACTTCTCCTTATAGGCTATTTGTAAGCCTGTATGTTACTATGTTTTGGCTGTCTGATCTATAGTAAGTACCAGGGTGGGTGGTGGGAATAGTGGGATTGACTCTGGGACTGATAAAAATGTTTTGCTGAAAAAAGATTGCCCGTACTGACTTCCCTTGTCCGTATCCACCCCCCCAGTAGAGCTCCCAGATTCCCCGTAAAGTAACCCACCTTCCCACAGAGGGGCCCCTTTTGGAGTACCAAAGGACCCCCCCATCCTTCTCCCCAGCACAAATTTTCTGACAGAAGGGGTGGTACCCCTCTCAGAGCATCTCTGAACATGGCTTCAATACTCCCTGAAGCTCTTCTGGGGAAAACAAAGATTCTCCTTGTCTTTGGGCAGCAGCCACAGCAGAGGAAATAACTGATTTTGTTAGTGATTTAATAATTCCTTGGGTAGCTGAAACTAGTACTGCAGGTGCTATTTCGGGCATGGGCTAAGTTGGCCTGCATTCTCTAAGTTAGGCACCTCCCAAAGGATCGGCTGCACATGCCATTGACTGGGGCTCCAGCTGGACGAGCACAGTCTTTGTTCTTATTAAGATTTTAACTTTTCCTGTTTTGTTAGCAGTTATACATGTTATTCTTACTGTTTATAGGTATGTATAGCATAGCAAGTAGAAAATCACTCAAACATACCCCTCATTACTGCAGAGCAGGAAGGTCAGAATAAGACCACCCAATTTCATTTTGCTACTGGGTGTCAGAAGCATTCTTTACTTGCCCAGATTAAGGCCATATATCTGGATTAGATCATCCTCCCCCTCTCCATACTTAGCTTGTAGTGTACATGAGGTAGGACTGTCACATCCCCCCAAGATGACGGAGATCCCATTTCACACATGGAATGTCCAGTGACTTAATTCCCCCACAAAGAGAAAAAAAAATCCTCTCCCACCTTGAACACCTGAAATCCAAAGTGGCCTTCCTTCAGGAGACCAAACTTACCCAAACTGAAATCACTATGATGCTGAAAGACTGGGAAGGCCAGGAGGTCAGCTCGAAAGCCCCCACAAGGAAGCATGTTGTGATTATTCTCATGCATTAATCAGTGCAGTGGACCCTGATGGACTGAGTCGCAGATCAGGATGGCAGGTGGGTACTAGCACTGTACACTAACCCCACAGGCCCTATTACATTGTTCAATGTACGGTGTATGCCCCTAACACTGATGACCCTTACTTTTTTGACTGCCTGGCCAATAGTATCACAACCTTCCAGCCACCTAATTGCCCTCTCCTTATTGAGGGATACTTTAATCTCACATTGGTCCCTTCCACAGACAGGAATGACAAAGGTAAGGAAACCTATACTAGAGGTGCCAGGGCCCGCCATCAACTGGTAACCAACCAGGGTCTCACAGACATTTGGAGACTCTTTCGCCCCTTGGCCAGAAACTACACCTACCACTCTGAACCTAACTCTTCTTACAGCAGACTAGACTACTGGCTGACGTCCCCATCTATATTGCACAATGCCCTTGATGCAGCCATCCTCCCCCGGGTTATTTAAGATCATGCCCCAGTTCAGTTGTTAATACAATGGGTCAATTCCCCCTTCCTATCCCATCAGTGGAGACTGGACCCTCTCCTTATGAGAGACCCAGACTTTATACCCTGGGCCAGAAATGAGGCCTCGCTTTTCCTAGAACACAACCCTCCCACCGACAACTCAGCAGGGAACACCTGGGAGACATTTAAGGCCACCATGAGGGGTAGTATCATGAGGTATGCTGCAGCCAAGCGGAAGGAATGTGAAGGACAGCTACTAGAATGGGAACAGCAGCTCACATAAGTTGAAAGGGTTGCAAAGCACTCCTCTCACCTACCCCAGTTCTTCTGTTGGCAGGTCTATTTTGGGCCTAAACTTCGGGATTAACCAAATACTAAACAGGAATGTGGAGGTGGCTATCCTCTGACTTCGGCATACCTTTGGGAAGGGAGGAACAAAGGGAGCAAGGTGCTGGCCTACCAACTTAGGCACCAACAGACCAGTCTGCACATCCCAGACCTGAAGGACACACTAGGGAATGTGGCTACTACACCGAAGGCAATAAATGGGATTATGGAGGCCTTCCATGGGAATCTCTACTCTACCACATACACAGAGGCCATACCAGGCACTTAATCTTTCCTGGGTGGGATGCGTCTCCCCAAATTGTCATCCTCACAGACCTTTGTGCTGGAAGCCCCAGTCACACAACAGGAAGTGGTACTGCGATTAGAAGTCTCCCCCTTGGCAAATCCCCAGGCTGTGAAGGCTACATGGCAAACTTCTATAAAGCCCTATCACAAGTAATTACCCTGCTCCTCACAGAAGTCTTCCAGGAAGCTGAACCAATGGAGGCCCTCCCACCCACTCTCTGTAAAGCAACAATAGTGGTCATCCCAAAGAAGGGCAAAGACCCTACCAATCCAAGTAAGTACCGCCTCATATCCCTGATAAACCCTGACAGCAAAATATATGCAAAGGTTTTGGCTGTACTTCTGAACCCTCTCCTTTCACACCTTATTCATCCTTCCCATGTTGGATTTGTTCCTGGATGATATAATGCAGATCACCTCAGAACTCTGATGAATCTGATGTATATTGCCTGTCAGATCCCTACTCCTACTGCAGCCATAGATGTAGACTTTGAGAAGGCTTCAGATTCTCTCAAACGGAACTACCTCTACGAGGTCCTGTCCCATCTGGGAATGGGGGGGCAGGTTAAAAAAAGAGTCCAGGCTATTTATGCTGAACCAACAGCCCAGGTCACCACCAATTCCATGATCTCCCCTCATTTCCTACTGGAACGATGGACCAGACTTGGCTGCCCCCTATCAACCCTCTTATTTGTCCTGGCTGTATAGCCACTAGCAGCAGCCATACAACAACATCCAGATATCGGAAGGATCACAGTGGGAGACATAGAATACTCCACTCTTGTGTATGCCAACAACATACTCCTCCCCCTGGCTGATGCACAGCCAGCTGTGCCCCATTTATTGACCCTGCTTGAAGCCTTTGCCAAATATTCAAGTTTGAATCTCAATCAGTCCAAGACTGAAATGCTTCCTCTCAATGAACACTGCCCCCAGCATATAGCACTGAGCTCTGGACTGCTTTGGGCCCGTTCTGGTATTACCTATCTGGGCATTAAACTCACTCCTAAACTAGAGACCCTATGGAGCACAAATATACACCCACTCCTACTGACCACTAAGACCGAGTTCGATAGGTGGAGGATGCTCAAACTTACCGTTGCAGGGAAGATAGCGGCCATAACGATGGTCTCCGCTCGCAGGTTCCACTACCTCCTAGAATATATACCCATATCTCTCTCCCTAAGCAGTGGTTCCAACCCATTGGCAAACTGATTGGGGACTTCCTTTTGGAAGGTTCCAAACTCCACTTTAGCCACTCTAAACTATGAGCCCATTGGGGCATCGGAGGTTGGAATCTCCCTTGATTGGAGGGATATAAATAGGCATTTCAGGTGGCACAAATGGTGCACTAGCTCCACAATGACTATCCACTCACCCCACAGTGGGTCCACATTGAACAACACATGGCAAAAACTGTATACCCTCCCTCCAAACCCTTCCCGCCTGAAGGGCAGAGCCCCTCTCACATACCTTCACCTCCTGGAGACTTATCTCCACCCACTATAGAGGCATCCAGTAAAATCTGGTATCATGTGCACAACAGACTTGCCCTGGACCCACTTCCCATCTCCCTGACTCTGCTCTGGCAGAACCCTCATATCACTATAGACAGGAAAAGAGTGCTTTGGAACCAATGGCTTGAGAAGGGCATTCAAACAGTGGAAGATATCTGTGACCCTGGCCTACAAAGAGCTGCCACTTTTCAAACACTTCAGAAGACATGGGACCTCTCTCCAGGGGACTTCTGGAGATATCTCCAGATCAGAGCAGCTCTTAAACCCCTCTTGGAAACTCCCAGAGTCCGCACCAACTCTGCTGTCCTTCAGTCCTGGATAAGTAAGCCTAAGGGCCTCAAAGGGAGAATATATGTCCAACTTAGGGATACTCTTCCCTCCCAGTCTGAAGACTCCAAGATTAAACAGGAAAAAAAGCTTCAGTGCTCCATATCAAACACACAATGGGGCCTGGTCTGGAAGGATAGTCATAAATGGTAACATGACGCAAGGTCTTGGCTAATTCAGAATAAAATTTCCCACTCATGGTACAGGAACCCTGCTGTTCTATGTAAAGCCAAACTCCTTGAGTCAGACTCCAGTTGGAGATGCCAGCTGAGGGGTGCTGATTTTTCCCATATACTTTGATCCTGCCCTACAATGCAGAAACTGTGGAAAGGAGTGTGGTCTATGACCTTGAAGGTACTAAAGAAACCAATTCCTCAAATGCCTCATTCTGAGGATCAGAGCAGACATGCCACTACTGACCCAGCTCAATCACAGATGGATAGTACTTTTAGCCCTACACACCAAATGGGTCATTCTGTGTAAATGGTGCACAGCTATCATCCCCACCTTTTCTGAGGTGATGGCCTCTCTCTCAGCCCTGATTACACTGGATAGGCTTGCCCGTCTTTGCATTTACCAAATGGCTAAATTCCAGATGTGCTGGGCCCCATACCTGTGCTATGCCAACTCCCCCGAAGGAGTGGGGTAAACCACATCTTGTAGACTGGATCCAGCCAGATTTCCTGCCTCACTCTCCTTCTGTCAAAGCTTTGATAGGAGGATGGTGGTCCAAGATGCCCCTATGGGACAGTGATCCCTGACATGTAAGCCCCAATCACTTGCAGAGCACATACCCTGACCTACTGTATAGTTCTGGTGGGTTTGGATTTCCACATTATAAGGTACCTGACTATGAGGCTCCTTTATGTTAGCCTGTTGCTCTGCTGTAGGTCACATTGGCCCTGTAGTTTATAGAGCACAGATTCTTTGAGTATACCTCTGCTCTGTTTTAGGGGAAGTATCCTTGTTGCTTGTTGTATAGACCCACACCCAAATGGGCTTCCCAAGACACACTACAGAGTGTTGCACCCTGAGGAATGTAAAGAAGGGACTAGGCTTCCACATTCTTATATTGGCATGGTGAGTAACCTGTATGCTTGTACTTTATATTGGGAGTCCCTCTCTCTAGGCTTAACATATTGCCCCTTGATCCCTCTGCCCCCCTTGGCTGTCTATCCGGTCACTGCAATAAAACTAGAAACAGTTGACAGACATGCCTATATCAGTGGAAGGGACCGTAGTAATAGCACACTGTTACAGTACTCAGGAGCCTATACCTATATTAAAATGTTATAGTAATGCTATATTCACTACAACATTTTTCCTGTGTATATTCTGCTGTTAAGCAACGTTTTTCTTCACCGCCCCATACTACCACCAACCCTCCCACCCCTCCTATCCCTTGCCCCCCCCACCCGTAACAAAAGCTGAATATCCTGTATTCATGTACTGATATGTGCTGTAGTTTACTTTTGGAAAATAAAAAAAAATTACATCAAAAAGAGGATCAGGGTTGGGAAAGGAGAACCACATCATATTGGTGCAAGGTAGGAAACCCTCCCAGAGGACACACTTCTAAGTACCATTAAACCAGCCCTGGCTTATCCAAGGGTACTTAGAATTTTGCTCTCTGGGAGGGTTTTGTGAATCTTGATTTAGGGGATATGGCAGCTTGCTGCATCTGCTGCAGTCTCCTCGTACCATGCCACATCCCATTTTGTTTCGCAAGACTAGCACAAGCCCCCTTTGCTGCACATAGTCTGCATTGGATGCAGGCTGCTTTTGTGAATCACTCGCAGCACATCTTGTGGCACAAGCCGGACCTTGTGCCATTCATTGAGTTGCAAGCCCCTTGCATCATTCATGGGAGCTTTGTGAACTGGGCCCTGAGAATCTTGCTTCTGAAGTGCACCTTAAATGCAAACAACAGGTGAGTGGTTTACCCAAGAGTTTAAGAATCATTGCCTCTGCAGTGCACCCTAAACTTAACTGGTGCAATGTTAGAGTTGGGTTTGGGATGGAAACCCAGGTCTCCCACGTGGTATTGTGATATGCTACTTCCAGCATCACCAGGCTGGTCATACACACTGTTTATAACACACATTCTATGCTACAAGAGATTTTGGTTATGTTTTTTGCACCTACTGTATACCATACAGTACCATTCACATTAAACCTATGTTGCATTTAGTCAACAGCCTGTTAGCGCCTGGGCTGGTAAGGAACTGCATAGGAACTCTCCCAATCAGTGATATCAGCATATTAACTGTTTTCAGCTGAACTTTGAATGACATTTCTCAACATACTTTCATTTGAATGTCTCATTCTGCAGCTGACAGGAAAAAACAACCAACTGATTGGCTGCTGTTTGCAATTAATAACACAAAGGGAATGTGTTGTTAACTGGATGCACTACACATTTAATATGAACTGTGCAATACTGATGCTAGAGTTGTGCAAAGCCAGGAAAATTCACTTTGTGAAGGGCTTTGTGAAGTTTCCCTTACTTCACTTTGCTGCAGACATACTTTATATAGTCTTTGCCTGGCGTAGTGCCTGTCTTCACATTATGAAGGCTATGGGTAGTAGTACACTGTTGAATGTGTCAGTGAAGTTCCACTACATGCAGTTTGTGCTGGGCAAATTAATCCTTTGCCAGCTAAACCTACACAAAGTGTCCAGGTTTTCTTTTTTAAGAAAAAAGCGTCCTGAATCTGTAACCACTGCTCCCACTGAGACATACAATTCTTGCACCCAAACACCCAGACCCTTTAGAAAACAGTACCCTCACACTCTACCTTCTAGCACCCATCTCCCTCCCATCTCCACTGTCTGGAGGAGGTAAATAATAGATATCTTCCCATAACCTGCACCATATCATTTCACATACTCTTTAACCCCAAACTGTGTTATCACTACAAGTTTTCAAAATAGTGATGACCCCACCACCCTACCACTCTGTGTCACCAAGCCTCACTCAGACTCAAATTAGGCAAAGATAAGGACACAGAATAGATTCAACCTGTAAAAAAAGAGAAAGAAAAACATTCAGCACTGGAGTGAGACATCGTTACTCTTTAGTGTCCTACTGTAGAATTAATGAAAAATGGCATCCTTACCAAAGTACACCTGAATGGCTAAGCAGCCACTCAGGTTTACAGAGCAAACAGTGAAAGGGTGGCAGCCCCACCAAGCTACAAAAGGACCAACCATACAGTGTTACTCAGTCTGAGAAAACAAAATATGGTGCACACACAAAGTACTAGATGGCTGAATATAATTTATTAGTGGAAAGCTTAATGAACCACCAACCAAACACCCCTGCTTTTTGTCAGTGGTTCATTAAGCTTTGCACTAATAAATTACTGTATATTCAGTTGTCTAGTACTTGGTGTGCGCACCATTTTATTTTGTTTTCTCACACTCAGGTTTTACTTTTTTTTGCAGTTAAACTTTTTACTGAACTTTTTTCATTATACACAAGCACTGAACAGTACATCAGACAATAAACTAGGAAAAGCAGGGGAGATCAGGTGGTCTGACATAAGATTAAGGGTGCAAGATAAAAGACAATACTTGATAGGCAGGTAATATGGAACACAGTCACCAAATGGCTTCTGCATTAAATCATGCTTCGCAGTGGGTGTCTGACAAGGCAACGGTACCCAGCAGAAAATAAAAGCAACCAAAGAACCATGGCAACAGAAATAAAATCAAATGTCACTGTAACTATCTACAGTACATATAGAGATTTTTAAAAGTATCAGCTAACATTTATCTATCCACTATCCTAAGCCTGTAACCATCTGATTTGGAGGTGTGAGCAAGGAGGGTGTCATACATCAACCTTTCAGTGCTTTGGGGGTTGCATATTTGAAAATTGGAAGCCACCACTTCTCAAATTCAGGTAGAGTGTTAGTGGCCAGATGGGACATCCGGTCCAACTGGGCTAACTGATTAAATGTTGATAGGATCTTCTGCAGGGAAGGGACCTCCAGCTGTCTCCACTTGCATAGGACCAACTTCTTTTTTTTTTTTAATTGAAAAGTTTTATTAACTTTTAACAACTAACTAGACATTGTGAGATTAACATTGACAAGAACTGTCAACAGCATAAAAAGAAATTGTATCTATAAAGTACTTTACAAAGCCACCCCCCGCCCCCCAATATCCTAGGAGTGTACACCACAAAGTTAGGAGTTTAAAAACAGTAAAATCAGATGAAACTGTCTAACAAGAGGTAAGAGGGAAAGCCATTATATTAAAGTAAATATAAAGCATATAGTTTGCCCCAATTTTTATTAAAAAGTTGAATGTCATTATCAGTACTGGCAATAAGACGTTCAGTCTTAAAGTATGAGGATAATTCCTTTAACCATTCATTATAAGAAATGAGCAACTGGTCCATCCAATGTCTAAGAACCAGTTTTTTAACCGCCAGTGATATAATGGCCATATGGAATCTTCTTTCTCTGATATGGATGTCGGAATAGTCCCCTAAAATGCATATTTCCATAGTGAATAAGTCATTTCACCCCATAATAGGATTTAATTTAGATTGTATCATGTGCCAGAGGGGAGAGAGTTTTTCACAGCACCATAAAATATGGAGTATGTCTTCATCTTCTTTACTGCATCCAGAGCAGGTAGGAGAGGGAAGCCTACCCATTTTAACAAGTTTGACTGGTGTGTAATACATATTATTAAGGATATGGTATTGGGTGAGCCTAAGATTATCCTGAGTATTATATAAGTAAAGATCTTTCCAAATTTGAGACCAATTGAGGGAGTTATCAGGAAGTAAAGAGTCCCATACCTTTGGGAGGCAGTATAGCGCAGTGGTTTAAGGCTCCGAGCTGCAAATCTGGTGACATCCAGCAGAGTAGACCAGACCTGGGTTTGAATCCCACAGATTCCACTTGCATACTGTGTGACCCTGAGCAAGTCACTTAATTTCCCTGTGCTCCCAGGTCGCTCCTGTAAAAAAGCTTTCAGCTTAGTTTGCTACTCCTGGTTAAACAACTAAATAAAAAAACAGCATTTCAGAGTGTCAGAATAAGAAATAGACAGAAGAAATGAATACATGTGGGAGACACCATGAGGAATATTGGCTAAATCTGAGAATTGAGATAAGATAGGTGATATGACAGAAGGCTTGGGTTTTGTTCCAAACCATTGGGCTAGAAAGTGTCACAGTTTTTTTTTTTGTTTTAGTCTTTTGGTAAACGGGTAAGGCCCACTAGGCACAAGTGCTTGTTTTCAGGGGCGACCTTGGAGTGTAAACAGGATAAAAAGAAATTGTATCTATAAAGTACTTTACAATAGTTGATACATTCTGAAAATATGAATCTATGTTGAATTTAATAAGAATGTCAGGATAAGAAAGAAGAGAGTAATGACCACAGAAGTGAGAGGCTGTAGTATCTTGTAACTGAGGGAGCCATTTTGGGAGAAGGGTTTTGGCCCCTATCTTAATAGAAGGGTTAAGGAAAATTGGCTGTGCCAGATCTTTAGAAAGCAAGATTTTCAAGGAGAAACTGAACTGCAAAAAGACTCTGATAGAGGTGTCTGTTGCTGAATATTTGAGAGGAGAAGGCAGGGATTTCCCATGACAGGAAAAGAATATTGAGGGGTAGAAGATGTTGCTGTCATATAATATGGTTCTCTATTTGTAGCCAGTGGGAAGTGGAGCCATCATCATTCAGAGATAACCACCGACTACATTTAGAGAAATGACTGGCCCAGTAGTAAAAAAGAAAATTTGGAAAGTGAAGTCCTTCAGCTGATTTAGAAAGGCACAATTTGATAAAGGAACATCAGGGAGTTTCATGCAGCCAGATGAAATTAGATATGAGAGAGTGAATATGATGGAAAAAGGAGAGGGAAACTAGATGTTCAGCATGTTCAGAGGATACAAAAGCCTGGAGAGAATATTCATTTTAACAATATTAATGCTGCCCCACAAGGCTAATGGGAGAGACTCCCATCTCTGAAAATCTTGTTTAATGGTTGTCACAAGATCCTCTAGATTCAGTTTCCTGAGAAGAGGAGGGTCTGTCGACAAGTGTATACCCAAATACCTTACGGAATTGACAGACCATTTCATACTAAACTGGGCAAAATTTGCTTTATAAGTTAGGTGATTGAGAGGAAAAATTTCAGTTTTACTAAGATTTAACTTAGAATCAGAAAGGTGGCTGAACTAGGATATCACCTGTAGGGAGTAAGCAAGCGAGGATACAGGCTGGTCTAGATGCAGTAAAATATCATCTGCATGGACTGAGAGGGTGTAATCACTACCTCCTACCTGAATTCCATGTGTCTGGGGAGTAGCCTTGATATGTCTTAGAAGTGGTTCCAGATATAAATTAAAAAGGGTGACAATGGACAACCTTGACTGGTGCCAGTACAGAGAGAGAAACGAGAAGAAAAAAAAACATTACAGTAGATCATGGCAGAAGGAGATGAGTAGATCACTTTAAGCCAACTTAGAAATGTGGTGGGGAAACCCATTTTTTGTAGAGTTTACCAGAGAAAATTCCATTCTACCCCATCAAAGGCCTTCTCCACATCAAGAGATATCAGGGCCATTGGGGAATTAGCCGAATGAGCCAATTGCAGGATATGATCTATTTTACGTATATGATCTGAAGGAGATCAACTTGGTACAAACCCAGCCTGCTCTGGGCTAAGTAATGGAAGCCAAACTTTTTTTATTCTGGTAGCAAGGTTTTAGTAAGAATGTTAATGTCACTCTTCATACGGGAAATGGTTCTGTAGCTAGCAGTATGGGATGGGATCTTGTTTGGTTTAAGTAGAAGAACAATAGTAGCTTCTAGAAGTTAAGTATCTAGAGAATCAGAAGCCAAGATATAGGTATATAGATGAAGCAAGCGAGGGGTAAGTTCTTTAGAAAAGGTTTTATAGAAACTAGATGGAAAACCATCCAGCCCTGGCACTTTGTCTGGAGCTAGTTCATTAATGGTTTCTTCTATTTTGTCATCGGTAATCAGAGAAGAAAGGGACAGCTGATGCTGATCTAAGACAGTTGGTAGGGAAAGAGCATCAAGATATACTTTGATTTTAGCAGAGGTTGGAGGAGATGTAATCTTACCATAAAGTTGACAGAAGTACTCTTCAAAGACTACAGTTATTTCTCTAGGAAGAGTTTTGTTTGAACCATCTGGAGCCTTGATAGATGGGATTAGCCTGGAACCTTCCAATTTCTGGAGGTGAAGAGCCAGAAGTTTCATGGCTTTCTTGCCTTGATCTTCATATTTTGCCTTAGTTTTTAAGAGAGTATATTTGGCCTTCTCTCGCATAAGGTCTGAGTATTTGTTTCTCAGGGAGAGCAGTGCCTCAAGTGAGTTGGGTGAAGAGGAAGATGAAAGAGATATTTCTAAGGTTCTTACTTGTATGAGAAGGGATACAGCCTTGAGATTCCTGTAATTGTTTATGTTTGGAGGCCATCTTGATAAACTCACCTCTTAGGATGCACTTCAGCGCACATCATTCATGGTCAATTCTGGATACCGAGTTTGTATTAAATTCAATAAACAGTTGGATGAGAGATTGAATATTTGAGATAATAGATTTATCTTTTAGAAGTTGGGCACTGAGCTTCCAAATTCTATCTTTCTGAATATCAGGGTTGGGAGAAATCTCTATCCGGGCAACAGAATGATCGTAATACACTATTGGTTCAATACCTACCTTATAAAGACCTGAGAGAAGAGGAAGAGCAATTAATGTATAGTCTAGATGGGACCAGGATTGATGGATAGTTGAACAGAAGGTGTATAGATGAAGGGAAGGATTTATGAGACTCCATAGATCACAGAGACTCAACATGTCCATTAGGTCCTTCAGGGCATTCTGAGTGGGCGTGAGAGGTTTGAGTGGCCGGTAGGTCCTGTCCAGATCTTGAGTAAGTAAAGTATTCCAATCCCCACCCAAAATTAATTGGGAAGGGAGGAAGGTTGCCAATTTGTTTGCAACGTCCATACAAAATTGAACATCTCCCCCTACTGGACCATATACACTAGCCAAAATAACTCCTTTACCGTTCAGGGTTCCTTTAACAAAAATATATCTTCCTTGTGGATCGGGAACAGTGAAATCTGCCTGAAAGGGAACATTTCTCATAACTAGGATAGCTGTCCCCCCCCCCCCGGCTCGAGGAGGAGTCTCCAGCTGCAAACACTTGGGAAACACCTTGCCGGCGAAGCCGGGAGAGCTCCTGAGCCAGGAGATGAGTCTCCTGTCAAAATATAATATGTGCCTTTAAAAGGGCACAATGTTTCAAAACCTGGTATCTTTATTGGGATCCCTCATGCCTCTAACATTCCATGTAATAACTATAAACACGTTACTTGTCATAATTAATACTTAGCAAAAACAATATTGATAGTAAAAGAAAAACTAACCACCCTCCTATGATGCACACTCTGACCTCCCTCCAGCTGAAACATTTCTGCAAACAGGACAAGGTCCAACTTTTAAAAAGTAAAGCCATTAGATTATTCCAATAGTGCCAAGACCATGAGGATAAACATTTTGGGTGAAACAAAATAATTTTGTTGAACCTTATAAAAGAACTATCTCCTCCCCCCTGAGTCTGTAAACTGTTAAGTGTGGTCTTTTGGGAGATGCAGTACCATATATCTTCAAATCTTAACAAGCCTTGAAAGATTATAACCGCTATAAAGACAACAACAACCCTCCTATTAGGTAAAGTAACTATAATCTGATCAGAGTATCTGAAAATAAAACCCCTTAATCCCCGATTCCAAATCTTCCCACCATTCTGTGGTCCAAACAAATATATGTTTATGATTATAACCCCTCCCACCCTAGGAATACATAATAATGTAACTATTTACAACCCCGTCTCCTGAAAAATAAGATTGATTGCTCGGGAACCAAATGGTATATGAGATGAGGAAAACCCCATTGTGCCTAGTATTGCTCTGAAACATATAAAGAAAATGATCATGAAAAGGAACTGAGAAAGTCGTTAGGGAAAACAATAGTAGACACAGCCCCACTAATTTCCAGAGTGTGATGCAAGAAAGCGTATTAGCAAGCCATGCTTCAGAGCCCCCCACCATTAGATATATACATCTTTAATATGATATGTTAGGTATAAGAAGGGTAACCCTCCCAATAACAGGAGGGAACTGGGAAGTAGTAGAAGAAGCACTGCCCTAGGTTGGTTTAGACTATATGACATGGGCTAAAATAGTACTCAGATCAGTCAAATAAATGTGTAGCAGAACCTCTTGACATAGCGAGGCGATCACAGTGAGGTCAGATGCATGGAGGAAGAGATACCAACTGGACAGGAGCATCTATCTTAAAATTCTTGGGGAACCAAGTCCCAAACAATTGGTTCCCAGAGGGATGCCCTCTCCTAGGAGCATGATGAAGGCATGTCTGAGAGAGATGGAGCAAGCCCTTGACCCCATCAAAGCCAGAAGATCTAGGCCCCACCACCAGGACTTCAGATCTGCACCAAACCAGAATGAAAACATCAGAGGATGCCCCAAGGTCAGTCAAATTTGAAGCCCAGTAATAATATTAAAATAGACCACAATACTACATCATCAATTAACAGGGTAAAAAATGAACTGTGTTAAACACTGTTAAATCAGGTGTCTGGGAACAGATTAGGCAGTTGTGTGGCTAATTCTTTCCTTGCAGCTTCTGGGGTGTCATAGGAGAACGAGGTTCCATTGAGTTGGATCTGCAGCCTGGCTGGGTAGGACATACGGAACTTGATCCCGGCGGCTATCAGTCTCGAGACCACAGGATGAAAAGCTGTACATTTCTGTCTGACTTCAAGATGCAGGTGCTGGGTAAAGCACAGGTGTTTGTCATCCCATAAAATTGATTGTAGTTCTCGAGCCTTGGCAAGGACATGCTGCTTTTCCAGGTAGCTCAGAAATTTAATGATTAATGGTCTGGGGGGTGCACCCTCAGGAGGTCTTGGGCAAAGCGATCTATGTGCTCCTTCAGGTTGGTAGCCTGAAGTAAAAGAGGAGGACCCAATTATTTTGGATAGCAGTTTTTGGGTAAAAGTAACAACATTCAAACCCTCCTGAGACTCTGGCAGGCCCAAAATGATGATATTGTTTTGGCGGCTTCTGCCCTCTAGATCTTGGGCTTTGGCTTGTAGTTTAGTTATTTGCCACTTTAGTTTAATCAATTCAGTGTCCATTCAATCCCACCAACCCTCCAGTGAAATGGTTTTCACTTCAACATCCTTAATTTTCCTGCTCATTTACCCCATAACAGAGCGGATCAATTTTAATTCCGAAGAGATGTTAGTTAGGGTCTCCTGAAAGGGTTGCAATACTTGAAGGAAACATTCTTCCATGAGAGGTCAAGAGGTTGAGGGTTGCAATGAGCATCGGGTAGAGTGTGTTCCTTGAACCTTGGCCTTCTTGGGAGCTGATTTAGGTGAGATTGGTGGTGTGTGGTGCAATAAGGCCTGTCGCATCTCGGCCTCCATCGCAACTAGCTTTGCAGAGGAGCGATGAAATAAAGATCCAGATAGATGCAGATGAATGCAGGCAGAATACTAATAACTTCCCAATGAAGATTGCCGAGGATGTTGGAGAGAGAGGAGGGAGCTCTATCAGAAGGCTGCCACTAGGCTGCAGACATCACATGATCTCCAGGACCAACCTCTTGACTTGCACAGCGAGCATTGCAGTACATCTATATTCTGGCCCTGTGAGGTGAGGGGCTATGTATTTCATGCCAAGCTCTGTATAAGGAGCAGAGCTGATATTGGAATGGTCTTGCCTACCACCTGGGTACTTAAATGTCATATCTGGGTCCAGATGGGTTGGAATTTGGGGCAGGACCAAAGTATGTGTAGTATATCCCCAGGCTGAGTCTGACATCGCCAGCATTAATTGTGACTATGAATGCCCAATTTATGAAGCACAGTCAGGGTCCTGTACCACACACAGTATGTGGGATTTTGTTTTGGCTTATCCTGCTTCTTGCATCTTTAAAGATTTTGTGTCCCAGCTTCCAGCATTCAAGCCACTGTCCCTCCTCAATTGGTGTCTTTAAGGCTTGTTCCTATTTCTTTCATGTGGTATCTGATTGTGAGGGGAGGGTGTCTCTGATTTGTGAATAACTTTTGCTGGATAAATTATTTTTATTGGTCAATCACACTGAGACAGGAGATATGCACCCTTCCTTTGCAGTTTTTGACATATATGTCTAAGCAGCACTGCAAATCTGCAAATACCTCAAGATATCCTACCCCGGGTGTCACCATCTTACTTTTAACTTTTGTAACGAGTCTATCTGTGATATCCCAAGAGCCAAATGTCTCCTAGATTGTGGAGCCCTGTATTGGACCATTCAGCCCAGATTATGTTTTTTTTTTGTCCCCTGTGATCTCTGGATTGCCCCATAAGGGTGTAGACTTCCTTGGGGTGTGGTTCATAGTAAGCTTATGGCTCAGCTTGAACCAGTACTTAATCAAAGGAGCAATTGTGGGGTGCACTGGTCACTCTTTCTTAGGGGGGTTATATAATAGTAAGAGGAGAGAGTAAGAGAAGAGAGTGGGCTTGGCATAGTATAGCTTAACTTCCATAAAGAGTCATTGTGGAGAGTCTTCCACCCCAGGCTGGAACAACCAGACCATCTGTGTGGCTTGAAATGCCTACTTATAGCCATCAAACTATGGCAGACACCACCCTTTATCTTTCCAGTGTGCCCGAAGTTTGTTGCGACTGCATCTGGGCTGTTTGCCCTTCCACAGAAAGTGACCTATAAGCTTGTCAGCCTTTGGCCACCAGGAAGAGGGAAGCTCTAGAGATGTGAAATAACAGATAGAACACTTTGGGGGTGGTGACCATCCTAATTGCCTCTGTCTTCCCTGCCAGAGTGACTTACGGTTTTCACCATCTGGTCAGCTCTGTGGTGAGGTTTGTCCAGAGTGGTTGAAGGTTCATGTCCCACTATCTTTGACAAGGTTTGAACTATCTTAATACCTACTTTAGGTAAGTGATTCCATCCCAGTCCACCAGAGACTTGAATCTGTTACTAGATTAGGTGTGCATAGGTTATTTAGGGGGAGAACCTCTGTTTTGGATTGGATGACTTTGAGCCCTGCATAGGAAGCAAATTTTTGAAGTAACTGGAGGAGAGGGGTTATTGAGGGAGGCAGGTTTGAAACATAGAAACATAGAAGTTGATGGCAGAGAAGGATCGCAAGGCCCATCCAGTCTGACCATTTCTTTTTCTACCTTATGAATGTGTCATCAGCCTTTGCTCTGTCAATGATCTATCTATTCATACTCATCTGTCTTGCTCCCTTATGCCTATCCCATGCTTATTGAAGTCCTGCACTGTATTCATTTCCACCACTTCCTGAGGTAGGCCATTCCATGCATCCACCACCCTTTCTGTGAAAAAGAACTTCCTCACATTACCCCGTAATCGGCCTCCCTCTAATCTCATGCTGTGTCCTCTTGTCCTGCTATTTTTCTTATATTGAAACATGTTAGATTCTTTCACCTCGTTAATGCCCTTAAGGTGTTTAAATGTTCTGATCATATCACCTCTCTCCCTCCTTTGCTCTAGGGTATACATATTGAGCTCCATCAATTTCTCCTCATATGTTTTCTGATGCAGTCCCTGCACCATTTTGGTTACCCTTCTCTGGACTGCCTCAATTTGATTAATGTCCTTGTGAATGTATGGCCTCTAGTACTGCATGCAGTACTCCAGAAGGGGCCTAACCAGTGTTTTGTAAAGAGGGATTACTACCTTCCTCTTATGACTTGTGACACCCATACTAATACATCCTAACATCCCCCTAACCTTACTTACTGCTTTAGTGGTCTGCTTGGCTGATTTCAGGACATCTGTGATGATGATGCCCAAGTCTCTTTCTTCCCTTGTGACTGCCAGCATCTCCCCTCCCAGCCTATAGGTGGCTTCAGTGTTTCTCTTCCCTATGTGCATGATCTTGCACTTCTTTGCATTAAACCCCAGGTGCCACTCTTCCAAACATTTTGCTAGTTTATCCAGATCTCTTCTCATTCTGCCCACCCCATCAGGATTATCTACTGTACTGCAGATCTTGGTGTCATCTGCAAACAGACAAACTTTACCCTCCAGTCCATCTGCAATGTCACGGATGAAGATATTGAAGAGGACTGGTCCCAGGACTGATCCCTGAGGTACCTCACTTGTGACTTTCATCTCTTCTGACTGTATACCATTTACCACCACTCTCTGTTTTCTGCCTGTCAACCAGTTTGCCATCCAGTTAACCAACCTTTGACCCACCCTGAGCCTACCCAGCTTATTAATCAATCTTCTATGTGGAGCAGTATTGAAAGCATTGCTGAAGTCAAGGTAGGTGACATCAACTGCTCCCCCTTGGTCCACCACTCTGGTTACCCAGTCAAATAAATCTATGAGATTAGTTTGACAGGACCTTCCTATTGTAAACCCATGCTGTCTTGAATCCTGTGCTCCTATGGATTTCAGGTTTTGCACTATCCTTTCCTTAAGGAGAGCCTCCATAATCTTACCCACAGCTGAAGTAAGACTGACTGGTCTGTAGTTCTCTGCCTCCTCCCTGCTACCAGTCTTGTGGAGCAGGATCACATAAGCCCTTCTCCAGTCTTCTGGGACCTCTCCTGTGCTCAAAGACTCACTAAACAGTTCTGATAATGGCTCTGCTAGTTCCACCCTTAGCTCCTTTAGTACCCTGGGATATATGCCATCAGGTCCCATTGCCTTGTCCACCCTGAGCTTATCAAGCTCTTGTTGGACCCTTTCTTTTGTGAAGGGACTAGTGCACAACCCTCTCTCCCCCCTGTGTCTATGGTGCTAAGCTGTGGTCCCTGTTCTACCTTCTCCTCAGTAAATACTGAGCAGAAGTATCTATTTAGGATAAATGCTTTTACATGGTACTCTTCCTCACACAACCTCTTATCACCTTTGATCTTAGCAATACCCCCTCTGGACTTTCTCCTTTCATTAATGTATCTATAGAAAGTCTTGTCACCTTCTTTTACTGTTTGTGCTAGTGTTTCCTCTGTTTGGGCCTTTGCCTACCTTACTGCCTTCCCTGCTTCCCTTAGGGAAGTTTGGAATGCCTACCTATCTTCGTCCTGCTACGTTCCCTTATATTTCCTGAAGGCCAGCCTTTTGGCTCTGACTTTTTCTGCTACTGTTTTGAGGATCAAAGTGGTTTCCTTCTTCTTTTCACTTCCTCCTCTCTCTAACACAATGGGATGTTGCTTCAAGTACTGCATCCTTAATGCTTGCCCACTTTGCCTGTACCCCCTCACCTGTATTTCTTCTTGCCAGGGCTAGCTTAACTCTGTTGGCCATCTTATCAAAGTCAGCTCCTCTGAAGTCCCATATGTTTGCCTTGGAATGGGATGATTTAGTTGTAGTAGCCAAATTGAACCATACCATGTGATGGTCACTGACCCCCAGGTGACCTTCCTCCTGGAGATCTGTGATCCTTTCCCTATTAGTCAGTACTAGATCTAGGAGAGACCTGTCTCTTGTGGGTTGTTGTACCAGTTTGAGGCCCTCCCCCTGCAGGAAATCTACTATGTGTCTAGTTCTGGCAGATGTTCCTTCTGGTATTGACCAATCTGTATCTGGCATGTTGAAGTCTCCCATTATCAGAACCTCCCCTTTAGCTGTCATATTTTGTTTATCTTCTAACAGTAATGTGTCTATGTCCTCTCCTTGGTCTGGAGGCCTGTTGACAATCCCAGTTCTTATGGCTGTCCCATTTCCTGTTTCCAGGGTGACTCACAGTTCTTCTGGCTCCTTATGTGTATTCTGAATGTCTGTAGCTTTGATATTTTCATTAACATAAAGGCCCCCCCCTTTTTGCACCTCAGTCTCTTCTGAACAGTACATAGCCAGGTACTGAAGTTTCCCAAGTGTGGTTACTGGTAAACCATGTCTCACTAATGGCTACTATGTCCAGTTTAGCCTCTGTCATTATTGCCTGCAGGTCTGAGATCTTGTTTTCCAGACTGTGAGCATTTGTGTACATGATTTTCCATTGGGGTGAGGTCTGGTGTTTCCCCTGTGCATCATATGGGGAGCCACACCTTTTTCCTTAACTGGTGATGCAAATGAACTAGAAACATGCTGAACTCCTTTTTGACCACTAGCTGAGGGGGGAGGGGTGTTCTTCCCATTTGACATATCGGGGTGCTGCACCCCTCTTCCCATTTGCTAGTTTAAATATTCTGCAAATATGTCAAACATCTGCCCCAATGCACTGACTCCCTCCTTAGTCAGATGCAGTCCATGAAATTGAAAGAACTTTTGCTCCCAAAACTGTTGCCAGTTGCCTACAAATTTGTGTCCTTTCTCCCGGCACCAGCCCTTGAGCCACATGTTTAGCTCCCCTATCTTCCCTTCTCTGACCTTCTGTCCATCTTCCCCCCTCTCCCAGACTGGCAGGATCTCAAAGAAGGAGATGCCGGATGTAATGGATGATAGTTTGTCACCCAGCTTGATCAGGTGTTCCTTGGTCTCCACAACTGACCGGCTGGTGAGATTGTTAGTCCCTATATATACCAGGGCATCAATGTTTTCTCCTGTACAGTTTTAGCAATGTGGTCAGTGTCTCTCCATGCTGATGTACCTGGGAGACATCTGACCATTACCCCTGGTTGGAGATAGGTATCAACTCCCTGAATCATGGAGTCTCCTATGATCCGAAGTTTTTTGGATTTCTTTTTTGCTTTTTGTGTTTTGGTTCCTGTTTTGGGTGAGTTTTGTTGTACTAGCTCCTGTGCTGCAGTGTCCTCTGCCCCTTTGTTTGATTTCGGAGATAGAGGCAGACACCTGTTTGTAGTTTTTATATGGTTTGTGGAGTTGATATATTGGAGAGCACTGAGTGATGGGGCACCTGATTTGCCCCTTCTAACCACCTGTCAACCTCCTGGACCAACTACCCTCTGTGGTCAATGTGCTTCTGTTGGATGTTGGGGAAATGGTGGGTGGTTCTTATAATATAATTCCTCCTGAATATGTGATTTGAGGTGCGCAATCTCTGCCCATGCTGCTTGGAGCTGAGCACTTAGATCTCCAATGGCTCAGCATGTACGACAGTGTCCTAAATCCTGTAAAACTGCCCTTCTGAAAAGTATCCCACAGTACCAGCAGTTAATAATATCCATTCCAGATAAGTTGCTGGATTTATAACCTGGTCAGATTAATCAGATGGAGGAAACTGAAAGCCAAAGTTTTATTTTGTGTTTTGTTTGTTTTTGTATAACTTGTTATAACAAGTTAAATTACTTGTGCCCCCGTAAATGAGGTCACTGTGTGGATACCCCTCTGTTCTTCCCCTTCCTGCTTTGCTACAAAAAATGTCATGACTGTGCTACCCTATAAAAGGAGTGTAGTGTGGTCTGGTTGGGGATGGGGGTGGGTGGCTGGTCACTTCCCCTGCTGAAAAAGAAAAACCATGGACAAAAACAAAACATTAGATAAGAGCAGAAACAGTCAGCCAGCAACAAATGCAGTAGCCCTGAAAGCTTATCCTAATGACAGATAAAACTGTAAAACCTATAAAGCACCATCTGTAATACTTTCACAGAAAATATACCCTATAAGAAACACTTTGCTACTGAGAAAAATAAAACAGTAACAGAAGATATACCTTGCAAAAGACAATTTGAATCAGAAGATTAAAGCAGTAATCTGTAAGCACACACCTGTAGGCACACCCTGTAATAATGCAGCAGAAGGTATGCCCAGCAACAACAATTTGAATCAGAGAAAAATAAAGCAATAATATGTTAGCAACAAATAGTAACAATCCATGTGAAAGAAAATAATAACACATAGTAAATCTCCCTAGTCAAAATAAGTCTTAATCCTTTTCCTTGTGCTGGTAAGGTTCTTTGCTCTGTCCTTTCAAGCAACCTAGAAAAAACAGCTCAGGTGAAGCTGTTTGCCGTTGCCAGCAAACCTAGTCTTCCACCTCCAGGGTAACTAGAAGGTTTGCAGGGTACATGAAGGTACTGAATTCCCTGTCTCTGGTTGTGATCCCTTGTACCTTGTCATGTTTTCAGATTGCTGTTGCCAGGGGCTCCACTGCTAACACAAAGAGGAGGGGTGAGAGTGGATATTCCTGTCTGGTTCCTCTGCCTAAACTAAATGGTTCTGACAAAATGGAATTTGTCAGGATACAGACTGTGGGGGTGGTGTAAAGTGAATGAAGCCATGATCTGAACTGATTACCCAGGCCTATGTAGTCCAGCAGCAGATGTGAAGTGAATCAAACACCTTTTTGAAATATTTTGCCAGTGCTGCTGCTGCTGGCATGGGAAGGGATTTGGCTGTGTGGATTAGATTGATCAGGGATATTATATGGTCCACATTATATCAGCCTCGCACGAATCCTACCTGTGTGGGGTGTATAAGATGTGGGAGGAGTGGGTTGAGCCTATGAGCAAGTGCCTTTGTGATTATCTTGCTGTCAACTTTAATTAGGGAGATCAACCAGTAGCTACCTGGTTTTGGGTAGGACAATAATAATTGCCTCTCTTAGCACTGGGAGGAACATACTGGAGATTCCAGCTTACTCATTCATTTATTTCAGGATGGGAGATATAGAGGGAGCAAGTGTCTGCCAGAATTCTACTGGGAACCCATCTCCACCTGGGGCTTTACTGGGGCTAAGAGACAACAAGGCCTCTTTAATCTCTTTGGCAGACAGCAGGGCATGTAGCACATCTGCCTGGTTTGAGGGGGAGCCTAGGGAGCTCTACAGAGGTCAAAAACACCTTAATGGCATCCAGATCCAACTGCATGGAGGAAGTGTACAGACCAGTGTAATATGAATGCATAATGTGATTCATTTGTTCTGATGAGGTGTGCACTTTCCCTGTTGTGTCCCTCAGGCCTGATATATGCCAGTTTCTGAAGCCTATAGGCTAATACCTTACCACTCTTTTCCCCACCCTCCCAATATTTATGTTTTAGGTACAGGATGGTTACTGCTGCCTTCCTAGCTAAGAAAATGTTCATCTCCATCCTGAGTCACATAATTATCCTACCCAGGGGAGAGTGAGGGGTGGGATTTGTTGTCATGGTCTTAATTTTTTTTCTTTCTTTATCAGTCTTGTTCTAGCTGATGTAGATGTGTCTTTCCTTCCCTGCATCTGTAACATGCATACCCTATAATCCCACCACTCATGGTGGCTGTTAATGCTTCCCATGGTGGCTGTTAATGCTTCCCATGGAAGCTGTATAATTCAGTGGTTTAAGGCTCTGAGCTGCAAACCTGGAGACCTGGGTTTGAATCCCACAACCCCACATGCATACTGTGTGACCCTGAGCAAGTCACTTAACTTCTTTGTGCTCCCAGGTCACACCTGTAAACAAGCTTTCAGCTTAGTGTGTCTCTCCTGATAAAAAAAAAATGTGTTACCTGCTGATGTATCACTGAGAGGGTTCTCTGAGAAAAATGTGTCTGTCTCCTTTTGGGCCTATCAGGAGGTCTAAATCTCACTTTCAGGTTCTTGCCAATAATGGGAATGCAAGGAATCATGGGCATGTTGCATAAGAGTAATAAATCTTGTTTACTACTATCAAAAGGAAAATCACAGTTGCCCTTAGCAGTTCTTACCATTTGGAACTGGCAGCCAATGCTAAGCATTCCCTATACCTCAAGGAATCTCTGTGTCTCCTTGGGTCTCAGAGGTAGAAGACATAATGTCTTACATTATATACCTAATATAATTACCATGGTTACTGTAAGGTAGAAACATTTCTAGTTACAGAGATGAGCCCTATTGACTAAATTAGAGGTGGCCCCTCAGTCCTAGATAATATTATACAATTTTGTTATAGTCATCACATTGTGGAAACAAAGAAGTACAGTTTGTACATAGCCATGTAGTAGTACAAATCATCAGAAGATGGCAATGCCGACTCATATCATAATACTACAAGGACACAGGTGTCCTAATGTCTTGTAAGCAATAAATACATGTCTATATTAGAAAGTAAAGCATATAGCAATTATATGCATACATATCCTGGCATCTACTCTTGTACGGTAGATGCCCTTAGCCATATATGTTAGCTTAACACATACATAAATGTTAGCTGTCTGCGGTGTACCTCTGGGGAGTACCACTTAGGGTGCAGGGACTTCGTTTAACATTACCCCTCCCTTGTTGCCTCATAAGGGGCAACACAAGCAAAAGTAGGGCAGTGGAGAGAGATCAGGTGTCATTTACAGACCCGATGCATGAGCCTTGTAAAGGAATTCCAGCTGCTCACGGTGCAGGTGTAGTGTGCACCGGAGGCAGCAAAGCATAATAATAAGGAAAAAGTTTCAAAATGCTTGTATAATAACAAAATCTTTAAAGGTAATCTCTAACCAAGTGTTAATAAGTACATTATTAAAATCACCATCATTAATAAGGTCAAATACTGCTTTATTTGCTTTGGATATATTATTGTTGATGTGGATGAGATAGGTGTCTTTCCTGTCAAAAAGTGACTTCAAAGTTAAAGTCAAGGGATCAATGTGTACATTAAAATAAGGTAAGTACTCTGAAAGAGTAAGCAGGTAATCAGAGTTACCATCAATGATGTCAGGTTCCACAAGGGAACAAGGGGTAATAACTGTGTGCTCAATAATTGTGGTCTGGTGAGGGACAAAACAAAAGTTAGAATCATTAATAGTACATGTCTTATCTCCATATATGAATTTGCTTAAAATTAGTTACCACACAAAATTCACCATCCGAATTATATTGCATTTTTACAGAAAGTAATCTCCATTTTGTAGCTGTACTGGGCAAGTATAAGTCTGTTTGGAAATCCATGTTGACAAGCAATGAACCTCCTTCCAGTAAGACTGGTACAATTGAGAATCATCTGGAGCAAATGTTAAGTCCTGGAATTCTATGCCATTGGAGTTGATGTCATCGTCCATGGAAAAGGATCAATCAATACTGTCTGGGGAATATCCACATACAGGATTAATAACATCAAATACATCAAATCGACACAAATAAATATATCCTTTCTTCATACAGTAGTCTGTGTGCAGTGAGACCCACACATCCAGAGGAGGATAGAAAACCAGAAGAGGAGGCAAGTAGAGGCATTCTCTGTAGATGTCATCATCAACATGCCTAATGGAGTGTATGGATGCTAGTTTATCAAATATAGCTATAGTAGGATCAAAACATGGTAAAAAGACAGTAAAAGACACAAACATAGTATCCTTAATAGAACATTTCTTAGAAGTAAAGCAAGGACCAGTATTGGGGTGTCTAGTCACAAATCCTAAATTCCTAGCAGTAGCAATAGGAATAGTAACAGACTGTAGCATACACATGGCAACACAATTAGGGGATTTGCACTGAGGACAATACCATTTAGAGATATGTCTATCATGTATGATATCAGGGATTCTTCTGGATTCCAGATCATGAAAGAGATTGTTAATTGTAGTGATAATATATGATCCATAAGCAGTGCATAGTATTTCATGGTCAATATACAGTATTGCTTATCTGCTTCCTTATTGTTCTGTGTAATAAGGGCGTTGATCTTGTCTTTATAATGTGCAAATGCCTTAGCAATATCATGCATATTATATACAGTGCATCTTTCTTCCTGACTAAGGCCATCCACACCATGTGATAATGTGGGTATGATGTCATTAATCATACCAGTTTCAAACATTTGTGAATGTGCTTTGATAGTAGCAATGTCCGCTTTATTCCAGATAGACATTGTAGTACCAAAGAGACCAGAGACAGTGTCTGTGGCACCAGTGCCATCAGATGTGTCACATGTGTTTCTTTTATGACTGATCATCTTTCTGAGAAATGGGTTTTCTCCTAAAATTGCCTCTATGCTCGATGGTGTGTACCTTGGCAATAGGGTCTTGGTTGTGAATCTGAAAAGCTGCTAAGCTATCAAGTAACAAAGTACTATAAAACAATGATGTGTTAGTAGTATGACACATATCAAATTCTTTCATATTCCAGTAAGTCAAGTTAAACAAGACAGGTATATGCATATATTGTAAATTGTTAATAAGTGAGCCAGGTAAAGCAGTGGCTGTGGGACCACTACGAGGACCAGGGGTTTGCTTTGGACATTCCAAAAGTTGTTTCTCAGTAGGGGGTAACACAGATAAATACATGGCAGCTGAAGCTATGTTGTGTACAGCACTAAATTTCCTGGCAAAATCTTTAGAAAGTGAATCAAAATATGAGGGGTCAATTAAAGCAGTGATATTATATAAACAAGAATGTCTAAGAGAGGTCTGGTGCAAGGACAAATTACCATTTAGGGATAATTTTGCATTGGGCCATCCTTGGAAAATTCCCTTGGAGAGTTTGGTCATGGGGAGTATTTGTCCTTGTGACTTAGTTTACCACTCAATTTGTAGGGTAGATTTATCTGGAGTAACAACTGAGGCAGTGAGGTAGGCATCTGAACATTCCTGAATGGTAATCACATTGTTGGGGATATTGATGGAGACTCCCTCTGGGGTAGTTGCAGGTGGATCAAGATGAGGAAGTATGTGCTGTACCGTGCCTTGGATGCAGGGGATAACTCCTGAGATGAGGAGAAAATGGAACAAGATAGCCATCTTGTCAGCGTATTTAAAAAGGAAAATCAAACATTAGCAAATTAGTACTATTCCACCCAATGGGGTGGGGAAAAGTAATTATACAGTCCCCACCACTTATAGCGCCCATGGTTTATGCAGGCAAATGGTTACTATGGGCAGTTTCTTTAAGCCATTTTCCATTGTCATAAAGGTCCAATGTTAAAGTACTGGTAACAGCGTTCTATGCACTCTGTGTATTTTAGGCAGATCAGGGCAGAGGGAGGCAATTCTCACCTAGTTCTCCCCTCAGATTATGCTGCTTGCCCCAATACTTAGGCAATTAAGTGCTAAATGATCATTAGCATTTCACAGCACCAATAATACAGTGTGTGAAAATGGCAGCTACTGAATTAAATGGAGGAACTGCCTAAAATTAGCCAGCACAAACTCACACTGTTCACGAAATCTACTGTAGCGGACCTGCAGAGGCAAAGTGAACTGCAAAGATGGAGAAGCACAATATTTTTAAATCCCTGCCTAAGCTATACAATATTGCAGGAAGGATGCACAATGCTTTTGTTAAAGTACTGTATAACTGTTATGTTTTTAATTTTTAATATTTATACTGGTTATTGAATAACTAGGCGTAGTGCTGTGATTTTTTTTCACATTGGGGAATCTTTGCCATTTTACCAACTATGACTTATAATGGGCAAATATCGCTCACACAACGGTGTCCAATATAAGCGGTGGGGACTGTACTCCTTTATACAGTTTCAACTGGTTTGCATGTAACCATTTGTCAGTCAAGTTGTTGTTTTGCATGAGTCTAACTTGATAGACTGCTGGACTGAGCTTGTTGACAATTGAGTCCCGATCTTCCCACTTGTTGGAGAAAGAATGTGTTGGATGTGCAAATCTGAGAACCATTACCTGATCTCCAACTTGCCAATCCACTTCTTGTGCATATTTGTCAAACTGAATTTTGGACTATTGCTGGGCTTTGCCCATTCAGTTTGCAGCATACAAATGAATGTGTATCAGATCTTTTCTCAACTTTTCCACATATTGGTCCACAGAAACATGGTCTGTGGTGGGGGTATGCTGGTCAAACAACAGGTGTTCAGGTAATCTCATACTTCTACCAGTCATCACCTCAAAGGGTGTCAACTGGGTTGAGGCTGAGGGTGTGCCCCTAATTGCCATAAGGAGTAACAGCAGTAGGGAATCCCAGCCCTTGGGATTGTCCTGAATGAATTTGAAAATCATTTGCTTAATCTGTCTATTGGCCCTCTCTACTTGGCCTGATGATTATGGGTGATATGGTATGTGGAACTTCTGATGAACTCCAAGGAGTTCAAAGGCTTCTTTCATCAACTCACATGTAAAACTGGTTCCTTTATCAGAGTCTTCCTTCAGAGGTAGACCTCACCTGGAGAAAATTTGTTCCACCAGGATTTTGGCAGTGGCTTTTGCAGTGCATGTCTTAGTGGGGAAAGCCTCAGTAGCCTTTGAGGTGGGTGATGGGGAAGGGCGCCATCCGTAATGGTGAGTCATTCCCCATGAAATCCCTCACTGCGATGGGAGGGTAGGGCGACTGGATTGGGGGTGAGCAAAATGGGCAACAGGATAACACTATATGTACATGTGGGGGAGGAGTGAGCATGATTAGCATGGGCTGGAAGGGGGCAGAGGAGCTGTAGGGGGTGGTGATGTGGTGAGTTGTCGAGCTGTGTCATGGAATTGGGGGTTGGCCTGTGCCTAAGGTGGGTGAGGTACCGGGTTTAGGTCCAGGCACTGGTGTGATTTTATTGTGCCCAGTCTGAACCTTTAAATTTATATGCTTTCACCCCCCCCGACATGCACCCCCCCCAGAGTTGAGAATCCTTTAGTAGGGGGGTGCTGGGGGTGAAGCCCTCCATGTGGGAGGTGTGGGTGGTGCAGTCCCCCATGGAAAGCATTGAAATTGATGTCCCTGACATCGTTGTCCTGTGTGCTGGGGTGTCACAGTGGCAAAAATATTTTCAGCATTCTGACTTCACGATAAGAGTGATCATCTTTAGGCTTTCGCCATTATCACACAGAACCGAAAGCCTCTATTCCCTTAGAAAAGACATCAGTTACCACAAGGGTGTATTTGTTGTTTCTACTAGTGTTGGTAAGGGGACCAATAAAATCGATCTGTAAGGCATGCCAGAGGCCTGAATGCCTTTGTGGTAGGAACTTGGCATTTCATTATGTAGGGATGGGGTTGTTTTGCACACAAACAAGGCAGTTGTCTATGTACTGATTGACATCCTTGGTGACAGCAGGTCACCATGCGGTGGTCTTCAGCCTCTGGAGTGTGTTTTCCACTTCCTGGTGTCCACCAGTGGGGGTATCATGCACTTAGTGCAGAAATTCAGATCTAAGATGATGAGGGACCACCCATATGTTGGTGGTGGTGTCATCTGGTTGATACCAATTGAATTTGTCATCTGGGGACAGGTGTAAATTACCTTCATGCCTTTGGTAGGGGTTATGGGCTGGTAAATTCTTCTCAGTGCCTTTGTCCAGGAATCTGAACACATCTTTAAGTTCAGAGTCAGCATGCTGTGCTTTTGACAAATCCAAAAGGGAGAAGGGTTCAGGTTTCTTCCTGACAGCTGCTATGTGCACAGCTGCTCTGGCCTCTGGATGGTCCATCATCCAGATGTCCCCCCTCGGGCACCTTCCTTAGCAAGGGTGCCAGCAGTGTCATTGAAGGCATGATAGGGGTCATGTGTGGAGTGGGCCTTAACTTTGTGTACATATAGTTTGTGTGCAAATTTCTGTGCCACTGAATGAATGTATATTACTAGTTCCTTGTGTTTCACTGGGGTGCCATCAGAAGAGGTAAAGGAGTTCTTCTGCCAGAAAGGGAGAAATTCTGTAAGAGGACAACAAACCCAGTTAGAGTCTATAAAAATTATGATATCCTCAGTCCCATGCTGGATGAACTCAAGGACATAGGCCACCGCTGCCATTTCTGCATACTGTGATGATGCAACACTGCAATGTTTGGAAATCTTAACAGTGTTACCAAAGGGGTAAACTACAAATATGCCAATTCCTGCTATCTGTTCTCCCTGATAATAGGAAGCTGATCTGTCTATAAAGACATGACACAGTGAGGTGTTCTTAAGTAGTTGTGGTGTAACAGGAAGAAAGATAGCTGGATCTGGTAGATCAGGTGGCTGCAGTATACAGTCATGGGGTTCTCCTTGGAAAAGGAGGCCATGCGCCAGCATTGATGACAACTTGGTTGGTTGGACCTTGATGTTTCTATTCTGGAGAGTGAGGGACCAGTGTGCCAGTCTGGTGTTAGAGACTGATCAATCCTTTACTCTGTCTGATAGCAAAAAAGGTGGTAGGGGTGTGATTTGTGTTGATGATCAGGGGAAAGTGCACAATGATATACAGAAAGTGCTTGACAGCCCAATAGGTAGTCAGAAGGTTCCTTTCACAAAGGCTGTACTTCTGTTCCACTGGAGTTAAGAGCTGTGATGCATATGCAATGGGTCTTAGGGTGCCAAGGACCTTCTGGGCCAACACTGCAGACACAGCAATATCAGAGGTGGCAGATTCCAGATGGAATGACAGAGTTGGATTGGGGTTGACCAGAACTGAAGCTGAGGCCAAGGCCTGCTTCAGTAACATCACAACTTGGGTGTGAATGGGGCCCCAAGTCCAGGGGACATCCATTTTCAGTAATTCATACAGAAGGGTGGCCTTCTGGGCAAAATCATAAATAAAATCTCTGGAATAATTTATCATACCTAGAAACCTTTTAAGGATTGCCATGCTGGTGAGCAGTGGCAAGTCCTGTAAACCCTGCATCTTTTTACAGGTAGGACTTCGGCCTTGGTTTGTTATCCTCAGACCCAGAAAGAGTACCTCTTTCTTACATAGTTGTGGTTTTATTGGGTTACATTTGAGGCCTGCCCTCTGAATGAGGGTCAGTAGTTCATCTAAGAGATCCAGATGTTGTTCCTGTGTGGCTGTGGCCAACAACAGGTCATCCACATACTGCAAGAGACACTGGGGTGCAGAGAAACCCTCAAGGGCATCCATCATGTGTAGATGGAACAGGGAGGGGCTGTTATGGAATCTCTGTGGTAAGCTGCTCCACGTGTACTGCCTACCTTCAAAGGTGAAGGCAAACTTATATTGACTTTTGGGGACCAATGGCAATGACCAAAAATCATTTGAGATGTCCAGGGCACTAAACCATTGTTGGTCAGGGGTCAGTGGTCATAGCACATCTGGTGCTGATGCCACCATTGGGGCACAGCCAGGAGTGACCTGGTTTAGTCTCCTGTTAGTCAATGGTAAGTCTCCAGGTGCCAATGGATTTCTTCACAGGCCACATCAGGGAATTTCCAGTGGAAACAGATGTCCTGATTACACCTTGCTTGAGGAGTGATTTGATTGTTTCCCTAAGAGAAGGTAAGGCCTCAGATGGGAAGGGGTTTGCCTTTGCCTCTCGTGTGCTGGACCTGTCACTTCAATAATAGTGTGCATCTTGCCACAGTCATGCATGTTGGTGGAAAATGCCTCCAGATGCCTTTGTAGGATGGGAAGAAGCTTTGGGAAAAGCTCATGATTCATAAACAAATCTATGATGTCATACCATTGTCATTTGTGTATAATGTCGCAATCACATGTGAGTCAGGGATCATGATAGCATGATATTGTCCCTGAATCTGTATCAGTAACATGTTGGCTAGGTCTACCACACAGCCGTGTGGTGCCAAGAAGTCAATTCCGATTATACTAGGGTGATCATCCAATACCATCAGCTGAAAGGTGTGATACACCTTCAGGTGTCCCAGTGTCACAGGTAGTGGTAGGGAGCAGTATGCAGGTAGCCTAGTTCTGTCTTCACCAGACATATTGGTCCTCCATCCGGTAGACCAAGGTGATGTGTCTGGGTTATCATCCTGTAATATCGGCACAGCTGCACCTGTATCCAGAAGTACTGCAAGTAGGCGGCCCCCAAACTTGGCCTCTGTGCAGGGCCTTCTGTTTGTATCCAAGACCAGCTAGTTTACAATACAGGCTGGGGCCTGTAATTGCCAATCTGTACCAACAGAAGCATGGGGAAGCTCGTGGAAGAGAGTCTGGGCCAGGTTCCTGTGAACCATCTCACCATGCTGTACTGATGCTATATAGGGAGCCTGGACTTTTGGTATCTCCACGGCCTGTGGAGGCCTGCTCTTCCAGTTGTATTGCAGTAAGGGACCATACCGGAACAGCATCCACTACAGAGCACACTTTTCCAAGGAGGTCTCGGAGGCTTCAGTTTTCATCGGCTATTTCCCTATATGAAGGGCCTGGTTTCTGTTGTTTACCCTTATTTTTCTGGTGTTTCTTATTTTTGTGGTAGTTCAAGTTCCCACCCCAGGATTGTTGTTGGGCCTGCTGGGGGTGTTGGTTATCTGTGGGGAGGGCTGTTTCTCTTGGGTCTGCCCCTCCACCGTGTAGTGCATTGTGGCCTCCGGGATGGCTTCCACGGCAACTACCTTCTTGGAGCCGGAGCTTGAATCATGGATGTAGAGTTGATAAACTCTCTCTGTTTTCTGAAGTATTTCGGCAAACCTCTCCATGGTGGGATAGGTGGTTGGCCCTACCTTCTCTTGCACTGCAGGGATCATGTTCTGAAGGAACAAGGTTTTGTACTCAATGAAGTTCACATCAGTGGCTTCTCCTGCAAGATTCTTCCCTGCTCGGTAGGCCATCCAGAGCCTCTGGTGGAAGGTCGCTGGACTTTTCTTCATATTCTGTTTCACAGGGTATGTGAGCATCACTTCTTCAACACCTGGGTTGTGTGTAGTAATGAGTTCAGATGCTACTTCATCAAAAGTGGTATGGCTATCTTGTCAGACAGCATCGGGGAATTTCGCCCATAGGCCAGGATCGATGGTCTGGCCTGGGATCTGGACCTGGTAATCTGCAGCGAGACTAAGCATTTCACATTTAGCATGCACCTTTTCCAAGTGGCAGCTGAGGTTGTTGGATGGGCTCATCCGACTGATACTGTCAGCTATTTTCTGAACAGAGTGGGCCATTTGTAGGGGATTGCTTGGATGATCATTCAGAGGAAGATTGTCTTGGGCACCCTGCAGGGTTGCCTGAGCTATGGCTTCAGTCCCAGTGTGGATCATTCCATCTCAAGTAGTGGCCTCCTGCAGCATTTGTCTAATCTGCATTCGGAGAGTCTGCTTGATTCTGTCGGGCAGGGTCACATTGCCGAAGGAGGCATCAGTCATTTTCTCTATCTCTTCCTTATTGTCCACAGAAATAATGGCTATTGGTGGTGCCATTTGGACTAGGCCTGGGCCTGCTCCCCCCTGTCATGGGGGTTACCATGTTGGCATCGCCCATGATGGTCGTCATGCCGTTGATGACGTAGGGACATGGTGTCACATGCCGGTGGTCCACCATGTTGTGGATGGCAGGGTGGGGTCACTGGGCCATAGTAGGGGTGTGACTGTCCATTGTACTGGGAAATGTCATCATCTGACTCCTCCTCAGATGACGTCGCCAAGACGGGGGCTACGTCACCCATCGCCTTGACGTGACCAGCCAGCACCTCTTGCTGATTGTGCAGTTTCAACATTTTACACTCACAATCCTCATGACTTACTTTTGCAACATTCTGATTCACATCATCCTGTAACTGCTTCTGTAACACTCTATACAAGGTGCTCAATTTGCGATTGTCCCAAGTAGCCACTCCTAAGTCATTACGTACCTGGTTTATCTCATCCTGTAACTCTCCCAACTTCTCATGCATCTGATCATTAGTTCTACTTAATAAGTCATTCATTTGCAAAGCCTGTCCCTTATCCTGTCTCAAACTTTCACACTCCTGCCTCAACATACAAAGTTCCTGCTCATTTGCCTGTGCAGAATGATGTAAAAGGGAATTCTTTTTATTCCACAGAGATTGAAGCTCAGACTCCAAATCCTGCTCTCTTCTCAAATATTCAGTTTCCTGTAGTCCCATCTCCTATTTAAGAGATGAGACTTGCAGTTCAAGGGTTCGAAACCTTGGTTCGGAGGCTTCCAAAGCAGCATAGAGAGCTGTGACTAACAGCCCTTTATCTTCTCGCTTTCTGGCTGTCTCATCTCTGAGTACTGGGTTGAAATCCCCAGTGCAGGGTTTTCAGATTGACTTGTGTCCCACGCAAAGACAGCCCATCTTCCATGGGAGGCAAGGAAGTCGGAGACATCGAGTCTCAAGTCTGCAGAGATATTTGATATGGTGGCCATTGTGTGGAAGGGAACGTAAAATCAAACTGAAAGAGCGCTGCATTGTGTTTTGATCCACAACAGGTGCACTAGTTCACAATCGGGCTAATGTGCACTTGTAAACTTGCAATTCAAAACTGCTGTGGGGTGAGGTGAGTCGGCATCACACCCAGTAAGCAGCCAGACTTTGCAAGTGATTACAAAGTGGGTGAATAATGGGAGAGGTGATGCAGGCATGCACACCTACTGTCCCCTTTGGGAAGGGAAAGTTGTAGCAACAAGTAAAAACTTTGCAAACTCCAAATATTGCCTGCACGTGGTCATCAATTGTAAGGAGGTCTAAACCTCACGCTCAGGTTCTTGGCAATAATGGGAATGTAAGGAATCACGGACACATTGCATAAGAGTAATAGAGCTTGTTTATATTACCGAAAGGAAAATCACAGTTGCCCTAAGTAGTTCTTACCATTTGGAACTGGGAGCCAATGCTAAGCATTCCCTATTCCTCAAGGAATCTTTGTGACTCCTGGGGTCTCTGAGGTAGAAGATGTAACGTCTTTTATTATATACCTAAGATAATTACTATGGTTACTGTAAGGTAGAAACATTTCTAGTTACAGAGATGAGCCCTATTGGCTAAATTAGAGGTGGCTCCTCAGTCCTAGATAACATTATACAATTTTGTTATAGTCATCACTTTGTGGAAACAAAGAAGTACACTTTGTACATAGCCATGTAGTAATACTAATCATCAGAAGATGGCAATACCAACTCATATATTTGTTAACCGGGTTAGGTACGCTAGCCAAAGTTGACTATTTATGGGCACGACCGAGGAGAATGCATGCATAAAATGAGATGAGACTATACAACACATAGCACATAGTACAGGCACATAGTATATAGTACAGGTAGGTTAGAATACAGATCAAGTCAGACAGTACTCGAGATATTACATATAGCTATGCAGAGATGATAAAAGTGACATTAGTACATGCAAATAACAACTGAAACTGGGCTAAGTGGCAGCTATAAAGACATTTTATAGCAAAGCTTGTTTAGAAGTGCAGCAGTGTCTTGGGCGAAATAGGGTGGTTAGCTGCGAGGCATTAAGTGAGATCAAAGCAGGGGTCCCTGGATAGGTGGCCATATAGTTCTTTTTTGAAGATTGGGTGGGAGTTAGCCTGCCTCACAGCAGGAGGGAGAGAGTTACAGGTGGCCAGGGTGGTGCAGTGAAATGCTCCAGAGCCTTTTGAAGTAAGACACCTGGGTATGGTGAGTAGAAATTTGTTTGCCGAGCATAGTCCATGGGCAGGTCTGTGGTACAAGTAAAGCTGCAATGGAGGATGGGGTTTGGTTATGGATTACAGAGTCTGTGAGGGTCCCTAGGGAGTATAGTCCATAGGCAGTTGGGGAGAGCCAGCCTAGGTCGCTATACAGTGTGCAGTGTTGCTTGAGACGATGGGAAGAGGAGGCATACTGACATATGTTGTTATACGTGACATCCCATTTATGGAGAGCAGTCTTATGGGCATTAGCAAAAGTGGAGACACCATATATCAGCACTGGAAGCAGAATACCCTTGGCAATTGCCACTTTGGTGGATGATCTTAGCAGGTGACAAGTCTTATAGGTGATTCCAAGTTTGGCATTTGTTGCTTTACAGGTTGACTGGATGTGAAGACTGAAATCAAGGAATTTATCAAGGAGGACTCCCAGGTATTTGAAGGATGTGACACAGTCAATGAGAGACCCCCCAGAGTCATGGACTAGGTGGGGTTCCTTGCAGGCCCTGAGTTTGGGGGCAGTGCCAAATAGCATGGCTTTGGTCTTTTTTGTGTTCAGAATGAGCTTATTAGCATTTAGCCATGTTTGCACATTCCTGAAATCCGAGGAGAGGTTTTTGTTAATGATGTTAACTTTGTCAGCACTGGAGTAGAGGAAGAGATCATCAGCATATAGGATAGCTGAGCAGGAGAGTATGGCGTAATCTATGTTGTTGTATAGCGAGAAAAGAAGGGGTCCCAGGATGGAGCCCTAGGGTACTTTGATGTCAGTGCTGGTCACATCCAAGAGAGCGGAGCTGAATTTAACAAGTTGTAATCTGTTTGACAGGTAGTTGTTAAACAAGTCAACTACTGAGGATGAGAAGTTAAGTCTATGCAGGGTTAAGAGAAGCAGGGGATGATCAACAATATCGAAAGCTTTGATACTACAAGGACACAGGTGTCCTAATATTTTGTAAGCAAGAAATACATGTGTATATTAGAAAGTAAAGCATATAGCAATTATATGCATACATATCCTGACATCTACTCTTGTATGGTAGATGCCCTTAGCCCTGTGTTAGTATAGAACATACATTAATGCTAGCTGTCTGTGGTGTACCTCTGGGGGTATCAATTAGGGTACAGGGACCTCATTTAAAATGCCCAAGCAAGGAAGTCTGTCTCTTTCCTAAGCAGGGAACTCAGTCACCCACTCAGCCCCACACAAAACATCAGGCAGCTGTCCCCATCTTCCCCCATAGTTCCCCCCCCCCCGAGGCAGGGCACTGAGAAGCCTCCAACTTGACTAGGATCCAGACTCAGGTGAAGCACCATTCTGAGTCAGGGTCTATGGAAGGTGGCTGTTCATTTGACTTGACCTGGGACTGCTTTTCCTGGTTTCCAGTTGTTCCCCTGGGTGGAGCATGCAATGTCGGCAATGGCCGAGCTGTTTGCACTTCCACCCACAGCACACTGGCTGACTGCTCCACCCCCCTTGCTTGCATACAGGCACTGTGGTGCAGTGGCACCATGCCTCAGCTAGCTGTCAGGGAAGTGCCAACCCTGTACTCCCCCCCTCAGGAGAGGAGAGCTGTCCTATGGACATTCAATCCTCTCCCTCCCTCCCCAGCCAACCCCTGGTGGCCCGCTTGCACCATGAACATGGTTAGTCAGGGTGGCAGGATGTAAGGCATGGATGCCTCAGCCCACCATGCCACTAGGACGGCCCCAGCCATCCATTTTGGAGGGGTGTGCGGGAGGTGAGAAACCTGTGTCTGGGAACCCAGGGGTTTTGCATTGCTTGCAGGGAGGGGACATGCATTGCAGATCGTAATGGCAGGAGGTACAGTCAGCCTTGTGGTACATCTGTATGTATAGCAGTGCAGGAACTAGAGAGGGGTAGTAGCCATCCGGGTCTCTGGGTGGGGTGTTATCTCTCTCTGACCATAATGGAACTAAGTCCTGGGTAGGGAAATCTGAAACTGCAATTGTTTTTACTTCCTAAGGTAGTACCTAATATTCCCCTGATGTAATCTTGTTGGTATTCACTTACTAACAGTGCCTTATCTTATTCAGAAACCTGGCATTTAGATGCAATTGTTTAGCAGTCCAGCTACCCTATAACATGTGGGACCAACAACTCATTGAACTAACAACACAAACTAAAACATATTTCTAAGCCTGTGGCCCTTATACCCAGTAGCATGCTCATCAATTTAGCCCCATAAATGACAGCATGCTGGGGATTCGAACCACTGAGCCCTTCAGCAACTTTTCAGTCCTTGTGGATTTTCCATGCTGTTAATATGATAATGCCCCTCAAATGTTAATGAAAAAGAAGGGGAGAGAACCATATTATACAGCTGAACACTTTAACACCTGAAAAGAGCCATATAAGCCAAGCTTTATAGAATCCAATGAGTGGTAATATGCATCTCGACCATGGAGGAGACTGGTGTCAGAAAGCCAGAGTCTGGCTTATCTTCAAGCGAATCCACATACTGAGAGGAGGGAGGAGATGCCCACTGATGATACCCTGGCCCAACATATAGTATACATAGGGAGATCTGCACAGCATACAGGGTTTTTTTCATGCCCGATTCCCCCCAGCTCCCCTCTCAAAGAGCAAAGAAAATTACCACTCATCTGATTCACCTGTTATTGTTGTCCTTCATTGCTGAGGCATCCATTTTCATATCATCCCTGGGATCTGTCAAGCATGTTGGTGTTGCATGTGGTGTGGAGTCTCAAGGAGGGCTCTTCGTATCCTTATTCTGCCCACCAGTGCCTGTAGAGATGACAGCAGCCCGTGAAGTGCAGGGAGGGGGATCAGATACTGGAATTTGTCCCTCCTGAGATAGTTCTATCAGTTTACAATTTAAGTGTGAGGAAGCAGGTGAGGGGGATCTTAAAGGGGAACTGTCATCAACAGGATTTCTTAATGTCTGAAAGCTCATAGAAAGCTAATTTGTTTGAGCTATTGTGTTGATCTGTGAATCTTTGCAGTCCAGAGTTATTCATATGTAAATCACCCTGTAATTAAGGGCTGGTGGCAGCCAAATGTTTTGGACTCCTGACAGGAAATGATGTCACGGAGGGGCTAGGTCCTCCATTGAATGTATTTAATCCAACAGGTTAAACAGGAAATTGACTGTTTTATTACAGGTAAGTGTGTTTTAAGGTGTTATTACAACACCTTCTACATCTATAATAATTGTTTTGTATGTGCATTGAAACTAGTGAGTTATCACCTTTACATATCAAACTTTTAGTAAAAATAATCCATCTTCAGAACTGCTTTAATCGCTAGGCTATATTGCCAATGCCAGCTGATCATCCAAAACTACACATCTCAAAACTGGATCTGTGGTGCCAACAGGTATTGAGGCCCCATATCAAGATTTCTATACCCTGGCTGCGTTCATGTCAGTACAGATTTCTGGGGCTGCTACAGTGCCAGCTTTTGTCTTTTTCCATTCCTTCTCTTGCAGCCTTTTCTCTTACAATTTCAGGTGTGAACTCAGGTCTATAAGATGCAAATGTGGCTACATACTGTACCTACTGGACTGGCATCATGGGGCCAGCCTTGAAATATGTAGCTTTTGATTATCAGCTGGCAGTGCAGCTGTGAACAAGCTCCGTTCATCCATCAGAATGGGTTTTGAGCATGTGTTAAGATTCTGAAAATATTATACTCTTTCTATCCAAATTTGACTTGAAAAGAAAAAAATAGGACACAATTACTTGTTTATTAATGGCAAAACACATAGATGGACAACATTGTTAAAACATGCATAACCTGAAATGCATTATAAAAATATAGAATAATATATGGGTGGGTGTGTGTAACCAGAATTTTACACAAACTTGAGGTGTGGGATGCAACATAAACCCCAAGGGGTTTATAAAAGCATCACACACTGAGTATGTATGTAAAATTCTGTTTTTTACACACACACACAATTTTATTAAATTAATGGTGATATTTTTTCTCTTTCAGCACAATTCAGTTAGTGCAGCACTTCTGTCAGAGATAGAGAGACACACACACGCACGCACGTGCACACACACACACACACACACACACACACACACACACACAGCCTGTCTCTCCTTTTTGTGTTTTTCTTTTCTTTTTTCTTTACATTACAGTGGTAATGACGTTCTGGAAAGTCGAGGTCCATCAGCATTGTTACATAGTGTAAGATGCATTCCTAGGGTATGAGTGGCAGGATCAACCAGATTGATTTTTTTCATTTTCAAGGCAGGATAAACTAGATAGATATTTAAAAATATTTCAAATTGTACTTGTCTTAACAGTATGTGGCAAAGCTTGAGTGCCGGTACCTGTGCTCAGTAATGGAGACACCATGTTGGACAAGATGTTCAGCCCGCCCACAGTGAAACTACACACCAGTTAGCTTTCTGTGGTAGTGCTTGATTGACAGGTGTTGATTACAACCTCCTGAGTGTAACCGCAAATATCAACTGGGAGGTTGTAACTGGAGATAAATGTGTCTTTATCTGTATGTAAAAAATTACCACAATTAATTAAAGAGTATTTTTTTTTTCATTTGTAATTTATGATATTTTTTAGTTTTTTCCTCCCTCCCCCTTCAGGGTCATGGCATACACGTGTTTGTATGCGCACGCACACACCAGGATCTGGTGGCCCAATCTGCCCCTCCCCAGACTTGCTTCACCGCTCCAACTGCCTGTGCTGCCCAACCAGACCTCCACCCAGTGGGAGTAGGACTTCAGTGGAATGGGTATTCACCCCTTTGAAGGGGAGATCCACAGCTCGATCACTCTACAACCCTCCCTGAGCTGGCTTCCCAGTGACCCAAGGTTGTTCCTGATCCTAGTCACTGGCATAACACAAGATAAGATGCCAGTGCGTCAGCCCTCTGTGCCACTGGGTCAGTTGCTATTAAAGAGCATTTTACTTCTTTTGATGAAGTTAAAATGATAAAAGCTTCTCACTGAAATACTTTGGATGGAATAGGATTTTCTACCATATCAATGCTAGAATTCTATTGGATTATTAGGAGGCAGTATAGCACAGTGGTTAAGGGCACTGAGCTACAAACCTGTACTGACATGAACAATGCCAGGGTTTACAAATTCTGATATGGGGCCCCAATAAATGGAGGACCATGGAAAAGCATCTATCTGAAACAGATACTTCTGCTCAGTATTTACTGAGGAGAAGGTAGGCCAGGGTCCACAGCTCAGCACCATGGACACAGGGTGGGAGGGAGGGAGGTGTGCACTAGTCCCTTCATAAAAGAAAGGGTCCTACAAGAGCTCGCTAAGCTCAGGGTGGAGAAGACAATAGGACCTGATGGCATACATCCCATGGTACTAAAGGAGCTGAGGGGGGAATGAGCAGAGCCATTATTAGAACTGTTCAGTGAGTCTCTGAGCACAGGAGAGGTCCCAGAAGACTGGAGGATGGCTCATGTGATCCCGCTCCCCAAGAGTGGTAGCAGGGAGGAGGCAGGGAACTACAGACCAGTCAGTCTTACCTCAGTAGTGGGCAAGATTATGGAGGCACTCTCTTAGGAAAGGATAGTATGACACCTGTAATCCATAGGAGCACAGGATCCAAGACAGCATGGGTTTACAAAAGGAAAGTCCTGTCAAACTAATCTCATAGATGTATTTGACTGGGTAACCAGAGTGGTGGACCAAGGGGGGAGCAGTTGAAGTCACCTACCTTGACTTCAGCAAAGCTTTCAATACTATTCCACATGGAAGGCTGATTAATAAGCTGGGTAGGCTCAGGTTGGGTCAGACATTGGTCAACTGGGTGGCAAACTGGTTGATGGGAAAAAAACAGAGAGTGGTGGCAAACAGTATACAGTCAGAAGAGATGCAAGTCAGAAGTGGGGTATCTCAGGGATCAGTCCTGGGGCCAGTCCTCTTCAATATTTTTATCAGTGACATTGCAGATGGACTGGAGGGTAAAGTATGTCTGTTTACAGATGACACCAAGATCTGCAACAGAGTAGATGATCCAGATGGGGTGGGCAGAATGAGAAGAGATCTGGATAAACTGACAAAATGTTCGGAAGAGTGGCAACTGGGGTTTAATGCAAAGAAGTGCAAGATCATGCACATAGGGAAGGGAAACCCTGAAGCCACCTATAGGTTGGGAGGGGAGTTGCTAGCAATCACAAGAGGAGAAAGAGACTTGGGCATCATCATCACAGTTGACCTGAAATCATCCAAGCAGACCACTAAAGCAATAGGTAAGGGAGTCACGTGATGCATACGACCTGGTAGCAGCAGTGACTTGGAGATCCTGCCTTACTCCTACCATCCTAGGCTATTTAACTAAGAATTCCTTCCTCCAGCTCTAAATAAACAATCGGGGAAGCAGAGCCTGCCTACAGCATCTAATTTTTTGGACAATCGGTATTGCAATTGGAATTTTCCCTCTGCGATGGAAGCTGAAATGCGGCAGGCCCAGCTGAAGCATATGCTGCCACCCTCACCAGAGAAGTTCCCCAAAAAATGAAAGGCCCAAAGCAGGCAACCGGCCAAGAGCACCACAGTGAATCCTCACCCAATTCCTCTTACGGAGGATCATTTCCTGCAAGGGTTACTCTCTTTCAGGGAAACACTTCAAGCGATCTCTTATGAACTTAAATCTTTAAAGAGTGACATGTCTGACCTTACCAAAAGGATGGGGGGATGCAAAAGCTCGATCATCATCCATATAAAAGTGGAAAGAATGAATAGACCCTGAAATAGTACTTCTCAGACAACAAGTTCATAAATTACAGCTAAAAACTGAAGACCTAGAAGGGAGAAGCCGTCAGATCAACATTCTTATTCTGGGGATACCAGAAACCAAAGAAGGTTCTAACATGGTGGTTTTTATACAAAAGCTCCTCCTAAAAATTGTGGGTCCCTCTCTGCTCAGTGCCAAATACCAGATCGAGAGGACCCACAGGTCTCTCAGGCGTAAACCGCAACCCTGGGGCACCTCCTCGTCCAATAATCCTCAAATTCCTGAGCTACACTGAGAAGCAACATGTTATTGCAAAAAACAGACAGTTTCAATCTATTAACTGGGAAGGAGCCAAGTTAAGAATAACACAGGATTTACCTTTGTGAAATCAGGCAAAAGCGCACCGCCTTCCTCCCCACAGTAAGCAAGCTTACTGTAGTGGGCATCCCTTTCAAGATTCCATATCTGGCAAAATTACCCGTTTTCTTATCTGGCAACTGGATTTCCTTTGACTCAGCTGAACTAGCAACAGCTGAACTATCAACCAAGCTCCCAGAGTCATTTAAAAATGGTTGACACTACCTGTATAATCTTGGGATCACTCATGTTGGAGGAATTCCTCCCTATGTTTAATGCCTTATATATCTAGCAGTTCAGTTTTCCAAAGCATTAATCTGTATATGCAAATTTGATACCCTGGTGATTTTCAGGTGGGATTTGGGTAGGCCGCGAAGTTTCTTTACTTGGTAATGTATGACCTCGGCCACTACAGGTGTTTCAGAGTCTTTTCTTAGGCAGGAACCTTTTAACATGCTTGCAGTTCCCTGAGACTGATTTATCAATGGACCAATGTTATGTCCTGAACTTTATTCATCCCACAGACATCTCTGCAACCTAATATACAGCACTGATAATGCCATGGACAGAGAAACACCTGAACTGTAAATAATATTATTTTTCCTCTCCTATGGTACCTTAAATGCAGTCAATGGTCCTAATTAGTCTAGATCATTGGAAAGGAAGTAACTGTGGATTTCAATGTTATTGTAGTCGTGTCACTAGATGGTGAAAGGGGAGGGCAGGAAGGAGGGAAGTTATATATTATTAATCCATGGACTGAACTAATGGCCTTTAAAATACAGTTTGTCCAAAGGGTTGAAGACTAGGTTGTATATTACATAATATTTTAAGTAGTTACCTCTTGGATCAGATTTCCATTTTCAAGCAGGGATGGTGGGGGGGGGGTCCAGTCTATGCAGGCTCCTGGAAGCTGCTCAGCATTCCAGTTAATGGGGGGTCCAGCTCCTCAATGCATCCTCAGATCCTTTTGTGTTGGGTTACTTTTCTGGGGTTAATTCACAGAGAAAAACCTGAGTTAACCTCTAGAAACTTTCATGTGGGTATTTTTTATTACTGATAAGACTTCTTATGGGGATCTTTCAGGAGCTGGTAGGGATAGGACCTTCATGCCTTTTTGGGATCACAAGCTCCAGACAAGGTCCTGTGTAAATAGTTGCTGGGGTAAGAAGGGGGTGGGGTGCAGATGGGTTGATATGTATTAGATCACTCATCAGTTTAACTATAATTCCTATGGAGGACATCTCGTCGGTTCTAATTTTGAGTAAGCTAGTGCAGGTGGGGATTTCTAGCAAGTGGAAGATTTTTGTTTACATATTATGATTCATGGGTAACATGGGGAACTGGAATGGGAAGGGGCAGGGATGGAGTGTGCACCAAGGATTTCATATCATTCATAGATAGTATTAGAGTTTTATATGTACTAAGTATTACATATGGTGAATGTAATGATTAAAATTATAACATGAAATATCAGGGGAGTTACAGACCCTGTTAAAAGACTTCAGATTCTGAAACACTGTGCCTTGCTTAAGGCAGGAATTATTTTGCTACAAGAAACGCATTTGTTGAAGGATGAAGCCAAATGGTTACACAGGCAAGGGGTATCACAAGTTTTCTCAGCAGGTAATTCCACTGCCAGCAGAGGGGTAGCTGTGTTAATTAACCATAATGCTTCCTTTCAGGCAAACTCTACTGTTGCAGATTGTAATGGTAGATTCATACTAGTTAGGGGCACCTTAATGGGTAAAGAGGTTACTCTGGGTTCAATATATGGTCCAGTAGGAGGGGAGCGTGCCTTTCTCATAGCCCTAGCTAACACACTTGCTCCCAATCTAACAGCTCCTCTGATTTTAGGGGGAGACTGGAATATTCCCCAACTCTAAGATGTAGACAAAACCTATTCAGTCCTAAAACTCCCATCCCCATCCCAGAGGGTGCTGGTGGACTTCATGGACCTCTTGGGAATCTGTTACCCATGGCGCATCCTTAACCCCTCCAGCAAGCTCTTCTCCTATTTCTCAACAATACACCAAACCTGGTCCAGACTAGATTATATATTAATTAGTCTCCCTCTTCTTATGGGCCTTGGTCAAGCAGGTCTGGAACCGATAGTTTTATCGGACCACTCAGTAGCTTAGCTGCTTTTAACCTTGGACTCACTAAATCAGACAGACACAATATGAAAGCTCAATACCCAACTATTAAAGGAGAAGCCCATAGTTTCCAAAATTCACTCCCTTATCAAATCCTTCAGGGAAAATAATAAAGATTCGGTTCAGAGGAGGATATGTTTTGGGAGGCTCTAAATTGCACTCTTAGAGGGGAATTAATAAAGATTGCCTCATACTGGAAGAAGAATAGAGAGGAAGAAGCCACTTCTCTTCCAGCTCAAATTAGGTCAGCAGAACTTTCTTTTTCTTTAAACACCTCCCCAGGCTCTCTTACTGCCTTAATTGCCCTCAGGAATAAATATGCAGACTTGATGCAAGAAAAAGCTGAATATGCTCTATTAAAAACTAAATGCTGGTATGCAGATCAAGGTGAAAAAGCTGGTAGGCTCCTCGTTTTATGACTGCATAAAATAGAATCCTCCAGACTCATTCCCTCCATTATGGCTCTAGATGGTACCACCAAAGTTACCCCTCTGGAGATATCTGACGTCTTTGAGACCTTTTACCATTCTTTATATGATAAACTTCTCAACACGCTGAATATCCCAGACACAGAAACATATCTGGACTCATTGGGTCTACCTTCTCTCTCAGATCATCAGAGGGTCTATATCTCATCTCCCTTGACCCTATCTGAAGTAGAAGCAGCAATCAAAGACTTAATATCAAACAAAGTTCCTGGTCCAGATGGATTTCCTCCCAATTTCTATAAAATATTCTCTGCTGATTTGGCCCCTCTTCTACTTAGGTTATATAAATATATGTTATTGTGGATTCTCTTGACCCATCATTATTAGAAGCAACAGTAGCCCTTCTCCTTAAACTGGATAAACCACATTCCCAACCATCTAGTTACCACCCTATCTCTCTTATGAACTATGACATCAAGATATTTACTAAGATTCTTTTTTGGCACATCAAGTCAGTATGGATTGTTAAGTCCAGAACAGGTGGTTTTGTCCCAGGACGCTCCTCAGCAGACCATCTATGGAAATTGAGTCATATTTTCCAGGCTGCTCAAGTTTCTCACTCTCCCATGGCTCCAGTATCACTAGATGCTGAAAAAGCATTTGATAGAGTGGATTTAGAGTTCCTATGGTTAACCTTGAAGAAATTAGGTTCCCCCTTCTCTTCATACAATGGCTCCAATCTATCTGTTTATCCCCTTCAGCTAAAATTTATTGCAATGGGTTTTTTTCCTCTCAGTTCCCCCCTTTTAAGGGTACCAGACAAGGCTGTCCACTTTCACCTTTTCTTTTTAACCTCTACTTGCAACCGCTTCTTCATAGTATTAAGTCAGATATGGGGCATCCCTATTCTAAACCACACTTTAACCATTTCAGTCTATGCAGATGATATTCTTCTTCATTTAGAGTCTCTAGTATCCTCTTTAGAGAGCACCCTAAAAGCCATAACCCAATTTAGTCGATACTCTAATTACAAGCTTAATCAGTCTAAAACTGAAATTTTTCTGCTTAACCACTTCACCCACAGACATAGCTTTGACAGATTTGGCATGAAATGGTCTCCATGCTCCATTAAGTATCTAGGTATTTTTCTAACCACAGATCTCATAAAAATAAAAAAAATTAAACCTGGATGACCTAGTTTCCACTATCCAACAAGACCTTCACAGATGGGAATCACTTCCGCTGTCTCTATGGGGGAGGATTAATGTTTTTAAAATGAATATCCTTCCCCAAATTTCCTGTCCTCTAAATATGCTACACATCTGGCTTCCTCAGTCATTTTTCAAACAGTTGCACTCAATAATCTCCTCTTTATCTGGCTAAATACGCATCCTAGGTGTGCTTATCACAAGCTAAGCATCCCTAAGGAACATGGGGGTTTGTGCTTACCTAACTTCCTCATGTATTACTGGGCCAGCCACATGTCAAGGTTAGGTAGGTGGTTGACCACAACAAAAGGAGATTATATCCCCAGCTGGCTTCAGATTGAAAACCAAATTTTATGCTCAAACCACCTAGATAGCTCCACCATTTTCTTTTCCACAGAGAAATTTCTTCCCTCTGGGTTATGTAATACGGTGATTGGAACGTCCTTAAAGATTTTCTCCCAGTGCTGCTCATTTCTCAAATTATCTAAACCCCATGATATAGCTCAATCGCTTATCTCTAACACCAATATTAAAATTGGGGATACTAATCTCATGCCGGGTTGGCTACTCCGATTAAAAGATGTCAGGATAATAGATTTATATTCATTGAACTCCCTTCTCTCTTCCAGTGATATTCTCTTAAAATACAGTATAACCCATCTACATATTTTCAAGATTTTTCAACTACGACACTTAGTAGGCCAGCTGTTTGGCACCACCCCTCAGCTACCCAAGCTGGATACGTTACTAACACAGATGTGGTCCCTTTCTCCCTTGCCTCACTGTGTCTCTCTGTTTGATAAGAATCTCATTGCTTTCACATGTCCAGAGCCAGTGACCGGGGCCAAAGTATGGTCCTCCCTGTTACCAAATTTATCTATCAATTGGCCACAAATGTGGAAAGATTTACATATCTGCAATACCCAAGACAAACTCAGGCTTACCCAGTATAATATACTAAATGATATGTATTATACCCCGGTCAAGTTAGCTAGAATTGGACATCTTCTTTATCCTACTTGTTCTAGGTGTGGCAAGGGGGGAGGGAGACTTGGTATACATTTTCTGGTCTTGTGAAAAAGTAGCTCCCCTATGGCAGGCTCTCCGGTCCAAATTGGATCCCCTGTTGGGTCTAGAAAATCTGTTTACAGTAGAGGTCTGTTTATTGGTTATCTACCAGGATATAGAGGTCAAAGAACACAGATTCCATATGGCTTTAATCTCCATGGTGGTTAAGAAACTTGTACTTAAACATTGGTTAGATCAGCTGTGTATATCATATGTTGAATGGCTTAATGAGATTACAGTTTATGTTAGGACTGAACGATTAACTGCTAGTTCAGGTAATCCGCTTCCCTTTTTGATAAAAGATGGGACAAGTTATATGCCTTATACTTACATTAAGCAGTGGTTTTGTGTCGACTCCCCTGTAGGAGTTTTCTACTATCACTATTATCTCCTATCTTATAAAGCTTAGCACATTCCAGGGGGAGGTAGCAGGTAATTAAGGTGGGGGGAGGTGGAAGGAAAGGGGGAATGGAGGAGGGGGTTTTAGGGATAGTTATTTTAAGTTATCCAATGTTGTCTGATTGTTTATATCATGGTTAATGGTTTTGTATGTAATGAAAATTTAATAAAGAACTTGATTTAAAAAAGTAAAGCAATAGGTGAGGCTAGAAGGATGTTGGGATGTATTAGTAGGGGTATTGCAAGTGGTAAAAGGGAGGTAATAATTCCTCTTTACAAGATACTGGTTAGTTCCCATTTGGAGTACTGTGTGCAATACTGGAGGCCGCACCTGCACAAGGACATTAACAAAATGAAGGCAGTCCAGAGAACGGGTACCAAAATGGTGCAGGGACTGCATCAGAAAACATATGAGGACAGATTAATAGAGCTCAATACTGTATGTATATCCTAGAGCAAAGGAGGGAGAGAGGTGATATGATTGAAACATTCAAACATCTTAAGGGCATTAACAAGGTGAAAGAATCTAACATGTTTCAATATAAGAAAAATAGCAGGGCAAGAGGACACATCATGAGATTAGAGGGAGGCTGATTAAGGGGTAATGTGAGGAAGTTCTTTTTCACAGAAAGGGTTGTGGATGCATGGAATGGCCTATCTCAGGAATTGGTGGTTATGAATACAGTGCAGGGCTTCAAACAGGCATGGGATAGGCACAAGGGAGTAATACAGATGAGTATGAATAGATAGGCCATTGACAGAGTACAGGCCTATGGCACATTCATAAGGTAGAAATAATGGGCTAACTGGATGGTCCTTGTGGTCCTTATCTGCTGTCAACTTCTATGTTTCTATGTTTCAATACCTGTTGGTACCACAGAGCCAGCCTTGAGATGTGTCATTTTTGATGATCAGCTAACATTGGCAGTATAGTCTAGAGATTAAAGCAATCCTGAAGATGGATTATTTTTACTAACAGTTTGAAATGTAAAGGTAATAACTCACTAGTTTCAATGCACATACAAAGTTATTACAGACATAGAAAGTGTTGCAATAACACCTTAAAACACACGTAATAAAACTGTCTATTTCCTATTTAACCTGGTGGATTAAATACAGTCAAAGGAGAACCTAGACCCTCAGTGACATAATTTCCTGTCAGAAGCCCAGAACATATGGCTTCCACCAGCCCTTAATTACAGGGTGAGTTACATATGAATAACTCTGGAATGCAAATATTCTCAGATCAGCACAATAGCTCAATCAAACTAGCTTTTTATGGGCTTTCAGACATTAACAAACCCTGTTGATGACAGCTCCCCTTTAAGGCTGCATAGTTGTTCTGCAGTAGCAATGGGCCTACCTCTTCAGTGTCCATCAAATTTCTTCTCTGAGCTGTGGCTCTGTGACTGATACCTGCTGTGAGAGTGTTCTCTCTTGGAGTGGAGTCTTTTCTTGTTGCACTTGTAGTTCCTTCTCAGGGTGCCCCAGTTTCCATCTCTATCCTCTGCTGGGCCTTACATATTGATTGATTTTTGGTCCACTACCATTTCTCCTTGGGTAGGTTTGTAGGGTGGAGCAGCTTGTCCTCAGGAGGAGCCTTTGCCTCTTGCTTCCCTTGGCCAGTTTTTCTTGACAAAGTCCTCCAGGGCCTCTTGGAGTCTGGAATGTCATTGTAGTGCCATTATGTGTGACCCTCATTGTAGCAGGGTACCTCAGAGAAACTTTTAAACCAATCTTATGCATGAGTTGCCTGGCAGTTGTATAGGCCTTCCATTTGTTAGAGAGGTCTTTGGAGAAATCTTGATAGGTAGAGATTAGGCGATCTTGCCATTCCAGGTGACCTAGTTCCCAGGATCTCACAGACAAGTCTTGTCTGGTATTGTAATTTACAGATTTGACTAGAATCGTCTGTGGTCTCTCACCTTTCCTGGGCATCGGTGCCAGGGTTCTTTCGGCATGCTCTGTCTCAAAGTGGTAGTCCCCCTTTATTTTCAGTGTTGTGTGCAGTACATGTTGCATAAAACCAGTAGTGTCTCGGAGCTCCATGCCCTAAGGGAAACTGAGGAATTCGTAGATTATTTATCTGGCTCCTTTTCTTCAGATCATCGACTTTGTCACAGAGTTCTTGAATTATATGGTTCTGCTCCAGCATGGTATTGTGTAATTCTTCAATTGCTTCATCGTGAGAGGAAAGATGTCATTCTATTTGAAATATCCTTGTCTCTAGTTTGTGGATAGTTTGCATCGTTTGCTGTGAGGCATTTGTGACATCAACCGTTTGTAGCATTAGCAGAGAAAACATTTCTGTAACTGACATAGGGGGTTCCATTTCTTTGGCTGGGTCTGCTATGCTACCTAGTGGTCTAGTTTTTTTTCAGGTGTTTTTCCTGCCAAAATTGCTGGAATGCCAGAAATTTGTTGCTCACTGCAATCACCAACCTCCCAGCTGTAGTTGGGCTGCAGATAATTTCTGCCATTGAAAGGATATTCTGCTACAGATTTTATCCTCGGGTGCACCAGCACAAGCAGTTATGCACATAGCGAAACCATGCCCCACACTCAGGTGTCATTGTTCATGCATTCTGATGCAGGAAACAGAAGAGAGAGAATGCATGTTTTTATTTTTTTGTGCAGATTTTGTATGCATTTTCATTTGGGGCTTGAGGAGGAGGAGGAGGGGAGGTTGGTTGCAATAGATGAGTTGGATTGGGGTAATGGTTGTAGCTATTTGGCTCAAGTGAGGTGGGGAGGTGGGTGGATATTTATACTGATGTGGGAAGGGTCAGTCAGTAGTACAGTATGCTGTATCTCATGTATTTTATATTTCCATGTACTGTATATGTCATCTATATGGCCGGGGTAGTACCTGAAACAGTCCCTGGGACCAGTGTAGTGTGTCTACCCAGTTACCAAATAAAAATAAATGAATAACAAAAAATAAAATAATTACTTATAAATAAAACTTTGCAAGAACTGTGGGTGGAGAGAGGGTTGGGGAAAGGTCAGTCAGTAATATAATAATTACTTATAAATAAAACTTTCCAAGGACTGTGGATGGAGGGAAGGATATAAGGTGCTAGAGGGTGGGTATTGTGGGAGGTAAATACACTACATAAAATGATCTGTGATGTGGCAGGGGGATGCATACATTATTTAACAGTGGGTGTGGTGGATTATTCTTTTTCAAATCTTTTGCTTTTTAAACAGAGAAACACTTTGTGTAGTTTTTCACCGGCAAAGTGCTGCTTTGTCCAGTGAAACTTTGCATAGTGGCACTTTTGCTGATAATCTCAATAGAGAAGTGTCATTACATGTAATATTGTCAGGCGGAGATCACAATTTGCCAGGTGAAGAACTGTGCAAAGGGGCCCTTCATGCTACATGAAGATATTTAACTATGCAGAGTGCTACACTTAGCCAAGTTCCCTGACTTTACACATACTGTACCTACCGAAATCCCAGAAGAAGTTTTTAAAAAGCTCATGCCAAAGATTCTCTTTCCAGTTTATTTTTTTTAATCATTTCTTAGTTGTGAAAAGATTGGTTGTATGGAATCCACTAGTCAGAAATCTACTCGTTCAACCATTAAAAAGTTAAGGAGAAAATATTATGAGCCCCATATTCAGAAACTGAGGCAAGTGCAGCTCAAATGTTTGAACTATGTTTGCCCCTACACTTCCCCCCAGCTGCTGTGATATTCAGATGGCTAGTGAGTAGTGCTATATGACTAAATATCTGTCTGATAATCAGGATAATCAGGATCAGGATTGCCAGAGCAGCTGCACAGGGGAGGGAGCTGGATGTCATTGTCCACTTAGGGACAAATGATCTGGCTAAGAAAGGGATTAGAGAAGTGCAGGAAGAGTTTGTGGAATTGGGGAGGGGCCTTAGTCAAGTAGCACGCACGGTAACCTTCTCGGAGGTGCTACCCATCTATGGTATAGGAGAGGCTAGGTGTCTGCATCATGGGATTCAATCAGTGGTTGAAAACTGGTGGGAGCTCAGGGATTTGGCTTCATGGGGACTGGGGGTCCACCTGGAGTGATGCAAGCCTATACTGGCATGATGGGCTGCATCTGTCCGGGAGGGAACCAGGATCCTAGGGTGATAGGTTTAAATGCTTCATTGGCAAGCTTTAAAACTAGCCAAGGGGAGGCACTGGAAAGGAGCAGGAAAATCCCAGCCCCCAAACAATCACAGTAGTAAGTGTGGCAAACACCAGCATGGAGGTGTCGATAGGGAGAAGGGCAGGGTAAATGGAGAAAGTGACAAAGGCAAGAAGGACAGGGATGGGGCAAAAGGGGTAAGGCCATCAGGAAATGGAGGGTAATGAGTACAATGCCCATAGTCTGGCAACAAGCTCCCTGAGCTGGTGGCCTTAATGGAAGAGGAATGCCTGGATATCGTAGCAGTCACAGAAACATGGTACACAGAGAACCATGACTGGGATGTTAACATACCAGGGTACATAACCTACAGGAGACAGGCAGGGAGAAGAGGGGAGGAGTAGCTCTCTATGTAAAGGAAGGGCTAAAAGCAACTGAACAAAAGAGTAAACAGGGAGGAGAGGAGGCACTGTGGGTCACCTTGGAGACTGGAAAGGGCACCACAATCCGCACAGGGGTTGTGTACAGACCCCCATGTCAGGGGGAAGGAATGGACAAGGATATGATGGAAGGCATTCTTAGAATGGCAGAGAAAGGGAGATACTGTTGATGGGAGACCTGAATATGCCAGATGTTAACTGGAGCACATTTGCTGCAGCGACATCCAAGAGCAGGGCCATTCTTGATGCCCTACAGGTGGCAGGCATTAGACAGCTAGTTTCGAACCCACTGTGAGGGAGCAATCTTAGACCTTGTACTCTCAAACGGGGCAGTGAGAGGATCTCAGATCTAGAAGTGGGTAGCCATCTGGGGACAAGTGACCATCAAACAGTGTGGTTCACGTTAAACTCAGCTACAGAGTCAAGCCATACAAAAGTGAGGGTACTGGACTTTAGGAGGGCTGACTTTGGCAAGATGGAGAGTGCTCAGAAAAGCACTAGCAAACAGGCTAGAAGGAGGTGTGGAGCAACAATGGGAATTATCAAACTGCCATCACAGAGGCAACTAGCCTTGTGTGAAGCAAATAAACAAATCAAAACGAAAGAAAAAGCCACTATGGTTCTCAAGAGAGGTGGCTGTGAAAGTCAGGAAGAAAAAGATAGCATTCCAGAAGTATAAGGAAACACAGAAGGAGCAGGACAGAGAGCTGTACCAGTTAAGGCAGAAAGAAGCAGGGAGGGAAGTCAGAATAGCAAAGGCCCAAACTGAGGAAAAGATAGCCAACTCAAGTTAAGAAGGGGGATAAAACCTTTTATAGGTACATCAGCGAGCGTAGAAAGACAAAGGGAGGGATAGTGAGGCTGAATAGAATAAACGGTGGGTGGGTAGAGGGGGACAGTGAAAAAGCAGGAATACTGAATGAATATTTCTGCTCAGTATTCACAAAAGAGGAGGGGAAAGTGCCTAATCCAATTAACAGAAGCACTCTTGATAGGGGGGTCGATCCCAGTCCTTTCATAGAAGAAAGAGTTCTGCAAGAACTCCTAAAACTGAAGGTGGACAAAGCAATGGGTCCTGATGGAATTCACCCCAGAATTCTAAAAGAATTAAGGGAGGAACTAGTGAAACCACTGGCTACTCTTTTTAATAAATCATGGGAGGATGGTGTGGTACCCGAGGACTGGAGGAAGGCGGATGTGATTCCCCTTCACAAAAGTGGGACCAAGACAGAGGCAGGAAACTACAGACCTGTCAGTCTGACCTCTGTGGTAGGAAAGTAGATGGAGTCACTGAAGGAAAGAATAGTTGAGTACCTAGAGGTCAGTGGAGCACGGATCCAAGGCAGCATGGGTTCACAGCGGAAGGTCATGTCAGACGAATCTAATAGATTTTTTGACTGGTGACCAAAGTAGTAGACCAGGGAGGGGCTGTGGACATGGCCTACCTAGACTTTAGCAAGGCATTTGACACAGTCCCACACAAAAGATTATTAGTCAAATTAACCAGCCTGGGAGTGGGTCCCAGGGTGGTAGCCTGAGAAAACATTGGCTGGACAACAGGACACAGAAGGTAATTGTAAATGAGTCCACTCTGAAGAAAGGGCGGTTACTAGTGGGTCCCGAGGGTTCAGTATTGGGTCCAGTCCTTTTAATGTTTCATCAGTGGCATTGCAGAGGGACTGGAAGGAAAGTATGCCTTTTGCAGATGACACAAAGATCTGCAACAGGGTTGATACAGGAGGCGTGGAAAGGATGAAAAGGGACTTGGCAAGGTTGGAGGAATGGTCTGATGTATGGCAGCTAGTTCAATGCAAAAAGTAAAATAATGCACCTGGGAAACAAGAACCAGGGGAAGAATACACAATGGGTGGGGAGGTAGTAACAACAACAAAACAGAAAGGGACCTGGAGGTAATCATATCAGATGACCTTAAGGTTAGCAAGCAATGTGAGAAGGCAGTAGGAGGGCCGGGGTATACTGGGATGTATAGGAGAGGCATCAGCAGCAGAAAACAGGAAGTTGTTATCCCTCTGTACAGACAGTTGGTGAGACCCCATCTGGAATACTGTGTCCAGTTCTGGAGACTCCATCTCCGCAAGGACATAGACAGGATAGAGGCAGTCCAGAGGAGGGCAACTAAAATGGTGCAGGGTCTGCAAGAGAAGCCGCATGAGGAGAGACTAAAGGAGCTTAATATGTATACCCTTGAGGAAAGAAGGGAGGGGACATGATAGAAACTTTCAAGTACCTCAAGGGAATCAACAAAGTCCAAGAGGTAGCATCTTTCAGAAAAAGAGACTTGCAAGAACAAGGGGACACAATTTAAAGATAGAAGGAGGGCGGTTCAGGGCAATGTGAGGAAGTATTATTTCACAGAGAGGTAGTGGATGCATGGAACAGCCTTCCTGAGGAAGTTGTGGAGTCTAAAACTGTGGGAGAATTCAAGAATGCATGGGACAGACATAAGGCAATTCTTGTGGGGGGCAGGAAGATATAGGCTGTTGGTTAAATAGGATCTGCGGCCTATCCTGTAGGTAGGGAAATGGGCAGACTAGATGGGCCTAGAGGTCCTTATCAGCCGTCAAAGTCTATGTTTCTATGTTTCTATGTTTCTATGTCTGTGTTGATGTATTACTAATTGAATTGGTGCTGCCCCAATATGGACCAGGGCTGTATATAGCCCACAGGGAATAGGACTGCCTGAAAGGGGATAGTGCCAAGACCTCTGTGGACTATATTCAGCCTGAGCATGCAAATGAGCCTATTGGGCATGCAAGGTGCTAAGAGGTCATTTGCATGCTAATTATGGTCTCATTTACATGTGGTGTGGCAGCCACTTAGTGCCACTAGAAGTCTGAAATGAGTGCCCTGATGGTCCCGTGGTTCCCTTATCCCCCCAATCTCCAATTCACTCCTTTAGTACTATTGCCTGGTGGTCCAATGCCCCCCCAACAGCCTCCCACCCAACCCACCTGCTGATATCCCACCTCCCTGTACCACCCATAGCCTACATCCACCAACCACATATAGTGACTAGCACAACCCTCCTTTCACCTCCATGGCTGGCTGCTGTATGAGCTGCCATTGAGCAAGCATACTACAGAAACAACTCTTTGTGGTTGGTAAGAGCGCTGGGAACCTGGGTAAGGGAAATGTCAGCATGATGGTTGTGGGGGCAGTTCGGGGGCCATGGACTGCCACAGAATATTATAAATGGATTGAAGAAGAGATTTGGGGGGTGGATACAGCAGACCACCAGGGATTATTAGTAAATGACTGAACAGAAGATTAGTGGTGAGAGGCCCCCCTGGACCACCATGGAATATTAGTAAAGGAGTGAATGGGAGATCACGGTGTTGGGGAAGCACTGGACTGCCAGATAATACTGCAACTGCAATATCATACAATGGAAACGGGGGTGGCCAGCTATGGTACAGCTGCCCTGGTTTTAGGGGGTGTGGATGCCAGCTAGTACCACATTAAGAGGCAATTTTTGGTGACGGTAAACAACACTGCAAAGGGAGCTGTTTACTGCCACCATAAACCTTTGAATATCCTGCTGTGCCAGTTGCACGAGGGAACCCTCTCATTTGCATAGGTGTAGAGGTAATTTAGCTCCTTGGCACTGCCAGATCTGGGTACACTCCCAGAACCTCTGAATGTGGTCCCACCAGGAGTGCCTGCACAAACCTTTGGTAAGTGCCCACATTAACCATAGTAACATGGATGCTAACCTTTGACTATCCAGCTCTATGTATAGATGAGAAGTTTGTGACACAAACAAGTCAGTCCTGAGTAAAAAAAAAAAAAATCTAAAGTTTTGATCTCTACAGACATTGTGCTTCAATTGGTATTTCCTCTGCATGTACTCAGCCTTTAATAAAGTCTACATAAATAAAAAAAGAAAAAAAGTGATGCTTTACAGTATTACTATCAATGCATGGTTATAGCCAGAGATTTGCCTGTTTGAAAAGCTGCTGGGAGGAAACAAATACCTGCTCAGAAAACTGTTGAATATTTCCTGCAAACTACAGTACACATGAACAAGTCAAAGAACAGAACCCATATCTGTGCATTACTTACAGTGTAGTTGTGAAACTGCATTCTGAAAATGTCAGTCCAATGTTACAACTGCAATGTTTGTGTCTGAATATTGAGTTTAAACTAAGCAACATTGCTTAAAAGTGTACACAATTTCATATTACAGACAGACCAGTAAAGCACAAGTGTGAGGCATCCACATTTATATTATGACACAAAAAAGTGAATGTCACCTAAAAATGTGTATTGCCAGGGAATCATCCCAATGTGGTACTCAGTGCATACAACGAAACTGAGGTCATTACTGAAGGGCTACTGGGATTCTCCTATCCCTTGGAGAAGCTGGGGATCTGAAAAAAGTGATAACAAAAAAGGATGTGAAGGTAACCCAGTCAAAGGAGATGAACATGAGAGAAAGTACTATTGTGATGCAAAACATAATAGAAGAACTTAAAGAAGAAATTGAGTGATTTTAAAAATACCTGGTCAAAGCAAAGGGGGCAGTCAAGGCAATCTGATTCTGTTGAATTAATTGTATCTGATATCTGGGATGTCTTCTGCTTTGACTTTGGACAGAACTATAACTGGCATTACCATGATGAAGCCCAAAGGATGCACTGGGCATACAGCCAAACAACTGTTGCATATTACAGATGACCCCAACCCAGCTGTGGCATTACAATGCACAATTCTATGATCATCGTCAGTGATGACAGAAAACATGATTTCAGTGCTGGTCAGCACTGTATCTGTCTTGCAGCAGAATGTTTGCTTAATCAGTGAGTCACAATATCAAAATAAATTAGTTTTTCTGATGGTTTATCTACACAATATGAAATTAAATGTAACTTTGGAGATGTATCCTTTGGATCAACAGATTTTGTATTTTGTATAGAAAAATATTTCTTTGGAAGTCATTGTGCAAAAGGTCTATGTGCTAGAGAAGTCAATGTAGTAGAAAAGAATGCTTCCATAGCGGGAACCTGTAGAAAAATCATCATTATTGTTGATGCACATCATGGCCCGGATATTCAAACTGTGCCAGGCTGTGGCACAAGCCTGGGTGCAGCTCAACTTTGTTGCGCACGGTTGTGGCCAGGGCAATATTCAACGGAGCTGCGCTATGGCGCAACTGCTTTGAATATCGCACCCTGGACACCCCCACTGTGCATGGTGCAAGTGGTCAGAGTGGAGCATTGAGATGTGGTGGCACAAGTGAAATGAATTCATTCACATATCTGGACTGACTAGTACGGTATGGGCTGCACGCCCATTGGCTCATGCTCTGAACCAATGGGCGTGCAGCCCTACTGAGCTGTCAGTCAGTGGGCAGCAGGCAGGTGGGGTGCTGCCGCCTGCCAGCTGACGGGGGAGCGGGGTGGTGGGGCTCAGTGGGCGGAGGGGTCCACTAGATCACCAGGGATATTGGACTTGGGGGGGTGATGAATGATGCCCGCGATCGGGCTCCATGCGGTCCACTGGACCACCAGGGATATTGGACTTGGGGGGGATACAGTGATGCCCGCAATTGGGGCATGGGGGGCACCACCAGGTGTGGCAGGAACAAGTGATGGCCACCCACAGGTGGCAGCTGCTGTGTTGCACCCCTGCAATGCGGCAGTTCACCTGTGGGTGGCCATCACTGTTCCTTTACCCCAGCAACTTTGTGCAGGCGCGGAGGTAGGGGTTGTGCATGCAGAACTCTACCACAGCCCCGCTGAATATCGGGCAGTGCAGGTTATGCATGGGCACTCCTACCTGTGCCTGCATACTACTGATGTGCCCCAGCACATCGGATTTCATGGCGCACTTTCCCCTTTTAAATATCACACCGGGGCACATAAGTGGGTTGTTCATGGTGCAATACCATTGCGCCATGCCAACCCTTTTGAATATCTGGGTCCGTGTGTACATCTATGGAAAAATATACCTGAGCTTTCAAAAACAAATTGAGGAGGAGGAACATGTGATTGTGGGAGATGGACATTTTTCTTTGTACAAAAGGGGGTCAATAATAAGAAAAAATCTCAAAGAAGCAATACCAAATGTTACCGGGCACTTGTTTAACCCATTGTGTGACAGGGATGCATCTCCACAATATGTTCTTTCAGGGAAGTAAAGAAGCTATTTCTGCACTCACTGCATAACCAATAAGGGGGAATGTAGCACTACACTGTTCACTGCTGAGTAGAGAGTATTGTCTTTAAAATCTGGGGCAGAGCTGACTTTTCCGTGGCTCCCATTAAACTTTAAGTGCCACCACCCATGTCAAGGTCTCCAATTCTTCCAACAAAGTCAAGGTGTCTAACTCTACCACCATGGTCAAGGTCTTCAACTCTGCCACAACAGCCAACGTCTTAAGTTTTGCCACCACCACCATGGTTGAGCTCTTCTATTCCACCAGCACCACCACAGCTGAGTTTTCCATGGCAGACATCTTCAAGTCCACCATGATTACAATGGGGAAGTTTATTCTTCAAGTTGCTGGTCTTCGATACAGTGTAACATGTTTATAGGGTTTGGGATGCAGGGGGGTGTGTGGTCACCCAGCTTGTTTGCTTTTCAAATTGGAAGCTCCACCCATAGCTTCAAAGAGATGCTAAAGGCTTCTTTATTCTGTTTATATATTTACTTGTTCAGCCCTTGTATCTGACACACGGCCCTTAAAGAAGAATTGTGCTGAACATGTAAGTCATTGCCCCATTACAAGCTGTTCATATATACTGGTTCCAGTTCTGTTAGTGTTACATCTGAGCCATTTAGAAACCTCAGTGGGTGCTTCTGATTTACACTCTGGTATGAAGTATGCATCACTTTAGAACTCTGTGATGTATTATATGTCCCTTTTAGTCATAGAGTTCTACAGTAGTACATAGAGGCATTTTGCTAACAACAGAAGAGCTGAGCAAGGGGCATAAACAACATCATACAATTCTAAAATAGTGCTTACTACCTGTGTGTAAATAATAAATACCCACAAGGATAACAAAAAAAAAAAAAACGTATAGACAGAATTTGAACCAATATTTAAAAATTGACTTCTACACTATGGGAAAACTACTTTCAGGTTCTGTGCAGTTCTCTTTTAAGCACATTGCAGCCTCCCATCCCAGTCACATTATCCATCTAAGAAAATTATAATTTTGTATTTTATATTTTTGAAGTACCCTCCATTAAAGGGACTTTGTAGCTGCTCAATTTGTGAATGGGAGAAAGAATACAATCTATATACAGTATACCAGCATATGTTGTCCCCTTAATGAGTGATTAGGTCACAGTAAAATATTTGATAAAGACCACAGCTAGCACACACCTGTGTGCAAATGACAACATGACAATATTCAGCATATACTATGCTTGGTCTTGGAATGAAACACTGCTCACCAAAAAAAAAAAAAAACATATTACTTATCCTTGTGGTTTAATTTAGATAGATCAACCAGTCACCTTATTTAATGTTTTACAGCTCTGCTCTTACTTTTCATTAGGATAAACTAAATTCTGGATAAACAAAATATATTCTTTAAGTGCACATATGACCTTGTTCATTTAGCAAATTCACAAGCACTAATCATTTATATATCCATTTCCTTTTTCTCAGTTTAGTATTACCTGCATTACATAGCATCTTACATATAATACTTTACCTGTCATAATTCAATAGTCTTATAATTAGAGGTGTGCGAAGTCCGTGAAAGTCACTCAGCGATTTAATTCGCAGATTTCACAGAATTTACAGAGTGATTTTGTGAAATTCATGGATTTTGCTGTGGAGCATAAAATTTCACCTGCGAATTTTGTGTTCTGCCTGCAAAATTCTTGATTCATATTAAAAAAAGGTGAATTTCACTAAACATTTTGTGCAAATCACATGAATAGAAGTTTTGGATGTTCCGAAAACTCAGCGAATTCTACAAAGTGTGAATATCTGGTGCTTTGCATGAACTTCATGGGCAAAGTTTAACTTTGCAACACCTCTAAATATAATCAACACCATACTAACAAAATTCCCATTTTCAGACATGTTCCTTTTTCCTTTTTGTTTTCTTTGTGTAAACAAACTTTCTTATCTTTCTCAGATCTTGTCCAGATTCCTGAATGGCCACTAAAAGAGTGAATAAAATATATTGTTTAATCTTATATATACAGTCTAGACTTGAAACTTACATTTTTACCTATTTCTTCTTTAATCCTAATGTATTGTCTTATTTCATGTTTTCTTCACAGTATTTAAAGACAGGTAAAATGCTTTTCATTTGCTATAAAATTAATAAATCTTTGTTTTAAATTGACACTGCCAACCCATTTTGCATTATATTGTTTTGAGTTGGAAAGGCAGATTTTATGAATGCTTACCTTCTCTAAAACTCAATGAAGTTTCAGGTCATTTAAAGTAATGGATGGGGAGAGGGGTCTGACAACCATTACATCACACAGGGTAACAGTCGCCCTCCCTCCCTCCTTAGCTAGCAAACCACCAGCAGGACAAAGTGTGGGGTGTACCACAATGCTAAGAAATTCAGATATCCAGAGAAATTTAAAAATAGTAAAAATGACAAGGAATGGGAGAAGAGTATACATGCAAACAAGGTGAGAAATCTGGGTTGGAATGTAATGTGCACCAATGCCCGCAGTCTGACAAATAAGATACCAGACCTTACTGCCATGATGGCAGAATTAGTCCTAGACTGGGTAGCAGTGACAGAAACAGTGTTCAATGAGAACCATAGCTGGGATGTTGCCATCCCAGGATACAACTTGTTCAGAAGGGGCCAGCAGAGGGAAAAAGGGGGGGGGGTTATAGAGATCTACGTAAAAGAAGGAATCAAGGCTACAGATATCCAGCAGACCCACATTGAAGCCAAAGCCCTGTGGATTACTCTCAGAATTAGAAAAAAAAAACATATGGGTAGGAGTGATATACAGACCTCCATCTCAGGAAATAGAAAAATACAAGGAAATTCTAGAAAGCAGTCAAAAGATGGCAAGCAAGGGTAGGCTACTATTGGTTGGAGACTTCAGTTTACTGGATGTAGATTGGAGATCCTACATGGCTACTTTGGAAAGGAGTAAGAAATTCCTAGTGGAACTCCAAGAAGCAGACATAAGCCAACTGGTGGAAACCCCCACCAGAGAGGAAGCAGTCCTGGACCTTGTGATAACCAACAATAACAGAGTCTCAAACATACAGGTGGGAGCCCATCTGGTATCAAGTTACCATAGGACTGTATGGTTCACAGTAAACATGACCGAAGACATCAGTCACTCCATACAGAAGGTCCTAGACTTCAGAAAGGCTGACTTCATCAAAATGAAAAGCTGTCTGACACAGAATCTGGGTTGCTGGCCAGAAGGGGGAGTGGAAGAACACTGGAGAGGACTGAAGGAAGCAATTTCACTAGTCACATCACAGTGAGCCAGGCTAGTGAGCAAACCCAAAAGGAAAAGGAAACCACCTTGGTTCACAAAGGATACAGCATTCAAAATCAAGGTGCAGAAGAAGAAAGCATTCAAGAGATACAAGGAAACAAAAAGGGCAGTGACAAGGAGGTATATAAGAACTTACTTAAAGAGGCCAGGAAGGCAATTTGGATTACAAAATAACTCAAACAGAAGAACGGATAGTGAAGGGAGTTCAACATGGTGACAAAACATTCTACCAGTATATGAAAGAGAAAAGACAGAGCAAAGGGGGAGTAGTTAGATTAGCTAAGAACAATGACAAGCAAACAGAAGATGGCGGGAAGAAAGCAAAGGTTCTGAACAAATACTTCTGCTCAGTTTTTACACAGGAGGAAGCAGGTAAAGGACCATCTATCTGCAGGAAGGCACAACACATCAAGGGAGCTGACACAAGTCCTTTCACAGAAGCAAGAGTCGTGGAGGAACTCAAGAAATTGAAGATCGAAAAAAAGAAAGGGCAAGACGTAATACACCCAAGAATAATATGGTAGCTTGGGGAGGAACTAGCAACCCCACTGGTGGAGCTCTTCAAGAGACTCACTTGATAGTCACTTGCAGTCCCTGAAGACTGGAAAAGGGCTGCAGTAGTACCTCTACACAAAAGTGGAAGTAGGGAAGAAGCAGTAAAGTATTGCCTAGTCAGCCTTACTTCGGTGGTAGGGAAGCTGATGGAATCCCTACTAAGGGAGAAGATGGTGACATTCTTAGATGATAGTGCACAGCTAGAACCAAAACAACATGGCTTTACAGGAGGAAGATCCTGCCAGATTAACCTAATTGAATACTTTGGGTCAAATAAAAGTTGGACAATGGGAGTGCAGTAGATGTGGTGTACCTAGACTTCAGCAAGACTGTTGACTTTGTTCCACAGAGGAGGCTAATAAACAAGCTGAAACACATGGGCATTGGGCCAAAAACTGTAAACTGGATCCAAAACTGTCTCAATGTGAGGACCCAGAAGGTATTGATAAATGACAACTATCAGAGGAGGGTAATGTAATAAGTGGTCTTCCACAGGGTTCAGTGCTGGGACCAATACTTTTCATTGTATTCATTAGCGACATAGCTGATGACCTAAATGGGAAGGTGTGCCTATGTGCGGATGAAACAAAGCTATGCAATAGGGTAGACTCAGCTGAAGGGACTCAAAAGATGGAGTCAGACATCGGGAAATTGTAAAAATGGTTAGGGAATTGGCAGTTGAAGCTCAACTCCAAAAAATGTAAGGTTATGCACCTAGAAAGATGCAAGCCAGGGAAAAATCACTTTCTAAATGGGGGACAGCTAATGGTAACAAAACACAAGCATGATCTTGGGTTGATTATCATAGACAATCTGAAGGTTGGCAAGCAATGTGAAAAGGTGGCAGAAAGGGCCAGTGGCATCTTGGGATGCATAGGGAGGGGCATAACCAGTACAAAAAAGGAGGTAATTATGCCACTGCACAGGTCTCTGGTGGGTCCTCACCTGGAGTATTGTGTCCAATTCTGGAGGCCTTACCTTAGGAAAGACATAGAAAGACTAGAGACTATACAAGGCAGGGCAGCAAAGATGGAGCAAGGTCTGCATCATGAGCCATATGATGCAAGGCTAAAACAGCTCAACATGTACTCATTAGAACAAAGAAGGGATGGGGGGACATGACAGAGATGTTTAAATATCTGAAGGGTATCAACAAGGTACAGGCACAGGATCTCCTTCAGGTAAACAACTACACCCAGACCAGCGGTCATGACATGCACCTAAAGGAGGGCAGATTCTGGAGCAACACAAAGAAGTTCTTCTTTTCAGAAAAGGTGGTGGAGCCTTGGAATGGCCTCCCCCCACAGGTGGTCGGGTCCAAGACAGTCAGAGAATTCAAGCTGGCATGGGACAGACAGTGTGGAAAATCTAACACATCAGCCTGATTGGAGGGGGTATAGTATATATGGGCAGACTAGATGGTCCACATGGACCCCATCTGCCCATTCTATGTTTCCATGTTTCTGTATTACAGACTTGATTTCCTCAGTCAACCTGGCCTGCATCATGGAGACTTGGCTGGGGGGGTGATGTTGGTCCAATGCTGGAAGGGTTGGTCCAGTCTGGGTTCTCTGTAGGGCACTGCTCAAGGAAGGAACACAGGGGAGGGGGTGTGGCCATCTGTTTTAGGTCTGACTTGACTTTGTCTGTGCACCCAGTGGGTTCCACTTCATTGTTTGAATGTGTGGCTGTGCGTAGGGGTCTAGGTGCAGGTTACAGGATCCTCCTTATGTACCGACCTCTGGGGCATGAGGGGGAATTCCTGCAGGAAGTCACAGACTTCATCACTGATAAGGTGTTGGAGTCGCCCAGATGGTTGTTTCTGGGTGACCTCAATGACTGGATTGATGATGAATTCTTGCAATTTGGTAATGATTTCCTCTAGATGATGACTTCACTGGGCCTCGCACCAGCTGTTGCTTCTGTGAGCCACAGCCATGGCTATACCTTGGACTTAGTATTCTCAATGGGGCTTGAGGTCACTGATCTCAGTACTGATCCAGCCTCTTGGACCGATCATCAACAATGGAGTTCTTGTTTGGCCCCTCCCCCCGTTAGTCCATCCCATGTTGAGATGATCTGCTATCATCCATTGAAGTGGTTGTCCCCAGAGGGACTATCTGCGGTGGTGGACTTTTCTGGTGTGAGTGCTGCCTGTGCAGCAGATGTGGGTGAGGCAGTGGCAACCTATAACAGTGCTGTCTCCAAGGTGCTTGATGCTGTCCCACCAATCCATATATGATGCAGGTCTTCTTGCTTGAGACCCCCGTGGTTTGATGGGTCTCTCAAGGAGATGAAGACCGGCGGTCAGAAGCTGGAGCATTGCTGGAGGAGGACTCAGTCTGAGGAGTACATGCTGGCTTTGAGAATTCACTACAGTGAATATCAAAGGGCAATCTACCATAAGAAGACATAGTTTCTGTCCAGGGAGAATACTGCAGGGAGGAAAAGACCAGCTGTGCTCTTTCAGACTATAGACAGGCTACTTCATCCTGCCTGTCTGCTAGCAAAAAGAGCAGTTTCAGTCACCTGGTGTGTGGTGTTCACTCAGTTCTTCTCTGACAGAGTGTCTTCCATTAGGACCAGGATCTCTCCAGTGGAGCGAGAGCAGTCCTGCACTGGTGTGCCTTGTATTGTCAAAGGCACTCCTATTGTTTGGAGTGAGCTCAGGCTGGCAGAGGTCATTGAGGTAATCTCAAAGCTCTGACCCACTTTTGTGAACTGGATCCGGGCCTGACTCAACTCCCAGTGGGATGTGTTGAGTCCATTGGTTCAGTGTTCGCCAGATCATCTGGTGCTCACTTTCGGAGATACTTTTTCCTGGATCCTTGAAAAAGGTGCTGGTGAAGCCCCTCCTGAAGAAACCATCACTCGACCCTGATGTCTTCGCTAATTACTGACCAATCTCTAACCTCCCATTCTTGGGGAAGGTGGTTGAGAAAGTTGTAGACCTGCAGCTCGAGGTGCACCTTGCGGCTTATGATATCTTAGATCCACTCCAGTCTGGATTTAGGTCAAGGCACAGCACTGAAACGATATTGGTCAGGGTACAAAATGATCATCTCAAGGTGACAGATAGAGGAGATCAGTCAGTTCTCATTCTCCTTGATCTCTCCTCAGCATTTGACACTGTGGACCATGTAGTGTTGCTGGGCCACCTTAGGGAGCTCTGCGGACTCACCGGTACTATCATCAACTAGTTTGAGTCCTTTCTCACAGGCAGGATGCAACGGGTAATGACGGGGAATTTCTCCTCCTGTTCAAAGCCCCATCCTTGTGGAGTTCCCCAGGGTTCGATCCTGTCACCTATGCTGTTCACAATGTACGTGTTTCCCCTAGGTGAGATTATTAGATGTTATAGCTTGGGTTTCCACTGCTATGCAGATGACACCCAGATGTATATGTCTTTTGCTCTCAGGACAAGTAACGCTGTGGAGGTGCTAAATAAATATCTGGCCGAGATCCAAGATTGGATGTCCTCTAACTGGCTGAGACTCAACCCCGGCAAGATAGAGGTACTAATGATTGACTAGTGGTAGAAGTTTATAGATTGGGAGACATTTTTCTCCAGTTCAGGCAGGCTTTCATGAGTCTTTCTCCACATTGGATAACGTTTTCATGCTTCATCATATATATGAAAAATATGTACAGTTATGAAAACAAAAAGTCTATATAGCATATATAGACTCTTCTGCAGCATTTGACACAATCAGTAGAGAAATTCTGTGGACAAAATGATTTGTCCAATATAAGTTAACAGCATAAGCCTTTTATATTCCAACACCTGCTTACAATGTTAGTGGCTCAGTAGGTAGCACACTTGATTCTGAGGCCAGAAGATCAGAGGGCTGTGGGTTCAGTTCCCACATCTGGGACTTGGGTTAATATCCCAATACTGACACTGTAGTGCAGCATGAGAGGGGGTGCTGCACTCCTGAGGTGCCGTCTTTCGGATGAGACGTTAAACCAAGGTCCCATCTGCCTGGACTGGTGTTAGTTCAGGTGGATATTAAAGACCCCATGGCACTTATTGAAAAGAGTAGGGGAATTTTTTATTTAATGCATTAGAGAAATGAAACAACAACAAAAAAATATACATATTAAATAAAACAAAAGACTGTACAATTCCAGAAAAAACAAATAGACATCTAATCAGGGTCTAACAAGAAACCAAAAAAGAGATTTAACTCATCTCAAAACACAAAAAAGAAAAACAATAAGTTATGTTATAGGAGCATCTGTATGAGTGACCCATGGTAGACTTTTCCACAGTTCCAACATTATTACATTTGACAGTGAGCTTTTTACCAGTTTAGACAATTGCATTAAATATTGTATTTTATTATAAAGTTCTCCATGGCTTCCTGCCGTAGGTTATACCCACATCTCGTAATCCAAATGTTCCATTTAATGATTCTCATAATACAGTGTACAGTGCTTAAATGCTACTTTCCCCATCTCCTATCAAACACTCCATACATAAAATTAGTGTATGTAAGTGCACTGAATATATTATCACCCCACTGTTATGCTAAATAATCCCAAAAGCCAGATATAAATGAGCATTAAAAAAAATGATGCTGTGTCGTTTCTTCCTGCTGCAAGCATCTTAACCTGCTGCATATCTTCTCTTGCAGGGGTTAATGTTTCTGATTGGCCTTAACATTAAGCTTCTCATGACAGATTAACCAGTGCACATCCCACATTTTTTCTGGTATCCTTTTGTTGATCAAAGCATTTTTAAGATCTCCCTATGCTCCACAAGACATTTTACAAATACAACATCTTCCTGACATATTGTAGATAACAGATAGTGATATAACTGCTTTCTAGGCAATGTGATCACCTGCTGCATCAGTAAACCCCACTGTTTTAACATAAGAAAAGTACATCTTATATATTCAGGAGCTGTAACAGTTCTTTTAACCATTCTAATGGTCTGCCTTTCCCATTGATCAATCCAGGTGCTGCAGTTCCCTCTTAGTAAGACCTCCCATCCTATTGTTTGCTGTAGTAGTACTGGCCTGATACTATAATGAAAAAAGAAACTATTAAAAAACAAAATCAGATTCGGCATATTCAAACCACCCTGTTTGAGAAGGAGATACAATATATTTATTTTCAAAGGATTCAAAAGACTCCCCCAGCATGCTTGAAAAAAAAATACCTAGCAAAACAGTTTCTAACATCTTCGGAGGTGGGAAAATCTAACTAATATATAAAAACACAGAAATAAGGTATGTCTTTATCAGATATATTCTTTTTTTCTTTCCCATCCTCCACCTATTCCATTGAGCCAACTTTGCCTTCCCAATCTCTATCTTAATTGGCCAGTTTATAACATCCAATTCTCCTGAACCAAATTCAATACTTAGTACTTTTATCAGATCAGGCTATATTAATATCCCTGCCACCATATCTTTGAAATTCAACATGTAATTTAATCTTTGACCTTTACACTTGTGTACATTCAAAGCCGAGCCAATTACCTTTCCAAAATTCTTGCAAGTTAATGTTAATTCTTCCACTGAGGACTGTGTGCTTACTATAACATTCATGTCATCCGTGTAAGCAAGAACTTCGGACGGAAGTGGTTGTCCCCTTATGTTGATTGCTACCATTTTCTCATTAAGATTATTTTTCTTAATAAATGGACTATAACAAAATTGTACAGAATTGGGCTCAAGGGGCAGCCCTGCTGGACCCCTCTCTGTAGCCTGATTATAGGGCCCTTCCACCCACATACAACCGGTACCACTGTTGCTGTGTGATATATTCACTTCAACGATTTTATTACTGTCTCTGGAATACGATACTGTTCCAAGATGTCCCATAAATATGTATGACTAACTCTGTCAAACGCCTTCTCCTGATCAAGCAAGAGCAGATACCCATCCACTTCCCCAACCGTCCCCAGTTCTACCAGTTCTCTAATCAATATGATATGGTTTTAAATATACCTGTCTGGAATTGCATAAGTTTGTGCTTGTGAAATGACTGTGTTAGCTATGGAGACCAACTCTTGGACAGTATCTTGGTTAAAACTTTAAAATCTGAATTTAAGAGGCTCAATAGCCTCCAGTTTCTGATATCAGATCTTACCTCTTTCTTATGTACATATATCAGCACACCTCAGTTCATGTACAGTGGCATCTGATTGGTGTTCAAGATATCATTAAAAGCTACAGACAATTCAAGTGAAAGTACAGTACCCATAAGTTTTATAAGTTAATTTGGTAAGCCATCCAGCCTTAGGGTCTTTCCCCTCATTAAAGTTGATAACGCTTCTTTGACCTCAGTTTCAGTTATGGGTTGTGCTAGAGCATCAATAGCTGACTGTTTTGGCCTAGGTATCTGTATGCCATGAAAAAAATTCAGCATGCTTCCACCTTCGCTTTGTAAGGAAGCATACATTTGATGCCTATACTCTGATACTAGCTTTAAGATTGCTTTTTTCCCACCAAGATGTTCCCTGCTAGAGATGGGCGAAGTGCCCCCAATTCACTCCGTGAACTGATTCGCGAAGTGAAGGTGAATTCACAGAGTGCTCCACAACGCGAAGTGGAGTACTTCGTGTTATAACAGGTAACACGAAGTCCATTGAAAACAATGACTTTGCATTAGTCCGCCTTCACAAACCACTACTCTACCAATTCTTAAGGCAAAGTACATTGAAAACAATGTACTTTGCCTCACTTCACCTTGTTTTTAAGCTCCAAAGGCAAATTTTGCAGGGATTCATGGGATTTCAGGTCACATGGGCTCAAGGTTGTTCTGCATAGCCTCAGTTTGGGGTAGTGTGTGTGTAGGAAGCTGTAGGAGACAATCTATTCTGAGAGCTCTCAGCAATTCAAACCTTCTAAAAGCTGTTAAAAAGCCTTTTTGAGTCATTTTTTTGCTGAAACTTTAGCTCATTGCTTATAGGAAAACCTCCTGTGTTCATATCATCGAGCGTTTATTGTTTGTGTGTGGATTTTGAATGTTAATGTACAACATTTAGTCTGTGTACTGAGAGACAGTGGAAGTGTGCTTTAGGGAGGGGCATATATGTGGTGTAGGTAGAGTAACATGGAGAAAAAGACAGTGCTTTCTGTTTTAGTGATATTTTACTTGTATAACTGTGTTAATGTACACACAATAATATTTTCAATAATTCTTGACTTTTTTTGCTGATTGTTGTAGTGCAGCAGTGCGTAATTTTAGTTTGTTTAAAATATGTGGTTATAATACTGAAGTTTTCAGTTTGCTACGCATTACTTAGTGTGTGTGCGAGTATGTGTGTGATGCATGTCATCAAATCAGACACCTTTTATTGTGCCACATAATAATTTCAGCAATGTGAACCTGGTATCCACTGCAGCTGTGTGATTTTTTTACTTCTTTCTGGTATCTTTACTGCTACTAGTACCAGTGACTGTTACTGCAGCAATACAGTACACTGACCCCCCTGCATCTCTCCCCAACCGGCAAAGGTATTCTTTTCCAGATTAGAATTTTTGATGGTGAGCAATGGTTAGGTGTTGTACCTTTGCATCTGCATCTCTTCAGTGTGCAGCACAATCTTAATCTGTCTGTGCATTTGCATCTCTTTAGGGCCCAATCTCCATCTGTAATTTAAGTCACAGTTGTTTCTATGGCTTCCCTTCAGAGTACTGGACAGGTGTGATGCATAGTTCTGCATGAACATTGTACTCATTAATATGCATTTTTAAGTCAGGACCAACATCATGAGTCACTTGTGATACAAATCATGTTCTTTATCGTCACGATCACAAATGCAGTCACAAATCACTATTCACGATCACTTCATGAATCACAACAATAATTTTTTTTCTAGTTACTTGGATGTATTTTAAGTCTGTTTTGTAGTATCTCTCCAGGCTTCACCATCCCACCATTGTACTCATTAATGAGCGTTTTTAAGTCAGGGAGTTTGTGGTACAGCTCATTGGGGAAGTACAGCCGTAGGCATTTGCGTTTCCCTCCCAATACAGTTCCATATTGTTTATCTCACACCGTCAACACTGCATCACGTTCTCCATCATCACGGTCACAAATGCAATAGCAAGTCATGATTTACGATAACATCACGAATCACAACACAAATTTTTTGACTAGTTATTTGTATGTACTGTAAGCATGTTTTGTAGTATCTCTCCAGGCTTCACCACCCCACCATTATACTCATTAATGAGTGTTTTTAAGTTGGGGAGTTTGTTCTACAGCTCATCGGGGAAGTACAGCTGTAGGCATTCATGTTCCCAATACAGTTTTCATATTGGCTATCTCACACCACCGACACCGACTCACATTCTTCATCATCACGGTCACAAATGCAGTCACAAATCACGATTCACGATAACGTCACGAATCACAACATTCATTTTTTTACTAGTTACTTGGATATATTGTAAGCATGTTTTGTAGTATCTCTCCAGGCTTCACCACTCCACCATTGTACTCATTAATAAGCATTTTTAATTCATGGAGTTTTGTGCTACAGCCCATAGGGGAAGTACAGCCATAGGCATTCACATTCCTTCCCGTACAGCATGTGAGTTACATACAGTACTGTAAGTAGTGGTGGGCAAAGTGGCCCCAATTTGCTCCTTGAAGTGATTCACTGAGTAAAGTGGAATACATGGAGAACTCCACAATGTGAAGTGGAGTACTTCGCTTCATAATGAGGAACGCGAAGTCCATTGAAACCAATAACTTTGCATTATTCCGCCTTCCCCATAATATTTCTCCACCAATTTTAAGGCGAAGTACATTGAAATCAGTGTAATTATCCTCACTTCACCCTGTAATTGAACTCCAAATGAAATTCTGCAGTTATTCATGGGATTGCAGGTCACATGTGCTCTAGATTGTTCGGCACAGCCTCAGTTCTGGCCTGGGTAGTGTGTGTGCAGTGGTAGCTAGAGACAGTTTGCTCTCAGAGCTCTGAGATTCAAAACCTCTAAAAGCTGTTTAAAATGCCTTTTTGAGTAATATTTTTTGCTCACAATTTAGTACATCGATTGTAGGAAACCCTTCTGTGCTCATATCATCGAGTGTTTATTGCTGTGTGTGGATTTTGAATGTTTATTTAGAACAGTCAGTCTGTGTACTGTGAAGAGTGATTTGGAGGAGGGGCATATTTGTGGTGTAGGTAGATTAACTGGGAGAAAAAGGCAGTCTTTATGTTTTTTGTTATATTTTTCTTGTACAACTGTGTTAATGTACACACAGTAATATTTTCAGTAATTCTTGAATTTTTTTGCTGACTATTGTGGTGCAGCAGTGTAAAATTTATCTGTTTAAAATATTTGGTTATATTACTAAAGGTTTTCAATTGCTATGCATTACTTGAGTGTGCATGTGAGTGTGTGTGATGCGTGCCATTAAATCAGACACCTTTTACTGTGTTACAGAGTAATTGCAGCAGTGTGAGCCTCCTATCCACCACACCTGCGTGCATTTTTTATACTGCTTTGTGGTATCTTTACTGCTAGTGGATTGTTACTGCCGTGCACTAATCCCCCAACTGGCAAAATGTATTCCTTTCCAGATTTGGATTTGTGACTTGTGAGCACTGGTTAGGTGTTGTTGTGCCTTTTTGTATGCATCTCTTAAGTGTGCAGCCCAATCTTAATCTGTCTGTGCGTTTGCGTGGCACCATTAATTCTGGGAGACTGCATTTCTTGTTACATTCTCTTTCACTGCATCAGCACTGGGGAATTTTCTGGACACAAGACAGTAGCATTTTGGGGATGCACCTTAATTCTGGTGACTCTCTGTGTGACCTGACCACTGCGTGCATGACTGAGTGCACCATTAATTCTGGGAGACTTTGCATTTCTTGTTACACTCTCATTTCACTTCATCAGCACTGCGGAGGTTTCTGGTCACAAGACAGTAGAACTTTGGGGATGCACATTCATTCTGGTGACTGTGTGGGTGGGATGCTGCCGATATTGTTGTCACACCACCTTACTTCGTGTTTAAGGTGGAATGGCAATGCAAAGTAATAATAACTAGGAGAAGTGAGCCTTTCCTATGCGGCACTCCACATAGTGAAGTGCCAATGCGAAGTGGCCATTTCGCGTTCACTTCGCCTGTGGATTTTAAATTCACTGCATCTCTTTTTCCTGGCACCAGCCCTTAAGCCGCATGTTTAGCTCCCCTATCTCTCCTTCTCTGACTTTCCATCCATCTGTTCCCCTTTCCCAGACTGACAGGATCTCAGAGAAGGAGATGCAGGATGAAATGGATGATAGTTTGACACCCAGCCTGGTCAGGTGTTCCTTGGTCTCCACAACTGACTGGCTGGTGAGATCGTTAGTCCCTATGTGTACCTGGACATCAATGTTTTCTCCTGCTTTCCTGAACAATTTTAGCAATGCAGTCAGTGTCTCTCCATGCTGATGTACCTGGGAGACATCTGGCCATTACCCCTGGCTGGAGCTACGTATCAACTCCTTCAATCATGGAGTCTCCTATGATCAGAAGTTTCTTGGATTTCCTTTTTGCTTTTTTTGTTTTGGTTCCTGTTTTGGGTGCATTTTGTTGTGCTAGCTCCTGTGCTGCAGTGTCCTTCTCTGCAGTGTCCTCTGCCCCTTTGTTTGATTTCGGAGATAGAGGCAGATACCTGTTTGTAGTTTTTATATAGTTTGTGGAGGCTATATGTTGGAGAGCACCGAGTGATGGTGCACTCGATTTGCCCCTCCTAACCACCTGCCAACCTCCCAGACCAACTACCTTCTGTGGTTTAGGTGCTTCTGTTGGATGTTGGGGAAATGGCAGGTGGTTCTTATAATATATTTTCTCTTGAATATGCAACTTGAGGTGCGCAGTCTCTGCCCATGCTGCCTGGAGCTAAGCCCTTAGATCTCCAATGGCCCAGCATGTATGATTGTGTCCTAAATCCTGTAAAACTGCCCTTCTGAAAAGTGTTCCACAGTACCTGCAGTTAATGATATCCATTCCAGGTAAGTTGCTGAGTTTATAACCTGGTCAGAATAATTAGAAGGAAGAAAATGGAAGCAAAAGTTTGATTTTGTGTTTTGTTTGTTTTTGTATAACTTGTTATAACAAGTTAAATTACTAGTGCCCCTGTAAATGAAGTCACTGTGTGGATACCCCTCTAAACCACTCCTTCCTGCTTTTTCTTAGTTCAAATGTTGTTCTTTCAAAATCTATCAATGCAGAATTATTCCATTTATCCCTCATGCATTGCTCAACAGGGGTCATGTCAATCTGATGTGAAAAGAGAAAAGTAGACATGTAGAGCAGTGGATTTCAATCTATTAAATTTCTATATGGATTAACTTTCATCCTGTTTGATTTTTGCATAACCCTTAAATCTAAAAATGCTACAACATCCGTGGCTCATTCAGCTGTAAATTTCAGAAAATTCTTACAGTTCTCTGAAGAATCTTAAACTATTTTAACTTTTCTTTCATTCCACTTCAAATAAATTGTCATCAGCAAATCTTTTCTATATTTTTATATCTGGAAAAAAGCATTCTTTCTGCAATAAAGATATGATACTCTTCCTACATAGCCATTGTCAAATGGCATATGATGGTGCCTAAGAAGATCTCAACATCGCTGTTCCTTATCTTTTTTCAAAACTGAATTGATTTCTAGAGAGTACTAATTCTGTTAGTTCAAAAAGATATTCATTTGTTGGTTTCAGTTCCACCCTTGTGTTCAAAAAGCAATCCATTGTACTTCACACTGTATTAAAGGATATGGATGTATATACATCTTTTCCATTTGCACTGCATAGAAATAAACACTTTTCTTCCCCTCCAAAAATTTTAAACATTCTAAAATATTGATCACAATTGTGGAGTCATTAACAAAAGATGATGTCCTTCTAACAAGGTCTTTCAAGTGGTAATCCACAAAGATCAAAAGTTGTTCCAGCACTGAACCAATGTCGCCCACTATTGGTCTTCCAGGTTGAGACTCACAGCTCTTATAAATCATTGGAAATGTATAGTAAACTGATATTCAGCACAACCATTCAAAGACATTGTATAGACATCTAGTGCACCACTGTAATCAAATGTGACAAAAAACAGGTGATCTTTGAAGACTGTGACTTCACTCAAGTCCAAAATGCCTTAGCTGAACATGAATTCCATTTCAAATGAACATGAACAGCCCAACCCTTATATATGTCACATTATCTTCTTTGTTACAGCACCTCAATTAAGCAATCTCTAGTGTTCATTAATGTCACATTGCTGAACAAAATACAAGTTATCTGCTTTTCCACTGCTGATAGATATACAACCCTTTTGCGTTTTTCTGTGCATATATATATATATATATATATATATATATATATATATATATTAATTATACTGGCAAGGTCAGTGGCAGTATAGTACAGGTGAAACAGCACTTCTATGATAAACTTCAAACTTTGAACATTAACTTTGGAGCCATTCAACAGCTCTGCATGAAATGTGGCATGCATAATCTCTAGGAGTAGGTCTCCTGCCTGCCAAAATTTTTGGGAATCCATCAAGTGGTTTCTGAGATATAAAGTGTTAGAAAACATAAAAATTGGGATTTTTTGGACTTTTCTTTGCTCAGCTGTATCTCAGGAATGCCTTTATGTTGTGGTCTGAAATTTTCAGATCAGAAAGCCTTTGGGACACAGATGTGCCTTTTGAAGGTTTGGTGAATAAGATTAATCCATTCAAAAGTTATGACATTTGTAATTTTCCCACTGTTTCCTATTGGAAAATGTATATGTCAGGCATGAAAACTATATTTTTTGCATAATGTCAATTTGTGAAAAATGTCCTTTCTTTCAAAATAAAAGAAGATATTTTTCACACAGTGTCTGGTTCTTGCCGTATTTTTCACACTATATCTGGCTTTTATTTCAGGTGCATATGTGCATGAAGAATGCCATCTTCTCGTCTTCTGAGCAGCCGCCATTTTGTTTTTTCTTAGCGAGGAGTGGGAAGTGTGGAAAATATTGTAAACTTTATGGTTTCAGGAAAAATAAATATTAAAATTCAGTTAATGTTGAGCAATTTACATAAAGCTGTTGGGAAAATGAATGGGACGTGTGAGGCAAATGTGGTTTGTGCAAAGAGTATGGCAACAGCACCTTTCACACAAATCCATTGCCTGAATGGGAAATGTGCAGCAAATATGGTGCATTCAAAAAGTATTGTGACCACACTTTTCACACATATCATATTTGGCACACATTTTCTATTCAAGCAGGTGCCATTTTGTTTGAATGCAAAGTGTTTGGCAAATGTGGGGTGTGCAAAAAGTACAGTGACCACGTTTGTTCACAGAGATGCATTGGATGAAAAGTGTACAGTACGTGTGGTGTGCATGAAAAGTATGATGACCATACCTTTTGCACAAAGCTGTTGGGAAAATGAATGAGACGTGTGCGGCTAATGTGGGATGTGGAAAGAGTATGGTGACAGCACTTTTCGCACAAATTCATTGACTGTGGAATGTACGGCAAATACCGTGCATGTGTAAAGTATGGTGACTGTACTTTTCTCACACATCATATTTGCCACACAGTTTTCTATTCAAGTGGGTGCCCTATTTTTTATCATTAATGAGGAGTTTGGAGTGTGGAAAATGTAGTAGCATTCATTGTTTTGTAAAAAAACCCATTGTAATCCAGCTAATATTGAGCCGTCTAGGAACATTTTGGTGTATTTGGTGTAATTTTAGCACAAATAAAATATAGAATTGAATCTAGGAAATGGGACTCAAACATGGGAACGTTTGCTTTGAAAGACGATGTTCTCTCTCCATACGCCACTGGGAACTGATGCATTGCAGTGTGTTTCTTTGGTAATTGAAATCTGTTGAGAAATGCAGGGGGATGTATGGTTAATATGGTGTGTGCGACCACAGTTTTTCACACAGATCTGTTGAATGGAGAGTGTGTGGCAAATGTGATGTGTGCGAAAAAGACGATGACTGTACTTTTTGCACAAAAATAGCTGTTGGCAAATGTACGGCAAATGTTGGGTGTGTGAAGAGTACGGCCACAGCATTTTTCGAACAAATCCATTGACTGAATGGGAAATGCATGGCAAATATTGCACATGCGAGAAGTGCAGCTATCACACTTTTTGCACACACATATTTGCCACACAATTTCTATTAGAGTGTGTGCCATTTTGTTTGGATGGGAGGTGTGTGGTAAATGTGGGGTGTGCGGAAAGTATGGTGACTGTGTTTATTCACAGAAATACATTAGATGGAAAGTCTACGGTACATGTGGCATGTGCCAAAAACTACGGTGCCCTAACCTTTTGCACAAAGCTGTTGGGAAAATGAATGGGAAATGTACTGCAAATGTGATGCGTGTGAAAAGTACAGTGACAGGGCGTTTTGCACAAATGAGTCACAAAATGACAAATGTATGGCAAATATGGTATGTGCGAAAAAATATGTTGACTCCTGATAGGTACTGTGCGAATGGATGCAATGTGCAAAAAAATATGGTGTTTGCATGCAAAAAGATGGAAAATGTACTTTTCAAACTTATTTAGCTGTATTTTGCCAAGTTTGGTTTGTGCACTGCTGTGTGAGAGTTGTGTTGAGAAAGTCAGAAGATGCTGAAGGAGATAGGGATGTCTTTTACAATAAAATAGGGTTTTAAAAGAAGAATAGAAAAAGAAATATGTGGGAGTGAATTTGAACCTGGGAACCCTTTGTGCCAAAGGCTAATTATTAACCATGTGTACTACTGGTGCAACTGAAAGGATGATGTTTCTTATTTTTTTGTAGACTACTGTGATTGAGTAAAAAAAAATAATTTGTTTTGCAAACACTGAGTGCAGGTTCCAAGTACGTCTTGTTTGATAAAATTACTTACACTTATGTTGCTTTGTCATTGCTGTTTCACATTTTGTGTGCTCCGGTTGGATAAAAAGAAGGGAAAAAGTGCTGAAAAGCAAGGTTGTGGTTACAGAGTAATTCTAGTAAAAGTCCTTATTGAGATATACACAACATGAGAACAATTTTCATTAACATGATTTTACTGTATTTGGCAACAATGGCTTAACACAAATGACTTTGAGGAAATATTACATGAATACAATTACACTCACAAAATGATTTGAAAAATGATTTTGAATTAAAGGATGTAGTTTGAGGGGTGAAACATAAAGAATAACATTTAAAGTAATCATTTTCTGCAGTCTTGATTCAAAATATTACTTCGTATTAACTGCATAAAAAGCATATACATGGTCATGTTCTGTTAGGAATAAAGGATCAACAATAAAGTCCAAGTCACAATTCTTTAACACACATTTTGCTTTAAAGTATGATTTCTAAAGAAAATATTTAACAGATATAGACAAGACAGGATTTGGGGGTACTATTGCTGTTCAGTGGAAAGTGGAAGATGGTCAGTGGTGTTTTTTAACAGGCCTTTCATTTTTTCTAGGTTGTCGGCCATCTCATGGAAGACAGAATCACTTTGCCAAGCAAGAGTCACCATGTTGCCCTGTGTCTGGTTTAGGATTCTTAGCTGCTGCAGAATGTCTTCCAAGGCCTTGCTCATTGTATCAAATCCTTTAGAGATGTTTGCAGTTAAGAGTGTCCAGCTTGCTGGCTATTTCTAGTAGTTGTTGTGGGGTAGGAAAAGTGAATAAAGACATAAAGGGAAAGGGAAACAGAGAGAGAGAGAGAGAGAGAGCGGTGTTAGACCATTTCAAGCATTTTGTTATTTGTGTATGAAAACACATACACAAAAAAAAAAGTAGTTTAAGTTTAGGTGCTGTTGTAATACATACCGACTGATGCTAATGTCTGTGTCTGTTCTGCCTGTGGGGTGTTGCTTCAGCTTCAGTTTGTGTGAGTTTAGATTTTGTGCCTGATATTGGAAAGGAGGGTATGTAAGAGTTAATAAATGTTGAGGCAATATAGTACAGTGGTTTAAGACTAACTTACAAACCTGCAAACCCAGGTTTGAATCCCACAGCCTCCACTTGCATACTGTGTCACCCTGAGCAAGACACTTTTTATTTATTTATTTAACCAGGTGAGACACACTAAGCTGAAAGCTTTTTTACAGGTGCAACCTAGGAGCACAGGGAAGTTAAGTGACTTGCTCAGGGTCACACAGTATGCAAGTGGAAGCTGTGGGATTCAAATCCAGGTCTGGTCTGCTGGATGTCACCAGATTTGCAGCTCAGAGCCTTAAACCATTGTGCTAGACTGCCTCCCAACTCTTTAACTTCCTTGTGCTCTCAGGTCACACCTGTAAAGAAGTTTTCAGCTTAGTGTGTCTCTCTTCGCTAAAAAATAATAATATGAGATACAAAACTTTTAAAGAACACTTCTTGGGGGATGTTAAATTGGTAAGTGTTTAGGGGGAAAGGGAACATTGTTTAATCAGGAGTAGTACACTAAGATGAAGCTTGTTTCCAGATACCACAAGGAAGTTAAGTGACTAGCGTAGGATCACACAATATGCACCTAAGCAGCTGTGGGATTCAAACCCAGGTCTCCAAATCTGCAGCTCAGAGCCTTAACCTACCGTGCTATACTGCCTTCAATTAAGTTCAGTTTATATACAAAATTGTTATTTGGCTTAGATTTCTGATTCCATTTCAGAAATGGTGTTTTGTTCTTGGTGGAGGTGGTTGGTGCTATAAGTATGTGAACACTGCTGCTTTCTGTGTTGAAGGTCGTTGTGGTGCTGGAGAAGGTGACTCTGCTTGTGCCGGGGTGTCAACCATTTTCACCTTTGGACTGTCAGGAGTCATTTGAGCTGTTGAGGGAAAAACTGATGATTATGTATGTCATTTGGTTATGAATGTGTTAGCTGTATGGATAAGGTTGAGTGATTGCATGTTATTACCTGTGAGGTCTTCCAGAGGGCCTGTTTTCTGATGCACAGTATTCACTACCACTTGATTGTGTGCATTCAGTGGGTTCCTGTTGTTGTTCACTGAGTGGTTCATCTGTGGATGAAGGGTATGTTGTCATTGTAATGTTGTTCTTGGCTATTTCATTCCTTGTTATGTCTGAGGTTGTATGATTTGTGTGTGCTGTTAAAGGTGGTTAATTTTAAAGTACTTACCATGAGCGATGATGTCTTGTGATTGTTCCTGTTGCTTTTTTAGCTCAGGCAGTTCCTCTTTTATTTGTTTTGTTTTGTTTTATTTTGCTTTGTCTTGTTTATTATTTTATTTTATTTACTTTTTTATGTGTTTTTTGTATGGGTTTTGATTTTTGATTTTATGTTATTACATGATTCTTTTTTAATTTTCTAGGTTTTCTTTGGTTAATAATATTATTTGTTAATTAAGATAGGTTGCTAAGTTGAGAGTTATTGATATTTGCCATCAATGATGTGTTTGATGGGGCTTAAGATGGTCAGGCGCTATTCTCCCACTCTGCTCCGGGACCTCCGTCCCTTTCACTGTCCTCGGTTATCTGATGACGCTTTTAACAACTGTCGTAAAGCAGGGATAGTGAGAAGGCGTTTAGGGGATGGATGGGCTAGACAGAGTGGGAGAGTGGAGAGGGGTAGGCAGATAGGGATAGTTGGTCAAGGAGACGCCCTGGGGTGAAATGGGTTCAGGAGAGGGGTCCTCCTTGCCTGATTCCCATACCCAAGGGCTCCACAGATTGTGGGCAGGTACTGCGATCCTCTCTGAAAACCCATCCAACTCGGGCGGTGTTATGTAATGCCAGGTCGATTAGGAACAAGACTGCTATTATTGCAGATCTTGTTGCAACATCTGACCTGGCATGTATTACCGAGACCTGGCTGGATGAGAATGCAGGTCCTATTTTAGACTCTGCTGCTCCAGCTGGGTTCTCGGTAATGCACCATCCGAGATTGGATCGTAGGGGCGGGGGAGTGGCCATCTTTTTTAGATCAGATCTGACTCTTGTGGAGGTGCCGGTGGGTAACACCAGATCCTTTGAATGTATCCTGGCAGCAGGTGCAGAGTTCAGGATTCTCCTCATCTACCATCCACCCGGTGATGGTGGTGAATTCCTGAAGGAGTTCGCGGACTTCATCGTTGACATGGCATTGGAGTCGCCTAGATGGTTAATACTAGGTGACTTCAATGCCTGGGTCGACGATGAACTCTCACACTTTGGAAAGAACTTCCTCCAACTTATGTCTATGTTGGGCCTGTCACAGGTAGTTACCTCTGCTACCCATATAGGTGGACACTCTTTGGACCTGGTGTTCCTACTGGATTTGGATGTTTCACATTTGGAGGTGGAACCAAATGTGTGGACAGACCATCACACCATAAGATTCAGTTTTGGGGCACCCCCTAATAGGTCTGCCCCTACGGAGATGGTCCAGTATCGCCCTTTAAGGGGAGTAAACCCAGAGGACCTACTGGCGGTACTGGACCTACCGGGTGTTTCAGATGAGAGCATGGGTCCTGGGGACCTTGTTATTGCGTATAACAAGGCAGTGAGCAAGGCCCTGGACCAAATGCTCCTGTTAGATTGCCCACTCACTCAGCGCCCAAAGACTCCTTGGTTTGATGAGTCTTTGAAGGAGCTGAGGAGAGTGGGCGAAACTAGAGAGAGCCTGGCGGAAATCTTGCCTGGATGCTGACAAACTTAGATTGATGGATCATTATGTTATCTATCAATCGGCAATATACCGTAAGAAGGCAGAATTCCTGTCCAGGGAGATTGCTGCTGAGCGAAACCGACCGGCTCAACTCTTTCGGACTGTTGACAGATTGTGCAATCCACTCTGTCTACAGTCTGGAAGAGATTTTTCACAAATAAAGTGTGATGAGCTTGCTCGATTTTTCGCTGATAAGATTGCCAGCATTAGGTCGGATATCAGCCAAGCTCACTCTTCAAGGGTTTGCAGTGATCGGCGAGGGGAAACAAACACCTGTGTCACCTGGTTTGACTTTGGTAGGCCGGAATTCATGGACATTATGAGGATTGTCCAGACTGTACGTCCAACCAGTTGTAGTTTGGATCCGGGCCCTACGCCTCTATTATTGGGTTGCGTAGATGTTATCTGTTCAACCATTGCTGAAATTGTCTGGAAATCTTTGGAGCAGGGGATCTTTCCTGAACCCTTAAAGGAGGCGGTCGTTCGACCACTCCTAAAAAAACCTTCATTGAATCCGGACTGTCCAGCTAACTACAGACTTGTTCTAACCTGCCCTTTTGGGCAAGGTTATTGAAAAGGTGGTTGCACTGCAACTGGATGACCATCTTACAAATCATAATGTCTATGATACTCTTCAATCGGGATTTAGGAAAAGACATAGTACTGAGACTGCTCTTGTCTGGGTTCTAAATGATCTCCTGATAGCGAGAGATCGAAAGGCTCGTACTATTCTAGTCCTTCTTGATTTCTCTGCAGCATTTGACACTGTGGACCATGGTGTGCTTTTGGAACGCCTGCGGTCTTATTGTGGACTGTCTGGTACGGTTCTGCAATGGTTTAAATCTTTTCTCACAGGGCAGAGACAGAGGGTTATCACTGGAATTTATTCCTCTGATGCTGTCTCTTTGCCTTGTGGGGTTCCGCAGGGTTCCATTTTGGCACCCATGTTATTCGCTGTCTATATGCTGCCATTGGGAGACATTATTAGGCAATATGGCTTGGGTTTTCACTGCTATGCAGATGATACCCAGCTATATTTGTCCTTTAGTCCGGGACAGGAAGATACAGTCTCTATACTTAACAACTGTCTATCCGAGATCAATGATTGGATGAGTGCCAGCTGGCTAAGGTTAAACCCGGATAAGACTGAGGTGTTGGTGGTGGACCCAGGTCGCCTTGAGGCAGGTTGTAGGGCTGGTCTCCCTTCAGGCGTATGGATCGATGGTGCCCAGCTCTCGACCTCAGACCGGGTGCGTAACCTGGGAGTTATTATTGATGACAGTCTGACCCTGAAATTTCAGGTGTCTTCTGCTATCAAATCTTCCTTTTACCATCTGAGGAATATTTCTCGGGTGAAACACCTTGTTCCTCCGGCCGACCTTCTGACATTGGTCCATGCCTTTGTTGCTTCTCGCCTTGATTACTGCAATGCCCTGTACCTAGGGCTGCCAGGGGTTGATATCCATCGCTTGCAGCTAGTGCAGAACGCAGCAGCCAGGCTTTTGACTGGGACATCTATGAGGAATCACATTACGCCTTTGCTGCGCGAACTGCACTGGCTGCCAGTTCAGTGGCGGATCACCTTTAAGGTCGAGTTACTGACCTATAAAGCCCTACATGAACAGGGACCGCGGTATCTTCAAGATCTGCTTGTTCCCTACTGTCCCTCTCGCTCGCTCCGCTCCGCCGGCGAGGGATTGCTAGAGGTTCCCAAGGTTCGTTTAAAAACATCGGGAGCACAAGCATTTTCTTATGCTGCCCCCTACCCTGTGGAATTCTCTACCTCGTCGGATACGTAGCTGCCTGACCGTTGAGAGCTTTAAGTCAGAATTAAAAACTTATTTATTTCAAATGGCATATGGGGAGTGATATACTGTATTTTATTGTTATTACATTGTTATTGTTGCTGTTTGTGTCATATGTATGTATTTTAATTGTTTTATCTGTACAGCGCTTTGATATTGAAAAGCGCTTAAAAATAAATTTTTACTTACTTACTTACTTACTCTTGGTGCAGTTGTTTTTCTTTATCTTTTTTGCTTGGCTCAACATGTTGCTCTTCTGCTTCTCCTTGTTCTTGGTATTATTCCTGGTCTTCCTCTTGTTCTTCCTCTTATTTTTCTTCATGCTCTTCTTCACCATCATCAGAGTCTGAGCTGAATTCCTGCTGCAGTCTTTGACCTTTTTTTGGAGTGACCTATGCCTTTCAGGCATTCTGCAAGAGATTAATGCAAATGGTTATGCATTCAGTTGTTGTGGGGGGGGTTAAGAAGGAGGAAAAAAAAAGTCTAATGTTATACAATTATTTCACTTACTGTCATATATACAACCTCCTAAATTTGGCTTTCCTGCATTCATCCACGTGTGTTTGACTAGGCCGGGCATGCCATCTCTTGTGACAGTCTGGTGTTGGACCAGCAGCTTTGAGTTTGTAGAAAGTCTGCCTTATTAGCTTTCATTTTTTTCTACACATATCTGCATCCCTGTTCATCCCATGTGTGTTTTTATGACGGCCACTTACTGCTTCCCACAGACCCATTAGTGGCTAATTAATGCCTCTCAAAATGATGCTGAGGTCTGCCAATGCAGAGACTGCTTTTACAAGATGGAGAAACTCTTTGTCTTTCCACTGTCACCACATTTCTGTAGTAGAGAAAGAAAAAAACTGAAGACGTACTAGAGAATGACAAAGTAAGTTGTTTACATGTGCTAAAAGGTGTTCTGCTGTGAATGTTGTATGTGTTGTATACTGATATACTGGGAAAGAATTTATGTTGGATGTTACAAAGTGGTGTGACTGTTTTGCAGATGGACACTTGGGCAATTGTTGAATATATGTTATGGTTGTCATTTGCCTTATGTTACCTTTTGTTTTGGGGGGGTAGTGACTAGTTGTTATGTGTTTCTTTTTTAGAGGGGATGTTGGCTCTTACTTTGGTAGTTAAGGGATGTGCACATGATGGGTAGGAAAGAAGGTGAGTGAATATTGGCTAGGTGGTTGTTGATCACTTTGTTGGGTGTTGTGCAATGTGTGTATGAGAAGTGTGTGTAGTAAGAACTAACAATATGGACTGTGAAGGTACAGAAAATGGAATGCAATATGACTCCTGTGGTGGTGCAAGAGCTTCTTTTATTTTTTGACCAGGATGGTGTGGCTCTGAAAAGAGCCTATTTTTCTTTGTGGCAGTGACTGTTGGTGTGTTGAGAATGAAGGCAACTCATAAGATAGTCTGGATCCCATGTCGGAGGTCCCCCAGGAAAATGAAATTGCCTGCTTCTGAGAAATGCACACTGTCTTTTAGGAATTTGTAGTATCTAATTTTGGGATAATGAATGGTGTGCATACCCAGATCATGAAGGAAGTTAGATATGTGAATGTTTGCCTTTTTACATGATCTGTCTAGCATGTAATTGCGTTTTTTTACAGGCAGGCAACATTTGGACTAGAGAAGCTAAATCTAATTCTCAGTCTATCCACTGTTTTTCATCCCAATCATTTCCTCTGAGAGGAATTAGTAGTAAGTCTGGTGTGGGGTGCCTATCTAGAAGTCAGAGCATGGTAGGCATAAGTTGGTGCCACGTCATGCCTCCCTTGCCAAATCAATAGACAGAACAGTTTGGAAGTGACAGTTCACTGTCAAAGTGGCTTTTTCTTGCAAACTGGCTACCTCAACACACATGACTACTACCAATGATCCAGGCCACTTTTGTGGTGCATGCTGCCATCCTCAATTCTTTACAGAAAATGAAGATGTCAGTGATGTATATGCTGATCCTTCTATTGTGTGCAGTATACCAAGAATGAGTTAGTGGAATCTCTGTGGTGTAGCCCTATTAAAGGCATTCGCTGTTTGTCTGAATTAGTATTAATTTTATTGGAGAGTGGTGATATCATTGTTATGGTTTGGTGCACATTATGCAATTTTCACACTGTGGCATGTTTGATTGGTTTATTTATGTTGACATTTATGCAAATGTGTTTTGGAAACTTTTTAATCTTATTGGGTGGAGGAAGGTGGGACCATAATGTTTTGTCTGGATGATATTTGTTTACTGGTATGTCTGGGAGCTTGTGGGGAATTTTCTGTCTTTTGACTTCTGACTCTTTCACTGGTTAGTGATACTTATCTTTATGGCTAATAATTTATTTTTCCCTACTCTATATATGTTGATGGACAGACTGTATTCTTACATGTCTCATATTTATCATATAGTACATAGGTTTATGTTTTCTTGAGAAAATATAATGCGCTGCTTGTTGTTGGGTGAGAAGTTAAGTTCTACTGATTTTTTATTTTTTTGCCATTTTGGGTAGTGATCTATTGACTTTTAATTTTTCAGTAATAGGTGCTTAATCCTAGGTGTTGTTTTCTGTAACTGTTCCAAAATTTTAATTTAAAAAAAAAACTGTGGTTAGTGGGTTTTTCAAACTTTAAATAGATTTTCAAAAAAATATGGTAATTTTTGAATAAATCAAGCTAGTCTGTAAGATGCAAGTTGTTATTTTGAAAAAACATATTGCACGATTTGTGACTATGCACTTTTTGAGGGATGGCCTCAGGGCGGATTAATTTTTGCACAATTGAAGAATGACGTATTTTTCAAAAAATAAGTGGGAACACTACTTTGTTACTGTTTTACAAGCTATGGAATTTCATTTAGAAAATTGTGCATGTTATTTTCTTTAGAAAGATTACACTATGATTGTAACAGTTTACATTGTAGGAACTGATAGAGGAGCACTGTAAAAATGTGATATTGTCCGTATGGTGTGAAAGAAATATGGTGCAATTTTTGCACACTTGCTACTATATTCATGATATTTTTTGCTCGATGCAAGAAATGTTTCCTACTGTATTTTCCTGAGAAATGGTCAAAGAACGTTACTTAGATGTAAACTGTTACAATCCTAGAAAAATATTTAATTTAAAGTAATAGATTGTGCTACTTTTAAGAAATTGCATGCCAGTGTTTCCAGCATTTACTGTGGCTGATGAATGTTTCCACCTTTTGAACTTTGTGTACGAAAAAATCATGTGGTGTTATTGTTTGAAAAATAGGCAGTACTTTTTGGAAGTAAAAAAAAACTGCGATTGCGGATCATTATGAATTTGCTCAAATAAAATGTGCTATGCTAAAAATGGATCTGCTTTTTCTCCAAAAAATAGACTGAATATTTTTGCAAACAACATATTTTTTTGGAAAAATAAAATTCATGTGGGAATACAGATGGGTGGTCTTTGCATTCTTGTTTTCTGTCTTTCCCTTATTCCATGTTAGTAGATAAACTATAGAGCATCTAGTGTTTCTTGCATTGAGTACATTGAGAAAACAAAAAGAATTACTTATTTTTCCTGGTAAAATTCTTACTTTGATTCTCCCTCTTTGCCGAGAAAATGCTGTGTCACACAAATTCTTCTTTTTTTGAAAAATATGTACTTGTGCGAAAAAACGGAAATAATTGACTTGCAAGAAACATTGATCTGATTGGTGGTCACAGATTGTTTCCTGTGGAAGCTGCGGCCACTGAAATGCATTGGCATTGTTTTTTTTAAATACTTTTCTGTGGTCTGTGACTGTTTAAAAAGTTTTAATTTTTTATCATGCAAATTTTTGTTTGTTTGAAAATTGTTTTTTTCACATAATATATGCTTGATCAGTCTGGTGGCATTATTGTAGTATGGGAAAGGCTGTATAGTGCATAAGTTAAAAAAAAGGCTTCATCATATATTGTTCTAGAGTAGTGGTGAGTGCCTCTATCTGCAGCCATGGTGGTCCTAGGTTTGAATACGGGAGGGTAATTGTACATTTTTGTTGTTTAATTATCATTCCTAAAATTATTTTTTGGAAAAAAAAATTGAAAGACATGAATGTGTGCAGCTGATTGTGAAGTTGCAAAATTTGATTGGTAGTATTTGGAATTGTTGTAAAAAACATTGTCACACGGAACAAAGTTCAAAAGTTACAACTAAAAATATTTTTTGAACAATACAAATGGGCTGGAATGGTGGAGCCACCTACATATCCCTGCATGTCATTTGCGAATCTTGTCTTGCTTGAAACATATGCACTGTTATGCATATGCACATATGTGTGAAAATTATTAATTTTTTTTAATTTTTGGTTGGGTAAGGCTTATTTATTATTGAAAAAAATTGGTGTTGTGATAATTGAGTGGTTTTAATCATGAGCTGTTGAGAAAGAAGTGAAAAGTTAATTGATATTTGATTACTGTTTTTCCTATTTTTCCTCTTTTTTGCATAAGAAAACCTTGACAGTTGTGTGAAAAAATGGATTTAATTAATGTTCAGTGTTTAACCAGGTATAGCACACTAAGCCAAAAGCTTTTTTACAGGAGTGACCTGGGAGCACAAGGAGGTTAAGTGACTTGCTCAGGGTCACACAGTATGCAAGTGGAAGCTGTGGGATTCAAACCCAGGTCTGGTCTGCTGGATATCACCAGATTTACAGCTCAGAGCCTTAGACCACTGCACTATACTGCCTCCTTTTTTTCAAACATTGTGAATAGGGTGCTATGCAGTGCATATGCATGCATTTCATTTACAATTCTTGTCTTGTGGATTTTAGTTTTTTGTGTGAAAACTATAGTGTTTTTTTAAAAGTTGAATGAGGGAGTTGTTTATTGTTCAAAATGTTTAGATTATTGTTACGATAAATGAATGTTATGATTCATGAGTTGTCTAGGGAGATGTTGAAAGGTGGATAAGTGTTAATGCTGTGTTTCTTTTTTGCCTGTTTTTGTAATTAGTGCAAAAAAACTGATAAGTTGTGAGAGAAATACATTTAATTATTGTGCGACAAATGTATTTTTACCCCTGCACTTTGTGGGTGTTAAGATGCTATGTACTACATAGCTATACATTGTAGTTTCAAATCTTTTCATGTGAGTTGTGTGATTTTTGATACATTTAGGCAGTATTTTGTGAAATTTAAGAAATTTTTTTTGGCTGGGTAAAGAAGGCTTTTGTTGTTCATGATGTTAAAATTAGTGTTGTGGTACTTAAATGGTGTGACCCATGAGTTCTTGTACTGTACGACAAATGTATTTTTTGTAGTTTGGGGATGGGGTGGTATGGAGTGCATATGTATGCAAGTCATGTGGATTGTGTATTTTTCAAAAAATGATTGCATGTTGTGCAAAAAATATGGGTTTTCCTGGGTGACTGGACAAGGGAGTTTATTTTTTAGCACAGCATATTAGCATCAATGTAATGGTGTCTAATGCTAAGGAAAAGAGTGGCAGCAAAAATATTGCATGTAGAGGACGTCTAGTGTACACCAGTGAAACACATAATTCTGTGGCTGCTGGTGTTGTGCAACATGTTAAGAGATCCAACAGAAATTTGGCACATAAAAAGAAAGGCAAAGGAGGGCAAACAGCTTCTGGTGTTGCAGCTGCTGCTGTTTCCAAAGTGAGATATTTTCATTCATTGGCTCAGAAAGCTAGGATAGAATGAATAATATGTACTATCATGAGACTGGTAGGGGTGAAAAAAAAAACAGAGTGACTTTAATGAAGCTTCTCCTTCTTGTGGAACACTTTGTGAATGTCACTCTACATGTTTTGGCATGGCTGTGGTAACAGATGATGAGTCAACTAGAGTCATTCCAGAATGTCATATGTGCCATTAACTCAAAATGGAAAAAGTTGAATCTCTCAATAGAGACAACTTTTGTGAAATCTTTAATGGAGAATGGCTGCACACAGTGCACGCAGAGGCATATTTTTGGGAAGAGACATGTAATCCAGTGCTGAAAACAACAGTAGTTTCTCTAGATGATTGTGGTAGAGCCTGCAACATATTGCCTTTGCATTCTGCCTCTGCCACAGATAGAGAAGAAGAGGTTGATGATGGTGCACCTGAGGTACATAGGACAAAATGTGCTCTGTGGTCATGTGATGACCTCTGCAATGCAAGACAATTATCTTTTGATGAATTTGCCAACATCGTGAAGTTGTTTGTTGCAACAAGGATTAGAAAATGATATGAGCTGTTTCAAAACATTGACAATTGTGAGATTCGTTCACATTCTGGACTACTCATCCAGTCTTTGGCCTGTTTGCAGGCTGGGAGGTGTGAAAGTGTTTTCCACCATATGTGCATGATTGATGTGCATAACTCAGGCATGTGAACATTGTCCATAGAGCATTAGAGATGCTGTTAACCTGCACACTAAGCTGAAACAGATGCTTGATGATGGTGACATGGAAGGTGCTTCTGTGCTGATCAAGAATGTCCAGAGAGAGATACATCCAAATGTGACATGTAAGGAACAGTCAGATCCATTGGTGAGTCATGGTACTGTGGATGAATAAGAATTAATCAGAATGTTTGTAAGTGTGATTGCAAAGTCTGAGCTAACAAAAAAAGGAAAAGTTTGACCAAACTCGTGTACCTTACCAACGGCTGTTTTACAAAAAAGATGCAAAACAAACAGATGTGGACAAGATAAAAAAGATGAATGATATGTGGTGTTGCCTGCTGGCTTACTTGCTGTTACAGTCAGATTTTGATACATCTACAATGATAGTCATGTGTCTGTACTGTTGCAGTAAAATAAAAGCAAACATTTTGGCTGCTGGATCCATTCTGAGTAACAAAGAACCAGATAGAACACTAGTGCAGATACTGGTTTCGAAGGCATTCTGAAATAATATGCATGCTTTGACACTTTGGACTAGCTATTTGGTTTGTGATCCTCAACTGTGCTGAATATTTTTGGGATGAACTGGCTGATTTGTTGAAATGGGCCAATACAGATGTTGATGGTATTGCATCTACAGTGGCGTGAAAAAGTATTTGCCCCCTTCCTGATTTTCTCTATTATTGCATATTTGTCACACTGGATGTTTTCAGGTCTTTAGAGAAAATGTAATATTAGATAAAGGGAACCTGAGTGAACAAATAACACTTGTTTTTTTTTTTTAATTTCACTTATTTAATGAAAAAAAGTTAACCAACACCAACTGGCACTGTGTGAAAAAGTAATTGCCCCCTTACACTTAATAACTGGTTATGCCACATTTAGCTGCAATGACTGCAACCAAACACTTCCTATAATTCAATATTAGTCTTTCACATCACTGTGGAGAATTTTAACCCACTCTTCCTCGCAGAACTGCTTTAATTCAGTAACATTTGGTAGGTTTTCGAGCATGACCTGCTTCGTTTCAGGTCCTGCCACAGCATCTCTATTGGGTTTAAGTCTGGACTTTGACTAGGCCACCAAAACTTTAATTTTACTTTTTAGCCATTCTGATGTGGACTTGCTTTTGTGTTTTGGATCATTGTCTTACTGCATGGCCCAACTACGCTTCAGCTTCAGCTGACGGAAGGATGACTGGACATTCTCCTTAAGAATTTTCTGGTACAGAGCAGAATTCATGGTTCCTTTAATTATGGTAAGTCATCCAGGTCCTTAGGCAGCAAAGCATCCCACACCATCACACTATCACCACCATGTTTGACTGTTGGTATGGTGTTCTCACTGTGGAATGCTGTGTTTGCTTTCTGAGACATTATGGATCCATGTCATCCAAAAGTTCCACTTTGGACTCATCTGTCCATAGAACATTTTCCCAAAAGGCTTGTGGATCATCCAGGTGCTTCTTGGCAAATGAGAGACGAGCATTTATGTTCTTCTTGGTTAGTAGAGGTTCACTTTGCTACCTACATGAAGCCCATTTTGCCCAGTCTCTTTCTGATTGTAGAGTCGTGAACACTGACCTTAGCTGAGGCAAGAGAAGCCTGCAGTTCTTTGGATGTTGTTTTAGGATCCTTTGAGACTTCCTGAATGATTTTACGCTGCGCCCTTGGAGGTAATTTTGGCGAGCCGCCCTCTCCTGAGGAGATTCACTACTGTTCAAGTGTTCTCCATTTGGAGATTATGGCTCTCACTGTGGTTTGATGAGTCCCAGAGCCTTAGAAATAGCTTTGTAACCCTTTCCAGACTGATAGAGGGCAACACATTTTTTCTGATCTTTCTAGGAACTTCCTTTGATCATGGCATGATGTGCTTGTTGAATCTTTGTGCTGGCAACATGACTCTGATGGTAAGGGTCAAAATAAGTGAGATTTATATTGAGCAGGGCTGGCTGTAATCAAGCCTGGCTGTGTTCGATCAGCTGACTCTAATTATCCCTTTAATTGGGTTGATTTAACTAGGGGGCAATTACTTTTTCACACAGTGCCCATTGGTGTTGGTTAACTTTTTTCATTAAATAAATGAAATAAGTAGAAAAAAAAAGTGTTATTTGTTCACTCAGGTTCCCTTTATCTAATATTATATTTTGTCTAAAGACCTGAAAACATCCAGTGTGACAAATATGCAATAATAGAGAAAATCAGGAAGGGGGCAAATACTTTTTCACGCCACTGTATTTCAGTAGGAGAGATGTGTTCTCTGGACCCAGAGTGTGTGTGTGTGTTGCGACACTTTCAGCACCGCTTTCATAAGCTGTTGTCATTCATCGTGTCAAAGACAATCCACCTCTTGGACTAGTTCAACACCATTTTTGGAGGCTGGAATATCAGGCTTGTGGAGCTCCACATATTCACATGCTATTGTGGATCAAGGCTGCACCATGGATTGGTGACTGTCCAGAAGCGGAGGTGTTGAAATTCATCTTACAGTATGTAACATGTGAGATGCTTGACAAGTACAAGAATCCAACACTCTGGAAGCTGGTACAGAAGTTCCAACAACATTTGTGTGCCAAGTACTGTCACAAAGCTGTGAGAAGTGGTACTCAGTGGTACACAAGGTGCTGCTTTGGGTTTTCTAGAAAGGTGTGTGGAGAGGGTCACATGAATGAAGCTTTTTCAGCAATGCAATATTGCTTGAAGGCAAAATCAACAAAACAGGTGTATAATCTACCCAGGAAGAAGAATGAGGTACATATCAATGACTACAACCCTGTTCTTCTGTTGATGTGGTGGGCAAATGTTGATGTTCAGTTTGTGGCTGACAATTCAATGGTTCTTGTGCGATATGTGACATCATACATCACCAAGCATGAGCAAAGTTGCTTGCAGGAGCTCTGGGAGGAACTGCCTAATACAAACAGATCCATGCCATCATGTTTGTGGTCCTTGGGTTTGAAGACACTGACACACAGAGAGTGTGGTATATATGAAGGCAGTGATAGGCTAACTGGTGTCCATCTGTATTGAAAGTCTGATTGAATACGGTTCCTGAATGTAAACTACAAACAGAATCAGAAGCATGTGCTATACCCCATTCAGCATATAGAAACTTTGGCTTCAAGTACCCCATCTTCAACTCGAATCTTGAAAGACAACTTGATTGATATGTACTACCCACAGCGGCATGAAGCCATGGAGGACCTGTGCCTGTATGAGGTTGTGAAATTGTACGATTATGCTCCTGGGTTTGAGACAAATGTTGAGAAACATATATATCAGGTGCAGAATTTGCAAGGTAGCCTGGTGAAAAGAAGAAAGCCATGGCTGATCGATCACTGCAAACTACATTTGATGACTGATGAAAGGAATGAGCACCACTACTTTGCTCTCTTGTTCCTTTTCAAAACCTTGGAGGGATGACAGCTCCATAAAAGGTAAGTAAGTAAAATTTTATTTATACAAGGTGCCCTTCCATAGCTCAGGGCACCATTACAACATCCCTACACAAAGTACAATGGTATAAACACATTAAAATTCTACAACAAAATTTAGCTTACAGAAGCAACATATAAAATCTTAAGTTCCTTCAAAAGCATTTTAAAATAAATACATCTTAAGGGAGTTTTTAAACCCTTCTATGGTCAGGCTTTCTCATATCCGATGAAGTAGAGAATTTCACATGGTAGGAACCATAAAGGCAAAGGATCTTCCCCCAGACATTTTCAAACATACCCTGGGAATCTCTAGCAATCCCTCATCAGAGGATTGGAATGAATGGGAGGGACGGTAGGGAGTTAGGAGGTTTTGCAGGTGTTGGGGTCCCTGATCATGTAGGGCTTTATAGGTCAGCAATGTAACCTTGAAAGTGATTTGCCACTGTACAGGCAGCCAGTGCAGTCCACACAGTACAGGTGTTATGTGACTGGATCTAGGGGTTCCAGTTAACAGCCTGACTGTTGCGTTCTGCATCAGCTGCATTCGGTGAATATCCACTCCCGGAAGGTCTAGGTAGAAGGCATTTCAGTAGTCAAGATAGGTGATGACAAAGGCATGGACCAAGGTAGAATTATCCTTGGACAGAACCAAGTACTTCACTCTGGTGATATTTCTTAGATGGTAAAAGGCGGATTTGTCTACAGCAGAAATCTGAGCCTTCAGGGTCAGGTCTTCATCAAACACCACCCCAAGGTTTTGCACCTGGCCTGAGGCATTGAGTGGGTTCCTGTCAAGTTGTAGACTGGAAAGCTTTCCTGCCATGACTCAACCATCCTAAGATCTGGGTCCATGACCAATACCTCCATTTTTTCTGGGTTTAGCCTCAGCCAGCTGGAACTCATCCAGTTCTGTATCTCCAGTAGGCAGTTGTTGAACATCGAGACTGTAACAAACTCCTGGTCAGGCACAAATGACATGTACACTTATGAGGAGCACTTCTGTGCAACATATGACACATTCAAAACTGATGTGTGTGCTGGATACATTGAGCGACTGAGCCTGAATAATGAACAGATAGAGAAGGCCAGAGAACAGCTGGAGAAAGATACTCCAGAGGGCTCTCAAGAGAATGCTGAACTTGGCAGAGAGGGGATCTTGAGTGCCCCACTGTCTTTGAATGGCCCAGATGTCTTGATGTCTGAGATTCAAAGTGCAATGTAGCAAGGCTGCCACAGTAATTGTGATCTAGCTGAGCTGGGACCAAAGTTAAACAGTCAGCAGAAAGCTGTGTACTCTGCTGTGACTGATGCAGTGAAACATATCTTGCACCAACAGAAACAGTGTGCTTGCACTGAACATCAACCACTTTTGATGTTCATCAGTGGCTCTGCTGGAACTGGTAAAATATTTTTGACAGGAGCATTGACAGCATGTGTCCTAAAGCATACTAATGATAGTATGTCTGTTACCATCACTACTCCAACTGGGCTTGCAGCACTCAACATTGGTGGTGTCACTCTTCACCATTTGTTCATGCTACCAGTGGAACATGGGAGCAGTGGAAAGTACAGGAAGTTGACATATGATACTGCTGTAAACCTAAGTTGCTTGTTCCGTAAAATGCATCTTCTCATTATTGATGAGATTAGTATGGTGTCAGATGTTATGCTTGCTTGTATTCATCTTCAATTACAAGAAATAATGGACACAGATGATGACATTAAATTCGGAGGTAAGAATGTCGTTGTATTTGGAGACCTTCTGCAGCTTGCCCCAGTGAATGAGGAGGGTGTATTCTCAGGACTGTCTGCTCAGCAAGCTAAAAAACAATTGGTTGTATTGGTGGGATCAATTTGTGGGAGTTGTTTACATATGCAGAACTGACTGAAAATGTGAGACAGAGTGCCGATTCTCAGTTTAAATAACTACTTGATGAAGCTCACATTGGAACACTAACTCCATCAAATTTTTTGTTGCTGAGAACTCGTGTAATCGATCTTGGTGGAGGAGCTATGTCTGCTGCATGTGATGTGTTTAGCAGGATGTATTGGTAGTCTCCCCAAATTGTTTGTTTGATGCCACGACTAAAACAATGTGCTGAATTTAATGGGATTATGCTGCAAAAAGAAGGACAAGAAGTCCTGACTTTGCATTGTGTGGACTCCATCAATGGCATTTGTCTAAGCCGAGACATAGTATTTAAAGTCAATGAACATCTTGCTGAGCTCACGACTGATGTGACATGGACAGCTGGTCTTGAAGCTGTTCTAAGCCTTTGCCAACATGTTCATATGATGTTGTGAAGAAATCTTGATGTTGAACATGGTCTTATCACCGGTGCATGGGACATATTGTTAGCCTTCAGTTCAATGTTCAGAGAACATTTATGGAAGCTTTGACTGTGAAGTTTGACAATGTTGAGCTTGTACCACAGATAGAAAGATGTACTGTCAGGTTCAGTTGATGAAAGATATGTCACCAAGAAACAGTTTCCTGTTTGTGTTGCATATGATGTGTCCATACACAAGAGTCTAGGCCTCAGCCTTGACACAGTAATGGTGGACATAGGATACAATATCTTCAAGAATGGCATGACCTATGTAGCACTGTCACGAGTAAGGAGCCTGTCTGGATTACACATCATGAACATAGCAGCTGATAAGCAGTGCATAATTGAGTACAATCACTTGCATACTCTGTTTCAACCTGAGCTCTCTCTGATTACTTTGCCGGTGTATGCTGAGAGACATGAAATGTCTGTACAATCCTCCAGTGCATGAATGAGGAAACATACTGCCACACATGAGGATGATGTTACCAGAAATGGTGAGTCTGTGACTGACACCACTGCATGTACTATACCATCAGCTAAGAAATCACATCTTGTCAATAGTGTGCCAAAGTTTGGCAACAGTGTTGGTGTCAACTGTCATGCTAACTCTGCGACACAGGCATTTTCCATATGCCACACTTTGTTGAAAAATTACGTGACTCTCAAAACTCAGAGCTGACTGAGGAAATGTCTAGGGTAGTGGCTCAGGTACAAAAACATGATAATAGTGTTATCTCTTTACCTCCTTTACGTACTGCTGTTGGGGGTTATCCTGGTCTTGAGACATTTGCACAGAATAGACAAGATGTGACTGAGTTCATGATGGCAATCATCAATACTCTGAAGGATGATGGCATACCAGTGCAGCAGTACTTTACTGTGGGTTATGTATCAACATGCACTTGCACCTCCTGTAGCCATAGACATGGAGGTTACTGAGGATATGTTGTGGATTTCTTTATATGTTTCACATTCTTCTGGTATCAAGTTCAAACAGTTGTTCAGGCTTACAGAAACTGGGCATCTGTGCAGTATATGCCATACCCAATGTACTCAGTCAATATGAATGAGAAATGGTTCATAGTACCTTCTACTTCTTCTGCAGCAAGAGTTGTTACTCCAATCACAAACTACACTGCAGGTAGAGTTGTGTTTGGTCAGAATGTTTATGATACACAGGCAATCACTTTCCATCATGGAGTGTCTGTGTACTCTGGGCTTTACATTACCTGGCTGAGATATGACACTGGTTGTGTGGAGTTTAATGACTCTTTGTGCACCTTTAAGTAGAGACTACCTCGGAACTTGAAGGATGTGTATGTTCTGGCACTGAGGAATTACAATGAGCTACATTTATGAGAACAGTGGGATGCTTTTTGTGCATTTTACTGAAAGCTTGAAATGCTTAGCAAATGTTGTTATTCATTGTGTGTCTTAAAGTGCTAGTAAGGTAGCAAAACATGGCATAGCTTGCTCCATGGGTCATAGAGGGACAGATCCTGATCAAATGCGTGCATTGACAGTGACATATCTGTGATTCACCAAGACTGCCATGGTCTAAGTGGGCCCCAAAAGTGGTACAGATTGTGCTAGTGAATACTTAATAAGATATGCTCTGTTGCATGTTGCAATGTCATGTGAGTTAAGAACACTGACATTTCTTTGTTTCACAGTGATTGATATGGTCTGACTGGGCCTGGAAAGTGGTGTGCACTGTGAAAGTGAACACTAAATGAGATATGCTGTGTTGCATGTTCAGCTGTTCCATTTCTTTAAAGCACTGACATATCAATGATTCACTATGACTGACATGGTCTAAGTAGGCCCAAAAAGTGATATGGAGTGTGTGTCAGTGGACACTTGCAGTGATATGCTGTGTTCCATGTTGTGATACCTTAAGATTTAACAACACTGACTTATCTGTGTTTTACTGTTAACAACACTGTCTGATTGGGTCCAGAATGTGGCACAGACTATGTGAGCGTGCACTAACTGTTATGTACAGTGTTGTATCTTCGAATGTTGCATGACTTAAAAAACGCTGACATATCTGTGATACAGTGTGATTGACTTGGTCTAAGTGGGCCCAGAAAGCGGCACAGACTGTGTGACTGTTCACATAATATGATATGCTATGTTACTTGTACTACATTGCCATGTTCTCATGACAGCATGTACTAAGTGCTCGACATGCCAGGAGTTCATCGAACAAGTAAAGAACGTCATGACTTTTTTGTGCAAAGTGTCACAATGCATGGTAATGTGTGAAACTGTCACAGTGATGCTTCTTGTTCTAGTTGAACAACAAAGTACATCACTTTCACTTGATGTGTATGTGTCACGAAATGGGGTTTACAAGCTTCTGTTTGCAAACCCTTATGTGCCATGACTACTCAAAGTATTATGTCAAAAACTGTTCATAGCTATTGATTTCATAGGACAATTTATACAGTTGATTTCCTTGTGTAACAGTATGTTTGTGGATTGTGCAGCAATAGAGCATGCTTTAATTTTAGATTAAAAGAAATGACTTTTGTAAAGAGAATGATATTCTGTTATGTGTAAATGATGTAAATGAATGTTTTTAGTGTAAATGTAATTGAAGTCTTAATCTTTTCTTATGGAAATCATTAAAATTGCTAGATATATGTTAGAACATGAGGACTCAATGTGCACATCTGAGATGTGATCATACTTTCAGGATTTAAATGCATGCAATGAAGAAGTTTGCTCACAACATGCTCCTGTATTGTCTTATGCAAGTGACACCATAGAATGATCTGAGGTATTTAAAGTAGTACATAGTGAGATGATATTATAGCCTTGATAGGTGAAGTACTGTGTCATCGCTAATATAATACATGAAATTGTTAAAATTGGGTTATGAAATGCATGGAAGTATTTCTTTCGACTAATTTACACATAATGAGGACTGTCATCAACATACATAAAAAAATCGTGTTACTGTTTATGCATGTTTTTGCATTTAAGTTTGCACATACTACTTTGGTATTGTGAGAAATTGTTCTGTGACAATAACAGTGCTCTGTTGAAAAACCATGATGAATATGATGTCAACTGTTCTAAATATTTTTGAAAGTGAATTAGGATTTGTTCTTTTCTCTAGAAACAGACAGCTCAGCTTCATTTTTTACTATACTTGACAGTTTGAGTTCCTGCTGTTTCATAGCATCATCAACATTTTGAGGTGGAAATTGGACTTTTCCAACCACAGTACCATGGTAAGTTAATTTGCTTCATGCAAACTTTGGTTTGAGATGTCTAAGATTTGCTGGGCTGCCACTGATACAAATGTTTGGCCCATGGTCTTTTTGCTGCTTGTATGACTGTGCCATGCCTAACATGTATATGAAATGTACACATTTTGTGTTGTGCACCAATACTGTGCTATATTGCTGTACATTTTGATGTTCGCTGCATTTAATCATGATGTCAATTGTATCATGGTGGCTTAGGTGGGATGACCCTACTACTTGGGGAAGGGGGCACACAGACAATGCTACATAATATGATGCATATATAGATACTGTCTTTCTAGACTATTGAAGTCCATGGGAAGGCAGTACTTGTGTCAAGAGTGGTCAGTTGAAATGATTACTGAAATCAGGTTGCCTTGCCCGCAGCATATGCTGTTACATGCAAAGTACTACACTCTGTTATCTTCTCTGTTTGGTAGTATGGAGATGTATAAGTCCATAAGGATTGTGCAACACTTTGTCTTTGTGCTAGCCTCATAATACCCTGTTGTGTGTTGTTCATAGAACAGTGATGCCATGGAGTAAACGCTCAATGCTGGCAGTTGTGCCACTGTGATGAAATACTATCATCCTCTTCTGCTTTGTTCATCACCAATTATTATCAACTGAGTGAAGGGTCGATTGTTTCTACTATTGCTTCCCCTTCTCTATAATATTAAAATCTTTTGCAAATACTCAGACATACAGAGACTTACAGAACACTGACACAGTAGTAGATAGTATACTGTACTACCATATTGACATAGTCAGCTTTATGTAAGATGGACTATGAACAGTGTATTCTTGGTATATCAAGAATGAGTACAGTGTCTATTGTGCATGTTTTTTTCACACCTCTCTCCACATATTATTAGTGTCCAAGCTCTATGTTGACACACTTGAGTAGTGGCACCTTAATGATATAGTTAGAGCATAGGTATATGCATTGGTATTGCAGTGATATCATTATAACTGTGCAGTGCACAGTTATGGACATACATGCTTGAGGCATGTTGCTTAGTTGAATACATCTTGCACATAGATGCATAGCATTTTATTGTATTACATTTTACAAGTTTGTATTGTGGTTGTTTTTTTGCTCACTCCAGGAACTCTATTCAATAATAACTAATTGAATTGATTCCCCCCCCAGATAAAAGGGTCTAAACCCAAATGAATTACCTGGTGTTGTGTGTTTTGAGTCATTGCGTAGTAGGTGAGATAGTATTGAACACAAAATGTTTCATGTCTGCCTGTCAATTATAAATTTATTACAATGATGGAGTCAAAAAAGGAGTTATGCAGAAAAACTCAAGTATTTCAAAAAAGAGGTCCTAAGGATGGAAGAGAAAGATAAGGCACATGTCACCGTCTCCAGTGAAAGCCCTCAACCTCCCTACCACCCACTGCCTTTCAATTTCAACCAGCCCCCCTCCCCCACACAAACAGACACAGACATGTTCTCAGGGGAAAAGATATGTTATACAGTTGGTGAGAATGTATGTGTAAGCATTTAATACTGACAGTGTTGCATTGTTGCAGGAGAATCTGCATTGGTAACATGTTTTTTTTCTGTTTTTTTTTCCCTCATTGACTTGGCCTTTAAAAAAAAAAACAGGGAAATTCATTACAGAAAAATGTTGTTAATGCAACAGTTAGGATTCTGACACAGTCACAAAAGAAGGAAAATGCAGTGCTAGGGTTTTCAACCTTAAATCTGCATTTCCGCTCCCCCCCACATATTCACACACATACAACATGCATACAAGCAGGGGACAGCACAATGCAACACAACCAATCACATGCAGCCACCATAAGGTAACAGAAAGAACATACAACTCTGTGAACATACCACAAGAGGCATCCATCTTCAGCGTTCAGCAACTATATCACTTCTGCTGCCATCCCAGTGTCTTGGGGGGGTACACCCACATGCTGCGCAACTAGGTGAAAAGGTGCTAAGAACATCATGTTGAACATTGTAGGTCAAGAATTATTTGGGATGCACAATTATGAATATTTGTTGTAACTTTGCAATATCTGCTCGTAACTTAATGTGTGGTAGTGCAGGGAATGAAGATCTTTGTGTTTCCACAGCTAGATACATATGTGCACCTATTCAGGGATGGGAGGGCAGGATCCAAAGGACCCTAGACTCCAACTATGACAATTTAGGTACTGTTGTTCTGATTGCATGGAGGGATAGGAGTGCAGGGTCTGAAGGACTCTGTCCTCCCACGGTGAAACAAGGACACTATTGTAGTATATCGATGGAAGGATTGGAGCCAGGGTCCAAAGGATCCTGTGCTCCCACTGTGATATATATATATTGTTATACTATTTTGATGGCCTAATGGGAGCATGGAATACAAAGGACCCTACAGTCAACTATGACAAAATAGATACTGCTGTTCTGACTGGATGGAGGGATGAGAGTGCTGGGTCTAAAGGACCTTGTACTTCCACTATAACATAAAGATAGTGTTCTACTGTTTTGATGGAGGGATGGGAACACAGGGTCTGAAGGACACAGTGGTCCCATTGTGACATATAAATACTGTTCCACTATTTTGAAGCAGGGATAGGAGTGCAGGGTCCAAAGGAGCTTGTGCTCCCACCGTGAGATATGGACACTGTTGTTCTAGCTGGTTGGAGGCATGGGAGAACAGGGTTAGAAGGTGCTTGTGTCCCACTGTGAGCTGTGGACACTGTTGGGCTAATTTTGATTGAAGCAGGGGCCAACTGACCCTGTGCTCGTATCATGACATATGGACACTGTTGTCTTATCTGAATAGAGGGATAAGAGTGCAAGGTGCAAAGGACCTTGTACTCCTATGATGACATATGGGTACTGTTGTAGTGTCTGCATGCAACTGCAGAGTGCATGCAGTACTCCATCTGCTATGGTTGTGCAGCATGTGGCTGTACCCCCCCAAGACACTGGGATGGCAGCAGAAGTGATACAGTGGCTGAACCATGATGATGGATGCCTCTTGTGGCATGTTCACAGAGTTGTATGTTCTTTCTCTTATCTTATGGTGTCTGTTTGTGATTAGTTGTGTTGCCTTGTGCCGTCCCCTGATTGTATGTGTGTTGCATGTGTGTGGGTGTTTGGGGGGGATGTAGAGTTAGGGTTGAAAACCCTAACACCACATTTCCCTTCTTTTGTTACTGTGGCAGAACCCTAACTGTTATATTAATGACATTTTTTGTAATGACTATATATATATATATATATATATATATATATATATATTTGTTTACTTAATTCTTATTCAACTTAATAGCAATACACCACCCTCACAATCCCAATAAGCACAGTGCACTTCCACCAATCACTGTATTAAAAAATTAGCTGCTAACCAATGGCAGACCAGTCATCCACCATTTGCATTGAGTGAGCTATGGGCATTTGATACACATTTTACTGACTGATTACTGAAGAATATCTTGACCTGAGAGAATTTAAGTAGAGGTTTTGATCTTTTTAGTATTTTGTAAACATAACTGTATAGTCCAAATTATATTATAATACATTGCTGATTGTGTATTGATTTCCATACTCTACAAAAATATATTTTAACACAGTCAAAGTTAAGAGAAAAAAGTGTTTGCACTATTATACTAGTGTTCATAGTGTTTTAGTGATGGAAATAGATGTGTGCCCATAATTATCATCCCCTTACTTTCTCAGTGACAAGATGTGAATATTCCTTGTACCATCCATTTACTTATCTTACAGTAGTTTTAAAACCTAAGGGAGTTTCTTGTCCTACTATGGCCCCCATATTCAAAGTGTAGCACCTGCTCTGGGTGGTTCCATATTCATAGGCCGCTGCAGTGCTGTCCAAATCTGGCAGTGGCAAAGTGCAACCCATACTTTTGCATCTATGCAAATGAGGGGTCTCACATGCACATGGTTTGCCACAGTGTTAAATAGCATTCAGAGCAGCACTGTCTACCACTGCTGAAAACCACATTGTATCTTGGCACTAAGCCCATGCCCCTAACCTTCAATGATAGGGTGACCAGCCTGCAGTCACCTGCCCTTGTGCCAAATAGTCCCCCAACCCTTGCTCACCCACCTGGCATTATATAGGTACAACCATGGTGGTTTAGTGGTCTCCCTACCCCTTGATCACTCATCCTGTGTGTATAATATATAGCCCTGGTAGTCTAGTGGTCCTTCCATCCCTAATAACCCATCCTGTGTGTATAACATATAGTCAAGGTGGCTTAGTGATCCCCTGCCCAAATCTCCCTTTCTGCCTTAGCATGCCTGCTGGTTTGCTGGTCCTCCATCCCCTAACCACCTTTACTGCCCAACAAATGTATATCACTGCTGGTTTAGTGGGCCTCCCATAACTCAGTCATGCTTCCTGCAATTTAAATGTATATCCATGGTAGTCTAGTGGCCCCATCACCCAATTGATTGCCAACCCCCAACAACTGAAGACCCCACCCTGCACCCTCTCACCCTATCACCACTCACTGTCACTAATGTTGCAGACTGTTGGCCAGCACAGCCCTCCCCTCACTTTCTCTGCTGGCCATCATCTGACAGTCATGGAGAATGATGATGTACATGATCATGCCCCATGACTGTCAGAAGGTGGCTGGCTGAGAAGGTGAGCAGAGGGTACTCAGTGGTGTGCAGGTGGTGAGTTGGCAATTGTTTGGGGTGGTGGGGAACCAATAAACCACCAGAGATATGTATTTAAAAGGTGGGAGGAATTGGGGGAGACCACTAATCCACCAGGGATATACATTTAAAAGGAAGGAACTGTAATCAGGTAGTGGGGGCGGACTACTAAACTAGCAGGGATATACATTTAAAAAGCAGAAAGTGTGCTTGGAGTGGAGAGACCACTAAACCACCTTGGATATTGATTTAAAAGGAGGAAGGCTGATTGAGGTGGGGGAACCACTGCACCACCAGTGCTATATATGAGACATACAGGATGGGTGATCATTGAAGGGACCACTAAAGCAGCAGGGCTATTTATTATGCATACTGTATAGATGATTGGGGGTCCTCATGACTACCAGAGCTATATTGTTTACCCACAGGATGGGTGTTTGGGATTGGAGGATCACTAAAGATCATCAGGACTGTATAGTACATGCATGGGATGGTTGATTGAAAAGTGGGGTGACCACTAGTGTACCAGGGCTATATATTTTACACAGGGGTTGGATGATTGGGATGGGGGACAATTATACTACCTGGGCAGTATTGTATGCACATGGGATGGCTGTTTGAGTGGTGTAGGGGCCACTAAACTACAAGGGCATGTTCACTGCAATAGAGGTAGGTGCCCTCTGCACCCATGCAAATGAACTCATAATGGTCATGCAGATGGCCCCTTAATGCCTTGCATGCCCAATTAGCTTATTTGCATGCTAGGGCTCAATATGTCCCAGAGGAGACCTGACACGCTCAAGTTTCCAGTAGAGTTATCTCCCATGGTCCATATGCAGCCTTGGTCTATAGTATTTTGGCATAGAGTGGATCCACCTAGTACTGTGTGGTCATATCCTGATATTCAGTCAGTTAGTGCCACTCTGTCAGTGAGCACTAACCAGCTGAATATCATTCAGATTCAGCTGTGCACTATCACAAGTACATTGAAACAGGCTGCACTGTCATTGTGCCAGACTCTGAATACGGGGCCCTTCAAGTTCTGGTAGATTATTCTATAGATTCACAATTCATTGGCTATAGTAAAGATTCCTTTTATTTGTTTTGAATAATTGTCCTCTTAACTGCCTATTATGTCCTGTTGTACTGTTCATTCCTTGTGTCAGACATGTTTCTATATCACACATTATAGTCTGAATTCAGTAATTTATTTAACATGACTACATATTCCCTCAGATATTTTTCCTTCAAGTATACCATACCTAGTGAACTAAATCTTCATATGTTTGATTATCCAACCCTCTTATGATTGTTATAGACCTGTTCTGCATCCAGTCAGTTCTATTTTTCCTCTGATCAAATGCAGTTTCCAGAAGGGAGAACAGTAATCCGGATGTGAATGTGCAAATTATTTCTAAGGTGGGAAAATATTTCTATCTCTTGCTATATAGTGTCTTTTAATTAGGGATAGAACATGGTTTTCACTTCTTGCAACTACGTTGCAGTGATTGCTCATTTTCAAATCTTTTGTTATTATTATTCCTAGGTCTTTCTCTGTTTCTGAACTTCCTATAACTGTTTTGTGAGTGAGTGAGTGAGTGAGTGAGTGAGTGAGTTACTGGCAGAAGGATTGTTTTCTTACTGTCTGCATTGAGAGTTGGAGCAAAACAAAATGGTTGTCCTGCTCATGTTTGCAAGGTGGGACGGTGCCAGTTAAAGCAGAGCCAAAACTCATGAATATTGAACAATCATAATACTTACTAATTTGGGAACCTGTACTTGGAGAGTACGTGCTGAAGTACTGACAGTGCCTGGAGAGTAAATGCCAAAGAGGAGAGAAGTTAGTAGAGAGACTTGAGCAAGGAGTGAGGAATGAGGTGGAAGCTGCAAGCTACATTTGTTCTGGTGGTCTGATGTTTGCCTTGTAAACTGGTGTGGAGCCAAGATCTTTGCTGGTGGCTGGAGCTTCCATGGGAAAAAATTGTATTGACCAGTTTCTCAATCAAAGGTGGACTTGCATGTCAGGGGGGAAACAAAGAGAACTTAGAAGAAAGCGAGATGGACAAAGAGTGAGAAATCTGGCATAGTGCAAGGAAGCAAGGGAACACTTCGGGAGAGATTCTTTTATGTATATTGGATGCTTTGTATTTTTGTGTTTTGCTGGTCCACAAACTTCAACCTCTAGGGAACTTTGGCATCAAGGTTTTTAAAAGTAGTTTTGATTATGTGAGTTGTGGACTATTTAGAAATGTGTACTTTTTTCACACTCTTTGCACACTGATATATTAGGGGAGAGTGAATCGCTTCTTGAATCTTATTCAGCATTGTGTTTATGTCTCAGAGCACTTTGCAAGAAAGGGGAAAAGAAAAAGAAAATTTACTTTTATAGTTAGACATTTAATTAAATGTCATAATTTTTTGTGAGGCTTTTCCGGAATTGATCTGTGATGTAACTAAGGTCTCTGCTATTATTATTGGTGGCTTTTACATTTTGTGGGCATTTGAGTTAGCTGATCATCTACTGAGATATAAAATGGCACATTTTGTTGTGTAAACAGCCATTTAATCACTACCACTTTGAAAGTTCAGCTCACTTGAGCAGAGTAACTTTGCCCTAACCAAGACTTTGTTAAGAGCCTCTTCTCCAAGCCAGTTTTACTGGAAGTGTTTTTTTACTTTTTGTCCTGCATTTACAAAGTAGTACTGGTAGTATCATGCAACCTTTTTTGAAGGTTTGAGTCAGCAATGATAGTGTGCCTAAAATTTACCTAAAAACTGACTTTCACTTTGAATTTTCAGATATTGTATTTATAGAAAAAATGCACGTGTTGCAAAAGGTTAAAGAGGTTGAAAAGTGATCTGTCATTGAAGTAAGTGTCAAGTTTGTTTACAGTAGCCATCTTGCAATACTCCTGTAGGAGGTCTAGACAGTTTTATGCAAATTGTCGCAAACTGCAGCTCAAGAACATTTATAGGAATATTTAAAAATAGATGGATCCTGCAAATACTGTGGATATCTCACAGAGTATAGCCTTTTTACAAACAACTTACTCTTTTTCCTTTTTATTACAAACTGTTTTAGGACCCCTACAGCTTTTCTTGCATTGACTATCTTTCCAAGGTGTCAGGAACCCTCAAGACATATTTCAAGGTTCTTAATTGAAACCATCTGTTGCTTCCTCAAAAATCAAGATTCAAGCAAGAAATGTGACAGACTGTTTATAACAAGGTGATATTGACCTTAAAAAGTGACTGTGACGAAAGAGTTCAAAGGGAACACATTATTTGTTCTGTTTCAGATTGTATCTGTTTAAAATGAATTCTGAATATACAATTTGTGTAAAGAGTACTGTCACACATTGTGGACTTGCAGTTTTGCCTGCACCTGATGTTACCAACTGATTTGTCTTTTTTGGCAGGTTGAAGCTGATATTGTGTTTTCTCCTGTTATAAGATTTAATTAATTAGTGCTTTCGGGCAGTTTCCTCAGTCAGTTTTTTTTTTTTAACATAGTAAATGTTATTAAAGGATTTTCATTTGCATACAGACATGCAATACATACATAACAGGAAAGAAAAATACAATAAATGAAAAAAACATTATGTTTGTGGTTGCATGGTTCCCCTACATCAGGCAGGGAAACCATTTAAGATGTGCTTAAGTAGTGGATTCCTCTATGACACATGGTGACTGGCTAAGGCAATCAGTGCATATATGTAGGACCTCTTTATGTGGTTTGGATTATGGGAGAGTGATCCTTTGGTATTTCCCATTATTTAAGGTTTTGTTTGGAGGGATTTGTTAGACACTCAGCTCCCCCTTCTTACCCAAGTAACAGAATGGCTTCTAGTGTGCTCCACCATGATTTAAATTGTTGAAGTCTGTTGGCTATCTAACCAATTGTTTTTTTCTGTCTTTAGCACCTCTAGTATGACATTGTGCCATTCTGGATAAGATGGCTCTGTTCAATCCATCCAATGTTTCAGTATTACTTTCTTTGCCATGGCAGCTATTAATGAGATGTGGTATTTCCTAATGCCTACAGCCTGGTCTAAGTTAAGGCCCAGTAGACAGATTTGGGGTGTGAATGCAGAATCTAGTCCTGGAATGGAGTGCAGGTGGGTTCTGATGGCATACCATAGGGGTTTTGCTTTGGAGCAGTCCCAGAGTATATGTTTGAGTGTCCCTTGACTTTGTTTGCATCTCATGCATGTTGATGTGGGAAGGTGTCCAATTTTGTGTAGTTTGAATGGTGTGTAGTATAGGTTGTGTGTTATCCTGTACTTTATGAGATGTAGGCAATCAAATCTTATGTATTTCTAAGTGCTTTTTCCAAATGGTGGCATGGGTAGCATTGCTTTTTAGTTCTGGGTATATTTCTGCCCAGTAAGAGCATAGATCTTGATCCTGTTTTGTTGTGTTATTGAGTAGGTATTTGTAGATTAGAGATGTGGGATGTTTTTACTTGCTCAGGATCTGGAGTTCCTCCCGTGGGGTGGGATCCTCCAGATGCCAGGGTCTGGGTCTGAGCATGTGTATAATTGAATGTCTCATTTGTAGAAAGACGAAGGTGGGTATTGTTGAAGTAGGAAATGTCTGCGAGTAGTTTTGGAAGGATATGAAGGAGTTGTCCTGGACAAAATGGTCCAGATGTGTGTTGGTAGGGATGTTACTGTTCCTTGGCGGTGGGTATGTTTTGAATTTTAAAGTTTGGGTTGTCCAATATCAGTTGACCTGCTGACAAGTGGGGTTTCATTATCAGTATTTGGTGAAGTCGCTTGCTAATAAGTTGCAAAGTGCCTATTGGGGTGGATCTTAGAATGGTTGGAAGTTTAGAGTGTGATATATGCATTATTGCCCTTATATTAATTTGTGCTTGTTTACATAGGTCCTTCTCAATTTGCTGCCATTGTGGTACGTATGTCTGGGTTGGTGTTGCGGTGTTCTCCATCTTCCACCATAAGAATTTTGTTGCATTTAGGTCTAGATAGTATAAGAACAAGTCAGGCAGCTGCAGTCCTCCTTTTAATTTGTGTGGTGTAAGTTTGTGATAAGCCCTATGTGGTTTACTGTTTCCCCATAGGAAGGTTGTCATTATGGTTTTAAGTTTGTTGAACCATTGTAGTTGTAGATGAACATTGGTCATGCCCAGAAGGTAGAGTAGCCTCAGTAGAAAATTCATTTTAATGATGTTTATTCTAGCCAAGAGTGTTAGTGGTAAGGCTGACCATCTATTTAACTCTTGAGAGATAGTGGTGATTAGTGCATTCAGATTTAAAGAAAGAGATTGCTTGTTACTGGTGGATACCCGTATGCCAAGATAATGGAGGGTGTTTGGGGCCCACGTGCCTCCCCATTGAGTAGCTTCTTGTTTTGAGATAAACTTGTTAAAAGGCATTATGCACGTCTTGTCTACATTGAGTTTATAACCTAATAATTGGTTGAATTACTGCACTAGTGTGAAAGTTAGTTTTAGTTTAGTTTAGTTTAGTTTTTTTTTTGTTGACCGGGTAAGTGCACTAGACAAATCCTGCCTATTTTTAGGCACGACCCGGGGGAGGGGGATACAGATAAATGCCGACTGACGAACCAGATTAAGCTGTTGGTGGTACTTTTAGTGAATGAGGGAAATTTGGCCAGGACACTGGGGTAATTCCCTTACTCTTTTCGATAAGTACCATGGGATCTTTAACATCCACCTGAACTACCACCAATCCAGGCAGATGGGACCTTGGTTTAACGTCTCATCCGAAAGAAGGAAAGTAACAGGGGTGGACCGCTCAGGATTCTCTAGATGCAAAAGGATGTCATCTGCATAAGTAGATAGTTTGTAACTGTGGTCTCCCACACAAATCCCCCTGTATATCCTTGTCTGCTAGTATTCTTCTTGTCAGAGGCTCTAGGTACATGTTAAACAGGTATGAGGACAATAGGCATCCCTGCCTGGTTTCCTTGTGAAGGGTGAATGTTGCAGAGTTGACCCCATTGCATCTGATGAAGGCTGACGGGTGAGAGTATAGAAGTTTAATCCAATCTATGAAGACTTTAAGGAAGCTGAAATGCTGGAGGGTGTGAAAAAAGAAATTCCAGCTGACTGTCAAAGGCTTTTTCAGCATCTAGTGATTATAGGACTGCTGAGTGGTTTGCTGCCTTAGACATTTCTTTTAGGTGTGTGAGCTTGTGTGTATGGTCTGTGGACAGTCATCCCTGCATGAATCCTACCTGTTGAGGGCCAATTAATGTGTCCCAAATATTGTGTATACATGCCACCAGTATCTTGGCCAGTATTTTGACATCTGTGTTGAGGAGTGAGATAGGCCGTTAGCAAGCAGGATTGACAAGATCTTTGTCTGATTTAGGGAGTTGTGTAATAACTTCTGTTTGTAAGGAAGGGTCCAGTGTCTGTTTAGTGTGTGCTTCATTGAAGAATGTGGTGATAGGATCTGCTAATTTTTGCTTTATTCTCTTGTAGAGGTTGGTGGGTAGTCCATCTGGGCCTGGGGCTTTGTCTAATTTTAGGTCAACTATTGCTCTGTCTACTTCCTGTGAGGTTACATTGGCTTCTAGGAGTTTTGATCTTTCGTTGGGGAGTTTGGACAGGTTTGCTTTGTTTAGAAAGTTTTGGGTAAGTGTGTCTTGTGCTGTTTGTTCCTCTATGTATAAGTCTTGGTAGTATTGTGCAAATATATCTGCTCTGTCCCTTGGTTTGGTGACTAATTTGGATGTGTTGGAATGTCAAATGCCTTTTATATTTTTAAAAGTTTCATGTTGTTTTAGTTGGAGGGCTAGTAGTTTCCCTGCCTTTTCCCCCTGATCAAAATACCACATTCTGGCTTTTAATAGCATGAACTCTGTTTGCTCTTGCAGTAGATGTTTGTATTGTGCCCTGAGGGTATTTATTTGTGTCCATTCTTGGTTTGTTAATGCTTTTGATATTGTTTTTTTTTTCCTTTTGTTTGTATGAGACTTAGTAGTCTGGCAGCCTCTTGGTCCCTCTTTCTTTTTTGGTGCTCTCTATTTGTATTAATTCACCCAGTATTTTACATTTGTATACCACCCAGACGTTTATATAATCACCTACTGAGTTTGTGTTTTCATTAAAGAAGTGCTCTGTGCTTGTCCTGATTATATCTAGCATGTTTTGCTCTTTCATCAGGTTGTTGTTCATTCTCCAGATTCTGTCTCTGTCGGATGAGTGTAGTAGAATGAGAGAGATTGTGACTGGTCGGATACTACTCTAGGTTGGATTTCACAATAAGATATGTTTTGAAATAATGTTGGCAAAACCATAAAGTAGTCTAATCTGGAGGATGTGCCATGGATTGGGGAGGTGAAAGTGTAGCTTCTCTCTCCTGAGTGTAGGACTCTCCAGTGCTCAATGAGTCCTAGTGAGTCTTGTAGTTCTCTTATGGCTCATTGGTTCAGTGATAATCCACTTCTATGGGTTGTCCAGCTGTCCTGAGCTGAGTCCAGAACAGCATTCCAGTTCCCTGCTAGGATCAGAGGTAGGCGGCTATGTTTCGCTAGTGAGGTAAAGATGTGTGATTCTTCTTTATTGGGACTGTATATTGATGCTATTGTCATTTCAGTTCTGTCTATTGTGCCTGATTTTGAGATGAAACAGCCTTCTGGGTCTGTGTGCTGATCTATCACATTGAAGGGTGTCTTCTGGTTAATTAGAATTGCAGCACCCCCTCTTTTGTTATCTGCACCAGCAGCATAGACCTGTCCCAACCAGTTTCTTCGCCATCTTTGGGTCTGTGATGGTGTAGTGTGTGATTCTTGCAGGAAGACTATATTGTTTTTTTGTTTTTTTTGAGGTGGCATATAATTTGGAGACTCTTCTCTTGGGTTTGCCCTCCTTTTATGTTCCAGGTGGTTACGTTAAGTCCTGTATTAGCCATTTGGGGCCGTGACAGGTTTGTGTCCGAAGCACAGTGTGTTTTGTCTGTTGAGTGCCATTATTTTTGTACCACACATGTTGTTTTTAGTGTTTTGGGCCTTTGGGTTTACCAGAGTCAATCTGCTACTGATCTCAGTCATTTGAGTCCTGTGGGGTGTCGAGCTGAGGTCTGTGAATGTTGCCTGTAACCATATGCCAATGGGATAAATGATATAACACCAAATACATATACATTCTACTATGATCTATCATACATAACAACTAGTAAAATGACAGTTCTAATGCTAATGCTAACAAATAGTGAGCTAGTCTCATATCGGTGGGACTCACAGCCACCCGCTACCCAGCCTTTGCAGTGCCGGGACGTCTCCAGGCATGGGCAAGTCCCTACAATCTCTGGTCCATAACTGGCTCTCATGAGGGTGTTTCCTGGCCCCCTGAGCTTGTGTTTCACGGTCTTGTTATTGCTTTACCAATAGAGTAGCCATGTGGATTAGGCTTCTGACCATTGAGTTTCTTGTCTTGTGGTGACCCTCCCTTCTTCCTCTTGTTTCTGTGTCCCCCCCCCTTTTGCACCTTCTCATGCTGATATTCATCTGGGGTATGCAGAGTCTAGAGCACTTGGTTAAATGTTGCATTTCATGAGATCACACTCTTGTTCTCTTGTCATTTTCTTAGTGTATGTTTCACATGATTCCCCCCTTTTCCTAGCATATCTGTTGTCTCCCTTTTGTTTTCTACTATTACGCTAGTCTGTTGTTGACTCCTCCATGTCTGTGGTATGTGTTGTTGGTTTGCCTGTGGTTATGCTTAGGACCCTGTGGCTGAGGTAGTTTTCCTGACCTGCTGCAATCTTCTTGTGTCCTGCTAGGTGCGCGCATCACAGTGCTCATTTCTAATTCATGTTCTGGATGTCAAGGCAGTAATGTCTTTTCTGAATCCCCTCAGTAGCTATATGACATGTCTGGTCTTAGGGTGCCCTCCCCCACTGCAACTTGATAGAACTGTTTTTGGTTTCCCTTGGGGTTGTGAAATTTGTTGTTGGTTTGTGATTCCACTTGTGGCTCCCCCATATTGTGTTTTGAGAATGGATTATTCCCGATTCCCTAATCTGTTATCTTCCTTGCCTAGTTTTGTATGCTGTGTGTTATTTTTGTCCCTTGTGTTCACTCCTATGCGCTGTTCACCCCCAGTCACTGCCCTCCCCTTCTCCATTATTTACTCCACTCTCCCTTGCTTGGCCTAATGGTATAGTTGAGTTGGGTTGGTCTGATTCAGTATGAGTCTTGCTCCCTTAATTGGGGCACTGAACTCTAATCTGTGTGATTCACCTTCTGCCCTCCCTCTTTCTTATGAGAGTTCCATCAAATTTCTTCCTCACCATGTATGTTCTGGTAGTAGTGTATGTCCCTGTTTGCTTCTTTCTTCCACCTCCATTCAGTTTTCTTTTGTGGACAGCCTTTTTGGTGTCCCTCCTTATCTCATCTTTCTGTCTATGTGAGCAGCATCCAGGAATCATATCTTCACTTGTGAGCCTTGACCATTGTCTATAATTTGGCAATTGGCATGGCTTTCCCAATAGTATCCCATTAAAATAGTCTTCTGTTCTTGGTCACAGTACAAGCATTGTGTATTTTAAGGGTAGAAAGTTAGCAAAAAGATTTGTGCCAGAACTGCACAACTACATGCCCTGCATTGTGATGAAGTTGGATTTCTGATAGGTGCTTTTGTTAGGGGGATGTTTAACTTAAGTGAGTTTATATACAAGGGGGTAGGAACACTATTTAAGCATGTTCCAAAATTTATTTTAGAGGCACTCATTGCCATGTTGCTATGTGCATCAGCACAGAACAGACTCGGATATCAGTTGAAGCCTACCTGCTTATGTTAGTGGTCTTGTGGTGCAGACAGCCCTTGGGTGCATACTGGAGTCAGCAGCACCCAGCACACAGGACCTTAGATATCATTCGAGGGACTGCCGTTTCCATCCTGAAGCAGTGTGCTTTAATATGAGATGGGTCCTCATAGCAGGCGTATTTCAGGCTATATTGTTGTATTCTTTTATGAGGGCTGTCATTCGAGTGACCCCGGCCTCAATAGCTATACAGCTTTAGTCCAAAGTTGCTGTCTTCTACTAATTTGACACCTATGTCCAAGGCTGCAAGTGGTGGTCTGTTGAATGGGTGTTAAAGGTGAGCTGCACATTCAGTAGCAAGCTGCTTGCACAGTGGGGGTTAGGGTGTGACTGGGGTTATAATGGCTAGATGCTGGCTAGAACCTGTTATAGGGTTAACAACAGCATACAGAAGATGCTGCCGTGGAACCTACCACTGTCTGTGTCATGTGGGATTCCACTGCAGTACATAAGCTTTACATTTCATGGTTGTTTAGACTAGGGTCCCTCCCCCATCGATTCTCAGCTCAAACATTCTATTGCTGCCTGACATATTGTTTGCACCTTCACAGATTAACTCAGGGATATGTAAATCAACATTTTAACATTATTACCTTAGCATGCATATTCATATCTGAAATGGTTAATATGAGTTTGTGATATTGCGATTGGTTGCCTTCTCTGGTCGCACCCTGCTTCAGTCCTGATTTTCCCTTTTGCACACGGCATTCAGAACTGTGCTTCCTACTTGATTTGCCTCTGTTCTTGGGCACAGTGTCTCTCTTTACAGCCAGTCTGTGAATGTGTTGGAGGAGCTCTCATCTGTTCCATCTCTACCCACCTCCAGTATCATCCTTGCCCATCAGGAAGCTGTCTGTTAGTCTGCTGCTGCTGTTTATATAAGTATATAGAGGGTTGCCCCTGTAAAAGGGCAGACCCAATTGTCACAAGGCCCCTTTCCAATAAGAGTGGGAAGCTCAGGGATCTGGGGAGAAGGGTGGTTGGGGTGGGGAGAGAACCAAGAAAGGTCATGAGGTCACAGAAGGGGAGGACCTGATGAGATCATGAAAAGGGCGGGGAAAGGGGAGGGGTGGGAATAGTGAGGTGGCAGCAGGAGAGTTGCCCAGAGGAGCCAGGAGGAGGCACAAAAGGGCCACTTGTAAGGGGCTGCATGACAGAGGGAGCTGACAAAATTGCTCTAAGAGTTTTTTGCTCTTGGAAGCACATGAGTCTGGTGGAATTTTGAGCCATTGGGCATTCACAATAGTCAGGGATTTGGAGTTAAAAAAACAGAAAAGATAAGAAATAGATAAGGTAATAATAGCAATTACGACAATAGAGCTGGAGATCTGAGCTGAAAGGAACAAAAGAAGGCTGAAAGAAATCGGTGGCAGTGCAGTGAGTAACCCAGTTTTATACACAGAACAAGGTAAGCAGCAATCTGTTTCGTGGTAGAATGATGTAACAGCTTGGACATTGTTTTGAGTGGTGCTGGAGCAGTTTTTGGGATGCAGAGGGTAATGGCTGGTGAAAGAAAATGGTGTGCAGGCAATGATTTCTCTGGGGGAGATGCTATTTGTTTGTAAAGCAACGGGGTGCCTCTGAACAGCTTGAGGCAGGGAAAGAAATGCTGAGAAACAGCAGTGGTGGCAACCATGAGTGCAGGGCGAGTACTGCGAATATCAATGGGAGAAGGGGGATTACGGGCATTGCTCCAAGAGAAGCAGCAGAGAGGAAGGGGTGAGAAATGCCGTGGTGGTCTGCATTTCACAGGGAATGCTGTACGAAGCAAGGAAAAGCCACGAGTCAGAAGGGGTGATTGGAAGCTGGGCCTACTGCGTGGGATGGCATCTGACATCATTGCCACATGGTATAGGGCCTGGAGGGGGCGACGGACACAGAAGCAAGCAGTTTGGGTGGTAGTAGAGTTGGCTACCAATGTTCACTGGGGGGACAAGGGTGAGTTTTGGAAAACGAGCACTGGATTGGAGGAAATGATGGGCAAGGGTAGAAGCGGAAGCTTTGTGTGGGGTTATGATAGCTGTTGGACACACGGAATATGGAGGGGGTTAACAAGATGGGAGATATAGAGGGCAAGCCTGGAAGGTTTTTTTTTTTGCACGGAAGCCCTGGCTGGTGTCTAACCACAGAAGGGGGAATCATGACGGAGCCTAGGCCTACCATGTGAGATGGTGTCTGCTGTCATCGTCACATATTGCAGGACCTCAGGGCAGAGCATTTAAAAAAGGGGGGCAGACAGTGAACAAGAGGTTGCCAGGCCCAGCAGAAAAGTAGAAACAAGAAAGAAGGTCTTTTTTAAGGGAAAAGCAAGGTGGATCACTGGCATGATGGCTAGAGTGGGGCAATGTGAGCCGGGAAGGAGTTTTGTGGGTCAGATGAGGAGAATGACTGGGGTCTGTGGGGGACGCTTGTGGACAGCAGTGCCATGTGGAGCAGAAAGGCAAGGGGCAGAGTGAGGCAGAAGGATGTCATAGTTCCCTGTGGAAGGCCAGGGGGGTGACACGGCATGGCATGGCATCTGACGTCATCGCCACGTGGAGCTAGGCCTATCATAAGAGGCAGCAGAAGACCAACAGAAGGGTATGGTACTCATGAAGAAGGGGAAAACAGTTGCAGGGTTATAGCGCACAGGACCGAGGCCGAGGGAGAAGGCCAACAGACAGACTGTAAAGGGATATAGGGCCCAGAGTAAAGGCAGGAGGGGGAGTATTTTTGAGGGGCTGAAGGAAGAGCGACAAGACGGAAATGCACGCAGAACAAGTCCATAGGTCAGGAGACCCACACTGTTGGTATATCTTTGTCTCCTCAGCAGGACGCCTGCCGCTCAAGGTCGGGTGGAGGGTTACCAAGGAGGGGATGAGGAAGGGGGGATGCAAGAACAGAGATCATGGCAGATGAGGGAGCCGGGCCTCGACAGCCAGGGCTGACTTTAATGTTGTCAATTCTTTTAGCAGGTACAACAGAAGGATGGCACCAAAGAGAGTCAAGCCCAACAAAAAAGGAATGCTACCGGGCAGTGATGGACCTGATCAAGAAAGCAAACTGTTTACTGGAGGTGGCAGAACTGGACGGGGTGAGAAAGGGACTAAGTGGAAAGGGAAGTTGGGAAAGGAGCAGGAGGGAGGAAGAGGGTGCCCAAAAGTTAGGCAGTGCCTGAGCCTAGGATCAGGATACCGGTGCCAGCACCGATGCTGGTGGCCCCTCTGGTTCCACCTCCTGAGGAACTGACCCCCCAACCAAACCCAGAGCCAATACCGTCACCAGTTCTGGAGCCGCTCACACCCATGGTGCCACTGCTTCCACAAGTACTGGTGCTGCCACCACAGACACTGATGCCAGTACCAGGCCCAACAGGAGTGCCCCAGCCAGGGCCGGGCACACTACAGTCAGGCATATCAGGTAATAAAGTGGTGACACTGGAAAACAGTGTCAAGGAATATGTGCAACAGATGCTAAAAGGTATGGGAGAGAATGGTGTGGGGCTGTTAGAGAAGGCATTAGGTGAAATCAAAAGGGCAGGGACAGAGACGGGGACAGGGCATGCCAGCCAGGGCTTCCACAGGGGTCCGGGAGATCGGGACCAAGGGGTCCGGATGGTGGACCATGTCCCCACAGCCATGAAAGAGAAGATTTGGAAGGGAGAGTATTTTGACCTCTTCACAGTGGCAAATGTGAACGCAAAGGAGAAGTATGAGGAGAAAGATAGCTTCGAGAAGAAGGACATGGCAGCAGCAGTAGTTTTATTGGGAAAAGGGGAGGAAGCCAAAATGGGGAAGGGTAAGACTTGGGTCAATTGGTCCACTGGGTTGACCTATTTTATGGCAATAGTCATTGAAAAGCGGCCGGGACTAGCCACCCCGCTCCTCACATATTCCCTCATTATTAAGAATGCTTACAAGAAGGGGGGGGGGGCACAGCTGGCTGAAGTATGATGAGAAATTTAGGAAAAGAATGGCCCACTTTGGGGATGTAAAATGGGATGCCAGACAGATAGACCTCTGGCTTGAAATATACACCGGACCAATGGAGAAGGAGACGGAAGGAGACAGGCATGGGGGGACAGGAGCGAAGGCCTGCTGGGGATACAATAGAGCTTTCTGCTCCTTGTCAAAATGCCGATCCGGCACATCTGTTCGAAGTGCAGGAGACATCACCCAGTTTCCAAGTGCAGGTGCAGTTGGGAAAAAGGTACCGGCAGTCAAGAAAGCTCATACCAGCAACCCTTTCGGGCCAGCCCCGGCTCCTTTCGGAGGCAGCAGTGGGGAAGGGGCAGCAGGGGGAGGGCGGTGGGAAGGGGCACAACTATCAAACCTGACAACAGGACCATTAAGGGAACCATGATAGAGGAGGTAAGGCTGGCCCGGACACCCATAAACGCGGAGGCAGTAGAAAGGTAGGTGGGGGGGTTACCCGGACAGGGAGGCAGCCAGAAAATTATGTGTAGGTTTTAGGAAAGGTTTTAGTTTGCAGTTCCAGGGAGTAAGGAAAGTGATGCAGGCAAGAACCTCAAATCCATATGGGGTAAGTAGGCCACATTGGAGCAGAAAATTCGAAAGGAAGTGGCAGCAGGGAGGGTGGAAGGAACCTTCGCCGCCCCTCCACTGCCTAATCTAAAGATCTCCCTGCTATGTTTAGTGCGCAGAAAACAGCTGGCAGAGTACCGGGTGATACATCACCTATCCTACCCAGAAGGTGACTCAGTCAATGACGCCATAGGCGAGGAGGATAGTAAGGTCATATATGCCACACTAGAGGACACGGTGTGACTCATCAGGGCCAAGTAGAAAACATGGTTGGCAAAAACAGACAGTCAGCATTTTCAAGCTACTGCCGGTTAGGCCAGCAGATTGGGATTTGTTAGGATTCCAGGTAGGGGGCAGTATTATTTTGACAAGGCCATGCCGATGGGATGCTACATAGCGTGCATCACTTTTGAGGTGTTCAGTACCTGATTGCAGTGGGTGTTTCAGATGCGGTATGGCCACCAGGCAGTAGCGCACTATTTAGATGATTTCTTATTTATTGGAGAAGGGGAAAAGGAGACTGAAGCCATGCTGCAGGACTTCAAAGGGCTATGCCAAGAATTGGGGGAGCTCCTGGTGGAGGATAAGACAGAAGGGCCCAACCAAACAATAGAGTTTATAGGGCTAGAGCTGGACATGATGCAGGAACTTTTCTGTTTACCAGAGAGAAAGGTGGAGAAAATTGTAGGAATTATTGGGGAAGATGGGGGGCCGCAGGAGGGTGCAGCTCCAGCAGTCGCAGCAGCTGTTGGGACACCTGAATTTTGCATGTAGAGCCATTGCCCCTGGTTGCATGTTTACATTGCATCTAGGCTGGTCAATGAGGGGGGGCAACACAGCCCCATCACTGGATAGATATTAATAAAGGGACCCGGGAGGATATGTGGACTTACAGCTGTACACAGATGTGGCAGGTGGAGTAGGCATGGGGGGGTTACTTTCAAGGAAGATGGTTTGCGAAACCATGGCCGGACAAAGGGATAAGAGAAGGGGTGACAAAGGTCATCACTTTCCTAGAGTTGTTTCCTATATGGGTGACTATGCTAATCTGGGGTGGTGAGCTCCAGAACAAGAAGGTAACATTTTAGAGTGACAATAGGGTAGTGGTGGAGGTACTGAACAAGAAGAGGACCAAAACGGACAGGGTCAGGAGAGTGTTAAGTAGGATGGTGTGTCTGGGCCTGACATTGAATATGTTATTCAGGGACAGACATATTGATGGTGTGAACAATGTGATTGCTGACTGCCTCTCCTGATTGCAGATGGACAAGTTTTGGACCATCGCACCCAGAGCAGAGCTCAGGGGGACGACCATCCCGACGTATGTATGGACGATTGGATTGGGGGAGCTGAAACACTGTTCCGCAATTCCTGGGCCCCCAGGATGCTTATGAAATCTCTTTGAGGGCATTTCAAAAATTCTGGAAGCAATATTATGGTCAGCTCGATTCATTGTAGCTGGGTGGAACCAGTGCATGGCACATGTAACTATGGGGGTGCACCTGGCAGCCATAGGTCAGATGTGTCGGCTGAGGGAAGGGGACCCAACAAAAAGCAACCTGATCTGCAGAATGATGCAGGGCTGGATACGGGGAGAAGACAGGAAACATGATGCCAGAAAGCCAATATCGGAGGACTTGATGGTGCAGTTGGTGGGAATATTACCCCAGGTTTGCAGATCTAGGAGTAAAGCAGTGCTCTTCAAAGCCCTGTAAGCTACTTGTATGGCAGGCCTTTAGAGTGAGTGAGGTGGTGGGGCACAGCAAGAAGGTAGAAGGGGAGGATGCAATGGGGGGATGTGGAATGGGCTGGGGATGCAATTTCCATACTGTTAAGGAGATCAAAGACTGATCAGCAGGGACAAGGCAGTAGGGTGTGGCTTAGGAAGCATCCTAAAGCAAGCATTTGCCCAGTGGGGGTGCTGCATGTGTATGCAGCAGAATGCCCGAAAGTAGGAGGCATGGCGCTGTTCATACATGGGGACGGCAAGCCAGTGTCGGGGTACCAAGTGGCAGCAGTGCTGCACAAAGGCCTTAGGTTCTTAGGAGAACCAGAGGAAGGATACTCCACCCACTCGCTTAGGATAGGAGCAGCTTCCACCATGGCAGCACAAGGCAGCATGCCTGGAGAAGTCAAGGAGAGGGGCAGATGGACTTTGGATTGTTATAAAAAATTCATATGGAAATTACCACAATAGCAATGTTGTCTTTTCTTTCCCTTAGCAGGTACAAAGGGTGTGGGGGAATGGGGGAGGAGGGGGGATGGTGGAAAGAAAGACACAAGAGACTAATCAATTTGCTTTGGTTTATACAGGGAGACCGCAGAGGCTTGAGGTGTGGATCTGCTGGCATTCATTTATACACTGGGTGGAGACGGGGGCAGCCAGGAGACAAAGAGGAAGCAGTTGTGTCTGGACAGCGACATCGTCTGGTTGGTGTGGAAAGGACGGAGGGGAATGAAGTGGGCGCAACTGTTGCCAGAACTCAGTGAACTCAGGAAGGAGCACAAGTGACCAGATTTAATGGTGATACATCTGGGAGGCAACAATCTGGGTACTAGGCCCTGGCTGGACATATTTTACCAGATAAAACATGATGCTGAAAAAATGAAAGAATGGTGGCCAGAGGTCACATTGGCTTGGAATGAGATCATGCCCGCAGGGTGTGGTGGCTAGCAGAGTGCCATAAAGGGATGGAGAGGGCCAGGAAGCACATGAACGCGCATGTGGGTAGACCAATCAAGAGCATGGGGGGAACAGTCATCCGCCATGGCATTTTAGAATGGGTGGATGAATGTTATATTGTAGATGGCATACACCTATCAGGATTGGGGCTGGCGTTGTTTAACAAAGAGATAGGGAACGCATTGAGTATTGGCTGGGGCAGAGAGGTGGAAGGATTTAAGGAGATGCCAGGAGGCCAGTTAGGGTGGGAGAGGGAAGGGGGTCAAAAAGAAGTCACCGTCCACCGCAAGTTGGAGGTGGACTAATGGAAAAAGGGAGACGAGGACAGGAAATAAAGTGAGGGCAAATGGAAAACAATCAAAGGACACAGCTTTGAGAAGCAAGAGGCAATGGAATGGTATGTAAGCTCGTACCCTTTGACAGCATAAGAGGAAGAGGCAGAGACCCCCCCCAGGATGTACGTCTGGGGGGCAGAAGAAGAAAAAGAAGAGAACGATAGAATGTATCAGTTGAAACATAGATGTATATACTGTATATAAATGTAATGGGGAAGAGATGAGAAATGGAAATGTGGGAAACATATCATGTGATGACAATGAATTGTGAACAATGATTTTGATGGACTAGTACATTTATTACCAAACTGAGCAACCACTTTTAAGTTGTTTTGTGTCTTTATTGGAGGGGATCTGGGGACAAAGAGGGTTGCCCATGTAAAAGGGCAGACCCCATTGTCATAAGGCCCCTTTCAAATAAGTGTGAGAAGCTCAGGGATCTGGGGGAGGAGGAAGGAAGGGTTGGGGGTGGGGAGAGAACCAAGAAAGGCTATGAGGTCACGGAAGGGGAGGACCTGATGAGATCATGAAATGGGCAGGGAAAAGGGAGGGGTGGGAATAGTGAGGTGGCAGCAGGAGAGTGGCCCAGGGGAGCCAGGAGGAGGCACAAATGGGCCACTTATAAGAGTCTGCATGACTGAGGGAGCTCACAAAATTGCTCTACGAGTTTTTTCCCAACCACCCACCTGGTTGGAAGGAGCAGAGGGCTCTGTGGTAGGTGGAACAGAGAGCACCACTGTGGTAGGTGAAGCACAGTGGCAGGCTGCAATGTTGGACTGCCGAAGGTGGACAGCAGAAGAAAAGGGGGGAGGACAGGAAAAAAAGAAAGGGAGGGAAAATGGAAAACAATCAAAAGACACAGCTTTGAGAAGCGAGAGGCAGGGGTACAGTGTGTACACTCAACCCCTTGACAGCATAAGAGGAAGAGGCAGAACCCCCCCAGGATGTACATCTGGGGGGCAGAAGAAGAAAAAGAAGAGAATGATAGAATGCATCAGTTGAAACATATATATACTGTATATAAATATAATGGGGAAGAAATGTGAAATGGAAATGGGGGAAATGTACAGTATCATGTGATGACAATGAATTGTGAACAATGATTTTGAAGGAATAGTAAATTTATTGCCAAACTGAGCAACCACACTTAAGTTGTTTTGTGTCTTTATTGGAGGGGATCTGGGGACAACTCCCCTTCTTGCTCTTTTCTTCTTCCCCAGTGATCATATTTTGGTGATCAGCCCTTTGTTGTGATCTGGGGACCTACATGCTTTGTTTGGGTCCTGCTATCGGTTTTCTGCCAGGATGGGGAGGTGAAGATGTCTTGTGGTTCATTGAGAGCTGGGGAGCCTTGGAAGTGTATCCCGTCTGACCCAGTTGAGGTATGTATGTTTTCCCCTTCAGTATACTGACCCATGTTTTAGTTTCTGTACAGTTGAGATGAGTTATTGTCATGATGGGGAAAGCTGATCAGACATTTTTTTTAAACATATTCCATTTCTGGATCTCTGTGGTGATTTGGGTTTATTTTTAAGTCTTGGGTGTATTGGGACTAAGCTTTTGCTCTGGGTTTCCTTCCTGCAAGTGATCATAATATGTTGCTTGGGCTTTTGTCTACTGCAAATCTGTGTGTGTTGTTCTTGGGTATTACGGTGGTCGAAGTTGATTTATTGCAGGGTGCTGTTCTTTATAGACAAATGGCTTTTCTGACAGGATTCTATGAAGAGGCTGTAAAAGAAAGCCCATAAAAATCCCTTTGTCATAGTGTTTTACCCTCCATCTTAAATTGTGACCTTGTGCTTATATGTTGGACACGTAGTTGTATTGCTCAAAGTGTCCTGGAGCTGTGGATACTTTGTTTTTTAAGTTATGAGTTATGTTTACAAATGGGCGGTAGCTTACACTACTAGATAGGTGTTTTCATTTGAGTATTTATGGCAATTATTGCTAGAGAAATCACTCACCCCTTGTGGATCCGTTAAATCCTTCCTTTTTTCTATACTGGGGCCCAGATATTCAAAAGGGTTGCGCATGGCACAACAGTGTTGCACCATCGCAACCCACTGATCGCCCGTGATATTCAAACAGAAATTGTGCCTGGCTTCAAATCCCGATGCGACCGGGCGCATCAGTAATATATCTTGACTCAGGTGGGGTGGAGTGCCCATGCATGCCCTGCACATCCGATATTCAGCCTGGGATGTGCGAGTCACTCATCACCTTCTGCAGCTGCACAAAGTTGATCAAAAAAGGAACAACAGCTGGCCACCCACAGGTGAGCTGCCATATTGCAGGGCACAACACGGCAGCTGCCACCTGTGGGTGGCAACCTGAGCTCCGGCTGCACCTGGCGACACTCTCCCATGCCTGATCACTGGCATACATACAAATATGACCCCCCAATATCCCTGGTGGTCCAGTGGACTGCTGTCAGCCCGATGGCGGGCATTTGTAAAAGAAAAGAAATCCAATATCCCTGGTGGTCCAGTGGACTGCTGTCAGCCCGATCGTGGGCTTAAGTGTTGATAAATTAAATCTAATATCCCTGGTGGTCCAGTGGACCCCCCTCCCACCGCCCACTGACCCCACCACCCCTCCCCGGTCAGGCGCGGGTGGCAGCCACCACCCTCCTGCTGCCCGCAGCACTGGCTGACACCATTGAGTAAGGCTTCGCCCATTGGTCCAGCTGAGCCAATGGACGTGCAGCCCATACCATACTACACATTCCGGATATGTGAATGTGATCCATTCACATATCTGGAATGTATGATACAATTACAGGTTGCACATCCATTGTCTCACACTGTGGACCAATGGGAGTACAGCCTGGCAGTGTCAGTTGGTGAAGCCGGGGCAGCAATCGGGTAGGGTGTTGCCGCCCGCCGCTGACCCGGGGAGGCGGCGGTTGGAGCTCAGTGGAAGCGGGTGAAGACGAAGGTCGCTGAGCCTCAGGTAATGGTGGTATCATGCCGATCAAACGGCTGTGATGCTGGACCACCGAAGATGGGCCTGACTATTTTATGCCTGCGATCGGGCTGACAACGGTCCGCGAACCACAAAGAGAAGGATCTTCTTTACAAATGCCGTGGTGGGGCTGTGGGGCACATTGCCGCACTGCATGGGGTGTCAGTCCCCGACGGCTGCTGCCTGGCAGGGCGCCAGGTGCAAGTCACCAGGGATCGGCGCACCTGCATGCAAATGGGGCCATAATGACATGCAAATGGCCCCATTTGCACCTTGCATACCTTACAGCCCCATTTGCATGTGCACTTTTGAATATCGTGGTTGCTGCGCATAGCGCAATGGAACTTATGCTAGCACATCCCCCTGCTCCACTCTGGCCACTTGCGCTGGCGCAGTGCCACTGCGCCATGCACACTGTGGGTAGCCAGGGTGCAATATTGAACAATGCTGTGCCATGGCGCAGTTCCATTGAATATCACCCAGTCAACGCCCCTGCGCAGCCAAGTTGCGCTGTAGCCAGACTTGCGCCACAGCCTGGCGCAGTTTGAATATCCGGGCCTGGTAGTTTGTGGGCTGGGCCTGGCACTGAAAAGACTTTCAGCAGAATTTTTGGTAGATCTCTGCATGTTGACTCTGCATTGGGAAATTTGTAGACTCTAGTTTCAGTGGTGATTACCAGCCTTGCTGTATGTAGCATACGGTATGGGATGTTAGCTAGGGAGAAGGATCTTTTAATTTCTTGGTATTCCTTCTACTTGTCCCAAACCACAGGGGTGACATCTCTGAATATATATAGAATCATGTCCTGTTCCCATTCCAGTGGACCCTTTTGCTGTGCCTGTGCCATGATGTTAATTTGGTCCTGTAGGTAAAGACATCTTAGTATTATTGTCCTGGGACTGTCTTTTACTGGTTTCTGCCTGTACGAGCAGTGGAGTCTTGCAATCATGTATGCAGCTCCCTGTTCCAGTAGTCCTGCTACTTTTTGCAGGAGTTGTTGTACAAATGCTGACAGACTGGGTTCTTCGGCCTTCTCTCATATTCCCACAATGATTAAATTATTGCTACAAGCTCTGCTTTCCTGTTCCTCTAACTTGTCTTCCAGTTTTGCAAGCTTCTTTTTAATATTGTCGGTTTCTTTCTCCCTCTGTGCTGATGGTCCTCCATGGAGCTAATTCTAGCTTCCATATCTGACACCCTGGTTGAGAGGCTTGCAATTGTATTTTTAAAGGATTTAAGATCATTAACCATCTTTCCTGTGTGTTTTTCATTATGGACATGTCAGATAGGATAAGATCCAGTTTTGCTGCTATTAAGTCTATTGTTACTGTGTCACTGGAGAAGTTCTGTTTTTGGCGCTTGAAGGGAAGACCTCTCGGCAAATTTTCTCTGGATGAGTTGTAATCCATATTCTGATGCCCTGGATCACCCATTGCATCTGGTTTTTGATAGTTCATTAGAGGGTGTTGGTTTCTAACAAAATCTGTTGTTTTTATACTAGTTTCAGCTACTCAATATGGCAAATCATCACATTTTTAAGTTTTTGCTCAGGGAGCTGTTACAGACTCGTCTACTCAGTCTGAGAACATCATATGACCCTCAGTCAGCTTTTTTTTATCTGTTATTTATCATAGAAGCTTGCTAGAGGATATAATTAATTAATCTTACATGAAGTTTTTTATATTACCTGGCCCTTGAATTTATTTATTTATTTTGATTTATGGTACATTTGATTATTTCCCTCCCACTTGTTGTACAATTTGCGTGACTTTAATCAAAATGAGTGGAAAATCTGAAATAGTGCTAAGGAACTCCAAGGTATTAAAAAAGAAAAAAACAAATAATATTAATACCTTGAGTAAGAAGAATTGTAAAGAACTTTCTATAACAGCTTTAAGAAACAAGTTGTATTTAGGTTGCTTTTGTAAATGTATATTACTAATCATTTTCTTTTTTAAAGACTAAACCAGAAATCATTGAGGGATGGTTTTCTTTTTTCCAGGATACATATTCCAAAACTGGCAATTGGGCACTTAAGTGCCAGGCTGTTGTTCAGCAGCACTAGGGGTGGGCATCCCGGTGCTGCCATGTACCCATTGGGAATGGTGGGCAGGTGACATGGAGGGGAGGGGGGTAGCAGAAGTGGGAGTGGGGAGTTGCATTCTGGTCCACTAACCATACCATTGGAAAAGGGAGGAGGACAACCTGGAGGGGAGGTGGAGGAAAAAAGCAGGACTAGGGTTAAGAAAAAATTAAATTGGCTAGGTAGGTAGGTAGATATATACTGTAGATAGATAGACAGACAGACAGACAGACAGACAGACAGACAGACAGACAGACAGACAGACAGACAGATAGATAGATAGATAGATAGATAGATAGATAGATAGATAGATAGATAGATAGATAGATAGATAGATAGATATAATATCAAATATGATTTCAGACATTAGGAACAGTTCTGGGAAACATTTCTCTGTAATATAGAGAGAACTGTTTATGATGTCGGAGATCATATCTGATATCATACATGAGTCAGTCTGATTAAATTACTAATTGCAGCATAGAGCATATGATTTTTTTTAATCTATTCGTCTTTATTTGAATGGTAGTACTACCGCACCTCATTGTTGCTGACAGTTCCTTGCCTTGAGGAACACTTTTTCAACTAACTGCTGTGCTCTACTCTCAGATCAAATAATAATCAGCCCTGGTATTTGCAGTAACCACATGTTATTGAAATTGTAACAGTTTGTGAATACCTAGCATCCTGCATTTGCTTTGCCAAGTACAAAACTGCATGCAAGTGTGTGTGCAGTGTGCGTGTCAGATAACTCACAGCTTTCAATGCCTCTCGCTGTCACCAAAAACTGTAGATCTTGTCAGTGTCAAAAGTCTGTGACCAGAATTGAAGGCAAATTACTGGCAGAAATACATTTTCTTTTTTTCTTTTTTGTTTTAATTGAGATGACCGAAATTGGTATGCCGACCTGAAGGTGGCACCAATACACCAACATACCACGCTGTCTGCAAAATTGACACTTTGCCAACAGGTCACTGTGTTGGTGCACCCAAGACAGGGGCACACTGTCTCTCGGTCCAGCACCCCCTCCCCGAATCAACTCTGACTGGAGTTGGTAATCCAAAGTACTGGGGGGTGGGGGGCAAAGCCCCCCCCCGATAGAAATACAGGACCAGGAGACATACGGGATTTATTTCTACCACAACTCGCGGTCTACATAAATCCTGTCGCTGAGATGCCGGTCGGATGAAAGTGTTGTTGAACCAGCATTATAGAACCACCAAAACTGTAGTTCATTCAGCGAGACATAGAAACATAGACAAGACACTACATATGTTCTCTGCATTAGCCAGCTTGTATTTGGGCTGATTCTTACATTACTGATTTTTACACAGTTCTGCATTAAATAACAGAAAACAAGGTAATAAAATATAGCATGGTTGTCACTCACTTGCATGTAGTTTTGCATTCAGCAAAGTTAACTGAACAATGCAGGGCATTTAGAAAGTTACAATTTTAAAACATGTGGTTATGGCAAATACTGGGGCTGATTATTAGCTGCTCTGAGAGCAGAGCAGAGCACAGCAGTTAGTTTAGAAAGAGTTCCTTGAGACAAGGAACTGTTGGCAACAGCGAAGAGTGGCGGCACTACCATTCAGATTAAGAACAATAGTTGTTTTTTTGTAATTCTTACAGAATGTGCTGCAATTAGTAATTAAATCAAACTGACTGGCATGCCACTTAACATTTTCTGGTAAAGACATATGCAGCTTGAGATGACTGCTCAGATATTCTGATATGACACTTTTGTGCTGCTGCCATTTACGTCAGTCTCTGAATGACATCAATAGCAGTTAGATCAAAACCAAGATGGTGAAAAAACTGGAGCACATTTGAAAGACTGGCCCATCTCCATCAGAAGATTCCTTGTGTAGATGCACTTTAAAAAATCACAGGACACAGAACATGCTGGTTTTTACATGTTATTTGTTATTTAACACACACAGAACAAAGCTGAAATGTAACTTTTCAGTTTTCACATTTGCAGTTGGTCTTTAAACTAGGCAGAGATTATGAGCTGTGGGGGGAGTGTTATAAAACAAAAAGAGAGTCAAGTAATTATGTTAATTGTTTTCTTCATGTTTATTAACTTTTCAAACCAAAAAAAATTCTATTTTCACACACTGTGTAGATTTGATTTTTTCTGAGGAAACTACTGATATTCAGCATGTGCAGCTTTAGAGAGCAGCAGAGCATGATAATCCTGAGCCCCTTCCCCATCCCTGTGACTCCATCTTTTTCTATCCCCATAAGTCCTCTACACAGGTACTACTTAAACTACAGCCCAACTCTTTTCACTTTCATGATCCCAATTCAACAGCATTGAAACTGTTCTGTTCATACAGTACATTAACTCCAAACCTGACTGCCAGAGCAGACTCATAAATGCTAAAAATCTAATTTTTCAAATGTAGTATCTTGAAAAATAGAAAACTCCAAAGCATCAAATCCCTATAACAAATCCTTTCTCACCAACCTACACAGCCATATTTACTGTACTTACTTTAAGTTTTTTGTTTGATTTTCTAGGTTATTACAAACTAGAACATTTCATGAAAATATATCATAATATGTGGAGGCAATAATGTACAAAACATCAATTAAAATACTGCCACAATATAAAAATTCCCTTTGCCTTTTTCTTCACAAGCAATATTGCACAGCAAAAGAGAAGAAACATTAGTGCCAGCCCTCCGAAGAGTTAGCTTAGAAAACTCAGGGGAAGGGAATAATTTCTACTTATTAGTGTAAACAGGACATCACAGATCTAGGATTTCTGAATGGCATAATGTTCCTGTAATCTCCAACAACCATAGAGCAGGGCTTAAAGTACAGTAACACTGCAAAGGTAAGTCTTCTGAGGGTAGGTCTAGTGAACTTAACAAACGTTATTATTTGTTTTATTTTGTGTCTCTTTGACAGAAGTGAGTGTACCCATCTGATATATATTATTACCTCCCTAATGACTGTTTCTCTGGGGGAGTTCTTAAGTGCATTAAGTAAAATCTGAGCATCTTCTGGAGCCTTGATCCTGTATGGGGAAGGCACTCAGATCTTATCTTAATTTTTTTTATGAAGGAAAACAAGGTCCCAGGTTTCATAAGCATCCATCCCACAATCACAGTACAAATCTAAGTTGAATGTTTTTGTCTATTCCTGTACAGTAGGTCTAGTTTTGAGGGAACTGTTTCAAGCCTAAATTGGATGTATCTTCTTCTGTCCTCAAGGTTTGTCAGAAAGAGAAGATATGGTGCTAAACTATGATGTAGTTTGTTATCAGATTACCACCTATGGATTTTTCAGTTATTTATATATTTCAAGTCCTAATTTTGGGACAAAGTCTGTAACCTAAGCTTGATTATCAACATGTGTTTTGAAGAAATATTTATTCCTTTCAGCCAGTCCAGCCATAAATGATTCATTTTAGCCAAAGTAAACATTGTTTCAATCTCTTTGCACCATGGGGCAGAAGTGCCCACTGAAAACCAAGCTATTTTTTTATAAACAAGTTTTAATAAGTGTGTAATCATTTGAATTTGAACATTTTAGCCAAAAGGTCAACTGCCTTATTTTGGCTTTCCATCTCCCCAAATCTGCCCTGACAACTTCAACTGGTACAGTACAAGGAGTCTGTAAAACTAAGAAATAAAAATGAATTAATGGTAATTCAATATGCCTCAAGTTTTTAGTAGACTGTATCTCAGCCATATATAATGCTATGCTATACATTTTTATCTCTGCTGTTCTAAAAGTAGGAATAAGCATACACCATCCACACTTCTTGTTGAATCTGAGCAATGCATTCTTTGCCCATGTTAATGCATTTTTAGTATATTGAATATGCTCTGCCCAATAATAATATGACAAAAAAGATAATTCCAAGATAGCAGTATGATTTCACTATATCCACATGTGTTACCTCTTTTCTAGTTTATGCTTGGTTTTCTTTTTTCCATACATCATTATGTTATTTAGCAACATTAATTGTGAGCTTATTCAGTTAACAATATGGTAGGATTTTCCAATGCTTGTGAATGCTGGAAGCCCCTGGTGTGCCATGGAGCTTGTTGCATTCACCTGCTGGCAATCAGGATTTTCTGTCCCTTGTGGTGAGTCCCGCAAGCTAGAACAAGTTTTTGTGGTCTAGCTTGTGACAATCCTGAGGGCCTTTTTTATAGAGCTTGCACCAGATATGTGGTGCATGCTGTCGTAAATTGTGGGAACTGTTGCCAATGCACCTGAGATTGTAAAATCGGGTGCAGGGTGAAGGGGTTTGGTGCACTGCCAGATCCTAAGTGCTGTGGTACAGGGCTTATTGCAAGCCTTGCACCACACTTTGAAAATCCTGCCCGATGTCTCAAATACAGACGATTTCCATTTTAGCCCAATAGGAGATCGTGAGATCAGTATTAAGTCATCTGTGTACATTAATGCAGGAACAATAGTGTTATTTAGCATAGGAGAATGACCCTTCAACCCAAACATTAACAATGGCAAATCAATTAAGAAGAGATTAAGTAAAAGAGGGGACAACAAACAACCTTGCTTAACTCCTCTATTGGAGAAAAAGGCTTCTGCAGTGTTACCTTTTAAATCACATCTTACTACTGTCCAATTACTTGTGTAGGGATTGATAGTAATATGAAGGATTCCTTTACTGAAAATATAGATGCTAATTTAGTCCAAAGCAAAAGTCTTGATACAGTAGCAAAAGCATCCTTGAAATCAATCAAGGCCATATAAAGCGTAATTTTCCATATGACATAATACTTCTCTATTATATGATGCAAAATGAAGCATTGGTTGGTAGTAGATTGCACTTTTTGAAAACCAGCCTGGTAAATATTTAGTATATTATTATATTCTGTCCATGAAATTAATCTTTCATGAATTATTTTAGTAGAGATTTTCACAACCATACAACATTTTACAATTTAAAGATGTATAGTGTTTTATCTAGTTGAGAGCAAAAATTCAGAAGAAATCCCATTGAAATCAAAGGAAAATTACAGGGGTTGTTTCAGGCAAGACAATTCAAGGCAACTTTTATTTATATAGTACTCAATCCATCAAGGGCTTTGAGTACTTTACAAACATAAAGCAAAACAATAAAATATAAATATATTAACAGGAAAAAATAAATAAGTCAGGTCCCATTAAAAGCTTGTTCAAATTAAAAGGCTTTTAATGGGGCTATAAAGGCCTCCACTTAGCTGGCTGCAAAAATTTGATAAGGGATCACAGTCCAAATAACAGGAGCCATCATCCCAAATGCTCTGTCATCCAATGACCTGAACCTTGAGGTGGGGGACCGCCAACTGTCCAGCTTCAGTGGAGCAGAGTGGGTGGAGTGGTTGATAAGGAATCAGGAGCACTTTTAAGTAGTCTGGTCCCAGTCCACTTAGGGCCCTGTATGCTAACAACCCAATCTTGACAATGATGAACAAACTCAAAGGCAGCAAGTGCAGGGCACGCAGAAGCCAAGTAATGTAATCCCTCAGTGAGGAACCCACCGACATCTGAGCTATGGCATTCTGCATCAGCTGCAGTTGATGCATCAAACCTCCAGATAGCCCTAGGTATAGAGCATTATAGTAATTCAGCCTTGTGATGACAAAAGCATGGATAATCATTGCTAGGTCATCATGAGCTAAGAATGGCCAAATCTTAGCAATTTTCTGAAAATAAAAAAAGCCCAACCAGACAACAGATGACACTTGCTGTTCAATGGTCGATCTGTCATCTAGTATGACCCCTAAGAATCTGATCACACTCACTGCTGAAAGGGCTGGCCACCCGAAACAGGGAGGGTAACTCCTAAACCAGCAGGCAAACTGACAGCCAGGTTCAATAACCATTACCTCTTTCTTGCCTGGGTTGAGACACAACCAGTTGTCAGCCATACAATCCTTTACCTCAGCCAAACATCGGCTCAGCACAGAAGATGCAGGAGTATCATCAGGGGTACAGCACAGGTACAACTGGGTATCATCTGCATAGCAGTGAAATCCCACATTGCATTGCCTTATGATCTCCCACACCAACAGCATATACACAGAGAATAAAATGGGAGCAAGGACTGAACCCTGAGGTACACCGCAGGACAACACAGATGATCCAGAAGTAACCACATGCTGCATTCTCCTAGTCAAATATGAACTGAACCAAAACTGTTCCAGTAGTGTCCAGAAAGTTCCTCAGCTGATCAATCAGCACCCCATGATCCACTGTGTCAAATGCAGATTAAAGGTCCAAGAGCACCAAATTAGTGTGTTGCCCTCAGTCCCTAGTCATCAATAGATCATGTGTCACCCTAATCAAGGCAGTCTCAGTGCTGTGCCGAGGTTGAAAACCAGATCAGAGTTGTTCAAAGATAGAAAGACACTCCAAGTGGTCTAGCAGCTGTTCGGCCACCATCTTCTCAATAACCTTCCCCAAAAAGCCTATAGCTCACAAGAATGTCAGGGTCCATGGATGACTTCTTTAGAAAATACCTCACCACTGACCTTTTCAGGGCTGAAGGAAAGACACCCTTCCTCAGGGATCCATTCATGATCTCAATGAAAACTGGGCCTAGAAACTCAGCGCAGCCTATAATTAGCCATGTTGGACCTGGGTTCAGTTCCCACTGGGTGGGACACAAACTGGTAACCACTCGGAGGTCTTCAGCCTCCAAAACCAGTCAAAACTCATCCCAGGTAGACAGATCAGTGCCTGCAGAAGACTGGCTACCCCCAGCCCCAGCTAGGTCATAAGAAGAAATACTGCATCTAATGGTGGACACTGTCAGAAAAAAAACACCTAAAACTCTTCATACCTATTTACAGAAATGGCTCCCATGGACTGCAGACTAGGGGGATTTAACCATCAGCATACAGTATGAAAGAGCATAGCTGGGTGATCTTGTGCTACAGCAATCAACTGAGACAAGAATTCTGTCTTTTTCTGGTCAATTACCCATTGATATTCAGTGTAATGAAGTCTCAGCACCGGCCTGTACTCCATAGATCCAGATCTCTTCCAGGAGTACACCAAACTATACCCATTAGTCTTCAACCTGAGCAGCTCAGCACAATTCCAGGGTGAGTCATGGCAGAAAATCAAGGGGTGAATGTGGAAAGGTGCAATGGAGTCCAGGGCCCCAGTAAGCACCATATTATAGTAATCAACGGCCACCTCTGGACATTGCACACAAGCTAGCAACATGCCCAAGATGTCTAATGCATCCTGGAGTTTATGGGCCTCCAACTTGTGTTTTGGATGACACCGCATGTAGAGATGGGCGAAGTGGCCTCAATTCACTCCACGGAGTGATTCGCGGAGTGAAGGTGAATTCGTGGAGTGCTCCGTAACGCGATGTGGAGTATTTCGTATTATAAATGGGTAACGGGAAGTCCATTGAAACCAATGACTTCGCATTACTCCACCTTCCCAAACCACTACTCCACCAATTTTTAAGGAGAAGTACATTGAAAACAATGTACTTTGTCTCACTTCACCTTGTTTTAAGCTGCAAAGGCGAAGTTTGCAGTGATTCATTGGACTTCACGTTACATGGGCTCTAGATTGTTCTGCACAGCCTCAGTTCAGGGTAGTCTGTGTAGGAAGCCATAGGAGACGGTATGCTCTGAGAGCTCTCTGTGATTCAAACCTTCTAAAATCTGTTAAAAAAATCTTTTTGAGTCATTTTTTTTTTGCTGAAACTTTAGTTCATCGATTATAGAAAACCATCCTGTGCTTATATCATAGAGCGTTTATTGTTTGTGTGTGGATTTTGAATGTTAATGTACAACATGCAGTCTGTGTACTGAGAGACAGTGGAAGTGTGCTTTGGGGGAGGGGCATACCTGGTGTAGGTAAATTTAAGTTGGAGAAATACGGAGTTCTTTGTTTTTTGGTTATATTTTTCTTGTATAACTAACTGTGTTATTGTACACACAGTAATATTTTTAGTAATTGTTGACATTGTTTTGCTGATTGTGTGTGTTGTGGTCTGGAGGGATCTGGTGCAGTACTGAGGTTATTTTAAAAACCTTGTATATTACTGAAGTTTAAAATTTGGTACGCATTACTTGTAGACAAATTCTGTGTGTGTGTGTGTGTGTGTATGAGTGTGTGCGGTGCATGACATGACATCAAATAATGCACCTTTTTTAGTGCCACAGTGTAATTGCATGCACAGCAGTGTGATCCTGCTATCTACTGTAGCTGTGTGATTTTGTACTGCCATTATGGCATCTGTTTTTTGCACTGCAGTAATCTGCAGTCAGTGCCCACCCCACCCACACTGTCAAAAGGTATTCTTTTCCAGATTGAATTGTTTGTGACTTGAGAACAGGACTGGTTAGTTTAGGTGTTGTTGAACTTGCTGTGACTTTGTGTCTGTATATGTTGTTGAAGACACGGTTATTTTTTTGGCTTCACATCCAGAATCACCCCCCACAGCCTCCACCCAGAGTGAACATTACAAAATCTGAATTTGTTTAGAATATTCCTGTTGAACCCCCCAAATGCCTGCAAATAGACGTGTAAGCTAAGCTGTTTCTAGCCATGGCACTGCTGCCAGTGGTAAGATTGTCTGTGGATGTGGTAGTAGTATGCAGTCGCAGAAGTGCATTGCTGATGTGAGGAAAGGTATTTCTCCTTCAATGTTTTTTACAGTGCAATCAGTAGCTTCACTCATAGTTGGAGGAGATGATAGTGTCCCAGCTGGTGGTGTTAGTGCAGTTGCTGGTGGTGGTATGAGTATTGCTGCCTCACGTTCCAGTTTTGATCAGTTTACCATTTCCAAATATAATGTGGAGTGTGAAGCAGTGGCAGTGAGTGACAGTGTAAGATGATGTCATACTCCCCAGTAACATCCCAGTAACTGAACATGCAGTGTCTGATCATCATATCAGTGATAGCACACAAAGTGACATTTCTTCCACTGCTGTTCAGGTCATGCATTTTCCATGCAGTGATTCACAGTGTGGTGAAAAAATTTTGGGTGATGGCGGTGCTGCTGATGATGATGTTGCTGTGGTTGCAACATGCAGTCCATATTCCAGCATCCAAGCAGAAGATGTGGATGATGTTGATGAATATGATGATGATGTTGTCAGTAACCCCTGTTGGGAACTGGAGAAAAAGAAACTCAAGGTGGCTGTGTCTGGGTCTGTTTGCATTCCCCCCCTCCCGTGAAAAGTTGTGAATTACCAGTTTCAGTTGATGATGATGAACCAGTAATAATGATAGGTAGTTACGGTGGTCAGTTGCAGTCCAAGTGTGTCCTGCCTGAAAAATCATGTAGCACACCCCCCACTTCATGGCTTAAAAAAATGAAATCCTATAAGCAGCATCGAGGGGACATGTTAAAACTAGAGCATCAAAATCCCTTGTTTGGGATTTTTTTGTGGAAGATGCAAATGATGAGTCAGTTGCAATCCGCCATGTTTGCCAGGTGTCTGTGAGTCAAGGTAAAAAGGGGAGCCATCTGGGTAAAGGGGGACAGCATACACATCTTAAGAATAGTCACATGGCACTGTGGACTCAGCACAAGCTGGCAGCTAATAAGTGTACCACAGTGGGGCGTTCACCCTCATCATCAACCATAACGAGCATGTTATCCCCGTCCATGATTGTAGCATCAAGTAGAAAATGAAATGTGTGCAGTAGTGATGAAATAACAGGAGAGGAATACTACAGGCATGATGAGGTGGAATAGAAGAATGATTTTGAAGTCTTCTTCAGTGGTGGTGAGAGTAGCAGTTTTGGTGGTGGTGGTGGTCAATCCAGTATGTCTAGTGCAAGTGGTACATCAACCCCTGTTCCTAAATCTGAAAAAATAACTGCATTTCTGGGTTTGTCATCACCTGTGCAACTGTCTTCATCACACGTCCACACTCCACCCCCGCCATTCACAGAGCAGAACCATTTGCCATCACACCCCATGTAAAATATTTCAGTCAGCCCACATTACAGACAGACTGTTTTTGCTCAAAAGCTGAAGTACCCACCCAATCATACAGTGTCACACGAACTTAATGCTGCTGTAGGCGAAATGCTGGAAATTGATCTTTTGCCCTTCTCCTTTGTGGAGAAATCTGGGCTTCTGCAGTTTACTGCATGTGACTGGCCAAAATGGACAGTCCCATCCAGGACATACCTTTTGACCCGTGCTGTCCCCGAGTTGTACCGTACTGTATCCGACTCAGCAAGACATGCCCTTCAACATTCCTCATCTCCATTCATCTATTTAAGTATGGATATGTGGACAAGTGACAAAACAATGGGGAGTTCATATCTGTGTATAACTGAACACTGGGCATAGGTGCCGGGGGTTGTTTGTGCTGTTGGTAGTGTGAATAATTAGTGTAGTAAGGTGGAGTGTTGTGGTAGCAATCTTCCAGGAATTCAACAGCATGCAATGATTGCTATGCACAATGTGACCTGTTCATACACTGGTGAAACATGTTGGACATGGTACTGACTGAAATTTACAAGTGGCCGAACCCTCTATCCCTGAGAGTTGGGTTCATAGCAAGTGACAATGGGTCAAATGTGGAGAAATGCATCATGAATGGTGGCTTTTTTTTAGGTTCCATGCATGGACCATTGTTTAAATCTTGTGGTGCAGGCGTTTCTGCAGCACCCTGATATAAAGGAAATGCTGACAGTTGCACACCAAATCTGTTATCACTTTTCATGCTCTGCAAAGGCCCGTGACCAGCTTCCGCAGTTGCAGACCCAAAACAGCCTCCCGCAGCACTGCTTGAAGCTGGAAGTTGTCACCTGGTGGAACTCCACTTTATACTTGGCAGAGAGGTTGTATGAACAGTACAAAGCCATCTCAGAATATCTTGTCATGCACACTAGCTGTGACAGTTCTGAGGCCTCCATGTCGATGACGACTGAATAGTCGCACCTCATGGACTCTGTAATAAGAATCTTGAGGCCTTTTGAACATGCCACACAGGTAGTGAGTGGCGAGTCTTCCTTCATTAGCCAATCAATTCCACTGCTGCTGGTGCCGAGGCAGACATTGGTGAATGTACAGCATAGCCTAGATATTGTCAGTGACAGTGCTAGCAGTGTTTTGCTGAAACACATGCTGACAGTATTCGACCAGAATCATCACATCTTGAGCATTCAACGTAGTGACAACTTTGCAATAGCGACAATTTTGGACCTGGGATACAAATGTGGAATTTACCTCAGTAATGGAGGGCAGGCCTGAACAGGTAAAAAATATCAGTGGGCAACTGATGCGCTTGGTTCATGTGGCAAAGATGTCACGTGCCAAGGTCAGGAAACCTGATCAGCATAATCAAGCTGAAAGTGAACCTGGAGGAGTAGTATCTAACATATCCTGTAAGGGGAAGGGGACTGCAGTTCCAGGCAGTCTGCCATCAAAAGCAACTGGTGTTAACCCACTTTGGGAGGCTTTTTCCCAAGTGGGGATTTGTGACATAAAAGATTCCGAAGAACAGGATGATGCATCAACCACTGGACTTAGAGCAGCACAGAGAATGGTTGAGACATGTGTCTGAAAACAGGCATCTGTCAATCACTGATGATCCTTTTTTATACTGGAGTGGAAAACTCAGTGAATGGCCAGAACTGACCACTGTGGCACTGAAGTACCTGACATGCCCACCCTCCAGTGTGAGTGTTGAGAGGGTATTCAGCTCAGCAGATGCGATAGCTCAGGACTGTCATACAAACCTCTCTCCTGCAAATGTCAGTTTGCTGACATTCATAAAAATGTATGAGAGGCACATACCAGCTCAGACTGCAACCTCAGTATTCATACCCAGGCATACTCATGGTTTTGCTGAAGTTGAAGAAAGGGACGATCCTGATGGCAGTGACAGCATGAAGTGGCCTACCACTGACATAGATGATAACACAGTGGAGAAAGAATTTCCCTGTGGTCCAAATTCAGAAATAGAAGGCTGCGAGGGCAGCTTTCTTTCTGAGGATGATAATGAATTATGATGAGGTTAATGTTGGCAGGTTTTAACTTAAGTGGTTAAAAGGCTGTCACATGTCTTGTATGATACATTTTCTCTTTTTCATAAATTTAAACCATTGTCCCAGGCATACTGACTCAAATTCCATATGTCACGTCATCACATTTATAACACAGAGCACAGTACATCCTGGCCCCTGAACTACCACCACCATAAGACCGCTGTTCTCCACTGCCACCATAGGGAATATAACCGTGAGTCCCACCAGACTACCACTGCCATAAGACTACTGTTCTCCACTGCCACCATAGGGAATGTGACCGTGAGTCCCACCAGACTACCACCACCATAAGACCACTGTTCTCCACTGCCACCATAGGGAATGTGACCATGAGTCCCCCCAGACTACCACCACCATAAGACCTCTGTTTGCCACAGCCACCACCACCACTGGATGCAGGAAAATGTGAGAGGGAATGTCACCATGTGCCACAGCTATGACCACCAACACCCACCACCAGTGTCATTGTGACAATGTTTTTCCATTACATTGACCATGCCAAGGCAGAGGGAGTTGGACAGGAGACCACATCCATCAGCCACAGGCACAAGGCTTCTTACTATTAAAACTATAAAGTGAGTATGTGTACTAATGTTTTTTATGCTATTCAACTTCCTTTAGCTGTGTGTTTTGTTTTCTGTTGCTTTTCTGAGCTGCTATGGTCAAACACAGCTTATTTTGTTTTTTTTTACAGGTTAACAACAAACAAATCTCCTTCGTTGAAGGTCTGTATCAATGGTACAGCAGCAGTATTGTCTACAGAAACCTATGAAATTTTCATTTCCAATCCATACTAGTAAGTATATTAATTTTATTTCATGTGTTCCTTTTTTTTTCATATGAGTGCAACAAATCCGACTGAGGATTCATAAACTAGGTGACATGTGTACATAATATTTCTGCAACATATCATGCACTGTATTCCAAATTTGCAGCTGTGCAGCCATGACACTGTTGAAAAAGTTGTACCCAGGTTGTGTTACTTGACAAGATATGGTTTTGAAATGTAACTTGAGTTGAGCTGCAGGGACACTGACACAGTGTATTTGCTACACAGCCTGGTACTAAATTAAGTTGTGATCTGCTGATTGCAGTGGGATACCCGTGGAACAACCACGGCTTAAATATAATGTCTTACTGCTGCAAACAAGTTGTAATAAGTCCTTCATTTCTTTTTTTAGGAAACTTACAGATGCTTTGTTGTGTCATAGTTGTCTTATCCAAAGACCTTCTTCAACATCAGCCCCGGGGCTGGGGCAGACATGCAACATGCAGAAGTCATTTCAATCAATGACCATGACCATTATTACCAGACTGGAGAAGAATGCAAATGAAACCTGTGAAGAAGTAACCAAATAATAAACCATGAATGAGACCTACTTGCAAATATGCTTCCACCCACCAAAAAAATAGTACTCACCTTCATTGGCTTGAGAGTATTTCATTTCCAATTTCAATGCCAGAATTTCTCATCAAGTACTGGAATGTGCACACCAATAATAGCTGTGACCTGTGATACAAAACAATACAATGAGTACATGTCTATATATGTCAACTCCCCCACATAGAAAATACATATATATATATATCTATCTATTTATAGATATATATATATATATAAAACTCACCAAGGTTACTATTAGTCTACACACAAAGGACACCCTTCCATCCGGTTGAGGTGATCGCATCGCATTTGCAGGAATCGCAGCACACTTTGGACCAGCAACAGTTCTCTCATGGTCATCATTTCTGATGGAACACTGAATGGATTCATGTCATGTTATCCCTCCTTCACTTGGTTTGGCAAGACACTGTGCATCATGAGTACATCATCACAGAGTATGTAAACTTTCTGGACACAAGACAGATACATTTTGGAGATGCAGAACAATTCTGGGGACTCTGTGTGACCACTGCGCGCATGAGTGACTGCACAATATATTCTGGGGGACTTTGCATGTGGTGTAACGCTCCCATTTCACTTCCTCAGCACTTGGGAATTTTCTGGACGTAAGATGGTTGCATTTTGTGTGTTGTGATTGTGAGCACATAATGTCATACTTAAATTATAAATGAAAGCAGCAGTGCAACAATGTGGTGACAATTTTGACCTATACTTTTTTATGCTATTTTACATTACCAGCCACTAGTTACCTCCTGACTTGTATGATACCCTTCTTTTTGCAATTAGTGTCTGCTTTACTACTCTTTCTCATATCTGAAAAAAAAGGAGCACACATTTAAATATGGCTGTAAACAGGTTTCCATCACTATTTGCAGCTGTTTTTGAATAAATATTGTTCTGTGAGGTCATAAAACACTGCCTGCTGCATAATTGTTAATTTTACAACTGAAGTAATATATAACAACTAATAGAGAAAAACAGCAGAAAATACTGACGAAGACCTGTTCTACACTGTATTAAAAGGAGTGCTTCTTTTATTATTTCAGACATGAAAAAAAGTACTAAAGCACAATCAAATACTGGAAAGAATGGTATCATACAAGTCAGGAGGTAAGTAAAGTGGCAATGTAAAACAGAAACATAGAAACATAGAAGTTGATGGCAGATAAGGACCGCAAGGCCCATCCAGTCTGCCCATTTCTTTTTCTACCTTATGAATGTGCCATCGGCCTTTGCTCTGTCAATGCCTATCTATTCATACTCATCTGTATTGCTCCCTTATGCCTATCCCTTGCCTGTGTGAAGCCCTGCACTTTATTCATATCCACTACTTCCTGAGGTAGGCCATTCGATGCATCCACCACCCTTTCTGTGAAAAATAACTTCCTCACTTTACCCCTTAATCAGCCTCCCTCTAATCTCATGCTGTATCCTCTTGTCCTACTATTTTTCTTATATTGAAACATGTTAGACTATTTCACCATGTTAATACCTTAAGGTGTTTGAATGTTTTGATCATATTTCCTCTCTCCCTCCTTTGCTCTAGGGTGTACATATTGAGCTCTGTTAATCTGTCCTCATATGTTTTCTGATGCAGTCCCTGCACCATTTTGGTTGCCCTTCTCTGGACTGCCTCAATTTGGTTAATGTCCTTGTGAAGTTGTGGCCTCCAGTACTGCATGCAGTACTCCAGATGGGGCCTAACCAGTATCTTGTAAAGAGGGATTATTAACATTGTCTTACAACTTGTGATACCCTTACTAATGCACCCCAACATCCCCCTAGCCTTACCTACTGGTTTAGTGGTCTTCTTGGATGATTTGAGGTCATCTGTAATGATGATGCCCAAGTCTCTTTCTTCCTTTGTGACTGCCAGCAACTCCCCTTCCAGCCAATAGGTGGCTTCAGGGTTTCTCTTCCCTATGTGCGTGATCTTGCACTTCTTTGCATTAAACCCCAGTTGTCACTCTTCCAACCATTTTGCCAGTTTATCCAGATCTCTTCTCATTCTGCCCACCCCATCTGGATCATCTACTCTGTTGCAGATCTTGGTGTCATCTGCAAACAGACAAACCTTACCCTATAGTGATCTGCAATGTCACTGATGAAGATATTGAAGATGAATGACCCCAGGACTGATCCCTGAGGTACAGTACAAGTCACATTAAACTGTTCCATCAACTCACTGATGTAGCATTTTTTGTTGTGATGCTACTGCATTGGCAGCTTGAACTGTTGAAGATTTTAACTGTTTTCCAACTATCCTTCATTGCCTATTCAGCTCACTTGTACCTGTTTAGTGAAATGGAAGTAACTGTTTTGCAGAGTTTATGCAATGCATTTTCATGGCATTGTTTATAAATATCACAGCATTCCTTAAGAGCATTGTTTATAAATATCACAGCATTCCTTAAGAGCATTGTTTATAAATATCACAGCATTCCTTAAGAATATTGTTTATAAATATCACAGCATTCCTTAAGAATTGTTTAGTCTGCTTTCTGAAATGAAACTCCTAAGCACTCAGCTGAAAATAAAGCTTATAATGCATAACAGCTAGTTGCAAACCAATACTAACCTTTTACTAAATCATTGAATTAAACACTGCACAGATTAGGAAACTCATTGAACAATGCTACACCAGTGAGGTGAGGGAACAGTTTAGTGTGACTTGTACTGTACCCCACTTGTGACTTGCATCTCTTCTAACTGTATTCCGTTTACCACCACTCTATGTTTTCTGCCTGTCAACCAGTTTGCTACCCAGTTGACCAACTTCTGACCCACCCCGAGCCTACCCAGCTTATTAATCAATCTTCTGTGTGGAACAGTATCAAAAGATTTACTGAAGTCAAGGTAGGCGACATCAACTGCTCCCCCTTGGTCCATCACTCTGGTTACCCAGTCAAAGAAATCTATGAGATTTGTTTGACAGGACCTTTCTGCTGTAAACCCATGCTGTTTTGGATCCTGTGCTCCTATGGATTCCAGTTGTTGCATTATCTTTTCCTTAAGGAGTGCCTCCATAATCTTGCCCACTACTGAGGTAAGACTGACTGGTCTGTAGTTCTCTGCCTCCTCCCTGCTACCAATCCTCTGGAGTGGGATCACATGAGCCCTTCTCCAGTTTTCTAGGACCTCTCCTGTGCTCTGAGACTCACTAAACAGTTCTGATAATGGCTCTGCTAGTTCCTCCCTTAGCTCCTTAAGTACCCTGGGATGTATGCCATCAGGTCCCATTGTCTTGCCCAGCCTAAGCTTATCGAGCTCTTGTAGGACCCTTTCTTTTGTGAAGGGACTAGTGCACACCCCCCCCATGTCCATGGTGCTGAGCTGTGGGCCCTGCCCTGTCTTCTCATCAGTAAATACTGAGCAGAAGTATCTATTTAAGATAGATGCTTTTACATGGTCCTCCTCTTTGCACACACCCTTATCCCCTTTGATCTTAGCAATACCCCCTCTGGACTTTCGCCTTTCACTAATGTATCTATAGAAACTCTTGTCACCTTCTTTTACTGTTCTTGCTAGTGTTTCCTCTGGTTTTGCCTTTGCCTGCCTTACTGCCTTCCCTGCTTCCCTTATGGAAGTTTGGTATGCCTCCCTATCTTCATCCCGCTGTGTTCCCCTATATTTCTTGAAGGCCAGCCTTTTGGCTCTGACATTTTCTACTACTGGTTTTGAGAACCAAAGTGGTTTCCTTCTTCTTTTGTACTTCAGCATAAAAAAATATAGGTCAACATTTTCACCAGATTGTTGCACTGCTGCTTTAATGTCTACTTCAAAAAGAAATATTTCTGAAGCCTCAGTAATGTTTAGTTTGTGTCGGGACTCTTGATTTGAAGTGTTTCGCAAAAAGCATGACTGAGCAGTGCAAGTATGTTTTGCTAAACTGCATGTGTGCCATCAGTGTTCTTTCCTGTGTTTGCAGACATTGTCCAGTTTCGTGCAAACATATATATGGTGTGACTTGTTGCAGTATCTCAAGAATAAAGATAAGAAAAAATATATGACATATATTTTATTTGTACCATCAGTACCAGCGGAGTAAGTGATATGATATTTTTTCAGAAGTATCGGGTCACTGTGCACCTCAGTCATTCACAGTGAACACATGACTTTGTGGAGATCATAGCACAAAAAACACATGCTCTCCTAAAAGTCATGTGTGCACTATGTGATTAAGGGGCACTTTGGCCAGACACCTCTGAAAAAATATTGTATCACTTAGTTCACTGATGATGATGGTGACAATAAAATATATGTTATTCTCATCGCTATTCTTTATAATATAAACACTGCAACAAATCAGCAATATATGTTTGCAAGAAGCTGCACAATGTCTGATGTCACACACACACACACAAACACACGCACACACACACACTCTCAGGAAACAACACTGACTGCACACATGCAATTTAGCACATCATATTTGCACTGCTCACACCAGCTTTTCCACAGCCACGCCACAACAGAAAGTAAACATTACTGAGGCATTGGATTATAATAACAGGGCAATAAGGAGCATGTGTGACTGTATGTGTCTGTATATATTTAAAGGGACACAGTCAGCAACAGGAGCTACTGCCCCCTGCAAGGCTTACCCTCCGGTTAAGCCTTTAAAGTAAGTTGCGGCATTTTTCTCATGCTGCAACATACTTTATTTTAGTAAAGAAAAGTCAGCGATCCAGAAGTATGGTGGACTGGATGCTATGGGGCTCCATTATGTGTAAAGGAAAGGTGTGGCAGAGACACACCATGTACTTCAATACTTTTATATTGAAGCGCATGGTGCCTCACCGTTGCACCTTTATACATAATGGAGCCTTCATAGCATACTCCATACTTCCAGGTCCCTGACTTTTCTTTATTAAAATAAAGTATTTTGCAGCACGAGAAAAATTCTGCAACATACTTAAAAGGCTTAACCAGATGGTGAGCCTTGCAGGGATGGGACCTCCTGTTGCTGACTGTTTCCCTTTAATCTAATACTGTGGCCTTCCCTCTGTCTGTTATTAAACATAAACAAAAGACAAACACTGCAGCAGTGGGGGGGGAGGTTTGCTAAAAGAAAAGCTAATGGGGGATCACCTGATGTTCCAGCAGCAGATGGAGCATCAACACAATCTGTAGTTGGTGTTGCTTGATCTGCTCTACCTGCTGCTGGACAGCACCCACCCTCTCATTATTTTCCTCCACCACAGCCCACAAAAGTGCTATGTCTGCATACATTGCAGGCATTGTGGGGTCCACTGGTGTGGGGAGGAAAACCAGGTAGTGGTGATGGTGAGGGTGGTTGTGGTGGCAGTGGTGGGGGTAGTGGTGGAGCAGCTGCTGCTGTGGCACTCCTCCTGCTGTGGTGATGCACAACAACAGAATCCTCTGCCACTGACACAGAAGGGCCAGCAGGTGGAGGCCTGGCCCGTTTGGTGGCATCCTGCCACTCCACCTTGTGGTGGTTCAGCATATGTGTGCACTGGCCTGCAGTCCTCAGATATGTCCCCCAGGGGCCACGGTGCACCTGCACACCACAAAGCAAACACACCACAAGGCTGCTGTTCCCCCTGACACAGTTGAAAAACTGCCAAACTGGGGAGCTGCGTTGGGGGACCAGGCACAGGAGGGTTGGATGTAGTGTTGGCAGCATGGTCATGCACCTGGGGCTTCACCTGCTGCTGTGGAGGTTGTGCTGTTGGAGCTCCAGCAGCTGCTACTGGTGGTGGTGGTGGTGGTGGACTTGGTGGATGTGGTGGTGGCACTGGTGGTGCTGCTGCTTCTGGGGGGGAGGCAGGACCAAAGAGTCTGGAGCAGTCCAATGCCACCTGGCTACAGCCACCACAGATGCGCACTCCCCACTGGCCACAGGCCACATACTGTCCCTGGTCCATTGCACAAAATACACTCCATCCCTCTCCAACGCAATGAGCAAATTCACATACACTCGCACACATGCACACACACAGTCACACACACACACACACACACACACACACACACACACACACACACACACACACACAAAAAAAAACTTATAAAACAAAGATACTGCCACCAAAAAGAACTGACAAAACAGTACAAAAAAACCTAAAGAATTAGCTTTTAAAAAAGTTTTTGGGTTTTTGGAATTTTCTCAAGAAATACACTAATAACAAACTCTCCTCTCCTACACAAAATGCTTCCTCCTTCTATCTCCGCAAAAGAGAAGGTGAAAGTATCTGCGTGTATGACTTCCTTCCTGCCTGGCTAAGGCATGTGACTTACAGTACTGTAAGTCATGTGGTGTGTGGGGGGCTGCCTAAAGTGCTTGTATTGTTGTCATTCCACCTTACTTCGCATTAAGGTGAAATAACAATGTGAAGTCATAATAACAAAGCAAAGTGAGCACTTTTCAATGGCCACTTCATGCAGCATTATGATAACACGAAGTCACTTCGCAGGTGGAATTTAATTTCACTGCATCTCTAACTGCATAGTCTCCATAGTGGGGGTAATAGAACCCCACACTGAAACTCTGCTACTGTACATAATGATCTGACCAGATGACTGGATCAATCTTGACCACAGTTATTTCAAGTCTGAGCGAGAAGATTAGAGCCAATGTATGACCATGTTTATGCATCTCAGAGGTAACTATTTGTGTCAGTCCCAGAGAGAACATTAACTTGAGAAGCACCTGCTGAAACCAGGAGGATTCATCATTGACCCAGGCGTGGAAGTCCCCAGTACCATTAACCTAGGGGACTCCAACACCTGTTTTGTGTTGAAATGTGCCGGCTACTGCAGGAACACATTCCCAGCCCTTGGAGGCCAGTAGATAATAATAATAATTTATTTATTATTTATTTATTTATTTAGGGATTCGGATCATACCTTTGAGCTCAGAGCTCTTTTACAAAGGTTCCACGTCAAACAGTGACAATGACAGCAATAACAAACAGTTTACATACAATACTCGAATAGTAGGTAGCTAGTATACAATAAGGTTACAATGTCATTCATAGTACCAATGGTGATAGTACAGCATCAAGAGCATTCAACTAGGGTAAAGGACAGTGTTTATATGTAGTGACAAAGATAAAGAGGTGTGACACCTAGTGTGAGAGTCCAAGGAGGAGTCAAGGTGAGGGGGAGGGGAGACTGGGGGAGAGAGTGGGCGGCCAAAAGAAGTGGCTTTGTCTAGGAGGTTGGAGGTAGTGGTAGTAGATTGGTTTTAAGGTTGATCCAGTGAGAGAAAAGGCACAGGGGGGGGAGGAAGACAGAGGGATAGGGCAAGAGGCAAGAGTGGGGGTTAAAGGAAGGGGAAGGAGAATGTGGATGAGTGGGCATTATGGGTGTTAGAGTCCTAGTGGCAGTCACAAACTGTCCTAGTAAGAAGGTGTTGCCTTAGGCCATTTTTGAATTGTGAGATGCATTGGGAGTTTAGAATGTGCACTGGGATTTCATTGAGCCATTGGGGGGCCCTATAGCTGAAAGCTCGCTGTCCCTGCACAGTTCGACAGAAAGGTGTTGATAGGACCCCCCTCATCCTGCCTCTGGTGGTATAGCTGGTAGCACTTGGTGTTAGGATGCTAGAAATGCGTGGGGCGGTTTTACCCATTAGTGCCTTTTTTCCAAGGAGACATGTTTGGAATATAATCCTGTTCTTTAGTGGCAGCCAATTGGTCTCCTTGTATTAGGAGCAGGTGTGGGTATTTTGATCTTCAGCCATTGTGAGCCTACATGCCTTGTTGAGGGCAATGTGAATCCTTTTTAGTGCAGTGTCTGTTGCTGTGCCATAGACCACCAATCCATAGTCGATGGTAGAAAGGATGGAGCTGGAGAATGAAAGACGGAGGGCCTCTGGAATGAGATACTTTTTATGCCTATATAGTACACCCAGCTTGGTGTTCACTGCCTTTACCACTGTGTTGTTGTGTTGGGTGAAGGCGAGGCAGTCATCAACGGTGACTTGAAGGTCTGGACTTGTTCCAGTGGCTCACTGACTTTATTGGAGATGATGAGGGGAGGGACCTTCATTTTGTGCTGTGGGCTGGCTGTGAGCATCACCTTGTTTTTTCTGTAGTTTAATAGAAGTTTATGGCTACAGAACCAGTCTTCCAGCTTGTAGAAGGATGCCTGCAGCTCAGAGTGGAGGGCGACTACTGATGAACTGCTGGTGAGAAACACAGTGTCATCTGTGTAAAGTATCAGTTTAGTATCACAGGCTTTGGGAAGATTATTTAGGAAGAGGCTGAATAGTAAGGGCTCCAGTATTGACCCCTGTGGGACCCCTAAAGTTAACTCCTTGGAGCTAGATACTGTGTGCCCAATTTTTACACATTGGCTTCTGTGTGTTAGGTAGTCCTTGAACCAGCAGACAGCATTGGTTGCAACCCCCAGGTTCTGTAGTTGAACCAGGAGGAGAGAGTGATTGACAGTGTCAAAGGCTTTGGTGAGGTCTATGAAGACTGACCCCACCAGCTTTCCTTCATCTAGTGCCTTTTGCAAGTAGTCAGTGTAGTCCAGCAAAGCTGTGGCGGTACTATGATTCTGCCTGAAGCCATGTTGGTTGGGACATAACAGGTTGTATTTGTTGAGGTAATCTGTGAGTTGGGCAGCCACAATCTTTTCCAGGGCTTTAGATAAGGGAGAGAGGATAGATATCGGCCTGTAATTGGTGGTGCATGTCATATCACCGTTCTTGTGCACCAGCGTCACGAGAGCCTGTTTCCAGATCCCGGGGAACTGTGCAAAAGCCAGCGATTTCTTAAATAGTTTTGTAACTGGCATGATGATGACAGCCAGTGTTAGGGATAGGAGTTTCATATCGATTCCATCACTCCCCATTCTGGTCTTGCCTAGTATTTGTTTATGTATTTGTAAGCCTCCTTCACTGATGCTTTTTTGAAGTAGAAGACAGGGATTGAGCCCCTTGAGGCATGCAGTTGGTTTGTTCCCCAGCAGGGTGCAGGTAGTCCGGGGGTAGCACTCCAGTCAGGTCAGTAAATGCTGTGTTGACAGAATCCGTGATGTGCTGAGGGTCAGTAATAATGACGTTAATGTTGAGCGAGTGAGGGATCTTCTTCTCATCCTTCCCAAGAAGGTGTTGTTCTCCCAAAAACTGTTCCCATTGCCCCAAGTTTTTTTAAGCTGCTCCTTGTGGAAGTTGGCCTTTGCTTGGTGCATAAGGTTGGTGCAGTGGTTTTTTGTAGCTCTATAACATTGGAAGTTGTGTTTGCTGTGAGAGGACCTGGCTTTTTCCCAGAGGTTGTCCCTTTCCTTCATCTGGGCGAGGAGATCCCCTGTGATCCAACCATTAATTTGACCCTGAATTTTTCTTTTCCTCAGTGGTGCAAAGATATTGCAAATCTTGTTGAAGCCCTCTATAAAGAAACTTAGGGCCTGGTCAATATTAGGCGCATGATCGATGGGGGACCAGTCATACTGGGAGAGGGCAGAGGAGAGGACCCCTAGCTTGCCCTTCCCCAAGACCCTACTATTAATTATCATAGGCGGGGGTTTGCTCAATTTGTTTGACCATGTGAAAGTAACTTGGGAGTGATCACTTAAGGTGTCAGGCAGGACCTTAAGTTCAGAGATCTGAGAAGGGTAACTCGAGAGGAGCCAATCGAGGAGGGTGTCTTTTCCTGTTTTGTGGTTCCGCCTTGTTAGGCTGTCCACAAGTTGGGTCAGATTGGAAGTAGTGACCATGTCCTTGAAAGACATGGATTCCTTGCCCTCCCAGTTGATGTTAAAGTCACCTGTTATGAGAAGCTCTGTGCCCTGAGAAAGGGTAGCAATTGTATCCAGTATTTTTGGGAGGCCATCCCTGGCTTTAGTGGGTGGAAGATAAACTGAGGCTAAGATTAGAGATTTGCCATGCCGTCCAACCTGTGCTTTTATTGCTAGTAGTTCATGATCCTCCTCGGCCCTGGTAACAGGGAGGACCGAGCAGCATAAGTAATCCCTGGCATAGATAAGGACTCCTCCGCCTCTCTTGCCACACCTGTCTTTCCTGAATGTTTGCTATCCCAGGATCATCACTTCATTGTCTTTTATCTTGCTTGACAGCCAGGTCTCTGTCAGACAGAGAATGTCAGATACATGGTTGGACATCCACGCTTGGAGTAGGTCAGACTTTGCTGTGAGGCTGCAGATGTTCAGTGTAGCTACTTTCAGGCCTTTACTCGTGTTTCCCCCTGTGTTTGATACTGGTGGTGGGCCAGGATTGTCATGGACATTATTGACATTATGGATATGGACATAATAATAATATTTTTATTTATTATTTTATTTTATTACATGGTGCCTTTCCATTGCCAAGGCGCCTAACAATAAAAAAATCATATAACATCAAATGACAGAACAATACAATTAAAATCATATGCCAATACAATAATAAACACTTAAATTGTCTAAAAAGCTTTTTGCCACAGATAGGTTTTTAATCCCTTCTTAAATTCCTCCACAGCTGTACACTCCCGTAACCGATGGAGTAGTGAATTCCAAAGGGTGGGGGCTACATAAGCAAAAGCTCTTGAACCAGATGACTTCAAATTCACCCTTGGAATCTCTAACAACCCCTCATCAGCCGAGCGGAGTGATTGACAAGGGCAGTAAGGAACCAGAAGCTCTTTCAGATAGTCCCGGCCCTGTCCATGTAGGGCTTTAAAAGTCAGTAAACTGACTTTAAAGGTGATCTGCCACCTTATTGGCAGCCAGTGCAGTTCGCGCAGCACTGGAATAATATGGCAGGATTGAGTAGAACCTGCCAAAAGCTGGGCTGCCATGTTCTGCACTAGGTGAAGGTGAGGAATTTCAACCCCAGAAAGCCCTAGATAAAGAGAGTTGCAGTTATCCAAGTGCAAGGACACAAAGGCATGGACCAGGGTGGGAAGGTCATCAGACGGAACTAGATGCCTAACCCTGGTGATATTCCTAAGATGATAAAAGGAGGTTTTGATGACAGCCAACACCTGAGAATGTAGGGTCAGTCCATCATCAAAAACTACCCCCAGGTTATGCACCCATTCAGAGGTTGGGAGTGAGACACCGCCAAGAAAAATTCCAGACGGCGCACCAACACCCGACCCCCCCATCTGATGACCTGGGTCCACAATCAGTTCCTCAGTCTTTTCTGAGCTCAACTTCAGCCAACTGGAATCCATCCACTCCTGTATTTCTTTTAGACAGTTGTTAAAGACCAAGAGAGCTCTATCCTGGTCGGGTGCAAAAAAAAAAAAAAAGTAGAGCTGGGTATCATCTACATAACAGTGAAACCTCAGCCCATACCTTCTTACAATGTCTCCAAGGGGTAGCATATACACCATGAACAGAATGGGTGACAGCACTGAACCCTGAGGCACCCCACAAGATGAAGCAGCTGGGTCTGAAGAAAAAAACCCAGACACAACTCTTAGTGTTCTACCCATGAGAAATGATGTAAACCATTTGAGGACTGTCACCGACAATCCATAGTTATGCTTCAGGCATCCTATCAACACCATGTGGTCCACATTGTCAAAAGCTGAAGAAAGATCCAGAAGAACGAAGATGGAGCGGCTTTTCCGATCTCTCACCATCAGGAGATTACTGAGCACCAGAAACAGTGCTGCCTTGGTACTATGTCTCTTATGAAAACTGGACTAGAGCGGTTCATAGATGTCATGGATGGCCAAATGGTCTTCCAGTTGTACTGCCACGACTTTCTCAATCACCTTCCCAACAAAGGGAAGGTTAGAGATAGGTCTGTAGTTTGCGAGACAGTCTGGGGCCAAGGTAGCTTTCTTCAAGGGGTGGTGTCACCACCGTCTCTTTCAGGGAGCTGGGGAACTCTCCAGATTCCAGGGAGCACCAGACTATCTGCACAAGGACCACACCGATGATGTCAATACAACCCAAAATTAGGAAACTCGGTCTAGGGTCCAAACTACAGCACATAGGGTGCACACTCTGGATAATCCTCATAACATTCATGAACTCCAGTCGACTGAAGGTACTCCAGGAAAACTGAGGTACAGTGACCCTGTACTGATCATGAACAACCCCATAGGGTGTGCTGGCTGCAGTACCACCCTGATGTTGACCACCTTATTTGCAAAGAATTGAGCAAGCGCATCGCAGTCTAATTGCGAAAAGCTTTCTGAACATGCAGACAGGCTGGTTTGCACAGTCTGTCCACAGTTCAAAATAGCTGAGCTGGTCAATTCTGAGCAGCCACAATCTCTCCAGACAGAAATTCTGCCTTCTTACGGGTGATTGCAGATTGATAGACTAAATAATGGTCCATTAATCTAAGGTGGTCGGCATCAAGGGTGGACTTTTACCAGCAACGCTCTAACCTTCACCCTAGTCTCTGCATCTCCCTCAAAGTTCCATCAAACCAAGGGGACCTGGGGTGAAGGAAGAGAGGGTGAACACGGACTGGAGCAATAGAATCCAGAGCCACTGAAATGGCTGTATTATAGGCCGACACGAGGGTCTCTGGATCATGCTTGCCAAAGCATGGGATGAGAGGTTAAGGACCATGGCAAGGCCATGGGAACTTATATCCCATAAAGGGTGGTACCTAACCATCTCCACAGGGGTAGGCCTTTGAGGTGGGGTGCTAAAACTAAATCCCATGGTGTAATGATCAGACCACCCAACTGGTTCCACCCTCAAGTCAGATGTTTCAATCCCTAGGAAGAAGATTAAGTCTACAGAGTGTCCGTGTTTATGAGTAGCAGTGGAAACCACCTGTGTAAGGCCCAGAGATGTCATTAACTGGAGGAAGTGTTAACCAAATTGCGAGAGTTTGTCATCGACCCAGGCACTGAAGTCAGCCAGAACCATCAATCTGAGCAACTCAAACACCATATCGATGATGAAGTCTGCCACTTCCTGAAGGAATCACTTCTCATCACCAGGTGGACAGTAGATGAGAGCAATTCGATAGCCTACACCTGCTACAATTGTACACTCAAAAGACTCAACCTTCTCAACTAATACCCTTGTGAAGCTCAGTTCAGTCTTGAAACAGACTGTAACCCCCCCCATGGTCCAATCTCAGGCAGTGCATTACCGAGTAGCCAGCTGGAGTCATAGCCTCCAAAATGGGGCCAGAATTTTCATCCAGCCCGGTCCCAGTGATGCATGCCAGGTCCACCATTTCAACAAGATCTGCAATAATTGCAGGCTTGTTCTTAATGGACCTGGCATTACACAACACCACCTGAGCTGGATGAACCTCGCTGGCTGCCCGGGCCATCTGCCTACCACAATCTGTAGTGCCCTTGGGTATGGGCACCAGACATGGTGAACCATGATCTGGATTCCATTTCACCCCAGGGCGTCTTCTGGATTCAACCACCCCAATTCAATGACCCCCCTCGTTCATCCTCCACTGTTCATAACCCCCCACCCTCCTCCTTCTCCTACGCATAATACCCAGTGCTCTACAGTGTTGGTAGATTACAAACTGGAGAGGAGGAGTGTAAAAAGGGTGAAGGGCATGAAGGGCAGAGGATGAGTAGTGCACAACTGTGGGGGCCGGCATCCAACACATTCTGCAGCTCAAAATAAAATAACACCCAACTCTATAATATACACTTTATAAAACAATAAACAAAATAAATAAAAATAAAAATACCCCCACCCAACACTAGATAGTAAAACAAAAAGAAAATAAATAAAAATTAAAATAAAATAGACCCCCTTGGAAGCTGCATAAATGTTTTTAATCCAACACTCAGAAAGTCTCAGATAAGCACAATCAGTCTGAGATGAAATTATGCAAAAAGCCAACAAGTGGAAAATCAGTCAACATAAGTACTTCCACTAATGAAGTTCAAATCCCCAGGCCCTCTCGCCACCTGGGGGGTATGAGCAGACAGGGCACTCTCACTGCCCACAATGAAAATCCAGTAATCCCTTCTACTTAGACATTTAAAGCAGCAAATTAAATAAAGAAGTGAGGACACCCAGGCCTTCTCACTGCCAGGGAGTACCAAACAACAGGACACTCTCATTGTCCAAAGAGAAAAAAAATTCAAACTCTGACCATGATTTCCAAGACAATTGGAGGATTTCCTGAGGAGGCGATAGTTCAGCACAGTAGATAATCCACAGCAGGAGACCCTACCAGTGAGGGCTGGCTACCATAAAATAACTGCATGGCAACTACAGCTCTCTGCACAAGTTAGCCAACTGGCTGGCTTCACAGAAGGTCTAGGCAGCCTGAACATCTACTGCCCAATTACCCTAGTCACCAGACCCTGGCCCACCCAAACAGAGGGGAATCCAGTAGCCCAACACCCACAAAATATAGGGTCCACAATCCAAACAGATGGAATCCAATTCAGCTGTTAGCTAAACAAGCCAACAGACAAGAATACAGTCTCCACAAGCTCCACACACCATCAAAGCAGGTCCACTCTATTAAAAACTCCCTCTTCTTAAAAAAAATTTGTAAAAATTCATCCACCTTCTTACTGTTCACGTTCTTATTGTTCACTCAATTCCTCAGAGTCAATTTCTCTTTCCCATGGTCTTCCTTCTTTCAGTGCATAAAAACGAATAGGAAAATCTGTGTTCAGTGTTCCCCTAGTACTCAGAGTTGCAGTAAGATCCCAAGGGCTCCCGCTGACATTCAGAGCTGTAACGGGCTAGCAAGACAGCCTCAGGGCACTCCTTGGGGTCATCGATAGTGGCCTCCATAATGCTCAGCAGCAACACAGGGAGCCTCCACACCACCAACTCTATCCAGCCCAAAATGAACAAACCCAGGTGGCCAAATGAAAAACAGCAAAAAACAGCGAAGCAAACAAGAACACAGGCAAAAACAGCAGGGGAGATGAATGAACAAGTCCCGGTGTGGGTAAAAACAAACAATCCATAATGAATCCACAAATGAAAACAGGGGGCAAGTGGCAATCCAACACTTCACAGCACATCCAGCTCGGTGGCCATGAGAAGGATCCCACCATTGACACCCGATATGTATCTGGTCATCACATATTAAAAGGATTCAAATATCCTCACTGGAAGTGCAGTGAGTCCCGGGGTGGACCTAAAACAAATGGCCACCCCACCCCCTCTACAATCCCTCCTGAGGCAATACACCACAGACTGCCTGAAATGGACAGACACCACTACTACAGGGCCCGTGTCATCACCCAAACAGGTTTCCATGATGCAAACATAGTCAGATGAGGAATCAGTAATGAAATTTTCTATTATCGCAGTTTTTTTCTTCAGCAACCATGCATTGTATAGAATGGCTTGAAGGGGATAAGCAGCACAAGCTTGATGGAATACTTGCTGCACAATGAAATTAGGCAGAGTCCTGGTGAGTGGAAGCAGGTGTGATGGTTCTCTGTCCTGATTCCATCTTCTCCCTGGGTGTCTTCTAGGCCAAGTCACTCCAATCTTACCTTTCCAGCCACTATGCCTGGGACCCCCACTGTGGTGAGTGCTATTCCTATGTAAGATTCCCCTTTCCTGGCAGTGGCTGAGCACCTCTGCCTGGAGAACCACTGGGACCCCAATGAAAGAGCAGAGCACCTACAGGTGGTCAGTGGAGTAGGTGTGCCTACAGTAAGTAAATGAAAGCCTCTACACATCATCCACAGGAAAACCTAACTTCCAATAACACTAAAAACAAAATGCTGAAAAAGAATAAATAATAAAACCACACACACACAAACATCCAAATAACTATATCACACTAGCCACACACCCCTCTTGTGCACACCAAGCATACCGAACTAAAACAAAACACTCAGACAATGACTTGCACACAGACATCTAACCAGCCATACACACACACACACACACACACACACAAATCCAACAGACAAGAATATAAAATAGAAACAAATAACTAAGGGAGAATTCAAACAAGCAAATATGGTAGACAGTCACAGAATTAGTTCCAGTTATGCTGAAGAGAGTTTAGTATCGTTCCAGTATTCTTCTTCTCTCACAAGAAGTAAAATGAATTGTCTCAATAGAGCAAAAGTAAACACGTGATAGTATTCCAGTTATAACACGGTGGCTGCAGTAGCAGTGAAGTTACATCCCTTTAAACAAAATGACAGTATGGCTCTCACCCTACAAGATGAAATAACAGTGTGGTGAGCAAACTGCAGATAAGAACAGCTTATAACTGAGGGTGCTTTCACCCCCCCCCAGTCAGCCAAAAGCAATGTCTCCAGAGTCAGAAAATGAGCAATAAAACTGCAAATGAAGCAAGTTTTTCCAGGCCCCCAGAGGCTCTCTCACAATCTACAGGGAACCAGACTCACCACAAAAAGTTGGCAGACCCAGATAGACCCAGCCTACAGAATAGAGTGCCCAGGGCCAAACAATGCAGAGTGAAATAGTTTTAATCCAAAGGAGGCAAACAGAGCAGCTTCAGTAGCTTCTTAGGCTAACAGCATGAACTGCTTCTGGGTTGAATCCTAGCAAAAAAGACTCAGACAAACCTTTTGGTCAACTGGGGAGACAAACAATGATGTCCAGGTTAGGTCTGATTGCTGAAAGACTCCAGAAGGAACTCCTTCTATGAAAACTCTCAACTCTGCTGCAGGTCATGCACTTTAGGGCAAAAACAAACCACACTTGGTAAAGAAGAGAGCAGACAAAAGGGCAGGAGGAAATGTACAACAGGCAATTAAGTCATGCCTACCCCCCCCAAGATCGCATATTGTATGTTGTGATCACACCCTCCTGGTGTCACCATAATTTCCCTCGGGGCACTCTGCCAGCTGCACCCTAGACTGCAGGGGACTCCACCACCAGCACACCCCCTCACACACAGATATAGATATAGATATGTGTATAAACACCCCCCAGCTGGCACACATTGTGGATAAGAAGAGGACTAAAGGTACAGCCTCATCCCCCCATGCTCATTGTAGGCAATGGTCAGAAATCCTGATCACTCACATCACATTCACCCTCATCCCAACACCCATATTCCAGAGTCCCCTTCATGGTGCCCTATTGATGGTATATGTATTGATTCCTGTTCCAACTATATGACAATGCCCCAGGGGCTGCACTTGTTCTGTAATTGTTTCTCTGTACTAATATCAATACCCTAGCTACTACATGTATAGATCTTCAGCCACCCTGGCTATTATATGCAAATACTTTGAAATGCGATGTCCCATAAATGTACTATCTCTGAATGTATGACCATGCTGACGTGGAGCCTTTGTAAATAAGTCTATGACTCAAAAGGTTGTAATTCCTATGACTGACTAAATAAATAAAAATATATAAAAATAAATAAATATGCTTTGGCTATGGGTAACCTCCTAACAGATAACCATGTAAAGCCAACCACCAAAATCCAGGAAAGAGAAGATGCAGCCACCACTGAAAAGTAAGCAGAGGGTAATTCTGAGATTAAAATGCACAATAAAGAACTGCAAGTGGGACTCAAAACTTAAAATGACCCTACCTAAAAACCAAAAAGCTGTCACTCAGCATTTCCTCACTATAGCCCTTGACTAACACTCCCCACCTAAGCCTGTACACTATCTAAAAATGAAAATGACAGTAATTGCAATTGTGACAGAAATTACAACCAAAAATACACAAAAGCAATAAAAAGAATAAAAAGAGCATTTTAGTAAATGACAATGCCAAAACCAAAAGGATTCTTCCTTCTGCACTCCCCAAATGATGGTCAGATCCATGTGGCCACCATCTTGGATCCCAATACACTTTTTATATTTTAATGGCTCTAAAAATACTGAACTGATTTACATGAGACTTTCAGGGATTGTGGATTGTGCCATGAACAATTAATCCTGGAAGCTTCATTTAAATCTGTAGCACCATTTTTCTACCATCAGTAAACAGAAAATTGAGTTTAACTTAGAACTCACCAGCCACCCTCACTATAGGAGCATTACTCTACTCCTATAATAAGATGGCTTCAAATTCTTAGCCATATCATCTCCAAGATTTTCTCCAATAACAATTTTTAATTCTTTACTGTTCGAGTTGATTGTCACCATGGCAACATGTGTCATCACACATATTCACCAAGTGTGATGATGTCACACAGTATGCATTCCAATTCAAGTAAGCTCATGAGGCTTTAGTACATAATTGCATTCTTAGAATGCTGACCTGAAATATTGAGAAACACAGAATAGCAAATCTCACCAGAGGAAAGGGTAAGTGAGTGCAGAATGTTTGAAACCATTTATTTTACTAACAGCATGGTTATTTAGAGAGCAACTAAAAAGTAAAAAGGAACATTGTTTTTTGTTTCAAGGTGAACTGACATGCAGGAAAACCATAAGCTTCCCTATGTCATCCAGGTTGTGAAAAAATAAGCCTTAAAGTATTTGGATGAAACTTTGAAAATCGTGGTGGAAATAGCCCAAGTATTAAAATGTCATATGTGATAGGAGGCAGACACTTGTTTCCCCAATTTTTCCAGAATAATGACCAAGATGTTTGTGAAAAGGGACATAAAAAGAAATGTTCCATAGTTTCTAAGATATCTATACAAGAGGAGTGTGGACAAATACACTCATCAGTGTATTTATGCTCATGTGTACTGCTTACACCAAGCCTGCCATGGCAGGACAGCCAGGTTATGCCCCAAAATTTCAGTGGGATCCAGTTATCTGTCAGCTGTAAAAATATTATGTTTAGGACTTCTTCTGCTCCTCCTATAATCTGGGGAACTTCATAGAAATGGTCTCACAGAATAGTAGAATACAATTTTTCTTTCTGGTATTTATTACAATAAATTGAGATATAAGTTTCCATTGTCTTAATTTAGTAAATACTGGAATGTAGGTGGATTCAAGGACCTAAGGATTTTAGGAATCACAAATGGGTCTTTGTTCCATCTCTCATGAAGTACATCAGTCCAACTGTGTAGAATAACATATCAAGAGGTAAAATGTCCCTTTAGGGATGAATAAATATTCCAATAAATAAATCAGCTATGGAAAAACTATGGGGTGCAACATCCTAATCCCACAATAGCAACGTTCATGATACATATACATTCTTTTTATTGGGTTTAGCTGACTATCCCAAAACCCCTGAAAGAAAAGATTAGTAACTTTTACCTCCATGGTCAAAGAAACAGGAAATATATTGTGCCAAGTGCAAAAATGAGGGAAGAATAAGGGTTTTTAATTAAAAAAAGCTATTTTCCTTTTTGAAACGATCTTTTGTTTCCATGTGTCTATTATATCTGCCACTTTTGTAGCTACTGTGACCCAGTTTAAAGCAGCATCATTTGAACTTCCAAAATGTATGCCAAGAACTTTTATAGGCAGTATAGATATTGGTATATTTGCTACTTACTGGGGCTGAAGATTGCCTTTCAAGAGGTTTAACCTTATACCACTACTTTTGTTATAGTTTAATTTAGACCCTGAAATGTGTTCAAAGGCTGATATAACAGAAACTAAGTCTGAATCAATGACAGTGTCTGTGGTACATATACAAACGTCATCAGTATAGGCAAGCACAGGTGGCACCAACAGCCCATTTGAAAATCTGATTCTAGGTATGGTAGGGTGATTCAGGAGGTTTCTAATTAATTGGTCTAACTGAAAACCATATAAGAGAGGACTTAAGGGGCTACCCTGTCAAACCACTTTTTTCCTAAAAAAAACTGAACCTGGGACTCCATTTATATATGGTTTGATCCATGACTTATTATATAACAGCTATGTCCAAGAGATGAATTTCTTGGGGATGTGGTAAGTTTTCAACACCTGATACAAATAATTATGATCCACATGGTCAAAAGCTTTCTCCTGGTCTAAACAAAGCAGAAAATCAGGGGGATCCTCTGCGAGGTCTATCAACAATAAGATCTCTCAAAAAAACATGCGATTATGAAAAATTGATCTAGAAGGGATCACACAGGATTGTACAGGGGAAATTACTGCATCAGCTATTAAAGACAATCTCTTTAATATTATGGAGCCCAAGATTTTGTATTCCACGTTTAGTATACTAATTGGTTTCTAATTTTTTCAATCAGCTTTATCTCCTTTTTTAAACAACAAGATTAATAAAGATTGTACCTTGACCTGGTAATCAATTGTTTTGTAACAAATCATTAAAAACCAAAGTCAAATTTGGGGCCAGGTATTTGACAAACTTTGGGCAAAACTCAGCAGTCAGACCATCATGGCCTGATGATAATTTTTTTTTCAAAGCTTTAATAGTTTGTGCGGTTTCTTCAGGTGTAATGTTCAGAATATTTTTTTTTGCATTTCCCTAGAAATAGCTGGCATCTCTAAATCCTTTAGATAAGTATCATTCCAAATAGCAGTAGAAGGTATAGCAAACAAATTTTCTAAAACGTTCTGTGATATCCATACTTTTTACTGGATCCTTTAGTAGGGTCTTCTGGTCAGGATCATTAACTTTCTCTAATCTAGTACTGTTTTATTTATTTATTTAGTTTTTGTTGACAAGGTAGGTGCTCTAGACAGCAAAGCTTCCAATTTTCAGGCACGACCCAGGAGGTTACAATACATATGGGTGAGAAAACAACAATAAGATACAAGGGATAAACAGATTACAACGAGTGATAAAAAAAATAAAAAAAAACATAAGTAGTCAGGTAATAGACAGAGTCAAGGAGTAAGGTACCAGGCAACAATAAAACAGCACAGAGGCAAAGGCAGCAGTATATAGGCCCCAGAGACACACCAAATGGCAAAAATTAATGCAAAAAAAGGGGGATAAAAGCTTGTGCAATAAAATAGAATTTTGAAGATGGGTCAGGATGACAGAATTGGGACCAGAGCCAGGGAAAGCTGCTAGGAGGGACAGGAAGGTGAGTGGGTGCACCTGCCACAGAAGCAGGGCTCAGAGCTGGCCAGAAATTTATGGAGTTCCAGCTTGAAGCAATAGAGTGTTTGGGTGCTCCTATGTGTCAGCGGAAGGGTATTCCACCCTTTTGGAGCACAGATCAAGAAAGCGTTCTCACCCATAAGTGTGTTACACTTGGGTTGGGCAAGGTGGGACTTATCAACAGATCTCAGGATGTAGGCAGAGTAATCAGGTGGTAAAAGAGAGGCCAGTTTATCCAGTGTCTGGGAAGTGAGGATGTTTTTGATGAAACAGGTAGTAGTGTACTGCTGAAAAGCTGTAGGGGCAAGTCAGCCCAGACTGGAGTAGAGGGAGCAGCAATGAGAGAGCTTGGGTACCGACAGAGCAAAGTGGCAGATACTGTTGTAAAATATATCCCACTTGTGTAGTAGTTCTTTTGAGGATTCTGGGAAAGCAATCAAACCACAGGCCAGTATAGGTCAGAGGACTCCCTGCACAATGGACAGCCTTGCAACAGATGTGAGGATATGCCTGACTTTGTACACTAAACCTAGTTGAATTTTGGCTGCTTTGATGGAGGTGATTAGATGCAGTTCAAAGTCCAGGGCCAAATTCAAGGTGACACCGTGGTACTTAATAGAGGATACATTGTTGAGGGGGGTGTCTCCGGTTGCAGTGATGCTTAAAGGCTGGTGACAGGCCTGGAGTATGGGTCCCAAGCCAAAGAGAATGGTGACAGTTTTTTTGGGGTTTAGGACCAGCTTGTTTTGCTTCAGCCAAATTTGGAGGATGTTAAAGTTAAGGTTGAGATTACTGTTGATGACCAATATGTCTGAGGAACAGGAATAGAGTACCAGATCACCCACATATAACAGGGCAGAACAAAGACCTGATAATGGGGAAGGTCATTTATGAATAATGAAAAGAGTAGAAGGCCCAGTATCTATTCTTGTGGGACACCGATCCAGGTAGGCAATACAGAGGACTTTGCATTTCTGAATTGTACAAATTGTTGACACTCAGCAAGGTAGCTGTGGAACCAGGCAGTTGCAGAGGAAGAAAACTAAGGGCTTTCAGTTTGGATAAGAGCAGCAGATTGTCAACTGGATCAAAAGCCTTTGTGAGATCAATGAAGATAGCCCTGGTGAGAGAGCCTTTATTCATTGAAAGCCTGAGATCGTAGGTGAACTGGACAAGAGCAGTGGAAGTGCTATGCCCTGTCAAATGTCATGTTGATCTGGGGTGAGGAGATTATACAATTGGAGGTGATCAGATACCTGGGTGGCAGCAATTTTCTCCAGGATTTTGGATAGGGGCGAAAGGATGGCAATAGGGCAGTAGTTATCCATGTTAGTGGCATTGCCCTTTTTATGGATGGGGCAGCTCCTGCAGTCTTCCAAGGGAATGAGACTGTCCGGTAGCCAGGGACAATATTGAAGAAGCATGTAACAGGGGAAGAAATGTAGGTGGCAATGATTTTCAAGAATTTAGGCAACAACCCATTTACCCCAGCCAACCTATAGGGAGGAATGGATTTAAGAAGGTGTAGAACTTCAGATATGGCAACTAGCTGGAGGTGGAAAGGAGGTATTACAGGTTCACTCTTGTCAAGAGTTGGTCCAAATGAGGGTGCGGGGGGTGTTGCATAGTAAGAGATGTCCATGAAGCAGGAGTTGAGAGCCTCAGCAGTGGTGAGAGGGTTATGGCAGATAGTTCCATCCAAGACTATTTCTGTTAGGGAATCACTTTTTTCCTCTCCCAAGAATTGAGTTTACATGACTCCAAAACCCACAAGAGTTACTAACAGAAGTGTGAAGGAGCTGACAGTAGTACTGTAGGTCCTCTTGGCAGTTTTTATAGATACTTTACAGTGATTCCTAAGCCTTCTTTACTCAGTCTGATCATCAAGGGACTGAGACATCTTTGCTTAATTCCAGGCTTTGTCCCATTGTTTGATAGAGGCCATTATATCTGAGTTTAGCCAATGAATGACAGCTCCCCGAATTCTACATCTTTTTAGTGGGACATGCTTGTCTTGAAAGGCCATAAGCTTGTACAGGAAATATTTAGCGGCATGTTCCTTGTTGGATATATGGTATAGAAGTGCCCAGTTGGCATATTGAAGGTCAGAGACAAGGACCCACTTATCAAGCTTTTAGAAATCACAAAACTGGATTTCTCTGGGAGGGGGTTTGGGGGTTCTTGCTTTCCACACACAAAAGACTGGAGAATGGTCATTGATAGTGTCTGGTAAGACACTCACAGCAGAGATCATGTTTGGTCCATTAGAGATTATCCAGTTGAGGTGAGACTGGTGACTGCCATTTTTAGACAGCCTTGTTGGGGATGATATAATCTGGGACAGGTGGAGCTGACCTAACACCACAGCATAGAGACTTGAGCTCTTGCCCAGCCAGTCAAGGTTAAGGTACCCATAATTATGAGTTTGTGTTTGCCCTTTAGTGAGGCAAGATAACTGGAACATTAGATAGACCTGCAATTCTATTTATAGGGGATTGTTGTATATACACACAATGTTCAGCTTCTAAGTCTCAGACAGACCAAGTATATCAAGGGAGTAGTGAGCCATCCAGGCCTCCAACTCCACAAAGTTGGCAGCTAGGCTTCTAATATTCATATGCACAAGCCTTAACCCCTTTTTGGAGGCCCATAAGGAGGGATCAGCTGTAGTAGCACCAACAGGAGGGCAAGGGTTTAGTTCAATGTCACCAGAGAGAAAGAGAGAGAAAGAGGAGGCATTTGGGTAACCAGGTTTCCAACAGAGTGGTTTAGGACATGGCCTCTCAGGGGTCAATGGAAGGGGAAGAGGGTAAGGTATCCGACGATTTTGGCAAAAGGGATCAGGTTCAAGAGCCAAGTTTTGTGGGAGGGAGTATCCCCCTGACCAGTAAGTTTAAGAAAATAAAGCTCCTACCATCAGACCTGTGGTGGCAGGCAGAATCATCAGAGGGGGCAGAGAGAGGAGATCATTGGAGAGTAGGAGGGCCAGCAGTAAGGAGGTCACTCCAACTGAGCCAAGGAGGAGCTTAGGAATCCTCATGGTGAGTAAAAGGCTGAGAGGAGCAAGGAGCAAATAAAATGCAGAGTACAGATGAAAAGAATAAGTGTTGGAGAGACAGTGTATAACCCCTTGTGTACTGGGGGAGAGTTGACGAAAGAACCCAGTAATTGGGTAGGCTGTCAGTAAGGGCACTGAGAGAGGTCAGAGGGATCCATAAGTAATACAACCAAACTCAGGATAAGGGTAGTAATGAGTTATTCAGAGGCCAGCTGAGGATCAGCAAGAACCACAAGTAATTAGAGCCTATAAAGGTACAAATGCCACTACAGTAGTGTACCAACCACAGATAGAGAGTATAAACCTTCTAAAACAAAAAGCAGAGAGATGGTGACTAAGAAAATCAACCTAACGATGAAAAAAGCAGACAATATAATATTGTAACACTCAGCAGTAGCTTCCCAGACCCAAAACAGCAAGAGGCACATTAGTCAGAGCAGGGAAAAGTCATTCACATATTAATCAAACCTGCTTAGGACCAAGGTAAAATATTCATCACTAACTAAACCCCAGCTAGTATGAGTCAAAACATTTCCCCAGTAAATTCATTAGATGATTAGACTAAATAAGACTCTAAACGGTAACTGTGGGATACATCTCTAAATATATCAAGTCACTTTTTCCGAGATAAAACTCACCTCTTCCTCCTCCTTATAAGATGATTGGTAGATTTTATTTATTTATGTATGTATGTATGTATGTATGTATGTTTTTAGTAACCAGATAAGCAAGCTGATCCAAAGGACCATTTTCAGTTGTGACCCTGGCCATACAGTGGCATACAATACAAGGTTAAGAAAATAGGTACAGGATTACAAAACAGTAGGTGCACATAACACACTGAGTAAAAATGGAAATCAACACCAGTGATACATACATAACAAATCTAAGATCTGTGTCTCACCTGGTTAAACAACTGGAAAAAAAACAAGATAGAAAAAAAAATTAAGTTTCATAACGAATACAAGAGTGCATGCCTGATCTCAGATACTTGGTCACTTACACTTAATAATAATAATAATAATAATTTTATTTTTAAAGCACCTTTCAAATTTCAAAGCACTGTACAATCATACAAAAAATACAATCCAATGCAATCATCATTATAATACAATATAAAACACTCATAAAACCACAATTTTATAAACGGATCACATAATACTATAAAAAGGCCATGTGATACAGATGTGTTTAAAGGCCACTCTTAAATTCCCCCAGGGAGGTGCACTGCCGTAACTGATGGGGTAGAGAGTTCCAGAGAGTGGGAGCAGCATAAGAAAAGGCTCTACAGACAGATGAATTTAAACACACTCTCGGAATCTCTAGCAACCCCTAGTCGGCCGAGCGGAGCAATCGGCCAGGGCAGCAAGACACTAGAAGATCTTTCAGATGAGCTGGACCCTGATTGTGTAGGGCTTTAAAAGTCAGTAAACAGACTTTAAAGGTGATCCACCACCGAACAGGAAGCCAGTGCAGTTCGCGCAGCACCGGGGTAATATGACAAGACCTACTGGTTCCCGTCAAAACCCAGGCTGCCGCGTTCTGCACTAGCTGAAGGCGGTGGATTTCAACCCCAGAAAGCCCAAAATACAGGGAGTTGCAGTAGTCCAGATGAGAGGACACAAAGGTGTGGACCCACATAGGTAACATGTCAGACGGAACAAGGTGTTTCACTCTAGCGATATTCCTAAGATGGTAAAAGGAAGTCTTGACGACCGCTGACACCTGCGAATGCAGTGTCAGCCTGTCATCCAAGATAACCCCTAGGTTACGCACCTGTTCAGAGGTCGGAAGTGACACACCCCCAAGAAAAATTCCTGATGGTGCAACAACAGGTGACCCCTCTATCCGACAGCCCGGGTGCACCACCAAAACCTCCATCTTTTCTGCGTTCAACTTCAGCCAGCTAGAATCCATCCAACCCTGGATTTCTCTCAGACAGCTGTTAAACACTGAGGTAGCTCTATCCTGGTTAGGAGCAAAAGACAGGTATAGCTGGGGATCATCTGCATAGCAATGAAACCTCAGCTCATACCGTCTTATAATGTCTCTGAGTGGCAGCATATACACCACAAATAACATGGGAGACAGCACAGAACCCTGAGGCACCCCACATAACAAAGGTATAGGGCCGGAGGAAAAAAACCCCGACACAACCCTTTGTGATCTCCCATTGAGGAATGAGGTGAACCATAGGAGGACGGTTCCCGATATTCCACAAATCTGCCTCAGGCGTCCTAGCAACTCACATGATCCACGGTGTCAAAAGCTGACGAGAGATCAAGAAGAACTAAGATAGAACATCTCTTCTGGTCTCTCGCCCTCAAGAGATCATTAAGCACCCGAACCAGCTCAGTCTCAGTGCTGTGTCTTTTACGAAAACCCAATTGGAAGGGTTTGTAGATGCCATGGATGGTTAAATGGTTCTCCTGTTGGGACGCCACTACTTTCTCAATCACCTTCCCAATAAAGGGAAGGTTTGAGATAGGTCTGTAGTTTGCAAAACAGTTGGGGTCCAAGGTAGCTTTTTTCAAGAGGGGTGTCACCACCGCCTCTTTCAGGGAGCTAGGAAACTCACCTGATTCCAAGGAGCACCAGACTATTTGCTCAAGGATTGGGCCGATGATATCACAACAACCCAATATTAGGGAAGTCGGTCCAGGATCCAAACTACAGCTCGTAGGGCGCACGCCATGGATAATCCTCATGACATCCACAAATCTGGTCTGCTGAAGGAACACCAGGAAGACAGAGGTACTGTGAACTCATGCTGTTCAACAGCATCCCCCTTAGAAGCCACCGGATGCAAATCCATCCAGATGTCAGCCACCTTATTAGCAAAGAATCAGCAGCCTCGCAACTGTATTCAGGAAAGCTCGAACTTGTAGACAGGCTGGGTTGCACAGCCTGTCCACAGTTCAAAAAGCTGAGCCAGTTGATTCCTGGCTACTGCAATCTCCTGACAGGAATTCTGGCTTTATGGAGATTGCAGATTGATAGACAGAATAATGGTCCATCAATCTAAGGCGGTCGGCATCAAGGGTGGATCTGCGCCAGCAGCGTTCTAATCTTCGCCCCTGTCTCCGCATCTCCCTCAGCATCCCATCAAACCAGGGCACCTTGGGATGAAGGGAGAGGGGGCATACACGAACAGGAGCAATAGTATCCAGAGCCAGTGTAACAGCCTTATTATAGGCTGTCACCACAGTCTCCGGACTACTGCTCGCCAACACAGGGGACGAGAGGTAAAGAACCACCACAAGGCCCTGGGGTGTAATATCCCATAAAGGGCGGTATCTCGCCATCTCCACAGGGGTAGGCCTTCTCAGGGGGGTACTAAAATTGAACCTCACCGTGTAGTGGTCCGACCAAATGACTGGTTCCACCCCCAAATCAAAAGCATCAATCCCAAGAAGAAAGACTAAGTCCAAAGAGTGCCCAGATTTATGAGTAGCGGTGGAAACCACCTGTGTAAAGCCCAAAGAAATCATTAATTGGAGGACGTGATTACCAAATTGCGAGAGTTCATCGTCGATCCAGGTGTTGAAGTCGCCCAGAACCATCAATCTGGGCGACTCAAACGACATGTCGATGATGAAGTCTGCCACTTCCTGTAAGAACCGTTTCCTATCTCCTGGTGGACGGTAGATGAGTACGATTCGAACGCCAACACCCGCTACCACTGTGCACTCAAAGGACTCAGCCTCCCCCATAACCACACTCATGAGGTCTAATTCTGTCTTGAAACAGACTGCAACCCCCCCCACCCCCGCGGTCCAATCTCGGGTGGTGTATCACCGAGTACCCGGCTGGAGTCATAGCTTCCAACATGGGGCCTGGATTTTCATCCAGCCAGGTCTCGGTGATGCAAGCCATGTCCACCTAACTAACAAGATCAGCTATAATGCCCGTCTTGTTTCTGACGGACCTAGCATTGCATAACACTGCCCGAGTTGAACGAACCTCGGAGGCCGTCAAGCTCATCTGTCTACTTAATTCCATAGAGCCCTTGGGTATGGGCACCAGACATGGTAAACCATGATCTGTGTTCCATTTCGCCCCAGGGCGCCTTCTAGATCTAACAACCCCGACACGAAAGCCCCCCTCGTCCATCCTCCCTGGTTCACACCCCCCTGCCTTCTTCCCTCTCCTCCGGAATTCCCAATGCTCTACAGTGCTGATAAATATCATACCAAAGAGCTGAAGGATAAAAAGAGCGGAGGGCGCGGAGCAGGGAGGATGAATAGCGCACCACCGTGGGGGCAATAGGCTGACACATGCCACAGCAAAACTACTAAAACAACACAATAATTCTAAAATTCAAATAAACTCCAAAATAAATCTAATAAAATAAATAATCTGAAATAAATCAATAACTTTCCAACCCCCACCAGAAGAAAGTCAAGACTATCACAGCGACAAATAAAATAAAATAAATATAAACAAAATTAAATCAAAACCAAAATATACAATAACACATCCCTTCCCCCTCTCTCCCAGCCCTCTCACGACCAGGGAGAAGAGAAAATAAAATAATAAATGAAATCACCCCCCCCTCCAGCTGTCTCACCACCGGAGGGCACTTATATATTTCTACACTCTCACTGTAGAATATATCCCCACTTAACAACAACCCAACCCCCCCCGCCAGTCCTCTCACGACTAGAAGATGGAGGAAATAAAGTAAATAAAATAAATGGACACAAGGTTCTCTCACCACCTCGTTGTCCAACTAAAAAGAAAGAAAAGAAACTCACTGGGAGAGAATCAAATTAGTTCACAGGTGGGAATCCAAATGGAACCAAATGATCCATAAAAATTAAAAGCCACACAAGACAGTTTATGCCTTAGGTCCTGGGCAAGGCGACACAATCCAAGATGTTAGTACTCCATAGAATGGGAGACCAGGGCTCCTTGCCTTCTCAGATTCCAAATCCAGGCACAATGGACTCGCCACTTTTACTTTCCCCACAGATTCAAATATCCACGTTTCTAGGTTCAGCGTCCCCTCACAGTCTCACAATCTTCGCTCCAAATGGAGTCAGGCCAAAATGATCTCAGCAGCACTTCCCAACCTCAACCCAGCCACAAAGCCCTTCCTCAGACCCGTTCTGTCCCACGGCAGCCCACCAGCTACCGTTTGACGAATGGAAGCACTACAGCACCGACCGCCCTACGGCAGAAGGCTCACAGCACACCACTGAGTCGGGCCAGGGCAGAGAAAAAGGTTCTCCAAAAAAGAAACAATAACACTTGCTGTCCCACGGAAGAGCTGCCAGGGTCCAACTCTCTCCTCCACTACTCCAAAAAATAACAGTCCAACTTTAACTTTATTGAACGCTCCACAGTCCGACCTTCACAGAGCCCCAGCCAACTTACCCATCGGGGGTCTCAGTCAAACGCAAGATCCAAATAGTACTACAGCCCAAGGGATCCTAGTAAATGGAATCCCATAATGTCCCGTAATGTCTCAGCACACAGAAAGCCCTCAATCCATTCCACGCCAGTTCAGTATCCACTTTGGGCAGTGGAACAAAAGTCACCAGGACTTCCTTCTCCTCTCCTCGTCCCAATAAATCTTAAATGGGGAATTTCAATTACCGGGCCAGAGCTCCCCGAACCGTGTCAAGTATTCCAAGTCCATTCTAAATCCAATTCGAGCAGCAGAGCACAACCTCGGGTGCAAACCAAAACACCTTCCTCGTCTTGGACTCCAAGAATATTAAAAAGCCTCCACCAATGCAATATGCAGCGACACAAAATACAAAAAATAAAACCGCAAAATAAAATACACAAAATAAAACGAATAACGAACTCAAACTATAAGTTACAATATTTCACAGCAGCAGCACGCTCAGCCCAGCGGCCATCTTCAAACTCCAATGTCTGGTACAGCTGGTATTTGGTGTATGCGGGAGTTGATTTGGATTCAGTCTTAAGCAGTTACATCATTTAATCAGTCAGGACATGCAAGGTGCATGGTGGAGTACATTTCAATGATAAATGTTTACCCAGAGGGAGTCAGGCAGTGCTAAGTAGTACATTTAGTGGTCAGCACCCTGAAGGTAAGTTGACAGATACAGTTTAGCCTCTACAGTGGCTGTTTGGTGAGGGAGTTTCATATGGAGCATGTACAGGTGGACTGGGACTTTAGCCAATCTCTCAGCTGCAATTTGAAGGACTGATGAGAGGGTGACATTCTAATGACAGGTGGAAGGCTGTTCCAGAGAGAGGGGGCAGATACAATGAAGACCTTGCTCCCCATGACAGTAGATACATGGGGGACTACCAGGGGGAATGGAACCATCCCTGACAGAGCGAGTAACCACACGGGCAGTGAGAATCGGCAAGAAAGGTGACTTCAGTGAGTTCCTGAGGGGAGGTGTCAACTAGACTGTCCATGGCATATTCTTGTTGCCACGCAGGGATAGCCAGCCTAATGACTGATAAAGAAAGCAGTGATGAGTGGAGGATGGGACCTGGAGGACAAAGTGACAGATGGAGTTATATGTGATACTTAGTCAAGAGAGAAGTGAGGCAGATGTGGCTGAGAAAACACGAGAACAGTAGTCGAGAAAGGGTAGATTTCCCCGGACAATTGCAAGGCGAGCTTCGGGGGTCAGGAGGTGGTTTACACGGTAGGCTGCCCCCAACTTCTGATGGACCCTTTTTACAGTGTTATCAATGTGGGACATTAAAGGTGAGGGAAGGATCAAGAGTCACTCCTAGATATTTGAAGGAGGATACTATGTCAAGAGGAGGTCCAGTAGGGGTTTCTATGAGTAATGAGGCATTTGTTTCGATAACCTTTGTGAGGAATGGCATGGAGCCAAAGAGCATGGCCTTCATTCTTTTCTCATTTACCAGGAGTTTTTTGGAGAGGAACCAGTTTTGAGACGCACCATAGTTAGTGGTGAGGGTGGAGGATATTGTTCTGAGTGATCTGGCACTATGGTAGATGATGAGGTCATCAGCATAGAGGAGTGCATTGCAGTTTACGCTCTCAGCAGGAAGATTATTTATGAAAAGAGAGAATAATAGAGTCCCCAGTATGGGGCCTGGGGTACACCAGTGTGGACTGGTAGTGTGGCAGAAGTAACCTTGCCTATCGTAACAGACTGGAATCTGTTTGTGAGGTAGCTGCTGAACCAAGCAACAGCATCCATGGAGCAACTTAGGTTTAGCAGGCTGGAATTTAGGAGTTGGTGGTTCACAATGTCGAGTTGGGTTGGAAGACACAACTTCAGCATGCAGAGATTCAACATCCAAGTCCTCCTTGCTGGGATCCTCCATCTTGGCAGTGCAGAAAGACACCCTCTGCCAAGAGTAGAGGATTTTCCCCAGTGTCCCTGCCAAATTTTCCCATTCACTAAAAATACCATCAATATCTTAATCTGGTTCAAATTTCAGTTGGAGTACACCTGTAACCCCCCCCCACCCCAAGAATGAGGCTGAATATAGGCAGTACTGTCTAGTCCTCCTTTCCTGATCAACAAAAACTAAATAAAGAACTAAAAATTAATACAAGAGCTAATAACAAAAGTCATCAGAAAAACTAAGCTTGTGGTAAAACAGCTATATTTTGGGGGAGAAATGAGCATGCAAGAACAATAAATCATTAATAACTTCAAAACCAATTAACATTTCTTCACCAACCCACCAAAAGGACCTATAGCTCCATAACACCCAACTAACCTGTAGGTTTATTTATTTATGAGTTTAACCAGGATGGCATACTGAGCAGGAAGCCGCTCAATTCCAGATGCATCCTGGGGGGACAGATCCCAATGGAAGAATTTTACAACAGAGCAATGTGGATCAAGCATAGAAAACAGCAGTAAGAGGCAACAAACAAAATAATACAATATACAGTGGCTAGAACAGGCAATACAAAGACAAATTTGCTACAACAGCACAAGGCAGCCAGCTTTTTGTAATGAGACAAATTGGCTGAGCTTGAGAATTTGGCAACAGGACCCACCTCAGTGGGTACTGTGTGATGAAAAGCAAGCACAGCTGGTGGAGAAGTGGTCACTGAGGAAGCAGTTGAGGTGCAGAGAGTTGGGGGAGCATCTAATGTTGGCAGGCAATGCATTCCAGAGTTTGGGAATTCAGTATTGGAAGGTAGATTGACCTTTGGTTGTGCCCATGAAAGGGACATGGAGGAGCCTGGAGTCCATGCTTCTGAAGGGAGTAGGCAGGTGGAGGCTGTGTAGAGAGGGTAGATAGTAGGTAAGGGGGGGAGGGACTGGGACCAGAATTTGGCTGCTGTCCTAGCGCAGTGAGTCTGTCTGTAGGCCTGGAGTGAGGGCAGGGCTAGGGAGCTGTATAAGTCACAGTGGTGAGTCTTTTGTGGGCAGTCTAGAATGAAGCAACAGAAGGAGTGGTAGAGCATGCCCAGGCTGGCTAGGGATGAGCGGGGAGCAGAGCCATACACTACGTCACCATAATCAACTAAAGGGAGGATCATCTTGTGAACAATTTCCTTCCAGGACGTAATGGGGATACTACGCTTGTTGCTGTATAAGGCTCCAAGTTTAGGGAACAGTTTCTTGTGGATGGAGTCAATGTGGGTGGAGAAGTCAAGGTGCTGGTCAAGTCAGACTCCTAGGTATCTGAAGAAAGTGAACTCATTTAGGGGGGGTCCCATCCAAGGATTTGAAAGAGGGGCAAGTGACTTGGTTGGAGAGTCTTGCCTGCATGCCAAAGGTGAGAAAGACAGTTTTCTTAGAGTTTAGGAACAGTTGGTTGGACCGGAACCATTGCTGAACTGCATTGAAGTCCTGTTGGAGAACGTTTCAAAAAGGTAATTTTAGATTTTTTTTTTGTTTCAGTGAACTGAGCATATGCAAACAAATATCATTAATAACCACAAAACAATAACATTTTGTTTTTCAGTAAACCACCAAATGGCATATTCCTTCATAACATCTAATGAATCTGTAAGTTTTATCACTCAACAACTTGCAGTTATGTGAAGTCTGAGTTCATCCACATATCGGGCCTGTGTAGTACAGTATGGTCTGCACACCCATTGGTCCACACCGTGGACCAATAGGCATGCAGATCGTACTGTATGCTGTCATTCTTCAGGTGGCTGGGCAGTATAGGGGGGTGCTGCCACCCGCCATTGACCAGAGGGGTGCTGGGTGGTGGGGGACTTCTGTAGATGGGTGGGGAGGGGGGTGCCACTGGACCACCAGGTAACTCTTTTTTTTCAGAGCAGCCCATGATTGGGCGATGGGAAGGGGTTACCGCTAGACCACCAGAGCATTCACTATTTTTACAACAGCCCATGATAGGGCAAATGGGGGAGTTACTGCTAGACCACCAGAGAGTGGTATGTCATGTACAGATGCCCATGATCTGGCGTACAGGAGCAGGGGGGCTGGTGGCACGCCCTCTCTCTTCTTCTCCATATTTAACATAACCCTGCTATGGAGTGTCCCCCTCGATACCCCGATTGCCATTTAACATATCACTGGCATTGGATGGCTTCCCTTTTTTTTGTAAGGCCTTCTTATCTGAAATGCTCAAAACAAAAAAACAATGTGAGTGTACGTACTGGTAGAAGATAAAGTACTACACATAAAATAGATTTACCAAAAGTAATTCTAGTATTTAAAAAAAATGTGCATAGTAGCCAAAGGCCTGATACAGCAGATGCCAACAAGCAGGATGTGCAGCAGGAGTCCTAGTAAATGTAGCTGTAGGAATTTAGGAAATCTTTAGAGTCCATAAGTTTATCAAAAGACTGAGTTGCAGCATTAGCAGTAACCCAGGTACTGTTGAACTCCCCTGCTCCATCTCTAACTGCTGAACAAATACTGCTCCCCACAAAAGAAGCAATGCATCCCTGACTCATATCAAATATCAATTATTTATTCAGTCCATGCATTCCTGTGTTAGGAATGAGGTCTTAAATTTACTGGCACAGACTATAAACTATTGCGATGCAATGGACTAAATTTGATTTCCTGAGTAAAACAAAAGCAGCATAGTGAACAAGTTCAGCCCATTATGATGGATATTCATTTAATGCTATTAAGAACTTAATCAATACAAATCTGACTGGTCTTAGAGAAATAACCCTTTTAACTGATTAATATTGTACATTTACATATATTTCGCCTTATATTCAAAGCCAAAGTATGTACAAAGAAAATAGATGTAACAGTGGTGCAAAACAGTGTGGAGCACCCATGCACATAAACAAGAGCTAGGCACAACTCATGAAAATGGCTGATGGGACCATGAAAGCATGCATGTAGCTGCACAAAACTAGGTGCAGAAATGAGAAGGGATGGGCTGAAGAGCACCCATCCCAATCCAAGACCCCAACATAAATGAGAATGTTCATGGCTGTGCAGTCATGGAAGTGTACCTAACTGCATATCACAGGAGATTCAAAAATACATGTGACAGGGAACAAATAAACTATGATGGACTGGACTAATGACACTGGCATGATGAGTGGCATGGGTGACACCATGGGCCAGTCCACTGATACAACTGCGCCATCCAGGGATGGAGGGTTGTGGGGATCCCACACCAGGCCTGCACATATCTGATACACTGAAGTGGGAATGCACTAATACCAGTGGGTGTGGTTGTGGTCCACCATGCATAACAGGCAAAGCACTGAACAGGGACCAAACCTTCAGCGTGGAGCTTGAAGCAACTGGATAAGGGTGAATGAACAGCCTCAGCAGTATCATAAGGCTCCATTCTTGTCCATAACATGCCAAAGGTTCCAATGGTGAATGAAGAAAGACATGGGAAGGCAATGTTATGCTGTTGCTGGGGGGGGGGAGCTTTGTATCTATATGGACATTATGGTAAAGACATGCTGTGGGCACAGCTGGACTGCACTGTGATATTGTAGAACAGGGGCTGTTCATGCTCACTGACATACCATAATGCAGGGGCCTGGGCAAAATGCTGCACTGTCATGGGTGTTTGGGGTGGACATGAATTCAGCACTTGTCACTCGCATGATGTGCTGAGGGGCTACGTTACTGTTGTGGGAATTGTGTACTGTTTGCCATGTTGCAATACATACAGTATAAATGAGCCACTTGTTTGTTTTCGTCCCTGTGTCCTGTGTGTGTTCCTGGTGGGGTGTATGTATTAGTGTTCCAGCAGGCATTTCAGATGTGTAATGGTACGGTGGTAGCTCCATACATCCGCAGTCATATACTCATTTGTGAATCAGCATATAGGCACATGTTTTCCCTCCTATGTGTGGCATGTTCACTTCATGGTGTGTTTCATCTGCCACCTTGGATCCTTGCATGGCTACTATCATACTGCTTAGTGTTCTGGTCATGCTACATACTGTATATTACTCAACTCACACCCAATACATGGTGCATAGCATATAATATGTGTGCATCGGGCCCAATATGTGGCTACTGCATGTTAAGTAGAAAGCCCAAAAGAATATTTTTCATATCAGTTCTTATGGTAAATTCATATACTGTACAGTAACTGGTTGTATGACAACTCAAATGTACTGTATACCAAATCTCATATAAACCATGACATTGTGGTAATTAAGTGTGAGAGTTTACCCCTTAATATGTGAGACTGAAGTGGACTGCACTCTTCACTCAGGGGAATACTTTAAAAATAATCTGGCTACATTACATTTAGAATCCTGAATAATTACTTTCTTCACAACTAAGATAGTTTACGCAGAAGAGTATGAAGCTGGTTATTCACATGTATTGAAAAAGATTACTAAACCAACCACATTAAGCTGTCCTCCAGTTGATCATAAGAAGCCTTGGGAGGCTTCCTCAGACAAGTGGGATTCATTCTATACATGCAGCTGTAGCCACAGTTACATTCAAGATATTTTTCAAAGATTCCGTTATATACTGCAAAGCTAGCCACAGTGCAATGGAATAAACTGTAGTAAGTGACATGTCACAAAATACTGCATGAAAAAAATGCCTTAATTGCCATTCAATTTCACTTTTCAATGTAGTATTTTGTGATATACTTAGAAACACAGACACATAGAAGCTGATGGCAGATAAGGGCTGTATAGCCAATCCAGTCTGCCATTTCTTTTGTTGTATTGCTTACAATATAGATCCCTCCAGGTCTATGGCACTTTCTCTGCCACACCCTTACCTATCCCTTATGGATCCCTTGCACTTATCCCAGGTTTTTTGGACTCTTATCACTGTTTCTGCCCCCACAACCTCTGCTGGAAGACCGTTCCTGGCACCCATCACCCTTCTGTGAAGAAGTAATTCCTGACATTTCTCCTAAACCTACCTCCCTCCAGCTTCATATCATGGCCCCTTGTTCTGGAGCACCCTTTCCTCTGAAAAATACCTCTCACTTGTACCATATCACTGACATGAGGTATTTAACGGTATCAGTCATATTTCCCCTCTCCATCTTCTCCTCCAGAGTGTAAATGTTTAATTCCTTTAGCCTCTCCTCATAGGACATTTGATATAGACCATGTACCATCTTCATAACCCTCTTTTGGATGGACTCCATCCTGTCTATGTCCTTCCTTAGATGTGGCCTCCAAAACTGGACACAGTACTCCAGTATTACTGCACTATATCCTGGTTGGTGCCACTTTATGGATTCTCTCTGAAGGCCCACAGTAGTACTGGAAGCAATTTGTCTAGACATATCTCAAAACTTTCAGAAGATATCTGGCTGTATCTTTGGTTGCAACTGTATGGAAGTTCAGAAGTAAATGAACCTGAAGTAACCACAGCCAAAGAAATGTACTGCAGAAAACTGAAGCTTCCATACTCTTGGCATATGTCCATAGAAATTTTAACACTCACTTATTCCTTACTCCTAGATGGCCCTTTTCAGTTAAGTGACCTTTTCTTGGAGACTTCCTGCAACTGGAATTCCTACCCTCCTCTACTTCAGTCTTTTACCTCATCCCGGACCATTAAACATCAATTCTACTATCTGGTTCATACTACTGTATCTGTCTGCCCCTCACTCTAAATAGTCTGCTTGCCAAATGACCCCCTATACTCACCAGTCTTGCCCATCCACACCACTGTCTTCTCTTCATTGCCCACTACCCTGTCACTTTGCCCCTGATGTCCTCAGTTATACTACCCTGTTCCCGCTAGCTGGTTTGAGCTTGAGATTTTACTACAAACATATATTGCATACTGTTGTTTTGCACGGTTTGCTGACTGAAGGGTGAAACTCAATTGACGATATCCCCCACAGCGACATTTTTGAAAAGATTTGAAAATGTCACTGTGGGGAACCCACCGGCGTAATTTTGCCCTTTTGCCGATTTCTTTCCCCCTTCATGTTAAGTCCAACTGAGCACAATCCTCAAGAAAGGGGGGTGCAGGGGTGTGGCCCCCCAATAGAAACCAGACCAATGTCTGACAGACAAAATTTCACCTGTCGATATCAGGGATGTCTCTATGCCACACGTCGACAACAATGTAAACCATTTTTCACATCTGTTTAATGGACTGCTGCAAAACAGTTACTGGTTTACTGCTGATTGTTTGTGCATACTGTTATGTATTGTTTTTATTATCATTCACGTATCCTTCCCCTAGGATGCACCTAGACATTAGCAGTTTATAGCTCATTCCACCCTCCCTAGCCAAAACTTTTAAATAAATGAATAAGAATAAATAAGTTCTAAGTCCATTTTCTTTTGAGAAAATGTATATATTAATAAGTTAGTAATTAACAACGTCAATGAGTTTGCAAGTCACTGTTCGTCCCTGGGCTTAATTATTTTCAAATCTTAAGCTCAATCTCATTTTACCTTTCTAGTAATAAAGACTCTAACTAAACAATGTAATTTTGCTAGAAAGTTTTACAATTCACAACACGGCATACAAATATTTTTCATTCTGGGCTCAGTATTCAAACTGCATACAAAGTGGCATGCAAAGTGAATAATGCTTGCACTACTTTGGGTATGGCACAAAAGGAGCTATATTAAAAACAGAACAGTAAAGCCTTGGGCAGCACTAACACGTTTACAGTCTTACACACACATACAGTACACAATGCCTACATAGGGCCCACCCAAAATTACACAAACAGCTCAACAGTACCGTGCCTCCTCAATCAGCACAGTATTCCAGTAAAAAGTGCTTAATTAGTGTACACACCCACTTGAATAGGACTGGAGGAAATTTATCTTCCACCAGTGAAATTCTGGTGAAGTCCCAATTGTGTCCCTTGAAATGCAAAAAGTCACCAATATTGTTATTTCTGTCAAATTTTAACAGTATGTCTCACACTGCACCACATTTTGCATGTTGACCTTAACATACAGTCCATACAGATGTGTACCAGGTTTCAAATTTCTATCTTGAAAAGTTAAGTTATAAGCCTTCAACTTTTGGAAATTTTAAAATTTCACTTCACAGTTATGTGACCTGCAGAATTTTAAAGTACCCTATACCTTTAAAACAAGGGAATTGCACATCACCATTTTTTAGGTTTAGTAACCCAAAATATTAGGCTTTGAGGCCAACCCCAGAGAGTCGTGCTGCCATGCTGATAACTCAGGATCAGAAACGAGCCCAGAAAGTCACATTGGAAGGCAGGCCATGGCCAAGCCAGTTACTGCTTGACAGTGCATATTAACCAAGGGAGGATTGGTGGCAGGTTCCACTGACACAAAGACCCCTGCAGCTGGGACAGGGAGCTTATTCTTGCACAGGGAAAGATGTGTCTTTGCAAAACTGGCAGAGGCACCACCCCCACCAGGGGAACTGGAAGGGAAGAAATTGGGACAAAATTGAGGTGGGATGGCTCAGGGGCAATGTGAGGAAGTATTTGTTCACACAGAGGGTGGTGGACACATGGAAAATCCTTCCTGATGAGGTTGTGGGGTCTAAAACTGTGGGAGAATTCAAGAATGCATGGGACAGACATAAGGCAATTTTTTGGGGGGTAGGAAGAAATAGGCTGTTGGTTAAATAGGATCTGCAACTTTTCCTCTAGGTAGGGAAATAGGCAGACTAGGTGGGCCAAGCGGTCCTTATCTGCCATTAAAGTCTATGTTTCTAAAAACCTACTGAACTGAATGATGGCTGGGTTCAGCATGATCAAAGTATATCCCGCTGATCAGGGTATATCTCTGAGAGGAGAGCTGCAGGCCAGGAGAAAAAACAATATGGTCCTTTTTTCCTTTAAACCACAAGACATTCAAGACTGATATTATCCCCTTAGGTTTATGTTGGGCCCCTAGGTCATTCAAATACCTGGGCATTAAACTAACTCGTAACCCCTTGGCATGGTTTAAGGAAAATTTGGAGCCCCTCTCCCAGCTTATAACTCAGGATCTTGATAGATGGTCTATGCTCCCTATCTCTCTATGGGGCCGAATCAACATAGTTAAGATGAATATTTTCCAAAGAATTTTCTACCCTCTATCTCTCCTCAATACTTTTATCCTGTTATCCAGGTTTAAGAAGTTGCATGGTATTTTCACCAAGTTCATCTGGTCGGATAAATACCCCCGATTGGCCTATCATTAAGTTGGCTGCTCCAAAATCTGAGGGGGGCCTGTGGATTCCCCACTTGGCTATATATTATTGGGCTAGCCATTTGGCAAAATGTCTGAAATGGGTATGTCCCGGCCCTGAAAAGGTGCAACTGACATGGCTTAGAATAGAGTTGGACTCAATTCATTCTACAAATCTGGATCCCCTAACTCTGTTCTATGCAAAAATGTCTCAGGTGCGTGTGGCCGAGAAGTGTCCCACAGTTGCTACTTCATTAAAGGTATACGCGCAACTTTGTTCTTTTTTGTGATATACCCCTCAGTCAGACCTGGCCCAATTCATCTGGAACTCCCCATCTTTCACTATGAACAAGCAGCAGATTCCCCACACTTGGTTGCCCCAATGGGGCGATGGGATAGTACTCTCTTTTGTGGATGAGGAGAGGCAATGGTTGTCGGTAGGTGATCTTATTCTGAAATTTAGTATCCCGGCTCTCTCACGTTTTAAAGCAATTCAGATAAGGCACCTACTCACAATAGTCCTTGGTAATACCCTTCCTTATCAGACAGTTGGGGCCCTGATCACAGAAGTCTCTTCTTTACTTGGATCTTCGGGTATCGTATCCAAATTATATCAGGTTTTGTTTCACAAAAGATATGGGGACTGTTTTGGACTGATGAGGTTCTGGAACTCCATTCTTCCTCAATATTACACTAATTGGCAAGCCCTGTGGATGTCCTGTCATAAATATGCTTCCCAAGACAGGTTGCATCTTACGCAATATCACATTTTGCACAATATGTACTATACTCTGGTTAAGTTAAAGAAATGGGGTCTCTTGGACTCTAACTTATGTGTTAAGTGTTTCCAGGAGGAGGGAACACTCCTTCACATATTTTGGTCCTGTCCCAAAATCTCCCTTCTGTGGGACTTTATCAAGGAGTCCCTGGATCCTTTACTGGGTTTGCAGGAGTACTTCACGCCTGACATTTGTCTCCTAGGGGACTTGTCCTCTATTAGAGTTAAAGTGAGAAGGTTTCATATCTCTATGATAGCTTTATCTGTCAATAAGCTTATTTTACGTCACTGGAAGGACAAGTCTGCTCCGACACTACAGGAATGGGTGAATGAAATTTTTGCTAACCTGCATACGGAAAAAGCGATTGCCAGCCTCCACAACAGATTATCTGTTCATACTCAAATATGGGATCCCCTTTACTCTCTAATTCTAGCTGCTCAGACATTTATGTTCTAGAGCAAATTGCCCTGTAGACTCCTGTATAATGACTCTGTACTCATGTGACACACTGATATGTTACTGCTGTATGGGGGGGAGGGAGGAGGCAGTTTTAACATAATAAGTTGCTGTATTCTTGTTTCATTTTCATGTTAACTGCCTTTTAGTGTGGACAATCTGTTAATAAAGTTTGAATTGAAAAAAAAAAGGAAAAACAATATGGGAAAGAAAGAGGCCATGAGTGTCAATTCTCTCATCTCTTGCTCAAAGGCTGGCCAAGCTATAAACAAGCAAAGGTTCCAAAATAACCTCAGTAATTAAAGTGAATTTCATGAACTTTATGAAATTGTGGAATTCTGTGATACGTTCATCAAAGCCATGTCCACACATTTTGCTCAGTTGCACACTTGAGTTGCCATTGTAGAATAAGGTAAAGGCTGAATAAAGAAGCAATGAGGTAATATTTATAGAAGGCTCAATAGTAAAAGCATAATAGTGACAAGTGTCAGGTCACTGTCTTGACTGACACAATGAAGAATAGTCACGGACTTCAATGTGCACTAGCCTGTCTTCTGACGACATACTTGCTAACCATTAGAGGTCACTGACTTAATAATCTGTGGTAGCACATGCACTTACAGCATTGTTTCTGCACAGTGACACCTGTGGACACTTTAACAACCCTGTAGATGATAATATTTATTTATTTATTTAGCTTTTGTTTACCAGGTAAGCACAATAGACAGTCAAGTGCCTATTTTCATGTACAACCTGGGAGAGTTACAAAGGTACAGGCAAATAACAGTACAGAGGCTAGCAACAAATTATACAAAGGTACAGTCAGAATACAAGCAAGAAGAACCAGCAGAAACAAAGTACAGAGACTAGGGTCCAACTGTCAGGCATGGTACTGACAGGTATAAGCAATCAACTACAATCAGGTAACAGGCAGAGAACAATTTAATGCAATTCAGTAAGAGGCATGAGAACCCGGGGGGGTGGGGCAGCCATGAAAATTAGGACCAGTGTCAGCAACAACAACATTTGTGATATTTGTTTATTTGTTATTTTTGGAATAAGTGCCCACCCATGGCCAGGATTTATCGCAGACACTTCACGGACGGTGGACTATGGGGGACAGATGCAGCTTGATGCTTGTTTTAGGTAGCCCCAGAGGGAGGACCTGAAACAGCTGTGGGAAGGGGCAGTTCTTACATAAGGAGGAAGGAGGTTCCAGGTTCTAGGGGCAAGAGCCACAAACGCTCGATCTCCCGCAAGGGAGTGAGTCTTAGGGACCATAAGTGCCTGGGATTTGGTGGACCTCAGCTGGTAGCCAGAGGGGGCAGGCTGGAGGAGGTCAGCAAGAGCCAGAGGAGTAGATGACCAGATGATGTTATCCATAAAGTTGCCCATAACAAATGAAGGATGGTTACTAGGGGAGAGCCAACCCGTCAAGTAAAGTAGACAACGATGGGTGAGAAGAAGGTCTGATAGGGCGAAGTGACTTATGTTGTTATACGAGGTGTCCCATTTGGAGAGCCATGCTTTGGGGGCATTCATGAAGGAGGTGAGCCCATAGCAAAGCGAGGGGAAGAAGCCCCTTTTGCCAGGGCAAGTCTGGCAGCTGGGGTGAGACAACTTTTTGCTCTGTACACGAGTCCCAATTTTCAGTATGTTGTCTTACAGGAGTTAAGTATGTGCAGGGAGAGATCCAGTTGGGGGTCAAGAGTCACCCCCAAGTACTTGAATGATTCCACCATCATCACAGGGGTGCCATCAGTGCCAACGACTCTGAGCTCAGCTGGGCACGCTCTCATCTTGGGATGGGAGCCGAATAACATCGCCTGCGTCTTCTGCAGGTTGATGACAAGCTTACTTGCCTTGAGCTAGGTTTGGATGCGACTAAAATCTGAGTTGAGTCTAGAGTTTATGTCATCAATATTTTGTGAACTGGTGAGCAGCACCATATAGAGTAACATGTCCGAAGGTTGGGATTGAAGGCAGCTGGTTTATAAAGAGGGAGAACAATAGGGGACCAAGGACCGACCCCTGAGGCACCCCACAGGCAACTGGTGATAGGCCAGAGATGGCATTTTGGAACCTTGTGTACTGTTTCCTACCCAAGAGATAATTAGAGAACCAGGCTAGGACTGGGGGGGGGGCAAAAGACTTGAAAGCAGAGCCCAGGAAGGTGTTATCAACCAGATCGAAGGCCTTGGACAAGTCAATGAAAACAGCCCCCGTGAGTTTGCCTTGATCAGTAGCAGTTCTGATTTTGGAGGTGACCCATGCGAGGGCAGAGGAGGTGCAGCGTCCTTTTCAGAAACCGTGCTGCTCAGGGGAGAGAAGGCCATAGGTTTGTAGGAAGACGACAATCTGGGAGGCTACTATTTTTTCAAGCAGCTTATTAACTGCAGATAGAATCGCTATGGGTCGATAGTTCTTAAGTAATTTGGGATTGCCATGCTTGAGGACAGGGATCACATGGGCCACCTTCCAAATGGCAGGGACAGACCCTGACATGAGTGAGGAGTTAAGAATGTGGTAGATCGGATGGGCCAAGAAGGGGGCCCCCAGGTTTAGCAGTTTGAGCACAAGGCTGTTGTGTCCAGCACTGGATTAAGGGGAGAGACCTACTAGAAGCTTCTGGGTTTCTTTGGATGAAACAGACTTAAAGTAGAAGGAAGGGAGAGGAGGATGGGGTGGAGCAGCAGGAGTAGGACCCAGATCATTTGAGATTGAAGGCATAGAGGTGTAATCAGACAGGTCCGAGAACAGGCCATTGAAAGCATTTGCTATCGTGTGGGCATTATTGCAACTGACCCCGTTTATTAGCAAGTCAGGAACCTGCTGATGGGCTGGACCATTTATGGTGTGTTTTATAGTGCGCCAGAAACTCCTCGGGTTTTTTGCCGACACTTCGAGGGATGATTTGCAGAAATCACTCTTTGCTGAGTGAATCGACCATTTGCATGATTTCCTAAGTTGCCTGTAAACCTCGAAGTCAGATCTGTTTCCAGAGGCCTTATATTTAAGCCAACTTTTGTCCCTAAGCCTCATCAAGGCAAACAGTTCCCCTTGTTACCATTTTGTGACTGTACCCCTCACTCTTCTTTTAATGAGTGGGGCACGTCTATCTTGTAATGGGGTAAAAATGGTTAGGAAGCTGTCCAGAGAAACCGAGGGGTCCAGGTCTGCAAATACCGGGGACCAGTCCATCAGGCTGAGGTCGGTATGGAAGTTGTTTAAGTCAAAGTTTGATTAATCTCTCATCTGTATGACTTTTGGTGGGACCCTGGGATTATGAATCCTCCAGATACAGTATGTGGGGGAATGATCCGAGATCGAATCAGGGAGGAGGCCAGAGGCTGATATTTGGTCTGGCCTATTACATAGCATCCAGTCAAGCAGACAGCCATGTTCCCCAGAGGAAGAGAGTCTGGTGGGTTTAGTGATGAGTTGACTGAGGGCAAGGCCAGATATAAGGGGTTCACAGATTTTAGCATTCCCACTCAGCCAGTTTATGTTGAAGTCCCCAAACATTAGGAGTTCACTAGTCCTCACCTTGGGGCTGAGGCAGTCAAGGAGACAGGAGAGGCTATGAACACCACCTTTTGGTGCATTATATACACAGGCCAGGTGAAGCTTCTTAATGTTACCTAATAGGAGGAGGGCATGTATAAACTCACAGGAGGGGGAAGGGGTGGGGTATGTTCGTCACTTTTAGATGAGATTTGTAATAGAGCAACAAACCATTCTTACGTTTTGTAACCACCCTGTCCTGTCTGATCACAAGGTAGCCAGGGAGAGCACAGGTTTGACCCATGTTTCGGAGACCCCGAGGATGTCTGGTTTGTAGTAGGCAACCCATGCCATTACATCTGAGTGATTGGCAAGGATGCTACGAATATTGAGGTAGGCAATCTTTAGACCCTTTACCTCCTGCCACTGAGGAGGCAACATAATGAGTTGAGAGTGGGTTGGTAGTTGGTTTATGGCTGCAACCACAAGCAACAGTCACCCGGGTTAAGGAATCGCCAATAGTAAGATAGAATCAAGCAGCAATTTTGCTGTAACTGATTTGGAAGGATTTTGACGAGGGCACTACAGACAGGGATCAGGTTAAAAAAAAATGGGTCTGGGCATATGCAAATTGTAGAGCAATTTATTACCACAGATCCCCTATTTGGACAGTGGATAGAGCTGTGGTGAGCTGAGCTTGTTTTCAAAAATTGTTTTACGGCTATTTCCACTGCCTGCTCTGATGAGGCAAGCTGCAGCCAGATTATGAACTAACAGGGTCCTTCCTTTCAGCCAGCTGATGAGGAAAGAATGGGCAGGAAAGTGAGATGCGACCTCTAGTGGAGAAAGCTGAGAACCTGCAAATGGGAAAGTGAGCTGATAGGTTCTAGAGCTCACGTGATTTCAGCAATAAATGTAGATGCTCTCCAAGAGCGGTGGGGGGGGTGGTGGGGAGCCGCGCTGAGCACCGGTGGCTTCAACTGAGCAGTTTCACTGGCAAAGCAGCTCTGTACCTGTCTGTTTTTTCCTGCGGGGAGTTGAGACAGCAAGGGTCTGGCTTGGGGGGAGGGCGAGGCAACTGAGGGCCCTCATGACCACCACAGCTGTCTGTTTTTCCCTGCGGGGAGTCGAGTTGGCAGTGGTCCAGCTTGGGGGGAAGGCAAGGCAACCGAGGGCCCTCATGACCACCACAGCTGTCTGTTTTTCCCTACGGGGAGTCGAGTCAGCAGGGGTCCGGCTTGGGGGAAGGGCGAGGCAACCAAGGGCCCTCAATACCACCACAGCTGTCTGTTTTTCCCTGTGGGGAGTTGAGTCAGTAGGGGTCTGGCTTGGGGGGGAAGGCGAGGCAACTGAGGGCCCTCATGACCACCACAGCTGTCTGTTTTTCCCTGCGGGGAGTCAAGTTGGCAGTGGTCCAGCTTGGGGGGAAGGCAAGGCAACCAAGGGCCCTCACGACCACCACAGCTATCTGTTTTTCCCTGTGGGGAGTTGAGTCAGCAGGGGTCTAGCTTGGGAGAGGGCTAGGACAACTGAGGGCCCTCAAGACCACCACAGCTGTCTGCTCTTCCTGCGGGAGTCGAGCCAGCAGGGTCCGGGCTTGGGGGAGGGCGAGGCAACCAAGGGCCCTCAAGACCACCACAGCTGTCTGTTTTTCTCTGTGGGGAGTCGAGTTGGCAGTGGTCCAGCTTGGGGGGAAGGCAAGGCAACTGAGGGCCCTCACAACCACCACAGCTGTCTGTTTTTCCCTGCGGGGAGTCAAGTTGGCAGTGGTCCAGCTTGGGGGGAAGGCAAGGCAACCAAGGGCCCTCACGACCACCACAGCTATCTGTTTTTCCCTGTGGGGAGTTGAGTCAGCAGGGGTCTAGCTTGGGGAGAGGGCGAGACAACTGAGGGCCCTCAAGACCACCACAGCTGTCTGTTTTTCCCTGCGGGGAGTCGAGTCAGCAGGGGTCCGGCTTGGGGGGAGGGCGAGGCAACCAAGGGCCCTCAAGACCACCACAGCTGTCTGTTTTTCTCTGTGGGGAGTCGAGTTGGCAGTGGTCCAGCTTGGGGGGAAGGCAAGGCAACTGAGGGCCTTCACAACCACCACAGCTGTCTGTTTTTCCCTACAGGGAGTCGAGTCAGCAGGGGTCCGGCTTGGGGGGAGGGTGAGGCAACCGAGGGCCCTCAAGACCACCACAGCTGTCTGTTTTTCCCTGCGGGGAGTTGAGTTGGCAGGGTTCCAGCTTGGAGGGAGGGCGAGGCAACTGAGGGCCCTCACGACCACTACAGCTGTCTGTTTTTCTCTGCGGGGAGTCGAGTCAGCAGGGGTCTGGCTTGGGGAGAGGTGAGGCAACTGAAGGCCCCTCATGACACCACAGCTGTCTGTTTTTCTCGTGAGTCGAGTCGGCAAAGGTCTGGCTTGGGGAGGGCGAGGCAACTGGAGGGCCCCTCACGACCACTGCATGTCTGTTTCTTCCCACCAGGGAGCCGAGTCAGCAGGGGTCTGGCTGGGGAGGGCGAGGCAACCGAGGGCCCTCAATACCACCACAGCTGTCTGTTTTTCCCTGCAGGGAGTCGAGTCGGCAAAGGTCCGGCTTGGGGGGAGGGCGAGGCAACCGAGGGCCCTCACGACCACTGCAGCTGTCTGTTTTTCCCTGTAGGGAGTTGAGTCAGCAGGGGTCCAACTTGGGGGGAGGGCTAGGCAACTGAGGGCCCTCAAGACCACCACAGCTGTCTGTTTTTCCCTGTGGGAAGTTGAGTCGGCAGGGGTCCGGCTTCGGGGGAAGGCGAGGCAACCGAGGGCCCTCACAACCACCACAGCTAAGGAAGAAGAGTTATTTGAAAATTGTGCACCAAGTGACACCAAGCCTTACAAACAGTTGCAGCTTAGGCTATTCTGACAGATGTATCTGACTATCATTAGTCATGATGAAGCATGATGCTAAGAGTCACTGATGCAAGAGTGTTGGAGGAACATTGCAGGGCCATAATGCTAGTGCATGTAAGGTGTTTCATAGGTAATCAATGCTCAGTGAAGGTTAAGTTCCATAAGTGAAATTCTCGTGGCATTACTTATTATGTCCCATGAATTGTTGAGAAAATGTTGCCAATTAATAATTTCTAAAGTATCTACAATACATTTAAACCTACTGAATCATATTTATCCAACATAATTAGATTCCAGGACATAGTTCCTTTGGTATGCATGCACCAGAGTTAACCTGAGCAAGTTGGTGGACAAATGGTTTCTGTGACAGCAGCTCTCCAGAGAACCTGTTTGATATGAGAGAGCCTCATATCAGATGTCTTTTTCACAGAAAATCAGTCCTGTGGAAGCTACTGTATCCTCAGCTAATCAGCTCTTTCAAAATGTAAAAACTGTCAGATGTTTGGGATGATGTCTCCAAAAAGAGAGACTGGGAAAGTTATAGGATTAATTAAAAATACAAAAAATACTGCAATGCCTATGACAACTAGATGACACTGTCTTTTTAAGCTACAAAATCTAAAACTGAAATGGACATACTGCAAGAACCCTTACTAGACAACCAGTGCCAGATAGCAGAGTCCGCAGAGCCCGAAGTAGAGCATCCACTGCAAGGTCAGACAGACATGGCAATTTGGATCCTAGGAGTATTGCCTGAGATGAAGTACACCTTGTGGGCCCTATCACTGGTACTTTGTGTGGTGACGGGGGAGAGTGAGATGATGGGGGAAACAGAATTTTTCCTTCTCCTCTTTTCGATCTGCTGATAAGGATTGTGAACAGATCCTAGAGAAGAGTGTCCACTGCATGGTAAGGAAGTAATAATAGACCTGGCTCTGATGTTTCCAGCTGGTGATGGCATGAAAGGAATTGTCACTGAGGCTGCAGTCAGAATTTGGGAAAAAAGCTACTGCCACTCAAGAAGCTGCTAAATCTGAGCCTGCAGCCAAAACCACTAATACCTAATTTGAATGATAGGTTTAAAATTAAGAATGCCAACATGGTTGCTAGAAGTCAACATCCACTGCATGGTCAGTAAGGAATGATGGATCCAGCTCTGAAATACCTGATAGTTGAAGCCAGAACAAAACTGAAAGTTATAGAGATTGCTGGAGAAATTACTAGAAAACACATCACTGCTCAGGATATTACTCTAGACAATGGAAACACACCCAGAGCTGCCAGTTTTAAATCAAAATACTATTTTAATACAATCACTCAAGTTGTCTGTAATGGAGAAAAAGAAGGAAAGCATGATTGAGTGATGTTGGCTTACCTATTGAGCAAGCAGCAATGACTGATTTTTTTCAAGTGAAAGTGATAGAACAAGTAAATAATGAAAGATGCAATGTTGCTAATATAGGTGGACATATTCTAGTACACCACCCATCAAATATTGTAAATATGGCTGCTACAAATGTATCACGCACTGTTACTTTGAAAAATCAGGATCCCAGACTCACAGTTTAGATGGGACGTTTCTACAGACTCAATTCACCAAAAAACAATGCACTATGTTTTATTGTAAACTATAACTGTTTCAGACCAGCTTCTTCTTTGCCATCACAGTCCACATGCAACAACAAGCAAGCTGTGGTGCCTTGCATAAAACTGAAAGGGGTCATTTCAAGGATACTGTACATAACAAAATAAGGGGAGACTCAAAAATGAACCATCTCTCTCCTAATAACATCCATGGGGAACAACTAACAGATGTATCATCATGTGGTGTGGGTCAACAGAAAAAAGAAATGACTCAGGGAAATATCCTGCCATACACTATAACGGTGCTAAAAAGAGAAAAGATCAAGTAATAACACTCCAGACACCCCTATTATTAATTTGTCTTCAGCCCCCGTGTCTCCAGCGCCAGAATCTATATCAGTATCAAGTAAGGCACATATAATGCAAATCCAGAGAGACATTGAGAACAATGGAAGAACAATAGAACTGATAACTAATATCCCCAGCAGTGCTATTAAACCAGAGAAAGCCCCACTGCTAATTCTGCTGGGGAAAGTACTGTACTAGAGAAGGAAATAAGCAAGAGAGACAAAAAAAATCATCGCCATTGCAATTGAACTTGAGGGATAACGCTTAACTATAAAAGCAATCAACAGCCTACTTGTTAACATCAGTGAGTCAAATACTGAAGATACTGAAGATATGTTCACTGACACTTAGGAACTTGTATCTACAAATAATCAGAATGAAGAATATGAAAAAGGAGAACATTTCTAAATTGGGCAAAACTAATTCTACAACACATAAAAGAAATGAAAAAGGGGGAGAGTGGAAAAATAGAAAAACATGTGGAAACATCAAATCAAATGATTGCAAAACTAGTAATAGAAACATTGGAACTTAAAAAAGAAATGGAACAAGTTAAAACAGCCTCCAACTTAGAGGATAAACAGATGCAAATGTTGAGGCACATCAGCAATCTGGAAACTCCTAATAACATAGTAAAAGACAAATTAATAAATTGTGAAGCCTGAGGAAGAAGTAAAAAAAGATCAGCACAAATATTTTGCACCCAGATTGCGCCCAGTTTGTATGGGGTTGTAGTATTCAAAAGACCAAATAGCACCAGTGCAACAGTGTAGCACCAGTGCAAAAAAATAATGTATGTGTGGGGCAACGTGAGGGATGGGGACATGAATACAGATGCAGCAGTATGTTCAGCACCACAGTGCCATGCAACATGTGTCAGTGCAGCATACAGCATGGGGCAAATAATGCCCATACCAAGGTAGTCTTAACTCTGAGCAAAACAAGGAAGGAGAAGAGGACACAGCAGCAACAGGCAACATGGATGTATGCAACAACAGCATCATGGTGCATCTGATGACTGTAGTCATTGAGGAGGATGAGAGGGAAGAATGCCACTCTGGGCCACTCCGTAGGCCAAGGAGGAGATATGCTACAAACAGAATGCACCAGTTCAAAGTGTCCTTTGAGACACTCACAGATGATGACCTTGTGGGCCAGTATCAACTCAGTAGGGCCTGCTGAGGCAGCTCTGTGAGCTCCTGCATGAGCAGATGCAATCTACCACCCACCACTGTCATGCCATGTTAATAAAGGAAAAGGTGATAGCTGTGATGTGTTTCTTAGCCACCAGGTTCTTCCAGATAACAGCTGGGGATACCATCAGCATGTGGCAGACTGCCACTTCGTGCCTTCTGGGCCAATTTCTAGATGCCCTGCTGCCACATTCTGGTGAGTTCCTTGAATTCCACAGCACGCCAGCAGAGCGCAGAGAAACAATGCAGCAGTTCTATCGAGTTGTGAACCTACCAAGCAATCAATCAATCAATCAATCAAAATCTTTATTTAACCAGGCGGACACCATTGAGCAAGCTCATTTTCAAGGTGGACCTGGGACAAACAATAGGTAATACAATATACAGTAGGTGAGATCAACATACAATTTCAAGTATGTGTACAACAAATTACAATTTAGGTGAGATCATCATACAGTGTCAATTATATGTGCCATAATTAGGCAAGGGCAGTATAAATGCAAGTAAATGGTACAAAAGATTGTAGAAAAACATTAATTACAGATAGATAATTTGTGCATCATCTACAAAGTGCCGAAGATGGGGGGAAACAGTAGGTAAAGAGTGTGCTCAGTCAAAAAAAACCCCAGAAAAACAGACAAACATAGGGGTTACAAGTCACGGGTGAGTGGGTATAAAGTGGATATAAAGTATAGATGTGGGCAGGGGAGTGAAGGATGAAGGAATGGGTACGGCAAATGAGTGGAGTCAACAACATAGGGAGACCTAAAGTCATGATGAGGCAGGGGCAAGGTTAGAGAATAGAGCAAGAAGATCTGAAGGGAAAGGGACCTAGGTCAGGAGGAGCAGACACAGGCTTCCTTGAAATGTAATGTATATAAGGTTTTGAAAGCTTCCAGACTAATGGGGTAATTGATTTTTAGATTCTTTTGAATCTTATTCCACAAAAGAGGCCATGCGCGACTAATAGATGCCCCGCCAAACCTAGATTTGGCCTTGGACACGTTCAGCAAAAAATAAGAGGCACTTCTCCGGGCATACTTACTTAAAGAGCAGAGAGGTAAGCAGTCAGAGATGTAATCAGGCAATTTATTTAGGATGCTTTTGTGGATCCAGATCACAGCATTTCTTTGGCATCTAAAGCTAAGGGATGACCAACCTACCACTGAGTACAGGGAGCAATGATGGGTGGAATTGGAAAGGCCAATTATAAACCTTAGAGCTCTATGGTAGAGCACATCAAGTTTAGAAAGAGCACCTGCAGGACCCTGGCTGTAGAGAAAATCAGTGTAGTCTAATAAAGAGAGAAAGGTAGTTTGGATTAGCCTCAATTTTGCATCCCTGGTGAGGAGATTTTTTATCCTGTAGAAAAGGCCAAGTCTCATTCTAAGTTTCATTATCAGCTCTTCTATGTGAACAACGAAGGAGAGTCTAGAGTCCAGGCAAACTCCCAAATATTTAAATTTTGATACGTACTCCAACTGTTTACCCAGTATTGTAGTAATTGGGGGGTGTAGCCCCATTGTGGCCAGGTTTGCTAGGTTAGGAAAGGGTGACAAGAACATCGTTTTTGTCTTCTTGACATTTAGAAGCAACTTCTGCTTTAGGAGCTAAGTCTGTAGCCGATTGAAATCATCCTGTAGTTCAGAGAAGCCATTTGGGGGGAAGATCTGATAGAGTAAAGTACTGTATTATCTGCAAATAGGTGAATGTGAGCCTTTTTGATGGTAGCATCGATTCTGTTGATGTAAAGTGCAAAGAGCAGGGGACCCAAAATGGAACCTTGGGGAACACTTCTGAAGGGCTTTCAAAGGAGAGACTTCACCATCCGCTTTTACTTGCCGTAAATGGTCAGCAAGGTAATTGCCGAAAAATCTGAGAGATAGAGCATCCAGTCCAATGGTTTGAAGGGATGTGAGGAGCAGACTATGATCAATGGTATCGAAGGCCTTACTTAGGTCCAGGAAAACTGCACAGACGGAATTCTTATTATCCAACTCACTCTGCCAATCATTAGTGACTTTGGCAAAAGTGGAAGTAGTGCTGTGTTGTGCTCTGAACCCTGATTGTAATGGATTGAGAAGTTTTGACTATTCCAGATGGTTCCTGAGCTGGGTGTTCACGTTTTTTTCCAATAACTTAGACAGGATAGGGAGAAGGGAAAAGGCCTATAGTTATTTAGGTCACAGGGGTCACCTGACTTAAACAAAGAGATGACGTGCCATTTTCCAGATGGGAGGAAGGTTGCCTTGTGACAGAGATAGGTTAAACAGATGTGTAATAGGCGCAGCTAGGAACCTATAGGCCATCTTCAGAAAAAATGGGTCGATGTGATCGGCACCTGTGCTTTTTCTGACGTCCAACTTTAACAGGAGATCTTCCACCTCCTTCAGAGATGTGGGTTGAAGCGAGAAGGTCTGACTGGAGGAGGAGGTGTCTTGTTTATCAACCCCAAGTTGCGCTCAAAGGACACTGGTGGGGGAAGAGTTGAAGGCGAGACCTGCTGTAGCAAAATGATTGTTGAAGGCATCAAGGATTGATGCTTTATCAGTGAGTGTGGTACTATCCTTTGAGATTTTGGTAAGCAAGGAAGTCCAGGCCGAATGGCCTTCTATACCCTTAATTACCCTCCAGAATTTGGAGGAGTAGTTGGCCAAGAGATCAAGTTGTGAGCAAAAGAAATTAGCCTTTGCTTCTCTAACCATCTTAGTGCAAAGGTTTCTCACTCTCCTGAAGGAAATCCAGTTTGTTAGTTTAGTTTTTCTGGCACTTTTCCAAAGCCTGTTCCTATTCCGCATTGTGTCCTTCAATTCCTCAGTAAACCCATGACAAGATTTGTTCCTGACTCGGACCTTCACTAGTGGTGCTTACCTATTAAGTACTCCTAATACAATTTCTTGAAAAATGTCATATGCTGAGGCAACAGATTTAGCTAGGTAAAAGTCCTGCCAGCACATAGAGCAGCTCAGCTCCAAAATATACTCCCCGGGGTCGAAGTTGTGTCGACATCTTTTGGTAGAAAATATAGAAGCAGGTGGCGGAGCATGATTGGACCTGACACAAACAATGAAGCAGTGATCACTGATGTCAGAGAAGAATACTCCAGCATGGGTAAACAAATACGGTTTGTTAACTAAGATAATATCCAGCAGGGTTCTGTTGGTAGGATTTAACTTGTTTGGGCTGGTAGTTTCATTGATAAGCTGAGTCCATCCAAGTGAGCTGCAGAGTGTTTTTAGAGGAGTTGAGGCACTAGACAACCAGTCTAGGTTGATATCACCTAGTAGTACAGACTCTGAGGATCTATGACCCAAGACCTTACTTAAGTGATCCAGAAGTTGTAACCCTGCAGAAGGGAGTCTGTAGCAGTCTGACACACAAAGTGAGATACCAGGAGAGATCCCAACCTGAAGGGTAAGGCTTTAAAACTTGTTTTGGACAGATGTAGAGTTGATAACGGAGACAGAGAATTTTTCCTTAATATAGATAGCTACCCCACCACCCCTGGAGTGCCTATCAGTTTGGAACAGTGAGTAAGCAGGGAGGTTTACTTTGAAGTTGGTTGTAGCCGGGCAGAGCCACATTTCAGTGACAACCAAAATGTCAGGGTTAGTGTGGCATATCCAGGCCTAGATGGAGTCAATTTTTTTCAACAGGCTGCACACATTAACATGCATAAAGCTTAGGCCTTTAAGGCAAGGTAGGTCATCGGGTGATCCGATGGAAGACAGGGGTCCAGGATTAAGTTCAACATTCCCTGAGCATAACAAAAGAAGGAGCAGTAGCTTCTTGGATAACCTAAGAGGAGCTTCAAGACTCTGATTTGTTCACTTCTGTGGGGGGCATGATACTGACAAGGAGGAAGCTTAACATTGACGCCTAGCTGGTTTAGAGTTATATGCAGTAAGACTTTACCAGTGACAAATAATGGAGAGTATGCAGGATGACGGGACAGTTGTAGGTCCGCAGAGGTGTATCCTGATAGTGTAACAGTATGCCAAGAAGGATGTGTGTCCAAACACAGAAGGAGGGAGTGGATAGCACAGCTAAGGTATTCAATAGGGCTTCGAATGTCCACACATTGTAAATCCCTGGGTGTATTCTTCGATGATGGATTTAAATAGAGGGTGTAAGATGTAAGCAGAGACATACATAGAAACAACCATTAGGCAGTGCCTGTGCCCATCTTATGTAAAGGGCCAGGAAGGGATGTAGGCTGATTATCTAGGATTCAACCCGGGAGAGGGATAATAAGTCCAGGAGTATTATTGGGGCATAGTATATTATAAGTATACAAGAATAATGCCTGGAGGAAGTAAAGAAAGGTCCAAGATTCTAGTGGAGTATAATATGCCAAGGATATACTGAGTTCAATTCTCTGGAAATTTTGGTGGAAAATTGGTAAGGCTTAGAATATGCAAGATATCAGTAGATCAAAAGTTCAATGCCTTGGGCCGAGTAAGGTGTATGAACTAATAGTGGAGAAATATATAAAAAGGGTATACAAGAATGGGATTTTTTATTTTATTTTTTTGTTGAAGATCAAGGAATTACAACCCTTTGAGTCAGAGACTCATTTGCAAAGGCTCCACGTCATACATATATGAGGACAGGTACAGAATACAGAAAACTGCTCTAATACAGAAATACAGCATTAGGTACAGAGGTAAACAGAGATAATACATAAGAATGGGAACACCAAGGTGTGCATAGCTGAGACATATATTGGAGACACAGGAACTTCAAAAGCAGTAAAGACTTTAGATTTTTATTTTTTTATTTTGGCAGAGTTTATCTGCAGTCACAGTGAGAGTTGGATATAATGTGGCTCCGCAGCTCAGGTTTAAAAGGTCCTAGCCTGGGGATTGATATAATAGAATCAGGGACTGAGTTCATCTAGAGTGGGGCTCTGTAGTGAAAGGACCTTTGGCCAGCACAGGTCTTTACAAAAGAATCATGGAATGCTGTAGTGTCAGAAAATCTAGTGGCACAGACCGGCAGGCTCTTTTGGAGGAGCTGGAGACAACCCGTTGTGGGGCTAAACCTAACTGGATTTTTTGGGCCAGTAAGCAGGTCTGATAGAAAAGTCACCCTTGAAAGTTTAGCCATGCTGACCGTAAATAGAGGTCACAGGTATGCATGAGCCAATCACAGCCTGTGGCCAACCTGCAGGCTTTGTTTAGGGTGTGTTTAATGTTGGTTAGAGCAGTGTCAGAGGCTGTGCCATACATGACTATGCCATAATCTACCAGGGAGAGGATGGAGCTGGAAATGGCTAATCTTAGGGCATCAGGTGGGAGAGGGGGTCTAAACCCATAAAGCAGACTGATTCTGATGTTTACTGCAGAGCATGTTGATGTAATATACTCTCGAAAGGTAAGAGCAGAGTCCAGAGTAATCCCTAGATATTTGAATGTAGTAACTGGCTCTAGCATTGTACCCAATGAGTTACGTATAGACATTTTGGTTGTGCTGAGTTTGTGTTGTGGGTGGCTAAATAGCATTACTTTTATCTTTTTTGAGTTGAGTACAAGCTTGTGGGAGGTAAACCAGGTTTCTACTTGTGTGAAGGAGTACTGCAAGTGTAACCCGTATGCCCATTTTTGTAACATGGATATACATATGCGTATCTACGGGTTCTGGGAAGGATGAGGTTACCTGGCACAAGAGACCTAGGTTTGACTACTCTGCACAGGGGCAACCAAGTAAATCCAACTACAGGAAGCAATAACTGTAATGTCCAGAACCAGAACTGGGATTTTTCAGTGTGGCTTTATTTATTAACTCACTGAACATAAACAAAGCTCTGTATGGTCCCCCACAGGGCTACGTAACTGTAATGCAGATTAGAGGTTAAACACAGCAGTCCATTTGGCGAATGAACACAATACAACGGTTGTCTGGCTTTGGACCCACCAGGCACTCAGCCCAGACTTTGCATGCGCATTGGATACATAGCTCGACTGGCCCGGCTCCCCTGTTGGCCACTTGACTTATGGTCCACTTGAAGAATGAACCCAAACTTTACTGGCAAAACATCCTATCAAACAAGGAGGCTCCCAAACTGTGGCTCCCCACACCACTTGAAGTCTGCGACTCCTAGAGAGATTTTGTTTTCGTACTTCCACTTCGAAACTCCCATCAAACAGGGAGACTCCCATCCAACAAGGAGTAATGTTCCCATCCTGTGGCTCCCCACACCACTTAGAGTCTGTGACTCCTAGAGAGATTTTCAAGTTGCGACCCACGTCTGGGTACCCACCCCATCACTGGCCAAGCACGTGAGGCAAGTAGCAAAAACACAGAAGAAACTGCACAGGTGGACCTGGTTACTAAAGATGGGGGTTTTCCCACCTCCAGCTCCCACAGCCCATACCCGGCCATTTCTCTGGACACACAGAACTTTAGACTTTAAAATGTAGATTGACGGTGGATGACCTGAAGCACCCCCTCTACAATGAACTTTAACACTTTAAACAGATGACTGCTCTATTTGTTTGTTCTAGTTGACATAGTCCTCCCAAATAGCAGTCCCCAATACTTGAAATCCAACTGAAGAAAAGAAGTTGTTTTGCCCTTCCAATGGAGCCAAACACTCACCCATTCATTGCAGGTGCCCCAGGCAGAAGAAATGTAACCTTTGCTGTTATACATGAACAGACTGAACTTAAATTAAAACAGGCAGCTTTCTTCCCAGGGTGGGAGAAGGGATTGCCCTGGAACCCACAAAGAACTTTTCTCCACCCCCAGAGGGAGGGGGGTAAACAGACAACTACTGGTGTCCTTCTTGTTTGCTTAAGGACAAACTGAAGACTGACTTTGAATTCCCAAGATTCTAAACTTACTCTGAGCTGAAAATTCCAAATGTGGCTCATGCAGCTGTGACAATTTTATTAAGATGTCATCTCTCAAGTCTCAGCTGTGACTGAGGACAGAGTGAGACAGTGTGAAACCCATTTAACTGGAGTTTCACAAGCTGCCTTCCCTGCCTACCACTAGGTCTTACTGGGATTCTAGTAACCCCGGGTAACAAAGGGGTTACACAACGATTTTTGGAGCTGGATGGGGTCAGGGTGCCAATTAAAGATCACAGCATCATCTGCATAGAGGAGAAGGCACCCAGAGGAGGCCATAGGTAAGGAGTTCAAGTATAGTGAGAAAAGAAGGGGACCTGGGATGGACCTTTGGGGGACACATGACCAGACGGGAAGGGTAGTGGAGAGGATGTCATTTATCTTTACTTGTTGGGCACGGCCGCAAAGATAGTTGGTGAACCAGCCAGCTGATTCTTGGGAAACGCCAACAGAGAGGAGGGAGTTAATGAGCATATTGTGATTGATGGTATCAAATGCCTTGGAGAGATCAATAAAGACTGACCCAGCTAAGTCTCCTTGGTCGAGGGCATCATGGATAAAGGAGGTAAATTCTAGTAGGGCAGTGGTTGTGCTGTGTCCTTTCCTGAAACTGTGTTGTTGCTGGCAAAGTAAGTGGTGCGAGTCTAAGTAGTTAATAAGGTGATCAGCCACTATTTTTTCCAGCACTTTTGGAGGGGAGGGAGTATAGAAATGGGCCTATAGTTACTAGTTGAGGTACAGTTACCATTTTTATGAATTGGAGTAATCACTGCCCTTTTCCATAGCGATGGGAATTGCCCTAAGCAGAGGGACATATTGATAATTTTTGTGAGGGGTGTTAGGACTGCATCAAGAGCTAAAGAAAGCAGTTTTGCATCTAGGGAGTCATCGCTTTGCCTAGTCTTACCTAGTGCCCTGGCAAGGTATGAGCGGGCAACACTAGGGGAGACCGTTTTGAAGTGAAAATGTGGAGCACTGGGAGGTGGTGGGAAATGTTCAGCATTTACTGTAAAAAAGTCAGGGGGGAGAATAGTACTGAGGTCAGAGAAAGATTTATTGAAAGCATTTGCTATTTTGTGGGGGTCTTGGGTGGGGACATCATTGACAGTAAGCATGGTAGGGGGAAGGGAGGCAGACTTGCCACTGAGTTCCTTTATATTTTCCCAGAACCTTTTTTCATTTCTCAGTTGGCAGTGAGGCTGGCCTTATAAAAAGCAGCCTTTGCCTATCAGATAGCCCAGGTACATGAATTTTCGGGCAGCCTGGTACAATTTTCGGTCAGAAAGGTGACCTGACTGAAGGGCGCAGTGCCACAGGTCATCACCGACCTTCATTTGGTCGAGCAAAGACCGAGTTACCCAGGGGGAGGATTTAGTTTTTTCAATCTATTTTACGAAGGAAGCAAAAATGTCACAGGCGGTTTGGAAGGAACCTATGAAGAAGAACAGGGCGGTATCAACTGACGACTGGTGATCAAGAGGAGACCAGTTGAAGTTTTGGAGATAGTTTTGGAAATGAATCAATGTCCCTTTCTTTAGCTGGCTATACCTGGAGATCCCGTGGGGTGGGGGCTTCCAGCTGTTTGACCAGTGACAAGTTACAGGGGAGTGATCACTGAGTGAGTCCGAGAGGACCTGGACATCCTGTAAGTGCTCGGGATGATTCGTGAGTATGAGATCAAGGAGTGAACTAGGGCCCAGGTTTTTGTTTACTCTAGTAGGGGTGAGGATGTTTTGGGTCAGATTTTGGGCGGCAGTTGCATCCTTGAGGGAGGCTGACTGGGGAGCAAGCCAATTAGTGTTGAAATCATTAAGCGCTATGACTTCCGAGTTTTTTGGGAGCTGGGCGATAGTGTTAAGGATAGATGTGACAGCATCTCTTTGGTTATGTGGGGGTATACATACTGACATAAGGTAGAGAGATTTACCTGAGTTGCCAATAGCAACCTTGATGGTGAGGGACTGTGCTCCATCTGCTGAGTTCAATGTTGTAATATTTGTGCCTTGCAGGTATTCCCGAAGATACAGTGCACACCCCCCACCTTGCTTACCAAGCCTGTCTAATCTGAACAATGTGTAGCCCGGTAGGCACACAGCTGAGTCAGGAATATGCCACGATGGCCAAGTCTCAGTTATGGCTAGAGCATCAGGGTGGTGGAGGCAGACCCAGGCTTGGAGTGAGGCAATTTTGTCTGAAAGCTACATATTTTAATGGTAGCTAGCCGTAGCCCTTTGTGCTGCATTGTTAAGCATGGGGTGTGGTCAGTAGGGACAAGATTAGGGTGTATGTTGCCAATAAATAGCAGGAGGATAATGACTATCTGGTTAGGGTACTTCTTAGGATCTTCTTGTGAGTGTGCAGCGGTGGGGTTGCTAGGTGGTGCGATTTGTTGGTAATGTGGGAGCATGTGAAGCGCCATATTTCATTACCATATAGAAAGGGAGTAGTGTTAATGACTGGTAGTAGGTGCCTTGGTATGGGGGGGGTCAGATGGGGGTGTTGGACATGGTTATAGAAGAAGGAGTGGACTTCGCGCTGAGTGGCAAAGGAGGTGATTGTTGAGCAGGAGGAGGGGGTAGTGTGAGGTTGAGTATGGGAAGGGCAGGAGGGTGGTGTGATGTGGGGAAGGGTCATCAAGAGGAAAGTAAGCCATAGTATCATTTTGTGAATGAGAGAGGGAGATACCACAATGTTGCAAGGGATTTATGGGAGAAATGTGTATCAAATTTAACGTTGTTAGTGTATAGAAGTTTAAGAAAGGATGAGTTTATTCCCGCTGCTGCTGGGGGGGGAGGCAAAGGCTTGCAGGTGTTAGCATGAAATTGTATGGGTGGTATGTGTATTCTTATGTGTCACACACACTGAGACAATGGGTTGCAATGTAGGAACCGAGAGGAATCCCAGCTGAGAGAAAATAGCAGCCTCTAGTGGTGGCTCCTGATAACCTCCCAATGGAGAAGTTGTCTGATTGGTTAAAAGAGGCCTCTCCTCCCCTATCCTCCCCTATAAAGCAACAAGTCAACCAAGGGTGGTGGCAGGGGCGGTGGGGAGCTGACGCATAGTGTCAGCTGGGCTCTGATTGCAAGTTCAGAAATTTCAGTTCTGCGTTACAGTACAGCTGCTGTTCCTTCGGTTAAAGCGCATGTTACCTGGGCCAAATATGCGGCAGGGGTCCCTGCAAAGCTTGGGGGAGGGTGTCCTACCCTCACGACCAGCACCCACGAGGGGATCCTTGCTGATTCTGTTGAAGAAAGGAAAGCACAGTAATTATCAGGTGAGCTAGAAATGGGGGGGGCTTCAAGCTGAATTACAGGGGGTAGGGCTACTATTGGGGCTTACTATTTGATTGGACTCCCAGTGGAGGAGTCAGGCACTGATTGGCAGCTTTGCTCCTTGGCTGATTTTCCAATGCCTGGCACTTCCTGATCTCAGGGAAATGTCTTTCTGTGCTGTGTTCTGGACTGAATTTTTTCACCCACCCCCGTCCCCACCTCCTTACAGTATTAAATAGACCCTTACTCTGCCTCTTTCCTCAGCCTAGCAGCTGATTGGTCACTTCACTGCTGCACATTTTCATGCTATTGGCCTCCCTGTCTTCAATACCTGACTTGACCCACTTTCTCTCCACCCCTTTTTAAAGCAGTCCCACCCACAGAATCACACACATGCTCTCAACGTTTTCTCCAGCCACTCCATCTAACTCCTCTCAATTACTGCTCTACCCACCCTGTTGTTAGGGACCTCACCCTAATTCGACTATATACCCTTTCAACTATAAACCAGCTAGCAGTTAAGCAGGCTGGCAACACCAAACAAACTATCATGGGGTTCAACCACCTACTACTGCTCCTCACTACCTCTTTTGGCATTGCTGGTACCATATACAAATTCGGCCCCCTACCTCCCCACTCTGAATCCTCACTGGGTGCAAGCTGGAAGAAAAGCATACACATGGCCACTACCACTTCTGGTAACGATAGGTTCTTTATCCTCCCGCACCTCCCATACACAGTTATCACCAAGCCAACCTTGCAAACCACAACCTTCATGGTTAGCTTTCCCCCTAATTTAACACAGGCATATAGACACCTCCCCCACCTGAAGCGCAGGCGACGGAAGACACCAGGGAAAATAAACATCACCCTATCTGTCAGAAATGTTATCTTTCTGCTACTGCTACTCTCTGGCAATGTTCACCTAAACCCTGGACCAAAAACCCTGAGGAGCAGGGGGGTCCATACAGTGAACGGCATAAAGATAGCATCGCTAAACATCTGCAGCCTAACTGCCAAATTCGACCAGTTCCAGGCTTGGATGACCATCCATGCCCCTGACATACTCTGCCTAACTGAAACCTGGCTGTCGGGTAGGATCAAAGATGGTGAGGTGGCCATCGAAGGATTCCAAGCATTTTAACTTGATAGAATAGGCAGAAAAGGTGGCAGCTGCCTCCTATATGCCAGAAACACATTGAGTTGCTCTGTCCTATCTATCTCCAAAGCTGTAGAGGATTATGAGCTACTAGTGGTAAAAATACAAGTCGGCCTAAAAGGTAAGACCCTTACCATCGCCACAATCTACCTGCCCCGCAAGAAAGCCAAGGAAGACCTTCCTCTTGTTATGGAAGAAATTGGCACACTCAGAAAGGGCTCAGAACTCATCTTGACCGGTGAATTTAATATTAACTGGTTATGTAAGGAGGCAACACCCTCCAGAGACCTAATCACCTCCCACAATCTCATGCAACTCATAACTCACCCCACCAGGCAGAACTACAAGTCTGGAACCAGCACCCTCATTGACTATGTCTTAGCTAGCTCACTGACTCGATTCTCCGAACTCAGGGTTCTCCCAGACATGCTAAGTGACCACTCCCCAATCTCCTTTATATGGACCACTAAACTTGCCAAAAGTCCACCCCGTCTCATCGACAGCAGGGTTCTGCAGAAAGGCAAACTTGGGTCCCTCAAATTGGCCCTGTCTGCCTACAACTGATCCCCCATCAACAAGGCACCTACGCTGGACCAGGCCCTTAGTTTTTTCACTGAGGGCTTCAATTCCATCTGTGATATCTATGCACCATGACAAAATGGAAAATTCCGGGGGAGGTTAATGGCTGGATTGATGGCAAGCTCCTCTCCCTCCTAAAGGAGAGAGACTGCCTCCGGGAAAAAGCCTTAAACTCAGGCAGCAAGCATGACCTACAGTGCTACAAAATGGCGAGAAATCGGTGCACCAAACTTATCAGGCTCACAAAAGCCAATTTCCCTAAGACCCAGCTTAACAATGCATGGGGAGATGGAAAGAGGTTTTGGGACAACATCAAGAACATCCTCGGTAAAGATCAAAAGCAGCACCCTAAGATGCTCAACATTAATAACTCATCCTCCTCAGATCCACTAGCCATTGCTGATGCCTTTAACCAGGCCTTTACAGACCTGTCCTCAGTGCTGCCTCCAGACTACCTTCTGCCTGTGGAGGACCAAGGTTGCGCCAACCTGCTCATAACTAACCACCCAGCCTTCTACTTTAAGAAAGTGATGGTGAAAGAGGCCGTAACGATGGTCAGGAAAGTCCTAGGCAAAACCAGATTGGGGAGTGACGGGCTAGACATGAAGTTACTATTTCTCGCCCTTGATATTCTTATTATCCCCGTAACAATGCTATTTGATAAATCCTTGGCCCTAGCTCAATTTTCACAGGTATGGAAGCAAGTCCTGGTAACTCCAGTGCATAAGAATGGTGACAAGGCGCTGGTGTCAAACTACAGGCCAATATCTATCCTCTCCCCACTATTCAAAGCTTTGGAAAAAATTGCGGCAAGTCAACTCACAGAATACCTCAATAAGTACAATCTGCTCTGCCCAAACCAACATGGCTTCAGGCAAAAAAACAGTACCACCATGGCACTGCTGGAATACACTGACTATGCGCACAAGGTGCTGGATGAAGGCAAATTGGTGGGGTCCATCTTCATTGACCTAACTAAAGCCTTCGACACTGTCAACCACTCTCTACTAGTACTCCAGCTCCAAAGATTGGGTGTGGCACCAAATGCCTTGAATTGGTTCAATGAGTACCTAACACACAGGAGCCAGCCAGTCAAAATCAGGCAGACATTATCCAGCTCCAGAGATGTACTCCTAGGAGTCCCTCAAGGATCAATTCTAGGGCCCCTGCTTTTCAGCCTCTTTGTAAATGACCTACCCACAGCTTGTGACACCAAACTTATTCTGTATGCAGACGATGCCTTGCTGCTGAGCAGCAGCACCTCTCAGATTGCCCTACAAACAGAACTACAGAACTCTTTCAATAAACTCGAGGACTGGTTCAGTAGGCAAAAGCTGCTACTAAATTACAAGAAAACCAAGGCCATGCTACAATCCAGCCCCTACAACAAACACAAGCATGATCATCTCGTAATCACCAACAAGGCTGGTGAGCAGATTGAGCAAGTGCACTTGTTCAAGTACCTTGGAGTCACCATTAATGACTCTCTCACTTATACGCACCACGTAGACTCCCTTGTCAAAGTGGTAAATACAAAGACTGGGGTCCTCTATAGGCATAAGAAATCCCTCACCCCGGAAGCACTCCGAATCTCAGTCTCCAGCTCCATACTCTCCACGATAGACTACGGGCTGGTGGCCCATGGAGCTGCTGCTGATACAGTGCTCAAAAGGGTCCAAATTGCACTCAAAAAGGCATGCCGCTTCACCCTGTGTGCAGATCACTACACTCATACTTGCACCCTGTATGAGCATACAAACTGGCTTAACCTAAAAGACAGGATCAAATACCAAACTTGCCTCCTGGGAAAGAAGGCACTTCTCAGAAAAAACCCACTCTGTATAGGAAACTTGCTCGAGGCTCCTCTCTCAACACACATCACCAGATGGAGGAAAAAAACGGAGCATTGTCCATACCATTTTGCCGAACCTCACTAGGGCAGCGTGCTTTCTCCTATTGGGCCCCCCTCTGGATAAATGAACTCCCAATGAGATTACAAACAAACAACAGCCTGTCTCAATTCAAAGTAGGCCTCAAACAGCACCTAATGTCTAACTCAAAATGCACCTGCTTCTCAGGCCCCACTTGATAAACATGCCTACCCCCTAGGTAACACCCAGCAGGGCTACCTAGAGAACCCTGCCTCCATTCCAGCCTAGCCAAGGGCTTAAGTAAGCTATCCATCCTCTTTAAACGCACTTGGTACTGCCACTCCCAAACCCCCCTCACACACACACACCATACTCGACAAAGCCCTCTGGAGCTGCTCCCCCCCATCATAGCCCCCCATTTCACTATCCCCCACTCGCTCTCTGCGGTTGGTTTCAAACCCAGTACCCCTTGTTTCACTGTCACCCAGCCTCTCACCATCTGGGATAGCTTAAACCCTATGCAGTTACTTTGCCATAGTCTATCAATGGATTTGGAGGTTTCCAGGGGTGTGCTACCTAGGGCAACCGATTAGAAATAGCTTAGTATTCAATTACAACTGCTCAGTTTTTTTTCTCCTATTTGTCTAATTGTCACATAATCACTCTTTAATGCCTAATGATCAGGCCTCTAAAACCACTGAATATGTGTATTGTCTTATTGTCCACCCTGACATGGAACCTTTGTAAAAGAGCTCATGCTCAAAGGTCTTTCCGAAATACTAATTAAACAATTAATTAAACAATTATTGTTTGCTCTTGTTTGCTTTAACTAGTCTGTATCAGCATATGGGGGATTTTAAAATGATTGCTACAGATTACAGCTCAACTGCTGAGAGGCTAGTGCAATTAAAAAAATACACAGTTCAAATGCAAACAGCAGACAGCATGGCTTAAGCACCAAACGGTCAGAATTGGTATTTAACACAGGGTGGAGTGACTATGTTGCAATTAATTAATTTAAGCAGAGTTACTAATGCACAGATGGCTCAATTAAATATATACTGACTGGCTTTTTAGTCGCAGTTTGCTGCTTTGCACTATGAGGCGCAGAGGGACTATGTGGTGGAGCTTAATTGTCAAGCTTTATTTGAGAAAAGGGATATAGCTTGTGGTACGCCTGTGTGGATTGCTACGCTGGAACCAAGGTGACAATTGTATCTGTAAGTGGCATGTCCTGTAGAAGGAAGGTGAAAAGAAAAAAGAAAAAAAAAGTTGCAAGAACTCAACAGCAACCAATTAGCGTAGAGGGGAAGGGCTAGGACTCTATTTAATAGAGGCAGGGGTAGGGGCTGACAGTGTGGGAAGAATATACTTGCACAATTAATTTCAAGCCACAAAACCCAGCAGGGAAGCAGAGAGAGAGAGAGAGAGAGAGAAAGCAAGCTTGAAGGAACCATTTTCTGATGGAGCCGGAAGGCTGCAGCCAATGAGGTGCAGGCTGTGGGGCAGGGTAGCCAATCGGTGTCCAGTGAGGTTCCCCAGTCAGGGAGGCAGGCTTACCTGGGTACTGGTGCTTGTAGGGCAGGCAGGTGATGGATGATGGCTGGCAGCTCAGTCAGCTGCTGCCGCCGTGAAAAGCGAGCGGCCACCCGGTCAAGGGCATCTGGAAACAGGAAGAAAAGGTCAGGGTTACAAAAGATAAGCTAACCTGATACAAAGAAAACAGCCAAGGGCTAAATCGGCAGGCGGGGGTTACAGAAAAGGGGCAGTGCAGAGACAGGAGCCGATGACGTGGAGCTGGGAATTAGCAGACAGCAAGATCGCAGGCAGGCGCCGCTGGCTGTGTTTTTTTATGCAGAAGCAAAACAGCTACAGAGGCAGTGTTGAGAAACTTAAAGGGCCTGGGAGAGTAAAGGAATAAAAAAAAAGCAGGAGGTAGAGAGAGAGGGGGGGAGACAAGGAGGCAGAATCCACAATTATCAAATATACTAACAGTATTACAGTTTGAACGGCTGTTAATATAATTCTTTACTACTGGCTGCTTTTAAATACTTGCACAATTAATTTCAAAATGTAAAAGCTGGCAGGAAAGCAGAGAGAGAGAGAAAACAAGCTTGAAGGAACCAATCACTGATGGAGCAGGAAGGTTGCAGCCAATTAGATGCAGGCTGTATAGCGGGGTTGCCAATCAGTGTCCAGCGAGGCTCCCTTGTCAGGGAGGCAGACTTACCCGGGTTCTGGTGCTTGTAGGGTGGGCAGGCGATGGATGATGGCCAGCAGCTCAGACAACTGCTGCTGCCGCGGAAAAACGAGCGCCGCCTGGCTTGGCGAAGCTGTTCTGGTGCTCGTGAGGGGCGGGCAGGCAATGGATGACAGCCAGCAGCTCAGTCAGCTGCTGCCGCTGTGAAAAGCGAGTGGCCACCCGGTCAAGGGCACTGGGTTCTGGGGCTCATAGGGTGGGCAGACAATGGATGATGGCCAGCAGCTCAGTCAGCTGATGCCGCGGTGAAAAACGAGCAGTAATTGGTGCCAATGACTGCACCCACTTTGCCATCTGGGCACCCCCGGAGAAGTGGGAGACACCTTCCCGAACAGGAAGGGGTACCACTCCATCAATTGCCAGATGGTATGTGATGCAACTGGATGCATCATCAATACCATAGCACAGTACCCCAGCAGTGCCCATGATGCCTTCATCTTGCACCAATCACAGTTGTACCAGGCATTTGAGGGTGACCAAATACCCACTGGACATCTTGTCAGTGAGTAACTGCAGCAGGCATGACCACAATCCTCCTCCAAAGGCAGGACAGTGTCACAATACAGACCCACAAGAGGCATAGAGGGGAGGATGAGGAGGTGAGGGTGTACGGGTACACTGGATGATCAACACAGTAGGGTCTACCAAGTGGACAGGGTAAGCTACACAGTGATCAAGTGCTAACATTTGGTAATGTTTCCTATGGGGGACAGCGCCTACCCCTTGTGACCCTGGTTCATTATCCCAGTCCTTCTGCCAGCAAATGTGGCAGAGGAGACATACAATGAGGCACACAGCACAACATGTAACATCATTGAACATGTCTCTGGCATGCTGAAAATGTGCTTCAGATGCCTGGACCGTTCAGGTGGTGCCCTACAATATACACCTCAGAAGGCATGTTGCATATTCCTAGCCTGCTGTATGTTACGCAACATGGTGCTCAACCATGGAATACACCTGCCGAACCTGAGAAACATGCTGACAGTGACATGGAGCTAGCAGTGCATGGGATAGTGAAGCGGCTCAATAGGCTTGACTGATGCATGGCCTGGAAGTCCCAGGAACATCATCAGAACATCATCAGAACACTGACAAGGATGGGCAGGTGAGTGAAAACAACATGGACAACAGACTTGCTTAGACTAGTGTAATGTCAAAATATGTACAAACAAAAAATGTGAGAGAATGCACACAACCAAAAACAGAAACACAGGATGCTACAGTAGTGATACAGTGATAGGGGTGGAGTGTGTGCATGTACAACAGGGTGCATGGAAAGGGTGCAAATGAGGAAGGGGAATGTAAGGTGTAGCACACAATATCAATGCTTGCTCCAGCCATGGGTCCAGACAGATGACCTACTGCGAGGCTATGTAGGAGAGGTCATGTGGACCAAGGAGCAATAGGGTGATGTTTGAGGGGATGGTGACACTATGGGATGGCCACGGTCATGCCTTGGGCTGGGTGATGCCAAAGCCAGGCGTCACCCAGTGGATTGGGAAGTTCCCATGGATGATGCCATTGCAGCAGTGCTAGCTGACCCTGACCTGCCACTATGTGCCAGTGGGGACAGTACCCACACGCCGATGTCATGTGCCAGTGTTGTGTTGCTGCCTGACCAGCCCAACCTCCCTCACCATGGTAGTGAGCTCCCTTACTGCCCCAGTTAGTTCATCAAACACCTGGTATAGGGCATCCAGGAAACGTGTCTCATGCTCCTCCCCACGCTGTTCTGCATGCTACAGGTCGGTGTGCAGGGTCTCGTGGAGGTGGGCCAATTCATGCCTCATTTCCCTCAGGAATGCATGCAGCTCCCATTGTGTGGCATACTGGGAGTCCACCGCAGACTGACAGGAGCTGCTGGGCCTCCGAGTGAGCCTGTCTCTGGGGGGCATGGTCATCAGAGACAGTAAGTGTATGTGGGCATGAGTGGCAAGTGGGGTGTGTGCAACCCACACCCTGTGTGGATGCTAGTGGCAGTGCCTCACTGCCTGCAGAGCCATGCATGTTGCAGGAGTGGGTAGGTGGGGCAACATGCTGGCCACCCTCAGACAACGGTAGTGTGGGCCATGTGGTTTGGAAGCTGGTGGGGGTGGAGGTCACACCTGTGGCAGTGGTGGAGGAGTTGGTGGCAGTTGAGGTAGAGGAGGCATTACCCTCCAGGGATCCTGCCTGCGCAGATGGAACTGTGTCTGGTGGGCGACTGTGTGGTGGCCATGATGGCCCGCTGGTGTCTGCTTCTGCCTGGTCAGGGTTGTCAAGGTACACCTCTTATGGGGAGTACCCCCCAGTGCAGCAATGGCAGCTAAATAGTCCCCATGGGGAATGTAGGTGTCATCTTCACTGTCACGCACTTCATCCAGTATGGGGTCCAAGGACTCCTCCTCCTCTTCACATGCTGCCTGCAACTAGAACCTGATGTGGACAGTCCAGTGTCATCCTTCAGGTCAACCTCCTCAGTGATGCCATCTCCCTGCACTGTGAAAAGAGAAGAACACTGTCAGTGTGTTGCACCTGTACCGATGCCAGCACATGCCAACCCCACCATTGCTGTCTATGTCTTACAGTGCCAGCATAAAACAGGTGACTACAGCCTATACACCCACATATTCAGGTTGAATTGACACCTACAGGTGGAATGTGGAACATATGGTCATGCTCACAGCAAACAAAAATGTATCCCACACATCCCACACATGTGAAGACTGCCTCTCTCAGGGATGGCAAAGGTAACACACCCAGTGACACACGTGTCAGCATGCAAGGTTGCACGTGGGAAAAAAGCTCATGCAGCTGTGATACACACTATGTGCATAGGCACAGGGCATCTGTGTGCGGAGTACTACATGACTGTGTTAGTGTGGCACATGACGCTAGGTGGGTAGTGCAGTAAACACAGGGATCTATGATGCAGATTCAATGACTAAGTTGTCGACCACCATCACAGCAATGGATTTAGGTTGACCGTGACTTGCGGTTGACATAAATCTGACTGGAGACCCCGGCTGTTTTTTCACAGGGGAGCTTCACCCCAAAACCCCCCATGCGGGGGGGGTCTGCTTTCTGCACCCCCAATCTCTAGAATTCTAACTTAGAGTTGCAGTTGGATCAGGGACGGTGTGCAGGACCGGGGGAGAGAGAGTTCCGGGATCTCAGGCGGACTATTACAGTGAAAATGTCAATGTTGTCGGCATTGACGTTTTCACTGTAATAGTGTCACCATCCTGGGAGCACACCTAAACACAGCAGCAGACAGTGCCATACAGCACATAGGCCATCACAATGTACACATGTGTATACTGGCCAGGGCTGCATTGTGGCACAACACAAGTAGAGCTGCACATGTACCCATGCACACCTATACACTCCTTGCTGGTACACAACCATGCACTCACATGTCCTGTGGGATGTCACCTTTGTCTCGCACCCACCGCTTTTGATACCTTCCACTACCACAGCCCTCAGAGTCAACACCACCACCTCCATAAGAACATAAGAATTTGCTGGCAGAAGGAGACTGTGCGGTCCATCTCGTCTTCCTGAGATGTCTACCCCCCGCCATCTACGGCTCTTGTTGAGATGACTACATTGACTGTACCATGCCTGTTTGAATTCTCTGAAAGTCTTAGCCAGCACCACCTCGGGTGACAGGCTGTTCTAAGCGTCCCCAACTCTCTTTGTGAAAAAGTACTTCCTAACATTTGTTCTGAATTCACCACCAAGCAGGCGTAAGTTGTGCCCTCTTGTATGCGTAGTCATATTTTCCTGAAAGAGGTTACAGGTATGTACTGTGCTTATCCCTTTAACAAATTTAAATGTTTCTATCATGTCTTCTCTGTTCCTTCTTTCCTCTAGGGAGAATAGATTTAACTGGCTGAGCCTCCACTACAGGGTTAGCAGATCTTGCAATCTCTGATGACAGTGGCCCACCACCAGTGGCATGCAGTGCATGGCGTGCTGCCAGGTCATTCTTCGCATGGGGCAGTAGTTCACTCCACAACTTGAATATACAGTAGCATCCATGGTGCATCCCCTGCCACCAGTGGTATTGACCTCCATTGTGATCTTTCCCCATAACACATGTACTGCATGATTGGTTGTTTTGTAACACCACATGTTGTGCTCTCAGGTCATGTAAGCATCAGCCAAGGCCTTCAGCTCCTCCCTCCAAAACTTGTGGCTTCACAGGTGCTCACAGCCACCACAGGCACCTGTTGGGGGATGGAAAAGTATCCAGTGGTCAGTGGCTGTTCTGTAATTGGTGCGTGTGTGTGTGTGTGCATGCGTGTATGTGTGTATATGTGTGTGAAAGACTCCGCACAAACCATAGGCCACATTGTGGCTTCAGTTGTGAGCATGTATCACAGGGATGTAGGGGTTTGGCACCCCCAGGCTGTCCCTGCCTATCAATGGCCCCTGCATATCTGTCCTTGGGTGGCAAACACCTGCTGGTGTGCCTGTGCCACATACATACCAACAGCAGCCTTCATTGTGTGGGCTGCAACAGGCCCCGTGATGTGTTGCTACACCAACAGATGTGGGATGTGTGTGGGACGCACAGACCTGTGTTGTTGGTTGTGTGGTCACAGTGTCCTGGTCATTGCACAACACAGCATCGGGAACACATCCACATGACGGTGTCACAGAGATCTGCCATGGGAATAGTATGCCTGTGTTGTATGCTGTGACAGTCCCCACCTCGGGACACTTACAGCATACCTGTAGATGCACTTGGGTATCCGGGAATCCGTTTGTGTGTCATACTGCGCAACCCCAGTGCCACTATCACAGCGTATACATGGGGTAGGACAGTACAACAGTGCAGCACACTGTTAGTACACACCTGTCAGCTGGGCCTGGTGTATGTGTGACAGCATCATTCAGAATTATCTGACACAAAACACTGCACATATGTTCCCCATTCAATACTGTAGCCCCAGGTCACTGTAGCAGAATACACACACTGTTGCAGATCATGACAACTGTGTATTGCCTGAAGAACACCTACCTGTTCCTGTGGAACTTATCTCCAGGGACATAGTGAGGACTACTGTTGCAATCACAGACATCAGACTACTGCTTGTAGTTCCAGTGAGCTGTGCAGGTGGTGCTGTGTTCCCACTGAAATAGCCCGAGCAATTCACACATGGTAATGCATGCAAATCAAGTCATCATGACATGCTAATGTAATGGTTTGCACTCCGACTGCCTAAGCAGGCTCATTTGCATAGCAGTTCTGAATAATGCATGCAATTGTGCCAGACAAATGGTTAATGCTGCGGCACAGAGCTATATGAATTGCATGGCGCAAACTGATATTGGGCCACTCTGAACATGCATGTATGATGATGAAATCACTGGGAAGGTCATGCAAGGGACACGCATGTTCAGTGAGGCCATTTCACGTTAGCGCAGCGCTGTAGTATTTTTCACAGTGTCTTCCTTTGCTAGTCCTGTGCTGTTATGAGCATTTCCAATTGTATTCTGGCCAACTTTGTATGCACATTGATGTTAGCGTGGTGTTTCTCCCAGTGACTGACCAAGTATGGCAATCAAGAGAAGTCTATGGGCAGTAGTTCAGAGGGACCAGTGGTGGGAGAAGGTGGAGCTGGCCAACATGGTGCAGCTGGTGCTGGCCAGGGAGTACCAGCTGTTTGGAGAAGTGTGTGAAGGGGATAGGCCTCAGTGTGAGGTGTGGGCATCTGTGGCACACCACCTCACTGCCCGCACAGGCATCAATCGCACAGGGGAGCACTCCAGGCATTGTTATGTGGACCTGCAGTGGAGAGAGAGGCAGAGGCTGGACAGGTTCCAATGCATGGTGTGTGATGGCACTGTGCCTGTGTCAGGTAAGTGGACAAGTTTCTCATAGCCCAGCATTATGCAAGTCAAAGGATGTGGGCAAGCATGAACACAGTACACATGTTAGTACATATCTGTAGGACAAGTCACTGCACACATGCCTATCATGCTACAGTGTTATTCTCATGAATTGCTGTGTGTAGACCACTAAGGGTACAGTGGTGTCTGTGTCTTGGTCAATAGTGCCTGTGTATGTGGTAGCACATGTGACATGCACAGAGGTATCATGTGACAGGTATTAGTGTGCTCCATCATTGGCAGTGTAGCACATGTTGAACATGTGCACATTTATGTTGCAAAGGTTGTGCAGTTGGATGGTGTGTGTACAACACCGAATTGTCCATCCACACCTCTGTACATTGACAAGGTCTGCTGTGTGGGGGCATAGTTGCCACACGCTGTCCAGACATCTGTGTATGTTGCAGACACACTGCTGACTGTGTTCCTGGCATGGTAGCAATGGACCCTCCCTGTGGGTGGACATGGTGCATAGTGTGTTACAGGGCCAGGACTGTTGCTGACCACTGCCACATATGTCTATAACATCCTGCCAATGCGGAAAAACATATGCCTGTGAGTGATGGATAGCTGCTGGTCCTGTTCCATGGGCTCACTGCGGTGTGTCCATTTGCTCCACAGACCACATGACATCGGGCCCTGCTGTGTCCAGTGGTTGGCTGATACACATGTCAGTCACAGTAATCGGCACTGCAGTGTCACTGTCTATGTGGTGTGTGTTAGCCAGAGCTGTGTCCCTATATCTCCTGTCTACCATAGTCATACACTTGTATATGACAAATAGACTCATCAGTGGCCACCCCAGTACATATTGACAATGTGACATGGTCCATGGGGGGGGCAGAGGTGGGTCACAGGTGTGGGCCATCCATGCTGTGCATTGGGGGTATACTGTCAGGGGTGCCTTCACATCTGTGAGGGATGGGCTTGTGTGAACCATGCGGTTATATGATGCTGCATACTGGCACATGTCAGGTGGCATCTGCACTGTTTCCATTGTTGGGTACATGAGCATACTAGCTGGGACATGTTGTTCTTCTCTGGGGCCACATCCTGAGTTCTACATTACTCCACAGTGTCAGTTCACCATTCTTACATGGGCATCTTTCCCTCCATAGGTCAACATTACAGTTCTGCATGGACAAGTCAACCGGAGGAGGTAGAGGGTTGGGACAACCTGCTACGGCACCTTATCGGGCAGCAGCGGATGATGATTAAGCAAAAGGCCATGTTGGTGGGACTTTTCTGGCAGACTGTGGAGCTGCTGGAGCAGCTGGTGCAGGGGAAGCACCTGGCTGCTGTTACACAAAGCCCCTGCACCCTAAATGGTACCCTTAGAGGTACACCGTAGACAGCTAGTACTTAAGTATATGGTATACTAACATATAGGGCTGAGGGCATCTACCGTACAAGAGTAGTTGTCAGGATATGTATGCATATTGTTGTAATACACTTTGCTTGCTAATACATATATTCTTTTATGTACAGTATTTTCTGTGTATTTCTTACTTGTAAGATGCCAAGGCACCTGTGTCCTTGAAGTAATTATGATATACCTGTATAAGTCGGCATTGCCACCTTTTGGTTATTTGTACTATTACACTGAGTTATGTAAGACTCTGTATAAGAACTCTTTTGTTTATAAACTGATGACTACAAAATTGTATAATGTTATCTTGGACCGTGGAGCCACCTCTAATATAGCCAATAGGGCTCATCTCTGTAACTAGAAATGTTTCTATCTTAAAGTAACCATAGTAATTATCATCGGTATATAATGTAATACACTGGTCTTGTACCCCAGAGATCCCAGGAGACACAAAGAAACCTTGAGGGAACGCTTTACAGTAGCACTGGCTCCCAGCTTGTATTGGTAAGAATTGCTTAGGGCAGCTGTGATTTGATCCTTTTGGTAGTAATAAACTTGTTTATTACTCTTATGCAATGTGTCTGTGATTACTTGCTTTCCCAATATTGCCAAGAACCTGAAAGTGAGGTTTAGACCTCCTGACAAATTGGCAACCGTGTGCAGGCGATATTTGGTGTTTGTAAGTTTTCACTTGTTGCTAGAACCTTTCCCCTTTCCCACGGGGACAGTAGGTGTACATTCCCATATCACCTCTCCCATTTTAAACCAGTTTGTAGTCACTTACAAAGTCTGGCTGTCATCCTTTCGGGTGTGGTCGATGCCGACTCGACTCACTCCATTACAGCTTTGATTTGTAAGTGTACAACTTTTTACAGTAGCCTGGCTGTGTATAAAGTGCTCCTGCTGTGGATCGATACACAGCACGTCGCCCTTTTCACAGTTTTATTTTTCGTTCCCTCCCACAGAATGGCCACCATATCAAATATCTGCACAGAACTGAGACTCAATGTCTCGAACTTCCTTACCTCCCATGGAGGATGGGCTGACTTCGCGCGGGACGCAAGTCAATCCGAAAACCCTATACTGGGGATTTCAACCCAGTACACGGAGACGAGACAATCAGACAATAAGCGCCAAGCTAAAGGGTTGATGGTTGCAGCTCTCTATGCTGTTCTGGAAGACTCCAAAATGAAGTTTTGAACCCTTGATCTGCAAATTTCATCTCTTAAGCAACAGATGGGTTTGCAGGAAATGGAATGTGTTAGCCTGCAGCACAACTTGGAGTCTGAACTCCAAACTCTGCGGAATGAAAAGGATTCACTTTTGCATCATTCAGCTCAAGCTGGAGAACAGGAACTGTGTATGTTGAAGTAGGAGTGTGAAAGTCTGAGACAGGATAAGGGACGGGCATTGCAAATGAATGATTTGCTAAGTACTGCAAATGCTCAGTTGACTGTGGAGATGGGAGAGCTCCAGGACGAGATAAACCAGGTATGTAATGACTTAGAAGTGACTACTAGGGACAATGTAAACTGAGCGCTGCGTATAGAGTGCTGTAAAAGCGAAAGCAAGATGAGGTTGATATGGATGTTGCAACTGTGAGTCATGCTGAATGTAAAACCAAGACGGTGAAACTGCGCCATCAGCGGGAGGTTCTGGCTGGTCATGTTAAGGCGATTGGAGGCGAAGCCCCAACCTTACATTCGTCATCTGAAGGGGAGTTACCAGATGACATCTCTCAATACAACATGATCACACCCCTACTATGGCCCAGAGGCCCACCCAGCCATCCACAACATGGCCGGTCCCACTACACCCTCACCATGTCATACGTCATTGACGTCGTGATGCCCATCATAAGAGATGCCAACATGGCGGCCCCCATGATGGGGGGGAGCAGGCACAAGCCTGGTCCCAACGGCATCACCGATAACCATTATTAATGTGGAAGATAGGCAAGAGATAGAGATGATGATTGAAACTGCAATAGGCAATGTACCTCTTCCTGAGATAAGTAAATGGCCCATTAAAACCCAGATTAGGCAGCTTCTGCAGGAGGCTGGCACTCAGGAGGGTATTGTCCACAATGCGGCCAAGGCTGCAGCCTGGGCCACCCTAGACGGCACTCGAGACAATCTACCTCTGCCTGATTGATCCAGTAATCCCCTACAAATGGCCTACTCTGTTCAGCAAATAGCTGATAGTATCGGTCGGATGAATCCATCCAACAACCTCAGCTGTCACTTGGAAAAGGTGCATTCTAAATGCGAGATGCTTAGCCTTACTGCAGAATACCAGGTCCAAATACTACGCCAAACCATCGATCCTAGTTTGTGGGCCAAACTCCCCGATGTCATCTGCCAGGATGAGAACGCCACCTTTGATGAGGTTGCAGCTGAGCTCATTTCTGCTCTCAGCCCAGGTGTAGTAGGAGTGATGCTTGCATACCCTGTAAAACAGAATGCAAAGGAAAGTCCAGAGACTTATCACCAGAGACTTTGGATGGCCTACCGAGCAGGAAAACACTTGGCACAAGAAGCTGCGGATGTACAGTAGATCTTATTGAATATAAGACCTTGTTCCTTAGGAACATGATTCCAGCAGTACGAGAAAAGGTAGAGCCAACCACCTACCCCAATACTGATAGGTTTGCAGACATCCTTAGGAAAACCGAGAGAGTTTACCAACTCTATATCCATGATCTGGGCTCCAGTTCCAAGAAAGTAGCCTCCGTGGAGCCTGCTTCAGAGGCCATCATGCACTACACTGTGGAAGGGCAGGCCCAGCACCAACCGGCCCAACATGAACAGGCTCCTCCAGCTGATGACCAACACCCCCAACAGACCCATCAACAACAACTGCAACAGCAACAACAGTGGGGTGGGAGCCAGAATTGGCATAAGAATAAAAAGCATAAGGGTAAAGGAAAACCACAACAACAAAGAACAGACCCTTTATATAGGGAGATAGCAGAAGAGAATCAGAAATTTCTAGAGCTCCTGGGACAAGTACGCTGTGTAAAGGATGCTTTTCCTGCACAGGCCTTTGTGGCAGTACAACTGGTGACCGAGACCCCAACAGGTCATGGGGATACTAGTGGTGCAGGCCCTCAGGCTCATATAGGCCTGAACCCAGAAGATCCTCCCTATACAGCATCAGTGCAGCATGGTGAAGTGATTCACAAGAGTCAGGCCCAACCTCTCCATGCGCCCAGCAGTACAGATTGACAATTACAGGCACCAGTCCAGATTGTAAACCAGCTGGTCTTGGATACAAATGGAAGGCCCTGCACTGAGGCTGAGGTCGGGGGCCGCCTACTAGTAGTCTTGCTAGATACAGGTGCAGGTGCAGCTGTATCTGTGTTACATGATGAACATCCAGACACATCCCCTTGGTCCACCGGACGGAGGACAAACATGTCGGGAGTTAATGGTACTAGGCTACCTGCATACCGTTCTCTACCCCTATGGGTAGAGCTAGGCCATTTAAAGGCCTCACACACTTTCCAACTAATGGTAATGCATGATCATCCCAGTATCATAGGAATCGATTTCCTTGTGCCGCATGGCTGTGTGGTGGATCTAGCTAACATGCTACTGATACAGATTCAGAGTCAATATCATACCATTTTGATTCCTGATTCACACATTGTGGCAACAATATCTGCCAATGACAAGGAGTATGACATCATAGATTTGTTCATAGCTCATGAACTATTCCCGAAACTTCTCCCCATTTTGCAATGACATTTGGAAGCGTTTGCCATTAACAAACATGACTGTGGCAGAATACACACTCATTGAAGTGCCAGGTCCAGCACACGAGAGGCAAAGGCAGTACTCCTTTCCAGCTGAGGCCTTGCCTTCTCTTAGAGAAACAATCAAGTCTCTTCTCAAGGCAAAGAGTAATCAGAACTTGCATTTCCACTGCTAACTCCCCAGTGTGGCCCATGCAAAAACCTACAGGCACCTGGAGACTTACTATTGACTACAGGAAACTGAATCAGGTCACCCCCAGTTGTCCCCCAACTGTAGCATCAGCACCTGACATGCTATGACTTTTGATCCCTGACCAGAAATAGTTCAGTGCCCTGGACATTTCCAATGGTTTTTGGTCATTACCATTGGCCCTTAAGAGTCAATATAAGTTTGCCTTCACCTTTGAAGGAAGACAGTACACTTGGACTTGCTTGCTGCAAGGATTCCATTATAGCCCATCCCAGTTCCATCTGCACATGATGGACGCCCTCGAGAGTTTCTCTACTCCCCAATGTCTCTTGCAATATGTGGACGACCTGTTGCTGGCAACAGCCACACAGGAACAACATCTGGATCTCTTAGATGAGCTACTGACTCTCATCCAGAAAGCAGGCTTGAAATGCAATCCAGCAAAAGCACAACTATGTCAGAAAGAAGTACTCTTTCTAGGTCTGAAAATAACTGACCAAGGTCGAAGCCTTATGTGGAAGAAGGTACAGGGATTGCAAGACTTGCCATTGCCCACCAGCTTGGCAACTCTTCGAAGGTTTCTAGTTATGGTGAATTATTCGAGAGATTTTATTTGTGATTTTGCTCAGAAAGCTGCTCCTCTGTATGAGTTACTCAAGAAGGATATCCCATGGACTTGGGGCCCTATACACACCCAGGCTGTGACGTCACTGAAGCAGACCTTGGCCTCTGCCCCAGCTCTGGTCAACCCCAATCCAGCACTACCATTCCATCTGGAATGTGCCACCTCTGACATTACCATGACAGCAGTGCTGGCCCAGAAAGTTCATGGCACCCTGAGACCCATTGCATATGCATATGCATCACAGCTCTTGACCCCAGTGGAACAAAAGTACGGCCTTTGTGGAAGGAACCTTCTGGCCACCTACTGGGCTGTCAAGCACTTCCTGTAAATCATTGGGTACTCCCCACTTATCATCAACACCAACCACACCCCAACTACCTTTCTGATCTCAGACAGAGTGAAGAATGGGTCAGTCTCCAACACCAGACTGACACACTGGTCACTTCTTCTCCAGGATAGGGACATACAGGTACACCCAACAAAAATTCCATCTATATTGGCTCATGGACTCCTTTTCCAAGGAGAACCCCATGACTGTACACTACAGTCACCTGATCTTCCACATCCAGGTCCTTTCCTCCCTGCCACACCACAAATACTTGACAACACCTCTTTGTGCCATGTCTTTACTGATGGTTCAGCATCCTACTATCAGGGAGAACAAATTGCAGGGATGGGCATTCTAGCGATTTACCCTTATGGGAACATTGTCAAAATATCTAAGCACTGTAGTGTAGCATCATCACAATATGCAGAGATGGCAGCGGTGGTCTGTGCCCTCAAGTTCATCCAGCATGGGACTGAGGATGCTATCATTTTTACAGACTCTGACTGGGTTTATTGTTCTCTTACAGAATTTCTTCCTTTCTGGCAGAAGAACTCCTTCCTCTTCTCTGATGGCAGCCCAGTGAAGTACAAGGAATTGGTAATATACATACATACACTGGCACAGAAATCTGCACACAAACTCTATGTACATAAAGTCAAAGCTCATTCACTCCATGACCCCTATCATGCCTTCAATGACACAGCAGACACCCTTGCCAAGGAAGGTGACTGAGGGAAGGACATCTGGATGATGGACCATCCAGAGGCGAATGTGGCCGTACAAATAGCAGCACTGAGGATGAAACCTGAACCCTTTTCCCCCTTGGACCTTTCAGCAGCCCAACATGCTGATACTGAACTCAAAGAAGTGTTCAGATTCCTTGACAAGAGTACCAAAGAGAAACTTCCCACACACAACCCCTACCGATGGCATGATGGTAAGTTACACTTGTCACCTGATGACAAGCTCATCTGGTACCAACCAGATGACTCCACCACCAAATTGGGGGTGGTCCCCAGACACCTGAGATCTGAATTCTTGCACCAAGTGCATAATACACCCACTGGTGGACACCAGGGAGTGGAAAACACCCTCCAAAGGCTTAAGACCACCGCCTGGTGGCCTGGTGTCACCAAAGATGTTAAACAGTACATAGACAATTGTCTTGTTTGTGCACAAAACAAACCCATCCCTACCAAATGAAATGCCAAACTTTTACCACAACGACACTCTGGCCCTTGGCATGCCATACAGATTGATTTTATTGGTCCTCTGACGAGCACCAGCAGAAATAACAAGTATGCTCTTGTGGTAACTGATCTCTTCTCTAAGTGGGATGAAGCTTTCCCCACTAAAACATGTACTGCAAAGACAACTGCCAAAATCCTGGTAGAACAGATTTTCTCCAGGTGGGACCTACCTCTCAAGGTAGACTCTGACAAAGAAACCAGTTTTACAGGTGAGTTGATGAAAGAATCCCTTGAACTCCTTGGAGTTCAGCAGAAGTTCCACATACCTTACTGCCCCCCAATCCTCAGGTCAAGTAGAAAGAGCCAATAAACGGATTAAGCAGATGCTTTCAAAATTCATTGAGGACAATCCCAAAACCTGGGATTCCCTACTGGAGTAATGGCAATCATGGGTACACCCTCAGCCACTACCCAGCTCACACCCTTTGAGGTGATGACTGGAAGACAAATGAGATTACTTGAACACCTGTTGTTTGACCTGCACACCCCCACTGCAGACCATGTGTCTGTAGATTAGTATGTGGAAAAACTTAGAAAATACCTCATACATACACACTTGTATGCTGCCAACTGCATGGGCAAAGCTCAGCAACAATCCAAAATACAGTTTGACAAACGCACAAGAAGTGGATTGGCAGGTTGGAGATCAGGTAATGGTACTCTGATTTGCGCATCCCACCCACTCCTTCTCTAACAAGTGGAAAAGCTCATACCCTATTGTCAACAAGCTCAGTCCAGCAGTCTATCAAGGTAGACTTCTGCATAACAATAAATTGACTGACAAATGGTTACATGCAAACCAGCTGAAACTATATAAAGGAGCTTAACTACTTTTCCTCACCCTATTGGGTGGAATAGTACTAACTTACTAATCTTTGATCTTCTTTTTCAGATATACTGACAAGATGTCTATCTTTTTCCATTATCTCCTCATCTCAGGAGTTATCCCCTGCATCCAAGGCATGGTACCGAACCTCCTACGACACCTCGATCCTCCAGCACCTCCTTCAGAGGGAGTATCCATCAATATACCAGATAGTCTGATCATTGTCCAGAAAGGTTCCGATGCTTACCTCACTGCCTCAGTTGTTGCTCCTGATAAATCTACCCTACAAATTGAGTGGCAAACCACATTGCAAGGACACATTCTCCCTGTGGCCAAACTCTCCAAAGGAACTTTCCAGGGTTGGCCCAATACTAAATTATCCCCAAATGGTTCTCTGTCCTCATTACAAACTGCATTAAGACATTATGGTTTGTACAACATTACTGCTTTAATTGATCCTTCGTACTGTAATTCTTTGTCTAAGGATTCTGTTTGGAAATTTTGTGCTATACACCACATGGCTTCCACAGCCATGTATCTCTCTGTGTTACCACCCACTGATAAACAGCTTTTGGAATGTCCAAAACATACCCCTGGTCCCCATAGTGGTCTAACAGCTACTGACCTCCCAGGTTCATTGATTAATAACTTAGTTTATGCATATACCTGTTTTGTTTAATCTTACTTACTTACTGGAATATGAAAGAATTTGGTATGTGTCACAATACTAACATGTCAGCATTTTATAGTTCATTATTGCTTGATAGTTTAGCTGCATTTCAGATTCGTACTCAAGACCCTATTGCCAGGGTCCATGCTACTGAACATAGAGGCAACTTCAGGAGAAAACCCACTCCTGATAATCAAATTCATAAACGTAAGACACTTGAAGTTGACAGTTCTGATGTTACAGGTGCAACAGGTACTGTTACAGGCCTTTTTGGTACAGCTATGTCTATTTGGAATAAAGGAGACATTGCTGCTATCAAATCTCATTCTGCCAAGTTTTCCACTGGTCTGGTTAATAACAACACACTACCCCCATTATTGCATGGTGTGAATGGCCTCAGTCAGGAAGAAAGATACACAGTATACAACATGCATGACATTGCTAAGGCATTCACTGATTCAAGAGATAAAATCAACGCACTCATACAACAAAACAGTAAAGAAGCAGATAAACAATACATTGCTAGAGAAATACTTTGCTCTACCTACGGCTCATACATCATCACCACCATCAACAATCTCTTCCATGATCTAGAATCTGGAAGAATCCCTGATATCATACATGACAGATGCATTTCCAAATGGTATTGTCCAAGATGTAAAACCCCTGGCTGTATTGCTATGTGTATGCAACAAGCTTTAACCATTCCTCTTTCTACAGCTAGGAATTTGGGGTTTGTGACCAGACACCCTACCACTGGTCCTTGTTTTGCTGCTAAGAAATGTTCCAATACAGATACAATGTTTGTTTCTTTTACTGTCTCTTTACCACGTTTTGATCCCACTACAGCTTTGTTCAACAAGCTTGCACTGGTTCACTCAATCAGGCATTTGGATGAAGACATCTACAGAGAACACCTGGATCTACCGCTTCTACTGGTTTTCCATCCTTTGATGGACGCCTGGGTGGCTCCGCACACGGACTGCTCTGTGAAGAAGCAATACGTTTTCTTGTGCCGATGTGATGTATTTGATGTTATTCAACCTGTTTGTGGTTATTCTCCAGATAGCATTGATTGGACTTTCACCATGGATGATGACATCACCAAGAATGGCACGGATTCCTTGGATTTGACTTTGGCTCCAGATAAGCACTACCAATCATATCGTGAGGAGGTTCATCACCTGTCAACATGGATTTCGGAGACTGCCTACACCTGCCCTGTCCAGTTGCAAAAGTGGAGACTCCCTACTGTTCGTTCTCAGTATAATTCTGATGGGGAGTACTGTGTGGTAACTGACTTTAAAAGCTATACTTATGGATCTGTGACATGTGTTATTAAGTACCCCAATTTCTGTTTTGTCCCCTACCAGAAGACTGTCACTGGACATACCGTCAAAGCCCCCATCCCCCTCCTAGATGCAGACATCATTGATGGTAACCCTGATTACAGTATCTGCTCACACTGTCTGAATATTTACCATATTTTAATGTACACATAGACCCACTCACACTTACATTAAAATCACTTTTAGACAGGAAAGACACACACCTCATCCACATCAGCAATAATTTGACCAAGGCCAATGAAGCTATCCTCACATTGATTAATGGTGGTGACATAAATGATGCATTGACTAACACCTGGTTAGAGATTACTTTTAAAGGTTTTGTTATTATAAAAGCATTTTTCATCTTTATTTTGATTATTATGCTCTACTGCCTATGGTGCACACTGCGCCAACACTGTGAGAAGCTCGAGTTCCTTCACAAAGCTTGCGTGTCGGGTTTGTAAATGACCATTGCTCTCTGGCCTCTCCCTAGATTTGCCTGTGTTGCCCTTGGAGGCAACAAGCTTGGGGATGTTACACAAGGTCCCTGCACCCTAATTGGTACCCTTAGAGGTACGTCGTAGACAGCTAGCACTTAAGTATATGTTATAATAACATATAGGGCTGAGGGCATCTACCGTACAAGAGTAGATGCCAGGATATGTACGTATATTGTTGTAATACACTTAGCTTGCTAATACATATATTCTTCTATGTATTTTCTGTGTATTTCTTACTTGTAAGATGCCAAGGCACTTGTGCCTTTGGAGTAATTATGATATATAAGTTGGCATTGCCACCTTTTGGTGATTTGTACTAATACACTGAGTTATGTAAGACTCTGTATAAGAACTCTTTTGTTCACAAACTGATGACTATACAAAATTGTGTAATGTTATCTTGGACTGTGGAGCCACCTCTAATATAGCTAATAGGGCTCATCTCTGTAACTAGAAATGTTTCTATCTTACAGTAACCATAGTAATTATCATAGGTATATAATGTAATACACTTGTCTTGTACCTCAGAGATCCCAGGAGACACAAAGAAACCTCGATGTATAGGGGAAGCTTAGCACTGGCTCCCAGTTTGTATTGGTAAGAACTGCTTAGGGCAACTGTGATTTTATCCTTTTGGTAGTAATAAACTTGTTTATTACTCTTATGCAACGTGTCTGTGATTACTTGCATTCCCAATACTGCCAAGAACCTGAAAGTGAGGTTTAGACCTCCTGACACTGCCAACCAATAAACTCCCCCATTCCCTGTTTTTCCCCTTCCCTGTCCTCCCCCTTATTTTTCTTATTTATTTTCCAGTTGTGCTGTATATAGTTTCTGTTGTTGTTTTTACAATACGCATTTCTAGATGTTATGATCCCATGTCCTGTGTCTATCTCTTGGTTACCTGTAGTCAGTTTCACTGCTGTGCCATGTTGCACCTAATGACCATCTTATTCACCCTGGTGGCTGCCATCCTGGCCTATCATGTGGTGTGGGTTTACCTACAGCCCTCCCTGCTGTGTCTGTGGCTGTGCATCTGACTGTACATTTTTGTCAGCATGGTAGGTTTGTCCTCCAGTTGGCTGACACATTCTGCTCTCCATGTGTACCCTGCATGGCCTGTGTGTGTGCCATACAACATCTGGCTTGTGACTGGCCATGGACATGGTTTGGTCCCTGTTCCTTGGGTGGACCTCCACTGACGTTGCATTGCTGGGAAGGCCTTGGTCTGTGGGCCTGTGTGTGGCTTTGTCCATGTGGCCATGGCTGATGTCCATCTCCCTGTGTCCTCCTGCTGGGTGTTACATGTTGTAGTGCCCCCTGCTCTGTGTCAGGGATCCTTGCCCCCTTCCCTGTGCACAGCATGCATTGGTTGGGGTTGTACTGGCACACCAGCATTGTTGGTTATTTGTGTGAGACACTTCCCCACTGTCCCATCTCTGCTCTTTTTCCACAGTTCACATCTGTACAGTATTGCTACATTTTGGGTTATATCTTTCTTGGCATTGTCTTTGGTGTATCTGTTGCTGTTACTTGTGTTATACACTGCTTTGTGCTCAGGGTTTCTCATTTTATGCATCACTTCTTTGCTGGTGTCCCAGTGGCCACATGGTTCACCTGTGCCTGACTTATCTTTGTGTGCACTGTGATGCTGTTGCTGCTTGTACTGCCTCATTGCTATAGTCAGAGCTGTCTTCTTTGCCAGGCTGTCTTTGCACTGCACTGCACTCTCGGACATGTTTTCCCACCTTCAACTGACTGCTATATTCCTTTGAATATTGCATGATATTGGCTGTGGGCTAATTTTGCCCACTGCGCAGTGAAATTTTGCCTGCAGACAAAGTTTTGAATATTGGGCCCCAGAGTTTTAGGAGTGACAGAAAATTGGGATGCTAATAACATACTGTGAGACACATTAAATAAAATTGTGGCTGCTTATTTAGAAACAGATCCTGAAAATATCAACATAGAGATTGACAGAATTCACAAATCCCTCGGTTCCAAGCCAGATGTTGATTTCTCTCTCCTAGACCTATAATCAAATTTATGAAGACTAAAGAGAAACTGATGACAGAAGTTTATAAAAAGAAAAGAATTAAACTTTCTGGTGCTACTATATCAATTTTTAATGATCTGCCACCAGACCTGGTAAGAATGAAAGAAATTTGATTTCACAAGAAACAAACTGGAATAACAACATGAACGCTACAATGATTTACCCTGCAAGAATGAAAGTTATAATAGATGGAGAAAGACTGGTGTGTGGCACACCTGCAGAAGCATTAAAGGACATGGCAGACAGATTCCCTGAGATCTTCAGAATCTAATGTAATAACTCTTCTAGAGAGCTTTATCCCAAGATCCACTAACCTAGTGTGAAGAAGGATAATGGAGTTTTCTTTTTTTTTTTATCATGTAATATTTTATTATATTATTATGTCATTTTACAGCATGTGCATCGCATGATAAGTCATACATATATGTTAAGGTAACACTTACAAACGCACATCACAGATAAGCAAGCTAAACAGGCTACTACAGACTGTATATAATGGTGCAGGCAAGGTATCCCAAAACAGCAAGAAAATTTCTAGTACAGTTACTTACAAGGATTAAGATTAACATCCAGCAGATTGAGAGATATTGACCATATATAAGGCTTTTTCTACAATACAGATTAGAAAACCTGTTAATTGGTAAGATAGGTTGCTGTAAGTACTTCTAGGTGGTGTAAAAAGAACAGGAGGCAACAGGTGAACAGGAAGTGCTAAAGCATGCTCCTATAGGTGAGGATTACTGGGTGGTAGAGGAGGTACTGAACATAGATGAGACTGTAAGTAGGAGCCCCATTCATGCTGGTATATTGTCATTTGCCCTAACTGGGAAAACGAGAACCATTCTAGGATGGCAGCCTGTGCTATGGCAGATCTCCAAGCTGTTACAGGAGGGGAAAATGACTTCCTCCAATGGCATCAGGATGGCTCTTTTTGCTTCCATCAAGGCTACAGGAATCCATTTTTGCAGAGATAGTGGCAGAGCATCTAGGGGAGCGGTATTCTGAAGGAGTAACATTACATCCGGGAGTCCTATACATTGACTAACAACCTTGGAGCAATCCTCAAAGACTGTGTTCCAGAAAGGAGCAATTTTAGGTCATAACCATAGAATGTGTCAGAGATGGGCAGAAGGATGCTGGCATCTCCAGCAATCAGCCTGAGGTAAAAGGCCCATTGCTTGCAAAGCCATTGGTGTTCTGTACCATCTTAATAATATCTTCAACTGGATACTTTAGCTTTTGGCATCTTGGTATGCAGTATGAGCCAGTCTAAGGCTCCAGGTTTCAGGAGGAATGGGTACTCCAGTGTTGGACTCCCACTTTACTCTGCATTTTTTAGTTGGATTTGGTTGGGCATTTTGCAGGATCCTATAAAAACCTCCTGCAAGACCCCACTGTGAATTTGTTTTATGGAGGGAGCACAGCCAAAGCCACTTCAAATCAACTGTGGACTGGACCTGGCATGATTTAATAGTACTCCATATTTGCAGATATTTCCAGAAGTCTCTGCTGAGAATAGAATATTGAGTGTGCAACTGTTCAAAGGACAGCAGAACTTTTGTTCTGGGTATAAGGAGATGCATAAGAACTTTGATACCAGAGGCCTCCGAATCCAGCCAAAGTACCAGACTTTTGCCAATGGCTATGTATTTATTGTGCCGTAATGGGGCATATTGCTCAGGGGGGCATCTGGCATGTGGCTGGGTACCTGACCAGCTCATACAACTTCTCCAGGCCCTCACAGTCTCCAGCATGATGGGGAGAAACCTAGTATTCACAGAGGAAGTATACACTAATAAGGACCATAGTGGTGTTTCCCCATCCAGGCTTTGCTCCAGACCCACCCATATGGCAGTGGAGAGGCATGGGACAAACCACTTTGTGGCCTGGGCTGCCAAGTATGCCACTTCATAGCCCTGGAACCATGGTAGTCCTAGACCTCCAAGTGATCAGTGTGCATGTAGTTTTGCTTTTCCCCAACTAGGCGCCTTCCCATCCCAGAGCAAAGTCGAAACAAGTTTGTCTAATGTCTGGGAAAATTGGGCCAAAAACCAGACGGGGAGATTGTTAAAGAGATAGGAGAGGCAGGGAAGGGCAAACATAGTAATGGCCTCCACTTTGCTGTGGAGAGAAAGATGTAGTATGTGCATCTATCAAATTCTGCTGTGAGTAAAGCAAAGAGGGGAGAGAAGTTGGTGCTTTCACGATCCCGCCATTTAGTGGGGATGGTTACCCCTTGATATGAAAAACTCTGGGAAGCCCAGAGAATGTCTGTTCCAGCTAAGCACTTTCTAGTGCAGGCCTTGTTCAGTGGTGCCAGAATAGTTTTTTTCTGGTTAACCATAAGGGAGGGATGAAAAAATGTGGAGAATGTTGAGAGCTTTAGGCAGGGAAAGTTTTGGATTGGAGAGAGTCAGTAGGAGGTCATCCACATAGGCGAATACTAAATAGGATTTGCCCCCAACTTTGACACCAGTAACCTCACTGGATTGGATACGTTTCCTGATGAGGGGGTCCAGTGCAATCAGGAACAGCAGTGGGGACAAAGGGCATCCTTGGCATGTATCCCTGCACAACTGAAAGGGGGAGGATATGTTCTTATTTGTTAATATCCTAGCCAGGGGTGCATGGTACAGGGTCAAAACCCAAACTCAAAACATTTGACCAAAGCCACACAGAGTTAACACCTCATGCAAGTAGCCCTATTCTACGGAATCGAAAGTCTTGGAAAAGTCAATTGCCAAGGCTACCATCAGGACCACAGAATGCCTGGCCAACCACTTAAGGTTAAGTACTTGCCTGAGGTTGTCTGCACCTGACTTCCGCTTGGTGAATCCTACTTGGGATCGATGTATGATGGAGGGCAGAACCAATATTAGTCAGTTGGCAAAGATCTTGGCTGCTATTTTAGTGTCCACTGGGAGAAGCGATATTGGATGAAAGTTGAAACAATCCAGGGGGTCTGACAACTTTTTAGGTAGTCAAGTAACGAGGGCCTCTCTCATAGTCGGAGGGAGGGAATCACAGGCATGAGATTCCTGTAAGGCCTTTAGTAGGGGGGTGGAAATCTCCTCTTTGAAGAGCTGATATAGTTCAACTATCATCCAGTCTGGTCAAGGGGCTTTCCCTTTGGCCATCTGTTTAAGAGCTGTACAAAGTTGTCCCCTGGTAAAGTCTTGCAATGCATGTATCCTGGATGCAGCCTGCTGCTTCCTAAGCTGATATGCTAGGAGCTTACCTTTCTCGTCCCCCCCTTCCCAATAACGGTGTTTTGCTCTAAGGAGTTGCCAGTCGGCATGCCTTTGGAGTAGGCTGTTAATCCGGTATTTGAGTCCCATGATAGAAGCTACCAAGGAGCTGTTCTTGTAGGCCATTGGTGAGGCTTTGAATTGGGCTTCCACTGCAGCAAACGTAGCCTGGAGATTGTCCAATTCTGCTTTCTGAGCCTTATGCTTGCAGTTGAATATGACATAACCATTCCTAGAAGCACTGCTTTAAAGGCCTCCCAGACCATGCTGAAATCTACCCCAGCCCCCAAGTTATTCAGAAAATATGCCTTTGCTTGTTCTTGGATTACTTTGTGGAATTCCTTGTCTTGCAACAAAAGGGAGTTGCATCTCCACCTAGTACTGTCAGGTGTTTGTCCCACAGGAAGGTAATTGAGCATAATGGGAACATGATCAGAGATCAGTATGTTGCCTATTTTAGGGTCACTGACTCCTCGAGCAGCTGCATAGTTGGTCCACCAGAAATCTATGCGGCTGTACGAGGTGTGTACTGGTGAGGTGAAAAAAAGGTATAATCTCTGCCGCTGGGGTTGTCTCTTCACCAGGGATCAAGAAGGCCCCACTCCTCTATTAGCTGTTGTAGTGTAGCCCTGGCTTTAGGGTGCGCTTGAGGGGTGGGCTTCATTTTGTCAAGAAAAACAGCTAGTGCCATATTGAAATCCCCACTTAGTATAACTGGTATGTCAGGAAAATCTTTGGTAAGAGCAGTGAGGGCTTGGTCTACCCCCATTATGGTATCTACCGAATCTATGTTGGGGCCATACACATTGCCACCCACCGACCATCTCCCCACGTGCGAGAACTGAGCCACCACCCATCTACCCTGGGTGTCTGCCTTGACCACTTCTACCACCCAGGGGTATGTTTTATATATTAATATGGCCACTCCCTTAGACTTAGAGGGGGCAGAGCTAGCTAGAACCTTTCCCACCCACATCTTCTGAAGCCTTGTCACTCTCCTGACCGATAGGTGAGTCTTCTGAAGGAGTGCTATATCGACCCTAAGAGAGTGCAGATGTTGTAGGACTTTGGTCCTCTTAACTGGGTGGTATAGTCCCCTAACATTCCATGAGACACATCTCATGGGTGTACATCTATCTGCGGCCATCGTCAGAACCCTGTCAAAAGCAAAAAAGGTTTACCTTCCTCTAGGCTGGCCCTTATCAAAAGGACAGTGGGAGGCAACCTCTCTATTATTGGAGGTCAGGTGAGCTGGACCATCTTCCTTAATACAGGGGGAAGGGGGAATCTAGAGTACTTGCAGCAATTGCCCGAACTGCAACCAAGTATGGATAGCAGTAGTTGTACAGTAGTACAACCTATGTTAAAGTGAAAACAGAGAACAACACACCAATATGAAAGAAAGCAATGCAACTGTCAATAATTCAACAACTGGCAAACACTGTAACAACAACTGACAGAAGAAAAAAAAGAAACAGTACTATGTGTAATCACTAAGGGTGTGGAGATAAACACATTTAGGAGGAGTTCAATAGACCACCCTGAGCAACGTTGACTCACAGCACCCGGATGGGGTAGATAAAGGTTCAAAATAATATGATGACCCATCCCTACACAGGTCTATACACCCAAAAAGGATGATCCAGACATAAAACACATAAGGAAAGAGGAGGTGGTAGGGTAAGAAGGGTGGTGAGGAAAGGGAGGGGTTACCCGACTGTCTTAATTCTGGGCATGTGAGAGGGACCTTGTTAAGCTTGGGTATCTGTAAGGGGGCCACATATACTGCAGCTATGTGAGACAGGGTATGCCACCTTTTATCTCAGGACCACAGCACCAACGGCACACAGTGGAAATGCCTTAGAACCTTGTATAAGCTTCGGGGTTATTCTAGAGGGTATTGTCATTGTGGGAAGATTACATCTAGCCCCTGAAACTAAAGGAGACTCAACCCAGATCAGAGGCATGGTGGGCATCAATAGGGGAGGGGAAGGGGGTTGGTACCTTAGCAAAGGGTGGGAAGACCTCCAGGGGCAGTCATGGCAAGTGGGGCATCCAGGGTATCTTTCATTACTAGAGCCCTTATCCTCTCGTGCCTATTTCTACCACACTGGAGAATGAGATCTTCCACAGTATTACCTCCTATCCCAAACAAGAACTGTCACCCCAGCCTTCCATGTGCCCAAAAGTAAAAGAAAACAAACCCCTTTTGTCCATGATAATCAGAAGAAAACAAAGGCAGAAAAGGTATTACATCTACACACATATACACAGTAAAGAATTATACTGAACCCAATATTAGTCCACTGCAAATCAGCCTTCAGGCACAGTAGAAGTTGCACTAGCAGTGGAGCAGTCTTGAGGTGAATGCTGTGTCAGTCCCTTGGCTACTGCAGTTGCGAATGAGATAAGTCCTGGTTTCACAGGATGGTTCAGCCACTCATCAGACTCTGACTCTTTCGCTGATTCAGATGCCCAGTCTAGGGGGTGGTGGTATACATATCCTGTAGGTACCCCTCCCTATGAGACGGCTCATCACCATCTGAAGCTATGTCAACTTTAAGGAGCTTTGCTGGAGAAGAAGCAGTTGCATGCATCTCAATTTGTCTCCCTTCTGATCAGTATTTTTGCCTGGATCTAGATGGTCTTCCTGCATTAGAAGGGTCTGCACCTGCGTCAGCTGTCTTAGAAGAGGTTTGAGAGGACATTGCACTGGCTGAGGAATTAGCTGAAAGTTGAGCCAGTTCTTCCAGCTGGGCCTGGGAGGAAGGGATGAATGCTGGACAATCCCACAGTTATTTTGTTCCCCCTGCAAGTGCCTCCCTTCAGGTTGATTCCGTCTCCCTTTGTCACACCCCCCTGGGGCCCAAAATGTCCTGGGAGAGGTAGTTCTACTCGACAGAAGGCCAATACTTGGCCAGACAATTTTCCACCTCCTGGGGTTATTGTGCTGTGATCTCTCTACCTTCTTTGGCCACATAAAGGGAGGTAAGGCACTTGAAATTGTATTTAAATCCATGATCTTGAAGTACCTTTCTTATGGGACTGAAGGCCTTACGCCTGGTGGCTACCTTATGTGAATAATCATAGTAGAAGGAGATTTCAGATCCTTTCCATGAAATGTCTCCCAAGTCTTGGGCCACTCTAAGAAGTTGTTCCTTTGTAGAGTACCTCAATATATAAGTGATGCTAGGCTGAGGGAGGGTGAGGGGGTCAGTTTTGGAGAAGAGCCTGTGATCCCTCTCTACATCTACTGGGCCTCTCCAGCACTCTCCTAGTAGTTTGGGTAGCAGATCATTTAAGAATTTTTCCATATTTGGGTTCTCCGCACTCTCAGGGATGCTGAGAATTCAGATATTATTCTGACATTCCTGGATCTCCCGATCCTCAGCCCTCTTCCAAAGTTTTGTTAGCTTTTGGTCATGCTCCTGAAGTTGTCGCCATATCTGGCTATGTTGACTCTCCAGCTCATCAGCCCTCTGCTCGATTATGTTTACTCTGTCTTCCAGCTCCCTAATAGCCGTAACATTCCCCAAAAGGATTGCACTGATGCCATTGACCCACGTTAACAGCACGTCTAACATTTTGGTGATTTGGGCCAGAGAATCTCTAACCTGTTTTTCATGGGTGATTGGGTTGACTTGGCCCTGGGAGCACTGGGGTTCTGTTCCAGAGTAGATTCTTCCATGGTAGGAGCCTTGGGGTAATTAGATAGAGGTTAGGTAGGTAGAGGGCCACCGCACAGTGTAGCTGGGGTTACTTGCCACCTCTCTGGGTAATCAAGCTCTTCGTCCTGAGTACTGATGCCACAAACTGAAGTCAGGGCCTGTAAGGCCTAATGCTGCAGTGTCTGCCTTCTGAACAACCCTCAGTTTGTGCTAAGAATGGGGTCCCATGGCCAAACAAACAGCTAGGACAGTCAGGGGGAGGTTAATTAATAAAGGCCCATCACTAGGGTCAGTGGATATGTTCAGCTCACATCAGGAGCTCTCAGATTATACCAGGTGGGATGGAGCTACGGAACTACTTTGCCATCTTGCCAATGCTCAGGCCATGCCCCTAATAATGGAGTTTTCAATATTTTCTTTTGATTCCTCTCTTCATAATTTTGTTGATGTATTTAAACAGAGAATGTTTTACTTATTTTAATAATCCCTTTAGGATTATAATAGTGAATATGATTATATAATATTCAGGTGTTAGGGAGAGTGAGTGGGTAGCATAGGACATCAGAAACAGATCCCCAGCTCACCTGAGCTGGATATATATCAAGAAATTTCATTCCCAATTTGAGACTGATGATGATGCAAAATAAAGCAATGAAAGACATTCTTTTTAATTACATATGTAGGATAATAATTCAAGGAATCAGAGTCATGGGGGGTAATAAGTTGGAATGTGATTGTAATGCTAAAAAGTAGAAAGAGAAAGACAAACAAAATGAAAAATGTCATGCATTTCATCCTATTACATAAATCAGGAAAGCTTAATGACAAATATACTTAAAAGTACTTTATGTGCATCAGTTATCATCAGTGGGGTTAACTGTCCAGTTAAAAGAACAAGAACTGTAACTTACATCAATAAATTAAAGCTAGACATAATATGCCTCCAAAAAACCCACTTAGAGATAAATTAATGAAGTTTAGGTGGAAATGAATTTCTCAAGTATAACTACTAAAAATCTGTGGGCTAAAAATTTTGTGAGAACAGAAACTGGGGTTTCAAATTATTAACACTTTTATGGATAAGCAAGAAAGAGTAATATTAGTCAAGAGAAGACTAAAAGGGAAAGAATTTATGATGGGATCCAAAATACAGTGCCTTTGTTGCAAAAAAAAGAAAGGCAGTTTGATCTACTTAAAAAAGGTCCAATGACAATTCACCTAAATACAGAACAGCGCAGTAACAAACAGGGCAGCAAAAACACTGCAAAGTTATACTACACTGGTAAAATACAGCTAAAAGCAAAATGGTGAAAACAGAAAATGTCACACATTACTACAGCAGAAAAGCACAGTCAGTTTGGCAGTGCAACCGGGGGCTGGGGATTTACTATTCCAATTCTGGTGGGGACTCAACTTGGGGTGGGGATTTACTATTCCAACTCCGGGGGGATGCAACTTGGGGGATGGAAGAATATACTATTCTAACCCCAGCGGACTGCAGGTGGACGCAACACACACACACATACACACAAAAAAGAAACCCCCAGAGTTGAATGCAGGTCTGCTGGGTGTACCAAGCCCATTCAGAGGATGTGACACTAATATCTATGCCATCTTACCAGCACAGCTAGCCAGCACACACTAGCGGACTTCAAGTACTCAGCAGGAATTATGCAATAACATCCACATGGTAAAAGCCTCCCACATATGCAGTACCACACCAGTGCTATAAGCTCTCCCTTGCTCATAAATCTTTTGTGACTTTTTCTACATGATATTTGAAACACTGTAATTATACTTGAGAACTTGTCATGCTACCCTTAAAAAGCACAAAATATAATTTTACTGGGCTATTTTAATGTTTTAGTGATTCTGGAAGTGGATGAATTACTAAAAATCAATAAGTATATTCAGAAAATGTCTAATATATTATTTTTTTATTTTTTTATTTAGCTTTTGTTGACCGGGTAAGTGCACTAGACAAATCCTGCCTATTTTCAGGCACGACCCGGGGGGAGAGGGATACAGATGAATGCCAACTGATCTTGAACCAGATTAAGCTGTTGGTGGTATTTTTAAGTGAATGAGGGAAATTTGGCCAGGACACTGGGAAAATTCTCCTACTCTTTTCGATAAGTGCCATGGGATCTTTAACATCCACCTTAACTACCACCAATCCAGGCAGATGGGACCTTGGTTTAATGTCTCATCCGCCAAGATGGAATTAAATGTCTATTGAATACATAATCTAGAAGATGCTTGGAGAATTCTAATTTTTCATTAAAAATGTACCCACAAGAACTGTCCAGCATAGATTATATCTTTATTTCCAAAAATGTGGTAAAAAATTAAAAACAGGCCATAATATATCCAATCATAATATCTGGCAATGTGGTGGGCATAGGAGAATTTATGATGGATGATAAACTACAGAAAAATACTCTAATGTGGTCTTTTAACAATGAGGCTTTAAAAATATAGAAGCAGTACAAAAATTAAAGAAGGGATCAAGGACATTTATTTTTATAATTAGAATGGTTAGAAAGCTCCAACAACATTTTAAATGCCTTTAAAGCTACTTTATGAGGAGTAACTGTACCTATATAAGTGGGGATAAGCAAAACACATAAACACAAAATAACAAGTACAGATTTAAGATGAAAAAAATTAGATAGACTAATAATATCAGACTTTAAAACTAATCAGAAGAATGTCTAGATACAAAACTTAAGAAACAGGAACTGGTTTACAAGGAGACAGCTAACAATATTAAGATACTGTAGTTAAGTGTATAGAACTATTTACAGGGACATAAAACAGGGAAAATGCTTTCTAATGTTCTTAAGACAACAGACAGAAGAAAGTTAATACCTAAACTTAGAGATCAAGCAAGAGACAGCAAATTCAAAGTTAGTGAAATGGGCAAATTAAATTATAGATTTTTATAAGGGAATTTATCAGAAGAAAAGTCTTTATTCAACTGAAGAATTAGAACACTGCTAAATGGCAAACTAACCAAATTAAAATGTGCTGACACTCAAATTACTCAACAAGAAATAAAAGAGATGATTATCAGTCTGCTAAATGTGAAAGCACTGGTACAGATATTTTTACAGATGATTTTTTTACATTTTTGCAGATGAACCGGTGCCATGTTTACAGTAAATGTTACAGGAATTGGTGGATGGGGCCAGGAAGTTACCATCTTCATTAAATGAAGCCAGAATAATATTGATATCTGAACAGGGAAAGCAGATATGGAATCTGGGTAGCTTTAGATGCTTTTCACTTTTGAATACTGACTACAAGACTGGTGATTCACTGCATAGCAACACCAGAACAGCGAAACCCAAAAAAGATCATTACAGTGACTTTCGCTGTAATGGTCTGGGTTTCACTGAAGCAGCTTCTCCCATTGTTCTGCCCCTTCCCTGAAACAACTCTGATCTGGAGTTGATAATATATAAATGCAGGGGGTGTGGGGGGCACACCCCTCACAAAATACACTTTGTTTCTGGATTGCCAAATACCGCATGTCAGCACTATGCCGTTGCTGTATGGGATGTCGATAGATTTGCTATCAATGAACAGTGAAATTTTTCCCTACTGATTATGCCTAAACTAATAGTTTCAAGAATACTAGAGAATCTTTGCAGTGGCATCTGCAATCACCAATATGGATTTATCCATGGCCGTACTATATCACAAGTTGGACAAAAGGTTCAATTATTGCTGGAGATCATTAAAAAATCTCTCAGGAATTTTTATGCTTTAACTTTGGATGTTACTAAAGCTCTTGCTATACTGGATAAAGAATTTATTTTTAGTGTTTACAAATGTGGGATATTCCACAGTAATTAATACAGTTGATTAAGCCATTATATGCTGAAAAACGATTCAGATTCCAGTTGAACAGGTATCTATCTCCATCAATGGATCTGTTGAATGAGGTATGACAGGGATGCCCCCTATCACCAACACTTCTTATTGTATCAGTAGAACCATTTTTACATCATGTACATGCAAATCATTAGATAGAAGGATAGACACTGGAAACTGAAGAAGTTAAATGTAATGTTTACACTGACAATACCGTATTGATTTAAAAAAAAATCTTAAATCCTTTCCAATGTTTATGAAGGAGGTTGACAAATTTACACATCTTTTTGGTTATACATTAAACAATAGCAAGTCTGTTTTAATGAGAATTTCAGAAGAGACAGAAAACTAAGAGGGCAAGGAAATAATTTTTAAGAAAAAAACAAAAACATTTTATTTGTGGGAACAATTTTAACCAGAAACCAAGAAGAAAGTATAAAAATCTATTCTGAAAAAGCTAAAGAAAAAATTAAAATAAAAACTATTAGACCAAAGGCGGAACTGTTCCTTGTGGGTAGAATAGATACTCTTAAAATGATGGTAATGCCACACTTAGTCTGCACAACCCAAACAACTTTTGAAGTCCCTTCAGAACCTTGGTTTTCTAGCATGAGAGCTATATTTTCAACATTTCTATGGAGAGAAGGTAAACCAAGAATTGCTTGGGAATTGTTAATTCTTCCATGAGAGAATGGAGGTATGAGCTGCCCTGATCCAATGATATATTTTTACAGCCATATATTGTCATTGATATGGGAATGGTGTTTTATTTAATAGTTATGAAAATGAACTACTGCAAAGCATATTAGAAAACAATAGAATAAACACAACTTAATTTAAATGGGTTGTTATTTATCTCCAATAGGTAAACAGTTAAGTCTGTCTCAATATACCACTGTTACTGGAACTATATAAAAGTAGTAGGTAAGAAAAAATTACTTTTAAAATCTCCATGCCTTCATAGCAGAATATTGGCTTGTACTAAATTATAGACCAACATAGAAACATAGAACATAGAATCTGACAGCAGATAAGGACCACTTTGCCTACCTAGTCTGTCCATTCCCCTACCTGATGGATAAGCTGCAGATTCTAGTTAATTAATAGCTTACTTCCTCCTACCCCTGACTAGAATTGCCTTATGCCTGTCCCATGCATTCTTGAATTCTCCCACGGTTCCTGACTCCACAACCTCCTCAGGAAGGCTGTCCCATGCATCCACAACCCTCTCTGTGAAAAAAATACTTTCTAACATTACCTCTGAGCTGTCCCCCTCTTTCTTCAAATTGTGCCCCCTTGTTCTTGCATATCTCTTCTTCTGAAAGATACTACCCTCTTGTACTTTGTTAATTCCCTTGAGATACTTGAAAGTTTCTATCATGTCCCCCTTCTCCCTCCTTTCCTCAAGGGTATACATATTATGCTGCTTTAGTCTCTCCTCATATGTCTTCTGGTGCAGACCCTGTACCATTTTTGGTCGCCCTCCTCTGAACAGTCTCTACTCTGTCCTCAGCTTGCATATTGCATATGAAAAGGGACTTGGCAAGGTTGGAGGAATGGTCAGACATATGGCAGCTAGGATTCAATGCAAAAAAGTGCAAAATAATGCACCTGGGAAACAAGAATCCAGGGGAAGAATACACAATGGGTGGGGAGGTAGCAACAACAACAAAACAGGAAAGGGACCTGGGGGTAATCATATCAGATGACCTTAAGGTTAGCAAGCAATGTGAGAAGGCAGTAGGGAGGGCCGGGGGTATACTGGGATGTATAGAGAGGCATCAGCAGCAGAAAACAGGAAGTTGTTATCCCTCTGTACAGACAGTTGGTGAGACCCCATCTGGAATACTGTGTCCAGTTCTGGAGACCCCATCTCCGCAAGGACATAGACAGGACAGAGGCAGTCTAGAGGAGGGCAACTAAAATGGTGCAGGGTCTGCAAGAGAAGCCGTATGAGGAGAGACTAAAGGAGCTTAATATGTATACCCTTGAGGAAAGAAGGGAGAGGGGGGACATGATAGAAACTTTCAAAGTACCTCAAGGGAATCAACAAAGTCCAAGAGGGTAGCATCTTTCAGAAAAAGAGACTTGCAAGAACAAGGGACACAATTTAAAGATAGAAGGAGGGCGGTTCAGGGCAATGTGAGGAAGTATTATTTCACAGAGAGGGTAGTGGATGCATGGAACAGCCTTCCTGAGAAGTTGTGGGGTCTAAAACTGTGGGAGAATTCAAGAATGCATGGGACAGACATAAGGCAATTCTTGTGGGGGGCAGGAAGATATAGGCTGTTGGTTAACTAGGATCTGCGGCCTATCCTGTAGGTAGGGAAATGGGCAGACTAGATGGGCCTAGCGGTCCTTATCTGCCATCAAAGTCTATGTTTCTATGTTTCTATATTAGTCTTCTATGTTGAATGGTGTTGAAAGCCTTGCTGAAATCCAGGTAGGCCACATCCACTGCCCTGCCCTGATCTACCTCCTTGGTCACCCAATCAAAGAACTTGATCAGGTTTATCTGGCAAGACCTCCCCTCTTGTGAAACCATGTTGCTTCAGATCCTGCAGTCCATTAGCAACAAGGTGTTCCCTAATCTATTCCTTTAGTAGCAATTCCATTACCTTGCCCACCACTGACGTCAGTCTGACAGGCCTGTAATTTTTTACCTCCTCTGTATTCTCACTTTCGTGTAGAGGGACTACATCTGCCATCCTTCTGTCTCACGGCAACTCCCCTGTCTCTAATGACAGGCTAAAAGGAGTCATCAGAGATGCAGTCAGTACCTATTTCATTTCCCTCAGTATCCTTGGATGCACCATGTCTGGTCTCATTACCTTGTTTACCTTTAATGTTGATAGATCCCAAAGCACTCTTTCCTCTGTAAAAGGACTTGTATCCACCACCCGTGTCATCATACCCTTGTCCTCACCCTTTGGCCCTCTTTCATCCTGCTCCTCCTTAAATACTGAGCAGACGTATCTGTTGAAGATATTTGCTTTTTGGTGGTCCTCGTTCACATAACCCCCTCCTTCTTCTTTCAGCCTTACTATCCCTCCCTTTGTCTTTCTCTTTTCACTTATGCATCTAAAACATTTTTCATCCCCATTTGACACTCATCTGGCAATCATTTTCTCTGTTTGTGCTTTAGCACTCTAAATTGCCTTCCCTACCTTCCATTGTTTCTCCTGGTAAGTCTCCTTGGCCCCCTCCTTCTGCATTCCTTTGTACCTTCAAAATGCCCTCCTTTTTGCTCTCACCTTTTCCACTACCTCTTTAGAGAATCATAATGGTCTACTTTTTCTCCTGCCCTTGTATACCTGCCCTATGCAGAGGTTTGTTGCTTGTTCAATGCCTTCTTTTATCTTTGCCCACTGTTCCTTAACTCCTTTCAGTTTTCCTATCACTATTAGGGCACTCCTAGGCATTCTTTCATTTTATTAAAATCAACTCTCCTGAAGTCCAGCACCCTTATCCTTGTGTGACTTGATTCAGACCCAGAATTAATATCAAACTACACTGTACACTGTACAGTGATCACTGGTCCCCTGGTGGTCCACCCCTCTTAAAATAGCAGACACACTGTCCCTTTTTGTCAGTACTAGGTCCAGTAGTGCCCCCTCTTGAGTTGCCTGAGGAATGCCCCCTGCATGGCATCTAGGATGTTTCTACTCCTGGCTGTAGTTGTGGCAGAGATGCTCCAATCCATATCCAGTAGTTTGAAATCACCTAGCAGCAATACTGCCCCCCTTGTGAGCCATCCTTAGCATAGCTTCTGTCATTTCCTTATCCACCTCCCCCCCCCTCGGTTGGAGGACTGTAAACCACTCCCATTTGAATAACTGCCTCTTATCTTCTAGCCAGAGTGAACAAAAATTTCTCCCTGTCTCCCTTCCCTCCCCTCCCATATTTCTATGGCTTTTATGCCCTTCAGTACATAAAGAGACACTCTTCCCCTTTTTTTACTCACTCTGTCCTTCTTGCACAGAGCATAACCTGGTTTGATTACTTCCCAGTCCTGGTTTGCATTGGACCATGTCTCTGACAATCACATTTTTAACATACATTACATCGATGAATAAGCATAAACGTCTTTGAGAATCACTAGGAATTAATAGTATTGCAAACTTAAAACCAAAATTAAATGAAAAAACTTTGGCCTTTAATAAAGGCACAAAAAACTACTTTATTGAAATGACATGGTATTATCACAACTCAGTGTTGCTAAAAACTCCTAATAAATAGTAAATGGGCAAATTAAGCCAATATAACACTTAACGAAGAATGTTGGACTCATTTAAGATTTACAGCTAATAGAATCTGTTTTTCTTCAAATAACACATCCATACAAAGGTAAATAATAGAGAGAGCTTACTTAACTCTGACTATAATAGCCAACATCAATAAAACAGTATCAATCAAATGCTGATATGGTTGTGGAGCAGATTGAACCTTAATTCATTTTCTGTGGGAATGTGTCCAAATTGAACCTTGGTGGGAAGCTACTAAAAGTAATATGGAAACTATAATGAACATTAAAATGGAATAGTATCCAGAATTATTCCCTTTTAACAATACTTTTGCAATCAATCTTAACAAATCTCAGGAAAATATATTTGCGTAGGGTACAACAGCAGCCAAGAGACTGATTTTAAGTCATTGAAACATACTAAATCTACCAAACTTTGAAATAAATAACTGGTGGCAGATCCTTACAGAAACATTAACTTTCAAGAAACTATGAGAAGACATAGAAAACACTGATGATACAGTATATATTAGGAACCAGCTAGAAGCAAATATTTAATCTATTCCCCTCTCCTCTTAGACTGGGTTAAGAAGTCTATATTATTTCTTTATTAGGAAAGTTTGTTTATAGAATGGGATCTATGTAGTACTATGTAGTAATGAAGCTTCACAGACCCCTTTGTTTCTGAATTTCTTTTCTTTACACTTTTATTATATAAAATGTCTCACTCTATTGATCTTACACCTGTATATTGTTTCTGATGTTTTTCAATGTAGTTATAATTCAGGAAAACCAAATAAAATGTTCAAAAATAATTTGTTTTAGTCTGCATACCAAATCATAAGGGTATACCTGCAATAGCAGTGGAGATATAAACAGCCAAATAACTAAACTTTAAAATGTTGAACTCCTGTAACCTATAAGTAACATAACTAACTGTCCTTCTATTTAGTAGTTTGTAAGATTCTTGCAAGAAAGTATGCATATTAATTTTCAGTTATCTAACTCCAAAGGTGGCTATGTTGTAAACATGTTCATGTGAATTTCAAATTGCCAACCAGTGAGCCCATATAACTCCCTCTCCCCATCATTCAAATGTCATGAAACTTGACATCATGTTTGGGACCCTTCCAAACAGTAAGCATGCTAAATGTCAGATCTCCAGCTATAATACTGTGATGGCCAATTAAGAACTTTAGAAATGTCTGTGAAATTTCCCAGATTTCATAAACATTAAGTGAAATTGGAATTTGTTTATTTAACCCCAGCCCTGCCCATGACATCTGTGACTGCAGAATGTCCTCCCAGCATTCCATTATTTGTTTCTTTGTTCATTTTAGAAAATTGCTATTTTGAAATGTCTCCAAAAATGTGGATTTGAGGAGTAAAAACAATACAGACACATCTTTAAAAAGTTTTGATTTGATTACAAAAGAAGCTATTAACTGTGCAAGACTAGAACATGTGGTTGTACTTGAAACATACAAGCATTTACATACTTGCATTTACAAAAAAAAGAATGTTCTCTTCTCTCTGCTTTAAGTAGTTTATTTGGTGTCTACTATAGATTATTAATTTGTTTATGTTGTCTTTATTTCTATAGCTATTTATTAATCTTTCAAGGTACAAAACTCCACAGAATCAATAAAACAATCATATGGAAAGTACTCACACATTATTATATTAGTGTAACTCCAATGTAAAAGTAAGAATGACAAAATACATAAAAGCACAACTACAGTTAATAAATAACACAATGCGGGATGTGCAACAGGTTCATAGTATTCAGGCAAGGCTGGAATAATTACAATTATAACAGCAGTTCCAAAATGCATTTCTTAAAACAGTATGAACTCAATATCTACTGTACTGTGCTCAAGCTAGTAATAATAATAGTAATTATAACAATAGTGGTGTACATCATGGGCACTAATGAGTAATGATGGCCACTTCAACCATTTCCTTTGAAATAGTTTGTTTAGAATTTATTGCATGTGTTAACTTTTCCATTTGATAACTACCCTTAACTATGTCTCTAATTTTCTGTTGTGGGGCTTTTCTGCCAAAATAATTTCTTAGTGATTGACTTGTATGCAACTGTTAGGAGAATATCCCCAAACTTAATATATTTTCTGTTCATGCCTTTCAGTGGCTGTACCACAGTAAATTGCACCAGTGATATCCCTATGCCCTCTCTAAGCACAAGTTCAACAGTCAGTTTCACCACCTGCCAATACCCTGATATGGTTGCACACTCCCAAAATACATGCAAATAGTGTGCCACTGTCTCCCCTCATCATTTCCAACTAGCCACTAAAGACCTAATGCATTGTTGATATTGTATATGCGGAGTAATGAAAAAAGCTATTTAATTTTCTAACTAAATTCCCTTCTTACTGAGGGGGGGAACAGTAACTTCTACATTTACAAATTTAGTTCTATTTCACAACACAGTCTAACTGGCAATTTTCTTCCCCCACATATCCTTGTAATTGTTTGTATATTCTTGAGATATTGTCTTTCTTTCTGCCAGAATATCACTGAAGATATCCACAAACCCTTGTCTACCTTCTACTGATGAGTTTCCTTTTGCTTCTCATCTATATAAACTCTTATGTGAACCTCCATCTTTCCCCTTCGTCCAGACCCTTGATGACCTTGTGATTTTGAATGTCTCCTCCTTTAAATATCTTGGGGTATGGCTGAATTGTCGTCTTGACTTCTCAACTCACATGGATGCCATCCACCAGAAGATGCACCCTTAACTTGAGGCACTTTACAGGAACAAAGCAAGTTTTCCACAGCCTTCCCATAGACAGAGTGTCATGAAGATGATTCTGCCTACCTTCAATTATGGCACTATTGTTTATAGCACTGCTCCCAAGTCAATCTCTGCTAGGCTGTATCCCCTCTTTCACACCTTCTGCCACTTTACCCTGGATTACTACCCATGAAGCCACCACTGTTCCCTGTTTCCTCCCACTACTTGCCCTCTCTTGACGCCAGTAGCTTCACTCATTGTGCTACAGTCATCTTCAAATTCCAGCTTGGCCTCTCCCCCCTTTTAATTCTTCTCTTCTCCCCTCCTTCCATCTCCTCCCTCTTCTGCAGATCTGACACCCATTCTCTCACGTGCCCCCTGTAAAATCCTCTGCTGGTGAAGCTGCTTTCTCTTTTGATTTACCCAAATGTTTGATAAACCTACCTATTGCTGTTTGCAATGCTCCCTTTTCCATATCACTAAAATCCATCCTGCATGAATTCACCACTCCCACCCCTGCAGTTGCTGCTGATCCTAAGCTAGTGTTATTGCTCCTCCCCCATATTACCTCTTCCCCTCTTCTGCAGTGATTCATTTGTCCTCTGTCCTCCTTGGACTTGTCCCCTTTGTACTCCCTGTCTCTTTTCCCTCCCTCATTTTGCTGCCTGTTGCACTTTGCTGAAGTGTTGATTTCAATATGCTATGTTTTGGACTACTTGATCACTGTATATCCTGTTAATTGTCTACTGTGTTTCACAGAAACATAGAATCTGACAGCAGATAAGGACCACTTGGTCCACAAAATCTGCCCATTTTTTCCCTTAATATCATGTCATAAGCACAGACTCTACTTGGTCTCTGTCTCTCTCCTGCAGCTCTTTCCCCCTCCTCTGAGGTGTAGTTTTATAATTATTATTTAATAATTGTTATTATAATTAAAAGAATACTGATGTAACTAATTGCACTGTCCTCGTCCCCTTCCCCAGGACTCATCTGAAAATGAGCTATTTACCTCAGTATACTTTTTTGTGAAACTCTTGAAGTAAATGAATACAATAGTAAAACAAGCCCCCCCCCCCCAAAGACAGCACACTAGAGATATAGATGCATAAACAATGAAAGCAGAAGAGGCCTGTCAGTCCAGCCAGTTTGCAACCCAACCTAATACTCTGCACTGGCCCTAGTATCCATACTTTGCCTTTGTTTCTGCCATCCCTTTTCTAACTAATCCCATTCTCCTCTCATATCCTTGCTTGCAGCTGCTCATTGATTTAGCCTAAATCAGTTCTTCTAGCATCTTGTTCCACTTGTTCATCACATTTTCTGTTATGTGAAAAAGTGATTAAATATGCCCTTTTCAATCCCCCCTTCATGTTTAAGTCAGTTACCTGTCAGCTTTGCATTTGAGCTGAAGGAGAAACATTCCTTGGTATCCACACTATTTATCTTATGCAAGTACTGTACTTTCATGTTTTGACCATGCCACTCCTTTCCCTCATTTTCCCATGTGTGGCATGTAAAATTCCAGAAGACTCTCATCATATGTCTTGCCCTGAGTCCATGGACCACCTTGGTTTCCTTGCACTATAATGCTTCAACCTTGCCACTGTCTCTCCTCAGATGTGGACTCCAGTAACTTCTGCAGTATCCAGTTACGGTTGCACCAGTGACCTGTACTATGGGAGGGTCAACTCCCAAATTCTACTGCTTATCCTCCTCTCTATGAAACCCAGCATCATATTTGCCTTGTCCACATCTCTTCTACGATGTGCTGTAGTGCTTAGACTTACTGTTTTCTCCATTGTGCTTTCCATAACAGCTCCCCCCCCACCCATTTCATATTTCACTCTAGGATTTTTTTTTTCCCAAAGTGCATCACTTTACCTTTTGTAGCATTGAAGGCCAGCTGCCAGATTTTTGATCAGCTTTTCAACTTGCACACATCCTCTGTAAAGTCCCTTATTCCTTCCTCTGTGTCCACCCTTGTGCAGATTTTTGTGTCATCTACAGAGAGGCAGCTCTTACCCTTGATGACTTCCTCTATGCCACAAATGAACACATTGAAATTAACTGATGCATCATCACTGAGTTACTATGCTTGTTAGTTCTCTTACCTCTGAAAACTCCCTATTAACTTGTTCCAAGTGTTCTTTCCCTCAACCCGTTCTTTACCCAAGTTGCCAATTTTTCTCTACGTCTAAGTCCCTTATCTTTTTGGCCAGCCTTATGTGGGTGACTGAGTCGAAGGTCTTACCATAATCCATGTATACCATATCTACTATCTGTCTTTTGTTTGCTATGATGATCATCCAGTTGAAAAAGTAGACCAGATTTGTCTGGCAAGAGCTTCCTGTCATAAACACATATCTTCTTGGGTCTGTAGCCCATGTCCAACCAGAAAGTCTATCAGTTCTTTTCATAGTAAATGATCTTTTATTTTTCCCACTAGATATGTCAGGCTGACTGGTCAATAGTTTTTTTGGCTCATTCTTCCCTCTTATTTTGTGTAGAGGGACAACTTCTGCTGTCCTCCAGTCCATGGGGACCAGCAGGTGGCCAGCAGGCAGTTGAATATATCTGCAAGTGGTCCTGCTATAATTTCTCCTACCTCCTTTAGCATCCTTGAGTGTAAGCCCACAGGTTCCATATACAGTATGTATTTACTTTCAACCATGTAAGTGTATCCAGCACCCTTTTCTCCATTATTTTGACCATGCCATCTGAGCTTTTGCTCACTTCCCTTCCCCTTTAAACCCCACATTCCTGCAGTGCACCATCCCTCGCTCTAATAAATACAAATCTCACATTCTCTAGGTCACCTTCACCCATCTCTCCTCGCTCTTCAGTGTAACAGCACACCCTTTGACCTTACACATCTTCTAGATGTACCTGAAGAATACCTTTTCCTGTTGCTTCTCTCCATTTGTCAGAGCCTGCCTTAGCCTCTCTTAACTTCCTGATGGCTACCTTTGTTTTCTCCAGTTATGTCTCCTTATGCTCCTCCCATTGGCTTCCCAGATACTTTAAGAATGCCACACTTTTGGCCCTTGCTGCCATCTTTTCTTCTGTTGTGGACCACATTGCCCTTTTCCCTTTGATAAATTCATAATTGAGCTTTCTGCAGCTTTTATCTTTGCAGTCTCCTTTAAGTATACAAATGACTGCAAGACCCAATCTTTCATAAGTTGTGCTGGATATCAAATTCTCATGTTAGCCCACCTCTCTTACATGGGGTCTATAGCATCCGTCAAAAAAAATATGTCTAATAAACCACTGAAATGGCCATATATCTGGTGCTAAATTAAATCTTCCCAACACTGCTTCCCATAGATTGTTATGTATCCTACTGTAGTTAAGGGATTCCAAACTGAACTCAAAGAATGTTGATCAATACATTAAATCCTTCAGACAAAGAATGGTCAGTCAGATTTATTATACTTTACAATTTCTGATTGGGAAAGGCACACTGCACCAAAGCTCATTTCCAGGTGCGGGGCACAGGGAGGTTTAATGACTTGCTCATGTCATACAATATGCTAGAGGTGGTTGTGGATTTCAAATCCAAGTCTGCTGGCTCTTCAGGTTCACATCTTGGTGTTTTATCCTGCTCGGCTACACTGTCTATCTTCTTATTTAGTTTAGTAATTGTCTGTATATTTATTGAATTAATTGTGTAGAGTTTTTGATCTTCATCATGTTTTTGTCTTAAGTAATTATGTGCATTACCTAATGTGTTTATATCACTTACCCTTCATAGCACAAATAGGGAATACATGATGGGTTGCAGTGAAATAATATGGTGGAATATCACAGTCAGTGGCTCAGTATGCATCATGCTCACTTCTGGTGCTGAGAGATCAAAAGCGTGTGTGTTCTAATCCCATACCTGCTACTTGGGGTAATTCCTATAACTGGCACTGTAGTGCAGCATGAGGAGGGTGCTACACTGTTGCGGTACAATCCATCAGATGAGATGTTACAGTTGCCATGCTAGATGTGGTCAGATATTAAAAAATATTTTGCAATATCAACTCCAAAGAGTTTCTGCTTGGTGAGCCTACATTGGTACTGCAAACAGGCAAGCAAAGTCTTTAGAAATATCACATACATTTCAAGACATATCTGATCAAGATTGCAAGAGGTTACTAAAGAAAAAAAGCAGGAGTAATGCAATCTAAGTATTAGGAAAATAAAAACAAATAACTACCCAAACTGTAAAGTACTAAAACAACACAGGAAGGGAAAGTGTGCTTTCTTAGTGTGCAACAAATAGGGACACACATGGCATAAAACAAAAATAATCTGGTATATAATTGTCCTGAATTCTGAATTTTAAAGGATGTATCACACTTTCAATTTAGATAGACTGAGGAACAACTGCTTGCTTGCTTCACCAATTTAGTGAAAGTTCAAACATATCTAAGAGCATTGTAATCAATTAAAAAAATTCTGATTTATAACCGATAACAATCCTGCCTACAGACAATGGAAAAAAAAAACAGTGTAAATTGATTTGTGCAGTTCTAGGGTAATGTTGTTGTTTGGCAGCTGCAGGACTTTAGACTAAATTGGCAGGAAATATATCACTATGCATAGTTTAATCAAAGTTCACTTAGTCCCAGAGAGATCATAAATCAAAGAATGGACAGAGCATAGGTTTAATCTCCATTAGCACAAATGACAGGACAAAGGGGAGAAAACAAAAACAGATGCACCAATTTACACCTTAAAAAATAATCTCAGATTGTTACCAATAATTCTTGCATTGGTATTGCTCATATAAATCCTATGTATAAAAACTAGAGGGTGCATCACAAGGAACATTAAGAACTTTCATTCCACAATATGCAATTGACCTATACCATGTCTATAGGGATAATATGCAAATGAGTGGAGGGGGTCATGTGATGACTCCTCTAGTTTTTATATATGGGGCTCAGTTTTAAAAAGGCCCCTTAAATCAGTGCATCATGCACTGAACTGCCACCTGTGGCAATCGTGGGTGCACCAGGGACCCTGCTCCAGATTTTGAATAAAGAGGCATCCTGGAACCAAAGTCTCCAAGTTTTCCACAAGCCAACAGCTGCACTGAAGAAGGGGCACATGGGAGGGGAATGCTGCATGCTGTGGGACAAGTTTGTGGCAGCAGCAAATAGCAATGGTGATTCACAGCCAGTTGCCCTTTCAGCTGGTGGGCCATCTTGGGCATCCCCTGGTTCATTGGGGGGGTGGGTCAGGTTGAGCTGGGGGAAGGGGTGGAACCTGCCCCAATGGGCAAGTACACAGCTGCTACCGGTACCACCATGGGAGGGATTGTGGGCTCGATCTTGCCATGGTCCACTGACTCCTTCAGTGATGCTCTAGCAGGTGTCAAGAACTGTGCAGGGTCCTTCCCTGGGAGCACAGGGTCACCCTCCACCCAGCGACAGCACAAGGAATGGTACACCACAGGTTAAACTAGCTCCAGGCTAGTTTAGCATAAGGGTCCATGCTCCAGTGGGGGGTGGCTTGGAAAATCTGAAGGTAGGGGATATTGTAGTGCTGCCCCAGTGCAAGCTTCCTTCTGCCATGGTGTACTGGTGCAGCCATTGCAAGATGGTGCAAGCTCAGTTGGTGTTTGCTGTCCTCCAGTGGCACACAATGCCTTACAAAATTAGGACTGGCACAAGGTGCAGTGCAAGAAACCCTCGCCATCAGTTCTCCATGATACAAGCCCCCTGCACCAGTCCCAGTCATTTGAAAATCAGGCACATGATCTCTATGGTGTTGCAACAAAGTACTTACCCTAAGGTTTAACTGAAGCCATGCCTTTGTTTTAGTGTCTAAGTACACCAAAAAAAAATCAACTTTAAATTTACTTGTTTATCACTACTATTCACACATTAAATACCCTTATTGACTATTTTGTGTAAATTCAGTTTTTATTCTGATAGCATCATTTTCATGGAAGAACAGCATCCTGAATACTGACAGAACTACTGTATACCCTTAGTAACCTCATATTTACAGTAAATATCAGCTATAAAAATACTAATAGCTTGATAGTATCATGAAATATCATAAGCCTAGCTAAGCTATTATATAGGCATGTCAAGTGTCATTGTTTGCAAGGAGAAAAGAGTCAACAAAAAGTGTATACTCTACATACGTGTGTAACAGATCCTCAGTATCAGACTGGATACAGTACAAGATTTTCAAAGGCGCATTAGCCAAAAAATAAAGGATTACCGTATATCTTAAGAAATTCAGCCATTGTATGATTTATTCTAGCCATACCCTGAATATTATCAAACTTGCCAAAACTGATTTCATATCTATGTTAAAAGCAAAGCAACTACAGTAGGTCACATTATTGCAGAGGAAATTATTGCTGTTCCTAACTACTGTATGTACTGTAACTGCATTTAAAGCAATTGGTTTTCTGCCCTTCAGTACATGGAATTTACTGTACATGTTTCTCAGAAGAAAATATCTTCTGTCTATGAAAATGTGTGACAGGCTACCAGTTTTTAAATTAACTACTTATTTTCCATATAAATGCTGATTGTTCTGTATGCTTACTTAAAGGAAAATTACACTCAAAACTTGAAAAAATATATGTTGTGCAGAGTGTTTTAATTTGTATGTGAAGTTCTAGTGTTTACTTCCCTCTGACTGGTATTAGGAGTTTTTCCCAAATTAGCCTGCTAGCTTTATACTAGTTTTACGACCCCTGGGGATCTTCATACCTGATAGCGTAATTGTATTTCTTGTTCCCACAGTGCATCTTGTCTCGTGTGACTGTGATGTAACAGAGACCCAACATTCAGCACACACATGCCAAGCAAACTAAATATCTTGGAAGCTTTACAAGCTGCACAAAAATTACCAGCAGCAAAGTTTTTCAGGACAGTAAAACCTTTAGGATGAGGTGGTCACCAAGCTGAATTCTACAGATTCTAAAATATAGCCATCTCTATTGTTGTGAACTGATTGTAATGCAATGCTTTCTGCTGGATTTATGGGCTCTGCTACATCATCAACACATGAAACAAGGTGCACTGTAGGACAAAGAAATGCAATAAAGCTATTTGATATGGAGATCTCCAGGGGTCATAAAACTACCCTAAAGCTAGCAGGCTAATTTAGGAGAAACTCCTAATACCAGTCAGAGGGAAAGAAACACTAGAACTTCACATACAAATTAAAACACTCTGCACAGCATATATTTTTTCAAGTTTTGGGTGTAGTTTTCCTTTAAGCCTTAGTATAAGACATTAACATGTAACTGACACCAAATAACTGATTTAAAAAATGCACGATTAATTTTGACAAAAAAGCATGCCACTTCATCACTGTATATGTAGCACTAAAATCTGTCATTGTGTGAAGTTCACATTTTACATACTTCTTTTGTTAGCTTTCCTAGCAGTGCTGTTATAAGAAAGGGTTAAAGTTTTTGGGAGCTAGAACTTGGCTGGATTATTTAGACAACTAGACAATGTTGACTCATGAGTCACAATTTAGTCCAACTAATATAAACTAAATTGGGTTTTGATAGAATCTTATCTGCTCTGGATGCAAAGATTAGTGGTAGACTTACTGCTTAGAGGTCTGTAACCTGAAATAACACACCCTGAACATGAATATCTAATTTGCATTTTTAGTTGCTCTACCTCTACTGTTGACTCTGTTGGACTGTTCCATGTACCCACTGTACCTGCTGTGTATAGAAATGATTCTTCTGTTCCCCCCAAGGGACTCCATGTGTTTCACCCCAGTGCCTGGAGTTTATTATAGTACCTATGCTGGGTCATCTTAGGATGTGGGCTTTTCCTTTCCACCCATACGTTCAAGCCATTACTGAAGCCTGGCTGTCATCTGGGGTCAGCAATGGAGATGACAGGATCCAGAGATATGCAATCAACAGACAGGAGCATGAGGAGAGAGGAGGCAGTGTGCTAATAAATGTTAACACAAAAATCAAGGTGCTGCACCATTATGATGGTTGAAAACAAAACACAAAGGTAATATTAAATGCATGCTGAAAATGTAGTTAGAATTAAGGTTCTGACCATAAGCAACCTTCAGGAATTATCAAAAGGAGAAAAAAAGTAAAGTTAGTGGATAGTGTAGGTAAGGGGAAATAAGGGATATACCAATAAATGTCAGGAAAGAATATAGGGGTACTATTTAGGAGGAAAAGCGATAGTTGGTAAGGTAAGAATAAAAGCTAAAAAACCAAAAAAGGTGATGGCCCATGCAATGAATTTGAAAGGTTTGTGACTAGCAAACATGATTTGTGAGTTGCAAAATGGATTTAACACTGGACAGTGGGCCCTGTTGCATACTGGATGTCTAGTAATAGCGATCTCAAAATGGGCTGTTCAGGCTAAAAGTAACACTGACAAATGAAATGCAAATGTCATCCCCAGCCATGCATACTAGGCACAGTCACATATTGAAAGCAAATTGTGTCAACAAAGTGGTGGAGAGTGATCCCAATTATAATGTCTATCAAAAGCTAGTCTTATCCAATCATAGTTATAGCCATTAAGTGGGTGATTGTCCATCCCTTCAGAGATGGTCCACAGTAGAGCTGAGGAAGATTCAATCCTGCAGTATTATGGGAAACTGTGGACAGCTCTGGTGTGTTTGCCATTAGCAGTATCATTGAGGTACTGGAGATTTTTTTTTAAATGTTCTATTTTACTACTGATACCCTGGTGCCAGTCCATTTCCGTCCTTCGCGTAGGAAGAGGAGTACACTGTGGTTTAATTAAGTGCTCCATTTTCGTAGTGCAAAGGGTCAGAGGTTAGAGCAAAAGTGGAGGAAGTCTGGCCTGGAGTTTGATAGTCTTGTCCTGGTTGTTCATTATCAAGAATACCAGGAGGTGGTTGCCACAAGATGAGCTTTCTTCTTGGGCATCAATGCAGCCAAGAGAAATAGACCCGCTGCCTTCTTTAGAGTAATTGTTGGAATTCTCCACCCTGAGTGTTTCTCCCAAGATTTGGGGGAGATTTCTCAGGAGAGGTGTGATGGGTTTGCAAATGTCTTCAGCCATGATTGTGGACATATGGGTTGAGGTTTCCTCTATGATGATGTCTCACAGTTGCAGCAATGGAGAGTGCGAGTCTGTGGAAACTCTGGTCATCTGGGATGATTTTCTCCCGACGGATTTAATGGAGGTTTGGTGGGTGTTCTCAGAGCTGTGCCCCAGCCACTATGTGCTGGATCCTGTTCCAGATTCTCTAATAATAACTGGAGAAGTGGTGATTGGCCCAGCCTTTGTTGAAGGTGTCAGTGTCTCTCTGAGGGAGAGTGTGTTTCCCACTTTCTTGAAAGAGGTGGTGGTTCACCCACTCCTAATGAAAGCTACTTTACACCCTGACAACTTTGTAAGGTTTAGACCCATCCCTTTTGGAGTAGTGTTATTGAGAAAATGGTTGTGGTGGTGTGCCTTAGGGTGAATCTGGAGGAATTCTCCACCTACAGTATAAGGCATTTCAATCTGGTTTTCATTCTCGGCATAGTATTGAGATGGCCCTGGTAAGGGTTTTAAATTATCTGATCCTTGTGAGGGACCATGGAGAGGTTTCTTTCCTAGTCCTTTTACATTTATCATATACTTTTGACACTGTTTGAGTTTGAGTAGCTGGTGGAGATTAATTGGGATGGTAGTAATGGTCTCAGACTGGGTCTAATCCTTTCTCAGCAATTGCCATCAGAATGTGATTTGGTGAAAGTTTTGATCTTGCTCCTTTGTCACTCATTGTGTCTTGCCTCAGAGTTCCATCTTGTCTCCTCTTTTGTTCACATTGTTCATGCTTCTGCTGGGAGATGTGACCCAGAAGTACAGCTTGGGTTTTCATTGTTGTACTGCAGATACCAACTATATCTTTCATTCAAACCTGAAGAGGACACATCAATGGATAGGAGGAATAGGATAGGAATTTTATTTGTATAGCATTCTTTCCCTGAGGCTCGGTGCGTTTAACAATAATAAAAACATAAATATCATGCAAATTCAAAATGACATATGAAGCAAAGACAAACAGATCTATCTACCCTAGTCTCAATAATAAACAATATTCTCACAAAATGTATTAACAATTAAAAGACCATAATCTCAGATACAAAATACTAGTCAGTAGTGTAATAAATTTCATACATTAGCAAGCGATAATGGTTATAATCAAATCATATTAAATGGCCACTCAAAGAGCAACATTTTAGTCCCCTTTTAAAGGCTACAACTGAGGGTACCACCCGCAGATGTTGAGGTAACGAGTGCTACAGGGTTGGCATGGCAACTGAGATTGCTTGATCCCCCAGTTGCCACAGCCTAGCCCTGGAAACTGTCAGGAGGCAATTCTTGGAGGAACAGAGAGTCCAAAATGGGTGGTGAGGAATCAGAAGGTCTTGTCGGTAGGCATCCCCCCCATGCAGGGCTTTATAGGTCAGTAACCCAACATTGAAGGCAATCCTCCACCTCACTGGCAGCCAGTGCAGTTTGTGAAGGACAGGCATGACATGGTCAAATTTTGAAATACCAGTCAACAACCTTGCCACAGCATTTTGCACTAGCTGCAGCTGGGGAAGGTTGCCTTCAGATAGCCCCAGGTACATGGCATTGCAGTAGTCCAGCCTGGACATGATGAAGGAATGCACCAGGGTGGGCAGGTCATTAGATGGAATCAAGGCTCGGATCCGAGTGATGTTCCTTAAGCAGTAGAAACCACTCTTTATGATGGCCAACACCTGACCCTCAAGTGTCAAACCATCATCCAGGACCATGCCCAGATCCTTTACTTGATTGATGGGAACAAGGGTAACACCCCCCAGGATTAGCCCAGGGGGCTTCCCAAATCCCCTTCCATCACAATGATGGCCAGGCTCCACCACTAGTACCTCAGTCTTGTCCATGTTGAGTCACAACCAGTTGTGTGTCATCCAGTTCTGGATGACCTCCTCCAGGCAATTGTTAATCTCTGAAGTTGCCCCCTGGTTTCTGGGTGCACTGGACAGGTATAGCAGAGTGTCATCAGCATTGCAATGGAAACCCAGCCCCTACCACCTGATAATGTCTCCCAATGGAATAATGTACATCATGAGCAACAAGGGCAATAGGACCGACCCTTGAAGAACACCACAGGACAGTAGGACAGTGGCATCGGGTCAGATGAGGCAAACCCCATTGCTAGCCTTTGCACCCTGTCCATGAGGAAGGACCTAAACCAGTTGGTGACTGTTCTGGTCAGTCCAAACCAGTTCTGCAGGTGGTCCAGCAGCACATCTTGAGTCACAGTGTCAAATGCCACTGAGATTTCGAGGAAGACTAAGATGGTATGCGCTCCCCTATCCCTCACCATTAGAAGATCATTTAGCACCCTCACCAGTGCAGTCTCTGTGCTATGCCTGACCTGAACCCAGACTAGAAACACTCATAAGTGGTGGATGAGGCAAGACACATCTCTAACTGAATGGCCACCACTTTCATTAGAACCTTCCCTTAAAATGGGATGTTCAAGACCAGCCTTTAGATGCTGAAACACTTCTGGTCCATCAAGGGTTTTTTCAGTAGTGGTCTAACATGTGCCTCTTTCAAGTCACTGGGAAATACCCCCTTCTTGATGGAACTCTGAACTATTCCAGCAACTACAGGCACTAACAGGTCCACACATCCAACCAAAAGGTGAGTTGAACCTGGATCAAGATCACAAAATGTTGGCTGCAGTATCAAGATTATGTCAGGCACCTCCTCCACACCTACCAGGTCAAACTGTAGTGCACTGTACCGGGGCTTTTCGTTAGGACAGATCCACCATCTTAAGCCGTAGCAGAATGCTGCAGTCAGACGTGTTACATCTGTAAAAAGAATGAATGTATCACTGCAGTGCTACATTCACTGCAAGGACTTCTTGTAATGTGATGGATCAATTCCAAGATTCTCTTATTCACTTTTAAGGCCCTAAATGGACTGGGACTACAATACCTTAGTGTGCTTCTTGCAACCCGCCCCAATGTCTGCGGGTTACATTTCACTGGCACTGGTTTACTGTCTATTCAAAAATCAAGATTAAAATCATCTGGAGAAAAAGCATTGCCCAGATGATTTTAATCTTGATTTTCATGGCTGTAGGGGGGAGCCTTCAGCTATCTTGAGATTTGTAGCTGGAAAATGGAGTATCATGGAACACTTTTAGGACTTTTCAATGTATTCTTCCATACCAACTGAAATAAAAGATTCCCTTCTTTCTGTTAAGAATTTTGGAGACATAACTCCAAGCTGCTTATCAGATGCCATTAGAAAACTGAAATAGCTTGTTAAATATTTGTTAAATATTGGTTGCCTATTAAACTGGAGATTTCTTTACCCCTTCAGAATTCAACAATTTTCACATTTAAAGACTTAGCATTTAAACAGCTTCTTGACACTAGTTTCACTTGGGAATGTATTGTCCTTCAAGAAAGATTCATACCTCATAAATGTCACCCTTTTCCAGGAAGTCTATGATTTACGCTGTTTTTTTTTTAACCTCTACAGACACTATCTGATGAGGACTGTCTCGACATATGCCAGGTCTTCAGTGAACTGACCAGACTAAATATGTAGCAATCAGCAGGCATTTTCTACTCTGCTTTTGGGGAAAAAGATATGTTTTTGAAAAAACCTTGGACTCCAGCCCACCCCCACCCGGCATCAGGGTGCGTTGCAGGGTCAGTCGATCCTGACTCTCCCCATTCTCCCATACCTCTAGTTCTTTACACATGTGATGGGGTGAGAGTTAGGCCGACGACCCCAACGTGCAACCCCATGCCGGTTTGTGGGGTGGGCTGGGGGAAGTCCAAGGGGGGTTTCAACCCTAACACCAAATTTCCTCACTTTTGTCGCTGTGGAACAAACCTAACTAATGCATTAAACAGAGTTTTTTGCCTCTAATGTAGATTTATATATACACGCACACACACTACCACTGGGAAGCCTGGATTCAAGTCCAAGCTGAGGCACTTATTCTTTCTCACCTCTGTTTGTATGTGTTCCATAAAATATGTACACCACACACCTGTGTGATTGTTGTAAGTTAATATTTGTGTTGCCAATGGGTTGTGCATTTGAGAAAGACTAATGTGCTCGGGGACGGCTCAGGTTCCAGTTGTCAGAGTGGCCAGCTGGCTAGTACAATTAGAATGGTATTTCAAGCAGCCAGGGTTCAAGTCCCAGCTGAGGCACTTATTCTTTCTCACTTCTGTTTGTATGTGTTCCATAAAATATGCACACCAGTCTCCTGTGTGATTGTTGCAAGTTAATATTTGTGTTGCCATTGGGTTGTGCATTTGAGAAAGAGTAATGTGCTCAGGGACTGCTCAGGTTCCAGTGTCTCAGTGGCACAGCCACTTAGTGCAATTGGAATGGTATTCCCGATGGCCTGGGTTCAAGTCCCATTTGAAGCACTTATTATTTCTCACCTCTGTTGGTATGTGTTCCATAAAATATGCACACCACACTCATGGGTGATTGTTACTATAAAGAAACTGTTGGTTTATGTCAGTGACCACAGTGAAATTCAGTTTAGAGTAGACTTCTTTTAAATATTTCTTATCCTATATTTTGTATCCTGGATAGCGCAAGGGAGATGCTATATCTCATTGTCATAGGGATCTTCATTTACACATTTCTGCACTGTATTTACTCAGACTGTCCCAGATTAGACGTAATATCTTGTTTTCAGTGGGGTCATGATTTTCTCATTTTGATAATGTATTTCTTCAGAGTAGTCTAGTCCAGGGTCCCCATATTCAAAGAAGATGTGCAACGCATCTCAGTGGAAAAGGGAGATGTGCCCTGCAACTCCAACAATGCACCACAACATGATATTCAAATGTGCAGGATGCACCTGCCACAAGGGAATAGGTCAGGGTGCACACAAATAGTATGTTGTGCAAGTCGGGGGTGTGTTCTCATATATGCAGTGCTGTGGCATACTCAGTGGGAATGCACCCCTTGCAGCCCAGAGCAGCGTGTCCCACACTTAGCCCATGAATAGCTGGCCTAACCTGACCAGCCACCCATAGGCGGGCTGCAGAAGTGCACCCAGGTGCATAGCAGCCCAGCAGCCCTGGTGAACTACAGGTACCCCCTCCCATCACCATTCAATCCAACTCCATTCTCAAAGAGATCCATAGTGTTGGGACCCAAGGACCCAATCACACCAGAGAAAACCGTGGTAAATACCCATGGCATAGAGGACCCCCACCCACCACCTTGGTATGTAGACAATCCCACTAGCCCCATACCTGACCTATTGCAGAGACTGACACTACTCTCCACACTCTGCCACTGGCAGCTGCCGACTGCATTGGACCCAAGCCGTGGACCTGCACTCCAGAATGGCCCAAGTGGCTATACCATACATTGGGGCACTACACAAGCTGTGGACCCACCAGTGTATGCAGCCTTGTGTATGTCCCTGGCAAACCGTAAGAGGGAATTGACATACCTCCAATGCATGCTGTGTCGATGCTGTATCTTCCTGCTGTCATACACTGCTGCAGGCCCACATTCTCCCCCCATTCCCTGTGTAACATGCCATCCTCCAGACTGCTGAGGTATCCTGGGTGCCATGGAGTGTGGTCTCCTGCAATGCCATTTATAGTGTACACTCCAGGCTATGGATAGTGCTTTCTTGGTTCCCCGATTATACAAACAAATGGGAGGTTGGCTGTAACATGCCTGTTCCAGAACCTGTGTGAGTGAGTACAGCATCGGCTTTCACCCTCACTGCATAGTGCAACGGCACCAGGATGATGGATCCACATGTGAGTGCCTGAGGTGTATGGCCACTGGGTGTTATTGCCTGCACACAGTTCGTACCTATGTATGACACATTCCAGTGTCCTACTGCCAGTGCTCCACCACCCGAAAATAAGATGCCTTTTCTTCAGTAAACTATCCAGGCTAAATATATAGCAATCAGCAGGCATAGTCTAGGAAAATACATTATAAAAATGTGTAAAAGGAAGACCATATTGAAACTGCCTCTCAACAGATCTGCATTGTGCACTCTCATTAGAAATAATGGGTAAAAGCATCCCAAAAGCTCTCCACAGCCATTTTGGCTCTGACCAGAGATTGTTTTATTTAGAAACACCTTGCTAAAAACCAAGGCACTTTATAAAAGCATAGCATAAGGTAACACACATGTCCACTGGTAAACCATTCCACAGCCCCTTTGCTATGGAATGGTTTAACAGTGGATAGCTGTGTTGCCCCACCTGTCACCAATTTCTTTTTTTTAATCATAGAATGCTTTTTTCCTCCTCCACTGCAGAGCGGTAACGGAGAGTCATCCAGCCGCCGGTATCCACACACTGGACCAGGTCTGACCTGTGACACACTCTCTCCCACAGGCCAGCAAGTAGACAGGATCCCTTCCCTCTATGAGGACCTGGAGCTCAGACACCCGGGGGGTGCATCTCTCATGTCTGGGGGTGCAAGGCATGGCCATTAGCCACCATGATCGTCCACAATTTTTCCACCATTGTCTCTCCTAGGAGCTGGATGTGCAATGGCATCAGCGCACAGTTATACAGATGCCCGCTGTGCTCCATCCCTTGATTGTGCATGCAAACTGTATTGCATCTGGCCTCCACCAGTTGCTGCTGCACAGCAATGCAGTTTTCTCATCCACCCCAGAGGAAGGAGAGCAGTCATGGTACGCTCAATCCTCCCTCTCCCCTGCCAACCCCCAGTGGCCCGAGTCCATTCTGGAACCCAGGTCGCCAATGTGGTGCGAGGTGTGGCGTCCAGTGCCTCAACCCTCAGCGCCACTGGGCCGGCTCATCTGTCACCATTTTCAAGAGTGAACTTAAGACTTGATCGTTCAGCCAAGCTTTTGTAGTGGACTTAACCAGCTATTTTTATTGTTATTAATCTGCACTGTAATTTTGTGACATTATTGGTTTATTAATATTTATATTTGATTCCTTATGCTATGCTTATGTAAAGTGCCTTGTTTTTTAGCAAGGTGTTTCTAAATAAGTAATCTATCTATCTATCTATCTATCTATCTATCTATCTATCTATCTAGTTTTAACAATTTCAGATATTTGTCATCAGTGTCTTGAAATTTTGTTGACAAGTATAGTGGTATCACCCACTTTTTCCTTTCCTTTTCCCAACAGTTGCATATACAAACAGCATGTAATATTCTTGGATATCTGACTATCTATCTATCTATCTATCTATCTATCTATCTATCTATCTATCTCAACACAGGGATGCAGAACACTTGTGCAGGGCACTAGAAAAGACAGGCAGGGTAATGTGAGATACACCCAGACACACACACACACACCATTCCCCTGCACCAGTTGCCAGTGTGGGATTTGGAGGAGGATCAAGCATATGCCACCCACTGACACAGGTGTAATCCATAGTCATATGCACTGCACAGGGACCATAGTCCCTCCAAAACCTACCTGGAGCTGTCTGACCTGCAGACAGTGAACATTTAGCTGCTTGACTGTGATATCATCCATAAACTGTGTGAAGTACTCTGGGAGGATGACCAGAGTACAATAGCTCAGAGTCAGGTGCTGTCAGTATAACAGAAGGGAACAGCACTACTGTGTTTGCTGTCCATTGGAATTTTCTAAATCCCATGTGGGGACACCATGGGGGAATTACACAGTCAGCAATGTCCCATCTTCAAACTGATGCCCTAGACGTTATGACTAGGATGTGAAGACTACATTACATTATCAGTCTCATAAGAGCAGAGATCAGCAACAATGCTGGCATTCTACCAAGCTGCATACATACGTACTGCATGTGCTGGGTGCAGTGGATTGCAAGCTGGCTGTGGGTTTCTGCAGGCAATCATTGTATAGTTAGTTATTTATTCTTCAGAGGAGCAAACTCCTTATGGAAAGTCCTAGACTGGGGAGGGGGGTGCTGAGCCAATGAAGGTTGGTTACCACATAAAAATCTTGAGTACATTTGCTTCATTAAGCAAATCCTGATGATTTGCCTGTATGGTTAATTCTGGGTTGACTGTGAATAAATTAAAAATATGTTCAATTAAGAAATGTTTTTTTTGTAAACATATTTTATTGAAAAGCTTCAAACCTGCATAAATGTACCGTAGTACATTGAACCCTTCATGGCCCATACATCAGACAGAGCATATACATACAAGGTCACTTTATGCATGATTTACAACTTTTTTTTTATCATGTCATGATTTTTCCACCTTGCTGCGGCAACTTACCGTTGGGGGCATCCAACTGCCAGCCCTACCCACAGGGAGAGCACCAGGCTCACTCGCATGGTGGGGGATCCTGCACAGCCATCGCCAGTCCACCACAGGGCCTCCCCATACCCTGTACAGCTGGACCAACCCAGGACCCCCCCCCAGCATGATTCCACGAGAGTCTTCCCGGTGAGGCAGGGCACTGTTATCAGGCTACATGGTCGCACCCAGCCATTTTTCCTCCATTAAGGTCCCCTGATGGAGCACGGGCATGCATTGATGTCCATGCACAGACGTGCAGATGTCCGCCATGCTCCCCCTCTACTAACATCTGCATCTGCAGTATCCACAGGCATTCCCAGTGACTACCACAGTGTGGTGTGCTTCCCCAGCCCACCCCAGGACTAGGAGAGCTGTCAGTGGATGCTCAATCCTAGTCCTCCCCTGCCAACCCCCGACAATCTGTGCTCAGTCCCGAACCCAGGTCACCGGCATGTTGCAAGATATGGCGTCCAGCACAAAAACACTGTAATCCTTCTGGTCAGTGAAGCTAGCATGTAATGCCACACAAAGAGATAGTCGCCTGTTGTAGCCATTGCATTGGTTTGCAATATATTGACCAGCTGCTGGGTAAATGGATTGGGAACCCTAGGAAGCGATTGTTTATTAAGGCTTGGGTAGAGCAGGCTCTCGAGCAGGCTTCTGATAAAAGATTCCTCTTCTATTCATCACCTGAAAGAGTGATACCCTTGGAAGGAGTTTGGAAAAATGCCAGCTGTGCTGCCCAATAATAATATTTGAAGTGGGGAAGTGCAGGCCTTCCTGCTTTCAGAGACGATTGCAGTATACTTCTTTTAATTCTGGCAGTATCTGCTCCTCCCCATCTTAAAGAAATCTACGCAAAATGCTACTGAAAAAGAGCTCTGGAACTCTAATGGCATGTTTCTAAATAGATACATTCATTTGAGGAGTATGTTCATTTTTATGGTATTACCTCTACCAGGAAGACTTATAGGTAATCCCGCTGCACACTATCCAGAAGTGAGGGGTAGTTCTCCCTATATAGGTGGGCTGCCTTTTTAGATATATTAATGCCCAGGCATTTCAGGTATCACTAATAACTATTTTTATATAACATTTTAAAAAGCAATTTCAGCATTTCTGATATAACCATACAAAATCACATACCAGTTGAATAAATCAAAAATATGTACAACTAAGAACACATTTTATATAACATTTTAAACATATTTAAAACATTTCTGATCTAGCTATATACAGTAATTACACATGAGTATTGGGATGTGATGTTGCATGGCTATATCAGAAATGTTGAAAATATGTTTAACATTTTACATAAAAATGGTTTATAGTTGAACAGATTTTTAATTTATTCACATTGTTCCCAGAAGAAGCCTTACAGGCAAAATGTTATGATTTATTTAATAAAGCACAAAAGTATTCAAACGTTTTGTGTGGTAGCCTTTACTTGGCTCAGAACAGTCCATTCCCACCTGGTGCAGTGGACTGCACACAAGTTGCGATCAAGGCACCATGGGGGGGAGGGGGGCATTTCCAAACTGTAAAAGCCTCCACTCCCTCAATGTACATGTGGTGTGCGATGCTGACTATCACATTAACAGTGTGGTGGTGAAGTACCCTGGTGGGTCACAGTATGCCTTCATCTGACACAAATTTTCCCTGTGCTGAATGTTTGAGTCGGAGCAAATACAGGATTGACAGTCGTTTAGTGGGTATAGCCCCCCTCAGCCTACCAACAGCAGATTACCAACAACTGACACTTACCATGCTCCTCGGGTGACAGTGCATATTCCAGGTGCCCCTGGCTGATTCCATCAGTGTTATGGTCAGCTTCTGGCAGTAAGGAGCATTAATGGTGATGCATCACTTGAGACACACAGGGCCAACAAGAATATCATCAACTGTGCCTTCAGAATCCTCAAAATGAGATTTTGATACCTGGGCTGGTCTGGTGGATCTCTGCACTGCAGTCATGTGAAGGTGTGCAATATATTCCCAGCCAGCTTCATCCTGCACAACCTTGCAGTTCCCAAACTTGCCAACAGGTGACAATCCTCTGTTCAGACTGCTTTGTCTATCTCCTCCACTGTTGTTGCTAAAATACTGATGTGTCTGTCCCCCCTTGTGCTCCTTAGTTGCCACAGAAAGCAGTCCTAGAGGCTGGATGGAAACAAATGTCAGGTGGGAATTGGCTACCTGACCCTGCATGGGACTCTATCTTCAATTTTTCCCAGGCCTCCCCTGACTGGAAGCCAGGGCCTACTTCTGAGCCTGTGAGTAACCCTGTACAGAAAACAGATTTACCTTTGGATTTATCTGAGACTTTGGTGACTGTTATGAATCCTGCCTATCAACCAAATAAAGACCCTGTACTTAAACCTGAACATAATAAACGACAACATGCTAAAGATAAGGGTGATTCTCTAAAAGACACTGAACAACCTGCAGACACTAAACAAAAACCTTTAATGTTGGACTTTTTTTCTCATGCTAAAAGGGAAGCAGCCCCTAGACAGAATGCTGTTCGCATTAGATACAAAGGGGGTTTAGCAGATAGACCAGACCGGTATTATGTGGGCAGAAACTTGTTAAAGGACTCATTACATTTTACACATAATGATGTCTTTGCATTCATGCATTGGATTTATTATGGGAACGTTATGGACAGGTTAAGTTTTCCCCCACATGGACCCCCTTTTTAGTGATTCATTTACCAAACCATTAATTCACTGGCCTAAGTAGCCAGTACAGTGTCATGCTTGTGCAACTGTGTTAGTTTGGTTTTGGCCATTTGCACTGTCTATTCCACAGGAATTACCACTCTGTAGGGGTATGAAGGCAAGGAGCCCTCAGAGAGGGTTCCACCCCTAGAGGTGCAATGGGACGGTTCCCATGGCTAAAGGTACCTTAAGAATCCCCCCAAGGAGAAGGCGCTGCTGCTGGAGGAGGAGGGGAGGATGGTGGGACAAAGAAAAAATGCTTCACAGTGAGGCTTAGAGGAACTGCTTATATAGCTCAGGAAGTGGGAAGTGGCTAGCTGCTTGGCCACCGAACTACAGGCACGCCTTTCATTTCACTGGCCTATGCAGTCAGTGTAGTGTTATGCTTGTGCAACTGTGTTAGTTTGGTTTTGGCTGTTTGCACTCTCTATTCCAGAGGAATTACCACCCTGTAGGGGTACAAAGGCAAGGAACCCTTGGAGAGGGTTCCACCCCTAGAGGTGCAACGGGATGGTTCCCATCGCTAAAGGTACCTTAGGAATCCCCCCAAAAATGTAGTATCATCCCCAAAAAGGAGGCAACATGAAGCATATGAGCAAACAGTAACTGAGACATAGGCGTAGCAACTGTAACATAGTAGCAGAGAAGTATAGGCAGTCTGATAATGCAGTGAGATGCTCAGTTGTCATAATGACTGCCCAGGTCTGCGTAGCATGATACCGATGGTTTGCTTTGAGAGTAGGGGATCCTCTAAGGAGAGACGGAATGGCAGGACATCCTCCACCTCCATCCAACAACGGAACCTACCTAAAGAAACTAGGGGAAACAACTAAGCTAACTAAGTTTTATGACCTGAGGCAATGGAGGAGAGGAAAAAAAACCCTATGAGGAGGAAATCTCTGGGGATCCAAGGCCTAGATCGCCTTCCCTCCAGGCTTGGGAAAGTTGATTTAGAGATGGCTCTACAGCTGCAATTTGGAAACCCAATTAAAGGGAGGTGGAAAATATTCCAATTTGGAGGAAAGCTCTCACTCAAATCCTCTAGCAGAAATGCCGTGGAAGGTTGTGAGAAAACTCTGCAACAATACGTGCATCCAAGGCACAGGAGGAGAGCAACAACTGCTGAGGCACTCACCTGGCCTACCCACCCTAAATCAAACCAGGTGAACCAGAGGCAGTCGTAAGGAAGATGCGGTGAAGGTGCCTTGCTAGGGAAACACTATATAGTGGAACACTAGAGTCAAAGTAGAGCATTGTAACCACCCTTACACCGCTAGTCTTAAATTCTACACCAGGAGCTGCTGTTGCATAGCAGGAAGCTAAAGCAAGCCTGGGGTGAGGACATTCCCAGCTATGGGTCAGGTGAGAAAGATCCCACCCCAAGTGGGACACGCTCAAGATGCGGACTTAAAGCAGAGCAAGACCGTCGGCTGCAGGAACTCTGCACCAAAATAGAATGTCTGGCATGCCCCAGAAATTGATTGAGAGCTGCAAAGCTGGTGAGCTGAATGAGTACGGCATGCTGAGATCATAATGAGCATTGAGTGCTGAGACTTTGCAAGGTCGAATGCAGATTGAGTGCAGCAGAATCCCAGGCTGAAGCTGAGGGGATGGCAGTAGGCATAAAGCAATGGTTTGTGTAAGCAAGGAGCAATGGTTGTGTAAACAAGTGTGGACCTGATAGGTCAGTAAGCAGTAGTAGTGATAGGTGGACATGCATAACATACTGTATAGCAATAAACAGCACTGAATTGGGGGCAAGCCAGACAGACAGTTCAAAGCCAAATCAAGGTGATAAACTCTGAGGATTTTTGGTTGTGAAGACAGGATTTTGAACAGATCTAATTAGCCACAGAGGCCATGACCCCCCAGACACCTCCCAGTCCCCGCCATAGGACAAACAAGGAAGTGATGGAAGGGCCAAGAACCACATGCAGATATAAAGCTAATTTAATAGCCTCAGAAGGAGTGTCAGCTAACCTTAGAGTAACAGAATGTACAATAGAAATTGGAGTAAACAAGCAGTAGCAGGAAGCAATTAGGCCTGTGCAGCAGTAGTGAAAACAAACGAGTACACTGAGTTGTAACTGCAATAAATAAAAGGAGGCATAATGTCCTTAAAGCACTGACACCAGGCATTGCAAAAAGACTGCTTCAATGAGGTAATTAGAACAAGCATGAGTGAGCTGTAGAGCTAGATTGTAAAACTGAGTCAGGTGAAAGTAATAGAGTATGCCATGGAACAGCTAGTTGAGCTGAAACACACAAATCAGGTTTGCAGTTGCAGTGCACGTAATTTGAGAGTTGTGAGTAACTGAAGCAAGCAGTATGAGCTCCGAACAGCAGCAAGCTAGGAGCTGAGAAAAGCAACTCCCCCCCCCAAAAAAGAAGGAAGCACACATAGCTGAAGACAAAATACAAACCAAAAGCAGGAAAATAAACACAGAAGCCTTGCAGAGACAAGCAGGAGTGGGGGGGAAGGACCCAGCCAGGGAGGCCCAACCAGCTCAGAGGACAAACCAGCAGAGTTTTCAGCTGCAAAGAAAAAATGCTTCACAGTGAGGCTTAGAGAAGCTGCTTATATAGCTCAGGAAGTGGGAGCGGCTAGCTGCTTGGCCACCAAACTACAGGCAAGTCTTTCATTTAAATATGTTACAGTGATGTTTCATAATGAGGGGGTCCATATGGAGGATATTACTTATTGGCTAAGCCAAAAATGTGATGTGCTTGGTGCCCCAAAAGATATTCTAAATTCAGAAATGTTCTGGACAGGAGGATGGAAGTATATATAAGTATATTTCAAATGTATGCTTTACTCTCACCTCTCAGCCTCTGGCTCCTGAGACTGCCTTGACTAATGATTCTTCCCTCATGGCTGTTTTTACTGTTTTTCATCCTCTTCCTCTGCTCCTTTCTTGACAAAGGCATCTGAGTACCTCTAACTACTCTAAGTCTGCTCCCCTTCCCATATCTCCTCCTACCCTTCCCACTTTGACCATTCTTCCAATGTTATGTTTTTTTCCTGTGGTGTACTGTATTATACTGGCTTATTGAAACCTTTATAATTTGCTGACCATTCTATGTAACATGTCTTTTTTGTTTGCACATTGATGATGTGGAACCTTTGTAAATGAGCCATTGGCTCAAAGGTAATAATTCCTAGAACAATAAACTAAACTAAGTATAAGGTGAAACTTAGGCAGAATGACTCTGGGGTGGAACATATTCCCAACTCTTTTCTGTTGGGGAGAGATAGACGGGTTTGCTTTTATGGGGGCAGCCTAGAGCTTGCTACAAGTGTGGTTCCCATACTCATTTATCTAGTACTTGTGATAAATCATGTTGTGATAATTGTGGGGGAAATAGGTCATGTCACCATGCAATGTGCTAATCACATGAAATGTGACTTAGGTGAGGTGTAAGGACAAACTTTTGAGGAATGCCCTTGGGCAGCAAAAAATAAAGCTTCCTGTGTTAGCCCTGAAGTACTTATTCAACAAGCCCAGGATTTTGCTGCTCCCCCTCCTGATAACCCTTAACCCCCTTCAACTACAGAGGTAACCAGAGTCACACCAGATTCTCGGAATATCTCGGTTCCTCCCCCTACTCCAGTGGTAGATCTGGTTCTGCTTCAGAGTGATCCTATAACATGGTCAGACCCAGTCTCTGTTCCTGATCCCAGGTCACTGCATTGAGTGTGCTATGAAGACCCTAAAGGTTCAGATGAGTTAGTTGCAGCTCCTGTAGCAGCCTCTCCACCTTTTCAAAGGTGGTCATCTAGATTTTCAAAAACAAAGCCCCCCCCTTTCTCCGATACCCCTAATTACTGGAAATTCATATGCTGCACTTTTTTGGGGAGACTCTGAAATGGAGCAAGGAGACTCTGATTCATAGACCTCTATTTTAGAACCTCTTTCTCAGACTTCTGGAGATTATAAGGGGAAAAAGAGAAAAACATAATTAGAACAGCCAGGACACTTGCTACATGACTATATGTACTTGGGGTTCACTTAATACACATAGTATTCTTAATTATGTTATATGTCAGGCTATTTTCCAATATATTCATGATTTACATATCAGGATCTGTATTTTGCAAGAAACTTGGATGTTTTCTGCAGCACAAGTTGTGGCATTTAAGAAAGATTGGCCTTGGGGTCCTTCATATTGGTCATTTGGACCAGATAAGGCAGATGGAGTTAGAATTATTTTTAATTCCTATAAATTCACTTTACGCAAATTGATAGATTGAAATGGGTGGGCATTGATTCTGGATGGTTTATGGGAAGATGTAGGTTTTCATTTTATTACTATTTACAATCCTCAAGCTAAAGCTGAGAGGGTAGCTCTATTGAAAACTATTCAACCATTCCTAGTTACATCTTATTTAGTTCTCTTTGGAGGGGATTTTAATTGTACCTTGCCTTTAAAACACAATATTGTTAACCCTATGGCTACTAAAAAAGTTTATTGTGACTCTAATGCCTTAGTACACCTTGTTAAAACAGCTGACCTTATAGATTGTAGTAAATATTGGATTTCAGGACCAACCTTCACGTATACCGTAATAAATTGTATACCACTATAGATTATTTGTTTACTTCCCTTAATGTACCTGTTGGTAATTTTAGATCATGTCCAGTAGAATTTTCAAATCACCTACTTTTATTTTGTATCTTACAATTAGGAGTATGATCTTAGACAATATTGAAGAGATGGAAACTTAATACTTCTATTTTATTGGTCCCATATGTCCGCCAAACCATTTTGAATCTTCTCACAGCAAGACTGTCAGTAGTTTTTTTATATCCTAATATAGGGGATTGGCGGGTGGCTACTAAAGCTGATTTGATAACATGGTTTATTAAATATGGGAAAAGGATAGGGAATGAGACATTTCTGTGATATATTTTCCTTAGACAGCAATTATAAAAACTTTATACTTTTTCATATACATCTAAATTTGACTATACAGACCAAATTACACAGTTGAAAGCAGAAATGAAACTGTATCAATATGATAGAGCACAAACAATTCAGGTGCTACTGTCTAGTGGAACCCAGAAATCTCCTATAGATGACCCTTTAGAAGCATGCAAAACAGTTAAGACTTCCACCTCCATTGGCTATCTTCTAGATCAAGATGGGAATCGCATTGATTCAGTCGAAGAGATTAATAAACTGATGGAGAGTCATTTTAACTCCCTGGCTCCTTAAACTCCCATTATCCAGGATAAAATTAGAGATGTTTAAAGCATATTGATGTCCCAGTTTTACCAAATGAAATTTCTGCTTTACAAGATCCAATAAATGTGACTGACATAGCAATTGCAATTAAATCCTTGAAAAATGATTCATCGCCAGGGAAAGATGGGATTCCCAATACATTTTATAAATCCTTCTCAGACATTTTAGCACTCTGCTTAAAGTTAGTTTTTGATTATTTTTTTCCTTTGCGTAATATGTACCCTTCTTTTTTTGAAGGTTTAATGATTTATTTATTTAAAACAGGAAATAGAAATGATATTAAGAATTGGAGACCTATTACTTTGTTAAACTCCGATTATAAAATGTTGGCCATTTTGTTAAATACTCGGTTGAAAAGATATGCAGCTGAAGTTATCTCCCCACAGCAGCTTTGTAGCCTTCCTAACAGATGGCTGCAGACTGCCTTGATGACTATCAGAGATGTTATTGAACATTCCTCACTTTCTGGTGCTGCTGGATATATAGTGGCGGCTGATTTAGAAAAGGCCTTTGATAGGGTTTATTGCCCCTTTTTATTTCAAGTTTTGGCTGTTTATAATATTCCACTGACAGTTATACAACAAATACAGCTTTTATATTGTTCTTGTCAAATATTTCCAGTTATACGAGGTCAAATTGCTACTGGGTTTTCGGTTCACACAGGAGTATGGCAGGGCTGTGCCTTGAGCCCTTTATTGTATATTTTTTCATTGGATCCTTTTTTAAGATGGTTTATAGATAACCCAAAGTGGGCTGGAATTACGGGAATGGGAATGCAACAGGAATTGGTTGTACAAGCATATGTGGATTACGTTTGTGTTTTTTTTTCTAACTATACACACTTTGAGACTTTTTTATTTGAATTTGGGAACTATGCAAGGGCTTCTAATGTTAAATTGAACTTAACCAAAACACGAGGTTTGTTAATAGGTATGGGAAGTCAATTGAATGTCAGAAGTAATGGTATTATAATTTCCACGGAACCCATTTCCATTTTAGGTATTCTATTTGGTCCACAGAACTTACCAACAAAGAACCGGGATAAGGCCCTTCAAAAGATAGAGACTAAACTACTGCAATGGAAGCAGTGGAAACTTTCAAAGCAGAAAATAATTCAAATTTCAAAACTGTTCCTTTTGCCATGTTTACAGCATGTCACAATGATTTTTCCTTTACCTACAGTATTGGAGATTAAGATTTATAGTTTCTTTTTTCAAATGTTATGGGGAAGCAGGCTTAACCCTATTAAACAACATTTTACTTATTTTGATAAAACTAAAGGAAGCATTGGAATGATTGATCTAGTGGTATTTTGTTTTGCATTATTTTTTTCAGAACAGTTCACAGTGGATTATTAGATGTTGCACGGGGTGGTAATAGATGGGTACATTTAGTTTTAGGTAGATATATGGATGCTTGGAATAGCATGGCTCCAAGGTGCAGTAAATATTTACATATTCCATTATATTTTAAACCTGCTGTGCAGAAATTGTGTAAATGGGGCATTTTGAAGGAATTATATTGCAAGTTACTGGAAAAAACATTTATAAAGCAATTATATATAGGATTTATCCCATAGTACCAAGTTTTAAGAATTGTCCTGAAGCAAATAATCATTTTATTCTATCCCAACTTAATAGTAAAAGAACCCCCCTCATATGTGGGAAACCCTCTGGTTACGTATGTATGGCAGATTAAATCTAAGAGGCAATGCTAAGTATAAAGCTAAGGAAGAACAGAATTGTACTTATCTGGACTGTATAAACTTAAAAGAATTCACAGAACATTTTCTTTTATATTGCTCTTATTCTAGACATTTATGGACATTTTTGGCAAAAAAATGGAACTTTGGGTGGATAGCATACTTTACTTATGATATCTTAGTAACTGGAAAGTACCCCAATAGTCTCTCACACTTTCATAATGAGACTTTGTCTATTTTTTTTCTGTTGTCTTCACTTTTGTTTATGGCAAGCACAATGCCAGTGGGTTCTTTACCAAAAAAGAATGGATTATAGTTGTTTTAGTATATTAGTTGCACAAGAAATGGGGAAAATATATTCCCAAGATTTCAGTGTTTTTTCTTCAAAAAAAAGTTAGTAGATGGTGGAAAGGTTTTCACATTTTTATTAAATTTAAGTAATCTATTACTTCTGATATTGATTGCTGATGAAGTTAATGAATAGAAATGAGAAATTTGTGATTGTTTTTTGGTTTGTTTGTGTATGCACTGATTATTTCATGTATTTGTAAAATTTCCTTTATGTTATCTTTTGTTTTTCTGATAAAAACTCCCCTACTCTTTTTTCAAGAAGTGCCATGGAATCTTTAACATCCACCTGAACTACAACCAGAGCAGGCAGATGGGACCTTGGTTCTGAAACCTCAGGAGTGCAGCACCCCCCCTCATGCTGCACTGGTGTGGGGATAGAACCCACAGCCTTCTCGTCTCCCAGCCTCAGAGGTGAGTGTGCTACCTGTTGAGCCACTTATTCACTGAAAGGGTGGTGAATGCCTAGAACAGCCTTACAGTGGTGATGGCATTCAAGCATGCATGGGATAGATACATGAGGACCTTGGTAGTAAGGCAAGGGGAGGAGACAACCGGAGATTGAATAGAGTCTGTGGTGGAACAGTAGGCAGGGAAAACTGGGCAGACTAGGTGAGCCAAGAGGTCCCTATCTGCTGACAGCTTCCATGTTTCTATGCTGGCAAAAGAAAATGACACTTGGCACTTGGGGGCAAAAAGCATGTGGTTAGACAGCATGTGGGATGGCCGAAAGAAAATAAGGGCACCTAGCACATGGGGGGGAAGGGGATGCGGTTAGAAAGCACAGGGGACTGCCAAGAGAAGATAAGTGCTCGTGGCACATGGGGGTGAGGGGATGAAGGGCATGTGGTTAGAAAGCACAAGGGTAGAGCCAAAACAAAGAAATATACTCCATGCTGCCTATGGGAGATAACCATTATGGTGCAGCACAGAGGTTCTAAGCAACAGGTTCACCTGACATGGTGCCCAAGGGCCCCTCTGCCACATGTAGGGTGCTGTTGAGGAGCTCTGTCTTCCATGTTCCCTTGTTCACAGGGTCCAGGGGTGACCTTGTGCTGCACCCTTTGCCACCCACTGTTGTGCAGGCCTATGGCCATGCCGGGGTGAAGACTTCATTGCAAACAGCATGGCCAGGCAGATTACAGTGAAGGCCCAATTGCATCATTGCATGGTGTCCCCCTTGTGTAATGACCCTCTGGCGCCTGCTGCTGTGGATTCCCTTGGAAGTGACCTACAGCCAACTCCACCAAGTGGGCCAGGGATACCACCTGTGTCCCTGTAGCCACAGTACTGTGGGCCATAAATTCTGTTCAGTCCTCATGGGCCACAGCAATCCATTCAATCAGGTCAATGTTGGGGTGCATGAAGGAAAAGAAAGCCAGCAATGTGTCATTAAAATCCACTGCAGCCTGCATCTGCCTGTCATCCTACTCATGCATTTTGGCCATCAGTACCTGCAGCGCCTGTGCTACAGATCTGTGGTTCACCACAGTACCCCTTGGTACATAACCCTGTACAATGTGTCAGTATGGAGAGACCCACATGGTGGAGGTAAAGACCATCAGCAGGGTGCCCTGCTGAGACTACAGGCAGGTGACTGTGTTAGGCAAAGGAAAAACAGAAGACAAAGCACTATACCAGAAAACAACAAGTATATAGAATTTTTGGTGCATTAGGCAAATGCAGAACAAACAGTCCAACATAGCGATACATAGGGGTTTTTTGTTCTGCATTTGCCTAGTGCACCAATAAATATTTATATTTGTTATTTTCCAGTGTAGGATGTGTGCATTGTTTTCCTTTACCTTTTGAGTTATTCTTCACAGCAGCACATTAAGGAGACATGTGTGCTGTTCTTCTCTTTTCCAGGTGACTGTGTGTTGACTGTGTTACAACAACCCCCGCTACATTTCTCTTGCACTGTCTGCACAGTGGGACCTATCTGGTGTACCTGTCTGGGTCCTGTCCTCAGCTTCTTCTTTCACCACATTGTAGGGGACCTCAGCCTTTCCTGTATCTCATGGGAATGCAATGGGACACGGACTAAATGTCACCAGAAAAAATATCACAGACTAAATGTTGTGGTCAAAATGCAGTCAGAGCAAAATGTAACTGGACAAAATCTCACGGACAAAAGAAAATGTCACTGCTGCCATGATGTGGTTTGCTGCACCTTTCCCTTCAATGTCATTAACTGGCAACCTCTAGTCTTCTGCCCATCACTCCCTTGCTCTTGCTCTTGCTGCTATTGCTGCTGCGACCATGCCCCCTATATTGCTCCGCTGTCTCCCAAGGCCAGGTCATTTACTGATTGCTCACTCTGCTACAACCCTCTATCTTCATGCATGCAAGACCTAAGTGAAAATGGCAGTCAGACAGCTGGACATTGAGGAATACCCGTCTTCACACAGGCACCACTATTTACTGTTGAACTAGTGAACTAGTGCATCAAATAAAAAAAAACCCTCTGCTTGGTCATTATGATGTCCAACATTAGTGGCTTGATTTTAACTGATTATGGAATCATTTAAAAAATAATTATTTCTTCGTGGGCTCCCGGTAGTCTGTGGTGTCCCCATACATGTTATTTTTTTTTACCATTAAATTTTACTATTGTTTTTACCAATAAACATTGCCTTGTATGTATACTAGCACAGGGATCCTCATGCATGATCATCCTGCATTAATTCTGATGTCCAGCATTAGTGGTTTGATTTTAGCTGATTATGGAATCAATTAAAAATAATTATTCCTTCATGGGTTGCCTTTTGTAATTTGTGTGCACTAGCGTAGTGATCTCTATAGTGATCCTCAGAATGAGCTTGCTCAAACCCCCTATATCGCACCTCTGTCTCCTAGGGCCAGATCATTCATTCGTTTATTCCCTACTCTGTTACAACCCTCCTTCTTCACGCATGCAAGACCGAAGTGAAAACTGCAGTCAGACAGCCAGACAGTGCAAAAAACTAGTGAACTCAGCTTCTTTTACAGATTCCTTTTCCTTCCTTTTGCTCTGTCTGACTTTTCTTTTTCTTTTCTTTGTCAGAATGAGCTTGCATGCTTTGAATGATCATTGTGACATTTTGTCCAATGACATATTGACTGGCGACCTTTGGACTGGTGACATATTTCCCTGGTGACATTTTGTCTGCTGTCATATTGTCCTGGCTACATTTTGTCTGCACCATTATGTCTGGTGACATTTTGTCTGCACACAGAATGCAACACCATGGGTCCAGCAACACATGCCCATCAGCGGCAGTCATGTCCACTCAGGCGTGGATGGATGCTGCACACTGAGTGATAGAGTGCCCCTATTGTAGACCTCTAGGCATGCTGGGTAAGATGGCACAGTGGCTAGTGACATACAGTGCATACATATCCTGTGTATTGCACACAGCCCTGTCTACACTGCACATGATCCTAGAGGACACTGGGACATGAACATGTACAGGGGGCACACTGTTCCCTGAACTACCCAGTACCTCAGAGGGTCCACACACCAGGGCACATGCACAGACAGTTTCTGGCCTGCATGACTGCTGCTGTGCAGGAATTACACAAATGTAGCATGTGTGGATATACAGTAGAGCCAGCAATGATGCAACACAGTAACTTGCAGCAAATGACATGTCATAAAATACTGCAGTAAGAAAGGGCTTCATTGCCATTGAATTCCATTGTTCCCTGAAGCATACTGTAGCATTTTGTGAAATACTGCAGCCTTACTGTGTTGCCTCCTGGCTGACACAATTGTAGGTGGTACACATGGCAATATGAAGAAGATGCCAGCATCTGTACTTATGTCACATGGCACATGTGTCCCATCCTGGTGGCCGTGGTACACAGTGTGATGGGGCACCAGAGGGCTGCATTAGAAGCTACCCCCACTGTACAGGCCATACAGTAAGGAGGATGCCCTGCATGCCCTACCATACATGAACGTCTGCCTGGTGAAGTATGCAATCAGCATTCGGTCATACACTGCTGGCTGTGATGGAACAACTACCTACATCCTGTTCACTGAGACTGAACTTGCTGCAGTGGTGTTTCTTCATGGTGCCACGTGATGTGGATGCCATCCTGTAAAACATTGGCATAACATCAGTGTAACTGTACGTGGGCACACCAACCACAAGAGATGTTTAAAAAGTGTTAGTTGTGAAAGTTTTAACTTACTTTTCCACCTGATATTCCACATATCAACCCAACACAGTGCTGCTGCTTTACCATGCAGTTTCCTCAGTGTGGACTGCAACCCTCGGGGGAGGTCCCCATTTATACTGAGCCACTAATGAGTGCATAATTAAGCAATAATGCCCGACAGGGTGTGTGCCATGCTGGGATAACATCACGCCTCAGGTGGTTGGGCACCAGGCCGCAGGCCAAGTGCGTCCAATAACTTAGGCATGACGTTATCCCAAATGACACACACCCTGGAGGGCATTATTGCTATTATACAATGGCTCATTGTTAAACAGAAAAAGAGAAATCATTTTAAAGATGTTTTTGTGTGGAAAATATTTTTGTTTTTTAACAGAGAATGGAAACTATCAAGCAAAGTACATCTAGCAAAAGCAAAAAATCAACTAAAGGTTCACAGTGCTGAGACTAGACCCGTGATGTTGTATTGGGATAACATCATGGGTCCAGCCCAAGACTGAGCAAACAGAGTCCAGGATTTTTTCTTGCCATTGTATAATGACATTTAAATTACAATTTGCTCTTTACATGTTCTAGTAGGCTCATTTGCATGCTACTTCCCAACACATGGAGGTTTGCAACTGTTGCTAATGCATTAGTGATTGCAAATGGTGATTGTGAGTTCTTGCTGCAATCATATGGTGTGAGTGGACATGCACACTGATGATGTCAAGGCCAGTGGTAATGATGCAGGTGGGCATTTTCTACCATCTGTCATCATTGTGGTTGCATGCAATAATTAGGAATTACAAAGAACAAGGAAATGTGGATACAGATTCCTGATGTGCGGTGTGGCATGTAACTCATGATATCGTCATTCAGCAAATTGTGGATGCTATACATGCAGGTAGTACTGTTTGTGGAAGTTACATCCACAAGCCACAGCTGACATAGGAATTTGTAGCGTGGCACAGAACAGAACAGTGTAAGGATGACCTCTAGAAGAAGTTAGGTCTCAGAAGAGGAGTTGATGAGGAACAAGAGATTCACTTCTGGTGTGATAGTCATCCTAATCATGGAGGTACTCAAGGAGGAGTCCTTTTTTGGGGCCACAGCCAGGGAGTCCTGCAGGACTTAGAAGGCCCATATGTGGGAGACAGTGGCCATGATGGTCTCCCAGGTGTAGGGTCTGTAACGCACCCTAAAACGGTGCCGGCACTACTAAGATGATATGACCAGGGATGAGGTGGAACTCTTGCAACAGCTGTGGGCACAGCACACAGCTGGTGGGATAAAGACAGGTAAGGGAAAGCCATTTGTTAAACTGTCTCTAAGCCATATGGTGGCTACTGTGAGAAATTCAGCCCCAACCCCCCATTCATACCTTTCCCAATTATAGCAGCTTTTTAGGTCAGCAAACATGGAATGGTGTATTGTTAATTGTGGTTGTGTTTGACAGTGTGATGTATGTATATTTTGTTAAATTTTTATATTTAATTATATATTGTATGTTAACATAGTCCTGTGCATATGTTGTATAGTGATCATACTGTTATTGCAGACGAGTGGCAACCTGTTCCTGAACATGGATTTGGCTAGAAACCCTGTCCTGGGTGAATATAGTTGTACCTCCAAATTACAACTGCCACATTTCACTATGCATGTGTGCAGAGTGGAATAAATTGTCCATGGGTCTCGATACAGAGCCTGACTCATTATCCTAGTATTGCAGTGCTGTATAACATCTCATATTCAAGGCCACGGGTTTTTGGTTTTTACTGAAGTAGCCGGTAACATTCTGAAATTTGGAATGTCTGCACACAGGAAAAAGAAAGAATTTCATGAAATCTGGCATTTTCTAGTGGATCAATAACTCTATAGAACTTGTGTTTTTCAAATTTTTTTATTTAGTTTTTGTTTACCGGGTAGGTGCACTAGCCATAGAAATGACTATTTTCAGGCACAACCCGGGAGGTTACAGAGCAATTACAGGAACACATACAGAAGGTGAGAAGCAGTAATATTCTGACAGGGAATTATACATGAGATAAAACAACAAGAACAAATAGTATAATAGATAGGTAAGGTGTATTATAAGTCAGTAATACCATCAAGAGGTTTTGGGGACATGGAACCTCAAGAGCGAAGCTCGAGAGGTCCTAAAGTCCCCCAAACCTCAAGATAGTATTACTGCCTTGTAATACACTTATCTTTCTGTTATTTTTTGTAATATATGGATTCATTGATAATACTACAGTTGGAGATGGCCTTTAACTGTAGCATTATCAGCAAAAACAATAGTATTATCGCTTTTCAGGATAGTATCATTGAGAGTAGTGATGTATTACTGGGACATTTTTGTATAACTTAGTATAGTATTATTGAGGCTTATCCATATATTACAAAGTAATAAACAAAATAGGGTATTTTGTATCACAGGGTATTATACATGAGGTTAGAACAATACCTGAAAAAAGTAATATACAAAATAGGGTATTATACATAAACAATATGAGTAAAGTACAGAGTTCAGTTCAAGGAACAGAATAATGGAATAATGTTGTAATTTTAATCACCAGTATAGGTGCAGAGTTGGAAAACAGGTAGGATAACATAGCATACATTGTGAGGAGATCCTATACATCTAGCAGAAAGTAATGGGAGGTAGTATAGTTAGAAAGAAATTCCATATGAGAATGATCAGAAGGCAGGTCAAGGAAGCAGAGACAATTTGCAAATAGACCCCAGTGGGGGAAGGAGCCAGGAACAAACAGATCAGAGTGACAAGGGACGGGTAACATAGAAATGCTGGGGAAGGCAATCGAGAGTGGGCAGTTATGAGCAGTGGGAGGCAAGCCATATACTATGGGGGCTTGAAATGAGCACTGACTGGATAAGATGAGATAATAGTGGAGCGCATTTTTAAAAGCATAGTGCAAGGGTGCTAGGTGGGCATCAAGTGGTAGGGAGTTCCACTTCAGGGGGGTATGGAGGGCAAAAGCATTGGCACTCTTTGTCAATTTACATTTTGGCACACTAAGAAGAGATTTGTCAGACAAGCACAGACCATAGCTGGAGGACTGAGGGGTGAGCATCTCAGCTAGTGTTAGAGGGGTCTTAGTTCTCATAATGTTGTCAACAGTGGAGCAGAGGGAGTGAGACCTGGTGGCACTGGGAGACAGCCAATATAACTCGGAGTAGGGGGAGGCAATGGTGTTTCAGCCTAGGAGACGAAGAGGCGTACCTACATATATTGTTGTAGGTTGCATCTCATTTATGGAGGTGAAATTTTGAGGAGGCAGCATATGTAGCAACCCCATAGGTCAAGGCAGGCAGGAGAATACCCCAGGTAATGGCCAGTCTAGCTGATGGTGTTAGGGCATAGCTGGCCTGCTATGCAATGCCAAGTTTGGAGTTTTACGGATTTGCAGGTTATCTGTATGTGTTGGTCAAAGCTTAAGGATTGGTCCAGGGTTACTCCTAGGTATTTAAATGATGTCACAATGCCAGTGTGTGTGCCATTAAGACAGGAGACATGAACATTGTGTGTTGGCTTGTTTTGAGTCTAACAATGGATACAAATAGCATAGATTGGGTTTTAGCCTTGCCTTAGAATGAGTTTGTTGTGCGATAGCCAGGTCTGTGTGTGCTGGAAATCTGTGGACAGTCATAGATTGATGTCAGTTATATCCTTTGTACTGGTGTACAAGACTATGTCATCGGCATAGAGCAGGACTGAGGTGGAGGAGAGGTTGGACGAAATATTATTTATAAATATCGAGAATAGTAGTGGCCCCAAAATGGAACCTTGGGGTACATCAATATTCACTGTAGCTTGATCTGAGTAGGTTGAGTAACTTCACAACTTGAATTCTGTTAGATAGGTAACTACAGAACCAGCTGACTACATTTGATGCAAATCCTGTGGTTTTTAGGGTGCGGAGGAGAAGGGGGTGGTCCACCAGGTCAAAAGCCTTTGTCATATCTATGAAGACAGCTCCTGTTAGTAGACCTGTGTCCACAGTGGAGATGGTGTCAGTTGTGAATTTGAGTAAGGCAGTGGTTATACTATGCCCTTTGTGAAAGCTGTGCTGGGCACTTGATAAGGAGTTGTTTCTAAGAAGGAGTTTGATGGTTTGTGTGGCTACTAGTGTTTCAAGAATTTTGCTTAGCACTGATAGGATGGCTATGGGCCTGTAATTTGATGGGTCCTTTTTGTCACCTTTCTTTCTATGTAAAGGAAGGGATAAAAGCAACTGAACAAAAGAGTAAACAGGGAGGAAAGGAGGCACTGTGGGTCACCTTGAAGACTGGAAAGGGCACCACAATCCGCACAGAGGTTGTGTACAGACCCCCATGTCAGGGGAAGGGAATGGACAAGGATATGATAGAAGGCATTCTTAGGATGGCAGACGAAGGGGAGATACTGATGATGGGAGACCTGAAAATGTCAGATGTTAACTGGAGCTCATTTGCTGCAGCCACATCCAAGATCAGGGCCATTCTCGATGCCCCACAGGTGGCAGGCCTCAGGCAGCTAGTTTCGGAACCCACTTGTGAGGGAGCAATCTTAGACCTTGTACTCTCAAATGGGGGCAGTGAGAGGATCTCAGATCTAGAAGTGGGTTGCCAACTGGGAACAAGTGACCATCAAACAGTGGTTCACGTTAAACACAACTACAGAGTCAAGCCATACAAAAGTGAGGGTACTGAACTTCAGGAGGGCTGACTTTGGCAAGATGGGAGAGTGCCTCAGAAAAGCACTAGCAAACAGGCTAGAAGGAGGGGTGGAGCAACAATGGGGAATCATCAAAACTGCCATCACAGAGGCAACAAGCCTTTGTGTGAAGCAAATAAACAAATCAAAATGAAAGAAAAAGCCACTATGGTTCTCAAAAGAGGTGGCTGGGAAAGTCCGGGAGAAAAAGATAGAATTCGGAAGTATAAGGAAACACAGAAGGAGCAGGACAGAAAGCTGTACAAGTTAAGGCAGAAGGAAGCAGAGAGGGAAGTCAGAATAGCAAAGGCCCAAACTGAGGAAAAGATAGCCAACTTGGTTAAGAAGGGGGATAAAATATTTTATAGGTACATCAGCGAGCGTAGAAAGACAAAGGGAGGAATAGTGAGGATGAATAGAATGAACGGCGGGTGGGCAGAAGGGGACAGTGAAAAAGCAGGAATACTGAACGAATATTTCTGCTCGGTATTCACAAAAGAGGAGGGGGAAGTGCCTAATCCAATTAACAGAAGCACTCTTGATAGGGGGATTGATCCCAGTCCTTTCACAGAAGAAAGGGTTCTGCAAGAACTCCTAAAACTGAAGGTGGACAAAGCAATGGGGCCTGATGGAATTCACCCCAGAATTCTAAAAGAATTAAGTGGGGAACTAGTGAAACCACTGGCTACTCTTTTTAATAAATCACAGGAGGATGGTGTGGTACCCGAGGACTGGAGGAAGGTGAATGTGATTCCTCTTCACAAAAATGGGACCAAGACAGAGGCAGGAAACTACAGACCTGTCAGTTTGACCTCTGTGGTAGGGAAAGTGATGGAGTCACTTCTGAAGGAAAGAATTGTTGAGTACCTAGAGGCCAGTGGGGCACAGGACCCAAGACAGCATGGGTTCACAGCGGGAAGGTCATGTCAGATGAATCTAATAGATTTCTTTGACTGGGTGACCAAAGTGGTAGACCAGGGAGGGGGTGGACATGGCCTACCTAGACTTTAGCAGGCATTTGACACAGTCCACACAAAAGATTAATAGTCAAATTAACCAGCCTGGGAATGGGTCCCAAGGTGGTAGCCTGGGTAAAACATTGGCTGGACAACAGGACACAGAAGGTAATTGTAAATGGAGTCCACTCTGAAGAAAGAGGGGTTACTAGTGGGTACCACAGGGTTCAGTGCTAGGTCCAGTCCTTTTAATGTCTTTATAAGTGACATTGTAGAGGAACTGGAAGGAAAAGTATGCCCTTTGCAGATGACACCAAGATCTGCAACAGGGTTGATACACAAGGAGGCGTGGAAAGGATGAGAAGGACTTGGCAAAGTTGGAGGAATGGTCAGAAGTATGGCAGCTTAGATTCAATGCAAAGAAGTGCAAAATAATGCACCTGGGAAACAAGAACCCAGGGGAAGTATACACAATGGGGAGGAGGTAGTAACAACAACAAAAAAGGAAAGGGACCTGGGGGTAATCATATCAGATGACCTTAAGATTAGCAAGCAATGTGAAAAGGCAGTAGGGAGGGCTGGCGGTATACTGGGATGCATAGGGAGAGGCATCACCAGCAGAAAACAGGAAGTTGTTATCCCACTGTACAGACAGTTGGTGAGACCCCATCTGGAGTACTGCATCCAGTTATGAAGACCCCATCTCCGCAAGGACATAGACAGGATAGAGGCAGTTCAGAGGAGGGCAACTAAAATGGTGCAGGGTCTTCAAGAGAAGTAGTTTGAGAAGAGACTTAAGGAGCTTAATATGTATACCCTTGAGGAAAGAAGGGAGAGGGGGGACATGATAGAAACTTTTAAGTACCTCAGTGGAATCAACAAAGTCCAAGAAGGTAGCATCTTTCACAAAAAGAGACGTGCAAGAACAAGGGGACACAATTTAAACATAGAGGGGGGGCAGTTCAGGGGCAATGTGAGGAAGTATTTTTTCACAGAGAGGGTAGTAGATGCATGGAACAGCCTTCCTGAGGAGGTTGTGGGGTCTAAAACTGTGGGAGAATTCAAGAATGAATGGGACAGACATAAGGCAATTCTTGTGGGGGGTAGGAAGAAATAGGCTGTTGGTTAACTAGGATCTGCGGCCTATCCTGTAGGTAGGGGAAATGGGCAGACTAGATGGGCCAAGCGGTCCTTATCTGCATCAAAGTCCATGTTTTTATGTTTCTATGTTTCTTAAACACAGGTGTGACTCTTGCTATCTTCCAGATGTCAGAGATGTTGCTTTGGCATAGGGAGAGGGAAAAAATTGTGGCCAACGGAGCAACAATGAGTGGAGCTGCTAGTTTCAGAAGTTTGGGTTTGAGGCTGTCAGAGCCTGTGGCAATGCTGTCTGAGATCGATCTAAGAAGTTTTGTTACCTCCCTTCTAATGATGACCTTGAAGTGAAAGGAGGGGGTAGCAGAGTCCTTACTGGAAGAATCCGAGAGACCCACACTATGTGAAGCAGGGAAGGATGAAGTGTACCTTGTTAGGTCTGTGAATTGCCTGTTGAAGAAGTCTGCAATTGTCTGGGGGTTGTTGCAATGTATACCATTCAAAACCATGTCATTCAGAGTGGAGGAGTGAGAGAATTCCAGGAACATTTTAATGTGTGACCAGAACTTTTTGGGGTCTACTAAAGCACCATGCAGTAAGGTTTTGCAGTAGGAGCTCTTTGCGATCCTTATTTCCTTTTTGCAAACTTTTCTTAGTCTCCTATAGGTGTTGTAGTCTTCTTGCTGACCAGAGGACTTGAAACGGCTCCTGCACCTGTCTCTCACTTTTAGTATGGCAAGAAGGTCCTTTTTCAGCCATTTTGTATGTTTCCCCTTTATCCGGTGGATTATGGGGGGGGAGTGGTGATTCTGTATGGTGAGGAATTCAGTGATGAAAATGTCAAGGGCACTCTGCACATCACAAGTATTGTAGAGACCAAACTAGTTTATGTTGCCCATGTTGTCTAGGAATTTTAGGTGATCCAGATTGGTGTAGTTTCGGAAAGTGACAAAATGTGGTTTTGCCGGGGTGGGCAGGGAATCCCCAAATGCAGTGGATAGGGGAGTGGTCAGCAATAGCATCAGCAAGAGTGCCTGCAGCTTGGATATACTAGGTCCTGTTTGTTAGAGCCCAGTCTATGAGTGAACTTGTATTAGAGTGACAGGCAGTCCTGGTTGGCTGGGTGATTAGCTGGTTCAGGTTATGACCCTGACTTTTTGATAGTGAAGTGACCTGGTTGTTTCCTAGCCAGTTTATGTTTATATCACCTATAATGATCACTTTGTTTTTGCCCGAGAGTATTGACGTCTGGTTAAGTAGCTCATCCAAGCCATGGTAGCCACTGTTTGGAGGATTGTAGGCACAAACAATATGTCATTTTTTGGCCCCAAGAGTGAGGAGGGCATGCAGCGATTCACAGTGTGTCATGGGATCAGCATCCAGCTGACTGAGGCGAAGGTGATCCTTAAAATAGATAGCTATACCATTACCTCTTCTGGCGTGTGATTTGTCCTTCCTGAGGAGGTTGTATGAGGGAATAAAGCATCGCGAGTCAGGGACAGTGGGCTTCAGCCATGTTTCAGATAGGCACAATAAGTCAGGTTTGTACAGAGATGTCCAGGCCTCACGATCAGCCAGGCTGTGCTCTAGGCTTCTTATATTGTGGTGAGTGACAATGAGATCTTTAGAGCCATTTAGTAGTGGATCCGAGTATGAGAGATTATGGAATGGTCCAGGGTTTAATTCTATGTAGCCAGATAGGAGGATGGCCAGGAGCAGCAGATACCATAGCTTCTGGTGGAAAAAAGGGGTGAGGAAGAATCGATTTCCAAGGCATTTTTTAATATTATCTGCAGTTAGGTAGAATAAGCAATTTTTTATTAGAAGTGGAGTTAGGTCCATCAGCATATCCTTGAGTTGAAGGAGATCAGAGAACTGGTAATCCTCTATAGATTGCATGGTGGCTGGATGACCTATGTTAACATAATTGTGTCTGTTTATGGCTAGGCAGAGCAGCAGTGCCGCTAAGCATATGAGGACAGGGTGTGTTTGGCTGGCCATGATGACTAAGCCCCTTTAGCACAGAGATGGTGTGCACCAAGACAGTGTAACAGTTCACTGATTTGTCTGATGTGGTAGCACAGAAGGATACTTAAAAGCAGTAGCTCAAGAGATTTTAGCCTAAGCTGCGGTTTTAGTGAGTGGAGCACAAGGTAGATGCACCAGATTGACTGGAAGCTTATAATTGCTTCCAGTACTATTTTTAATTTGTTTCATTTAATGCTCAGTATACTTTGCTTTCTTTTCTTCTGATTATAAAAGAATGATAGTAGAATCCCAGTAAAATCTGGAAATTAGACTATCAATCACAAGTGCAATTCCTGGAGTTTCAAGTCTTGCAAATGGAATTTCATTGCTTTAATCACTGTAAATCAGTAGCCTTGCTCATTTTGCATACTGGTTGGATGACTGTACTACTTCATGATCTGTGTGTTTGTACTGTATGTATTGTTTTACTTTACTTAAGTTCATTGTTGTTATGTACTGTTTGTTCCTTTCCCAAGGTTACAACTAGACATGGGGCTGGGCTTCATGTGCCTTCCACGGTTATCAGGTGTTGAATCCTTGACTGCATACATAATTTCTGGAAACAGTTCCCTTGTAGCTGTGTACTGCTACCATAGTGCTACATGTGCTGATATGCCCTTTAATGTAGCCACATCCCAAATGACTGGCATCAGGCATTTGGTGGCACCCTTCCTGTTGATCTCTGTTCCTGTGTGGTCCATGGCCCACCCCTACTGTATGTGGGAGGGGTGTTGATGCATGTGTGTGTAGCCCATGTAGACCATGTACCATACTTGCATGTCATGTCCACTGCACCACCTACACTATATCACTTAGGGGGTGTATCTTTGGACTGGGTATGTGGGCACTTGGTGCGTACATCTGCTCCAGAACTCCCACAGGTGCTACATACCCATTTATTTTTGGCATGACATGGACTGCTCGCTGTATACCACAGTGGTGTTCTATCCTGCTGGGTATCAATGCAGCTGTGTTAGTATTGCCATAGATGTTCTGTGGTATACCTGGTTGGCAGCAGTGCCACATCAGGGCAGCAGTGTTGCCAGCACTAGTGTCAGAGCTTACTTCTGCATATTCCAGGATGCACCTTTAGGTCTGTACCCAACATGGCAGATATTGTGGCAATTGTACCAGCAGTAATTATACCGCTGTTCATAGCACTGTCAAATGTTGGGTACAGACATGTAGTCCATAATTGCCTGAAGCATTCCGGTGGTGTGTAGTCCACTATGCCTCCCTTCAGCACTGTTGCATGGCTAGGACAGGTGCAATGCCTGTATCTGCTGGTTCTTGTTCTGGCATCAGGCAACACAGGCCTACATCACCAGCACTGTAGCTGCAGCATGCAGGATTGCCATACAGTGGGGGTGGTGCTTGCACATGCAGCCCACCCTTGGTCACCATCTCACAATGCTGCTACACATGCACTGGGTCTGGGCAGCAGGATGAGCTGCATGGTAACCTGGGTGCTGTGCTGTATGCTAGCCCAGATGAGCAGCATTTAGCATTGTGGCTTTTTCTGTATACTTGCTGTGCTTACATGTTCCTTCTACTGTCCACTGTTAATGACTATGTCTTGCTGTCTGCCTGCCCTCCTGTGTGATGTACACCATATCATATGGTATTTGCATAATGTCTAGCTTGCTGTTATGGCCTTGTCCATATGTTGGGGGTACAGGAGTACAACAGGGTTTTGGCACACAGGTCAGGTCTTCCTAGCTGAACCACAGTGTGTGTGGGGGGGGGGATTGGGGGGTTGTCTGGTGCTGTCTGCACCATATGCTGCACCACAATGTGTGGAGATTCTCCAGAGGTAGCCCTGAAGAGGACCTGAGGCTGCAGATGCACAGCTTGGGCTTGAGGAGGTATGTCAATTTAACAAGTCTGTGTCCTGAACAGATTTGTCAATGAGGCACCCAAGCAGATATTTGTGGCAGACTTGTGGGGAGAACCAGACAAGGGACTGGTAAAGGTAGCAGTGGTGAGTTGAGTAAGGGGCCATCAATGCAGACCTACAAATATTGGGGTCTATGCAAGAAGGGGTATAGGATACGTGCAATAGCATATACCCCACCTGGGTAGCTACACACCCACAGACAGGTGAGTGAATCCCTTACACACCCCTGCAGGGGCCCATGTGAAGGTGCAGAACCCCACAGATGTACAGGGACACAGTCAGCATCAATAAGCTGTACGGGTATATATATGGCCATTGTCAATCAGCCTGGAAGCACTGATTCCACTCCAAGGCAACAGGCATACAGAAATATCAGGCATTCAATGAAGCCAGGCTCACTGAAAATAAGCACAAACTTCAAAACTTTAAGAAAATTTAAAACATTTTATTTAAAATCCAACAGCAGAGACACCTCCTGCCACCACCAGTGTTCCACATAGAATTAGTGCTTTGTCAAGGTGTGAAACAATATAGATTCACATCCCCAATTTTAAACCAATCATTTAAAGAGACACCCTCAAATCTTTATTGGTTATAAATCAAGATGTCACAAGGATGCCCAACAAAGACCTAAACCAAGGGAGGGGGGAGGGGAAGGGAGGAAGGGATATAATAAAAGATGGAAATATAGAACATACAATAAATACAATAAAATAAGTTTTTCATTGGGTCAATTTGTTTAAAGTATTTATTGATATAGCTCTGGACATACTATATATGTTCACTGCATTTTCTATATTGCCATCTTTTATTATAATCCCCTTCTTCTTCCCTCCGCCTCCCCTTTCTGTCCCCCTTCCCCAACCTTCTTACCCATCCCCATGTTTAAGGTCTCTGATGGACATCCCTATGACATCATGATTTATAACCAATGAAAATTTGAGGGTGTCACTTTAAATGATTGGTTTAAAAATGGGGATGTGAATCTGTATTGTTACATGCCTTGCCAAAGCACTAGTTCTGTGTGAAACACTAGTGGCAGGAGCAGGTGTCTCTGCTGTTGGAGTTTAAATAAAATGTTTTAACTTTTCTTCAAGCTTTGAAGTTTCCGCCTATTTTAAATGAGCCTGGCTTCCTTTGAAAGCATGCATATAGTCATGCTGCCCGGGATCACAGGGTACAATAGTGTAACACTGCGCACACAGCACCGGGATGCTGACAGTGGGGGACAGGGCATGCAATGCACACAGGTGGTACTACACTGACACCAGGCATCACACCACTCAACAGTCCTTGATGTTCAGTGACATCCCAGCCCATCTCAAATCCATGTCCTCTTGCCCACATAATGGCTGGGTTCCATGACAGATGAGTGGGGAGTACAAGCACTACCTATAGGCAGCCAGTACTGTCATGGAGGTGGACATCAACAAAACATGCATCGTACACAAATGCCCATATTCTATCGACTATCTGCATGACTAGTGCATTGGGGTCGGTATCCCAATTGATGTTACACCCTGTCCCTGATTCATGGGGCATGGGGTTGGGGAGTATGCCAGAAATATGTGCATATCATGGCAGCAGGGCATCAATGACCACCTGCCTTGTGGCATGGGTGTACTTGCCTCATGTCACCAGGTGCTGCCCTATACCTTCCGACCATAGGGAAGTGAAGTAACCTGCCCTGATAGTGACCCATGTTGTGGGTGCATGTAGGCATGCACTTGCACAGGACTATACCTGATACCACTCTACCTCATTACCCACTCTTGAAAGACATGACATAATGACAACAGGGGCACAGGCCCAACCTCTGGGACCCATCGCACAACCCAGCCCCATTCAACCAGGATGTTACCAGAATAGGGGTTGTACTGTATGAAGCATATGCTGCACTCGACCATGTCTGGAACTGTACTGCATGACATTATACCATGCTACACTTCCCAATGTTCTGTCACAACAACACAGAGGGTCCGAGGAATGGGGGACACATATGTGGCTTCAACACAGACATCTCTGAGCAGTAGGGACTGTTTCAGAATATGCCATGACAGTCACGATGCTATGGGTGCACATGAGTAGCTTGTGAACACAGCAATGTAGATAACGGCGACAACAGAAATGGTGATGGAATACAGGGACTACAAATAGGGTGACTGGGGGTTCCCCCCTTCCTGAGTTGCATGCCTCCTGGAGTTGATATGTTTAGTAAAGGGGGTGTGAGGAGCAAAGCCCGCCACAAGGGAGGGTGCATGGGGAAAAGCTCCCAGAAAATACAGATATCACCATATGTGCAGTTGCCCAATTCCATTTGCCATTATCATGCATTGCCAGTTTATTTTCACAAGAAACCTGTGCATGGGATGGACATGTACAATTATGGCAGGGTCCCCCTCTGTATCTCATGCACCCTAGTGTGCGGCACTTGTGTCTTTGTGAACCATGTGGAGTGCGGGCATGCCCCTGACACACACCCAGCCCACCCCTAGTGTGGAACAGCATGGTCAGCAAGGGGATCCAGTGCGCAACCAGCTGGTGCAATGATAGTGAATGCTGCTGAACACCCGCTGCATGTCATTCACAGGTAGGGTTGTCTATGCACCTCAGATATGTAGGGTGTAGACAATCCCCTTCTTCGTGCTTAGAGCCCATTGTTATAAATTGTGTTTAGTCTGGATGGGTTGGAGAAGGAGCTTTACATGTCAATGGGGGAGCAGCGGTCCAGAAGTGGGAGTAACATACCCTTAGCAATGGCCAGCCTCACTTCAGAGGTCATACTTTTTTTTGTTGGAAGCTGATACCCGATTTCTCATTAATATACATATCAGTGACCACACTAATACATGACTTAATTACACTACTTCTTTAAGCAGTGAGCATTTCCCTAATGTCACATGTCCCTGCTTTTATGGCATTAAGTGACAAACCAAACTTTCCTTGCATAGGAGTTTCCAATAAGAATAAAATAATAATGTGTATTTCCTGATTCTTTCCAAAGCTCAGAGTGCATCGCAATGAAGCAGTACAGTAAAGCCATCAAATAAATAAGACAGAAGATACTGAACATGACTTGAGAAATCAGCCATTGTTGATAAAATATAAACCATATTATAAAGCTTTAAAGCTTGTGCTACTGAAGGATGGACTCAGTTATAAAACAAACTGCATAAAAGTCTTTTACAGAGAAGAAGCATCTTGCAAAGATTAAAAAATCAATACATCATATGTACAGGATTCAGAAACAACTCTGAACATGCTAGACTGTCTTTCAGGTCAGATTTTTCTCTAAATATTTGAAGTTACAGAATTTCTAATAACAATGGCGGAGATGAATGATCAGATATTTCAGTTTCGGGAACTGTCTGGCAGTTAGTAGTAGTATCTTACAATCATCAGACATACATGCTGTTAATCACATATAGTTTCTGGCTCTGCTTGACGGTTGTTTTTCTTTTCATCCTAAATACAGTATCTGACCACTTTCAAGAGGTACCGACAGGCTCTTTACCCATTTTGTTCTCCATCTTCCTAAATGGTCTCCCAAATGTTTACAGTTTTAGTGAGATGAATTTAAACTGTGTGACCCATCTAGCTTGCCTACTGTTATCCTAATAACAATAACCTGAAATGCCTTTTCCTTTTAGGTAGCATCAGCTCTAGTCTTGAAACCATTTATCACTTCCTCTGGTAAGTGTCTGTGGCTCAGCAGGTAGCACACTTACCTCTGAGGCTGGTAGACCAGAAGGCTGTGGGTTCTATCCCCACACCAGGCACTTGGGTTAAATCCCAATACTGACACTGTAGTGTAGCATGAGGGGATGCTGCTCTCCTGAAATGCTGTCTTTTGGATGAGACTTTAAACCAAGTCCCATTTACCAGTTCAGGTGGATGTTAAAGATCTCATGGCACTTCTCGGAAAGAGTAGGGGAATTTTTTATTAAAACCAAAAAGAAATATTACAGAAAAGTCTTACAATTATCACATCAAACATACCACATTTATAACATATTTCAAAAATATCATTCATTATTTCCAAACAGTTTATTACCTCTTTCTTCCCTTGTATATTGATCTTACTAAATATTTTCTCCTATTGCTTTCATGTTTTTCCATAATTTCTTTGCTCTGTTTTCCCCATGTATTGTACATTGATTCTGATATATTTTATCAAGCTCAGTTTGAATCATAAACATTAAATCATTTTGCTGTAATTCCTTATTTTATAGAACCCTTTGCCATCTTATCTGCCATATTCCCCACTTCAATACTACTAGAATTACATATACTGTTCCATAATCAAAGATTTTCCATTCTTTTATTAGTTGTTCATATATAAATATATCATACATCATTTCCTTAAATAAGTTAAGTCCCCAAAACTTCGCTAATTTTTCCCAAAAATTCTTAATAAAAGAGCAGTCAAAAAATAAGTGATACATGCTTTCCTCAGCCATGCCACATAAAACCTCAGAACATATTCTCTCCTCTTTTGATTCATGTTTCTGATTTCCTTTTGTGTTAAGTTTACCACGGCTACACATCCACACCACTTCTTTCATTTTTAATGGGATTCTTTTCTCCAGTCATATTTAGTATTTTTTTCTGTACTTATACCTTCTTCAACATTAAAGACAGGATCTTCATATAATTTTTGTTTGTAATACTTTCTTATACATTTGTTTTCTATCTACTCCTCCATGTAGACTGGTATTTCTTTCTTTCTTTTGTTTAATATTTCCTTTTTTCCCAATATTTGTAAACATATTATTACTCCACTTTTGTGCAAAAGGACTCCATAATTTCTTTTTCCCCTGCAAAGCAGACAATATGTTTGCATAAATAAATATACTTTGAAAGCAAACTATTGAGTGAACCATGTTTAGCCCACCTTCTTTCACTCATCTATATGTATAAGTTCTCTTTACTGGGTTCAACCTTGTACCCCATAACAGTTTATTTATTTAGTTAATTATTTGTACAAGTTGGATTTATAACCTTTGAGTCAGATACTCATTTACAAAGGCACCTCGTTGCAGGGAGGGCAGACAATAAAACATGGTGCAGGTTACAACAGTGGACAACATTACAGGCACAGTAGAAAAAAGAAACATTTAACATAGATACACTTAGGTTACATACTGTTGCAAATTGCATGTTACAATCATGGACATAGTAAGTCCTCAGAAGAGACAGCGGGTTATATCCCTGAATAAACCTTGTAAGGGTGGGAGAGGTGGGTCTGGGGAGAGGGATTGGCTGTCCAGTGGACATTGTCGAGTCAGAATGGGCAAGGTGGGCCCCGCAGTGGAGGGATTGAGGGGGGAGGCCAGGGTTAGTTGCATCTACATCAGCGGACATTAAAGAGATGGTTCCAAAGGTCAGTTTTGAAGGAACCAATTTTAGGCAAGTTTGAAATACAGCTAGGGAGGGAGTTGAACCAGGCGGGGGCTTGGCAGATGAAAGATTTCTGGGCTAGAAAGGTTCTTAGCACGTGGAAGGTGGCCTTAAGAGTGCTATGGGTGGTGACAGATGAGAACGACCACTGTAAGGAGGCGGAGACCCCAGGGGGGAGAGCCCAAGCATAGATTTCTTAGTGAGTAGGCAGGTCTGATAGTGCAGTCGATCTGCAAAGTTGTGCAGGTTGGCGGAAGAATAGAGTAGGAAGGTGTGAGTGTGGCTGGAGGCACCAGTCGGGAGCTTATAGGCCTTATTGATGGAGAGCTGTATTTTGGACATGGAGGTGTTGTCTGCTGCAGCATAGATGGGCAAGCCATAGTCCACAAGGGACAAGACGGAGCAGGTTTTCTTTCTCTATATTTCTTAATAGTGGGTTCAAACAAAGGACATACAAGAGCAGGTTAATGGGCAGCCCTGTCATACCCCATTCTTTATGTAAATTGATATTCCTAAGCACCCGTTGATCATTGGACACACTTGGGCTTCTATGTATAATGTTTTTATTAATTTTACATGTAACCCCTCACCCCTGCCTTTCTAGCAAAATGACAGGTGGCATGCTGTTGAAGCTGACAGCAGTACCTGGTGGGGACTGGGTTCCGGGAGGATGAGGTTACTCGGCATAAGGGGACCTAGGTTTGGCTACTCTGCACAGGGGCACGCAAGTAAATCCGAACACAGGAAACAATAACTGTAATGTCCAGAACCTGGAATGGGATTCTTCAGTGTGGCTTTTATTCACATCCTAGCTGAACAAACAAAGCATAGACGGACACCCATGGGGCTACATTTCCTGGTAATGCAGATTAGAGACAACAGAACACTTTATCACTATTTCCAGCCCTCAGGCTCTAAACCCACCAGGCACACAGCCCAGACTTGCACACAGCTTTGGGTACACAGCCTGACTTGTACACACTTGGGTTTTCCCCATGGACCCGGCTCCCCCGGCGGCCACTTGATCCGTGGTCCATTTGAGGAATGAACCAATTATCCTGTTGTGGCTCCCCAAACCACACTAGAGTCTGCGACTCCTAGAGAGAATTTTCCTTACAATCCCATGTCTGGGTACTTCCCCCATCACTGGCCAAGTGCCTGAGGCAAAGTAGAAATCCACAGAAGTGGACCTGGTCACTAAAGATGGGGGGCCACCCACCTCCAGCTCCCAAAGCCCATACCCAGCCATTTCCCAGGAAACTGAACAATTCCTTTACTGAACTTTCAAATGTAGATTATGGGTAGACGTCTGTCACATCACCTCTACATATTATTTGCATTCCAACAAACTCTGGACTTAAACCTACTTTTACTTTGCTTAGCCCATTACTCTAGGCTTCCCAATATTGTAGTAGTTCAATCCCCACATTGTCATACAAGTCCCAGGGTGAAAAACATAAGCCCTTTTAGCCAGAGCAGACACTCACCCTCGTTGCAGGTGCCCCACAGGCAACTCACAAATCTTATTTTCTCCCAAATAAATACTGGAACACATAGGCAGCTTTTCCTCCACAAGCAGAGCTAGGGGATTGCCCCAGGGATCTGGAGGGAATCCGTCTCATCCCCCTCCCCCAGAAGGAGGGGGCACTGAGACCCGAAACAGCGGTCTCCACAACTTCAGTACTCTTCTGTGTCTCTCTTTAAGGTGGAGACACACACCCTTCTACTTAAAAGTAGCCCTCTGTCAGGGCTGAGGCTTCTCGAGCCTTCACTGAGCTGCTTTAACAACAAGCTCCCAACTTCTCACTCTTCACTCCTTGAAGACAAACTGCAGACTCTGACTTCAAAACTCCCAAAGTTCTAACTAACTCCCTTTGCTGCAGATTTCAATGTGGCTCATGTAGCTGCGAAAGTTCTATTGGTGATGTCATCCCTCAGTCTCAGCTGAGTCTGAGAACAGAGTGAGACAGTGTGAAACCCATTTAACTGGAGTTTACAAGCTGCCTTCCCTGCCTACCACTAGGTCTTACTGGGATTCTAGTAACCCCAGGTAACAAGGGGGTTACACTCACCCTTGACCAGGAAAATGACTGTCCGCAGTCATTATTTACCCGGCCTTAGGCCATCCCACCCTATGTGCTACCTGCGGATGGGGGTGATCAGGCCCCCTCCTACCATGTGCAAGCACAGGCAGGCAACACTAAGGGCCTAGAGGCCTTTAGCTGACATATCAGCCTCTACACTATCCACTTACTATGGACGCCTATTGGCTCTGGCAGAACCATCCAGAGCATAGCCCTGACAGATCAGTACTGCGGTCCCTACTGCAGGTCAGGGCCACAGCATGTCCATCCTCCCTAACCCTCTAGGGAAAACCTATCTGCCTTTAACCTAATACCCCCAAAAACAAAAACAACCCGGGGACCTCCCCGACCTTGGGCAACCTGCAACTACACACCATAAAAATACCACATTACTGCCTCCTCCCTACCCCCACAACCACACCTGTGGAAGGAAAGGGTTAATACAGCAATAACAACAATAACACCACAGTACTTTAAATTTCTACACACTAAAGTACTAGTGAGGAACTCCGATGAGCCCCTCCTCCTCTTTTTGTCTTCTGTCTTCCCAGGAACACCTGTAAGAAAAAGAAAGACAACACACACTCCTAATCTGCATACACAGTCTACGTAAACCCCTACCATCAAAACACTAAAGAACCGAAAAAAGATTTTTTTTAGAAAAAAGGTAGAAAAACAGTATTTACATTAGAACATAATGACATTATTTACAATACACATTTGGGGGGATGGAGTGCCCTAAAAGTCCCAACTAGTGACCACAATGCCCGAAGGCTAGTCCAATAAAGAGTCTCTCCTGGGCCGGAGCCTGGTGAAGCACAGTTCTAACAGGCCAAAGTCCCGAAGGGGAGAGTCTTTGAGGACAGTTCACACATTTTGAAGTCTGTTAGTGTAGGGTATGTACTGCAATGTCATAAAGATAGAAAAGTTCAGACTTACCAGCCACTTGTAGTACAAAATTTTTGGGACCGACCTGCACCTCTGACGAAGACTCTCCCTGGCAGCATTTCTTCCGATACAGCTGGGTGGACATCTTCCAGGAACCACAGGAGGGCACATCTGGGAACATCTGGGATGATGTCATCTCTGGAGATGGAACCTTAGAACAGGAACAAAAAGAAAACAGCTGGTCTGACGTCATCCGATTACCAGGCGATGAACAGGATACAGCTGGGCTGGTGTCCTCTCTGGATCCGAAGTCATCTGGTGGGCCAGTCAATGGATGCTGGAGAGGCCAGTACACTGTAGACTGATGAATGTGAGGTACCTGAGTCCTGGATGTCCATATTGGCAGATCAATAAAGGCACTTCACAGTCTGGTGTGGCAGTATTGACTACCACTGCTCTGCTCTCCATTTTGTAGGCATGGGCACATTTGCTGAGAGGTCCTTGAACTGAGGCCAATAGTACTGGGGGTCAGGAGCTTGAATTATTACCCCATCTGGGTGCACATAATTCACACAGTGGGAGATTCCATGTCCCTCTCCGTCCACTATTCTCACTCTGTCTATAAACAGTGTCCTGCCTCTCTTCCATTGGGTATACTTCTCGTGGAACAGTCTGTTCTTTACATGCTTGTTGGCCCCAGGATGCACACTTTTCATTGCTTCATCCCAGATCCAGGATTTCCTGCAGTTCTCAATATCCTTCCAGACTTTCCGAGGAAAGGTAGGAAAGGTCATACCATAGATCTCATTTGCCTTCCTACGAGCCAGTCTCTCCTCTTTACTTGCTTTTATCAATCTGAGACCGCTGGACTGGCTTGAGGGTGGCCAGTCCTGGTTCTGCCAGCTTCACATCCTTAAAGAAATTAGAAATGGATCCCTGACTTCTTCCTCTTGCGAAGCCAGGGCAGTGGCATCACCACTTTCTTCCATACATTCCTCAGAGGCAAGATCTTGAGGCTGTGTACCCGTTCCTTTTTCACAAGGCCACATAGGTTCCCCCTCATCTTCCTCTTCCCTGAGGATCTGAGCCCAGGAGTGAGCAGTCGTTCTCACTCCTGAGACTATCCACTCATCACTAGGCGTGGAGGTTGACACCTCCCACTCAAAGGCCTCCCACATCTCATCTTTGCCTAAGAGACTTGGGCTAGCCCCCCCCCCAGGGGTCTATCGATGCTTTATCCGAACTTTCTTTCTGGGATCCAGCATCCAAAACTTCAACTTTGGGTTCTGTCTCTAACTCTGTACCCTCTAGCTTTGTGCCACACTCCCCGAGGGGCCTTCCACCACAGGCTACGCCTGGTGCTGTGTGCTGCCAACTGCAGATTCCTGAACCATTGTCCATGTGGGAGTCAAATGAATTTGAGGCACTTTATACAAGCCATATTTTTCTAGGCATCCAGCACAGTGAGGAATCATGAAGACGTCCCTTCCAGCTCTCAAGCATATTTGGCATACATGCACTGGAAAACCAGGAACCGCCACATGAGGAGGTAGTTGCCCTCCATAGCACCACTTTTCAATATTCCTCAGTCTAATTACTGCTGCTGTTACTGCAACCCAGGCATGATCCGGGTAACGAGCTGGTCCTGAGGCCATAACTGCAGAAAAATAAACAAAAGTGCACTGTAACTGAAAGTCCCACTTTATTGAACACACTTTAGTTGCAAAATGGCTCCTCTGCTGCTGTATTTACTTTACTACCCCACCCTGTAATGGCGGCGGCAGCACTCCTGTGCATCAACATTTAGAATCTGGGTCAAGCCACTATGCACCCGATTTACACAAACTACTGATAACTTTTGCTCTGCACAACTTGCTCTGTTCTTGCTTTAAACACATTTGCAGGATTTTCCATGGACTTTTTACATGCTGGAAACATTTATTTTATTCACAGTCCCTTAAAGCTTCAGGTTTCTAGCACAGGATTGCCTGTATTACTAGTGCTGCACATTGGCTACAACCCATAGTCTCTCTCTGGCTGCAAACTTTAAACTGAGGCTAAATTCATTACTATGCACACAGTCAATGGCGTAACAGACTTGCACTTGCTGGCAGGACTTTACACAGTGATTACTTGCAAAGCGACTACACTGCTGCACACACATTTATATGGCATAGGGCTGAAAATCACTATTTGATCAGTTTTAAGGTGGTTACTTACTGTTATCAGTAGCAGTTTGCTGCGATGGGGAAAAAGGCCTGCAGCCAGTTCTTGGAGGCCTCAGAACAGAAACGGGTGGACAGTCCTACCGATATTCTTTTTAACCACCACTTTTGCAATTTCAAAGATCGGTTAGCGGATTGAGCCTGATTTTAAACTAGGTAGTCTATTTTTAACAAGTTTACAGCGATTTTAGCACTCCACGACACTCCTCCACTGCCAGTACACGCACTCCACTCACACTCCCTCTCGAATGCTGGGGCAGTCTCTGTAGAGCTGGCTGAGGGGCGGGACTGATTGCAGCCTGACCAACCACATGACGCCATGCAAATGAGCCTCTTCTTCCTCGCGAGGGCTCCTCTCCTCACGGCGATCATCGAGCAGGCAAATTTAAACTGTAGAATGAAACTTTTTTTCTTCGCCAACTGACTCCATGGTGGGAGCCCATTTCAGCCATTTAACATAGCCATTTACACTGCAGTCTCTCAGTCAATTCAAAAAGCATTTCCAATGTCCAGGGCACAATTTTCCTGTTGCTACCCCTAGTCTTCCACACTTTTCTTTACCACAATTCATTTTAAAGCATTTCCAACATCCAGGGCACAATTTTCCTGTTGCTACCCCTTGTCTTCCACACTTTTCTTTACAACAGTTCATTTTAAAAGCAGGCAAAATGCTATAAACAATTTGATGCAGGACAAGGCCAGACTCTTTGGTTTTACTGCTCCTTGGTAAACAGTAGGCAATTTTAAACAGCAGCACAAGATCCACAGCACACAGCAACACACTAGGGAAATTGCTTCAGCTTTTTCGGCTACCCACTGCCAGATAGCCAAAACGCTATCCCCCTTGCCCGAGCACCTTCCTTCCCAGAACAAAATCCAAAGCGGTGCCTCCATTTTTGTAACCCCTCACCCCTGCCTTTCTAGCAAAATGACAGGTGGCATGCTGTGGAAGCTGACAGCAGTAACTGGTGGGGACTGGGTTCTGGGAGGATGAGGTTACTCGGCACAAGGGGACCTAGGTTTGGCTACTCTGTACGGGGCACCCAAGTAAATCCGAACACAGGAAGCAATAACTGTAATGTCCAGAACCTGGAATGGGATTCTTCAGTGTGGCTTTTATTCACATTCTAGCTGAACAAACAAAGCATAGACGGATACCCATGGGGCTGCATTTTCTGGTAATGCAGATTAGAGACAACAGAACACTTTATCACTATTTCCAGCCCTCAGACTCTAATCCCACCAGGCACACAGCCCAGACTTGCATGCAGCTTTGGGTTCACAGCCCGACTTGTACACACTTGGGTTTTTTCCCATGGGCCCGGCTCCCCCGCCGGCCACTTGATCCGCGGTCCATTTGAGGAATGAACCAATTATCCTGTTGTGGCTCCCCAAACCACACTAGAGTCTGTGACTCCTAGAGAGAATTTTCCTTACAATCCCATGTCTGGGTACTTCCCCCATCACTGGCCAAGTGCCTGAGGCAAAGTAGAAATCCACAGAGGTGGACCTGGTCACTAAAGATGGGGGGCCACCCACCTCCAGCTCCCAAAGCCCATACCCGGCCATTTCCCTGGAAACTGAACAATTCCTTTACTGAACTTTCAAATGTAGATTATGGGTAGACGTCTGTCACATCACTTCTACATATTATTTGCATTCCAACAAACTCTGAACTTGAACCTACTTTAACCTTGCTTAGCCCATTACTCTAGGCTTCCCAATATTGTAGTAGTTCAATCCCCACATTGTTATACAAGTCCCAGGGTGAAAAATATAAGCCCTTTTAGCCAGAGCAGACACTCACCCTCACGTTGCAGGTGCCTCACAGGCGACTCACAAATCTTATTTTCTCCCAAATAAATACTGGAACACATAGGCAGCTTTTCCTCCACAAGCAGAGCTAGGGGATTGCCCCAGGAATCTGCAGAGAATCCTTCTCATCCCCCCCAAGAAGGAGGGGGCACTGAGACCCGAAACAGCTGTTTCCACCACTTCAGTACTTTTCTGTGTCTCTCTTTAAGGTGGAGACACACACCCTTCTACTTAAAAGTAGCCCTCTGTCAGGGCTGAGGCTCCTCGAGCCTTCACTGAGTGGCTTTAACAGCAAGCTCCCAACTTCTCACTCTTCACACCTTGAAGACAAACTGCAGACTCTGACTTCAAAACTCCCAACGTTCTATCTAACTCCCTTTGCTGCAGATTTCAATGTGGCTCATGCAGCTGCGAAAGTTCTATTGGTGATGTCATCCCTCAGTCTCAGCTGAGACTGAGAACAGAGTGAGACAGTGTGAAACCCATTTAACTAGAATTTCACAAGCTGCCTTCCCTGCCTACCACTAGGTCTTACTGGGATTCTAGTAACCCCAGGTAACAAGGGGGTTGCATACATTTTTACTGGTATCTTGTAATTTTTTTGTACATCCCACAAATATTCATGTTTTATGGCATCAAATGCCGTTTCTTGATCTAAAGTATACAAAAGACCTTTTAATCTTCCTTCTTTTGCTTTATGTATTATTTCTCTTATATACAGTATACTGTATATATCAGGTTTTGTCTGATATCTCTCCCAGGTACTGCACAAGTTTACATATGTAAGAGTAATTGCTCTGCAAAGGAACTTATTCTTCTATTTATTGTTTTGGCTATTATTTTGTAGTCTGATGTCAAAAGACTTATTGGCCTCCAATTTTTGCATGTCTGCTTTGTCCCCTTTTTATGTAAGAAAATCATAACTACTAATTTTGGACTATCAGTCATAATCCCTCTTTGAACTGTTTCATTAAAAACTTTAGTCAGCAAATTTGTCATATCCTCTTCATACTTTTTATAAAAAGCATTAGGAATTCCATCAATAACAGGTGCTATATTGATTGTTAAGGACTGTATTGCTTCTTTCACTTCACTAGGTTTTATTTCTTCATTCAAAGCCCTGGCTTGTATTTCCCCTATTTGAGGTAATCTAGCTTTTTCTAAGAAATCTGTTCTTCTTTCCCCTTTTTGTTTCTGACATTTATCTCTTATATGTAACTGTGCAATTTGTTTTATCTGATTAATATTCATTTGCATACTTCCTCCACTATCTATTAAACCATACATAACTTTATTTTTAACTCTTTCTGTGCTACTCTCAAAAGGATTTGTCTGCAATTTCGTACCTTGAGGCCCACTCTTTTGAGCCATTATTAACAATTTAACTCTATTTTATTGAAAAACATTCATTTGTGCTTTAATTTCTGCTATCATTTCTGATTCATCTATTTTATTTTGAACTTGTGATGTATATTGAAAACCTAATATTCTTCAGGTGAAGCTACCTCTGGCTGGAAGCTGCAACACTGGACTTAGGATTTGCAAGAAATCGAGTTGTGCTCACAACAGAGGGAGGTGAACCTTACAATTTATAATTGTCTTTGGTTTGTAGCAGATTCCTTAGGAAAGTTAATATTCTTCAGGTGAAGGATACTTCTAACTGAAAGGTGAAATAAGGAACTTAGAATTATCGGAAAAGGCAGCCTTTCAATCAACAGAGGGAGGTGGACCTTGTTTTGCTTTTGTTACAATTGTTAAGAGTTTCAGTGCAGGAAGAGTTTAAACCCACAGGGACTGAATATTGTTTACTGTGTCTGTCCTTGTGCACAGCTGACGTGATTGGAGTTAGTGATTGACTGTTTGCATTGCAATATTTGTAATACTGTGAGTTATTCACTAGGCTAAGAATTTGTCATAAGTCCTGAATTGAGTGTAGTTTACAGGCTGTGTATTTGACCCAGACAGTGCACCAGGGGGTGGAAACTGTTTTCTTTTTGTTTATCTCTGTGTGCCTTAAAAGACCAGGCCAGACTGTGTCAGGAAGTGCTTACATCACAGCTACTTATCAGCCAATAGCTTTGGAAGAGTCTTACAGACCTGATAACAACCGTACTATAAGCAAGTGGATTTTTAGCAGGCTCATCAGAAAACCTAATATTCTTCAGGGGAAGCTACCTCTGGCTGGAAGCTGAAACACTGGACTTAGGATTTGCAAGAAAGTGAGTTGTGCTCACAACAGAGGGAGGTGAACCTTACAATTTACAGTTGTCTTTGGTTTGTAGCAGATTCCTTAGGAAAGTTAATATTCTTCAGGTGGAGGATACTTCTAACTGAAAGGTGAAATAAGGAACTTAGAATTATCAGAAAAGGCAGTCTTTCAATCAACAGAGGGAGGTGGACCTTGCTTTTCTTTTGTTACAATTGTTAAGATTTTCAGTGCAGGAAGAGTTTAAACCCCCAGGAACTGAATACTGTTTACTGTGTCTGTCCTTGTGCACAGCTGATGTGTTTTGGGGCTGACTGTTTTTAGAGCACAAGTCACCAGGCTGTTTTGGGGCTGGGGAGGTTTACCTGTGTCTGACTTGGATGTTTGGATTTTTCTCTGTTTGATTAGCGGGTATTTTCTCTGTCAAATTGTTGTGTAGGGCATCTTGTTGACAGGAAGGCACTCATTGCAGTGGTTGGTCAGAGCTTTTAGCTGATTGTTTCATGAGGGCACAGTTTAGGCCCAAACCCTTCCTACCCCTCGCTCCACCCACCCCTGGAAATAGTTCCTTTATACATGGGGTTCTGACATCATTTCCTCAAGAGGGCAAGGTGCATATCACTGTCATATCCTCTTTAGCACACTGCATTGTGACAATATAAGAATACACATTATATAATATATATATTTCTATATAACAAGCCAATCACACACACACACATGTGTATGCACACATGCAAAACAAAACAAAACAAAAAATAAACAAGAAGGTAAACAGACATGTGGGGAGTAGTGTAATGTAATGGCTGTGGGGCGGCAGTCTTCCAGGAGTCTTTCTGGAGGCTGAGATACTGCTCTGTTTGCAGACAACTCTCTGCCCTGAGGGCAGAAGTTGCCCATCTTCAGGCAACACTGCACAGTAGTAAGGGAACCTCCCCCATCCAGGGAGCACTAGAGCCACCACCACTACCTCAGAGGTTGCCGAAGAAAGCACAGCAGTTGGACCACAGTGGGCTCAGGGAGGGTAAGGGTGGTGGAACAGAGGCACACCCAGTCAGTTGTTCCACTCCACAATCCTTACACCATTCTGGGGGAGCATAGTTCCCCTATGGATGCACCCGCAGAAGAGACTAAGGAGGTTGCAGACAACTGTCACAAGGGAGGCCCTCAGGAAGGAGGCAGAGGACACCGCAGGGAAAAGAAGCAGCTCCTGGTGGGGGACTCAATTATTAGGAGGTTAGAACTGGGGGGAGCAGGGAAAACTGAAGTAAGATGCCTGCCTGGTGCCATGGCTTGGAAGGACAGGAAGCACATCCTTAGGATCAATGGGAACAGTTGATTAGGAGTCTGAGCTGGATGTCATTGTCCACCTAGGGACAAATGACTTGGCTCATCATGAGATTAGAGCAGTGCAGAAGGGCTTTTGTAGAGTTGGGGAGGGGCCTAAGACAAGTAGCACACACAGAATCCTTCTCAGAGGTGCTGCCTGTCAGTGGCATGGGTGAGGAGAGGGTACTTTGCACCATGCAGTTTAACAAATGGTTGAAATAATGGTGTGGAGCACAGGGGTTTGGCTTCACTGGGGACTGGTGTTCCACCTGGAGGGACACCAGCCAATACTGGCAGGACAGTCTGCATCTGTCCAGGAAGGGAACAAGTCTTTTGGGCAATCAGCTTAAATGCTTCATTGGCAAGCTTTTAAACTAGTCAAGGGGGGAGGCACTGATAAGCAGCAGTAAAATCCTGCCTCCACCTACAAAACAGGGTACTAAATGAGAAAAAGACCAAGGTAGAAAGGTCAGTGGGGGATGCTGCTACAGAAGGTAAAGCCATCAAAAAATGGAGAGCAATGAGTACCAGTGCCCGTAGTCTGGGTAACAAGCTTCCTGAATTAGTGGCCTTGATGGAGGAGGAACATCTGGATATCGTGGCAGTCATAGAAACATGGTACACACAGAACCATGACTGGGATGTAAACATACCAGGATAAACTATCTACAAGAGGGACAGGGAGGGTAAAAGAGGAGGAGGAGTAGCTCTCTACATAAGGGAAGGAATCAAAGCAACAGAACAAAAGGGTAAACAGGGAGGAGAAGAAGTGATGTGGATCAATTTGGAGACAGGCAATGGCACCACAATCTGCACAGGGATTATATACAGACCCCCCTCTCATGGGGAGGAAATGGACAAGGAAATGATAGAAAGTATACTTAGAATGGCAGAAAAAGGGGAGATATTGCTGATGGGTGATCTGAATATGCCAGATGTTAACTGGAGTGCAGTTGCAGCAGCCACTTCTAAGAGTGGGGTTGTTCTAGATGCCCTACAGGGGGCATGCCTTAGAAAACTAGCATTGGAACCCACTCGAGAGGGAGCAATCTTAGACCTGGTTCTCTCAAATGGAAATGGAGAGAGGATCACAGATGTAGAAGTGGGTAGCCATCTGGGAACTAGCGACCATCGAACAGTATGGTTCACAATAAACACAGCAATAGAGTCAAGCCATACAAAGGCAAAAGTATTGGACTTCAGAAGGGCTGACTTTGCCAAAATGGGTGGGTGCCTAAGGAATGCACTAGCAAATGGGCATGAAGGAGGGGTGGAAGAACAATGGGGAATAATAAAAACTGCCATCGCAGAGGTGAAGCAAATAAACAAAATGAAACGATGTAAGAAACCACTATGGTTCTCAAAGGAGGTGGCAGTGAAGGTTCAAGAGAAAAAGAAAGCATTCAGAAAGTACAAGGAATCACAGAAGGAGCAGGACAGAGAATTGTATCAGTTAAAGCAAAAGAAAGCTGAGAAGGCAGTCAGAACAGCAAAGGCCCGAATGGAGTAAAAGATAGCCAACTCAGTTAAGAAGGGGGATAAAACCTTTTTTAGGTATGTCAGGGAGTGAAGGAAGACCAAGGGATGGATAGTGGGGCTTAATGAAGGGGAGGGGGTGGGCAGAGGGCGATGGTGAAAAGGCAGAGATACTAAACAAATATTTTTGCTCAGTATTTACAAATGAAGAGGGGGAGGTACCTCAAACAAACAATAGAAACACTCTGGATACAGAAGTTGATACCAGCCCATTTACAGAAGAAAGAGTTCTGAAAGATCTCTTAAAACTGAAGGTGGACAAAGCAAAGGGGCCTGATGGGATTCATCCCAGAATTCTAAAAGAACTAAGGGTAAAACTAGTGACACCACTGACTACCCTCTATAACAAATCATGGGAGGATGGGGTGGTGCCCAAGGACTGGAGGAGGGCAGATGTGATTCCCCTTCACAAAAGTGGGAGCAGGGCAGAAGCAGGAAACTACAGACCTGTTAGTTTAACCTTGGGGATAGGGAAAATGATGGAATCACTTCTGAAGGAAAGAATTGTCAAGTACCTAGAGGCCAGGGGGGCACAGGACCCAAGGCAGCATGGATTCACAGCAGGAAGGTCAAGCCAGATGAATCTAATAGATTTTTTTTACTGGGTGACCAAAGTAGTAGATCAGGGAGGGGCTGTGGACATGGCCTACCTAAGCTTTAGCAAGGCATTTGACACAGTCCCACACAAAAGATTAATATACAAATTAGCCAGCCTAGGAGTGGGTCCCAAGATGATAGTCTGGGTAAAGAATTGGCTGGAGAATAGGACACAGAGGGTAATAGTAAATGGAGTCCACTCTGAAGAAAGAGGGGTTACTAGTGGGGTACCGCGGGGTTCAGTATTAGGACTAGTCCTCTTCAATGTCTTTATAAGCGACATTGCAGAGGGACTAGAAGAAAAAGTATGTCTCTTTGCAGATGACACAAAGATCTGAAACAGAGTTGATGCACAAGGTGGGGTGGAAAGGATGAGAAGGGACTTGGCAAGGTTAGAAGAATGGTCAAATGTATGGCAGCTTAGATTCAATGCTAAGAAGTGCAAGGTAATGCACCTGGGAAACAAAAACCCAGGGGAAGAGTACAAAATGGGGGGTGAGATACTAATAACAACAAAAATGGAAAGGTAGTCATATCAGATGACTTAAAGGTGGTCAAGCAATGTGAGATGGCAGTAAGCAGGGCTGGGGGGATACTGGGATGCATAGGGAGAGGCATCACAAGTAGAAAACAGGAAGTTGTTATCCCTCTGTACAGACAGCTGGTGAGACCTCATCTGGAGCACTGCATGCAGTTCTGGAGACCCAATCTCCACAAGGACATAGACAGGATAGAAGCTGTCCAGAGGAGGGCAACTAAAATGGTGCAGGGTCTGCACCGGAAGACATATGAAGAGAGACTAAAGGAGCTTAATATGTATAGCCTCAAGGAAAGGAGGGAGAGGGGGGACATGATAGAAACTTTCAACTACCTCAAGGGAATCAGTGAAGTCCAAGAGGGTAGCATCTTTCAAAAAAAGAGGTGTGCAAGAACAAGGGGGCACAATTTGAAGATAGAGGGGGGCAACTCAGAGGTAAAGTAAGGAAGTATTTTTTCACAGAGAGGGTTGTGGATGCATGGAATGGCCTTCCGGAGGAGGTTGTGGGGTCAAAAACAGTGGTTGAATTCAAGCATGCATGGGATAGTCATAAAGCAATTCTAGGGGGAGGGGGTAGAAAGAAGTAGGCTGCTGGTTAACTAGGATCTGCAGCTTATCCATTAGGTAGGGAAATGGGTAGACTGGGTGGGCCAAGTGGTCCTTATCTGCCGTCAAATTCTATGTTTCTATGTTTCTATATAGTTTGTACAACCTTGCTCTTAGCCCCAAATATTTTTTGTAATTAGTCATCTCACGTTTCTGTGATATTTCTGACTTCAGATTTTTTCCTTTTTAGAATCTTCCCACCATTCAGCTACATTATTGTATAAATTCTGAACTGATTTCCTAGCTCTTAATAGATCTTCCATTTTTTCCTCACACTCTTTTTCTTGTAACCTCTCTACATTCATTCTCCAATAACCCTTTTCAAATTTAAACTGATTACCCATATCTAATACCATTCTAACTAAGTGATCTGAAGTTTCCATTGGAATTATTTTTATTTCTTCAACCTTTGTCTCTGTCTTTACCAACTAAAAATCTATCTAGATGAGACTTTTCCTTTGAAATACATATTTTCTGGCTTTTTCTTTGTTATGTTATAAGCATCTATCACATTCATTTTCCTTAAAATAGTATTTAAACATCGTATATTGCAGTAAACTTTATTTGTTCTTCTCACCCAGTCTTCTTTACTTAAACCGCAATTAAAGTCACCACCCCACAAAATTATTTTAGGTGTGTGTATGTAAGGTTCTGTTAGAGTCATTATTTTCTTCTTATCCAATTTAGTTTGTGGGTTATATATATATATTTTTTTTATTTCTCTCACTGCCCTATTCCTAATGTACAGGTCTACTATGAACACTCTTCCTGGTACTAAATCTATTATTTTGTTTACTTTTACCTCCTGTATTCCAAAAGCTATCCCTACTCTCATACACCACTCTTTCTCTGTGGACCACAATGAAGGCCCCCATCTCCAATCCTTTTGGGCCTGCTTTAACTCTTCTATGGTATATAAATGAGTATCTTGGAATATTATTATTTCATTTTCCAAGTCACTTAAAATTGAGAAAGTAACTGATCTTTTATGTTTATTTTTTATACTGTTCACATTAATTGTTAAACATGCTAATGTTTCCATTTAAAGTTCTCGATAAAAAATTATTTTCCCTTTTCTCCTTCAACCATCCATTGCTTTTTTTCCGCCTTTTTGAGGCCTGCTTATCCATAGTGTCCACATCTGTTATTTCTTCTGCTTCTGAAAAATCCACAAGATTGTGAAATCGGTTTCCACTTTTCCCTTTTGTTTGTTTTCTTTCATATTTTCTTTATTTATTTCTTTATTTAATGCTCCTGATTCTTTTTCTATTTTTAGGGTGTGAGATTCCTCCTTATTCCTTGCTTCATATACCACCTTGCCATCTTAGCCTTTTATCTTTTGTGTTTTACCCAGATAAACGTCTTGGTCAGCTGTTTCCCCCAGGTCTGGACTATTATGAGAAGCCCAGGGACAATGTTGAAAAAAATGTCCTTCCTCCTCACACAGACTACATTTGATTTTATTCTTGCAGTCTACTCCTAGGTGCCCAATTAATCCACATAATCCACATATATTTGCTCACATGAGCTGCTTAAATGACTTTTGTCTCTGCACCTATAGCAGGCCCTGGGCTGGCCTGTGTAGAATACTACCCCCCTGTCTCTCCCTAAAAAGAAACAATTTTCCAAGTGCTGAATTTCACCATTTAGTGATTTTAATGTCACTTTGTATTTCCAACCCCCCAAACATAGGCACTATTCATCTAATATGGGATCTGGAGGACCATGCACTATACATCTTTGTTTTAACCAAAAGGATATATCAGCCACTTTTATTCCTTCATTTCTGAATAACACTGCCACAATTTTGAAAGCAGGTTTAGTCAAATGTATTGCTATAAATTGGTTCCATTGTGGTGTGGTCTTTAATTGATAAAATAGTTTCCAGAATCTGTCCAACTCCCCCCCCCCCTCGGAGTTTTAAAACTAATATCATATTCTCCACTTCCAGGAACATGTATGAGTGTATAAATTTCATTGGCATAGAATTGCATGTCTTCTTTTAATAAGTTTCTCCCTATGTGCAATCGGTCTGAGGCATCTGCAGCTGCCCCCCTAAATTTAAGGCAGACTGCATTCTTCCTTTTGGCTTGTTTTATTTGTTCTTCTGAAACTAAATTCTCTTTTGTGTTTCCTTCCCATGCTTTTTGTTTTTCTTTCTCCTCTTTTTCCCCTTGTTCTTTATCCTCCTGAATTGTGTTTAATTCTGTTTCCATAGAATTCCCTTCATCTCCCATTTGCTCTAATTCTTTTGTTTCATCAGCATTTTCTGTTTCAGCATTTATGTCCTCTTTTATTTCTACATTTTGTATATTTTCATTTTCAGTAGCTGTTGAACAGCAGGACCTATTTGGGTCCCATCCATTTCCATCAGTGGTTCTTTTCCATCTAACATCTATCAATGCTTTTGTAACCTAATCTGGGGTATCTTTGTAATTTCCAAACTTTTCTTCCTCTATTTCTTCCTTTTTTTCCACTTCAAGGGGGCCCCCTGCTTTTTCCTCCAATTAATCCATGTTTCTTTGTTTGGTATTAATTTTACTTTTCTTTTTAACACTTGTGACTTTTTGTGGCCATTCCCTTCAGAGCTTTTTCACTAGGGTTTTCTGTTTCAGTAGGAGTGACCTGCTCCATCACTGCCACATCAGCACTTTTCAATTGTTTTTGACAGGCCTCAGGCTTGTCACATTCCTCTTTGCCTATTTCAGTTTCTTTCAGTAACAATTCTTTCCTCTGCTTAATCTCTTCTTCTTCTTCTTCTTTTTCCAATGCTTTTAGTTAAACAGTTTTTGACTTACTGTGCTCCGTGGAGTTTTATTCTTCATCCGTATGTTTTTTCATTGCTTTTTTTCCCATTCCATTTTCTTTCTCAAGCTGCAGTTTCTGCACACCACATTTACTCCTTCCTTTTACAGACATGACTTTTTCCTTAGCTTCAATCGCATCTGTCTCCCTTGGTATCAAGGCAGGGGTGAAGATCTGTTCCCCTGCCTCCTACACATGTGAAGAGAATGGAGGCCTTGAAATTGGGCCTTCTCCTTGCAGCACAACCTGCTCCCCTGACATCTCAGCACTTCCTCCTCCTCCTGTGACTGGCTGCAAACTGGGTCCCTCCATCCTGTCCACAGGAAGTGATAGCACCCCTGCAGGCACAGTAGGGGAATTTCCCCAGTGCCCTGGCCAAATTTCCCCCATTCACTAAAAATACCACCAACTGCTTAATCTGGTTCAAGGTCAGATGGCATTCATCTGAATCCCCCTCCCCAGGTCATGCCTGAAAATAGGCAGAATTTATCTAGTGCACTAACCCGGTCAACAAAAACTAACTAACTAACTAAATAAATAAATAATCTATTCCCCAACCTGGTTACTATCTGGGTGAAAAAGGATTCTGACCATTCCTCCTGAGCACCCCATTCCATCACTGCTTGAACTCATTGGTTCTGCTATCTCTAATTCTGCTAAACTGTCTGTTCTGGTCTAGTTTTGTAAACTCGTTCATGATTTTAATACCTCAGTCATAGCTCTCTTCAGTCTCATTTTCTGTAGGGAGAAAAACACAGGTGCCCATTCCTTTCTCTTTATAGCATGTTTTCTAGCCCTATGATGTACTTTTTTCAGCTGTTATATGCCCTTTCTGAAACACAGTCATGTGAGTTGCACAGAGTACTCTAAATGACTAGAACGGCACACCGTACTCCACATGGGGTCTAATCAGCATTTTGTACAAGGAAATTATCACCTCCTATTGTCTACTATTTATCCTCCGTAAATGGAACTCAACATTCTGTTGGTCTTGCTGACTGCTGCTGAGCAGTGTTCAGCGATGGTTCTCTAATAACTGCCAAGTACCTATCTTATTTTACTACATGCAGTACTGTCAAATTGAATTTGCAACCCCATTATTTGTTGCTGTCCACTAGGTGTGTTGCTCTGCATTTCTCCACACTGAACTCCATCTGCCATCTGTGTGACCAACAGAATACTGTAATTAATCAAGCTCCTGCTGCAGTTTCATGCACTCTTTCTCAATATTGACTACTCTTGCTAGATTTTTACTGTCTGCAAATGTAATTAAATGTTACTTGTCCTGAATTTTGCAGTAGATTATTAACAAACTTGATATACAGAAGCAGTCTTAGAGGTGTCCTCTCTGAAACCACAATAGTCGTGCCTTCCAGTAGAGCACCCCCCCCGATGCTAACCCAGTTTCTGATACATATCAAGAGTTAGTAGTTTTTTTTTTTTTTTACCAGGAGAGACACACTAAATTAAGCTTGTTTTACAGGTGTGACCTGGGAGCAAAAGGAAGTTAAGTGACTTGCTCAGGGTCACACAGTATGCAAGTGGTGACTGTGGGATTCAAACTGAGGTCTCCAGGTTTGCAGCTCAGAGCTTTAAACCACTGTGCTATAGTGCCTCTAAACCAAGTAAGTACGTCATTTTATTTATAGAGCACCCTATCCTTGAGGCTCAGGGTGCTTTACAATACACAGACAGTAAACAATAAGTTAAAATACATCCATCTATCCTTCTGGTTACCTCATTAAAAAACATAAATAAATTATGTTTGCTAAGACACTCCCATAAAATGTATTTGCTATTGGTTAATACTTTGTACTTAGCTAAGTGTATCACCAAGACATCCTAAATAATGATCTCTATTATGCCACCTACTCCTGACCTTATATTAACTGGACTAGAGTTCTAAGGATCTCTGCTACTTACTTTATTGAAAAAGTTGATCATATGTGCTGTCCCTCAATCCACTGGCACTTGCCCTGGTCCCAGGAAATTTTGTAAAAAAAAAAACCTTTGCCAGTGGCTGTATGAAACACTCTGTATATTCCTTTAGTATTCCTAAGAGTATGATGTCAGAGACAGGTGTCTTCCATTTGCTACCTTATGGAAATATTTTGCCCCTACCTCTGCTGTAATTTCCATCTATAGTAATTACATTTTTGGGCCTCCCCTGTTGAAACTGATCCTCCACTACTGGATTTTGCCCCCAGGTTCCTAAGTGAAGACTCAAGTAATGTAGGTCCTAATCTATTTGTTTCCTGTATAAAAAAAAAGTTTTATCAATCAATCAATCAATATAGATGTTAAACACCTTTGCAATATATTTCTCCCCAGTTAACAAGCTATTGCCATTCCATGACATTAGGGTACCTACAGTACTCTCTCCTTTTCCACCATGTTATCTTTTCACATATGGTTAGCTAAAATAAGTTTTACCATTCCTTCCTACAGTACACCCCTTGTATGTCTATACTCATTTTCTTTTTGTCTTTCTAATAATCCTCTTACATGCATTCCGTCAGACCTTATACTCTGCCCTGGTGTTGTGTAAATGTTTCTTCCACTTTGATTTAAATGCTTTCCTTTTGCTCTTAAGTGTAAACTGTCCGTCTCCCCTTTCATATTCACAGGTAGTTGAATAGCACTGCTCTTTTCCAGTGAGCCTAATATCCAAGTACTCGAGACCAACATTCAACAGGACTTTGATAAACACCAACACCAGTTTCTCTAAAGGGTGAGTATATATCAAAGTGGGGGTTGGTCAAACTGAATACTGACAATTTCAACTTTTCAAGCGGATGTTGAAGTTTTGAGGCACTGTGCCACTTCAGTTACTATAACTGTATTAAGTACTCTAGCCCTACACAGGTAGCCAGGACAAGTTGTACGCAGGAAATTTAGCTCTGCAAACAGGGTGAACTTATTCAGAAAATGCTATTGCTGCATATAGGGAAATCAAAACCAAGTCAAATCTTGTGGCACTTCATGTTGCTGTGGCACATCTTCAGAGGGGGTTAGGGCCTGGCCTAACAGGCTTATCTTATGTGAACATTCATTTTAAGGCACCATATCTCTTTCAACTTTATCTTACATTGTTACAACAGTACACAACTGTGACATTTATAATAAATTCCATATGTGATAATACAATCAATACAGACCCATTGAAATCCACCTTTTCAATACTAAAACCTTGATCCTTAGTGCTACTTGGATGAATGTAAGCATCCAGAATCAATGGCTATATTGCCATATCTCTGTTAAAGGAAAACTTTGAATATATCCCACACCTCCCCTGCTGCATCCCAAGGCCCTGGTTTGCATTTTCACCTTAAATTAAAAATGTTAAAAATTACTCCTGATGTAGTTTTTATGTTTATTAATTTAGTCCATGGCTTCTAATTTAAAAGATTGTCAACAACCATCTCATGGCTGCCACAGACATTCCATGCTCACTGTATGCTAATGCACCCTTCTGACTCTGCCATTGGTCAGCATGGTATATTAGCATAAAGTAAGTGAGGGATGCATGCGGCAGCCACAAGTTGGCTATGGACATTCCTTTAAACTGGAAGCCACAGATGAAAATAATAAACTTACAAACTACATCAGGAGGTATTTTTAATATTTTTAACATTTTTATTTTATGTTAAAAATGCAAATTCAGGCCTTGGCATGCTGCAGGGGAGGTTTGGGAAATATCCACTGTTTTCCTTTAAAGGGTCACTGACAACTTTGGTCTGTTTAATTTTTGAGGGAGCTCTTTTTTATACAATATCTGGCACATTGTTGATTCAGAAATATTTGTGTGTGATTATTTTTTTTTAAATGAAGCTTAGTTTTTTTTGTTTGTCATAAAAATACATTGGAATTCTTAGCAGTGTTACCACATTGCTTTGTGGCTACTGTTTATGTTTCTAGTCACTGAATGTGTACCTACTGACAGAGACTGGTGTACATGTTCATTTCTGGCAATGCTCCATGTGTCGTTATGTGCACTTGCTGGTATTTCATACTGACAGGCTGCCCCTGAGCCTCAATCTGTTTATGCCACAGTCTCTCTCACTCTGAACCAGGAGATGCATCCATCTCCCTCAACATCCTTCTCCGTGCTGCATTCTGCCTAAACTGACTTTCTCCCACAAAAAGAAATTACAGTGAGAATACAGCAGCAGCACACCCTGACTCAGACACCATGATTACTCAGAGCCAGTGGTCTAACTCCTTTTCCGCAATCCTCACACCTTATTTGCTGCAGGCTGTCACTCTGGCTATCATCATAGGGGATCTGGCCATGGGAGAGGAGGAGGGTAGAAAAAAAGAAAGGGAAGTACCTGTCTAACACAGGACAGGCTGACATAAGCAGTGCGGCACCATGCATTGCGGGAGGGAAGTTGGATGCTCACAGACACTTTCACTAATGGCTATCTCTCTGTCACATTGTGCCTCTGTCTCACACCACTGGCTGTCCCTGCTCGCTCAGAGTGGGGTGGGAGACAAGATAAAAACCATTGCTGAATGACAAACTTGCTTTTCTCAACATATGCACAACCTGTCATCACATAATACAAGGAGAGATGCAACTTTCATTTCTTATCCACCAGGCACAAGTACCTCAATGCTCCCTCCTCACCAACCCACTCTCTTTCTCTGTCCCTCTCTATAGATGACAGCATGTTGGCAGGGGACTTCACCACTATTTGTCACTGTCTCTCTGCTGTCCTGTAGTATCAACACATCAGCAAAATGACTGACAAACAGTACAACACAGAATCTGTCACAAGGTCATAACAACATGCCATGCTTTTCATGCCCTGTGCGCTGCCCGCTGCACCACATCAATCTCTCTGTCTTCCTCTGCCTGTCACCATGCTGACTGACATTGTCTTATTGGGGGGAGAGGAATTACACTCACATTCAGAGTTGACGGTGCAGACATACAAGCGACCCTGTCAAGCTTCCTGGAAGCAGCAACCACTCACACTCTGTTTCATCTGTTCCCTGTCAAACTCTAATTTGTTTTCTCTCTCCCTATGTATAGCTACCACTGGAAATGCCACAAAGGGAGTGGGAAATTGGAAAAATACAGACCTGAAGCTTTGATAGGTTAGTCCTTTGCCTGACAGTTTCCAACTGAAAACACTAGCAAAAGATACAGCATTAACATCGAAGTCCCAATCACTTAGGAGCGAGTTGAACAGGCTGCCGAGCCAACACAGTTCAGATTGGGCTTCAAAGAACAAGTCCCAGGGGCAGTTTTCTCTGAGACTGTATGACATGCGAAGTAAGTACATTAGCTGACAGCATCGTCTGTAATGATATTTTCTTTACAAAAAGAAAACACATCAATTATTCAATATAAAACTCATTGACACCTCTTAGAGAATACCTCAGTAACATCCATGATAGCAGTTCTGTCAGGTGTCAGTTGTGTCACAGAGAAAGCTTTTCTCACAGAATTTGTGAGTGTGCACACAAGGGCAATGCACAATCCTGATTCCTGCATGCACGTTCACAGCAGCACCTCATAACTCACATAGTTACCGCACATCTAAAAATGCAAACAAAACACAGATCAGAGGGCTTGAAGTGAGCATTAGTAAACAGTGTGTCACCTACATTTTGCAACATTGCTTCATTTCAAAACAGCTTCATCACAGGCAAAACAAAAGTCACATTTGATAACTGAGGAGGCCAATGTACAATTTAGCACACTTTTTTCCCAACAAATAATTAAACAAAATAATGGTTGACAATGTCTCTTTAAAAACTAAATAACAGGACTCCTGCTATAAATTTTGAGTCTGCTCCAAAATTCCTTTATGATAATTAGGAAAATTGATTACTGTGATGATCATAACTGGTGGAGGAGGCCAAAAAAGAGGCTGGATAACAGAGGAGAGAACATCTTGAATAAAAGACCATCTGATTATTCCTTCATTTTATCACACACCAAAAATTGATAAACATTTGTATAACCTTCTGGATTGGCTTATTGTGACCAAATTGGTTCTATAACAGAGTATTTCTCACAGTTTGTTGTTTTCTTTCTGCAAGACATTTACAAAATGTTCCCTCTTTTGCAGAAGATTTCATGCATTTTCTTAACAAATTAGATTGTTTTATTTGGCCAGAGAGGTTTCTTTGGATTTGTATAGATAATAGAGCCTATGCACTAATGCAGGTAAAAAGTGCCATAGTGGCAACACTCAGCTATGCACTGTGCAGGCATGGCCAGTTACGAGCAATGCACTAACACACAAGCAGGGCACACAGATGCTGGGGCATGGTAAACTGAGGCATGCAGAGCTTAGCAGAGCTGGCAGCTGATGGGACCTGAAGAACCTGGTCACTCCGTTTGACCCTGCCATATATTGGCATCCCCCTGCTCTACTCATAAATGCAGAAGTGAATAGTGCTATGGAGAATGTAGAAAATGCCTCAATTGAGGAGGGACCAGTTGTGCCCATAGCACCTAGGCTGACACAGGTGCCCGATGTGACTGAGTGTGGTCACCCTTTAACACGTGGACCGGGTCAGACATGTTGCCGAGGCCTTTCCTAGTCTATGAATTTCACTAATGCACAGGTGGCCACCATGGACCATGACATTTGGGAGCACTATGCCATCCTGTATTAGCAGAGTCACTAAAGGCACCTGCTGAGATGAAGGTAAAGCTGTGGATAGACACAGAGGCAGTTATCAACACAGCAGGGACATAGGCATGCACACTAGCTGAAACAAAACATAAGTGGTACGACATGCAATCTTCTGTCAAGCAGAAGCTGGTATCTTGCTAAATGCCAACAGACCAGCATGGGTGGAGGGCTATCCAGGCAGGGTAATTCTGACACCATTTGAGAGAGTGGTGGTGGACACCCAGATGTACACAGCAGTGGCACAGCATGTAACAAACATCTTTTCTCTCACCTTCGGGTACAGCACCGGAGCCAGTGTGCACAGACCAGAGCATGGCCAGGACACAGTGGAGGAAATCCAGGTAGATGAGGACATAATGGATACCTTCATCGACAGCCCACAATCTACTACCACCCATGTAGTGTTTAAAGAAGCAATCCACCATGTTTGCTATTGTAACAGCATGTTCACCCTATGACCACCTCTACAGAGTGGTCTGAAACATTTCAAGGCTGTGAATTTGAGCACTGAGGGATTTGAATCATGTGATGCTGCAAAGTGTGTACCTAAGCAGCTCGTATTACTATCATTAATAAGTTGCCCTTACATGTTCCTGTATGCATGTTCTTAGTGGGCAGACTATTCTACCCACATAATGTTTATTGCAGAGACACAGTTCTACCCTGGGCAGCCACCTAGGGATGTCCCACATGCTACAGCTGTCACACTTAACCAGACACATGTTGTAAGGTGCACTGAATGGCCTCTCAGCACCTTCAGCTGTACACAGAACACAGTTGGCCAGCACAGCATCAGTGGTCAGTGGACAGCAGGGGTTATGAGGAGGAACACACAAAGACACCCAGACAGTGGGGATGAGGGCCCATCAGGCCAAAGACAATGCAGGATGGGGAGGCAGCCTCCCATGATATACTGCGTACATGGTATCCTGAGTCATGGCAGCTGGAGAATGATCCTCTCCAGGCAGAGAGAGATAATACAGAGGCACTAAAGGAGCTAACAACAGAGGTGAGGTGTATGTGCAAGGAGATAGAAAGTATAGGGGACCTGCTGGAAACACTGACAGACCACATAGTGGCAGGTACAGGTACTACCACCACAAAAGTCACTGAGGTCACCCAAGTATCCCTGATGCACCACACATGTGGCACCCCCTGTATCCCCCAAGGTACAGAGGAGAATCCACCTCAACCTGAGCCCAACACACAGCCTAACAGGTGGCCCAGCACTGGTGGCAAGGAGAGAGCCATGATGCATATCCTAGACACATTTCTTTCAACATGACTTGGACAGCAGCAGTCAAGGAGACAGTGATGCACTCATCCCACAGCACCTGAATCACAATGGAACACAAGTGCCTACACTAATATTGACCACACATAACACCCCAATCACATGTACAACCACTGGCCTATCTTACACTCCTGCTTGGCAGAATGGCACTCAGGGTACACTATGTCATCCTTACTGTGCCACACCATGCTGCTTACCCCCTAATGACTGAATGAATCTTGCATGAGTCCATGGCAAGTTGCCGGCCAAACAGTGACTCAGCACCCCTCCCCAGTAAGCCTTTTTCCCCATCACCTGGTGGAACACAGCCCTGTATGTCTTGTGTCATAGGGAGCTGATGCAACATAGCCAGGTTGTGCAGCATGGCACATGCAAGGAACACTCTGCAGGTCTTCCCAGGGGCAAGCATTATCATGTTGACAGTCAGATCCAGACACCAGAACCTCATTTTAAGTTGCCTTATTGTCTGGTCCACCACCGACCATGTCTTTTTATGCTCCTCACTGTATGCCTCCTCCTCTGTGCCCTGAGCCTCCAAGAAGGATACCATTAGGAATGGACATAGTAGATATCCATAGTCACATGTGCAATGGAAAAACAATGGTAGTAGTATATCACAAGGTTTCTGCATGCTTCTCAAGACACCAATATGGAGAACCTCTACGCACCTAACTGCTTTCCATCCCTGGCACCACATGCACCAAATAGGGCAGAAAGCTACGCGTTATCAAAGATGTAGGCATCATACCAGGATCTAGGGTATTTGGTACACACTTTAGTGATGATAACGTATGCATCAGACACTATTTGGCAATTATTCTGTAGTGTTCCTTCCAGTTCTGCTAGGCCTCCTCATCCATAGTTGAGGCCTGGATCACCACATGCATGCAGTCTATGGCCTCAGTACATTAGGCGTGCCATTCACACCATAGAATGCCTTCTTGGTGGATCCTATTTCTACCTCATCTCTGCAGAATGACATGGTCCTGCACATGCAGGACCTGTGTATTGATGACCTGGTGCAGTCCATTGCCCATAGAAAACTGGCTTACATCTATGACATCACCTGCCACTTTCTGGAATGACCTTGTGGCATAGTATGCCAGGGCATATAGCATATTTTTCTTCACAGGCATCATCCATGACCGTCATGAGATCAGGGACAGATGGGACTGGACCATGAGACTCAACCCTGGAATCGTTGCGTTGTCCAGATGAAAGCACTCAACACAGTGTGTGTCCCATAGGGTGCTATCTTCCAGCCATGGATGAAATACATGTGGACATGGCCTTGACCTCAGGGCCCACTCATGATCCCTTTCCCCATCCATCAGCAGAAGATTCATTAAGTGTCCTGGCCACATTCTCTGTATCCCTGAGGTATGGCCCTTTCTGGGAGTGCCAAGTCCATCTGCTCACAGCAGCGTGTGCTGTATACCACCCCTACAGCATACAGAGCTTCCACATGGTTATTTCCCTTCTTACCTGATCAATTTTAAAGGGATATGTACAATGCATGCCTGTGGGGTGACGCACCATGCAAAGGTATTATCAGCAATACGTTGACAGATACTGTGATGATGGAGATGTTGGCAACAGCAGGCTCTGTTGGAAGGGTGGGTGTGCACCCACAGAAGCTCTGGTGGGTTTCCCAGCTCTGCAACCAAGAGTCACTGGAAGATGGACCAATATGGGAGGTGAAGGAGCCAGAAGAGGTATGTATGCAGCAGGTGAGATGCATGGGTGCATGTATGCCATGTGCAGTCTTTACTGTGTCACTGACCATGTTCCATATGTTGTGCATCTTCAGAACTGCCGTAGGAGGCCAAAACAAATAGCACTGGTGTGTCTGGATCAGTCTGATGGTACAACCACGTAGGTGGTGGCCTGATGTCATGGTGGGAGCTGCATGTCCTTTACTGGATGTCCTGGCAGGTGGGAACATAGGATGCATATTACAAAGATGGCACTGGGGTCTACTGGACTCTTGTCAAGCCATCCATGGTACATGCATTAAGGGGGAGAATGGAAGGGGACTGTGTTCCCACTAAGTGTAGTAGCCACAATGCATGCGCATCCTGTTCATGACAGTCCCCAGTGTTCCTCTTGTTCCAGAGTTATCATGGTCCAATGTACTGTCTGGTGCATGTGGAACATGTATACATGGCAAAAAAAAAGCCTATTGAGTCTATTGAGGACTTCAGGAGGAGAAGAATGACTGACCAGCTCTCTGTGTCCCCAGACCATCTATGTGGCCACCACTGTTCCATGTGTGGCTTCTAGTGTTCTACATATAGTTGCATGTGTCCCATCAGGTGACAGGTGTTTGTGTTTTGTTCTAACAGGCTGTGTCTTTATTAAATATCTAGTTATGACATATGTCCCATGTTCATGCCAATATTCTGGTTAGTGGGTGCATGCTGCTAATCACAACCACAGTGACCATAATTCTGGGTGACATATGTCCCATGTCTATGTTGTTATTCTAGTCTGTAGGAGTATGCTGCTAATCACAATGACATTAACCATAACTTTGAGTGACGTTGAGGCAGGTGCTGTTATGTGGCAGCTTGTGGGGGCAGGTGGAGGGAACTGGGGGCATGTTGTGTGCACACTGTGCCTTCGCAATGCCTGGCATGTCATGGCCACCTGTGTTCAGGGAGGAAGGCTGCTTCCCATGTCACATCCAAGTCACAGGACTGTCTGTGTGGATGCTGTTTTCCCTGGCTGTCCCATGCAGTCTGGTCTGACTATGCAGTACCTTTTGTGGCCATCCATGCTGCTGCAGGTCATTGCCAGCAGAGGTCCATTATGATCCTGTGCAGGCCCATTATAGTCATTGTTGTCTGTCTTGACCAGTATTATTACCTGCACAGCAGACCTGCATGAAGGCAGTTTATGGCAGTCCTCCACCTGGCATAATTCTGTGTCCTTGGTCCCCACACCTGGGCAATGTACTGGGATTTGTGCATGAGATGTGTGCTCGCCATTTTGCAGCCATGCCCCTGGCACTCATGTACTGCTGCCAGCATGCAGCTACATGCATCCAGTATTCATGCTCCTCTAGACACCTTATGTGCATGCTGCATGGATGTGCCATGAGCATATCTGTAATGTATGTACTTAGGCATGCCTCTTGCACACCACACATGGGCACTGCATGTTAGTGCATAGGTCCCATTATGGGGGAATTTTCAAAAGTCATAAATTGGAGAGAAACTCCTAGTTATGTCCGGTAGGATTTTCAAAGGTCATAAAATGGATGCAACTCCTAGTTATGCCAATGTCAGAAACTGTCCTGGTATATCTAGATCATGCTCTGTCTTGTTGGAACTATTTTCAAAAGATGGCCTTATCTGCAGACTTTCTAGCTGTTTTACAGTACTTTACATCCAGTTTGTTAAATGAAAATGTAAATGAAATATCAAGTTACATTCAGTCCTTTATTTAATGACAGTGTCTGCCCCCAAACTAATTATCCTTCTTTTGAAATATTTTCTAAAATATTTTTGAAATAATAACAAGCTAAGGCTTGTAGCAAAAAAATCTAAGTGCAAGAGTCAGTCTGGCTGAAATGCTTCATTGCTGAGTCTGGCTACACAGTCACAAATTGTCTGCAGGCACATTTACATCTGACTTTATCAGACTGGAATAGATTAAGAATTAAATAATATAAATTAAGTCAGAGATTTGAAAATTTGCCTTAGCTATATCCTAGTTGAAAAATAGAAAATTGTATCCAGTTATGAGATTTGAAAATAACTCTACATTTATATACACATCTATAAAGCACAGCGAAGGAAATTAGTCCACACAAAAATGAATACAAGAGGTCCACACACAATCAAATTTTCCAAAGTTTATGTTGCACTAAGTTGAATATATTCTGGGAAGGAAATACTTGATATCAATAGAATAATTCTACTAGCAAAAAAGAAGTACAGCTATGGGGTCCACTATGGCCCCTCATATGTTAACCTTTTCTTGGGAGCATGAGAAAAGAAGACCATTTATAGATCAGAGAACAATACATTACAAAATAATATCATCAATCATATTATAGTGGTGTGGTAGCATCACTATAGTTAGGGTTGGGCAGGGGTTTCTATGTTAAACCCCAAACTTTGCCCTTTAATTACTTTACAACTGTTCCATGGATTTAAACATAATTTTGCATCCATGGTCTTGGGGGTAGATCTCTTAGCAGGCCAAGTTTTGTGCTGGCTGGATTTGCAGATTCCAAGATAAGGATAGCTTAAAAAGTGAGAAAAATATTTTTTTTTATTGTTGCTGATTTTTTTGTCATCATCTAGTACCTAGATGGTTTGGAATTTTGGTATAACATTTTAAGGGTAGAAAGGGATTGACCCACAAATGTGCCTTTCACTGGTTTGGTGAAAAACGCTAAATCTCTTTCAAAGTTATTATATTTTAACATTTCGGTTCTGAGCATGCTCAGTGCAGTCTTTTGGATGGCTGCTTGGAATGAAAAATAATTTGGTCCACACAAAAAAGAATACTTTGTAGGTCTGCAGTGGGCGGATCCCTGAAGACCTCTTGCTTTGAGAACAAGGACTCCTTGTCTGAACACTCCACGCTCATACTATTTTCTTTTTTTTTCTTTCGGTGGTCCATGACTGCTGAAATACATAACCCCCCACTTGACAATCCCTCTCAGCACCCACCCCCCGGAACATAATAGTGACTCTGGAAGTGTCCAAGTCCCAAGAGTCCTGATCGCAAAATCCCCTTCCCACTACCAAGCATGCACAGTTATGCTATTTTTCCATATATTGTTATAGTTTTCCCCCAACTCTCCCTCTCAGCACCCACCACCCAACCCCCCCAGAAATGTAACAGTGGCACTGGGGGGTGCCCAATCCCCAAGTGCAGGAACCCATTTTCCCCACTCCTCTACTGTGCGGTTATTGGTTATTATTATTTTCTGTTTTACTTTCCTGCCCCACTTGAACCTCCCTATCAGCACCCACAACCCCACACACCCCTAGAAACATAACAGTGACACTGGGGGTGCCCAATCCCTCAGTGTCATGATCAGAATCTTGGCTCTGTTTTTTATTTATCTTCTTTCAACCTGTAACAAGAAAACCATCCATTGATGTATTTTTCAATCTTTTCTGACCCCCCATCCAACCATCCCACTCAGCGTCCACCACCCCACACATCCCCAAGCCCTGACTTACCCATTGGGGGTCCAATGCCATAATCATTTCTGGACCAAAGACATGTCTTCACTCTTCAAAGCCCAACTGTGAACTGTAGAAACAGGTATGCCATTAAATGTGTTTCAATGGGGTTTTGAACTTAGAGGCATAACTTGTGCATTTTTGCATATTGTGGCCCAATTTTTCAACATGCCTTCTTTGGGACCCCACCTCATGAACATTATCATTGTCATTAGGTAAATCTACCCAAAAAGGTGATTTCACAGTCCCTGCAAAAAATCACCTTTCAGGCAGGAGCTGAACATTTTATCTGCCCCTGTTCATGAGGTAGGGTCATAAAAAGACTATGTTGAACATGTGTTGTAAAAATATCAATAAGCAACAAAGTAATGAGACTATGTTGAATTTTGTGAAAGCAGCCACGTAACATTGGTAATTGTCACTTTTTTGAGGGGGTGGTTCAGATATTGTCTAGGCACCTTTCATCATCTGTTATTTATCAGATTGTATGGTCCAGCTATATCTTCATTGCCACAAGGACCAGGCATTATTTTTTCAACCTCATTATATTAAATTAAGGTTTAGTTGTTTTGCAGTGCCTTATCTAATATATATATATATTGTAATATTCCTTGTTGTATTATGTCTTGGAAAGGGGCCCATATTCTTTCAAATGTTTCCATTTTATTTAATCTAATGAAATGTATTTTCTCTAGATCCATAGAATCAATCACATATTTTACCCATGTTTCCACCATCAGTGGTACAGTGTCTTTCCACTTGATCAAAATACATTTTCATGCTATAATCATAGCTATGTTGATAAATTTAAGTTGCTCCTCCTTTAATTTTATAGGTGGTAATATCATTAAGGTCAAACATGGAGTAACTTTAATCTCCATTTTTATTACTTTTTCTATTATGTTTGTTATTTTTGACCAGTAGTTTGACAGATATGGGCAGGATTACAACATATGTATTGGTGTGCCAGATGTTCTAGCACATCTTGGACATTTTTATCACACTGTGTTGTTAAAATGATATAATTTCAAGTATGTTCTGTATACAGTATTGATTTGAATTTGTTGCATTTTACTAGCCATTATATTAATGTTAAATGTATTAATAATTTATTGCCAAACTTCTTTTGTAAAATTAAATCCCAATTCTCTATCCCATTTTTTAAATATTTGTGTAGTTTCTTGGTTTGTGTTGTCTCTAATAGTTTGCTTATATTTGAGATCAATTTAGTTTTATCTGTTTTTCCGTTAACATTTTAAGTATTGTAGATTTAATATTGTTTTTTTGCTCTTTTAAGGTTTATCTATATAACTGCTCATTTGTATATATTGAAGTTTATGTGTAGTCGGTAAATTATATTAATTTTCTAATTGTATAAAAGTTTTAAGTTTTTGCCCACACATTATGTCTTTCATCTCTTTATTGCCTTTATTATTCAAGTTTTGATATGTTTTATCAGTAATTGATACTTTTAAGTTATAATCCATATATATATAGGTGAGATGGGGGATAGATTGGCATTTTCCTTCATTACCTGGTGTTTCTTTTACCATGCCTTATTTGTAGAAATTGTAGTTATACTTCATTTAGGGTATTAATTTGTTTTATGACTATTTGAATACAATAGCTGCATCATATATTTGTATGAATTTACACTTAGCTCAATTTGATTTGAGCTGGGTATTTCCACTGTTTTATTTTACCACTTCCATGTAGTGGTTACTAGGGCTGCAAGGTAATACTTATGCATATCACTAAGTGCAAGCCCCCCTCCTCTTTTTTTGATTGTATTAAAGTGGCATATGCTATTCTCAGTGGTTTATTTAACCATATGATTTTACTAAATACCTTCTTAATTTTATTAAAGTACATTTGTGGTATCTGTATAGGTAATGATTGATAGAGAAATATTAATTTTGGTAAAATTTTCATTTTTATAATGTTTATTCGACCAATAAGTGTTAAAGGTACAGGTTTCCTTCTTTTCAATCCAGTTTGCATATTTGTATGGAGTGTATCATAATTAACAGTAATTATTTTTGTAAGGTCTGCAGGTATTTGTACCCCTGAATATTGGAATTGTGTGGATATCTGCTGACAGTTATACCCATCTGACATTTCTATATTTTGTTAATTATCTAGTTTTAGTATGATTCATTTTACCCAGTTAATCTTGTACCCTGATAGTTTACCATATTGTACTGTAACTGTAATTAATTCTTTAATTGGTTAAAAAAAGTAACATAGCTGGCCCAGTGGCACAGAGGGTCAAGGTGCTGGATGCCTCACCTCGAACCACACCAGTGACCCAGGTTCAGGAATGGACTTGGGCACCGGGGGCTGGCAGGGGAAGGAGAGGATTGAGTATCTGGAGGACTGCTTTCCTCTCCTGGGGTGGGTTAGGAGATAGCCCTGCTCTGTAGCAGCCCCTGGTGGAGACCAGGGGCACTACGCACAGCAGCACAGAGGGACTCAAGAAAACTGGAAAAACAGCTTTGGAGTGTGCCAAATGATGGCTTCCGCCCTACATGCCACAAGGACCTCCTCCTCCACAGCAGTGCCCCCGGAGCTGTAAAACAATGGTGTGCTGGGTTTCCCACTCCCTGGTGCCTTCCCCCTTGAAGGAGGGGGACCCACCTGACAATGGGATATGCCAGGACCAACTTGGGGGTTGGCTGCAATCTGTGGATGGGGGAGCTCCTGAAAGAGGATCACCAGGGTTAGTGGGGCACTAGGAGGCCCGAAGGAGAGGTGGACTCTGGAGTGTTGGTGGGGTAAAAACAATATCCCCCCAAAAAACAAAAGTAACATATCGCCAGCATAAAGACTTACTTTATTTATATTGTTTCTAATACTGATGCCATGAATATTTGGTTGTTTTCAAATTCTATCAGCTAAGACTTCTATGACCATTGTAAATATTAAAGGGGATAGTGTGCACCCTTGCCTTGTGCTCTTCTGCAACTGTATAGGACGTGATAAGTTTTGGTTTGTTTTAATTACAGCAGTTGGTCTATTGTATATAAGTTATACCCATCCATTGAGCTGTGCACCAAACTCCATCTCCCTAAATATTCTAGTCATAAATGGCCATTCGACATGATCAAATGCTTTTTCAACATCAATAGCCGATAGTATTGCATCCTCTGTCTCTCTTAAAGCTATTTTATTTGGTGTATGTCTTATATATTTTTTAAGGATCTTCATTTAATAAAAGCATTTTGATCATTATTATTGTTGGTAGTATATTTTCCAGTCTTTTGGATATCATTTTAGTGAATATTTTATGATCAACAGTAAGTAGGGAGAAGGGGCAATATAATGCACAGTTCAATGGATCCTTATCAGTTTTAAGAAAAGACATTTATTACTGCCTCATGAAATCAAATCAAATCAAATCATCTTTATTTATATGAGGCACCTTTCTTAAACCAAGGCGCCTGTACAATATAAAATAAAACAATAAATAGTTACAACTACATTAAAATTAAACTAAACAACAATATTCAAAAATCATTATTTGCTTTACTAAAAAGATAGATTTTTAAAGCTCCTTTAAAACTTTGGACAGTCGGGCAGTCTTGCACCTGATGAGGTAGAGAATTCTACAGGGTTGGGGCTATGAAACTAAAAGATCTGGCTCCTGAAATTTTTAAACGAACCCTGGGAATCTCTAGCAATCCCTCATCAGTGGATCGGAGACAGCGGGGGGACAGTAGGGACAAAGGAGATCTTTCAGGTAAGCAGGTCCCTGATCATGTAGGGCCTTATAGGTCAGCAAACTGACCTTTAAGGTGATTCGCCAGCAAACTGGCAGCCAGTGCAGTCCGTGGAGCACAGGTGTTATATGACTGGACCTAGAAGAACCAGTCAACAGCCTGGCTGCTGCATTCTGCACTAGTTGCAGGTGGCAAATCTCAACCCCCGGTAGCCCAAAGTAAAGGGCATTGCAGTAGTTAAGGCGGGAGGTAACGAAAGCATGGACTAAAGTAGGGAGATCATCTGGAGGAACCAGATGCTTCACCCGGGGATGTTCCTCAGATGGTAAAAAGAGGTTTTGACAACTGCTGACACCTGAGATTTAAATGTCAAACAGTCATCAAACACAACGCCCAGGTTCCGCACTGAGTGTGAGGTAGTCAGCTGGACACCCCCAAGCCGTAGACCCGAGGGCGATCCAGCCAACAAACCCGCCTCCCAGCGACCCTGGTCCACAACCAACATTTCAGTTTTGTCTGGGTTCAACCGCAGCCAAATCACATTCATCCAGTCCTGGATTTCGGCAAGACAGTTGTTAAAGACCGAAAAGGCAGCATCTTGGCAGGGCACAAAGGACATGTACAGCTGAGTATCATCTGCATAGCAGTGAAAACCCAGACCGTACCACCTAATAATCACTCCTAATGGCAGCATGTACACTGCAAACAACATGGGTGCCAAAATGGAACCCTTCGGTATCCCACAGGATAGGGAGAATGATGCCGAGGAAAAAAATCCCAGATACTGCCCTCTGAGTCCTACCCTTGAGGTAAGATCGAAACCAACTGAAGACTGTACCAGACAGTCCACAGATAGATCACAAATGTTCCAATAGCACACCATGGTCCACAGTGTCAAATGCTGCAGAGAGATCAAGAAGGACCAAGATGGAATGAGTCCTTCGATCTCTCGCTATTAGGAGGTCATTTAGTACCCAGACCAGAGCTGTCTCGGTACTATGCCTTTTCCTAAATCTGGACTGGAGAGAATCATAGACATTGTGGCTAGTCAAATGTTCATCCAACTGCGATGTGACCACCTTCTCAATAACTTTACCCACAAAGGGTAAGTTAGAGACAGGCCTGTAGTTTGCCAGACAGTCTGGGTCCAAGGAGAACTTCTTAAGAAGGAGCTGAAACACAGCCTCCTCTAGAGGATTCGGAAAAATTCCCCTCTCCAAGGACCTCCAGACTATCTCAGCAAGGACGGGACCAATTTTAGCCACACAACCCACTAAGAGACATGTGGGGCCCGGATCCAAACCACAGTTGGTCAGACGCAGAGATTGGATGATCATGACAATGTCACTGATTGTGGGGAGGCTGAAGTCAGACCACACAAACTGGGTGTCTGACATCTCCTGCTGACCATCACAACTCCCACTGGAGAGGGTCAAATGGATATCAGATATGATTGTGGCAACCTTATTTGAAAAGAACAGAACAAACTCCTCACACTGTTCTTGAGAAAATGCTCTTCTGGGCTAAAGACAGATTGGATTGCACAATCTGTCCACAGTCCGGAAGAGCTGAGCTGGTCTATTCTGTGCAACAGCAATCTCTCTGGACAGGAATTCTGCCTTCTTATGAGAGATTGCGGATTGATAGACCACATAGTGGTCCATCAAACTAAGTTTGTCACAATCCAGACCTGACTTCCGCCAGTACCTCTCCAACCTTCTTCCAACTCTCCTCAACTCCCTCAGAGTCTCATCAAACCAAGGAGACCTGAGTTGAAGAGTGAGAGGATGAACATGAACAGAAGCAATGGAATCCAGGGCCCCTGTCACCACCTTATTATAGGCAAGTACCAGCTCTCCTGGATCCATGCAATCTCTTGGTAAGCCCGATAGATCCAGCACCACCATCAGGTCATCCGGGGAAACACCCCTTAAAGGGCGGTACCGGACCATTTCCATATGGGCCAACCTACTAGGGGTGGCCCCAAAACTGAACCCAATGAAGTGATGGTCCGACCATTCGACTGGTTCCACCACCAAGTCGGATATCCCCATCCCCAGAAGGAACACTAAAATCCAATGAATGACTGCCAATATGGGTCGAGGAGGAAATAACCTCTGTGAAGCCCAGTGAAATCATTAACTGGAGGAAGTTATATTGTTGATTTAAATTAATTGGAAAGTTTTTCCATTGTAAGTAGAAGTAGTTGTTTTTATAGTTTGTAAAATTCAATTACCATGCTGTCGGGCCCAGGTGATTTACTTCCTGGTAAATCATCTATTGCATTTTCCATGTCTAATAATGTAATATCCAAGTCTATTTTTTTTTAATTCTATACAAATTTAATTTATTTCATTTTGTTATATATAAGTATCTAACTCTATGTCTGTAATTAATGCTGTATCATTTTTACACAGGTTTGCTTAATATGTTTCAAAACATCATTTATTTCTGTAGGGGTTTATGTTATATTTCCATCAGATTTTTTAATAGCAAGTATACTATTTTTTGTTGATATTTCCTAGTTTGCCACGCTAGCAATTTTAGTGGCTTGTCTGATACAATAATATATTCTAAGTAGTTTGATCTTGTTTGTGTGATTTGTTTTTCTACCCTATTTGTTTATATTGTATTGTATTGTTCTTTTTTGCTATAAGTTTGTTAAACATTTGTGTATCAAATGTTCTACTGTGAATATTTTGAAGTATTTGTGTTTCTTCTTCCAAGTGTTTTATTATTTGGTTCTGTCTTTCATGTCTAAATTGTTCTACCTTAATCATGTGTCCCCGGATCCAAGTTTTAAACATTTCCTACATTATGTTTAAGGAAGTATCTTTTATAGTGTTATTTACAAAAAAATCTTGTATTTCTTTGGCTAAACTGTTTTTTTATCTGAAAGATTTTAAGGATAGGGTAATTCATTTTCCATATACTGCTATTTATTTGTTTATCTGAAATTTTTACCTTTAAAATGCAGGGTGGATGGTCCAAAATCATTATACCTGTATACTGAATATCCTGTGTTATATGTTTAAGAGTTTCTGATACTCAAAAAATAATCAATTCTAGAATAAGATTTTGATTAAGAGAGTAATATGAAAAGTTTTTGTTTTTTTATTGGGGGACATCCAGATCCAGGGATCAATAAGTTTGAAGTCTTTGATATAATTCTTTATTACCCTACACACTGAATTGTGTGCTTTATCTATTTTTGATGTTTTATCTCTGGCATAAAGAACCAAGTTAAAGTCACCTCTGATTATATACTGAGACTAAAAAGTTGCTAAAGTTAGAAATAATTGTGTAAAGAAGTCTGGATTATTAAAATTTGGAGCATAAGTTCTAGCAATTGTTGCTCTAAAGTTAAGAGTATTTACTTATGATATAACCCATCTTCCTTGTGTATCCGTAATAGTCCTTTTTGGTTTTTTCAGGCGTTTGTTTATTAAAGTTTATTGCTATGCCCTGTGAGTTATTTGTATAGTCAGATGTTACAGCCCTGTCAAACCGATTGTTGAACCATGTTGATTCTTTGTTAAAAAATGTGTTTCCTGTATAAGGCTGATGTTAATTTTCCTTTTCTGCATAAATGTTATAGTTTTTAGCATCTTATTTCTGTTCTTTAGGCCTCTAATATTCCAAGACATTATGTTCAGTTGGTTAATCATTTAAGTTAAAATAGTTACATATTAAACTATATTCTCCATTGATTCTATTGCCTGGACCCCATCTATTGCCAATTTTTTTATATTTATTCATTTTAATTTTTTTTTGTATATTTTGCTGCATTAAATCTCTTTGAAAGAGCCTATTTAAATAGAAATAATCTCTAAAAGCCCCCCATCCACATATCACCCCACCTTAAGCCTAAAATGCTCTTAGCACCTCCATACAGTAATGACCAATATTGTCATCACTGAACACTTATGGCAAAGCCATAGCTTGCTTATTTTTAGTTTATTTCTCCATTATATAAGATACCAGAAGTTTAGATCTGTGGGAAGATAAATCCCCCATCTTTTTTTTCATTCATTACTTTCTCCACATTGAACCCATGTTCATCATTCATGCTCATTGCTCATTTTAGCTGTCATTTGAGCTTGGATAGTATGGTTGAGACTTTCTTTGCTCATGTATGGTTACGTTTTGGTCTGCTGATTCCCCATATTCTTCTTCGAAAACTTCATTTGCTTCATCGGGGTCATCAAAAGTATGTAGTTTTGATTTCACAACAAATCTTAATTTCACTAGCTATAGCATTGAGAATCATATGCCCTTTTGATAAAGCTTGGTCTTCACTGGGTTAAATAAGTTTTGTTTAGAGGTGGTTTCCATAGACATATTGGGGGATACATTAAATTTAATGTTTTCATAGGTGAGCACTTTTTCATTTCTTGCTTTTTGCAAAATAGCCTCCTTGTCAAGGAATGTATGTGACTTCATAAAAACTGCTTGGGGAAAAGAGTTATTAGCAAATCTACTTCCAGCTGTATGTGCCCTATCAAGGTGAATTTTTTCCTCTGGATATTTCCTGTTCATAACTATTGTAATTCTTTTTTCTATTCTTAGGGGGGTTTCCCCAGTTCCTTCCATGCCTCTAGGTAGTTTACTAATGTGTAGGTTACCCCATCCCTATCTTCCTGCTCAGATACTTTGTCCTGTAGCTGTTGTAATTGTTTTTCTAAGCCTTTCTGCCTTTGTATCCATGGGTTTGTAGTATCTTCCAATATTGAAATTCTTTTTTCAGTTTCATCAGTTCTGATTGACAGTTGTGTCATTTTAGTTGTTAAGTCAGTCATGGACATAGTTAAACTTTAAATTAAGCTTTTTATATCATCCAATGTTTCAAAAAGCTCATTTTTATGTTAGTTTGTGTGCATGCACAAGCAACATTTTGTGGTAGTAGCACTGTACTAGCACTTTCAAAGATGTGTCAGAGTTGTGGCAAATTCAGGAGATGCTTTATCCAGTGTGTCCCTCAGCTACCAACCAGTGAGCATGCTGCTGATGGCAGCAGTTTCAGAGAGTGCCACCAACTTGAAAGAAATCTGCCACTGCAATGAGAGACAGGCTCGTCATTGCAGCAGCAGATCTGACACACCTCCATTATGTGCCATTCCTGGGAAACATTTCAACAAACATGGAGGCGGGTCTCTCCACCTGCCTTTCACAATTCCTAGAAAGCTGACTTTGGGGGTGCCCAATCCTCCTGTTGGCATGCCCCCTTCCCAGTTAAATTTGTTTGCTGATGGGGTGCCCAATCCCTGTCATCATATTGTCCCCACAGCTTTATTTATCTGCCAATGGGGGTGCTCAATCCCCCTTGGCATCAGGCCCCCCAACACAGACACACTTTATTTGCCAATGGGGTGCCCAATCCCCTTCAGCTCCAGTCCCCCCCCAACAAAAACCCAGGTAGCACACTGGGAGCCCACCCCAGTGTGCCCAAATGTCTTAGTGTCACCTGTAAAAAACATAAATCTTCCACTGAAGTTTTTTTCCCTGCAAAACAAGAAAACAGTCCCTTGTCTGCATCACCCCCTCCCCAACCTGCACCCATCCTCTGCACACACACTCTCACCCCATACTTACCTCTGGAGGTCAGTGCAGCGATCTTTGGTGGAGCAGGAACATGTCCACATTCTTCAAAGTTGACCATGAACTGAAGAAATGCTGGTAAGCTGTATAATGGCATAAATGGGGGGTTCAACTTAGGTGGATATCTCAGCCATTTTTCAACTTTTGGCTCCAAATTTTCAACACGGGGATCTTGGAACCCCACTTCTTGAAATCAGTCACTGTCATTTCGTTATTCAGTCCTGAAAGGTGATTTCGTGGTCACTGCATGGAATCACCTTTTGGGACCAATTAACCAAATGACAGTGGGCTCCCAAAAAGCCTATGTTGCAAATTTGGTGAAAAAAATTCCAAAACATGACTGTGTTATGAGCATGCATTGCACATTTTCCTTGTATCCTCATAACTTCAAGAAGTTTTAATATTTTCACTCCAGCTTTTCAACATTGCCATTTTTTCACACCTACTTATGAACAGTACAGCTGCCATTTTTCATATCCTGCCCAAAATGTGTTTTCACACATGTGGAGCATAATGACACAATCGCTGTGGGAAATCAATGTTTGGGATAAATTAAGAAAATTACAGTGATACTTTTCATGAGAGGAGGTCCCAAAATGCCTATGTTGAAAATTTGGTGATAAAATTCCAAAAGAATGACTATGTCACAAGCGTTCATTGCTCAGTTTCCAAGCACACTCGAACTTCGAGAATTTTTAATATTTTCACTCCAGGTATTCAGCATTCCCATTTTTGTACACCCACTTATGAACAGTACAGCTGTCATGTTTCACATCCTGCCTGAAATGTGTTTTCACACCTGTGGTGCAAAATGGACATGGTAGCTGTGCGAAATCAACTTTCGGGACAGAGTAACAAAATCACACTGCCACTGTTCATGAGGAGTGGTCCCAACATGCCCATGTTGAAAATATGGTTAAAAAAATGCCAAAAATGACCGCATTACATGTGTGCATTGTGCAGTATCTATGCACACTCGTAAGTTTGCAAATGTTTCATATTTTCTCTCCAGATTTTCAACATTCCCATTTATTTTTTCACCTCCTCATGAACAGTACAGCTCTCATTTTTTGTATCCTGCCTGAAATGTGTTTCTGCCCCTGTGGCTCCCAATGGCACAGTTACTGTGCAAAATCACCTTTCAGGATTGAGTAATGAAATTATAGTACCACTGTTCATAAGGTAGGGTCCCAAAAAGCTACTGTTGAAAATTTGGAGTGAACATACCAACAAACACCTGGGGCATTGAGGTTTCCAACCATACTCCTACCCTGTAGAGGCTGACAGGTATCAGGGATATAACTTGGGTTCATCAGCCATAATTTTCACTGAATTTTATCCCCACCTCCCCACCCTATAGCCACTGACAGGCATTTAGGAGAGGCAACAAGCCTTTGTGTGAAGCAAATAAACAAATCAAAATGAAAGAAAAAGCCACTATGGTTCTCAAAAGAGGTGGCTGTGAAAGTCAGGAAGAAAAAGATAGCATTCCAGAAGTATAAGGAAACACAGAAGGAGCAGGACAGAGAGCGGTACCAGTTAAGGCAGAAGGAAGCAGGGAGGGAAGTCAGAATAGCAAAGGCCCAAACTGAGGAAAAGATAGCCAAATCAGTTAAGAAGGGGGGATAAAACCTTTCATAGGTACATCAGTGAGCATAGAAAGACAAAGGGAGGGATAGCGAGGCTGAATAGAATGAACGGTGGGTGGGCAGAGGGGGACAGTGAAAAAGCAGGGATACTGAACAAATATTTCTGCTCAGTATTCACAAAAGAGGAGGGGGAAGTGCCTAATCCAATTTAACAGAAGCACTCTTGATAGGGGGGCTGATCCCAGTCCTTTCACAGAAGAAAGGGTTCTGCAAGAACTCCTAAAACTGAAGGTGGACAAAGCAATGGGTCCTGATGGAATTCACCCCAGAATTCTAAAAGAATTAAGGGAGGAACTAGTGAAACCACTGGCTACTCTTTTTAATAAATCATGGGAGGATGGTGTGGTACCCGAGGACTGGAGGAAGGTGGATGTGATTCCCATTCACAAAAGTGGGACCAAGACAGAGGCAGGAAACTACAGACCTGTCAGTCTGACCTCTGTGGTAGGGAAAGTGATGGAGTCACTTCTGAAGGAAAGAATAGTTGAGTACCTAGAGGCCAGTGGGGCACAGGACCCAAGACAGCATGGGTTCATAGCGGGAAGGTCATGTCAGATGAATCTAATAGATTTCTTTGACTGGGTGACCAAAGTAGTAGACCAGGGAGGGGCTGTGACACTGCAGCTTACACCTAGACTTTAGCAAGGCATTTGACACAGTCCCACACAAAGATTAAAAGTCAAATTAACTAGCCGGGAGTGGGTCCCAGGGTGGTAGCCTGGGTAAAACATTGGCTGCACAACAGGACACAGAAGGTAATTGTAAATGGAGTCCACTCTGAAGAAAGAGGGGTTACTAGTGGGGTACGGCAGGGTTCAGTATTGGGTCCAGTCCTTTTTAATGTCTTCATCAGTGACATTGCAGAGGGACTGGAAGGAAAAGTATGCCTTTCTGCAGATGACACAAAGATCTGCAACAGGGTTGATACACAAAAGGTGTGGAAAGTATGAGAAGAGACTTGCCAAGGTTGGAGGAATGGTCAGAAGTATGGCAGCTAGGATTCAATGCAAAAAAGTGCAAAATAATGCACCTGGGAAACAAGAACCCAGGGGAAGAATACACAATGGGGGGGAGGTAGTAACAACAACAAAAAAGGAAAGGTTAGCAAGCAATGTGAGAAGGCAGTGGGGAGGGCTGGGGGTATACTGGGATGCATAGGGAGAGGCATCAGCAGCAGAAAACAGGAAGTTGTTATCCCTCTGTACAGACAGTTGGTGAGACCCCATCTGGAGTACTGCATCCAGTTCTGGAGACCCCATCTCCGCAAGGATATAGACAGGATAGAGGCAGTCCAGAGGAGGGCAACTAAAATGGTGCAGGGTCTGCAAGAGAAGCCGTATGAGGAGAGACTAAAGAAGCTTAATATGTATACGCTTGAGGAAAGAAGGGAGAGTGGGGACATGATAGAAACTTTTAAGTACCTCAGTGGAATCAACAAAGTCCAAGAGGGTAGCATCTTTCAGAAAAAGAGATGTGCAAGAACAAGGGACACAATTTAAAGATAGAAGGGGTGGTTCAGGGGCAATGTGAGGAAGTATTATTTCACAGAGAGGGTAGTGGATGCATAGAACAGCCTTCCTGAGGAGGTTGTGGGGTCTAAAACTGTGGGAGAATTCAAGAATGCATGGGACAGACATAAGGCAATTCTTGTGGGGGGTAGGAAGAAATAGGCTGTTGGTTAACTAGGATCTGTGGCCTATCCTGTAGGTAGGGAAATGGGCAGGCTAGATGGGCCAAGCGGTCCTTATCTGCCATCAAAGTCTGTGTTTCTATGTTATGTTTCCTTGGGTTCCATCACCCTGAAATTCACCCCAGTCTTCTATATTGCACCCATCTCAGCTTATTTCTTATGGAATGGGATGAGCATAAAGGCCAAAGACCCCAATGCACTCCCCAATACCTGTCACTCTCTGCAGGGTGGGGTGAGATGAAATGGCATCAGTGTTATGACTGACCCAAAGTCACACTCCCAATGCCTTTCATTCTCTGCGGATGGGGGGTGTTGGCATTACTTCAATATTTCACTGCTATACCTCTTTTGCATTTCTAACTCCTGCACTACCAATGCCAGTGCCAGCAAGCCAACATTTGGCATTGACAAATGCTTGTAAAATCTCAGCATAGCTGTAAACATTTCACTTTTATAAGCTTCCCTGTCTAAAATAGAGTTCTAAGTGTTTTTCCTCTTTAAGTGTGTTTCTTGTGTTTTTTCTTTGACCTTATTTTTTCCCAGCTGTTCTATCCATTTCACACTTTCATCTTTTCCCCCTGTGCTAACCATATTAACCAGATTCTTTGATGGGCCTGCTGTTTCCACACCATCTCTTTCAATTATTTCCAGCATTTGTCCTGTGCCCCTTCCACACTTTCCAAAATGTCTTCTATACTTCTTTCTGTGACCCACTAATCTGTAGGTTCTCAGTACCACCTTGTGTTTTTTTGAAAGTAACTGAAAATGTTTGCTGTGCTAGTTCTCCTTTCCCCTTCTTATCACCTGAAGTTATGGGTAAAGTAGATAACGGAAGCTCCAGCAGCGTAGTTAAGTACAGAAGACTTGGAGTGTGTCCTGGGGGTCTCAGTTTAGTTGGGATGGCACTCACAGCTGCTTTGCTGCTTCTGGTATTTCTCTTCTTAGCAAAGTAGGTTTTCAAAAATTCACAGACACGCTGAATGACTTTGGACATACTGCTTCAACCTACTATGCCTCCCAAGTCACAGAAATGATATCGTAAATGCTGACTTACTTCACTCATTGCAGGAAACATTCCAGAAATTGAAGATGTGTGTCGTGTTGTTCAAAAAATACTCACTCCATTCTTCTGGTAAACCATGGGTCAGGAGCAAGCCACACAGGTTTGCTCAGTGCAACCTCTACTTGGCCATCTTGGAGCTGATATCACATTGTGTGATGCTCCTCATAGGTGCCTCCCTAATTGTCAATATTTTTACCCCAAATTTACAACATAGCCATATCTTTACAGCACCTAATGAATGTGACAGCTGTCATTTTTCAAATTCTGGCCAACATGTGTTTTTTTTTATATCCCAAAAAGTGATTTTGTAGTCCCTGCATGAAATCACCTTTCAGGCAGGAGTTAACAATGTTCTCTGCCCTTGTTCATGAGGTGGGGTCATAAGAAGGCTATGTTGAAAATGTGGTATAAAAGTATTAAAAAACAACAAAGTTATAAACCTACATTGGATTTTGCAAATGCAGCCTTATGACTTTGGTAATTTTCAATATTTTTACCACAAATGTACAACATAGCCATATCTTTCCAGTACCTCATGAATGTGGCAGCTGTCATTTTTCAAATCCTGGCCAAAATGTTTTTCCTTTTAAATCCACAAAGGTGATTTCACAGTCTGTGCACAAAATCACCTTTCAGGTGATTCGACATTCACCATGTTGAGTCCAGCAAGATAGGAAACAGAGAGGCATAAGTGTCTGCCATGGTTGCTCAAGCTTGCACCACTTTTTGATCGGAGTTCCTTGAGATTTTCTTGGTGAAGAAATGAGGACAGTAATTGTCTGGAAAAGAGAAGCACAAATTGGGGTCCTGAGCTATTTTTATAAGAAGAGAAGGTACAGCAACATTTGAAAATAAGAGTTCAGCGAAAGAGGAAATGACACAGAATGGAAAGAGAGCCCTGGGGTATCTCACAAACAGACTGACTTATCCAAAAATTCATACAAAGAGATTGAAAAAGAGCAAGCATCCTCAAAATTTGAAACCACAATAAAGACAGGAAGAAGTTCTTTATAAGGACTATTTAAAATGCACCTCTGTTAAGCCTAAAAATTGTGTATGTGGTATTTGATTATTAATCTTTGCAGCTCTACAAGATTTTATAATTGAAATGGGTACATAGTGAATGAGAGTATATGAGTGTGCAGATATTGGTGCAATAATTGTTGGTGCAATATTCTACCCTTTTAGGAATTTTGTGTATTTAATATAGGGACTAATGATATCTGCTCTTAAATTGTATAAGATTTGCAGACTTTTGTGACTGAACAAGTGAATTTGATTTGGTGGTTACTCCTTACTGCTGCTACCACTTAAATATAGGAAAATATTCCTGTAGGACATTATACCACCATTTTACTTTATACAGATTATACTATTATCAGAATGAAAGGAAAACCACTGATGCTGCTAAGAAACAAAAAGAGGTTATTGAACAAGAGACAGGGATAAGCCATAAACAAAGAATATAAAAAAGCCTACTATAATACCAGAAAATAATAAAAAGGTCACAGAATACACAAGTTGCCTTAATAAGGAATCTCAGAGGATACAGCTAACCTCATCACCCATAATGGATGATAAAAGGGGAGAAATAAAATAGGATCATTTCCTAATAAAAAGAATTACAGCATTAGAATCTCCAATAGCAAAAACACTTAGTCAGCTGGTGCCTCCTACAATAGACCTTAGTGATATTGTTCAACAAGGGGAAAACACTAATTCTATAAGTGAAGAGGGGGAAATCACCCTTACTTTAAGGATTATAAGGAATTTCTAATCCTATATTTGAAGAAATACAGGAAATTAGACCCCCACCCTACAAGGCAAGAGGAGGCATGCCTTTCAGCAAAGCAAGAGCTTGAAACAAGACCTGAGGAAGAACCAACTGAGGGGATCTGCTCTCACTTTTTAGAACTAAAACACACCCTTGATAAAGAACTTAAAGATGTAAAAATTGATTTTATCCAGAATAACTTTATTTAAAAGGAAATTCTACTAGTCCTAAGGAAAATGAACAAAACAGAACTAGTGATAGAAAAAATAGATGCTCACAAAGATATTCTACAGGGCAGAAATTTGGATAAAGGCTTTCAGGATAATCCCCAATTGAAACATCAAGTAAATAAAGACAAATAAGTGCAAAACAAAAAAGATGAATATAAGGCAAAAATAAATAAGAATCAAAAAGAAATTAAAGCAACAACAACTGAGATTCAAGAAAGGGAAACAGTGGAAATTAAATAAGTAGTGGAGGGATTAAAAAAAAAAGGGGAGGCTGATAAACGGACGTTGGTACTGTACAGACTGAACAAATAAAAATGAAATTCTCAACCTTCAGCCAGACCAACAAAAGGAAGGAGGATGGGATACTAAGAAATGAAAATATGCAAAAAAAAATAGATAAACAACCCAAAGATAACTCTAGAATGGTAGTAAGATATAAGAACAAAGAGTCATCCTGAGAGGCAGAATGAAAAAAAAACCAGATAACATTTTTATAAAAGATATCTCAATGGCTAGACGAGAAACTCCTTTTCTTCTCAAAATTACAATATATAACTTACTAAAGCCTTTAATGAAGAAAAATTTAAGATGAGATAATATATCTTCATTCAACAGATACAAAGTTTAACCAGCTAAAGGGAAAATCTGCCTGGTGGTTAATTTTAGCAAAGGCAGAGAGAAGATCCTGGACAGCTGTATATTACTGGTAAATAATGATATCTATCATAAGTATCATAAGTAATTACAAGCTGTGGGATTTACAGCCATAATGCTTGCCAGTCAATAGGATTAGAATATAGTGGTTTTATCACAAAAAAGGTGTCCAGCCTATTTTTAAACATTTCCATGCTTGTACTGTCCACCACATATGCAGGTAGACTGTTCCATACAGTCACCACTCTAACAGTAAACCAGTGTTTCCTTAAGTTTGTGTTCCATTTTGGCAAGTCCAGTTGCATGTTGTGCCTTCTAGCGCTGGTCCACCCTGACTTATATGATATTCTCAGATCTTTTCTAATTGTAATATGTTTAGATATTTTAAACATCATGCATAGGTCACCCCTTAATCTTCAATAATGTAGAATATAATAGAATTTAAGTTTATTCAATCTCTCCTCATATGAAAACTTTTTTAATTCAGTTACTGATTTGGTGGCCCTACGCTGCACACTCTTGAGTCTAACAATATCCTCTCTTTTGTGGGACAGACCACATCTGGACACAATATTCCAGATGTGGTCTCACCAGAGCTCCATACGCTGGCATAACAACACTCTTATTCCTGCTAGAAATATGTCTCAGGATGCAGTTAAGGCTCTGGTTAGCTCTTTTAACCTGTTGTTTACAATGTGAGCTAAACTTTAAATCTGTGGTTATTTTTATGCCCAAATCGCTCTCTTCACATGTTATTGCAAGACTATTGTTCCCAATACGATAGCTATGATTATTGTTATTCTGGCCTAAATGCATAATTTTGCATTTAGAGATATTAAGTTCTAATATACTAGAATTTGTCCACCAATAAATTTCATTTATATCCTGCTGTAGAGAAAGGGCCTCGATTGTAGTTGTCACAATTGTACCTAATCTGCAGTCATCAGCAAATTTAGAAATCCATATGTTAGGGTTACTGAGTTGTAGAATCGAAATGTAAATATTGAAAAGATAGGGTCCCAGTACTGAACCCTGAGGTACACCACTAGTGACTGCCGACCAGTCTGACATCACACCCTTAACCACCACTTTCTGCTTCCTCCCTGTCAGCCACATAGCTATCCACTTTATGATGTTGCTATCTAATCCCACTCTGATCAGTAATTGTATTAATTCCTCATGAGGAAACTTATCGAATGCTTTGGTGAAATCCACAAAAACTACATCCACTGCTTTACCATTATCCAATTCAGAATTAACTTTTTCATAGAAGCACAACAAATTAATCTGACATGATCTAGAGTTAGTGAAGTCATGTTGTGAAGGGTCTGACAAATTATTTGCTGCTAAGTAATCTATAATGATATCCTTCAAGATTCCCTCAATAACTTTACTCGTTAATGATGTCAAACTAATAGGCCTGAAATTTTCTGGCTCAGATTTGGGCCCCTTTTTGTGGAAAGGGACCACCAAAGCATCCCTCCAATCTTGAGGGACCTCACCCCTATCTAAGGATGTTTGAAATAGAAAACTGAGTGGGAATGCAAAGGAATCAGCAAGTTCTTGTAAGATTCTGGGGTGGATATTGTCAGGACCTGGAGATTTATTGATGTCTAATTTTTTTAGTCTATTCCTGACCTCCTCAGGTGTTATTTTAACACTTCCCTGGGCAAATACTAATACATCAGAAATAGAGGGTAGGATTGCCCAAATTAAAGATGGAACAAAAATAATTATTTTGGATGTTTACTGCCTCTTTCTCATTAACCAATTCTCCATTTGAGTCTTTAAAGGGTCCTATTATCATTGAATGGTTCTTCATACCATTTATATGAGAAAAAAATATGGTTTTTATTCTCACTGTGTTTGTTACAAAGGACAGTTACTGACATGTTAATCACGGTTTGATAATTCTGGTTCATGGTTTTTCAAAGTCTTTATTTACAAAAGTGCTGTTACTTCATTAAACAAAGCTTTTGTTAAGAGAAAAAAAGGAAAAAAGATGTTTTATTGTCTTTAGCCTTAATGGCCAAGGCAACTCATGCTGAGCCTTCCCCATTTTTATAGCTATCGTAACCAATTTAGCATATCTTTTATATGCTTGATAGTTTTTTGAAGTCTTTTCTTTCTTATATTTTTTTAAATAACCTATCTTTTTTATTAATTAAGTGTTTAATATGTTTATTTAACCAGCCTGGTTTAGATTTATTGACACCCATGTGTTTAATTTTATATTTCAGAATATACAAATTAATTAAATATTTAAGCTTTTCAAAGAGTATATTTTACATATCTGCAGTGTTTTCCCCTTTAAAAGCCTTAATCCAATCCCATGATGCTAAATCTTGCCTAAGTAGGGAGAAATTTGCTTTAGCCAAATTTAATTTTATAACTCTCCCACAACTTGAAAATGAGTCTGAATTATGAGTTTTCTCCATCCCATTTAATGTAACTAAAACCTTAGAGTGGTCACTATTACCCAAGGGGGGGAGAATCTGTAGCCCATTAATTAAGTCACCCAAATTAGTTAATACAAGATTTAGAATATTATCTTCTCTTGTATTTTCATGTACCATTTGTTCTAAACCCAGCTGATCAAATGCATCCAAATAAAGTTGTTCAGTTTTATTGTCCGCCATTGTTAGCTTCCAATCAATATTTGGGAGATTAAAATCTCCCACTACTATTAAATTGTCTGCTGGATTTAGATTATAAAGGAAGTCCAAGAAAATAAAATTCTTTTCATGTGTAATAGACGGTGGTCTATAGAAAAGTCCAAGTATAATTTTGGGGCCACTCGATGGTAATAATTTAATCCAAATTATTTCCAAATCAAGTTCATTGTAGGGTAATTGTACACTGTCTATAGAATTACAGACATATATTACTATGCCCCCACCCTTCCAATATGATCTAGACTTGTAATATACATTATAATCTGGGACTGATTTCTCCCATGGATCATTGTTATCCCACCATTTTTCAGTAATGCAAGCTATTTGTATATCACTTGATACCAGATATAATGGTATTTATCTGAATGACACCTTATCCCAGAAATAATTCGAGAAAATAGGCAAGGAGAACAAAAACAGGATGGAAATAAAACTAGGAAAGTACGACAAGTATGCATTACTAAATATATAAAAAGAGGAGAAACAGAAGAATACTCATTAAAAGGTGCGCCAGAAGAAAAAACATATGTAAGAGGTAGAAAGGTTCTAGGTAAGAGAATAAATAATAACTGTGTGCTTGACTCATGCTCTAAGAGTCTGATAGAAATTGGAAATGATAACTCTGCTGCTTCTGAGAGGTCTGAAGAAGTGGAGTCATTGGAAGGCTATACTCATGAATGACAAATAGTCACTTAAAAGTATAAAAGGTCAACAATAAAAAGTAACCTTTATACCGACCACAATTTAGTAAATAAGAGCATTAAAAAACACTTCTCAATTGTCTTCTGGAATATTGCAGGAATTATGAACAAAACAGATGACAAATCCTGGCTAGAGGAGATTAAGAATCATGATATCACACTCCTGCAAGAGACCTGAATGGGGAGTGAGCAGGAGATTACAGTAGAATGATATACTAAATTTAAGATTAAAGGCAAAAGCCTCAAAATAATTGTGGTCGGAATAAAGCTGATATTATGACCTTGATATCTACAAATATAAAAATGTATAAAAATGCAATTATTATTCAGAAGGATCTTTGTCTTATATCTGTCCTGAGTTTGGCACATACTCTAAACCTTTGTATACTGAATACATATTTCAAATCCTCATTGTGGATTGAAATGATTATGCAAGAACAGGAGGGCTTAGAAAGAGAACTGATGTTACTTAATGATAAGTTTGGGGATATGATAACATTAGGCATGGGAAATCTAAATGCCCTTACTGGAAGACACCTTTATCTAGGAGAAAACCAACAGATAGGAGAAGAAATTAATTAAGTATTGGGTATAGGAGAAAGATGCTCCTTAGATAAGGTGGTAAACAGCAGAGGCAGAGTTATTTTAAACTGGGTACGTAATAACACTTTACCTATAATTAATGGCTGCGTCAAAGGGGACCTTAATGGTGACTTTACCGTTTTCTCTACGGTATCAGGGAAAAGCTCAACTCTAGATTATGCATTTATTGATACCTTCCATTGGCATTTAATTGACATTTGCAAAGTAAGTCAAAACTGTACAAGTGATCATTTATATACTGTACTGCAATAAAAATGTGAATGTGAACGAAAGTAGAAATCACAAGCACAGGGAGATATATTTTTTGTTTATAATGATATAAAACTCATATGGAACCCTGTAGTCTATGACAAAATACTAGATTTGCCAGACAGTCTAGTAGTGCAATCATTGCTTGCAGTAATAGAATAGGGGCAAGGAGTGATAGAAAATGTTAGTGCAGTTCTTAATTATATTAGTCAACAGTTCCAAAACCAGAATCAAAATATGGTAAAACTTTTTGGCAGAGATAAAGCTCCCTGATTTGACAAAGAGTGCAAAAAGGTAAGTGCAGATATTAATAAGGCAGGGAGAACAGCAATAACAAAACCAGAATTGTTGCTATTTAAAGGGGTTGCAGCAATGAAAAAGTAATATAGAAAAATAATAAGAGATAAAAAAGACAACATCATGTTCATATGTGTGGTAAACTCCAAGATACAATAATGCAGAAAGACAATAAGCAATTCTGGACCCTTATTGCATATGGGGAAGCAAAAATTATTAGTAATATTGATGCTGTAATTCCAGCAAATAGGTGGGTGGAATTTCATAGTAAATTATATGAAGAACAGTTATTCCCTCAAAAAAAAGAACATGAACCAGTAGTTATGGAACTAGAAGGTACATTACAAGATATAGAGTGGGATAAGCTGTCTTTGGAAGAAATAAAAAGACATACCATTAAACAAAAGAATAATAAAGTTCCCAGAAGTGACGGCCTTCCAGTGGAAACTTTTAAAGTAAATATTGATCGGTGAGCTAAGATTTTATGTTCTGTCTTTCTGTATATAATAATAAACATCATGATTCCCCAAGAATGGTTAATATCAGAGACTGTGTCTATATTCAAAAAAGGAGATAGATCAATGCCAGAACATTTTAGACCTATTTCCCTGATTTGCATAACTGCAAAAATCTTCTCAAGAGTATTATTAGAAAGACTCTTGGATTGGATGGAAGCAAGGGGTGTCCTAACAGATAATCAATTTGGATTTAGCAAAAATACATGTACAATAGACAATATACTTTTGCTAGATTACTTGGCTAATAAACACAGTAAATTGAGGAAAGGATGTTTATACAGATGTTTTCTTGTTTTAAAGAAAGCATTCAATAATGTTAGTCATGAGACATTATGGAACATTCTAATAGAGTTTGCCCTTTATGGGGCAGACCAAATTGTCCTGGTGCACCCCTACCCTGTAAGGCAAGTTGGTGTGCTCAGAAGGAGGGGAGGCTGTAGTGGGAGGGACTGGGAGGAGCAGAATATTTGGCAGGTAGACAGGAAGGGGAGGGGCCTGAGGGGGTATTTAAGGACCAGCACAGTGGTGGCTCAGCCACTTTTTGCTGAAGCTTTGTTGGTTATAGTAATCGACAGAGCTACAGCACTTCAGATTCACAGTTTTTGTTTCTCGACGATTGTGAAAAAGGTTTGTGTACCAGGATGGCTAAAAAAGGTAAGAAACATTGATCCAGATTGTGGGCTTGATTTAAAAAAAATGCATGGTTCAGAAAAGTTGTAAGGACAAGGCACATGGTTCATGAGAGGGCCTTGACCCAGAGAGAAACTGAGGAAATTAGCAAAGAGTGAAGTGGAGAGAAAAGAATGTTTGTTGAAGCAGTTGCAAGTTCTGGGCAAGCGATGTCTAAAAGAAAGGCTTAGTCGGTAGAATGGTTGCTATTTAATTGTGGGGCCTCAGCTCAAGTGCTAAGCATAACAGGAGAAAAGAAAGTAGAGAGGAGATTTGAATGAGTTTGAGGGCGTGGTGTGCCAAGCCCAAAGGGCGCAGGTAGTAGACACAATGGATGAGAGTGGGATGTTTCATGCATGATGGAAGCAATAGGTGAGTGGGTAGGGGAGCGAACTAGAAAAGAAGCTTTCAAGTAGAAAACGCTAACTGCATAAGCAGAAGGAAGCAAGAGTTAGGACATTAGCAGGAGAGCATGATGTGATCGGGGGATGCAGGAGCGACGGACAGAGGGGAGAAGAGAGTGACCGAGGATTTGTTGAATTGAGGGAAGGCCGCATGGGCCTAACAAGAGGCCATGTGCTACAAGTCGGCATCAGACATCACGGGGGCCACAAAAGGCCTGCATACACAGCGGGAGCCATGGCAAGAGAGGAAAAGGGGGGAAAAGAAGGGCCGTGGAGCAGCCAACCAAAAGGGCCTAGTGCTGGAAGCCATGTGGGCTAAAACGGCCAGTGTCTGATGTCACACCGTGTGGTGATGGTGATAAGGGTGGAAAGGCCTGCATACACAGCATTTGGATGAAGTCCATCCCTACCATACAAGTGTGTTTTTCTATGGGTTTTTCCCACAAATTTATATATGTGATCCCTGGTTTATTGCACCAATTAAACAGGTGTAGAATTGATTCTTGGTATTATCGTACATGTTTCAGGGTGACATTTGTTCAAGGGGAGGATACCTGAAATTACTGCTCTAGTTCCCATGTTTTTTGATTTCCTTACCATTGGTGGGAAAAAGAAGGGCCAAGAGCAGCCAACCAGGAGGGCCTGGTGCAGGAGGCCATGCTGCCTAAAAAAGCAGGTATATGATGTCACGCCACGTGGCGACGATGATAATCGAGCGGCATGGCCTAGGGAAGTGGTGAGGGCTAGAGGCTGTGACAGACGGGATGGGAACCGGAAGATGGGAAGGAGTGAAAGACATGGCAGGGGACCAGAAAAATACATAAGAGACGATGGTTGGGAACATCGGCAGTGGAGGGAACAAATAAAAAAGCAAGGAAAGGGGGGGATGAAGAAGATTAGCTCCCACTCCCAAGGTGGGTCATTGGACTGCGGAAACAGGGGGGTGAAGGAACACCGTGGGTGGGGGAATGCGGAAGGAATGATCAAAAGTGCCAAATGGACAGCTGAAGCAGATGGATGGGTCACAGGACAAGGCTTATGGTCTACAATGCATGGACAACAGGCATTAAAAAAAAACAATAATAATAATAAATAAATAAATATATCTATGTAACAGTAAGGAAGGGAGTAGCCTGGGTAAGGTGAGGCGAGGCGAGGTTATTACAGCAACTTGGAACATTAATAAAGACTTTTCTCTCAGTTCTTTTCACAGCAATTATACAGGCTCATGAGGAAGAGAGATGGCACCAAAATGGAATAAGTCTATGAAAGAGGATGCCTACAAGGTGATTGTAGAATTAGCAGAGAAGGCCAACAAGATGTGGCAGATGGTAGAAGGGGAGGAACCAGGGAGATCCTGGGAAAAGAGGAAAGTGGGTAAAGGAAAAGGGGGGTGGGGGAAAAAGGCTGGTGGGGAGGCCACACAGCCCAAGAAGGGTGCAGCCACTGCAGGTGGCACCTCCCTGAGCACCCAGCCCAGTCCCATCATTGCACCAAGTACTGGAACCGCCAGTACCCCTCAGGATCAAGTGGTAGCCCCGCTACTGGAGACCAGACCGGATACCCGCTACCCACTGGTTCCCCAGCCCCAACCAAGCACCCAACCATAGGAAACCAGACCAGGCCATCCTGAGGACAACAGGCCACAGGGAATGGATAAGGCCACAGGTAAAGTATTAGGCACTGTGGAAGAAAGCATCAAAGATTACATAGGTCAAATTATTGTGGCCCTCGGGTCAGGGTGTCTGGGGCATATGGAATCAGCTTTAGTCGAAATCAGGTCAGAAAAAGAGACAACAGGAGAGGCAGAGAAGGTGGCTGACAGTGTAGGAAAAGGAACAAGAGGCATAAGAGCCCCGAGGATGAGAATAGGGGAGCATGTACCACTAGCTACAAAGGAAAACATTTGGAAAGGGGAGCATGTAGACATATTTGCCTTAGTGAGTAGATAGGCTGCTGCAAAATATGAGGAAGATGAAAGTATTGGGAAAAGTGAGATGATGGCCACTGTAGTGCTATTGGGGAAGAAAGAAGAGGACAAATTTATGAAGGGAAAAACATGGGATGGATGGTGTGTGGGGTTTGCTGCATACTCATCAGTAGTGCTGGAAAGAAAACCAGAATTGGGCATCCCTTTGATAACGTACTCACTGACAATAAGAAGGGCCAAGGTGAAAAAGGGAGTGGGATGGATATATTATGATGAGTTATTTCGACAAAGAATGGCAACATATGGGGATGTGAGGTGGGATACCAAGCAGCTGGATTTGTGGACAGACTATGTGACTGACCAATCCACACTGGAGGGAGAAGTAGGGAAGAGAGGTGGGGCTCTGCCGAAGTGTTGCTGGGGATACAATAGAGCATTTTTTCATGGCCCCAATGCAGGTTCTGACATGCATGCTCAAGATGTGAGGGAACCCACTTGGCCAGCAGATGCAGGACTGCATGGACACAAGGGGCTCAGGTATGAGGGAATCAGGGCTCAGGACAGCAGCCCTTTCAGGAGGGGCAATGATATAGGGGGCAATCATGGCACAGGGGTTCGAGAGGTAGAGGATGTAATGGTCGGGGGGGTCAGGTTTACTGACCAAAGGGAACACGATGATGGAAATAAGAAAGGGGTGGGAAAACAGAGAGGGGAGGGGCCGAGCAATTTGAAACTGCAAGAACCCCAATAAGGGTAGAGGCATGGGAAAAATGGTTGCAAAACTATCCAGACAAAAAGGGAGCAGAAGTTTTAAACAAGGGTTTTAGAACAGGTTTTCCATTGCACTGCGATGGCCCCAGAATGGCAAGAGAGGCTAACAATTTAAGGTTAGTAAAGGGGAAGGAGGACACTTTGAGAAGAAAGATAGCAAAAGAAAAAGCAGCAGGCAGGATAGATGGGCCATTTTTGCACCCCCCATTAAGGAACATGAGAATTTCCCCACTGGGCCTGGTCCCCAAGAAGCAAAAAGGGGAATACAGGGTGATTCACCATCTGTCATATCCAGAGGGTGAATCAGTGAATGATTTTATATATGGAAAGAATACAGTAAGGTTTCCTATGCCACACTAGAGGAAGCGGTACAGATTATAAGAGCAACTCCCGATGCCTGGATGGCCAAGACGCATATAGAGTCCACTTTTTGATTGCTTCCAGTTAGGAGAGAAGACTGGGACCTATTGGGTTTCAAGGTAGGGGACTAATACTATTTTGATAAAGCTATGCCCATGGGGTGTTCCGTAGCCTGTGCTACATTCAACGCATTCAGCACCTGTTTACAGTGGATAGTTCAGGAAAAAACAGGGCACGGGACAGTTTTACATTATTTAGATGATCTTTTGTTTAACTGGCAGTGGTAGGGAGGAGACAGAGGGGATGTTGGCCAGCTTCCAGGAGTTTTGTGTTGAATTGAGGGTACCATTGGCACCAGAAGAAACAGAAGGCCCCAGGAAAGTGTAGGAGTTCTTGGGCATAGAAATAGGCACACGTAGAGAGTTGTTTAGATTGCCAGACAACAACGTGAGCAAACTGAGAGAACTCATTCAGCTAGACAGTAGCAGGAGGCGGTTGCAGTTAAGTCTGGTCCAACAGGTCATAGGTCATCTCAACTTTGCCTGTAGGGCAATTGGTCCAGGGAGACCCTTCACAAAATGGCTAGCAAGGGTTACAGCAGGAATAACTAGGCCACACCACAGGGTAAACATCACAAAGGGAGTAAAGGAGGAAATCAAAGTGTGGGAAGAATTCCTTAACAGCTACAATGGCTGTTCTTTTTAGCAGGAGGATTGAGTTTACAATATGGATTTGGAACTATATACAGATGCAGCAGGTGGTTTAGGGATGGGCGGCCATATGAGAGGAAAATAGTTTTCTGAGCCATGGCTGGAAAGTGGGGTGAAAGAGAAAAAAGTAAAGGACATCACACTGTTAGAGATCATGCCCATCTGGGCATGCACATTAGTATGGAGCGAACAGTTGTGGAACCAGAAGGTTACCTTTTGGTGTGATAACAATGCAGTGGGAGATGTGTTAAACAACAAGGGAGCCAAGTCCTAGACAGCCATGTGAGTATTAAGGCAGCTGGTATTAAGAGCATTACTGTTGAATACATAATTTAGGGCTAAGCATATAGAAGGGGTGGATAACATCCTAGCTGACAGCCTTTTCTGCCTGCAGCTGGATCATTTCTGGATGCTGTCCCCAATAGCAGAGGAGCGGAAAACACCCATACCAATGAACATCTGGGACATTGGCAAGATGGAGCTGAAATGCTGTTTTGTAGCTCATGGGCACCAAGGACCATGAGGTCCTATGAAGGGGCTTGGTGGGCATTACAAACATTCAGGGAAACACACCACATGGAGGTAAGTGGGCCGCTTACAGAGGAACAGTTGTGAAAATTCACATTGGATCAATGGCAGAAGGGGACAGCTCACACCACTATGGGGGTATACTTGGCAGGGATTAGTTTAATTTGCACCCTGAAGAAATGGAGGGACCCGACCAAGACAATGTTGATTAGGAGAATGATGCAAGGGTGGAGTAGGATGACTCATAGACCAAAGGACTGCAGGTGACCGATAGTGGAACACTGGCTGACAAAACTAGCAAGGGTATTACCAGCAATTTGCAGATCTCAGGACGAAGTGCAGCTATTTCACACTATCTACCTAGTAATGTTTGCAGGGGCCCTGAGAGTGAGCGAGGCAGTGCGTCATGGAGGAAAGGAAGAGGAAGGAGGATTGGAGTGGGAGGACATAAGATGGGGGAGGGAGGAAATACAGATATAACACTTGCTGCATAAGTAGTGTTGCCAAACTCTATTCCTAAAGCTTACAAATTGATTGAGATATATACCATTGTGCTACTGTATTATCTGTGCTGGGGGGTATTCTCTTTGTCAAGGCACTTCCTTGTTCTAGCTATACAGCAGTGTGGGATACTGGAGGTCTGAAGGCTAGTTCCTGACACCTCCTGCTTCATCTTCCACACATTGCCCAAGCTCTTTCAAAGGAGTCACTGTTCAAAGTAGAAAAAACACTGATTAACTAACACAACCTTCTTAAAGGCTATTTTAAATCAAATTGTGCAAGTTGTGTACTAGCGCGAAACTGGAAGTTGCACAATGACGCACTTCCGGTTTTGATACTTTAAAACACTCGCACTAGCAAGCGGGGTGAGCGTTCACTGGGCTGCGCACGGAGATGCGCGCAGAGACACGTGCATCTGCACGTGTCTACTGTGTCCATGGGGCCAACGGGCAAAGGGCATCAACATTAAGACTATCAACAAGGTAATTACAGACTATTCAGTGTTGTTTGTTTTTTTCTCTCTCTTTTAAACAGATACTTGAACCAACACTAATCATGAGGAAAGCAAATAAATTGTGTATATCATGCTCAATGTATACTATGGGCAAACAAAAAAGCAAACTTTGTTTGTGACAGATGTATCTTATTACAAAGTCTACAGGAAGAAATCAAACGTCTGCAGCCTAAGGATACTCTTAAATCTGACATTAAAGCTTTAGAAGACTATATAGATCAGATGTCACTGTTAGTTAAAGCTAATACGTCTATCACAAAAAATTCAGATGATTCACTCCCCCTAGAAAAATCCTCAAATATTCATCCTATATGTAACTTAACAAAGCAACCAGTTACATCTTCACCCCCTTCAATACATACTACTGAGAACAGCTGGCACAAATCCCTTATAAGAAACATACCAAAAAAAACCAATCATCTTGACAATAATTACGATCTTCCACTACAAAACTCATTTGAAACTCTAACACAACAAACAGATAGAGAAGTAGATACTACCTTGGGAGATTGCAGTAATATTATATATAGAGATGAAGATCCCAACTCCCTACGGCATATCAAGAGAAAATTATCAAACCAGAAACAAACCCTGTCCTACCCAAGAAACTTTTAACGAACCCTTTAAACCCACACTCACTAGTTGAACCACATACCAAACAACAACAGGTAATTGTATTAGGTGACTCGATCATAAAGTACTTGGACAGAGCAATATGTAACCCAGACAAGAAACACAGAATGTGGTCCAGCTTTAGAGGAGCAAAAATTGCAGATATTACATCTATGGTAAAACCTATTGGTCCAGATATTCAGAAGAGTTGCACATGGTGCAACAGTGTTCTTGCCATACACAACCCACTGATGTGCCTGAGTGCGATATTCAAAAGGAAATGTGCACCGCATAAATCCTGATGCGTAGCGCGCATCGAATGTCATGCAGGCACAGGTAGGGGGCGGGCCCATGCATAATCTGCACAGCCCAATATTCAGCCCGGGATGTGCAGAGTCATGCATGCGCAACCCCTACCTGTGCCTGCACAAAGTTATGCCTCCCAAAAAAGGAACAAGTGATTGGCCACCCACAGGTGAGCTGCTGCATTGCAGGGCGCAACACAGCAGCTGCCACCTGTGGGTGGCTACCCCAGTTCCTGCTGCACCTGGTGGCGCCCCACCATGGCCCATCGTGGGCATCACTATAACCCTCCCCCCCAAGTCCAATATCCCTGGTGGTCCAGTGGATCGCACTGAGCCCCATCGCGGGCATCATTAGTAGGAACCCCTCCAAGTCCAATATCCCTGGTGGTCTAGTGGACCGCACTGAGTCCCATCGCAGGCATCACTATAGCCCTCCCCCCCAAGTCCAATATCCCTGGTGGTCCAGTGGACTGCACTGAGCCCCATCACGGGCATCATTAATAGGAACCCCCCCAAGTCCAATATCTCTGGTGGTCCAGTGGACCACACTGAACCCGATCATGGGCATCATTAATAGGAACCCCCCCAAGTCCAATATCCCTGGTGGTCTAGTGTACCCCCCACTCCACCCACCCACTGAGCCCCACCGGCCCACTCCCCCCATCAGCTGGCGGTCGGCAGCACCCCACCTGCCTGCCACCCCGCTGCATGCTGACTGACAGCTCAGTAGGGCTGCAGCCCATTGGTTCACAGCATGAGCTAATGGGTGTGCAGCCCATACGATACTACTCAGTCCACATATGTGAACGAATTCATTCACATATCTGAACTGAGTAATACGGTATGGGCTGCATGCCCATTGGCTCATGCTGTGAACCAATGGGTGTGCAGCCCTAACTGTCAGTTGGTGGGCAGCAGGGCAGTAGGTGGATGGGGTGCTGCCACCCACTGGCTGAGGTGGGGAGCGGGTGGTGGGGCCCAGTGGGCAGGTGGGGTGGGGCACACTCAGCCACCAGGATATTGGACTTGGGGGTTTCTGCTTAATGATGCCTGCCATCAGGCTCAGTGCAGTCCACTGGACCACCAGGGATGTTGGACTTGGGGGTTCTAGTTGGGATGCCCATGATCGGGCTCAGTGCAGTCCACTGGACCATCAGGATATTGGCCTTGGTGGGGTTCCTATAATGATGCCCACGATGGGGCTCTAGTGCGGTCCACTGACCACCAGGATATTGGGGACTATAGTGATGCCCACGATCGGGCCACATAGAGGTCCACTGGACCACCAGGGATATTGGACGTTTTTTTATATTACAGGAATGCCCGCGATTGGGCTGCAGGGGGTGTTGGTCCCTGATGGCTGTTGCCTGGCAGGGCGCCACGCACAAGCTGTTGGGGATTGGCACACCTGCATGCTAATGGCATGCAAATGGGACCATAATGAGATGCAAATTGCCCCCTGTGCGCCATGCATATATTATGGCCCCATTTGCATGTCCCCTTTTGAATATTGCAGGTGCTGTGCATGGCACAATGGCACTTGTGCCATCGCATCTCCATGCTCCACTCTGGCCACTTGCGCTGGCACAGTGCCACTGCACCATGCACAGTGGAGGTGGCTAGGGTGTGATATTCAAAGGTGCTGCGCCATAGCGCAGCTCTGTTGAATATCGCCCAGGCCACACCCCTGCGCAACAAAGTTGAGCTGTTCCCAGGCTTGTGCCACAGCCTGGTGCAGTTTGAATATCCCAGCCCTACTGTCAACTGCTGGTGATAACTTGCTAGTAATTATCCACGCTGGAACAAATTATATCAGGGGATCACAACTATTGAAAATCAAACAAGATTTTGTTGCATTAAACAACATACTAACAGAACGCGGTTGTACTGTCTGTATCTCTGAGATATTACCTATCCAAAGAGCCACTAGCTATACTACTTCCAAAATAAAAGCCTTGAACGAATGGCTCTGTAAATGGTGTTATCAACAAGGAATCAAGTTCTTAACACACTGAGAGGAATTTGAGGACAAGTTCTCACTCTACTGTTGAGATGGATGGCATTTAAGTAGAAGAGGTAGTACTATTTTGGGTCAAAAGATGACATCATACATCAATACTTATTTAAACTAACAACTAAGAGGGAGACTAGGATAATATCCCAGCCTCTTATTAAAAATCACTGCCAAAATGAAAACTTTACAGCAAATATTCTTACTTTTAATGCATGATCAATGAACATCTCCAAGTATACAGAATTGGAAATTTTAACCCAGACTTTAGAACTGGCGATAATAGCAATCACAGAAACATGGGGTAACTCAGAAAAAGAATGAACAGCAGAACTTCCTGGCTATAAACACTACTTTAAACACAGAGAGAACTCAAAAAAAAGGTGGAGGGGTTAGTCTTTACATAAGAAACAAATACATTCTTATGGGATAGAAACCAATATACAAACTGAAAGTGTATGGGCCTATATTCAACCAACAAGTACCCAAAAACTACTCATAGGCACATGCTACAGACCACCATCATCTGACTTACAAGCTACCAGGTTATTAGTTGAAGAAATAAATCAATTAGCATATAAAGATACAGTACTCATACTGGGGGATTTTAACTTACCAACCATAAACTGGGACACCCTTTCAGGAACTAACCATCATGAAGAACAATTTCTTTCAGTCATTATAAATCTAGGTCTCAAACAAATTATAAGGGAACCAACTAGGGGAAAAAACATTATTGACCTAGTAATAACAAATCTTGAAACTCCCATATTTGATACTAAAATTTTAGCACCCTTGGGAAACAGTGACCAATTGTCCATATCTTTTTCCATACAGTTCTATTTTCAACCCAAAATCAATAAAATGAAAGTAAAACAATATCATAAAGCTAATTTTGACCAAATAAATTGTTCCCTAAATGAAATTAACTGGGAACAGACCCTTCTCCCATTAAGAACTGATGAAGCGTGGGACTTTTTAAAAGAAAAAATATCCCAACTTGAAAAGCAATACGTACGTGAAAAAAATAAGTACAACAGTAAAGGAAAAATTCCACAATGGTTTAATAAAAACATCAAGACACTAATTGAAAAAAAGGAAAAGCTTTTCTCAAAACTCAAAAAAGCTCCACCACTTAAAGTTAACTCAATATTAGTAACATATAGGGAAATGCTCAAAATGTTAAAAAACAAATCATTACGGCCAAACGTAACCTTGAATTCAAAATAGCTCATACAAAGCATTATCACAAGGCATTATAGTCATATTTAAATGTAAAGAAGGGTTGTAACAAATCAATTGGGCCACTAATAATTAACAAACAAATAACATCAGATAAAACAACTGCAACAGAATTAAATAACTACTTTGCATCTGTTTACGCGCAAAAAACAATTCCATCAGCTATCACAGTAACATCAAACTCAGAAACAAACAAGATTTCTGAACAGGACACTCTGACTGCACTGAACACTCTAAAAAAACATACTAGTCCGGGTCCAGATAGTATATCCTCAAGATTTCTAGTGGAAACAAAAAATTCCATTCTCTTACCCCTAACAATAATTTATAACAAATCCCTTCAAGAATCAGTGGTACCCAAGGATTGGTGTTCTGCTATAGTTACACCTATCTACATAAAATAATCTCACTCTAAAACCAAAAACTATTGCCCTATTAGTTTAACATCAATACCATGCAAACTAATGGAAAAAATTATTAAACACAAACTAGAAAACAAAATGTTAATCCTAAACGTTAATGATGTGTATCAACACGGGTTTAAACCAGGCTACTCATGTACTACAAATTTAATCTCATTCTATAACTACATTAGCTATAATTTAGATTGCAACATACTGATGGACGTTGTTTTGTTAGACTATAGTAAGGCATTTGATAAAGTTTCACATTCCATAATAATAAACAAACTTAGTAGTATGGGATTCTCAACCTTACTAGTCTCCTGGATAAACCAGTGGCTGAATAATAGAACTCAGAGAGTCAGGGTAAATGATGCCCTGTCAGGTAAAAGGGATGTGTCCAGTGGGGTGCCGCAGGGTTCTATGCTTGGGCCCACTCTGTTTAATTTGTTCATAAGTGACATGACCATCTCATCCAGTAACATAATGGTAAAATTTGCCGATGATACCAAACTTGGGGGAATGGCTATTAATTCAAACAATGAACACGGACGTCAAGCAGATTTAACGTTAGTGGAACAATGGGCATGTACAAATAAAACGTACTTCAACTTGTCCAAGTGTGCAGTATTACACCTGGGAAAAAATAATCCGGTTCAAACATACTACCTAAACAAAACTATCATCAGAACCTCACAAGTTGAAAAAGACCTAGGGATAGTAATTAACAACAAACTAACCCCGTCAGCCCATTGTACCAAGATAGTGAATCAAACAAATGCATTACTTCGTAGAATCTCCAAAACATTTGTGACTAGATCTGAACATTGTCTTTTGTCCCTCTACAGATCTAACATAAGGCCCCCTCTTGGATTATGATTCACCCTTTTGGAACCCATATTTGAAATCAGATATTAACAGAATTGAGCACATTCAACGTAGAGCCACCAAGCAAATCCCACACCTAACTAACTTTGATTATAACACCCAATTAAATAAAACAGGATTACACACATTGTCACAAAGACGTACCAGAGGCGACTTACTACAACTGTTTAAAATTCTTGGGAACCAGGAACAAATGAAATTATGTGGTATCAAATATTCTACTAGGAAAACTGTTGCTAGACTTCACAATAAACTGCTAGAGGTTATGAGGGCCAAAAGCAATAAAAGAATGAACTATTTCACAATTAGAACACCAAGACTGTGGAACACTTTACCGCAGAATATAGTTGATTCAACAAATATCTTAACATTCAAAAATAAATTAGACAGATGGATGTTTGGGTAGGGATTTGGTTAATGTTCCATGTATATGGAGGACAATCATGATGGGCAAACCCCCTTCTTTTGTCCAGAACTACCAACGTACCAAGTACAGCTGAGAATCAAGAGGTCAAAAACAGACCAATAAGGGAACAGTTGTAATGTAACCATCAGACTTCTTCACATGGAGGGCACCGTTTGCCCAGTAAGGGCTTAGTGGGTTTATGCCGCAGAGCATGGTATTAAGAAGGGGAGATTATTTGTACATGGGGATGGGAAGAAAGTGACAAGCTACCAAGTGACAGCCATACTTAAAAATGGTATGGAATACCTGGTGGAGAACCCAGACAATTATTCATCTCATTCTTTTCGAATAGGGGCTGCCTCACAGTGGGCGGCGACAGGTGAAGCAGTGGCTAACATGTTGGAAAAAGGGTGATGGCCATCTGCCAGCTACAAAAGGTATATTTGGGCACTCAAAGGTGTAGATTAACATGGCAGCTATGTTTTGTTTTACAGGATGGAACCAGAGGAGGAGAGAGAACAGGGGAAAATGGGGGGAGTTAAATAAAGGGGGTGATGAAAACAAGGGGATGAAAAAACATGTTTAAGATGTATATTTCTGATTAAATCCTATAGGTAAAGGGAGGAGCACAGAAGTATGGATCTGCAGGCATTCCTACATATATTGGGTGGAAAAGAGAGCAGAGAAAAAGGCTAGGGGAAAACAACTGTACCAGAACATATGAAAATGTAGGTTATGTTGGCGGGGCATACGAGGCATGCGATGGGGAGAGTTTCTGACCACCCTGAATGAGATGAAAGAATGGAGACCCACCCCAGATTTAATTATTGTACATTGGGGGGGAATGATATAGGGGAAAAACCATGGGTAGACACATATATGCAAGTAAAAAAGGACTTTGAGAAAATATGGCAGTAGTGGCCAGGGGTGATGATAGCTTGGTCCAGCATGATACCAAGGAGGGTATGGAGACATGAACACAGTCATGTGGCAATAGACAGAGCCAGGAGAAAGAAGAACAGAAGGGTAGGGACTATAGTAAGGAAGATGGGGGGGCATGTGATATTGCGAGGGGTGGAAGAGTGGGTGGACGATTTTTGTAGATCAGATGGGGTGCACTTGTCAGATGTAGCCATAGACATGTTTAACATAGAAATGATGGGATTCATAGAGGCATGGAGGAGACAAGAAGGAAAATAAAGAAAAGAGAAGGGGAGAGGAGAAGGGGGGTTACCTAATGAATGGGGAAAGTCCAGCTGCCCAGCGCAAGCTGAGACTGTTATGGGAAAAAGGGGAGGAGGTGAGGGGAGGGGAAGAAAAAGGAATCGATGAGGAAGAAGAAGGAACTGAAGGAGAAAAGCGGTCTTGGTTCTCACCGCTACCTACCACAAAAGAGAAGAAGAAGAAGGCACCCAGGTTTTCACCTGGTGGAGCTTGAAGAGAAGAGAAAGAAACAGGGATGATCAGAGATTGAGATATATATATATATATATATATATATATATATATATATATATGGATGCATAAAAGATGCAATTATGGAAGACACAATAATAAATGATGATTGGAATTGTAAATGAGAATATGATCTATAATAAATTATTTGCCAATCTGAGCACAACAACATATAAAGAGTTTGGCATTTGTAGAGGTAAGGGGGAATCCGGGACAATAGAGTTTGTCCTTTATGGGGCAGACCAAATTGTCCTGGTGCACCCCTAACCTGTAAGGCAAGGTGGTGTTCTCAGAAGGAGGGATGCTCTAGGGGGAAGGACTGGGGAGAGTAGAACAATGGGCAGGTAGACATGAAGGGGGAGGGACCAGGGGGGGTATTTAAGGACCAGCACAGTGGTGGCTCAGCCACTTTTTGTTGAAGTTTTGTTGCCTCCCACCTGCCTATCAAAATGAGAACAGAGAAGGTATGTAAAAGAGGGAACAGGTGGTCCTGCCAGAGGAGGATGGCAGTAATAAAGGGGAAGAAAAAAGGGGGGGGGGAATATGAGGAGAAGAAGCAGGAACTGAAGAAGTAAAAGCGGTCTCAGTTCTCACTGTTAGCTACCACAAAAGAAATGAAGAATGCACCCAGGTTTTCACCTGGGATAGTGAGAAGAGAAAGAAAGAGGGATGATCAGAGATTGATATATATGTATATGTATGGATGCATAACAGATGCAATTATGGAAGAGACAATAATAAATGATGATTGGAATTGTAAATGAGAATATGATCTATAATAAATTAATTGGCAGTCTGAGCACAACAACATATAAAGAGTTTGTCATTTGTTGGGGAAAGAGGGAATCCCAGACAATAGCCTGGGGAATTGATTCTGTCCTTCTGGATTTAATTATTACCTTACACAGCAACACATTTGCTAGTATTAAGTACACAAGAGATGGAAAATTTGCAGAAAAAATACTGGTTAACAGAGAAGTCAAACAGGGCTCTTTATTGCCGCCAACCCTCTTTAACATATATACAGACCAAATTATAAGAGAATTAAATAATCATGAGGTAGATGCTCCAATCATAGATGGTTGAAAAGATAATATTTTAGCTTATGCCAATGATGCAATGCTTATATCAAAATCAGCTGTTGATTTACAAAACGTGATAGAGATACTATAGTAGCAGGGGTCCTTATGAAACTATCACTTGAAATAAACTGAAAAATCTAAAATTATTAATATAGGGAAAGTCTGTAGAAAAAGATGTATATAGAAACTAAATGATATTGAGTTCCAGAAAGTGAAAGAATACAATTATGTAGGAGGATTAATAAATGAAAAATCAAATTGGCAAGAACATACACAACATAATAAAAGCAAAGGGAGACAAATTGCACTAGGTCTGAATAGATCTGGAAAATGTTTTGCCAATAATTCTTTTGAAGCAGTAAAAAGAGCATACGTTGTAAAAGCAAAATCAGTTCTGTTAGATACAGCAGAGGTATGGGGAGTAGACGAGAACGTTTCAATATTGGAACCAGTCCAAAATCTATTTATTAGAAATCATTTGGGTTTACCAGTGGTGGTGTCAGGTGGCCACTTAAGAGCAGAAATGGGTATGACATTTTTGGTCCTATCAGCCAAAAGCAGATCCCTGAATTATTGGCAAAAACTGGTAAAACATGCAGATATTACTGTCAGATATGCTTGTTGGACAGAGGCAAAAAATATCACACTAAAGGGATAAGTTATGATTCTTGGTTTAAAAAACTAGATGTTGAAGCAGAAAGTCCAGAATGAACTCACTTTTTGATAATAGAGTAATAACTGATGTTGACTCCTACACAGAACAAATAAAAAAAAGATGGAAAGTTAATGAAATCCAGAGGAAAAAAACCAAAACAAACTCTTCTTCTATCTTCACATTGTACCAAACAATAAATTTAGGACCTGGCAGCCAGGATTATTTATCCTGTTATCAAAATTCTTTACATAGAAAAATCTTTTCTAGGAAAAGAGTTGATATACATCTGCACTATCGGGCACAAATGATACTGTGGAAAAAAATAAAAGTGTACTTTAAGAGCAATGAACATTGTTGTTTAATTACTGACTATCTATTGTTAGACTGTAACTGGATAACTAATCTTAGAACAAAATGGATCAAGCAGCTTATATGCAATATTTGTAGTATAAGAAGGGCGGATATTGTTCAAAAATTCATAGAAGGTAATGATATGTTATATTCTTATGCTGTTATTCACTTTTATCTGGGAGAGTGCAATATTATGAAGTTTTAAATAAATTGTGACAAAATCAATGATTGAATCTGATTTTTACTGAATGATTGTATCTGTGTATTTTTTTATTTATCATAAGTGTTTGTCCTTTGGAATATACACTTGTGTTCAATAACATTTACTTACTTACCTTTTGGGCAGGAGCTGAACATTTTCTTTGCCCTCGTTCATGAGTTTTATTTATTTATGTATTTATTTATTGAAATAGTTTCACCAGGAAAGACACACAGAGCAACAAGATGCTCGTCTCCCGGTGCAACCTGGGGGGAAGGGGTACAAGGGGGTTGGATAACACACAGGTTATCAACTGAGCAAATAACATAGGCAAATAGCAGCATATGGATACAATTGCATTAAACAACAAGCAACAACACATGGAGTACATTGGATATTGTATGGAGCATATAACAATTACCTGACATATAGCAGCAATACAAGGGAACATTTAGCACACAGTAATATGCAGGTATAAACACAGGAGACATAGAGCACATGATGGTGCAGGACAAAAAGGCATAGAACAAAAGTTCATAGGTTGGGGCTATATGCCAGCATTTGTAGCAAAGCTAAGGCTGCTGGTCGGGCAGTGGGGAGGGGAGCAATTGGCTCATGGCCAAATCAGGAACAGGAGCAATTACTGGTGAGGAAGTTAGCTAGGGTGGTGGAAAGAGAGTGGGCAAAGGAGGAATGCCAAATTTGAGGTGGGAGATCATTCCATAGCTTGGGTAACCGGTGTGAGAAGGCGGCTTGTCCAGCAGTAGTCTTCCACCTAGGGATTGATAGTTGATGGTAGTCACAGGATCTAAGATAATGGGAGGGAAAGGGGGCAGCTGAGAGCACGGAGGAGAGGTAGGAAAGGATAGTGCCAAGCCATAGGATAGATACATATTTAGCACAGTGTGAAATGCGGTGGTTTCCAAGGGACAGTAGTTCCAGGGAATGGTAGAGGTCGTAGTGGTGGGTAAGGGGTGAGGCACCGAGAGCAAAGAGGCAGAAGGTATTAAAACGTGTGTCCAGCTTAGATAGAGTGGACTTAGGGGCTGCACCGTAAACAATGTCACAGTAATCAAAGGAGGGAAGTATCATCTTCTGGACCAGTTCAAGTTGGACGGGGGGAGGTAGGCTACTGCAGTTTCTATAAAGTGCACCAAGCATGGGCTGTAGTTTTTTGAAATAGCATCGATGTGGTTTGTGAAGGAAAGATGGCAGTTGAGCCATACCCCCAAGTAGCAGAGTGAGGAGACATCTTTGTGTTTTTGACCATCCAGGGTGTGGAAATAGGGAAGGGATAGGAGTCTGGACAGGCATTGTCATGTGCCAAAAGTCATCATGACAGGTTTTTTTTACTTTTAAGGAGAGCTGGTGAGAGCTGAACCATTGCTGTACTTTGTTGAAGTCAGCTTGGAGGTTAGTTTGTACCACTTCAGGGTCGGAGCCTGAGGAGAACAGTACAGTGTCATCTGTAATACATGTGGATTGAGGTAGTAGAGCAGATGAGTGGTAAGTCATTTAGGAATATAGAGAACAGTATGGGTCCCAGAACTGACCCCTTGGGTACACCGGTAGATAAGGGAAGGGGGGTGGAGATAGCATTTGTGACTTTAATGTACTGAGTTCTGCCAGAGAGTTAAGATCTGAACCAGTTGGTGGCAGCAACAGAGAGGCCTGATTCAGTGAAACAAGAGAGCAATATGGGGTGGGAGATGGTGTCGTAGGCTTTCGCAAGGTCGACAAAGATGGCTGAGGTTATCAGCCCACTGCCCATACCAGTCAGGATGGAGTCATAAGCCTTATCAGGGAGGATGCAGTGGAGTGTCCCTTTCAGAAACCTGGCTGATAGGGTGTGAAGAAATTAGACTTGGTGAGGAAGGAAGAAGTTGGGTGAGCACAAAGTGCTCTTGTAGTTTTGCTAGTACTGGGAGGAGGGAATAGGGCAATAGTTGAAGGGGGAGGTGGGAGTACCTCCTTTTGGGAGGGGGATGACAGTGGTGTGCTTCCATGCTTGAGGAACAGCAGCAGCGGAAAAGGATTGGTTTAAGAGTTTGTCAAGTGGAGTTGCTATGGTGGTGGTGGAGAGGTACAGGAGTTTAGTGGTCATAAGAAGGCTATGTTGGAAATTTTGTGTAAAACTATTAAAACTCAACATGGTTATGAGCCTACATTGCATTTTGCAAATGCAGGCTTGTAGATTTGATAATTTCCAATATTTTTACTCAAATTCTCCAACATAGCCATTTCTTTACAGCACCTCATGAATACCACAGCTGTCATTTTTCAGCTCCTGCTCAAAATGTGTTTCAGCATCCCAAAAGAAGATTTCACAGTACCAGTGTCCAAAATCACTTTTAAGCCAGGAGTTGAAAATTTTCTCTGCCTGTCTTCATGAGGCAGGGTCATAAGAAGACCATGGTGAAAATTTGGTGTAAAAATATTTCGAAAAAAAATTTACAATATTTTACCCAAAATTCCTCATCTGCAGCCCTATCATCTCTGGACAGAGTTTGTTTGTATGAGGTAATCATGTTTCGTGAGAAAAAAATCTTTTTGTTCATATGACTGCCATCCTGTTTCTGTTTTCTTCAAAAAATAAATTTAAAAACCCTTAAAAACGACATCCTGCACACACACACCAGCACATGTACCTTGCTAATCAGGACCCCATTAGGTGAATTCTGCACTTTGTTTGTGAGAAAAGGACCCAGAATTTTTTTTTTTTCACATTTAGGAATACAGTTTTGTGAGCAAATATTCTTTTCTAAAAAGGAATTTGGACTTAGTTTTTTTCCTGATTCTTTTTTTGTATGAAGGAATCCTTTTTTGCATGAATGAAAAAATATTCAAAAAAGGATCCCTTCATATGAAAAAAGAATAAGAAAAAAACTAAGGCCTAGTATATTCAAAAGGCTTGCGCTATGCATAACAGGGTTCTCTGACGCAAAGTCCAAAGTGTGCCATTTTGCAATATTCAGAAGGAGGCAGTTGCGCCACCGAAAACATGCTGAGCAACAGCGCAATGAAAATGAAGGCATGCGCAACCGAAGGGGTGGATCCATGCATAAAGAGCATAATGCGACATTCAAAGATTCTGCTGGCGCAATAGCGGCACAGCCGGAAATTAGAGATTAGCGAAATGAGCCAAAATAAAAGGCTCAAGGAAGGTGCAAGAATGCTACAAGGCTGCCAAGTGGGGGAGAGAGAGAGAGAGAGACAGACAGACAGACAGACAACAGACAGGCTAGGGCAGGCAAGGAAAGCGTGGGCCATAGGCTGTAGAGGCCAGCGGGGTGCCCGGTGCAGTGGAAGTAGCAGTGAGGACAGCGGGGGTAACACAGCAACACCAGCCAGGGGGGGTCAGAAGCCAGGGAGATGGACAGTGCCAGCTTCCACATGGAAGCTGTAATGAGGGGGGTGAGAATGCATGCTGCAGGGGGCCGTGGCCGTGGAAGGGCCCGTCGGTGGTATGCCCCCAACAGGCAGTACCGTGCCCGCATCAGCTTTGAGCTGTACACAGATGTAGAGATCGTGGGCCGGTACCACCTGAACAGGGCAATACTGAGACGGCTCTGTGAGCTGTGCAGTGATGTGATGCAGGCACCCTCACGACGCCTGTTGGTGGAGACCAAGGTGACAGCCTGCATGTGTCTGCTCGCCACGGGCACCTTCCAGAGGCTGACAGGGGACACCACAGGCATCACACAGTCGGCCACGTCACGCATCCTCACCCAATTCCTCAGCGCACTGCTGCCACATGCTGCGGAGTACATCCATTTCCCCAGCACCGCGGCAGAGCGTACAGCAAACATGTAGGAGTTCCACAGGGTAGCACATATGCCTGGTGTGCTAGGGGCCATAGACTGCACCCATGCGGCCATTCGCATGCCACCTGGCCCCGATGGGCTCGCATATAGGAACAGAAAGGGATTCTCCAGTGTCAACTGCCAGGTGGTGTGTGATGCCACTCGGTGCATAATCAATGTCTGTGCCACACACCCTGGTGGAGCACATGATGCATTCATATGGTATCAGTCCGCACTGTGCCATCGATTCGAGAGTGGGGACATCCCCACAGGACATCTAGTGGGTGAGTACACATGTATGGAATGCAAACTCGGGGCAAGGGTGGGAATGCCACAGGTGCCATGGTAGTGGCACACAGGGATATGGGCAATATGGACCTGAACATGAGACTGATCTCCACTATCTCCACACAGGTGACAGCGGATACCCACTCTGTCCCTGGCTGCTCACACCGTACCGGCGCCCCATGACCCCATCGCAGCAACGCTATAATGAGGCACATGTTTCCACACGCAACATCATAGAGCGGGTGTTTGGGATGCTCAAGGCACACTTCTGATGCCTAGACACCTCCGGCGGTGCCCTACAGTACAGCCCCCAAAAGGCCTGTGGGATATTCCTGGCCTGTTGCATCCTGCACAACATGGCCAAAGACTATGGGATAGCCGTACAGGTTGAAGAGGGGGACAGCGATGGGGACGCCAGTGGCGCCGGTGTTGATGGTGATGAGCAGCCCCCCCTAGGACTGGCGGGACCCCCGACTGATCCGGCAGGCCCAGCTGCACCGGGACACCATCACAGAGGAGTACTATGCACAACACAGGTAAGTCAAGGGGACATGTGCAACCAACACTGTCCATGCGCAAACCACAGGCACACAGGGTAACACACCAGGGGTGCATGACGGCCAGGGGAGTGGAAGGGTCCAGGCATACAAACACACCATCAGGGAGGGGTGAGCATGCATATGGACACACACACACACCAGGCACAGAGCGTACATGGGCAGATGCACAGAACAGCAGAACCGACATTGCTAACACACAGCACCACCGACCACCCCCACCACCTGTACTGTCCAAGTACATGTGTCAGATGCTGGGCACCCTTGCACCTTGGTGTACAGTACAATGCAGGCATCATCATGCACACGCACCTGTGGACAGCAGTTGGGAGGGTGTGCAGGTGGTCCATGTGTCGGCGTGGTGAGCAGAGCACCCAGCAGTGCACTTCCCACCATGACACACATTGCACACATGGCAGCACCAGACAGGGCCCACACTGGGAGACAGCTCAGTCATGTAGCACTGTCCCACGGCCACCGCGGATGCGTGGGCAGCCCCACCATGACCCAACAGCACTGGCAGGCTGAGCAGGGGCAACATGGGGTGGCACTGTTGCACCACCAGGGGTCCCACTGCGTGAACGCGACCTTGCCCGCACAGGGGTCTGCAGCATGCCGAACAAACCTGCACCAGGGGTGCTCGGGATGGCCACAGCAGAACCCAGCATTGACAGGCCTGGTGTCGCATGACACCGGGAACGGGGAGTGAAGAGTGAACTGTGTGGGGTGTGCGGTACAGGGGCACCTGACTGTGTGCCCAATGTGTCCAAGACAGAGACCACTGCCAGGGTCAGCCTGTCAATGGCGGCGGTCACATCCGTCCACATACGCACCAGCTCTGCACAGTCCAGAGCACACTCCCTGCTGTGCCACTCCACAGCCACAGACAGTGCCTCTATGGACATTGCAACCCGCCTCTGCAGCTGTACTGATTCCCGCAGCAGGCGGGTGTGCTCATCCAATGGGTACTGTGCCCCAACGGCATCCTGTCCCCCAGGGTGTGGAAGGTCCTGATGCACAACACCCCTTGAGGGTGGGCACTGTTTGCCAGGACCAGGAATGGGCGGATCAAAGGGCGGCGGACATGTGCCACCGCTTGACACTGTACCCCCAGACCTGGTGGGTGACTGCTGCTGCTGCCCTGCCAACTGCTGTGCCCCAGGGTCCACTTGTTCCACCGCTGTGCTAGCAACAGTGCCAGACACCTGCACAGCCACCGGTGCTGTCCCACCGGTGCTGACAGGCACAGCCTGGGGCTGTGCCAGCATGCTGGTACACAAGTTGGAACCAGAAAGGCCAAGGGGCACGTGCTGGCCTGCTGTGTGTCCATCGTGGGACACACACCTATCACTGCCCATTGCAGTCCTTGCATCATCAATGGTGCAGGTATGTGCTACAGCCATAGTCACAGCGTGCTGGCATACTTGCATGCCAGACTGCTGAGACACAGGCTGTGCACCCCCCGCACCCGAATCACCGACACCAGAGTTGGTGGCCCAGCATGCATGCTGCTGCAGTGCCTACTGGCTGGTGATAGAGGTGGATGGACCCTCCTCCATGTCCAGCAGGTCATCATCACTGCCTGGACCCACCACCACCGTCTCCTGAAGATGAACAGGATCTGTAACAGAAAGAGAGTACATGTGAGTGCATGTGAACAACCTTTCCCCCAACCCCTCCCAACACCACCACCATGTCATACCGTGCAGTGATGGGCTTCCACCTGTCTGGAATTCACCTCCTGGTATGCCCTCAATAGCACTGTGCTGCATTGATGCAACCAGTGTCTCCTCAGCCGGGGTCAGCTCCAACACCACTGGCGGGCCCCCGCCAGTGCCAGCATGTGCCGCCCTGAAGACTGCCACCTTCTCCTTCAACCTCCTGCGGTCTGTCCCCATCTTCTTCTTGCATTCCTGCACGGGGCGCTGGTGGCTTCCGTGCAGGTTCACGGCCCGAGCTACCCCCTCCCATGCAGCTGTACAGGACTGAGGGGTGCCCCTCCATCCACTCAGTACTGGCTCCTCATCCAGGTAGGCCTGGAAGAGGGCCTCTGTCTCTGCTGGGGTAAAGTTGGGCCTCCTCCTACCCCCCACCGTCCTCACCCTCACATTGGCTCTGCTCGGTCATGGCGATCTGTATGGGGGCAAGTGGACACCTGTCACTGTGCAGTCTACAGCATTTTCCCATGACCATTGTCCAGAACATCACACAACATGCAACTCACCTCTCACCTGCAGTAACCGAATCTGGCCAGCGCAGCCCAATGTCGCACATTTATAGCGCAATGCATGCAAATTAGTAGTGGAGCAACTATAATGACATGCAAATTGCACCACTGCGCCTTTGAATGGCTGATCAGATGATTTGCATGTGTCGGCTGAATATCGCGAATCTGCGCTTTGCGCAATACAGTTGGAGTCGGCTGAGCCAATGGCGCAGATCTGTGACTGTGTGGTACACTGCATTGCGCATGCCCAGATAGCTTACGCAGGCATCTGCCGCGCTGCTGATGTGCTGTGGGCGATTGGCAATTCAGGCCATGGCCACCATTGTGCCAGTGGCACTACAGCACTGGGCACTATATGGCGCTGTGGCACTACTGTGCAATAGTCCACTGTGGCACTGGTACACAGCTGGTCGGTCGCGCAGGATGCCTATACGTCAGATGGCGCTATGCGTGGCCTTGCGTCATTGCCCATGACCTTCTGTCTGACCTTTGCCCCCTGGCCCTCTTCGGCTGCCATGTGTACGGCCCTATTGCGCTGTCTGGTGACAGCACTATGTGAAGTGACGGCGCTGTTCGAACAGCACGATTGGAACCTATGGTGGTCTATTGCGCAACATCTCCATGTGGGGTTACGGTGCAGCAGGGCGCCATATTGCCTGCTGTAAAGTTGGTACCATGGCTCAGAGAAGAGCTGTTCCATGGAGCCCATTGGAACTGGCCAACTTGGTGGCCCTAGTAGAGCCCCACTATGGGGCACTTTATGGTGAGGCAGCCCTCACCATTGCCCGGATACAGGTGTGGCATCAAGTGGCCACTGACCTGGTGGGGGTCACTGGACGGTGCCGGTCAGCTGAGCAGTGCCGGCACCGGTACAGTGACCTCTGCCGGAGGGATCAGGACCTTCTGGATCGGCTGCGGTCACGTGCCAGGTGGGTCGTGGTGCCTAGGCCAGGTGGGTGTACCATCTATGCACCTGTATTCTCTGTAGGGGTGTGAGTGTGTTTTGGTGGCTGTGCATAGGTGATGGCTCTGCCATGGTTGGCTGTGTCAGTGTGTGCAGCTGTGAGATGAATGGGTCTGGCTGTGTGGGCAGGCACTCTCACTGGGGCAGGGGGCAGTCTGCTTTGGAGTCACACTGATGTTTGTCTCAACATATGTCTCCCACAGGCCGGGATGTGAGGATGCAGGCCTGGGTTGAGGAGGGCCATGCCAGGGCCCCAGTGCCAGTGGGAGTTGCACCCCAGCAGCAGCAGCAGCATCAGCGGCAGACCCAGCTGCTTGAGCAGTGTGAGTATCATTACTTCATGGATTCTATTGCATGCTGGGGGGGGGAAGACCACTAGCCCTGCACAACACAACCATGCAGGAAAGGGGAGGTCATAATTCCACTATACAAGACACTAGTGAGGCCCCACCTGGAGTACAGTGTACCATTCTGGAGACCATACCTACGTAAGGACATAGACTGGGCAGAGAATGTTCAGAGGAGGGCCACAAAGATGGTGCATGGATTGCATCACAAGTCCGATGAAGACAGGTTGAAGGAACTGAACATGTACTCCCTGGAGGAGAGGAGGGAGAGAGGGGATATGATAGAGACATACAAGTTTCTTACAGGGAGGAACAAGGTGCAGGAAAACACTATTTTTAAGCGAAAAAGATGTTCCAGGACTAGAGGGCATGGGATGAATTTGGAGGAGGACGATTCAGAGGAAACATGAGAAAGAATTTCTTTACAGAACGGGTGGTGGACAAGTGGAACACCCTGCCAGAGGAAGTGGTGGGGCTGAAACAATCACGGATTTCAGAATGCAGGATAGACATAAAGGAATTCTGGAGGTCAGGGTAAGGGGCAACAGACTTATAGGAAAACAAAGTGAACTTACAAGCTCAAATGGACGAACTGGGTGGGCCATAGGCCCTTATCTGCCGACACTGTCTATGTATCTATGTATGTATGCCGACAGAGGTGACATGCATCACTGTCAGTATCAGCACGTCTGTGTATCGTCACTGGTGGTCCATGCATGCACTGGGCACATAGCTGTGTAACTGGCATCGCACCACGTTGCCACGTCACTTGACAGCCTTTTTTGTGCTGTGATGGACATGGGCAGTGTGTGTGTGCAGTGGTGCGCATAGCTGGTGCCGTCTGTTTGTGATGGCCATGTGCATGTTCACTGTGGGTGGGTTCATGCCATCACAGGTGTGGGACATTGGGCTATATGGCTTGCAGGTTGGGTGGTGTTCAGGGTTGTGGTCAGTCACAGCCATTGACTGTGTTCCCATTTTCCTAGGCCTCGAGGTTCTCCGGAGGATTCGGCAAGACATTCGGGGCCTGACACAGGTGTCCATTGAGAACCAGGCCATCCTTCAGTCCATCTGGCGCCATGGCCTGCGGAGCGTCCAAGACAGTGTAGAACCAGGCACAGGATGACCAGCCGGCTGGGCCTTGGAGAAAATACCCTTCCCACTTCTCCCATCCCTACCACCCTGCCTCCCTCTCCAAGTTGTTCATCCTTACCCTTGAACACCCTTCCTTGTACCCGTCCCCCCCCTTGTAAATAGTTGTTGTTTATTGTTTTGATTATTTAGTATTTGAAAATTTAAATATACATTTATATTTTGATATGAATACTGTGTTGGTCTCTGATTTGCAGCTGGCTATGGGTGCTCAGTTGCAGTGGTGTACATGCCATCTGGGGTGGTATGGTCCTGGGTATATGTGTGTGTGTGTGTGTGTGTGCGTGTGTGTGCATGGGGAGGTATCTCCAGCATGGCAGTGACTTTCTGTTGGTCTTGCCGTCTGCTGCCACCCACTGCTGGGTGCACAGGGTGTGTCTGGCTTGTATGCTTCTGTGCTGCACGGGGTTGACGTGTGCTGGGGGGGATGCATGGTTTCCTGCAGTGCCAGTCACTGCACATGGGTGGTGTCTTGGGGTCACAGTGCAGGGTGTGCTGTGCATACGGGGGGGGCTGATGTGCACTGTGGTTGTCAACCCCCTGTGTGTGGCACTCTCAGCCTGCCAGTGGTTGTGCTGGGGTGTCATGGCTCTGCTGTGCTTTGTTGGCTTGTCCCCATGGGCCAGTAGATCATCCGTCATACCCCCAGTGATGCTGTGCTTGGGGTGTGCAGATGTCTTGTTGGTTCTGCAGTGTGTTCCTGTGCCCATGTGTGGCATGGCTGGTGGTGGGCCCCAGCCTGCCTCCCTGGATGTGCAGTTCCATTGCTCTGGGGGGGGCTCTGCTTGTGCTATGGCACCTCTGGACTGCTCAGCTGGGCTGCCCTGGTTGTGCTATAGCGCAACATTTCTGCTCAGCTTCTCCTTCCTGGTTGTGCTATGGCGCAGTTAGTGTGATATTCAGATGTTGGCTGCTTACGCAATTTGTTCTGCTCCATGTTTGAATATCGCACCTGTTGCGCATATGCGCAATTGGTTTGTGCTTGATCCTGCTGTTGCGCACATTTTGGGCGCAGTTTGAATATCCGGGCCTAAGTCTATATTCTGTTTTTATATGAAGCAATCCTCTTTTGAATGCTTTGTTTTTGAACATGAAAAAGGATGCCATCATACAAAAAAATTATTTTGGACTTCAGAGTTTTTTCTATTCTTTTTTCATATGAAGGCATCCTTTTTTGTATGCTTTTTTCATTCATATGAAAAATGATTCTTTCATATGAAAAAAATACTTTTTTATTCTTTTTCATATGGGGGATCCCTTTTCATATCATTTTTTATTGTTCATACAAAAAAGGAGTCTTTTATATGAGAAGGGATTTTGGACTTAGTTTTTTTACCACATGTGCCTTTCGAAGATTTCGTGAAAAAATATTAAACGGTTCAAAAGTTATTCAAAAAACAAGTTCCCATTATAAGTCAATGCGAAAAGTTAACAAAAAGTTCAACACTTTCACAAATGCACTTTTTACTGTCGCAAATGGCCCTTTTACTGTCGCAAATCTGCTATTTTGTTTTCAGTTAGTGATCAGAAAAATGCTTGGCATTTAAAATTGAGACCCTCTAGCAACCTAATTCTTTTTTGTGTTCACCTAGTCGGGCCCTGAGGATGCTAGCCATGTCTTTATTTTGGGTAAAACACCCCAGAAATATGTTTTAGATTTCTGGAAAAGTACTTTCCATAAAGTAGTGTCGCACTCCAGAAAGTGTAAGCAAATTTTTGCGTAAGCTTTCGCAAATCGCGACACTACATTGCGACACTATGCCCCAAATAACAGTAATTATTTGGCAGCCCACTGCAAAAGAACGGTTTGGAGTTTGGGGCTGAAATTTGGAGGAAACGCAGCTGACATCTGACAGATGTGCCTTTCAGTGTTTTGCTGAAAAAATGTTTCACGGCGGCAAAGTTACGGTACTCAAAAGTTGACACTTTTTCCCATAGGATAACATTACGGTGTATGACGCATTGCAGCAATCGTTTGGCACCCTGCTGCAAAATAATGGTTTGGTCTTTTGGGCTGAAATTTGCAGGAAACACAGCCAATATCCCACAGATGTGCCTTTCAGTAGTTTGGTGAAAAAAATATTACATGGAGGCAAAGTTATGGCAGTCCAAACTTCTGTTTTTTTCCCATAGGATAACATTACTGCGTTAGCCGCGCCTTTCAGGGCCCGTATCTCGAAAACGGTGTGAGATACGGACTTTTTGTCAAAAAAAATCCTTAGCCCCATGACAAAACTAGCCAGGAAAGTGGTAATACATATGACTTTTAAATTTTTTTTCTATGTCATACGGTTACTGAGATATAAGCAATTTACTATTCCAAGTCCTCATTTTTGTGTTCTGAGAGTCATTATTTTGCATACATTCTTTCTACTCACTGTCTTTCTCTATACAGCTTTTGGGGAAAACCAGTCAGTGCGCTTACATTACTGTTACCATTACCATTTCTGCTTGCGGTTCTGTACCCGTTTCACTTACCGTTCACGTTTATGCCACCATGTGCGTTACCCTTTGCGTTTTCATTTGCGGTTGCGTTTGCATTGTTTTTAACATTTCTGTCTATAGTACTGTTTCTCTTTCTGTTTCGCTTTGCGTCACCATGCGCATTACGATTTGCGTTTGCAGGCACAATGTTACTATGTGACAAGACATCACGTGGCGGGAGCATGGGGCCCACAGGGTCCCGCACTCCCGCCACTGCATTACATGGCCCTGCGCTCCCACTGCTGCATTACATTCACTATTTCTCATTATCATTCTCAAAAAGAAGGGAAATTAGAGGCAAAAAACTCTGTTTAATGCATCAGTTAGGGTTGTTCCACAGCGACAAAAGTGAGAAAATTCGATGTTAGGGTTGAAACCCCCTTTGCACCCCTCCAGCCCACCCCCCAACTGGAATCAGGGTGCGCATTGGGGTCATCGGTCCTAACTGTCACCTCATTCTCCTATTCCTCAGCTTCTTTCCACATGTGGTGGGGTGACAGTTCGGGCGGCGCCCCAATGCGCACTCGATCCAGTTGGGGTCGGCTGAGGGGTGCAAAGGGGTTTCAACCCTAACATCAAATTTCCTACTTTTGTCACTGTGGAACAACCCTAACTGATGCATTAAATGGAGTTTTTCCTCTAACAGATATATATATATATATATCTATATATATATCTATATATATATATATATATATATATATATCAAAACAAGGATTTTAATGAGTACTACAAGAATAACACCCTCCCAAAAAAAAATTGAGGACATATAATAAATCATAACAATTAAATATCTAAATTCCCATAGGATAACATTGGAACCTTAACAAGCCATACAATGGAGCACATACACTGTTGCTTTCAGAGAACTGAAAGTGCAGGGCCCAGAGGGCCTTCCACTGTACTGCCACATCAACATAGATGTATGCGTCTATGGAGAGATGCAAGCACAGAGCCCTCCTGCCCCCACAGTCAAATGTTGATATTATTATACTATCTCAGAAAGTAAGGATATCCATTGCAAAAAAACTTTGTTATTGCACCAGTTAGTGTAAAAGCAACAAAAGTAAGGAAATGTGGTGTTAGGTTCGAACTCTAACACCCCAACCCCAACCTGCAGGAAGTAATAGGAAAAAACATTATGGATTGACATCACCTGCATTGTCCCAAATGAGGTGTGAGGTGTACCGTGCAGTTGTCAACCCTAACGCTCACCCCATTCTCATATACTTTATACATCTCAGGTTATTTACTGATGGAATGCGGTGAGTGTTAGGGTTGATAATCCCAAGGTACACCTCACAACTCATCTGTGAAGATACAGGAGAGGTCAAACCATAATGGTTATTCTGGTTGCTGCATGCATTGTCGAGGTGGTGTGTTAGGGTTGAGAACTGCAACACCACATTTACCTGATTTTGTTGTTTTAACTCTAACTGGTGCATTAATGAAGTTTTTTTACAATGAATAAGATATGTAGATGATATTCTTTATATTTGGTAAGAGTAGGTCAAGGAAAGCAGACAAATTCATCTACACCCTGAATAACAACACTCTAAGTTTAGAATTTGCAATTAACAATTGACAAAAAAAGAGAATATTTTTTAGCTCTGCACGTTAAAATTGTGGCTTCTGTAGAATAAGCATGGCAAGGAATTTCATTTTAACCACTGATTCTGCACAACCAAATGCCCTTATTCCAAGTACAGGTATGCCCATTGTGCAAGTCTAATGTCTTCAGCCTGATTGTTCAGAAGAAAAAAAAACAACAATATACATGTTTTTGAGACAAGAGATTTGTACAAAGGGGCTATGATACAGCAATCTTGGAAAATTCAAGGAAAAAAGTACAGGAAGTTTAAAGGGGTGCATTATTGTTCCCTTAAAAACATAGTATGGACTTACAATCAGCAAGTCACATTTCATATCCAGTTAAACAATCTGGTATGCAATACCTCTGGTATTGGTTAAAAAATGTCAGCTTTCACAAAATGAAAGCAGTTTTGAAACCCTACCCTGTATATCACACAGTCACTGAAAGAGTTTGGGTGATTAACTCAACTGTAGTCACTTTGTACAGTAGATAAGAGTAATCAAACAGGAAATTGTTTTGGAACAAGACATATATCTTTCTGTCTATATACCTATCTATTTTTTTAATGTGCAGTTGATGCAGTGTCTGTAGGTACTCACATAGACAGAAACAGATTGTCCACTCCTTTACCAACTTTAAGACGGATATTAGAGAATTGTTAACATCTACTCAAAGTTTGTCATTTACTGCCCAATGTGTCCATGCAGGAAAATCTATGTAGAATGAATGATTCATGCCTTGAATGTAAGAGTGCAGGAACACATTAGGGATATTGTAAAGGTCAACTCTAAATCAAGTGTGGCAGTTAATTTCTCCAAGGTCTGTACTATTAATCTAACAAGGTTTTTTTTAGGCTTGGAATTGGTCAGTGTCACATTGCAGAGTGCTGATAGACCTCAAAAATGTTTACAGCATGAATCCAGGTGAATTTTTTTCATTTACAGTAGGTGAAATAGGAATCAGATTAAAGAGACGGCTTTATCTCCATTTCTGTAATGTAGCCCATTGTTTGCATTCATATTTCTTAGATAACTCTCACCTATGTGTTGTCATACAGATGAATATCGAGACTGGAACTAAGCTTTCAGTCTGGAGAGGTTAAATATTTAATCATTCAAAAGTGATACATGTATTAATATTAGGAAACAATATTAACAATGGGTTGCTCATGTCTCTTTTTTCATCTAGTTCTTTTTCTGGTTTGGACTGCATAATTTCTAATATACAGTAGCTTTCTTGACCCTTCTAAAATATGGAATTATCTTGGTGCAAAATGGTTAAAAATGTGCTTATGTTTGATAACATATACCTTCAACTGATATTTTAAAAATAGTTTTTTCTTGCTACAGTTGTGAATTTCTGCCTTGTGTTACAATTTTCAATATGATTTATTCACTAAATTACATAGTTTTGAAATGTAGGACTTTTTTTATAAAATATTTTTACTTTTATACCTTACACATTGAGATGTAGTAACATTATATGATCTTTTGTAGCTTCACTTTGAATCATAATAAAATAGATTTTGGCAACAGAAAAGGACTGCAAGTCCCATCTGGTCTTATCTATTCCTACTCACCCTATCTGGTTGTAAGGGGCAGTATTGCAGACTCCAACTTCCCCCACTGTCTGAGATTCCTCCTGTTAATGATACTGATGTGCCTGGTTCACACATGCTTGAATCCCGTCACTGTTTCTGCCCCACTACATTCTTAGACAGCTTGTTCCATCAATTCACCAGCCTTTCCATGAAGAAATAATTCTTGATATCCCTCTTGAAATCTTCTCCCTACCAAGTTCATTGTGTTCACTCTTGCACCCATGTTTGTGCTCAACCTTAAAAAACTCCCCACACTCCACCCTGTTAATTTCCTGGAGGTATTTAAAGTTCACAATTGTACCCCCCAAATACAAATACACACACACACACACACACACACACACACACTCTCTCTCCTGTTCTTTAATGAGGTCATGTTGCCATTCAGCTGTTCCTTGTAGGACTTCCCCTGCTGCACCTGTATCACCTTAGTTTATAATAATAATAATAATAGCAATAATAATAATAAATGTATTTCATATAGCGTCTTTCAAAAAATCAAGGTGCTTCACAATAAAATCAGACCACAATAATAAAATCAGCACAGAATACAATTGAGTAAATACAACCTAACAGGTCCCACTATACTAACCAGGAAAAGCCTGGCACCACAGAAAGGTCTTTAATGCTTGTTTAAAACCTCCCACAGTTGCGCACTCCTGAAGCTGATGGGGTAGAGCGTTCAAGAGGGTAGGGGCCACATAGCTAAATGCACGGGCCCCAGAAGATTTTAAAGACACCCTCAGAATCTCTAGCAACCCCATGTCTGCTGAACAGAGTTGTCGCTTAGGGCAGTAAGGAACGAAAAGCTCTTTCAAGAAGTCAGGGCCAAGTCCATGTAGGGTTTTATAAGTCAGCAAGCCGACTTTAAGGGTGATCCACCACCAAACCGGCAGCCAGTGCAGCTCACGCAGCACAGGCATGATACGGGAGGCACGTGATGTCCCTGTCAACAAATGTGCCGCAACATTCTGCACTAGCTGAAGGCAGTGGATATCAACCCCTGGAAGCCCTAGGTACAGGGAGTTACAGTAATTAAGGTGCAAGGTCATGAAGACGTGGACCAATGTAGGCAGGTCCCCAGTCGGAATAAGGTGCTTGATCCTGGTGATGTTCCTAAGATGGTAAAAGGAGGACTTGATGACTACTGACACTTGAGATCATAAAGTCAGCCTGTCATCAAGCATCACCCCCAGGTCTCACACTTGCTCAGAGAAAAGGATCACAGAGTCCCCCAGAAAAAGTCCTGAGGGCTGACCAACTCTTATCCCCTCTATCCGGCGGCCTTGGTCCACAACCATCACCTCAGTCTTTACCGCGTTCAACTTTAACCAGCTCGAATTCTTCCACTCCTGGATTTCAGCGAGGCAGTTGTCAAGTATCAAGAGAGCACTATCCTGATCAGGTGCAAAAGACAGGTAGAGCTGGGTATCATCAGCATAACAGTGAAACTCCTTTATATGCTGTCTAAGGCTGTGCAGAATTTAAAAGGATTCCACAGAATTCCATCAATAGAGACATTTTGACATTTCTCATGTGAAATTATAGTTTACATAAACTATGGATTCCTTTTCCACGGTGTGCAGAATATCATGATCCATTTAAAATTGTTTAGTGGTTTACTCAGAAATGTTTTTCAGAATTCTGCTGACTTTAAAACAAAATTCTGAAAGCCATTTTGAAAACAGAATTGACATTCCTTACCAATGGCAGAAAGACCTAACAGTGCCTACGTGACAGTATCCTTTCAAAAATAAGGACTCCAGAACTGCCCACAGTACTCATGGTGGGGGCAAACAGGGGGATTCTAACCACCCTTTCTACTGTTTGCTATCCTCCTCCCCATATAGCCCATCATCATATTTACTCTCCCCACCACCCGTGAATGCTGGGCCACTACTTCCAGGTTGTTCAAAATGGTAACCCCTATATCAATTTCTTTCAAGGTGCATACCATGACTTCCCCTCCCATGCTATAGTTGGTGCTGGGCTTTTTGTATCCAGTGTTCATGACACTAAATCTTTGGCCTTAAACCGCAGCTGCCAAATTCTGGACCACTCCTATCCACATGTCCTCCACTATGTCTTTTGTGTCCATTCTATTGCAGACCTTGTCACTAGGTCTGTTAACATCTGTAGTAACCTCCTGTGTGGTACCATATCAAAGGCCTTACTGAAGTCCAAGAATGCTAACATATAAACACATGGGAATCAGATTTTTTTTAAGATAAATCCATTTCTTTTTTTTCTAACTTCCAATTATTCCACTCTGTGACAAGTTGTTTACCCTGAGTAATTTCAGATTCCCAGTTAAGGACATCTAATTGATCCATTCCAAATTTAATTCCCAGAATTTTAATAGGGTCTGAGGTAAGCTTGATGCCTGCTGTAGAAGGTAACATATGCTGTTGGAGGCCTAACGGTTTTCTCACACATTTATCCAAATTTAAAGAAGCACCCAAAAAGGTTCCATAAGTTGTGCATAATGATATAGCTGAATCAGCTGAGGGTTTGTCTCTTACCAGAATACAAATGTCATCTACGTATGCCAAAGACTTGTAAGGGACAACACCTTCCTCGGTTTGTGAAGGAGTAGGAGAAGGAGAATAATTTAAAGCCCTCAATAGAGGATCACTACAATATATATATATAACAAGGGGCTCAAAGGGCACCCTTAACTAACACCTCTCATTACCGCTATGGTGAGACCATGCCATTTATTTACAACCGAGGAGACAGTGGCTGTTTTATAAAAAATTTTAATCCAGTATTTAAAGAGTTGAGCAATACCACACCGAGCAAGTGTATCCCAAAGATATGCATGTGCTATAGAATCAAAGGCCTGTTTTTGATCAGCTGATTATTCAAACCATTGAAGCCTCATCCTATTACCCCTTTCCATAAGTTCCCTAAGGAGAATCAGGTGAGCAGTACAATATCTCTCAGGGAGAGAACAGGACTGAGTGGGAGAGATGAGACATACAGATGCTGTCAATAGTCTAGCATTAATTATTTTTGCTAATAATTTAAAGTCAGCATTAAGGAGACATATTGGCATCCGATTTGTTAGGAATTTCTTATCCCATTTCTTAAATAGAAAAATTAAAAGGCTTTCAGACATTGTTAAAGAAAGAAGGTCTGAATTCAGCATATAAGAGAATACTACTGCTAGTTCAGACAAAAGGAGAGGGCCTATATATTTATATAACTCACTCATAAGGCCATCTTTACCAGGGGCTTTATCATTTTTTAAAGCAGAAAGAGCCACTGCTACTTCTGTTGGTGTTATGGGTGTAGAAAAGTTTTGATGAACATCAGGAGGGCAAATAGGGAGAGGGAAATTAATAAAAAAACAGCTCATTATCTGTGGGATCAATAGGTTTGTCTTGAAACAATGCTTGAGTGTGTTGAATTACTGTTTCCATAATTTGTTGCTGACTTGTGTGATAAGTGTGAGATTGATCTACCAGCCCTTCAGTTTGTTTCTGGTTAATCATATTAAAACAACCATTAAGGGGAAAGGGAAATGGAACATTGTTTAACCAGGAGATGCACACTAAGCCGAAGCTTGTTTCCAGATGCAATCGGGGAGCACAAGGAAATTAAAAGACTTGCTCAGCATCACACTGAATGCACCTAGGTAGTCGTGGGTTCAAACTCAGATCTCCAGATCTGCAGCTCAGATCCTTAACCCACTGAGCTATACTGGCCCAAATGGACGTTAAATGGACATACCTTTCCAGATTTACTCTGTGTTCAAAAAAGATACATAAATACATAGATGCTGCTGGCAGATAAGGACCATTAGGCCCATCCAGTCTGCCTGTTTAAACTGTCTAACAAAGCATCCAGTGACCCCTATCTGGTCATTGGCTTTAGCTTTTCCTTCCTATATCTAGTATTCCTTTGTTTCTGTCCCATACATGTTTGAAGCCTGCCACTGTACAGGCTGCCACCACTTCCTGGGGCAGATCCATTCCATGCAGCCACCCCCTTTCTGTAAAAAAATAGCTTCCTGACATTTCCCCTTTATGTGGCCTCCCCTCAGCCTCATGTCATGTCCTCTTGTCCTGGCACTACTATTAATCTGGGTATGTTGTCCCCTTCCATCTTGTTAATGCCCTTGAGGGACTTGAATGTTTCTGTCATGTCACTTCTCTCCTTCCTTTGTTCCAGCATGTACAAATTGAGGTCCCTCACTCTCTTCTCGTAAGGCTTGTGATATAATCCTTTCACCATTTTGGTCACCCTTCTCTGCATCAATTCTATTTTGTCAATGTCCTTTTGAAGGTGTGGTACACCATATTTAAGGTGAGGTCTCACCAGGGTCTTGTACAATGGAACTACTACCTTTCTCCTTCGTCTTGTGATTCCCCTTCCAATACACCCCAACATCCCACTGGCCTTTCCCACCACCTTTGCCATCTGCCTAGCGGCCTTCAAGCCATCTGTGATTATGACCCCCAAGTCCCTTTCCTTCTTAGTTACTGTCAGCAGCTCCTCTCTCCCCAACCTGTAACTCGCCCCGGGTTCCTTCTCCCTACTTGCATGATGTTGCACTTCTTTGCATTAAACTTTAGCTGCCATGCCCCTGACCATCTCTCCAGCAGTTCCAGGTCTTTTATCATCCTTTCCACCCCCTCCAGAGTATCCACCCTGTTGTAAATCTTGGTGTCATCCACAAACAGGAAAACCTTTCCCTCCAGCCCATCTGCAGTGTCACTGATGAAGACATTGAAGAGGACTGGCCCCAGAACTAACCCCTGAAGTATCCCACTTGTCACCTCCTTTTTGTCTGATTGGGTTCCAGTCACTGCTACACTCTGTTTTCTGTCTCTTAACCAGTTTCTGATCCAGTTCACCACCTTGGGTCCCAACCCCAGGCTGCCTAGCTTGTTGACAAATCTCCTATGTGGGACCGTTTCAAAGGCTTTGCTGAAATCGAGGTAGGCAATATCTACCACCTCCTCCCCTTGATCTACTGCCTTTGTCACCCAGTCAAAGAAATGTATCAGATTAGTTTGACAGGCTCATCCTGAAGAGAACCCATGTTGCCTGGGATCCACCAGTCCATTGACTTCCAGGTGTTTTATTATTCTTTCCTTAAGGAGTGCCTCTATTATCTTTCTGACTACAGAGGTTAGACTAACTGGCTTGTAGTTCCCCACTTCTTCTTTACTACTGCTTTTGTGAAGAGAGACACAGTTTGCCCTTTTCCAGTCCTCTGGGACCACTCCAGTGTCTAAGGACTAACTTAACAGGGCTTCCAGAGGGACTGCCAGTTCAGTTCTCACTTCCTTTAGGAGCCTGGGATGTATGCCATCTGGACCCATGGCTTTTTCCACCTTTAGCTTCATCAGTTTTTCTAGGACCGTCTCCTCTGTGAATGGACTATTATTTACCATCTTATCTTTAGCTCCTTTGAAGTCCAGCTGTGGACCCTGCCCATCCCCTTCCACAGTGAAGACTGAACAGAAATATTTGTTCAGGATCACTGTTTTTCCCCCCAGCTCCCTCCACTATCTCCCCCTTGGCCCCTCTAAGCTTTGCTACTCCCCCTTTGTTTTCCTTCTCTTGCTAATGTACCTGAAGAATGTCTTATCTCCTTTTTTAACTGATTGAGCTATTCTCTCCTCCGTTTGTGCTTTAGTATTCTTTACTGCCTTTCTCGCCTCTCTCAGACACTTCTGGTACATTTCATTGTCCTCATCCCTTTGTGTCTCCTTTACTTTCTGAAAGCTAGTCTCTTGGCCGTTACTTTTTCTGCCCCCCCCCAAGAACCAAAGTGTTTTTCTTCTTCTTTTACTCTTGTCTGTTGAGCTAATGCATTGTTTTGTTACCTCCGCTAAAGCCTCCTTGATAGGTGCCCATTTCTCCTCAATGACCCCAACTAGTCCCCTCTTTTCAAGGGTTTCTTTTAGCTGTAATCCCATACTGGTAAAGTCCACCCTTCTAAAGTCTAAGACTCTTGCCTTCATATGGGTTGACTGGATCTCTGTGTCCACTTTTAACCAAAAGCTGTTGTAAGCCCTTCACCTGTTTGGAATGGTAAAGGGACATTCCCTATTTAAGAATTTGAATTTGTGTGGAATAATCATGACTAGCATTCTATGAAAGAGATACCAGTTTTTGTAATTGCTTTCTATTACACAGGTACTTGAAATATAAGGAATTCCTATTATTCTTACTCAGGGATGTAACAACGTGCACACTTTCAGTGTGGTGTCCTCCCACTACAGTGAAGGATTGTCATATAAAATTAATACTGGTTTCCATGCATCAATAAAATACATTATATTTTGAGAAACATCTGGTGTATGTAACAGGGATGAATTAAACTTCCAAGAACCAGTAACATTTGTAAGTGTGGTAATGCGATCAATCTGGAGTATTAGCATATTATGATCAGAGAATTCCACCACTTCAGTATGTATATTATAAATATGTAGACTCTTAGTAATAAAAAGAAAGTCTATTCCAGTGGCAAAAGTTCCTCTGGCACGCGTGGGAATGGGAAGCTTACCCAGTATGATTGTCTTTACCTTTGCAGTCAGTAGCAGTTAGAGGCAATGCAGAGGAATTGATAATAATAGAGTTATGTTCCATACATGCTGGGGAAGCCATGTCAGAACTCAGCATTTATGTCGGAGATAAGCCTGGCACCCAGACTCCAGTACTCTGATTTTTCCCATCTGGGGTCAAAGAGAGCTTCTTTTGCTGTCCATACAGGGTCTGGTGATTGTGCAGAAGAGGGCTGTGATTGTCTTAGGCCGGGCACACCAACTCTCATATGTGCCATTTTGGACAATCCACTGATATGAGAGCACTCCATTTGAGGTAAAGAAATTGAAGATTTGACATTTGCGGTTACAGGTAAATGCAGTGAAACAGGAGGTACACTATCAGTGGATTGCGGTAAAGCATCAGTGTGATTTAACTGTCTATCAGCAGCAGCCTTTGAGACACCTGCATCACAATTTGTCAGATGGGCCTGTGTACTAGGAGACAGTGTGCATTCATTTCTTGCTTCCGTAAGTGCTTTCTGTAACTCGACATGTCTTTCACAAACAGTGTCTCTTCTCGTTGTAACCTCATCAGCTTAGCCGACGGAGACTCGTGTTCAACATTTTCAATTGCAGGAAAAGCAGGTATTGTCTCTAAACCTGGTACTGGTATTTCTGTAGTGGATCCTAAATCTGTTACCTCCATTTCCACTATATCTGTAGTCAGTCCAGAAGATTTCTCATGCATCATAATATTTGCAGCTAAATTACCAGAAAAAGAAACACTGGCCTCTAGGTTAGTCAAGGCAGGGAAGGAGACCCACTCTCCAGCCTCCCTCATGTCCATCATGCCACTCAATTACGAGGACTAGCCATCGTTGCTAATGGCTACAGGTTCCCCCTACAGGGGAGTAGTGGAATTTCCCCAGTGTCCTGGCTAAATTTCCCTCATTCACTAAAAATAACTCCAATGCCTTAATCTGGTTCAATGTCAGTTGGCATCCATCTGCATCCCCCTCTTCCCCAGGACAAAGCTTAAAATAGACAGAATTGTCTAGTGCTACTTTCCTGGTTAACAAAACATAAATAAATAAATAAATAAGAGACCAAATCCTCCTGAAATTCCCAATGATCTTCCTACCAAGGGACCTCAGAAATGTTTTCTATAGCTCATTTTAAAGATCCAGATGTCAGAAATCAACAGGGCAAGAGGCTTTTTCTTAAGGGATCATGAAACTTCGAAACAATTGTCTTCCTTGACTGGGGTGTACTTCATCTTCCCCTGCCTTCTGAAATCATCAGCTAAGTGAGTTGGCTGTCCAACATATCTTCCATTGCTGCTGCTACTGTAAATTCTGATGAAGTGCTCCAAACTTAAATACTCTCCTGTATTGCTACCTATTACATAGAGCATTTCTGATAAACTGTATACTGTGGCTCTATGCATGACGTGTTACATTCTTACACTGTTATTATAGCTAATTACAATTTATTTTGTGTTTTTCTACTTGTTTTGTTCCCCTTATATCACAAGACATACTTGAGAAGGAACTCTCTACAGCTTAGCATTCCTTACTTGACCAATATTTGTAAATCTACACAAGAACTTGTTCACAGGGTGAGGACCTGTAACCTGTGTTTGGGTTGGAGTCAAGGGCAAGCAGCTATGCTTTTGGGGTTGATGCCTTATAACTGTATAAGATCTTGTTCACTGAATATAGACATCTCACTCTGTGTAAATGTTTTGTAAAGTGCACATGAAGAGCTATTTATATCAAAAGAGTTTCATCAGACATAAACAGGCAGTTGGTATTTAAAATGTACAGTGCTTGTACTGTAATAGAGAGCACTAAATATGAACTGTAGGAATGAAATCAGCAATACTAAAATACTATGGGATAAACTCAGCACCCATCTTCTCCACATAACAGTATCCATATTGCTTGATCATATAACATGAAAGATTTATACAAACATAACTCTTCAAAAATTTAATAAAGCATAGCCAGCACCCTGGAGCCATCTTAAAGCAAGTATGAGTTCCACAAATTCTCTATTTCAGATATTCATTATTTCTGTAAGATGTCACAAAAAAAAAACATATTTTTACATCCATTATTGATGTAACCTCCTTCAGACAACTTATTAAAACCTTTATGCAGTTGATGCCAGCATGTTAAGCTGAGTTAGTGTTTCCCTGAAAACCCCTGTATCTAACAACATACATGAATCTGGGGCTATGAAATAACTTGATAGTTCCTGGGCAAAGCAGGACATACAGTGCATGGCCCCCTGTGAGTCCTACATGTTGAGCTGGTTGGGCCCTGCATAAATCAAGATCTAAGTCTTAACTTGCTCCTGATAGGGCCATTTGGGCCCTGCATGAAGCAAGCCACACAGGACATTTCAGGCCCTGTGTGAATTCAAGAAATATATAGAAGTTAATTCCTGTCTTATTTCACAGGGCCCTTTGGACCCCATGCAAATCAGGAGCTGAAATCTAACTTGCTGGACCCTGCACTGAGTAGGATGCACAGGCCCTTCAGGACCTGCACAAACCTATGAGTCTTGAGATACCTCTTAATTTGTTTTACATGCATGAATTAGAATATAAGCCCTAACTTGCTTTGCACAAGGTCCTTTAAGCCCTGTACCAAGCAGGATGAACAGGGCCCTATGGACATTGCATGAGACACAACATGCATACGTTATTGCACAGGACTTGAATTGCCCTACATGAAGTATACAAGAGTGATCAAATTCCATTGAGACTTACAGTAGTTCATTTGTCACAACCATTTTGTTGCTTTAAACATTTTAGTACTGTTGGATGTAGAACATTTAATGCTGTAACTGAACATGCCGACAGTCTTAGTTTTTTCAGCACTCTTTGAAACTCCCCAAACACATTTGAAGGTGGATTTACAAAATGACACTTACAGTAATTGTTCATAAAGTAAGGACAACCATATGGCCACCCCAATAATATGGGATCAGAATTGCCACATATGGTGAAGTTATCAGTAAATGTAAAAAAAGTGAGATAAAAAAGCTGACTGTAAATCTGGAAATATAGTCTGGGATTTTCTTTTTTTTACTTGCCTTTCACTGCTTGTGCTCCCCCCCCTTGGGGACACCCAAAGCAACTTTGGCAAAATCACGTGGGACTGACCTAGTCTAGGAAAACCTCCTGAGTGGGGTAGGGGGAACCCTGACTTATCGCCCCCAGCCAACATCCAATATGTCAGGTGGCCCATTCGTGTTCACCGAGGTGCTGGGGTCTGTCTCCTGGAGAGCAGATGTTGTGTTTTTCCTTGGGAGGTCCATAAAGCAGATGGCAGGCAGAGACATGCTGCTGTTCTGGACCTTAGTCAATGTCTATCCTGCCTTGCAGATTCTGTCTCCCTGACTTGCACCACCACCTGAGGTCCCCCAGGTAGTGGTACAGCAACAGGATATGCAGAACTCCCTCCCTGGAAAATGAGAGCAGCACATCGGGTGCTCGATCCTTCTCCCCTCAGCTGGCCTGCCAGCAAACCGGGCTCGCTACTGAACCCAGGTCACTGGTGTGGGTGGAATTTTCAAAAGGGTTGGACGCAGATGCAAATGCATTCTGCTTCAGGATCTGCATCCATTTTCTTGTGTCCAGGCAGCCCTGATGCTATTTTCAGAAGTTGTGTCCTTTTATGACAAAAGTCACAATTTGTGGCAACAAATTGATGCAACTGTGGACAAACTGGATGCAAGTACAATTGATCCATTTTTGAATGCAAACTTTGGATGCTGATATGCCATCTAATGGATGGTCTAATGAGTTTGGATGCATTTCTGCTTTGAAAATAGCAGCAGATGAATCTTTGGCTGATCTCTTTAAAAATTCCCCAACAGTATTTTGGACTTACAGTACTGTATTTTTTTGCCATCATTTTTTGCACTTTGCTCATAAATTGGCTATTGTTGAGTAATTTAAGACCACATTTTCAGAGCAGCCATATCAGAACCTTAGCTTCTCCCACAGGCAAGCACCACAGTGTTGGTGTGCAGTTTCATCCTCTACCTCACAGTGCCTGTGTACTAAACAGTCACCTGTGCTATGTGGTACCCCAACACCACATTCTTCTATATAGAGGAGACCCTAGCAGTTCAGTGGCACACCCTCAAAACCTGAGCCTATTCTAAGCATACAGGTGACTACTGGTCCCCTCTAAAATCTTGCCCCATTACAAGAATTTCTGGTATCCAGTGGCATGCCCTCCCATAACCTACCATTTCAAAGCCTCCCAGGAATCCAGTGACACACCCTTCCAATCCTTGCCCTATTCAAAGTGTCCCTGGTTTCCTATGCAACCTCTCCCATGACCTGCTCTAATCTGTGTTGGTTAATAACCTATTTCCCCTCCCTAATTCCAATATTTGTAGCCCATACTCATACTGGTAGTAACTTAAGAAAAAGATAAACAAGAGTCCCTTCACCTGTCCCTGCTCCTGCTGCTGCTCCTTCTGCTCATTAAGTACCAGAAAACCCCAGTATTACCTTACTTTCCAATCTCAGATAGTGGCAGTAAAACCCTCCAATTACCTCCATAGCTGGACATTAATGAAATGTGTGAATTTATTATATTTAAATTTTGTGATCCTGTTATTCATGCAGTGGCCAGCTGAAGAGGTGAGTAGAGGGTTTTACTGACTACTCTGTGGGAGAAGGTGGGACTGGGTCCACTGGTACAAGGAATGGGATCCTGGTTATTAAACACCAGGTGAGTTCCCCGAGTTTTAGAAGTGTTGGAAAGGGGCTAGAGTGGCCACCTGACTTGAGCTCAGTGTGACCACATTTTATGTACTTATTTTTCCAACAAATGGTGGACTCCCAATGTCCTATCAGACTTTAAAAGGGTAGCAGCAGTGGTTAACTATGATGGGCTCCCACAGATTAAAAAACACAAATAGTGAACACTGGAATAGGCCCCTGGTGTTAGAAAATTAACAAACCATATCTGGTACTGAGGATGGACTCCCAGTGTTGATAAGGTAAATAAATGATAGGCAACTCTAGAAATGGGCTCCTGATGTTGGCAGGTAAGAAATAGGACACTGCCAGGCATTAATTGTCTAGGATAAATACACAGCCAGGTGCATAATGAGGCACAGAGTACTTGCCCTGAGTACCATTGGCAACTGGAAGTGCAATAACATTAGACAACCTGTAACCTAGGGTAACTTATCGAGCATACAAAATGGATAAACTGATAAACAATTTAGTAAACAAAAAATGCCTATTTTGTTTTCTTAAAAAACAGGCATTTTCTTCTGTTAAAAGTAACTAGTAATAAGCACTCCCTCACTACATGTTAATCAACTGTCTTTCTACATGTTCCATGGATGGAATGTTTGTTTAAAAAGAAATAACAGGAATTCAGACTTCTGTAGAATTCCTCTGGCATAATGTTCACCTCCTTGCACACAAGAGTAGGCCCTGTATGAAGAAAAGGTCTCAATTTATCTGTGGCAGAGTAAGAAGCAGAAGTAAGAAGCAGAGGTTGCCCTGGAAAACTAATAAGGATTGGAGGGGGTGGGAGATTTTTCATGGTCCCAAATAAATGGGCTCAAGATTCAAACATTTGTGTGGGTGCAGATTGATGTTTGCCCATACAAATTGGGTTTTAAGCCAGAGCTTAATATTAAAAAGGGGCAGTTGCACGTAATAACAGGGTTAGCGTGTGTGCAAAAAATAATCAATGTAGGTGGGCAAAGGAAGGAGTGGGGGCAGGAATACCCATGCAACCCAATATTCAGCCCATTTGTGCTGCACAAAAGGGGTAAGCACAGTCACTTTGCACTGCTGAAATACTGATGAACAAAACCTCTCTTACTCTAGTCTGGGCAACCCTAGCAGTCACTGGAGCAAGTGGAGCCAACAACCACATTGGCAGTAGGGAAGCACACCTGTTTTCTGGTGGACAGTGGCACCCTCCCACCCACTGAACCCTGGCCTCATTGAAAAAATAATGTCCCTTGTGTCTTGTGATCCCCCCACCCTCTGATCCCCCATCCCAGTATTTCAATATAAATCCCTGGTGCGTAGTGCCCCCCCAACCTCTGATGGCCATCCTGTTATTGTTAATTTTAATTGTTATATTTTTTCACCCCAGCCACAGCTTTGTCCCTGGTTCATCTGATGTCCAGCACACCCCAGCCATGGGACATCAACCCCACAATTTCATCCCCTCATGAGTGGAACTGTCCTACCATGGCAGTCCAGTGATGGTTATGCCAGAGGTCAGGTTGAGCACAGAATCAGGAAGCCATAATGCTTGGTTGGTTTTCCACTTTTTTTGCTGGTTCCATCAACCCACATGGAAGATGGTGTGCAACAGAGCTAAGGAGGCATGTACATGCTGAGATGTGCAGCCTCTTCAGACTTCTGCTGACATCCTCCCCTCCCACATGGCATCCCTAACTGCACTGCCACCTGTGGTCACCAACGTGGCAGTGTTGCAGCAGGTAGAGCAACCCTCTCTTCCTAGAGAAGGAGAGCATCCCTAGAATGCTCAATCCACCCCCAACCTGCCCTGCAATGACCTAGGCTCATTCCCAAACCTGGATCACCGGCATCATGACTGATAGGCCCACTAATGAACCAATGGGCCAGCCATCCTGACATTGTTAAGAAAATGCCCTGGTGCCTAGTGGTGTCCTCCGATCGCTGTCCTGACAGGTAAAATCTGTCTTTTGGATGAGATGTTAAACTGAGGCCCCATCTGCCTGTTCTGGAGGTAGTTCAGGTAGATGTAAAATATCCTTGGCACTTCTTGAAAAGAATAGGGTAATTTTTTATTCAAAACTATAAAGTAAATATCAAGAAACACATGTTACATCACACACCTAATCACAACAAATTTTTAACATAAATAGTCTAAACAGGAACCTTAATATATAGCCAAAGTAAAAAATAAATACATATCAGTGTCACTTCACACTAAATCATAGAGAGAAAAAAAGACAATCATAATGAAGTTTTTCAGCATATCTCACTTAAAACCAAAAGCAACCCCCCACCCATTTTAAAGGTCAGGGAAAAACGTGTTTTATTGTATGTAAAAAAATCTAACCAAATTAATACCAAAACAAATCTTAAACCCATAGCTCATTTCTTGAAAAAACACAAACATCAAAATCCCAAACTAAACCTCATGTAAGTATTATGACATATTCCCTAAACCCTTGGGAACCCTAAATCCAGTTTTAATGAAAAATAGAAGTTACACAAAGAATCCCATATTGTAAAGAAAACCTGGTCAGCCCTCAGACCTGTAACCCTTACATTACCCTCCAAACCCAAACCCACCCGTGACATGTACATCATACTCCATGTTCTCTAATGCCCCTTAAGCATCCTATTGATGTCCCTAATTATAATCCCTTAAGTATCGTATTTCACCGTACCTTAAACTACTTCCAGTTTATGTCAGTCATCAACATCCAAGACCCTAACCAAAGTAGGTTTCCCAAGAAAGTGCAGCCATATTTTTGAATAAAGGGAAAGCCCTTCTACCAGGCTTGCACTTTTGTCCTAGGTTGCAACTTCATGTCTCTCACATATACTTATTTCAAAGCAGTTTCACATACATTTTTAAAGGATACATAAGACATTCTCTTCTACTGAAACATTAACTGGCTCCTAGCCTGCCAAAGGTATAATTTTAAAATAGAGAAAAACACATTTAAGGTGGTATCAGGAACACTATGCATAAATTCAGAATAATTCCCTAAGGCAATGTGTTCATATGTGATTGAGCAGAGCCAGGACAATCGCTATCTTCTAGCTTAATAAATCCAAAATCCTTTAGGGTGGGGACATAGCAGCAAAAAATGCTCCATAGTCTCAGTTATATGTGTACATTCTGGGTATGGGTAAGTTCTTTCTTCTACCGCTTTATGTTTACTGTTCCTCTTAACTCCTAATCTCCCATGTGCAACTAGCTACACAATATCCAACATTCTATAAGGAATTATTTTGCTCATTAATTGATTAAATACAAAATCCACTTTAGTGGGTTTGTACCCTTTAAATTCTGATATTTCCGGCTCTATGGTATCTAGAATCTGGATATATAATGCTTTCCTTGTTTTCCTTGACATATGAGACCTATACATCACCCATTTGAATACCTTTTGCAAGGAAGATCTGAAACTATCAGGAATCTTCCATTTTGGATTTATCTTTAATGGCATCTCATTCCATGCTTTAAAGAAAGGATCTAAATTATTGAAGAGCCAAGTTTTTACTAAGGAATTTGTATCCCTGACAGTCAATTGAAGTGACCCAGACCAAAAAATCATACGGAAGAATACCACCAGGTTAATCATATTTAGGTCCCCTCTATTTTTAGGTAAATATGTCACTTTTCACTTTACTGGGCTGAGCCGTGACTTCCATAACATTTGAAAAAAGATTCTTAAGAGCTTTGTTTCACACTTCAGAGGCAAAGGAAATACAGAGCTGACATACAATAAACATGGCACCAAAAATTGCTTGATAATAAAAATCTGTTTGGTTTTAGAAAATGTCAAATTTCTCCACCTGTTGACTTTCCCCTCACAAATGGTGAGATTACCATGACAGTTTTTACTTGCCATATCCCATTCCCCCCAAAAAACACCTAAGATCCCTTTGATATGGTGATACTCGCTATTTGGGAAATTCCTACATCCGTAGTCCCTACCCGCATTCCTATACTCTTCTGTACATTCAAATTAGCCCCTGAAATTCTACTATACTGGTCTATGTCTTGAAACATGGCTAAAATACTTTCCTCATTTCTTAAAAACTAACACAAATCATCAGCATAAGCCACCAGTTTTATCTCTTGTCACACATGCTCTACTAGTATGCCCTGTATCTTGGGATTAGCCATTGGATGCCTAATTAGTGGATCCAGAGCAAAAATATACAAAAGAGGGCTCAAAAGGCACCCCTGCCTAACTTCAAGCAGTTCTGGGATCCATCTTCCCTCTTCTCCTGCAATCAGGGGTGTTATCTCAGCATGCCTGTATATCAGCTGCAACCATCTTATAAAATGTACTGGAACCCCATAAATAACTTAAAAGTGAAACAAAAAATCATGACTGACTTTATCAAAGGCTTTGTGCTGATCTAATGACAGCACATAGCCCAGCTGACCCCATCTATTACTGAATTCCACCACATCTCTAATTATTGATAGATTTCCTTTTATATTCCTATCTGGAAGGGAGCAAGTCTGGACTGGATGAATCAGATGGTGTGCTATCTGCCATAGTCTTTTTTGCAATACAATAGTACGTATTTTGAAATCCATGTTTAATAGACAAATAGGTCTCCAATTATCCAAATGTCTTCTGTCCCCCTTTTTATATAAAAAAAAACACCAAACCTTTAGAAAAATCTGGGTGTATTAAGTTTTGCAAAAGAAAATAAACACCTTTGCTAAACAAGGAACTATAATGTCTCCATAGCTCTTATAAAAGGGATTTGATATCCCATCTCTCCCAGGAGAGGTTCCTTCTTTTAATGTGTTTATGATATCCAATATTTCCTGAGAAGTAATCTGATGAGATAAGTTAGCTGTATAACCAATATCCAAAGTCAGAATTACAATACTTTTCATATATTGGTTTATAGATACCTGAGAAACCTCATAGAGCTGAGTTAAGGAAACTAGATATTGTTCCATGTCTTGTCATATATCCCCCATGGAAGACAGGGTTTCCCCTCTTTGAGGTTACCAGTTCAGTGAAAATAGAATTAATCCTTCTGTCTTTACAGCCTCAAAAGGGTCTTTATAAGGAGTCTTCTGAGTCCCAAAAGACAACTATGCTTGTAAAGTTCTTGATCTATTGTACTGCAAAGTCGACATCTGTTTCATTATAACTGAAATTTGGCTAGAATAATTCAAATGTGTATTATAGGTCAAAGATAGTAATTTAAATAGGTGTGTTCTTAACTTAATATATTACAGAAACCTTCCATTTGATGTTTGTTTTCCATATTGCTGGAACCATTCTGTTAAATCTTGCTTCGTACCTGCCCACCACAACCCCAAATCCTCATACAAGTCAAGAACAGAAATCTTAGCCATTATAATTGAGGTAACTTGCAATTGTACCACTGGTTCCTTAAGAATAGAGATATTTTGTCTCCAACTAGTGGTAAAGGGGCGAGATTGTTTTCTTTATTGAAATTACTGTTTTAGTAACAAATGATCTGAAAATTCTATTGGCAACACTGATGTAGCACCTATTGATAACTGTTTAGACACAGAAATACAATCTATTTTTGAGGTCAAAGTATTTTTCACAAGAGCATGAGTAATCGTGGGGAGGCATGTAAGGAACAATCAGTAAGATCGGTGGTGCTCACTAGATTTTGAAAGGCCACAGAGTCACAATAGATTATTTTTCCTCCCAATTTCCTTCCCTTAACATCCAAGGTGCAATTAAAATCACCCCTTATAAACTAAGATTCATACTAAGATGCTGTATGAGGCACAAAGGCTAAACTGCCTATAATGGCCTCAGGCCTACCATTAACTGTTTTTGAAAGTCAATTTATTGTCACTAATTACAACACTAGTTGGTAATTTATACCACGATGATACAACTCGTTGTGAATAGAAGTTAGCTCTTTTTTTTGTATGATGTTTATTTCTAGATAACTGGAGTGGATGGCCTCTAGTATCAATCTTAGTCTGTTTATGATCAAGACCACTATGAACAAATAAATATTCATCATTATGCAAATCCCATAAGAACAGCAAATCACCTCTTATTCTTCTCTCTTCCAGTAACATTAAATTGAATTGCAATAGCCTATCCGGATATGAAACTATTTTTGAGAACACTAAATATTTAGTTATCCTTCTCTGTACTCTCTCTCTAGTCTAACCACATCCTTTCTTTTATATGGGCTCCACAACTGTGAACCAAAATCCAGATGAGGCCTGACATATGCTCGATACAGAGGCAAAAGCACATCTGGATTATTTGATGTCATATTATGATGAATAGTCCACCAAATCTTATTTGCTTTATTTATGGTATTAGTAATATGGGTATCAAATGACAACCCTACATCAACAATTATACCAAGGTCTTTTTCACTGTCCTTACTAATTAACAACTTATCATACAAAAAATACTGATGTTTTAAGTTCTTTTTCCCAAAGTGCAGGATGCAGCATTTTGAGGTGTTGAAGTAAAGGTTCCATTTTTGAGACCAAATTTCAAGAATCTTTAGGTCTTCTTGAATAACCATAACATCATAAATCATTACCACAAATATTACAGATTTTGCAATCATCTGCATACTTGATAGAAATACTCCTAATATTTTTGGATAAATCAGATATAAAGACCTGAAAGATTAAAGGAGCCAAGATGGATCCTTGTGGAACACCACTTTTTACATCTTTCCAACTGCTAATATGGCCGTCAACTATGACTCCCTGCTTTCTACTTGACAGCCAATTTGAAATCCATCTAACATAAATTGGATCGATGTTAAAGAGCTGTCATTTTTTTATCAAGGTCCAATGAGGAACAGAATCAAAGGCTTTTTTTAAATCCAAAAAAACAACATCACATGGAATGCCCCATCCAAGTTTTGACTGACATAATCGTAAAAACATAACAAATTTGTTATACACGATCTACCCTTAATAAATCCATGCTGAGTTTGATCTAAGCTAGAAACTATAGAAGTTAGATTATCCTTAATGATACGTTTCAAAAGTTTACAACAAATTGAAGTCAGACTGATGGGATGATAATTGTCAGAATTACTTTTAGTGCCTTTTTTAAATAGTGGAATTAAATTGGCAAGTTTCCATCCGACATTGCTTTAGCAGTTGCCAAAAAGGGCTAAAGCTGATCAAAAAATGCCACCCTATCAGCCTTTGTCTGGGGTGCATAGACTGAAATAAATCTACAAGAAGTGTTATGCCAAGTCCCATCAACCAGCAGAGCCCTTCCAGATATGATATCTACTAGTTTCTGTAAGGTGACCCTAAAGCCAGAAAATAAAATACCCATCCCATCAGCCTGGTCCTGTCTGAAAGATCAGTATGAAGGACCCCAGACTGAGTTGCTTTTAACCAGTTGCATCACAGTATAGAAATGCATCCAGGTTTCCTGTAAAAAAGATACCACAAACCCATAATAATGCAACAATGCAAATACAGCTGATTATTTCCTGGCATTCCTTATGCTGTGAGTATTTAAAGAGGCCACTGAAAAGGAAGACATTTTAAAGATTTAGACTTTATTTCCACAACCCTCTTAAAACCTTGATATGATTTTTTTGTGTGTCTTTTTTTTCTTGTTTTCCTTTTTCTTCCAAGGGTACTGGTCAATGACCATAGACCCTGATTTCCAGGAAGCGTCTGACACCAGATCGTCTTGTTCTGAATCCCCCCAATTTGTTGAAGATAAGGCCTCAAATGGATTGTCAGTCACAATTTCTCCACCCTCAGTTCCTGCTTTAGAAAGTCTCAAACTTTGTCTTCTTATCCCTGCTTTGACCAGGTGTCCTGTGGGGGGGGGGGGGGCATAATTGATGTGAAAAGATCTTCTGGAGTTATTAAATCTTGTATGTTCATTTCCACTGATGGGGCCGCCGCCTCCTCTGGTTGTTTCTCAGTGGGTCGCTGTGATGAGGAAGGGGGGCTGGAGTATTTTCATCCTCTGGGGTTCTGTCATTAACATCTGGATCCAAAGGGGAAGCAGAGTCCAGAAGAGAAGCAGGGTTACCCCTGGATTCTGTCGTCTAAGATCTGGGAACATCAGGCTCTGGTTCTCCTGTCAAGGAACCCTTTTGGGCTTTCCTAATTAACTCATCAGGATCCACCATTCTGGTTTTCTTGTGGGCAGCCCAAGGACATTCCTGGAAAAGGTGACCATGTTCCTCACATAAATTACATTTTGATTGGTTTCTGCACTGTGAGGTGGTGTGGGTAAATTCCCAGCAGATTCCACAGTGTAGTTTGTCACACACATTAGATAAATGTGTCCTGGCCCCACACTTATAACAGGCTTTTGGCTGGCCTGAGTAGAAACAAACTCCACAATCCTTCCTAAAAAGAAACTATTTGGGATATGGGAAATTCCCTCAGCCATTTGTCGGAGTTTCACCCCAAAACACCAGCCTCCTGTCCAGAAGGCTTCTGAGTCCTCAAGAGCTTCTGGTGCACAAAGCACTTCACAACGTTGTTGAAGCCAATGGTGAATGTCACAAATATGTATGCTTTCATTTCGGAACATGACCATATCCATTTTTATCAGGGGTTTTGTGAGGGGAATAGCAAAGAAAGGGATCCACAAAGGGGAAAACCTGCACTGATTATAGAGCATCAAGAATCTCTCCAGGCCCACTGATGTTCGAAAACTTATATTGAAATTGTCCTCACCGGACACATGTATTAAAGTGTATACATTTTGAGCCATAAACCTCAAAGAATCTTTCAACAGTGTCCACCCAACATACAATCTATCTGGGGGTGTACTTCAAGACTCCCTTTATATCGCAGCTAAACTGCATTTCTCCTAAGGGGTCAGCTCTGATCTATTAAATAAGTCTGAAAATGTAGGCCGGGGGGGGGGGCTCGGAATTTCGTCCTCCTTGCAGGTCCTGCCCTTCTGATGGGTTTTGACTTCACAGTGGATGTTGCTTTTCTCATTGTGAGTTTGGGTGAGAAAAACCCTCTGTGTCCTGGTTATGTGAGTGGTTAGGCTCCTCTGGACCCTCCATACACTCATGCTGTACATAATGGTAATTTGCTGTAGCAATAAATATTGGTGCAGAGGGATCCAAAATCTGTTTTGTCCCCAACAATTGTATGTGTTCCTGTCCAGATGCCTGTACCAACAATGGGTTCACAACTGGAGCTATCTCCTCAGACTCCACCACATTAGTATGTGCAAGAATTTTATGATGTTCTGTAACTTCAGGTGATTTATTCATGTTCTGGTCAGTCTGGGGGTCTGTGACCCCCAACAGTGTCCCAGATGCAAGAGCCAGTACTGAAAGATTGTTTTGGCCTTCCACTCATCACTCCGGTATGTGACCCCCCCTGCCCGTGCCAATCCTGGATCTGTCTGCAACACCACCTTCAGTGTCATTAGTGAAAGACACTCATGCAGCATTGTGACTCTGTGTCCTTTGCAGTGGGTGTTCTTCCGTATGTGTGAACTCTAATCCAGACCTCCCAGGTCCACTAGACTTGGTCCATCTAGGGGATGGGGAAGCATCCTTACAGTTTTCTGGCCCTGTAACCCAAAGGAGAGCTTGTGTTGCATCCCAATCTGGGTCCAGGATCCAAGTCCCATTTTCAGCTGATTTCCAGCCCGCATCACTAAATGCTCTGTCTGGAGACCGAGCATCACTCGAGGTAGGTACTATAGAAAGCCCAAATTGGTTAGTGATACACTGTCTCGTTGTCACAGTCCTGTCTATAGATGCTTTAGAGGTAGTAGCAGTAGAAAAGGTATGATCTGACCTGGGTTTTGTAGCTTCTGCAGCAACTTTGGTCCCATCCATGCTCTGTATTCTCTGGTTTAAGGCAATTTTCCTCTTTTCATATTGTTCCTCGTCTTCAGCCAGCATTTTAAGTATAACTGTCCTTCTGTCATCTATTTCTTTTTCCAGCTGAGCAGCAGCAGCTACAATATCAGTGGTTCCTGTAATTCCATCTTTATTATCCAGCACAAGAGGTGTAGCTAAACTGTAATCATCATCATCATCCTCTTCCATCGACTCACCAGATTCTCCTTCAGAGGCAACATCTTCACATATCTGAACATTTTGAGACCGTAGCTCTCCAAACCACCAAAGATATCCTTATCCACCTAGCCTTCTTGCTACCTAAGGGCCATTGATCACAGGGTCACTGACAAACTCCTAAGGGGGCTACCCCCCCCAAGGGCAGCCCATGAAGTGATGGCCTGCATCCCTACTTTTTGAAATTCATCTCCCCGGCCCTCGTGAGGCCACTAACCCACATTTTTAATCTCGCTCTCTCAGCCTCCACCATGCCTGACTCATGGACACATGCACATATGGTGCCTATTTTCAAATCTGGTGACCTGAATGTACCAGAAAACTACCGTCCCATCTCCCTCCTCCCACATCTAAGCAAACTATTAGAAAAAAATCATACACCACCAACTTTCTGAATATCTTGACAATTACAACCTCCTGACCTCACTCCAACATGGTTTCTGCAAAGATCACAGCACCTCTTCTGCCTTGGCCCTTTTTTCCAACCATGTCCTTAGAAGTATGGACATCAGCATGGCCACAGGTGTGGTGTCTGTGGACCTTTCAAAAGTCTTCGACCTTGTGGACCACCACCTCTTACATTCTACCCTGCTTAACCTAGACTGCTCCTGCTGCTTGGTTCAGCAGCTACCTAGCAAACAGATCCCAGTCTGTCATGATAGGCAAGGTTACTTCTGCCACTCTGCCAGTCCACACTGGTGTACCCCAGGGCTCCATACTGGGGACTCTATTATTCTCTCTTTTCATAAATAATCTTCCTGCAGAGAGCATAAACTGCAATGCTCTCCTCTATGCTGATGACCTCGTCAAATGAGAAAAAAATGAAGGCCATGCTCTTTGGTTCAAAGCCATTCCTCACAAAGGTTGCCAAAACAAATGCCACACTGATGATAGAAACCCCTGCTGGACCTCCTCTTGACATAGTATCCTCCTTCAAATATCTAGGAGTGACTCTTGATCCTTCCCTTACCTTTAATGCCCACATTGATAATACTATAAAAAGGGTCCACCAGAAGTTGGGGGCAACCTACTGGGTTACCCACCTCCTGACCCCTGAAGCTCACCCTGCTACCTCCCAGGGAAATCTCCTGCTTTTCCTCTACTGTTGCTTTCCAGTTTTCTCTACCACCTCTGCCTCACTTTTCTCCCAGCTAAGTACCACACATAACTCCATCTGTTGCTTCATCTTTCAGGTTCCTTACTCCACTCATCACTGCTCTCTTTCCAGCCACTAGGCTGGTTATCTCTTCATGGCCGCTATGAATATGCCATGGACAATCTAGTTAACACATCTCTCAGGAACTCTCAGAAGTCACTTTCTCACCAATTCTCACTGCCCATGTGGTTACTTATTCTCTCAGAACTCCTCTGTCCCCTCCCCCGGTAGTCCCTGTGTGTCTACTGTCATGGGGAGTAAGGCCCTATCTATTTCTGCCCCCTCGCTCAGGAAAAAACTTCCACCTGTCATCAGAACAGCTCCCTCTCATCAGTCCTTCAAATTGCAACTGAGAGAGTGGCTAAAGTCCCAGGCCACCTGTACATGCACCCTAGGTAACCCACTCACCAAACAGCCACCACAGAGGCCATACTGTATCTCTTGACTTACCTCCAGGGCAATGACCACTAATTTGTACCTCTTAGCACTGCTTGTTTCTCTCTGGGTACACAGGGATTATTCTAATGTATCTCCACTATGCACTGTTGCATATCCTGACTGTTCAAATGATGTGTGGATCTAATGATGTGACCACTCTACATGTAATTGACCATATATCTGAGACTCAGGCATGCACTCTTGTATTTGTTATGAAACTTGTCATGTTAGATTTGTTGTGTAATGTATCATTGGTGTTGATTTCATATTGCTCAGTTTATATTGCTCTTTCTGTATTGTAACCTGGCCTATTGCTTCAACATTGTATTGTATGCCACTGTATGGCCCGTGTCACAACTGAAAATGGTCCTTTGGATCAGCTTGCTTACCTGGTTACCAAAACCATAAATAAATTAATAAAACCTCCTGTAGCACAACCTCCTCTGTGCCATTCAAATCTACAATTTTGGTACAGCAGACAAAGAGGTCCCCTCTGCTCACAGGAAGCAAGGCCCCCTGCAGGTAGAGTAGGGGAATTTCCTTGGTGTCCTGGCCAAATTTCCCACATTCACTAAAAATACCACCAAAAGCTTAATCTGGATCATTGTCAGCTGGCATTCATCTGTATCCGCCTTCCCCAGGTCATGCCTGAAAATAGGCATAATTTGTCTAGTGCACTTACCTGGTCAACAACAACAACAAAAAAAAAACTAAACTAAAAACTAAAATTAAATTCCCTGATGCCTAGTGGCCCCCCCAATTGTAGACCCATTCTTGCTATAATGTATCTCTGGTTTCTAGTGGTCCCTTCTGCCCTCCGATCCTTGGCCCTTACATATAAAATATTTTCCCTGGTGTGCAGCAGCCCCCCTGTCCTCCAGTTGCCAGCCTGTATATGTGAAGCCCTTTCCCTGGTATCCAGCCATCCCCCCCACCATGCAAACACTGGCCCATATATATGAAATTTTGTCCCCGGTGTCCAGAAGTCCTTCCACCCTCTGACTGCAAGCCCATATGTGTGAAACACTTTCCCTGTTGTCCGGCAGTCCACCTCCCCAGAACGCCAGCCCTTAAATGATAAACCTTGTCCTTGGTGCCCAATGAGCCTCTGCAGTCTTGAGCCCTGGACCAATAAAAGCCAGTACATTCCCTGGCATCCAATGGTTCCCCCGATCACTGCTTCCCCAGGCTGTTTGTGACCAGGAGATTCTGCCACTCTTGAGGACTGAGCTTTCTTAAATCTGTTGCAACAGTTCTTCTGTTTCTTAGCCTAATCTCTTCTTTGCAGTTTCTAGTCCATAAGGTTGTCCACCTATGGGCCCCCCCCTTTCTTGACTATGCTATAGTGTTCTCTTTAATTTTCCTTTTCCCTTTCAGATCCTCATACAAGGAGGTTATTGTGGTGACCTCTGAGCTAATGTAAAATAACAGGCTGTGTTTATCATTGTTGGATTTAGTATGTAATAGCATTATTTCATAAAATACCTTGATGTATATACCTTATGTTTATGAAAATTGTAAATGTTGAAAATACCACAGCACTAGATGTTTGTGATAAAGGTAACAAAGTACTAGGTGACTTTATTACAGAAATTAAGTTGGTTTTGTTGTTAATTGCATATAAATTGGTGCCATTCATTCCTGCTGTAAACTTAGCCAATCTGAAATGCCATGGTGATTTGCATATATCCCATGATTCTCTGCATTATGGAAGTATGTGTGATGTTGTGTTTCTTTGAAACTTGGTTTATTGTCAATGTCCTTAGGGCTAACCCTTGTTTCAGTGCTTCTGCACTGAGGTTCTTTGTCTGTAGCTTGTTTTGGTTCTGTTTCTTTTTGAGCCCCCACCATCCATGCAAACAAGGTAACCATAGGGATGAAGGGTTTTCACCTGAAAGGTTTAGATCAGTAGATTAGCAAATCAATAGGTGCTGGCAAATTCACAAGAAAAACATACATAGTCGGTTGCTGCAAACTGATGTATTGTACCAGGAATATGCCATTGCTGGAAGTTTTCTCATCTGTATTTTGAATAAACATCACACAGAGATTGTGTTTTGAAACTGAAGTTTGATTTCTGGTCCATCTATTATCCCACAACCACTCCACTGACATAGTGTCAGAAGTAGAATAACTTGCTGGAAATGACTGGACTGGCCTAAGATGGTTGTTTTCTGGTAGATATTGTCCAGATATCCCAGGTGGATGGATACACCAGAAGTTGCCAGAGGAGAACCCGGAGAAGAAGGTCTGTAGAGTTTTGACCAGAACTATGGCTGACAGATGGAGAGAAGCTGATACCTGGACTGGACCTGCAAGCTTGAAGGAAGGCCAAACCTGAAGACAACACCCTGATGGTGGAAAACCTGATGCGGCTAATATGGTGGATGAGTGGGCAATGGTTGGAGGCAGACAGACTATGCAGAAAGGTGGAACACTGGTGCCAGGTGCTCGAGATATCCCTGCTTGAGAGTTTGGATAAAGAATCAGAGGAGGATTTTTCATGAGCTCAGCTGGAGAAGGACACCCTCACTGAGCAGGATATTCCTTTGTTGCCTTTGTTCCCAGGATGTTACCTGTTGGAGGTCAGAGATGCAAGTATGGAACTCAAATGTGAGACCCCAGGTAAGACTGTGCCTAGTGATATTATGCTGGGGTTGAAGGCTCCAAGCAAGCAAGCAAGAAGAAGCCTATGAGGCTGAAGGGACTTTTTTTGTATTGATTCATCTAAATCTATTAACAGTATTGACTGGTGTATACTGCAGGCTAAAGATGCTAATGTTGCCAAACTGTTACAGTATGTTAAGGTCAAGGAGGGTATGCAGATTAATGGTGGTGTGGGAGCAGAACAATGTTGGTGGTATGAACTAAAGAAGGGTGTTTTGTATCACATGAGGCTCAACCCTCATACAAAAAGTGTGGATGCCCAGGCAGTGGTACCTGAGATGTACAGGCAACAAGTGATGGATGCTGCTAACTTCAGTCCCTGTGGGCATCTGAGCCATGGCGTGGTATTAACTCGATCAACCCCATATTATTACTGGCCAGGAATGTACAGACAGGTGACAGCCTATCATAAGACCTGTCTTATGTACAACCAGATAGAGGTACCTGCTGGGGACAGCAGAGGAACGAGTACCTGGGGTGTGGAAAGAATGTCCCAAAGGGTAGAGGTCATTAAAGAAAACAAAAATGGCACCCTTGGAAAATGGGAAAACTCTCACGCAGGTCACAAGGTACTAAACGGCAACAGCTAAAATAAGAACAAATATTTAAAAGGAATCGGAACCTGTGTTGGGGTAACACCAAGAGTGTCTAGCCTCAGGTGTCTGCATCAGTTGCAAGTAAAATGAATGAATCAAGAGACATAGTGGGTTTATGTAGAGGGGTTGAACTTAGGACTGGGCCCCTGCTTAAAATCAACATGTCTAGTGGCTTTGGAGCAGGTAATTACTCACCCCAGAGAAATTCTATCTATGGTACTGGACTTTACAGACATCCAGATTTTTGGCCAATAAAATAAGACAGACTTCCCCTAAAAGGAGATGGAAAGGTACCGTTAGTCTCTGTTGAGAAATGTGTTAATGCCTCAGGGTAAAGCATGATGATATCACTGAGTTTATGATGGAATGTTTATCATTGATAGGGACCCTGAGACAGAGACTTCTGAAAGTGGATGGGTGGAAGCGCCATCCCTTCCTGGAACAGGAAGGTGGTAAGCAGTCTGAGATAACTGCTTCCCTCTTAAGGTGGGGGATTTGTGACAGGGAGATCCTGCCATTCTTGTGGACCAATCTTTCTTAAATCTGTTGCAACAGTCCTTCCATTTCTTAGCCTAACCTATCCTTTACAATTTCAAAGTCCATAAGGTTGGCCACCTATGGGCCCCCTTCCCTTTCTTGACTATGCTTTAGTGTCCTCTTTCGTTTTCCTTTTCCTTCTCAGGTCCTGAAACAGGGAGGTTGTTGTGGTGATCTTCGAGCTTATGTTAAACAACAGTCTGTGTTTATCATTGTTGGATTTGGTATGTAATAGCATTATGTTATAAAATTCCTTGATGTATATACCTTATGTTTATGAAACCTGTAAATGTTGAAAATACCATGGCACTAAATGTTTTTGATAAAGATAAAAAGTACTAGGTGACTGTATCATATAAATTAAGTTGGTTGTGTTGATAAATGCATGTAAATTGGTACCATGCATTCTTGCTGTAAACTGAGTCGATCTGAAATTTCATGTTGATTTGCATATATCCCATGATGTGTTGCATTATGGAAGTATGTGTGATGTGTTTCTTTGAATCTTGGATTATTGTCAGTGCCCTTTGGGGTAACCGTTGTTTCAGTGCTTCTGCACTGAGGTTCTTTGTCTGTAGCTTTTTTTTTTTTTTTGTGTGTGTGTGTGTCTTTTTAAGCCCCCACCACCCAAGCAAACAAGGCAACCATAGGAATAATGGGTTATCACTGAAAAGTTTAGATTAGTAGATGCTGACAAGTGCAGAGGAAGGATAATAATCTGTTGTTGCAAACTGATGTATTGAAGAAGGAATATGTTGTTTCTGAAGGTTTTCTTTTGTATTTTGAATAAACATTACACAGAAGTTATATGTTGAAACTGAAGTTTGGTGTCTGTTCCATCTGTTATACCATAACTCCTCCACTCTGTTAAAAACAATAGAGTCCCTGGCATTCATTCATTCCCCCTGTACTCTGATCACCAGTACCCACACGTAACACAGCAGAACAATGATGGGAATGGCTGCGGTAAACAAGAAACACAGAAAAAAGTTCACTATGAAACATAGTCCCCGTTGTATGGGCTGGCGACTGGAGGATAGGGACACTGCTGGATATCAGGGAAAATATTTTATATATGGGCTGGCAATCATAAGGTGGGGCACAACCTTATACAGCAGGAAAAATATTTATTATATGCAGGCTGGTGATCAGAGACCGAGTGAGACCACTGGACACTGAGGAATTGTGTTTTTCATGGGGCCAAGCAACCAAAGTAAGGGTGGCACCGATCTCTGGTGGGCAAACCTGTCACTGTCCCCATGTGAATGAGCCCATGATGGGCAAGCAAAGGGTTCATTAGCACCATGTGGGCCCAATGGGCTCATTTGCATGGAGCTGGCTGAATATTGCAACCTGGGCTCTTGCCACTATCAAGTCCAGGGGTAATATTTCCTGCACAGCAGGGATTCATGTCAGAGCAGCAGTGCTTGATTTAGCACTGTGCTGAAATGACACTATATTCAGTTGGATAGTACCAATGAGGTCTATGTGATAACGGTGAACGACTAAAGGCGATCACCGTTATCGCACAGTAAGAGTACCAAAAACATTTTCAGCACTCTGACAACTCTGGTGCACATGACAATGGCACCAGAACAGTTTTTTAATGCTTTCTGGGGGGGCTGTCCCCCCACACACACCACTCCTGGGGTGCTTTTCCCCCGCACCCCCCTACTTAAGGATTCTCAACTCCAGGGGGGGTGCATGTCAGGGGGTTGAAAACATTCAAAAAATAAAGGTTCAGGCTGGGCGCAATAAAATCGCACCAGCGCCCAGACCTGAAACCAATACCTCACCCACCCCAACCACTAGCCAACCCCCAGTGCCACAACACAGCTCAGCCATCCACTGTAGCACCACCCCCTACAGCCCCTTCACCCTCTCCCAGCCCACGCTCACCATGCTCGCTCCCTCCCCAAGCTTGTCTACACATACCCACATCCTGTCACCCAGTTCACCCACCCATAATCCAGTTGCCCTACCCTCCCATTGCCGAGAGGGATTGCGCTGGGAAAGAGCCACCGTTATGGACAGCGCCCTTCCTCATGCACCCACCTCATGGGTTACCATACCAGTGCACTATCTAACTGAATATGTCATTCTGTTCACTGATGACATAAAGCTCTGTAACAGAGTGGACACACCTGAGGTTGTAGACAGAATAAGGAGGGACCTGCAGAAGCTTGAAGAATGATCAAGGGTTTGGCAGTTGAAATTCAATGCAAAGAAAGGCAAGATAATGCATATGGGGCACAAAAACCTTAGAACAACATATCAGTTGGGGGTTGAGGATTAGAGATGCAGCGAATGTAAATTCCACTGGCGAAGTGAACGCGAAGTGGGCACTTTGCATTGCCAATCCGCTACATGGAGTGGGCAAGGCAAAGTGCTCACTCCACCTTGACATTACCACTTCACGTTAAGGCAGAATGGCAATGCGAAGTAAGGTGAAGTCATTGTTTTTAATGGACTTCGCATTCCTCATTATAATTCTAAGTGATCCACTTGGTGTTTCAGATTTGGCAGCCCCCCCCACACATCACATTGCTTGTAGTACTGTAAGTCACATGCTCTTTAACTAGGCAGGAAGAAAGAGAGTCATACAAGCAGACACTTTTACTTTCTCCTGTGCAGACGGAGAGACAGTCGTGTGTTTTATGACTGCTGATACTTTGAGATGAGAGCGAGGTGGAGATTTAAACTTTGATTTAGACCCAACAGCTTTTTTAAAAGCTACATTTTTTTGTCTTTTCTGTACTCTTTTTACTTAATTTGTTCTTTCTGTAAATTTTATTTTTCTTACCGTTATAAGTAGTTAGTTGTTTGTCTGTGTGACTGTGTGTGTGTGTTGTGTGACAGTGTGAGTAGTAATTGTTTGGACTGAGGGAGCTCAGTAGGAGAGATAGACCAGGGTGAGGGAATGTCTGGGGGGGCAGCTCTGGGAGAGTGTGGCAGTGGTAAGCATCGTACCATGCGCATGTGTGGAGGGCATGGGCACCCATTCCTGTTGAACCACTCGGTACTTGTGAGTGTTCCCCCCCAAAGCAGGACTAGCACTGCCTCCTGTCCTGACTCTGAGGCAGTTGAACCACTACCAAGTCCAGGTTCTTTGGAGCAGGATGTGCCTATTCTGCCGGATGCAGGTGTGGATCCCATCCCTGTTCAGCACTGTGACCAGCCAGCTGCCAGTTCATCTGGCCGTCCCCTGCCTGTGCCTGGTCCTCCCCACACCTCCATTGTTTGGTAGTTCTTTTACTGTGAGGGGGGGACAGCAATGTGGTCAAGTGCCACCTATGTGAGGTGCAGGTGCACCATGGCCCCCGTGGGACTCACCTGGGGACTGAGGGCCAGTGCACCCATATGCTCAATCACCAGCAGTTGGAGTGGCAGGCTACCACAGAATGGACCATGCCTGCACCTGCTGGCCATTCTGTGGCAGAGGGTGCAGCTGTGCATTGTGGCATCCCTAAGAAGAGGAGGGCCACAGCAGCACCTGCTGCTCCACCAGCACCCCCACCCCTCGAACCACCACCACCAGCAGGTCAGCCTGTAGAATGTGTGGGCCCCAGAGAACTGCATGTAATACAGGATGACTTGGCAGTTCTCTGGAATGCTGTTGAGGAGAACAACGAGAGGGTGAGTGCTGTGGAGCAGTGGCTTTATCACAGAGGAACATCAGTTGCAAATTATGTCCATGCTGGAACTGTTGCTGGATGACCATGGGATCTCACATTATTTTTTTTTTCCTCAAACCATGTGCGCCCCCACACCTTCCTTGTTGTGTTATAAAATGTATTCCTCCACCATCCCCGACTCTTGTATGTAATTATGCCCTTTTTTTGTGTCTTCCATATGTGTGACACTTTGTATTCTGAGCAGTGCAAGTATACTGTACTAAACTGCATATGTACAGTCAGTCTTCTTACCAGTCTGTGTATGTACTGCTGACACTGTCTAACACCCTGACTTAAAAACAAACATTAATGAGTACAATGGTGGGGTGGTGAAGCATGGAGACATACTACAAAACAGGCTTACAATACATCCAAGTAACTATTAAAAAAAAAGAATGTTGTGATTCGTGACATGATTGTGAATCGTGATTTGTGACTGCATTTGTGACCGTGATGATGAAGAAATGTGAATGCCTACCGCCTATGGCTGTACTTCCCCGATGAGCTGTAGCTTAAAACTCCCAGACTTAAAAACACGTATCAATGAGTACAATGATGGGGTGGTGAAGCCTGGAGAGATACTACAAAACAGGCTTACAATACATCCTAGTAACTAGAAAAAAAATTAATGTTGTGATTCGTAATGTGAATAATCGTGAATTGTGATTTGTGACTGCATTTGTGATCGTGATGATGAATAATAATAATAATAAACTTTATTTCTTATGCGCCTTTCTTAAATCAAGGTGCATTACAGAATAACAGTCATAAAACATCATAAATACATTAAAATCCAGACTAAAATAAACAGCGTTTAATTAAAATCTATATCTATGAAGAACGTGATTTGTATCAAGAGTGACTCGTGATGATGGTCCTGACTTAAAAACACATATTAATGAGTACAATGTTCATGCAGAATTAAGCACCCCACCTGTCCAATACTCTGAAGGGAAGTCAAAGAAACAACTGTGACTTCAGTTGCAGATGGAGATTGGGCCCTAAAGAGATGCAAATGCACAGACAGATTAAGATTGCACTGTGCACTGAAGAGATGCAGACACAAAGGCACAACACCTAACCAATGCTCACCATCAGAAATTCAAATCTGGAAAAGAATACCTTTGCCAGTTTGGGTGGGCCACGGGGGCAGTGTAATGCACTGCTGCAGTAACAGTCACTAGTACTAGTACCAGTAAAGGTACCACAAAGAAGTACAAAAATCACACAGCTGCAGTTGATAGCAGCTTCATATTGCTGAAATTATGTGGCACAATAAAAGGTGTCTGATTTGATGACATGCATCACACACACACACACACTAAGTAATGCATGCAAATTGAAAACTTCAGTAATATAACCACATATTTTAAACAAACTAAAATTATGCACTGCTGCAACACAACAATCAGCAAAAAAAAATGGCAAGAAATATTGAAAATACTACTGTGTACATTAACACAGTTATACAAGAAACATATCACCAAAACAGAAAGCACTGTCTTTTTCTCCAAGTTAATCTACCTACACCACAGATACACCCCTTCCCCAAAGCACACTTCCACTGTCTCTCAGTACACAGACTGAATGTTGTACATTAACATTCAAAATCCATACACAAACAATAAACGCTTGATGATATGAGCACAGGAGGGTTTCCTATAATCAATGAACTAAAGTTTCAGCAAAACAATGACTCAAAAAGGCTTTTTTAACAGCTTTTTGAAGGTTTGAATTGCAGAGAGCTCTCAGAGCAGATTGTCTCCTACAGCTTCCTACACACACTACCCCAAACTGAGGCTGTGCAGAACAATCTAGAGCCCATGTGACCTGAAATCGCATGAAACACTGCAAAATTTGCCTTTGGAGCTTAAAAACAAGGTGAAGTAAGGCGAAGTACATTGTTTTCAATGTACTTCACCTTACGAATTGGTGGAGTAGTGGTTTGGGAAGGCGAAGTAATGCAAAGTCATTGTTTTCAATGGACTTTGCGTTGCTCATTAATAACCCGAAGTACTCCGCTTTGCGTTGCGGAGCACTCTGAGAATTCACCTTCACTCCGTGAATCACTCCGCGGAGCAAATTTGGAGCCACTTCGCCCATCACTACTGAGGATATAGCATGCACCCAAAAGGAAAGGGACCTTGGGATTAGCATCTCTGATGACCTCAAGGTAGGGAAACAGTGCAACAAGGCAGCAGGTAAAGCAAATAGGATGCTGGGATGCATAAGCAGGGGCATCACCAGCAGAAAAAGGGAGGTCATAATTTCACTATACAAGCCTCTGGTGAGGCCCTACCTGGAGTACAGTGTACAGTTCTGGAGACCTTACCTATATAAGGACATAGACAGGGTAGAGAAGGTTCAGAGGACGGAAACAAAAATGGTACAGGGACTGCATCACAGGTCCTATGAGAACAGGTTGAAGGACTTGAATATGTACTCCCTGGAGGAGAGAAGGGAGAGAGGAGATATGATAGAGATATACAAGTACCTTACAGGGAGGAAAAGAGTACAGGAACACTATTGTCCAGCGAAAATGATGTTCCAGGACTAAAATGATGTTCCAGGACTAGAAGGCATGGAATGAAGTTGGAGGAAGGGCGATTCAGAGGAAACATGAAGAATGTCTTTACAGAATGGGTGGTAGACAAGTGGAACACCCTGTCAGAGGAAATGGTGGGGGCTGAAACAATAACAGGATTTAAGATTGCATGGGATAGACATAAGGGAATTCTGGAGGTCAGGGGTATGGGGCAACAGACTTCTAGGAAAACATGAAGTGAACTTACAAGCTCAAATGGGCAGACTGGGTGGGCCATAGGCCCTTATCTGTCAACAGTGTCTATGTATCTATGTATCCTCCTCAGCATCCTGGGTAATGGCAAAGTGCAGCTCAAAACCTTACACTCTACTTTGCCATTTTTTACATATTGGGTCTCAGGAATTAACACTGTGTTTTAATTGATTAAATTTGCTCTGGGTGCTACAGGCACTCAAGGCAAGCACATCATGCTCTGTGCCACCTCTTGCACCTAGATGTGCATTAACCCCAGACAACGAACACCCTGTCATGTCTTGTTGTTTACATAAAATATACCCAACCAGCACCAGGGTGAGCATCCAGTGTCATGGTCAAGTTGAGGGAAGGGCAATGGTGGTTAATTAGTAGTGGATCCCAGGAGCCATATTCTTATTTTGTTAAGTGACAACCAGAAAACAAAAAATGTATTTGCATACAGGTTAACAGAATGTGTAAACATATTTTTGTCTTTCTGATTTCAAGTGCAAAACATTTTTCATCTGTATACTTGTGCAAACAAAAAATAGCAGTTGAAAAATGTGGGCAATGTCCTTCTGAGCATGCACAGTCAATTTACGTTTAAAGTAATACACTGCATCTTTAAAGCCAATTGATTTCTCATTTTAAAACCAACCACAAGCACTGTGGGTATGATGGGTGTTGAGGGGAGGGTGTACAGGTGGCCAGGCCTCACCACAGACTGGGTGCAGCCACGAGGCTGGGACACATCATGCAGTGTAAATGGGCCAGTACTGGGAATACCCCAATACCAGTGTGCCTGTCTGATCATACAAGCCCCCCCAGTCACATACCACACAGCTGTACAAACACCACAGCACACACAGCTGATCATGTATATGTCACTGTGAGCATCCCATGCCAGAGGTGCAGCATCTGTGGGTTACACAACAGTGTAACAGTAATGTCCACTGTCAGTAAACACCTGCAAGTTGGGCTTGTCACTGTGTACAGTGCAGTGGTCATCACTGTGACCCTCACACTACTCGCCCCCTTGGTACTGTAGTGTCTACTGTGCACTGTAGCATGACCTACAATGTGACTGTTGCATGCATCACCACCACCACCTGTGCCTATGCTGTGCTGTCCCTGGTGTACAAAATGCTGTGCTGTACTGTATACATGTAGCCTGCAGCTACCATCATGCACTGCCAGACTGACCTACAGGTGGAGCTGCGGTAAGACCCAGCCAGCCCCTGTACTTGCAGACTGACCTACAGGTGGAGCTGTGGGACCCTGCAGTAATGCTGGGCAAACTGCATGCAAATCAGGGCATAATGAGATGCTAATGTCAATGTTTGCCCAGAGACTACCTAAGTAGGCTCATTTGCATGTCACTCTTGAATATGCAAAGTTTAGCTCTGGGCAAACATGTTTGCAGTGGGAAAATGGCTTAGCTCCATGCTAAACCCTTGCAAACGTGTTAGTGCCACGCAAACGGTTCAGGGAATAGTATACAGTTTTGCACACTGTACTTTTACATGCACTGCTGCCTGCAGCTGTACTGGATCCATGCATTTGCTGGCACACACAGTGGCCACTTAGTTCACCTCTACCTGCCTTCACGTCGCTCTGCACAGTGTTGATGTTGTGGTTTGTACTTCCTGGTTGCTATATTCAGAGCTGTCTTATTCCAGGGCTAAGTTTGTCCTGCACTCCCAGCCCAGCTTGCCCCGGCTTCATCTGCATGCTATATTGAGAAGTTGTTTGCCTCGGGTTATTGCTTTTGAATATAGCAGGCTTTTGTGTCTGTGCTAAGCTTGCCCACTGGGCAGGGCTAATTTTGCCCCAGGGCAAAGTTTTGAATATCTGGCCCCCAGTGTGCTATGTGGAATATAGGGATGGGTAAACCTTGCAAGTTCCACGTAAACAAACTGTTTCCAAAACTAGTTTTTTAATTGGTCATAACACAGTCATTTCTACATCTAGAGCCCTGCAGTTTGGCATACATATTGCTTCTAAGGGGACCTAAAAGGATTCCAGGTTCAGGGCATTTGAATGAGGGATGTGGAACATATAGCAGTTCAAAGTCTAGTAATTTATTATTTCTGTGAACATTTCTAAACAGGTTTCTTTGCTTACAACTAAGCCACTTTCTGAGTTAAATCTTCGGAAGGGTTGTAGGCTGCACAGGCTGTGGGATGGCAATAATTCTCAATTGGGCCTGGAGAGATGGAGGCTGCCCACTCTGTAGACAGCTATCTTGTATCAGGAGTGAAGTATATTCGTTAAGGAGTAAGCTGGGGGAGCTTGGGGGGTGTCCAAGGATAAGGGGTGTGGATATGGGCAGCAGAAGGGTGGGGCTGAGGGGAGGCTGGGGAAACGCTCTGAAATTACAGGACGTTATGTTACAGCAAGCAGGAGGAAGGATATTAGGGACAGAGGACCCTTAGATAGGGATGTTGACGCTAAGGGGAAAGCGTACGGGGTGAACATTCCGAATACAAAGAGAGTGGAGGGGGAAGAGTCAGGAGGGGCTATTGTGGGGAAGCCTAAAACAGCAGACTGTGGGAAGGGAGCTCCTAAGGAGAACAGAGCAAGAGGGGAAGAAGAGGGTCAGTTTAGAGGTGTAGTCAGGGGAAACTCGGGTTACTTGATGGAGGCTGACATAGAGTGTCACAATAAATTTGAGCTACTAAGCAACCTAGAGGGGGAGGAAGGGGTTGGTGGAAATGAGGAAACTGATACAGAGGCCGGGGGGAGGGAGTCGGATACCCATAGGGCATCACAGACCGGCAATGGAAAGGATAGAAATAGTCCCAGAGGGAGAAGGGTAAACATAAATGTTAAGCAGATGGGGGAGATGCAACATATTGCAGACATGAGGGAGGAGAGCATGACTGGAGAGAAACTGGGAGACAAGGAGGTGGGAGAGGACCCCCTCTTCAGCAGGGGGGGTCAGTACCAAGGATGGGGCCCTAGCTAAAGGGACCCACAGAGAGCTCTGGAGGTAGGGGTACTATTACAAGGGGAGGATGGCATTGTGGGAAGGGAAACCATCAGGGCCAGGATAAATGGTTCAGATAAGAGAGGGTTAAAGGGGACACCTATTCAGAGGGTGTCTGAGTTAAGTGGGCAAAATAACGAGGGAGGCAGAAAGGGGAGGGTGACAAGGGGGTCTCTAATAAGGCAGGAAGACTCCCATGGAATTGAGATCACGAATAAAGGGGGGGATGGGGAGCTGAGAGGGCATAGTGGAGGTAACCATAAGGATGATGGCGGTGTTAAGGTTCTGTTATTGGGAGACTCGATGATTAGGGGTATCCAGTGGGAGGGACGGGGGGTGGATGCCATAGCCAGGTAAAGTTAGTGAGTATCTCTGGACTGACAGTGCACAAAGCAAAGTTCATGGTGTATGAACTGGTTAGGGATTGTGGAGGGAAACCGGATTTCCTGGTGCATTTGGGAACTAACGATCTAGAGGGAAATAGCATTTTGGAAATCCAAGCAAGGTTCCAAGAACTTGCCAGAGTCTGTTGGGATAATGGATGCAACATTTCCTTTTCTGAGATATTGCCAGTATCAAAGGTCACAGTGGAGAAAAAAATGAAGATCACAGAGGTTAATGACTGGCTCAGGAAGTGAGGTGAAGAAAGTGGGTTGGGGGTGTTAGGGAACTGGAAAGGAGTTTGGGAGGATAAGGGACTGTATGCCAGGACAGGCTTCATCTTGCCCCATTAGGGAAGGAAGTCCTTAAACAAGGGATGGTTAACTACATTCAAGAAATTTGGGGTTTAAACTTGTGAGGGGGAGAAGGGATAAGGGACGAGCTGACCAGAAGCCATCTCCTCCAGATGAAGGAGTAGCCTTCAAACCCAAGGGAGGGAAACAGACTGGGGTGGAGGTTTCAGGAGGGAGCAGAGGAGGATGGAAGAACCTGGGTGGGCTTGACAAAGGGATCAGAGGATAAGGGGTGGGGTTGGTGTTAGTAAATGCCAGGAGCTTGGGAAACAAGTTGCAGAGTTCCAGGCCATGCTGTTCGAGGGGGTGGATGTGCGGTGTCCGAGGCGTGGGGCCAACAAAACCATGACTGGGACCTAAACATGCGGGGGTACACTATGCTTAGGAAGGATAGAAAGGAGGGCAGAGGGGGTTGAGTGGCTATGTTCATTAGAAATGACATAGAAATAGCTAGAGTAGAAGAGGCAGATGGAAACATGGAGGCCTTATGGGTCACCTTATGATCCCCAGCAGGAGATAAGGTCAAGCTGGGTGTAGTATATAGGGCCCCCGGGATGAGTGATGTTCTAAAGGATGGTTTGCTGGACAACATCATCATTGCCCAGTGTGGACCAAAAGTGGAAGGAGTGGTGTTGATGGGGGACCTTAATATGCCAGGTACAAACTGGGCAACCATGTCCTCTAAGGTGGCCAAGGAGCAGAGGCTGCTGGATGGCATCCAGGATGTGTTCTGAACACAGCATGTGATGGAGCCCACAAGGGAGGGGCATGTCCTGGACATGGTTCTGGCAGATGGGGATCTGGTAAGGGACCTGGTTGTAGAGGTTCCCCTGACTGGGAGCGACCACAATACTGTCTGGTTTCAAATAAGCATGGGGGAGGGAGAGATCTAGGACACTGGCAGTGGACTTCATGGGGAGCAGACTTTGTGGGCATGGGAAATATTCTCAAGGATCACTTGAAGGGATTACATCAATGACAAGTGTGGAAAGGAGATGGGAGGTCATAAAGCAGGGGACTTCATGAGGCAGTCAGGATCTGCACTAAGTTGAAGCGTGAAGGGAGCAAGGTCACATAAACCATGCTGGTGGTCCAGTGAGGTACAGGTAGTGGTCAGAGAAAAGAAGGCAGCCTACAAAAAAATATAAAACAACAAGAGGGATAGGGATAAGGAAATGTACCATCTTGCATCTAGAAAAGTCACCCGGATGGCGAGGGGAGCAAAGTCCAGTAAAGAGCAACGGCTGGCACAGGGGATACATGGAGGAAAAAGGGGTTCTTCCAGTACATTGGGAGTGGAGAAAAACTAAGGGCCATCTCAGCAGATTGAGATCAGAAGGAGGGTGGGTGGAAGAGGCAAGGGACCAGGCAGAGGTATTTAATGAGTACTTTGCCTCTGTGTTCACTAGGGAGGGGGATGGGATATCTACAAAGCAAGGCACGATGGGGATAGAAGAGGCAGTGAGTGGGATCAGGGGAGCAACAGAAATGGAGCAAGAGGGAGGAAGAGGTACCCCAGGGGTGTCACATCTGGATAAGGATAAAAAGGCCAGTAAGGTGGAGGGGACGGATGATGCTATCTCCACCAAAAGGGTGTGGTTAGCCTTCAAGGCCCTAAAGAAAGACAAATCTCCTGGGCCGGATGGCATTCATCCGAGAGTACTATGGGAATTGGCGGACATACTGGTTGCACCCTTGGCGGAGCTCTTCAACAGGTCACTTGAGACAGGGAGGGTACCTAGGGATTGGCGAGAGGCACATGTGGTGCCAATCCATAAAGGAGGGTCGAGGGAAGTACGAGGTAACTATAGACCCATCAGTTTGACCTCGGTGGTGGGAAAATTAATGGAGAGTATACTAAAGGAACAATTGGGGGTGTACTTAGAGGAGGTGGGAGGTCTGGATAGTCGGCAACATGGGTTTGTGCCAGGTAGATCATGTCGAACCAGTCTTGTGGAGTTCTATGAATGGGTAACATCAGAACTGGACAGGGGAAAGCCTGTGGATGTATTATTCTTGGACTTCAGCAAGGCGTTTGACTCTGTCCCCCACAATGGTCTGGTGGAGAAACTGATGGGGTTAGAAGTAAGCCCTTTGATGGTCAGATGGATTGAAAACTGGCTAGCTGGATGCACCCAGAAGAGTAGTGGTCTGTGGGAGCTCTCGAACCCTAGAGGTTGGTGTGAGGGTACGCAGAGGTCGGTCCTGGGTCCGATCCTGTTTAATGCATACATATCGGACATCAGGGAGGGTATTGGGTGTGAAATGAGTCTCTTGCTGATGACTCCAAGATGGGAGCAGTAGTTGAGGGAGAAGAGGGAGGTTGGCCTGCAAGGACCTGACACCCTGGAAAGCTGGGCTCACACATGGAAATTAAATTTCAATATCACCAAGTGCAAGGTGTTACATCTTCGTGGGAAACCCTAAACACAGGTACACCCTGGGAGGGGTGCTGGAGGCCTCAATAGAAAAGACCTGGGGTCATGGTGGATGCATGTATGAATAACTCTGAGCAGTGCAGGAGAGTGGCTAGCAAGGCAAACAGGATGTTGGGATGCATCGTAAGGGGATCACCTCTAGGAGCAAGGGAAGTGATTCTGCCGCTGTACAATGGACTGTTAGACCAACCTTGAGTACTGTGTACAGTACTGGAGATCACACTTGAAGAGGGACATACAGCTCCTGGAGAGGGTACAGAGGAGGGCAACTAAGATGATACGAGGGCTAGGGGATTTGACGATGAGTACAGACTTGAGGAGCTCTGCCTGTTTTCATTGGAGGAGAGGAGACGGGGGACATGATTGAGATCTTCAAGTACATCAAGGAATAAATAGGTAAACATGGAGGGATCTTTAGACTAAAGCAGGGAGGTATCACCAGAGGGCATGGTTTGAAGTTGGAAGGTGGAAGGGTGAGGTGGGAAAAGAGGAGGAGGTTTTTCACTGAGAGGGTGGAGGACCCTTGGAATGCACTGCCTGGCAAGCTGGTTCAGAGATCCACAGTGGAGGGCTTCAAGAGAGGGTGGGACAGACACAGAAAGTGGATGCATCAGATGATGGCCTGTCCCGGGAGGGTGGGGATGGATGATAGGGGTTTCTGGAACACAAGGGGGGGGAGGGCCTCAGCACCCAACTAGGGATCTGAGGTTCGAGCAGACTCGATAGACATAAGGCCTAATCTGCTGGCAAATAGTATGTTAGATATGCATAATTTCTTGAAATAGTCATAGAAACTGCTAAATATGGAGGTACGGTGGTTGGTTAAGTAGATTGAAACACAGTTCATAATATGACAATTTAATTGTTCATTAAAATTGTGTTAAAAGTGCACCAGCCTGGTGATGAGGAGGGATGAGGTGCTGGACACCTTACCTCCTGCCACACTGGTCACCCAGGTTTAGGAACAGATCAGGATCTCTTGGAGGCCAGCTGGGGAAAGGAGTATTGAGCATCCATTAATGGCCTCCACATTCATGGAAGGAGGACAGCATGTACCACTGCTTGGTTGCCACCTAGCAGAGGTTACGTGGCACAGCACTGATTGTGTACCTTGTTGACGTAGAGCAGGTACAGAGGTGTGCTGTGTCTTAATGCAGTACAGGCATTCCATAGCACACATTCCAGCACAGGTTATGGAGAAAAGGAGAGAAATTAACACTGCCACTGACAAGATGATGTGGGAAACTCTGTATGTGCTGAACACTTCCTGAGACACCCTCTCACCCATGGTGGTAGGAAGCAGCAGACGGGATGAGTCCTTGGTTTGGTAGGTGATGGGTTAAAATTTACTGTGAAAATTTCAGAAATTACTAACTGGCAAAATTTGCTAAAAGGTTCATGGACATTCATGTAATAGGTAATGGGCCAGATATTCAAAACTTTGCCCCTGGTCTAAAGTAGCACTGCCTGGCAGGCAAACATAGCCCGGAGCACAAAGCAAGCTATATTCAAAAGGAATAGCCCAGGGCAAACAGCTTCTGGATATAACATGGTAATGAGGCCGTGCAAACTGGGCAGGGAGTGCAGGGCAGCACTGAATATAGCAACCAGGAAGTGCAAACCACAACAACAACACAGTGCACAGTGACGTGAGAGCAGGTAGAGATGAACTATGTGGCCAATGTGTGTGCCAGCAAATGCGTGGACTCAGTACAGCTGCAGGCAGCAGCAGATGTGAAAGAACAGTGATCAAAACTGTATAATATTCCCTGAACCATTAGCGCTTTAGCGCAGAGCTAAGCTGTTTGCCCAGTGCAAACACATTTGCCCAGTGCTAAACTTTGCCATATTCAAAAGTGACATGCAAATGAGTCTACTTAGGTAGTCTCTGGGCAAACATCCAGATTAGTATCTCATTATGCTCTGATTTGCATGCAGTTTGCCCAGCATTACTGCAGGGTCCCACAGAGCCACCTGTAGGTCAGTCTGGAAGTACAGGGTCTGGCCAGGTCCAACCGCAGCTCCACCTGTAGGTCAGTCTGGCAGTGCACGATGATAGCTGCAGGCTACATGTAATCAGTACAGCATAGCATAGCATATTGTACCCCAGGGGACAAGACAGCATAGGCACAGGTGGTGGTGGTGCTGCATGCAACTGTCACACAGTAGGGCATGCTTCAGTGCACAGCAGAAACTACAGTAGCAAGCGGGCCAGTAGTGTGAGGGACACAGCACTGCCTATTGCGTGTAGGCTGTGATGCTGACTGCACTGTACACAGTGATAGGCCCAATGTGCAGATGTTACCTGACTGTGGACATTACTGTTACGCTATTGTGTGATCCACAGATGCTGCATCTGTGGCATGGGATGCACACAGTGACATATACATGGCCAGCTGTGTCTGCTGTGGCATCTGTACAGTTGTGCTGTATGTGGCGGGGGGGGCACGTAGGATCCGACAGACACACAGGCGGTGTGGTATTCCCACTACTGGCCCACGTGCACTGTGTGCTGTGTCCCAGTCTTGTGGCCACACTTGGGCTGCAGTGAGGTCTGGCCACCCGTACACCCTCTCCTCAATGGCCAGTATGCCCACAGTGCTGTCTGTGTGTGTTGGCATCTGTTGGGCACTACAGACATATGGTGTGCAGGTGTGTGCTGTATTGCCATGCTACCATGATGGCCTTTGTGGGCCCAATCATCCCTTAATGCCTGTGGCAGCTGCTGGCATCATGGTGGTGCCATCAGTGAGCGGCATGTGTCCTCCATATCTAGCAGTTTCTAAGTGTCATACTCATATGTTAGGGCCATGCAAGCCACGCTAATTCTGTGCTATTACCGTGCAAAGCAACAATGTAGTGCAAAGCTGTTTGCTCAGGGTTAAGACCAGCTTACTGGGTGGTAATTTGTACTGCACTATGGGTCGCGCTAAGTTTCATTAAACACCTTAGTCGCTAGTCACTGAATATCTCACTGTGCCTGTATTCATGTTCACTTTGCCCCTTGCACATAATTACTGTTTGCCTAGCACTAATGCAGTTTGCCCATGCTATTTGGCCTTTTGAATATAGCAGACCCGAGCTAATCCAGCGCTAAACCTGCGCAAATGTTTTTTGCCCGCGAAAAGCTTTGAATATCTGGCCCAATGCCTCTAGAATTCCACTCATGGAATTTAACTTTTACAAAGCACTTATCACCACTGAAAACATTTAATTGTGCTGAGCTGTTGGCATTCCTGTAGTTCCTTTCTGATTGACTATTTTTCCCCTTGCTTTTTTCTCTGAGCTTGATCTGATGGACTCTGCGGACTTGCATGTCACACTTCTTTACTTTTTTGTTTTTTACAGACAAGTGCTCTTTAAAAAGGAGCCATCTACTCATTTTCTTGTAGCTCTCTTTAAAACAAACTCTGGCCAGAGCTGATAGGGCTGTAGCTGAGGATTTTGAGGTAAAAATATTGAAAATTACCAAAGTTATGAGCCTGCATTAGCAAAATTTAACGTAGACTCATAACTTATTTTTTATATTTCACACTAAATTTTCAACATACAGTAGCCTTCTTATGACCCCTCCTCATTAACAAGGACAGGGAAAATATTCAACTCCTGCTCCAAAGGTAATTTCATGCAGAGACCACAAAATCACCTTTTGAGATGTGAAAAAACAATTTTGGCCAGGTTTAAAAAAAATGGCAGCTGTCACATTGATGAGAGGCAGGAAAGATCTGGCTATGTTGTAAATTTGGCATAAAAATATTAAATATTACCAAAGTTATGAGCCTGCATTCGCAAAATTCAGTGTAGGCTCACAACTTTGTTGTTTTTTAATATTTTTACACCAGGGCCTGGATATTCAAACTGCACTCAAAACTGGCGCAACAGCAGGAGCAAGCACAAACCAGTTGAGCAAATGCGCAACAGGTGCGATATTCAAACATGGAGCAGAGCACATTGCGCATGAAGCAACCAACGTCTGAATATACATACTACTGCTCGCATCAGCAGCAACCAGGAAGGAGAAGCTGAGCCAAAATGTTATGCTATGGCGCAACCAGGGAAGCTCAGCTGAGCAGTCCAGAGCTGCCATAGCGCAAGCACAGCCCCCCCAGGGCAATGGAACTGCACATCCAGGGAGGCAGGCTGGGTCCCACCGCCAGCCATGCCACACATGGGCACAGGAACACACTGCAGAACCCACACCACACCGGCACACCCCAAGCACAGCAGCACAGGGGGTGGGACGGATGATCCACGTGCCCATGGGGACAAGCCAACAAAGCATAGCAAAGCCCTGACACCCCAGCACAACCACTGGCAGGCGGAGAGGGCCACACACAGGGGGTTGACAACCACAGTGCACATCAGCCCCGTATGCAGCACACCCCTGCACTGTGACCCCAAGACACCACCATGTGCAGTACCTGGCACTGCAGGAAACCATGCAGTCCCCCAGTACTCATCAGCCCCATGCAACACAGAAGCCTACAAGCCAGACACACCCTGTGCCCCAGCACTGGGTGGCAGAGATGGCAAGACCAACCGAAAGTCACTGCCATGCTGGAGATACCTCCCATGCACACACACACACACACACCAGGACCATACCAGCCCAGATGGCATGTACACACCACAACTGAGCACCCATAGCCAGCTGCAAATCAGAGACTGACACAGTATTCATATATCAAAATAGAAATGTATATTAAACATATTTCAACAAGAACAATAAAAAATATTTACAAGGGGGGGACGGGTACAAGGAAGGAGTGTTCAAGAGGAAGGGATTAAAAACTTGGAGAGGGAAGGCAGGGTGGTAGGGATGGAAGAAGTGGGAAGGGTAATGTGGGCTATGGCCCAGCCGGCTCCTGGTCCTCCCCCTGCTGGTGCCCCATTCCATCCCAGCCCTGATGGCGTCCATGCCACCGGATGGCTTGCAGGATCCTGTGGTTTGCAATGCTGACCTCTGTGAGGTGACGGACATCCTGTTGCATCCTCCATAGAACCTCGAGGCATAGGAAAATGGGAACACAGTCAATGGCTATGACTGACCACAACCCTGAACACCACCCAACCTGCAAGCCATATAGCCCAATGTTCCGCACCTGTGATGGCATACACCCACCCACAGTGAACATGCACATGGCCATCACAAACAGGCGGCACCAGCTATGCAGACCACACACCACACACACCGCCCACATCAATCACAGTACAAACTAGGCTGGCAAGTGATGTGGCAACGCAGCGATGCCAGTTACACAGCTATGTGCCCAGTGCATGCCTGACCACCAGTGACGCATACACAGACGTGCTGTGATACTGCACTGTGATGCATGTCACCTGTCGTGCCTACATACATGGATACATAGACAGTGTCGGTAGATAAGGGCCTATGGGCCACCCAGTCTGGCCATTTGACCTTGTAAGTTCACTCTGTTGTCCTATAAGTCTGTTGCACCTACCCTGACCTCCAGAATTCCTGTATGGCTATCCCATGCATTCTAAATCCCGTGACCAAGTCAGCCCCACCACTTCCTCTGGCAGGGTGTTCCACTTGTCCACCACCCGTTCTGTGAAGAAATTCTTTCTCATGTTTCCTCTGAATCGTCCCCTCCAACTTCATCCCATGCCCTCTAGTCCTGGAACATCTTCTATGCTTAAAATAGTGTTTTCCTGCACTCTGTTCCCCTGTAAGATACTTGTATGTCCCCATCATATCCCCTCTCCTCCCTCCTCCAGGGAGTACATGTTCAGTTCCTTCACCCTGTCTTCATAGGACTTGTGATGCAATCCATGCACCATCCGTGTTGCCCTCCTCTGAACCCTCTCTACCCAGTCCATGTCCATACGTAGGTATGGTCTCCAGAACTGTACACTGTACTCCAGTGTGGGGCCTCACTAGTGTCTAGTATAGTGGAATTATGACCTCCCTTTGGTTGTGTTGTGCATGGCTGGTGGTCTTGCCCCCAGCATGCAATAGCATCCATGAAGTAATGATATCACACCCTCCAGCAGCTGGGTCTGCCACTGCTGCTGATGCTGCTGCTGCTGCTGCTGTGGTTGGGGCACAACACCCCTGGCACGGGCCCTGGCATGGCCCACCTCACCCTCGCCAGGCGCCCTCAAATTCCGGCCTGTGGAGACATATGTTGAGACAAACATCAGTGTGACTCAAAAGCAGAGTGCCCCTGCCCCAGTGAGAGTGCCTGCCCACATCCATAACCATCCATCGTGACAGCTGCACACACTGACACAGCCAACCGTGTCCCAGCCGCACCTATGCACAGCCACCCAAGCACACACAACCCTACAGAGAATATAGGTGCAGAGATGGTACACTCACCTGGCCTAAGCACCATGCCCCGCCTGTGCACGCGAACACAGCCGCTCAAGAGGTTACGGGCTTCTTCCGCGGAGGTGTCACTGGCACCGGTGCTCGCACTGCTCAGCAGACCGCCCCGCCAGTGACCTCCACCAGGTCAGTGGCCACTTGCTGCCACACGTGGGTCCTAGACATGGTGAGGAGGGCCTCACCATACAGTGCCTCACAGTGGGGCTCCACCAGGGCCACCAGGTTGGCCACTTCAAGCTGGCCCCAGGACACCGCCCTCCTCCTAGCCATGGCACCAACTTTACAGCAGGCAATATGGCGCCCTGCTGTGCTGTGACCCCAGTGGAGTTGTTGCACAATAGACCACCACAGGCTCTAATCGCGCTTTTCGAGACAGCGCCGATCACTTCATGGCCTGTCACCAGACAGGCGCAGTAAGGAACGACACATGGCATGCAACAGCACCAGAGGGCAGAGGGGCATACACAAGGTCACGGCAATGATGCAAGGCTACGCACAGCGCCATCGGACGTATAGGCATCCTCGCGCGACTGCCAAGCTGAGCACCAGTGCCACAGTGGACTATCGCACAGTAGTGCCACAGCCATATAGTGCCCAGTGCTGTAGCGCCACTGGCACAATGGTGGACATGGCCTCGAATCACCTATCGCCACCAAAAGCAGGTCTGCAGCACGATAGATGCATGCATAAGCTGTCTGGGCATGCGCAATGCAGTAGCACGCAGCTGGCCAAACCTGCGCCTATTGGCTCAGCCGACCTTCCGTATTTGCAAGCGCACTATGCGATATTCAGCCGACATATGCAAATCATTCGATCAGCTATCTGCAAAGCGCGAGTGGCGCGATTAGCATGTTATTAAAGTTGCGCCACACCTCATTTGCATGTGTTGCGCTATAAAATAGACAGTGGGTTGTGCCGCCAGATTTGGTTACTGCAGGTGAGAGGTGAGTATATGCTGTGTGATGCTCAGGACAATGGTCATGGGCAGGGGTGCCGGAGAGGATGATAAAGGCTGAGGGGCTGAGCATGAAAAGGGCACTTAGAAAGGGTCAAAGGGCACCTTTCTATCAGTATCTGCCATGCGCGGAGAGGAAATGGGGGGCGGCAGCTATGCTCATGGGGAAATGCTGTCCACTGCAGTGACAGGTGTCCACTTCCACCCATACAGATCACCATGACTGACCAGAGCCAAGCTGAGGGTGTGGACTGCAGGCGAGGGAGGGAGGCCAAATTCACCGCTGGCAGAGACGGAGGCCCTCCTCCAGGCCTACCTGGAGGATGAGCCACTATTGAGTGGACGGAGGGCACCTCAGGAGCATGCAGCTGCATGGGAGGGGGTAGCTATGGGCCATCAACCTGCACGAGGCCACCAGTGCTCGTGCAGGAATGCAGGAAGAAGATGGGGACTGGACCACAGGAGGCTGAAGGAGAAGGTGGCAGCCTTCAGGGCTGCAGATGTGCTGGCACTTGCAGGGGCCCACCAGTGGTGTTGCAGCTGACCCCACAGAGGAGACACTGGTTGTGGCCATGCAGCCGAGTGTCACAGCAGGCGCACAGGCGGAGGATTCCAGACAGGTGGTGCCCATCACTGCACGGTATGACATGGTGGTGTTGTTGGGGCTGTTGTTCACATGCACTCACATGTACTCTCTTTCTGTTACAGATCCTGTTCGCCTGCAGGAGACGGTGGTGGTGTTGGGTCCAGACAGTGAAGCAGACCTGCTGGACATGGAGGAGGGACCATCCACCTCGCCACCAGCCTGCAGGCACTGCAGCAGCATGCAGGCTGGGCCAACAACCCGTGTCAGTGATACGGGTGCAGGAGTGACAGCCTGTGTCACAGCAGTCTGGCATGCAGGTATGCCAGCATGCTGTGCCTGCGGCAGTGGCACGCACCTGCACCATTGATGATAGCAGGCCTGCAATGGGCAGTGATAGGTGTGTGTCCCATGACGGACACATGGCAGGCCAGCACGCGCTCCCTGGGCCTTCCTGGTTCACACTGTGTACTCAGCACGCTGCACAGTCCCAGGTTGTGCCTGTCAGCACCGGTGGGCAGCACCGTGGCTGTGCAGGTGTCTGGCACTGTTGTCAGCACGGAGGTGGAACAGGTGGACCTGGGGCTCAGCAGCTGGAGGGTGGCAGCAGCAGTTGCACACCAGGTCCGGGGCAGTGTCAAGCAGTGGCACATGTCCACTGCCCTTGATCCACCTTACCTGGTCCTGGCGAACAGTGCCCACCCTCAAGGGGTGCTGTGCACCAGACTGTCCACACCCTGGGGGTCACGATGCCATTGGGGCACAGTACCCATTGACGCTGCGCACACCCGCCCCCGCTGCAGGAGTCGGTACAGCTGCAGGGCGGGTTGATGTCCGTGGAGGCACTGTCTGTGTCCATGGAGCAGCATAGCAGGGTGTGCTCGACCGAGCCGAGCTGGTCCTTATGCGGACGGATGTGACCGCTGCCATTGACAGGCTGACCCAGGCAGTGGTCTCTGTCGCGATGCGTTGGCCACACTGTCAGGTGCCCCTGTACCAGACACCCACAGTCGCGCTCTCCACTCCCCATTCCCGCGCCGCGCGACACCAGGCCTGTCGACCCGGTTCTGCTGTAGGCATGCCAAGCACCCTGGTGCAAGTTTGTTTGGCAGGATGCAGACCCCTGTGTGGGCAAGGTCGCTGTCGCACAGTGGGACCCTGGTGGTGCACCAGCTACCACCCGATGTGGCTCCTGCTCAGCCTACCAGTGCTGCTAAGTTACGGCGGGGCCACCCATGCATCCGCAGGGCCGTGGGACAGTGCTACCTGACTGAGCTGTCTCCCAGTGCAGGCCCTGTCTGGTGCTGCCCTGTGCAATGTGTGTGTCATGGTGGGCAGTGCACTGCTGGTGCTCTGCTCACTAAGCTGACACATCGGACCACCTGCACACCTCCCAACTGCCGTCCACAGGTGCGTGTGCATGATGATGCCTGCATTGCACCTGTACACCAAGGTGCAGGGTGCCCAGGTCCTGACACACGACGCGGACAGTCCAGGTGGTAGGGGTGGCTGGTGGTGCTGTGTGTTGGCAATGTCATTTCCGCAGTGCTGTGCTGCTGCCCATGTATGCTGCCTGTGTGTGTGTGTGTGTCCATATGAGTGCTCACCCTCTGATGGTGTGTTGGTATGCCTGGAACCTTCAACTCCCCTGACCTTCATGCACGGTGTAGTTCCCCTGTGTGCCTGTGGTTTGCGCATGGACAGTGTTGCCTGCACATGTCCCCTTGCCTCACCTGGTAAGGCGAGTGCTCTTCTGCAATGGTGTCCCGGTGCAGCTGGGCCTGCCGGGTCAGTCGGGGTCCGGCTCTAGGGGCTGCTCATCACCCACATCACCGCGCCACTGGCGCCCCATCGCTGTCCTCTTTGACCTGTAATGGCTATCCCGATGGTCTTTGGCCATGTTACAGCAGGATGCAACAGGCCAGGAATATCCCACAGGCCTTTGGGGCTGTACTGTAGGGCTCCGCCGGAGGTGTCCAGGCATCAGAAGCATGCCTTGAGCATCCCAAACATCTGCTCTATGATGTTACGTGTTGCGGCATGTGCCTTATTGAAACATAGCTGCACTGGGGTCGCGGGGCACCGGTCCGGTGTGACCAGCCAGGGATGGAGTGGGTATCCGCAGTCACCTGTGTGGAGATAGTGGAGATCAGTGTCATGTCAGGTCCATATTGCCCATATCCTTGTGTGCCACTACCATGGCACCTGTGTCATTCCCACCCTTGCCCAGAGTTTGCATTCCATACATGTGTACTCACCCACTAGATGACCCGTGGGGATGTTCCCACTCTCGAATCGATGGCACAGTGCAGACTGGTGCCATATGAAGGCATCATGTGCTCTGCCAGGGTGTGTGGCACAGACATTGATAATGCACCCAGTGGCATCACACACCACCTGACAGTTGACACTGGAAAAGCCCTTTCGGTTCCGATAAGCCTGGCTGTCGGGGCCAGGTGGCGTGCGAATGGCCACATGGGTGCAGTCTATGGCCCCTAGCACACCAGGCATACGTGCTACCCTGTGGAACTCCTGCATGTTTGCTGTACGCTCTGCCGCAGTGCTGGGGAAATGGATGTACTCCGCAGCATGAGGCAGCAGTGCACTCAGGAATTGGGTGAGGATGCATGACGTGGCTGACTGTGTAATGCCTGTGGTGTCCCCTGTCGGCCTCTGGAAGGTGCCCGTGGTGAGCAGGCACATGCAGGCTGTCACCTTGGTCTCCACGGACAGAGCATGACTCCGTCGTCAGGGTGCCTGCATCACATCACTGCACAGCTGGCAGAGCCGTCTCAGTATTGCCCTGTTCAGGCGGTACCAGGCCACAATCTCGCGCCTGTGTACAGCTCAAGCTGATGCGGGCACGATACCGCCTGTGCGGGCATACCACCGACGGGCCCCTCCGCTGCCACGCCCCTGCAGCATGGTGTCTCACCCCTCATTACAGCTTCCATGTGGAAGCTGACACCGTCCATCTCCCTGGCTTCTGCCCCGGCTGCTGTTCCTGTGTTACCCCGCTGCCCCCACTGCTGCTTCCACTGCACCGGCACCCCACTGGCCTCTCTGTCCTCCTGGACCCACTGTCCCTCTCTGCCCTTCCAGCTCCTGTCTCTCTCTCTCTCTCTCTCCCCAGTTTGCGGCCTGCTAGGGTTCTTGGCGCTTCCTTGAGCCTTTTTTATTTTGGCTCAATCCGATCTCACGCCTTCCGGCTGAGCCACTGTTGCGCATTGCAAGTCGTTGGATAGCATTCTGGCTTTATGCATGGACCGCCCCTTCGTTGCGCATGCCTTCATTTCCATTGCGCTGTTGCTCAGCATGTTTTCAGTGGCTAACTGGCCCCTTCTGAATATCGCAGAATGGCGATTTTTGAGGCGTGACGCAAGAACCCTGTTGCTATCATGGCGCAACCCTTTTGAATATCCAGGCCCAAATTTTCAACATAGCCTTTTTATGGCCCATCTTATGAACAAGGGCAGAGAAAATGTTCAACTCCTGTCCAAAATGTGATTTTGCAACGGGCCCACTAATCACCTTTCGTGATGTGAAAAAAACATTTTGGCCAGGATTTCAAAAATTACAGCTGTCACATTCATGAGGTGATGTAAAAACATAGCTATGTTGTAAATTTGAGGTAAAAATAATGAAAATTGCCTAATTTACAAGCCTGTGTCACAAAATTCAATGTAGGCTCATGGCTTTGTTTTTTTTTGTTTTTTTTTTAATATTTGTGCACAAAATTTTCAACAAAGCCTTCTTATGACCCCACTTCATGAACTAGGGCAGAGAAAATGTTCAACTCTGACCTGAAAGGTGATTTCATAGAGGGACTGCGAAATCACCTTTCAAGGTGTGAAAAAACATTTTGTCCAGGATTTAAAAAATGACAGCTGTCACATTCATGAGGTGCTATAAAGATATGGCTATGTTGTTAATCTAGAAACTTCTGTCACAGTGGCCCTAGTCACAACCACTTGTAATGCTTGACATCACTGTGTGCCACTGTTTTCAAATGGTAAAGGAATACATTGTTATCTGCAGGTTGTTAATGAGCCAGCCGATGGCACTGTACAAAACCAATGCTGTACATGCATGTACTTGCAAAAGACGTTTAGTAAGCTCTGGTGGTTAGCTGGTATATTGGAAGAAAACAATCTAGTACACAGTGATGTCTATGACAGTACTTCATGGTTCTTCACTCAAGATACTGAACTGATGAATGGCACCACTGTACTTTTACTATGGAGCCTCCTATGAATGCTACCTGACTGCAATCCTACCAAGCCTTTTCCCTACTCCACAATCACAGTTCAGGTGTATTGCTGGGCAAAATGTGTGGATATGGCTTTGACAAATGAATCAAAAAATTCCACAATTTTCACACAAGCTTATGAAATTCAGCATTAATTACCAATGTTATTTTGCAGTCTTTGGCTACTTATAACTTGATGAGGAGGAATCTAGATCGCTTTGCTTTGCTACTCTACTGTATTACACCTGCCTTTGCCTAAGTTTTCCACTTCTATGGGAGAGAGGGCTTCTCTGCTCAGTGTTCAATTTTTGGGAATTCTTTGTCTTCTAATTGTGTAAATGCCACTAGTACTGTAACATTTAAGAAGGTTCTATTCAGTCATTTGCAATTTCTAGCCTCATGTAATTGTTTTTAAACATGTGTATTTATACCTGTATTTGCTATTTCATTAATTTGTATTTATATCTTTCAGTATATCGTCTTAGCTTCCATTTGTTCAAAGCTCCGGGACATTCCTGAAAATGGGCCTCAACCCAGTGTGCTTACCTGGTAAATAAAGTGAATTGAATTGAATTGAATTGAATCAGCCTCTGAGAATGAGATTAGAGTTGACACACACAGCTTAACTTTTAGATGCAATGAAGTTAACACAATTGTGATACCCCGTTCTTTAATTTAAAAGTTACAGGGGCTTCAAATTCTGCAGTTTACATACTCGTGAGTTATAATTTAAAAGTGTCCTAATATTTGGAGGCTTGTAATTCAGTCACCATTATAGACAGAGATCTAAGCATTGGTAGTCTTCCAAATGATCATTGGATAACTCAAAATGCTAAATGTGGTGCAGTTCAGATGAACATGTTTTAAATTACATGGAAATAACTGGGATGACAATTTTGGCAAATTGTTTTGAAATTTGCATGTAAACTTCACTAAGTTTTATGGAAACAGAATCATAACAGTACCAAAATTCTGCCAATGGAAGAAATATTTCACCCAGCCCTAGTGAAATGCTGGCTTCTCCATATGGAACAAGGGGATTCTAAGAGGCCAGACAAGTGACATAACTAATAATGTGACAGCTGAGAGGAATGCAATGGCATTTTGTTAACTTTTGCATTATATTTTAAGATATATAAATTCACTTACACATCAGCACATTACATTGAGAGATGGACTGTGATGAAATACAAATGCTGTGCTTAGCAATTTTCAAACCCTGAGGAAAACCATGGCTCACATTCACCAAAGGGCAAGGGATTTTTAACACTTATATCACATTTCCTGACTTCTGAGGGTTTGTGCTACAACCCAAAGTGATATATTAATGTAGTTCTTTTTCAATAAATGCCATTCCTTTTTTACAAAAATATAATATTCAATATCAGATGCACCTTACCTGTACTTTGTATTGATTTTGCCAAATGGTAGCCAGTCCTCGGAGTGCAGCAGCACCCAGATCTTTACACTGTCCTGATGCCAAGCAACCCATGCACCCAGCAGAACACCCTCATGACACTACCTCTGTACCAAACAGTCTGTGCTACCCACTGGTATTCCATTCCAGACCCTGACAATTGTCAGCAATGTTTAGCATACAGTTGCTTCCTCTCCCATGCCATGACAAACCAATCATTCACTGGCATCCAGTGACACTCCCACCTTTACCTGCTTATATATGACATTCAATATTTCTGGCATCCAGAGGCATCCCTTCCCTATTCCAAGTATTCCTGTGCATCATGTGGCAGCCCCTTATAAAACTGGCCCCATTTGAGGCATTCATGCTCATCCGCTAACAGCTCTGCCTCTCTCACCATGCACCTACATCAATCCTCTTGACATACAATGGCATCCTCTCCCTCATCATGACTCTGTGCCAATCCTACATGGTGTCTAGTGGCACCTTTCCATGATCCCCTATTGAAAAATGGATGCTTGCCTCAGTGTCAAGAGGCATGTAAAGAATTTCACCAGGAACAAATTCCTAGTGACAGAGTTATGCCTGACACCCCTGCATCCCCCATCCTTGCCAACAGGGGGGACCCTATATCCAGTCACATCAAAGAACATCCTCACTCCCTGATAACTGCCAGTAGAATCTTTCTCTTACTTTAGCAGCCAGCTACTATCTAGAAAAAATAATTGCAATTTTATGGTTTAATCAGTGCTGCATATGTCTTTTTGTTAAAGCATGATTTTGCAATTGTTCTTCCCAGATGGGGACTGGCAGAAGAGATGAGAGGTGCATTTTACTGACTGCGGCCTAGGAGTGGTGAGGTCATCAGTGACACTAAGGAGGGACATCATAGTGTCATCAAAGGGGAATGTATGGGGTTAGGGCATAATTGCCACTGGAGATGGAATGCTAGTGGCATCTTTTTTCATAAATGTTTCCTACATCAGAGTGGTTTCCTAGTGACAGAATATGGATATGTTAGTGTCAGAACTGTTTTAATTTAACATTTGTTTTTCCAACACTGGGGTGTCAAAATGGATTGGGAGAGCATTTCACTCAGAATGGACTTCTAACAACTGCCTCATTTTTACCTACTTTTTGACACTGAGGTGGTTCTTGGTGGAATGTAGTAGTTGGGAAGGATGTCAGGATGTTGCTGTGGATAAGCTACCACAGGCTGAACAATTTATGTATTGGGTTAGGGATAACAGCGTGCCACCGGCAACAGGCTCCCATTCACAACATTGATGTGTGTTCTATCTTTGTCTGGTTCCTGGTGGAAAAACCAGGAAATGAAATAATGTGTTCACAGATACCTTCTAATGTGTTTCCAGACAGATATTAACCCCCAAGAACACATTTGAGGTTAGGTTTACATACTGCCACTTACAGGACATGGTCATGTGCCAGGGTGAAAACTTGGGCATCCATACAATTTCTGTCTTATTTGTCAAAAACAGTCAATCCATCAGCAAATGAAAAACAGCACGTCTGATTACTATATTTGAAGTCTTAGTTTATTCTAGGAAATTATATTTCAGTTGGTAGTGGCCAGCCAAGGTGAATGGAGGATTGTGATTGTCTTTCCACTGTGGATCATCACTTCAAAATGTGTGTGCTGAGTGAGGAGATTGGGGATGAGTGCCAAGTGGGCTTTGTAGATGGTGGTAGATTTTACATGTATGGGAAGAGGAAGGCAGTATAAGTGCTAGTGGTGATGATGGTGGTGGGGGGGGGAGTTGTATTTGTACTTACTGACCAATACTGGGATTGCACACCATGGGCTGGGAACCCAAAAGAGGCTTAGTAAGCCACCAGGGTTGGGAACTCAAATGCTACAAATGGGGAACAGCTGTGAATCTAGCCAATGAATTTGGGCACTGGTGATACTGCTGTTTTGGGCCACTTACAAAGCACATGATGTCTAGCACAATGTATGCAATGATGCTGTTGATTTGGACCACTCATGACATCTGCTACCAGTCCAGTGCAATGTGTGTGATGATGCAGTGTTTCTGACCACTTGCAAAGCCATGTAGAGGTCCAGTGCAATGTGTGTAATTGTGCAGCTGCTTTGGGCCACTCACAAAGTGCATTACAGGTCTGCTTCAATGTGTGTGATTAATGCAACTGCAGTTTCTTTGCACATGGTCACATGCAAGGTAAGGTGCTATGACTACCTATCTCAAAACAGGCTATTAATTGCAAAAAATGTATGTTAATACCTATGTTAGGGTATGTCATTAAAGCAGCAAAAGTAAGCAAATGTGACCTTCAGGTTTTTTTTAATCCTAACTCTGCCCACCACATGCACCACCTCTGAATGCCACTGAATTGAAGGTTGAAGCACAATCCAGACATTAAACATAGGATTAGCATAATAAATAAATAATATAGTACAAGTAAATGATGATGGAAATGTGAAGGTTACTCCCACTGGGACTTGAACCCACTAGGCTATGGGAACTGTTCAAAAAAGACAATACTCTTGTGGTGCAATGTATGTTCACTGTTAAACACATAAGTTAAATCTCACTCTTATTGATTCATGCCAGTACATACCAAAAGTAAAGTATTTTTTGATTTTGTGCAAGGCATGCATACATTCTTTTAAACAAATGCAGTACACAGCAACTGGTGGAGGGAGGGTTGGGTATTTCCCCCTTTGTTTTTGGGAACAATCTGTTGAAATCCAGCTTGGGAACTCATGTCCTTATAACACCCTTCATTCCTGCCCTCCAATCACCACCATCTCCCCATCCCCTAATTATTGCTGCCAGAGTATTGCTCTGGGCTCAGTCCTTCACCCTTGATCTTCCTGACCCCAAAACTTGTTCTTCCACCCGACACACTACCAAAAATGGAAGGATTCAGTTTTTAAAGATGCTCTTAAACACCATCAAAAATTACTGTTTCTCCTAATCTGTTCTGGCAACATTGAGCTAAACCCAGGCCTGCTGCAGCTTGTCACTACCCCCTCTGACTTAGTGAATTTAAAGGTGATAAGCTTTTTGCACATTAATGCATGTAGCTTGCTCAAAAAACTGAATGTCATACAGTCATGGATTTGCCATACCCAACCGGACATGCTAGTAATTTCTGAAGCCTGGCTGAGATGTGCAACTCCAGACCATGAAATAAACTTTCCAGCCTACAGTGTTTACAGAGCTAACAGGCAATTGGGGGGGGGGGGGCACCATCTATGTCCACGAGAATACAAGGTCTCTGTATTTGATGCTACCACTATCCCTAAGCAATACGAATGTCTCACGGTAAGGATGCAGCTATCTTCTGCCGAGTCCTTAATTATTTCTGGATGGTATCGACCCCCTTCAGGTGGATTACAACTGCTAAACCACCTCCAGCACCTGCTGGAGTGTCAGTCCTCAGATGTGATTATTTATGAGACATGAGCCCCAATTGGCTGTCCCCAAATTCAAATCCATTGAAAGACCTTTGTGAAATGTATGGTCTTTCACAGCTCGTTTCTGGACCAACCCACCTGAATGACAAGAACCCTGCTCACAGTACTCTCCTTGACTTGATCTTGGTAAATAAGCCACACAACTTCTCCCACTCAGCAGTGTTCTTTAAAGATGTTAGTGATCACAGCACTGTTGTCTGTGCAGACCACCCCGAAACTTCATTCAATTCAACGTATGTTTACAAAAGGACCCATAGAAATTTTGATTGTAACAACTTCCTGAGGAATTAATGTAATATACGATGGAAATAATTCTACCTTGCAAGATCTATGATGGCAGCCTATAACCTATTTTTATTTTATTTTATTTTATTTAAACAGCAGTTTGGAAAACCTTTGAGCCACAGGCTCATTTACAAAGGTACCTTGTCACAGTAAGACAAACCAAAATACACAGTATAGCAGTACAACACATAAGTATAACAGTAAATTAAGACATAGATACAAACAAGCTGGTACAGGTAGGATGGATGCAAACAATACCGGAGTTATGTTGTCCTTAGCAGCTTAGTAATAAGCTTTGTCATAAGTATTGAGTATGGCTTTGACTAGTGGCAGTTACAGCATCGGGTGTTAATAAGGTGGTTATGTAAGGAAGTTTTGAAGCACGATATAGTTGGAGCTTCGGAGATGGAGGGGGGCAGTGTGTTGAACCAGGAGGGGGCCCTAAAGCTGAAGGCTCTTTGGCCGTGAGAGGTCCTAGCTCTAGGGACAACAAGAGAGGTTTTCCCAGAGGTCCGAGTATTTCAAAACCTTGCTTTAGCAGTAATAGACAAGCATGTTCCACTCACCATGGTAAGAACAAAAAAAGGTCCTCTCTATGGTTCAATGAATACATTAAAGCTGTCCATCGCAATAGGGGTTTCCTATGGAAACAAGTCCGCAAATCCAAATTACCCTTAGACTGAAAGGCATTCAGAATAGCATGAAACCAGTGCACTAAATTAATCAGGTTTGAAAAATCTAAATTCTTTAGGATGAAAATGGATAATGCCTCCTCCAACCCTGCCTTTTTGGAGAACTTTGAGAGATGTCGAAGGGCACCACCCACCATGAACGCTCCCTGCAAAAATTGTTCCTGGTGAACTCACCACTTCGAATAAGCCCCAAATACTGAATATACTTAATAATCATTTTGCATCCGAGGAGCTGGCCTTTGACTACTCCCCTGCTAGCAAGCTGCCCTCCAAGCAGAAGACACCAGATATGCAAGGGCATACGATAAAAGACCCCTTGCCTCTGGACAAATTCTGCTTCAACCCAGCATCTTTCAAAGAAATTGAAGACCTACTACTAGCTCTTGACACTAAAAAAAGTGCAGACACTGATCTAATCGACCCTTTCTTCTTGAAGCTGGGATACTGCATCCTCACTGCCCCCATCACCCACCTGTTGAGTTTATCTCTATTGCGAGGTACTCTCCCTGACATGTGGAAAATTGCTCATGTAGTCCCTCTTTTCAAACCCAGTGCCCCTTCAGATCCTAATAATTATAGGCCTATCTCACTGCTGCCCATTCTATCCAAACTCCTGGAAAAAATTATTAACTCACAACTACAGAAATATCTGGGTTCTCATAATAAGCTAAATCCAGTTCAGGATGGCTTTTGACCCAGGCATAGTACTTTATGCACCCTCGCCAGTGTCACCAATGATTTGCAGTTGGCACTGGACTCCAAACTGCATGTGAGAGCCTTATTCCTTGACCTAAGCAAGGACTTTGATAAGGTCGATCACAGTCTGTTGCTATCTGAGCTTCATAGCATAGGTCTTGACGAAACAGCTGCTAAGTGATTCCAGTGTTACTTGACTGGCTGTCAGCAGAAAATAAAAGGTCAAGGAGAACTATCCACACTCAAAAGAGACAAGGCTGTGTCACTGACTCTAAATTTTCTAAGGACAATGACCTTTATCTTGGGACAGCTCTTATTGGCTGTCTGTGGAACACGAGCTCCGTGTTTGTTCCTCATCCTGCCAGGCATTTCCAAATTCCTCCTGACAGGACTATGTCACTACCATTGGTCAGCTTATTTAACCTTGTTTCTCCCTAATCCAGTATTGCCTCTGATATCTGGTCTGTTTTAATACTTAGTGCTGAATTTCTTCAGTTTAAAGTTTTTTTTAGTTTGTTTTTGTGTACAGTGGTAGGTGGGGACTGCCATCCATTTGCTGAGGGGAGTACCCGGGGGGGGGGGCAAGCTCATAATGGATGATCACAGGCCCTGGACACTCTCATCACTTTCCCACATGCCATCACTCTGGGATAATTGCCACCAGCATAATGTAAGTTCCTTCAAAAAATGGGCATGTAGGCTCATGCTCAGGGACTTACGCTGGTGCACCCTGAAGCTTGTGATCCTCCCCCTGCTGCTGTCAGAAAACATCTATCCGTACCCTGGCCAAATTACCTCCAGCTCTATCTATGAGAAAAAACCCTCAGGAGCACTCTCCATAGCATCTCTCAACATCTGTAGTCTACTCCCCAAGCTGGATGCCCTACAAATCTTTACCAATCAGCACAGCCCAGATATCCTGGCAGTTGCAGAAACATGGCTTACACCCAAAATCCTTGACCTGGCTATCACTCTTCCAGGCTAGAATGTTTTCAGGCTGGACCGGAAGTCCAAAAGAGGTGGTGGATGTGCAGTTTACTTTAAAGATTTGCTACTAGGACACCGCAACACTACCCCCCTCCCAGTCACTGCTGTGCAGATTCTCCCTATCAGAATTTTATTAGGTGCCCATAATAAATCCCTCACAGTTGCCTCAGTGTATATCCCCCTGAAAGAACAAGGGATTGGCCTTAATGCTGTCTTGGAATTCACCAGGTCCCAACCTCCTGACTCTGAAATGATTCTGTTTGGAGACTTTATTATAAACTGGCTTGCATCTGATGTAGGGGTCCATAAGGATGCCTTCTCATCGGCCAATTTCAACCAGATGGTTGTCTCTCTGACCAGGAAAAACTACAAATCTTGCATCAGCATACTCCTGGATTGGATTCTTACCATCCACCCAACTCATATCACAAATACCTCAGACCTCCCTGACTCATTTAGTGACCATTCCCCTGTCATCTGTGAATGGTCAAACAAATTCAGCAAGCCCCCTCCTAATATCATCACTAGTAGAGTCCTACCACATGGGCAGTTGTAACAACTCAAAACATGCCTCAACCTCCTGACTGGTCCCCTATCTACAAAGCAACAGATGTAAACACAGTGCTGGATAACTTCATTAACACTTTCAATGCAGCCCGTGACTCCTATGCTCCTTTTAAAAAGCACAAAGTAAAGCCCTTTGCAATCCCTGGCTCTCAGCCAATCTCTTACATCAACTAAAATCTAGAGATCACCTCTGGGATCTGGCCAGAACCACTGGTAAAGAAACTGACATCCAAAACTATAAACGTGCACAGAATGACTTTACCAAATCTATCCGGCAAAAGAAATCTACCTACTTCAAGAACGTGATCACGGATACCTGGGGTAATGGGAGGGCATTTTGGAACAATATTAAAGAGGTCACCGGGAAGCAGCCAAAAACCTCCCCTACCTTGCTCAACATAAATGGGTCTACTACACTTGACCATAAAATCATAGCAAATACCTTCAACCCTGCATTCACCAATCTCAGCAGTGTTCTCCCTTCTGACTTTTTCAAGGACTATGACTCTCCCTCTCCTCCCCAAATGACTCCTCCTCCTCCTCTAGCCATCCACCTTTTTACTTCAAAGCAGTCAAGATGCATGATGCCCACAAATACATTACCAAAGCCATCTCCAAATCCAGATCCAGCAGTGATACACTTGACCTTAAACTGCTGTCCCTCATCCTTGATGAGATGTTACAGCCACTGACATATATTTTCAACCTCTCACTTAGGCCCAGCCAGTTCCCTGACAAATGGAAATCTGCCACTGTTACCCCTGTCCATAAAAGTCATGACAGGGCACTCATGGAAACTACTGTCCAATCTCTATATTGCCATCCCTCTCCAAAGCCCTTGAACGTATTGCAGCAGATCAGCTCACAGATTTCCTGGACAAATACAATATCCTGTGCTCGCAACAAAATGGCTTCAGGAAAGGACATAGCACCTCATCTACCCTACTGGAATTCTCTGGCATTCTTCACAGCTCACTGGACAATGGTCAGTTAATTGGGTCCATCTTTATCGATCTGACTAAGGCGTTTGACACTGTCCATCACTGCCTACTGCTTGTGCAACTTCTGAAAGCTGGGCTGTCTCCCAACTCCACTGCCTGGTTCAAAAGCTACTTGGAGAACTGGTCTCAAGGAGTAAAAATTGCAGATATCCACTCTGATACCAGGCCTGTTCACTCAGGTGTCCCGCAGGGATCCATTCTGGGCCCCCTACTATTCAGCTTGTTCCTGAACTCCCTTCCAAATTCTTGCTCCAAAACAATCATCCTCTATGCAGATGATGCTGTATTTCTTGCCTACCATGAGGACCCTAAGCCTCTACAAGACAACCTTCAGCCTGGCTTCACATCTGTTGAAAATTGGTTCTCAAATCACTATCTGGTCCTCAGTAATAAGAAAACAAAGTCTATGATGTTTAGCAGCTCTCATAACAAGCATAAGCTGCACCCCCTATCCATCAAAACCAGTCATGGAGTCACCCTGGAACAGGGTCAAGCCTTTAAGTACCTTGGGATCACTCTAAATCCTCATCTAACTTACAGTGCCCACATTGACTCTGTAGACAAAGCAGCAAATACTCACCTTGGCCTTCTCTTCCGGCACAGGCAACATCTTACTCCAGAAGCCCTGATTGTCACCATTCACAGCTCTGTTGTTTTCATTATTGACTATGGGCTTATCATCTATGGCTCTGCCCCTGCTACCACTCTTAGATGCATAACGACCTCCCTCAATAAGGCCTACCAACTTCTCACTGGACCCCACCACCTCACACATCCATGTGACCTCTATGCACAGACTGGATGGTTGCAACTCACCAATCAGATAAAGTACCTAACCTGCACCATGGTGAAGAAAATAACTATGGGCCTTGCACCCCCTGGAGTATATGCACTCCTGCACCCTAGCAATAACTCCCGCTCAACCAGGGGGTCTGAATGACAGCTTCTGCAGGTTCCACATTGTTGTACCTCACAAGGTCAAAGATCTTTTGCCTACAGGGTGCCCAGCTGCCTAAATGGCCTAAACAATCACATCTCCTCCACTCCTACACTTGGTGCTTTTAAATCAAGGCTATGCCTCTCTCTCACTGCCTCTAGCTTCTGTGACTGCCTCCACTAGCTGACCCCATGAATATTTCCCTAATCTTATGCAGTTCTCTCTCTGATTAGTACTTGAATATCCCTTAGCATGCACATCCCCATGTTATGTCTTTGACAATGCCTCTGTCTGCGCTCCTCCTCTATAGTTCTCCACTCCCTCTACTCTTCCTCTCTCTTGTCATCTCTCCTCTCTGCACATCATCTGCTATCTCCTTGTAACCTAGCTTCCAAAACTTGTTTTGTTCCTCAGATGCTTTGTAACTCTGTTTAGCTTACTCTTTTGTAACCTTGCTCTATGTAATGAATTTGTAATCTGACTTACATGTCTTAAGTTGTGAATTGTAACCTGACGTGGAACCTTTGTAAAAGAGCCCTGGCTCAAAGATATTATAATCGTAGACCGAATAAATAAATAAAATAAATAAATAAAACTATACAGAGGGGTGTCCTGCAAGAGTCTATTCTGGGCCCTTTCCTCTTTGCAACTTATATGAATAAACTCAATGCCGGTATCAAGACCACAACTGCCCATCTTTTTGCAGATGATTCTGTGATCTACATAGCAAAACCATCCTTCAAAAAACTTCCAACACATTACAGGATGATTTCAATGTTTTGCAGAATAACCTCTTGAGCTTGAAGCTGCTACTCAATGCTAAAAAAACAAAGGCAATGTTCCTATCCCATCAGACGCATTCCCTTAATTCTGCATCTGTGGGGTCAAAGCCACAAATCACTACATTACTGGGTGAAATGCTGGAACTAGTGGACAGTTTCAAATACCTGGGTGTCTGGATGGATAGCAAGCTGTCCTTCACAGAGCACATAGATGCACTGACAAAAAAACTTAGGCAGCGCCTGGGACTATTTTTTCATATAAAAAAAAATCTCCTAACACCAGATGCAAAAATCAGGCTGGTACAGACAACCTTCATACCACTCCTGGACAGCATGGGGTCATATGTACATGAACATTGATACCCTATCATATACCTCACACTGCTAATACAGCGATATATACCATGTGGCATAAGTCTTTTTTTGCAGGGGAGTACAGCCTCCCACACCCCATTATGGGGGTTGACCTGAACCCCACAACTAGGATTACTAACTCTGGGGGAGGCCTGCCAAATACATCAAGTAAAGCAAAAAATATAAGTTGCTGCATCTGGGACCAGGAACTGAATCTTGGTCCCAAACGTGCATTGCCTGGTTCTCTTGCTGCCAGTAGCTCACTCCATTGAGCCACAGTAGCTGCTCGGTGGAACCCTGTCCCAGCAGAGGGCATATCCTCTGCCTGGGATGGTAAGATGGTGCAATATTGGGCACAGACCCATTCACATATTGCACCCTCTCACTCTCTTACACTGCACTGTTGCAGTTTCAGGGAAACGTCATACTTTACTAAGCATGCAACATTTTGACTCAGTACCATCCTGGATTATGCAGATATTATATACAGTCATGGTCCAAATTCTGCCCTGGCCAAATTGGACACTCTGTATCACAGGGCTATTAGATTCATAACCGACATACCTTTTAACACCAATCATTGTACCCTATACTCCATGTTGGGTTGGCAATCACTTAAAACCAGATGACTAAAAGATGCAGCCATCTGAACTTTGCAAGCCCTGACCAGTAATATCCCAGAATACATTAGTAGCCACTTCACCATCACCCAAGGGAGTTATTTCTTAGGAGACACTCCTATATATCTCTCTTGTTATCCCTAGAATTAGAACCAGTTATGGTAAGGGGGTAAGTCATGCACTACCCACAATTTGGAATAATGTGCAAAAAACACTGAAGATCAGATACCTTCTTAGCCTCATAACATTCAAAAACCTTATTAACCAGTCCCTACAAGACATCTGTAGATGTTACTCCTAAGTGCCTCTGTTCGTGAGCAGCCACCTTCTCATTTCCCTAATCATCAATTCATCTCACTCTACCTTAGCTTTCCTAACACTGAAATTAGCACACTACTGTATGTATGAGTCTAGTCCTAGCCTGAGCCAGCACTTGTCATGCTACAGTGGCTCTGTGCACTTATTCATGTACAGCATGTATCAACCTGAAGTTATTACCGATGTCAGTATGTAACAATTGTGCTTGTGCAATGCCATCTCTGTTGTTGACTTGTTATGCAGTACATTATGAGTCTTGGAGGGACAACTCTTGACTCCTCCGTGTGCTACATATGCATGTATACTTGTATTATGACTCATGTATATTGTAGAATGTACTACCTTATTATACTGATTATACTTGTATTATTGTTTTGTTTTGTTACCGTGGGAAATTCCCCCAGACCAACCTTGTAAATGAGTACTCTTAAAGGTGTTTCAACTGGTTAAATAAAGATTGGGTAAATAAAAATTGATTGATTGAACAGAGTGAAACAGATACAAAAAGATATGGGGCCTGATTTTCAAAGGGTGGAATTTGGCGCAAGGTGTCTGTACCAAAAGGATTTGAAGCAAGTGTCACCTTGCACCAAATATTGTGGCAATCCCAATTTTCAAATGCAGACTGCATTGAAATCAGGATGCCATGTGCCTAAGCAGCACTGTGCTACCCCAGCACCAGAAGTAATGGTGCACCAGATTGTATGGAGGCTTGTGCCATGGTGCAGCAGCAGCATCCTCTTATTTGTGATTTTGGAAGCCCCACCATGGTCGCAAGATGGGGCTGATGTTAGGCCAGCCATGAGCTTGTCTAACAGCCCTGTGATGAATGCCTGGAAGGAGCTGAGTTGGGGAAGGAGCCATTGAGGACTTGGGACAGGTCAGAGGGACCTGTGAGGGTGCAGTAGTGGGTGGCATGAGCACAGTGTCTATGGCAGAGTACCTAGGTGGCACTGGGTGGATTTGACCTGGACAGATGGACAGAGCCACTAGGACCAGGTAATCCCTGGTAGCAAACATACTCCAGGCCCCCAGGTACCACCAGCCATGTCATCTGTCCTAGAACTTACACAGTCCCTGACATGCAGTGGTATGCAATGGCTGCAGGGTACTAGGTGGAGATGGTGGACAGGAACATTCCCTGGGCACCATGACATTCCCCTGCTGAACAGCGCACCACATGGAGCCATGTTGATGTCCAACTATACTGTCAGGGACTGTGTAAGCTCCAGGAGAGATGCCTCAGCCTGCATCAATTGGGGGTCAAGAACAAGGTCCATATTTGACTACTGGGGAGTACCCTGTCCTAGCAGCTGCATTCAGCTGTCCAGGGCACATCGACCTGCTGTTACCTGTCTACCCTGCAATAGATGCCATGCGCCCATCACCACTACATCACCCCCACAGGTCCCTTTGCCCTGTCCCATGCCCTCCCAGACTTTCTTCAGCCACCATCACAGTCTGTTCCGGCATTGTGCCAGGCATGGGGGAGCTTGATGAGACCCTCCATCAAACTCCTCCAGTGCACCAAATCATTGCTGCAGCACTCTGACTACGACAACTCTCAGGACAGTGGTGCAGGGACCCCATTTGTACTGAAATTAGGCACAGCTTCCCTGGCACACCCGGAGTTTGCCACAGCTGGGGATGGTGCATTGTGTGCTGATCTAGTGTCTCTTTTAAAACTGGGCCCGTGGTGTTTAACAGAACATACAAAGTTACAGCTTTGAGCAATAGTAAGTGGGGATGTCAGAAAAGAGCACTGAGAGCCCTGAAGCATACTTATGAGTCCCTACTGTTTCATTGTGACCACAGAAATGCACACACGCTCAGGGCCTTTACAACTTCAAGATGTAATTTAACACTGTCTTTTGTCTTTCCATCTTTGTTCTTATTCTCACATTGACAGAAGGACACCACAGTCTACTACTGTCTGAAGATCTGAATCTAGCCGGTACTGGCATTGCAGTAGAAGCATTTATTAATACTATGGTTTTACTCAGAAATGAAGTGTGAAATATGAATCCATGAAGCAACATTATTCACTGTACAATTTAACTCTTTTCCCAACAGTACAGCAAAAAGGACCCAGCCACAAAACACCCATTGCCAAGCTCTTGATGTATATGTAGTTGATATGAGGCTTAGGGAACAGCAACCAATTTCCTTGGAAAGAGATTACCAAAGCAAAATTTATCACTTAGTTGTTGGCAACATGACTACAGACTGGAAGCAGTTCAGGTTTTGAAACCAACAAGCCCTTTATTTTTAGATAAAACAGCACTAAATGTTATGTGTAATCACTACTGAGTGCAGCTTCCTGAAGTAGAATTGATTATAGCACAAAAGTTTATTGAACGTCTGCCTGCTGAAAACTGTACACAGAACATCTCAAAGTATAGTATAATGATTAAGAACACTGATCCACAAACCTGGACAACTTGGTTTGAATCCCACAGTGACACATGCATATTTTGTGACCATGAGTAAGCTCCCAAGATGCACCTAGAAATAAGACCTGGCTTAATGTGTCTTTCTTGTCCAAAAATAAAAAAAAATGTCATCCAAATCGTACAGTGAAATTCTAAAGTGAGTCAAATTACTTTTAGTGCTGGACTCCCTTCTGGCAGCACTTTTTAACACATCAGTGGAAATGAGGGAAGTTTCAGAGGACTGGAGCAGGGCTGATGTGGTCCCTTTGCACAAAAGCAGCAGTAGGGAGGTTGCTAGCAACTATGACGATCAGTTGCACATCAGTGCTAGAGAAGTTAATGGAGACACTACTGATGGAGAGGCTAATGGAGCACCTGGAGGCAAAAGAGCTGCAGGATCACCAGCAACATGGTTTCACAGTGAGATATCATGTCACAATAATGTCATAGATTTCTTTGACTGGGTTACCAGGGAGGTGGTTCAACTGACAGCAGTGGCAGTGGCTTACTCCACTTCAATAAAGCTTTCCACACTGTGCCACACCGGAAGCTAGTTAAGAAACTATGCAGATTGGGTGTGGGGCAGTTCAAGTTCAAGTTTATTGCAGGAAAGACTCTGTTGAGCAAGCTTATTCACAAGGAGGTCCTGAGGCACATACACATACAGTTCGCAATTACATAGACAGGAGATATAAAATGTAGAACAACAAAGTAAAAATATATAATACAAGAGGTATACACAATAGAAGTCCTTATGCTATATATGCAGTACATTCCAGCTTTAACCTTGCCCTAAATTATGCAACACATTTCAGCTTAATAAGTAGAGGGCCAGTTGGTACCTAGGAAGTTGACTTGGTGTTGGGGGCCTAGTAGCACCTTCATACGTCTTTTAATTTAGAGATAGCTAGTGTTTTGTAGGAGTAAATTGATACGATGCTGGTTAGCTTCAGCATGGCTTGTACAGTAGTTGGTTCCAAATGTCTGGGAGGGCATATGAGACAGCTCTTTGGCCAGCTGTGGTACATGTCCTGGGAACATCTAGTAGGATAAGGTCAGATTTCCTTAGGAATAGACGCTATGCAAGATGTGTATGAGAGACGTGAAATAGACAGGCAGTTTGTGGAGTAGTAATTTGAAGGTCCAAATGCCAGCATACAGGAGGCGTCTGGTGGCAAGAGAGGTCCACCCAACTGCTGCATAAAGATAACAGTGGTGGGTCCTGTACGCAGAGTAAGTAATGAAGCGAAGAGCATGGTGATAGAGTACGTCCAGTTTAGATAGGCTCAAGGTTGGGGAGGAGATAAAGATAATGTCTCCATAGTCAAGCAAGGGAAGGAATGTTGCTTGGACAAGTCTTTTGTGGGTTGCGAGATTAAAGAGGGTCCTATTTCTAAAGAAGAAACCCAAGCATGCTTTAAGCCTCTTTGATAGATCCTCAGTGTGGTCATTGAAGGAAAGCTTGTTGTCTATCCACATACCTAGATATTTAAATTTAGGTACGACTTCCAAGGGTTCACCTAGGGAGGTAACTATGAAGTTTTTAGGTGGGGTAAGTAGGGCACCAGACAAGGCAAGTCTCGAGAAAATCATTGTCTTGGTTTTTTTGGCATTTAAGAGAAGCTTGGCATTGATAAGGTTGCTTTCTAACTGGATAAAGTCAGCTTGGAATGCTTCCCTTACTTGAGTTAAGGACGAGCCTGATGCGTACAAAACTGTATCGTCCACAAAAAAATGTATGCTAGAAACTGTATGCAGAAACAGACAAACTGGATATCAAACTGGTTAAGGGATATGAGGCAAAGGGTGGCAGTAAATAGTAGTCAGTCAGGTGATAGGATAATGACTAGCTGTGTGCCACATGATTCAGCATTTATTTATGTATTTATTTATCTATCTATTTATTTATTTATTTGTTTATTTATTTATTTTATTGAGTTTTGGTAACCAGGTAAGTCCATTGAGACAATTACAGTCCCCTTTTCAGGGTTGACCCAGGAGTGCAGCAATAAACAATACAGTACAGTGCAAAAACAACAAGGGAATTCTATTACAGTAGTAACAAAATTAACATACAGCAGGTAGGAGATAAAGAATAACAACAGTGTTGGGACTTGCCACTTCAGTGACTTCATAAACAACATCACAGAGGAGCTTGAGGGTAAAGTGTGTGTGTGTATGTGTGTGTGTGTGTGTGTGTGTGTGTGTGTGTGTTTCTTTGCAGATGATACAAAAATATGCAGCAGGGTTGACACTCGGGAAGGGGTGGAGAAAATGCAAAGGGATCTGAGGAAACTAGAGGAATGGTCTAGGCTGTGGCATCTGAGTTTCAATGTCAAAATGTGCAAGGTTATGCACTTACGGCTGCAGAATCCAGGGGCTGTGTATAAGGTGAGAAGAGTGGCACTTACAGTCACCAACCAAGAAAGATACCTATGGTCCTCACACCTGATGACCTCAGGGTAGCTGGGCAGTGTGACAAAGCAGTTGGAAAGGCTAACAGGATGCTGGGGTGCACTGGCCCAACCTGGAGTACTGCTTCTGCAAGGACATTGAAAAAGTGGAGGTGGTACAGAGGAGAACAACAAAATGGTGATGGTGTTGCACGAGAAACCATATGAGGAAAGGCTGCAGTAATCCAACAGGTATTCTCTGGAAGAGAGGCGAGTGAGAGAAGACACGATTGAAACCTACAAGTTCCCTATATGCGTGAACAAGGTGAGAGTGGTGGGTCTATTTCAGAGAAAGGAAGGCACTAGAATAAGGAGGCATGCAATGAAGCTAAAAGAGGGATAATGTTTAGGAGAGAAATGGTAGTGGATGACTGGAAAAGCCTACTAGAGGAGGTAATGGGGGCAAATACTGTGGGGAGCGTCAAGCATGTGTGGGATAGGCACTGGGGCATATTACGTAGAGGAATGGGTGGAGGGAGTGTCACCTTTGACCAGCTATGGTCAGTGGTACCAGAATAGGTAGGGACAAGGGGCAGACTGGATGGGCATGAAGGTCCTTTTCTGCCAAAAAAATGTATTTTTCTATGTTTCTATCTTGTCTTTGCTTGAATCACTGCCTCAGGCTATCTTCCCTGGCATTCACCAATCAGTTGCCATTGACCTTGTTATCCCAGTCACTATACAGTATATTCATGGGAATTTTCATTCAGTGCCCTAAAACAAAAACATTCCTGAGAAACACAATAGTTCAGTACAGACATTAGCTGTCAAGGGTGAGGCAACATAACTAATAGATCCAGATGAAGTCATTGACAGATTTGGCAAAGTGTCAAACAGACATACTGTATTGATCTTTTGCTTACTGTTGCGAGCACTGCAGACATTTCCATAACTACATGGCAGAATCAAAGAAGTGCAGCTGTGGTGATAATCCTCTTTGAAATTTGAGATTAAACCAAATCCAGACTGTTTAATCTCTGATGTATCTCATGGTGTGCGATTTCCATTTTCAGTGGGTGAATTAGTTTTGCTCTTTGTCTATTGCACCCAGGACACAACAGACACATTCACCAAGAATATGTCATCAGGCTGTTTTCTTTCTCCATTTTTGTGCAGTTGGGGTTTGAGGACCTGATTAAAAGTCTGAGGCAACAAACAAATCTAGACTTGGCTCTCCCCAAAGATATCTGACACCTCCATTTCCATACCAGGATACATGGTATACAGACATGACCGACTGTCCAAGAGTGGAGGCAGTTGTGCAATATACCTTAGGGATACTCTCCAGGGGTTAGTCCTCCCATTGGCTAACACTGACAACCACTTGCAACTATAGGAGAGTGTGAAATAACTGCACCAGGTCCATATTTGCACCAAAAAAATGTACTTCAAGGAAGCCCTCTCCCAGTCATGGAATGATGGCAGAAAGTTCTGGAACAACCACAAACAAGTTACAGGTACTGACAACAAACCTACGCCACACATGCTCAGTATTGATAGTGCTCTTACACTGGATCCCAGAACAATTGCAAATTCATTTAACTTGGCCTTCACCAACTTAACTGGAGTACTTCCCCAGGACTTCCATGACCTGCCCAGCCCCACTGACCCTAGTGAAATCATGGGATCACCCCCCCCCATCCGCCTTTTCACTTTAAAGTTCTTATGGTACTGGAAGTAACAAGCTATCTTCTCAAGGTTCTAGGCAAATCCAGGTACAGTGACGTTATCCTTGACCTGAAATTTGTTGAACTAACACTCAATGATATTCTGACCCCTCTCACCCACATCGTAGACACATCGCTGAGGTTCTCACAATTCCCTGACTTATGGAAAGTGGCCACCATGACACCAATTCTCAAGAGTGGTGACCGGACTTTGGCCAGGAATTACCAACCAATCACTATTCTTCCTCCACTCTCGGAAGCCTTAGAGAGAATAGTGGCCAATCAGTTAGTAGACTAATTGGAAAAATGCCAGCTACAATGCCCACAACAACACGGGTTCAGACATGGTCATAGCACTACCATGGCACTGCTAGAATTCATGGGCAATATCCACAAATCCCTTGACTTAGGTCTCCTCATTGGTGCAGTCTATATTGACTTAACCAAAGCTTTTGACACAGTAAACCATGCCCTACTGTGCTCCTCTCTCTGGTCCCTTGGTTTCTCCCCCCTACCCTTTCCTAGTTCAATAACTACCTCTCAGGCAGGCAGCAGTACACAAAGTTCAACAAGGCCCTGTCTGAGCCAGCTCCGGTTAGCTGTGGGGTCCCCCAGGGCTCTGTCCTGGGGCCTCTCCTGTTCTCCCTCTTCGTAAATGAGCTACCCTTGGCCCCGGCACATGGATACTCAACTCTGTATGCAGATGATCTAGTCATCATGACCAGCTCCTGGGACATCTCTACCATCAACGCCAAGCTAAACTCTGACTTCGACTGAATCCAAACCTGGCTAAAGGTCCACAAGCTTACGACTAACCTGCAGAAGACGCAGGCCATGCTCTTTGGCTTAACAGCCAAGACAAAAGGTGTCCCAGACCCGCTAAAGATCTAAGGTGTTGATGGGTCCTTACTACAAGTTACAGATTCTGTCAAGTATCTGGGGGTGACACTTGACCCACAACTGGATCTGAATTTGCACATAACCAATACATGTAAGGCCTCCGACTGCAAGTTAGGCCTTGCATACAGAGCGAAAAACTGCCTCACACTTGCTGCCCAACTCGCCTTAGCCAAGAGAGTCCTCCTACCCTCACTCTGCTATGGACTTGCCACTTTTTCCCATGCTGCAAAATCTAGCCATGCAAAATGGGATACAGTGTATAACAGCATATGTCACTTTGTGCTCTCACCTCCCCGCCTCACCCACCGCTGTGAGCTCTACTCCCTGCTTGGGTGGCTCCCACTGGAAAAGCACCATTCCTATGTCATGGGCAACTTCATAGACAATGTTGTCAGGTCTGCCACCCCCTTAGTCCTCACTGAATCTCTCATTCTGGCTAACCCCTCCTATCATTTGAGATCCAGTGACTCTCATGCCCTCCTGGTGCCCAAGACCCGCACCCAAATGGGTGATCGGGCCTTTGCTGCATACATGCCCAGGTTGTGGAACTCCCTTCCCTCAAGCACTCAGTCCTCCCCCTCCCACCATGGCTTTAAAGCCTCCCTCTGGGGCTTTTTCAAAACAGCCTCCACCTGCCTCTGCACTAGATGAACCCACCCGACCTCTGTTGCTCTGACTGGCTGAGGCGCTACCAAACTTATCTGGTTATGGCAGTGGTCTGCTGCACTTTCATTCCACTACCAAGCTAGAGATCTACTAGTCAGATTAATCCTCTTTAGGACCAACTGCTCAATCAGTGTGTACATAGTTAATGCCCTACTTCTGGAATATGCACTGGGCCTTCTCCATCCTAGATTGCTTCCTATCTGCCTACCTACAAGTTTTATTGAGATTCTGCCTGACATGGTGATCTCTGCCTATCCTGAGACTTCCCTAATGTTATCCTACCTGCTGCCTGCATTGTAAAACCCTACTGTTTTTGTACTGACTTTGTTGTTTGATGCACTTTAAATGTAACATTACTTGCCTTGCCTGTTGTTCATGAATGTTCCTTGTGATCTCCCGGGTAGCACCTGAAAATTGGAACTTGGTTGTCTAGTGTGCTCACCCAGTTAACAAAAGTAAATAAATAAATCAGCTTAAAGACATTGGTCTCTCTGCTGATACAATGACCTGGTTTCAAAGTTACCTGTTTAACCGGTCGCAACAAGTTAAGATAGGTAATACTCTGTCCAACAGCCAATCAGTCCATTCTGGAGTTCCACAAGGGTCTATCCTGAGTCCGCTCTTACTTAGCATCATCCTAAACCAGCTCCCAAATGCCTGCCAATGTCAGTTACTGGTATATGCAGATGATGCCATACTATTCATTAATTACTTAGACCCTAACACACTTCAACACAGTCTGCAGAGTAACTTTTCGGATGTTGAATGTTGGTTTGAAAAACACAAACTGGTGACAAACTACAAAAATACTAAAACAATGGTGTTCTCTTCTGCCAACAACCAGCATAAATCCTACTCCCTTCTTATCACCAATGATGTGGGCTCCCCCCTGGAACTTGAGCAACATTTCAAATCTCTATGTCCTTTGCCCAGCACATAGATAATGTTACTAGATTAGCCTAGGCTTATTGCCCCCTAGGGTACAAAATCACCTTTCACCTTATGACAGTACAAAGTGCACATGCATCTCAGGAAGTCAGATTTTCAAAATTCCTCATCGTAGGACCTCATTGGGCCAAAGATCATTCTCTCATCGTGCACCTCACTGGCTGAACTCTCTTCACCCCGATGTCTCCTTGTTTGCTTCATTAGGAACATTTAAAAGAAAACTGAAACAGCAATTAGCTACAAATTTCAACTGTGACTGCTATCATTAATTACAAGCTCTTGTCTATCTCAATGCATCTTAATGTTCCCTTCAGTGTGCTCTTATCTAAATACTCTTGTCTGCACTTACTGTAACTCCACCAGTCCCCTCCTTCCCCCTCTCCACTTTCCCCTTACCCCCTTCCCTCTCAGTCCCATCCTATACCTCAGACTTTCTACCTGGGCCTACTCTACCCCACCACCTGCTTGTTTTGATGAAGCCTTTGGTTAATCGCTCCTCTCCCTGTAATGACCCATTCATTCCCGCCTGTCTCCTCCTTTTGTATTCTGCAGCAGCAGACTCATGATGATCCTTCTGCAGTTTGTTTCATGTCCTAGGCCTCATACATTATTAAACATCACCATTGTTATTTCTTGGGCTCCCTTATGTATTATTTGTAATTGTTGTCCAAAGTTAAAATCCCAATGTAACATTTGTTGTATAACTTCTGATGTGGAACCTATGTAATGAGCTTGTTCTCAAAGGTATTAATCCTAGAGCTCAATAAATAAATAAAAAAAAACATCCATGGTGTCTTGTATTTTTTCCTTTTTTGCTGGTCTATTTGGTCTACATTCCCTGGTCATCTGAACTAATTTCAGTCTGCTACTACTTCTTATACATCTTGCTCCCATTCCTGGGGAAGACCTGGTTGGTTCCCACTTCTCCTACCTCAACTGAGGAATAACTAGCCCCAGCCTGTTCCACAGTTAGTTTATCTGTCTGCTAATGTAGACATCAAATATCTGCCCTTACACAGTAGTCTTCTCTTGTCAGGTGAAAGCCATCACCCTTGAAGAGTATCCTGTACCAGAAGCCTCCAAAGTCACCTATAATGGGGTAGGGGATTGAGACAGGTGGGTGGGTATTACAATTATATATTAATATAGTTTTAATTTATTTGAAGTTATACAAATGAATTAGTAGGCACAGCCTGATATACCGTTTAATAATGTAAGTCTGTGTCTCAGGGCTCATTAATGAATTGCCCATATAAAGAAAGAGAAAACAAATGTAACAATTGTAGTGAAGTAACTAATTTTAGCTGTACTTTTTTTTTCCTTTTAGAAACTTCTTGTTTTCCTTCTGTGACAAACCAGACTAAAATAAATATATTGCAGCAAACAGTCTAAAAAACCTCAGCAGAACTGAAATACTACAGCTCCATTTTTTCAGCAGAAATTAGGGGAAACTGTTATCAGAAATGATAAAAAACTAATGAAATTAGATTATTCAAGTCAGTGGGTTGGGGATGCAGCCTAACAGTACAAAGACTGTTCTACTGCTACATTATTAATTATTATGCAAGAGTTACCAACAATGCATTCGGCCAACATGTCAGTCCTATTTCACATTGCTTTAGACAAAAATGTTGTAATCCCATGCAGATGACATATTGATCTATTGCTGATGTTCCCTGAGCAGACAAAGGAGACCCACATTACAGCTGCAAACTCCATCACTCATAGTCTTCTTAATAACAGCTCTTACACGATTTTTTATAGCATTAGCTTATATGCATCTTTGGCCAGAATCCCAATGTCAATAAATAGAGGATCATTTTGTGTGAGCAATGGGTTAGGATTTGCAAGGCTGTGTGGGTAATTTAAACTCAAGGGCAGATTCAATCTACAGGGGGTTTGTCTGAAGTAAATACAAACTGTGTATAAAATCCATTCTCTTGATTTAACCAACCAAATTTGATTATAATATGAGTGAGTGTAATTTTGTTATGCCTTAAAGAAAGAATGAAGTAAAATCTACAATTTGTTAGTATACTGTAGGTGAATGCAGCTCTGTTTGGTCATATCCGTATGTCGAGTATGCATAATATATTTGTATTTTTCTATAGGCTGCTTGTTTATATTTATGTTTGCCACAATTCTCAACCTTCTCTGATTGTCAGTTGCCAGTGTAAAAATGAGGCTAGAAAGGTTAATCATCTGAGTACATGTATTAATAGATCCATCACAAATAAATCTGAATCAGTACTGCTACCATTACATAAAGCATATGTCAGACCATATCTAGACTTTTGCTCCCAAGTGTAGAGCCCAAGACTAAAAAAAAGACATAGACATCTAGAAAAATCACAATGTCATTATATAAGGCAGCTTGGCAACCTAGAACACACACCTTACAAATCAAAACTAAACTAATTGAAATTACTGTATGGCCTAAGAAGACTAAGAGGTGACCTATGGACCCTATATAAAACAATACAAGATAGAGAGCTGTCATAAAATCTAGGAGTCAGATTCATAAACAACATGCATAACCTTAAGAGTACACAATCACCAAATTATGGGTCATGTGTCTAAGACCACCTTGAGGAATTATGCCTTTTTGTCAAGAACTAGTAGACTATGGAACCAGTTACCATCAGACATAATTAGTGAAAACACCTTTTTGGGGTTTATATCAAACTTGATGTGTTCCTAAATGAGAGTAACCTATATAGGCACAATCACTGAAAAGTGGGGATAGCAATAATGGGCAATAAATGCATTCTGCTGTCCTACTGCCACAGTTTAAATGTCCCTATTTTTGTCTAAAATATTTACTCAGTCAACCATAAATCTTGCATTTCTTTCTTTAATGGGACACCATCATCCCCTTTAGGCCTCAGAATGTCCCTAGTTTAAAAAACACATCTTATGATGCTTCACATTCTATAGAGACTACTGATGTAGCTAGTTGTTTGATTCTGATACTTTTTTCTTTTAAACAATGAAAAACAGACTGCCCACCATACTGGTGTCACCACACAAAAACATGTTTGTTTACATTCCTTGATCAACTCCCTCTGCATTGTTGCTGGACCTAGGAACATCCCCTCTATGGTCTTACTACACATTATGCAGTGAGAGTAGAGGAGACTATTGTATTCTGAGTGGTTGCACTGTTTGGGGGTGTTTCTATTGTTCAGGACATATGCAATAAATCAGATCTAAGATTCAATACAAAAGAAGGTTGCTTATAACTGTACATAAGCATGCATTTCAATCCTACTAAGCAAAAAGGCAGATATGAAAAACAGCAACATCAGTGGATTTAAGAGTAGGTAAGCACTCATAAAATGTGGGGTTTTAAGTATAAATAATATGATGCAAAAAAGTTGACCGTGTCCCTTTAAAGAGTAGGGGTTTCAAGCATAAAAGCAAGGTATAAATTAAGGTTACTGTTTATTCAGCAGAGTACAGTACAGAAAGCAAGGATAAAAATGTGACAGACAACGGCATTGAAAAAGAAAATCAAAAGCAAAGAAGTGATCAAGGCTGTGTCAGATTGTATTACTAATCTGGATACATCGCAAGGTTTTTATTTCTGCTTAAAGGAAAGCTTTTCACATTTTACCAGACATTGCAGCAAGCATTTGCTTCACAAAGTTGTTTATCTCCTCAGCTTCACTGACTGGCATCCATCTGGACTGGTCTGTCTGGCTCTGTCACCCAACTTCTCTTGGACATAGCTTCTCCAGTGGGTCCTGCCACAGGAGCATGGTTGGAGGGGCCCAGTCATTAGTGCCAGGTATGCGAGAGACTAGGCTATCACCACTCTGCAGTCGGAGACTTTTTTCTCCAATTATCTCCCCAGTAGGGCCCATGAGCATGCAGTGATGCATAGTGTATGCTCTGCATCGGGGAGACATCCCCAGCATCTGAACTTGGGTCCCCCTTCCCCAGCTGCCCCACAGTGCTGCCACATAGATTGCTTTAGATGGCAGGCAAGCCACGGAACTGGCAGTCCCCCCTCACTGAGAGAAGAAGAGAGGAGAGGTGTCTTATGGACACTCAGTTCTCCCTCCTCAGCCATCCCCTAAATAACCAAGGTCTGTTCCCAAAGCCAAGTGCCAGTGTAATGGGAGGTAAGGTGCTAGCATTTTTAACTGGCATTTCTATTTTTTAAGATGTGTCCTTGATTTTGATCATTTGTCCATGATTTGCTAGATAGGAGTTTGAAATGAATGTGTTTAACTGTTTCTTTTGCTGTTTCTCCCCACTCCCATGCCACTCTTGTAAAAGGAACTTGTTTCTAGAGTGTTTCCCTGATAAACAAAATCAAATAATTAAAACAAAATAATAAAAAGTCATATATATATATATATATATATATATATATATATATATATATATGTGTGTGTATTAGAGGCAAAAAACCTCTGCTTAATGCATCAGTTAGGGTTGTTCCACAGCGACAAAAGTGAGGAAATTCAGTGTTAGGGTTGAAAAACCCCCTTTGGACCCCCCCAGCCCACTCCCCCCACCGGCATCAGCGTGCGCATTGGGGTCATATGCTCTAACTCTCACCCCATCACATGTGTAAAGAAAGAGGTATACAAGAATGGGATGAGAGTTCGGACCAACAACCCCAATGCGCACCCCGATGCCAGTTGGGGGGCTGGGCTGGGGGGTCCAAGGAGGGTTTTCAACCCTAACACTGAATTTCCTCACTTTTGTTGCTGTGGAACAACACTAACTGATGCATTAAATGGAGTTTCTTGCCTCTAATTTCCCTTGTTTTTGAAAATGATGATGACAAATAGTGAAAGTAATGCAGCGGTGGGAGCGCGGGTCCCTTCGAGCCCCATGCTCCCACCACGTCATGTCTTGTGACATAGTAACAGGAACAGCAACACAAACAGAAGTGCCAACAGTGGCATACATGGTAACAGAAATGTAAATGGTAAAGGAAACGTTACTAGAAATGCAAGCGCAAAGTGACGCCAAAGCGAACAGTGACACAAACAGACATTGAAGCACATACAAAAACACAACTGGTAATGTGAACAGTGATGGCAGTGGTATTTTAAATGGAAATGTTAAGTGTCACAGCAAAAAGAATGCAAAAGGGAACATAAACGAAAATGCGAACGCGAGTGCGCACGTAAACGCAAACCATAACACGCACAGCCATGGTACCGCAATAGTAAATGCAAATGGTAAAGTTAACATGAAGAATAATGCCAAAGGAAACAGAAATGGAAACGGGAATGGAGGCGCATAGAGAAACGCAACCCGTAACGTGAATGGTCAAGGAACCACAATTGTTAACACAAATGGTAATGGCAAAAGCAACAATAATGCCAAAGGAAAGAAAAATGCAAATGCAAGTGAGTACAGAACCACAAACCGTTACATGCACGGTCATGGTACTGCAATTGTAAACGCAAATGGTAAAAGTAACAGCAAAAATAATGCCAAAGGAAACAAATGAAACAGAAATGCAAGGGCATATGAAAATGCAAACCGTAACACATGTGGATGGTTCTGCAGTTGAAAATGAAACTGGTAATGGTAACAGCAACAATAACGCCAAATGACACTGAAACGCAAATGCAAGCAAAAACGTAAACCGTAACGCACATGGTGGCATAGACGGTAATGGTGCCACAAACAGTAACGGAAACGCAACTGGAAATACTAACTGGCACAGTAATGAAAGGGCACACCCTTCTCTTCCCAAAAAAAAATCATTGGAAAACACAGTGAAAACAAAGAATGCATACTTAGCAATGGGCTTCGGAGCAGAAAGTGAGGACTTGGAATATTAAATTGCTTATATCTCAGGAACCATACGACGTAGAAAAAAATGTAAATTTCATATGAATTATGACTTTCCTGGCTAGTTTTGTGCTTAGCCCCCATTAGGGGGCTAAGCACTTTTGCGATGAAAAGTTGGTATCTCGCACCGTTTCCGAGATACAGGGCCTGAAAGGCACAACAGGTGCCATAATGTTATCCAATGGTGAAATACATTAACTTTGGAGTGCCGTCACTATGCCGCCCTGTAATATTTTTTCACCAAACCACCAAAAGGCACATCAGTGGGATGTTGGCTTCCTTCCCTCCAAATTTCAGCCCAAAACACCAAACTGTAATTTTGCAGTAGGGCAGCAAAGGATTCCTGTAATGCGGCAGACGGAATAATGTTATCCTATGGGGAAAAGTGTCAACTTTGGAGTGCCGTAACTTTGCCGCCCTGTAATATTTTTTGACCAAAATACTGAAAGGCACATCTGTGAGATGTTGGCTGGGACCCTTCCAAATTTCAGCCCAAAAGACCAAACCGTTCTTTTGCAGCAGAGTGGCAAAAGAGGTGCTGTCATTTGCCATAACCTGGAAAAAGTAGTGTCTGAATTTAATATGAAAGCTTTCCAAAAACTTGTGACACTTAATCTGCGACACTACTTTGTGAAATTACTTTTCCAGAAACTTGAAAAACATATTTCAGGTGTTTAACCTCAAAATAAAGATATGCCTAGCATCCTCAGGGGTCTGACTAGGTAAACACAAAAAGAATTGTGTTGCTAGAGGGTCCCAAATTTAAATGCCAAGAATTTTTCGGATCACCAACTGAAAACAAAATGGTGGATTTGCGAAAGTAAAAGGGCCATTTGCGAAAGTAAAAACTGCATTTGCAAAAGTGTTGAACTTTTTGTTAACTTTTCCCATTGACTTATAATGGGAAATTGTTTTTTGAATAACTTTTGAACTGTTTAATATTTTTTCATGAAATTTTCAAAAGGCACATTGAGGACTCCGGCTGCACATTCCCTGAAGTTTTTGTACTGGTCGCACAAACTGTCCAATCTGTAAGGACGAGCAAAGAATTCAACAAAGCATAAACGCGTGCGCAGATCACACTTAATAATGCCGCAGCCATATATCTGAACAGTACAAAATTTGGCCAATTCCAAGAAGTATGGTTCTTGATCATGTATTCCAAATTTTAGGCAAATCCATTGAACGGTTGCAAAGTTATTAAGGTGCAAAATTTTAGGTTTAACATGTAAATAGCTGCTCAACCCTAACTATGGTAGCACTACCGTGCTACCATAATATATATATATATACCATTATATACAGCATTTTCATCCAGCTTTGCCATACAAAATACAGTGTAAATAAAATACATTCTTCTTTTCTTACTATGGAAACTTAGTGTTTAAGTGGTGTTAATTACTTTTTGGGTGTTCATTTTATTGAATCTGTTATTTTGTGTGAAGGGGAGGGTCCATATTTCAACATGGAGGTATGATGCCAAACTGCTACGACTGCCTGTGAAGTGCTGCAACTACATCAGGAATGATTTTAAAATGTCATTGTTGGCTTAAAATACACTCCCTTAAACTTTGCTGAATCTGTGCTTCTGCCTTCCATAGAGGTATCATTATAGATACGCTGCCGCTTGATTCTCTGAATTGATTCAGGTACTAAATGTTAAATTCTGCTTTCATTTGTAATATCCGGCTGACACCAGTGCCCTAATAATTGGCTGACACCAGTGCCATAATAAATGGCTGGTCATTATGGAATGAACCCAGTTATCATGCTTTTGGAAAGTAGTATGCAAAGCCCACGTTTTTTTTTTTACCCTGTTAATTTTATTCAGGGAAATGACAAATACATTTCCACCATATAATATATCCAATACATTATCACATGCAACATTATCAATCAGTTGAGTTTATACAATTAATTAGTATAAATCCATCTGTATCCTATTGTACCTTAGAACACTGTCTTAAGCAGGTCCATATTGGTATGAATGTATGCTTGTTTTCTTTTATAGGTACAGTGGTTTACCTTTCCAATTCCTCTACATTTCTATGGTGTCTTCACATATGATCTTGGATTTACCTTTACTGTTTCAATATTAAATTGTTAACATAATTTTGATATGACTGTTGCATGTTTTCTTATCATATTTAAATATAGATAAAGTAAAAAGAAACAAGACAGACTATTTAAAACAAATAAGTGTGGTGTGTGTACTCATTTATCCTAGAAATAACATGAGTCCAACTTACTGACATAACTACAAGTTGTTATGTTAAATATTGATCCAAAACTGGAATCTTCTCGGCTTCTTCTCTATATTCAAAATAAGGCAATCATCTCATATTATATTCTCTACACACAAGTTTAATCTTGCAGTGGTAGCTTCCATACTTTTAATTTTAGACACTATCTGCCACCACTGTGTAATTCCAAGAGACTGAACAATCAACCATTTTTGCATTATAGCTTTGTTTGCTGCTATATCTAGAATGTAAAGGGCAGTGGTAGATGACATGGAGAGATGGCAAAGGTCTGCAGTAAGATCTAAATAAGCTGGAGTCTTGGTTCTACACTTAGCAGCTAGGGATCAATGCCAACATGTGTAAGGTACTGCATTTTGGAGCAAAAAATCCAAGGAGAAACTATCAACTGGGAGGGATGCAGCTGGCAGAAACTGAGGAGGAGAAGGACCTAGGGGTGGTCATCACGGGATCAATGAACAAGTCAGCACAGTGTAGGAAAGCAGTGACAAGGGCCAACAAAATGCTGGGTTGCATCACAAGGGGAATAACATCAAGGAGTGGGGGAAGTGATTCTGCTGCTGTATAGAGCACTGATTAGACTCATCCTGAGTACTGCTGCAGTTCTGGTACCCATACCTGAAAAGGGACATTAAATTACTGGAGGGGGTGCAGTGAAGAGTGACCAAGATGATGCAGGGACTGGGGGGACTTATCATTTGAGAGTAGGCTAGAAGAGTTGAACATGTACTCACTGGAAGAGAGGAAGGATAGAAGGGATATGACTGAGACATTCAAGTACATGAAAAGGATAAACAAGACTGATAAGGTAGGGCTTTTCAGGGTAAGGGTGGGAAAGGGTAACTTGGGGCCATGAGATTGGAGGGGGGAAGGTTCAAGAGGGAGATGAGTAGACACTTTTTTATAGAGTGGGTGATGGCAGTAAAACAGTGCTTCAAAAGGGGCTGGGACAGGGTGAGAGGGAGGATAAAGAGAGATAGGGTGAGGAGGGAGGGGCAGCTGCAGATTAGGGTTGCTAGCTGCAGAATCGAGCACACTCAATAGTCCAAAATGGCCATTTTCTGCTGGCACATTTCTACTCTAGCCAAGGTGACAAATGACTGGCAGCTTGAATTAGACAAAAAAAACTTTGTGCAGTTTTCTGGGACCTAAGCGAGGTGTTTGATACCGTTGATCACACACTGCTTCTGTAGTCCCTCTGGAACATTAGTTTGGATTCCCTATCCCTTAAATGGTTCTCCAACTACCTCTCAGGATGACATCAACAAGAAAAGGCAGAAGGGGAAGTTTCTACACCAAAACCCCTATTGAGGGGTGTACCGAAAGGTTCCATTCTTGGTCCCTTGCTCTTCACCATTTATATAACAACGTAGATGCCCCCCATCAAAGAACACAAATACAATTTATTTTAGATGATATGTGTACTCTATGCTAGTAGCCCCACACCTGAAGTGGCCTGTAAAGCCCTTCAAAATTAATTTAATCTGCTGCAACATCAGCTTATAAACCAGAAACTGCTCTTAAATGCAAAAAAAACCCCAAAGCAATGTACCTCTAGCCCCTTCAAAATGCAATAAATCCTGCAATTGCTGGGACACTCCCGCAGATCACTTCCATTCTAGGTGAACAGTTGGACTACGTACCAAAGTTCAAGTACCTGGGGGTCTAGTTAGACCATAGACTTGCTTTCACAGATCACTTAGAAGAACTGGCAAAGAAACTTAGACAAAGACTTGGTCTGTTCTTTAGGATTAATAATCTCCTCACAAGAGACGCTGAACTGAAACTGGTTCAAACTACCTTTCTTTCCCTATTGGATTACACAGACTCTCTATAGAGTCAGGGACCTGCAGGTACCCTAGCCAAACTCAATATACTTTATCACAGAGCCATAAGATTTATCACGGGTCTTCCATACTCAACCCACCAATGTGCATTGTACACGAAGTGGGTTGGTCATCCCTTGCTTACAGATAGCAAAAACATGCTGCGGTTTGGACATACAAAGCTATCTCAAATAAACTGCCCCAGTATATCTCTGTCTGTTTACCTTCATGCACTCTGGGGAAGTATGCCTTGAGAAGCACCTCATATATCTACCTTTATGATTACAAAGCAAAATCTCGCATTGGCAGAGCAGCCATCAGCTTTGTGCTTCCTCAACTGTGGAACAAGCTGCAAAAAACTTTGAAATTAACTCACCCCATCAGCTTAGCAGTTTTTAAATCTCTATATCTACATCATAATAAGGAGTCCTGTGCCTGTCTACCCTAAATAGTGACTCCTATAAGTCCAAGTACACTCTATTTACTACTGTTAAAAGACTGATCACATCTATAATCGACTCTTCCCTCTCCCCCTTTTCTACCCCCATATCTGCCCCTTCCACATTCCTTTGACCCTGGTTCCAGCTCTAAATTCTCCATACCGTATCATTATATATCTTTTTATATTAGGTTTTATTTGTGTTCGGTGTACCTGATATGTATATTTCTTTACTTTTATGAAAAATTGTGTCCAACCCCAGACTAGCTGTATCTTCTGTTCCAAACATATACTACCGTCAGTGCTACCTGCTGGTACTTTGTATATACCATATTATTGTATCTCACTTTATTTGTATTATTACTATTTTCTTGTGTGTTGCATCCCATGTATATTTTCCCTTGTTCCTTGTTAACAAACCCAGGTCCACCTCGAAAATTAGCTTGCTCAACGGTGATCGCCTGGTTAAATAAAGACTCTGATTGATTGATTGATAGATGTTCGCATGTTCATAAAATAAATATCTTTGATCTGCTTTATGGATTTCAACTGGTGGAAGCCCTAGAACCAAATGTTCAAAAATTGGTACAATTCTTAGTGATAAGATTTTACTTATGATTCCCTGGACGTCTTTCCAAATTTTCCCTATTAGTGGGCAATCCCCAAAAATATGATGATAGTTATCTTCCCCCCATATTTTCTCCAGCATTGTTCCATACTGATTCTCTGATAATATTTGGAGATGACCGGGGTAATAAAAAACCTGATACATACTTTACAGTGATATTCCCTCCATATAATTGAGTATGTAGTATTGTGAACCCCCTCCCAAATTTTAACCCAATAATTATATGGCATTTCATAACCCAACTCTTGTTCCTATTTATACTGTATATGCTCCCTATTCTCCTCCCCCCTCCCTCCTGTAAATAACTGTACATTTGGGCAATAACATGTTTAGATTCTGTATTACCACTACCATGTTTCATGAACACCACACCCCTGGGTAACTCCCTGACCAGAGCGTCTATTTTAATTTCTTTGGTTATAAGAGTAAGACATTGTAAATGCACCCCTGGTATTCCATAACCCTTCAAAAGATAATAGATTACCTTCTCCATCAACAAATCTAACTATTGAGGTCAGACCCCTCTTTTCCCACTGTGCAAGACCAAGATTTCCCCACACTACCCACCACTCCAGGTATAAATTGCAGTGGAATTTACATCCATATTCTACTAGGCAACTCCCAAGTTTGTTTAGCCTGCAGCCAAATCTTCAGGGTGTGTTTCCTCCAAAGATTGTTAAGTTGTGAGAGCTCCTGGAATGTGACTGTCCGTGGTAGAACATATACAGGTACAGAAGGAGATGCCTTATATTCCATTTCAACCCAACTCTTGGAACAATTTCTATTCAACATGTTAAGAATAGGTAACATTTGTGCAGCTTGTTAGTAATGTATGAAATTAGACAATCCCCATACCCCCCAACTTAGGAGCTGTCAGGAGCTGCTTCTTGACCCTTGACCTATTTCTGACCCATATAAATGTAAGTATCTGTTTTCTCAATTGTAGCCAGTCCTTCCTCAAATATGGAACTGGAAGCATGGCAAACAAAAACAGAGCACAAGGCATGACATTCATTTTGATCAAATCTATCCTTTGGGCCATACTTAAGGGCAGAACCTCCCATCTTTTTAGATCCAACCCTACTTCATTTAACAATTGTTGATAATTATATCTACTGTATGTAAACTACTTATTATGATAGGGGTCTGAATTCCCAAATACCAAACTTTTTCTTTTACCCACTTATATGATATCAGAGCTTTAATATATGCAGGTGCGCAGCCTGAGATCTCCAACACTTCAACTTATCTGTGTTAACCTTAAAACCCAAAATATATTCAAATTGCTCCATTAACTGTAGTAGTTGTGGAATAGATGTTACTGGATCTGAGATATATACCACAGTCTTGTCTGCATACAAAGACACTTTAATTTCTACCCCACTCAGTTTGATCCCCTTCATTGTCTCCGATTGGCATATGGCTGCTGCCAGTGGTTCAATACTGATTGAGCACAATAATGGAGATAAGGGACACCCCTGTCTGGTACCTCTCTCAATATTAAAATATTCTGAAATTGTGCCATTCACTCGCACTTGGGCAGTAGGACCATCATATAAAAGTTGAAGCCAGGTCACAAGTTAATTGTTCTGAAACCAGAGTTAATATACAACATAGAACCTACATAACACCCACAAGACTTCACAAAATGGACTCAAACTTCGAAGAAAAATGCCCAAGATGCAGAGAGAATCCATGATCCTTAATACATATGTTTTTAACCTGTAAAGAAATAACTAAATTCTGGAATTCCGTAATGGTAATCATAGAAAAGGCTATAAAACAATTGCATTAAATGTGTTTATTGTTCTTTTAGGTGGGAACCAAACTACAGTTCAAACAACTACCGAACAAAACAAACTTATAGCCATGGGATTTCTTATGGCTAAAAAATGTATTTTAATACAATGGAAAGATAAAGAAGTGCCAAAAATAAATAAATGGACCAATTTTTTGTTGGACTTATATAAATTGGAAATAATTCACTATTTCTCAAGGCAGCAAGAGCAGAGTTTCAATAACATTTGGAAACCTTTTTATGAAGTTATTATAAAATAATAATCATAGCGAAGGTAGCAAAGAATAGGAATAGGCCTATTTATCTGTCCCTTTATTTCCGAAAAGAGTATGAAAACTAAACACAGTAGTATACGTGTACTTTTTTATTTTGCCCAAGTATATTTAGGAAATGCCCCTCCAAAGGTAACTATAGATTTAAAAAATGAGGATGCTAAAAGAATGAACAGTTCAGAAACTACGTAAATGACTCTTTCAGAAACATTGGATTGAATAGAAGTACTGGAAATACAAAGAGAAATATTGTACCAAACTGTAATTGCAATATGTAACAAATCCAGCCTTACAAAAATACTGTTCATCCACACACACTTAAATGAATGGAATGCTGTACTGACCATATGTGCAGAACAATGTTCCATTCATTTAGAGTTGAAAGCTTGAGCCGGCATCAACAGAAGACTGCTGTGTGGCAAAGTTATTTCAAACAGCACTGAAAATGTCCACAGCAATTTTCTGTGTATGGATCACTCGACTACAATACTGTAAAATGTAGAATAAACCAGATATTCTGAATATAAACCAATTTACTCACAACTTTCTCCCTTGGTTCGCTCCTCTGCTCGCTAAGCAAGTCATTCAACTGCCATGTTTTTTTTTAAAGTTCCTCCCACAACAAACCAGCAACCAATGGGAATGATGTTGCAAACATAAGGACACCCAGTCCCTAGCAACCACCATAACAAAAATCCATAGCTCTGGGAGACATGCACTGGGAAAAATGGATTTCAAGCCAAAAATCACTTAAAAATAAATTGCGGGACAACATACACTATAAAAAGTACTGCATAGGTAACCAAATGCAGAACCAGTGTGTTCTGCCACCTCAGGATCTGATTCCCAAAGACCTCGTGAGCTTCACTGTCGAGGTCACAGGGAATCAGACCCCTCTGTGGCAGAACATACTGGTTCTGCATGGTTACCCACCTAGGATCTTCTCTATGTACCTCTTTTTCTTGTGATTCTAATAAAATGAAAAAAAGCTGAAGCCAGGTCAAAAAGGTGTACCCCATCCTCAAATGCTTCATGACCATCTGTTGGTATGGCCAGTTCAGATGATAAAAAGCTTTCTCAGCATCATAAAAAAATAGTTACTGTAACTGAGGTGTAGAGGCATGAAATTTCTGAGTCATAATATTTAACAAGTGATGTATATTATCATTAAGGTGTCTCTGGGGAATAAATCCTGTTTCCTCAGGATGAATAATACTATTAACATGAGTTTGTAGGTGTTTAGTTAAGATCTTAGTTAAAATTTTGACATCTTGGTTCACTAAAGTTATTGGATGATAAGAGGGACATTTGTCTGCTGATTTACCTAATTTTGGCAAGACCGTAATAATAGCATCTTTCCGTGATTTAGGTACCCCCTTATCCTCAAGGCATGAATTGAATGTGTCCATTAGTATAGGAACCAGAACATCCTGAAATACTTTATAACATTCTATGCTATGACCATCTAGCCCGGTTGATTTTCCCATTTTAAAATCTTTAATACCTTCCCTGACATATTTTTGTGATATAGGGGTATCAAGTTGTTGCACTACCTCTTCTGATAGCTTAGGTAAGTTTAATGTTTCAAGAAACTGCTCTGTTTGAACACAAACTTGCTCTGGGTGTTTATCTTCCTGATATAATTTTTCATAAAATTGTTAAAAAGTCTCCATTATCTGTTTAGAAGTAATCAATTTTGTCCCCCCTTCCTCCCCCCACTGATACTTGAAATTGTCCTTTCAGTCATAGTCTTCCTTAAACAGAAGGTCAACAATTTTGCTGCCCTACCCCCGAGCTCCTGATATTTGCAATTTAAAAATCTGAGGGCGCCCTCTGCCTTTGCATCCTCGAATTTCCTAAGGCTATCCCTAGCTTTATTGAATTTCTTTTTTATTACCTTATTTTTTGAGTTACCCTTATGTTTTCCCTCTAATTCTCTTACCTTCTGCAAAAGTCTGGATTGAGTTAATTGAGAAAGTTTCTTTTTACCCACTGCAGCATTAATTAACTCTCCTCTGACCACTGTTTTGGTCACCTCCCATCAAAACTGGGCTACTTACTCCTGGTTTGGTTGTGCATCATACACCTCTTTGATAATCTCTTTTAGTCTGTTCATTAAAGCCTCATCAGTGATGAGAGAAACATTTATTGTTTGTTGATTTAGTAATCAGAATTACAACCTTTGAATGAAAAGCTAATTTACAAAGGATTGTTGTCACAAGGGTAGGGGAGGGTACATATGTTTGGAGTCAGTAGCAGCTTAATAGGCATTGTCAAGAACATCTAATAGTAAGAAAAATGTGAACAGGAGAAATCAGTAAACATTGGCAATGGCATAACAATGTAGGATAGCATAGGCAAATAACAACACATAAACAAAACAAGGGCACATAGTCAATGGGGTTGGGTTCACATGTCATGCCACATAATTAAGTGCTTAAGTCAGAGTTAGGTGCTAGTTTGAGAAAAAAAACAAAGGTGGAAGCTAGGCAGGATCCTGTATTGGGAGGAAACATGAGATGGAGCTGTTCATCAGAACTGAAACCTAAAGTTTACTAGGCTATAGCCAGAGGAGTCAGCCTAGGCATAGTAGTCAGAAAGGGTAGAGGGAACCAATCAGGTTTAGGTAGGAGAAGAGGAATCAGAGAAGGGGATGATGATAGGCTCAAAGGTGGGTGGTGTAAGGAGGTCAGAGGGTGAAGGTTTGTCAGGAAGAGTGTGAGAGTTGAAAGGTGAGCAGGCAGGTGGGCAGACATGGACAGGTGTTGAGCAGGGAGTTCTGCATGAAATTGTAGAGTGAAAGAATAACTTTGGCAAGCCTAGGGTTCTGGTACCTGCTAGACTAAGAGTAACTGTGGCAGTGCAAAGGAGGGGAGATAGTCTTTAGGAGCATGGCTTTGGGGAATAGAGGTGTGCTGGCTCATGGGTTAAGAGTGGCAATTGCAATGTACAGGAGGATAGATAGAATTCCTTAGGTTGGACATGAAAGGCCCAAGTTGGGTAAGGCTTGTGGTGGCGGTTAGTAGCTCATTTATCCAAGCAGGGGCCCTGACGGCAAAGGTTCATCCCCCCAAGGCAATCCTTTTGAATGGAACAGCTAATACATGTTTGGTAACACTTCCTGTGGCATGTTCAGCTGGAGCAGGACAGAATAAGGTTTGACTAGAGGGAGGTGCAGGTCCAAGTAGGGCCTTCTGTCCCAAGATGCAGGCATGGAGCTTAATGCAGTCCATAAGTGGGAGCCATTCAGTCTGTATGTGCAGTTCACATGTATGCAATAGGCGATCTGCCAGTAACGCAAACCTACAGGCTTTATTTAAGGAGACATTTAGTCTAAATGCCTTTTTAAGAGGGTCGGCCCCTTTGCAAAAGGTTTCTAAAATTGGTGCATGGTCAGAATTTATAGTGTCTTGTATCTTAGATTGTAGTACTGTGTGCAAATAATTTATTTGGCTCGAAATAAGGTCTATTCTTCAGTATTTTTGTTATACTGAAGAGAAAAACATGTAATCGTTTTCATTCCCATACTGCACCCTCCACACTTCTTCTAACCTGCTTCCTGCATCAGTACTCAAAGTGTTTTGTAGCACCTCTGTTCATCACAGGACATCCTGAGGATCTAATTCCGGGGACAAGACACAATTAAAATCTCCCCCAACAAAATTTGGCCAAGAGGAAGAACTGCCACCTTTCCAAAGATTGCTCTAAAAAAACCAAGGCTCCCTCATTTGGAGACTAAATACTAATTAAATGTAAGGTCTTCCCATTTAGTTGGCCTGTAATGCTTATAAACCTCCCTTCTGCATCACTTTCCAAACTGTCTAATACCCTTGGACATCTTCTGTTAACTAAAATAACTACTCCAGCCTTCCGCCCTGGAGATCTGGAAGATGCATAAACTTGCCCCACCCACATGAGCCTAAGTTTTAAGTGTTCTTAGTCTTATGTGACTCTTGTAAATAAACTATATCAGCTATCATTCTTTTCAGTTGTGCCAAAATTTTCATCTGTTTTACTGGAGAATGGATACCTTTAACATTCTATGGGATCAGCTGTAAAGTATCCATTGTAATTCCCATAAAGACTTCCTTTGACACTGCAAATTTCTCACCAAATAATCACAATCCATTACAACCTTGTAGATGCACACCCATATCTAAGTTATTAAAATAACACAATAATAGAACTTCCATAACTCATAACTTTTGGAACATGATTAACCTTAAACTTATAAACAATACATCAATTGGTCTCCTTATCACACCAGTTAGTGTACTTATTAACCTTTGTTTTTGCATACTTCCTAGGTGACTATTGATGGAATAGTCCAAATACATCGGTTGTACTAGCAAACATAAAGTCTGCTCCAGTTCTGCCCTTGACCATTGCTCCCTTAAACTAATGAGGACAATCCAAAGCACCACCAGTGTTCTGGTGAGAATTCCACTGAAGTGCCCTTCAGTCGCCATGGCAGTAAGCATATTTATGGATGTATGTTGTATTCTGTCCATCCATAACACCCCCCCACACAATGTGTCCCCATTCGAATTGTAATGGGGACAGACTGCCATCTGAATCTTTTTTCCCACAAATTTTAGATACATGAATGAGGGTTATTTATAATTCTGACCCCATATCTCATTTCATTTAATTTAATTCTTTGTTAACCAGGTAAGGCCCACTAGGCACAATTGCCTGTTTTCATGCGTGACCCGGGAGCTCTAGGCTGGTTAACTGACTTGCTTAGAGTCACGCAGTATGCAAGTGGAGGTTGGGGGAATCAAATCCAGGTCCGCTGAACCAAGCTTGTTTACAGCTCGTTACTCTAACCTCTAGACTATACTGCCACGTGAACCTGGTAAATCCCATATTATTCAAAAAATAATAAGCATTTTCAAAGATATTCCCAACTTTCCTGTCCCTCTCAAAGAAAAAGTATCCTATAGGTTATATCCGTTGAATTCCCCCTTGAAAGCTCAAAGAAAACTCTTAGTAGTTTATTGCAATTAACATATGCGGAAATTAAACTGTTTATCCCCCTTGTAAAACTTACTCTATTAACCTCATAGGTCTTCAAACAGTAAATATTCCCAGTTAAGAGACCCTCAACAAAGCAGTCCCTTTAATCCCCCCACAGATCCAATATACATGAATTTCTCTCCCTTCGAATATGTTAAACTGTAATAACAGTTCTGGATAGTCCAAAGAAATAAAGATCAACACCTTGACCACCTTGCATCCTTTTCTGGTTACCAATGCTGTGTCACATTACCCCAGATGTCAAACACTGTGCAGTGCAGTACAGACAATACCTTTGACAACATCTTCACGCAGCTTAGCCTGCTGCAGTATTGTTCATGTGGTTCTTTTCCTCAGATGGCGTTCCTTTCTGTTTTAAATTGCTTAGCAGTTTTGTTAGGTCAGGCGCTAAGTGCTTTGAAAGTGACCAGGTTGGGCCACTTCTTCGACCACACAACACCACATTCCAGGCACCGGAAATCAGCTTTTGCTCCAGCAAGTCCATTCCGATGTCCAGGAGCATCACTCTGTGTTCTTTTAGGAAGGGGACAGTTTCTGCCAATGAACTAAAGACTTTGGTTCCCCATCCGTAAAAATCTTCAATTTAGCTGGAAAGTTAATCTGTGCTTTAACACTTTGCTTCTCTTTTAATTCTCTGATCACTGTTCCGACTTGATTCCTTTAGTACTGCAGTTCATTCGAGAAATCATGGTCAAAGTAAATAGTGGCCCCTTCCAACTGTAGATCCTTATGTCTCCAAGCTTCCTCTAAGGTTTGCTCCTTAGTTTGATATTTTAATATCCTCACCATCCATGACTTAGGTCTAGCTTGTGGATCAGTAGGTCTTGGTTCCAGTGAGCGGTGTTCATGCTCAATATCAATTACCAGGTCTGCAGGAATAGAAATGACATCACGTAGAAGATGGGTTATGAAGTCTACCATTGTTGCAAAACCTTCCTTTGCTCCTTCCTTCACCCCATAAATTCTAAAATGATTATGGCAAGAGCAGTTTTCTGCATCTTCTAACTGAGCATGGGTGAGTTTGTCCCTTTTGAGAATGTATATGAGGACCCTGTCTGCTGTTTCTTGTGCCTCTGTGACTATAAGTTTTTTTTCCTGAGCGTTTACCTTTTTATCCACATTCTTTAAGTCCATCCTTAAATCTGCTATGGATGACTCAGTTTCATGGACCAACTTTAGTATTTTGAAGATAGCTTTTGTAGTTTGCACTCCCTGGTCCTCCTCTCCCAATTCCAAGTGTACCAACAGCTCTGACAGAGATCTGGGCCGCAGCGAGGTTGCTAAGCCCTCCATCGCATCGTCAGTTGATAGCTAATTAATCTTACTTCTTTGAGTGGATTTTTGGCATCCAAATTGCTTTTGCGCTTTACTTGCCATTAACTCTGTGCGCTTATAATATGGATAGTGTCCAGAACTTCACTTTATATGAACATACAAAAAACACCAGCAGATATAGGCCTATAGGTCTACTGAGTCTGCTCAAGTGTGCAGCTGAGTTTATTCCATAGTTGCCCTCCTCCCATTTCCCCATCCTCCCCCACTAGTCCTGTCCCCCCCCCCTTAAAGCTATTCACCAATTTCAGTGACACCACCTCCTCGGGAATTGTGTTCCACCCTTTCACCACCCTCTCTGTGAAGTAGTGTCTTCTCAACTCCCTCTTGAACTTGCCCCCTCAAGTCTCAGACTGTGCCCCCTGGTGGCTGTCTTTCCCTTTAATCTCAAAATCTCCTCTGTGCTGACCCTGTTTATGCCCTTCATATACTTGAAGGTCTCAATCATATCCCCGCTATCTCTCCTATCTTCCAGGGAATACATATTGAGATCTCCCAGTCTTTAATTGTAGGGTTTCTTCTCCATTCCTGTTATCATCCTGGTAGCTATGCACTGGACTCCCTCCAGCAGTCTGATATCCTTCTTTAGGAAGGGACACCAGAACTGCATGCAGTACTCCAGGTTTGGTCTGACCAGTGACCTGTACAGTGGCAGGATGTCCTCCCTCCTCCTTCAGGTGATTCCCATGGCAATACACCCCCAGCATCTTGTTAGCTTTAGCTGCTGCCTTTCTGCACTGTGCTGAATGATTTATTTGCCCTGTTACGAGTACCCCAAGGTCCTTCTCCTCCTCTGTAATGCCCAGCTGTATTCCCCCTATACTGTATCTATGCTTACAGTTCCTGACACCCAAGTGCATAACTTTGCATTTCTTTGCTTTGAAAATTAGCTGCCATGTGTCTGACCATTGTACGAATCTGTCCAGGTCTTCCTGCAGTCCTAGCCAGCCCTCCATGTTGTCCACCATTGCACCTATTTTTGTGTCATCTGCAAACAGGCTAATCTTATTTTTGATCCCATCTGATATGCCAGCAATGAATATGCTGAACAGCACTGACCCCCAGCAACAAGCCCTGTGGAACCCTGCTTGTCACAGCCCTTGGTGATGAGTACTACCACTGTACGACAGCTCTCTGCTGCCTACCACTCATCCAGTTTTTAATCCACTCCACTAACCCCTCTCCCACCCCCAGATTCTCCACCTTGCCTATCAACCTCCCATGTGGTACTGAATCAAAGGCCTTGCTGAAGTCCAGGTTCAGGACATCTACTGCTTGACCCTTGTCTAGTGCTCTAGTTACCCAGTAATAGAATTCCACCATGTTTTTTCGGACATGATCTTCCAGAGACAATCCATGCCATCTGTTGTCCTGAAGACCATTCTCCTCCAGGAATGCTACAATCCTTTCCTTGATGATGGACCCCATGAGCTTCCCCATAATGGAGGTTAGGCTGACTGGCTTATAATTTCCTGTTTCATCCTTGGGTCCGCTTTTATGGATGGACACCACATGTGCCATCCTCCAGTCCTGGGAGAACACATCCAGTCTCCAGGGAGGTGTTGAAAAGGTCTGCCAGATGTCCTGCCAGGACCTCTGCCATCTCCTTTAGCACTCTGGAGTGTATGGCACCCAGGCTTGGTGCCTTATCCTCCCTAAGGTCTCTCAGACCTTTCAGTACCCTGCTGTCTTGGATTACCCCCTCTATGCTCTCTGCTCCTTGTATATTGTCTGCTACCATCCCCTGAGGGATTGGTCCCACTTTGTCCCTAGTGAACACAGAACAGAAGTACTCATTGAGTGCTTCTACCTAGCCCCCCCTTTTTCAGTTCTCCCTTCTACCTTGATTCTAGCAATCTGCTCATTGCATTTTCTTCTCTCTCTTATGTAATTGAAGAAATCTTTCTCCCTTTCTGCTATCCCCTGTGCCAGCCTAAGTTCTTTTGCTACCTTGACTGCCCTAACTAATCCGTTTACCTCCCTCAATTTCTTAACATACTCCTCCCTATCCCCTTTCCATTTGGTTCTCATGTATCTCTTGAAAATGGCTCTTTTTTCCTTGCTCTTCCCAAGCAACTCCCTGGATAACCAGCTTGGTATCCTGGACCTGGACATTTTCCCCTGGAGCTTTGAACAGGAGTGTGTGGCCTCAGTTTGGCCAGTCTTGATAATCTCCCACTCCTGGTTGGTGTCCATATGTTGTTGGATTCTGGCAAGGTGCTGTCCCAATATAACCTTCATCTTCCCAAAGTCTGCCTGCCTGAAGTCAGTCACCCTTGTCCTTATACTGGCTGTCTCCCTACTCATATTAAGGGAGAACCACATTGTGTGGTGGTTGCTCTCTGCCAGGGGGTCCTCCATCCTTACCTACTTCACTCACTCGTTGTTTGAGAGCACCAAGTTTAGTATGTTCCCCCTCTGGTAGGCTCCCCCACTAATAGTGTCAAGAAGCTGTCCTGGAAGCCATTCAAGATGATCTGTTCTCTGGTGTTAGTGGTAGATGGGGTACTCCACCCCTGGCATGTTGAAGTCCCTGACCAACACTGTGTGCCCTTTTGCATAGACTTTTCTTATCTGTTCTTCTGGCTCTTTATCTATCTCTTCATTTTGGGATGGCAGCATATGCACCACTCCAAGCCTTGTCCTCCTTCCCTTTGGGTCCTGTATCTGTACCCATAAAGCCTCCGTATTGCCCTCCTCTCCCTTTTCCCTGCTACAGGGGATTCCTTCCCTTATTTAATTGGCCACTCCTACCCCCTTCCCTCTTTCTCTATCCCTCTAGAACTGGTACCCTGGGACCACCGGGTACCAGTCTTGGTATTGGGTGGCCTATGTCTCAAAGATGGCAGCTATGTCCACCTCTTCAAAGATGGCAGCTATGTCCACCTCTCCTTCTGCCATCTGTGCCTGCAGGTCAGCAGTTTTAATGCTTTAATGTTTTATGGAAAGATTACTGTAGATTCAATGTGTGGGTTTTGGGATCTCACTAAGTTACTGTGCAGCCATCACCAGCGTATCACCGGAAGTCTGCCCAAGGGGTTTATGAGATTATCACACAATGAGGGTGTGTGAAAAATCCTTATAAAACAAACTTTGCACAGGCATTATTTATTTGTAATAACTGGGGAGTTTCTCCCTTTGAAAAACCAGGTGATAATATGCTGTTATAACCTTCAAGTTATAACGGCGAACACGTGCCGGGTTTTTGTCATTGTGCACGTGTGCACACTCTCTCTCCTCGCTCGCCTGTCCCAGAACTGCCACTTCAGCAAGTACAACTGTGGCATGCATCACATCAAAAGAGTTATACATGCAAAAAAAAATGAATTGCTTAGTTCTTCTCTTACCTTTCCTCATCAGGATTCAGTTTCACAAACAGCCGCCTACCAAGTCTTATTCAAGCAGTGAGCAGCGATCACCATCACAGGAAGGACACAGCCCTCTGATTCCCACTCTATCACAGCAGGTATCAAACCTTGAAACCTGCTTTTTTCTTATTTTTTTTTCATTGGTGAAACCAGAAAGTAAAAAACAAATCTAGTCAACTCCTGGGGCTTAAACAGCAAGCAAATTGTTTTTTTTTTTTTTAAACGGCAGCTGCACATAAGCCAGACTGCTGGTACTAATTTTAGCAAAGTGATGCTGGAAAGAAAACTCTCCCCAGCAATTACATAAAACATAGTATGGATGTCAGTGTATAAATGAGAATTTAATGCCCACCCTCAGTGTGGGATTCTTTAATAGACCCCTTGGGCCTCACCCTTGGGGTTTACCTAGCATCCCACACCTCGGGTGGTCATTAAATTCTCGTTATACACTGATCCCCATACATTATTGTATATATAATAACTGGTGCAAGGTTTTAACAGATCTTTTTCCTAGTGAAGCAAATAAATACAAATGCAGTACAATGAATTTCTATCATTTTGCAGGGCTGTTCCTGTTGTGTGGTCAATATCAGAAACAACCAGAAACACTTAGTGCTGCTTAGAAGATCTTGAAAATCATTTTAAAGTCATTCTATTGTCTTAGTAACTTTCTATCTTCATTTAATGATATAAAAGAGGGATTCTGGGTTTCATAAATTGGATGACTTGGAACTGAGCCCGACTAAGAGATCCCTCACATGTCAGGTATCTACTCTTCTAAGATTAATATGCCAATATGTAATGAGGTCCCACTGCTTTCTTTATCTGTCTTGTGGGAAGAACACTTTATGGCTTTTGTTTTTAAAACACAATGCTAGTGGTCACTGGGGAGCATGTTAAATTTAAGATGGCCACATCTCTCCTGATCATTTGGTAATTAGCAGCATAGGAAGATCAACCCTGGTTCATTGACTGAATTTTAATAGCATGCTTTATATACTGTAGTTCTATCATTTTTATGGGAGTTACTGGTGTGTGGCCAATTTCAGAAACAACTAATATCCCATCACCCCCAAGGATCATAAAAATTATTTTAAAGTAATTATATTTTCTTACTCACTTTCATTCTTCATTCTTTGATTTTCAAATGGGATTCTTTGTTGGCCACCTGTGAGCCCTTCATGAGCCATCATTCTCTCCATATTAGTTGTGTGTAGGGCTGAGTGAACATTGCTGAGTTCTCATTTGCAATTTTCCTGAAATGTGACAAACAATTTGCAACATTCATAAAATCTAGAAATTTGCAGATACAAATATTACTTGCAGGAAGTGTGGATTTTGTCACCATAGATCTCTGATTTGTGAAACAAACAATTGGGAAGCCAAGTACAGGACAGTACTTCAGAAAATACCTAAAAATGTGCAAAGCAATGGACTTGTGTATTTCTTCTTCCACAAATCTGGAATCTGTAGGTGGAAAAATCTGTAAGTTGCATACTTAGAAATGTGAAAGAAATACAGAATCACACATAGTATAATAATGCAAAGCATCATGGGAAGTACATGCAAATTACCATTAAAATGTTTTGTCTTGGACTGCTTCGTATCAAGTGTCCACCAACATAATCTGCAGGATGAAAACAAATGACACAGACATTTGATTCATCTTGCTCAGGAGTCAGCCTCTTCAGTATATCTGTTCTGTACCTCTGCCCTGAGAAAAGAGGAACAAGTCTTTGAAATACAATTAATTACAGTATAAATCTGTCAAACCTTCATTCCACAAATCAAGCAACTTGTAAGAAAATTAGCCACAATTGTCACTTTCAATTATTTTCCCAGAATTCTGTGACAATAAAATTTCACCAAATGCTAACTGTTAAACCTAATTCTGTCTAATTGTACTATTAATTCCATTATACTCTAACATAGTCATCTTGATGGCATTTTTATCTTCATTGTGTTTTACAGACTTTTCATTCTTTGCTAAAAATATTCTCCATTCAGTAACTTTTTCATCACTATATCATCTATAATATTCATAAGTGATGTAATTATGAATGGACCTAGGACCTGATTTTCAAAGGACCCTTAGACAAATGCAAGGTATGACAAACAACCACCTTCTGTCAAATCCAGGTGCACCAAATACTGTGCGCCATATTTTGCAAGAAAAGCATTCTCTGTGGCAAAGTCCCAAAATCATGCAAGAGATCTTCTGTGTCAAAAAATATGTCACATCTGGAGAGAACGACACAAGCTGAGTCAAAAATGCATGGGGCAAGAATGATTGAAGCTGAGTCAAAAAGACGAGTGAAGCATGGAGCAAGAATGATGCAAGCTCCATCAAACAGATAATGCATGGGTTGAGAATTTGACACATGCTGCATCAGAAAGATTATGCACTGGTTGAGAAATTACTCAAGCTGGGTCAGAAAATATTGTGGATGAAATACCAACACAATGGCATATTAAGCCCCCTAAACACTCTAAACTAGTCCCACAGAGAAATATTGGTTCGATAAATAACCTGCTACATACGCTACTCTCACCTTTCTATGCTCCAGTGTCAATTAGACCATCTCTGACTGGTCTAATAGCGTCATGCATCTTTGGTGCAGTGTCAACAGCTGTCACCTTTGAAAATAAAAAAAAGAGGATGCTGCATAGTTTTTTGACACAAGCTCCATTGCAGCATGGCACGCCTATTTTTTCATGCAAGACACTTTGGCACAGGAAGTTCTGCTTTTGACACAAGCAGTATTAGACAAGTAGAATTATGCAACGGGTCTTAAAAATACTACCTTCTGTTTGGCTTGCTAGCACATTTTACCCGTTATAAATCCTGAGATATACCAACGGGTAAAAGTGCCAGCCAGTCGCATTTGTAATGCCCCCTACTTTAAATCATTCCCACCACCTAAAATTAAATGAAAAGCTGCCTTGTTGTCTACCGGCAAACAGTGGCAAAACTACAAAACTGACTCCAGTTTTAAAGATACCGACCACAAAAATCAGCAAACCCATGTACATACAACAAAAAAGTTTTTATTCTTTTTTTTTAATCTGTCCTCTGTGAGAAGTCACACAGTTCACCTGTTTTACTTCTCTACAGACATTTACTGTTCAGAGCTGTCTTTCCAAATCCCCACCACACCAACACCTGGCAGCTAGCAAATACACTTAGAAATGGCCCAAAGAATTTCAAGACACTGCAAAGGAGAACCCAACCTTGAAAACAGAAAGTCAACTGCCCTAGAAAATCATAAAGTAGTGTAAGTGGTGGTGGCAGCAGCAGCCCACCCCCCCACCGTGTCTCCAGAATATCTTTACCCTCCAGTCCCAGGACTTCTGAAGAGAGGACCAGAATGGCACTCAAAGCAGGGCTCTGCATGTGTATGGCTGTTGCCACTTGCCAGTCGGCAGTCTCTCACCTCGAACCATCTACAGCATTCTGGAGTCCGAGTCACAGGATGTGCAAAACAAAAACTATTGCAACTTACTACCCCCAGCACAGAAGGCAAAGACATCCAGGACACGAGTCTAATTAAGTGCACAGCATGTGAACAAAACAAAAAAAAGGAGCATGCAAAACCAACTTCTTCACACAAGAAAAACAGACCCCAGACACACACAATGAACTCACACACTGTGCACACTCATCATGGTTTCCCAGCCCCAGAGCAACCATCTGGGCTGGGAATGATAAAACAGTACTGTGCATGAGCAGTAATACGAGCCTACCAACCCAGGACTATTTTCTCTAGTGCAGCTGCAACTCACATAAAATAAATGAGAAAAAAAACTGTTTTTCTTTATTATTGTTTACACAAAAATAAATATGGCCATTGTATAATTGCAATATACCACTCCAGGGTGTAGGTCATGACAGAATTTACCACTTCTGGTATGCTTTACTCACTCAGCCCACGGCCTCATGACCAAACCACACCAGGTATGGTAAATCCTGCCATAACCCACACTCTGTTGTGGTATATTGCTTAATTGATGCAGATTTTGATGCAGCTTCCTCCTTGCATTATTCTTTTCTAATGCAAGGACCTTGCTGTATTCTCTGACCTTTGAAAATTTAGTCCATGGTCTATATCCATGAAGCAGTTTCACAGAGCATTAGAATTCTATTTACCCTGCAATTCATACTGCATTTATCTCAATTTAATTTTTTTTCACTCTTTACATGGGACAGTTGTGCCGCTTACTTATTGTTTTTTACTGTAATGAATGACACACTGTTTTGGAAGAAAGGACTTAAGCTCTGTTTTAGAAGAAAACATTTATACTCCAGACAATCAACAGGAGTGATAGTCTGAAGTTCTAAAAACAGTAAAAGAGACCATGTATTTCATGATAATATACTACATGGGTAGTGTGCACACAAGAGTTTTTCTGATTTTTGAAAATATTAAGTATTTCATGTTTTCAGGTTCATTCTCTTCTTAGAGATGTGGATGAAGAGACATGCAACCAAGCCTGGTATAAGCTCTGAAGTGTCATACAAAAGTGGCTACATCTTCTGAGAGTGCGTATGTGGTTCCCTTTGCTCTGGGAACCATATCATTGGTACTCATACAAACAGACTCACTAATGCATAATGACTGCAACAGTCATAATCCATTTTAAAACATGGGATTCTTAGGATTCTTTTAACAGTGTTTGCATTTCCTGTTAGCCTTATGAATCAATAAGGTTTTTTATTATTTTGTAAATGACACAAATTTTAGTTAATACACTTGGCTAGATAGCTCCTCTTTCTTCCCACTAATCCTGGTACAACCCAACCATGATGCTGATTTGAAATGGAATGGCCTCAGTCATGTATTTATTGGTGACTTTTTATCAAACCTGAACAAGTAAGAGTGAAAGGTGCAGCTGGGTACCTCATCCCTGCTCCCTCCCGATTGTCAGAGCCAGAAGCTCCCATAGATCATCCTCCCTGCTGACGGTGAACACTGAAACAGATGTAAAATGCCCCAATACATTGACAGACAACACTAAGGTATTACATGTAACCACAAAGGTAGCCCTTTTCTCTTAGGGAAAGAACTTCAGGCCTAGGGAAAAACTATTCGCACCTGTATGGCAGAGCACACTTCCTCCTTGGGACAAGACTGATGGAGGCCTCAAGGTCCAACTGGACTGGGGTGTGAGGGGTGCCATGTGAATTTTTAAAATTTCAATGGGACAGAATCCTCTTGAATTTCAGAAAATGCCATCTTATTCTGCAGTAGTCTGTCAGCAGAGAAACTGCAACATTTTGAATGTTTTCATGGATTTGAAACCACAGTTTACATAAACTGCAGGTCCCTTTTCAGTAATTGGAGCAAAATGTTTTCATGATTTACATAACATATGCAAAGTTATTCTGGGTTTACATAGAAATGCTTTTCAGAGATCTATAGAATTCAAAAATAAATTGTGAAAAGCATTTTAGAAGCAGATTTGCCATACTGCACAAATTCCAATAGCAGAATTCATCATTCCACACAGCTCTTTGAGTCATCTGGCACCACCTCCACGCCAACCATGAAGGACCTGTCAGGCTAGGATTTAGATGCCTTCCTCCTAGTTAACCAATAGTGGAGACTCACATGTCACCATGTTTATCATGGCCATGGCAAATCAAAGATGTCAGGTCCCCTCTATTCGTTGACTTTTGAATTAGGCAAAAACAAGTGAAGAACCTTGTTATGGTATTCTTGGTGTCAGAGTAAGGGTTTGGGTGTGCTAGGGTGCCATTGGGCATGGGTTCTCTGTTGCTGCATTAACTTCAGCCATATGGACACTCAGAATGGGCTTCAAGTGTTAGAAAAACTACATGTCAATAACTGTAACTGAAGTCATGAGTCGTCAGTGGCTTTCTCACAACCCTACAGTAGTTTTGATGTGTGACAAAAGTTTAAAGGTGGAGTGAGAAAACCACTTATGACTCATGACTAGTTTCCACTTTCTGTGTCAAACCACATTTTGGGAACTTCCTGAAGGAATCCTCTGTGTACTTTATGTGTGGCCATCAAAATTTAAAGCAGCGTTATTTGTTAACCAGTAATTGTTTTATCATATGGTTTGGGGCATATAATATTTTTCTGACATAATTAGTTTTGTTCTTAGTTTTTTTTTTTCAAATAGCTTTTATTACTAATTTTAGTATTAATGACTTGCATCATAAAAGATGGATGCCCCTAGCAGTTTTTAAAAATCCCTTTCCTTGAGGCTACTGTTTGACATTACATAGTGGACTCATACTGTAAATAAATTATGAGGATACTAGCATGAATTTCTGATGGTAAACAGCACAGTGTCACACACAAAAGTTTAATTTATTCATAGTGGGAATGACCAGAGAGCAGGGACTTTTAAAAAGTTTAAAAACCCGTCTCTTAATTCAGGGGTGAAATTAAATTAAAAGAAAAATGGATACAATGATGACTTTGATGTAAATACATTATTTCTTAAAACCTATATGACTAAATTATTTCCACTAACAAATGTTGCTGTTCTAATATAAAGGTAACTTCGTTTTAAGTTATATGGTTCCCAAAACATAAAAAATGAGATCCTCTGCTTCCAATCTAACAAAACAAAAATCTCCAGGCTTTAAATCTCAACAATTTTTCAGTCAATGGTAAGCTGAAACAAAGCTTAAACAGATTTTTTTTTTTATTTTGCTCCTCCTTCCATCTTAAAAAGTATGGAACTAATTTTTGCCAAATTTGAAAGGCTTCAAGATCCTTCCACAAAGGTTGTTTTCATCTTTCCAGGCCATGTTATCAGTGGCCAAAGACAGAGGTCTACCATTTTAACATAACTATAGTGGAGATGATAAGAAATTATAATTATGTGAGCAGGGTAGGGCTCCCATAGTTGGGGCTGGATATTATGATTTTTAAAAACCCTGTTTTTTGACATGCTTATAGCTTTGTGACCCTTAAATGTAGGGATTTCATATTTCTTAAGTTTGTTCATGGTGGCACTTTCCAATCTTCTGGCAAGTTTGAAAACAACATTTTCTTGGGAATTTGTTGGTTTCAGAGGACAAAACACATACTTAGCAGTTTGCTAAGGGCTGGGCTAACTTATGTACATTTGATGTTATTTTTATTTAAACAGATTTTCAGTTTTTGTGCATTAAAGTTGCATATGTTCAGTAGTAAAACACACAGAAACCATAGGTCGCTACAGTATATTTCACATTAAAATCTCATACCAATAAATTGGGATCTGTACACAATGCCCGTGGAAATATTACAGCGTCTCAGAGTCCTGGTGCAAAGCCTAAGTATTCAGAAAAAAGCAGAAAGCAAGGCTGCACCCAGGGAACCACCATGTTACTTGCAAAGAAAACACATGCAGCACAAACAGATAAAGTACTAATTGCCAGTTTATGTGGTGCAGTTAGACCTCATAAAAAACATGCCTGGTAGATAGTAACTTACAGCTTCAGAGAGAAAACAAACCCCAGTCATCAATGCCCTTGCCACATCCCCTAGACCTTTCTTGGCCAGGGTGGTGTAGTTAGCAGTTAGGTTTGGGACTCGATCACTAGTCTCCCACATTTGCATTTTTTTTATGTTGATCATGCATTGGTAACTCACCCTATGTTGCCTGGTACACATAATCATCTCAAGAACAACTTTTGTGAACTGTCTTTGTGACTAATCTGGAATGCATCACAATGTAATGCATACTGAGTTGCACCTGTTAGGCAACAGGTTGTGCATGGCATTGTACAATGCAGTCAGCCATGCCCTGTTGCCTTCCCACCCTCTAGGCCAGCTCCAGTCCTCTGTACATCTCTCACCCTCCACCATTTCCCTTAGGTAGCAGCTAAAACTGGGTTTGAAGTATAGCCTAGAATTTAGAGTAGAAAGCTGTGAATGAGTTTGATACATCCAGCAGACCTGGGTTTGATTCCCACAACCTCCATTTGCACTATATGTGACTTTGAGAAAGTCACTTAACCTCCCCAGTGCTCCTGGGTCATGCCTAAAAACAGACACTTGTTTCTAGTGGGCCTTACTCAGTTACCAAAAAAAAACAGACAATACCACTTCATCACTCCTCTCCTGCTCCTGTCAGCCCCCTACCTGACAAGCTCTGATGCTCTTTTTACCCCCCCCACCCCCCTGTGGGGTCAGTTAAGGCCACTGCAATAGCTGCATTTATTTGTATCAACCTGCTTTTGTCAGTTTAATTGAGTACTGGTGCTGCTCGTAGAACCAACTTCTGTTCATCATTTATTGTTATGTTCACTTGCATTTTGTTGAATTGTTCAGTGATTGTACTTTATCTTTGGAAAGCTTCTCTACTGCTGTTTTTGATTTATTATATCCCCTTTACATTTTCCCTGGTTGCACTTGGAAATTAACCCTGGCTCAGGTTGCCTTTCCCGGTTATCAATTTTCAAATAAATAAAAATGAGGAAACTGTGACTCATTGAGGAAAGCAGAAGCAACTCATTGGTGTGAACGTTTCATGGGAAATGTACTGTAGATGAAAGCACATGCAGTAGGGCTCTAATGAGATGTTAAAAAATTAGCAAGTAAGTACAAATGTTGGTTGTGAATTATTAAAAAAAATATTGAGGGTTGATTCTGACCTTTGCTTAGAGATTGAGCAGGTAAGGGAAATGTCTTTGAATTCTTTGTATTGTAGTGTGTATAATTATTTGTTTAAACTGTAAAAGCAAAAGTTTACCAATGGTCAGCAGTAAACTTATCTGGTTGATTCTGCTACCCTGCTCCGTCTCCTAGGAATCGCAACTGTAGAGCATGGATTAGGGAAATAAGATGGTCTTTGAGCTCCCGGTACCTCTGTAGAGCTGCAACCTACTTGTTTACTGTGTGCAGTTCTCTGCTCATGTTTCTCACTGTATCTCCAAGTCCCACTTCAAATCTGATCCAAATAAAAATTGATTCCATCTGTTGGCATTCATGATTGCTGCTTACTAAACAGTCCAGTCCTACTCCGTCATATTCAATACAATTTACTCCTTCAGTGCCCTTGTTCTATAGGTCCTGCCACTGTACTTATGTGACTCAGTTGTGTACAGTACTTGGGTATCTAATGTTTTTCCTGTAGGAATGATACTAAGTGTGTGTCCCTTGGCGGCTGTTTGCCATCCAGAATGGGCTGATTGTAAGTTTGCTTGCCCCTGTGGCAGATGGCCCTCTGAAAGAGACTTAACTTAAGTTTATATCCTTGAATGGCTATTAACTCACTAGTATGAGTTGATGCTAGGTCTATATGCCCAGGTGGCAGTTGGTCCTTCCACAGTGGATGACACTGATATGATTCACCTATATGATTATTGGCCATCCACTAAGGGTTATAAACATAGAAACATAGAACTCTACTAGTAGAAGGCCTTATTGTCTATCCAGTCTGCCCTATTAGGTGATGAATGGAACCCTCTAGGGATTCATTATCATCCTCTTCCCTATTCAGAACTCCACAGATCCTTTGACCAACCCTTTATGTCTATGCCACATCCTTTTGAATCCCGCCAGCATTTTTATACTGCTTAATGTCATAGGTAGTTTATTCCATCCCTCTACCAACTGTTCCATGAAAAAAGACTTCCTAACATCCTTGCTAAACTTACCACAAATGTTATTTTATTTCTCCTGGTATTAGTGTTGCCACTGAGTGCGAACAGTTTGTTGAGCCTACTTTATTAAAGCCATGCCTGCATTTAAAATTTTGTTCATGTCCCCCTCTCCTGTCTGTTCTCTTATGCATATATATTAAGGATCTACACTCTCAGACCCACATATCTTGGTTTCCCTCTTCTGCACTACCTCTAGCCTGATAATGTCCTTCCTTCAATGAGGGTTCCAAAATTGTGCAAGATACTCTAGTGTGGCTGCAGTAGGGTTCTGTAAAGAGGCAAAATGACCTCTTTTCTCATACTGCTGAATCCCTTTCAAATTCATCCCAGCATTCTGCTCACTTTCCCTATCATGCTGTCACACTCTGCTTAGGATTTGAGGTTGTTGGAAATGGCTCTACGATGCCGGTTCGACAAATATTTTGTCAACTATCATTACAGTGATATATTTGTGTCTACCACATTTTCAGTTGGCATAAATCCATCTGAGAACACTGTGTTTTCTTCAGGGAAGTTCGCACCCCAAACCACCCATGTGGGGTCATGCCCCCCACACCCCCTGTACTTAACATAATCAACTCTGAGCCAGAGTTGATTCAGGTAGAGGGTGCAAGACCATGAGAAACCAGTGCCAAGGTCCTGCAGTGACAGTACAGTGACCCATTGCTGCGTCGCTGTACTGTCGTTTGTGGTAGAGGTGTCAATGTTCGATCGGCATAAGGTTGGAAATCACTACTACTACGGTAGATCCATTTTATCCTCCATCTTAGTAACTGTTAACCTTCAGACTGTACTCCAACAGAGGATTTCTAATTCCTACATGCATGACTTTTCACTCTGTAGCATTGAAGCCCAGCTGCTAAATTTCTGAGCACCTCTAAAGCCTTTCTATGTCTTCCTTCTGTCACAGAGCTTGATGTCCTGCAGTATACAGAGAATCAGATTTTGGCCTGTGGTACCTTTTCATAAGTACCTAATGAAAACATTAAACAGTAGTGGCTGAAGTATCTACCCATGTTGTACTCCACTAGAGATCTCCCTCAAACATGAGAATTCCGTGTTTATCACCACACTTTACATCCTCCCCTAGTCAGTTTTTCACTCATCTTGTCAGTTTGTTCCTCACCTGTGATCCCTTAGTTTCCTAAAAAGCCACTTACACAGAACCAAGTCAAAGCCTTGCTAATCTCCAGATACAGTGTGTCAACTATCTGTTCTTTATCAACAGCCCTCAATACCCCATCCAAAAGTCAGTCAGATTCGTTTGAGAAGACCTGCCTGCCACAAACCCATGCTGCATTCAATCTTGTTGCCCATTTGCTACTTACCTGGGAATTCAGTAGCATCTCATTAAATATATTTTCCAGTAATTTCTCAACTGCTGATGTTAAACTGACTAACCTGCAGTTCCCTGGCTCATCCTTTTTCTCTATCATTGTGCAGTTGGTACCATATCTGCTGTTGTCTGGCAAAAAGCCACCTCCCTCTGACCTGGAGGGATCTATGGTCTTTATCGGTTGGCAATGTCCATGTTTCTGTGTTTCTTCCCAGTCTCTAGGAAGCAGCTATAGAGATCTTCCAGGGATACAGCTAGAATCTTCATCATTTTCATCAGCACCCAGTGGTGCAGCCCATTTGACCATGGAGATTTATTTACATTCAAGGTCTAAAGCCCCTTCTGTTGCAATTGCTTCCATACATTTTTGTATTTCCTTCTGGCCTCATGCAAATTTTTTTCTGTTAAATAACCTCTCTTCCTTCTCCTTGGTGAATACTAAATAGAGGTAATCATTCTATATTTCTGCCTTACCCTTGTTATCTTTTGCTCAAACCTCATCCTGTCTCAGTTTGACTGTGCTTTCCTTCATCTGTTTTTCCTAATTTTGTAAAATAAGATGTTATCAACCTCTTTAATGTCCTCCATAATCCTTAGCTCCATTTCCATATTAGTCTTCCTTGCCACCCTGTTGACCTCGCTCTGTTTTTCTAGATAGTCATCTAGATCTCCTGTGGCTCTCTTTTATCTCACGAAAACCACTCTTTTCTCTCATACCTCTAAGAATCCCATGTAAACGCAGATCAGTTTTATGTGCCCCTTTCTCCGCCCACCCCCATGTTAAGTAAGAGCTGGTGACCTCCTGTACTCTATTACTTATGATGTCCCATTTCTCCTCCACCCCCCACCCTCAACACATGCCATCCTGTTTTAAAGCACCTCCTTATCTAACCAAAACTAGTCCTTCTGAAATCTAGGACTCTGGTTTTGGAGTTGGTGTGTTCCTTACATTCTGTAGCTCAATAGCAAACTAAAGTAAGTGATCACAAGTACCTAGCGTCCGTGCAATACTTTAGTCATTGTTTGTTAGCACAAGGTGTAGGGCCACACCACACCATTGGCTTCATGACCCCCTGAACCAAGAAACTATTCTGGAATGCATCCATAATAGCCCCCAAAACAGAAAAGGTCACTCAGAGTACTTACACAGTGCACCACAACAGAAACTGCACAGTTCAATTCAAGAGAAAAGCTGAAATCCACCAACACTATGCCACAGGACTAAGTGTAAAAGTTTTATTGACAGAAAAATAAATGCAGGATAACAAAATATTGCAGTCCACTACCAATGTTTTCACACACAACAGCACTTTCTCAAGTTGATGGTGTGACTTATTGGTGTTTCATATACAATACATAGAGCCCACAGTGATGACAGTCTAAAGATGTGGCACCCCACAGCCCCATGAATATACATGTAATTTATTAATAGTTAATCTGAAATACTGGATTAAAAATTACTATAAATATATGAGCAATAAAAACCTCCAAGACCTACAGTATTATCTTAGATACTAAGAGATACAATTGGAAGATGTACTAAATGCCAAGTTGTATAAAGAAGAATCTAGTGGGGATAAAGATGGCATGTTGGTGGTTGGGGGTTTGGTGAGGGAGGGGGAATGGAAAAAAGAAAGACCAGTGAGGAATACTGTGAAAGGTGAGGTAAAAAATGTGGGAAAAAGGAGGTGACCCAGATAAAGTAACACAAAGCTAAAAGGAGAAGTGACAAAACAGTAACAAAGTGAAAGGATATTACTCAAGAAAAAAAATTAAAAAAATGTTTTAAAACCAAAACAGATATCTAGTAATCCATTCATGACAGCTGATTAAGGAGATGCTCATTAATGATTTCTTCTTTCTGGTATTTTCTAATTAGTGCCTCTCCTGCCGTAAGCTGTGCCCCTCCCCCACCGTCATAGTTGCTGCTGTTGATTCTGTGACTAATTACTGTGATCAGCTTACTGTCTTCACCCACTTTCATCCCTCTGGCCCTGTCTCATCCATTTGTAGGTTATACAGACCTGGCACTCCAGGGACAGCTGCATGGTAGTTGATACAGTTGCCCTAATTCAGAGGTGGTGCTTCTGCTATATCCTCCTCCTCCTCTGAAAAATGGTGCCACTCACACTAGTGTCTGATCTGCTTTTGCTCATATCCTTGAGAGGAGCAGTTTTCTTAAGAATAGATCACTGTGCTGTTTTTTTTGTTTCTGGTGCCAATTCAATGTGCTCCCTTCAGCATAATCAATGGGATCATACTCAAATATCTATTGCTTGGCCAATTTCAGTTTGGCATCATATACTTCTATAATTCTCTTCAAATCAGCTTGATGTCTGCCAAATTGGACTTAGATGTAGAAACACTTTTCCAGTCTCTCCTTTTTTGTCAGTTGTTCCTTGATTTCAGTCTCAAGACAAATGAAATCCTGTAATATTTATTTTAAGATGCCTACTGCAGAGAAACAGATTAGGTGGAAAAGATGGAAAACAGAGAAGGATAATAACTGAATAAAGATTTAATTAGTTAGGTAGTTAGTTATTTAGTTCAAATGTTTTACCAGGAAAGTCATACTGAGCTGGTATTAGCTCATTTCCAGATGCATTTTGGAGGTGAGTGGGAGGGGAGAATTAGAGAACAGAACAAATGCCAATGTAGAATGTACCAAAATAATACAATAATATGGAAGTAAGTATGGCAAAACATACAAATTATAAGAAACTTTGCAAGAATAACATTTCCACACAGTAAGTACCATACAGTAAATTGTGTAACAGGAAAAAGAACATTAAACAGTGGGCAACAAAACAAAGATATGAAGAACATGGAATAGTGACTGATGAACTGGAAGAAAGCAGCTGTGCTTCTGTCAGTGTGAGGTGGAAGGCAGACAACAGAAGTCCTCCCCAAGCTGGCCCAGTGGCATTGAGTGTTGAGGCACTGGACGCCACACCTCGTGCCATGCCAGCAACCTGGGTTCAGGAGCGAGCTTAGGTTACTGGGGGTCAGCAAGGGAGGGATAAGAGTCAGCATCCGATGGACTGCTCTCTAGACCCAGGGAGGGTTTTGGGGAAGTATCTGCTCACTAGTAGCCTCTGGAGGTAGCTGGGGGCTGTGAACGCAGTGACATGGCATATGCCTTGGGGGCTGAGTCAGGGCACTACATTGCCTTGCTGGCCATGCTCTGCTGGGGTCAGAACCACATGGGAAAAAGCAGAAAAAACCCTGCCTCACTTGTGGAGATGAAGCGGGTGCCAGGGACACAGCCCACAACCTAACTGACTGATCTGTGCCTGGAGGACTTCGCGGCTGACCCGCCACCCTCAGTATGACCTTTCTAATTTCAGATAGGCCATCGTGAGAAGACAGGCCAACCCCCGGGGGGAGATCTGGTGGGTTAGGTCTGCCAGGGTGGTCAGGGGAGTTCCTCCACTAACTAGGGTTCAGGCAAGGGAGTAGAAGCTGGTGTATAGTGCACACACCGGAAAGATGCCCAGGTGAGGAAGGAGCATAAATAAAGCTAAAAAAAAAAAAAGAAGAAGTCCACCCCAAATCAGAAGCAACTGCAGCAGTGAATGGAGAAATCACAGAGGAGAGATTTCAGAGTGAGAAGGGAAGGGAAGGAACAGAGCGAATGAAAGTGGGGAGAGAGCCCCAGAGTTTAGGGAAGTGGAACAAGAAAGCGGCTTGGCCAGCAATAGATTTAATTCGTGGAAGAGTGAGAGAACAAAAGCAAACATTGCAAAGTGAGAAAGAGGTAGAAGGGGAAAGAGAGGAGAGAAGTAAGATATGAGGGGAAGGAACCAAACCAAAATTTGGAAATAAAGGAGGCACAGTGGGTAAGGTGCTTGGCATCAAGAGAGGGTAGGAAGAGGGAGGTATACATATAACAGTGGTCAGTATGTAGGGGTTTTCAAGAGCAGATCAACAGAAGGAGTAAAAGAGGGAGTCCAGTCTAACAAAAGTGGACTTTGGAGCAGCACAGGGACTGTTGCACAGCTGGAGGAGTTGGAGTGAGAGCTGGGGAGCTTGAAGCAGCTGCTGCGTTTTGAGCAGCAGTAAGGGGTGATGCTGGACTACCCCTGAAAGAGGTACACAGAAGGCTTACGGCACTACCACTTGTCCTTACTTGCCCAACACGACTCCCATCATGAGACTCCATTGGACAGTTTTCAAAGGAAAGTGAGAGATAGATAGAGACAGATTAGATGGAAAAAAGAGACAAAAGATAGATGGGAAAAAAGGGAAAACAGCATAATAACAACTAAAAAAATGTAATTATTTAGCTAGTTAGTTACTTATTTATTTAGTTAGTTCAGTTTTAAACAAGTTTCAATAGTCAATAAGCATTTGTCAGTGTCGAATGCTGATTGCGTTGGTCCGTTGAGCTCACTCACTGCTCTCTGTCACTCGCTCGTTCTGTTTCTCCCAGTGCTGCAGGCTGCCCTTTTGTACTGGGCTCCTGCCTCTGTTGGCGGCTTTTTCTGCCCACAAAGAAATCTGCAGCAGTCCCGACACAGGTTCGTTGAGCTTGCTCATTCCCCCTCTCTCACTCGCTTGTTCCGTTTCTGCCGGCGCTGCAGGCCGGCCTTTTGTACTGGGCTCCTGCCTGTGTTGTCGCCTTTTTCTGCCCACAAAGAAATCCGCAACAGTCACGATAGAGCTCCGTTGAACTTGCTCACTCACCCTCTCTCACTCACTCACTGTGTTTCTCCCAGTGCTGCAGTCTGCCCTTTTGTACTGGGCTTCTGCCTGCATTGGCACCTTTTTCTGCCCACAAAGAAATACACAGCTGTCCTGACAGAGCTCCATTGAGGTCACTCACTCCCCCTGTCTCACTCGCTCATTCTGTTTCTCCTGGTGCTGCAGGCTGCCCTTTTGTACTGGGATCCTGCCTCTGCTGGCTCCTTTTTCTGCCCACAAAGAAATCTGCAGTAGTGCTGACAGAGCTCCATTGAGCTAGGTCACTCCCCCTCTGTCACTCGCTCGTTCTGTTTCTGCCAGCGCTGCAGGCTGCCCTTTTGTACTGGGCTCCTGCCTGCATTGCCACCTCCTTCTGCCCAAAACAAAATCTGCAGTGGTCACAATAGAGCTCCATTGAGCTGGATCACTCCCCCTCTCTCACTCGCTCATTCTGTTTCTCCAGCCGCTGCAGGCTACTCTTTTGTACTGGGCCCCTGCATGCATTGCTGCTTTTTTCTGCCCACAAAGAAATCCACAGCAGTCCCAACAGAGCTCCATTGAGCTCACTCACTCCCCCTCCCTCACTCATTCTGTATCTCCCACTGCTGCAGGCTGCCCTTTTGTACTGGACTCCTGCCTGCGTTAGAGGCTTTTTCTGCCCACAAAGAAATCTGCAGCAGTTCCGACACAAGTCCATTAAGCTTGCTCATTCCCCTCTCTCACTCGTTCATTCCATCTCTTCCAGCACTGCAGACTGGCCTTTTGTACTGGGCTCCAGCCTGCATTGCTGCCTTTTTCTGCCTAGAAAGAAATCCGCAGCAGTCACGATAGAGGTTCATTGAGCTCACTCACTCCCCCTCTCTCACTCACTCATTGTGTTTCTCCCGGCGCTGGAGGCTGCCCTTCTATACTGGGCTCCTGCCTGCATTGGCACCTTTTTCTTCCCACAAAGAAATCTGCAGCTGTCCTGACAGAGCTCAGTTGTGGTCACTCACTCCCCGTCTCACTCACTCACTCATTCTCTTTCTCCTGCCACTGCAGGCTGCCCTTTTATATTGGGCTCCTGTCTGTGTTGTCGGCTTTTTATGCCCACAAAGAAATCTGCAGCAGTCCCGTCACAGGTCCATTGAGCTTGCTCACTCCCCTCTCTCACTGGCTCGTTCTGTGTCTGCCAGCACTGCAGACTGGCTTTTTGTACTGGGCTCCTGCCTGCATTGCTGCCTTTTTCTGACCACAAAGAAATCCTCAGCAGTCATGATAGAGCTCCGTTGAGGTCGCTCATTCCCCTGTCTCACTCGCTCATTCTGTTTCTTCTGGCACTTCAGGCTGCCCTTTTGTACTGGGCTCCTGCCTTTGTTGGTGCCTTTTCCTGCCTGCCCACAAAGAAATCTGCAGCAGTCCCAGCAGAGCTCCGTTGAGCTTGCTCAATCCCTCTCTCTCACTCACTCGTTCCATTTCTGCCAGAGCTGCAGGCTTCCCTTTTCTACTGGGCTCCAACTTGCATTGCTGCCTTTTTCTGCCCACAAAGAAATCCGCAGTCAGTCCCAACAGAGCTCTGTTGAGCTCACTCACTCTCCCTCCCTCACTCGCTCATTCTGTGTCTCCCATCTGCTGCAGGCTGCCCTTTTGTACTGGGTTCCTGCCTGTGTTGGCGGCTTTTGTCTGCCCACTAAGAGATGTGCAGCAGTCCTGACACAGGTCCATTGAGCTACCTCACTCCCCTTCTCTCGCTTGTTCCGTTTCTGCCGGCACTGAAGGCTAGCCTTTTGTACAGGGCTCCTGCCTGTGTAGCCGCCTTTTTCTGCACACAAAGCAATCTGCAGCAGTCATGATAGAGGTCTGTTGAGCTCGCTCACTACCCCTCTCTCACTCACTCATTGTGTTTGTCCTGGGGCTGCTAGCTGCCCTTTTGTACTGGACTTCTGCCTGCATAGGCACCTTTTTCTGGTCACAAAGAAATCTGCAGCTGTCCTGACACAGCTCTGTTGAGGTCGCTCTCTCCGCCTGTCTCACTTTCTCATTCTGTTTCTCCTGGTGTTGAAGGCTGCTCTTTTGTTCTGGGCTTCTGCCTGCATTGGCAGGTTTTGCTGCTCACAAAGAAATCTGCAGCTGTCCCGACACAGCTCTGTTGAGGTGGGTCACTCCCCCTCTGTCACTCGCTCATTCTGTTTCTGCTGGTGCTGCAGGCTGCCCTTTTGTACTGGGCTCCTGCCTGTGTTGGCAGCTTTTTCTGCCCACAAAGAAATCTGCAGCAGTCCTGACACAGGTCCATTGAGGTAGCTCACTCCCCCTCTCTCACTCGCTAATTCCATTTCTGCCGGGGCTGCAGGCTGGCCTTTTGTACTGGGCTCCTGCCTGCATTGCCGCCTTTTTCTGCCCACAAAGATGTCCACAGCAGTCATGATAGAGCTCCATTGAGCTTGCTCACTGCCCCTCTCTCACTTGCTAATTGTATTTCTCCTGGTGCTGCAGTCTGCCCTTTTGTACTGGGCTTCTGCCTGCATTGGCACTTTTTTCTGCCCACAAAGAAATCCACAGCTGTCCCGACAGAGCTCCTTTGAGGTCGCTCACTCCCCCTGTCTCACTCACTCATTCTGTTTCTCCTGGCACTGCAGGCTGCCATTGTGTAGTGGGCTCCTGCCTCTGTTGGTGCCGCTTTCTGCCCACAAACAAATCTGCGGCAGTCCCGATAAAGCTCCGTTGAGCTCACTCAGTCCCCCTATCTCACTCGCTCATGCTGTTTCTGTCGGTACTGCAGGCTGCCCTTTTCTACTGGGCTCCTGCCTGCATTGCCGTCTTCTTCCGGGCACAAAGAAATCTGCAGCAGTCATGATAGAGCTCCGTTGAGCTCACTCACTCACTCCCCCTCTCTCACTTGTTCATTCTGTTTCTTCCACCACTGCAGGCTGCCATTTTGTACTGGGCCCCTGTGTGCATTGCTGCCTTTTTCTGCCCACAAAGAAATCTGCAGCAGTCCCCAACAGAGCTCTGTTGAGCTCACTCACTCCCCCTCCATCACTCGCTCGTTCTGTGTCTCCCATCTGCTGCAGGCTGCCTATTGTACTGGGTTCCTGCCTGTGTTGGTGGCTTTGTCTGCCCACAAAGAAATGTGCAGCAGTCCTGACACAGCTCCGTTGAGGTTGCTCACTCACCCCCTGTCATTCTGTCATTCCGTTTCTGTGGGGGCTGTAGGCTGACCTTTTTTACTGGGCTCCTGCCTGCATTGCCGCCTTTTCCTGCCCACAAAGAAATCCGCAGCAGTGACGATAGACCTCCGTTGAGCTCGCTCACTCCCCCTCTGTCACTCACTCATTCTGTTTCTCCCAGCGCTGCAGGCTGCCCTTTTGTACTGACCTCCTGGCTGCATTGGCACCTTTTCCTGCCCACAAAGAAATCTTCAGCTGCTCCAATAGAGCTCCGTTGAGGTCAAGTCACTCTCCCTGTCTCACTCGCTCATTCTGTTTCTTGTGGCGCTGCAGTCTACCCTTTTGTACTGGGCTTCTGCCTCTGTTGGCATTTTTTTCTGCCCACAAAGAAATCTGCAGCAGTTTCAACAGAGCTCCACTGGCCTCACTCAATTCCCCCTGTCTCACTTGCTCGTTCCATTTCTGCCTGCGGTGCAAGCTGCCCTTGTGTACTGGGCTCCTGGCTGCATTGCCACCCTTTTCTGCCCACAAAGAAATCTGCAGCAGTCATGATAGAGCCTGTTAAGCTCGCTCACTCACTCCCCCTCTCTCACTTGTTTGTTCTGTTTCTCCTGCCGCTGGAGGTTGCCCTTTTGTACTGGCCCCTGCATGCATTGCTGCCTTTTTCTGCCCACAAAGAAATCCTCAGCAGTCTCAACTGACCTCCTTTGAGCTCACTCACTCCCCCTCCCTCACTCGCTCATTCTGTGTCTCCCACTGCTGCAGGCTGCCCTTTTGTACTGGGTTCCTGCCTGTGTAGGCGGCTTTTTCTGCCTACAAACACATCTGCAACAGTCCCAGAGAGCTCCATTGAGCTTGCTCACTCCCCATCTCTCAGTCGCTTGTTCCGTTTCTGCCGGCGCTGCAGGCTGGCCTTTTGTACTGGGCACCTGCCTGCATTACCACCTTTTCCTGGCCACAAAGAAATCCACAGCAGTCACGATACACCTCCGTTGAGCTCGCTCACTCCCCCTCTCTCACTTGCTCATTCTGTTTCTCCCGGAGCTGCAGGCTGCTCTTTTGTACTGGGCTCCTGCCTGCATTGCCACCTTTTCCTGCCCACAAAGAAATCTGCAGCTGTCCCGACAGAGCTCCATTGAGGTCACTCGCTCACTCCCCCTGTCTCACTCACTCATTCTGTTTCTCCTGGCATTGCAGGCTGCCCTTTTGTACTGGGCTCCTGCCTCTGTTGGCATTTTTTGTCTGCCCACAAAGAAATCTGCAGCAGTTCTGACACAGCTCTGTTGGCCTCACTCACTCTCCCTGTCTCACTTGATCATTCCATTTCTGCCAGCGCTGTAGGCTGCCTTTCTGTACTGGGCTCCTGCCAACGTAGCCACCCTTATCTGCCCACAAAAAAATATGCAGCAGTGAGTTGAGCTCGCTCAGTCCCCTTCTCTTGCTTGCTTGTTCTGTTTGTCCCACCGCTGCAGGCTGCCCTTTTGTACTCAGGCCCTGCATGCATTGCTGCCTTTTTCCTGCCCACAAACAAATCTGCAGCAGTCCCAACAGAGCTCCACTGAGCTCACTCACTCCCCTTCCCTCACTCGCTCATTCTGTGTTCCCGGTGCTGCAGGCTGCCTTTTTGTACTGGGCTCCTGCCTGCGTAGTCACCTTTTCCTGCCCACAAAGACATCCGCAGCAGTCCCAACAGAGCTCAGTTGAGCTCAGTCACTCCACCCCCCCCCCAGTAGCTCAATCCTAATCTGTCCCAAACACTGATTTCTGACAGCAACTGCGGTATTCTGCACCGGAAGTGCAGAAACACATTTTGGCCAGGATGTGAAAAATGACAGCTGTACTGTTCATAAGGAGGTGTGAACAAATGCAAGTGTTGAAAATCTGGTGTGAAAATATTACTAATTTGCAAACTTACAAGGGTGAGTGGCACCTGCACAACACACGCTTGTAACACATCCATTTTATGGAGTTTCATCACAAAATTTTGAACACAGGCATTTTAGGACATCTGCTCATGAACAGTGTCAGTGTGATTTTCTTAATATGTCCTGAACACCGATTTCCCACAGCAACCGCGCTTTTGTGCACCGGAAGATCAAAAACACATTTTGGCCAGGATGTGAAAAATGACAGCTGCACTGTTCATAAGGAGGTGTGGCAAAATGGTAATTCTGAAAATTTGGAGTGAAAATATTGCAAAGTTGTGAAGGTACAACCATGATTGGAAACTGCACAATGCACATTCATAACACACTCATTTTATGGACTTTCATCACCAAATTTTTCAACATAGGCATTTTAGGACCTCTCCAAATGAACAGTGTCACTGTCATTTTCATAACGTGTCCTGAACATGGATTTCCCACAGCGACCAAGTTATTCTGCGCCGGAACTGCAAAAGCACATTTTGGCCAGGATGTGAAAAATGACAGCTGTACTGTTCATAAGGAGGTGCAGAAGAATGGCAATGTTGAAAATCTGGAGTGAAAATATTATAAATTCGTTAACTTACGAACGTGCATGCAAACTACGCAACGCACGCTCATAACACAGTCATTTTATGGAGTATCATCACCAAATTTTCAACATAGGCATTTTAGAATCTCTGCTCATGAACAGTGCCACTGTCAGTTTCTTAAACTGTATGGAACACTGATTTCCCACACTAACCGTGCTATTCTGCACCAGAAGTGCGAAAACACATTTTGGCCAGGGTGTGAAAAATGACAGCTGTACTGTTCACAAGGAGGTCTGAAAAACTGCCAAAGTTGAAAATCTGGGGTGAAAATATTGCAAATTCACAAAGTTATGAGCGTGTGTAGCAACTACACAATGCATACTCATAAAACAGTCATTTTTTGGATTTTTCCCACCAAATTTCCAACATAGGCTTTTTGAGAGCCCACCTTATGAACACTGGCACTGTCATTTCATTACTTAGTCCTGAAAGGTGATTCTGGGCAGTGACTGCAAAATCACCTTTCGGGGCCAGTTATCGCCATGACAGTGATAAAATTCATGAGGAGGGGTCTCAAAAACCCCATGTTGAAAATTTGGTGCCAAAATTCCAGAAAATGCCTGAGATATGCATCAAAGTTGAAAAAACCCTATTTATTCCATTATACAGCTTACCAGCATTTCCTCAGTTCACAGTTGGCTTTGAAGAGTGTAGACATGTTCCCGGTCTACCGAAGATCATCGTGCCAGACTCCGGAGGTAAGTATGGGGTGAGGGGGGGTGTGGGGAGGCAGGGTGCACAGTGGGTGGGCGTGGGTTGTGGGGGGTCAGGGAAACCACCTAGGGACTGTTTCCTTTTTTGCAGGTTACAAAAAAAAAAAAGACATTGCGGGACTGTTTTTTATTTTGCAGGGGCATATGGCATGCTTGGGTGGGCTCCCAGCTTGCCAACAGAGTCTTTCTTTTTGGGGGGGAGCAGTAGCTGATGGGGGATTGGGCACCCCCGTTGGTACACAACAAAGGGGGGGTTATTACAGTATGCTGATGGGGATTGGGCACCCCCGTCGGCACATAACAAAAGTGGGGGGGTACATAATGCCACCAGTGAGTGGGCTCTCCCATCGGCAACATAAACATTGGGGCACTGCAGCCGATGGAGATTGGGGCCCCCGTTGGCAAATAAACATGGTTGGGGGCACATACTGCCGAGGGGGATTGGGCACCCCCTTGGCAGGGGAGGTTAATATTGTTTGTAAACACGGTGGCAAGCCACTGCCATGTTCACAAACAAAATAAGGGTTTCAAGACCCTGCCTTGCAATGATGGGTCACTGCCTCATTGCAGTGAATGGCTGACACTGCAATGACGAGGCGGCCCCTGATTGCAGCGGCTACTTTTTTACAAGTTGGTGGCACACTGGCTGAACTAGTTTCAGCAGCAGCATGCCATGGCATTGGGGGAAGCGGGACAAGCCTTTACAGGCTGTGGGAGCATTGACCACAACAGTGCCGCGCCTCCACAACCTGCTTGTGGAGAAACCTGCCGCAACATGTTTCTTGCGCATGTGAGCAATCAACATAAAAAGGTTCAGTAGCAGCACTAGGAACTAAATTAAGATTTGGGGAGCAATTAACTCTCAAAAATCACAAATAAAGAGGTTTTTGAAGGGTTTATTGGCTGTGATACATCACACTGAACTGCTATCCGACTCAACAGACAATATACTGTGCAGGAAACAGCCTGAATGTGATATTTCAGCTATTTTCCCACAATGCATTGCAATTTCCATGGCAAAATTGAAAAACATTGGTGAAATTCAGCGTAATTTGGTGAAATTTCACCTTAAGCGAAAGCTACATTAGCGCAACTGGGCAAAATTTTGCAGTTCACGCACCACAGGAGTGATATGGCTAGTTCTTAACAGCCCTGTCAATAACCTGGCCGCAGCTGCAGCCTTCTGCACCAGCTACAGGTGATGGAGATCCACTCCTGGTAACCTTAGGTATAGAGCATTACAGTAATCAAGACAAGAGGACACAAAGGCATGGATCAACACAGGAAGGTCCTCAGACGGAACAAGGTGCTTTATCCAGGCAATGTTCCTCAGATGGTAAAATGAGGACTTGACAACCACTGACACTTGGGCTTTTAGTGTCAGTTCATTATCAAGCACAATGTCCAGGTTTCACACCTGTTCAGAAGGTCTCAACAGGTTACCCCCAAGCACAAGTCCAGATGGTTGCCCAGGAGTCAACTTCTCTACCCGCTGACCTGGGTCCACTACCAACACCTCAGTCTTATCCAGATTTAGTCTCGACCAGTTAGCACTCATCCAGTCCTGAATCTCGGTGAGGCAGTTGTTAAAGACCGAGATTGCACTATTTTGTTTGGGTAAAAAGGACATGTAGAGCTGAGTATCATCTGCATAGCAGTGAAAACTCCAGGGTGATCCAGGGTGTCAAATGCTGATGAGAGATCAAAGAGGACCAAGATCAAATTATTCCTCCAATCCCTTGCTATCAGGAGATCATTAAGTACTGGAACCAATGCTGTCTTGGTACTATGTCTTTTCCTGAAACCAGACTGGAGAGGATCACAGATTTCGTGGGTGGTAAGAAAGTTCTCGAGCTGTAACGTGACTACCTTCTCAATAACCTTACCCAAAAAAGGCAGGTTAGAGACAGGTTTGTAGTTCACAAGACTGTCTGGGTCACAGGAAGGTTTCTTTAAAAGGGTTGTCACCACGGCCTCCCTCAAGGAGTCCAGAAACACCCCTTGGTCCAGTGAGCACCAGACTATCTTGGCAAGGATCAGTCTGATGACATTCATACACCCCAGCAAAAGGTGGGTTGGACCAGGATCCAAGCTACAGTAAGTCTGTTGCAGCTTTCGTACAGTCTTCACGATATCCACGATTTCTGGCTGGTCAAAAGCTGTCCAGATAGACTGGGTGTCTGCATCCTCGCATCGACCACCACCATACTGATTTGAATGAGTCAAGCAGATCTCCGACCTGATGGAGGACACCTTATCTGCAAAGAATTGAGCGAACTCCTCACACTTAGATTTTATAAAAGCTCTCCAGCCCTGAAGGCAGGCTGGATTGCACAGCCTGTCCACAGTCTGAAGGAGCTGGGGCAGTCGATTCCTTGCTGCAGCCATCTCCCTGGACAGGAACTCTGCCTTCTTATGGGAGATTTCTGATTGATAGTCTGAATAATGGGCCATCAACCTAAGTCCATCCTCCTCCAGGCCAGATTTCCTCCAACATTGTTCCAACCTTTGCCCAATTTTCCTCAACTCCCTCAAAGTCCCATTGAATCAAGGACTGAGGGCTGAGAAGGAGAGGGCAAACTCAGACAGGAGCTGTGGAATCCAGGGCTCCCAGTACCACATTATTATAGTGCACCACTAGGATTCCCAGATCTGAGCATTCCATTGGTCATCTCGATAGGTCCAGCACTGCCATCAGACCTTCTGGGGTAACATTCCTCAAATGGCAGTACAGGACCATCTCCAAAGGGGCAGATCTCACAGGGGGAGCTGCAAAACTGAACCTTATAGAGTGATGGTCTGACCATGTGACTAGTTCCATCATCAAGTCAGCGGCCTCCATCCCCAGGAGGAACACCAGATCCAAGGAGTGACCCTGAATATGGGTGGCAGCAAAAACTACCTGTGTAAAGCCCAATGAGATCATCAGTTGGAGGAAGTTCTGACCAAAATGTGAGAGTTCATCATTAACCCAGGTGTTGAAATACCCCAGGACCAACCACCTGGAGGATTCCAACACCATGTCGACCATGAAGTTGGCAACTTCCTGCAGGAAAACTTTCCCATTGCCAGGTGGACGGTAGATGAGAAGTATCCTGCTGCCCACACCTGCACCCATGATTCCCCTCAAAGGACCTGGTGGCCCCTACTGGAACCTCTACAAGGACCAGTTCTGTTTTAAAACAAATGGCTACACCCCCTCCCCTATGATCCAATCTCAGGCTGTGTATCACCGAGTACCCTGCTGGAACAGCTGACTCCAATACTGGGCCAGCATTCTAATCCAGCCAGGTCTTGGTGACTTGGTTTGCTGGCCAAGGCACCTAGCTTCACCTGAGCTCTTTCCTTCTAAGACTGCTTGAAAGGCAGAGTAGAGAAACTTACCAGAGCAGGGGAGAAGGATTAAGGCTTAGTTTGGCTAAGCAGATTTACTGTGTGGTGGTGTTTTTATTTTTTACTCACAGGGATTGCTACTGTTTGTTGCTAACATTTCATTGCTTTATTTTTTCTCTGATTCAAATTGTTGTTGCTGGTATACCTTTACCTTCTTCTGCATTATTACAAGGTGTGCCTACAGGTGTGTGCTAACAGATTACTGCTGTAATCTTCTGATTCAAATTGTCTTTTGCAAGGTATATCTTCTGTTACTGCTTTATTTTTCTCTGGAGCAAAGTGTTTCTTACAGGGTATATCTTCTCTGAAATTATTACAAGTGGTGCTTTACAGGTTTACAGTTTTATCTAACATTAGGATAAGCTTTCAGGGTTACTGCATTTGTTGTTGACTGATTGTTTCTGCTATTACCTCCTTGTTCTTTAGTCGTGGTTCTTCTTTTTAGGCAGGGAAGGGCCCAGCCACCCACCCCATCCCCAACCACCCCACGCTACACTCCTTTTATAGGGTACCACAGTTGTGACATTTCCTGTGGCAGAGCAGGAAGGGGCGGATCAGTGGGGCCTCCACAAGGTGATCTCATTTACAGGGCACTAGTAATTTAACTTGTTATAACAAGTTAAACAAAGCACAATTAAACCATTACTTGCATTTTTTTTTCCTTCTAATTACTCTGACTAGGTTACAAACCCAGCAACTTATTTGGAATGGATTTCATTAACTGCAGGTACTGTGGAACAGTTTTCAGTCTTACAGGATTTAGGACACTGTCCTACATGCTGGGCCTTTGGAGATCTTAGGTCTCAGCTCCGGGCAGCATGGGCAGAGATTGCATGCCTCAGATTTCATATTGAAGAGGAAATACATTATAAGAACCACCCGCCATTTCCCCAGCATCCAACAGAAAAACCTCGACCGCAGAGGGTAGTTGGTCCAGGAGGTTGGCAGGTGGTTAGGAGGAGCAAATCAGGTGCCCCATCACTCTCTTCTCTCCAACACATTACCTCCAAAAACCATATAAACACTACAAACAGGTATCTGCCTCTATCTCTGAAATCAAATAAAGAGGCAGAAGACACTGCAGAGCAGGACACTGTGGCACAGGAGCTAGCACAACAATACTCACCCAAATCAGGAACCAAAACTAAACAAGCACAAAGGAAATCCAAAAAACTTCTGATCATAGGAGACTCCATGATTCAGGAGTTGATACCCATCTCCAGCCAGGGGTGATGGTCAGATGTCTCCCAGGTACATCAGCATAGAGAGACACTGACCGCATTGCTAAAATTGTTCACAAAGTAGGAGAAAACATTGATGTCCTAGTACACATAAGGACTAATGATCTCACCAGCCGGTCAGTTGTGGAGACCAAGGAACACCTGACTAGGCTGGGTGACAAACTATCATCTATTTCGTCCGGCATCTCCTTCTCTGAGATCCTGCCAGTCTGGGAGAAGGGAGCAGATGGACGGAAGGTCGAGAAGGGAGATAGGGGAGCTAAACACGTGGCTCAAGGACTGGTGCCAGAAAAAGGACACAGATTTGTAGGAACTGGCAACAGTTCTGGGGCGAAAGTTCTTTAAATTTGATGGACGCATCTGACTAAAGAGAGTCAGTGCATTGGGGCAGAAGTTTGACGTCTTTGCAGAATATTTAAACTAGCAAATGGGGAGAGGGGTGCAGCACCCCATACGTCGAATGGGAAGAACACCCCTCCCCCCTCAGCTAGTGGTCAAACAGGAATTCAGTGTGTTTGCCGTTCATTTGCATCACCAGGTAAGAAAAAAGGTTTGTCTCCCCATACGATGCACAGGGGTAATGCCAAACTTCACCCAACAACTAACACACCAAAATCTGGCCAATGGAAAATCATGTACACAAATGCTCACAGCCTGGGAAATAAGATCCCAGACCTGCAGGCAATAATGTCAGAGGCTAAACTGGACATAGTAGCAATTAGTGAGATGTGGTTTACCAGTAACCACACTTGGGAGACTTCAGTACCTGGCTATGTATTGTTCAGAAGAGACCGAGGTGCAAAAGGGGAGGATTGGCCCTGTATGTTAATGAAAATATCAAAGCTACAGAAATTCAGAATACACATAAGGAGCCAGAAGAACTGTGGGTCACCCTGGAAACAGGAAATGGGACAGCCATAAGAACTGGGGTTGTCTACGCCCCAGACCAGAGGAGGACATAGACACATTACTGTTAGAAGATATACAAAACATGACAGCTAAAGGGAGGTTCTGATAATGGGAGACTTCAACATGCCAGATACAGATTGGTCAATACCAGCAGGAACATCTGCCAGAACTAGACTCATAGTGGATTCCCTGCAGGGGAGGGCCTCAAACAACTGGTACAGCAACCCACAAGAGACAGGGCTATCCTAGATCTAGTACTGACTAACAAAGAAGGATCACAGATCTCCAGGTAGAAGGTCACCTGTGGGCCAGTGACCATCACATGGTATGGTTCAATTTGGCTACTACATCTAAATCATCCATTCCAAGGCAAAATATGGGACTTCAGAGGAGCTGACTTTGATAAGATGGCCAACAGAGTTAAGCTAGCCCTGGCAAAAGAAACACAGGTGAGGAGGTACAGGCAAAGTGGGCAAGCATTAAGGATACAATACTTGAACAACATCCCATTGTGTTAGACAGAAAAGGAAGTGCAAAGAAGAAGGAAACCACTTTGGTTCTCAAATACAGTAGCAGAAAGGTCAGAGCCAAAAGGCTGGCCTTCAGAAAATATAAGGGAACACAGCGGGATGAAGATAGGAGGCATACCAAACTGCCCTAAGGGAAGCAGGTAAGGCAGTAAGGCAGGCAAAGTCCCAAACTGAGGAAACACTAGCACGAACAGTAAAAGAAGGTGACAAGACTTTCTATAGATACATTAGTGAAAGGAGAAAGTCCAGAGGGGTATTGCTAAGCTTAATGGAGAAAAGGGAGCATGTGAGGAGGAGGACCCTGTAAAGGCATCTATCCTAAATAGATACTTTGCTCAGTATTTACTGAAGAGAAGGTAGGGCAGGGCCCACAGCTCAGCATCATGGACACAGGGGAGGGAGGTGAGCACTACTCCCTCACAAAAGAAAGGGTCCTACAAGAGCTTGCTAAGCTCAGGGTGGATAAGGCAATGGGACCTGATGGCATACATCCCAGGGTACTTAAGGAGCTAAAGGAGGAACTAGCAGAGCCATTAGCAGAATTGTTTAGTGAGTCTCTGAGCACAGGAGAGGGGTCCCAGAAGACTGGAGAAGGGTCATGTGATCCCACTCCACAAGAGTGGTAGCAGGGGAGGCGGGAACTACAGACCGGTCAGTCTTACACCTCAGTAGTGGGCAAGATTATGGAGGCACTCCTTAAGGAAAGGATAGTGCAACACCTGGAATCCATAGGGGCACAGGTTCCAAGACAGCATGGGTTTACAAAGGAAGGTCCTGTCAAACTAATCTCATAGATTTCTTTGACTGGGTAACCAGAGTGGTGGACCAAGGGAGCAGTTGATGTCGCCTACCTTGACTTCAGCAAAGCTTTTGACACTGTTCCACATAGAAGATTGATAAATAAGCTAGGTAGGCTTGGGGTGGGTCAGAAGTTGGTCAACTGGGTGGCAAACTGGTTGACTGGCAGAAAAACAGAGTGGTGGTAAATGGTATACAGTCAGAAGAGATGCAAGTCACAAGTGGGTACCTCAGGGATCAGTCCTGGGGCCAGTCCTATTCAACATCTTCATTAGTGACCCTGCAGATGGACTAGAGGGTAAGGCTTGTCTGTTTGCAGATGACACCAAGATCTGCAACAGAGTAGATGATCCAGATGGGGTGGGCAGAATGAGAAGAGATCTGGATAAACTAGCAGAATGGTCAGAAGAGTGGCAACTGTGATTTAATGCAAAGAAGTGCAAAATCATGCACATAGGGAAGAGAAACCTGAAGCCACTTATAGGCTGGGAGGAGTTGCTAAGCAGTCAAAGGAAGAAAGAGACTTGGGCATCATCATCACTGATGACCTAAATCATCAAAGCAGACCTCTAAAGCAGTAGGTAAGGCTAGGAGGTGTTAGGGTGTATTAGTAGGGTATCACAGTCGTAAGAGGAGGTAATAATCCTCTGTACAAGACATTGTTAGGCCCATCTGGAGTACTCATGGCAGTATTGAGGCCACACCTTCACAAGGACATTAACCAAATTGAGGCAGTCCAGAGAAGGGCAACCAAAATGGTGCAGGGACTGCATCAGAAGACATATGAGGACAGATTAACGGAGCTCAATGTATACCCTTGAGCAAAGGAGGGAGAGGTGATATGATCGAGACATTTAAACACCTTAAGGGCATAAACAAGGTGAAAGAGTCTAACATGTTTAAATATAAGAAAAATAGCAGGACAAGAGGACACAGCATGAGATTAGAGGAGGCCGATTAAGGGGAATGTGGAGGAAATTCTTTTTCACAGAAAGGGTGGTAGATGCATGGAATGGCTTACCAAAAGAAGTGGTGGCTATGAATACAGTGCAGGGCTTCAAACAGGCATGGGATAGGCATAAGGGAGCAATACAAATGACTATGAATAGATAGGTCACTGACAGAGCAAAGGCCGATGGCACATTTATAAGGTAGAAAAAGAAATGGGCAGACTGGATGGGCCTTGCGGTCCTTATCTGCCGTCAACTTCTATGTTTCTATGAAAACCAGGTCAGATGTTTCAACAAGATCAGCAAAAATTGCTGTCTTGTTTTTTATCGACCTGGCATTGCATAACACCACTCGAGTTGGATTAGAGGCCATGGAAGGGTGGATAACTTGTCCACTACCAATGGAGCCCTTGGGTATGGGTACCAGGCAGGGAAGACCCTTTCCTTCATCCATTTCACCCCAGGGCACCTCCTCAACTTCACTACCCCAATCCGCCCACCCCGCTCCCTCCACCCTCCAGATCCAGGGACCCCCCTCCGGCCCCCCCCTGCAATACCCAAGGTACGACAATACATATACACTTCAGGTTGCAATGGGGGACTAACAAATGGGCACAGTCCCCTTAGTCTAGAGGGGGAGTAGCACCTGTCCACTGAACCATGATCCCAACACATGCTACCTAATTAAAAAATGTTAATTTAACTTAGACAACCACTTAATAATCCTTATATCCCACTGGGCCACTCCCAATTTTTAGTACTAAAAAATGTCTAACTATCTAAATGTCTAACAATGTCCAGAAACTGGAAAACCCATTTCAAAAGTCCTAGATGAAAAAAGTGTCCTCTAAAAACACTTCAAGGTCTCTAATAGTTTTCCAAATTTTTGCCTTAGTGTCTCTAACACTCCAAAGCCATAATCAGATTTATACCTATTGTGGATTTCTCTCACCAACCACAATTTAAGTAATACAGACTAAGTAGAGAATAATGAATAATGTTCAGTGTACTCTCACCACCCAGTCCAAGTTCTATGTAGAAGCAGCAAAGGAACCATAAACGTCACAAGTTTTTACCAGTCCAAACCACAAGGTGGTCCAGAGAAAGCCAACATCAAATCAAATCCATAGCAGAAGATTTTCTCTAGAAAGGCAAATCTTCCAATAAATCTAATAGTCTTCAAAAACTCCACTAGTTTGGAAGACTACAACTGTTTAACTTCCATCCGAGCAAAAATCCATAGGTCCAAAAGTCATCTTCATACAATGCCAGATCAAAATAAAATCGAATAACGGGGTCCATATGTGAGAAGCCAGGGGCATGCTATTTTATCCAAGCCACAAAGGGATACCCCCCACTCACCACTCCAATCAGGCCCCGCTCGCACCACCTGTGACCCACAGCTACAAGGCTAGGCCACCAGGATGCAAACTCGGAGCATCTTAGGAAAAACCCCAGATAATGCCTCCAGTTCCCCTGAGCCTAATGAGATCATTCCTGCTCAGTCTCGTGTGGTGCAGTCAGGAATAGCCTTCCAGGCAGAGAGTTAGGGAACTCCACACCCAGCACAGCCCACTAACCTCACTAACCCCAAGACTCGAACGATGACCAAGGTTCAGTCTCCTGGTAGAGAATGCCAGTTCAATCTCAAAAATACAGCGGTGGCTAAAGCAGCAATTCCCCCACTCATGTAGCTCCACACATGACCACAAATAACATCAGGTCTTTTTTAATCAACAAGCCACCTTCTCCATATGGGACAGATATACCAGAAAAGGAACAACAAACCAGGTAGTTGAGCCAAGCTTCCCCGCATGCATATGTGAGTCAGAAATGCAATGAAACAGTCCAGACAGTGCAGCCAACAATAGACCACAATAGACCACCGAAAATTAAAAACTATAACTATAACTGCATCCAGGAACACAAAACAACTCAAACTAAAGCTACTAAAATTATGAAAACAAATAAAATAAAATGTTAAAATGTTAACAAGCCCAATGAAGCTTATCAAAAGAACTATCGTGACAGCTGGTCCAGCGTGGAAGCCATCTTTTTTTTCTAGTAGAATACTGCATATATGTGTATTGTGCTTTTTGGAAACTTTCCAGGAAAGTTCATTACAACAAGAATATTTGCAGCAGTTAAACACTAAGGCCTGGATATTCAAACTGCGCCCAAAATGTGCGCAACAGCAGGAGCAAGCACAAACCAATTGCGCATATGCGCAACAGGTGCCATATTCAAACATGGAGCAGAACAAATTGCGCAAGCAGCCAACATCTGAATATCGCACTAACTGCGCCATAGCGCAACCAGGAAGGAGAAGCTGAGCAGAAATGTTGCGCTATAGCGCAACCAGGGCAGCCCAGCTGAGCAGTGCAGAGGTGCCATAGTGCAAGCAGAGCCCCCCAGAGCAATGGAACTGCACATCCAGGGAGGCAGGCTGGGGCCCACCACCAGCCATGCCACACATGGGCACAGGAACACACTGCAGAACCAACAAGACACCTGCACACCCCAAGCACAGCATCACTGGGGGTGTGACGGATGATCTACTGGCCCATGGGGACAAGCCAACAAAAGCACAGCAGGCCATGACACCCCAGCACAACCACTGGCAGGCTGAGAGTGCCACACACAGGGGTTGACAACCACAGTGCACATCAGCCTCCCGTATGCACAGCACCCTGCACTGTGACCCCAAGACACCACCCATGTGCAGTGACTGGCACTGCAGGAAACCATGCATCCCCCCCAGCACACGTCAACCCCGTGCAGCAGAGAAGCATACAAGCCAGACACACCCTGTGCACCCAGCAGTGGGTGGCAGCAGACAGCAAGACCAACAGAAAGTCACTGCCATGCCAGAGATATCTCCCCATGCACACACACACACACACACACACACACACACACACACACACACCCAGGACCATACCACCCCAGATGGCATGTACACCACTGCAACTGAGCACCCATAGCCAGCTGCAAATCAGAGACCAACACAGTATTCATATCAAAATATAAATGTATATTTAAAATTTCAAATAGTAAATAACCAAAACAATAAACAACAACTATTTACAAGGGGGGGATGGGTACAAGGTAGGGGTGTTCAAGGGGTAGGGATGAACAACTTGGAGAGGAAAGGCAGGGTGGTAGGGATGGGAGAAGTGAGAAGATATTGTGTCCCTAAGGCCCAGCCGGCTGGTCATCCTGTGCCTGGTTCCGCACTCCTGTGGCGCCTCCTCCATGAGCCATGGCGCCTGATGGACTCAAGGGTGGCCTGGTTTCAAGGGACACCTGTGTCAGGCCCCGAATGTCTCGCTGAATCCTCTGGAGAACCTCGAGGCCTAGGAAAATGGGAACACAGTCAATGGCTGTGACTGACCACAACCCTGAACACCACCCAACCTGCAAGCCATATAGCCCAATGTCCCACACCTGTGATGGCATGCACCCACCCACAGTGAACATGCACATGGCCATCACAAACAGGCAGCACCAGCTATGTGCACCACTGCACACACACACTGCCCATGTCCATCACAGCACAAACAAGGCTGTCAAGTGACATGGCAACGTGGTGCGATGCCAGTTACACAGCTATGTGCCCAGTGCATGCATGGACCACCAGTGACGCATACACAGACGTGCTGTGATACTGGACAGTGATGCATGTCACCTGTGTCGTGCATACATACATAGATACATAGACAGTGTCGGCAGATAAGGGACTATGGCCCACCAAGTCTGGCCATTTGAGCTTGTAAGTTCATTTTGTTTTCCTATAAGTCTGTTGCCCCTTACCCCTGACCTCCAGAATTCCTTTATGTCTATCCCGTGCATTCTGAAATCCCGTGATTGTTTCAGCCCCCACCACTTCCTCTGGCAGGGTGTTCCACTTGTCCACCACCCTTCTGTGAAGAAATTCTTTCTCATGTTTCCTCTGAATCGTCCTCCTCCAACTTCATCCCATGCCCTCTAGTCCTGGAACATCTTTTCACTTAAAAATAGTGTTTTCCTGCACCCTGTTCTTCCCTGTAAGATGCTTGTATGTCTCTATCATATCCCCTCTCTCCCTCCTCTCCTCCAGGGAGTACATGTTCAGTTCCTTCAACCTGTCTTCATCGGACTTGTGATGCAATCCATGCACCATCTTTGTTGCCCTCCTCTGAACCTTCTCTGCCCAGTCTATGTCCTTACATAGGTATGGTCTCCAGAACTGTACACTGTACTCCAGGCGGGCCTCACTAGTGTCTTGTATAGTGGATTTATGACCTCCCCTTTCCTGCATGGTTGTGTTGTGCAGGGCTGGTGGTCTTCCCCCCCAGCATGCAATAGCATCCATGAAATAATGATACTCACACTACTCAAGCAGCTGGGTCTGCCACTGATGCTGCTGCTGCTGCTGCTGCTGCTGCTGGGGTGCAACACCCACCGGCACCGGGGTCCTGGCATGGCCCTCCTCACCCCGTGCCTGAATCCTCACATCCCGGCCTGTGGGAGACATATGTTGAGACAAACATCAGTGTGACTCCAAAGCAGACTGCCCCCTGCCCCAGTGAGAGTGCCTTGCCACACAGCCAGACCCATGCATCTCACACCTGCACACACTGACACAGCCAACCATGGCAGAGCCATCACCTATGCACAGCCACCAAAACACACTCACACCCCTACAGAGAATACAGGTGCATAGATGGTACACCCACCTGGCCTAGGCACCACACCCCACCTGGCACGTCACCGCAGCCGATCAAGACGCATCCGCTCCCTCCGGGCGGAGGTCACCGTACCGTGCCGCACTGCTCAGCTGACCGGCACCATCCAGTGACCCCCACCAGGTCAGTGGCCACTTGCCGCCACACCTGCATCTCTGGCAATGGTGGTAGAGGGCACCTCACCATAAAGTGCCCCATAGTGGGCTCCACTAGGCCACCCAGTTGGCCAGTTCGACTGGGCTCCACTGAACTGCTCTTCTGTGAGCCATGGTACCAACTTTACAGCAGGCAATATGGCGTCCCACTGCACGTAACCCCACGTGGAGATGTTGCGCAATAGACCACCACAGGTTCCAATCGTGCTGTTCGAACAGCGCCGTCACTTCACATAGCGCTGTCACCAGACAGCGCAATAGGGCCATACACATGGCAGCCGAACAGGGCCAGGGGGCAAAGGTCGGACACAAGGTCATGGGCAATGACGCAAGGCCACGTACAGCGCCATCTGACGTATATGCATCCTGCGCGACCGACCAGCTGCGTACCAGTGCCACAGTGGACTATTGCGCAGTAGTGCCACAGCACCATATAGTGCCCAGTGCTGTAGCGCCACTGGCACAATGGTGGCCATGGCCTGAATTGCCGATCGTGCACAGCACGTCAGCAGCGTGGCAGATGCCTGAGTAAGCTATCTGGGCATGCGCAATGCAGTGTACCACACAGTCACAGATCTGCGCCATTGGCTCAGCTGACTCAACCATATTGCGCAAAGCACAAATTTGCGATATTCAGCCGACACATGCAAATCATCTGATCAGCCATTCAAAGGCACAGTGGCGTGATTTGCATGTCATTATAGTTGCTCCACTCCTAATTTGCGTGCATTGTGCTATAAATGTGTGACATTGGGCTGCGCTGGCCAGATTCGGTTACTGCAGGTGAGAGGTGAGTTGCATGCTGTGTGATGTTCTGGATAATGATCAGGGGGAAAATGTGGTAGACTGCACAGTGACAGGTGTCCACTTGGCCCCATACAGATCGCCATGACCGAGCAGAGCCAAGGTGAGGGTGAGGACGGTGGGCGTAGGAGGAGGCCCAACTTTACCCCAGCAGAGACAGAGGCCCTCTTCCAGGCCTACCTGGATGAGGAGCCAGTACTGAGTGGACGGAGGGGCACCCCTCAGTCCCGTGCGGCTGCATGGGAGGGGGTAGCTCGGGCCGTGAACCTGCACGGAAGCCAACAGCGCTCCGTGCAGGAATGCAAGAAGAAGATGGGGACAGACCACAGGAGGTTGAAGGAGAAGGTGGCAGCCTTCAGGGCGGCACGTGCTGGCACTGGCGGGGGTCTGCCAGTGGTGTTGGAGCTGACCCCAGCTGAGGAGACACTGGTTGCATCAATGCAGCAGAGCGCTATTGAGGGTGTACCAGGAGGTGGATTCCAGACAGGTGGAAGCCCATCACTGCATGGTATGACATGGTGGTGGTGTTGGGGGTTGGGGGGAAGGTTGTTCACATGCACTCACATGTACTCTCTTTCTGTTACAGATCCTGTTCGTCTTCAGGAGACGGTGGTGGTGGGTCCAGGCAGTGATGATGACCTGCTGGACATGGAGGAGGGTCCATCCACCTCTATCACCAGCCAGCAGGCACTGCAGCAGCATGCACGCTGGGCCACCAACTCTGGTGTCGGTGATTCGGGTGCGGGGGGTGCACAGCCTGTGTCTCAGCAGTTTGGCATGCAAGCATGCCAGCACACTATGACTATGGCTGTAGCACGTACCTGCACCATTGATGATGCAAGGACTGCAATGGGCAGTGATAGGTGTGTGTCCCATGACGGACACACAGCAGGCCAGCACGTGCCTCTGTGCCTTTCTGGTTCCAACTTGTGTACCAGCATGCTGGCACAGTCGCAGGCTGTGCCTGTCAGCACCGGTGGGGCAGCACCGGTGGCTGTGCAGGTGTCTGGCAGTGTTGCTAGCACAGCGGTGGAAGGAGTGGACCCTGGGGCACAGCAGTTGGCGGGGCAGCAGCAGCAGTCACCCACCAGGTCTGGGGGTACAGTGTCAAGTGGTGGCACATGTCCGCCGCCCTTTGATCCACCCATTCCTGGTCCTGGTGAACAGCGCCCACCCTCAAGGGGTGTTGTGCATCAGGACCTTCCACACCCTGGGGACAGAATGCCATTGGGGCACAGTACCCATTGGATGAGCACACCCACCTGCTGCGGGAATCAGTACAGCTGCAGAGGCGGGTTGCAATGTCCGTGGAGGCACTGTCTGTGGCTGTGGAGCGGCACAGCAGGGAGTGTGCTCTGGACCGTGCAGAGCTGGTGCGTATGCAGACGGATGTGACCACCGCCATTTGCAGGCTGACCCAGGCAGTGGTCTCTGTCGTGGACGCATTGGGCACACACTCAGGTGCCCCTGTACCGCACACCCCACACAGTTCACTCTCCATTCCCCATTCCCGGTGTCGTGCGACACCAGGCCTGTCGATGCCGGGTTCTGCTGTGGTCATCCTGAGCACCCCTTGGGCAGGTTTGTTCGGCTTGCTGCAGACCCCTGTGTGGGCAAGGTCGCGTTCGCGCAGTGGGACCCCTGGTGGTGCAACAGTGCCATCCCATGTGGCCCCTGCTCAGCCTGCCAGTGCTGTTGTGTCACGGCGGGGCCGCCCATGGATCCGCGGTGGCCATGGGACAGTGCTACATGACTGAGCTCTCTCCCAGTGCGGGCCCTGTCTGGTGCTGCCATGTGTTCAATGTGTGTCATGGTGGGCAGTGCACTGCTGGGTGCTCTGCTCACCAGGCCGACACACGGACCACCTGCACACCCTCCCAACTGCTGTCCACACGTGCGTGTGCATGATGATGCCTGCATTGTACTGTACACCAAGGTGCAAGGGTGCCCAGCATCTGACACACGTACTTGGACAGTACAGGTGGTGGGGGTAGTCGGTGGTGCTGTGTGTTAGCAATGTCGGTTCTGCTGTGCTGTGTATCTGCCCATGTACGCTCTGTGCCTGGTGTGTGTGTGTCCATATGAGTGCTCACCCCTCCCTGATGGTGTGTTTGTATGCCTGGACCCTTCCACTCCCTTGGCCGTCATGCACCCCTGGTGTGTTACCCTGTGTGCCTGTGGTTTGCGCATGGACAGTGTTGGTTGCACATGTCCCCTTGACTTACCTGTGTTCTGCATAGTGCTCCTCTGTGATGGTGTCCTGGTGCAGCTGGGCCTGCCGGATCAGTCGGGGGTCCCGCCATCCTAGGGGAGGCTGCTCATCACCATCAACACCAGCGCCACTTGCGTCCCCATCGCTGTCCCCCTCTTCAACCTGTACAGCTATCCCATAGTCTTTGGCCATGTTGTGCAGGATGCAACAGGCCAGGAATATCCCACAGGCCTTTTGGGGGCTGTACTGTAGGGCACCGCCGGAGGTGTCTAGGCATCGGAAGCGTGCCTTGAACATCCCAAACACCCGCTCTATGATGTTGCATGTGGAAACATGTGCCTCATTATAGCATTGCTGCGATGGGGTCATGGGGCGCCGGTACGGTGTGAGCAGCCAGGGATGGAGTGGGTATCCGCTGTCACCTGTGTGGAGATAGTGGAGATCAGTCTCATGTTCAGGTCCATATTGCCCATATCCCTGTGTGCCACTACCATGGCACCTGTGGCATTCCACCCTTGCCCTGAGTTTGCATTCCATACATGTGTACTCACCCACTAGATGTCCTGTGGGGATGTCCTCCTAATCGATGGCACAGTGCGGACTGATACCATATGAAGGCATCATGTGCTCCACCAGGGTGTGTGGCACAGACATTGATTATGCACCCAGTGGCATCACACACCACCTGGCAGTTGACACTGGAGAATCCCTTTCTGTTCCTATATGTAGGCCATCAGGGCCAGGTAGCGTACGAATGGCCACATGGGTGCAGTCTATGGCCCCTAGCATGCCAGGCATACGTGCTACCCTGTGGAACTCCTGCATGTTTGCTGTACGCTCTGCCACGATGCTTGGGAAATGGATGTACTCCACAGCATGTGGCAGCAGTGCGCTGAGGAATTGGGTGAGGATGCATGACGTGGCCAACTGTGTGATGCCTGTGGTGTCCTCTGTCAGTCTCTGGAAGGTGCCCGTGGTGAGCAGGCACATGCAGGCTGTCACCTTGGACTCCACCGACAGAGCTTGACTCCGTCGTGAGGGTGCCTGCATCACATCACTGCACAGCTCACAGAGCCGTCTCAGTATTGCCCTGTTCAGGTGGTACCGGCCCACGATCTCTACATCTGTGTACAGCTCAAAGCTGATGCGGGCACGGTACTGCCTGTTGGGGGCATACCGCCGACGGGCCCTTCCACGGCCACATCCCCCTGCAGCATGCATTCTCACCCCCCTCATTACAGCTTCCATGTGGAAGCTGGCACTGTCCATCTCCCTGGCTTCTGACCCCCGGCTGCTGTTGCTGTGTTACCCCGCTGTCCTCACTGCTACTTCCACTGCACCGGCACGCCCGGCTGGCCTCTACAGCCTATGGCCCACGCTTTCCCTTGCCTGCCCTAGCCTGTCTCTGTCTGTCTGTCTGTCTCTCTCTCTCTCCCCACTTGGCAGCCTTGTAGTGTTCTTCGCGCTTCCTTGAGCCTTTTATTTTGGCTCATTTCCGCTAGTCTGCCAATTTCCGGCTGTGCCGCTATTGCTGTCGCCTGAAATCTTTGAATATCGCATTGCGCTCTTTATGCATGGATCCACCCCCTTCGGTTGCGCATGCCTTCATTTTCATTGCGCTGTTGCTCAGCATGTTTTCGGTGGCGCAACTGCCTCCTTCTGAATATCGCAAAATGGCGCAATTTTGGACTTGCACATGTGCAACCCTGTTGCGCATGGCGCAACCCTATTGAATATCTGGGCCTATGTACCACCAAGTGGCAGCATGTAGTAACCTGTACAATTTTGGGTAGTACTTGAGAAAAATTCTAGGAGAACATAATGTGAGTTGTGATTAATTCTCAATTAACACAAAGTGCTTTATAAGAAGGAGTGCTAAGATCAGTTACACACTGTGCACTACCATGTGGCAGCAGGAAGCAAGCTGTCAAATTCTGGTCAGTACTTCAGGAAAAATTATAGGAGAACATAATTAATGTGTAGTGTGATTAATGCACAATTTACATAATGTGCACTACAAGTGTGTCTGGGACAGCTGTACATTGTACACTACTGTGTGGCAGCATGTAGCAACTTGTCAAATTCTGGAACGTACATGAGAAAAATCCTGAGAGGTCATAATTAATGTGAACTGTGATTACTGCACAATTAACACAAAGTGCATTACATCAAGAGTTTTTGGGGCACTTACACACTGTGCACTACCATGTGGTGGCATGTAGGAACCTCTCAAATTTTGGCCAGTACTTGAAAAACATTCTGGGTGAATATAATTAATGTGCGGTGTAATTTATGCACAGTTAACACAAAGTGTGTCATAACAAGAGTGTTTGGGGCAGTTAAACACTGTGAACTATTAGGTGGCAGAATGTAGCAACCCGTAAAATTTGGGGCAAAACTTGAGAACAATTCTGGGGGAACATAATTAATTTGAATTGTGATTATCATAAAATTAACATAGTGCATTACCACAAGCATGTTTGGGGCAATTACACACTGTGCACTACTGTGTGGCAGCATATAGCCACCTTTCATTTTGGGTAGTATTTGAGAAAACTTCAGGGAAAACAATTAATGAGTAGTGTAATTAAGATAAAGTGCATTCCACGTGTTGCACACTGTGACACATAGTGCAGTACCATGTGTCACTACTAGGGACCTTTTGTGACCTAACATATTTATTCTGGTAGTTGAGAAAAATCAGGTAAATGGCAGCAATAAAGAGAAAGGAAAGATACAGTATGAGTCAGGCATATGTGAGTGTCATTATAGAATACATAGATAGGAAATATACATTTTTGATAGAGACAGAAATATGGCACTGGTCGGTATGTGAGAAGTCAGTTGCTATGGGAGGTCTTGGTCAACTTTTATCACTCCCACATTGTATGCAGCGAATATTTGTGCCACTTTTCCCCCAAATCAGTATGCTAGAAATATGAACTGGATTATTATAGCAGCTTTTTCAATAGGTGCTTGTATTGTTAATAAATAGTACAGTCTGAGAAATGCATTTGCACTATTTGCACCAGTAGGTTCATAGGTTTTTCGAACAAAGAAGGCTAAATGTCCATAACTGTTTGCCTTACTCTTATTTGCAGTATCCTGTGATATTGCAGTTCCTACTGAAGTCATCAATTTTTTTCTTGAACTCATCCATACTTCGACTACCAATTACCTTGTAGGAAAGTGCATTCCAGAGTGTAATCATTCTCTGGTTGAACCAAGTTCTTCTCTTATTTGTGACAAATCTCACCCTTTAATTATATTGTCCTTTACTATTAAGCCTCTGCAGTTTACATGCACAGACATTGCTCTCAGCATGCCCCCCCCCCATGACATGTCAGAGCAACAACTGAAACCAAGAGCAGCAGGGGGAATATCACCTTACCCTTCAACAACCACAAAATCAGTCGCAGGGTTGCTAAAGAAAAATGAAGATCAAGAGTCAAAATAATTGACACTGACACAGACAGTGGAGAAAGTAGAAAATCTGGGAACCAAAAGGTAGAGAAACACATTTAATACAGATACATTCACTGCTGCTTACATTAAAGCTGTTGTTGAGCCCTGTCTGAACTCTGGAGGCAACCTGTGAAAAACCAATAGAAATTGGGCAGTTTCTGAAACTGCAGTAGTGACTGAGACTTGTAAGCAAGTAACCACCATTGAAGATGAGACACAAAAACTTAAAAACATGGTGCTGGAGCAAAATGAACACAAGAGATCTTGGGGTCTGGGTTGGAACTGGGCCAAAACAACATCAGGAGTATGCCCAAGAGAAAAAAAAACATGGTTACCAGAACAGAGTGAAATGGAGGAAGACAAAATTCCAGAGTATATTGTAAGACCAGTAAGCCCAGACAGGCTGGAGAACCAAAACAATATTCTCAAGAAACTGAAACATCAAAAGGAGAAGCTTGCGGAGCGTGCAACAAAGAGTATTGAAACTGAATACAGAGATTGGACACTAACAACTGCACAGATTGAGATGCGCAGAGTAGCAAAAGGTATGTTCTTTGAAATTTTCCAAATGCCAAAAAGTAGAGTAAAAAGATAAATCATCAGTGGATAAAAGACTAACACAACAGGAGAGTCTGGATTTGAAGGAAGGCTATTCCTACAGACAATAGTAACAAATAACAAGGGTGGGCAACTAGCAAAGGTTGGTGCACAGAATACCTTAACCAAGGTTTTACAAATACAAGACAGTAAAACATCTGGGTCAGACAAATCAGCTCTAACTGTAAGGGGGTGGGGGGTTGAAAGAGAAGAGGAAGAATTATCAGAACACTGAAATGGAAGAATACAATACAGGGCCAAAATCTGTGATTGATTCTGAAGCGGAACCTAACCAGCCTAACCAAAATAAGTGAGAGAGCTGTATAAAGACAGAGAAGAGGATGACCATACAATTCCAGTATGGACAAAATTAATATTAAATGAGATCAGAAGATCTTAAAAAGAAATAATGCGCATCAAGTCAGTCAAGGAAGAATTAGAAACACTAACTAAAAATACACAAATGTCTGCTACAATACAAGAAGTGATAGAACTGGGAAGCAGAGAAATGAATCTCACAGCTAGAAGATGATATGACAACAACTAAAAGAATGCATACGGACCAGGAAAAAGATTTGTTAGAGGTTAAAAACAAAATGGTGGACTATGACTCTAAAGCAAGAAGGAAAATATCAGGATCATGATTGTACCAGAACAATGCGGCCAGGAACCCCCTATAACTGAAACACTACAAAAGATTATTTTCTACATTTATGGATAGCCCACTAGAAATTAAATATATGCAGCTTGACAGAGACCACCACTCACTTCAAAAAAGACAGAAAGATGGACACCCATCCAGCGTAATAAAAAAGACTTGAAAGGTGCTGCCATCACTATGTACCACACCCTGCTAAACTCAGAGTCTATTTAAATGGACAAATACTGCTATATGACTCACCAAATAAGCTGTCTCGGACTTATGAATATGTGTGCCCTATATGTTTTTTCAGGACAATTATGTTTTCTTTGTAACTATGTTGGCCTACAGCATATGCAGTGATAAATACTGCTGTTTTTTTCAGGAGGTTGCTAATATCTGCATGGGTTTGAAACACATGTATGAGAGAAGTCAACATTAATAATTGTAGTTCACCTTTTGGGGAGTACAGTATATGATAATATAGGGCAAATATTACACAATAAAATATTAATAGCATCATTTGAATATATTAAATATGGGGGGGGGGTCGAGATGTTTCTTCCTGCATTAGCTAGAGGATATTCTGGCATTATTCATCATCATCATTATCAGTTTTATTGGAAGGCAAATTGAGAGAAGCTCTTATTTATAATTATGTCCAACATACAATAAAAAATATACAAAAGAAGTACAGTTCTATAAGCAGCACATATGTCAAGTTAACAAGCAATACAGATACAAAGCACATTAATTACTCTGTATCCTGGTTATGGATACTACTTTTTCTGTTATGGGTGTAAGGTTATGGCTATGGTTATGGTTATAATTATGATTATGGTTATGGTTATGGTTATGGTAATAGAAACATAGAAACATAGAAACATAGAAACATAGAATTTGATGGCAGACAAGGACTGCTTGGCCCACCTAGTCTGCCTATTTTCCCTACCTAACGAATAAGCTGCAGATCCTAGTTAACCAACAGCCTACTTCCTCCTACCCCCCCCCCCACTAAAATTGCCTTATGTCTGTCCCATGCATTCTTGAATTCCCCCACTGTTTTTGACTGTACGACCTCCTCAGGAAGGCTGTTCCGTGCATCCACAACCCTCTCTGTGAAGAGATACTTTCTCACATTACCTCTGAGCTGTCCCCCTCTATCTTCAAATTGTGCCCCCTTGTTCTTGCACATCTCTTTTTCTGAAAGATGCTACCCTCTTGGACTTTGTTGATTCCCTTGAGGTATTTGAAAGTTTCTATCATGTCCCCCCTCTCTCTCCTTTCCTCGAGGCTATACATCTCAAGCTCCTTTAGTCTTTCTTCATATGTCTTCTGGTGCAGACCATGTACCATTTTGGTTGCCCTCCTCTGGACAGCCTCCACCCTGTCTATGTCTTTGCGAAGATGAGGTCTCCAGAACTGTACACAGTGCTCCAAATGTGGTCTTACTAACTGTCTGTACAGAGGGCCAACAACTTCCTGTTTTCTACTGGTGATGCCTCTCCCTATGCATCCCAGTATCCCCCCCCCCAGCCCTCCTTACTGCCTTCTCACATTGTTGGCCCACCTTTAGGTCATCTGATATGACTACCCCAGGTCCCTTTCCATTTTTGTTCTTGTCAGTATCTCACCCCCCATTGTGTACTCTTCCCCAGGGTTTATGTTTCCCAGGTAAATTACTTTGCACTTCTTTGGGTTGAATCTAAGCTGCCATACATTTGACCATTCCTCCAACCTTGTCAAGTCCCTTTTCATCCTTTCCATCCCACCTTGCGTATCAACCCCATTGCAAATCTTTGTGTCATCTGCAAAGAGACATACTTTCCCTTCCAGTCCCTCTGCAATGTCACTTATAAAGACATTAAAAAGGACCAGCCCCAGTACTGAACCCTGCGGTACCCCACTAGTAACCCTCCTTTCTTCACTGTGGACTCCATTTACTATTACTCACTCTGTCCTGTAGTCTAGCTAGTGTTTTACGCAGGCTACCACCCTGGGACCCACTCCCAGGCTGGCTAATTTGTTTATTATTTCTTTTGCGTGGGACTATGTCAAATGCCTTGCTAAAGTCTAGGTAGGCCATGTCCATAGTCCCTCCCTGGTCTACTACTTTGGTCACCCAGTCAAAGATAATCAATTAGATTTGTCTGACATGACCTTCCCTCTATGAATCCATGCTGTCTTGGGACCTGTGCCCCACTGGCCTCTAGGTACTCAATAATTCTTTCCTTCAGAAGTGATTCCATCATTTTCCTACCACTGAGGTCAAACTGACAGGTCTGTAATTTTCTGCCTCTGTCTTGCTCCCACTTTTGTGAAGGGGAATCACACCCACCCTCCTCCAATCCTCAGGTACCACACCATCCTCACATGATTTATTAAAAAGGGTAGTCAGTGGTGTTACTAGTTCTTCCCTTAGTTCTTTTAGAATTCTGGGGTGAATCCCATAAGGCCCCATTGCTTTATCCACCTTCAGTTTTAAGAGCTCTTTCAGAACCCTTTCTTCTGTGAAAGGACTAATATCAACCCCCTATCCAGAGTGCTTCTATTGACTGGATTAGGTATCTCCCCCTTCTTTTCCCTTGTGAATACTGAGCAGAAGTATTTGTTCAGTATCCCTGCTTTTTCACAGTCGCTTTCTGCCCAACCACCTTCCTCTTTATTCAGCCTCAGTATCCCTGCCTTAGTCTTTCTTTGCTCCCTAATGTACCTATAAAAGGTTTTATCCCCCCTTCTTAACAGAGTTGGCTATCTTTTCCTCAGTTTTGGCCTTTGCTATTCTGACTGCCTTCCCCGCTTCCTTCTGCTTTAACTGGTACAGTTGTCTGTTCTGCTCCTTCTGTGTTTCCTTATACTTCCTGAATGCGAACTTTTTCTACCTTCCCTTCCCTGCCACTTCTTTTGAGAACCATAGTGTTTTTTTTCTTTCATTTTGATTTGTTTATTTGCTTCACACAAAGGCTTGTTGACTCTGTGATGGTGGTTTTGATGTTTACCCATTGTTGCTCCTCCCCACCTTCTTGTCTGTTTGCTAGCGGTTTTCTGAGGCACTCTCCCATTTTGACAAAATCAGCCCTCCTGAAGACCAGTACCTTCACTTTTGTGTGGCTTGACTCTACAGGTAAGTTTATCATGAACTACACTGTTTGGTGGTCGCTTGTTCCCAGATGGCTACCCACTTCAAGATCAGAGATCCTCTCTTCATCCCCATTTGAGAGTACCTGGTCTAAGATTGCTCCCTCCTGAGTGGGCTCAATAGCTAGCTGTCTGAGGCATGCCCCCTGTAGGGCATCGAGAATGGTCCTGCTCTTGGATGTGGCTGCAGCAAAGGTGCTCCAGTTAACATCTGGCATATTCAGGTCCCCTTTTAGCAATATCTCCTCTTTCTCTGCCATCCCAAGGATGCCTTCTATCATTTCCTTGTCCATTTCCTCCCTCTGAGATGGGGGTCTGTATACAACCCTGTGCAGATTGTGGAGCTATTTCCAGTCTCCAGAGTGACCCACAGTGACTCCTCTTCTCCCTGTTTACCCTTTAGTTCTGTTGCTTTGATCACTTCCCTTACATAGCGAGCTACTCCTCCTCCTCCTCTTCTTCCCTCCCTGTCCCTCCTGTAGATTGTGTACCCTGGTATGTTGACATCTCAGTCATGGTTCTCTGTGTACCATGTTTCTTTGACTGCCATGATATCCAGGCATTCCTCTTCCATCAAGGCCACCATTTCAGGGAGCTTTTTACCTAGACTACGGACATTGGTACTCATTACCCTCCATTTTTTTATGGCTTTATTTCTTTTTGCCCCATCCCTGTCCTTACTGCCTTTGTCTTTTTCTCCATTTACCCCTGCCCTTTTCCCTATCGACTACTCTATCTTGGTGTTTACCTCACTAATTACCCTGATTTTTGTAGGGGTGGCTAGGATTTCCCTTCTCCTTCTTAGTGCCTCCCCCCCTTGTCTAGTTTAAATGCTTGCCAATGAAGCATTTAAACCTATCACCTAGGATCCTGGTTCCCCTCCTGGATAGAAGCAGACCATCACACCCGTATAGGCCTGCATCCCTCCAGGTGGAGCCCAATGCACTGAGATGTTTAAGGGACTAGAAAAGGAATATGTTAGAAATTTAATAAACAACAGATCTAAGAGAAGCGACTACATAGTGGTAGAAGCCTAGGGAAAAATAAGACATTATGATGAACCTGATATACCCTCCTATAAAAACAAAAATGATACTAACTTATATGAGACAATGTAACATCTGTACTCTCAAACTACAAGAAACACACCTTGATGAGAAAAAATATTAAAGGAGTAGTCCACCCAGAATTTGCAAAAAACATATGTTATGCAGAGTGTTTTGATATGTATGTTAAGTCTTGGTGTGCCCTTCCCTCTGTCTGCTATTAGGAGTTTTTCTGAAATTAGTAGCTAGCTGTATGGTAGTTTTACGACCACTGGGGATCTCCATCACAAATAGGTTTACTGGCTTTCTTTCTCCTACGATGCACCCTGTCTCATGTGACACTGATATAGCCATGCCCTTAGGTTTAGCATGTGCACTGCTTTAAAATAAGTTCACAACAGCAGGTAACTGTCCTTATCCAGGGAGCACAAATGGCAACAATTACAGTTTAGCAGATACCTCAGAGCAAGTTAACTGGGGTTTCTGTAAGAAAACAGCTGCTAAAAAGCTCTAATTCATTATTTGTGTTTTCGGTGTGTGTCAAGTCTAGCTACTGCAGCAGTAGAAAGTGTTTTCATTTTAAAATGTTATTTCATCAAATTACACACAACAATAAAAAACACAGAAATTGCCCCAGATCATCAGTGCTATAATTAGTAAAGACTGTAGCTGTTTTCTTACAGAACACCTACTCACCTCTCAAGTATTTGCTAAACCATAAATGTAGGTACCATCATTCTACTAGAAGGAACTGGGAATTAGGGCTGATTTTGCTGTGTGACATCACTTTCATTTATTTATTTTTTTGTTTGTTTTTTTGTTACAAATGTGAAGTGTCTTTTTAATAAAGTATAAAAATATGTATGTGTGAATTATTTAGTTTGGAGAATATTATTTGAAAAAGTGTGATACACTAAATATGTAGTGCAGTGAAGAATTGTAAAATGGAATCAAATGTGTAGCTGAAATAGTCACTGTCATCCTGTTGCTTTCATGCCATACCACAGGCAGAAGAAAAGCTGATTTCAAAGTATTTTGCAGTTTCTAGGTTGCAGCTTCATACCATACACTTCATCTGTAAGAATAAATAAATAAATATGAAAATCCTGTCACAGAGCAAAATCAGCACTAACTGCTATTAGAATGCTGATACCTATATTTACAGTTTAGCAAATACTTGACATCTAACAGTGGGGTTTCTGTAAGAAAACAGCTGGGCCCAGATATTCAAAGCATAGCATGGTGCGCAAACCAATAGCATGGGAATAGCGCGGGAATAGCGCGTAGCCGCCATATTCAAAGGACAGGTTAGCGCGCGCTAACAGCATTAGCGTGGGACAAACCACTAATAATAATAGCATGCAAGGGGCAAAAGGAAGGGGGGGCCAAGAGAGACGTGCAAAGGGATATTCAAAGGCCCAGTGCCGCACTTGGACACATAGCGCAACATGTAGCTTGGTGCTAGTTACCGCCTACAAAAGGCTGGTCTTAACCCATGGCAAAACACAGAGGAGGAGGGACCACAACAGGAAGTGGGAATGTGTGCAGTGCTAGTAGCAGTGATGCTGCCATTGATGGCAGCTGTAGTGGAGGAGGAGGAGAGGGAGCAGGCACAACATGGGCCACAACGCAGGCCAAGGAGATGGTATGCTGCAAACAAGTGGTACCGGCCCAGGGATCTCCTTCGAGACCCTGCCTGATGACCACATCATTGGCCAGTACAGGATGAACAGGGGAATGTTGAGGCAGCTCTGTGAACTCCTGCATGAGCAGCTACACACAAACACCAGACACAGCCATGCCATAACAGTGGAGGAGATGGTGACAGCAGCAATGTGCTTAATTGCCACAGGGATGTTCCAACGACCATCGGGGGACACCATCAGGGTAACGCAGTCTTCCACCTCACGCCTCCTGACCCAGTTCCTAGAGGCTCTCCTGCCACATGCTGGGGAATTCATAGTATTCCCCAGCACGGCAGCAGAGTGCAGAGAAACAATGCAGCAGTTCCATCAAGTTGCGCACCTACCATCCGTACTGGGTGCTATTGACTGCACTGTACTGCACAACATTAATATTGCACTGTATTGAAATTATATTTTATTGTTGTTTGTTATGCTGTATGTATGTTTTATATGTATTTAACTGTTTTATTGTACAGCACTTTGATTTCGAAAAGCGCTTAAAAATAAACTTTTACTTACTTTACTTACTTACTTACTTACCCATGTCCCCATCCATGCACCACCTGGCGATGGCAGTGACATTTATGTAAACAGGAAGGGGTACCACTCCATCAACTGCCAGGTGCCGTGCGATGCGGCTGGGCGCATAAGCAATGTCTGTGCGCAGTACCCTGGCAGTGCCCATGATGCCTTCATCTGGCACCAGTCCCAGCTGTGCCAGGCTTTTGAGGAGGGCAGGATACCCAGTGGGCAACTAGTCGGTGAGTAGTAGCATACAAGGCATACACACAACAGCATGGATGGGGGCATGGATTGTAGGTCAGGGAAGGGGTATGGGAGGGCTACACAGAGGTGCAGGACAGCATCTGACAAACTGCAGTACAGCCCTAACAGGTACACATCTCTTGACCAGGGACAGCGCCTATCCCCTGCTACCCTGGCTGCTGACACCAGTACTCAGACCGGCCACATTGGCCAAGGAGATGTGCAACGAGGCACATGCCAGCACAAAGAACATCATAGAGAGGGTGTTTGGCATCCTGAAGATGCGATTCAGATGCCTAGACACATCAGGTGGTGTCCTACAGTATACACCTCAGAAGGTATGCCGTATATTCCTAGCCTGTTGTATGCTGCACAACATAGCAATGAACCATGGGATACAGGCACCCGAACCTGAGGGACAGTCCGACAGTGAGCCAGAGCCAGCGGTCAGGGGGATAGTGGAGCAACTTGAGAGGAGGGACCCTCGCTTGGCACGCAGGGCCATACAGCACAGGGACAACATCATCAGGACACTGTTACAGACAAGAGGGTAAGTACAGACTGCACAACAACTTGAAAGAGTACAATTAATAATCTATTTAATGTACACAAAGAAACAGAACAGTGACACCAACAATCACAACAGTAAACCAACACAGTGGATCAGACAACATGTGTGCATGTGGTGTGAGGTTGGGGGTGTGCAGGACACATGTCGGGGGGCAGACAGAAATGGTGTACTGTCAGTGGGGAAGAATGATGTGTGCTGTGAGGGTAAGGGGTGCAACTGTGGCAGTGGAAGTGTGTGTGTGCATGTCTGCACGTGCATGTGGGTGTGTCAATGTTGCAAAGGGGGGCGATGACTGTGCAGTGCTGCAGAGTGATTGTGACCATCACCGCTGCATACCACCATGCATGCGACATGCACCAGTACCATGGGACACAGACCCCGGTGTGCTCTGGGCAGAGGACAACACTGATGAGAATGGTGAATCAGGCAGGGTCGGCCTCCTGTGCCCCCGGGGATGGTGGAGACTTACAGGGTGGGTGGACGGCCATGGCGGCACTGGGTTTCTGATGGTGTGTGTGACACTGTGCAGCTGGACCCACTGGAAGCCCTGTGGCCACGGATTGCCCGCCTGTGTGCCCCTGTGCCGTCTGCACCATGACCAAGCATCCCATGCTGGCGACCCCCCATGCACACCATGCAGTATGTTCCCAATGTCGACCACAGTAGCCATCAGACCAGAAAAGCCATGGTCAATGGCACCCACCAGGTGGCCCAACCTGTCCTCCACCAGCCATTCAGCATGGGCAAAGCCCACTGAGATGGCCTCCCTCATCTGTGCCAGCTCATGTCGCAGCTCCCTCCGTATGCCATGCAGGTCCATACGGGCCTCCTGCTGGGAGGTGACAGCAGCCTGCAGGAGTGGGCAGGCTCCATGGCCATCCTGCTCCAGGGGCACAGACCCCCCCTCAGTTGCAGCTGGCACAGGTGCCTGCTGCACAGGAGAAACTGGATGCTGTTGCATGCCAGGCACGTCCTGCTGCTGGTGACTACTGGTGGTGGTCTGTGGCACTGTATGGACAGGGACTCCAATATGGGTTGGACACTGCACATCCTGCTGTGCAGCGATGTTCCCCACACTGCCCACCACCGGGTTCCCAGGGATAGCCACACCGGTGACTCTGAAGACACCACTGGCACCTGTCCCATGGCCTGCAGCAGCCCCACCCCTGCATCCCCCTTCACAGGCACGACCAGGTGTTGGGAAAACTCCCACACATCAGTGTCATCACCACTGGTCACAGTGACCAGTAGGACCTCCCCTACACCAACATCCTCCGTCTGTGCAGCATCCAGGTAGCAAGTGTATCCCAAGCCCCCTACTGAGGTGTGACCCCCCCTTCCCAGGCAGTTGCAGCCTCGTCCATGGGATTGCTACACATGCATTGTGTCTGTGTGGTCATGAATTGCACAGAGCTCAGATGTTGATGGGCGTTCTCCATCATCCTCCTCCACAACCTCTGGAACTTGGCCGTACATCCTTGGCTGCTCCTTTTGTTCCACACCCCTGGTAGACACCACTGTGGAGACAATAGGGACAGGGTCAGTCACCCGTACATGGACACTGTGCCCTAACACCACCACCACTACCACCACCACCACCACACCATGCAGACCCCAGAACACATACCCCTTCACACAAGCCCATGACCACATGCACCCACCTAACCCACAGTGACCATGCCATTGCCATGCAGCTGTTCAGCAGCCCACAGTGCACCCTGTGCAGGACACCAACAGCATGACCATGCACCCATGCCATCACAACATACAGGGTATACACATGCGACTACAGAACTGTCCTTGGCAGTGAGAGAGGTGTCCCACATCCACCACCTGGCACACCTGCGACTGCCACCATCCTCAGAGTCGATGCCACCACTGCCATGAGTGGCTCCTCCACCCGCTGCTGTTGTTCAGGTGGTCCTCCACCAGTCCTCATTTGGTCCCGGAGTCGCTGTGCCTCCTCCTCCTTTGCACGTCACAGAAGGTTGTTCCAGCACTTTCGCACAGCCTCTGTTGTCCTGCCACATCCCCCTACAGCATTGACAGCAGCAGTCACCTCCTCCCAGGCTTGGTGCACCACTACATCAGTGGCCCTGTGTGTGTGTGTGTAGCACCTGCTCCCTCTCCTTCACAGCATGCACGAGTGTGTTCAACTCCTCTTGGGAGAACTTGTGGGCACATATGCACTCTTGCCATGCTGCCAAACCTATAGGATAGTTGAAAGGGGACATGTGTCATCGGCTGTGTCAGTACTGCATTGCATTACACATAGACATCACAATGTCACCCCCTACATTGCCACAGGCCACATGGACATGTCACAGTGCATCAAGTGTATGTACGGTGCACACGGCCACATAGTCACTGTCTGTCCTGTGTCTGGACAGCGAGCCCTGTACCCACAGGTGCACTGCTGCCACCCGTGGCTGCCATGTGCTCCCATGACTGGGTCCACCCCTATGCCAACCATCTGGCACTGTACTGTGCCCTTCATGATCACTACTCTGGGTGAGTGGACAAGTGCACTAGCACGTAGACAATGTCAGGACACCATGCAAAGTCCACACGGTGCATGGGATGGCACAGCGCTGGGATCCTGTCTACTTCCTGCAGGGGGGCCACAGCCTACCACACCACACATCCAGGGAGTCATGTCAGTGAGCCACTGTTGCAGGACACACCATGGTAGTGCACTAGTACCCCTGCTTGGTGGACACAGTGTGCAGGCAGTGCCACACGGCGCAGTTCCCTGCAGGGGAACATGCACAGTGCACTGGATGGTATGATGCCCAGGCAGACATCTAGGGCTGTGCACCATCACACAGCACAGTGCTTGCCTGTGGTCCAACATGTGTCTGACCATTCACCAGAAGTTACATCTGTGTGCTTCAGTCTGTGCTGACCCTGTTCTGAGCTATTGCCATTCAGAGTGTCCTATGGCAGTCATACATACCTGCCTCTCGCTGCTCATCCCCCTGTTGCATCTCTCCACCAGTCTCTTGTTGACACTCACTTTCTTTATTATGCTGCATTACCACAACACAACACTGGTGGTGCACTGCTTGCCCTTTTATAGCCCATCCAAGCCTGTTAGTCATGCAAATCAGCGCATAATGATATGCTAATCACACAGTTTGCCCCATGCATACACAAGTACCCCCATTTGCATACCCCTGTTGAATATGGCCCCGATTAGCACTGTGCTAGCACAGCAGTGCTGTGCAAAAGCCAGCACAGGGCTATTGGAAGGGCAGCACCACGCTATCCCAATAGCGCAGCGCTATGTGCTTTAGCGTGACCTACACGCATGCTCATGAGGCCCCCATGTCCGCGCTATCACCCTGGCATAGCGTGATGTAGTGCTGCACTAGCCAACACAGCGTGGCACTATACGCATGCATGGTACACAACCTTAGGGTCATGCTGGGTGTCGTGCATGCGCAGTGTGGATACTTCCGGGTAGTGCCGCGCTACATCATGTGATAGTGCAGCACTACAGTGGTTGTTGAGAGAAAGTCCTGGGAGTGCCAACCTTGAGCAGAGACAGGTTGTGGGGTTTACCAGCTGTTAATAGACATGTCAGGACGTTCCAGATAGTGTGCAGTTGTGCACAGGGACAGGCGCTGGGGGGAGGTAGAGACTGCAAACCTTGTGCAGCTTGTCATGAAGAGGCATAGGATGCTTTTTGGGGAGGTGAGGGAGGGGGACCTCCCACGAATGCAAGTGTGGGACACAGTGGTGTGGAAACTCACTGCCCATACTGGGATACCCCGGAACGCAGAAAAGTGCTGTCACAGGTACATGGACCTGAGACGCAGGCAGAGGCAGCAGCAGCTGGAGTGCTATAAGCGCATGGTGCGTGATGGCACTGTGCCTGTGCCAGGTGAGTGGTGTTGCATGTAGCGTGTACCAACATGTCAGACTTCATATGTGTGTTTGTGTGTGTGTGCACAGGTGTGCGCAACGATGCATGGTGCTGTTGCACACTGTGAACAGGCGGAGTGGCACATTTATGCCCCATAGGGGCACGGTACATGCCGTGACCATTGCTGTGGGAGGCGGGTTGGGTCATGCTGTTTTGTAAGTCCCGGGGCATCACGGCCTGCAGACGGCACCACCATGTTGCAGGAAACATGCTCATGGTGGACTGTCGACATACACACACGGGTATGCGGATGTTCACATGGGAGATGCAATGGCCACTGACGCAGTACTGTGGCGCCGTTGATCACTGCTGTGTGTGCCTGGTGACTGCGCCATGACCACTGCCACCCTCTGTGTGGGGGTCCTCCCTGTTCACTCCATGTGTGTGCATTGTGGTTGGGGTTGCATGTGCATCTTGCTGTGCTGCACGTTGTGTATGCTTTGTCATGCTCTAACACCACATTCTCATCTGTCCACTGTAGAGTGGATTGAGCAGCCCATGGCTGGAGGAGGGAGTCAGCCCAGGCCACAGGAGCAGAGACGAGGCAGCCCGAGGGTGCCATCCCTTCCACAGTGGGTGCAGAAGAGCAGCCCTGAAAGCTGTGGCATGTTGCGTGAGTACCTGTTTCATTGCTCTGTGATCTATGCCCTTTCAATAGGCTGTGTGTCATAGCTGGGTGTTCAGCCACTGACTGGTCTGGTGGCATTTCTGCAAAGGGCAGTGGGCCAGTGTGGTGTAGCAGTGTGCTTTGCAGTACACCTGTGTTTCACACCACAGTTGGGTGCTGTCAGTCTTGCCCGGGGGGGGTGCTGTCATCTTACATTGCTGTGCAGGTGACTGGTGGTGGTGGTTGCTCAGGTGGCGAGAGTGCCGTGGGGACAACATGCTGACAGCTGACCTGCCCACCTCTGTGGTCCATCCATACCACCACCCACAGGGCGTCCACATTTGCACAGGTGGAGGTGCCTTGCTGTGCATGTGGGACAACATGCACCATGCCTTGAGGCCTTACCTCTCCCCCTTCTGTCCACCAGCTGTGGAGCACTGCCTGTCACACTGTGCTACATCCTTGCACTGTGCCGTATGCATTGTGGAGTCCTTCCATGTGTATCTTATGGCAAGGTTACTGTGTTGCAGTTTAGTTGCAGGGTACTATTATCACTGTGCTATTACATTATGTGCATCATTGCCTGCCAATGTTGACCGTGGCTGTAGAAGTAGTACTCACAGTGTGGGGGAAGGGGGTCCTGTTATGTGGGTTGGGGACACTTCCATGTACCATGTCTCAGTTGGGTGGTATGCTTTCAGTGGTATTGCCTGGTGGCATGTGAAGGCCCTTCACTGACAACCTCTGTGCCCTGGCTGACTGTTATCCCCTGGCCTGGGTCGGTCATTGGCAGGCCACTGTCATGGTTCATTGATGCTCCTGCATGCCTGTCATTGTTGTTTGTTCTGCGCTCTGCATTACTGTACATTTCCATGTGTGGGTGGGCAGCATGTCCCAATGTGTGGATGCCCTTGTGCATATAGTGGTGTGGCCCTTGCACTCAACTCTCCGGGTTTCCAGCTGTGTGTCTGCCGTGTCTCGCTGTGTGCTGTATCGGGGTGGGTGGTGTCACATGTTCCCTGGTGCTGTCAGGATCGCTGTCATCATCCGTGTTGGGTTTTGTGTTGGTGCCTGTGTTGCCCTATGCTGCTTTGTGGGAACCTTCCATGTTGTTCTACCACTGTGGAACTCAATGCGGCCAAGAATTACCCATTGGGACATGCTGTCCATCTCTGTATGGCCAACTTTGGCTGCTGGTTGCATCTTGTCTGGTGTACCGTCCTCATGGTCTCACCCTTCCTCTTGTAGGTTGACTCCAGGCATCGCTGTGGGCGACGAGGCCTGAAGAATGAGTGGGCACAAAGGACCTGCTGTGCCACATTGTTAGGCAGCAGAGGACATTAATAGAACAGCAGGCCACCATTATCACAGAGACTCTGAGGGTGGCTAATATTCTGGACGCTTATCTCCCTGATCCAGTGGGCAACTAGTTATGCCCTGTTGTCTTGAAGTCTTCCCTCACCACACCCCCTCACTGGACTTATTTATCCCTTCCTTGCCTATTGTCATCTGTCCCTGTGTGCATCCTCCTCCCCTTTGCACCCTTGTCTTGTGTCTTCCTTTCCCTCCATTTGTTGTCATCCTTATGTTTTCCTTTGTGAGCCTTTTTAAGCCGATGGTACTTGCCTTTTGTTTTCATGTAGTGAACATTTGGGGTTGTGTGTTGGGGGGGAGGTTGCTTGGTTGGTATGTTCTTCTTCTGTTTCTGTGTTGTGGGGAGGGTTGTACAGTGGTGGGTGGGGCATTTTGTAATCTGGGGTTTGTTCTTTGGTTTGTTCTGTGTTTTATTCGCTGTTGTGTTTCCATTTCCTTTACTTTTCATTATTGTTAATTACAGTGGTTTATGATATTTAACTGTATCCTGTGTCATTCTTGGGTGCTGGGGTTCCACATGCTTTGTACAGTTTCTGGTGTTCTCCACATGGGTCTGGGTTGTTGCTGGACACTCCCGTGCATGTGTGGCATCCTCCTGGATGAGCACTGTGGTGTGCTCCTGATACCTCATTCTGGCATGTGTTCCCTTGCATGTGTCCCAGGGTCAGGCTGTCTCTGCACCGTGTTCCATTGTCTGTTTGCACTGCCTGCCTGGGGCTATATTCAGTGCTGTCTTGTGTGCTTTATTCAGTGCTGTCTTATTCCTGGGCTGTTTTTGCCCTGCACTCCTGGCCCTGTTTGTCCGGCTTCCTTTGCTTGCTATATTCAGCTGGTTTTGCCCTGGGCTATTCCTTTTGAATATGGCTGGCATTTTGCTCCAGGATAAGTTTGCATGCCGGGCAGTGCTAATCTCTGCTAGGGGCTAACCTTTGAATATATGGCCCCTAGAGTCTTTATTAATTATAGGTAGCATTGATGATCTGGGCAGTTTCTGTGTTTTTATGGTTGTGTATAGTTTGATAAAATTAAAAGCTTTACAATTAAAACATTCCTGCTAGCTAGACCTGATGCACATAGAAAACAAAAATAGTGAATTAGAGCTATTTAGTAGCTGTTGTCTTACAGAAACCCCAGTTAGCTTGCTCTCAGGCATCTGCTAAACTAACTGTTGCCATTTGTGCTCTCTGGATAAGAACAGTTACCTGCTGTTGTGAACTGATTGTAACCTGATTTTAAAGCAGTGCACACGCTAAATCTAAGGGCATGGCAACATCAGTATCACATGAGACAGGGTGCATCATAAGAGAAAGAAAGCCAATAAACCTATTTGTGATGAAGATCCCCAGGAATCGTAAAATTACCATACAGCTAGCAGGCTAATTTAGCAAAAACTCCTAAAAGCAGATAGAGGGAAGGACACACTAGGACATAACATACATATCAAAACACTCTTGCAAAAACATGTTATGCAATTCTGGGTGGACTTTTCCTTTAAGTTAAAAACAAACTGGGTGAAGGAGGTGTATTCTTCAACAGGTACAACTAAAAGTATAGATGCAGCCATACTAAAAAAAGCACTAGTTGTTTTATTTATTTCACAATATAAAGACTAGGAGGGCATGATAATAATGACTGTGTCATTTTTTGAGAAAGGATTATATTCTTTTCTTATTGTATGCCCCATTATGGCACATCAGGAATTTGTAGATGCTATAACTCAGAGGATAATACAGTTGGGAAAATGAATAGTAATTGAAGGGAATGTCTTGAATGTTTGTTGATCCTGCAATAGATAAGTCATCCAAATCAAACATCAATGATGCCAGCCTGGTGGCTCTGAGGGCAGAGGCGCTGGATGTTTTACCACGCGCTACGCTGGTGACCCATATTGTGTCATTTTTTGAGAAAGGATTATATTCTTTTCTTATTGTACGCCCCATTACAGCACATCAGGAATTTGTAGATGCTATAACTCAGAGAATAATACAGTTGGGAAAAGGAATAGTAATTGAAGGGAATGTCTTGAATGTTTGTCAATCCTGCGATAGATAAGTCATCCAAATCAAACATTAATGATGCCAGCCTGGTGGCTCTGAGGGCTGAGGTGCTGGATGCCTTACCTTGTGTTACACCGGTGACCCATGTTTGGGAATGAGCATGGGCCACCAGAGGTTGGCAGGGTTGGAGAAGGATTGAGCATCCACAGGACTGCTCTCCTTCTCTGGAGAGGGGGGCCTCAGTGGTTGGCACTTGTCTGGCCCCTAGTGGAGACTAGGGGGTAGTGTGCTGATGCTGCAAAAAGAGGTGCGAGAGGGGGCAGACACCGGGAGGAGCAGTTGCGGACGATTGCGCATCCTTCCACTGGTATCATTACACACCCCTCCCCACAGGGGAGAGCCACAAGAAATCTCTCAGCAGCATGAAGGCTGTCCTGACTACACCACCATGGTCACGCACAAGTTAGCTCCCTCCTGGGTCCACCCTCCAAGTCTCTGCAGTGGTGGAGTAAGTACCTGCTGCGATGCAGCTGGAAGGGATCTGATGGGGAGGCTTGAGCTCTGTCCACAACTGAGGTGGCAGCCTTGAAGGTTCTCTGGATGGGGGAACCAAAGGCACAATCTCCCCCAGCTGAGGATGTAAAATAAATACAGTAAAAGAAAAAAAATTAATGATAAAATGATCTCTAGATTATATAACTTTCCACACAATAATCAACTACTATAACAAATGCGTAGCATCTAATTCATCCCCAAATTAGTCAATATACATTTTTCCCCTGCCCTACAGGAACTTCTTCAAGAAAAAGAGGCCTGTCACAAAAGAGCAGGCCAGATTGACCTGGGACCCAGCCAGGAAGAAATACATAGGTAAGGGGGGAAGGAGAGTAGAAAGTTGGAGGGGTTATGACCTCATAGGCAGGGTCATATGACCAACCCTGAGGCTCGCTGGTCATTGGCTAAGGGGAGGGGCCGGTAGGGGTCCTGATCTGGGGTCCTTATGGGCTACTTAAAGGCATGCAACCCATAGTAAGCCCTCTTTCTTGCTGTAGAATTTAACTCTCCTTGGAGCTACAGCACATCGCTTGGCATATAAGGTAAGGCACTGTGGCTTGAGGGCATAGGCTCATGGGAAGCTCCCAGGCTGGGGTGTGTGTGTGCTTAAAAAGGTTAAGGATTGGTTGAAATGTTTTCATAGCAGTGAATATGATATGACCTGTGGATCCCTACACAGTCCTGTGACTAGACTGAGATAGTCATGGAAGGCAAGTGGTTAAGTGGTTATGGTTCATTGTATGCCTGCTGGAATTGCAATGCTGTTTGGTAGAGAAAACGTTTTGCTTCCTGCACAGCAGCAGGATTTGTAGGACCTGGAAGTGTGATCAGGCAGTGGTGTGCTCAAGTCTGGGGGCTGGAGGCCTGGGGGCAAGGGAGTGGGGTGGCTGGCATGGTGGCCATAGGAAGCAGGCCACTGCTGAGCCCAGGCCCACAGGTGGAGGTATTGGCAATTTCAGTTTAGAGCATTGGGTCCACCGCGGTTTAAAAAAAAAAAGCAAAGTGAGTTTCGAGCAGGTTCTTGTCACAAGGGCAAAGTCGTTCAGTTCTGGAAGCATGGAGGCTTCAACGGTGCACTGGGGTGAGGGTGTGGTGGCTGGAGCGTGACTGTACTGGTCACACTGCAACAGCGGGCCAGCATGCCTAGGGCATGCAGAGTGGAAGTGGTAGAATGCCAGAATGAGGGGGAAGGTGGTAGGGCACTCGGAATACCATGGATTGGTGTTTGTTGAATGCTGCAGTGGTGCTGGGTCAGCTAGGCCCACCTGCGGAACAGGCAAAACATGGAGGACTGGTTGCTGGGTTGGGGGTTGGATAGTACAAGGCCTCGAATGGCACCAGCTGGCAGAGACAAGGATGGACCAGGAAGCCTAGAAGCAGACTCGGGGCTTGTGTAGGCCCAAGGTGTAGCACAGCACCAGTCAGTGGAGTGGCCTGGAGGGACCAGGAGGCCTAAGGGCAGACTGGGGATTTTACATGGTGGGCAGGACTGACCACATGGTGTGGTGCTATCTTGGCCAAGGGACAATTAGGCCATGAGGCTGAGAAGCAGAAAACCGGGGCTTCCTGAGGCCAGTGTGTGGTAGTGGCACCAGGTGGGGACATGGTGCTTTGGGCCAAGAGGCCTAGGAAAAATGTTTTGTTTTGCTACGCTGCCCAGCCGCATGTTGGGGACGTCATCATGGGGGGGACAGTGAGGTCATGGACCAGGAGGCCCGAGGAGGAATTGGGACTGCAGCAGCATAACTGGTGATGGGAGAGACCGCTTAAGGGCCTGCAAACAAAATGGCCTGAGACAGGGACCCCTAGTTAAACAAAGGATCAGGGTTTGTGACCTCACAGCAGGCCAGTCAGACAGGAAGCCAGGCTGATGGGGGGGGGACTGTGAAGACCAGAACATGTGGGAGGCCACCAAGATGGTCTGGGGATGGAACAAGGGGGTGAAGGGGGCTACAGGGTGGAGACGCTCCAGCACTGTGGGCTGCGGAAAGGGACATGAGAGATCATACAGTCAAAAACTGAGGGAATTCAAGAATGCATGGGACAGACATAAGGTAATTCTAGTGGGGGGTAGGAGGAAGTAGGCTGTTGGTTAGCTAGGATCTGCAGCTTATCCATTAGGTAGGGAAATGGGCAGACTAGGTGGGCCAAGCAGTCCTTATCTGCCATCAAATTCTATGTTTCTATGTGTACCATTAAAAATACTTTATATGAGAATGGTGATAAATCAGGAAAATGTATATGTCATATGCTGAAAACATATGATTATGAATGTAATTGTTATGCTAAATATGACAGGTAACTTTGTAACAGAAGATAAACAAACAGGCCAAATATGTATGAGTTTATTGTAAAACCATATATCAAAAAGATTACCCTAAACAAACACACAAAAAGGACAACAAAGGAATACATTGCAAATACATAGATTCCATTTTTTTAATATTACTCGGTGGTGGCTTTCTGCTGCTCACCTGAAGCCCCAGTCTCTAGTGCTCACCGATCATGGATCACCAATTCAACCTTGCCTGGCCACTCGATCACCCAGCTCTGAGCCCCAAGGGGTGGGACCGCCAACTCCTCCGGCATCTATCTACAATGTAATGGAGTGACTGGACAGGCAGATGAAGAATGAGAGCACCAGGACGGATGGCCCAACATTGGGCATGGGGTCCCACCACTGAACCGCACCATCGCCTACTGGCATGGTAAGGGTTTTCTTCCATTGGTTGCGGAGCACATCAGCACAGCAGCACCGTAGACATCTGCCACACTTCTTCCCTTAGCTGCTCTGTGCTAGTAGTACCCTCTGGTCTCCACTGGGGGTCTCTACTGTGCCAGAGACACCCATGATCCTTCCCCGAGGAGAGCAGTCCCTTGGGTGCTTGCACCTCTCCTTCCACTGCCGACCCCCAGCACCTGAGCTCATTCCCGAACTCAAGTCACTGGCATGGAGTGAGGTGTGGCATCCAGCGCCTCAACCCCCTGTGCCACTGGGCTGGCCTGGAGGTTGCTAAGTGAAGAAAACAAAATCATGGTGAGCTAGAATTGGGGGTGGCATTTTAAAAGATAATACTACTTACCGTTGTAACAGACATTTACCCCATTTTCATCAGCTTTTAATTAATTAATTGATTTATATATTCATTTAAGTCTTTGATTACTGGGTAGGTGCACTGATACAGGGTACCATTTTCAGGCACAACCCAGGCCAACAGTATGGCACAATAAAATACATACCACAAAACAAACTATTCAGCAGGTAAATAGAACAGTATAACAGTATAAAAAGAATAGTTTACAAAGTGTTGAGGAAATTAACATAATACACTACATATTACAAAGAATTGGGGGAAAAAGTGATGGTATACAGTGTACTGTACAATTATATTTTTGAGGAAAAATTCAAAGACCAAATCATTGCAGCCACAGTCAAAGGTAACAGGCAATAACAACCGGACTTGCAAAAAAGAGGGTATTCTCAGAGTGCCATCCATTACCAAGGAGACTTTAGGGTCTTCCATAGGGGGAACTGATGATGCACACAGGCTTCTAGGAGTAGCTCTAGCCTTCAGGAACGATGCATAAGGTGAAACACCACCATCTCTAAGGGTGTTGTCAATAATACAGCCCCGTGCATATTCAAAATATCCAGACAGAGGGTGCCAGCATAGTGCCTGGTAAAGGCTACAATGTTGTGTAGAGTTGAGTGGTAGAAGTACAAATCAACATATGTCATTGTAGACAGAGTTTAGACGCATGTGTAGGGTCAAAGATACTGTGGAATATATGGGGGAGCAGTAGACAATAATAGGTAGCAGATTGCCTTGGGCAATATCTAAGTGGGCCTCTTTGGTCAGGAAATTTTTGAGCTGATATGTAGCCCCAAGTTTTTGGTTAAGCCCATGTACAAAGGAGTTTATGTGCACTGTGTAGGATAGGGAGGGGTCAAGGGTTATGCCCAGGTACTTACAATTGGGAACATTTTCAAGTGCTGGCCTATCAAGTGTAAGCACTGAGAGGGAGAGTCAAACTTGACGATGCCAGCTAGGTAAGGTTTGGACCCAGAAAGCATCACCTTAGTTTTTTAGCAATGACCAATAGCCTATGCGACAGGAACCAGTTGTATGCTGAGCCATAGTTATGGAAGAGGATAGAGGATATTTTTACCAGTGACTTGTCACTATAAAAGAGTACAAGATCATCGGCGTACAGATGGGCTTCACAGGAGAGGGAGGCAGTCAGAGGGGAGGGAAGGAGTTTATAAAGACGGAGAACTGCAGTGGGCCTAGGACTGAGCCCTGAGGATCACCCGGAGAAACAGGGAGGGCAGGGAAGATAGCGGGGCCAGTACATACAGACAGGGATCGTCCACAGAGATAGTTCTTAAATCACAGGGAGGTCTCTGGAGAGCAGCTAAGGTGGTGTAGAGTGGACTGTAATAGTAGGTGGTTGACCAGATCAAAAGCTTTGGTCAGGTCCACAAACACAGCACCCATCACTTTCCCCATGTCCACGTTTCTGTGGGCATGATCAGTAAACTGGGCCAGTGCCGATGTGGTGCTATGGGAGTTGTGGAAACCAAGTTGTTTTCTGCACAACAGGTTATATTTCTCAAAGTGTTCAGAGAACTGGTATTGCACAATCTTAGCCAAAATTTTGCTCAGGTGGGAAAGCAGAGAGATTAGCCTGTAATTATCCAAGGATAGGGGATCATCTGCTTTGTGAATTGGCACCACCCTGGCAAACTTCCAGGAGTCTGGCAAGGTAGAGGTGGTCAGAGCTAGATTAAATATATAGGTGAGGGTTTGGAGATGGCAGGGGAAATTAGCTTACACTTTGAAAGGAAGAGACCATCACTGCCTGGGCTGCCTCGGGTTGGGAGTCTCTTAAGGAGTTTCACTTTCTCTTCAGTGGAGATGGCTCTAAAGTAGAAATGGGGGGGGGTGCCGGTGGGAGAGGGAGAGGAGGACATAACACAAGGACCCAGCACAGGTCCTTTAGGTGGCTGGGTAGGTAGCTTATTTACGTGTGTAGTAAGATCATAAACTTTTTGTTGAAGGCCAGTGTGCCAAAAAACTACCTCTTTGATTTTTCCGACAACAGGATGCCCACTCCCAGTGCCAGATGTGCTGTCCCACCATGCCCCTATTTTCTCAGCTGACCTCGGGGTACTCACATTTCTTGGGATGGCATTGATCCCCACCCAGTACTCTGGCACACTGGGAATCCACCCCGGTGTGTTGAAATCTGTTTTATTAGTATTTCACCTGTGAAAAAAAAAACAATCCTGCATGGTCTTTTTTTTTTTAACCTGAAAAAAAAGAAAACTGTCCCTCGTTGTTTCTGCCGGCCACCCTTCCCCATCCCACACCCTCCCTCTGTGCACCACACTTCCCCACACCCTCCTCACCCATACTTACCACCGGAGGTCAGAAGCAACGAACTTCTGTGGGCCGGGAACACGTCTGCACTCTTCAAAGACCAACTGGGAACTGAAGAAATGACAGGAAGCCCTATAATGGTAGTCAATGAGGTGGTTTCAACTTAGGTTGATATACCAGCCAATTTCTGGAGTTTTGGTCCCAAATTTTCAACATGGGCTCTTGGGGACCCACCTTATGAACACTGTCACTGTCACTTTGTTTCTTGGTCCTAAAAGGTGATTTTCCAGTCGCTGCCCAGAATCACCTTTCAGGACCAATTAATAAAATGACAGTGCCACTGTTCATGAGGCAGAGTCCCAAAAAGCCCTTGCTGCAAATTTGGCTGTAACCCAAAATTACTGCATTATTTAGCCACACAGTAGTTTTATGCACACTTGCAACTTCAACAATTTTTTATATTTTTCATTCCAAATTTCCAACATTGCCATTTTTTCACACCCCCTGTGAACAGTACAGTTGTCATTTTTTGCATCCTTCCTGTGTTTTTGCACTGGTGGTGCAGAATGGCATGGTTGCTGTGTGAAATCAACTTTCAGGACAGAGTAATGAAATCCCAGTGCCACTGTTCATGAGGGAAGGTCCCAAAAAGGCCACGTTGAAGATTTAGTGAAAACATTCCCAAAAATGACTGCGTGGTGAGCGTGTGCTGTACAGTTTCTATGCACACTCATAACTTCACCACTTTTTCATATTTTCTCTCCAGATTTTCAACATTGCCATTTCTTCACACCTCCTCAAGAACAGTATAGATATCTTTTTTTGCATCCTTCCTGAAATGTGTTTTCACACCTGTGGCACCGAATGGCACACCCCTAAGTTAGGGGTACAATAAAATGGGGACTCTCTCCCCGACATAGGATTTTCCTTCTTCCTTGTTCCCCTACCTTCCAGTCCCTTACCTGTAGTCTGATAGACCCCCCCTTCCCTCTCTCTTTATTCAATTTCATGCCATTCAGTGATGAGAAAGAGGGCAGTACGCAAGACATCCTCCCTCCAAAGTCATGGTGCCTGATCCTCGGGACTGCCTAGTGGGACCTCTCCTGCACTACAAAAGAGCTGGGGAGGGACTACAATGAGGAGTCAGTGCCTGATTGTGGAGGGTTAAGGATGCTGGGAGCATGGACAATAGAAAGTTACCTGGGGAATAAATAAAAACCTTGTATTGTTGGTGAGAAATGACGCTACTCAGCCGCATGTAAATAAGCCTGCGCTTGGACCTGTAGCCCTGCCCCACCCGGTACAATACTAATTCATGTACCACTAGTGAACTTTGGCATTGACAAATGCTTGTTTAACTTAGCTACCATCAAAAAAGGCCCTTTAGTTGTCCTTCATGGAACAAGAAATTGTGGAAATCTTATTAAATGGACAAATAAGTTTGAGAAATTTGATTGGTTGTTAGAAGTGCATTAGCAGTGTTTAATGAATGGCTAGAAACTAGTCCTGTCAACAAGGATGCAGTACATGCCCCAAATCCTTGTGCCATTAGAACTTTCAGAAATGAAACAGATGCCATTTTTTCCCTCTAGGAGCCACTGACAGTTGAAAAGTAAACCTGAACAGTTCATCTTTAAAAAAAAATGCTTCTACATATAAATCTTTTTATATTTTTCATACACAAATAGTGCCATTTGTTTTAATTTCAGCTATAGTTCCTCTATCTTTCAGCATTATTCCTGCCTGCTTGGCCACCTGTTTATATAGCTGGAAGCCATGTTTAACCGATAACCCCCACGCAGCCATCTGATTAAATCTGCTGCTGCTCAACTGGGCTTACTCCCCATTCGCACCTCCCAGAAACCAGACTCAGTTAAATGAGTCTGTAGAAACACTGACAAAGATAAAAAAAGAAGAAAAAAAAAAGAAATAGAAACAAAGAAGTTGACAGCAGATAAGTACCATATGGCCAAGCTAGTCTGTCCATTTCCCCTACTTAATATAATACTGCAGACCCTAGTTGATCTGGGCTTACCCTCTCATGCTCTACTGTGAGGGTATTCTTATGTCTATTCCATGCTTTCTTGAATTCCCCTACCACTTTTGCCCCTCCACCTCTGCAGGAAGGTTATTCCAAGCATCCACCACTCTTTCAGTGAAAAAATACTTCCTCACATTGCCCTGGGGCCTATCCCCCTCTAGCCTCATATCATACCCCCTTGTTGTAGTAAAGCTCTTTTTCTGAATGATGCTACCCTCCTGTACTTTGTTTATACCCCTGAGGTATTTGAATGTCTCGATCATATCTCCTCTCCTCTCCTCTCCTCCAGGGAATACATATTGAGGTCCTCTAGTCTTTCTTCATATGATTTCTGGTGCAGTCCTTGCACCATTGTTGTTGTCCTTCTCTGAACTGTCTCCATTGTGTCTATGCCCTCCTGGAGATACGGCCTTTAGCACTGGACCCTGTACTTCAGATGGGGTCTCACCAGTGATCTGTACAATGGCATAACCACTTCCTTTTTCCTGCTGGTGATACCTCTCTCTATGCACCCCAGCATCCCACTAACTCTCTTCACAGCCTTCTCACATTGTTTGCTTACCTTCATGTCATCTGGTATGATTTTCCCAGGTCCCTTTCTTGATTGGTGACTATCAGTAATCCCCCCCCCCATCGTGTTCTGATCCCTTGGATTTATGTGCCCCAAATGCTTGCTTTTGCATTTCTTTGCATTTGAATCTCAGCTATCACAGTCTTGACCATTCCTCAAGCATGCTTAGGTCCTTTCTCATTTTTTCCACCACCACTGGAGTGTTGACCCTGTTGCAGATCTTAGTGTCATCTGCAAAGAGTCAAACATTCCCTTCTAGCTACTTTGAAATGTTGCTTCTGAAGATATTTAAGAGGACTGGCCCCAGCACTGATCCCTGTGGCACCCTGCTGGTCACCCCCTATCCTCGAATTGAATACCTTTAACTACCACCCTCTGTGTCCTGTAACTCAACCAGTTTCTTAAGCAGTTTAGCACCTGTGGGCACACTCCCAGGCTGCCCAACCTTTTTGTTAACCTCCTATGTGGAATGATGTGAAGGCCTTGCTGAAATCTAGGTAGGCCACATCCACCACCTCTCCCTGATCTACATCCCTGGTCAACCAGTCATAGAAATCTATCAGATTTATTTCATAAGACCTTCCCACTGTGAATCTATTCTGCCTCAGATCCTGTGCTCCACTGGTTTCAAAAAAGTTCACAATCTTTTCCTTTAGCAGTGACTCCATTAATTTCCCCACCACTGATGTCAGGTTGACTGGCCGGTAATTGCCAGCCTCCTCCCATTCCCCATTCATGTGGATAGGGACTATATTTTCCCTCTTCCAGTCTCCTGGAACCACCCCAGTCTTTTTTCATTTGTTGAATAGGGCTGTTAGTGGTGCTGCCAGCACTTCTGTAAGTTCCTTTAATATTGTGGGATGCATCCCATCTGGCCCCATAGCCTTGTCCCATTTCAGTTTCCTGAGTTCCTTTAAGACTCGTTCCTCCATACAGTAATTGGACTGGCATCCACTTCTTTCCCATTGGTGCTCCAGTGGTACGGGGTCATAATGTCACAAGACATTATGCTGCATGGCTAAATCATGCTGCCAATACAGTGTGATTTGTGCCATGCGGCATTACTCTTTTTTTTTGTAGGGGGCTCTGCCCCAACACCATCCATTGCAGGGGGCTCTGCCCCCTGGACCCCCCTACTAAAGATTCTTAACTCTGGGGGTCCAACTCAGAGAGCACACAAAGACTGAAAAAAAATAAAATATCTGGGACCAGGAATCAAACCCGGTCCCAGACACAGTGCCTGGGTTCCTGCTGCTGCGGCTCTGTCCAGTGAGCCACAGCAGCTGCTCAGTAAAATCCACTCCCAGCAGAGGTCTTATCCTCTGCCTGGGAGTGTGTGTGAAAGGTGCAATACCACTTACAGCAGTATACGCAATATTGTACCATTCACTGTCCTAGACAGCGCTATTACTGGTTAGCTACAATGTCGTACGCTATTAAGCGTACAACATTATGACCTGGTAGGTGCTCCAACCACCCAAAAGTGGTCTTTCTCCATCCCCTTCTACTGCAAATACCAAACAAAAATATTTGTTCAGGATTGTTGCTTTTTCTAGGTCCCCTTCAGCCTCCCCACACCTCTATGGCATCCCAGTCTTTTCCTTTCACTGATGTACCTTAAAAAGGTATTGTCTCCTTCTTTAATTGCCTGGGCTATTTTTCCTCTGTGCCTTTGCTCTCCTGACTGCTTTCCCCACTTCCAGCTGCTTTTCAAGATACAGTTCCCTACCCTTTGCCCTCTGTGGTTCCTTGCACCTTCTAGAGGCTAGCTTTTCCCCCCTTACCTTCCCTGGCCATGTCTTTTGAGAACCATAGTGTTTTTTTCCTTCTCTTTGTTTTGCTTATTTGAATAACAGAAAGGCTTGTTGCCTCTGCTATGGCACCCTTTAAGATAGCCCATTGTTTCTCTACATTCCCCTTTCTTCCTCCCCTTCCTGTGCTTTCTTTAGACCTTCCCCTATTTTTACAGAGTCAGCCAGTCTGAAATCCAGGACCCTTGCTTTCATGTGGTTTGACTCCTCCACTGTTCTCACATTGAACCATACCATACAGTGATCACTGGACTCCAGGTGGCTTCCAACCATTATATCTGTGATTCTGTCCCCATTGGTGAGTACCAGGTCCAATACTGCTCCTTCTCAGGTGGGTTCCTGCACAAGCTGCTTAAGGCATGCCTCCTGTAGGATATCCAGGAAGGATGCCTCTGTTCCTGGATGTGGCTGCAGTTTGGATGCTCCAATCCATATCAGACAAATTGCAGTCTCCCACCAGCAGCACTTCACCTTTGGATGTCATTTTGTGGATGGCACCACTAGTATTCCGTCCATCTCATCCCCTTGTGCTGGAGGTCTGTAGATCATGCCATTTCCTGTCTCCAGGGTGACCCACAGTGCTTCCGGTCCCTCCTGCATTCCCTGAGCTTCAGTTGCTTTATTTCCCTCTCTGACATAGATAGCTACTCCTGACCCTTCTTTCTCAACCTGTCTTTTCTAAATGGAGTGTAACCTGGTATGGCTATATCCCATTCATTGTTCCCTGTGTACCATGTCTCAGTGACTCTGCCAATGTCCAAGTCCACCTCTGCCATCAATGCTGCTAGGTCTGGTAGCTTGTTTCCCAGGCTGTGGGCATTCATGTACATGGCCCTACAAGTTTTGCATCCATCCCTTCTAGTAGAACCTCTCTTATCCCCCCCGTCTTCCCTCTCTTCCCCTCCTGTTCTTATGCCCTTTTTTTCCTTTCTCTGCCATTCCTCCTATCTCTTTTTTAGGTTTCTGTGATGATTTCCCAACCCTAGGGCCCTCCCTACTGACTTCTTCATCCTGTGAGAGGGGGAAGTTAGATTCCTCCTGCCTACTTTCACCTCCTCCACTGGCTAGTTTAAATGCCTGCCAAGGAAGCACTTAAACCTCTCACTGAGGATCTTGGTCCCCCCTGGATATATGCAGGCCATTCCAGTTGAATAGGCCTGCATCTGTTTAGGTGGGACCCAGTCCCTAATGAAGCCAAATCCCTCTGCTCTGCACCAGTCTTTCAACCATGCATTGAATCTCATGGTGGAACACGCCCTGTCCCCCCCTTTATTTCAGACCTGTACCACCTCCAAAAAGGTTACAGTGGGTGCCACTTGTCTAAGACCTCTCCCCAGCTCCCTGAAGTCTTCCTGCACTACACTACCCTCATCAATGGCCAGATCATTTGTCCCATGGTGGGTAATGATGTCTAGCTCTTCCTCCCATCCTGCTGCACCAGCGATCTCCTGAATGCGCTTTCCACCTCTGTAGGCCATAGCGCCAAGTAAGCACCTCATCTCCCTCTCTTCCACTCCACCCCCCCATGTCTATTTCACTAACAATAGAATCCCCCACTAGTAGTTGCTTCCTCCATCTGTGGGGTTCTCTGCCTCCCCCCCGGGGTCTGCACCATGGAGGGCCCCCACATCCTCCTTGGTCTCTACCATGGGTGCTTCCCTGATACAGTCTCACCCTGCCAATGCAGCATAGGAGTTGTAGTGTGGAACCATAGGAGTGATATGCCTCTTCCCCCCACCCTCACCCTTTCTGAACCCACTGTAGTCCAGCAACTCCTTCTCCTCCACCTAGACAATCTTTTAGTCAGCGGGGGTGCACTAAGGGGTACCTGGATAGAGGAGGAGGTCCCCTGAATCCTCTCCAACTCAGCCTGGAGATGAGAAACCTCCACCCTCAGCCCATCGAGGTGCCTGCAGATGGGACAGCAGCCCAGCTTCCAAAACACCTGCCAGGAGACTGCCACCCCAAAGCCACTACACAGCACTACTCCCATCAAGTCTTATTTGTGGCCTCACTCCTTTCCTTTGTGTGCTTTATTTCTCCTATTCACCCTCTTTTTTTAACCCTCCCTGCTTTCTTACTGCCTTGGTGGCTCTACAGTTCCAGCCCTTCCTTTTCTGGGACAGGAAGCTCCTGTATTTCCCTGGTACTGTGACTATATACAGTATTTAGGGTAGACCTGTGAGGGCAGGAGGATGGCAGGTGGGAGGATAGTTTGAGTCTGCCAGTTCCTCGTTGCTCACCAGGTCACAGTCTTAAGGTACCACTACTTCCCAGGGACACTGTCCATGATCCAACTTGCCAAAATCAAAAACAAAGAACAATCAGTGGAGTCCTCTGACTAGGAAGAGCTCTATTCTATGGACTGTCATCCAGTCCGCTCAGTGGGGATTTTAAGCACCTGAGCCCTATTCATATGCAAATCCCCTGCCTTTAATTTTGATGCATTTTTCTGGAGCCTGCTGATTAGCCTTTGCTTCCCAGTGTCCTCGCTGACTAAATGCTGCTTGTCCCCTGAGTCCTGCTTGTCTCCTATGTGTCCCAGTGTGCTACTCCTGCAGCCTGTGTCTATTTGTGTTGTGCCCCTTTTCTTCTTTTTCTGGTACTATCCAGCTGCCCTAGTCTCCCCAAGTCTGCTGGTCCCTTGCTGATCAATGGATCCTGGTCTTAAGGTACCACTGCTACCTGGGGAGGGGTCTCTGCCTGTGCTCTATCTTGCCGAAATTAAAAATAAAGCACAATCAGTGGCTTAATCTGAAGAGGAAAAGCGCCATTACCTAAAGTGACTCTGTCCATATGTGTGTGTGTGTGTGTGTGTGTGTATGGTGGGGGATGTGGGGTGGTAACCATGACAACCATGAGGCAGCTTGCATCTCTGCTTCTGCATGCCAAATAACTACCCTACACCCAAATCTACTGCCAACAGGGGGAGCACACGCTGTAGAGTAACAGCTCATTTATTTTTTTTTATTTGTTTACTGCACCCACCATGCAATCAGTCTCTCACTCCCAAGATACCGCTTTCAGCTTATGTCTCCATTTCACTGCTACAGCTTTCCTGACAGCCACTCAGTCACTCAGTCCTGATCTAAAACACTCACTCACTCACTCTCTGGCTGTTAGGCAAAAACTGAGCCCTGTGCTCACCCCTTGCTTACCACTCCCTTGTTCAAATTCCGACATTTTAAATGAAAAAAAAAAAATACCTTCACCTCCTCTACTTCCTGTTTCTAACGTATGCTGTCACACCATGCTCACTTGCTTGGTCCTTAGCAGTTGGCACCGTGCTGGTCACTAACTGCCAAAAAATAAATAATACTTAACTTAAAAAAATAAAGATGGGAATCTAGGGAGAGGATGTGTGTAAGTTGGGAGGGGTCATCAAGCACAAGCTTGCAGTAACCTAGTAAAAACTATATCCACCAGTGTCCAGAGTAAGACAAATACTCTAAGGTAAAAGAAAAAATTACCACAATTTAACACAGGCAGAGGGACTATTTTATCACAAATAAAGCTAAACTGTTTGAAAATCTAAATATCTTATTTTTAATTTATGCTGACATATAGAAGGCCCATTTAATAAGCCCAATAAGACACTTTGGGGGTGCATTTGACACTTTTAATGCACAGTCAGGGGCTAAAGGCACTCAACCTGTGGCTTGTGTCTCACTACACCACTCTCCATATGTTAGAAGTATCTAATGCATACCCCAAAGTGTCTTATTTTTTACATAAAAGAAATGTCCAAAGCCAAGTCTCCAGGTTGTAATGGCCTGTCGCTTGAGTTTTTCAGTCTTTGTGCTGTTGTCCCCAAAGCAACTACACATATCAGAAGAAATAGTATTACATGCTGAATATACCACCAACAAGCATTAGTGATATTAATTCATGAGGAAGGTAAAGAAACCAGAAATCCAGAACTATACAGAGCAATTGTACTATTAAATCCTGATTACAAAATTATGCTCAACTATTGGTAAAAAGCCTGGAGAATCAGATTCCTCTGACAACCCATCACAACCAAACTGGATTGATGAAAGGATGTACGATAGTCAAGGGTCTGCAAAAAGTACAATTATTAATAGAAAGTTATGCAACATCTAAGGAAGAATGTTTTGCTATGGCACGTGATGCATCAAAGGCCTTTGATGCACACAGCTGGGACTTTCTGTTATCATATTTAGAAAATTTAGCCTTACCGCTACGGTATATGTAATTGCTTTCTATAATAAACCAAATGTTATTTTAACAACACAAGTGTTAATGATAAATGTGGTTAGATAGGGATGCCAATAGTCCTAATTTTTATTCATATTAGCCTTAGAACAACTACTGGCAAATATAATAGCTAACACTGACATCCATGGCCTAGATATGGTAGTTGAAACCATTAAAATAAATGTATATGCTGATGATATAATGTTATTAATTAGTAAGCCTGATCTCTCTCTCTCTCATGGAAATTTATCAGGATATTCTATTAATAAAAAAGTTTTTTGATTTTTATCAATAACCAAATACCAATAACATAGAAATGTAGAAAGGTGATGGCAGGAGCCCAAAGGTCCACAAGTCTACCCTTGAGATCCTGAGATTCTAGGTGATCCTGGATCCTAGCTAGTAGATTCCCTTGCAAATTTGATTCTAGCTTACTCCTTATCCCCACCCCTTTTGAATGCTAATACAGACCTAGCTCCTAGCACCTCTGCAGGTAGTTTGTTCCATGGCTTCACAATCCTTTTCAAGAAATGGTGCTTCTTAAGATGCTTCCTGAAACTCCAACCCCTCAGTTCCCATCCATGCCTCCTCATGTTTGAGTTGGGAGTCTTGGTGAATAGTTCAGCATTGGGTACTGAATTTAAACCCCTCATGTTCTTAAAGGTTGCTATCATAAACCCCCTTTCTCACCTAAATTTAAGTGAATACATGTTTGATGCCTCCAGCCATCCCTCGCACAGCAGCCCCTGAAGCCCATGTATCATTTTGTTTGCCCTTCTCTGAATAGTGTGTATCCTATCCCTATCCTTCTTATAGTATGGTCTCCAAAATGGTACGCAGTATTCCAAATGGGGTCTCACTATAGATATGTACAGTGGAAGTATCACCTCTTTGTGCCTACTGTCAAATTCTCTCCCTATGAATCCCAACATTTTTTTGGCCCTAATATATGCTGCATTACATTGGCTAGTTTGTTTAAGGGTGTCGCTAATAATAACTCCTAGATCCCTTTCCTCTTTTGAGTCATTGAGTTTGACCCTGTTTAGCCAATATGTTGTTCTAGTGTTATTCCTGCCAATATCCATCACGTTACATTTCTTGGCATTACACTTCAGCTGCCAGATACTTTCAGATCATTTTATGCGATTCTCATTGCTTCTTTGCTACCCACCCTTGTCCCTAATTTAGTGTCATCCATGAACAGTGCATTCTTGCACTGGATACCTACTTCTGTGTCACTGATGGACACATTAAAGAGCATTGTGCCTAAGACCGAGCCCTGTGGGACCCCACTCATCACTTCTCCCTCCTCTGTCATCTCCCCATTGACCGCCACCCTTTGCATCCTTCCATCCAACCAGTTTCCCCACCCACTTAATGATGCAGCTTGCTATGTCCAGATCCTCTAGCTTCTTCAGCAAGCGTTTGTGTGGTACTGAATCAAAGGCTTTGCTGAAGTCAAAATAGAGGAGGTCCACTGCCCAGCCACTATCTACTTCCCTAGATAACCCAATCAAAGAAAATAATCAGGTTTGTCTGACATGACCTGCCTGTAATGAAATGATGTTGTTTGTCATCTTATAGGCCATGCTTATCCACATAGTCTACTAGGTCTTCTTTAATCAGGGTCTCCATTTGCCTTCCTAACAATGATGTGAGGCTGACTGGAATGTAGTTACCGGTCTTTTCCCTGCTACTACAATTATGAAGATACACCATGTTGGCTCTTTTCCAGTCATTAAGCATTACCCCCATCTGGAGAAAACAGTTAAACGGTTGTGCTAAGGGGTATTCTAACTCACTCACCTACTTTTTAATTATCCCCAGATGCATTCCATCTGAACCAGTAGATTTGTCGATCGTTAAATGCTCAACCACCTTTCCGACCCTGCCTGTGGTAATACTTGGTGTTTCTATTTTTGGGACTCCCCTACTGTATGCTGTCATGTTGCAGTCAGGCATTGGGCCACTGAGTTCTTTGGTGAACACTGAACAAAAGTGTGTGTTCAGAATTCTTCCATTATCCTATCCCCATTCCTGATTTTAACTACCCCCTCCTCCCTTATTTCTCTTTTCTTGCAAATATCTGAAAAATTGTTTGTTCCCCTCCCTGACACCTTTAGCTATCTAAAGTTCCACAGCTGCTTTTGCTTGTCTTAATGCTCATTTATAGTAGCCTCCTTATTCTTTAGTATGTATTCCTCCCATAGTTCATTACCTGGCTTACTTTTGAAGTTGTGGAATGCTTCCCTCTTGACATTAATGGCTGTCCTTACTTGACTCATGAACCAAATGGGGTGTTTGTGTCTGTTTGTTTTGGTCACTGTCCTTGTGCATTACTTTGTGGCCTCAGTGATGATTTGTTTAATCATTCCCCAAATGTCTTCTACTACAAAATGTTGCTGGATCTTAGTTAGTTTTACTCTTACTAGTTCCCTCATTTTATCAAAATTTGCCCCTCTGAAATTTAGGACTTCTGCCCTTGACTGGGATTTGACATGCTTCAGGGCTATTTTATACTAAACCGAGTAGTGGCTGCAGTTCACCAGTGGCTCCCCGATACTGACTGCCTCAATTTTTCTGACATAGTGAGGACCATAGCCAAGAGGTTGTTCTGACTAGTAAGATCGATGTCTAACTGTGTGAGAAAGCAGTCCTGTAAGGTTTCTACCACCAACTGAATCCTTGATGATCTAACCACTGGGATGCCCCAGTCCGCATCTGGCTTATTAAGGTCCCCCACTACCACTAGTTCTCCTTTTAGTGACATTTCTTTGATTTCCTCCAAAGTCTTCTTATCCTTGTTCTCCACTTGGTTCGGAGGTCTATATACCACCTGACCTGGATTATATTTTCCTGAGGATGAACTAAGCTGAACCCACAGGGACTGCATTACTTCTCTGTGGCTCAGTTCACATGATGAGGCATCTATCCCATCCTTAACATAGAGTGCAACCCCCCCCCGACACCTCTCCTGTCTTTCCTAAAGAGTGTATACCCAGATGATGTAAGATCCCAGTTGTTGTCAGATGCCCAGGTCTCTGCGACTGCCACAAGATCCATTCAGAACTTTGCAACCCATGCCGGAATGTCACTCATCTTGTTACCCAGGCTTCTGGCATTAGTGCACACCCCTGTCCACGAGCCTGTGGATGAATTGTTGCTTCTTTCACCTGATAAATTCCTGTGCTTCCCTTCATCCTGAACCCTTTTTCAGTTATTCAGCACCTTTTTCTGCTTATTCTGGTTGTACCTGTTGTGTGATTCAGTATGTTTTGATTGTGGGGAAGTAGTGACAAAGTTCTCATCTTCTAAACTATAACTGAAAGGTTTCCTAGTGCCATACTCCCCTTTGCCTAGTTTAAACACCTGAAATGAACGTCAGACTTCTGTCCTAATTTACTCATTCCTTGACTGTTTGGGTGAAGTCCATCTGGCTTGAATAGTCTTTGATCACAGAAGCTCCCCTAGTCACCTATAAGATGGTAACTTTTTCCTTGCACCATTCCCGTAACTGTGATAGTGTGGAACCCACCCCCCCGGACATTTCCTCTATTCTTTTTCCTGTCTCCCTTTAAAATCTACTGCAGTAGTGCTTGTTTATTCTCTAGTTCTTCCTTTCTTTAATTCATTTTCTATCATAATAGGGTTGGCCTCCTATTATGGTAACCTTCTTCTATCTTTCCCCTCTGTTTTCCTCTTGTCCATGAAGTGGGGTATAAGTAAGGTATAAGTGAGAGCATTATTGCAGATTAATGTAATAAGAAAAACGTAGCATAATCATTATATCAATGAAGTAATAGTTAATTTCTTAGATTTTCCTGGTTGGTAAAAGAAGGAAGAACCCCTCCCCCACTCCCGTTTTATATGCGTGATTTTGGACCCAAGCATCCCGTGGGAGGGCTGGTTGCGATATAATTCTGCGTATAGAAAAAAAATAAAACCAAGTGGGGATGCGGTTTTTTAGCAGAGTGCCTTTTTGAATGAGAGTAGAGGCTTACTCTGTTGTTTCCCCCCACCCATCCCATCACGCTATCCCAAATCTTAAAATAAAACATATGGTCACCTTTATAAGAATATTTTAGTAATGCCCCTGTGTATAGACACACTGTCTAGCTGAGAGAGATGCTCTTACTGTTGGAATGCATCTCTCGGGTGTACACTCCTTTTCCTATGATGCTGAAAAGAGTTCTGCAGAGGACTGGAACATACGTTCACTTTTCCTCATTCACCCGCACCAGAAAAAATAAATATCAGACAAAGCGCTTTCAGACTAAGTAGCGTTTTGTATTACCAGTCTAAACAAAGCCAAGGTGATGAGCGGCTGCCTTAAAGAAGCAATGTTTAGCGGCTGTTACATTTTTAGGTACAAACCCCTTTTCTGTGGATGTTAAACTTCATTTGTTTTAACAAATAAAACACAAAGCTTCAAAAAGGAAAATAAAGAAAGGAAATAAAGAAAAACGTAATCTGTAATTTAAAATTGCTTGGATGCATTGCTAAGGAATGAACCTTAGCAACAAGTGTACATTTAAGTTTAGAACAATGCAATTAATTCTGTCCTTCTTGTTTCTTATTTTTTATATACCAGGACCTACCTAAACAAGACATTTGTTAATGCTGAATGTTGTCGCACTGGCATTGCCTTTGGTAGTGCATTGTGGAAACACATGTTTGGCAGGATGTGAAAAACAACAGCTGTACTGTTCATAAGGAGGTGTAAAAAAATGGCAGTGGTAAAAATGTGGCATGTAAGTATTGCAAATATGCGAAGTTACAAGGGTGCATGGGAAATGCGCAACACACACTTGTAACACAGACATTTTATGGAGTTTTGGCACCAAATTTTAAACATAGGCATTTTAGCACCTCTACTCATGTACAGTGTCACTGTCATGTCCTCAAGCTGTCTCAAGAGTGATTTCGCACAGTGACCACTCTATTCTTCACCGGACATGCAAAAACACATTTTGGGCAAGATATGTATAATGACAGCTTTACTGTTCAAGAGGTATGGAAAAATGCCAATGGTGAAAATTCAGAGTGAAAATATTACAAATGCACAATGTTACGAGCGTGAGTGCAAACTGTGCAATGTACGCTCATAACACAATCATTTTATGGAGTATTGTCACCAAATTTTCAACATAGGTATTGTAGGACCTCTGCTCATGAACAGTGTCACTGTCATTTTTGCAATCTGGCCCAAACACTGATTTTCCAGAGTGACCGTGGTATTGAGCGCTGGAAGTGCGGAAACACATTTCAGCCAGGATGTGAAAAATGACAGCTGAACTGTTCACAAGGAGGTATAGAAAAATGACAATGTTGAAAATCTGGCATGAAAATATTGTGAATTCATGAAGTTATGAGCTTGCATAGCAACTGTGCAACGCACGCTTGTAAAACAGCCATTTTTTTGGATTTCTTCCACCAAATTTGCAGCATAGGCTTTTTGAGAGCCTACCTCATGAACACTGCCACTGTCCTTGTGTTAATCAGTCCCAAAAGGTGATTTCGTGCAGTGACTGCGAAATCACCTTTTGGGACCAATTAATGTCAAACTGTGACAGAATTCATGAGGAGGGGTCCCAAATACACCATGCTGAAAATTTGGTGCACAAATTCTAAAAAATGCCCAAGATATGGAGCAAAGTTGAAAAAAACATATTCATTCCATTATACAGCTTACTGGCATTTCCTCAGTTCGTGGTTGGCTTTGAAGAGTGCAGATGTGTTCCAGGTCCAGCAAAGATCATCGTGCCAGACACCAGAGGTAAGTATGGGGTGGGGTTGGGGGGTGTGGGGAGGCAGGGTGCGCAGTGGGTTGGTGAGGTTAGGGAGACTACGAGGGACCATTTTCAGTTTACAGGGACCAAGGAAAAAAAAAAACACCTACGGTTTTCTTTTTTACAGGTCATTTCTTTTGTTTGGGGGGTACAGTAACTGATGGGGGATTGGGCACCCCCATCAGCACAGAAGAAGGGAGGGACATGATGCCAATGGGGAGTGGGCTCCCCTGTTAGCACAGTACAACAGGAAGGGGGTGGATGCCGACGGGGATTGGGCACCCCCGTCGGCAAATATTGTTTGGGGGGGTACAGTAACAGATGGGGGATTGGGCACCTCCATCAGCACAGAATAAGGGGGGAGACATGATGCCAATGGGGAGTGGGCTCACCCATTGGCACAGTACAATGGGAAGGGGGCAAATGCCGACTGGGATTGGGCACCCCCGTCAGCAAACAACAAGGTGGAGGGGCACATTCTGCCGATGGGGAGTGGGTTCCCCTGTCAACACATACTTCAAGGGGCAGGAAAGCTAACCGGGGGATTGGGCACCCCGAAGTTGGTGCTGTCGGCAGAGTAGCAACCACTGTGCCACCATGCTACTAGCTGGCAAGAACATAGGAAGGACCCGTTACGTGTGACGAGCTTTGCTCGGATTGCAGTGGGCCTTTCCTTAGATGTGCTTGCCAGCTTAGTATGCATGGTGTGGCATCGCTGACTGGGGAATGAAGGACGCACCTACTGGTGCATGCCCTGCATTCGCCCAACAGCGACCGCGCCTCCAAATCCCCACTGCCACAAGATGTTGGCTGCGCACGTGCGCCAACATAAAAAGGGTGATGTTTCATGAATGGCTAGCACCTATATGCAGGAATTCTTAGGGACCAACCGCCCCTTCTTTCTCTACTTTTATAGTATGTTTCTATGGATGAGTTAAATAAGAGGGGGGTGGAGTCAGGATGTTAAGTGACCCTTATCTATGCATATAAAAAAATTGTGTATTCTCTGAAATGTTGGACTAATTTAAAAGGATAATTAATGAATATTATTAAAATTAATCTGGTGGACTCTGATGCTGCCCAAATTCATGTATTAGTATATATTGTTTTTATGTATTAGTGATAGGGACGGATCAGATGTCCTATGATGTCATCAAGTGGGCAGTATAAAATGTTTGGAAGTTAACCTTTCTTCAGATAGGTTTTGGACACAGAGGATGGTGGTCCTGTTGGTCATTTAAGATCACTCTGTGGCACATCTTTAGGTTCTTTAAGACCTGTGGAATATATTTTCTTTTGTTTTAAAAACAATTTTGATTTAATCTGATCCTAAATAAATCTATTTCAACACACTAAAGTAGTGTGTACCAGCATCTAAATCATGTTCTGTGTTGTCACTAATCTTCCACCCTCCGACAGTTGGTGGTAGGAGTGGGATACTGGCCATCCATAGCTTACTAGAGGGAGACCAGATGATACTAGTCTTGGTATCAGTGACAACATGGCATCTGGAATGGATCAAAAGGTGGGAGCTGTCACACGTTCATAGGCAGAGCAGAGGGAAGAACCTTTGTATGCTGGACTTCCTGATGTCAGACAGAAAACAGCTAAAGAGATTCCAGTGGATAAAGAAGAAGATGAAGGACGGCAGGAAACTCTCCCAGATGATGGGGAGCTTCCCCCAAGAGAAATTAATGATCTACTCAATTGGTAAGCAGTACTGCAAATGGAGATTGAGCGGCAGAGAGATGCTGATGCTCGAGAGAGACTGACATAGGAGAAGGCAAAGATGCCCGGTGGGTTGAGACATTACAATTTTTACAGTAGCTGGGTGTGGGACATGGAGCTGGAAGTGGGAACACACCCAATAATCCTAAAGATATAAAACTGTCATGCATGTTACCCACGGACTATATAGAGGCTTATTTGACTACGTTTGAAAGGGTGACCAAGGCATGTGATTGGCCAGCCCAACAATGGGTTGTAAGACTTGCCCCCTATCTTTCAGGAAAGGCCCAGCTGGCACACAATAATATGGACCCACGATTGGCAGATGATTATGACTTGGTAAAACAGGAAATTTTGAAAAGATATGATATTAATGTGGAGACGTACCTGCAAAGGTTTCGAGCCTTGAAACATCTGGCTCAAGATCCCCCAAAAGAGACATATGTAAGACTACGTGAACTTTGTCTAAAATGGATTGGACTGGATGGGAAATCAAGAATGGACATTATTGAAATGTCTGTAATGGAACAGTTTTTACAGGTATTTCCAACTGATGTACAGATTTGGATTAAGGAGCATAATCCAGAGTCAGTGGAGATGGCTGTTACCTTAGCAGAGGACTTTTTAGCTGCCCATCAACCATATAAGAGAGGAGGAACTCGTGTATATGAATCTAGCACAAAACCTACAGGGGTAAGAAATCCTCAGCCTGTTCCACCAAAAACTTATGAACCTGATAATGGAAAACAAACTTTATCTATGAAAATAATATGTCATAATTGTTGAGGTAAGGGACATATTGCTAGATTTTGTCCTTTTAGAAAAACAGAGAAAGCACACCTAGCCTTATTGAATTCGACATATATAACTACTATAGTACAAGTACAGGGACAAAGGTTTTAGGTCTGATAGATTCTGGCAGTAAAAATACCTTAATCAGAAAAGATTTAGCACTGGATGGGGCAAGGGGGCCTCCTGTGCAGGTGATCTGTGTTCACAGGGATAGCTATCAGTACCCCACAGTTAAAATACCTCTCCAGATCAATGGGACTGAGTCCTTGGTTACAGCTGGGTTAGTCCCATGTTTACCTATACCAATAGTGATAGGTCATGATTTCCCTGGCTTCTCCTCTCTGTTATTAAATCTTAACCCTAGTAAGACAGCTATGACAACTAGAGCACAAAGTAAAAAAGATATGCTACTTGGGGAGTTATTCCCATATGGGGTCCCTGGCAAAACTAGAAAGTCAGGAAAGGAAAAAAAATACAGGAGAAATGGAAACAAACTAAATATGAGGTCCCTGAAAAGACAACACAGATATATGTCAAGTTGGATATGGCAAAACAACAACAAAACGATGTAACATTAAAACCTTTTTTTCAGCAGGTGGGCTAAAAGAAGACACCAGTGGTACCGCAAATGCAGATTATAAATGATTTTTTGTATCGTATATGTAGAAACCCAAGCACTGGAGAGACAATGGAACAATTATTAGTTCCCCAGTGTTATAGGCAGGACATATTGGTACTAGGTCATGATGTACCCTGGGCCGGACATACGGGAAAGGACAAAACTACCAATAGGATTCTGCAAAGATTCTTTTGGCCTTTCATACATCAGGACATAGTCCAATATTGCCAGACATGTTCTGAATGTCAACTAATTGCTCAAAAGAAAAAAGCAGATGTGGTACCCTTATTACCCCTTCCATTGGTAATGACCCCATTTGAAAGGATAGGTATGGATGTTGTGGGACCCCTTGAAAAGAGCAGTAAAGGTAATAGGTTTATTCTGGTAGTTTGTCACTATGCCACAAAATATCCTGAGGCAATACCAATGAGATCGGTAACCACTACTCGGATAGCAGAAGAATTAGTTAAACTATTTAGTCGGGAAGGAATTCTTAAGGAAATCGTAACAGATAGAGGGACAAACTTCAATGCAGAATTATTAAAGGAGTTATATAGATTATTGGGAATAGTGGCTTTAAGAACATCTCCTTATCACCCTCAGATGGATGGGTTAGTGGAACGGTATAATCAAACTCTGAAACAGATGCTAAGGAAGTTTGTAAAAGATGAGGGAAAGGAATGGGATAAGTATCTGCCCTTTCTGATGTTTGCATACAAGAGGTTCCCCAAGCCTCTACTGGGTACTTTCCCTTTTCCCTGCTGTATGGTAGAAATCCCAGAGGGATATTGGACATAGTCAAAGAATGTTGGGAAGAGGGGAAATATTTCAAATCTCATGGCCTAGCACAGTATATGAGGCAACTAAAACAAAGGTTGGTTTCATTTGCTCATAAGGCCCATGAAACAGGAATCGAAGCCCAAAAGGGTCAGAAAAGTAATTATGATAAAGGAGCCAACATAAACAAACAGTTCTTGGTAGGAGATAAGGTATTGTTGTTGTTACCATCCTCCACTCATAAATTATTTGTGAAATGGCAGGGCCCTTATACAATACTTCACCAAACAGGGCCAGTGACCTATGAAATAAGTACACCCTTTGCTGGTTAAACACTATGGAGTGGACAAATGGTCTAGCCCCTTCATGTTAGTGGTTCTCCCTTATGTGGAATCCATTCCTACATTGCATATTATATCCTACTCATATAAATTTCTATTAAATGAAATGGCCAATACAGAAGGTCAAACAATTTACTGGTGGGATAATCTTCTACCACCGCATTCCCCTTTTTGGAATTGGGCCAAGATTTGGAAACACCTATATACAGTAAGTATATTAAATGGGATAGGTACCAATTAATGCAATATTATATCATTCATAATTTATATTATACAACAGTTCAGTTGTGCCGTATGGGTGCTTCATCTTCCAGTAGATGTCCTAAATGTCAACATGAGTCAGCGGATTTACTTCATACGCTTTGAGACTGTGTTTCTATTAATTCCTTTTGGAGGGAAATTCAAAACCGTCTCAACCCCATGCTTACGATCACAGATAAATTTACTCCAGAAATTTGTATTCTGGGTGACTTTACACAGATTCAAGGGGCACAGCAGAAAGCACATATGGCCTTGATCACTGTATGTGCCAAGAAAATAATATTAAAACACTGGATTGATTCCTCTAGTCCCCTCTACTTGGAGTGGTTTAAAGAAATCATGTTTGCCTTACAAGCAGAACTTTTACTAGCTGGTATTAAGAATAGATCTAGTGCACATAAGCAAAGGTGGGGGATACTTCAGACCCTTATCTCGGTACAGTAGCTCTAATTTGACATTTTTTTTTTGTTTTTGTTTTTGTTGTCAACACCCCAACAGAGGGTCATATTTGTTGGGTGTATTCAAATAGCCAGTATCTATTTCATTGTTCTTGTTTTTTTCTTTCCTTTTTTTTCCTTTTACATTCAGTGTCCTGTCATTTCAACTCTCTTTTTCTTAATTGTAGTAAATATAGAATCCTGTGGCAGACTGGGGGGGAGGGTCTTGGGGGTACAGACAACTTAAAAGTATTATAATATGGAATTGTTATGTTATCGTGTATTTGCTTGGTTATTGTCTTCTCTTTCTTTCTATTGTGAATGCAATTATAATGTATTTTTGTTTATTATCCTGGAAGGTTCATATATTGCATTATCATGTTGCCTGTACTTGGAGGTTGTTAAAAAAAATCTTAAAATGAATAAAGCTTATTAAATAAAAAAAAGAAATAAGTATACCCGATAGAAAAGAAAAAATAAAAATCTATCATGCCAATTTATTGAAGAAATGGCATGAAAGATCTGTGACAGACCTTCAGTTGTTTGTAATGCCTGATGAAAAGCAAACTGAGATGGATTTAGCTTATGGGTACCTACAAGAAGAAAAAGGGGTAGAATCAATCACTATAAATCCAGATTTGACAGGACAACACAAAAGGAATTACAGAGTTTAGTCAAATGATTTGCAAATACTTTTACTAGTACCCCGAGGCTAGCAAAAGGAGTAGAATATAAAATTCAGACATCTGCTGGGCCTATCAGGAAGAAGCCGTATCATCTTCCTGAAAGAAGTAAACATCTGGTACAAAAGGAAATTCAAAATCTAAGAGAAATGGAGATTATTGAACCTTCTCATAATCTTTGGGAATCCCCTGTAGTAATAGTTCCAAAAAAGGAGGGAGGTATCCGGCTCTGTCTAGATTTTTGAGGGGTAAATCCAGTCTCACAATTTGATGCCTATCCGATGCCAAGAATAGACAAGATTATTGATAAAGTGGGAAATGCCAAATATATTTCAACCTTGGACCTAACTAAAGGATATTGGAAAATCAAATTAGCAGAAGAGTCAAAAGAAAAAACAGCCTTCAGTACAAGTATGGGCTTATTTCAGTTTAAAACTATGCCTTTTGGCCTTCATGGAGCCCCAGCTACATTCCAACGATTTATGGACCAGGTATTGGCACCACATACTAATTATTGTGCAGCCTACCTGGATGATATTGTTGTATTCAGTCCAGATTGGGAAGCTCACATGAACCACCTATAGGCAGTAATTAAGTCTCTCCAACAAGTGGGCATGACTATTAACCCTACAAAGTGTACATTGGCAAAAGGTGAAACTTGATATTTAGGTTTCCTACTGGGGAATGGGCTTATTAGGCTACAGGTTAATAAGATAGAGGCTGTTGCAAATTGTCCTGTACCTAATACAAAAAAATAAGTTAGATCGTTTCTGGGATTAGCTGGTTATTACAGGAGATTCATACCACATTTTTCAACAATAGCTACCTCACTTACAGACCTCACCAAAAAGAAATTTAGCAACCAGGTTAAATGGACCCTGGAATGTGAGCAAGCATTTCTTCAAATTAAAGAAGCATTATGCTCTTCTCCAGTATTACACAGCCCCAGTTTTCAGTATCCATTTGATGTATATTCTGATGCCACGCGTACTGGTATTGGGGCAGTACTCAGTCAAACTATAAAAGGGGAGGAGCATCCTGTGGTATACATTTCAAGGAAAAGTCATGACAGAGAACAAAAATATTCAACTATAGAACAAGAGTGTTTGGCTGCAAAATGGGCAATAGAAACCCTTCGATTTTATTTTTGGGGAGCACCTTTTAATCTGATTACAGACCATAATCCCCTTTGTTTTCTTTCACAAATGAAAGATAAGAATACCAGAGTCATGAGGTGGTACCTGGCCCTGCAACCATATAAATTTATGGTACAACACAGAGCCAGAAATAAACATGTCAATGTGGACTTTCTCTCCAGGTATGGAGCTGACAGCAGCACAAAGGATGACAACCAGAGTGAAAATTAAAAGAAAAAAAAAGACACCCCAGGGTAAAAGAAATAAAAATAAAAGGGGTAACCTTTGGTCACCTTGTTGTTTTTGTTTCAATATATATAAGTGGGTGCCCTGGGGTAGAGCTTCTTAGAGAGGGAGGGGAGAAGCTCCATCCTACCCAGCAAATAGTGGATAGGTTGTCTGGAAAAATCAGTTCTTTTTTTTTAATTCAATAAACTTTATTCAGCTTTAATTTGTTATTAAACAAAAAGAAAAGAAAATAAGATACAGTGTAGTATACAGAGATATAAGGACAATCATGATCATAATGTTAATATTCTAGTACACTTATTTGGGTATATAGCGATGTTATGCAATCCAGAGCATCTAATGTGTATACAAGTTTAAAGTAAAAGTATACTACAACAGAGCAGAGGGCTCAATGAGATCTTTAATGAAAGGCCCTCATAAAGACATCAAGTATTTAAGTTTCTTTCCTGAAAGCCAGAGACAACTTTTAATACACTCAAACACTGGGTTACCTACTCAGGGCTTCCATGCCGTTAATAATTCAACCAAAGTGCCCCATCTATCTAAATAACATTGCAATCGATTATCCATACTAGCAATATGCTTTTCTAACTGCAAAGCCTGCAACATTTCTCTATGCCATTCTAGTATTGTAGGTAAGGAATCATCAGTCCAGTGTCTCATGAGTATAAGTTTAGCCACTGCAGAGATGACAGCCATAAGGTATTTTTTAGAATTCAGTGTTCCTATTGGGTAGTGATTAAGTAAACAAACTTCTGGAGAAAATAATGGGTCCAAGGTTAATAGAGAGTCTAAGGAGTTCTTAATAGCTCTCCAAAATAATTGTACTTTACAGCACATCCATAACATATGGTAAAGATCCCCATTTCCATTAGAACACCAGGGGCACTGAGGGGATGATACCCTACCAATTTTGTAAAGTTTCTGGGGAGTGAAATATAAGTTATTCATAATATTAAACTGTATAAGATGCAAACGGTCTAGTTTAACAAATCTATATAAGTTGGTCCATTTTTGTTGCCAGAAGTCAAATAAAGATGGGAGGGATAAGGCATTAACCCAGTAATGACATATACCGGTGGGTAGTTGGGTGTCAAGGGTCTGCAGTTCTTTATATACCTTGGATATAGGATGCGGTTGGCCATCAACCTTAAGGAGGGAGGATAGATCTATGTTAGATGATTCAGATGTTCCCATAATGGCTATAAAGGGGGTAACCGCCTGCGTAACCTGCCAGTATTTGAAGGTATACCCTTTTAATTCAGGAAAACTTTGTGACAATTGATTATACAAGAGTATACTGCCATTGGGCACAAGATCCATGAGCCTCATGCCTCTTAAAGAGGGCCAAAATGCTGCTGGAATAGGCTTCTGTTGGATTCTAAAATGGGGATTATTTAAAAGCGGTTGTTCGCCATCTACATACCAGTTTACGTTCAGGTAATGCTGCAATTGACTCAGGGCTCTCAGCCACCATCCTATTGGAGATTTCCAGAGCTCTTTGGGAATATATTTTGGGGATGAGTATAGTAAAGATGGCAAAGAACATAGTGTAGGGGATGCCAAGGTTTTTCAATATCTAGCCAAGAGGGGGAATACGATCTGGGGTCTCCTTCACATAATTGGGATGTCCAATGTGCTAACTTTGTGATGTGAATTGCTCCATAATAATTAAATAAGAATGGTAGAGAAAGCCCACCACAAATTTTCGGTGCTGTAAGTTTGTGATATGCCTGTCTCACCATTTTGCCTTTCCAGATGAATTTGTTAAATAAATTTCTAAGATTCGAAAACCATGATTTAGGAAGATATGGGGCCAACATACTAAGAGGGTATAGGATTCTAGGTAAAACATTCATTTTAATTATGTTGATCCTTCCCCATAGGGAGATTGGTAATGTGTTCCATCTTTCCAAATCCAATTTTATTATTTGGGCTAGTTTAACAAGATTCTCTCTGATAATAGAGGAATATGTTTTGAGGATTTTAATACCTAAGTTGGTTAAACCATTATTTCCCCAATGTAATCCAAATTTTTCTACATCTGTACGCAATAATTTCTGATTCAGAAGAAGAATATTAGATTTCGCTTGATTGAGTTTATAGTAGGAGACTCTTAAAAAAGACTCAATTTCTTGTAGGAGGACTAGAATAATTTTGGTCGGATTCATCACATGTAATAACAGATCATCTGCATAAGCTGACAGAAGATGTTGTCGGGTTCCTATTTGAATTCCTTTCAAGCCCTGCATTGTGAGTATTCTCCTGATAAAGGGATCCAAATAGAAGTTAAAAAGGAGTGATGAAAGGGAACAGCCCTGTCTAGTGCCACGAAGTAATGGGAATGAGTTTGATAAGTAACCATTGCACCAGACCCGGGCTGTAGGAGACATGTATAGTAGCCTAACCCATTTGATAAATGCTTGTGGAAGGCCATACCGGGATAGTGCAGCGAAAAGGAAGTGTCAAGAGACCTGATCGAAGGTCTTTTCCGCATCTAATGCAATAAGGGCCATTGGTACATCTGAATTGCCAGCTAGGGGAATAAGATGCAACAATCGGCGCATATGGTCACTCGAAGATCTTCCTGGTACAAAACCAACCTGTTCATTACTAATTAGTGTATCCATTAAAGGGCCCAAATGGTTAGGCAGTATTTTTGCTAGTATTTTAGCATCAACATTGAGTAAAGAAATAGGACGGTAATTTTCAACATAATGTGGATCACGACCCAGTTTAGGAACAATAGTAATTAGGGCTTCAAGGTATGTACAATCTGAAAAACCAGATTCATACCAGAAATTAAAAACTTTTGTTAAGAGGGGAGAGAGTTCTGTACTATATAGTTTATACAGGTTAGTCTGGAAGCCATCTGGCCCAGGTGACTTATCTATTGTGAGATGCTTAATTGCTTGTGTGACTTCCCATTCTAGAATAGGGGAACTCAAAAATAGTATTTTATCTGTGGGTAAAGTCGAGAGGGTCAGCTGGTCAAAGTTTGTTTGTAATTGTTTGTTTGGGATCTCTTCCTCTACAACATGATACAGGTCCCCATAGTATCTTGCAAAACTGGAAGTGATCTCTCTCAGATTTGTGACTAATGGGCCTTCTCTGTGCAGATATAGTCCTGGCACAAAACGAGTAGATTCCACTTGTTTAATACAGACAGCTAACAATTTGCAGCACATTCCCCAGATTCCAAGTATTTTATCTTGACACGTTTTAAAGACAGCTCTGCTTTTTGGGACATGAGGTCTGAAAATTGGGAATGTAGCGCATGAAGTCTAATCCACTCAGTTTCTGAGGAACGTTTGCTGATACTTAGTTCCAGTGCTTTGATTTCTTGCAACAGTGTTTCCGTCTGCATTTTAAACTTTTTCAACCTGATAGAAGCCAAGCGTATGCATTCCCCCCATAACGCACATTTCAGGGCTGACCAGATTATATCAATACTAGGGACTGAACCAACATTGTTGTCTAGGAATAATGTAATGAAATTTTTAAGATGGGCCTGTATATTGGGGAGTTGGAGTAACTGGGTATTTAGTCTCCATATGGAGTCCCTTTTAATTCCAGTTCCTAGTGCATATGTAATAGAAACCGAGGAATGATCCGATATAACCCGCGGATGGATCGTGGCCTCCATTACTCCTGGCATAATGTGGGAACTTATCAGGATATAATCTATCCATGAACAAGTACGGTGGGGGTGAGAAAAAAAGGTTTACTGTTTTTCATTGGGGTTAAGCACTCTCCATACGTCAAGGAGACCCAATCCATTTATTAAATCTTGTAGGGCTCTCTGTGTGGGAGAAAGACCAGACCTCTTAAGCTCTGACCTATCTAAAGAGAGTTGGGTGGTAATATTCCAGTCTCCTCCAAGAAATATAGTTTTGGGGGGAGTAGTGGAGATGTTTCCCATCAAACTTGTAAAAAATGCTGGGGAGTCTACATGTGGCCCGTAAATAGACCCAATTATTATTTGGTGTGAGCCCAAGAGTCCATGTAGTATTATATATCGCCCTTGACGGTCCCAAATCTCATGTTCTAATCTAAAGGGAACATTTTTATGAAATATGATAGTGACCCCTCCTCTATTTGTAGATAATCCTGCCCTGTAAGCTTGCCCCACCCATCCTTTACACAAAAGAGCAATATCCACTCTCCTGAGGTGTGTTTCTTGTAAACAAACTATGTTCACTTTAAGGTTCCATAAATTCCATAAATGCTTCAATATAATCTGTCATTTGCATCTATCCCTGGCACCCTTCACATTCCAACTTAAAATAATATATGGACCCAGCATTATTCTAATTTGAGGTTAAATCTCAGTGTAAAGTGAAACAAGTAGAACAATTGAGAGAAGTACTTGATGTCTTTATGGCAAAAAGACATAAACAAGAAAAAATAACATACTCCAATAATTCTCCTCCCATAGTAGCCCCCATAAATCCCTTAACTACCCCCAGTTCTTACAACTGCTCTTCAATCTGATCTGTCAGGTGATGTACACAAAACAAGCCTAAAAGTATCTACATTCCCCATAAGCCCCTCCCCAACTCACTTTATTCATTCAACAAATATGGAACTTTCAAAAATCAAGTAGCTGCCCCTGAAATTATAAATAAAACGTAATGATTTGTCTAGGGGGGTAAAATCCCCTTTATAAAGAAGTATCTTCTCTTATTTTGTTGGGCTAAAATATACTATTTTGTTAGATTATAGCTACTAATATAAAGGAAACACAGCACATGGCATAATAATAAGTTAAATAGTGAACTCTCATTTAGTTGCCTCATCACGTCATGGGCAGTCTTTGTTGGCAAGCATCAAATAACATAGAGGGTTAATTGTGGAATCAGATATAATTCTAGGAACAAGTGGGACTTCTCTAAAAATGAACAAATCTTCCAGGACCAGCAGTACTGCACTTGCCGTTTGAACAGGCAAAACCTGTGTTCTTATTCAAACTTGATCGTGGAGCCAACTTCTCACCAAAGAAAGTGCTGGTTCTTCACTGAAATGGGTGAGTCTTCAATGCTGGTGTTGGGTGTTTACAGTGTGTCCAGATATCAGAGGTAGCAGAGCTGGCATCCAACAGGAGAAAACGTACACAATTAACCACTTTCTGCATTATGCGCTCATCCTCGCTTTGTAAGAAGATGAGTATTCGTAGCATTGGCACAAAAAAGCTGCCGCTACCATTCAAACTAAGTGTGCACACCTCATTTAAAGGGAAGTTCACTTGAATAAATCTGGGAGAGTCGTTTTTAATTCACTCAGAGCCTGTTCCTGGGAATCATAGGTCTGCCAGTGGTCTCCGAGTTTCACTTGCAGAATTGCAGGGTTCTTCACACGGAAGGGCTTACTCACTGTGATCATCTTGGAAACAAGTGGGTGTAATTCTTGACATTTTACTCATACCAATTGTGGCAAATCTTGGGTTAGTCTACCTCATTTTCCCTCCCAGAGAACTTCTTGTAGAGCTTTAACTTTTGAAAGAATATGCTGTTTATCCTGGAAATTGAGTAGTTTAAAGATTATAGGCCTAGGTGTGGAGCGCGGGGGTGGGCGAAGTGACCTATGAGCTCTCTCCATGATATAGGTAGGACCGTTAGAAGAAGGTCCTGCTATTTTTTTGCAGAACTTCTGAACGAAGAGTATGGGTGCTGTGCCTTCTTCCTTTGTGGGAATGCCTATTATTAATAGGTTATTCCTGTGACTCCTCCCCTCCAGGTCCTCTAGTTTGTCCTCCAGTTTTTTAACTCTCCAGTTAGTAAGTGCATGATCTAGGGCTGATTTGTCTTGATTTTTCTCCACCAATGTAAGGCGGGCTTCTGAATCTGCCATTCGGATGAAGAGAGAGGCTGTGGCTATTTTGATCTGGTGTAACTCCTCGGTAATGTTGTCAATCGATTCTTGCATGGGTCTCATGATTTCTAAGAACCGGTCTTCTGTGAGCGGCATGGACCCAGTAGTTGCTTTCGGCGTCTGAGCTTTAGGCCGTTTAGGGACCTTATCCTTTTCAGGAGATGGTGGCGGCGAATGCCGCACTGGCGCTTTGCACATGGAAACCTCCATAATTGGCAGCTCCAATGTAGAAGGGAGTCTTTATGTTTCGGTCTAGTCCAAAATCCTTTGCTATTGCCTCTAAAGAAGGATGTAAATAGTAGATTTTAGCGAGCAGGGAATGGAGCAAATGGAGTCTGCTGCTTATCTTCTAGGCTGCCATCATGTGACTGGAAAAATCAGTTCTAAAGTTTATATAACTGGTTTTTCACTTAACCTAGGGGGGGAATGTGATAGTGTGGAACCCCCCCCCCGGACATTTCTTCTATTCTTTTTCCTGTCTCCCTTTAAAATCTACTGTAGTAGTGCTTGTTTATTCTCTAGTTCTTCTATTCTGTAATTCATTTTCCATCATAATAGGGTTGGCCTCCTATTATGGTAACCTTCTTCCATCTTTCCCCCCTGTTTTCCTCTTGTCCATGAGGTGGGGTATAAGTAAGGTATAAGTGAGAATATTATTACAGATTAATGTAATCAGAAAAGTGTAGCATAATCATAATATCAATGAAGTAATAGTTCATTTCTTAGATTTTCCTGGTTGGTAAAAGAAGGAAGAGAACCCCCCTCCCATTTTATATGCATGATTTCGGACCCAAGCATCCTGTGAGAGGGCTGGTTGTGATATAACTCTGCATATAGAAAAAAAATAAAACCGAGTCGGACTGCGGTTTGTTAGCAGAGTGCCTTTTTGAATAAGAGTAGAGGCTTATTCTGTTGTCCCCCCCATCCCTTCACGCTATCCTAAATCTTAAAATAAAATGTATGGTCACCTCTATAACAATATTTTAGTAATGCCCCTGTGTATAGACAAATCGTCTAGCAGAGAGAGACGCTCTTACTGTTGGAATGCATCTCTTGGGTGTACACTACTTTTTCTGTGGTGCCGAAAAAAGTTCTGCAGAGGACTGGGAAATACGTTCACTTTTCCTCATTCTCCCGCACCAGAAAAAGAAAATAGCAGACAGAGCGCTTTCAGACTAAGTAGTACCAGTCTAAACAAAGCCGAGGTGATGAGTGGCTGCCTTAAAGAAGCAATGTTTAGCAGCTGTTACATTTTTAGGTACAAACCCCTTTTCTGTGGATATTAAACTTTATTTGTTTTAACAAATAAAACACGAAGCTTCAAAAAGGAAAATAAAGAAAGGAAATAAAGAAAAACATAACCCATAATTTAAAATTGCCCGGATGCATTGCTAAGGAACGAACCTTAGCAACAAGTGTACATTCAAGTTTAGAACAACACAATTAATTCTGTCCTTCTTGTTTCTTATTTTTTATATACCAGGACCTACCTAAAAAAGGGTGATGTTTCATGAATGGCTAGCACCTATATGCAGGAATTCTTAGGGACCAACTGCCCCTTCTTTCTCTACTTTTATAGTATGTTTCCACGGATGAGTTAAATAAGAGGGGGTGGAGTCAGGATGTTAAGTGACCCTTTTCTATGCTTATAAAAAATTATGTATTCTCTGAAATGCTGTACTAATTTAAAAAGGATAATTAATGAATATTATTAAAATTAATCTGGTGGACTCTAATGCTGCCAAAATTCATGTATTAGTATAGTTTTTTTTATGTGTTAGTGATAGGGACGGATCAGATGTCCTATGATGTCATCAAGTGGGCAGTATAAAATGTTTGGAAGTTAACCATTCTTCAGATAAGTTTTGGACACAGAGTATGGTGGTCCTGTTGGTCATATAGGATCACTCTGTGGCGCATCTTTACATTCTTTAAGCACTGTGGAATTTATTTTCTTTTGTTTTAAAAATAATTTTGATTTAATTTGATCCTAAATAAATCTATTTCAACACACTAAGGTAGTGTGTACCAGCATCTAAATTGTGTTCTGTGTTGTCACTAATCTTCCACCCTCTGACAGTAACCAACTGTTGAAATCCTCAATTTCTTCCCCCCTGATCCTGTTCATGTCAACACCTTTTCCCCATAGTGGAACATCAATAACAGAGAAAAAAGTAGAGCTTATGAACGTTATTATCAAAGCAAATGGAATTAAATAGCTGGAGATGGCTTTAAATAATTATTGCTTAAATAGAGCTAGAATTAATGTCCCAAAAGTATAAAATAAAATAAAACATGTTTAGGAAAATTGGCAAAATATGACACTTTCACTATGAAGTTGAGTAGAAACTCTAAAGATGATGGAAATACTAAACTTTATCTTTCTATACCTATCAAACGTGATGTCTATTTCACCAGTTTTTCGACATTTTTTTCTATATTTATATGGAGGGGAGGTACACCAAGAACTGCATGGAAAGTTTTACTAATACATAGTGAAAAGAGAGAAATGAACTGTCCAGGCCCTGTCATATAATACAAAGTTTTGAATGCAACACAGTTCTTGAAATGTTTACATAATAAAGCTAACAAAGGTTATGTGTTCATGAGACTTTGGAATACATTGTTACAAAAGCAAATAGTTACTTTTTTGATGCAAGCTTTATGTTTTGTGCACAGTGTCTTTGTAAAATGTAATGTTCCTAGTATTAAGGACATGGCTGTAATTTTCTTAGATTTAGCAAAAACATAACATAATTATACCATTATGTCCTTTTCTCCTGACTGGCTTGTACTTCGGAAAATCTATAAAGAACATTGAGGTACCAGTAACAAAAAAAAATCAACAAAGCAGGGGTACTACTGTGGAATGATATATTAGGTTCCCTTGGATCAAAGAGAAATAGAGCAAATCAAAATGAAATTTTAAGTGTAACATGCAGAATGGAAAGAATATGCTATTAATAATATGTCTAAATAGTTTTTTAAAGAAAATTGCAGCAAACAACAGCACTGACTGGCAAAATAAACATCATATGGCTACTATATATGTAAAAATAAAAAAAAACACTTGAGCATGTGAACCATCTAGCTTTATAGCAACAGTGCAATGAACAATGTTTTTCTAAAAAAGCTTGTTTCAGCTACAGTGTATAACATGTGTAAAAAATATTAGCATATCATTGAAATCTACTTTTCTAGGTACCTCCTACACTGCTCACCATAAATTATTTTTCTGAATCCTTACCCTTACCAGGTTTATAACAGTATTTTTAAGCCAAATGTGGAATCCATCTTTTTTTCTTGACAGAAAACTAAATTGACAAGTTATACAGAAAGTAAACAGAACAGTATAACAGCATAAAAAGAACAGTGTACAAAGTGTTGAGGACATTAACAGAATACACTACATATTACAAAGAAGCGGGGGAAAGGGTGACAGTATATAGTATATTGTACAATTACATTTTGAGCAAAAGTTCAGAGACAAAATCATTGGAGTCACAGTAAAAGGTAACAGGCAATAACAACTAGAATAGCAAAAAAGAGGATATTCTCAGTGTGCTATGTTAGGCAAGACAACTGTAAGAGCTGGGTTTTCAGCTAAGGTAGGCAGCATAGGTAGTAAGGTGAAGTACCTTATCCTAGAACAAAGGCATTTTGCCTCTTTCAGTAGCCAGGCATTGAAACAGTGTTTGAAAAGGTCTGCAGATCAAAGAGGGGCAGGGAGTCTGTTCCAGAGAGAGGGAGCAGTAATTGACATAGCTTTGCCTCTCATTACCATTGAGACTTTAGGGACTTCCATAGGGGGAACTGACAATACACACAGGTTTCTAGGAGCAGCTCTAGCCTTCAGGTAGGATTCATAAGGTGAAACACCACCATCTCTAAGGGTGTTTCAATAATACAGCCCAGTGCATATTCAAAACAGTCAGCTAGAGAGAGCCAGCATAATGCCTGATAATGGCTACAGTGGTGTGTAGAGTAGGGTGGTAGAAGTACAAATCAGCATATGTTATTGTAGACAGAGTTTAGGCACAAGTGTAGAGTCCAAGATACTGTGGAATATATGGGGAGCAGCAGAGAATGATAGGTAGCAGATTGCCTTGGGCAAAAGCTAAGCTGGCCTTTCTGGTCGGGAAATGTTAGAGCCAATATGCAGCCCCAGGTTTTTGGTTAAGTCCATGTGCAAAGGAGTTTACATGCTTTGTGTAGGAGAGGGAAGGGTAAAGGGTTACACCCAGGTACTTGAAATTGGGAACATTTTCTAGTGCTGGGCTATCAAGTGTAAGCACTGAGAGGGAGAGTCAAACTTGACGATGCCAGCTAGGTAAGGTTTGGACCCAAAAACATTGCCTTCATTTTTTAGCACTGACCAGTAGCCTATGAGACAGGAACCAGTTGTATGCCGATCCATAGTTATGGAAGAAGATAGAGGATATTTTTGCCAGTGACTTATCACTGTAAAAGAGTATGAGATCATCGGTGTTCAGATGGGCTTCACAAGAGAGGCAGTCAGAGGAAAGGGAGTTTATAAAGATGGAGAACTGTAGCAGGCCAAGGACTGAGCCCTGAGTGTCACCCGGAGAGACAGGGAGGGCAGGGGAGATAGCAAGGCCAGTATATACAGACTTGGATTGTCCAGAAAGATAGCTCCTAAACCACAGGGAGGACTTTGGAGAGCAGCCAAGTTGGTGGAGAGTGGAATGTAATAGGAGGTGGTTGACTAGGTCAAAGGCTTTGGTCAGGTCAATGAACACAGCACCTGTCAGTTTCCCCATGTCCATTTTTCTGTGGACATCATCAGTAAACTGGGCCACTGCCAATGTATTGCTGTGGGAGTTGTGAAAACTGTGTTGTTGTCTGCATAACAGGTTATATTTCTCAAGGTGGTCAGAAAGCTGGCATTGCACAATCTTCTCCAAGATTTTGCTCAGGTGGGAAAGCAGGGAGATTGGCCTATAATTATGCAAGGATAGGGGGTCACCTGCTTTGTGAATTGGCACCACCCTGAAAAGCTTCCAGGAGTCTGGCATGGTAGAGGTGGTCAGAGTCAGATTAAAAATAAAGGTGAGGTGTATGGAGATGGCAGGGGAAATTATCTTACACTTTGAAAGGAAGAGACCACCACTGCCTGGCCTACCTAGGGTTGGGAGACTCTTAAGGAGTTTATGAACATATGAACATATGAAATTAAAGGCAGAAAAAGGCCACACATCTATCAAGTCTGCCCAATTGTGCATCTCTTAGTTTCAAATCACTACCACTGCCCTACCACCACCCAAACTACTCTCTTCCTCCTCTTTTCTGGTCCTTCCCCCTTTGTGTTTTTGTCTGTACTAACCCTGCCCTTGACTCTACCTCATCCCCGCTTAAAGCTATCGACTGTCCTTTGAGTGATTAACTCCTCCAGGAGTGCATTCCAACCTGGCACCACTCACTCTGTGAAGTAGTGCCTCCTCATATCCCTCCTAAACCTTCCCCCTTCCACTTCAGACTGTGCCCCCTAGTGACCCTTCCCCCCCTTTAAGTGGAGCAATACTCCCTATTTGACTTTGTTTATACCTTTCAAGTACTTAAAGGTCTCTTTCATGTCCCCTCTTACCCTTCTGTCTTCCAGTGAATACATGTTGAGTTCTTTCAACCTTTCTTCATATGGCAACTCCCCTAGTCCCATTATCATTTTTGTAGCCCTAAACTGCACCCCCTCCATTAATCTCACATTCTTTTTGAAGTATGGGCACCAGTACTGTACACAGTATTCCAAGTGTGGACTCATCAGTGATCTATACAATGTCAGGATGACCTCCCCTTTCAAGACGTGATCCCTCTGATTTGTCTTCAGTGGAGATTTCTCTAAAGTAGAAATGGGGGGAGGGCACTGGTGGGAGAGGGAGAGGAGAACTGGTCACAAAGGCCTAGCACGGGGCCATTATGTGACTGGGTAGGTAGTTTATTTAGGTGTGCAGTAAGATTCGTAGACATTTTGTTGAAGGCTTGGGCAACCTCAGTGGGGTCAGTTAGAGCACCTGATGGGGAGTTTAAATGTAGTAACTGTACAGCTTTTAAATATAGTAAACAAAGATCCCCAAGTTTCAAAGTTGGTACAATGATCTAGCCATACGATGGCGCCAACGTAAAACATGATGACGCCATTGGGTGTCAGGTTGGCTACAGATAATAAAAGCCCTATGTACAAACCTATTAGAGCTCGTACTATAAAAATTCTAAAGACCACCAACATGCTAATTGGTACCTAACACATGCATCAGACTCTGATGCATGTGTTAGGTGCCGATTAGCATGTTGGAGGGCTTTGGAATATTTACAGTATGAGCTCAAATGGGCTGGTACATAGGGTTTCTATCAGTCTGTAATAGCTGTGTCGCTCCAATGACGTCATCATGACTCACATTGGTGCCATCTTATAGCTAGATCATGGGTCTGACTTTGAAAGTTGCAGAACTTTGTTTACTATATTCAAAAGCCGATGAAAATGAGTCAAACCTCTATAAAAAAAGGTAAGGAGCACTATCTTTCAAAATGTCACCCTCAGCTCTAGTTCACCACAATTTCATTTTTTTATTTCATGCATGTGCGTTGAACATCTTGGGATGAGTGACTTTTGAGGAGTGTGACACTGTCTGTCCAATGCAGAGTGCTCTGCAAAGGGCTCAACAGTATCACACCAATCATCAACCAGGCTGATCATGATACTGTTTTGCCTGAAGTGGTCTGCATTTGAAAAGAAAAAGCTGCACCAATCATGTGTCGGCATTTTCCTTTCAACTGCAGGTCACTGACCAACAAACAGCTGTTTTGCATTCCAGTCAGCCTGGCTGACATCTCCGCCCACCCTCGCAACCCCACCAGTCCCTTCCCTCTTCAGCCCCTTGCACCTCTGGCTGACATATTAAGCCCTTTAGGGCATAAATAAATTTACAATAGTGCCACTGGAGTGGCAATTCTGGAAGGTGGGTGGAGGCACTTTCCTCCCCTGCCTAATCCAATTTCCTACTGACTCCTTTTGCTCCTCCTCTTCTCCCACCCCGGGCAGAGTAGTCCATAGCCTAAACTCCATACGGGCTGGGAGTTTACAGTGCCCAAAGGCACTTTCAGTTAAGTGCTATCATGTTAGTGGATCCTCTCCCCTGCTGACATTGTGGTGCTCATTCCCTGTGTCAGCATGTATTCCCCACTCCCCCATTAATGTGGCATACTGGAAGCCCACCTCAGTGTTCCAAAAAACTACCTCTTTGATGTTTCAGAGACCGGGATGCCCACTCATGGTGCTGGATGTGCCACCCCCACATGCCTCTATGTTCTCAGCTGACCTCGGGGTGTCCAGATTTCCCGGGTTGGCATTGATCCCCCATTCCAGTACTCTGGCACACTGGAAACCCACCCCAGTGTGCCAAAATCTGTCCTGCTAATATTTCGCCTGCAAAAAAGAAAACAGTCCCACAAGGTATTTTTTTTTCCAAACCTGAAAAAAAAATGGTCCCTCGTTGTGTCTGCCGGCCACCCTCCCCCAACCCGCATCCTCCCTCTGCACACCCCACTTCCCTGCACCCCCCTTACCCATACTTACCTCCAGAGGTCAGCAGCAGCACTCTTCTGTGGACCAGGAACATGTCTGCACTCTACAAAGACCTGCCGGGAACTGAAGAAATGATGGTAAACACTATAATGGCAGTCAATTGGGGGATTTCAACTTAGGTTGATCTCTCAGCTAGTTTCTGGAGTTTTGTTCTCAAATTTTTAACATGGGGTTCTTGTGATCCCACCTTATGAACACTGTCATTTCGTTTCTCGGTCCCAAAAGGTGATTTCACAGTCCCTGCCCAGAATCAACTTTCGGGATCAATTAATGAAATGACAAAGCCACTGTTCATGAGGTAGGGTCCCAAACAGTTCTTGCTGCAAATCTGGTGAAAAAAACTCCAAAAAATGACTGTATTACGAGCGTCATGGCACAGTTTTTATGCATGCTTGTCACTTAATCAATTTTTAATATTTTCGCTCTAAATTTCCAGCATTGCCATTTTTCACACCCTGTTATGAACAGTACTGCTGTCATTTTTTGCATCCTTCCTGAAATGTGTTTTTGCACCTGTGACGCAGGATGGCACGGTCACTGTGCAAAATCAAGTTTTGGGACAGATTAATGAAATTCCAGTGCCGATGTTCATGAGGGGAGGTCCTAAAACGGCCATGTTGAAAATTTGGTGAAAACATTCCCAATAATGACTGCGTTACGAGCGTGTGTTGCACAGCCTCTACAGTATGTACACTGATAACTTTGCCACTTTTTAATATTTTCAATCCAGATTTTCAACATTGCCATTTCTTCACACCTCCTCATGAACAGTATATCTGTCATTTTTCACATCCTGCCTGAAATTTATTTTCACACCTGTGGCACCAAATGGCACACCCTAAGTTAGGGGCACAATAACAACATGGGGACTATCTCCCCAACATGGGATTTTCCTTCTTCCTTGTCCCCCTACTTTCCAGTCCCTTGCCTGTAGTCTCATAGACTCCCTCCCCTGTCTCTTTGTTCAATTTCATGCAATTCAGTGATGAGAACGAGGGTCGTAGGCAAGACACCGTCCCTCCAAAGTCAGATTCCTGATCCTCAGGACTGCCTAATGGAATCTCTCCTGCACTACAAAAGAGTTGGAGATGGACTACAATGAGGTCTGAGCATGGAGAGGTGAGGATGCTGGGAGCATGAACAATAGAAAGTTACCTGGAGAATAAATAAAAACCTTGTATTGTTGGTGAGAAATGATGCTACTCAACTGCATGTAAATAAGCCTGCGCTGGGACCTGTAGCCCTGCCCCAACCAGTACAATACTAATATATGTACCAATAGCGAACTTCGGCATTGACAAATGCTTGCTTAACTTAGCTACCATCAAAAATACTCTCTTTAGTTGTCCTTTAAAGAACAGGAAATTGTGGAAATCTTATCAAATGGGCAAAGGATTTTGAGAAATTTGATTGGTTGTTAGACATGCGTTAGAAGTGTTTAATGCATGGCTTTAAACTAGTCCTGCCAACAAGGATGCAGTAAATGTTCAAAATGCTTGTGCCATTAGAACTTTCAGAAATGAAACCGATGCCATTTTCCCCTCTAGGAGCCATTGAAAAATAAAAAGTAAACCTGAATAGTTCCTCTTTAAAAAAAAAAAGCTTCTTCGTATAAATATTTTTGTATTTTTCATACACGAATAGTGCCATTTGTTTTAATTTCAGCTATAGTTCCTCTATCTTTCAGCATTATTCCTGCCTGCTTGGCCACCCATTTATATAGCTGGAAGCCACGTTTAACTGATAACCCCCACGCAGCCATCTGATTTAATGAGCTGCTGCTCAACTGGGCTTTCTCCCAATTCACGCTCAGTTAAATGATTCTGTACAAACATTGACAAACAAAGTTAAAAGAAAAGAAATAGAAGCATAGAAGTTGACAGCAGAGAAGGACCGTATGGCCAAGCTAGTCTGCCCATTTTCCTTACTTAATGCAATATTGCAGACCCTAGTTGATCTGTGGCTTACCCTCTCACCCCCTACTGTGAGAGCATTCTGATGGCTATTCCATGCATTCTTGAATTCCCATACCATTTTTGCCCCACCACCTCTGCAGGAAGGTTATTCCAAGCATCCACCACTCTTTCAGTGAAAAAGTACTTCTTCACATTGCCCCATGGCCTATGCCCCTCTAACCTCATATCATGCCCCCTTGTTGAAGTAAGCCTCTTTTTCTGAATGATGCTACCCTGCTGTAAATTGTTCATACCCCTCGCGGTATTTGAATGTCTCTATCATATCACCTCTCCCTCTCCTCTCCTCTCCTCTCCTCTCCTCTCCTCTCCTCTCCTCTCCTCTCCTCTCCTCTCCTCCAGGGAATACATATTGAGGTCCTCTAGTCTTTCTTCATATGACTTTTGGTGCAGTCCTTGCACCATTGGTGCTGTCCTTCTCTGTGCTGTCTTCATTTTGTCTATGTTCTTCTGGAGATACAGCCTCCAGAACTGGAAACAGTACTTCAGATGGGGTCTCACCAGTGATCTGTACAGTGGATAACCACCTCCTTTTTCCTGTTGGTGATACCTCTCCCTATGTACCCCTGCATTCCACTGACTCTCCTCATTGCTTTCTTACATTGTTTGGTTACCTTCAGGTCACCTGATATGATTATCCCCCAGTCCCTTTCTTCATTGGTGACTGTCAGTGCCTCCCTCCCCATCTTGTGCTCGTCCCTTGGATTTCTGAGCCCTAAATGCATGATTTTGCATTTCTTTGCATTGAAACTCAATTATCACAGTCTCAACCACTACTCAAACATGCTTGGGTCCTTTCTCATTTTTTCCACTACCACTGGAGTGTTGACTTTGTTGTAGATCTTAGTGTCATATGAAAAGAGTCCAAAGTTCCCTTCTAGCCCTTTTGCAATGTCACTTCTGAAGACCTTAAAGAGGACTGGCCCCAGCACTGATCCCTGTGGCACCCCACTGGGCACCCCCTATCCTCGGATTGAACACCTTTAACTAGCACCCTCTGTGTCCTGTCACTCAACCAGTTTTTTATGCAGTTTACCACCTTTGGGCTTACTCCCAGGCTGCCCAACTTATTTACTAACCTCCTATGTGGAATGGTATGAAGGCCTTGCTGAACTCTAAGTAGGCCACATCCAATACCTCTCCCTGATCTTCATCACTGGTTACCCGGTCACAGAAATGTATCAGATTGTTTCACAAGACCTTCCCACTGTGAATCCATGCTGCCTCAGATCCTGTGCACCACTAGATTCAAGAAATTTCACGATCCTTTCCTTTAGCAGTGACTCCATTAATTTTCCCACCACTGATGTCAGGCTGGCTGGCATGTAACTTCCAGCCTCCTCCCTATCCCCACTCTTGTGGATAGGGACTACATTTGCCCTCTTCCAGTCTCCTGGAACCACCCGAATCTTTATTCATTTGTTAAACAGGGCTGTTAGTGGTGCTGCCAGCACTTCTCTAAGTTAATTTAATATTCTGGGATGCATCCCATCTGGCCCCATAGCCATCCCCCCTTTCAGTTTTCTGAGTTCCTTTAACTCATTGCCTCCTAGAATATGCCTGTAGGTGGCAGCAAATGTATTGCAGTGTGTCCCAGAATGACTACAAAAGTCACCAAAAGACTTCCTCTGTGCCCTTGAAATGTCTGGAGACGTCACTCATATGTTTTAGTATTACGTGCTAGCCAGAATTGATTAGAATTGACTGCATAGCACCATTAAAAAGATAATGTTGTGTTGAACAACTTTGCTATTGATACTTTGTGAGTATCTTGTTCACTTTAGGAGTTATTCACTTTTGTTTATGACATGGTGTGTATGGCAGACATTTTGTCCATCAAGAACCACCTAAGCACTTTGAAGAAAACACACATTCTGGGTATCTCAGCCAGTATAAAACAAAAACTGAACTGAGCACAATTGATTGCATAGCACCGCTGGAAAGGCAATTTTGTGTGAAACAACTTTGCCACTGATACGTTGTGAGTATCAAGTAAACTTTAGGAATTATATGCATTTGTTTATGGTATAGTGTGTATGGTTCAGATTTGTCCTTCAAACCTCACCAATGCACCTTGACTAGCATGGGGAAAAATATGTTTAATACTACAGAAATAGCTGTCTTTTTTACAAACAAATTATTAAAAGTACATCTAATGTCTGGATGCTTAATTTGGTGTTGATATGTTACATATTTCCCAACGAAAAAGGGCTTATGGTGCATTTTGTATTGGAAAAAATATTTTTTTTGATGTTTTGACCAGCATAGAAACAAAACTAAATTACCTAATATTACTTGCATATCACCATTGGAAAGGAAATTTTATGCTGAACAAGTTTGCCCCTCATACTTTGTGTCTAGTACTTACAGTTTTTGTGCTAATGGCATTTGTTTGCTGCATGCTGATTATGGCTTGATTTTGCTTAGAAAGGCCCAGGATTCACTGTTAACAGTATACAGGAGACAAGTGCTGCAACTTCAGAGAGCTCCTGTACAGTAATTGGACTGGTGTCCACCTCTTTCCCATTGGTGCTCCTATCACCAAACAGTGGTCCTTCTCCATCCCCTTCTACTGTGAATACTGAACAAAAATATTTGTTCAGGATTGTTGCTTTTTCTAGGTCCCCCTCTGCACCCCCTCTCCCTTTATAACATTACAATCCCACCCCTGGTCTTTTTCTTTTCACTAGTGTATCTTAAAAAGGTATTGTCTCCTTTAATTACCTGGGCTATTTTTTCTCTGTGGCTTTGCTCACCTGACTGCTTTCCCCACTTCCCTCTGCTTTTCAAGATACAGTTACTTGTCTTTCACCCTCTGTGTTTCCTTACACCTTCTGAAGGCTAGCTTTTTCTCCCTTACCTTCCCTGGCTATGTCTTTTGAGAACCATTGTGTTTTTTTCCTTCTCTTTGTTTTGCTTATTTGCCTAACAGAAAGGTTTGTTGCCTCTGTTATGGCTCATTTGAGGATAGCCCATTGTTTTTCTACATCCTTCCAGCTTTCTCCCCTTCCAGTGCTTCTTTAGACCTTCCCCGGTTTTTACAAAGTCAGCCAGTCTGAAATCCAGGACCCTTGCTTTTGTGTGGTTTGACTCCTCCACTGTTCTCACATTGAACCATACCATACAGTGATCACTGGACCCTTGGTGGCTTCCAACCATTATATCTGTCACTGTCCGCATTGGTGAGTACTAGGTCCAATATTGCTCTTTCTCAGGTGGGTTCCTCCACAAGCTGCTCGAGGTATGCTTCCTGCTGGACATCCAGGAAGGATACCTCTGTTCCTGGCTGTTGCTGAAGCTTGGGTGCTCCAATCCATATCAGACAAATTGCAGTCTCTGACCACCAGCAGCACTTCACCTTTGTATGTCATTTTGTGGATGGCTTCGACTAGTAACCCATCCATCTCCAACCTTGTGCTGGAGATCTGTAGATCATGCCAGTGTGAATGGAGGTGCCATTTCCTGTCTCCAGGGTGACCCACAGTGCTTCCGGTCCCTCCTGCGTTCCCTGAGCTTCAGTTGCTTTATTTCCCTCTTTGACACAGATAGCTACTCCTTCATCCTTTTTTCTCAACCCATCTTTTCTAAATGGAGTGTAACCTGGTATGGCTGTTTCCCATTCATTGTTCTCTGTGTACCATGTCTCAGTGACTCTGACAATGTCCAGGTCCACCTCTGCCATCAATGCCACCAGGTCTGGTGGCTTGTTTCCCAGGCTGTGGGCATTCATGCACATGGCCCTCAAAGTTTTGTATCCTTCCCTTCTAGTAGATCCCCTCCAATCCCCCTGTCTTCCCTCTCTTCCCCTGCTGTTTTTATTCCCATTATTTTTTTTTCTCTGCCATTCCTCCTATCTCTTTTATAGGTTTCTGTGATTATTTCCCAACACTAGGGCCCTTCCTACTGACTTCTTCATCCTGTGGGGGGACAGTTAGATTCCTCCTGCCTACTTTCTCCTCCTCCTCCCTTGGCTAGTTTAAATGTCTGCCAAGGAAGCACTTAAACCACTCACTGAGGATCTTGGTCCCCCCAGGTATAGGCAGGCCATCCCAGTTGTATAGGCCTGCATCTGTCTAGGTGGGACCCCAGTCCCTAATGAAGCCAAATCTCTCTGCTCTGCACAAGTCTTTCAACCATGCATTGAATCTCATGGTAGAATGAGCCCTCTCCTCCCCTTTATTGCAGACTGGTACCACCTCCAAAAAGGTAACAGTGAGTGCCAATTGTCTAAGACCTGCCCCTACCTCCCTGAAGCCCTCTTGCACTACACTACCCTCATCACCAGCCAGATCATTTATCTCATGGTGGACAATGATGTCTAGCTGTCCCTCCCATCCTGCTGCTCCAGCGATCCCCTGGATACTCTTTTCATCCCTGTGATCCATAGTGCTGAGTAGGCACCTCACCTTCCTCTCTTCCACTCCACCCCCCATGTCTATCCTACTAGAAATAGAATCCCCCACTAGTAGTTGCTTCCTCCACCTCTGGGGTCCTCTGCCTCCCCCCCGGGGTCAGTACCATGGAGGATCCCCACATCCACCTTGGTCTCCACCGTGGGTGCTTCCCTGGGACAGTCCCACTCTCCCAATGAAGTATAGGAATTGTGAAGTGAAACAGTAGGAGGGATGTGCCTCTGCCCCCCACCCTCACCCTTCCAGAGCTCACTGTAGTCCAGCCATTCCTCCTCCTAAAGAAACATTGAGGCAGGGAGGGCAGACTTAGGGGTCCCTGGACAGAGGAGGAGGAGGAGGTCCCCTGAATCCTGTTCAACTCATCCTGGAGACGAGAAACCTCTGCCCTAAGCCCATCATGGTGTCTGTAGATGGGACAGCAGCCCAGCTTCCAAAGCATCTGCTGGAAGACTGCCACCCCAAAGCCACTGCACAACACCACTCCCATCACGTCTTATTTGTGGCCTCACTCCTTTCTTTTGTGTGCTTTCTTTCTCCTCCTCACCCTCTTTTTTATTTAACCCTCTTTGCTTTCTTACTGCCTTGGTGGTTCTATAGCTCCTGCCCTTCTTTTCTGGGACAGGAAGCTCATGTATTCCTCAGCTACTATAACTATATACAATATTTGGGGTAGACATGTGAGGGCAGGAGGAGGGTGGGTGGGAGGATAGTCTGAGTCTGCCAGTTCCTCGCTGCTCACCAGGTCATGGTCTTAAGGTACCGCTGCTACCCTGGGTCACTGCCCATAATCCAACTTGCCAAAATCAAACACAAAGAACAATCAGTGGAGTCCTCCAAGTAGGAAGAGCTCCATTCTATGAACTGTCATCCAGTCTGCTCGATGGGGATTTTAAGCACCTGAGTGTTATTCATATTCAGATTCCCTGCTTTGATATTGGTGCATTTTTCTGGAGCCTGCTGATTAGCCCCTGCTTCCTGTTGTCCTCGCTGACTAAATGCTGCTTATCCATTGAGTCCTGCTTTTCTCCTGTGTGTCCCAGTGTGCTACTGCTGCAGCCTGTGTCTCTGGGTGTTGTGCCCCTTTTCTTCTTTTTCTGACACTATATAGTTGCCCTACTCTCCCCAAGTCTGCTGGTCCCTTGCTGCTCATTGGGTCCCAGTCTTAAGGTACCGCTGCTACCTGGGGTGGGATCTCTGCTTGTGATCTGTCTCGCCCAAATCAAAAACAAAGCACAATCAGTGGAGTACTCTGAGAAGGAAGCACTCCATTACTCAAAAGTGACTCTGTCCATGTGTGTATGGGGGGAAGAGATGTGGTAACCATGACAGCCATGACACAGCTTGCGTCTCTGCTCCTGCATGCTAAGTAACTGCCCTACATCCAAATCTACTGCCAACAAGGGGAGCACACGCTGTAGATTAACAGCTCATTTATTTTTTTTATTTGTTTACTGCACCCACCATGCAATCAGTCAGTCACTCCCAAGATACCACTTTCAGCTCATGTCTCCGTTTCACTGCTGCAACTCTTTACTGACACCCACTCAGTCACTCAGTCTTGATCTATAATGCTCATTCACTCCCTGGCTGCTGGGCAAAAACTGAGCTCTGCACTCACCCAGTGCATACCACTCCCTTGTATGAATTCAGACATTTTAAATAAAAAAAAAGAAAATACCCGCACCTCCTCTACCTCTTGTTTCTAACAGATGCTGTCACACCATGCTCACTTGCTTGGTCCTTTGTGCTTGGCACTGCATCGATCACTAACTGTCAAAAAATGAATAATACTTAACTTAAAGAAATAAAGATGGGAATCTTGGGAGAGGATGTGTGTGAGTTGGGGGGTCATCACGCACAAGCCTGCAGTAACCTAGTGAAAACTACATCCACCAGTGTCCAGAGTAAGACAAATGCTCTAAGGCAAAAGAAGAAATTACAGCAATTTAACACAGGCAGAGGGACTATTTTATAAAAAATAAAGCTAAACTGTTTAAAAATTTAAATATCTTATTTTTAATTTCTGCTGATATATAGAAAGCCCATTTATAAGCACAATAAGACATTTCAGGGGTGCATTAGACACTTTTAATGCATAGTCAGGGGTTAAAGGCACTGAACCTGTGGCTTTGTGCCTCACTACACCACTCTCCATATGTTAGAAGTGTCTAATACATACCCCTGAAGTGTCTTATTTCTTACATAAAAGAAATGCCCAAAAGCCAAGTCTCCAGGTTGTAATGGACTGTCGCTTGAGTTTTTCAAAGTCTTTGTGCTTTTGTCCCCAAAGCCATTACACATGTAAGAAGAAATAGTATTACATGCTGAATATACCACCAGCAAGCATTAGTGATATTAATTCATGAGGAAGGTAAAGAAACCAGAAATCCAGATATATACAGAGCAATTGTACTATTAAATCCTGATTACAAAATTATGCTCAACTATTGGTAAAAAGCCTAGAGAATCAGATTCCTCTGACAGCTCATCACAATCAAACTGGATTGATGAAAGGATATACGATATTCAAGGGTCTCCAAAAAGTACAATTATTAATAGAAAGTTATGCAACATGTAAGGTAGAATGTTTTGCTATGGCACGAGATGCATCAAAGGGCTTTGATGCACTCAATTGGGACTTTCTGTTATCATATTTAGAATATCTAGCCTTACCGCAACGATATATCTCATAATAGCTTTCTACAATAAACCAACTGTTATTTTAACAACACCAATATTAATGACAGATATGGTTAGATACGGATATCCATATCCTTAATTTTATTCATATTAGCCTTAGAACCACTACTAGCTAATATAAAAGCTAACACTGACATTCATGGCCTCAATATGGCAGTTGAAACCATTAAAATAAATGTATATGCTAACAATATAATGTTATTAATTAGAAAGTTTGATATCTCTCTCTCTCTCTCTCTCTCTCTCTCTCTCCCAGCTATATTTTTAGGAAATAGACACTTATGGAAATGTATCAGGATATATTATTAATAAAAAAAGGTATTTTACCAATAACGTAGAAATATAGAAAGCTGACTGCAGAAGGAGCCCAAAGGTCCATCATGTCTTCCCTCGAGATCCTGAGATGCAAGGTGATCCTGGATCCTAGCTAATAGCTTCTCTTGCAAAAATTTGTTTCTAGCATACTCCTTATCCCAACCCCTTTTGAATGCTGATACAGTCCTAGCTCCTACCACCTCCGCAGGTAGTTTGTTCTATGGTTCCAAAATCCTTTCCAAGAAATGGTGCTTCCTAAGCTCCCTCCTGAAACTCCCATCCTTTAGGTTCCATCCATGCCTCCTCATGTTTGAGTTGGGAGCCTTGGTGAATAGTTCAGCATTGGGTACTGAATTTAAACCCATCGTGTTCTTAAAGGTTTCTATCATATCCCCCCCTTTCTCTCCTAGATTCAAATGAGTACGTGTTTAACGCCTTCAGCCATCCCTCATACAGCAGCCTCTGAAGCACCTGTATCATTTTGGTTGCCCTTCTCTGAATGATCTCTATCCTGTCCTTATCCTTCTTATAGTAGGTCTCCAAAACTGTATGCAGTATTCCAAATGGGGTCTCACCATAGATATGTACAGTGGAAGTATCACCTCCTTGTGCCTAGTGTCAAATTCTCTCCCTATGCATCCCAGCATTATTTTGGCCCTAATATATGCTGCATTGCATTTGCTGGTTTGTTTAAGGGTGTGGCTAATGATAACTTCTAGATCCCTTTCCTCTTTTGAGTCATTGAGTTTGACCCCATTTAGCCAATATGTTATACTAGGGTTATTCCTGCCAATATCTATCACTTTTCATTTCTTGGCATTAAATTTCAGCTGGCAGATACTTTCAGATCATTTTGTATGATTCTCATTGCTTCTTCGCTGCCTACCCTTGCCCCGAATTTAGTGTCGCCCTTGAACAGTGCATTCTTGCCCTGGATACCTACTTCTGTGTCACTAATGAACACATTTAACAGGATTGTGCCTAAGACTGAGCCCTGCAGGACCCCACTCATTACTTCTCCCCCCTCTGACATCTCCTCATTGACCGCCACCCTTTGCATCCTTCCATCCAGCCAGTTTCCCACCCACTTAATGATGCAGCTTGCTATGCCCAGATCCTCTAGCTTCTTCAGCAAGCATTTGTGTGGTACTGAATCAAAGGCTTTGCTGAAGTCAAAATAGTGGAGGTCCACTGGCCAGCTGCTATCCACTTTCCTAGATACCTAATCAAAGAAAATAATCAGGTTTGTCTGGCACGACCTGTCTGTAATGAAACTGTGTTGTTTGTCATCCTGTAGGTCATGCTGATCCACATAGTCTTCTATGTCTTGTTTAATCAGGGCCTCCATTTGCCTTCCTAACACTGATGTGAGGCTAATCAGCCTGTAGTTACCGGCCTCTTCCCTGCTACCACCTTTATACAGATACACCATGTTGGCTCTTTTCCAGTCATTAGGTACGACTCCCATCTGGAGAAAACAGTTAAATAGGTGCACTAAGGGGTCTGCTAACTCACTCACCTACTCTTTAATTATCCTCGGATGTATTCCATCCAGACTAGGAGATTTCTTGATCTTTAAACACTCATACACCTCTCTGACCCTGCCTGCAGTAATAGTTGGCATTTCTATTTTTGCCACTTCCGTGCTGTGTGCTGTCATGTTGCAGTCAGGCATTGGGCCACTGTATTCTTTGGTGAACAATGAACAAAAGTGTGTGTTCAGAACTCTTCCACTATCCTATCCCCATTCCTGATTTTAACTACCCCCTCCACCCTTTTTTCTCTTTTCTTACAAATATCTAAAAAACTGTTTGTTCCCTTCCCTGACACCTTTAGCTATCTAAAGTTCCACAGCTACCTTTGCTTGTCTTAATGCTGATTTACAGTAGCTTCCTTATTCTTTAGTATGTATTCCTCCCATAGATTGGTACCTGTCTTACATTTGAAGTTGTGGAATGCTTCCCTCTTGACATTAATGACTGTCCTTACTTGACTCATGAACCAAATTGGTCGTTTGTGTTTGTTTCTTTTGGTCACTGTCCTTGTACATGCCTTTGTGACCTCAGTGATGGTTTGTTTAATCATTCCCCAAATGTCTTCTACTACAAAATGTTGCTGAATCTTAGTTAGTTTTCTCTTACTAGTTCCCTCATTTTATCAAAATTTGCCCTTCTGAAATTTAGGACTTCTGCCCTTGACTGGGATTTGACATCCTTCAGGGCTATTTTAAACCAAACCGAGTAGTGAATTCTGTTTGCCAGTGGCTCCCTAACACTGACTGCCTCAGTTTTTCTGACTTAGTAAGGACCATAGCTAAGAGGTTATTCTGACTAGTAAGATTGATGGCTAACCCTATGAGAAAGCAATCCTGTAAGGTTTCTACCACCAACTGAATCCTTGATGATCTAGCCACTGGGATTCCCCAGTCCACATCTGGCATGCTAAGGTCCCCCACTACCACTAGTTATCCTTTTAGTGGCATTTCTTTGATTTCCTCCAAAAGCTCCTTATCTTTGTTCTCCACGATCTGGATTTTTTTTTTCTGAGGATGAACTAAGCTGAACCCATAGGGATGCCACTCCTTCCCTATGGCTCAATTCACATGATGAGGCCTCTATCCCATCCTTAACAAAGAGTGCAACCCCCCCTTGACACCTCTCCTGTCTTTTCTAAACAGCGCATGCCCTGGGGCTGCATGATCCAAGTTGTTGTGGTCAGATTTCCATGTCTCTGTGACTGCCACAAGAGCCGTCCAGGACTCCACCATCCATCCTGGAAGGTCACTCATCTTGTTACCCAGGTTTCTGGCACTAATGCACACCCCTATCCACGAGCCTGTGGATGAATTGTTGCTTCTTCCACCTGGTAAATTCCTGTGTTTCTCATTATTCTGAACCCTTTTTCAGTTCTTCAGCACCTTTTTCTGCTTATTCTGGTTGTACCTATGGTGTGATTCAGTATGTCTTGATTGTGGGGGGGTGGTGACTAAGTTCCCATCTTCTAACCTATCGCTGACAGCTATCCTAGTGCCATACTCCCCTTTGCCTAGTTTAAATGCCTGAAGTGAACATCAAACTTCTGTCCTAATGTACTCATTCCTTGCCTATTTAGGTGAAGTCTGTCTGGCTTGAATAGTGTTCGATCCCAAAAGCTCCCCTAGTCATCTATGACATAGTAAATTTTTCTTTGCACCATTCCCATAACCAACTGTTGAGATCCTAGATTTCCTCCTCCCCCTGATCCTGTTCATGTCAGCACCTTTCCCCATACTGGAACATCACTAACAGAAAACAAAGTAGAGCTTATGAAAGATATTATCAAAGAAAATGGAATTAAATAGCTGGGGATGACTTTAACTAATAAGTCCTTAAATACAGCTAGAATTAATGCCCAACAAGTATAAAATAAAACATATTTAGGAAAATTGACAAAATATGACACTTTCACTATGAAGGTGGGTAGAAACCCTAAAGATGATGGATGTACTAAACCTTATCTTTCTATGACTATCAAACTTGATGCCTGTTTCACCAGTTTTTCTTACCAGTTTCAGGACATTTTTTTTCTCTATTTATATGGAGGGGAGGTACACCAAGAATAGCATGGAAAGTTTTACTAATACATAGTGAAATGAGAGAACTGAGCTGTCCAGGCCCTATCATATAATACCAAGTTTTGAAAGCAACACAGCTCTTTAAATGTTTAGGTAATGTAGCTAACAAAGGTTATGCGTTCATGAGACTTTGGAATACATTGTTACAAGAGTAAATAGTTGCTTTTTCCATGCAAGCTTTATATTTTGTGCACAGTGTCTTTGTAAAATGTAGTTTTCCTAGTATTAAGAACATGGCTGGGGTTTTCTTAGATTTAACAAAAACATAACATAATTATATCATTATGTCCATTTCTCCCCCACAGCCTTGGACTTAGTAAAATCTAAAAAGTACACTGAGGTATCAGTAGCAAAAAAAAAATCAACAGAATAGGGGTACTACTATGGAATGGTATGCCTCCCTTATGGTGACACCAACACAATGAAATACACACCTGTTGGTAACATTGACACTTTGCCAACATGTCGCTGTGTTGGTGTGCCCTAGACAGTGGCATACTATCTCCTGGTCCTGCACCTCCACCCTGAATTAACTCTGACTTTCATTGAAAATCTAAAAGATGGGGGAAGGACAGATCCCCCTGCAAGGAGGGGTTGGGGGGGCAAAGCACCCCAATGAAAAATACAGGACTGGGAGAAACACAGAAATCATGCAGACAACAACTTGCGAGGAACATGATTCCTGTAGGTGAAATGCTGGTTGACATAAAGAATGTTGAACTGGCATGTTAGAGCCCTATGGAATGATATATTAGGTTCCCAAGGATCAAAGAGAAATAGAGCAAATCAAAATGAAATTTTAAATGTAACATGCAGAATGGGTAAAATATGCTATTAATAATATGTATAAAGAGTTTTTTAAGAAAATTGCAAAAACAACAGCACTGACTGGCGAAATAAACATCATATGGATACTATATATGTACAAATTAAAAAAAAAACACTTGGTTATGTGCACCATAGTTCACATTTCTAGCTGTAAAGCAACAGTGCAATGAACAATGTTTTTCCCAAAAAGCTAGTTTCAACTACAATGTATAAAAAATATTAGCATATCAGTCAAATCTACTTTTCTAGGTACCTCCTACACTGGTCACCATAATTTATTTTTCTGAATCCTTACCCTTACCAGGTTTACAATGGTATTTTTAAGCCAAATGTGGAATCCATCTTTTTTTCTTGAGAGAAAACTAAATTAAAAGATTTAGCAAATACTCAAATGTCAGTGGAAATGGAACATTTTTTCCACAAACTAAAACTGGAAGGTGTCTGGGAGCTTTTATACTGAAAAAGTAGGGTAAAATATTTGCCCAATTTTGTTGCACTGCTGCTTTAAAAGGAAATGAGCTATTAGGAGCCACACTTTCAGGAATTTAAAAACTAAAATGTTGCATGTGTGTGAACTGCAAAATTATAACCCCCCCCCCACAACTTTAAAACTGTTGATTGTAATACCATTAAATTTCAAAGGTTCATAGACCATAAAAGGGGTCTGTGTGTGTGTCAACTTTATGAATCTTTTGCTTAAAGGATGCCCATGACTTAAGCTGCCAAAACCTTCTAAAAATACTTAAAGTTTAATTCCAGTTTTAGCAAAATGTATAACAACATTATTATAAATTAATATAAAGCTAATAGACAAACAAAAAAAAAATACAAGACTCTTGGAAGGAAGAAGCAGCCCCAATTATACAGGATCATAGATAGAGTCAGGTATGGTGTAATACAAATAAATACTATAAACTAGCCAAGAACAAATCAATACAAATTAGAATGATATAAATAGCATATTTTACACTTCACCACCAAAATAAAATGGTTGCTAAGGCCACTCCTGCTTGTTGGAGGAAATGTTCACAGATTGGTACCTCATACCATCAGATATAGGCATGTCCTATGATACAGGTAGTATGTGAAAATACAACAAAAGAAGCAATAAAGATACTGGGCTTGGAAATTCCACCTTCCTTTGACATTTGTATACTGAATTATTTTTCCAAATTAAAACTCACAAATAAACAACAAGAATTATTGGCTTTAATAACTATGACAACAAAGCGGTTATATTTAGAATCTTATAACAGCTGTAGTTTTCCACCCTTTAACTCTCATAAACAGCATAATAATGTAAGATTCTTGCAGGATTTGGACTTATGACTCTGGGATCCCAGTACTGAGAATAGTATAAATGCCACTCAACACAGTGAGTTCTTGTTTCCTCACCTGGAGGAGGTTTATTTCATCATATAGGCATTACCATTACATGCACTATAATAAAAATATAGCTGGCAATAGTTTACAAGATAATAGAGCATGGATACTACCCATTCTCCTGGAAGCTGATGGCAGGTTCTTAGGATGCCAGAATTTGTAGCTCGACTCTGGCCAATTCAGTCAGTTTATGTACATTTTATTCTCTGCCTGATAGCTGCTTCCTGAGAAGATATGCAAATATTTAAATGAGAGCAAATGAATAGAGCTACGAACTAATGAATGGCCCATTGAAAGGTACTAATGAATAGAGCTAATGAATAGCCTCTTAAATAGACACACAGCTACGAATAGCTAATTGAAGACTTGCACATTTAGTACATTCTTTCATCACATACGCAACATCAGGTCAGAATAATGTCAGGTCAGACTAATGTCAGGTACATTCTTTTTATCATGTACTCAACATCAGGTCAGAATAATGTCAGTTTCAACTAGCTCCTGACCACAAGGCTAGTACTTTTTATGATCCTTACTCTGAACCTTTCATGAACCTTACTTTCAACCTTTCTTACACTCACTTTGACCATCAAGCATTGAAACACAATGAATAATACAGCAGTACCTATACAGCAGTACCTTACAGTCCCCCACTTGAAGGAGAGAGAGAACTCAATCCTTCACAAGGCATAAGTTACAGCATAGAGTGAGTGATACTTGCAGCTCTAATCATAAGCATTTCATTTTTGACATTTCTTATTAAACAGCGGAGATAACAAATACTTAACAAGAGGAAAAACACTAGTACCAATTGTAACATTAATAAAACCTTAAATGATAAAACTTCCCAATTACCACCAAGAGTAGAATGTATTAAATGCTCTGAGTCTCAGCATTTAAAAAAATTGCTCATGGTACTTTGTACCCTTGCAGCAGAGTTCTCAATTTGAATGAGGTGTGTGTCTTTATGGTCTAGTAATTTTTGTACATTTAATGTGAGGGGTTTTATGGGTACCCTGAAAGCCGGGGCATATTCTTTAATCATCATACTCTGCCTGGAGACTGAGGCATTAACATATGATGTTATGTAGGTATGGGTAGTAATAGGATGGAGAACTTGGTTCCCCAGCTGAGTGTCTCCAAGGTGCACAAAACAGAAATTAGGATAGGGGATTGGACATTGGAGTCCTTGGTGAGTCATAACCTGAAGGTTAGTGACCGCACAGTACTGATTAGTACTATTATATGTGACTCTTATTCACTCGGTAGTCCATTTAGATATTCGGCTGGACACCAGTTGGAGGTATTAAATTGATTATCAATAGGTTCTTCTCTGCAGATGGGCTATTCCTGTGATAAAACATCACAATCACAAACCCAGAGATCACTCATTGGAGAACAGCAATGGAGATTTGGTGCAACCCATATACGGTTTTCATTTAGCACCAAAACCTCTGGGTGCTCAACACGGTAAGCATAGTAGTCACCTACTAGTTTACCTACTTAGTGAACTTTTACTATATCTTGATACATCTGGGTTTTTACATCTACCTGAGGAAGGTTTACAGTAAAGGAGACCACCATGGTCTGGCTGAGGGTGCAGTTGGGTTGACAGGTAAATTTGGGTAAGTGTACCTGGGTGGTGGCTATTTTTCTGACCAGAGGAATTGGGGGCACCTCATGTATAGCACATGAGGATAGGCAGTGGGTGTTATTGGTGTCAGTGCACATGGGACAGTACCATAACTTAATTTAGGCATTGGATACCATATCAGGGAGTTTCCCCAAGTCCAATTATTCAAACAACTTGGCAATGGCTGTGAGTACATATGACCCATATGCAGTACAAATAATGGATTGCCCAATGGTCTTATTTCTTACTGTTTCATTGTTACGTTGAATAATCTCATTGATTTTATTTTGTACTTCTTTAAAAAGATTAGAAATGTCATGCATATTATATACAGTTAAGCTTTCTTCTTGGGCCAAACCCTCCTGATTCATCGCCAAAGGTAATATTGCTTTTCCCTCCAATTCCTGATCAGTTTGATAGGCATACTCTTTATGAGCCTCCAAGGCTGCCCTGTTCCAAATGCTCATACCAGACCCAAAGAGGCCTGCCATGTCCCCAAACAAATCTCTTTTTCACCTTCTAGAGATACTTACATTTTTCTCACTTACTGTTTCTTTTCTTATCCAATCTATCTGTTTGACATGGAAGGTTCTAACAATATCTGTTAGCATGGTAACATAACATTTTGATACATTAGAGTTGGCACATTGCCCTGTGGAGTTAAAATGCCAACTAGAAAAATTGAATATTACAGGTAACCTAATATGCTGTACATTGTTAATTAAAGTTTTCTCAACAGGCATTGAAGTTAGTCCACTAGGTGGTCCTTGTGTGACATTTGGTCACCGGGATGGCATCACAGTCAGGTGTATTGTGGCTGATGAGTAATTGGCATAACAAGTTCCACATTTGTCACAGATTCTGTTGCTCATCAGGCCTTGATTTATGTTGAGGCCGGTGACATCTGGGTTGGTAGACCAGATACAATAAAATATTACCAACGTATATTTACCATTGTCCTTTGGTGTGGGTTTTTTTATAATTAGAGACCCACTGTCCCGGTCTATGTAACCACGTTGTGACCTATTATAGGTCGAGGGGTTCGTAGGTTCCTCCAGACCCAGCCATTCTGCACACCACATGGTAGATGTTATAGTTTGGTTATCCTTGGCCCAGCAAATAGTCCATTGCCATTCCGTGGCATCATCAATATCACCAGGGTCCCACTTCTAGGAAGTCACTAAAGTAACTGACTGTTGGTATCCACAGGTTACATGAGTTTGTGGGACGCTGATATGAAGGCTGGCAACCATTGAAACACATATAATCAGCCACATCCACCACATCTTGTCCCTTTATATTGTTTGTAGAAAAGGAAAATTTAAGGTTAGTATCTGTTCTTTTACTGGTTAATGTGGAACCATTTCAGTATGACACCATTCTTCTTTCCTGTCATCTTGATCAGATATACAGAGGGACTGGCCTTCTCTACAATAGGGAAGGGCACTTTCCATTTTACATCAAATGTGTGTTATTTTGGAGCATAGTTCTTTATCATGACTGAGTCCCCCACTTCATACTGAAATGGATTAATCTTGTTATCAAAATACTTTTTGATTTGCTTTTTAGATTTACCCAATTGAGTGGCTGTAAACTTATTAACCTCTAAAATATGTTGTAAATCTGTCTCAAGCCATGCATTAGTAATGGGAGCATTGAGACATGGAGTTTGAGATGACAGCAGTAGTTGTGCTGGAGTACACATCAGATGTCCAGTCATAGCCTGGTAAGGAGAGATTTCCTGTGGAGGCAGATGGAGGGGAGTGAATTGCCATGAGGCAAATAGGCAACATAGCAGCCCACTGGGTAGGGTGTTGGTAACAGAATTTAGTGAGTCTAGTTTTTAATGTTCGATTGCACCTCTCCATGACTCCAGAGGATTGAGGGTGGTAAGGAATTTGGAGTTCTTGATGAATCTGTAGCATCTGTTGTAATTGTTGAAAGACTTTGCCAGTGAAGGCAGGCCCCTGGTCTGAAGAGATAATGTGAGGTAAACCCCAATGTGGAAATAATTCTTTAGCCAGCAGGTGTGCCGCAGTGGAAGCCTTGCTGTCTCTGGTGGGAAATGCCTCTTTCCACTTGGTGAACAAGTCAACTATGACCAAAGCATATGTATAGTTACCCTTAGTTTTAGGGAGACCTTCAATAAAGTCTATTTGTATATGATAGCAAGGACCAGAAGGGGACATGGCTGAGTGCAGAAGGGCTTGATTAGTGGATGGGGGAGGGTTAGTCTGGAGACAGGGCAGGCAAGAAGCATAGGTCTCTTGACAAAGTTGACGGAGGTCTGGGCACCACAGGTGTTGTGTGATTTTTGAGATAGTTTTCTCTAAAGAGAAATGGCCAGCAGTTGGATGGGAGTGGTATAGATTCCATATCTCTGGGAAAAATGCCAGAGGCACACAGACTACTGGTGGTTGCGAAGTATCTTTAGAATACATTAAAAGTTTTGGTGCCAATTCTCCCCCACTGGGTGGGGCCCTATATCATGACAAAATGACATGCTTAGCTCAGTCATGGGGGGAGGACCTGATGCAGAGCCTTGCAAAAAGTCTCAAATCTCCACAAAACGTGGATGAGAATTTTGGATGGAAAGCAAGTCCATAGTGGTGGGAGTAGCTGCCACTATGATGGGAAGAGGACATGTGGGGGGGTACTCACAAGTTTTCCAAGATAGCTGCCTTTTCCACATTCTATCTCAGGAGGAAACGGCATAACTTGGATATTGATGCATTTCTCTCTGACCTGCCTGACTCTATGAGATGGCAGGACTTCTACCTGACAAACTCAGTGCTTATGGCTTACGATATCTTTCAGGAGATTGTGCTAGGGGCACTGGATAGGCACGTGCCCCTGGTCAAAATATGCTCTAAGAAAAAATCATGCCCATGGTTTATGGCGCAGTTAAAGTCCTCTCTACTGCACAGAGACTGGCTTTGGAAAAAAGCTTGGAGAATAAAACTCCTTGTGGATTGGGCCTTGTTTAGAAAAGCTACTGGTGTTTCTGTGGTGTCTTACAAATCCTCCATCCTTGACTCTTTTAATGACCATTTCACTACCACAGGACTTGCATTCGATACCTCTCCTGCCAATACCCTCCGCTCACAACTTGGCTTACTGGACACATCAGCTCCAGTCACAAGCATGGCATTCCCCCTCCAGCCTACCACTCTAAAGAAAGTCGAGGATCTTCTCCTACATCTGGACACCAGGAAAAGTGCTGGGGCTGACCTCTTAGACCCCTTCTTCTTGAAGCTGAGTCACCGTGTACTGACAGTGCCTATCAAGCATCTCTTTAACCTCTCCCTTTCACAAGACGTTATTCCCCCCTCTGGAAAACCACCCACATAATCCCTCTGTTCAAGTCTGGAGACCCCTGTGACCTGAACAACTATAGGCCAATCACCTTACTCCTCACCCTATCCAAATTATTGAAGAAAATAGTGAGTATACAGCTCAGGAACTACCTTGATATTGTTAACCTGTTAAACCCCCCTACAGTGTGGTTTTAGGCCACATCATAGTACTATCTCAGCCCTTGCAAAAGTGACCAATGACTGGCAGTGTGCCCTGGATACTAAGAACTTCATCTGCACCATATTTCTGGATTTAAGCAAGATGTTTGATACTGTTGAACATGATCTACTCCTCTCCCTTCAAAACATCGGCTTGGACTCCCTATCCCTGAGATGGTTCTCAAACTATTTTACAGAACAGCAACAGCAAATTAAGATGGAAGGGGAGCTCTCATTGCTGAAATCTCTTCTGAGGGGTGTACCGCAAGGCTCAATACTGGGTCCATTGCTCTCTGCAATATACATTAACAGAATCGACATTGATGTCAAAGCTGCTAACATTCATCTTTTTGCCGATGATATGGTACTTTACATTGAAAGGTCCTCCCTAGAAGCAGCTTGCAGGGATCTACAACAGGAATTTAGCCTGCTACAATAACAACTCCTGCAACAGAAACTGATCCTGAATGCAAAGAAAACAAAGGCAATGCCCTTTTCTCCCTTTGCAAATGCTAATAACCTTGTAATTCAAGGTAACTTACCTTAGATTCATATGCTCCTCTGCGAACCACTGGACTATGTCACAAAATTCAAATCCCTGGGGGTCTCGATAGACCAAAAGCTTTCCTTCAATGATCACACTGATGAGCTGATAAAGAAGTTGAGGCAGAGGCTTGGCCTATTTTACAGGATCAAAAACCTACTAACATTGGAGGCAAAAAAAGACTGGTCCAAACCACTTCTCTCATCTTATTGAATTATGCAGACTTTCTTTATAGCCAAAGCACTGCCACTGCTCTGGCCAAACTCAACATGCTATACCACAGAGCTCTGAAATTCATTACTGGATATCCTTATTTTACTCATCACTGCTCCCAATACGCTGCAGTAGGTTGGTCTTCCCTCATGTACAGTAGACAGATAAATGTTGCCTTCTGGACTTACAGGGCAATTACTAAATTACTGCCCCAATATATCTCAGATGGTCTTCCTCTAAATGTGGTAGGTAAGTATGCCCTAAGGAGTTCTACTTATATCTCACTTGCAGTATCTTAGTTCAAGTCACGCTTTGGTAGGTCTGCCATTAATCACACTCCACCCACACTATGGAACAACCTGCATAAGAACTTGTGACTGGCATTCCCAATCAAACTATCAGCCTTCAAACTACTATATTCTTGTTCATTCAAGGAATCCTGTAACTGCTTCGCCTGATGTCACAGCCTCCCAGCATCCCCCCTCGGATTCAGTTTCTAGCCCTGTCAGGAGCATTCCATTCCTGGTACTCCTGCCCCACTTCTGAGTATACTTGTGTTTATTTGTACCCCATCTGATAGTTCACCCAATCGAAGTTGGAGTCTCACTCTCTGAGTCATCTAGGCATCTACTAATATTACACTTTCTGGCACATCACCCTCAGCCCCAGTTCCTGGTGTATTGCACCGAGCTCTAAAACCATTGCCACCTGCCCCTGGTGCTCTAAAGCCCCTCAGGCACCCCTGCACTTATGCTCTCATTCCAAAGTTCCTCCCCATTCCTCACCCATGCCCCTCCTTGAACTATGTACTCAATACTTGAATCCAAGCCTGCTCCACGAAAACTCTATATATGATTGTATAGGTTTACTTTGTATCTTTTGTAGCACATGGTATTTAGCTTTCTGTCTTATTTTATAAATGTACTCCAGTGCTGTTAATAACCTCTTGTGTGTAGTCCCTATTCCATGTAATGACTCTGTAAGTTGGTATTCCTCTTTATGTATTGTTCATGTATCTTGCCCAGGTCCATCTTGAAAATTAGCTTGCTCAATGGTGTTCACCTGGCTAAATAAAGATTTTGATTGATTGATTAATTGAGGGGAAGTCAAAGCACTCATGCACTACAAAAAATGTTATATGGTGGGCTGTGCCCCCCCACACCCCCCCTTAAATTATATAATCAACTCTGGGGGGGGGACCTGGAGGAGGTATGAGAAAGTCGATATGAGGTGGATGTTGTCTTTTCACTTTTGACTACTCGTTGAGAGTGATCACAGCTACGGGTACAGAGCTGTAATTCGCTGTGCTATTGTTTCCCAGTAGCTGTTATCAATCATGCTCCTTTCTCTGTGCAGTTTTTACCATGGTCTTATTCCTTAGTGGTTTTGACTGGCTACCCTTAAAATATAATCATATTTAATTATGCAGTTATTTATTCTCAAGCATTGTATGGTGAAAGCTGCAGAAATTTATCCATGTACAAATAATGTAATATACAGTATGTGTATCAATAGATTATATATTTTGTATGTCCTGTTCCCTTACTTTATAAAATAGAAAATAAAAATTATTTCTGAAAAAAGGAAATATATTTTTTTGAAGATTTGTTGCTGTTTTCTTTAAAACAGTATTGAAACAGTACAGAAATACAGACAAGAATCAATGTAATGAAAAAGTAAAGATCTATTCAAATTATTTTTTTTATTTTAAATAAAAAAAAAAAGTAAGAAGCTTTGAAGGAAAGACTAGAACCAGGATAGATAGAAAGGAGTTGTATAAAAAACCTGGGCAGAAATGGTGTCATTCAAAACCATAGACAAAACAGCTTCTCGGAGGAGGGTCAAACTGACATCATATTTAAGAACAACGCAGTTGCAAATAGAGTAATGAGCAAAGCCGGTACACTAGATACACTGGGCCTCTATCTTTTTGATGATTCCATTTGGACTAATACGAGGGACATTAATGACTATAAACAGTAAGGGAGAATCATATCTGGTACTAACAACAACCCCCCACACACACATTTTTATTTCAAAGAAAATTTCACAGAAGCAGTGTATAACTATTGACTGAATGCTAGGTATTTAAGACCCAATAGTAAAAGTGATCACATGGATACTACATGTACACAAAGTGATAAGGACATGATGACACTGCATGGTGGGGGGTTATATAATGGACCATTGCTGGCACAGGACCTAAATTAGTGGAAAACAAATGGATTGCTTTTATATTCCATTTATTAACAGCCTGCTGGAGACATGGTGTAGCTCTAACCAAATACCTACTCTAAAGGTTTACCAATTGTTCTATAGTGTAACTACAAAGAGATCAAAATCAGTGAGATATGTGGGTGGACTAATAACGTTTGTTAAACTAGGGATTTTTGATCATATTGAAGAGCTTTATCAGGATGGGAATCTTCTGGCACTTAGACCTGCAAAAATGGAAATTGTCTGAATGGAATTTGTCTGGTCCTTTCTAACATATACATTCCCCCTGTAAGCTCCAAATTTTATTTTTACTCTATCTGGGACAAGGTAAAATACAGGATAGCAGATGTTCAACTAACCTTTTCTGGTCATCACATCTTACTTATCACATACTTTAATACCACAATTTGGTACCTTTGATAGTTTCTCTGATGTTTCAATACATAATTGATGCTTCCCAGAGGACTTTATGTATCCAAGAAATACCACAGACACTAAGACCAGTTACTGTACAATGGACAATTGTTGATGAAACTAAAGGAGAACAACCTTAACTACCCTCTCAATGGGAAACTTATTGGGGACTTAAAAGGCTGCCCCACTTTCTGGTCCTATCAGTGCTATTCAGTCATTGACTTAGCCCTCTGGTATAGGCCACCTTCATTTTGGTCAGATATCATAGTCAGATTGAGACCCAACAGTGACCACTTTTCTATAGTCCTAGAGAGTAAATGTCTCCGTGATGCTGATACTGAGTTCTCCTCCACAAGCAAGAATAATCATGATAAGCAAATCCTAATAAGATATAAAAGTGGTTTAATTGTACTAAATCACTTGAGGCAAACATTGATGAGAAACTACAAACTTTTTTTTTTTTACAAATTTTCAAATATAGGGAATACAAGCCACTCCTTAAGGGAATTAGCATTAGATCTCCAAAATATTTTTTTATTCAGTTACAAGCAGTCCTGTATGAGGAGCAAGTAACAAATAAGAACAGCCAACCACTAAAAGATTGGTTTGACTCCCAATGTAACATAGAAAAGAAAAAAATAATGTCATGCCTTAAAACTGTTAGGAAAGACAAAAATGCAAGGACTAGGCAGGACCTCAAATGTGCCAGGAAACATTGCAAAAGATTAATAGAAAACAAAAAAAGACAATATCATAGACTACAGTTGGAGGAAGTCATATGGACAATACAGAACAAAAACCAGAAGTCCTTCTGGAAACTGGTTAGAAACAGATATAATGGTTATAGAACAGACAGTGACCTTTACATCTCTGAAGACTTATGGGTTAAATGTTACTCTGATACTCTTTTTGACCCTTCAGTAGAAAATTCCAAATTAAAGGATTTGTACTATATTGCTTCTAATGCAGTTATAAGTAGCCAAGAAGTAGAAGTAGCTATACTAGAACTTAAACAATATAAGGCCCCAGGACCAGATAAAATGCCATCTGAAATATTCTTGTTCAGTGTATCAAAATGGACAATTTTTCTGAGAACTTTTTTTTTAACAAATGCATTTTAGGGGGGTCATGTGATGTGCTTAGCTTGAACTGCAGTATACCTCGGAGCTTCACGGTCCTACACTATAAAACGTGACTTTTTTATACTGTTAAAATAATACTATCAGCTCAAAAAGACTAAGATTTGTTATCTAAAGTACTACCAAAATGAATTCTGGGGATAGTACAACCAATGGATCTGTTAGGGCAACAAAAAATGGATATATCTGCACAGCCATCCATGCACCCCTCTGGGCAGGCCTCTAAGCGACTAAAGCAGGACTCACCACTAAGCTCACAGTCCACAGCTACTGTCACAGAACTACTCACAGGAAAAATGGATCTCTTCTTTGTGGAGCTGGCATCAATGAAATTATCAATGAACTACCTCGCCACAGACTTTAGGACTTTCAAGCTAGCTATGGAAAAACTTCCATGCAGATCTCAGATGTAGAAGCAAGGGTCAGCTCCATGGAATACCACCAACTCAGAGATAAAAAAGGAGCTGGTGGACACATAGAAAAAATGGCCAAACTAGAGGATTGGCTGGAGGAACAGAAAGTAAAGCCTGGAGAAACAATATTGTTTTTGTGGGGGTACCAGAGTGATCAGAGGGCTCTAATTTGCTTACTTTTGTGCAAAAACTGCTGCTGGAAGTATCCGGATCCCTGGAATCTGGTTCATCCTACCCACTGGACTAAGACCACATGTTGCTCCGATCCCCTACATACCAAGGAGACAAGCCCAGAGACATAATTACTCGCTGCTAGAGCCTACAAGATAAAACACTTATTAAGGCACAAGCATGGAAAAAAGGGACACTGCAATTGAATGGATAATGGATACACATCAACAGCGATGTGACATCAGTATTCAAGGACAGACAAAAGGCATATCAAGATATCAAAAAGGCCCTATATCAAGCACACATCCCCTACAGAATGCTGCATCCTGCCCACCTGGTAGTCACCACATCTTCAGGAGATAAAGAATTTCCAAATGCTGACATAGCCAGAAAGGAAATTAGTCAATATGTCACTGAATGTCTTCTAACCATCCCCGAACCACCAGGGAGGAGCATCAGGCAAGATTTAATGGACAAAACTTCAGGGTGAGTGCACAGAGCTTTATAATCCCTGTTCAAAGCCCAGCCTCATTCACGTGTACCAGGACACCCCCTCTACCATAGCGTGAACACTATGTACCATTTGGACCATGTTAGTGCAATTTGAACCACAAGAGGTTTTACATGTAGACAGAGTATCATCCCACAAAATGAAAAAGGCTGCATCACAGGACCCATTCTGGGGGGTGGGAGGAGGGCATTGACTTTAAGGAACTTGCCGGAGGAGCACAATGAACATGGGACCTCCACCCCCTCACACCCACAGTGGTCAATCAATGGCAGATCATTAAGAATTTTTATGGTCATTCTCCATCCAGAGTCCAGAGCATTCCTGCCACCAAGGCTGAGGTCTTTGTTCAGGGAGCGGTTGTAAATCAAGAGTAATTTTCATAGCGGCAGTGACAAGATGGGTGATAATTTCCCTCCTCATGGTACTAAGCTTTGAATTTCCTTGCTCATAATGACAGTTTCCACACTAGGAACCACACCTTCTTTCAAAAAATCAGCTGAATAGCAACATCCTCATCCAGCCCGATTCTGCAACTGAGATTACTGGCCCATAGCTACTCCCAGCATTAGATCAGAGGGCAACCACCCTGAAGTGGGGCAGAGAAGCAAAAACAACTGTTAGCCCCACCTCTAAACTCTTACCTAAACTTCTTCCAGTGTACTGCACGAAGAACCCATCTAACTCCTAGAGGGGCAGATCGCCATAGTTTGGAACAATGCCAAACTGTCCAGGCAGGAGTCGGATGTTGGTCCTGTAGCTCTCTGATTGTATTGTACACCCAGTTCTTTGCACACACACTCAGTGAAAACTGCAAAGCACAGCCTACTCAAATGTTGCAGACATCTGTCAGAACCACTACAACTACCCGGTCAATGGGTGCAGAGAATGCAGTCACACAGTCCTTATCATTCAACAGAGGAGAGTGCAGAGAGCCAGTGGATCACCTTCCTGACAGCCTCCTGCATGCCACACACCCCTGAACAGGGGTACAGAGGATCTCGATCCCTAGAGCAGTGAAATCTCCCAACCCAGTTTCAGATGGGCTAGTAGACTCCAATAAATTGCTGAATAGGAAGGCACTGTCACCAACACACAATGGACAACTTCAATTTGGAGCATAGCAGCAGAATAACAATACAAAGAACTGTCAGCAAATTCCTAAAGGTGCAACACCGCATCGGCACATGGACCACACAAAGGTGGTCCTATCTTGGCCTCCGCATTGCTCTGACACATCCCTCTCCCCTCCACAAGAATATCCCCAAGGACTGGGACATGCATAAGGGGGTCTCCACATGAGGTAGGTGGAGAAGAGGAAAACACCAACATGCATGAGGGTCCCATCCCCTACGATCCCATACCTCAGGGGTGACCTTACCACCTCCACGCTTAGGCCAATTGCTTCTGCCCCAATTCCAGAAGGTGAGATCCACTGCATCCTTAATACTCTGAAAACAGGAGTCCAGACATCGGATCACAGGGGTCTCCATGCAAACAGGTAAATTACAAATTACATATAATTGCTACCACAATTAGATCGGCTCTACAGCCAGAGAGTCAATACCCAACATCACGAGGTGGAGGGGGAACAAGGGGCAACACTGGGCCAAGGGTCTGACACCTCCCCCCTCTCCTCTCCTCCCCCATCTTTTCCTCCCTATACTACCTCAGGGGCATGGCTAGAGCCACCAAGGAACCATTTAGCAGTCTAAAGGTATTACTGTATAATGTATTGAGATACTGTGGACAGAGGAGCATAGAATTCTTGCCAGCCCCTCGCAGACCTATTTCAATGGAGTTCCGCCCCCACCTGCAAGTACCCCGGCTCACAGAGATCAGTGTTGCAGGATCAGACAGGATCCCCCACCAGTCCCTACTGTTCTGGCTTCTAGCTAACTGTATATTGATAGTGTTAGTGATTATAGTCTTAGAGTGTTATGTTTGCATGATCTCATGTCTGTTTTTTGATGAATGGTTACACTGGTTTACTGTAATAATGAATGATTCTGGCTCAAAGGGGACCAGCTCAGGGCTTCATGGCTCACTTATACCTGAGAATCCTGGGCCATGAACCCCAAACCTCACCTACCTGGACATCACATATAGTGGGGGGGCACAGTTTCTGAACCCAACTACCCCATTGACACATCTCCAACCAACCAAAGGGGTTGGAAATGGCTAATCCTTATAAAACCATATCCTGGAACATCAAAGGGGCACAAATGAAACCGAAATGCTACCAGGTCCTCAGACACCTTGTATCCCTGGGAGCCCACATTGCCTTCCTACAAGAGACACATACTATCACCTCCCAGGCCTTGCTCTGGAGGCGGAAGTGGGTGGGACAGGTGTTCATAGCTGGGGCAAGTAGTAAAAAGGCAAATCCTGTTTCTGACCATTGAACAGCATACCGACCCAGCTGTCAGATACATGATACTCAGAGGCAAGACTGGGCAGATGGAGCTAGTCCTAGCATTGGTTTATGGCCCCAATGTAGTACTTTTGGATGACCCACCTTGGAATACAGAGTTTTACTATATATAGGGTCAACCTGGTTCTGCTTTCTACAGTTCCCAATGTAGAAGAACCTCTGTTCTAATGAAGCTCCTGTCCATCTTGACCGCCATGCCCAGCCTCCCCATCCTGATGGCTGGAGACTGGAACCTGTTCCCTGACAATGTCGTGGATAAATCCATGACCAGACAGGTCAGCCTCACATCCTCTCAGAGAGCTTTCAGAGAGCTGCAGGACTGCAGGACTGTGACTGCCACTGGATATTGTGGCAGTCACAGAAACATGATGCACAGAGAACCATGACTGGGATGTCAACATACCAGGGTAAACAATCTACAGAAGGGACAGGGAGGGTAAAAGAGAAGGAGTAGTAGCTCTCTATGTAAGAGAAGGGATCAAAGCAGTGGAACTAAAGGGGAAACAGGGAGGAGAGGAGGCACTGTGTCTCATCCTGGAGACAGGAAATGGCACCACAATCCATACGAGGCTTGTATACAGACCCCAATTTCAGGGGGAGAAAATGGACAAGGAAATGATAGAAGGCATCCTTAGAATGGCAGAAAAGGGGAAGATATTGTTGATGGGGGACCTGAATATGCCAGATGTTAACTGGAGCATCTTTGCTGTAGCCACGTCCAAGAGCAGGGTAATTCTTGATGCCCTACGGGGGGCATGCCTCAGACAGCTAGTTATTGAACCCACTCAGGAGGGAGCAGTTTTACACCTGGTACTCTTAAACGGGGATGGAGAGAGGATCTCAGATTTAGAAGTGGGTAGCCATCTGGGAACAAGCGACCACCAAACAGTGTAGTTCATGATGAACACAGCCATACAGTCAAGTCACACAAAGGTGAGTGTATTAGACTTTAGGAGGGCTGACTTTGGCAAAATGGGGAGTGTCTCAGAAAAGCACTAGCAAACAGGCAAGAAGGTGGGGTGGAGGAACAATTGGGACAAATCAAAGCTGCCATCACAGCGGCAACAAGCCTTTGTGTGAAGCAAATAAGCAAAACCAAACAAATGAAAAAAACACTATAGTTCTCAAAAGAGGTGGCAGGGAAGGTTGGGGAGAAAATTATAGCATTCAGGAAGTATAAGGAAACACAGAGGGGGAAGGACACAGAACTGTACCAGTTAAAGCAGAAGGAAGTGCAGAAGGCAGTCAGAATAGTAAAGATCCAAACTGAGGAAAAGATAGCCAACTCAGTTAAGAAGGGGGACAAAACTTTTTATAGGTTCATTAGGGAGTGAACAAAGACCAAGGGAAGGATAGTGAGGCTTAATAAAAGGGAGGGGGTGAGCAGAGGGTGATAGTGACAAAGCAGAGATACTGAATAAATACTTCTGCTCAGTATTCACAAAAGGAGAGGATGTGGTGGTACCTAAACCAAATAATAGAAGCACACTGGATAGGGGGCTCAATACCAGTCCATTCACAGAAGAAAGGGTCTTGAAGTAACTCCTAAAACTGAAGGAGAACAAAGCAATGGGTCCTGATGGGATTCACCCCAGAATTCTAAAAGAACTAATGGGAGAACTAATGGCACCACTGACTACCCTTTTTAACAAATCATGGGAGGATGGTGTGGTACCTGAGGACTGGAGCAGGATGGATGTGATTCTCCTTCACAAAAGTGGGAGCAAGGCAGAGGCAGGAAACTATAGACCTAGTAGTTTGACCTCAGTAGTAGGGAAAATGATGGAATCACTTCTGAAAGAAAGAATTGTTGAGTACCTGGAGGCCAGCGGGGCACAGGACCCAAGGCAGCATGGATACACAGCGGGAAGGTCATGTCAGATGAATCTAATAGATTTCTTTGACTGGGTGACCAAAGTAGTAGACCAGGGAGGGGCTGTGGGTGTGGTCTACCTAGACAATAGCAAGGCATTTGACACAGTCCCACACAAAAGATTAATAAGTTAGCCAGCCTGGATGTGGGTCCCAGGATGGTAACCTGGGTAAAACATTACCTAGACAACAGAATGCAGAGGGTAATAGTAAACAGAGTCCATTCCAAAGAAAGGGGGGATACTAGCGGGGTACCGCAGGGTTCAATACTGGGACCGGTCCTCTTTAATGTCTTTATAGGTGACATTGTGGAGGGACTGGAAGGAAAAGTATGTCTCTTTGCAAATGACACAAAGATCTGCAAAATAGTTGATACACAAGGGGGGTAAAAAGGATGAGAAGGGACTTGGCAAGGTTGGAGGAATGGTCAAAAGTATGGCAGCTTAGATTCATTGCAAAAAACTGCAAAGTAATGCACTTGAGAAACAAAAACCCAAGGGAAGAGTACACAATGGGGGTGGGTATTAAGGACAACAAAAATTGAAAGGGACCTGGGATAGTCATATCAGAAAATCGAAAGGTAGGCAAGCAATGTGAGAAGGCAGTAAGGAGGGCTGGGAGATACTGCGATGCATATGGAGAAGCATGACCAGTAGAAAACAAAAAGGTGTTATCCCTCTATACAGACAGTTGGTGAGACCCCATCTGGAGTACTGCATGCAGTTCTGGAGATCCCATCTCTGCAAGGACATAGAATGGAGGCAGTCCAGAGGAGGGCAACTAAAATGATGCAGGGTCTGCACAAGAAGTTATACAAAGAGAGACTAAAAGATCTTAATATGTATACCCTCAAGAAAAGGAGGGAGAGGGGGGACATGGTAGAAACTTTCAAGTACCTTAAGGGAATCAACAAAGTCCAAAAGGGTAGCATCTTTCAGGAAAAAGAAATGTGCAAGAACAATAATAATAATAAATAATAAGCTTTTTTTTTAAGTGCCTTTCAAGTACCAAGGCACTTTACAATAAAAAACATGAGGGTAGCACAAGGGTGCACAATTTGAAGATAGAGGGGGGATGACTCAGGGGCAACGTGAGGAAGTATTTTTTTATGAAGATGGTGGTGGATACATGGAATGGCCTTCCTAAGGAGGCTGTGGTGTCAAAAACAGTGGGAGAATTTAAGAATGCATGGGACAGACATAGGACAATTCTAGTGGGAGGTAGGAGGAAGTAGGCAGTTGGCAAAACTAGGATCTGCAGCTATTCCAATAGGTATGGAAATGGGCAGACTGGGTGGGCCGAGCAGTCCTTATCTGCCGTCAAAATCTATGTTTCTATGTTTCTAGCCTTGGTGAACATATGGAGGGTCCTACATCTGTCAACCCAGAACTACACATTTTGGTCATCGGCATACAACACTTATTCAAGACTAGCCTTCTTCTTAATAAACCAACCCACTCTCAAAGTTACCTCTACTTGTGAGATTAAACTAAGGGTCATCTCAGATCATTCCCCAGTAAACCTAGCCTTCCTCTCTCCAGATCATGCACAGAGGGACAAAATCTGGAGAATCAATAACAATCTACTCAAAGACCCCAAGTGCCTTACCAGAATCAAAGAAAGTGTCCAGTCTTTCTTCGACATCAATACTAACTCAGTTACCTCACACAAACACCTCTGGGGTGCCTTTAAATGCACACTATGAAGGGAGATAATTCATTTAACTTCCACCAGAAAAAGGAAAAGGGAGGCAGAATGAGCTGCATTGCTGCGCACCATCAAGGACCTTGAAAGGAGAGCCTCAGGGGATGCCGCAGCTCCTATACACTTAAAACTCAACTCGTCCAGAGCTAAATATGGAGAACTCCAAAGAGAATAGGCAGACTTCATCATTTTTATAGCCAAAACTAAATATGCAGACCACAGAGAAAGGGTAGGGAAATTGTTGGCCCTCAGACTCAAACAGCAGGAAATGCGCAGGGCCATCCCGCTAATCCACTCCAAAACAAGGCTAACAATATCCTATCCTAAAGATATAGCAGTGGCATTCAAAGAGTTCTACACTGAGCTGCATTCAGAAGAGATGTCAGTGTCTCCTGAGGACATCAAGCAGTTCCTCCAAAAGGTATATCTCCCCAAGCTTGATACAACACTCCTCGACAGACTGGGAACACCCATATCAGAAGAGGAGGTCATTAAGGCAATCTCTACCTTATCCCTAGACAAGGTCCCCAGTCCTGATGGCCTCTCTCCTAATTTCTACAAAGCCCTGGCACCAAGGCTCCCTGGTGCTTCTCTTCAATGAAGCCCACGACTCCTCAGAGCTCGACCCAAACTTGCAGGAAGTCCTTATTACCTTACTCCCGAAACCTAACAAAGACCTGGCACTCTTGGATAGCTACAGGCTGATCTCCCTCCTTAATATGGTTGATTGTTGTTGATTTTATTGTTCACCTAATCAGCCATTACAATGTAAAAAGAAGTAATACATGTCATATAATACAAATACACATGCACATCAAAATTCCATTTCTAACAAAATCACACTCTCCTAAGCATTCTCATAACGTTTCTGAAAATATTTATACAATAATAAATTTTAAAATTCAAAAATTCATGGTCCAATAATCTTATAATAATACATTGTGATTTGAATTTAGAATTTTTGAAAACTTTGCTGAACCAGCCATACTTCATTATTTCACACCCCCAGAGGCACATAACATTACCTAAGTTATGCTTAAGACAAAAGGTGACCAGATTCCTAACTCCTGGCAAAGAATCCCCATATACTGGTAAACCACACTTAGCTGTACTTGAACCTGCATACTAACATGGCACTTTATGCATGGCTTTAAGCCTTAAAACTTACTTATAGAACATTTTCTGCTTAGCTGCATCCTGCATTTGCGTACTAATATACATTTTCTGTATCGACTAAACCATTTAATGTACTGTGTGGCGTGTTCTGCTTTAGCTTCTTCCGGCTTTGCATACTATCATAACACTTTCTGTCTTTCTTTTAGCCAGTAAATTACTTATGTAAGATCTTCTGCTTTAGCTAGATCCAGCTTCTACCTACTAACATAGCACTTTCTGTTTTGGCTTTAAGCCATTTAGCTTACTTGTGTGCTGACTTCTGCTTAAGCTACTTCCAGCAATTAGCAATTTTAATCAATTAGAAGGGCAATTTGCCAGAGTCATCTGGGTTACTGATACACAATCTTTCTTATAATATCTTCATCACTATCAGTGCCTAAGCTTTCTTGGGGGTTAGATTAATGGCTGTCTAACACCAAATATATTACTCCACTTTAAAAAAAAAAACTTTTTTAATCACAAAAATCCTCTATATCATTTTATCACTATATAAGAAACATAATCTATACAACATATATTAGCTAATCAAAATCTCACAAAATCCATTGGTATTTGGACATCACCAGCTACCAAACATTTTGTCAATACAAATTTTAAGAGACTTATTCATAGCAGTAAAGACTAAACACTGCATTTCACAGGCTCTAAACATCTAAGAGTCCTGAAGCCCAAAAGCTCCAGACAAGTTCAGGGTCCATGAACTAGAGCAAAGCAAACATTTTAATCTTCAAAAATCAATATTCTGCAACCATTGCTTCCTACAGCTTGAACCATGGCACTTAAACTGTATTAATCAAAAGACAGTATCAATTTGTGAGGATTTATCCAAGGTCCATCCAGAAGTTGCATAAATAATAGCACCGAAGGAGAAAAAGGGGAATGAGAAACAGTACCTTTTGAAGAAAATAACCCACAACCAACCTCCTAATTATCACTGAAACAGCGTCTTTTTACCAGGGGGAAATTGTCATTGTAGGCCTGTTACACAGTCCCCTTTAAACCCTTGTCCCTCCGTATCTTTATCTCAAACTGGGGAGCAGAAATTATATAAATTAGTCTAGCACCTGTATTCAATCGGGACTGGCCACAGATCCATCACTAACTGGTCCTTCTCCATTCCACTTTGTTGACTGTAAAAGACAATTGAGAAAAGCACTCCTCTAAGTGCAATAAAATCAGACTCTCTGCAAAATATTTTATGGGCACAAGCCCTCGGACAACAATATAATACCTGTTGTAGGCCTTTAGGAAGCCTTTCAGCACTTCTGTAAGTTCCATCTCCCTTGTGGCACACCTGTGTCTTTCTCTCGCTTTCCCATTCTTCACAGTTCTGCACAGTTCCAAACAGGGATGTGGATCCACAACACCAAGCTGAACTGAACACACTGAATGCCATGAATTAATGGTCACTTGGCCAAAACATGCAGAAGCTAAAACACAGCCTTCTGTAGCAGCATGCAAAATGACCTTTCTAGTGCTGATAAACAAAATAACCAAGGTTTCATTCATGGAGGCATGTGCAATTTTACTTCACTAAAGTGCAGCTGAACAAAAGAGCAGCTGAGAGCAGGGCAGCCCTTTGTCCATCTTGCTGCCCCGCCCCCCCCCCACAGTAGAGTCCCTCCCTTAATATGGACGTCAAGCTTCTAGTGAAAATACCTGCATCCAGACTAAATGCAGTCTGGGGCCCTCTGATCAGATCCCAGCAAGTGGGCTTCGCTCAAGGATGGTTATCCTCTGACCAGACGTGCAAGTTGGCATATATCTTCGCAGCTGCAAAGGATTCCCACACCCCGGCTTCCCTACAATCCCTAGATGCAGAGAAGGCCTTTGACAGGGTCTCCTGGCCTTTTCTTTTTGAGACCCTATGCGAATTCAACTTTTCCTTAGACTTCATAGGTTGTGTGAAACTGTTATACTCCAGCCCCAAGGCCAGATTTTTCTGCAACGGCTTTCTCTCCACCCCATTCAAGCTGCATAAAGGCACTAGGCAGGGCTGCCTTCTCTCACCCTTTGTATTCAAACTATGCATACAGCCTCTCACAAGGAGAATTGAGGAGGAACAGCACATACTGGGGATCAAAGCTGGGGAACACAGATGCAAAATTTCTACCTACACAGATGATGTGCTGCTCCACATTAAAAACTCATCCCAAACTATACCCCCCTTCCTCGCCATTCTGCAAAACTTCAAACGTAGTGGGATACAAATTCAGCCTTAGCAAAACAAGTGTCATGCCCCTCAATTGCCTCATGTTCAAATCACAAACAATCCAATGGGGGGAACCTGGTGTCCACCTCCACCAAATACTTGGGTATATATGACTCCCCGCCCCAAAGCACCACACTAATGCAAAGTCTACACTTCCTCTGCATTAACACACAAGACCTAGGCCAATAGTCCTTGCTTCCCCTGATGCTCTGAACACATATCAGCATCATCAAAAGGATTTTATCAAGATGGCTGCTGCTATGAGCCAGCCAGAACGATAGCTCTCTGTTGTTTTATTTTATTGTTTTATTTTACCCTGTCTTACCACTGTTGTTGACTATTTTTGGTAAGTTTTTTATTTGCTTTTGGTTTTTTTGTTTCATTTAAGTTAGTGGAGACAGGGTTGAAAAAGTGAAGCAGCTTAGTGGAATGAGAGTTACTCATGTTGTCCATTTTCAGACCTTTACTAATTTATTTTCCTGGTATTTTTCATAGTGGGACGCCTACGGGGCTCTTGGCATCTTTGGTCCGGTTGCAGTGTGGCAGACTGCATTCCGCTGCACAGCGCCGAGACAAACAAGTTTTATGCTGCAATATTTTCTCTCCTTTGGAAGAGTTTATTTTAAGGAGATGTTAGAACCATTGTAGTTGCACCTCTGTTCGGTGGATTGTGGCAGTTCTTCACTGCAATTACTTTTTATTTGGAGGCAGATACAGGAGAGGACGAGCATCATGCCCATCTTGTATTAGTTGCTGGAGGCCACAGGATTCTGAAGCTTTGGACAGTGGTAGATGATTACAGCGGTATAGGAAGTTTTGAGTTCCATTGTTTCCCTACTATTGTCCGCCTTGGTCTGCTTTCCATCATTTTGTGTGAATATTACAACAGTAGACTGCCCAAGGATTGTGACCATTGAGTTTATGGGAGTGGGGAGGGGGGTCTGTATGTATCCTGGAATTGCCAGAGTTTTTGCTGCTGGGTCTTCTGTTGGAGGATGGGGGCCTGGGCGGGGAAAGGGCTTGGACCATCGGGCTGTTGTTGGACATCCGGGGAGTTGCGCTTATTCTCTGGTGGTTCAAGGGCAGCATTGGCTTTTCTCCCCGCTTGTGGACATCATCTGGGTTTGAGATTGTTGGATCATTGGAGAACTCCTCTGGCTGTGTCAGCAGGTTGAAAGCAACAAGATTTGGACAGTTTGTTGGTGCTGGGGTTAGGGTTGGGTGGCTTCCCTGCTGAGATGCTGAGTGGTGGTAGCCGGAATGTTGTAGTGTTTGACTTCTGGAGGGTTCCCCTAACTGATGGCTGGTGGACTTCCTGTTGGGGACCCGGTTGATTGGGGGGGCTTCCTTCCCTCACCCTGACATCATGCTAACATCAGACTGTGAACGGAGGCTTGAACTTGGATGCATTATTATAGTTTGATGGTGGATAAAGTTTATCTGGAGCAGTGGTGATTTGATTACCTATTTCTGTCTTTATATTCTCTGGATGAAGGTGGTGAGAGGACCTTCAAATACATTTTGTGCATAATCGATACAAATAAGTAACTGATGGAATACGACTTCAGCGTGTTCCACTGGACATGTAATAAGACTTTGCTTGTTGGGGTGAGAGTCTCAGTGAAGCACTTTGGTTGTCAGATTACTATTGGACTCTGTCTCACTATATATATTTTTTTTTATTGGTGGAGCGGAGGATTTATTAGTTTTACAGTACAATTTGAGGGGTTATTTAAGTTGGTTGGGGAGGTTGAGGAGTGATTTATATTTTATTTTTTGGAGTTGTATGTTAATTGTTTTTTGGGTGATTAGAATTTGTTTTAGAATTTAACTGGGAGCTGGATTCTAACCTTATTAATCATGTGTTTGAAGGCTGCTGTCCTTGCCAGGTGCTACTCTTCCTCCAAGCTCCGGGACCTCCACCTTTTTAACAGTCCTCCATTGCCTGTGGCAGTTTATGGTCACAGTAAAGCTCTGGGGATAGTGGGGAGGAGAAGGGAGGGGTCCTGGACCTAGGAGGGGGGAGAGCTGAGCAGCTGGATTGGGGTAGTGGAGACCAGGAAATGCCCTGGGGCAAATGGAATCTTGAATGAGGTCTTCCTTGCCTGGTGCTTATACCCAAGGACTCCACAGTAAGTGGGCCGGTAGCTCGGCCAGCCCCGGTATCTCATCCGACCTACATAGTGTTGAGCAATGCCAGATCTATTAAAAACAAGACAGCTCTTATAGCTGATCTTTTTGGGTCATCAGATCTGGCTTGCATCACTGAGACCTGGCTGGATGATAATGCTGGTCCTATTTTGGAGGTAGCAGTTCCGGATGGTTTCTCAGTGATACACCATGTGAGATCGGATCGCATGGGTGGGGGTGTAGCAATCTGTTTTAAATTGGAATTGGCCTTGTTGATGTACCAGTTGAGGATACCTTGTCCTTTGAGTGTACTGTGGTCGTAGGTGTGGGGTGCATGATCATTCTCATCTACCATCCACCCGGAGGTGAGAAGTTGTTCCTGCAGGAACTCGCAAACTTCATCATGGACATGGTCTTGGAGTCTCCCAGGTTGATGGTGCTGGGAGACTTCAATGCCTGTATCAACAACAAACTCTCGCAATTTGGTCAGGACTCCTCTGACTCATGATTTTGTTGGGCTTCACACTATCAGTTACCTCTGTGACTCACAATCATGGTCACTCATTGGATCTGGTTTTCCTCCTGGGGATGGAGACCTCCAGCCTTATAGGCCTACCCATGTGGAGATGGTCCAATATCACCCTTTGTAGGGAGTAACCCCAGAAGGCCTCTTGGAGGTGTTAGACCTATTGGAAATGCCGGGTGCACATAAGGGTCCAGAGAACCTGCTCCAGGCTCTTAATAGAGCAGTGGTGGGGGCTCTGGATACCATGTTTCCTGTCCTTGTTAGCCCTCTCACTCTTCACCCTCGGTCTTCCTGGTTTGATAGGGTTTTGAGGGAGCTGAAGCGAGCTGGACAAAGGCTAGATTGTGGCTGGCATAGATCCAGCCTGGATGCTGACAGACTTAGACTGATGGAGCTTTGTAGAGACTATCGGTCAGCAATCTCCTTTAAGAAGGTAGAATTCCTGTCCAGGGAGATTGCTGCAGCTCAGAACTAACCAGCTCAGCTCTTTTGAACTGTAGACAGATTATGCAATCCAGCCTGTCTGAAAATTCGGGGAGCATTTTCTCAAGCTAAGTGTGAGGAGTTTACTCCCTTCTTTGCAGATAAGGTTGCTGTTATCAGATCAGAGATTTGTTCAGCTTGCCTATGGGGGTGGCAGTGGTGGGCGTTGTGCGGTCGCTACTCCTCGGTTTTGCTGGACGGAGTTTGATTGACCTGAGATCATGGATGTCATATGGATTCTCCAAGGCATGCGGCCAACTAGCTGTAGTTTATACTCAGACCCACCAGCCTTTTAATAGGGTGTGTGGATGTCATCAGCCTGGTTCTAGCAGAGATAATCTGGTGCTCACTTGAGATGAGTGAATTTTCCTAACACCCTGAAGGAAGCAGTGGTAACATTCCTTCACAAGAAATCTTCTCTTGACCTGTATTGTCCTGCTAACTACAGACTGGTCTCTAACCTTCCCTTTGTAGGGAAGGTAATTGAGAAAGTTGTTGCACTGCAGCTAGAGAACCGTCTTACCATCTATAACATCTATTATCCTCTTCAGTCCAGATTTCATAAGAGACACAGCACAGAGACTGCTTTGGTTTGGGTGCTCAACGATCTCCTGATAGCGAGAGACCAGAAGCGCCACTCTATCTTGGTTCTTCTTGATCTATCTTCAGCCTTTGCCACCATGAACCATGGGGTGCTGCTGGAGTTCCTGTGGGTCATCTGTGGGCTGTCTGGTATGGTCCTCAGAATGTTCCATTCTTTCCTCACTGGCAGGTCACAGAGAGTGGTATCAGGGGCTTGCTTCTCTGATTCATTCTCTCTGCCATGTGGGTTCCCACAGGGCTCTGTGCTGTCCCCCATGCTGCTCACAGTATATATGCTGCCATTAGAAGACACTGTAAAGGCAGTATGGGCTGAGTTTTCACTGCTATGCAGATGATACTCAGCTCTACCTGTCCTTTGTGCTCGACCAGTTTAGTACAATCTCAGTGTTTAACACTGGCCTCATGGAAATCCAGGACTGGATGAATACTAGCTGGTTAAAGTTCAATTCCAACAAGACAGAGGTGTTGGTGGTGGAACTGGGTCACCGGATAGAGGGGCTGGAGGAGGGCTGTCCCTCAGGGCTTTGGCTTGGGGGTACCCAGTTGCTGACCTCTGAATGGGTGCAGAAACTGGGGATGATACTTGACGATGGGCTGACACTTCATTCTCAGGTGTTGGCTGTGGTAAAGTCCTCTTTTTACCATCTGCGGAATATCACCAGGACTAAGCCCCTTGTTACATCTAGTGATCTTCCAATCCTGGTCCACGCCTTTGTAACCTTGTGCCTAGATTACTGCAACTCCTTGTACCTAGGGCTTCCAGGGGTTGACATCCACCACCTGCAGCTGGTGCAGAATGTCGCAGCCAGGTTGCTGTCTGGATCAAACAGATTCAGTCATATTACACATGTGCTGCATAAACTGCACTGACTACCAGTCCAGAGGCCGATCACCTTTAAGGTCGGCTTGCTGACCTATAAAGTCCCACATGGACAGGGTCTGAGTTACCTGCAAGATCTTCTGAGTCCTTTCTGTCCCCTCTGACCACTCTGCTCAGCCAATGAGGGATTGCTAGAGATTCCCATGGTATGGTAAAAATGTCTGGAGCTCGAGCATTTGCATTTGCTGCCCCTATTCTGTGGAATTCTCTGCCTCATCAGATACAAGAGTGCCTGACAGTGGAGAGATTTAAAACCTCATCGAAAACACATCTTTTGGATTTGCCTTTGCTGAATACATTTAAATTGGTGATGATTAATAAGTTAGGATTTAATTATATTTATAGGTTATAAGATAAGATTAGGAACTGGAATGTTTTCAATGTTTTTAGAGTTCCCACTGATTTTAAATTGTCTATCTTATTCTTTATACATTGCTTTGGTACACTGAGAATTGCACTTAACAAATAAAGTTTATTATTATTATTATTAAATTGAATATATTCCCCCAGACTGCTGTACACTATTATCGTGACAGAATGCATATTCCAAATACCTTGTTCACAAAGTTAAAATCCATCCTTTCAAACTTCCTGTGGAAGGGTAAGCCCCCACGTAGAGCCTACCATAAACTCACACCACACAAGGAAATGGGTGGCCTACAGCTACATGATTTCAAGCTATATTACCTGGCAGCTCATGCCACCCACTTTCTCTGGTGGAGAAAGCCCGGGTCACCAAGACACAATGAAATACTCCCCCCAATGGAATCTCATCGAACTAAATCTTTGCAGCATGTCTGGGGTTAGCATGCAGGCCCTCAGTTAATTACCCTACAACAAACTCCCTGCACTTCTGAAAACCACACCAATAGGCACATCACACATTGTCAGCAAACAACTCCACAACCTCCTCAGCACCCACACCAGATATGATCTAGCCCAACCTCTCTCCAGAAATCCTAATTCAAGATACAAAACAAAACCCTCCCAACAAAGTGGCTAGGCACTATAGAGCTAGGCACCCTTAGCTCCCTCTTGGAAGGTAACTCTCTCATGCCCCTCCAATGGTTTCAACAGATTGCTGCCCCTACCAAGGTACCCATATCCCCCTTCCTCCAACTACAGAAGATGCTGGCCTTGGCCCTAGGACAAAAACCCTGGGAAACAGATGGATAAGCAAATTGGGAAGACCTTCATAGACTGGCCTCCCAGCGACATGACATCTCCCTACTCTACAAAAAACTGATGTCCCTCTGCATGCCCCTAACAATGCAATAAGCCCATATTGGATCTTCAAATTCAGTGAACTTGAATCCCCTGTTGTCATCATTGCAGACAGGAAGGAGGCCCACAGATTCCTCAGATTCTATGGCCTGAGACCTATGCAATATGAAATCATCCACAAGCTCTACTACACCCCAGTCAAGCTCCTTAAAATGGGAAAACTCACCATTGACCTCTGTTCTAGATTTAAACATGATAGGGACTCCCTTAAACACATCCTTTGGGACTGCCCTAAGGCCAAACTATTATGGGAAGAAGTCAAATCTCACATGAACCCCATTTTGGAAATGGAAAATGCATTCACCTCCCCGCCCAAAACAATGTGTCTGTTAGGGCTCAATCTAGACACAGTCTTGGGTCAGAGAAAGTTCCACATCTCTGTCATTGCAGCCATGGTTAAGAAACTAATCCTTAAACATGGATGGATGAGCTGGTCCCCTCATATGAAGAGAGGCACAATTCCATGCTAGAGGATCTATGCATAGAAAAAGTGATATGTCACTTGCATCACACACCAGAAGGGTATCAGGACAGATAGGGGATGCTTGATGCCCTTTTACTAAATGCTTAACCAACCCAACACACAACAGGGCCTCCACTCATGGCCAAGGCTCCAGAGAAATGCCCAAGTCACACCCTTCAGCCCTAATTCAAGACAAAGATAAAGCAACCACATAAATATCAACAAACTGTGCCTTAACCATATCTCCAAATGTTGACAGATGAGTGTGAACCTGTGTGAATCTGTTTTATTGAGTGTATTGCTAGTTCTCTAGTGCTTTCTGTCTTGTTGTATATCAATATATTCTTATCAATAAAATTTTCTAATTTCAAAAAAACAGATTTATTTTAGAAGGTCAAATTTTATGTTCATGGAAAGGCTCCAAACTACTGCTTATTTTTAAGAAAGGCAATCGTTTAGATCCTAGGATATACAGACCAATTAGGCTGATTGATACTGGTGCAATAATCTTTGCTAAAGTAATTATGGGGAAGTTAAAAGATGAACTTAAAGCTAGTTTTAGATCTGACCATTCTACTTTAGAAAATTACTTTATTTTACATCATCTATGAGAAAAATACAACAAACTCAGAAAACAAAATATTTTTGTAGCTATTATAGATTTTAGAATGACATTTGATTCCATTAATAGAAATACTATATGGATTCTAAGGAGTCAGTGGGGTATCTCCCCCAACTTGATAAATGTTATAAGGTCACTTTACACTGCTACATGGGCTTGAGTGAGAGTGGGTCCTGGAGGTCAATTGTCTGACCCCTTTCCAACTAACAAAGGGGCCAGACAAGGTTGTGTTTTGGCTCTAACATTGTTTTCAATTTTTAAATTTATACTCTACTGGCTGCTCTTGAAGAGCCAGAGACTGACTCCCTGAAAATCAGTAGTATTCGGTGCCCTGCACTAGTGTATGCAGACAACCTGATACTAATTTCGTTATCATGTTCAGGATTACAGAAAAAACTTGATATATTAAGTGAAAAGTATCACACTCTTGATTTGCAAATCTATATGTCAAACTCTAACATTATCACATTTGGCACATGCAAAAGGAAATAGCACTGGTCTATAGACTTAATCCCAATCAAACTAGTAAATTCATACTGCTATTTAGGCATAAACTTTGCCTGGAATGTCAGTTTGAAAAATCACTTAGATAAAACTACTATTAAAGAAAAAGCAGCAGTACTGTGCCTAAAGAAATTTAATCACATGTGCAGAGGATACTCTGTCAGACCTCTCCTAAAAGCAGTTCGTGCTACAGTAAATATACTACACAGAATATGTATGGATCTGAAATATGGGCCTCATCTCACATTGAAACCCTAGAGAAACCACTTCTTCAAGTAATGCACTTAGTTCTAGGGCCCGTGCTTTACACCTTGCATGTTTCATCAGAGCTGAACTGGGCCTCTCTAACCTTCAAGGATTTGCTGTCTCCAGAATAATTAATTTCTGGATCAGACTCAACAGACCCCTGAACAACAGACTTGCTAAAAGGTGCTTTAATGAAAAACACATGTGGCTGGATTAAAAGGGTAAATCATCACAATATCTAAAATATGTTTACGAAATTCTTTCATTATTTAATTTAGAGATTCTGTTACACTATGCCAAAAACAATATAATGATAAGTTATAAACATAAATCATCCAAAATTACAAATTTCAAATTTGCCAAGTGGTACATTAGGAAAGATTGCAATAACTACTACAGATACTATCTGGATTTTTTGAAGAAACCTATTGATAGGCATATACCAGATATAAAATGGAACCACTTTATTCAAACATTTTGTCTTCCAGACTCTCTAAATCTTGAAGTATAAAAGACAAGTTTTGTAATTTTAATAAATTGGTAATTGAGGACCTTGCTTATGTTATGATGAAATGTGCCTGGTATAAAAAGGTCAGGAAAATGGGGATTGCACCAATCTTAAACTCTTTTATGTGTGCTGATAAGAATTTGATTCTCCTAATATTATCTACAGTTGAAGATGAATTCACAATTTCCAGAGTAGCTAAATTTCTGGTCAGACGTCAGAAAATTAGGAGAAGGTTGATTATGAAAGACTCCCCTGCACTGGAGCCAGCTGCCTCTTAAAATGTACTTGCTATAATACTTATTTATTAGACTACTATTTTAAATATATGCCTTGACAGTGGTGCCAGAGGGTACAAAACCACAGGGAAAAGTCGAAAGCCTCTTTGATTTACCTATGTATAAATAATGAAACCTTTTAGTTGGTAGCACTGACATTATGGGGTTATTAAGAATCCAGACTTGCCCAAGCAAGTAATAAATACTGGTAGTCATGGACAGCAGCACATCAATTCAGCGAGGAAATTTTAACGATTACAATTTTGGTGACAGCAATGTCAATTAATGTAATTACAGTGCCCGGAAAGATAGGCGATCACCAATACGGCAACAAAAGTAATCCCCCCTCCCCAAGGTGCTACGACCTTGAGGTTGGTTATTCTAGTAAGGGGGAGCAGGAGGCAAAGGCCCCAATGAAAGAAGCATTTTAAAAGCTGTTGCTGTAATGGTGTTCACCCATTGGTGGCACCATAATTGTAATCTCTGTAATGTCATCACCAAAATTGTTGTTGCTTAAATTTCCTCGCTGAATTAACATGAAGCTGTCATGGACTATACAACCAGGTACCCAGATAACTGTGGTCATATACTCCTTGGAGGTGAGTAATAATGTTGTCTGGAATGCGTAATTCTGTTGACAGAATTAACACAGAATGACCATTCTACTGGTGGAATTTTCTCTGGAATTATGCTGGTCCTTCTGCAGAATGCCGCCTGCTGTGATCCAAAGAATTATATTCTGTGGAACAGCATTTTTTCATGGAAAATCATTCTGAAACCATTTCTGCTGAAAATATAAAGATCCATTTAGTTTGGGCAAGATTGAGGGATTCTACTTGGTAAGTTTGTGACTATGTGTTTGTAATTGGCTGTGTCTGAACCTTAAGTGCAGGCATCATATTTCAGAGATTAGTGTAGTTTGAATTTGAAGTCTTTTCTTAACTGCCATTTCAGTGTGCTTCTCTATTTAGTTTGGGCAGGACTGAAGGATTCTAGGTGATAAGTTTGTGACTGTGTGTTTGTAATTGACTGTGTCTGAACCTTAAGTGCTGGCATCATATTAGAGAGATTAATGTAGTTTGAATTTGAAGTATTTTTTTAACTGCCATTTCAGTGTGCTTCTCCATGTGATGTCCCACAAGGGTCAATTTTATGGCCCTTACTATTCAATATCTATATTAATAAGCTTAAAGTTGATTTTCCTGACACAAAATACCATATGTACACTGATGATACTATATTGTATGTTGAGGGTCAGATTCTTGATCAAGTTGGACTCAAACTTCAGTTGGCTTTTGATTATGTTCAAACATTTTTTAATGAACATTGTTTGGTTTTTAATCCCTAGAAAACTCAGGTTCTCCTGTTTAGAAACAAACAAATGAAAGATTTACACTCAGATCTGAATATCTGGACCCTAGATGGTCTAGATATAAAGGAAGTAGTCCAATATAAATATTTAGGGCTATGGATAGATTGTAATTTGACCTGGTCTTATCAAATAGAAAATATGTTACATAGATACATAGACAGTGTCGTCGGATAAGGGCCTATGGCCCATCCAGTCTGCCCATTTGAGCTTGTAAGTTTACTTTGTTTTCCTAGAAGTCTGTTGCCCCTTAACCCTGACCTCCAGAATTCCTTTATGTCTATCCCATGCATTCTTAAATCCCGTGATTGTTTCAGCCCCCACCACTTCCTCTGGCAGGGTGTTCCACTTGTCCACCACCCTTTCTGTGATGAAATTCTTCATCACATTTCCTCTGAATTGTCCTCCCTCCAACTTCATCCCACGTCCTCTAGTCCTGTAACATCTTTTTCACTTAAAAATAGTGTATTCCAGCACCCTGTTCCTCCCTGTAAGATACTTGTATGTCTCTATCATATCCCCTCTCTCCCTCCTGTCCTCCAGGGAGTACATATTCAATTCCTTCAACCTGTCCTCATAGGACTTGTGATGCAATCCATGTACCATCTTTGTTGCCCTCTTCTAAACCTTCTCTACCCTGTCTATGTCCTTACATAAGTAAGGTCTCCAGAACTGTACACTGTACTCCAGGTGGGGCCTCAAAAGTGTCTTGTATAGTGGAATTATGACCTCCCATTTCCTGCTGGTGATGCCCTGTCTATGCATCCCAGCATCCTATCTGCTTTACCTGCTGCCTTGTCACACTCTTTCCCTACTGTGAGGTCATCAGAGATGATAATCCCAAGATCCCTTTCCTGCTTGGTGCATGCTATATCCTCACCCCCCCCCCGACTGATATATTGTGCCAGGGTTTTTGTGTCCCATATGCATTATCTTGCACTTCTTTGCATTGAATTTCAGCTGCCAAACCCCTGAGCATTCTTCAAGTTTCTGCAGGTCCCTTCTCATTCTGTCTATACTCTCTGGTGTGTCTACTCTGTTACAGAGCTTTGTGTCATCAGCAAACAGGGAAATTCTGCCTTTTAGGTCTTGTGCAATGTCACTCATGAAGATGTTGAATGGGACCAGTCCCAGCACTGATCTCTGTGGTACCCCACTGGTCGCTCTTCACTCTGTGGAGTGACAGCCATTTACCACCACCCTCTGTGTCCTGCTGCCCAGCCAGTTACCTACCCACTGCACTGTTGTCCTACCCACATTCCCCAGTATGTGTAATAGTCTTCTATGTGGCACAATGCCAAAGGCCTTGCTGAAGTCCAGATAGGCCATGTCCGCTGCCCACCCTGATCCACCTCCCTAGTCACCCAGTCAAAAAATTCAATGAGGTTGGTCTGACATTACCTCCCCCTGGTGAAACCATGCTGCCTTGGTTTCTGTAGTCCATTGACAACCAGATGTTCCACCAATCTCTCCTTCAGTAGTGCTTCCATGCTCTTCCCCACTACTGAGTTGAGGCTGACTGGTCTGTAGTTCCGTGCTTCCTCTTTGTTCCCACTTTTGTATAAGGGGACTACATCTGCTGTCCTCCAGTCTTCTGGTACCTCCCCTGTTTCCAGTGATCGGCTAAACAGGATTGCCAGAGGTTCAGCCACCACCTCTCTTAGTTCTTTAAGGACCCTTGGGTGCACTCCATCTGGGCCCATTGCTTTATCAACTCTTATTACTTCCAGTTCCTTCAGGACCCTTTCTCATGTAAAGGGACTTGTGTCCATTTCTGCACCATTCTCACCCCTTGTACTCCCTTCAGACCCATTACCCTCCTTTTCCTCAGTAAAGACTGAGCAGAAATACCTGTCCAATATGTCAGCTTTACTGTTGTCATTCTCCATGTGGCCCCCATCCTCCCCCTTCAGTCTCACTATCCCTCCCTTTGCCTTTCTTTTTTCGCTTATGTACCTGTAAAAGTTTTGTCCCCACGACCCACTGATTTTGCAATGTGCTCTTCTGTCTGAGCTTTCGCTTCCCTTACTGACCTCCCTGCTTCCCTTTGCTTCTCCTGGTATTTCTCCCTATCCCTTTCTGCCTGTGTCTTTTTGTACTGCCTGAATGCAATTTTTTTGGCTTTCATTTTTTCTGCTACCTCCTTAGAAAACCATGATGGCCGCCTCTTCCTTTTCCCCTTGCTAACCTGCTTAATGCGTAATTCTGTTGTTCTTGTAATACCCATTTTAAATCCTGCCCACTGTTCCTCAACCCCTGATTCCTGCTCCATTTGCCTTAATGCCTCTTTCAAGCATCTCCACAGAGTGGAGGCTGTCCACAGGAGGGCAACCAAAATGGTGCAGGGTCTGCACCAGAAGACATATGAAGAAAGACTAAAGGAGCTTAATATGTATACCCTAGAGGAAAGGAGAGAGAGAGAGGGGACATGATAGAAACTTTCAAGTACCTCAAGGGAATCAACAAAGTCCAAGAGGGTGGCATCTTTCAGAAAAAGAGATGTGCAAGAACAAGGGGGTGCAATTTGAAGATAGAGGGGACGGCTCAGAGGTAATGTGAGGAAGTATTTTTTCACAGAGAGGGTTGTGGATGCATGGAACAGCCACCCTGAGGAGGTCATGGAATCAAGAACAGTGGGGGAATTCAAGAATGTATGGGACAGCCATAAGGCAGTCCTAGTGGGGGGTAGGAGGAAGTAAGCTGTTGGTTAACTAGGATCTGCAGCTTATCTGTTAGGTAGAAAGATGGGCAGACTAGGTGGGCCAAGCAGTCCTTATCTGCCATCAAATTCTATGTTTCTATGTTTCTCCCCATTTTCCCAAGGTCTGTCCCCCTAAAATCCAGGATACGTGTTTTTGTGTGGTTTGTTTCTGCTCCTTCTGTGATTTCAAACCACAATGACTGGTGGTCACTGTTCCCCAGGTACTCCCTCACTGTTTGGCTGGGGGCTCTTTATAGATTTAAACATTTTATGTCTAGGGATGTTCTACTAAATGTGGTCAACTCACTGTTAATGCTTGTCCTAGACTATGGGAATATTTTATATGGAGGAGCCACTGGCATACTATTGAATAAGGTGGATATAATGTTTCACAGATTAGCACATTTTGTTCTGGAGGTACCCCACAGAACTCATCGATACTTGTTATATAATAAGTTGAATTGGCCTAAACCCTTGGCCAGCAGGAATTTACATCTCCTAAAATGTATGTATAAAATCCAGAAACATGTGGTTCCCTTTTACATCCTTGAGATGCTTCCTGTAAGAATGGTAAAAGATAATTTAAGGACAGCTTATGGTTTACAATATTTTATTAATAATTGTAATTTAAACATAGGTAGGCCATCTATCTCCTATAGGGGACCTGTATTGTGGAATAAAATTCCAGTAGGCCTACGTGAATCAAATTGAACAATTTACATCTCTCATTTGAATGATAGGTGTTTATGCTGGCTTAATGGCTTCTCTCAATGTACTGATTGTGATGTCTGTTGATCGCTATTTATTGTGTATTTAATGTTTGTATTTGTAGTTATGTTATGTGTAATTTTTCAAATTTTTTTAATTCCTTTTATACTGTAACTGAAGTTTGCTGCTATGAACACATGGGACTTCATTGAAAATAAGCAATGCTCAATTTAATGTTTTTCTCTTATTCTGCTGAATAAAAAAGATTTAAAGATTTACTACTACTACTACTAGATTGAGCAGGATTGAGGGATGCTTGCTGGTAAGTTAGTGACTGTGTGTTTGTAGTTGGCTTTGTCTGGACCACTGTGAGTGGAGTGAAGGCCACTGCCAAGAACTTCTTGGCTGATTGTTTTTGAACCCATGCTGTGGTATAATCCACCCTCCCGCCCACAACTCAGCCCACCCCAGGGCTTGCCCCACAGTTATAGGTAGATCCTATAGGGACACTTCAAAAAAGTCCAGGAAAGAAATCCTGGTGAACCACGGGAAATGTAAATATATATTGCTGTAAGTCCTTAATTCTGCTGCCTCTTCAGATGTGTCTTCTAACCAGTTTCTGTGAACCCCACATGCACCGGGGGGGGGGGAGAAGGGCACAACACAAAACTCACACACGTAGACACTTCTTCTGTATTTCAATCATCTGTTTCTTTTATTTAATATATTGGCCCAAATCCTCTACGTTTCACCAATAAAATATTGGCTTCCTCAGGTGGTGCCTTTTGAAAACATCCTAACTTTACTATGAATCAATACTTTCCACTTTAGATCAGCCTTGGTCCATATAATTGTGCCCTAGCTATTGTCGGTTTTAAATAGTGCCACAAACCTTTGTAATTTTAAGTGGAATGCATCATTGCTTTACTAACTGCAAGCAGAAGACATGGCCATGTAGCTGTCAAAAGAGAAATTATATGGACCAAGGCTGATCTAAAGTGGAAAGTATTGATTCATAGTAAAGTTAGGATGTTTTCAAAAGGCACCTCCTTAGGAAGCCAATATTTTACTGGTGAAACATAGAGGATTTGGGTCAATATTGAAAATAAAAGAAACAGATGATTGAAATACAGAAGAAATGTCTACGTGTAGATCCCATAGGGCCTTGCAACATCCTGCATTAATACAGGAAGTAGCAAAGACAGGAATAAAAAACCTTTGGGAGATAACGAATAGGCATCTTGAGCAGGCAGCAGAATAAGGAGGGGAACAGACATGATGGGAGTGGTGCAGAGCAGTGGTTGTGGAGCAGCAGACTTCAGGGAGACATTCTGGAGACTGTGATGATGCCCTATCTGCAGGCACCTCTTTTGGCTGAGGGAGGAGGTTGCCTGTCTCTGAGCAGAGTTGGCCAGGCTGCAAGTGGCATCCACCCCCACTCATAGATCACTTGGCCCATAGCCTGAAGCTCAAAGGATGCCAAGAAATAGTGATTGGACCACAGTGGGCATGAGGAGGGTAAGGGGGTGGTCAAAAGCGCATCCCCCAACTGGTCCCACTTAGTAACTCCTACACTGTTTTGAAGGAATGAGAAAGCCCCACTCAGGAACCTGAGGCTGGGACCAGGGAGGATGGATGGGTCCCCTAGGATGGAGCCGCAGGGAAAGGAGCAGGGGACCCTGGGAGGGGAGCTTCATTTAGTGGAGGACTCTATTGTCTGGGGAGTGGAGTTAGGGATATCATGCAGGTGAGAGAGGGAGGTCAAGTGCATCCCTGGAATCGCTGCATGGAGAGATGGGGAGCAGATCCATATGATCACTAAAGCAATAGCAAAGAAGGAGCAGCTGGATGTCATTGTCCACCTGGGGACCAATGACCTGGCAGGGAGAAGAGTGGAGTTAGCCAGAGTCCAGGAGGATTTCAGGAAGCTGGGGAAACCTGAAACAGATAGCACACTCTGTCTCATTCTCAGAGGTGCTACCTGTCCAGGGCACAGGGGAGGATAGGACACTCCACATCCATTCCTTTAACACCTGGTTGAAGAATTGGTGTGGAAGGGAGAGTTTTGGCTTCATAGGGGACTGGGGCCTGACCTGGACAGATGTGAGCTTATATACTGTAAGGAGGATGGCTTGCATCTGTCTGAGAAGGGTATTTTTGCCCTTAGTGAGAAATTGAAGTGCTTCAGCTGTGTGCATTTAAACTTGTCAAGGGGGAGAGCCAGAAGGGGCAGGAGGCTTAGGAACATCCCTCCCAATGGGAACATGCAGGAACATAAGTTGCCAACAGATACAGCTGAAGCAGGCAGGGAGGAGCAGGTAGGCAAAGAGTGCATAACAAGTGATACATGGGGAGCACATAGGAAAGGAAACCAAGGTGGGGGGAAGATGCTGGAGAGCAAAGACTGGAGCACAGGGAAGGCAGATTGTAAAACATGGAAGGTCATGTTAGCAAATGACTGTAGCCTAGGAAATAAGGTTCCAGACCTGGAAACCTTGTTGGCGGATGCAGACCTTAACACGGTAGCAATAACATAGATGTGGTACTCTGCTAATCATGGCTGGGAAGTCAATGTACCAGACTATTCACTGTTCAGGAAGGACAAGGAGGGTAAAAATGGTGCGGGGATGGCCCGGTACATCAGAGATGGTAAAAAGGCTACAGAAGTTTAGGGAAGACAGGGGGAAGCTGAGGCAATGTGAGTTACCTCAGAACCAGGAAATGAAACAGCAATACGCACAAAGAGGGATCTACAGACCTCTGACACAGAGGGAGGAAGCTGATGGAACTAGTGGAGGACATACACAACAAGGTAGCTAAAAGCAAAATCTTGCTACTGGAGGATTTCAATATGTTAGATGTGGATTGGACCATGGAGGTGGCTGCTTCAGCCAGAAGCACAGTCATCCTAGAATCCCTGCAGTGGGTTGGATTCAGCCAGCTGGTGCATGAACAAACCAGGGCAAGTCGATTCTGGACCTGGTATGGACCAATGGGAACAGAGTCAAAGAAATACAGGTGAAAGGGCAGCTGGGGTCTAGTGACCACCACATGCTGTAGTTCAGCATGGCAACATGGACTCAAGTATGCCACACAAGGACAAAAGTATTAGATCTTAGCAGGGTGGATTTCACTAAAATGGGTAGATGTATACAAGCTGTCGTGGGGAAGGGAGAGGTAATTGAGGGGGTGGAGAAACAATGGGAGAAACTGAAAGGAGCCACAGTGGGGATAACAAACCAATTCATTCGGATAGTGGGAAAAAGGAAAAGAAGAAGGAAACCACTATGGTTCTCTAAGGAGGTGGGGGACAAGTCAGGGCTAAAAGACTAAGTTTCAGGAAATATAAGGGGACCCAAAGGGAAGAGGACAGGGATGTGCACCTTAAATGTCTAAGAGTAGCAGGGAAGGCTGTTAGGAGAGCTAAGGTGCAGACAGAGGAGGGTTTAGCATGGCCTGTGATAAAAGGGGACATAGCATTTTATAGTACATCAGCAAAAGAAGAAAAAACAGTGAGGGATTGTGAGGCTCAAAGGGGAGGAGCTAGAGTGTAAGGAGGGGTATCTGGAAAAGACAGAGCAAATACTTCTGCTCCGTATTCATTAGGGAAGGGGAGTGTCAAGGACCACAGATGGGTAGCAGAGGCAATGGGGGGAGGTGGGGAGAAGTGGACACCAGTCCATTCCCATTGGAGAGAGTTCTGGAAGAACTCACAAAGCTGAAGGTGGATAAGGCAATGGGGCCAGATGGTGTCCAGCCAAGGATATTAAGGGAACTGCAAAGGAAACTGGCAGCACCTCTGGCAGCCCTGTTCATGAAGTCACTCAGCAAAGGTGTGGTTCCAGAGGACTAGAGGAGGGCACATGTGGTCCTACTGCACAAAAGTGGCAGTAGGGAGGAGGTGAGGAACTACAGACCAGTCAGCCTCACCTCAGTGGTGGGAAAGGTAATGGAGACACTGCTGAAAGAAAGGGTAGTGGCATACCTGGGACCCAGGGCTGCCCAGGATCTGAGGCAACATGGATTCACAGCAGGAAGGTCATGTCAAATGAATCTGATATATGTTTTTTATTGAGTGACTAGGAGAGTAAATCAGGGAGGGGCAGTAGATGTCGCCTACTTAGATTTCAGCAAAGTCTTCAACACCATCCCACATAGAAGGCTGGTTAAAAAGATGGGTAGTCTGGGCATGGGAGACAAGGTGGTGAACTGAGTTAGGAACTGGTTAACAGACAGGACACAGAGGGTGGTGGTAAATGGGGTACAATCTGTGGAGGGGGGATGACCAGAGGGGTTCCGTAGGGATCTGTACTAGGACCTGTCCTGTTCAATGTCTTCATTAGTGACATTGCAGAGTTGCTGGGAGAAAAGGTCTGCTTGTTTGTAGATGAAACCATGATCTGCAACAGAGTGGATACTCCAGAAAGGGTGCAGAAAATGAAGAGGGATGTGGAGAAGCTTGAAAGATGGTCAGAGATGTGGCAACTAAGGTTCAGTCCAAAAAAGTGCAAAATAATGCACCTGGATAGAGGGAACCCTGAGGAGAGCTACAGGTTTGGGGGGAGCTGATTGTCACCAAGGAGGAAAGGGACCTTGGGGTTATCATCTCTGACAACCTTAAAGTATCAAAGCAGTGCGCAAAGTTGGTAGGTAGGGCCAGTGGCATGCTGAGGTGCATAGGCAGGGATATCAATAGTAGGAGGTGGGAGGTGGTGATGCCACTGTATAAAACATTTGGTAAGGCTTCACCTGGAGTACTGTATGCAGTTCTGGAGGCCACACCTGTGCAAGGACATAAACAAGGTGGAGACTATACAGAGAAGGGTGACAAAGATGGTGCAGGGCTTGCACCACAAACATATGAGGAGATACTAAGGGACCTCAATATGTACTCACTGGAGGAGAGAGTGGGGGGCATGATTGAAACTTTCAAGTACCTCAACAGCATAAACAAGGTACAGGTGGGGGACATTTACCAATGTAGAAAAAGTACTAGAATAATGGGTCACAATATGAAATTGGAGGGGGATAGATTAAGAGGTAATGTGAGGAAGTTTTTATACACAGAAAGGGTAGTTGATGCTTGGAATAGTCTGCCACAGGAGGTAGTGGAGACAAGAACAGTGGAGGGGTTTAAGCATGTCTGGGACAGGCACAAGGGAAAATTGAGAGGGGATGGAGTGATAAAAAGTCATTGCTCACATAGAGTCAGTGGCCACATACAATGTATAGGGCCTACAGGCAGACTGAAAGGGCCTGGTAGTCCTTATCTGCCAACAATTTCTATGTTTCTATGTTTCCATGGAATTTAATTCTGCAGAAATGTAGCAGAAAGCCCATTCTGCACTTTTTCACTGCAGAATTCTGCTCTTCCACTACTGATGAAATTCTGAAGAATTTAAGTGGAATCTGCAAATTCTGTGAAATTCTATTCCACTGGAGTTTGAAAATTTCACACACCGCTAGTGACTAAGATAGCAAATGAAAATCTAGGGATGTTCAGCCAAGTGGAATTTCCCCAGGAGATTCTGTAAGACCATGACATCAGTTTTATGTCTGCTCTTATGACCCGTCCATGGGAGAAGTATGGAGTTCAGCAACTCAGAACCTCCCCATACCACCCCAAGACTAATGACTTTGTCGAGCATTTTAATGCCACACTTAACACCATGCTATGGGCATTCACTGACTGACATGAAAGGGAGCTGGACAAGTTGTTACCCCATGTTCTTTTTGCATATAGGAAAGAACTATAGCTTTCCACATGGTTTTCACCCTATGAGCTCCTGTTTGGCCACAAAATGAGAGAGCCCCTAGATCTGGTAAGAAATAAATGGAAGGATAAGCTTGCACAACAAAGGAGATTATATATGGTCAGAATGAGCACTATCACGCATTGCCCAATGTGATACTCCCAGGGACTTGCCCAGGAGCCATAGCCACTGGACAGCAAAAGAAAAAAAACATGGTACAAATGTGTGACCAGTATCTGGAGGTACCGGGTCAATGTGTGATGGTCCCCATAACAGTCTGAAAAAATAAAGTGCAGGCAACCTGGGGGATCAGTACTCTGTGGTCAGGAAGGCAAATAATATGAATTATGTTGTAGATCTGTCCATCAGGAGAAACAAACAGAAGGTATACCATGTGAACATGATGAAACCCTATCTCAATAGTGGGGAAATTATCCTGTCACTGTGCAGCTACCCAGAGGAGGAGAATGAAGCATATCTATTAGTGGATCTCCTTAGTGAGATTTAAGGAGAATTTCTGTGTATGCCATCTCCCTCTTGGAGCAGCTGACACCTGCCGAAGAAGCAGAGATGAGTGATATGCTACAAACATTTGGAGAAATATTCACAAGAAAACCAGGGTATGCAACGTTAGCTAAGCACCATATGGACACGGAGGTGCAGCATCCACTGAGGCAGCCTCCTTAAAGGATTCCAGCAAGAGAGGAGCAGACTACAGTACATGGAAGGTGATTAAGGAGATGTTGTCTCTACAGGTTATTCAGGAGTCTAATAGTCCCTAGGTCTCTACTCTTATGATTAGCCCTAAGGGGGATGGGACTATAAGGTTCTGTACTGACTACCGCAGGCTTAAAAGTCATATTAAAAGAGATAGGATAGCAAAAGGCTATTAGCCCATATTAACCATCCTTTCATTTTTTTTGCAATTTTTTTAACCAAATCTGTTATATGCTATAAATATGCAAACAGTCAACTTTTAATTTAATTGAATTGTGGGCAGTTTTGATGCTTAACAGGTATACAGATGCAGACATTTACATGTTGCCCAAGATGGATGATGTCCCAGAGATGTTAGCTGGAGTCCAGTAACTGACAACAGTAGGCCAAAATGGGCTTTTGGCAGGTACCCTTATCCTTCAAAGCTGGGAAAAGGTTGATCTTTGTCACCCAGTTTGGCCTATTCAGATTTTATGTAATGTCATTTTAGATAATAATGCACCACTGTCTTTTTAGTGGCTTGTGGACCTCAATCTGTCTAGGTTATGTGATTTTGCATGGGCAATTATGGATGATATTGTCATATACAGCCAAATGTGGAGGAACGCTGCAAGTACATGACCAAGATGCTTTACAGACTGAAAACAGCTGGGCTGACAGTTAAGCTGGAGATGTCAAATAGGTATTGCAGAGATGTCGTATTTTTACCATAACATAGGTACCGTAGTGGGCACAACTGACCTGAGCCAGCAAAAAGGGAGGTCATTCTGGGATGGACTTCATCTATGACTAAGAAAAAGGTGAAGTCATATCTGGGGAGTGCAAGGTATTATCGCAGGCTTGTAACAATCTTTAGCAGTATAGCAAAATCCTTAACAGAAAATGCATGAAAAGGTCAGTGGATAGAATGTTGTAAGAAGGCGTTCTGCCTTCTGAAAGAGGCATTATGTTTGACTCCTGTACTTTCTAGTCCTGACTACTATTTAAAGCTTATTATACATGTAAATGCTTTATATCATGGATTAGAAGCTGTTCTAAGCCAGAATTTACCCACAGGTGAACGTCTGATTGTGTTCTTGAACCAGAACAAGTGGGCAGATTGAAAAACTGCTATCATGTAGCCTCATGCTACAAGCATATAATATGTTGACCCAACACCCCATTTGCTCCTATGATATCAGTACAGACTTGCTGTCTAGTAATAATCAGAAAAATGATAATAAACTTTAAAGCCTTTGCCAGTTATCGCAAAACCTAAATTGGCAACCTATGGCTATCAGAATAGAAAACTGTGGCTGCTGCAAATATTCACAATGTTATGAACATTACCTGAATAGCCACAAAAAAGAACCTTATACTCTGAAGTCAAAACCAGTCATCAGGTAACCATTGGGAGAAACAAAGTGAACAAAGTCAGAGCAGCCTAGAAACTAAGCCAGATTTGGTGTCATGACCATAAAAGCATGTGCAGCTGAGTCCAGGAATATGATATTATAGATAGTGTTACATTCTCCTTGACCTCCAGGTAGATATATGTACTGTAGAAGTGCATGACAGAAGTGCTGTTTTTATCTCTTTTAAAAGAGATTCTCTGAATTATCTTGGCATATGCTAATAATTACATCTACAGTTAATCTTGTCTTCTCTTGATCTAATAAACAGTAATATGTGAGGGACTCACAAATTTCAGAAAGTCAGAACTCCTCCGGTTCATTTTGGGACTTGTGTGATTGAAATAACCATTGTCATGCATGGATTAAGCTGAAGAAGAAATACTTCCCTGGTGGCTCCATAGTGCCTTCCTGGAGTCTCTCTGGCATTTCACTGACATTCTGCCTTGAACATTTTTATATAACTAGGTTGTGATTTGCAAAGAAGCAAGGTAATTCTTTAGTTGGCAGTAGTGAAATGCAAGAGATTTATTTACATAAGACATTACTATTCAGAGAGACTGCAATCATTTTTTTCTGCAGCAGAATGCCTATATTACCCAAGATCATATTAGTTGTGATTCGCTGAGCTCTTGGTAACAGTATCTATTTTTTTGGTTTTGGTTAACTTGTTTTAAGTTTTAAAATATATAGAGCAAACTTTGTCAAATAAAATTAAACTAAGTCAACTCCTCCGTATTAAGGAATAAGTCTGTCCAGCTGTCACTCGAGGATCTGATATGAAAAAGGATAACCATTTTTCATATGGAGCTTGTAAAACTACCTGAACATAGATCCCCTGCAAATTGCCTAGAGGAGCAAATAAATTGTTCAGACCAAAGTTTTCATTTTCCATATTTAACTTTTATCAGAGCAACAATTCTTCCAGCTGGGCTAATGTCAATCCTGACAGACAGATTCATAGAGCCCTGAGAAATCATTGTAACAGCAGTAAAATAAAGCAATGGTACAAGGATATTAACTCTCTGAAAAAAATATTGAAGTCATAAGGGCACTCAAGATACATCCTTGGCACAAAACTAACAAAATTACATGTAGCCTTGAAACTTATTTAAGTTTACTTTAACCCAAAACAGCATAATATGATATTGAGATTTCAGCTAGTGGCATATACCAGTAACACTCTTCTCTTTTTAGAAAAATGCAATGGTATTCAATCTCCACTCAGCTCCAGTATGTTAAAACCACAAAATTATTTAAAAACACATAGTCCTACTATATCCAAAATATAAAACAAATATAAATGACTCAGACATATTTTGATTAGATATAACTGATCAAGTGATGAATTCATATATTTTCTCTTTTGTTCAATACATTTTGACTGCTGATTAAGCTGTCTAAATTCTTATCTTTGAAAATGTTGTAGAATTGTCATTCACTATAGACACAATAATTTAGGAGCTATGTGCACATCAGCTTGTATAGGACTACCATGCATGTCCATGGATGTTGGTATCTAAACATGAACCCGATTCATACACAAAGAGTTTCATACCATAAGGTATTTTCTAATGTCTGTCAGAAACAAACATCAGTCATATCATTCCTTTTATGTGTTGTTTATTATTTAATACTCAGGGGTCTTTATTATTTAGTCTGATTTTAATTATTTTTTTTCTTGTCTTTACTGAATGTTGGAGAAAACCAATATGCATTTATGATCTTTATATGACTGTTTTTATTATATGTCCAACCACTAAGATAATCAGTAAAGTAAACTGAAGTGAAATAAGTCCAGGAACTAAATCTCGATAAAAAAATTGTACTAAAACTTCTTTACATGAATTCCAATATGGAATAAAGTTATAGAGAACTCAGGTAGGATTTTGAAAAACATGGACACAGTACTTACATAAGTATATCAGATTCATGCTGCATCCACAAAGGTACATCCAAATGTCTCTGCCTTATGTGTACATGTCAATATGCTCCTGACAATTTGCTCCCACGATACTCACTCCCAACAATTCACTCCGATGAACATTCGCTCCTTTGCTATCTCGCTCCTGTCAGTTTCACTCCCGCTACTGACAACTCTCACATACACTCACCTGACAGCCACAGAACTAAAAGCTACTTACTGGTCCTGCATACTGACAGTGCATGTCAGTTTCACTCTACCATGCAATTACCTGACAGTGTTACACTAAGCCTCATTATTGGGCAATGTCTACCTGCAATGATGTGGTCCAAACAGAATGGGTGGCTAGTAGTATAAAGCACCCTAGCCTGTGTCTATGGCTCTGTTTGCGACTACCTTCAGTGATAATGACTTGCCACTTCATCACCTCTGAGTGCCAAAAGAGAAAGCTTGTGCATGAGAATAATTTTATCTATACGTTCCACAAACGGGGAGCCAAGGAAAAAGGAATATGGCAATGTGAGCATGCAGTTCAAAAAGTAAAGGTTTGCAATGCACTTGTTCACACAGTCTCAATTGATGACCCAACTATTATAAATTGGTTTTGCACACACACGCATGCACCAGACCCCTGTGCTGTGGAGAAATCAGTTGCTGTTACTATCGCAAAACAAAAAGCAGCAACAACCCAGGATACAACCACTCAGGTATTACTTCATGCAAAACAAAATATGTCTTTAGCAGCCACAGCAAAGCTGATAGACTGTAACCTAAAAAGAACTGTGCAGAGAGTCCGGGTTCACGGGGCACCACCAAACCCTAAAGATCTGGTGGAGTTGGTTATTCCAGAACATTATAAAACCTACACTCAGGACTCTGGCACTGACAGTGTTATGTTTCTTTTACATGACAGTGGGCCTGGAAACAACAGGATACAGAGAAAAAGGGATGCAAAGCTTGAACAACTGATAGCTGGGAATGCCCCAACCGTGTCTTGGAAGATGTATCAAGACAATGTGGAATGGCTTGCCTGCATTACTGCTAAAAGGGAGGAGCAAACTACGGTGGAGTTTCTGAGGGGCATCTTACATAGCTTTGAATATTAGACTTTCTACTGACCTGGATTTTTAATATTTTTAACATTATCTTAATAAAGTATTGTGTTTTAACATACCTGGATCAACACAGGCAGCGACTAAAGAACTGACTAGTTCACTTCATGCCTACAGATGGTAACTAAGAGGAAACTAAGGTGGTGACTTCACTTTCTGTCTACATCTACACATCAGTATGGTAAGGATATTTTGTTACTTTCTGCTGTTGTACTGATGCACTGTTGTTTGGGACCGAAAAGTGGCAATCAGGAGTGAATTGATGCTACAACGAATTTTTACAGGGGTGAACTTTTGTTGCAGTGAGTTGTCAGGATTGAATCTGTAGGGAGCGAATAGTTGGGAGTGAATTGTCGTGCTCCCCTGCATTACTACCTTGGCGCTAATGTTAAAAATAAAATGGTATTCTCAAGAAGGACAATTTTCAATCATGAAATGTCTGTGCTTTAAACTTTTGAAGAATAATTAACACTAGTACTGTATGAACCCAAATTGTTGAAAACTATAGGCATTGGAAGACGGTATTGATCTTTTCCAACGTGTGTGTGTGTGTGTGTGTGTGTGTGTGGTATTGCTAGTATGTGCATTAAAGAGGAGCTCTCAGTCTGTTCAGCCTGAATACCTCCTTCTATAACATAGAGGAAAAGCAGACTACATTTCTCTTTTTTCTGCCTTCCAATTTTGAAATCATCTCTGAAGCAGTTTTATGAATAGCACCGTGGTACATTATGGAATATTGGAGGAAAATTATGTTCAAAAGGATCTGCAAATTCTATCAGGTCAGAACCATTTGGTTGTTGCTTAAGCAAGTTCAGCTAAATAGGGTACCACATTACATTGACCCCTACCTAGAAAATAAGGCGCACTTTAGCAGTATTACTGAGTACTTCAACTGAAAAGCAGAGATGGTGTCCATTATCCAGCTTTTTATAAGTGTTTACAGAGAAAGACAGACTTGACATAGAGGAATATACAGTATGTGGGGCAGTATAACTAGAGATGTGTTGCATGATTTCCAAATGACCTTTTTTCTCATAGTAGCTGTGTAAGATGAGAAAAAAGGAAGGGGTGCACTACTAGAACAACAAGGATTTCAAATACTGTGCCATTCTCCCTAAAGGATCAAGCCAGCACAATGTGCGCTCACATATCCTTTGCTGATACAGTAGACTATAAAAAATACAGTACATACTGTATTAAAAAGGTTCATCATGTAATCCAAGAAAAAATGTTAAATATTTACAATTCCTACCATTGGTCCTTATGGCCCACTTTAACTAGCTGCCATATAATTTCAGCATCCAATGATGTTGTTCATGTGGCCACGTGACATTGTGATGACCGAATAAATGCTGGTTCAGGAGTTCACAGAAGTCCTCTGGTTCTACTCCCACTCCTAGCAGCCTTCTCATGTGTTCCTGTGCATATGATAATACCACGGTGAGCACATCAGAAGCATGCTGGCTTCCTTCTCCTCCTTTAAGTGTTGCCAGTTTGGTTTCACTTCTAAACAAGAACAAGATCGAAATGATCCATACCGTGCATAAATGTAAAACCAAGCACCACCCCCTGTCCATTTCATCTAAGCAACCCCCAAAATGCTGCTACAGGTTTCCAAAGCTGCCAGTGTAGGGTCAGTGACAGTTGCCAGTCAATGCTGAAGTACTACGTGATGTATCTCCATATCATGCAGTAGCAATTCATGAGGGAGGTTACACTGTCTCTGGCTCTGGCATCAACAATACTGTAATTCTGTCAGTAGAATAAAATGCACACGCAAGCCCCAGCTCCTGCATCAGCCCTTTAGAACTGTATCGCCTGCTGCTGCTGCTGCTGCTCAACCCCAACAATATCATTTCCACAGTGTCAGAAAAAACAGTCATCTTGCAGCTGCAGCCCTGTTCCTCTAGAAGTACTCCCAGGCTACTGTCACTTGAAAGTCAAAGAGATCCTCTGCTATATATGGGTACTTTATGGATCACTCCACAATCCACTGAAAGCGTGATACATGTTGCAGTCAGTGCAGTAAAAAGATCAGCTGAGGTCAGTCTATTAGAACTTTAGAAACAAGTGTTTTTGCCAAAGATTTAAAACTTGAAATCCTCCTAACAGCCAGGTCAGTTCCCTGGAAAGGTCAGATTAGACTGAGAATGAGGGACTGTTAAGAATGGGAAGTTTGATGAGATGGAATATTATAATAAAACAGCCACCATGGTAACACGCAAGTGATGCACCCCAACCACCAGACCTGCATTAGAATGAGTCTAACTACCATCAGCTCATGTCAGGCCCTATGGTCCCCCCTTCCAGCACCGGTTGTAAATTTGTAACACAACTAATGACAGTAAACTACTAGAGTAATTCCAAGCCCACACTGAACTGTTACACAATCATACAAGTTCCATATGAATGAGAGAACTCGTTGATGACAAGCATACCCTTAATCTACAGGCATTCTTCATGCTGAAATATACTTTTTTTAATGATCCTTTGGGAAAATCTCACATAAATACAATACAACTTGCAAAAATGCCCACAATTATGGCATTTTGTGGTGTATTTACACAAAAGTTTTTCGTTCAAGTCCACCAAAGAGTTCTCTGATAGTCACACAATGTCTGAGTTTAAATATTAATGGGAAAGGGTTTTTTGAGAGGTGAATGTGGGTGCTGTTTGTCAAACCAAACTGCAGCCAGCAAGACATTTCATTTCTATGACTTGGGTTTGAAAAATTGCCTGCAACAAAGTGTCAATAAGCATGGCATTTCTTGGTGCATTTACACAAAATCTGGTTACATATTTCTTAAATGGTCATCCAAATACCAAGATGTTGAGATTTAAATTTTAAGGGGAAATAAGTTTTATTTATTTATTTGTTTTTGATAACCGGGTGTTTTCCAGGGGAGAATGTGGGTGCTGTTTCTCAATGCTGCAGCCAGCCATTTGCTTTAATGATATACAAAGCACATAAAAACATTTTTTTAAAAGTACAGCGCTGTGGGGTGGGGGGGGGTGATGTGGCCAGAGAGCTAAGAACTGAGTGCTGAAATTATATACTGCTGTGTTGTACCTTGGCAGGAAACAACAAGACTTCGGCCACTACTGCAGTGTCACAGTTCATGTTTTTGACTTGCTATTCCCCACTATGTATAACAATGATGTTAAAAGTGTATTTTTATTCAGGTTTATACAAATAAATCCTAAGGTTCAATTTACAAAAGTCATCCAGTATACTAGCTCTAAAAGATTTACAGTTACATTACTACAGACTACAAGAAAACATAAATATTGGATATACATACACATCTACCATCATGTTTATTTATTTATTGGGGAAAACAAAACAAAAAAAAAAACAACTTTGGAAATTACCTATGAGCACAAGTGATAATTTATAAAGGTTCCACACCAAATACATAGTCACAAAAAACATTTTTTTTAATTCGTTGGTAACCAGGTAAGGTCCACTAGGTACAAGTGCCTGTTTTCAGGGGCAACCTGGGTGCACTGGAGATGTTAAATGACTTGTTCAGAGTCACACAGTGTGCAAGTATAGGCTGTGGGAATCAAAACCAGGTCTGCTAGATGCACCAAACTCATTCACAGATCATCACTCTAACCACAAGGCTATACTGCCAGCCCAGGTTATAAGTACAATACCACATTACAAGTACAGTAAGCAATTCCAGTGGATGTGCAGTCAACTCAGGCTCCAAGCATGTAAGGCAGAACAATTACATACAGTTTTGATAAAAATGATACAGAACATTGTATAAAAAAGTCTCAGGTTATGTGCAGTGAGAAATCAAATAACAGTGTTTAATGGATACAATTGCATTGGACTACAAAGGCAGGCCACAAAGATATCATGAACTGATTAAACTTGAGGAGATTCAGCAGTGTATCATACAAATTGTTTAACCAGTTAACAGCCCGGACAGCAAATGACTGCTTTCCCAGCTGAGTACACTAGAAAGGAGGTTTAAGGGCACTCCTGGCTGTGTTTCTTATATTGTATTGGCTGGAGATGGTGCAGAAGCAATTTCTTAAAGTGGAGAGTGTTACGCCCAAGAGCACCTTTTTGACTAGCAAACAGGTCTGGATCTTTGTTCTACTGGGCAAAGGCAGCTAGTTAGTGGGTGTGTAAAGGGTACAGCTATGATTGCAGTTATTTGCAAAGAGTATAGCTATGATTGCAGTTATCTGCACTAAAAACAATGTGGCACATCGTATTATAGATCAGTTTACTCTGTTTAGTACCATTTCACAGGCAGCAACTTGGGTACATACCCAAATCTATTAGTGACATAATGAAACTGGCCTCAATAAGGCATCTAGCATCCCCCATGAGATTGTTTTTGTTACAGTACAAGGCACCCAGTCTTCTGTTAACTATGGCCACCAGATTGTCAACATGGGGTAAAAAACTTACTGTGTCATCCAGAGTTATTCCAAGGTATTTGAAGGTCTCCACCTGTTCAAGATTTTGACCTTGGCCATTTTGGATGACAAAGGGTGCAACTTTCCTCATTTTTGAGAGGCTAGAGAAAAACGTTTTTTTGTTTTTGTTTTTTTTGTAATTGTGGACTACTTTGTTGTTGGAGAACCAGCTTTCAAGTGACCTAATGTTACTTTGGAGAGTTACGGTAAGGCTGTCAAGGTCAGGATTTCTGGAATAGATGTCAGCATCATTGGTATAGAGGAGTATGTCAGCTGTCTGACAAGCATCGGTAGTTGATTTATGAAGAGGCCAAAAAGGAATTGGCCCAATATGGATCTATAAACATTAAAAATCTGTAGTGGCATCTATTGTTTATCAAAGTTGCAAACATGAGAGACGGCATTTTTAATGAACCACGTCTGCTTTTGGACGTGGATGCCAAAATCTATCCTGGGAGTGCGACCATGAAAATTCAGTCTAACTCCTGGGATGGAATTCTGCAGTTGCATCTGAAAAACAGACATGATTCCCACAGCTGAGACAAAAAATGCCATAAACTGCAGCACTCATTGAAATGCATTGAAATGTCTGTGTATAAGGCAAGGGAGCATGACAATTCGCTCCCGACTATTCGCTCCCTACAGATTCAATCCGACAGCTCGCTCCAACAAAGTTCACCATGTCCGGGAGCTGTCAGTAGCGGGAGCGAAATTGACAGGAGCGAGATAGCATTGGAGCTAATGCTCATCGGAGTGACTTGTCAGGTGTGAATATCGCGGAAGCGAATTGTCGGGAGCGTATTGACTTGTACCCGTAATGCAGATATTAGTGTCCACACTTACAGGAAAAAGGGAAAGCCATTGTCATTGCATTCTTTTCCTCTCTCTGTACAGAAAAGATAATTGGATTTTTTTTTGAGGTTGCCAGCCTAAAACAGCATGTGGCTCTTTACAATTTGAATCCATGTTTGTCTAAGTTATAGCACTTTCCTGCCATGAGACTTGAACAGAACATATATAATTAAGATAACTGCTTGAGGAATATTTTCTTGCACTCTGCAATTAAATATGAAAAGGGAAGTGATCTGTTTCAGACTGTAAAACAGCTTAGAATCCCATTGCAATCTCAGGGTCCAAGGCGCAAAGGTGAGTGAGATACTTGACATAAACATATAAATGATATACATAGCTATGCACTAGGCGGTAATTGTGCAGGTCACCATATTTACATTGGTGATGCGATGGACTGACATGCACATTGTGGTGTGCAGAGTGGCATATGATGTTCAGGGGCTTTATGTGAGTATTGTCTGACCCACTCATAAAACGCATCTTCACCCCACAACACAATGGCGTGGAATGTTCCACGCTGACACAATGTAGAAATGCCAGGTGAAAGTCACTCAATAGGAACAGGAGCTGTGAAGCCAATCAATGTTGCCAAGGAGCAATAACCATCAGAGTAACCAGCAAGGGTGTACTGGCCTTCAGGACCAGGAAAAAGAGTGTGCATGACTGAGGGCCCCTGCTGCACTGATGCCCATCTCAAATTCAGATTCAGAAGAGACAGTCATAACTGTCCCACTACCCCACTTTTCCCCCCACTGATGCCCTGCCTTTTTCCATTTCTAGTTTTTCCCTATTTTCTCCAGCCTCCCTATTCCTTATCCCTCTCCTCCCCCTTCAGTTACCTGCCACACTCCGGTCCTCCTCCCTGCCCTATTTTCTCTCCCTTCCTTTTCTGTCTGGTTCTGCCCCCCTTGTAGGGTTCTCTGTCATCCTGAAGGGGTATAGATCTTGGCTCTCTCTCTCTTCTACCCCTCTTCCTCCCCCCGACACTTTCTAATCCTGAGTCCCTTGAAGGGTTCCCTGCATCCTGAATGGGTATAGATTGTCTGTCTCTTTTTCCCACTCTCCCTTCCCCTCGCTTTAAAATCCATTGCCTGACCACCTCCCTACTTTTTTATCCCCTTCCACCCCTCCTTTTCTCCCACCCCTCTCTACTCTACCTCCCCACTCCCTTTCTCTCCCCTCCCTTTTCTGCCTGGTCCTGTCCCCCTTGCAGGGTTCTCAGCATCCTGAAGGGGTATAGATCTTGGCTGTCCCTTCCTCTCTCTGCCCCCCTCCGCCCTCCCCACTCTCTACCCATTGCTTGTCCACTTCCCCACTTGTCTTATAACTGCCCTCCCTTGGGTATACACTAGCACGTCAAATGTTGTGCTCAGGCTACTATATCTAGCACTTCATATGTGTTATCCATCCTCTAACCTTTAGCCTACCGGATCACCTTCTCTTCCGGTTGTTGCAATGTATGCTATATCTGAATATGGTTTTGTTTACCCTGGCTGGTTGGTCTGGATTATTTATGCTTTGTAATTGAACTACACTGTTTGTTTTTAGTAATTGTACTTGTATTGCTCTGTGATTGCTATGAGTTTGATCGTTCTCCCAACTCTTGTAACCTCCCCCCAGGATGCTTCTGGAAACGAGCTGTTTAAAGCTCATGTTGTCTTTCCTGGTGAAACATTTTCCAAACAAATAATAAGTAAATAAATAAACTGCCACAGAGGTCTGTTGCCATTACCAGACAATCTGGGGGTCTAGGATATTGAAGGGTATTCTAGTCCAGAAGCAGGTGATATGGGAGGTATACAGCAGTAGAAACAACCCTAGTGGGCACTGACCTAAAATGACAAAATATACAGGAGTGTTCTGTTCCTACAATTACAATACACACTTTTTCCAAGTAAGAAGTGGTACACACTCAAGAGAAAAAAAATATTATAAGGATATTTTATCAATTAGTGTACTACCTGAGAATATGTGGAAAAAGTTCCATCAGTGGACTGGCTTTATGAAGGCCTACAGGATCCATACTTAGAAAATATATTTCAATTTATATTCATTATGATACACTATGAATAATGCTTACTTAAGCATATGTAGGGCATACCTGAATACTGAGCTGGTATCCCTGACTTCTGCTTTTCAATTTCTAATCCATGTAAAATATCAAATATAGCAATAATAATGATGTATACAAAAATGTAATCCCAAATTATTATTAAAAAGATATGTATTAATTTTTCTAAATATATATGCCAATAGACACATCCTCTGATGCATACCTTACTTTCTTATTTTAATTTTCTTATATACTGTAAATAATGTGCTTTATACACAGCAGTTGATTTTTAAATTCAGACAAAAACAGTAAATGAATAACGCTGTTTATAAAATTTAACGTAAGTGGCATATATATAAAAATATATATATGTATATATATATATATATATATATGTAGTACAACATGATAAGTACTGATAAATGTCACAGTTTTCTATTATCAAGAAATGTTTCTCCCTTTGCATTTCATATGTGGGAGCTCTAAAAGTAAAAAATAAATTGTCTCATAAGCATGTTAATAATTTCATTTCTTCTTTATTGGGATTTGAACCTGTGTAGTGATACAGCAAAATGGTATACAGGCAAACACACCTAGCTAGAGCTACAGAAACCCATAAAGTTACAGCTGTGCAGTTCTTGAGGTTGTTGAGATGTGATGGGCAGAACTGATGGGGACTGCATGGTGCTATTTACCTTAGTTACTAAATGACTATAAAAAGGGTAAGTTTCCTGGGCTTACTGCTCCTCATTTTGGGTAGAGTGAGATGAGTAGCAGGACACAAAAAACCTTGGTAAGTCTATTCATAGAAGATACTGGGGAGGTAGTATAGCATCTTTCTTCCTGTTATTGAACCCTCTCCCAATGCACCCCAACGTTTTGGTTGACATGCTGTTTACTGAGTTGGCTAGTGTGTTTAAGGGAGTCAATTTTGATGACTCCCAGCACCCTTTACTCTGAAGTAGTGGCCATTCTAACCTTTCCCATCCAGTATCCCGTCTTGGGATTCCTACTCCATATAAACACCATCTTGCACTTTGTAGCATTAAAACTCAACTGTCAAACCTTTAGCCTTGCCATTGCAGGTCCCTGCAACTTCTTCACCCCCCTCACTGTTTACCTTGCCACCAAGCTTAGTGTTATTTGCAAAGAGACACATCTTGCCCTGTATATAGAATGTTCACTTATGTTGCTGATGAACATACTGAAAAAGACTGGACCCAGGACTGACCCTTGTAGCACCCTTCTTGCAACCTCCCTCTCCACTGATTTGACCCTGTCAACCAGCCTCACCTGCTGTCTCCCTCCTAGCCAACTTTGCACCAAGTTAACCAGGTCTATTGCTGCTCTCATGAACTCTTACATCTTCAACAGCCTTCTGTGTGCCACAAACTTGCATGCCTTATTGATGTCAAAGTACCGTAATCTACTTCTTGTCTCTTATCAACTGCCCTTGTCTGAAAATTGATCATCATCTGCATCACCCTCACAGTCTACAGAAGTAAGAACTATGGAAAGTGCTTGCCAGCACCTATAAATCGAGGACCCATCTTTTGAAGGGTCTGAAACAGTTGCCATGCTTTTTCCATATCTTGCATTGATGGAAGAACCTGTGCAGTTTGTAAGCGCTCTGTTTTTTTCTGTATGCTTTAAGCTGCCTGTTACCTCACTATTGGCTTTCCCAGGAGCAATGGGAGCATATTTGTCTTGACAGAGTTTCTTTTTAGACACTTCATCAGAGGCTTGAGCAAGCTTCCTTTTTTCATCACTCTTATTATTTTTCAGTTTGTGGGGAACTTCACCTTTGGAAGCTTTATTTTTTGGCTGTGAACTGGAGGGTTCCTCAGCACCTCTACTTTTGGTATTAGTACTTCTGAATGGACCCTCGTCAGAAGCCTTTGATTTATTCTCAGCCAAAATAATCAAAGGTTTGTCTGCTATGTTTTCCAATTTAAGCAAAGCAAACCAGTCCTGGACCTATGAACTGAGTGCAGGTTTCTGTGAAAATGCCACTGGCCAGTCCTGCCCCAGTTAATAAACTCTGTCTATTATTAGTACCTTTTTTTTTTTGTAGAAGTGGGATCTATACCAGTGCCAATCTTAATAGAAACCCAGTAATACTCAGTTGCACACAGGCAGCTGCTGGACCCTTATGGACAGTCCTGACACAGATAATACGAAGGTCAAGTAATATAACAAAAAAGGTTTCCTCATAATTGCCAATCTAGAGAGAACCCCCCAGGCTCTGTTTAAATTTGAAATCCATTGCAGGTGCCTAGCGGTAAATCCTGTGAGGTCTGAGGGGAAAAAACAAGGCAACTGTCCTTAATTTGATGGTTTCCCACAAGAATTTGCCCAAAAATTAAGGAAACCATCTAAAATAAGCACCAGTGATAAAATTAGGCTTTAAACTAAATAGTTGCAGTACAAATAAAGTCAAAATAGTGTGGTCATGCTAAAACTAAAAAAACACTGCGCAGCGCTAATGAAAAAGTAAAACTTTCATTCAGCACACTAAAGGAAATAATTTATGAGGAACCCTTTACCCAGATAAGCACTAGGAGGCAGTTAACAAGGAAAGTTGGGATACACCTCAGAGACAATATTGCTCAGTCCAGCACAGAAAAAATTCTGAAGCCTTCAACAGGTCTCACTCAGCTCACACCCCCTCCTGTCTTTTGATTGGCTTGGCCCTAAGCTTATTTAAATATCTCTTAAAGGCACGCCTCCAGGGCAGTTGCATCTAGCCAGCTGAGTGTCATCTGTCACACAGAGGTAAGGGGGGATCCAACTACTTCCAATGTCTGAGGGTGAAAGTGTGAATTTAATGATGTCCAAGGAGTGAATGTAGCATGTAATACCAGTACCCATGCACTATAAAAGTCAATGGATGAGCATTGGTTAATAACCGTGCTACAATCACTTTTTGAAGTTGCCATAACAACAGTAAACCTCTCGAGCTTCTCTATTAAGGTTTACAATGTTGTTCTGGCAACCTCTGGAGGTGATTACAGTGTGGTTATTAATTCATGCCCATCCATTATCCTCTACTGTATGTTAATCTATCCAATTCAAGAACCTTTGAAGTGTTACAAATAACGAATTGGCATACATGATTTGTCATGTATATCCTCTGCTGTGACTGTCCAGCCATTTATATTTACCAGACAATATGCCCCTGAAAATCAGGATTCAGGAACACATCAGGAGTAATATATACAGGAAAGGGGATGCTCTAGTAAGGCTACACTGGATGACAAAACATCAAGCAAACCCCTGTTGCATTTGATTCATGTGTTTACAGTAGATACTGTACCTACTAATAGCAGAGGGGGGCAGAGTCAAAACCATCTTTCAAGTACAGGAACAACACATACAGTATATCATTCAGGATCATTATTTCCTAATGGTTTGAATGGTACCAAAAAGCTGCTTAGGGCATTCAGGAATTAAAAAAAAAACACAAACTCATTCTTCACTGGAATAGTGTTTTTATTTCTTCAAAATTTCCAAATGTTTTACCTTGTGGGCTTCCTCAGGGGACACAAAAAATGATAAGAACAGAATACAATAGACATCTATCTTATTCTGTTCATAGAATACTATTAATACTCATATGTGCATGCACCAGTGCTACCATTCCTGTACACTGTCAGTTCTTTAAAATTTAAAGCCCATATATGTTCTCAATAAAGATGGCTGCCTAAATCAAGATAACGTCATTTGGAAATTTAATTACTGATGTACAAAGTTGTCAAACTTGACTCTGCAAAATAATTAGTGAAGTTTGCCACATTTATAAAGTGCAAAGTGGCAGTTTCATGATGTTTTTGACAGGTGAAATGGCACTTTTCCAATGAAGTCAGGCAAAGTTAAGGGAAAGTTGCAACATCACCATAATGTCACCCAAAAAAAGTGCAATTTCCCTAGGAAAACTCAAAGCAAAGTGGTAAAGTGACAAAATGGGCAATTCACAAAGTTACTCACATAGGCAAATCTTGTAACCTCACTGGAGCTTTGCTGATGAAGTAAAACTTTGCAACATCTCTAAACATAATCCAAAGACAGTGTTGAAGTTCACATCATCTCCACACCCCACCCATGTGCAACTGGTACATTTATCAATGTGCAAAAAATGCTACTACACTTCAAACCTTCCTCCTATTATTTCATGCTGCCAGATGTGCTCAACTTGTTATTTTTTGAGAATTTCAGATGTTGTGTGTCCTATAAGGTAAAAGTTACGGCACATAAGTGAGACTAGATAAATGTGGTTATACCAGTCCAACCCAAATGGGTGTTGCGATACTTGCCACAAGTTAATATTCTTCTAATGTTTTTTTATCTATAAAAAATCCAGATAATGAATACATCAGCAACAGAAACTCTATACTAATGCATTGACCAATTACATGAATCACTAACCTCACATTTAATTCATAACAGACTGCTATAAAAATGGGGTCCCATCCAGACTAGAAATGTAATGTCTAACACACTTCCTTGACCCTTAACATCATGTCATTACATTTTATTCCAGTTGTTAAAGTTGCCTACAATAGCTCCTACAGTATATGGTGAACCTGCCAATGATTAATCCTATTGTTACAGTAGCTGCAGTTATTATTCATAATAACTTGCATCCAATATTACTTCCGACTCAGTGTGCTGTTGTATGATTTAAAACCCTTATTCATTGTTAATGTGCTAGTTCCATAGAATTCTTTAGAAGTTCCAACTCATTTGTAAATTAGTATGAAAACTTTTTTGTTTCATCATGCCATCTCTTCAGGCCAGAAAAATAAGCTTATTCCATGGCTTAAACCATAAGGGAGGGACCAAAGCTCTATTAGTAAAGTGCTTTTATGGCTATCAGTCATTAAACACCTGAATTAAATAGTCCCTCAAAGGTGTTTCAAATTAAGCTACAATTAAGCATTAAAATTATGTAACTTTTATTGTCCCAAAAGGCAGTGACACTTTTTCTTAAAGTTAAGCTGTCTAGTGAGATGGCTATAAATAGAAATTGTTGTCAGATCTTACCTGAAGATGCATTCTCCAATTCCAAGGCAATAGTGGCAATGCAGAGAAAAGGGAGGCACTTCCTCTTACACCTGTGGGGTATGAAAGCATGCTGAGGTGACGATATCAGGAGGCATCTGAGCATGCCTAGGCAATTGCTCTCACAGTCTTCAAGACTGCATGCTGCACTATGGGTAACTCCACTTGCTTCGAGCTGAAACTCTACAATTGCAGTAAGTTGCTACTGGCACACAGTGTTAGATTTGAACATATCCATGTTCATTTACTATATTCATGCTTTCATACACCACCATTGTATATTTGCTTAGCATCACTGTTGCCATTAAATGCATAAAAAATGTACTGTTAGAGTGATTTCTCCACATAATTATCTTTATTAATAGCAGTACTATTGCTGTCATTTACTTCTATTTATGAGCTGTGCAAGGAATAAACCTATGCACAAACATACTGCATCCCAGCATTAAACTGACACATTTGCAGAATAAATGTGGGGAATAAACAGAAAATAAACCAAAAGTAAATTATTACATCTCCCCAGTGGCAAATATAACAGGGAACTATAAATTTATATGAGGGGTGAAAGGGGGTTTTACACATAAAATGTGGGGAATTGCTAAACAGAATGGACTGTCTCACAATGATTTTGATGACATTTTGAATATTCAAACATTTATATAAAATATTGAATAAGCAGATGGTTTGTTGTTTTTTTGTGATGTACTGTACAAAGTGTTTACACAAATCCAGTTTATAGATGGTTGGCTACCATGATTATTTTTTTCTTTAACTACTAGCTTACCTCTACTAGTAATATTTACTTCTATCTGTCCTGTTTCCTCCCCTTCCCTACCCCATCACACTTCCTCATTTCCTTGTATTGAATTGTTATTTCTTTATTTCCAAAGTTTTATCAGGAAAGATCCACTGAGCTGATAACAGCTAATTTCTAGATGTATCCTTGGGGGAGGGGTGGGAAGGAAAAGACAACATATCAAGGTGCAATTAAAACAATAACATTTACAATTGTGCTAAAGTCAAATACCAAGTACAGAGAAATGCATTGTAAAATAATAAGGGCTATTGAGTTTAGTGAATTTGCAACTGACAAAAGTAGTACAATGAACTGCAAAACTAGAGAGGCTGGGCATAAGGGGATGCACCAGTGCAAAAGCAAGGAGGACACTGTCATATATGGCATATGACAAGAGGTCTGGAGCAATTGCAAGTGTGTGTTGTGAAGTCACAGAGTAGAGACTTGAGGGAGAAAGGGGACGCTGCAGAACAGATGGTCAGGGGAAGAGAGTGCCAGAGTTTAGGGAAGCGAAGGAAGACAGTAGCATGACCTGCAGCAGATTTCCTAGAAGGTAGGGAAATGGAATGAGAGGCAGTGTTGTTAAGTGAGTATGAGGAGGTGAGGGGAATAAAAGGAGAGACGTAAGGTATAAGGAAGGGAGCCAAGCCAGAATTTAGAGATGAAGGAGGCACAGTGAGTGAGGCACTATGCATCAAGGGAGGAGAGATAGAGAGAAAAGAGTAGAGGGAGCAATGGTGGGTACAAAGAGGGCAGTCTAAGGCAAAGCAAAAGAAAGCATAAAAGAGGGGGTTCCAGTTTGGTGAGGAAGGACTTGGGAGTGACACTGTAAATAATGCCACCATAATCGAAGGGGGGAATGATCATCTTTGAGACAATCTTTTGGCAGGCATGAAGCAGGATATTCACTTCATTTCTGAAGATCATCCAAGGTTAGAGTGGACCCTCTGGTGGAGGGCATCCACATGGACTGGGAAATTGAGGTGACAGCCCAGTCAGACTGCAAGGTGCAGTACTTAAAGGAAGTGATGTCTTCAATCGCTGCTTCATCAAGGGAATGGACGGATGGGAGAAGGGTGAGCCTGGCAAACCTCTGTCTGGTGCCAAAGGTCATGGAGTCCTTGTTCTTGGTATTAAGTGATACTTTAGCTGATTTGACAGAAACTAGTGCTGGATGTTGGCAAAGTCTAGTTGGAGCTGCAAAGTGTGGTCAGGGTCAGAGGTGCCAAAGGTAAAAAGTAGTGTGTTATCTGTGTACATGTGGATGGATGTAGAAGAACAGATAGTGGGGAGGTCAGTCAGGAATATAGAAAATAAAATTCAACCAATGACCAACCCTTTGGTTATACCTGAGCCAATGAGGCATGGGAAGGAAGCACAGAGCCATGCCTTCTCTAGCTTCTTCCATAAAAGGGGGTTAGTAACACTGTGGAAGGCTTTGAACAAGTTGACAAAGATGGCAGAGGTGAACTGGCCCAGGTCCATGCCGGATAGGATGGAGTGAATGAGCCAGAGGAGAAACATGGAAGTGGAATGGGACTACCTGAAGACAGACTGAAAAGGAGTGAAGAAGAAAAAGTAATCAAGAAGAGGGAGAGCTGAAAGAGGACAAGATGTTCCTGTAGCTTAGCTAGTGTGAGAAGGAGGGAGGAGGGAGATTATATGGTAGATACCAAGGGAGGAAGAATCACCCCATTGGGAAAGGAATGACAGTGTTTGTTTCCAATTGTCCAGGACAGTAACTAAGGAAAAAAAAGAGGTGAAGGAGGTGGGTAATAGGAATGGGAATGGCATGAGCAGAGAGATGTAGAAGCTTAGGATCATGACAATCAGGACTGTCAGCCTTGTGGGAGTTAAGAGCTGTGAGGGACCTGAGGGAAGTGGAAGGAGAGCTGAGAGAGAAGGAAAATGCATGGGTGGTGGAAGTCAGGGGGTTGGGGGGAGGGATTTAGCCTAGGGAGATAAACCCATACAGAAATAATTATATGAAATGTTTTCATGCTGCACATATAAAACTACTCACATGATATGCATGCTGCAAGCATTATTTAAATGCTAAATTGGAACCTATTGCATTCATGCAGGCAGTAAGCAAGTGTGGAAAGCATACCTTTAATATTATATTGGAACAGACTGCATGCATCTGGCATGCGTGCAAAAAGCAAGTGGTCACTGATAACTGCACACATAAAGGTTAAGTTACTTGCTCAGGATCACACTGTATACAAGTGAGAGTGGATGAGATTCAAACCCATGTCTCTAGGTTTGCAGTTCAGTGCCTTTAACCACTAATCTATACTGCCTATGCACATGTGGCTCACTTGTACATCAAATACAAATCTCCATACATCTACATGCATGCGGCATGCTTATAGCCACTGTTATACTTTTTAGTTTTCTTGTCCCACTCATCTCAGCTGCACAGCTGAACTGTAGAACACACACCAATGGAAACACATGTGGTTCTTCCCACTCCCAATACATACACCTACCCACAAAACTACTTAATTACATCTGTCTGGCCTGTACTCCTACCATATTCTCTCCATAGTTTTGAATGCTTCTAGGCAAACAGACTTAAGGGGCAAACACAAAAGTAGCAATAACTCGACACCCACCCACATGGCCATCACCCCCCATGCAGACACACACTGTAGAGGGTGCAGACATGCTGCTACAGACAATCCACCAAGTACAGATATAAGTTGAGAGTCTTTTACCTGAGTACTAGGGAGCCAGAGGCAGGAGTCTTTAAGAGATGAATTCCATGGGTCAAAGTACTGGGGCATGCTCCCTTGAAGTTAATGGAGTTATTTTCTATTACTATTTTATACATTATGATGGTGAGTTGGAGAATAATGAAGGCCACTGTTTTACTAACAAGGCCTTTTTTCATCATCCAGTGGCCATTAAGTTCCAACACACCATCATAACGTATACAAAAGTAAAAAAAAAAATTCCCCCATTCATTTCAAAGGGGCACACCCATGCACTCTCCCTTGCCCTATGTCATAATGTGCCTGAGCATGGGGACATGGAGGTCAGCTTCTTGGGTGAGGGATAAGCTTGACTATAGTGGGACTCCAACAGTCTGTGCATACCACACCACTCAACTGTCCCTGAATGCAAGGGACAGCCCTCATTTTAACCCTGAAAACTGCTCTTCCCCTCATCTATTCCTCATGGAAAACATGCTGCTCACACATAGGATGTCCTGTAAATTTAGACTTTATGGCAGGGGTGCCATTTCAGATTTCAACGGTGGGAGCCAACAACCAGTGGCGGCCAGGTGCTAGTTAGCCCCTAGGTGGCAAGCTCTGGAATCTCTAGAATGTCTTTAAAAGGTAAAACTTATTTGTTGTGACTGAAAAGTAATATGCAGATCAGGAAAAATTAAAATGTATAAGATTAATTTGTCTATACCCACTAGTAGTCCATCAGATTTGGGCTTAAAAGCATCCAGTTACTAACCAATTCTGTTCCTGGCTGAAGTTCTGAACCCTCCCAAACAAAGTCACAATTTCTCTCCCCGACTCAACTCCTTTTAATACCCATCTAATATGGGTTGTGAAGCCTCCCAAAGGCACAGAAACATGAAAAACATATCAATATTTCAGTACTTCCTCCTTTCCTAATCCCCCTGTAAAAAAATGATTTACTTTTACTTAATTTTCATCTAACCAGAACCTGTGGCCTGGCCAAGTGTGCCACCATCCCAGTTTTCAATCCACTCCTCCTCCGTCCTTCTGCCAGAAGCTGTATGCTAGGACCTACCATCCCAGGTCCCCAACATGGCCCAAGACCAAGTCACCTCATGTACTGAACCCACCCAACCCGTGTTACTTGCTTCTTGCTTGACTGCTGCTGTGGCTGCTGACACACTGCACTGATCAAGGCCTATGATGGCTGCAAACACCTCTGTCACCATTGCTGTTAGGCCTAGCTTGCTGCCGCAGGGGGCCTGTGCTGTTTTTCTTTTACTAGGTAGAGTAAGTAGGTAGCCTAGTCTCAAGTTAGCTTTTAGCACACCCCTGCCCCTTCAGCCACCAGGGGAGATGGAGATTCAGTAAGAGTAGAACAACAAAAATATGCTGCCACAATGCTACTATTGAGAGTTCAGTGCTCACTGACTTCTCCAAGCTGTAGTCTGCAGCCTACCTATTCTGTGGTGGGAAAGACAGTGTCGCACTCATAAGACTCATGTGCTCTTGCTTGGCTGGAGCTCCTCCACATCATGTGTGATGGCACTGCTGCAAATTAGTGGAGAGAGTGGACAGCACAATACAGACACAGTCAAGAGTGTTCCTGCAGTGTGAGCGCACACAGGCCAGGGGGCACTTATTGTGCAAAAAATTTAATCCAAATTTAATGCCATTATTGCCACACCATAAGAACAACCTAGGCACAAATGTGGGGGGAAGGCAACTGCCTCCCTCTGTCCTACCTAAATGGCACCCATGCTTTATGGTAGAAATCCATTCTCAGATTCTAATATCAGTACAAGTAATAACAATGTTTTCCACTGTGTTCTGAGGTACTGTATTTCCATGTTTCAGGATGTGTCCTGATCATCGTGAGGGTTAGTGTCCCTCATTGCCCCTTATTTTAAGGTCCATGTCCCTCATTTCAATAAGAAATGTGAGGTATGGTACGTGCTTCCAAGTTCCTACTCAGCACAAAGAGTGGTGAGCATGGCCATAGTGGATATGCTCCATACAGAATGACAAAGGGAAACTATGTGAGCCAAAACAGTCATGGAGAAACATTTGTAGCACTAAATATACATATGGGGATTTGCAAGGCCCAAAACAAAAAGGTTGGGCTTCACAACACAGAGGCCCCACTGCTCACAACTGGAATGGGGGATGATGACTGACTATAACCTAGGCATTTAATGCAGTAAGCAAACAATACTTTACAAATTAATGGCAATTTAATGACAAAAAAATCAAAAGCCATTAAACAACTTGCAAAAGGATCAGAATTCACGAGTTACATAGTTTTAATGGGAAATCAATGAAAAAGGTATATTATTGGCTCTAATTGCTAGCAGTAGTATGAGAAATAGAAACTGATGTTTTTTTTAGATGAGATTTGCACCAGCTTAGTGGCTGCACACATGGCAAGCATGCAACATGTGAACCTGATGTGATTTTTTAATGATGTTCACACTAGCTTAACTGATGCACTCATGTCAAGTGTGCAACACTTGAACCTGTGTGATTTTTAGAAGATGTTCATACCAGCTCACGTGTTACACACATGTCGAGCTTGTAGCATGTGAACCTGGTTTGCTTTTTAGACCTGGTTCGCTTAGGTTCACTTTGTGTTCGTGAACCGCATGCAAACATTGCACAATTAAGCATGTGGCACACATTCTGCATGTAAACAGCACACTTATATTTCTGTAAGGAAAGAAACTGAAAGATGAGGCAACAGGAGCAGGGTCAGAGATGTGGGAGTTGCCTGCCTTGAGGCTGGGGGGAGGACTGTTTCAGAGATGAGAAATGGGAGAGGATAACTTTCCAGAATGTGGAGGGATGGTTAAGGTTGTTCTGGAGTGTGGATTTAAAATATTCAAATTTTGCAAGCCTGATTATTTTAGTACAGGTGTTACAAAGGGTCCAATATTTAATCAGAACAGTAGGGGGATCCAGCAGAAGAAAGAACCCCTGACCGTAGTTTTCATAAGGGGGAATATGGAAGTCCCAGACAGCCATACATTTAGAATGAAAAAATAGAAGGCTAAATAGATATTGCTTGTTGCAGAGATGGGAGACCAGTCAGGGACAGACAGGTCAGAATGGAAAGAGAAGAGGTCCAGTAACCTGAAGGACAGAAATTGGGGGGGGGGGATGAAGCTTTAACACAGCAAATTTCATGCAGAGAGTAGACCATATGGTGGTCACTGAGGAAGTTAGGGAGGGTTCCAGTATCCACAGTTGGGTGGGGGTGGTAAGAGAGGACCCACTCCAGGAGTGACTGGTTTACAGATTTATGATTGAGACAGGTGGGGAGATTATGATTGAAACAGTTGGAGTTAGTGATGTATTGGGAAAGTTGAAGGGATTTTACATTTTGCTATAATTGATGTGCAGAGGGGAAACCAATTAATATGGTGGTCACACTTGAGAAAGGGTAATTTTTCTCAATGTGCCTTTCAAGGGTACAGTAAATGATAATAGGAAATTAAATTAAATTAAATTAAATATTGAAGCCACCAAGGATGAGCAACTCACCAGAGGTGGAGTGAAAAGAGATGAAGGAGAGGATGACAATGATTAATTCAGGGGATAAGCCAGGGCAGCCGAAGACCCCAGCACCAAATATGGGTACTGAGCGGGAAGGAGAGCTTGATGAGGAGGAGGTCAAAGGCAGAGAGAGAGGAGACAGAGATCCAAGCCACACACTGGACACTGGAGGAGAGGTATATACTGTAACTACTCCACTGCCCCTCTTAGCATAATACTGCCTAGCTACAGTGTAGCCAGGAATGGCAATTGAGGCATTCTGGACCTGGAGAGAGAGGACTCCAAGATAACTACCGTAGCACCTTTTCTTTCCCTTCCTTTTGATCCAAAGACCCTTTCTTCATTTCCCACCTGTCCTTCTCCTTGATTCCTTTATTATCTTCCCACTCTCACCTATTACTCCTCTTATTTTTTTTTCTCTATCTTTCATCATCTTATATTGATATATTTTGTTTTTTTTGGATAAATCTAAAGTATCTGTTAGCACAGGTGTAAATCTCAACATATGCCCTTTAGAATTAAAATCAATGTTTCGATCTTGGGTCTTCTTCATAAAATATCTAAAAGAGAAAGTGTAGAAGAAAGAGAAAATAAGGGATGTATATGTGGGAAAGAAAAAAGGGGCGGCTTTGGGAGAAGAAGTGATAAATGGCTAGATAAAAAGACAATCAGAAAAACAAAAAAGGTGATGATGGGAATGACCAGGCGTAAATGCAGTGAATGAGCTGGAGAAGTCCCGAGGTGGGGGCTAATTAACTGGGCCTAGTAGGAAGACTGAAAAGTGACAAATGAGGGGGAAGGAGACAGAGATGGAGACATCCAGGGAAAATGAAAACATGTGCAGGACTGTCCCGACATGCCATGAAAGGGGCACAAATCTGTGAGACGCTCAATGGGGCATGAGTGCAGAATGATCTAAAATCCAGATTGCCCTATCACTCATGCCCTTGTTGCACCACCCACATTACGAGGCCCTAATCATGGCACCCTAGCAACAGGATACCTTCATATCATATATCTCACCTAGTAATCACCACTCCTCTCTTCTTTTGCTCTCTTGAGTTAGCGGGCAGTAGGCCTGGCCAGTGTCTGGCATGGTAGCAATTATTGCCTTTTTTTTCTGCCATTTCAATATTCGATGCTTAAGAGAAACAGGAAGTAGTTATATTTTTGTGGGTGATTCAGATCCAATGTGGCTGTTTTGGCAAAACAAAAGCTCCATGTGGTTGTGTGACTGACTGTGGAAGGGTGAAAATTACAAAATTGTTGGTCAGTCATGTCCTCCTGTACCTTGCTCTATTCATACCACGCCAAGATATAGCAGGAGTCCACCCCATTATGTGACTACATTTAATTTAACTGTAGCAAGATAGTAGCAGCAATATAAGGGTGCTAGCTGCGCATTCAAGCAGGCTTGATAGACCATGAGGCCTGTTTCTGCTGGCAGTTTCGTATGTTCGCATGCTTGTAAGATGAGCATCAGTCAACTTGCCAATACAGCTGAGGGACAGGAAACAGGCCACACATAACCTCACTTCATCCCATGATGGCCAAGCTACATAACTATGTAAAAACATAAAGAGCTGAGACAAATGATGTGACAGGGACAGAGCTGAATGTATCCGCCCATCCAATTGCTAAGCTGTCATTATCTGCTTCATTTCATACTTTCCTTTGGTGCTTCTGTGCTTTCCTGGTGGTGCTTTCTGGCACCAGTACTTTCCCGTGTCACCGGCCACAGGAGGACCAGAAACTTTGTCAGTAGACAGCAGGGGAGGTGCATGCCACTGACAACTGAGCAATGGGCACCACCAGAATGGTAACTCAAATTAAACTGAAATTCTGCTAGCTGCTGTGTTGCTGGCGGACTAACTCCAGTCTGTGGTGAACCTGCACAAAATGTTAAATATTACTAGCAGCCACCACCTTGGGATTTGAGGGTTCAGCAGAAGTCAGCATGGGCAGTTAAACTGGGTGGGCACCTCTTGGATCGAGCGAGGGCCATAACCCCATTTTTGGGGGCCATTGGCACTGCTGCAACATAATGGAAGAAATATGGGGTAAATCAGTCTATTCACAGATGACACTAAACTCTTTGGCAGAGTAGACATTGAAGATGGTATTTAGAAAATGTGATAGGATCTGAAGTACTGAGGAGGTGGCCCAGGGGTTGGCAACCTGGGATCAATTCCAAAAAAGAAATGCAAATTCAAGTACATAGTTATCAAAAACTCAGAGACTACAGGTTGGGGTAGGTAAGGGTGGCACGGAGACTGGATGGAAGGGACTTGGAGGTAATTATATCTGAGAGCTTAAAGTTAGCTGAAGAATGCAGTAAAATAGTGGGGGAAGTAAATAGGATGCAGAAAAAATATTTTATTGAAATGCAACTCACAAGTCCCCCTTCTGAGGAAGCATTAAGCAAAACCAGTCAGGGGAGTTCATCCCCAAACTGCTGTTGTGCTGTTGTGGTGCTGCCTTATCTACTAACTTACAGTAATGACATGGCAGAAAATCTTGGATGACAAAAGAGCTTAATTGCCATTGACTTACAATGGTCCCTGTAGGAAACTGCTGTATTCTGTGATATTCTGCAGCATTTCTGCACTTCATCCTGGCTTGACACATTTGTACTTCGACTTGTGAGTTACATTTCAATAAAATATTTTTTACCACATCTGTTACCTGGTGCCTGGCCTGCTTGCTTGCTACAGTCTTATCCTACTGGAGCACATTTTTTCACTGTGGAGCCTTGTTTCTTCTTGCATTTTGAAGTAAACAGGATGCTGAGGTGCATAAGTAGGGGCTTTGGTAGTGGGTGAAAGGAGGTAATCCTTTCCATGTACAGATACCTGGTGAGGCCACATCTGGAGTAGTGCATGCAGTTCAGGGGCACAGACTTCAAAAAAGGATAAGGACAGGCTAGAATCAGTTCAGAGAAGGGTAACAAACAAGATTTGGGGCAACATGGTAGCTCATATGAGGAGAGACATAGCAACACTAGGGTTAACACGAGGAAACTGGTGTGTGGGGGGTAGGTTTAAAAAAGACATCATGAAATATTTCTCACAAACAGGTGGCAGACAAGTGGAACAGACTACCCATAAAATTAAAGCATGCGAACACTTTTTATGAGAAAATCCCTGAGTGAACACTTCCCTATAGACTTCATCTTGGGAGGCATTATGTTTGTATTGGAGAACAACTATTTTGAATTTAATAGGGATTTTTCTTACAAAAGTGTGGTATGGCAGTGGGTGCAACTATGGCACCATCCTTTGACAGTTTGTTTCTTGGCTACTGCGAGAAATTCCAACTTCTGTCTCCTTCTGAGAACCCATACATTCAATATATAAACACATGGTTCCACTATATTGGTGTGTGTATGGAGGGGCAGTAGAAAGCAAACAGAATCCTTTGTTAACTGGCTTAATTTGAATGGCTTCAACTGGAGATTTACATGCACCATTAGTATCAAATGACGTGCTATCTTTGCATCAGCTTAATCACAGATGAAAACAATAAGATTTCTGCCACTAGATTTCACTAGCCCATGGCTACTAATAGCCTTTTTATGCCAATAGCTCACAACCCAGACCTAGAGAACTCGATTCCTTATGGCCAATTGTTATGTCTTAAACATATTGCTCTGATATGGCAATGTTCAAGACACAATTAGAGGAACTCAGTAATAGATTCCTAGAAAAGAGTTATAGTGCTTCATAGATTGGTGAGGCTTTTAACAGGGTGAGAATTTTGGACAGGAAACCTCATTGACAAAGAATCCTAAAATCAGATCATACATAGAACCTATTTATTTCACTTCAGAGTACAACAATATTTCTAGCAAAGTGGGGCCTTAGTCAAGCAATACTGGATAGTACCTTTTAGTGACTAGGTTTTGACATGCAATAATTGGTAACTCCCCGATACTGATTTTAAAAGAGCAACCAACCTTAGGGATCTCCTAATACACAGCCAGTTCAGGGAAAGTAAAACTAGACCTGACTACCTGAACTGACTACCAAGCAAACCAAATGGCATGTTCAGGTGAGGCCACTGTAGTATTTGCCCTTACTGTAATCAGACTAAGAAGCTGAAGATTGATGGCCATAAAGAGCATACATGTGATATGTCCAACTTACGTAAGAGGGAGATTTGGGTCAAGTCAGTAGGGAGACTGGCCTGCTAGTAGGGAGATGCCATAACGTCATAAGTTTGTCATTAAATGGCATCAAAAAATAAGAAAAAAAGCATTTAAAAACATTTGATATATTTCATTGTGTCAAGAATAAGCACTAAAAAGAATCAACCGCTAGTTGTAAAAAGTTATCACTTACATTGTTCATCACTAATTTGCTTTTTATGTGTCTCCATCTGCCAAAAAAAAACATGAATGGATATTTTGAATAGAATTTTACTTAAGCAGGAGATTTTATTTCCTGGGAGGGAGTTCAGTCAAAAAACAGGAGTCTCCTGCGAAAAGAGGGAGATATCACAAATATGAAAGCGATCAATGAGGTTTGAGGGTTTATTAGCTGCAACACCAGCTTTGTAGTGCTTGCCTGGTAGTGCCCATGTCCAAAAATGTACATTGGTAGAACCATTAGACCTTTGAAGTCCAGAATTCAATAACACATTAGAGCCATAAAGGATACTGATGACATGACACCTGTGGGTGCCCACTTTGTGGAATTCCACATCAGTGACACTGGGAATTGAAATTCATGGGTATTGAATGCATTGGCCCAATAAAAAAGGTGAGAACAGGCCCCAGAAGCTTTTGCAAAAATTGAACTTTTAGATTTTTTCTATGAGATCTCAGACCATAGGGCCTTGATGTTGATTGGAACCTGAAAACTTTCTTTTAATCTGTACCCAAATAAGCTTCCATACCCATTTCTGAGATTTACTTATTGGTTTAATTCTTTTTCTTAGCCTTTTAATTGTACATGCTGTTCCCTTTCTAGCTCCCCTTACTTTCATCCTCTTGTCCTTGTTGCTTTTTATGTATGTCTCTACCCCTGACCTAACCCACTACCCTCTATTTTTTTTCTTTCTATTGTTTTCAAAACCTTTTTTCTTAACTATTACAGGATGTTCAAGTACCAGTGCATGCAGATCCCCACACTATCTCCATATGGAGACCAGCTTTGATGAAGGTGATTGCAGTTCCTTGCCACTGTTTCTCATCCAGTTTATGATGTTTTCTTATTTCATTCAAATCAGCTCCATGTCTGACTTTGGTAATGTACCTTTAATTTCCTCCTGAGTCTGTCCCCTATTTCTACAATGAGGGACACCATTGTGTATTATGCCTCCCTTATCAGTGAACTATATTAAAATGTTGGGCCTTTCTAGTTATATGACGTATTTTTCAAACTTTTGATTGTTTTACAGATATTTCTTTATTTTATATTTAGTTTTTGTTTGCCAGGTAGGTACACTAGCCAGAAAGACTATTTTCAGGCATGACCAGGGAGAGTACAGAGACAAACTTCAAGAGAACAATCATGAATACATAATACAAGTTACATGTAGATGTCTGAGCATAACAATGATAATTATGACAAGGAATTTTAGGTAGCAAAAAACCAAAATACACCAAATACAATATTAAGGTTACATAAGGCAATACAATCAGGCAAATTAAAGCATCCAGACACTGAATTAACAAAGGGGGATAAAGTGCTAAGAGTGATACCTGCTTGGCAGAAATAGATCAAGGGGGAGCTAGTGAGAAAGGTGAGAGGAGTAGAGAGGCAGCAGTGTGAAAGGTATAGACGATGAGAGATATAGAGTTTGAGAGGTGGGAGTCAGGGACACTGGTTTACCAGGATTGAGAAAGGGCATATTCCATTTTGCACATTATAAAAAATGGTATTTTCACCGGTGTCTGCTAAGCCAAAATCCGCTTTTACAAGTGTTTGGTTTTGTGTACTTTATTTAACAATTTTTAACTCTGCTAACATGCATTTTAGCAATTTTGATTTCCACTATTACACATCCTTCCATCCTTGTACCAATTTAAAGTTATTTTAGGTACAAGATGTGATGGCAGCAGCAACACTACAGCTCCCATCCCTAAGATGTAATGGAAGCAGCACTACAGCCTCATCCCTCAGGTACAATGGCAGCACCAACAGCACTATGACCCCCATTCCACTGGTGTGATAGCAGCAGCAAAAGCACTACAACCTCCCTCCCTCAGGTGTGACAGAAGCAGCAGCACTGTGGCCCCCATCCCTTAGGTGTGATGGCAGCAGTACTACATTCACCATTCCTCAGGTGTGATGGCACTATCAGCACTATGGTCCCCATCCCTTAGGTAGGACAGCAGCAGTACTACATTCCCCATCCACCAGTGGTGATGGTAGAAGCACTACAGCCCCCACCCCTTCAGTGTGATGGCAGTAGCAACAATGCAGTCCACATCTCTCTGAGGTGATGGCAGTAGTGACAGCTCTATGATCCCCTTTCTTCAGCACCCACACCCCACATGCACAAGTTACAAATGACTTGGTCTCTTTGCTTGTTAGAACTCAGATGTGAATTAATCTGAACCATCACCGCTAAGGTGGACTACCTTTGTTTTTTCCTATCTGTAATTTAACTGCCTGAATTGGATTTCTGCCTGTGACACTGCTGACCTGGGTTAGGGAACAGACTTGGATGTTGGAGGGCCAGCTGGTGGGTGAAGCTTGAGTGTCCAACGACCACTCACCTTCTCCTGGGAGGGAGGGTGGGTTCATGGCTCAGCATTTGCTGGCCCCTGGTGGAGGCCAGAGGCACAACAACATGTCAGCCCTCACTGCAGGAGGGAGCGTGCTGGATGTCAGCTAGTGCCTTGACATCATGTGGCCTGTCATGCTCCCAAGAAAATGGGAAAACACCCACTGACCCAACCGAAGGACAGCTGTTGGTCCCTCCATAATCCATAATCCCCAGACATGTGTCCATGCTGACCTCTGCCATGCCCGGGATACACTGGAAGCTCTTTAGGGTAATTCTCCTAGCCTGGTAGCCTCCCACAGGAGTAGGGGCCCACTCAATGAAGAGTTACTTTAGGTTAACTGGTAGCACAGTAGTAAGGGGCAGTGGCTGGTGATCGGCACTCAGCAGTGATGGTAGGGGGCCTTGGCAGGCCTGAAGTAGTGAATGGCCAGGGGTAAAAAACTGCTTGAATCTTCACCTAAAAAATCCACAAGTGATTAGTGGAGGACTTTCAAATGGATTTATGCATCTACCAGACATGTGGTTGCTTTTTTCCCCCTTGGAGTCCATGAAAAGGGTGTCTCCCAGTATTCATGTCTTTGTTCAGATGTGAATTGAGCACTACTCTGCCCACCAGCATCATATAGCCCCTGTGGTCTTACCTTCTGTACGTCATTGACTGTGCTTTCAAAATCCACTGGCCAAACATAAGTACACTTAAATACTTAACATTTGCTTTTTGTTGAAGCAGTCTATCAGAAAACCTTTTGTTGTCACAGAGACTGAAACAGTAGGTGGGAGAAAAGCTGCAAATGATCCAATTCACCTAAATGGGGTGCTAACTGTGAAGTATTTTCATAAGTAGTAAGGCAGTTTCTTCTTTGTGAACATACTTCCATACAGACTAGTTTTCATTCAAACAACTGAGGATTGTGGATGGCCCTACTGGTTATAAACTTGAATAAGCTAGTTGGTAACAGTGATCCTGCATTTAGCAATCTACAACCTAGATGCTTATATGCAAAGAATACAATAAACACCTGACTAAAATCTAAAAACAAGCTTATAAAACACATAAAATGTATCTGAACATTTATCTTTACCTATACAAAATCATTTCAGCCCAAGTAAAACTCAGGTAAATTACATGGTACCCTGACAACTATTCTATGATGTAGTAAACATATATTGGTATTTTTTTTTATATTCTTTGTAAAGCAGGTAAGGCCCACTAGGCAGGACTGTCTGTTTTCAGGAGTGACAAAGAAGAACTGGGGAGGTAAAGTGACTTTTTTGGAGTCACACAGTATGCAGGTGGAGATTTGTGGGAATCAAACCCAAGTCTGCTGGATGTACCCGTTCATTCACTGCTTGTTACTCTAACCACTAGGCATGGGTGGTTAAACTGAATGGCTGATTTCAACAAAGCAGTGCGGGTGATTTCCTTACTGACTCTATATGCAGCAAAGCAGAAAGAATTCAAAGCACAGCAGCATTCATTTTAAGATGCTGAAATCTGGGTCGGCCTGCTGGTGCTGTGGTAGCACTATTGCTTGCAATGCCAGCGACCCAGGGTCAGAAGCGAACTCGGGTTGCTGGAGGTCTGGCCAGAGGAGTAGGATCAAGCACCTGGGGGACTGTTCTCCTCCTCCAGGGAGGGTGGGCTGCAGGTCCTGCTGCTTTACCACCACCACCTGTGTGACCTGGGGTGGTGATGCAATGGTGCTGCAGAGTGATCTGGAGGGGAGGACCCTAGCCAGGATCTGGAGCAGTGGCATGTCTCTATGTGACCTACCTCTTTGGATCTCCTCTAGTGCCAGTGCCATCAGGGACGGAGACCAGAAAACCAAGAACAATCACCCCACATTGGCCACTGGCAGAAGTGACCCAGGTGCCCCAGACTTCATAACCAGGCTCCATGAGGACCCACTGAGCTGCCCGACACACACTAAGGGAGTGTGGATGGGTCCTGGGGTCCCCTTCCTTTCCACCTGGTGGGGGTACAGCCCAGGCAGGATAGGGGCAGGACCACAGGAGCTCCTGAGCATTACCTGGGGGTGAAGCTAAGTGATACCCAGCCTGAAAAGTGGAGACCAATGCTGTGAGAAGGGGACATAGAAAGAGAAAATAAAAAAAATTAAAAATCAAATGCTGAAATCTTAGAGATTCTGTGCAGTGACATGCAATTTCCGTGAGGCACCGGTACAAGAATTCAAAATCTGCAAACCAAGCAGGGTTCCGTGATTGTTACCGGTGTTACCGGTAAAAATGGAAAACCAGGGTCCCTGGCGGGAGTACCTATGTTTACGCAGGAAGGGGAAGGGGAAAATAGAGGATGAGAAAGTTAGAGCTAAGGAAGTGAAGCTGAGAGGAAGTGTGCCATGTAGGGTGGACCCTAGCACCCATGGTGACAACTGAGAGGGGGGTGGAGTTAGACGGCTAGGGTGGTTTAAGGCAGGAGTATATGTAGGAGGAGATGAGATAGTGTCTAAGTTCTCTCTTAAAGGAGATATGGGAAGCAGATTGATGAAGTGTTAGAGGAAGTGAATTCCAGATATGGGGTGCATGACAGGCAAAGGCACGACTCCCTTTTTTGGTACAATGTCTCGGGATAAGGACAGGGCCATTTTCTGCAGAGCGTAACGCATAATTGGATTTCTGATAGGGAAGGAAACAGGACAGAGGTTTAGGTGTATGGGATCTGATAATGTTATCAGTGATGGACCCGCATGCATAGGATCTTAGTTCTTTAGGGGGAAGCCATCCTAGATCTGAGTAGAGAAGGCAGTAATGTTTCAGCTGGGGGGGAGCTGGAGGCAAAACAACAGATGTTATTATAAGTAACATCCCACTTATGAAGACTCGAGTTGCTGGCTGTCGCATATGTAGCAACCCCATAGGTGAGAGAAGAAAGTAATATACCATGGGCAATAGCAAGTCTAACTGAGGAAGTGAGAGCATAACTTGTCCGGTAGGCAATCCCAAGCTTGGAGTTAGCCTGCTTACAGGTAGATTGAATGTGGAGGTCAAAACTCAGGGATGGGCCAAGATTGACCCCCAGATAAGTTTACCACCCCAACAGATGTGCCATCAAGGGAGGAGATGTTAAATTGAATTTAGGAGTGTTTGAGTTTGAGACTGGCACCAAACAGCATAGCTTGGGCCTTTGATTTATTTAGAACAAGTTTGTGATTTGTTAGCCACAGTTGGATAAGCTGATAACCATGGGAGAGTTTAGAGTTTGTGTCCTCAGTGCTATTTGAGCTGGAATACAGTACAATGTCATCCACATATAGTAAGGAAGAAGTACTAAGGAGATTAGCCGTAATACTATTGATGAAAATGGAGAAAAGCAGAGGACCTAAGATAGACCCTTGAGGTACACCAATGTTAATGGTGACCTTGTCAGAGAGGGTGGAGTTAAATTTCACATATTGGGACCTATCTGTCAGATAGCTGCCAAACCATTTAACAACATTTAGTGAGAGACCTAGACAGTTTAGGGTAGCAGCTAGGATGGAATGGTCAACTGGATTGAACACCTTGGTCATGTCAATAAAAATGGCCGAACTGAGCCTGCCAGAGTCCATAGCCACTAGGGTGTCAGATGAGAGTTTGAGTAGGGCAGTTGTGGTACTATGTCCCTTGCAGAAACCATGTTGAGCATCAGTTAGGAGGTCATGTTTCAGCAGAAAGGCAGTAGTTTGGGTGGCAACACGTTTTTCAAGAATTTTACTGAGAACAGATAGGATGGCAATGGGTCTGTAGTTGGATGGGTAAAGCAGGTCTCCTTTTATAAATACTGGGGTAATTCTAGCTGTTTTCCAGATATCTGGACAGTGCAGTGACACAGAAAGAGGGTAAAAACATTAGCAAGGGGAGCAGCTACATAAGGGGCAGCCAATTTTAGGAGATTGGGTTCCAAGTTATCAGACCCAACAGCTGCATGCTCTGAGTTGTTTCTAAGGAGTTGGAGAACTTCACTTTTTAAGATAGATTTGAAATGGAGAGTGGGTCCTGTGGAATTTGCTGGAGGGATAGGGTTTGATGGGGTAGTGAAAGTGGAGGTGTAATGAGTAAGGTCAGCAAATTGTCTGTTAAAGAAGTTAGTAATTATGAGGGGATTGTTGCAGTGGATGCCATTGAGAGACATGTTATTCAGAGTGGAGGACTAGCTTGATCCCAGGAAGAATTTAATATGGGACCAAAATTTTTTAGGGTCCCCCCGGGAGTCATTTAGAAGGTCTCTGCAGTATGAGCTTTTTGCTTGCTTGATTTCCTTCTTACAGGCATTTCCCAAAGATCTGTAGCTATTAAAGTCAGCAAGAGAACCTGCTTTTTTGTAATGAAGCCATGTTTTGTCCCTCTGTCTTAATTTAGATAGTAGGTCAGATTTTAACCAGTGGGTCTGCCTATTTCTAACCCACCTGGTAGCAAGTTGACAGTGGATTTCTTGTAATGCTAGGAGTTTGGACAAGAAAATATTTAGAGCAGTCAGAACATCCGATGAGCTATAGTGAGAGTACCAGCCTATGCAAGCGACATCAGACAAGAAGGCCTGCGGGTCAAAGTTTGCGTAATTATGGAAAAGTAATGAAGTGTGGCTTCATTGGATCCAGTGTGCCTTTACCCCAGATACAGAAAGTGGGGGTGTGGTCTAAGATGGCATCTGCTAGGACTCCAGCATTGACAATGTTTTTGGGGTGGTTAGTTATGATCCAGTCCAACCAGGTGCTGGTATCTGAATGAGGCGTAATTCAAGTAGGTAAAGAGATGAGCTGATGCAGATTGAAACTCTGTAGCTTAGTCAGGGGTGTCATTAGTATATTTCCCAGCCAGTTTATATTAATGTCTCCAAATATAAGAACTTCATTATTTCCACAGTGAATAGCAGATTGGTCAAGTAGCTCTTCCAGTCCTTTCAGGCCATGGGTAGGGGGATTGTATGCACAGACAATATTCAGTTTCTTCGTGCCAAGGTTGAGGAGGACATGGAGTGCCTCACAGTGGATTAAGGAGGTGGAACTAATTTACTGAGAGATGGAGGTGTGCCTCCCCCCCCTCCTTTTTGGGGGCAGGTCTATCATTCCTCAGAAGATTTTAGGATGGAAGGGAGTACCGAGATTCAGGGGAGGATGGCTTCAATCAGGTTTCAGTAAGGCACAGTATGTCTGGTTTGTAGAGTACGGTCCAGGATTCAAGTTCCATGAAGTTTCACTCAAAGCTCCTGATATTATGGTGGGTTATAAGAAAGCCTTTAGCATTTGAAATAGGAGCAGTAGTAGGAGTCAAGGGCCCTGGGTTAGGCTGTACATCCCCAGATAGCAGAATGGCCAGTAAGAGGAGGTACCAGAGCTTATGATGCAGGTAGGAAGATCGGGTGTGAGTTTGCAGGGAGCTACATTTGAGGGCATAGGCAACCAGATAGATCCCAAGCTTTGTTTAGGAGTAATGGAGTAGGATCACACCATGTTGCAGGTTCCACTAGTAGATTTGAAAATGTAAAATCATGTTCTAGAGTCGGTGGAAGAGCAAATTCAGCACTGGGGACTCCAGGAGTTGATAGGTGAAGAAGAGGCAGGGTGGATAAGAGAAAAAATAGCAGCAACTGTTTATACATTTTAAATAAGCCCTCAAAGTATAGATTCAGTGAGGAAATGAGACTAGAAGGGGTAAGTGACAGCTAGGAGGAGAAAGGAAAACAGAGACTGGTCAGTTTTAAGAACATAACGGAAGATGGGTGCCTGAGAGGGGAGGCGGAGAGAAAAATCAGGGCAGTTCTAAGGGAAAAATAGGCCAGACTGTCAACTAGGATGGGTAGGACAGAGAAGTGAGATAACCTAGCAGTCTACAAGGGCAGTAAAGAACAGATAAATTCAAAGAGGCAGTACACTGGAGGAACTGATAAGTATAAAAAGAGGTAGCCAAAATAAGAAAGTTCCTGGGTAACACTAGGAGATTAGATAAGCTGGCAAAGGAAAGGAGTGGTATTCTAGAAACAGTGCAATGCATCTACTTAAGGCTCAAACAGATTCCATGTGGCAGGGAGGGGAGAAGAACAACGTGAGCAAGTAGAAATTGAGCAAGCCGAGAAAGGCGGTGACTGATAGAGTATTTAATAGAAGGCCTGGGTGGGGGTTGGGGGCTGGAGTAAAACTACCACTACACTTAGATGTCCAAGCCCCTGGAAATAATGCCTTTCAGTCGGGAAATGACAGTCCGGAGAGCCAGCTTGTAGGTGCACCAATCAGGAGCCTTGCTGTAGCCGCTTAGCCTATCAGGAGTCAGTATTAAAAAGGGCACTCCAATCAGAACACTGCCGTAAGCTGCCCAACACTCAGAGATACACAGCAGAAGTACCTGGAAATGGATTCTGAAGATCAGGATCAGGAGGGTGGCAGGAAGCCAGCGCTTTCAGCGGTGGTAGCAGCGGCGGCCAAGGATACGGCCGGAGGCACCACCGGGTCCACGGGTGCCGCTCGGGACTAGGTAGTTATCTAGAGAGGAGGAACAAGAAACAGTGTAAATAAGGACAAATGAGACAAAAGAGCTAAATGAGGGCAGGAAACGGGCAGTAGACCAACAGCGGGGGTGGAGGTACTTAAGACAGACAAAAGGCAGAAATTAGCAATTTTGGTGAGGGGAGGGGTTACAGAGGGACAAGGAGGTAGATACGTGAGCAGGACAGATTAGATTTTTGAGTTCAGAAGTGGGGATAGGGTAGCGGTCAAGTGCAGGATAGTAATATGCAGCAAGAGGAGGGCTTGGGAGAGGAGAGCAGTTAACAGGAATGAGCAGGGGAGAGGCAGAGAAAAGGTAGTTAGGGAGTGCAGCCAACAATTTTAGGAGAGTTTAGTCCCTGTATGAAGTATCAGCCGAAAATAGTTTACAAACAGTTACACTTGAAAGAATTAGAGGAAAAGAATTAAGCATAAAATGGCTAAAGACACATTAATTTAGTTTTAGGTTGTAAGAGATTGAGACTGTATGTGCCACATATGCCGATACACAGTTTCAAAGCAGTAACAGCTTTAAATCTACAGTATAACAATGCACAAAAGGGCTAACAATCATTGTAGTTTTGCACAATGTCCACTTTAAAGTTCTAAAATAAAACCACCACTACACTTAGATGTCCAAGCTCCTGGAAATAATGCCTTTCAGCAGGGAAATGGCAGTCCAGAGAGCCGGCTTATAGGTGCACCAATCAGGAGCCTTGCCATACCCGCTTAGCCTATCAGGAGTCAGTAGTAAAAAAGGTGCTCCAATTGGAAAGCTGCTGTAAGCTGGCTGACACTCAGAGATACACAGTAGCAGTACCTGGCAGCGGAGTCCTAAGATCGGGACCAGGAGGGTGGCAGGAAGCCGGTGTTTTCAGTGGTGGTAGTGGCAGCAGCCAAGGATACGGCCGGAGGTGCCACTAGGTCCATGAGTGCCACTCGGGGCTAGGTAGCTGGGAAGGAGGTGTGTGGTGGAGAGGACTCAGGGTAGTCTGGAATGGGTAGAGAAGATGGCCCAAAATGCCAGGCAATATTTACAGAATGTGTTGGTTCAGTGGGGTGTCAGGAAAGGGAATCAGTGGTCCAGTAGATGACAGAGAAACATTGTGGAGAATAGAGAGAAGAAATACAAAAGGGACAAAGCAAGAAAAGAGGGAAGCAAAGAAGGCAGCCCAAGGATGAATGAGAGGAACTGTGATGGGAAAACAGTGTGGCAGAAAAAACAGCAGGCAGTAGTCAGTTCTAGCTATTCTACAATATTGGGCAATTAGCAGAAAAAATTCAGTAGTGCAAGCAGTAAGCTATAGAGACATCAGGCAGTCAAAGTTCGCAACAACTCTGCTATACTCTGCTAGGCAATTCCTACATATACAGTGCAATAGTTTAAAGGTAAAATGTTTAAGCAGTAAAAATATTCAGCAGTACAAGCCATAAGCTATATAGAAGTCAGGCCTAGCTAATACAGTAGGCTAAACAGAAGATAATTCCAAGAGGAGAGAAAAAAAATATTTCCTCATGCGCAGTAAATTCAGCAGAAAAAACTGTCCAGAGAGCAATACAGCAAGGCAGTGGCCAAGCTGTGTTTTGAAAAAGGTGCCTTGGGTGCTTTCTTTCTTGATGGGGATCTGCAGCATCCAATCAGGAAGCAGCCACAGTCCCCAGGAGCCAGTCCAATTACGGGGTTGAAGCCTGACAGCTCCGAGCTAGGAGCTGACCAAACATACCTGCTTTCCTTGGTTAGAGGGTGGCGGGCTGGATGCACAGGTCCTGCTGCCAGCAGGTAGCAGTGCCAGGGACACTTGGCTGAAGTAGAGAGCCTGGTTTGGGCTTGTGGCTGCTTTCCTTGGTCAGGGGGTGGAGGGCTGGATACAGAGGTCTGGCCGCCAGCTGGTAGCAGCGTTAGGGCCACTCGGCTGAAGATATGAAATGTGTTGCAGGATATTTTTAATTTGGATATAATGTTGTATCAAGTTATTATGTAGCTTTTTGAGAAAATATTTTGTCATTTCAAATTCCTGCATGCTGTTACTTCACTAATTGTTTCTTCACTTTAGTTGCTCTTTTACCACCACCCCTTGTGGTATCTGTTTTACTGTGTCCAGTACCTTTAATTACTTACTTTCTATAAATGGGCAAGCACATCTAATTGGTCCATTTTTGGTACAGTGACTAGTATATAAGGGGTGGGGTTTGTCTTGTTGTTCATCCTCTGAGAAAGCTCCACCTGAGTGAAGTGCCAGGATATCAGGACTGTGGTCTCCCCACTTGTGCAGTTTTCAGCCATATTTAGTATCATTCATCCCATTTGTTCATCCCCTGAGGAAGCTCCATCTGAGTGAAGTGTCAGGACATCTGGATTGTGGTGTCCCCATTTGTGCACAGTTTTCAGCCATATTTAGTATCAACCTGTTATATTGTAATAATTTTTCATAAATGTTAGCTCCTAGACTATCTCAGGTTCATTGGTTGTAACCATGTGCACATCACCATTGAAGTGCAGCTACCGATTGCTCTGGTCTGTGGTTTGTTGGGGCTTGGCTTGCCCCAGTAGCTGCACCCTGGCCCTGCACCTCAAAGTGCATACCTTCTCTGCCTTGGTACCCATGAAGTACCATAGTCAATGCTAAATAAGGGGTGGTCTTCAAACATGGGCAGGAGCGACCCATTGGTTTTGTGATGAGCATGAGAGAAGAGAGTCTTTGGGGGAGGAATGACTGTGGACTACGAGGGTCCATGGAGCATATCTAACTCTAGATTGGCAACTGAGCAGACTGGATAGACTACTAGGCCTTCTTGTGCCATCAGTTGTTCTATATTGCTATGTTATAAATCAGGGGTCTGGATCCAGGGTAGAGAAAAGGAATAATAACAATTGACAATGTTGGACCATGGCACATATCTGAGAGCCCAATTATTTTTTTAGAAAAGCGCTTAGTGTGGGAAGATGGGGGATGGAGGGCAGGAGTTGATCATGGTGGGGAAGGGGTGGCCACAGGACTAGCCCCGGCAACCTGAGAAGGACAAGAGTATTTTTTGGTGGGGTTCTCATGGGTAATTACCTAACCCATGGAAATTACATTGTATTTGATCTTAAGTACTGAGTAGTCCATTATTTGATGCATTTAAGAATTAATATTTATTACTCACATGGATCTTTACTAAATGGTGCAATTGAAAAAATAAATTGGCTTTATACATAGAAAGAGTCAAATGGAGATAAATTGTTACATAGTTCAATAGATAGACATGTTTTTCATCCTTACTTTCCCTTTTTTACTTAAATCACTGGCATACTGTTATATCCCATATTTTCAATTTCAGGCAAGTGTTGTTTCAGGTCTGCTTTATTCCTCTACCTGTTTAACTCAAAGTACCACTTACTCCAGCAGGTTTGCAGCGGGAAGCATAATTGGGAAGCTGTTTCCATAACAACAAGTATGATGTGTGCTGAGACATAGTGCTCACTGGATAGTGTTGTTCACAGCAGGTAAAAGCAGTTATTCTGTTTTATTGCCAGCATGGTATCAAAACCAATAACATTAAATGTTACCAATGGGAACAAAGAATTCTTGTTCAGAATGTCATGTGAAACAACATTTTTTAGCCACTTGAGATAAGTGCATATGGAATACGTTACCAGAATAATCCTTTTCTAACAATGATAGAGTTGAAACAGGATTATCTCAGTGAGGTGTTGTTTCAAACAATGATACAAGGAGTTTTGAAATCTCATTGCTTAGATTACCATAGAATTTTGTTTTCAGCAACAGCAATTAGAAATAAAATATTGTAGTCACACGCAACTGTTTTTTCTGCTACTATGCTATTTCCTATTCAGTATACTTGGCCCAGATAGTGTCTACATCTAGTGAGGCCATTCTTTCCTTTATGGTGATTACTGAAAGGACTTTGTATGAACTTCAGTACAGCTCGAAAATTCCCCATACCCCTTCCCCTGAAGAATACACACACACACACACACACACACACACACACACTCTTTCTCTCTAAGAACTTCAGTACAGTTAGAAAAGTCCCCATATCCCTTCTGCTGAAGAATACACACACAAAGCTAGAAAAGTCCCCATACCACTTCCCCTGAAGAATACACATACACACACACAGACACACATCTTGCAGAAATGGCCACAGTCATACATTTATTAAATGTAATATATGCTATTGGAGTGGCATATGCAGCTGGGAGATATCAGTTAACTTGGGTCCATCCACTCTTTCCTGTGAAGGGTCAAACCCCTTGTGTGGGCTGAGGGAATGATGTACCTCCTGAGTTGGTAAGCAAGCCTAGGAGTGAGGAAGTCATGTGACTAGGTGGCAAGTGGCCACCCTCATCTGGTGTTGCCACACCACAGGCAAGCCCAATGAGGTTGAACTGCAAGCCCCCAAATGGTGTCCAGGACTTGCAGTCCCACAGACCTCATACTGACCAGGAAAGACAAGCCCTTTGAAAGTATCTGACTCATCTATCTTTTTCCTCTTGTAAAATTGGTCTATGAGACTCCCAAGCCACCTCAGGCCAGACGCAGTCCATCCCCCTCAAAGTAGCTCACTCCAAGTGTTGCTCCAAGACCTGACAGAAAGAGTCCAACAACAAGTCCCATCCATTATCCCACAAATGTATACATCCTTGGCATAAAACCCCTAGCTGGAGGCATTTAAGCCCTGGTGCCAAACCACAATGCCTCCAAGGGACTCCATAAATGACCGCATTTCACTGTTGATGCATATGCATGCATTGTCCATACCTTTAAATTCAATTGTGTGCCACCGGTGAAGTTGCTGAATGATGTGAGACCAAAAGATTTTGGCCTTTGGCCACTGTTCTTTGATAGACTGCAAGTCTTCCTTCATTCTCAGGAGCAGATCAACAGTTTTTTAGAGTTCCATGTAGGTCCCACCCAGATGAATCACAAGGATTTGCCATGGTCTCCCTTGTTGAGCAACACCGGCAGCCTAGGTAGAAGTTCCTCCAAGTTCTTGCCTGTCACCCATCCAGTGAATCTGCACCTTCTGTCTTGGAATCAACAGATTCTGTCCTCCCCCAGGCTGATGTCTGGTCTGGCTCTCTCCACAGCCCAGCAGATGAAGAAATGTCCAGAGATCTACACCTGCTTAGAGACATTGAGGCAACCTGGAAAATAGCAATACAATGATACAGCAAATTTGGGTGGACATAGTGTAAAAACACTTGGGATCTCCACTGCTCCATGGCCTGGATCTTGCCATCAGAGAACCCCTGGGTCTTGGCAGATGTTGCCACTCAAATCCTAAAGGAATTGTATTTAGGCTGGCCCACTGGCCTGCCAACCCCAATATGTGTCTGAATAGATAAGCTGTCATAGGCTTGCTGTCTGCATGCCATAGGAATGCCTTACCCACTACCGGGTGAAGACAAGAGACACATAAGTGGCCAACAAAGATTTTATGTCCCATGCTGACCTGGCTGGGTGCCTTCATGGTACAGCAGCAGCCAATACCCACCTGGTCAAGTTTGCACCTACACATCTGGATAAAGACCCCCTCCAAGGTCCTTGCAATGTCTGAGTCCACCAGGCTCACTTTGGCCCCAGTTTGTGCAGCTTGCACCAATTCAGAGGTCTGGAATGCCCCACAGAATGTGAGAGCAAAGAAAAAGTGGCCTCATATACAGACCAGAAAACCACTGGAAGGGCTGCCCACACCTTTTCAAGGATCACAAGCATAATTGGGGGCAGGGATCCTACTGCTTGGTATTGCCCTTACCCCACCCTTCAAGAACCTTATGAACCTTCAGGAATGAGTAGTGTCTGTGAAACCCCAAACTCAGGAAAACTATGACAGGCCTGGCACATGCTACCCAACTGTCTCCAGTGTCAGCCCTTGTCATTTGGCTTCTATGATATAGCTACACAGTTGGTCAACTAGAATGTGCCAGCTGTTTGGCCATCCTGCCTCTGCTTGGACTGGACAGTAGGCCACTCTGGTTTGAGGATTATATGCCAGATATGACAGCGCACAAAGTGAAGGACATTATATCCACATGTGTAAAGCAGAAAGGAGGGAAGCCTCATGTAGTGGTGCACCTCAGCACAAATGATCTGGAGGGGAAAAGTGCGAAAGAAGTTAAGGCAAGATTTAGAGAGGTAGACAGGGTAGGCATCAATGAATGACAAGCAGTTGCCTTCTCTGAAGTTCTGCCTGTACCGAGGCTAAGCACAGAGAGAAAACAAAGAATAGAAGGAGTTTAAGGAATGACTGATAGATTGGTGTAGGATTATGAGGTTTGGGCTGGTGGGGGACTGGGGGTCAACATGGGATAACAGGGCCGTGTACATCCAGGATAGACTTCACCTGAGCAGAGAGGGATCAGGAGTCCTAAAGCAGAAACTAGAAGAGTTTGTAGCAACTACAAATAATTTAAACTAAGAAAGGGGGTAGGGCTAAGACTTAGGAAACAGACTGGGGCGCAAGGTACTGGAGACCTTTTGCCTCCCCCTGAGCTGGTGATAAGGGAAGTGAGCAGAATTCAAAATGGGGAGGCAGTGGGGAAAAAGAGAAGGATGAGGGGGGCAGGGGTCTGTCTGGAGGGTGGTCTCTATAAATGCAAGGAACTTTGGGAATAAGCTACCAGAGCTCCAGGCACTGATGGGGGAGGGGGGTCGATATAGCTGCCATCAGGGAGATATGGGCCAACCAGTACCAGGACTGGGACTTAATGATTCTATGATACAGATTGTTTAGGAGAGACAGATTAAATGGCAAGGGAGGGGGTGTGGCTTTGTTTGTAAGGGATGGGATAGAGTGCAGTAAGGAAGAACGGGAGGAGGAGAGGGCAGAGATCTTGTGAGTTAACATAAAAAACACAAGAGGCATGAATATTAGGCTTGGGTAGTGTATTGACCACCCTCCCAGTCTGAGGAAATTGACAAAGAGTTGGTGGCTACATTATGGAATCACTGTAGCAGGGGAAGGACAGTGGAGGTCAGTGACTTCAATCTACCAGGGATAGACTGGAGTATCAAGACTTCAGCTAGCACCAGGGAGCAAGTCATACTTAATGCCTTCCAGGATATATTCCTTTTACAACAGCTAAATGAGCTGACAAGTGAGGGGCACATTTTAGACCTGGTATTATCAGATGGGGACCAGGTATGTGATGTGAGGGTAGAGGACCCTCTGGTGGGGAGTGGCCATCATACAGTATGGTCCTCCCTTGATTTGGGAAGGGAGGGGCCACTTACCAAAACCAGGATAGTGGATTTCAAAAGAACGGACTTCAGCAAGGATGCAGCCATACTTGAGGGACATGTAGCCACAACCAGCCCAGATATGGATGCCAAACAGAAATGGTTCATCTTGAAGTTGCAGAGTTGCATGAAGGCGGCTTCAAACACTGACATGCCACAGTTGCAGTACAAACAGTTCAAAACAGGAAAAAAGGGCACCATCCACTAAAAGGAATTCATACCTCATAGTTTTATTGCCAAAATGATACAGCAAGCAAACAAAACAACAATGGAGCAAATGTCATGTAGTGCGCAACCCTCTCCCAACTAGGCCCAACTAGTTTTGTGCATGTGCACTTCTTTGGGAATGGCCTGCACCTCAAGTGACTGCACTTAAATAGGAAAAGTGATTTAGAGTGACAGTGTGCATGAAAAATTACATTTTTAAAGGCAATCAAAATCACACAAGAGGTAAAGGACAACATTAAAACAGATGATGTATGAAGCCAGTATAACAATGCCATTAACAAAAAATGAGGAATCATTTCCTAATTATTAAAGTTAGAAACTATACAAACAGCATCTGAGTGCTATTAAAAGGGAATTGGCAAAATAATTTACCAACTGTGGAATAGCCATGAGAAACAGTTGCAGCTCACATATATCAAGGCAACTGTTACTGAGTTCACAGATTCACTCTGGTGTGTCAAGGCTACCCTCCAAAGGAGAATGTGATCAGTGGCTGTAAAGGACAACAAAAAAATAATAAAAATTAAATATAAGGCAAGCTATGAACAAGGGGCATTAATAGAAGACATAATACTAATATATTTATGTCATTATAACTTTATAACTTCATGACAAAAATTCCATGTGGAGTATCTGAGCAGTTAATCCACAGTATACATACGAAGTACTACATTAACATATCTTAACATACACTAGTACATTGGTATCTGCAACCTTTTTTATTCCTTTTAAGATAGGGCATAATGTCAAAGTGATTATTGAGACCAGGGAAGAATAATGCTCCAAGTTGGAAAATCCAGAATGATTCCCTTCAAAGAAGTTTATTATCTATGTCACCTCCTCTGGGTCCTAATGTGACCTCGTCTATACCAGAAAATTCAAACTTATGTGAACCATCTGACATCCCAACATGTTTGGCAAGGGTATTTTTGTAGTCCCTAAAATGGATGTCACTCAAATGTTCACACACACGTCATGAGGAGGTGACATAGATAATAAACTTCTATGAAGGGAAGCAATCAGATGTTGTTTGTCTAGTCTCTAACTTTAATAATAGGAAATGATGCCTCATTTTTTTTGTTAATAGCATTGTTATACTAGCTTCATATATCTCTTTTAATTTTGTCCTTTACTTCTTGTGTGATTTTGATTGCCTTTAAAAATAAAATTTTCCGAGCGAGCCCAGTGGCGCTGAGGGTTGAGGTGCTGGACACCCCATCTCATGCCACGCTGGTGACCTGGGTTCAGGAATGACCTCAGGTCACCAGGGTGCCAGCAGGGTGGAGGGCAGGAGAGGGATTTCCCCTCCAGGGGTGGATGCCCACTCCTCGGTTTTCCCGCACCCATCGGGTGGAGTCCTGATGGGTGTGCAGGTGGTAGGAGCGGCAATGAAAGTCTAAAGTGGGGTGGAAGGGGTTAGCGGCTCCTGGCATGCCTGTACGCCTCCACGCACACATACCCATGTGTATGCCATGACCCCAGGAAGGGGAGAAAAAAGGGGAAAAAAAAAAAAAGAAAAAATTTGTAAATAGAAAAAAATATTCATTTTTCATGCACACTGTCACTTTAAATCACTTTTCCTATTAAATGCAGTCACTTGAGGTGCAGGCCACTCCTGGAGAATCATGCATGCATGAAACTGATCATGCTTAGTTGGGAGAGGGTTGAGCATTACATGGCACTTGCTTCATTGTTGTTTTGTTTGCTGCAACATTTTGGCAATAAAACTATAAGCTGTGAATTCCTTTTAGTGGATGGCACCCTTTTTTCCTGTTTTGAACCATCTTAAAGTTGGGCCTAGTGGAGGCCACAAACTCCTGCATGAGGACCAGCAGTAAAAAAGCAAGGTCCAGAAAACCAGGTTGGTGGACCAAGGAGGTCCAAGGGAGGTTGGGGAGAAAAGGACAGCCTTTAAAACTTAGAAAAGGACCGGTAGGGAGGCAGATAAGGAAGAGTACAACAAGAAATCTGGGGAGGTGAGCAGGGTTGTAAGGGCAGCCAAGGCCTCAAAGGAGCTAAGGCTTGCACAGGGGATTAGAAAAAGTGAAAAAGATTTATTTGAGTACGACAGGGAGAGGAGGAGCTGCAGGGAACAGATCACCAGAATCAAAAAGAAAGGAGGCTGAGCAGAGAATGGGGCGGAACAGGTGGAGGTACTAAATGAGTACTTCTCTTCCATATTTACCAAGGAGCAGGATGGGCCCATACCTCAGGGAAAAGGCAGTGTATGTGGTGGGGGAAGAGAGGGGATAATGGATGGAGAGATCCCTGTGAAAAAAGTGTTGGAGGGCCAAATGTCCTTACAGACAGACAAGGTACCAGATCTGGATGAGATACATCCAAGAGTCCTGAATGAACTGGCAGAAGTCCTGGCAACATCTCTGACTGACTTGTTCAGTACTTCCCTACAGTAAGGATGCGTGCCTCTAGACTGGAGGATGGCACATGTGTTGCCCCTCCATAAGTGCGGACCCAGGGATGAGCCAGGTAATTACAGGCCAGTCAGCCTCATGTCCATGTTTGGGAAACTAATGGAGACTATCTTGAAAGAGAGGATGGTGGCATTCTTGCAAAAGAATGGTCCTCAGAATGACCAGCAGCATGGGTTCATCTAGAGGAGGTCCTGTCAAAAAAACCTGGTTGACTGTTTTGACTGGGTGACTAAGGCACTGGATAGAGGTCAGGCAGTTGATGTCCTGTATCTGGACTTCAGCAAGGATTTGACTCAATGCTGCATGGGAGATTGACTAGCAAGCTGAAGCACCTGGTGGCAGTGGAGAAGCTGATCAGGTGGATAGGGAACTGGCTGAGGAACAGACAGCAGAGGGTGGTGGTGGTAGGGGGGAACTCTTGACAACCTAAGCAGCCATCAGTGGGGTCCCACAACGTTCAGTTCTGGGGCCAACACTATTTAACATCTTCATATGTTTCTGTTTCATAGCTGATAAAGCTGAAAGGGTTAAGAACAAGATGAGCCTGTTCACAGACAACACCAAAATAGGTGTGGTGGTGGATCGCGAGGCATGAGGGAAGGTACTCCAGCAAGATTTGGAAAGACTTGAGTATTGGTCAAACACATGGAAACTGGGTTTTAATGCTAGGAAGTGCAAGGTTATGCACTTCGGAGCCAAAAACCCAGAGTACAGTTACAATTTGGGTGGGGAGTAGTTATCCGTCTCTGTGGAGGAAAAGGATCTGGGGGTGGTGGTCACAGGGAATATGAATCACTCAGCACAGTGTAAAAAAGTGGCTTGCAAGGTCAATAAAATGCTAGGATGCTTTGCTAGTGGGATCACCACTAGGAGGGAGAAAGTAATCTGTCTTCTGTAGAAATCATTAGTGAGGCATCACTTGGAGTACTGTATACAATTCTGGCACCCCTATTTAAAGAAGGACATCAAGCTTTTGGAGGAGGTACAGAGTTGGTGACAAAGATGATCACAGGGATGGAAGCGAAAACCTATAGTATGAGGACAGGCTGAGGGACCTCAACATGTACTCCCTGGAGGATGGAAGGGACAGAGGTGATATGATTGAGACCTTTAAGTATTTGAAGGGCACAAATAGAGTTAGTACTAAGGGTATGTTTAGGTTGAAGAGGGAGAGGATCATGAAAGGGCATAGTCCAAAACTAGAGGGGTGTAGGTTGAAGAGGGAGATGCGGAGGCAGTACTACATGGAGCGGGTGGTAGCAGCACGGAATGCACTGCCGAAGGAGGTGATCTCTCTGAAATCAGTGGGGAGCTTTAAAAGAGGGTGAGATAGGGTCCAAGGCATAATACAAGTCAGGGGTAAGATGACCAGAGTGAGGAACTCAGTTTGGGGTAACTATGGGGGTGGAGGGGCAAAGGGGGGAAGCAGCAATTTTCTGAACTGTGAACTGCACAACAGAGCAGATGCTCTAGACTGTGAGGCCAGTATCTGCTGGCATTTTTGTATGTTCATATACAGTATAATAGTGTTACCTATACATTCCCAAGTCTCAAAGTCACCACCTTCCATAGAAATGGTGGGAATGATTGTGAATTCTGTTCCGCCACTGGATTTGAATCCCTAAAATTCTGCACTGTGAATGAGATAAGGTATCAGCAATAACATTTGCAAAGCCAGGAATGTGTACAGCCTTAAAATGGACATTCAGCAACATGGATTTCAGACAAATATCCTCATGAGGTCACACAAAAGGTCTTTAACTCTCAACTGCCCATTCATGGTGTGTACCACTCCCATGTTTAGTGTCAGTGGCTCAGTAGGTAGCACACTCATCTCTGAGGCCAGGAGATGAGAGAGCTGTGGGTTCAGTTCCCACATCTGGCACTTGGGTTAATATCCCAGTACTGACACTGTAGTACAGCATGAGAGGGATGCTGCACTTCTGAGGTGCCGTCTTTTGGATGAGACATTAAACCAAGGTCCCATCTGCCTGGATTGGTGGTAGTTCAGGTGGATGTTAAAGATCCCATGGCACTTATTGAAAAGAGTAGGGGAATTTCCGCTGGTGTCCTGGCCAAATGTCCCTCATTCACTAAATATACCACCAACAGCTTAATCTGGTTCAGGGTAAGTTGGCATTCATCTGTATCCCCCTTCCCCGGGTCGTGCCTGAAAATAGGCAGGATTTGTCTAGTGCACTTACCCGGTCAACAAAAACTAAATAAATAAAAATAAATGTTGTACCAAAAGATGATCTTCTTGTCTCTCAGGCTAGAGTCCCATATACACAGTGCCAGCACAATTGGAAAGAATTCTAGCATTTTATCTGCTTGTTTTGCCCATAGCTGACCATGTGGAGAGCCATTCTGTGGCACACAATTTGCCCTGAAAATATGCCCCAAAACCTAGCCCCCCAGATATGTTCATGGACAGTTCAAGTTCCTGGCTGTCCACTATTTTTGACCACATTGACAAACCATTAAAATCAGCAATGAATGTCTGCCACACCTGCATATCCACTTGAAAGCCAACCATCACTTGAATATAGTGATGAGGCTTCCAGGCATGTGACCCCAGTTTCACCATCCACCGCAAGAAGGCACTTCCGGTGGGGATGACCTGGAAGGCAAAGTTGAGGGGTCCCACTATCTGCTGTAGCTTCCATAGGGTTACTTTTTTTGCTGCTATGTCCTAGTTCAAAAAGCCACTCAGGGAGGCAATCTTATCCCAGGGCAAGTGCCTTGATTAAAACAATTTAGTCTGTGCATCTTATATAAAGGAAGTCATTTCAGGCAGATGCATTTTGGACTAAGGATCCAGGTGATGGGTCATCTACCTCCATGTCTGGTAAGTGGGTGACTTCACAGCAGGGTCCTTAAGTGAATACCATGAGACCACCTACACCTATTTGGAAATTAAATAAGTAAGTGGCCAATTCAGGCCAAAAAAAATATTTTCTGTTTGTAGGAGCTTAAAATTGGGGTGGAGTGGGGTGTACTAATTTCTATTTTACAAGTGACATTCCTGACTCACTTTGTTGATCCCAATGCCTAAGAATGTCATCACCATGCCCAGTGATCTGACCTTCCCAGGAGCTAGGGGTATGCCAAACAGACCACACCATTCCAAGAAGGTGGCCAGTGTTTGCTCACAGGCTGCAGAGTGCTCAGGTCTCACAAACAAATAGTTGTCAAGGTAGTGAAAAGATGCCATGATTATTTGATTCCTGGCTGTTTCCCAGTTTAGGAATGTACTGAAGCCTGCAAACACTGCAGGCTACTGAGCAGCCCATGGGAATGCAGCGGTCCACATAGTATTGGCCTTCAAATGTCACCTTAAGCAAGTCCTGATCAATTGGATGTACTGTGCTGGCAGTAGTTGGAATGGTGACTCTATACACACCTTGACCGTCCAAGCATGTGGGCCTGGTGCTCACACTGCCTCAACAGTTCTGTTGAATGATGCAGATTGAATTGCCATGTAGTGTGAATCAGTGTGATCATTGATGTTTTCTTCCAGGTGCGACAAGTGGTTGATCAGGTGGAATTTGCTGGGGCTTTCTTGGGAAACCAAGTAAATCAGTGACAGCTTGAGAGTCGGCAGGTATGAGGAGCCCAGCCGTATCTCCTTTTGCAATTTTTCTGAATTACTTGCAGTTTGCCTCTAGTGATTTCAGGTTCTCTGCCTCATGACCCTAGCATGGTCCAGTGTGTGAGATTCTGAAGCCCACTGAGAATCCCTCAACCAGAATGTGGGATTCCTCTTGATCTGGATATTAGTCTAGCCAAGGTCTAAACCTGTCCACCCTTACTCAGATGGGCAGGCTTTCCTCTGTAGGGCTTATTGAACTTCTTTTGATAGGTGCAGTTGCCTCCATTCCTCTGCTTAGGGCGAGTACACTGAACAAGGGGGTTGTGCTGCTCACAAGCAACACACACATGCTGAAATCTGCAGTAGCATTTGAAACAACTGTCATTATTGAAGCCAGAACAAATCTTTGAAGAGGGTCTGACAGTGTCAGACCACTGTAACTGAGGAGTCTTGATCTGTAATCCACTGTCTGTGTGGATGACTCCCCATCTGTGCATAACTTTGACTAGTAAGGGCATGTCCATGATGCTCCAATGTAGCTATGAGTCATACTTCATCTGTTAAGTGAATTCCTCATCATATTCCAGCCAAGCCATATTCCCCTTGCAGCTGTGGGCCAGCATGATCCTGTTCAAATAATTTAACAGGTCAACACTTTTCAGGGGGACCATCTAGCCTATTTTGCTGGTGTAAGCTATGAACCCTGCCAGCCAGTAATCAAAGGTGTGTTCCACTTTCACCTTCTTACATAGAAACAGAAATTGTCCACAGATAAAGACCATCTGGCCCATCTATTCTGCCCGTAAGCCCTTGTACTGGATTATTGCTTCTGACCCACCTGCAGCTATACCTCTATAGTTACCCTATGCCTGTCCCAAGCATGCTTGAATCCATCCACAGTGCTCACTACCACCACTTCCTGAGGCAGACTATTCCATGCATCCACCATCCTCTCTGTGAAGAGCTTCCTCACATTCCCTCTTAACCTCTCACCTTCCAATTTCATGTTATGACCCCTCATTTCTGTGCTCCTACTGTAATGGAGAACGTCTTCCCCTGTACCTTGTTTATACCCTTTAGGTACTTGAATGTTTTTATCATGTCCCCTCTTCTCCTCCTCCTCTCTTCCAGCGAGTACATATTGAGGTCCCTTAATCTCTCCTCAGAAGTCCTGTGTTGCAAGCCCTGTATCATCTTAGTCACCCTTCTCTGGACCATCTTCAGCCTGTTAATGTCCTAACAAAGGTGCGGCGTCCAGAACTGCACACAGTACTCCATGTCCAGCCTGACCATGGTTTTATATAATGGTATCACTACCTATCTCCTTCTGCTGGTGATACCCCTTCCAATGTACCCCAGCATGCCACTGGTCCTCTCAGCTGCCTTGGTACTCTGCTTTGACATTTTCAGATCATCTGAAGTAATAACCCCCAGGTCCCTTTCCTCCTTTGTGACTGTCAGCAACTCCTCCCCCCCCCCATCCTGTAGCTTTCCCCAGAGTTCCTGTGTCACAGGTGCATAATTTTGCACTTCTTAGAATTATACTTCAGTTGCCAGTCCTCAGACCACTTTTCAAGCTTCCCCAGGTCCCTCCTGATTTTCTCCACCCTCTCTGGGTATCCACTCTGTTACAGATCTTGGTGTCCTCTGCAAACAGGCAGACTTTTCCCTTCAACCCCTTTCCTATGTCACTAATGAAGACATTGAACAGGACTGGCCCCAGGACCAATCCCTGAGACACCCCACTGGTCACCCCCTCTCCCCAGACTGCACCCCATTTACCACCACCTTCTGCCTCCTGTCTGTTAGCCAGTTTCTAACCCAGTTTACCACCCTGTCCCCCATGCCCAGCCTACCCAGCTTGTTTATCAGCCTCCTATGTGGGACAGTGTCAAAGGCTTTGCTGAAATCAAGGTAGGCGATGTCCACTGCCCCACCCTGATTTACTTCCTTTGTCACTCAGTCGAAGAAATCAACCAGATTTGTCTGACATGACCTCCCCACTGTGAATCCATGTTGCCTATGCTGTCCTCATGCTTTCTTGAGTGGCTGAGCATGGAAAACATGTCTTCATACACTCAGTTCCAGATCTGCTGTCAGATCTTGTCTATCAAGTGGGAACCAACTGGTATTGTCACACTGACATAATGACCTGACAAAGCCTCTGTCTGCATTGCCATGCTGCCACTTGCAGTGGCTGTGGCCAATTGGCCAGCCCCAACCCTTTGCTACTGGTTCAGAATTGAAGCAGGGAACCCAATCATTATGTCTGTGACCTTACTCTGCTTCTCATCCATGGTGGATAGTTTCACAGTGTTTGGCTGCTTAGGGGCAGGATGCATTGGTGGTGGATCTACTGGTGCAGGCTCAGGGATGGGAGGGAGTGTTGCCCCCACCTCTTCCATGTGTGAGTCTGTGCCTGAAGGGACCAGTTTCTTAGGCACTGTTTTGGGCTTGGCCGAAGGAAGCACCCACAAGTCACGTCACCAAAAAACCATATGACCATGTTTTGGAACTCCTCATCTGACAACTCTGAAACATAAATCTTAGTCTTACCTTCCTGGGATTTCCTGTGTACCTTTGCTAGAGGTGCTGCTGACTGTTTTGCAGGCCACTTTTGCTTCTCCTTTGCTTGGGTCCCTTTTGGAGTACTGGTCCCCTCTAGGTAGGCTTCCAGCCATTCGCATCCATTCTTTTCAGACATCACTCTCAGTTTTGCCTCCAGAACCATGGTTGCTGCTGCCTTGCAAGAGGTTTTGTTGCTTTTGCTGGGCATTAAGTTGTAGCTGTTATGACAAAACTAATTCCCCCAAAACAAAAAAGAATATTTACTATTGCATTGCCCTGCAACCTAGGAGCATGTGGGAGGGCCTTGCCATGGCCATCCAGCTTTTTTTTTTTACTAGTCTGGTGCTCCCCGGTACGCCTCCTGCCTTAGAGCACCAGGGTAGACATGGTATTTGTATTTTCTCCCCTGTTCCCAGGACCCTGGTACATGGTTGTGCATGCGCGTGAAGGCGTGCATGCATTCTGTGGCTCCAGTGACAGACCATCCTCTCTCCTGGCCTAGCGCCGAGGTTTCCCTTGGCCTGGCACTGCCACCTGGCCTCCACTAGGTGGCAGCCACTAGTCAGGAAAATCTCTCATCCCTTTCCTGAGAGGAGCACTGCCTTGCGGCTGCTCAATCCTGACTTCTTGCCCTACTCCCCTGGCCAACCCCTGGCAGCCTGAGCTCGCTCCTGAACTCAGCTTGCTGACTTGGCACAATGTATGGCATCCAGAACCTCAACCCTCTGCACCACTGGGCCGGTGTGCCATCCAGGTTTTGATCAACCCTTCCTCCATACGCTCAGTGGAACTATTTTTTATAGATGTATGGTAAAATTCAATTTATTAATACTTCATTGTCCTGTAACTGGATGGGGGGGGGATGACCATGTCACAGCTATCCTGTTTTTTGCCTGTGTTCCCCCTATACACCTAGTAAAGGTTAGTTTTTTGAATCTGCCCCAAGGAAAGAAAATGGGGGAAGGAAATGTCCTTGTGTTATACTGATGGCCTTTTAGTATGTTAAGTAAGTGCCAACTGGATTTACATGTACAGAAATAACCTTTCATCAGCATCTGTGAGTAGCAAGAGTCTATTACAGCTTGCAATGGTTCCTTGGTGTACCCTTCTCTGCAATGGAGGAAAACAGTTGAGGCAGCATTCTGAGAATAAACCAGAAACTGACACAGCCATAAACTCGTTTAGCATGAGCAGCAAGGTTCTATAACTGCTGAGAGAGTTCAGCTGTTTTACTTTCAGTGGATAATTAAACCAAAGTTGGCACAAACAACATTGAAAAGGGACACACAACACTTGGGAAGCAGAAATGAATTGCCTAATATAGAGCACTGCCCAAACAAAGCAGGCTTAGGTGTACTTTGATAATCAAACACAATATCTCTGTATCAAATCTCTTTTAGGATACTGATATATAGCAAAATACTAATACAGAGTCTGTCATCAAATTCTACCAGCCCTATCTGATTTAAGGCACCTAGAGTGCCTGAGTACTGAACAGAGGTGGACTATACATTTAGGTGCTTTGAGTCATGGGCCTGGATATTCAAAAGAGTTGAGCCAAGCACAATAGGATTGCGCTCGCGCAAGTCCAAAATTGTGCCATTCTGCGATATTCAGCAGGAGGCAGTTGCGCCACCGAAAACATGCTGAGCAACAACGCAATGATAATGAAGGCATGCACAACCGAAGGGGGAGGAACCATGCATAAAGGGCGCAGTGTGATGTTCAAAGACTTGCACAATGCGCAACAGTGGAGCAAGCGGAAGTTGCTCCATAGCGGAAATGAGCCAGAATAAAAAGGAGCAAGGAAGAGGCGCAAGAACGCTACAGGGAAGCCACATGAGGCAGAGGGAGAGGCAGGGACAGGGAATGTGTCAGAAAGAGGGAAGGCCAGGGAAAACTAACAGCAGAAGAGAGGCACAGGGAAGGTGTGTGGAGCCACACATTCTAGAGGCCAGCACAGACAGGTGTACCCGGTGCAGGGGAGGTAGCAGTCAGGACAGCAGGGGGAACAAAGCAACAGCTGTAGGGGGGGAACGCAAGCCAGGGACATGGCCAGTGCCACCTTCCACATGGAGGCTGTAATGAGGGGGGTGAGGAGGTGGGTGGCAGGGGGACGTGGCCGTGGAAAGGCCCGTCGGCGGTATGCCTCCAACAGGCAGTAGCGAGCCCGCACCAGCTTAGAGCTGTATACAGATACTGAGATTGTGGGCCGGTACCACCTTAACAGGGCAATACTGAGACGGTTCTGTAAGCTGTGCAGTGATGTGATGCAGGCACCTACACGACGGAGTCATGCCCTGTCAGTGGAGACAAAGGTAACAGCTTGCATGAGCTTGCCCGCCACGGGTACCTTCCAGAGATCAACTGGGGACACCACAGGCATAACCCAGTCGGCCACGTCACGTAACCTCACCCAATTCCTCAGCGCACTGCTGCCACATGCTGAGGAGTACATCCATTTCCCCAGCACTGTGGTGGAGCACACAGCAAACATTCAGGAGTTCTACAGGGTAGCATGTATGCCTGGCATGCTAGGGGCAATAGACTGCACCCATGTGGCCATACACACACCACCTGGTGAGGAGGGGACCGCATACATGAACCACAAGGGCTATTCCAGCATCAACTGCCAGGTTGTGTGCGATGCCAGTGGGCGCATCATCAATGTCTGTGCCATGCACCCTGGGGGAGCACACAATTCATACATCTGGCACCAGTTAGCACTGTGCCACCGATTTGAGAGTGGGGACATCCCCACAGGACACCTAGTGGGTGAGTATGCAAACCAAATGGACATATCACGGGCCTGGGGGGGCATGGCCAGAGGTGCCATGGGTGTGGCCTACAGGGCGTGGGGCAGGCCGAAGCTGAACATGAAACTAACCTCCACCCTCTGCACACAGGTGACAGTGGATACGCACTCCGTCCCTGGCTGCTCACACCCTACCGGCGGCCCACGACCCCATCGCAGCAACGCTACAATGAGGCACATGCCACCACACGCAATGCCATTGAGTGGGTGTTCGGGATGCTGAAGGCACGTTTCTGTTGCCTGGACACCTCTGGCGGTGCCCTACAGTACAGCCCCTCAAAGGCCTGTGGGATATTCCTGGCCTGTTGCATCCTGCACAACATGGCCAAAGAATGTGGGATAGCTGTACAGGTCGAAGAGGGGGACAGCGATGGGGACGATGGGGACGCTGGTGATGATGGTGATGGGAAGCCCCTCCTTGGCCGACGAGACCCCCGACTGATCCGGCTGGCACAACTGCACCGGGACACCATCACAGAGGAGCACTTCAGCCAACCCAGGTAAGACATGGTGCCATGCGCAACCACCAGTAGCCCTTCATCCACTTCCTCCCGTGACGCCTTTGCAGCCATCGACCTAACCCAACTAGTCTCCCAACCCACTAGAGTGAATCCTAGAATGGGCTCTAGCACACTCCTGGATGCGGTCTCACAAACCGCCCTAACCACATCCGCAATATCCAAATCCTCCCAGACTGCCTTAGCGACCACTCCCCGGTTCTCTTCTATTGGTCAACCTCCTTGCCCAAACCCACAGCACAAACTACCCTTCGGCGACGTCTTAGACCTGGTGGGCTGAAAGGCCTTAAGCAACTCCTAGCCCTCATAGACTGGTCCCCTATACTAAACACCCCGGATATTAACACAGCCCTTACCTTCTTTATCCACACCTCTGCTTGCGACATTTTTGCACCCATAACTGCATGCCAGTCCAAAGTAAGGCATGCCCCCTGGGTTACCCCACCCTGCGCCAACTTCTTAAGCACAGGGACAATCTATGGCACATTGCCATGGAAACAGGCCACCCAGCTGACAGGCTGGCCTATGCTGCTGCCCAGAACAAATGTACATGGGCCATCCACAAAGCGAAGGCTGAGCACTATCAAGCCTCCCTCACTTCCTCATGGGGGAAAGCTAGGACCTTCTGGGACAACATTAAGCAGCTGAATGGTGGCACGCGTTCCCCCCCACCTTCGCTTATCAACATTAATAGTTTGGTCTCCTCAGACCCTGTCCTTATTGCCAACCACCTCTACAGATCTTTCACAGACCTTAGCCCGGTGCTCCCAGATAATTTCTTTGCTCCCCCTCCCTCCAGATCTGTCCCTATTCTCCCATGCTCCTTGCTCTACCTACGCCGAGTCACTGCCCAGGAAGTCAGACCTTACCTACTCAAGGCCTTAAAGAGTAACACAATTGGCAATGACTCCCTTGATCCCAGTCTTCTCCGTCAGGTTCTGGATCTGGTTATCTCACCAATCACCAGCCTCTTTAACAAATCCCTCTGCCTAGGGCAATTCCCCTCTGCCTGGAAGATAGCTACTGTCACTCCAATACACAAGGGTGGTGATAGGACCTTCCCAAGTAATTATCGACCTATCTCAATCCTCTCTCCTCTCTCTAAGGCCTTAGAAAAAATTGTGGCCACCCAAATCTCTGAATACCTCGATAAATATAGCATCCTCTGCCCAGAACAACATGGTTTCAGAGCAGGCCACAGCACCAATACTGCCCTCCTGGAGTTCTCTAACTTTCTCACACCTCACTGGACTCTGGCTCCTAGCAGGTGCAGTGTTCATTGACTTATCAAAGCCTTGATACTGTCTCCCACCCCTCCTGCTAGCTACCCTTAGTCACTTAGGCTTTACCACTGGGCCTGTTTCCTGGTGCTCCAGCTACTTGTCGGCCTGGTCACAACATGTGAAAATAAACGGGAAACTTTCCAGCACCTGCCCTATCCACTCCAGAGTCCCTCAGGGCTCCATTCTTGGGCCCTTGCTCTTTTCCCTTTTTCTCAACTCCCTGCCCAGTGTATGTAGTGGTACAATCCTTCTTTATGCAGATGATGCTGTACTTTTTGCCTCCGACCGTAATCCCATCTCACTTCAGGATTCCCTGCAGGAATCCTACAATGACGCAGAAGCCTGGTTTACTGAGCACAGACTTGTAATTAATCTAAAGAAAACCAAAACCATGCTCTTTGCCCACCCCCGAAATAAATCCAGTAACTACCCTCTGCAGTCCACTCCACCTCTAAACTCCCTATTGAGCTAGTTCACTCTTATAAATACCTAGGTATAACCTTTGACCCTGCCCTCTTTTCATGCCCATCTCTGCCCTTGCCTCAGCGCTAACACTCAGCCTGGGTATCCTCTATCGTCATAAAACTGCCTTCCACGGATGCCCTCTGACTTGCAGTCACATCCTCTGTTCTATCTCTGGTAGACTATGGCCTCACCTGTGTATGGTGCAGCAGACCAGACTGCCCTGCACAAGATCCACCTCACCTAAACAAGGCCTGCAGGCTCATAACTGGGGCTCCTAGTCTAACCCATACTTGCCTTCTTTACACCATGGCTAATCTACTCAACCTAGATGGCGCCTCAAATACCAAACCTGCCTCCTAACAAAAAAATCACTCCTTGGGCTATCCCCACCGGGTCTGTCAACCACTATCCACCGTGCAAACCCTACAGTGCATACCCATATATCCCGCAAAACTGCACTGGTTATACCGAGGGCGAGAACCTCGCAAGGTCAAAGGGCTTACCCCTACAGAGCGCCCTGTTGGTATAACGCCCTTCCCGCCAGAGTCACTGATGCCACCTCATTATCTTATTTTAAAACTAGTCTTAGAAATCACCTGCTCTCAACACTCAGCTGTACCTGCCTCTAAGCCTCCTCCTATTCTTCCAGACAAAGCTCACTGAGCCGCTCTCTGACCTTCTGTCCAGCTCTACCTTTACTTGCTACTATCTTCCCCACACTCCTCTTCTGATGTCTTCCACCCAGTCTTACCTTTATTCTGCCCACTGAATCAATCTCCATGTAACTACTGTATATTGTCTACTCTGTAATGCGCACATGTAAGCCTGTTGTATACTGTGTTTGACATATGCCTGTATTTTTGGCTGATTCCTAAATGTACTCTGATTTTTTGTCTGCCTTGATGTTTGTTTCTTGCACTGTTTTGTCCTCACTGTGACGAGGTACCTTTGTAAATGAGCCTCTGGCTCAAAGGTTGTTAAACTTGATGTTCTAATAAATAAATAAATAAATAAGGCACAACCCACAAACACGCATGGAAACACACCAGGGGTGCATGCTGGCAAGGGATGTGGCAGGGCACAGAAGCACACACACACACAACCAGGGATGGGTGAACATCAACACGCCACATGGACGGACACACACACACGCACACACACAATGCACCAAACGTGCACAGAGGGCAGGAGGAACACCGAGCCAGAATGCCAACCCTAGCAACACACATGTCCACAGGCCACCACGTCCACTGTCTGTCCATGTGCGTGTGTCAGATGCTGGGCACCATCGCAATTTGGTGTACAGCACAATGCAGGCATCATCATACACACGTACCTGCAGACAGCAGCCGGGAGGGTGTGCAGGTAGACTGTGTGCCCGCGTGCAGGGCCGGGCACCCACCCGTGCACTGCCCACCGAAATACACAATGTACACAGGGCAGCACCAGACAGTGCCCGCGCTGGGAGACAGGTCAGTCTCGCGGCACAATGCCACAGCCGCCTCAGATGCGTGGGCAGCCCCGCCGAGACCCGCCAGCACTGGTAGGCTGACCACAGGCCTCATGAGGTGGCACCGATGGTCCCCCAAGGGTTCCACTGCGTGAACGCAACCGCACCCGTGCAGGGGTCTGCAGCACACCGAACATGCCTGCACCAGGAGTGCTCGGGATGCCCACAGCTGAACCCGGCATCGACAGGGTGGGTGTCGCACGACGCCGGGAACGGGGAGTGGATAGCGCACTGCGTGGTGTGAGCGACACATGGGCACCTGACTGTGTGCCCATTGTGGCCCTGACAGCAATGCACGCCTGTGCATGCCTGACAATGGCAGCGGTCACATCCTCCTGCAAACGGTCCATTTGTGACAGGATCCTATCGGTGTCCCTGCTGCGATGCTCCTCTGCCTGCTCCAGAGCCACACACAGTGCCTCCACAGACGTTGCAAGCCGCATCTGCTGCTGGACCGATGCCCGCAGTAGGCGGGTGTGCTCGTCCAAGAGGTCGTCTGCCTCCTCGGCATCCTGTCCCTCAGGGTGTGCATGGGCCCGATGTTCAGCACCCCTTGAGGGTGGGTGCTGCACACCAGGACCAGGTATGGGCAAGTCCACAGGCGGTACACAGACACCGCCGCTGAACCCTGAACCCCCAGTCCCAGTGGGCGACTGCTGCTGCCACCCCTCTGACTGCTGCGCCCAAGGGCTCAGTAGTGCCACCGCAGTGGCCGCAACAGTCCCACTGTCCTGACCAGACACCGGTGCTGCCCCACTGGTGCTGACAGGCACAGCCTGGGACTGTGCTGACACACTGGCCTACACGGCAGCACCAGCCAGAGCCATGGGCGTGAGCTGACCTGCTGTGTTTCACAGCCCATGACGGTCGTGTCTTCATCACTGGTGCAGGTCTCTGCCCCAGCCACAGCCACAGTGTGCTGGCATCCTTGGGCGCCAGAATGCTGAGACACAGGAAGGGCTTCCCCCACACCTGTCTCAATGACATCAGTGTGGACAGCCAGGCAGCCCCACTGTCGTGCCAATCCATGGAAACCTGTGGAGGTGGATGGTCCAAACCCTGACTCTGGCCGACTGTCCTCAGTGGATAGGCCCACCAACGTTGACCCATGCAGATGCTCAGGATCTGTAAGGGAAAGCAAAGTCACATTACTGGGTGTTACCTACCCGGGCCCCCACCAAGGCAGACCATGGCTTACCATGCAGAGATGGGCCACCACCCGTCTGGAAGCCACCGCCCGGAACTCCCTCTATGGCACTGCAGCGCATGCTTGCAGCAAGCCTGTCCTCTGCTGGTGTGAGCTGCACCACCTCCGGCTGTCCCCCGCCTGTTGCAGCATGTGCCGCCCTGATGGCAGCCACCTTCTCCTTCACCCTCCTCCTGTCAGTACCCATCTTCTTTCTTACACCCTGCACGGGAGCGCTGGTGGCTGCCATGCAGGTTCACGGCACGTGCCACCTCCTCCCATGCAGCAGCACAGGCCAGAGGGGTGCCCTGCCGTCCACTGAGCAGTGGCTTCTGATCCAGGTAGGCCTCGAAAAGTGCCTCGGTCTCGGCTGTCATGAAATTGGGCCTCCTCCTCCACCCACCACTGTTGTCCTCCTCACCCAGAACTTGCTCGGTCATTATTCAGCCTGTAAGGATAGCAGTGGTTACCTGTGACTGTGCAGTCCAAAGCATGTCCCTGAATCCACAGTCCACACTCCCACATGGCATGCAACTCACCAATAAACTGCAGTAACCGACTATGGCCACTGCAGCACTTTGTCGCACTTTTATAGCGCAACGCATGCAAATTAGGTGAGGAGCAACTTTAATTAGATGCAAATCACAGTGCTGCGCCATTGAATGGCTGATCTGCTGATTTGCATATGACGGCTGAATATCGCGCTTTTGCGCTTTGCATAATTGTGTTGAACATGCTGAGCCAATGGCACAGTTCCATGGCATGCGTAGTACACCTCACTGCGCATGCCCAGGCTGCTGACACTGGCATCTGCCGCACTGATGACGTGCTGTGCATGATGGTCAATGCAGGGCACGGCCACCATTGTGTCAGTGGCGCTATAGTGAAGGTCACTACATGGCGCTGTGACAATGGGCCTCCATAGGCGCAATGGCACAACTGCCCGATAGTCCGCTGTGGCGCTGGGAAACAGGCAACCAATCGCGTTATACACATAGTCGTCCGATGGCGTTGTGCATGGCCTTGCACCAAAGACCCTTGACCCTGTGCCCGACCTTTGGCCCCTTGGCGCCATGCGTCAGGCATGGGTGCACCTCTATCGCGCTGTTCGGTAACAGCATGATAGGGAATGGCAGCTCTGTACCGCGCAGCATTTGCATGTGGGGTACCGCGCTGCAGAGCACCATATTGCCTACTATAGCCATTGAAATGGCACGTAGAAGAGCCCCACAGTGGACTGCCATAGAGGTGGCCAACCTTGTGGCTATTGTGGAGCCACACCATGGGCCTCTGTTTGGGGAGGAGCCACTGGACAGGGCCAGGACCCAGGTCTGGAAGGGGGTGGCCACTGACCTGGAGGAGGCCACCGGATGGAGAAGGACCATGGAGCAGTGCAGACACCGCTATGGGGACCTCAGCAGGAGGCAGCCAGACCTACTAGCCCATCTGCGGTCGCGTGCCAGGAGGGGCATGGTGCCATGTCCAGGTGGGTGATCTGTCTACGCACTTGTACTGTCCATATGGGTAACAGTGTTGTATGTGTCCAGCACATAGGGGAAGGCTAGTCTAGGGTTGGCTGTGGTGGTGTTTACAGGGTGTGGGATGGGTGGGTCTGGCTGGATGGGTGGGCACACACATTGGGGCAGGCTGACTTTGCTTTGGGATTGTACTGATGTTCTTCTCTCCTTGTTTCCCCCACAGGCATGGACGAGCATTGCCGGATGAGGGAGGAGTGGCGGAAGGAGGAGGACAGAGCATCCAGGCAGGATGGGGACCATCACCACTGACCTGACTGGCCCGAGGAGGGTGAGTGCCATAACTCCATGATTACTATTGCATGCTGTGTAACAGGGTGGGCGGCGGGCCATGGACACCACTGCCATGCACGCGACTTGTGACAGTCAGCACTGTCCAGTGGCACTGCATGTCTGGGAGTGCATCAGTGGTGGTCCATGCATGCACCGGGCACATGGCTGTGGCATTGCCTTCACACCGCATAGCCACGTTACTGTACGGCCATGGTAGTGCTGTGCAGGACATGGGCAGTGGGTGTGTGCAGTGGTCCACATGGCTGTGGCTGCCTGGGTGGACAGGTCTTGTGGACACGGTCACTGTGGGTGGTCGCACACCATCACAGGGGCGTGGCACATGGCTGTATGCCATGCACAATGGGTGGGCTGCAGGGGGATGGACAGTCACACCTATTGGCTCTGCTCCCTCGTCCTAGGTGACCAGAGGCTCCTGTAAATTCAGCAGTCCATTAATGAGCTGCTCCAGGTGGCCAGGGAGACTCTGCAGCTCCTCCATCAAATAAAGCGCCATGGGGTCAGGAGGAGAAGGAGGAGCGGACATCAGCGCCAGGAGGAGGAGGACTGGGCGGCCATTAATGTCCCCATGCCCTGACTACCACCTTCCCCCCTTTGACCCACCCTGACACCCCTTCTTCCCTCTCCCATATGTTCACCCCTGCCCCTTACCCACCCCTACCTTGTTTATCTCCCTCCCCCCCACATTTGTACATAGTTCTGTATATAGTTATTTTTGATATGTTTCAATACAACTATTTTGATATGAATACTGTGGTGGTCTCTGATTTGCAGTGGGCTATAGGTGCTCAGCTGCAGTGGTGTGCATGGCGTCTGGGGTGGTGCAGTCATGGGTATGTGTGTATGTCTGTGGGGAAGTGACTATGGTGCGGGAGTAGCTATCAGTCAGTGTCTGTGGCATGTGTGTTGTTCCCTGTGCATTGGATTACTGTGTGCAGTGGTCCATGGTGCATGCTCTGTGTCCATGGTGCCCTGTCAACCCGTCCATGGCCTGTGCATCTGACACCCTTGCATGTCTTTGACCTGCAAGGTCTGCTGCCATGTCACTGGTGGCTGTCCATGCAGGGAAGCCACTGTACCTGTCACAATGCTGGGTTGCCTCCTGTCACTGGTGTGGTGCATGTTTGCCTCAGGTGACACTGTGGCCTCCGTGGTTGTTGTCCCACCTCCATACTGTGGCTTGTGTGTGTTGCAGGGGATGTGTGCCACTGTCTGTGACTTGTGCTCCAGGCATATGATGGTGGTTTATGGGTCCACAGTGCCTGTGCAGGGTGGCTGGCACTCCTGTGCCATGGAGGACTGCAGGCTGTGTGTAGACAGTTTCCATGGGCCCACACTGGGGGCTTGGTTGCCACGCTACTGCGTCCCTCTGTTATTGTCCCCTTGGGTATGGGTGGGTGTTTGTCCCTGCACTGTGTTGCATCGGGTGTGGTGCATGCTTCCACACACCACTGTGGGTGTCTATACTGGCTGTTGTGGCCAGTGGTGGGTCGGGGTGTGTCACTGGACTACTGTGCAGGGTGCTGTATCACTGGTGGTGGTGTCAGGGGCATGCCCTGTCCCATGTGGGGTACCTCTTGTGCTGACGCATGGTTGGTCTCTCAACTGTGCCTCGTGGGGATTGTGTGTGTTGGCACTGTGTCTGCCATTGTTGCACTGCCGTGTGCTGCCACCCACTGCTGGGTGCTCATGGTGGGGCTGGCTTGTATGGTTCTGTGGTGCACGAGGTTGCAGTGTCACAGTGGGGGTGGTGGTTTGCATGGGGTTTCCTGCAGTGGTGGTCACTGCTCATGGGGGGGTGTCTGGGGGTCATGGTGCAGGGTGTGCTGTGCACTGTGGGGATGGTGTGGCACGGGGTGGTCCGCCCTCCTTGTGTGGCAGTCTCAGCTTGCCGGTGGGTGTGATGGGGCACCATGGCCCGGCTGTGGGTTGTTTGCTTGTATCCATGGGCCGGTGGTTTTCCAGCCCTCCCCCAGTTGTGCTGTGCTTGGGGTGTGAGGGACGATGTCAGTTCTGCTGTGTGTTCCTGTGCCCATCTGTGGCATGGGTGGTGGGCCCCTACCTCCCTGGTTGTACAGTTACATTGCTCTGCAGCTGGGGGACTCCCTGCTTGCACTATGGCACCTCTGAACTGCTCAGCTGGACATCCCTTGTTGCGTCATAGCGCATCATATCTGCTCAGCTTCCCCTCCCTAGTTGCACTATGGTGCAGGTTGTGCGATATTCAGACGTTGGCTCTAGGCACAATTTGGCTTTCTCCTTTTTAGAATATCACGCCTGTTGCGTATGTGTGCAATAGACTTGTGCTTGCTCCTGCTATTGCGCACTTTTTGGGTGCAGTTTGAATATCCAGGCCATTGTCATCAAATGGGTCCAGCAATGATCAAATAATAATAAAGCACTGCAGCTAAAGCAAGATGTCTGAGGTGGTATGTTTTGCACTCAGCAAGGAACCACCAAGGCTGGATGGCCATATCCACCTGCAGTGTCCTCGAGAGATTCAATGGGGAGGCAATGGACCTGAAATACTGTGGCTCTGAGTCTGGGTGAGGATTAGCTGCCCACTACCCATATTGGAAAAGAAAAACTGAAAAAAGCAAAAAAAAACATCCATATTGTCCTTTGCTGTCCCTCCCTGCTAGCTCCTTCTTGCTCACTATGGGAGTAACTATCAGAGGGTGGGAAAAAAGGAAGGAAAGCCAACTGACTAGGCCAGAGGTGTCCCCCACATGGCCTGACTTGGCATGCTCACTTCCTGCTACCTACCCACCACTCATCCAGAACAGTGGCAGCCATACTGGCTCAATTAATTAAGCAATGAAAAAACAGCCTGTTTGTTGCATACTGTAAATCTTCTCACTGCTGCCATATGTTGTCTCCTGAGAAACTCTGGGAAAGGAAATGTTTCATCCAATGGAGGGTTACCTGCTCACAGTTTTAAATTCAAATTCCAAAAGTTAAACACTAGATCACCTAAGAAATTCCTTAAATGGATGGATAAACATTTCAAGTAGGTGTCACAATTAGTTACATAATCAGCTCAGAAGTTAAACTTTTAGTTGGGATTATGTTAAAGTCTTTCTAAATTACTTTCAAATTCAAGTGAAATAAATCTGAATTGGGGACAGAATTTACCATCCCGTGGTAAATACAGTGCAAATACCAACCATGGTTCATTCTGAGCTTGGGACTGGACCAGAACTCTAACCAAAAATGCCATGCCTTCTGCCACAAGGTTGAACTCACCCTTTTGGAAAACCACTCAGCCATGTACCTACTGAATCCACTGAGCCAACCATCAGGGTTCGCAAATTACAGATAACCAGACCTGCCTTCTCTGTCTCGTTGTCTCTTTCTCTGTCTCTCTCTCTCTCCCTCTCTCTCTCTCTCTCTCTCTCTCTCTCTCTCCTGAGGTGTGGAGTGTGTATATATATCCTCAATAGACTGAAAGCTGGTACCTTCTGCTGATCCATAGTCTTCTCAGAGCCAGCCTCAGAGTTACAAGAATGCCACAGTGCTCAAAAAGTGAGGGAGACTAAGGGTGCTACTGATCACCTGCAATGTGGGTGGCTCGATGTAATGGCATCCTCCCAGGAACCAAACCATCCAGAGAAACAATGCTCATACAGCAAAGCTCAACAGGGATGGAGACAGTTCAAGATGCTAACTATACAGCCTCATGTCTGACTCAAGGTGCTTCCGTCCTCCCGGAGCAATCAACCAGGTAAGTCTCATCATGGGTTTAACATGTTTTTCTTCTTATTTTCTGAGATGAGCCATTAACAGTGCATGCAGAGTAAATACTTTCATCATTAATAGACAAAATTTTAGCAAGTCTATACTTTTTGAGTTCTTCACATCATAACTTCTGTGCTAATATGAGTGTATGTTTTATATATATATATATATATATATATATATACTGTATAAATATATATATATATATGTATATATATATATATATATATATATATATATATATATATATATACACACTAACACATTTCTTTTATTTCAAACTCTTCAAGGATATCTCTAAACTTTTCTGTCAAGTGGAAATGTGGAGAGGAAAATCCTAAGACCCTGCATTGTGTAGTGCATTACCCTGCCCTGACAACAAGAGACTCAGAAGTAACTCCTCAGAGTGACAAATGTTACTGCACACTTTCAGAGAGCAAAGATATTTGAACCCAATTAGGGGGTGAAAATCATCATGATAAGCAGTGTGCATCAATTCCAATGCCTAACTATGACCCTGCCAAACATGGCTACCGTAGACAATGCTATCAAAAGTTCAGAAAAGCCAGGAGTATAAGAAAATCTGGAGAACATGCAGATGCTGGTGAATGTAGCTCACATCATCATCTCAGGGTGGTGTTCCTTGTGCCTCATCATCTAGAGTGTTATTTCCTGAGACATGTGGAATCTGTAATAAATATGTAATCAAAGTGAAGAGGAAGAAGCCATATCCAACTGCTATTGTTACAAAAACAGCTGAAGCCACAATTCAAAGGGTGGCAGAGCTACATGATGACCAAGATATGCTTACAAAAATTAAGACAGAGGACCTCATTGCAAGGGAGTTTCGAAAACATGGCAAGTGCTACCTACATTATACAATAATCACAAGGAACAGGACCCCAGATGATCAGAATAGAAGTGATGATGAGGTTCACAATGAGCAGTCAGATGGAACTGGGTTTGAGGCCATTTGTCATGTAATTAAAGACAATGTGTTTCAAAAGACACCAAGCCCTTTCGATGAAGGTGTTGAATGAAATCTCGGGCATTGGAGTAGGAGATTGACAATACCATTTTAAACTTAGAAACCAGCTGAAAAAGAAATATGAGGATTCACTTTTATTTCTAACAGCTGATCCTCAAAAAACACTAGTTATAATAAGTGCTGAATCATTAACTGGCGATGTATCAATCACAGAGCTTTTGAGAATGGATGACAAGTCATCAAGCATGCTGCTTCCTTGTTGTGTGAACATATCTTAAGATTTGTAGAGACAGCACCTTCACTATCATGGTCACCAACATTGGATGCTCTCCTGAGTAAAGAATGACAGCCCTCAGAGACAAGTTCAATCATTTTTCTCACATGTACTTAAATCCCCTAAACACACAGACAATGAACAAGTCTCCCAGTTGTCAAAGTCCTACTCAGAAGACCTAATTCATGGTGTCACTCATGGAAAGTTTCTCACTACAAAACATGCACTTGTTGGAGCTGTGCTGCACAATATGACTGAACAGAAAATGTTCATGAACATTCTGTTTCATTTAAGAAACAGTTGCAGTTATGACCAAGTGAGTGAAATTGAAACTGGTTTAGCGGCATTTTCTCAGCATTTTCAAGGGAAATGTCTGTTACTGCCTCTTCAGCCAAAGTCAGAGTCTTCTGCTGTCTTAACAGTTTTCTGCATGGACAACTTTGATCAGAGCATTGAAACAGTAACTGGACATGGAACAATACACAATACATATGGTGTTGCATACCAAGAAGAATCTGAAGGCTCTATTCTCTGAGAAGATTCTATTGACATTTTCCACTCAAAAAGAAGGACAATTGTATCTTACAAAAAGAAATTAGAACATTGACAGGTAAACTCAAAGAAGGAGCCAACCACATTTGGCAATATGCCGAAGTCTACTGAGCCAAAATCTGTGGTAAATATCGGCAATGCAAACCTAATGCTATGAAAACTCAGTAGGGAAGCACACAAGGAGGATCAGTTTGTCCTAAGGTTTACTGTTCAGCTGTTGCTAGTTTATAACAATCAGTCAAGTTTACCAAAGAAGACGGTTATCACATATCTTCCACCCATCCACAAACCCATCACTGATTATGCCACTGTAGTTGGATACCTCAGACAAACACAAGAAATAGCTCAGCAGGTAAATATGCCCCATGTTCACCTGACACTTGATGCTGAAGCAACAGCAAAGGCATATCCTGTTGTGTGGAATTTCCCTGATCAATTCCACAATGTCATAATTTATTTGGGAAATTTCCATCTATTCCTGGAAAATGTTGGCATTATAGGACAGTCAGTTGGTGGCAGCGGCTTTGAGGACATAGTATTTCAGGCTAGTCTTTGTGCCTCTGGCAGCATAAGGGGAGTTTTGTGTGGGAAGTATTACAATCGGGCATGGACTGCACATGAACATTTGGCAGATGCCTTAGAGCAATTGCTTCAGATCAGATTTCTAGAGTATTCAACAGAATTGAATGTCACCCCTGCAGCATTGCTTGACCTGATCAGATCATCACCTTAACCCATAGACTTCCATAATCTGCTTCAGGAAGATGAGATTGTCACTTTCCAGGCTAAGTATGAGGCCTTCAGGCAGTGGATTCATCGTGGTGAGCTTGGAAAAACTCCACAGCTCTGGGTGAAATATTTGGATATAGTGGATCAGCAGCATTTGCTCCACACAGCAATAAAAGAAAACAACTTTGATCTTACACTACTGTATTGGAAATATTCACTGCCCTTGTTCTTCACCTTAAACAATCAAACCTATGCTCATTATGGGCTTCCTATGTGCACATACTTGAAACTCTTGAAGCTTCTCATCCAGGGTCCAGGACATTAACTGAAAAGCAAGGACTTTCGGTTCAAAGGAGCCATCATAAAGCTTCTAGGGAATCCATTGATCAAGCTTGTGAGCAGACATACAATTGAAGTGCCAAAATTCCAGATGGATTCAAACACTTTGCTGCAAATCAAATGGACTATGATAAATGGGTGTTAAATCGGCCACATCTAGCAAAATTCAGGGAGGCACTTTTGGAGATGACTGGCCTTCACAGTTCAGCCAATAATCTGCAAAAAGCATGCAGACCATCTGAAATCATTGTCAGAACAATGCATCAAAGCCATATCGACACTTCTCAGTCAAGAGTTTATCAACCCATTCAGTGCTACTTTAGATGCAGAAAGATTGTAGAATTTGTCCTCAGGAGCACCTGTTTTACCCGCTATTGAAAAGAACCTCACCAGCATCATTGAACAAGGTACAGAAATGTATGAACAGTTTGTCAATAAAAGACTGGAAAGTGGTAAAAAGAAATATTTTGATTCAATTTCAAAAGCCCCAGTGAAAAAACTTCAATGATGCAAACAAAAAAGTGCAAGTAACGACGAAAGGAAGTTATAGAACTTAAATTTGAAAGAGATATATTGGGAAAACTTTTGGCCCTTTCAAACAAGCACAACTTCCCTGTAGATTTAAACAAGGTATTAACATATTGTCTGGGCCCAGTCCCACTGAGTCTAGTCAATGCAGATGGAACTAGATGAACAACACCAAAGAGCAAGTCATTTGAGGTGCTAGCAGAATACTGTCCAGTGTTAGACACTTCGGAGCTTCCCCTCAGGAAAAGTGTCTCAGCATACACAGTTGCTGTATTGGCAACACTGCAGGTTATGACAGGAATCCCTAAAATGATCAGTGATCTGTCAACAAAACTCCTGAATAGTCTTTCAAAGAGATTTACAAGAGTGGATGTTGCTGCAGATACATACAGAGAGCAGACAATCTAACAGGCTGAGAGATTTCAATGAGGATTTAATGAGAAGCATATTATCAAAGGTACCAACACCAAAGTGGCAAAGAATTTCAGTTACTTCCATCCTAATGGATCTAACAAGGAGCACCTGATTAATTTGATCATGCAGGTCTGGGGTGAAAATTGCACAAGTTTGCCAGAGGGCCAAGTGATCTATTTTTCAAAGAGAGACAAATGCTACATGATCACCAAAGAAGTGACTGTAGTTGAGGATGAGCTCTGTTCTGACCAGGAAGAAGCAGACACAAAAATTGCCCTTCATGTGCAACATGCCATTACAATATGTCCAGGCACTGTCATCATCTGTTCTCTATCTGGGGATATCAATAAACCAGTAATTTTACTGTCACTATTTTCAGAATGCAAGCAAAGTATATACCTGAACAATTGCCATGGTAACAGTAGGACAATCTTAGACATTAGCAAGTGTGAAATGACTACTGCAACAAATAAAGCCTTAGTTGGTTTTCATGCATTCACATGCAATGACTATGTTTCTGTGTTTTTCAAAAAGGGTAAGAAAACTTGCTGGAATGTCCTTCAACAGTACTCCCAAATTCCTGGATGCCTTTCAGAAGCTCGGGAGTGATTGGAAAGTGGATAACGGGATGTAGCTCTGTTGGAGGAGTATGTCTGTAAACTATGGAAGGAAGCAAGTTACTAGTGTAAATATAGCAAGGCAGCAGATCTTTTGGGAGAAATATAACAAAGACAACAGAATAACTGATCTGTCTCTGCTAACACACTGCCAAGAAACCCTGAAGTTACATATTATACAAGACAACTATGTCTACCAATTGTGGAGGCATTCTTCTGTTGCAGTTATCAATGCCCCAAATGCAGCTTTGCATAGTTGGACTGATGATCTCAGTGTAAAGTGGATGGACACACCATTTCCAGGTGATGTTATGTCTGCTCTATAATGCAAATGATGAGGACTCAGATAAGGACCAAGATGTATATGATTACCAAGATGATATTGTTGCATCTGACAATGATGACGGTTTTTCTTAGATGGACAAGACTAAGTTCCACCACTATAATAACTGTCATATTTTATAATTTTACATTTTTTGAAATAAAAATATTTTGTGTAAACAAATGTGTTTTTTTTCCTTTAGATAAATTTCCTTCTTTAAAAAACTTTTTAAAAATAACCTTTGGGGGGCATGGCTTGGCTCCTACCTAAGATGGACACATGAACGATAAGCTCTTTACCCACCAGGGCAACTATCCGTATCTCATCTGAAAGCAGCAATCCCCACAAGAGCTAAATGCAATCAAGCAACTGGGGAATAGTGTAAGACTCCAAATACTGACCTACTTGCTTGCTCTGTGCTTTTGCTGCCAAGCATCGAGGCTCCTAGAATCCGTGGCCTACCATCCAGTGCATAATGGCTATGGTGGACTCAGCCAGCATTGACCCTAATAACATCCAAGCTATGTTCACTCACCTGGTGCTAAACATGGACTTAGTTACGGCCACCTCAAACCAAACAGCCGTGGCCTGTTCCAGAACGAATGGAAGATTCAATCCCACGAGACCCCTATCCAGGACCTCCATAGAGGGGTAAAGGAATAAGACAGGACAATACAATTACTGCCCAACAAAGTTGATGACCTAGAGAACTGGAGCAGGCACAATAAACTCCATTTCCTAGGCATCCCAGAAGGAACTGAAAAAAATGATCCAGTGTTCTTCCTCCGAACTGTCTTACAAGAACTCCTGCACTTCTGGGGCCAACCCCCCATTCACCTGGAGTGAGCGCACCATACTCTAGCCCCAAGGCCCAAACTTGGAGACAGACCCAGGTCTCTCCTTGCATGCTTCCTGGATTACTGACAAAAAGAAGCAGTACCTGCAGCAGCCTGTTCACTTGGCTCTCTCTACTGGCAGAATAGCAAGGAGTTCATATTCCAGGACTACTCTAAAGAATTGGCCAACTGCCACAAAGCCTACATGGAGGCCAGAAAACACCTCCATCACCTGGGAGTTTCTTTCTCACTCAGATACCCGGTGACCATGCGGGTGATCTACAATGGCGTTCCACTGAACTTCGAGTCCCCTGAGCACCTTGTGGATTTTTTGTACAAAACCTGTCCCAGGGAGATAAGAAACCCCTGTTCGCCATCACTGGTGAACCCAGGTTGATGAGGAGTGGAGGCTACTGGCCCACCATACATGGTCTAGGACAGTTCTGAGCAGCATCAGCCAGACCGACAAGAGGCCTGGTCCCTGCCCTCAACCCAACACATTAACATCCGAACGACAGAAAGCCTGACAGTGGACTCATGCCTGGTTTGTGGTCTGGCAGGGGGCTATGCCACCTGTGCCTCCTGTCGTGGGGAGCTTCTCCCCCCCCCGGACCACCCGCAGTTATCATGACAAACTACAAGTCCTGTCAAACTCCACTGACAGTCTATCCGTCATTGGGATATAAATGTGTCAGATAAGTGCCACGTCATGATGTTGGGCTCTGGCTGGTGAGTGTAGGGATTGTGAGTTTTGGTATTATGTAGAAATACCTTTGCAGTTGACTCCTCCTAATGTTCCAACCCAATGTGTTGCTGTGCCCAAAATATAAAAGAGTGGCAACAAATTGAAAGAGTTATTGGAGCAACTGGATCAAAAGAAGCAGGACAGGGTAAATCATCTTGTGCTTCTTTTAAGTAGGCTTTATACTTGGCAAAATTCCATCTCTTTGCTCCCCAATATTTCTCTGCTCTGTTGTACTTTTGCTGAAGCTTTCAACACTGCCTCAATCCTGAAGGAGTGAGGCACATGGCCAGCTGCCTTCTTACATAAAAAAATGTATAGCCTTCTCAAGCATGGCTGTTGCTTGATACGGTATCCAGTTAGAATACTGCTGCTAGAAGAGTGTGGTCTGGACCATGTTTCTTAAACCATGTTTGCCTTTCACAGTGACAGGGGTAGGATAGCGAACATTAGGAACTGCTGCTACCATCGCTGTAAAGGCAGAAAGTGTAGAACAGGGAGAAAAGTGCAGGGGCTATCTGAGCTGCTCCAGTGGTGGAGAGGTCTAAGGAACAAGCAACTCAGCCAGTATGGCTTGGGAGACCTGGGTTCTGTTCCTGGTCTCCCAACTCCTGCAGTTTACTTTTCTCCCCACCCTTAGTGTGTAATTATTTTTTTCCTTCCGAAACAGATATACCCTCCTCAACATTCTAGCCTTTCCCATTTCATCCCCCCCTTGGAGTTAGATATCTTAGTTATGGGGAAGTGGGGAGCTGAGCCCCCTGCAAAAACAGAAAGCTGTGTGCTATTTTATGGTAGTGGTCCATGTATTCAGGGACCGCTACTGTTGCCATTGTTCTTGTCAGTGTTTTAGATGGGCGCTGTTCTGGTGAGTGGCAATTGTACGGTGCTCTTGTGGACCTCGCTGTTGTGATGTGGCCATTTCTAACCTAGGGCCACTTGATACCTGGTCAATGGATCCCCATTACTGTGTATCAAAAGTGGCCTTAGCTCTGGTGGCCTGGTTGCCAAGCAGTCTGTCGACCTGCTTTTACAGGGCACTCCAAATTTTTTGCCTTTGGATATCCTCACAATGACCCATTTTCTCAACTGGCAGGTCTTTGATCTTGTACACAGGGAAGGGGTTCCTCACTGGTAATGGAAGTGTGTTAAGTAATTCAAACAACCAAACCAAGACACCCTGCACTTGCCAAAAAGAGTTTGATCAAGCTCAAACCAGAATAATAAGTTTAAAAAATGCTTTTACTACTTACATATTCAAAAAAGTGCTTTCAGTGCTGGGCATATTGATAAGACAGGTGCAAACTTCCCACTGTGGCCAGAATAAGAAGTTTGCACCTGTTTTGGCAAAATGCCAAGAACTGATGGCACTTTTTTTTAATATGTAAGTAATAAAGCCTTTTTTAAACTTACTATTCTGGTTTGAGCCTTATCTGACTCGGTATTTGGCAACTGTGGAGATTTGTTTTTAGTTTGGCCAGTCTTTGATCTTGCCTGAAAGATCAATGCCCCTGTTTTTGTGGCAGCCATGTCCTCCCAGGTCAACATTCCCCAGATCTTTTTATACCTTGTGTAGTGATCTCCCAATCACTGAAAGCCCCATAGACCATGATGCAAAACACAGCTTTGAACACCCTGGTTTCATAAATGTTCGTGCAAATTGCATCCTACGCTTTGGATATTCTCTCCAACATACCAGCCATTATCAGCTTTCTCCAGTCTGGTTCTTACCCTTTTAATCATAGCCAACTCTGCATCATCCTCTTAACAATAGGTTCCTGTCATGGGTCCTTATGCTGCCTCAACTGACTTACCATTGAAAAAGCCACTAGGTGGGAGGACATCATCGAGTGAGCTATTTACTCTGATGACATTTGCCCTATGAAGCATACAACATGCTACTGTGGCAACAGTCAACTTACTTGCAACCCAGCCATATTCAAAAATGACTTGTAAACCTCCCATGATATTTCATTGCCTTTAAGCTGCCAGACAATCAGGTATTCGGAATAGCAGGTAGACTCGCTCTACCTAATCTCTTACAGTCGGGCAGATGCTTCTTTACTTTGGGCTCTGTCATGGGACCCAGCATCCAAAATCTCTCCAGCTACTGTACAAATGAGACTATCAACAATGACATTCTTTACTCCTTCAGTGTGTTTCATCATAAATAAATAATGTCAGTGAAAACATGCTAACACTAGCTGCCTTGCCACTTTCATCACTGGTTTGCATTTTTCTGACTGCCTATTCAGTATCTTCACTACCGCTTCATTGTCACTCCAAAAATGTGCTATCTTGTTCTGCAGCTTCTTCCGCCACTCCTTGATCATTGCCCAAATGGGAAATGTTTGCATAAATGTGATACTTTTGGTCAGGCTGGCCCTCAGAAAGGAGATCAGCCATCCTGCCACCATTTACTTGCCTTCCAGGTATGACCCCATCCTTTTTGACTCAGAGTCATCAGTGTACAACTGTAGATCGATGTTATACACTGAGCCCTCTTGCCACATAGTTACCCCATTATAAGTCATCAAGAAGGTTGCTCGCATCTTCAAGTCCACATCAATCCCTAGTGAAATGCGAACTCAATTATGTGTCTCCCAGGCTATTTGGATTGCTTGTGCTAACTGCGTTGTGAATGGCCTGCCCTGGGCTATGGCCATACATGCAAAAATGAGGTAATACATCAACTACTGCACTTTCCTCAGGGGCACCCTCCTCCTCTTCACCACCCCAAGGCAGACTTCATAACTGCTCTACCTTACTCATTGGGAAATGGAACTGAATTGCCTCCATACCTAGCTTGGTTCCCAAGAATACCAACCTCCTTACTGAACTTTTCAACTTTTCATTCAATATTAGGATCCCAAAATCAGCACATTGTTCCTTAAAATGATCCTGCATTTGCTTGGTGACCACTTGCCTTCCCTTCCCTTCTCTTCCCTTAATAAATACGAATTTGTTAAGGCAATGCGCCACTGAACAACAGCCAAACCACTCTTGGAATGCCCACTCAAGCCATGAGCTAAAAGCCTCAAATGTGATACATGCCATTGAGCATCCCATTAACAAGGCTTCATCAATGTAATACGTCACTTGAAGGGTAAACCAGCAAATCCCAAGCATCCCTGTGTATCAGGAGAAACCTAAACACTGTCTTTATGTTGCTGTTTGCCAGGAATGACCCATTATTTTCCCTTATCAAGCTCACAGGTTGGTTCAGTGTCACATAGGACACTGATCACTGCTGTGACCCTATATGGCCATTCACTAATTCCCCCTTGAGTAAGTATGATAAATGGTGAACAAGTTGGTATTTCACCAGTTCTTTTTTGGGCACTTATCTAGTGGGATACCATCAGATTGGCAAATGGTTGCTCATTAAATGGACCCTCAATTCTTCCTGTATCATTCTTCATTATTTTCTCAGCCACTACCACCACCTTTTCTCTCACTGACTGAAAACTGTTGGGTTCCCTATGAGTCCTGGCTCCCTCATAATACAGTGTTAACCTTGCTGGAGCACTTCTTTTATCATGGAGGCAGTATGACGCAGTGGTTTAAGGCTCTGAGCTGCAAATCTGGAGAGCTGGGTTTGAATCCCACAGCCCACACTTGCATACTGTGTGATCCTGAGCAAGTCACTTCACTTCCTTGTGCTCCCAGATTGCACCTGTAAACAAGCTTTCAGCTTAGTGTGTCTCATCTGGTTAAATAATTGAAAAAAAAAATGCCTTACCACTGAGCTATCCTTCTGACATCTTTAACATGGGACCAAGTTTAATTGGAATCTTTGCCAGTTGATAATATTCTCTGGCTTCCCAGCGACTACTCCCTCTCCCCATTTTGGTTCTTATCTACCCATACTACCTGGGAAACAAAAAACACTACTCCTTCCTCTATACCTGGGCCCCTCCTCCCAAGGTGCCACAATCATAGCTGAAAGGGTCCTTGACCAAACCTTCACCCGCCTCCTGGCACCAGGACAGTGGGAGATTTTCAGTACATTTAAAGCACGTACATCTAACATGGTACATAGTTGGCCCAGGTGCATTAGGCCTTGCTGAAACCCTAGTAAAACCTAGCCTGCATAGCCTGGGATCCCAGACCATTATCTCCTCTTGTGTCCCTCATCAGTAATGTCATGGTATCCATCCATGTACTAAATGTTTGAGATCCCATTGCATATCTCTTTGGGATGTGAGCCACTGAGAATTTTTCATAATAATGCAGCCACCTCTAAACCACCAATTAAAATATAGGCATTATGGACAAATAATTGCCTCATCTAGCTGCATCAGTATAAGAAAAGCACTAAAATAAGCAAAACCCATAAGTCACAAATTCAGCATCTCCGCTTTATACCTTTATCATTGGGTTGTTACCCTAAGGGCTTCAGGGCCACCACCATCTCAGTTTTTCCTATCATTTCTTTCTCCTGCTCCTTTTTCACTGTTTCTTTATCTACCAGATCAAACATATTTGCATACTACCCTTTCAAATCATTTCATTTATACTTAGGGAAATATGGTCACCCAGCACAATGCCAAGGGCTTTTTTCTTTCCCCGTACCATGCCCTTCTCCCTCATTCCTTCGAGATCCCTGATTCACTTTGATGGCCACAAACCCATACCAGGGCCTCTTTGATTCACTCATTTTTTTATTGCTTAATTTCCCTGCAAATTCTTGCAATACACATTTTAGTTCACCTAGCTTTTCCTCTCCTTCTCCCTCTATGTTTTTTCTCTATTAATCCCTCACACAGTCCTGTGAGGTTAAATCAATTGGAGTTTACCTCCCTTGTTGGCATCATCTGGCCCCTTATTCTTCTCACAGAACTTGGGCTTTTCTTATCTTTTCATTTTTCTTCTTTGTCCAGTTTCTGCTTTTCTCCTTTCTCTTACATTCCCAAGCCCTTCTTCTCCTATTTGTAGAGGTTCTGGATTTCAGCCATCATGACCACCACCTTGTCCAGTATGTCTGTCTCTCTGATGTGTTCATGATCTTTTCCTCTCTTTCCTCTCTGTGGTTACTTTTTGGCACCATTTCACAAGTGGCCATAATGGTTTCTGCCTTTTACAAAGCCCCCACCTTCCCACAGATGCCTGCTGTTTCCTTTAAGCAATGGGAGAGCTTACCAGACTCATTGCCTACCTCTTCACTTGCTGCGTTCTCCCTATCAGTTGTTGACAACCATTTTCTTAGACTCATGGCCTTCTGTGCCTGCACACATGCCCACCACACTCCGGTTAGACAGTGTTCACAAAACCTAATGCACTTCCTGAATTAGGCCACCATGTGGCATTTCAGTTCATACTATGCTGCAAGTTCACATACATATCAGAACTGAAAGTAAACAGGGGCAACTAGCACAAGCCACCCCATTTAAAGTTATTCAGGGCTTTGTGCTGGGTTCCTCACTCACAGCCAGCTGCTGGCCTTCTTTCTCCACCCCCACTATCTCATGCCTGACCTAGTCCTCACTGCCAAACTCCTCTACTCCCCCTTCACCTGGCTTCTGTTTCCTCCCAGGCTGCCTTGCACCTCTCCTTTGTTCTCTGCTGTTCCAGCCCCAGTAAAGAATATCCCTCAAAGCCCAGCTCTTCCTCTCTGTCCTTCCCCCCTTTCACTATACTTTTGTTTCCTCTGAGGGTCCCTCAACCCTCTGCCAACTAGGCTGCCTCCTCGTTGTGGGAGTGGCTGGTCCAGAACAATGCTGGCCCACTGGTTCAGATAGTGACCTCTTTTACAGAACAGGCAATTGCATTTGAAACAGCTGTTGACCACAGTACTGTTTGTCACCAAACGATTTTGTGTGTAAACACTGCAAAACAAGGGTGCATGAATGAAGTCATCATCATTCACAGTCTCTGAGATATGGGAGCATTGGAGGGATCATATGGGGGTTCAAAGTGGACCAGCAAGTGTCACCATGTCTGCAGTGGCATCTGCAGTCATGTTTGAACAAGACAAAAGTTGGGCTTTGTTTTCCATTTATGGACAGATCTTCTGTACCTTTGCTAAGTGATTTTTCCATGCTGGCCCAGTGGGTCAGTCTATATGTACTGTGAAGTAAGAGATGCCTGTTACTGAAAGCACGTAATTTTGTGCAATGTTGGTGAGAGGGTTGTGAGTGAAATGGAACTAGGGGTTAGGTATTGTTTTGTTTCTTACTTGTAGAAAAACAATCCAGATTAACAGGAAAGACCCTTTCTTAATTCAATGACTTTTATAGCTAGCAGCCATTCAGTTCACATTTGCCTTGTGGTTCAAAAATCAATATGGGACCCAACTTGGAGGGGTTGGAGGTTGTTCAAAAAAGATTGCTTGACCCCAATAAGAAGGGCAGGAGGAGGCCGGGAGAAAGGAGGGCACAATGCATGACTAGCTTAAACTAGCAAGGGGGAGAGAGAGTGGCAGAGGACATACAAAATATCACAAAAAGGGGGTGTTTATTGGCATCACTCCACTAATAAACTTGGCAGGATCTAGAAAAGGTAGAGAAAAGGTAGGATTAGGGAGAATGCTGGAGAACTATATGTGACACAATAGGAGTTTTGGCAACAAAATGCCATAACTTCAGGCACTGGTCACATAACCTGATGGCAGTAACAGAGCTGTGAACTATTCTGAACCACAACTGGGACATGACCATGCCAGGATGCACACTATTCAGAAAGAATGGGGAAAAGGGCAGTTGAGGTGGGGTAGCATTGTATGTTAAAGAGGGGGATTGAAGCAACAGAAATAAATAGCCTTGAGGGGTGAATTGAAAACTCTGTGGGTACTGGCAGTAACAAACAAACAAAGGAGAAACAAATCCAGATCAGGGTGATCTACAGATCATCAGGTCAAGAGTAGAGATATTGTGAATTTAAACTTTGCTGATGAAGTTGCCACAAAGCAGATGAAATTTGCCCTCACATAGGTTTATGATATTTCTGTGAATTTCAAGAACTTTGTCTTTGAGAAAACTGTGAAGTTTTTAATGTGAAGTGTCCTTTTTTTGGAGAAGTAGCCCCTTTGATCAATTTGCTAAGAAAACAGCAACTTCACCCATCAAAATGTTGTGAATTCTGTGGAATTCACAAATAATTTGTGAAACAAATGTTGGCCACTTCTCCCATTCCTAGTCAGAAGCAAGAAACAGACAGGGAATTGGTAGAGCTACTTTAGAGGGCAGCCTGTCTTGTGGGAAATTGTGGTAGTCAGGATTTCAAAATGCTGGATATGGACTGGAAAGTTACAATTGTGGCTAGCACTAGAAATCAAATTTTGGTAGATAAATACCAAGAGGTGTTCCTGGAGCAATTAGTTCAGGGCCCAACATGGAACTTGGCCCTGTTGAATCTGGTGTTCCTCAACAATGTGAGGATTTGGAACATAGCTGTCCTGGAATCACTTGGTTCCAATGGTCACAGGACAGTAGCACTGGAGGTCCAGGAGGGGACAGTCAAATGTGCAAAAGCCGTAGGGATACGGGACTTCAAAAAAAAAGTACTTCGTCAAAATGAGGGGAAAATTACACAAAAGCATGCAGGTTATAATGAAGGTAGAGGGCACAGAAGAAGAGTAGGTAGCATTTAAAAAGGAGATGATGGAGGGGTGTGGCCAGCAGCCGAGCGGGCAAGGTGCACATTACTTGAGCTCCATTATTTAGATCACAGAAAAGAGATCTGTTATCTACATAATTGAACATTTTTGGTGTTAACTGTTGCTGGAACATGTGTCCTCATTACTGGAGATAAATCAGACCTCTGCCATTATGGGATGGCCAAAGGGAGCTAGTAAAAATGATCCAGCTACCAGGTCTTCCCGGTCTCCTTAAGAGCCAGGAACATGGAGGGAACCAATACAGAATCCCTACAGAAAGCCATTAGCATGCTGACACAAACTATTCAACAACTTGATTAAAAATTAGATCAGCAAGGTGACAGGCTGGTTTTGGTGGAACAGCGAGTAGAGGCAATGACAGAATCTGTTAATGATCATGGTAGGATGGCTGAGAATGCAATGGCAGCAACAGCAATGGTGGTTAAAGAACAAAATGTGGTTTGAAGTAGAATTGAGAAGCTGGAGAATCTGTCTCGATCAGCCAACGTTCAGCTTCTAGGTATACCAGAGAGGATGGAAGAAGGGGACCATCCCACATTTATTGAACGCTGGGTACTGGAGGCTCTTGGACGTGGTTTTGCAGTCCCAATAATTAAGGTGTACCGGATCACCTTATGCAGGAATCATACTAACATGGAGGGGCTGAGAACTACCTTAATGATGACAACCACATCAGTGCTTTGAGATCAGAGTTTAAGAGCAGCAAAAGAGGCTTTTCCAGTGATGTTTGGAGAGGCAAAGGTACTATTTTTTGCAAACTACTCCTATGCCACTAGACAACAGCACAAAGCTTTTGAGGGGTCACTAAAAAACAGAAAAATATTGGGATTGTTTTTCACTTATCATTCCTTGCTCACTTGTAATTCACTTACCTGGACAAAATGTATTTATTTTCTGATGCTAAAGCAGCAGGGGACTTTGTGGCAAAGCTTCCATCTCCTAACCCAATGGCAGAAACAGCAGAAATTCTTGAGGAAGAAAATGACAGATAGCTAAAATTTTCTACATCTTGGGACTCTAGGTTGTTCTTATTTTCTCACTTTAACCTGATTCCATTTCAGGGGGATTTCTTGCTTGGCTTTCTCAATGGCTTGTGTAACATGCACCCAGAGTTGCTCTCCTGTCAGGTTTTTTGTGTACAGTACTTTAAATTGGAACTTTTGCTATGTGGTGGGAGTAACGGGGTGTAACTGTTAAGATTCCCTGGTTTGGAAGCTAGGTGGGGTAATGAAAATGGGTAACTTCTTCCCAGGTGCCTACTTTTCTCAAATAGTAAATGCATGAATGATGCCTTTGATTAATCTTTTTCCTATTGTATGTGTTTGTGCTGATTTACAGTAGTAGGAGTAGATGGGAAATAGGGCAGGCAGATTGGTGTGAGAGAAATGCTGCATTAGCCTCGTGGTCTTTTAAAATGGTGTCTTGCCATCGTCCTGGTGTTTCCAGTAGTTGGAACTGCTGAGGTGAATGTGATGCTGTCCATACCAGAATACATGAGAAGTGCACTCGTGCTAATCTTGCGTCCCATCCCCTGAGTAAGTCTGATCACTGAACCACTTGTTTATGTCCTAGTTTACTCAGGTGGGCTGTGTTATGCTGCTTAGATTAATAGGTTGCAACCAGAGTTCTTAATTCTCATGTTGCCTTTAACATTGTTTAATGTTCTATTAAAGAGTGTTACGGCTTGGCTCTTTGTCTTGGGTTTATGGGGTTCAAGCATAGTGCTAGACATAAATGTTTCTTAATAATAATTGTGCCTTATGGTAATGTAACTTTTTACAAAGTCTTAGGGCTTGTGTTAGATTACCGATGTTCATGTGAGCACTGGCTGCAGATATGACCAGACTGTGCTGATTATTTTTGGGTCATATAAGTGCTAGCCATCACTGTTGTTAGACTGGAAATAATAGTCATGTTACTCTGTATTAATATTATGTGTCTTGTATCAACCTTGGTGTGGTACCATTTCCCAAACAGCATCTGTGGTATGTATTTGCTATTAAATGCAATAAAAATAACATTTAAAAAAAGGTGATAACTGAAGCAGCAGATTGCTAAATTTTAAAGATATCTAAAGGAAAAAGGGCTAAGGTGCCAATGTGATTCAAAGCTGATGTAAAGACAGCAGTAAGAGCCAAAAAGAAGGAATTTTCTAAGTATAAGGAAAGTCAAAGGGGGAAAGCCAGGGTGAACAATCTGGAAAAAAGCATCAGATGGTGATCAGGATGAAGAAAAGATAAACTGCATTCTGCCGGTACCTCTGGGAGAAGCATAATGTGAAAGGGGGTATATTGAGACTAAAGAGCAATAATGGGTGGGGCAGGGGGACAAGGGGAAGGCTGAGATACTGAACATTATTTTTTTTCTCCATTTAATAAGGAAAAGGATGTGTCAATGACAGAATGAATGGTTAGGAAGGGAGGGATCAAGGACCCTGTGGGAGAGTCCAGATAATGGAGAAAAGGATATTGGAATAGCAAACAGGGTTGAATGTAAATAAATCTAAGGCACCAGATAGCTTACATCTGAGAGTGCTATGAGAGGTACCAGGGTTTGTAGCTCACATTTTCAAATGCTCGCTAATCACAGGGGTGGTCCATAGGGACTGGATGATAGTGGATGTGAATCCCTTGCACAACACCGGGAAATGGAATGAGATAGAGAACTATAGGCCAGTCATCCAGACATCTATAGAGGGGAATATTGTGGAGTCTTTACTGAGGGATCATCAGGTGGACTTTCTTAAAGGGAACAGGCTGCAGGACCCAGACAGCGTGCGCTCACAAGGTGAAGGTCTTGTCAGATAAATTTGGTCAAAATCTTCAACTTGGTAACCACAACAGCAGACAAGGGGAAGGCAGTTGATACAGTATGAACTGGACCAAATAAACCATGCTGGATACAACTGTTGCTGAGTCAGTCAAGCAGTGAGCAGTGAGATTTATGAAACAAACTGTGGGATAGCAGAAAGCATGGCAATTACTGCTCTGCACTTCAAATTACGTGGAGAGAGATCACGTGATGCTGCAGCCTGAGTAGCAGGACCTGGTCGGAGCTCCCGCTATCCTAAGCTTACTTTGTTGAATAAAGCACCTGGAAAAGAAATTAATAATATCTGGAAGGAAGATTTTACTGCTGGTGTGGTGGTGAAAGCAATTAGTGTTGGGAAATGGACACAGAAATGCAATCCGCGATGCCTCAGCACACCCTGCCTGTCTCCCCCGAGAAATCTGGGAAGAGACCCAAGGCCCAGTTGACGGGAAGTGGTAAGACGTCTACTGCTACCACCTCACAAGTGCTTGCACCAGAAGCAACGCCTCTCACACTGGAGCTATTCCGAGCGGAATTGCAGCCTTTAAGAAATGACATGAAAGCAGTTGTGACAGAGATCAAACAATTGTCAGGGGCTCTGGAGGAATTAAATATCAAGGTTTCGGATGCAGAGGCCCGAATAACCTCTTTTGAGAAGATGGCGAGCCGTATCGAGGAAGCCACCATTAATAATCGGCAGCGCATCAAAAAATTAGAGCAGAAAGTCGAAGATTTAGAGGGAAGATCCCGAAGAAATAATGTTGTTATTCTGGGAATACCTGAAAAGGAGGAGGGCCAGAATGCGATTCTGTTTATGCAGAAGTTGTTTGAGAAGATCTCGGGCCCATCTCCCTTTGGAGCCACATACACCCTTGAGAGGGTTCACCGGGCGCTACGCCCTATCCCAGCACCGGGCCAGCAACCCAGACCCCTGTTGGTTAAATTACTAAATTAACAGGAGAGGCAACATTTGCTATCCAAGATGAAAGAATTAGATCAGGTTCTTTGGGAAGGCAAGAGAATTTGAATTACCCAAGACCTACCGGCATCTGTGCGACAACGAAGATCCCTCTTCCACCCAGTTGTGACCAAACTCATCGTGACGGGGATAAAATTCCACATGGGGTACCTGGCCCGCTTTCAAGTAATGGTATTGGGGGCCTGGGTATCCTTCGAAGACGTAGATTCTGCCACGAAAGCTCTACAAAAAGAATTCCCTGATCTTTTCAGGCTGAAATGAGGGGAAGTGAAAGTGGAGGTGAATTGAGGGCATCTCGGAATAGTCTGAGAAGTACCGGAGAATGCAGACTTCCAGGATATTAACAAGCTTCTTTCTCAATATTATGGACTTAATGTTTTATCTCCTTTTTTTGAGAACTGATAGACTTAGTAGTTTTCTCCATGACTGGTTTTGTTTAACCTCTCGGGGGGGGGGGCTGCTTTTGTGAAACTACATGTTATTAGGGGCTAGCTCTCGGCCAGACATAGGCTCATTATCCAGCCCCAGGCAGGGATTTGTGATTATTACAGAGTCCATGTTAAGCGGGGCACGGATTAGTGGTGATATTGAGGGTATAGCTCCCCTGAGAGAAACGATTGTTGATAAAGAGAGCCGCTAGGCGGAGACCACAACGAGGGCTTTCGCTGGTGGCTTCTTAGGGGCCAAGTGTTTATATGTTGGGTCTGATGCCTGGACATGGCCACTTGCTGAAACGTAATGCTCCCCGAGGTGGCATGAGCTTTGTGAGTCTTGGGATGGCGGGAGGGCAATGACTGTGGACTGCAGCAGGACTCACTGCATCATGTAACTATGACAGGAGGGTTGAGGGATGATTGGTGCAGAGGTTTAGTTAACATCTTAGGTGACACATTCCTTGGGTAGTTTGAGGGTGGGAGGGATTGGGTTTTGGCTATCAATGGGAGGGAAGGACGGGGTGGGAAGGGATGTGGGTGTTTGTTCATGTTCTTTTTGGGTAAGGGAGGAGTGGGGGGGACTGGAGGGGCTGTGCGGGGGAGGGGCCTCAGCACAGATCAATAGGGATTATAGTGAAGATATGCTATTAAGGGCTTTACTTAAAACATAGTCTTGTTACAAATCTAGCGAATATGGCTAATACTATAAAGATTGCAACTTGGAATGTTAAGGGTTTAAGGCAGTGGGTCAAACAATACAAAATCCTTAAGCATCTGGAGTTACTATCTATAGATACTGCGGTTATACAGGAGTCATACCTGTTAGACTCGGAGGTTAATTGCATGAGACGCTTACAGATCGGGCATGTTTTTTCCACCAAGGGGACCACTAACAGTGCTGGGGTCCTGACAATGATTAGCAGGAAGGTTCCCTTTGTACTGAAGCAAGTACTCAGGGACCCACAGGGTCGCTTCCTGTTTATTCACTGTTATCTCTATGCTACTGAACTTGTTCTGGGAACTTTGTATGGGCCCAATTTAGATTTCCCTGACTTTTTTGTGAAGTTAGTTGACGTATTGCAACCATACTTAGCACTGCCGATGGTTATAGGAGGAGACATGAATGTTGTTGTGGATTCCTTGATGGACCGTTCCTCTTCCACGGGTAGAGTTCGCTCACCAGCTCAAAGGGCTCTGTCCGAACTCTTGGAGCTGTATGCCCTCTGTGATGTTTGGAGAGTACTACACCCCCTAGAGAGGAAATTTACCTTTTTATCCCCTGTGCACAATATGGCATCTCGTATTGATTACATATTCCTCTCTCTCAAAGACTCCTTCCTGGAGTTGTTGAAGCCCTCATACAGCCAGGCCCCCCTTCAGACCATGCATTGATCATATGTCAATTAGCGCCACCTTCTTTCCCTAAGAAATCTCTCAGGTGGAAGATTAATAACCAAATGATAAAAGAGGATAAAATGGTCCAAACAATTAGTGAGCATATCCGTCACTTCACAGACACTAATTCCGGCTCTGTGGTGAGGCCAGATATGCTCTGTGGAGCCTTCAAAGCATTTATGAGAGGAGCCTTAATCAGCTTAGCTACTTTCAGGAAGAAAGAAAAAAGATAAGAAGCTGAAAGGGTTGTTATGGGAAATTCAGTATAAAGAAGCAAGATCAGACTTACCCCTATCTGAGCTTGAGAAGCAGGAGTTGATCAAATTGAAGGAGGACTACCTAGAATTATTGAGAGACAAAGCAGAATTTGCGATTCTCAAGACCAAAGCGGCATACTCAGATATGGGTGAAAAAGCTGGCAGACTGCTGGCATTGAGGATCAAGCAAATGGAGGTGAATAGGCATATTTTGGCAATACATTCTCCAACAAACAATATGCTAATTACAACAACGGAGGAGATAGTCTTGGAGTTTCAGAGGTACTATGCTAATCTGTATAGTGCTAAAAACTCGGTACCTGATTCCAGCATAGACAGTTATCTGGTCACTTCCGGACTATCCTCTCTGTTGGAATTCCAACGGAACCGATTAATCTCTCCAATAACTGCACAAGAAATTATCAGAGTGGTCAAGGCGTTACCTTCTGACAGGTCACCTGCCCCGGACGGGTTCTCTGCCAACTTTTACAATAAATTTCTAAATCTACTGCTACCTATGTTAATGTCCCTATTTCAGTATATATTATCTGGTGCACAAACAGATTCAGCCTTGTGGGAAGCTTTAATAGTTTTAATTCTGAAGCTTGGGAAGAATCCGGAATTACCAGCAAGCTATCGCCCTATATCTCTAATGAATCAAGACATTAAAATTCTAGCTAAGATATTGGCGGACTGTCTGGTTCCAGTGATTCCTGATTTGATAGGGCCAGAGCAAGTAGGGTTCATGAAGGGACGCTTCTCATTGGACCATCTTAGAACTCTGTCGCACGTCCTCTCTGCAACCAGAGATGCTCCTTACCCGGCGGTTCTAGTTTCACTCTATGCGGGGAAGACGTTCGACAGAGTGAACTGGAATATTTTACTTAGGGCTTTGAATGCTTGCAAGATTCCGAAGCTCTTTCAGAATTGGATCAGAACTCTCTACAGCGCCCCATCTGCTAGAGTAATGGTCAATGGAGTGATTTCCGAAAAGTTCCTACTTTATTCAGGCACCAGGCAGGATTGTCCCCTTTCACTGTTGCTCTTTATTTTATATTTAGAACCCCTTATCTGCCAGATAAAGCACTCTTCCCGGATCCAAGGGATGTTTATCCAGGGGCACGAGGTCAAAATATCAGCATATGCTGATGATCTATTATTGCAGTTGACAGATCCAGATAATTCAATACCGGCGTTGCTGGAGGTGGTCCAGGAGTTTGCTATGCTCTCTAATTACAAGTTGAATGTTGACAAATCATTGGTGTTCCCGCTCAATTACAGAGTGGATAAGTCACTAGTCATTCAATGTGGCATGTTCTGGACTCCAAACTCCTTAAAATATCTGGGGATTCACGTGGTAAGAGAACCGGCCCAGTTCTTAAAGTTGAAATTGGATGAGCTAGTTAAAATCTTAGAGGTAGACCTAAACAGATGGTCTAAGCTACCCATCTCACTTTGGGGATGAGTTAATCTTATCAAGATGAACTTTTTCCCCAGAATTTTTTACCCATTGAATCTGCTCAATATATGGATTCCCATCTCCTGGTTCCGTAAAGTCAACGCAATAATAACAAAGTTTATCTGGGCTGAAAGACAGCCCAGAATTGCATATTATAAAATGGCCGACCCCAAGGATAGAGGAGGTCTCCGCCTCCCATCTTTGATATTTTGCTACTGGGTGAGTCACGTAGTAAAATACTTGAAATGGTTGGAGAACGTGGGCGACACTGATCCAGAAGAGGGTCTCCCGATATGGCTGCGAATAGAGCTAACTGCTATTAAGCAGTGTGGCCTGGTACCATTATTGTTGCTTCATATAAGACCGAGCGACCTCCCCCCACAGTTGAAATTCACCCCATTGGCAACCTCGGTGAAGGTACATGCACAGATATGTTTAAGTATGGAATATAGACAGGTGACTGACTTGGCCCAACCCGTTGGGGGTAACCCCAACATAAAAATTGACAACAAACCAATCAGTCTCAATTGGCTCCCACAATTGGGTAATGTCAGGCTTGCTCACTTAGTGGTGCAAGATGGTTCATGGCTTGCAGTCACTACTATTTTGAGCAGATTTGACATACCCACTAAGTCCATTTTTAAAGTTTACCAGCTAAAGCACTTGTTAGCAAAAGAATTCGGACCGGTCCCACCTCTCTCAGATAGGAAAAGGTTCCAGGACATGTTGCTATCATTAATGGGGCGCCGACATTCGGTATCCGATATTTACAAAAGCTTATATAATTGCAAATATCCCGAAGTATTCATACCGAAGACATATTTGGCAATGTTTTTCCCTAGGCTAAAAATAGACTGGGCAGCTCTTTCGGGAAATGTTCACAAGTATATTACGCAGGATAGACTGCGATTAGCACAATTTCATATCTTGCATAATATATATTATACTCCCCAGAAGCTCTACAGGTTCAGTCTTACAGATTCTGGCTCATGCTCCAGATGTGGGCAGGAGGAAGGGACGCTGTGTCACATATTCTGGTCATGCCTGAAAGCTTCTATTCTTTGGGGTGACATCCAACAGAGGATGGATCCCCTCTTGGGCCTTTCCGATCTTTTCACGCCGGAGGTGTGCCTGTTGGAAGATTATACTTCCATACCAGTCTCATCTAGAAGATATTACATGGCCTTAATCTCATTATCAGTTAAAAAGGTTGTCCTTCGACATTGGAAGGACAGTGAGGACATTCCTTTTTTGGAGTGTCTTAAAGAGATCTTAGCCAATCTTAGAATGGAGAAAATGGTGGCTAGTCTAAACAATAGGTTGGCTAAATATAAACGGATTTGGGAACCCTTTCATGTGCTGCTTTGTATTTAGATTACCTTTCCAAGTAATCAATCAAGTGGGGCTGGGGTACACTTTAGATAATCTGAGCTGTGCTGAGGGAGGGTGGGGTAGGGGGTGGGGGTGGGGTTGGGGAGCAGCCTCTTTAACATCTGTATGAACAATGTATATGTGTATCTCTATAAGTCGTGTATGAAGCTGCTCTCATGTGTAACTGTGAAAACTAATAAACTTTGAATTAAAAAACTAATTATGTGGTTCTTTTGTGAGGGGGGGCATGGTATCACTGGCTTGTCGTTCAATAAATATAACAGGCTTAAATTACAAAATTACAGAAGTTAGACCCCATCAAAGAGATACATCAGTTCAACATGCAGACAAACCAAAAACAAATGTAATCATAGTAAACTACTAAGAAAAAATACCCCTCAAGATGACATTCAAACACCTTAAGGGCATTAACAAGGTGAAAGAGTCTAACATGTTTAAATATAAGAAAAATAGCAGGACAAAAGGACACAGCATGAGATTAGAGGGAGGCTGATTAAGGGAGAATGTGAGGAAATTCTTTTTCACAAAAAGGGTGGTGGATGCATGGAACGGCCTACCTCAGGATGTGGTGGCCATGAATACAGTGCAGGGCTTCAAACAGGCATGGGATAGACATAAGGGAGTAATACAGTTGAGTATGAATAGATAGGCCACTGACAGAGCAAAGGCCAATGGCACATTTATAAGGTAGAAAAAGAAATGGGCAGACTGGATGGGCCTTACGGTCCTTATCTGCTGTCAACTTCTATGTTTCTATGTTTCTATGATAGTGATATAAAACAGATTAAAACACTGATTTGGAAAGGAGGTGATACAAAACACTGACACTATACCAAAACTTAAATAAACTATTTCTTAAATAATGCCAACATACTTTAACTTAGTAATACTTCAAAATAGTACTTTCAAAAGTTAGCCAAGAATTAGTGGTTAGCTTCAGTCCAGCGAATACAGATCTTCAAACTGGGTACATAGAAAAAGGAAATAGTAAATCCAAAACAAAATTAGACAAAGAAAGCACCATACTAGAAGTAAGAGACTTTCTTACTTACAAAAGAAAGCATCCACAGGCACAATGAGTTAAATTAAATAGCAGAAGAAACTAAACTTTTGAAGTGCAATAAGGTTTTCTGTTTTAGAAAAGAGATACTATCCCAATCATCAAGTCCCACAGGGCTAAAGCTCCTAACGTACTGACCAAACATCTTTCTCTCTCTCTCGAAACAAAATCTTATACCCCCCTCCTTCTCTGTCTCAAGGAGATGTGATCAATGCCCATGAAATGCAAGGTCTTTGGGTCACCATTATGGTGTGTGGCACAGTGAAGTTCCACTGGCATGTCACCTCACTTACTGGTGAAAGACATGTTCCTGTATCCGTTGTCTTATTATTCTAATCATTCTGTCAATATACAAGGTTGGACAAGAACACCAAATGGCGTAAATGACAAATTCTGTTTGACATGTGATAAGATGTCTGATCTCATAGACAAGGCAATTAGTGGGACCCATAAACACATGTCCTTGTTTTGCAGATATACTATCATTGCAAGTCCCATATCGATGACAACCAAGGGAGTGAGGAGCAAAACCATGAGGTGCTAAAGGATAAGGGTTCATTCTGTTCTCAGAGTGGCTCCTGAGTAAGCTGTCTTTGAGGCTTGGATTTTTTCTATAGACCATCCGTGGGCAAATGACCACTCATTGGTCAAGATCCTGCTCTGCAGCTAATCCCCCTTCAATGTTTTTTTAGGATACCTGCCACTAAAGGGGCTCTAGCAGTGTAGTTCAATACAGAATTAACATGGCTATTGTCACTGAACCTTCCCTTCAGTATTGGGGTCACTAGATTTGCTCTTTTCCTGTTTGTGGCTCTGAGATGAGCCTCCTCGAGAAGTTCAAGATCATACCTCTGTCTAGTACCTCCTCCTGAGATCATTAGCATGCTTTTTATAGTTGTACTTTTCTGAGCAGTTTCTGTGAACTTACAGAAAATGACTGTATAATATTTCCTTAATAGGATGACGGGGTAAATTTTCAACCAAAAGTAGGGTGTTCCCTGAAGTTGGTTTTCTAACATTTTCACTTTGTACAATAGCATTAGACACACTTCTCAAGGTAAAGTAAAAAAAATGCATAGAACTGTGATCCCAGGTGTGTGGAAAATGTAAGATCCAATCGTTGTTCATAGTATGTTCTTCAAATTTGGTAACATTGTGTTCTGTACCCTGCCAGACAACCACAGTGTCATCAAAGTATTGTCCCCAATAGATGCTTGTTGAGCAAAAGAGATTTTAGATGGAGTTGTAGATGGACATCTCATCCCATGAACCTAAAAATGATTGATGTAGGATGGCACAATCGATGACCACATCACCGTACTGCACACCTGAAGATAGAATTGATTATTAATACAAAATAATTCATATTCAGAATTGATTACAGAGCAGTAAGTACAAAATCAGGATCAAGAACAGCAGTCATTTTCAGTTTATCCACAAAGTATATGACAGTGTTAAGCTCCAAAAGATGTTGGATACTATGTAAGGAGAGCGCCCATCATTTAGGAGCCACAAGTAACCAGTATCACATATGAATAAACTAAAGGCCTCCAGCACTGCCATGATGTCCTGTAGATATGATGGTAGGGTAGCCATCATATCCTGCAGAAAATTGTCCATAAAAGTAACATAGAACATAGAAGCATAGACTTAGATGCCAGATAAAGACTGCTTGGCCCAACCAGTCTGCCCATTTCCCCTACCTATTGGATAAGCTGCAGATCCTAGTAAACCAACAGCCTACTTTGTCCTTCCACCCCCCCCCACTAGAACTGCCTTATGTCTGTTCCATGCATTCTTGAATTCCCCTACTGTTTTTTACCTCATGACCTCCTCAGGAAGTCCATTCCATGCGTCCACCACCCTCTCCATGAAAAAATACTTATTCACGTTGCCCCTGAGCCATCCCCCCATCTTAAAATTGTGCCCCCTTGTTCTTGCATATCTCTTTTTCTGAAAGATGCTACCCATTTGGACTTTGTTGATTCCCTTGAGGTACTTGAAAGTTTCTATTATGTCTCCCACTCCTTTTGTCAAGGGTATACATATTAAGCTCCTTTACTCCCTCTTCCTATGGCTTCTGGTGCAGATCCTACATCATTTTAGTTGCCCCCCTCTGGACTGCCTCCATCCTGTCTATCTCCTTGCAGACATGGGGTCTCCAGAACTGCACGCAGTACTCCAGATGGGGTCTCACCAACTGTCTGTACAGAGGGATAACAACTTCCTGTTTTCTACTGGTGATGCCTCTCCCTATGCATTCCAGTATTCCCCCAGCTCTCTTATTGCCTTCTCACATTGCTCACCTACCTTTAGATTGTCTGATATGACAACCCCAGGTCCCTTTCCAGTTTTGTTGTTAGTACCCCCTATCTGTACTCTTCCCCTGGGTTTTTGTTTCCCAGGTGCATTACTTTGCACTTATTTGCATTGAATCTAAGCAGCCATACTTCTGACCATTCCTCCAACCTTGCCAAGTCCCTTCCCATCCTTTCCACCACACCCTTGTGTATCAACCCTGATGCAAATCTTTGTGTTGTCTGCAAAGAGGCATATTTTTCCTTCCAGTTCCTCCACAATGTCACCTATAAAGACATTAAAGAGGACAACTCCCAGTACTGAACCCCGTGGTACCCCACTAGTAAACCCCCTTTATTTGGAGTGGACTTTGTTTACTATTACCCTCCATGTCTTGTTGTCCAGCCAGTTTTTTTACCCAGGATACCACCCTGGGACTCATTCCAAGGCTAGCGTGTTTATTAATCTTTTGTGTGGGACTGTGTCATATGCTTTGCTAATGTCTAGGTAGGTCATGTCTACAGCCCCTCCCTGGTCTACTACTTTGGTCACCTAGTCAAAGAAATCTATCAGATTCATCTTATGTGACCTTCCTGCTGTGAACCCATGCTGCCTTGGGTCCCATGCCTCTCTGGCCTCTAAGTACTCAACAATTCTTTCTTTCAGAATTGATTTCATAATTTTCCTTACCACTGAGGTCAAACTAACAGGTCTGTAGTTTCCTGCCTCTGTCTTGTTCTCACTTTTATGAAGGGGAATCACATTTGCCAGCCTCCAGTCCTCAGATACCACACCATCCTCCCATAATTTGTTAAAAAGGGTAGTCAGTGGCGTCAGTAGTTCTCCCCTAAGTTCTTTTATAATTCTGGAGTGAATCCCATTAGGCCCCATTTCTTTGTCCACCTTCAGTTGTAGGAGATTCTTTCAGGATAATTTCTTTTGTGAGTGGACTGGTATCGACCCCCTTATCCAGAGTGCTTCTATTGTCTGGTTTAGGTACCACTCCCTCCTCATCTTTTGTGAATACTGAGCAGAAGTATTCATTCAGTATCCCTGCTTTTTTACTGTCACCCTCTGCCCATCCCCCTCCCCTATATTAAGCCTCACTATCCCTTCCCTGATCTTTCTTCACTCCTAATGTACCTATAAATGGTTTTATCCCCCTTCTTAACTTAGTTGGCTATCTTTTCATCAGTTTGGGCCTTTGCTATTCTGATTGTCTTCCCTGCTTCCTTCTGCATTAACTGGTAGAGTTCTCTGTCCTGCTTCTTCTGTGTTTCCTTATACTTCATGAATGCTATCTTTTTCTCCCTAACCTTCCCTGCCACCTCTTTTGAGAACTATAGTTTTTTTCCCTTCATTTTATTTTGTTTATTTGCTTTACACAGAGGCTTGTTGCCTCTATGATGGCAGTTTTGATTTGTCCCCATTGTTCCTCATCCCTTCTCTGCCCATTTGCTAGTGCTTTTCTGAGGCACTCTCCCATGTTGCCAAAGTCAGCCCTTTTAAAGTGCAATACTCTTGCTTTTGTATGGCTTGACTCTATGACTGTGTTTATCGTGAACCACACTGTTTGGTGGTCGCTAGTTCCCAGATGGCTACCCATTTCTAAATCTGAGATCCTCTCTCCATCCCCATTTGAGAGTACCAGGTATAAGATTGCTTCCTCCTGAGTGGGTTCCAACACTAGCTTTCTGAGGCATGCCCCCTGTAGGGCATTGAGAATGACCCTGCTCTTGGATGTGGCTGCAACAAAGGTACTTCAGTGAACATCTGGCATATTCAGGTCCCCCATCAATAATATCTCCCCTTTTTCTGCCATTCTAAGGATGCCTTCTATCATTTCCTTGTCCATGTCCTCCTCCTGAGATGGGGGACTGAATACAACCCCTGTACAGATTGCGGTGACATTTCCTGTCTCCAGGGTGATCCGCAGTGCCTCCTCGACTCCCTGTTTACCCTTTAGTTCCAATGCTTTCATCCTTTCCCTTACATAGAGAGCTACTCCTCCTCCTCTTTTACCCTCCCTGTCCCTCCTATAGATTGTAAACCCTGGTAAGTTTACAGCCCATTCATTGTTCTCTGCGTACCTTGTTTACTTGACTGCTATGCTATCCAGGCATCCCACTTCCATCATGGCCACTAGTACAGAGAGCATGTTACTCAGACTATGGGCATTGGTACTCATCACCTTCCATTTGTTGATGGCCTTAACCCTTTTAGCCCCATCCCTGTCCTTACTTCCTTTGCCTTTACCCCAGTCCTGCTCCCTATAGACTTCTCTACCTCGGTAGAAGTAGAAAGGTTTTCAAAAAGAGATCCAATTAAGAATACAATGGATGACCAGGGGGTTGCTGGAGGTTTTTGTGGACTTTCTGAAGGGCATAGAAAGTGGGAAACTGTAATTCAGACTTAGTGATATGGCCTAAAGTGAATGACCTTTTACAGAAGTAATGTAATATGGTTTGAAAGACTAATACAAGATTGTCTTTCAAATTTTTGAAATGGTGTGCTTTATTTAACTGTGAGAGTGATCACAACAATCATTTCTTCCTTGTCCAAGGGTTTGCTGGTAATGTCTATGTTTCCTTTTAGCTCCTGGAGTGCTTCATATTCCAGTTTGATCAGATTTTGCTGATGGTGTATAGTGGTTCTGGATAGAAAAACATCCACATCTCTGTTCACCAGGTTCTTGAAGGTGACTACACCCGGCAAATAATATTTCACAGAATAGAATGTTGACTTTGACTAAAAGAGAACTATAAGCCAGTCAGCCTGACATCTGTAGAGGGGAAAATTGTGGAATCTTTATCGCGAGATGATCTGGTAAACTTCCTTGAAGAAAACGGGCTGCAGCACCCAGACAGCATGGATTCATAAGGGAAAGATCTAATCAAATGAATCTGGTTGAAATTTTCAACTGGGAAACTACAGCAGCAGACACAGGGCAGGCAGTTGATACAGTATACCTGAACATCAGCAAGGCCTTTGACATGTTTCAGATGTGTCTGCATCCTTTTTCAAAGGCCTTTCAGCTTTTGACAAAGGATGCAGACACATCCAAAATGTGTCAGGTGTTTTATGCTTCTGAAAATGTATTAAAATAAAATAAGTTATTTCTTTGGAGACTTGTGACCTTGATAGTTTTTTGGAGGTTGGTGAGTGCTTGACCTTTTGTTGTTTGAATTACCTGCATGACATAAATAGGTTGGATGTCAAGGAACTGTTCTTTTTGAGCTCAAATACAGGGAACAAAGGGAATTCACAAACACTGGCTGGAAGAGATTCAAAGAGGACATCCATAAGCAATTCTTTATGGAAAGGTTGGTGGACCAGTGGAATAAGCTGTCAGAGGAAGTGATAAAGGTCATATCAATCAACAGCTTTAAGCAGGGATGGGACAGACATGTGGGTTTAGTTAACAAATGGTTGGTGGCAATAACAAAGAGGGGGATTGCTGCAAGTCAGAATTGTTGGGAAGGGTGGGCATACAGGATGGGCCCAGGGCCTTTTTCTACCATTAACATCTAAGTATCTATGCATCTCTTTACAATGGAATTTTTCTTCTTCAGGAAACTCTCCAGTTTGCCTGCAGTTTTTAATCATTACTAGCATAACCAATGTTCTTTGGCATCATTCATGAATTTCAGGATCTGACCCTTGAACCTCCTATGCAGCTGCTTATAGCATAACATAGCAATATGACACTCCCCACATGATTCTTCTGTCAACTGTTTCATTTATACTTTCCTTCAGCTGGGTGTTCTGGAGCACTGGGTAGTTAAACTACTTGCCTACAGTCGCACATCAAATATTTGTTACTACAACAGTCACAAACCACAGCACTCACTACATGCCAAAACTAAGCAAAATGCTACTCAGCACAAAGAGATAATGTGTCTGAATCCTTTACTAGGTAAAACTCAACATGACAATATAACAAGCACAGGAACAAACCTCAACGTTTCGTAGTTGCACGCTTTTTCAAGAGACAACTGTGGTCCCTAACAGAAATCTCCTTATATAGTGAAAGTCTTAAATTGATATGCACACAGATCAGACCACATGCAATGAATTTGTCAGTGCTCCCACATATAAAACTAATAGACACACACACTGGTATTAAACTCACATACAAATACATATAATGTATAAGCATTACAATCAGTAAGCCTGGTTACTAGCTATGTACAGATAAACTGCTCTTCAACATACTGTAGATCCTTCTGCCAAGTGTGAGGTGGAAAAGATGTTAAAGTGGAACTCTTAGCTCCCTGGAACAAGAGTAGTATGACCTATAGGTCCCGATTTACAAAACCGAAAAAAGCATGCCATTTTTAAGCCACATACTTGTTAGAAACATTTATTTTTATCTGGTTGATCTTATAACCTCTCACTGGCCATTACCAACAACTACTGTATCCAGACTCATCTGCAGCTAATACTCTGATTGTGCACAGGACAGACTAAATTAGAGGTGACACTTACAGGTATATGTCTTTATGTATATAGTAACTTTAAAACACTTATTCAGTGCATTATTATGCATATACAGTTGAAGCCTGTTAAAGAGGATGCCTCTGTGGATGGGTCTTCATCCCCTTTAAGCTGGTATCTCTAATAACAGAAGATCCCAAAACACAATGTACAGAGACAAACAGAATAAACAAAAATCAGGAACGGAGACATACATTAACATTAAAACAGTACGTACAGATTTCAGCTATTTTGTGATTTTGTGCTGTTTGTCTCAAGTTAGGTAATGATGCTTTATTTCATTGAGAAAAAAATGTTAAAATATATTTAAAAACAGTACAGAGTTTAGCAACCTTGGACACTGATGCACCAAGCTCCTGCAGTGCTTCAATAACCTTCACTTTGTCTGCCAAGGGAAGATCCACTCATTTAGACTCCATCAGGACAGATAAATGTGCATAGGTAACAGCAAGAGACACAGCCTATGTTCAGTAGCAGTTTGTGACTCTTTATGCAGTATGTACTGCTTAAATTTGATTAGCTGAACTTGATTAGGTGTGAAATGTCAAGTGTCTTAGCAGGTGATAATGACAGATAATGAGAGGATAGCAGAGGAAACAGCTCCAAAAGTACCCCCATTAAAGGGATTCCTGCATCCCCTTTAATGGTGTGATGCTTTCATTCAGTTGCATAGCTACTTAATCAGTGCCTGGGGGAGCGTCCCCTTAAAGTGAATGTTCCCATTAAGTGCATTCCCATTAACCAACCAAGAGAAGCACTTTCCTTGGCTGACCAGTACGGGTAATGCAAGTGTGATTATTATGAAGTGTTTCAAAGTAGATATATGGATAATGGAGTTTGCCACTTTAAGGGGCAGACTAGGTTGTCCTGGGGCACCCCTTCCCTTTCCATCAAGATGGTGTGCTCAGAAGGGGAGGGGGGAAGGAAGGGGAAGGGCCAGGGGATAGAACAATGGCCAAGCAACAGTAAGGGGAAGGGCAAGGGGAGGTATATAAGACACAGCACAGAGGTGGTTCAGTCACTTTTGCTGGAGTTTTGATCACATGAAACTACAGCACATCAGACTGTCATATCATTTGGAAGGTTTGTGCACTAGCATACAGCAGGTAAGAAAAATAGCAGCTATGTTGGGGCAAAAAAAAAAAAGAAATGTATTTGTTTGTCATTTAATGAAACTTGGAGGGAGATGGTTTATGCTGAAAAGTTGTGAAAGTGGTTTTTGACAAGGGTAGGTGGTTCAGAAATGCTGAGCATTTAAAGTTTGTGATGCTTCCCTGTGGGGCTTTAGCACAAAGGGGCAGAAGTATAAGAGGTGATTAGTTTTTTTCAAGAGAGGGAGCCATTTCCAGGGCATTATTGGATACAGCAGAATGAGCATGAGGGCTGAAGGATTTAAGCACACTGAGCTTCAAGGGGTGAGGGTGAGCCTGCCTGGCAATGAGCCTGTTTGGGTGGAAGAATTGTCTGAGTTTTAAAATAAGCCAGTGGTAGGTTGAAATGGAAAAGACCTCAGAGCATGCTATGCTGAGTATTGAGGAGGAGTTTTTCTGCAAGCTAGTCGAAATCTGAGCCTAATTTTCTCTTTTAAATGCAAATTGTTAAGCAACTGGCTGGACTAGGCCTCCACTGGCCTTTAACAGTATTGGAGTGAGTGGAAGTTGATTTTAGTGGTTGGAACAAGCTTTGAAGCTTTGCTGAAGTATGGTATACCTTGTCTTTAAAATCATTGTCTGTGTTTTGGCAGTTTTGGAACAAGCTTTGAAGCTTTATTTGCGTATGGGATACCTTGGCTTTAAATCATTGTGGAGGTTTTTCAGCAGTTTTACACCGCGCATTTGCGAAGGAAAGGAGCAAACCACGCCCCCACCCTGGGTGGCGGACACAGAAGCATCACTTGCTCCTTTGCCTACGGGCATGTGTGCTTGCGATTTCCCCGAGAGGTCCAAAGGGGCCAAGTCCAAAGAAAAAAAAACTCTCCTTTCATGTTTTGCTATTAGATGAGGAGCAGTGCTCATCGGACTGTTTCAGAGGACAGCACAAGCCCGCCTCAGCACGTGTTCTGAAGTGAACCCCCTCCCCCCCCAGTCCATATACATCCTGTGACTCCATGTGGAGATTACCTGGCCACGTGGCATACCTCCCCTTTCTGTGGGGCTTACTTGCACCCACCGAGGATACTGCATTGAGCCAGCATCAGTCTCACCACCATGCATGGTGATGTGGGAGGATCCATGTGGCCTGCAAGTCACTCCCTACACGAGGGCAGGCTGAATGAGTTACGGGGCAATGGCTGGGTTTTTTGGGGGGAGTGAAATGCAGAAAGGGGGTGTTCCCTGAATTTTAGCCCTGTTTGGCACTAGAGTGAGAGCTCTACATTATGGTGGTGGGAAGGAGATGACCCGCGGATACGCGAGGCATGGAGATGCAGCAGGCTGGGGGACAAGGAGGAAGTGCCTGGCCACATGGTGTGACATCACACATCAGGAAGTTTATGCGCACCTCCAAATTTTGTATATGCCGGGAGGATATGTCCAGGCCTGGAAGGCCACAGTAGGTGGCACATGAAGTTTTAGAGGCCATGAATATAGGCCTGGGGGCACACGAAGGGAGGTTTTGGCATTACTTGCCATGGATGGGGAGATATAACCAGGGCATAATGTCAGGCCACTGGTATTAAAGGGGGGGATAAACAATTCAAGTGCCAGGAGCACAGTTTAGTGCAAAGAGGCACGTTTTCGACTATTAGTTGGGGGGTTTTGGGATGCAGGCCTGGCCCCAGTGAGAGACTATTATGGGCAGAACTGTTAATAATGGAATTTTCTTGTCCTTTTCTTCAGTTATATCTCACAGGAGCAAGAAGGAAGGAACATGGCACCAAGGAAGAGCAGGCTTTCGAAAGAGGACGCCTACAGGGTAATAGTGGAACTGATGGAGAAAGCTAATAGAATGTGGGAGCTGGTGGAAGAAGAGGAGCCTGGGAGATCCGGGGAGAAAAGGAAAGGGGGGAAGGGAAAAGGGGGCCGAGGGAAATGGGTAGCTGAGCCATGCAGCCCAACCAGGGTACAGACACTGACAATGGGTGGTGCCTACCAGGGCTGCTAGTCCAGTACCTCTGCAGCCTGTTGACCCGGTACCGTCAGTACCTCCCCTGAACCAGGTTGGGGTTCCAATAGTGGAGCCCAGACCGGATCCCCAGTGCACAGTGGTTCCTCCCCAGCTGCATTTAGGGCAACCACCAATTCAACCAATGGGGTCCATGCTTGAAAACCAGGAGAACAACAGGCAGGAAGGAATGGATAAGGCCACAGGTAACTCACCCGACTCCGTGCGTGACAACATTAAAGAGTATATAAGCCAAATTGTGTCGGCACTTGGGACAGGGGGTTTGGGGCAAATGGAGTCAGCACTGGCTGAGATCAAGGTAGGAAAAGAGCTGCTGAAAGGAAAAGAAGGGAGAGTAGAAAAAGACGGAAGAGGAACAAGAGAGATAGGAGTTCCAGGGATGAGAGTGGGGGAACATGTCCCGTTGACCACAACAGAAAAAATATGAAAGGGAGAATATGTGGATATTTTCACTTTAGTAAGCCAGGAAGCAGCAGTGAAATAAGAAGAAACAGAGAATATAGGTAAGAGTGAAATGGCAGCAGCGGTAGTTTTGTTAGGAAGAAAGGAGGAGAACAAATTCACTAAAGGGAAGACTTGGGAAGGGTGGTTTGTAGGTTTTGCCACATTCTCAGCAATAGTATTGAAGAAGAGGCCTGAGTTGGGCATCCCACTCATTACATATTCATTGATAATCAGGAAAGAGAAAACAAAGGGGGGAGTAGGGTGGATATACTACGACAAATTCTTTCGACAGAGAATGGCGATGTATGGGGATGTGAGATGGGACATAAAACAACTAGACCTGTGGACAGACTATGTGACTGATCAGTCCATGCTGGAGGAAGAGCTTGGGAAAAAAGGTGCTGTGCCACAGAGATGTTGCTGGGCCTACAATAGGGCCTTTTGCTCCTGGCCACAATGTCATTTCCGGCATGCATGTTTGAAATGTGGGGGATCACATCCAGCAAGCAGATGCAGGATGACATGGGGCCAGGGAGCCCAAGGACATGGGAGGCAAGGGTCAGGTCAACAGCTTTTTTGGGAAGGGCAAGGATATATAGACATATTCCACTTTGGAAGAAGCAGTCCGGATCATCTGGGCAACTGTGGATGCATGGATGGCAAAGACGGACATAGAGTCTGCTTTCAGATTACTTCCAGTTAGGAGAGAGGACTGGGACCTGTTGGGTTTTAAAATTGGTGGACAGTACTATTTTGACAAAGTCATGCCCATGGGTTGTTCTATAGCATGTGCGACATTCGAAGCATACAGCACATGTTTGCAGTGGATATATCAGGAAGAAGCTGGTTATAAAGCAGTGATTCACTCTTTGGATGATTTCCTTTTTATAGGCAGTGGGAGAAGAGAGACAGAGAAAATGTTAGCCAGCTTCCAAGAGCTGTGTAAAGAACTAGGGGTTCCATTGGAACCTGAAAAAATAGAAGGGCCCATTAAGGTTTTAGAATTTCTGGGTATTGAGATAGATGTTCCGGGGGAAATATTTCAGCTGCCAGACAAAAAAGTGGAAAAACTGAAGGAACTGATTCAGATACATACCAGTAGAAGAAGAGTACATCTAAAACAGGTACAACAAGTATTGGGACATCTGAACTTCGTATACAGGGCTATCGGGCCAGGGAGAGCTTTCACCAAAAGGTTAGCAAGGGTTACAGCCAGAGTGAACAGACCACACCATTGGGTAGACATGACAAAGGGAGTGAAGGAGGATTTTAAAGTATGGGAGGAATTCCTCAGGGACAATAATGGCTGCTCCTTCTGGCAGGAGGAATGGATGTATAACACAGACCTCGATCTTTACACAGAAGCAGCTGGGGGCCTAGGCATGGGGGGGCTATCTGAGTGGCAAATGGTTCACAGAACCGTGGCCAACAGACTGGGTGAGGGACGGTGAGGTAAAAGATATAACATTGCTAGAAATCATGCCCATCTGGGCATGCATCCTGGTGTGGGGGGAAGAATTACGGGACCAGAAAGTGACATTTTGGTGTGACAATAGAGGAGTGGTAGAGGTCCTAAACAGCAGGGGAGCCAGGTCCGACACGGTCATGCAAGTTTTGCATCTTCTGGTACTAAGGGCATTGGAGGTGAACATGTCATTCAAAGCGAAACACATAGAAGGGGTAAACAATACCCTGGCTGACAGCCTTTCCCGTCTGCAGCTTCATCATTTCCAGAGGCTGGCACCAACAGCGGAGGAGCAAAAAATGCCCATACCAACGAACATATGGGATGTTGGCAAGAAGGAGCAGAACTGTTGTTCCACAGCTCATGGGCACCACAGACTCTGAGTGCCTACAATGGGGCCTGGCAAGTGTTTCAAACATTCAGGGCAACACACCATATGGAGGTAAGTAGGCCACTCACAGAAGAGCAATTGGGGAAGTTCACCATCGAGCAATGGCAAAAAGGCACAGCCCACACCACTATGGGGGTCTACTTGGCAGGGATTAGTGTCTTTTGCAGTCTAAAAGTATGGAAGGACCCGACAAAATCAATGTGCATTAGAAGAATGATGCAGGGATGGGAGAGGTTAAAACAAGGGACGGTGGATAATAGAAGACCAATAAAGGAACAGTGGCTGGTGAAATTAAATGGTGTGTTACCTGCAATATGTAGATCAAAGGCCGAGGCCCAGCTATTTCACATGATTTATGTTGTAATGTTTGCAGGGGCCATGAGAGTGAGCGAGGTGGTAGGCCATGGCAGGCAAGACAAGGAAGGGGATTACAATGGGAAGATATAAGATGGGGGTTGAAGGAGATACAGATCAAGATTAAGAGGTCAAAGACAGATCAAAGGGGACAGGGTTGCATGGTAACACTAAAGAAGCATGCAGAGAGCGCAGTGTGCCCAGTGCAGGCTTTGTGGGCTTTTGCCACAGAGTGTGAGAATAGGACAGGGAGATTATTTCTGCATGGTGATGGAAGTAAAGTCACAAGTTACCAAGTCACAGCATTACTCAAGAAAGGTATGCAATTCCTGGGGGAGGATCTGATTAACTATACCTCCCACTCCCTATGGATAGGGGCTGCCTCACAGTGGGCAGCAAGAGGGGAGACTGTGAATAGTATTTTGGAAAAGGGGCACTGGCAGTCTGCCAGTTATAAGAGATACATTCAAACACTGCAGTGTGGAGACTAACATATCACCTATGTTTTGTTACAGATATGGAGCCACATGGGGGGGCAGGGAGAGGTGATATCATGGTAAGAAACTAAGACCATATATAAAGATATGTATTCTGTTTAAACCCTATAGGAAGAGGGAGTAGCACAGAAGTCTGGATCTGCAGCCACTCTTATATTTATTGGGCAGAAAAGAGAGCTGAGAAAAAGGCTGGGGGAAAGCAGCTCTACCAAGAGGTGAAACAATGCAGATTGGTTGGGGCGCCATCCAGGGGATGAGATGGGCACAACTACTCCCCGCCTTGAAAGAGCTGAAGGAGCAGCGACCCATTCCAGACTTAATTATTATACATTTAGGGGGTAACAATCTTGGGGGCAAATCATAGGTGGACACATACATGCAGATAAAAAGGGACCTAGAGACAATACAATGGTGGTGGCCTAAGGTAAGCCTTGCCTGGTCAGATATGATACCAAGGAGGGTTTGGAGACAGGAGCACAGCCATAGAGCTGTGGAAAGGGCCAGGAGAAATATGAACAGAAGGGTAGGGACATTGGTAAGTAAAATGGGAGGACAAGTAATACTGCGGGGTATGGAAGAGTGGGTAGAAGATTTCTACAGGTCAGATGGCATGCACCTGTCAGATCTAGCCATAGACATGTTTAATACAGAAATGATGGGTTTTATAGAAGCATGGAGGAGGCATGCAAAGAAAGGAAGATAAAAAAAAAAGAAGGGGGGAGAAGAGAAGGACTGGGAGGAGAATTCCTGAGGTGAGGAGAGCAGCACCCTAAGGGAGGAAAGCCAGTGATCAACTAACTGGAGACTGGCTAGTGAAAAAGGGGGGAAGGAGGAGGGGGGAAAGAAAAGGAATAGATGGAAAGAGGAAGAAGCTGAAGGGGAAAAGAGGTCTCGGTTTTCACCATTACCTAACAGAAAAGGAGAAGAAGGCACCCAGCTTTTCACCTGGGGAGAGAAAAAAGAAGAAGAAAGAGGGATGATCAGAGATTGATATATGGATGAAAATAAATGAAATTGTGAGAAATACAAGAGTAAAAGATGTTGAAATGGACCATGGAATTATGATATATAAATAAATTAATTGCCGATCTGAGCACAACAACAAACAATGGTCTCTGTCTTTTTGTGAGGGAAAAGGGGGGAATCCGGGACAATGGAGTTTGCCCCTTTAAAAGGCAGACCAGGTTGTCCTGGTGCACCCCTTCCCTTTCCATCAAGATGGTGTCTCAGAAGGGGAGGGAAGGAAGGTGGGGCCAGGGGATGGAACAATGGCCAAGCAACCGTGAGGGATGGGGCAAGGGAGGTATATAGGGACAGCACAGAGGTGGTTCAGCCACTTTTGCTGGAGTTTTGATCCTCCCACCCACCCTGCAGTATAGAGCAAGAGGCAAGACAGTCGAAAAGGGACTGTAAGGGTGGTCTGTCAAAGGTGGAGGACAGATTGTCTGGTAGGATGGTGATTGGACTACCAAAGGTGGATGGCAGAAAAGAATATGGTTATTGGACTGCCAAAGGTGGATGGCAGGAAAAAGGGGAAAAAGGGGGGAAAGAAAAAAGAATAAGATGGAAAGAGGAAGAAGCTGAAGGAGAAAAGCAGTCTCGGTTTTCACTGTTACCTAACAGAAAAGGAGAAGAAGGCACCCAGGTTTTCACCTGGGGAGAGGAAAAAGAAGAAGAAAGAGGGATGATCAGAGGTTGATATATGGATGAAAATAAATGAAATTGTGAGAAATACAAGAGTAAAAGATGATGAAATGGACCATGGAATTATGATATATAAGTAAATTAATTGCCGATCTGAGCACAACAACAAACAATGGTCTCTGTCTTTTTGTGAGGAAAAAGGGGGGAATCCGGGACAAAGGTATATACAGTAGCTGTGGGTATCACCTCATGGCTTAGCCCATTGTGTGCATCATCAGAAGGCTGGCTGCAGGGGATTCTGGGTATAGTAGTTGTTGGAAATGGCCAGCAGGGGGTTGCAGGATCAATCCGATAGTAATAAACATTTCTAACAAGTAAGTAGCTTAAACTTTTACTCTTTTTGTGGTGTTCTAAATCATTCTAAGTCAGAATTGGTAGGTCCCATCCATTGCTTTTGTCCTAAAGAGCTGAGTTTTACCCTTTAGGACATGTACAGTACAAGCAGATCATGAGTGTCATAGAAACATAAAATGCATAGAAAATGATTGCAGAAAATACCATTGGCCCATTCAGTATACCCTTAACACCCTATCATAATCCAAGACCATTTGTCTATACAGGGTTATAACCCACACTATCCACCCCATGCTCCCCATTTTATTGCTACCAGCCTGAGCAACTACTAAACCCTTCATTCTATACACAACAACATAAACAAAGACAGTAGAAAAAGACCACTGGTTTCAAAATAAGTGTATACTTGGGTGTTGGGGTGAGGTTGGGAGCCTAGATGGTTGGAGGATAGGGAATGTCAGTTGTTTACTGGATTGTGCTTCATGGAACTGGGAGGGAATAGATATGCTATGAGTAAGATTGTCAAAATGGGTTAACTTGTTTTACTTACAAACCATTAAAAGCAACTACTCAGAATGTCGCAGGGCTCGAATGAGGTGGGGCATGAGTTGGGTTCTATGGAGATTGGGAGAAGGTGAAGCATTAACTGTTATGGTTGGGTCATCAGTGCTGCATCTCACGTGATTTGCACAGGGCACAGTTTACTGTGCCATGTGATCACTGTAAAAGATGCTTCATCATGCAACTGAAGTGCTCAAGGGATGCAGAAGGTAGAAAGAAAACCTTGGAGTCTGTTGCCACCCTGGAAATTGCTTTTTTCTGTCACTTGAGTTCCACTTCAGTTTTGGGACAGTCATATTTTCAATAAGGCACACTAGCTACAGTATATCCAACTTTTATTTAGTTTTCAGGATAATATATGCATGTCTAATTTCATGTTTTTTTATACACTATCTCTGCCTCAATGCAAAATCCCTTTTTACTCAGCTATGATGTGCAGTTGAGTGGGCTACAGATAACTATTATTCTGTTCACAAATTATTTTTGCTAATTACAGATGAGTGTCACTTTATGGGGCACGTTTTCTTATTTTCACACAATAAGCAACCAATCAGTTAAGTGGTTCCTGATGGCACATTATAATTATGTAACAAAATTTGTGATAAACTGCTAATCAGTTTTAGTGTTCTGTAAAATAATAGTTTTATTTATTTAAAATGTAGCTTTTGTTGACTGGGAAAGGAGGGATAGTCAGTTCTGCTTATTTTCAGCCTTGGGGTGGGGGGTGAGAGTTATAGATAAAAACTTATATATTGAACCAAGTTGATCTGCTGGCAGTATTTTTAGTGAATGGGGGAAATTTGTCCAGGGCACCAGGGAAATTTCCTTACTAGAGAAGTGCCATAGAACCTTTAACATCCATCTGAACAAAAACCAGAGCGGGCAGATGGGACCTCAGTTTAAAGCCTCTTCCAAAAGATGAGAGGTTAAATATTTAATGTACTCTGGGTATTGTTCTTCAGATTTCAGCAGCACAATACTCAATGAAATGAAAGAATCTGAATTCATTTTTAAAGAAAACAAGTGAAGTATTTTGCTCTGTCATACTGTCTCTTTCTGTTTATCTGGAATTTCTTTTGTCTAAGGCACATACTTTATATTTTTAAAAATAATAAAATAACTAGTGCTGGTAGTAACTCTAGATGACAGACCAACACACATAATTAGGTTCATTATTTTGTCCTCACTGTTCTGCTGTCTTATACCCTCAAAGGAAAATCTAACAGCAAAGCTTTATTGAGTGGATATTTATTGAATAATCTTCAAATTCCAAGCCACTTTTCCTTTTGTGTATTATTATGTTTGTCCACTGTATATGGGCAGATATACATTCAGCCTTTGATGGGAACCTGTCCTTAGAACATAGAAGTGGGCAAAATGATCAAATTCTGAATTAGCAGAATTTTTGTGAAAGTCAACGAATGTTTTGGGAATTTTCTGAAACTCTTTCACGAAATATAACTCAGTCTGTGTCTAAGCTAGGGGTCTGACATTTGGCATGCATATTGTCTGCTACAGGCCCGAAAAGCTTAAGATGTTTTGTGACATTTGGATGAAGGGTGGGGAAGTTATAGGGGCTCAAAATCTAGCAATTTAATATTCATGTGAATATTTCTGAAAATATTTCTATCCTTACAACCTTGCCATCTTTGGAGCTAGATAATTAGAACATAGATGCATGCTTTCTTGGAAGATTCATATAAATTGATGAATAGGTATCATAAGATTTAGCCATGAGCTGCCTCCAGGTTCACTTCAGAACCTGGGTCGTCAGCATGGCAGCATGATGTTCTGATGCTGGACCATGGTGGTTGCCTTGAAGCCTAATATTTAGGGTCAATGAACCAAACAACATTGGTAATATTCTGTTCTCTGTCTTTAAACCTATAGGGGCTTAACATTCAGCAGTTTACATAATTTTGAAATGTAATTTTAAAATTTCTGAAACTTTGGAGGCTTATAACGCAGTCATATTTAAGGCTAGAGATCTGAAACTTGGCTTACGTAAGTATGGACGTCAGTAATGTCATCATACCAAATCTGGTGTAATTTTCACAAATACTTGTAGTTTACATAGTTGTTACCTCTAATTTTAAAATTTCTGAAAGTTTGGAGGTTTATAACTCATTTTTAAAGATGGATATCTGAAATCTGGAAGGTTTTATGTGATATGGACATGTCCGCAATTGCACCACCTTGAACAGTAAGGGATACAGAGTGAACACCACAAAGGTGACCGCACAATGGCGCTGGCTGCCCAAAAGGGCAACAGCAGAAAAGGGCAGCTGGAAGGGTGCTGAACACACAGCGTGCCCTGGCATGGCTGGGCCTGGAAGGCCGCCCCATGGTGAGGGATAGTCTGGGAGCAAGAGCGGCCAGGAATGGCCTGGTTGGGCACGACCACAAGGGAGGTATGGTGGTGGCAGTGAGCCACCACCCAGGGACAGGGGGAGCCCAGTATGTGGGCATGCACAGTGGGACGGGGATGGCCAGAATGCCAGGGGGCACAGCCGAGGGGTAGTGCAGAGGCCCAACATGCAGATGCCAGCCCCCCCAGCAGTGGTATGTGGCAGATGCATGAGGGCCCTGGCATGCATGAGGGGTCAAAAGGGTGACTAGAGGGGAGCGGTGGATGTGTGTTCAGCCCCAGAAGGGCATACCCATGCAGGGTGGCATTGTAGGGCACACACACTGTGTGGTGCCACACGGGCAACACTGCCCAGGGCTGGACATCAGCAGCAGGGGCTGGTGCATGGAAGGGGTGGCCATGCGGCAGGTTATACATGGAAGATAAAGTTATGCACCAGCCCATGCAGGTAGGTGTAGTGGCTTCTGGTGGCATAGTCAGCCATGATGGCATGGATCCTGGCATCAAGGTCCCAATATCGTCTCCATGGTTGTGGTGCCTCCACCCCAGACAACAGCATCTCAGACCACACAGCAGTAATTCGCTCCTCCTCTCTCAGTCACTTGAGGAGGCGCCAGATGATGGGATGACAGGTCATCGACCCGGGTGTTAAAGGCCCTGTGCCACCCTTCCACCATATTGTTAGTTCTTGCCAGGCCCTGTAGAGTGGAATCATAGCAGTTCCACTGCTCAATTTGGAATGGGGCACGCCGGCAACCTGACCGCCCAGTGGGCCCGGCCGACTCACATGTCCTCCACATAGTCCAGCAGGGGCTGGAAGATGTTCTCATTGTTGGTGATGTACACTCATTCCATGAGCTCCTCGAGGACCACTGGCATGTCAGTGGGTGGCAGGGATGCCAATGCCAACAGCATCCGAACATGCAGTGCAAAATCAGGCTCATGGGTATACCATGCCAGTACATCTGGCAGCTGCTGTACCTTGCACCACAGGGCCTGGGTGAAGTGGAAGAAGCACCCCCTTATCCGTGCCTCAGGAAATACGGTGACAACCCCATGCCAGCTGGCATGCTCAAAGTCCATCAGGACCATGGCAGGTGTTATGGCAGGGTTGTGCAGCTTTAGCTGGCCTAGCAGTCTGATGTACATCTCTGCCTGCCTGGTGCATGTCAGGGCATAGACTGCAGGCAGAACTGTGTCTGACTGGATGGCGTGTATGGTATAGAGCTAATCAAACAGGACAGGGCATGCCCTGAATGTGCCATCCATGAACCAGTCCATTCTGCTGACCAGCTGCTGCATGCCACGGTCCGTGGCATAAATGATGATGATGCGGTCCAGCTCTACCCACTGTCATACAGGAGGAAGCGTGTGCCATCCGCCGCAAGGGTGTACTCCTCTGGGATAATTAAGCTCTTGATGGATGGTGGGGTGGTTGGCCAGCTACGGGCCAAGTGTCACACATGCTGTACTGTCCGGCACAGCAGACACACCCCTGGTAGGCGACCGACCATGGCCGCAGAGATGCCCGAAGTGATTACCATGGTGACCTGTGAAGCAGTATCCATGGTACACCATGCCCTATCCTGCAGCATTCCCATCACTCACCGCATGCCCACATCCTTCACATCAGTGGTGTTGTTGTGCTCCCTGATGGTGGCTACCACCATGTCCTCAGCTGTGTGCAGTTGGGCCATGAAATGATACCTCCTCAACTCGGCACACCTCCATTATATTTTATCAGGTCCCTCCTTATCTCTGCGATACAAAAAGCCATTGTGGATAGCCATGGGCTTGCCCTTCTGGCTCTGTACATAACGCACCTCCATGGTGTAGATGCTGTCACATCTGACAGGTGTGCTGTGGCTGTCATTGAAATGCCGCTGTGTGCACCCGCTCAGTTTCCGCCTGGACACACCCACTTCCTGTCTGTGCTGTTTATCTGGTGGTGTTGTTGTTTTGTGCCCCCATCCCCATCACCGCCATGTCCATGGGCCCTGCTTACCATGGACTGCCACCCTCAGCTGAGTTGCCCCTGTGCCTTTGCAGTGCTGTGAGCTCCATCCCTCCCCATGCTGTCTGGTGAGGTAGGTGTCTGTGTCTCCTGTGGTGTTAATGGGGTTGGGGATGTTGTCCTGAGCCCTGTCCATGTGTGTGGCCCTGGAACAGCTGGGTGGTTCAGGCTAGTACATCCACCCCTTTGCACTGTGTGCTGTCAGTGGTTCCTTTCAGTGTGTGCCTCTGCAGCAGTGTTGTCCCATGTGTGGCCTACCCATAGCTCGCCCATTGCCTTCTGATGCCACTGCTGGCCATGGCCTGCTGTGCATGCCATCCTGTGCTTGTTGTTTGGATGTGTCTCCCTGCCAGAAGCGCCTTTCCCACCTGATGACCTGCTGGTGCTTGTGGTGCTGCTGTTTGCTGTTTGTGGGTGTGCTGTTACCAGGCTGCAGGGATTTTCACTCTTGTGCTGTCAGTCTACCTTTCTGTGCAGTCACCCTTCCTGTAGTAGCACTTCTTGCCTCACCCCCTGATACCGCGCCATTCATTAAGCACTTTTCTTGGCTGTTACCACCTGGTACACTTCAGTATGGGCACTGGGACAACAAACATACTAAAACTGCTACAATGTGGACAAATTCTTTTCAAACTAGATGGAAGTAACTGAAATCACAAATTTGGTGACATTTCATGAAATCTTCATGGAAATTTTGTGAAATTTCATGGAAGGGAAATCAGCATTTTGCCAGAATTCCAGTGGCAGAAGATAAAATTTGCCATCCCTAAATATGAGTACTAAAGGTAGAAGCCCAAATTAGTCTGCTATTTATAAGAACATAGATATTTAGAATTTGAGGGGACTTGGTGTCCATTATGTCCAATCCCTGCTTCATAACCAGATATAAAACAATAATGTTGTGCAAAAATGTACCATTTAGTGGAAATTCCCTACTAACTCTACTTCCCAGGGTACGCAAAGATTTCATTGGTAACATTGAAACATAGAAAGTAAGAACAGAAGGATATTTATGTTGATGAAGTCTACTTTGAGACTGTATCTTACATTCATTTTTAGCCGTACCCTTGTCTCAGTTGTGGTCCCCCAGTCTCTCCTCATTGGTCCTACCCTGCTGACCTTGGATCATTTATGTCTCCTCTCTTTGGATTGCCTTTAGCATGCCATGGTCCTTGTTCAGTTACGGGCTCCAGAACTACACTCTAAAAGGTGTCCCAAGCAAAGCATATCCCATCTGGTGCTGAAATGAATCAACATATGTCTACGAGCAGCGAGTTGTTTCATCCAGTTCAGTGAGAACATGACAAAATGGCTGCTCACTCACCAAGTAAAAGTGATCAAAATTATTTCATGTAAATCTCACTGGGCATCTAGTGCATTTCTGTGCCTCAACATTTCATGGAAGCATCCCCATCATCAGTGGACAGATCCTAATGTTATGATATTAATTAGATCATCATTATACTAACATAATTGTTACAGTTGGATATGTAGCTGAGCAGTATTATACACTGTAGGCAAACCATGCATGCCTAGTATCTCATCTGTGTTAGACACAACGGCTTTCTCTTTTTCCTGTTTCATTTTCTTTTTTATGAAAAACAGTAGTGGTGCTCTTCATCTCAAAAATATGTCACAATGATTAATTGCAGAGAAAGAAAAACACGCATCTAGCACTGCTTACTTGCAAGTATATTACATCGCCCATTGCCATAAATACAGTAGCCTAAAACTGAGACTATTACATAGTGCTCTTTATTGACATACAGTTCCTGTACGGCAGGCTCACTGTCTCTAAAGAGAAAATCACTGCATTAAAATCTTCTATGCACTTTAAACCCTCTGGTTTGCTGTATTATTGATTTTCTTTAATTTTTTTGGTGACCAGGATTGACCCACAGAGCTAGAAATGATTTCCAGGTATGGCCCAGGAAAGGGCGTGAAACAGCAATAACAAAATAACAAAAATGGGACAATGTAAATGAAGTAAATACAGCGTACTGTACATGTAATAAATTATAGGAACAAAATGCAAAAAGTGTACAAAAGTGCAACTGTTATAGGGTAGCCAAGATGAGAGCTAGTGTAGTATGTGCCAATGTAAAGTATGGCAGGATACAACATTTGTAACAGAATCATGGTGGCATAAAATTCTAATTCTAGAGTACATTATGGTTTAAACTGTAATTTATATTGTGCCAGAAATAGTTTGCTGTTAGCCATTCACTTTAATAAAGGATGTAGTATGTGCTTTCCCCATACCTCACTTGCAAGAATGCCACCTGCTTTAGAATGGTACACTACCCTGCCAAACTTTTAACTGTATGCTTGGGGTGGTATTTTCAAAAGTACTCAAAAATGATGCAGTTGCATCAAGACACACAAATATGCATCATTCAGATGTGACATACACCGTAGGCCTGCATTTTCAAAGAGCTGTAATGGATGCAACAGCAAGTTGCATCACTTTTACATTGCTAATCACAGTTGTGTCTGTGTCAGAATGGTATGAAACCATCAGAACATGATTGCACCACAATCTGCTGCACCCAAACTTGCATCCAGAGTAGGGCAACAAAAGTGGTGCAAACGAGAGGTACAGTTATGATGCAGCCTGAAAATGTATAGCAATTATGATGCAAATATGTGTCTTGACAAAGCTATGACAATAAGGCACATTCACTGTATATGGCACATCTGCATGGTGCAGATTTGCATGTCTTGAAACAACTGCACCATTTTTGAGCACTTTTGAAAACACCACCATAATCGCACCTCTGTTTTCATAGTTGCTTCAAAACTGGCACTTATACTTGTGTCATAATTACGTCATAGTTGCATCACTGTTGCGTCACTAATCTGGATGCAAGTGCCTGTACAACCAAATATAGTGCAACCATCCTCTGATGAAAGTGTAACCTTCTAATGCTGATACAGATGTAATTTGTGACACAAGTGACAGAACTTGCTGTTGCATCCATCACACTCTTTAAAAATATAGGCCAAGAGCTGGCCCAGTGGTGCTGAGGGTTGAGGCACTGGATGCCACACCTTGCATCATGCCGGCAACCCGTGTTTGGGAATGAACATGGGCCATCAGAGATCGGCAGGGGAGGGTGAGGATCGAGCATCTAGAGGACAGCTCTTCTCTCCCAGGGAAGGGAGGACTGGCATTCCCACTTAACAACTACCCCAAGGTGGAGGCTGGAGGGTCGTGCAGATCAGAGGGGCCAGACGTACGGGGGGTGCTGTGTGACTACTGTGGACATGTGCACACCTCCACATGCACACATTCTGCATGTGCACCCCAGCAATGGGAAAGGAAGAAAAACAAGGAAGAACTTTTCCAGCTGCAGGATGATGACTGACCTCCAACAGGCTCTGCACCCGGCAACCAGAGAGAGGTAAGTCCCAGTGATACCAAGGTGATGGGGCTGGGGGGGTGGTCAGATAGGGGCAGCCAGGGGCAGAAGGAGGATAATGACAATATAGAAAATTAAAGAAAATATAGGCCAAAAGGTTTATCTTGGTACATCTGCCTAAACTGTGTCAAAAGAGAGGACCCTCCTATAAAAAACAGACAAGTGTCACAACTCATATAGATGAAATCACAGTTCATAGAGTTCTTTGATAAAGGTGACAAATAGAATGGTGTGCAGCCAGGAGAGACTGGCTAAATACATGCATCTGTGATCACAGGGAGTGATGATGAGCAAGAGACCTGAAACTCAAGCTGATTTGTCTGAGAGACCAGATCGAGACATTGCGGCTGAGACTGAAGCTCTCCCTGATTAAGGCAAAGGTATATGCTGCACTACAAAAGGTGAAACTGGAGGCAGTGGAGTAAGTGAGGAAGAGAGACAGACAGAACCAGAAGCAGAAGCAGGAGAAAGAATGCCACAGAGTGGAAAGGAAAGCTGGCATATGAACCCAGTTTTAAACCAGCAAGATAAAGCACCAAAGCATTAGTTCCAAGTGCAAGAACCTGGGATCAAGATGTAGCAAGACTTATAGAATGAGCACCAGAAGTGAGATACAGAATGAAAACATGAGATACATATATATATAGAGAGAGAGAGAAAAATACAACATCAAGCACAAACACCACATGTACTGTAAATGCTAGCATGGGATGGCCTCCCCAAAAAGCCAGCACTAATGCTAAAATATTTCTGCATTACTTGAGGGGATTATCTCAAACTGTTTCTGAATTTCTTTGAAAGATTACTTGTCCATCTCAAAATGAATAAGCCTTCTTAGTCAACTCACATCATGCCATTACACATGATCAAAGCTATGGAGACATTCAATAGGATGGGCAACGCTGATTACATGAACTATTTAAACTTGAAAAATGTTTTAATGAAAAATGTTAAATTGACTCCCAAATCATATGTACTACAATTTAAGGATTCAAAGAAAGCACTGGGGTTAGCTATTCTGAATGTGTGTTCAACGGTTCAGTTTGTTAGTAGGATAATTACAGGGAAATAAAGCATTTGCTGCTAATGCAATAAAAGCAGTATTTCTGACAGAACAAGCTGAGGAACTTATTTCTTTCTCTCCTCACCACACCAAATTTTATGACTGGAAATGTAATTCTCTGTGCAGCTTCAGGCTGTGCACTGGAGGAAGAGTAATGTGCTCTGGGGCAGCCCAGTTTCCAGTTGCCTTGGGGGCATGGTTAGTAGTACAACCAGAACATTATTAAAGGTGGTCTGGGTTCAAGTCCCAGCTGAGGCAGTTACTTCTTTCTCTCCTCTATAAGTTTTGAGAATTGCCAATTTGCAATTTAGCCTAGTAGGGGAAACTAAATGCAGGATTAAATCATCTGCCTACATTAAAGCTGGTACATGTGTTCCATTTATTCTGTGAGAATGTTCTTTATTTCCTAACAAATATATCAATAGATAATTTATGAAGAGATTTAATAATTGAGGAGCAGGGTGGGCAGTAACCATCCTTGCTTGACACCTCTTTGTGTAGAGAAACTTTCTAAAAGTTACCATGAAGGCCACATCAGACTGTTGTCTAGTTATTAGTGTACAAAATTAATGATAACTCGAAGAATGCACTTATCAGTTGTTGTCTCTGATAACGTAGTGCATAATAATGGTCTAGAAATAGCAGTACAAGCAGCTTTAAAATCAATGAATGCCATATAAAGCATAAAATGCTGCCTTATGTAATACTTCTCCATTATGTGATGTAAGATGAAATATTGATCTGCTGTTGAATATGCATTACGAAAGCCTGCGTGAAAACTATTTATTATAGTATCCATTTCTATCCATAAATTTAACCTGTTTTGAATTATTCTTGTGAAAATGTTCCCAAGATAATCAATTAAACTTACTGGTCTATAGTTCTGTGGGAGATTGTTACATCTTTCTAAAACTGGAACTATTATATGTCCCTTCCATTTATGAGGAAATGCATTATCTTCAAACATTTTATTAAGCAACATTACAAATAGTTGACTCCACCATTCAGTTTCTACTTTATAAACATAAGTCAGAATTTTGTCTGGTCCCAGGGTCTTATTGCCTTTTGTCATATATATGTTTTTTGCTATGTCTAGCAGTGTAATGTCTAGGAACTTTTTAAATAATTGGAAATCTGATGTCAGTGTATTTTAATCACAAGAGTCAGAGAGGTTGTTAAAAAAGCCTTTGTTAATAATCTGTCCATACTCACGGTTCAATGTATGCTGATATATTTTCAGCATTGTTGCCCATTCTCTGTCATGTACAGTAGCTACTGAAAACCAAAAACATTTGCTATCTTGGTCTGTAATTGTTTGAAATATCTCTCTCCACTGCTCTTTTCTATACAATGATTTTTTTTCCTGTAGAAAAATGTTGTACTCATTCCTGAACTTATTTAAGCAAGAATAACTTTCTCTGGATGGATTCTGTTTTTCAAAATGAATAAACTGTGACACTGCAGCTTTATTTATTTTACAGTCAGCATTAAGCCAGGTTATGTTTTTGACACAATTGTATGATTTATATAGAAGTGGCAGAATATTTTCAAAAATTCATTTTATTCCCTAGCGCATTTCTTTGGCTGTATAGGTCATGGTGAATGCTTCCACTAGATTCTCTACCTCCTGTATTCTGAATGTTTCACATAACTTAGGTTCTTTCTGGCTGAAGGTAGTATTGTACTGTTAAACTTCTTTGACATCATCTTCTGTTTTTTTTTTTTTTTTTTAATGAGTATTTTAAACCAATGGGGATTTTTTTCTGTTTTTCTCTGCATTATCTAGCTGTTATAAGTATTGTATTTTCTAAACAACTGCCATGAGCTTCTGAAGAAGGACTGGTTGGTCCAAAAGCTAGAGCATTTTATTCTTGTTGTTACATCTATGTTGGTCCATTAAAAGGTATCAAATCATTTGCTTCTGGATCTATTCTTGCAAGGACCAATACAGCAACTACTAAATCTGGATTTTCACATAACTTAGGTCTTAGTTCTGCAAATTATTCTTTCTCATTTACAATTTCAATAGAAGAATGGGGATGATTCCCTTCTTTAAAAGTAAAGTCTGGTGAAACCAATTTGTTTTTTAAACCTTCTTTTTAATCAAGTTTTAAGTGGTACATACAGTTGACAATGTTGTTAAGGCAGTCATAGTAGCAACACATATGAATTCATGTAGCATAGACATCCATAACATTGGAGGAGAGGCACAGCATCAGATTTAATGTGGGAGGGGCCCCCTCTTCTGTACAGACTCCTAACCAGGAGATCAATTTTCTAAGGGACTAACCAGACCTTGCCTGTCTTTATTCCAGCTCCAGATCCATCAAGGTATTATATAGGACCTGTGGCTAGAAACATACATGAGCCAAAGGTATACAGTTGTCTGACCAAAACTCTGTTGCCTGACTTTCACAATCCTGATGCCATATTCCCATCACACAGTTGCTCAGCATTTACACTTTGCCCAGGGTGGAGTTTGTTATATTAAGTAAGGGGGGGTTGGGGTGAAGCCCCTGAAACATGAAATAAACTCCACCACCGGCGAAATTGAAATGTTGGGAAACTGTGTGTTGGGAATATGGTGTCAGGATTGTGAAAGTTGGGCAACAGAGTTTTGATCTTTCATAGTAAATCGGAAACAAATTGTCCATCTATTCATCAAAGTCATTAACCTGTCTTAATATCATAAATAATGTCCTCCCATTGTTATATTTGTGGAGGAGGACACTGCAACCATAGTTTAGTCAGCACTTTTTTAGCTGCCACTAGCAGACTACTAAGTAGCTAAAGATGCTATTTCTGTTTAATTTGAGGAGGAAAGCATAATAGAATAGCCACCTCTGGTGTCAAAGGTCCCATATATGGGAAGATCTCTGTCAGTGCCGACTTGACTGCCTGCTGAAACAGGGCCAACACAGGGCAGTTATTTGTGGGGTGTGAAAATAATGGGATACTACTTTCCAGCCATACTCACGCCAGATATATAAGCTTGTTATTTGATGTTGACTACACAATATCTGCCTCCATTGCTCCAGAGTAAGTTCAACAGAAAGTTCTGCCTCCCAGTTTCATTGAATAACTTCCACTAATGAAACAGCAACATCAGAAAGAGCTCAGTAAGCCATCCCATTGGTGCAATGGTAGCACTACCGCTTGCGACGCTGACAACCCGGGTTCGGGAATGAACCTGGAGAACTGGAGGGCCAGCTGGGGGGAGAGGGCTGAGCATCCATGGACTGCTCACCTTCTCCAGGGATGGAGGGGGGACAAGATCCAGTGCTAGGCTGACCCTAGGTGGAGGCCTGGGGTACATCAAGTGCTTGGCCATTTCAGGAGGGTCGGGAGTGCCAGACGTCAGTGGAACCCCGCCTTGATGTCAGAGTGCATGGCATGCCCAGGAAATGGAGAAAAACACCTCCTTGGCTCAGGGTAGATGGTGCACCAGCATAGACCTCAATGGTCCCCTGCCTGACCCATGTGGTGGCCCCGACAAAATGCCATTGTTTCGGGGTGTAAGGGACCCACCTCAACCCCACCTGGGGGAAATCCAAAGCTACATGGTGGGACCACTATGGGGCTCCAGGTATGGAAGGAACTGAGGCAGATGCTAGGTGCTCCCAAAGAAGCGGAGTGCAGGGACAGGGGAAGGCAGAAAAAATATAAAGTAAAAAAAAAAAAAAAAAAGAAAGAGTTCAGTAATAGCAGGAAATTAGGTGGGTTGGGGAAACCTCACGCTGCACCTGCAAGATCAATTGAAAAATTGGAGCAATTGCCTAGGATTCGACATTGAGACCAATAGTACTACTCAGAAAATGTCTGATTTGAAGACATCTGTAATATTTATTTATTTATTTTGATGAATAGTAAAACAACCTTTGAGTCAAAGACTCATTTGCAAAGGCTCCTGGTCAATACTACATAAGGACAACAGTTTACAGAGTACAGAATCGAGAAAGTTACACAAGGAAGAAAAGGTGTAGAAGATTAGGCACAGTTGTTCATCAAGTTAATATATATCTACAAGCCGGACAGAAACAGGCCATAGTTAAGCAGTGTATTCACAATTTGTACAGACGTATACAGAGTGGTACAGCAGGCCATTTAGGCCCTAGTTATCCAAAGAAAACAATATTGACAGATAGTCGGATCACGAGAATTGAAACTCTATTTGTAGACTCTATTTAAAGACTTAAAGGTCCCATCATGGTAGAAATGGTGACCCTGGGTGATACCCGGTCTTAACCAAGAATGGAATTTATGATCTAGCCTTGCTGGAAGAAAGGGCAGGTCCATGGCCGGAATCCCAAGCCATCTCGCCCCTATGATGTTTTCTGATATATTCAGAAAAGCTCTCCAGTATCTTAATAAGTCCACTCTATAAATGGATGGTTCCAATGCAGGGTCACCCATATTTGGCTGGAAAATCATAGTTTCATTGAGAGCAGACTGAGACAAAGTGTGTTCAACCTGTACTCATAAGGGGGCTCCTGGTGAAACCAATTTGAATATCAACTGCATATGGAAATGAAACTCTCAGGTCTTTCAATAACTGATAGTGTTTCAAAATAAAAAAAATGCCAATGAAATGTTATAATCTATCACTCTAGCCCCATTTGGGGAAAATATGTATGATTTCCTGGGTTGTCACCTTCTATTGCTCAATTTATTTTTTTTTATTTTTTCAATTTTAGTCTTTGGTAACTGGGAAAGGCCCACTAGGCACAACTGCCTGTTTTCAGGAGCCATCTGGGAGCACTGGAAAGGTTAAGTGACTTGTTCAGAGTCACACAGTATACAAGTGGAGGTTGTGGGAATCAAACCCAGGTCTGCTGAATATACCAAGTTCATTCACAGTTCATTACTCTAATCTTTAGGCTATACTGCCAATTAAGACACTTAATCCAGTATTTTCTAGAAATAAAATGAGTGGTCTGCCATTTCTATTTACAACAGTATCTTCTTAAGCCCTCTTATGAATAAAATTGTCCCATAAATCTGAATATATAGGTACATTTCCAATACGAGAATTAAAGTCCTCCATTACTAAGAGGCCTGCTTTAAAGGAAAACAGTCATAATCCTAGTATTCTCGCTATCACATTGTTGTTACTTACTGTTGAAGTAGAATATCATTTGCCTGCAAAATAACACTTGTGTTATTCGTTGTCATTGTTATTCCTTCCGTTGCTGGACCACGCCATTTGGTGCCATATTCCCTGTTTTGTACCACAACTGGCGTGCAAATGAGCAGTTTGTGCTAGCTCACCCTCACGTACTTCCGTCTTGCACCTCCTCGCACTCTGACCAGATGGCTGCATCATGCGCGCACACTACCTTCACGTGTTTGCGATTGCTGTCTACTGTAGACAACAGACAACTGAAATCCCTCAGTTTTTTCAGCAAGTTGTGTGACTGCCACTCATTTACCGTCTGCTGTTATGTACAGTACAGGAAGTTGTGGTGTGTAGTCCGTGGCATTATCCTCCCAATCTAATCCCAACTATTCAGCCGTCCATCCGAGCTGTAGCTGTACTGTGAAGTCTTCCATTGTGCTGGTATATTGTTGGGCATAATTCTGCTGCATGTTTTATCAGCACAGTACTGGCACCAATTGTTTTGGTCTTTAATATAATACTGACATACTGTATTGTGGATTCAGCTTCATTTATTTTATATTCCTTGTCTGTGACTGAGTACTGTGACAATATTCATCAGCAGAGTCCTGCAGTAAAAAGTTAATTCTTTATTCCTTTCTGTAACAGCACACCTGTGATCTGTGCTCTGTAGCTGTTGTTACTGAATGCCCTGTGTGACACAACGGAGCATCTCAACACAGTACAATAGTGACATTGACAGACATTTCTTTCTGCCTGTCTGTAATAAAGAACAAGTCATCGCACTTCAGAATGCACTGACTGTGTCAGTATACAACACTTCATATTTGTATTTTTTTTTTAATAAGCGGTCCAATAGTATGCAGCACATGTTATGAAGTACAGTGACAGCCATTTATTTGAGACTGTCTGCAATAATACTTTTCAACAGTGGGTGCATGTTATTGATTCAGTGAGTATACAGGAGTGCAACTTTGGCCATCTTTATTCAAAATCAGTGTTCAGTGTGTGCTACACTTATTGACACTGTCCTTTTTTCTATTTGTGTTGCATACCCACTTTGATTTATTTCTTCTAGTGCAAATGTAACAATGGCTTCTTTTGTCAGTGCCAGTGAAGGTGCACCAAGTTCACATAGCAGCCCACTATTGAGTGACAGCGATGCTACTAGTGATACCGACAGTGAAACTTCTGAAGTCCTACTCAATGTTTTAAATAACAGTGTTGTGGGTATGCAAATATGACCTTATGTGTTTGAGCCCAGGCATCCTCGAGCACCAACCTCTAGTGATATACCAAGGGGTAGCACTGCTGCTGATGAACTGAATGAAACACAAGATGAAAATTGACTGTCTGATCTGTCTTGGTGCACTTGTCAGCAGTGTGTTCTCATGCTAACAGTGAGGGAGTCCATGTGCTGCCAGGAGGTGTCACATCATCTTGGTGACAAGTTCTGAGCTGCATAACACAGCATCATGAATTTACAATGGGGTGCTTGGAAACCTTTATTGTTCGTCTGACACTTACAACAATCTGTTCCTGCTACCACCATCCTCTTCCTCCAGATCCACCTCCTAACAGGTATTCTGTGTAATAGTTATGTATTTCAGTAATTGTAACTGAGTTCACATTCATCTATGTGCCTTTTAAAAACACATTGTGGAGTGCCATATCTTTGGGATAAGGTGGTTGTTTCATGGTTTAAACAAAGGATGAAAGGAATGTTGTTGTTGTCAGCTTGGATGCCATGATTGTGGTCAAGCATAGTGTGCTCACCTGTCTGTGAATTGGGATGACTCTGCTTCTGCCTGTGATAGGCATGTTTAAAACAGCCCACAGTGCTGTTTCCCAACATCTGTTGTGGTACACCCTCTTCCATCATATAATCTAATTGTTCGCTCACATCTGTTTGTGTCTGCCACTTTTTTTGTGATCCAGTTTATCACTTTGTGCCCCATGCCACGACTATCCATCTTGTTAACAAGTTTTGTATGTGGGACGTTGTCTAGTGCTTAGATGAAATTGATGTATATGATGTCCACTGCATCTCCCTGACTCACTTCCTTTGCCACACAACATATATGATCAATAATATTATTTTGACATTAACTTCCTGCTGCTGTTGTCAAACACTGTACCACAGCGCTGCTACTTCACTTTGTAGCATCCTACACAGTCAAGGTACTCTTCCTGGTCTTCCTTCCTATTGTTACCCTTCTACTTTATGTGACCCACCATTTTATCATTAAGTTTGTCAGCCACCTCCTTACAGGACCATTGTGTCTTTCTTCATGTCTCTCCTTTGGACACCAACCTGATGCATTTGTTTATTCACATCCACTATAGCACCTTTCAGTTTCACCCACTGCTCCTCAAACAGAAATACCCACCCTCCTAACTCCACCTTCAACAGGGATATCCTGATACATGTACATATTTCACTGAAGTGCAACCTTCGGAAAATGTAGTATCTTCACTTTTGTGTGACTTGACTGACTGCATGTTCACATGTCCATATATTGTGGTCACCGGAAGAAAGCTGTCACTGTACCTTGACTTTTGCAACTCTGTCCACATTGGTCAATACAAGGCCTATAATATGAACATTTGAACATATATAGAAGCCAGCAGAAGGTCATTTAGTTCATCAAGTGTTCTCGTCTTGCAGTGTCCACAATTTGAGCTACTGTGCCTGCCCCCTCTCCCCACACCTCCTATCCTCCCTACACATGACCTTTATTCTCCCCTTTCCTGTCCCAGACTCTCTTTTTTTTTTAATGGCTTTCTCCCTCCAGTCATGGCTTATGGGAACTGTCTTAGGCAACCATTTCCCTGTGTCTGCCCACCTGAGGTTCTCTGCGGTCTGTGCCCTCTCTCTCCCCCCCACAGCTAGCACCCCCAGTTTGACCCGCCCATGGAGGGTAGCCCGAGTCCTTCCTTGGGCTCTCTTATCAAGGCAGACTCTGGCATGCAGGTGGGGCCTGGGTGGAGGAGTAATGAGGCCTAGCCGACTCGAACCCAGCACTGGGCATGGAGGATAGGTGGCATCGCCTATCCCAGTGAACCTGTTTTTTCCTTCTTTTGTCCCTCCCACCCTTGTGTGCCCCCGGGCACTTGGCGCAAGGCAACCCTGCCGGCATCGGGCATGCTGATATGTGCCGCCTTCACTTCTGCGTCACCCCTCATCTCCAACAGGGGTCGCTGGAGCACTGGGCATCCTGATACCCTCCCCCTGGGACAGGAGACCATCCCTCTGGGTGCTCAATCTGATCCCTCCCCTGCTGACCCCCAGTACCCAAGTTATCTCCCTCACTCTGGTCGCCGGCGTGGCGCAAGGTGTGGTGTCCAGCACCTCATCCCTCAGTGCCACTGAGCCAGACTGTCCCAGGCTCTCTTTAGGCTGCCCACTGTCCTCAATGACATTACCTCTCCTGACAGTGCATTCCAAGTGTCCACAACTCTCTCTGTGAAAAAGTGCTTCCTGACCTCCCTACTAAACCTCGCACCCTCCAGCTTAAGACAGTTCCCCCTCATGCTGTTGTTACCACTCAGGTTAAAGAGACTCTCCTTATTAAACTTATTTTTTTTTTTTTGTTCAACAGATCTTTATTGATTTTAGAACAATGGTCCACAGCAACAAAGAAAAGAAAAGGAAAAGGAAAAACTAATAACAACAAACATACAAAACCTGGACAAGCCAGGGTATACAGCCCAAAAACTGACTGTATGAACTATGTACAGACCCATATCTACCAACATAGCAGGAGTCCATCTCGTAATAGTAAATTAGTCGGTTGGAAACTCCTGTATCTAAACTATCACTCAAACTCCCAACTAGCAAAATGTCATCAAATGTACAGTCTAGGCATATAAATTGAGAGCCGTTGACATTCAGTATAAATAAAGCTGAAAGAGAAATTTAATAAAAAAGGAAAAAGGAAGAAACCCGTAACAGGAGCAGATTCCACTATATCAACAGAGTTGCAATTTCTTGAATTATCAACCCCTGACAGAGATCTAGTATGATCCCTAGATTAAATCCGAGATGGAGCCGCTATGACCCTAAAAAGAGAGAGAGAGAGAGAGTCCCATCCTGCCTATCCCTAGAGGGCATACCTAATCAGTCTTAGTTGATCTACACATGAGTCACCTGTTTTCTATACCCCAACCCACTTACACAACCATCATAGAAAAGCAAAAAGTATAAGGAGAAAGAGAAAAAAAAGTTGCCTTCCTCATGTCGTGAGAAAAATAAGATTCATGCTATTCAGGAAGGTGACAGACAGACCTCAGGGGAATCTCTGTAGCAAATAAATTGCTTCCAGAGGGCCCACCTCTTGATATACAATTCTCTGCTCCCTCACCCCAGAGATGCCTCCTTAGTCTGCCCAAGGAAGACAGCAGGTCACGGACCCACTGTCCGTAGCTGTACTCCTGATCATCTTTCCAATGTTGAACCAAGAAGGCTTTCACTAATGCAGACATCAAGGCTAGGTGAAATTTAGGTAAGATTCCTTTATACCGAAAAGTCCCCAGGATACAAACCTCTGCGTGATATAATCTGAGTAATTTAGTACTGGGTCCATCGATCCCTTATGTCAGACCATAAGGGGAAAATTTTAGAACACTCCCACATCACATGTAACAGGTCTCTATCCCCCAACCCACATCTAAAGCAGAGGTCCGTCTGTCCCAATTTCCTGTCATATAGTTTTGCCGGGGTAAAGTATAAATTGGAAACAATAAAGTGTTGCATTATCCTGAACTTAGGTATTGAGATATACCTGTAGTTTTCAAATTGAATCCCAAGCAAGATTCTTGGGAGCAAATATTCCATCCAATACGCTACTCATATCGGGAAGATGGACCATTGAATTCCACCAACACTCTGTAAATCTGAGAAAAAGCATTTGCCCTTGGGTCTACCCTTTCAAAGAATCCCACGTAAATGGCCCTTCTGCAAACCCTCCAACAACTTTCTCCACTTTTCCTAATAAACTTGAAAGTTGCAGTCTTTAAATACTGGCAGCCCCAACCCACGAATTGGCGTAAGACCTCCGTACTGTCATGAGGTCCCTCACTTTTAGACCCCTCACCTGCAAGGCCCATTTCACACTAACCATCTGCCCAACCCATAAACTTAGGATTGCCGGACAAAGGTTGCTCCCATGCCCTCAACTGGGCTTTCTCTGAGCTGGGTGAGGAAAGACCACCACGTCTCATGGATTTCCCAATTGGATTCCCTCTTCCCATGATAAAGTCCTTTACAAAATTGGAATATAGCACTGCCTGTGGGGAGAAACCCCACTCATTCAGCATTTGCCTCTCTATTTGCAGCCACATTGGGGTATATATTTCCCCGTCAGACTGCCTAACCCACCAGAGCATGAGGGCCATCTGTCCCGCCACATGGTATATATGAAGATCCGGTAATTTAATCCCACCCCCTGACTGAGATAAACGTAACAACTCATATTTCTTCCTAGGGGGTTTAGAATTCCATAAAAATTCCGATAGAAGCTTTTTAATAACCTTAAACCATGTAACAGGAATGTCGTAGGGGGCCATATATAATGGATAAAGTAACCTAGGCAGTAGGTTCATTTTGATAAGGCCAAGTCTGGCCATAAAGTTCAAAGGAGTTTGTTCCATCTTAGAATGTCACCCTTGATTACCGATAATACCCCTCCCAGATTTGTATTGCCACTTTTCCCATTAGCTAAAATCCGAATGCCCAAATATTTGATCTCATCGGACCTCCACTGTAGATTTGAAAAACAAAATCTGCCTGGTGTACATGAGGGGTCAGTGGAAGGACCTGGGTTTTAGCTAGATTCAATTTATAATTTGCTACCTCCGAGAAACGGCCAATTACTGCCATTACTCGTTCAAAGCGAGAGGCTGGGTCCTCGAGATGCAGCAAGATATCATCCGCAAAAACTGAAAGTTTAAGTTCTCTCCCCCACAACCTCACCCCCTTTATGAGTTGATCTCCCTTTATAGCTCTAAGGAGTGGTTCCAGATAAATATTAAATAATATTGGCGACAAAGAGCATCCCTGTCTGGTCCCATTTTTCAGCATTATTTCTCGAGAGCTATACCCATTACATAGAACCCTAGCCGATGGTATGGCATATAGGTGTTTGATGCCTCTCAGTAGACCTTCTGGAAAACCCATCTTCCGCATTGTAGCAAAAAGAAAACCATGGGAAACCCTATTGAACGCCTTTTCCGCGTCTAAAGAAATTAAAGCTAACGGAAGTTGGGAGTCCGGGGCATAACTAAGCAAATGGTGTAGCTTTCGGAGGGCATCCTGAGCCCCCCGCCCAGGCATAAATCCCACCTGTTCCTCACTAATTAAACTTGGGGCAATATGCAGAATCCTATTAGCTAAAATTCTTGTTAAAATTTTTATGTCTTGATTCATTAAAGCTATGGGTCTATAGCTATCCATCCTGTCTCTAGGCTTATCTGGTTTGGGGATCAAAGATATAAAGGCCTGGTACAGTGGCGGGTGTGGTAACCCCTGCATAATCGTGTTATAAAATTCCAATAGATTGGTAAAATAACCTGAATATGTGTTTGGTAAAACTTAGCTGTGAGACCATCTGGGCCGGGGTTCTACCTGACGGCAAAGATTGCACCGCCTCAGTATTTCCCTGCCCAAAATAGGAGTCGCCAAATCTCTGGCCTGGATTTCATCTAGCTCTGGAAGGGCACTCCCTCAAGGAAAGTTAATTTCCTCCTCACCGCTACCAGTACCCAGCCCATAAGGTCAGAAAATGGGATGCGTAATGCTTCTGCCATCTCTTGAGAATCTGTTAACAATTTTCCATCATGCCATATTGGAGTGATAGTTCTACTCGCTTCCCACTCTCTAACCCTAGCTGCAAGCAGACGACCCGGGACGTCCCCCTGCAGTAAATATTTGGCCTGAATCTTCTCTAGCCAAAATTCCACCTTGCCATAACAGAGATCTGCCCACTCCCCTCGTAAGGATTTAAGTTCTAGATCAATTTCTCCCGAGGAACCCTCTAGAGGGGACAAAGATTCTAATGCCCCCAAAATGAATTCCTCCTTTGCCTTCCTTAATCTGTTCCTTTTAGCCACAATATCCTGGACTGCCCCTACATATAGCATTTTGCACGTTGGCCAGGCCAATTTCTGGTCCTGCAAAGATGGTAGTTGAGATTGAATGAATCCCTTCAGAGATTCATCCAACTCATTCTGGATTGTAGTTTCAGAGAGTAGCAAGTCATTTAGTCTCCATCTAACTGGCTTAGGGGGAGCGGGACATGGTTCCCACACTACAGAAATAGGGGAGTGATCCGAGAGAGCCCTGACTCCTGTGAAGGTCCTTCACTTCCCTGAGAATGGAGCCACTGACCAAGAAAAATGAATCCGAGAATGAATTTTATGGGCTGCAGAAAAAAGTCATAACACTGCCCTTCCTCGAGTGAGTTTTACTTAGGTCTACCAAAGCAGTTGCCTCCATCATCCTCCTCAGAGCAATCTGAGCCTTACTTGGGGCCTTCCAGCAGATGGGGCTTCCTGTCATCTAGATTGCTGATGCAAATGTTCCAATCCCCAGCCAGGATAAGAGAATCAGTGGATAATGCAGATAAATCTCTCTCAATTGAGGCAAAGAAATCTTCAGCGGATGGAGTGGGACCATAGATAGAAGCCAGCGTGATTGCCTTCCTGGCTAGAACCCCCACCAGGTACAGCCCCCTACCATCCTCTCTTAATAACACTTGGTCAACCCTAAAAGGACAATTACTACTTATTAAAATCACCACCCCTTCTGACGCCTTTTCCCTACCCTGCCCATAAACCTGGCCCACCCACAACTTCTTAAGACAGCTTAGTTCCTCCGCCAAGAGATGGGTCTCTTGTAGGGCAGCTATATGTGCTCCCAAGTGCTTGATGTGCCTCAGAATTACCATCTTCTTCCATCTACCCCGAAGTCCTTTAACATTCCAAGAAGTAACATTAAAACAAGACATTCTGTTTGAGAAAGGAAGAAAGGAAGGGTAAAGAATAAAAAGGAAGATGGAGCAGAGATATACCATGTGACTCAGTACCCAGACCATCCCATTCTGCCCTCCTATATAAATCGCCCTATGGACTCCTCTCTCTCATCCCTCTCCCCAACCCCTCCCCCACCCCTGATCCTTTGATCGACCTCCTGAAATCTCGGCAGTCATGGATGAGCCCTCCTCCAAGCATCTCCGGCCCACAATACCTGACTCTACCAAGAGAGTCTGCCCATCCCATAACCCCCTATCTACCTAGTCCCCTCACTGCAGGCCATTTATTAATATTGAGGGAACCCCTTCCCACACTAAAGACACCAGAGAACAAACATAAAGAATCCTCGGAGAATCTTCTCCAAAGAGAAGATAACTCTGGTTAATACCATATCCAGCACCACTGAAAGAAAAATTCAACTATAATAATCGGGTGCCATACAGTAGAGTCACCTGGTCTATTCCAGATTCTTGAGACCCTCTCTGAAAAGCCGAGCAGCCCCACAGGGACTCCCAAAACCCGGCCCATGAGCGCCCTTATACAGCTAGACCAGGTTTAGTGAGGAGACCAACGTCCCAGTCCAAAATAATATGCCAATAAGAAATTATACATTGAATTGCCTTAAATACACAGAATATAAGCACCTATAGGGTTCATATATTGAAGGTCCACCTATAAAACAGGCCCTGAACCAAAACTGTAACAAAATAGTCCACCTCAAGTCTGAGGTTTGAATAAGTTGGGAAGTTCAGTGCGCAAACATTCCAACGCATCCCTTGTCGTCAGGAATCATTTTTCGCCTGATTGCAGTCTCACCCATAAGAGTTGCTGGATACTGCAGACGAAATTTAATGCCCGCCATATAGAGCTTTTTCTTTATGTCAGCATACTCTCTGCTTTTCTCTAACAGAAGGAGTTTGATCCTGGAACATCCAAAGAGTTGCTCCTGTTCCATTGGAGGCTTTGTGCTGTCTAGCCTTCCCCAGCACATGCATCTTCTCCTTAAAGTTAAGGAATCAGCATAATGATCACCCTGGGTCGCACCCGGCGGGGGTATTTCTCAATGCTCTGTGAGCTTCTGTTGTATGAGTCCCCAAAAGGTGACTGGTCCAACAGCTTTAAAAGCAAGTCCTGATGAAAGAAACACAGTCTGCCCCTTCCGATCTTTCTGGCAGCCCAGCCAATATCAGATTGTTTCTCCTGCTGTGGGACTCCTGATCTTCAATACGATCCTCTAGCTTCTTAATTAACTTTTTAGCTGTGGATAACTCCTGCTCCAGCACCGCTGATTTTCTCTCCTGAGAGGCTATCCTTGCCTCGACGTCCCCCATACGCTGTGCCAAAGATTGGAGCAGGCTTCACAGTTGCAAAATCTGCCACGAGACCCTGTAAAGCCTCTTGATATCCTGCAGATCCTCACTGGACTGAGACATTGCCCCTCCACCGTTTAAATCTTCATCGGTATCCTTAAATGTGGGGGATTGTGACTTAGGCCTCTTAGTTGCTGGTGATCTCGCCGCCAGAGGCTCCACAGTTTCGGGCTCCATCGCTACTCCCAGCCTCGGTCCACCAGCTGTGCTGTAGCGCACACCAACGCAAGTACAGGGCCTGTGTGATCGAACTATTATCCGATGCGATCGTCGCAAATACTCGGTCGCGTAAGTTAGCACTGACCAGTACCCCGAAAGCACTCACCCACAGGCAAATTCTCGAAGGAGAAAGACCAATTTTATAGCTGGAGCCTAGGAGCGCTACGGAGGACATCTAGCCCGACTTAGCACATCACGTGACCTGCTTATTAAACTTATTTATACCTTTCAAGTACTTGGAGGTCCCAATCATGTCCCATCTCTATCTGCTGTTTTACAGGGCGTACATGTTCAGTGCCCTCAACCTCTGCTCATATGTCTTACCCTGCTGACCAGCTACCATCTTTGTAGCCCTCCTCTGGACATTCTTCAGCAGGTTAATGTCCTTTTTGAGATGTGGGCATGAGTACTGAAGTCCATACTGTAGATGATGCCTTACCATTGACCTGTACAAGGGCTCCCACGTCTTTCTCCTTCTCCTCTAATGCAGATACTCGCACTCCACCCAGGTAGTACTGTGTCCTAGGATTCTTTGCTTCAGAATGCATAACTTTGCATTTCTTGGCATTAAACTCAAGCTTCCAGATCATGGAACACCTTCCTATGTTTTCCAGATGTTCCTGTATCCCTTCAGCTGTGCCCACTGTCCCACAGAGGTTGGTGTAATCCGTGAATAGGCATATTTTGCCCTTAATGCTCTCTCCAATGTAATTGATGACAACATTGAAGAACACCGTCCCCAGCACCAAGCCCTCTGTGACCACACTACTTCCCCCCTCTCCCATGAACCCATGCTGCCTCACATTGTGTACACCATGCTCCTCTACTTATTCCCCCAACCTTTACTTTAGTATGGTCTGCATGCCTTTGACCACAATGGAGGACAGACTGAGTGGTCTGTAATTCCCTGGTTCATCCTTTGGACCACTTTTGTGAAGTGGCACTACATGTGTTGTTCTCCAGTGCTACGGTACTATGCTTGTCTGTACTGAACTTTTAGATATGCCTGCCAGTGTCCCCTGCCAGCTCCTCAGTCAGTTCCTTTACTACCCTTGGAGGTACTGTGTCTGGGCCTGATGATTTGTTCACCTTCAATGCAGGCAGCCCCTCCCCCACTGTATCCTCCTCCATCACTACATCTGTGTTCCCCTCCCACATTGTTCCTCTTTTCCATCCTGAAGGTAGTGGTCCATCCTTCTCCCTGGTGAAGATGGAATACAACTATTCATTTAGTATCTCTGCTTCTCCCCCATTGTCCTACATCGACTCCACTCCTTACTTAAGCTGAACAATCCCTTCCTTCTTGTCCCTTTTCTCAGTTACATAGTGAAAGAAAGCTTTCTGCCCATCTTAATTCCTTCAGCTATCTGCAGCTCCATCTGTTCCTTTGCTCACCTCACTTTCTTACTTGCTTCACTCGCCAACCTTAGCTTTTTTTCACTATGCACCTCTCTCTTGCTTTCCCCGACTTTTTTTTCTTAATATTTATACTTTATGCTCCTACCGCCATGGCTGTGTGTGTTGCCTTTGTTGACCACTTTCTGCTCAGTGCCCTCTGGCATGGATGAGAAACCCCTTGGATACAACCCAGCATCCTGTTTGCCTTATCCACTGCTTTCCTGCATTGGTCCGAGTTGTTCATGCTCCCTGTTACCAACATCCTAAGGTCCTTGTCCTCCTTAGTGATTACCAGCCTCACCCTACCCATGTACTAGTCCCTGCTATTTTTTTTGCCTTGAAGTGCATAAACTTGCACTTTTTCACATTGAACCCCAGCTGACACCTGTACGACCATGCCTCCAGTTTAGTTATGTCCCCATGCAATTGTTTCCATCTATCCTCTTTGTCCACCACCCGCCCAAATTTTGGCGTCATCTGCTAACAGAGTAAGCATGCTCCCAAGTCCATGTGCAATATGTGAGATAAAGAGCAAAAATAGCAACTACACCAGGTTGCCACCAGGAGCCAGTGTCGCAGTCACTGTAGCCCCCCACCTCCCCCAGTCGTTCCCGGATCACCTTAGGACTAGAAAATTTGTGGCCTATTTTCAGTCTTGTTCTGGGGGAGAGGCACATACAGATGGATGCCAACTAAAACTGCACAACATTTCAAGTTGTTGGTGGTATTTTTAGCAAATGGTGGAAATATGGTGAGGACACCGTGGAAATTCACCTTCTGTTTTCGAGAAGTGCCATTGGATGTTTAGCATCAACCTGAACTACCACCATAACAGGCAGATGTTAACTAAGTTTAATGTATCATCTGAAAGATGGTACCTCAGAAGTGCAGCACCTACCCTCATGCTGCACTATAGTGTTATTATCACAATTTAACCCAAGTGCCTTACAACCTACAGCCTTCTGATCTTCTGACCTCAAAGGTGAGTGTGCAACCTGATGAACCACTGACATATTTACTGGTATGATCATCCCCCCAACCTCAAGATGAAGTACTGCTAAATTTCACCTGTCTATCACTGTGAACTTACAGCCATTAAACCTGAAAAGAAAAACTATACAACATCACTAGCTGCTGTTCTGGTGGCCCCTCACCCCCTCAATGCCAACAGAAGGTAGTGGTCACAACCCAGCCCACTCCGTCATCCTGTACAACAGGTGGGTGACATACACAGCACTACTCCCACATGGCCTCCCCATGAACTTTACTGGCATGTAGTGTATATATTGCATGCTGTTCCTATTCATTTTGCTTATTGCCTTGTTGGTGTGAGGAGTGCTGTGATGGAGGCATGATCTGGGAATGTGATTGTGAAGGGAGCTTTGTGGTGGCCGCTACTTGCCAATGGGGTTGTGCAGTGTGCCACGACACCACATCACCATGTAGGGGTGCAGTGTGCCATGACACCACATCACCATGTAGGGGTGCTGTGTGCTTTTCCTATTTGTATTTAGCGTGTGTTTACCATGAAACATAGTTTTCCATACCACACTGTGAATAGTTTGCATTATATACATAACAAGGGTTGGTGGTGGGTTGGATACCAGGCAATGCCATTTCTGTCACACATTGAATTGCACTATGTTGTGGCATAATGTGTCTCATGGTGTGCTTATTCACCAGGGATGTACTGCAAGTGCTGTCCCCCTGTTCAAGGCCACAGGTGCCAACCCACCACTCAACATCTGTAGTGGCACACCTCATGAGTGTGCCATGTGTTATGCGCATTGACAGTGTCTGCACAGTATGCTGGAGTGAAGTGGTGGGAACAGGTACCATAACAATTTGTACACAGTGTTGTTTGCTGCACATAACTGTATTTACACAGTGTATGGTACCTCATTCTGCCATGAATGTGATTCTGCTTTGGGGTTTGGGGCATTATGAGTCTAAGGAATACCTCACATTACAGTACATCAGCATTGGTGCTGATCAGTCTGTCCCCGCTGCTTGCAACCACTGCAACTCTCCATCAAGACATATGTTTAACGCATGCCATGGCACTGTATGCATGTGTGGCTGTCACTCTCACATATTGTATTGCTTCAGCATATATGTCACCATAATCAGTGGCCAGTTGTGGAGTCAGTGTCCCCCTCATCAAGTTCTGCACTTAGCTGCTTTAGATGCGCATAAATCAATTGCGACACAGTGAAAAGCAACATCTCACATACTGTCCTGTTCATTGTAATCAAAGCAATTCTCATCTCACAACAGGTCAATGCGCACAGCAGCGTATATCCAATATACTCACTCGGTCCATGCTGTACTGGGGAAGAAAGTTAGGCAAGTGATCCCTGCTTGTGCCATGAATACCATTAGAAACAAGTGGCCAGAGCCAGACGGCAATTACAAAGGATTCCATGATGCTGATGAAGAGGATGAAGAAGCATGGACACAGTCTTTCTTACAGGAAGCAGTGCAGTAAATGATTGACATTCATTTGCCATAGCACGATGTGTTACAATTGTTCCATTAATGTTATACCATGACCTCTGTGTTGTGATGGTAATGTTATGCAGTTTGGTTTTTGCTTGTTACTGTATATTTTTACACAAGCAATGCAATAGCAAGTAATCAGTATGCACAACAAATGTTTATATTCAAATGATTAATACTTTATTGACTTAACAATTATTCTTGCTCAAATGAGCATAGTGACCATGACCAAGTTTGGACATACCACAATGTGTGTGGTTCTACACAGTATGCAGTCCACACAGTACATGGAAATAATTTGGCTATCAGTGGTAGAACTGTACTCTCTGACCTGAGTTTCTCACAGTAATTTAAACAGTAATAGAAATGTTTAATAGTTTGTGTTGCTGTTGCCTGTACAAACCATGGACATGTGTTGTAATGACATTTCTTTCTGTCTTTTGTTTTCTGTGACATCATTAAACTTATTAAAAAAAAAAATTCTGCACTCAACCTGTTATGGTTTTAAGCTTGCATTCCACAGCTACTGACTTGCAGTGGAGTATTTAAATGCAAGTCATCAGGAGTATTTAAATGCAAGTCATCATTATGTTTATGTAAGCAGCAACAGCAAGCAGTCAACACTGATGTTCTTATTTGTCATCAAGTAAAGCAAAACCTCATTGACGTATAGTGACATTCAATATGTTACTGAGGAGAATAATGAAATTACAAAGCATGTTGTATGCAGTGCTGTAACATTAAACTTAAAATTGCATTGCAACAACACTCAACTCGATAAAATCAATTCAGGCACAGGCATAAGACATATTAGAAGACTGGGAGGATGGCCAATGCGGTGCCAATTCACAAAAGTGGCCGAAGCAAGAAACAGGCAACTACAAACCTGTGATCATCACATCAATCGTTGGGAAGTTCATGTAAAAAGATACTATAACAGATTGGTTACTGACCTTTTTTGAAGGACAGTGGTCTCAAGGGTGGTCAACAGCACTGGTTTGTCTCAGGCATATCCTGCCCGACAAACTGAGCTGAGTACCAGAAGTGGTGGGAGCTGTGGTACACGAGATAGAGTGGTGAAGGGTGCTGCAGGAAGACTGCACCAAACTACATGAGTGTTTGGGAAATATGGCAGTTGTTCAACGCCAAGAAGTGCAAGGTCATGCACTTTACAGCTAGGAACCAGACAATGAATGCTATATCTAAAGACTGCAGCCATTGATATTAGTATTTCAGCGAGTGTCATGATCTAGTTATGTTCCTCAGATGCATTGTATTCTGCCATGACAGCGACCCATGTTTGCTGTGCAAGATGGTCATTGGTGGCCAGCTGTGGTTGGAGATGATTGAGCATCTGGAGGACAGTTCTCGTCTCATGGTGATGGTGGGGAACACAGACTGGCATTTAACTGACACCTATCAGAGGCTAGGTGGTGGCACGGAAAGTCCTGTATAGTCAAGGCATGGAGCTTGAACACCTACTGGTCATCCTGTGTGTGTACACATTCATGGCAGACCCAGTGTCAGTACCGCACGATCCCCTATGCACAGAAAATGTTGCAAAATGCGGGCCGGTTGATCATGTTGATGGTCATCTGCTGCCGGCTATGCCTACGAGAGGGCATTACCCAGTGCTGAATACAAAGCTGATGGGTCCAGTTGTGTGCTGTACACCACCACACCACAGTGTGTAAGTTGTGTGGGTATGAGGTGAGGTCCCAAGATTGGAGGTCTGGGCTGGACGGGTGTCAGCCAGAAGAAAGGAGTAGTAGGAGTAGGAGGAGGAACGAGCTTGTACCGGGGTGAAACTGTAAGGATAAAATATTTAAACAATTAAAAATGAACACCGGACATTGGTAATTGTGGGAAGTAGACATCAACATCAGCTGCTGTTGTCCCATTTACCCATGGACAGAAATCAGCGTACTGGGGCATAATGTCATATGCTTAATAGCGCATGGCATTATGCTGAAACCCAGACCTGTGTGCTCTCCGTGTTGGCCCCCCCAGACTTAGAATCCTTAATGGGGGGTCCGGGGTGCACTGTTCCGTATAGCAGGGGGTGTGGGTGGTGGAGCTCCCCACAGAAAAAAAGTTAGCACTGGATCACGCAACGCAATGATTCCGCATGACATTCTGCCGTGCACGGTTTTGACCCCGTGCTGAAATCCATCCCCCCAACAGGGGTCAGTGTCCCCAAATAGTGTTGTGTACTGATGTACAGGGTACGTTTCTCAAAACAAATAAAGCTCTGCTGACCTTATAACAATGCGCTGCCTAGATGAAAGCACTGTAGTTGTGTGTCATCAGAGACATGGAACAGCACAGTGCATTGTGTCGTTTTCTTTCCCCTTGTCTTGCCATGCAACATCATTGATGGCTGTGTTTTCCTTTCTGCCTCTGGTTTCACTTCCCATCCCCTCAACAACAATTATCACCCAGCGTTAACACCAGTCAGATGCCGTGCAGGCACGCAGCACTCAATCAAGCAGCATCTGTGATTTAGTAACCAAACAGAGCAACGTGGAGCACAACACAGAGGCAGCAATGTGCACCTGTAAGTAGCCTTGTCACCAGGATATGTGCATTGTTTGGTGTGTTATTTGCTGAGACAACAGTCCCATGGTTCCCAGGCAGGCAACATCTCCCATGAAAGAGACAGTGACACTGACATTGGTAGAGGGTGCCTGCACCTCTTTGTGTTTCTGTGACACTGTTCCTGGTAACTGTTGTATACTCCCCATCTCTGTGTGCTGGCTGCTGTGGCAGCTACCATTTTCATAGTTGCACACAGACCAAGGGGCAAGTACTGCAAATAGTAACAATATGCCACGCAGTGATGCTAAAGTAGTGGGAACTTTAATTACAGTGAAAGAGAGAGAAAGAGAGAGAGAGAGACCAGGACAGAGTGAGTGTAAGGCAAAGTAACTGTCTGGGTCTCTCTCTCTCTCTCTCTCTGTCTCTCTCTCTCTGTCTCTCTCTCACTCTCTCTGTCACGTGAAGTTGACATGCACAGAGACATAGAGAAGAAGCAGCCAAGGGACCTGCAGCATTCAGCACTCTGCAATCTGTGAGAGAGGCAGACAGACAGCAGATTTTGTTCCACAAATGGGCACTTCATTCACATTGCGAGTTTGCCTTGCAGAGTGGAACAGACCAAGGTGGGAGACACAGACAGACACAGACCTTGACTTCACCGTTGCGATGGCGAGTGTGTCTGATCGCTCAGTCTTTTTACATCCAATGTGTGACAAGTGTCTCTGTCTCTGTTTCTCTCTCTCTTTCTATGTCGCTCTCTCTCTGTCTTGGTGTGTTTGTGTGTGTGTGTGTGTGTGTGCATCAACGGTCCATGACAGAAGGACAAGAGCCGACAGGGACCAGAAGGGGGGAAGTGCGTGGAGCTGGTAGGAGCGGCCGAAAGGCAGCTTTTCTCTCTGGTGGGGTTGCATCCATCGCCATGGTCTGCCTGCTGGTGGAGAATGAGCTGCAGTGCCAGACATGGGGTGCAATGGCGCTATGCCAAATGGGTGGGTACAGAAGGAGCTGTTTCTGGGGTTTGTGAGGCACATGCTGCGCTACATGCATGCCCTACTCCTGGTGCCCCGGGTAATGGGGAGAAAAAATGGAGGAGAAAAAACACACAGCAGGCAGGATGACACCTGACCCTCCGCAGGCACTGCTTCTGGGCTGGACATAAAGTAAGCCCCGGTATTTCTGGGTGTCGGAGCTGGGTGGGCCCATTGTGCTGAATGGGGCTGGCCAGTGGAGTAAAACAGTGATATGATAAAAATAATTTACTTTACTGCAATTGAAGTGCTCCAACACCAGTGCATGTTTTGGTAAATAGACACATCTTACTTGATTTTATCAATACCTTGAAGCAACAGGATACAATCATTGTGATTAGCATTCTTTCAATCTACAAGTCTGTCTTGATTACCTGCACGTAAACATATAGTAACATTGAAAACATTGACATACTGCTGGTATCTGCAATCTTCACACTAATTTTTGGGGAATCTGCAGTAGTGTTTTTTCAGTAACGCATCCGTTTCTGGTCTTGGCGTGGGTGCAATGTTACGTGGAATGGCTGGCCGTTCAATGTTGGGAATATCAGTTAATGTGCTGTCCTTGAATTGCACCACTTCCACCATCATGTTATAGATGAAGTTATATGTTTTTGGAGCTGGAACAGGCTTCACTTCCCATTGCTTCATTTGCTTAGAGAATGCAAAGCGATGTCTTCTTGATCCTTTGTGTACACCACTTGACACAACTGCATGTGGACAGTGACAGTTCTTGGAATAATCCAACATACACAGTTGTGTTCATGCAACCATTTCAGCATATGAAAAGAGTTGACGTTTCAAGCAGTACTTATTAAGGAGGCAGTGGAACACTTCCAGATTACCGGTATGGCAAAATCTGGTGACCTTTGAGATGTCTTTTAGTAGTCTTGGGTCATGCACAATTGTTTTAAGTGCTTCATGCAGTGCACTTCCAGTTGGCAGCCAGACGGTTTCAGTGTCATCATCTTCATTGGTTGTACCACGTGCGCAGTGACGCACTTCAAGACCCACTGTCCATGAAGGAACATTTGCTGTATGATGCAGTATGGACAGCCACTTCTCATAAAGCACCACCTCACTGCCACCACATGTTGCTGCAGACCACCAAAAATGATTAGCTATTGACCTTGTCCAGAGAAACAAATCCTGAAATGGTCTTTGCTTGCCCTTAGCAGTGATCTTCTTTGCAATTGACTTTGCCAAGTGCCACACATCATATTGATGGTCCACATTTGGAAAGTGAAGGCCTTTTGACATCAGAGAAGCAATTTGAGGATGACGGTCAGTGGCAACTGTTTTTACTTGAAGTCCACTCAACATTAGTTTCTGCATCGCTCTGATGAAACCCTATTTCTCCATGCAGTTTGAGTTATTGACTTCAGTAACCTGCACGAGTTCAGACTGCAAAATGTGGTTGGAACACATGTCCATCACTGTATAGATGCGCAGTATTTGCATGCTGTGACAGGCGAGTCACAACGACTCGGCTCCAATTACTTCAACAATACTGTCTGCTGCCAACTCAGATTCTTCTTTTGTTGTCTTAAGTAGTTGACATTCACAACTGGAAAAAGGTACACAGATTGTATTCGGTTGTACTGAGACTCACTGAGGACAGGCACTCGGAGAGAATGTAAAAACTGCGAAATTCTGGTGTATGTATTCCCAGTAAATAGTATTGATGCACTCAGCAGTACATTCCCTGCCCTCATTTTACCTAGTAATGGCTGTGACCGCCATGCGAATGTGTACAATCGTGCACATGAAAACTGAACAGTGTACATGCATCCTCGCAAAGTGGAAGTTGTTATCAAAAGAGGAAGACGACATTTTTGGCATACCACATGCTCAAAAAGTTGAAACAAGCAGGATTTGAATGCAATATATTTCTGCTCGCTATCTGGTGTTGTGCCGCCAGTCATGGTTTCATCAGAATCAGACTGTGTGTCACTGTCAGTATTATAGCTTGACTCTGGGACATACATGGAGATATCAGTGTCAGAAGTTAAAGAGTCATGCATGGACAGAAATGACACTGAGTTATCCAGAGCAGGTTGCGACAAACCTCCTGCCTTCATCGGCATGGAAATGCAGATTGGAGTTACCCTGCTTTGTACAAGAGTACTTTGTACTGAGGAGCAGGTACACTGCTTCTGCATGTCAACAGTGCATTGCACAGATGATGACTGACTCTTTGTATAGACGTGATCTTTCATTATTGCCTCTGGTGACTCTGGTCACTGGTTTGCAAAATCTCTTGTTTCCACTGTGCACTGAACACCCATAGTGGCAGTGCTGATTGTGTCTGTTGGAGTGTCAGCGAATGCTGGGACATAGTCTATCTCACCATATGTTGCGGTGGTTGAAACACACCTGTCTTGTTTTGAGTTGACATGAAAAACAGTGTTTGTTTTTTTCACTGTTCGCGAGGCATGAACACTTGTAGTGGTGAGTGTCATTAATTGTAAGACAAGAAACACAGGACACGGTATTGTCAACAGTGACACAGATGGCCACGAAGATAGGTGTGCATGATATACATTTAGTATTTGCGCTGTGATGTGTTTCTCAGATATGTTGGCATCGTGCATGTTTTTCCACCAATGTTTAAGGAAAGCACTTCAGCAATCCTGTGTATCATTACAACACCGAGCAGCACATAAGGGTTGATATCAGAGAGACAGAGGCACAGGAAATACAGGGGTGAGCATGATTAATGTGCCGCTACCTTAAGATGATGAACAGCATAGCTATTCACATAGGTGTGATATGCACGGTGCATAGCTCCTGAGTAGTGTTAGGTGGTGGACATGACTGTGCAGGAATACAGCAACATGAGGGATGGTAAAGGTGAAGGTGCGGCTGGTACCTGATTTCAATATTACCAGTGTCGTTTGTAGCATCCTGGATGCATGCTTCAGGCACATAGTGCTACATCACACTAGTGAGTGCGAAATATTGGGCCTTGTGATGGTACCATTGGGACTGCAATATAGTAAGTGATGGTGGTCAAACTACTGTTATGCAGTGATCATCACACAGTGTGTTTCACAGTGGCAATTACTACAGATGCACAGTGAAGGGTACAGGATACGTTATGGGCATACTTTATGCGGATATGTGTATGTCAGAAACATGCAGTGGCATGTTCGGACAAAAGGGTAGTAGTGGAGTATCATTCAGCACATCTGAAAGGAGCCATACTGTAAGCAACTAAAGTTTGTATTAGGCAATTAAACAACTGCAAGACAAAGAGAAAGACACTAAGACCTACATATTCAAAGGTGATCCGCACGGCGCTGCTGACTTGTGCTGGTGCATCACCAGATTGCGCCCCTGTTCTGTATTTAAAAGTTGGTGATGCAACGCACAATTGCAGATGTGATGCAGTGCACAGATAATGTATGCAGTGCATCTTGAGGGTGTGTTATACTGCACATGATACACATCGCTATGTTTGGCACAGACGTGCGGCAAAGCTGCTCGCACATCTGGGAGATGTTGGAGGGGAGAACCAGCAATGGGATGTATTGTGCGTAATAACCAATTCACTCCTCTGCTATTAAAGAGGGAGGTGGAGGAGGAACAAACCGGTGGGGAGGAGGACAAGGAGGTGAGGGGTGGACTAGCAAAGGAAAGGGCCAGAGAAGCACGAGCAGCAGGGTTGATGGGGTACTACTAAGGAAGGAGGGAGAGGTGGATGCAACTGGTACTGAGAAAACTCAGAGCCAGGAAAAAGAGGAGATGGGCTCCGTTATGGGGGGTAGTGAGACACAGGTGCTCCGAGTTGGCATTGGATGGTGTAAGGGAATAAGGGGGGAAAGGAGGAGCATAGCAGAGGCAGTGGGAGGGGAGGAAACAGGAGGAAGTTGTACAAATCACAGAATGTGCAGAGGGTGACTATAAAGGGCACGGCAGTGTGGACCCTGGTGATGAGGAAGGGGTAACAGAGAGGGAAGGTGTATGTGATATGCGGGGGACTTGTGCTGGGGGATTCTATACTGAAGGGGGTCAGATGGGGTTGAAGGGGGAAAAGGCACAGTCGGATCTGGGTTGAAGCTATTCGCGGGTAGACTGTGGGAAAGGTGGGGCAGGAAATTCTAAAGAGTGCAGGGAAGGGGAGGAAGAAACCTCACACAGTGATGCACGTGGGCAGAAACAACTTGGAGTGGCATTCTGTAGAGGGTAAAGGTGAGGTTTGAGGAGTTGGGTAGGCAGGGCGAGGAGGTGTGGGGGTCAGTGACATTCTCTGAGGTTCTTCCGGTACCATGTGCTAGCACAGGGAGGAAAAGAAGGATAGAGGAGTTCAAAGAGTGGATAAGGGACTGGTGCCATACCAAGAAGTATGGTGTAGTGACGGACTGGGGTAGGATATGGTACAATAGTGACTTATACGCAGGGGACAGGTTACACTTCAGCAGGGAAGAGAGGGGAGTACTAAAAGGTGGAATAGAGGAGTATCTAGCAACTAAGGTGGATTTAAACTAGGAGGGTGGGGTGGCAAGAGGACTACGGTTAGGAAAAGGGTCTGGAAAGGGGAGCCCAGGGAGCTTACCCCCTGGTTATGGGTGAAGGCAGAGGCGAAGCAACACAGGGTGGGTGCATGCAGGGTAACAAGGTTGGAGTACAGATGGCACTACCTCACTGTATTAAGTGGGCAGATAAAGGGAGCAGACCGACGAGAGGTGTGGAGCAAACCAAGGAGGAGCCGGGAAACAAGAAGGAGGGGAACGGATGGAAGGTGGGCTCCCAGAATGCATGAAGCCTGTGTAATAAAACTGCAGAACTTCATGCGCTCCTTTCAGAGGTAAATGTGGACATTGCTGCAGGGATCGAGACTTGGGCCACCCCGTAACATAACTGGGATCGGGCAATCCTGGTGTATAGTATTAACAGGAAGGACCGGGGGTTGGTCGGGGGTAGCACTGCATGCAGAGAAGGATCAACTGTACAAGGGATGAGGGGAGGAAGGAAGGACAGAGGCACTATGGGTGCAGCTTCGGGACTCGAAGGAAATAAAGGTGAGGGTTGGGGTGGTATACAGACCTCAAGCTCAGTCAGCGTAACTGTACAGGGAGCTAGCATGTCAAATAGGGAGGGTGTGTAGAAAGCGGAGCGTGGTGATGATGGGGGATGTCAATGTACCAGGGGTACATTGGAGAACACATGACACCCCCAGCACAAGGGAGCAGGTGATACTGGAAGTGATCCAGGCGGGTCTCCTGACGCAGATGATAAGTGGGCCTACAAGAGTAGGTAACACGCTGGACTTGGTGCTGTCAAATGAGGAGGTAGTGAGAAGTGAGAAAAGTAAGGGTTGAGGACAGAGTAGCTGGTAACGACCACCAAACAGTGTGGTTCACACTCATGTTGGGCAGGTAGACTGGAGGTACAGGTACTAGGGTGGTGGATTTAATGAGGATAGACTTTTGGATGAAGCGGGAAATACTGAACGGGAGTCTCCAGGGTATTACACCAGAGATGTATGCCGACTAAAAGTGGGAAAGTATCAAAACTGGGGTAGCAGAGGCTGCAGAATCCGACACCAGGACTAGGAGCAAGAAGGGCAGAACCAGGAAACCATGTTTGCTGAACAGCAACGTGCTGGAGGGGGTAATGGTGAACAGGGCTGAATACAGGAAATTTAGGAGAAGTAGGAAACAGGAGGATAGGGAGGCTTCCGGGACATGGCCCCGGGTGGAGACCAAGTGGCTGAGAATGGCCAAGGCTGACAGGGAGGTACAATTAGCAGAGGACATCAAGTGAGTGGAGAAGGACTTCTGTAGGTATGTCAGGGAAAAGAGAAAGTGCAAGGACCATATACTGAGGATAAAGGCGGGAAGGGAATGGGTGGATAAAGGAGAGGAACAAACGGAAGTATTGAATGACTACTTTTGCTCTCTTTTCACTAAGGAGAAGGATGGACCAGTACCACCATGGACTGGGAGGGTGGAGGAGAGGAGATGACAGACTGAAGGATCACAGGGGTAGCATGTGGACAAGGCACCGGGTCCTGATGGCATCCACCCCATAGTGCTGAGGGAGATGGCCGAGTTGTTGGCCGAGCCGCTAGCAGATTGGTTTAGCACCTCCCTGGAAACAGATTGTCTGCATCAGGACTGGAGGGTGGCACATGTGGTGCCCATACACAAGAGTGGGCCTAGGGATGAGCCAGGAAATTATCACTACACACCCGGGCAGACTTCGATAGAAAGAAAGCTGTGCTTCTGCTGGCAGTTTCGTATCTTTATATATATAAACCACGCAAAGTTAGGATTGGAAATCAAGGTGTGAGTCGTAGGCACCCAAAGGTGGGCTATGGTACTGCACAGTGCAACACAGTAGCCGACAGCCACTGTGTGGCTGCCCAACACCAATCCATGATGGTGATGTCCATTACACACAACCCCTTTTCATTGGTCGGCTACTGTCAGCCATCAAAGTTGTGAATGAGAGCTTACAGTACACAATGCAACCCCACTGGCAGACAATGTCAACCAGTGTGCTTCAAATGCATACAGTAAGCTGTCATTCAGTGACAGCTCAGTTACCGGGAAGTCATGGTGGTACGTGGAGGGATGCACTGCCCACCTGCTCTGTGTGCATCTTGCTTTGATGTTTTTGGTAGCAGAGTTGGGATGTGGGCCCCTCAGTGTGGATGGGGTACGCTGCAATATCATGCATACTGGGATTGGTGTTATAACTGTACCATCTGGGATGGGAGGGAGTGCACATTTGGATTATCCAGGCATCTGATCATGAAATGATGTATCCAGAAAGGTGAGGGCCAAACATCATTGCATTAATGAAATACAAGGAAACACAGTGAGAGGAGAACACAGTACTTTATGTTGCTAAAAAGAGGGAGGTAGGGAAAGCAGGGGGAGATACCGTTGAGTCGCCTGGAGGTGCTTCTACCGCTGTATAATTGGCAGGTTGCACAGCACCTAAAATACTGAATGCAATTTGGACATCTGTACTGGAAAAAGTCATTGCAGTTATGGAAAGGGCAAAGAAGAGGGCAACCAGAATGATACAGGGACAAACCCTACATTCGACATAAGTCTGCACTCTGTGCATGTATCCATTACAGGGTAAACACTCACTATGTGTTGTATTTCATATTGCACTGTTGACTTCGACAGTCAGCGCCATCAGACACTCACTCTGTCTGTTGATCCCTGTTACCCACTGACACAAAAATGAATGTATATGTGAATCTTTATGTACATGTATTCACATGTACAGTAACTGTCAGATGTATTGTTTGACAATCTAACCTTGATGCACTTTCTGTCATGGGATAATTCTGCAGTTGCAGCTGACACCAACATAAAAGGAACCGCGTCTGGTTTGAGCCGTTTATTCTTCTCATCACCACCTATGAATTATAGTAAGACACAGACAACATTGGAATATCAGTAATTAACATGGGACACTTATGTATCATATTAGCACAGGTAATGAGTTACTCTGTGTGATTCCCGCTGCCCACCGGCCCATCCACAACTGAAAGTAAGACACTATCTACACTGTGGTTATACTGCCCATACAATATCAGCAGTGATGTTCCTTGAGATTGTGGGTAACTGTTGACTTAACCAGTAGTATTAACTGTACTGCGGTATCACAGGTGAATGGTTGAAGGTGCAGTGACACAGCAATATTGTAAGAACAGAAGTACAGGTCTTCTGCATAATTTGATGTATCAATAAATCAAAACCAGTGACAAACATGTGACATGGTGTGCTGTGTGGTAATACAGCGGCATTGCATTAGTACAGGTGGCAAGGTACAGCTATATGGGACTTTAACAAAGAGCACAGGCCACTCCCGAATACAAACTGAATGACTGTCCACCCTGCAGTTATAGTGTACATCCAATAGCAGTGGTAATGTTACTTGAGACTGTGGGCCACTGGTGAGTGCCCCAGGAGGACTGAATGCAATGCGGTGTCACAGGTGAATGGTTAAGGGTGCACTGACACAGTTATATTGTAAGAACAGCAGTGTGGCTCTTCTACACAATGGTATGTGACACTGCACCCTGAACCAGTGGGTAAGATGTGCCATGGTGTGCTGTGTGGTAATACAGTAGCATGGGAGTAATAGAGATGCTGAGGTAGAGCAGTGTGTGTGTGTTTTCTGCTGTCCACAGAACAATTCCAAAGTCAGAGTGACACACTCTCAAAACTGTGCTTATACTGCCAATGCAATACCAGCAGGAATCCTACTTGAGACTGTGTGTCACTGCTGACTTACCCCGAATCAGTAACTGCACTGCGGCATCACAAGAGGATGGTTGAGGGTGCAGTGACACAGTGAGCACAGCAGTATGGATGTTCGGCACAATTGCATGTGTCACTGCACCCAAACCAGTGGGCAACATGTGATGGGATGTACTGTGTGGCAATACAGTGGCATTGCATTAATACAGGTGGCAAGGTACAGCTATATGGGACTTTTACAAAGAACACAGGCCACCCCGAGTGCAAACTGAATGACTGTCCACCCTGCAGTTATAGTGTACATCCAATAGCAGTGGTATTGTTACTTGAGACTGTGGGTCACTGGTGAGTGCCCCAGGAGGACTGAATGCAATGTGGTGTCACAGGTGAATGGTTAAGGGTGCACTGACACAGTTATATTATAAGAACAGCAGTGTGGCTTTTCTACACAATGGCATGCAACACTGCACCCTGAACCAGTGTGTAAGATGTGACATGGTGTGCTGTGTGGTAATACAGCAGCATGGGAGTAATAGAGATTCTGAGGTGGAACAGAGTGTGTGTGTGATTTCTGCTGCCCACAGGACAATACCCAATATCAGCAGGAAGCTTACTTGTTACCGTGTGTCACTGCTGACTTACCCTGGATCAGTAACTGCAGAGCAGTATCACAGGAGGATAGTTGAGGGTGCAGTGACACAGTGACATAGTAACAGCAGCACGGCTGTTCAGCACAGTTTGTGACACTGGAAACTAAACTACTGGCACACATGTGACGAGGTGTGCTGTGCTGAGATTTGTCAAGGAGAGCCATAGGATGAAGGTTCAGTTGTCACCACAGCCACTTACTATTTCTAAGACCTCCATTATCCTCCTTGTGACTCTGTGATCACATCCATACACATGTGAACAGTTAGGACAATATTGTAAAATAAGTTTGGACTCTTAAGTGGTACATCAGGTGTCAAAACGTGGTAATGACATGGAACATAATGATGACACTGTGAGATCAGCAGAGGTATGGACACACAATACTCCCAGGAGACTGTACACATGCATACACCAGTAACAGTTCAACAATGTGCTGATCTGTAAATAATACATGTTAATACACATAATCAATGTACATTGCATGTAAAGACACTTACTTTTAATGAAGAAATCAGACTTCAAAAAGTGGTCAGAACATATTACATGGTGCTTCTTTGGCACAAATACAGATGCATCTATCTCAGGGCACTGTAAAAAGGACAGTCACTGTGTTTTCAAATCACCAGAAAGTGGCACTCGATGAAAACTCACTGTGCCAGGTTGCCTTACTTCACCTGTGGTGTTGGAACACCCAGTCACCATACAGGTGGGCATGTTAAATCGAAAGCACAGTACCAAGATATAAAATCACCAATTTGCAATACATACACAAGAACACATGCAAAGCTTGATGCACAATGCAATTCCTAGCTATTAGGATTCTATTTTCCAATAGCAAAGCAAACGCCGACAACGTTACCACGAGCAGACGAGCGGGAATACCAGCACACAGCAATCAGCTGATATGATTCTAGTGCACCCGCTGTCAAACTCTAAGGACATGCACACTCTTACACCATGGTGTAACAGTGCATGTGAATGGAAAGGAGGTGCTCCCAGTGACTGCTGGTGGGCGCTCAGTCACAAAATGGATCACCGCACGCTGGCGGCAGGGGGTATATACGGAGGCACGAAGTATCGCAAAAATATATGAAAGAGGTAGGAGAACAATAAAAACAGTGCAGTGGTGCTCAAATTGGGAGTGGGGACACTCAAACACAATATAAACAGCATAATTGAGTGTTTTCCTTTAAGGTATTTAGAAATGACCTTGGTTATTTGTAACTCCAATGTATCCCTAATATCTTCCTCAAAATATTTTGTATTTCTTTGGGGAATTTAACAATTGCAGAATAGGTACAATTCCTCATACCACAAAACTAGAATTATTATATTTGATTGGACTACCACCTTTGCTTCAAATGTAATATGTTTAGATGTTTTTAATAGAATTGCAAATCATCTTACTGGCCTATGTATTGTATTTCTCTTGGTAGCTTTTGCTGAGATACAACTGAATCCCTCTATCCATATGTCATTTTTGACCCGGTTTCCTGTAAAGCTATAACATAATATTGTTTAAGAAATGTTTTGAATTGTTCATCTGCTAGATCCCTATTAATCCCCTCTATTTTCAAGGATAAAATTCCATTTTTGTTGGTAGTGCTTCTACTGACAGCAGATTACTACTATTGCCAGTATTAGTACAGGTACCTGATTTTTTTAATCAGTGCTAACACAGCTTAAGGGTTGAAACATGTTTTTTGTGGCTATTTGACTCTTTTTCTCTACCCAAAGTTTGTATTATTGAGATGGGCTTGTTACTGTGGTTATCTTTATTCTTATCTTGTGAAGTATTATTGGTATCATCAACTATTTCTTTATGCACCTGCAAGTGAACAGTGTTGGATATATTTGAAAACAAGGTCACAGTGTCACAAATCAATACTATATTCTCTGGCTATCCAATGTGTAAGCTTCCAACAATATTTGATTATAAAGAGTAATGTCTCTTATGCCTACAGTGATTTGTCTATAATTAGGCTCGTCAATAAAAGGCAGGCCAGGATGTCCTGGGACACAGCCAGAAGTAGAGCCAGAAAGGGGGAGGGGGGTCTGCCAAATGGGAGATGGCTATGATATCACAAAGGGGGTCATTTGACCAGGCAGAGGAGCTCACTGGCTATTGGCCAAGGGGAAGGGCTAGGAGGGGGCCGGACCAAAGGCCTCTGGGAGGTATGTAAGGGCATGCAGCCCACAGCAGCCCCTCTTTTCTTGCTGTAAAATTCCAACATTGGCTATACAGTGGTTTTATGTGATAAGGGCACCTCCTGAATGGCATGGTCTGGAACGGCAAATGGAAAACACTGACCCCCTAATAGGCGGCTGGAGTGAACACCGAATGATAAAAAGAGTGACATCAGCAGGAGGTGGCTGGATGAGCACCATGCACAAAGTGAGTGCTGCAGGGCAGAGGGTGCAATGGCAGCAGTGGCAAGGGCAGCTAGGGAAGGGCGAAACACACTGAGTGATGGGCACTGGCTGCATCCCACACCATGAGTGGACAGAGGCAGCGGGCGGCACCACCACCCGGGAGGGCTACAGGCAGGAACATATGTATATGTGTGGCATGGCCGAGGTGGTACACAGCACCAGTGGCACAGGGACCGGGTACTGAGCAGCAAAGTGGCCTGTGCATGCAGCAGAGATGGCAGGGAGGCATAGGTGTGGGCACAGCCAATGGAATGGACAACCACTGCCGGGCGAAGGCAGGCAGCAGGGGGGGCCATACATCTCATACTTTTGGCACTGGAATGAGGGACACAGCCACTCAGACATAGGGACAATGAGGGACACAGACCCACATAATGGGGGACCCTTCCACGAACATGAAGATACAAGTCTGGAGGACTGTGCTCACTGTTCTGGGCAGCCTGTGTTTGGGACCCGCCTCCCCTGTGGGCCGGCTGGCTGATACTCGCTATACTGCCGCTCATTTGCTTTGTCCATGCCCTTATGGTGTGGAAGTGCTTTTCGCTTTTCTACTATATGGCTGCCTTTCTGTGAGCTTGCTGTTTAAGCAGCAGCACTTTCAGGTTCACCCCCACAGACCGCGCTGTCGGGGAAGCACACTTCCTGGCTGCTACCTATACAGCACATCGCTGGCAGTTTCAAGGTAAGGCACTGAAGGTTTTTGGGGCCTTGCCCCTATATTGTACTCTTCTGATCCTTAGACAGAAAGCTAGGTTTACACCAGAATGTGATTGTGTTGTAGCCCATTTGGCTAGATGTTTGTTGTAAAAAGGCAGGAAAGGGTTTTTATTTTGTTACATGCAGCAGAGGGCTAGATATCAGCTCTGGCAGTTGGCTTTCCTATCTGTAATTGAGGGACTGGGACAGCAAGCATGGCTGTGTGAGCCCAGCCTGTGAGGTGGTGGTGGTATGCATGCAAACCAGCACATGGTTGGAGATGTGGCTGGCAGCTGTTTTTGGGCAGCCCAGAGACAGATTGTTGGTTTGTTTTGCTACAGCATTTACAGATATCACAGGAGGCAGTGGTAGTGTGTTTTCAGAGGTGGAACATGGTAGGGCAGCTAGTTGTGTCACCAGCAAAATGCCCAAGGGGCAAGTCACCAAGAAGCATTGACTCTGGTCCAGGATGCTCACAGAGCCAGAGGGGAAAGGCTGAGTGGCGGCATGCAAAAAACAAATATATATATAAGCAAAAGATGGTTGCCTGGGAGGCAGGTGCAGGGCACCACATTGGAGCACTCTTGGAGTGGCTGCATGGTTTGCTCCATCTGGGGGCCTGGAGGTGCCACAGCTCATGAGGAGGCTATAAGTTTATGAGCAGCTACCTGGCTGAAGGAGCCAGGGAGGCCTTCCTTGGGGCGATGCCACAGGTCAGGGAATGAGAAGTGGGTTAGTGGAATGGGCGCAAGAGTGCTTGGGTAACTTCAGGGCAGCGGGCTGCGTTTTCAGGGAGATCTTTGGGCCCGGAGTCAGTGGGGGCCATGGTAGGTCTCCCGCATGGTTTTCTCAGAAGCCATGTCTGAGGGTGAGGTATAGGCCCAGTGCTTGGCTGTAATGCTGGAGATGGGGCCCCCATGGATAGAGTGGGCTGCAACAACATGACAGTTTGGCATGGATGTCTGAAAAGAGGGTGGGTGGGGGGCTTGCCACGTGGTGCAGCCACCATGTTTGGGGGCGGGTAACAATGCAGCAAGTTCTCTTCCTGGAAAGGGGAACTGGAGTGGGAAAAAGAGTCAAAGAGAGTAGCTAAGGAGGGGGACACTGCAGGCCTGGGGAGGATGACCTGCTCGCACCCCCAAAGAGGCCCAGCCACGTGGCACGGCCACCATGTTGGGGAAGGTCGCAACATGGTGTGAGTGTAAGACTGGAGCTGGAGAACAGAGAGCAGGAAATCTCCATTCTCCAAGAACCAATTTTTCAAATGAAATTTCAATTATAATTTTGTTGCAGAGATGAAACAAAGCAAAATTGTTATGTCTTCAAATGTTGCTTTTATTTGAGTAATGGTCTCCAAGATTACAGTGATACAGGAATGTCTGCAGATCTGGGGATCAGTTCATAAAGAGTTAAAATAAAAATGGGATCAGGTTAAGAGCGGGACAAGGAGGAGACAGGGTAGGCCCCTGGAAGGTGAGGGTGTGTACCACCCGAGGCGAGCATCAAACGGTGCCCCTTTTTTCGTATGGCCCAGCAATTGTGGGCCCAGGGGGCTGATGTCTGTAGGAGGGGTGGAGGAGCTGCGGTCGTGGGGGTACACATCCTGGGTGAACCTCCATGCAGCAGCATGGGGGACAGTAGACTGTTGCTAAACTGTCTGGTACAGGGACACAAGAGGTCTGGGGCGGACAGATGGGAGGGATAAGGCCCTACCCACGGGTCCACATGTGCAATTGGAGAGGGATCGCTTCTGGGTTTGATGGTATGGACAATACGGGTGACCGGGACAACATTTACAGAGCATGAGGGGGAGATGGGGGGACCAAAAGTTGGCTGCATGGTTTGCGGTATTCGCACGATTTGGTAGGACAGCCCAGGCAGCAGAGCGGGATGATTGCATCTCCTTTGACTCACCATTTCAACCTCCCCTTCTCTCTCAGTGTGGTCCCACGATCCTAGAAGTTGGACAAAGTTATATCAATCCACAAATGTGCGGACCCTTCCCTCTTTTGGTAACTATCAACCCGTCTCCTTCATTCCCTCTTTTACAAAGCTGTAAGAGAAGCTTGCCTACAATAGACTGTCTGACTTCCTTTTCTCCTCTGATTTGCTCTACTGTTCCAGTCTGGTTTCAGGAAGGATCACTCCTCCGTGTCCCCCTGCTGCATGTAACTGATCTTATCCTCTCAGGAATGGATCAGGGTCACATCACAGCAACCATCTTCATCAATCTGGCTAAGGCCTTTGACTCAGTATCTTACCCTCTCATCTGGAATAAACTGGGCTCTGCTGGCCTCTTAGCTGCGGCTGTCAACTGGTTCCATTCTTAGCTGATGGGCAGTCTACAGTCAGTACAGATTGGTAGTGCCCTGTCATCTTCTCTTCCCATCCAGGTGAGTGTCCCACAGGACTCCATCCTGGGACCATACTTTTCTTCATCTTCTTCAATGGCCTCCCATCAGCCTGTGTCACTTTGCATTTTCACATGTATGCAGAAGACACAGTCATCTACACTTCTGGTCCATCCACCTCTGATGTGGAACGTCTGCTACAATAAAATTTCTGCAATGTCCTACACTGGTTCCAGTCAAATCAGCTTTGGGTTAACGCTATAAAAATGCTGTCCATTACCTTTGGCACCAGCCAAAAACTGGCCAAACTACCATGATTGCCATCTTCTACACCTTGGATGACTTCCACTTGAAGTGATTCTTTCCTTCAAGTGCCTTGGTGTGTGGCTTGACAGCAAGCTTGGCTTCACTGCCCACATCGACACAATTCACACTAAACTCCCACCTAAATTTCATGTCTCGTACCAAAATAAAGATAATTTTTCCCTTCTGGTTCACTGAGAGCTCATTATCAAAATGGTACTCCCAGTTTTTGACTATGTGGATGTGGTCTATGGTTCTGCGTCCTCCACTTCCCTGGTCAGACTGGGCTCTCTGTAACTCCTTCTGTTGCTTTGCAACCAGCTCACCCTCTTGAACCCATCACTGCTCGCTTTACATATCACTATCCATTCTTCTTCCTCTACCATCATGTTGTCAGATGCACTATGCCTCCTTTATATCTAAATTCTGATTTGGGACACTTCCCTCCTGCCTCTTATCACTCTTCTGCATTAGACCTTTTGTTTCCTGCTCCCTCCACTCCAGTGATCATCGCAACTTTGCTTTGCCATGTCCCCATACATCAGGTAGACAATCAGCATTTGTCTATTGTCTCAACCTCACTTCTGAACCTGCTCCCCTCTTCCCTCCTCTTCTCTACGGCCCTGCCTTACTCTGATATCAGCTGAGACTCCTTACCTTAACCCTTGCTCCTGTTCCCCCTTTAACAGTCACTCATACATTTTGCTGTAATGTTCTACTGTCTGATCATGACTTGTTTCCTAATTGTGCACTTTATATTGTCTTTGTGTGCTATGATTTTGCAGTTTTTGTAACACTGAATTTGTCTGTGCTATGTGTCACTTTTATCCTTTGCTCCCCTTCCCCTGGTCACACTTGGAAATGAGCCTTGGCAATACCAGAGAAAGGAAGTGTGTCCAAGAATCCAAGGATCAACCATCTGATCCTGTAGCTCAGTGGTCAGAGCACCAGGACGGTATTCTGAGGCCATGGATGATAAACAGTGGCTAATGCTGCACCAAAAAAAAATCTGATTGTCATCTTGACTATTCTTAGTTGCAGGATATGCAATACCAAAGAAAGGGAATGTGTCCAGAAACCCTAGGTCCAACTGTTTGAGCCTGTAACTCACAGATTAGAGCACTAGGATGGTATTCTGAGGCCAGGGTTCAATTTCCAATAGGTCACATTATTTCTTTCTAACTACAATTTGTGAGTTAAGTTGCTTAGCAGTGGCTGATACTGCACCAAACAGCATCTAATGATCATCTTGATTATTCATAGTTGGAGGATATGCAAAACTAGAGAAAGGAAGTGTGTTTGAAAACTCCAGGTCCAACTATGTGAGCCTGTTACTCAGTGGTTATAGCACCAGCATGGTATAGTGGGGGCCTGGGCTCAGTTCCAAATAGGTCACATTATTTCTTTCTTACTACAATTTATTATTTGATGTAGAAATATTTTAATAAAGCCCCATGCTCTATGGTGATCCTCATCCCTCTAATTTTACCTCTAGTCCTAAATTTCAGTTTCCTGTCCCAGAAGTGGTTTGTGCACAGCCATAGAAAGTACTGCTGGAGTAAGAACCTGGTGGTGAAACTAGAAAGATGAGGATTTTTGTACAGCAAAAGAGCCAATAAAAATATAACTACTTCATTTAGAGTAACCCTAGGGTCTCTGAGGGCGGGGTTGGGATGGTGATGGAGATGAGATGGATGGGGTGGGAATTTTTACTTACTAATACTGAATACATAAGAACTTAGAAATTAGCTGACAACCTGCTATGGTTCATGAGTCCCAGCACCAAAACAAACATTTTGTACCTACCCGAGTGCTGTGGAGCCTCTGTCTGCTGAAAAAGCTACTGACTGCCACTGCAGAACTTTCACAGAAACAGGAAACTAGTGCCACAGAAGTTATGTGGCAATGGGAACACTTTCCACATAACTTAGTCACAGATTGCTGCAGAGAAATAGGGGCCTTCTCCACTTTCTTTTGCACTTCCTCAGCACCTTTCATTTCCTCCTTTCTGACTTGGTCCTCTTCTTCAACAATTCTGTCCATCTTTAATGGCCCTTATACTTTTTCAATAGGATCTTCTGATACCTCAGCCTCAACCTCCTTCCTGTACTGTAGCAACAGAATGTCCCATAGATATAGGTAGAGTCACTGCTAATGTTTTAAATACATTGGATGATAGTGAAGAAGTAAGACCATGGGGATAGCCACATTAGATTTTTTTTTTGTTTCCAGAGCCTTCTTCCACTATCACAGCAGCCAAATCAGAATCTTTCAGAAATTTTTCAGTGCCACTATTGCCCTGCTCAGTGCCAGTGCCAGTGCCACTGTCAGCACCACTGGTGATGGCACTAGTATGCGTCTGTTACTTCATGGAATGGACCTACAGTGGATTAACATCTCTACCAGATGTGGCATCTGCCACATTAGTCCCTTGTTTGCTGGCAACAACAGAATGATGTAATGCTGCACCCTTAACTCCTCTTACACCTCATCAGTGATTACTTGTGTGACAACTCATAATCACACACTACAGTACTCCCAAAACCACTAATGAAGGGGGGAAATAAGCATACAATTAACAACACAACACAAACAATAGGAAAATAATTACTATTTTTGCAGCTAATCTATTTATGCCTCCTCACTGCAGTACAGGCTTTGCTTCCACTGACTCCCCCCAGCCCCGTCACCCAGCATCCCAAGGACTTACCTCCATCCCAGTGCTTCCCCCACAGCTTGCTCCCTGTGGCTGGGGTTGACAGTAGGTGCCTTACTGCCAAAAAATGGATCTGGTTGTTGTCCTGAGCTTCCTGCCTCCAGGTCTCCACTAGAGGGCAAACAAGCACTGGGATCAGCAGCCTTCCCTACCCAGAGGAGGGAAGCAGTCCTCCAGATGCTCAGTCCTTCTCTCCCTGGCTGACCACATATAACCCAAGCCCATTCCTGAAACCAGGTCACTGGTGTGGGAAATGGTAAGGTCCACAATGTGCTTCAGCCCTCTTTGCCACTAGGCCGGCTGTAGGAAAATAATTCCTATTAAAGTAAATTCATTAAAATAATATAATACAAAAATTAATGAAAGCATAAAACAGCAGTAGACTAAACACAAAATGTTAGTTTGCTAGTAGGTATCCAGTTATCACCATTTTCCGCCAGCACCATAGGCGAGATTGTGGGGGGCAGAGGGCAAGCTGCCCCCCCTGAGAAATTAGACCAGGACTTTTAGGAGCATAGCCACCATTCTCAGGTTATAATTTTGTTTTTTAATATTGAATGGGCTCGGGGCTATGCCCGGACTGCCTGCACCTCTCCAGGGAGGGAGGGGGTGCGTGCATGGCGCCATATCTCTTAAACAAAAACTGTCCCCTTTTCTGATTGACTGCAAGCCTGCAACCATAGTAGCCTGCATGTTACAGCCAATCAGAGAGTGCTGCAAGCAGGCGCCATCGCGTGATCAGTACTCTGTTAGCGGTGCCATTTAGTTGTCTGTGTGCTTTCCATGAAGGAGCAGCAGCAGCATCCATATAGCGTAGGGCTGAGGAGAGATAGCTATTCGAGGATGTCGAACAGCAGTTGCTGGTTGTCTGTCAGGTGTCACCAATGTCTCAGTCAGTCTAGTGTTCCCACCCTCCTCCTGTCCTGAACAGCCCAGTTTAAATATACCTCACCCGAGTCCTCTGACTACCTACTCTCTGTTTCTCAGTGCAGCCAGCTGTGCTCTGGACTCTCCCACAGCCACCTGAGCCTCCCATCCCTGAGAGCCTAGGAGATCTGCAGCCACAAGGCCTCTACCACCGGACAGACCAGTTGAAGGAGCGAGTAGTACAATTATAGTGAGTCTGAGGCACGGCCAGGCTTGCCTGCACACCCAGCTCCTGTGTCCAGCAGGCCAGAAAAAGATTTACCATGTTGTTGGCGAGTCCCACACCACACCCGTTGCCCACCAGTTCCACGGTCCACTGAGAGGGATTATTCAGGTCAGTGAACAGCCAGGCCCAGAACAGTGAAGAAGCCGGCAGTCATGAAGGCTATAGCAGACCCATAATGTGACACGTTCATCTGGTGTCAGAAAAACGGAGTTACTGTCTCGGCGGGGGATTAATCGGGAGAGGAACGGGACTGTTGGGAGAGACTTGGCTACCTGACCTGCCTTCTTGGCCTTGCTGTGCCCTGCTGCATGCTGCCCTGTCTGTGCCCTTACTGATTTGGTGAGTAACTGTGCTGCAAGCTGGTTGTTGGACATTAATAGCATTCACATTCCAGAAATGTGTCTTTGGCGGGGGGTTGTCTTGGCCATGGCCATGTGTCTGGTGGGTAGGTGGAAGGTTTGCTGTCAGCATGTGTTTCTTTGGGTGGGAGGGGATTTTCTGGCTGTTGAGGCTGTCCATGTTGGTGGGGTGGCTGGGGGGGCCTATTTGTTTGGTATGGTGTGGACACTGGTCATGTTGGTGGGGTGGGGACACTCAGTTACTGTGCTACTGGTGTGGTGGGGTTTGTTGGGGAAACTCACTGGATGGTCTGTGTTTGGTGGGGCTGGGGGGATGGTCTGTTTTGTGGGGTTGGAGTTGGGGGACACAGTCTGTGTGTTTTGGGGATGACTCACTGAGAGGATGGTCAGTGTTTGGTGCTGGAGGAGGGCCTGCGTTTGGTGGGGCTGGGGGGGACGATCAGTGTTTGGGGCTGGGGTGGTTAGTGTTTGTGACTGGGAGGGCAGTCAGTGTTTGGTGGGGCTGGGGGGACAGTCTGTTTTCTATTCTGGGGTCTGGTGGGGTGGAGACACAGGCCATGGTGATGTGGGGACACTGGCTGTGATGGTGGGGTGGTGACACTAGCCATTGTTTGGTGGACTTGGCTGGCCATTTGTCTGGGGGGACTGTCCATGATGGTGGAAAAGGGGGACTGTCCATGTCTGCCTGCTGGGTGTCTTGTGGGGAGGGGGGACTATGCTGGTCTGGTGTCTGGGGAGGATCTTTCCATGTTGGCTTATGGGGGGTGAATGTTGGTGATTTGCTGATCAGGTGTCTAGGATGGACTATTAATGTTGTTGGGGAGGGGGAACTCTCTGTGTTTGCTAGCCAGGTGTTTGAGGGGATTGTTCATGTTGGTGGGGAGGGGGAATTCTGTGTTTACTAGCTGTGTGTTGGGGCTGGGGACTGTCCTTGGTGGGATATGGGGACCGTCCATGTTTGCTGGCTGCCTGGGTGTCTGGTGGGACTGTCCTTGTCGGTTGGGAGGGGGTATTCTATGCTCGCTGGCCGGGTGTCTGGTGGGGAGGAGGGACTGTCCTGGTGTCTGGGGACTGCCCTTGTAGGTGGGGTGAAGGGGGGGGACTTTCCATGTTTGCTGACTGGGTTTCTGATTAACTGTCCATGTTGGTTAGGAGGGGGGACATTCTGTGCTTGCTGACTGGGTGGTAGCATATAAACATAAGTAAATGTTAAAACGTAATTTCCACCTCATCCTTTACCTGTCAAGGGATGTATCTCACTGATCTGTGCCCGCAGCTAGCATATGAAATTTAGTAAATGTTGAAACATTATTTCCCCCTCATCCTTTACTTGGCTGTAAAAGTAATCTTTCACTTTTTTTTTATTTCTCCGATCGTCCACTGTGGAGGGGTGAAACAGACAGATTCCATGGCCTTTCCGTCTCTGTCTTCATTGCCTGGCAAACACAACCAAAGGGGTAGCTTTTTGTGTTCTCCCTCGTACAGTGTTACAAGACTAGCAAAAAAAATCTTACACTAAAACATGCACCCTAAATAAATGATTATACTACTACCTGGCTATTGTTATAGCGACTACTGATTGGCCATGATTTATTTTGGGGGGGGGGTTGGAACACTGGTTGTGTGTGTGGGTGGGGTTGCGGACACTGCTGGTTGTGTGTGTGTGTGTGTGTGTGTGTGTGTGTGTGTGGTTGGGGACACTGCTGATTTTGTGTGTGTGTGGTTGGGGACACTGCTGATTGAGTGTGTGTGGGGTTGGGGACACTGCTGGTCGTGTGTGTGTTGGGGGTTGGGGATACTGCTGATCATGTGTGTGTGTGTGTGTGGTGTTGCGGACACTGGTCATTTGTGTGGGTGGGGTTGAGGATACAGGCATTGTGTGGGTGGGTGGAGGCACTGGCATTGTGCCGGTGGGGCGGGGCTGTAATTGTATACCAGGCAAACTGTGCTGACCGGTAGCTCAACATCTCTCTTTCCAGACAAAGAAAGAAACATAAACAAAATGCAGTATAAAATGTGGTTTTATTTATCTTTGTGTGCCTGTGATGGGGAGGCACAGATCTGGATGCCTGGAGCGGATACCAGATAAATGGAGCTGGAAATGGTGTTGGTTGGGTGGGGTGGGGAGAGTGGCTGTGCTGGTGGGGTGGACACAGAGTATGGAGATTGGCTGTGCAAGTCCATCAGGGTGCAGAGAGTAGCTGAGCTGGCCAGTCTGTGTGGAGATAGTGGCCTTGCAGGTCTGGGGTGGGGAGAGTGGGCTGTAGCTTTTTGCATGGACATTTAATTCACTGTTGCTTGCTGTGCCTTCTGCGGCCCTGCCAGCTTTGTGCTGCTGTGCTGACCAGGGCGGACTGGTACACATGCTGAAAAAAATGGTTCTGGCCAATGGTGATGGAGGAGGGAGGGGTGGATGGGCATACTGGATCAGAAATATTTTTTTCAACATGTATGCCAGTCTGCTGGGTCCATGCCATGCTTACCTCCCTCGTACAAGGGGCTTCTGAGCACTAAAGATAAGTTTCTGTGTCAAAATTAGGAACTGTTGGAATGTATGAAATCCTACAGTATAAAAATTGTGCATGTTTATGTAGTTTCACCTTACTGTGTGGTTCGACAAGATGTTCTGTGGTCTCTCCTCCTCATTTAGCACCCTGACCTGTGACCTAGCCATTCCCCCCTCCCCGGGCAGGGGGAAGGTCTGTTGTTTTGTGGTCTTTTGGTGGTTTGTTGGGCATTGTAAAATGCATTGTTTCATTTACTGTGTTGTACTGCCTGGACCCTTTACCCTGTCTCTATCCTGAATGTAAACATGGCATAAAAAAGTTCATTTTTTGGTGTTGTGTCTGTCTGTCTGTCTCTGTGTGTAGAAGAATAGAGACACACACTCTGACAAAAAAAAACTGTATTAAACCACATCAGACTGAAGCAACCATGTTTCATTTGTGCCCTTCAAAACTGTCAGATGAGACGATTTTGAAGTAGTCTGTTGGGGGGGGAGCATCCACGGCAACCTGGGCTACCACAGCTGGCCCACCACACACTGTCATAGGTGATGCTAATAAAAACCACCAACCAAATACTTACCTTTCAGAGTGGGTCCTGCAAGGCTGTGCACAGGTATCAGGAGTCGTTGTTCCAGCAAACTTTCTGTGGCGTCTGTTCTCTTAGGTTATGTGATGCAACCACTTTTGTGCCAGGGCAGTCTGTGTTTGCTTGGATGGGGTTGTGTAACCCTGAGCATGGACAGAGATGCATATTCCTTAGGAGCCCATGGGGAGGAGAGTGGTAGGGGTTGTGGTGTGACCACACCATGCCCATGATCATCTTGAACAATTAGGGGATTTACATTGTTCTGTTGCACTGTCTCAGGTACATCAGCATGCTTGTTAAGAGTACCGCCTGAGAATATCAGCAAGTCCCATACTTATGTATGCAATGCTTGCTTGCTTGAGGAGAGTATTATTCTCTTCGCTTACCTTACCTAACCAGACTCAGGCATGTAACATTAAATAATATGGGATGGGATGGAATGGGAGACTAATGAATTAACTTGGTTATAACAAAGAAAAGTGTTAACACTGGGTGTAAGTAAGCAATAATGCCCGACAGGGCATGTGTCATGCTGGGATAACGTCACGCCTCAGGTGGTTGGGCACGAGTGCATCCAGTACATAAGGCATGACGTTATACTACCATGACACATACCCTGGACGGCATTATTGCTATTATACCATGGCGTGTTGTTATACAGAATTAAAAAAAATAATTTTAAAGATGTTTTATTTGGTGTGGAAAAATATTTTTAAGAGAAGATACAAAAAAACCACACTAATGCTAACAATCATCAAGAGGTTCATGGAGAGGCTGAGACTAGACCTGTGATGAATCGGATGTTCTGGGATAACATCATGGGTCTAGCTCAAGACTGACCAATCAGAGGCCAGCATTCATTCTTGTCATTGTATAATCACATTTTTTATGTGATCTTTGTAAATAAGGGCTCATGCTGTGAGGATGCACATGCTGGGATGTTTCCCATACCATCCATGTTTATAGGTATACTGAGGTGGCACTAGCATTTGCTGCACTTCCTTGAAACATGCTTTTTGCACTCCTCAAGGGTGGGAGGGCTAGCTCAAGCAGACATTTCAAGAAGTTCAGGATCCACTATAAGGGCTGGACTTGGAAGGGTTATGTAAGCAGCAAAGTGGGATGAGAGACTAGTGAGCTGTCCACCTGGAGGTTCAGGTGGGGGGCAAAATTAGGTCAAGACTGATTTGAATTGAAGCTGAGGGGAGGTCCTGTCCTCTTGAGAAGGAAGTTAAGTTCCTTACATATTTTCAACTTTACAAATAAGTCCTCACTCCCAAGGCAGAAGAACGAAGAACTGAATACAAAACAGATCTCGGTCAGTGTTTCAACTCTGGTCTCAGAAGGAGTTGGGCCGAGAGCAGGCTGCAGTAAAACTGGTGGGGTGGGGAAGTGCTCTGACTTAGACTGGGCTGGTCCCTCCCAGGAGTTATTCAGCTGTAGTCTTAAATGTTTTTGGGGTATTATTTGATGCTGGTTGATTTGTTTGCATTACGCAAGCCACCCACCCTCTTCACTGTTGTGATATGCGGAAATCAGGACTTTTTTGTTACTTTGCCCCCCCTGTAAAAATAACAAACTACGCCCCTGGCCAGCACCCTGTAAAAAACTGAATAGATTTTGGTTTTTCAGGCTGCAGCACAGAAAATTCAGAGAGGATTCCTTCAACCACCAAAGACAGTCACTCATGCTAACATGGAAAATTATCATAAAACACAGTCAAAATGCAAGACAATGAAAAATAAACACACATCACTTCAGGAAATGAAAAATACAATATATAATAGATGTGAACAAGAATAGTTGTTTTGCTGACAGAAAATATTACTGGCAAAAGAAAGGGCATGGAGAGCGCTTCAGCAGACAGTTCTTTTCTACTCAACTCTCTAACAACGACTGCATAGGACACAGGCTCACATGCTCAGCTTCCTGCTGAAACGACACCTGCTGAGCTGCTATTATCTTCACTCTTCAGGTCACATTGTACAGACCTCCTTTTTTGCCAAACATTTCCAGCAAAGTTCTCACTTTGATGACTTCATGAAGTGAAAACTTCACTAGTGAAGTTGACACCTTGCCACTCTGTGACAACTTTCATCACACTGCAAAGCTTTACTTCACATAGGGAAGCACTTTGCAAAATACAGATACTTTGTGAAGAAATGCATGAAATGCATTTTCTCCATTTCACCCATCACTACATATAATACCCCCAGTACCTGAATCACGTAGCAGCACCACTCACCCAGGTGCTGCTGTTCAATCATCTAGTATGAATAGGAAAATTAACACTGAGACTGTCACTGACACTGGTATGGACAATACTGTAATCTTGCTGCCAGAGGAAAAAGTACAGCTGTTCATGGGAGTAGGGGCAGGAAGAAAAATATGGACCCCAAAATTCTACAAAAGCAAGTGAGTAGATCTGCCACCAAAACAAGTTGTGAAGAAGAGTGTCAGTATGGAGGATATTGAAGTAGACCTACAAGAGAAACATGGCACTAAGACAGCAGAGAAGGTAGAGGAGAAGGAGGCATTAGTGAAGGATATGTAGGGGAAAGCACATCACACTCACAAGGACATTGAGAAGCAGGGGGAAGAAGAAGCATAAAATGATGAGGAGTAGAAGCAGAGTAAATAAGAACAAGAGGAGGAACGGGGAAGAACCATCAGAGGAGAAGGGGCATGAGCAAGCACATGCACAAGGGGAGGATAAAGAATGACAGGCACTTGAAAGTCTTCTGTTAGTAACACCACTGACTAGTGATTATGAGTGTGATACTGAGAAAAGGAGGCCATCGTAGGAGGATATGCCAAAATTAAACAAACAAAAAAGAGATAATAAGAAAGAGTAAAGCAAAAAAGACAGTTTCTCAATGAAGAAAATCCAAGGACAAGTCCTAGCACCCAGATCAGGCCCATAGTGCAATGGCACTTATGGTTCCTGCTGCTGTCCCTGCCTGTCCATGGTCAGCCACATTATTACACAGTGCCCGAGGAAAAAATCATCTTACAGTCGGCACCCAATTTCTCATGAAGTACCCCACAACCAGACCACTGTCACTCAAAAACCCAAAAGATCTTCTGCATTGTTGGAGAATTTTAGAGATGACGCCACAAACCCATCAATGCATGCTGCAGTGTGACAAGAAGATCAGTCAGGGCCAATCTACTTGAACACTGGGAGGCAGTGTTCTGGATGATCATTTAAAATATACTCCTACTGTAAGAGTCACATCCATTTCCAATCTCAACTCAAGTCAGACAGTCCAGCAGTGGGGACAGTCCCTGAAAAATGTGTGGAATGGGGGAACTCAACCTCTTTTTTTCACAAAAAGTGCAAAGTGCTGTGATTCTGTGTCTAATTTCTATTATTCAAATCTGCCCAAATGTTTTACCTAATTATTGGGATTCCCATGGGACTTAATTCTCATAACAATATGGCAGAGCAAGCTTCCTAAGCTACACATTGCTTAGTTGCTTCACAATACTCCCATTTATTGCATCTGTCAAGTTCCTAGGTTTTTCTTTTTTTTGTTTTGTTTTTGAGTTTATGTTTCTGGTTTATCCCAGACAGTGTAAAGCCTCTGTCCAGGATAAACCAGAGAAAGAAAAAAGCAAAGGAATTCGAGCGAGGTGAGAGGTGGAAAAATAGAGAGAGAGAGAGAGAGAGAGAAAACCATTTTTTTAGATATCAGTATCCTTTTAATGGCATGTCAATCCACCAAGGACTGCCATACCTCACAATCTGCTGCTCCATGCAGAGTAAGAGATCCACTCTAGCAGTGTGCCATGAATCTCTGGTACATTTCTAGGCCACCTTTGTGGAATGGGCCCTAAGGCTTAAGCAATTTAACAACATCTTTTATCCATATACAGTACAGTGGAATGTTGTATATTACTGATCACTTTGGATCAAAACATCTGTCTTTAATATCAACTTGTCCTCAATATGCAGCTGTATATCACTTAAAAAAAATTGCAGTTAGAATGCAAGAACAGTCCCTAATATCATGACATCCTTAATATGCAATATCCTTTAGACAGGTTTCACTATACAGAACAATAAGCACCTAGACAAGACTGCGCAGTTCATTTACACACTAGATGCCAGTTTCCTTCAGAATCCTAGCAATTTCATTGGTCTAAACACATCACTTGAACATTCATTAATTAATCTTTGTTATACAAACAGTTTGTAACCAACATGCCTTGATATGGTATACAAACAATTTGTAATGAACCTGCTCTACTCTACAGTACCTAGAAACCACCTCACTAAATAAAAATAATACCTTTTCTCTATTAAAATAAACAAAGATTGCTGGCCTGGTGGTGCTGAGGGCTGAGGTGCTGGACACCTTACCTCGCACTACGTCGGTGACCCGTGTTCAGGAATGAGCATGGGCCGTCTGGGGTCAGCAAGGGAGGAGAAAGATAGAGCATCCATGGGACTGCTCTTTTTCTTCGGGGAGGGGGGGTCACCAGCAGTTGGTTCTTGACTGTCCCCTACCAGTGGCTGGGGAACAGTTCACCAATACTCAGAAAGGGGAGGCAAGGAGGCAGACGCTTAGAGGAGCATGTGCGACGTGTGCAAACTCTCTCCATAGGGTGTCATTGCATGCTTCCTCTCCTATGGGGATAAAATGGAGGAGAAAAGTGTCCTGGATGAGGCAGGATGAGAGTTGATCCCTGCAGGACCCACTCCTGCAAATGACAGTAACCTCAGCACCAGATCCATTCTGGTGGGTTGAGGGATCTCCGCTGCCTTGTCATGGGGTGCAAGCCATGGAGGAAGTGGGAGGTAAGCTGTGAGCTGGAGACAGGGCTGGGGGGATCAGGCAGGAGGGTGTTCCACCTGGAAGGAGAAAAATAGACTAACTGCAAAAAAAAAATGTTTCTTTTTAAACACACAGACCCCAAACAGGACATATGTTTCTTCAAAGTAAATGAACTGCCCCGGTTCATTTAAAGGAACACAACCTTTGTTACCAAACTCACATATTCTACCTAGCAACATCATACTTAATGGACAATAAGACATCTCCACACTAGAAAAATCTATTTTACAAGTGCAATAATACACTCCAGGGCATGAGTTTCTTGAGAATTAATGCACTTCTTGGGTGCATTGAAAGTTATTTGGCCATGGTCCTCATGTTGTCCAATTCATCCAGGGCATACATTAATTCTCTAGAAACATCGTTTTGGGTTATTGCTTACATATTCCAGAAACACTGAAGAACATCTACCGTTATTGCGTCCATGGCTGCTAGACTGTTATGTAGCAAAATTACTGTTAATACATTCTTTGAAAGGAATATTTCATAGGCCCAGTACATCCAACAGGCAAAATAAATCAAGATTATGTTCTATACTAAAATACAGTTCTTTTTAAAACTACAAATGTGTGGACACACTATTAGACATTACATCAAAACAGCTTTGTTGATATGTTAGCACAGAAATTAGCACTTCAGTAAGTTACTTAAATATCAATGTGTCACAGACAGTATGTAAATCCCTTTCTTCAATATGTCAAACTTTGTAGCCATTGAAGGGGGTTAATGACTCATAATTATATGGTGGACTGTTATAACTCCTTGGGAGGTCTAGAAGCATCAGGGTCGTCATGCCCTTAAATTACTCTTGACCTTTTAAGCAACCAATCCATAGCTCAATCTTGTAGGTTCAGGAGGAATCAGACACCATGGCTGCCTACAACAAGTCAGACTGACAAGCACTTTATCAGAGTTTAATTAGATTTTCTTCTTTATAACTGGGGACTCAACATCCCTTCATAAAACAATCTGTTGATAGGATTGGCACACATACTGTAGCTTCCAGGCAGTCAGGGTCACAGAGAGGATTCAGTGACATCATATCATAAAGGGCATGGATAAAAAAAGCTGAGAAAATAGAGTGAGTGAAAACAAGAGAGATGTCAGCTGAAAATGTACAAATAAACTGTTTCACACACATTGCCATGGCTTCTGTCTAATTTAACCTTTTGTATTTTAAAGTTCAAAGCTTTACCTTCTTAAAAAATACTCCTGCACAGTTCAATATCATTTTAATTTGACATCAATAAATACATTTACTAAAATGTCATCTGATTTCTGCCATGATAACACCGACACAAATATGCATTGTATTTACTCTTAATTACAGATAAAGCACATGTGACACCTTTGAGCGACTCTAAGAAATCATAGATAAAAACAGTTATATTTTCTTTACTTATCTTTCCCTTATGCTTTATTGCTGAGGAATTCTGAATGGAAACAAGGTCCTTGTCTGTTGGAATTAATCTGTTGTTGCTCATCTACACATGTTGCCTTTATCTCTTGCTTGTGTCTCTCCTTCTGTGCCATCATAATTATTTCCTTGAAAACCATCTGTACATCATAAACAGAGGATTATGACATCATGTGCAGATGAAACAGCAAGTTGGGATGATGTCTGTGGGATAAGGATTCCATTTTCTTTTTTTTTTTTTTGCAATTCAGTATACTTTATTGTAGTTAAGAAGAAACAATATAACAAACAAAATAACACAACATTGTATCACTACCCAATACAACTAGACAAACCATAAATAAAAATACCACACAAAAAATAAGGAATGTTACATGGTGAGAACAAGGATTTTGTAAAACAGTTTTACAATAAATACCAGACAGTACAGTTCCCTTGTAGGGGGATTAAGGAAGTCGTTAACTTCGCAAGAACCTCCCTATCATCCAATTGACACAAAACATCCTTTCAAAATAAAACCAACTCATCCCTCCCCCTCCCCTTGCTTATGCATGAAACCCAACACCAGATTACCTATATATCCTTCAATTATCTTCCCAGGAAACTTTTCTTTCATAACCAGTCTTAGAATCTGTAAAAAAATAAAAACCGGCAAACTAGACCAAATCAGGGGAAGAATCCCTTTAGAATCATCCAGGTTTGTTGTGTGTCCCCAGTAAGTAGAAAGAAAGGGGGACCAACAGGCCTGGAATGTGTGCTCCATGTGATAGACAGAAGCTATAGCTTTTTCAGCATTTAAAGTGGTCAGGAATTCTTGGAGCCACTCCTGGCATGAAGGGACCCAATCACCGTTCCAATGCCACAGAATTAGTAATTTTGTAACTGCTGAAATTAACATCATATATTTCTTATCCCTAGTGGAGTCTATTGCCTCATAGTCCCACAAAATACATATCTCATGAGTAAAGAAGTCTGTATGGCCAAAAGAGGGGAGAAAAACTGTTTAAGTAAAAGCCAAAGAGGTTGGATTCTTGGGCAAGTCCAGAAAGTGTGTAAAAGGGTATCTTCTTCCTGTCCACAGGATTCACAGTGAGGGAAAGGTATACAACCCATCCTAAATAATTTAAATGGTGTGTAATAAGGATTATCATAAGAATCATAGGAAAACTACAAGTCCAAAGCCTAAAAATGCCAATGGGACTTGATCCATTCCCCAACCTCCCCTATATCCACTGTATCCTTTTTGTGACATATATGTGTCTAGTCTTGTTTTGAATATACTCATACTGCCACTCTGTATAACTTCAATCGGGAGCCTGTTCCATTCTTCAACCACCCTCTGGTTGAACCACTGTCTCCTGTTATTTCCCCTAAATTGCTCCCCTTTTAGTCTTAGATGGTGTCCCCTTGTTAATCTTTTAGTTTCTCTGCTGGCAAGCTCCATGCATTCCCATAGATTTAGATTCTGTATAGCCTTGTATACCAGGCATAGGTCCCCTCTGAGCCTCCTATATGTTAATGGATACATATTAAGCTCTTCGAGCCTCTCCATATACAGTATGTCAAGCTGCCATTTCCTGTCACCATTCTTGTAGCCCTTCTCTGCAATCTCTCCAATCTGCCTATCGCTTGTTTGCCATGAGGTGCCCAAAACTGCACACAGTGCTCAAAATGGGGCCACACCAAAGAACAGTACAGGGGCATCACAGCCCTCCTATTTCTGCTTTTAATGTTTCTCACTATGCAGCCCAGCACTCTGTTCCCCTTTTTGAGTACTTCTCTACACTCTCTGTCAAATGTAAGGTCCCTTGTTTAATAAGTCCCAAGTCCCTTTGTTCTTCTACCAACTGTAACTGTTAACCATTAAGGTAGTAGGTGGCTTCAATATTCTTTTTCCTAAAATGCATTATTTTTCATTTGTTAATATTAAAATCAAGCCACTTGTCTGTAGCCCAGTCAGCAACTGCCTGAATCTCATGCTGGAAGTTGCGAACATCTGAGTTATTGTTTACTAAGGCCTTCATCTTAACATCGTCAACAAATTTACTGAGCAAAGTTGTGTTTCCACAAGTTAATGATGCCACAAATATGTTAAATAACAGAGTTCCCAACACTGATCCCTGCGGCACTCCACTAGTCACTTCAGCCCAATCAGACTGAAATCCTCGTACCACCACCTTTTGCATCATATTTTTCAGCCAAGAGGTCACCCTTTGAAGAATATGTGGATTTGTGCCTATTTCTAAGAGTGTACCCAGCAACTTCCCATGTGGCACCGTATTGAAGGCATGAGAGAATTAAGGACATTCACCGGTACCTCCTGGTCCATTGCCCTGTTTACTGACTCGAAGAAGTTACTCAGATTAGTAAGACATGACTTTTCTTCCCTAAAACCATGTTGGTATTAGTCTGCTTGTCCTGAGTTTTTAAGATATTCTATAAGACTCTTTTTAATTATACCTTCTATTACTTTGCATAATATAGCCGTAATGCTAACTGGTCTATAATTACCCATAGTTCCTCTATCATCTTTCTTATATATAGGTGTTACATGTGCCTTGGTCCAGTTCTTCACTACCACTCCTGTATCAAGGAATCTTGAAAAATAGCTACTATTGGAGGTGCTATATATTCTGCAGTATTCTTAAGCTACACTGAGTGTAGACCATCAGGCCCCTCAGATTTATTTGGGTAGAGAGTTTTAAGTCTTGTACTAATATCTTCCACAGTGATCCTGATATTGCTAGATCCTAATTGACAGTTTCCCATTGAATAATCGTCATCTCTAGGTTTATTCATGCTAGTGAAATATTTGTTCAGCTCATTTATGTCGCCGTCATCTGATAATAAACTACTTTGCACCTTTAATGGTCCTACTTGTACTTTTTCATTCCTTAGTCCCCCAATATAATTAAAAAAGGCTTTTTTGTGTTTAGTTTTTGTTGCTAAGTTGTATTCATACCTTCTTTTTGCTTTTCTAATTAACCTCTTACATTCTTTAACCCTTGTCTTGTATGTAGTCCAAGCTTCCATAGTATCTTTCTGTTTAGCCATGTGATATGCCCATTTTTTTGGCTTGATTGCTTTTTTAATACTCTTCAAGAACCAGTTTGGTACCTTACCTTTGTTACTGTATTTCCTCTTAATAGGAATGTAGTCATTAGACCATTTAAGCAACATTTCTCTTAAGTGGTACCATTTTTCTTTGAAGCATCAACCCCGAGGAGTCAGTTTTCCAGTCCCAGTATTTAAGGCACTCATTTATTTTACTGTAGTTGACCCTATTATAACATTTTACTGTTGTAGCCCCTCCCTGTTTTTCCTTTGAAAATTAATTTCAAACTCTAGCATATTGTGATCTGAGCCTAATAGTGGTTCCCTGACTTCATATTTGTATACAACCTCTTCCAGATTTGTGATGACCAGATCTAAGATATTGTTCACTCTGGTATCTGTGGTCACATGATTAGTAAGTCCCAAATCCTCAGTTAATTCCAGGAAGAGTCTCTCCATATTTGTGTCTAACTTTTTTAATTCCCAGTCTATCGCTGGGAGGTTAAAATCCCCAAGTAAAAGCACAGGCCCTTTTTTTGCACTGATTTCTCAATACGTCTAAGAATCTCATCTAGTTTCCTACACTTAATGATGGTGCCCTATAGTATAGTCCTACCACAATCTTACTTATCCTCTGAGGGACTAGCTCCACCCAAAGTTGTTCATGTGACTGCATTTTGTCATCTTTGATTAATTTTGCTTCCATCCCTTGTCTAATACATCCAGCATTATCAGGCCTCCACCTTTACTTATGTCCCTATCTTTATGGAAGAGCTGAAATCCTTGTATGTTCCTATCCCAGTCCTTGCTGTCCCATCACGTTTTGGTGATGCAACAAAGTCCTATATCCTCTTCAAGCAATATATGTTCTAGAACATGTTTTTTATTTCTTAAACTGTGTGCATTTATTAAAAGTACTTTCAAGTGGTTCTTCTGTGTAGTGGATACCCTCAGTGTGCTATTTACTGTGCCATTCAGATCTCCATTTTGATTTCCCTCCCCCATAGCAAGTTTAAACTTCTCAGCAATTCTACTATTAATTCTCTGAGCCAACATTCTTGTTCCAGCTCTATTTAGGTATAACCCATCAAATCTGTACATGTCTTGCTTTCCATTAAAGGAAAACACTGGAAAAGACATAGCTTTCCTCAGAGACTACATAAACTCTCAATTAGTGCTTTCAGACAGTAACATTTTTTAATGATTTGAAACAGCTACCCACAACTTCTACTTTCTGTTGCTGGTGACCACCATCTCATGAGCAGCAGTGAGATTCATGAGCTCACTGTATGCTAATATGTCTGTTTGACCTCTGCTATTGGTTGGCATAACATATTAGCATAAAGTGAGCTCAGGAAGCTCTCTGCTGCTCATGAGACAGTGGCTGCCAGCAACAGAAAGTGAAAGTTGAAGGTCACTGTTTAAAACAGTAAAAAATCAATTAGAGGTAATTAAAAAAAAATGTTACTCTCTGAAAGCACTAATCAGGCATTTTTTGGAGCCTGGGTAAAGCTGTGCCTTTTCCAGTGTTTCCCTTTAAAGGACTCCCAATTTTCCATGTAACAGTGCCCCTCCTGATGACATCAGTTTTTTAACCAATTATTGAGATTCCTTATATCTTGACTTCTTGCCACACTTGCTCTTGGGACAGGTAAGATTTCAGATATGATTAAGTCTCCTTTTCTGTTTTTAATCTCCGTACCAATTATTTGGAAGGCTTATGAACCTCTCTAATGTTCCCTTTTCCAATGTCATTTGTACCTATATGTAGTATGACTAGAGGATCTCTTGTACTGCTCAGGTGACCCTTATAACCATTCAGTACATCTTGTTCCTTCACTCCTGATAGACTGCTTACACTGGTTGTACTTTTCCTAGCATTACATATAATATAGTCCATGTATTTCAGTACAGAATCACCTAGAACTACACCGTTCCTGTTGTTTTTTATAGATTGAGTTATAATCCCAGACTTTCATATCTCTTTATCCATGCTGGTCTGAAATACAGTTCCATTACCCTCTTCCCTTGTACTATCAGTAATGGCATTTGCAATGGCACCTATACTACTGATTGTTTTGTTTGTGGTAGTAGCCGTGATTTTAATTGACTCAGAGACTGGATTCACTGTAACAATATTTGACCTCCTATGACTGGTCTCCAGAATAGAGGCATCCATCCTATTTTGATTAGTATCCTTCCTCACCTCCTTTGCAACCTCTTCCTTCTAGTTGAACATAATGATATTAGTAATATCTGTACTGAGGCCTACTAGTGGTTCAAAAAAGTTTGCAATGGGTGTAGGTAAAAGTGCTTCCCTTCTCCTTTTTTTATGTGTTGCATGTTTTACTAGACACCAGTCCTCACTATCATCCTCAGTGCAATCATTCTGCCTGGTTTCTGGGTTGGGTTGTTTTCTTTTTTCACAATCCTTATTAGTAACAAGTGTGTTTCCCACTGCTGCCAGATTACTAGCATTTGACTGAAGTAACTGCTCATTGCTCTGGACACCTGATTTCCCTATAGAAGTCACATTTTGATTTTAATTATTTCAGCTCTTCCTCCAGCTTTTGTAAATAAATGCACCTCTTACACACGAAATCCTGTCTCCCATTCCCCTTTGTATACATATCTCAGTATAAACATTGCACCCAACAGTCTTCTTCTTTTCTTTTTGTCACATCCATTTTTCAGAAGGCTTAACAAATGAAGGTCTAGTGATTGACAATATTACCAAAACAATTTAAAGAGTGAGACTTAATGAATTATTTTAGAGTGGATACCCCACCCTTGCTCCGTGGTTTGCATATAGTTGCAGTCTATATTCACCATTGCTAATATGTATAGTCACTGAAGCTATGAAATGCTCTGGTTATTAACTGCCTATACCAGCATTTGAATTGGAAAATATTCTTACCTCCAACTGTTATGCAAGTATAGGTCCACCCTGCCTCCTGGCACTCAAGACACGCCTGACACGTGAAGTAACGTGTGTGTCTCAACATGCGTCTCAGCGCACGGTGATGAGCGTGTCCCACTCAGCTCACTCCACTCACAGAGGGGTTAGTTTAAGTACATGATGTGACCCTGAATAGATCCCAGCACCCATTCCCTAAGGCTAATGGTGTAAGATTCAATAACAGTTTTTACTATACACTGCCCGCAGAATGTTTCCTAGCACCTCGCACTGTTGCCGGTCTCGCAGTTTTTGACTGCTGCACAGGTCAGTGTGAATTACAGAATGTGCCATGCTCACAGAGCGGCAAGTTTAAGTGCCTGATGTGACCCGGAACAGATCCCTAGGGTCATGGTCACACAAGAATCTACAAAACCCTTAAAATATATTAAAACAGCTCCACATACCCCAGGTACTCTCGGAAATATAAAATATGGCACTTGTCTACCTCAATAGAGTAAATTATACTTATTCCCCAATTCTGTAGTGCTTGTGTGTGCTTGGACTACCAAGTACCTCCCCTTCCTCCTGAGCTACTCTGAGCTCCCTCCTCCTTGCAGCACTCCTTCCCTAAGGCTAGAGCAGGCAAATGGTGTAAGATTCAATAACAGTTGCTACTATACATTGCCCACAGAATGTTTCCTAGTGCCCTGCACTGTTGCCTGTCTCACAGCTTTTGGCTGCTGCACAGGTCAGTGTGAGTTGCAAAATGTTAAATTGTACCAACCTCAAATGATCTTGTTTTACAAATCTGTACAGATTTGTCAAGATTTGTAACCAATACTCCCTTGATCGGTTCAGTTTGAGTGCTGATTCTCAATAAAAGGAGGTAGGGGCTATAGTACTCCATATCCATTGCTTAATTTCCTGGTAAAAATGTGAGCTAGTGCTCGGTGCACCAAGATTGATGACATTTTAGTGAAAAAGATCCTTTCCATAGCATGCAATGGGGGGGGGTGCTAAGAAATTTGAAAGGGAATGCTTAATTTGTGCATACAATAAAAAAGATTGCGATGGAAGGCACAATTTTGTCTTGAAATCTGAAAAAGAAAGAATAGAATTATCAACAAATAAATCCTCAATCGATTTTATGTTACTTCCCTTCCAGACAGTCTTCTGAAAGGGCTTTTTGCCTGTATGCAAGTTTAGGTTGGAAAAAAGTGGTTAAGTTACATATTTCAGATAAGGTAGTTGTAGAAACCTACAAAATTGGGAATGAGCCCTTACTGACTAATCAATAGGTGTTTGCTTAAGAATGTTGGATAATTTAGCTAATGGTGTATACAATAATGATGGCAAGGAGGCATAGTACTTCTCAATTAAGTTGCATTCAATAGTTAACCAACTTGGTACATAAGAATGCCCCGTGATAGGGTATACCCATTGGAAATATTTTTCCCCATGAGAAGCAAAGTAATATCGTAATAGGAAAGGTAGCTGAAGACCTCCCAAAAGATGAGTTCAACACAGTTTTTGAAAGGCCCTTCAAGGAGTCTGACCCAGCCAGAGAAATTCTGTGCATATGGATTGAACCTTATTAAATCACTTCTTACGGAGGATTACATTCAGCATACTTAGGGGGTAAAGTAAACATGGCAAAACATTCATTTTTAATATATTAGTTCTACCCCAAAAGGATAATGGTAACTGTCACCACCACTTTAAATCTAATTCAATAATTCTAAGCAATGGTCCAAGTTTAGTGATATCCCAGGAAAGTTTTATTCCTAAGTAAGTTATTGCCTTAGATTCCCATTGTAGTCCCAGGTCAAGGATATCCTGCTTAGTGCAACTGGATGACAAAGGGTAGATTTAATTTAAAACCAGAAAAATTACTGAATTGAGTACAGATCTGTAACACCACTGGTAAAGTAGTCTGCTAATAGGCAATATAGAGTGAGACATTATCTGAGAAAGTAGGTCATTTGCATTCCACATTTCCTGCTACAATGCCTTTGACTGAGGGGGAAGCCATAATGTTCCTAGTTAATGGTTCTATATATAAATTAAAGAAAAAGGGGGATAAAGAACATCCTTGCCTGGTACCTCAGGTCAAAAAGAAAAGGTGTGAGAGTTCATTATTGCAAATGACAAGCGGGGTAGGATTAGAATATAAGATTTTAATTCACTTGATAAATTCTTGCAGAAGACCATACTTCAGTAAAATTGCAAACAGGTAAGACCATGCCACCCTATTAAATGCTTTCTCTGTGTCCAGGGAAACCAACACAGCATAGGTGTCTGTCTCCATGGATGTAGAGAAAAGATGAAAACGTTTTCAAAAAGGGTCACTTGAGTGATGTCCAGCTACAAACCCAGCCTGTTCCAGTCCTATCAAACCAGACCATACTTTACCCAATCTAGTAGCTAAAATTTTGGCCAATATTTTAATATCAACATTCAACAAAGAAATAGAGTGGTACTTCTCTTGCTGAATGGGGTCCCTGCCAGGTTTAGGTAGAAGCACTAATGGATTCCATTTTCATGGAGCTGTATTTATTAATAAAGATAGAGGGTAAGATAACTGTAGAAAATATGTGACACTTAAGCTGAATTGTTTTTGAATACAATGTTTTTCAAAGTCCTCCCTGAGATATCACATGCTCTTTAAATGCACAAACAGAAGGGCATAGACCCAACAAACCAAGTGTACTTCCTTAGGAAATCTAATTCTTGTCAAAAATGTGTTACCCCTTTTGACAGTCCATAATAATCCAATATTTGCAAAACACTAAAATGCAGTATATAACTATAATAGCGTATTGCTTATAGAGGTGTCCAAGTATTACCCCCCCCCCCACACACACACACAAAATCTGGAATCAAAACAGTGTCAGTTACCCACCTAGATGTTAGAAAATGTTTAGTGGTGGTTGCCCTGCTATATGTCCTGGCATCTCTTCTACCTTTAAAGAAAGGAGAATGATGCTTCAAGAATCCTTAGTAAAAGGAAACAAGTTGTAGGATGTCATTTGCAACATTAACATTCTGTTCATAAAATTACATTTTATCAACACAATCATGTTTATCAGTCTTAATTTTGTTCAGTGAAGAATGTTTATAGTTTCAGTATGTCTACAAAAAATGTAATGAGGGATGGAAACATACCCACTGAATAAGTGCTTGCATGACACAAGAAATGAGATGATGTAATGCAGAGTTGGGGACATTAACTCCTTCAGTCCCATAGCCACCATATGGCATCAGAGCCATCCATTGCTGAGCCCGACCTAAAATGGTCACCGGGAGAGAATGAGTTAATAGCTTGAGGAATGGTGCAGTGAATCAAGCTATGCTGAATATCTTGTAGTAGTAGTTAAAGTAGGGAATGGCATCACTGAAACATCACTGTGCAAGGATCCTGTTGGAGTAGATACATTTCATTCCAGTGTAACAATACATTAGACCACATTGCTTAGTCTGATTTTGCAGATCATATAGTGGTGATGTGATAATCTAGGGAATATACTTATTATGAAGGTAGAGTAAGCACATATGGAATGAAAGTTCTGCCTTGTTGTATAATACGCATAGCAAAACTGAGGTAGCTGAGCAATGATAACAGTTTTGCCATAATGCATGAAGATAAAGTTGAGAAGGAGAAGATAGATATGAAATGCTATCAGGTTTATCTTTAAGCAGCATGGCTTCTTTTTGAAGGGAGTCCAACTGTCTGCCAAGGGACTCATGTGTAGTAATAGGTCCTACTGGTCTTGCTGGCAGTGAGAGGAATGTGCAATGATGTAAAAAGTTTTTAAAGACATATGTTGCTCATAGCTGGAGGAATATTCAGAGACTCAACTAGAAGGAAGTTATCATGGCGCTGAATGACTGAATGATGCATGTCCACTTGTAGTTATTTAGGAGAATACAAGAGAAGCAATATGAAAGCATGTCAAAAAAGTATGGCTGCTTTTGCTGCCACATGTAATTGGACTGCAAAGTAATATATATATTTTTTTTGCAGTCTTTGGTAACTGGGTAAGGCCCACTAGACACAAGTGCCTGTTTTCAGGGGCAACTTGGGAGCACTGGGTGGTTAAGTAACTTGCTCAGAGTCACACAGTATGCAAGTGGAGGTTGTGAGAATCAAACTCAGGTCTGGTATGCTGGATGTACCAAACTTGTTCACACCTCATTCCTCTAACCTCTAGGCTATACTGCCAGTCTATAAATGAGATACCATCGAGATGCTAGATGGAAGGACAGAGGGATGGATCAGGAAGAGTTTGAAAGCATTTGAAATGACATTTTTTATGGAACTACTTTTATTTTATTACTTGCATAACAACAATAACAACATTCAACACCATATCAACTATTTACATATACCTGAGACAAAAACAAAATGAAAGAAACATAATTAATAAGACACACTAAATCATAATGAGTGCTTCTTGCTTATTTTATTGCTTTGTCCTTGGCACATACCAAAACAGACAGACAATTGTCACACATAAAATAAATATTCAGCTATGGGATACATAGCAATTCATTCTACAGTTTTCTGAAAAGGCAGGGAGGAGGGAAGATTGCGTTGTATTATGTATAAGGGAGGGAATCAAGGCCACAGAGGAACAGGGACACCTGGAGGAAAAGGAAGGGATGGAGATGCTGTGGATCATCCTAGAGGTAGGTTCTGGGGCCGCTGTCTGCATAGGGGTGGTATACAGATCTCCAGCAAAGGGAGAGGAGTTGGATAAGGTGGTAGGGGGATGCCATCCTCAGTATGTCAAGTAATGGGGAAGTGCTAATAGTTGGTGACTTCAGTCTGTCAGACGTAGTTTGGAGTCTTCCAGCTGCACCTTCAGAAAGGAGCAGGTCCATCCTTTATTCCCTACAAGGGGCTTTTCTCAGGTAACTAGTCAATGAACCCATTAAGGATAGGGCAGTGCTGGACCTGATGCCTGGAATCAGGAACAGCACTGCAGATGTCACAGTGGGCAGTCCTCTAAGTACCAGTGATCACCATACAGAGCAGTCTGACATTAAGATGGGAACAGAGGATAGCCACATGAGGAAGAGGAGAACCTCAACTTAAGGTGGACAGATTTAAAAAAAATGGAACTGCCTCAGAACCTGCTTCATAGGGCATGGTTGCCATACAGGGGTAGAGGCATGATGGGAATAAATAAGGGAAAGCATAATCAAGGCAACCAGACTCTTCAGGAAGAAAGTGAGTAAAACCAGAATGAAAAAGAGGTCATTATGGTTTTCTAGAGAAATGGCCATGGTTGTGAAGGAAAATAGGATGCATTCAGGAGGTATAAGGAATGCAGATGGAGGAGGACAGGGAGGTGTACCAAGTAAAACAGAGGAAAATGGGAAAGGTGGTAAGAGAAGAGAATACACAGACAGATTAAAGGATAACCAAAGGGGTAGCTTAAGGGATAATACTTTCTTCAGGCACATGAGAAGAGGAAACCATGGGGAGAGCTATTGAGGATAACTAGGGCAGCAGGGGGAGACTGCAGAAGAGGACCAAGAAAAAGCTGCCATCCTGAACATTTGCTTCTGCACAGTCTTCACAGTAGAGTGAAGGGGGAGGCAGCTCACCAGAAAACAGCAGGAAGAAGGGGTTGGGGTGAGGTAAACACAAGCACATATTCAGATGAAAGTACTGATGGGTCTTGTAGCTCTGAAAGTGGATAAGGCTATGGGGGTGGATGGCATACACCCTAGGGTAATGAAAGAACTCAGTGAAGTACTAGCTGCCTCACTGACATCATTATTCAACAGCTCACAGGAATCAGGCATGGTTCTGGAAGACAGGAGGAGAGCAGATGTGGTTCCTCTACATAAAGGTGGCAGCAGGAAAGTGGCTAGTAACTACAGACCACTGATCCTCACCTCAGTTGTGCAGAAATTAATGAAAACACTGTTAAAGGAAAGGTTGGCAGTAGAGATGCAGCGAAGTTTAACTTCACTAGCATAGTAGAGGCGGCGAAGTGGCCCACTCTGCCTTGACATACAGCTACGTGAAGTGCCCATTGAAATGCAGTACTTCGCCATTTCGTGTCATGACGACTTTGTGTTATGATGATACTACGTTACTTCGCTTTATTTTCTTTTAAAGGCAGAGTGAGTGAGCATTGTAACAGCCCTCAGATCACATGGCTCACAGTCTGCAGGTCACATGCTTCAGGAAGGAAGTTAATCATGCAAGAGAATGAAAGACTTTCACTTTCGCCTTACCTAGTGTGGGAGAATTAGCTGTGTTTGAGAGGAGACTGAGAGATAGCAAAAAATTATAAACCCTGCTTTGAGAGAAGACAGAGAGAAGGCAAAGAATATAAACCCTGCATCTGAACCAGAGCACCTTCCAGGCTAGTGGTCCCCTCCCTGGAGCAGGAGGTAGTGGTGCCACGGAAGCACCACCTCCGGTGGCACCTACCAGCTCCTCCCCCCACCAGTGCCACCACCTGCCATGGCTCCTGCACCAGCTGCTCAGCAGGAAGTGAGGGAGGAGCCACAGCAGTCACGGCCATAGCAACAGCATCAGCAGGCTTCCCCACCCCCAGCCCAAAATGAGCATCAGCAGCAGCCGGCAACAGCATCTGGGGCCTCCCCCCACCTGTGCTCAGTCCTCCCCACAGCTCATTAGTGTGGGAGTTCTTCACTACACTGCCTGTGGGCACAAGTGTAGTGAAGTGCAATCTGTGTGGTGAGGTGGTGTGCCATGGCCCCAAAGGAAGTCATCTGGTCACGGGTGGTGGGCACACCCACCTGTGCTACCACCACCATGCAGATTGGCAGGCCAAGCTTGCTGAACAGGGCAGGATTGCACCTGCTGGCCCTGCTGGGCAACGGGTGGCAGCACAGCCTCCACCTGCACATGGTGTCAAGCGAGGGTGGGCCATGGAGCAAGCGGCTGCTCCACAGCCTGCAGGTAATGGTGGCAACCCTGCATGAATACTTGCCACACATGCTGATTTGGGCGTGATGTGGAGTGAGTTGGACCACGTGAACCATCGGATTGACAACGTGGAGCAGCGGTTGGAGTGCATGGAGTTTCACAAACCCCATATAATGAGCATGCTTCAGCTGCTGCTCTCACACCATAACACTGATCATTAGTTTTTGTTTGTCCTTGCACCCACCACTCTCTCCATGAATAAATAGTTCCTGATGTTGCCCCTGATCCGTCCCCCCTCTATCTTCAAATTTTGCCCCTTTGTTCGTGCACTTCTCTTTTTCTGAAAGATGCCACCCTCTTGTATATTGTTGATTCCCTTTCGGTACTTTATAGTTTCTATAATCCCCCCTTCCCCTTTCCTTGCGGTTATACATATTAAGCTTTAGACTCCACAATATTTGGAAAACCTGTTAACTTGTTGTCATGAGTTGAAATTAAGGCAATATTCATGCCATCAGCAACTTCACTACCATCAGCGGGGACAACAGCATCTCCACCATGATTGAAACTACTGACTGCTATGTGAAAAACATAGTCAGAGAAATCTCTTTACTGGCATCAACTATGCACTTCTGCTGCATACTACCATGACCACAGCCACTTTTGCCACTGGCAGCAGTGCCATGGCCAGAAGCATCTTTGCATGAACGTCTCTTTGCTGACATTTTTTGAGATTACACAGAACAGTCACAACAAATTGAGATTTCTGAAATTTGGGGTGAATGGAAAGCCACAAAAACATAGAGAATAGTGTATGGGGAACCATGTGCAACCAGCTTATTGTATCACTGAGGGGTTCTGATTACCTCAGACCTCGAGAGTGAAGCTCGAGAGGTCTGTGGTAATCAGAACCACGAGGTGGTACAATAGGCTGGTTTCGCATGAGGTTCCCCATGCACTATTTTTTATAGTGTATAGTCCCCATTTTCGATTACGGTTTTAATTTTTAAAATAGAAAAAAAGGTTTGTTTCTCCATCCTGCTGTTCAAGTTAGGGCATGCTTGCTAGGTGGTGTGCATGGTTGCTAAGGAAAAGATGTTACATTGTTTAATGAGCAGCCTACTAATGCCTGTCATTCCGGTGTGGGAGGGATTTTCAAAAAAAATAACATGGCGGTCGTAGTTCTCGCTAAGCGAGCGGAAGTTGGTTTGGGGATCGCTCGGTCGTTGTTTTTGTTAAAACTAAAAATATCTGGTTGATCCTGAATTTTCACAATATCTGGTTGATCCTGCATCTTTTGAGGCTGTGATGCGACTGCTTCTACTGCCACCGCCGGGAGTGTGGAGCCTGCCGTTTCCGCTGAGTAAAGGTAGGAGACTGAGCGTGTGGAACCTCTAGAGGTTTTCAAAACATTGTTCTGCTGCAGTAGGGTACAATCGCATTCCATGACCTTTTGAACTGCAGCAGAACAACATTTTTAGAACCTCCAGTTTCCATGCACAATAAGGGTCCACTATACACCATAACAACTGTTGCTTACAGATGCAGATTGGGCACTAAACAGATGCAAACGCACAGACACAGATTGCACACTATAAAGAGATGCAGCTGCACAGGCACAAAAACACCTTACCAGTGGTCACACAAATTCAAAACTGGAAAAATAAATTAAACCTTTTGAGGACTGGGAGGGGCATTGCAGTAGCAGTGCACTAGCTAGATAGAAGGAAGCAGTGAAAAATACTGCAGATGGATAACCAATTCAGAGTGCAGCGATTACTGTGTGGCACAATAAAATGTGTCTGACTTGATGGCACACACACACACACATATACACCCACATACTCACACACCACAGGCAATGCGCAGAAAATGTAACAGTGCAGTACACTATATACTTTTAATATATATACTATATACTTTTAAACAGAATGAAAATATGCACTGGACCACAAACAGAAAATAATTTTCAAAGATTATTTCAAGTATTACTGTGTGTGCATAAACACACAAATACTAACACACACTACTAGTACAAACAATTAGAAAGACTGCCTTCCTCATGTGAATCTCACTCCACCACAGATACGCCCCTCCCTGAAGCACACTTCAGCAGTATCTGTCAGTACACAGGCTGAATATTCTGAATTAACATTCAAACTGCACACAAAAACAATCAACACTCAATGATCTAAGCACAGAAGGGTTTCCTACAGTCGATGTACTAAATTTGGAACAAAGTAATTGGATCAAAAGTGATTTTTTAAAGCTTTTTTGATGGTTGGATTCTCAGAGTTCTGAGAACAAACTGTCTCCAGCTTTCCACTACACACACTATGCAGAACTGAGGCTCTACAATACAGTCTAGAGCCCATCTGACCTGCCATCCCATGAATCACTGCACAATGCACCTCAAATAGCAATAAACAGGTGAAGCAAAGCGAAGTTCATTAAAATCAATGGCACTTTGTGTTAAAATTAAGGGAAAGGCTGTAATACAAGGCGAAGTAACCAAAGTCCATTGGAAACAATGCACTTTGCATTCAAATTTATAGGTGGAGTAATTTTCTTCGAGTTGCAGAGCACTACGTGGATTTGTGAATAATACTCAAAGTACTCTGCATAGCAAAGTAGGAGCACTTCACCCGCCTCTAGTTGGAAGTGTATCTCTAATCCAATTGGATGCAAGACCAAAGGCAGCGTTTATTCATTGGGTGATTGGTCATGACAGATTAATCTGATGGAGTTCAGGGGAGGGCAATGGATGTGGCCTGTCTGTACTTTAGAAAGGCCTTTGACACTGTGCCACACAGAAGACTGATTAAGAAACTGAGCAGGCTAGGGATGGGATCCAAAGTGGTAAACTGAGTTAGAAACTGGTTAACAGATAGTCAAAAGAGGGTAGTGGTTAACCGCACTCACTCCAATGATAGGAGAGTGATCAGCATGGTGCTGCAGGGCTCAGTACTGGGGTCAGTCCTCTTCCTTGTGTAACCCCCAGGTGGCGCTATCCCAAGGGCTACTACCTCTGCCTGCTTGACTACTGACAGGTTGAGGGGCCTAGGTTCTATGGCAGGTGCCTCCACCCAGAGGTCAGGGTTTGTAATGGTTGGTCTAGTTTGGTCACAGCCCTCTGGGACACTGAGACACCCTTCTAATCCCTCTAATGGCCCACATGATGCACAGGGGTTATAGTACCAATTCCCCACATGTACACACTGTTCATTCATAAGGTACCACTTACCCTCGAGACTGATTCGCAGGTTCATCTCTGAGGACCCCCTGAAAAATAAGGTTAAGCAGCATACACAAACCAATACAGTGCTTGGCATGAAGGAATGACACTTCAGACAGTTTAAAGTTTAACAACAACAACAAATCTGATTTATTTAGGGAACAGTAACACGAGAGGGAGAAATCAGGTTAATTAGTGGCATTAAATCATAGTTCTGTGCACACATACAGGGTCTGAAAAGTCACACTCTGGGTACCCAGGTTGGGAGGGCTAGCCAGTTCTGTTGCCTGGGGTTGGCTGGTAGGTGCAGATGGATAGGGCCCTGTAGAAGAAAATATATGCACAACACCCAATTGTAATCCGGAGCCTGATGGCTCAGTCCATGAAGCAAAGAAACAACAAGAATTAAATGACACACTTGTGATTGAAAACAGGCTGCAGGGGAATACGCTGATTTGTACTCACAATACCCAAGCTGAGAACTGGATGGTGGATGTTCTTCTGGATTGTCAGAAACAGCAGGGCATGGAAACAAGGTCCTTGTGAATGAACCCCACTGCAGTTTATAGCAAATGGATTTAGTTCGAGAAAAGCTGGGGTTTGCTTCCAGCTTCAACACACAGCACACAGCACAGGGGATTGGAAATAGTGATTCCCCATAAGCACTATGCACATTCATATGTAAAAGGAAAGTACTATACCAGGCAGGCTGCTCCTCGATCCCGATCGCAATTACTGCAAAATACCCGGGGAGCACACACAGCAGCTTCAGTTCCTGACAGACCAAGCGCGATTCAGCAATTTCTCCAGTCTTCTACAGGGTGAGCCTGGTTTCCACACTTCTAGTGCTTCTTTCTCCTCACAAATCTGATTCAGTCAGAACTGGCACTTACAACGGCTGCAGGCCGAACCTCAGGGCTTCACATGCACTTCCCGTGCGAAACTATACACCGCAGAAGCACAGAGCTCCTTCTCTCTTCACTGCCACAACAAAACTGATCTTTCCAGTCACAGAGCAGGGCATTTCCTTTAGCTCCACACCATTCTGTTGGCTGGCTCGGCTGTCACTCACAATGAGACTCCCTCTGCTGGTAGAAAAAGGCACCAAGGTTAAAACTACATTTCCCAGAGTCACTGCCCATACAATCCCCTTGTGGCTGGCTCAAAATTGAGAGTCCAAGTTCCGATTCGTCCACAGGCTCCATTTTAGGGTCTCCCTATCACCCTGATTGGTCCAAGTCAGCTATTCAGAACCAAAATGAAAAAGCTACACTGAAACAGTTCATGCTGAAAGGAAGACAGGTTAGAGAAACTACATTTTCTCAGTCATTCTAAACGATTTCTGGCAAACAGTTATATCTTTCAACAAGGCTCCCTCTGCACATGTAGCAACGGCAGAAATGGAGCGAATTGACAGCAGCCCGGGCAGGATTCGGGCATTAGAACACACAGTCCCCCCATACAAACTAATTAAGTCTGCAAGCAGACAGCTCTTAAAGAGACAGTACATGGAGGCTCAAATAGCACTCACTTGGAACCACATTTAAACAGCTCAGACGCTGAACACCGCCCAGACTTGGAGCATTCAGGCAAGCTCCTGGAAGACTTTTGGGAGCCCCCATTTGTAGAGGGTTTACACCTGTCTTCATAAGTAAAATTGCAGATTAACTGAAAGGGAAGGTATGCCTTTTTGCAGATGATACACAAATCTGTAATTGGATGGACATTAAGGCAGGGATGGAAAGAATGTGTAGGGATCTTTGGAAACTCAAGGAGTGGACAAGAGCATGGCAGTTGGGGTTCAATAACAAAAAGTGCAAAATCATGCACCTAGGGCATAGGAACCCAAGAACTGAGTACAGGATGGGGGGGGGTACTGTCAGTCTTTGAGCAGGAAAGGGACCCTGGGATTACCATGTCTAATGACCATACAGTAGTGGGGTAGTGTGATAAAACAGTTGCTAGGGCCAGTGGGATGCTTGTTTGCATAGAGGGAGATGTCTTAAGTAGGAAGAGAGAGAGGTGGTATTGCCACTATATCACTCGCTGGTGCAACACCACCTGGAGCATTGTGTCCAGTCCTGGAGGCTTCCCCTCAGAAAGAACATATATAAGGTGGAGGCATTCCAGAGAAAGGCAACTAAAAAGGTACAGGGGTTGCACCAAAAGCCCTATGAGGAGAGACTGAGGGATTTCAACACGTACACCCTGGAAGACAAGAGTGAAACAGGGCATGATAGAGACCTACAAGTATCTCAGCTGGATGAACAGGGTGCAGGATGTGACTCTTTTTTAAATGAAGAAGAGCACCAGAACCAGATGGCACGTGATGACGCTGAAGGGAAGATTGGGAGGGATGTGAGGTAATAACACTGGACTGAAAGAATGGTAGAGACATGAAGTAGACTGCTGGCAGAAGTGATGGAGTCAAAAACAATAGCAGCTTTAAGCATATGTAGAACAGGAATAGTAGAATATTAGCAAATAGGCAAGGAGGAGGGAGGGGTGGACAGAAACGAGTTAGGGTCTGCAGAGGCAGACTATCAGGGACCATCAGGGAAGACTTGGTGGGTGAATCAATCCTTTTGTGCAGACAAATTCTATATTTCTATGTTTCCATGACAGCATTACCATATCCAAATTGAACTTTTTTTTTGTTTTTTTAACACTTTTACCTAGTTATCTTTATTTACCAATGGGATTGGACCTATTTCATAATTACAATATGGCACTCCAGGGTGTACATTGTGCTGTGATAACAGCACTTCTTGAGTGGTGGAAGCACTCCATCCTTCAGCCTTTGTGCTTCAACCCCACCCCCCAGTGCCTTTGCCAATGGTAGTTGGCACCTTGGTAGCATCCTATAAAAATAAAATCATTCATGTTCATGACTTCACATTTTGTGGCAGTTTCAAATTCTTTACATTCATTCAGGTTGCAGGTTTGCTGGCAACAGGTACTTCTTCCTCCTCCTGAGTCTTAAAGCAGCCTTCTACAGAGTGATCTAGGCAGTGAGCAAGGCAACAAGTGTGTGCCAGTTGGCAGTATGCTGGTTCCTGTCCCCTAGTAGTTGGCACCTTGGTGGCATCCCATAAAAAATGAAAAACAAAATACAATTTTTTTCTTTTTGACTTGTGGCACTTTTTAATTTGAAACTCTGTTTTCAGGTTCCCCCAAGGTGCTGTGGTTCCTTCCTCCTAAGTCTTGAAGTAGTCTGTGTATGTGTTATCCTGAGCTGTGTGGTTGCAGTGTCATCTGGGCAGTAGGCAGCAAGTGTGTGCCAGCTGGCAGCAGTGTGTGTGTGTGTGTGTATGTGTGACTGAGCTATGCTGTGCAATGTGGTCTGAGCAGTGGGCAGCAAGCATGTGCCTGCTAGCAGCATGACAGTGCCCAGCTCCTGGTAGTGCGTACCTTGGTGGCATGCCATAAGTAAAAGTAAAAATAAAATAAAAATTCTCCACATTTCCTCAAGTTGCTGAAGTCTGTTCTTGCTCCTCCTCCCGAGTCCTGAGGCGGCATGTGTGCCTGTTATCATGAGCTGTTGCACTCTGATCCGGCAGTGGGTTGCTAGTGTAATTCAGCTGGTAGTGAGTCGGTGCCTGGGCTCTGGTGGTAACTGGTGGCATCCCATTGATAAAATAAAAATAAAAACAAAATAAAAACAAAAAAATACATCAAAAATTAAACAGGAGCAGTCACCACCAAGGACCCCATACTCAAGTGTGGGGCTGGTCCCAATGTGCACTTGATGTGGAAAACATTTTGGTTTACTTACTGTTTACTACAGTATAATAGATTGTATCAGACTAATGTTACATAGTTTTAGGCTGGCAATGCCATCTTCTTTCTCTACAAATCCCAAAATCCCCTGCAGTCATAATCAGATCAGTTGGCAGCAGTGGGAAATTCTACAGCCTGTAGTACAATTTCTCAGTGAGGCCAATTTGTCCCTATATATCAGATTTTCTACCACATACTGCGGATACTTCCCCGGCAGTCCTTTATAAATAAAGGCTAACAAGTGTTCGTGGTTACGTTCATAAAGCGTTGACCACTTTAACTGATCATAAAGTAAACATCTGTGGGTTAGTCTAGGAGCCCCTAAGATAAACCTGGCTAAATTATTATAATTTACTTCCAGCTTCCTTAAATCCTGCTTTCTCACACAGGAATAGAATATATCCCCATAATCAATCATGGGGATAACCATCATATTTACCACTTTTTTCCTTACCTCCATACTCATTAATGATCGAACTCTATAGAGAGCCCCTATTCTTTTGTTTACACTCTTTATCAAATTATCAGTATGTATATCCCACCTTAATGAACTATCAATCCAAAGACCCAAATATTTATACATGTATGCCTGTTGGATCGGGCCCCCCCCCCAGAAGCAACCAATCCCAGGGCCATGTCCCCCAACCGTTCACTTTTTCAATGTATCAACATGGACTGCGTTTTCTTCATATTCAAAGACAGCCTACTATCTTTTAAAACATTTTGCAGATCATCAAAGGCTAACTGAAGCCTATTTTGTATCACCTTGATAGATTCATGTGATGTATAAATTATAGTATCATCAGCATAAAGATGGTACTTCATTTCTGGATCTGGAAAAGACAGTCCATTTACATATATGTTGAACAACAATGGCCCCAGTATGGAGCCCTGAGGGACCCCCAACCCAACAGGCAGGAAACATGATTCCTGACCTCCAAATGACACCTTTTGTCTCCTGTTCAACAGGTATGATTCCAACCACTTCCCACTCAAACCCACCACCCCCAGGGATACTGCCCTGGACAGGAGGACAAAGCGGTCCAAAGAATCAAAAGCTTTGGATAAATCCACAAAAATGACCCCCACTAGTGTCCTCCTGTCCAGGGCTACCTGCACATCCCCCACAACCTTAGCAAGTGCTGAAGTTGTACTATATAATTTCCAGAAACCAGACTGCATATTATTCATTAATCTAGAAGAATCCAAATATTTCTTCAATTGTACTGCCACCAATCTTTCAAATATTTTGGATACATGAGACAAAAGAGAAATGGGTCTACAGTTATCCACAACTGTTCTATTTCCTCCCTTGAATATAGGTATAACCTTGGATTGTTTCCAAGCCAGTGGATATACACCTGTGGTTAAAGATATATTAAATAAGTATGTTAGGGGATAAGCTATAATTGGAACAGCATATTTTAACAATTTTGGTAAAATATTGTCCAGGCCAACAGCCTTGGCGATGTTTAACTTTAATAGTTCACTAATCACTAACTCAACTTTTATTTCTTCAAATACAAATGAATTATTAGATCCATTATCTTCCAGGTAGGGTTGATTACTAACACCAGCAAAAGAAATGTGGCCTGGGCGGGCCGGATGCTAGCATCAATTTCGCATTCAGTTGATACAACACACACCGTGATATTGGAGTCACCTGGCAATCAACATTTAACACTTTTATTTCATCAAAACCCTGTCCCTTAACTAGAGTATTTATTGTTTTGAAAAAATCTTTAGGGTTTTTTGAACTATTTTTATCCAATAAATGGGTGTAATGATGTTGTTTTATCCCCAAAACTTCTTTAACATATTTATTCCGTAACATTTTAAATCTATCCCAATTCTGTTTGCTCCCCTTTCTTTTAGCCGAAAGCCATGCCTTATCCCTTAATGGTTTTAACTTTCTAAGCTCCTTTGAATACCATAACTTGGAATTTTGCTTCATAATTCTAGTTTTACTTGGGGCATGTTTGTTACAAATTTTCATAAATTCTCCCAAAAAATAACTCCATAAATCGTCCACTGAGGGAATCAAATACATACGTTTCCAATCAATAGCACCTAGGTCCAACATAAATTCAATATAATCAAAATCTCTAAAGCTACGCCAACTAATTTTCCTTTTCTCTTCTGATTTTGTATAATAAGCCTTATTACAAAATATAAATTGATGGTCTGAAATTGAATCTGATAAAACCCCACTATCAATAATATTATCAGCAACATTAGTCAAAATCAATCCAAAATTGAAGAATTTAAGATTGATGCCATATTAATTCTCGTTAGGTAGTGACAGAGGCGGAGGAGGAAAAGGAAGAGTAAAGTGATTTGGTGGATCTTGGGGAGAGATACAAATTTTGAGTTTATATCTGATAAAAGTGATAGCAGCAGCAGCACTTCTGGGGAGGAGGAAGAAGTGGAACAGGTGGGAATTCGGCTTGGGGCAGGTGCACATAAGAGATCAAAAAACACCAAAAGTGCTTGTAAAAAACCAAAAGAAAAAAAAAGGAAAAAGAAAAGTCACAATACAACAAGGAAACACAAAAATGAGCATCTAAAATGACAGCAGATAAAGAAGATACAGGCAAAACTGGTGGCCTAGGACACATTGCAGAGGAGGAAGCACCACTCCCTGAACCTGAAGAACTGGTGGAGGAAGACGAAGAGGGTGATGATTTGGAAGCATCCCATGTTAGCTCACCAATTAGGCAACAACCAAGAGTGCCAGGAGGAAATAAAAAAACTGGAGATGTCGGTAGTGTGGGATTTCTTTTGAGAGGACAAAGAATCACAGACATATGTAGTGAGTCTTTTATGTAAAACAGGCTGAGTCAGGGTAAGGAGGGAACAAGGCTGGGAACATCTACCATAAAAAGGCATTTGCAGAAGTGACAGATCCTAGTATGAGAAGGCATGACAACATATGACACTAGCAGCAGCACAACCAGGCAGTGAAGCTGCTGCTGCTGCTGCTGATGGCTGAGGGGAGAACATTAAGAGACCAGGTAGAGAGGAAGAGGAAGACTGTCTTTCAAGTGGTAGCTGATGCACAACCCCAACATCTTCCATGTATCAGTTCTTTAGCCCATTGACTCCCACACCTTTCAGGGGCTGCAAATCCCCAGCCAATTCCAGCAGCAGGTGAGGCAAAAATAAGAGTCAATTTTCATGTCCAAGGAAGACAAGTGTAACCCCCGGACCCCTGCCTTTTTGCTAAATGACAGGTGGCATGCTGTTGAAGCTGACAGCAGTACCTAGTAGGGACTGGGTTCGGGGAGGATAAGGTTACTCGGCACAGGGGACCTAGGTTTGGCTACTCTGCACAGGGGCACCCAAGTAAATCCAAACTCAAGAAGCAATAACTGTAATGTCCAGAACCAGGAATGGGATTCTACAGTGTGGCTTTTATTCACATCCAAACTGAACAAACAAAGCACAGACGGACCCCCACGGGGCTACATTCCTGGTAATGCAGATTAGAGACAACAGAACACTTCTTCACTATTTCCAGCCCTCAGGCTCTGAATCCACCAGGCACACAGCCTGGACTTGCACACAGCTTTGGGTACACAGCCTGACTTGTACACTACTTGGGTTTTCCCCACTGGCCCGGCTCTCCCACTGGCCACTTGATCCGCGGTCCATTTTGGGAAATGAACCAGTTTTCCAATTGGTGGCTCCCCAAACCACCTTAGAGCCTTCGACTCCTAGAGGGAATTTTCCTTCCAGTCCCACGTCTGGGTACTTCCCTCATCACTGGCCAAGTGCATGAGGCAAAGCAGAAATCCACAGAGCAAATCCATAGAGGTGGACCTGGTCACTAAAGATGGGGGGATCTCCCACCTCCAGCTCCCACAATCCATACCCGGCCATTTCTCTGGAAACTAAACAACTCTTTTCTGAAAGCTTGGCAATGTAGATTACTGGGTAGACGTATGTCACATCTCCTCTACATGTCTTGACTTCCCACTAATGTGCTGGACTTGAACATACTTTTACTTTTGACTAAGCCTATTACTCTAGACCTCCCACTACTTCAGTAGTCCAATCCCCAGTATCACACAAGTCCCAGGGTGAAAACATGGGCCCTTTAGAAAGAGCAGAAACTCACCCTCTGGTTGCAGGTGCCCCACAGGCAATTCATGAATCTTCTTGATTCCCAAAACTCTTGGACCAAATGAGGCAGCTTCTCCACTAGCAGAAAAACCAGGGGGTTGTCCCTGGAATATGCAGGACAACCTTTCCTGCCCCATCTCCTCAGGGATGGAGCACTGAGACCCGAATCAGCAGTCTCCACCACTTTAAAACTATCTTCTGTGTCTCTCTCTTTAGGTGGAAACACACATCTTTTTCCTGAATGTAGCCCTATGTCAGGGCTGAGGCTCCACAAGCCTACACAGAGCTGCTGTGCTCCTCTCTCAGCAAGCTCCAAACTCCAACTGACCTGCAGACTACTGTTCAAACCTCCCAACATTCTACTCCAACTCCCTGCTGCAGATTCCATCATGGCTCACGCAGCTGTGACAGTTCTATGGTGATGTCATCCCTCAGTCTCAGCTGAGACTGAAAACAGAGTGAGACAGTGTGAAATCCATTTAATTGGAGTTTCACAAGCTGCCTTCCCTGCCCACCACTAGGTCTTATTGGGATTCTAGTAACCCTGGGTAACAAGGGGGTTACACAAGCACTCAACTATCACTGGTCCACTCCCTTGAAATGGGCTAGAAATATAAAGCAAACAGACCAAAGGAAAAAAGTTAATGAGCAATTGTGGAAATGCTAGCCAACTAATTACTGTCATTCTCCTTTATAAGCAATAGGTTTTCTATTGCCAATGAAAGTTGCAGTGCCAAGGTACACTATCAAGTGCCCAGCCATACCTATTTTTTCACAATGGCTCTTTCTGATTTGTATCAGTGTCTACATGACTGTATCACATTCCCTGAAAGCATCATTTGTTCATGCTGTTTACATCAACACTGACTTGTCATAGTCATATTTATTGGATACCATAACTGAGAAAAGACACTCTTTCACAAATGCGACCAAACAAATAGAACATTACAAAAGTAACAAATAAACAGACATCGTTACTATCAAAAGTTTAAAACATAACTCTAGAGCAAAATTAATCATTTCAATATACTGTAGGAGGTGTAGAATTTAACCAAAGCAATTACAATGCCTACTGAAAATACTTGTTAATAATACTCTAAAATGTGCTGAAGTTGGCAATTTGTGCAAATCCATCTTGTTTTTGATTATATTCCAAACCTTTGGCACCAATACAGCTAAAGTTTTGTCCCAATGGTAAGATCTGGTTTTTGGTATTTGATATTTATTTCAGGATGATGAACATAAAGTGTATTTCGACAAGTTTTTAAATGTGGACCAGTGGTTAGACTTCTGATTTCATGCCACTGACTACCTACTAGGTCAGTTTCCCTGTTTGTTCCCCTTCTCTTCCTCCTCCTTCTCCTCTGGGTTAAGTGTCAGCAGCAGTAGTAGTAGTAGCCACAAGTCACCATGGTCCCCCAACCTCTGCAAATGGGCAGTTTTATGTATTTTTGTCTTTGACAATGACTGTCATGCAGAAAACTTGTTACACTTCCTTCAGCAGAGGTTTAGTGAGTGGCTGACACCACACACATTAACAGGTTTTATAGCATCAGATAATGCAAAGAAAATACAAAGGCAGCTGACTATGGGAATTATGCACATATTCCATGTTTTTCCTCACTGTATAAATCTGGTAGTTCAGGGATTCCTAGATGAAGAAGGCACCACTGTGCAGACATGTGTAGGTCTGGCCCAAAAGGTATGTGGTCATTGTAGCCATTTTGTAAAAGCACAGAATTTGTTACATAACATTCAGTAGCAGAACCCCCTTTCTCTCCATCACCTGAAACAAGATGTGGCAACAAGATGGAATTTCACCTATTACATGGTGGAATGGCTGCTAGAACAACAGAAGGCTATCTACCAGTGTAACCCCTAGGCTGCGCTATCCCTAAGGTTACTACCCCTGCCTGTATGTCTGAACACAGGTTAAGGGGCCTGGATTCAGTGTTAAAGTGTCTCCACCCAGAGAAATGGTACTGGGGTGTCTACCTAGCCTGCTATAGTCCTCTGGGAAGCTATAACCACCCACCAACCCTCCTAGTGGCTCTATACCTGTCACAGCAGTAGTTAACACACAGTCAGTACATAACAGTAATAATATGCAAACCCTCTTCACACTTACCCCAAGGGCTGGACCTTTCGCAACTTCCCTGGAGACCCCTTGTAAAATAAGGTTAGCAAGACAACTGTGCACTTTCAGGCCCAGATATTCAGACTGTGCCAAGCAGTGGCGCAAGCCTGGGTGCAGCGCAACTATGATGCGTTGGTGCCAGGACCAGGTGATATTCAACAGGGATGCGCCATGGCTCAGTACCATTGAATATGGTACAGTCAGCAGTCAGTGGCACTGCGCTGGCACAAGAAACAGCTAGGGAGCATGGGGATGCGCCAGCACAAGTGTAATTGCACTAGGTGCATCACCCATGATATTCGGCAGGGGACATGCAAATGAGGCCATAATATATGCAAGGCACAAATAGGGAGATTTGCATGTCATTATGGCTCCATTTGCATGCCTTGCACAGGGCAGCCTGGTGACTTGTGCCTAGCACACTGCACAGCATGACGTGTGCAGTGGGGATCCTGGGGCATCCCCCACCCCGTAGTCGCACTCGCAGCATATGTATGACATACAGCCCTGGTAGTCTAGTGCCCCCCCCCGAGTTCCTGATTCCCTGATATATATATATATATATATATATATATATATGTATATAAGACATGTCCATCCCTGGTGGTCTATTGGTCCCCTTCCACCCGAGTTCCCGATTTCCTGATATATGTATATGTATATGTATATGTATATGTATATGTATATGTATATGTATATGTATATGTATATATATATGTATATGTATATATAACCCAACTAATAATATGCACACTAGCCAGATTAAACATGAAATAAGACAATCAGGTTTATTTAGGGATCACAAACAAGGAAAGGGTGTGAATTTAATTAAATGATTTGTACTCTAATTTAAATCAGGGTTTGGCATGTACTTCTCAGTCCCAAAAGTAAAGTCACACAACACTGAGTACCCAGGATGGAAACTGGCTAGCCAGAGGCATTGCCAAGGACTGGCCGGCATTGCAGCTGATGGTGGGGCCCCTTGATGAAAAGAAAGGCAGTTATGATGCACAACAACAAGATGGTTATTTGTAATCCAAGCTGGGTGGCTCAGTCTTTTGAAACCCAGTAAGTTAAAGAAATCAGATGGTACCATAGGTGATTAAATAATCTGATGCAGGGAACTACCCTGATTGTACTCACACTACCAGATTGCTGTAGAATGGCAGGTGATATGGAGACCTTGTGGCATTCACCGATGAACATGGGGAAGCAGGGTCGCCATGACGCACCTCCTTTTCACAGCCTTTCCCTCCAGCTGGCTGCAACATGCATGTTGTTCCTGCGCAGGGACTGTATCCCTGAAGCCAGTCTCTTGCCAAAGACAGTCTTTGGTGTAGGTCTGTAAGTCTGGGCTGAGACGGCAAAGGTCCAGGCATGATGAGCACATTGGCAAAGTTTGGTTTTGTTTGCTGGTGAAGCCTCCAGCTGGCATAAAAGTTTGTGTCGTGGATGAGTAGGTCTCGACCCACGGGAAGCATTCTGCACATTTAAATCAAACAGCATCAACTTTCTACAGTTTGGATTCAGTCAGGTTGGCTGCTACTGCAATAGATTCACTGAGCAAACCTCTCGATCCAAAGGTCATCTCGCACACTAGCTGGGCCAATCGCTTCACAGGAGCAATTCTTCGGTCCAAAACGCAAGCAGTGCTTGTAAGCTTCTTGCTTCTTTCTACCACAGTTCTAGACTTAAATTGGAACACAACTGACTTCAGCTATCAGACAGTCCAATGCAGGAGAAACTTGGCAGGGAGGCAAGTTAGGCTTCTTCCTGCAGATTCCCCTATGCTCTGTTCAGGGAGCAGCTGCTCGAAACTCAAGCTGCTAACACTTCAAGTTCCAACTCTAACTGATTAACTGTCTCTTGCAGTACTGGTCATTTCCCTTGGATTCCAGGATTTGTGTTGGCTGGGGAAGCTGTCAGTCACAGCTGGGACTCCCCCTTCAGGTCAGTTTAGGTGCCAACACAAAAACTACAATTTTTCTTCCCACAAGACAATTGAGCCAGGATACATTTGAAGTCCCTTTAGTCCCATTCGTCCAATTACTGGAAGCCCTGGACCTAACATGGTGGCTCCCATTCCAACAGCCAAGCTGCAAGGCAAGCAGGTTAAACAAGCTTCTCTATTTCAACTATAACAGCATATAAGTAGTAAATAAGTAGAGTTTCCATACAGACTTCCTCTGCACTACTGTCAGCTGCAGAGTGGAGCAAAATAGAGTGGTGTCTGGCCGGTCACAAGCCTTAAATTACTCGGATCCAGCTCAGACCATTCACTATTCACATTTTAGCTAAGCTCTTACAGAGACAGGCACGAACGCTCAGCATGGCACTCACACATAAATGAGTAGGATCAAAAAGATTCAGGATGTCAGCTTGGCAGTGGGCATTGAAGGAGCCCCAGGAAGACAGTAAAGTAAACCCCAAATTTGTGGGGGAGTTACACTCTTCCTTGCCTGGGAAATCTTGGCATCCATGTCAAGTCTACACATAATAAATAGTTCTATATAGAAAACGCTATACATGAATATATGTACATACAGTGTATATAGATATATAGATATATATATATATGTTGCAACCATAAACTATTACAGGGGAGGTGTCACTACAGTACTGACTGGAGGGTTTTACTATCAACTTAGAGGTTGCAGTGTAAGCTATTTTTAGAAGAGAATTTTCAGAAATGTAAACTTCTTTATGAACTACATTCATGGGAAGATCTACAGGCCTTCCTGGGGAATCATAATTAAGGCACACTACAGGCTTTGTGGCTCTCCAGAGTTTCTGGGTGGGGCAGGCACATGCTCAGTCCTTTCAACACTGGCATTTGGGTTGATCAGTCCTGGTTCATTGTCCAGCAATATGTTTGCATCTGATGAAAAGGGAACCTCTACAGTGGCTTGTTCTGTGAATTCTGATTCAGAAGAAACCATCATCATCATCATCATCTTTATTTATTCTGTGCCTTTTAAATGTCAAGGTGCATTACAAAACTTAAAACAGCAGATAAAAACAGTAATATATTAATACACAGTAAAATCCAAGAAATATCAATACTGATTACAGTAAGCTTTACTCCATAAACAGGTCTTCAGAGCTTGTTTATCCCCCCCAACTGTCACGCACTCCCGGAGCCGGTGGGGTAGAGAATTCCAAAGGGCTGTGGCAGTGTACATAAATGCACAAGCCCCAGAAGATTTCAAAGCTACCCTTGGAATCTCTAGCAACCCCTCATCGGCCAAGCAAAGCAATCGTTCAGGGCAATAAGGTGACAGGAGCTCTTTCAGGTAGTCGGGGCCAAGTCCGAATAGGGCTTTATAAGTCAGTAATCTGACTTTGAAGGTGATCCACCACTGAACCGGCAGCCAGTGCAGTTCGCACAACACTGGTGTAATATGGGAAGTCCCAGGAGTCCCCATCAACAACCAGGCTGCAGCGTTCTGCACCAGCTGCAAGCAGTGGATATCAACCCCCGGAAGCCCCAAGTATAGGGAGTTGCAGTAATTAAGGCGTGAGGTCACAAAGGCATGGATCAGTGTGGGAAGGTCACCAGACAGAACAAGTTGCTTGATCCTAGCAATGTTCTTTAGATGGTAGAAGGATGAATTAACGACAGCCGACACCTGAGATCAAAGCGTCAGCCCATCATCAAGCATCACCCCCAGGTCCCGCAACAGTTCAGAGGTTAGGAGCTGGGAGCTCCCCAGGATAAGCCCCATGGTCTGACCAGGCTCCAACCCCTCTATCTGGTGACCAGGATCCACAACCATCACCTCCGTCTTCCCTGAGTTCAGCTTCAGCCAGCTAGAATTCATCTAATCCTGGATTTCAGTGAGGCAGTTATTAAATACTGAGGATGCTCTATCCTGGTCTGGTGCAAAAGACAGGTAGAGATGGGTATCATCAGCATAGCAGTGAGACCTCAGCCCATACCATCTTACAGTGTCTCCGAGGGGCAGCATATACACCGCGAACAACATGAGGACAGCACAGAGCCCTGAGGAACCCACATGACAGAGGGAGAGGGTCAGAAGAATAAATCCCTGACACAACCCTCTGAGTTTTGCCAGTGAAGAAAGACCTAAACCATCTGAGGACTGAACAAGTCAGGCCACAGATGAACCTCAGGCGCTCTAGCAGTACCCCATGATCCATGGTTTCAAAAGCTGAGGAGAGATCGAGAAGTATCAAGATGGACCAGCATTTCCAATCTCTTGCCATCAGGAGATCATTGAGAACCTGAGCTAGTGCAGTCTTGGTACTATGCCTTTTATGAAAACCAGATTGGAAAGGTTTGTAGATGTTATGGATGATCAAATGGTTCTCCAGCTGTACAGCCACTACCTTTTCAATTACCTTCCCCACAGAGGGGAAGTTAGAGACAGGTCTGTAGTTTACCAGGCAGTCCTGGTCCAGAGAAGCTTTCTTCAAGAGAGGCGTTACCACCACCTCCTTCAGGGAGCTAGGAAACTCACCCAACTCCAGGGAGCAACAGACTATCTGTGCCAAGACTGGGCCAATGATGTCACAACAACCCATAATCAGGGTAGTTGGGCCCAGATCTAAACTATAGCACATAGGGCGCATGCCCTGGACAATCTGTATAACATCCGCTAGCTCTGGCTGGTCGAAGGTACTCCAAGGGAAGTGAGGTACAGTGGCCAGGCACCGATCACCAACATCTCCCATAGAATGAGTCAAATGGATCTCCGCCCTGATGTCGGCTACCTTATCAGCAAAGAACTGAGCAAGCTTTTCACACTCCAATTGTAAAAAGGCTCTTCGAACCTGTAGACAGGCTGGGTTGCACAGCCCATCTACAGTTTGAAAGAGCTGAGCTGGTCGGTTCTGAGTGGCAGCAATTGCCCCGGACAGGAACTCTGCCTTCTTATGGGAGATTGCTGACTGGTAGAGTTGATAATGCTCTAGCAGTCTAAGATGGTTGGCCTCCAGGGTGGTTTTCCACCAGCAGCGCTCTAACCTTCGTCCTAGTCGCTGCAACTCCCTCAAGGTCCAATGAAAGCACAGGGACTGAAGGCAGAGGGACAGAGGATGAACACAGACAGAAGTGACAGAATCCAGTGCTGTGGTAATGACCTTATTATAGGCCAGAACCAGAGCCTCTGGGTTCCCGCTTGCCACGGTAAATTCTGATAGATCAAGCACCACCTCTAGGCCTCCAGAGCTCAAGTCCCGTAAAGGGCTGTACCTGACCATCTCCACAGAGGTAGGCCCACATGAGGGGGTGCTAAAATTGAATCACACGGTGTAGTGATCGGACCATCCAACAGGTTCCACACCCACATCAGAGGCTTTGATCCCCAGGAGGAAGACCATGTCAAGCAAGTGACCGTAATTATGAGTAGCAGAGGTAACGATCTGTATAAGGCCCAGTGATGTCATCAACTTGAGTAAGTGTTGTCCAAACTGTGAGAGTTTGTCATCTATCCAGGCACTGAAGTTGCCCAGGACCATCAGCCCAGGAGACTCAAATGCCATATCGATCATAAAGTCCTCTAGTTCCTGAAGGAATAGCTTCTCATCCCCGGGTGGATGATAGATGAGGGCTATCCTACAACCTACACCTGCTAACACAGCACACTCAAAGGACCTGGCATCCTTAACTGGTACACTCATGAGACCCAATTTGGCCTTGAAACAGACTGCTACCCCCCAACCCCTGCAGTCAAACCTCGGGTTGTGTATCACCTAATAGCCAGCTGGAATCGCAGCCTCAAATATGGGGCCAGTGTTTTCATCCAGCCAGGTTTCCGTGATGCATGCCAGATCTGTTGTCCCCACAAGATCTGCAATAATTGCAGTCTTGTTCTTAATAGATCTGGCATTGCATAACATTGCTGGAGTTGGATGGGTCTCCTGGGCCATCCCGACCACCTGCCCACTTATAATGGTGGTGTCCTTGGGTATGGAGTCTAGGCATGGTGAACCACATTCCAGAATCCATTTCACCCCAAGGCATCTTCTAGGCTTAACTACCCCGGTGTGAGTGCCCGGTTCATCCATCCTCCGCTGTTCGCGTCCCCCACCCCACCTCCCACCCCTATGGGCAATATCCAGCACTCTACAGTGCTGAGAGACAGAAAATTACAAAGGTGGGTGGAAAAAAGGGTGGAGGGCGAGAAGAGCGCAGGACGAATAGCACATGGCATGAGGGGTAGATCTACAGGGCATATCACAGGCAGAAGAAACTAGAGAAAGAATAGAAAATACCCCCCACAAAAAAAAAAAACAACTTCCACAACTCTCCCTGTAGAGAGAGAGATAAACAAAAAATAACTAAAACGAATCAAATTATAACCCCTTTTTCTGAGACTCCCCCTCACTCTCACCAGGAGGGGATAATCGAAGGTAGAACAATTCAGTTCAAACTCCCACCCACCTAACTAAACTATACAAAAATAAATTAAAAACCAAATCAGACTCCACAGTCTCTAAATAAATAAGTCCAAAAATGGTGTTAAGTCACCATAAGGAGTAACTTTTAGGAAGTCCAAGTCACAAAGTAAAATCAAACCAGAGTATACAGATGCAAAGTTAATAGTGAGATTTCAGCTTCCGATATCTAATGAGATGAACAGTGCAGTTTTGAACACCCAGGCTCTCTCACTACCTGGGGGCTGGAATAACCAGGCACTCTCACTGCCCGGAGCACAGAATAAAATAGACAGTACAAATTTTGAACCCCCAGGCGCTCCCACTACCCGGAGGTCTGAGATAACTGGGCACTCTCACTGCTTGAAATACAGAAAAAAACATAAAATTTGTTTTAGTCAACTTGTTTCCCAGAAAGTACTCTCTGAATGGCAAAAAACCTCCAAAAATGGGTAAAACCCTCTTCAGAAATGCAGAGCTCAGTAGTAATCCAAATGTTAGGGATGAGCCAGACACCTTAAAACCCTTTCTTGAGGGCTTGCCACAGGAAAGGTTGGCCCCATCACCTTGGCACCCAACCTTATACCTGCCTACTGGCTGGTCAAAGTAGGGGCCTAGGAAAAACCTTAGGCTGGCTCTCCGGTCAAATTGGGCCCAGACCACCTAGGCAGAAGCAGACTCCCATGGCTGGCCTCTCACAATATCGGGGTAACTAGTCCCGACCTGGCAGATTCCGCATATCCCAGTCACACATCACAACAGAATTCAATGAGAACCAGCGAGTCTCAGAAATTAAATTCTTTAGGCTTTCCATACCAACACTCTTCACTCTCTTCTGAGTATTTCTTCAACCATGTAAAATGCTGCAGTTCCCTCCAGCACAAAATACAATCCTCAGCGTTTTCTCCAAGGAGTACAACTGCAAAACCCTCAGCTTACTCATGGTTCCAATCCAATCCAGGCAGATTACCAGGCAGTATTTCCCAAATAAATTTCTCAATGGAGACCCAGCTCCAATGGATCACCAGATAATCCACAGACAAGCTCCCGCAACCTGCAGAATACCACAGCACCAGAAGCACCAGGGAGAAACACCCAAAACTCCCAACGAGGGAAAAGCAGCACAAGCTGATAAAGTTATTGCCATCAATCTAGGAAAAAGCGATCTATAATCCAGCAACCCTCAGATAGAGTAAGAACACCTAATCATGGGTTTTCATTTGGGAGTCAAACAAAGAAGAAACCCCAGTGTAACAGAGTAATAAAATAAAATTAAGACACGATATAAAATACAAACTAAAACAAATCACTACTGTGCTACACCGATGGCCAGCCCAGTGTGGCTGCCATCTTGGTTCAAACACTTGAATCAACTTGTTCTAAAATTCCAGGTTCATCTTCAGCTGGAAATTCCATCTTGAATGCCTTTAGTAAAGCCTTTTCTAATCTCATCAAGTAAGTAGATAACAATGTTCTATTCTGCTGGTGAGTAGATTTGAACTCCCACATTAATTGGTTTACATCTTTGTGAGGGTCAAAATTGAGGCTAAGGCACCTAAATACTGCTGTGGGGACACAGTGTGCTCAGCAGATCTGAGAGCCCAATTTATGTCCATGGCAGGACCCCTGAGGTTTACTATAATTTTATGACGTTCCTGGGCATCGTTACCTGGCCAGTTTTCCACCAAACTGGTAGCATATCCTTTCCAAGTTTCCCATTTGTCCTCCCCACTAGGAGTGGAGGTAATTCCTGAGAATTCTCGATCCATATCTCAGCTGCTCCTCCTAACAGCATTAGTGACCAATGTGGTTTTTGCTTTGCCACCAAATTTACCATTAACTGCAATTTTATATTTTGGCCACTAGAGGGTGCTAATCACAGCAGTGCCCACAAGATGTAACCCTTAGACAGCACTTTCCCTAACGTTGCTACCCCTGCCTGTATGTCTGAACACCGGTTAATGGGCCTGGATTTTGTTTTAAGGTACCTCCACCCAGAGTAATGGTATTGGGTGTGTCTGCCTAGCCTGCTATAGCCCTCTGAGAAGCTATAGCCACCCACCAACCCTCCTAGTGGCTCTATACCTGTCACAGCAGTAGTTAACACACAGTCAGTACATAACAGTAACAATATACACACACCCTTCACACTTACCACCAGGGTTGGACCTTCAGCAATTTCCTTGGATACACTCTGTCAAATAAGGTTAGCAAGACAACTGTGCACTTTCAATACTGTAACCCAACTAATAATGTGCACACTAGCCAGGTTAAACGTGAAACAAGACAACTGGGTTTATTTACAGGTCATGAACAAGGAAAGGGTGTAAATTTAGTTAAATGATTTGTAAAATGAATGTTCTACCTGATTAGAAGATTTTAAGTTTGGTAGATATTTGGAGAGCATGATTTATGCCCAACTCCCTCAGTCCTGCTCGCACTGCATCAACCCCCCGACGTCTCATCCATGTACTGTAGCACAAATCTGGAAAACAGTACAGCTTGGATCCGTTTGGCAAGGCGTGTGAACCCATTGACTTTGCTTTCTGTAGAACGAGGTCCCGAACGTGCACACCCATTGTAGTAACCAGAGAGGTCCTAGGAAGATCTGGATTGCTAGGCCGGCATCAAGGAGAGGTGGGATAGACCCTTACCACGAGGTGCATTGCTTCCACATGGAAAATGTTCTGCATGAGTTGTTGAATGTAGCCCAAAGGGTTCTTTCCCTCTGTTCCCTCCAGGATTCCCAGGAGGCAAAGATTGCTAGCTTGTGCCCCATTTTCCAAATACTCAAGCCTGGTCTGGAGCAATTTATTCTCTTTTAGAACATCATCCTTGACCAGCGTCACTTTTTGCACAGTATTTACAAGCACTGTGTGGTCCGTCTCGAAGGCGGCAACCTTGGACTCCACCTGGGTAAGCCTTCCATTATATGTTTCCAGCTTCTGGTCTGTTTGTTGAACTGCTGCTAATATAGCCTTAACCGTGGCCTCCAGATCCCCCAATTTTTCAGTTGGCAATGTGCTGCTCGACACTCTGCTGGTGGCTGATGCAGGCCCTTTTCCTCTCCCCAAACCCTTCGAGGAGTCTGTTCTATTTCTTCCCATGGTCAAAATTGCACCAGAATTTTGAGAGTGAGTCCTGAGTTAAAATACTTTCAATAATATAAGGTAATTTAATGTAACAGGCAGGTTTTCCACTATTTTTAACAAATTTAAAGCTTTCTCAGCTAGGAGCTAAGTGAGGAACGTCTTCTCCCACCAGTTGCTGGCCACCCCCCCCCATATCTTTATTTCTAATGTCTCCAACATGTTCCAAGTACCGTTCCTTTACACATCTTATGGTTTTTCCCACATAAAGGAGTTTGCAGGGGCACTGTGCCACATAAACCACAAAATTGATTGAACAGTTTACAAAGTCAAAAATTTCCACCATTAGATTCTTTGTTGGATGAACAAACTGTTTCTCCTGCACCAAGAATTTATAGGTCATACAGTGCCACATTTAAAACACCCAAGAGGTTTTTCCAGTATCCAAGTATTTCTAGCAGTTTATCTGCCACATCATAACTGCTAGAGATCATTTCTCCTAGATTTTTTGATTTACTGTATGTAACTCTTGGTGTCTTGGAGAAAAGTTCAGGTACAGTACAGTGCTCCAGCAAACTTCAGTTTTTTAGCAGAATTTCCCTAACTTTCAAAGAGACACCATTACATTCCAGGACACTTTATCCTTTCTTCGCTTTCCTTTGGTTTTACTTTTGGTTTCAAAAGATGTGCTCTATCTTCTGATTGTGCCCTACTGAGTGCTTGACTTAAAAACATCCTCTCTATAACCCCCTTCACGGAATCTATGCCACATTTCTTTTGCCTGTATGTCAAATGTCTGCTGAGAACCATTTCTTCTTAATCTTAGAAAGTGTCCATAAGGGATAGAATTTACCACTACTAGCATGCAAAATTGAATTGCCTGCTGTTTCTTTTCTGAAACGGGAACTTTCAAAGTTTCCGTTACCATTAATGGATAAAATTAAATCCTAAAATTCAATTTGTTTTTCCTCTGTTTTACATATAAAGGTCAAGTTCATATCATTATTATTTAAACCCTCCAGAAAACGTTGAGCTTCTGTTTCTGTTCCCTGCCAAATAATAAGCAAATCATCTATAAATCGAGTCCAAAATACAATGTTTCCCAAAGATGTATTTTGTTTCATTGAAAATAAATTTGGTTTCCCACCCCAAAAACAAACCAGCATATGTTGGCACCACCGTGGCCCCCATTGCTGTACCCCTATTTTGTAGGTATATCCTATTGTTAAATAAAAAATAGTTGTGCTTCAAAATAAACTTCAGGGAATCCAAAATGAACTTTATTGGTAAATCACTAAAATTCTAATTCTTTCTTACAAAAAACTCCAAGGCCTCAATTCCTAAATGATGAGGGACACAGGTGTATAATGAACAAACATCCACTGAAAGCCAAAGAAAGTCCTGTTTCCATTCAATCTTTATTATTTTCTCCAAAACATGCATAGAATCCCGGGTAAAGGATGGTAATTCTAATATTAAGGGCTGCAGAAAATAGTCACACAATTTAGATAAATTCTCAGACAGACAGACAATGAACCTCTTCCTGAAATAATAGGATGGCCAGGTGGCCATTCTAAATCTTTATTCAGCTTGGGAAGATAATAAAAATTAGTGATCACTGGATTCTCCACCTTTAGGAATTTTTTCTTTTGTTCAGTAATTAAACCCCTCCTTGTAACTTCATCTATTAAAGAAAAAAGCTGTATCTGAAAATCCAAAATGGCATCCTGCTTTAGAACCACATATGTTTCTTTATCAGAGAGTAGTCTCAGCTTCTAACTCATAGTCAGATTTATTCAAAATAACCATGCCCCCCCCCCATCAGATTGCTTAAAAACAACTCATTTTAAAGTTCTAAGATCTTGTAACGCAGCCTGTTCACATTTTCAGAGGTCATTTCTACAATTGTACCATCGTCTGGAAAAAAGAGAATTAATCTCCTTAACTACTATACTTTGATAAGTATGTATTGCAGGATCACATATCCTAGGACAAAAAACTGATTTTGGTCTAAATATAAATTTTCTTTCATGGTCTGGAGCACTAAAAAATTCCTCATTTACCTCACCTTCATTAATGTGTATATTACTTTGTGCATCAAAACTAATATGGTCCAGCAACTCATCATGCCATTCACACTGATCATTCAATTCATTTGTATTCACATTTGTTAATGCTAAAGATTCTTCTAAATCTGAAAGAGTGACAATTAAGTTGCTAAACTCTTATCTAACATTTTGCTGTACACCACCCTTCACATCACATACTTCGAACGACTGGCTAGCCAGATGAATTTCCCAGAGGTGGCCGGCATTGCAGCTGATGGTGGGGCCCTTGAAGAAAAAAAAAGCCTTTAGCATGCACAACAAGATGGTTATTTGTAATCCAAGATGGGCGGCTCAGTCTTTTAAAACCCAGTAAGTTAAAGAAATCAGATGGTACCATAGGTAATTAAATAATTCCTTGCAGGGAGCTACCCTGATTGTACTCACACTATCGAATTGCTGTAGAATGGCGGGCGATATGGAGACCTCATGGTGTTCTCTGATGATCACGCAGAAGCAGGGCCAACACGACGCATCTCCTTTTCATGGTCTTTCCCTCCAGGTGGCCACAGTCTGCAAGTTGTTAATGTGCAGGGGCTCTATCTCCAAAGCCGGTTTCTTACCCAAGGCAGTGTCTGGTGCAGGGCAGTTGTTCTGGGCCAAGATGGAAAGGCTCAGGCATTATGAGCACATTGGCAAATTTTGGTTTTGTTTGCTGGTGAAGTCTCCAGCTGGTGTAACAGGTTTGGGTCATTGACGAGCAGGTTTCAACCCTGCCTCCTCACACCCCCCTCACCCCATACTTACCTCCGGACCTCGGCGCGATGATCTTTGGTGGACCGGGAACACGTCTGCACTCTTCAAAGCCAACCGCGACCTGAGGAAATGACAGTAAGCTGTATAATGGGATAGATAGGTTTTTTCAACTTTGCTGCATATCTCAGGCATTTTTTGGAATTTTGGCACCAAATTTTCAATATGGTGCTTTTGGGACCCCTCCTCATGTATTATGTCACTGTTATGGCGTTAATCAGGCCCGACATGTGATTTCGTGGTCACTGTGTGTAATCACCTTTTGGGACCAATTAACGATATGACAGTGCCAGTGTTCATAAGGTGGGATCTCAAAAAGCCTATGTTGCAAATATGGTGAAAAAATTAGTGAGAATGATTGTTTTACGAGTGTGCGTTGCGCAGTTCCTACACACGCTCATAAGTTTACGAATTTTTAATATTTGCACTCCAGATTTTCAACATTGCCATTTTACCACACCTCCTTATGAGCAGTACAGCTGTCATTTTTCACATCTTGCCCAAAATGTGTTTCTGCACATGTAGCGCAAAATGGCGCAGTCAGTGTGTGAAATCAATGCATGGGACACATTAAGAAAACCACAGTGACACTGTTCATGAGCAGAGGTCTTAAAGTGGCTATGTTGGAAATGTGATGAACAAATTCCTAAAAATGATAGTTTTACAAGCGTGCTTTGCGCAGTTTCTACATATGTTCGTAAGTTTGCAAATTTGTAATATTTTCACTCCAGATTTTCGACATTGCCATTTTACCACGCCTCCTTATGAGCAGTACAGCTGTCATTTTTCACATGTCACCCAAAATGTGCTTCCTTGCATGTAGCGCACAATGGCACAGTCGGTGTGCGCAATCAATGTTTCAGACAGATTAAGAAAATCACAGTGACACTGTTCATGAGCAGAGGTTTTAAAATGGCTATGTTGAAAATTTGGTGAAAAAATTCCCAAAAATGACTGTTTTAGGAGCACACGTTTCACAGTTCCTACACACGCTTGCAAGTTTGCGAATTTTCAATATTTTCACTCCAGATTTTCAACATTGCCATTTTACCACACCTCCTTATGAGCAGTGTAGCTGTAATTTTTCACATCTTGCCCAAAATGTGTTTCCATGCATGTAGCGCACAATGGCACAGTCGGTGTGAGAAATCAATGTTTGGGACAGATTAAGAAAATCACAGTGGCACTGTTCATGAGCAGAGGTCTTAAAATGGCTATGTTAAAAATATGGTGAAAAAATTCCCAAAAATCACTGTTTTACAAGAATTTGTTGTGCTGATCCTATGCACGCTTGTAAGTTGGCGAATTTTCAATATATTCACTCCAGATTTTCAACATTGCCATTTTACCACACCTCCTTATGAGCAGTACAGCTGTCATTTTTCACATCTCACCCAAAACATGTTTCCACCCATGTAGTGCACAAAGGTGCATTCGGTGTGCACAATCAATGTTTGGGACAGATTAAGAAAATCACAGTGGCACTGTTCATGAGCAGAGGTCTTAAAATGGCTATATTGAAAATTTGGTGAAAAAAATTCCCTTCAGACATTCTGCAATATTACTAATGAAGACATTGAACAGGACTGGCCCCAGTACCAATCCCTGCAGCACCGCACTGGTCACCCCCTCTCCCTAGACTGCACACCATTTACCACCACTCTCTGCCTCCTGTCTGTTAGCCAGTTTCTAACCCAGTTTACCACCCTTTCCCCCATACCCAGCCTACCCTGTTAGTTTATCAGCCTCCTATATGGGATGGTGTCAAAGGCTTTGCTGAAATCAAGGTAAGCATTGTCCACTGCCCCACTAGTATTCACTTCCTTTGTCACTCAGTCAAAGAAATCAACCAGATTTGTCTGACATAATGTTCCCACTGTGAATCCATGTTGTTTATGGTCCTGGGCTCCAATGGCTTCTGGATGACCCACTATCCTTTCTTTAAGCAATGTCTCCATGATCTTCCCCACTACTGAGGTGAGGCTGAACGGCCTATTGTTCTCTGCCTCCTCCCTGCTGCCGGACTTGTATAGAAGGGACCACATATGCCCTACTCCAGTTCACTCATGTTAAATGACTCAGTGAACATGGCTGCCAGAGGTACTGCTATCTCTCTTCGCAGTTCTTTTAATATCCTTGGGTGTATGCCATCTGGTTCCATCGCTTTGACCACCTTCAATTTAGTGAGCTCCTGCAGGACTCTTTTGCCTTTGAATGGACTATTGTCCACCCCTTCACCCTCTTAGCAACTGCTGTACTGCTGTGGCCCTTGCCCCTCCCACTCTTCTGTGAACACTGAATGGAAAGACACAGTGGATGTCTTGGGAGGAAGGCATGGAACTATCACTTCCAAATACCTAAATAGCACATACAAGCAAGCAACATTCGGCATTGACAAATGCTTTTTGAATGTTATTTTTGTAGTGCCTTTAGTTCATAAGGTGGATTTTGGAATTCAAAATGTTGCCATAGTGATGAAGGACAGAAGAAAAAGTATTTTTTATGAACTTTCTGAACTAGACAGTTTAGTGTATAATACATAAAGAATCTTTTCATTCTACTGGCCTGCTAGCGCAGCAGCAAGGCGTCCGCTTGTGGCACTGACATCCCAGGTTCAGTGATGGACTCGGGAGTTGGAGGGCCGACCAGTGTGAGAAGGACTGAGCATCCTTAGGACTGCTCTCCTTCTCCGGGGGGAAGGGGAAGAGTGTCCAGTGCTATGCAGACCTCTGGTGGAGGCTGAGGGTACCGTTGCTGCCGACACCTCACAATAGGGGAGTGGGGAAGATGCTGGTGTCATTGTACATCCCTGCCCCCAGGGATCTCAGCATACTGGAAAAAAAAATCCAGCTCCATTCATGAACACCCATGCCTCCACTGCCACACCCACTGTGACTAACACCTGCCGGGGGGGTCCTGCTCCCATGGCTCCACCCTAGGGGATAAGCCAGGGCAAGAGACCATTTTCCTTGGGGAAGGGGCACCCACCCAGCAGCCCCACCTAGGGAGTAAGCCTGGGCATGGGGTAGTGAGCGGAGTGGGTGGTCAAACCCTCTGGTTTGGGGGGATGGAGACCAGAGCAATAAAATAACAAAAAATAGATTTAAAAAAATGCTTTGCATTGTGCAGGACGTCTGACATTGTTTGCTGCAGCAAGGTATGGGTACAGTGCCTTAATTCCCATGTGTCAGCACTGAAATTCATCATAAAGCAAAATCACCAGCAGAAATTCCTATGAGATTGTTCTAGGGGCTATATATTAAATGGAAAACAGAGTTTTGATGTGCACAGCTAGTAGCAGTAGAAGCACCCTACTTACTGTATAAGGGGGTTCTGTGTCATGCAGTGCAACACATTATACATGCAGTACTGAAATTCAGTTCTATGTGATAAAGGTGACAGCAAAACAGCACCAACAGTAACAGTGAGCCCCAAAATAGTGAAAGACAATAGAGTCAAGAGCACTACACATAGTGCATACTCAGTGAAAATATATGCTTTCTTTTTCTTTGGGAAGTTCCGCCCCCCCAACCCTGTAATTACATTAACAACCTCTAGGGGGTGATACAATTCTGGGTTGAGGAAGACCTGGGAGGGTGGGATACTGTGTAGGGGGGCACAAGTAGGGGAGGACTGGATGGGCCTTGCAGTCCTTTTCTGCCATCACCTCATATGTTTTCATGTAGGAGGAGAATGCTGGAGGGGGCAATGATGAATTGGAACAAAGTCAGAAGGGTGGGAAGAATGGTGGAAATGAAAGAGAACCCCCCCCAAAAAAACAATGCTCAGGCCATGTATCAAACCAGGGTCTGCCAGGCTTGCAGGCAGTTATTGTATCCTCTAGGCTATACAGCCATCTCAGAACCAGCCCAAGAAACAAGTATCTACATCCTTCAAGTATACAGTGCCTCTGTAGCTCCCTACCACTACTAAACTGCTGATCGTGACATGGGCTATTAAAACACTGTAGGCCATTTCAAGGTTGCTGTTTTAATGTCACCCAAACTGAGTCGCTACAATGGACTTGCTCAAATCACAGGATACCCTGTATTTACAATGTGTCAGCACTGAAATTCACCATATACAGTGGCATGAGTACTACAAGAAATTGTTCAGAGGAATTGTGGTAGCAGGAGTATATTAAAAGAACACTTTTTATGTTGTCTTGTGCATGCGTAAGCAACATCTTGTGGTAATATTAGTACAGTGAGAGGTGTTTCAGTGTTGGTGAATGCAGGGCACACTTTAGTTGGTGCGTCTCTCATTCCCCAATTAGCCAGCATGCTAGTGCTGATGCAAAAAATATGTAAAGTGCCACCAACTTGAAAGAAATCTGCTGCTGCAATCAGAAACAAGTTTGTCATGCAGCGGCAGAGATGACACACCTCCCATACGTGCCTTTCCTGGTGAAACATTTAAAAAAACATGGCGGCGGCTCCTGCTGCCACCACACAATCTGCAAACAAAACCAACATCAGAGGTGCAATCCCCATGTCAGCATGTCCCCCACCCTCCACATTGTGTGGCACACTGGGAGCCCACTCCAGTGTGCCGCTGGTCATACAAAGCCAACTGTGTCAGCATGTTCCTCCCCCCCACCCTCATTGTGTGGCACACTGGGAGCCCACCTCAGTTTGCCGCCAGTTACACAAAGCCAACTGTGTCGGCATGTTTCTCCCCCCATTCCACCCCCTTGTGTGGCACCCTGGGAACCTACCCCAGTGTGGCCAACAAAACATGTCACGATGTCTGGGTTTTTTTTTCACCTGAAAAAAAAAGTGGTCCCTCACTGTCTGCAGCATCCCCTTCCCCAATTTGTACACACCTTCTGTGCACCCACCTCCTGACACCACCCCCTCACCCCATACTTACCTACAGAGGTCCGGCGCTGCGATCTTCAGTGGAGCTGGAACACATCTGGACTCTTCAAAGCCGAACAGCACAATAAAGAAATGCGGTAAGCTGTATAATGGCATCAATGGGGGGTTCAACTTAGGTGGATATCTCCGCCATTTTTTTTGAATTTTGGCTCCAAATTTTCAATATAAGGTTCTTGGGACCCCTCATCATGAACATATGCACTTTCATATCTTTATTTGGTCCAAAAGGTGATTTCGTGGTCACTGCACAGAATCATGGTTTGGGACCAATTAATGAAATGACTGTTCATTAGATGGGGTCCCAAAAAGTCTATGTAGCAAATTTGGTGACAACGTTCTCCAAAATGACAGTGTTATGAGCGTGCATCATGCAGTTTCCACGCACACTTGTAACTTTGACAATTTTTAATATTTTCACTCCAGATTTTCAACATTGCCATTTTTTCACACCTTGTTATGAACAGTACAGCTGTCATCTTTCACGTCCTGCACAAAATGTGTTTTTGCACATGTGGTGCACAATGGCACGGTCGCTGTGGGAAATTAACTTCTGGGACAGATTAACAAAATCACAGTGCCACTGTTCATGAGCAGAAGTCCCAAAAGGCCTATATTGAAAATTTGGTTAAAAAAATCCCCAAAATAATTACATTGAGAGTGCACATTGTACAGTTTCTACTCATGCTCGTGACTTCACCAATTTTTCATATTTTCCCTCAAGATTTTCAACATTGCCATTTTGTTACACCTCCCCATGAACAGTACAGCTGTCATTTTTCACATCCTGCCCAAAATGTGTTTTCACACCTGTGGCTCCAAATGGTACAGTCACTGTGCAAAATCACCTTTTGGCTAATGAATTGATAGTGCAACTGTTCATGATGTGGGTTCACCAAAAGCCCATGTTGAAAATTTGGAGTGAAAATACCAACAAACACCTGGGTTGTTAGGGTTTCCAACCATAACACCCCACCCTGTACAGAGTGACAGGCATTGGGGTGTGACTTGGGATTGTTGGCTGTAATGCTCACGCCATTCCACCCCCATCCCCAACCTGCAGCCAGTGACAGGCATTGAGGTGTGCCTTGGACTCTTCTTCCCCAAAGTTCACCCTGTTCTCCTATACTGCACCCATCTCAGTGTATTTCCTTATGGAATGGGGTGAGTATAAGGCCCGAAGATCCCAAGGCACACTGCAACACTTGTCAGTCTCTGCAGGGTAGGGTGAGGTGAAACGACATGAGCGTTATGGCTGATGACCTAAAGGCACACCCCAATGCCTGTCAGCCTCTGCAGGGTGGGGGTGGTGTTGGTTTCTGTTCAATACTTCACTGCCATTCCTATTATGCATCTCTCTAACTCCTACACTACCAATGCCAATGTCAGAAAAACAACATTCGGCATTGACAATTGCTCATTTTATAAGCCAGTAGCAGTAAAAGCTCCCTTCTTATGGAGGGGTCCTGAGTCACATGCCACAGTGCAGTATCCATGTAGTGCTGTAACTTCCATGCATCAACACTGAAATGCACTATACAACAGTAACAATCATGGAGATTCAGAGACTGTTATTTCGGGGGGTTGGGGTATGCAAAGAAGTCATGTCAAGACAAACTTTATGTGTGCTCAGTTTATTTTTAATTGTGCTGGTCCAATTTCAGTGGCAACCTCCCCGGTACATCCCTGATAGTAACAGTAAACATTTTACAGGAAAATTGTGTGCAAAGAGTTCAATATTGAAAGGGAAACAGTGGTTCTTCATTTTGTGATCAACCAGTATTAGAGAAACCATACTACTTGTGTGTGTGTGTGGGGGGGGGCTGTGTCATGCTCTAGCACAGTACACATGCAATACTGTAATTCCTATAAATCAGTACTGAACCTCACCATATGGCAGTAGTGCCAGATTACTTTTTTAAGAAATTTTGCTAGCAGCTGTATAAAAAAAGTAAAACAGAATTTTTTGTGATCAACCAGTAGCATTATCAGTCCTCTGTTTATAAGAGGTTCTGCATCATGTGTCACAGCTCAGTACACATGCAGTGATGTAATTCCCCATGCATCAGCACTGAAATTCATTGCATAGCAGTAGTGCCTACAGACACTGTACAGGAAAACTGTGCTAGCAGCTATGAAGGAGAACAGCCAGTAGCAGTAAAAACACCTTACTTATAAGGGGACCTTGTGCTGTGCTGTGCTGTGCTGTGCATTGCAGCACAGTACACACATAGTGCTGTAATTCCCAAACATCAGCACTGACATTCATTGTATATCAGTAGCTGCAGCAGAAATCATGCAGTGAAATTTTACTAACAGCTGTATATTAAAAGATATTCTGTGTTTGTTTGTTTTTTATTAGCCCCATATGGAAAAGATCTATATTTTTTTTATATCTGAAATATATCCATGTATCCCCAAATATGTTTCAAATATATGTCAGATACATTTACACTTTTCATATATATTTTGAGATATATTCTAGATATTCACCGAATTATCCAAAATGTATCATATTTGGAAACATTTTTGATTTTCTATATATATAAAATATATTGTTTTGCTATACTATTTCAAAATTCAAGTTTTTGTTTTTTCAATGTTATGTCCTTTAATAAACTCAAAAATACTTATTTTTGCATACACATTATTGCAGTTTCTACATATTTTGCATTTTAGGTAAACATATATTTTGAATCCATCCAACATATATTCTGAGTTACTTACACCTTTTCATTTTTGGTTTCCCTTGTAAGATGCTAAATATATAAAAAAAGCACTATATATTCATAATATAGTTTTAAATTATATCCATGTGGAAAATTACTATACTGTGTTTTGTTAATGTGTAGACTATATCTGAATATGCCTAAATATATCACATATTTCTGATATATGAGCATTTTTCCAGTTAGAGTTTAAAGAAATTTGCAGATTTCAGTGAGGTATGTCTTAGACTATGCATTAATATGCTAAGGCCCAGATATTCAAACTGCGCCAGGCTGTGGTGCAAGCTTGGGTGCAGCGCAACTTGGCTGCGCAGGGGTGTGGACTGGGCAATATTCAATGGAGCTGCACCATGTCTCAGTAACTTTGAATATCGCACCCTGGCCACCCCCAGAGTGCATGGTGCAGTGGCACTGTGCCAGCGCAAGTGGCCAGAGTGGAGCATGGGGATGCGCTGGCGCAAGTACCATTGCGCCATGCACAGCAAAAGCGATATTCCAAACTGAACATGCAAATGGGACCATAATGTATGCAAGGTGCACATGGGGCCATTTGCATGTCATTATGGCCCCATTTGCATGCAGGTGCGCCGATCCCCAACGACTTGCACCTGGCACCCTGCCAGGCAGCAGCCATCTGGGACCGACGCCCCCTGCAGCCCGATCACTGGCATCTGTCCAAAAATAGGATACATTCCTATATCCCTGGTGGTCCAGTGGACTGCTATGTGCCCAATCATGGGCATTTGTAAAGCAAAATATTCCAATATCCCTGGTGGTCAAGTGGTACCCCCCACTCACCCACTGAGCCCCACCTCCCCACTCCCCTCCGGTCAGCCGGTTGGTGGCAGCACCCCACCCGCCTGCCTCCACGCTGTCCACTGACTGACACCTCAGTGGGTGACAGCCCATTGGTTCTCAGCATGAGCCATGGGCATGCAGTCTTCATTGTATTACTATTCCAGATATGTGAATGAATCATTCATATCTGGAATGTGGTAGAGCAGGGCTGCACACCCATTGGCCCATGTTGTTAACTAATGGGCATGCAGCCCTACTGAGGTGTCAGTCGGGTAAGGCAGGGTGGCAGGGCGGGTGGAGCCCAGTGGGCGGTGGGGGGTACCACTGACCACCAGGGATATTGGAATATTTTGTTTACAAATGCCCAATTGGGCACATAACAGTCCACCTGACCACCAGTGATATAGGAAGGTTTTCTTTTGGACAGATGCCAGCGATCAGGGCACATAGCGTCCACTGACCACCAGGGATATAGGAACGTATTCTATTTAGGACAGATGCCCATGAATCAGGCATGGGGCTGCCAGGTGCAGCTGGAGTTTAGGACACCACAGGTGACAGCTGCCGTGTTGCACCCTGCAATGCGCAGCTCACCTGTGGGTGGCCATCAGTTGTTCTTTTTTGGTGTAACTTTGTGCTGGCAGAGGTAGGGTTGTGCATGCATGGCTCTACACATCCCAGGCTGAATATCGGGCTGTGCAGATTATACATGGGAACGCCCCCCCTCCCCACCTGTGCCTGCATACATTACTGATGGGCTCCAGCGATCAGGATTTGTGCCGCACACTTTTCCCTTTTGAATATCGCGCCGGGGCACATCAGTGGGTTGTGCATGGCGCAACACTGTTGTGCCATGCACAACCTTTTTGAATATCTGGGCCTAAATGTATATGTTTTGTTATACTATCAAAGAAAATATTTTGTTTTACTTTTTAGTGTTTTTATGGACTTTCTAATGAAAAATTATTATAGTTTTATGCAAGTGTAGTTTTACTCTGTAATTTCTACAATAAGTGTATGTTAGTGAACATGTATTTTTAATATATTAGGGATGTATTTTCTGAGATATATTTCATATATGTTAAAATGGGTTTGGCCTGAAATACATCTGAAAAGTATCTCTAATATATGTATTAATTAATTAATACAATTAATGATAATACATTTAACATATATGTTTTAAATAGCAAATAAATATGTTTTATAGTTTATAAATATGACTGAAACACATATTACATGTATCTTTATAATATACCATGGAATATGTTCTGTGACTATATATTGAATGCACTATTTCTACATATTTTCTTATAGCAAAATATGTATACAAGCAAAGAAGGCAGCTTCAATTGTAACATTTAGGTACACACACACACACTGGATCAGGAACTCCAGAAGACAATTCTTAGATTTTGCACCACAAAGTTTATTTGTACAAAAAACAACATGTTGAAAAATCAAAGCCAAAAGTAGCAACAGAAAAAGTCCGACCTCCCCACAAGATTGACAGTTCATGCTCTTCTCTGTTTTTTCAAGAAGAGTGTGAGATGTCAGTCCTGTGTGGAGGTCTGTTTTCTTTTTAACTATTGCTACTTCTGGCTTTAGTTTTACAATTGTCTTCTTTACTGTACAAATACATTTTGTGATGGAAAATCCAAGAAGTGCCTTCTGGAGCTTCTGGTCAGGTATGCGTATGTGCCTAACTTCTGCTGTGAGTAAAATATGTACAGTGTTTTGTTTGCTTGCAAGATAACAGTATGTGTAGTATATATGCAGAATATATATTTGTATATATGTCAAATATATTTTTGCAAATGCCTGCAGTGGTACTGTTTACATACTAGGGTAACTAATTTTCATATTTCAAAAGTACAGTTTATCAACCAAATCATGATTATTTCAATTTTTAAAATAGTTTTGAATTGACTGCATTAGCTTACAGATCAGAAAGAAAGGTAAAGACTAAAAAACAAGTACATGTAGCAACTCACCCAATATAACATTGAATCAGGGGTGGTATAAATACCAATTTGAACCTTTATAAATTGTGACATCAGGAGGTAAGTCCTATGTTTAGGTATAAATGTATAATCAGTAAATCTGTGATAATGGTGTATCATTAAATGATAATTCTACTATAGACATCTAAATGGTTACTAATAAGAGGATTTCCCATTGTACAGTTAAAGATATGTTACATCAAGATTAATCTATTGTTTGGGTATTTTAAGATATTTTTACAATGCATATATTTAAAAAAATATTTTAGATATATGTCAACTACATAAAAGTATATTTATTAAATATTCGAAATATACAAGTAGATATAAACATATATATCATGCAGCTATAATAAATATATTATGGAAATATATTTATGATTTATCTTATATACAGTATATCTATCACATATATTCTGCAAATAAATCGGATATTTCAAAACCAGACAATTTGAGATATTTTGAGATAGATATGCCTCCCATATTTGTGCATGGATGTATTGTACTGAGATGCTAGTGGCCACACAATGACATACAGATAGCCCTTTTGCACTGTGCATGTCATAAATATTTGGTCTTTAGCATGCCAGTCACTGAATATGGCTCTCAGAAGTGATGGCACTATTCCATTTCTGATAGGCTATCTCCCTTTGCTCCTAGCAGCTGTTGCCAGCTGGGGCTGTAGTAATGATACACATATAGTATGCTCAATGCATGACTCTTGTAGTGGCTGGATCCCAATTACATAAAGAAAATCCTGCTTTCATATACTCCAATTTGGCTGCTCAACTGGAGGATCTGCTGGTGGTTTCCTGTGTCCTTTGGAAATCCTCAGTGAAATGGCTTTTTTCTGCAGTCACCCTACACATATGGAATGCCTTACCAAATCAGCTTTATCAGATCTCCTACAGTGTGTTGAAGTTTTTGAAAGGGCTCTTAATGCCCATCTTTTTCCCCTGGCTTTCAAGTACTCATTTTAATGTATTATAAATAAGAGGGATTCAGCTGTTATTGTTATTTGATTTTATAGGTGTTTTTAATTGAATAAATGAAATTGCATGTACAGAGCTTCAAGCCTTTGGGATGAGAAGCTATATCAAATAAAATGTGCTTGCTTGTTATTGAAGCCTAATATTCAGACAGGCATACCAGGAAGGACAGGGTCATTCTCTCCATCTCCATCAGGAGAAGAGTACACAATAGCAGGGGAGGAACTAAAGACAACAATAATGGAAAGGGATCTGGGTGTAGTCATATCAGATGACCTAAAGGTGGGTAAGCAATGTGAAAAGTCAGTAAGGAGAGCCAGGGGGATACTGGGATGCATAGGGAGGGGCATCACAAGTAGAAAAATGGAAGTGGTTACATAGAAACATAGAAGTTGATGGCAGATAAGGACCGCTTGGCCCACCCAGTCTGCCCATTTCCGTACCTACTGGATAAGCTGTAGATCCTAGTTAACCAGCAGCCTACTTCTTCCTACCCCCAACCCCTAGAATTGCCTTATGACTGTCCCATACATGCTTGAATTCCACCACTGATTTTGACTCCACAACCTCCTCCGGAAGGCCGTCCCATGCATCCACAACCTTCTCTGTGAAAAAATGCTTCCTTAAATTACCTCTGAGCCACCCCCCCATCTTCAAATTGTGCCCTCTTGTTCTTGCACACCTCTTTTTTTGTGAAAGATGCTAACCTCTTGGACTTTGTTGATTCCCTTAAGGCACTTGAACAGCTGGTGAGACCCCATCTGGAGTACTGCGTGCAGTTTTGGAGACCTCTTCTACGCAAGGACATAGACAGAATGGAAGCAGTCCAGAGGAGGGCAACTGAAATGGTGCAGGATCTACATCAGAAACCATATGAAGATAGACTGAGAGAGCTTAATATGTATACCCTTGATGAAAGGAGGGACGGGGGGACATGATAGAAACTTTTAAGTACCTCAAGGGAATCCACAAAGTCCAAGAGGGTAGCATCTTTCAGAAAAAGAGATGTGTAAGAACAAGGGGACACAATTTAAAGTTATAGGGGAGATGGCTCAGGGGTAATGTGAGGAAATTCTTTCTCACGGAGAGAGTGGTGGACGCATGGAACCGCCTTCCTGGAGAGGTTGTGGGGTCTAAAACAGTGGGGGAATTCAAACACGCATGGGACAGACATAAGGCAATTATAGTGGGGGGTTGCAGGAAGTAGGTTGTTGGTTAACTAGAATCTGCAGCTTATCCAACAGGTAGGGAAAGGGGCAGACTGGGTGGGCTAAGTGGTCCTTATCTGCCATCAAACTCTATGTTTCTATGTTTCCATCTGAATAACACTCACTGGTAGCCAAGTCCCCTATTTAGTGCAGCATTGTGTTGATGCAGCACAAATGACTGTGACTGAATGTGAAGGCCAAAGTATGTTTTGTTTTTCATGAATCAGTAATTGTATATGTTTAAATAAAAATCAAAACAGAAATCCATCACATTTATACAAATCTACATACTGGATGAATTGTTTTAACATCTACATTATAGTTTTGTTTTTTTTTTTTTAGTTGTTTAACCAGGTATAGCACACTAAGCTGAAAGCTTTTTTACAGGAGCGACCTGGGAGCACAAGGAGGTTAAGTGACTTGCTCAGGGTCACACAGTATGCAAGTGGAAGCTGTGGGATTCAAACTCAGGTCAGGTCTGCTGGATGTCACCAAAATTGCAGCTCAGAGCCTTAGACCACTGCGCTATACTGCCTCCAAGGAAACCTCTTCAATCTGTATGACAGTTTTCAAAATATACATATTGCACAGTATTTTTTTAAATCTCTGTACTGCTTGAGGGTTTTCATAAAATGTTCACAAAGAACTCCTTCACAAAGGTTTTGAAAATCTACACATTGTGCAACAGTTTTTAACATTTATGTGCTGCGAGACAGCTTTCAAAATGTATGAGTACCCCCCCTTGTACTCTGCCTCTTTCTCTAGTTCTCACACTTCCCTTACTAGATGGCATGTAGTCCAAAAATCTCTTTCAGCTGTGGCTGCTGTCCCTGAACTTTCAGTCAGGGGCTGATATAATAAGACAACCCTCTCTTGGCATTAGGCACAGGGCCGGATTAAGGCATAGGCAACATAGACACAGGCCTAGGGCCGCTGCCTGCCAGGAGGCCCCCAGTAATCCCCAACATATATGATTTTTTTTTGTAACGGATTCAGACACTGAGTAGTCTGAACAAGGTAGAGGCTGAACAGTGACATGACTCTCACCTTCCTGATTAGGTATTAAGTGCAACTGATAGCTTCAAGGGGCCTTGGCCAGGCTAACATTTAAGAGGGCCCTGGTCAGGCTGACCTTTAAAATGTGAACAGGCCCATTGCCTTTGTTTTGTCTCCCACCCCTACTTAGAATCAAGTCTTTCTCTTAAATATAAAAGATTAACAGTGCAATTCAATGTGTATGCTTTATATTTAATCTCACTCCTAAAATTAAGAAATCTAAAATGCATTTCAGTGGTACAATTAAAAACCATACTTCTTTTTTTAATTCCCTCATCTTGCTTATATTGAAGTTCTGACCTTGATATAGCTCCATTTTCGGGGTGAACAAATGAACATACTGTATTTCCAGATTCGATCAGTAAATCTTGTGATTTATTGATCCTGGCTAACTTATCAATAACAGAAATGTTTGACCTTGGGAATGATTTCTTCCAACAATCACTTGCTTTGCAATATAATCTCTAAAGTTCATGACTCATCTAGTAAACCACCAACTTAACTGCTACACCACATAGAACCTAGCCTCTTACAGAGATGGGTCCCTTCCCGCCAGCCCACTAGTGCAGAGGCAGTGCGCTGGTCTGCAATGTTGATGACCCAGGTTTGGGAACAGACTTGGGATATTGGAGGGCCAGATGGGGGAAAGGGATTGAGAGTCCTAGGGACTGATCTCTTTCTCTGGGGCAGAGGAGGGTAAAGTGTCTGGCACAACGTGGATCCCTGGCAGAGGTTGGGAGTACTTCTGTGCTAGTACCACCACTTGTAGGGGGTAGGGCGGACACAGGACATCATTGCACGTCTCTGTCCCCAGGGAAAAGCAACTCCAAAAAACACAGCTGCTGCCTCTGTGAGGCTTCTGCTCTCCCAGTTCCATTCACACTACCATAGCATTCTGGGCCCTTGACCCATTATGGCCTCTGGTGTGCCCAGTGGACTCCATGCCCCGATCTGGGGGGTAAGCCAGGGAGGCAATACTAGTAACCTCACCTGCCAGAATCCTTCCTTCATCTCGTGCTGCTTGCAAGGTGCATTGGCCCTGCCCTGGGGGGCAATCCAGGGGGTATACTCAGCCTAAGAGGTAAGTCCCAGGGTGCGATGGCATCCAGGATGGACTGGGGCAGAGCCTTGCTGGTAGGGAATAAATTTACCACCTTTGGCACAGACCAGGGTGCTGTACAAAAGAACAGACAGAAATTCAGACAGCATTAACTGAACTGTCTGATGGCGTTCCTATTAGAGCTTTATAATAAACTGCTACAACAAGAGGAGAAACATATGATTTAGATGGGGACACTCTGAAGAAAAAGTATAAGGATCTCTGGGTTACCTGAAAAGGAGAAAGGACAAAGCATTACTTAATATATAGAAAAACTACTACACCATGCCCTTAGGATACTGCAGACATGACACTTCAACTTGAGAGGGTGCAAAATAGCTTCAGGCACTTAACCTGCCCCAAACCAGAGACCACATTTTGTGATAATGCAGTTTCTTATTTAAAATATTAAGGAAACAGTTTGTTCAGCAGCCTGAAAGAAAAGGGTAGTGATGCGCGACACCTCTTGATTGTATTTTGATCAGGACTATGCCCAACAAGTGCAGGCAATGGTAAAAGGATGGCATATTCCCTTTATATGAAAGCCTTAAGCAATCTGGTATTAAATACCAGATGCTCTTTCCAGCAAATTGAGGGCTCACTTCTTAGATGAGGGTAGCCCTATACCATTCAGTTGAGGAGGCAAAACTGGACTTTGAAAGAAGGGGCATACAGTACAAGTGGCATTGCCAGAGAGATGTAAGAAAGAGCGATAATGATCCCTGCACCAGTCAAACCTTGCTCCCTCCAATGATCGTAGAGGACAATAACTGACATCATCTGCAACGCCATCCATGGAGGCAGCTGATTTCCACCAAACCCAGGATTTATGGGTCATAAGAAACATATTGGCACAATTCCAATATCAGCAATATTATCAGACTTAATATCCTTTCATATAAACGATTAAGCATCAGGGTCCTTTTTTGATACCAATCAGTAATTTGATGTACTTGTTTGATTGTGGTCAGTGGTTTGTAGGTGAGACATGGTGGATTGGGGATGGGGGGGGGTCCCTGCTTCCTCTCCCAGTCTTAAAGTCCCATGCTTTTAATGAAATGTGGTTATGGTGCCAGTCCCTATGGTCCCAGGTTTAGGCTTTAGTACCCTTCCCTTGATACAGCACCTTCTGACTGCTGGCTCTGGTCTCCTAAAAAATACTAGGGTGGGCTGTGCTTGCAATCAAGCTACACAAATATTAGAGCTCTGCTAGCAGGCAGTAGGTGGCAGCTGGACAGAGATTAGGGGTTGGGCTGGACCTGATGTCCTGTCTCCTACTAGACCCCAGCCCTGTGTATGCACTGAATAATTTAAGTTAGTTGTTTGGGGTCTGACAGGGCCACCCCATGGGAGCCATGCTAATGCTTGGCAGCCACATTGGATGCCCTGAAGACCCCTAAGCAGACATAGCCTAATGACAGCAGCTTAACTTATAGCATCTGACTAAGAGGAGACCTAAACTGCCAGTACCCCTGCAGTAAATAACTGATTAAAATAAGGTGCCTATCTACCCTCCATGGAAGCAGTTCTGTTCAGATGTGCCTGGGTAGGTGGGCAGGTGGGGGGAGGGGTGTCAGGACACACTGATTTTCTGAACGAGAGATACAGTCTTCGTCTGTGAGAGACCTGGAGAGGGGGCCTCCCTTCTCCTACTTGTGTTGCAGCTTAAATATTGAGAAGCAGGAAGTGGTTCTTGTTTCATTAGCCCACAAATGTGGAGCCTCTTCTGTCAGTTTATTGCCTCTTTAGGCCCTGTTGGCCTGTTAGACATGGACATTTGTTATTCGAACTGCTATTTAAATTTTTACAGGAACTTGCCTGAACTCAGGACATTCTTAAGAACTTTTGCTGCTGCAGCTCTACAATTGTAAACAGGGAATTTTTTGTGTTTCAAGCAAAAGAAGCAGCTCATGTATGTGTCAGGTGAAAAAATGTTCTGTAGCAAAGAAACTGGCATTGTAACCAGGCACTTTACTTAAACCAATCTTTTATTATAGTGCAGTGACATAATGACCAAAGTCCATACAGTCCTGATGGACCAAACAACAGCTACAGAAGCTGTTGTCTGTGTCTGTTGGGAATGTTTGAACTTCAAATTTTCTTCATTATAAAGTGCCTGGATATGGTGTTGGTTTCCTTCTTTGCTGCATGACTTTGTTTTGTTTCTCATTCCATACTTCCCCAGCACTTTTATAAGCCAGTTTGGTGATATGTGTGATACGGTGTTATTCAGGTATTCCTACATTATTGTCCTACTGAAAGTACTGAGGGTTTATCCACAAGGGGGCCAGGTACTCCCTGAAGTTCCCCACAGCAGTACTCCTTTCAAACATAGTGCTGCCTAACAGTGGACATCATAGCCCTGCTCCCCACCTAGAAAGTACACAGGTTTCTCTAGATCCCAAATATATACCCAGGCATTGCCCAGTTGGTATTCTGGGATCATTTCCTATCTATAAGTGTTTAGATATTGTTAATTGTTTACTCAATCTTGCATGCTACCTGGCAGGTAGTTTCCACCTTCTTGTCTATCCCCAGTCTGTGGGCTGGGGTCTTGTTACATTGTCCAATACCTTGGGAAGTCATACTATATTGTCAAAGTCAGGCACAGTTTGCATGTGGAGGTTTGTTGGGTGGGATGTCTCACAGCAACAAGGGTGCTGCTATCCAGGCAGGCATATACATGTATGGGAAAAGGCTATGACTAATATGGCAGAAATGACACAGCACACTCCCATGCTCTCTTTCAGTGTTACAGTAATGGTAGTCACAATCAAATCAAATGCTATAGATTGTTACACCATTTTAAACAGGAGGAACCAGATATCATACTCTTGCAGAAACTCATTTCTCTTAGAAGACCATAGCAAATTGTGAAATTTGGATTTGAACTAATTGGTGTCTCCTCCCATAAATTGAGACGGCAAAGAGGGGTCGTAGCTTTGTTTGCTAAGGGCATTCCCTTTCAACTGCAATCTATCATGCAGGATCTTGAGGGACATTTTGCCCTTTTGACAGGTACCCATTAATATTATAATAATAAGCTTTATTTTAGGGTGCCTTTCAAATACCAAGGTGCCTAACAAATTAAGATCGTAAATCAAACATCAACAACACATCATATAAAATCAGTAGTATCATCATTCCATCAATCACCGAATGCCTGGTGCCATAAAAATGTTTCAAGGCTTGCTTAAATCCCTCCATGGTTGTGCACTGACATAACCGATGGGGTAGAAAATTCCAAAGGGTTGGGACCGCATGCATAAATGCTTTGGCCACAGAGGATTTCAGATACACCCTTGGAATCTCTAGCAACCCCTCGTCGGCTGAGCGGAGCGATTACCCGGGGCAGTAAGGAACCAGAAGCTCTTTCAGGTGGTCCGGGCCCAGTCTGTGTAGGGCTTTAAAGGTCAGAAGACCGACTTTAAAGGTGATCCACCACTGTACAGGCAGCCAGTGCAGTCCGCGCAGCACCGGTGAAATATGACAGGACTGAGACAATCCCGTCAAAAAGCCGGGCTGACTCATTCTGCATCAGCTGCAAGCGGTTGATTTCCAACCCTGTTAGCCCTAGGTGAAGGGAGTTGCAATAATCTAAGCACGAGGACAAAAAGACATGAACCAGAGTAGGAACGTCACCAGACAGAACCAGGTGCTTAATCTTGGAGATATTCCTTAGATGATAAAAGGAAGATTTGACGACAGCCGACACCTGGGAATGTAGGGTCAGCCCTTCATCAAAAATTACCCACAGGTTTCATACCTGCTCAGAGGTTGGGTGTGATAAGCCCCCAAGAATAAGTCCAGAGGGTGAACCAACCCCAACCCCCCTATCCGGTGACCTGGGTCCACAACCAGCACCTCATTTTTTTCTAAGTTCAACTTCCTTTGTGGACCGAAATTAAAATAGGCATACGGTTGTCTAGCGTACTTACCCAGTTACCAAAACCAAATAAATAAACACTTGGAAATAAAAACATAGTAACATACACTGTGTTGGCAGATAAGGGCCATGCAGCCCACTTAGTCGGCCCATTTTCCCACTCACTGCTGCAGCCCCAGATCTATTTGATCTGCGGCTCTCCTGCTCTGCACATCTCCAGGGTACCCTCATGTCTATCCCATGCACTCTTGAATCCCCATATTGTTTTCATCCCCACTACTCCCACCACTTCTGCTGGAAGGCTGTTCCACAGCTCCACCACCCTTTCAGTGAAAAAGTACTTCCTAACATTAACCCTTCAGCCTCATATCATGCCCCCTTCTTCTTGTGCAGAGTTTTCTCTGAAATATGCTTTCCACCTGTATCCTGTTTGTTCCCCTAAGATACTTGAAAATCTCTTTCATATCTCCCCCTCACTTCTTTCCTCCAGTGAATAGGTATTAAGGTCCTTAATTCTTTCTTCGTAGGGCTTCTAATGCAATCCACGTACCATCTTCATTGCCCTTCCCTAGACTGCCTCTATTTTGTCAATGTCCTTCCGGAGATGTGATTTCCAGAACTGGACACAGTACTCCAGCTGAGGCCTCACCAGTAATCTGTACAGTGACATCGCCACCTCTTTCCTCCTGCTTGTTATGCCCCTCCCTATGCACCCCAACATTCTGTTTGCTCTCCCCACTGCCTTTTCACACTGTTTAGTAAACTTCAGGTAGTCAGATATGATAACCCTCAGGTCTTTCTCCTGACTTGTGGTGGCCAGAACTTCCCCATCCATCCTGTACTCCTCCCCTGGATTCCTGTGATCCAGGTGCATGATCTTGCACTTTTTAACATTGACACTCAACTGCCAGACACCCAACCACTCCTCTAATAGGCTTAGGTCCTTTCTCATTTTTTCCACCTCCTCCGGTGTGTCCACTCTGTTGCAGATCTTTTTTTCTCTTTTTTTTTTTACTCCTCAATTCAGATTCATCACAGAGACTTTTATTCTTCATCAGAAGCATTCTTCAGGTGGTATTTCTGTACTTACATCATCATTGCCGGGGGGGGGGGTGGAATCCAGCAACTATTCTAATTGTCTTATTTTTTAACTATAGTGTTACTTGTGATAGTAATATCTGGAATGGGGTCCACATTTTTACAAATTGCTCCTTTATACCATTTTTGCATTACCAAGCTTGTTCTAATTTTGAAATATCAATCCTTATATTCAACTATGTTTCAAAACGTGGTGGGTCAGAATATTTCAATTTCAGTAAGATGCATTTCTTTGCAATGATGGTAAGCAATGTTAGCAGTTTTTGGCCCTGTGCATCTAGATATTTATTGAGATAAACCTGCAGAAAAATAACCATGGGTACAAGGTTATTTGTTTTTTTGAATATTGCTAAACACAGCTGTTCAATTTTGAACCAGATGTTAGACAGATATGGGCAGAAGCAGATCAAATGTATCAGTGTGCCAGAAGATTTAATGCATCTGGGGCATTTATCATTAATACTAGGGTTACACTGATGTAATTTCTTAGGTGTATAGTAAGTTCTATGCATAGTAACGCTGTTGCAGTTCTTGGTGTCATATGCAAAGGGGCACACCTTTCCCTCCAGACACTCTGCAATGTTGTTAATGAAGACATTGAGTGGGACTGGCCCCACCACTGACTCCTGTGGCACCCCGCTGGTCACCTCCCTCTTCTCAGATTTCATGCCGTTTAGCATTACCCTTTGAGTCCTGTCCCTTAGCCAAATACCAACCCACTTTGCCACCATAGGACCCACTCCCAGGCTCCCCAATTTATTTAGCAATCTCCTAAGAAGGATGATGTCGAAGGCATTGCTGAAATCCAGGTAGGCCACATCCATTACCTGATCTACTGCCCTGGTTACCCAGTCAAAGAAATCTATAAGATTTGTCTGACAGGACCTTCCCACCGAGAATCTATGCTGCCTTGGATCCCTGCTATCCTCCAGAAACTTCACAATCCTCTTCTTAAGTAAGGACTCCATTAGTTTCCCCCACTACTCAGGTCAGGCTTACAGGACTGTAATTGCCTGCCTCCTCTCTGCTTCCACTGTTGTGTAGTTGGACCACATCTGCCCTCCTCCAGTCCTCAGATACCTTCCCCATCTCTAGTGAAGCACTGAAAAGGGTAGCCAGTGGTTCCACCAGTACTTCCTTGATTTCCTTTAGTACTCTGGGGTGGATCCCATCTGGCCCCATTGCCTTATCTGCTTTTATTTTCCCTGAGTTCTTCTAGGACTCTTTCCACTGTGAATGGGTTGGTGTCTACCTCCCTTCCCTGAATACCCCTGTTAATGAGTCTTGGTCCCTCACACTCCCCTTCCCTGGTGAATACTGACCAAAAGTACTTGTTCAGTGTCAGTCTTTTCTAGATCATCCTCCACCCTTCCTCCTCCTTCCCTCTTCAGCCTAACAATCCCATTTCTGGTTTCTTTTCCTCTCACTAATGTATCTGAAGAAAGTCTTGTCACCTTTCTTAATAGCCTGGGCTATACCTTCCTCTGTCTGTGCTTTAGCTCTTCTAATCATTTTCCCAGATTCCCTCTGCTTTTCCAGATATTGTACTCTGTCCTCATCCTTTTTTGTATTTTGAAAATGTATATATTCCTCTAGGGACAGACAAAAAGTGATTCCATTTTTTTGTCTTAATTACTAGTGAAGCTGTAGAGCCAATTAATACTGGGAGGAGACATTAATTTATCATTACATCCAGACTTTAACATATCTATCCCTTTTGACAATGCCTGTCACAGAAACTTGTACAGGCAACCCTGGCTCATTTGAGCCTGCTGGATATATGGAGGCATCTCCACCCTCATACAAGGGAGTACACTCATTGCTCTGCCTTCCACCACAGTTACATCCATTTGAACTATCTCATTACCACAGCAGAGCATCTCGACACAGCACATCATTCTAGCCATGGAGTCCTCCAGCTCTTGGACCTTGTTCCTCTGCAGGTGCGCTCTTACTGTAGGTGGTCAGACAAAAAAGTAGATGAACTGGAGACTACTGTACATCTGTGTCTCCAACATGATAATGCTCTTCTCCAACACCTGAAGGACCATATCCCCTAAATTTTACATGACAATTTTGGCCATGGGGTCTTAGCTACTAACCTCTGGAATACTTTGAAGGCAACTCTCCATGGCAAGTTAATAGCTTATGTTTCCAAAGCAAAAAATGAGTGGAAGAAATGGCTATTAAAATTGCAGGAGAAACTAGCAACATTGCAACTGATCCATACGCAAGGAGACTACTCCATCAACCCCCAGATTCAATCATTAAAAGTATGAATTCAAGAGATACTAGATATGCCAGTAGAACAGGCATTATTCTACTTATGCCACAAGCGCGGTGAAGGGGGTCTTAAAGAAATTAGAACTTTGGCACATAAACAGTGACCAACTCATTGGCATTCTTGCATCATTCAATTGTGGGATCCCCTGGGACATTTAGTGCTTCATGACACAGACATACAGTACATCTTGATGCACTACTATGCACAGTTATATGCCCCATTGAGGAACTGAATATGGCCCAAATTACCACCTATCTAGACAAGAAGCTCCACCTTCTCTCCTTTATTGCAGAACATACTGAAAAAGTGTTTATTTATTTATCAAATTTTGTTGACCCAGTAAGCCCACTGGGCCTAGAAGTCCCTTTTTCAGGGGCAACCGGGGGAAGGGGGATACAGATGGCAAGCAGCTGAAATTGAACCATATTAAGCTGTTGGTGATATTTTTAGTGAATGGGAGAAATTTGGCCAGGACAGCAGGGAAATTCCCCTACTCTACTGTTGGGGTCCCTTACATACTGGCATTCTGCCAAGATGGCCATCTCTGGAGGTGCTGTGGAGGACATGGAGGTGTTGGAGACAGAGGAGATGGTCTCCTTCCCTGTCTCTGGAAAGCAAGAGACCATACTAGTTGAGAAGCTACCTGATACTGGAGATGCTCTGCTGACTTTGCCACAGAACTTGAACATATCTTCCAATAATCTCCCTGGTCGAGACATACAAGGTATTCCTCTAATTTCTCCTAAAGCTGTCGACAAGGTTTTGTTACCTGCTACTGTTGCTGCCAACCTGTATTCTGTCCCTCTGACTACTGCTCCTGCTGATATTGATACCTTGCTAGCGTTGGAAGAACGGCATTATTTGGCAAAAAGAACAGCTTTTAGCTCTCAAACAACCTGCTGCTGTGTTACCTGGAGTTTTCTCTGCTGACTCACCTATACGGAATGCAGCTGCTTTGCCTCCTGACACTTCAAAGATTGATCTGACTCTTCCTCATTCCTCTCCATCTCATTTGTCCTGTTTGGAACCAGCAGCTTGTGCTTTGACTGACAGTCTCTCAGGTGGAGGCCCGTCCGGAATGGCTTTAATGGCTGTTGATCAGACTGGCCTGAGACGTGCCCCTCTACCTAATGCAGGAGACCCGAGTGCAGACTGGTCTGTGGATTCTGCGCTCAGTGCGGCAGGTTGGGAAAAAGATACTGCAGCTGGAACCTGGCTCTCTGGTCCTTCTCCTATATGGATTCCTGTGGAAAATGCAGATGTTGCTTTACCTGTTACTCCTACGACTCCCACTCCTTCTCTACCCTCTGAACTCTCTTTGCCTCCTAAATTATGTCTAACCCAAAATCCTACTTTAAACTTACCCTGCGATAAACCTATTCTGGAGTCAACTTCTGATATTGAACAAGCTGCGCATCGTTTAAAATCCCAGGGTCTTGGGTGTCATCCACCGCCTGTAAAACAAACTGCTTCTTCTAGACCTACTACCTCCAAGACCTATGCCTCTTGCTTTTCTGTTCCCGCACAGCAAGCAAAAAGGCATAATGCAGTCAGACTGCAATATTTAGGTGGAATGACTGAAATGCCTGGTCGTGTTTTTGTAGGTTGAACTTTGCTCAAAGACTCTATGAAATTTTTTGCGTATGAAATCCATGCCTTAATTCATGTTTCTGATTAGCCTAATTTTGATGTTAGCTTTAAAACTTTAACTGGGTTGGAAAGATTTTGGATTATGTTCCATAAACTGAAATCTACTCCATCATGGGCCCCTTTTAGTGCTATTCCCTTAACTAAGCCTACAAAAAAACTATTACCATTTTATTTTGCAATGAGGGGGTGAGTTTAAATGATATCACTGTTTGGTTGAAACAGCGTTGTACTATTCTTACAGACCCACAAGCCATTTTTCACACTGAAAACTTGTGGACAGGAGATTGGAAAGTGAGTGTTATGCTTAAAACTACAGATGTTGGGATACAGCATTTACCTAATAGTTTCATGTTGGGTAAGGATGGGGGGTTCTTTTTTACCCTGTTACAAATGTGGCTCCATTAGTCATCTTAGCAGCATTTGTGACATGGTGAAAAGCTCTGTTTGTGATTAACTAGGCCATGCTGGTTCCCAATGTGTTGAAGAACCTAAATGAATTCTCTGTGACGGATCTGACCACACTTTTCAGCAGTGTACTTGGGCTGCTCATAACTCCCCTACTCTGGCTGATGGGGAGGAACAGCAGCTGATTATTACTGTAGCTCAATGTTCTAAGTTTAATAACCAGCCATCTGGCCCCCCAAGTAACAGACAGTCACTTCATTCTTTGGATGCACAACCCCAACCCTTGCCTCAACCTGCTGCTCTCTCTGGGGATAAGAGAGAGACCCCTATTGCCTTATGCCCTCTTCCAGTTGTTCCTGTACCTGATTCCCCTCCCACTCCCCATGCTCATCTGGTGGTTCCAGTATGGTTCCCTTAGCTCCTGTTCCTCCTTCTGATATTCCTGCCGGTACTATGAATCCCACCCCGGAAGCAGTTGCCCCAAAAACCAGAGTTACACGGGGCTCTAGAAAACTGGGGTCACCCTTTTCCAAGAATTTAAAAATGGATGACATCACCTTGGAGAATAAATATGAACTGTTATGTGATCCCTCGGAAAATACAGATTCTGACTCCTCATCTGTGCTTTCCTCTCATCCAGAACTAACTACAGATACGGAGGTTCCTGTTGATAATATGGGGTCTCAAAACAGGAAGGACAGGGCTAAAGTTAAGCATAAGGAAAGTATTTCCCAGAGGGTAAACCTAGGTAATGGTATTATACCTTGTGAATTGTCCTGCGCTTTACTATTTTGATGGCACCATCCTTTTCTATACAGTACATACTGTGAATGTTAACAGTATAAAAAGGCAGCCTGAGAGAGCTTTTTTTTTTTTTTTTTTGTCTCACGGCTGGGGTGATCCTGTTACAAAATTTCACTCCCTTCCTGAGATTACACAGGCACAGAAGGCATGTTTTCCTGGCCCTTCTTTTTGGTCTTTTGGACAGGAGACTTGTTCAGGTTTAGGAATATTATTTAACATACCTGATGCTCATATTGTTAAAGTACTTGATTTATATCCGGGTAGATTATTACTTCTTAATGTTAGACTTTATAATATGGCCTATAGGATTATCAATATTTATGCACCACAATCTAAGTCCCTTAGAATTGATTTGCTGAAGATTGCTCAACCTTATCTTTATACTTCTAAATATGTTTTCTTTGGAGGAAACTTTAATTGTGGTTTATCCACTAAAGACAAATCACATACCTCAAAAACTATTAAGTTATTTTGTGATACAAATTTTTTAAAAACAATGTTGCATTCTGCTATGCTTCAGGATGCCTACCATATGCTGATTCACACACATCCACCGACCTTTCATAAAGGATCATTGGCCACCCATATTTTTTTTTTGTATCACAGCACTTGCAGCTTTCTGCTGCTGCAGTGACTTTTGTGTAATTTTCTGACCATAATCTTTTAACCATTACTTTAGGTACTACCCACAATAGAATTTTTGGTCCAGGTACATGGAAATTGAATACATACTTATTAAGTGACTTATAGTTATTAAATCAACTTAAAATATTTTTTCAGGCTAGGAAATCTATTTTTATTCTGTATGATGATTTATGGAGGTGGTGGTCTGATACAAAGTCAGACTTATAGCATTTATTAAAGCAGTTTAGTAAACAAAATCATAATACCTTGTATTTTGACTAACACAGGATGCGGCATCAATTGCAGAAACTTTTCACCTTGTCATATGCTACGGGCCATGATTTTACTAAATAAATCAGTAAACTAAAAACTGATCTTACTGCTTACCATTCTAACAAGTTTACATTATTACAACAGCAGCAAATATTTGGTGTTACAGGCTCCTATGATGTGGTTTGTCCATTTGACAGTTGCGCTAAACGCATAGATACTAAAGTTTCTGAGATCCTACTTGATGAGGATCACAATGAAATTATTGATAATTTAGGAATTCAGCACTATATAGCTGATTATACCAGAAAGTTGTTTGGTCCCATAACTTCCCAGGTGGATGAGGCCTCTGCCTACCTTTCCAACCCCGAGATCCCTGACATCCCCCAGTCTTTAACTGACTTGACTGCTTGAGATATACAGGGACAGGAAGTCGACGAGGTGATTCATACCTTACATTTGGGAGTGATTCCAGGGTTAAATGGCCTTCCAAATGAACTTTATAAATTATTAAGTGTTGACTTGAGTGGTGAATTGGCTGATGTGTTTAATTTTGTTCTACAAGTGGACACTTTGCCATTGGACATGAATATGGGTAGCCTCATTTATATCTATAAAAAAGGTGATAACAGTCTGTTACAAAATGGGAGACCTCTTATCCTCTTAAATACAGATTTTAAGATCTTGGCTAAAATCCTGGCTCTTTGTCTGTTGAAAATTACACAACGTGTGATTTCCACAGCTCAGTTTAGTAACATACCAGGGAAAAGTATTTCACATCACATTATCCTGTTATGGGAACTGGTTGAATGGGGAAATCATGATCTGCTGGAGGGCTACTTGATTTCCTTGGACCAAAAACAGGCCTTTGATTTGGTTAATCATGATTTTTTATGGTGTACTTACAGTATTATCATGTCCCTGATAGGACTATTTCCTGGATCAGATTATTGTATTGTTCTGCTTCAATAGTCCCTATTGCGAATGGATGGAGGGGTCCTATGATACCATTAATGAGAGGGGTTACACAAGGTTGTCTGCTTAGCCCTATCCTGTACTTTTTTTTTTTTAGATCCTTTGCTTCATTCTATTAACAATTCTCAGACTGTAGTTCCGCTTTCTACTCCGTTAAGTTTCACCCCCCCCCCCATACTGTCATAGCCTATGCAGATGATAGGAGTCTGGTTGTGGCAGATGTACCTTCAGTGAGTGAAGCTGTGCATCAATGTTTAGAAAGTGTTTGGGCCCAATTCTGGGGCAGCTCTGAATCTGGATAAGTGTGTTGGTAGAAAATTAGGTACTGGCGGCTTGAGGGACTCTATGGTTTCTAACATTAGGATTAGCTCTGATCCTATTATGATTCTGGGAATTAAGTTTGGGGATGGTTCTCTGGATATTTTAAATTGGAGTCCTAAAATGGATGTTGCACAAGCTAAAGTTACTCTTTGGAGTAAATGGAAGTTAGGGAAAAAGAAAAGGGTTTATATGATTAGGACTCATTTGATTCCAGTTTTTCTTTTTCTGAGCAATATATTTTTCCCCCTCTGCGGAGTTTTGAGACTAGGTTGTTTAGTATTTTGTTCAGGCATTATGGGGCAGTTCTCTCAATCCAATCAAGTGAAATTTAACTTATTTAGCTCTTAAGCAGGGTGGTCTAAATATGATTCATACTTTATTTTTTTATAATAGTATTTTTTTATGGCTAATATTAAACCTCTTTTGATTAATTATGATAAGGGCTGGGAATCTTGTTTTTTTGAGTCCTGTAGTCCCTGGTTTAGGCTCTGGGAATCAAATAGTCTTAAGACAGTTAGGAGTGTTCCTTTTATACCAAGTTGTGTTAGAGATACTTTTTTATGACTTAAGCAGTGGCATATTTTAAGTACTATTGTAATAACCCTCTATAGGAAGACCTTGTATAGGCATTTACTTGATGAGATTTGTACTGAACCCATTGTTTTTCATAAGTGTTCAGAACCCTATCTGGACAATCTTCTGACACTTTTACGTAACACACGGATTCCTCAGCAGATGTGGGCTCTACATTGGTTAAGCTGCCAAGAGAGAATTAATGTGAAAGCAAACCAAAAAACATAAACAGCTGATGGAAAGATTTTGTTCTAGATTAGGCTGTATACAACAAGAAGAGATAATACATCATTTACTCTTCCATTGTACCTACATACAAGGTTTCTGGTCTTTCCTTGCAACTAAGTGTAATGAACCTTTATTTGCATCTGTTTCCTATATGAATTTAATGTATGGTGTCTTCTCGCATGTCTGGAGAAAATAGAACATTGACACTTCGAATGTTATTTTTACAGTTTTGAAATGGCATGTTCAGACTGCTCGATGTCTATTTGTTCTACAACAAATAGATCTGTTCCATCAGGTTATATTGCAAAAAGTAGAATATGATTTACAATCTGTTTATTTTTCTGAACTGCAGATGATGCCAAACATAACTATGTTTGAATTGTTGAAGTGTTTGCCTTGGATCACTGACTCAGATGTTCCTGTAACATGATTTTCTTTTTCTTTGTATTGCCTTTTTTTTCTGTCGTTGTACTTTGTTTTCATGTCAATAAAAATTTCCCCTGCTCTCCTGTAGGGGAAACTTTGGACTTTGCAATGGCCACTTGGAGCGATCCTCCAGACGGAATGGACATGGCTGAGACAGGAGAGCAGGCCTCCTCTCCTAACCTCGATTTACCAGAGACTGACAATATTTCTATAGATGTGAATGAAGAGGGAGAAGCGAGTGATTTATTTATATCTACTGAAGATTTAACTACTATTGAGAAGGCAATGGTAACCAGACCTGTTTCTATTGCTTTAATGTCAAAATCTGGAAAAGATGTTCCCATTTGCACAGAGGATGGTAATTCACAGCCACTGAATGAGCCTGTAACTCCAGATTATGTCACTATAGCTACAAGCTCATAATTGGTTGTTCTTGCTTCAGATCCAGCTGTCAAAGAAGCTCCTGATGCAGTCACTACAAAAGGCCCGACGGGGCTGTGTGAGTCATTACTTAAGAATGTTATGTCCTCAAAAGTGATTCTACCTAGTATATTACAAGCTGGCATTTTGTGCACTGATATTAGTGCATGCCGACAGCCTTTGTTACAAGAAACTGGAAATGTTGTTGATGTGTCTATGGATTCCTGGGCTGGCAGCTCAAACACCACTTGTGGTGTGTGCCGAAAGCCCATTGAAATAGACTTTCTTTCTTCCTCTCCTGTAACCGAGACTGCAGTCAAACTGTCTGACTTGTCCAGCAATCTTCTACTGTCATTGGGTGCCTTGGCACTTAATTTTCATGCACCACAACTTCCCCACATGATGCGGGAGTCAGGATTTGTCCTTAAACACCCTGTCAGTTTTTCTGAAGCCAAGAAAATTGTGTCACCAGACTCTGGAGTCATATATCAAACTCGCCTAACCTCTCAAGCTGAAGCCACGGTCTTTTCTTTTTCACTTAAGCATAAGCCCAATACTGGTAAGAGGCATTCACAGTCTGTTAGCCCCCACAAAACAAAAGCTATAAAACAAGATTTCGGCAGAAATAAAGAAGGAAAATCTATGATTAGAAAAACATTGCCTATTACTACAGGGGTAAGTTATAGGATTCCCTCTGACAACACTTGGTCCCCCCAACAGGCCTTGCAGAATGCCGGGTGGCTTCAAACTCCTAAAGGAAATTGGTTGCCTGACCCAGCTTGGGACCCCACCTTGAACTTTTCACACTCCTGAGTGGAAACCTATAACTCAATGGGCACTGCAGCCAGATTTATTAAGACTTCAGGCTTTAAAATCTCCTGTTATTTCAGATAAATCTATCCATGTTCCTTCAGATTCCTCATTGGACCTTGCAAAATTAAATCCATCAAAAGATTTTGAAATAGAACTACCTAACCAGACTATTCCTGTAAAGAACTTACAAGCAGATACAGTATATTGGATATCCCACCAACCCCGAAACCTCTACTTTCTGATTTTTTTTCCAAAATAAAAAAGGAAGCTGCTCCAAGGCGGAACACAGTCCGTATACGAAATAAAAGAGGTTTGGCAGAATGGCTGGACAGATCCTTTGTAGGGAAACAGTTATTAAAAGATTCATTGCATTTTTCACCTAGAGAAGTATATGCCTTCATTAATATCTCTGGGGAAGACAACTATGACGTTAGTTTTCAGACTGCATATGCACTTGAATTATTTTGGGAACATTATTCGCAGGTTAACTTCTCACATGGACCCCCTTTTTGGTGGTTCCTCTTACCAAGCCCCTTATTAAGTATGTGACCATAATGTTTTGCAATGAAGGGGTCCATGTGGATGACATTACATAGTGGTTATCCCAAAAATGTGATATATTAAGTGATCCTGAAGCAATATTAGTTTCAGAATGGTTTTTGGTGGGGGATGGAAATACAAAGTGAAGCTCAGACTTTCTGACTCAGGCATGGAACATATACCAACTTCTTTAATGTTAGGTAGAGATAGAGGTGTGTATTTCTATGCAGGACAACCTTGAGCATGTTACAAGTGTGGATTCAGGACACACCTATCTAGTACCTGTGACCAGGCCTGTTGTGATAATTATGGGGAGTTGGGCCATATTGCCATGCAGTGTGCTAACCACAAAAATGTGATCTCTTTGAAGAGTATGGCCACATCTTTGGAGAGTGTCCAAGGGCAGCCAAGAATAAAGCATCTTGTATCAGTCCTGAACTTTTAATACAGTAGACACAAGACTCAGCTTCTGTATCTAAAGATTTTACCCTCCTTCTGTTCTAGATCTACTCCCCTCCCATCCCCCTTCTGTAGTTTCGCCTCCCACCTCTCCCTCTAGTAAGGTGGCAGAACCTGATATTATGATAATTCTGGATTATGCCCCCCCCCCAAGATATAAGTCCTAATGAAGGAACTCCAAATCTTGACACAGCACCCTGTAATACGCTGTTGGTTCCCGTGTGCTACACAGAACACAACATTGTGGATGGTGAGCCCTTCAGCCCAGGCATGATACAACCATTGCCTAGAAGGTGTTCTTCCAGGAATAGAAAACAGAAACCTTTATCTACGGGTTCCCCACCATTTGAATCTGATGACACCTATGCTGCACTGCTCTTACCAGATGATGACTCTGAGATGGAGCATGGGAATTGATTCCCATCGGGACTAGGCCCTTATGGGGTTGAATAAAATGATTATAAAGGAAAGAAAAAGAAAATGAGGAAAAAAAATGTATGAACCCTAACGCCCTTTTTTTTCTATGACAAATGGCTTCTCTTTCTATAGGTTCTTTAAACATTCACAGTCTCTTGAATAACCAGAAATAACAAGCAGTATTTTCTTTAATCCACGAATCCAAATTTGATATTTTTTTCTTCAAGAAACCTGAATGTGTTCAAGGGAACAAGTAATGCTTTTTAAAAGAGAATGGATATGGAGGCCTTCTTATTGGTCCTTTGGGCCAGATTGTGCAGATGGGGTTGGTATTTTAATGGGATCTTATGACTTTTCTTTTATAAAATTAGTAGATTTACACCCAGGTAGATTGTTATTCCTAGATGGAAAATGGAAATCATTGGCTTGCCGCTTTGTAACTATATATAATCCTCAACTTAAGGCTGATAGGGTAGCACTTTTGAGAAGTATTCAGCCTTACCTAGTAACTTCTTATGCATTTTTTTTGGAGGAGACTTTAATTGTGATGTTTACAGAGCAAAACTGGGTGATGGGAAGAGAAAGAAAACCTATTGCGATTCCAATATGCTAACATCTATAGTAGATATTGCAGGTCCTTTAAACTGTAATATTTATAATAAAGGTTGGTTTCACATATACTAGGAATAAATATAAAACTGCAATTGATCATTTGTATATTTCTAAACATTTACCCAAAGGAATTTTTCAAATAACACCTATAGAATTTTTGGATAATTTGTTATTAACATTTTCCATACCAACCCCCTTTCAATACTGTCAAACAAAAAAATTGATGGAAAGTGAATACCTCTTTGTTAACAGCTCCAGAAGTTGGGAAATGGATCATGGCTTTACTCACAGTCAGGTTATTAGTATTATGCTTATATACAGATATTAGTGAATGGGGGTTAGACACAAAACAAGATTTGAAATACTGGTTTAGTAAACATAGAAAGCGATTGGGGAACAACAGATTCCGAAAGATTTTATCCCTTTGAAAACAATTGCAGCATCTTTATACTATTTCTTATCTCACCAAATATGATTACTCACAGCAAATTACAAATCTTAAGCATAGTATGCTTACCTATCAATACTATAGAGCACAAACAATACAGGCTATGCTTTATAGTGGCACACAGAAATCACCCGTTGGGGACCCATATGAAGCATGTAAAAAAATTCATAATGATATAACTATAGAATATTTACAGGATTCCAATGGCAATAAGGTAGAAGGTATTGATGATACAGAGCACATCATGAAATTACATTATCAATCCTTACTTCCGTCTATTGTACCTTCTGAACATGATACACAAAATTATTTACAAGGAGTTCAAGTTCTGGCCTTCCCCGCAGATGCACTTTTATTACTTAAAGAAATTACTGTAGAGGACATAATAGGAGCTATTAAGGCCCTTAACTCAAATACTTCACCTAGTTTAGATGGCTTCCCACACCAGTTTTAGAAAACCTTTGCTTCAGAAATTTCTATTTGTTTATAGAATTTATACCAATATTTATTTCAATCTAATAGTATTCCCCCACTGTTTTCTGAAGGTTTATTAGTTTATTTATATAAATCAGGTGACAGGGCAAACATACAAAACTGGAGACCTATCATTCTGTTAAACACAGACTACAAAATACTTGCCTATATTCTTAATATTAGACTGAAACAATATGTCTCATTAGTACTCTCTTCACAACAATTTTGTGGGATACCTAATAGGAAAATCCAGGATGCTCTTATTATCATTAGAGATGTGATAGAAAGTATTTCTATATCTAATTCTAAAGGATGTACACTATCTGTTGATCAAGAAAAAGCATTTGATCAGGTAAATCGGTCCTTTTTATTTTTCACTCTCAAGGCTTATGGGGTACCGCTTGAAGTAATCACAAAAATAAAGTTACTACATGCCCAGGTTCATGTTCAGGTCCTCATTAAAGGACATTTTACAAAGAGATTTGTAATCTCTACTGGGATTTGGCAGGTCTTCCCCCTCAGACCAATGTTGTATATTTTCTCTCTCAACCCTCTAATACGACATTTGACCAATACTCTCAAATGGGATGGATTATTGGGATCAGCTGGACAGTGCCCTATTGTATTACAAGTATATGCAGATGATATTTGTGGGTTCTTTTCCCACTATAATCGAATTGTTCTTTTTCTGCTTGAACTTAACATATATGCTAATGTATCTAACTCTAAATTAAACATTGCTAAATGTAAAGGATTACTGATAGGCCCCTGTAACACTGTATCATGTCAGGTACAAGAGATTGCCCTTACAAGTGACCCTATAACAATTTTAGGTATTAAATTTGGATCCTCTAATCTTCCCTTGGATAATTAGGAGATCGCTTTGAGTAAAATTCGTCCACAAGTTTTGAGATGGCAACATTGGAAATTGACGAAATCTGAAAGAATTCAAATAGTGAAGTGATTTGTTGTTTCCCAATTGCAATATGTAGCTACCATCTTTCCACCTCCACAATCTCTAGAAACTACACTTTATGGACTTTTTTTTCAAATATTGTGGGGAAACAAACTGAATTCTATAAAATGCTATTTTACTTATCTTCAAAGGGAAATAGGAGGTCTAGGCATGATTGAATCCATCATTTTTTTCCATTCTCTTTTTCTTTTTCACACTGTGTGCTATGGCATTTCTACTATTACTACTGGAGCTTGTGGTTTGGTACAATCTGTTTTAGGTCATTATTTAGCAGTCTAGCAAAATGTGGCGCCTAAAATACATTCACGGTTACAGATACCAGAATACTTTTGACCTGCTGCTCAAAACTGTTTAAATGGAAAATCCTTGAAACGCATATTTCACAAAGTACTAGAAAATGTTTTTATCAAACAATACTTGCTCAAATATACCCAACAGACCCTACTTTCAAAAATTGTTCCCCTGATTCTAACCCACAGGTTTTGAAACAATTGATGAATAAAAGAGTGCCACAACATATGTGGGAAACCTTGTGGCTTACAGTATATGGTAGACTCAATGTTAGAGGTAATGCCAAGCACAAGAATTTGATGGACAGGAACTGCCTCTATGCCGAATGCATTAATATAGAAGAAACCATGTGTCATTTTTTCTTTTCATGTTCCTATTCCAAACCTTTGTGGTCCTTTATAGGTACAAAATGGAAAATGGATTGGTTGTTACAATTAAATTATGACGCCTTTGTGTTAGGATTTCTTCCCTATAAATTTCCTTATTTGCATCTTGAAACTTACATGCTTTTGATTAGTTCTTTACGGTATTATCTATGGCAAGCAAGATGTCAATGGGTGATACACCAGACAATTATGCCTTACTCTGTTTTTTCTTTTCTTGTAGCTCAAGCAATGAATACTGTGTATCACACAGATTTAATGACTTATCCTGAGAATAAGGTGTTTAGATGGTGGAAGGGTTTTCAAATATTTATTAAATATAAATAATAATGTAAATATATAGTAAACTCCGTATAAGATGATTTCATTTTCCCATTTTTTTCTTCCCCTTTTTAGTGTAGTTGTTATAATTTTTCTCTTCTTGGCATTTTTTTGTTGTACATATTTCACTTTATCATGTGATTTTTTTTCCTTTGTATATTACACTGTATGTAATATGTGCTTTATTAATAACCCCCCCCCACTCTGCCTGCAGAGGGCCTTGCTTCCTGTGAGCAGAGGGGACTCTTTTGTTTGTGGTATCAAGATGGCAGATGCAGGAGTGGAAGAAGCAGAGGTGGAAGAACTCATGGAGACAGAAACTTTGCAAAACCTTGGAAAACTGACTGCAGAAACTAAAGAAATCAGCTCTGTAGGGGGAACCCTTGTCCGCTAATCTAACATGGCAGACATTCAGTCTGGAGATGGAGGAGTGACTGGCAGCAGGACAGGAATGGCTGTGCAAGAAGAAAGTTTGACTAGAAGAGAGGATGAAATTGTTTCAATTCCTTTTACTTCAGCTACAAATGACTCACAGAGCAAAACTATGTTTCAGGTACAAGTCCTTTACAAAATACAGATGTGTAGAAAATGTTGATTGCACTTCTAAAAATAATCTACCTATGGGTGTGGACACAAATATGTTACAGCAAGAAGCTTTGCCTAGATCTGCACTCCGGGCAAATAGGGAATTTTTGTTCAAATTGCTATCTGAAGAGGAAATATCTGCACAAGTCTCAGACAATGTTTCTTTAAACAGTGAGTCCTGATCTCCAGCTTTGACTATACCTTCTTAGTTCCCTACTGCAGATACAGGGAACCCTCCCCATGCTCTAGAACCCAATAGAACTAAAGTACCTTTGGCCACCGCATCAACCCTATTACAAAAAGGCCATTCAGAGAATCCTCAGCAAGCCACTGATAAATGGATGCCAGAAGTTGCTCTGCAAGTTGCAGAGTTGGATAGCTGAAATGGGCTTCTCCTCACCTGGTTTCAGTAGAAGAGATAAAACAGAACTGTAATGCAGGAAAGAACTTTTCTGCCCAAAAGACTAAAGAGACTACAACACTTACTATGAACCCAGGAATGCAAATTGATGTACAGGATGGTTCCAGAGAACATAGGGGTTCCAGCTCCACTGATTCAGCCCACAAATTTCTGTCCCAGGACAAGAAGAGGAGCAAAACCCACAGAACAGTGAGAACTTACCCAAAAGACTGCACACAGCTGATTTATTTAAAAATGCAGGTGAGCCTGCACAGCGTCAGAACGCTATGTGGCTTAAATATTCAGGGAATCTAGATCTTGCACCAGATAGAAAGATGCTATTGCATAAAATGCTAAAGGAAGGTATGGGCATACAACCAAATTAATTGTGCCATGAACCATGTAAGGGGAGAACCCATATATAATGTGAGTTTTAAAACAAATCAATCTTTGGAAAGGTTTTGGGTGATGTACCCCCAAGTCTCTAACTCTACTTCATGGCAGCCTTTTTCCCTATTCCATTGACTAAGCCCACAATAAAAACAATCACTTTGTTGTTTAGGAATGAGGAAGTAAACATCTCAGATGTACAATACTGGCTAAGGCAACGTTGTACTATCCTAGAAGCCCCCACCTCCATTCTAGATGAAGATCTGGTTTGAACTGGAAACTGGAAAGCTAAAGTCCAGCTAAAACATACAGAGCAGGGTATCATTCATCTCCCAGGAAGTTTCTTTATAGGTAGAGATAGAGGTATGTGTTTTTATCAGGGTCAGCCTAGGGCCTGCCACAAATGTGGTGCTATCACTCACCTCAGCTCAATGTGTGATAAATCTAGGTGCAACCTTTGTCTAGAATTTAGCCATGCTAGCTTAGGATGCCCTAACCCCCTTAAGTGTAATCTCTGTGAAGAGGAGGGTCACTCCTACCAGGGATGGCCATGGGCAGAAAGAAACAGACTGGACAGGGCCCAGCAAGATCCAGTACATCTACTTGAGAAATTTCAAGCTCAGGAAGCTAAGAAAAATGCTAGTAATGTTAACCCCCAAGAGACTGAGACCCCTCATTCCTCTGCACTAGCACTTCCCACTGGCCTAAGAGATAAGGAGACACCCCTTCCTCAAAATATGCAACTTCAAGAAGAGGTTCCTAGTTCCGTGAATCCAGACCCTGAAGAGACTAGCTCAGGTTCTATGTTACCCCTTCTCCTGCCTCCTGCTAATTCACAATTCACTCCTGTATGTGCAAAAAAAAAGAGAGGGGTAAAAGGAAGGCAGAGCACACTACCCCCAAGGTTTTCTCAGTACTGTAGTTACAAGAAATAAATATCAGTCTCTAGCCAAAAGGAAACAGTGGAACGACATGGTGGAGGAAGAGGAAGGGGATTCTGATTCCTCCTCTTCTTCCACCAGAACAGATCAATTCTCAGATTCTAAGGAAGGCAGTGTGATAAAACAAAAGAAAGTGAGTCAGGGAAAAAGTCTCCTGATAATCAATTCTCTTAGCTAAATATGGAGAGTAGTCATCAGGTTTCTGTCCTTACACTAAATGTATGTACTGTAGCATAAAAAATTACAGAAAGTGGATGACTACCTTCCAGATGTTGCGAGGTCTTCCAAATAATATCTTGTTTCTACAGGATACTAGACTTAAAACACTAAAGGAAGTATGCCAGGCAAACAATTCCTGGCATGAAGGCCCTTCTTTTTGGTCACAGGGCCCTGAGACCTGTGACGGGATGGGAATCTTCTTAAGAGACATTGGGTTCTCAATTCAGAGAGTTTTAAACATTTGTCTAGGAAGGGTTCTGCTTTTGGATCGGTGTTTAGGTGCAATACCCCTCCGGTTGATAAATGTATATGCATCCCAAAGTATCGCATCCCGCACAGAGCTGTTTAAACTTAACCAGCCTTTTTTACACACAAGCAAACATGTGGTACTAGGGGAAGATTTCAATTCTCCGCTATCCTTAGTGGATAAGGGAGGTTGCACAACTAAACATTTTGGTAACACCAACTGCCTAATTTCTATTCTAAAGACAGCAGACCTTAAAGATAGCTATACTGAACTCCACACCACCAGGTCAAAAACTTTTACAAAAGGGCCGTTGGCCACGAGAATTGATTACATTTTTCTTTCCAAAAATCTCATACCAGTTCATGCTCTTTATTCCTTGTGAAACTTCAGACCATTTGGAAGTCTCAGTTTATTGTAAACCATTCTCTAGCACCCCTTCCCATAAACCTAGGTATCCAAGGTGGAAATTAAATAACCAACTCTTGTCCACCCCCAATTCTGAGAAAAAGCTTTTCTCCCTACTATCAGCTAGATATTCGGTACTAGAGGCCTTCAACTCAACCAGAGAGTGGTAGGTGGACACCAAACAGGAATGCAAATACTTCTTTCTTGACATCTCGTCAAAAAAAATTGAAATCTAAATATTTTAAGTACTTAAGTTTAAGGGAAAAGCTATTTTCTTTAATCTCCTGCTCTTATGAGCAGGGCATCGACTTAACACCTGAAATTCAAAATGTTAAAGCAGAGATGGCTCACATACAGTATAATAGAGCTGAGTCCCTGAAACAGGAAGCACTGTTTGGCACACAGGACTCTAAGCCATCACTAGATATATATAAAAGCTGCCAGAATAGGGTACATAACACAAAGTTAGATCAGGCTATGGACCCTTCCTTGATGGTATGTTTCTCAGACCCTGATCAGGTTCAGAAATTGGCACAGAAAAACATTAAGGATATATTTGGGATTTCTTCAAATGCTACATGGGATTGTGATTTTTTTAATGATTTAGATGTTCCTGATCTGGACCCAGCTTTATTTCACACTATGTTAGCCCTTATTACTCCAAACAAAACATTTAAAGCCCTGTCCAAGTTAAAGAAAAACACGGCCCCTGGCCCAGATGGTTTAACTGTTGAATTTTATATGACTTTCACTAAATATTTGGTCCCCATACTGACAGATACCTTTTCAGACATATTAACAGCTGAATCTCTTCCTCAGGTATTATCTCAAGCCTTTGTTATTGTATTATACAAAAAAGGAAATAAGTGTGAATTAAAGAACTGGAGACCTATAAGTCTTTCAAATGTTGATTATAAAATTTTGGCTAATATTGTCTTAAATAGATTGTCACTAGTTGCAGAAGGTTTCATATGCTCTGCACAAACTTGTGCTATCAGAAATAGGTCAATTTCTCATAACCTGGTGCTCTTAAGGGACCTCACTCCTTACAGGATGAATAGTAATACCCAATGCCTTCTCCTCGCCTTGGACCAGGAGAAGACCTTTGACAGAGTGGATCACTTTTATTTATTCCAAGTCTTGCACAAATATGGGATACAAATAAAAGTTATCGAGGCTTTACAGCTGCCCAGCTCCTCTCTGTCAAAAGTTGCTAAGTGATTTTAATTAAAGTTCAGTGTGTTGCTTTCACCAATTAAATAAAGATTAAATCAAGAACCAAACCAAGCAAGCTTTTACAAAAAGGTGCTGTAATCATAAAAAGTACTGGTATCCAGTACTTCTTGATGTTTTGTTTGTTTTCTATGTTTCATTCATTACTGTTAACGCATGTGTGTGTCTCATGAGCAAAGTCTTTTCCAGTTGTGATGGAAAAAAGGCTACTTCTGATAAATGGGTCAGCCACTTAAAGGGGACAATAGGGCATCCACAGAGGTGTCCCCTTTAAGAGGTTTCTACTGTACCAGAAATTTATTGAATGGGTAAAATTGCTTTATGGCTCTTACTCGATAATTCCATTTATTAATGGAACACCAGGAACTTCTTTTTTTGGTCTGAAGGGGGTATGCCAGGGCTGTCCATTAAGTCCCCTACTTTATGTTTTTCAAATAGACCCCTTGCTAAGGAAGATTTTGAATCACATGAACATTCCTAGAAATAGGTTAAATGACGGCAGTTCAGCTCCGAATGTCTTTGCCTATGCAGACGACACTTGTATTTGCACCACTCCTGATTTGCAAGAGGCAGCCCTTACACAAGTAATTTCAGAGTTTGAGAAATCCTTGTGCTCAAAATTAAATTACGGAAAAAGCAAGGAGATAGTGGTTCCCTCTAGTGCTACCCAAAACTTGAATCATCCAACTTCATTTGCAAACATTGCAGTTTCATCAGATCCTGTACAAATTTTATGGCTAAAACTTGGGATTAAGGATGATGCTTCCCTGAATTTGCCATGTGCTTTACAGAAAGCGGAGTTGACAGTAGTCTCGTGGAAAAACAAAATAAGTGCAAAAAGAAAGTAAGTCACACTTCTATGTACTTTAGTTGTTCCTGTCCTGTTACATGTGGCTCACATTTTCCCATTACCTGTACACCTAGAAGTAAGAATGATGAATATATTTTGGGGGGATTTGGGGGGAGCAGGTTAAACCCCATAAAAAAAAAGTCATACACCTATCATGATTATAGTCTAGGGGGTGCTAAAATGATATACCCTGCCTTATTTTTCTTTTGTATTTTCATATATCAGAATATAGCTCCCTTGTTATACATACCATGTCCTTCGTGGTTGAATAACACAAGAAGTGTATTACAAGAATTCTTGATGTGCTGGACTCAATCCCTTGGTCCTTCTAGATCACTGAAGAAATTCAGAATCCCTGATCCTTTAATGTCCACTTGCAACAAGATCAAAGGGTGGCAGATTTTCACTCAGCAACTTACAGGCAATTTTAGAAAATCACTTTACTCCTCAGTTTTGTCAGAACACTTTTTAGAAACCCCTTTGAAGCTACTTCAGTATGAAGAACATCTTTCTAGCATCTTTAAACAGTTAATGGATAAATGTCTTCCACTTAAAGTTTGGGCTATAACATGGCTTTCATGTCATGGCAGGTTAGGTGTAAGAAACTCACACAAACACAAACAGTTAGAAGACCGAATGTGCCCTAGAATTACCTGTCAGGGAGTTTTAGAAACCCAGGAGCACTTTTTCTTGTTATGTCCTTTCACTCAGCAATTTTGGTCTGCCATTTTGTCCACATGGGGTATCAGAGATCCCTCCCTTGTATCCTATGAGGTTATAGTTCTAGGACTTTTTCCTGCATGTCTAAAGAAATATAATCGCAGTACTTTGAGATTATTTTTTTCTCTCTGCAGGTTCTACTTTGGCAAGTCAGATGTGCCCTGTTGATGCAACAGAAAGAATATAGCATCCACCAGGTTTTGTTACAAGTGATACAAAAATTAAGGCGGATTTATGAAAATGAGAAGGGATATAATAATAAATTGTTGCATGATTTATGGAGGAATTTTCTGTGGTTTTCCACTTGGGACAAATGAATGAACTATAAAATCAATTCAATTCTTTTTCTTTTTGTTTTGATGTAACTTATTGTTCCAATGTATGAAAATTATATATTTTGTTTGAAGAATGATTCTTTTCTGTTATTGTCGTTTTCTGATCAATAAAAAATTATCCTACTCTTTCTTGATAAGTGCCATGGGATCTTTAGCATCTACCTGAACTACCACCAATCCAGGCAGATGGGACCTTGGTTTAACATCTCATCTGAAAGACGGCACCTCAGAAGTGCAGCATCCCCCTCATGCTGCACTATAGTGTCAGTATTGGGATATTAACGCAAGTGCCAGATGTGGGAACTGAACCCACAGCCCTCTGATCTCCTGGCCTCAGAGGTGAGTGTGCTATCTACTGAGCCACTGACACTGACAACTGTTACAACAAGTTATATAGGAGGAAGTGCTGCTCTGACTTGATAAATCAAACATGTGCAAATGCCCTGTCCTCGATGGATTCCCAACAGAATTCTACAAAAATCAGAGACTGACGGACATCCTCTTCCTACTTTAGATCTATGGTTCACTGCAGGAGGGGAACCCCTGTAATCATGGCAATAAGCCATGCTATCAGCCACCCTGAAACCGCATAATGACCTTTTGACCCCTCTATTTTGCTGCCTCATATTGATTCTTAATTTTGGCTATAAGTTAGTAATGTCAGTTTGAGCAGAAACCATAGAGGGCCTTCTCTTGTCATTGCTGGACATGAATGAGGTAGGACTGAAGCACATGATAATTTGTGTTGTACATTGCTGCTAATTTGACCATGTTAAAAGATGCTCCATTCCCCTAATTAGCCTCGACATGGAGAAGGCCTTCGATAGGGTGGCCTGAGCCTTTCTTTTTTTGTCCCTACATCATTTTACCTTCCCTTCCACTGTTTGTATCCATACACAGAGGACTATACAGTTCCACTCAGGCCTTTCAATGTACAACTTGCTCACTTACCCCCCATACCACTATGGAGGGAAACTTGCCAAGGCTGCCCTATGTCCTTGATACTTTATGCTCTACATCTTGAGCTCTTATCCACCACAATATGGACAGATACAGATGTACAAGGGAAACCAAAAGAGGGGAGATACTACAAGCTGATGATATTCTGCTCACAGTAACTTCCCCAAATGGGTCTCTTCCTAAGGTATGGGACCTTTTGGAGCAATACGAAACTGTATTGGGATTCCAGTTTAATATCAGTAAAACCAACATATTAGCCTTTCACTATATATATTGCAGGGTAAGTGGGGAGAGGCAGAAGGAATCTGGGTCTCATTGATGGTGGGGAAGGAGGAGTCCATGCATGTGGGGGTGGTGTATAGACCCCCGGCACAGCACAAATCTGCGACTAGAAGTATGGCCAATGAGTTCATGAGAATGGCGGCAAGGAGGGAGGTGGTGCTGATGGGGGACCTAAACCTACCGGACGTAGACTGGAACATCCTTTCGGCTGCTTCAACCAGCAGCAGAGAAATATTGGACTCCCTGCAATTGGCCTTCCTAAATCAACTGGTCATGGAGCCAACCAGGGCAGGAGCTACTCTTGATCTAGTTCTGACAAATGGGGAATGGGTGGAAGAGGTATCGGTGGGGGAACATCTTGGTACGAGTGACCACAACACGGACAGGTTTAAAAATGAAAAACACTGCAGAGGTTCACCGGTCTAGGTTAAAGGTTCTGGATTTCAGGAGGGTGCACTTCGGGAAGATGGGGGAAATAGTGGCTAGGGCGTTGCAGTGGGTGGGGAGTTGACGGAGGTGGAGGTAAAGTGGGGGAAGATAAAGAAAGTTATTGTAGGGGCCACTGACATTTGTGCCAAGAGAGAAAGTAAAAATAAGAGGAGAAGGAAACCTTTGTGGTATACTAGGGAAGTAGAAAAAAAAGGTAAGGACAAAAAGGAAAGCCTTTAGGATGTTCAAGACAACTCAGACAGAAGCGAACTGGGTAAAATACCAGGTGAGCCAGAGAGAAGCCGGGGTAGAGGTAAGGAGGGCAAAGGCACAGACAGAGGAGTGAATAGCGAGAGGGGTCAAAAACAAGGATAAGACTTTCTTTCGTTATGTAAATGAAAAGAGGAAGACTAGGCAGGGGATTCTCCAGTAAACAACAAAAGAGGGGGAGGTGCTACAAGGGGACAGAGAAAAGGTGGACCTATTAAACACCTATTTTTGCTCTGTGTTCAAGAGGGAGGAAGAAGAAGAAGAAGGCAGCAGAGCAGGAAATGAAATGGCTGGAGAAGGGGGAGTGGAGATGAGGCCGTTTCTCGTGGACGAAATATTGGAAGAACTGGGCTGCATGAAGGTGGGCAGGGCAATGGAGCCAGATGGGGTGCACCCAAGGGTGTTAAGGGAGCTAAAGGAGGTATTGGCCATACCTTTGACTGCACTCTTCAATCAGTCCCTGGAAACGGGGGTGGTGCCTGAGGATTGGAGGCAGGCAAATGTGGTCCCCCTGCATAAGGGGGGAGGGAGGGAGGGAGGAAGTGGGAAGTGACAGGCCCGTGAGCTTGATGTCGGTGGTAGGCAAGCTCATGGAGAAGCTAATAAAAGGCAGGATCACCAGCTACCTGGAGACAAGTGGCCTGATGAATCCAAGACAACATGGTTTTACTAGGGGCAGATCCTGTCAAACAAATTTGGTAGAGTTTTTTGATGGGATCACCAAGGAACTAGATCAGGGGAGAGTGGTAGATGTAGCTTATTTGGATTTCAGAAAGGCATTTGACTCAGTGCCCCACAGGAGGCTGCTGTGTAAAAATGGCAGGACTGGGGCTGAGGCAGAGGGTAGTCAGATGGGTGGGAAACTTGCCGGGGAAAAGGAGGCAGAGGGTCATAATAAATGGCATGGCATCTGGGGTGGACAAGGTCATGAGCAGGGTCCCTCAGGGATCAGTGCTGGGGCTCCTACTATTCAATATATTCATACGGGACATCATAGAGGGCCTTGGGGGGTGTGAGTATGTTTGTGGATGATATCAAAATCTACAATAGGGTGGACACGGAGGAAGGGTGGAACAAATGCAGAGAGACTTGTGGAGACTTGAGGCTTGGTCAAAGAGGTGGCAGCTTGCATTCAATACAGGAAAATGTAAAATCATGCATCTGGGCTACAGAAATCAGAAGGCAGGGTACCGTATGGGGGGCAGAGATCTGGAGGAGATGGAACAAGAAAGGGACCTAGGCATCATTATATCCAGGGACCTGAAGGTGAAAGGGCAGTGTGGGAGGGCAGTGGCCAGGGGGACTGGAATGCTGGGATGCATCGGAAGGGGGATCACCAGTAGGATTAGGGAGGTCATAGTATCCTTGTACACCCATCTAGTTAGTCCGCACTTGGAGTACGGAGTCCAGTTCTGGAGGCCATACCTCAGGAAGGATGTGGGAAAGATAGAGAGGGTTCAGAGGAGAGCAACAAAAATAGTAAAAGGGTTAAGCCACCTATCCTATGAAGAAAGGTTGAGAGATCTGAACATGTACTTCCTGGAGCAAAGGAGGGAGAGGGGGGACATGATCGAGATTTTCAAATACCTTAAGGGTATAAACAGGGTGCCCCGGGGAGCGTCTTCAAGAGGAAGGGAAATCAGAGGACGAGGGGGCAGGGCCTGCAGGTAGAGGGGGGACAGTTCAGGGGTAACATTAGAAAATACTATTACACAGAGAGAGTAGTAGAAAAGTAGAACAAACTCCCAGAGGCAGTCATTGGAGAAGAAACAGTGGAGGGATTCAAAAGGGCATGGGACAACCACATGGAAGTGTTAAGGGGGGGGAGGCACAGGTCCAAGCAGATAGCTGGGCAAATGGGCAGACTTGGTGGGTCTAGTTCGGTCTTTTTCTGCCATCACACTTCTATGAATCTATGAATCTACTGAGTGATGGCATACCACACAGCCTAAATATGTAATGAAATAGAGGGGCCATAACTTACTAAGGGTCCAGATTACAAAAAAAACTAGCCCATTTAGAAATCCTGAAGTATGTATCCCTGTTCAAGGTTATCACTACAGACCTCCAACATTGGTCTCACCTGCAGTTTGGCTTTTTGCTAAAATAGAAGCCATTAGGCAGAACATCCTTCTTATAGTTCTTTTTTTGCAGACTCTTTCAATAATGCCAACCCCATGCTACTTTCAATCATGAAGCAGACTCTACTCCAGATGTATCTGGAATGGAAGTCATCCTAGGTTTAGATTCTCCATATTACAACTACTGAGGAAGAGGGAAAGGGTTAACCTGCCTAACCGGAAACAGTATGCCTGGGTGGCCCAGGTGTGACTGATGAGCCTCTGGACATCGAACACCTATGCTGAAAACTGAAAAAACATAAAGTTCATTTTGAATGACCTCCACAGGTTAGAAAAAACCCTGTATGATGCCCCCCCCCAGGATATCTTCCATTTAATAAGCTCTACAAATACAGTGCTGCAACCATACAAGTCTGGCACTCACTATGAAAGAGGAACATAACACAGAGCCTTTTCACATGGCTGAAATTCCTTTAGATGGATCAGAAATGCATTATTTTTCTTATAAATAAATTTTATTGAATAAAACCATTAATAATTACCAGAAACAAACGCAATGTCTAATACAGAAAAAAGTGATACAAATCATAAGCTAGAAGCTATTACAATTTCAATAATGAAAACTAAAAAATCACAGAAAAACAAAAAGCATAAGATTATTTGGGAGAATGACATGTAATAACCATTGAAATACAACAACTGGCTGTTCCAGTGTAATTTAAAGGGCAAGGCACAGCCTCACTTTAGACTACTCAATATAATAAAAGAGAAGAAGGATTATACGAAGGGCCAAAGCAATAAAAAACAGAAATAATGACCACATTAATATATCATCTATGGAACAAAACTAGGGTTTATTTGAAGTCGAAAAATAACCCATGGAGCCCAGATTTCCTCTAAAATGGATGACTGATTTAAGTACTTGTACATAGCTTTTCCAAGGCCATATATAAAATGGGAAATGTCATACCAGTGTTGTAGAGTGGGAGGCTGGGCCTTCTGGCAATATTTAGTAAGAGTCTTCTTAGCACAGACTACTAAGATCAACAGCAACTTTAACTGATGGGGGTTCAGGTTCAGAGTATCTGGGGGAGTATGTAGCAAAACCAATAAAGGCATGATAGAGAGAGGCCAGGATCAAACAACTGGGCAATAGCTTGGGAAACTATAGCCCAATATTGATGGATGTTGGGGAAAGCCCAAAAATATGCACTTGATCCACCAGGGTCTCTCCACATAGCTTCCAACATCTCCCTGCTAAGGGACCTTTGTTTTGTGCCACCTCAGCCACAGTAAAAAAGAAACAGGATCTTTACTTCCATGCAAATTCCTTTATGTATGGTGTGGAGGATAGAGTATATGTAATCAAGGCATATTTCTCCCACTCCTCAGGGCTACAATTCACATTTAATTCCTCAGTCCATTTAAAGAAGCTAGACAAGGGAACTGAAAATAGAATAGAGTGTACCTATCAGATGCCCTGAGTCAGCTCCCTTTTGAATAAAGATTAATAAGGTAGTCAGAGGAGAAATTGAAGAAGCTAACCCCTGCATGCGAGATGGTAAGATTTGCAGGTAGGTGTGTAACTGGAAGTATCTATTGAGATCTGCCTGGGGTAGCTCATATTGTAGCTCGGATTGTACTTGAAGGTCAGCAAATGAATGAAGACAGCGGGAGTCTAAAATCTGATGATAATGGACTAGCCCTGCCCTTGCCGAGCAACGGAGAAAATTGTCCATCTAAGTAAGAGGGTTCTATTGATCACAGGCTATTTCTGTCAGGTAAACAAGCTCATGTGGAAGAAAGCGCATCCAAAGTTTATGCCATACCTGTAAAACCTCACCTGAAAACCAAAAAAAATGAGAGAATGGTAAATAGCTAGGAGGCGACGCATAAAATACATGCCCTACATCATATAACTCTCTTCAGAGCACATTAAATATCCTTCCAATGTGAACAATATAACGGGTTAGACCAGCAACAGAATATATGAAAAAGACAAGCCTCAGTATACCGCTGAAAACAGGGAAAATCAATACCTCCCTTTGACAGAGGAAAATATAAGACATCAGCACATATTCTAGGTTTATTGCCCCTCCAAAGAAAGCAGAGGGATAATCTTTGTTATTCTTCGATATAGAATGGAGGGGCATAAAGGAAAGAGTCTGAAGGAGTACTAAAGCTCTTGGTAAAACATTAAATTGAATAGTTTCAAGTCGGCAAAGAAAAGAAAGAGGCAAAGTGGACCAACTAGTGAGATCTTCTCTTATTGCTTTTTTCAAAGGTTCATAATTCCAAATGTCTAACTGATCCAAGGATTTAGGAATTGCAATCTCCAAATATTTTATAAAATTTATTTTTTAATAGACTGGTAGTAGATTCTGAATTTCTAAAGGGGGAGAATAATTAAAAGCCAACAAGTCAGTTTTAGACTTATTTAAATGAAAGCCCGCTACTTGCTACAATACATTTAGCATTTAAAAAACCTATAAGAGTGAAGACGTAGAATTGGTTAAAGTTAAGAGACTATCATCCATGAACAAAGCTGTATGATAATCACAACCAACCAAAGGAAGACCAGTGATCTGAGTAGATAGACAGATATGTAAGGCTAGGGGCTCCACGTATAATGCAAATAAAAGGGGTGAGAGGGATCAACCTTGTTGAGTGCCCCTACCTAAGTTAAAAATGGAGGACAGTATACCGTTGACCTTTACATAGGCTGCTGGAGCCTTATATAGCGTCTGCAACATTGTAATAAAAGATAATGGATAACCATATACAGTATATGCAAGCCAGACCAAAGAAAGGACCAAGAGATGCGATGAAAGGCCTTCTCTGCATCCAAGCTGGACAAGACCAGGGGGAAAGACTGTTGACAGGCATGTTCTGGTAACAAAAATGTTCACTACACATTATCATGTGCCTGTCTCTTACAGACAAAGCTTGCCTGGTCCCAGTCCAGCAAGGTAGGGAGAAGGCCTTCTAGTTGAGAAGCTAAGACTGACATAAAGAATTTGCAGTCTGAGTTTAAGACAGGAATCGGATGGTAGGACTCTGGATTAGGAGGATCTTTATCTGGTTTGAGTAATTAAGAACCATCCTGTATAGAATGAAAGACTTGCAACTTTAACAGATCAAGCATCTCCCGAAATGTGGCAATATTATAAAAGCTAGATGGGAATCTGTCAGTACCAGGACTCTTGTCTGGCTTCGAATGTTGAATAGATACCTGTAACTCAGCAAGGGAAATTGGGCTAGTTATCACATGTACCTGCTCTGGAGATAGTCTAGGGAGCCCTGCTTGAGATGAAAAAGAATTTACCTGATCATCCAGAGGAGAGGAAGAGTCAGGGGAATGGAAAGAGGAGTAATAAGTGTGGAAAATGAAAAAGATTTGGGCATGATGATGGGTTTCTTGGCCCATATCAGGATTTTTCAATGTAACCACTGTGGTGGCTACCCAATGTGATCAAAGCCAACATGCAAGATATCTAACACCTTTAGGACCCCCAATGAGAAAGCTTTGCCTTAAATAGAAAAGGGCATGCTTCATCTTTTAGTCGAAAAGTCACTGAAGATCAGCTCGAGCTTCAAGTAGTTCTGAGTGAACCATCCAAGCAGCTTGCAGGACTTGTAGATAGATATATATATATAGCTTCTTCATCCACTTATCTCATGCTTTCTGCTTAGCAGAGATGTATACAATTAGTTTACCCTGTAGTACTGATTTTAACATTTCCCAAAGTATGCAGGAGATACCATTCCATCATCATTCTCTTCTAAAAATTGCTTAACTTGGACAATCAATTCATCAGCTAATGAATGGTCTGTCAAGTAACCCAGATGTAGGTGCCAGAAGGAATGTCAGAGGGGTTTATTGAGCACAGGAGACACACGAACACGGGTGTGGTCTGACAAATTAAGTGGACCATGTTCCACCTCATGGACATAACCAAGATGCTCTGCTGTAGTAATGAAATAGTCTAATCTTGCAAATCTCCCATGTCTTGCAGAACAATGAGTGTACTCATGTACCCCTGAATGGATAGAGTGCCATGCATCAACTATTCCAAAATGCTGAAGGGTACATCAAATGTACTTTTTTGTTTTTTTCAGCCCGCCTTAGACTCAGACCCCTGACAATCCTCAGCTACCTCCTCGCACTCTGGGGACTTACCTTTTTCTGTGGTTCCCCAATACCCCCTGGATTGTCCCCAAGGGTGGGGCCACTACACCAGCAGGACTTCAGTGGTGACAAGACCAGGGTGTCAGCAGGAGAGCCCACCATCATTGCCTCCTTGGCTTGCCCTCCAAGGTGGGATGCAGAGCCCTACTGGCTATAGCGGGTGACAGGATAGGTCAGGATCCTGGAAGTGCCATGGAGAGCAAGCAGAGCCAAAGCAAGCAGGCTTCATAGAAGGTGGCCATGTTTTCTGCTAGTTTTAACCCTGGGGGACATGTAATGACATCCTACATCTGTCCTGCCTCCCACAGCTAATGGCACCAACACTAGGGTACCCCAGCCTCTGCCAGAGGTCCACATCATGCTGGATGCTCTATCCCCCCTCCTTCCTGGAGAAGGAGATCAGCCCCTAGGACACCCAAACCATCTTCCTCCAGCTGGCCCTCTGACATTCCCAGGTCCATTCCCTAACTCAGGCCATCAGCATCACAGTCAGGAGCCCTGCCCCTGCACAAGTGGGCTGGCACATGAAACGTACTTATAAGTAGGTGAATAGTGATGAGATTTTGGCTTAGATGTGTCTATATCTGGATTTAAAGCCAGGTTCAGGCCCCCCAATAACAACTGTCCTTTGAAAGAAGGCAATAGAGTAGAAAACAATTTAGAAAAGTATTTTTTGTCTGTTCCTGGGGGAAAATAGGAATTAACTATTGCTATTTCTTCGCCCGCCATATAATACACTGGTCACTATCACATAGAGTGTACTTCCAATGGGAGTTGTTAAGAGCATAAAGTCAACACCCCATGGCAGAGGCCCAAAGAATGGGAAGCAAAAAAATTCTTAACAAACGCAGCTTTAAAATTTTCAAGTGCTCATCTGGGGATAAATGCATTTCCTGCAGTAAAATCAAGTAAGCCTGCTGCTGGCAAAAATAGTGAAGGAGGCAGTAACGTTTCACTGGATTATATATTCCATTAACATCAGAAATATCCTTAGATGCAGAAGACATTTTGTATTAGTAGAACCGTATAAAAAACATAATAAGCTAAATTACTCATGCCCGGGGTTTTAAAATTCCTCGAGGCAAAATACAAAAAAAAAGACAGCCTCCCAACAAAATAGAAGGCAGAAAGCTAAAACCTTTTCCAGCATTGAAAATATGGAGTATCCCTTATCATCATACTGAAAAGTACAGGAGGCAATGCCTTGCTCTAATTTGAAAACATCCTCCAACATTAAAAATTAAATTATAGTGAAATAGAAACAGAAGAACAGCATATATAATGCTAGGCAACAATACCGGACTAGCTTATTAAAAATAAATTGGCATGTATGAAGCACTTCTGGTTTCTCAATACACTACTTGTAGAAAAGTAAGGTAGGCAACTAATTTCAACACTAAACCAATAACACTTACTGTTAACTGGGCAGTAATAATGTAATATCAACCACTGAATAAACAGGAAGAAACAATTAACAAGGAGAGGGCTTCCAAAGTAGGGAGCCAAAAAAAGGCTCCAAGGCAGTGCTAAAAAAGAGAAAAGGGGGCAATTGATAGAAAACCCACCCCAAGTTCCAAAGGAACCAAAACAACATGGTAGGCATTATTAGCCACAGAGATGATAGGGGCTCTTCACATGCTGCTTAATTAAATAGATAATGAGTAGAATGGATGGGACAGGACTTAACAAAGGTATATTAGTATTATGATAACCTACCCCTTAATCTGTTACAGAGCTACAGTTAGAAAGCCAAAACAGAAAAAAATGGTTCATCACATTATTAATCCTACTGCAGTATAAATAATAAAGATGTCCCCAACTGGTTTCCTAACAAAACAAGGTTTATACCATATCCAGTAAGACCCTGCAGGAAACCGAGAGGCCCTAAGATATTGAAAAAGCTGGTATGTGCTCTTATAAAACCAAAATTATAGTACTAATATCATAATTTATAAACAGCAAACACGCAAGATCTGATACAAAAGATGATTATAGTTATTGCAGCTGGGATAGAACTGTATCACTTAAAAACATGGCTAGAAACAAAATCTGCACTTGCAGGTAAAATTATTGAAATATATAAAACTGCATGGAGAAAAGAGAGAAAAAAGGGAGAGAGATCAATACATTCTGAGCGTACATTAATTAGTAACCATCTAATGAAAGAATAAAAACTGAAAAACAGCCAGTCCCCAGACTGCAGTATATTTTTTATTTTTCATTTATTTTTATTAAAAATTTCGGAATTACAATCCTTTGAGTCAATGACTCCTTTGCAAAGGCTCCACGTTAGTACATACATACATACGTAGCTTACAGACAATTAGTACATTCCATACGAGGCAGCCATTACATTAGGACATCATTAAAGACAGATTGTACATTGCTTACTATGCAAATATTGCATAATGTCAAATTAATCCTGTTACTCTATACAAGTTTTTTACATTGCTTTCTTAGTTCTCTAGGGTTGTTTATGGACCCTGGGTATTTGCAGTGGAGAGGGACAGTGTCCCTAGTTGGAGGCTAAGTCCAGTATGGAATTATGGGATGTTTGGTGACATTAGGTTAGTTGTTGGCCTTGGTTAAAGGGAAACGCTAGCTTACCATCCCCTACTGTGTTTGTGAGGAATGGTTGTTACAGCCACAGGTCTCCAAATCAATGAGAAATCTCTTGATTCCATTTTTGAATAGGCCAAGGCTAGTGGCCTGGGAGATGGTAGTGGGAAGTTTATTTAGCCAGAGTGGCGCATGATACCGAAAGGATCGTTGTCCTATGGAAGTCCTGCAGTGGGGGACTAGGAGAGGGGTGTTGGTCTGGTGCCTAGGGGTGCTCCTGTCTGGGGTAGGCTGGATGAGGGGGTGGAGTCCCTTAGGAGAAAGATTTATTTGGATCTTTTTTGCTAGGAGGCAAGTGTTGTACATTAGTCTGCCTTCAAAGGTCAGCCAGTCAGCTTGTTTATAGAGCTCACATGTAGGAGTTAGTCTATCGCTGCCTGTAACCAGTCTACAGGCTTCATTTAGAGCCATTTTGATGCTGTTTAGGGCTGTGTTGTCAGCCATGCCATATATTATTATGCCATAATCTATTACGGAGAGGACTGAGCTGGTGACCGCCAGTCTTAGTGCCTGAGGTAGGAGGCAGTGTTTGTGTCTATATCGTATCCCAAGCCGGATGTTTGCAGAGGTGGAAAGGTGCTTAATGTGTATGTGGTAATTTAGTAATGTATCCAAAGGGATGCCCAGATATTTGAAGTTCGGGACTTGTTCTATGTATGTATGTGCCCTGGGAAGTTGAGATTGATAGTGGAGCATTACTGTTAGGGTTTTGACGGTGTAAAGATCATAGTTTTATTCTTGTCATAGTTAAGTATTAATCTATGATCAGAGAACCAGGTTTCTAGTTCTTTAAAATTGCCTTGCAGAAAATTTTGTAGGGAGTTGGAATTGGGGTGTTTCCGGTATACTACTGCATCGTCTGCATACAGCAATAGAGCAATAGTTTACCACTGCAGGCCAGTGGGAGGGAGTTTAGATAGAGAGTGAAAAGAAGAGGGCCTAATATCGACCCTTGTGGGACTCCTGCATGAATGGGTTGTATAGTTGAGAGGGTGATGTTGATTTTGACTTGTTACATCCGGTCAGTGAGGTAATTTTTGAACCAGGAGATGGTTTCTTGGGCAAGACTGAGGGAAGGGAGAGAGTGTATAAGGAGTGAGTGGCTGATGGTATCAAAAGCTTTGGTCAAATCCACAAAGATCGCACCTGCTACTGACCCCTCCTCCAGCGCTGCATGAATGTATGAGGTGAGTTGGAGCAGGGCAGTGGTAGTGCTGTGTCCCGTCCTGAAACCGTGCTGTTCTTGACATAGCAGGTTGTGTTTGTTCAGGTATTCGGTGAGCTGGTCAGCTACAGTTTTTTCGAGTGCTTTAGAGAGGGGGGAAGAATTGTTATGGGCCTATAGTTGCCAGGGTCTGTTTGATCACCCTTTTTTTAGGATAGGTGTGATAAGTCCTCTTTTCCAGAGAGATGGGAATTGTCCTAGGCGCAGGGAGCAGTTTAGGATATTGGTGAGGTGAGGCAGGCTCACGTCAAGAGTGAGTCTAAGTATTTTAAGGTCAAGGGAGTCACTACTGAAACAAGAGTTTCAGAGGGCTATGGACAGATAGTGTTTGGCCTCGTTGCAGGAGATGGATCTTAGCTGGAATGGAGGGAGAGTACTAGTGGTGAAGGTGATTGGATGGTCATTATGGATGGGGTCAAAGAAGTTTTGGGGTAGGATGTGTCTAAGATCAGAGAAGGAGTTGTTTAGGACATTAGCTATGGTGGCTGGGTCCTGTGTCTTGATAAAGATTTTGCGAGGGGGTAGGGGAAACTGGATTCCTGCAGAGTTCCTTTATATTGCTCCAGAATTTATTCCCAGATCCCCATGAGGAGGTGAGAGCTTGGTTATAGTAGGTTGACTTTGCTACCCGATTGGCCCAGGTGCACTTGTTTCTTGCCTCTCTGTAGAGTTGCCTGTCATGGGGAAATTGGGAGTTTAGTGCCCTATGCCAGAGGTTATCTCTGTTGTGCATCTGTTCTAGGATGGCCTGCGAGATCCAAGGAGTATCTTCATTTTTAGTAACCTGTTTTTTGAGGGGGGCAAATATGTCACAGGAAGTGTTAAAAATTTTGATAAAGAGGTGAGGGCAGCGTCAACGGACTTGGCCGTGTGAATAGGTGACCAGTCGCAGGAGGACAGATAGTGTTTAAGGCACAAGAGGGAGCCTTTTTTGAGGTGCCTCTGGATGGAGATTCTAGGTTGGTTAGTAGAGATTTTATTTGACCAGCAGCAGGAGACGGGTGAATGGACCTGTTCCTTCATGCCCACAAAATGAAATTCTGCACACCATATCCTGCTTGGCTCAGAGTCCTCTGTGCAGGTGAGTGGACCTGTTCTTTTCAACCTATTCAGGGGGACCCACACAGATTCGATTCTTGCTAGTAAACAGATAAGGGAGATGAAAAGGGTAGCAGACAGGGTAGTAATTGAATGATATCAAAAGGAACAAGTTCTAATATATAAAACCCTGCACAGCCCCACCCTAAATTAGTTACATGCTTTACCTAACATAATAAAATGCTGGACAAGATTCAGCAGCCCAACAGTGAGTATTTCTTGCAGCTTTTGAATAATCATAGTTGTTGTTCCATAAATATGTGGGGGAAGAAACTCCCTCCTGTGTCCACTTCAGGGTTTACTACTGAAAAAAGAAATTAAAAAAAAGAACAAATGAAAAGAAAAGAGCAATAGCAGAAGCCATACGACATAAAGAAGACATATAAAATTATAACGGAGACGTCAAATGAGACACTGACCGAAACCAACAAACCAGAGACTAGCCAATGCTTCTATTACAACTACTGCAAATCAAAACAGCTTAAGAAAATGATTTGAAAGTAACAGAAACAGAAATAAGTACACTTTACTAGCAACCGGGAACTTAATAAAATAAAACCATAGCAGCATCCCAAAAGAAAAGAGATTAGAGCATGAACTACTGCTCAATAGTTAGACCTATAAAGTCAGCCAGAAAGGAGCACTCCAGGAATAATGAAGTAGATAACAGTCTTACGACTATTAATCTGATTTGGACCAAACAGTTCAGGAACTAATCTTGTAAAAAAACAAGTTCACAGTTTACAGTTTAATTAGGCAGATTCCTTGTACTGATATTCTTAAAGCAAAGCCTTAATTTCTTGCAGCGTGGTTTCAGTTCAGCATTTCTTACTCGAGGTCAAAGCTCAAGTCCAAGTGTCTTTTTGTGGAGCTCTCTTATCCCAGGCATCGGAGGACTCCATGGGCTCATCTGGTGCTTGCAGATTTTGGTTACCCAATTCTTGAGTAGCCGCTTCCATGTCCTCAAACAGCTTAGTGCCATCAGCAAAGAGGACTCTGAGTCAAGCAGGATATGGTGTGTGGAATTTCATTTTGTGGGCATGAAGGATCAGAAGGACAAGGGCATAGGCCCGTCTTTTAGCTTGTAGAGCTGGAGAGTAGGCATTGTCCACATATAGTCGAGTATTTTTATACATTATAGGTCCACTGCACCAGACTCTTTACAAGGTTTCCTGTTTAACAGCATAGTTATAAAATCTGATAATGATAGAGTGGGGGCATTGCACAGATGAAGCTGGTTTCTGACCCACTGCCCTATGTGCTCTCTCACTCAGCAAGGGGGAAAGATTTGAAACATCCAAGATAGAAGACAAAAGTGACTGCAGATAAGGAATAATTTCTTCTGTCCCCTTATCACTCTCTGGAATTCCATAGAGGCACAGATTATTTTGCCACAATCGATTTTCCAAATCTTCACACCTCTCCCATAGGTGTTGGAAATCCTGGAGTACACGCACCAATGCTCCTTCCATTCTGTCCATGCAGGAGTCAGTATCAGAGACTTGTTTGGTTAGCTCATCCACTTAAGTTTCTAAAGAGTGAATAGAGGATTTTAACTTGGTGTGCACTGATCTTGTCTCTAGACAGAATTCCTTTAGCTCTTGCAATATCACTGCTATGGTAGGATCGGGCAATGAGTGTGTCTGGATTCCACCTTCCACCATGGATAAGGGTTGAGACCTCACCTGTTCCACAGTTTCAAAGTCCCAAGGAGAAACAATGACAAAGGTAAGGTTTTTAGATTTTCTAGTCCTGCCCATATGAAGAGAAAAAGTCTCAATATCCTAAAAGTTGCAAACTGACACTGACGCACAGTTTAATGATGCTTACACTGTGGCACTGGATGGAGCTGCTCCATTAACCTGCCATGCTGCTTGAGAGCAGAACCAGAAGTCCTTGAAATTAAAAAATAAAAAACTGATAAGGATGAATTTAAATAAAATCTGAGGGGCTGACCACTAGCACCGTTATCCTTAAAAAGACAACTGTGACTGCCACAATGATTTGTTCTTTTTTTTTAGGTAAAGGGAATCAGATGATACTGGACTGGACCACTGTATCACACCTCAGAGGAAGACCTGGAGGGTCACTGATGTGCTACATGGTATGCTGACTGTTACATGTATTACAATTATTGCACTTCAAATGCACTTTGCTTGGATAGTCATTTTATGTTCACCTTTTGCTCAGCACTTTAAACACCATTATGATTATATAAGGCAGCCAAGAGCCATATATGATATATGTGACATATAGATTCTCTAAGCCATGGAACATAACCAATGTCCGCTTGAAATGAGACATATTTATTTATATATGGAGTTAATGGGGAAGGTGGGGCAGCTGCTGGGGAGGGTGGAGCAGCTGCAAGTTGAGGGGCTAGCTGCACAATCGAGCAGACTCGATAAACCATAAGGACTGCTTCTGCTGGCATTTCCATATGTTCGTATGTTCATAATGTCTATGCAGCAGAATAAATTATTGAAATAATGCCTTCATAAGTTATGCTGTTGCACTTGATGTTTCATTTTGAATGCACATGCCGAGACAGTGAGCCTGGTAATTAAGCAGTTTGGAGTGTGGTAACAATGTTTGTTTGGGACCACTGTATCATCACAGCAATACCAGGAATCAAAAGTAAGAATATAGCTAGGTTTAGCCAATCTGGGGAGAGGAGGGGAAGGGCTGCAACTTAAATTATGCTAGGATTTATAAAACCAATATTGACCAGAGTTGTCTAGGGATATAGTGGGAAACTTTTGTCCCCTTGTGATGAAATATTGCCTTTCAATTGTCCAATTGCCCTCAAACTTCAGCTTCTTGTAATACAGCAATTGTCAGACTATGGTTCATCCCTTGGGGTTAATTGTTTCTCACTATATCCCTCAGCTCTGTATTATCTGACTGTCTGTCTGTCTGTCTGCCTGCCTGCCTGTCTGTCTGTATCTATGTATCTATCTATCTATCTATCTATCTATCTATCTATCTATCTATCTATCTATCTATCTATCTATCTATCTATCTATCCAGGGTGATGAATTTCACACTCCATAAGGATAAAAACTGTAACGTTTGTAGCAAATAGGCTGAACAACACAAGATGCACAGTGACAACAACAAAACCAGGGGTTCACGCGCACACACACACACAAACACACACACACATCTAGCATAAGCAGAATTACTCTGGCACCCAGCTCTAACATAACAGATAACCATTACTCATGGTAAAGGACCAGCTTATCATAAATCATTGCTTAAATAAATCATACTAGCTGAAATTTGCATATACAACACTGCCTACTTCTTAAATGCAAATTTTACTGGACTCCACCACTTTAGAAGGACTGAGATCTGAAAATCTTATCCTTTCAAGACTTGAGGAAAGAGTACTCATGACAGTTTTATGATAGGGAAAATGAGTTCAAAAATGTGTATAAGGTAACAAACCACGCAAGGGACAATTTTAAGGAACTGGCACTAGATACAGTTTTATATCCCTAAGGTTTCTTGGGGCTATCATCATTTTAGAATTCCATTGCATTGATCATTTCTGAAATATTTTCTTTCCAAAGAGAATCCTAAAATGTTATTAGTATTCATAGCTGAAATCCATTTTCAAAATCCCAAACAAAATAAATAACTATAGACTGAAACAAACACTGCTAGTATTTGTTTTCTTTCTCACTGCCAACCTCAGACAGTACAATAAGAGGATCTAGTTTGTTTCAGAGAATATCAAGATTCACTAAGCCGGTGGTGCAATATACCTATTGTGACAGCAAGGGCATGATTGTTTGTACAGTCACCCAGGCAGTGATATAATTCAGAAAGGCTGGTAGTGGTGAGGCAGACAGCTGTAACAGTAAATAGATGTACAGTAATGTGTGACTGGGTAAGGTGTATAGCTTCTACTGTAGCATTCAAGTAGTTGTGCAGCTTATCTAAAACACAGACAGCTGCATCACATAAGCACAATAATGTGTACATGCCTCCAGTAGTAAGAGATACCGTATACACATGTCACATTTTCTCATTTTTTTCTGCTTTCATTTTTCCATTTGTGTGAAATGCAATTGAACTACATATCACTTAGGCATGTTATATAACCCACTGATTGCCTTAAACATATGGTAGTTATTTTTAATTCTTTTTCTAATGTATGAATATAAAGTCATGATTTGACAGAGATGAGCAGGCACAATCAATGTCTTTGGTACTACATGGACATCAAAATGGCTTTTTAATTAAAATTACACTTATGAGGATACTTACTGGGAGGAGGAAAGAACAGCTGTACCCTATGTACTTTCTATGAGATGTTGACAGTTTAATAACCATTAGCTGCAAAAATGTGTAATACTGTGATAGATCTGTGAAGCCATATCATTGCACCATACTTCGTTAAAATGAATGGAGCTGTTACGGTACATGGAATTGTACGGCTTTTGCAGATATTTTTACAGTCACCATAGTGTGCCGTATAGTGTATGAGAGATTATTTGGGGCATGGAAAAGTATGTCTTAGTACTGCTTGTTTATTTCAGAAACCAGGTCTTACTGGGGTAAGCAAAGAAAACGGTTTAATATTTTTGATTAGCATTCAGGTTTGATCAGATTTTCTGAGAGGGTTGCACTATGTTCTGAGCAAGTGAATGAATTTAACTAGCCTGAACTGACAAGTTAATATTGAGTGAAAAATGAGAACCATTTTAAATTATCATAATTGTTACCTCCTACTGTAGCATCATTAGCTAAGCATCTGCCATTATTTATCCTTAATCTTGTAACAAGCCATTCCCACCTCTCCAGGCCTACTATATATAGTAAGCCCTGCTGTTTGTTCTAAGCATGTCATACACAGGTACCTCAAGCCCAATGGCAGCTGCAGAATTCCCCCAGCTTAAAGCAGTAGAGCATTTGCTGCACTCTGACTTAATAACAAAGCAAAACTAATGAAAGTGTTGGCATTTCTCTTGTTTTAGAGCCTAATATAATGCCTGTTTTATGTTTTCTTTTATTGGTTGTTTTTTAAGTCACCCATACATGAAATACAGTACCATATTTGAGAACTAAAGCTGCTGATTAAAGGCATGGGGTCATAATGTCACAAAACATTATGCCGCTGCAATATATCGCGCTGCCAATACAACACAATATATTGCCAGCAGCATAAGTCTTTGTTTTGTGGTGTGCTCCACCCCCCCGCAACTCCCGTTATGGGGGGCTGCTCCCCTGAACCCCACAACTAAAATAACTCCAGGGAGGTAACAGTGAAATACGCACAAAGTGCACAAAATAAAAAAAAAACTAGTCTGGGACCAGGAATCGAAATCCGGTCCAAAACACACTGACTGCCTCCCTTGCTGCCAGTGGCTCATCCTGTTGAGCCATGGCAGCTGCTGGCCAGTCCCCTGTCCTAGCAGACCTCTTATCCTCTGCCTGGGAAGAGTGAGAGGGTGCACTACCGCATATACACCCTTTTGTGGTTTTGCACCCTCTCGCTCTTCCCTATTGCGCTGTTCCTGTTTTGCTGTTATGTCGTGCAAGATTAAGCATGACATATTGACCCAGTAGGCTGATGAAATGGTTTCATTTGTCATTGGGGTATTAATAAAATCACTGACTTCTGATAGAGATTGCTGAGACAGTTCACACTTACAGTACATTCTCCCTTTATGGTGACAGTGTATTAGAACAAAATAACACATACAGAATACTGAAAGGAGTCAAGGGTTTGCAGATATACATAGGTTCATCAACTTTTGCCAAGGGATCATGCTTGTCAGAGGAACAACAATTGATATATAACAATATTATTAAAAGAAGCCACAAGGCACAATATGTACTACCCATTTTTCAGTCTGTTTTACCTTATAAATTCCATTGAACTTCTGGAGTGCCACAAAGTCCTTTGTCAAGCCAAGCATATATACTGTACATTTTAGAAAGAGGGTTGACCACCTGATAGGACTGTTTACTGTGATTTTTATATCCTCTTTGAAAGGCTTTGCCTTGCAATTGTGTTATTTACTATATGGGCTGGATATTCAAACTGTGCCATTCTGAGGCACAAGCCCTTGCGCTGCGCAAAATAGTTGCGCAGGGGTGTGGCCGGGGCGATATTCAAAGGAGTTGCGCTATTGAGCAACTCCTTTGAATATCACCCCCAGCCACAGCAATCTCAAGGGCCACCGCAAGTTGCCGAGTGGGAGCATTCAATCTCTGCAGTGGCGCAAGTACCATTGGCGCCCAAGTGCAAAATCACGATATTCAAAAGGTGACATGCAAATGGGCCATAATTCATGCAAGGCGCAGGGGGGGCCATTTGCATCTGATTATGGCCCCATTTGCATGCCATTAGCATGTAGGTGCGCCGATCCCTGAGGACTTGCACCTGGTGCCCTGCCAGGCAGCAGCTGTCGGGGACCGACTCACCCTGCAGCCCGATCGCCGGCAGCAATGTGGCTCCCCCACCTCCTCCCGTACACATCCCTGGTGGTCCAGTGGACCAAAATGCCCGATCGCAGGCAGAAAGTAAACGGAACCCCCCAAACATCTCCCTTGTGCCCATCGCGGGCAGAAAGTAAATGGAACCCCCAGACATCTCCTTGTGCTGATCGTGGGCAGAAAGTAAATTGAAACCCCCACGAACATCTCCCTGGTGGTCAGTGGAGCGAAATGCCTGATCGTGGGCAGTAAAAATTGAACTCCCCAAACATCTCCCTGGTGGCTAGTGTCCCCCCACCCACCCGAGCTCCACCACGCTCCCCGGCAGCTGGCAGGCGGTCATTCACAAATCTGGACTGTCATGTATGGTATGGGCTGCACGCCCATTGGCTCTTGCTCTGCACCAATGGACATGCAGCCCTACCGGGCAGTCAGTCGGCAGGCGGCGGGGCAGCAGGCGGGTGGGATGCTGCCGCCCGCCGGCTGCGGGGGGAGCGGGGTGGTGGGGCTTCATGGAGTGGGTGGGGTGGGGGACACTAGCCCACCAGGGAGATGTTTTGGGGTTTCAATTTACTTACTGCCCGCGATCGGGCATTTCGTCCACTGACCACCAGGGAGATGTTTGGGGTGGAGGTTCAATTTACTTACTGCCCGCGATCGGGCACAAGGAAGATGTCCGGGGATTCTGTTTACTTTCTGCCCGCGATCGGGCACAGGGAGATGTTAGGGGGTTCCGTTTACTTTCTGCCTGCGATCGGGCACAAAGGGAGATGTTGGGGGTTCCGTTTACTTTCTGCCCGCGATCAGGCACAAGGGTGATGTTCGGGGGTTCCGTTTACTTTCTGCCCGCGATTGGGCATTTCAGTCCACTGGACCACCAGGGATGTGAACGGGAGGGGGGGGAGTTATTAAACATACCGCCCACGATCGGGCATTTCGGTCCTCTGGACCACCAGGGATGTGAACGGGAGGAGGGGAGGAGCCACATTGATGCCTGCGATCGGGCTGGTGGGGGGAGTACACTATGCCCGCAATCGGGCTGTGGGGGGCACAGGGACTGAGTTGGGGGCCAGCCACAGGTGGCAGCTGCTGTGTTGCGCCCTGCAATACAGCAGCTCACCTGTGGGTGGCCCTCGACTCCGCCTTTTTTTTGGCTCAAAGTCCTGCAGGCGCGGGTTGAGTTCTTGCGCCTGCACAACTCTGCACAGCCCGGCTGAATATCGGGCTGTGCAGTTTATGCATGGTTCCTCCCCCTCCAGTTGAGTATGCATTCATTTGCATTGCGCTGTTGCTCAGTCTGTTTTCAGTGGTGCAACTGCCTCCTGCTGAATATCGCAGAATGGCACAATTTAGGACTTGAGCATGCATAACCCTGTTGTGCATGGCGCAACACACTTTGAATATCTGGCCCTATATATATATATATATATATATATATATATATATATATATATATATATATATATATATGTCTACTATACCTAGAAATTAAATAATAGAAAGGGAAACAGTGTTAAAATAATTACTGTAATACATAACATTTGTCACCTTATGGAAGCCTAATGCCCAGATGAGCATACAGTGCTTGCCACTGCCACCTTCAATGCTATTGTAAGTTATGGCACGCTACAGCCTGATACATTTGTTCAAAGCTACATTCTGATGAATGTGCATTTCTGGTATCAAGATTTGTCATGGCATGCCTTCGTGCACTATTGTTGAAAGTGGCTGTGTCTACCACTTAAGCAATAAGACACTCCAGGGTGTGCATCGTCACTGAATAACACACTCTAGGTGAGTCAAGCATTGAGCCACAGGTTGAGGCTTCCCACCACCCCTAGGTGTGACGTTATTCAGGGACGACGCATATCCTGGAGTGCCTTATTGTGATTATAATATGGCTATAAAATATCTGACAAGACTTTAATGATTACTCAATAGACATAAGAAACAAATCAGAAGTTATTAACTTTATTATAATTAATTTAGACATAAAACAGAGATAAAATAGTCCCTTCAAGAGCTTTACTACATCCCTTCAAATTGCTTACATTGACTTTTTCATCACCCTTTTTTTTACTTTGAGCTTAGCAATATTTTTTATACTCCTGCTTTTATCTCATTTTTCACTTTGCAGAATTGAACACATTAATATTGACAGTTCCACTTAGTGTCCCTATAGAGATCAATCGTGTTGCAGCAGAGGCACCCATATGGTTATTTTCTGTGTGTCCTTGTTTTTTTTTTTGTTTCTCTTAACTGGAGTAAAGACTATCCTAACAAACAGAAAAAAAACAATTAAGCAATAAGGTAAGACAGGGTATGTGTTGTGGTTGGATAGTGGCACACCTTGGTGAGGCATGAGACATTGCTGAGTGCCTTCACTTCAACCACCTGAGAAGTGCCCTTTACCCCCATTATGATGTACACCCTGGAGTGTCTTACTGTGATTATAAAATGGGTCCAAGATGTTTTTGTGGGCAGGGGGGTGAAGAAATTAACCAAATCAAGAAACATTTTTATGATTTTGTTTTTTAAAATAGCCCCAGCACATCCCTGCACTGACATGCCATCTTGGGTTTAAATATTATGTACAGCAAAATTCATGTATTTTTAATTAGCTCTCATATCCTCTAGTTTCCCCCAGCCTATCCCCTTTTACCCATTCCCTCACCTTTCTTTCTTCTTCTTTATAATATTCCCTCCCTTTCCTCTGTCTTGCCAGCATTCAAGAGATGGAGTGTTTACTACCAATAGAATGCAAGAATTCAAACCTCTGCTCAGTTCTGCTGGCAGAATGTTTTTTCCCACTAGCACACAACAGAAGTCCTCAGATGGAACCAGGGCTTTTGTTTTATCTGTAACAGCTTAAACAACACAAATGTCCCTAGTAAGCAAGTGAGGATAGGAGGAGGATTTTTCATGATTAGCAAAGAAACAACATAAATTACAATTTTAAGTACTGTAGTACTTCATTTTTTAAGTTATGTATGTCTGTAGCAAGAGTATTATGAGGGCAAATAACATTTAATTCTTATGTTTATAAATTTAAGACAGTTTTATCTTTAGGGCCTAGTTGAAGGTTTTTAGTGAGTAAAGGTGACAGCCCATTTGTGATGGCAGTCAGGAATGGCTGGTACTGTTGATTTTTTTGTGACAAGGCTACAGTACCTTCTTCCAGTGCTGTCATCATGGAATATTAGCACTGGGTTCTGAGCTCCTCGGCCAATCATATTACTTGATTTTTTATAACCATATTATAATAGAACTTATTGATTGGGGGAATACTGTGGCAAACACATTTACAGCATTTGCAAACTGCTGAGTTTTCTAAACATGATTCATAATTCTCACTGCTTGGCATTCATTTTTTTGAAGGATATACAGTATAGTCAGCAAGACTCTCCAGAGTCTTGGTTAATCATTGGTGGGGTCTTCCATGGGGGTGCTATTCCAAATGCTCACCCCTATACCCCAGCCTGTAGCCTCCTGTCTTAAGCAGAAGGTACAGCTCCAAGCTAGTGCCTCATGATGATACACTCTTAAATGGTAAAGAACTACTGTATGTCTTGCCACATGTTGCCAACACAATCTGTTGTAGCTTTCTTCCCAAATATATCTGATGTTGATTGTTCATGGATGGGCATTATGGTTGGCAACCCCAAGGAAGACACCCACCACTGATTCATCAAGACTCTGGAAACTAAAAACCCTAATGTTGTTTCCTTTTGGTGCTTGGGGGGATTAGGGTTGGAAACCTTAGTGCCCCATTATCCTACTTTTGCAGCTTTAACTTGAACCCTAATTTGGTGCATTAATGCCGTTTTTGCAAAGAATGTCCTTTCTTTTTGAGATACTGTAATGGTATCCTAAATTAGGTCCTAATTATGCAGATGCATCTGGGCCAAGGGAAGACTTCATCTGCCTATGGAAGTGCAGAGCTCTTGCGTGCTCTGCAGTTCCATGGAGCAACAAATGTCAAGAATTCATGGGGCTGTCTGGTGGGCTACAGAAGTAAAGGACCCTCTGGTCCCTGTGCTTCCATGTGGCCACAGACACACAGGGCAAAGCGTCAATCTGGTAGGCATGCACAGGGCCTCTGCCACCTATTGGGACAGAGGTGCAGGGTCCTATGCCAACAGAAGAACTGTCTTCACTATATAGTATCTGGACCCATTCTGGCAACCCTGCAGCTTTCATTCCCAGGCTGGGAGGGGGGGTGTAACATAACAGTGTCATCTCAGTACCCTCAACCCATGTAGCTGGGTCACTGAGCTCACCCCTGAGCTCAGGTCACAAAGCATACCCACTGGGGTGAAGACTGATACTATACTCAATGTTTCTTAATAATTTTTAATTTTTATTTTGACTCCACATTTTCAAGATTGTCATTTATGACTTCCCTTATAAACATGACATGTGACATTTATAGTATATTTTCTGAATCATCATTTTGCACCACAAGTGCAAAAACAGATCTCACCCAGGATTTTAAAAAAAATGACACCTGTCACATGTATGAGGTGGCGTGGAAAAATGACTATGTTAAATTTGGAGTTAAATATTGAAAATGAGTGACGCTATGAGTGAACGTTGAAATATTGCAGCATTCACCCATAACCTTGCCATTTTACCATATTTGTACATCACATTTTCGGCATAGCCTCCAATTATCCCACCTCATGAACCTGCTAGGTGAAAAATTTCAAATCCCCACCAAAACATTATTCTGCACCACAGGTGCAAAACCACATTTTGGCCAGGATTTGAAAAATAACAGCTGTCATGTTCATGAGGAGGTGTGGAAAAATGGCTATGTTGAAAATCTGGGTTAAACATTTTGAAAATTACCAAGCATGTGGGTGAGCATATAAAACTTTCTACAGTATGTGTACACATTACTTTGTCATTTTTACATATGTTAACCCCAAATGTTTTACATAGCCTTCTTTTGACCCCACCTCATGGACAAGGGTGGTGAAAATTTTCAAATCCCACCTCAAAAAATTAAAATTTAATACTAATAAATGCAGGGTTATGCATTTTGGTGCAAAGAATATTGGACCAAAATAATTCCTTGATGGGACAGAACTACAGACAATGGACATTGAAAATGACCTGGGTATGAAGATCTCGAATACTCTAAAATCTGACCATCATTGCAATGATATACAGTAGTTGGCAAAGTTAGTTGGATCCTTGGATGTATATCAAGAAATATAAGAAGCAAGGAAAGAGATGTACTGATGCCCCTTTACTGTGATTTGGTGAGGCCATACATGGAGGATTGTGCCCAGTTCTGGGCACCCAATGGGAGGGGACTTACTGTATTAGCAAATTAGAGAAGGTGCAGAGAAGGGCAATGAAAATGGTTTCCAATGTCAGGCTTTTGATCTATCATGTCAGACTGCGCGATCTGAGCAAGTACTCCCTGCAGTATAGAAGACTATGGGGGGGGGACATGTGCTTAGTCTACAAGGCACATGAAGATAGAGATCTGTGGGAATTTCTGAGATTGGTGGAAAAGACTTACAAGAAGAATACAAGAGGTCATTATGACCTACTTAAAAACTCGCGCCGCTCCACCGCGCAAGTGGAGCGCGAGCATGAGTGGCACAAGCGCCACTCAACATCAGAAATGTATATTTTATTTGTTTAATGCCAACTCATTTTGTGGGTTTGTTTAAATGACCTGGGGTTATATAATATTAACTAGATAGTAATTGGTAAAGTTGATATACAATCATTTACTAGTGTGTGGTCATTTTGTGTAGATTTGGGTTTTAAACTAACAACTAAACATAATAGTATTTGAAGTTTTAAATTAATGGTTTAGATTAGGAGAAAAATATATTTGTGTATTTTTGGGGTCTGTGCAGGAATTTAAATAAACATGTGTACACATATTGTAGTTAGGTTGTTTAGCCTGCTGTTTTTTATAAATTATTATGTACACAACAACAGCCTATGAAAAAGGGAAATTGGTAAGGGACACTAATAGTGTCTCGAGAAATTATGGTAAGGATGTAAATTGGTCAATTTCCTCTCAAGTTATGTCATTGGGGACACATGAAATGTTGTTTAAAGTAAGTAGTATTTGCATAGAGTCTAATCAGGTACAGGTTTATGTTTCTTTGGTTAATATTTATAATAGAATGATTAAAAGATCAGTAAGTAGAAATTTCAAACAGAAGAAAAAAATGGGTTAAACTTATTTTTGTTACTACATTATTGATTCTTAGTGGAAACATACATCTGAATCCAGGTCCATCACAAAAGGAAGCAGTTTTTATGGATACTATAAAGGGGAATGATTTTTCAATTGTACATTTTAATATGCGTAGTTTGAGTAATAAAATAGAGGTTTTTAGAGAATGGGTGTTAGAGCATCAAGTAGATTTAATTATTTTAACTGAAACATGGTTAAGCATAAAGACTCCATCTTCCCTTTTTCAAATTGATGGCTACTTGCTGTTTAGACAGGATCACAACAAAAAAGGGGGGAGGTTGCGATGTATGCTAAGCGGCAATTAGACATCAAAGTTCTACAAAATGACATGGACTTTCAGGGGATGGAAGTATCAACAGTGGAATTAGGATTCCCCTTTTCTTTACCCATGATGATATTGGGTGTGTACAAACCCCTAGAGTTTATTCATCAAAATTTGGGGTTCTGTATGATTATTTGTATAAATTTCGAACTACACATGAAATATTGCTGATTGGCGATTTCAATGTAAATTGGGAACAAATTACAGGTGATCACGAACTCGTTGATTTATCAAATAGACTCAGATTAATTCAGTTAATTGATGGGGAAACTAGAATTAATAATAAAGATGGTGAATGTTCTTTTACTTTGGAGTTAATTTTTACCACAAGAGTGGAGAAATACAAAATGAGTGGTGTTTTGTTAGACACTTTTAGTGATCATCAGGGGGTGGTATGTGTGAGAGCGAAAGAGAAAAGTGTTAAAACTGGATATTGGGTTTCTAAAAGGACATTTAGACAATTTGATTATACTGCCTTTATGCTGGATTTGGAAAAAGTAAATTGGGAGAGAATAGCTTTAATTCCCACTATAAATGAGGCATGGCAATATTTTCGGGAAGAGTTTGAAAATATTTGTAATCAGCATGCACCTGTGAGAAAAGTTTATCGTGGATTAAAAAATGCAATTTGGTACAATCGGAATTTGCATAATTTACGTAAAAAGAGAAATATTCAGTGGCAAAAGGCTAAGAAATCAAAGAAACACAAGGATTGGGATGGCTATAGAGCCTTAAGAAATAAATATCTTAGGGATACTAGGAAGGCAAAAGCAGATTATTATAAATATGTATTAAAGGATACCCAATTTTCACATCCAGGTAAATTTTGGAAATTAATTCATAAATTACAAAATCCAGGAAAAAATGATTACCCACAAACCTTTAATATTAAAGGTAGAGAGATGGAACAATGCCCAGAGGTGGCTGATTGTTTTAATGACCTTTTTGTTAATTTTGAGGGCTGTAAAGGAGGGTACAGATGTTGTCACTTTTGATAGTCAAAAGTTCATTAATATTAGAGGGAGAATGGATCTATCATTTGACTTTGGTCATATAAATGTGAATGAGGTCTTATTAGAATTGTTGCATATTAATGAAAGAAAGGCAACTGGATTAGATGAGATTAGTAGTAAATTGTTAAAATTTGCAGCCCCAGTTGTTGCCTATCTCTTGACACAAATCTTTGAGCTGTCCGTGTATTCAGTGGAAGTACCAGAAGAATGGAAATGTGCAAAAGTAATTCCAATTTTTAAATCTGGCTCAAAGCATGAGATTAGCAACTATAGTCCAATATCTCTGATACCAGTAGTAGCAAAGATTTGTGAAAAAATAGTAGCTAAACAGGTCAAGCAATATATAAAAGAACAGATATATCTTGCACAGAAATCAGTCAGGTTTCAGAGAAGGATATAGTACTCAAACTGCATTAATAAAAGTAACAGGAGATATTCAGAGAGCTATGGACAATGGATTGTTGACAGGGGCAATTATGATTGATTTGTCAAAAGCGTTTGATTCTTTAAATCATGAAATATTGATTAATAAATTGTTTAGCATGGGGTTTTCAGACAATGTGATAGCCTGGTTTTCCAACTATTTGAAGGCAGAAAACAAAAAGTGTCTTTAAATTCATATACCTCAGACTTTAGGCAAATAAAACAAGAGGTACCTCAGGGAACAATCCTGGGGCCCCTATTATTTAATCTATATACTAGTGATTTGGATTTCAAGCAAGACAAATTAGAATATCATCAGTATGCTGATGATGTTATGTATGTTTCAGATATGAACATTTATAGCATACAGTGTACATTACAATCAGCCTTTGATGATATACAGGAATATTATGTTAAGAATAAATTAGTATTGAACACTATTAAAACTAAGGTAATGTTATTTAGACAAAAAAGTAAAAAGTTACAGACGGAAACATTGGAAATAACAGTGAGGTATGGTTCCATCTTACAGATAGTTGATGAGTATAAATATCTAGGGTTATGGTTAGATGTGCATTGTAAATGGTCTGTTCATATAAATAATTTAGTTAGGAGATTAGGGCAACAATTGGGGATGCTGTACAGAATAAGAAGTAATTTCTCTAGGAATATAAGGCTTCATGTGATTAACACAATGTTAGTACCAGTGATTGATTATGCGGATATAATTTATGGGGGTGCAAATAAAGTTGATTTGAAAAAAATTGATACTTTATATAATAAGATGGCTAGGTATATTACTGGCTTACATAGACTTACACATCATTGTGAGCTATATAAAAATACAGGTTGGGATCACTTATATATTAGAAGAAATCAGCATATAATCAAAATTGTATGCAGGTTTCTTGAAAATAAATTGCCTGAATATATTGCTAAAGACGTAAACATTAAATATCCAAGTAAGGGTTTGAGATCAGCCCAATATACAGTATAGAATTTGAACTACCAAAGTTTAGGATGAGAAATGGGTGTGCAACATTGTTTTATTTAGGTCCAAAAATTTGGAATAATTTGCCTCCTGATTTGAGAAGATATGGTGTTAAAATAAGTTGGATGAAAATTAAATCTTGGTATCATGGGCAAAGCGAGAAATTTCATGAATGTTGTGAGGTATTGGAAAATGGATGAATGTTTACGTATTATTGTAGTTTTGTTTATGTATGTGATCTAAATATGTGGTAATGTATTTATTGAGTATATGTATATTTGTAGTTTTGTATTTTGTATGTTTCTATATTTTTCTCCTATATTGTAACCAGGTATGCACTTTAGAAGGTGTCCCTTGAAAATGAGTGTATTTGTGTACTCATTGGGATTGTTTTACCTTGTTCATTATAATGAATAAAATCATTACTACTACTACTACTACCTACTATTAAAAGGAGAGTATTACAAAAAAGGGGCAACAGGACAACCATTTAATCAGAGGGTAGATTCAGAGTAGAACAGTTTATCAGAGATTGTGGTACATAGTAGGAGTATGACACAGTTTAAAAGTGTTCTTGATGTAGTAATGAAAGATGGGGGAGGGTGGGATTCATCTTTTGATGGGACAAGTCTTTATGACTAATGCTGCTGACTTGTATTATCCTATGAATCCTATGAATAAAAGGTGATTTTGCAAAACAACCACAAAAATCACCTTTTGGGTGGGGTCCCAAAAGTTCATGTTAAAAATTTGATGCAAAAATATGCAAACTTGACAGTTATGAATAAAAGGTCAAACCCCATTGACATACGTTAAACTGCACTTACCTGATTTTCTCATATCACAGTTGCCAGTTGCCAGTTCCAGCAGCAAGATGTGTCTTCAGTCAAAGAGTAGATCTATTGTATGCTGTGGTACATTTTCAGGTCAGTGAGTGTCTGTGTGGCTGTTGGGGATTGGATGCTGAGTGGGCAGTCATAGTAAGATGTGTTTGTAGGGGGACCGATTACTAAGGGGTAATTTTCTTTGCTCCAGCTTAAAAAAAAATCAGTGCAGGACAGATTTATTTATTACAGGGGACATTTTGCATTCCAACACTGGGGACTGGCACCCTAGTGTCAAGCTGCTTCTTCAGTGAATGGGGTGAGCAACCTGGAGAGGAGGGGTCAAAAAAAAGCAGTATTGGGGTGCCCCCCCCATCCACTTAAATGCTTAAGATGGAAAGATAGATAGATAGATAGATAGATAGATAGATAGATAGATAGATAGACAGACAGACAGACAGACAGACAGATAGAATGAATGAATGGGGGATCACCAGATTATTGCTTCAACTGAAGCCCACAGCACAACTCCAGCTGCAGCTCAGAATTCAAGAAAACCCCAGTGTTGTCATACAGAGAACAAGAGTGAAGGGTTACTCTCACTAAGCTGGGCACCCTGGATTTTGGGATGCCCAGGAAAGGTATTTCTGGCCATTAAAAAAAAAAACCATCAGAATCTAGCTAATTGGATCCTATTTAGCTAGGTTTGTCTGTGTGTGTTTTTTTGGTTTTAATAACACCATGCTTATGTATTTTCCATGGTGTTTAGTTTTAGGAGAAAAAAAAAACAAGATGATGGCTGTCACAGAACGAAAAAGTTCTTTGGTGCTGTGAGAAGCAAGCAGTGAGAAACTAAAAATGCTCTTGTGGTATGGAATTGTTGGTGTTGTATCAGAACATTATCCCAGAAACCCAACTGAGCATGCTCCATACAGCAAAAAAAAACCAAAAAAACAACTTTGAATTTTTATAACGCTAGAACCATTTAATATTTGGTTAAGAAATTAATTCCAAAGTCACTACTCTGACATAGCATGGTTCTACCCTGAATGTTTTAGGGAAACAAATCTATTCCATGTAGGCTGTAGGTGAGATCAAAACCAAAAACCCATGTTAAGTATCTGAAAAAAATTAGACATCTACAGGAAAATTACATATGCAGATTTCAGAAACCGTTGGCATCATAAAACTTTCCATATGTTTAGACCTTGATTGCTAGACAATACATGCAAAATTGCAGCCAATTTTATCAAATGCTGCCCAACCTACAGTATTAAGGTACAAAGTTAGAGGTCACTCAACCTTAACTACACTGGTGCTGTTGTGCCAGTATAATAAGCATTAAGGCACAACAACAGGACATGCAATGCTGAGGGATGTAACCACACCTTACGTGGTATGGCATGAGGTTCAACCAACTGCCTTTCATCATATGAGATGTGAATAAATCCAACAACTACCCATGCCCCAGTGTGCTTTATTGCAAATAAATGTCAAGAAAACACAGAACTGTTAAATTAATTAATTAAAAATGAAATGTTAAATAGTTAGGCCACACTATTATTTTTATCCAGTTACAATTTGTGTTCAGATGAAACACATAAGTATGTGATTCATTTTCCAATCAATAAAATAGTCCTAAATTCAACAACTATGTGCAGCTGGAATTAAAAATATTTTGTGTTATAGAAGATGAAACAATGTTTTATTTTGTCTTTATTTTTATATTTCTTTTTGTCTTCCCACATTTATAAAGGCTGTTTGCTGTTTTTACTCCACTCCCCTTCCAGACAGTTTGCTGTGCTTTAATGAACCCCCAACACTCAAAACAGAAAATCATTGACAAAGTACATAATTTAAACTAAACTTAGTTATTAACACTTCAAAGTGGAGTGAATTAAAAAAAGAAAATTACCAGTACTCATCCTTCCTTCCCTTCTTTCTTTCTTTCTTTCTTTCTTTCTTTCTTTCTTTCTTTCTTTCTTTCTTTCTTTCTTTCTTTCTTTCTCATCCATGTGAGCCCACTGGTAACATACCCATTTACAGAAATGACTTGGAACATCAGGGAAAGACATACATTACTCCAGTATGAACTAGATCACAAACATTTTGAAAGCACAATTACTGTACTGTATATAGAGAAATGAGGAAGGATTTGGGTGTCATGGGTATCACAAATAGATTTAATCTTCTCTGTTAACTCCATAAAGCTGGCAGGAGCATTTTTAAGAGATAGATACCAGGAAATACATTTTCATGAAAGGGGCGGCAGAGAAAGGAATAGGCTGTTGGAGGAGGTGGTCTGTTCAAAATCAGTATGGGATTCATATGAGGGTGGGACACATGCAAGTGTTTGGTAAGGCGACACCAGAATGGGAGGAGGAAGTAGAGACTGAAGACCTTCTAGCACTCTTTTATTCAACATTAGTTAGGTAAGAATGGGCTGACATGGTGAGCCAATGAACCTTTTTCTGCTTACAGATTCTATGTTTATATGATTCTATCATACTAAGATATGTGGTCAGGTATCCTAGCATTGTATTTCTAAGGGTTTTTTGCTCCTGGCCAGGTTTTAATAATTTATGTTAACTGTATGAATTGTAATTTAAGTGGAAACATTTATAATAAACTTTGCTTACAAAAAAAAATGGTGAGACAGATAGTGAGGGTGCATTCACAATTATGTACTAGAAGCTGGATAGATTACAGACGTGATCAAAAGTATAACAGTAAAATTCAATGCCAAGATGTCCATGCTGATGCATACAGAGGTGAAAAAAAATGAATACAGAATGGGGAGGTACTGTAGTCATAGAAAGCACAACAGATGAGATGAACTTGAGTGTAATAAAATTTGATAGTCCAAATACAACATCACAATTTATTTATTTATTTGCTTTTGATGACTGGGTAGGTGCACTAGGCAAGAAATCTGCCTATTTTCAGGCATGACCCAGGAGAATACAATTTACAATAGTACAGTAAGACAACAAGGAGTACGAATCACAATATAGAAAAGGCAAGTGGAGAGTACATGCAGTAAAACACCATGACACAGCAAAATGTCAACATTAGATTAACATCTTAGTAGTACCATAAGCAAGAAAAAACATTTGAACAGACATACATAGCTTGCAAGACAACCAGAGTACCAGATCCTGTGTCCAGTGCAGTGGAGACAAGAGGTAGGTAGTCCACATACACTATAGCAATGCAGAAGAGGCAGGATAGGGCTGTAATGCAGGAGCAAGCTGTGAGTACCTTAAGTGCAGACACAGTCACCTGGCACATTTAGGTGGGAAAAAGTATAGACTTAAACATTTGGTATATTGCAGAGAACTTCACATGAAGGGGGAGTGAATTCCAGAACCTAGGTGCAAAATAAGAAAAAGCCTGCTCCCCCATTTTACTGGAGCATGGCTGAACTGAGAGCAAGGTAGAGGAGAAGGACCTGAGAGTTCGAGTATGGGGGACAGGGGTCAGCATATCAGCCAGGGCAGCAGGGTGAGGTGTTCTGTTTAGAGAGTCCATGAAGCATCCAAGTACATATGACCAAAGGGCATTGGGGGACAACCAGTTCAAGGCTAAATAGAGCTGGCAATGATGGGTAAGACAAGGAGCCAATAAGGCGAATCTGCAGATGTTGTTATACATCACATCCACCTTATGAAGGCCCCAGAAGCTAGAATGGGAGAGTAATGGAAGAGCATACAGTAGTTGTGGCATCAACACACCTCTCACCACTGAGATCCTAGCAGCTGGGGTAAGGGAGTTGTCGGAACAAAGGCTTATAATATCACTTTTTATAATGATGCACTTGTATTCACCTCAGGCCTTACCCAAAAATTATTTCATAAATTACCAAAACTAATAAATATTCACATGTGATATTATCCTATGCTCTCCAGATTCAAAAATGATGGTAAAAAACACTGTTGCCACACTTTTGATTATATAAGAGATAAATATATTTTATTCACATATGTTCAAGTCCTAAATATTCTTAACTAGCATAAATATCAAGCATAATAAAAGTAATGTAAACAAACTGTAATGTAAACAAAACAGATTTTAGAAAATCAAGTAAATCATATAAAACAAATTTCAGCAATAAGCAAAGTAAATGAGTAAGCACTATTCAGCATAATAAATGACAGTTTATACTATTTCTTTAGCATACCTATAAATAGCAAGACCTTTTCTTTTTTTTCCTATGAGAACGTGCAGTTCATTACACTAGTGTTTCAGATTATCTTGGCAGGATACTTGCTTAAACTTTATAGTATGAAAAAGGTAATTTTTTTAGATTTAAATTCAAGCTTAACCATACACCTAAGGTTTGAAGCTAAAATGCACTGTTATCACCCCAGATAGCCAAATAAGCACTAAAAGCAGAATAAGGGAATACTTATGTTTTAGTTATCTGTAGATGTGGTCTTTTACTTTTTAGCTTTCAAAGTCTGGGTGAGGACTTTTGGTTTGGATGACAAATGTCCTTGGTGGTGAGTTTGGCTTTAGTCTGCTGTCTTTTTCCCTTGAATCTGGAACTGTAGAGTCTTTTGACATCAGTGAAGCAATGCAGGCTGGATTCTTCTTGCTTGACATCACAAATCAACAAGTCACTTCAGGATTTAGTAGGAAAAATCAGACACGATTTCAGCAGTTCAGCACAGTCTGTAGAAAGATCTCTCCCTGTGGACAGCAATGTTGTTTTGGGTAACTGGACTCTGTGACTCTTTTCTGTTTCAGTTAATTTCTGCTTTTGAACCTGCAACTCTGGACTCACTGCTATTTAACAGCACTGCAGTCTTGCTGGCTGGTAAATTCCAAAGTCAGGCTCTTGTTTAGGCTTTTAACAGAAATTCCAAAACATTACTTTTTGTCCAAATTCTCAGTATGCAAAACATAGGCCTTGCTTGATCCAATACTGGAAGAAAGTCCTTTCTGTAACAATCAGTTGCAGCTGGACCTGTGGCAGAGTTGTGCAGGCTTTCAGGCTGGTTTAGCACTCCTTGTGGTGGCAATGTTAAAGCCCAAGTAATGTTCCCAGCAGGTGTGGCTTCAGGCTTTGGGCCTAGTATAAGTCCAAGCTTATCCAAAATTGTCAGCATATTGAACACAGGTCTTCACACACCAAAGAATTAAACAGTTCTAGGCCAGCTTTACCAGCATCCCTTTTATGTCCCCCTTACTGGGTGACATCACCATCAAGTTATGATTGGTCTGAGCACTCTTTGAGGGTGTTACTGTTAGCCCCTCCTAAGCTATTTTTTTCCAATATGACCTCATCCTGAAAAACTATTTTTTTTATATAAAACACTTTTCTTTCTTGCATCTACGTGCACCTTTGTACATATATAAGACTCACATTTTTAAATGCAACTAAAGGAGAGGATTCATTTGAGACCAAACATGATGGTGTCAGTTCTAATTTAAAATCTATAATTTATAAAAGTATAATAACACGTTTTCCTTTATAGATATCTAAAAAGTATTTCCGGATTTCAAAAGTACATTTTTTCCTGTTTAAAAAGATGTTACTTTGGCATACCTGCTCTCACTAGAACTGTGTAAATTTAATAAAACTTCTTTAAGACAGGGATCTCCTTTGTTCAAAATAAATTAACTGTGACCTCATGTAGCTATTCAGAGGCTTATAATCTACCCGACTAGTTGTTTCTATTAAATAAACACTTTACCCTCATTCCACTAAAAAGGTGGCAAGGTCAGCTTACTACAGACACCAAATTTGTCAATACATTTTAAACAGTTTTGAGGCTACGGATTTTTAAAAATAGCTCATAATACACTTTGTTGATTGGTTTAAAACTTACTCACTGGGCAGGTACATGCATTTTCAATAACCTGTATAATTTTGAAATATATTAGAGTTTTTGTATATTTTCTATAAATAAAAGTCTTAATTTCTTAAAGCCAGTCTAAATCTATGTTAACCTCTGAGATGTGCTCTGGCTGGTACTAAAACACAAAGTTGTAAATTACGTCAAGTTTCAAGTTCTTCTGCTACTAATTGGAAGAGGCTATTCAATTTGAACAGACTGTCCTATAAACTTTTTTTGTCTGAATTTGACCATATCTGCTGTATTCCCTTTTCATGGCATCATTATTGTATTTTAGTAGTCAAGCCTTAAGCAGCATTGCCCTTGTTTTAAAGATTCATTTAGACATTAGTCTGATCAGAAACATTTATAGGACTTAATAATTAAGTCAATATAAGGATATAGAATAACAATTAAGAATATAATAATATTATAATAAAATATGTAACTCAAATTAGTTCTGTTCCTACAGAGTGAAGCACTCTGTAGGCTGCACCAATCCTGGTATTAACAGAGTGGCATATCTCTTTGAAGAAAGAAGCAAAGTCCAGACCCAGATCTAGTGTAATACCAAGGTATTTGAACGTTGTAGTATTCAAGACAGGAGACTCATCGCAGCCACAGACTAGGAGCTTAAGGGACTCTGTTGGTACTTTCCTAGAGGACCCAGTGAGCATGACCTGGGTCTTGTGAAGGTTTAGGTGTTGATAATTGGAGGAAAACCAAGATTGGAGGGTTTTAAAAGAGGGTGATAATTGTTGGTTGAGTTCAGCTATTGACGTGGAGGCAGTGTAAAGAACCAGATCATCGGCTTACATAATGGTATTACAGAGAGGGGAAAGGTCTGGAATGTCATTGATGTAAAGCAAAAAGAGTAAGGGCCCAAGAATAGAGCCCTGAGGTATGCCAGAGGAGATAGAGGCAGGGGAAGAGAGGACATTGCAGAATGAGACCATCTGAGAACAATTGTCAAGATAACTGCCAAACCAAGACAGGATAGAAGCAGATGCCCTGAGAGATTTCAACTTGTCCAGTAGTAGGGGGTGATGAACCATATCAAATGCTTTGGAGAGGTCAATGAACACAGCTCCAGTTAGTAACCCCTTATCCATGTTGCATTTAACATTGCTAGTAAAGAGGGTAAGGGCAGAAGTAGTGCTGTGTCCCGCTCTAAAGCCATGTTGTGCAGGGGATTGAAGATTAGTGTTAAGAAGGTGTTCAGAGACCTGCCAATGTACAATTTTTTCCAGCAGCTTACTGAGCATAGGCAGGAGAGAAATGGGGTGGTAGTTCAATAAAATTTTGTCATCCCCTTTCTTAAACACAGGTATAGTCCTGGCAGTTTTCCATACTGAAGGGACAGAAGCTGAGGAGATAGATAGGTTAAACAGTTTTATAACAGAGACAACAAGACTAAAGGCAAATTTTCTAAGAATCCTCAGATCTAAACCATCAGGACCTAAGCTCCCGGAAACAGGAATCGCCCTTAGTAACTTAAGGACTTCTTGGTGCAAAACCGAGGTCAGCACTAGTTCAGTGGGTGCAGTAGCAGGTATATGTGGGGGTGATAGGGGAAAGAGGGATGGAGCGGGGGTAGAGGTGGGAAAAGTAGAAAAGAAGTCATTGAAGGCTTTAGCAACTGTGTGGGGGTTATTGCAGTGGGTATAATAGGCAGGATTTGAAAATAGGCAGGATTTGTCTAGTGCACTACCCCGGTCAACAAAAGCTAAATAAAAAAAAAAATAAATAAAATAAAAATAATTTATGAGCATCTCATTAGGGGTCAGTGGCTTATTGTTACCTAGAATTTCCCTGATCTGAGACCAGTAGCGCCTAGGGTTAGAGGCCGAGGAACTGAGCAAGGTCCTGTAGTACATACTCTTAGCTGTGTGGATCTCCTTTTTACAGATGTTGTGCTAGGACCTGTAGGCATTGAAATCTGCCTGATATTTGGAGGACTTCCATACTATCCAGAGTTTGTCCCTATGTTTCAGTAGCTGGAGTAGGGGGCGCTTGAGCCATTTAGTGGCTAACCCTTTTACTTGCCATGTGGTGACCAGAATATGTTGGTTCTAGAGAGAGAGCAGAGTAGAGCTGAAATACTCTGTCGCAATGTTATCATTGATTATGTAGAGGGAGGACCAGTCAACCAGGTTTAGATCATGCTGGAATGTAGCTGGGTTCAGATTGGAGAAAATGGAAAAGGACATTGCTTTAGGAGGGTGGGGGGGAGTAAAGTCCCATACTCAGGAAACTGGGCAATGGTCACTTATGGCATCAGGAAGAACCCTCACATTTGTGATGTTCTCCTTCCTGTTTGTCAGGATCCAGTCCAGGAGTGTGTTACAGGTACCCTGGTGGGAGAGCCTTGTTGGGGGCCTGGATTAGTTGGGTGAGATTAGTCTTGCTCGTAGTGGAGGATAGGAGAGAGGAACTTGGCCAAGCCCAGTCCTGGTTGAAATCTCCCAAGCAGATTACGTCATTATTTCTGGACACAGCCAGCACCAGCTTGATGAATTCTTCCAATCCCAGTTTAGACAGTCTGGGAGGTATATAGACACAGAAGATATGGAGTTTTTTGACACCCCCAAGCAGTAGTAGGGAATGAAGGACCTCGTAGTTTGTCATACTGGGTCTGCTCACAATGGATATGTTGAGGAAGGATTTATAGTACAGTGCGATGCCTCCACCTCTCTTGGAGTTAGAGTGATCTGCATGAAGGATATTGTAGCCTGGCAGAGAGTAGAGAGTATCAGCCATAGAGGGCTTCAGCCATGTTTCTGATAAGGCCATGATATCAGGCTTGTTTGAGCTCACACATGCCTCCAGGTCAGGGAGGTTGGCAGTTAGGCTCCTAATATTAAGGTGTGCGAAGGTGGTGCCAGTAGTTTGTGGCAGGGAGGAGGAGGAGGGGAGAGGTGGGGTAGCCTGCATAAGTGTTGTAGGGCCAGGGTTAGTCTCAACATTGCCTGCTAGGGTGAGGGATAGCGTTATTATCCATAATGCTGCAGTTAACAATGCCGCGGATGCACAACCAGTGGATACCACCTCCTTATATTCATGAGCAGTATCCCAATGTATTTATGTTTCTGCCATGACATGAATGATGGATAAGGGGCAGGACCAGACAGTAGATTAGAGTAGAAGAAATTATCAAGAGAATAAATATGTCAAACGGGGGAGAATCAGTAGGTACAGTCAAAGGCTCAAACAGGTAAAACATAGGTACTAACAGCAGGAAGGGGTATATGGCCTTTGAATTCATAGCGAAAAAGGATTAAGAGAAGATGGGAAGTTTTGTAGATGAGGGTGGACTGAGAATAGATTGGAGGGCTCAATGGCATGAAGGAGAAAAGTTAGTGGGAGGAGAGAAAATAGGATCCGAAGTGAATCACGAAAAGACTGTTCAGAGAATGCAGCAGGAAGACAGTACAGGACCTACCAGCCCTTAGGGAGAAACAAGGTCAGGACAAGAAGGTCAGGCTCACTCAGCCAAGGTGAGTGGAGTAGGGCACCTAAGTGCGCATAGCAGTGGGAGAGGTGAGACTAAGACTAGGAGTAAGTGAGGAAAGACAGCAGAGGAAGCTAAAAGCAATAATACGACCTCTAGTGGAGAGCTGATATAATGAGCATATGGGAAACCTGGGAGATAGACAAAAAAGATAAACAGAATGGTAGTCCCACAAGATTTTCCGCTCTCTGAAGTGGGAAGGTCAAATAGGATATTGTGGTGCATAGGTTCATGCTAAGGTTCATACTAAGTTGTAAATAGGAACGAGAGGGCTAAAGAGACCATAAATGCTCCATTCTTATACATAATAATTCAAGACACCTCCTTAAAGTATATATTTATCAAGTACAGCTTTGAAGTCACTTTTACTGTTTGCTAGTATTACATGATGTGGTAATGTGTCCCATAGGGCGGATCAGTGGGACTTTTATCATCACCTGGAATACAGTGTGCAGTTCTGGAGACCACATTTGAAGAAGGGCAGAGACACAGAGGAGGCAGTACAGAGGAGGGTAATCAAGATGATACATGGACAGCAGGAAAGTACTTATGATGAGAGGCTAAAGAACCTAAACATGTACACATGAAAGTGACACGTGAGAGAGGGAGCATGACTGAGAAAAACACCACCTTTGGGTAAACAAGGTTGATCGCATGGAACTGTTCAAACTGAGTGGAACACAAGCTCCAGCTGTAACTTCATGAAGCTGGTGGGCTGCAAATTCAAGAAGGAGACCCAGAAGTTTTTTTCATGGACAGGGTGGTAGAAGGACAGAATAAGCTACCTGAAGAGGCTGTCTGTCTGATAACAGTGGGTGGATACAAACATGGGTGGAACAGATACATGGGTTTGCTGAAGACAGTACCAAAAGCAGAGGGGGGAGAGGAGGAATGAAGAGCCACTAGGAATCTCTAGTTCCATATTAAATAGGTAGGACTTGGCAGACAAGATGGGCCAGTGGGCTTTTTTTTCCTTCTAGCAACTTCTATGTTTCTATGTAGCTTACACTTTAAGTACTGTATGTCTACAAGTCCAAGGAGTTTCAGCTTCTTATGCAATATATGCTTAACTGATTGAATTCTTGTGTCTTGCCCAGACAGGATTAAAGACTGGGATGTTCTTGGTGATAGTATGAATGGCCATAGCCCTGCACGTTATATGTGGGGGCGTTAAAAGACTTAAAATGGTTCCCAAATTTGTTTTTGCCCATTGTATACAGTTTATGAAGAGGGTGGTTTTAAACCTAGAGGAAGCCAACACAGATTGGAGGTATGCAGATAGTAGCCCAGTTACTGATCTGGCTCTTGATTTTTTGCTGCTACTCTTTTTTTCAAATTTGTAAAACATTTGCCCCCCCTAGGAACTTTCTAAAGTACGTGGTTCAACTAACAATTGCATTACACCTGACCTAACTGAGCTTCTTTGCTTGTTTGTTTTGTTTGTTTATTGATTGATTGATTGATTCATTTATAAACAATGCAGTACGTGCTAATAATAAGTAAAATATACATTTTAAGACACTTAAAAATAAAACGCTGACAACAAAATTACCATATAGTAAATTGTGGAAAGGGATATGGCATCAGAGCCATCCATTGCTTAACCCAACCCAAAATGGCAGCACAAGATAGAATGAATTAAGCAGTAGCAGCAAAGAAAAATGAAAATAATATGGGAGGGCAGTGCTGGTGTCAGTGATTGGTGGCAGACAGATGAAAAGGAGTCTGCCCTGATCAGAAGCAACTGCAGGAATCAATAAAGAACACATGGAGGTGAGATTTCAGAGCAGGAAAAGGAGTAGAGTAAATATAAGGGGAAAGAGAGTTTCATAGTGTAAGGAAATGTAATAAGAAGGCAGCTTGGCCAGCCTAGATTTCATAAGGGATAAGATTTGGGCTATATTTTTAAAAAAATCAGGAACTCCTGACCTTTGTCTTAAATATAGGGGGATATAAAATCTTTGTAAAAGCAAACTTAGGGCTTTCACAGCACTCTGATATCAGCAAGAACAACAATCCCCTTTTTCTAGGCCCTGAAGATTTGGGGCAAATGTTAGTAAGTTATAAGACCATAATGCAAAAACAATTCTATCTTGCTTAAAATACCCTGATTCTATTATTACTGATCATATTACCATGACTGAATTATTCAATAAATACTTTGGGAATGCAAAGAAACTATGTAATTTCTTCATCTGAGGCCTCAACTTTTAATTCTTCATCTTCAACTAGTTTGCCTCCAATAGGCCCACATTTTATTTTAACTATACTGTATGAGTCTCAGGGTCCATATTTACATGCATAAAAAATTATAGTGCACAGATTTGTTTGGGAGATGATGGGCTTGACATTTACTGTACCTCATTAAAACTGCACCTGATGAATTAGCTGTTTCTATTCAGAAATTGTACAACATGCCTTTTTATGCACAGTCTTTTCCTATGTCTTGGAAAGGTGAGGTCATTAATCTTGTTCACAGATTTTTATCTATTTATTTATTTGTTTATTTATTTATTTACGTATTTAAATGTTTCACCAGGAAAACATACTGAGTATATGCTCATTTCCAGGTGCAACCTGGGGGAGAAGAAGTGGGAATGAGGGTAAGGAATACAAACAGGTAATGTCACATACAGGCGCATAAGCACCAGCAGGATGTTTTTAATGTACTGAGAATGGTGATCAGAGGACAATGGAGACCACTGGACACCAGAGAATAATGTTCACCTAACAGGACTGGTGATTGGAGGGCAAGGGGACCACTAGGAACCAGGAATGTATTTTTTTCATTACTAGGGCTAGCAATCAGAGGGTGGGGGGCACTAGTCACCAGGGATTTTACCACCTCACTCTCCTCTTCTTTGATCCAGCAGCTCATCTCTCCTGCCCCTACACCTCGTTCTACTAGGAGCTTTGATAAGGCCCTTTACCTGGTACCTTTCTGTAAGGTATCCCTAGGGCAGCGAACATTCTTCCACAGGGCCCCTGTCCTGCTCAATGGCCTGCTTCCTTTGGTTTCCTCCGCAGTTAAATTGGGCCCCTTTAAAACTAAACTTTGCCAGCACCTACTCTCTGTGAATAGTTGACTGCTCCTAGCTTTTACTGGTCAATCTGGAACTGCTTATAGCTTGTCCCTCAATTTCCCCCTGCTTCTTCCCACCTTATCTTGGTCTAATTTCTCCCTCCCCACTCTTTTCCCCTCCTGCCCTTTACTCATCTTTTACCTGCACTCTTTCTGACTCTTCCTTTGCTACACCTTACACTGCTCTACTCAACTTTTCTCCCTACCCCCCAGCTGTCTCACAACTCTCCTTAACTGACTTTGTTCTGGTCTCCCTTTCTTTTCTTTAATTTCCTATCTGTTTACATAGTTAGCTAGCACTGCCTGCACCATGTTTGTTTCATTATCATGTACACTTATGTATAATGCACTGCATTACTCGTATACGCGTATCCTATGTATTATGTACTGTATTAATTTCCTGTAATGTTTCGTATCCTGTCTGTTTTAAATCTATTCACCATGTTGTTTCTTTGCCATGCACTCCACCCTCATTTATGATGCACTTATGTATAATGTACTGTATTATTTGTATACTAGTATCCTGTGTATAATGTACTGTATTAATCTCCTGTCATTTTTTTTGTAAGCTGTCTGTTTGTAAATCTGACGTGGAGCCTTTGCAAAAGAGTCTTTGACTCAAAGGGCTGTAATAACAAGACTTCAATAAATAAATAAATACAATGTCTGTACCAGGGCTAGTGTTTGAAGAGCAGGAGTACCACTAGGCACCAGGGAATAGTTGATTCTTATGGGACTGGGAAATTGAGGTGGGGGAGGAGCCGGTCGCAGAGGCGCAAACTTACAGCCACTTCCCATGCAAATGTGCCCATAGTGGGCATGCCAGTGGCCCCTTAGTGTCTTGCATGCTCATTCAGCGCATTTGCATGGGCTGTCTGAATATTGCGCTGGGAGCTACTGGCACTATCAGGTCTGGTGGCGCTGTTCCCTGCCCTGCTTGATTCCATGTCAGGGCAGCACTACTCAGCTTAGTGCTGCGCCACTGCTGACATGCCCCTTTATGCAGATGGATAATGCCGGTGTACTGTTTTATTGAATATAGCATCCTCATGGTCATGGACAATGGGCAAGCACAGCGCAAACTTTTGCACTCTGTTTTGCCCATTTTTGAATATTGGGCCCCTGGTGTCCACATCATGGCAGAGGCAATTATCGGAGCCACATCCAGGCATTTTTTGGAGAATTTATGATTGAGGAGTGATTAGTGTGTAGTGTGCCCTAATCATTGGTAGTCACAGGAAGTCCCAGGCATATATTTTTATTGAAGCAGGAATTGCAGTCTGACGGTGCAGTAAGCAGAGAGAGAGAGAGAGCATGCAGTGACACTGACAAAAGAGAGTGAGCCACAGTATGAGTTAAAGCCGTGGTCTGCCACAGTCTGGAGATCCCCACTGAGGCATTATATGGAATCAAAAGTGAGGTTGAAGTAACAGCCATGGTCAGCAGCGATCTTGGGATCCCTGCTTAGGTCTCTTTGGTGCAATGATCTGCCAAGATTGTCAAGTAGTGTGGGGAGTCGCAGGCAGTGACATCAGGAGCAGATGCTACCCAGGCAGGCAGGAACAAACTGACAATTGAAAATCAGCAAACTTCTCATGGGGTAGAATGAAGTTGTAATGGGGCTCATCGTGATTTGAAATAAATTGTTGCCATGGCAACCATTTTTTATGTGGGCATTTTATGGCACAAAAAGCAGCACTTTGATTTATTTGGTAATGAGGTGAGGACAGGTGACAGCACTTCTTCCTATGCTGCCATGCTGAGATTTCAACACTGGGTTCCAGGCTCCTCAACCAATCAGGTTCCTGGAGTTTCCCTGGCCATGTTATAACTCTTATTGAATTATACTATTCCTGTAGCATACTGCAGCACTCTGCAGTTATACAATTACTGCAAGGTAGTGTGTAGCGATAAGTAAAAGAGTGTTCTAATGTATAACCACTAGGTGGAACCAAAGTACTGGTTTGTGCTGTAGTAGGGAACTTTTACAGAGCGACTCTGGGGAAAGCACATGTAATGGAGTGTACATAGAAGCATGCTTGCTGTAACAACCTTGTTGTGATGTGTTGTAATAAAACCAAAGTTTTTTCTATTTAGTAAACTTTATTAATTTTTCAAAGCACAAATCAAAACAAACAGTTACACAATCAATATAAACAACATGTAACAAAATATACATCACAAAACAAATAACTTTGTAACATGGCAAAGTTAAGGAACCTGACAAGAGCACGCTGGATTGGATAAAATAGATCAGCTGGTATAATTTGGAGTGGGGATTAATCCAGCAGTAATGCCATCTCCAAACTGAAATACCAGCACTATCCACACAAAATAAAAGCAGCACCAGCAAAAGGGCTGCAGGTATGAGAGGGGTGCACCCAGTGAGGTGCAAGCCCGTGACCGTCAGACACAGCAGAGACCCGGAAGGGAGAGAGAAGTGAAGAGGCAACACCACCAGGGTGTCCCAGAGCAACCGCACAGATGCACCAACTGGAGATGCTCAGGAGTCATGATGCACAGCATGACGTAGGAGAGGACTTCAAGATGGGACCGGCATGACACAAACGGCGGGTGCCGTGGGACCGAGACATGTGTGTGCCATTTGACAGTTCATGGCACACTGAGTTTGAACTACGACAGTGGCAGAGCGACAGCGGAGATCCCAGAAAATATGGCCATGCCCCCACAAACCGAGCAGAAGAAGTAGTGAGAAAAGCACCAGAACTGGGAGCACACCACATCGGAGGTATGTTACAGTAACACAGAGGGTAGAGACGTAGCATGCAAATGTCTATGTGAAGGTTACAGATGGCAGTTGAAATCACTGAACCGTGGACCTCCTACACACGGTATCATAATAATAGAAGTGTAGATCTGCAAATAAACCATGTTAGCATGTTGAAGGCATGGTTGTGCATATGTAGCTATAGAGCTGTTTTCACCGCATCACGATGTAAATAGATGTGTTTGACATTTTCAAAAAGTGCCGCACAAATCTGTAACAAGCAGAAAGTCTGGGTGTCTTATCTTCTTCACAAGATTGAATACACAATCATAGTAACCCTCAAATCATGCATATCATGTTACAAGTGGATCAAGCCACTCCGAAGGTGACATCTAATGGGAATAATGCATGGTTAGGCCATTGTAGGCACTCGGCCTGCAGCCTCAGGCCACAACCCTCCCAACCATGCATTAATCCACCATTAGATGCCACCTTCTTCATGGCTTAATGCTTACATAACAAGCTGGCAAAACAGCCCCCAAAAATACCCCCTTCCCAGAGCACAATAGTTATGACATGAAACAAGTGAAAAGATAATACTGTACAACACTGAGCCCAACATAAGGAAAATTAGCCAGTCTAGTTGGTCACAGCCTATGAACTCACTGATATAGATAATAAAGCATACAACAGTTCCCAACGCATCCTGAATCATTCATGCCTATGCTGTCGAGAAGCGATGTGTTTTTCAGTCATTAAGGCCTGTGAAATCTCTTGATGCCACTCCCTATAAGATGGGGTGGACTCATCTAACCAATGACATATAATTACAGTCTTGGCTGTGATAGAGATCAGGAACATATTGGTCTTGTGAGGACCAAATAAATCAGCCCGGTAATACCCTGCTAAACAAATTTCAGACTTGAAAAAAGAGTCAAACCCTAAAAAGGGGTCCAGAGAACTCCGAATATCGTTCCAAAAAGGAATCAATTTCCAACAATCCCAAAAGATGTGTTTAAGATGACTTTCAGTGAGTCCACAGTGGGAGCAGATTGAAGAGACAATCCTACCCATTTTATGTAATTTGTTGGGGTATAATATAATTATACAAAAATTCAAAATTGAAGCAATCGATAACGCATCAATAGTTTTTGCCATCCTTAACATCCAAATGGAGACCCAAAGCTTGTTGCCAGTAAAAGCATGATCCCATTGGACTCCCAGGGTCTACAGTCTGGAAATGACTATAAAACTTAGAAACAGAATGGGGTTGTTCTGCAAGAAATAGGAGATCTTGCAGATTAACATTCAACTGTGAGGGCCACGTGCTCAGGCCTAAATAGCTAGCGGTGGCTCTAGTAATTTGGAGAAATTTAAAGGGATGGAGGTGGGGAATGGAGAACACTCCTGCAGTAGGTTCCACCACTTGATAAAGTCGGGGATGTCAAGGACATCCCTGTTAGCGACAAGAACAATGCCGACAGTTGGCATTGTTCCCGACAGAAGAAAGTGCCCACACACATACACACCATCTTTAAATAACCAACTCTGAGTTGGAGTTGTTTCAGGGTGGGGAACAACACTGGGAGTTCTGGTGTCGGGTCACAGCGGACCACCACAGTGAACAATCTCGACCTGGCCAGATTTGTTGCTGTGGTGGTGTACACCATAGAAATGTCACTGTGATGGAGTGATACCCCTGCAGCACACCAACTGGAGCAATTTTACCCTCTCCAGAAGGGATGCTACAGAAGCTCCCCACAATTGTGGGCAAAACTTATATGGGATTGGGCAGCTGGCAATTTGGGTATTAAGATCGCCGAGGATGGGTTGTGACAGAACTTTACTCCAATCAAATCTGAAATCAATACAGAACTGCCAAAGAGCCTTGATGGACCACATCAGGGGTGTCCCTCAAAGTTGTGATGGTAAATGGGACGGCTTTAGGTACAAGAGGCTATTAATCTGTAAACCAAACTGTTGGCACAGTTGACTCTCTAAAAGAAAAATTAAGTTAATGTTGTTCTAAGCCTCCTAAGCATTGCATGACATGGGGCTGGATTTTCAAATCCCTGAGATGGATGCAAGGTGCTTGTGTCAAACACGTCTGACGCAACTGGCATCTTGCTCGAAAGATGCGACAGTCCCGATTCAGAAACACAGTCTGCGTCTGAATCGGGAGCCGCTGTATCCAAGTGGTACTGCACCCCCCTTGTGGCAAAACTGAGGGTGCACCATGTCACAAGGGAGCTTGCACCTCGGTGGGGCTGCAACATCCCCTTTTCTGGGATTCAGGGAGCTCTGCTGTGGTGGTCTGAGCCTCTTGCACTAGAGAAAGAGTCTGTGGCAGCTTGTTTTCAGGAGGCCCCACCAGTTGTGTATGGGGCAGCATGGGCACAGTGTGCATAATGGCAGCTGGGGAGAGGGTGGACAGGCATATTAGTGATGTTGCACCCAGCGAGGGTGCCGATTATTCAGCAATACTGTCACTGACAAGGAACGGTGATGGGGTTACAGAGAGACACAGTGCCACGACCCTACGTGGGCATAGCCCTAACATGGGCTCGGCCCTGGGTGCTGCTGCCAGGGCTGTGCTCATGTGGGGCTGTGGCACTGTGTGTCTCTGTACCCCCCAATGCCATTCCTTGTCAGTGACAGTATTATTCAATAATCGGCACCCCCCCGATGCAACATCACTAATATACCTGCTCACCCACTCCCCAATCATCACTGCAGCACCCTGTGCCTTTGCTGCCCCAGTATCCCGCATGGCTTGCATGTGTTTGCCTCCCCACCTCTAACCATCCTAGCACCTCTACTGTTGTGCCAGATGGGGGTCAGCTGGATCCCTGCTGCATTTCCCCAGTTGTTAGTTGCATGCCTGCAAATGCGGCAACTCCTGGATTTGTGGTGCAGGGACCCAGTTCTTATGAACATAAGAACATATGAAACTGTCAGCAGAAAAAGGTCTGTCAAGTCTGCTCCATTTTTTTCTTTTTTTTGTTGGATCCTCTCGCCAAGTATCCACCCTGGTCATAGCCCCCTGAGGTCTCTCCATGTCAGCCAAGTCCTCCAGTCACCCCTGGCTTACCCCCTAGAGGATGGGGCCATGGAGCTGGCTCCCCATATTCCAGCCTGCAGTCCTAATAACTGGTTGGAGGATTGGCGACACGGAAGAGACCCACGGGGAGGGCTTCATAGAGGCGGAGTCCCATTATTTTTGTATATATATAGCATGCCCCTGGAGAGCCGGACGTGCAATGACGTCCACGCACTTTTTACGTGCAGATGTCTGCCGGCTTCTCCCCCCTGTCAGATGAGCTCACTGTTAGACAGCCAGCCTCCGCTGGGTGTCACTGCAGCGCCGCATACACCCCTCACCCACCCCGAAGGAAGGAGAGCTGTCTCAGGACGCTCAATGCTTCCCTTCCCCTGCAACCCGCGGCCCGAGTCCGCTTCCAGAACCGGGCGCCGCGGGCGTGGCGCGGTGTGGCGTCCCACGCCACCCTCAGCGCCATCGGGCCGGCCTAAGTCTGCTCGATTTTGCAGCTAGCATCCCTACTCTGCAGCTGCCCCTCCCACCCTACCACCCATGACCCTCCCTTTTGCCATATACCAGTCCCTCTTGGAGCATCCCACTATTTTGCAGACCATCAGCTCTGCCGGTAGTGCGTTCCAATCTGCTCCCACCCTTTCTGTAAAGAAATGCCTCCTCATTTACCTCTAACACCTTCTCCCCTCCAATCTCATGTCATGATCCTGAGTGTCTCTCCCCACCCTCCCCTTGAACAGTCCCTCCATGCATGTCCTATTTATTCCTCTCATGCACTTATAGGTCTCAATCATATCCCCCTGTACCTCATCTCCTCCAGAGAGTACATGTTCAGCTCCCTCAGTCTAACTTCGTATGGTAACTCCCACAGACCTGGGATCATCTTTCTTGCTTTGCATTGCACCCCTTCCAGCAATCTAATGTCCCTTTTTATGTAAGGGCACCAAAACTGAATGCAGTACTCCAGGTAGGATCTGACCAGCGATCTGTATAATGACAGAATCACCTCCCTCCTCCTAGAGGTTATACCCCTTGCAATACAATCCAGCATCGTGTTGGTCGCTGCTGCTGCTTTTCTACACTGTGCTGAGTTGTCCATTGATCCCATAATGAGCAAACCCAGATCTTTCTCCTCCTTAGTCACAGCTAGCTGCAACCCCACCCCCAGATGGTAGCTCCACTTTGGATTCTTTGCTCCAAAATGCAGCACCCTGCATTTTTTGTCATTGAAACCAAGTTGCCAGGTGTCAGATCATGTCTCCAGCCTTGTTAGATCTTCCTGCAATCCCTGCCACCCCTCTTGGTCATCCACCACTGCTCCAGTATTGGTGTCATCTGCAAATAGACTGATCTTGCTATTTATGCCTACCGAGATGTTTTCAATAAATACCCCAAATAACAACGGCCACAGCACTGACCCCTGTGGGACCCCACTCGTCACTGCCCTTGGTGATGATAATTCTCCTCCCACTACCATCCGTTACTGCCATCCCTGCAGCCAGTTCTCCACCCATCCCACCAACTTTGCCCTGACCCTGTTTCCCTTAGCTTACATGCCAGTCTCCCATGTGGCACCGAGTCAAATGCCTTACTGAAATCCAGGTACAGGACATCCACTGCATGCCCTTTGTCCATTTCCCTAGTCATCCAGTCATAGTAGTCCACTAGGTTGGTCTGGCAGGATCTGCCCTTGACAAAACCATACTGCCGACTCTCCTTCATACCACTGCCCTTTAGCAGGGTCACCAGCCTTTCTTTCAGAATTGTTTCCATCAGTTTCTCCACTATGGACGTGAGACTCACTGGTCTATAATTCCCTGGTTAATCTTTGAGACTGCTGTTGTGGAGTGCAAACTCACGTGAGCCATCCTCCAATCCTGAGGTACATACTCTGAGTCTAGAGAGGCACTAAATAGGCCTGCTAGTGGGCCTGCCAGGACCTCTGTCAGCTCCTTCAGAACCCTTGGCTGTATGCCATCCGGTCCCAGTGCCTTGTCCACCCTCAGTGCCCTTAACCCCTCTAGCACTTTACCTTCTGTGATTTCCCCATCCGTCACCCCCTCACCCTCTGATCCTATGCTCCCCTCAACCTTAGGTATTCCCCCCCTCTCTTTAGTAAAAACCGAGCAGAGGTAGTCATTAAGTGCTTCTGCCTTTTCATCCCCTTTTTCCACCAATTACCCCTCCTTCTTAATCATTACTATTTGGTCCTTACAATCCCTTTTATCTCTGATGTACCTAAAGGAGTCTTTTTCCCCCTCTTTAATTCCCTTCACCAGCCTGAGCTCCCTTGATGCCTTTGCTGCCCTTACTTCCATGGTCACCTCCTTTGCTTCCTTTAGGCACTCCTCCCTGTCCTCCTCCCTCCCAGTTCTCCAGTATCTCCTATAGGCAACTCTTTTCCTCCTCACTCCGTCTATGACATTCTTTCTTATCCAGCTAGGTTTCTTCAACCTAGCCTTTTTACTCTGGGCCTTGCTGCAGGAATTTGTTGCCTTCACTATCCCTAACTTAATGAGTTCCCACCTCTGATTTGTGTCCATATGGCTGAATTCTGTCCAGGAACCCTTGCACCACTTCATCCATCTTTTTGAAGTCAGCCTTTCTAAAGTCCAGCACTTTTGTGCCAGATGACCCGCCTCTCCCTGCCCAGCTGCAACTGGAACCATGCTGTCCGGTGGTCACTCCCCGCCAGTGGTTTCTTCACCCTCAGATCCATCACCACTACCTGTTAAACAGTATGAGGACAAGGGTATTCCCTTTCCTAGTTGGTTCGCTGACCAACTGCATCAGGAAGTTATCCTGGAAAGCATCTAGCATTATCTGTTCCCTTCTACACTTGGTGGCAGGTGTCCGCCTCTCCACTCAAGGCAGGCTGAAGTCACCTACTATCACCACCCCACCCTTCTCACAGTTCCTCCAGACCTGTTCCACCAATACCTTATCTGTCTTTTGCAATTGGGAGTGCGGCCTGTACACCACCCCCACCCATAGTGTCCTACTTTTTGTATCTTGGATTTGCATCCATAGAGCCTCTGCATCTCCCTCTTCCCCCTCTTCCATAACACACTTTAGCCCCTCCCTCAAATAGAGCTCACTCCCCATTCCTTTCCCCTTAACTCTGTCCTTACGGAATAGTCTACAACCTGGAACTGCCAGGTCCCAGTTGTGGTTTTGGGTGGCCCATGTCTCGGTGATGGCCGACACGTCCACCCCTCCCTCCACCATGACAGCCTGTAGTTCAGCATTTTTATTCCCCAGGCTTCTAGCATTTAAAGATACCACCCTTCATCCCCTTTCTTTCTTTCTTCCCCCCCTTCCTCCTCTCCCTTTATGGCCCTTCCTGTACTGTTTGCTCTTCGCCTTATCTCATTGTTAAGGGGAGTAAGCCCATATGGTTTCCCATCCCGAGTCCTCTGATCACCTCGATCCCTTCTGCCACCCCCTCTCCTAGTTTAAATTCTCCTCAATATACTCCTCAAGTTTTTGCTTTAGTACTTTCTTTCCTATTTCATTTAAGTGCAGACTATCTCTAGTGTATAGACTGCTGTCCTCCCAGGTCACCTCCCACCCTTCTACCAGCCCATACCCTTTTTTCCTGACACCAGGTTACCAGGCATTCATTAAACTCATGAATCCTCAGTTTTCTTGCCGTACTTCTCCTTGGGACTGGAAGTACGTCTGAGAAGGTAACTGATCTTCTTGCCCCCTCACAAACTGGACCTAAATCCTCAAACCTCCTATTCACCTCACCTACCATCCCATCAGCCAGGTCATTCATCCCCAGGTGCAGAATTAGATGTGGTTTTTCCCTGCCCTTTCTGGCATATTTTAGCACCGATTGTCCCACCCTTTCTGCCTTCATTCCTGGCATGGCTTCCACCCAGACCTGACTATGCCTCTCTCCCTTGCTACCCCACCTGGCCCCTCTCAGTATTGAGTCCCCTAACACTAAGATCCCACCCTTTTCTCCCTTGTCACCCCTCTTGTCCTCCCTTCCCTTCCCTGTCCTAACTCCTTCTTCCTCCTGTACACTGTTCCTCCTTTTGCCCTATTATACTGCTCTCGTCAGTACTCCCTCCTGTGCTCATTCTGTCTTGACACACATTAGGTTCCTTTCACTTCTCACCCTCCCTCTCAGTCCTATTTCTCTCTATTACTTTGTACTGTTGTTCCACAGCACCTTCTCCCCCATCTGTGATTCCCATCAATGGCCAGTACCAGTCTGAGCCTATTGTATGCCTATGTGCAGTAGCTCTGGCCCCCGTTCCTTTTCACCCCCTATCTCGTGTACTTGTATCTTTCCCCTTTGTCCCCAGTGTAGATTGTTCTCTCCATCTCCAGTCCCTACCCCGATCCTTCTTCTGTTTACGTGGTTACAGTCTGTGCTTCCCATTTCCTCTTCTCTTTCTGTCTAAGACATTTCTCTCTATAACTTTAAAATCACATCCTCCAGCCTTTGACAAACTGGGCACTCCCCCAGCCTCCACAGGGTGCCTATGAATATGGCTGCTCCAGTTATTACACCCCACGGTCCTACCTCTTCTGTATCCACTACTCCCCTCCTACCACCGATCCCCCCTCCCCTTATGCTGTCACTGTCCCTCCCCATAGTGCATCACCCTTCCCAGTCCTTTCCACAGACTTTCTCAATCATTTTCCACTATCCATTCTCTCCTCTTTCCTCTGTGCCCCAACTGCTCCTAGCCCACAGCTATTCTACCCGTGTTGGCCCTCCAGGTGTCCTGCTACCCCATGGCCCACCTACCTTTCTACTGTCCACAACCATCCCACAAGTTGCCATACCCCCCTCTACTGCATCCTTTCCTGTCCTGCTCCATTTTACCTTCTGCGATGCTGCCCTAGCCCTCTTTATTATTACAATGGTATGAATCACAGTTATTACCCATTCAGCTTCAAATTCCCAGATTTCCCTTCTCACAGTACTAGATTCCCTGTACCTTAATTCTACTTACTCAGCCCCAAGTCCGCAGAGGCATAGTTCCTTGATCCCACAGTAATCTGCCTCAGATTCCCAGAGTTACAGACATCGTATCCCAGTAACAGCTCTAGAATCACATTAACTTGATTTCATTTGACCAACCCTAAAATCACAGAGCCACAGTACCTCAATTTCATCCCAAAGATCCAGTATTTTCCTAAACAGTTCAAAAGACACAGTACCTTGATCCCAGAGGAAGTCCAGACAAATTTGGTGATTACATACCCTTTAAGATTGGTTCCTTCTTTTCTGCACACCTTCCTTGCACCCCTGGCTATCAAGCAGTACCATAATTTACTTCATGATCTCACCTATTCAGTAACTCACTGTAAAGTCTCTACTCAATTTATGTCAGGGTGTGACTGTGTTGTGTACTGAAATGAGATGGTTAACTGTGTGTATGCAGTCAGCTCCTGCACGTATGATGCCACAGGCTAATGGTATAAAGGAAGTGATGTTCTGGGGTGGGTGGGGTGGAGAATGGTCCTCCTGACCCTCCAGAGACAATCCGCTACACCAGCAAACCCCCTTAGAAACACTCAGCTGCACCACAAAATCCCCCAAACAGGTACATTTCCAAACAAAGCCAGAAAAGTAACCTGGTAACAATTAAAAATCTGCACTAAGCTTGAAAAGAAACCACAACAGTTATAAAATTAGCAAAAATCACATTCACTTCCATGAAATGCGACTGATTCCATCCCCCTTCCAGCCCTTTATCTTTCTGAATACAACGCAGGGTTTCTGATGCAGCCGAGGTGCACTGCAGCCCTAGATCACTGTAAACTGCAGTGATTTAGGGGCTCTTTGAAAATCCATCCCATGGTGTCCAAAGTGAAAACAGCTTAAAAAAAACACCAACTGCAAGGCAACATGGGTTCACAGCAGGAAGGTCATGTCAGATGAATCTAACTGAGTTCTTTAACTGGGTGACCAAAGTCATAGACCAGGGAGGGGCTGTGAGCATGGCCTACCTAGACTTCATCAAGGCATTTGATACAGTCCCACACAAAAGATTAATAATCAAATTAACCAACCTGGGAGTGGGTCCCAGGGTGGTAGCCTGGGTAAAACATTGGCTGGACAACAGGACACAGAAGACAATTGTAAATGGAGTCCAGTCTGAAGAAAAAGGGATTACTAGAGGAGTACCATAGGGTTCAGTACTGGGTCCAGTTCTTTTTAATGTCTTTATAAGTGACATTGCAGAGAGACTGGAAAGAAAAGTATGCCTCTTTGCAGATGATACAAAGATCTGCAACAGAGTTGATACATTAGGAGGTGTGGAAAGGATGAGAAGGGACTTGGCAAGGTTGGAGGAATGGTCAGAAGTATGGCAGCTTGGATTCAATGCAAAGAAGTGCAAAATAATGCACCTGGGAAACAAAAACCCAGGAGAAGATTACACAATGGGGGGGGAGGTAGTAACAACAACAAAAATGGAAAGGGACCTGGGGGAAATCATATCAGATGACCTTAAGGTTAGCAAGCAATGTAAGAAGGCAGTAGGGAGGGCTGTGGGAATACTGGGATGTATAGGGAGAGGCATCACCAGCAGAAAACAGGAAGTTGTTATTCCTCTGTACAGACAGTTGGCGAGATCCCATCTGAAGTACTGCATCCAGTTCTGGAGACCCCATCGCCGCAAGAACATAGACAGGATGGAGGCAGTCCAGAGGAGGGCAGCTAAAATGGTGCAGGGTCTGCAAGAGAAGCCATATGAGGAGAGACTAAAGGAGCTTAATATGTATACCCTTGAGGAAAGGAGAGAGAGGGGGGACATGATAGAAACTTTTAAGTACCTCAGTCGAATCAACAAAGTCCAAGAGGGTAGCATCTTTCAGAATAAGAGATGTGCAAGAACAAGGGGACACAATTTGAAGATGGGGGAGATGGCTGAGGGGCAATGTGAGGAAGTATTTTTTTCACAGAGAGGGTGGTGGATGCTTGGAACAGTCTTCCTGAGGAGGTTGATTGGGTCTAAAATTGTGGCAGAATTCAAGAATGCATGGGAGAGACATAAGGCAATTCTTGTGGGGGTAGGAAGAAATAGACTGTTGGTTAACTAGGATCTGCAGCTTATCCTGTAGGTAGAGAAATGGGCAGACTAGGTGGGCCAAGCAGTCCTTATCTGCCGTCAAAGTCTATGTTTCTATGTTTCTATGAGAGAAACTTTCAAGATGCTAAAGTTTAATCTTGCTGATGCTTTTGACTTCAGCTAATCTGCTAACTAACCTGATTGGAAGCAATTACCAACATATAAAAGACCAAATAAATGATCAAGGAGCCATGAAAGGGTTAGATGAGGTAGCAAAGAAGCCGATGCAACCAGGTGAAAATGACTGAAGCAGACCCCTAAAGAAAAAGCCAGTCCAATCTCAGATGCCAAGTCCTATTTGTACTAGATGTGGCAAGGGACATGCATGTGGAGACAATGGTCAAGCACAAAATGCTGAGTGTTGCAACTGCAGGAAAATAGGTCACTTCACAGTGACGTGTTGTAAAAGAGGTGTGAGTGAAATATCCATGAAAAAGAGTGAAACCAAATTATTCCTTCTTGGGTCAGTCATATGTCACGGTGAAGTCAGTGAGACATGGAGCAGTGGTCTCAAACTTAATGGTACCCCAGTAAAATTTAAAATTGATACTGAAACTAACACAGGTGTTATCATAGGTGCCGGGCTATATGGGCCCGTGGGGCATTGGCCCCAGTAATATTTTTTTGCCATGGGCTGAGCCCCTGCAATATTTTGCTACAGATGCTGCCTCCTTTTTAAAGGCATTTTTTCCCTGCCTTGATTTCCCTGTGCATGTCCTCTGCTATCTGTGACTGCACGCCTGCAGCCAACCCCCACTCCCACCCCGCCCACACTATTTAATTAGGCTCAGTGGCAGCGCAGCTGGCATTATTTAAAATTGGTGCCTTTGCCTTGCTGCCTTCCTCCCTTCCCCTTGGTTTTTGCTCCCCCCCTGAAAATCATTGGGGTTCAGAGTGCCATTTTTTAACTTGCCACATTGTGATTGGCCAGGGGGAGGGCTTGTATTGGGCACAATCTGCGTGCATGCATCAGGGCAATTCTGTGTCAGTGTGTTTGACCGGGTGAATCAGTGATGGTTTCCATCATGTGTGTCTGGTGGGAGACAGTGAGCGGTGGCTGGTCTAGAAGAAGAGAGTGGTGATGGTCCAGGTGTCCAGCCAGAAGAGTGAGGAGCAAGCCAGAGAGAACAGCCAGCCAAAGAAGACTGGTGGTGGTACAGTGGGAGTCAGAAGTTGGCCGGGAGTCCAGGACAACACCACATGAGCAAGTAGGCAACCTGAGCACTCTGGGTGGGGTTAGGGAGTTTTGGGCGGGCAGCAGGCCTACAAGTGACCTGGTGGGGTGGGTCCTTCTTGTCTGGGCGTCCAGCAGCAGCACAGAGCACAGAGCAGATAAACTCAAGGAGAAGCAGAGGAGGAGAGCATCAGCCAACAAGCAAAGGTAGGCCAGCAGCAGCAGAACTGTTTCTTGGGGTACAATCACAGTAGAGAGCTGAGAGGGGGAGGGTCGCCACCAGCAAAACTGAAGAAGGATTTGGAGCTTTGCTGACATCCCCATGTGCCAGAAAATGTAAGGGAGGGGTTTTCTGTGTAAAAATGGCATGTTGGCATACCATTACTGACATTCTGAGATCCCAGCATGTTTGAAAAGGTGAGGGTGGTGCTATTTAAATGATGGTATTTCATCTGATTATGCTTCTGAATTATTACTGTTATTATAACTATTAAAGAACTGCTGACACCATCATGTCCTCAGATCAGGCAACTCATTCCAAGTAGCTGCTTGCCCGAGGACATACATTATATATTATTCAAACTGTTTTGTACAGCCATTATTTAGATATTTTCTTTACTGCTACAGTGTCTCTTCTGTATTTTGCAGAGTCACTGAGTGACTACTAGAGCCAAACCCCTAAGATTATGCAAAGAAGAGAAGGGGCTTCATGGCTACTAATAGGCAGAGAGCACTTTTGTGGACAGTGACTAGCTTTTCATTTAATTATTTTACATTGCAAGCACTTGCACATGTTAAGGAGGGTGTATATATATATATATATATATATATATATATATATATCTGGCTTAGTGTTTCTGCTCCTACCTCATTTCTTTCCTCCGTGGTTCTTCTTTTTCAGCAGCGGAAGGGCCTAGCCACCCAGCTACATCCCCAACCACCTCACACTACGCTCCTTTTATAGGGTAGCACAGTCTTGACATTTCCTGTAGCAAAGCAGGAAGGGGATGATCAGAGGGGTATCCACACAGTCACCTCATTTACAGGGGCACTAGTAATTTAACTTGTTATAACAAGTTATACAAAGACAAACAACCAAAACACAAACTCAAACATTTGCTTTCATTTTTCTAATTACTCTGACCAGGTTATAAACCCAGCAACTTAACTGGAATGGATATCATTAACTGCAGATACTGTGGAACACTTTTCAGAAGGGCAATTTTACAGGACTTAGGACACTGTCGTACATGCTGGACCTTTGGAGATCTAAGGGCTCAGCTCCAGGCAGCACGGGCAGAGATCACGCACTTCAAATTACATATTCAAGAGAAAATGTATTGTAAGAACTGCCCGCCATTTCCCCAACATCCAACAGAAGCACCTCGACCCCATAGGGTAGTTGGTCCAGGAAGTTGACAGGTGGTTAGGAAGGGCAAATCAGGTGCCCCATCACTCGGTGCTCTCCAATATATCACCTCCACAAACCATATAAAAACTACAAACAGGTATCTGCCTCTGTCTCTGAAATCAAACAAAGGGGCAGAGGACACTGCAGAGCAGGACACTGTAGCACAGGAGCTAGCACAACAAAACGCGCCCAAAACAGGAACCAAAACAAAAAAAGCAAAAAGGAAATCCCAAAAACTTCTGATCATAGGAGACTACATGATTCGGGGAGTTAATAAGTATCTCCAGCCAGGGGTAATGGTCAGATGTCTCCCAGGTACATCAGCATGGAGAGACACTGACCACATTGCTAATTGTTCAGGAAGCAGGAGAAAACATTGATGTCCTGGTACACATAGGGACTAATGATCTCGCTAGCCGGTCAGTTGTGGAGACCAAGGAACACCTAACCAGGCTGGGGGACAAACTATCATTCATATCGTCCGGCATCTCCTTCTCTGAGATCCTGCCAGTCTGGGAGAGGGGGACAGATGGACGGAAGGTCAGAGAAGGGGAGATAGAGGAGCTAAATATGTGGCTCAACAGCTGGTGCCAGGAAAAAGGACACACATTTGTAGGGAACTGGCAACAGTTTTGGGAGCAAAAGTTCTTTAAATTTGATGCACAGCATCTGACTAAGGAGGGAGTCAGTGCATTGGGGCAGAAGTTTGATGTCTTTGCAGAATATTTAAACTAGCAAATGGGGAGAGGGGTGCAGCACCCGAAACGTTGAATGGGAAGAACACCCCTCCCTCCTCAGATAGTGGTCAAATAGGAGTTCAGCATGTTTGTAGTTCATTTGCATCACCAGGTAAAGAAAAAGGTCTGGCTTCCAATACGATGCACAGGGGAAATGCCGGACCTCGCCCAACTAACATACTGAAATCTGACCAATGAAAAATCATGTACACTAATGCTCGCAGTCTGGGAAACAAGATCCCAGACCTGCAGGCAATAATGACAGAGGCTAAACTGGACATAGTAGCCATTAGCGAGACATGGTTTACCAGTAACCACACTTGGGAGACTTCAGTACCTGGCTATGTACTGTTCAGAAGAGACCGAGGTGCAAAAGGGGGGTGGAGTGGCCCTTTATGTCAATGAAAATATCAAAGCTACAGAAATTCAGAATACATATAAGGAGCCAGAAATACTGTGGGTCACCCTGGAAACAGGAGATAGGACAGCCATACGAACTGGGGTTGTGTACAGGCCTTCAGACCAGGGGGAGGACATAGACACGTTACTGTTAGAAGATATACAAAACATGACTGCTAAAGGAGAGGTTCTGATAATGGGACACTTCAACATGCCAGATACAGATCGGTCAATACCAGCAGGGACATCTGCCAGAACTAGACACATGGTGGATTCCCTGCAGGAGCAGAGCCTCAAACAACTGGTACAACAATCCACAAGAGACAGGGCTATCCTAGATCTAGTACTAACTAACAAGGAAAGGATCATAGATCTCCAGGTAGAAGGTCACCTGGGGGCCTGTGACCATCACATGGTATGGTTCAATTTGGCCACTAGAACAAAATCATCCCATTCCAAGGCAAAAATATGTGACTTCAGAAGAGCTGACTTTGATAAGATGGCCAACAGAGTTAAGCTAGCCCTGGCAAAAAGAAATACAGGTGAGGGGGTAGAGGTAAAGTGGGCAAGCATTAAAGATGCAATACTTAAAGCAACATCCCATTGTGCTAGTGAGAAAAGTAAATGCAAAAGAAGAAGGAAACCACTTTGGTTTTCAAACACAGTAGCAGAAAAGGTCAGAACCAAAAGGCTGGCCTTCAGGAAATATAAGGGAACGCAGCAGGATGAAGATAAGGAGGCATACCAAACTTCCCTAAGGGAAGCAGGGAAGGCAGTAAGACAGGCAAAGGCCCAAATCGAGGAAACACTAGCACGAACAGTAAAAGAAGGTGACAAGACTTTCTATAGATCCATTAGTGATTGATGGCTGTAATCTGGCTAGCATTATCAAGATGGCTGCTGGGCTGTGCATGCCGCTGGCTGCAGAGTTGTATTTGCAACATGTTTTGAGTTTTATTTAGTTTAGTTTTTTTTTAGTTTGTTTTGTTTATTTGTTTGTTTGACAGTTTATGTTTTTATTTTGGTTTCTCTTTTTGAACTGGCTGGAGGACCCTTGTTTGGTTCTAATTCCCGAATCGACTGGAGGACACTGGCTTTTCCAGGAGTAAAAGGAGGAGGAGCGTGCTTTCGGTCCGGTAACGGATTTTAACTTGGGAACCCTCAGAAACCTCAAAAATTCCATTAAACCAATTTTGAGTGGTTGGTTTTTAAAGTGCGAGGTTCCGCTTGCTGTCGCTATATTGGGGGTCATGCAGTGGAGTGGGGAGTTTCTTGCCCTGTGGATTTAATCATTTGGGCTGAATTGTTTTGGGTTCCATTGAGATTTGGCTGGGACAAAGAGAGAAGAAAGGGCGTCCCTGTGGCTGGTGCTCCATTGCTGGGGCTGACATGGAGGTGGACACAAAGCAGTTTGAGGTTCATGGTTTTAAGGATTTTTTCCAGGAAAATGTTTTTCCCCTGGGCTGAGGTACTTTGTCTCTGTGCTGAATTTAACCTTGGGAATAATTAGATTGTCTGTTGATTCCTGGGGCTGTGATATCTAGAGATATTTTTCAATTAAGCCTATGACTTTTCTTTATGTTGATTTGGGGTGTATCCTCCTGCTGGGCCTCATCTGATCTGTGGTCCAAAGGGGACATTTGGGAGCCTTTAGTCAAGGAATTGGCTGGAGGTCTCTGCCCCTTAGATGCCCAAGTTGGCCCACTGTTGTGGCCTGATTTTGGGTGTTGTATTGGTCCACTTCATGTGTGGTTGCCCGGCTGGGGGTAAAGGGCCTTATTCAAATCGTGACCTACCTGATTTCTGGACTTGGATTTTGGATATCCCCTGAAATGACTTATGTTTTGTTGATTTTAAACCCTCGGATTAATCCATTTCTGTGCCTGGCAAGTTGAAGACTCTTTTCTTTGGACATTTGAGGTGGTGAGAGGACCTTGAGTCCATTATTTTATTTTGGACTGTACTCTCTCCCTGGGTCGTGAGAGGACTGGGGGCAAGAGACAAGTTATTTATTTTGTTTAAAGTTTAAATTGTTTCTGATTTGTTATTATTTTATATCTTGCAGTGAGACTGCTAAGGTATTCTTTTTTCCTTCTCTCTCCCTGGCTGTGAGAGAGCCATGGGGGGGGGGGTTATTAATTTTTTCTATTTCTTTTGGCTGTAGGGGTGGTGAGAGAACCCTTACATTTATATTTATTTATATTTTTATTTTCTGTTTGTTTTTAGTTTAATTTATTTTATTTTATTTGTGAGTCTTCAGTCCAGTCCAGACTCGGTTTTCTATGAGGTGAGGTTTTTTGTTTATTTGATTTTGTTTATTTATATTGGTTTTGCTTAGGATTATTTGGTAAATTCTATGCTGTTAAGATTGATTATTTTGTGTTTGGGGTTTATTGTTTTGTTTAAGCAGTGACATGTGCCAGCCTTCACTCCCCATGGTGGTGCGCTATTCATCCTTCTCTCTTCATGACCTCTGCCCTTTTTATACTCCCCCCCCCTACAATTCGATATTTACCAGTGCTGTAGAGCATTGGGGATTGTTCGTAGGAGAGTGAGGAGGGTGGGGGTGTGCGAACAGGAGAGGATGAATGAGGGGGGCCACCGTATCAGGGTTATTAAGTCCAGAAGGTGCCCTGGGGTGAAATGGAACCCAGATCGTGGTTTACCATGTCTGGTGCCCATACTCAAGGGCATTACTGAATCTAGTAAGCAGATAGGCCTGACAGCCTCCGAGGTTTGTCCAACTCGGGTGGTGTTATACAATGCCAGGTCCGTCAGGAATAAGACCGCCATTATTGCCGACCTTGTTGGCTTGGCTGACCCGGCTTGCATCACCGAGACCTGGCTGGATGAAAATTCAGGCCCCATAGTGGAGGCCATGACACCGGCCGGGTACTCGATGATACACTGCCCGAGATTGGACCGCAGAGGAGGGGGGGTTGTAGTCTGTTTCAAGACTGAATTGGGCCTCACAAATGTAGTAGTGGGTGAGGCTGAGTCCTTTGCGTGCACAGTTGTAGTGGGCGTAGGCGTTCGAATCATTCTTATCTACCGTCCACCCAGAGATGGGAAATGCTTCTTACAGGAAGTAGCAGACTTCCTCGTTGACATGTCGTTTGAGCCACCCAGACTGATGGTTCTGGGTGACTTCAACGCCTGGGTCAACGATGAACTCTCACAATTTGGCAATCACTTCCTCCAATTAATGTCTTCTTTGGGCCTTACACAGGTAATTTCCACTGCTACTCATAAATCTGGGCACACTCTGGACTTAATCTTCCTCTTAGGTATTGATGCATCTGATGTGGGGGTGGAACCAGTCATCTGGTTAGACCACTACACCGTGAGGTTCAATTTTTGCAGTCCTTTGAGAAGGCCTTCTTCTGTGGAGATGGTCAGGTACCGCCCATTATGGAATATTACTTCCAAAGGCCTTGCGGTGGTCCTTGACCTATCATCCCCCGCGTTGGCAAGCAGTAATCCGGAGACGCTGGTGGCGACCTATAATCTGGCCATTACAACGGCCCTGGATTTTATTGCTCCTGTTCATGAGCACCCCCTATCCCTTCACCCCAGGTCACCTTGGTTTGATGGGACACTGAGGGAGATACAGAGACAGGGGCAAAGGTTAGAGCGTTGTTAGAGCAAGTCCACCCTTGAGGTTGACCACCTTAGATTGATGGAACATTATTCTATCTATCAATCTGCAAGCACCCATAAGAAGGCAGAATTCCTGTCCAGGGAGATTTCAGTTGCTTGGAATCAACCAGCTCAGCTGTTTCGGACTGTAGACAGACTGTGCAACCCAGCCTATCTGCAAGTTCAGAAAGCCTTTTCGCAATTAGAGTTCGAGGAGCTCGCTCGTTACTTTGCAACTAAAGTGGCCGACATCAGGGCGGACTTGTGTCCTGCAATCTCTAAGGGTGATGTCATAGAACAGTGTGAGCTCACAGTACCTCAATTCTCTTGGAGATCCTTTGGTCAACTTGAGTTTGCGGATATTATGAGGGTCATCCATAGTGTGCATCCCACAAGTTGTAGTTTGGATCCTGGACCAACTTCCTTAATTTTGGATTGTACTGATATCATCGTTCCAGTCCTGGTGCAAATAGTCTGCAGCTCCCTGGAGTCAGGTGAGTTTTCTAGCTCCCTGAAAGAGGCGGTGGTGACACCTCTCTTGAAGAAAGCTACCTTGGACCCAGACTGTTTCTCAAACTACAGACCTATCTCTAACCTCCCCTTTACTGGGAAGGTTATTGAGAAGGTAGTGGTAGCCCAACTAGAAGACCACTTAACCATCCATAATATCTACGAATCCTTCCAATCCGGTTTTCGTAAAAGACATAGCACTAAGACTGCACTGGTTCGGGTGCTTAATGATCTTCTGAGGGTGAGAGATCAGAAGAGATGTTCCATTCTGGTTATCCTTGATCTCTCATCAGCTTTTGACACTGTGGATCACCTGGTGTTGATAGCATGCCTGAGGCAAATTTGTGGAATGTCAGGAACTGTTTTACAATGGTTCACCTCATTCCTCACTGGGATATCACAAACAGTTGTGTCAGGAGTCTTTTCCTCTGGCCCAACTCCTTTGTTGTGTGGGGTGCGTCAGGGTTTCGTGCTGTCACCCATGTTATTTGCAGTATATATGCTGCCCCTCGGAGACATTATAAGATGGTATGGGCTGAGGTTTCACTGCTACACAGATGATACCCAGCTATACCTGTCTTTTGCACCCGACCAGGATGGAGCTCTTGCGGTGTTTAACAACTATCTGGAAGAAATCCAGGGTTGTATTGATTCTAGTTGGTTAAAATTGAACTCAGAGAAGACAGAGGTTCTGGTTGTGGACCTGGGTGGTCAGATAGAGAGGTCGTGTGATGGCACACCTTCTGGAATCTTTCTTGGTGGCTTGTCACTTCCGACCTCTGAATGGGTGCGTAGCCATGGGATTGTCCTAGACGACAGGCTGACATTACAGTCGCAAGTGTCAGCCATTGTCAGGACTTCCTTTTACCATCTTAGGAATATTGCCAGGGTTAGGCACCTTGTTCCATCTGACTGTTTGTCAACGTTGGTCCACGCCTTTGTGTCCTCGTGTTTGGACTACTGCAACGCCCTTTACTTTGGGCATTCTGGGGTTGAAATCTTCCACCTACAGCTGGTGCAGAACGCTGCAGCCTGGGTTCTGACTGGGGCAAGTAGGTCCTGTCATATTACCCCGGTGCTCCACGAACTGCACGGGCTTCCTATATGGAGGCGGATAACTTTTAAAGTCATTTTATTGACTTTCAAAGCCCTTCATGATCAGGGTCCGGCCTATCTGAAAGAACTTCTGGTGCCTTACTATCCCAGTCGATCACTCTGCTCGGCTGATGAGGGGTTGCTAGAGATTCCAAGAGTGAGTTTAAAATCTTCTGGCAGCAGAGCATTCTGTCATGCTGCTCCCACTCTTTGGAATTCTCTACCATGCCAGTTACGGGAGTGCACCTCCGTGGAGGAATTCAAAAAGAATTTGAAGACTCATCTGTGGCAAATGGCCTTCTTAGATGGTTAAGTTAATTTTATTGTGTTGAGATCTTATTTTGTATTTATTAATTGATTTTAATATTTGATGTTATTACGATATGATTTTATTTATATGTATTACTGATTCACATTTGATGTTGTGGTTTTAATGTGTTCAGCACCTTGGTATGCAGAAAAGCGCTTTACAAATAAACTTATTATTATTATTATTAGTGAAAGGAGAAAGTCCAGAGGGGGTATTGCTAAGATCAAAGGGGATAAGGGGGAGAATGAGGAGGAGGACCATGTAAAAGCATCTATCCTAAATAGATACTTCTGCTCAGTATTTACTGAAGAGAAGGTAGGGCAGGGCCTACAGCTGTACACCATGGACACAGGGGGGAGGGAGGTGTTCACTAGTCCCTTCACAAAAGAAAGGGTCCTACAAGAGCTCAATAAGCTCAGGGTGGACAAGGCAAAGGCACCTGATGGCATACATCCCAGGGTACTAAAGGAGCTAAAGGTGGAACTAGCAGAGCCATTAACAGAACTGTTTAGTGAGTCTCTGAGCACAGGAGAGGCCCCAGAAGAATGGAGAAGGGCTCATGTGATCCCGCTCCACAAAAGTGGTAGCAGGGAGGAGGCAGGGAACTACAGACCAGTCAGTCTTACCTCAGCAGTGGGCAAGATTATGGAGAGACTCCTTAAGGAAAGGATAGTGCAACACATGGAATCCATGGGAGCACAAGATCCAAGACAGCATGGGTTTACAAAAGGAAGGTCCTGTCAAACTAATCTCATAGATTTTTTTGACTGGGTAACCAGAGTGGTGGACCAAGAGGGAGCAGTTGTTGTTGCCTACCTTGACTTCAGCAAAGCTTTCGATACTGATTGATTAATAAGCTGGGTAGGCTCAGGGTGGGTCAGACGGTCAACTGGGTGGCAAACTGGTTGACAGGCAGAAAATGGAGAGTGGTGGTAAACGGTATACAGTCAGAAGAGATGCAAGTCACAAGTGGGGTACCTCAGGGATCAGTCCTGGGGCCAGTCCTATTCAATATCTTCATCAGTGACATTGCAGAGGGACTGGAGGGTAAGGTTTGCCTGTTTGCAGATGACACCAAGATCTACAACACAGTAGATGATCCAGATGGTGTGGGCAGAATGAGAAGAGATCTGGATAAACTAGCAAAATGTTCAGAAGAGTGGCAAATGGGGTTTAACACAAAGAAGTGCAAGATCATGCACATAGGGAAAAGAAACCCTGAAGCCGCCTATAGGCTAGGAGAGGAGTTGCTGGCAGTCACAAGAGAAGAACGAGACTTGCGCATCATCATCACCGATGACCTGAAATCATCCAAGCAGACCTCTAAAGCAGTAGGTAAGGATAGAGGGATGTTGGGGTGTATTAGTAGGGGTATCACAAGTCAGAAGAGGGAGGTAATAATCCCTCTTTACAAGACACTAGTTAGGCCCCATCTGGAGTACTGCATGCCATACTGGAGGCCACAACTTCACAAGGACATTAACCAAATTGAGGCAGTCCAGAGAAGGGTAACCAAAATGGTGCAGGGACTGCATCAGAAAACATATGAGGACAGATTAACTGAACTCAATATGCATACCCTAGAGCAAAGGAGGGAGAGAGGTGATATGATTAAAACATTCAAACACCTTAAGGGTGTGGTAGGGCGAAGGTATATGTGGGCAGTCAAAAGAAAAAAATGTCTCACCACATCTTGAGATTTTCTTCAATTTTAATGAGTTCCTCTTTCAGACATCACTCACAACAAGATAACACCAGAATGGCATAGTATTGTTCTCATCTTACACTTCCATTTCGACAGCAGACATTAGAACAGATGGCATCATCTCATGTTTATAAATCTTCTAGATGAGGCAATAAACAGGCGTAAACATCAAACAGGATATTCTGACAGTTCTAAATCTTCCATGCAGAACATGCAATAGCACAGTTTTTCAAAGAACTCCAAAGAGCACTTTTCAGCAGTATCTAGAGCACACCTCCAGGCCCACAACACAACAGGATCTGAATCTCCACCTGGATGTTAATCTCCCTAACTGAATCAAATGTTTACCCTTTTATACCCAGACAGGGTCAGGTGACCTTAAAACTCCACCCCTACTTACAATTTTAATTACGTTGCTTTATATTTTAATTCTTTATTTTATTTTAAAGACATTATGTCTTTTTAAATTCATATAATAACATATTCCCTCACTCATAAATAATTTATTTCTTTTCTACACGTTTTAAACTCCATTTCTAAAGACAAGGAAGCACCACCCCTTCCTCACAATACTTAAGAAAGGAGAGAATGGCCGGCCGGCTCCTAGAACAAACAAAGACGCAGGCAGCTGAAAGTGCAAGTACCCCAGAGCTCCACAAACGCCCAAAACCCCACGTTTCAAGACCAACACCAAACTAAGGAATTCGTCTTCTGAGGGTAAGCAAAGGCAATCCTCGCTATTTCAAATTATAAAGAATTAAAGTCTCAAAGAACTAGTGAGATAAATGTCCTCACAATAGTACGCACTAACGACAGTGTAAAGAACCACCCACTTCCCAGCAGTGATAACAAGAAATACAGATTGTGGCCAGCCTTCACTTAAGAGTGAGCTAAAGCACAAGAAATAGACTCTAGGGTCTGAATGCCCACAAATGTCAAATTCTCTCACCTAAAAAATCTCAGAAACTGCTCAAAATTAAACAACCTCAATTCCGGAGGAATGCAAAGCTGTCCATATCAATTTTCAAAGGGAACCATTGAATCTAAACAGCACTAGAAGGCTAAATGTCTCCACAGCTATGCGCACAGTCGCAATGCACTCTCCGTCAGAGGCAGCCTAAAACAACAGCAAAGACAGCCGCTAAAACACCTTCCTAGCCTGAAAAACAGCTCTTACAGCCGCACAGCCCCAAACAAAGCATCCCATATGAGACTCTACCACACTACCAGAATCTGTAACAAACAATTCAAGTCGGAAAGCCATACACCATTCATTGAGGAATGGGGGGGGGGGGGACTCCCTTCTTCTCTCCAACCAAAATCAATACAACCCGAAAAGGAAAAGTGCCCACACTAAGGTGAACACCAATACCAGCATTTCGTCAGCTATCCATGATGTCCTCAAAACCCCCAACAGCACTCCCACCTAAGATTACAAGGCTACTTACATGCTTTCAATGTATCCAAAAAGGTGCTTTCTTCTGTATTTATTATATTACTAGGCTCCTACTCACAGCACCCCATGCCTGGCCCCATACAAAATACTCCAATCACTTAAGTCCATGATTCCAAGAAAGAATCCATCCCCAAAACCCAAAGGAAAAGCTACTACTAATAGATCCAAAAACCAGAATATTATTTTAGACTGCACGAACATGCGCACAATCGCACTTACGTGCCATTTTACCGATTATTCAAACCACGACCATAAGCATCCAAATCACAGGGTCCAAACAACAAAGACCCTTTACAAGCACTTACCCCAAGGTCCACGCCAAGGAATCATATCCTAAAAATCTCAAAAGTACTATCACCAGCTCCAAATTTATCTAACTTCCTCACTTAAAGGGGAAACTCCCAAATATACCAGAAAAAGAAAAACAAATCTCTATCCCCATATATTATTATCTTTTCATAAATTAAATCTCACAGAGCCACTCTGTGACAAAGGGCATTAACAAGGTGAAAGAGTCTAACATGTTTCAATAAAAGAAAAATAGCAGGACAAGAGGACACAGCATGAGATTAGAGGGAGGCCGATTAAGGGGTAATGTGAGGAAGTTCTTTTTCACAGAAAGGGTGGTGGATGCATGGAACGGCCTACCTCAGGAAGTGGTGGATATGAATACAGGGCAGGGTTTCAAACAGGCATGGGATAGGTAGAAGGGAGCAATACAGATGAGTATGAATAGATAAACCATTGACAGAGCAAATGCCTATGGCACATTCATAAGGTAGAAAAATAAATGGGCAGACTGGATGGGCCTTGCGGTCCTTTTCTGCCATCAGCTTCTATATTTCTATGTTTATATGTTTCTATACAGGTTTATAAAAAACAGACAGCCAGATCTAGACCAGAACAGATTGGACCAGGCACAAGTTGCATGGATTTTGCCATTCTGTCCAGTCTGGCTATTACCCATCCAGTCCAGTCCAGTTTCACTAGTCTGTTTTTTACCCAGTCCTGGGAAAAGGTGAAAACAAGACTGCCAGAACCAGACCAGACTAAACTGGAAAAAGCCATACCGGCAAAATTCGCGCAATGTGTGCCCAGTCTGGTTGGTCTGGCTAGAGGACAGTCCAGTTTATATTGATCTGGCTCAGTCCATGTCCAGTGGTCTGTTTTTACCAGGTCCTTGAAATACAGCCCCTATAAAGTGGCCTGTTCTGAGTATTCTCATAGGTACACGCTGCGCAATCCCCATCAGCCACCGGCAGTTACTTGCGAAATGCGCGGCAGTCATAATAGGTGCATAACACCACATGTGGGTGGCACTGATAGACCAGCGTGGCACGCAAGCACCGTGCACTTGAAGAGGTGGTCCCACACAGCCAGCCCCATGCACCCTAGGCATGTGCATATACACAATGGCTGATACATTGGCAACACTTGTGTGGAAGAGGGTGCATCAAAATTGCAGCCATTATGTAGATGTGATGAAGCACATTGGCAGACATGGTCCACAGCACACCACAGGCATAATACAACAGCAACAGGCCACACTGGCACAGCACCAAGCATGGACAGTGCAGCAGGCAAAACCTATGGACAGACATGGCTGGCACATTGGCATGGCCCATGGGAGTGTCAGGCACATGAGCTGGTGGCACAGCCTATTGCCACCACCGAACATGGTCTGCCGTGCCCCACATGGATGTGTATTCTCCACACTTGTACATCTGCAACATGGCAGTGGAAGGTGCTAGATGGACCTCAGTGACAATGACCCACCTGTTGAGATAGGACCACACACCACACCACACCATGTATGCGTGGCATGGGCAGACACACAGGCATTGTGACATGGCATCACAGACAGTGCAGCGCACACATGCTGATGCACATGTGCACCACTTGCTGATGCCAAACATTCTGAGCCATGTGAGAGAGCTGAAGGGACCCCCCTCATGTATTTGGACAGTAAAACACACAACACACAACACACACACACACACACAGCCATTGGTGCTCGAACTGGCAGAATGTGGCAGGGCCAATGATATAAGGGGCAAAGTCTCCCACAGCAATTTATTATCATGAGTGCAATGACAGATAGGGGCACAAATGATTGTGGCATTGGCATGGCCATAGTGGAAACCCCTGTTCCAGTACCGAGTCACGCAGGCCAAAGACGACCACACACAGATGAAACCGGAACACACAGGTGAGAAATGCAAACCCTCATTTATTTAACACTGTGCATGACACCATGCAGTGGCCCCATATATGAATCCAGAACCCCCCCAAACACACAGCAACATGGCTTCATATGTGAACCATTCCCAAAGGCCATTCATCACTTTGTGTCATTCGCCTCCTCCTCTGAGTATTCGAACTTTGGGTGTTTAATTCTTTTGGACTGTGGCAAACTTTTAGGGGAAATTGGCAGACTTTAGATTGACTGGTTTGCCTGGTCCAAATGGTGTGGACCAGGCGAACCAGTAGAACCACAAACTGCAGTTTGCACCTGAAATGGTTTACTAGGCCTCAGTGTCAGAGTCTAATTTTAGAGCCTGATTCAGTTCGACCATGTAAGCCAGCATGAAATCTCACTCGCATGCACAACATTGGGCTGTTAGGTGGCTTATGCAGCACTGTGATTCACTTCTAGTTATATTAACTAGGAAATTCTTCAAAACAAAGAAAATCTTTAAAAGTTTGACGTACATGGCCCAGTGGTGCAGAGGGCTGAGGCACTGTAAAGTGCTTTACCTCATACCACATCAGCAACCCGAGTTCAGGAACAAGCGTGGATTGTCTGGGGCTGGCAGAGGAGGATGGCTGGGAAACAGAGTGAGCAGCCAATAGGCAGCTCTCCTCTCTTTGGCAGGTTTGGTTCATCTTCCCTGCTCGGCGGAGGCCTGGTAGTAGCGCAGATGCTATTGGTGGGGGCAGACAGATGTCTGGGTGGGTGGTTGGAGGCTACGGTTCCAAAGTGCATGTGTGCCTCCACACATATGCACTTCTCTGCTTCTCTGCCAAGCTGTGGTTTCAGGGCAGTGGAAGAAAAAAAGGAGGAAATGGAAGGGGACCAGGCTACATGAAGCCCTGCCCAAGGTACCATGGCCTGACCTGCCACTCTGCTGAGTAAGGATGGGACTTCTGGAAAATAGACACCAAGGGGAGAACAGTCCTCCTCTCCCTGACTCCACCATGGGGGAATACCCCACAACGGCAGGAGAGCGAGGTAGCATGGCATGCGGGGACAGGGCTGGACAGCTGCCCAGTCAGTCCAGGAGGATAAACACCTTTATAACAACAACAACAACAAAACAGCTAGACATACACTAGTCCTGCATCACCAGGACAGTGGAAAGGGTATATTTAGGATGAAAAATGAGAAAAAATTGAAAAGATAGGCTGAGCAGCAGTGTTGCAGCAGGCAATGGGACCAGGAGCTTGCTTGAAAGGGGAGGTCCAGGAGAGAGTGGACTCTGGAGGAAGAGGAAGATGAAGAGGAAGAGGAAGAGTGAGCAACACTTACTCATAGGGCAATGGGAAGCCTTGTCCATTGTCCAGTGTGGCACTGTCCCAGGCACTGGGAACACAGATGTCAGAACTGACAGACTGAGCTGTGGGATTCTAGTTAATATTTTGTGCACATAAGCATTACAATTAAAAGTCATTTTGTTTTGAACATTGTTAGCCACATACTTGTGTTTACTGCCAGCACTGACACCCTCCCCCTATCCTGCGGGGTGTCGCAGGGCTCCATAGTGGCGCCCATGTTGTTCGCAGTGTATATGCTGCCATTGGGAGATATCATTGGACAATATGGCTTGAGCTCTCACTGCTACGCAGATGATACTCAGCTGTATATGTCTTTTGTACCCGGACAGATTGATGCTGTCTCTGTGCTAAATTGTTCCCTCTCCAAGATCAAAGACTGGATGAATTCGAGTTGGCTGAGACTGAATCCAGATAAGACTGAGGTGCTGGTTGCAGACCCAGGTCACCCAGGGGAGGGTTCTGGAGCTGGGCACATGTTGGGCCTATGGCTTGATGGTGTCCAGCTCACTACCTCAGACCGGGTGCGTAACCTGGGATTATTTTTGATGATGGCCTGACTCTGAAATCTCAGGTGTCGGCTGTGGTTAAATCCTTATTATACCATCTGAGGAATATCGCACGGGTGAAACACCTGGTTCCTCTGGGTGACCTTCCAACACTGGTCCATGCCTTCATTACTGCCCATCTTGACTATTGCAATGCCTTCCACCTAGGGCTACCTGGGGTTGATATCCGCTGCTTGCAGCTAGTGCAGAACGCTGTGACCAGGCTGCTGACTGGCACTTCTAGGGCCAGTCATATTACACCTGTGCTGCACGAACTGCACTGGCTGCCAGTTCAGTTGAGGATCACCTATAAGGTAGGCTTGCTTACCTTCAAGGGCCTACATGAACAGGGACCTGACTACCTGAAAGATCTCCTGGTTCCCTACTCCCCAAATCGTCTGCTCCAATCCACCAATGAGGGATTGCTAGAGGTTCCCAGGGTTCATTTAAAAACTTCTGGGGCTCGCGCTTTTTCATTTGCAGCACTGACCTGTGGAACTCTCTGCCTCGTCAGTTAAGAGAATGCCTGACCATCAGCAGTTTTTTTTTTAAACTCTCAGTCTTTATTTTGTAATGAAGAACAAATACATTACTGAGAAACAAAAATATAGGTTAACAATACAGTAAGATAAAAAAAAGAATAAAATTACAGAGAACATAAATAATTAAAAAGAATGAACACTAAGTGCACATACAGTCCATAGTTCATCTTGTTTCACATGTTGCTATAAATAATAAATTAAAAAAAAATGGATGGGTCAATTAATTCCCCTGGCATAGTGGACTGAAAGTTCGACTCATGGTATAAACTCCATCCATATGGGTGTAATATATATTACCCACTTTCCCCACATATTCTCAAAGCCAGCCTGGGATTTATTTAATGTAGCTGCAATTTTCTCCATTTTATAGATATCTATCATTATTTGGTGCCACTGATCCAGAGTGGGAGGCAATGGGGACAACCACCTTTTAGTATTGGCTTTTTTGGCAGCAAGGGAGGCCAGATTAATAAATTTATTTGTTGGAGTATCCAATCGATCCAGGGGGCATTCACCAAAAAGAAAAAAAGAGAGGATCAAGAGTAATATTTGGTGAAGTTATCTGTTGAAGGGCTTCATGGAAACGTGCAAGGAAAGGTTGTAAAACCAGTCAAGACCAGAAAATATGGCCTAAGGTGGCTGGAGTAAATCCACATTGCCTCCAACAGTCTGCTCCCCCATGTATACTGTATTTCTGAGTCACTGCAGGGGCCCTGAAATACCTCACTGATAGTTTCCAGGCAAATTCCTTCCAGTGTCCAGAACTGGTGCCTTTCTGCATTGTCTTTGTATACCTTTCCCATAGGGATAAGGGAATTCCTGTCCCCAAGTCCTTTTCCCATACTAGTCTGATTTTATCTAGGGGGTTCTCTTTCAGAGATTGTAAACCCTTGTACAGGTTTGAGACTGTATGAAGTGGGACAGGTCTCCCGTCTATCGCTCCCACTAAAGTCTCCAGAATTCTGGGAAGGGGACAGTCCCTCCATCTCACCTCCTGAAGTGAACGGAGGTAATCCCTAGTTTGAAAGTATCTAAACCTATCTGAGTACGGGATGCCATATTTTTGGACTAAGTCCGAAAATGATAAAAATATCCCCTGTGGCATAAAATGGTATATCAAATGCAGACCTTTCCTTTGCCATTTAAGATATCCCTTGTCCAGCTTAGCTGGTGCAAAAAGGCCTATATGGGGCAGGGAGAACAAGGCAGGTCTCCATTTTATGAATTCCGGGAGGGAAAACACCTTCTGCCAGGACCTCAGTGTGGATTGTGTAAATGGGTTTTCAATTTTCTCTATTTTTAAGTCAAGGGGAAAGGAAAGCAATGTGTGGAAGACATCCCTGAGTTCCCTCTCTTGATCTTCAACCTATTTCCATCTGGATATGTAATTGTTATCTATCCAGTATAGTGGTATTCTGATTTGGGAGGCTAGATCATATAAAGTTAGGAAGGGACATACCTCCCCACTGCCTGGGAAGCTGCAGAACAGAAAGATTGATCCTCAGTTTTTGTTTCCCCCAAATGTAGGCTGATACTTTCCTTTGTAGCATCCTAAAGAACACATCTGTTACCTGTGTTGGGAGGGTTTGGGCCAGATAGAGGAAGCGAGGAAGGATCACCATCCTAATGGATTCTATTTTCTGGTATAGGGACAGAGGGAGGGTGCTCCATTTTTCTAACTCAGCGCTGGTTTTAAGCAAAAAGGGAGAATAATTTAGGGGGAACAGGTCTTCATATGTTAGACCAATCCGTACCCCTAGGTATTTAACACATTTTAAGTCCCACCTGAAGCAATACCTGTTCCTAAGATTTGCTGACGGGGTGAAATTCAGGGCCAAAACCTCTGTCTTAGTCAGATTAACTTTATATCCTGACATTTCCCCAAATCTGATCAGTTTGTCCCAGAGAGGGGGTAGGGAAGCCTCCGGATCAGTCATGTATATCACAAGATCATCCTCGAAAAGCGCAAGTTTGTGAGTACCTGATGCCAGCTCCACCCCAGACACACTCACCTCCTGCCTTAGGGCTTGGGCTAAAGGTTCTAAATATAATGTGAACAGCAGGGGGGACAGGGGGCAACCCTGCCTTGTACCACCGGACAATGAAATAGGGTGGGAGAATGAACTGTTTATCCAGATGAAAGCTCTAGGGTCTGTATACATTAATTTTATTAAGTTAATAACTGAATGTGGAATACCAAATTACCTCAGTACTGCCCACAGAAAAGGCCATTCGACGCAGTCGAACACCTTCTCTGCGTCCAGAGAAAGCAAAAGAAACGGGGACCCCTCATTCCTAGCTTGCTGTAGCAAGAGTAACGTTCCTTTTATGTTATCTTGTGTTTGATGCCCTGGGACAAAGCCAGTTTGGTCCAGGTCTATTACTTCCAGCAAGAATGTTTCAAATATCTTAGCTAAAACAGATGCAAATAATTTGTAATCTATATTAAGAATGGAGATGGGTCTATACGTGGAGTAAGATGTAATATCTTTGTCCAGTTTTGGTATGCTAGATATATAAGCATATCGCCATGAATCAGGGTTAATTCACCTGATTGGACACTTCTACAGGCTGCTAATAAGGTAGGGGATAGATCTTTTCTAAATGCTTTGCAGAAATCGCCTGTGTATCTATCCGGGCCTGGGCTCTTATAAATTTTTAGGGCAGAGATAGCTTGGGCCAGTTCTCCTGCGAAGATGGGTTTCTCCAAGAACTGTTTTTGCTCTTCCGATAATCTTGGGAGTCCGAGACCCTCTAAGAAGGCCTCCATCCCCTGGGCATCCCTTTCCCCTTCTGATTTATATAAGGCACTGTAGTAAGTCTGGAAAGCATGCTCTATCTCCTTAGGGAGAGTAACTATTTTCTTGGAGTTCGGGTCTCTAATCTGGTTGATATTAGATCGGGTTTTGTGTTGCCTGAGTCTATGGGCTAGTAAACGAGTGGCCCTAGGCCCCCCTTCATAGTACTTTTGTTTAATAAATTGTAAAACTTGCTCTGTGCAGATATCCAGAATCCCTTGGATCTGATCTCTGGTGGCCTGCAATAGTGGATAGACCCTCTTCATCTCCAGCTGCAAGCTGGGCCTGAAAATCCCTAAGTTGCTTATGTAGTTTATCAAGGCGTAATTGTTGTTTCTTTTTATAGTGGGCCGCGTATTTTATTATCTCATCCCAAGGACTACTTTCAGGGTGTCCCAAAGTATTCCCTTCTTTGTCCCCTGTTTCTCATTATCTGATAAGATTTGCTTAATTTTATGTTGAACCATTTCCTTAAAATCTTTTAAATTCAACAGGAAATTGTTAAATTTCCACAGGATGTTGATTTTCTTCCTTTCCCAAGTCATGGTAAGTGTTAGGAGTGAGTGGTCATATAACACCGTGGGTGTCTGTGTACAGTTTTGAATCTTTTATAAATGTTCCGTGGAGATGTGGATATAGTCTATCCGTGTGTATACTTTGTGGGGAGCTGAAAAATGCGTGTACTCTCTTTTATTAGGATGAAGGTATCGCCAGGTATCCACCCATTGGGCACCAGAGAAATAGGCCAGCGTCACCCGTAGTGCTGGGGATTTTTTGGGGGGGTTCAAGCTGGAAGTGTCCAAATGGGAAGTGGTTAGATTATGATCCCCTCCAATTACTAATACTCCCTTATGCCTTTCCATGATCCTCTGAAATAACATCTTTCTCACTTCAGGTCCCTCCCCATGGGAAATATAGATCGAGGCCAGCGTGATATCCTGCCCCTCCAAGTGGCCCACGGCCAGTGCTAGTCTGCCCTCTAGATCTATATAGGAGTTAGTCAGGTGGAAAGGAGTGTTTTTAAGGACCAAAACTACCGCCCCTCTTCTCTTCTCCTTCCTGTAAACTGAAGCCACTATTGTGGAAAACCCAAATTTAGAAAGCTTTTGAGGCTCCTGTTTACTTAAGTGCATTTCCTGTAGAAGGAGAAATGAGAGTTTCAGCTTTTTCAAAGAGCTGATCACTCTGTATCTCTTTATTGGGTTATTTAACCCATTAACATTGTGGGAGCAAACCCTAATTGTAGGTAGCTTAGCCATCCGGCTTGTTTTTAATATTCAGAGCTGACCCAATTAGGGTGGATAGAGATTCTATGGGGGGAACCCACCCTGATTGCTTAAATAACAAAGTGATATGGAACTTCTCCCCATTCAGCACTAAAACATTCTGTGTTTCCTTACACATTGGGCCCATCAGATTCAACATAATAATCTCAAATTGGCAACTACAAAAAAAATTGTGCACTTTTACTAGATTAGCATAATACCTAAATATAACAAATTTTAACGTCTTAAACTTATTTACAGTAGTACTTAAAAGAAATGAGGGTATGAAAATTACCCCTGTGAACAAAGGCACCGCAGACCTAGTAAAGGACCCGGGACCTAAGGGAGGAATTGTGACCGTGGGTTTGGTCAGGCCTCTCCAACCCCTTGTAGTATCAAGGTCGATAAAAAGTAACGTCAAGCACACAAGGGAAGCAGTCAGGCTAAATTGCATGACCGCCCTCCCTAGGAATCGTCCTGTAGGGGCAGCAGTTGAAGTAGCTATGGGGGGGGTACAGTTGGTCAACATAGACATTACCCCGGCACAGCCCACTTCTGCTCTTCCTCATATTTGTGCTTAGGAGAATTAGTAAATTTGGTCCTGCAGAACTGTAACAACTTAAGTCACTTTTGTAACCCGCAGCCTTCAGTGTATCTTAGGACAGCACAGAGAATAAAATAAAGGCGAAGGCTGCACATAATATTTTTCAGACTGAAAAAACAAAAAGGACCTTATTGTCTCAGTATCTCAATGTCCTGCCAAACATCGCAGCTACTTTGGAGCAGGAGAAGCAAGCAGACAGTATCTTGGATCTTCAGTTCGCCGGCTCAAGTGTTCAGACTCTGATCTTCCAGATCTGCTTCCTTAGAATGTGTTTGAGATCTCCTGATGAACTCCCTGATTTCTTGCAGCGAGTGAAATCCTCTCCATTTGCCTGTGCCTGAACGTTTATTCGAGAGGCTCTGCCATTGCGATAGAGGGGGACGCTTTTCTTGTGGCACAGGACCAGTCGACTGGAAACACCATCCCCTCTCCTTTAGTTCCGGGGCAATTTCATCAGGGCTCGCATATATTTTAGTACCAGAGTCTCAGCAGACCCGCAATTTAGCAGGGTACGGAGTTTGAAAGCGAATCCCTTTCTTCTTCAAAATCTTCAAGATTTGGGCGTAAGTTACTCTTTCTTCATTATTTCTGAGGGGTAGTCGTTATCAAACAGCAGCCTGGATGAATTATAGGTAACATTTCTCTTGGCCCATGCTGTTCGCAGAAGCAGTTCTTTGTCTCTATAACTGGACGGTTTCAAAACAATTGAGCGCGGCCTAGCTGTTGGATCTGTTGGCTTTCTTGCCAGAGCTCTGTATGCCCTCTCAATTTTAAATTGAAATGATGGGGGGAGGTCTAACATGTCCTTAAGTAAATCAGTCAGAAAGTCCTCCATCCAGCCAGTTTCCGACTCCTCTGGGAGATCATAAATACGGAGGTTAGCCCTTCTGGACTGAGCCTCTAAGTCTACCAGCTTGTCTTGTAATATCTCATGTTGGTCGACTAAGTAGTCAACAGCCTGATGAAGATGAGTGGTCTCCTCAGCGATCTCCCCTGCAGCCTCCTAGGAGCACTTTAATTTTTCCTCCACCTCCATCAATCTATTCTGTAGGGCTGAGAACTCTTTTTTATTCTCCGCTCGGAACGCCCGTATTTCAGCTAGGAGCATCTTGTATCAGGTCCTGGAAAGCCTCTCACTTTCTCTGTCTGTGTCTGGGTCCAGATCTCCGGCCATGCTGCTTGCCGGGGATATGCTACTGCTGGAGATAGGCCATCTCTCGCATCCACTGACATCCACTGTTTCCTTGTGTCTCCCTGGGCGCAATTTCACTTTGTCCTTACTCCCAGACATTGCTTCTTTATTTTTATGCTTTTTAAGAGCAATTGAGCTGGATTAGGGAGATTTATCTAGCAAGATGTGCCGGATCCCCTCTCCTATGCGGCCATTCAGAGTGGTGACGTCACCAGAAGTTCGACCATCAGCAGTTTTAAAACTATGTTAAAAACGTATTTATTTTCTAAGACTTCTCCAGACTGATTTTAAATATTTATATTGTTGATGTTTTTATATGATTGTGCAGTGCCTTGATTTTGAAAAGCGCTTGATAAAGAAAATATTGATTGATATTGATTGATTGATGTTTGGCTCTGACTGAAGTGAAGTGAAACACTGTTTTGAACCAGTACCCTTCAATGTGGCTACTGCATCATGTTGGATGTTTCATCAGCCCACTGCATTATGCTATATTCATTTTATTCCATTTCCAGTGCTGTCGGTCCCGCACTTTTCACCAACACTAATTCCATCACTGTTTGGGGAGCCTGTATTGTACTTGCCTGAACTGTCCCTAACTTTGGGTACAGAGAGGGTTCCAGTCTCTAGTGCTGTCAGGCCCTCTCCTTTTCTATCTCAGTTTGGGGCAGCAGCTCAGCAACAAACCCACCAACACTCTTCCTGACTGATGGACAAAGAGAGGGATTCAGTCTACAGTGCTTTCAGTCCTCCACCTTTCACTAGCATTCATTCTATTACAGTCTGTGATGGCCTGCACTGTAACTGCCCACACAGTCTTGACCTGAGGATAAAGACAGGGTTTGGTCTCCAGTACTGCCAGGCTTCCAGTTTTCACCAGCACTAATTCTGACACAGTTTTGGGCAACCTACACTATACCTGCCGATCATGCCCTGACCTGAGGGTAAAAAAAGGGCTTCGGTCTCCAGAACTGTGAGTCTCTTGACCTTTCTCCAGTACTAGTTCTCTTTTCTTTTTTTTAACTTTTTTTTAATTAGTTTTTCAAGCAAAATTACATATACCTGATCCACAGTGCTTGCGCAATAGTAACACATATAATACATTACAGTCAGATCCAGTGTAGAAAGCAGTCATATTGTTATGACATGAGGGACAGATCAGCTTAAAGGTTGTCAAGTATATGACAAATAGAAGAAGGGACGCTGATGTTCCTTCTGTGGTATGGATGTGAGGGATGCTGATGTTGCCTCTGTGGGGATGGACGGGAAGGATGCTGATGTTGCTTCTGCGGGGATGGATGGGAGGATGCTGATGGTTCCCTCTGTGGGAATTGATGGGAGGGATGCTGATGTTGTCTGTGTGGGGATTGATGGGAGGGATGCTGATGTTGCCTCTGTGGGGATGGATGGGAGGGATGCTGAAGTTGCCTCTGTGGGGATGGATGGGAGGGATATTGAGTCCAGTGACTGAAGTGGACTTGGTGGTCTGTCTCTGTAGCAGTGTGTGACTGCTATGACAGGCATGGGAGTGAACTGTCTCTGGCAGCTCTGCAATGTATGATGCATGGGGGGGCAGCCTGGGTAGCTTCAGGACGGGAACAGAGACCTAACCTACTGACTAGCTTGCTAACTTGCTTGCTGTCTTGCTGAAGCCTTCAGCAAGAAAGTTAGTAAACGAGCCAGTACGCTAGGTCTCTGTTTACAACCTAAAGGCCCTGTCATGGGGTAAGCAGCAAAACAACTGGGGCATGTTTCTTCCCTCCTGAAAATACAAGAACAAAGTCATGTAGTACTAGTAGTTAGTTTCTGAAATATGAGCATCCTTTACCTTTCCTGCCAGTGCAATCATAGCCCTAATCAGATCATTGTTTTGCATCTGCCTGATCTCATATTCAGCTAACAAATTATTGGCAGTATTACTGTGATTAGTGTGTATTTGTTTATCAGTTTCATGAAAATACCACGGGGGAAAAGAAAAAATGCTTATTAGCTGTAAAGAAAGAAAATTATTTTTTCCAAAGTGTCAGCCTCAAGGGGCAGAAAACAAACTGCTAAAATCTTATTAAAGGTTGTGGGCTTATATGTTACATGTGAAGTATGCAACCCCTAATGAAATAGAGTCTTTCCCATGTTTCAGATTGTGATTGACAAAAAGTTGTGGAATCCACTTAAAGATATAATCGAACATTACATACTTGTTTCCAGTGGGACATGAGCTAGTGAGATGAAATAAACCCCAGTTCAGTGATATTTCTGTTGGGCTGAAAACTGTATAATGTTACATTGTTTTGCTAAAGTGTTTGTCAACATTAATTGACAGAGATTTCGAAAGGGGGGGGGGGTTAAGCAACCTGGGAGAACAGAGTGGTGTGGTGATGAGATAGGGGCACAAATGTGACCTGAGAGGGGTCAAAAAGCCCAGTTGGAGAGTGTGGCCACTGTAGCATAATGAGAAAGTAAAACTAAAAAAGGCAGCTAAATTCCTTATTAAACTGCGCTAGGAAGCATTAAAAGGCAACAGCTGCCAGCCATCTGAGTTATTTCTAGAGTACTTCTTCATTGTTGTTATGTGAGCCTGTGGCTACTAAAAGGAAGGTTTATTGTATAAAATGGTTCTTGGATTGCTAGGACACAACTGTGCCACTGCAAATGTCTGTTGGGCCACTGAGTTTTCCCAGTCACTAGCCCTTTTAGCTACTGGCGGCAAAACTTAATTTCAACCCCTGGTGTTCTATTTATCTATGGCCATGTCCAAAAAAGCATATGTAAAGTATCTGTCCAGGAAAGATACAGTACTATATACTTTCTTTGGACATGGCTGGCCATGGGCACATAGAGTCTCCTGTTGGTTGTAGCCTACCTACCTGGTGATAATGGCATATATGGGTATGCAGTGAAATGCAGTACTAACTCCATTTATGCCACACTACATCTCTCCAGACCTCTGCTAAACACACAGGGCAGCCTGGAAGGGAATGCACCGTGCTCAGAAATTGTGTGAGTGACTTGATGTGGGGAACTTGGAGGGTTGGGGAGTGGGGATTCTCTCATGACTATTGGCTCCTGTACTAGCCTACAGATAGCAAAACCTGGTGTATCCTGCTCTGTTTTGGACTTCAACCCCTGGGTCAGGGGCAGGGCCTTGACCCCTGGGTCGAGGCAAGTCTTGACCCCTGACCCCCACCAAAAATTTTGCATACCCGGCTCCTATAGGTGTTATTGCTGTGTCTGCTTACCTGAGTTTATCTAAATCTCCTCAATTGAAGCACACTACATCAGTTTTGGAACGCCAAGGAGGGGTACTTAACTGCATTGGTCACTTTATAGCTGAATCAGAATACAAAGGCATCAAGCATCAGTTCAGAGTATACATGATCAGGAGTTCCAAGGTCAATAATCTGTTAAGCCATGATTTTGCTGCATCTATATGATTAGTGCGCAGACTAGAGGAAGTCTATACAGATACCTTCTGGAAAATAAGTCTCTTTTAAGGTGCTCCCATCAAGAGCAAACTAAAGGAAGAAGCCATACCCTGTAGTAGTCATGCAGCCTAGGTAATAACAATCCCTATGCTTCCTAAAGTGAAAGATGAGCTGAACAGAATAATATGGTGTTATGTGTTACTGAAGTGGTCACAGATCCTACCGAATAGTATACACCCATGGTGTCATTATTCAAGAAAGATGGAACCATTCATATATGTGTTGATCACAAACAGCTCAATAAAGTTTTCCAGAGAGAAAAATATTTTCTTTCCACATTAAATTACATTGTTCCAAGATTAGCTGATGTCAGATTGTTTACTTGATGCAGCAAGTGGGTTTTGGCAGATTCTGCTACATCAGGATAATGCCAAGTTAACTGCTTTTATAAAATGGTAATTTAAAATCAAGAAATGTGATTGGCTAAGAGCACTTCAGATCCGTGTCCTTATCAGCTAATATCATAGCCAATAGGCACTATTTGTGCCAACCAAACATAGCACATCAAAAAATCAATCTGTGACACTGCTCTCCTGATGCAGCCCATCACCTAGTAATTGAGAGGACTATAACCACTGCACCGAAAGAGTGCGGCCAGTGTGCCAAACTGCCAACAGAAACAACAGAACCCCAACCCCCATTTCTCCAACCGAAATAAGTGTACAAACTTGGTACCTGTTCCATTTTTTTTTCATTCCCGTTTGCCCCTGGCCAGTGCAGATATATATCTCGATCCCTCTCAGCATTTTAAACTGACTGACCGCTAATGGTAAGCATGACCTCAGCTGCATCGCAACTTCACTCTCCATTCTCACGTCCACCCCTCAAATCCATGACAGGATACAACACAGGATAACTTTTTTTTTCATAGTAGTAGTTTTTCTTCATTTTACTACATTTGACTTTCCTTCAGAACAACCAGGAAGTGAAAATCAGGCAGTACTACAGCCGCTATATGACACACTCGCTCAGGGACTTACTTGCTCCCGGAAAAGTCAATGTCCTGCAGTCCCTAAGAAATGCTCTCAATGTTTGTTAAAATACAAATATAGCATCAGTTTTAAAAAGAAAAAAAAAGTAATAAGGGCCCCTGACACACTGGCTCATGGAATGCTGGCTCTGAAAGAAATGCCAGCTCTGCTCCTTAGCAAACACAAATTTAATTAAAATCACTGTGTCTCACTTGGAAACACAGTGTGAGGAGACAAGAAAATTAAAATCACCGTGTTTCAGTCAGGAATACAGTGTGAGGAGACAAGAAGGAACAACTTGACCAGTACCTCTGTGTGTGTGTGTCTGGGGGAGGGCACCCTGTACTGGCCATCAGGAATTACCAATGGGGAACAGTTTTTTTACTGGTTCAGTGTTAAATCTCAGTTTACATGTTTTTGCTAATTTTATTTTTTGGTTCTTTTTTTATTGTGAAATAGTTACTTGGGAGCCCATTTTATAAACGCAATAATAGACTCCGAGGTGTGAGTTATCTCCTGATAACAGCACACCCAGGTGTATAAGGCACTCAGCACAAGCACCTCATGCCTTATAACACACCTGGGCATGCTCTTATCAGGAGATAAGCCACACCTCGGAGTGTGTTATTGCTTGCTTATTAAACCATTTGAAAGATATTATTTTTGCATGCTTCCTTTTGGCATTACCAGTGCACCAGAGATCTTACAGAGGAAAATGACAGAGCTATTTATGGAACAGCATCTATGTGGCAGCAAAACCAGTGGCAAAGTGCAACTAAGGATGTCACAGTCAGAGGAGGGTGGCATACTCCTTGCAGTCATGAATACCATCAGTAAAAGCTGTACTGAGTACACTGGTGATGTGTTAACATTCCATTTGTATAGTAAGTTATCTGTCTACAACTGCTGCTTACTGCTGCTGCTGCTAATTAGAGCACAGTTTGCTTAATTTGGTAACTTAAAATAATTTGCTGCTAAACTGTTGACTTAAACCTATAATGATTTTATCTTGTCTGTCTGGCAAGTGCAATATTACCTCCCTGTTCAGTTACTTTGCTCCTGTGACATTTGGTGAAGTTCCCTGTCACTGATAGTCTCCTGCTCCACTTTGTCAGCCTGCTTCAGTGCTGCTGACCCTCCCCTCTGATTCGTTCTTTCAGAGCCTCAGGGGTGGGGTTACAAGGATAAAAGCCACACAGCCCTAGATGCTGTGGCAAATCTGGAGGCAAAGTGCAGCTAAGTATGTCTGATTCTGTGGTGTCAGTGGAGGTATTGGAGCTGGAGCATAGCACCTTGCTCATTTGAGGTTTCTGGTTAGTTTGATTTGGTTATTTTCAGTTAATCTGTTTTGTTTGTTTGTTTATAAAGTTTTCTGTTTTACCATTTGTTTTATTGAGTATGGGTGTTTTTAAATTAATTTATTTATGGGTTTTGTTTTTAGTAGGAAGTTGTTTTTTTTTTCTTGAGGGTAAAACATTTGTTCTACTAGCAGCTAATGAGAAGGGTCAGTCTAATGTGAAAGATTATTCAAATACCCTTTGAATTAACCTTAAAAACTCACCCTGGGATGTGTGTATCTTACTTATCTGAGTTCACTAAGAAATTGAACTATGGTATGCTGGTTTTAAAGTGTTTTGCCTAAACAGTTGTACAGTAGGATAGGGACTATTTGTTTTCAAGTTCTGATTGTTGTTAACTGTGTTTATGTTTCTTATTAGTGGCTGGTGATATTGAGTGCAACCCTGGGCCTGCTGCTGGTGCTGCGGCCTACCCTGGATTGCTCTGGTATCAGTCACATGGATTGAAAATAATCCATTTTAATGCTTGGAGTTTGGAGCCTAGGGTCACAGAATTAGAAACTATGACAGACTCATTCTCTCCAAATATAATCAGTACAACAGAAATGTAGATGAAAACTCATAATCATGATACTCTTTCTTTTTACCTGACTTTAAACTAATACGATTAGACAAAGAAGAAAAGAAGAAAAGAGGAAGTGTAGCAATTTATTTTAAAGCGCATCTAGATGTATCCATGGTTTCTAGTATTACTCATTATGATTCAGGAAGCAACTGGATATTAGTTAAATTAGTTTTAGGGATCAAAAGGGTGTTTATGTTAATTGCTTTTACATCCCTTCTCAAACAGGTTTGCCTGGGTTATTATAGTATTTGGAACACACTGCCAAGAGTCATGATTTGGGTATTGTGTGGGGCACGAATTTAAATTGGTTATCTGAGAAGGGGAATCATTACAAGTCCTTGGTACAGACATTTTTATTGACTCAAATTATTTCAACTCTGACTAGACCGAATCTTTTAAGTGACAGACACTACTTATTGGACTAAGTGTTAACTAAGAGAGTACATTGAATTGCATTCTCTGGAGTTATAGAAATGCCAATTAGTGATCATGTTGTAACATATTGTGTTCTAAATTTTCATCCTCTGAAAATTCCTCCTAGGTTTGTTGCATCACATAATTTTGATAGGGCTGACCTCAGTGAAGTTAAATCTCAGGTCAACCTGTTAGACTGATCTTTTTTGGATAGCACAACAATGGTTGATTGTTTGCTTGATTTTTTCTATACCCAAGAACTTCCGATACAAAATAAATGTTTTCCTCTTCAAAAAGGACAATGTTCAAAACAGCAGATGGTTTTCTAGTGAAGTCTGGAGCATCACGAACCAAAGGGATGGTATTTGGAAAAAAATAGGTTAGTCCTCCCACTATTATTTTATTAAATGAGTATCACTAAATTAGAAATGGGTGTAAATTTCTCATAAAGTCCACTAAGGCTAAGTTTGTAAAAAAGCAGCTGGGCAGCAACTGGAACCCCCTCCCCCCCCAAAAAAAAATGGAGTAATGGTATTGCTTTGACCAGCCCTAAGCAAAAGGGTAATTAAAAACCTTGTAGTTGATAATTGAGAATTAAGTGATCCTTGTTAAATTACAAATTTGTTGAACATCAATTTTAGTGATCTCTCAGTTTTTGATGTCCGAGTTAACGCAATTGTCCTCTTCCTCTTTAAATGATAAGACTGATTTGTTACCATTTGATAATCCAAAATGTACTTTAAAAGAATAACAGCTAAAGGAAATGTTAAAATTGATGAATGGAGTATCAAACAATTGTGGGAACAATGATGAAGGTCTGGATTCTCAATTCCTTAAACTGTTTCTTCCTCAAATTGTGGCCCCTTTGTGCACTATTTTTAATTTGTTACTAATAATTCAACAGCTCTCCTGTAGCTTGAAATCAACTTGTATTGTTCCAGTTCCTAAAAAAGAGAATGATTGTAACCTACTGTAAATGACTAATGGCCTATTTCAATTTGGAATCATTTGAGTAAAATCTTAAAAAAGATTGTGTCAAATAAAATCAGTGCTTACTTAGAAAATTGTAACCTGCTTTGTAAACAGCAACATGGGTTTAGGAAGGGGAGCGGTACTGATACTGCCTTTGTCGGGTTCACTGACATGGTCTTCTATGGTATAGAAAAAGGATATATGATGGGGGCCATGTTTGTGGACCTGACCAATGCATTTGATCTCATTGATCATAAACTGCTTTGTTGTAAATTGGAAACTTTGGGAATTTCACTGGATGTTGTGTCTTGGATTGGTAATTGTCTTTCAAATCATGTTTTGTCAGTTGGCATTGGACCAATAATGTCATCTCCTAATTCTGTTACCTGTGGTGTCTCTTAAGGGTCTATTTTAGGACCTCTTCTATTTTGCCTGTTTATAAGTTCAGTCCATGAGGTTTGCACATATTGTGAAACTATTCTATATGCAGATGATTCAATTATTTTTAAAAGTTCTAACAGTTCCCTTGATAGTAACAATTTTTTGAATTGTAATTGTTGTGCAGTTAGCACTTGGTTTAGAAAATAATAATTTGGTTTGAAATTCTTCAAAAAACAATGTATATGCTGTTTAGCTCCCCCATATCTCTGAAAATGAGTTCACCATTACATCTTCATACTGTTGACTGTACTCAAATTGAACAGGTTCATCTGTTTATGTATTTGAGAATCCCTCTGGACCCCTCTTTAATTTATTCTGAGCATAGTGGTCAGTTAGGTAAGGATACAAACCAAAGGCTTAGAGCAGTACACAAGTTTAAAAGTTATTTTTCAGTGAGTAGTTACACAACCATTGCTTTGAGCTTTTTTCTGCTTCATTTTGCATCAGTTTTGTTCCTCAATTTTGGGCAAACAGATCTAGAAAAAACTACAGGTAGTTTATAATAACATCTGTCACTTTGTTTTACTTGTTCCTACACATACTCATCATTGTTTGCTTTATTTTCAATTGAACTGGCTTTCTCCAATGTCTCAAATTATATATTTTTAGGGTTGTTTAGTTCATGAGGAAGGTCAGCCATCTGTGTTACCCCCTCTTGAGGACTTAGTAAATATTTCAAATTCAAAAAATACTCTGCAATCCTCAGAATGTGTCCAATTATTTACTCCCATCTATGAAACTAAAATGGGCTCTAAGGCATTTTCCATGGCATGTCCTGCTTTTTGGAATACTCTGCCTTTTTTTCTTTCATTTAGCCACTTCATTTAGCTTATTTAAAATTATACAGTGCCATCATTTGTTTGAATCTCAAAGTTGCAACTGTTTTTTCAATTATGTATCATACCCTGTTTTTTGTAACACTTATTGTATGTCACTGTTTTTTAATTTGCTAAGTCTGTATGCATCTGGCCCAGGTCAAGCCTGATAAAGGACCATCAGTTCAGTGCTCTTACCCCATTAACACATTCAAATCAGTCAATCAATCAATCATTCAATCAATCAATTAATCAATCTATCAATAAATCAATCAATAATTAAATAAAGATTGCAGAACCTGGAAGGCGTAGCTGCTTACATGGTTTAAATCCTGGTATTAGAATGTACAGAGGAAGAACATGACAATCAGTTGGTTCATGTGCTAGAAGCAATCCAAAGAGCTGGTTTAGAGCTGAATAAAGGCAAATACTTTCTGTGCCAGAAGCAGCGGAACTACTTGGGACATAGGATAGATGAGCATGGCATAAGTTCAGATCCTAAGAAGTTATAAGCCATTAAAGAAATATAACTTCTTAGTTTTGTTCCTGAGATAAGGTGAATTATATGATCCACTACTTGGGTAGGTACTTACCTAAGCTATCAGAGGTGATACACACATACTGAATGAATATCCAAAAAGTGAGACAAGATGGGCTTGGGGCTATATGCAACAAAATGATTTTAACAAGGTGAAACAACTTGTATCTGAAGCATCTGTACTCACTTTTTATGTTGTCTTGCACCTGCACAAGAAACATGTTGTGGTAACTTCAGAATAGCAGGTTTTGGAGGTGTGGTCCTGTTGTGGCCTGTGGTGCACTGCTTTTTAGGGCTGGGCTCTGTGGCATGAATTAGATTGCACACTGTCTATGACAGCAGTGCTAAAGTGTGTCCACCATCTTGAAAGGTTTTAGCCACTACAATAAGGGTGCTCCACCTCATTGCAGAACGTGCCTTTCCCAGTGTAAGTTTCAGTGTGACATGGCAGCGGCAGAGCTGTCCGCCTTGCACAGTCCCCAGAAAAGTTGACTTAGGGGGTGCCCAATCCCCCTGTTGGCATCATCATGCCCTCCTCCCCAGTTCATCTGTCAATGGGGAAGCCCAATCCCCATTGGCATCACCCCTTCCCCAACACTCTTTTTTATTTGGTGACGGGGTGCCCAATCCCCATTGGCTATAGTCCCCCCCAAAAAACCTGCAGGTGACACCCTCCATCCCCAGTTCATTTGCCGACGGAGAGCCCAATCCCTGTCGGCATCATCCCCCAACACGCTTTTTTATTTGCTAATAAGGTGCCCAATCCCCATCAGTTCCAGTCCCCCCCCAAAAAAACATGCAGGTAACACGCTAGGAGACCACTCCAGCATGTCAAATGTACATGTAAAAGCAAAAACATTCCCGTGACTGTTTTTTCTGTAAAGTGAAAAGCGATCCTCACAGATCTGCAGCCCTTTCCGCAACCCACACCCATCCACTGTGTGCCCCACCTCCCCACATCCCCTTACCCCATACTTACCTCTGGAGCCCGGCGCAATGATCTTCTGTAGACCGAGAACACGTCTGCACTCTTCTAAGCCGACCGCAAACTGAAGAAATGCCAGTAAACTGTATAATCACATAAATAGGTTTTTTTTCCATTTTTATGCATATCTCAGGCATTTTTGGGAATTTTACCACCAAATTTTCAACATGGGGTTATTGGGATCCCTTCTCATGAATTCAGTTGCTGTCATGGTGTTATTCAGTCGCGAAAGGTGATTTTGTGGTCACTGCATGGAATCACCCTTCAGGACCAATTAACAAAATAACAGTGCCACTGTTCATGAGGTGACCTCTCAAAAAGCCTATGTTGCAAATTTGGTGAAAAAAATCAAAAAAATGACTGTTGACCGTGTGTTATGCAGTTTCCACACACACTTGTAACTTCGCGAATCTGTAATATTTTCACTCCAGATTTTCAGCATTGCCATTTTTCCACACCTCCTTATGAACAGTATGGCTATCATTTCTCACATCCTTGCTGAAATGTATTTTAGCACTGACGGCGCAGAATAGCATGGTTGCTGTGAGAAATCAATGTCGGGACAGAGAAAGAAAATCACTGTGATACTGTTCATGAGTAAAGGTCTTAAAATGTCTATTTTTAAAATTTGATGATGAAAGTCCATTAAATGATTGTGCAATGAGTGTGTGTTGCACAGTGTTCACACACCCTCGTCATTTTTCGCATCTTGGATGAAATGTGTTTTCACGCTTCCAGCGCAGAATAGCATGGTCGCTGTGGGAAATCAGTGTTTGGGACAAATTATGAAAATCACAGTGACTCTGTTTATGAGCAGAGGACTTAAAATGCCTATGATGAAAATTAGGTGACAAACGTCCATAAAATGACTGTTTTACAAGTGTGTATTGTGCAGTTTCCATGCACGCTCGTAACTTTGATGATTTTTAATATTTGTACTCCAGATTTTCACAATTGCCAATTTTTCACACCTCCTTATGAACAGTACAGCTTTCATTTCCCACATCATACCTGAACTGTGTTTTCGCACATCCGGCATCCAGTGGCGCAGTCGCTGTAGAAAAACAATGTTCAGAACAGAGTAAGAAAATCACAGTAAAACTGTTCATGAGCAGAGGTCCCAAAATTCCTATGTTGAAAATTTGGTGAAAAAATAGAAACATAGAAACATAGAAACATAGAATTTTATGGCAGATAAGGACCGCTTGGCCCATCTAGTCTGCCCATTTTCCTACCTAACAGATAAGCTGCAAATCCTAGTTAACCAACAGCTTACTTCCTCCTACCATCCCACTAGGACTGCCTTATGTCTGTCCCATCCATTCTTGAACTCCCCCACTGTTCTTGACTCCACGACCTCCTCAGGGAGGCTGTTCTATGCATCCACAACCCTCTCAGTGAACAAATACTTCCTCACATTACCTCTGAGCCGTCCCCCTCTATCTTCAGATTGTGCCCCCTTGTTCTTGCACATCTCTTTTTCTGGAAGATGCTACCCTCTTGGACTTTGTTAATTCCCTTGAGGTACTTGAAAATTTCTATCATGTCCCCTCTCTTCCTCCTTTCCTCTAGGGTATACATATTAAGCTCCTTTAGTCTTTCTTCAGTATGTCTTCTGGTGCAGACCCTGCACCATTTTGTTGCCTCTCTGACAGCCTCCACTCTGTCTATGTTCCTTGGCGGAGATGGGGTCTCCAGAACTGCACACAGTGACTCAGATGGGGTCTCACCAACTGTCTGTACAGAGGGATAACAACTTCCTGTTTTCTACTATTGATGCCTCTTCCTATGCATCCCAGTATCCCCCCAGCCTTCCTTACTGCCTTCTCACATTGCTTGCCCACCTTTAGGTCATCTGATATAATTACCCCCAAGTCCCTTTCTATTTTTACTGTTGTCAGTATCTCACCCCCCATTGTGTACACTTCCCCAGGGTTTTTGTTTCCCATGTGCATTACCTTGTACTTCTTTGCATTGAATCTGAGCTGCCATACATTTGACCATTCCTCCAACCTTGCCAAGTCCCTTCTCATCCTTTCCACTCCATCTTGTGTATCAACCCTGTTGCAGATCTTTGTATCATCTGCAAAGAGACATACTTTTCCTTCCCAGTTCCTCTGCAATGTCACTTATAAAGACTTTAAAAAGGACCTGTCCCAGTACTGAAACCTGCGGTACCCCACTAGTAACCCTCCTTTCTTCACTGTGTATTCCATTCACTACTACCCTTTGCGTCCTGTTGTCTAGCCATTTTTTATCCAGGCTACCACCTTGGGACCCACTCCAAGGCTGGCTATCTTGTGAATTAATTTTTTGTGTGGGACTGTATCAAATGCCTTGCTAAAATCTAGGTAGGCCATGTCCACAGCCCCTCCCTGGTCTACTACTTTGGTCACCAAGTCAAAGAAATCTATTAGATTCATCTGACATGACCTTCCCATCATGAATCCATGCTGTCTTGGGTCCTGTGCCCCACTGGCCTCTAGGTACTCAACAATTCTTTCCTTCAGAAGTGATTCCATCATTTTCCCTACCACTGAGGTCAAACTAACTGGTCTGTAGTTTCCTGCCTCTGTCCTGCTCCTACTTTTGTGAAGAGGAATCACATCTACCCTCCTCCAGTCCTCGGGTACCACCCCATCCTCCCATGATTTGTTAAAGAGAGTAGTCAGCGGTGTCACTAGTTCTACCCTTAGTTCTTTTAGAATTCTTGGGTGAATCCCATCAGGCCCCATTGTTTTGTCCACCTTCAATTTTATTAGTTCTTTCAGAACCCTTTCTTCTGTAAATGGACTGGTATCTACCCCCGTTTTCAGAGTGTTTCTCTTGTTTGGTTTAGGTAACTCCCCCTCCTCTTCCTTTGTGAATACTGAGCAGAAATATTCATTCAGTATCCCTGCTTTTTCACTGTCACCCTCTACCCACATTCCCTCCCCTTTATTAAGCTTTAGTATCCCTCCTTTGGTCTTTCTTCGCTCCCTAATGTACCTATAAAAGGTCTTATCCCCTTCTTAACAGAATTGGCTATCCTTTCCTCGGTTTGGGCCTTTGCTATTCTGACTGCCTTGCCAGCCTCTTTCTGCTTTAACTGATAAAGTTCTCTGTCCTGCTCCTTCTGTGTTTCCTTATATTTCCTGAATGCAGTTCTTTTCTCCTTAACCTTCCCTGCCACCTCTTTTGAGAACCATAGCGGTTTTTTCCTTCATTGTGTTTTATTGATTGGCTTTACACAAAGGCTTGTTGCCTCTGTGATGGCTGTTTTGATCACTCCCCATTGTTCCTCCACCCCTCCTTCTTGCCTGTTTGCTAGTGCTTTTCTGAGGCACTCTCTCATTTTCCCAAAGTCGGCCCTCCTAAAGTCTAGTACTCTTGCTTTTGTATGGCTTGATTGTATGGCTGTGTTTATCGCGAACCACAATGTTTGGTGGTCGCTTGTTCCCAGATGGCTACCCACTTCTAAATCTGAGATTCTTTCTCCATCCCCATTTGAGAGTACCAGGTCTAAGATTGCTCCCTCCCGAGTGGGTTCCAGTATTAGCTGTCTGAGGCATGCCCCCTGTAGGGCATCATGAATGACCCTGCTCTTGGATGTGCCTGCAGCAAAGGTGCTCCAGTTAACATCTGGCATATTCAGGTCCCCATCAACAATATCTCCTTTTTCTGCCATTCTAAGAAAGCCTTTGTATCATTTCCTTGTCCATTCCTCCCTGAGATGGGGTCTGTATACAACCCCATGCAGATTGTGTGCCATTTCTGTCTCCAGGGTGACCCAAAGTGCCTCATCTGCTCCCTGTTTACTCTTTAGTTCTGTTGCTTTGATCCCTTCCTTTACATAGAGAGCTACTCCTCCTCCTCTTTTACCCTCCCTGTCCCTCCTGTAGATTGTGTATCCTGGTATGTTGACATCCCAGTCATGGTTCTCTGTGTACCATGTTTCTGTGACTGATACAATATCCAGGCAACCCTCTTCCATCAAGGCCACTAGTTCAGGGAGCTTGTCACACAGACTATGGGCATTGGTACTCATCACCCTCCACTTTTTGATAGTCCTACCCCCTTTTAGCCCCATTTCTGTCCTTACTGCCTTTGCCTTTTTTTTACATTTAAATCTGTTCTGCTCCCTAATAACTTCTGTACCTTGGTGTTTACCTCACTAATCACCATGTTTTGTGAGGGAGGCTTGGATTTCCCTGCTCCTTTTCAGTGCATTCCCCCTTAGCTAGTTTAAATGCTTGCCAATGAAGCATTTAAACCTCTCACCTAGGATCCTGGTTCTCGCCCTGGACAGATGCAGACCATCACACCAGTATAGGTCTGCATCCCTCCAGGTGGCTCCCCAGTCCCCAATGAAGCCAAAACCCTGAGACCCACACCAGTTTTTCAACCACTCATTGAATCCCCTGGTGAGAAGTGCCCTACCATCTCTCTTGCCATAGACAGGCAGCACCTCTGAGAAGGTTACCGTATGCACTACTTGTCTAAGGCCCCTTCCCAACTCTATAAACTCCTCTTGCACTGCTCTGATCCCATTCCTAGCCAGGTCATTTGACCCTAGGTGGAAAATGACATCCAGCTCCCTCCCTCGTGCAGCTCCTCCCATGATCCTGAGGATTCGCTTCCTGTCCCTCCAAGCCCTGGCACCAGGAAGGCACCTTACCTCCCTCTCCCCTTCCTCCCCCATTTCTACCCACTAATGATTGAGTCCCCCACCAGGAGTTGTTTCCTTCCCCTGTGGGGTCCCATGCCACCCTCCTTTGGGTCTCCTTTGTGAAGGTTCCCAGCATCCTCCTTGGTCTCCACTGCAGGTGCCTCCATAGAGGAACCACTATCCACCAGAAGAGCGAATGAATTGTGAAGAGGTACAGCTGGAGGGTTGCAACTCTGTTCCACCACCCTCTCCCTCCATGAACCCACCCTGGTCCAGCCTCTCCTCTTTCTTTGCAACCTTTGAGGTAGTGGCATTGGCCCTGGTGGTACCTCGGTGGGGGAGGAGGTTTCACGAATCCTAGCCAGGTCAGCCTGGAGATGGGCAACCTCCTCTCTCAGACCAGAGAGGTGCCTGCAAATAGGGCAGCATTGCAGCCTCCAGAATGTCTCCCGGAACACTGCCGCCCCACAGCCATTGCACTGCACCATTCCTATCATGTCTTATTTTGTGTCCTCTCTACTGTTTCTCTGGATGCTTATTCTCTCCTCTCCTTACCACTCTCACCCTTCCTGTTCTGGGTCAGCAACTTCCTATCTTCTTCAGTAGCCTTCTTCTTCCTCTCTCAATATCAGACCATGGCCAGCTGGGGGGGGAGAGTGAGCTACTTTTTTTACTTTAGGGTTGACAAAACCAGTGTTTCTCTATGATCCTTTCCTTCCTACTGCCAAACAGGAAGTTCCTGTTGACAGTCAAATCTAGTGGCTATAAAAGTAGAACTGGCTTTGGGTGGGATGGAGGGCAATTAGTAGGAAAAAAGGCTAGCAACAGGAAGTTGTAATTTGACTCACCTGCTTTTCTAGTGTCTAAACCACACCTCCAGGTAAGCTCTCTTTCCTCCTACTGGTTTAGCAAAGTCAGCTGATACAGTACCCTTCCCTGCACAAAACACACACTGACTTTCTTTCTTTTTTTATCCCTAAATAAGACCCCTTCTACTTCTAATAAAGTTATCTGTCTACTTAATCTTAACTGACACTGACTCCTGCTGAGATATAAGTTTTAAATTAATAAGAACATGTAGCTTCTTTTAGTTAGCTGTTTTCTGCTCTACAAGTAAGGCTAGCAACAGGAAGTTGTAACTTGACTCATCTGCTTTTCTAGTGTCTAAACCACACCCCCAGGTAAGCTCTCTTTCCTCCTACTGGTTTAGCAAAGTCAGCTGATACAGTACCCTTCCCTGCACAGAACACACACTGACTTTCTTTCTTTTTTTTTTAACCCTAAATAAGACCCCTTCTACTTCTAATAAAGTTATCTGTCTACTTAATCTTAACTGACACTGACTCCTGCTGAGATATAAGTTTTAAATTAATAAGAAAATGTAGCTTCTTTTAATTAGCTGCTTTCTGCTCTACAAGCAAGGCTAGCAACATGGGGCAAATGCCATAAAATGACTATGTTACAAGCGTGCGTTGCACAGTGTCCATGCACAGTCATAAGTTTGATAATTTGTAATATTTTCACTCCAGACCTTCAACATTGTCATTTTTGCACACCTTCTTATGAACAGTTCAGCTATCATTTGTCACATCCTGCCCAAAATGTAGTTTTGCACATCTGGCACACAATCACATGGTCACTGTGGGAAATCAACATTCGGGTAGATTAAGATAATCATAGTGCCACTGTTCATGAGCAGAGATCCCAAAATGGCTATGTTAATAATTTGGTGAAATAGTTCCACTGAACGACTGTGTTACGAGCGTGTGATGTGCAGTTTTCACACATGCTTGTAACTTCTGGAATGTTTAATAGTTTCACTCCAGATTTCCCACATTGCCATCTCTTCACACCTCCTTATCAATGGTGCAGCTGACATTTTCATGTGGTGCAGAATGGCACGGTCACTGTGGGAAATCAACGTTTGAGACAGATTAACAAAATCACAGGGGCACTGTTCATGAACAGAGGTCCCAAATGCTTTCATGAGATAGGGTCACAAAAAGGCCATGTTTTAAAATTTGGAGTGCAAATACCAACACACGTCCAGGGTGTTAGGGTTTCTAACCATTACATCTCACCCTGTACAGACTAACAGGCATCAGGAGTGTGTCTTTGGATTGTCTGCTGCACTGCTCATGCCATTTGTCCTTCACCTCCACCCCGCAGCCACTGACAGACATCAAGGTGTGCCTTGGACTCTTCAGTCCCAAAGTTCAACCCATTCTCCTATGCTGCACCCATCTCAATGTACTTCCTTATGAAATGGGGTGAGCATAAGGCCAGATGACCCCAAGGCACAACATGATGCTTGTCAGACTCTGCAGGGTAGGGTGAGGTGAAATAGCATGAGCGTTATGGCCAGCGACCCAAACGCACACCCCAATGCCTGTCACTCTCTGCAGCATGGGGTGGGGCTGATGTCAGTTCTAGTCTTCACTGCCACTTCTATTATGTTTCTCTCTAACTCCTGCACTACCAATGCCAAAACCAGCAAGACAACATTCGGCATTGACAAATGCTTGTTTGTATGATGCCAAGGAACTTGTGATCATAAGTATGTACGCCAGTAGCTATAACATAGGTGGAATATTGTTGCAAGATCATGATGGCAAGCAAAAACCAGTTTGATATTGCTCCTGTACACTAAAAAATGTTGAGACTCGCTATGCACAAATTGAAAAGGAATGTCTAGCAGCAGTGTGGGCATGTGAAAAGTTTGCCAAGTATTTGTACAGATTGGATTCTTTCAAGTATTTGACAGACTACAAACCATTGGTACCTCTCATAGATTGCAAAGACTTAGACAGAGAGGGACTCAGGGGTCAGTGATTTCTCATACAGATGAGGAAGTTTAATCCCCAAGCGGAACATGTGCCAGGCAAAGTGATGGTGGTAGCCGATACCTTATCCAGACATTTAGTGACTGTAATAGAATCAGAAGTCTACATTAGGATTAAGGAAATTAAGTCCTTTGAAGAATCTTTACAATCCTCAAAGCCACTGTTGAGTTGAAAACTGCATCAAGTTAAACAAAGTACATCCAGAGGTTCTGAACTCCAGACAGTATTACATTTTATCAGAGGTGAATGGCCAAGGTACCTCAACGGTGTGCCTAAGAGGGTCAAAACACTCTTTCTAGTAAGAGGCTGCCTTACAGAACCTAATGGACTGTTTTTCTATGGTGACAGAATAGTAATTCTAAAAAATGACAAATACAACAAGATGTGCTAACATGTCTTCAATAGTTCAGCGGTACAGCGGAGGACTGTAGTGAAAAAAAAAGTAATCCTTAGGTTGCCAGTTCAATTCCAGCTCAAAGGAGTTTTTTATCCAACTGGTTTACCAATTTAGGCCTTAAACAGAGTCTTCCTACATTAGCCACAGGAGGGACAAAAAGGCTTGTGTTTTTTGGACATAACATAGGTAGGGTAAATTGTGGTAAACCTTGTTTGAATTAATGTATTTATTATTGAGTGACGGGTAAATTTGAGACCAGAGTACCCACATTTAGGTGCCATATTATAAAACCTCTGTCTAGCACTGTAGTTTGGAGGAGGGTGCCAATTATTTAGCCTGGGGCCTCAGCTAGTTGATAATTGACCTCCCATAGCCAATAGTGCACCACCAGGAAGACAGCAGGTTCTGCATAAAAGCTGCCACTGCCAGTGTGTCTGACATGTTTGTGTCTAGTTACTGAATGGAACAGCAAAGGAGTGGAATAGGTGACTGGCAATGTAGGTGTCAGAAGAAGAAGAAAGTGAAGAAGCAGGGACTCAGTTGACTAAGGCAAGGCACCTGTTCAATATTGTGTATTATACAATGGGCACAAAAACACACACCAAAATCTGCATTTTGATTGGCTGACATCTTTTCAGTGTTGTAAATCCTCCAGTGTACCCACTGGAAAAGGTGTAAGTCAGCCACAGCAGAAACCCCAAGAGAAATCACTACGACTATGATAAACCTAGACAGACAAAATAGAGCGAGATACCCAGTGGCAGAACACTGCAGCTCACACTACCAGCAGTTCCCATTCCTGTTGAAAACCAACAATGAAATTAAACATATGTATTATAAAAGTAACTCCTCGCTAATTGTTGCAACTCCCTTACTTTGCCTCAGATTTTCATAGCAACTGCACTCCATCACAACAATAATCATGGGAACTCCCAGTTTTTCCCCTCCTGTCCTTAAATTCAAATACTAAGCCTCCCAACTTTCATCTCGGACACGCTGCCCCATCAGCTTTAATCAGACCCAAAGCCACAACAAACAGTAAGTTTCCTGTCTCGGACGCACTGCCCCATTGCTTTCAAAAAGACCCTGAACCCACATAAAACACTTAAAGAACAAATTTTCTCCACAGTCTTGCAATACATTTATGCACAGTAGCCGGAACGAGGACACAGATGACAGCCCTTTAGAATTCCCGCTGTAGGAAGACACACAAAAAGAACAACAAATCAAACTGCAAATCTTAGTGCTCACAGTAAAAAAATAAGTAAAAAACCTAATTCAGTTCAGAGCCTCAACAAATGAGATAAAAAAAAACTGAACGGGGGGGGGGCAACACCATTACTCCGTCAAGCAACGAGGAACTATTTATCTTTGTTGGAGCAATAAAATAACAAAAATGATTAAAAAAAGAAAGAAACAAAATATATTTCTATATTTTTAGTCACCCAAAAATGTGAGCCATTGCATAATAGCAATATACCCCTCCAGGGAGTGGGTACACCAGTGTATTCACCACTTCTGGTGTGGTTGTCACTCAGCTGCGCCTCGTGACCGAACCACACCAGCCATGGTAAATCCACTAGTATACGCACACCCTGGAGGGGTATATTGCTTAAACAGTCACTGCTGGGAAGGGGGGGAAGGTCAAAATCAGGGTAGAAGTATGAAAAATATTTAAACAAGGCACAGGTCTACACAAATAGAAGCAAACAAAAAAGGGGTCTACTAGAACCACCCTATCAGGCGTAAGGGTACAAAAGCATTTTGAAATAACAGAGGGAGAATAGAAATTAAGAATGCTGGGAGTGGTGCACTGCAGAGGCTGTGGGGCAGCAGATTTTAAAGAGACTGTCTGGAGACTGCGGTGCTGCCCCATCTGCACATACCACTCCAGTTTGAGGGAGGAGGTCACTAGACTCCAGGACAAGTTTGCTAGGATTTGGGGGACATCTTCCCTCACTCAGAGGTTGCAAAGTCTGCTACTGTTACCTCTGATGATGCCAGGGAGGAGGATCAGCTGGACTATGGTGGGATCCGGAAGGGTGTGGGTTGTGGGATAGAGGCACATTCCTCAACCGGTACCACAATGTAACTCCTACAACACTCTGATGGGGCAGGACTGATGGGACAAAGCACCCGTGGTAGTGACCATGGAGTATGTGGGGGACCTCCATAATTGGAACCCCAAGGTGAGTTTTAGAGGACCCCAGAGGAGGAGGTGGAGGAGGAGGAGGAAGAAACTTCTGGTGGGGGACTCACTTGTAAGGTGGATACATTTGGGAATAGGAAACAGGAGAAGAGGTAGATTAGGTGCCTACTCAGTGCTATGTTCTGGTGGAATAGGGAGTGGATCCTGAGAAATGCTAGATCAGCAAGCTGGGAGAGAGAGCCGGATGTCATTGTCCACCTGGTTATTAATGACTTAGCTAGGGACAGGGCTCTGATAGTGCAGGAGGAGTTTAGGGAGATGGGGAGGGGTCTTAGATGGTTAGCTCACTCAGTGGCTTTCACTGAGGTGCTGCCAGTCTATGACAGGAGACCGGAGAAGGATATCCACACCAGGAGCTGCAACTGATGGCTGAAGGAATGATGCAGAGAGGTAAGGTTCGGCTACACTGGGGATCCATATGGAAGGATAAAGGCATACACATGGGAGATGGCCTGCATCCATCTAAGAGGGTAACTGCAGTCCTTGGTGAACAATTTGAATATCACCTCAATGAGCTTTTAAACTAGCCAAGGGGGGGTGGAGGAAATTGGGGAGTCTAAACCTACCCTCCAACAGGCTGAAATAAACAGTAAGGAGAACCCAAGGGGAGAGGAATCCCTCATGGTGCAACTTAATAAAGGAAGCAGGGTGGTAGAGATAAAGGCAGAAAGAAATGGGAGCATTAAAAAAAGAGTGGGGATGGAGGGAATGCAAAAAGGAAAAAAGAGGGACAACAAGCAGAGTGGAAACAAAATCTGAAAGGCCATGTGTGACAATGCTAGAAGACTAGGAAATAAGATTCCAGTCCTAAAAACTATCATGGCAGAGGCTGACCTAGATATTGTGGCCATTACTGAGTCATGGTTCACTGAAAACCATGATTGGGACGTGGCCATACCAGACTATACTCTTTGAGGAAGGACCAGGTGGGAAGAAAAGGAGGGGGGTGGTGGTTTATGTGTTAGACAGTATAAAAGTGATGCACATATAGGAAATACAGGGGGAGGCAGAGGACTTGTGGGTCACCCTGGAGACAGGGAATGGAGCCACTATTCACACTGGTGTGATCTACAGACCTCCAGCACAGGGGGAGGAATTAGGTAAGGTACTGGTGGAAGCTACTGTCAAGATGGCAGAAAAGGGGGAGGTGCTCCTGGTGGGGGACTTCAACCTACCAGATGTAGATTGGAGCCTCCCAGCAGTGGTTTCAGATAGAAGCAGGGAAATCTTGGACTCTCTTCAGGGGGTGTTCCTTAGGCAACTAGTCAGAGAACCCATTCATGATGGAGCAATACTGGACCAGGTATTCACTTACAGGGACAGTGTTACAGACATCAAGTTGGGAGGCTACTTGGGTATGCATGTCAAATGTTAACTCTATGCATGCAAGAGCAGAGAAGTTACAAGCATCCACATTTTTGATAGTTTTCACAAAGTTATACAAATATTTAAAGTTTTGAACCCCTTTAACTTAAACATCTCTTATCTGATTCTCTCCACATTTAGATTTCATTTCATTTCATTTTTAATTTTTGTACTTGTAAGCAGGATGAGCTAAAACTGCCTGTTTTCACCAGCTACAAGTCACAGAACATTAAACAACCATAACATTACATACTGACATAAAAAAGAATTAAAACATACACAACAAATAAAAATAAAAAATAAGATAATTCTATAAGCTTTATAAACAGGTTATCCATACTAATTTACACATATCTAGCTCCAAAGGCACCTGAGTTATGTGCAGATGAATTTTTTGTCATGAAATTTCCTGAAAGAAATAAAATGACAGATTTTGAGCACATATAATTTTGAGACGATGCATTCGGACGATGTCATGAAATCTGGCACATTGCTAGAACACCTATCATCAAGAAATGATGCCAAATTTAAGATTTCTGACCCAAGTATATGCAAGGTATATGCAGGTAAAAAATGTTCATGACATTTCGCACAAACAATAAAATGATAACATTTGAGCATCTATAATTTTGAAACTATCCCACCAAATTACATGATATTTAGCATGTTTTTGTGGCCATTGAAGAAAGGAGTATATATTCCACATTCAGAGCTCTAGCTTGAACAGTTGTTGAGTTCTAAGCAAATCATTACATTGTAAAGAGTCCGTGAAATTCTGACAAAATTCCACAGACTTTTGAGAAATTTTGCAGAATTTCTTCAAAATTCTGTAGATTCAGAATTTTCCCATTCCGCATAGCTCTACAAAATCCCTATAAGGAGAGACTAAATTGCTTCAGTATGTACACTGTGGAAGAGAAGGGGGGGATATAACAGAAACATAGAATCTGATGGCAGATAAGAACCGCTTGGCCTACCTAGTCTGCCCATTTCCCTACCTAACAGATAAGCTGCAGATCCTAGTTAACCAACAGGCTACTTCCTCCTACCCCACACTAGAATTGCCTTTGGTCTGTCCCAAGAATTCTTGAATTCCCCCACTGTTTTTGACTTTATGACCTCCTCAGGAAGGCTGTTCCCTGCATCTACAACCCTCTATGTGAAGAAATACTTCCTCACATTACCTCTGAGTCGTCCCCCCTCTATCTTCAAATTGTGCCCCCTTGTTCTTGCATATCTCTTTTTGTGAAAGATGCTACCCTCTTGGACTTTGTTAAAGCCCTTGAGGTATTTGAAAGTTGCTATCATGAGGCTATACATCTTAAGTTCATTTAGTCTTTCTTCATATGTCTTCTGGTGCAGACCCTGCACCATTTTGGTTGCCCTCCTCTGGACAGACTCCACCCTGTCTATGCCTTTGTGGAGATGGGGTCTCCAGAAGTGCACACAGTACTCCAGATGTCTTCTTACCAACTGTCTGTACAGAGGGACAACTTCCTGTTTTCTACTGGTGATGCCTCTCCCTACGCATCCCTGTATCACCCCAGACCTCCTTACTGCCTTCTTACATTGCTGGCCCACCTTTAGGTCATCTGAAATGACTACCCCAAGGTCCCTTTCCATTTTTGTTGTTGTCAGTATCTCACCCCCCATTGTGTACTCTTCCCCTGGGCTTTTGTTTCCCAGGTGCATTACTTTGCACTTCTTTGCATTGAATCTAAGCTGCCATACATTTGACCATTCCTCCAACCTTGCCAAGTCAATTTTCATCCTTTACACCCCACCTGGCGTATCAACCCTGTTGCAGATCATTGTGTCAACTGCAAAGAGACATACGATTCCTTCTAGCCCCTCTGCAATGTCACTTATAAAGACATTAAAAAGGAATGGACCCAGTACTGAACCCTGCAGTACCCCACTAGTAATCCCCCTTTCTTCACTGTGGACTCCATTTACTATTACCTTATGTTTCCTGTTGTCTAGCCAGTGTTTTGCCCAGGCTACCACCATGGGACCCACTCCCAGGCTGGCTAATTTGTTTATTAATCTTTTGTGTGGGACTGTGTCAAATGGCTTGCTAAAGTCAAGGTTGGCCATGTCCACAGCCCCTCCCTGGTCTACCACTTATGTCACCCAGTCAAAGAAATCAATTAGATTCATCTGACATGACATTCCTGCTGTGAATCCATGCTGCCTTGGGTCCTGTGCCCCACTGGACTCTAGATACTCAACAATTCTTTCCTTCAGAAGTGATTCCATCATTTTCCCTACCACTGAGGTCAAACTGACAGGCCTTTAGGATCCTGCCTCTGTCTTGCTCCCACTTTTGTGAAGGGGAATCACATCTGCCCTCCTCCAGTCCTCAGGTACCACACCATCCTCCCATGATTTACTAAAAAGGGTAGTCAGTGGTGTTACTAGTTCTTCCCTTAATTCTTTTAGAATTCTGGGGTGAATCCCATCAGGTACCATTGCTTTATCCACCTTCAGTTTTAGGATTTTTTCAGAACCCTTTTTTCTGTGAAAAGACTAATTTCAACCCCCCCATCCAGAGTAGATCTACTGACTAGATTTGGTATCTCCCCCTGCTCTTCCTTTGTGAATACGGAGCAGAAATATTCATTCAGTATCCCTGCTTTTTCACTGTCACTCTCTGCCCAACCACCTTCCTCTCTATTCAGCCTCAGTATCCCTGCCTTAGTCTTTCTTTGCTCCCTAATGCATCTATAAAAGGCTTTATACCCCTTCTTAACTGAGTTGGCTATCTTTTCCTCGGTTTGGGGCTTTGCTATTCTGACTGCCTTCCCCACTTCATTCTGCTTTAACTGGTACAGTTCTCTGTCCTGATCCTTCTGTGTTTTCTTATACTTCCTGAATGCTATCTTTTTCTCCCTAACCTTCGCCACTTCTTTTGAGAACCATAGTGTTTTTTTCTTTCATTTTAATTTGTTTATTTGCTTCACACAAAGGCTTATTGCCTCTGTGATGGCAGTTTTGATGTTCCATATTGTTGCTCCACCTCACCTTCTTGCCAGTTTGCTAGTGGTTTTCTGAGACACTCTCCCAATTTTACAAAATCGACCCTCCTGAAGTCCAGTACCTTCATTTTTGTATGGCTTGATTCTACAGCTAAGTTTATCGTGAACCACACTGGTGATCACTTGTTCCCAGATGGCTACTCACTTCTAGATCTGAGATCCTCTCTCTGTCCCCATTTGAGAGTACCATGTCTAAGACTGCTCCCTCCTGAGTGGATTCTAAAACTAGCTAGCTGAGGCATGCCCCATAGGGCATCGAGAATGGCCCTGCTCTTGGATGTGGCTGCAGCAAAGGTGCTCCAGTTAACATCTGGCATATTCAAGTCCCCCATCAGCAATATCTCCCCTTTCTCTGCCATCCTAAGGATGCCTTCTATCATTTCCTTGTCCATTTCCTCCCCTGAGGTGGGGGTCTGTATACAACCCCCGTGTGGATTGTGGTACCATTTCCAGTCTCCAGGGTGACCCACAGTGCCTACTCTTCTCTCTGTTTACCCTTTAGTTATGTTGCTTTGATCCCTTCCCTTACATAGAGAGCTACTCCTTCTCCTCTTCTACCCTCCCTGTCCCTCCTATAGATTGTGTACCCTGGTATGTTGACATCCCAGTCATGGTTCTCTGTGTACCATGTTTCTGTGACTGCCACGATATTCAGGCATCTCTCTTCCATCAAGGCCACCATTTTGGGGAGATTTTTACTTAGACTACGGGCATTTGAACTCATTACCCTCCATTTTTTATGGACTTATTTGTTTTTGCCCCATCCCCGTCCTTACTGCTTTTGTCTTTTTCTCCATTCAGCCCAACCTTCTCCCTATCAACTGCCCAATGTTGGTGTTTACCTCACTAACTACCCTGATTTATGGGGGGGTAGGATTTCTCTTCTCCTTTTCAGTGCCTCCCTCCCTTGGCTAGTTTAAATGCTTGCCAATGAAGCATTTAAACCTATCACCTAGGATCCTGGTTCCCCTACTGGACAGATGCAGACCATTGCGTAAGTATAGGCCTGCATTCCGCCAGGTGGAGCCCCAGTTCCCAATGAAGCCAAATCCCTGAGCTCTGCACCAGTTTTTCAACCAGTCATTGAATCCCATTGTGCAGAGTACCCTAGCCTCATCCATGCCATAGACAGGTAGCACTTCCAAGAAAGTTACCATGTGTGCTACTTGTCTAAGGCCCCTCCCCAACTCCACAAACTATTGTTGCACTGCTCTGATCCCATTCTCAGCCAGGTCATTTGTCCCTAGGTGGACAATGACACCCAGCTCACTCCCCTTTGCAGATGCTCCCATGATCCTGAGGATTCATTTCCTGTGACTCCAAGCCATGGTGCCGGGCAGGCACCTTACCTCTTTTTCCCCTTCCTCCCCCAGTTCTATCCCCCTAATAATTGAGTCCCCCACCAGGAGTTGTTTTTTCCCCTGTGGGGTCATTTGCCACCCTCCTGTGGGTCTCCATTGTACAGGTTCCCAGCATCCTCCTTGGTCTCCACTGCAGGTGCCTCCATAGAGGAACCATGCTGTGCCAGAGTGGTGAATGAATTGTGGAGAGGCACGACTGGAGGGATGCACCTCTGTTCCACCACCCTCACCTTTATATGCCTTTACCTTGCTCCTACCATTTGCAATCTCTGTGATCTCTATTGATTAGTAAAATGTTATACTTCATGTCCATTTCTTGGGACCCCAGTCAAGTTAGCATTTTCATGGCCTTTTTACCCCTGACTAAATTATTTATTTTCCCTCCTACGTCCCTCCACCTCCTCTTCCCTTTTTTGCCGCTCCATCATTCCATACCTCTTTCCTCCCTACTACCTTAATTACATCGCCATCATCACCCCACTTTCTACACCACCTCTTCCTCCCTACTCTTCTCCACCCCTCCTTCCCCACCCTCCTCCCCTTTATTCCACTTTGACTACATAGCTATCCTTCCCATTCCCTCCTATCTATCCCCATCCTATCCCCACTTCTGCTTGACTTCTCCCTCTCTACACTTTCCTCCTCCCTCCCCTGCCCCTTTCTACTGGTACAAGACCTTCCTTCTTTCTTTGAGTCAGGCACAATCCAATTATCTGCCTGTGGTATTAGTTGTACAATTCTCCTTTTTAAACAAGCATCCTTGCGTTATGTTGCCGTTACCTAGTAAAACTTTAGCCTTTATTTTGACTCTGCACCCTGTATGTGCTTAAATTGTGTAACTATTGTTAGCATTTATGCCTGGAGACAGTTTTCAATTGTTTCTTGCTATATCTGTATCTGTGGAACATACAGTATCTGTATTCTTGTTTGTGTCATACTTGACATGGAACCTATGAAAGAGCTTTCTTCTCAAAGGTGTTACTCCAAGATCTCAATATATCTCACTGGGGTAAATAAGGCACAGAAAGGAAGCATTTTTCAGAAGAAAAGATGCTCAAAAACATGAGGAAATCTAGATTTAGTAGTTGCCGTATTGGTCCTTGCAAGAATAGATCCAGAAGCAAATGATTTGATACCTTTTAATGGAACAATATAGATGTAACAACAAGAACAAAGTGCTCTAGCTTTCAGACCAACCAGTCCTTCTTCAGAAGCTCATGGCAGTTGTTTAGAAAATACAATACTTATAACAGCTAGATAATGCAGAGAAAAACTGAAAAAATTCCCATTGGTTTAAAATACTCATTTAAAAAAAAAAAACAGAAGATGATGTCAGAGAAGTTTAACAGTACCATACTGCCTTCAGCCAGAAAGAACCTTGGGTCAGATGTGCTTGGTGGAACACACATACAAAGAATCCTACTGCATATTAATTTAATTGACATAAGATAACACTGCTGAAGCAGATAACTCCTAAATCAAGCTATGAGTGACACAGTTAGTATAAGGATATGATTACTGAAAGGCAACCCCCACCCAGATTAAAGACATACTAAGATTGTTATAGGGCTCATGAAGTTTCAATGTCTGCATTATAGACAAGAATGTAGCAGTAAAATTGTCTTAAAAACATCAGTGCACACTGTGTGATGTGTAAAACCTAGCTGGACCTATCACCCCACTGTATTCTCCAGCTAGATATAAGGCCCAAGAAATTTCAAAAACCTCAGGACTATATAAATGATAATTTAAATATAAATTGATAATATTAGTGTCAAACAAAAAACTCTAGTCGAGGAACCTCAAGGAATTAAGACCATGTAGCCTGATAAGTACTGATGTCAATATATACTGAGAATGTAACAACTTGATGTACCACAAGTGTCTAAGGAATCTGAAAAAAGAGATAAAAATGTAATTTCTCTCCTCCTCTTCATACAAACAATACAACTTAACCCACCCCACATCACCATAATGTGGGTGGGGGAGATACATAGCTTAAAGGAGATGTTGTCTCTCTCTCTCTCTCTCTCTATATCTCTCTCCCCCCCTTTTCTCTCTTTTCTCTCTCTCTCTCCCACAGGCATGCACACACACACACACACACACACACACACACACACACACACTTTCTCTCTCCTAGTGAACCTATATTAACTTCAGTCACTGCAATTGTTCCCCAAAGGAATTCAACTTGTCATGGAATCCTGAGTAAAAGGGCTTATGTCTCCTAATACCTACAGAGCAAAAATGTAACACTATTTAACCATACTACTATCTGCATAGTAACATTTCCAAGGATACTAGATAGAACTACCATGAAATAAACCTGCCACCCTCCCCAGGATAAGGTAACTAGAAGTAAATATAAAGTATATGTGTAAGACCAGAGGTCTAACATACCTACATAGCCACAAATTACTACAATATTAGCCTAATGTAAAAACATCTGTGCAGAACCCCCATGCAAATGAGATCACACACCCCAATATGTACAGAGTTACAAAAAATTATATGTAACAGTATATGATAACACTCCTATATGTACACTAGCAGTCTAGGTAATCTGAATATGGTGCAAAGGAATCAATCACCCCCCCAGGCAAAGATAAAAAGTAAGGAGGAATTAATATTCACTATGTGTGTGAAGTAAGAATAGTAACACATTATAACTCCATGTATCTAATTAGAGACTTACCTCAATGTGACAGCAAACCCCACATCTGGTATTTCACATACCTCACAACACATACCCACACACATACATACACACACGAACCCACATCCCACACATGCTGAAGTCCTATAATATGTCAGTTTGAAGAAGAAAAGGTCTGTGGATGTTAGTTTCTGTAGTGTCCCATAAAGCCAAGATCAACGTTCATCCCATCTGCTACCATATTGAGATGTAAAATAAGTTTAATCTCAAAAGCTCGTCTCTGTTGTGTGTTTTTGAGATTTCCTTTTAAGACCATTACTGACATATCTGAGATTGAGTGGTCAGGCTGGGAGAAGTGGTGCCCCACTGGTTTTTCAGTCTTCCTTGCTGTAATAGTATGTCTGTGTGAGTTCATCCTAGTGTGGAGCTGTTGGCGTGTCTCTCCAACATAACCTGTTTGTGGACATCTCTTGCACTGAATGAAATAAACAACATGTTGTGACATGCATGTATAACTCCCATGCACCTGGAATTGTCTGTTTTGTGATGAAACTACACAGTCCAAGGTAGAAATGAGCCCACAAGTCTTACAGGGGCGTTGATTGCAGGGTCATGTGCCATTGTGTGACATGGTATTCTGTTCCAGTGAAAGTTTGCTCCTAATAATTAGGCTGGATAAATTTGATGGTTGTTTAAAAGATAGTAGTGGGAGTTCCTTAAAAATACAATTAAGGGTTTCATCCTCACTAAATATTGGTGGAGATCTTTAATAATCTTACACAGATGTTCAAGGTCTGGATGATATGTGACTACCAAGGGTATTCTGTCTGTAGCTGTCTTTCTTTATATTGAAGTAGTTGTTGTCTTGGTACTTATGCTGTCTGCTCTGTTATCCTGTCAATTTCCTGAAAGAGTGTCCCTGCTCAATAAAGGTGTTTTTCAACATAGCCAAATGTGTATCTCTGTCATCCTCATTTGAACAAATACGGTGACAACGGAGTGCTTGACTGTATATGACAGATTTTTTTGTATGGTTTGGCCGGTTACTTTTCTTGTGGAGGTATCTCTGTCTGTCTGTTGGCTTCCTGTAAATACATGTATGTAAGGTTCCATCCTTAATAATGACTGTGGTGTCCAGAAAGTTAACCTTGGTGGTAGAGTACTCCAGGGTAAGCTTTATGGTAGGGTGGAGATTATTAAGTTTGTGATGAAAATCTTTGAGTGCATCTGTGCTCTTCTGTCCAGATGATAAACAAATCATCAATGTAACGGAAATAAACTAGTGATTTGTGGGGATACTGCCTTAAAAAATCCTCCTCCAAGTCAGCCATAAAGAGGTTAGCATACTGTGGAGCCATTTGGTGCCCATTGCTGTTCCTATAGTTTGAACATAATGTTTACCATTGAAGTTGAAGTTGTTATGTGTCAAAATGAATTCCATAAGTTCCCCCACCACTCCAGGGTTGATGTTTTGTTCCGATCCTTTCTCATGTATGTATTTAAGGCATGCTACAATGCCATCTGTGTGTGGAATATTAGTGTAGAGGGATGTTACATCCATTGTCACTAAAATGGTATCAGGTGGTAAATCCTTATAACCAGAAAGTACACGCAAAAAGTCGGAGTTGGAGTTGGAGTTGGAGTTGGAGAGACACGCCAACAGCTCTGCACTAGGATGAACTCACACAGACATACTATTACAGCAAGGAAGACTGAAAAACCAGTGGGGCACCACTTCTCCCAGCCTGACCACTCAATCTCAGATATGTCAGTAATGGTCTTAAAAGGAAATCTCAAAAACACACAACAGAGACGAGCTTTTGAGATTAAACTTATTTTACATCTCAGTATGGTAGCAGATGGGTTGAACGTTGATCTTGGCTTTATGGGACACTACAGAAACTAACACCCACAGACCTTTTCTTCTTCAAACTGACATATTATAGGACTTCAGCATGTGTGGGATATGGGTGCGTGTGTGTATGTATGTGTGTGGGTATGTGTTGTGAGGTATGTGATATAACAGATGTGGGGCTTGCTGTCACATTGAGGTAAGTCTCTATTTAGACACATGGAGTTATAGTGTGTTACTATTCTTACTTCAAACACATAGTGAATATTAATTCCTCCTTACTTTTTATCTTTGCCTTGGGGGGGGTGATTGATTCCATTGCACCGTATTCAGATTACCTAGCCTGCTAATGTACATACAGGAGTGTTATCATATACTGTTACATATAATTTTTGTAACTTTGTACATATTGAGGTGCGTGATCTCATTTGCATGAGGGTTCTGCACAGATCTTTTTACATTAGGCTAATATTGTAGTAATTTGTGGATATGTAGGCATGTTAGACCTCTGGTCTTACACATATACTTTATATTTACTTCTAGTTACCTTATCCTGGGAGGTGGCAGGTTTATTTCATGGTAGTTCTATCTAGTATCCTTGGAAATGTTACTATGCAGATAGTAGTATGGTTAAATAGTGTTACATTTTTGCTCTGTAGGTATTAGGAGACATAAGCCCTTTTACTCAGGATTTCATGACAAGTTGAATTCCTTTGGGGAACAATTGCAGTGACTGAAGTTAATATAGGTTCACGAGGAGAGAGAGAGAGTGTGTGTGTGTGTGTGTGTGCCTGTGGGAGAGAGAGAGAGAGAGAGAGAGAGAAAAAGGGGGGAGAGAGAGAGACAACATCTCCTTTAAGCTATGTATCTCCCCCACCCACATTATGGTGATGTGGGGTGGGTTAGGTTGTATTGTTTGTATGAAGAGGAGGAGAGAAATTACATTTTTATCTCTTTTTCAGATTGCTTAGACACTTGTGGTACATCAAGTTGTTACATTCTCAGTATATATTGACATCAGTACTTATCAGGCTACATGGTCTTAATTCCTTGAGGTTCCTCGACTAGAGTTTTTTGTTTGACACTAATATTATCAATTTATTTTTAAATTATCATTTATATAGTCCTGAGGTTTTTGAAATTTCTTGGGCCTTATATCTAGCTGGAGAGTACAGCGGGGTGACAGGTCCAGCTAGGTTTTACACATCACACAGTGTGCACTGATGTTTTTAAGACAATTTTACTGCTAAATTCTTGTCTATAATGCAGACATTGAAACTTCATGAGCCCTATAACAATCTTAGTATGTCTTTAATCTGGGTGGGGTTGCTTTTCAGTAATCACATCCTTATACTAACTGTGACACTCATAGCTTGATTTAGGAGTTATCTGCTTCAGCAGTGTTATTTATGTCAATTAAATTTATATGCAGTAGGATTCTTTGTATGTGTGTTCCACCAAGCACATCTGAACCAAGGTTCTTTCTGGCTGAAGGCAGTATGGTACTGTTAAACTTCTCTGACATCATCTTCTGTTTTTTTTTTTAAATGAGTATTTTAGACCAATGGGGAATTTTTTCTGTTTTTCTCTGCATTATCTAGCTGTTATAAGTATTGTATTTTCTAAACAACCGCCATGAGCTTCTGAAGAAGGACTGGTTGGTCTGAAAGCTAGAGCACTTTGTTCTTGTTGTTACATCTATGTTGGTCCATTAAAAGGTATCAAATCATTTGCTTCTAGATCATAAACATGACGGACATGCTATGAAACTGGAATGGGGGCAGATTCAGAAGAGATGTGAGGAACTGCTTCACAAAAAGTGTGGTGGATTCCTGGAACAGCTGTCCAGCAGAGGTGGTGAGGGCAAAAACAGTGGTGGAGTTCAAGAATGCATGGAATAAGCACAAGGGAATCATAGTAGAAAGCAAGGAGGAGGGAGAAAGAGCTGTAAATAGGGCATGGTCTGTGATAATAGTGTAGATAGGGAGAGAAGGGCAGACTGGAGGGGCCAAATAGTCATGGTGTGCTGTCAAATTCTATGTTTCTAACAAGACTTCATGAGGACCATCAAGGTATTGCCAAGTGCCATGAAGGAGCAAAGATGTCTGTTTTATGGCCAGGTATTAGAAATGGTTTTCAAATGTTAATGGCAACATGTGAATTTTGACAGGTGAACAAGTCAACTCAGTCCAAGGAGCCACTAATAGCAACTCCATTACCAGAACACCCATAGAAGAGAGTTGGCACTAATATTTGTGAGCTGGAGGGGTAGAGGTATTTGGTTGCAATAGACTATTATTTTGACATAATTGGAAATTGCTTATTTACCAGACCTTTCAAACTCCAGCACCGTAAACTGTCTGAAGAATATGTTTCTATGGTGGGGCAGTCCAGACAAGCTTGTTACTGATACTGGTCCATGCTTTACAGGGACTGAGTTCCAAAGGTTTATGCACAAGTATAATGTCTGTCACATTACAAGCCCACACTATCCACAAGCTAATGGTGAGGCAGAGAGGGCAGTATACATAGCTAAGAGAATGCTGAAACAGGATGATCCATTTCTCACTTTACTAAGCTACAGAGCTATGCCAATAAATGCAACAAAATGTAGCACAGCACAGCTGATGATGAGAAGACAGCTGTGAACACAAGCTGCTATGTTAGAGACTATCCTAAGGCCACATTGGCCAAACTTAAAACAAGTTCAGGATGCCAACAAGTCTGCAAAACCAGCATATAAAGTCCACTTTGATAAAAGAAACTCTGAAAAAATGCTACCTGAGTTGCATCCGGGTACCCAGATGAGAATTATAGCTCCTCCCCCACAGGTTGAAGTAGACAGTAGGGAGAATCTGAGTGTAGAGGATATCACCAGGATGATAATTAATAAGGGAAGCAGTGTGATAGAAACAAAGGCAATGGAAACAGGAGTACTGAAAACAGGCGGGAAGACGGAGGGCAAAACGGAAAACAGGAAGGTAACAAGCAGAGTGCTAACAAAATCTGGAAGGGCATGTGTGTGAAAACTAGAAGTCTAGGAAACAAGATTCTGGACCTAGAAGCATTTATAGCTGAGGCCAACCTAGATATTATGACTGTTACTGAGTCATGATGCACTAACAACCATGACTAGGACATGGTCATACAAGGCTATATTCTGTTCAGAAATGACAGGGTGGGGAGAAAAGGAGGGAGTGTGGTGCTTTATGTGTGGGAAAACATGAAAGTGATGGAAATACATGGAATAAGGGAGGCATAGATACTGTGGGTCACCCTGGAGACAGGAAACAGAGCTACTATTTGCACTTTTGTGATCTACAAACCTCCACAACAGTGGGAGGAGTCACATAAGGTTCTGATGAAAGTCACTGGTAAAATGTCAGAAAAAGGGGAGGTGCTGCTGTTGGGGACTTCAATCTGCCAGATGTAGATTGGAGCCTCCCAGCTCCTGCTTCAGCTAGATGCGGAAACATCCTAGACTCCCTGGAGGGGAGTGTTCCTCAGATAACTAGTCAGTGAACTCACTCATGATGGTGCAATACTGGACCTGGCACTCACTAAACTCACTCATGATGGTGCAATACTGGACCCAGCACTCACTAACAGGCACAGTGTTGTAGATGTTAGGGTGGGAGGCCATCTGGATTGCAATGATCAATGTACAGTGTGGTTCAAGATAAGGATAGCTGTGAGATCGAACTACATTGGGGCAAGGGTCCTGGACATCAGAAGAACAACTTTTTTATCAAAATGGATGAATGTTTCATGGATAACTTGGCAGGAGGAATGACATGGGTGGACTGGAGGAACTGTGGGTGAATCTAAAAGGGGCATAGTGAAGGTGACAAATCTCTGTGTCAAGCAAGTGAGCTAAAGCAACAAGAAAAAGAAATCTTATGGTTCTTGAGAGAGGCGATGGAAAAGGTAAAGGCTGAAAAGGTAGCATCCAGAAGGTACAAGAAGACACAGAGGAAGGAGATTAGTAAGGTGTATCAGTGGAGACAGGGGGGAGCAGGGAACGCAGTAAGGAGCACAAAGGTGCAAACTGAAGATAAACTAGCTGAGGTGGTAACAAAAGGAGACAAGACATTTTTAGGTATATTTTGAAAAGAGGATGACCAGGGGAGGGATTTTAAGGTAAAAAAGGGAAGGGGGGGCCTGTACAGAGGGGGACCAGAAAATGGGAATCATCCTGAACAACTACTTCTGCTCAGTGTTCACAGAGGAGGAAGAAGAGGATGGGCCATAAAAAAGTAACAAGAGCTTTGAAGGGGGAGGTAGATAGTAGTCCTTTCTTGGAGGAGAGAGTTCTGAAGGGACTCACTAATCTGAAAGTGGACAAAGCAATGGGGCAAGACGGGGTACTTCAAGGATATTGAAGGAGCTCAGAGTGGTACTGACTGCACCCCTGACAGTCCTATTTCACAACTGACTGGAAACAGGAGCCGGTCCAGTGGACTTGAGGAAGGCAAATGTAGTCCCACTTGATAAAAGTGTGCACTGGTCATCCTCAATACACATGATGCAGTCCTGAAACAAGTTGAAGGTTTTAGGTACTTAGGTATCACTTTACATGATACCCTCTCATTTGCAATGCATGTTGACAACTTAAATAACCAGACCAACCAAAAACTCGGAGCACTTTTCAGGTAAAAACTGAACCTAACCCCAGAAGCAAGATGTCTGGAGGTCTCTGCAATAGTACTCTCCATCATATACTATGGCTCCCCATTTATGGTGCAGCCTGTGAGATGGTCCTAAATAGGATACACACGGTCCTGAACAAAGCATGCCACTTTGTTAGCAATGCAGACAAACTAACACACACCTGCTCTCTGTGTGCCCAAACTGGATGGCTCCCTCTCCAAAAAAGACTAAAATACCAGACTTGCCTCCTGGCTAGAAGAGCCCAAATGTGCCACACCCCAATGGCAATCAATGACCTCCTTTGCCCCATTAATAATATTTACTCAACCAGGAGTATGTCTAGATGAGCTCTCAAAGTCCATTACTGTAAAACCAGCATAGGGAAGTGCTCTTTTGCTACCCAGGCTGCGTGCTGGTTGAACAAGCTCCCCGAACCCATAAGGGGCCTACCCAAGATCTTGCAGTTTAAGACAGCTCTGATAAAGGAACTCACAAAGATGGCCACATGCTGTTGCTACGCATGTTAAAATGGTGACTGCCAATTGCATGTTGCTCTTACTCCATGCTGCCACTGCAGGTGGCAACCCCCCTCCTCAACTGTTTAGCCTTGATCCCCCAGTGCCCAACTGACCAAGCCCTACCTGGACTAGCATTGTATCCTCATAATGTACCAGTTGTCAGGGGGTTTACAAACAGCACTTTTAGAAGTACCAGACTAGGTCTTATCAGGGCAATTACTAAAACTGTTCTAGTCCATTGAATGTATGGCAGACCAAGCTCCCCTTGAGCTGGATTATGTACCATAAATGTATTGTGCCTTAAATGTTATTATTATTTATTTATTTATTTATTTATTTATTTATTTATTATGATCTAGGAGACACTATTGAGAACAGGCTCATTACATAGGTTCCACATCAGTGATTAGGACAAACAGGGTACAGACATAATACAAGCATGGTTATATATGTAATATTGCAAAATACTGTAACAGAGCATAATTACAAATAAATTTAAGAGAATAAGGACGTTAGGTAGACAGGCGTAATGAGTGTCCTGGAAAATTGCTTCACTGGGGTCGGCTAGAGGGACAAGAGGAGTCAGTTCAGGGAAGGAGGAGGCAACAGAATATAGGGTACAGGGTGAAAAGTTACAGGGGAGAAAGAGTAGTAGCCTCGATGGAGCCTAAAGGTAAGGCATGGGCCAGGAATTAGAAGGATTATCAGCCTGAGATGGGCCACAACAGGGTATGGGGGGGTTGCGTTAAACAGAGTAGTAGAGCATTGGAGGCTTGTGAAGCAGTTATGAGAAGGGGAGGGGCAATGAGGAGAGGGAGATGTGAAGGTTGGAGATGTGGGGCTAATGGAAAGGAGCAAGGGGGAGGATGAGGCAGTTGAGGCCGTAAAAAAGTAAGGTGACTGCACGTTCTAGTGAAAGCAGTCCCAGCTGGCTTTAGCAACAAGATAACTCCTGAGCTTTTGTTTAAAAGTGCCTATCTTGGTTTCTGAGAACAAGGCTGGAGGTAGAGCATTGATCCATTTTGGGGCCCAGTGGGTGAAGGCACTTTGAGCCAAGGGTGTGTGACACTTGGGAGTCTTAAGGAACATATTATCCGAGCCTCTGGTCGGGTGGTTACCTTCGTAGGGGAGAGGAGTTTCTGCAGCCCAAGAGGCATGAGGACCTGATTAACCTTCTTTGCCAGGAGGCAGGTTTGGTATTTGAACCTACCTTGGAGCTGTAGCCAGTTAGCCTGGGCATGAAGATTGAACGTATATGTTAGTTTTGCAGTTCCAGTTAGGAGGCGACAGGCTTTATTTAATGTGAATGTGATATGGTAGAGTGCAGTGTCAATTGCTGCACCATAGACTACTAATCCGTAACCAACAAGTGACACTATTGAACTAAGAACAGCTAGGTTGAGAGCTTTGGTGGTAAGACTCTGCTTGCGCCTGTAGAGCAGGCCAATGCAGGTGTTGACAGTCTTGGCAGTAGCATCAATGTGACTGGCAAATGACAAGGTGCTGTCCAGTGTGACACCAAAGTATTTGAAGTTGTTAACTAGTTATAATGGGGCCACAGTCTCATTTACTATGTTGAGAGGAAAGGTGCAATGTTTGCTTTGAGGATTATAAAACATCATAGTCTTGGTTTTCTTGTCATTTAGTACACGTTTATGTTCCTTGAACCAATTCTCAATTAATGAAAAACTGTCCTGCAGCTTACTCTCAAGCAGCCGAGGGACCTTGTAACTAGTGAATAGGACTGCATCATCTGCATAGAGCAGAGTTTGGCAGTGACTGGCAGAAGGAAGTTGGTTTAGGAATATGCCAAACAGTAGAGGCCCTAGTATTGACCCCTGGAGCACACCAGAGAGGACCAGCCTGCTATCTGACAGTATGCTGTTGATCTTGACCTGCTGAGATCAGTTGGTGAAGTACATTTGGAACCAACTAACTACATCCTTGGAGAGCCCAATGGATGCCAGCTCTTCAAGCAGCAGTACATGGCTAACCATGCTGTATGCTTTGATAAATCAATAAATGTCACCCCAGTGAGTGCTCCATTGTCAAGAGAGTTATGGATGTACCCAGTGAATTCTAGTAGCGCAGTTGTGGTATTGTAACCTTTGTGAAAACCATGCTGCTGTTAACACTGTAAATTATACTTTTCCAGGTATTCAGTCAGCTGGTCCGCAACTATTTTTTGTATGGACTTAGACAGCGGTGGGAGAATTGAGATGGGTCATTAATTTTTCTGTGGTGCTTGGGCCACACTCTTGAAGACAGGTGTAACAAGAGCTGCTTTCCAATGCTGTGGGAATTGGGAAAGTATAAGCGAGGTATTGATAACGTGAGTGAGAGGACCTAGAATGTGGTCCAGGTTGAGTGCAACGGATTTAAGGTCAAGGGAGTCTCTACTGAAACGTGACTTGCCTAGAACCTTTAGAATGTAATTCCTTGCTTCATTTGTGGTCATGGCTTAGAAGTGGAATGGAGTATGAGTGGGTGGCTGGTTATCAGATCTGGTAGACTGATAGGTGGTAGAAGGGAGGAAGAATTCTGGAGGGAGTACACTGCTAAGGTCTGAGAAGGCATTACTGAATGAATTTGCTACAGAACTGTAATCAGTAGTTGGTACACCATCTATGCTAAGCATTGTCGGTGCTGCCTTCTGTTCTTTCCCTGTGATTTCACTGAGGTTAGCCCAGAATCTTCTTCCATCACTCCAGGAGTTGTTAAGGGCTTCATTGAAATAATTATTTTTTGCAGAGCATATTGCCCTTGTGCAATTATTTCGTGCTTTTTTGCACTTTTGAATGTCCACCTGGTTACCCGAGGCACAGACACACCACCACAGATGATCCCTTATTTTCATTTGTTCTAGGAGATCAGAGGAGCAGCAGGGGTTTCTGCAACCTTTGACTTTACATTTCTTGATCAGAGTGTGCCAATTGCACATGACATTAAAAAGTTGGATGAAGTGATCAAGAGCTGCATCAGCAGTACTGGAAAAGTAGACACTGTTCCTGTCTTGTTGTTTGAGGTCAGCTTTAAACAGTTCAAGATGTCCAGACTTTAGGACTCTGTTTGTAACTGTTCTTGATGGAGGTTTGGAAAAGTTGTTTGCCCAGTGGAAAAAAACAAGTGAGTGGTCACTGTAGGCATCTGGCAGAACTGTTGTCTGAGAGATGTATTCAAGCCGATTGGACAGGACCCAGTCAATCAGAGTAGAGTAACCTGTTTTGTAGTTCATCCTGGTGGCTGAGGTAACTAGCTGTGTGAAGTGCACTGCCGAGACTATATCCCTATATGGGCTAGTAGCTGGGGAGAGCCAGCTGGCATTGAAATCTCCCAGTAGCACTATTTCTGTATTGAGAATGGGTGCATTGAGACAGTTCATCAGTAAGTCATGTCCTGGTGTCTTCTGGCCTGGAGGGATATATACTGTGAGAATAGTGAGAGTTTTATTGAACTTCCTGTGAAGTATTTTAAGAGCAATGACTTGCATGCTGGAGGTGGCCTCAGAGAGTGTAAGGGTGTGCGCCTGGAGTCTATCTTTGACATAAATAGCACATCCCCATCCCCGCACACATTTGGATAATCGATCCGATCTGTATGCGGTATAACCTGGAATTGCAATGGCTGTGTCTTTTACTTTCAGGAAGAGCCAGGTTTCAACCACTGACAAAATATCAGGATTATTTGCAGTTCCCAGGCATTCAAACAATCCATCCTAGGAAGGAAGCTACAGATGTTTATAGAGCCAATGATGAGCTGTCCTTTATCAAGCAGAGGAGTAGCAGAGGACAGTGGGGAGCCAGGGTTGGGGTGGATATTCCCAGATAGCAGTAGTAACTGGAGTGCTAGGCAATAGAGGGATTCATTAAGTTGCTTACAGCTAACTTTGATTATCCTGCCATGGTTATGGGGAAGTGAATTCCTTCCATGTATATTGAAAACCCCTGGGAAGAGTGCAAGTGGATGCAGCAACTCTGGGCATTGTAACCTCGGCCACTTGGGACTGTTAGTTAGCAGTGTCTGGGGCGGTAATTGAAAGTCGTTCTATGCTATTAGTGTAACCCTACAGCAGGGACTGAGGGGCAGAGTACTCAGAGACAATGCTATAGGTAATTGGGGATATTTACTGAGGGGCAGTGAGCATATATAAAGGGTAATCAGCAGTGCAGCTCTCAAAGTCAGGGCCCCAGGATAGTACATAATTGCTGGTTAAATAATTTGTGTTTAGTAAATTAAACATAGAAACATAGAATTTGATGGCAGAGAAGGACCTCTTGGCCCACATAATCTGCCCATTTCCCTACCTAATGGATAAGCTGCAGATCTTAGTTAACCAACAGCCTATTTTCTCTTACCCCCAACTAGAATTGCCTTATGTCTGTCCCATGCATTCTTGAATTCCCCCAATGTTTTTGACTATACAACCTACTCAGGAAGGCTGTTCCATGCATCCACAACCCTCTTCATGAAAAAATACTTCCTCACATTACCTCTGACCTGTCCCCCCCTTTATCTTCAAATTGTGCCCCCTTATTCTTGCACATCTCTTTTTCTGAAAGATGCTACCCTCTTGGACTTTGTTGATTCCCATGAGGTACTTGAACATTTCTATCATGTCCCCCCTCTCCCTCCTTTCCTCGAGGGTATAAATATTAAGCTACTTCAGTCTCTCTTCGTATGTCTTCTGCACCTGCACCATTTTGATTGCCCTCATCTGGACAGCCTCCACCCTGTCTATGTCTTTGAAGAAATGTGGTCTCCAGAACTGCACACAGTACTCCAGATGGGGTCTCACCAACTGCCTGTACAGAGGGTTAACAAATTCCTGTTTTCTACTGGTAATGCATCTCCCTATGCATCCCAGTATCCCCCCAGCCCTCCTTACTGCCTTCTGACATTGCTTGCCTACCTGTAAGTCATCTGATATAACTACCCTCAGGTCCCTTTCCATTTTTGTTGTCAATATCTCACCCCCATTGTGTATGCTTCCCCTTGGTTTTTGTTTCCTAGGTGCATTACTTTGCACTTCTTTGCATTTAATCTATGCTGCCATACATTTGACCATTCCTCCAACCTTGCCAAGTCCCTTCTCATCCTTTCCACCCCAGCTTATGTATCAACCCTGTTGCAGATCTTTGTGGCATCTGCAAAGAGACATACTTTTCCTTCCAGTCCCTCTGCAATGTCACTTATAAAGACATTAAAAAGGACCGTACCCAGTACTGAACCCTGCGGTACCCCACTAGTAACCCCCATTTCTTCACTGTGGACTCCATTTACTATTATGCTCTGCATCCTGTTGTCCAGCCAATGTTTGACTCAAGCTACCATCCTGGGACCCACTCCCAGGCTGGCTAATTTGTTTATTAATCTTTTGTGTGGGACTGTGTCAAATGCCTTGCTAATGTTTAGGCAGGCCATGTCAAAATGGCCTGCCAAATCAAAAAGAAATAAAATTGAGACAAAATGGGTCTATCTTTGAAGCTGAAAGAGTGGCAGAAATGTTAAATCAATACTTTATTGAACTTCCAGACTTGGATACTGAACTTGAACCTAAAAAGAATAATGTGCAATATACTGACTCAAATATAAAATCTAATAACAACAAAGAAAATCAAATTCCAATGTTTAGGTTTAAAGTAGTGACTATTTCTGAAGTACATAAAATTATAAGTAACTTAAAGATCAATAAGGCTTGTGGTCCTGATGAGATAGAAAATAGATTTTTAAAGGAAGTTGTACAAGAAATAGCACCTATTTTGACTGGTATTTTCAATTGGAGTTTAAGGGAGGCATTTTTTTCCCTCAATATGGAAGCAAGCAAAAATAATTCCTATAGATAAAGGGGGTGACTCTATGGCTACATCTAATTATCGTCCTATAGCACTACTGTCAACTGTCTCAAAAATCTTGGAAAAAATTGTTCATGGACAACTAATGCAGTATTTGGAGAAATATCAGAAAATAACCCTGTTTCAGTCGGGTTTTAGACAGGGTAGGTCTACTGATACTGCACTCACGGACTTCCTAGATTTAGTTGCTACTCCCTTAGGGGAGAGGAGGTCGGTGGGTGCAGTATACATGGACCTATCAAAGGCTTTTGATTTGGTGAATCATTGTATCTTGATCAAAAAATTGAAGAGCATGGGAATAGAGGAAGAGACTTGTGGATGGTTTACATCATATTTAGATAAGAGGACTCAATTTACTATAGCAAATGGTTATAAGTCCGGATTGGATTATGTGACCAGGGGGGTACCCCAGGGTTCAATCCTGGGGCCCCTCTTATTCTTGGTTTATTTGGATGACTTACCGAGATTGATAAAAAATTCACAAGTTAGACTTTACGCAGACGACACAGTTTTGATTGCATCAGGTAAAAATTCTGAAGAAATTGTACAAAAATTACAAGGTGATTTCTTAACAATGCAATATTTTTTTTCTTCACTTGGACTCTTGATAAACAGCAAAAAAACACAAACTATGCTTTTTGGTAGTGAGAAGAAAAATCAAGTGTCCTCAAAATTAATAATTAAGACTCTGGAAGGAAATATTCTAGAACAAACACAAGTCTATAAATATTTGGGTATATACATTGATCAGGGTTTAAATTTTGAACGACATATAATGGAATTAATAAAAAAAAAAATTCAAAACTAGGGGGTATGAGAAGGATTTCAAATTGTCTATCAAAAGAAATGCGATTAAATATAGCAAATCAACTTATATTATCAATGATAGATTATGGGAGCCATATTTATAGACATACTTCCAAAAAACAGTTACATCATCTGGATGTTCTTTACAATAAAATAGCAAGATTTGTATTGAAATGTGACATTGGCACCCACCATTGTGATATGTATACAGAACTAGGTTGGAATTTATTACATCAGAAAACTGAGAGAAATTGGTTGAACCAGATAAAAGGATTAATTAAAAATTCATCACAGTACTACTTGACTAAAACATTAATAAAACCTGATCATGGATTAAATCTGCGGAAACAAGGTGCTAGAGATTTTCTGGTCCCAAAAAAAAAAATGGTTTTGGTAATATGACCTTCCAATACAAAGTGTCTACAAGTTGGAACAGACTTCCCCCTTACCTTAGAGACCCAGACTTGTCTTTTATAGAATATAAAACTGCAATAAAACACGAATTATGTTTTAGATGTTTTGTAATAGGTAGTTATATGTTTAAGAGGTTTGACTTATGTCTTGTATCCTTTGATGTAATGTGCATTGAGTGTTACGTATATTCTGAATGATATGTTTTTGTACATTTTGTGATTATTTAAAAATTTTTACGACATAGGATTGCCTTGTAAATAGGGACTTTTTGAACCCTAATGGCAAATTTCTCTGTATAAATAAAATTTTACTACTACTACTACTACATGTCCACAGCCTCTCCCTGAACTACTACTTTGGTCACCCAGTCAAAGAAATTAATTTGATTTGTCTGACATGACCTTCCTGTTGTGAATCCATGCTGCCTTGGGGCCTTTGCCCCACTGGCCTCTAGGTACTCAACAATTCTTTCCTTCAGAAGTGATTCAATCATTTTCCCTACCACTGAGGTCAAACTGACAGGTCTGTAGTTTCCTCCCTATGCATTACTCCCACTTTTGTGAAGGGGAATCACATGCACCCTCCTGCAGTCTTCAGGTATCACACCATCTTCTCATGATTTGCTAAAAAGGGTAGTCCATGGTGTTACTAGTTCTCCCATTAGTTATCTTAAAATTCTGTGCTGAATCCCATCAGGCCCCACTGCTTTGTTCATCTTCAGTTTTAGGAGCTCTTTCAGAACCCTTTCTTCTGTGAAATGACTGATATCGATCCCCCTATCCAGATTGCTTCTATTGACTGGATTAGGTATCTCCCCCTCTTCTTCCTTTGTGAATACTGAGCAGAAGTATTCATTCAGTATCCCTGCTTTTTCACTGTGCCTCTCTGCCCACCCACCCTCTTCTTTATTCAGCCTCAGTATCCCTCCCTTTGTCTTTCTTCACTCCCTAATGTACCTATAAAAGGTTTTATCCTCCTTCTTCACTCAGTTGGCTATCTTTTCCTAAGTTTGGGACTTTGCTATTCTGACTACCTTCCCTGCTTCCTTCTGCTTTAATTGGTACAGTTCTCTGTCCTGCTCCTTCTGTGTTTCCTTATACTTCCTGAATCCTATCTTTTTCTTCCTAACCTTTCCCGCCACCTCTTTTGAGAACCATAGTGGGTTTTTTCTTTCATTTTGATTTATTTGCTTCACACAAAGGCTTGTTGTCTCTGTGATGGCAATTTTGATGTTTCCCCATTGTTGCTCCACCCCTCCTTCTTGCCTGTTTGCTAGTGATTTTCTGAAGCACTCTCCCATTTTGACAAAATCAGCCCTCCTGAAGTCCAGTACCTTCACTTTTGTATGGCTTGATTCTAGAGATGAGTTTATCATGAACCACACTGTTCAGTAGTCAGTTGTTCCCAGATGGCTACCCACTTCTAGATCTGAGATCCTCTCTACATCCCCATTTGACAGTACCATGTCTAAGATTTCTCCCTCCTGAGGGGGTTCCAACATTAGCTGTCTGAAGTATGCCCCCTGTAGGGCATCAAGAATGGCCCTGCTCTTGGATGTGGCTGCAGCAAAGGTGCTCGAGTTAACATCTGGCATATTCAAGTCCCCCATCAGCAATCTCTCCCCTTTTTCTGCCATCCTAAGGATGCCCTTTGTCATGTCCTTGTCCATTTCTTCCCCTGAGACAGGGGTCTGTACACAGCCACTGTGCAGACTGTGGCACCATTTCCAGTCTCCAGGGTGATCCACAGTGCCTTCTCTCCTCCCTGTTTACCCTTTAGTTCCATTGCTTTCATCCTTTCCCTTACATAGAGAGCTATTCCTACTCCTCTTCTACCCTCCCTGTCCCTCGTGTAGATTGTGTATCCTGGTATGCTGACATCCCAGTCATGGTTCTCTGTGTACCATGTCTCTGTGACTGCCACAATAACCAGGCATCCCTCTTCCATTAAGGCCACCAGTTCAGGGAGATTGTTACCTAGACTATGGTCATTGGTACTCATTACCCTCCATTTTTTGATCGCCTTACCCATTTTTGCCCCATCCCTGTCCTTACTGCCATTGTCTTTTTCTCCATTTACCCCTGCCCTTCTCCCTATCAACTTTTCTATCTTGGTGTTTACCTCACTAACTACCCTGATTTTTTGGGGGGTAGGATTTCCCTTCTCCTTTTCAGTGCCTCTCCCCTTGTCTACTTTAAATGCTTGCAAATGAAGCATTTTAACTTATCACCTAGGATCCTGGTTCCCCTCCTAGACAAATGCAGACCATCGCACCAGTATAGGCCTGCATCCCTTCAGGTGGACCCCCAGTCCCCAATGAAGCCAAAACCCTGAGGTTTGCACCAGTTTTTCAACCACTGATTTAATCCCATGGTGCAGAGTACCCTAGCCTCACCCATACCATAGACAGGCAGCACCTCCGAGAAGGTTATCATGCATGCTACTTGTCTAAGGCCCCTCCCCAACTCCTTTTAAAGTACCCCTTTAAATGGAGAGTCTGAGAGAGGAGCCACCCCCAGACTTTTTTCTTTACTTGATTGGAGAGATTTTGGAGGAGGGATGCAGAGAGCACCACTTAGCAGTGAGATGAGGGGTTTGAAACTGGGGGTCGAGTATTTAATAAACGCCAGTGGTGAGCCAAAACATAAGTAGAGGGAAACACAGGAAAAAGTGATGTCTTGCTGTATGTAGTGGGCACCAAAAGCATAAATTCAAAGAAGAACTGCAGCAGCCAATAGACGCCTTGCTACTGTGCCAAGTGTCCAATCAGGTGCGTTGTTTTGAAACCCAGCAAATCTCCGAGGTTTGTAGCTGTAGGCAGGAGCTGTTGGCTCAAGCAGATGAGTGTGGCCATTCTTCAGTGACTCGGAGCTGGGGTGGAGAGAGGTGGTGTGGCACCCAAATGTAGGAGGCAGTAGAGGGCCGAGTTCAGCAGCGGGAACTGGAGCACTGGTCAGGAGGTCCCTGGAGGTCGATGCAGCTGGCCTGGAAGTTGGCCATGGCCGCTCCTACTGCCAAAGCACCTGTTTGGGGCAAACATCTGTAGGCAGGGGCTGGTGGCTCAAGTGGATGAACGTGGCCATTCTTCAGTGACTCGGAGCTGGGGTGGAGAGAGGCGGTGTGGCACCCAAGTGTAGGAGGCAGTAAAGGGCTGAGTTCAGTGGCGGGAACTGGAGTGCTGGTCGGGCGGTCCCTGGAGGTCGATGCGGCTGGCCTGGAAGTTGACCATGGCTGCTTCTGCTGCCAAAGCGCCTGCTTGGGTCAAAGATCTAAAAGATTGTGCCCTGAATGTTGAGTGCCTTAAATGTTACTGTAACTGATGTGGAACCTTTAGAAAAGAGCACATTTTGCTCAAAGGTGTATTTCTGAGAATCAGATAAAAGAAATAATAAAATAAAAGTGGTAGCATGGAGGAGATTGACAAATATAGGCCAGTCACCATATCGTCAGTGGTAGGAAAGTTAATAATATCACTGTTGAAAGAAAGGATTACAGAATATCGTGACTCTAATGAGTTACAAGACCTGATGCAGCATGGATTCACTGAGGGATGTAATGTCAAAGGAATCTGATAAATTTCTTCATGGAATGACCAAGGAATTAGATCAGGGTGGAGTGGTGGATGTGGCCTGCATAGATTTTAATAAGGCATTCAACACCATTCCACATAGGAGACTAGTAGGCAAGCTGGGTAGCCTAGGGGTAGGTCTAAAGGAGATAAACTGTATAAGATGTACAGTATGTTACAGGATAGGTGACAGAGGGTGGTGGTAAATGGAGTTCACCCTGATAAAGGGAAGGTGACTAGCAGAGTGCCTCAGGGATCTATGCTGGGACCAGTCCTTTGCTGATGAGCAGGTCTGCCACTTTGTGTATGACACCAAAATCTGCAATAGGGTTGACACTCTAGGGAACTGGAAAGGTTGAGCAACGACCTGAGAAAACTCAAGAAGTGGCCATATGGCAGCTGAGTTTCAATGAAAAAAGTGCAAACTAGTGCACTTAGGGCACAGAAACCCAGGGGCAGAGTACAAAATATGTGGAGTGCTATTGACGACCACCAAGCAAGAAAGAGACCTGGGTATAATTATATCAGATGACCTAAAAGTAGCCAGACAGTGTGATACAGCAGTTGGGAGAGATTCTGGGATGCTGTGGTGCATAGGGAGGGATATCACCAGCAGAAAGAAGGAGGTGGTGTTGCCCCTGTATAGATCACTGGTAAGATCCCACCTGAGTACTGTGTTCAGCTCTGGAGATCACATCTCCAGAAGGACATAAACAGATTTACAGACCTCTAGCACTTGCGAGTTAGGTAAGGTACTGATGGAAGCCATTATCAAGATGGCAGAAATGGGGGATGTGCTGTTGGTGAGGGAACTTCAGCCTGTAGATTTAGATTGGAGCCTCCCAGCTGTGGCTCAGCTAGAAGCAGAGAAATCTTAGACTCCCTGCAAGGGTGTCCCTCAGGCAACTAGTCAGTAAACCCACTCATGATGGGGCAATACTGGAGCTGGTACTCACCAACAGGGATTGTGATGCAGATGTCAAGGTGCGGGAGACCACCTGGGGACAAGTGATAACTGTTCAGTGTGGTTCAGTATAAGGACGGTTGCAGAATCAAACCACACAAAGTTGAGGGTCCTGGACTTCAGAAGGGCAGATTTTAAAAACATGGGTGAATGCCTCTGGAATGACCTGGCTAGGGGGATGAATGGGTGAGGTGGAGGAACAGTGGTGGAAACCAAAAAGGGGCATAGCAAAGGCAACAAATCTCTGTGTCAAGCAAGGGAGCAAAAGAGAGGAAAAGGAGACCACTATGGTTCTTGAAAGAGGTGGCAATAAAGGTAAAAGCTAAGAGGGTAGCATTCAGAAGGTACAAGGAGATGCCAATGGAGGAGTATAGTGAGGTGTATCAGGCGAAACAGAGGGAAGCAGGGAAAGCACTAAGGAGCTCAAAAGGCATAAACTGAAGGGAGAACAGACAAGGCAGTAATAAAAGGGAACAAGACATTTTTTAGGTACATAAGTAAAAAAAGGAAGACTGAGGTGGGATTGTAAGATTAAGACGTGAAGGGGTGACAGTGTGGGGAGGAACAAGAAAGCCAGATATCTTGAATAAATCCTTTTGTTCAGTGTTCAGAAAGGAAAGAGATAGGGAGGGGCCACACACATGTAACAGAAACATTGAAGGGAGGAGGATACGAGTCCATTATCAGAGGAAATCTGAAAGTGGACAAAGCAATAGGGTCAGATGAGGTCAGCCCAAGAGTGTTGAGGGAGCTCAGGGAGGTACTGGCTGCACCTCTAATTGCCTTATATAACAGCTTATTTGACACAGGATTGGTCCTGGAGTACTGGAGGAGGGCAGATGTAGTCCCAGTTCATAAAAGTGGTAGCAGGGACGAGGCTGGCAATAATAGGTCAGTCAGCCTGACTTGGGTGGTGGGAAAAGTAATGCAATCACTGCTGTGAGAAATTATTGCAGAATATCTTGGATCCAATGGGATACAAGACCTGAGAAAGCATGGTTTCAGAGGACAGAGGTCATGCAAAATTAATCTGATAGAGTTCTTTGATTGGGTGACCACAGAACTAAATCGGGGGAGCAGTGGACATGCGCTAACTAGATTTCAATAAGGATTTTAACACCATTCTATGGTATCCAGTGAACAAGGTGACCGAAATTGTGTGTCTACAAAAACAGCGACTCAATTATGGAGCCTGTGTTCATGGCTACCAAGCTGGAGGGCAACTAGATACTGGAGTGGGCCAAATACTGCAATGGGAAGTAGCAGGTAAACCCATGCATGCGCATATGTGCAGGGGGGTAAGGCAGGGGAAGGGGTGTAGCGGGCAGCTGCCAAACTGGTTCACTAGCATGGTGGGGAGGGTGGTCAGCTGTGAGGTGCAGTGTACAGGGTTCGGGTCTGGTGCAGTGCGAGTTTTTTTTTTTGCAGGCAGGCGGCTTTATATTTTTTTAAATTGTTCACACACCCCGACATGCACCCCTGGAGTTAAGAATCCAGGTAGGGACGAGGGGCACAGGGACCCCTTACATTAAAAAAATGAGACCCATAGGTCTTGTGCCATTTTTGTTGGCTCACGCATGCACACAACATATTGGCGGGAAGTAGCAGATTTGAGGTGCGGTCACTGTTGGGCAATGCAGGGTCACATTAGTAGGTGCGTCCCTCATTCCCCAATCAGCCTGCATGATGGTGCCACACCATGCATACTTAATGTGGTGATCACATCAAACGAAAGGTCCGCTGCAATGCAAGCAAAGCTCATCATATGCAGCGGACCTCCTAACGTGCTTTCCCTGGTGGTGAAAAAGATTAACATGGCAGCACACTGCCTGCCATACTGCCAACTTCGGGGTGCCCAATCCCCTTGTCGGCATGCCCTGCCCTAATGTATGTGCCAATGGGGAGCACACTCCCGTTGGCATAATACACCCCTATTTGTTGTCATGAGGGTGCCCAATCATAGGCTCCTGCCCCCACTTTCATTGTTTGCTGATGGGGTGCCCAATCCCCGTTGGCTACAGCATCCCCCAAAACATAGGTGGCATGCTGGGAGTCCACCCCAACGTGCCAAATTGCTCTGAAAAATAAAAATTGTCCCGCAAGGTTTTTTTCCTTTTAAAGCCTGTGAAAAAAGAAAACGGTCCCTCGCCATCTCCCTGCCCCCCTCCCACAACCCGCGCCCACTCACTGTGCACCCTGCCTCCCCACAACCCCCTCACTCCATACTTACCTTCGGAGTCAGGTGCAATGATCTTCGGTGGACCAGGAACTCATCTGCCCTCTTCAAAGCCGCCGTGAACTGAGGAAATGCCAGTAAGCTGTATAATGGAACAAATAGGATGTTTTCAACTTTAATGCATATCTTAGGGCGTTTTTTGGAATTTTGGCACCAAATTTTCAACATGGGGTTTTTGGGACCCCTCTTCATGAATTCTGACACTGTCATGGCGTTAATCGGCCCCGAAAGGTGATTTTGTGGTCACTGCATGGAATCACCTTTCAGGACTGATTATCAAAATGACAGTGTCAGTGTTCATGAGGTGGGCTTTCAAAAAGCCTATGTTGCAAATCTGGTGGCAAAAATCCCAAAAATGATTGTTTTACAAGCGTGTGATGCGCAGATTCCACACACGCTCGTAACTTCATGAATTTGTAATATTTTCACTCCAGATTTTCAAAATTGGCATTTTTCCACACCTCCTTAAGAACAGTACAGCTGTCATTTTACATATTCTGGCCAAAATGTGTTTTCGCACGTCCGGTGCAGAATTTATTATTTTTATTTTTATTTATTTTATTTAGTTTTTGTTGACCGGGTAAGTGCACTAGACAAATCCTGCCTATTTTCAGGCATGACCCGGGGGGAGGGGGATACAGATGAATGCCAACTGATCTTGAACCAGATTAAGCTGTTGGTGGTATTTTTAGTGAATAGAGCGGTCGCTGCACAAAATCGGTTTCGGGACAGTTTCAAGAAATGATCGTGACACTATTCATGAGCAGAAGTCATAAAATGCCTATGTTGAAAATTTGGTGTAAAAATTCCATAAAATGACTGTGTTACAAGTGTGCGTTGCGCAGTTTCCATGCACCCTTGTAACATCGCAAATGTGCACTATTTTCATGCCACATTTTCAACACTGGCATTTTTTTACACCTCCTTATGAACAGAACAGCTGTCATTTTTCACATTCTGCCCTAAATATCTTTTTGAACCTGTGGCGCACAATGGCATGGTCACTGAGCAAAATCAATGTTTTGGGCACATTAACAAAATCACACTACCACTGTTCATGAGTGGAGGTCCCAAAATGCCTATGTTAAAGATGTGGTTAAAAGAAATCCCAAAAATAATTGGGTTACTGATGTGTGTTGCACAGTTTCTATTCATGCTCATACCTTCACCAATTTTTCATATTTTCACTCCAGATTTTCAACGTTGCCATTTTTTACATCTCCTCATGAACAATACAGTTGTCATTTTCCACATCCTGCCCAAAATGTGTTTTTGTCCCTGTGTCACCAAATGACATAGCCACTGTGCAAAACCACCTTTCAGCTAAGAAACTGATAGTGCTGCTTTTCATGAGGTGGGCTCACAAAAAGCCCATGTTGAAAATTTGGAGTGAAAATACCAACACACGCCTATGGTGTTAGGGTTTCCAATTGCAGCACTCCACCCTGTCAAGCATCAGGGGTGTGACTTGGGATCATCAGCTGTAATGCTCATGCCATTCCACCCCCACCCTGCAGCCAGTGACAGGCATATTGGTGTGCCTTGCACTGTTCGGCCACAAAGTTCACCTCATTCTCCTATACTGCACCTACCTCAGTGTATTTCCTTATGGAATCAGGTAAGTATAATGCCCAAAGACCCCAAAGCACACCACAACACTTGTCAGTGTCTACAGGGTAGGGTGACGTACAAAGCCATTAGCATTATAGCTGATGACCCAAAGGCACACCCCAATACCTGTTGGTCTCTACAGGGTGGGGGTGGGGTTGGCGTCACTTCAATACTTCACTGCTATTCCTATTATGCATTTCTAACTCTGGCACTACCAATGCCAATGCCAGGGGCCAGCGAGATAACATTCAGCATTGACAAATGCTTGTTGTCTGTGCTGTGAGTGTGTATGGCCAAAATTAACTTTCGGCGATGTACACTCGCCGTAACAGTGACCGCTATTCTGTTATGGCCATTATGACATGGAACCCCATTCCACATAGGAGTCTAGAAAGCAAGTTGGGAAACTTAGGAATGAGTAAAAAGATGGTAAACTGGGTAAGAAATTAGTTAAAGGATAGGTGCCATCGGGTGTTGATAAACAGAGTTCACTCAAGGAAAGAAGGGTGACCAGTGAGGTGCCTCAAGGATCAGTACTGGGACTGGTTCTCTTTAATACCTTCATAAGTGACATTACAGAGGAACTGCACAGGAAGGTCTGCATCTTTGAGGATGACACCAAACTCTGCAATAACGTGGACACTCCAAGGTGCTAGAGTGGAAAGAATGAGCAGCTGAGAAGGCTCAAGGAGAGGTCACATGTATAGTAGTTGGGTTTCAATGAGAGAAAGTACAAAATAATGCACTTGGGGGCAAAGAAAATGACAGGCAAAGCACAAAATGGGGGGTGGCTCTGATGACCACCAAGCAAGAAACAGGTCTAGGGATGATCATATTGGATGACCTAAACATGGTTAGACAGTGTGACAAGGCAGTTGGGATGGCATGTCGGTGCTTAGAGAGGGGTATCCCAGCAGAAAGAGGGAGAAGATGTTGCCTCTTAGTAGATCACTGATAACAGCCCACCTAGGGTTCTGTATCCAGTTCTGGAGATCACATCTCAGAAAGAACACAGACAGAGTGGAAGCAGTTCACAGGAGGGAACTAAAATGGTTCAGGGTCTGCATCAGAGGAGGAGAGTTTAAAAATATGTACACCCTGGAAGACAGAAGAGCGAGGGGGGATATGATAGAGACTTTTAAATACCTCATGGGGATAAACAAGGTATAAGAGGGAAGTTATATTTCAGAAAAAGAAGGTGCTCAAAGACAAGGGGGCATGATAAGAAGCTGGAGGTGGTAGATTCAGGAGAGATGTGAGGAAGAAAGTGGTGGATTTCTGGAGCAGCCTTCCAGCATAGGTGGAGGGATGAAAACAATGGTGGCGTTCAAGAATGCAAGGAATAGACATAAGGGAATCTTAGAGAATGGGAAGTTGGGGGGTGAATGAGCTGGAGATAAAGTAGGATCTGCGGGGTTCCATGTCATAATAGCAATCACAAAATAGTGATTGCTATTATGGCGAGTGTATATCGCCAAAAAGCAAATCAGCGATACACTCCCAGGAGACCCAACATCCACCCCTCGCACCACCCTGAATAAAGATTCTCAACTCCAGGGGGGGTACATGTTGGGGAAGGGGCAAATTCCCTCATTGAAAAAAATTAAGTGCTGTAGCCGCAGGCAGCAGCCAAATTTCCCCGCACCTAGTCCCAAACCCTGTACCTGCTGCACCTGAGCTAGCCACCCACACCACCACACCACATGGCTTGCTCAGCGACAGCAGGCACACTAGTCCCCAAAACCCTTTCCTTGTCCCTCCCCTTTCCCTCACTATCCCCCCCTTCCTGTTGCCCTGTAGTACCCTGGTATTTGCGTAGGGTCACTATCCTTCCACGGTAGCCCAGAAGGAAAGTGCTGAATATGAGTCACCGTTTTGACGTTGCTCATATTCAGTCACCACCCTCACTGGATACTGATCTGCGGTGATAGTATAAGCTTGGAAAAATGGGCAGACTAGGTGGGCCAAGCAGTCCTTATCTGCCAGCAAATTCTGTTTCTATTTTTCAGAGTTGAAGTTGCTCAGAGGACAGTAACTAAAATGGTTCAGGGTCTGTACCAAATGCCCTTCACTGAGAGACTAAAGGACTTTAACATGTACACCCTGGAAGACAGTAGGAAGAAAGGGGCTATGATAAAGACCTCTGAATACCTAATGGGGAAAAGTACAGCAGGTCAGCATTTTTCAGAAAAAAAATGAGCTCAAGAACAAGGGGACATGCTATGAAGCTAGATGGGGGGTATGATTCAAGACAGATGTGAGGAAATACTGTTGTTCTTCACAGAAAGAGTGGATTCCTAGAACAGCCTTCCAGCCAGAGATGTGTGAAGTTGGAAAACTCCTTCATGGATTAGTTCGCGAATTTGCCTCATTCTGCAAATTAAGCCACCATGTGATGTTGTGAACTTTGTGGAAATATTGATTACTCTGTGGAATGATAAGTTTGAACTTTGCCAGTGAAGTGAGACAATGAGGTGAAGTCTCGAAAGCCTGCAAAGTTGCGACTTCTCCAGAAAAGTTTGGTACAAAGGCGAAGTTTGCAGTTAATGTGATTGGTGGTCAAACAGCCAATAGGGAGGTCACAGACTTACATGTTGCTCACCAGCCTATAGAATGCAGAGTAGGTTGTCTCTCTGTGTAGTGTGTGTGAAAATAGAGTAAAGAGAAGACTGTTGGCTTGTCTCAAAGCAAAAAAACTTTAAATTCATTGAAAAACATCTCTTTTCATCCAGATTGCTCCCGTTTGTTTTTTGAAGGTCTTTTTCTCCTAGATTTGTATTTTTTTGTTGTTAATTTTAACAGTAATTATTTACTTTTAGGTGGTGTTTTCTTTTGGCAGTCTGTGAAGCAGTTGTGTGGGGGAGGGTAGTCTGTAAGCAGCAAGGCAGCCCAGAAAGATCTGGAGCATTTTTTTTTGTTAGCAGATCTCTGTTAAAACTTTGTTTTCTCATGCTTTCTTGTTAATTTTTGGTTTTAACCTGTAATTTCTCATTTTTATTTCTGTCATTTGAGTGTATTGTGTCTCAGTAATCCATTTTGTGAGAGTATTTCTGTTGAAGCTTTAGGAATTTTCTACTTATATTTTCCTTAAAGTCACCATTTTCTGTTATCCCTGTTGTAATCTCAGTGCTGTTTAAAAAAAATAAAAAAACTATTTTTGTCACTGTTGTTACCCTTGTCATTGTAATCCTTGTGCTGTTTAAAAAAAATGCCCTACAGTGTTGTTACCCCTGCTGTTGTAATACCTGTGCTGTTTAAAAATGTGTTCTGTTTATGTCACTGCTGTTACCCTGTTGTTAATCCCTGTGCTGTTTAAAATAAAGTCCTGGCACCATTGTTACCCCTTTCATTGCAATAACGCTGCTGTTTAAAAATTTGTTCTGTCACTGTTGCCCCTGTTGTAATCACTGTGCTGTTTTAAAAAAATGTCCTGTCACCATTGTTAGCCCTGTCTTTGTAATAGCTGCACTTTATTACAAATTTGTTCTGTTACTATTGTTAACCCCTGGCATTGTAATCCCTCTGCTGGTTAAAAAAAAAAAATAGTCCTGTCACTGCCCTGTTGTTGTAATCTTTGTGGTGTTAAATTGTTCTGTCATATACTAATTACCCCTGTCACTCCTTGTAATCCCTGTGTCTTTGTTTTAAAAAAAGAATTGTGTCATTGTTTGTTAGGTGTCCCATCAAAATGGCAAAAGGAAAATGGCATGGGCAAAAACAGTGCTGTCACAACAGTGTGCGTGATTTTGGAGTTAGTTTGTCTAATCTAGCATGGTGTTGGACCATGTCATTTTCTGCTATCCATGTGGCACCATTTTTTGCCCCTATCATTTTGCTTTCGCTGTTTTGTCAAGGAATTTGTTTGTTAAACTAGTTGCCCCTGTCATCTAATCCTTGCTGTGCTTTAAAAAAATCATTTATTTGGTACACAATAATGACTGGGAAGAGGAGCTCAAATAAAGGGAGAGGGTCTGGGGAGGCAGCAAAAAGAGTTCAAAAGCAGTGGGGCAAAATAATGCTGCACTTAGAAAAACAATGTTTGTGGATGCGTCAGCAGCATGTTCTGTGGGATCAGGGGCTTGGAGTAGTGAAGGAGTAGTTTGCAGTGGTGGCATTAGTGTTGCAAAATGTTTCTCTGCCATGTCTGTGGCAGCTAGGCTGGTTGATGATGTGCCAGGTGACAAGGCAAGCAGAAGTGCCAGCAAACAAGAAACAGGAGTAGAGTAGGTTGTTTGTGTTCCCATTGCTGGTGGTGGTTGTGCTGCTAAGCCTGATAGTGTGGAGACAGAGGTTGAGGCAGGAGATGTAGAAAATGTGGGTCACACTTCTGATAATGAGAGGGTCAGACAGCCTGCACACAGTGAGGTTGAGGAGGACAGACTTGCGGAGGAGGAGAAGAGCAGTGGCTGTGCTGCTGCTGATGTGTTGGATCCCCAGTGAAAGCCTGAAAAGAAAAAGCACAAGGGTTGTGATACAGATGGTGCAGGGGATGTTGTATGCAGTAGCAGTCCAACTACCAAAGTCCTCTCAAATATTTTTGAGGTTCTCAAATCAGCCCAAAAAAACAAATGTCCACCCCTTCCTATCAGCTGTCCCAGACGTGGCTCCATGTTGAAACATCCCTAGAAACATCCCTAGTTTGGGATTTCTATGTGCTTGACCCAGCTGACAAATCAGTCACTATCTGTCAGCTGTGTCACAAGAGTCAGTAGGGGTTAAAAGAGCAGCCACCTAGGCACTGGTGGGCAACATACCCATCTGAAGAACAGGCACCTGTCATGCTGGTGTCAATACCAAAAAGAAGCCAGTGCAGGGGGTCCCAGTCCCTCATCATTATTGGTCAAGGCAAACACAAGTGATACTGCAACAGACCTGGTGGTTTAAGCAGTGACCTGGGTGAGATAGGAGGACTACATAAAGGAGGAGGAGGATTCTGTGGGTCTGCCTAGTAGTGGGCATAGCAGTAGGGGTAGTGGGTTGAGTAGTACCACCCTGAGTCAGAGAAGCAGAGTTATGCCATTGCAGAAATCCTCAAACGTCAGATTGGTATCACTCAAGATGCAACACATAGCACCCCAGCAATGCCACTACGATGAGTCCAGCTGTTTAGTAGCCCAACCCCAAGAAAGGTGTAGCCTATGCTGCATACTGTGTTTGAGCGTCACTCCAAATTCCCTGCCAATCATGCTACTGCATGTGAACTAAATGCAGCAGCTGCGGAAATGTTGGCTATTGATCTCTAGTCATACTTTTTTGTTGAGAATGCTGGATTTAGGGGTTTAATGGATCGATCCTGTCTCAAATGGCAGATTCCATCCAGAACATATTTTTCAAAATGTACCATTCCTGAACTTTATAGGACAGTGTCAGAGATGATAAACCATGCCCTGAAGCATTCAGCAACACCATATATACATCTCAGTATGGATATGTAGACGAGTGGCCAAACAGTTGGTAGCTCATACTTTTGCATTACAGCACACTGGGCACAGGTACCAGGGGTACTGTTTGACTATGGGCATGGGGAAAAATAGCACTAAGCCCGATTGTGGTGGTAGCAACATGGTGGTGTGTAGTGGTAGATCTTTGCCAGCATGTCACATGGACAATGAAGAGCATACCGGGATCACACAATGGTGAGAAAATGCTGGAAGTGCTTCATACTGAGATTGATGACTGGCTTTACCCCCATTCACTGAAGGCAGGTTTTATCGCAAGTGATAATGGGTCAAATGTCATGAAATACATTAGTGATAGGGGGCTTGTCAGGGTGTCATACTTGGCACACTGTCTGAATTTCATTGTGCAGCAGTTTCTCATCCATCCAGATGTCAAGGACATTTTGGCAGTGGCCCATTGCATCTCTGTCCACTTTTCCAGTTCTGGAAAGGCCCATGACCAGCTCTGTCAGCTGCAGATACAGAACAACCTGCCTCAGCACCGTATGAAGCTGGATGTTGTCACCAGATAGAACTTGACCTTGTATATGACTGAGTCATTATACAAGCAGAATAAAGCAATGTCTGAATATCTGCTGCTACATACAAGCCTTGACAGTGCTGGACCATCCATGTGTCTGACATCTGAGCCATGATGCTAAATGGATGGCATGATCATGATTCTCAAGCCATTCAAACATGCAGCACAGGCAGTGGGTGGGGACAGTGTCTCTATCAGTCAGGCTATTCCACTGCTATGTGTGCTGAAGCAGACACTATTGAATATGCAGTAACAGCTGGAGGCAGGTGTGCTTTGATGGATCACATGCTCCATGTGATAAGAGTCCAATACACATATTTCTGGAATTCCGCAGTCTGAGGAGTTTGGGATTGCCACTATGCTTGACACATGCTAGAAATGTGAGCTGACATCAATAATAGAAGGTGGGCATCAACAGGTTCAGAAGTTGGCTGAACTTCTGATAAGAAGAGTATGCGGGGCACAGATGGTAAAAACACATACATCTAATCCCCAACATGAAACTACCACCTCCTCAAAAGGGGCTGAAAAAACATGCAACTTTAAACAAAAAATGACAAATCCCATTTGGGATGTTTTAAGTTAGGTGGATGTGGCAGACATGGAAGAAAAGGAGGAGGAAGAGAAGGATGCTGATGAGGCAGCAGGACTGTGAGCAGCGCAATGCATGGTAGATGCATATTTGGCAGACACAAGGCACCTTACTATTGCTGATGAGCCATTGCTGTACTGGAGTAGCAAAGTCACTGAGTGGCCAGCACTGACCTCAGCTGCCATGAAATACCTCAGCTCTCCACCCTCGAGTGTCAGTGTGAAATGTGTATTCAGTTCAGCTGGTGCCATTATGCATGTCAAGCACACTAATCTATCACAAAAAAACATCAGCATGCTAACATTTATTAAAATGAATTAGGATCCCATTCCACACAAGACAATCATGTCTGTGTTCCAGCCACATGGCAGTGAAGAGGAAGGTATTGTCAGCAGACTCGGCACTAGCAAATTGTCTTGTACAACTGAAATGTATAAAGCAGTAATGGAGAGGGAATTCCTATCTGGTGATGACTCCAATCTGGAAGACTATGAGGCATGCTTCCTCAATGATGTCGAAGACTGAAAAAAGATATGTTGTTTCCCTCCTTGCCACTCATCAGTATAATCCTTTAATGTATGATTGACAAATAATGCTGTTATTTTCATTAATTTTACATTGCTCATCCTGAATTGTAGTGCTGCTGTTTCTTTGCACCTAATTGAGTACCTCCCTCCATCACCTGAATGTGATGTCTACAGACAATACCTGCTCCAGCCAGCAAGACACATCACTGCTTTCTCCTCCTCCTCATCCTCCTTCTCTGGCCTGTTTGAGTCCTACATAGCCACAAACATCATGGGCCACCAGCTCCACACGGATGCAACATAAAAATGCCTGTTCCCCATCCTGAATTGTTGTGCTGCTGTTGTGCATCACCGAGTACCTTCCTCCAGCACCTCAATGTGATGTCTAGAGACAATACCTGCTCCCGCCATCAAGACACAGCACCGCCTCTTCCTCTTCCTCCTCCTTCTCTGGCTTGCTTGGGGCCTACGCAGCCATATACAGCTTGGTTCACCACCCCCACACTGATGAAACAAAAGTCCTGACTGTAGGGAAAATTGTTTGCCTTGATCTTATGCTAGGAGTTACCATTCCCTCCTCAGCTAAGAAGTCATATAACTGAATGCAATGTCCACCCTGAAATAATATGTACTGGATTTGAAATTGAATAACCCCATCATGTGGAACAGCTAAAAACACTTTGCAGAGAATCAGAATCGATACTGGGGATGGTACCATCACAGGTGTACTGCAGCGGTGTGCAGTTTGGAACTGTATGACATGAAGATACTCAAGGCTAACCCTCCAGCCAAGGAGCTCATCAAGGCAGCTAGACCTCAGCCCCAGCAAGGCCTATCCTTGTCTTCTGTAATGATAAGACACTTTCACTGTTGGCCACAGTCATTATTCTGACTGCTGCTGGGGTGACTGCAGTCCTCTGCCTCACAGAGGCCAAAAGGCCTTCCACATAACTCAGAAAGACATTTAGATGTTTTTCTTCCTGTCCTTGTCATGTCTCCCTGCAGGTTACAGAACAATGCTTGTTCTGAATCCCAGACCAACCCAGAGTCATGCACACAGAGAGTAGCTGTAATGTAACTGCAAGTATCATTATGAATTTCTGTTTTTTTTCTTTTCGTTTTCTATTAGAAAGATTGATTTATAGTACAAAATTCTTTCACTAACTGCTTATATGGATACATAATTTGGTGTTCATATGTTTAATGTTTTTACCCAAAAATTACATGGTATCATAGAGAAGATTCAATAACGCTGACAGTCCAACTGTGAAATGTTGCAAATCGGAAGAGATGTGCAGAGTTTGATAGTAACGCAGTAGTATTGAGTTCTTTTGCAGGCAGCGGGTTTTATTTGTCCTTCTGTATCTCTCAGTCAGTATTCGGCCCTACAGAGGATGAAAGGCATTCATAACACAGAAATACAATAAAATGTCTTTCTTTCTGTCCATTTGTCTCCTCTCCCTGCAGGTTACAACACTCACAATGCCTGTTCTGAATCCTACACTATCTCAGTGGTACACACACAGTGAGCAGCTGCAACGTAGCTGCAAGTAACATTGACTTTCTTGTTTTTCTTTTTATTTTGTATTAGAAAGAGTGATTTATAGTACAAACTTCTGTCACTAACTGTTTATATGGATACATAATTTGGTGTTAATATGTTAAATGTATTAACCCAAAAATTACATGATCTGATACTGGTATTACAGAGAAGATTCAATAACACTGACAGTCCAACTGAGAAATGTTTCAAATCCTCAGAACAGATGTCACGAGTTTGATAATAATGCAGTAGTATTCAGTTGTTTTGGTAGGCAAAGAGTTTTATTTGTCCGAATCTGTCTCTGTCAGTCACCGGGTTGTTGACTTCAGTATTCAGCCTCACAGAGGACAAAAGGCCTTCATAAGTTACTCAGAAAGACATTAACATGTTTTTCCTTCTTTCCTTTCATCTCCCTGCAGATTTCAACGACTGTTCCTGCACCAGCTCATGGGCACACACCACAGCAGAGCCAGCAGCACTAATGTAACTGTAAGTATCATTATGATTTTCTTTTTTTTTTTCCTTTTACACAGGTACACACCATTGTGCTATGATGGCCAAAGGGACACAAAATAGTTTCTCATGTGGGGAGTCAACAATGGCTATACTGGGCGCCACCACCACAGTGGGTACTTATTTGAGTAGAATAATATTTTCTTCTCTTCACAGGTCTCCTGTGCTGTGCTGTGCTGTTGTCTTCTGCTTCAGCATTCAAGCCATTGTCATCATCTCCACCCGGACAACATGGTATTAGAATGATGCTAAAGCCCCTGAAATTGGAACAACAGAAACACAAAGCATTTACTCTCATATCTATAAAACATTTCAGAATTAAAAAAATACCCCCCCCCCAAAAAAAAGCATACTTACCTCCCCATGGTGGGACATCGTGCTGACTCCCAAAAAAGCTACAAGCTGGACCGATGCAGCATGATCTCTCCCATCACTGTAGTGATGATACCTGAACATAGGAAAACAGTGAGAAAAAATGGATAGAGTTCAACTGGTTACAACCTTCTCGTGGTTGGAAAACGTCCTGAATTCCAAAAAAAAAAAGATACAGGCTGGACCTATGCAGCAACATGATTTCATCATACCAACCAAGGAGTATGCTTTTCAAAAAGGACTCACGTCCGAAACATGTCAAGCTGTTTTTTTAATTTTGTAGCTGGGGTGCACTTTAATAAAATGTAATATTGGCACCTGATGAATATTAGTGTGGCGTCCCAGTCCCACTTGTGTGGGGTGTATCAAGTTTGGGAGGATTAATTCCAGCCACACTGCCAAGGCCTTGACCAGTATCCTAGTATTTGCATTAATGAGGGAGATAGGCCTGTAACTCAATGGTAGTGAGCTGTCTCTCAATGGTAGTGAACTGTCTCCCCCCATTTGGAACTACAGTAATGATTGGCTCTTTTACGGTATCTGGCAGTTCCCCGTTAGCGTTTGCCTCTTGTAGCATATCCAGTAGTGGATCAGCCACCTTGTCCTTAACTGATAAACATCTGCAGGAAATCTGTCCCCTCCTGGAGATTTGTGTGAGGCCAAATTTTAAATAACCCTTCTCAATTCTTCACAGGTAAAGAAAGCATCTAGAGCCTCTTTTTGTTCATCCATAATGCGAAGGAGTTTCAATCCTGCCATGAAGTCAGAGCAAACTGCCTCATCCCACCGTATTTGCGAGCTGTAAAGGGTCTGATAGAATTCTTTCATAGCCTGATGAATACTCTCCAAGGTGGTGCAAATTTGGCCTTTCTTATCTTTTAATTGGAGAATAAACCTTTTGGCTTGTTGTTTTAACCTATAGGCAAGTAGTTTCCTTGCCTTTTCCCCATGAGCCCAATATTTGTGTTGCGTTCTTAAAATTTGCAACTCAGCCTTCCTAGTAGCCAGCGAGTTTAGCTGTATTTGCAGCACAGTTAGCTCATAGATTGTTACTGTTAGCCAGCTGCCTGGGGATTTTCTTGTATTTCTCCTCTATTTTTTATAATTGATTTTCCAACTTTGTGGCCACTTTTTCCCTTTGTTTGCACTAATTGGAAGCAGAACTGATACGTTTCCCATGCAGGGTGGCTTTAAAAGCCTCCCAAATCATAGACAGGGATACTGATCATTTTGGGTTGTCTAGGAAGAAATTGATTACTTCCTTCGTCACCCAGTCTGTGAACATTGCTTCCTTCAACAAGAGGGGATCCAGCCGCCAGGAGGTAGACTTCTGGGCAGGGGTTTCTATCACCATGGAGATTGTTATTGGTGCATGATCAGAGATGTACAGTGGAGCTATCATTGTATTCACCACTGCCGAAGCTAATCTCGGGGATGGGAACCAGTAGTCTAGTCTGCTTGGCATCACTCTGGCTAGGAAAAAATTTGTACAGTCCCTTTTTGCTGGGTGGGAGAGTCTCCAGATGCCCACTCATTGATGTAATTGCATAAGGTCCCTCTGAACCTGTACCCTCTGTAGATGGAGTTCTGGTTTTGAATTAGAATTAGATCGATTTATCAAATATTCCAAAGCTAAGTTGAAAAATCTCCCTTATAAGAATTTCTGGGTTATCAAAGGCCATATCCATAATGTTTTGGGGAATGTCATTAAAAAACCCAGGGGATATTCATTTGGAGTATACACATTACAAACAACGATAGGCCCTGCCAGGGTTCTCATTCTGGCTATAGCCCATCTCCCTGCTCTGTCTTGTTTCTCCTGAATTAGCTGCTATTTCAAGCTTTTATGAAGTAAAATAGACACTCCTGCCTTGGTCTTCCTATTAGCACTGTGTGTTTCACTGCCCACTCTCTTTTCAGCTTTTTTGCCTTGTCCTCCTTAAGCTTTGTCTCCTGCAAGAAGGCAACCTGCGTTTTAAGTTGTTTCAACCTGCAAAGAATTTTCTTATGTTTTACTGGTGAGTTCATGCCCCTCACATTCCATGAGAAGGCTAACACTGCAGTTTTGTTATCCATGTTCAACTTTCATGGACATGTACTGTCTCCTCCGACAGTTCTTTCCAGGTTGAAATTTCCCTGTAGAGTGCTGTGCTGTTTCTATAGCATATTTATACCTGTGCCTTTTACCCTCCCCAGTCCTATACTGACAAGGCTTCTTCTCTTTTTTGAGTGCCCTGGATACCTTGTTTTGACATAACCTATCTGCTCTTTTCCTTATAACCAAACATATCAACCTGGTATGCCATGTGCCCACAGGGCTTCTAACAGCTGCTATTCCCATTGAGTAAACCAATGGAATCCTGCTGCTTGTGCCCCTTCTTGGCCAAGACAGAAATTTAAATTTTTCATAAACATGGTTTACCCAAGCATACTGTAACATCTTAAGTATTAATAGAAGAACCAAGATTGCTATACAAGAGATATATTCAGTTTATGACCTGGTGGTCAACCGACATGGTCACCCATAGTCCGGAATGTCTCCCTGAGGGGAAACAAAATAAAATTTGCTTTTCTTCCCTGTTTCAACCTGCCAACACACTGAGATCATGACAAGGGGATTAACCAGTTCTTTACCAACATTGGGTGGAAGCCAGTTTGACCTTACTCCCTCTGGAGAGCTCTGTGTTTCTTCTTAGCTCTTACAGTACTGGCCATTCCCATCTCCCTTACTGGATACAGATATGGAGGGGCTCATTGCTAGTAGGGGAAGAGTGGGCTCATAATCAAGCACATTGGGCTTAAGCAGACATCATCATGCCACCATTCTTTGATTTTTTTTTCTCTGCCTCTCTTTTTCCATTAATATCCCCTTTGCCCTATTTATTTTTGTGTGAGTTTATTCCCCTACATCCTTTATTCCCCTGCCCAATTGGTTACACCTCTATTCCCCACCCCTCTTTGATTAGTTCCTCAGGTGCAAAGTGATCCTGGAAATGGTTGTAAGCTGCAGCACTTTGCTCCATCATACCCTAGCAGCTTTGGAATTCAGCTTATTCCTCCCTCCCCTCCGTGAATTGGTAGGTCAACCTGTTTCCATTAAGTAATGAGTATTGTCACTGGGGGTAGAGGGAATGAGCTAGCTGATTACTATCATCCATGCTAGAGGAAGGACAGTTCTAACTTTCTGTGCCGCCTGCGGCTTACGGGTGCATGCAACTGCTGGCTTATGCCTCATATGGCGATCGCACTTTACCTTCCACCTTATCACACTCGACGGTCCCCATTTTCAGTTTTGCCCTTTCCCCACATCAGCAGGAGTGCCCTTAAGCCTGCTTTCTCTCCCCCAATTAGCTTCCCACAATATCGTCGGACTGTGTGTGCACCGGGAGTTTTTACCCTCTCATTCTTTGGCTTGCACCTTTTGAAACCCTGTTCTCTCAGCATCCCATTTACCCCGAGTAGACCATTTTCTTTTACTCAGCATCGTTTGCTCTCCCTGACTCACAGTTCTTTCCCGTTGTTCTGTAAATGCAGATACCGACAACCTGTGGGCACCAGAGGGAGCACATATGACTTTTGCCATTTGTGGTGTTGAGATGGGGCTTGATGGACCATTGCGTTACCTCCTGGCATTATTTTTCAGAACACCCTCCCTTGACCTTGACGGGCATCATTGAGCAGCTCACCTATTGTTATTAGCACCTCAAATTACCCCCAGGTTGTCGGAGCTAACCTGCTAGCAAACTGAGGCAGGGATCAGTACACTTAGTCTTCGCAGTTCTTGTATCCCCTAAGGCACTCTGTGCCTCCAGGCAGAATGAATACCATCTATTCACCCACACACACCAGAGACACAGGTAGGTCTGGAGTGGCATTCAAGTTCTGTAAAAAGTATACTGCATTGTGCATTTACTTCTTACTTGGTGGAGCCCCTCCCAGGCTGCATACGTTCCTCTCCCCGATCCACATCTAATGAGCCCTATCAATTGCATCCTTGTTGGGCTTGATAGGGAGGGTTGTTCATAACCGTTCCTGCCCTTTAGTAACTCCAGAGCCTGAGCAGATCTCCCTGCTACCACAGAATATGCTTCAGTTCACCCAGCAGATGTGGCTCTGTTATTCCTTGGGTTTCACCTCCCCTTTGATCAACTTCATTTTATTTATTTAAAGGTTTTACCAGAAAGGCACACTGAACAGAGTACTGCTTGATTCCAGGTGCATCCTGGGGGAAGGGGATAGTGGAGACTTTACCCTTGTACTTGTTACTGTTAGGGTCGAGGTAGCTGTGACCTCCTTCGAGGATTCCCTGGAGGTGAGTGAGGGAGGTGGCCCATATATTTTACCTATACCTAGTGCAGTGGCCACCTAGCACCAACCCTCAGTGCATGCGAGGGATTTATCCATACTTGCAAGTGCTCCATGTTAAATCAAGGGCACTGACAGTCTTTCATAATCGGAAGGTGGGGAGCTCTGAACTGTCTAACAGGCATAACTTTTGTCAATTATTGAGACACGGTGTCCCCCTGACTAATTCAACCAAGCCCTGAGTTACCCCATTGCAGTTAACTTTCTTAAGTTATAATTCTAGCAGCTAAAATGATAAACTGTTGCAGCCACATGTTTAGCATTGGCTTTCAACTGACAGCTGCAAAAACCTGTCTCCCTCCTTGAAAAGGTGTATCATCGCCACAACATCCCACGCTCTAGCTCCTTCTCCTCCTCTAACTACCACTTTCATGTTACAGTAGGGGCACATTACCAAACCTCGTGAGGACCTCAGTATAGTCCAATAATGTTTATGCTTCTCTCTTCCTCTTCACTTTAGTTTAGTTTGCTGCTCAAGTATTAACTGCACGATCATTGTAGTAGACTCCAGGTCACAGTCAGCCCATTCTTGGCACAGTGGGGCCCAGTCTACCATTTTGTCAACCGTGTAGGCCATTTCTTGCAGGTACCTCCCTTCAAACATTGGTGTTGTTGACTTTTCTGCTAGAAGATCCCCCAAAGCTGCATATTTATTCAAGACTGTCACCAGCAACCCCCAGTAGAAACACTGTGCATCTCTGCCACCTATTGCAGTCTCTTTCAGCTCCTGGAGCATGCCCTGGAGGATGAGGGGGTGCTCATTTTGCTGGTTTTTATTCCATTGTTATTCCCAACCTCTACTCACTTGCTGCCACTGCTCTCTTGGGGGCAGGGGATCCCACCATCATTTTGTGTGTCATAGTCTTGGGACTGGCCTCTGTCCGACCTGGTGTCGCAGACCTCCATACCTTCCAATTTAGCAACACATGGAGATCTGGGCAGTTGCTGTGAATCATACATAAATCCAGGAGTTTCTCTCAAAAACTGCTTAGTTTCCATCGGGGAATGAACGATCACACAGTTCCCCTTGTAAGTGATTCTGAGAATCACAGGACATCTTAGGTTTGCAGCTATATTCCTTCTTGCATATTGTCTTTTAACCTCAGCATTGGACCTATGCTTCTTCTATTGTTTGTAGGAATAATCCTGGTACAGCTATATAGGGTGTCCTTCCCAGCTGAGGTGCTTGTCTTCCCAGGTCAGCCTCATTCTCTTGCCTCGTCTGGGTCGAGGTGCCATTGACCGATGGGCCCTTTCTATTTCAGGTGGCACTCCATTATTCAGCTGCAACAGTTTTGGAAGAAAAGCTTGAAGAAACCCCACCATGTCCAGACCTTCCATTCCCTCTGGTACCCCCACAATTCTAATATTACTCCTTCTGGCTCTATTCTCCATATTGTCAACTTTTTTCAGAAGGTTCTGCAATTGGTCATGCTGTTCTCTTAGCTGGCATTAATATCTGTTCAGTGTAACCTCGTGGGCTCTGATGGCTGTTTCTGCCCCCGTTACCTGACCAGCCAGCCTTTGGAGGTCCTCATTCATTTTGGTGGTGGTTATTTTCAGTTCTGCCATGTCATTTAACTTTGGGACAATATTGCTGTGATTTTTACCAGCTCTGCCTGCATGGCTTGTGCATTTTGCTGTGTAAGTGCCTCCACCAACTCTCGCACCACCATCTTCGATTTCCAGCTGTCAAGCCACACTGAAATGACATTGACAAAGTTTCAAACTGCCACTGTGGGGCTTCGGCCCTGTCTTCCGATCATAGTGCGGTGATGCCAAGTTCATTCTTAATAACTGAGATTTCTTCTTGAAACCCCCACCAATATCTACAATTTTGGTATTGATTAGGAGCTCAGAGTTCCTGGAATGCAGTGAAATTGTTCTTGCTCTCCAGATTTTTATGCTATTAACAAAAGGATTAAATTAGACTATACCGTTGTTTCTAGTAGTAATTAGACATCCACCATGCTGGCTGGCTAGCTCTGCCCTTCCCCCAGTTTGATTTACTTGGTGTTTGAAGTCCAGGAAAGGACAGAACTATCAATTTTCAACTTCAGAGTCCTGTGCTGAAAACTTCGAGTGGGAGAGTACTTAAGAAACCTATACGCTACAGAGACCGATTTATAACTAGACATACAAAGCAATTGTAATGGGGCAGAATAAAACTCTGTTTGTTGTGTGGAGTGACAGATGGTCTACCCAGTACCCCAAGTTAGACAGTTTTACTATAACTGTTGTTTGAATGTGTTTTGAAACGTTAGTCAAAATGTGCTGCTAAATACTTAAAGAATAGAAATCCTTAAGAATATTAGCTAGTTAGTAACTCAAAGGGGAAATGAAGTGATAAGTAATAGAGTGTTTTAATGTGTAACCACTAGGTGACTAGGTGGAACCAAAGTGCTGATATGTGCTGCAGTAGTGACCTTTCATAGAGAGACACTGAGGAAAGCACACATAATGGAGTGTGCATTGAAATGTGCTTGTTGTAACAACCTTGCTGTGGTGTATTGTATTAAAATCAAGGTTAATCTTTCTCTAAGCCTCGCAAGCCTTGCATGACATAGTGCATTGCATCCTGGTTGGTGCTGCTGCATTTCATTATTAAAAGGCTGCCTTTTAGAGTATAAAGATAGGTAAAAAAAAACTTGTGTAACGTGTTTTCTTTATTAGTGCTTTTGTCTTTAGATCATTTCTCGCCTGTTCTCTTCCATCTGTTGGAATGTTTGGTTATGATGTTACTGGGTATAAACTGGTAGACCCTTATGCATCGTCTTCTTAGAAGATTATTTCATACTGGACCAAACAATGTGCACTTACTACTCAAAATTATATGTTTACCTAAATAAATCTTTTTCCTGTACTGTAAGTCACACCTTAATGATTAAGAATGCACAGATCAACATGGAAAAGATAGTTTGAATTGTGATTGCTGTGACATTGTATAGAGAATAATGCATAGGTGACCGTGTGTTATGAAGTTATTTTACACACCCGAGCTGTGTGATGACCCATTAATCTTTAGAGTGAAGTTTGAGGTGTTTATTAGATCATCACATATCAAGGGTGCAAAAAAAACTTCATAGACACACACAGTCATTTGTACTTTATTTTTTATAATTACTGGAGCAAGGAGTAAATGCTTTTATTCTGTCACACACACACACACACACACTATGGCCATTCATTTGTTTCTTTGTTTGCTTGTTTTTTTAAACTGAAACTGTTGAACTGCACATAACTAGTGGTACAGGAAGTGAGCCCCGGTCTCATTGGTGATTGCACTCAGATCTTCAGAAGCCAATGCGCAGTAAGATCAACCCAATACATCTTTTAAGTTCTAAAGGCAGGATCAACCAGAAGAGTACAAAAAAAATTAAAAACATGATGAGAAGGAGAGACTTATAAGAGAGAGAAAGGATAGCTTATAGTAGCTGCTCATTGCTAAGAGACAGAGCTGCCATATTTGTGGAACTGTTCAGCCCACCCACACACAGAATGACAGCCAATGAGGTCAAGCTAGAAAGGAAAGTGAAGTGAAAGTGAATGGAAATGCCATAATAACAAGTAACCCAGCTATTTCGGTGTTTGAAACACTATGTGAAGGCATGCATTAAAGGGAGTCACCAGTAATTATAATTTATGCAATAAGGCGTGAGTGGATAACCAGTTACATAAATTAATTTATTCTTACTAGTGTTGAATAAATGGTGGTTCTAACATTTATCCAACATGCTAATATCAACCAATCACCATTTATTCAACACCCTGCCATCAATCATAACCCCCACCCCAAAACGGAACTACATCCCTGACCATACTTTCTTTTTCAGCATCATTTACACTGGCAGCTCCCATCTCGACCCACGTGCCACCCAAATGCACCACACCTTCACGAATCAGCAACATATAATTTCCTTCCTTTCCAACAGTACCAACAGCTTCATTTTTATAATTTACTTCTCCATTTCTCCTGTCATTTACTTTCACCACAATCTCCAAACTGGCACTTCCAGACTGCCACCTCAATCCTCCCCTCATTGTACCAACATAGCAAACTCAGCCCAAACTGCCACTGCTTCCCAGCTGAAGCAACAAGTGAACCACTAGCCAAAACCGCTCTGTACATTTTCACAAACAACTCTTCCCCCAGCAGTCACATAACAAGCCCACAGCCAGTCACTCACCTCAAAAACAAAGCAATCTTCTCCACTATGTGACCAATGGGCTTTTAACCCTCACAGGCTTGTTTCACTCATCTCTTGGCTCTCAGTAATGCAAAGAATCAGCTAGCTTCTCTGCACCCATGGTTTCATTTCTTGCCACGTTCCAGACACAGACACTGAAGTTAGGACCAACCTGAAAAATAATTTACTAAAAAAAAAAAAAAAAAAGAATTTAACAGCCCCAAAAGCACTACCACCACAGCAGCTATCTGCAAGTCTCACTAAGAGGGAAACAGAGCCACCATGTTTTCAGAAACCATTGGCTAGCCCACCTACAAACAACAGCCAATAAAAACATTCCTCCCAAGATCAGGACATTGAGTGCACAGCAACTTTCCTATAAACCAGCACAAACTCAAGCAACGACACAGAAAATACTCCCACTAAATTTATAAAAAAGTAAAACTCTGATTCTTGTAGTACAAAACAGAAATAAAAAAAAAAAATCTGTTGCATAAATTGCATATGTGATGTGTTGCTGTTAAATACATGATTTATTTGAATTTGTTGTGAGTGACCTTAGGACCTCACTCGTGGCTCCACCACTTGTGAGTTCATCTGAGGTCACTCTCAGCTCATTCAGATGAATCATGTATTTAACAGGAACACATCACGTATCCCCACTATAGTAACATAAATGGAAATGTTGGATACATAACATCGTGACCATTTATGTTCTTTTATTACTACTATGAAATGATGACTGGGCTGTTGCTTGTACATGTATGTATGCTATACAAACATCTTTAAATTATAGACTTTTTTAAAACTTAAATTTTATTTAATTTTTTTGGAAAACTTTATTTATTGAAAGGCATACACAGCTTGGTACAGTACAGTACAGTACATATACATGTTCTTTTTAGTCACAAAGGGATGTTCAAGTAAGGAGAGAGAACATGAAACTGGGGGTAACAACAGCAAGCATTCCTGAACATGTCTGTACCATTGCTAACATGGAAAGCAACAAGGCATTAAACAAAACCTGAGGTAACAGACTGTGACATAATGTAATACTTGTCTGGGAGAGATACCAGGATTTGTAATTCACTCTAGTAGTTGGGGAACTACACTTCTCCCAACATGTCTTCTAGAAGAACCCAAATTTTCTTTTACTTGTACTATTGCTGTCTTGTTGAGAATTAGGTTTGTTCAATTTTTATACATTCTAACATGGTGCTAACCCAATTCACAATATTAGGTTCTGCTTCTTGGGACCAATATTGGGCTAACAAGTTATTTATTTATTTATGTAGTTTTTGTTGACCAGGAAAGGAGGACTAGGCAATTCTGTTTATTTTGAGCCTCGTCCTGGGGGAGAAGGGAAGCTATAGATGCAAACTGACATACAGAACCAGATTAAGCTATTGGTGGTATTTTTAGTAAATGGGGATGTGAGCGTGTGGAATAATAACTGGACACAACTATGCAGAGATCAGATGCATAAAAGGCAGTCTGATTGCCCCCTCCTTTTTGGGTACCATCACCAGGGGCAACGCCCAAGCACTCTGAGAAGGCACTATCTCTCCCAGCTTCTCCATGTGTCTGACCTTTTCAATAACAACCTGTCTGACCCTTTCAGGAAGTCGGTAGGGTTTCTGATGAACAGGTCTAGTCTACCCAATGTATATGGAATGCACTACCCCTTTGGCCCTTCCAGGAATGTTGGTAAAGGTGGTCCCATAGTACTGCAATAACTGATTGACCTCAAGATTTTGGGCAGCATCCAAGCTGGGGTTAATCTGGACCTCCCTTACTGTATATCAGATCTGCTGTCCATCCTCTCATATACCACATCCAGATCAGTATTTTCTGGCTTGGGATAAATAAAACAACTGGGCATGGGGTCCTGCCTTTCCTTTCATTTTCTTAATAAATTAGCATGATATATCTCTGTAGCAGACCTTTTCCCAGGCATTTCATTTTCATAGTTTACATTCCCCACATGTTTAATCACCACAAATGGACCCTGCCATTCATCAACAACTTATTTTCAGTGGTTGGCAACAGCAGTAATACTTGATCTCCTGGATGGAAGAACTTTTCTTTCAGACCTTCATCATACAAATTCTTTTGTTCCTCTTGTCTATGTACCACATTCTGATGGGCTAACGTTACAAATGTAATCAATTTCTTCCTTTAAGTAACCACATAATCCAGGATATTGGTGTGGCAGACCTCCTTCCCTTCCTCCCAATGTTCCCGTACCATGTCTAAGGGACCTTTAGGGTTCCTACCATACAACAGGATAAAGGGAGAGAGACCAGTCATGGCATGGGGCACCTCTTGGTAGGCAAACAAAAGATAGGGTAAATATTTATCCTAATCTCGTGCCTCCTCCAGAACATACTTTTGCAGCATATGCTTTAAGGTCTTATTAAAGCGTTCTACCAAGCCATCACTTTGGGGGTGGTAAGGAGATGTTCATATGGCCATAACCCCCAGAAACCTATATAACTCTTTTAGGAGTGCCAACGTGAAGTTAGTACCCTGATCTTTGAGGATAACCTGAGGGATACCCAAGTGGCTAAATATTTTTGCCGGTTCCTCTGCGATCCGAAGGGCATTGAGAGTGCGAAGGGGTATCGCCTCAGGATACCAGGTTGCATTGTCACAGACCATGAGTATATACTGGTTACCCTTGATGCTCTTGGTAAAAGGGCCCACCACATCCATTGCTACCCTTTCAAAGGGGGGCATAGCAGCTGGTAAGGACTGTAAGTGTACCTTATCCTTTTTGCCACTTTTGGCCACCAGTTAGCACTCAGGACAAGTGTGACAGTAGTCAGCTACAAAATCAATTTGTCAACATTCCTAAAATTTATCTCAACACTCATGGCCAGTCATAGGAATATCATGGGCCAGTACCATTAGTCTATCCCTATATTTCTGGGGGACCACCATTTACTTAACTCATTACCTCCAGGAAACACCTGTAGTTGGCAGCCAAATCATCCGCTTTGTCTCCCACAATGACTTCAGTTGGCAGCTAAAGACTTCCTGATTGTCCTGGACACTTCTCAGGTCATCAGGACTATTTCTCGGTATTACTTGTGGACCAAATTTATTAGACTTGACTGCATAGCACCATTAGAAAGATAATTTTGTGCTGAACAACTTTGCCACAGATACTTTGTGTGTATCATGTATACTTTAGAAGTTATTTGCATTTGTTTATGGTGTGTATGGCTGTATTTGTCCCTCAAGCCTCACCTAAGCACCTTGAATAAAATGTGAAAAAATATATGTTTTATATTAGAAAAATTGCTTTTTAGTACAAAATTACTTTTGTATCTACATCTAATGTATGGATGTTTAATTTGGTGTTGATATGCAACATATTTTGATACCAAAAATGGTTTCTGTTGCCTTTTTTATTGCAACAAAAACACATTTTTTGCTATTTTAACTAATATAGAAAAAAAAGAAATTGCTTATAATTAATTGCATATCACCATTGGAAAGATAATTTTGTGCTGAACAACTTTGCAACTCATACTTTGTGTGTAGCACTTACAGTTTATGAGGTATTTGCATTTGTTTGTGGCATGCTGAGTATGGCTCGATTTTGCTTTGCAAAGCCCAGCATGCAGTGTTGAGAGTATACAGGACACAAGTGGTGGAATTCTCAAAGAGCTCCTGTGGAGTGAATGAGTTAAGTTTTTCACCTGTAACAGGGTTTGTACATATTTTATAAAGTACACTATTTGTAAAAACATATTGTGGTTGCCCCTGCGCAGCAACTTGGCCCACCTGCAAAAAAGGAAAAAGGTTTTAAAGTCACATCACATTTTTGCTCTTCCTGAAAATTGGACACTTTCAACTCAGGGCCCCGTTCAGGCATCCCTACTTGATGAGTATCTCTCCACTTTTGTTAATCAGCTTTTTTAGCCTTCTTAGATTTGCAGGTTTTCCCTAGAGCATCAAATAGTTCTGCTTCAAATGGAAAAATATTCTGGGGCCATTCTCTTTCTGTTTGGGCACAGGTGGTAACTGCCACTAGCTGATCACATGCCAGAGAAGACTTCAGTAAGCGATCAACATTTGGGAAATCCTTCCCAATAATAATTGGCACTGGTAGTTGTGGTACCAGACCCACAAAAAGAGTTTGAGTGTCTTTTGCAATAGTCATTTCCACCAAAGCAGTGGGGTATAGGTAGGCATCCCCATGGACACAGGTTTCCCTGGTTTCCAAAACTTTCTCCTGACAGTTCTTTAGGATGTCGGCCCTTACTAAAGTCTGTTTACTGCCTGAATCCAACAGTCCCAAAAGATTATTCTGGCCAGTACCTACTGTGGTGACATACACCCAGTTAGCCATTGCTAGATTGGATATATTACTTCCTTTACTGGGGCAGTTACGAGCTATGTGCCCTTTCTTTTAACAGTTTCTACAAATATAGTCTGCATGATAGGGCCTCTCTTTTTGTCCACCTTTCCAGTTAGAACCCCTACCAGATGACTGTTTTTGATAAGTATTTTCAAAATGTCTTACCGGGGTTGTTGTTTGGGATGTTGGATTCTGGTATCCTCTGGTCCTTGTAGGTCTGGCCACCAGGTAGTCCTCAACAAGAGTAATGGTCTTCTCCGCCATATCGGGCTTGTGCTCTTTGACCCATATTTGTGCATCCTGAGGCAATATTTGGATAAACTGTTCAATAATGATGAGTTCTAATACCTGTTCGATGGTTTTGACCATCGGCTGCAATCATTTTATACAAAATCCCTTTAGTCTGGCAAATATCTCTCTTTGGGTGTCTTGACCTGTCATCTTTTGGAACTGGAACCTTTGCCTAAAAGTCTCGGTATTAATGTCATACCAGTGAAGGATTTCCTCCTTCACTTGATTATAGTTGTTAGAGTCTGGGGCAGTAAGGTGGCCGTAAACCAACTAAGCACGACTGATAGATACAGAACCAGTCTAATGATCTATTGGTCTTGGGGCCATGCGCATGACTCAGCTATATGCTCAAATGTAGTTTGGTAGGACTCAGTGTCATCGGCCTTGGTCAATTTAGTGAGTTTAATATCTCTTGGTAGGGTTCTGTCAGGTTGTCCTGGGGTCAGGGCTTGTATGGCTTGCAGCACATTATACCATCTCTTATCCTGTCTTCTCTTCTCTTCTTCTTGGATCTTACGGTCCTCATCTCACCATCGTCATTCTTCCTCTCTATCTCACTGCATCTCCAGTTGTCTCAGGCATAACCAGTGCAACAGGTCACCTGGATACTCTAGTACTTTTTCCTCAGTCCACCTCCTTTCCTCTTCCATCTGTCTCCTTTCATCTTCCATCCCCTCTTCTTCCTTGGAATCCTCACCTTCCTTCTTCAATGCCTCCGTTGGTAGAGTTCCAGATTCCAACCCAGGTAAAAGTTTCATCCCATGTTTTTCACCATGGCATGTGTCCACTGGAACTCTTTCTTTCCTGCACCTTTTCCTCTGTACATGTGTTGGGTATAGTACTATACCCCATGGCAGTGTTTTCCCAGGCAGACTAAAATGAGCCAGACATCCCACTCTGACACCACTGTGAGCATGTGGGATAATAACTGGACACAACTACACAGAGATCAGATGCATAAAAGGCACATAAATATGTCTATCATTTTATTTAAATGCACATCAAAAAATATATACAGAAATAATAGTAAGAAATGTTAGTCCAGCAAAACAGCACAAAAGAAATCTTCAGGACTCTATTTCCTCTTAGAGCCTGTGACTTAGCATCAGCCAGTATACCTGAGTGTAACACACCTCTTATACTCTCCAACTCTGAATTCTTGTGTCACTTTGACAGCACACAGTAACAGGCCCTTCTCCTTCACTGTCAGTACACCAACTAAATCAACTGATCTAAACTCCCCTAGTGGTGAGTCCTTTTTATAGCTCCTTGTGATTACATCACATAATTGGGAAGTTTCCATAGGCCGTGACATCACAGGCTTCAAAACATACAAATAGGGGCAGCTTCAGGCCAGCCCTATAAGAACACCTCTGGCTAAATGGCTCCCCACAGGTAATCACACCTTTATTTGCTTTTTAATATCCATTGTATTCCATAGGCATCTCTGAGTTGGCTAGGGGAAAGGAAGATTAGGTGTGTGCTCCCTCTCTTCTTTCTCCTGCCAGCTCAGGAGACCTGAGAAGCTTATTTGCTGAAGCAGTAATTTTTTTGTTGTTTATTTTTTATATTTAAATAAAGCAGAAAAACTGCTTCTTGTTTTTTTTCTCTGCATCTTTCCCTTGCTGCAGCATTATTAGCCATGCAGGGGCCCTCTTCTATGTTGCTTCTTAAGCCCCTATTTATTTCAGCAGCATACTGTTTTTACAGCTGACGACTGAAATCTTAGCCATCGGGAAACCTTTCATTTGTGCCCATTTTTCATGCTTAGCCCATATTTATTTTATTTTACGCAGTCCTAGTTACAACATCTCTGGGGCTGCTTGTTTCTTTATAACACACACTTTATTAAAGGTATGGGACACTATGGAGCTTATTCATACTCATGCCCATAGTGTCCCATAAGCCAGCAATGTTCTTTTCATATTGCCATGTGCGGCCGTCTGTATTTGCTTCGGAGCATGCCCTCACTCTGAAGCATACCTTTCTATCATGCTCCACATAAAGAATGCTTCCCTAGCCACGTTCAGTGACAACCTAGACACGGAGCTTCTGCTCCAAAAAGGAATTTATTCCTTGATCGTACCTTGTGACCGGAGCTGTATCTAACACAGAAACTGCATACAGCAGTGGCAGCTCAGGATTTCAGTGCCTCAGGAGTAAGCACCGCATTTAATCATTTATTCTGGGACACCAGTTGATCACCCAACCCCCGGACACTCAAATATCATCCGAGGCACTATGATTTTAAACAGAACGTACGCCATGCGTTAATTCAATATCTCCAGACTGGAGATCACTTCAAAGAGCTCTCAGCACTCTTTTACATTGCCAGGATGAATGTATTTATATTTTAACTCAAGGCAGAGTAAAGGGGACAGCAGAGGGAGTATTTAAGTTTGCCAGGTTGGCCACCCTGGCAAGAATATAAGAAGATGTTGAATAAGATAAAGAACAAAGTAAAGAGTGAAAAGAAAATATGGAGAGGGAGCACATATACCTTTCTTTATATATCAAAACAGAGGGCACTCTGTTACAGGGGGGAATTTGGCTAGGACACTGGGGAAATTCCCCTACTCTATGAGCATGGAGTCCTCCATTTCATGTGTGGAGGTGCAGGGGACAGGACCTGATTTGGATTTTCTGCCTGGTGCTGTAGACACCGACATTGTTTCCGAAGTTCTACCTCAGCCGGCTGCTTTGGAAACTGGTATACAGCCTGAAGATTTAGTTTCACTACAGTCTTCAGACCAGGAAAATGTTTTAGACCTTTCTCTTGAGGAAAAATTGGCAAATGTTGCAGGTCTAATTGTCTGCTATCGAAGCACAGCTGAATGCAGAGAAACTGCTCTGCGAGGAAGATAAAAATCGTAAACGTTTGGGGGATGATTCTCCTGGTAAAGTAACTGGAGGAGTTTCCAAAGTTTTTATTTCTTCCTCTACTCCACTGGTTTCTTCAGTAGGTGTTTCAGGTCCTCCCCAGGTGTCTACGTCATACTGCGGTGACGTGGAAGAATCTTGGTCCCCGGAACAAGCCCTAGAGGGGGTGAGTTGGTCGCAGGATGCTGCCGGCATGTGGCAGGCTGACGTCCCTCCAATATTAGCAGACAGTGTGCAGAATGCTGTCGAGGAATCAATTACACCTTCTCCTGTGGTTGGGGCTGATTTTGAGCAACAGGAGAAAATGGAGCCTTCAGGTACTGTTTCTTTTTCCCCTGTTTTGACTGTGTTCCCACAAAGCTTCCAAACTCCCTCTGTGGACACAGCTCTGCCACCGGTTGTGGAGTCTTCTGATTTGGATGCTGCCCCTGATTCCCCTTTGGGTGTAAAGACTGATTCCACCCTGCCCTTTGCCAGTTTATTTAAGAGGCCTGTGGAACTTGCTAAATGGAGGAACGTTGTGCGATTTAGGTATCTAGGGGGTATGAAGACACCTCCTGATCGTTTTTTTGTGGGGTAGGTCTTGTTAAAACAGTCTTTGCATTTTACCCCCACAGATGTTTATCTCTCATTCATGCAGCAGGAAAATCCACTTTTGATATTAGTTTTCAAACCCCAGATCTGTTGGAAACATTTTGGACTCGATATATCAATTTAAGGACTAACCCCCTGTGGACCCCTTTAAAATTATTCCTTTAACTGAACAATCTTTTCAGGTTATCACTGTTTTATTTCATAATGAGGGAGTCAATATTCAGGATATCCTTTACTGGTTGGATAAACGCTGTGAGGTGCAAAGTATCCCTGAGCCCATTTTAGATGGGGAAGGTTTTGGAAGAGGTTGGAAAATAAAAATTAAATTATGGTATGAGAGTACAGACTTAAAACACTTGCCAAACTGTCTTTACATTGGGCAGGATAAGGGTTTCATCTTTTACCCAGGACAACCCCGTAGGTGCTTTAAATGTGGGTCTGCCAGACATATTAGCCCCAACTGTGAAATGCTTAAATGCATTCTCTGTGGTGAATTGGGTCACATGAGTTTCCGTTGTACAAACTCTTTGAAGTGTGCCTTGTGCGAAGAGGAGGGGCATTCCTTTCCGACTTGCCCCTGGGCATCTCATAATACTGCTGATGCAGACTTCACTATCCAAGATTTTTATATTCAAAAATCTAAATCGGACTCTGGCTTTCGGGGTTTTTCTCCTTCTCCCCATACTGCCCCGGTTGTGGTGGATCCGGATGTGGTCAATTCAGATAATGCTGCTATAGTAGACTCTGAGGTTGGGAGTAGGGATATTACCCTGGTCCCTGGGGATGTCCCTGAGTCTTCTGTTTCTATGGCCCCTCCTAAGCCTCTTCGTCCTGTGAGTGATGGATTCCAGGAAGTAAAAGGAAACAAGGGGACAAAGGGACGAAAGGGTAAGGCTCAGCCTGGGAGTTCTGTGGAGGCAATTATTCATGACAATCCTTTTCATCCTCTTCGGGAAGGTATACCTGAGGATGATTTAGACTCTGACACTGCCTCTTGGGCTTCTTCCCTGGCTGAAGCCCCCTCTGATGCTGAATATCCAGAAGGTACTGTTGCCAGTCGAACTAGGAGGATGCGTATGGGTGTGAGGACCTCCTCTAGGAAAGTACCTTGACTCTCTTGTTGATCTCTGTTATGGGTCTGAGTCATTATGATTTAACTATAGTCTGTCTCAACACAAATAGTGTGTTGTCAGAGCGAAAGAGACTGGCGACTTTTTCTTTATTTTAAGATTTATGTTTTGATGTGTTTTTTTTTTTCAGGATACCAAGTTACAGTCCCAAACTGATGTTAAGATAGGGAGGGTTGCCTGGGCTTGGGGAGCTAGTTTTTGGTCAGGGGGCACTGATCTTTGTAGTGGGGTTGGGATTTGTTTTTCTACTCATAATATTAAAGTTTTTCATTCTGTAGACATTTTCCCAGGTAGAGCCCTTCTGTTGGATGTGCAGCTTCAGGAGATGGATTTTCGTCTCATGAATGTATATGGCCCTCAAACTAAAACTGGCAGGATAGAGTTGTTTAAGCTTATTTTTCCATACCTTTTTACGTCTAGATATATACTTTTTGGTGGAGACTTTAATACAAGTAGATTGTTTTCGGATAGGGGTCCCAGGGTCTCTAAACTTTATTGTGGTTCACAGTACCTTAATCATGTGTTACAATTGACTGGGCTTGTTGATGCCTTTGCCTTTCCAGATATCCCTAAGCCCCCCCCATACTTTTTTTAAGGGCCTTTTATCTACCCGGATAGATTTTTGGTTTTTATCCCCTCATTTAACTATTAGGCATAAATCTGTGACACCTGTTGCTACTTCTGACCACGGTCTCCTTGTTTCTTGATGCTATTGTTAGAGGGAAGGGGTATTGGAGACTAAATTTAAGTTTGATGGCAATTGATGACATCCTGGAGGGTTTTCAGGCCCTGGTACAAACCAGACAATCTGTAGCTTTTCTATATGATTCTTTGGCAGACTGGTGGTCGGATAGTAAGGCCTATTTTCAAAGATATTTTCAGTTGATGGGTAAATTGAATGGTACAAAATGAAAGGAGAATTATACGGTTTTACAAGAGCAACTTATGTTATTGAAGTCATTACAGGTTTCTACTGGGACTTCTTATGTTGATCAAATAGGACAGATTAAACATAACTTGACAAGTTTGCAATATAATAGGATGAAATCCTTAGAAACTGAACAAAAAAGAGGATGCACTGGGAAACAGGGCAGTGTTAATCCTTTTGATTCCTGCTCTGCTCAGCGTCACCATAAGGTCATGTACTCCCTTAAATCTAAGGATGGGTCTGAGAAATTTGGGAACTTGGATATCATGAAGGAAGTGGAAAGTTTTGTACAGTCTAAATTTTCCTCTGTAGCTATCCTTGAAACAGAGGTGTTTGATTGGGTGGGTTCTTGTGATTTGGCACAAATCCCTGACTTTCTGAAATATTCTTTGATTGCCCCTGTTACTGAACATGAGTTGGGTTCCATTATTTCTAGTTTAAAACCAGTGGTAGTTCCAGGGCCTGATGGCCTACCGAATGAGTTTTATAAATTACTTTTTCCACTACTCCCCTCTGAGTTTGTTGCAGCTTTCAATTTTTTTCTGGATTCCTGTGTTTTACCAGGTAGTATGTACACTGGCCTTATTTTTTTTTCTGTTTGAAACTGGTGATAGATCCCTTTTGGATAATTGGCAGCCCATTACTCTTTTAAATACAGATAGTAAAATCCTGGAAAAATTGTTGTATCATTGTTTAACTTTAGTTTTGGAAGATATAGTCCACCCCACACAGTTTTGTGCTGTTCCTGAGAGAAAAATAGCTGATGCACTTATTCTGCTTAGGGAAATTATGGAAAAGGGATCTGGAGGGGAAGTGAGTGGTTATTTAGTAGGGTTGGATCAAGGTAAGGCCTTTGATACTGTTTGTCATGATTATTTATGGCTTGTACTTCAAAGTCATGGTCTTCTGGTTATCTTCTTGAACTGGCTTAAGTTATATTATCAACAAGCTATGGTTAAACATTATGTGAATGGCTGGGTGGGGGCTAGTTGTCTAGTTCAGAGGAGGTTAAGCAAGGTTGCCCCCTGAGTCCGACTTTGTAAATTTTGGCATTAAATCCACTTTTAAGGAAATTACAGCTGCATGAAGATATTAGAGATCTTTCAGTGCATAGTGGGGATATGGAGGTTAAAAGTATAACCTATGCGGATGATATGTGCCTGGTGTTGGGGGACCAGGCATCAGCAAATACGGCTGCTCAGGAAATTATGCATTTTTCTCTGCTAACTAATACCACTATTAATATTGCCAAAAGTATATGTCTTCCTATAGGTGACTTGGTTGCTAAAATTCCAGTTTTTTTGGACATACCTTGTCAGACTCAACCACAGAAATTACTGGGGTTTTTTTTTGGTATTGGGACATGAGTACTTATAATTGGTTTCTTATTATATCAGACGCTAGGGGGAAATTGGAAAGTGGAACTCTTGGCATATGTCCAAGCTAAAAAGAGTATATATGGTAAAAACCTTTTTATTGCCAATGTTTTTGCATTTATGTGTGGTTTTTCCACTAGCTGTATGATTAGAGACTGTACTCTATGGTTTATTTTTTCACTGTATTTGGGGTAGCCGGCTTAATCCGATTAAAAGAGGGGTTTTGTATTGCCCTATCAAAGATGGTGAATTGCAGATGATTCACCCTATTGTTTTTTTCTTTTCTTTATTTTTGTATGGGAATTTGATGCCAGTGATGGGCGATGGGCCCAAGGTTTGGAACCCTGGGTTTCTGACCAAATTGACCATGGCTTCTTCCTGGGGTACTTGAGTCCGCCATTCCAAAACAAAAATCACTTCAGGCCTCCTTCATATATGCAGTATATTGTTGGAAATTGAAGCTAAGGGTATTACTAGGAGACAATTATTGACCCTTTCTAAGAAAGAGATGTATGTGTCTATTGTCTCTAGTTTTTTTATTGACGTTCCTAGATATTGGATTAAAACTCCAAGTGAAACTGCAATTATAGGAAAAATGTTGCTTAATCCTAGATTGCAGGGAAAGATGTGGGATGTTCTTTGGTTAAGTGTTCATGACAAACTAAGTGTATGGAATAATTTGAAGCATAAGGGATTAGCTGAAAGAGTGTGCCCTGGGGATGACATGTGCCATGGGGTTTTGGAAACTGTAGATCAATTATTTTTTGAATGTCATTTTATTTTGTCCTTTTGGTCATTTCTTTATTCACAGTGGCCTTTTCCTTTTTCTTGTCTAACTAGAGATATTGTGTTGTTGGGTTTGTTACCAAAGAAATGGATTAAGTATGATTCAGGAACCATTCATTTAATTTTATTGATACTCAAGTACCATATATGGCATATGAGATGTCAATTGACTTTATAAAAAAGAAAGAGTTACTGCTGAACAATTGTTCTGGACTGTATATAATTCCTTTAAAGGTTCAAGGGATTTGGACTTTTTCACTTGTTGACACTCCCTTTTTCAAGAGAGGTGGCATCATATGGACTGGTTTTTGGATGTTGGGTAGGTCTCCGCACGTGAGATGTATTATATCTTTAGGAGGTATTGTCAGGACAATTATTTATGATTTCTTCTACTGCTTATTTTTTATGTTTTATATTTTATTTTTGTATGCTTTCATATTATTTTGTATGATTTTTTTGTTTGAATTTTCAATCTTTTTCCTCTGCTCCGAGGGTTCTAGTATTTCTTTTATGGTTTGGAGATTATGAAAATGAATTTTCATATTGATTTTATGATGTAATACTTATTTACTTTTGCCTTTATTTCTGTATTATGTTTGTGTGCAGTAACACTTTTTTGTGTATATTTTGATTTCAAGTTTTAATAAAAAAATTCCCCTACTCTATGGTAGGGGGCATTGGTGAGGGATGGATGACACAGTGATTCTTGCTCAGATGGCTGGAGGACCTACAGGGCAGCAGATCTCCTTCCTTGGGGGTCCATCACAGGAGATTGCTTAGGATGTTATGGCTACAGAAATGGATGGTGTAACGATGCAATATGTAGAACAGTCAGAGGATGGATATATCGATTTACAGGTGGCTGGCCTGCAGCAGGAGGTTGAGTTTGTGCAAGCTTTAAGCATGAAACAGCAACAATGTTTGTTGCTGGCACCTTCATTCCTGGGATGGGGTAGTGGATACCGTGGTGGAACTCCTATGTGGTCATCCAGTGCAGCAGAACTGGGTGCTGTTGTTCAAACTGTGCTCCCGAGTGTTGCTGGTACTTTCATCCCCGGGATGGGGTAGTGGATACAGTGGTGGAACTCCTATGTGGTCATCCAGTGCAGCAGAACTGGGTGCTGTTGTTCAAACTGTGCTCACGAGTGTTGCTGGTACTTTCATCCCCAGGATGGGGTAGTGGATACCGTGGTAGAACTCCTATGTGGTCATCCAGTGCAGCAGAACTGGGCGCTGTTGTTCAAACTGTGCTCCCGAGTGTTGCTGGTGAGTGTGTCGCAGGGCCATCCCGGAGTGAAGCTCAGGAACAGACTACGCCCTAGCAACATGAACTGATACAGGATTTAGTGCAATTGGTAGTGTTGAACAGCCTGATGGACATCCCTGGGAGTTCTGATACAGCCCTGGCTGCAGTGACTACTATGACTGATGTTTCTGATATGCGGAGTGAAAAAACTCCTTGTGGCATTCCGATTGCTTCTGATGATTCTAACTGTGTAGCAGATGAGCTACATGTACAGGAAAGTACAGTGGAGGCTCTGTAACTCAGAAGAGGTCAGTGGGTGGATGATCAGGTGGAAAAGCCAGAGGGGTGGTCTGTTGATTCAGTGCTTAAAAAAGCAGGGTGGACAAGGGTGGAGGTTGGGGGTTGGATGGGCCCATTCCAGGTGTGGAGGCCTTAGGTCCCCAGCAGGATCTTCGGCCTAGAAACAGCTGTCTGAATAGTCAGGAAAACTCCCTACTCGTGGAGGCTACTGACTCTAATGTTACCCCCCAGTTATAGAACAACTGCTTAATCGACCACTAGACTCTGGCCCACAGAAGGATGCTGGTACATGGGTTGACCGTGTGGAGCGTGTGGACCTGGTCCCTCTGGCCGGGGAGGGGGGGGTGAAATCTTCACTTCTCTGGATACAGTTTCACAGCAGAGAGACTGTTTTTTCTAATAACATCTCTGCACAGCAGAAAAGTGCTGCACGTATACAGTATATGGGAGGTTTGCCACACCCTCCCGATCGGATCTATATTGGAAAAACGCTAATCAAAGATTCTTTGAGATTTTTCTCAAACAAAATTTACGCATTAATACATGCGTCGGGAGACACGGTGTATGATGTAAGTTTCAAGACTCCAGCTGGCCTTGATCATTTTTGGGCCTCTTATGAAAAGAAAAAGCATTCAACCTTATGGATTCCCTTTCGTGTTCTCACCAATACACAGCCAGTTATAAAACAAGTTACTGTGCGCATCAGGAATGAGGGAGTGGCGGTACGTGCTGTCTGCCACTGGTTGCAAAAGCTCTGTGAAGTGATGGGAGATTGTTCCCCTATCCTAGATGAGGAACACATTTGGATGGGGGGGTGGAAATTTAAAATGCGTGTAAGATCTGGCCCACAAGGCCCGAAACACCTCCCAAGTGCTTTTTTTCTGGGGTCTGAGCAGGGTCACTGCTTCTATTTGGGGCAACTGAAGACATGCTTTCGGTGTGGGTCCCATCTCCATCTCAGTAATGCCTGTGACAGGATCAAATGTACTTCTTGTATGGACTATGGGCACAGTAGTAGTGACTGTAACAGTGAACAGAAGCGCAATTTGTGTGACCTCCTTAGCCATGTGTTCTGAAAGTGTGAGTGGGATATGCATACTAGGTCAGATCACCCAAATCAGGAGGTAATGGTGGAAAAAGCTCAGACTGCCAATATTCCTACCCAAAGAACTGTTAAGGAACTAAATCGGATGGCAGCAAGAGATCAACAGCTACTACAAGGCCTGATCCCCACTATAGATGCACTGGGGGATGATGTTGTTACAGGTACCCCCCCCTTCTACCAGGCTGTGCGACTTTGGAGGTTGACCCTGGTATTGTCCTGGACATTGCAGCGGAAGACAAATTGTCTATGGATATTGCTGAAGCCTCCACGTCGGCTCTGCCAAACTTGGATGAACGTCCTCTGGTGATACAGGAGTCTGATTTACAGGCATCAAAGAAACAGACCTTAAAGACAGTGAAACCAAAAGCCAAGATACAGCAGATGGGGGGTGTTCAGGTGCCAATCCCTCTGGCCAATGCTTATGATGTACTGCAACCACAGGATTCAGAGCATGGGGAAGATTCGGAGTCTTTCTCTACAATATCATCATGGAAAGGGCTGTCCTCTGATTCAGAGGATGAAGTGACCTCTGCAAAGGTGTAGGTGGTTAGGACGTGGCAAAAACATGAGGGTTATCTGCCCAGATGTAGTCAGAGGCTGGGCAAACAGTCTGTGACTTGATGACCTGAGAATTACTATTGTGGCTGTTTTTCTTTAACCATCAATTTACTGCTGTGCCTCAACCATTTACTTATACCATCACCACTATAAATGTTAATAGTGTTCGGAATGGTCATAGATGAGTGGTCACATTTTCAGTGCTGAAGGACTATAATATTGACATTGCATGTCTATAAGATGTCCGTTTTTACACAATGCATGATATTGAAACTGCAAAGAAATTATGGTGTTGAGTCCCTGCCTTTTTTTCTTTAACTTTGGAATAGTGTGGTAGGGTGGGCATTTTATTTACAGGATGGGATTATTTAGTTATGAAAGTATTGGACATAAACCCTGGGAGGGTATTTTTAGTAGATTTCACTCATGGCCAGAAGCAGTGGAGGCTGATCTCCATATATGCACCCCAGACTAAAAAAGGGAGGGTGGACCTGTTCTCTGCATTGAAGCCTTTTCCGTTCACATCTCGCCTGCTTATTTGGGCGGGTGATTTGTTGTTTGATATGTAAGGACAAGGGATCAAGGGCTCAGAAATCATATTGTGATTCGAATGCTTTACAAAGTATTCTGCAACAAACTGGATTAGTTGATACCTATAGACAGGTACATGGCACCGGGGTATATACTTTCTATAAAGCACAGTTGGCCACAAGAATTGATGATATTTTTGCTGCCACCACTTTGTGGTCTGTGCAGGCTATCACTATCCCAATGGAGACTTCTGACCACTTGTTGGTTAAGGTGAGTCTTACCCTGGGGGAGGGGATTAGTAGGGGAAGGGGTCTCTGAAAATTGAACAACACAGTGTTCACTAATGCTTTGTGCATGGCTGGTGTTCAGGACCTTTGGAGGGCTAGAATGTTGGTTGTGGATTTGGAGCATAATGTGAGCCACTGATGGGTCCAGACAAAAATGGATATAACACAAATGATGACATTGTGGGCTTATCGTTCTCATATGGAGAAATATCTCCATTATTTGACCTTATTTATTTATTTATTTATTTATTTTATTTATTTATTTAGTTTCTGTTGACCAGGTAAGTGCACTAGACAAATCCTGCCTATTTTCAGGCACGACCCAGGGGAAGGGGATACAGATGAATGCCAACTGACCTTGAACCAGATTAAGCTGTTGGTGGTATTTTTAGTGAATGAGGGAAATTTGGCCAGGACACCGGGGAAATTCTACTACTCTGCAGAGGCAGAGGATGCTGTTGCATTGTTGGAGTGAGAGGAGCAGCTCAGTCCATCCCAGACCATGAATGGGACAGGTCAGGTTTACGGAGCTCCAGTGGAAGAAGATTTACAGCCTGCAGTTGGTGAACTTTCTGTACAGAATTTAGTCCCTGAAGTTGTTCCTGAAACATGTTTGGAAACACCTTGTTTGCAGGATAATGTTGGAAGTATGAGTTTGGAAGAAATTAAACTGCAAAAGGAACTGGAGGACAAAAAAGCTCATTTACTGGCTCTTATTTCTAATGCTGAATTGGACTATAACCAAAGCAAGTCCAAGTTGGAGGAAGAAAGAAAGAAAGAAAGGGAAGCGGTCAATAGCCAGTCCTACATCGAGTACTGGCAAACATCTCCCTTTAAGTGCAGAGTCTGTTTTGGAAGAGGATATGGAGAGTGAGTGTGGGATTTCAAAGACTGACCTTGCGTTGCAAGCATTGCAAACTGAATGGTCTACGGAGTTGGCTTTGCAACATGCTGGCTGGTTCTATGATGGGAATCGCTGGGTTCCAGATCTGTTGGTTCCACTTCCTGGTTCACCAGACTGCACTGGGACACACTCTGGCTGTAGATTGGAGCAGCAGTCAATGGTTGCACAAAGTTCTACTGCTTCTGCGCACGTTAACATGGAGGCTCCGGTTTTGGATGCTACGACAGATGCGGTTGCTCCGGTGGTGTCTGGTGCAGTTTCAGCCATTTTTCAGGAGGAACAACATGGTATTTTCCCTGCTACGGAGGGAAAGGTAAGAGACATGGGGGCAGATATGCTGACATCATCAATAAATGACAAGGAGGCTGACAAGGTTGACGATCCACTAGCTACTTCACGTAGTAGAGACCATGAGACAACTTATGCTGGACTTTTCCGAAAACCTGAAGTTGCCGCCCAATGGAGATTTTTGGTTCGTCTTAGATATGTGGGGTTGGCTCCGCTTGTCCCTGATCGGGTTTGCGTGGGGAAAACCCTGATTAAGGATAGGATGGGTTTTACCCCATGGATATATATGCTTTCATCCATGCTTCAGGGGATCGGAATTATGACATTAGCTTCTGTTCAATGACTCTGTTGGACAAGTTTTGGAAATTATATTATGAACAACAGGATTTAAGTGATTGGTTAGATTTTGTGGCTATTTCTATCACTAAGCACACTACTAAAACGATAACAGTGTTATTTCGGAATGAAGGGGTTGATGTCAATGATATCAAATTTTGGTTAGAAAAGAAATGTACTATTTTTGAGCATCCTAAACCTATTATGGATATGAATGGTTTTTGGACTGGTGGTTGGAACTTTCGGGTTCAATTGCCACAATCGGATAGAGGGATTCAGCATCTACCGAGCTCCTTTTTTGGGGGGCATGACAGGGGTATTTTGTTTTATATGGGACAACCGAAAAGTTGTTATAAATGTGGTGACCTATCTCATTTAAGTAGTGATTGCGTTAAAATTAAATGTTTTCAGTGTGGTTTATTAGGTCATTTGGCTGCCCAGTGTTCTGCTTCTCCTACGTGCAACCTGTGTGGGGATGAAGCCCATGCTTTTCAAGACTGTCCCTGGGCAGCCCACAATTTAGAGACCATTTCTGACCATGAGGTACTTCTCTCCCGAGCTCGTGGGCCATGGGTGGATGATGTGGGTCAGTTTAGGGTACACCCTCCTCCGCTTCGGCATAGAGGCAGGGGTGGCATTAATGCCTCCTCTTCTAGAGGTAGTGTGGTGGTTCAGCATACGGGTATCCGTAACTCAGAAGTTCCCCCTGTTTCTTTGATATCTGATGCAGGGCTGGATTCAACGGATTTGGTAATGGTGGACACGCCTTTTGCGACCCCTCAAGGTTCCCCCAAGCGAGTTTCGACGTCGCTACCCACTCCTTCTCCAGATCTCTCGGAGATGCTAACCATGCAAGACGAGTGTTTGCAAGATCCTTCTACACCCTTATGTCATGTGGAGGATGTAAACCCAGGGTCGGCCCCATTCCCTATGTCTCCATTGCCCCTTACAAACAGATTTTTGACGTTAGCTATGTGGGGGGAGCAAGTGGACAAGGATGTTCCTTTAGAGGATGTGGTACAGTGTACGAGTAAAGAATTTTCTGATTCAGCATTACATTCTTCACAAAATAAGGTGGTACAAAAAAGGGTTACTAGGTCCAGTAAAAAAGTTGTGAACAAGCCCCCTTGATTCCTTGAATTTACAGGTGGCATGCTTAAATGTCAATAGTATTAAGTTGGATTACAAACGTAAACTAACTTTTGGTTGTTTGAGTTAGTTGCAGTTTGATGTCTTTATGTTACAAGACATGAGACTTCATACTTTGACTGAAACTTCAAAGGATTGGTGGTGGGGCTCTTCTTTTTGGTCGATAGGATCGGAAGTCTGTTGTGGGATGGGTTTTTGTTTTCGTGTTTCTAATGTTCAGGTTTTACGTTTAGTAGACATCGAGCCTGGTAGGGCATTTTTGTTAGATATCATTATAAATTGTCTATCATGCAGATTAATTACAGTTTACGGCCCACAAACTAAGGCTTTAAGGACTGACTTACTCACCAAAATCCAGCCGTATTTATTTGCAAGTAGACAGATTTTTTGGGGAGGTGATTTTAATGTCAATTTTCAGGTTAAGGAACTTACGAGTAAACAATATTGTGATAAAACCTTTTTGAAGTCACTGACCTCTCAAGCTGGGTTGAAAGATTTTCAGGGGCATAAGTCTGGTTCAGCTAAAGCTACTTTTTTAAAGGGTCTCTTTCCTCTCAGATTGATTTTTTATTTTTAAAGCAATCATTAGATATTTCAGACATTTTGATTATGTCTATGGAATCTTCCGACCATATGTTGATTGGTGTTACTATTGCAATTCCACCGGTTAGAGAACCAGGTTTCAGATTTTGGCGATTAAATGTCTCCTTACTAGAGGATGCTGCGATTTTGTCTCGCTTTAAGGAATTTATTTTTGATAAAGTTTCCACGATGTTTTTATATGATAATGTGGGATCCTGGTGGGAGGATTTGAAAGTCCTTCTAGTTGCATTTTTTAAGTACCAAGGAAAGTTTCGAGCCATGTCTAAATATAAGGAATATTTAGTTTTAAGGTGTGCTTTAGGTGAGTTACTATCCAGGCAATGTGTGGAAAAAATTGATCTTAGTACAGAGATTGCTAGTATTACACATCAGATGAGATCATATCAAGTACGACCGTTTATGTTTCTCTCAGAGGGAACAAAAGTTTGATGCATAAAGGAAAAGCTGAAGGTGTTAACCCTTTTGTTTCCTGTCAACAACGTAGGGAGCGAAAGCTAATCACTGGCTTACAATCTTCACTGGGCACTCTGGCCTTGGATAATGGTTCCATTATGGATACTATAGTGCATTATGTTACTGAAATGTTTGGTTCCTCAGTTGACCCTTCTTATTATACCCCTCAGATTTTACAGGCGGCAGCTTTACCTCACCTTAATGCTAAACTTTGTGATGTTTTGATATCCCCCTTTTCTTCTTTAGAAATGGAAAAGGTTGTTAAGAGTCTTCGTAAGGGTATTTCGCCTGGTTCAGATGGATTACCTATGGAATTATATCGACTATTATGGGACATTATTCTGGTAGAAATGTTAGGTGTTTTTAGATTTTTTCAGGACGAATGTTACTTACCGAATGAAAGGTATAAAGGTTTGTTGTTTTTTTTGTTTAAATCGGGAGATGCTACGGATTTAGGGAATTGGAGACCACTTACTTTATTAAATACTGATTTTAAAATTTTTGCTAAATTACTGGGAAACTGATTAGCCTTGGTTATGGATGTCCTTATTAGCCCAACGCAATTTTGTTCAATCCCTGGACGCAATATTACGGATGCTTTGCTGTTACTTTGGGAAACAGTGGAAGGGGATGGAAGAACTAGTATGGAAGATAATTCTGGGTTTTTGGTCAGTTTGGACCAGGCCAAGGCATTCGATAAGGTGTCTCATTCCTTTTTGTGGGAATGTTTACTGGCCTATGGGCTACCGGTAGTGTTTGTAGATTGGTTAAAAGTATGTTACAGTCTTGCTTATGTAGTTCCTTTAGAGAATGGTATTATGGGCCCAAAGATTCCGGTGATGAGAGGGGTATGTCAAGGTTGCCCCTTAAGTCCCCTCTTGTATGTGTTTTTTCTTGATTACATTATGAGATTAGTGCAGCTTCCCCCTAATATTTTAGGTTTATCTGGAGGTTTTTCATCTGGTTGTAAAGTACTCGCATATGCAGATGATATGTGTTTGTTGCTTCGGGATGCCCAGTCAGTAATTACAGCTTTAAATCTGATTCAGGTATTAGGACAAGCTTCGAGGGCAACATTGAATTTGAAGAAAATGAAATGTATTGATTTGTAGGGTTTCCAGGAGGATTTCAGAATGATCGGGGGTAGTGAGGTGGCTTCTGCTCCATGTAAAATTCTAGGTGTTTATTTTGGTGGCAAAAACATGGCAGTTTATAACTGGGCTAGATTATTAACAGTGGGGAATGAGATGGTGAGTAGGTGGAACCGCTGGAAGGTTGGGAAAAAGAAACGGGTCTTTTTGATTAAATCCTTTTTGGCTCCAATTTTTATATATATTAGTGCTATTTTTATGGTACCAAAAAAATTAGAAGTTTCATTAACTAGATTATTTTTTACGTGTTTTTGGGGTAGTCGTTTGAACCCTATTAAAAGGAATGTACTATACAAACAAATTAAAGATGGTGGAATCAATATGTTAAACCCTATTTTGTTTTTTTTCCATATTTTTATATGCCAATACTGTTCCCTTAATTAAAGGATCTACACAGTTATGGTGTAAATGGGTTATTTTTGTGCTTAAAGGGATTTTGTTGGAATAGGAAAAGGGTATTTTTTTCCATAAAAACAAAAGAAGACCTCATTTGGTTAAACGCTGGGAGGAGGTCTTTGACTGGGTAATTAAATGGGATATTCATTTTACTATGGTTCAAACCTTTACTAGGAAGTGCTTTTATGACGAACTGTTGGTGGTTCAGTTTCAAGAACATTCTTTTTCGAATTTTACTTGCTCTCAGCGAGAATCAATATTGAGCTATGTTACAGACTCACGAATCCCTGAGCATATGTGGGATACAGTCTGGTTAGGGGTGCACCAGAAGATTAATGTTAAAGGAAACCAGAAACACAAAGCAGTGCATGAAAGATATTTTCCAAGAAAGGGTTGTGAGGACATAGTTGAAACGATTAATCATTTATACTATTCTTGTCCGTATATTATGCAATTTTGGGATGTAGTTAAGAATAGATGGAAAATTAATGCATCAATACCTCCATCCTCTGCTTTGTTGTTTTTTGGGATTCCTGACTCTCAGTTTACTCAGACACATATTGGTCTGCTTAGAATTTTGTATGCACATTTTGTTTATTGGATTTGGATTTGTAGATGTTGTTTGGTTTTACAGCAACAAGATATTTCAGCATTGGATCTGTATTTTGTTATTATGCGGGAAATTATGAAATGGAAATGTAGTGAATTAGGACAGTTCCATTCGGCAAATTTGGGATCAGAATGGGCGAATTTTGATTTTCTATGGAACTAGGGTCAGGGAAGGGAAAATTGGAATAGGGAGTAAAAAAAAAATTGGGGTTTCATTGTAAGGAATAGTTTTCATTCATGTTATTTGTTTTGCCTTGGTATGATGTCATTCTTTTTTTTGTATGCAATATGAGTTGTTGAGTTCTTAATAAAAAATTCCCCTACTCTTAACGTGGGGAGAGGGAGGGGTTAGGTACAATCTTCTTTTTATGTTTGGAGTTGTTGTATGAATTAAGATTTATGTTTTGAATTTTTTTCTTTTTATGGATTTGTATGAAGAAATACTGATTTGTATATATTTTGTTATGATTTTGTTCTGATTTTAATAAAAAATTCTCCTACTCTTTTCGATAAGTGCCATGGGATCTTTAACATCCACCTGAACTACCATCAATCCAGGCAGATGGGACCTCGGTTTAATGTCTCATCCGAAAGACGGCACCTCAGAAGTGCAGCACACCTCTCATGCTGCACTAGTGTCAGTACTGGGATATTAACCCAAGTGCCAGATGTGGGAACTGAACCCACAGCCTTCTGATCTCCCGGCCTCAGAGGCAAGTGTGCTACCTGCTGAGCCACTGACACTTGAGCAATATATGAGAGTGGTATCCTTAGTCAACATGGGATATGGGGAATACTTGGGTCAATTGCCCCACCTGAAGTCACAGATGGAGGAATTGCAGTATAAAAGGGCTTCCTCGCTCCTATATCAACATTGTATAGGGACACCAGGGAAAACTACTACAGGTGACATATTTGAAAGCTGTAAACAATGGGTCCAGCAGGGGTCTGTGACCTCTTTGTGTATGCAAGGGGGAGTTGTGGTTCAGTCTAATGGTGACATCCTCAGGTAAGTGATCAGTCACATGGAGCGATTATATGCGGCGTCAGATGTGACTGTTGACATGATTGCTGAGTTGCCTCAGTCCTGCAAGGTGCTGGCATTTCCTCCGGACCTACTTTCTGATTTGATGAGTCCTATTACTGACCAGGAAATTCAATCTGTGATCAGTGCCTTGAACAATAATACCACCCCGGGCCCAGATGGCCTAACCTCAGAATTTTATAAAACTTGTTTCTGACTTAGTGGATGTTTTATGAGTTGTGTTCAATACAATTCTGGGCATTCCTGAGGTAGTCCCACAATTTGGACATTCAGTTTAACTGTTTGTTTATTAAAAAAGAAGACAGGCATCAATTGCAGAACTGGCACCCACTGAGCCTAATGAATACTGATTTAAAAATCATGATGAATATTTTGGCCCTATGGTTGGGGAAAGTGGCCCCCTACATCATTGACCCCTGCCAAGTCCCTACTGTAAAGGGGAGGAAGAGTACAGATAATCTGCTGCTCATAATGGAGGTGGTCTCCAAAGGACAGCAGGATAACCTGTGTGGATATCTACTGAGCCTGGATCAGGAGCAGACATATGACAAAATATCTCATCTTTATTTGTGGATGGTTTTGGAAAAATATGGCGTCCCTAGTCTGTTTGTGGCCAGGATAATGAGACTGTATTCCATTGCCTCCTCAAGCCCTTTGATAAATGGACATCAGGGACAGGCTGTGCATATTGATTGGTGGGTCTGACGGGGTGCACAATGAGTCCCATCTGATATATATTTTGTTTAGATCCATTGTTAAGTTTGATACAGAAAAATAAGAGGATTGGTTGTATCCAAATCCCTGAGATTTCAGGTCTCACGAAAATGCTGGCTTATGCAGACGATGTCTGTCTGCTAGTTGCAAATAAGGAGTCAGCTGAGTACATTTTGAGTGTGATTCAGTGTTGCTCTACACTGACAGGGTCTGCTTTAATTATCCAGAAATGTTGTGGATACGTTTTAAGTCTGAGTACAGAACCATTGAGGGACATTCAGAATATTCATATGTCACACATGACAATAAAGATCCGTGGCATCATATTTGGGAATGGTGACATGGTGAAGGAGAATTGGTTGGCCACTTCAGCGCTGAGTAACAACAAAGTTCAGATTTGGAAATGTTGGCAACAGACAAAAAAAGAGAGTGTCTATTGTTTAAAATCTTTTATTTACCACTATTAACATTTGAGGGTGCAATTTTTCCACCTCCGAGATCTCAGGATGTCACCATTTTGAGCCAGACCTTTTAACTTATCTTGGGTAGTTATTTGAACCCTATTAAGAGGGAGGTCCTGTATCAGGATTATAAAGTAGGAGGTTTGCAAATGTTAAACCACATTATCTATTTACATAGTCTCTTCTTGTTTAACACTGTTTCTGCTTTCCTCCTGCCTGGTGCAGTGGAATGGAAATGGGTGGCTGCTGTCTGGATGACCCTGTTGTTGCAAAGGTGGACACAGGGCCCATTGGTGGTTCTGAAACAGGAGAGGTGGCCTCTATTTGTTGCTTATTCTTTAGAAAAATTATGCAGGTGGAAACTGACGAAAGCACAAATTTCAGTGGTTCATAGAAAGGTACTGTATGCCACGATACAAACCGGGTCTTATCAGATTCCTGTTGAATATGTGAATCTGAGACCTAGTGTTCATCCCTGGTGGGGCGCACTTATCTTACTGATAAGCATACCCCTCTGCACGTGTGGGATGTTCTGTGGTTAAGTGTTCGTGACCATCTAGGAATTTTATTAATTAATTTATTTATTTATTTAAGAGATTTACCAGATAAGAATACTGAGTGGGGACCGCTCGTTTCCAGATGCGACCTGGGGAATAAAGAGTAATGCAAAGCATAAACGTCTTGAGGAAAGTTTTTTCTGAGAGAACAGTGTCAGCAACTGATTGAAATGCAGGAGCATTTTATTATACACTGCCCCTAAGCGACAGAGGTGTGGGCTGCTATTGGAACCGATGGGGTGATGGACGGTGGTTGACTGTCACTTATGAGATTGTAATCATGGGCACTGTGCCACTGTCCACTGACACAGATTCAGGAACTGTTAGACTCATGTTTTCCTGTATTAAATTTATCATGTGGCAGGTTCAATGTAAATATGTTTTACAGCAGAAATTGATCTTGCCATGCATACTGGTGCATATGGTTGAGAAAGAATATGTTTCCCAGGTGCACTTTGATAAAGAGAGATTGTCATGGGAACAGTGGAAAAAACAGTGCAAGGGAGTTCCACTGCCATGTATGGTATGAGGGGCATGGGTGGTGTGTACTGGTGGTGGATTGGTATGGGTGCATGGGTCTGTTGATGTGCTCAATTTTCCACGGGTTCTTAGTGATGAAATATTTTGCATGTGTTACAGTTATTCATTCAGGACTAATGTATTTCTGTGTTTTTTAACTCATCTCCCTATACTGTATGATGTATTGTCATTATTGGATTTGTTTTTGATGTGTTTGGTTCCTTTGTGTTTGTTGTTTTCATGTTTCCTTAACCTGTATTTTTATTGATGTTATGCTTTCTGTTTAAGTTTTGTAATTCTTCTTTTTGCAATAAAACTTCCCCTACTCTTGGATGACAAAAATGGGCCCCTTTTCTATTGTCAACCCCATTACAGTGGTTGTCTCAGTGGGAATATGGGCATTTGAGGATTCTTAAGAAATCAACAGCCAAACCAGAATATATTAGAGAAGTGTTTCAGAAGCTTAAGAATTGGAAAATTACAAGTAATATGGTAATCACTAAAACTAGGAAAGAAACATATACTTGGGTACAAGGAAGTTCCTTCCAAGAATTAATAATATTACCAAGTTGCCCAGAAGCTTACACCTCCTTCTTGAACCTTCTGGTCAAAGAAAGCAGGATTCTGAACAAAATGTGGGATCTCCGCTGATTGAGTTGTAATGAGAAGATCAATGGTAAATCTAACCATAAGCATAAGCAGCTGGATGATAGGTTTTGAAGTAGACAGTAGTGTTTTCAGGAAATAGAAATGATTCAACACTTATTTTTTGACTGTTCCTACATTCAAGGATTCTGGGCATTATTAGCTGCAGAATGGAATACACCCTGGTTTCAGACTGTAACGTACGAGGCTTTAATATATGGGCACTATACAGACTATGCATTAAGATGGAACAAAAGTACTGTACATGTTGTATTAATGGTAAGTAAGTGGTTTATTTGGAATGTCAGAGCACTATTTACATTGCAACAAAAGCAAATTAACCATACTGAATAAATTGCTAAAATCCAGCATGAACTTTATGATATATATGTAAAAGAGGCTAGCACTCTTACACAGAATAATTTAAGAGAATACTGGAGGAACATGCCTTGGATAACAGATTCAGATGTACCAATAACCTGAAGTATCCAGTAATTTTAGCACAATAGGAGAGTGTAAATCCTGCTAAGAGTATAATCTTATGATTGCCCAGAAATCTTGCATTTTAGGATTCTTTTTCTTTTCTTTTATATTGATGATTAATAATAATAACGGTCGTATGGTGAGTCAATCCTAATTGTTCTTTATTGTATTGATTTTTTGTTAATCCTTTGGCCTGTATAATTTACCTGATTTGCTTTAATTGACCTGAAAGATAATTCTGATTTGTATTGTTTGATTGATTTTTTTTCCTTTAATAAACTCCCCTACTCTTGGGAGGAGGCTCTGTTGGCTCCTATTCCAAGATGGAGGATCTGGAGGCTGCAGAGGAGGGAGTATTGCAGCAGGCTGGGAAAATGTCCTCCTACCCAGCCTGTCTTGCGAGGAAGATGTTGAGGCACTGTTTTCTACTGATGAATAGATGGAGGAAGATGATGCCAACTTTGCTACACCTTTATTAGAAGAAGATTCCCTAAAAACAGCTGCAGCCACCTAGAAAAGAACATAGAGGATACATGTAAGTTACTGATGGATATGCTTGATGAAGATGAAGAAAGATATAACAAATGAAAAATTGCCTTACAACATAGACAGTTAGCAGTTTCCTCTATAGCGCCTGTCACAAAAGCTAAAACTGATGAGATCTTACCAACTCAACCTGCTGTTACTAGTATTTCCACTATAGATACTACCAATAAACAATGCCAGAATTTGGAGCAAAATACCCAGCCTACCAATGCATGGGACATTATAGTTGTACATTTCAGGGCTCAGACAATCCCTGAAAGGACAGAAACCTGGTCACCAGAACAAGCATAATGAGGGGCAAGCTGGAAGCAAACTTTAACTGGACAATGGATTCTGGATCCTGAATGGGATCCTTCTCAGATGGTTTCTCAAACATCAAAATTAAACCTACCTGAACAGACCTCAGAGCTAGAGCAAGGTGCACTGCTGAACAAACAGGAGTATGCAGAGCTGACAGCTGTTGTGACCAAGCAGGATACGCCAATATTGCTCACTCCACTAAATCAATCTCGCACTGCACAAATAAACTGTATGCCAGATAAACAAAGTGCTGAAGAAAATCCAAACATAAACCTGAAGTTTGCTACCAGAAAAGCCACAAGAATCCTCGAAGTTATTTCCATCTGAGACTCAAAAGACAAGACAGGTGCTAGCTCAGGAGTTCCAGCTGAAGCATGCAGTACAAAAACTCTGGTAGCTGCAGTCCCAGAGGTGGACGCTGATACACAAACAAGAGTGACAAGAAGAGCCTCTACTATACAAACATCAGAGTGAGCTGCAGCAATGAATACTGAGGCTTCCGCACATATGAATCAATCAAGCCAGAATATAGCTGAAAGAGGTCAACAGAGTGGTTTGGCACAAGTAGGGATACAGTTGTTGAACCCCCTGGCACCTATTTTAAGATATGCAGATCTATTCAATATAGCCGAATCTGCACCCCGGAGTAACGCAGTGCATCGGCGATACAAAGGCTGCTTAGTGGTATGGCCAGATAGACTGTAGGTAAGAAGAAAACTATTACAACAGTGCCTCAAATTCACAGCCCAAGATGTTTATGCATTAATACACGTATCAGGAGAGGAGAATTTTGATATCAGTTTCAGGTCGAGTCATGGATTGGAACACTTCTGGATGTTATACAACCAAGTTACATTTTCACCACTTTGGACCCCCTCTTTTTGCCATACCACTTACAAAACCCTTAATAATGTTTGTTACAATTATGTTCCAGAATAAGAGTATCCATTGAAGCGACATACATCATTGGCTACAGAAGAGGTGCAATGTACTCAATGCCCTTGAAGCACTTTTGGATTCAGAATTCTTTTGGACTGGAGGATGACATTTCAAAGTCAAGTTACATCAATCTGAAAAAGGAATATCACATATTCACAACAGTTTCTACTTGGAAAAGGACAGAGGGGTGTGTTTTTACTCAAGCCAGCCAAAGGCCTGCGTTAAGTACAGGCCCAAACACATCTCTCCAATGTGTGTGATAAGCTGAAATGTGGCATCTGTGGAGAATTTAATAACATTAATCTACAGTATCCTAACCACTCAAAATGCAGCTTATGCAAAGAAAACGGACACGTATTTCTGGAATGTCCCTGGGCATCTCACAATAACAGAAACCCTATAAATCTGAATGAACTGATCCAAAAAACACTGAGGGCTAGCACCACACAGGATACTCCATGACAGGAGCCCAGGACTCAACCTGCCCCTTTAGCTTCGAAGTCCACAGATGCAGCTCAACACCCCCCTCCAAGAGAAAGAAGCATTGATCCCCAATGTGCCAGCAAATCAGTTATGGATCTACAATTTGCTACAGACTTGACAACAAATGAAGACAGAGGGACAGAAGATTGAGTAGAGGGAGATACCACTGAGATGCCCCCTCAAAATATGGTCCCCACCCAACACCAGGAGACAAAGTTCTAGACTTAATAAATCCTTTGCTAACATCTCCGAAATAGAGACAAAGAACCAATTTGACACACTTGCTTCCAAAATAGGAGAGGAGTCTGAAATAGATGACATAGTTTCTGACACTTCCTCTCATTCAGAATATACAGATAAAGATAACACACCAATGGTGGGAAAGAAAAAGAAGAAAAAGAAATGACATTTTTTTAAATGGAACCTTTTTCAGTAGTCTCACTAAAATTACATAGTTTCCATAACACAAGGAAATAATCTGCAGTTTTGGATTTGCTTCACAGCATGCAGTTAGATATCATCTGAATACAGGAGACATGGATGAATTCCTATGAATCCATGGCACACATAAAAAATAATTAGGTTTGGGGCCAATCATACTGGCCTTTTGGCCCTGATCAGGCTGATGGCATTGGTATTCTTTTTTTCAGGACATAAATTCAAGTTACAGAAAATTGTGGATGTTGTCCCAAGAAGAGCTATGGTGGTAGATGGGATTTGTCACAACACACCCAGCAGGTATGTAAACATTTATGTTCCACAGTGAAAAGCAAAAAAGGTGCATTTATTTTCTCAAATACAGCCATATTTAGCTACTGAGAAAAACATCTACTTCGGGGGATTTTAATTGCACCCTTGAGACACAGCCCAGACATAGTCAAGGTAAAAAAGTGTATTGCTATTCTTAAGCATTGCAGAAAATCTACAGGATTGCTAACATAAGGCCAACCCAGAGATAACCCACATTTATGTTAGAAACACAATCATAACCAAGACAGACTATATTTTCATCTCTAAATGCTTAGTAGTTCACAATACAATACAATACAATACAATAGAATTTTCTGATCATTTTATGGTTAAAAGATTCATTAGTTTAGATTCGACCAAATCATGTATACATACCAGGTGGAGAATGAACATCTCCATTTTAACAAACCTTACTGTAGTGGCACAAATATTCTACATATTGACAGCTAGAGTATTGGTATTACTTATGTACGAAGACTCTGGACAATGGTGGGGGGATGCTAAATCAGATGTCATTGATTGGTTTCAGAAATTTGGGAAAGCTACTGTTAGTACTAATTTCTTTCAATACCTAGAACAAAGAACTCAGCTCTTTAAATTGATTTCATTAATATACCAAACAAAACAAGATTATTCAGAACAAATTACAGTTATCAAGCATCAAATGCAAAAATTCCAGTATGCCAGATCAGCCTCATTAACAGCTGAAATGATGTATGGAACCCAAAAAACACCCTACGCTGCTCCTGTGAAATGTGTAAAGAGAAGAGAAGAGACAGAGGTCTAGTTTTATGGGCCTACAAAATGTATGCAATTCCTCCACAGATATAAAATCAATTACAGAAGAGTATTTAGACTTATTTAGTACACCCTTTAAGGTAGAAGAACAGTCCCTTCAACAGTAGCTTGAAGTGATTACAATCCCCAGTTAGATCCAGCAGATGCAACCTTTTTAGTTGACCCAATTTCTCCCCAAGAAATTTTGGAAATTATGCATAATTTAAAAACAGGTACTTCCGCTGGGACAGCCAGAATCCCCAATGCTTTTTATAAAACTTTTAGGGAAGTACTATCGATATGTCTAGCTAAAGATTTTAATTTCTTTATAGATCAGAAGATGATCCAGCCATCCTCCACAAAGGGGTTAATTATTTTTTTTTCACAAAAAAGGTGACAAACCTCTGATAAACAATCGGAGGCCAATATGCATGTTACATTCAGATATTAAAATATTTGCTATGGTCTTACAGAAGAAACTCAGATTTTTAGCTCAGTAGTTAATTCATCCTGCCCAGACCTGTACTCTCCCAGATTGTAAAATCCAGGAAAATCTGTTCATAATCAGAGATGTACAGGAATACTGTCATCAGTCAGGAATAACAGGGTTTTTACTATCCTTTGATCAGCACAAGACTTTTGACAAGGTGAGCCATTCCTTTTAATTTCATGTAATGAAAGCTTATGGCATTCCAGATGAATTTGTGTCATGGATTCAATTGTTATATTCTAAGGCTGAAATTACCCCCTTAATAGCAGGTCAAGAAGGCAGGCAGATTCTGGTACATGTTGGGGTAAGACAGGGATGTCCCCTAAATCCCCTGCTATATATTTTTGCACTAGATCCCTTAATTCACAGAATTATTAACAATGGTCAAATTAATGGTATAACAGGACAACAAATTGATGAGGTAAAATTAGTGGCATACACAGATGATCTCTGTGCATTTGTAAAGATTAAAGATGGTACAGAAGCTTTGCTTCAGAAAAAAGGGAAATATGAACAAGTATCTGGAGCAAATCTTAATTTAAATAAACATACAAGATTACATTTCGGACCACATACATTTCATGTAGCAGATGCAGCAGGCATAAGAATGTCTGAAGAACCAATAAAAATCTTAGGGGTATATTATGGTGATGGTGATATGGCATATTTCAATTGGGAGGCCAACTTACAGATTTGTGAAACTAAATAGATGGAAGGGGTGGAAACTGTCAAAAACAAAGAGAGTTTATATTAGTAAGTAGTTTTTAATCCCATGCTTACTTTATGTAAGTTCGTTTTTTCTGATACCATTAATCTTTGAAACAAAACTTCTAAATCTTTTCTTCCAAATGCTTTGGGGAAATAGACTAAACCTCATTAAGCGAGAACTTACTTATTTGCCAAAAACAAAGGTGGACTGAGCATGGTCCATCGTACTGTTTTTTTCCATACCATTCTTTGGTCTGGATCTTTAAAACTATTTCTTCAAAATTCTTGGTCCCCTGCAAAAAATTGGATAAATAATAGTTTACGCACCTTTTTAGAACAATGGATTGATATCCCATTAAAAATTACACCTAGATTAAATGTCCTGTGGTTTTTTAAACCCACACTATAAAAAATATATAAATGGAAAATTCAGAAGCAACATATTCGAGTAAAATCAAAAGGAGCGTACTACAAACAATAGGGCCCACAGAACCTGAATTTAAAAACTGTAGGAACTCCATTAACCCATTACTAATAAATCAGCTTATGAATAAAATAATCCCTCAAAAAATGTGGGATGTTTTCTGGTTGAGTGCCCATGGCTAGCTTGGGGGTTAAAGTTAATAGCAAACATAAGGCAGTTGAGGAATGAACCTGTCCCTACCTTGATTGTATACGGCAATTGGAAACCATGGATCATTTTCTCTTCTGGATTGCCCTTATACTAGACTGCTATGGCTCTATTTAGCAAGAAGTTGGAAACTGACATTATTACGCAGTATAACATAAGGCAATATAGCCTTAGGGGATTATTCATAATTATTATAGAACTGTCATGACAGTAATCTGATTGTGATTTTTGCAGTTTTAAAATTCCACCTGTAGCAAGCCAGAAGTCGGTTCATTTTTCAACAGAAAGGAACGTCTTATGTATCATTTACAAAATTATGTGAAGCAGTAATCAAGGAGATTATTGTGAAAGATTTAAAATTTCATTCTAAAGCAAAAGTTCTGCTATGGTGAAGAGGTTTTTCTTTCTTTCAGAAATATAAATGAACCGGATTTCAATATAGTAGGATATGCTTTAGGAAATAAAGGATATACAGTACATGAAAGTAATATAGGCTGTCACTTAGAGACAATTGTTTTAAGTTAAAGTTTGTTTAGAGTTAAAGTTATTTTTCTCTCCCAATTTTTGGTTAATATAGGGTTTTTTCTCCTCTGTTTTTTTCTTTTCCACAGATACACAAAATCAAGAGGGTAGGGAATGACATTATATGTCTGTATGCATAAATACTTATTTTCTTCACTTTTTTTGTTTAAAATATTGATTTTCAGTTATATGTAAAGTTAACGTATTGTATGTGATTTGTTTTTGTTTATTATTAAATAATTCCCCTACTCATTTTAAGAAGTGACATGGAATTTTTAATGTCCACCTGAACAACCACCAGAATAGGCAGACAGGACCTCAGTTTAACATCTCAACCAAAATACGGCACCTCATAAGTACTTTACCCCCCCCCTCAGGATGTACTACAGTGTCAGTATTGGGATTTATCCCAAGTTTCCACTGTGGGGCTAGAAGCCACAACCTTCAGATCTTCCAGCCTCAGAGGTAAGTGTGCTACCTGCTGAGTCACTGGCACTGCAACACAACCCCAAAATCTCCACAGTGGGTGTTGAAGATGTTTCTCCTCTGGGAACACTGATGTAAGGCCCAGTAGCATGTCCTTGGGTATGGGTGTGAAAGGGCTCTGTAGTGTTCTAGACAAAATGGAGTTAACATCCCCCTAATAGTCCTGTACCCTCAGGAACACCCAAACCAAATGATGGAAGGTACCTATGTGTGTTATGTGTAGACTAAACCCTGATAAGACTGAGGTATTAGTAGTGAAGTGGAACAGAGTTCGTGATGGGATGGCCTCTGATTCGGCAACTGGCCTTGTGCTAGGGGCCACGTCATTGATGGCCTCCCCTTGGGTGCGAAATCTTGGTGTGATGTTTGACAGGAATTTTACCATGGAGGTTCAGATTTCTTCCGTGGTTCATTCCTGTTTTTTCCATCTTCGTAACATCGCCAGGATTAAGCCCCTTGTTCCGCCTCTGGACCTCCCTACCTTGATACATGCCTTAGTCACTTCGAGGCTTGACTACTGTAATGCCCTCTATCTCAGGATCTCTGGGGGCTCTCTCCACAGATTGCAGCTTGTGCAGAACGCTGCTGCCCGGCCTTTAACCGGGCAGAGTAAATTTTGTCACATTACACCTGTGCTTCACGAACTGCACTGGTTGCCTCTCAGGTGGAGAGTGCTCTTCAAGGTGGGGTTTCCTCACCTATAAGGCCCTACATGGACAGGGCCCCGGCTACCTGTCAGATCTCCTGATACCATCCTCCTCTTCCCGTAATCTCCGTTCTTCTGATGCTGGCCTCCTAACTGTTCCAAGAGCGAGGTTAAAATCTGCGGGCGACCGAGCTTTTAGTGTCGCCACCGTTTTTGGAATTCATTGCCAGCTGCAGTTAGGGAGGCCCCAAACCTTACTACTTTCAAGGTTTGCCTAAAGACCCACCTATTTTTATATGCTTTTGGGGTTTGATCATGATTATGTATATATGTTTCTTTTGTTTTGTATTTATATGGCATGAAATGATGAAAAATTTCTTTATCTCTTTTTAATGTACAGTGCCCAGATCCTTCGGGATTGGGCATCTTTTTTAAATAAAAATGACTTGACTTGACTTGACTATTACATTTAGGGCACTCACTGGATCTGGATGGATCAATCTTATGTGATAGATATGGAGTATAGTAGGCTTGATGTAAGAAATTAAAGCTAATCTGCTAAGCCTATTGTTACCTGAGCAAGAATCTACCCCCTTACTATCTGTAGTCAATCTCTCTCTCCATCAAGGGTGATCCCCCTATGTCTCTCTCCCATCTTGTTCATACCTGTTGAAGGGGATCATTTACACTCCAGAGAAGCAAGGTGTACATCTTCTGCATCAGTCTTACAAGATGCCTTTGGTGCAACAATATATATTGCCCAGCTGAACGTGATGGACTTTATGCATTGTGGGATAAGGCTCCCAGAATTCAGCTGTGTACCTTAAGAAGGCAGACAGGCCCAGCCCAGTGGCACTGAGGGTTGAGGTGTTGGAAGCCACACCTTGTGTTATGCTTGCGACCCGAGTTCAGGAGTGAGCTCGGGCACCAGGGGTCAGCAGGGGTGGGTAGAGGATTGAGCAACCACTGGGCTGCTCTCTTCCCTGTGGGGCCTGGGGATCACCCACATGCCAGTGGCTCCTGGTGGAGACTGGGGGTGCTGCAGCATGCAGGGCAGCATGTACTTAGCGTGGCCGACACTTGGCAGGGTTGCTGTGTGCCATTGCATCAGGATGTGCACCACACATGGGAGGGGGGAGTGAGCACCAGAATATGGAAAAGTCCAGTCTGCAGGGCAGGTGATGGCACCTGCCCCCATGCCCATGGCCGGGTCCAGCCTGCCTGATCTTCCAGTTTCCCCCTCCAGGACCCTCGCCCACAGCCAGAGACTGACTGTAGAACAGCAAAAAAGAGGATGGGCAGCCCCACCCTGGAGGGGTTAAGCTGGGGGTGCTGACTGTGGGATGAGGAGGAGGAGAGAGGAGGCACAGGTCAGAGGACTTCAGGTAAGGCAGGAACAAGCAGGATGTCTGAGAGAGGCCCAGTAGACCATCACTGGAGGGAAAAATAATTGGAAAAAAAAGCAGAGAAGTCAGAAGGGGTCAGGGAGAAATGGCATGAGAGCTACCTAAAAGACTTCAGGAACCCCCCCTTCAAAGAGATACAGTATCCAATATTGGTAAGGCTCTTGTTCTGCCAGACTTTGAGAACTTTTGTGGTCTGCATTGGCAGTCCAGCTTGGTGCCATAGGGTTTCACTTATGTCAGCCTCTGGTGAAAGGCTTTTGGAGTGCCCTATCAGGGAGTGAATTGTAAGCCAGACTCTGGCTGAGGTCCTAGCGAAGGGGTATAGCATAGGGTGAATGTTCCCATCAGACAGGGCAGGGGTAACAGGTTGCTGAGAAGGGAGCCCCTGTGTGATTCTTCTGTAATGTCCACCCAGGCTGGTCTGTTTGGGCCCTGAATCAAAGAACCTTTAACAAATGCCATTTCTTCTGCCAAGTAATAACAGCAGAGGTTAGGGACTCCCAGACCTCCTCCCCTCCTTGGGTGTGAAAGGATGTCTTGTTTCACTAGCACTCTCTTATATCCTGCCACTACAGGTTTGTAAGGTAGCCTTTCAATGAGGCAAACAACATCAAGTGTAGGTGTACAGGTAAGGCCTTGAGCAATTACAGGTGTTGGGGGAGTATGGACATCTTTAAATTCACTTTGCCAGTCAGGGACAGGGCAAAGACCATCATCTTTCACAGATAACCTTTAGCTTCTGAAGTAATGGTTTGCCGTTTAGGTTACCAATTGAGGATATCTTTTTGGGGAGATGAATTCCCAAGTATTTTAGACTATGGACTGGTTGGAGGCTGGTCCCTGTGGACTGGTTGGAGGGTGGTCCCCATGATCCATACCAGAGTGTCGACTTCCCTCCCCACTGGGAGCCACTCACATTTCGATCAGCTAATCTTATGGCTGGGCAAGGGGCCATATTGATTAAAAATGTCTGTTAAGGTGGGTAGTTCTCTCTCATGGTCTGCTAGGAAAAGCAGAATATCATCTGCAAATAATTATATCTTATGATCAGTGCCCTGAAACTGCATGCCCTGGATTGCTGGGTGAGCTTTTATGCCCGCTGTCATAGATTCAATGGTCAAAACATAAAGTAGCAGGGAAAGAGGGCACCTCTGCCATATCCCCTTGGACAGCTGGAGTGGAGTGGACAGGAAGCCATTTGTCAAAACCTGAGCCTTTGGGGAGTTGTAAAGTGCTTCTGTCCTGAAGTGGAATTCTGATCCATGGCCAGATTTCTCCAAAGCAGCAAATATGAGGGGCCACTTGACCTGGTTGAAGGCCTTCTCTGCATCAAGTGCTGGCAGACCAGGCTGAGTGCCACCCCAACCACCACTGCATGATGGTTAAGGTGTGGTGAATGTTGTGTTTAGCCTATCTTCCCTTTATGAAACCTCCCTGATTTGAGTGGACAAGGGTTGGGAGGATTCCCTCCAGGCAGCCTGCCTGCACTTTAGCAATGATTTTATAATCAGTGTTAAGTAAAGAGATAGGCTGGTATGAGCCTCACTGGGTGGGATCCTTGCCAGGCTTGGGAAGGACAGTTATTGTTGCCATTGTCAGCAAGGGTGGAGGTTACCCCATTCTAAGGCCTCCCCAATCATTCCCAAAAGTGTTTGTTTTGAGGACCTTCCAAAACTCTTTGTAATATTCTATTGGAAGCCTATCAGGGTCTGGAGCCTTCCTAGTAGTAGATGATTTAATCATTTTCTGGATTTCTGCCTCAGAGAGAGGTCAGTGCAACTACTCCCTGGTCTCACTCTTGAGGGAAGGGATGGACACTGTATCCAGGAACATGTGGGAGGAAGGTTCAGATGGCAGCTTAGTGGTGTACAGCTTAGAGTTAGAAGGACCTGAACTCTCCATCTATATCTTGCTGTTTAGGGGACTGGGAGCCATCTGGCATGGTGATGCTCAGGATGGATTTCTTGACTTCCTATGTTTCCAGCTACCAGAAAACCCACTTTATGGGCTTGTCTCTATCAAAATAAACCCCAGTTCAGGATAGTAGTATGCATCTCTCAAGGCATGTTAATATTAAATGGTTGTGCTGACCCTTTAGTCTTCGCAGTTTCCTCATTTTTTTGAGGTGAGCTCTGTCCCCTGAGCTCTTTTTGCAGGGACACCACCCATGCTTCAAGGTCCTTTCCTTTTTGGTGCTCTAGTTTGTATTTTTCCAAGGCTTCCAAGATGTCTAGCCCTCTGGTGTATGCCTTGAGGGCCTCCCACGTGGTGGCATCTAATGTGTCACCTCACTTATTGCAGGTACAAACTCATCAAGGGCCTCTGTAATTTTAGCCATAAAGGCTATGTCTAGTAGGAGTCAGCGGTCCAAGTGCCACTGTCTGGGATTGCATATGTCTCTTCCTTCTAACAGTTCCACCACCATGGTAACATTATCAGAGTGTAGTATAGAACCATATAAGGCGGAGGACACCCTTTAAAGGAGCACAGATGCCACAAGTACTGAGTCTATGCAGGTATAAATTTGGTGGGCATGAGAAGAAAGGAGAACTCTCTATTTGTTGGGTATATGTATCTCCAAGCATCTATCAGCCCTTGTTCCCTCACCATCCCTATCAGAGCAGCAGAACTTTTTGGAACAGTTCTCACCAGAGGGGTTGACCTGTCTAAAACTGGGTCCCAAGGGGTGTTGAAATCTCCTCCCAATATGACCTTGTCAGAGAATGTGGTCAGGATCAGTGACAATTGGTGAAAGAACTGCACATGGTCAAAGTTCAGGCCATAGATAGCTGCCACTGTGAAGTTCCACATCCCACCTCCACCTCAGTGATGAAAAATTTCCCTTGGGGGTCCCATTCTGGCCACCTGAGCTAGACATGCAAGCCTGGGTGGAACCAGATGGCTGCATCATGTACTTTGGATGTGAGGGGTACTGTAAGAGAGTACCCGCCCAAGCCTTGCCCAGCTTGTTGGCTTCATCCTTGGTTATGTGCACTTCCTGTAGGATGAAAAGTGCCCTTCTTACCTTCTTAATGTAAGACCAAATGCACTTTCTTTTTTGTTGGTTTTCAGTCTATTTACATTCCATGAAATTACTCATAGTACCCTCATGTCAATCTGGCAGCAAACATGCACACCCCAGTCCTCCTTCTGCCTTCCATCCCACTCTGAAGCTGGAAAAAGCCTGCCAGTTCTAAAACTCCCATCTCCAACAAATACCCCCATATCCTCATGGTCTCCCAAAGCAATTGGCTCTGAGGAGAACAAACAAAAGCTAACTTCAGGTCTCTCCCATAATCCCTGCATCCCCACTCCACTTCTGCTCCTGTGGGTAAAAGAAACTCTTAAGGTGGTCAAGTCTGTCACTTTTCCCATATGAAACAAAGCACTCTCCCTTTCCCTCCATCCCACCTGAGACAATAAACTCTGAATGCCTCTAGCACTGTAGCAACTGACTTGAAAGCAACTAGTCAAACAATACATAGTACACCTTTATTGATGTGTTTAATTATTTATTAATGTCTTTGGTAACTGGGTAAGTGCACTGGTCCAGAGGACATTTTTCAGTCATGATCCATGCCACACAGTGGCAGGCAACAAACAACAACAGTAATACAATAACGGTTACAGGCAGCAGTAGGAATACATGAACACAAGGGGATACACCCCAACATGGGGTTAAAGTACATAGTAAGTAGATCAGTCAGTACAATCAGTGAAGAACAAAATGCAAGTACACAGGGAATATACACCCCAACATGCAGTCATAGTACATAATAAGTAGATCAGTCAGTTCGTTTGGTGAAAACACAAATGCAGGCACATGGCAGTTGCGTGAGATAGGATTTGCAGCCATCAGACAGCTTGAGCAGCAGTGTATGAGCAGAAAGAGGAGCAAATAATCAAGATAGTGATGGAAGGAAAAAGGTTAAATAGTAGTGGTCAGCAAGTACAGATATCAAGGCTGCAAGTTATAGCAAACAGTGGCTAGATGTGATATAGAGTAAAAGTGGAGAAGTCAGGGAAGGGGATAGGGCAGTCAGCACACAGAGCATGCTATAGGTAGCATGAGGGGAGTGCTGGAGGATAGAGGAGATGAGGTATTGGGGGAAATAGGCAGTCAACGCAGGGGCAACCTAGGAACTAGAGTGGTTTTTGGCCCTAGTGTGGGCAAGGGAACAGTTACAAGTAGACTCCAGGAGGAGCCCTGCTTTCAGTGTGGTTTTGAATACTAGATGGGAGAGAGATTGGCGGGTGGATGACGGGAGTTAGTTCAAAAGGGAGGGGGCCACAACAGAGAAGGTTTTACTTCCCATAGCTGTCAAGGTGTGAGGGACTTCTAGAGGAGTAACTGAGGAATCCTGAAGGCTCCTGGGGACCACCCGCTTAGTAAGTAGGAAGCATAGGGTGATAGCGGGTAGTTTCTGAGAGATTAATCAACTAAGCATCCCATGGTGTAGTTGAAATGACCCTGGAGCAGGAGACACCCTAAAGACTAGTAGAGCATGCAGTGGTGGGTAGAATAAGGGCCTTGAACAGCAAAGTGACAGATGGAATTGTACACAATGTTTAGACGAGATTGTAGTGAACAGGATACAAGAGAATAGACAGGGGAGCAGTAGTCGAGAAGGGGCAGAAGGTTACCTTGAGCAACAGCTAGATGTGCCTCAGGGGAAAGGAACTGCTTAAGGCAGCAGGCAGCGCCTAGTTTCTGGTGAATTCTCTTCACTGTAAGATTGATGTGTTCATTAAAGGTTAGAGAGGGACAAGGGTCACCCCTAGATATTTAAAGCAGGGTACAGTTTTGAAATGGAAGCCTGCTGGAGAGAGTACCACGAGGGCAGAGTTAGATTTGACGACCTTGGTAAGGAAAGGTTTTGAGCCAAATAGCATGACTTTGGTATTTTTTCAATTTACGAGGAGTTTGTTGGAGAGGAACCAATTATGTGCGGCACCTAGTTTAGCGTGAGGGTGGAAGAGATTGATTTCAGGGATTTATCACTGTGATATATAGGACTAGGTCGTCACATAGAAGAGTGACTTACAGTTTAGGCTATCAGCAGGAAGCGCATTAATGAACATGGAGAAAAGTAGTGGGCCGAGATTGGAACCCTGGGGGACTCCAGCGTGAGTGAGTAGAGTGGTTGAGGAGTCCTTACTTATGAGCACTCACTGGGACCTATTGGTGAGGTAGCTATGGAACCAGGTATCAGTGTCAGGAGAGCAGCCAAAGTGCAGCAGGGTGGAGTGGAGAAGGTGGTGGTCTACAAGGTCAAAGGCCCATGCTAGATCTACAAAAACTGCACCTGTGGCCTTGCCTGTGTCCATATTTCTAAGGACATGGTCGGAAAAAAGGGCCAGAGCTGAGGAGGTGCAATTGTGTTTGTGGAATCCAAGCTGAAGGGGGAACAGGAGATTGTATTTGTCAAGATGCTCCGATAGCTGATGATGCATGATTTTTTCAAGCAATCTACTTAAATGCGGGAGGAGGGAGATGCATCTGTAGTTCTCAGGAGTGAGAGGATCACCTGCTTTAAAGTTCGGAACCACGTGCTCATGCTTCCATGAGTCAGGGACTGAGGATGATGTTAGTGCAAGATTAAATATGTACATTAGGAGTTTGACAATAGCTGTGGAGATGATCCTGAGGAAGGAGGGGAAAAGACCATCACTGCCAGGACTTCCTCTAGGTGGAAGCGATTTTAAGAGTTTGGTGTTAATACTCTGACCCATGACCTAAAAGTAAAATAAAGGAGGAAGGTAAGCACCTGTAGAGGAGTTGGAGTGAGAGGCATTATTGTTCTGACCAGCTGGAGGCTGGGGAGGAAGCTTACTAAGATATGGGGATAGGTCATTAAACATTGAATGGAAAGTGTCTGCTATCTTAACAGGGTCATAGATGGGGCCCGAGAGGGAACACAAGTTGTGTAGTTTGTTTATGGATTTGGGATTCAGTATGGACCCCACAGCAGCCCAGAACCTGCAAGGGTTGCCAAGGGTGCTCTTTTGCTGGTTGATGAAGTGTGTGGGCTTGAGTGCCTTGGCAGCATGTTTGCATGAATTTCACAGTTTGCGATAGGCATTCCAAAGTTGGGGTAAAGGGGATGCTTTGTAGACTTTCCGTTTACGGTCCCTAGTTTTCATTTGTGATAGTAGCTCCCTGGATAGCCAATGGGTGCAGCTGCCTCTAACCCTTCTGGTAGTAAGGGGAAAGTGTCTGTCTTGCAACTTACGTAGTATGACAGTAAAGAAAGTAACTGCAGAGGAGATGCTGTCAAGTCTGTAGAGGGGGACCAATTAATGGCCTTAGCATCTCTTAGGATGGAGTCATGATTCTGGCTGTTAAATTTCCTGAATAACAGTAGTTTGGGGGTGGATGTCTAGATTTGGTGGCCAGGATTAAGTAAGTGGGGGTGTGGTCACTAATAGAATCAGACATTGAGCCTACCTGAAGGGCTAAATTAGCCCGATTTGTGATAATCCAATCCAGGGTGGAGTGATTTAGTGAGCGGGGATTATACCTGGTAGGGGAGGAGATTATTTGTTCCAGGTTATGGAACTTCAATAAGATCATGTAATCAGTTATAGGAGCCTCTACCCAGTTGAGGTTAAAGTCCCAAAGTAAGATGATGTCTCTCGATGGAGCGACACTCACAAGCCCATCTAGAAAATTAGTAAGGCCTGGGATGCCTCCAGCTGGGGGATTATAGCAGCAGGCCAGGTATAGTTTTTTGAATGCACCCAGGGTTAGTTCAGCTAGGATCCACTCACTCAAGGAGGTGGGGGTTGAGCAGCCAATGGTGGTGGCAGAGATGTAGTCCTGCACATACAGTGTAACACCCTGCACTTCTTTCTACCCGGTCTGTCCTGGTGGAGAAGGGAGTAGCCCCGAAGTTGGTATGTGGCATTGTCATGGTTTGACTTTAGCCAGGTCTCAGAGAGACCTAGCACATGAGGTTTGTACATGGACACCCAAGCCTCAAGCTCAGAGAACTTTGATGGGAGGCTACAGACATTTAGGTGAACAACTCGGAGGGCAGTATGACTCGCCCAGGTAAGATTAGTGTGATCAATGTGTATATTTAATGGACCTGGATTGCAGTACATTCCATGTCACCAGCAAGGAGAGCAAGAAGAAGGAGGGAAATGAGAGGACCGGTCGGTGGTAGCCAGCGTGAGGACTGGACAATGAGGGAGTGCACAACAAGTCCAAGTAGACGACGCTCAAAGTTAGAGAGTTGGGCCAAGGCAGTAGTGCCCAAAGGAGAGTTCACATACCTAACCACACTAGGTGTGGTGATATGTGGGGCATGTGCAAGGTCACTGGAGTGAGGGTTTATCTGCCCTACAACAAGTATTGCAGCACAGAAGTCTGTGGCAAGTAGCAGGCTTGTCATGGAGGTCATCACCTGGAGGATCAGATAACTATTCATCCTACCTAGAAACATATAACCTACGAGGAAATCCCTACCCCACTCCCTCTACCCCCCACTGTGGACTCAATGGAAGCTGCATTCTTCTTCTACCACATAGAAGAAGCTGATGAGACTTACCTACCCCAAACCATTGGCTACTTGGGAGCCTCTGGTATAGGAACATTACCATCCTTCATGACACTGAATAAATACTGGAGTAATGCTGCCCATGCATGGGCACCACTTGTTCTTTGAAGGGGTACATGTGCTGCCCTGCTTTACCACCCAGAGGTATCCTTCAGCAGGAGGGAGGTTCAGGAGACTTGCCCATTTCAAACATAACAATGAACAGAGAGAGGGGGCACATGCCAGCACTGGGAGCATGGTGCAGGATGGGGAGAGGGCCGGTCCCAAAAGAGGCTTGCCACATACCTACCAGCCTTGTTGTGTGGCTGTAACCATATACATAGTCCAGTTCGCCCACAGTTGCTCAGATATCCTGCATGTTACCTGGCTTAATATGAATGCAGCATACACACACACTTAATATCACTGTCTATTTCCCAGTACCAGCAATGTGACAAGTGGGAAACTCAGAATATACATAAAAGGCAAGGTACTGTATAGGAGTGATTCACCCCTCCACCAAGCAAAAGTAGCACCAAACTGGTGCTTAGCCAAGTGTAACCAGAAAGAGCTTAAGCATTTAAAGTCAATTTTAATTAAAGTCAATTTTAGTGACAAATGGAAAAACACATTTGAAACAGTAATAGAAAAAAAAAAACATGAACTAATTTTTACTTTGTTTAGCACTGAGTTGCAACTTCATGTGTGACACACACTCAAAGGCTAATTGTCCAGGACTTTTCACTAGCTTGTGGACTACACACTAGATCAAGACAAATATTCCACTGGTGGGCAAAAGAGTGATACAGCGTTTAGTGAGTCACCTACATGTAGTAAGTAATGTTCCTTGGGAGGGAGGGTCTGCCACAATTTGAGGAAGGGAATCCATGTGTTGATCACAAGCTGGTGCCCACATCAATTGTTCCCTTTTCCTGCCACGACTGTGTTTCAAGGCAGTCATCGCTGTCTAGGTGCAGGAGATGACCCGCCATGTCGTTAGGTAGTACAAACAGTTGTGAGTGTACGAGAGTCGTTCAATTTTGGCCACATTTGCTGTTGTTTATCAGAGGATTGCAGCAAAACTAGGACTTTATCCTTCACTGTCCCACCCCTAGCTCTCACTCACTTAAACCCTTGTGCTTTTTACTGTTCCTTTCAATGGGAGGATAGCCACAGTTGAAGTAGTTCTGTGCTGGTGGTGGTCTCCTGGGGGAGGGAGATCTGCCAGGATTTTGATGAGGCTGTGCTTGTAAGAATTTCAAGCAGCCAAGTCATACCTGCCATGGCTGCTTGTCAAGGCAGTTGCAGCTGTTTAGGCACAGAGATAGAAACTGCCACATGGCTCAGCCATATCAGCTACCTCAAGGGTATTGAAAGCCTCTCAATTAAAGTAAAATCATTGAATTTGGTGGAACACTTCTAGCAGACCCAGCTCACCTACCTCCTCCAGTCTGCCACCATGTGATACTCTCCCAGTCCACAAGAGACAGCTAGAGCAGACCATCAGGGACCATGCCAATGAGCCAGTCCACCCAGGTTCCAACCATCCCCCCACTGCCACTATCTCCACATCATTATAAGTGGAAGCTGCATCAGGATGAGTGAAAGCCTTAAGCGAGTGGCCAGAGCACCCGATAATGAGTCAGAATACGTAAACATGCACAAACTGACATCACACATTGCTATTTTATTGATTTAAAAGCAGAAGTATGCAGAACTTCACACATCTCCAGCAGGATAAAACTATTGAAGGAGATAGGACATGATTTTTAGATAGTTCAACTGCCCTTTCATCTTCTTTTCCATATTAGTTATGTATTCTGATGTGCTTTAACCAATTTTTCCCCTCATTAATCAGTACAGATCAAGTGGGTTTCATGGCTGGAAGGTCATCCACAGATCACCTCCGTCGTCTATCCCACATATTCTCTGTTTCCGAGAACTCCCCCCAAGGTATGGCATTGGTCTCCCTGGATTCAATAAGGTGGATTGGCAATTTTTATTCAGAATGCTTCATAGATTCCACTTCCCAGAAAAATGCATCTCCTGGATTCAAATATTATACGCTACCCCCACCGCCAGAGTTTTTAGTAATGGGGTTCTTTCCTCTAGTTTTCTCCTAGAATCCAGTACCAGACAAGGTTACCCTCTATCTCCTTTACTGTTCAACTTATATTTAGAACCCTTAGTAGCTTCCACTCAAAATGCCCCAGAAATACATGGGATACGAATAGGCCCTATTAACTCTAAAATTATGGTTTATGCAGACGACATCCTGCTCCACCTTACCCAAATAAAATCCTTTATTCAAAAACTTTTAGAAATAATACAAGACTATGACTCCCTTTCAAATTATAAGTTAAATGCTGACAAATCACTAATTTTACCTCTCAATTCTAAGGTCCATAAGCAGGAAGTCTTAGATTCTGGATTCAAATGGGCCCCTAAAACCATAAAATATCTTGGAATACACCTCTCCACCAGTATCACTCAACTGTGGAAACTGAATTTGGATGATTTAAATAAAACAATCCAACAAGACCTCAAAAGATGGCAAAACCTCCCATTGACTTTGTGGGGCAGAATTAATATTAATAAAATGAATCTTCTCCATGAATCTTCTACCCATTGAGTGTCCTTAATATTTGGCTTCCCAAAACCTGGTTCAAAACTATTTACCAGCATGTTAATAATTTCATCTGGAGGAATAAGCCCCCATGCAGAGCATATAATAAACTCACAGCACCTAAATCACTAGGGGGTCTTAAACTTCCACAATTTCAATTGTATCACTGGGCCAGCCATTTGAGCAAATATCTCCGTTGGGATTCCACACGTTCCAGTAACTACACCACTGTATGGCTCACTATAGAAAAATACTTGCTATCTCAGTCAGGACTACATCCAGTGGTACCCCTTTTCCTTAAGTATAAAAACCTCCCTTTGGATCTAAAACATAACCCAATAGGGTATTCGGTACATACTCATATTCAATTATGTTCCTCTTTGGGATATGATCCTTCTGAGGAGCTATCTCAACCCATATTTCAAAATGCAAATTTACAAATAGGAGGGAAAATGATCCCTAGGAATTGGGTCTCACTCTCCCATACTTGCATGGTGCGAGACTTGTGCAACTCTGAATTAAATTGGCTATCCACGCCCAAAATTTTAGCAAAATGTAGCCTTTCTAAAAATTGGGTATTTAAAATATTTCAGCTAAGACATGTGCTTAATGTACACTTTAAAAAAGATGATGATAGGATAGATTCACATCATTGGATCAACACTAGCAGAACCTTAGCACTAGCCCCACATGCAGTTTCTTTCTTTTATACCCTGCTTTACCCATTAATATTTCCCAAAGTGGAAGGTATACCTCAATACTGGAATAGTTTATATCTGAATTCAATTTCTGGATGGGCTAAAATCTGGGAAGCATGCCATAAAATGATCACACAAGATCAACTTTGCATAATACAAATGCAATTCTTAAGTAACATGTACCTAACCCTATATAAGTTGTACAAAATGGGTAGAGCAATATCCCCAACCTGTAATAGATGTGGCCAAGGTCAGGGTACTTTACAACATTTATTCTGGGAGTGTGCTAAAATAACCCATTATGGGATCAAATAAAATTCAGAATGAACCCCCTATTAGGATTACATGACTACTTCACACCACATGTGTGTCTATTAGGGGATTTCACAGCCATTTTCTACTATGGTTAGAAATTACCATATAATGTTAATTGCCATGTCCGTCAAAAAAATTGTCCTTAAACATTGGAAAGACTACATTCAACCTTTCTTTAATGAATGGTTACAGGAACTCCTATTTAATCTACAAATAGAAAAGTTGATGTCTAGTCTCAACAACAGAATGCACACTTATAAAAAAAAGATGGGACAATTTACATGCTTTGTATTCAATTTGAAGTCAGTATGAAATAATTGAGCAAACAATTTTGGTATGGCTCCAATCGAGAGTAGATAACCTTCTGTATATCCTAATGGTTGGCACAAGGGAGGGTGGGTAATAAAATGGGAAGAAGGTGGTAAGGTGATGGGGGAAGGGGTTTGATAGGATTGCTTAAGTATGTTTTGTTTTAAGGTTTGTTTAGTTCTTTTTATAATGTTATGTCTATATGGTTCTGGAATTCCCCCTTGGGGTACATTTGATTGCCAATCTAAATAAAACCAATAAAGATGGAATTAAAAAAAAAATAATAATAATTGGGCACTCGGCTCACTCACCGCCATGGCCTGGGGCTTCAGTGCTGCTGAGGGGAGGCAAAAAAACAGGGAGGGGGCAGGAAATTACAGACCTGTCAGCCTTACTTCAGCAGTGGCCAAAGTAATGGAAATAATACTGAAGGAAAGGATATAGCTATACCTTCTTACCTGTGGATTACGGGATCCAAGACAACATGGTTTCACAAGGGGAGGTCTTGCCAGACAAACCTGATTGAGTTATTCATAAGAACATAAGAATTTGCTGGCAGAAGGAGACTGTGTGGTCCATCTAGTCTGCCCGGGTTTCTTTCTCCCCCACCCCCACTTCCACCCCACACCCCACTATCAATTTGTCTTGCTGTGGTGACTATTCTGTATATCCCATGCCTGTTTGAATTCACTGACCATCTTGGCTGCCACTACTTCTGGTCGCAGCCTGTTCCAAGGGTCCACCACTCTCTCCATGAAATAGTACTCCCTAACATTTGTTTTGAATTTACCTCCCACCAGCCGCATGTTGTGTCCTCCAGTACGTGCAGCCCTATTTTCCCGGAAGAGGTTCCTGGTTTGTACTGTGTTGATCCCTTTAACAAATTTAAATGTCTCAATCATGTCTTCTTTGTTCCTCATCTACTTGAAGGAGAATAAATTTATCTCGCTGAGCCTAACTTCATGTGTTTCATGGTGCAGACCCTGCACCATTTTGTTAGCATGTCTCTGCATGGTTTCCAGACTGGCTATGTCCTTTTTTAGGTGAGATCTCCAGAACTGTATACTGTTCTCCAAGTGAGGTCTCACCAGGTACCTGTACAGCAGTAGGGTTACATCACTCTTCCTACTGGTAATACCCCTAGCAATAAATACGAGTATGCTGCTTGCTTTAGTGCTGCTTTTTTGCATTGCTTTCATACCTCTAATGCATTTGAGATCATAACACCAAGATCCCGTTCCAGCTTTGCTTCTTCTAGTAACTGCCCCTCCAGGGCATACTTCAAGCATGGGTTCCTTCTACCCAAGCGCATGACCTTACATTTTTGGGAGTTGAATCTCAACTGCCAGTTCCTGGACCATTCCTCTAGCATCCTGAGATCTGCCTCCATTTCTCCAATCCCTTTCTGTATGTCCACCCTGTTGCAGAGCTTTGTATCATCTGAAAAGAGGCAGACTTTCCCTTTCAGTTCTTCAGCGATGTCGCTGATGAATATGTAGAAAAGAATGGGACATAGTACTGAGCCCTGCGGCACACCAATTGACACCTTCTCCTCTTGGGACAAGGTGTCATTTACCATAACCCTCTGTGTCCTGCCTTGCAGCCAGCTTGTAATCCATTTAACTACTTTGTGACTGATGTCAGCTTGCTCCATTTTGTTGGCTAGCCTTCTGTGTGGGACTATATCAAAGGCTTTACTAAAGTCCAGATACACCATGTCCATTGCTGCCCCCAGTCTACTTCTGTTGTAACCCAGTCAAAGAAATTTGTTTGGCATGAGCATCCTGAAGTGAAGCCATGCTGCTTTGGATCAAGTTGCCCTCTTGCGTTCAGGTAGTTCATTACCATTTCCTTAACAATGTCTCCATTATTTTACCCATCGCTAAGGTCAGATTTACTGGGTGGTAGTTTCCTGCTTCCTCCCTGGTATCACTTTTGTGCAATGGCACAACTGTGGCCCTTTTCCAGTCCTGTGGTACTATCCCCTGTTCCAGTGAACTGTTAAACAGTCCAGCAAGTGGGGAGGTAAGTTCATCCCTGAGTTCTTTTAGAACTCGGGTGTATTCCATCAGGTCCCATTGCCTTGTCCACCCTTATTTTGGACTCCTCAAGGACCCTTTCTTTCATAAAGGGGGATATTTCAGCTCCACTGGTTTGGGGAAGTGTCCTGGCTGATGCTGGACCAATGTCTTCCTGTGTAAAGACCGAGCAGAAGAACTCGTTGAGAACATCTGCCTTGTCTTTGTCATTTTCTACCGGGTGTTCTTCCTTGTTTACCAGCCGTGTTATTCCTCCTTTGCACTTTCTTTTTTCTTGAATGCATTGATAAAATGTTTTGTCCCCCCTTTTCACTTCTTGAGCAAGTTTTTCTTTGGTCTGGGCCTTTGCCACCCTAATAGCTTTTCCATCTTCTTTGAGTTTCTCTCTATAGGCTTCTCTATCCTTTTCAGACTTGGTCTCCTTGTACTTCCGAAAAGCTTTTCTCTTTTTCCTAACTATAGTAGCTACCTCTTTGGAGAACCAGAGGGGGTTCCTTGCCCTTTTGGACTTGCTGATTTGTTTAGTGCATAGCGCTGTGACTGACGCTATAGCATCTTTCAGCTTTATCCATTTGTCCTTCACATTCCATGTGGTATCTGTTGCCAGCAGCGGCTTGATACTTTCCCTCATTTTAGGGAAATCTGCTTTCCTGAATTTGATCATCCTGATTCTGGAGTGGCAAGGGTCCTCAGTCTTGCTAATGGAGAACCAGATTGACCTGTGGTCACTGGTATCCAGATTGATCCCCACTTGTACGTCTGATACCCTAGCACTGTTTGTGAGTACTAGACCCAGGATAGCTGATTATCTGGTGGTAGAAACTACCATTTGATTCAGTCCTGCCCTCTTCAAAGCTTCATTTGACTGGGTGACCAGTGTAGTGAATCAGTGAAGAGCAATAGATGTGACCTACCTGGATTTCAGTAAGGCCTTCGACACCATTCCACATAGAAGGCTGGTGAACAAGCTGGCCTGTCTGGGAGTGGGTTGTAAAGTTATAAACTGGGTAAGAAGTTGGTTAAGCTAGAGGAAGGCAGTAAATGGTGTCCACTCTGGAGAAGTCAAGGTGACCAGCGGGGTGCCTCAGGGCTCAGCGCCAGGCCTGGTCTTCTTCAGTGTCTTTATTAGCAATGTTGCAGAAAGGCTAGAAGGGAAAGTATGCATGTTTATGGATGACACAAAAATCTGCAACAGAATAGATACACCTGGGATGGGGGTGGTGGAAAAAAATGAGGGATGATTTGAAAAAGTTGGAAGAAAGGTCAAGGGTTTTGCAGCTGGGTTTCAGTGCAAAAAAACCTGCAAAATCATGCACTTCATGCACAGAAACCTGAGGGCCAGGTATCAATTGTGAGGAGAAGTACTGGCAACCACTAAACAGGAAAGGGACCTGTGCATAATCATTTCTGATGACCTGAAGGTAGCCAAACAGTGTGATAAGGCAGTGGGGAAGACTAGCAGGATGCTTGGGTGCATTGGAGGGTATCACCAGTAGGAAGAAGGAGGCAATATTACCCCTGTACAGATCACTGGTAAGACCCCACCTTGAGTACTGTGTCCGGTTCTGGAGGCTCCACCTCCAGAAGGACATTGATAAGGTGGAGGTGGTACAAAAGAGGGCCACCAAAATGGTGCATGGTCTGCATCAAAAGCCCTATAAGTAGAAACTCAAGGAGCTTAATATGTATTCTCTGGAGGAGAGGAGGGAAAGGTGGGATATGATAGAAACATTCAAATACCTAACAGGTATTAGTAAGGTACAGGAAGGTAGCATTTTCTTTTTTTTTTATATTCTTTATTTAGTACTCAGATATTTTGTGCAATACATTAGGCTATGTTCATAAAAAGCTTGTACCACTGCCATGGAAATATTCAAAGTGTTATATAAAGTTATGTGAAAAAAATAAATAAAATGGTGTTTTAATCCTTGCCACATGTAGAGATACATATAAAAAGATTGTGGTCCACAGCTGTCAGGAAATTATTATTTTTTTTGTTGTCCAGCACCATTTTCATGCTGTATTATTAGTGCTAAACTGTGACATGGAAAACCTGTAGGTTTCAGATGTGTGTTTTCCAACAATTCTGCCATGAATTTGTTGGAAAAAAGTCTGCTTTGAATAATCCATATGTTGTCCTGTATTTTCTAACCCTCCCTATGCTTTTATCCCCATTAGCTTTATTGTTTACGTGCCTCCAAAATGTGTTCTAAATGTACTAGCTGGTGTCCTCAGCTAGTACATTCAGAACACAGACCAATAATCATATTTTATATTATCTGCTTCTTTTTTTTTCAGTTCCTGTGTGTCGCTGTGGCTTTCCTCGTTATAATGGCAGGTACTTAAACTTGTCTGGTGTTAAACTTTGCTAGTGGGGTTGTCTCTTTAATCCCATCAGCCAATCGTGTCCATGAATTTGCCTAGTGCATTCAGAACAGCCCCCTGCCCCTTCCCCATCAGTTGCCTGAGCTCCCTGGGATTCTCATGTGCTCCGTTTTGATTGTAGTTTGTGAGGAGCATAAATGGTGGTGCTTTTAACCACCTGGACCCTTTCTTTCGCTATATCTGTGGAAAGAAAGTCATCATGTCCGTCTTCTTGCAGCTCCAGTGCGCTAGAAACAAGTAACCTGCCAAATCCCCGGAAGTGCGTTTGGAACACCAAAGATAAGTGTTCCAGCTTGTCTGCCAGCATTAGGGATGGGGCAAATGGCACACTGCATCAGTAAAAGTGATGCCCGATTTCTTTATGTGCACATTGCTGCACAAGTTTCGGTGACTGGGAGGTGATTTTGTACTTTGCGGATACCACTTCATGCCATGTCTTGCTGCATTCAGATCTGAGCAAGTGTGTCACCTGCAGTACATTTACAACAGGCCTAACTTCATGAAATGGCATCCATCAAATGCTACTAACAGCCCCAGTGGCTGGTTTGCCCAAATGTAGTCCCGACTTGTTTTTGTGCCTCTGAATTGGAGCTCAGACTTGTTTGCTGCCTAAAAGGATCCCCAACTTGCATTTGGAGCCAGTTAGCTCAGGTAAGCCTGGCTTTTTGCTGGTGTAGGAAGTGGGAGGTTAGGTAAATTAGGGGACAAGGGAGTGTTTGTGTAAAATGGCTCCTTTTGCTGTTTAAAGTATTGCTGGTTTCACTGCTGGTGTTGGCCTTGAAGTGTGACTGGGTGCTTTTCTGGGGTCATTTGTTGGGCCATTCTGTACTGACTGCAAAATTATACTTTTTGGCTGGGAGGAAAGGCACTCAAGCTACTGAGTACAATGTGTGCTGCTGTATGTTTAAATGAATTTAAAGCACACAGCAGCATACATTGTACTTAGCAGCTTCATTTATCCCGTGATATTTCTATTTTGTGTGATGGATTGCTTCCTATCCATATGTGTTGGTAGTCTACAATGTTGTTTAAATGGCTGAATGCTGGGCAGGCCTTTGTTTGCTGCTCAACCTCCAGCCATGTTGAGACCATGTGGTCTGTGGTGGTGGTGCTGGTGGTGGGGGGGAGTAGGTGTTGGAAATGTGTTTTTTTAAATCTGTTTCTGTGAACTTTATGCTTACTGACGTCCATCCAAATTTTGAGAACTACCCACTGCATAGTCTCCACATGATCAGGCCTTTGTTTGCTGCTTCACTATCAGCCATGTTGAAATCATGTGGTGTGTGGTTATTGGGGGGGGTGACTATTGATTGGCCTGCCAGCTATCGAGTGCAATTTGTTTGCTTAACATGCGATTTTCTGTGTGCATTTCTGGGGTTTTGTATGCTGACATCTGCACATTTTTTAAAACCACACACTGCATGGTCTTCAAATGGCTGGATGCTGGGCAGGCCTTTGTTTCCTGCTTCACCTTTGACCATGTTGAGACCATGCGGTGTATGGTTGGGAGTGGGACTATTGATCAGCCTGCCTGCTACCGAGAGCTTTGTTTGTTTTATATGTGATTTTCTGTGTGCATTTCTGGGGTTTTGTATGCTGATGTCTGCACATTTTTTAAAACCACCCACCGCATGGTCTTCAAACAGTGGGATGTTGGGCAGGCCTTTGTTTCCTGCTTCACCTTCAACCATGTTGAGACCATGCAGTGTGTGGTTGTAGGGGGGGGAGTTCAGAGTATTGCTCGGGCATGAATGTTTTTGTAGCACTCCACCTTGTCAATGGGCAATCATTAAAACTGGGTATAGTGCATCCTTGCCAAGGGAATGGCCTTAAAAATGTTTTTCTTGATGTCAGTTTGCTTGCTGTGTCCACTTTCTGTGGTGCTGGGCCCTGACATCCTTCTGATGTTGTGCAACCACACACCGCAAGGTCTTCATCTGGCTGGATGCTGAGCAGCAGGCCTTTCTTTGCTGCTCCACCTCCAGCCATGTTGAGACCCTGCGGTCTGAGGTTATTTGGAGGGGTGGAGGGGAGTTCAGAGCATTGCTTGAGCATGAATGTTTTTGTAGCTCTCCACCTTGTCAAAGGGCAATCATTACAACTGGGTATAGTGCACCCCTCCCAGGGAAATGGCCATACAAATGTTTTTCTTAAAGTTGGTTTGCTTGCTGTGTCCATTTCTGTGGTGCTGGGCCCTGACGTCCATCCGATGTTGTGCAACCACCCACCGCATGGTCTCCACCTGGCTGGATGCTGAGCAGTAGGTCTTTCTTTGCTGCTCAACCTCCAGCCATGTTGAGACCCTGCTGTCTGTGTTGTGGACTGTTTCCTCTTTTTAATCCATGGTTTGCTGTTTAATATCTGGTTTCAGTTGCTGCTGTGCATTCGATTTGTGCTTCACATAATGCCGAGTTTTTAGTTCCTGTTGCAATGCACCACTCTGCTTCATCACATTCCTTGTCTCTCATCTTGTGCAAAATGACTGATGTGCCTTCTCCTTCCTTCCATTATTTCTTCTGAGGCAACTGATTTGTGCTCACCTTCCTTCCATCATTTCTTCTGAGGCAATTGACATGTGCTCTCCTTTCTTCCATTGTTTCATATGTTGTAAGGCTGTTGATATGTTCTCCTTTCTTCCATCATTGCATCTCCTCAGGTCACAATTGATATGATTACCTCCTTCATTCCATCATGTCATCTGTTCTGAGTAAACCAGTGTGTGTTCACTCTCCGTCTGTCCTTCTCTGCAGTGAAGAAATAGTGCCCTGTTGCACAGGCCATATCAGCTGTGAAAGAGGAAGCTATTGTGTGTGATTAATTCTGAATCTTTCTGCTCTTTAAGGTTCTTCTGAATAATGGTATCTCAACATAGCCGAAGACCATGTGTGTCTGCTGCATCCTTGATCAACGTTGGACTGAGAATGTTGTCCACTCCGCTGACAGGAAAAGAGAGAAGTAAACACTTCAGGGCTGGCATCAAGAATAACCATGAACATTATGAAAAGTATTTGAATACCTGCAAAGCTTGATCAAAAGTTTACCATGAGAACCTGGATGAGAAGAAGCACCATGAATACTGGGAGAAGTCTAGGCTGCAAGCACAGAAGCACAGAGAATATCAAAAGCAAAAGAAAGTGGAGCAAACCACTAATGTGGAGTGTGTAGTTACTTACAAACCGACCACAAGAAGAGAGACAAGAGGAGAAGAACAAAAAAAGCAACAGAAAAAAGAGAAATGGAGGGAACAAAAAAAGAAAGCAATGTGCAGCTATGTCAGCACAGAAGAGAGGAGAATCAATGAAAAAAGATGACAAACCTACAAGGAGTCTAAAGAAGTACACAACGGCACCACAGTTGCAGTGCAAGCAAATGTACCTAATACCCCTGATGCAGCTGCAGTGGAGGATCCCAATCTGATAGTGCCATCCAGAAGGCATTTCAAAGGTCATGATCAGCACTGCCACAGTCACCCACCCATTTTGCATGTACAGTGGATAAGCTGATAACAACATGTTCACCTGCAAAGAAGGCAGCACTGGGAAAAAGGAAAAAAAAACATGGCCTGTTGTGAAAATTTGGGGAAGGAACTGTTGGAGGCCACAAAGGAGAAAGTCAGTAGTGGACAAAAACAGAAAGGTGAATGGGTTCGAGCACTTCTGTTTTTGGAAAAAATATAAGATGCTTTGTGATGCCAACAGAAACCCTGGAATCAGCTGGACAACCCTAATGAATGCAATGTGCAGGGAACAGAAGCATGTGAAAAATACACACAAATCATCGTTGCCTTTGGAAATGGCCAATAAAGTTAGAAGTTTTTTTGAAGATTCTGCCACCCCTCTACCTTACAAGAAGGGGTTTCTGAAAATAAGTCAGTGTGTGAAATCCTTCCTTTCCAAACTGCTCAATACACTGCACCAAGAATTTCTAAAGGAAAACCCAGAGTGCCATATTGGTGCAACGAAATTCAACAGTCTATGACCCACACATATTAAACTTGCCAAACAACAGAAACTTGACCAGTGCCTATGCGACTACTGCCAAAATGTCACCTTAAAACTACGTACTTTAAACCGCATGGCCGATAATCATAAAACGAATGAGTGCAAAGTCCTGAACATATACAAAGCTGTGGAACTGACAATATGTCCAAAGGAAGAAGGTAACAGGTTCTTTAGAAGAGACTATGACAGCAGTTCTGTTAATGCATTAGATAAGCACACAGAGGAACTGTTAAATAAATATGGGTCAGAAATGGTAAGGTGGTATCAGTGGGAAAGCATGCCTTTGACCTAAAAGACAGATGGAATAGAAACAAAAAACATCCCAAAAAGTGCTGAAGAGCAAGATGACAACAATTCATCAACATGCTTAGGGAGGATCTTCAGTTTTTGGGGTGCCACCTGCATGTGGCTGCATGGCAACATTATCAGTTCAAAATGCTTAATAAGAAACCACCTCAGGGATGGGTTAACATGGCACTGGACTTTGCTGAGAACTATGCCTGCAAATACCAGGACAAGATCCAGTCCTGCCACTGGCATCATAAACAGGCTACAGTGCACCCCATTGTTACATACTACAAATGTGCTCATTGTGAAGGTACCATCGCAGAATCCCTGGTTTTCATTTCACAGGACATCACACATGATCATCATGCAGTTCGGCACTTCATTAACATGGCCAACACACATCTCACAAAGACCCTGCACCTAATCATAGAAAAGGAGGTACATTTTACAGATGGCTGTGGAAGCCAATATAAATCAAAGTGGGCATTCAATGTAATTTCAATAGATACCCAATAATTTTCAATTGAAAGGGTGTACTTTGGATCAAGGAATGGGAAAGGCCCTTCAGATGGACAGAGTGCTGTTGTTAAATCAATGGCAGCATTGGCTGTTGTGTCATGTCATGCAGTCATTTCCACAGCAGAAGAACTGTTTATGTACTGTCTGGATAATCTACACTCTAGCACCTCCAACTGAGGGGGGCAGACACTACCAAAGAGCTTTCTTCTGGGTGCCCAGCAACAGAATAAGAAGGCCAAAAGGAAAAGATAAACCTGTCCCTGGAATGTGACAGATCCAAAGTGTGAAGACTGTGGTGCCAGGTGTCGTGGCCAGCAGAAATTTAAGTTGTTTTGCATCCACTGCCAAACTGATGATGATCCATGTCTGAATAACGAACATCTACAACCATGGACAGTAAGGAGGCTCACAATTTCAGATGTGCGAAATGGTACTGAAACACCTGCCCACAGAATGAACTTGAACCCTGTTCCTGGCACATCAATGACTGCACTTACAGTGTTGGACCCCTGCACTGCTTCTGGCACTCCATTGCTAGATCCTTCAACTGCTCCTGCAACTCCAGTGATGAACCGCAGCGATGCTTCTGGCTATCCAGTGATGGACTCCTGTGCCTGAACTCCAGTGATGGACCCCAGGGATGCTTCTGGCTATCCAGTGATGGACCCCGTGCCTCAACTCTAGTAATGGACCCCCATGCTGATTCTGGCACTCCCCTGAATTAACCTTCAACTGCTACAGCAACTCCATCAATAGATCCCAGTGATGCTTCCAGCACTCCAGTGATGGATCCCAACAATGTTTTCATCACTCCTCTTAGTCTTGCAAAAAGGACACCAACTTGATCAGGCAACACAGACTTTTTCATGGGCCATTAACTCTGAATGCAGAAAGTGAAACTGAACCACAAGTACAGCAAATAATACCAGCGAGATATGAAAAGCTAAAGCAGCACTGGAACTGAAATAGATTAGTGTGGGACATTATCAAATGTTGCTTTAAAAGCCAAGAGGTTAGAGTAATGAGCTGTGAATAAGTTTGGTACCTGCAAACCTGGATTTGATTTCCACAACCTCCAATTGCGTACTGTGCAACTCTTAGCAAGTCGCTTAACCAGCTCAAAGCTCCTGAGTCACCCTTGAAACAGGCACTTGTGCCTAATGGGCCTTACTCAGTTAACAAAGACTAAATAAATAACATTTAATACTGTGCCAGGGGATGTCCCTGCCATAGAATTGAACCATGTTTTATTGTAAACATTCTTGGTTGCAAGAAATAAATATCCCACAAAAGCAAGTGGGTTGTACTGGAATTGCAGTTGTTGTGTCCATCTGTTATCCGCACAATAACAAATATATTGTCATACAGTTTCTCAAACAGATGTCAATTTTTTAACTTTCAAGAACTTGCACTGCAGCATGGTGTGCACCATAACATTCAGAATGCATGCTTGGTGTCCACCATAACATTCAGAATGCAAGCTTGGTGCCCACCATAACATTCATAACTTTAAAGATAATCTTTTTTCAGGCATTTCAAAGTGCGTCATCTCACAACACAGTTCACTTTTCACTGCAGGATCACAGCATTTTAAAACACCTAAAGAAATGATATACTCTGTATTTAAAAACTGACCCTCATGTCACAGTTTAGTACAACATTTTCATGAACAGAGCCATTACTATGTCATCATAGTATAGTAATACAAGATTTCCAAGATAGGAGTCATAAGGATACATTTCTAAGTAAGTTATAGAAATAAAGAAAGTGACAATGTACACTTTATCATTTTTGTGATCATCAAGAACAAAGAAACGCACTATGACAATAATATATATGTGAGGTAGTCATCATTAACCAGAGGTGAGACCAGAGAGGAACCAAAATACAAATCCATCAACGGATCAACTATTTATTTTATCTCAGATTCTCTGGGACCCATCTCCCCCAGTATCTATTTCAGATAATTAAATAGGACCATCAGTAGAGTAATATCTTCCCATTCATGGTATAAAGGAGGAATCCCTTTCCATAATATATATCACCCATGGTCTCCATCGTATTTCAAACTGAGGCCCCTTTCTCATGCTGCCAGTGATCAATCATTCTAAATAGTACATGTCATTTATAATGGAATGCCATACAACAAGTGTCGGGGGTGTTGCCTGGTGCCAGAGGCGAGTGATGACTTTTTTAGCTGTTAAAATGTAAGTATATGTCATATCTCTAGAGGACAATTTAAGGCCTGCTTGAGGTATTGATAATAGCACCGACTCAGAAGTTAAAACTACCAGTTGACTTTCTAATATCTGAAGAGCATCACCAATTTGCATCCAATAAGAAGTTAGCACAAGACAGGACCAGTATATATATGTGTGTGTGGCTTTTGGTTTGCTACATCCTCTCCAGCAGAAGCCATATTGTAATGGAAGGAACTTAATCAATTTAGAAGGGACATTAAAAAATTGAGCACTACATTTTCAGGCAAATTTCTTCTAATAACCAGCTTGTGATACTTTCATGGTTGGGGAGGAATATTTGAGCCAATCTGAATAAGGGATATCTATCCCTAACTCATTGCTCCAGGCTATTAGAATTGGTTCAGAGTTTCCTCCTAGAAGTTCACCCAATGCTCTATAGGCTTGTCCTACCAAATGCTGGATTTGGCATCCTCTCAAAGAACCCATCTGCAGCTCAAGAAGCAGTGGTGTAGGGTGTGGGATTTGGTGTAGCCCCAGGGATTTGTCAAGAAGATAAGATCTAACTTGTAAGTACCTATAGTGGTCTCTACATTGTAAAGGGAATACTGCCTGTAACTAAGTATAGGTGACTACTCCCTGAGAATCCAAAAACTGGAAAATATAGGATAGTCTGAACTTATGCCATTTTAAAAAGGTATGATCCTGTTGTGTGGGTAGAAATTCCATGTCACACGCAAGCAGACACAAAAAGTAAAATATGATAGCGAGTTGAGAGGTTTGCCTTATTTTACCCCAAATATGGAGTATCTTTGAAATGCTAAAACAAAAATGGGTATAGGTTGGGAGGGCAGGGAAGGGTTTAAACAAAATAGTTCCTATATCAAACAGATCATTTAAGACAAACTCTATGGTTTTCCATGGAGCCGCACAATTGCTCGAACATACCCAGCACTTTAAATATCTTGAGGTCACTCTTGACAGCTGTTTATCCTATGACCAGCACATTAGCAATTTTTCCAGGACTGTCAACTACAAGATCGGTCTCCTCACAGGCACAAGCACTATCTTACTTCAGACACCCTTAGACTCACCATTAACAGCTCCATACTTTCTATAGTAGACTATGGCTTGGTAATCTATGGTGCTGCTTGCCACTGAGCTCTCCGCTGGATATCAGTTGCCCTGAACAAGGCTTGCAGACTGCTCACAGGGGCCGCACATCTCACCCACACTTGTGACCTTTATGCCCAAATGGGCTGGCTTCAACTCAGTGGGAGGATATGCTATCAAACCTGTCTGCTCGCAAAAAAGGCTCTTCTTGGTATCCTTCCCACGGCACAGCAAACCTACCCCAACTGCACAGCAGCTCACAACGCACAAGAAGCTCTAGTACCTACTTCTTCCATGTTCCTCATCCTTGAATGACACAGGGCCAATGCTCCTTGACCTACAGAGCACCCCTCTGGTTTAATGACCTCAGCCAGGACATTTTCAACATACCTACTCTGGGCCCTTTTAAAAGATTGTTTTGTCTACAACTTTCCACATCCAGCACTTGTGACTATAACACCTAGTCCTCCTTGCCAACAGTCTCTGCCCTGCCACATAGCTTCTCCCTGCACTGTCAAGGCCCCTAGCTATCTTCAACCCACCCCCTTACTCCCTCCCACCCCCTCACTATGACAATGTCAAAGACTGCTGCCCCTTTACTGCATCTCACTCACACCCCCTTCCTGTCCCACTTTCTTCCATAGCCCCCTCTCTAATTCTTATCTGCCTTTTCTCCTATTTGTTTGCCAACTATGCTCAAGTTTGCATGCATTGATTGCTTACAGTGTACTCAAACCTATAGCATTGTAACTATCATTGCCACTTTTTTACTGTCTTGTTTGTATAACCTTTGTAATTATTGTCTACCCTTCCACTGACATGGAACCTTTGTAAATGAGCTTCCAGCTAAAAGGTGTTTAATGCTAGATTTCAATAAATAAATAAATAAATAGGATTAGTCCCTAACAAAATGGTCCTCAGTACTGATGCCTGGAAATATTGAGTAAGGTTGGGAGGATTTAAGCCACCTTTGTCACAAGGGAGTTGAAGCACTGACCAGTGTAGTCGAGGTCTTTGACCTGCCCAAACAAATCTAGAGAACATCTTTTTCCAAATGGTGAAGTAAAAATAGGAAGGTATCACCGGGAGCATTTGAAAAAATATGTAATAATCCCAGAAGAATATTCATACATAATGTTTCAATATGAGCAAAAATGGTAAATGGAGGGAGGACCAACATTTTTTATCTTGTTCCAAAGTTTTTGTCAAGGGTTCATAATTTACTAGTTCTAATAATGATGAATCGTTAGGTAATCTTACCCTCAAATATTTAATTGTTATACAACTCCATCGTAATGGGATGTGGTATTTTAAGTTCACCGATGGCTTAAAATTTAAAGTTAGAATTTCAATCTTCATATCATTAATTACATAGCTTGATAATGCTCCAAACTCCTTCAGAAGGCACCAAACTCCCAGAAGTTAATTCTCCAGCTCTAATAGAGTTAACAATATGTCATCAGCATACAGACAGGCTTTATAAGTATGTCCTCCCAAGGGAATGCCCTCATATCCCCTGACTTTCTAATAGCTATAGCTAATTGTTCCAAGTATATTGTGAATAATAGAGGGGAGAGAGGGCACCCCGTCTCGATCCTCTATTTAGTTTGATTGAATTTGATAGTTGGCCACTAATTTGTAAATAAGCAAATGGAGTATTATTGGCATTTTGTACCTAAGAGACCATTTTAGAAAGAAACCCAAATGTTTCCTTAGTTTGCCATAGAAAGTGCCAAGATACCCTATCAAACACCTTGTCAGCATCCAGGTTGACAAGAGTTGAAGGGATCAACAGTTGTAATGTATGGTCCATAAGGTGAACCACCCTAGAAATATTGCCAAAGATCTGTCTGCTATGAATAAACCCAGACTGATCTGGGTGGATAATAGAAGGAAGAATGCCCTCTATCCTATGAGTCCATACAGACATATAAATTTTATAATCTGTGTTTAACACAGATATTGGTCTATAGGAAGCTAGCAATGTTGAATTTCATCCCAGTTTTGGGATTACAGATATTATAGCACCAGACCATGAGGGAGGCGGAGCTTCGCCCTCCTGGATACGTGAACATACTTTAAGCAGGTACAGAGTAACCGTCAAGCAAAAGGTCTTATACCATTCAATGAGCTTTCTGTTAGGGCCAGGACATTTCATGGTTTTCATTCTGGAGATAGCTCTTAGCACCTCCTCCATTGAGATAGGTGACTGAAGAAAATTTTGATGTGTAGGAGAGAGCTTTGGGATAGGGGATATTTAACAGGAAGGCTTTCATTTGATCTGGAGAAGGGGGCAAGGGATCATCGTAGAATTGCTGGTAATATGCACAAAAAAGATGCATTATGTCTCGAGTGGTAGATTAAGGCTTTCTTATATGGGGACACTTTACCAAATGTATATGGGCTGATGTTCTAAAACCCCCTAAGCTTTCTAGCTAAGTTCCTGGCTCCCTTGGGACCCCCCCCCCCTCATAGTTCTGATTTTTAAGGTACACTAGGGCCATCTGAACTTTTTGATCTAAGAGTTTTTGAAGCTCTGCCTTAAGCTGACATATGTGAAGGCTATCTCCTCTTGAAGGGGCATCTCTTTTTTGTAATAGCCCAAGTTCTTCTGACAGAACCTTGTATCTAACCTCCCATTGTTTTTTCAATAGGCTGTGTGGGCTACAATTTCTCCCCACAACACAGCATTTAGGGTGTCCCAGAGAATACTGGGAGATATGTCAGGGGATTTATTTTCCATGATAATTTGTGTTATTCTGTCAGTAATTTGGGACCTAAAGGCTTCGTTTTTTAAACGTGATAGGTTAAGGAGCCAAGATGTTCATCTGGACAATCTATTAATATTCAATTTAAGTATTGGGGGGAATGATCTGATAATATAGTCAGTCCAATGGACAGGTCCCACAATGCCTCTGTATGTTCGGCTGATACAAAGAAATAATCGATGTGGGAGGATGCATGGAACTATGGAGAATAATATGTACATGCTCATGTGGATGGGAAAAAATATCTCCAAACATCCACGTAACCTAACTGATTAAGCTGTTGTTTTAGATACTTCTGGGAGGCCAAATTACGATGCCCTGGCATGTGAGAGGTGTCTAAGATGTGAGACAAGGTAATGTTAAAGTCTTGCCTTATCACCAACATACCTTATTGTAGACCAGCAATTTGTTGAAGAATACCCAGAATTTTGAAGAGGGTGCTTTAGGGGGGAAAACATGCATTTACCAGAGTAATGGCTTGGCCAGAGAGTTTCCCCACTAAAGTTGCAAAACAGCCGTATGGGTCAGCATATTCAGTTTCCAACAGAAATGTAGTTGCTGCTGGAATAAGAACTGCCACCCCTCAACATTTAACCCCCCCCCCCACATATGAGAAGGAAAATACCATATAGCGGCCACCTGCTGACAATTTAAGGTGTTCCTTCCATGATAAATGAGTTTCCTGAAGGAGCACTATGTCAACTGCCTGTTTCTTGAGATACTGATATACCCTCACCCTTTTAATTGGATTGTTGAGTCCATTGATATTTAAGGATAGAATCTTAACAGGAGAACTGGCCATATTTAAATCATAAGAGACAGTAAAAGGTAAAGCAGTTGGAATCATGGTAGAGGGGGTCCAGTCTAGGAAACAAGATCTTTGGAGCTCCACTGTAGACAATTTCACCATAGTCAAAGACAGGAGGAATCAATTTCTGAAGCATCTTACAATATGTCTGGCAGAAGGGGAGACATACTTTATTTCTGTTAAGGGCACCAAGCTTATCCGCTATGGCTCCTCACCTACTTTTTCTGGTTTGTGGCTTAAGGTTGCTTTTTGTTTTAGCAAAGCACAGTGAAGAAACAACCCACTCGCAGGTGTACATATTCAGTATTTGTATTGTTTACATACTGTATGTGCCACCAAAAACTAGATAATCAAACCTAACCAACAATTTGGGGTCACACTGACCACTTTGTCACAGTGATACAGTACTTATTGTAAAATGCTTAATATTCAAAAATTAAAACTAGGAAAAATATGTACACATAAATATCCTAACGTAGTATTCGTCTTTTATCACTGACACCACTAATATTCATGTGCTCCATTTTAGGGCTCTTTTATACTTATTTCACAACAAAGGGCTCATTTATACATATTTTGCAATGGTGTTTACTACTTAATTCATTCTACATCCATCTGTATGCTTCATATTATTTTTTAGAACCATACACAAAATGTGATCCTTGTATTTCATAGTGATGCACTGCACAATATATATACTATAAGGTGCTTTTACACAGATAATTACTAACTTTTCAGCATGGTACCAAACCTGTTGGGTAAAGGGAACCCAAGTTCAGAGTACCACCTCAACAGAGTCCAACTCAGTGCCACATGGGAAAATTGGGACCTAGATGTCATCATAGACAGCACCCTTAAACAGACAAGCCAATGCAACAAACCTTATGGCAAGACCAACAAAATGCTGGGGTGCATAGGGAAGGGATTCAATAGTAGGGGGAAGGAAGTAATTCTGTCACTCTACAGGTCCATAGTAAGGCCCCATCTGGAGTACTGAGTCCAGTTTTGGAGTCCACATCTGAAAACAGATGTAAACAGGTAGGAGGCCATTCAAAAAGAGTGACCAGAATGATCCAGAGCCTTCAAGGGCATTCGTACTTGGAGCATCTGGAAGCATTAAATATATTCTCACTTGAGAGAAGGAGGGAGAAGGGAGATATGATTGAAACATACAAGTCCCTCAGAGGAATAAATAAGGTGCCATCCTTAGACCTGTTCAACAGACTCTCTGACTGTAATACTAGTAGGTACAAGTGAACATTGGGGGCGGGCTTCAAGAGCAAGCTTAGGAAACACAATTTTACAGAAAGAATCATGGTGCCATGACACAAACTGCCTGCTGAGGTAGTGGAAGCAAAGTCTGTGACATCATTCAAGCTGGGGTGGTACAAAGCCAAAGTGCAATCAAAAGCAACAGGAGCAGACGGAGGCATTTGGCAGAAGGGGGTTAGGTCCTGGTATCTGAGAAGGTCCAAGGAACACATTGACAAAGTAGATGGCCCCTTGGTCTCTCTGGAGGATGGATACAACATGCTCTTACTGCTGAGGAGTAGCAGTCAGAAGCAGGGCTACTAGGCATTATTTTTAGGAAATAAAAGGTAAGCCACCGTTGCCTTACATGTAACCTTTCCCGCACATCTTAAATTGAAATCCTTTGAGATGTGGTCTGCTCCTATTGTGTCTCTGCTTCCCCATAGGAGGATAGCCACCGCTGGTGGGGTAGCCAGACAGCTGAAGTAGAGGAGCCCCACAGAAAGGTTTGCAGTGAGGAGCTCTGAGTCACACCGGAACACCACTAACTGAATTGAATTGAACTGAGTGGATAAGTTTGCCTATCTGGTCAACTGGAAGTGTATGGAGTGTTTTGATATACTGGGATACTAGGGATACCTGAAAATAAGATAAATGATCCAAAATAACATATAATTATACAAAGGAGATGCTCTAAAAAAAAATTTTGGCTGGAGGTTGTAAGCCATAAGCAGCAAAGATATAAACTTAAAGCCACTAGCTGAGAGCATCTGGAAACCATACAAGTTATTTTATGTGGGTACTAGTTTATTGGTTTGATAAACTTTATGTATTCATGTGCTTTTGTGCTTTAAACATTTATAAGAAGCATGTTAGAAGACATAATAGAGGACTCCCATATGTACATGAATCTCTCATATGAGTAATTTGTCATGCATGGTGTAAAAGTGAGATACATATATAAATAAATTAAATAAATAAATATATACATGTACAGTTACAGAGTCAGAGAGAGAGAACATTTTTTTTAAAGTATTAAAACATATTTGGATTTAAATGTTGCATGACTATTGGTCACATCAGGTGTTTGCATATTAAAAGAGCATGCGCTGAACTTAACTTTTTCAGAAGCCTAGTCACCATGGATGGTTCCGCAGGCTCTACATACTGCAGTCAGATAGCGTGCTTTTCCCTTCTCACACTGAAAGATTTTTAACTAAAAGCTTTGGTAGGCTGCGCTGGATATATATTTTAGCCAAGTGAACAGAGGGAGTATTTTTATTTTGTGGCACTTTGATACATAGTGTCAATTTAATACCCTCTGATCTCTGAGGAATATTTCCTCTGCTCCTTTTCTGTCCTGATGCTGCTTCAGTGGGAAAGTGTTCATAAAAGGGGGTGCCTGGAAGATATATATCCAAGGATAGTCCTGGCTAAAGCAGATGAACAAGTAAGTTTTATATGTGTATTTTTCTTATGGAGGGGAAAGATTAAGTACTGTATATGCAAAGCTGTTAAGAACCTGTTTAAAATCTAAATGTACAGTGAAGCCCACTAGGATAAAGTGCAGCATTGCAGAATGCTTCAGTAGAGTTACTGCAGTAAACAATGCAGTTTTAATCGGAGTTAATCCCTTTTGTCAACCTGTGACACTGCACTTCATCCTGGCGGTCTTCACTGTAGTTTCAAGTTGCTGGAATTTCATCTGGAGCCCAAGACATTTATCTAAGCCCTCTTTAGGTTTAATTTTGATTTTATCTCTGTAGTCTTAATATTTATATTGTTTTCAAATATTATAGGATTAAGTTTAAAAGTCAACTGATTAGGTTGATAGTTTATAATTTTGTTATTTTAGTATCTGAGCCTTCTTTCACTCCCATTAGTGTATTTCTGCAACATATTGAGATCTATCCCTGTTCAAGCAAGGAGAGGGGAGAGCTGGGAGAATCAAGGAACTGTGTTTCTGGGACCATTGGAGAGCCAAGAAGTGTGTCTAGATGGGGTAGGGAGGGAAGGAGACAGAAAGAGAGAGAGAGAGAGGACTGAGAAGTGGAAAAGGAAGAGGTGCATACTAGGACTTGCACAGCTTTGTACAGATTTGCTGATTAGTACACTTGTTAATAAAAGACTGTAAAACAAGAACCTGGACTACTCAAGATCGTAAGAAGTTCCCATCCTTGGTAAATACTATCTGGAAGATCTAGAAGAACAATTTGGTAGATAAGTATCAAATTAATGAACTGAAATATAGACCTTTGGCTGATGGTTATTTGCTGATATTCTGTTTTTAATTGATCTCCCTTAGATATATTCTTAACAGTACAGTATATGTATAAATATATAACCTTTTTTTAGGCTGTATTTGAATCAGATTGAATGGTTCCATGTCATAATAGCAATCACAAAACAGTGATCACTATTATGGTGAGTGTATATCGCTGAAAAGCAAATTGGCGATATACACTTTAAGGCAACTCGACTTCTGGATATAAAAAAAGTGTTTTTATAAGGGAGCTTTGCCCCCCCCTCCCGAATTAGGATTCTCAACTGCAGGGGGGGGTTCATGTCAGGCAGGGGCCGAAATCTGGATCTCAGAAATAATTAAGTGTAGCAGAATATACGCCACTCCCACTCCTGAACCCAGTACCTGCTCTGCCAGAGCTAGCCTCCCACACCACCATGCCACATGACTAGATTGGCAGCAGCAGATACTCCAGTCCCTGAAAACCCTTTCCCTGTCCCTCCCCTCTGCTTCCCTTCCCTTCACTACTCCCCTTTCTGTTCGCCCTTCCCCATAGTCGCTGTCCCATACCCTCGCTATTCTACAGGGTAGCACAGAATAATAGTGCCCAAAATGAGTCACTATTCTTGTAGTCATTCATTTTGGGTCACTATTATTACATGATACTTGTTGAATCAGATTGAAATCTGACGTTTAGATTAAAAGGTTTGTGAGTAAAAGTAAATACAAGGGGAGAATGTCGAATAATAAACAGGAAGAAGTAAGAACATACAGCCAAAAAACAAATAAAAAACAAGGTAATGCAGATATGAAGGGGGTAGAATGACGTGATACTCCAAAAATCACACAGTTTCTGTACCCAGTGGATAATCATATTGAATTAAGGGGAAATAAAAAGATAATAAAAAATGTCAGCCCTAAATTGACCTCATCCCCTGCAGAAAAGAACAGTAGATGTTTGGTACAATTATCCCCACACCATTGTTACAGGGAATTAGAAATCTAGAAGAGTCAAGTTCCAAAAACAGAATTAACAGCTGGAGAAGAATACAACTGGCAATTCAAATGACATTACTGTGCCAGAATTACTATGGTCAGAATTGGATGCAACAAATCATTTAAGGGAGCATGCTCTGGCTAATTATGGATTGGAAATTGAGCTAATCAGGCCGCACCTTCATAAGAACATTGACAGGTGACAGGGTGGAGGTGGTCCAGAGAAGGGCAACAAAGTGGTACATGGCCTGCATCAGAAAACATATGAGGAGAGATTAAAGGATCTCAATATGTACTCACTGGAGAAAAGGAGGGAGAGGGAGACATGACAGAAACATTCAAGTAGCTTAAGGACATAAAAAAGGTACAGGTAGGAGACATTTTCCAATATAGGGGGAGTGCAAGAACATGGGGCATGATATGAAATTGGTAGGTGGCAGATTAAGAGGAAATCTAAGGAAGTTCTTCTTCTCAGAGAGGGTGGTGGACACATGGAATAGTCTGCCACAGAAGGTGGTGGGAGTAAGCACAGTGGAGGGATTTAAACATACCTGGGATATGCATAAGGGAACCCTAGAGGTGGGATGGAGTGGAGAAAAGTCACTAGCATGATAGGGTCAGAGGACACAAACAAGTGTAGGGCTTATTGGCATACTGGATAGGACTAGTGGTCCTTATCTGTCGACAATTTCTATGGTTCTGTGAAAAATGCTAATTGTAAAAATTGTGAAATCAGTGGAAAAAAAAGAGTAGGAGGTTAATATTGTTAATGTGGTTAATGGTGAGAACCATGAATGTGTATAAAACAAGGATGTTACACCAAAGCTAGAAGCTGTAGGAAATAACAAGAAATGTGATTTGAAGATCCAAAATAGGAAAAAAACTAGTAAAGATGGGTCCTAATTGGAGGAGTTTGACTCTTTCTTACACCTTATGTCAATAAATGCAGTCTGGAACCACTCTCCGAAATAATTGGGGAACAAGAACAAGGGGACACAATTTGAAGATAGAGGGGTGACTGCTCAGGGGCAATATGAGGAAGTATTTTTTCACAGAAAGGGTGGTGGATGCATGGAACAGCCTTCCTGAGGAGGTTGTGAGGTCTTAAACTGTGGGAGAATTCAAGAATGCATGGGACAGACATAAGGCAATTTTTGTGGGGGGTAGGAAGAAATAGGCTATTGGTTAAATAGGATCTACAGCTTATCCTCTAGGTAGGGAAATGGGCAGACTAGGTGGGCCAAGCAGTCCTTATCTACTGTCAAAGTCTATGTTTCTATGTGGTCTAATGAGCAATGGAATGAGGATGATTTAGTGGTACAGCCTGACATAAACCCTGACCCTAACCCACCTATAAGGAATAATGAAGTGGTGAATGAACATAAAAATATATCAGACAAAATTAATGAGTTAAAAAAAGAAATGCAATTAGAAAATTCACAGTTTCTGGAATTGGTTGCACTTTTTTGTGCCTTTATTGATTTCTATGTAATGAAATCTGATACATGTAAGGAAGATACTGCAGAAGTAGATGGCAGTAGTGTTTTGGAGCAGGCATCTGATTTGAGCTAGACTAGTATGAAGTAAAAAAAAAAAAAGAAGGAAAGACAAAGGCAGGAAGAAAAATCAATAAAGACTGTCACTGAAGAAATTGACCCTCCATAATTTTGTTTCTTTGAGGATATTCTCTAGGAAGCATGCCAGTTTGAGGAATTTTGGAGTTAATTGGTTAATTAGTGGCCAGCTAGGCCTTTTGTTTGTGTTTGTTGCCAGTTTGCTTTGAGTAACATAATGACAGAAGATTGATTGATTTATTTAGTTCTTGTTAACCGGGTAAGTGCACTAGACAAATTCTTCCTATTTTCATGCACAACCCAGGGGAGGGGAATACAGATGAATGCCAACCAACCTTGAACCAGATAAAGCTATTGGTGCTATTTTTTTTAGTGACTTGGGGGAAATTTGGCCAGGACACTGGGGAAATTCCTCTACTCGCTGGCAGGGGGAGTTGCTGTCTGTGGATTGATGGCCATTTTGCCCTGAAATGTAGATGGAGGAGGACGTCAGGGAGGTAGGGGAGCAGGTCTCCTCCCCAATCTCGGCTTTGCAAGGGACCCAAGCTGATTCTATGATTTTGTATTCGCCTGAGCTGTCTGCTTTGGAAGGCTCGTCCTGCATGCTGCAGGGCACTGCTGTTTCGGATGGTTAGAAATGGAAGATCGCTTTGACTCCTAAGGAAGAGTTGGGCAGATTGGAATCTGCCTGTTCTGCTGTTTTGAATGTGGCGCCTACGTTTGCTGACTGTGAAGGTGCTGCTTCTGTTACTGGAGAAGTTACCGGATGCGCGACTACTGTCACCATTATCGGCTTGCCAATGTCTGCTGGGGATGTTGAGCAGCACTCGGAGAAGCCACTCTCTGAAGCTCCACAGAAAGGTAGGCCTCTGCCGAGTAAACTTGGGAAGCAGTTGGGTATGGTTCACAAACTGAGTATGGCACCTAGGAACTGTAGAGGACTTGCTACAGTGAGAAATTGACACTACGCCTGCATTGTGGGCCACGGGCTGGATTCCTACTACGAGCGGCTGGTCTCCTGACCCCGCGGATGCGACAGTGCATGGATATGCTGCTTTGGTGATTACTGATATGGGGAAGGTTCTTCAGGACTCTGCCCTTGTAGCTGAGGAACCGGTGGTTGTACAGCAGATTTCAACTGCTGAGGGACTTGGGGTTACAATGGGGACTTCTTTGCATCCAGCTGCTTTAGTACAGAATCCTGCTTCTGGGACTGCCCCTACTCACAGTGTTGCTCCAAGACAAGAGCAGTCTGCTGCTTCTCAGGTGGGGGGATGCGGGCTGTGGGTTTGGGAGTTGCTGCTTTGCAAAGTCCTGTTCAGGAAAAGGTTTATAAGCCTGTGTTACGGATGGGTGACTTATTTAAACCTGCTCTCAAGGAACCTGCTCCTCGACGGAATGTAGTTAAGCTGCTTTATACAGGGGGATTATCAGACCCTCCTGATAGGGTATATATATTGGGAGGCGTCTGTTGAAGGATTCTTTAAAATGTTATGCATCTGAAGTATTTGCTTTGATTCACACTGATGAACATAATTATGACATTAGCTTTAAAACTGTGGAAGCTTTTGATCGGTTCTGGGTTAAATACAACTCACTGAAGAATACTCCGCTTTGGACTCTTTTTTTGGCTATCCAGCTCACTTAACCGGCTGTACGCACTATTACAGTTTTATTTAGGAATGAGGGTGTGGAGCTGGCTGATATCTTGTTTTGGTTGAAGAAACACTGTGAAGTGTTGGAGCACCAGGTTCCTGTTATAGACTCCGAACAATTCTGGACTGGTGGTTGGAAATAAAGTGTAAATTGTTTATGACTAATTCTGGCATTGCCCATTTACCAGGCTGTTTTTTCCTGGGTAGGGACAGGGGTTCTCTGTTTTACCCGGGACAACCTAGCTCTTGTCATAGGTGTGGATCTAGATTGCATCTTAGTAATGCTTGTGACTCCTTGAAGTATACTCATTGCTTAGAAACTGGTCGTTTGGCTGCAACATGTATGAATTTGTTTCTTTGTAATCTATGTGGTGAGAAAGGCAACTCCTATGTTAAGTGTCTGTGGGCCTCCATGACTCAGTGGATGACCGTTCACATGAGGCTCTTATTACACAGGCCAAAAAAAGGGCTGTGCTAAGGCTTCTGAGAAAAGAATATAGGACCTTTTAAGGATATAAGACCCTCTTGTCACCAGACCGGTGCCCCAGCTGGAGTCAGGTTTACAGCCTATACAGCATACTGCTCTTGTTTCTGGCATTAAGGCCAGTAGTGTAGTAAGACTGGTACAAGGGGCTCTGATGGTGGTAGCCATCGATGGGCAGGTGGACCATCTAGAGCACCAGTTAGTTGCTATTGCAGAAACCAGCTCCAAGTCTGAGGCTATGCTTGTGGAAACAGTGGTTGACCCTGTGGTACCTTCACTTGGTGACGAAGTCCCTATCTCAGATACCTCTACTATGCCCCCCCCAGAAACTTAATTTGGGCTTATTAGATAAACTGCATATATTCCAGGGTTTTATGTATCTTTTAGAAGCTCGCAAATCTGTTTTTGGTCTTATGATGATTCATATAGTTGGGAGGAGACTAAACAGGATATCAGGAAATATTTCCTAACCATGAGCAAACTGGATTCTTTTTATACAAATCACTATAGAGACCTCTGGAAGAAATTGCAGGAATATTCTACTTTGCACAGTGAAGAAGTAGGTGATTTTCATCCTCAAATTAAAGAACTTAAAACTAAACTAATCTTTTTGCAAGGGGAAAAATTGAAAAATCTGGAACACCAACAACAATATCAGGTAAAAGGGAAAAAATGGGAAACTGTGCCTTTAGAATATTATACAGTTAATATTGATCAAAAACTGACTTTATATTTACTGAATGAAAAAGGAAATGCACTAACAGGAAAAAAGGCTATATTGTCCGAATTGAAACCCTTTTTACCTCATGTTTTACGAGTCAAGATTTGCCTCCACAAGAAATGATGGATTTTATTTATTTGCTTTTGTTAACCAGATAAGCATACTAGACAGCCAAGTGCCTATTTTCAGGTGTGACCCGGGAGGAATACAAAGTACAAACATGAACGTCAGGCAAATACAGGGTACATACAATAGCATCAGGCACATAAAATACTTCTGGAGGTAGTTAGCAGCTTAATGCAGGCAGGGGCAACAGGTGTCTGTAGACAGCCCAGAATATCAACATGATACGATACATCAATAACAGGTGAAACAGGGTACATACAAGATCATATGGTGCATAGGTAACATCAAGAGGTAGATAAACAGCGTAGTACAGTTATGGTAAATCAGACATCTACATGTAGGGTCAGCCAAGGGACCAGTATATATGGTGCCTCAGAATGGTGACGTACCATCCAAGAGGACAAAGTGCTAGTGGTAGCCGGGGACCCGTCGCCCAGCAGTCGAGACCAGGTTATAGAGGCTCAGGTGCTGAAACAGGCAGAGGCTGATTTTAGGAAGCCCCATAGGGAGGCTTTGAAGCAATGATGGGAGGGGGAGGAGTGAGTACTGGCAGGCAGGGAGTTCCACAACCAAGGTGCGTAGGCTGTGAAAGCCCGATCACCCATTTGGGTGCGAGTTTTAGGAACCAGGAGGACCTGAGAGTCGCTGGATCACAGGTGGATTTGCAGGCTTGAGGGATGAGGCAAGTGTCAGAGGGATGGTAGTTCTGACGATGTTGTCTATGAAATTGCCAAAGACAAAGGTACGGTTCTTCTACAGAGGAAGCCACTCCAGCCAGGGTTAGAGATCACATTGGTGCATGAGGCAAGGGGCAGAGAGTGCAAAGTGGCATGTGTTGTTGTATGCTGTGTCCCATTTGGAGAAACAGGATTTTAGGATGTGGGCAAAAGATACCAGGCCATAGCAGAGTGAGGGTAGGAGGACCTCCCTGGCTAAGGCAAGCCATGCTGCTGCGGTGAGACAATTTTTAGCTCTGTATGCCAGGCCCAGCTTGATGTTGGTTGCCTTGCAGGTATTGATAATGTGCAATGCGATGTCCAATTGCAGGTCAAGGGTAACCCCCAGGTACTTGACCGCATCCGCTACAAGTAAGGCGGAACCATCAGCTCCTACGATTTTTAGAGGAGCAGAGCAGGCATTAGTCTTGGCCGAGGAGCCAAAGGGCATGGTCAGCGTCTTTTTAAAGTTAATGGTTAGCTTATGGGCATCAAGCCAGGTCTGGATTTTGTTGAAATCCAAGTTTAACCAGTGGTTGATGGTCCGGATATCCAGTGAGCTAACCAGGATGACGAGGTCATCCACGTATAGGGTGGAGTGCCCATGGGCTGAGGCCGAGGACAGCTAGTTTATGAAGAGGGAAAACAGAATGGGTCTGAGAAGAGAGCCCTGGGTAACCCCACTGGTCTCCGGGGATGGATCAGAGAGGACCTTGTTAAAGCAAGTATATTGCTGTCCCCCCAAGAGGTAGTTAGTGAACCAAGCATGGGTGGAGGGGAAGAGGCACAAGGCCCAAAGAGAGGAGCACAAGAGTGAGTGGTCAACCCAGTCAAAGGCTTTTTGAGAGGTTCACGGAGTGGCTCCAGTCAGTTTGCCTTGCTCAATAGCAGACCTGATCTTGGAGGTGATCACTGCTAGGGCAGTAGAAGTGCTGTGCCCTTTTCTGAAGCCATGTTGTGCTGGGGAGAGTAGCTCACAGCACCGGAGGTAGTGGGTGAGCTGTGAAGCAACCACTTTTTCAAATAACTTGCTGATTGCAGACAGGATTGCTATAGGGTGGTAGTTATTGGGATTTTTACAATCGCCTTGTTTGAGGACAGGGACAACTTTGGCCACCTTCCATATTTCCGATATGGTACCCGAGATTAAGGAAGTGTTGAAAATGTGAGTGATAGGCCTGGCAAGGAGAGATGCCACCAGGTGCAGTAGTTTGTGCTCTAGGCCATTGTGCCCAGCCCCATTGTGAGGGGAAAGGCCAGCAAGGAGCCTCTGGGTCTCCAGGACAGAGACAGCTTTTAGGTAAAAGGAGGGTCAGCTGGAGACCCCACTACAGGAGGGACCCTGAGTTGTGGGGGCTGGGGCCGGGGCTTGGGAGGAGGGAGCAGACAGGTTGGAGAACTGGCAGTTAAGAGTGTTGGCAAATGTGAGGGGGTTATTGCAACTAACCTCTCCAATAAGCATGTCAGAGACCTGTGTTCTGGCAGACCCTCTTACAGCATTTTTGATATTTTGCCAGAAACTCCTCGGGTTTCTGGCTGAGGATAGCAGGGCAGATTGGCAAAAATCACTCTTGGCAGAGCGGATGGCTCTTTTGCAAGTGTTTCTAAACTGTCTGTATTCGAGGAAGTCGGAGCTGGAGTGGGAGGACTTGAATCTCCACCAGCATTTGTCCTTTAGCTTCATGAGGGAAAGTAGGCCACCATGGAGCCACTTTGTGACGGTGCCCCTCACCCTCCTTTTCGTGAGAGGTGCGTGTTTGTTTTGCAGGGGAGTGAAGATAGCAAGGAATTTGTCGAGAGCCCCTGTGGGATCGCTCAAGGCAGTGACCTGGGTCCAGTCAATTTGTCATAGGTTGGCATGGTAGTGACCAATGTAAAAGTTTAAGTAGTCCCACATCTGGATCACTTTGCAGGGGATTTTGGGAGAGGAAATGCCCCAAGTGCAATAGGTAAGAGAGTGCTCTGAGATGGCATCTGGAAGGATTCCTGAGGAAACTATTCTGTCTGGCCTGTTACTCAGTACCCAATGGATGAGGGATCCTTTTCCCCCTCGGGAGGAGAGCCTTGTGGGTTCAGTGATGAGTTGACTAGCAATGGTTCATAGAGCTTGGCGTTGCCACCCAACCAGTTTAAGTTCAGGTCACCCAGGACTAGCAACTCATTTGAACCTACTTTGTCGCTGAGATAGCCAAGTAGAGAGGAGAGCCCAAGCATTCCACCCTTTGGAGGGTTGTAGGCACATACCAGGTGAACCTTTTTAGTACTGCCTAGCAGAAGGAGGGTGTGCAGGAACTCGTAGGGGGGTGTGCCTGATGACAGACACATTTAGGTGCCCCTTATAGTATAGGAGCACTCCACTCCCATGCTTATTCTCCTCTCTGTCCCATCTGATAATGGTGTACCCCAGGAGGGCACATGCAGAGTCAATGGTGTGGGGCTTCAACCAGGTTTCAGTGATCCCCAAGATATTGGGACTGTACTGAGCCACCCAGGCTGTTAGCTTTGCTAGGTTTGGTAATAGACTTTTCACATTCAGGTGAATCAGTTTTATGCCTTTGGCAGATTGCCAGGCTAGGAGAGACTTGAAAGAGGGCAAGACATCTGGAGGCTCAGGGGTTTGAGCTGAGCCCCCATCTAGGCTGGGGGGACCTAACACCTGCTCAGGGGCAGCATCCTGATTGGCCACAAAGGGAGGAGTGGGCAGGTCTAGGGCAGGGTATGTTGCCGCCTTGTGGCACAGGCGGGGGGGTTCAAGTCCCACGTCCCTTAGGGTAGGGTTATTGTGTCAGGCCGGGAGACAGGCCCCAATCAGCAACAGAAGAAGCAGAAACCTAGGACCAGCGCAATACAGCAACACAGGGGTGTTCGAACGGGGCCTTGGGCAGCAGATTAGCAGGAGAGGAACTACACTAACCAAGGGGCAATCTGCTAACAGCAAATAGCACTAGGTACAGGCACCCACTAACTAACAGACAGTTAACAACAGCAAAAATAGCACAATGTCAAGTTATAGTAGCTGAAGGCATTGGGCTTCAGGTAATTATCACTGGGTAGCTATACTAGCTCTAACAGTCAGCCAGTTGCATTGAACTAGTCTAGTAAAGGCTATGCTAGTACTAGCCCCAGTATGACAGGGAGAACATTTTCATGCACAAATAACACAGTGTGAATTACAAGACCTTAGTAACCTGGGTAATTCATTGTAACAATGAGAGGTAATGACTGCTTAGCAAGACGGTAAAAGGCAGATTCTTGCCTCATCTAACCAGGAGGGAAGACAGGCCAACTATATGACCACCACAGGGCCGATCTGAGGGGAAAAAACAGATAGTAGCTCAAGAGCACTAGGAGAGGCAGCACTGAGCCAGCTGCTGGAAAGTTAAAGTTGGTGGCCCCGGAGCAGGTGGGAGGGGCTAGAGAGCATTTAAGGGAGTAGGGACAGGGTGGGTGGGTGGAAAACATTAACCCATACCCAGCCATGCAGCCTCCGATGCAAGCTCCTGCGGACTCAGCACCGGTAAGTCCAAATCAAATATTCAGTCCAAGGTACACAAAAGTCCCAAAGTGGTTTTAACTTCAGGCACAGGATTTTGGTGCCGGGGGAGGATCACCCGGTGAATGTAGGAAGCCAGCACCTCAACCCCAGGACCTCCAGTGTCAGTATCTTGAAGGTCACGAGTTGGGGGGGCACTGAGTAAAGGGCTCCTGGTGCATCCCCCAAGGGTCCAATTCGATCAGGTCTGAGCCGTGGGGCTCAGGGAAACAGCCTTAAGTAGGGCTGAAGCGAGCAACATGGCAGAACAGAAGAAGACTAATCAGGCTCAAGGGCAAAGTTCAAAGTTGGCGTCTAAACTCCTCGGTCTCTGGAAAAATCAAGAGCAGGATTTCCAGCAAAATTAACCCTAACCCACCCGTGCAGCTTCCTATGCAAGCTTCTGCCTACTCAACACCGGTAAGTCCAAATCAAATTTTCAGTCCAAGGTACACAAAAGTCCCCAAATGGTTTTAACTTCAGGCACAGGATTTCGGTGCCAGGGAGGACCGTCCGGTGAATGTAAGAAGCCTGCACCTCAACCCAAGGTCATCCGGTGTCAGCATCTTGAAGATCACGAGTTGGGGGGGCCTGCTGAGTAAAGGTCTCCTGGTGCCTCCCCCAAGGGTCCGATTAGATCAGGTCTGAGCTGCAGGGCTCAGGGGAGCAGCCTTAAGTAGGGCTGAAGTGAGCAACACCACAGAACAGGAAGAGACCAATCAGGTGCAAGGGTGAGGTTCAAAGTTGGCTCCTAAACTCCTCAGTCTCCAGAACAATCAAGAGCGGGATTTCCAGCCAAATTAACCCTGACCCAGCCGTGCAGCCTCCGATGCAAACTCCCACTGACTTGAGCTCCAGTAATTCCAAATCAAACATTCAGTCCAAGGTACACAAAAGCCCTAAAATGGTTTTAACTTCAGGCACAGGATTTCGGTGCCAGGGGAGGACCGCCTGGTGAACATAGAAAGCTGGCGCCTCAACCCCAGGTCATCCGGTGTTGGCGTCTTGAAGGTCGTGAGTTGGGGGGACCACTGAGTAAAGGTCTCCTGGTGCCTCCCCCATGGGTCCAATTAGATCAGGTCTGGCTCAACACATGTTGCCTCCTGTCTCTACCCCCAGATTTGTACTCTATTCTAGTAGCTCCAATAACAAAAATGGAATTAAAAACAGTCATCTGGTCCCTCACTACTGGTTCCATCCAGGGGAGGAGGGGCTACCAAACGAGATATATAAAACACTGTTTGATTCTCTGGGAGAAGAAATGGTAACACTCTACAATGGTTGTTTGCTTTCTGATTCTCTGCCACATGTTATGAACAAAGGAATCTTAATACTTTTATTTAAATCTGGAGAAAGGTGGACATAAGAAATTGGCAACCAATTTCCCTGCTAAACTCAGATTGTAAAATATTGACTAAACTCTTTAGTCTCCGATTTTCAGGAGTTTTGGACTCCATTATTCATCCTTCCCAATTCAGTGGAGTACTGACACGGAAAATCCATGATGCTTTCATTTTGATCAGGGAAATCATGCAAAAAGGAAACAATGGAGAAATAATGGGACAATTTATTAGCCTTGATCAAACAAAGGCATTTGATTGTATTGAATATAATTATTTGTGGCTAGTTTTACAATCTTATGGTTTCTCCCAGCAATTTATCTCCTGGATTAAGATTTGTTATACAGACCTGTGTTTCTTCCCTAATGTAAATGGATGGCTGGGTAACAAATGTTGCATTTCTAGACAGGTACAACAAGGTTGTCCCCTCAGCCCACTGTTATACATTTTAACGATTGATCTGGTATTATGGAAACTAAATTCTTGTGATGCTATTACAGGGGTATCGGTGGGTAGTGAGGACTCCCCTGTGATATCCATTACATATGCAGATGACCTGGGTCTCATTTTGACCAATGCATAAGAAAGCAGGGGCAGCTATGGATATTTTATCAGATTTTTCTGCAGTCTCAGGTTCTAATATCAATTTGATTAAAACTCGATGTATAAATACTGGACAAGGAGTTAATCACGTTTCACAAATTATGAGTATACCACCATCAAATGGGTGTCATAGGATTTTAGGGATCCAGTTTTGTGGCCCAGACCCTCAGGCACATAACTGGGAGTGTAAACTACAAGAAGGGAAACAAAAAATTATGCTATGGAACTCCTGGAAGATGTCCAAACAAAATATAATTTTTATGACAAAATCCTTTCTTCTTCCAATATTTCAGTTTCTCAGTTTGGTTTTCCCACCCCCCAAACAAGCAGAAACTATACTTTATAGTATATTTTTTCAGGGACTCTGGGGAAACCGACTTAGCCCATTGAAGTGAAGGACCACATACCTTCCAATAGCCCAGGGTGGGTTCAATATGATCAACCCACTTGTTTTTTTTTTTGCACTTTGTTTTTTCATCATTTTTTTTCCAGTACTTCATAATAAAAATAAGATATGGTGGCCATGGTTATGGGGTCACCTGGGGACTCTTTTTACAGCTTGGGATGAGCTTTCTTGCATTCAAGAACAGACACATTTCTCGGGATTGCCTGTATACTTTCAAAATGCTATTGGAAAATAAAAAATCTGGCACAATACCAAAACAGAGCTAATAAGTTTTTCTAAAAAAGAATTATATATGGGGGGTAATAACCTCAAATTACATTGTTCACGCTTGGTATACTGTATATCTCTGCCATATACTAAACAAAATATAGTTTCAGATATGCTCCTTTCAAAACACTACCCATGATTCATGTGGGATTTTATGTGGTTATACTGTATGTTCACCAGAAACTAGCTGTTCAAAATAATTTGAAGCATAAAGGGCTGACAAAAAGGGTTTGTCCATGACTATCTACCTGTGTAGGGACACTTGAGACTATGGACCATCTGTTTTTAGATTGCTCCTTCATGATCTCCTTTTGGCAGTGTTTACAGTTAAGATGGAAATCTTCACCCCTTTTTTCCTTAACATTGGACATTTAACACCGGACGTTTTATATCTGGGACTCTTTCAGGCACACTGGATGATTTATGACACTGGAACTATTCAGATAATTTTGTTGTGCATTAAATTTCAATTATGGCAGGCATGTTGTGCGTTGATGTTAAGACAGCAACATAAAACAGTGGAACAGATTTTTCATTCTGTAAGTTTAGTGATAAAAAATTGGTACCATCGAGAAAAGAGTCAGGTTTCTCTGGACTTATTTCTGGACTTATTTTGATTATGGTGGAGGAAAATGCTCTGGTTGACACTGGATAGGTTCTAGATGTTTTATATAAACTCGAGATGTATGATATTTACTATGAATTTTCGGGTTTATAGATTTCCCTTTTTATTAAATTTTTGGAGATTGCTCATTGACTGTTTTCCTCCCTTTTTCTGTCAATCTAGTGCTAGTTTTAAATAAAATATATTGCAACAAATGGCTGCTTCTCTGCATTTTTGTTTGTCAGCTTATACCCTATGTCTCCATTAAATTTACCCCCATAGTGAGGAAAGGGATGTTACTATGGTAGGCCTTTTTTTTCCTGAATATGACTCCTTTTGGGGATTACTTGACACTATTTGTTATATACATCACTTTCCTTCCAGGCTTTCTGTTTTTCATGAAAGTAACAATTTCTTTTTTTTTCATTGATTAACCCTGTCCCTACTCCCTTCCTATTCTGTGGGGGGGGGGTGGGAGGGTATGTAGTGAAATATTACTTAGCTTGGGGGTTCTTTTTAAGAAATGATTATAGGTTTGTAGTATTGTTTTCAACATTGTCTCAATATTTATTTAAGCTGAATGGTAATTTTTAACTTTCTTTATACCAATGTATTCTGTATTGTATTCAAATGCTTGAATACATCAAACTCCCCTACTCTGTAGGGGTGGGGGCAGGGGTTTTCTATATCTTGTATGAAGTAATACAGATTTTGGTTTAGTGTGAGGGTTTTTGATTAGTATTAGGTTTTCCTTTATGTATTAAATATTTACAGAAGGGATTGTATGCTTTAAATACTTATGTTACTTTATCGGGTTTGTTTTTCAGTTAATTTATGTTGTAATAAAAGTTTTGAAGTTTGACTATGAAATTGTCCCTACTCCTCTCCTATTTCTGGGGGGGGGGAGGTGTAGAAATACCTGTTTGCTTTGGGATTCCTTTGTTTTAAAAACTTATTATAGTTCTGTATTATTATTTTTCAGAAGGGGAATGTATGCCTTAATACTTATTTAATTTACTGTTTTTTCAATGTTTCTTTACACCATACATATGAAGTATTGTATGACATATTTTTTGTAGTCTGAATAAAATATCCCTCTACTCTTTTCTTATGTAGGGGAAGGGTGGGTAGGCAGTAACACTTATTTGCTTTGGGACTGTTTTAGTTAAAAATTAACTATGCTGTAAATTTTGCATTATTTAAAAAAAGGGGGGAATGTATGTTTTAATACGTATTTGCTACTCTTTCACAATTTTTCTATATACCATTTCTATTAAGTATTGATATGAATAATTTTTCCAGTTTGAATAAAAACTTCCCCTACTCTTTTTGAGAAGTGCCATGAGCTCTTTAACATCCAGCTGCTCTACCACCAGAACAGGCAGATGGGACCTCGGTTTAACATCTCATGTGAAAGACAGCACCTCAGGAGTAGAGATGCAGAAAATTGATATTCTGCTGGTGAAGTGTCAGCAAGGTGGCCAAATTAGCCATATAGAGTAATCCATGAACTTTCCTTACATTAGGCCGAATTTTGCCAAGGTGAAATTTCATCTTCTGTGGGTGAAATTCCACCTTCTATGGTGAAACTTCACCTTCTACAGGTGAAATTTTGCAGCGGAAGGTGTAATTTCACTGCAGAAGGTGAAATTTCATCATTTCACAGGTGAAAGTTTGCTTTCCGCAGGTGAAATTTTGCAGTTCCACCAGGTGAAATTTTGCATTTTGCTCTGCAAAATGGGTAACATTTGCAGATTACGCTGCATGGCGGAGTTTTCTCACTTCATCCACCACTACTCAGGAGTGCAACACCCCCCCCCTCATGCTACGCTACAGTGTCAGTATGGGATTTTAACCCAAGTGCCTGTTGTGGGGATAGAACCCACAGCCTTCTGATCTCCCGGCCTCAGAGGTGAGTGTGCTACCGGCTAAGCCACTGACACTGACAAGATTGAGTGTATTTTTGCTTTGAAAATTTTTAATTAAACATTAGTAATATATTTTTGGTGCTAATAATTGTACATTTAAGTTAATAGCTTAATTGACCTGGTCAGCAGGCAGTTGGCACCTGTGGGGCCCAATCAAGTGAGTATACCATGCAGAAAGATTGTAGGTAAGTAAAAAGCAAAAGAAACAATGTATAACAGGTCATAGGAGTAAAGAGGGAGTAGAACTGGTAGGATGTGCTTGAAACTGGCAGCGACTTTGTTTGCCAGATGTGGAGACTGGTAGGTGGCAGGTTTAAGGGTGCTTTTGTGCCATTTCCTAGAAGAACGCAGAATTTTATATTGCTATAATGATTAGACAGTGCTGGCCCAGTGGCTAGAGTCTGCTGCAAATGGAGCATTCCTTGTGTTACTGGTGTTTGTGGCAGTAGGTTGGTGTGGGTAGAGTCTATTGTTTGGCAAAGCAATTGGGTAGAGTTGGAGGATCCTCTGTGTGGGGAGTCCATTAAAAAGTTTCTCCTTGCTTTGTGCATTCTTTTGGCACCAATTTGGGTCTTTGTTGGCTGTGGGGACCAGACCAGGAGAAGGCCTAACTGCAGGGCCTCATGTCATGGCTTCTAACATCATGGCCATGTGGTCCAGAGGCCCAGTGAGGAAAAAAAGCTTTTTTCAGATGGAGACTCCCCCGGGATTGGGGGTAATTTTTTCTTTAGAGGAGCTAAGGGGAAAAGAAGCATTTACTGGAGGCAAGGTGTTTTAAAAACAAAATAAATAAACAAAAAAAAAAAAACAGGTGGCCAGCAACATGGAGAAGCGGCAGTAACAGACTGAAAGCAATGGTGGTCCTTTTTTTGGGCTGGCAGGTAGAATTGTCAGCATTTTAATTGTGGGCTAGCTCACAGCTGTGGTGCAATAGGTGCACATGTGCAATCTGGCAGGTAAAACACCTAGTGCCAGAGGTTTTTGGTTGTCAGAAGTTAAAGCCTACCACGATTAAAAAAAAAAATGAAAAGCGAGTTTGGTGAGCATAATGGCACTGAAAAAGGGCCTGCTTATAGGTAATTTTAGCACTGAGGGCAGGCTGTCAACAAAAAGGGGGTGTGAGGATAGTGAACACACATTGAGGTTATTGAGTAGGACAGTTAATTGATTGATTGGTGCTCAATGCTGTTTTTTCCTTTGAGGGCATCCTTGGGAAAGGGTTACAGTTGCCCTAAAGGCATATGGTGGAAGGGGGACTTGGGGGGGGTTTGTTTGAGCCCTGGCTCAGATAGTAAGGTGGGCAGCCACCATTTTTTAAGGTTGGAAACAGATGCCATTTTGTCCCACCAGGTGGGGTGGCAGGCTGCTTTGAGGTATATCTTTTAAGGGTGTTCAGGACCAACAGCATTAGGGTGATTTATACTGGGTGGGGCCGACAGCTTTCAGCACTAACAGAACTCGGCTGGCTTTTTAGATGATAGGGCCAGTCTGCCTGGTGGGCAGGTGTTCCACAGCCCCTGAAGGTATGGCCCATGGGGGCAGGAAGCAATATAAAAACAATATAATATGGAATAACAAGGGCAGCCTAGGGAATGCATCATAGCAGCAGGTGTAGAAGTTCCTCCACCATTTAGTGGCCAGTCAGGGCATTAAGCTGGATCCTTGGCAGACAAACTAAGGAACACTAAAAAAAACAAAAAAAAACAAAAACAACAAGAAGACTGGGCACATTTAAATAGAGCAGGTTTTACTAGGCAAGTACCTCAAGGGAATCAACAAAGTCAAAGAGGGTAGCATCTTTCAAAAAAAGAGGTGTGCAAGAACAAGGGGGCACAATTTGAAGATAGATGGGGGTGGCTCAGAGGTAATGTAAGGAAGTATTTTTTCACAGACAGGGTTGTGGATGCATGGAACAGCCTTCTGGAGGAGGTTGTAGAGTCAAAAACAGTGGTTGAATTCAAGCATGCATGGGACAGTCATAAGGCAATTCTAGGGGGTTGGGGTAGAAAGAAGTAGGCTGCTGGTTAACTAGGATCTGCAGCTTATCCATTAGGTAGGGAAATGAGCAGAATGGGTGGCCAAGCGGTCCTTATCTGCCATCAAATTCTATGTTTCTGTATGCCAAACCTAAGAAGGGAGAGGTCAACCCTCCCCGAGCATACAGTGGAATAGGAGGACAGCCAGGAGGCCCTAAGGAAGGAAGGGCGGGCTGCATTTAAAATGGTATTAACCTCTGTATTTGTGCTTATATATTCCCAGGAAGAGTTGTGCAAAATATTTCACAGTGCAAAATGCAAAATGTCACCCACAAATCAGCACAATTTGCCACTCACAGGTGAAATTTCTCACCCATGGGTGAAATGTCACCACCCGTGGGCAAAATAAAAGGTTTCCAAATACCTTCCTGGTGTCTAGTGGTCACCCCCACCACACTGGCTGCTGACCAGCCAAAATTATTCTCCCTGGTGTCTAGTGGTATCCCCCAGCTGATCACCCACTGTAATTGAATAAAGCACGCCCAGAGTTTCCCTGGCCCCCCCATGTCCTTTTTGAAAAGGAAAAAAATGAAACCCACACTCCTTGATGCCTAGTGGTCCCCTCCATGGCTGCTCACAGCCCAAATTATTCTCCCTGATGTCTAGTGGTCCCCTCCTGCCAGTCCCCGGCCATATAAAGCCCCCCCACTCCCAGTTACCCTGGCCCCCTCATTTTGTTTTATTAAAAAATAAATAAATAAAACCTGCACTCCCTGGTGTCTAGTGGACCCCCCACCCTGTCATCATGAGCTAGTGCCCACCCCACTCCCCTCAGTACCCTAGATGGGCCACTGGCACAGCCCTCCACTCACCTCCATGGCCAGCATCCTGACTTAGCATGACTGAGTCCTTGAATGAATGAGCACATACTTGTACAGCATGCACTCATTCATTCAAGCACTCAACCATGCTCATTTGGGCTGCCAGCCATGAAGGAGGGTGGAGGGCTGTGCCGGTAGCCCAATCGGGGTAATGGGGGATAGCAGGATGGGTGCTAGCTCATGATAACAGGGTGGGGGTCCACTAGACACCAGAGAGTGTGGGTTTGACATTTTATTTTTAATAAACTGAAATTAGGGGGCCAGGGTAACTGGGGGCAGGGAGCTTTATTCAATTACATCCTGAGATCGGCTGAGAAGGGACCACTAGACACCAGGGAGAATTAACTGGGTCGGTGAGCAGCCAAGGGGGACCACTAGACACAAAGGAGTGTGGGTTTCATTTTTTTTTGTTTAATAGAGGACATGAGGGGGCCAGGGTAACTCTAGGGTAGGGCTTTATTCAGTTATGGCTGGTGATCAGCCAGGGGGGATCATTAGACACCAGGGAGAATAATTTGGGCCAGTGACTGTCTCAGGGTGGTGGGGGGGACCACTAGACACTAGGGAGAGTTTTACATAGTGAGAATGGGATATGCAGGGTGCAGAACTGTGGTGAAATTTCTCCATTTCTTGAGACAAAATTGCCAATTTCACAGCAATTTCACCAGCGAAATTTAATTTCAAATCTCTATTCCCAGGTTATAGTTTGTCATATCAGTGTGGCTCCCAGAAAGAAGAAGCCGAGCAAGAAGGCCTGTAACCAGGCGGTCGTAGAGCTGGCGGAGAAAGCCAATAAGATACTGAAGGCTGCGGACACACCCACTCCAGCTCTGGGGGAGAAGCAGAAGGCAGATACAAAGCAGGGCAGGAAAAGCAACAATAAAAAGGTGACCTGGACCCCACTGATGCTGGTACTGGTGGATCCCATCCCTGGTGATCTGGTGCCTGTTGTCTCAGTACCACCTCCTGCACCGCTGCCTGCATCTGTGCCTGCACCTGCTTCTCTGCCTCAGTCTGAGCCACCACATCCTCAAGGTCCCACCATAGTTCCTACCCTGGTAACCACTCCTGCTCCTCTCTATCCACCCGACAACAGCCAGCCAACTCTGCTAGCAGTGCCAGGCCCACAGCCAGAGCCCCAAATGTCAGATAAAACACTTTTACACTGCAGAGCAGTATAAAAGAATACATAAAGCAGATGCTTAAGTCAATGCGGGATACAGGGTTGGGGCAGCTGGAAAAGGTCCTAGACAAAATTAAGAAAAAGGGTGATGAATCAAGCACAGAGGCAGTAGGGGTAGGCAGCAAGAAGTGGATGGCATCAGAGACTGGGGCTACGGGAGTGGAAATTAGATGGCCATGTGCCACTGGCCATTAAGGAGAAGATATGGAAAGAGGAATACGTTGATATATTTGCATTAGCAAATGTGGATAATATTGAGAAATACGAGGAGAAAGAGAGTTTTGAGAAAAGGGACATGGCCACGGCAGTGGTGCTTTTAGGAACAGGGGAGGAGGAGAAGTCACTAAAGGGAAAGAATTGGGACACATGATCAACAGGTTTTACTTACTACAGGGCCATAGTAATAGAAAAGAAGCCTGAGTTGGCCATGCCCCCACTGACTTATTCCTTAATTATCAAGAATGTATATAAATCAAAAGGGGGTACAGCTGGTTAAAGTATGATAAGAAATTTAGAAAAAGGATGGCCCACTTTGGGGATGTGAAGTGGGTTGCCAGACAGATAGATCTCTGGCTGGAAATTTGCACTGGGGCATCTGGCATGGATGGGGATGGAGATAAAAAATCAGGGGATTTGCAGAAGGGCTGCTGGGGCTATAACAGGGCCTTCTGCTGCTGGCCTAACTGTCACTTCTGACATGCATGCTCCAACTGTGGAGATAACCACTCAGCATCCAAGTGTCAGATGAATTAGGACAAAGGAGCTTTGACTAATCATCACAACCAGCCCTTTCGGGACTGTCATTCTGACTTTAGAGGACAACAGTGGGGGAGGGACAGAAGAGGGGCATGGGGCAACTTTACTATGGTGGTCGGCAGGACAGCTAAAGGACCCAAAATGAGGTGTTTTTGTCTAGCAGATATCACCATACAGCTAAGCATAGTACAGGAATGGTTAAAACACTATCCAGCTAGAGAAGCAGCCCACAAGCTCTTGGCTGGCTTTCAGAAGGGTTTTAATTGGGAGCACATCAATTCACGCCCTGAAAACATGCTCCTGACAACTCACTCCCATTTATTTTGCTCCTTCCCTTACCCACTCCACTTCAATTTGCTCCTGCTCCATTTACTGTGTGTGTGTGTGTGTGTGTGTGTGTTTGCCGAAGAACTAGAACACCGGCAGTTGAAAGCCGATTATACATTACTCCTTCCCCTACCTGTTCTCATATTGTGAGCACAGTTAATCACACAACATTCTGTCTTGCCCTGCAGAAGTGATGTGAGTTCAAAAAAGGAGAACCCAAACTTCCAGTCCTGCTGGCATCCAACCAGTATGCCCCTTTAGCATCTCAAGTCCCTTCAGCAGCTAAAATGGTGGGAGCATGAGCAGAACTATCTCTGCTGGTGCCAGCAGTCTCAGCAAACCCAGCAGAGATCAAGCAATGTACTGAAGAAAATGCACCAGCCGCTACTTGAACTTGGGCTAAGGCTGAGGTAGGGACTGGTAATGTATTTTATTTATTGCTGCTCCCCGTCCCCCCCCAGGAATCTTACTCTCTGCTTTCCGACCACTGAAGCTGCTCGATGACTTCTACACAAGGATGGGTGAAATCTGACTGGAGGAGCGGGTAGGTGGGAAGAAGTGAGTGCAGTATTCAGAATGCTGGTAAGTGATTTGAAAATATCTAGACTTTTGCACCAGCTTCTGATCTGCATATTCTGTCAATCTACAACATTTTAAACTCAGCTATTTTTTATGTCAGACTCCTGTTAACTGTGTGAGTATCATAGATTTGTGGGGGGAATAGGAAACCGGACTCAATGGTGTGATCAAGATTAGTCATTTGAATCAAAAATATAGTTTTATACAGTTCAGATGAACATGGGAGTGGTTTGTCAGTGAGCGAGAGCGGCAGGAGTGAATTGCCATGGGAGCGAGTTTATGGGGAGCGAAAAAGCAAGAACGAATTGACATAGACCCATTTTAATTTACATTTTTGGGGTAACAGGAAGGGGATAGAGGCCAAGAACTTAAAATCAGTTAAAGAGAATGAAGCGCTGCTATAGAAAAAGATTCACAAGGAAATAGTGGCTGGGAGAGTGGAGGGGCCATTCATTTTGGCCCCACTGCCTAACTTGAGGGTGCCTCCATTGGGACTGGTGCCAAAGAAGCAACCGGGGTAATTCAGGGTAATTCATCACTTGTCCTACCCAGATGGGGACTCAGTTAATGACCATATTGGTGAGGATGACAGCAAAGTGACATATACATGAAGAAACAGTAAGGCTTTTATGGATAACACAGAAGCATGGCTAGCTAAAACAGACATAGAGGTAGCATTCCGGCTGTTACCTGTCCAACTGGGGGACTGAGACTTGCTGAGTTTTAAGGTAGGGCTTTATATTACTTTGACAAGGCCAAGCCCATGGGTTGCTCGGTGGCATGTGCTACATTTGAAATGTTCACCACATGGCTGCAGTGGATATTTCAGCAGATATATTGATATAGATCAATGAGTCACTATCTAGACGACTTCTCACTGATAGGTGAAGGGTAGGCACAGACCGAAAGGATGCTAAGGGATTTTGAAGCCATGTGCAGGGAATTGAGTGTGCTGTTGTTCCCAGACAAGATGGAGGGTCCCAGCCAGAGGCTGGAGTTCCTGGATATTGAGATAGACATGGAGGGGGAATTGCTTAGATTACCAGACAAAAAAGTACAGAAACTGAAGTCCTTATTACAGGCAGGAAAACCAGGAAAACAGTCCAACTCCAGCAGGTGCAGCAACTGATGGGCCACCTGAATTTCACATATAGAGCCATAGCTCCAAGCTGTACATTTACACGGTGCCTGACCAGGGCAACAAAAGGGGCCACAAGGCTGCACCACTGGGTGGACAACACAAAAGTTACCAGGGAAGATTTGGAAGTGGGGGAGGTGCCACTCAGAAACAAGAGGGTTACTTTTTGGAGTGACCTTAGGGTGGTGGGGGACATGCTGAACAAAAGGGCAGCCATGTCTGAGAGGGTAATGAGGATTCTAAGGCAGTTGGTATTACAGGGTTTGTCGCTGAACATGTCATTTAAGGCAAGACACATAGATGGCATGGATAACGTAATAGTTGGCTGCTTCTCCCATCTGCAGATGGACAAGTTTCGGGCCATCGCTCCTGCAGCAGAACCCTGGCAGATAGCAATTTGGGTTATGCATGGAAGTTTGGATTGAAGAAGCCAAACTATTGTTTCACAGCTCCTGGTCCCCCTGGACACTGAAAGCTTATGAAGCTTCTTGGAGGGTATTTCAAGCATTCAGAGCAGTAAATGGCTTTGAGATAAGTGGGGTGATAACTGGTGACCAGGTGGCAAAGTTTGCAGTATCAGGGTGGAGGACCAATATGGTGCATCCCACCATGGGGGTCCACTTAGCAGCGATATGGCAGGTATGTAGCTTAAAAGGATGGGAGGACCCTATAAAAAGTAACTTGGTAAGGCGCATGATGCAGGGATGGTTACGGGAGGCTGACAAAGCCAAGGACAGTAGGAAGCCCATTACAGAGGCACTACTGGTCAGATTAATGGGGGCTGTGCAGAAAGTGTGCAGATCCAGTAGTGAAGCCATATTATTTCAGGTACTGTACGCCACTATGTACGAGGGAGCTTTCAGGGTTATCGAACTAGAAGAGCACAGGAGGAATCATAGTTCAGGGAGAATAAGGTGGGACAATATGGTTTGGTCCAAGAATGGGGTTACAGTGTTTATCAGAAGATCCAAGAAGGATCAGACAGGCAGAGAATGAGGGTGACCTTGCAACATCACAGGGTTAACACCATTTGCCTGGTGGATGCCTTGTCAGCGTATGCTACACTGCATCCAAGGGATAACAAGCTATGTCTTCTTTTTCTCCCATTATAAGCAGGTGCCAAGACAATAGTAACAATAGAAAATGAAGGAAGGGGGGAGAAAAATTGGGAATTCATGTCCTATGGGGGTACTAAAGGAGGAGGAAGCACATATTTATGTGATAACGGTGAAAGCCTAAAGGAGATCGGCGTAAGTCAGAGTGCTGAAAATTGATTTTGTCACTCTGATACCCTAGTCACAGCAAAACGGTGCCAGGGACTTACTTTTTTAATGTTTTATGAAGGGGGATGTGCCTCCCTCACCACCCCCCATGGGGTGCTTCACCTCCTGCACCCCCTTACTTAAGGATTCTCAACTCCAGAGGGGTATCCTTAACAGCTTAATCTGGTTCAAAGTCAGTTGGCATTCATCTGTATCCCTTTCCCCCGGGTCATGCCTGAAAATAGGCAGGATTTGTCTAGTGCACTTACCCGGTCAACAAAAGCTAAATAAATAAATAAATAAATCCTAGGCATCTCTCTGGTGGAGACTCACTTAGCGTTGCCTCTACCACCCACCATGCCCTTCCCCTGACTGAGGAATTGGTTGCTAGTTCCCCCCCTGTTCTGCCAACTCAAACCAGGCAGCTATTTACTCACTCACACTCACATACACACAATAACAATACAATAAGTACAGCAAGCCAAAGCTTTATTATAACAAAATATAATACAAAAGGTTATACATCACCGATTCAATAAAGCATCATCCAAGCCCTCTTCCAATGGCTGAAGCCCCCTTGTCAGCCTGGCTAGGAGTCTCTCGAACGAGACGCTGGCCCTGGCGATCACGTCCACCTGCAGGAGAGGCTTCTAACCAGGCATTGAGAAAGCTACATTTATATCTTATTCTATGCTAAAAATAACCGTGCAGTCTTTATAGTGTTGTCTCGCCACATTCTAGAAGCTGGCCGGGCTCCCAGGATGTTGCGAATTCACACCACAAGGACTGCTCAGAATTCCCTACACGTGCTAGGTCACTGTGCTCCAAACACTGGCCGGGTGCCTAGAACACTATGAGCTAAGCAGAAGTTTAAACAATGCCTGATAATATCGACCTTCAAGTCAGCAAAATACACTGTCTGAAGCAAAACATAATAATGAGGCTATCTAAAGAGCAAAACACCAATTAAATGAAGCAGCATGTAAAATGGAGTCACACAATACAAAATGGAGTATAAAATGACATACATTACATGAAATAGCATACAAAATGGAGTGACAATAATCAACCTATTATACTATCACTACATTCGGTCCTTTGATTATTGTGAATACGATTTGTATGATATTGGTACCATAGCAAAAATTACTACGAATATAACATGATAAGTAACAAGTCCAAATAAGCAAGATAATTGTCACTACAGCAATGATTATGATAGGATGTATCAGAATATTTAACACTTTTGTAGCTGATGGAGACCATCCTGTAAAAATATCCCACCAATAATGAGTAGTCTCTTGTTGAATCTTGGAACTTAAATCAATCATTTTATTTTTAACTATCGTAGTTTGCACCTGACTTTGCACTAATGATTTATTTCTTATTGCCAAATGAGCCTGCATTACATCTGTTTCCTGAATTATCTGTTTAATTTTATTTAACGAGATATTCAATCTTGATTGATCTAAAATATTGGGCTGCCAATACAAAATAAGCTTCTGCTCATTATCAGGGACCTGTGCATTTTACTGTGGTGGATGACATTACAATCCAATGATTACTAGGAATCCATGATTTGAACACGGTCCTCCACACATATTCATTATTACTCATTAAATCACTCTGGGCCTTATTACTTTGCATTATAGAATACATATGTCGCATTGTGCATTCTGTCCAATCAATAAATCGCGAAATATTTCTGCTACTCCCATTCCCATACCTGTGAAGCATTAAATAACTGCAAGAACTCAAAATCATAATTCAAAGTTAATCTTTGGGATAAGAAAACAGTTGGCATCCATTAAGCTTGTAAGTTAATTAAGCTAAATACATCAATTCCTACTGCCTGAAGCCTGTTAGTCAGTGTTTCTATATCCACACTATTTAAAATTCCCATGCCTGCCCCTGCTCCACCTAATAGCGTATCATACCAAGCTCTTTTATATTTGCATTTTCTACTAAACATAAACGTTATGTTAAAATGGATTACATTTTTCTGATACCGCTGCGCTACTGATGTACATGTGGATGGAACCTTAACTATACTATCATTGCTAATTACAGGATGATTTCTTAATACAGTAATATAGTCTACTCAAGTAGTTCTATTTGTTATTGCAGTAGCGTTCATGCAGAATAACGTGTCTATGTCAATCAAAGTAATACTTGCATTGAAAATGTCTGTTTGATTCATGCAGCAATCAAGTCTATGTTGTACAGTCACCATGCAACTATTCGGTAAGTTGCAGCATTTAATAGCAGTCTTATTCTGCAAAGAAATTTCATCTGTTTCAGAGGCATATTGTCCTGAGCCACCAGTTGTCATCCAGAGATTGACCCCTGGTGAAATGTCATGTTCAGTACCACACACTTCTGTCGGATGGGCAGCTAAAGTTCCCTGGGTTCTATCTTTTGGTATCATTTTTCCAACTCCAGGTTCCTTTACACCAGTGTCATTACAGTTAACCCTTGAATCCTTCCTCCAGGGGTAACTAGCTCTGCCAAATGGACCATAAGACACACCAGCATTCCTTTTAAAATCCATTGCTGGACCTAGAAAGACACAAATTTCATTATTCCGAAGATAACATTTATGTGCAGGCACGTATTCCATTTTTCTTTCCTGACCTGAAAATTAACACTGTGTTGTCTCATCCAGTGGCTATCACCTCAGCTGGTTCAGGAGGGCCATTTGGGTTTGTAACCCATATTTTGGCACCATTGTTAAAACCTCCTGTAGATCTAAAACCTTTATCCCCCCTTGCTGTTAAGAGTGTGGGGGCTTGTCCCTTTATAGGGGTCATTTTGTTAACTGGAATAATTAACAATTGAGCCACTCTGTCATACTGTTGAATCAACAGATTTTGTTCTCTACTATTCAACAAAATTACTTTCACTTCTCCTTGATAATCACAATCAATCACCCCTCCCAAAATTTGTTTTCCCTTGAGGGTTAGTTCTGATTTAGGTGCTATCCAACCAAAATGTCTCAGTGGAATTTGTATTCCAATACCAGTTTCTATCACTTGAATGTTTCTGCTGTTTATTCTGTTTTCTTGAAGGGCATGCAAATCAAGTCCAGCAGCTTCTGGGGTTGCCCTGCAAGGAGACAGAGCTCCTGGTGTAATTTCCCAATATAACACTGTTTCTGTAGTTGAGTAAGCCTGCACTTGCAAATTAGGAGTTATCATTCGCATTAAGGGGGTCTCAGATTCTCCAATTGGTCTATTATTTAAAATCTGTAATGCTTCATGCAAATTCTCTTTCCATTTTCGTAGGCTCTCCCCACCCCAATTTCCTAAACTGTTCTTTCAGCAATCCATTCATTCTCTCAATTAACCCTGCTGCCTGAGGGTAATAAGGGATGTGAAATACCCACTGTATGTTATGGGCTTGAGCATAAGCTTGTACCATTTTCCCCCTAAAATGGGAACCATTGTCACTTTGTATCTGCAAGGGTATTCCATAGTACAACATAATTAAGTTAATTGCCTTAATGGTGTTTTTCTGTGTAGTTTGTTTACAAGGGTATGCCAATAAATACCCTGAATATGTATCTACAACTGTGCAAGCATATCGACATCCTCCACTAAGGGATAGAGGTCCAATGTAATCAATCTGCCAAATTTGTCCCGGTAATTTTCCCCTCCCCAATTGTCCTTTCACAATATGAGGGATTGGTCTTTGTTGCCCATGTTGGCATATAGGACACTGAGCAATAACAGTTTTAACTAAATCCAATGTTAGGGTACACCCTACTATATGCCCACCTGTAAGTGGCTTTCTCCCAAATGTCCACATTTTTGATGTGCCCATTTTGCCAGCCCTGATAACTGCTGACTTTGAGTTTCTCAATATCCACTGGAAGAATCTTAGCTTTTTCATCTGCAATAGAATTATACCATCGTTCTAGTGTATCTGAAGCACAATGAGCATCAACATGAAATACAATGGTCTGAGTATTTTGCACCATAGTCCATATTTCCTGCCACAGTTCTTTTTCCCCATATTTCTTTCTTGAATAAATTTTCCACTCATCCTTAGCCCAAGTGGGCAGCCAGGTTGTTAAACCATTGGCTACAGACCATGAATCAGTATAAATATGACATGTACCTTGCAACCTTTGTGGGTATTACACTGGAAGGGAGGAAGGTAGCTACCCCTCCTCCAAGCTCCTACTGGTGGAAGACACAGCTCGAGGTGCAAGAGACAGCTCAATACTGTAGCAATAAAAGGTTAGCTGTGAAACACAGACAAACAACAAAACAAACACACATCAGTTTAAAAATAAAACAAGATTATTTCCATAGGATAAAAGAAGCCAAGCGTCCCTGGGTTCCCTTATCCTAAGCATGACAAAATGTCCAGATTGATGGTAATACCGTACGTCACGTATCTCTGTAGATGGTAAACTCTCAAAAACAGCTGTAATAGTCCTTTTTTCAAAATTGTAAAAGTTTGTTCCTCTTCACTTAGAATACTAGTTTTGCAATAAAAGTCAAATTACATGGTTCACTCTTGGTGTGCCTTCATGAAAACATACATTTTGTGTGAAAAGTTGTGCTTTAGGCATGGAATACACATCAAGTTTGAACTGGTAGTAACATAAAATGTTGAAACACAAGAAGGTCAAATAACGTGCAAAAGGTCACAGTGTGCATGCAAGGGTCATTCAAACCCAGCCATTCCTGTAGTGTCCTTGAACACCACCAATATTAAAATATCTTTAAATACTGCTGTCCAAGACAGTACACACACATACACATACACAAAAAGAAATACTTAACACAAAATAAGACTGACATTGTTTCACACCAATGTGCTGAGGTAATGCCCATAGTTCCATTAGAAAACTGTACGTGGTTTAGATATATGTGCTGCCTCCTGCCTGTCTTGTAACACTGACAATTTTAAACCAACACATTTATACATATTGCCATGCCAAATCTTTCCAGAACAAAACACTGTTTAAACACATCATCTGTAAGTGAACATCTCGTATAACATGATTACACCTTTGGCACATAACTAAAATATGGCACTCTGCCATTTTGCAAAAGTTTCTGGTTTTAACTAAAAGTATGATAAAGCCATTTATAGCTGTTAACACATTACATTTTCACCTAGCAGTGGCTTGGCACGCTGTTTGCAAACTACAACTCTTTCTGCACATTGCAATCTATATGACGTCATAATTCTTCACCATCAACACTACCTGCTCCAAGCAACAACTACAAACAAAAGTTTTCACTGACCCTATCTAGGCAGCACAAATGTTCCATTACAAATAAAGCCAATTAAAACAGTCAGCTATGAGGCAAAAAGCTTTTTTCTTTTTTTTTTTCTGTAACATGTTATGCACTGAAGGCAGTCAATCCTATCTCTCAACCTTGACAACAGAACATAATTACAGAACACAGATATAAGCTAGAAAATATGCATGAGAAAGACGGAGCATTACCTTGTTTAGTATATGTATTACAGAAATAAAACAGACAGACATAAAACAACTTTAAATAAAAAATTCAGACTTACCGGTGCCAAGGTATTTTTCTTCTTCTTTTCCGATATACTAGTCTAAGTAAGAAACTGACTGCAGGACCTTCGTGATAATTTCCAAATGCTGCAGCTATTAACTCTTTCAAAGGTTTTAACCCTTTCAAAGGTTTCTTTTGGCCATTTTAGTAACCTGCCAAACCAAGTCTTTTTCCAGAGCTCTGGTTTGCAGTTTAAAACAAAACAAACAAAAATCTCTAACAGTACTAGGTTGAGATCCATCTGGTAGAGGTCCCCAGTACTTGGGTTTAGGATCAAATGTTTCAGCCTCTATAGGAGGCAAGGAACTTGAAATTGATAAAGAAAAACTTGAAACTACACAGATAGGCAACATGGGGGAGGATTTTCAAATCATCCTGTCTGTAATCACCTACTGTCGTACATCCACAGTAGTTTATTTTTCTTTTCTAGATGTTGCTTATCTAACTTTATAACCAGCCGCTGCTTTTCTCCTAAAAGCAGCCTGAACTGTGAAAGCCATCATTGCTCTAACAGTATATACTTGCAGCAAGCACAAATTACAAGTACAAAGGGCAGTTGCCCTTGCTTGTTTAAGCCTTTAATACACCTTTTAAAAAAAAGAACTCATCCTCTTCCTAAAAATAGACATTTTATTTTCGAATCCTGCCAACTACGCCAAAATGTTCTGCCAACTCAAACCAGGCAGCTATTTACTCACTCACACTCACATACACACAATAACAATACAATAAGTACAGCAAGCCAAAGCTATATTATAACAAAATATAATACAAAGGTTATACATCACCGATTCAATAAAGCATCATCCAAGCCCTCTTCCAATGGCTGAAGCCCCTTGTCAGCCTGGCTAGAGTCTCTCGAACCGGAACTGGCCCCACAGCGATCGTCCACCCTGCAGGAGGGCTTCTAACCAGGCATTGAAAGCTACATTTATATCTTATTCTATGCTAAAATAACGTGCAGCCTTTATAGTGTTGTCTCGCCACATTCTAGAAGCTGGCCGGGCTCCCAGGATGTGGCAAATTCACACCACAAGGACTGCTCAGAATTCCCTACACGTGCTAGGTCACTGTGCTCCAAACACTGGCCGGGTGCCTAGAACACTATGAGCTAAGCAGAAGTTTAAACAATGCCTGATAATATGCGACCTTCAAGTCAGCAAAATACACTGTCTGAAGCAAAACATAATAATGAGGCTATCTGAAGAGCAAAACACCAATTAAATGAAGCAGCATGTAAAATGGAGTCGCACAATACAAAATGGAGTTTAAAATGACATACATTACATGAAATAGCATACAAAATGGAGTGACAATAATCAACATATTATACTATCACTACACCCCCACGCACCCCCAAAAGGAAGAGGCGGGACCACAGGGAGTCAAGTCAGGATTGGGGTGGGCATTGGGCATGTGGGCTTGGCCACTTGAGCCCTGCCATCACCTTCCAAGACATCAGGGTTTTCTACCTTGGTTTCATGTCCCCTGAGGTGCAGACATTCAATGATGTCTGCACTGAAGGAGGCCCCTCAGCTGATGTCCACCGTCACCTCACCCCATGCAAGCAGCATGCTATTGTGGTGTCTACAGTCTCCACTGGGGGCCACTACAGAGTGCTGTGTCCCTAAAACCCACCCCAGGAGAGGAGAGGAGATCAATCATCTGGATGCTTAATCCTCTCCTCCCCTGCTGACCCCCGATGACCCAAGTCTGCTCCCAAACCCGGGGCTCCAGTGTGGTGTGAGGTATGGTGTCTCAACCCTCAGCACCACCAGACCAGGAACATGTGTATTAAATATGGAAAAATATGAAGTGGAATGGTTACACTAGGGCCCCAATATTCAGACTTCACTGGCAATGGCGCAAGTGGTGGTGCAGCACAACCGAGGTGCACCATAGTACGTAAGGGGGCTATTCAAAGGAGATACACCATGGCGCATCACCTCTGAATATAGCACAGAATGCACCGGGTGCACATACAATGTGCTGGCGCACCCCCAGACAGGTAGGGCTGGGAATGTGCCAGTGTAACTGTAGCTGAGCCATGCACAAGTCCCGGATATTCAGACCAGGACATGTAAATGAGGCCATAATGTATGCAAGGCACAAATGGCCCCATTTGCATGCATTGTACTGGACAGTCAAACATATGTGAAAGAGACCTCATGCACATATTTGTGACTGTCAAGTACAGTATGCCCTGCAAGCCCATTGGTCCACAGTGTGGACCAATGGTCTGACAGCTCATACTGTAAGCTGTCATTCGGCAGGCAGTTGCGTGGTATGCAGGCAGGTTGCAGCTGCCCACTGATGACGGGGTGGGGTGCAAGATGTACAGGGGTCCTGTGTGGGGTGGGCAGGGTGGGGGTGCCACTAGACCACCAGGGAAATAGCTACATCTTAATCTCAGGTGTTCTGGGTTACGGGCAGGGAGGGGGTACCACTAGACTACCAGAGATGTCTTAAACATTACTTTTCTGGCAATCAGGTTATGGGCTGGGTGGGGGGACCACTAGACTACCAGGGAATATTTATACAGTTATTTTACAGCAATCGGGCTATGGGGAGGGAGGGGAGGAACCACTAGACCACCAGGGCTATATAAATGGTTTATGTTCAGCAATCAGGGCTATGGGGAGGGAAGGGGGTACCACTAGATCATCAGGGAACATATGGGTGCTTGTGGACTGTATTCTGGGTGGGTGGCCACCCAAGGCTGGTGGCTGCTGTGTTGCGCCGTGCTGTACAGCAGCCTGCCTTTGGGTGGCAAGCATTTGAGCCATTTTGTTCGGGCTCAACTTTGTGCCCCAATATGCGGCGCATCCAGGAGTTGTGCGAGCAGAATTGCCACACATCCCAGGCTGAATATTGGGATGCGTCACATATGCATGGGCACGCCCCCTTCGGATACACTGCATACATTAACATTGCACCCTGGTGCATCGGGACTTGTGTTGCGTAAGTCAACCTTCTGAATATTGCCCCAGGGCGCATTACCAGGGTTGCACCAGGCGCAATCCCTTTGAATATCTGTACCTAGAACAACAATTGATAGAAAAAACTGACAGCAATGTTCCAAGGGAGCTTTTATATAAAATAGAAATTTCTTATTTGGATGATATAGTCACTGTAATTACAGATTTTTAAAGGTTCATGAATAATATAGAATCTTAACTTTCAGTAGAAATGAGATGTAAGCCAAAATTGAATGTAGGTACAAATAAACCATGGTTTGGAAAAGAATGTTTGATACTAAGGAAAGAGATAAAGAAAGTGGGAAACTGAGACGGAGGCTCACCTCTTCTCCTATTTTGTTAGCTCTGAAAAATTTAAAGGTGGAATACAGAAACTTATTACAGCACAAAAAAAGACTATAAAAACCATTATGTGAGAACCTGCTGTGGGCGTGGCCTGGACGCTGAGGAAGATAGCCATATAGTTCTTAAGCTCCGTTCCTAGCTGAGTGTATCCATGATATTTATCCAGTATCCAGGGAATCGGCATCTAGCTTTGTAAGATTGACATTTTACCCCCTTCTCATCTGTCTGGTGTGGCTAGTTACTGCAGCAGTGTTCCAGTTATTGTGTTTAAGCACCAGGTGCTCGCGAACCACTTCGGGCATAGTTAGGCTGTGCAGGCCGCATACTAACACCAGTCTTTGCTACTGCAGCTGGGGGACAATCGCAGGCCTCTGGCTCTCCTCTGTCACTCCTTTGGGCACCTTTCAACAGTTTTAATCCCCCGGGATGGAAACAGAAGTCTGAGTAAAGCCTTGGTGGAGTTGTTACTGAAGGATGGCATCCCACAGCAATCTACAAGAGACCGTGTCATCTGGCAGTACGGAAACTTTGTTACATCCCACCAGTGTCAACAGCCTGTAGCAGTATATAATGAGTATGCTTGAGACTCTACTTCCATGTATCGATAGTATTTCTAGCACACTCTCCAGCACTGTAGCAGAGGTTCAGGTTCTGAATGACCACATGAATGTTGCGGAACAAAACACTGAGGAGCTGGAGGTGTTGCAGGCCAAAGTATGGCAATGTTTGCAGGTGCATGAGTTTATGCTGGAGGAGCTCAAGCGGAGGTCCGAAGATCAAGAAAATAAGGGACGCCGAAATAATGTCAGAATCATTGCTGTCCCCAAGGGCCTGAAGGGCCAAATATGGAATAGTACTTAAATGAAAATTTACCTAAGATGAAGGGGGAAGGTGGAAAGGGCCTGTAGAGGTGGAGAGGGCACACCGCATCCCCAGCAGATCCAAGCTCAACACGCATGGACCAGGAACTATCATTGCCTACCTGCTTAGATACTCCACCACGAAGAGGTTGCCAAGGGTCACCAAGGACAAAGGGGAAATTATGTGGCAGGGAGGGAGAGTGTCCTTTTAGAGGGATTTCTAACAGGAAGCCATGGTCAGAAGGAAAGCTTTTATTCTGATCAAAAGACGCAATGCCTGTATGGCTTTACGTACAGATTTCAGACCCTCACTCACCTTCATGTGTATAAGGATGGAAGGGATATGACTGCGGAGCAGCTTCAGGAGATCGAAGTTTGGGCCTCCAGGTACTGGTCATCCATCTCTCTGGGGACTACGCCTCCCAAGCAGCTCTGGGCACCAGGAGACCGAATCCTGAGCAGGAAGAACCAATTAGCTGATTCTGGTTCCTGGGAGGAAGGGATTGCAGACTGATCGGTTCCTCCAGCTAAAGCTTCCCCCAGAGTCAAACAGCACAATCAGCGACCAGCATGCAACACAAACCATGGTGCTAAACAGACTACTGAGAGCTCCTCCAGTCCCTTATCTACCCCAGTGCGAGAGTGTGCAAGGCCCTTGCATTCGGCAGTGTTCAGCAGGCAGTAAGGAGGCATCGCCTGACCGGCTGGAAGCTGCCCGTACAGCAAAACTTTCTAAAAGAAGACTCTCCTTGGGAGGATGGGCTGGAGGAAGACCTGGTACCTGGAGAACTTCTGATGGATGTTTCTGGGCCTGATTCATGGACAGACTGCGTATCAGATGCCGAGGACCTGTCTGACATTTCCCTGCTTGCTGTGAAACCAGGCTTAAGGTTGTTAACTGAGGCTGTTTCCAGGGGCCTGCATAGCCCTGCTGTACCAGGGACTTGATCCAACCAGGCCCACACCTGAGACTCGACACTGTATCAAGATATGTGCTTTAATCATTGTTATCTGTTACAGATTTCACCTCAGCAATCTGACTGGTGTATGGTCATGACGTCGACTGGTGGTAAGTTGCTGTTTCTATATTTTGGGGTGGGAAGAGGAGTGTACATGTGGCTATAACTTTGGTTAACTGCTGGGGTGTATCCTGAGGAGGTTGCAGCTTAGCTCAGACTCCTGGAACGGGGGCCTACCCCTTCCCCCCCATTTAGTTAAGTCAGGTCACCCATTGTGATTCCTGGCAGGGCCTATGCTATCCTGCCTATGTTGTTCAGCTACTGGCCTTTGGTTGGCTTTGTGGGGGCTACCTTTCTCAGGTCATGGAACCCTAATGTCCTCTCCTCCTTTTAGCCATTGTACTAGCATTAAAGACCCCTCATGCATGCCTGAGTTAGGGTCCACAGACGAGGAGTTCCCCCCTTATTCCTCCTTCCCCCTTTTTTTTCTCTTTTTCCCCCTCCCAGACCCTCCTTCCTATCCCCCAGGACTTACCTTCCCCTCCTAGATTTCCTTATGGTTGTTCCTCCCCCTCTACTTTTCCATGCTACACCCTGGACCAGTCACATACCCCTGAGAAGAGTTTACTCATCTAAGGATGGGATACCCCACCCGGCTACCTTCTTAAGGGCTCCCCAACTGGGTGGTTGGTTAGTGTAGCTGAGAAGCATCCCCAACCTTTGGGGGCATTTTCTCTTATGTGTATACCATGTGACCTTCATAATATTCTATCTAAGTGTGTGACATAAGTTGATTTCTAGTAATTTGGAAAAGAGCTCATAAGTGGGGTTAGCAGGTTTGTAATTTACATTGAGAAGAGGTTACTGTTCGAGAAGTGAAGCCAGGTACTCCTTCTTTTCCCCCTGCTCTGTCTCCTGTTTTCTGGTTAAGAGGTTGAGTACTCATTTTCATTTACCTACCCCCCCTTTACCAAACATGTCGTTGCAGATCGCGGCTGGTCTAAAATGTATAACATGGAACGTCAAAGGATTGAACCACCCGATAAAATGCACCAAAGTACTGCAACATTTTCACTCCTTGCAGGTGGGTATTGTACTGTTACAAGAGATGCATCTCACTGCAAGGACTGTGGTATGGCTTAAGAAATCTTGGGCAGGCAGAGTTGTTGCCAGCTCAGCCACAACCAAATCTCGGGGGGTTGGGGATGATATTAATTTGGTGATTCTGCCTCTTGGTGGAGGAGGAGGTGAATACTGACAAGGTGGGCTGCTGGGTAGCTGCTTGGTTCAGCTTTCCAGGGGACTCTGCGGCACTAGTCAATCTGTATGGGTCCAGTGTTGATGATACAGATTTTTTACTCAAACTCAGTCAGGCTATTTCTGCCCTCACTGAAGGTCAGCAGGCAATGCCTATATTGATTGGGGCAGACTATAACCTAGTTCCGGACATATTCCTAGATAAATCCAGGCCCATCCCCCAGGCGCATCCGAAGGCCAGGGCCTCGCTGCACGAGTTCATGGATGAATGAGGGCTGGTGGATGTATGGAGGCAAGATCATCCCTCAGGCAGAGACTACTCTTTTTTTCTCCCCCGTCCACTCTACATACAGTCATATTGACCTATAGCTGGTTAATTCTACTGTGACATCCAGTGTATTTTCCTCTCAAATTGATAATACCATCATATCAGACAATGTCCCAGTGTTCTGCCTATTTACCCCAGCCGAGCAATCTAATAGGGGGACAAGATGGCATTGTAGCCCTCGTTGGGTTCATGACTCAGAGTTTTGCTGGGCAATGGGTAAGGGGGCCAAAGACTTCTTCAGCCTCAATCAAGCAGGTGAGGTCTCGGCGGGCACTGTGTGGGAGACCTTTAAGGTGGTCTTGAGGGAACGTATTATCGCGTACTCGGCCTCCCAGAACAAGGCACGCAAAGCCACCCTCCATAACTTGCAGGCCGAACTGTCTCAGTTGGAAGTGCAGTTTAAAGCCTCTACAGCTGGTCACCCAACCAGTCCTTAGAGCAAACAATCTGTGGGTTAAAGTACCAAATAAATGCCATCTTACACCAGAAGGCAGAGTGGCTACTCCTGCTCTCAAAACACCACTTTTGGGAAGGTGGGGATAAAGGAGGCAAACTCCTGGCCTATCAGCTGTGAAAGCATCAAGCTGCCTCCCGGATTCATGCTCTTAAAAGTGCGGCTGGGGCAGTGATCTTGGACCCTCTAGGGAATTCTACCAGTGCTTATACCAATCCAGAATGACCCTGGATAAGTCCAAGTTGTCCAAATGCCTTAGGGAATTCTGTGCACAGGTAGATCTGCCCTGTATTGCCCCAGAGGTGGAGCCTGAGTTGGACAAATCCTTTGCAGAGGATGAGCTTAGGATGGCCCTTTCTCAGTTATCCCAGGGCAAGGCCCCTGGACCAGATGGCATGTCCATCAAACTCTATCAGTTGCTGGCGTCTGTAATCTCCTTTCCTGAGTTGGCAGTGCTACAAGAACCCCACACTTCCAGATCTCTCCCTCCCTCAATGTGTGAAGCCCTGATCACTTTGCTCCCCCAAACATCCTCAGACCCCATGAACTGTGCCAATTTTTGTCCCATGTCCCTTATCCCAGTGGACACCAAAATTGCAGTGAAAATTCTGGCCAGTTGACTTGTCGGGGTTCTTTGAAAACTAGTCTACCCCCTCCCAGGTGGGCTTCACTAAGGGGAAGTCGGGGGCAGACAGCATGAGATTACTGCTTAATCTTAAATGGCATGCACTTCACTCACAGACCCCCATGGCAGCTCTGGTGGTGGACTACTTGAAAGCATTTGATTCGGTCGAATGGCCTTATCTTCATGAAGTCCTCAGTATGTATGGTTTTGGGCCTTATTTCCGGCAGTGGGTGGCCATGCTTTATAATTCTTCGACAGCCAGGATCCCTACAAATAAGGATATTTCTTCTCCATTTCAGCTAAGCAGAGGCACCCGGCAAGGTTGCCCTCTGTCTCCACTGCTGTTTCTGGTGGCCCATAACCCCCTGGTTAGAAAGCTGCTGGCCACTCCAATGGTAGCGGGTATACAGGTAAAAGACCAATCCTTTTTAGCAGCGGCCTATGCAGATGATCTTCTGTTGATGCTCTCCCATTCTCAGTCTTCCCTCCCAGCAACAATCACAATTCTCAAGGAGTTTGGAGAGTTGTCTGGACTACAAACCAACCAGGGTAAGACGACACTATCGCCACTGAACCTGGCATGCACTAAGAGTTGTTTACAAGGCCTGGAACTAGCTTGATCTCCCCAAGGCTTTTCCTACCTGGAGATACAAATCCACTTTGCATGGAAGGACCTGGAAAGTGCCAACTTCCCCCCCCCCTCATCAGATATGCCCCCCTTTGGAATAATCCACATATACAGATAGACAGGAGGCTGATACATTGGGAGGGGTGGAAAGTGTGAGGTATCAGCAGGATCCATGATCTGTATGTACCTGATTCTTCTGACTTAATGTCTTTTGCCCAGCTGCAGGCCGGATATGAGCTCCCAACTAAGGATTTCTGGAGGTTCCTACAAATCTGCAGTGCAGTCCTGTCCTTTACCTCTACTGCTACCCTGGACACCAAGTGGTGCTGGCTAGCTGGGTTACATAAAGACCTGGCACCTTGGGGACTGGCAGGTTAGTTTTATTGAGCCTGGTGGGCCTCTAGGCCAGATCACATGGATCATTGTTGGCTGGCTTGGGCATCAGACTTGCAGATTTTTATTTCCCCAGAAGTATGGTTCAAATGTCTTCACCATGCACATACCTCTTACAATGATACAAGGAGCCAGTTGATCCAGCTAAGATCCTTTTACGCTGGCACAGGACCCCAGTGGCCCTCCATGCAAGGGGCATACTGCCTAATGCTCAATTCTGGAGATGCCAGCAAAGCCCAGCCAATATTCTCCACATCCTCTGTGACATGGTGTGTGGGTGTTCTGATGGACACTGACACAGAGATGTAAGGTGTTGGAAATGCAATTGCCAGACCAGAAATTTATTGCAGACAAAAAAGAACTTAAAAAGCCGTCAAAATCAACTGCATTTCGGCAAATAAAATACAAAATGAACAAAAACAACATCAAATAGTATTCAGCTCCTGCTTTCTTGGGGTACAGGCAGCAATAGTCACCTCACCAGCACATAGAGTTGGCTACAGGTCTGAAAAGGAGCAGACCTAAACAGAGGGGTCAGTAACTGGCTGATCCCAAGATGAATCTGAGGTCTCCTAGAAAGGCTACCTCATTTATAGTAAAGCATAAACATGTGACTATTGCTGACTCCTCCCTCAAACCAACTATTACAACAAAAAGCCCACAATCATTTTATTATTTTAATACCATGAGCTCAACTGAATGAATTACCTTTATACATGTTTGCTAATGTTAAAGTTCATAAAACAAAACAATATAACAGAAAAACAGCTTTGCTGCAGGAACAGGTAACTCCTCCCCATCCCCCCAACTATAACTAAGAGAAGGAGAGGGCCGGTTGCCTCCTAAGGAGAGAGCAGAAACAACAGCCTCAGTGAGAGCACCACACCCAGTCCCTGTGTTTTCAGGTAGGAGTGAACTTCAGGTTCTAATAGTATGAAAGGCTGTTTGTTTACAATGGGAGCAACCCCAAAATAAAAAAGGGCTAAACTATCTTATGCTAACTAACCAAAACCACAGACAGCATGAGCCTTGGGGATAATACTGCAGACTGACTCACACAATGTCTCAGAGTGTACAATATTTAGCAGTCTCACAGCATGGAGCACACAACTTCTGAATTCTAACTGCCCAGTAAGGTGCTTCATGCTGTAAACTTCATCCTCTAAACTCTAAAAAGTGTACTCATATCTTTTTATAACCACAACTGAAATTTTCAAAACAGTGGTTTTAAAACCCCTTTATAACATTTGCATTTGAGCTATTTACAAAGGGAAAGTGCAACCAAGACTGAGTCAGTGTGTCCAAGGTGCTCTGTACAGTGCTGCACACTGAAACAATAGCAGACAGGATTAGCTGTGGTGTATCTATACTTCAAACACTCAAGCTACTATACTTTTTAATGGTTCTTACGCTTAACTACCTGTTCCCAGACCTTATCCCAGTGTACTTTATTTAATAGTCTGGGAGCAGGGCTTTCTAAACAAACACAAGACACATTAAGACTAGTAGCTACACCCCTGGTCTCATGAGCAGGTTCGAGTAGCTCCAGCCCAAGTTCCTGTGCTTAAGCTATGATTTTGAAACACACCATACCTCAGTGAATGAGACAAGGGAAGGCTGGTATTTGTTCCTATGCAGAGCAGAAAGGAAAAAATAAAAGCACTAGACTGCTAGAAAATGAAGAATACAGTAAAGAAGCACCCATTTTGCGCTCAGGTGGCCAACCTGAAAATGGGGCACTACAGAAAGAGAAAAAGCAGAGAAAAGACTGATATGCTAATGCAGTAGACTGTTTTAGAAAACAGTGAGCATATGAACACAAATACCAGACACCCTTCCACACTCTGGATGTGTCACCATCTGGCGCCTTTCTGGGATGCCTTTAGAAAAGACTGTGGAGATGTCCTGGGTTAAAAAGTTGACCTGACCAACCCTATTCTCCTTCTGGGGGACACCTCAACGTTAGAAGAGGTACTTGCAGAACATAGCGCTTGGCTGTTAAATGCTTTAATAGAAGCCAAGCAGTTACTCCTAATGAACTGGCAACAACCCCTCCCATCATCTGGTACCTCTTGGAGGGCAGCTATGGCTAGACTAGCCAGCCTAGAGAGGCTTTTATACCTGAGGAAGGGGCAATTACCTATATTTCTATGCACACGGGGCCTATAACTGCATTCTCCTCTTTGATGGGTGCCTCCCACCCCACCTGGTAATCCCCCTGGCCCTAGGTCCACCTAGTCAGGCATAGCAAGTTAACTCCTGCACTGCCTTACCTCTATTATCTGTCTTCTCTATTGCTATGAAGAGTACAACATGGTCTGATCCCACCTTCTAGTTTTCTGCACACCTCTAGTATTATGAACCTTACCCACTCTTTTCTATGGTGACGATGGCTTCCTTCACCACATAGGACACATATTGTACAGGCAGACAAAAACATTACTGTTAATTTGGGTATTCTCATTCATGGGACTGGCAGTTTGAGACAATTCTCTGTATTATAGAACCATGGTAGGTTTGTTGAATAGTGTGTAGTTTACCAGTACATTGTATTAGAGCAGGGTTTTTTGCATTTCTATCTTTCCTTCATCCCTGTGTACTTAGATTGAACTGACATGGTATTGTATGTTGTCTGATATGTGTATGGAAAATTCAATAACATTTTTCTATGATAAAAAATAATGGGAGAATCAGCTGAGTCCATATGGAACAAAGATATGCAGACATTTTGGACACTTGTAGCATCTGGGTGTGATGAGAAAATATAAGATATAATACATATGGCATGATCTCTGGGGATACATGGATTAAACATTTTAGTAATATATATTCTTTGAATAAGAATGATATAATTTTAGAGCACAATGAGATGTTTACATTCTCCCCAAATGAAGTTAGTAATGCCATCCAGACACAAAATAGATAGCAGCAGTCACAGGGGATACCACAGCTTGATGGAACAGATGGTGCAGGTAGTAGTTGAGTATCCGACTCATCCACAGCAGGAATAGTTGTGTAGTATTGCATACAATCTGCAGGTACATGTGTGAACTGTAAAATAATCACTGTAATGAGCCAGTCACCCATAATTATTTCACCATAAAATACCATCTCTGTGTAGTGCTGTCGCTGAGTTAGCATTTGTTATAATGCAGTCGCCCAGTTTGTAGTCACTGCATAATACTCATTAAATTGACTTGAAACTGACAAAATGTCTCATGGAAAACATATATAAATGAGCTAAAGCATAAGTATTATAAGACAACTGGTGCTATAAGAGCACTTGCATATACATTTGCCAATAACCCATTTAAGGCATTAAAAACCACATTTGAAGCCAAAACTATAAGTCAAACATTGCATAGTAGCGAAATATTAGGTCTGTACCCAAAAATCTCAATATTGAGACTATTCAGAACTCCTTTATTAGAAACACTTTGAACCTACCAAGAGATTGTCTGTCCACTTTTTTGAGATTATTTATTTTATTTATTTATTTCATAATTTGGATTTACAACCTTTGAGTCAAAGACTCATTTACAAAGGCACCTCGTCGCAGGGAGGGTAGACAACAATTGATGGTGGAGTACAACAATGGAGAACATTACAGGTGAGATACAAAAAAAGAACACACAAAGCAATTCCAGTAATACAAAGGTGTACAAAGGCTTCAATTTTTTACAATTAGTCTAACATATAAATAATAAGGTACAACTAGGGGTTCTAGGGAGCGATACCTGGGGGGAAGGGGTGGTTGCTGGGGGAGAAGGCAGTCCAGAAGGACATTGTCTGTTAATTGGGCCAGGTGGAGCTCTAGGTATGGGCCAGTCAGGGACATTTACATCTCCAAGTGTCAGTGAGGTGGTTTTGGAGGGCGATTTTAAAGGGGCCGATTATGGGGATGCTCGTGATATGAGTGGGGAAGAGTTGTACCAAGAGGGGGCTCTGTGGTGGAATGATCTTTGGGTGAGACAGAGGCTCTCTGGACCTGGGAGGTGGCTTTGGTTGCGCTTCGGGTGGCGACCAAGTGGGAGACCAATTTTAGGGATGCTGCAACCCCTGGGGGGAGAGCCCAAGTAGTGATTTTTTTGCCAGTATACAGGTGTGGTAGTGCAGGCGCTCATCAAAGTGAGTAAGTTCGAGGAGGAGTAGAGCTGGCATGTGTGCGTTCTGCTGGGGGCACTGGTCAGGAGCCTGCAAGCCTTGTTGATTGAGGTCTGGACTTTGGTGAGGGTGGTGGGGTCAACAGCCACATAGATAGAGACCCTGCAGTTGACCTATGACAGGATGGAGGCGGTGATAGCCAGCTTGAAGGCATTCTGAGGGAGGCAGTCTTTGTGGTGATAGAGGAATCCAATCTGGGTGTTTACGGCAGTGGACAGGGAACTAAGATGAGAGTGGAAAGAGAGAGCTGAGTAGAAGGTGATGCCCAGATATTTGTATGCAGACACCTGTTCAAGGGGGTGTAGGGTGCAGGGGAGTATGAGAAGGGGGGCACTTCTGGAGTTACTCTGGTGGTGGGCAAAAAGCATAGATTTTGTCTTCTTGAGATTCAGAACTAGATGATGGTTGAGGAATCATTTTTCAGTTTGGCTGAAGGTGAGTTGCAGAGAGTTCTGGAGGGTGATGGGGTCGGGGTGGGAGGTGACGAGAATCGCATCGTCGGCATATAGGAGCATACAGCCCAAGCAGGAGCTAGGAAGGGTGTTTAGAAAGAGATTGAACAATGTGGGGCCCAGGATGGAACCCTGGGGGACACCTGAGCGAACAGGCAGAGCAGCTGATAGGGTACCATTTATCTTGACCCGTTGGGATCTGGCATGGAGGTAACTGGAGAACCAGGCAAGAGGGCCAGATGAGAAGCCTAGTTGATGGAGGGAGTCAAGCAATAGGGGGTGACACACAGTGTCAAAGGCCTTAGATAGGTCAATGAACACTGCCCCAGCAACATCCCTAGAGTCAAGTGCAGAGTGTATTTGCCATGAGAACTCTAGGAGGGCTATGGTGGTGCTGTGTCCAGGGTGGAAGCCATGCTGTTCTAAACATAGTATGCTGTATTTGGTTAGATATTCCATGAGTTGGGTAGATACTATTTTTTCCAGGACTTTAGAGAGTGGGGGGGGAGGATGGAGATTGGTCTGTAGTTATTTGGTAATGTGTGATTTCCATTCTTATGAATTGGGGTAATTTCAGCTGATTTTCAGGAGCTTTGGAATTGACCGAGGCACAGAGACCGGTTTAACAGGTTGGTGAGAGGGGCTAGCATGACATCTAGAGTTAGACAGAGAATTCTGGAGTCAATGGGGTCACAGTTGGGGTTGTGGCTGGAGAGGGCTTTTAGTAGGAGTGGTTTGGCTTCATGGGGAGATATGGTGCAGAGGAGAAATGGGGCGATTCAGGGTGGGGGGTTTGAGTTAGAGATAGGGTCAAAAAAGTGGACAGGAAGGACTGGGCTTAGGTCAGAGAAAGTCATGTTGAGGCAGTCAGTAATATTTGGGGGGTCAGTGGTAATAGTGCCATTGACAGATATCTGAGATGGGGGGGAGCGAGTTTTTCCATTGAGCTCCTTAATATTATCCAAGAACACACACACAGAGCCCCAGGAGATGGCCATGGTGGTTTGTTAGTATTTGGACTTGGCTTGCCTTATGGCCCAGGTGCATTGGTTACGAGCAGCATTATAGGCCTGTCTGTCCACTGTCCTGCCCGGCTCGACCGCGACATGCCAGAGGTTGTCTCGCTGCCTCAGTTGTTGAATAAGGGAAGGGGAAATCCAGGCGGCATTATGTCTTTTGGAGCAGGTACTAGTAAAGGGGGTAAAGAGGCCACAGGCCTTGCAGAAGGCTCTGGTGAGGTAGGCTAGCGCAGTGTCTATATCAGTCACGAGTGAGTTTGGGCACCAGACAAGTTGGGCTAGGTACTGCTTCAGTTTACTGAGGCTCCCTGGGTGAAAGCGGTGGTGGGAGGTGACTTTGCATGTGGGTTTTTGTGTGTGGGAGACCAGAAACAGAGGATAGGGGAATGGTCGCTGAGGGAGTTAGCTAGGACATGAACAGTCTTGATTTTATGGGGTCAGTTGGAAAGTATTATGTCAAGGAAGGAGCTGGTGCCACTTGACTGGTTAAATCTGGTAGGAAGAGTGACTAATTGAGCTAAGTCAAGGGCAGTGAAGGAGTCCTTTATGTTTGCAGCAGTGGAGCCTAGCCAGTTGACATTGAGGTCACCTAGGACGAGCTGTTCAGCTTTGTGGGCAAGGTAGAGAGATAGTCAGTTAGAGAGTGGATTGCAGGTCCTTGGGCCCATGGGGGTATGTATGTAATGGTAAGATAAAGAGGGCCCCTGCCTGAGTCAGGGGAGATTTTTAAGGTGATGGCTTGGGCACCATGACCAAGCTTGGGGGCAGGGAGAGCATGGCTAAGGAGGGGGTTACGCAAGTAGACTGCACATCCACCACCATGCTTACCAACTCGATCCTCTCAGAACAGGGTGAAACTAGGGAAGGAGACAGCTGAGTCAGGGGTTAATGCAGAGAGCCAGGTCTCTACTATGGCAATGATGTTGGGCCTGTGTTGTATGACCCAGCACTGGAGTGCAGCAGTTTGCTTTGGAAGACTGCAGATGTTCATTGAGGCAATGCAGAGGCCACACCCAGCAGGGTGCAAGAGAGGGGTAGAAGACCCAGGACCACGGTTGGGATGGACGTTCCTGGACAGCAGAAGAAGTAAAGTGATAAGTCTGAGGCGTGGGCTGCGGCAGTTGGGGTTGATACATTTGAGCTGATAAAATCTGGGGAACAGAGTGTGTGATGTGCCACATAGGATAGGAGCTCCTAGTGGCAGCTGCATATAACCTGCTAATAGAGGAGTAGACACAGAAAATGTCACTGCTACCAGAGATATAGCCCGCTAGTGGCAAGAGGATATAATCTGCTAATGGAAAAGTCAACAGTTAACTTTGTGCCCCACACAGGAATTTGATAACATTAGATTCTGTGGGGGGAGATAGAAGAATTTTTTAGACGTCTTTGTCTAAAAGAATATTTCTTTGATAAAAACGACTCTCAAACAACACATTATGACAGCACAAAGAAAACATCAGACTGGACCCCTCGGAGTGGATGCAACCCCAAGCAGGATGTCTTCATCAACTGCTTCCATGGAAGAATAAACTCTCAAATCCTTAGCAAACAGCAGAAACTCCTCTATACTATTACACCACTAGACAAGAGGGCAATACAGGGGATCACATGATACCACTGATGGGCTAACAGCTTGGAAGCTCGGCTCCCACCTCGACTCTCATTTAATTACAAAAATCTACAGATTTTCTCTCTAAAATGAGCAAATCTATGTACCGATCAGCTTCTAATAGTCCTCTGGATTTTCTGGGACGAAGTTGGACGCAGCTCAACTCTTCTCATCTTAACAGAGCAGAAAGTTTTATCCTTGAGGGCTAATGGCGGAATGGAGGCAGAAATGCGCCAAGCACCTCCCCCGCATACTCCACCGCAGATGCTGGAAAAAAATACAGAAACGATCTAGAGGCCAACCCGGCACCACTGCTAAAACAGCCACATCTTCAACTGCCTCACAGTCCCTGACTCTTCTAACTGAACAAAGATTTCTGGAAGAGTTGCAACTGTTTTGCATAGCTCTCCAAGATCTCACCTCAGATCTCAAGTCATTGCGAGGAGCTCTCTCTGACGCCAACAGAGCAATCATAGATGTGGCGGCCAGGACATCGTCATTGGAGGGATGGAAAGCCTCAATTGAAACGGAGCTCCCTGCCATAAGCCAGAAATTACACCGTGTGGAAACTAAGCTAAAAGACCTGGAAGGCTGAAGTCAGTGTAATAATGTCCTTATATTCGGCCTTCCATAGGACACCGAAGGAGCTACTCTGATAACGTTCCTGCAAAAGATGTTAACTAAAATAGCTGGGCCCTCTCCTGATAATACTACATACATCATTGAGAAGGCCCATCGCTCACTTAGACCCAAGCCAGTCTCAGGAAAGCCATCCAAGACCCCTGATAATTAAATTTCTTAATTACCTCGATAAGACACAAGTCTTAGGGCAAGTCAGGACCTTTCAAGAAATCTCATGGGAAGGGACACCGTTAATATTTGCCCAAGACCTCCCAGCAACCATCCAGCAGAAGAGAGCAACATATCACCATCTAATCACAAAGTTGATTGCTGCCAGTATCAAATATAGGGTACAATACCCATTGAGACTTTCAGTTTACCACAATAATACCTGGCACAATTTTGACACTGTAGAACAAGCTCACCCGGAATTACAGGTCTTGATGCCTGATCTGTTCAGTGCTCGCTGAATCCTGCATTTAGAACCAGCATGAATGTGCGTTGAACAATCCTGAATAACTCCTCTTTCAAATTTCTTCTCATCACCACATGAGGGCAGTAAAACATCACGATCGATCATTGCTGTTTATTCTAGGCACATAGTCTAGCACACAGTTTTTCCCTTTCCCAATTTTTTTCTTGCCCTCTCCTTCTTTCATACTTCTTTCTTTTCATATAGTCAGTTCAATAACATTGTGAAGGATTATCAATCATTGAATATAGTGCATTAACATGAAGGGGAAATGTTCTGATCTCTCCTCTACCCAAAGACTGGGCAATGTTTTCTATGTTTTTGGGAAAACCAGCTGGCACCCCTATTTAAAGAGGGGTCTTGTTTTTTTCATTATTGTGATGTTATCACATTTTATTGCTAGTTGTAGGTTTGGGCAGTAAAATGCAGTTATTTAAAATGTTGATGTGTTCAAGAGAGTTGGCGTGGGAAGGGCACTCTAAGTCCTGTAACCTTAGAAGGTGTGTAATGAACTAGAGTAAGGGGAGGGGGGGTTCTCACAGCATCTTATTATGCACCTCCCTAGACATTCTTTAGCTATTGTCGTTTTCATCATGGACGGCAGATATGCAGTCCAAGCCATAGGACAACCCTTAAAAGGGCAGTCTCGAATCGCTGTGAGTATGTGAGAATGGGAATTGATCTGGGTAGCTAGGGAGAAATGGAGGGCTAATGTAGGTAAGGTACGCAATATTATTGACTATTTTTTTAATTTTTCTACTTATGGCGATTGCTATATGCTCATTCTGGAAGTTATGCAAGGATACAGGTCTAAATCTAATCAATTGGATCATTACAATGTTTACCAATAATGTGTGCTCATGGAATGTGAAAGGTACCCAGTCTCCAACTAAACTTGCTAAAATATTGCTACATCTTCCTAAGTTAGACACAGATGTGGCATTTTTACAGGAAACCCATCTCCCCCCTTCACAGGTCCTTCAGCTCAGTAGGTCCTGGGTTGGCCAAGCACTTGGGACAGGGCCAGACACTCATAAAGGGGTGTGGCAGTCCTTATATCACGGTGAGTACCCTTCCGTCTACTGGACACCATTATAGATCCCCAGAATAGATACATTTTGATCAAAGCTTTACTAGGCCATTCTGAGGTAGTTCTCGGTTCTATATATGGCCCAAACACAGAAAAGCCTCCATTTTTCATATCTCCCATGAACAATTTAATCCCATGGTCCTCCCTCCCAATTGTGCTGGGGAGCGACTGGAATCTGGTCTTTTGCAATCTCCTGGACCGATCGAAAAGACACTTTTCATTGCTTTCCCCAACACAACTGGCTTTCAGGGAAATAATAGATACAGTGGGGCTAATTGATCCTTGGAGGGCTCTTTTTCCTCAACAAAAGGAATATTCTTTTCATTCTATTCCCCATAACTCATTTTCCCACATTGATTATTTTCTTCTGGACACTGGGCATCTATCATATGTATCATCCTGTAATTATTTACCCAAAGTGATCTCAGATCATCACCCCACTTGGTTATTTTGGAATCCTGGACCATCTTCTCTTAAGGACAAAATATGGAGACTCAACAATCAATTACTTAGATCAGATTATTTGGTATCTCACCTAGCAACTTTTATCACTAATTTTCTCAATACTAATATTTCCACTATGTCTAAGTTAGATATTCTATGGGGTGCTCTTAATTGTACGGTGTGGGGGGAAATTATCCATATAGCCACAATAAGGAAAAAGATCACCTCCCAGGTAACATAGAAACATAGACTTTGATGGCAGATAAGGACCGCTTGGCCCATCTAGTCTGCCCATTTCCCTACCTACAGGATAGGCCGCAGATCCTAGTTAACCAACAGCCTATTTTTTTCTACCCCCCCACTAGAATTGCCTTATGTCTGTCCCATGCATTCTTGAATTCTCCCACAGTTTTAGACCCCACAACCTCCTCAGGAAGGCTGTTCCATGCATCCACTACCCTCTCTGTGAAATAATACTTCCTCACATTGCCCCTGAAACGCCCCCTCTCTATCTTTTAATTGTGTCCCCTTGTTCTTTCACATCTCTTTTTCTGAAAGATGCTACCCTCTTGGACTTTGTTGATTCCACTGAGGTACTTAAAAGTTTCTATCATGTCCCCTTCTTCTTTCCTCAAGGGTATACATATTAAGCCCTTTGGTCTCTCCTCATACGGCCTCTTGCAGGCCCTGCACCATTTAATTGCCCTCCTCTGGACTGCCTCTATTCTGTCTATGTCCTTGTGGAGATGGGGTCTCCAGAACTGGACGCAGTACTCCAGATGGGGTCTCACCAACTGTCTGTACAGAGGGATAACAACTTCCTGTTTTCTGCTGCTGATGATGCCTCTCCCTATGCATCCCAGTATACCCCCAGCCCTCCCTACTGCCTTCTCACATTGCTTGCTAACCTTTAGGTCATCTGATATGATTACCCCCAGGTCCCTTTCCTTTTTTGTTGTTGTTATTACCTCCCCCATTGTGTATTCTTCCCCTGAGTTCTTGTTTCCCAGGTGCATTATTTTGCACTTCTTTGCATTGAATCCAGCTGCCATACTTCGGACCATTCCTCCAACCTTGCCAAGTCCCTTCTCATCCTTTCCACACCTCCTTGTGTATCAACCCTGTTGCAGATCTTTGTGTCATCTGCAAAGAGGCATACTTTTCCTTCCAGTCCCTCTGCAATGTCACTTATGAAGACATTAAAAAGGACTGGACACAATACTGAACCCTGCTGTACCCCACTAGTAACCCCTCTTTCTTCAGAGTGGACTCCATTTAACCTCCGCTCTTCTACAAGACATTAGGAGATCGGAACTATCACTCTCCGCTAGCCCCAATTCAGATGAGCTTAATGCACTAGAAGTTCTTAGAGCTCATTATAACTCAATTTTGACCTAAAAAGCAGAATACCTTCTTAAATGCTCCAAAATTCAATACTTCGACCAAGGAGATAAGGCCGGGAAACTTCTGGCTCTACATCTCAAGGCGCAGGCCTCCGACAAAATAATTCCATGCATTCAAAATCCCAAAGGAACAATTGTTTCCTCTCCCAGAGACATAGTATGTTGCTTCCAAGAATATTATAAAGCTTATACTCCCGACCATCATCCAACATTAACCCATTAATGGAAGACAACTTTCTACAGACTATCCAACTTCCCCAACTAGGTGCCAGTCAAGTAGCCTCTCTTAAAGTGCCTATTTCCACTGATGAAATCAGATCAGCTATCAATTCTCTTCCATTAGATAAGGTGCCCGGACCAGATTGCTTCACTATAGAATTTTATAAAACCTTTAAAACTCAGTTGATGCCTGTCCTTCTAGACACGTATAATTATATGTTTAACCACAGCATCTCTGATCATTCTCTACTCGAAGCCACAATTGCAGTCCTTCTTAAACCTGGCAAAGACCCACTTCATGTCACCAACTACCATCCCATCTCCCTCATAAATGCAGACATGAAGATACTTGCTAAGATTCTGGCCACTAGACTATCTAAGGTATGGCAGGGTCTTATCAGTAGGGAATAAGTTGGATTTGTGGCAGGCAGGGTTTCTTCTGATCACATGCGGAAACTAGTATATTTGATCTCTGTGTCAAGGGACTCTCGTATTCCATCTCCTTTGGTCTCCCTAGATGCAGAGAAAGCATTTGATAGGGTCTCTTGGGATTATCTATTCCATTTACTACCCTATTTTAACATACCAGTACAATTCATCACATGGATAAAGATTTTATATACAAATCCCACTGCACGGGTACTTTGTAATGGTCAACTATCACAATCCTTTAGCCTACAGCAAGGTACTAGACAAGGTTGCCCACTCTCTCCCTTTTTGTTTGACTTATATTTGGAACCCCTTATTAGATGCATCAACATTTCCTCTAAGATCTCGGGCATATCTATTGGTCCTAACCAATATAAACTCTCTGTCTATGCCAATGACGTATTACTACATATCTCCTATCCTTCTGCATTGATTACTGCCATGTTTGAACTCATTACAGATATCAGCCAGTTCTCTAACTATAAATTGAATATATCCAAAACAGAAATAATGCCCTTGAATGCTTTTACACTTTCAGTAGATATTTCCCATCTAGGACTTCACTGGGTTAAGGAAAAATTTAAATATTTGGGGATATATCTTTCCCTCTTTAATACCAGAATGAAAGAATACAACCTAGACAAAATTCTAATCCAAATCAAGATAGATCTTTCTCACTGAACAATACTTCCACTTTCTCTCTGGGGACGAATAAATGTTGTGAAAATGAATGTTCTCTCATGGATCTTATACCCCTTACAGATGACAACTCTTTTTCTACCCAAGAATTGGTTCGCACAAGCTCATAGACTTATATATAACTTTATATGGGGAGGCAAGTCAGCACAGAGGGCCCTTTCTAAGCTACAGAGGAGCAGAGAGAAAGGGGGTCTACAGTTACCAGATATTCTAGTCTATCATTTCTCCATTACTTGTTCAGTCCTCACACATTGGCTAACAGCCATGCCATCTGATAATCAGATAAAATACCACCGTCTTTGGCTTCAAATAGAAAAATTCCTTGGCCTGTCACATGGCATAGCCCTCAATACTCTTATATATACTCCCTTTAAGAATCTACCTAAAAGTCTTCAGGATTTACCTATAGGGATAACACTTCCAGTGCATGCTCAACTCTGTGCTACATTCCAGATATCCACCGTAAGAGACACCTCTCAGCCAGTTGTCTGCAATCCTAAGTTCAGGATAGGGGGTTCTCCTCTTCCACACCATTTTTGGCCAGGAAATGCACAAATTAAGGTTATGGACTTGTTACAAGAACACAAACTAATGCCATTCCAAACAGCACAAACACAATTCAATCTTTCCACATCTTTCTACTTCAAGTATATCCAATTACAACACATGTTACTACAACACTTTGGACTAGGATCCTGGGAACAGAATTCAGTAGGCCCATTTCTTCCAATAATTCCCAATTTGCCATCATCTCATCTTATCTCTCTTTTTTATTGCCTTCTAAGGGATGGCACAGAGGAATTGCAAAAACCCCTGCATTACATCTGGGACCAGGTGTTACCCTCAGAATCTTCAATGACTCGGCTCTGGCCAAAAATCTGGTCACAATTATATAAAGATGTGAAATGGGTCAGATACCACATACTGCAGTACTTTGTTCTCCATGATATGTATTATACCCCAGTCCGGCTCCACAAAATGGGGAGACTCTCCTTTAATCTCTGTTCAAGGTGCAGGGAATGTCCTGGAACACTGCTGCATATTCTATGGGATTGTAGTAAAGCCTTACCCTATGGACCACCATCAAATCCAAGTTGGACCCACACTTCTACATCTCTCGGATGCCTTCAAACCAGAAATTTGTATTTTAGGGGATTATGGAGACTCCCTAATTGGCTACCAATGTAAACATATGGCATTAATATCGTTATGTGCCAAGAAAGTAATCGTGCGGCAATGGCTGGATCAGAACATCCCTACCTACACAGAATGTTTAACAGAGACACTTTTTGCTCTACAGGCAGAAAATACCATTGCTCATATAGCTAAAAGACCAAATTATTACCAGAAAGTATGGGCACCTCTACACACTATACTTACCATTCAAAAATCATTAGTTTCCACTAACTTCTAGACATTTGTTTGGCTGCAAACCAACACAAATCTTAGGCTTCTTCTTATAATTATATTTCAGATCTGTAATTTTCAAATGGACCTCTTCCACTGCTTGCCTGAGTGGAGGGAAGGGGGGGAATGGGTGTAATATTAAAAGGGGGGAATAGGAAGTTAAAGAAGTTCATGTTTCTTGTGTTTTGATAACATATATGTAAGGATAGACTAAGCTTATATACATACTACTTGTCTTAAATGTATATTTACACTCACTATGAAAATTATTCAAGTTACTTCTATACTTTGTATACGGATCAAACTTGTAATACTGCTTTTCATGTATCTGTAACAAATGACAGGTGAAATCCTCCTAAAAGAAAAAACAAATAAAGTATATTTATTTTGAAAAAAAAGAGGGCAATACAAACTCTGAACAACAACCATAACATTGTAATAAAACAAGCTGACAAGGGTGGAGCTGTGGTTGTGATGAACACAGAGGATTACATTAAAGAGGCATACAGACAGCTGTCAGATAGAGCTTACTACAGAGAACTCCCCGGAGTCCCTACTATACAATATACAGAAGAACCTAAACAAATCATCACGTCTCTACCAAACAACATCCAAGAACAGTTAAACATACTATTTCCAAACAAACCTACTCCAGGGACATTCTATATGCTACCCAAGGTACACAAACCAGGAAATCCAGGATGACCCATCATTTCTGACATTGGCACACTCACTGAAAACATGTCAGGACTTATTGAATCCATTTTAAAGCCTCTAGTAAGAGCTATTAACAGTTTTATTCAGGACGCCACCAATTTTCTCAGGAAACTGAAACAAATTGTACAACTGCCACCGAACACTATCCTAGCCACGATGGATGTCACTGCCTGTACACCAACATCCCACATGAAGATGGCATAGCAGCATGTCAGAAACTTTTAAAGGAAAACTCATCCACAGGAGACATCCCAGAAACCACAATCAGCACCTTAATAAAATTCATTTTAACACACAACAACTTCACTTGTAATGGCAAGCACTTTTTACAGGTCATGGGGACAGCCATGGGCACTAAAATGGCACCACAATATGCCAATCTTTTCATGGTCTGCTTAGAGGAGGATTTTTTTAAACACCACCCTTATAATCCATCTGTCTACTTCTGTTTTATTGATGACATATTCCTGATTTGGACAGAAGGTGAAGACTTTCTCAAAGAATTTCATCATGATTTTAACAGCTTTCATCATTCCATAAATCTCATTATTGAATACTCCACCATAGCATACATTTTCTTGACACCACAGTCAGTATCACTAAAAATGGACATGTACAAACTTCTCTTTACAGAAAACCCACTGACAGACATTGCTACCTGCATAATTCCAGCTTCCACCCTAATCATACAAAAAAATCTGTAATCTACAGTCAGGAAATTCGATACCATTGAATCTTCTCTGATGAGAGAACAAGAGACAGACAGCTCTCCACACTTCAGAATTCCCTAATTCAGCAGGGCCACTCTCCAAGACAAATTGACAGAGAATTTGAATGGGCCATACAGATACCACGAGACAATCTGCTAGAATACAGGCAAAGACATCAAACTGACCACACACCCCTAGTGGTCACTTACAGCCCTATGCTAAAACCCCTTCAGGAAATTATCAAAGAGCTACAACCCATGCTGAGAGAAGATGAAACACTGAAAGACTTCTTCCCTGAACCACCTGTCATTGCCTATAAGCAGCCCCCCAGCCTCCCAAACATAATGATTCATAACAAACTCCCCGCAGACCAAAATAACCAGAAAACAATTGGGACAACACCATGCAACATGGCGAGTTTTAAGACCTGCACCCACATATGCGCACAGGCCACCATTAAGACAAGCCAGAACAACATAATGCAAATTAATGGATCCTTCACATGTCAATCCAGCAATGTGGTTTACCTAATTCAATGCAAGAATTGCACAAATGGTTGCTATATTGGGGAAACTACTCAACCACTGAAAAAAAGAATGAACCACCACTGTCGCACTATAGAAAAACAGATTATCAGCACTCCAGTAGGAAACCATTTTTCACAAACAGATCACTCTCTCCTGGATTTATCTGTCTTGATACTGAGAGGCAACTTCAGAAACACACAGGACAGAAGGACATGGGAATTGAAATATATAAAACAATTTAAATCTAACATTTCTGGACTGAATCGGGACATCGGTTTCATTACCCACTATGGTAAACTGTAATTCTTTTTATTGTGTACTATATCATGTCTCTATTCATCACACTTTGGTTCTGTATCTTTCTATTATATTTTTTCCTCTGAGTTCTGCCTGTTCTGTTTTTTTACCTATACCTCACATCCTCCCTGCCTCTCCTTTAACTCCTGAGCTCAGTCCCACCTACTCCCTCTTGTTTTCACACCTCTGTTTATCTAGGCCTTTGTTCTTTGTTTCTACTAATTTCTTGATTTCCTTGCATCTATTAGGCATCTCCTGTCCATTCTACTCTTTCAGCCAGCCTCTGATCTCAGATCCTATCTGCATGTTTTTGTCTTCCCTTTAGCTTCCTTCAATCTCCTACTGACCTGCTCCTACTATGCCCCACATTTCTTCTCATGTTTTTATTTTTTGCATCTTAGACTTCCATCTCTCGTCCACTTTATCACCTTTCTACTTCACTTCCTGATTTTTAATTGCTCCACAGTGGATATAAATATGGCTTGTTGCTCAGTTTTGCTATTCACCTGAAGAAGGAACCTGTGTGGCCCCAAAAGCTTGTGTAAAATTCCATCTTTGTACAAGACACTTGTTGGTCCAATAAAAGGTATCAGACCTTCCATCTTCTCCTGAAATAAAGTAGAAAAATTGGCTTTTTAAAGGCTGAAAGATGAGGCTTTTTACATCAGAAAAAAAGAGAACAAAAGAAGTGGACAGGGACAGAGAGCGCACCAGATTGTTTGGGGGTTGGAGTAGACACAGAGTGCAGGCCAGAGAGCAGGAGAAGGATGTACACAGTTAAGGCTCAAAATTCACTTCTAATATGAACTCAGAACTTAAAATGACTGTAAGGATTAAACAAATTATTAAACCATGGCACATAAATTCAACTAGAGAGACAGAGGGAGATATACTAGCTAGAGACATGTTCAGCAAGAGATAGTGTGGGCCACTTGCAAATCAGCTTCCACTGGTACCAAATCCAAAAGTCAGGGCTAGTACCTTGCAGTATCAGCTGAGCTGTAGCTCATGGAGGATTTATGAACCACTGTTTTGGTTCAAGAAATTGAGGGGTCCCTGGCCTAGTCAAGGCTCACTGGATCCCTTTCAGTATCAGCTGAGCTGTAGCTCATGGAGGATTTCTGAAGCACTGTTTAGGTTCAAGAAATTGAGGGGTCCCTGGCCTAGTCAAGGCTCGCTGGATCCCTTGCAGTATCAGCTGAGCTGTAGCTCATGGAAGATTTCTGAAGCACTGTTTAGGTTCAAGAAATTGAGGGGTCCCTGGCCTAGTCAAGGCTCGCTGGATCCCTTGCAGTATCAGCTGAGCTGTAGCTCATGGAGGATTTCTGAAGCACTGTTTAGGTTCAAGAAATTGAGGGGTCCCTGGCCTAGTCAAGGCTCGCTGGATCCCTTGCAGTATCAGCTGAGCTGTAGCTCATGGAGGATTTCTGAACCACTGTTTAGGTTCAAGAAATTGAGGGGTCCCTGACCTAGTCAAGATTAGAATCAAGAATGTTATCCCTTATAACATATATATATATATATATATATATATATATATATATATATATGAGCTATTAAGTTGTGGGGTTGAATAATAAATATGGAGAATGACAGACTCCCCAAAATGTGCTGGTTGGAATTAGTTTTCAACAGAGTACAGACAAGGATAATTGGTTTACTAAATAAAAGGGGAACAGTCAGCAATAAAAGCCTCACACCCAAGTGTGAAGCTGATCCCAATTTGCACTTTGTGTACAAAAACATTTTTTTAACTCACTGTTTTCTGCAGCATAATAGAATGCATTAGGCTAAAAGGGGTTCTTCCGGTACATTGGGGAGCGGAGAAAAACTAAGGGCCATCTCAGCAGATTGAGATCAGAAGGAGGGTGGGTGGAAGAGGCGAGGGACCAGGCAGAGGTATTTACTTGTACTTTGCCTCTGTGTTCACTAGGGAAGGGGATGGGATATCTACAAAGCAAGGCACAAAGGGGATAGAAGCGGCAGGGAGTGGGATCAGGGGAGCAGCAGAAATGGAGCAAAAGGGAGGGAAAGGTACCCCAGGGGTGTCGCATCTGGATAAGGATAAAAAGACCAGTAAGGTGGAGGGGACGGATGATGCCATCCCCACCAAAAGGGTGTGGTTTGCCCTCAAGGCCCTAAAGAAAGACAAATCTCCTGGGCCGGATGGCATTCATCCGAGAGTACTATGGGAATTGGCGGACATACTGGCTGCACCCCTGGCGGAGCTTTTCAACAGGTCACTTGAGACAGGGAGGGTACCTAGGGATTGGTGAGAGGCACATGTGGTACCAATCCATAAAGGGGTCCGAAGGAAGTACCAGGAAACTATAGACCCATCAGTTTAACCTCGGTGGTGGGAAAATTAATGGAAGTATACTAAAGGAACGATTGGGGGTTTACTTGGAGGAGGTGGGAGGTCTGGATAGTCGGCAGCATGGGTTTGTGCCAGGTAGGTCATGTCAAACCAACCTTGTAGAGTTCTATGAATGGGTAACATCAGAACTGGATAGAGTAAGCCTGTGGATGTATTATTCTTGGACTTCAGCAAGGCGTTTGACTCTGTCCCACAATGGTCTGGTGGAGAAACTGATGGGGTTAGGAGTAGGCCTTTGATGGTCAGATGGATTGAAAACTGGATAGCTGGACGCACTCAGAGAGTAGTGGTCTGTGGGGAGCTCTCGAACCTACAGAGGTTGGTAGTGGGGTACCACAGGGCTCGGTCCTGGGTCCAATCCTGTTTAATGCATACATATCAGACATCAGGGATGGTATAGGGTGTGAAATGAGTCTCTTGTGGATGACTCCAAGATGGGAGCAGTAGTTGAGGGAGAAGGGGAGGTTGGCCTGCAGGGGACCTGGACACCCTGGAAAGCTGGGCTCACACACATGGAAATTAAATTTCAATATCACCAAGTGCAAGGTGTTGCATCTTGGTCGGGAAACCCTAAACACAGGTACACCCTGGGAGGAGGTGCTGGAAGCCTCAACAGGGGAAAAAGACCTAGGGGTCATGGTGGATACATGTATGAATAACACTGAGCAGTGCAGGAGAGCAGCTAGCAAGGCAAACAGGATGTTGGGATGCATCATAGGGGATCACCTCTAGGAGCAAGGAAGTGATTCTGCCACTGTACAATGGACTGGTTAGACCACACCTTGAGTACTGTGTACAGTACTGGAGACCACACTTGAAGAGGGACATACAGCTCCTGGAGAGGGTACAGAGGAGGGCAACAAAGATGATACGAGGGCTAGAGGATTTGACTTACGAGGACAGACTTGAGGAGCTCTGCCTGTTTTCATTGGAGGAGAGGAGAGACAGGGGGACATGATTGAGGTCTTCAAGTACCTCAAGGGAATAAATAGGGTAAACATGGAGGGGATCTTTAGACTAAAGCAGGGAGGCATCACCAGAGGGCATGGTTTGAAGTTGGAAGGTGGAAGGGTGAGGGGAAAAGAGAGGAGGTTTTCACTGAGAGGGTGGTGGACCCTTGGAATGCTCTGCCTGGTGAGCTGGTTCAGAGATCCACAGTGGAGAGCTTTAAGAAAGGGCGGGACAGACACAGTAAGTGGATGTATCAGATGATGGCCTGTCCCGGGGGGGTGGGGATGGATGATAGGGGTTTCTGGAGCACAAGGGATGGGAGGGTCTCGGCACCCAACTAAGGATCTAGGTTCGAGCAGACTTGATAGACCATAAGGCCTAATCTGCTAGCAAATAGTATGTTAGTATGTTAATTTTGCTGACTTCTAAGATGCCATTTCATGTAACCAGATATCCCAGAATTCCCTGCTGCTGACATCAGAGGAGAACTGCAGAGCTGGGAGATTCAATAGCCTTTAATAGCCTACAATACACATGTTAAAGATTTTGTAAGCTAAAATCAGATGTTTGCTTGTCATGCTGTTCTCTTGGGGCTTAGTACAGTCCTCTATGGCTGTACCTAGGCTCAGGAGAACAGCAGACCAGCAAACTGAAAATTACAGCTTACAAAAAATTCTGTCATTCACTGCAGGCTATTGAGTCTCCCAGCTCTGCAAGTTTCCTCTGATGTCAGCAGCAGAGGATTCTGAAATGTCTAGTTACACAAAATGGCATCTTATAAGTCAATGAAATTAGCTTGATTTATTTATTACACTGCAGTAATCAGCAAGTAAATACAAGTTTGCTTCACACAAAGGGTTTATTAGGATCGTCCTCACACACGGGTGTGAGGCTCTTATTGCTGACAGTTCCCCTTTAAACAATATTATAAGAAATCCAGACTAGATGATCTCTGCTTCAGAAAGGATACAAATAATGTATATATATTTATTAAAGAACTAATAACAAGGTTGCAAGATATAGCCAGACAAAAAGACTTTGAAAAGGTACATGATATGGACCAAAATGATTTATTTTGCACGCATTAAGAAAAGCTGGGGAGTAGAGCAATATTTATTATTATGTGAAAGTAGCTGGCATAGAAACATTTTATGTAAACTCAGATTAGATGCCCTTGGCACACCTTGTAAATGAATAAATGAGTGCTGTAATAATAAAATGAAAACAAGCAAATGTCATTGTTTAATAGGCAATACAGCTGACATACTGCATGTTATTATGGAGTGCAAGTTATGGGTGGAAGAGAGACACAAATGGATCTTACCTCTGATACCAAAGAAATATAAGATAATGGTAATAGAAGCTATGGTATATTTATTGAAGTTTGAACAATAAAAATAATGTATGGAACAACAAATTTTTTTAGAGCCCTTCAGAAATAGTAATTTATATAGCTGTGAAAGCAAAAATGTATATTTATAGAGGCTTTAAACCAGATGTGTTTTAACTGATCTTATGATGGTTGTACTAATATATAATGTTAAAATTGGATGCACGTTTAAAGTATGAAATGCTATAAATTCTGTGAAATTTTATACATTTGTGAAAATAAACTTTTGAAACATTGGTCTTCTTCTGCCATCTTTTTTTCTATATTTCTATGTTTTCTGTGTTCCCTGGCATGACAGTTTGATGACTAGGTAAGAAACTGTAGAAATGTAGAATAAAGAAAGGATTAGAACAGGGCTGACATTAGACTCTAGAGGTTAGAGCAACAAGCTGCAAATGAGCTTGGTACATCCAGCAGATCTGGGTTTGATCCCCGCAACCTCCTCTTGCATACGGTGTGACTCTAAGCAAGTCACTTAACCTCCACAGTGCTCCTCGGCCACGCCTAAAAATAGGCACTTATGCCTAGTGACTCTTATCCAGTTACCAAAGAATTAAAAAAACATATTCTGAGTTGTTATCATTTTTTCTCTCCTTTACAGTTTCTGGGGCATTCCTCTAATCAGCCTAATAATTTACTCCAACGATAATTCACATCCTTTTCCTTTTTAATCCTTTGTGATTTAACTTGGAAGAAGAAAAAATATGTTTGTGTGTTTTGGCAGTGTAATAGTTACTGTAAGGAAACACTACATGTACCAACATACAGTATCACTGTACCTATCTCCCAGCAATTTGCTCAGTCAATAGTCAGTGCTCTGCTCATATGAAATAGCACAGTTTAAACACAAAAGTAGCAAAGTACTCAAGGATCAAGTATTTTTTCAAAATCAAATGCACATTTTGGTAAAGATAGTACTAGATCCTAAGATTTAGTGTAGCCAAATGCAAGTTGCTTCACTTGGGGAGGGGAAAAAATTATGTAGGACCTTCACACTGTGTGATGTTGTACTTGCTGCAGTCAACAAGGAAAAGGACATGGAGCTCATAACAGACATGGGACTTAAGCAACACAAGCATTGCATGGCCACTATCATGTCAGCAGAATAATGGTGAGCATCAAATGGGGGTTACCAACAGAGCAGGCTAAGTTATCCTGCCCATTTACAAGGCCATGGGCAGGGCCCTTCTGGAGTACTGCATGCATTTGTTTTCTCCTCAATATACTTGAGAGATTGTAACACAGGGCCACCAAAATTATCAACAGTTCAGTGGCGTCCAGTGTCAGGTTCCTGCTCGTCTAGTCATGTCAGTCAGGATCTTCAATGGAGAACTGCCAAGATTAGCCTAGCAATCATTCACTAATTAATTGCCTAAAATAGCCTAGTGTTTCCAAACATCATGACTAGTCATCACTAGGGACATCATGACAGTAGAGTCACAAGATTGTGCAACATTTAGAGACCTAATGCTGGGCACCACTGTATGAGGGACAAAGGTTGTGAGGAAATGCTTAGATCCCTTAATTTGTTCACCTTAGAGAAAAGGAAGCTGAGCAGGAACATGATCTCAGTCTTTTGCATATTTATTTATTTCAAACGTCTTACCAGGAAAGGCATACTGAGTTGGTAACACCTCATTTCTAGATGCATCCTTTGATAAAGGAGAGCAGGGAGTAGCAGTGTAAAAAGCATAATTATATAACTGCAAATGGTGCATAGTAAACACAATTAACGCACAGTGAAAATACATAAGGAGCAGAATAATCACAATAGCATCAATACATCAGTACAAATGCTGCATAGCAAATCAATAATGTACAGTTAATAGCCATGCAGTGAGGCTGAGAATGCAAAGATGTGCACAGTGAATGGGAATACGGGATCTTTGAATGCCCAGGTGGATAGGGTGGGGCCAAATGCAGTTCCAAAGGTGTCTCATCAATAGAGATGCAGTAAAGTTTTACTTCACTTGCATATTTTCAGCAAAGTCACCAAATTTGCCTCTATGGATCAGTTCGCAAAGTTGTCCCGTTAAATGAAAATTCACCATTTGTAACTTTGCCTTGCTTTTGTTTTTTTTTAAGTGCAAATTGCAGTTAAAAAAAAAAAACAAGGAAACGTTAGAAACTGCAAATCCCCCAAATCACTGGTATCTAGTGCCCATCTCCCTGCTGATTGTTGTCACCAATGTAAAATAAATATACCAAATCCTTGGTGTCTAGTGGTCCCCCCTGCCAATTGCCATCCCCAATGTAAAAAAAAATTAAATCCCATGGGCCCAATTCCGAAAGAAGCCATTGAGATGATGCAGGTTGCACCACTCCAAGGGCTATGGCAATACTGGGTGAGCCAGGAACCCTGCACCATATTCTGAGAAAATGCAGGGTTCTTGCACCAAACTCACCGGGGGTTGCTGCAAGTGCGAGACAATGCCCAACCAGTGGCACAGCTGCAGCATATGCCACAAAGAACTGGCATTCCTCCTGTCAGTGCAACACAGGATGGGCAGCACTGGTGGTGATAGTGAGGGGGACACACATGCTCAGTGGGGGTGAGGGGTGGTGGGGACATAGGTGGGTTGGTGTGCCAGCAGAGTGGTTGATTCTTGGTATGGCACCCAGCAGGGTGCAAATGCCCATGTTATATGTATACGAAGGCAAATGCACCCCTGGGTGCCAAAGCAATCCCATACATACCAGCTGCCACACCAGGCCTCCCTATGCCCCTCTGTGCCCCTCCTTCCCAAGGACCCCACTTGTAGCCCACCCAAATCAGTGTCCCAGTCAGTCGCAAGGGGCTCAGAACACCTTCTGGCAGGTATAAGTGGAGCCCCTTGCAACAGCCACTGCAGGACTTTCAGAACTGGAAATTTAACCCCCGCCATGGCAAAAGCCCCCTTGTGACCTGCTGTACCCAGATGCAGGTCGCAAGGGGGGCACAGTGCCCCTTTGGCACAGCAGATTCCCTCACCATTACAGACTGCATACTGGAATAGGGAATGACACAAGGTGCAACTTGCTTCATTGCTGAGTGATGCAAGCACCTTGTGTCAGGTGTATCTCTTCTGGAATCAGACCCCTGGTGTCTACTGTCCCCCCTTTGATTGCTGGCCCAATTAAACAAAAAATATAATTATCAATTAAATCCCTGGTGTCTAGTGGACCCACCCACCACCACCCTGTCAGGTAGTGCCCCAACACCCTGCTCTCCCCCACCCTGACCCTGAGATGCAACCAGCACAGCCCTCCACTCTCCATTATGGCTGGCAGCCCAACTGATCTGGAATGAATGCGCGCATACTTGTACAAGCACATGCTCCTCCATTCCAGGTCAGTCAGGTGGCCAGCCATGGTGGAGAGTGGAGTGCTCTGCTGGTTGCCTGCCTAGGGTCAGGCTGGGGGTTCAGCCGGGTGGTGGGGCACTACCTGATGGAGTGGGAGGTCCACTAGACACCAGGGATTTAATTGATTATTATATTTGTTTTTACATTGGGGCCAGCCATCAGTGGGGGGGAAGGGGAGACAAGTAGACATCAAGGATTTAATAATATATTTTTTCCACATTTGTGCCAGTGATCTTTGGAGGAGGGGGGCCACTAGACACCAGGGATTTAATTGATAATGTACTTTTTTTTTTACATTGGGGCCGGCGACCAGCAGGAAGGGAGGATACCCACTAGTAGACACCAGAGAGAGAGAGAGAGAGGATGCATGCTGTGTCACTGGGCTGTGGCAACAACAGGGGTCTGATGTTATGCCTTTTTACTCCTTTGAACAGGTAAACCACCATTGCATGTGAGTTCTTGGTTTGCCAAGGAGAGAAAACAGAAGCGTATCCAAGTTCTTTCCAGGCCATGTTGTGCAGTTCTGTGCTTCAGCAGTGAGGAGCTAGTTGCTCCACATTCGATGGGGTTAGCTTGGAGTACCGATAGTGGTGGCAGCCTGCTTAGGGTTGTGCGCTGGCACTCTTAGTTCTGCTTAAGGTTACTTTGGCTCTGTTGAGCATATTTCTTTATCTCGCTCTGCATTGCTATCTAATTACTTGATATTTTACCAATAAATACCAATAAATAAACATGTGGTTTGTTATTATAGCTGGATAGAACTCCCTGTTTGCTTCTAAATCTTCGTTTGGTCAACGTCGGGTTAGGGATCGAATGAACAAAATATCATAATCCACATGTACAGTTTTGGGCTGTAAATTTTGGGATTATATCTGAAAGTTTTTAATTCTTAGGTTTTTTTGCTTAAATTTAATTAAATTGAATTTCACGCTCCATGGTCATGTGACTTTTTCAGAGCTCGGGTATAAATTGCACATGCTCTTGGTGCAGCTCAGATCAGCTGCTGAGTTAGAGGAGCTGTGAGTGGCATGAACACTGTTGTTTGTTCAGCATGCTTTGGTTTTTAAAGCTGGCCTGTTAAAATTTTTGACACTGAAGTTATGGCCTACTCATTTTTAAAGAAACAAAGGAGGCAAAAGCCTGAGTCTAATGACCTGATTCGACTCTTTTGCTCTAACTAAGGAGGCTGATTGTTGAAGCTGCTTTTTGATGTGCAGAGGCTGTGTGAGGGATGAAAGAGGATTTTTTAGATGTTTATCTAAATTAAAGCTACATTAAAGCTATAATTATGTTGTCTTCACAAAATATCAGGTAATGAATTTTTGATAAAGTAGTACTAATTTTTATTAATATTTTTTTAGTTTATTTTGTTAACTGTCAGTTAGATAGCTTTGCTGCTTGTTGCTTTGCTGTTCTCTGATTGCTGCACATAGGTGTGGGGGCCATCTTAGTGTGCCCGTTTACTATAGTTTTATGCACCAGAATTTCTCCCCATGTACAAGATAGCCTGAGACAGTTTAATTTCTGTTACAAGTATTCGGCTTTGCCCCTGCTTTGTGAGCCTGCTTGCAAGATGCGTACTTCTGCAGCTGCGAACCTTCCCCTAGCCCAACACCTCGCACCCCCATTCTTTTGTTTTCTGTGCTCCCTCCTCCCCCACCCCTTGCCTTATTAATCCTGTTGTTTTCTGTCCTCCTCAGCAGACCCCCCGGAGAATCGAAGGTCGCAAGGGCTCGCAACAGCCCTCCCCCAGCAGCCCTGAAGGAATCCATTTTGCTGTTTGCCCAGGTAAAAAGCCACATTTCCAAGCAAGCCCAGCCCAGCCCAGCCCAGCAGAGCTTTTCCTTTCGACTGCTGCGGCATGTGTTAATTTAAAAAACTGCTCCTTTGGCGCCTTAACCTCTGTATTCGTCTCCGTGGCGCATATAAACTGCCGCAACAGAATTGCAATCCTCAGATTCACCTGAAACGGACTGTTTTACTGTTTTGCTGCTTGGTGCCTTTATTTTAAACCTGGAGCTTCTCCTGTCGGCATGGATGTTCTAGCCCCACTGAACGCTGTTCGTTCAGCTCCCCACTGCCCCCATCACCACCCTTGGTCAGTTCTCCCTTAAGTAGGCTGCAGGACATCACGTGAGGCTGAAAATAACCTATCAGCCCTGTTTCCCATTTGCAGGTTATTTTCCCTCACCACTAGCGGCCGCCCTTTCAGCCTAGCTCATAATACTACCACTTGTTGCCTTCTACTATCAATCTTTGCAGTCCCCATTCACTAAATAGCTTTAGCTGACACTCAGAGAATAGAACACAGTACCCTTGTGCTGTCACTGGGGGGAGGGTAGTTAACCAAGCTGCTGGCACACTGTTTTGGTCTTACCTCCTACTACCCAGTTGCAATTTTCTGGACTTTTTCTTACTTCCTGTCCTCCTGCAGGTTCTCATCCCCCAACAGCCTTTTTTCTTCTATCATACTGTTACCTGCAGCCATTATGACAATTCCCCCAGTGCCCCCTGGACCTACTGAGGTACGGCCATCCTACTTAGTCAGCAACCCACCTTGCCATCTCTCAAGTCCCCCCCCCCATGGATCTCCTCTAAAGGGCTTAAAATTGCCCACCTGAATGTGCGTAGCCTCTTACACAACCTAGCTGAGCTAACTGCCTGGGTCACCCAACACAAGCCGGATATCATGGGTCTCTCAGAAACTTGGCTTAAGCCTCACATTCCTGATGCTATGTGCACCCTCCTGGGCTACAGCCACATCAGATGAGATAGAGTGGGAAATAAGAGGGGTAGCGGGGTGCTCCTCTGTTATAAGGTGCACCTAAACGTGTCTCCCATCGATCACTCACCAACTACCCCCCCAGCCTGTGAGTTCTTGCATGCCCTTCTTCTGCTAGGTCACACAAAGAAAATACACCTGATCTGTACCTACAACCCCCCTAAGGGTGGTCTGCTTGGAATCTCCTCACTGCTCGACTGCATTGGTGATAAAGCGGGCCCCAACAAAATCCCAGTTATAGGTGACTTCAACGTTAACTGGATGGGTTCCAATTGCAAACAATATGAGCCTCTGCTCTCGGGCCTTGCCCTAAGCTAAATTATAACTGAACCCACTAGGTTCTCCTCACTGGGGGATAAAGGATCCCTTATCGACTGGATCTTGTCCAACAGACCTGACAGAATCACATCCTCAGGAATTCTCCCGGATGTCATCTCTGACCACTCACCTATCTATTGCATATGGGGCATCTCACAGCCTAAAATCCCCAGTAAAGTGATCCAGCTGAGGGATTACTCTAAATTTAACATTCACCACTTCCTTTCCGACCTCCTATTAATTGACTGGCCAGGGGTCACTGCCACCAATAACCCGGCACAAGCTCTGGACTTATTCTTAGTTGATTTTGTCCCCCTGCAGAATAAACATGCCCCCCTCACTAGGAGGAAAGTGAGGGGCACCATCACCAAATGGCTTCATGGGGGCCTATTCTCCCTTATGAAGGCCAGGGACAAATGCTGGGAGACCTACAGGGCCTCCCAAAGCAATAATGACCTGTTAGCATACAGGCACCTCAGAAACTCCTGTAAAAGAGCCATCCACTCAGCAAAAAGTGAGTCATGCCAATCTGCCCTACTTTCCTCTGCCAGCAACCCAAGGAGCTTCTGGCAAAATATCAAAAATGCGGTTGGTGGGTCCGCTAGAGTGCAGGTCACTGACCTGCTCATTGGGGGGGGTCAGCTGCAATAATCCCCATACCATTGCAAACACCTTTAACTCCATGTTTTCTGAATTGTCTGCCCCCCCTTCCCAGTCCACCACCCCTAAGTCCCCCAGCACCCCCCCATATGGACTCAACCCCCAGGCCCCCCTTCCACCTACAATAAGTTTAGCAAATGAGACCCAGAAGCTGCTCGTTGGCCTCTCCCCTCACAGCGGGGCAGGGCATGATAGCCTCGAGCTGAAACTGCTCAGACTAGGGGCCCACCTCCTTGCCAGGCCAGTCACGCGCATCTTCAATACCTCCCTTAATACCAGACTCATCCCAGACTTATGGAAAGTGGCCAAGGTAGTCCCTGTCTTAAAGCAGGGTAACCCCAAAGATCCCATTAACTAACAACCCATCACCATTCTGTCCACTACCTGCATATTTCTTGAGAAAGCTGTCACCTCTCAGCTATCCAAATATATCCAGAACTACAACATCCTCTCTCCCGCACAACATGGCTTCAGGAAAGGACACAGCACATCTACCACCCTTGCTGTAGTCACCTCGCTGATCAGGACTGCTGCTAACCAAAGCAATCTTACTGGAGCCATCTTTGTGGATCTCTCCAAAGCCTTTGATAGGGTCGATCACTCCCTCCTCAGCTCCATGCTTCTATCCCTTGGGTTCTCCTCCCCTGCCCACGCTTGGTTCCTGAACTACCTCTCCAGCAGGCAGCAGTATACTAACTTCAATTGGACCCTTTCCAACCCCTCATCAGTCCTTTGCAGGGTCCCTCAGGGATCCATCCTTGGTCCCACCCTATTCTCACTTTTCATTAATGAACTACTGTCCATCACTGCCCATGGACATTCCACCCTGTATGTGATGACCTTGTCATCCTGGCCAGTTCCCAGGACATCTCCACAATAAACTCCCAATTAAATTTTGACTTCAAGTGCATCCAAACCTGGCTAGGGCACCACAGGCTTACCCTCAATCTCAAGAAAACCCGAGCCATGCTTTTTGGTTCCTCTAACAAAATAAAATCCTGCCCTGCTCCCCTGCAAATCTGTGGGACCGATGGCTCTCCCCTGTAGACGGTAGACGCCGTCAAGTATCTGGGCATCACCCTGGACCTGCAGTTGGACCTTACTCTACACATTCGGAATGTTTGTAAGGCAACTAATGGTAAGCTTGGCCTAGCCTCTCAAGCTAAGAACTGCCTCACCATGGCTGCTCGTTTGGCCCTAGCCAGGGGGGTCCTCCTCCCTACACTCTGCTACGGGCTCATAACCTTTGCCCCAGTACCTAAATCCAGCCTCTCAAAATGGGACACGGCCTACAACAATATCTGCTGCTTTGCGCTCTCCCCCTCTCCTCTCACGCACCGCTTTGATCTCTACACGCGTCTGGAGTGGCTCCCTCCGGAGAAGCACCGCACCTTCGTACTCGGAAACTTCATCAATAACATTATGCGATTGGCCATCCCTTCTGCCCTCGCCCTTCCCCTCAAACTCGGCACCCCATCCTACCACCAAAGATCTAGGGTGTCGCTGGATCGCCTGGTTCCTAGAACCCGCACCCTTGTGGGTGATTGGGCTTTCAACACCTAGGCCCCAAAAATGTGGAACTCGCTCCCTGCCCTAACTCGGTCCTCCTCCTCCCATCCCAGCTTTAAAGCCTCCCTTTGGAACTTTTTGAAATCTTTCTCTGCATGTCCCTGCACCTCATAGCACACTAACGGAGCCCCACTTCTCCCCCCAGGCTGGTAGGGTGGGGGCCTCAGCACTAATTGGGCTTACTCCTCCTGTAATTTGGTCGAGTAACTAGTACTTGACTTCCTGCCCAGTGCACCCTCCCCCCGCTGGCACTTACTTTTAGTCCTGTTTACTCTGATTGAACCTGTTATGTATTCTGCTGTTCACCTCCTAATCCATCCTGTATGTACCATTACTGTATTGCTCATGTGCCTAATTGTTCTCAAACGCTGTTAGCTACCTAGTGTAATCCCTGTTATGCATGTTATTTTCTGTATGTTTAATTTGACTCCTTTCCTGTTCTTGTACGCATTTTACCTTGTAACCCTCCCGGGTCACACCTGAAAATAGGCACTTGGCTGTCTAGTGTGCTTACCCAGTTAACAAAAGCAAATAAATAAATGTTGTTTTAATTGTTCAGTGACATCAGGGGACTAGAACTTATCAAATTCCCTGGCATTACAGCTACTCAAGAAAAGGTGGATTCCAGTATATGCACATGCACTTTATTTACTATTTTATGGAAGATTGAATGGTCAATAAGTAATTGGCTGAAAGCAACACAACTGCTCAAGACTGTTTGTGTAGCCTTGAACTGACATAAGAAGGAAGGATAAGGACAAACAATTTGGATCTGTTTGCCCCAAACTCTAAGGAAATTGAGGAATGTGAAAGACAACCACAGGTTTGTGGACTTATATTGGACTTATTTTAATGGCTATGTTTCATGTGCTTTAAAAGCTATAGTGTTCTAATTGTTTTTTACTTACTGTATAGCTTTACTTTCCATTTAGATCCTTTGTGAATCCTTTGTGAATCTCAGCATACTACCAGATTGCTAATTTAGTTTTGCATTAACTTTGGGTGTCTTTGGGTTGGTTAGTGCAATTAGTGCAATTAAAATGGTATTAACAAGAAAAGAAGCAGCTGAGACTGGTGCTGATCTGGAAACTAATTTCTGCACTATCAAAAATAATTTAGTGAAACAAAATAAAATACTAAACAAAATTCCTTTCTCTTGGATTTAGATTGTAATATCTCTGATTATGACTTTGCTATTTCACCAAAGTTAAATAAAAGTAGGAAGAAAAAGACTGACTTAACTAAAGTAACCAAAGTAAAGCAGAACAGAGGTAGAGGAATCAAACAAACTAAAATTAGTGAACACCTTGACAAAATAGGGACACTAAAAGAGAAAGCCTCTCCCTCCATAGAGAAAAATAAGAATATAGGGGAAGTAGATGTCAGATATACATGATTCAGATTGTACTTGTTTAACCTCTACACAAGAATTTTAGCTCTGCTGAGTGTTCTCCTAAGAACAATGAGATATTAGGGTCTGATGGCTTTTTTGAAGATAACACAATGAGTCAGCAAATGTCTAACAAGCATGAGAGTAAAAGTGATCCTGATAACCTAAATAAATTGTCTGACTCAATTGTTGCTGTTATCTCCTTCCAGCATAACTCAGCACAGGACACATCTTTAACACTTGATTTTTCACCTGAAGAGCCTATTAAGGAGCCATCTAAAATGGCTTTTGGTGTTTCATTAAGAAATGCAGACCTCAGAGAGGTAATTGATAACTGCAAAATACTATCTGTGGTTTAACTAATTTGACTCATCAAACAAAACTGATAAAAAATGTATTGTTAGACAAACCACAGTTCATATATTGGGGTAAATGATTGTGCAATAGGGAAGTCATCACATATCCATTTAATCTAAGTGAAGATGTTAAGAGCTTTATGAACCTATGCTGTCCATTTGGTGATCATGGAGCAACTGGTAATAGTCAAAAATTAGGTTGAAACACTTAAAGAAAATATTGCATCAAATGGCTTTAATCTTGAAGTTCCACTACTCTACTGGGGCTAAAGAACTAGAACTCTACTACTGGGACCTTCAAGTAAGGGTAAAAACAAACAACAAAAAAACAATTAGTGTGTTTGTCTGAGTTGGGTGAAGTGAATTGTTATCAGTGCAGTTAGCAGTTAGGTGAAGAAGGAAACTGTGAAGTAGGGGGGAGTGGCTTAGGCAAAAGGAAGCCAGGTGTTTCAGATTTAAAAACTGCTCTAGATAGCTTCTGGCAGCGAACAGCAAGAGGAAGGAGGTGCTGTTAGAACTATGCTACTCTACTGGGGCTATATAGCGCTCACTCCCCCACACCCCCCCCATAGCTAGTTCTACTTTTATAGGCACAGGATTTGACTGATAACAGGAACTTCCTGTTTGGGAGCAGGAAGAGAGTGATCACAGAAGCATAAAAGATTCACCATCCTAGATGGAAAAAAGTAGCTCTCTATCCTCCCTCTAGCTGTTGGAGGTCTGACTCTGAGCAAGTAAGAGGGAGACTACTGAGGAAAATAACTTCCTGTCACAGAACAGGAAGATTAGGAGCCTTAGGGGTACTGAGGCAGTAGGAAAGTAAGGAGAAAAAAAATATATATATAAACAATAAATAAATAAACAGAGAGAAGAAAGAGTAAGGGAACACAAATCAGATATGATGGGAGTGGCGCGCAATGTAGTGGTTGTGGAGCAGCAGTCTTATGGGAGATGTTCTGGAGGATGTGGTGTTGTCCTATCTGCAGGCACCTCTCTGGGCTGAGGGAGGAGGTTGCTCATCTCCAGGATGAGCTTGTCAGGGTTCAGGCAACCTGCTTTCTCACCCATAGACCACCAGGTCTACTCCTGCTACCTCAAAGGTTGCTGGTTGGATCAAGATGGGCTTAGGGAAGGAGAGGGTGGTGGAGAGAAGGCACATTCCTCCAGTTGTACCTCTCCACAATTCATACACTGTTCTGGTGGAGATTGGCTCCTCTATGGAAGCACCTGCAGTGGAGACCAAGGAGGATGCTGGGAACCTCCACAAAGGAGACCAAAAGGAGGGTGGCATGAGACTCCACAGGGGAAGGAAACAATTCCTGGTGAGGGACTCAATCATTAGGGGGGTAGAACTGGTGGAGGAAGGGAATAGAGAGGTAAGATATCTCCCTGGCACCATGGCTTGGATCGACAGGTAGAAAATCCTCGGGATTGTGGGAGCAGGTGCATGAGGGAGGGAGCTGGATGTCATTGTCCACCTAGGGGGAAAATAACCTGGCTGGGAATGGGATCAGAGCAGTGCAAGAGGAGTTTGAAGAGCTGGGGAGGGGCCTTAGACAAGTAGCATGTACGGTTAACTTCTCGGAGGTGCTGCCTATCTATGGCAAGGGTTATGCTAGGGTACTATGCACCATGGGATTCAATAAATGGTTGAAAAACTGGTGCGGCACTCAGGGCCTTGACTTTATTGAAGACAGGGGGTCCACCTTGTGGGATACAGGCCTGTAATGGTGTGATGGTCTGCATCTGTCCGGGAGGGGAACCAGAATCCTAGGTGATAGGTTTAAATGCTTTATTGGCAAGCATTTAAACTATCCAAGGGGGGAGGCACTGAAAAGGAGCAGGGAAAACCCAGCCTCCCCCCCCACAAAACACAGTAGTTAGAGAGGTAAATATCAAGGTAGAGAACTCAATAGGGAGCAGGATGGGGTAATTGCAGAAAAAGGCAGTAAGGACAGGGTTGGGGCTAAAAGGGGTAATGACATTAAAAAATGGAGGGTTATGAGTACCAGTGTCCATAGTCTGTGTAACAAGCTCCCTAAAATAGTGGTCTTGATGGAAGTAGGACACCTGGATATCGTCGCAGTCACAGAAACATGGTACACAGAGAACCATGACTGGGATGTCAACATACCAGGGTACACAAGCTACAGGAGGGAGAGGGAGGGTAAAAGAGAAGGAAGAGTAGCTCTCTATGTAAGGGGAAGGGATCAAAGCATTGGAACTAAAGGATAAACAGGGAGTAGAGGAAGCACTCTGGATCACCCTGGAGAGAGGAAATGGCACCACAATCTGCACTAGGGTTGTATACAAACCCCCATTTCAGGGGGAGACAACGGATAAGGAAATGATAGAAGGCATCCTTAAATTGGCAGAGACAGGGGAGATATTGTTAATGGGGGACCTGAATATGCCAGATGTTGACTGGAGCACCTTTACTGCAGTCACATCCAAGGGCAGGGTTATTCTCGATGCCCTACAGGGGGCATGCCTCAGACAGCTAGTGTTGGGACCCACCTCAGGAGGGAGCAATCTTAGATCTGGTACTGTCAAATGGGGATGGAGAATAGATCTCAGATTTAGAAGTAGGTAGCCATCTGGGGACAAGCAACCACCAAACAGTGTGGCTCACAATAAACACAGTCACAGAGTCAAGCCATACAAAAGCAAGTGTATTGGACTTTAGGAGGGCTGACTTTGGAAAAATGGGAGAGTGCCTCAGAAAAGCACTAGCAAATGGGAAAGAAGGAGGAGTGGAGGAACACTGGGGAAAAATCAAAACAGCCATCACAGAGGCAACAAGCCTTTGTGTGAAGCAAATCAACAAAACAAAATGAAGGAAAAAACACTATGGTTCTCAAAAGAGGTGGTGGGGAAGGTTAAGGAGAAAAAGGCAGCATTCAGGAAGTATAAGGAAACACAGAAGGAGTAGGACAATGAACTGTACCAGTTAAAGCAGAAGGAAGCAGGGAAGGCAGTCAGAATAACAAAGGCCCAAACTGAGGAAAAGATAGCCAACTCAGTTAAGAAGGGGATAAAACCTTTTATAGGTACATTCGGGAGCAAAGAAAGACCAAGGGAGGGATAGTGAGGCTTAATTGTTTGTTTGTTTGTTTATTTGTAACATTTTATTCAAATTCATAATAAAATGAACTAAAATATAGGATAAACTCCACTGAGTTAAAAACTCATTTCTAAGGAGGTCCATACCATGCAATCAGTTTCAGACTTATAAAACATGTACATATAACTTACAAACACAGTTTCTACATAATAATAAGTTCTTATGCACAAAAACATATACAATGATAAAGGGGAGGGAATGCGGGCAGAGGGTGACAGTGAAAAAGCAGGGATACTGAATGAATACTTCTGCTCAGTATTCACAAAAGAAGAGGAGGGGGAGTTACCTAAATCAAAGAATAGAAGCACTCTGGATAGGGAGGTCGATACCAGTCCATTCACAGAAGAAAGGGTTCTGAAAGAACTCTTAAAACTGAAGGTGGACAAAGGAATGGGGCCTGATAGGATTCACCCAAGAATTCTAAAAGAACTAAGGGTAGAACTAGTGACACCACTGACTACCCTCTTTAACAAATCATGGGAGGATGGTGTGGTACCTGAGGATTGGAGGAGGGCACATGAGATTCCCCTTCACAAAAGTTGGAGTAAGACAGAAGCAGGAAACTACAGACCTGTTAGTTTGATCCCAGTGGTAGGGAAAATGATGAAATCACTTCTGAAGGAAATAATTGTTGAGTTCCTAGAGGCCAGTGGGGCACAGGACCCAATGCAGCATGAATTCACAGCAGGAAGGTTGTGTCAGATGAATATAATATATTTATTTGACTGGGTGACCAAAGTAGTAGACCAGGGAGGGGCTGTGGACATGGCCTACCTAGACTTTAGCAAGGCATTTGACACAGTCCCACACAAAAGATTAATATACAAGTTAGCCAGCCTTGATGTGGGTCCCAAAGTGGTAATCTGGGTGAAAAATTAGCTGCACAATAGGATGCAGAGGGTAATTGTAAATTGAGTCCACTCTGAAGAAAGGGGGGTTACTAGTGGGGTACCTCAGGGTTCGGTACTGGGACCGTTCCTCTTTAATGTCTTTATAAGTGACATTGCAGACAGATTGGAAGGAAAAGTATGTCTCTTTGCAGATGACACAAAGATCTGCAACGGGGTCGATACAGAAGGTGGGGTGGAAAGGATGCAAAGGGACTTGGCAAGGTTGGAGGAATGGTCAAATGTATGGCAGCTTAGGTTCAATGCAAAGAAGTGCAAAGTCATGCACCTGGGAAACAAAAACCCAGGGGAAGAGTACACAATGGGGGGTGAGATACTAACAGCAGCAAAAATGGAAAGGGACCTGGGGGTAGTCATATCAGATGATCTTAAGGTGGGCAAGCAATGTGAGAAGGCAGTAAGGAGGGATGGCAGGATACTGGGATGCATAGGGAGAGGCATCACCAATAGAAAACAGGATGTTGTTATCCCTCTTTACAGACAGCTGGTGAGACCCCATCTGGAGTACTGTGTGCAGTTCTGGAGACCCCATCTCCTCAAGGACATAGACAGGATGAAGGCTGTCCAGAGGAGGGTAACTAAAATGGTGCAGGGTGTACACCAGAAGACATATGAAGAGAGGTTTAAGGAGCTTAATATGTATACCCTCAAGGAGAGGAGGGAGAGGGGGACATGATAGAAACTTTCAAGTACCTCAAAGGAATCAACAAAGTACAAGAGGGTAGCATCTTTCAGAAAAAGAGGTGTGCAAGTACAATGGGGCACAATTTGAAGATAGAAGGGGGACAGCTCAGAGGTAATGCGAGGAAGTATACCCTTCCACCTTATTTATGCCCTTAAGATATTTGAAAGTCTCAGTCATGTCCCACCTCTCCCGTCTCTGTTCCAATGTGTACATATTGAGGTCCCTACATCTAACCCCATATGCCTTGTCATGCAGACCCTGCACCATCTTAGTTGCCCTCCTCTGCACTGTTTCCACCCTGTCAATATCCTCATGCAGGTGCGGCCTCCAGAACTGCACACAGTACTCTAGGTGAGGCCTAACCAGTGTTTGTTCAGTGGGATCACCACCTCCCTCCTACAGCTTGTAATATCCCTCCCTATATGCCCTAACATCCCACTTGCCCTCCCAACTGCTTTTGCAGTCTGTTTGATGGATTTCGGGTTATCTGATATAATGACCCCCAATTCCCTCTCCTCCCTGGTGACCATCAACAACTCACCTCCAACATGTAGCTCTCCCCAGGATTTCTGTTCCCTATGTGCATGATCTTGCACTTCTTCACATTAAACCTTAACTGCCATACCTCAAACCATTTCTCCTGCTTTTCCAGGTCTCTTTTCTTTCTCTCTCTATGGCCCCTGGAGTATCTGCTCTGTTGAAGATCTTGATGTCATCTGCAAACAGGCATACTTTTCTCTCTAGCCCTTCTGCTTTGTCTGCTATGAAGACATTAAAGAGAACTGGTCCCAGGACTGACCCCTGTGGCACACCATTGGTGAATCCCGTTTCTTCTGACTGTGTGCCATTTACCACCACCCTCTGCCTTCTGTCCACTAACCAATTTCTAACCCAGTTCACCACCCTGTGTCCCATCCCTAGACTCTTCAGCTGTTTACCAGCCTTCTATGTGGAACTGTGTTGAAGACCTTGCTGAAATCAAGGTAGGCAATATCCATCGCACCTTCCTGGTCCACCACTTTGGTCACCTAGTCAAAGAAATCTATCACATTTGTTTGATAGGACCTTCCTGCCATGAAGCCATGCTGTCTTGGATCCTGCATTCTAATGGATACCAGTTGATCCACAATATGTTCCTTAAGCAGTGTCTCATGATCTTCCCCAGTATTGTGGTGAGTCGCACTGGCCTGTAGTTCCCTATGTCCTCCTTGCCACCACTCTTGAGAAGAGGGACCACATTTGCCCTTCTCCAGTCCTGCAGAACCACCCCATGTTCAGTTACTCACTGAACAGGGCTAGCAAAGGTGCTGCAAGCTCCATCCTTAGTTCATTTGGGATCCTTGGATGTACTCCATCTGGCCCCATTGCTTTGTCCACCTTTAGTTTTGTACGCTCCTCTAGGGCCCTCTGTTCTGTAAATGTTGTGAAGCTCAAATCTTCCCCCTTTGCATATCTGTTTTCCAGTTGCGATCCCTGCCCTGCTCCCTCTCTAGTAAAGGCCAAGCAGAAATACCTGTTAAGGATTGTGGCCTTCTATAAATCACCTTCTACCCTCTCTTCATTGTCCCCTTTCAGTCTGGCTATACCCCCTCTGGACTTCCTCCTCTCACTGATGTACCTAAAGAATGTCTTGTCCTCTTTCCTCACTGATCATGCAGGCCTTTCTTCTGTCTGTACTTTAGCACTTATCATCACCGCCCCTGCATCTCTCTGACATTTTTGGTACTCTTCTCTGTCCCTGTCCTCTTGTGTCCCCTTGTATTTTTGGAAGGCTACCTTCTTGGCCCTGATTTTATCTGCCACCACCGTAGAAAGCCAGAGTGGCTTTCTCCTTCTCTTGCCCTTATTCTTCACCCTCACACATTGATTGGTTCCCATGACAATGGACTCCTTAATGCATGCCCATTGCCGCTCCATGCCTCCTCCTGTCCCTCCTTAGCCAACTCCTCTTTAACCCTCCTTCCCTCCTTCCCATCTCTGCAAATCAGCTCTTTTAAAATCTAGCATTTTAGTTTTTGCACGTGTGGCCTGTTTTTCTGTGTCCAACTTGAACCAAACCATTTGATGGTCACTAGACCCCAGGTCCCCCTCCATCTGGAGATCCATGATCCTGTCTCCATTGGTAAGCACTACTGTAGATCCAGGATATTCTTGTCCCTGGTGTGTTCCTGTACCAATTTTCTTAGGCCTGCTCCCTGTAGGGACTCCACAATGTCTCCCTGGTCCTGCTCGAGGCCCCTGTTGGGATGGACCAGTCTGCATCAGGCATATTGAAATCACCCATAAGTAGAACCTCTCCCTTATATATCATGTTGTGTATTGATTTCAGCATTAACTTGTCCTCCCCTTCCCCCTGAGCTGGTGGTCTGTATATAACGCCTGTTCTAACAGACGTTCCGTTACTCGGCTCAAAGGCAACCCACAACTCCTCTGTCTCCTCAATTTTGGCCTGGATTTCTGTTGCCTTGATTGTCTCTTTAATGTAAAGTGCCAGCCCTTCCTTCCTTCTCTATCTCTCCTGTACAAGGCATATCCTGGTTTAGTTGTATCCCAAGAGTGGTTATTAGTGTATCACGTCTCTGTGATGGCTGCTATGTGTATGTCAGCCTCCCCTATTAAAGAAACTAGATCAGGAAGTTTGTTTCCCAGGCTTCAGGCATTTGTATGCATTATGTTCCAAATCTTGTTCCTGGTCCCTCTGCCGTTATTTTTGTTCTTTTCCCATTGTTCCTCACCTGTATCTTCTACTACTCCCTCCCTCTGTTTCTCATTCTGCCTCTCATCCTGTCCCTGCTTTCTATCCGTATTTGCTAAACTCTTGCCCTCCCTTTTCTCAGTGCTGACATTAGCAACCCAAGGGGATAGACAGTATTGTTTCCATTCCCCTCTGATAGCCACCCCCGGCTAGTTTAAATGCCTGCAAGGAAACACCCCAACTTTTTATCAAGGACTGCTGTCCCCTGCCTGGATAGATGCAGACCATCCCTATACAGCCATTCATCTGCCCAGGTGGATCCCCAGTCCCAAATGTAGCCAAAGCCCTTATCCTTGCACCACCCCTTCAATCATTCGTCGAATTGGCTGATGCATTGATTCTTTTCAAACCCCTTCTCTCTGACTGGTAGGACCTCAGAGAAAATCACCCCTCAACCTGACTACCCAGGACCCTAAAGTCATCCTGTACTGTCTCTACATTAACCTCTTCCTTGTCCAAGTCATTTGTCCTGAGGTGACAATGACAGTACTTCCCCCCTCCTTGCCACTGCCTTAGTGATCCTGTGGATTCACATTGTGTCCCTCTGAGCAGTGGCCCCTGGCAGACACTTTTTCTCCCTTTCTATATCCCTATCTATTCCCCAAATCATCTCCTTAACAAGTATTTCCCCCAACAGGAGAAGCTTCCTACTCCTCTGGAGTCCTCTGGCTCCTACCCCTTTTCCCTCCCTCTGGTGGTCCTGCACCTCTTCCCTGGTCTCAGCCATGGACCCTTCTTGAGGTATACCATTCTGTGAGAACAGCAAATTTGTTCTCCAGCAGGACCAGTTGGGAAATGCCCTCACGAGCCACCATCCTTGTTCTCCCTGAGCCCACAGTCCATCAATATGTGAAGAATTAGATTTGTTAATTAATAGAAGTTGAGCAATGACAGCCTGTGGTAATATCTCACATTGTGGAGTAAGATATTATCATAGGCTGTGATAATATCTTACTCTGTAGAGACTTTAATGCTAGGATAAGCAAAGTTGATAGTTATGCTGATAATAATATACACAACTGGTTACGTGAGGACATTTTTAAATTTCCTAGATGTACTTTAGACAATAAAATCAATAGCCCTGTTAGGAAACTTGTAGAACTCTTGACAACCTATAACCTAGCACATATTAATGGAAGGGTGAATGGAGATTATCAAGGTAACCATATACATTTTAACTCATTAGGTCCCTCAGTTTTGGACATTCTTTTCTGGAATGGACCAATAAATTATTGAGCCTCTTTTGAAGTTTTAGTTAAGGGTGACAGTAATCATTTCTCCCTTCTTTAAACTTGGGGTCAACCAAATATCAAAAATAGTACAAATGTAAACCAGTTTCATGATCTGGAAATAAGAAATGTGACCAAAGTCTGATGGGACATATGGTGTAATGAGAACATTCAACAAATAATTCAACAGATGTTGCTCCCTATAGTTCAAACATCTCTGCTTGAAATTAATTTTGGTATACTGTAGGATATACTAGTTGAAAGTTTTAAAGAGATTGAAATGATTTTATACAAACCAGTCCATGTTAAAACAAGGGTGAATGCTCCTAAAACTGGTTTGATCAAGAATGCCATGGAGAAAAGAAGACTCTTACACATTTAATAAGATATAACAAACATTCAGGGATAAGAATAATTTCAGGACTTTAAATGAAGTGAGGGAAAGATATAAAGCTTTCCTAAAAGATAAGCAAAGAGAGTTCCAACTAAAACAAAGGGATAAAATGGTGGACACTATAAATAAGAAGGATTATCACTTCTATTGGCTCCTGGTTGTAAGGGGTACTAATAATAGTAAATATCACATTGATACATATATTCCAAAAGATCAATGGCTTGATCACTATACAAAATTTATATATTTTTTGATCCAGATATTATTGAGGTTATCCCCCAGTGGGAATATACAGTAGAGAGATCTCAGTTCAGATTATTTTCAACAAATGAAATATATCTGGCAATAGCCTCTCTGAAAAGAAAGAAAGATCCTGGTCCCAACTTAATCCCCCCAGAGGTCTTTCATGTCTCTCCATCTCTCTGGTCAAAAATTCTTATGCCATATTTCAACTTATGTATAGTAAAGAAAAAGAGTCCCAATACATGGAAGGGTGCCACCATTATATATATATAAAAGAGTTAATAAGAATGATCCAAAAATGTATAGACCCATCTCATTATTGAATGTTATAGGGAACTTTTTTTCAAAGATAATTCTAGCTAGGTCATCAGAGAAAATAAAACAATTGGGTGGGCTCTGAGAACTCCAGGCAGGCTTTCAACTGGGTTACTGCAAGACAGATAACGGTTTCATTTTATCACACTTATATGAAAAGTATATTATCTTAAGAAAACGAAAGTTTTATGTAGCCTTCGTTGACTTCAGTTCAGCTTTTGATATCATATCTCGCACCACATTATGGCAAATTATGATTAAATGGGGTATACAACCAGTAGTGATTAGCATTAAAAGAGAACGTTTTTCTGATACATGGGCTCAGATTAAAATAGAGTTAAATGACCAATACTCATCAAGGCTATAAACTAATAAAGGTGTCAAGCAGGGATGTATGCTTGCACCACTGCTCTTTTGCATATTTATTGTTCAACTTTTAGTACATCTGTTAGAATCAGTCACAGATTCCCTGAAAATTTGTAAAATATACTGTCTAGCACTAGCATATGCCAATGACTTGGCTTTATTTGCAGTGTCCCAATTAGGGCTTCAATAAAAATTAAATATTTTAAATGTGTATGCTGAAGCCCATAAACTAAAGATAAATGAAACAAAAAGCCAGATGCTTATTTTTGATTCTAAAAATACAAACAGAATTTGGAAAGTGGGAAATAAAAACTTACGTACAGTTAAATCATATGTTCATTTGGGCCTAACTATATCAAGCGATGGTTTATGGACCAAACATATCAAAGGTCTATTGGAAAACTTAAATATACTGCTGGTGCATTAACCAAATGTAATAGTAAATACAGAGGTAACTCAATAAAACCCCTTATGGAAGCAGTTAGAGCTAAATATTTCGCTGAAGCCCTAGCCCAAATAAAGATTTGGGATATAGAAAGGGTAGAGCAATTGAAAACCCCTTTGAACAAACTATGTAGATCAGATTTGGGAGTGAATAATTCAGTTTCAGCATCATTGATTAGAGCAGAAAAAGGTGCATCAAGATTAAAAGCTTTTATTGCTGCCAGAAAAGTAAACTACTGTATAAGACTGACACGGATGAATGCTTATAGATTACCATATGAATGTCTAATGGAAAAGTCTAGCTAGTATACACTGGGCTGCAAGCAGTCCAAGTGGCTGAATAAAATACTCTCTATTCTAGAAGAATATGGCTTAAAATAGCTAAATGATTATGTTAGTAAAGGAATCTTGATTAGCACAAAATATAAGGCATATAGTACTAAGAAGATTATAAACAACAATAAAGTAAAAGACATTGAAGCAAACTCTATTTTTAAAATCTCCCCATGGCTAGTGCAAAAGTATTAAAGAAATATACAGTATATAGATTTTACCTAGATGTGCAAACAGAGCACACTCAAAGAAAATTATACACTAGATATAGAATGGAATTTTTCAAAAGTAATGTACTTAAAGCCAGATACCTAAAGTCTCTGATCAGACAGCGGAATTCTGCTCCTGTATGCAGCAGGAAATTGAAAAGTTATACTATGTTATGTTTATTGTCCATGGCATAGTAAGCCTAGGGAGTACTGACTATGTCCCATATGGACAGAAAGACATACTAACAATAAAGATATCTTGATGCATCTAATGTTTACCACAGAAGATGAGCAAATAATAAACAGAGTAGCAGGTTATCTTAAAGCTATTTCAATATTACATAGGAAACATAGCTAAAGCACAGGTTGAGCTGTATTAAATGAAATAATGAGTACTTAAAATGTATACATACACTGTTAACATATATATATATATATATATATATATATATATATATATATATATATATGTGTATACATAGGAAATGCTCAGTTGGTTCTATAAAAGGATTTTATGTAAAAGCACTAATCTGGTACAAAGAAGCAATAAGTATCTTACAGTCTATGTTAAGCGCCTGAGCAGTGCCAACTGAAACCGTGCAGCCGAACCTACAGCCGCTGCTGAAACTGACACATCCTGACTGCCTTCCTGCTCCCTGTAAGCTGATCTTTTTGCCAGGGACCTGCACCTGAGTGGCGCCGACTGAAACCGTGTGGCCGAACCTATGGCCGCTGCTGCCACTGAAGCTGACACATCCTGACCACCCTCTTGGTCCCTGTAAGTGGATCTCTTTGCCAGGGACCCATGCCTGAGCGGTGCCGACTGAAACCGTGCGGCTAAACTTATGACTGCTGCCGCCACCGAAGCTTACACATTCTGACTGCCCTCCTGGTCCCTGAAAGTGGATCTCTTTGCCAGGTACTATCACCACTACTTTTGTGAAGCCAGGTCAAGCTGGGAGCCTCTGATTGGTGTGGTGCTCTTGAAGGCTGTGTCCTATTGGCACCTTGCTCCCAAGGCCCAAGCCGATTGGTACACTTTTTCCCATAGACTTTGCACTGCTACACTGCTCTGCAGCTGTTGACTAAACTTTGGGCATCGTAGCTAAGCCTCCTGGGTCTTCTATCTCTTGAAATTTCACATTTTTGATCCTTTGTCTGCATGGGTACTGCTTGCTCTAATGAGTCGATTTGACTTTTAGTTGCTACACTTGTTTTCTCTGCTTGTTTTTGAACTGATTTGCACTGTTTTAAATTGCTGGTACCAGCACAGCCAGCTGTTTGTTAAACATTTTTGCTGTGATTTATTGTACCCTGCTAAACTGCCTGCCTTAACTCTCTTCTCACCCCTGTGACCTACCAATTTTTTTTCTTTTCCAAATCCCCCTGAGGTCTCTGTAACTTCCTCCATACTGCCCTACCAAACTCTCTCTTACTACATCTTCAACTTGCCCTCATCTTATTTTTCCTTCTGTCTACAATCCCTTCCCCATCTACCTAGCTACCTAACACCTCATTTAGAGACGTAGCAATTTAAATTCGCTATAAGTGAATCTAAAGTGAACTCACTGCTACAATCAGCTACGGCTGAGTATAAATAGAAGTGCTCATCCGCTTGTCATTAACACTTCACGTTAAGGCAGAATGGCAATGCGAGCAAGGGTCATTGTTTTAATGGATTCTATGCTCCTCATTATGATTCTAAGGATCCACTTTGTGTTTCAGATTTGGCAGCCCCCCCCACACATCACATGGCTTGTAGTACTGTAAGTCACATGCTCTTTAACTAGGCAGGAAGAAAGTGAGTCATACAAGCAGACAATTTTACTTTCTCCTGTGCAGATGTAGAGAGACAGTAGTGTGTTTTGTGACTGCTGATACTTTGAGATCAGGGCGAGGAGGAGATTTAAACTTTGATTTAGACCCAACAGCTTTTTTAAAAGCTTCATTTTTTTGTCTTTTCTGTACTCTTTTTTACTTAATTTGTTCTTTCTATAAATTTTATTTTTATTACCTTTATAGTAGTTAGTTGTTTGTCTGTGTGACTCTGTGTGTGTGTGTTGTGTGACAGTGTGAGTAGTAATTGCTCAGACTGAGGGAGCTCAGTAGGAGAGATAGCCCAGGGTGAGGGAATGTCTGGGGTGGGGGCAACTCTGGGAGAGCATGGTAGTGGTAAGCATCATACCGTGTGCATGTGTGGAGGGCATGGGCACCCATTCCTGTTGGACTGCTCGATACTTGCAAGTGTCCCCCCCCCCGGAAGCAAGACTAGCATCACCTCCTGTCCTGACTCTGAGGCAGTTGAACCACCACCACCACCAAGTCCAGGTTCTCTGGAGCAGGATGTGCCTATTCCCCTGGGCCCAGGTGTGGATCCCATCCCAGTTCAGTACTGTGACCAGCTGGCTGCCAGTTCATCTGGCCATCCCCTGCCTGTGCCTGGTCCGCACCGCACCTCCATTGTTTAGCAGTTTTATTCTGTGTGGGGGGGACAGCAGTGTGGTCAAGTGCCACCTATGTGAGGTGGAGGTGCACCGTAGCCCCCGTGGGACTCACCTGGGGACTGAGGGCCAGTGCACCCATATGCTCAATCACCAGCAGTTGGAGTGGCAGGCTGCCACAGAATGGACCATGCCTGCACCTGCTGGTCATTCAGTGGCAGAGGGTGCAGCTCTGCATTGTGGCATCCCTAAGAAGTGGAGGGCCACAGCAGCACCTGCTGCTTCACCAGCACCCCCACCTCCACCACCACCACTACTACCAGCAGGTCAGCCTCTAGAATGTGTGGACCCCAGAGAACTGCATGTAACACAGGCAGACTTGGCAGTTTTCTGGAGGTCTGTTGAGGATAACAACGAGAGGGTGAGTGCTGTGGATCAGTGGCTGGATCACATAGAGGAACATCAGTTGCAAATTATGGCCATGCTGGAACTGCTGCTGGATCACCATGGGATCCCACATTATTTTTTTTCCTCACACCAAGCGCCCCCCCACACCTTCCTTGCTGTGTTATAAAATGTATTCCTCCACCATCCCCGACCCTTGTATGTTATTATGCCCTTTTTTTGTTGTCTTCCGTATGCGTGACACTTTGTATTGTGAGCAGTGCAAGTATACTGTACTAAACTGCATGTGTGCAGTCAGTCTTCTTTCCAGTCTGTGTATGTACTACAGACACTGTCCAACTCCCTGACTTAAAAACAAACATTAATGAGTACAATGGTGGGGTGGTGAAGTCTAGAGAGATACTACAAAATAGGCTTACAATACATCCAAGTAACTATTAAAAAAAATTATTGTTGTGATTCGTGACGTGATCGTGAATCGTGATTTGTGACTGCATTTGTGACTGTGATGATGAAGAAACATGAATGCCTACCGCCTACAGCTATACTTCCCTGATGAACTGTAGCTTAAAACACCTAGTCTTAAAAACACGTATCAATGAGTACAATGGTGGGGTGGAGGAGCCTGAAGAGATACTACAAAACAGACTTACAATACATCCAAGTAACTAGAAAAAAAATTAATGTTGTGATTCGTAATGTGAATGATTGTGAATCGTGATTTGCCACTGCATTTGTGACCGTGATGATGAAGAACATGATTTGTATCATGAGTGACTCGTGATGATGGTCCTGACTTAAAAACGCATATTAATGAGTACAATGTTCATGCAGAATTAAGCACCACACCTGTCCAGTACTCTGAAGGGAAGTCAAAGAAACAACTGTGACTTAAGTTACAGATGGAGATTGGGCCCTAAAGAGATTAAAATGCACAAACAGATTAAGATTGCACTGTGCACTGAAGAGATGCAGACACAAAGGCACAACACCTAACCAGTGCTCACCATCAGAAATTCAAATCTGGAAAAGAATACCTTGCCAGTTGGGGTGGGCGGGGGGGCAGTGTAATGCACTGCTGCAGTAACAGTCACTAGTACTAGTACCAGTAAAGATACCACAAAGAAGTACAAAAATCACACAGCTGCAGTGGATAGCAGCTTCACATTGCTGAAATTATTATGTGGCACAATAAAAGTTGTCTGATTTGATGACATGCGTCACACACATACTCACACATACACCAAGTAATGCATAGCAAATTGAAAACTTCAGTAATATAACCACATATTTTAAACAGACTAAAATTATGCCCTGCGGCAGTAACAGTCACTAGTACTAGTACCAGTAAACATACCAAAAAGAAGTATAAAAATCACACAGCTGCAGTGGATAGCAGCTTCACATTGCTGAAATTATTATGTGCCACAATAAAAGGTGTCTAATTTGATGACATGCGTCACACACATACTCACACACACACACTAAGTAATGCATGCAAATTGAAAACTTCAGTAATATAATTTAACCACATATTTGAAACAAACTAAAATTATGCACTGCTGCACCACAACAATCAGCAAAAAAAGGCAAGAAATATTGAAAATATTACTGTGTGTACATTAACACAGTTATACAAGAAAAATACCACCAAAACAGAAAGCACTGTCTTTTTCTCCAAGTTAATCTACCTACACCACAGATACACCCCTCCCCCAAAGCACACTTCCACTGTCTCTCAGTACACAGACTGAATGTTGTACATTAACATTCAAAATCCATACACAAACAATAAATGCTCAATGATATAGGATGGTATCCTATAATCAATTAACTAAAGTTTCAGCAAAAAAAATGACTCAAAAAGGCTTTTTTAACAGCTTTTTGAAGGTTTGAATTGCAGAGAGCTCTCAAAGCAGATTGTCTCCTATAGCTTTCTACACACACTACCTCAAACTGAGGTTGTGCAGAACAATCTAGAGAAAATGTGACCTGAAATCCCATGAAACACTGCAAAATTCACCTTTGGAGCTTAAAAACCAGGCGAAGTAAGGTGAAGTACATTGTTTTCAATGTACTTTGCCTTAAGAATTGGTGGAGTAGTGGTTTGGGAAGGCAGAGTAACACAAAGTCATTGTTTTCAATGGACTTCACGTTACTCATTAATAACGAGAAGTACTCCGCGTCGCGTTGTGGAGCACTCCGTGAATTTGCCTTCACTCCGTGAATCACTCTGCGGAGCGAATTGGGGCCACTTCGCCCTTCACTAACCTCGTTGATCTCACTCCGTCCCACTGCCCTTTGTCTCTGCTGACCCCACCCAGCCATTTTCTCAGAGATAGACTGCCTTTGAAATTCCTCTTCTCGCCTCCACCCACCGCTGATGTTTCTGTGCAGCCAGCCACTCACCCCTTTCCTACTATAACAATATTTAAACCCCTGTTTCTTTCCTCTTCTCCAGGGACCCATGCCTGAGTGGTGCCGACTGAAACTGTATGGCCAAACCTATATCCGCAGCTGCTGCTGCCACTGAAGCTGACCCATTCTGACCACCCTCCTGGTCCTTATAAGTGGATATCTTTGTCAGGTACTACCACTACTACTTTCATGAAGCCAGGTCAAGCCGGGAGCCTCTGATTGGTGTGACACTCTTGGAGGCTGTGTCCTATTGGTCACCTTGTTCCCAAGGCCCAAGCTGAATGGTGCACTTTTTCCCACTGACTGCACTGCTACACTGCTCTGGAGCTGTTGGCTAAACTTTGGACACCGTAGCTAAGCCTCCTGGGTCTTTTCTCTGATCCACCCCCACACCCTCCTAGGCCTCCTTTAAATACTCAATTGTCTCCACCTCTCGGTGTCTCTCCTATCCTGTTGGCTAACTACAACCCTGTATTCTCAAATACCTGCTATGGTAATCTGATCTCTCCTTCGCTTGCTCTCTTTTTTTTCTCCAGTACACTGTTAGGCAGCCCCCTAGTGGTGTACCCTTTCCTTGTCTCTTCTGTTTCTCTAGAAAGCCCCCAGGTCTGCTAAAATGAATCCTCATATGATTTTACTCATTCTTATTCCCATTACTGCTCTACTTCCTCTATGCAGTGGTAGCCACAGACATTGCCAGCTATTTCCAGATATTTTGTGAAATTTCTAAACAGTTTCTCTCTGCTGCTCCTACTGTGGAAATGCAGAAAGCAGGAGTTATGTCTGGAACTATCACAGAAATTTAGAGAAATAGCTGGCAGTGTCTATAGCTGCTACTGTACCTGCTTTCTGATTCTTGTGCCCCCTTGGTCACCCCTACTTTCTTGCCTCATGAATTATTTTTCTCTAACTTTCTCCTCCTGCTCACTCTCCAATATGACCTTTCTCCTCTACTAATAAATAGGGTCTGGATCCACCTGGCTGCCTACACCATAAATATCTGTCCCATACAAACAAATGCCGTCTGCCCCTTTATGCGACGCAAACTCTGGTATCTTCTCCTACTGGTCCTACTGCTTTCAAGTGATGTTCATTCTAACCCTGGACCCGATGCCTTTTTGCCCAGTGCCCTTACCAATGCTAAAGGTCTAACTGTTGTTCACCATAATATCAATAGCCTCTTGCACAATCTCACAGAACTAGACTCCTGGACCAACCTCTATAAACCCGATATCATCTGCCTTACTGAGACCTGGCTCAAACCCTCTACCCCTGATTCTCTCTGCTCCCTTCCTTCTTACAATCTTTTAAGATTTAATAGACCGGCTCCAAAAAAAGGGGGCAGTATAGCCATCTACAGTATTTTAAAGATCACCTACATCTCTCGGTAATCTGCTCATCTCCCCTAACTCACTGTGAAGCCATACATGTCCTTCTATCTCTTGGCTCCAAAAAATTACATATTGCATGCTCTTATAACCCACCACCTCAGCAGCCAAAAAGGTCTTGATGAGGTGCTTGATCAAACCACCCTCCTTTCAGGCAGGAATGAGGCTGTAATACTAGATGATTTAAACTTAAACTGGCAAGGTAACTCTCAACTCTCACTACTGACTAGGCTTCAAAATTCAAACTTACACCAGCTGATCAATGACCCCACCAGGGTTGTGCAGCACTCAAACTCCAGTACTCCACTGGACTGGATAAAGACCAGCCACCCTGGAAACATAATCGCCTAGGGCATACTTGCTGACTCCATTTCTGACCACTCCCCCACCTTTTGTATCTGGGAAAAGGCTAGGCCTTCTCCATCAAAACCACATTTTATTAATTTCCACAACTATGCTCATCTTGACTCACAGTCCTTCCTACAGGACATCACCTCCATTGATTGGTCCCCCCTCTTTAAATCAAGTGGCATTCAGTACACTCTTAATTTCTTTCTGACCAGCTTTCTGGTGATACAGAATAAACACTGCCCACTCATAACCTGGAGGGTGAAAAATAGGCCTACCACCCACTGACTGAAATCTGACCTACTCTCCAAACTATGTAAAAGGGACAAAAGCTGGCTCAAATACAAAAGCTCTGGGCTAACTGCTGACCCTATTGTTTACAGAACCCTACTCAAGTCATCCAAGAAGGAAATCAAAAAGGCTAAAAGCTCCTACTGCAAGGATCTACTGACCAACTCTTATGGGGATTCCAAGAAGTTCTAGTCCCATATAAAGCTCTTCCTAGGCTCTAACCCGGCCCCTATGCCTACAGATATGTCCTTAAATGTAATAAACCAAGAACCATTGCTAACTTTTTCAGTACTCAATTCTCTGACCTTTCTAAATACACCACTGCTTTTCCTGCACAATCGACCCTGACCACCCAACTTGATGTCTCAGGACCTACGTTCCATTTCAAGTCTGTCTCCTACCAAGAAGAGCTCAGGCTGTTAAACAGCATATCTGAGTTCACTGTGGCTGGATCTGACAATCTTGAACCTAAGCTTTTGAAACTGGCTGCCTCCTTTATTGTTGTGTCTCTAGCCAAGATTTTTAACCTCTCCCTGTGCCAATGTCAAGTTCCTGACATCTGGAAGACAGCTAGAGTAACCCCTGTTTTTAAAAAAGGAGATTGTAAAGATCCATCAAATTATAGGTCCATTGCTATCCTGTCAGTTCTCAGCAAAATACTTGAGAAACTCATTGCCTCCCAAACCATTGACCTTCTCCATTAACGTGACCTTCTTACATCTGCCCAGCATGGTTTCTGCAAGGGTCCCAGTACAACCACTGCACTAATTAAGTTTATGCCTGATACCCTGATGTCCATGGACTCTGGGTCCATAACAGGGGCAATTTTTATAGACATGACAAAAGCATTTGACCTAGTGGACCACCCCTTACTTTTATCGACCCTGAGATCTCTAGGCTTCTCACCGAATGTAGTTATGTGGTTTGGCAGCTACTTATCTGATAGAACTCAATTAGTAAAATATAAGTCCACCATCTTGGACATAACCTCTATAAACATTGGTGTGCCACAAGGATATATTCTTGGTCTCCTGCTTTTATCCATATTTATAAATAATGTCACAACTAACCTCCAGCAGACTTCCCCCTGTTATTCACTGATGACATTGTCCTGTACTACAGCTCTAAAAGCATTACTGGCATCAACCAGCATCTCTCCAAGGACTTTTAACTAATTCAGCAATGGCTGTCTAACCATAAACTTGTCCTCAATGTATCCAAAACCTAAGCCATGTTATTTGGCTCTAATGCCAAGACTAAACACTCCCTACCTTATTTCAATGTCTCCACAGTTAATGGCACATCTTTACAAAGTGACCAACTCAAAATATCTGGGTATCACCCTTGACACATCTCTAAATTTTGACCTTCACATTCAGAAGACTTGCAAGTCCATTAATATAAAACTAGGCATTGCCTACCATTCCAGCTATGTGCTTCCTCCCTCTGCTAGACTACCCATAGCTCATGGCATTCTCCTTCTGTCCCTCACCTATGAGGTGCAACCTATGCTGCAGCAAGTAAATCTAGTCTTCAGAAGTGGGATGTTACCTATAATAACATTTGTCACTATGCCTCCTCTTCTCACCGGCTTAAACACCATTCTCTCTTTTACTCTGAACTTGGTTGGCTTTTGCCTCCTGCATCACGGTCCTTTGCATATGGATTGTTTATCGACAGCATCATCAGAACCCACATACCTAAGCCCCTGGCGTGGCTATTACAAAATCATATGTCTGGTAATGGCTTGCGTTCTGTGGACAACGTGCCTGTCCTCATCCCCAGGCATCACTCCTCTAAAGGGGCTAGTGCCTTTGCATGTCATGACCCCCAATACTGGAACTCTCTCCCCTAACTATACACCTTGTTCCATCCCATGCCTCTTTCAAAAGACTGCTGCACAGATATCTAGTTGATTCATGCACCTGCTCTTGCTTCCAAACTCCTTAGCTTCTTTCTCTCCCTCCTATCTTGACTCTCTAGCCACCACGTTTCCAGTCTTCTACCAAGAAACGCTCAGCACTTCCTTCTTTCTCGTTACCTATATGGCCTACTCTAAATCACTCTCTGTATGCGCCTCTTCCCTTGTCACTATCTTCTTTTTCTGCTCCATTCTCTATCCCTCATTCTAACATCACTAGTACCTCCTTACTCTCCTAAACCTACCCTGTATGATCACACTTGTGTTACTGCCTTCTTTGCTTTATCCTAACCTAACTTGTCTGGGATCCAGCTCATATGACCTTTGAAGCTGTTTTACTTCTCCCTCATAGATGATGAATTACTCTGTTTTATATTCTTACCTTACTTGTTATTAATTTTACTCCAGCATCAATGTATTCCCATCCTTGCAAATGTTCATATTAATGTAATGACATGCTGTACAAGTATGTTATATCTTATGCTTTGTATATGTTTTTTATTGTTTCTGTACCCTCGCGGTTGTGCCTGAAAATAGTCATTGTCATGGCTAGTGCACCATTACCCGGTCAATAAAAACTAAATAAATAAAATAAATAAATATGAGATGTGACAGCTATCCTGTTCTATTTGTATTGTATTTATATCTGCACTTTAACTGAATATGTATAGCTAACAATGACGTAATGGTCTTTGGCTGAACAAATACAATCTCGACTTAACTTGACACCAAGTTTTTGCCATGAAATGTGGAATTTCACGCACAATATTCTGCACTCCATGATCAATCCACACTCTGCAAATTGATGAATATTACAAATTGTGCACCATTCGAAAATAATTTGTGGTGTGAATTTTGCCAGCTTCATACATCTCTACTCATGAGGTCACAGAGAAAAGATTTTAAAGTTGAAGAAGTGGATGCAGAATGGATAGCAGACGGGAGGTTATGAAGGAAGCTTGATCTGCAGATGACGTAGAATGAGGAAGGAAGAGTGAATGAGTGTTACAAATACAGTAATAGTGGGGTGGTGGGAAAAGTGAGAGCTACGGTAAGGACTGGTAGAGTCAAGCATCCATCTCCCTCTTCCAACTCACTGACTTCATATTTATTAGGATAGACTGGACCAGAATAGTTCAGCCATCTTTGGTGACTTGGCCAAAGTCTTCAACGCTGATGCCTACCCCCTCCTTTTGAACAAGCGTATGATGGCGGGTTACTCTGACCTCCATTCTTACTTTGAGGACAGGTAATAAGCTCCCCAGATTGGAGGCCACGTGTCACCCCATTCACCATCTATTCAGGCATACCCAAAGGATCTGTCCTTCATCCTAATCTCTTCCATCTTCCTGAATTACCTATCTGCTGCCTGCTGCTCTGTATCCATCCACATGTATGTTGAGGATACAATTCTTTTGCCTCTGTCCCTGACCTCACTGCTTGTCTCCAGCAGGATTTTGACAACACCCAGTGCTGATTTTGTTTTAACCAACTTTCTCTCAATGACAAAAAAAATTGTATTCATGACCTTTCACTCCTGGCAGATGATAGCCAAGATCTCTCCCTTATCTTTTCATACCCTTGAAAGTAATATCACTGATGATGTCTCCTAATTTATGTACATGGGGTCTGGCTTAACCACCATCTCAATTTCTCAGTGCACACAGATGCCATCAACTTCAAGTTCCATCCTAAACTTGATGCACTGTACAGGAACAAAGTCGATATCCAGCTTCCTGCCTGCAGAAAGGTCATTTCATAAGAATATAGGAAAAATCTTTGCAGATGGGGACCATGTAGTCCATCTAGTCTGCCCAAGGTGGCTACCCCCCAAATTATATTTTTTTCCTAAGTTGCCCACATTGCCTGTTTCAAACAAGCTTGAATTTCCTTACTGTCTTTGATGCCACCACTTCTGGTAGCAGGCTGTTCCATGGGTATATCACTCTTTCAGTGAAAATTTACTTTCTAGAGTTGCTTTTAAACTTGCCTCCCACCAGACACAAGTTGTGCCCTCTTGTATGTCCCACCCTGTTTTCCTGGAAGAGGTTTTCCTTCTGAATTGTGTTAATTCCCTTGATGTACTTAAATGTTTCTATCATGTCCCCCCTGTTTCTTCTCTGTTCCAGAGAGAATAAACTCAACTCTTTGAGTCTTGACTCATATAGCTCATCATGCAGCCCTGCACCATCTTTATGGCTCTTTTCTGCACCGTCACCAGATGGCTGATGTCCTTTTTCAGGTGAGGCCTACAGAACTGGACACAGTACTCGAGGTGTGGCCTCACCAAGGATCTGTAGAGGGGCATGATAACTTCCTGCTTTCTGCTTATAATACCCCTTCCTATACATTCAAGGATACCTCTTGCCTCCTGCACTGCTTTTTCGCATTGTTTTCCTACCTTTAAGTCACTGGTAATGATCATGTCCAAATCCCATTCCATCTTTGTCTTCTCTAAATGATGCCCTACTAGTATATACTTTTTTCTGCATTTCACTTCCCCTGGTGCATTACCTTACACTTCTTTGTGTTAAATTTTAACTGCCAGTTTTGGGACCATTCTTCCAGTCTCCTTAGGTCAGCTTCCACACCTGATGCCGCCTCTATTGTATCCACCCTGTTGTAGAGCTTTGTATCTGTGAACAGGAAAACCTTCTCCTCCAGTTCATCAGTGATGTCATTGATAAATATGTTGATGAGGACTGGAACCAGCACTGATCCCTGTGGAATGCCACTGGTCACACCTCCCTCCCTTGATAATGCTCCATTGACCAAAACTCTCTGGGTCCTATTGTGCAGCCAATTTCTAATCCAGTTTACTCTTTTCTGTCCAACTCCTGTGTGTTCTAGTTTGTTAGCAAGTCTCCCGTGGGGAGCTGATTTTTCCTATTTTTGACTGTGGCGAAATTGTCCACAGCACTGCTCCCCTGTCCACCCTTGCCATACTGAGCCTTTCTTTCACTCCTGTCATATTGGCTTGGAATTCCCCTCATACCATCACTGCTCCCTTTACTCCTCCTTCTCCTTCTCCCTCCCCTCCCCTGATACTAGGTGCCTCACCCACTATGCCTTCTTCATATTCAAATTCTGGCTTAGCTCCCTTCCTCTCTCCCCCCCTCTCTCCCTCCATCCCCTTTTCTGTCACCTCTTTTCCCCTCTTACCTCTCACCCCCTCCATAACATTGTCTCCTATTCCCTTTCCCTCCCCCAAGGAAATCTTCAGCTAGCCAAGCTGCCTTCTCATATCACTTCCCTAGGCTCTGGTCTTCTCTTACCCCATCTGTCTGCTCTGCTTCTTCCCCACTCTACCTTAAATCTCTTCTCCTTGAGTTCATCACTCCCTCCTGCAACTACCCATGACCCTGATCCCAGCAGTGACCCTCTCACCCCATGACAACAGTTTGCCTTAGCCCTTTTTCTCTACATGCCCACCATGGCTTGGGTTATTCTTTACCCAGTTCTAAGGATCCCTTATCAACCCTTAGGTACCAGCTTTAGCACCTTGATGTTCTGTGCCCTTCCTGTACACTATACTGCTTGCACATCTATTATGTATTATACTTTTGCACCATTATTTGTTTGTACTCATTATATTGCTGCTACTGTTACGTATTCTTATTCTGCATCTTATTGCATTTGTATTTGTTTCCTAATCTCAATGTATTTGGAAACAAGCTACTACCAGCTCAGTATATTTTTTTCCTGGTCAAACTTCTCAATAAACAAAAATACATTTCTAAAAATCAGTATGGAGTATATAGACAATAATTAACACAGACATAATGAACGTAACAACCTAAAAAATACATCAGTTCACAAAATTGCTTTTTGATAAAATTATACAGTGTGTCGCAGTGAGGTCAGATCAGTTAAGAACCCTTAAATGCATTCATAAAAATTAACTTCTTTGGCTTAGTTTTAGAAATGGGATTGAAGGAACGGAACCACAGGTTTCTTCATATGCACTCAGTTTCCAAAAAGGTTGCCTTTTTTCCAACTTTTTTCACAATTCATGACAGCTTGCACATATTTTCTGTGCAAAAATGATAAACCTGGTATTACCTAGTTATATTACCTGCCCACATTACTGCAAGAAGAAAAAATGGTAGATAATTAAGGTGGCATATAATCAAGGAATAGTAAAAAGCAGACTTTTTTTCTTTCGTGTTTGCTGTTCTTATTTTGTATTACAGGTATAAATAATCTTTAAAATTACACATTAAAATGTGAAATCTCACTAATGCCATTTTAATAATTGTACAATAGGCTGTGATGCAGCTCAGTCTTTTTCATTGACTATAGTGATTTGTTTATTTTAAGGTAAGTGTTTAGATATATTTTACCTGTTTTTTCTACTTGTTTCCAGCAGTATTCTTAGAATTTTTATTGTAGTCAGTGCATATGAACATCTAGAAAACAGATCCATCTGAACCACATGCAAGTTCATAATTTGCAAACCCATCCTAAATCCTCAGATTTTTGGATCAAAATCCATTGAGAATTAAAGCATCTGTACTGTATGTGGAAAAATCTAGAGGAGACAATAAAGGACCAGCATGCAGGAACTGGCAAATTATTGGAATTTTATTTTATCAAATAGAGTGTAATTACGTGCAGACCCAGGGTGGAGAGGTAAAACAACCCATACACATTTGGAGCCTTCTGCTCCTTCTTCAGGGGCTTGAGCCTCACTGAAGCATACCTCTCAAACTTTTGTCCCCCAAATGTGGAACATTGTCTCTCAAAATGTGGACCAAATGATCAAAATGTGGAACACTTAATCAAATTTTAGAAACATAGAAACATAGACTTTGACAGCAGATAAGGACCACTTGGCCCACCCAGTCTGTTCATTTTCCTACCTATTGGATAAGTTGCAGATTCTAGTTAACCAACAGCCTACTTCCTGCAACCCCCCAATATAATTGCCTTATGTCTGTCCCATGCATGTTTGAATTCCCCCACTGTTTTAGACCCCACAACCTCTCCAGGAAGGCAGTTCCATGCATCCACCACTCTCTCAGTGAAAAAGAATTTCCTCACATTACCTCTGAGCCATCCCGCCTCTAATTTTAAATTGTGCCCCCTTGTTCTTACACATCTCTTTTTCTGAAAGATGCTACCCTCTTGGACTTTGTTGATTCCCTTGAGGTACTTAAAAGTTTCTATCATGTCCCCCCTGTTACTCCTTTCATCAAGGATATACATATTAAGCTCTCTCAGTCTCTCTTCATATGGTTTCTGATGTAGACCCTGCACCATTTTAGTTGCCCTCCTCTGGACTGCTTCCATCCTGTCTATGTCCTTGTGTAGATGAGGTCTCCAAAACTGTATGCAGTACTCCAGATGGGTTCTCACCAACTGTCTGTATAGAGGGATAACCACTACCCTTTTTCTACTTGTGATGCCCCTTCCTATGCATCCCAGTATCCCCCTGGCTCTCCTTACTGACTTCTCATGTTGCTTGCCCATCTTTAGGTCATCTGATATGACTACACCCAGATCCCTTTCCATTATTGTTGTTGTTAGTACCTCCCCTGCTACTGTGTACTCTTCTCCTGGATTTTTATTTCCCAGGTGCATTACTTTGCACTTCTTTGCATTGAATCTAAGTTGCCATATGTCTGACCATTCCTCAACCTTGCCAAGTCCTTCTCATCCTTTTCTACCCCTTGTGTATCAACTCTGTTACAGATCTTTGTGTCATCTGCAAAGAGGCATACCTTTCCTTCCAGACCCTCTGCAATGTCACCTATAAAGATGTTAAAGAGGACTGGACCCAGTACTGAGCCCTGAGGCACTCCACTAGTAACCCCCCTTTCTTCAGAATGTGTTCCATTCACTATTACCTTCTGTGTCCTGTTGTGCAGCCAGTTTGCTGCCCAGGCTACCACCCTGGGACCCACTCCCAGGCTGGCTAACTTGATTATTAATCTTTTGTGGGACTGTGTCAAATGCCTTGCTAAAGTCTAGGTAGGCCATATCCACAGCCCCTCCCTGGTCTATTACTTTGGTCACCCAGTCAAAGAAATTGATTAGATTCATCTGACATCACCTTCCTGCTGTGAATCCATGCTGCTTTGGGTCCTGTGCCCCGCTGGCCTCTAGGTACTGAACAATTCTTTCTTTCAGAAGTGATTCCATAATTTAGCCCACCACTGAGGTCAAACTAACAGGTCTGTAGTTTCCTGCTTCTGCCTTGTTCCCACTTTTGTGAAGGGGAATCACATCTGCCCTCCTCCAGTCCTCAGGTACCACCCCATCTTCCCATGATTTGTTAAAAAGAGTGGTCAGTGGTGTCATTAGGTCCTCCCTTAGCTCTTTTAGGATTCTAGGGTGAATCCTGTTAGGCCCCATTGCTTTGTCCACCTCGAGTTTTATGAGTTCTTTCAGGACTCTTTCTTCTGTAAATGGACTGGCATCAACCCCACTACCCAGAGTGCTTCTATTGTTTGGTTTAGGTAACTCCTCCTCTTCTTCTTTTGTGAATACTGAGCAAAAGTATTCATTCAGTATCTCTGCGTTTTCACTGTCTCCCTCTGCCCACCTCCCCTCTCCTTTATTAATCTTCACTATCCCTCCCTTAACCTTTCTATGCTCCCTAATGAACCCATAAAAGGTTTTATCCCCCTTCTTAACTGAGTTGGCTATTTTTAACTCGGTTTTGGTCTTTGCTTTTCTGACTGCCTTCCCCACTTCTTTCTGCTTTAATTGATACAGTTCCCTGTCGTGCTCCTTCTGTGATTCCTTATACTTTTTTAATGCAGCCTTTTTCTCCTTAACCTTCCCTGACACCTCTTTTGAGAACCATAGTGTTTTTTTTATTTCACTTTGATTTCTTTATTTGTTTCACACAAAGGCTTGTTGCCTCCATGATGGCAGTTTTGATTTTTCTCCATTGTTCTTCCAGCCCTCCTTTCTGGCCATTTGCTAATGCATTCCTCAGGTATTCACCCATTTTGCCAAAGTCAGCCCTTCTAAAGTCCAGTATCCTTGTCTTTGTATGGCTTGTTTCCATGGTTGTGTTTATTGTGAAGCATACTGTGCAGTGGTTGCTTGTTCCCAGATGTCTACTGACTTCTAAATTTGTGATCCTTTCTCCATTTGAGAGTACCAGGTCTAATATTGTTCCCTCCTGAGTGGGTTCCACCACTTGCTGTCTATGGCATGCCCCCTGTAGGGCATCGAGAATGACCCTGCTCTTGGATGTGGCTGCAGTCCATGTCATCCAGTTAACATCTGGCATATTCAGGTTCCCCATCAACAGTATATCCCCTTTTTCAACCATTTTGAGAATGCCCTCTATCATTTTCTTTTCCATTTCCTCCCCTTGAGATGTGGGTCTGTATACAACCCCTGTGCGGATTGTGATGACATTCCCTGTCTCCAAGGTGACCCAGAGTGCCTCTTGTCCTCCCCCTTTACTTTTTAGTTCAGTAGCTTTGATCCCTTCCCTTATGTAGAGAACTACTCCACCTCCTCTTTTACTCTCCCTGTCCCTTCTGTAGATTGTGTACCCTGGTATGTTGACATCCCAGTCATGGTTCTCCATGTACCATGTTTCTGTGACTGCCACAATATCCAAGTGTTCCTCTTCCATCAGGGCTACTAGCTCTGGAAGCGTGTTTCCCAGATTACATGCATTGGTATTCATTGCCCTCCATTTAATGTTGGCTTTATCCTTTTTTACCCCATCTCTGCTCTTATTTCCCTTGTCTATTTTTACATTTACCCCTGTTCTGCCCTCTGTCAAGCTCTGTACCTAAGTGTTTACCCTACTACCTGTCATGTTTTATGGGGGGAGGCTTGAACTTTCCTGTTTCCTCTCAGCACCTCCCCCCTTGGCTAGTTTAAAACCTTGCCAAGGAAGCCTTTAATCCTGTCACCTATGAGCTTGTTTCCCTTCCTGGACAGATGCAGACCATCATGCCAGCATAGACCTTCATCTCTTCAGGTGGACCCCCAGTCCCCAATGAAGCCAAAGCCCTGTTCTCTGCACCAGTTTTGCAACCATTCATTAAACTGCATGGTGTACAGTACCCTAGCCTCACCCCTGCCATAGACTGGTAGCACCTCTGAAAGGTTACTGTGCTTGCTACCTGTCTGAGGCCCCTCCCCAACTCCACAAATTCATCCTGCACTGCACTGATCTCATGCCTAGCTAGGTCATTTGTCCTGAGGTGGACAATAATATCTAGTTCCCTCTCCTGTGATGCTGCTTCTGCAATCCTGAGGATATGCTTCCTGTCCCTCCAAGTCATGGCACCAGGCAGACACCTTACTTCCCTCTCCTCTCCCTTCCCCAGGTCTACACCCCTAACAATTGAGTCCCCTATAAGAAGCTGTTTCTTTCCCCTGTGGTGTCCCTTGCCACTCTTTTGTGGATCTCCCTTGTGGATGTCCCCAGCATGCTTCTTGGTCTCCAATGAGGGTGTCATCATAGTGGAACCTTGATCTGCCAGACTGACATATGATTTGTGTAGAGGTACAACCTGGGGGCTACACCTCTGTTCCACCACCCTCACCATCCCAGAACCTACTGTGGTCCATCTGCTCTTCACACATGGCAACTTCTGAGGCAGTGGTTGTGGAACTGGTGCTTTTTGGGTGGGGGAGGCCTCCTTTGTCCTTGCCAGTTCAGCCTGGAGGTGGACAACCTCCTCCCTCAGAGCTGACAGTTGCCTGCAAATAGGGCAGCAATGCAGGTTCCAGAATGTCTCCTGGAAAACTGCTACCCCACAGCCAGTGCATTGCACCACTTCCCACATGTCCCTCTTCCTTATAATATACAATGAGTAATATATAAAAAAATTGTTTTGTTTTTTTTTGGTGTGTACTTACCCTTTATGCACTGTGCTGGGTTATTAAGAATATGACAGTTCTGCCCCAAGACCTGTTGAGGAAGTGATGTCAGAACCTTGGCTATAAAGGAAATGCCATGGCTGGGGTGGGTGGGGTGAGGGGAAGGGTGGGTGGGTAGCCACAACCACTGGTGACTGTTAGAAACAATTAAATATACCACTGCTCCACCACCCTAGTTAGTACTGCCCTCTATAGTAAGTCAACCAACACCACAATTTATTATACCACTGCTCCTACACAAACCACTCTACTGAGTCCAGGGCTAAAAATGAACTCACTGCTCAGCCAGCAGGACACTTCTAAAATATTGCACAAATATCCTACCAAATCCTAGGTCTCTAGCACAGGAATCAAGCAACTTCAGTTGTATTTCACCCTCTCTGGTTATAAAATTACTACACTTTAATGGAATCCTGCAATTCTCTTCTTAATGCCAATAAGAAAAAATGAAACTTTCTGTAGAAAGCGTAGCTTACATTCCTAACAAGTCCCCAACAATATTATGTCTTACCAGGATCCCAGTTCCTCAAATGCGTTCTAGTTTGTTCTCTGCAGTATAGCAAGTTTCTCAGCTTCCAACAGAAGCAGACAAGTCTTTTCTGACTGGCTTCTCACTGTGTAGTTTGCCTAAGACAGCTCAGTGATAAAAGCCCCACCCAGAATCAATTGATTTACTAGTGACACCTGTAATGTAAGCAGGCCTTTCAGTGAAGACACTTTGCTATGTCTGCTTCTAATACACAAACCCTTATCTGAAACCAGGGATAAACTCACTGCTCAGCCAGCAGGACACTTCTAAAATGTTGCACAAATATCTTTCCAAATCCTAGGTCTCTAGCATAGGAATCAAGCAACTTCAGTTGTATTTCACTCCCTCTGGTTATAAAATTACTACACTTTAATGGAATCCTGCAATTCTCTTCTTAATGCCAATAAGAAAAAATGAAACTTTCTGTAGAAAGCGTAGCTTACCTTCCTAACAAGTCCCCAGCAATATCATGTCTTACCAGGTTCCCAGTTCCTCAAATGCGTTCTAGTTTGTTCTCTGCAGTATAGCAAGTTTCTCAGCTTCCAACAGAAGCAGGCAAGTATTTACCTGGGAGGCTCAGAACACTGTTAAAATGTTTGCGTTTATGTTCAGAAAGTCTGTTATCAATTAAATAATATGTTTTTTGCATCATTTACTATAGATTTTTGATTTAAATGTTAACACTGAATGTGGAACAAGTCCTCACAATATGGAACAGGGAGCTTTTGTGAAGTAAAGTTAGGAACGTTCCTCGTAATGTGGTACAGTTGAGAGGTATGCACTGAAGTCCCAGCAAATAAGTAGCATTTAGACATTTGCTTAAAATAAATATTCACTGATTTAGGGTTCAAAAATGCATTTCTCCCATAAGGAAACAATGTTAACCTTTTCTAAAATACACAGCAAAATTAGTGCATTCTTGTTTTGAACCATGCTAAGAACTATATAGTTGTGCAAAATATCCTACCAAAATGTTTATAAAATTTATATAATAATATTTAAAAACAGTTCTACAGCAGAGGAAACCAATCCAGGTTAGAATTATACTTGGCTATAAGGTTTGCAATACATCTGTAGTGAAATATAAAACAGACTAGTTGAGAAAATTTAAGGAAATTTATCCTACCCTAAGCAGCATAAGGAAATTGCAGTTAATATAGTACATTAACAGTGTTAATCTCATGACATCATAAATCATAAAATAAGTATAAATGTAAGTATAAATACGAAGCATTATAAAGTGGTACCAAAGAAAACTCTTAAAGAGTGCAAAGAAAGAGACTATAATGTCATAATATCACAAAGGGAAATGCTTCACACCAAAGTCTCATAGGTTGGAAGGAGTGGAACATATAGAACAAGGTCTAGGCTGATTCTTCATGTAAGATCTGAACTAAGGCAAACATTTTCATGTACAGCCATGCCTCATTGGTTATCCAGGCCTTAATTTTCACTGGTCCCCCATCCTCCCACAGTAACCACTCATTTCCCTGGCCCTCTCAAGGAACTGTTGCAAATCCTGTATTTATTACTGGTAAAAGGAAATAGCTCCACGTTAAGAATGCCATCTGTGCCTATCCTTCTGTATAGTTGCCTTATATTACTAAGTTATGCTCTACCAAAAATTTCAGTTTGCAACTCAGACAAAGGCCAGTTTCCCTCCTCTATCATCTACCAAGATATAGCCTCCAACATTAGACCATGGCATCCTACATCAGGGACATCTCCTCTATGATCATGCCCCTCCTCCCACCAGGCCATAACTATAGAACACATGCAATTCTCAAGGATGGTAACGGCACTATCAGTTCTTTATGTTTTATCCCTAGCAAATAGCAATCCTGCCCTTAACACAGCCACCGCTAAACCAATGTATGCTAGAAGGAGTAACAAAAGACTATTTAGCAGGCTACGACACCACCTTAAACAACTACTACTGCTTCTTTTACTCTGTTTGGGAAATGCTGAATTAAATCCAGGTCCACCTACTTCTCTGGACGCCCCTGTGGACCTCCCTCAATATAAAGGGATTAGCTTTCTCCCTATCAATGTCTATAGTTTGCTAAAGAAGATTGACTCTATACAGACCTGGGCTCTACATGCATCTCCTGATTTCTTCATGATAACTGAATCCTGGCTCACACCCTTGACCCCGGACAAATCTATCAAAGTACCCTGATATATCATCTACCTCTGTGATAGACTAACTAGAGGGGGAGGGGTTGCAATTTATGTCAAAAGGAAATTCACAATCACAGTCTTTGACTGTACCTCAAAGACTAAGGAATTTGAATGCCTTGCTCTAAAATTATCACTTTCCAGCGAGAAATCACTCCTTATGGCAGCATGCTACCTACTGCCATCTGGTGGCTGGGCACTTCTGCCACACCTTCAAAACCTTCTTGACTCTGCTAATACTGAGTGTATTCTAATGGGGAATTTCAATCTAAATTGGAATGATGACAGCTCTAAGAAATTGAAGGATGTATGCTATGTTAATGGTCTGTTACAAATGGTGACTGCTATATCTAGACCTAACAGAAAAAATCCTGAGTGCAGCACCCTCCTGGACCTTAAGCTAGTAAACAAACCTCACAATATCTCACATACAGGAGTATTCTTCAATGATATCAGTGACCATTATGCTACTGCCTGCATCAGACATCCTTCCCAAATAAAAACAGCCTCCAAATTCAAACTGAAAAGATGCCTGAAAAAGTTCTGCTAGTACACTTTCCTGAAAGATCTAAGCAACATTCATTGGCAGGATTTCTATCTAGTCTCCACCTTAAATGAGGCATTTATCATCTTTCACAGCATCTTACTGGGGCTAATAGACAAACACGCCCACTAAGAATGATCAAATCAAAAAATAAACCCTGGCTGGTTCGCTCCCATCCTGAAGAAAGCACTTAGGAAAAGGGACTACTGGTGGAAAAAAGTGAGGAAATCCCACCTGGAGGCTGATTGGTTAGCATTCCATATCACCAGGAATGCTTGTACCAAGCTAATTAGGTCAGAAAAAGCTAGGTACTTCCAAAAAGAACTAGAAGACAATAAAAACAACTCTGCCAAATTTTGGAACATCCATAAAGAAGTTGAAGGTCAGTCCACTGCAACACCCCTTCCAAACAAAATTGTGTCTGATGGTACCACCTATACGGACAAAGCTGATATACTAGAGAAGTTTAATGATCACTTTGCCACTGCAGAGCTTGCCTTTGACATCTCACCTATCAGCAAACTTAGCCTGACAAGAGACTACACTGTTGACTTCACTGATAACCACAACCATAACCAACCACATCCCACCCACTTCAGCTTCCTCACAATTATGTTCAAGCAAGTGGAGGACCTCTTCCTTTCTCTGGATACAAAAAAGAGTGCAGGTGCAGATAATATTGAACGTTACTTCCTAAAACTTGGCCATACCTATCTGACTGCCCCCATTACACACTTATTCAACACCTCTCTGATTCAAGGTACGCTACCTGTCTCATGGAAAACTGCTCACGTCCTACCATTATTCAAGACTGGGGATCTGAGTGATCTGAACAATTACCGGCCTATTTCTATACTATCCATCCTCTCTAAATTACTTGAAAAAATTGTCAACATCCAACTTAAAGAACATTTGGATTCACAAAAGTTGCTAAACCCAGCTCAGTCTGGCTTCAGAGCCAAACACAGTACAGTATCGGCTCTTGCCAAAGTAACTACAGACTGGCAAATGGCTTTGGACTCTAAGAAGCATGTATTTGCCCTCTTCCTTGATCTAAATAAGGCCTTCGATACTGTGGATCATACCATCATGCTTACTGCACCAAGTAACATCGGACTTGATAATTCTGCCATTAAATGGTTCACCAGCTACCTAACCAATAGGTTACAACAAGTCAAAGCCATAGGAGATCTGTCCCCACAAAAATCCTTGTTACAAGGAGTCCCACAGGGCTCCATCCTGGACCCTATACTCTTTGCAATATACATCAATAATCTGGACTCGCAGCTGGGCACAGCCAATGTGCACTTATTCGCAGATGATACTGTACTCTATACCACAAATTCATCCTTGGATTTGGCCAATCAATACTTACAGAAAGACTTCGTCACCCTCCAATACAACCTTATCACTCATAAGCTCCTCCTCAACACCAAAAAGACTAAAGCAATGATTCTCTCACCAAAGTCTACTTCCGGATGTCCACATATCACACAGATCTGAACACTCTTAGATGAACCCCTTGAAGTAGTTGATACCTTTAAATACCTAGGGTTCTGCCTCGATAACAAGCTCAGCTTTCTGTGCCACTTAAATGAAACCTCGAAGAAACTAAGACAGTGATAAGGTTTATTCTATCGCATTAAACACTTACTTATGTTAGAAGCCAGAATGAGACTAGTATAAACTACATTCCTACCTATAATGGACTATGCTGACTTCCTTTACAGTCATTGCCCATCAACGATGCTAAACAAACTGGACACCCTTTACCAACGAGCTTTAAGATGTATCCTAAATCTACCCCATGGTACACATCACTGTCATCTATACCAGGTTTCAGGATGGACCTCACTCTCAACTAGGAGAAAAAGGAATGCTCTCCTCTGGTTTTTTAGAGCATTATCTGATAACCTCCCTGCATACATCTCGAACCTCTTCAAATGGGCTGAAGGTTCCTATGGCCTGAGACACTTCTCCATAATCTGCTTCCAGATTCCTAGAGTGAAAACTACCCTTGGCTAGGCAGCAATCAACTTCTCACTTCCATCACTTTGGAACACTATGCAAGACTTATTAAAATTATCCTCACTTCCAAGCATTTTCACATTCAAAGCTCTAATAATGGATTATCTGAAGGAATCATGCAACTGTTTCAGACACCTATGACCCTAAGCCCCAGAGTGCCACTCTCTCAAATCCCTGCATAAATGCTCATCCACCCCACATTCCTAACAACAGAAACCTAGGACCTACAAGCCTAGTTCCCTTAATCCGAGACGGCCCTGCCTATTCTCTACCTTTTACCTATTCTGGCCTCCCTCTTGGCTGCCTACTGGTTTACCCCAATTTCTACCCTATTCCTTAACACCTCCTTATTTTTTATAATTTAGGTATGAGCTCTTACTTAGCGTAGACTATATGGGATTGTTGTCTCTTCTCATTTCAGTAAAGCTTATCATTATGTACCTTTGCCTGTTAATTATGTTGACCGGTATGTATAGGCCCATATTGACCGGCACCTTCACAATGTTTTTTTTTTTTTGCACCGCTGTCCACCGTAATTGTAATCTTATGAAGTGTACTGTATTGTATTAATGCCCAGGACTACCTTGAAAATGAGCTTGCTCAATGGTGTTTATGCCTGGTTAAATAAAGTGATTGATTGATTGATGTACGTTTTCACTTTCAAAAAATGTTAAAGGCAGAATCAATATTTGATTTAATATCTTGTGCATCCCCTTCAGATGAATATTATCTACCAAAGTTTTGTTGTACTTCATCCACAGAAGAAATACTTGACTGGAGCCCATAATTGAAAGTCACTGGGCCAGACTTTCAAATGTCTGTGAATGCCGTAAGGCCCCAAGGGCACTGCAAATATGATACATGGAGCCTTCTGCAGCATTCACCCAGCCATCAATTGGCATTTTCTATTCTTACACTGATTGATGCAAGTTAGACAGGTTTTTTTTTTATTTTCCTCTTTATGCTGCTCATGGCTGACTAGGCTTTCTGCCCAATCATGGTTCTTGTACCCCCACCTCCATTACTGGCTGCGACTCTGACACCCCAGCTTACCCCCTCGGGGTGAGGATGTGGCACCTGAGGCACAGTGCCACATATGTGGGACTAGAATCGGAGCCAACCCCAGAGGCTGATTAGGGCCAAGGCTGGGTTTTATTAATGGTGGCAACAAGCAGGATTTTCTGTTTTTGTGTCCCCAGGGGTGGGGATATGCAATGATGTCCAGCGTCCACCTCGCCCCTCTTTATCTTTTAGATACCGGTGCTTGTGTATCCTCCTGGCCTCTGCCAGGAGTCATACAAACACTGGCCATTCACCCCAGCCCTCGCTCCAGAGAAGGAGAGCAGCCCTGAAGGTACTCGATCCTTCACCTCCAGCTGGCCCTCCAGCTCTCAGGTCCATTCCCAAACCCGGGTTACATGCAGAAATCCAACCACTGTGCCAGTGTGCTGGCAGACCAACTTTTAACTAGTCTGGCTTGCATCAGTCCCGGGTTCCCATTTCCCAGGGCTTGTGCCAAATATTTGGTGCAAGCTGCTGTAAATTGGGTAGACTGTCAAAACTGCATCTGACTTACTAAAATCGGATACAGTTGTTTGTGGCAAACACCGTTAGTGCACAACCAGAGTCAAAGTGTTGTGGCACAGGATTTGACTCAAGCCCTGCACCACCATTTGAAAATCTGGCCCACTGTCTCTTCAAAACTTGAGATATCAATCACTATAACTATCAACAAGGTCATGAAGATTCATTTTTCTACACAATTAGAAAAGTTCCATTGTGACATGAAAATAGTCTGGTTTGCTGTGGGGATAAAATTAAATACTTTGGATAACACCTTCATGTGCATGTCTGTTAACTCTGTATTGGATGTGTTCGTTATTTCTTTTGGTTCAATGACCTCAATGATTTCCATTCTGGTTGTTGAGGTCCATCCTGGTTTTATATTTTTGCTTTGACCCTGACCTAATTTGTAGGGGAGGGCCTCCAGGTTTTCTATTACTTTCCTCCCCTCCATCTCTAAAAAAGAGACCTGGCATTCTCCACTTGCACTGAGAGATGATGCAGAATCAGTCTGAGTTATTATTTTGTTTGTTTTTATTCCTAGTTCATTTTTTCTTGCTCTTACTCCTGTTTCTGGCTCATCCTCTATTTAAACTCCTGGTTTGTTCTCAATTATAAACTTGATTAGTCTCATGACCAGTGAGATCCCATAGGAATTAATTTATTTTTCTATTTTAAATACTATTTTCAAACGTGTCTTTCCTGGTTTGCAATCTTTTTTCTAACTCAGGAAATTTAGAGTTACTGTTATATTTCTTGGGTTCCTTTTTAGCTGTGAAAATTCTATTTGAACATCCTCAAGGTTAATTTCATATTCCTTGATAAGCACAGCAATGAACACAAATGAACAACTGCTTAGTGCACTATGCCATGCCCTGCTTCTCTTTAAAAATACTTGGATGTAAAGAGAGGATTTTCAACAAATGGAGTTACAGTACCAAGGGATTTCTTCCACCTTCAGGTATTTTGCCAGCATGGAGCTATTGTATATTAACATGTTTTCCTGCATTCAGTGTATTTTCTAGTTTGTTATATAATCCCCTTAACATGTACCTGTCTATATCTTTTCAGGCACTGTACCTTTGTTAGCATCTTCAAACTGCATTTTAGCTCTCTGCTGTTTTGGAAAACTCTACATACCCTGTCATTGACACACTGCACCTGGATGTGCATTAATCCCCAATAACAGCACACCCTGTCACAGGTTATTGCTTACTTATCAACTGTTCCATTAAGCTGAATTGGAGTAATTTGCACCTTTGTTCTAACCTATTGTTTAAGGCTAGGTGGCAGTAATACTTTTTTTTTTAATAAACTGCATAAATACTGGGTGTTAAGACCATAAAAACTAACAAGCTGTTCACACCTGACTCGGCAAATACTTTAGGGTAATTAATATTGAGGAACATGATAATGTGCCAGGGCTTGACTTTAGCAGATGGTGAATACTGAGCGTTGTAGATCATCAAGAGAATTAAAATGGGGATTATTGGTATAGGAAAAAAGTGGGTAGATAGCAAGAGTGGAGGATAATCAATGAACAAATAATTAAGGGAGCACTGTACTGTATCTGCAGTATGCTGTTACACTACTACCAGTGACTTGTGAGATGAAATCTGGTTTTGATCAATGAATATATACTTAGCAGCAATTTGTAAGGAAGGACGTGTGTTGCTCTGTACATATAGTATTTTGATATTATGTGATATAACAGGGACAGGTGGCAGCAATAAAATTACATTTATCTTTTAAATGAGATTTCTTATAGTGTATAGTAGAGCATTGTTCTATATAGAAATCCATCCTTTTCAAAATGCTGTTGTACCACAGCTCAAAGGTCTTGCAATATGATTGTACCCTTCTGTGGTAGAACAGCATTATAGAACCACTAGAGACTGCACAAGTCAGTTTCATTCTGAAAGAGAGAAAAAAACAAAATGCACACTTTTCACATATTACTATATACTATAAAAATATAGGATGAGAAACGTTATGCTTAACCAGTGTGTTCTGCCTCCTCGGGGTTCAGATTCCCATGGACCTCTTGAGCTTCACTCTCAAGGCCAGAAGGAATCTAAACCTCTCTATGGCAGAACACACACTGGTTGTGCATAGTTACCCATACAGTATTCTCTATGTTTAGTAGAAGTAGGAAACAATGTGACTTGTTTGACCATGTGCTACAGTGGATCATAGTGCACTGGGATATGCAGTGCTGATGCATTACATGTGGGCAAGGGTGTAGCCAGACAATAAAAATATGTTTATCAAGACTATGTTTTTTGCCCCATCTGGAAATATAAACACAATTTCTGTACATCACAACAGTGATTGTGTCCCCTTCCCATGCACCAGTACATGCAGTTACCATATGTTGTTCTCTCAGATACTCACATACTACCCAGCAGCCTGTTATGCTGTATGGTCACTGGAATACAAAGACAATCTAAGTGGCCAAGACTTCTAGTTCTTACTCCCAGGAATGAAAGTACAAAAAGGATCAGCTGGTCCTGTTTTGTGTTGAATGGGACAATAGCAGCAGTGCAGAGCCTTATTGTTGCCCCCCCTAAAATAAAAATGTACACCTTCGAGTACATGGAGTACGCCTTCTTATACCCACAGTAGGGCAGATGGGCCCTACTTCTAATTTGGTCATTCATAATTGTTGGCCAGTTTACTGTCACTTCCAACAAAAGCATAAAACGTCCCTACAAATCGTGTCCTCTTATCTGTTTGCATCTCTCTCTCTCTCTCTCTCCCCCTCTCTTTTATTTTAAATTTAGTACTCTAACAGTAGGCTTTGCTTCATGGATTCCCAAATTTAATCTATGGTTAAGCTCCAGGGACATCATTCCAAGAGAATATCTGGGGGTAGCACAACAATTGCTTAAATAACATTTTTACAGTTTTCATCAGTCTATAAAGCACTGCTTGTGTGAGAATGTGAATTCCGGGCATGCTGATCCTGTTAAGCTTGATGTCCCATCGAGGCAACCCCTGAGTTAAGCTTATTTCAACCCTTCCATGCTGACAGTAGAGTGATATACTGTTTATCTCTGTTATCCAACAGCACTAGGTAGCTGTGTCAGGAGAGACCCTGGAGAAACTATGTTGCTGTGCCATGTGTGCATCATTGTTATTCCCTTTTCTAGTGTCTAATGTGTGTTTAGACCCTTCCACATTAGCAGTTCTAATGTGTTGTTCATAGAAATTATGATTTAAAGTATGGTCTTTACCCCTTTGTGTTGAATACTACAGACTTAACACAGAAAGATAAGCTATAACGGCAGGAAAAAAAAAGAATCATTGATCCATCTAGTCTGCCCTTTGGTTCCTTATTCTGTATCTACTGTGCATCTAGTGTGTTTATTGCACATGTTAATAGATAATCAGAACTAATCAGAAGCAAACAGAACCAATCACAACCTACTGTGTTCCAGTCCTTTTATTAATAGGAATCTGAACCTTTCCAGGCTCTTTCATCTGTAATAGAAACACAGGGAGCAGGGACAGAAACATGGAGCATAAGTACTTCAAGCACACAGGGTAAGAAGACCCTGCAGTCAACAATGATAAGGGCATCCAGAAGGACACCTGAGTATGTGGTATTTACTTAATAATATACTGGTGCAGTAGCATCCTTATAGTTAGGGTTGAGGGGAGTGCTCAGTGTTAAACCCAATTTTTGCACCTTAATAACTTTGGCGGCATTCTGGAGAATAGCCCCAACATTTGCATGAACAGTCAAGCTGGCAGTCTTATAATGTGAAAAGTTTTGGGATGGCACCTTATGTAATTTCTAATATCTGGCTAGCTTTTATTTTGAAAATGTGCTGTCACACACAGCCTAGATGGGAAGGTATTTTTTTCACAAAACTTTCAGGGTCGAATCAACTTCTGCTGAGGTAGTCCTTTTCAGAGGTTTTGCAAAAAAAACGTTTTATGAGTTATAAGGATTTTAAGTTTTTCTGAGCTACTCTGAGCATGCTCAGTAGTATTTTTGGATAACCCTCTGATGTAAACAAAATATTGCTCAGTTTTTGAGAGTTTTGGTTCTCATCACTAAGTTGTTATGAACCAAAAACAGCTCTCACAAACTGAAAAACTTTTTTCAGTTCATGAAGACTACCATCATTTTTTTTTCACAAAAAAACCTGTAAACTACCTGAAAATTATAATTTTTAAAGAAACAAACACATGAACCTAGCTAAATGGGAGCCATTTAGCTACAGTCTGGTTATCTTTTTTTAATACAACCAGCAATAGCTTTTCTGGGCAACTCAAAATCCAGGGTGCCCAATTTAGTGAGAGGAGTCCTACACCAGTGTTCCCTGTATGAGAACAGGGGGACTTTCTTCACATGTACAGCCACAGATGGAGATGTGCTGCTGGCTGAAAAGCCAGCAGTGAGCCAGTGAGCTCTCTGTCTCTCATTGTCTCTCTGTCTCCATCAATCTACAGTATCTATCTAACTATCTGTCTAATTTTTTTAATTCCCTCACTCTTCTAGCTAAGCCAGCTATCCCTCATTCTAAACATGTCTTCCTTGCTTTATCTGTCCTAAGTGAGCTCCTGATGAAAGTGGAGCCTGTCTGGAAAGTAGAGTGCAGTTGGGGGGTGGGCAGTATTAAAAAACAAAAGATAGCCTGTGCTGTGTCCTGACCAGTCTTTGGGAAGCAGGAGCCCTTCAAGCAGCTTACTTACAGCACTGACTACACTCGGCTGTTCAATCACATTCTCTGTATGAGAACAGCAGATGTTTCAGCTTGTTCATGGCACTGACAACACTCAAGACCATTCACCTGCATTTTCTGTATGACAACAGTGGGAGTTTTTTGACATCTGCAGCTGCAGATGGAGATGTGATGCTGGCTGCAGTGCCACCACTGTGCTGGTGATCACTCTTTTTCCCTCTTTGTCTCTGTCTGTCTATCTATCTATCTATCTATCTATCTATCTATCTATCTATCTATCTATCTCTATCTATATCTATCTATCTATCTATCTATCTATCTATCTATCTATCTATCTATGTATCTTGTTTTTACTTTTAATTCTCTCCCCTTCCTAGTTGAGCCAGCTGTCCTTCATCCTAAAAATAGCTTCCTGCCTGGTATTTCTCCTGACCGAGCTCTGATGAAAGGTAGAATGATCAACAAAGTAAGTGTAAGGAGCACAATTTTAAAAAAAAGATTGCCTGCCCTGTGTCCCAACCAAGGTTGGGGGAGCAGGAGCCCTTCAAGCATGCCCCCCTGAAGAAGAAGAGTGTATGCCCTTGAAGCACAGGAGTTAATGCAGACAGCTTGTGCTAGGTGCATTTTCTCAATGTTGGCTTTATTTATATATTTAGCTGCAGTTTCATAAATTTGCATGAACTCACTTTGCTGTGAATTGTCTGAGAACTGGAGTGGCAGCACATATGTATTGCATTTAATTATTAAATAAATATTGTTTGGCCATATATGGATGGAGTGATTTTATGTGTACTTGCTGTGTCCCAACTGAGTTTGGGGAGTTGGAGCCTTCAAGCAACTTGTTCAGGGCATTGACTCTGCTTGAGGCTGTTCACCCATGTCCCCTGTATAAGAAGAGCAGGAGTTTTTGACATCTGCAGCTGCAGATGGAGATGTGTGGCTAGCTGCAGTGCCATCAGTGAGCCAGCAATTGCTAACTGTCTGTCTGTCCATCCATCCATCTAACTATCTGTCTGTCTGCCTATTTATCTCATTTTTTTGGTTTTAATTCCCTCCTCTTCCCAGCTAAGTCAGCCCTCTTTCTTCCTAAGAAAAACTTTCTGCCATGTACAGTATTTCTCCCAACTGAGCTTCTGATGAAAGTGGAGCTGACTGAGAGAGTAAACTGTGGTATGGGTGGCTGTACTAAAAAGAAAAAAAGATTGCTTGCCCTGCATCCTGACCAATCCTGGGTGAAGCGGGAATCCTTCAGATTGCTTGTTCATGTACTGAATACACTCAAGGGTTGAACTTGCAGCACCTATACTCCAGGATTTCCCTATCTATCTATCTATCTATCTATCTATCTATCTATCTATCTATCTGGATTGGGATACCCATCCTCATTACCACAGTTTCCATAGTGCTCTCCCTATGCCAATATATAACTGGTGGCACTAAGGTGCCCATCCACAGTGCCCAATTCCCAGTGTCATCTAGGTCCAGCTGTAAACAAAGAAAAAATTCCCTCATTGATCTTTTTTCATTTTTTGTAAAAAACCTGTAAATTAGAAAATGTTCCTTCACTGGTCTGAGCCTCCCACATCCCCACCCACTCCTATCCCCACCCCACCCCACATCCCCTAACACACCCTCACTCACCTAAAACTGTCCCATGGTGTAGATCCATTCCTCGATCACAAAGATGTCTTGCTGCTGGAACCAATGACTGTGATATTAGAAAATAAGTTAAGTTTATTTTGATGTATGTCAGTTCAGATTATTTGAGACCAGGACAAATACTATATTTAGCAAGCTCATTTACACAGATGTCCTTGAGGTACTATACAATACAAAGAGGGCATCAATAACAATACATAAGAATAAATATACAGTGATTAAATTAAGTGAGAGACAGCAAAAAACATGGCAAGGGGGGAAAAAAGAAAAATATACACTAGATAAGAGGGGCTGTGAGACAATTGTGTCCAGCCAGGAAAAATTACAAGCAGAATTAGACTTGCTAAATATAAAGATGCTGCTGGTGCTCACAATCAGGTACACTTGTTGAGGCAGAGAGGGTTGATGATGGATTTGAATACAGGGTACGTGACAAGGCTAGTAAGTTTGAGCACCTCCTGGAAGTTATTCCAAAGGGCTGGGAGGACATAGCCTTCCTGTAGTGAGTGTGAATTCTCGGTGTATTGAACAAGATATAGGAATTTTTCCTGAGGGCATGCATACTGGTGGAACAAAGGAAGAATTCTAAGATATAAGATAGTAGCTTATCTAATAGGGCCTTGTATATCCAAAGTAGCATATTATTTTGTCTTCTGATTGCCAGGGAGGTCCATCCAATTTGAGAATATAGAATTTATTTATTTATTTATTTGTAGGAAGTACCTTTGAGCCAAAGGCTCTTTTACAGAGGTTCCACATCATAGTAAGAAGTTATGAGTTTTCAGAGGGGCATTGGCAATGAAATGGATAGCTCAATGATAGAGTACACCTAATTTATGGAGGGAGGAAATGGGGCTGTTCATATAGATCAGGTCAGCGTTGTCTATGAGGGGAAGAAACATTGCTTGGACAAGTCATTCTTGATATCACAGTGGCAGCCATAGACATGGTCAGATATTTCCTGAAATGTCCGTGATATATCTGGAAATTTCTTGCCTGCCTACATTACCACTATGGGCCACCAGAAAGAATCTCTTTAGATATTTCACAACATTTCTGGAAATATCTGACCATATCGTGGCTGCCACTGTCAAGTGGGAAGAGGTTTTTGTTCCTGAATAAGAATCCCAGTCTTGATTTTATTTTGTTGCAGAGGGCTTCTATGTGGTCAGAGAAAGTAAGGTTATGGTCTAGGTAGAAGCCAAGGTATTTGAATTTATCAGTAATCTCTAATGATTCTCCTAGCAAGGTTGTGATTGCGGGCAAGACTATAGATGGACTGTATTTTTCTATGGTGAAGAGGAGTGAAGAACATGTCCTTTGTTTTTTTTAACACTTAGGAGCTTGGCCTTGAATAGGTTGGATTGAAGTTGGTCAAATTCACTTTGAAGCTCTGCACAGACACTGGCTATGGAGGGTTTTAAGCTGTATAATACAGTGTCATCAGTGAAGAAGTGAAGTTTTTCATTTCTGGTGTTGGAGTTTATGTCATTAATATAGACCATAAAAAGTATGGGGCCTAATATTGAGCCCTGAGAGACTACTATGGTAAATGGGGAAAAGGAGGAGCACTCACCATCCATTTTTATTTGTTGACATCTATTTGTGAGATAGCTTTTGAACCAAGTTAAGGCTAGTGTATCCAGACCAGTGTTGTTTAGCTTATTGAAAATAATGTTGTGGTCAATAGTATAAAAGGCCTTACTTAAGTCCAGGAAAATTGTGTCTGTATGGTATTTGTTACTGAGGGTGGTGAGCCAATCGTTGGTCACTTTTGTTAGCCAGAGTCTGTGCTATGGTTAGATCTCAGCTCTGATTGAGATGGAAGAACAAGGTCTGAGTATTCCAGGTAAGCTCTTAACTGGACGTTTACTACCTTTTTGAGAAGCTTGCTTAGTATGGGCAGTATAAAAATGGGCCTATAATTGTTTAGGTCACAGATATTTCCAGACTTAAACAGTGGAATGATATGCACAGTTTTCCATGCAGCAGAGAAAACTCCCTGCATAAGAGACATATTAAAGAGAAGCATTATAGGAGCTGTGAGGTGGTAGTACCCTAATTTCAGAAAAAATCAGAAAAAGGATCTATTCTATCTGTTGTGGTGCTTTTCCTTGTGTCTAGAGAGAGAGAGTAGGAGGTCTTCTTCTTGTTTAAAAGTTATAGGTTTGAAAGTAAACTTAGCATGATCTGGGGCCGGGGGGTTTCTGGCTTCTGGGTTATGAGGTGGGTGTGGTTGAAAGTTTACATCTGGTGACTTGTCAAATGCCAATCCTGTAGTGGCAAACTGTTTATTTAATTCCTTTAAGATGGTAGGTCTATCAGTGAATGTTATACCTTGGTTGATGATTTTAGTTGGAATGGAGTACAGTGTTTTTTCCCTTCTAGTTGCCTCAATGTGTGCCAGACTTTTGCATTGTTATTTGTGAGTTCCAGAGCATTTAAGTAGTAATGGGTTTTAACAGTTCTAACAAGACTGGTGCAGGAGTTTATACATAGATACATAGACAGTGTTGGCAGATAAGGGCCTATGGCCCACCCAGTCTGCCCATTTAAGTTTGTAAGTTTCTTGCCATCCTGATAGCAGTCCAGTCAGAGTCTGACTTTATGAGTTTCACTTTATCCCAGAGCTTATCTTTTTCAAGAAGTACTTTTTTCAATTCATGGGTGAACCAGAGAAACAGTTTGTTTTTGAAATTCAATACACAAATTCAATGAAAAAATGTTGGGACCTTTTGCCTTCTTGGGCAAACCTAAGATAACAACATTATTTCTCCTGGTTCTTCCCTCCAAGTCCTCCAGTTCATCTTCCATCCTTTTAAGCCATTGCCTGAGAGAACTGATATCTGGATCAAGCTTGTTATGCCAATCTTCCACGAGGTGGTCCGGGCTTCTTTATCTCCCAACTGGCATGTTAAGGAATCAACTCCGGAGCGCATTTTTTGGATTTCATCAGTTAAAGCCTGTAAGGCACTTTTCAAAGGACCAAACTCTTCGATAAATATATCTTCAGTAAGAGCAGCCTGTGGAGGGGAAGTGCGGGAAGCTCCAGTGGCCTGTGGCTTTGATCTTTTGGAGGCCTTTTCTCATTCAGGGGTCGATGAAGCATGGGATGTTTCACCTCAGCATCCATTTTAAGATTAAAAAAACCTCCGAATCTTAGCACTGGTTGTTTATGGTCTCCTTCTATATAGTAGAAGCTTGATAGAGTGAGTGCAACTGTATGAAAAGTCAAGTTTTATAGCAGAGGGACAGGAGCAGGCAGAAAGAGTGTCTGTTCAGGCAGCCATCATGGGGACCTCCCATCTTTTTACTCTAAACTTGATAATAAGGGCATGTCTAGTAATTAAATTGACCATGGTATTTTGGAAGTAAACGTAGGCTTCAATGACTGAGGATGCCAGATAGAAGTCCTGCCAGTCAATATTGTTTAAGTTGGACAGAAACTTAGCTTGGTCAAACCTTCAAAAACTCTTTTTAAAAATAAAAGCTTGCACCATGATTGTCTTATTAGAGTTATTCATGCACATTACCATGTTGTGATCACTGATATCATTGTGGAAAACACCAATGCTAGAGAATTTGTGTGGCAAATCTGCGAGGATAAGATTTTATAATGAGCTGTTTTGGGGATTTTTGGTGTTTAACTCATTCACTTCACAGCAGCTCTTTGAGAGTTCCATGCCTTCTGCCCTGTATACACTTAACACTGCATCCTGGACTTTTCTAAACAAAATAAAGTCATAATCACCATAACACAAACAAATGTAAATACTACTTAAACCACAAGTACTACTGTACACACAAAGTATGAGTGGCAAAGCTGTACAGCACAAAATTACCTTTATAAAAGTGCTATGCAATGAATTCTAAGCAATTCCAATTTTTTTCTATAATAGCCGAAATACCCAAAAAGTTTTTTTTAATACAAAAGGCAAGGTAAACCATTTCTGGTGGTGGAGGGGTGAAGTATGTACCATATCAACACCAAATTAAGTACCATACATTAGAAGCAGGTACTAAAGTAATTTTGTACTAAAAAGTGACATTTCTAATACAAAATATACATTTATTTGACTTTTTATTCAAGGTGCTTTGGTGAGGCTTGGATGACAAAAGTCAACCATACTCACCACACCATAAACAAATGTGAATACCTCCTAAACTATAAGTGATACACACAAAGTATGAGCAGCATAGTTGTTCAGCACAAATTCGCCTTTCTTTTTTTTATTTAAATCTTATTAAGCTTTTATTTATACAAAAACATAGCACAAAATACAAATCAACCAATCAACCAGCACTTGGCATGATTGAATTGTCTTAATAATATAATACAGATAGAATCACATCTTTACATATGAGGAGAAACTACAGCAGAGAAAAGGGGTAACAAGAAGAGGAGAAGAAAAGAGCAAGAAAAAAAGAGGGACAAGTGCATATGCTTAAAAGCACAAAGAAAAGAAAATCTGCCGGTTAGAGTTGAATTTTTCAAACACTACAAAAGTCCATTTCAAGTAAGGTTCTTGCTCTGTCCATAAAGAACCCCCCCCCAAGTCCTTTCTCACACATGTATGAAACAAAAAATATCTAATTGTAAACATTAAATATTGAAACAGCCCGCTGGCCTGACATGCACTGTAAGAATAAAGAACATCCAATCGGCAGAACAATAACTGGAAATGTATTAACAAGAAGACCAAAGAACAATAACAAACTTAACAATGGCAAGACAGATGCGTGGCAGGGAAACTAACTAGCTATGATCAGATGGGGGGACAGAGTGAGGCACAGAACCCAGCATTGAACACATACACCCTCAGGCCAAAAAGGAATGCAGCGCGGGAGGAGAGAGTCTACCTCAACCCTCACATGGAGTTCTAGGCCTAGTGTTCATGGCAAGCATTTAGATGAGGTTCCCATGCTTGGGCAAACACAGCAGCTTCCCCCACTGCTCTTTAAGAAAGTATTTCATGGCTGGCTAATTTGTGAAGCACATCTTCCCAGTTTTCCAGAGTAGGAATCAGTTCTGAGCGCCACTTTCAAAGGATGAGACATTTAGCCTCAGTAACTGCAGCCATGAAATACAGAGAAAGGGATTTATGCTGGATAGGAAGTTGATTCGTATTTCCTAGGATCATAAGGGAGGCACCTGAAGTGATTTGACAGTGAAGCACCTTGGACATCTTTTCCCCAATTAGATTCCACCAGTTAGCCAACTTTGGACAGCACCAGAGGATATGTAATGAGGTGCCATTCTGCTGATGGCAACTCTGTAACTCTGGGTCCTATACCATAGGTGCAGGGTTTTCCACTGCATGAGTCTCCCATTCAAGTCTCAACATGCCTCAGAAATGTTAGTCCAGCAATATTTCCAATCGACTTCTGACAGGGGGGTACCTAACTGCTTTTCACATCTCAATTTCAAGGTGAGGGTTGAGGGGGCATATACTTGCAACAGCACTTTATAAACACAACCTATCTTGGGGGGCGAGGAGTTGCCACTCCCCCACCTGCCAACCCTAAAATGTCATCCCTAATCCCCATTAATCTAAGCTGTAGCTGGGGACCAAAATGCAAAGATACCAAGAGCTGTATTTGGAAATATTTCCAGAGATGTGATTGCGGCAATGAGGTCTGGGCCTTAATAGTGGCAACATCTTTAAACTGACCTGTCTTCAGGAGGAAAAGGTCAGCCAACCTCTGGATGCCTCCCACAGCCCACTAAGACCAGGGGCTAGGCTTCCCTTCATTCTGTAACTTAAGATTGTTCCATATGGTGCAACATGAAAAGGGGCCTGCCACTGTAAGGTAGAAAGTTTAGATACTCCTTTCCCAATAGTTAAAATATAATCATAAATAGGAACAGTTTTGTTACTGTAGGTGTATAATTTATGGGGCTATGATATATTTATTTATTGTGTAAGATTGCTATTATATGAATCGAAGCACTTTAATATTATAGTGTGATGTGTACTAAGATGTGTGGTCCCTTTAAGGATTATTTACTATTTACATGTCCTATTGATACACCTTATGTAACACCCCCTGATGATGTGCTACACACAAAACCTGTTGGGGTTTTAGTCTGCTACTGTTTTTTGGTGGTTGGCAATACCTTTTTAATCAATAAATATCTTGTTTTGCTACACAGAGAGTGTGCGGTCCTTTTGCAATGTACTTTACAGAATGATGTCATAAAATGACTTCAGAAGCTACCCCAGGAAATAGCAGCTCCTCTAACACCAACCACCTGGAGAAATCACAGCACTTGTCAGTAAACAGCCACATTCAAATTTGCCTAAAGCCCAAGGCTAAATAGTATCCCCAAAATCAAGGTATTTGAAGTCTGCCCTTGTCCATGGGGGCTGACAATTGGGTCAGTGAAATTCTGGGTTTGCCTCCATCCCAGAGAAAGTGCTTAAGAAGTTTATCAACAGACTTCCAGATGGTTTCCTGAACTGGCAGAGCCAGATACCAAAGAAGGTATAAAATTTGAGAAAGGACCATCATTTGCAAAATGTGCGATTTCCCCCCAAAGAGACAGGCAGAGGTGTTTCCACTGATCAAAATCCTCCTGTAATGACTTCAACAACAGAAGGAAATTAAGATGTTCCCACTCCCTCCAGTCAGGAGAAATAAGATTACCCAGGCATTCAATCAGATGTCTTGCCCTCTCAAGCCCCAGCTGTTCCAGAGAAATAGAGAGGCACTTTGAATTTAAGGGCAGCACCTCAATGTTTCCCCAGTGGTTCCTAAGGCCCAATAAAGCCACAAATTGACCCAGCAATTCTGTCAGCACCGGCATAGATTGGGCTGGATTCTGCAGGGTGAGAAGGATATCAGCAGCAAATAACATAGGTTTAAATACTTCTCCATCCACTACCATGTGCATTGTGCCCTGGCTTTCTCACATTTTCTGCACCAGGGATTCCAGTGCCAAGACAAGAGAGACAGAGATAAGGGGCACCCTTGCCTTGTGCCTCTTCCCAAAGAGAATGCAGCAGAAGCTATCCTATTTGTCACTACTGAGGCTTTTGTGGCTAAGTATAGGATCCGCAGCAAATTAATGAAACCTTTCCCAATCCCAAAAGAGTGGAGGGCAGAAAATAGATAAGGCCATTTGAGGGAATTGAACACCTTCTCTTTATCCAGTGCAATAGCTGCTACTGGCTCTGGAGAAGACTCTGCAACCCATAACAAATCAATCAGCTGCCTAATATGGTCAGCCTCATCTCTCCCTTTAATGAAGCCTACTTGATCAGCATGCACTAAAGATGGTAGAAGAACTTGTAATCTTAGCGCCAACACCTTAGCCAAGATTTTATAGTCAATGTTCAGGAGAGAAATGAGTCAGTAACTAGCACATAAATGGGGATCCTTGTATTGTATCACTATTAATCATTAATAAAGTGTATTTAATTGGAAAAAAAAATGGGAATCCTTCCCCCTCTTCAGACGCACCAAAATAGCAGCCTCCATCATGGACTCCAGTAAAGAAATTGACTTCCAGGCTTCCTGAAAGATGGAGACAAGTAATGGGCACAACAGATCCTGAAATAGTTTATAAAATTCTATAAGAAGACCATCAGGGCCCAGTGCTTTACCACTAGTTATCTGTTGGATCACAGTTGCCACCTCTTGAACTGCAACAGGGATCTCCAGCAATCTCTCTTGTTCATCTGAAATCCTGGGAAGTTTAACTGAGGCAAGGAAGGAGGCTATAGCCTCTTCCATCTGATCCCCTGGAGCCAGCTTGGATGAATACAGCCCCTGACAGTAGGCACAAAAAGCATAATTTATTGCTTCTGGGGCAATGGAGAGGGCAGTGCCATGCTGGATACCAGGAATCTTGAATTCCTCAGAAAGCTTCCTTAATCAATAAGCCAAACGATGGCCCACCTTCTCCCAACTTTCCCAGTTAGCATGACGCAGCCTACACAGGGCGAATTCAGCTTTTCGCAAATTCAGGGTATTTAAGTGCTATTGAATGTTCCTCATCAACTGCAACAACTCCGGGGAATGATCTGCATCTTTATGCCTCTTTTGTAAGTCAGCCAGCTGCAGTTCGAGGGGTTGAAGGTCTTGATGTTTCTTTTTGTTCTTTGCTGAAGCATAGGCAATAATCCACCCCCATACATAGGCCTTGAAGGTCTCCCATGTTCAACGTGCTGCGGTCTCACCAGAAAAGTTGATCTGCAGATAGGTCTGAATCTCCCCCCACAACCATGCAACAAAGGTTGCATCATTGCAGAGACTAACGTTAAATCTCTGCTTCTTGGCAGACTGCTCATAGATTCCATGCTCAAAACTATGTCACCAGGGAATGGTCAGAGATCAAAACTGGCTCAATTGTGGATCTTACCTCCCCATAGGTGGCAAAGCCTGAAGCAAGGACCATGTCAATTCTGCTGTAGGACCATGAGGGACCAAATAAAATGTGCAATCGCATCCAGATGGATGCTCCAGCCTCAACACATTGCACAAGCCATGGTCCTGCATTAAACACTTCAAGGCCATCTCACCTATGGAGGAAAGAGGATCCAGGATCCACTCCTATCACACAGAGGATCTAGAAATTGGTTCATATCCCCACCCAACAGTGTGAGAGCAGGGCCCAAGTCTAACAAAGCCTGGGAAACAGTATGGAAGAAGTGTGGGTCCTCTGCATTGGGAATAAATATTGAACCCAAGATCACTAGTTGTCCATCTAGCCAGTCCCAGCCAGCCCAGTGGTACTGGTGGCTAAGGTGCTGGATGGCACACACCTCACACCACATTGGTGATCCAGGTTCGGGATTGGAATTGGGTCACTGGGGTCGGCAGGGGGTGGAGAGGATAGTTCATCTGGAGAACTGCTCTTTCCTCCTGGGGTGGGATCCAGGGAGTTCCCCATTGGGTAGTGGCTCCTGGTGGAGACCGGGGACACTACACCTCTGTGTGGCTGTAAAAAGGGAAAAGCAGCAGCAGACATGTGCGTGAGGGTGCAGGCTTGTGCCCTCTATGCATTGATATCATTGCACATCTGCGCCTCAGGGGAAACCAAGCCTAGGTGGAAAACCCTGGCAGCCAGGAAGATGACAGTGGACCCGAGTGGCCAGCCAACATGCCCACCGCCATCCCAGACCCAACTTGATTCTCCATGATCCCCTTCCTGTAGGACCCGCAGTTGGAGAGGGTCCAGCACCCAATTCCTCAGCAGGGAAGAGGTTCAGGCTGGGTGGTATAAGGCCAGTTGAATGGGTCTCACCTGAGAGATGCCCTGGTCAGAGTGAATGGAGGGAAAAAGAACTGACAAAATAAAATCTAGCTGACCCCGGGATAATACCCACCGACCTTCTTTATCATTTTTGATCTGATCAACCACACAATTAACCACCTTGTGGCAGAGAATAGTAACACCTAGCTTTTTTGAAGAGAAGGATGACTCAGATGCAGGCCCACCCCATAGCTTTTTCAACTTGTCAGTCACTTTTTTCATTAAATGGGTTTCTTGCAAGAAGATTATCTGACCACCTGACTGCCTGATATGAGTGAGCACCCTTCTCCTCTTAATAGGGCTGTTTAACCCCCTAACACTCCATGTGACTACTTTATGGAGCATCTTGAAGGAGCAGGTACATTTCTCCCCACAGCGCGCCCCCCCAAAAGCAGCCCACCCTGAGCCAGTTTCATCTGTCTTGCTTTACAAACCTCACCACTGCAGAAAAAGGTGCTCTCATAAAGAGTGGGTGCTGGAAAAGAAACAAACATGCAATTCAGTGAAAAACCAGCACTCCAGACCATATAAATTCAGTGAGAGGGTGTCTTTACTAAGTAGTTAAAAAAAAGAAACTTATAATGACAAATTCATGTAAATTTACATGGTCGGTGAGCATGAAGCAAACAAGAGTGTAAATGTATTAAAGCTCCCACACACTCATCCTCTGTGCTTCAGGCCAACAACCCCTTCCTTAGGAGGCATGACCACACCATAAACCCTCAGTGTTTAAATATACTTACAAACAGGTGCATTACATAATTCACACAATTAAATTCCCGGTGAAAACCTTTCAATAATGTGAGTAGCAATTAAGTCATCTGGGTAAGTAATCCAGGTCAGCTTTCTTTAGTGAGATGGAATAGGGGCTGAATTCGTATGAACTCTAAATGAGGGTAATAACCCTCCCAATTCCCACCAAACTGCTGGCCTGAAGGGCTGCCCTACAGACTATCAGCTAATAATTAAAATAATTTATTAATTTCTCTAAAAATACATGTTTTTTACTGTAGTGCCATAGTAACAGGAAAAAAGTTTTCACTCTTATTATTATATTTTTATTTCATCTGCAAGTTTAAAGCATACGTACTGTAGGTAGCATTCTAAAAGAATACCCACAAATATTTGAAATTATCAAAACTACACTCAATACCCTTAGTGAATGAAAGGTTTCCAGTCCATGCAATCATTAAATCCATTCAGTTTAAGAGTTCTAAATTGAAATATCCATAAAGACTCACGTTGGTCTAATAAAAATTTCTGTCCCACCCTCTTCTAGGTACTGGGATACTCCCAAATTATCCACATCCCATTTAACTGCCTCCAGAGAGATGTTAGTATGAGGTAACGGTGTAGTGATGCTTCTCATAAAAGATTTTATCTCAGATAAATCCTGCATCATTGGCTGCAGCTCCACATTGGGTAGAGCAGTCACCATCTTGGCCTTGGAAATTGCAGAGTCTTCTAGAGGAATGTTGGTTTTAGGCTCTTTAGGCAAACTGGGATCCACAGAAACATCAGAATCTAGTTTTCTGATCTCTGGGGGATGAGGGTGGTACAACAGTTGTCTGGTAAAACAACAGGAGTGAGGAGGATTGCTGCAGATTTGATCATACAATGGCAGGGCTTGACAGCCAAGCTCCTCTCAGCTCAGCTGCATCATGTGACCGCTCAAAATTACTTTTCTAATGGTGCTATGCAATTTATTCTAAGCAATTTGGATTGTTTTTAATATTTGGGTAAAAATTGCAGACTTCCTCAGATGATTCCAGGCCTGAGTGAAAGTCAGCTGAGTACATCTACAGTCATTATTGGCCTGAATGGCTATGCTTTCAGATGCCACTTACAGGCTTTTCCTGGCCTGAATGAGTTAAGCATGTCAGCTCATGTATGAGCTGTAATAACCTGGCAGAGTCTCATAATTCTTTGAGGAGGTCGGATTTCCTGCTGAGCCAATCGAGGTTAAAGTCTTCAAGTATGATTGATTCAATATTGGAAAATTCTAGAAAAGTATTTATTTGGGTAAGGACAACCGAATCACCTGAGAGGGGTCTATAACAGCCTATAATATTGATGTTCTCAGATAAAGATAATGCTAGTTTTAATATTAGGCATTCAAATTGTTTGGGTTTTCATAATGATAATAGTTCTGAGGCAGTGATTTTTTCTAGAACATATATAGCTATCCTCCCCTTGATTGTCTGTCTGTCCTAAAGATGTTGTAAGATGGTAGCACAATGACACTATTTGTAATAGTTCCTTTCAGCTGTGTTTCAGTTAGGACCAGTACATCAGGTGAGGTATGGGATACACAGGATTGCAATACAGTAAATCTGATTTATTGACCAAATGTAGACGTTGATTGACATAAATTGTAGGTCTTTTGACTGGGCAAAAATTGTAGGGGAGGTTAGAAGTGAAAGGGGTCCAGGGATTATCTCCACATTACCAGAATATAATAACAAGATAAAAATGTGTTTCTTAAGCCTAAGAATGTTAGACTTGGTATTAAGTGTAGGTAGGGTATTCCTGATGGGGGAGTACTAAAGGTGTCGTGTGTTGAGGACTTACTAAGGGAGAGAAAGGAGGCATAATACACCACCATGGTATTCATGAGGTGAGGTGAGGGTTGGCTGGGATGTAACCAAGGGGACTGGTAATAGGAATGTTTTCCTGAGCAATTTCTGTTCTCGGTACAATGAAAAGTGAGAACACAGGGGATGTGGGAGTAGAAGCTGGAGGGGTGGAGGGCATAGATGGGAGACCTGAAAGCCATAGGAACAAACAACAACCCAAGAGAAACCTTGCCATAATTTGGATTTAAGTTTCTTAGAATGAGTATTGGTTTAATGCTTGTCTTACCAGGAATGAAAAGAGATAGGATTGGGTAAGCATAAAGACTGGTGGACGAGTATCCTATGGTGACCTCTAGTGGTGGTAGATGTACTTTGGGCTGGTAAGAATTTGGCTATGTATTGCTAATACTGTACCTCACCTCCAACTCTTCTTGGCAGTATAGTACAGAGGTCAGAGCAGTGGGCTATGAGTTAGTGAAGCCTGTATAGTCCTGGGTTCAAATCCTGCAACCTCCACTCAATGCTACAGATCACTGAGCCTAAAAGGAAGCCACACCTGGCTGACCAGGAAAATAGATTAATCTGTTAACATTAGGACTAGCCTGAGGGGGAAGTGATGTGCTTCTAGGAGAGATTTGAGGTGTGTGGGTGTGTGTGCGATGGGTACAACCATTTAGTCTGCAGTGTTTCTTGGGGAGGTAGACTGCGTGTTAGGACCAACTATGTTACTATGAGATGGGAGTGGATGAGACTAATACAGGTCTGTAACAGGGGGGTGAAAGTGGGCTGACTGGTTCAGTGCTTATAAAAGTGGCACCACCCCTGGGTGGGGGGATGTCTGGTGTGGGTTGGGTGGGTAATGCCTAATGGTGCTGCACATAACATGACTCAGTGTAAGCAGACTCTCAAAATGGCACCAAACTCAAGTGTTCCCCACTTGTGAGTGCAGCCAGGCCATCCAGTGGGGCAGGGGGAGAGTTCTGACTCTCCTGGTTGCTACTGAAGCTCCAGTTGGCCTGCAGAGGAAAGGGAAAAATGCAAGGATTAAACAAAGATAAGTGGGGAAGGAACACAGCAGTGGGAGGGCCTGTATTAAAACACAAACGGTCTGGCTAGTCAATGGAACTCCTCCCTGTGTCCTGCTACAGGATGGGGATCACACACAGTGCCCTGTGGCAGAGGAGCTGCTGAACAATAAAGAAACAATATCCCCTACAGATTTAGAACTTGGTCGATAAGCACTTCTGGTACAGTGTAACATGCCCCTTAACGTGCACCCCAATATAACACAAACTGCCTAATAATCAACTAAATGGACTTAAAGTACCTCCAAAAAGGCTGGAATATGCTGGCAAAACAGATATGTACATAAAACAATCAAAACCGTTCAGCAGACAAATAAAGGTTTTGAATTGTTCAGTCCATGTAAGCAGGCTCTAAAGAGGGCATCAGACTTAAGTGTTCCCCTCCGGTAAGTGCAGTCAGGCCCTCCGGTGGGGCGGAGGGAGAGTTCCGACTCTCCTGGTTGCTGCTGGAGCTCCGGTTGGTCTGTGAGTGCAGTCATGCCATCCAGCAGGGTGGGGGAGATTTTCAAAAAGTTTTTCAACTTTTACTCATAATTTTGTTATTTTTTAATCTCTTTAAACCAGATTTTCAACATGGCCTTTTGGAGACCCCACCTCATGAACAAAGCAGGTGGAATTTTTTAAATCCATCCCAAAAGGTGAATTCTTGGTTGCTCCATAAAATCACCTTTTAAGTGTGATTTGAAAATTTTCATCTACTGGATTAATGAGGTGGGGCAATAAAAAGATTATGTTGAACATTTAGTATAAAACTATGGTAAAGTGACCACATTATGAGTAAACATTTAAATAATTTAATGTTCATTCATAACTTCTCTAATTTTCAATATTTTTCCACCAACTTTCAGTACTGAAATTGTTGGACCCTACTTCATGAACAAGGTGGATGACATTTTTCAAATCCATCCAGAAGGATGCTTTCACAGTTACTCCATAAAATCACCTTTCTGGTGGGATTTGAAAATGTTTTACCAACCAGGCTCATGAAGTGGGATGATAACACTATGTTGAAAATTTGGTGTAAAAATATGGCCAAATTACCAAGTTATCAGTGAACATTGAAATATTTCAATGTTCACTCATAACTTCACTAATTATCAATATTTTGACTCCAAACTTTCAACATAGCAATTTTTTAATAACACCTCATAAATGTGGCAAGTGTCATTTTTCAAATCCTGGACAAAATGTGATTTTGCACTTGTGGCACAAAATTACATTTTGGTCAGTAGTCTATAAATGCCACATGTCATGTTCATAAAAGGGAAAATTACTAACTTGAAAATTTGAGATCAAAACAAAAAAAAAATCATTATTAAGAAATACTGTGTTTAGTGTTAGCCTTTACCACAGCAGGTAGTGTTTTATGATCTTGTGCCAGTGAACTGGGTTTGAGGTTGAACTCAATGAGTCAGATGGATGAGCCAAGAATGGGTGGATGGCCCTGACATGCAACACCCCCCAGCCTAAGAAGGAAAGGTGCAGAGTTGTCCACACTGACCCAAGTACCATATAGTGAAGAGAACTCTTCTCTTGGCATATGGCCCTGCATCTTTGCACCCTTGGGTGTCAGATGGTCCTGTGCTTTGGCTGAGGGATGGAATCTTTGCTGTATGTGTCTTTATCTGTGGCAAAATGGAAGAGCAAGGCCCAGATGGTCATGTACATCTGCTGCCCATCAGACAGCCTCTTGAATTCATGATATCTGTTTCTACATGGAAGTGAAAGGCCCACAGGTCTCTGCATTTCTGCATGTGGATGGAATCTTCCCTTGGCTCAGGGCCCAGAAGGATCTGCATATCTACATCTGTTCATGTAGGTCTCAAAGAGATCTGTGGGAATCAGGATTTGATTCCACTATCTTAAAAAGAAAGGAAATTCTTTGAAAAGAAAAACTTAATGCACCAGTTAGGGTGAAACTTAATGACAAAAAAGTAGGGAAATGTGGGATTAGGTTTTCCAACCCTAACAGTGCACCCCACTCACAAGAAGTAAAAAGACAAGGCATGCAAGGAACCACAGACAGCAATCATCAGGTAAGACATCTGTTTCAAGATGACACAAATGCAGTAGCACTGACATGATACCATTGTGGATTTGTATCTGTGGCATGCACACTAGAAGACATATGCATGCACTTCTTGATGTAGATAGAAATCCACGATACTCAAATCACAACACTGCTTCTGTTTACAGAAGCACAGGCTTCTGAGGTAACAGTACATATCCATGATACCCAAATCACAAGAGTTCATAGATAGCCCTGTGTATTGAACGGTGATGCTGGGTAGTTAGGTTGAACAATAATCTATCTGTAAAGTAGAGAAAATGCATTACTTTATACAAAAAGAGTTTTCTGCTTACATGGCCAAGACACCTTTATATTGAACAATATGAAGCTTGAAATTTAATCAAAAACACCAGCAACATAAAAATAGTTTGGTTTGAATTGTAAGATGTATTTAAGGTCCATTTGTAATAATAACATTTGAGGTACAGTATACTAGTACATCATATATTTCTCAAATATACTAGTGCATAATATATGTGTCACTGTTGTCTCTTGTGGTTCCTTGATATGCCATATTTCATGAGAAGCTGGATAATGTTCTTTGAGTTACTGCACAATATTTCTCTGACAAATTGAACTATGTGTTTCAAAAGCAGTTAATTCTGTCACTTTAAATTTGCTATCACACTAGTTAAAAAAAGATTTCATAAATGCCTGGGAGTAGAAAGAGACTGGTGACTATAATAGCATAATTAGAATGTTGTAGGCATGAGAAATTGGAGAATTGGAAGCAATAAAAAAAAGTACATCAACACTGCCCTACAGCAAATAGATGCAATTTTTAACACAATTATCTATTTTATTAATACTCATGGTACTGTATTTGCAAAAAAAATAAATAAAACAAAATGCATATTATATTGAGGTTAATATTTAATGAGTTATGTAATGAAAACCTGAACCAATAGAACTGGAATTATACAATTATCTGATTAGTCTTCATTATCAACTGTTTCAATAATTTACTCCAAAAAACAATCTGACGTTCACTGCATTTGCTTTAAAATTACCGACCATAGATACTAACAACATGAAGTCTGTGTAACCAGTTCATTTCCATACTGAACTCAGAAGATTAAATGTCAGAAGCCAAATCAATATCTATGAAGTTGTATACACAGCATACATGCATATGTCAGTATCTCAGTTTTTTTGAAAGAGGTGTTCTTATTTTTTACAAAACTTAAACTATAAAACTAATTACACATCAATATATTTTTTTTAATTTATTTTCATATTTTCAGGTACTACAGAATGAGACAGTTGTTATGTAGAACATTCATACAGTCTATTGCATAATAACTTGTGACACATTTCCTGACATGTTAGGGTCATGAGCAGTCTATAACAGCTTCCACAGATGAGTTCATGTGGTGTACCATATGTGCCCTCCTTGAGCCAACAGTTACACAGCTACCAGCTCTACAACTGCAATGACTCTTGACCTGAGCTAGGCACCCCCAAAATATCAGCACAGCAGCGTACCTTGTTGTAAGCCCTTGAGGATAGAGTGCCATATTGCATGAAACTGTTCTCTGTTCCCTGTGCAAAGAGCTGCACCCTTTCAAGCCTCACACAGATCAACAAGTTATATATCCAGTGGGTGATAGATGATGGATCCATACGCCCCCAGGAATGTGACAGGGATTTTCTGGGTGTTACTAGAGCAAGATTCCAAAGATTGCTTTGTGCTGATTGTTACTTCTTGGGTTCAGTCCCTAGCAGGAGGTCTAGTGTGAATTTGGGCAGTTTGCATCACATTACCTTCTCCATAGTAGAATCCATCCCCTCCCAGAATATGAGAATCTTTGGGCATTTCAGGATTGTATGTATGTATGTCTCTACTGCCCCCTCATACTTTTGGCAAGTGTCACTGATCACTGGCTTTAGTTTATGTAGCTTGGCTAGGCTTAAATAGTAGTATTGAATTTGTTGGAGGCAATTTGCCCTAGAACATGCTGTAGTGTGTGCCACCATCCTGCACCAGCACTATTCTGTGATCTCTATGTCCTAATCTCTGCCCAATACTTTCCTGTAATCCTTGTCAATAGGGGCTAGACTAGCCCTAATGAGCTTATGTAGAGTCAACAATGGTTTAGACTCCAGCTGTGACTTAACCACTATATTTGCCAACAGAGAGTACTCTGTCATCCTCATCCCCAATTGGTCCACCTATTGCAAGCCCCTTACACTGAGGTACATGAAAAAGGAGTTGGGGGACCTTCCATCTGTCTCTCAAGTCACTGAATACTAGTAGCACCCCTACATCACCATAAAGGTCACTGACTGTGGTGAGACCCTGCTTTCCCCAAGAAGGAGTTAGGAGGGACCTTCCATCTGCCTCTCAAGTCTCTGAATGCTAGAAATACTCCAACATCACCATAGAGATCACTGACTGTGGTGAGACCCCACTTACATATTGCAGGAGATGTTGGTGAATAAAAGCTGTGTAGCTCTCCCTGGCTTTAAAGGCTTCAGTCAGAATGGTCCCAGGGATACCCCCTCATGTTCAATAAACCTGTAGACTTTCAAGCAAACATTTCTAGTTAGATTGGTGAAGTGATTTTTTTAAAATTATATTTAAGTTACTGCCCCCCTTCCCCAGGGCAGGACTAAGAACATGTTCAAGTAGGGGTACCCCACCCAGCTCCTGTTCCTCTATCTCCACAAGGCTTGGTTCCCCTCTCCTTTCACCAGAAAAGACAGCTGTGCCACCCAATAATAGTGATACATCGTGGCAGGGCCATCCCCCCTTCCCATAAGGTCTGTGGAGCATGCCAGCTCTCGTCCTTGTGGGTTTACTTCACCAGAACAACTTATGAAACATGCTTTTCATTTGCCTAAAGAATTTTTGGGGTACCCTGATCAGCAGTGCCTGTGATAAGTATAGAAGTCTGGGAAATACCCAAATTTTATGAGTTTTGACCATGCTAATCAAAGTCAGGGGCAGACTTTCTCACCTCTCCAGATCCTCCTTCACCTTTTTAAGGAATGGGAGAAATTTTGCCTCATACAGCTACAGAAGAAACTAAGGCAAAGATTAGGACTATTCTACAGAATTAACCACCTGCTCACAAAGGAGGCCAAGATTCAACTGGTTCAAGCTACCTTCCTATCTTTAATAGATTATGTGGACCTGCTCTACAGCCACTGCACTGCCTCTTCACTGTCTAAGTTGGACACCCTCTACCACAGAGCTACCAGGTTCATTACTGGGCTTCCACTTTCCACACACCACTGCTCCCTGTACTCTTTGTTAGGCTGGACTTCCCTTCACTATAGAAGGAGTAGAAATGCTACCCTATGGGCATTCAGAGCGGTGACCAACAAGCTCCCCTCATATGTCTCAGATTGTATTCCCCAGACTGTTAGGCACCTACACTCTAAGGAGCTATTCCCTAATTGCCCTCCAAGTTACAAGGGTCAAAACTAATTTTGGCAAAGCTGTTCTAAGCTTCTCTTTACCCACATTGTGGAATGGTTTACAAAGGAACTTGAAGCTGAGCTGCCCTGTTAGCCTGAATATCTTCAAGGTGCTCTATGATCGCTACGTGAAAGCACCTTGCAAATGTTTTCCTCACCGCTAGCCCACTAATTCCGCAACTCCCCCTTTCCATCCTGATGCTTGCCATGTTTCTACTCCTGGCTCTCACTCTTTTCCTATTAACTCTTCCTGCTGCACCCACCCTTCCCTGTCCACTCCAGCCTGGCTAAAGTTCCACGCCATCCATAGCAGTGTCCCAATTATCTACCCCTCCTCCATCATTATCATAATAAACAAGCACACGACAGCCATCATCACTTTCTCTGGTTTTAGCTAAATTTTTCCTCCAGTCAGCAGTAATATATCCCTCCTCTTCTTTACCTCTCTAACCTGCCACCCCATACATGTCCTCTTTCTCCTATATGTGTAGTTGCCGGCTGCCTCACTCAAAAGATCTCTGCTTATAACCCCTGTATGCCTATGGTTGATTGTACATCTGCTGACTTCTTCAATTGTAAAACAATGCTGTTTTTTTATTTATTTCAACCTTGTACTGTACTGTATACACTGTATATACTTTTTCTTCCTCTTATATTACTGCTTTTTGCATACCTGCTTCTGTACTGTACTTTGATGTATTCATGACCAGGTCCACCTTGCAAATGAGCCTTGTTCAATGGTGCCCGCCTGGATAAATAAAGATTTTGATTGATTGATTGATATTTGTTTGGGAATTTGTGTGCTGAGATATTTCAATGTGGTGACTTCAGGGATGGACATCCATGGGATCCCTTCCTTGCCCCAGACTTTGCCCACATACATCTTGACAAGATCATGGAATTGATGTACAAATGTGGAATGTCTCTCAACTTACAGTAAACAAATGCAGTGTTACACACATGGGTAAAAGCAATAAACATAATAAGTACATTCTATGTAATATTACATTAAAATCTGTTACTGAGGAAAGGGATCCTGGAGTAAATATTTGAAACTCACTAAAATTCAATATGCATTGTACATTTAAATAATTAGCATTTAAAAATGTTTTGATGCTAATTCAGTTGGGGAAGAATATTTTTCAAGAAAGATTCATACTTTTTTTTCCAATTCAAATTTTATTAGCAAAGTTTTCCACATTACGAGGCAGTAACATGAAAGAAAACAAGAGTACAGCACTTGTTATATTAAAACTGCCCCCCCCCACAGCAGTTACATATCAATGTACCACTTAAGTGTAAAACCATTGTACAGAAGCATACAGGGCAATGTACTAAAACACTACTAATTCTGAGCAGCTAAAATAAGAGAGTGCAGGGGATCCCATATCTGAGTATAGACAGATAGTCTGTTGTGAAGATTGGCAATTGCCTTTTCCATATGCAGACTATCAAGGATTTCATTCACCCATTCCTGTAATGTCGGAGTAAGCTTATCCTTCCAATGACGTAAAATAAGCTTCTTGACCGACAAAGCTATCATTGAAATATGGAACTTTCTCACTTTGACTCTAATAGATGACATGTAAGAAAGATTCATACTTCATAAATGTTACCCTTTCCCAGCAAATGTTGCAAAGATTTACACTGTTTTAACCTCTCAAGACCTATCTGATAAAATGCCAGGTCCTCAGTGAACAACCCATACTAAATACATACATTTCTTCTTGACAGAAAAGGGCTGTAACCTGCTTCCCAAACACAACAGATACGAGCTACTGAGATCTCTTACAGTAAGTAAGAGTGTGTGTGTGTGTGTGTGTGTGTGTGTGTGTGTGTGTGTGTGTGTGTTGGGGGATGGGTGGAGAAACAGTCAAACTCTAGGCGAGGGAGACCTCATCTAATGAATTCACTGCTGACAAACCATATGTAATTCAGAAGCAAATGATTTGATACCTTTTATTGGACCAACATAGATGTGACATAAAGAACTTACACCATTTATCAAATTCCTGATCAAACAACTGCAAACAGAAGACCATTTTTATAATTTTATAATATGATATACTGAGTGTGTATTTACTGAGTTGCTGGCTCAGGGCCTTGATAAAATAATAACATTTACTTAACTCATTCAAGATTCCATCAGGTGAACAGAAAAAAGTCTATGAGAATTTGTCAGAAAACTAACAATTATAAGATGCAAAAATAGCATGTGTGTGTGTGTATATATATTTACTGTATATATATATATATAAGAGGCCAAAAACTCTATTTAATGCATCAAGTTAGGGTTATTCCACAGTGACAAAGAGAGGAAATTCAGTGTTAGGGTTGAAAACCCCTTGGACCCCAGCCCACCCCCAACTGGCATCAGGGTGCATGTTGGGGTCATTAACCTAACTTCTCACCATCACATGTGTAAAGAAGCAGAGGTATGGGAGAATGGGGTGAGGTTGGGACTCGATGAGCAACGATACCGGTGAGAGGTGGCTGAGGGCCTCAGGGAGTTTCTCACTGTGGTGTGTGCATTAAACAAAGTTTTGCCTCTATCACTTCTTTTTGAGAATGATGATGACAAATAGTGAAAGTAATGCAGTGGTGGGAGCGTGGGGCACTTCGGGCCCTGTGCTCCTGCCACGTGATATCTTGTGACATAGTAACAGGAACAGCAACACAAACAGAAGTGCCAACAGTGGCGCACATGGCAACGGAAACATAAATGGTAAAGGAAACGTTAATAGAAACACAAGCGCAAAGTGACGCCAAAGAGAACAATGACACAAATGGACATTGAAGTGCATACGAAAACACAACTGGTAATGAGAGCAGTGATGGCAGCAGTATTTTAAATGGAAATGTTAAGTGTCACAGCAAAAAGAACGTGAAAGGGAACAGAAACTAAAATGTGAACACGGCGACATGTAACATGAGCATAATCGTGCACAGCCACGGTACCTAATAAAGTAAACACAAATGGTAAAGTTAACATAAAGAATAATGCCAAAGGAAACAGAAATTGAAATGGGAATGGAGGCATGTACGAAAACGCAAACCGTAACATGCATGGTCATGGAACCACAATTGTTAACGCAAATGGTAATGGTAATAGCAACAATAATGCCAAAGGAAAAAGAAATGCAAATGCAGCGAGTACAGAAACTCAAACCATTACGGTCATGGTCATGGTACCGCAATTGTAAATGCAAATGGTAACAGTAACAGCAAAAATAATGCCAAAGGAAACAGAAAAGAAACAGAAATGCAAGCACATATGAAAACGCAAACTGTAAGACACGTGGATTGTACCACAATTGCACATGAAACTGGTAATGATAACAGCAACAATAATGCCAAATGACACAGAAATGCAAATGCAAGTGAAAATGCAAACTGTAATGCACACAGTGGCATAGACGGTAATGGTGCCACAAACGGTAACGGAAACACAACTGGAAATGCTAACTGGCACAGTAACGAGAGGGCACACCCTTCTTTTCCCCCAAAAATGCATTGAAAAACACAGTGAAAACAAAGAATGTATACATAAAAATGGGCCTCGGAGCAGAAAATGAGGACTTGGAATATTAAATTGCTTATATCTCAAGAACTGTATGACGTAGAAAAATAATGTAAATTTCATATGAATTATGACTTTCCTGGCTAGTGTTGTACTTAGCCCCCATGGGGGTGGGCTAAGCACTTTTGCGATGAAAAGTCTGTGTCTCGCACCATTTCCGAGATACGGACCTCGAAAGGCGAGACGGGTGCCGTAATGTTATCCAATGGGAAAAAGTGTTAACTTCAGAGTGCCATTACTGTGCCGCCCTGTAATATTTTTTCACCAAACCACCAAAAGGCACATCAGTGGGATGTTAGCTTTCTTCTCTCCCTCCAAATTTCAGCCCAAAAGACCAAACTGTTATTTTGCAGCAGGGCGGCAAAGGATTCCTGTAATGCGGCGGACGCCGTAATGTTATCCTAAGGGAAAAAGCGTCAACTTTGGAGTGCCATAACTTTGCTGCCGTGTAATATTTTTCCACCAAAATATGAAAGGCAAATCTGTGAGATGTTGGCTGTCTTCCCTCCAATTTTCAGCCCAAAAGACCAAACCATTCTTTTGCAGTAGGGTGGCAAAAGAATTGCTGTCATTTTGCCATAGCCAGGAAAAGTAGTGTCGCAATTTCTGAAAGCTTTTGCAGAAATTTGGGACACTTTTGTGAGTGTGACACTACTTTGCAAAAGTACTTTTTCCGGAAATTTGAAAAACATATTTCTAGGGTGTTTAACCTCAAAATAAAGACATGCCTGGCATCCTCAGGGTCCGACTAGGTGAACACAAAAATAATTGTGTTGCTAGAGGGTCCCAAAGTTAAATGCCAAGCATTTTTCTGATGACCAGCTGAAAACAAAATGGTGGATTTGTGAAAGTAAAAGGGCCATTTGTGAAAGTAAAAACTGCATTTGCAACACTTTCAAACTTTTTGTTAACTTTTCCCATTGACTCCTAGTGGGAACTTGTTTTTTGAATAACTTTTGAACCGTTTAATATATTTTCAAGAAATCTTCAAAAGGCACATTAGGCACCATGGCCACATGTTTCCTGAAGTTTTTGGACCAGTCGCACAAACCGTGCGATCTGTAGGTGAGAGCAAAGAAATCACAAAAAAGCGTAATTGTGCAATTCGTTGTCACCTAATAACTACACAGCCATATATCCAACTGGTACGAAACTTGGCAGGTCCCAAGACCTATGATGCCCAATCATGCATTCTAAATTTCAGGCAAATCTGTTGAACAGTGGCAAAGTTATTAAGGTGCAAAATTTTACCCTTTAACCTTAAAAGTGCTACTCAACCCTAACTATGGTAGCACTACCATGCTACCATATATATATATATATATATATACATATGTGTGTCTCTATTTGCAATACATTTGCTTACAGACATTACTAGTGTCTTTTGAAAGATTGCCTGACTTGTGATTACTAATTTTGAGTATAGTTCATGAAATAATGAGCTTGATATTTGTTGTTTCATATAGTCCCCTATTATGCCTTATGCATACCATATAAATCCAAATAATTCCAAGGCCATCGTGACATATAATACTAATACTGAACAGCAGATCAGAGCTCTTTTCTCAGTAAAACGCTACTGATATATTAAAGAACAAAGTGATAAATAAAGAACCAGTGGCTTATGGAAAACTTTACAGGGATTTATACAGGGATTTGATTCTGCCTTTGTGGGGAAAACACAAGGAAAATGAGAGCTTCTTACAGAGTAATCATTATTTGGGTCTGGGAGCACTGGGATATTTCTTATCCTATATTTTGTATCCTGGATAGGGCAGGGGAAATGCTACATCTCATTGTCACAGGGATGTTCAGTTACACATGTTTGCACTGTATTTACTCACGCTGTCCCAGATTAGATGCAATATCTTGTTTTCAGTGGGGTCATGATTTTACTATTTTTTTAATGTATTCAGGCTACCTAGTCCAGGGCCCCTGTATTAGAAGAAGATATGCAGTGCATCTTGATGGAAAAGGGAGATATGCCATACAACTCCAACAATGCGCAACAGCGTGAAATTCAAACATGCAGGATGCACAGGCCAGAAGGGAATAGGCCAGAGCACACACAAATAGCATGCTGTTCAAGTCAAGGGGGCAATCCCATGCATATGCCATGCTGCAGCATATTCAGTGGGAATGTGCCCCTCACAGTCCAGAGCACCGCAGCCCACAGTTAGGCCATGAGTAGCTGGCATAACGCAGCCAGCCACCCATGGGCAGCCTGCAGATGTGCACCCAGGTGCACAGCAGCCTGGCAGCCCTGGTAGACTAGAGGTACCTCCTTTCCATCCCCAATCTAGCCAACTCCATCCCTGAAGAGCTTTATAGTGTAGGGCCTCCCCCCAGACCAGATTGCAACAGAGGAAACCATGGTCCATATCCAAAGTCTAGAGGACTCCCATCAACCACCCCTGTACACAGACACCCTCACTCCCCCATACCCAACCTGTTGCAAAGACTGGCACTGCCCTCCACACCCTGCAATGGCCAGCCATTGACTGCACTGAACCCGAACTAGGGACCTGCACTCTGCAATGATCCAACTGTCTATACCATGCCAGCTGCGGATCCACCAGTGTATGCAGTTGTGTGTATGTCCCTGACAAATTGAAGAGGGAATTTACATACCTCCAATGCATGCCTTGTCAATGCTATATCTTCCTCCTGTTCACACTCTTCCCTGTTCCCCTGTGTAACATGCCACCCTCTGGACTTCTGAAGTATCCTGGATGCCATGGGGTGCATTATCCTGTAATGCCATTTGCAATGTACGCGTCAGGCTATAGAAAGTTCATCCACAGTTCCCCAGTTGTACAGATGAATGGGAGATCATCTGTAACATGCCTGTTTTGGGACCTGTGTGAGTGGGTACAGCATCAACTGTCACTACACTGAGCAGTGCAATGGCACCAGGATGATGGATCCACATGTGAGTGCCTGAGGAGTATGGCCACTGGGTGTTATCACCCACACACACCTCATGCCTATGTATAACACATTCCAGCAGCATACTGCGAGTGCTCTTCCACCTGCTGATAGAGTGGTATGATCCAATTACAGAGCCAGTCATTACAATGGGATGGCCTATGAGGGCAGGGAGGGGGCTGTCTGTGCACCATTGAGGGGAAGCGGGGGCCACTACAATATGGAAATGGACTGTGGGTGTATTCAGGTGCAATTAGGGATGGCATTGGGGTTACTACAATATAGAACCAACAGAGCCTGGACTCCGGTATGATCAGGGCTGGTGGAATGGATAGGGAGTGCCACTATACCACCAGAGACTTCAGGGCCTGCCCCCCATGGGAGCAACAGGGGTCAGGGCTTGGGGGTGAGAGCTGCTCTGGTGTGTTCATCCCTATGCCAACATGCAAATGGGCTGGTAATGAGCATGCATAAGGCCTCTTTGTATCCTGCATGCTCAATTAGTTCATTTGCATTACTGGGGTGAATATTACCCTTGGGGACTGTGGTGCATGCTGGTATGTGCCACGCATTCCCCCTGGAAGGTGTTCGGTTGGGGTCACCCTGGATGCACCTGACTTGGCAGCCACCTGCACTGTGACTCCCATCCAGGGTCACACTTTCAACAGAAATGATGAAGGCCACCAGGATGAAGGGTAATGTCACAGGTTTGCTACATGACAAAAGGGATTAACTCCCTTTGAAATTGCATTGTTTGCTGCAGTAACTCTACTGCAGGATTCTGCAGGGCTGTGCTTCATCCTGGTGGGCTTCACTGTATGCACATCCTGTACAGGTGGTTCATTCTCTTTGAATGTTGTATCAATGCTGACCAGTGCACCCTCTTTGTGCAACACATCTTTCTGCTCGTGCATCAATCCAGCACCTAGTATATCCCCCCCAGATGTAAAATATTGTTTTAGTGCATTCTGATTTTTTCACAATGCAGCATAATATTGTGTAGATGTAGAGCCCCACTGAAAATAAGATACCATGTCTTCTATGAACTAACCAGACTAGATATATAGCAATCAGCAGGCATATTCTAGGAAAATACATTGTAAAAATGTGTAAAAGGAAGGCCACATTGAAACTGCCTCTCCACAGATCTACATTGTGCAAGTTCATTAGAAATAATGAGTAAAAGCATCCCAAAAGCTCTCCAGGGCCATATCAACTCTGACCAGAGTATGTTCCTTTTGCTTTTGCTTACTTCCCTGATGCAGAGCTAAGGTGCCTTCCCTGTGGTCCCTTTTGGTGTTGCCTGCTGTTCCTCCACTCCACCCATCCCCCTCCGCGACAGAGCATCACTGAGACATCCCCCAGTCTTTGTAAAGTCAGCCCTCCTGAAGTCCAAGACCCTTGCCTTAGTGTGGTTCAATTCTCAAATCAAAATCTTCTTGAAAGCAATTGCAGATTAGTTACATTATCCTAATACAGGAAACTTCATTTTCCAATATAATTTAGATAACACCTGTGTTGATAAGTATGTCCAGATAAATGTGCTTATCACACCATCCTAATACTAGATAAACTTTTATCTAGATCTTAGACATATCACAGTCACAATCCACAAATTGAAAACAAATCAGACAACAGAATTCACAATAGCAATGATATTACAGTTACACTGCCCAGCTGAAAAGATGATGATTTTATATTGAGGTATCATTAATAATCATTATCGATTATGTGAAAAGATCATGTTAAAGATTCAAAAACCATCATTGTGATCATGACTAATAATGAATAAACATGAACATTATATGGCCGCCAGTCAAAAACCATCATGTAATGGAAATGGTGATTGTGATTAATGATGATCTCATACCATGATGTTTCATGATTTCCCATGGCCAAAAGCACTGTATTAAATAAAAAAAAATGTTTCTTCTTTCTATACATTTGAAATTGATTGTGTTTTCCATTTAGACATATTTGCTGGTATCATCAGCTTTATGATGCATGCTCCATTAAAACATGTTGTCTTCGGTTATACTTACCCTGATGCCTCACTTCTTCCTATTGCTGTTAGGGCTCAAACTGGTTTATACATCTCCTTTCAATGATTCCTTTTATGGTTGTGGTGAGTTTCTAAAAATACCTGATCAAAACCTTTCATAACAGTTGCAATATATACTGTCAAGGCAAAATTATTTCAAACATAGAAATTGCCATTATTTTGGTTCATAAAATGTGCTTTTGAAATGTGCGAATTAGTTATGTAAATATGTATACTATATCGAACATTGCATTTCTTCTTCCTAAATGGATTAAAACTTGACTTAACATCATTTACATTATAATTTATTAGCTTTTTCTATTTGACATTCCTTTTTTCATATTAAGAACAAACAATGTTGATAAGTATTACTCATTGTAACTTACAGTCTTATAATACAGAATTAATAAAGTCATCAGTGATCATCAACAATCATAATTTGTTCAGCCACATATCATCAAAAACCATTATGCTGATTTAAGCTGACAAAAATAATCAATGATCTAGAGATGTGCTGAATCTCTGTTGAGGAAACAGAGCCATCCCGAACCCACTCAGCTCAGTTTCTATGATACCCGAGCCAAACCTTGCCAGCTCGACTGGAATCTGCAACTGTTTTTTTTTTTTTTTTCAGTATACTCCGGTTTGCACATGCACAAAATGGAGTATCACTGGAAGAGCTCTCCCCCTCTGCATCATTTTGCAGCAGCCACCAAGGAGACAGGAGCTCTTCAGGCAGTGGTCTGTTGCTTTCTGTGGCAGAGCGGGATCCAGTGTCAGGGAACCACAAGAAGGGAGGGTTGGGGAGGAGAAAAGCAGCACACAAGGAAGAAGAAGAAAAATAAACCTAAAATAAGAAAAGAAAAGAAAAGAAAAACCAAGAGATCAGGAATCAGGTGAAGTGTGAGATGTTGTTTGGGCTGGGGAGTGGGGAGCAAGGCTCCAAAGTGGCCTTGAGAAAATTGACTGAAAGGGTCAAAAAAGAAAAATAATGAAAGAAAAAAAGGGGGAAAAAATTAAAAAAAAAAGAACCCAGAGTGGTGAGAGAGTATGGACTGGGACTTGGGCTAGGGACTAAATGTGTGTGTGTGTGTGTGTGTGTGTGTGTGTGTCTGTGTCTGGGGTGGGGGGGACCAACCTGTCAAATAAAGGTTTCCATTATGTGTGAATCACTTTGGGGAAGGGGTGCTACCCAGCAGTTGAGTAGCTACTGTCTGCATAGTGTCCCCAGCCTATTTCCACTGAGTCCTACTAAATAAAGGCTTGCATCATGCATGAAATTCTTTGGGGAGGAGGAGCATCCCAGCAGCTGAGTAGCCACAATCTCCATAGTGTCACCAGTCAGTTCCCACTATAGTCCTATCAAATAAAGACTTGACCATGTGAAACACTTTGGGGAGGGTGAGCATCCCAACAGTTGAGTAGCCACTATCTTCATAGTGTCACCAGTCAGTTCCCACTGTAGTGCTGTCAAATAAAGGCTTGCCCTTATGTAAAGCTTTTGGGAGGGTGAGCAGCCCCGCAGCTGAGTAGCCACTGTCTTCATAATGTCACCAGCCAGTTTTCACTGTAGTCTTGTCAAATAAAGGCTTGCCCATGTGAAACACTTTGGGGAGGGGGTGGGCAACCCAGCAGTTGAGTAGCCTCTGTCGGCATAGCTTCACCAGCCAGTTCCCATGGTAGACCTGTCAAATAAAGGCTTGCCCATGTGAAACACTTTTGGGAAGTGGAGCAGCTCAGCAGTTGAGTAGCCACTCTCTGCACTGCATAGTGTCACAAGCCTGTTCCCACTGAGTCCTGTCAAATAAAGACTTGCATAACATGTGAAATGCTTTGGGGAAGGGTAGCAGCCCAGCAATTGAGTCACCACTGTATGTATAGTGTCAGCAGCCAGGTCCCACTGCAGTCCTGTGAAATACAGCAGAGGTTTTCTCAGTTGTAATGTTTTTGGGAGGGGAAGCAGCCTAGCAGTTGAGTAGCCACTGCCTGCATAGTGTAACCAGTCCTCTCCCACTGTAGTCCTGACAAATAAAAGGGTTGCTCGTGTGCAACACTTTGAGGTGGGGGGAAGCCCAGCAGTTGAGTAGCCTCTGTCAGCATAGTGTCACCAGCCACTTTCCACTGTACTTATGTCCAATAAAGGCTTGCCCATGTGAAATGCTTTAAGGAGGGAGAGGGGAGACCAGCAGTTGAGAAGCCTCTGTCCTCATAGTGTCATCAGCCATTTTCCACTGTAGTTGTGTCAAACAAAGGCTTGCCCGTGTGAAACGCTTTAGGGAGGGGTGGCATTCCAGGAGTTGAGTAGCCTCTGTCTGCATAGTGTCACCAACCAGTTCCCACTGTAGTCCTGTGAAATAAAGGCTTGCCCTTCCGAAAAGCTTTTGGGAGGAGGAGCAGTTGTGAAGCCTCTGTCTGCATAGTGTCACCAGCCAGTTCCCACTGTACTGTAGTTGTGTTAAAAAAAAGCTTGCACCTTGTGAAACACTTTAGGGAGTGTGGGCATCCCAGCAGTTGAGGACCCTCTGTCAGCATAGTGTCACCAGCCAGTTCCCACTGTAGTTTCTGTCAAATAAAGGCTTGCCCATATGAAATGCTTTGGGGGGTGCAGCAGTTGAGTCTGCATAGTGCCACCAGCCAGTTTCCACTGTGGTTATGTCACAAAAGGCTTGCTCTTCTGAAAAGCTTTTCAGAGGGGGAGCAGTTGAGTAGCCTCTGTCTGCATAGTGTCATCAGCCATTCCCCACTGTAGTTGTGTCAAATAAAGGCTTACCCATGTGAAACACTTTAGGGAGAGGGGGCAGCCCAACAGTTGAAAAGCCTCTGTATGCATACTGCCACCAGTCAGTTTCCATTCAGTCTTGTTAAAGGAAGGCTTGCATCATGTGTGAAATGCTTTGGGAAGGGAAAGCAACCCAGCAGTTGAGTAGCCTCTGTCTGAATAGGGTCACCAGTCAGATCCCACTGATTCCTGTTCAATAAAGGCTTGCATCATGTGTCAAACACTTTGGCAAGGAGAAGCAGCCCAGCATTTGAGTAGCCACTGTCTGCACAGTGTCTCCAGCCAGTTCCCACTGAGTCCTGTCAAATAAAGGCTTGCATCACATGTGAAATGCTTTGTGAAAGGGGAGCAGCTTAGCAGTTGAGTAGCCACTATCTGCATAGTGTCACCAGCCAGTTTCCTCTGAATCTTGTTAAATAAAGACTTGCATCACTTGCAAAACACTTTGGACAAGGGGACCAGACTAGAATTTAAGTAGCCACTGGTTGCATAATGTCAGCAGCCAGTTCTCACTGTAGTCCTGTCAAAGAAAGCTTGCATCATGTGTGAATCACTTTGGAGAGGGTGAACATCCCAGTAGTTGAGTGAAACTATCTCCATAGAGTCATCAGTCAGTTCCACTGTAGTGCTGTCAAATAAAGGCTTGACCTTGTGTAAAGCTTTTGGGAGGGTGAGAAGCCCAGCAATTGAGTAGCCACTGTCTTCATAATGTCACCAGCCAGTTTCTACTGTAGTCCTGTCTAATAAAGGCTTGCCCATGTGAAACCCTTGGGGGAGTGAGGGGCAACCCAGCAGTTGAGTAGCCTCTGTCGGCATAGCTTCATCAGCCAGTTCCCATGTTAGTCCTGTCAAATAAAGGCTTGCCCATGTGAAATGCTTTTAGGAAGTGGAGCAGCTCAGCAGTTGAGTAGCCACTCTGTGCACTACATAGTGCCACCAGCCTCTTCCCACTGAGTCCGGTCAAATAAAGGCTTGCATCACATGTGAAATGCTTGGGGAAGGGTAGCAGCCCAGCAATTGAGTCACCACTGTCTGTATAGTGTCACCAGCCAGGTCCTACTGCAGTCCTGTGAAATACAGCATAGGCTTTCCCAGTTGAAATGTTATTGGGAAGGGAAGCAGCCCAGCAGTTTAATAGTCACTGTCTACATAGTGTCACCAGCCATTCCCACTGTAGTTCTGTCAAATATAGGCTTGCCCAGTTGAAATGTATTTGGGAGGGGAAGCAGCCTAGCAATTGAGTAGCCACTGTCTGCATAGTGTCACCAGCCAGTTCCAACTGTATTCCTGTCAAATAAAGGGTTGCCCGTTTGCAACACTTTGAGGAGGGGGGGCAGGCCAGCAGTTGAGAAGCCTCTTTTGGCATAGTGTCACCAGCCAGTTCTCACTGTATTGTAGTTGTGTTAAAAAAAAAGCTTGCACTTTGTGAAACACTTTGGGGGGGGCACAACAGCAGTTGAGTAGCCTCTGTCAGCATAGTGTCACCAGCCAGTTCCCACTGCAGTTATGTCAAATAAAGGTTTGCCCATGTGAAATGCTTTAAGGGGGGGCAGCCCAGCAGTTGAGTCTGCATAGTGTCACCAGCCAGTTCCAACTGTGGTTGTGTGAAATAAATGCTTGCCCTTCTGAAAAGCTTTTCGGAGGGGGAACAGTTGAGTAGCCTCTGTCTGCATAGTGTCACCAACCATTTCACACTGTAGTCCGGTGAAATAAAGGCTTGCCCTTCTGAAAACCTTTTGGGAGGAGGAACAGTTGTGAAGCCTCTGTCTGCATAGTGTCACCAGCCAGTTCACACTGTACTGTAGTCGTGTTAAAAAAAAGCTTGCACCTTGTGAAACACTTTATGGAGTGTGGGCATACCAGCAGTTGAGTAGCCTATGTCAGCATAGTGTTACTAGCCAGTTCCCACTGTAGTTTCTGTCAAATAAAGGCTTGCCCATATGAAATGCTTTGGGGGTCGCAGCAGTTGAGTCTGCATATTGTCACCAGCCAGTTCTCACTGTGGTTGTGTCAAATAAAGGCTTGCCTTTCTGAAAATCTTTTCAGAGGGGGAGCAGTTGAGTAGCCTCTGTCTGCATAGTGTCATCAGCCATTTCCCACTGTAGTTGTGTCAAATAAAGGCTTACCCATGTGAAACACTTTAGGGAGAGGGGACAGCCCAACAGTTGAAAAGCCTCTGTATGCATACTGCCACCAGTCAGTTTCCATTAAGTCCTGTTAAAGGAAGGCTTGCATCATGTGTGAAATGCTTTGGGAAGGAAAAGCAGCCCAGCAGTTGAGTAGCCTCTGTCTGCATACTGTCACTAGTCAGTTCCCACTGATTCCTGTTCAATAAAGGCTTGCATCATGTGTCAAACACTTCGGCAAGGGGAAGCAGCCCAGCATTTGAGTAGCCACTGTCTGCACAGTGTCTCCAGCCAGTTCCCACTGAGTCCTGTCAAATAAAGGCTTGCATCATGTGTGAAATGCTTTGTGAAGGGGGAGCAGCTTAGCAGTTGAGTAGCCACTATCTGCATAGTGTCACCAGCCAGTTCCCTCTGAATATTGTTAAATAAAGGCTTGCATCACTTGCAAAACACTTTGGACAGGGGGACCAGACTAGAATTTAAGTAGCCACTGGTTGCATAATGTCAGCATCCAGTTCTCACTGTAGTCCTGTCAAAGAAAGGCTTGCATCATGTGTGAATCACTTTGGGGAGGGTGAGCATCCCAGCAGTTGAGTAGCCACTATTTCCATAGAGTCACCAGTCAGTTCCCACTGTAGTGCTGTCAAATAAAGGCTTGCCCTTGTGTAAAGATTTTGGGAGGGTAAGCAGCCCAGCAGTTGAGTAGCCACTGTCTTCATAATGTCACCAGCCAGTTTCTACTGTAGTCCTGTCTAATAAAGGCTTGCATCACGTGTGAAATGCTTTGTGAAAGGGGAGCAGCTTAGCAGTTGAGTAGCCACTATCTGCATAGTGTCACCAGCCAGTTTCCTCTGAATCTTGTTAAATAAAGACTTGCATCACTTGCAAAACACTTTGGACAAGGGTACCAGACTAGAATTTAAGTAGCCACTGGTTGCATAATGTCAGCAGCCAGTTCTCACTGTAGTCCTGTCAAAGAAAGGCTTGCATCATGTGTGAATCACTTTGGAGAGGGTGAACATCCCAGTAGTTGAGTAGAAACTATCTCCATAGAGTCATCAGTCAGTTCCCACTGTAGTGCTGTCAAATAAAGGCTTGACCTTGTGTAAAGCTTTTGGGAGGGTGAGAAGCCCAGCAATTGAGTAGCCACTGTCTTCATAATGTCACCAGCCAGTTTCTACTGTAGTCCTGTCTAATAAAGGCTTGCCCATGTGAAACCCTTGGGGGAGTGAGGGGCAACCCAGCAGTTGAGTAGCCTCTGTCGGCATAGCTTCATCAGCCAGTTCCCATGTTAGTCCTGTCAAATAAAGGCTTGCCCATGTGAAATGCTTTTAGGAAGTAGACAGCTCAGCAGTTGAGTAGCCACTCTGTGCACTACATAGTGCCACCAGCCTCTTCCCACTGAGTCCGGTCAAATAAAGGCTTGCATCACATGTGAAATGCTTGGGGAAGGGTAGCAGCCCAGCAATTGAGTCACCACTGTCTGTATAGTGTCACCAGCCAGATCCTACTGGTGTCCTGTGAAATACAGCATAGGCTTTCCCAGTTGAAATGTTTTTGGGAAGGAAAGCAGCCCAGCAGTTTAATAGTCACTGTCTACATAGTGTCACCAGCCATTCCCACTGTAGTTCTGTCAAATATAGGCTTGCCCAGTTGAAATGTATTTGGGAGGGGAAGCAGCCTAGCAATTGAGTAGCCACTGTCTGCATAGTGTCACCAGCCAGTTCCAACTGTATTCCTGTCAAATAAAGGGTTGCCCGTGTGCAACACTTTGAGGAGGGGGGCAGGCCAGCAGTTGAGAAGCCTCTTTTGGCATAGTGTCACCAGCCAGTTCCCACTGTATTGTAGTTGTGTTAAAAAAAAAGCTTGCACTTTGTGAAACACTTTGGGGGTGGCACAACAGCAGTTGAGTAGCCTCTGTCAGCATAGTGTCACCAGCCAGTTCCCACTGCAGTTATGTCAAATAAAGGTTTGCCCATGTGAAATGCTTTAAGGGGGGGCAGCCAGCAGTTGAGTGTGCATAGTGTCACCAGCCAGTTCCCACTGTGGTTGTGTGAAATAAATGCTTGCTCTTCTGAAAAGCTTTTTGGAGGGGGAACAGTTGAGTAGCCTCTGTCTGCATAGTGTCACCAACCATTTCACACTGTAGTCCGGTGAAATAAAGGCTTGCCCTTCTGAAAACCTTTTGGGAGAAGGAACAGTTGTGAAGCCTCTGTCTGCATAGTGTCACCAGCCAGTTCACACTGTACTGTAGTCGTGTTAAAAAAAAGCTTGCACCTTGTGAAACACTTTATGGAGTGTGGGCATACCAGCAGTTGAGTAGCCTATGTCAGCATAGTGTTACTAGCCAGTTCCCACTGTAGTTTCTGTCAAATAAAGGCTTGCCCATATGAAATGCTTTGGGGGTCGCAGCAGTTGAGTCTGCATATTGTCACCAGCCAGTTCTCACTGTGGTTGTGTCAAATAAAGGCTTGTCTTTCTGAAAAGCTTTTCAGAGGGAGCAGTTGAGTAGCCTCTGTCTGCATAGTGTCATCAGCCATTTCCCACTGTAGTTGTGTCAAATAAAGGCTTACCCATGTGAAACACTTTAGGGAGAGGGGACAGCCCAACAGTTGAAAAGCCTCTGTATGCATACTGCCACCAGTCAGTTTCCATTAAGTCCTGTTAAAGGAAGGCTTGCATCATGTGTGAAATGCTTTGGGAAGGGAAAGCAGCCCAGCAGTTGAGTAGCCTCTGTCTGCATACTGTCACTAGTCAGTTCCCACTGATTCCTGTTCAATAAAGGCTTGCATCATGTGTCAAACACTTCGGCAAGGGGAAGCAGCCCAGCATTTGAGTAGCCACTGTCTGCACAGTGTCTCCAGCCAGTTAACACTGAGTCCTGTCAAATAAAGGCTTGCATCATGTGTGAAATGCTTTGTGAAGGGGGAGCAGCTTAGCAGTTGAGTAGCCACTATCTGCATAGTGTCACCAGCCAGTTCCCTCTGAATATTGTTAAATAAAGGCTTGCATCACTTGCAAAACACTTTGGACAGGGGGACCAGACTAGAATTTAAGTAGCCACTGGTTGCATAATGTCAGCATCCAGTTCTCACTGTAGTCCTGTCAAAGAAAGGCTTGCATCATGTGTGAATCACTTTGGGGAGGGTGAGCATCCCAGCAGTTGAGTAGCCACTATCTCCATAGAGTCACCAGTCAGTTCCCACTGTAGTGCTGTCAAATAAAGGCTTGCCCTTGTGTAAAGCTTTTGGGAGGGTAAGCAGCCCAGCAGTTGAGTAGCCACTGTCTTCATAATGTCACCAGCCAGTTTCTACTGTAGTCCTGTCTAATAAAGGCTTGCCCATGTGAAACCCTTTGGGGAGTGAGGGGCAACTCAGCAGTTGAGTAGCCTCTGTCGGCATGGCTTCATCAGCCAGTTCCCATGGTAGTCCTATCAAATAAAGGCTTGCCCATGTGAAATGCTTTTGGGAAGTGGAGCAGCTCAGCAGTTGAGTAGCCCAATTGAATGTATTTGGGAGGGGAAGCAGCCTAGCAGTTGAGTAGCCACTATCTGCATAGTGTCACCAGCCAGTTCCAACTGTATTCCTGTCAAATAAAGGGTTTCCCGTGTGCAACATTTTGAGGAGGGGAGGCAGTCCAGCAGTTGAGAAGCCTCTTTTGGCATAGTGTCACCAGCCAGTTCCCACTGTATTGTAGTTGTGTTAAAAAAAAAGCTTGCACCTTGTGAAACACTTTGGGGGGGCATCCCAGCAGTTGAGAAGCCTCTGTCAGCATAATGTCACCAGCCAGTTCCCACTGCAGTTATGTCAAATAAAGGTTTGCCCATGTGAAATGCTTTAGGGGGGGCAGCACAGCAGCTGAGTCTGCGTAGTGTCACCAGCCAGTTCCCACTGTGGTTGTGTCAAATAAAGGCTTGCCCTTCTGAAAAGCTTTTTGGAGGGGGAGTAGTTGAGTAGCCTCTGTCTGCACAGTGTCACCAGCCATTTCCCACTGTAAGTGTGTCAAATAAAAGCTTACCCATGTGAAACACTTTAGGGAGAGGGGGCAGCCCAACAGTTGAAAAGCCTCTGTATGCATACTGTCACCAGCCAGTTTCCTTCAGTCCAGTTAAAGGAAGGCTTGCATCACATGAGAAATGCTTTGGGAAGGGGAAGCAGCCCAGCATTTGAGTAGCCACTGTCTGCATTGTGTCTCCAGCCAGTTCTCACTGAGTCCTGTCAAATAAAGGCTTGCATCATGTGTGAAATGCTTTGTGAACAGGGAGCAGCTCAGCCATTGAGTAACCACTATCTGCATAGTATCACCAGACAGTTCCCTCTGAATCCAGTTAAATAAAGGCTTGCATCACTTGCAAAACACTTTGGGCAGGGTGACCAGACTAGAATTTAAATAGCCACTGGCTACATAAAGTCAGCAGCCAGTTCCCACTGTAGTCTTGTCAAAGAAAGGCTTGCATCATGAGTGAATCACTTTGGAGAGGGTGAGCACTCCAGCAGTTGAGTAGAAACTATCTCCATAGAGTCACCAGTCAGTTCCCACTGTAGTGCTGTCAAATAAAGGCTTGCCCTTGTGTAAAGCTTTTGGGAGGGTGAGCAGCCCAGCAGTTGAGTAGCCACTGTCTTCATAATGTCACCAGCCAGTTTCCACTGTAGTCCTGTCTAATAAAGGCTTGCCCATGTGAAACCCTTGGGGGAGTGAGGGGCAACCCAGCAGTTGAGTAGCCTCTGTCAGCATAGCTTCATCAGCCAGTTCCCATGGTAGTCCTGTCAAATAAAGGCTTGCCCATGTGAAATGCTTTTAGGAAGTGGAGCAGCTCAGCAGTTGAGTAGCCACTCTATGCACTGCATAGTGCCACCAGCCTCTTCCCACTGAGTCTGGTCAAATAAAGGCTTGCATCACATGTGAAATGCTTGGGGAAGGGTAGCAGCCCAGCAATTGAGTCACCACTATCTGTATAGTGTCACCAGCCAGGTCCCACTCCAGTCCTGTGAAATAAAGCATAGGCTTTCCCAGTTGAAATGTTTTTGGGAAGGGAAGCAGCTCAGCAGTTGAATAGTCACTGTCTACATAGTGTCATCAGCCATTCCCACTGTAGTTCTGTCAAATATGGGCTTGCCCAGTTGAAATGTATTTGGGAGGGGAAGCAGCCTAGCAGTTGAGTAGCCACTGTCTGCATAGTGTCACCAGCCAGTTCCAACTGTATTCCTGTCAAATAAAGGGTTGCCCGTGTGCAACACTTTGAGGAGGGGGGCAGGGAAGCAGTTGAGAAGCCTCTTTTGGCATAGTGTCACCAGCCAGTTCCCACTGTATTGTAGTTGTGTTAAAAAAAAAGCTTGCACTTTGTGAAACACTTTGTGTCGGGGGGCACACCAGCAGTTGAGTAGCCTCTGTCAGAATAGTGTCACCAGCCAGTTCCCACTGCAGTTATGTCAAATAAAGGTTTGCCCATGTGAAATGCTTTAAGGGGGGGAAGCCCAGCAGTTGAGTCTGCATAGTGTCACCAGCCAGTTCCCACTGTGGTTGTGTCAAATAAAGGCTTGCCCTTCTGAATAGCTTTTCGGAGGGGTAGCAGTTGAGTAGCCTCTGTCTGCATAGTGTCATCAGCCATTTCCCACTGTAGTTGTGTCAAATAAAAGCTTTCCCATGTGAAACACTTTAGGGAGAGTGTGCAGCCCAGCAGTTGAAAAGCCTCTGTATGCATACTGTCACTAGCCAGTTTCCATTCAGTCCTGGTAAAGGAAGGCTTGCATCATGTGTGAAATTCTTTGGGAAGGGAAAGCAGCCCAGCAGTTGAGTAGCCTCTGTCTGCATAGTGCCACCAGTCACTTCCCACTGATTCCTGTTCAATAAAGGCTTGCATTATGTGTCAAACACTTTGGCAAAGGGAAGCAGCCCAGCATTTGAGTAGCCACTGTCTACACAGTGTCTCCAGCCAGTTCCCACTGAGTCCTGTCAAATAAAGGCTTGCATCACGTGTGAAATGCTTTCTGAAGGGGGAGCAGCTTAGCAGTTGAGTAGCCACTATCTGCATAGTGTCACCAGACTATCTCCACTGAGTCCTACTAAATAAAGGCTTGCATCATGTGTGAAATTCTTTGGGGAGAGGAAGCAGCCCAGTAGCTGAGTAGCCACATTCTCCATAGTGTCACCAGTCAGTTCCCGCTATAGTCCTATCAAATAAAGTGTTGCCCACGTGAAACACTTTGGGGAGGGTGAGCATCCCAGCAGTTGAGTAGCCACTATCTCCATAGTGTCACCAGTCAGTTCCCACTGTAGTGCTGTCAAATAAAGGCTTGCTCTTATGTAAAGCTTTTGGGAGGGTGAGCAGCCCAGCAGTTGAATAGCCACTGTCTTAATAATATCACCAGCCAGTTTTCACTGTAGCCTTGTCAAATAAAGGCTTGCCCATGCGAAACACTTTGGGAGGGGGTGGGCAACCCAGCAGTTGAGTAGCCTCTGTCGGCATAGCTTCACCAGCCAGTTCCCATGGTAGTCCTGTCAAATAAAGGCTTGCCCATGTGAAACACATTTGGGAAGCGCAGCAGCTCAGCAGTTGAGTAGCCAATCTCTGCACTGCATAGTGTCACAAGCCTGTTCCCACTAAGTACTGACAAATAAAGACTTGCATAACATGTGAAATGCTTTGGGGAGGGGTAGCAGCCCAGCAATTGAGTCACCATTGTCTGTATAGTGTCACCAGCCAGTTCCCACTGCAGTCCTGTGAAATACAGCATTGGTTTGCTCAGTTGAAATGTTTTTGGGAGGGGAAGCAGCCTAGCGGTTGAGTAGCCACTGCCTGCCTAGTATCCCCAGCCAGTTCCAACTGTATTCCTGTCAAATAAAGGGTTGCCCGTGTGCAACACTTTGAGGAGGGGGGCAGCCCAGCAGTTGAGTAGCCTCTGTCAGCATAGTGTCACCAGCCAGTTCCCACTGTAGTTATGTCAAATAAAGGTTTGCCTATGTGAAATGCTTTAAGGGGGGAGAGGGGAAACCAGAAGTTGAGAAGCCTATGTCTGCTTAGTGTCACCAGCCATTTCCCACTGTAGTTGTGTCAAATAAAGGCTTACCTATGTGAAACACTTTAGTGAGGGGTGGCATTCCAGCAGTTGAGTAGTCTCTGTCTGCATAGTGTCACCAACCAGTTCACACTGTAGTCCAGTGAAATAAAGGCTTGCCCTTCTGAAAAGCTTTTGTTAGGAGGAACAGTTGAGAAGCCTCTGTCTGCATAGTGTCACCAGCCACTTCCCACTGTACTGTAGTTGTGTTAAAAAAAAGCTTGCACCTTGTGAAACACTTTAGGGAGTGTGGCATCCCAGCAGTTGAGTAGCCTATGTCAGCATAGTGTTACCAGCCAGTTCCCACTGTAGTTTCTGTCAAATAAAGGCTTACCCATGTGAAACACTTTAGGGAGAGGGGACAGCTCAACAGTTGAAAAGCCTCTGTATGCATACTGCCACCAGTCAGTTTCCATTCAGTCCTTTTAAAGGAAGGCTTGCATCATGTGTGAAATGCTTTGGGAAGGGAAAGCAACCCAGCAGTTGAGTAGCCTCTGTCTGCATAGTGTCACCAGTCATTTCCCACTGATTCCTGTTCAGTAAAGGCTTGCATCATGTGTCAAACACTTCGGCAAGGGGAAGCAGCCCAGCATTTGAGTAGCCACTGTCTGCACAGTGTCTCCAGCCAGTTCCCACTGAGTCCTGTCAAATAAAGGCTTGCAACACGTGTGAAATGCTTTGTGAAGGGGGAGCAGCTTAGCAGATGAGTAGCCACTATCTGCTTAATGTCACTAGCCAGTTCCCTCTGAATATTGTTAAATAAAGGCTTGCATCACTTGCAAAACACTTTGGACAGGGGGAGCAGACTAGAATTTAAGTAGCCACTGGTTGCATAATGTCAGCAGCCAGTTCTCACTGTAGTCCTGTCAAAGAAAGGCTTGCATCATGTGTGAATCACTTTGGGGAGGGTGCGCATCCCAGCAGTTGAGTAGCCACTATCTCCATAGAGTCACCAGTCAGTTCCCACTGTAATGCTGTCAAATAAAGGCTTGCCCTTTTGTAAAGCTTTTGGGAGGGTGAGCAGCCCAGCAGTTGAGTAGCCACTGTCTTCATAATGTCACCAGCCAGTTTCTACTGTAGTCCTGTCTAATAAAGGCTTGCCCATGTGAAACCGTTGGGGAAGTGAGGGGCAACTCAGCAGTTGAGTAGCCTCTGTCGGCATAGCTTCATCAGCCAGTTCCCATGGTAGTCCTATCAAATAAAGGTTTGCCCATGTGAAATGCTTTTGGGAAGTGGAGCAGCTCAGCATTTGAGTAGCCCAGTTGAAATGTATTTGGGAGGGGAAGCAGCCTAGCAGTTGAGTAGCCACTGTCTGCATAGTGTCACCAGCCAGTTCCAACTGTATTCCTGTCAAATAAAGGGTTGCCCGTGTGCAACACTTTGAGGAAGGGGGCAACCCAGCAGTTGAGAAGCCTCTGTCAGCATAATGTCAACAGCCAGTTCCCACTGTAGTTATGTCAAATAAAGGTTTGCCCATGTGAAATGCTTTGGGTGGGGCAGCACAGCAGCTGAGTCTGCATATTGTCACCAGCCAGTTCCCACTGTGGTTGTGTCAAATAAAGGCTTGCCCTTCTGAAAAGCTTTTTGGAGGGGGAGCAGATGAGTAGCCTCTGTCTGTATAGTGTAACCAGCCATTTCCCACTGTAGTTTTCAAATAAAAGCTTACCCATGTGAAACACTTTAGGTAGAGGGGGCAGCCCAGCAGTTGAAAAGCCTCTGTATGCATACTGTCACCAGCCAGTTTCCTTCAGTCCTGTTAAATGAAGGCTTGCATCACATGTGAAATGCTTTGGGAAGGGGTAGCAGCCCAGCAGTTGACTATCCTCTGTCTGCATAGTGTCACCAGTCAGTTCCCACTAATTCCTGTTCAATAAAGGTTTGCATCATGTGTCAAACGCTTGTGGGAGGGGAAGCATCCCAGCATCTGAATAGCCACTGTCTGCATTGTGTCTCCAGCCAGTTCCTACTGAGTCCTGTCAAATAAAGGCTTGCATCATGTGTGAAATGCTTTGTGAACGGGGAGCAGCTCAGCCATTGAGTAGCCACTATCTGCATAGTATCACCAGACAGTTCCCTCTGAATCCTGTTAAATAAAGGCTTGCATCACTTGCAAAACACTTTGGGCAGGGAGACCAGACCAGAATTTAAATAGCCACTGGTTGCATAAAGTCAGCAGCCAGTTCCCACTATAGTCCTGTCAAAGAAAGGCTTGCATCATGTGTGAATCACTTTGGGGAGGGTGAGCATCCCAGCAGTTGAGTAACCACTATCTCCATAGTGCCAGCAGTCCTTTCCCACTGTATGACTGTTACAAAAAGGTGTGCATTACATGTGAATCGTCTTGGAGAGGTGGAGCAGCCCAGCAGCTGAGTAGCCACTATCTGCATTGTTTCACCAACCAGTTCCCACTGAGTTCTGTTAAATAAAGGTTTGCATCAAGTGTGAAACACTTTGGGGAGTGGGAACAGCCCAGCAGTTGAGTAGCTACTGTCTGCATAGTGTCACCAGCCAGTTCCTGCTCTAGTCCTGTCAAATAAAGGCTTGCCCATGCAAAATGCTTTGGTGAGGGGGAGCAGCCCCGCAGTTGAGTAGCCTCTCTTTTTTCATAGTGTCACTAGCTAGTTCCCACAAAAATAAACCATATTGTGTAGTCCTGTCAAATAAAGGCTTTTATCATGTATAAAACAGTTTCGGGAGGGGCAGCCCTGCAGTTATGCATAGCCTCTGTCTTCATACTGTAGTGTAATTGGACATTTCACACAAAAGCAAGAGTCAGTACAAGAGTACTGCATTTGGTTTTGGGTTGTCCTATCAAATAAAGGCTTGCATCATGTGTAAAACATTTTGAAGGGAAGGGGCAGCTCTTGGCAGTTGCAGAGTAGCCTAACTTGTAGTCTTGTTAGTTAACCAGTTCATATTCCTTGCCTTGAGATGTGCACTACTAAGTACTCATCACCATTTCAAATTTGCTACCTATTTCCCTAAGGTGACCAAGGAAGGTACCATTAGGTACTATTTTGTTTTCTTGGAAGGGAGCTGCCTCCATTAGTGATCAGCAGCTGTTACTGAGTCTGTTACTAAATATGGAAGGGAGTAGGCCTGTGAAGCAAGTTTTCAAAGGAAAGGCAGCAGTTCTGAAGAAAAAAAACAGTCACAAAATAAACAACTGCCACTTGTACTGCAGACGGTGTAGTCTCTTCTTTACCTAAAACTTCCTCATGCTTTAAACTCCTTGTCTTCTGAGATCTAATCATGTTTGTCTGCTGCATCTGTGGGTGATGCCCAATTAACAAATACAGGCCACGTAATAGGCAACAAGAAAAACGCAGGTGCAGAACCAGCAACTAAAAAAAAATTGATTTACCAAAGTCGAAGGTACAGTTATTAAAACAAGAACTGGCAGAACCACTACAGCTGCAAAGGCATTGACTAGATAAGGGTGTTTCATGGGCTTAAAAGTGTACATGAATTGTGTTTGCATGCACTAACTGAATCAAAGTATGGTACATTGAGAAAGGGCAGATAAAAAAATAATGCCACCATCTGTATTACAGTTACCTATATGTTTTACATTTTATTTTATGCGGTTATAGCAATCAACTCCACAGAACTGGGACATCATATACATGAAGGTACTGTACCTTAACTACAAACACTGCTGAGACAACTAAGAAAAACAGTAAGACCACATCAGTAACAGTATTAGATACCAAAATAGAAAAAATGAGAAAGGGGGAGAAGCAAGTATGTAGCAAAATGACACAATGCATTGGGGCTAATTAAGAAATAGATGCCATGAAAAGAAAATATGACTGTGTTAGAAACTGCAAACAAAAAAATAAAGGATCAGGGATGGAAACGGCACAACCAAAACAAGGAAACTGATGAATTGTAACAAAACATACCACTCAGCTGGAAATGCTGTAACTATATAATGCTGTGTGTAAGTGAAGTGTCTGATACAAAAGAAAAAAAAACAGGCAAAACATAGTTTTTAATCAATGAACTGGAATCCTATGAAAAGACAGACAACTCTGATGTCTTCACTAGAAGATAAATATATAAATCAGAAATACCACAGTACACTGTATATCCAGGGAAAACACACACCATAACCAATAGTTAATTAACAGGTCAGATAAATATACAAATGACTAAGAGAAGTGTTACTGTTCTTTAATTTGTTTATTTTTTTGTATGCACTTTATGATATTTACTGTTTTGTACTGTTCCTTCCTCCCCTGTCCAGAAAGCTTCTGGAAATGAACTATTACCTGCTCAGAATGTCTTTCCTGGCAAAAAAATAAATGTTTATTAGGAAAACCACTCCTCATGAGAGCCTGTGCCCCGACAGCCATATAATCATCTATTCTGACCCTACCATGAACCTACTATTACACAAAAACATAAGGCCAGTGACTTGCATGCATTTCACCAATCCCCATATGAACAAGCAAGCCATTCCAATGATCCTGCTTCAGGGTGTATACAGTTTAGGGATAAAACGTGAGTGACTGCCTGTAAAGGGGAAGGATGCTAACTTTCACTTGCAGGAAGTTTACCAGGCAGTCATCCCAGCAGTTGGATATGACGTGGGTGCACAGAAATCTAAATGAAAACAATAAGTAACTGTGCCATTTGAAAAGCTTGGGAGGGTAGGATAGAAAGCATTAGATTTATTAAACAGATTACACCAAAATAAAAAAACTTGAAAAGTAGTGTGTGTTGAAAGGTAAAAAGAAAATTAAAGTTTGGGAAACAAAAAGGAGCAGAAATGAAGCTGGCACTAAACTGTATCAGCACACATTTGTTGCTAGAAACACAGATTAATAAATGGAGTGAAATAAGGTTAAGACATACTCCGCTTTAAGTGAGAGGAATGAAGTTAATAAAAATAAAACAGAAAGTGGAATGGAAGAGAAGTAGTAGCTATAAAATGAAAGGGGGGCAAATATTGCTCTGCATCTCTGGTGGGTGCATAGGCAAAAATAACATAAGATATAGGCAAGGAAGCGAAAGCAAGTAAATTTTATTTGGTGGATGTTAACATGAATAATTCAAAGCAGTACAGGGGGGCCTGCAGTCAGGGAAAATAGGATGCTGGGATGCATCACTAGGGGGGATTACCTCAAGGAACAGGGAGTTGATTTTGCCACTGTACAACAGCCTGGTTAGACCACATCTTGAGTACTGTGTGCAGTTCTGGAGGCTGCACGTAAGGAGGGCCATCCAGCTCCTGGATAGGGTTCAGAGGAGAGCAACCAGAATGATCTGAGGACTGGGGGATATGACATATGAGCAATGACTAGGGGAGCTCAAAATGTTCTTGCTGGAGGAGAGGAGGGACCGGAGGGACATGATTGAGGTCTTCAAGTACCTCACTGGAGTAAATAAGGTAAGCCAAGATAAGATCTTTTAACTGAAGGAGAGTGGAATCACCAAAGGACTCAGCTGGAAGATTGAGGGTGGTAGAATTAAGGGGGAAATGAGGAGTAGGTACTTCACCGAGAGAGTGGTGGAACCGTGGAATGTGCTGCCTGGGAAGCTGGTACAGGCAGCTACGGTGGAGAGATTCATAAGAGGGTAGGACAGCTATAGGCAAGGGGTGAAGCAGAAGCTGTTTTTCCTGGGGGGGCAGGAAGGGGGTATGGAGTAACAGTGGAAGGAGACAGATAGAGGGCTACGGTACCCAATCAGGGTGCTGAAGCATGAGCAGACTTGATAGACCAATAGGCCTACTCTGTTGGCATCTAATATGTTAGTATGTTAGCTAGTGGCAAAACATTCCAATTAGATTTAACACTTGAGCTGCAGAAAAAAGAAAAACAGTAAGACCACATCCATAACAGTATTAGATACTAATACAGAACTAGAGCTTAGAGGTCATGGGAGTCACAGTGACCTAATGTGTAACTGTTAAGCTATTACTACAGTTTGTAGTAGTTCCCTTCTGTTACAATATCAACTGAGTGTCAGTTGTTTGGTATACCAAAAAAAAATAATAAAGTAAGGGCACTTTACACACTATCCTAACAGAACAGCTATTTAATAAAACTAAGTTCTTCATTTGTGCTGGTCATACTTTTAATCCATATCTATCTATTAAATCTAGGTGCATATTCACCAGCCATATAAATGGGAGGTCATATGGGTCAAGTGGAGCTAATATGCTCTTATCAGATTATTGTTTTATCAAAGTATGTTGCAGTTTTTCCATTGCCTGCTGGTTTTTTTTATTTTATTACTTGCTATATAAAGAATAAAGGATGGGGTGGTGTGTGTTATGAGATTTTACACACACCCAAGGTGAAGGATTTTTCATAAACCCCAAGGGTAAAGCCCAAGGGGTTTATGAGAAGCACTGAACACTGAGGGTGTGTGTGAAGCTGAGTTCTATACACTGCCCCATCTTTTACTTTATATAATTGCTGGCAGGTGATTTTTTGCCACAGCAGTTATATATAAAAAAAAAAAAAAAATCTTTGGTTTCACTTACTGCCCAGTGGTAGTTACGGCAGGTGTCCAGTGTGAGTAAAGGGAGAAAGCAGCTGGTGCGTGTGTGCACTCAGGGAAACCTGGCGCATGCTTGCCTTAATAACCAGCCGGTTATTATGACAAATATCAACCTGGGTTTTCCTAGGGAAAAAGCACCCGCCAGTTATTATAATATAATACCAAACATCAGTTCATACTATTATTATAAAAACAATCAAATGTATTCCTAACACAGACCCTCAGGCTGCAGTGCCCAGTGGATGGTTGAGTCAGAGCCATGCTCCCTTTCATGCATCAGCCACACGAATCTGCTGTATACTCAAAAAGAGATGTAATTCCTTACACTGACAGCAACAAAATATTTTTCACAGATCAGCAACCTAATTCCATTGCTCCAGTCAATGGAAGGTCAACAAGGCCAAGGGGAACCTGTATCCTCTTAATAAAAATGTTATTATTTTTTTCCTGGAAAAACACCAGTACAGGTATTACTGTTACTGTCACTAGTTTGTACCTGGCTTCAAGTTCCTACACTTCTCATTTCAGATAATCCCTTACAACATTATCCCATTATTATGCTTACAGTGGTTAATACTATCTAACTTAAACTGCACCAGCTATGTTGTTACTTTAAAAAAAGAACACAGTTCACCATAAAAGCATCATTTTAATACTATATCTTCTTACAATATTGTTAAGAGAAGTACCACAGTATATACCCTTATAAAGATACAAGACTTACACTAAGTACTGTCACACAGTTACTCACTAGCTGAAGAAATGTGAATAGCTTGAAAACAGACTGTCTGACAAAGAAATGAACATTCCACATCTGTACTGAAGGAATCACAGCTCAATTCAGGACCCCTGTGCAAGGTATGACATCTCTGACTGCACACTAGAGTTTTCGGGAACTTTATTCTAGTTCCTTTAAAAAAAACAAGCCACATGATAATAATAGCATTGTTAGCACACCTGTGTAAATTTCTCAATCCATCCCCCCCCCCAACATGTCTCACAATATTCACCAAGAATGTCAGGAGTGGAAATAAAAATAGTATTTATGGTGCAGAATTGTGCCACTCCAAATGCATTGATCATCAAATTGAAAGGCACAGTTACATATCTATCATCTGTACATAACCTACAAAGTTATGTATTTTTACAACTGATTTCCACACAGAAATTCACAAACAGCTATACTATCACATCGAAATATATACACAAATTAAATCTACTATTTTTTTAAGGTCCTGACATTCATGGTGTTTACTGTGAGAGGTGTGCAGAGACAGAGACAGACCGACAGGCAGAGGGAGTGGATGATGGAGAGAGAAATTTATAGAGTTGCACTGACAGTGTTGTCATTATCATGTGGCTTGTGTTTTTTTAAAACAACAATAATAAAGTTCACCAAAAGTATAGTGTGCAGTCATAGTTATCACATATTGCTCCGAGGTCCCAAGTAACGCTGCGACTCACTGATGCTACCTTAGTAAATTTTTCAGTACAGACTGTGTTACATGGAATAATCATTTCTTTGGCAGTCTGTTTTCAAGCCATTCACATTTATTCAACTTGTAAATCATTGCGTGACTGTTTATCTGGCACCGCTGGCGGTGTTGTAAAATGCATTGTTCGGCTGTATTACAGCATTTTATTTTCTGCCTCTGAATATGTATGTATTGATGTTTATTTTTCTTTATCCAGCTGAGGTGTGCAGTATTTTCAATGTGCTAAATTGTAAAGGTAATTCCAAAGAAATAAAATATTTATTTATCTTTTTTTTGGGGGGGGGGTCATCTATTAAACAATGTCTAGCTTGCTAGATGCAGAAGAAAAAAGAAAGTCAACTAGTTCTAAGTGTTCTGTGAACATCTGTTTATGGGGCTAAATGAACATCAGGATTTTTTGTATTTGTGGTAGACTTTGCTCCCTGTGTAACATGAGCAATCCACTCAGTTGTCACTGTCTTATATCATTTATGCAGCACACTACACACCTAGAAAATTATCCTGTGAATTGGGGGGGTACACAGTTGATGGGTCAAGGAGTGGCCTGCACTAGCCAGGGTGAGGGGAATAATAGCTTAGAACAATAACAGCTTGCTACAGACAGAGCTGAAATTCTAATAATATAACAGAAAGGTAATCACTAAATGTCAGATACTGGTGTCTTCCCAGAACTGCCTGCCTGAGAATATGAAGTTGGCATTTAACACTTTAAATGTGTCTATTATTTGGGAACAGGCATCACTGGAACTCATTCTATGCACTGTCTTACAAAGTAGCAGGATGATTGCTGGTAGGATGGAGGTGTCAAATGGCTTAATGAAGTGTTCATAGGGTCTGAGGGCACAGTAGTGCTTATTTGCTATGCAGAAAGCTACAGGAAGTGTTTAACCCATTCTACTTCCAATAGCTCTGCATGATGTCTACTATCCATTCGTAACCTGACACAAAATGACTGCCAGATGAAAATGAGTTAACGTTCTGTGTTTGCTGACTGTAATACAGAATGTCTGAGACTCTGCTGAGGGAGGGCTCAATTAACTCCTCAAGCCAGAGGAAAAATAATGCTCTCCAGCTCCTATACACACACAGAGGCAGCACAGTAATGCAACTGCAGTGGAGGACTCTATTTTTAACACTTATCATGTTGTTTGGCAGCAAAAATGACATAAGCCCTTTTCTGAATGCAAAATATATGCAGGGCTATGCCCACTGCAGTCAAAGAAATGAAGGCACTTGTGGGAACTACACATAGTGGAAAGGAAAGAATAAGCACACATTCATTTGTTGTGCCACTTTCTCAAGATTTATTTATTTATGTATTTGTTTACTGGGTAAGTGCACTGATCCCAGGGACTGTTTTCAGTCATGACTGCGGCCATAGAGATAGCATATAGGTAATACCGTTTGGAAAAAACTGTTTCACAGGAACAATGGTACAGAAGTAGGATAAAGGATGCAAAGTGCATGTGCAAGTACAGCTAACATTACAAAGAACATTAAGAGTAGTAAAATACAAAAACATGGCAATCTAACAGCAGGGATGATCTTCTCATTCCTCAGATTCAGACCATGTAGATAATAATGGCAGCAAGTACATTCCTGAAAGAAAGGCAGTGTATGATGGGGACTCTGATGATGAGGGTCCATAGCCTGAGGAACCTGTGGGATGCCAGACCAAAAAACCTGGGGAAAAGCCATCAGAAGAAACATCATAAGGGGCCAGTAAAACTGGAATGGAAATAATGCCATTGCCTGGCTTTCCTGTCTACTATGCTGAGGGAAGGCCTCACATCCAATCATCCAGTGAGGACATTGCAGAAGATAATCAATATATAGAAATGAACATAAACATGTCAGATGATGATTCTGAAGTTGCCATGCCAGGGGCAAAAATGAAAAAGTCATCTTGTTCTGTTTGCAGGTTTTTTTCACCTTGACCCAAAGAACAGTATGCGTGCAATATGCTGCTTAGTAGAGGAAGACAGGCAACCAACCTTGGCACATCATCCTTAATAAGACACTTAAAATGGATATGTCCACTTCAGAAGGCCAGGAATAGGTCGCTAGGTGACATCATGGCAAAATGATGTTGCACAGGCTAACAACACTTGTAGTACTGATATAGCTAAATGTTTCACCCCTCAGACCTCAAGTAGGACAGTGACTGCATCACCCTCTTTATCTGCTAGGTCTTTATCAGAATCAGAAAGCTCCCCAATTGACAAACAGAATGAGTTTTTCTCTGTCTCCTCCAGTCTGTTTTACTGTGCCAGTCGCACCTCAGAAACAGTTAGCAGTGCAGCAGGATTTTGAACAGAAAATTAAAAATGACCAAAGCCATCCAGCTGCTCAGTAGTTAAATAAAGCAGTATCTGCAATGATTGTGTTAGACATGCCCCCATTGTCAGTTGCTGACTCTGCTGGGTTTTGGGAGGTGATGAATTTTACTACTCCTTGATATCAGCAGCCATCATGGACATATTTCTCCAGAAAGGCTGTGCCTGTTCTTTATAAGGAATTGCACCAGAAGGTAAACAGTGTCTTGCAGTCATCGGCTGTTGCAGAAGTACATATAACAACAGATATGTGGATGAGTGGTCAAAGAGTAGACTACATGACTGTCACCGCCAACTGGGTGTCATTTTACTCTGCTGCATCCTCTGGCACCACCAGCAACCAACAAAATTCTCAAAAACAGGCTGCCCTCTGTATTACAAGGTTTGACAATGAAATCACACTGGTGTGAACATCTTACAGGAACTAAAGAAACAGTTCTCAGAATGGTTTTCCCCTAATGGCCTTTCCCCAGGATTTGTGCTTGCAGACAATGGAGCTAACATTGTCAAAGCATTAAAGGATGGTGGGATTCTACATTTACTATGTTCTACACATAAACTCAGTCTGGTGGTACATGATTTCCTCAATGATGACAGAAGTGTGCAGAATATGCTGGGTGTAACACGTAAGATATGTGGTCAGTTTGGGAACTTTGCAAAAGCTTGTAAAATTTTGTGAGGACTGCAAAAACAGAATAACTTACCAATTCACCCGCTAAAGCAAGCAGTTGCCACTAGGTGGAATTCCACCTTTTACATGTTACAGATAATCCTAGAATGATGCAAAGCAGTGTACCAGTACACCGTGGACCAGGCAGTGGGGAAAGGGGATGTTACACTCACCACTGGGCAATGGAATCTTATTACATCATATTTATGTCAGTTGCTATAGCCATTTGAGGAAGCCACACATGAAGTGAGTGCTGACAGTGCAACCTAAGTCAAGTCATTCCATTGATATGTCTTCTTATGCAGAGACTGGAAAGATTCTGAGAAACATTTCAATTCAACTCAATTCAATTTTTAGTTTACCAGGAAAATACCATTGAGAAATCTCATTTGCGAGGAAGTCCTGGGAGGACACAATACATAAAGATATAGTAAGGCAGTTATAAACTATGTTAAAATGAGAACAAAAATATCAATTGTGAACAGTGGAATTGCCAACGAATGGAATACAGTGCAAATCATTCATGGAGCCATCTAAGAAGGAATACTAAACACATGTTATAGGAGCAGTCACAAGTGTGCATAAAGTGCAATCAGGATCATCTCTTTTGGAGATCTTGAGAAGATAAGGGGAGCAGGGTACACACCAGAATATTTGGAGTGAAGAGTAAGGAGAGGGGAAGCAAAGGAGAGAGGAGCATAATTAATTGTGCTAGGAGGAGAGAAGGGGAGTGGCAAGGAAGCATGCATGTTGGGCAGGGTGGGCATGGTAGAGAGAGGGTCCAGGAGAGGTCCTGGCAGGGGTTGGACAGATAGAGGCTGTTGCATGGAAGGATGGCCAGCCACAAAGACAGATAAGAGCTATGGCGGTAAAGCAAGAGAAGTGTTCTTTAAGATTGAAATGAGATTAAGAGTAGCAATTGCAGTTATCTTTCAGCACAAGCCTAAGCAGTGACTTGATTTGAAGAGCAAGGTGCAAGCACAGGTGTCACTCTTGCTAAAAAGCTGTCTTTGTCTTTGGAAACAGACTGCAGGATTGCCATGATATTGGAATCTGAACATTATGTGATAGCAACAATGTTGGATCCACATTTCAAAACCAGTCTGACCGGTTTTCTCCAATCTGGTAGCGTAGCCCTCAACCTCTATAAGAAATTGCTCATTCATAAAGTTGCTCTAAAAATGACAACAGAAAGTCCAAGTGCTGTGGCTGCTCATCACAATAGCCATGCTCTCATCAAAGAAGTAGATACCAGTGAAGGCAGAAGAATAAGAAAAGCCTTGCAGTATGAGCCAGAACCCAGGTGCAGTCATGGTGCCTCCATGGACAACATTTAGGCAGGACTGGATGACATAGCCTCAACAAGCAGTATGGTGGATGACTTCTTAAAGCATCCCAGAAAGATGAATATTCAGGATGACCCACTTCAGTATTGGCATGAAAAGGGTGTGGTCTGGCCAGCATTACAGAAAGTGGCCCTTTACTGTTTAATTTGCCCAGCTACAAGTGTCTATTCAGAAAGAATATGTAGCACTGCTGGCAATGTTGCTAGAACTAGGAGGAGAAAACTCATTTTTAAAAATGTTGAAATTCAAATTTTTATTAAACTAAACTATGGTGTATTTGCAGGATATGCAGAGGCACTTCCAAAACACTGCTCAGACAGTAATGATGATGAGCCTATTATCAGTGATCTTGAAGAAGACTAGTAGTACTACTACTACTGGCCCAGTATTGGGGGAACGGAAATGTTACTTACACCGGCCTGACTCTCATGTCATTCGTGTTCTGTCTCACACCATTCACCATTTTGTTTCTTCAACTGAACTGCTGTGCAGCAAAACTACAAAAGCTAGGGGCTACTCCAATGGAACATATGAAAGAACTTAACACACACATTTTTTCTTCAATTTTTTATTTGTCAGTTTAACTTAAATTTATACATGACTATTGATTTCTGATAGACGTCGTTCATGTGACCCTATGTGCCAAGTCTCTATCTTGGATAACATCCACCCCATTCTGACTTCTGACCGATCTGCTGCTCTTGAATCAATAGTTATCTATGAAAGAAAAAAAAATACAAACAGACACTACATACATAGAAACATAGACTTTGATGGCAGATAAGGATCACCTGGTCCACCCAGTCTGCCTATTTCCCTACCTACAGGATAAGCTGCAGATCCTAGTTAACCAACAGCATACTTCAGGCTTCATAAAAATGGGTAATCCTTTTTCACAAATCACAGTGCTACCTAAGTTGGACTTTTCATGGCATTGTACTGCAAAAAAAAAAAATAACACACACATTATAGCATGCATGCACATCCTAATTGTGTAAAAAAAAAGTGGGGCCCATCGCTGTCAACACAAACAACAAAGTCGGCTTTTCCATAAAAAAATAAAACATCAGTATCAGCTCATTCCCATAAAGAAAAGAAACACCTTAACTGGGGAAAGAAAGATATCCTCACCTTTCAGTATCCTAAACATGAATGAAGCAGTGATGTCTTCTCCTATAGTAACACCTGAGAGGATGCCTGTCAGACAGTCAGGTGTTACTAAAGGAGAGGATATCATCACTTCATTCATATACAGGACACTGAAGGGTGAGGGCATCCTTCTTGCTCCAGTGTGGGACAGTTTAATTCTTTACAGATACCTGGATCTTTGCATACATGGGAGTGTTGGGAGGGAGGTTGGGCATAAGAGGTAGTAACGTGATGACTATTGTTAATGTCTTAGTGATAGGGGCAGGTTGAGGAGGTGGGTGGTGGTGTATAACATGGCACAGGTGGGGAGAAGGACTATTATATTCATAAACTCACCGAAAATGCTAAATTCTCAAGGACTGTGTGTCGAAGAGAGAAGGTAGGATTCTAGTGGGTGAGGGTGGTGGTTCATTATTCTAAAGGGTCTGCATGGTGGGAGGTGGACATATTATGCCAAAGTGCATTTGGGTGGGTTCTAAATTTTAAAAGATTTTCAGGAGAAGTGCTATTTAGTGGAGAAAACTGTGGGTGGTGACACTTCATCAACCAATTTGCCAGTGAAGTGCCACCATACAGTCTTTTCTGGGTGAAGGTGGTTACTTCACCAAGCAAAAACTATGCAAAGTGTAGCCTCTGGTGAAGCCAAGTTTGCTAAACTTTGTGAAGTTCTTTGTGAAGCAAATTTACCTGACTTCTCCCATCTCTACTTTCAATCCATGGCAGTGTGTAGTTGTATAGTAAGATTTATAATATGGGTAGAGACAGTAAAGCAACCTGATTGACTGACAGCCCTTGCCAGGTACGTCTTTTATTTTGGTTATACCATACCAAAGGACAAGAGCCACCACCAGTGACCCACTAACAAAGGAAATCCTTGTGCCACCCCAGCAAGTCTTCTTTCATCCTTCCTGATCTACATGCTGAACTCCTGAGTGGCATGAACACATAAGTTGCTGTAGCAGTTCCTCTGTTTAAAAAAAAGCACTTGTTCATCACAGTTTATACAGTAAACAGTGCCGGTCTTACTTCTGGCAGGCAAACATTCTTTCTTTGTGACTGAAGTATCCATGGTCTCTTGCTGTCTCTGCTGACCCACAGACAATGAGACTGTCAGTAGTTTTGTGAAAGCTGCCACCACACATTGTAGCCTGCTGCCGGCAAAACTATTAGGAAATCCCGTCCTTGCTGGCAGCCTAGCAATCACTGTGGTCTCACTCTTTAAGCATAATACTAGCTCTCTACCGATGTTACAGAAAAAAGTAATGTTAAAACAAAATTTACAGGTGAATAAACCAATGAAAGAGAATGGTGGATGGGAGAGAAAATCCTGCACAGATTAAATAAAGAAGGGCTGTCAGACACAACTCAGAATGTCCTCTCGTTGTCCAGTGCACCTACTGATAATTAAGCAGAAGGATTATTTTACTTCAAAAAAAGGAAAACTTGCAACACTTTTTTAAGTGACAATGTTTCTTAATGCATACTCATTTTATGAGCCCAATAACACACTGCAGGGTGTGGTTCATTCTGGATCAACACACTTCTAGGGGCAATAAGACAATCTGTCTCACTATTCCCCAGGCATGCATTTATTCAGAATAAACCACACCCTGTTGTGTGTTACTGCTTACATAGTGAAAACAAACTTAAGTATGTACAATTTATGCAGGTAGAAAATTGTCCTGTCAGGAGAGGAAGTTCCTATGATAGGACAATTTCAAGGTACCTCACCAGAAGAGCAAATAATAAATCTTGTAGTAAATCATTCTCACAGTAAAGTGACTCTAGAGCTGCACAACTTGTAAACTGATCCTTGAGTAGAGATTATGGGAACAATCTGACAACAACACCTTTATGAAAATAACAGGAAGCACCACCCCCAGTAGTTTGAGTCCAAGAGCCTTCCTTTGCCCTGGTAGGAGTTACAGAAAAATTACACAAGGCTGCATGAGCTCATGATAGATTCAAGTTTGATAGAGAAATCCAGTCAAGCCATTAATATAAAAAACAAATGCAATTGCAAAGTTATTCACATTTCACTGGCCCCACCTCTCAATGTAATCCCTACTGCGATTGCAGCCTTCACAAGCCCCTTGGCACTGCACTGGGAGTTTCCACAGCTACATGCAGATGTACTGGGCATCATTCAGTGAACATGAGAAAGATTCTTTCCTAACTTATAGTACACTCAAGAAATACAGTATGTAGTATAGGAAACCTCCCTCAGCTGCTTGCTGCATATTACTTAAAACTATAATTGTTGATTCTAATTTTATAATAACTGGCTTCCCCCTTTTTCCCATAGGGTAATTTGTCATTATAAAGGAGTGTTTATAATGGCAAACAGGTGCATGATTTCCCTTGCTGTGCGCATGCTCACTCAGCAGCGAGACCAGTCGAGACCGCTCACCGCTTCCATCTCGCCCAAAACAGAACCACCAGAAGAACTCAGCGGTAAGTTCTTTTCTTTTCTTTTTTTCCCCATATACCCTGGAAACACACAATGACCTGCACAAAGACAAAACACAGATCTAAAATACAGCAGATTTCGGCTCAGGACTAAAACTAAACCAAACCTTGGATACACTGGAAGCTCTTTATTTTATATAATTGTTGAGGTGAAAAAATGGAAGCCAGCAATTATATAAAATAAAATATGGGGTAGTGTGTTTAAACTTGAAGTTTACACACACCCTTGGGGTTAGATGCTAACATAAACCCCTCGAGCTTCGCTCTCAGGTTTATGAGCATCTAACCCCTCAGGTGTGTGCAAACTTCCCCATTACACAGACCACCCCATATATTATTCTATTGTAAAGCATTGTAAATAATTGGGCTAAAATATTGTTTATGAATGATGACAGGCTCCGTAAATTATGTTGGCTGGAAGCCATGTCCAAAGAAAATGTCACTTGGTTTAATAACTTGAAAAAAGCACCTCCAAAAATACGGCCTCTTGGATATGTATTCAAATCGGGTATTAAATAACTACAGGGGATTCACAGAGGAAGTCACACAAAAGATGGCTAGATGTGGCCATCCAACAGGATTTTGCTAAACTCTCCTAGTTCCCTGACATGGATATGTGTGTGTATATATATATATATATATATATATATGAATTTCAATACTACTTGGGCACAGGAGCCATATTTCAATTTATGGGAGAATAACTGGCACAGGGAAGTTTGTGCTGTTTTAGGTTAAGGTTGCTGAAGGAGAGATATTGAGTGGTATTTTCAAAAGTCATAAAATGGATTCATCTCCTAGTTATGTAGATGGGGTTTTCAAAAGGTCTAAAAATGATACAAAACCTAGACTGTGGGTTTCAAAAATCATAAAATGGATGCAACTCCTAGTTTAGTTAAAATCAGAGACTGCCCTAACATGTCTAGACCATGTTCTATATAACTGGAGCTTTAGTATATTCAAAAGTTTGACTTCATTGTAGAGATGGGCTACCCTTCGGGTAGATGGATCAGGTAGGTCGAGTAGCGGTGATTTTTTGCAGGGTAGGGTAGTTCAGGTAATTTACTACCCTACCCAGCATAACAGTGTACTTCATGGGTCAAGTTCCTTTGACACGGGTAATGGGTTGAGTAATGAGTAATTTTTTTAAAGCAGACATTACAGGCAGTCTGTGGGGTCCTAGCATTCTTCTGAGGTTGTAAACAGGCATGAAACAGGAGCCTGTGTGCTCCTCACAGCCGAAAGGAGCACATGACACTGGGCTGACAATCTGATTGGTCAGTGCTGGTGTCTGTGCTCCATGTCTGCTGTGAGCGCGCAGATAGCAGCAGAGTGTGGAAGGAGAGGGAGGAATTGGCACTCACTTTGCATTATTTGTGGCAAAATAAAAAAAAGTTGACATAAAACAAAAAGTCCAAGAAGGAGCAAGGGGTTTGGGACTGAAGGAGGAAGCTGAGAATCATCCAGTGCAGTGCTTGGGAGAGAAGGAGAAGGGGGATAATAAAAGGTACTCATCGCTGGCAACAGCTACTTTCTCTGCAGTATAGTGAAAGACATTTGTGCTGTATTACACACTATCTGATATGTGCCCCAAGCCCTGTCTGTGACATAGCTACTCTGTGTCTCTCGGCAGTATGGTGAAAGCCATTTAGGCCGTATTACACTGTCTGTTAGGTCCTCCTAGCCTTATCTGTGTGACATTAGCTACAGTGTGTGTGTCTCTCTGCAGCATAGTGAAAGCCATTTAGCCTGCATAACACACTGTGTGTTGTTAGGTGCCCTGAACCCAGTCTGTGACATAGCTACTGTGTGTCTTCCTGAAGCATAGTGAAATCCATTTAGGCAGTATTACACACTGTCTGTTAGGTGCCCTGAGCCCTGTCTGTGATATAGCTACTCTGTGTCTCTCTGCAGTATAGTGAAAGTCATTTAGGCTGTATTACACACTCTCTGTTAGGTGCCCCAAGCCCTATGACATGGCTGCCCTGTGTCTCTGCAGTATAGTGAAAGTCATTTAGGCTTTATAACACACTGTTAGGTGCCCCAAGCCCTGTCTGTGACATAGCTGCTCTGTGTCTCTCAGCAGTATAGTAAAAGCCATTTAGGCTGTATTACACTGTCTGTTAAGTGTCCCAAGCCCTGTCTGTTTGACATTAGCTACACTGTGTGTCTCTCTACAGCATAGCAAAAGCCATTTAGCTTATATTACACACTGATTGTTGGGTGCACCATGCTCTGCTTGTGACATAGCTACTCTGTGTCTTTATGTAGTATAATGAAACCCATTTATGCTCTATTAAACTGTTTGTTAGCCTGTTACATAGAAACATAGAAGCTGACAGCAGATAAGGAGGGCACTGCCCATCCAGTCTGCCCATTTTTTCTGCCTTATGAATGTGCCATAGGTCTTTATTCTGTCAATGTCCTATCTATTCATACTCATCTGTATTGCTCCCTTATGCCTATGCCAGGTTAGGTGCCCTGAGCCCCATCATATCTACACTGTGTGTGATGTCTCTCTACAGCATAACAAAAGTTATTTAGGCTGTATTACACTGTCTGTTAGGTACCCTGAGCCCTGTATGTGTGACATTAGCTTCAGTGACATTAGCTACACTGTGTGTGTCTCTCAACGGAGCATAGTGAAAGCTGTTTAGCATTTATTACACACTGTCTGTTAGCTGCCCTGAGTCCTGTCTGTGACATAGCTGCTCTGTATCTCTCTGCAATATAGCAAAAGTTATTTAGGCTGTATTAAACAGTGTTTGTTAGGTGCCCAGAGCCCTGTCATAGCTACTCTGTGTGTGATGTGTCCCTGCAGCATAGGTAAAGCCATGGCTGTGTCTACTATATCTCATATTTCCCAATCTAAGTCTAATAAAAGAAAACACAGTATTGCTGCACATGCAGCTGAAAATGATGTGGACAATATAAATCCTAGCACTAAGGAAGAACATAGCGACAATAATAACAACATCATCAGGACTGGCACAAAATGTCCTCCTAAACCAAAAAAAGCATATTAGCAATGGATGATATTAGAGTTTCAAAAAGAACTGACTGGAGTTACTCATAGAGGCACTGAACATTTTGGCACATGTGCCAGGATATTTCCAGCTGCTGAAGCAGCATGCAAGGATACGGAGGCATCCTCCTCAAATATATGCTCAGATGCTGATGCGTAAATGCTGATAAAGATGATGGTGATAGTAGGGACTGTGAATGGGATAGCACAGGCTGTGTCCCACCTGATGCTGGTACTTCCATTTTTTTCTGAATCTTGTGGCAATGAAGTCTGTAGTTTTGATGAGGGAGTAGGGGAGGATGCCACTGTAAGGCATGAGAGGCAAGTGCAGAAAAAAAAATCACATGCTAAATGTAAAAATAAGAAGATGAGCACAGCCAGCCCACCAGTGCAGCAGCATGGTGTCCATCTGCTACATCGACATTCTGGATTCAGAAACAGACCTGGGAAGTCAGAGGGTTGGCCAGGGGAGAAGGATTGAGCATCCTAGGGATGGCTCTCCTTCTCCAAGGGAAAGGGGTAGTGTTTACAGTGCAAGTCAGACCCCTAGTGGAGTTTGGGGTCTCACAGCAACTGACACCTACATGCCTTAGGAGGCGTGCAGGCATTGGTGTCATTGCACATCACACCCCCTCCTTCAGGGGAAAATCAACAGCCACCGATATGATGCCCTGCCATTTCCCTGGGCCTGATCATCCTCCCTGGCACTCCCAACAGATGACCCATTCTGTCATCTGCTGTATCTAGCTGGCTCCATGCCCTGCTCTGGGGGGCAAGTCAGGGAGGCAATGCCAGCTGAGACCCCTGCCAGCATCCTTCTACCATCATTGTGGGGTAATGTTGGTGAGGTGGCCCCACCCTGGGGCCAATCCAGGAGGTATCAGTTGTGGGCTAAGTCCTGAGGGGATGAGGATGGGGTTCAGGGTTTGGCATGGGCTGAGGAATAAGATGGTGCAAAAAAGCATACTAAATAACAAAAAATGAAGAAGATGAGCATAAATGAGAACAACTCACGTCAGCAAAGAAATGGCAGTGTATAGTTTTCTCCAGGTCCTTGACTGTACAAGAAATGCTGCAGGAAGTTTGTTCCCCTGACGAGTCTGTGATCAGGCTGGTCTGGGGACAGTTACAGGAGCTTTCTTTGTTTCACTTAGGTTTTTTTTTCTGCACCAACTCTCTAACTCCCTGTAGTGTAGATTTACTATTACAAGCTCCACGCCATCATGGATCACCACACCAGTGAAATTTGAGGTCAACAGAATTTTAGGGGAAAGTGAGATTCAAACCCAGACTTTCAGGATCACAGGCAAGTGCACAAACCACTACACTATGCTAGCTGCTGCCTAGCAAGCCTGTGGTTAGACACATATGTGACAGTAACTGATCCCAGACCAGTTAGGCACAGAATCTGGTCTAAGACTAGGCAGCAGTGAAACTGGTCCCAGACCAGTTGTCAGTGGAACAATCTTCCTACACCACAAGAAATAGTGCCAGGTACTACAGTACAAAGCACAAAAGGTAAATCTTTAGTGTAGAATGTATTTTATATTGACCCTGCAGACAACTTTCAAGCTGTATGCCATCTGGGCAAAAAGATCATCAGTCATGGTGGCAAAGCAAGACATTTAAGAACTTCTCTAATGAAATGACATGCAAAGGCAAAACACCCAGTTGAGTGGGGCTTGGCAAGGGCAGTGGTATGGGCAGTAGTGGAGGTGGGGGTGGCAGTGACCATAGTGACAATGACCTGGAAGTAGGAACTGACATTGAATCACTTGATGTGTCCTTGCAGTCTTCCTAGACAAACAGATTGTTTTCTTCTGACTACATCAAGAACTGCAAAATCCCAAAGTAGTACATCACGTGATAAAGGTGTGAAAAATACAATCCACCAAAAATTTGAAATATCTTTTCATTCTTGTCAACTAACATTAAAAGAAAGTGTTGCAAGGACATCAAAATTTACCTGCTAGGATCCAACTTGCCAGCTGTTAAATAGAGCCATTGCAGAACTATTGGCTGATTTTATTTATTTATTTAAAAGTTTTACCAGGAAAGGCATACTGAGCAGACTACCACTTGATTCCAGATGCATCCTGGGGGTTGTTGGGGACAGGATGATACATATCAAATACAGAAATACAAAATACAGAATATCGAAATTTCACAGATTATATGCAAAAGATATATACAAGAATATAAACAGTATGTACACAGCAAGCAACAGAAAAATCTGAGTATATAAGGCAGCAGTTGGTAGAAAGTGCAATGACAACTAACTGGGTCAGGGCTAAACATTTCTAGTAAACCACAGTTGGAGCAAGCTGGAGAGATTGCCCATTCCTAGTGTGAGTCTAGGCAGCATAAGCAGTTAGTGGAGACTTGCCCTTTAAGGAGGGAAATTAGTTGCCGAGAGGAGGGGGTCTGCTGAATGTCCACAGGCAGGAAGTTCCATAGTTTTGGTAGTCATGCTGTAAAAGCCAACTGGTCAGCAGAGGTTGACATGTACGGGACTTGAAGGAGCCGGGAGTCAAAATTCCTGAGTGAGTATGTAGGTGGTGTTTGAACAGCTAGGGTGGAGGCGAGGTAGGAGGGCAATAACTGGGCCCAGAATTTGGCTGTGAGTCTATTACAGTGGGACTGACACCTGTTGAAAAGCAAGGGGAGGTTAAGGGACCGGTAGAGTCGCAGTGGTGGGTGGAGGGTGAACAGTCCAGCACAAAATGACAGAAGGAGTTGAAAAGAGGATCTAGTCTAGGCAGGGTGGACTTAGGGGTGGCACTGTAGACTACTTTCCCATAGTCAAAAATAGGGAGGATCATTTTCCACAATATTTCTTTGTGGGCTGACAGGGGAATGCAGCTATGGTTCTAGCATAATGCACCCAGCCTGGGGTGCAGTTTTTTGTGGGTTACTTTGATATGTGTAGAAAAGTCGAGGTGCTGGTCCAGCCAGACCCCTAGATATCTGAAGGAGGTACAAACTTCTAATGGAGTCCCATCAAGGTTTTTGTAAGTGAGGGAGGCAGGGAGTTGGGAGAGTCTGTGCCTCATGCCGAAGGTTAAGGAGACCATTTTCTTGGCATTGAGAATAAGTTGATTTGCACGAAACCAGAGCTGAACATCATTGAAATCTTGCTGGAGTCTGGGCACTACTTCCAGGGGGAAGGGCCTGAGGTATACAGTACTGTATCATCTGTATACATGTGAATGAACATGTGTGGGCAGGCTGATGGCAGGTCATTAAGGAAAATGGAGAACAAGATTGGGACTAGGACAGAGCCTTGGAGAACATCAATGGTGACAGGGAGGGAGTTGGAGGTGGAGGCACCAATTCTGACTGATTGGGACCTGTCTGCCAGGTATGATTTGAACCAGCTGATGGCTGCACTGGAGAGTCCTGCGCTGGAGAGCTTCAACAGAAGAAATGCATGTGACACAATGTCAAAAGCCTTAACTAGGTCAATAAAATGGCAGATGTGATGTGACCTTTGTCCATGCCTGTCAGGATGGACTCTGTGAGTCTGAGGAGGGAAGTGACAGTGGAGTGGGATTTCCTAAAGCCTGACTGGTTAGGAGTAAAGAAGGAGGAGGAGGAGTTGAGGAAGGAGGTACATTGCAAGAGGACTAGATGTTCCTGGATTTTGGCTAGAATAGGTAGGAGGGAGATGGGATGGAAGTTACCCGGGGAGGATGGGTCACCGCCTTTAGGCAGAAGGATGACTGTGGTATGCTTCCAATCTAGGGGTATAGATACTGTAGTGAAGGAGCAGTTTAAGAGGGATGCTAATGAAGTGGCAATTGCTGGGGCAGAAAGGTAGAGCATTTTGGCATCCAAACCTGAGGGGCATTTAATCTTAGAGGGATTGAGGTCAAGTAGGGCTTCGAGTACTTCGGATGGAGTAACCAGGGAGAAGGAGAAAGCCAGGTAGGGGGTTTGGGTGGGTAGGGATGCAGATGTAGGGTGGTGTGTAGCAGGCGATGGGTTAGAGTAATGAGGACACATCGTTAGTGAACACTGTGTTGAAAACAGTGGCCACTTCATGTGATTCTGATATGGTGGAGCTGCCTACAACTAGGGCAGGGCGGGGGCTGGGTGGGAGGGAGAAGAGTGATTTGATTGACCTCCAAAACTTAGCTGGATGATTTAGATTGTTTTGGAAGGATGATGTGAAGTACTAGGCTTTGGCCTGTCAGAAAAGCCTGGTGCAGACATTTCTAAGCGTTCTATAGTGTAGGTGGTCAGCTTGCATCCCCGATGCTTTATAGGCTTTCCACGCCTGGTCCCTGGCTCGGAAGTGGTCCATGAGGTCTGCAGAGATCCAGGGCACATGAGCTCCCCTTACTCAAACCTTTTTGAGTGGGGCACAGTGGTCCCAGATGGCAAGAAATTTGGACTTGAAGAAGTCAAGGGCGGAGTCAATGGAGGTGGCCCTGGAGATGTAAGTCCAGTCCAAGTTTGCTAAGTCATTTAGGAGACCTTCAAGGTTAAGGGATTTATATGATCTGGTGAGGAGAGTTCTTGGTGGAGGTGACTTGGCTTTAAATTTTTTTCTTACTATGTATATCATGTGGTGATCACTCAGGGAGTCTGGTAGGAGGCCAGAGGTTATTATCCTGTGTGGTTGAGAAGTGAGGGCCCAATCCAGTAGGGAGTGGTTCAGAGTTTTGTGGTTTGGACGTGTGGGGTCAGTGATCTGTTGAGACAGGTTTAAAGTTGCCACATGGTTTCAGAGCTTGGTGCTAGTACTAGAGAGCCAGTTCATGTTAAAGTCACCAAGGATATGGAGCTCCCCTCCTAAAGTAATGATTTTTAGGGTGTCCAGGTGTGCTGTGACCAAGTTTAATTGGGAGTCTGGGAAACAATAGGAGCCTGCTATAAATATGGGGATTGAGTGGGGTAAGGAGATTTTTATTAGCAAGGCATCAATGGTTTGCTGGAGTGCAGATAGTGAGACCAGAGAGAACTTTACCAGGGATGATAAGCAAGTGGCTATGCTGTCACCTCTCTTGGTGCCTGGGCGGTCATGATGAGTGATGGAGTAACCAGGAATAGCTACTTCTGCATCCAGATTGTGTGGTTTCAGCCAGGTCTCAGTGATAATCAGGATGTCAGGACATAGAGATAATACTATTGGTTGTAGCAAGGGCAGTTTTTGTAGGAGGCTGCATATATTTAGGTGGGCTATTTTTAGGCCTCTGGGTAGTTGGCCAGTGGTGGAGGGGTTGTGGCTAGTGTGGGTGGCTGGTCCAGGGTTTAGCTTGATGTCTCCTGTGAGGAAGTGTAGTAAGATTAGCACCAGTTTTGAATTTGTTAGAAAATATTTTGGCCTGCGGTGGACAGTGGGAGTTTGGGGGGGCTGTGAGAAATAAGTCGACACAGGGAGTTTCATCACTGTCAGCCCAGCATGAAAAGATAGGGGAAAATGGACGGACCAGGAATCCAGTAACAGTGAGGTTCGAGGGGCTACTGTCCAACTATGGAGGAGGAGCATGGACTTGGGTGTGTGTTTTGTGAAGTGATTTCTGGAGGACTAGGTTGAGATTTAGGGAGGAGCGAGGGTGGAAGGGATGCTAATGTGGCAAGAAAGGCTATCCCTAAAATAGATTTATAGGCTATGTGCAGCATAGTGTTGCTAGACGGGGGATTTAGTGCAGCAATTAGCTGTAGTGGCCACTAGTAGTGAGAACTGATAAGCTGCAAAGGGGAAAGTAGAGTGATTGGTTAAAAATGTCACCTGACTCAGCCTATATAGTAAGTTGCTCACCAAGGGTGGTGGTGGGGGCGGTGGGGCAGCTGACATAAAGCATCAGTGGGGAGTACACAGTCCTCAGAGACACAATGGATTAACTGCCGCGCTTGAGTGCCTCTTCTCATACATTCCGGTTTTTTTCGGCTCGGGGGATGGCAGCTCCGTGTGCCCCTCTTTTGTGCTTTTGTTGGCCAAAAAGGTTTCCTCAAGTTCATGAACTGGATTGAACCACGATATAACATTCACTGTCAAACATATTTCTCAAAAAAGGCTGTTCCACAGTTGTTTGACTTGGTATGAACTGCAGTCACAAAGCAGCTGAAACTCTCTGAGGTGAAGCAGGTTCACATAATCACAGATATATGGACCAGCAATCAAACAATTAACTACATGACTGTTACAGCTCATTGGGCAAGTTTTCAGTCAGAAAGCAATAATCTCCACTCTATCATAAGTAGTAGGAAGCAGGCTATATTATGTGTCACAACTTTTAAGGAATACCACACTGCTGTGAATATTTTGCAGGAGCTGCGAAATCAATTCCAGAAATGGTGTACTTTGTATTCCTTATCTCCAGGGTTTGTAGTGTCAGATAATGGTGCCAACATAGTCAAAGGTGTTAGAGATAGCAACTACTAACACATACCTTGTTTTGCACATTGTTTAAATCTTCTTTTCCATAGTTTCTTAAATGGAAACAGAAATTATATAAACCTGTTAGATGTTGCTAGGAAAATACGTGTGCATTTCAGCCACTTCAGGAAAGTACAAAAAATCCAGAAGGAGCTGCATTGGTCAAATAACTTACTATTGCATACATTAACACAGAAAGCTTCAACAGAAATTCAGCATTTTACATGTTGGAAAGGCTTCTTGAAAAGAAAAAAAGCTGTACATGACTACACCATGCAGAATCAAATAGGTAAAGTAGACATCATGCTCAGTTCCAGCAGCCAGACTCTACTTGAATATTTGGTCACCTTATTGGAGCCAATTGAGGCTGCCACACAGGATGTCAGTGCAGTGCAACCCTGAGTCAAATTCTTTCTCAAATCAGATTTCTTCACGTTTCCCTTGATGATATAAAGAAAGACTTTAAGTCAAAAGAAGACACCACTGCTGTTATGCTGGAAAACAACTTGAGTATCAGACTGTTGACTGATTAGAGAATAAATGCCATGTCTAAGTATGACACTTATGTGTTGGCTACATTGCTAGAGCCCCACTTTAAGTGAAACATTGAAGCCATCCTTCTTACAGGGGAAGACATTCAGTATTTCACAGATCTTCTGCTAACCAAATGTGACATTGCCCTACCAACACCATTAACTGATGTGCATCAGTCAAACCCTGACAAACCATCAGAGTACACCTCTTGCACAGACAATTGCACATCTATCAATTGTTCACAATCACCTGTGTCATCAGCAAGGGAAGGGACATCTACAGCTGCTTCTCTAGTATCCTGTGTTCAGGTTCAGAAAGGCAAATCACTTCTGAGTCACCTTCAACAATATAGACTAGTATCCTGGAAAGAAAGTGCAGCTGGTTCATCTGCCAGACTGGTACAGTAACCATCTCATGCAGCACAATGATCCTGGAGTATTTTGAAGACTATACTGCCACTGGTTTCGAGAAAGATCCATTACTCTATTGGAAACAGAAGAGAACAATATGATCAGGTTCATACCGGGTCAATACCATGCATGTAAGACAGTGTGTTATTAAACACGCTGTATAGTGAGTGCCTGGGTTTACAGCGACTGGGGTAGAACAGCGGTAGGGGAATACCACTACCCCTGTCATTGCATACAGATCAGGAGGCTGGACAAGTTGCAGTGTTATGGGTGCCTGGTCAAGCCGCATCCATGGAGGAGTGGCTAGGGGTACCAACACACAGTGCAGTCAGGAGAACTGGGACCATGGTTCAGACCCTCCCCCAGGTCTCCCTTGCTACATCTTTTTGCCACATTTAAAAAAAAACCCTCCTGAGTTTCTCCCCATCCCCGAGGTCACCCTCCCCAGATTTAGTTATTTAAGTTCTGGGGCAAAGCCCCCCCTCAAAAACAGATGAAGACCTATTGTGATCAAAGGCCTGGTGCGTGGAACAGGTCAGTGTTTTGCCCGACTCTGCTTTTGTCTGGTGCTGTTTCACTGCGGCATTTTTAGCCATGCTGTTTTCTCGTGCATGATAATGATCCCGTGCTGGCCAGGTTTAGCATATCTTGCTACAATGTACCTCAGTTGTCCACCTTCAAGTGTATATTCAGAACCGCATATATAGTGCAGCTGGAGGAATAGTCACTGACCACAGAAGACTGCTAAGTCCTGAAAATGTGGAACAGCTTACATTTCTCAGAATTAATGCTGATAATTTCCCAGTTGTCCCAAACACTGAATTATGCAAGTCTGACCCTGAAAATTAACAGCCACCTGCAAACAGTGTTACTGAATATGATGACTAGGTTGTGTAAGAAACAAACAGAAACATCACCATTGCAACTTTGCCAGCCACGTGCCACACTACTCTTAGTTTTCTTTTGCCAGTCACTAGTTTTATATTATGTAAGTCTGATTGATGCCCACCATGGCTATAATTTCTGGAAACAGCAGCAGCCTCACTCAGAGCAGCTGCACCGATCGTACCTAGCTCAACAATGCCCACAATGGGTATAATTTCTGGAAACAACAACAGGCTTGCTAAGAGCTGCTGCTCCTCTTGTATCTGCCTTAGCAATGCCTGCCATGGGCATAATTTTTGGAAAGAACATCAGGCTGGCCAAGAGCAACTGAGCCTCTCATACCTGCCTCAGCAATTCCCAACATGGGTATATTTTTTGGAAACAAAAGACTCAATCAGAGGAGCAGCACCTCTCGTACCTACCTTAGAAATGCCCACCATGGGTATAATTATTGGAAATAGGAGCAAGCTCAGTTTGAGCAGCTGTGCCTCTCATACCTAGCTCAGAAATGCCCACCATGGGTATAAATTTTGGACACAGCAGCAGGCTAACTAAGAGCAGTGTCACCTCTCATACCTGTCTGAGCTATGTCGGGCATGGGTATAACTTTTGGAAATGGCAGGAGGCTCACTAAGAGCAGCTGAGCCTCTCATACCTGCCTCAGCAATGCCCCCCATGGGTAAAACATCTCAGTGCACTTAGCAAACAGTGTAATAGTCCAAAAAAAGTAGTTTTTTACATGATTTGTGTTATGGTCAGGGTTGGGTAATTGGGTAGTAGAATGTGTCAGGTAGTAACTACCCAACCCGACCCGACTACTCAGTTTTCATCCAGGTATTTTTAGGATATTTTTGAGGCACCTGCAGGTAGTCTTGGGGGTTGGGTATTTTAGTACCCGTCCATCCGTATTTCCTTGCAACATTTCTTTCTGTTTTATGGTACTTTACTTCCCGGTTTGGACAAAATAATGCTAGACATACAGCAGATGTAAATAATAAATCAAATTATATTCAGTTTGCAAATTTAGTCCTGGAACATTTTTATCTGGATTTTGCAAACTGGATATAACTACTGTTAAGTTAGAGTTTTTTTTCCTATTAGAGAAAAATGATAATTTTCATACTTCAAAGTTTGGAACACATAATCTTATTAAAACAAAAATGTAATTGCAAGCTGAACAATTGGATGATTTCAAATCTTAATGGCTCTGGAACTGACCATTCAAATGCTTGTGAACTGATCTAAACTTTAGCCTCTGTATTTTTTTTTTTTGCATTGGTGTACTTTTTCTTGTGTTTGCCTTTTGGTCCCTTTAAATGCTATGTTATATATGGTTTCATGATTTTTTCCCTTTAAATCAATAAAACTAAACTAAACTGCAAAAAATATCACCTCAAATTAAGACTTGGTGCAAATGGGTGCTTCCCTTAAACTTCTGATGACAATTAGATGTTTGTGGTGAAGTATTAGCCACTGCGATGCAATTTAAATCCCAAATTGTTGTGAGAAAGAAATAATGTGACCTACTGGGAATTGAACCGATGCCCATGGAATACAATCCCCATGTTGTAACCCCTGAGCCACAGACTCATATTGTTGGACCTGGAGTTTCCAGAAACACTTCTTTTCTCTGGTATTGCATATTCTTCAACTAGGAATAACCAAGATGACACTCAGAGGTTATTGGTGCAGTATTAGCTATTGCTAAGCAATTTAGATCACAAATTGCAGTGAGAAAGAAATAACATGACCTACAGGGAACTGAACCCAGGCCCCAAGAATACCATTCTGGTGCTGTAACCACTGAGCTACAGGCTTACATAGCTGGACCTGAGGTTCTCAGAAACACATCCTTTCTCTGGTATTGCATGTTCTGAAACTAAGAATAATCAAGATGGCAATTATATGTTTTTGGTGCTTTATTAGCCACTGTTAAGAAATTTAAATCATAAATTGTAGTGAGGAAGAAATTATGTGACCTACTGGAAATTAAACCCAGACCCCCCAGAATACCATCCTGGTGTTTTAACCAATGAGCTACAGGCTTACATGGTTAAACCTGAAGTTTCTAGACACACTTTCTTTTTCTGGTATTGCACATCTGGCAACTGCTGCAGTTATAATCAAGAAGTTGCAGGATATGCAATATCAGAGAAATGAAGTGTGTTTATGAACCTCAGGTCCAACCATGCGAGTCAGTAGCTGAGGAGTTAGATCACTGGCATGGTAATCCAGGGGCATGGGTTCAATTCCCAGTAGGTCAGGTTATTTCTTTCTCAATACAGTTTAAAATTCTGGTGTAATTTCAGATGTGATTTTGGATACAGATTCAAGCACAAGAGGAATACTGGTTTCATCTGGGTCCACCACATCTGGAAATCCAGAACTAAAATGTTCTATAACATTAACTTGATAGAGTGTAAAATACTGGGCAGGTTCAGTTCAGCTGAAACTGGTTTATGACTAGAGCAATTCAGCTATTATTCTCACTTCTGACCATCTGTAGTAATGTTTGGTGCATACTTTAATGAAATAAACCTTACACACAAAGCAAAACATATGGTAATGTGTACCGCAGTACTGCAGCATACATAGAGTAGTAGATGGTATAAAATACCAATAACTGCAAAATATTACAAGCATGCACAGAGGTACATGATCCAAAGTCAGCTTAGCCAGTATGTCAAGGTTCTTAATCGGTATAGCTTAGAGCAGCATAATTTCCAAATGGCATAAATGCCACAAGTCTGGGGAACAAAATTAGTGAGCTCCTGGCTATGGTGGTTGATATGGGATTAGATCTCTTAGCCATCACAGAAACATCTGCTCCCAGTAATAAGAACTGGTACTTAGCAATACCAAGATACAACAAGTATAGACAAGAAAGGGGTACTTGAAAAGCGGGTGGGGGAGCTTGTAATAGGGTTTGTTTCTAGTGTAATTTTGTTGTCCTTGATTAGAATAAAATTGGGTGGGTGTTGAAAAAGTTAGTGACATGATTTCCCCCCCCCCCATGGCTAATGATGTTTAAATGAATGTAATGAACAGTACTAAAACAGGAAATAAAATAAGTGATAATAGAGAAGGAGGGTTAGGTCCTGGAAAGGTCCAAGGAACACATGGGCAGGCTAGATGGACCCTAGGTCTCCTTCTTTTCTATATTTCTATGAATCTAATCTGCCTATCTACCCATCTTTATATCCTATCTACCCATCTTTCTATCCTTTGTCCCTTTGTTGAATCCTTCTATCTAGGTTCTGAGGTGAGCATTCAGGAGCAACCTCCCTTTCTTTGGCCTTTTCTTCTGCCATCCTTTTTCTTTGTTGTTTGGCATTCCAGCCTCTAACTTTTGTTTCTCCAGATAAACTAATGTTGATTTGGGCTTAAGCTGGTCTGGTATGAGAAGGGCAGAGGGAAGGGAGGATTGTTAAACCAGGAGTGGCACACTAAGCTGAAGCTTGTTTCCAGGTGTGAACTGGGAGCACAAGGAAGTTAAGTAACTTGCTTAGGATCACACAGTATTCAAGTGGGGTATGTGGGATTCAAACCCAGATCTCTAGGTTTGCAGCTCAGAGCCTTAAACGAAAGCACTATACTGCCTCCATAGATGTATTAAACTCTTTTTGTAGTACCTCTGCCTTTCCTTAAGTAAAACATGTGCCTTGCTGCATGTAGCCCTGTTGCAGATTGACTTTTAATGTCTGTAAACCTTTTTTGCCACACTAAAAACGTCAGAAAACAAATACTGTGTGGAATGCTTTAGGTGTGCACTGTCTGTAATAAAACATTACAATTAACACTGGTATAGATCTATTTACGGTTGAAGCACATGAACACTCTCACTGAAAAATAAAAGCCTAGTAAAATACAGTCCTAAAAACCTGCTAAACAGATAAAACCTGTTACGATACAGGTTTATCCCATGCCTGGTAATCCACTTCAGATAGATGGTGCAGCAGAGTTATACTGGTTGCAGTCTGTTACATGTTGACAGTTTCATTGTATTTTACAGTAGATACACGCTGCTGACATAGAAGGGCTTGGCCTGCTGCTGGATTCTCTTCCCCTTTGCTGCTGCAGTTCTATAGAGATCTGGCCAGCCCTTACTTGCTCATCTTATTCTAAACCAGGCAGAGCGTGTGGAGTTATGCAAATGGAGAGGTGGATCCCATAGTGGAATTCCACCCACTATTCAGTGTTTTTCTATTGTAAGCCTGTTTTTCTGCACAATATATTCATTAACAATACGCATCATAGATACATTAATAGTGATGTTCATGACTGCGGAATGCATTCTCATTCATTACATCATGCCAATGTTATTAATGTTAATTCTTGTGAGGACTTCTCACCTGATCACTGAGACACAGTTTAAAAAGCCTACCTAGCAGAAGGAGCATCAGTCTGAGATAGGCGTTGTAGGAGGAAAGATGTGTCCTGTGAGCTAGACTCGGGGAAGGAGAATGCTGTGAACTTATTGGTGTGTGAGAAACTGAGCCACTGTTTGCTTGTCTGAAATAGCACAGTTTCATACTCAGAGCCCTTGGAGTCATTTAGAAATCAAATTATTTGGACTGAATTGGATGAATTCTGAGTCTGGTAATCTTGTGAAATGCCTTAGCTCATTTTGTACACAAAATGTAAAATTGGCTGTGTCTTACGTGACTTTTAATAAAATGACACTAATCCAGTGTCTTGTGTCTTGTCTCACCTAGTTCCTCTGTTTACCCACCAACCTCCCACAAGTTGGAGTCAGAATGGGATACCAGTGGAATTCTCTGGAAGAGTCAGACCCACAGGACATTCCATGTGGGGTGCTGAGATAGCACTACAGTGGTTAACTTACGTAAAGGTGAATGCTAGGTATGCAAGCAACTGGTGAAAATGTCATCAGGCTGAGAGGTGTATTGACAAAAGCCATGGCAGATGAATTAGGACAGGAATTCCTAAAAAGACCTGCACCAGTACTAAGACCAAAGACAAAGGTTGAAGGTTGAAATCATTGGTCAGCTGCAAAGGCACAGAAGACAGGAAAGCATCTGACTGATTAATCTCTTAAAGACTGACAGATCATTTAAGATAAATGGCAGTTAAGCAGGTGGAGACTCACAGAACATGGACAGAAGATTTCAAAGTGCTGAAGGGTGGAGGGCCTGAATTGCCCCAGCCTAATGAAAGTGTTACATCCTAGATGTTGCTCAGAGACATTAAGCTTACTAAACTAGGACCTACTGATGAGTCAGAGGCATATCTCACGACCTTTGAGAGGGTGGCTTGAGCATGCCAATGGCCTCATGACTAATGGGCTATATGCTTAGTGCTTTACCTAATTAGTCCTGCACAGATGATCTAAATCAATGTGGATGGAATGCATGCAAAGAACTACGAGAGAGTAAAACATGGAACACTGAAGCACTGCAACATGAGTGAGGAAACCTATCAACAGAGGTTTCAGGCAGTGAAATCTTCCCTGAATGACAGCTCCAGAGATGTCTTTACCCAACGGAAGGATTTATGCTTCAAGTGGATTGGTGGGCAAGTCAGTGCAACAGGGCATGGAATATTTGTCCTGGAGCAATTTGTACAGATCATGCAATAAGATTTGCAGCTTTGGGTTTGAAAATGCCATCCACACATGGGAGAGAAAGCCGTCATCCTCATTAAGGACTTCCAGACAGCACATCAATCAACAGCAAAGCACACCCAACCCAGCATGGTAAGGTACATTTTGAAACCTCCCTTGCCCACTAAATACAGAAAACAAACTTTATGTTTAGTTGAGGTAAGACCTCTTTGTCTGAAATAATCTGCCATTATTGTAGAGGGATGGGGCACATAGCAAGGTGGTGTCCCAAGAAAAGAACATAGATGCCCAAGCTTGTATTGGCAAATCGGAGGAAATACCTAATTGATTGTACTGTAGATGGTAAAGTTGTACCTGGGTTATTCAACTCTGGAGGTGGTAGACAATGGTTCAGGCATATGTATTGCTAGACATAGAAAGAATGGGACCAGACACAGGTGTTACTGTATTCATAGGGACACTCGGTACCACAGCACAGCTGAGGTACTAATAAGTGTCCAAGGGGTTTCCATGCAACTCAAGGTGGTTGTTGCCAAGAACTTGCATGTCCCTGTGATCACGGGATATGATGGCCCCAATTTCCGGCAACTGTTCAGTGGTAATGTCAAACAGGTTACTGCAGCTGTAATAGCCAGGTCACAGGCTAAGCAAGCAAAATAACAGGACATGGGGGAGATATTCCCCTTTAGTGAGCGTAAACTCATTGACACTCTCAACAAAGTCAGGAAGACTAAGCAGGAAAAGAGAAGGCTGAAATGTACCTGGGTATAAAGTGTGGAAATAACTTGTTGTGTAGATAATGTATTAACCATGTAACCAATGAGATGGCTGATCAATTAATGATGCACCTGAAATACAGGACTGAATTGTTACATTTGGCACACAATGTCCCATCAGCAGAACATCAGGGGGAGTGAGCCCTCAGTAGGTTACTTCAAAGGTTACTCTGGCCTGGGAATCACCAGCAAGTAGAGGAGTACTGCAAGGCCTGTTCTGAATGCCAAAAATTGCTCCTGTGACATTGAAAGGTAAGGTGCCTATGATACCCCTACTGGGTCATAATGTCACATGCTTAATAATGTATGACATTATTGCTAACCCGGTACAGCTCAGTATGCTACCGCTACTAGTGCAATACCACGTATACTACTGTACGCTGTATTGCGCCAGTAGTGGTTTCCCAGGCAGAGGATAAGACCTCTGCTGGGAGTGGGTTCTAACACGTAGCTGCCATGGCTCACAGGACTGAGCCACAGCAGTAGAAACCCAGGTGCTGTGTCTGGGACCGGGTTTGATTCCTGGTCCCAGAAACATTTTTTTTTGTGGACTTGTTGCTCCCTGAGTTGGACCCCCACTGGGTTGAGAATCTTTTAGTGGGGGGGTCAGAGGGTGCAACCCCTGTAACAGGGGGGTGGGGGGCAGACCACATAGAGAAAACAGACTTATGCCTCATATTGGCATAAATCGCGCTGTACGTATTTTTAAGCATGTGGCATAATGTCTTGCAACATTATGACCCCGTGCCCTATGATATCAATCGCTGTGGTAGGCACCCACTTCGAGAGAATAGCAATGGATATTGATGCACCCCTGGTTAAAAGTTCTAAGGGTAAGTGATTTATTCTGGTAATTTGTGATTACTATACCTGATACTTAGAAGTCATACCACTCAGAACTGTCACCGCCTCTAGGATTGCCGAAGAATTGGCTAAGGGTTTTTAGCCAGGTTGAGATACCCAAAGAAATTTTAACACATTAATGTAGCCATTTTTAATGCTTGTTGTTGAAGGAATTGTACCACCTTTTAGGTGTTGTAGCTCTACAGACCACCCCCTACCATCCCCAGACTGATGGGTTAGTAGAGCGATATAATCAAACCCTAAAAAATATGTTAAGAAAATACTGTATGTGCAGGATGAGGGTAAAAACTGGGAAGGTATCTTCCATACCAGTTATTTGCTTACAGGAAGGTGCCCCAGAAATCTATTAGGTATTCTCCATTCAAACTTATCTATGGTGGACATCCTAAAGGGTCATTGGATGTCTTGAGGAAATGTTAGGAAAAACAACCAGCCAGGGGTCAGATAGGATGTAACTAATTATGTGCTGAACCCAAAAAGAACATTGCAGAAGTATGTGAAGCTAGTTCAGGGCAGTTGTTGTCAGGCTCGGGTGTAGCAAAAGTGTTGTTAAGATAAGGGCAACAAGAGTAAGGAATTTAAGGAAGGTAATCAGGTTCTGCTCCATTACCCACAACTGAGAATAATCTGCTGGCAAAGTGGCAGTGACCCTTTAGAGTGGTAAGATGAACAGGTCAGGTCACCAATGAAATAAAGACCCCTGAGGAAAGGCACGCTTGTAAAATTTACCATGTAAATCTCCTGAGGAAATGGAAACGTGATGAAGGATGGATAGGCACTGTCAGGCCATTATTCACCATACTAACACAGGAGAATGATGATGTAGATGTGGTATATGACAGGTTAGAGGCAACAACTGAAGGATGAGTAGAAGTACAGTAAACAAAGCCTTATCTGCTGAGCAAGATCAGAATGTGACCAGAGTGCTGGACCACAATGAGAAAACATTTACAGTGGCACCAGGAGGAGCTCTCCATGCACACAAGAGCATACAAACATAGGACTAAGCCAGCAGAATAAGGCCATTAGGTCTGCTGAGTCTGAAGGTACAGTATTGCAGGGTCCTCAGCATCAGTTATTGACCCTGCCACCTCAATCCACCCTTCCCCTCTGTCCACCCCTTTCTTGACCCTTATTTCCCCCTTAACTCTATCACACCATCCCTTGAAGTTGTCTACTGTTTTGGTGAAATCACCTCGTCGGGAAGCCCATTTCAACCCGCCACCACCCTCCCCATGTAGAAGTGCCTCCTACCCACTCTCCTAACCTCCACCCCAACTTAAGACTGTGTCCCCTTGTGTTTCGATTCCAGCTAAGCATAATGAGACCCTCCTTGACCACCTTATTCCTTCCTTTCAAATGTTTGAAGGTCTCAATCATGTCCCCTCTCTCTCTTTGTCCTCTCCTCCAGGGAATATATGTTCAGGGCCTCTAACCTTTCCTCAAATGTCCTACCCTCTTGGCCCCTGATCATCTTAGTTGCCATCTCCTGCAGGATTATGTATTTTTTTAAGGTATGAGGACCAGTACTGTACACTGTACACCAGATGCAGTCTCACTAGTGACCAGTGCAGAGCAGTATTACCTCCTCCCACCTGCTGCTGATTCCCTGGCAATACAGCCCACCATTTTATTTGCCTTCGCTCCTACTTTCCTACATTGCGTGGAGTGTTTCAGGCCACTAGTGATCATCACTCCCAGGTCCTTCTCCTCCTTGATGCAGATACCCGGATGCTGCCAAGGCTGTACTCAGTCCTCGGGTTCTTGGCTCCAATGTGCATAACCTTGCATTTCTTTACATTGAAAAAAGTTGCCAAATCCCAGACTACCTCTAGCTTTTCCAGATCTTCTCTTAGGTCTTGTATCCCTCCTGATATGTGCACCGTCCCACAGAGCTTGGTGTCATCCATGAATAGGAAAATTTTGCCTTAATGTCATCTTCAGTATCATTGATGAAGACATTGAACAGCACTGGTCCAAGCACTAAGATCTGTGGGACCCAACTGGTGACCTCCCTGGTGCTGGAGCACTCACCTCCCAACACTACACTCTGGGTCCTGGCCCTCATCCAGTTTTCCACCCACCCAGTCAGCTTATCACAAACCTCTAGACCCACCAACTTCCTGATCAACCTTTTAAAGTCCATGTAAAGGATGTCCACCACTTGGCCCCATCAGCTATTTTAGTGACCCAGTCAAAGCAGTTAATCAGATTTGTCTGACATACCCTCCATCCCAAAACCCCAGTTGCCTCTCATACTAGAGACCATTCTCATCCAGATCTTCTACTAACTTTTCCTTAGGAATGGTCTCCACAAGCTTGCACATGATTGAGGTCAGATGGACCAGTCTGTAATTCCCTGAGTTGTCCATGGTACTGCTTTTATGGAGGGGCACTAAATGTGCCATTCTCCAGTCCTGTGGTACCATACATGTATCCAGTGAACTACTGGACAGGTCAGCCAAGTGATCTGCAAACACCTCTGCCAGTTCCCTCAGCACCCTTTGGTGTATGCAGTCTGTGCCTGAGAATGTATCTATCCTCAATACTAGCAACCCTGTTCTCATGTTATCTACCTCTCTCAAAATGTCTGTATGCCATCCCACTTTCTCCTCTTCTTCCCCCTAGTGGCACCAGCCCATCTCTCTCCCTGGTGAAGATGAAACAGAAGTACTCATTTAGGGCATCTGCTTTGCCCCCATTCTCCTGCACCCTGCACCCACCTGTCCCCTTTCCTGAGCCTGACAAACATATCTTTCTTGTACCCTTTGTCAATAATGCAGCAAAAAAGGCCTTTTCCCCTTTTTAATTCCCTCAGCTATTTGCAGTTCCTTCTGAGCTTTAGACCACTGGACTACCTTACTTGCTACACTAGCCATCTTCGGGTAGTCCTCCCTGTCTTCCTCTCTCTGGGTGATCTTGAATTTCTTGTAGTCTGTCCTCTTATCCGTTACTGCTTGGGCAACCTCAGTATTAAACCAGCTCAGTGCTTGGGCCTTAAAGTTCTTCACTTTGAGCCTAATGCACTTCCTTGGGGCAACCATGATTCCCTCCTTGAAGCTGGGCCACCTTTGTTCCACCCCAGTGTCCACTCAGATGCTTCTCAGGTGACTCCTTAGCAGCTCGCCCATCTTTCTGAACTCTACTTTTATAAAAACCAGGATTTTAGTCTTAGTGGGGGAATTTTCCCAGCCCATGTCCTACCGGAACCACAGTGTGGAATGGTCACTCCCACCCAGGGGCTCCTCAGTCTTTATATCCTGGAGGTGGTCCCCATAGGCCAGCACTGGATCAAGGATTTCCCCCTCCTTGGTGGATTCTGTGACACCCTGTGTCAGGAACCCACTTTGTAGGATATCATGTAGAACATGTAACTGATAACGGAGACAGCATTGTTATAGGGCAGAAATCTTACAGAGTAACTTGCACATTCATGGACGCTGAACAGCATGGCAGCTTGATCTTGTTGTCCCATCTTGGTATTTCTTTTAAATTGAGTTTTTGCCCTACAACCAGACACTCCAGGAGTGCTGAACATGCCTATGAATAGCAGATGCAACAGCCAGTAATCCTGACTGAAAATAACTGGCTGTAGTGCTGATAGCTGACTGAGATCACCAGACAAAAATTTGACAGACCACTCTCCAGGACCAACCACATGTCCTGGCACATCACAAGGCATCACTGATCTCAGGATCTAGGATTGCCTCATGAGAGAATGCTGGGCAAGTGTGGATTACAGCATCACCCTGGCATACATGACACAACTCTTAGAATCCCTCGTAGCAGACATGGTAGATTTGAATGTGACCTGCACAGCTAATTCAGAGGATGCGAGGGCACTGTCTGACAAAATTAATGTTGTGGAAAAGCAGGCTTTGGGCTTTGAGAATTTCTAGCACAGAATTTTGCAGTGGTTGGATGAACATGAACACAGACTTGTCAGGCTATGGGAATGCACCGAGGATCAGGAGAACAGAAGTAGAAATAACATTAGGATCCCCAGAATTCCCAAAAAAGTGGAAGGGGCACACATAGAAACATTTCTGGCTGAGATTCTCCCCCAACTCCTCTGTCCTTGCTGGCAAGAGCCCAGAAGTGGAAAGGGATCACTGCACCAGGGGTCCCTCCACTGCTACTGGATTTCATCCAAGACCATTTGTCGCCTACCTGTTGAGATACTCAACTAAGGAAAGACTACTTTGGGCAACTAGCGAGAAGGGAAACTGTTTTGGAGGGGATCCCACATATCAATCTATCAGGACTTTTTGCAGGAGGTTGTACAGTTTCGTAAATCATATAACTCTCCGAAGGCTGCTCTTCGTGAAGCGGGGATTGTTTACTGCTTCAAAGGCCAGAAAAACGTTTGTGTGAGTTGGAACTGGCATGAATTCAAGGGGAGATTGCTGAATTAAGTAGATGGATGGATCAAGCAATACTGGCCAGATGTCAGACTCGAACCTCCAACCCACAGGTGACTCAGGGATGAGAGCACAAGAATTAGAATACCATGAAGCATACGGACCATGGCAGAGGCAGCAGCATGAGGCAGTGAACGAGCCTACACAGAATGGTGCCCAGACCTCCCCAATAAAAGTCATGGTGCCTGGGAAACCCCCCAGCCAAGAAAACTGTGCTTGTCCAAGGAAAGAGTGGACCAACTCCAACGCCCTGCAGGTCAGCAGAACAAGGCACAGATCATGCAGCCCACAACCACACTACCCAGATTTGGTGCCGACACCCCTCTTTCCTCCCACCGAGGCAGTAAGAGAGTCCCCATCATTACCACAGTACAAGGGCAAGACCTACAACCTCCAGATACAACACTTAGAGGCAGAATGTCCCTGTACCCTGAAATCCTGGGCCAAATTGATTGAGGACACACTGGACATGGAGGAAGGGGATCCTGAGACACTTCGTGTCACCCCAGGCTTGAGATCTTTTGCTGAAGTAGCGGCAACTGTAGGAACCTGAACACACAGCAATTCAGTCTGTTTCTCAGACTTGTATCCCGGTTGGCTCAAGCATAATGGACCATATTCGTATTCAGTATCCTTTCAATAATTGATGTGCCCTGTGTTGCAGCCACTTGTTATGTTGAGGAAGTGATCCCTGCTAACTAGCAGGGGTAATTGCAACTGTGTTTTTTATTTTTATTTTTTTCATCGCTAAGGGTTACCTGTGCTTAGGAGGTCTGGGTAGATCTCTATGCATCCATCACTCACAGGATCTTTCAGAAACCTGAGCTTCTGCCTGCCAAATAATGTGTCTTGTGTGTGTGTGTGTATGTGTGCGTGCCTGCATGCATGCATATGTGTGTGTGTGTTGGGTGGGGGTCACGACAATTGATAGGGTGGCTGCCAAGGTACAGGCAAAGGCTCCTGTAACTCATTCTTTATTTTCTTCTGCATAGTATGAAGGGAACCTGGCCCCCCCTTCCCCTACAACAGCTGATTTCTGCCTAATTTATGAATTGCCTCTGGTCCCCTCCCCCCTGATCTGCAGATGTCTCATACTGTATTCAGTGCATAAGGTACTGTCAGGATGGATATACACACCCTCTCCCCCACATCCATATGAAAGGCTTCCCTTCACAGAAAACAACACCGGGATTTTGTCCCTCCCTGCGGGCAATTCAGTACTGGTGAACTGGAATTGTTTTGTTCTTTTTCACGTGAGAAAGTCACACGCATGTTTCCTTCCATGTTTTAGTGTTATGATGTTATGTAAGGGAAGGTAGCCCTTTTCCTTCCAGTCTCCATACCAGAGCTTCCCTGGGTTTAACTTAGGCTATGACACCAATATATAGGAGAGGCCCGCTAGAGGGAAAGAAGGAGGGGGTAGCTCCACATGAGGTACAGGGAGCACACGTTTCCCTCACACTACGGGGCAAGGTGCAATCTAAACAGTGGTAGAATAGCTCCCTATAAGCTTCTTCCCCAAGAATCTACTCCCAGATCACCCCCCCCAACCAAAGCTGCTATTCACAATGAATTCTCAGACTCACTGGGAGGAGACTCGATGGTCGTTCTTACGCACCTGGTTTCACCCTTCACTGCCTCTGGTAATACTGTTAGTTAAAATGCTTGCCTATGTTGCTTAGTTTTTGGCTTTGCTCAGTTTCACATAACCATTTTCTCCTCTCTCCTCATACTGTAGTTCATAGAAACATAGAATTTGACGGCAGATAAGGACTGCATGGCCCACCTAGTCTGCCCATTTCCCTACCTAACGGATAAGCTGCAGATCCTAGTTATCCAACTGCCTACTTCCTCCTAACCCCACTAAAATTGCCTTATACCTGTCCCATGAATTCCTGAACTTCCCCACTGTTTTTGACTCTATGACCTCCTCAGAAAGGCTGTTCCATGCATCTACAACCCTCTCTATGAAGAAATACTTCCTCACATTACTTCTCAGCCGTCCCCCCATCTTCAAATTGTGCTCTCTTGTTCTTGCACATCTCTTTTTCTGAAAGATGCTACCTACCCTCTTGGATTTTGTTGATTCCCTTGAGGTATTTGAAAGTTTCTGTCATGTCCCCCCTCTCCCTCCTTTCCTCATGGCTGTACACCTGAAGCTCCTTTAGTCTTTCTTCATATGTCTTCTGGTGCAGACTCTGCCCCATTTTGGTTGCCCTCCTCTGGACAGCCTCCACCCTGTCTATGTCTTTGCTGAGATGGGGTCTCTAGAACTGTACACTGTACTCCAGATGTGGTCTTGCCAACTGTCTGTACAGAGGACCAACAACTTCCTGTTTTCTACTGGTGATGCCTCTCCCACTGCATCCCAGTATCCCCCAGCCCTCCTTACTGCCTTCTCACATTGCTGGACCACCTTTAGGTCATCTGATATGACTACCCCCAGGTCCCTTTCCATTTTTGTTATTGTCAGTATCTCACCCCCCATTGTGTACCCTTGCCCTGGGATTTTGTTTCCCAGGTGCATTACTTTGCACTTTATGTTGAATCTAAGCTGCCATACATTTGACCATTCCTCCAGCCTTTGTCAAGTCCTTTTCATCCTTTCCACCCCACCTTGTATATCAACCCTGTTGCAGATCTTTGTGTCACCTGCAAAGAGACATACTTTCCTTTCCAGTCCCTCTGCAATGTCACTTATAAAGACATTAAAAAGGGCCAGCCCCAGTACTGAACCCTGTGGTACCCCACTAGTAACCCTCCTTTCTTCACTGTGGACTCCATTTACTACTACCCACTGTGTCCTGTTGTCCAGCCAGTGTTTTACCCAGGCTACCACCCTGGGACCCACTCCCAGGCTGGCTAATTTGTTTATTAATCTTTTGTGTGGGACTGTGTCAAATGCCTTGATAAAGTCTAGGTAGACCATGTCCACAGCCCCTCCCTGGTCTACTACTTTAGTCACTCAGTCAAAGAAAGCAATTAGATTTGTTTGACATGACCTTCCTGCTATGAATCCATGCTGCCTTGGGTCTGGTGCCCCACTGGCCTCTAGGTACTCAACAATTATTTTCTTCAGAAGTGATTCCATCAGTTCCCTACCGCTGAGGTCAAACTGACAGGTCTGTAGTTTCCTGCCTCTATCTTGCTCCCACTTTTGTGAAGGGGAATCACATCTGCCCTTCTCCAGTCCTCAGGTACCACACCATCCTCCCATGATTTATTTAAAAGGGTAGTCAGTGGTGTTACTAGTTCTTCCCTTAGTTCTTTTAGAATTCTGGGGTGAATTCCATCAGGCCCCATTGCTCTATCCACCTTCAGTTTTAAGAGTTCTTTCAGAATCCTTCCTTCTGTGAAAGGACTAATATCAACCCCCCACATCCAGAGTGCTTCTATTGACTGGATTAGGCATATCTCCCTGCTTTTTTCCATTGTGAATGCTGAGCAGAAATATTCATTCAGTATCCCTGCTTTTTCACTGTCGCTCTGTGCCCAACCACATTCCTCTTTATTCAGCCTCAGTATCCCTGCCTTTGTCTTTCTTTGCTCCCTAATGTACCTATAAAAGGTTTTATTCCCCTTCTTAACCGAGTTGGCTATCTTTTTCTCGGTTTGGGCCTTTGCTATTCTGACTGCCTTCCCTGCTTCCTTTTGCTTCAACTGGTACAGTTCTCTGTCCTGCTCCTTCTGTGTTTCCTTATACTTCCTGAATGGTATCTTTTTCTCCCTTACCTTCCCTGCCACTTCTTTTGAGAACCATAGTGGCTTTTCTTTCATTTTGATTTGTTTATTTGCTTCACACAAAGGCTTGTTGCCTCTGTGATGGCAGTTTTGATGTTTCTCCATTGTTGATCCACCCCACCTTCTTGCCTGTTTGCTAGTGCTTTTCTGAGGCACTTTCCCATTTTGACAAAATCAGCCCTCCTGAAGTCCAGTACCTTCACTTTTGTGTGGCTTGACTCTACAGCTAAGTTTATTGTGAACCACACTGTTTGGTGGTCGCTTGTTCCCAGATGGCTACCCACTTCAAGATCAGAGATCCTCTCTCTGTCCCCATTTGAGAGTACCAGGTCTAATATTGCTGCCTCCTGAGTGGGTTCCAAAACTAGCTATCTGAGGCATGCCCCCTGTAGACCATCGAGAATGGCCCTGCTCTTGGATGTGGCTGCAGCAAAGGTGCTCCAGTTAACATCTGGCATATTCAGGTCCCCCATCAGCAATATCTCTCCTTTCTCTGCCCCTCCAAGGATGCCTTCTATCATTTCCTTGTCCATTTCCTCCCCCTGAGGCGGGGGTCTGTATACAACCCCTGTGTGGATTGTGAAGCCATTTCCAGTCTCCAAGGTGACCCACAGTGCCTCCTTTCCTCCCTATTTACCCTTTAGTTCTGTTGCTTTGATCCCTTCTCTTACATAAAGAGCTACCCCTCCTTCTACTCCTCTTCTTTCCTCCCTGTCCCTCCTGTAGATTGTGTACCCTGGTATGTTGGCTTCCCAGTCATGGTTCTCTGTGTACCATGTTTCTGTGACTGCCATGATATCCAGGCATCCCTCTTCCATCAAGGCCACCATTTTGGGGAGCTTTTTACCTAGACTAGAGGCATTGGTACTCATTACTCTCCAATTTTTTATGGCTTTATTTCTTTTTGCCCCATCCCTGTCCTCACTGCCTTTGTCTTTTTCTTCATTTACCCTTGCCTTTATCCCTATCGACTGCTGTCTTGGTGTTTACCTCACTAACTACCCTGATTTTTTGGGGGTCTATGATTTCACTTTTCCTTTTCAATGCCTCCCCCCTTGGCTAGTTTAAATGCTTGCAAATGAAGCATTTAAACCTATCACCTAGGATCCTGGTTCCCCTCCTGGATAGATGCAGATCATCGTGACTGTATAGGCCTGCATCCCTCCAGGTGGAGCCCCAGTCCCCAATGAATCCAAATCCCTGAGCTCTGCACCAGCTTTTCAACCAGTCATTGAATCCTATCGTGCGCAGTACCCTAGCCTCATCCACGCCATAGACAGGTAGCACTTCTGAGAAAGTTACCATGTGTGCTACTTGCCTAAGGCCCCTCTCCAACTCCACAAACTCCTGTTGCACTGCTCTGATCTCATTCTCAGCCAGGTCATTCATCCCTAGGTGGATAATGACATTCAACTCACTCCCCCTTGCAGCTGTTCCCACAATCCTGAGGATTCATTTCCTGTCCTTCCAAGCCAGGGCACCGGGCAGGCACCTTACCTCCCTTTCCCCTTCCTCTCCCAGTTCTACCCCCTAACAATTGAGTCCCCCACCAGGAGTTGTTTCCTTCACCTGTGGGGTCCTGTGCCACCCTCCTGTGGGTCTCCATTGAGGATGTTTTCAGCATCCTCCTTGGTCTCCACTGTGGGTGCCTCCATAGAGGAACCATGCTCCACCAGAGTGGTGAATGAATTGTGCAGAGGCACAACTGGAGTGATGTGCCTCTGTTCCACCACCCTCACCCTCCTTGAGCCCACTGTGGTTCCAACCACTCCTCTTTCTTGGCAACCTCTGAGGTAGTGGTGGTGGCCTGGATAGTCCCTGAGTGGGGGAGCAGGTTTCCCAAATCATTGCCAGGTCAGCATGGAGACAAGCAACCTCCTCCGTCAGACCAGAGAGGTGTCTGCAAATAGGGCAGCAATACAGTTTCCAGAATGTCTCCTGGAAGACTGCTGCTCCACAGCCAGTGCATTGCACCACTCCCCACATGTCTGTGTCCCTTCTTGTTACAGATGCTTTTTTTGTTGTTTTTTTCTTCTTGTTTTAGTGTGTGCAAGCTTGTGAGTGTCTCTACCCCCTATTCAGTGTGCTGTGCCTTTAAGGATATGAACAGGTGTATGTTGTTAGCAGTTTTGGGCAAGTGATGTCAGAACCCCTGCTATAAAGGAAGTTATGCACTTGGGGTGGGTGGGGTGAGGGGAAGGTGGAGGAGTAAACCTATGCAGTCCAGAAACAATCAACTACAACTCTGACCTTCACCTGGGAGTGCCTTCCTTTCAGACACACCTATTTCACAGAGGTTAAGTAACAGGTCTAGTCACAAATGACTGCAAATATCTCCCAACTACAGTTCCTCCCAGGCAAATTAAAGTTAAAACTACGACAAGTGAACCCCAAAAACAGAATCAATACTAGTTACTTACACAGGTCCAAAAAGTAATAATTCAGTTCAGTGTAGTCTAGAAAATAACCTCCTTGATTTAAGGAAGCTCTGGCTGCTTTCTCTCTCTATGTGTTTCATACTGTTGGTTACTATAGTTATAATATATGAGTGCTTATGGCTTGATTGCCGAGCCTGGGGTCTAATGCCTTCCCCAGCTCCAGACTGGAAACTAGGGTACTGGAACCTAGCATAGAAGGTCTCCCACCAGGGGAACTCAGGTTAGTCTGGATGACTACTTTGGCCATCCTCACCAAATACTTTAGACCATTGATGGCAGCGTTCAGCTGTGCCTCTGTTCACCCGGTTGGTGACTCCACTTTTTCCACCAAGGACTAGGATGGGTCTCTCCTTTGGACAGACTCGTACCTATCCCCTTGGTATCACTCTATGGTGGCACAGCTGAATAGGTACATCTTACTCATCTGTTTACACTGTGTGAGCTGTAGATAAGTGTTCTATTTTTAATCATTTGGCGCATTTTATCTGTTAAAATTACCTGTTTGTGTATTGTAGTTGGTTCTAGTAATACTGTAAGTGTGCAGGTACTTATCTTGGTAAGATCTCTGTACTACCACTACGTTAGACAACATTTTTACATTCTACCTTCACAGGAGGAGAGTCTCAGGGATCGATCCCAGATAACCCCACCTCCCCTTAAAAAAATTTAGCACCAGCCTAGCTAGCATTCTGGTGGATACTTCACCATCCTGAACTGCTACCTTTCTAGAGGGGGAACTTCAGGTACCTTGAAGCCCCAGCTTTGAATGCCCCCAGTGATTCCAAATCTGGGAGCTATGCAATATATGGCATTGTAACCCTTGAGTTCTCATAAGTCTTGTTTTGGTCTCTTAACTGTAACTCAGTTGTCAGATAGTCACCAGAACTTTGAGATGCTAGAAAAAATGTCCAAACAAGCCTGCAGCTCTCAGGTAAGGGAGGGAGGAGAAACTTGTATTGTGGAATGTCAATGAACTCAACTACCCAGTGAAGCAAGCCAAGGTCCTCATACACTTCAAAAAGCTGAAGGTGGATGTACAGTAGTCCTTTTCCAGGAAACATGGTACCCAGTTATAGTAGCACTACAGGAATAGCGCCAGTCAAGAGAACGCTAGTCTCTGTAACGCTATCCCTGACCAGGGGTGTAGCCAGGCATTTCAGAGTTGTACACCAAGCTGCCACATTGCTACTTCCTACCCTACTGTTGTTCATGCCTGCCCCCTCCATGACTCGAGTCCAAGGTCCCTTGCTCCAATCAGATTATTTCTACACTAAACCTACTGTTTGTATGTGCTGCTAGTGTGGTGCTTGCTGCCCACTGGTAGACACCAGTGACTGCACCATGAGTCCAAGACCATGGCAAAAATTTCTTCTCTCTCCCCCACAGGTAGGCAGATTTGCTTCACTTGCCACTCCACATGAAGTTTTTTTTTTCTTTTAGCTGGTTCTGAGTCTGTTCTTCTCCTCAAGTTTTCTACTGCTTCTCTCACTTCCAGTACAATTGAACTAATAGTATGGCTTCTAACTCTATTGAAGCATTTAAACTCACTGCCCCAGACTTGCAACATCCCCTATAAGATACTGCAGGCAGTCACTATGCAGGCGGACCACATGGACCTAATTGAGACCTTCAGCTTCAACATCTGTGGTCCACTCTACCACCCCCCCACCCAAAACAAAGCTGAAAGAGAAAAGAAAAAGTTTGCAAAGCCAAACAAAGGAATTTAAACACAATGAACTTGAGAGGGCACAGCAATGCTGGCCAGCTTGTTTGCTACCCCCCGCTACTGAACTTGATAGACCATGGCTTACTTGAAGTATCAGTAGCTACACCCTTGTCCTGACAGCGAGTGGAGATTTACAATGCTAGCTATATGTGCTCCCCTAGTCGTTGTCCATGGCGCTGCCACAGGACAAGGGCAGCAGAATACTGGCTTCTGGCTGAGTTGCTCCAGTAGTGTGGAGGGCTGGAGCATGGAGCAACTTGGCTGGAGGCAGTAGAGATCAGGGTTCTAATCCTGGTCTCCAACCATTTTGGCAGAATCAGGACTTTGTTTTTGTTACAAGGGGCTGTAGAAGCAGTATTCCATGGCTCCACAAATTTTAACTTGCCCTATGATCCGTTCCCCCTGGAGTGAGAATCTTTAAGTCCAGGGGATGTGGGGGTAGAGTCCTTCTCTTTGGGGGGGTGCAGCCCCCCACAAAACTAAAAAGGATGTCATTTTTGCAACACTGTTAATGCTGATGGCACTGTGGTCATTTATGTTCTGATCCAGTGCCAGGAAACACACCTCACTGACAAATGTGTCTTGTGGTTGAGGAAGATGTGGGATGGCTAAATACACAGCTTTGCTCAGACCAAAACCAAAGGGGTGACCATTCTGGTCCACAAATCCATGCGGTGGACAGAGTTATGTACGCTCAGAGATAGGCAGGGCAGGTGGACAGTCACCCTTTTTTCCAGACCTGGGGGTTAGTTAGTCCTGTGCAACATCTAAGCCCCCAACACAGATGATGCCAACTTTCTACATCATGTAAGCCAGGCCCTATTGGATATTACAGAGGGGATGTCGGGACTCCCTACACTAATTTGGGAGATCTGCACCTGCCCTGACCCACTACTGGATAAATTCAAAGTCACATTAAACTCTCACCACGAAGCATGGGATGCCCTACTGACCTTAATGTCTGAATGGGGTTTCTCGGCTGTTTGGAGGCAAGAGCATCTGATGGGAGAGAGACTACTTCTTCTTCTCCTCTGTCCATGGGTCATACAGTCATATTGACTTTTGGCTAGTCAATAGTGTGGCAGCTGGGACAATTATTAATACTACAATAAAGCATATCCTCATCTTTGTTCATGTCCCAGTTGGCATTTTCATCTCTGCACCCAGGGAACAAAGCAAATCACTGAGGTGGAGGTGCAACCTACTAACACTTCAAGATCCAGAATTTCAGAGTTGGATTAAATCTTGGTCTGAACTTTACTTCCAGGAGAACACTAATGGGGAGGTCTCCTCAGGGACTGCATGGGAGGCATTTAAAGCTTTCATGAGGGGGAGGATAATTGCCTTTCCATCAGCTTGTAAAAAGGCCAGGGCCCAAGAGGTGGCTACCTTGCAAGTGGAGCTACACGTGAAAGAGGCACAGTTTAAACAACACCCCCCAACCTCACCCTGATCTTCTTACCTCCATTATCAACCTAAAATACAAAATCAATACCCTTTTGCAATGCCAAACTTAATGGCTCCTTTTAAGAACAAAACACAGTTATTGGGAATCAGTCGAGAAAGGGGGAGACTCCTAGCATACGGGCTCTGACGAATCCCAGATTCTTGCCTGTGGCATGCTCAAGAGAAAACTGTGATCTCCCCTAATGCAGTCAATGAGGCCATTAAAGAGTTCTATGAGAAGCTCTATGCCTCTAAGATGCCCTCTCCCTCACACCCTCACTGCCTACAGAGCTACTTGAGTACAACCACACTACCCTCTCTATCCTCCAAATTATGTGAAGAACTGGATCTACTCCTCACTAAAGAGGAATTATTTATTGCATTGAAACAATTCACCAAAGGGAAATCCTCTGGTAAGGATGGCCTCATGGTGGACGTCTATCAGATAATGCCCCAAGTAATCATTCTTTATCTACTGATGGCACTAAATGAAGCCAGGGCAAACAACAATTTCCCTCCCATCATGAAAGAGGCCCTAATCACCTTAATACCCCAGAAATTCAATGACCCTCTTGACTGCTCAAATTATCACCCGATTTCCCTTATTACTTCTGACATGAAAATATTAACCAAGGCCATGGCGAACAGGCTTGAAAATATGTCCCCTTCCAAGCTGGATTCCACAAAACCAAGATGGGAACTGATAATATTCACACTGTTCTAAACCTTAAATGGCATACTATGCACTATTGTCCCCCTATGGCTGCTATATCCATAGATTTTTGCAAGGCATTTGACTCCGTAGAATGGGGTTACCTCCACAATGTGATGGAGGCCTATGGAGTGGGTCCATATTTTTGGAGCTGGATTACAGCTTTATACAATACTCCCAAAGCTTCAATCCTCATGAATAATACCATATTCCAACCATCTGTCCTGAGTAGAGGTGCTTGACAAGGGTGTCCACTTTTTCCCCTTTTATTTCTACTAGTGTTGGACCCTTTCACAAGAAAGCTTCTAGCTATGGACAACATCCAGGAGGTTGAGGTTCAGTCCAGGAAGTACCTGGTCAACATGTATGTGGATGACCTTTTGCTCACGGTATCCCACCCCTCACAAGTCATACCTGGCATAATGCAAATACTAGACTCCTTCACCTCTGCATCAGGGCTAGCAGTGAATTGGAGCAAAACCACATTCTACCCCCTGAATGATCACTGTGAAGACTGCTGCATTTCTGGCACTAACATTACCTGGGCACCAAAAGGCTTCTCTTATTGGGGATTCTGATACCCACAAAATGGTCAGATATCATCGAGAGGAACAACTTTCCAGATCTGACCTCCTTAGGGACTGAAATAAGAAGATGGCTTTAGATGCATATATCCTTAAAAGGGAAGAAGGAAGCCATAAGAATGTGTGCGCTACCAAGGGTAGCCTACCTCTTTCTTAATATTCCTTTAGGAGTGTCAGGGAAAAAAAACTTTACAAACTTGATCTGATCACATCCACCTTCCTCTGGGAGGGTAAATAACTGAAGATCAGCAAAGCTAAATTACGGGCCACTGGAAAAGGGGAAGCCTCAGGTTGCCTTGGTTTCAGGGGTATGTATAGGCATATAAAATGGCACAGGCCACAAAGTAGCTGCCTCCTCCATCTGAAACCTTTCCACAGTGGGTCACCCTTGAGCAATACTTGCTAATGTGGCCTAGCTTGGAGTACTATTAAGTGGCAAGGGGACCAAAAGCCATGGGTACAATCAAATCATATGGGAAACCCAGCATGCCTGGACCAAGTGTCTTAACATTGTATGCTGCCCTAAGGATGCACACCTCCCTACTAGACAATACACCAGCCTATGGAGCAACCCCAGTATTAGGATTGGAGGGTCACCAGTAATATGGAAAGACTGGGAACAGGCAGGGATAATGACAGTAGCTGACATTTCGATCCCTGACTTAGACTCACACCTGTCCTTCAGACAGCTGCAAGCTAAATTTGGCATTCCCAGAACAGACTTCTGGAAATGCCTGCAGCTCCAAGGAGCAATACTGAGTAGCAGGCAAACTGTAGCACATTCTTCTGAATGGGCCTGACTGCAACAGTCTCACAAACCCAGGGCCTCTAAGGGCATAGCAGAAAAAGCTTATGCCATTTTAAGAGACGTTCAACCCAACCCACTACTGACGTGTAAGAAAGACTGGGAGAGGGAGTTTCAACTGTCAATCCCAACACTAGGTTGGGACAAGTTCATTGGTTGAGCATATTCAGCCTATACTGATACCAAAAGCCAGCTAATACAGTTTAAAACTGTTCACCACTGGTATTATACACTGAGCATATTACATCATAGAAGATTGATGCCTAACTCAAACTGCTGGAGATGTGGCACCCCACAGGATGGGCTGTTGCATTTGCTATGGGAGTGCCCCTCTATCATGCAATACTGGAAGGATGTGTTACAAGAATGATCCAAACCCTATTACAGGGCAGTCCTGCCTCACCCAGCCCTAGCATTTCTAGGAGATATGACACATCTCACATTATAATCTTTACTTACCAAAAGCTGGTTCACACTTGCTCTTTTGTAAGCTAAGAGAGCCATTCTCATGAAATGTAGACAACCCCTCCTGCCTTCCCTCCTTACTGGGAACTCAGCACTAGCAAAAGTAGCCACATTTGAGAGGCTGTTATATAGATCAAGAGGAAATCTCTATATCTTCCAAATCAAATGGGTTCCTTTCCTCCAGTCACATCTAAGGTGAGCACCAGGACCCCCTCAGCCAACCCCTCACCATAAAATCATTTCTCCACCAATCTTACAGAACAGGGTAGGAGGTAATTCCCCTTCCCCTTCTCCTACAATGTCATCCCTTACTATCAATAGAAGATTAGACATCCCCGCTGGCATAGTTACTGCCCCCAGCTCCTCTCTAATCTCATGAATCCTTTCCAGAAAATAAGTTCAATCCCTCTGTCTCACCAAGTCCAGTCACATCGCTTGCCTACCTTATGTGATACACATTTTATATCATAAATATTATGTTGACTATACTATGCTAGGAAGTGAGGGTAACAGTATTCACCCAGTCTTACATCTATATGATCTCTGTTTCGTGCTTACTCCTACACCTGTACATCCATGGTTGGACCATAGCTTGATTGTATATGTATCTGTTATTCATGGAAAAAAGCAAAACCAACAAAAATCTTTCACGCACAATAAAAAAAAAAAAAATAAATCTTACAGAATGGCAAAGAGAAAAAAGCCTGAGGTGGTGAGGCGATGGAAACAAAAACTATGTTACAGTTGAGGATTATAGAACCCTCCAAAGTTGAGTGGAGTTCCCCAATACTGTAGTTACAGTGGGAAAGAAGGAGGGAGAGATGCAGCTCTATTTTGATTTTACTTAAGTAAATCAAATAGTGATGTTTAGTGGTTAGCTCATGCCCCTAGCTGAATGATCTGATCAACAGATCAGGAGGTTCTCAATATATTACAGTTCTTGATTTACTGTATCAAAAGGATACTGGCAAATTCCTGTATCTACAGCTTCTAGAGAGAAGACTGCCTTTACTGCACTGATAGGCTTTTATCAGTTTAGAACCATGCCCTTGGGTTTCATGATGCCCAGCTATGTTCCAGCCTCTGATGGATCAGATTCTTGTCGCCTATTCTGACTATGCAGTGGCCTATCTGGATGATGTAGTGATTCATAGTCCAGACTGGGAGACCCATATGCAGCACCTAAGAACAGTGGTAGGAGCTATATGAAGAGAATGGTCTGCAGACCACTGGGACATGGGGCGAGGGAGACGGGAAACTAAAGGAAGAGATTTATGAAGGGGCAGCAAAGAAAGAGGTAGTGGTGGTGGGGGATCCTATGCTACAAAACATAGATTGAGATATTACAGAAGCTAAGAGTATCTGGAGTCAAGTCCCACTAAAAATGCACATTGCACCTATGTGTTTGAAATAATGCAATTATCTGTGTAACCACTGCTGCATCTGAGAAAGAGTAATGTGCTCAGGGATGGCCCAATGTCCAGTTGCCTTGGTGGTGCAGCTGGTAGTGCAATCAGAATAGCATTTCGGGTGGCCTGGGTTCAAGTCCCAGCTGAGGCACTTACTTTCTCTCATCTGTTGCAATGTCTCTCATCAAAATGCACATTACACACGTGTTTGAAATAATGTATTTATCTGTGCAATAATGTATTTGTGTGTGCATCTGAGAAAGAGTAATGTGCCCAGGGACAGCCCCATGTCCAGCTGCCTCAGTGGAACAGCTGGTAGCACAACTGGAATGGTATTACAGGCAGCCTGGGTTCAAGTCCCTGCTGAGGCACTTACTTCTTTCCTTCTTCTGTTGGTATGTCTCTCATTAAAATGCACATTGGACCCAAGTGTTGGAAATAATGTATTTATCTGTGCAGCCACCAGTGTGTGCATCTGAGAAAGAGTAATATGCTTAGCTGATAGCACAATCGGAATGTTATTTCAAGTGGCCTGTGTTTAAGTCCCAGCTGAGGCACTTACTTATTTCTCTCATCTGTTGGTATGTTCTGTTAAATATGCTGCAGAGCTACCTACTAGTGCAGCTGGTCAGAAAACCCACAAAGCAAACTGCCATTCTTGATGTGGATCTCAACATTTCAGAAATAGTAGGTAGGGTGATGATTGGAAAGCCTCTGGGATCCATTGAACATAACACAAAATGGTTCAGTCTGGCCTTGGATACCAGTATACCCTTATGAAGGATGTGCTTCTGTATTTCAAAAGTGCAGACTTTGACCACATGAGGGAATCAGTCAAGGGTAAGTAACAGGACTGAAGAAATTGGGGGGCAGGTGCGCAGTAATTAAAGGGGCCATTCTATAGGCAATGAAGTCATGCCTGAGAATAGTTATCAAGAGTAACAGACCAAGCCAGTTCTCCATGAAAATCAGGGAGGCAGTGATGGTTAAAAAAGGATTTTCATTAGATGCAAATAGAAACTGGGAGAGGAGGAATGGGTTGAATACCAGTTAAGGATAAGGGAGGCTAATAAGGGACTCAGTGTTGCAAAAGAAGACACAAAACTTCATATTGTGGAAGGGGTTAAGGGGGGAAAGCCATTTATTTCAATACATTAGGGAAAAAAGAAAGACAAGAGGAGGAATTATTAGGCTGATTGAGAGGGGCAGAATAATAGAGGAGGACACATAGTATGCAGCCACTCCAAACATTTACTTGTGCTCTGTGTTCACAGTTGAGGACAGTGGACCCCTGCCTGATAGTAGCATAATGGCTGCTGCAAGAGGGATCCCAGAAATGAGGCAGGTTGTGTTTATTGGAGAAAGGGTCAGAAAAGAGCAAGCAGCCCTGAAAATAAACAATGCTTCAGGGTTAGATGAGATGCACTCAAATGTGCTCAGGGAACTGGCTAAACCCTGGCAGGGCTATTCAGTAGTTCCTTATAGTCAGAGGTGGTTCCAAAAAATTGGAGGATAGTAGACATAATTCTGCTCCACAAAGGAGGAGACAAAGCAACCAGGAAACTAAAGATTCATTAGTCTCACCTTCATAGCAGGTAAACTAATGGAGACAAAGAAAATCTATTAGACTGCATGGGGAAGAGTGGCTCAAGGATAATAAGCAGTACTGTTTCATGGCACTGAGGTTTTGTCAGACCAACCTGATAGCATTCTCTGACTGGGTAACCAGGGCAGCGGACAATGGACATGCAGTGAATTTGCTTTACTTCAGCTTCAGCAAGGAGTTTGCCTCTGTGGTGCATAGAAGATTGCTGAAGCAGTTACATGATCTTGGAACTGTGAAGGATCTAGTTAAATGTGTGTGAAGCTAGCTGGGTGGGAGACAGCAGAGGGTGGTGGTAAACAGTGTCAAGTCATGGGATAGGGATGCTATGAGTGGGGTGCAAGAGGGTTCATTCTTGGGGCCAGTTCTTTTCAATATGTTCACCAGTAACTTAGGGGAAGGAATACAAAGCAAGATGTGTCTCTTTGCAGATGACACTAACCTAGTTGGCAGGATAAACAGCAAGGAAGGGACAAGGGAGCTGCACATGGGCCTGCAAAGATAAGAAAGGTGGTCCAACGTTTGCCAAAAAGTGCAAGGTGATACACATAGGGAACAAGAATCCTGGAAGGAATGCTGGATGGGAGGGGTTAAGATGGACACTACTAATGAGGAAAGGGATCTGAAAGTCACCATAAGTGACTCCCTAAAACAATCTTGCCAATGTTAACAAAGCCTACATCAAGGCAACAAGGATGTTGGGGTGTATCGGGATGAGTTTGACGGCATCAGCAAGGTGGTGATACTGCCTCTCTATAGATCAGTGATGAGGCTACATCTTGAATACTGTACACAGTTCTGAAGCCCCCGGCTAAGAAATGACAAAAGCAGGCTAGAGACTGTACAGTGTAAGGTAAAAGAAATTATTTAGGGCTAGCAGTGCAAATTCTATGAGGATCAGCTTAAGCAGTGAATGTACTTGCTAGAGACCAGAAGGAAGAGGGGAGAAACAATAAGAGACCTTCAAGTTCAAGAATGGAATGCAATAAGTAGACTGTGGTAAAATATTCAGGGACAGGCTAATCAAGAACACAGAGGCATGGCTGGAGGTGGGCATGGGTAGATTGTGGAGGGTTGAGAGAACATGTTATTTTACAGAGAGACTGGATGCATTGTGAAACAGACTACCAGCAGAGGTGGTTGGTGCAAGTACCATTAATGGTTTCAAACACACCTAGGATTGAGTAAAAGGCTTAATAGCTACACAGGGGGAAACCAGTAAGGCAGAGGGAAAGGGTGGATGTGAGGGCAATAACCCCAACTAGACATTAGGTGTTGGGGTAGGGTAAAGTAAAACAGGGCAGACTGGATAGACCAGTGGCCTTTTTCTGCAGACATATTTTATGTGTCTGTTTCTAAATGCATTTTTTCTCACATAATAATATATATAATATCAATTATATCAATTATATATATATATATATATATATATATATGTATATATATATATATATATATACACACATAGACTTTGATGACAGATAAGGACCGCTTGGCCTACCTAGTCTGCCCATTTCCCTACCTACTGGTTAAGCTGCAGATCCCAGTTAACCAACAGCCTAGTTCTTCCTACCCCCACAAGAATTGCCTTATGTCTGTCCCATGCATTCTTGAATTCTCCCACAGTTTTAGACCCCATAACCTCCTCAGAAAGGTGGTTCCATGCGTCCAGCACCCTCTCTGTGAAAAAATACTTTCTCACATTGCCCCTGAGCCATCCCCCCTCGATCTTCAAATTGCGTCCCCTTGTTCCTGCGCATCTCTTTTTCCGAAAGATGCTACCCTCTTGGACTTTGTTGATTCCACTGAGGTACTTACAATTTTCTATCATGCCCCCCCTTTCCTCAAGGGTATACATATTAAGCTCCTTTAGTCTCTCTTGCAGACCCTGCACCATTTTTAGTTGCCCTCCTCTGGACTGCCTCCATCCTGTCTATGTCCTTGCAGAGATGGGGTCTCCAGAACTGGAAGCAGTACTCCAGATGGGGCCTCACCAACTGTCTGTACAGAGAGGTCGATATGTATGTAATAGTAAGAGGTACAGCCAACTGCTTTTCTTAAGAGCATACCTAATGTATTTATTTGGCAATGTTTCAATGTTTTAATACATAATTTTCTCACCTAATTCTGCTGCAGAGTGCTGGTGAGAGGAAACGTTAATTTGGAGAACAGGAGTAAAATAAAGGAAAAGGGTAAATGGCTATCCCATATTATCCAATGTCATCTAATGACAAACCACATAGCTGATACATAGAGCACATAAGGCCATAATATTTTATCACACTGAAGTAAATTAGATCACTGTGATTTTATTTTTTTATTTAATGTTTTTCTAATTATATAAGGGGCATTCTGGTGTTGAAAGTCTGTAGGCTGTTGTAGTCATGTTCTGTGCATGGTATTACTGAATAGTATACCTTTTGGCAGAAAGTGTTGTCTGGAGGTTTGAGCACAGAGCTGTGAAACTGGAGACCAAGGTTTGAATGCCTCCACCATCACTTATTCAATGCATGACCCTCATCAAGTCACTTAAAGTCTGTTCTCTCTCTCTCTCTCTCTCTCTCTCACCTATCCATGTGCTATTTACATCCCCCAGTGTGCCCTGTATCAGTCATTTATAAAATGGCAAGAACAAATATTGAAACCATATTAACTGAAACAAGTCAAGTGACCATGCACCAAAGAACTAGTAGTTCAAAAAAAACGGCAGGCAGAAATTCTTAGTAATTTTGACAAGTCATCCGTTATTAATTCTTTATTTCTGAGGTGTATTTCTTGCTCTACGTACTCATTGGATACTTTTCTACAGAACTGTACTGGTGTGGTGTAAAAGGCAATGTTTTACATGGAAACAGGCATATGTAGTACTGTTCTTCCCACTCTTTGATCATCATGTGATCTTACTCATTGTTACATCAGAATCCTTTCTGCTTGATTGTTAACATAAGTCACAAGTTACTAATCAAGCAGCAGGGAGACTGACTCCTCTTGGTTACTACTAGTCATGTCACAGTCAGTGAAGTAACAATGCTGATGATGTATAGGGAGGAATTGAACTGACCATGTCTGCTTCCAGATAGAGTGATGTTCTCCACATCACAACTTGTACTGACAGGTAGAAAATCTTCTAATTAGCAAAACAGAAAAGAAATATATATTTTATATATAAGAAGGGTTGCTGGCTCCTTATGTAAGTTACTATTAATTCCAAGCATTACTCTCACTGTTTAAAACACCATTAATGTTTTTTTGTCTCTGATCTCCTGTCCATGCTCCAAAAATATATTTTTTTATATCAAATCCATTTTTTAAGTGCAATAATACACTTAAGGTGTATATGGTATACTTTACAGGTCTGTGAGGACATTTTGTCTTCAGTTGCATGCCTTACAAAACTTCAGGGCATGCTTCACAAATGCTGTAATGCACACCCTGTCATGTTTTTTACTTACGTATGCTCCTCTACCTCTCCTGGTTTTTAAAGTACATTTAGATTTGATTTTAATAAAAAGTGCTTTATAAAACCAAATCGATTTCCTTGCACTTTAACACAAATAGGCAGTGACTAGTATATGAGGCTGGAAGCGTTTTTCTTTAACACCAGTGGAAACTGGGAAACTGGTGTTCTTGATAAATTCACAATAATGTTACTAAAGAGTTGGAGTACTCCCTACGATCACGATAAACTTTCAACAGCAGTGAACTACTGCTTCTTTTATCTGAAGTAGTGTTTTCTTTTCCATTTTGCTTACTATATGTTTACTGTAGTTAGATTTTGTTCATCAGATACGTTCACTAGACTAATAAATTCCTATTTTAGGTACAACCCTATAGAGTACAGAAGAATGGCATTACAATAATGCAAAACATTAGGAATTATATGTAAAGTAAGAGGTGATACAGTGAAGTTACAGGACAAACAGGATGAAGTGCATTAATAGCAAATACATCATATCAAACAGGCACCAGCAACTTGAGAGACACAAATTACTATTTCTCAACAGAAAGAGAGCTGATACAACAAGTAGATAGTCAAGAAATGGACAACAACAAATACCTCCTAACTGGAACATGCAACAACATTGATAGTAAGCTCCTCTTGTGCAGCTATAGGAGGAAGAGGCTAAAAAAATCATTTTTTACAAGGCTCCTCATCAGAATGGGTGCAAGTGAGTATTGTGTAAAGTCACAGCAAGGGAGGTCAAGAATTTTGGTGCAAAAGAGGAAAAGATGAGAACCCTGTCCTAGCAGTACATTTGGAAACATAGAGCAGGGCAGTATCAGAGCAATTGAGAGGGTATGCCTGATGAGGGGTTTGAAAGAGTAGAGCATTAAAGGTTGGAGAACAGGTTCTGAGAAGCTGTAACATCCAAGATCAAGGAGCACCCTGCAGATAGGGTCAACCAGCCAAGTGTAGTATATAGACTGCAGTGCTGAGTGAGATGAGGAGATGATGATGAACTGGCAAAAACTGTTATATGACACATCCAATTTAGCTACAGTAGGATGAATTTAGTGGCAAGGGTGAAAGATAATAGTTTATAGTGTAGGCTAGGCAAGATAACACACTGAGTAATGGTAATTGGTAAGTCTGGCCTTAGAGACAAGTATACTCTACAGTATGTCTAATCATTGGCTATGCCAAGCATAATAATTACAGTCCTGCAAACAGAGGAGATGTGTAGGGAACAGTCCAATGCTGAGTTGAGTGTGATGCAAAGATAGTTAAGCTCATCAACCGTGGCAAGCAGGAAACCATCAGCAAAAGAGATAGCTAATAATTCTGTGCAAGACTTAAAGAGCATTGCCTGTTATTTTGCATTTGTTTTTTATTTCATTTATTCTTTTGGTAACTGGATAAGGCCCACTAGGCACAAGTGCCTGTTTTCAGGGGTAGCAAAGGACTTGCTCAGAGTCACACAGTGCACAAGTGAAGTTTGTGGGAATCAAACCCAGGTCTGCTGGACGTACCAAGCTCATTTACAGCTCATTACTGTAATCTGTAGGCCATACTGCCAGCCTCAGAAACAGTTTATTTTCTAGACAACACCTCAGCTTCTCTGGATACATTGACGCCATCCAGAAAAAATTGCACCCCAAGCTTGGTGCCTTGTTTAGGAACAGCAGTTGCATACCTCTTGTGGCTAGGCATGAGCTTGTCCAGAAGATGATTCTCCTCATTTTTGACTACTGCAACATAGTCTATGGTGCTGTTTCTAGGTCCTCCCTGACCAGACAGGAAACTCTCTTCAACTCCTTCTGCCACTTTGCCCTTGATGCTCCCTCTTGCATCCACCACTGTTACCTCTATCAAGAACTTTCCTTCCCCTCCCTTACAAATAGATGCCTCTCACACTGTGCTAAATTCATCACTAAACACTTGCTGGGTGAACTCCCTTCCTACCTCTCCCCCTCATTTATAACACCCCCTCCTCCTTCTCCACTCCCTCAGATCTACTGATACTCATACACTAACTGTCCCCCACTGCTCCACCCTCTCCGGCCAGTCTGGGTACTCTCACCATTTCCCTAAAATATGGAACTCTCTACCTCCCCAAATCTGAAGCTCCTCCTCCTTCTATTCCATCGACACTGCCCTCTCCAATAATCTTGCACCTAACTGATCCTGTTATGACCCACATTAATTTCTTTCATTTTGCTCCTTACAGTTCATCCCTCTTTGGAATTTACCCAATGCCTCTATTGACTCTACTGCCTCTACTGAGCTTAGCCCCTCCTAGGTTCTAGTTCTCATACATTTCTCCCTTCCTCTACTCTCTCCCCCTTTTTCCCTAGCCTTCACACTCCCCTTGCAGGGTTCTCAGCATCCTGAAGGGGTTCAATAATGCTTCTGCTTGCCATCTTTTCATCCCCTATCTACCTATCCTTGGCCTTCTAGGTCCCTGTGCAGGGTCCCCAGCAGTCTGATGAGTTCCTTGGATCAGGCCTCATCCCCTCCCTGGAGTTATTTCTCATTCCCTCCCTCTCACTGTCCCTCTGTAATTACAACACCTAACCACAGGAGGGTTTACAATCTCCTGAACTTCCCTGCCCCCTTGCAGGGTTAATTGCATCCTGAAGGGTTCCCTTTCTGGGTCAGGCCTTATTTCCCCTCCTATGTGTTAATCACACTTACTCCCTCTCTCCCTCTCTAATCCTTACTCCAGTCCCCTGTCTCCTTGCAGGGTTTCCTACATCCTGAAGGGGTCTTTCCAGGACATGACTCTGCACTATCTGTCATCTTATCCTCTCTCTCTGTCCTTCACCCCTTATTTCATGATAGCACTTTTTCACTTATTACCATTGCACTTATTAATTGTTCTCACAAATTACATATGTATGCAGCACTGTTCATAACAACTGCCTTAATTGATTGTATGCTATGTTGATCTTTGTAACTTGAATGTAAAATGTCTTATCCCTTTTGTACCCCTTACCCCAGACACACCTGGAGACGAGCAACCTGTTGCTTAGTGTGCCTTCCTGGTGAAACATTTCAATAAAAAAATAAATAAAATGTGAAAATGTGAGCAATAGGAGATACAAGGGCACTATATGTGCAACACGTTTAAGGATGCTAGCTTACAGTCCATCAGGCCCAGGACTAACACTGCTGGGGAAAGTAAGAAGCAACTAATGACTTCCATAGGGGTAATGACCTTCAGAAAAAAAGTGTGGATGAGATAGGAGGAAAGAAATTCAGTTTGTAGGTTGGGTTGGCTGGTTGACAAGGAGGGGATGTAAAGGCTGTGAGATCAGTAAAGTGAACACTGAAAGACTGTACAATTGTTATTGGGTTGTCCCAGTTAATCCTACCCAGTACTGTGTCAATTTGGACTTGTTTGGTGGAGCTACCCAAGAGACATTTAATATTGACCCAGAATCTCAGGGAGTCCACAGTAGAGGCTAGAAGCTGTTCCTTGCAGAAGGATTTTTTAAAGCAGTCTAGAAGACCACACAGAGTAAGCAAGTGGATCCTCAGTGTAATTTAGCAAACAATGTAGGAAGCAAGCTGGTCCCAGACACTTTACCACAAAGCAGATGAAGTCATAATCCTTCCAAATATAAACCACTTATTCATGCTGAACATTCTTGGTAGATAAGAAAACACTCCCAAGGACACTCACAGTACTCCCTCTATGTTTCAAGCCACATTGGCTCTTTGTCAAGAGTATCTGAGTTCAATCTGGCAAGTCTTTAAATAGGTTCAGGAATCACATGATTATTTAATTAAATAGGCTATTACATACTCTAAACCTTTAATATCTAATACGACTCACAATGTTAAAAAATAGATTAAACTCACACCTTCACTTCATCTACATCTATATACAACAATGGGAGGGGGATAGTATTAGTTAAAAATTGACCCAAATGGGAAACAAATATAATATTGTGTTACCTTAAGATGTGCAAACCTACAATATGTGTGCAATTCTGGTCCAATACTCTGTACCCTAATCTACTTTGCTCTCCCTTAATGCTACATCTATGTTTGTGGTTAATTAGTGCTATTACTTGTCACAATAGCACTTACTGTAGGAATATGCTACTGATTCGCTGTATCTCTTGTATCTATTTTGTAATTGCTCACGCTTTTGTGTACAAATGGCTCTTGATGGGTCATTTGTGAAGTGATGTTTGCTGAATTTATTATGGTCTCGGCGAGCATCTCTATTTTATTTTTCTTTATTGTATGCATGCCTTATCAATTTTACTGTATATTTCTTTATTGTATGTATGCCTGATTAATTATTGTAACCTCCCAGGTCATGCCTGAAAATAGTCACTCCCATGTCTAGTGTGTCTACACAGTAAACAAAAATTAAATAAATAAATACCTTAGCTTACTGTAACCATATATTATTGGACTGCGCTTTTAAGGATCAATTTTCTATGCAATTCATTACAAAAGCTCTAAGTTATGATTTATCAAATTGAGCTATCTCTAGGAGTTTTTAACATGGTGGACAGCCCTTTTGGAAGCATTGATAAATCATGTGTAATTATTACAGGTGGATGAACTAGGGAAACCTTAAATGAGATCCAGCATTTATCCTTGGCCTTTAGCAAGAGGAGCAGATCAATGTGGAGCCATTTCATAGCAATACCCCTGACTCTTTCTTAATGACTGGAATATGTTTATCCTAAAGGGTGGTTACTTGAGAGATAAGATGGAATATGGCTGAATTAGCATTGAAGCTGAAGTAGCTAAGGGGCCAAAGCAAAAAGTTTCTCGTACACACATACCTTTAAAGGACTTGTGTAAGGAACATGTCAACAAGACTTCTGTTGCACATGTGTTTGTAATAAAATGGTTTGATACTAAGCGTTTTTGCCTTGGTGACCCATTTTAAAGGTATGTCTGTGCGAAAAACTTTTTGCTTTGGATACACTAGTAGTTTCTCATCACCACACTACTACTGCACACTCTACCTTGCTTGGTGTAGCTAAGGGACCACTAGACCAGGGCCAAATCCACATGAAAACATGTAGAGTCAAGTCTAGAGAAGTCCCTAGCAGTAATGATCTTAGGGGACCTTAGGCAAGTGGATCTTCTATAATCAGTAATATGTGTAGGAGTTGTCACTCACAGAGTCAGGTAGAGCTCCTGATAGCAGAACATTATCCCTTCTGTTTGATAGCATTCAAGCTTGCAGCATACCCACTGGGTAAAGCCAGGTTGTTTCAGTGTGTGGCTGTCAGGGGTGATGCTGATGTGGGAGGCAGGATCCTCTTCATATACTTACCTCAGGGGTGTGAAAGGGGTTTCCTGCAAGAATTTGAGGAGTTTATCACTAGCCTGACATTGGAGTACTCTACATGGTTGGTGTTGGATGACTTCAATTTCAGGGTCAGTGATGACTCCCTATTGTCTGACCAGCAATTACTCCAAAAAATGAATATGCTGGGCCTCCCACATGTAGTTACCTCTGTGACTTATCAGGTGGACCATACCCTCGACCTAGTTGTCCCACTGAGCTTGAGGTCTACGATGTCATGGTTGATCTGGTTGCATGGTCATTGATGTCTATGATGTCATGGTCGATCTGGTTGCATGGTCATTGATGCCTATGATGTCATGGTTGTTCTGGTTGCATGGTCATATAATCATGCTGTGATTTTTCTCATCAGGACCCCTCCAGTAAGATCTTCACCCTATGTGGAGTTAGTTTGGTACCAACCTTTACATAATCTGGAGCCATCTGGGCTCTTGGCAGCGTTGAACTCCTCATGGCTTTTGCATGTGTGTGATGATGGAGTTCAGAAGACTGTGGAGGCCTCTAATACACCCATCACAGTGTTACTTTACTTCCTTTCACCTTTTCATGTACATTTGAATATCTTCTGCCAGACCTTCCTCTGGTTTTGAATGGAGTTCAGGTGGTTTAAGGACAGTGGGTTTTGACTGGAGCATTCTTGTAAGCAAGCAAGACTACTGGTGAATAGATTTGCCTTGAGATCTCAATATATGGAGTATCAGGGGGAAATTATCCTGAAAAAGGCAGAATTCCTGTCACGGGAAATTTCAGCAGTGCAGAAAAGAATGGACTAAGTCTTCTGCACTGTAGACAGACTGCTACATCCAGTCAATCGGCAGTGCTGGGGAGTGTAGTCTTCAGAAATATATGGAGAGTTCAGTTAGTTCTTCCTTGGTAAGGTAGCCTCTGTTTGACTGACAGTCCCTCCAAGTGGTTTGTCACAGCCTGACAATATATAATTGCTGTCAAGTGAGGGCCTTCCACTGGTCTTGTGATGTTCTCTGATTAATCTCACAGCTACTTGCCACTTTCTGTTTCCTTGACCCATGACCTACCCAACTGTTGGTGGAATACCTGGAGTCCCTGGGCCCAGATATTGAAGAGTTAGTCAGGTGTTCCTTGAGGAGGGTGTCTTCCCCATGGCCCTGAAGAGGACGCCTGTGAAGCCCCTCCTTAAAAATCTGCTTTTGAACCTTGACATCTTATCCAACTGCAGCCTTGTCTTGAAGAATCCCTCCTTAGGGAAAGTAATCAAGAAGGTAGCAGGGATGTAGTTGGAGATGGTGCACCGACACAAGAGTGAAACCCCCCATAGAGACATTTTCAGCAAGTTTCAAAAATGTTGCTGTGGGGGACCATGCAGGCGAAATTTTACCCTTACACCGAGTTTCACCCCCCTTTGCACTAACTCTGACTTGGAGTTAACAATCAATAGAAGGGGAGCAGAGGGCACAGCTCCCCATGTGGGGGGTTCAGGAGTGCAGCACCCTGATAGAAACACAGACCGACGTCTGACAGGCGAAATTTCACCTGTTGATATCGGGGCTGTCGCTATGCCGAATGTCGACAACATTGTTGTCGTGTCAGCATAGGTAAACCAATTGAGACTAATTTGGAGATGTTTTCCATTTATGAGCCTTTCCAGTCAGGGTTTAGGAGGTGTCATAGTGCATAGACAGCTTTCATCAGGGTGCAAAATGATCTTCTGCTGACAAGAGACAGAGGTGATTGTTCCATTCTTATTCTCCTCAATCTCTCATCAGATTTTGACACCTTAGACCATGGGATTGTAACAATTCATCCAAAGTCTTTATTTAATTTATTTATTTATTGAAATGTTTCACCAGGAATTCACACTGAACAACAAGTTGCTCGTGTCCCGGTTTGACCTGGGGGGGATTTACAATTGGATGAAAAATTAGAGATACAGTTTAACATTTAACATATTCGAGAAAGTAAATATTCATTTATACTTGTAACAAGACAGACAGTAAAAAAATATAAATAATCATACAATCACATTTGTGACATAATATACAGTTTAATACATCATACTCATGGAATTTGCATTTAATTACAAGTGGCATATCTGAGGAACATAGTGCAGAAATTTAATGTAGCCTTGGAGCCAGCTCCTTGCAGGAATGGATCACAGTTAAGAGGAAAACTATTTAGCAATTATTGAGTGAATGAGGTGCAATGAGGGGATATCAAGGAGGGTAGAGAGGTAGACAGGGGAAACCAGTTAAGGTAAGGAGAGGATAAAGATGGGGGAACATTACTGCAGCAAAGCGAGCAAAAAATCAGTTTCTAGGGGCAAGTTAACACAGAGCTAGTGCAATCTGGGAGCACCTCTGACAGAACAAAAAGTGCAAGTTATTAGCTTAAGTTAACTAATTCCTTTGTTTAAATGCAGGGGGGTTGAGAGAGGGGCAGGCAAGAGGTGGGGGTAAGGGATGGGGCATGGAAGGACAAATCATACTAGGAACTGGCCCCTTCAGAGTGGAGATCCCTGCCAGTGGCAGAATGAGGTGAGGATTTAGAATAGGGGCAGGGATAGGCAAGGACAAGTTGGGTAGGGATAGCAGAGGGGATGATAAAAGAAAGTAGGAGGAGGGGTGGGAGAAACTTGCCTAAGACTAGGCCTCTTCAGGATGCTGAAAACCCCACCAGATAGCAGAGTCAGGTGAAGATGAGTTAGGTAGAAAGGATGGAGGGGAAAGGGGAAGGAAGGAAGAGTAATTTTGCAGTGCTGGACCTCTCCAAGATGCTGAGAACCCTGCCAGGGGGCATAATTAGGTGAGAACAAGTTGGGTAAAGAGAAAAGAAAGGATGAAGGGAAAGGATGGAAGAAGAGGGAAAGAAGAAGCTTGCCTAAGACTAGGCCACTCCAGGAAGCTGAGAACCCTGTCAGAGCACAGAATCAGGTGAGGACTAGTTGGGTAGAAAGAACAGAGGGGGAAGGGGAGTGTAGGAATAGTAATTGCCCAATGCTGAGCCCCTCCAGGATGCAAAGAACCCTGCCAGGGGATAGAATTAGGTGAAGACAAGTTGGGCAGAGGGAATAGGGATAATAGAAGAGGAAAGGAAAAAAATGAGGGAGGAAAGAAACTTACCTGAGAGTAGACATTGCCAGGATGCTAGGAATCTCAACAGAGGGCAGATTTAAGTGAGGACAAGTTGGGTAGAAAGAAGAGAGGAGGAAGGGAGGGGAAGGGAAGGAGGACTTGTGAGGACTCAGGGACTCTGTTTTGAAGTGATTTGAGTCCTTTCTCATTGGTAGGGTGCAGCAGGTTGTGTGGGTGAGTTTTTCCTCACACCCTGCTGCCTTGGATTGTTAGGTTTGTTCTTGTCACCCATGTTGTTTGCAGTGTATATGCTGCTGCTGGGTGAGGTCATTTGGCAATTTAGGCACTATAGTTTCATTGCTATCCTGATGATACTCAGACATATCTGTTGTTTGCTCCTGGAGAAAGAAATGCTGTTGATGTGCTGAACAGATTCCATGCTAGTATCAATGACTGGATGACCTCCAATTGTCTTAGCTGAACTTAGACAAAATAAAAGTAAGCAAGTAAGTAAAATTTTATTTCTAATGTACCCAAACCCGTAGGCTTTAGGCACTGAGCAATAAAAGTGCACAATGTAAAATTACAAGAAGAATAAAATATAACAAGCAGGTAATAAAATGTAACAAATCAAATTAGATAAGACTACACTTAAATGATGTAAAGGAAACATTATCAAAAAGTTTAATGTAAGGAAAAGCCTCCTTAAATAGGTGGGACTTTAGACCTCTCTCTTGAAGGCTTCCAGGGAGGGGTACTCTCTCAGGGACCTTGGATGTGAGTTCCACATGATTGGGCTGGTTACTGTGAAATCATGCTCATGGATGATGTCAATCAGACCCTGGGGAACTGCTAGGAGGTCCTCCTCAGAGGAACAGGGAGGATGGGGGGATTGGTAAGGAGACAGTAGGTCATGCAGGGGTCAATGTGATAACAGCAAAAGCCTAAAGGCAATCACCATTATCAAGAAGTGACACCCCAGCGCACAGCAAAATGGCACCAGCGACTTACTTTTTTAATGTTTTATGAGGGGGGCTGAGCCCCCCCGCAACCCCCTACTAAAGGATTCTCAACTCCAGGGGGGGTGCATGTCAGGGGGGTGAAAACATTAAAAAAAAATAAAAGGTTTGGGCCAGGTGCAACAAAAATGTAGCAGCGTCTAGACCCGAACCAGGTACCCTGCCGACCAGCACCAGCAAACCACCTACCATGACATGGGATCAGCTCAGCAACCCACCGTGGCACAATACCTCACATCACCTCCCACCCCTCGCTGTGTGTTCACCCTCCATGCGTGTACGTATAGCGACAGCCTGTCACTATATTCACCAACCTCCCCATCCAGCCACCCTACCCTACCATAGCCCTTGAGGGATGCGTTAGAGAGTGGGTCCCAATTATTGTCGGCACCCTTTTCCCCGGTGCTCTAATCACAGGATACCAAAATGCAGGTAGATAGGCCCTAGGTCATCAATGGCTTTGTAGGTTAGCAATCTGACCTTAAAGGTAATCTGCCATCTCACTGCCAGCCAGTGATGACCCCTTAAGACTGCTGTTACTGTATATGGCAGGACCTAGGTAGACCTGACAACATCTTGGCTGCTGCATTCTGCACTAGGTGTAGGCTACCCAGGGCACATCCATTTAGACCCAGGTAAAGAGCGTTCCAGTAATCAAGTCTGTATTCCATAAAGGCATGTATCACTGAGGGCAGGTCATCGGGAGGGATGAAAGGTTTAATCCAGGCAATATTATTCAAGTGGCAAAATCCACTTTGGAAAACAACTGGCACCTAAGCCTCTAGGGTAAGATCTCTAATGAGGACCATGCTCAAATTTTCATGTTTGCAGAGACAGTCAACTGGGAGTGATTGAGTACCACACTGGAAGGCTCTCTTACCTGCTCAGCATTCTGATAACAACCAAGATCAGTCACCAATATCACCGTTTTATGTGGGTTGAGCCTTAACCAGTTGGTGGACATCCAGTCCAGGACCACGGCCAGGCAGGAGTTAAATATAGAGACTGCACTCTTTTGTCCTGGCACAAAGGACATATACAGCTGGGTGTCATCTGCATAGCAGTGAAAGTCCATGCTGTAATGTCTAATAATGTCTCCCAGGTTCAGCATGTATACCGCAAACAAGATTAGTGACAGGATTGAGCCCTGCAGAAGTCCACAGGACAGGGGCATTGGGCACTGAGAAAAAATACCTATAACCACTCTTTGCATCCTGCCTGTTAGAAAGGACTTAAACCATATGATGACTATGCCCACAAGTCCACAATGTTCCCAATGGCAATCCAATGACACACCATGATCCATGGTATCAAATGTTGTTGAGATGGAGGAGAACAAAAACAGACTAATTACCCCTATCTGTCACCCTAAGGAGATACTTTTTCACCTTGACAAGTGCAGTTTCCATGCTATGCCTAGACCTGAATCCAGACTAGAGTGGCTCAAAGATGTCAAAGGTAGCAAGACATGCCTTAAGCTGTATAGCCACTCGATAACCTTCCCCAAAAAGGGAAAGTTAGAGATGGTTCTGTAATTTGCCAGGCAATCTAAGACCAATGAAGTCTTTTTCAAGGGAGGATTCATGAAATCCTCTTTCAAGGGCCCAGGGACCACCCCCCAAAGGGATCACTGGACTGTCTCGGTGAATACTGCTCCAATGGACTCAACACAGCTTACTATGAGGCATGCTAGGCCAGGGTCGAGGTCACAGTATGTCAGTCACAGCTTTGAGACAATCCTACTAACCTCTTTCACCCTCACTGGATAAAAATCATTCCAGATTTGAGGACAGCCTCTATTAGTCCCAAACCTGACACCACACACTGACTGTGAGGTCCCAGGGAAGACACCTGATCTGATAGAACACACTTTATCAGCAAAGAACAGATCAAACTCTTCACATCTAGTGGATGATAAATGTGGATGAAGTGTTTCTGGGGGATATGGCTCTCACAGATTGGTGGGGTTGGAAGGGGAGCTGCCAGTGTTAAAACTGGATGCTGCCCCTCTGCCAGTGACAGGTTAAAAATCTGGGCATCATCATGGCTCAAAAGTTAACACTAGAATATCAGGTGTTGACAGTACTCCATTGTGGTGTTCTTCATCTAAGACACGTTACCGAGATCAAACCCTATCCAAAATCAAGGACCTAAAGATATTGGTACATCCATTTGTAACATCAAGATTGGATCATTGCAATGCTCTATATCTTGAGATATCTGGTGGCTGGATACATTGTTTTTATCTATTGCACAATGCTGCAACTAGGCTGGTTGCTGAGATGTCTTACTCTAAGCACTTCCCCTCTGTGCTGCAGACATTCCATTGGCTGCCAGTGAAGTGGCATATAACCTTCAAGATAGGTTTGTTAATGTACAAAGCCCTATATAATCTGGGTCTGGGCTACCTAAAAGAGTTCCTCCTTCCATCTATATGCTCCAGCCTTGGCTACCTTATGTGCTCTTATCCAGTGGACCTTTTGACAGTCATCAGATCATAGTTAAATACCATCTAAGGAGTCAGGACTGAGCATTTTAGTGGAAGAGACCATATTATGCAATTCACTGCCCTAGCACATCAGGGAGATCACCTCAGTTTCTAACTCCAACAGGAGTGATAGAGATCTAGGACAATGCTATTGGGCAGCCCGACTCCACTACTGATGATGATGAGGTTATGGAAGAGGTCATAGACATTTTTCCCAGTAAGGAGGGGGTACTATGTGCATTATTTCACACCAGCACTGACACATAGAGTGTTTGTGAGACCCTAGCAGCAGCCACTAGAAAGACATTTACACCTCCAGATGGCATGTCTGCTGTGTACAAGTAAATGTTGCTTGAATGGAGCATTGACAGCAGAGAGAGAACTGATATAGTCATTGGGGACTCTGCACCCATCACAGCCATCTGTGGATGGTGACCAGTGACTGTTCAACCTCTCACATGAGAGCCATAGCAGAGATTAAGCTCAAAATGGAGGAGTATCAGGATGAAGAACCATGGTACCAGTTGGAAAATATACCCAGTCTGCCACTAACCCCTTTCCCAACCATATGGCACTACTCTCAAAATGTGTTTGTGCTTTTTTTTTCTCTTTCTTGTTTTACAGGCATAGTCCAGAAAAAGCAAGTGACAACAAACTGGCAGGAGGATATCTCCCAAGATGGAAGAAAAGCCACATATCGGGGCTATTTTATGATTTTTACACACACTGCAGTGATGCTATAATTATTGAAGAAATAATAATCTTGTAGCAAAAGATATATGATATGCTGTGTGTACAGTGCAGTGTTATGTAAGTACCTGCACTGATCATATATGTATTACAATGGTGCAGTAGGGCCACTATAGTTAAGAGCTGAGTAGTGTGTTTAGTGTTAAACCCCTAACTTTGCAGTTTAATAGCTTCACCCTCATTCAACAGAATTGCACAACATTTTGCATTTGTAGTCTGGGCTGCAAGGTCTCTTGATATGCCAAGTTTCATTCTGGTCAAATGTGCTGATTCCATGATCCAGATAGTGCATTTTTAGGTACCATCTGTTTTTTTTTATTATTTTGTTTTTTGTCATCACCTACAGCCGAGACAGTTTGGTATTTAGTTCTGGAATTTTCAGGGTAAAAATGGCTTACTCTAAAATGGTGCCTTTCATTAGTTTGCCGAAAAATTATTTATCCATTCTCAAATTATAAGAATTTGAAATTTTGGTTCTGAGCATGCTTATTAGGGTCATTTGGATAGATGTTTGATACAAAAGAAGAATTTTGCTGTATGAAAGATGATTTATCTTTCATGAGGGGATAATCTTCTTTCACGACAGGAAAATATTCTTTCATATGAGTAATTTTGTTTTGATTTTTTCAAAAAAATATTTCTCAAAACCCAACACATGTATGTTGCTAAAAAGGAGTCCCTTAGCTGGATTCTGAACTTAGTATTTTTAAAAAAGAACCCCACATGTTTTTGTTTTCACCATTTAAAAATAATTTTTTTTGAGATAGATTTGTTCATATGTATGGATCACAAAAGAAGAATAGAGCCATATGAAAGAGAAAGTCTACGTCACAAAAGAAGATTTTGGACTTAGTTTTTTTTTCTCTGTATCTACTTTCATGAGCTAATAAAAATCTCATGGAAGGGGACACATGATGGAAGATGGAAGGGGACATGATAGAAACTTTCAAGTATCTCAAGGGAATTAACAAAGTACAAGAGAGTAGTATCTTTCAGAAGAAGAGATGTGCAAGAACAAGGGGGCACAATTTGAAGATAGAGGGGATATGGCTCAGAGGTAATGTTAGAAAGTATTTTTTTTCACAGAGAGGGTTGTGGATGCATGGAACAGCCTTCCTGTGAGGTTGTCGAGTCAGGAACAGTGGGAGAATTCAAGAATGCATGGGACAGACATAAGGCAATTCTAGTGGGGGGTAAGAGGAAATAAGCTGTTGATTAACTAGAATCTGCAGCTTATCCATCAGGTAGAGAAATGGTCAGACTAGGTGGGCCAAGCGGTCCTTATCTGCCATCAAATTCTATGTTTCTATGTTTTTAAGAGACAGCTAAGCATCATCTTTTTCTGTGACTTTTTCTTATTTATTATTTTGTTGCTGATGCTGAGCTGACTCTATTAATCACATTAGTCATCATTTTGGGTTTTGTGATATTTTTTTACCAACCATGTATTATACTATATTTAGGGGTTTTAAATCTGTGCTGCTGTAATTTATGTATTGTGTGAATTGCCCTAGCCTGTGGGACAGGTGCCAAATAAATAAATATACTAGTACTTCTAAATCTGTCATGTTATGGTGTCCATTATTGGTAGAGGGTTAAGATGAAACAGAGATTAGCTGAATATGGTGCAGTTTACTAACTGTAGCTTCTTAGGATTGGAATGCTTGCCTACCCAATCAAGATTTATATAACCCATAACTAATACCTCATTATTGCCAGTCCTGGGGCTGACTGGATCTAGTAGAAAGACAAGGCTGGAGATACCACATTTATGGGGATTATAAGCACAGACCACATAAAGCTGTTTTGTATTATGCAGAAGAAGGACTAAACGTGGGAATTCACAGGAATGCGTTTTGAGTATGCTGTAATGCATAGGGCGCACATTCGCATATTTTTTGGAGACTAAAATAAGATATCCGTCTTTCAGAATCAGGTCAATCTAATTTCAAAAAGTTATATTTAGGAAGGGAACAAACTGAATTAGGAGCTGAGAGCTTAATCCAGGTCTCAGAGTCCCCAGATATCTGGCAAGTAATAAGCAACCTTGGTTTCAAGCGCTACCTTGTTTGCAATTAAGCTTGTAATAATAAGGTGAGTTATTCTAATATCCTTCTGGTTTGGCTATATGGGAGATAAGGCAGAAAAGAGGGTCATAATGTAGGAATAGGGTTAGGCTCCACTTCACCAGACTGACTTAGGCAGTGGAGTAGACAGCAGTAGTGAGAGCTTGTTTGTTAGATGACCAGTAAGGGGCAGCCAGGAGGCACAACAATTTACATGATATACAATAAGCAGATATATTTGTTGCCTGAGTAATAGGTAGCATTTATTTTACTGACATGAGATGCCAGAATATTAGATCATTAATTCTTAAAGGGGTTGAGCAATTAAACACTTGTTTACACTCCAGAACACCAGGGAGCTTGTCTGCAACAAATGCAAACATATTAGTATGAGCTCTACTGAGGCAAGTGAGGCACAAGGGGATAGGATATAGTAGGCACAGTAATATACCAATATAGACAGTCAATATATACCTATAGTTACACCCAAGTACCTCCTTCTAACACAACTAAATAAGCTAGGATTACAGCAACATGCCACGGCCCAGCCTTCTCTGTCTCAGCTGACTTAGCAGACTCACCACACGATTTGCTGCACTCAGCTTGTGCCTCTTATCTATGGGCTCCTTACAGAGGACCACTAAGAACAAATCATTAAATCAATTTAAACAGGAAATTACAGGAGGCCCTTCCACTGCCAAATTGGCAAGTGACAGGGAGGCAACAAAGTAAAAAACAAAACAGCCATGTACAGGTACTAAAGGTGAAATTTGGTTTCAATATGCACACAAAGTGAAAGTTCTGTCTACGGCCTGACCAGCCAGTCAAGAGGCAAAGACAGAAAGACTGGCAGCTCAACTGCCTTGGAAGTTCAGGCCCTTCTTTTGTTTCTCTGGCCCAACTGTAAAATAAAACTGTGCTCACAGGTGGGGTGGTCTTAATGTTCTGTGTGATCCTCTAAATCAGGCTTGTGACCCTTCCTGGTTCTGGCGATCCTCTGATTGAGACTGGTTCCAGAAAGTGGGCTCCCAAACTTCACATAAAGGGAAAATTCCTATCACTGATTTGACCGGCTACTTGGGAAATGCCAACTGGATGACTGGTAGCTTGACTACCTCGGAAGTTCGGGCCCTTCTTTTGTGTCCATGGCTCAGCAGGAAGAAACTGTACTTACAGTTTGGGAGTCCAGATTTCCCTGGGAGACTCTTAATCAGGCTCACAACTACTCATGTCTCCAGGAATCCTTCAACTGAGCCGGGTGGAAGAAATTTGTCTCCAAATTCCTCACTAAGTAAATGTCCTCAAAAAGGACATTAACCTGCTGGAGAAGGTTCAGAGGAGGGCTACAAAGTTTGTATGTCCTACTCCAGCTTGAACAGCCAATGGGGAGTTGTGGACTGGATGACAATCAGCCCAAGTGCCTTGCAAGACAATTTAGAAGATTTTCTACCTGACAATATTTGGTGTGATGTGTAAGGCAATGTTCTACCTGGAGGCTGACATAGCTTGTTCTGTTCCTCCTCATACATCATCAGCCCTATGATCTTACTGTATATTACATCACAAATGACTAAGAATAACCAGTTACCTCAGACTGATTAATTGTGATGGCACAATACATGAAGTCAAAAAGGGGATGAAGTGCAGTATGAAGAGAAACAGAGCTGCAGTAGATATTCTGCCTCTAGGTAAAGTTCTGCTTTTTACATCACAACTAACACTATCATATAGAAAACATGCTAATAAGCAACAGCAACATGAAAATACATCAGAAATGAAAAGTAACAACTGACTAATTTTAAAAATTAATAATATTTTCTGCCTGCTCCTTTTGTCTAATACTGGATCTTTAAAGCATAAACACTCTCCTTAAAGGCATTAGTCAATACATTTTGTCTTTGTAGTACTTATATCTAGCTTTACAGCTTATTTCCTGAATTTGGGTGTGGGGTAGTTCATTCTATATACATTATTTCCTGAGGTGTATCACACTATGTATTGTAAAAATGTTTTATGAAGTTTCACTATTCATGTTGTTATCTTAAGATCAGAAATACTTATCTGCTGCTTTGAAACCAAGTGAAAACTGAAAGGTACAAAAATAAACAGTTGCTACAGCTTATCAGTTGGAGCAGAGCTGTGTCATATTGTTATAGTAACTAGACTTACAAATATGCAGCATCATGCTTCAAGGGGGCAATAGATTTATTTAAGTGAGGTAAAACATGAAATGGAAATGAAGTAGCTTATAACACAGTACCATTGAAACATCAGAAATTATGTGATTAATTTATTTGACAATTCAGTAGTACACATATTTCCTCTCTTGCTGCTGTTGTCTGCTCATCTGTCCATCCACCTTTAACAAGCTATTTTTTATTCTACACCACAATGTCTCAGAAGGCAAATAAATTAACATGTTTATGTTAACATTGTACTGAAATTGTGGGTAGTGCCAATAACTAATCTGAAAAGTCAACAGCTATTTTTTTAGTGACTTTATTGGGACACAGTTGGGGTATAGAGATAATGGCAACACAGAGCATTCTATCCCTACTGAGGGGCAGCAAAGATATGAAAAACAAAAAGCAATCAACAGTTAAAGAGGGAGATATAGCTGAAAGCATTAAAATCAGATTAGGAACAGAAAATCCTCAGCATCATGACAAAGCTTAGAATTTTACATTACCTTATTAAAAGGTGTCAAGCCTTTTTGTAAGAAATACAAAATCACACATACCCCCATAATGAGAAGCATCATGTGCTACCTTTTTGTAATCAAACCAAGAATGGAACATTTTTTGTAACCCTGATTTCACTGGCTGTTCAAAAAACTGGATTCAGTGAAGGACTACTGATGACGTCATGCGATGTCAGCAAGGCAACTCACAGATTAGTCCCCACTAAGGGTGAGCAGATGTTGAATATCTATTTGGTGAATGTGTTGAAATTCAGCACTTTTACCTTAAATTTGGCACAACGGAACTTTTGGACCACTTTGAATCATTTTGACCTTCAATCAAATAATTATAGAAATCAAGCTCTAGCCCTTCCTAGGTGGCCAGGGATAATTCTATGGCCACAGCTTTCTCCACCCAGTCACATTCCAGTCACTTTCCACCTTCCTCCTCCTCCCTGTCTAGACATTTTGTTTATAAAAATAAATTCCAACTTTTAGCACTATCCCGTGTTCTGAGTCTTTGTTTTATTATTATTATTATTATTGTATTTTCTCTCCTGCTGTCTTGCCAGCTCCCATCTTGACAGCTGCCAAGAACAGTCACTCACCATCCACCAGATGTACCACCCCCAAGATACTCCAACAGTTTACTCCTCACAGTAGGGTGCCAGTCAGTGGTGCCAGGCCTGCAAGGGGCCATCCATTATTACACCTAGGGAGAGGATTTCTCAATTGTTTTCTCCCTTTAGACATCCCACATGCAATGCCATAATGCATCTGTCCATGTCCCATGCCCTTCTAGGCCTGCTGACTGCTTTGACACCCAGCTTCTACTAGTTGTTAGGCACACTGCAAGAGATGCAACCTATTGGCCCTGTGAGAGGAAAGCAGTACCCTGAACTATCACTACTTACTCCCCAAGCTGCCCCCCCAATAACTCAATTCATTCCTGAACCCAGGTCTTTGATTACCCTATCAGTCAAGTATTAAGCTAAATATTATTTTTTTTTGTATTTGAAACTGACTGGTTCTGGCCTGCTAATACAGTGGTAATGCTTGTACTTGTGCTGCTAATGACTTGGGTTTGGGAATGAGCTCAGAGTGTCAGAGGCCTGGCCAGGGTGAGGCAAGATAAGCATCCATCAGACTGTTCTCCTCCTTTGGCTGGGTGGCAGAGCCTGGTGCAAGTGTGATTCCAAGTAAAGGCTGGGAGTACAGCACCAGCAAGGGACCATGTTGATGGGGGCACAGAAAATGGTGGATGCTTATAGGGCATGAGCTGGAGTGCATGCACCCTGTGTTGACATCATTCCATGTCTGTGTCTTTAGGGGCAAACACAGGATAGAAAAACCCAATGCTCAGCTGCACCATGATGCTCCTGTTCTCCATCTGAATGATGCCACCAGCAAAAGCCTCAAGCAGGAATCAGGTGGATCTTGGTCACTCCATTGGGAGCTCCACCATAGGGTAAGCTACTGGGCCTCCATTCTGGGCAGATAGGGAGATGACAGGTGGGGAGGTCTTTGATGATCTGATTTGGAGTATATGCTTGTCAGAAGCATGGAGATAAATAAAGTAAAAAAAATGACTGAAGGAATGAGAACAACTGAAAGAGATTGGGACTGACTGGAATGGATGAGAAGTGATGAAGGGGTGTCTCTTATCATCAGTTTTAGAATGCTAAATCCTGAGACCAAGGAACTGAAGACATAGGGCTGGATTTTCAAAGGACCCTTAGACTGACACAAGATTTTTCAGACAACTACCTTGCATCAAATCTTGGTGTGTCAAATGCAGTGCACCATATTTTGCAAGAAAAGCATTCTCAGTGGCAAAGTTCTCCCAGATGATGCAAGGGGTCTGCTGCATCAGACATATGATGTATGAGGAGAGAATGATGCAAACTGAGTCAAGAAATGCATGGTGTGAGAATGATGCAAGCTGAGCCAAAAAATATGATGTAGGGTGGGAGATTGACTCAAAGTGAGTCAAAAAGAGGCTTGATGCATGGGGCAAGAAATGACTCAAGATACAGCAAAAAAACAATGCATGGGGCAACAATGGCTCAGGCTGAGTCAAAAAAGATACTGTAGGAAATGGCCAAGACAATGGCATGTTAAGCCCCCAAAATGCTCTAAACTAGTCCCACATGGGAATATGGGCTCTATAACCAAACATCTACAGGATTTACCCTCTCCTTTATATGCACCAGTGTCAGTAAGACCAGGACTTGCTGATCTAACTGATGCATGCTATCTTTGGCACAGTGTCAACAGTTTCCACTTTCAAAATGGAAAGAAAGGGGAAGGTGAGTCATTTCTGATGCAAGCCTCGTTGTGACATGGAGCACCCAGTTTTCTGATGCAATCCACTTTGGCACAGGCTGTTCTTCTTTTGATGCAAGCAGTGTTAGAAAATTGGATTAGATGCAAGTTTTGACGCAGCTTGCTTCTTGCCTCATTCTTTTCTGGTGCAAACACCTTGTGGTAAGGGAACCTTAGTGATAGGGAAAGGGGGAGGTAAAGTTGAAGATTAAGTTGTGTCTGCAGTGGTACAGTAGGAAAGGAAAATGGGAGGACTAGGTGGGTCAAGCAGTCCTTATCTGCCATCAAACTCTGTTTCAATGTCATTCTCTGACATTTAAAAATTGAACCCAGGGTGTCAGAATTGAAGCTGAGACTAAGTTGTCAATTTTCTCTTTTGCTCACCTTTGTCCTCACTGCCTCAGCCCTGCATAGCCAATGACCCATACAGACTTTCCACTACCAATCACAAAATGTGTATCTTTCACTCATTCCCAACTTTGTTCTCTGTCCCTCTCCAAAACTATTTACGCTGCACTTCTTCCAAAATGTATACTGCTATACTTTCAAAGCTGACCTTGTGATCATGCTAAATTTGCAACCCACACCCCTCCCAGATTTGGTGCCTCACATACCTCCCAAAATTTGTTAACCACAGCCTTCTTAAAATCTGAATTTAATAAACCTCCATAAATTTGTGCCCCATAACTCCCTTGAATTTTATTCCCTGCATCTCTCATAAACATTGCTCTCAACATCATGACCAAAAGCCATACCCAGACCCCTTACCAAATGTGTGCTGAATCTCCTCTAACTTTTATACAGTACAATGCAGCCCACAAGCCTTCCAAAATGTTTTCCTCATTCCATAAAATGTGTCACCTGCACCCCTTTTAGAATTTGTGCCACACCCCTGCTTAATTTTGTGTTCTACCCAAATTTGCCCATGTATCCTGTAACACTCCCAAAATTTGTAATTGCACTCTTCCACGATTTGCACCCTGCGTGACTTCTGAATATTATGCTCTGCACCATCTCCAGATTTGTACCCCACAACCCTCTCAGAGGTTTCACCATGTAACCCTCCTGAAATTTGTTTCTGTACCACCAGAGGTTGTGCCCAGCACTGTTGCCAAAATTTGTATCAGATATCATCATAAAATTTAGGCCCCACACCATGAAAAAATGTTCAGCCTACACCCTTCTATAACTTGTGTCCTATACCCCATCTGAGTTTTACTCACCACTTCCCTTCAAAAAATGGCACCCACACCCTCCCAAAAGTTGTTCCACATCCCTCTAAAATTTGAACCCTGACTTATTTCATAACAAAATTGATACAACATTGTCTGAAACTCAAACATAGAAAAATCAGGCACTCACCACCTCAAGTATAAAGCACCACTCTAAAGCGTATTTCATCACTAAGAGTCATACATTTATTTAGTGCTGAAATTAAAAGCAAAAACATCCATACTGCCTGACGCATTTTAGACAAACACTCCTTTGACAAAGGACTATTTGTCTGAAATGCATCAGGTGGTATGGATTTTTTTTTGCTTTTAATTTTAGCACTTAATAAATGTATGAATCATACTGATGAAATATGCTTTAAAGTGGTGCTTTATATTTCAGGTTGTAAGTGCCCGATTTTTCTGTATTTGATATGTAGTTTCTATTGTGAGCACCCCCTCCCAGTGAGAATTCTTTCTGTGAAAAATGTCTGAAACTTCTCTAAGTGACAAGCTCTCAAACATGGCAGAAAGAAGCAGCAAATGAGAGAAAGAAAGAAAAAGAAGTGGATGGACTTTAGTTTCTCTATCTCTCAGATATTAACAGATACCTATTATGGAAGCCATTGGGGAGCAAATGCGTGTGAGTTGGCTGTCAAGACTGCTACCACTAATCCAAGCACTGACCAAAGTATACCTAAGAAAAGTTTGAAAATGGATGTGTCAATATTCACAAATACATCCACAAATCAAACAGGAACCAAATCTGGTTCAGAGAAAACATGGAACAGCACAACACAGGAATGTCTGGGGGTGCAGTACTGGGCAGCAAGTCAAGCCTGAATCCAAATGAAGCTAGGAGTTCTGCATTCGGGAGCACGACTGGAATGCAAACATGAATGCAAAAAATAGTAAAATTTGTTACCATGACAAGCGGCAAAAATTAAAACTGGCTGTCCTTCAGACAGATTTCATTTTCACATGTCAAGGTAACAGATACATTTTGCTTTTTTTCACATTTACACTTGCCTCCCAGTTGTGTTTCTGAGTTCAGTGTGGGGACAGGTGAACTATTTCATTGAAAATACAAACTAACCCGAACATGTCGAAGTGTTCATATCTGAATGACTTCTGAACACTTTTTGCCATTTGGATCAGTTCAGACAGCTGCTGTATTGTGGGAAATGTGGCACGAGAAGTGCCAGAGCAGGAGGAACCAACAGGAGGGATCAGAGACAAGACTCTGGTTCCTCACTGGATGGCTGAGCTGTCCATCTCTCTAAGGTGGCACCTGAATGGGTTGCTGCTCTAGCAACCCACATGGTCCACCTTAGGGATATGCAGATGAATCAGGACTGAGAAAGAACAGCAGCTTCTGTAGGTTACTCCATGTGGATTTTGTTTCTGTGCTTGTGCTGCTGGTGTTTTTTTGGCCCTTGGGCAAGAGAAGAAGTCGACTCGTAATAAAAATGAAAGAATTTAATTTATTTATATATATATATATATATATAGATATATATATATATAGAAAGAGAGAGAGAGAGAGAGAGAAGTGAACTAGAAAACTTTGGGAAGTTGTGGGTGGGTTGGGGTGAGGAGTCAAGGACTGGGAGTTGGAAACTTGGGAGGGGACTGAGCTAAGGACTGGGTGAGGGGTTTGGGGATGGGGTGGGGAGTAATTATTGGGAAAGGAGACTCGAGGAGGGGAGGAGGAACTTGGAGACTGGGGGCAACTTGTTGTTGCAAATGAGAAGACAGAGTGCAGACAAGAAAGAAGAGAACAATACTTCGCTAAACTTAAATTAAGTGCCAGAGCCAGAATGCTCATTTTTTGGGGGGAGGTAGCAGTCTAAAGGGGGGAAAGTTGAACTCTGCCAGTGTACCACCCATACCACACCACTCCCTGTTAGCCTTCTTGCTATTTGCCCAATTGCCCCCCAACAATACATCATCCCTCTCAGTTCTCCTGCCTGTACTCAGTCACTTCAGTGGGGATTTCTATTTTCTTATTTTATTTTTTATACAATATTTGGCTCAGTGAGTGGGCATTCCATCACATCACGTGGAATAAATAAAAAAAATCCTTGAAGGGAAAAAGTACTGTGTCAGAGAGGGTTATGCCAAGTAGGGTCCCTGAATCTATTTGGGTAGCAGCACTGCCTGCAGCATCACCCTTAGCATAGGTGACGTGTGAAATACATTGTGTGTGTGTGTGTGTGTGTGTAATAAAATCTGCCAGCCAGTCATCAGTGCACCAGTGCCACTTCTTGCATACTGTCTGTGTGACCCCCCAAGAAATAAGTCATTTGTCATCTTCTGTACCACACTAGAACAGTGAAAGCTGGACAGCAAAACTCAATACAATGACACATTCGAACAGATTTGAAGTTGTCACCGAAAGGGTCCGGCGGCACATCTTTATTTATTTATTTATTTATTGAAATGTTTCACCAGGAAGGCACACTGAGTGACAAGTCGCTAGTCTTCCAGTGTGACCTGGGGGGAAGGGGTACAATAGAAGCGAGACATTAAACATTCAAGTTACAAGATCAATATTAGCATACAGTGGTAAGGCAGGTGTCACAAGCAGTGTTACAACAGTATTGCCCTTAATAGGTAGAAAGAGTGGACAATAATAAGTGCCAGGTTAACAAGTAAACAAGTGTTTATGCAAAAGAAAAGGGGGAAAGGAGAGGGAAGAGTGAGGTGGGGGAGGGGGAAGAGTCATGTTCATGTTACATTCAAGTTACAAGATCAACATTAACATACAGTTGTAAGGCAGGTGTTACAAACAGTGTTAAAACAGTGCTGAACATAATAAGTAGAAAGAGTAGACAATAGTTAATAAGTAAACAAGTGCTCATGTGAAAGAAAAGGGGAAAAAGAATAGGAAAGGGTGAGGTGGGGGGAAGGGGAAGAGTCATGTCCCTTGAGACCCCTTCAGGATGCGAGGAACCCTGCAAGGGGACTGGGGGACCAGAGAGAAGGGGATAGGGAGTGTTCCAGAGAGACTCCTTCAGGATGTGGGAAACCCTGCAAGGGGGTTTGGTACTAAACAGAAAAGGGGGATAAGGCTGTAGGGATTTAAAGAGGGAGGAGAAAGAGAAGGAAGAGGTGTGACTTAAATGCTAGAAGGGGGCTTAGGACCTAACCCAAGATAGGACCCTTCAGGATGTGGGCTACCCTGTCAGGGGGTTAGAGAAGGTTAGTAGCTAGGGATTAAGAGAGTGATAGGCGAGTGAGAGAGTGAGAATTGAACCCTTGAGGGGGAGAGAATTCACACCTTTGGAGGGGATGGGGCCTAATCAGTAGTCCATCAGGATGCATGGACCCATGGGGAGCATTCTGGGTCCCTTACATTCTGTAACAAATCAAGGGAGGCCAGTAAGAATGAGCAATTTGGGGAAGGGGAGGAGAGCTAGAAATTTAGGGTGTGTGAGTTCACAGGGTAAAATGAAGGTGATGGTAGAGTGGTAGGGTTTATAAAGGGCTTAGAGGTGGGAATTAGGGAGGGCCATGGCAGGAGCAGCTACGTGCAAGGTACTTATTGAGGGCAGAGCTGGTGGAGTAGGCAGAGGATGAGTGCTGGATTTGAGATTCAGTTTCACCATTGTTTCCCCCCATTAAAATCAACTCTGACTCAGAGTTGATTATATTAGTAATGGGGGTGTGAGGGTGCAGTGCCCCCTTAAAAACACTGGCAGATATGGACAGGTGAAAATTCGCTTGTTGGTATTGGAGACTTTGCCGTGCTGCATGCCGACAACTTTTTTGTCACTGCGGCTTGGTGGAACCATCATGTTCTTCCTCACTACACTCGCTCAGTGTGGCATAAGCTTTAGCTCAGTGGCCAGGGCATTTCCATCACATCATGTGGAATAAACAAACAAAAAAAATAAATCCTTGAAAGGGAAAAAGTACTGTGTCAGTTAGGGTTGGGCCAGGCAGGGTCTCTGAATCTCTATGGGTAGTTGCAATGCCTGCAGCATCACCATTAGCATAGGTGGTGTGTGAAATAAATTCTGTGTGAAATAAATTCTGTGTGTGTGTGCGCGCGCGTGCATGCATGCATGCATGCATCCATGTGTGTGTGTGTGTGTGTGTGTGTGTGTGTGTGTGTGTGTGTGTTGTGTGTGTGTGTGTATGTGAAATGAAATCTGCCAGCCAGTCATCAGTGCACCAGTGCCACTTCTTGAATACTGTCTGTGTGCCCCCTCAAGAAGTCAGTCATCTGTCATCTTCTTCCTCTCTGTGCTCTCTCAGTGGGGTATAAGCTTTGGCTAAGTGGGCAGGTCATTCCGTCACATCATGTGGAATAAATAAAAAAATAAAATCCTTGAAGGGAAAAAGTACTGTGTCAGAGAAGGTTAGGCCAAGCAGGGTCCCTGAATCTTAGTGGGTAGCAGCAGTGCCTGAAGCATTGCCCTTAGTGCAGGTGGTGTGTGAAATAAAGTGTGTGTGTGTGTGTAATAAAATCTGCCAGCCAGTAGTCAGTGCACCAGTGCCACTTCTTGTATACTGTCTGTGTGCCCCCCCAAGAAGTCAGTCATCTGACATCTTATTCTTCCCTGTGCTCACTCAGTGAGGTATAAGCTTGGCTTAGTGTGCAGGGCATTCCGTCACATCACGTGGAATAAATAAATAAAAAAAAAACACTTTTCAACCCTGAACAAGTGATAGACTGGCATTATGTGCACTCTGGAAAATAGTAGAGCAAAAGCTAGGGGGAAAGAAAGTAATAAACATAAAAAAGGTTTATTCAAGAGCCCAGAAAAAGTGGCTCAAAAAGTAAAATACAACAACAAGCACCACATTATGTTGAAGGGGCTGAATTAAATGTTACTACTATCCATGTGCAGGCTAACTCTCAAAATAATGAAAACCCAGCAAGGGTTGGTGGACTGTCTATGTCAGAAGGGCTCAGTAGTACAGCCAACAAAGTTTTGAAAGACAGTGGCAATAGCAAGTCATCTGAGAAAAAAAGTGCAAAAACAAAGAGTATTCCAATTGTACATAAAGTTAATACACTTACAGATACAACTCACAGTGGAGTTGCTTGATTTTCAACACATGCATATAGAATAACTAATTTTGTGGTTGCAAATGTTAGCTCTATTGAATCTGATGATGATGATGGTGATGACCATTGTCATGGTGAGACTGATGATGATGATGATGAGCTTGTGACTATACCTTTATCTATGTCTCATTCTGGTTCTGACAGCAACAATGTGGATAAAAATTATGACAGTGTAGAGTGTCAAAAGGGAAAAAGAAAAAGTCAAAGGCACAAGTCGTACAAAGTGAAACACAGTTTGACAGTAGTGATAATGATGGCAATAGTGCTGCAGAGAATTCTATGATTGTCTCACCTGATGAACCTGAATCCTCCGCTGATATGCGTTCTCCACATAAACCCAGCCACTCGACTCCTAGTCCTACTGAGCTCACTTCTAGACATAGACAGTCCACCTCTACTGTTTTTTTACATAAACCCAAAGGATGCTTGCCAAGCTATAATGTGTGCATTGCAACACGTGTTAGTAGGGGGAAAATTAAGGGCATCTTGGAATCACAACAATGATGCAACAACTTTTGCAAATTCACCCTATCATTGTATATGGTTCAAATAAATAGTCTAACATTAGTAGCTGGAAATCTAGCAGGGCCCTCGGTGAACAGAAACAATCTGCTGAAACAGTGGGAGATGAGCACCAGGCAAGATCCAAAAGTCCACTTTCACCTCACAGTCAATGTCACGATAATTCTGTAAGGTCCTCTGTTTTACCAGGCATGGCATGTAGTCGTACATCACCCCCAGCCAAATATAACTTTACCCCCCCCCCGATAAGAGGCAATTGAAGTTAAAAGAAGTTTTTGAAAGAAAGTCTAAATATTCACACAACCATCTCATAGCACTGGCAATAAATCATAAAATAGCAGAAATGATTGTACTTGATTTGCAGCCATACTCTATTGTGGAAGATGTGTTTTTCAGAAGGTGTATGGAATACTTAGAGCCACGATGTTAAATGCCAAATAGAAAATACTTCTCAGTAACTACTGTGCCCAGGATGTATGACAGCTTAGTAGTTCAAGTAAGGCATGCTCTTCGAGAGGCTGAGGACAAGCTAGTTCACTTGACTACTGATATGTGGAGCAGCAGCCAAACCATTGCCTGTCTTTCTCTTACTGCACACTGGGTCACTTTTGCAGACAACTAATCATCTTCCTCACGTACTATTCTGTTTGCTATCACTTCAACCAGTACTACTACTACCATCACTACTATCTCTCAGAGCTCAAAAAAAACCTTCATGTTTCAGAAAATGGCAGTTCTCCATGTATGTCACTTTCAAGACACACACAGCACAGCATACTCAGCAAGAACTGGAATGACTACTTACTGCTTGGGTCACTTCACATGGTTTGAAAGTTGTTTTTTTGTTGCCAACAATGGTTCAAATATTGAAAAAGCACTTCACGATGGCAACTCCAGTATATACATATATGCTGCTTAGCCCATTGTCTTAACCTAATTGTTCAAAGCTTCCTGGATAATGACTGGCAAGTATGAACCACTCTGGGTACAGTGCACAAAGTGTGTGGCCACTTCAACCATCAGTAAAAGCCTGTGATATCCTTGCTGATATCCAGAAGGACAAAGGTCTTCCTCATCTCCAGCTTGTTCAGGATGTAGCAGCAAGGTGGAATTAAACTTACTTTATGAATGAACACATTCTTGAACAAAAGTTAGCTATCATTGAGTATATCAAATACAATGATATTGGGGGAGGGCATTGTACTCCATTCTACTCAATGGTCTCTGCTGGAACAGTTGTGCCACATTCTGAAGCCATTCATGAGTGCTGCAAAAAAAGTCAGTGCAGAAAAGGCATCCCATAGCCAAATTATTCCACTCATTCTACTCAAAAAAAGGTTGGAGAAAATGAGAAGCAACTTAGATATGAACCAATCTCTAGTCAATAACATGCTTACCAAGCTGGCCCGGTGGCGCTGAGGGTTGAGGTGCTGGACACCACACCTTGCGTCATGCCAGTGACCCGGGGTTCAGGGACAGACTCAGGCCACCAGGGGTTGGCAGGGGGAGAGAGGGATTGAGTGCCCAGCAGCTGCGCTCCCTCTCTGGGGAGGGTGGTGCATCTGCCCCACTGCTATATCGCCATCTCCCGGCTGAACTCGGGACTGGCAATGCAGGTTGGAACACACAGTGGGAGGGGCAGCATCAACCAAGAGCCCTGACAGGAGTTGCATCTCGATCCATGCCTCCCAATTGGCTCTCCTAGTGTGTCAGTGACTGTGGGGGATAGGGGCACAGAGAAACAGGAAAATGGAGCCCATCACTCTTAAGTGACGACTCCTCCAGCACTGAACCACATCAACAAGCTGTCACCAGGGCAGACTCCATTGTGAACCTCCCAATCCACCATTGCTTGGGGGAAAGGTAAGGGGTGTGCCTTCCCTCACCCCATCCAGAGGGTATACCGGGGCACCTACCTAAGGAGTCTCTGAGCAGGGGGTCACTCTAGGGGAGCAGACTCCTGGGGTGATGAGGGAGTGATGTGAAGGCTGAGGGGTCTGAATGAGTGGAGGACAGTGTGAGTAAGACAAATAAAGAGCAATGTAAAAAAAAAAAAAACATGCTTCCCAGACATAGCAATGATGAGAAATTATCAGCCATGACATGGAGCAAGGAGTATCTCTTAGCAACATTGCTAGATCCACATTTCCAGAACAGACACTTTCCTGATATGGTTTCTGATGATATGGAGGAGTTGAACTACAGGCAGCTTTTGATTGATGTAGAAGATGAAGTTTCATTAGGAGGATTAGCAAGCAGTACTACAATGACACCACCTCAAATTCAAAAGACTGCTCCAGAAGCCAGTACAGAAGCAGACAATGAGGAGGATGACATTTGGGGCCAGCTGCAGGACATTGAAATTACACAAGGGGAAAATGTGTGCTCAGTAGTAAGCATGTTAGATGCATATCTATCTGAGCCCAACATTAGTATTAAGGATGACCCTTTAGTTTACTGGCAAGAGAAAAAATCATGCTGGCCAAAGCTGGCAACCCTGGTTTATAAGTATATTGGATATCCACCTTACAGTGTCTTTTCTGAATGTTTAGTTAGCTTTGCTGAGGATGTTGTGACTGATAAATACACAAGATTAACACCAGACAATGTGGAGAAACTAACATCCTTGAAAGATAACTTGCCAAACTTTGGCTACGTATGTGATGCTAATCTTGACGAAGATGACACTGGCAGCAGTACCAGTGCTGCAGTTGTGGAGTGACACATCCACTTTTAATTTTGAGACTGGACTGTTTAAAAGTAGAGATCTGGGACTTGCCTGCCTTTTGACCACATCATTGTCATCCTGGAGGTGGGTGGGAGGTGCAGCTAGTATATCATGTCATCACATACTGGTAGCAACTATGGCAAACAAGTTCCTGATCTCATACACAGTCGCTTTCTCATTCTGGTGAGATCATTTATTTTATTACCTAATGCACCTAAGAATAATTATTTCTTATATAACCATAGCTCTGTTTTTCCTCCTGATAGTAGTGGTAGTAGTAGCATTGGTAAAGTGGTCACTTTGGACTGCCTGGTGCTTTTCTTTCACATTGCTTTGTGTTGCCTTCCATACCGAGACCCATTGCAATGCTAAAATAATTGGTGACATACAAAAAACACACTGACCCCTTCTAGAAAAAGTCAGACTCAGGAGATTAGTTAAAAACAAAGATAGAGATCTTGGACTTGCTGCCTTTTTTTGGACTGCATCATCGTCATCCTGGGGGTGGGTGAGAGGTACAACCAGTACATCATGTCATCATTATACTGGTGCATCTGTGGCAGACAATCCCTGATCTCACACACAGTCACTTTCTCATTCTGATGAGATCATTTACCTAAATGCACCTAAGAATAATTATTTCTTATATAACCATATTGATATTGATAGTGATACATGCTGCTAGCTCTGTTTTTTTTTCCCTCTGATAGTAGCAGTAGTAGTAGTAGCAGTGGTGAAGTGGTCACTTTTGACTGTCTGGTGCTCTTCTTTCACATTGCTTCACACTGCGTTCCATACCAAGACCCGTTGCTATGCTATAATAATTGGTGACATAAAAAAACACACTGACCCCTTCTACAAAAAGTCAGACTCAGGAGACTGGTTGAAACAGACATCTGGGACTTGACTGCCTATTTTTAGACTGCATCATCATCATCATCCTGGGGGTGGGAGGTGCAGCCTGTATATCACATCATCATTGTACTGGTGCAACTGTGGCAGATAAGTCCCTGATCTTATACACAGTTGGTTTCTCATTCTGACAAGATCATTTATTTTATTACCTAATGCATTGAAGAATAATTATTTCTTATATAACCTAATCATATTGATAGTGATAAATGCTACTAGCTTGTTTTTTTCCTCCCTGATAGTAGTGGTAGTAGTAGTAGTAGTGGTGAAGAGGTCACTTTGGACTGCCTGGTGCTCTTCTTTCACATTGCTTCATGTTGCATTCCATACCAAGGCCCATTGCTATGCTAAACATAATTGGTGCCATGCAAAAAACACACTGACCCCTTCTACAAAAAGTCAGACTCAGGAAACTAAGTTAAAAACAAAGATAGAGATCTGGGACTTGCTGCCTTTTGGACAGCATCATTGTCATCCTGGGGGTGGGTGGGAGATGCAGCCAGTTGATCACATCATCATTATGTTGCTTGCACACATGTGCAAGAAACATAGTGCCATCATCCGAGTTTTCAGAGGTGTGTCAGCCCGTCTTCCAATGAAGTCAGTGTGTTTGCAGGCATGGCTCCAGTTCCCCAATCACTGCTGCAGCTGTCTATGACAAGCTGAAAATGCAGTGGCATACAGTTGAAAGGAAGAGCTCTGCTTGAGTGAGCAGAGCTCTCCCCCCCACACTCCGCGTGTTACGCACGCACACTGCGCTCATCTTCTCCCTCCCCACACTGTACGGCCGATGGGGTGCCCAATCCCAAATCAGCTCCACACCCCCAAAGCATCCAGGTGCCACACTGGGAGCCCACCCCAAGCGTGGCAAAATGATCATTATGGCGACGGGGTGCCCAATCCACATCGGCTCCACTGTCTCTCCCCCATGCTGTCACCGATGGGGTGCCCAATTCCCTTCAGCTCCACTGTCTCTCCCCAAGCATCCATCCAGGTGCCACGCTGGGAGCCCACCCCAGCATGGCAAAATGTGTTATAGCTGACGGGGGTGCCCAATCCCCCGTCGGCTCCAACCACCCCCGACAGCCTTTCAGCTGCCATGCTGGGAGCCCACCCCAGCATGGCAAACATCCATCGTCATCTCTAAATAAAAAAAAAAACACACCTGTAAATAGAAAAACTGTCCCTCAGGGCTTCTCCCTGCCCCTCTCCCACAACCCGCACCCACCCACTGTGCACCCTGCCTCCCCACACCCCCACCCCATACTTACCTCCGGGACTCGGCCTGACGATCTTGCAGACCCGGAACACATCTGCACTCTTCAAAGCCGACCACGAACTGAGGAAATGCCGGTAAGCTGTATAATGGAATAGATAGGGTTTTTTCAACTTTATTGCATATCTCAGGCATTTTTTGGAATTTTTGCACCAAATTTTCAACATGGGGTTTTTGGGACCCCTTCTCATGAATGCTGTCACTGTCATGGCGTTACTCAGGCCCGAAGGGTGATTTTGCAGCCACTGTGCAAAATCACCTTTCTGGAACAATTAACGAAATGACACTGCCAGTGTTCATAAGGTGGGCTCTCAAAAAGCCTATTTTGAAAATTTGGTGGAAAAATTCAAAAAAATGACTGTTTTACGAGCGTGCATTGCGCAGTTCCTACGCACGCTCGTAAGTTTGTGAATTTTCAATATTTTCACTCCAGATTTTCAACATTGCCATTTTACCACACCTCCTTATCAGCAGTACAGCTGTCATTTTCACATCCTGCCCAAAACGTGTTTGCCATGTAGCGCACAATGGCGCAGTCAGTGTGAACTCAATGTATGGGACACATTAAGAAAATCACAGTGACACTGTTCATGAGCAGAGGTCTTAAAATGGCTATGTTGAAAATTTGGTGAAAAAATTCTTAAAAATGACTGTTTTACGAGTGTGTGTTGCACAGTTCCTACGCATGCTTGTAAGTTTGCGAATTTTCAATATTTTCACTCCAGATTTTCAACATTGCCATTTTACCACACCTCCTTATCAGCAGTACAGCTGTCATTTTTCACATCCTGCCCAAAACGTGTTTCTGCCCACGTAGTGCACAATGGCACAGTCGGTTTGCGAACTCAATGTATGAGACACATTAAAAAAATCATAGTGACACTGTTCATGAGTGAGCAGAGGTCTTAAAATGGCTGTGTTGAAAATTTGGTGAAAAAATTCCTAAAAATGACTGTTTTATGAGTGTGCGTTGAGCAGTTCCTACGCACACTCGTAAGTTCGCAAATTTTCAATATTTTCACTCCAGATTTTCAACATTGCCATTTTACCACACCTCCTTATGAGCAGTACAGCTGTCATTTTTCACATCTTGCCCAAAATGTGTTTCCACCATGTAGCGCACAATGGCGCAGTCGGTATGCGAACTCAATGTATGGGACACATTAAGAAAATCTCAGTGACACTGTTCATTAGCAGAGGTCTTAAAATGGCTATGTTGAAAATTTGGTAAAAAAATTCCTTAAAATGACTGTTTTACAAGCGTGCATTGCGCAATTCCTACGCACGCTCATAAGTTCGCGAATTTTCAATATTTGCACTCCAATGACTTCCAAATTCCTAAACAGCACATAGAAGCAAGCAACATTTGGCATTGACAAATGCTTGTTGTACTGATGTAACTGTGGCAGACAAGTCCCTGTTCTCACACACACAGTTGCTTTGTCTTTCTAAGGAGATCATTTACCTATATGTGCACGATTAAATAAACACATTGATAAATGCTGCTAGCTGTTCTTTTCCCCTGGTAGTACTATTACAAAGTACAATTATTAAACACACTATCCCCTTCTAAAAATTCTGACTCAGGAGGAGACTATTTATTTACAAACTAGAGATCTTGTCTGAGACTTCTTGTCATCACAGTCACTTTCTCATTCTTTTCTAAGCAGTCTTTTCTGGTAAATGTTCCTTAACCATGTTGGGCCCTATGCATCAATGGAGTAGAGTGGCTATGCATGCATGCATATCTGGGGCGTGTAACCACTCCACACCCATTGCACCCCCTCTGTGGGATGCACAATGGGGGGGCATGCAGACATCATGTACCCGATCCCCTAGGGCCATGGACCGCACTGCATGGGGGGCATGCCAGCAATATGTGCCATGCAGAAAGGCGTGTAGTGCTTGCTGTGGGGGTGCATATGGGGGCCCAGGGTACACCCAGGAGGACCCTGCTGTAAAACCCCTACATGCCCCTTGTATGTCTGGAAACCCACCTGGCATCAGAACAATTTGCCCACTCACCCTCCAGGGCCACCGCATAGAGGGGATGCTGCCTCCCTCCCACAATGGCACACAGACTGGTGTGGCCCCATACCACGATCATGCCCCCCCACACATGTCACTTCATGGAGGCACCGGCCTTAGGGTGCTGCTCAAGGTGCCACCCCCAGCACTGCCAGCACATCCCACTAACGGCGGAGTATGGTATGTGCCCCACCACCACTGGCAAACAGCCCTCTGGCCCCAACCCAACCATGTGCACCACTCTGGTGCCATGGGATGGCTGACAGCATTGCCCTCCTCACACCTGCTGCAGCTGCAAGCCCTCAGATATCCACAGGGTGGACCGCCAACATGTGCCCTGCCGTGGAAGGGATCCACTGAGCTGCCTGGTCCAGGCATCTGATTGGATGCCCAGCCAGATCAGTGACCCTGCCCCCTGCCGCACTGCAGAGTCCAGTACACTGGGGCAGGGCCATGGACAGGTGGCCAGTGGTCATGACTACCGCCGGTGCGCACCTGTCTGCTGGCATATATTATCTGCCCATTGGTGCATACCACCCATTGATTTAAATGCTAGTAGACTACTTCTGGTTTACCCCTGATTGTAGCAGGTGGGGATAGTAGCAGACTTGAAGTGATAGCTGGGTGCCTGGCTCTTTCTGACTGATTCTCTCTGACTGGCTGCCCTCTGCTCTGGCCTGGTGCTGTTGTTGTGTTCTTGGCTTCTTATTCATCACTTAACTGTCTAAAACACATTTGGTGTCAGACTGAACCTGTTGAGAAATAGAAATCACTACTGTTAATAACTTATACACAGTATTAACATTACTTTTCTTTGGGAGGGGAGCCGACAGGGACCTCATTCTCCAACCCAATACTTGGGTCATCATGGACCCTGTTGGCTCATGATTATGTGCTGTTTTGTCCCTGGGCCCACGATCAGCTGCCCCCGCCTCCAGGGGAGCCTAGTGCCCTGGATGTGGGCCCTTCCCCATTTTTGGTGGCGTGCCTGTGCTGACAGCCAGTTACAACTGGGTGTCAGTCTACGGTGCACCATGCAATCCCCCCTCCCTGAGACAGGAGAGCTGCCTATGGATGCTCAATCCTTCCTCGTCCTGCTGACCCCGAGCAACCCAAGTCCATTCCCGAACTCAGGTCACCGGTGTAGCATCAGGTGTGGTGTCCAGTGCCTCAGCCCTCAGCACCAGTGGAACCTAGTATTAGTATTACTTTCTTATATGTCAAAAACCAAAGAGTGATTAGAAAGCATTCTCTACTACTAAACAGTGGTTTCATTGTTTTTGTCTACATATATATTGATTAAAAACAGTTTAAAATTATTTTTTTAACATACAGTTACCATAAAACGATAAAGGTCATAAAAAGTTCAGATAAGGTTCAGATAAGGATCTGAACCATTTTTTGCTTAGCAAAACCTTTTAGAACCTCAGAAGCTTTTGAGGTTCTCCCATCCCTAGTGCAGTGCTCCTTACTTCCCACCAAATCTGGTTCACATCTTAAATGTTCAGTCTCTACTTCTCACCCACCTCCAGAAATCAAACCCATACAAAACTCTGAGGAAGTTGATAAGCCTTTCTTAATTTTCATAAGAATGTTACTAAAGTTGGGAAATAAACTGGAAGGCTTATTTGAAAAGCTAGAAGAATAATAATACAGAAAATGACTGAAGTTTCCCTAAATAGTGAAAAACAAACTAAGGCACAGTCCAAGCCTGTTATAACAGACGCATCTGTGAACACAACTTTTGTCCATTATATCCAGTGGCCATTATATCCAGAAGATGTGTAGCCTATGTGTTAGATGTCAATATGTGCGAACATGGGCTTAGAGTGAAAGACAGAATATTATAAAACTTCACAGATTACTCAGATTCCTGCCTAGCATATGTTTCTGTATTGTGTGTGTTTATGTAAAGTTATTTAACTGTCAAGGAACATGACTTCTTTTAAGGAAGTTTATTGCAGAAGGTAAGAAGAAGATAACTTCAGTGACTGGATGTTGGAGTTCTAGCACACTAAGAACAAAGACAAGCATACTGTAAGGGTTTTGTTCAAATATAAAATCATTTACCTTTGGTTTAAATAATTTACTAATAAAAGTTTATGCAGCTTGTGTAGAATTATTATTTTTAGAAATGTTATCTCTGTAGCTCTTCTGGCTTAATTCTATATTTGCCAAATCTCCTCACCAGCTCTGCACTCCCCCACCAAAAAAAGCATTACAAATGCCCATAAAAGCTTCATAGTGTCCGTTATAAGCAATGTTTCTGTCCATTATTACCAGAGAAAAATGCATTGGATTTGATATATTTGGTTTGGGAAATCAGTTTTTATCCACTATAACCAATTGTCTGTTATAACAGCATCTGCTATAAGTGAAGTGCACTGTACTTCAAATAGAAAACCATTAGTTAAAAAGTTGGAAACAGCAACAACTTTGTCCACAGCACTGATTGGAGATTCTGTCACAGGTAAACACAAGCAAAGATTCTCAAAAATAAGCAATGATAAACAAATCAGATGTTTGTTGGACATCCACTGGTTGAGACTGCAATCTACAGTATGTAATATATTGTGAAAGAAGCCTTACTCTCTGAATTTAATTATACAGAATCATGTCTCCCATGTTTGTAAAAGATTTTCAAATTCCGATAAAAAAATGGTCTGCTATTTTTGCATTTTAACCCAAACCTCCAACCATACTTGTTATTTTTTCCCAGATATCTAATAGAGAGCTAGTGTTGAAAGCTGTCCACCTGAAATGTACCTTTACATTTGGAGTCACTAGAGCTTTTGTATTCCCAGACATTGCCCCAAAGACTCAGTAAAGATTTAAACATCTCTTGCAGTTTTGGCAAGAAATCTTGGAAATTAATGGAACTTTTGCTGTGCTTTCCCACTGCAAAGCTCAATAGAACTTTTGCTGTGCTTTACTCATGCAATGTCCATATCATCATTAATGGTACAGTGATGCTCTTCTTCAACCCTTAACAATTGATGGATTTCATTGAAGCTTGACAGGCTCACTCGGCCCACTAGTGCAGTGGTAGAGCTACCACTTGCGGCGCCAGTGACCCATGTACGGGAAAGAGCCTGGGCCATAGGAGTCTCAGCGGGGGGGGGATAGGATTCAGCATTCCACAGGATGCTTTCCTCCTCTGGAGATGTGGGTGTTGCAACCCACTGCACTGCCATTGCCTGGGTGACCATAGGTGGCAATGCAGGGGTTCTGCAACTGAGAGGGAGGGACCCTCAAACCAAGCAAATAGATTGGCCATGCTGGCTCTGCCAGCACACCAATCCCATTGTGCACTCCTAGAGGGATAGGCGGGCCAAAGACAATGGAAAAAAGGTGCAAGACAGGGAGGATGAAACCTCAGCCTGTCCACCATATCCAGCACCGGAACCAAGCTGCCTTCTGCTGGGGATACTGCCAATCTTCACCCCCACTCTGGGTGGCCAGATGAACAGTGGAGAGGAACTACAGAGGAGTTGAAGGAGTACTCAGCCTTCAGGGGTATGCTGGGGGGCAGCAGAGTGATATGTTGTTGGTGTCCTGGTGGTTCTGATCAGATAGGTGGCATGTTCCTGGGCAAGCTGGCAAGGGTGAAAAGAGGTCCCTGCCTGGCCCAGAGTGATGGAAAAAATGTGTTTAAAAAACTTCAACAGGTTGCTAAGATTGCACATTCTGACTCTGATGCACCTATGAATTCAGACTAAATGTGGGTCTCAGAATCCAAAGAGAAGATTCACTCACTGAAGTTTTATAATTTATGGACATTACTTGTTTCTAGCTCCTCTAAAATGAAAGATGGTGCCTTGACAGCCCCTATTGGTAAGGGTGAATCAGGTTCAGCTTAATTTATTGTTTTTTTTTTACTTTCAGTTGAATTTAGAGACTTATCAGGACTTCAAATGAAAAAAGAAACTTTTAACATGTAGATAAGTAGATAACTCAATATAATAAGTATGAACTTGTCCTAAGTTAAAATTTAGTAAGAGGGGCTTGGTGGCGCTGAGGGTTGAGGCGCTGAATGCCACATCTCATGCCATGCCGGTGACCTGGGTTCAGGAATGAGCCCGGGCCATCGGTGGTCAGCAGGGGAAGGGAGGGATTGAGAGTCCATTGGACAGATCTCCCTCCCTGGGGAGGGGGGATCCCTGCTCCCACAGTCTAGTGGCTTCTGGTGGTTCTGGAGGCTCACAGCAGTCAGGAGACAGAAGATTGGGGATTGGCTGAGAGGCACTTCTGTGGGCATGTTCAGGAGTGAGCACACAGCAAGCTGGAGTGCATTGCACTACCCAGCCAATAGGGCCAAAAAACAAGAAAATCCCCTACCTCCGGGTGAGGCGATGGAGACCATCAGGAGCCCCAGCCACATGCCCAATGTCGGCCACAACTCTTAACTCTCCCACTGGGGACTCTGGAGCCTCTCCATCTGGCCAGAGGAGCCCACAGTCCTGACCCTGATGTAGCATGCAGGAGAAGTGGTTCAGGTGGGCAGTTGAGCTGCGGGGCTGAGCGTGGGAAACTGAGAGATGACCCGGTCAGGTAGGAGCATAAAGAAAGTCAAAAAAAAAAAAAAACATTTAGTAAGAATCAAATGGAGTGTCAGAGGTTCAGTAGGTAGCATGCTTACCTCTGAGACAGGAAGATTGGAATGTCCTAGATTCTAGCCCCACAGCAGGTACTTGGGGTACTACCTTTAACTGACACTGTGGTGTACTATGATGGGGAATTGAACTGTTGAGGTGCCATAATTTGAATGAGATGTTAAACTGAGGTACCTTGTCCCATCTCTGGTCACTATCCAGGTGGAAGTAATAGAGTGCTTATCGATGAAGAGTAGGGGAGTTTTTATAAAAAGACAAACTGATAAAGTGAAGCTCAAATGAAAATACAAAGCAATTTACCTCGGACCATCCCCATACAGCCTTAAACAAATATTTGATTAAATACATCAATTAATAGAAGAAAACAATAAATGAGTACAAAGTCAATAAGAGAAAAATAAAGAACAAACAGACAAGTGTATACAAATATGGTCTTATGCTCATTTTGTCATCTAAAACAATTTGACATTGTTCCAGTATTGCAGTCTAATCTAGACTCGTGGGTTAAATGATCAATATGATGAATTCTTTGTAGAGCACATTTTACATTTTAGATAACTTTTCCATTACCAACCACCTTTTTGTGTGGTAAAGGGAAAGTGGCCTGTCAAATTTAATACTTCAGCAATGCAAATAATACTCTTACTGTACTTTTATGATATTTCTACCACTGTGACAAAAGAATTCCTAATACCAGTTCTTTGTAATGCAAAGACAAAAATACAGGTTCATGCCAGGAAGTTACAATAGCTTTCAATAAACCATGGATAAACTGGCACTCAAAATGCAGATTTGTCTGAGTTTCTGGCACATCAATGCATTCAGGTCACAGATAATTCCTTTCTTCTATCTTTTTGTGTTTGTGGATGTACTTAACTCCTAACTTACCATGGTAGAAGAGCCACACCGTATCCCACAAATAAATTGTGACTCTTATTTTGTAATTGTTCTAAAACTGAAGGCTTATCTAATAAAGTGCAATTTGGAAACTGTATCTTTGAATAAAGTTTAGAGGACTACAAGTTTAGAGGACTATATACAAACATGCAAAACAGCCAGTAGAAGAATGTCTTGTGGTCCATCAAATCTGCTCAGTCCTGGAGCCCTTATCTAGCAATTACTGTGGGCTCCACTCCCCAACAGCCCTGACCCTTTCCTTCACCCTGTTCCACCCCTTCCCTGTCTTTTGGGTGACAACATCCACTGGAAGTTTTTTCAACCACATGACTACTTACTCTGTGAAAAAGTGTCTCCTGACCTCCTTCTTGAACCTTCCCCCCACCAGCTTACAGCAGTGACCCCTTGTGCTCTTATTCCAACTGAGACAAAAGGGGTCCCCTATATCCATCATTTTGATACCTTTCAGGTGTCTGAAGGTTTCAGTCATGTCTCCACTCTTCCTTCTCTCCTTGAGCAAGTACATGTTGAGATTACCCAACCTGTCCTCATACGCCTTGACCTTCTGCCCCTGGACCATTTTTGTTGCCCTTCTCTGGACTGCCACAAGCTGGTTGATGTCCTTTTTCAGGTAGGGGCTCTAGTATTGTATGCTGTACTTCAGGTGTGGTTGCACCAATGATCTGTACAGTGGCACTATAACCTTCTCCCATCTGTTTGCGAACCCCTTGCAATACAGTGAAGCATTCTGTTTACCTTAGTTGCTGACTTTTTATACTACATAGCCTCTTTTAGTTCACTGGTGATGGCTAACCACAAGTCCTTTTCCTCCTCTGATTCAGTAAGCTGGACCACCCCTAGGCAGTACTCCATCTTCAGGTTCTGTTCTGCTATGTGCAAAACAGTGCACTTCTTTGCATTGGAACATAGCTGCCATATGGCAGATTATTTTCCAGCTTTTCCAGGTCTTCTTTAAGGTCCTGTACACTCTCATCCATGTACAACCTCACACAGAGCTTGGTGTCATCTGAAAAGAGGCATATTTTGCCTTTAACATCATGTCCACTGTCATTAATTAACACATTAAACAACATCAGGCTAAACAGTGACCTCTTTTGGGACCCCACTGGTGACTTCCTTCATACCAGAGAGTCCCCTCAGAACCACTACCCTTTGTGTCCTACCTCTAAGCCAATTTGCCACCTGCCTTTGTTGATTTAGTTCTCACTCCTACTGTAAATCCTCTAGCTTCCTGATCAACCTGCTGTGGGGTACTGAGTCAAAGACCTTGCTGAAATCCAACTTCTATAGTATGTGAACCACTTGCTGCCTTTGTTACCCTATCAAAGAATCTGATCAGGTTGGTTTAGCAGGATCTCACTGACATGAACCCATGTTAACTCTCATCCCAGAGCCCATTTGCCTTCAAGAACCCAACTAGTCTTTCCTTCAGAATGGTCTCCATTAGTTTAACAACAATGTAGTCAAACTGACCAGCCTGTAGTTTGCAGGGTCATCTCTGGGCCCACTTTTGCAGTGGTACTACAGGTGCAGTTCTTCACTCCTGCAGTACCACCCCCATATCTAGTAATCTGTTGAACAGAGACGCAGAGATGCACACAGAGACATGCACAGAGATGCACATTGGCGCATGTCGGCTGTGTCAGCTGGAGAGGGCTGGATATAACATCCTGTAAAATGTTCAAACAGGTATTTAAGTGTGAAGCTGTGTGTGGATTGTGATATGTATGCTGTGGGTGAAGAGCAGTTAGGATTTAAATGTCCAAAATGTTGTATGTTGGCAACCCTACAAGTTGAGATTACCCTATTAAAGCAAAGAATACAAGTGCAAACTGACATATCCTCACTTGAGCAGTATATTGATACTATGGCAAACAGTATTTCTGAGGAAATTCATTCATATACATGTGAACCATCAAAACCAGTACACAATGAGGAAAATGGTAGAAGAAATACTGAGGAGTGGAGCCTCATTCAGGTGAAAGCAAAAAATAACAAAAAGGGTGGGAGAAATATAGGGGGTGCATCAAATATTTTAACACCAAACAGATATAGTGCCCTCCAACCGGAAAATTCCCCTATGAGTGAGGAGGTCCCGGTTACATCAACAAACCAAGACTCACTAAAAATAAATCACTTCAATGGGACAGATAATACCACAGTGGACACATGTAACAGTACTGGACTAAAAAAATGTGGGAATAAAAGATGTGTTTGTTGTAGGGGACTCTATGATAAAATATACAGATTCTGTGCTCTGCAAACATAGAAAGGAGTATACGAAAGTTAGTACACTCCTTGGAGCAGGAATTGGGGATGTAACAAGATTACTTCCTGGACTCACTGAAAATACTATCGAACCAGTTACACTCCTCCATGTAGGAGTAAATGATGTAGGCAAAAGAAATATTACAGAGATCCAAAGAGATTTTGAGGAGGTAGGCATGTCCCAAAAGTCCCAGAGGTGTGACCTAATAATTTCCGGAATTTTGCTGGTACCTAGGGCAAATTTAGCGTACTTAGGCTAAATGGTTGGATGAAGCATTGGTGCCAGAGAGAAGACTATAAATATATAGACCATTGGCAGGATTTCCAGGAACATTATTTATTTTCTCAGGATGGGTTACACCTAAATAAACAGGGAAAACACATTTTTTCCTACAAATTAAAGCAGATAATTGACATACATTTAAACTAAAAAATAAGGGGGGGGCCGGAAACTACACATAACATAGCACCCAAAAATAGCAAAATAAAACCCAAAATAAATTTTATTTCACTTAATGCAAGAAGTTTAAACAATACGATGGATGAGCTTCAAGTTATCTTGCATGCCCATGATATCCACATTTGTGCAATTACTGAAACATGGTGGAAACTGGAAGATACTTGGGATAAAAACATTCAATGCTATACCTTATACAATAAGGATAGAAAATCAACAAGAGGTGGGGGGTAGCCTTATATTTATCTGAAGGTATTGTATCAGAGGACTTGGATACCTCAAAATGGGAAAACTGTGAGGTGTTATGGGTGAAAATTTCTTTAGGGCAAAATACTAGGCTAAATATTGGGGTAGTTTGTAGATCTCCGTCGCTTACCACACTGGAGGATATTATGCTGTCTGACTTTGTCAAGCAGTCGTCTAACTTAAATGATGTCATATTATTAGGTAATTTTAACTTACCAGGCATAAACTGGAATACACTGCAAGTTAATACAGCTACAGAAGAGCATTATTTAGAAATAACTAACCTAGCTGCTTTAGAACAGTATGTCACAAATAACACCAGGGGAAATAACATCCTGGACCTGGTTTTGAGCAATTTAGGTGATAAGATACAAGACTGTTCAGTCTTGCCACCACTAGGTTCTAGTGACCATTCAATAGTTAGGTTTAATTATATGCAACAGACAATTGTTACTTCAGGTAAAACTTCCGTTTTTAGGTATGATAGGGCAGATTTTGAGGGCATGAGAAGTGATTTGGTTAACTGGACCAGGGAGGATGAATTTAAGGATGCTTCATTTTCTGTCATGTGGGACAAATTACAAACCAAACTGCATGGCCTAGTCAAGACTCATGTCCCATTTTCTAAAAAATATGAGACATTAAACAAAAAACCCTTCCCTGTATGGATGACATCAAAAATTAAGAAGGAAATAAAGAAAAAAAAATAGAATGTATAGAACAGCAAAATTAAGTGGTGATGAGGGAAGTTAGGTGAAATATAAAGAATGTTTAAGGGTTACAAAAAACATACTGAGCAAGTGAAAAGGAATTATGAATTTAAGTTAGCTACCAAAGTAAAGGATAACTATACATCATTCTAGTCGTATATAAATAACAAAAAAGGTAATAAAAAAATTATTGGACCCCTAAGAAATCAGGATGGAACTACCATATCGGACAACCAGTTAATGGCAGAACATTACAATAATTATTTTGCTTCAGTTTTTAATCACCCCACAATCACCACACCTCAATGCAGTACGGCATCTTGCAAGCCTATTATTACCTTAAGGGTAGGTGATGTGAAAAAAAATTAAAGTTACTGAATCAGAATAAAGCTCAAGGCCCTGATGAATTGCATCCAAGGGTAATAAAGGAATTGCCTGAACAATTGGAAGGTCCTATAACCTGCCTTTTTTCAACAATCTATAAAAGAGGTGGATGTACCAGAAGCATGGAAACAGGCAGTGGTTATCCCTATACATAAAAAGGGATCCATGCAGGATGTGGAAAATTACAGGCCAATTAGCCTAACTTCAATCTTGGGCAAGGTACTGGAGGGAATTATAAAATATTGTAATATAGATTTCCAACATCAGACTAGGAAAATGGATAATACACAGCATGGTTTTGTAAAAGGCAGATCATGTCAGATAAATCTCCTTGAATTTTATAGTAAAGTAAATAAGGCCTTGGACAAAGGGAGCTCAGTGGATGTGATTTTCCTGCAGTTCACTAAGGCCTTTGATAAAGTGCCACATGACAAACTGATTGATGCACTTAGTATGTTGGGGATACATTCTGATATTGTTCACTGGATTAGGTCATGGCTTATGGGTAGACAGCAGAGGGTTTGTATAAAGGGAGAGTATTCAGGATGGACAGATGTGTCCAGCGGGGTTCCACAAGGCTCTGTGTTGGGTCCCTGCCAGTTCAGCATATATATCGGGTCTATGAGCTCTGCACCGGATGTATGGCTTTCAAATTTCGCCGATGATACCAGATTAGGTAGGGTAATAAATGATAAAGAAGACGCAAATGAACTTCAGGCCACTTTAAAAAGTTTGGAAGAATGGGCACTAAGACAAGGGTCAACTTTCAATGTGGCAAAATGTACTGTTACGCATATTGGTAAAAATAAGAAAATGTTCCAGTTTAGGTTGGGTAATGAGTTATTAAAGGTCATCACCGAAGAAAGAGATTTGGGAGTAAAAATATGCAATAACTTAAGTTTTAGGACACATTATAATCAGATAATAAAAAAGGCTAGTAATATACAATATTGCATAAAAAACACATTAAGAGCAATAAGAAAGAAGTTCTTTTACCACTTTACACATCATTAGTGCGTCCTCATATGGAATACTGTGCCCAGTTTTGGGGTCCTGGGAGCAGAGGCGATATAAGATCTTTGGAAAGGGTACAAAGGAGAGCAATACGGAGGAGAGCTGGGGTCCAGGGGCAGGAGTATAAACAGAGGTTGTCAGTATTAGGCCTGCATACTTTAGAGTATCGCGGACTGAGAGATGATCTATGTCTGATACATAGGGCAATAATGACCCCACAATCTGGGAACAGCTAAATCTTGTATTGAGGGATCAACCGTACAATACTAGAGCTCATCCTTTACAGATTAAATCAGATAGGTGTAATACACTTAGGAAGAAGCATTGGTTAACTGTGAGAGTGGTCAAGATTTGGAATATGCTTCCAACTGAAATAATAGTTAGCAGAACAATGGAATCTTTTAAGATGCAAATTGATCAATATATGATCAATAATAATATTTCAGGATATACATAAGACAATGGCGAGTATATGGACTATGGTCTTTAAAAACTCTGTAAACCTATGAAACCTATGAGATCTGCCATCAAACCTGCCAGTTCTGCCACCAGCTCCCTCAACACTCTTGGGGTATTCCATCTGGATCTGGGGACTTTTTTTCCTTGAAGGCCATTAGCCCTTTCCTCGTCCTGTTCTCTGGAATCCTGTCCTCAGTCCTATCCCTCCTCTGACCCATCTTCACTTGCAGCACTGGTCCATCTTTTTCTTTAGTAAAGACAACAGAAGTATTTGTTCATTGCCTCTCTCTTCTTTACACTGATTTCTACCCACCCCTCCCCATTTTTAGCTTTAATATTCCTTCCTTTTTGTCCTCCTTCTCACTCATATACCAGAAAAAAAGGCCTTTTCTCCTTCCTTTTGTTCCCTTCTGAAATGTGTAACTTCTTTCTAATAGGCTCATTTGGGACACTGGATTTTTGATACACTATGAAAAATGTGTGTGTGTGTGTTGTGTGTGTGTGTGTGCGTGTGTGTAGAGAGAGAGAATAAATGTTGGCAATGTGTGGTATACAAGGAAATAATACCACTGAAGGGTCAAACAAGCCATAAGCTATGAGTCTGAAGGGCGAGAGGCCTTTATGATCTTATTCAACCCCAAGATGGTATTATTTCACAAGTATGCTGAATACTGTCATCTTTTATTTTATATAATGCATTTGGTTGGACAACTTTTATTGTGTCCTATATTTTACCATAGTGTGGCAGGGGTGTGGTGACTCTTTCATGTGTTATTACATGGTTTGTTATATGTGATAAGGGGCTTGTTACTTGTGTTATTAAGGAGCTTGTTACATGTGTTATTGGGGATGTTTGTAGTGTGTTCACTAGTAATGTGTTACTAAAGTGTTAACATTTCAGCAACAGTAGTCTGGAAATATGGTGTTAGGATTTCCAACCCTAGCACCCCACCCCCATCCTGCATGCAGCAACAGGTGTCGGGGATGTAACCGGGGGTTGCCAGCCCTAACGCCCACCCCAGTCCATGAGTAAAAGAGCTGAGATGGGTACAATATAGGAGAATGGGGTGAGTGTTAGGACTTACAACCCCAAGGCACACCCCATGACTGTTGCTGCATGCATGGCAGGTTTCCAACCCTAACACCACATTTCAAAACTTTTGTCAATGGAACCCTAACTGATGCATTAATGACGTTTTTTGCAAAGAATTTCCTTACTTTTTGAGAAGCATAATCATTGCATCATTTGCTTGTGGGAACACAGGGCCCTCTGGGCCCTGCTCTACTATCCATCCATAATTCTTGAGAGATTGTAACTGTATCCTTATTTCCCAGTGGGAGTGCAGGGCACTCCAGGCCCTGAACTCCATCAGTCACATAATCATATCCGTATCTGCATGTGGGAGAGCAGTGTCCAGAGGGTCCTGTGCTCCCATCCATCCATAATTCTTGAGATAGTGTAGTGATATCATTATTTACCTATGGGAGTGTAGGTCCCTCTGGGTCCTGAGCTGCCATTCTGTATTGTACAGCCACAAAACCCACCTCACACTGCAATCTTATGCTATAGAAACACAGCAAAATATGAAACCTGTGTAACTGAACACCAAATTAATATATTTTCACAAAACATGCAAAAGGCGCATTGGTGTCACAAGGCCTTTGAACCCTGAAAATTTCAGAACAAAATTGAAAAACGTCTCTTCACAGTGTAGTGGCAAAGAAATGCTGTCTAAACCTCACATTACAATGTTAGCCCATGGGAAACAAACCAAAATTTAATGTTGCAGAACTCTGGAGCAAAGTAATATATTTTCACCAAACCAGCAAAAGGCACATCTGTGGGGCAAGCTCTTTGTACCCTGAAAATGTCAGAATAAAATCAACAAAGATTTGTGAACTGTGGCATGACAAAGAAACAGCTGTCTTAAAATTCCTTTTTCAAAATTGCAAAAAAATCCTTTTCCACAGTTCCTTTTTTGCAGTTTGTGGAAAAAGAAAATCCTTTTTTCCAAATTGTGAAAAAGGATCCTGTTTCATGACTTTTTTTCCTGTGGTTTGTGAAAAAGGATTTCTGCATGTTAAAAGAAACACATTTCTAAGTGACTTATTGAAAAACGAACCCCAGAATCAGATTGTATGGCTCCCGATTAGGTAAATACAACTATTGTTGTCCACTAAACCAGTGTATTTTTTAAGTTATTTAATTTTTTTCTCACTGATAACTGAAAACAAGTTGGAGCCAGCATGAAAAAAGATTCCGCATTTGCGGCAAAAGATTCTGCATTTGCAAAAAAGGATTCTATATTTGCGAGAAAGAATAATTTTTCGAGTGAAACATCTAACTGGTCCCATAGGAAATAATGAGAAACTTTATATTTAATAACTTTGGAACGAGTTAATATTTTTTCACCAAACCTTCAAAAGGCACATAAGTGACCCAATACCTATATACAGTACATATTTCAGACCAAAATTCCACCACCATTTTTGTGCAGCAGCGTAACCAAGAATTTTGTCAAAAACAGTAATTTTCAGATTATTGTATAATCCATATCTCCCCAAATACACATCCAACCAAAACAAAACTTTGCAGATCAAGAGATCCATAGTCCTTGATGGCGGATGCAAAATTGCATGCAAATTGCTTGAATGGTTACAAAGTTATTAAAGTACAAAATTTTGAGTTTAACATAGATGTGAAGACTGTGCCCCTATAATTGATGGATCTAGATATAATGCTTGTTAGGTATTAATGTGCTATTAAGGTATTAATAACACATTACTACAGTGTAATTAAAAAATTGGTGTAATACTATCCTAATTGACTACCATCATATATGGGGAAATGTATGATGATTTTTTATGGGGATGTGGGACTAACCATGCATATTATATATATATATATATATATATACTGTATAGGGGACAAGTCAAGTTGCAGCATAACATGTGTTATTTTATTTAACACACAGTACAGTAGCAATGATTAAAATAACATGAAAAATAATATTATTTTACTTGTAGTTTCAGTGTTATTTTACTAGTAGCTATGTTATTTTACTAGCACCTATATTATTTGAATTCCATGGAATACATTGGCTATTCTATGAGCTGGCTTAAAATATATGATTGTCAATCAGTAAAGACTGTTTATATCATTGCTCCATTGCACTCCTGGCTTCACTCAGACACTCATTGCCAGGGAACAATGACAGCAATATTCTACAATGAATAACAAATAGAATAATAGATATGTTACTGTGAATTACAAGGATGTAAATTCATCAAGAGTTTCTGGGGACATAGATAACCTCAAGAGCAAAGCTCGAGAGGTTTCTATGTTCCCCAAGCTTTGAGATGAAATTTCAGCCAAGTAATTTACAGTAACCTATTTTTTAATTTTTGTAATATATGGATGCAGGAAGGTGGCGAGTTCTCACTTGTAGGCTGAGTGATGGCTTGAACGCTGCATTAGGAAGTTGATTGAAGAGGTCATCAGGAAGAGTTTGTAAGAATAACAGTTTCTAAGCATAACATCTAACAGTTCATTGTAAAACCTGGAACATATAATGTTAAACATTTAAAAAAAAATTAAAAGCCAATGATTGCGGCAGAGGAATGAGTAAATGAATGGAGTAAAGTTTGCGACTGTGGTTTTCACTCAGACTCCGAGTATCAGTACATCACAAATCTTCTCTTTCTGGGCTGAGGAGACTTGTGATTTCATTTTTTACTGAGAGACTATATCGCTGAATAGTTGCATGCATTAGTTTCCCGTGGATCCGTTGTTTAAATTATTGTAGCTGTGTGGTGAAGCAGGTGGCTCATGGTGGGTGCGAGGTTGAAGGGTGCACTTGCACTGTAGCACTGCAGTGATAATACTAACGTTCGTTGGAACGATAGTATTATTGGCAGTGAAGTGTAGTATTATTGGGAGTGCAGTGTTCTGTGCTATGTATTACAACGATTTTTTTATATCGTTTTCAGTAGTATTATTTTGAAGATCCATATATTACAGTCATATTTTAAGCTACATCATAGGATATTCTGTCCCTCTCCCCCTATTTCTGTCTTAATATATATACGTCTATATCTATATCTTTATCTATTTATATGGGATACATGATGGGTGACTGTGGAATATGGGAAATATTAGCATGAGTGCAGAGTGAACTGTAATAATATCACGAATGGTGAAGCCACGAATGATATAATCACAGTTCACTCTGCACGAGTGCTAATATTTGCCATATTCCACAAGTCACACATCATGTGTGTGATTTATGCTATAGGATCTTGGTTTTGAGTTATTTTTAGTGTGTTTTATGGTTTTGTGGTGTTACTTTGTGTTGCGGTGTGCTTCCTCAGTTGTGTGGACATTTTATTAATGAAGTTTCCAGAATGAGATGTGTGTAAGTTGTTATTGTTTCATTTTCTTGAATGGATGTGTGTGCAAGTCTGTTATTGGTTGCTCATGTTGTTTGTGCATGTTGCCTCAGGCGTGATTGGTGTAGAACTGTTTGGGGTGGTGGGATCCTCATTGGAGCTGAGAGGAAACATTTCCTGAACTGAAGAGTTGGCATTTCTTGAACTTTTGTGGAGTTACCAAGTGTTCATAATGTTTCGGGAATGTGTTTTAGTTTATTTTTCAGTTTATTTGTTTTTTGTGATCTCAGGCTTCAATGGTGATTGCAGTTATCCATTTTTGGGAGACCATGTGCGGTATGTCATTTTGCCTTACTGACGTATGTTATTTCACCTTTCTGGCATGTTTGGTGGCACATGACAATGTATTTATTCATGTTGCTATGTTGCACATTTATTTTTTATTTTGGTGGGGATTGTGCTTGTGCATACTGTGTTTATACATATGAAATCAGTCTTATATTTATTCAATACAGTCATTGTACGCATTTATTTTATTTTGTGTGAGTGCATACTTGAAATATATTCATTTCTTCTTTGACTGAAAGTAAAATAAGTAACTTTCTCTTACAAAGTAAAGATTAGTTCTAAAGGTTATTTTGTATAGGTAGATGTGGGTCACAGTGCTTGATAGATTTCTGTTTGCTTTCTGTAGTTCCTTTCTAGTCAGAATCACTATCAGATGAGATGGCCAGAGCTTTGCCTATGATTTTCTTTCCATATTGTGCACCTGTGGAAAGAAAGAGCAAAAAATATGTTTAGTACATTTTGATATTTTATGAGGTAGAATTGTATTGTATTATATTATTTACTGACCTTGTATTATATTGAAGATGATTTTGCCAGTGTGTATAGTGGGGTTGTTAAAACATGCTGGAATGATGTCAGGTAAACTGAAGCTGCTGCTTTCTCATGGTTTGTGAGTGTAATTGTCATAGACAGATGAATAGCCCGGTGCTTGGACATGACTTTTCAGATGAATAGCTGGTGCTTTGAGTGGGTTTCTCATGGATACTGTCATAGGATGTGGAAGCTTAGGTTCAGAAGTGTTACTAAGGATGTTTGAAATGTTCTTTTGTTTGTGATCATTTATTTTTGAATATTCATTTATTGATTGTACTTTTTTGTGTCCAGAATTCTGCATTATCTCATTGTGGGGGGGGGGGGGGGGGGGCTGTAATCATTTAACTTTTGAACAAAATACTTTCAGATTGAATGATTAGTTAACTTTTTCTTTGCGTGGATTTCAGATGCATCCATCATATTTCTCACACTTTTAGGTAATGAATAAATGCCTAGGGGCTGATTTCTGTACCAGCAGTTTGGATATAGTGCTTTGCTGGGTTGATTTACTGCTAAGAAAAATTGTGAACATTCTGAGTTACACTTCAGTGGTCGCTTGCTTTTAAAAATTAAGTAATTGTTCACTGGACATTTTTTTCTGTCTGAGGTCTGGTAAGTTTTTGGTTTTAATTGTCTGATGTCCTTAGGATTGCTCCCACTTCTGGTTTTCATTTGTCTTTCATGGGTGTATTCTAGATATAGTGTTCCCTGCTCATCTTTAACCAACTTTTTGTCCCCCCATTTCAAATTTCTGGTCTCTGTTGTTCCTCTAAGTCCAAAATGCATGGTCACTACAAGCCACATGGTATTTAATAATGATCAGGGAGTTTGGGGTCCAAGACAGTATTTCTGATAAAGTTGTTCCATTATAGAGTCTGTAAGTTCATCTGCTGCTTGTGGGTGATTGCCCTTGCCTTACTCCTTTAAAACATTTGGGGCCGGATATTCAAACTGTGCCCAAAAAGTGCGCAACAGCAAGAGCAAGCGCAAGTCACTTGCGCACATGCGCAATCTTTGCGATATTCAAACATGGAGCAAGGCCAATTGCACAAGCAGCCAACATCTGAATATCGCACAAACTGCGCCATAGCGCAACCAGGGAGGGGAAGCTGAGCAGATATGATGTGCGCCATAGCTGCAACCAGGAAGGGAAGCTGAGCAGATATGATGTGCCATAGTGCAACAAGGCCAGCCCAGCTGAGCAGTCCAGAGGCCCATAGGGCAAGCAATGACACCCCCAGCAGCATAGCAATGGAACAGCACAACCAGGGAGGTAGGCTGAGGCCCACCACCCATGCCACAGATGGGCACAGGGACACACTGCAGAACTAACAATGCACCCCCACACCCCAAGAACAGCATAACTGGGGGAGGGACGGAATATCAACTGGCCCATGGGGATAAGCAAAGAAAGCACATCCCAGCTGTGTTACTGCAGCACGCCCACTGGCAAGCTGAGACTGCCACACAAAGGGGGCGGACCACCCCAGTGTCCAGCAGCCCCCCCACTGTGTGCACAGCACACCCTGCACTGTGACCCCAAGACACCACCCATGAGCAGTGACCAGAACTGCAGGAATCCCCAGGCCCCCCATCACACTGCAACCCCGTGTATCACAGAACCATACAAGCCAGAGCCACCATGAGCACCCAGCAGTGGGTGGCAGCACATGGCAATACTGACTGAAAGCCACTCCCACACCAGAGACACCTCCCCATGCACACACACACACACATACCCATGACTATACCACCTCAGATGCCATGCACACCACCACAACTGAGCACCTATAGCCAGCTGCAAATCAGAGACCACCACAGTATTCATATCAAAATATATATTACAAATATAACAAGAATAAGAAGAACAACAACTATAACTATGTACAAATATACAAAACAGGGGTGGGGGTATGGGTACAAGGTAGGGGTGGGTAAGGGGCAGGGGTGAACAACCGGGAGAGGGAAGGTGGGGTGAGGTGATGGGCAGCTACTGCCTGCCAGCCTGCTCTCCTGCCACCTGGTGCTGGGCCCGGGGCCTCCTATTGCGCCTCAGACCATGTTGCTGTAGGTCCAGCAGGATGGCGTGCGAATCCATCGCCACCTGTATCATCCGCTGCATCGACCTCTCAATGCGGTGCAGGATCCGGACACCTAGGACAAGGAATCAGAGTCAATGGCTGTGACTATCCATATCCCTGAAGCCCACCCATCATGCATGGCATACAGCCAAGTGCCCCGCTCCTGTGATGGACTGCATCCACCCACAGTGACCGTGCACAAGACATGCCCAACCAGGCAGCAACAGCCATGTGTACCACTGCACACACACACACCGCCCATGACCAGCACAGCACAACCAAGGCTGTCCAGTGACATGGCTACGTGGTGGGAAGTCAGTGCCACAGCCATGTGCCCAGTGCATGCATGGACCACCAGTGAGGCACTCACAGACATGCAGTGCACTGGACAGTGCTGACTGTCACACGTCGCATGCATGGCAGTGTTGTCCATGGATGGTGGCCGTGCCCCCCCACACAGCATGCAACAGCATCCATGATGTAAAGACACTCACCCTCATCAAGCCGCTGCATCAGGTGCTGCTGCGGCTGTGGCTGCTGCTGTTGCTGCTGCTGTGGCTGTGGCTGTTGCACCCCTCCTCTGCCAGCCACCCTGGCACCGCCATCCCATACCTCAGCCCGTGCTTGCCTCTGCTTCTCCACGCCTGTGGGAGACAAAGGAAGAGAAAAACATCAGTGAGATCCCAAAGCAAACAGCCCCTTGCCCCATTGAGTGTGCCTGCCCACACATCCAGACCCAAACAGCAAACACCCTCACAGCAAACCACAGCCCAACCCACCCCCATGCGCAGATTACATTAGATAGTCACCCATGCAGACAATACCGGTGCATACACAGCACACCCACCTGGCCTGGGCACAATGCCCCTCCTGGCACATGACCTGAGGCGCGCAAGCAGAGCACGCTCCCTCCTCTGCAGGTTGCCATAGCAATGCCTGCACTGTTCAGGGGTCCTCCTCTGCCCAGTGGCCTGCTCCAGGGCAGTGGCGACCTGCTGCCACACATGGGTGCGTGGCACCTGCAGGGGCACACCCTCGAACAGTGAGCCATAGTGGGGCTCCACCACAGCCACCAGGTTGGCTAACTCCAAAGCCCCCCATTGTGGTGCTCTCCTGCGTGCCATTGTCAAACTGTACAGTGGCAATATGGCGCTCAGCAGCGCGGCAACCCCACGTGGAAATGTTGCGCAATACAACTCCATCACTGCCTATCGTGCTGTTTGGACAGCGCCATCGGTCCACATCGCGCTGTCACCAAACAGCGCCATAGAGCCGTACACATGGCAGAGGTACAGCGCCAGGGGGCCAAGGTCATGCACAAGGTCTTGGGTCAGTGGCGCAAGGCCACGCACAGCGCCATCGGATGTCCACACATCCTGCGCGATCGGACACCTGCATGCCAGTGCCACAGTGGACTATTGTGCAGTACTGCCACTGCGCCATGTGATGACCAGCGCTGTAGCACCATTGGCACAATGGTGGCCATGGCCTGAATTGCCGATCGTGCATAGCACATCATCAGCACAGCAGATGCCTGCGTAAGCTACCTGGGCATGCGCAATGCAGTGTACCACACAGTCATAGATATGCGCCATTGGCTCAGCCGGCTCAACCATATTGCGCAAAGCGCAACGGCGCAATATTCAGCCGACACATGCAAATCATCTGATCAGCCATTCAAAGGCGCAGTGGCGCGATTTGCATCTCATTACAGTTGCTCCGCTCCTAATTTGCATGCATTGCACTATAAATGTGTGACATTGGGCTGCGCTGGCCAGATTCGGTTACTGCAGGTGAGAGGTGGGTTGCATGCTGTGTGATGTTCTGGACGATGGTCATGGGATAACGCTGTAGACTGCACAGTGACAGGTGTCACTTCCACCCATACAGATCGACATGACCGAGCAGAGCCAAGGTGAGGGTGAGGATGGTGGGCGGAGGAGGAGGCCCAACTTCACCACGGCGGAGACAGAGGCCCTCTTCCAGGCCTACCTGGGGAGGAGCCACTACTGAGTGGATGGCAGGGCACCCCTCAGGCCCATGTGGCTGCATGGGAGGGGGTAGCTCAGGCAGTGAACCTGCATGGAAGCCACCAGCGCTCCGTGCAGGAATGCAAAAAGGAGATGGGGACAGACCGCAGGAGGGTGAAGGAGAAGGTGGCAGCCCTCAGGGCGGCACATGCTGGCACAGGCGGGGCCAGCCAGCGGTGGCGGAGCTGACCCCAGCTGAGGACTGACTGGCTGCATCAATGCAGTGGAGTGCTATTGAGGGCATACCAGGAGGTGGATTCCAGACAGGTGGAAGCCCATCACTGCACGGTATGACATGGTGGTGGTGTTGGGGGGGGGAAGGTTGTTCACATGCACTCGCATGTACCCACTTTCTGTTACAGATCCTGTTCGTCTTCAGGGGATGGTGGTGGTGGGTCCAGGCAGTGAGGAAGACCTGCTGGACGTGGAGGAGGGTCCATCCACCTCTGTCACCAGCCAGCATGCACTGCACCAGCATGCACGCCGGGCTGCCAACTCTGTTGTCGGTGAGTCAGGTGTGGTGGGTGCACAGTCTGTGTCTCAGCAGTCTGGCATGCAAGCATGCCAGCACGCTGTGACTGTGGCTGTAGCACGTACCTGCACCATTGATGATGCAAGGACTGCAATGGGCAGTGACATGTGTGTGTCCCATGACAGACACACAGCAGGCCAGCACATGCCCCTGGGCCTAGCTGGTTCTAACGTGTGTGCCAGCATGTCGGCACAGTCCCAGGCTGTGCCTGTCAGCACCGGTGGGGCAGCACTGGTGGCTGTGCAGGTGTCTGGCACTGTTGCGGCCACAGCAGTGGAACGAGTGGTCCCTGGGGCACAGCGGTTGGAGGGGCAGCAGCAGCAGTCACCCACCAGGTCTGGGGGTACAGTGTCCAGTGGTGGCATATGTCCACCGCCCTTTGATATGCCCATTCCTGGTCCTGGTGAACAGCGCCCACCCTCAAGGGGTGTTGAGCATCAGGACCTTCCATACCCTGGGGGACAGGATGCCATTGTGGCAGAGTACCCATTTGAAGAGCACACCCGCCTGCTGCGGGAATCAGTACAGCAGCAAAGGCGGGTTGCAACGTCCATGGAGGCACTGTGCGTGGCTGTGGAGCGGCACAGCAGGGACTGTGCTCTGATCCTTGCAGAGATGGTCCATATGTGGATAGATTTGACCGCCGCAGTTGACAGGCAGACCCAGGCATTGGTCGCTGTCATGGCTACATTGGGCACACAAGCAGGTGCCCCTGTACCGTGCACTCCACACAGTACGCTCTCCACTCCCCGTTCCCGGTGTCGTGCGACACCCAGCCTGTCGACTCCGGGTTCTGCTGTGGGCATCCCAAGCACCCCCGGTGCAGGTATGTTTGGCATACTACAGACCCCAGTGCGGACAAGGTCGCGATCGCGCAGTGGGACCCCTGGTGGTCCATCGGTGCCACCCCATGTGGCCCCTGCTCAGCCTGCTAGTGCTGTTGGGTCACGGCGGGGCCACCCATGCATCCACGGTGGCCGTGGAACAGTGCAACATGACTGACCTGTCTCCCAGTGTGGGCCCTGTCTGATGCTGCCCTGTGTGCAATGTGCGTCATGGTGGGCAGTGCACTGGTGGGTGCCCTGCACATCACGCCGACATACGGACCACCTGCACACCATCCCGACTGCTGTCCACTGGTGCGTGTGCATGATGATGCCTGCATTGTACTGTACACCAAGGTGCAAGGGTGCCCAGCATCTGACACACGTACTTGGACAGTACAGGTGGTGGGTGTGGTCTGTGGATCTGTGTGTTTTCCATGTCTGTTCCTGCTCTGCTGTGCACCTGCCCATGTATGCTTTGTGCCTGGTGTGTGTGTGTGTGTATGTGTGTGTGTGTGTGTGTGTCCATATGACTGTTCACCCCTCCCTGATGGTGTGTTTGTGTGCCTGGTCCCTTCCACTCCCCTTGCCGTCATGCACCCCTGGTGTGTTACTCTGTGTTCCTGTGGGTTGCACCAGGACAGTGTTGGTTGCACATAGCCCCTTGACTTACCTGTGTTGTGCATAATGCTCCTCCGTGATGGCGTCCCGGTGCAGCTGGGCCTGCCGGATCAGTCGGGGGTCCTGCCGTCCAAGGGGGGGCTGCTTATCACCATCATCACTGGCGCCGCTGGTGTCCCCATCGCTGTCCCCCTCCTCGACCTGAATGGCTATCCTACAGTCTTTGACCATGTTGTGCAGGATACAACAGGCCAGGAATATCCCACAGGCCTTTGAGGGGCTGTACTGTAGGGCACCGCCGGAGGTGTCTAGGCATTGGAAGCATGCCTTGAGCATCCCAAACACCCGCTCAATGATGTTGCATGTGGCGGCATGCGCCTCATTATAGCGTTGCTGCGATGGGGTCATGGGATGCCGGTATGGTGTGAGCAGCCAGGGACGGAGTGGGTATGCGCTGTCACCTGTGTGGAGATGAGTATCATGTTCAGGTCCATATTGCCAATATCCCTGTGTGCCACTACCATAGCACCTGTGGCATTCCCACCCTTGCCCCACGTTTGCAATTCCTACATGCATACTCACCCACTAGATGGCCTGTGGGGATGACCCCACTCTCGAATCGATGGCACAATGCGGACTGATACCATATAAAGGCATCATGTGCTCCACCAGGGTGTGTGGCACAGACATTGATTATGTTCCCAGTGGCATCACACACCACCTGGCAGTTGACACTGGAATAGCCCTTCCTGTTCCTATATGCAGCCCCATCAGGGCCAGGTGTCGTGCAAATGGCCACATGGGTGCAGTCTATGGCCCCTAGCATGCCAGGCATATGTGCTACCCTGTGGAACTCCTGCATGTTTGCTTGCACGCCTGCCGCAGTGCTGGGGAACTGGATGTGCTCCGCAGCATGTGGCAGCAGTGCGCTGAGGAATTGGGTGAGGATGTGTGACGTGGCCGACTGTGTGATGCCTGTGATGTCCCCTGTCAGCCTCTGGAAGGTGCCCATGGTGAGCAGGCACATGCAGGCTGTCACCTTGGTCTCCACCGACAGAGCGTGACTCCGTCGTGAGGGTGCCTGCATCATATCACTGCACAGCTCACAGAGCTGTCTCAGTATTGCCCTGTTCAGGTGACACCAGCCCACAATCTCTACATCTGTGTACAGCTCAAAGCTGATGCGGGCATGGTACTGCCTGTTGGGGGCGTACCGCCGACGGGCCCTTCCACAGCCACGTCCCCCTGCAGCATGCATTCTCACCCCACTCATTACAGCTTCCATGTGGAAGCTGGCACTGCCCATCTCCCTGGCTTGTGACCCCCCCGGCTGATGTTGCTCTGTTACCCCCGCTGTCCTGACTGCTACCTCCACTGCACCGGGTACCCTCACTGGCCTCTGTAGCCTATGGCCCACACAACTTCCCTTGCCTGCTCTGTTCTGGACTGTCACTGTCTGTCTCTCTCTGTCTGTTTCGCTTGGCATCCCTGTAGAGTTCTTGCGCCTCTTCCTTGAGCCTTTTTATTTTGGCTCATTTCCGCTGTGGCGCAACTTCCGGCTGTTCGCTGTTGTGCAATGTACAACCTTTGAATGCTCGCATTGCGCTCTTTATGCGAGGATCACCCCTTGAGTTGCACATGCCGTCATTTGCATTGCGCTGTTGCTCAGCCTGTTTTCGGTGGCGCAACTGCCTCCTGCTGAATATCGCAGAATGGCGCACTTTCGGACTTGCACATGCGCAACCCTATTGTACATGGCGCAACCCTTTTGAATATCTGGCCTTTTGTTTAGACAGCACAACTTGCCTAGTTTTTGCAAAGAAATTAGAGTTAGAAATAAAGTGTGGATATTCCATTTCTTTCAGAAATCTCTCTAAACTTTGTAATTTTGAGTGCACTGTTAAAGGCTCATATTCAGCTCCATCAGCTCACTGCATAGATATAAAATACTGACACAACAGTGGATCAAGTTTTTCAGGAGCCATATAATGAAACAGTTCAGTTATGATATGTGTTTGTTGTAGATAAGCTTGAAAATGATTAACACCAGCTTCTGTTTTTTTCTTATGTTTTTCGTTTTTAGTACTCATTATGAATGAATTATTTGCATATTTGTCTATATGTGCTATTTTATTTGGTGTTTCAGTATTTGTCTTACTGTCTTGAGCAGATTTCAGCATTGGATCTTCTATTGGCTCCAAATCCGTTTCAAATTGTGAACAGCTTAGTTCTATTTCTTCACTGATGTTTACTTCGGGTCTTGGTCTTTTTAGTATCATTTTGTTAATCCATAGGTTATCTATGTTTTGGTATTGGTTATTGGGTTGTTCCATTTTGTAGCAGTATAGATTTTTTTTTCCATTTGTGAACATATGTTTTTTTCTTTTCTCTTTCAGGATGTGTGCAGAAACATCTTTTCAAGTCGCGCAGCTAGCAGTGTGTGAGCTACGAGACCTCGCACAGGCTTCTTGGGATTTGTCTTGATGATTTTACAGGTCCAATAAATTAATTTGAAGTCTAATTAATTGAAAGAAGTTCCATAAGGTTCATTGTTGTATGTTGTGGTTAGCTGATGTGTTGCAATATCAGGTACTGACGTAGTCACTGTTGGTATATTTGTTTCAATATATCACAGTGTCTATGTCAGCTCCCTGATATTCAACAGCTGTGAAAATAACACTATTTATTGGAATGGTTATCGCTTCAACCCTATTGTGTGTGTGTGTGTGTGTGTGTGTGTGTGTATATATATTTATAAAATGGGTAGGAAAAGTTATCCCTGCTGGTTGGTTGAAACACATCACATGACCGTGGGAATATCAGAGCGCAATTACACACCTGCACTTTTAACCCCCTCCAAAACAATGTTGACATTTTGTAAGACAGATAAACCACTCTGAGGTGTGTGGTCATGCTCTGATATATGCACGCCTTGGGTGGTTGACTGTAGTCGACCTCGGCATGTAATAGTGCGCACTCAAGGAGGCGCGGATATCAGAGCATGACCGCACACCTCAGAGTGGTTTATCTATTACATATATATATATATATATATATATATACACTGTATATATTCTTTGCAAAAAACTTTGTTAATGCACTAGTTATGGTAACTTAACACCACAAGTAGGGAATGTGCCATTAGGTTTCCAACCCTTACTCTCCACCCCTCTAAGCAGCAAAAGGAAAAACCACTAGGGTTTGAGGTCTTTGCAGTCTTGGCAAAGCAGTGGTGGGTTATTCCTTGGGGTTGTCAAGCCTAATCCTCAACTCACCCCACAGCCCATAGCCTCCTGTCTGAAGCACAATGTACAGCTCCAAGCCAGTGCCTTATAGTGTTATGCTCTTCAAAGGTAGATAAATATTTCTTGCCACATGTTGCCAACACAATTTGTTTTCTGCACTCAGGGCTCTGTGGGCCTGCATGAAGAAAGGACATGAAGTGTGACTTTGCTTAGGGAATGGGGTGGGCATTAGTGCTAAAAATACCCAAGGAAGATTCCACCACTGATTCACCAAGACTCCAGAAACCCCAAACCCTAATGTGTTTTCCATTTGCTGCTGGGGGGGTAATAAACGTTGGAAACCCTAATGCTACATTTCCCAACTTTTGTGCTGTTAAGGTACCCTATTTGGTGCATTAACAAAGTTTTTTTTGCAAAGAATTTTCTTTCTTTTTAAGATAGTAGAATTATATCCTCATTCACACAGTTCCCTTCAGGACCTGCATGAACAGAAGCAGATGCCCTGCACCAAGAAAAATCTCCTTTCACTGACAGACCCTTACAAACATGACAAGTACCACTTATAGTATATTGGCCAAAATGTTATTTTGCACCAGATATGTGAAAACACTTCTTGTCCAAGATGTTTTAAAAAATGACACGTCTCACGTTTATGATGTGGTGTGGAAAAATACCTATGTTTAAAGGTTGGAGTCAAAATGTTGAAAATTAGTCAAGTTATGAGTGAATGTTGAAATACTGCAACATTCACGCATAACTTAGGCATTTTAACATACATATTTGTACACCAAATTTTCAACATAGCCTTCTTATTACTCCATGTCATGAACCTGGTAGGTGACAATTTTTAAATCTCCACTTAAATGTCATTCTATGACACTAAAATGCCATTATACACCAGCAGTGCAAAAACACTTTTTGGCCAGGAATTGAAAAATTTCAGTTGTCACATTCATGAGGTAGTGTGAAAAAATAGCTATGTTGAAAATTTGTGGTCAAAATATTGAAAATTACCAATGCTACGAGCGAACTTAGAAAAATTTCAATGTACATACATAACTTTGCATTTTTACATATTTTGACCCCTAACTTTCAACATAGCCTTCTTATGATCCCACCTCATGAACAAGAGTGGTGAAAATTTTCAAACCTCTCTCAAAGGTGATTTTTGCCTAGCAACCACAAAATCATCTTTTGGGCCTGATTTACATAATCCCACCACCACTTGTTATGCAGTGGGTTCCCAAAAAAGAACATGTTGAAAATGTGGGGTCAAAATATGCAAAACTGAAAAAGTTATGCATCAAATGTCAAAACCCCTTTGAAATACATTGAACCACACTTAACCTTAGTTTTTCTTATTGCAGTCAGCAGTTCCAACAGCAAGATGTGTCTTTGACTGGAGAGTGTATCTTTGCTGTGGGACATGTTCAGGTGAGTAAGGGTGGGATGGGAGTGTGGGAGTGTTGGGTGGTAGGTGATGAGTGGGAGTTGGGGGGTTGGGGGTCAGATTGGTGAGTGACCTTTTTCTTTTTTGCAGGGGAAAAAAACAAACAATGAGGGATGGTTTTATTCTTTTCAGCTGACAGTCCCACACTAGGGATTGAGCACCCCTGTGTAAGGCTACTGTTTGTTAAACTAGAGTGGATGACCTGGAGGAGAGAGGGGTCCACTGAAATGGTGGTAGGGGTGGTCTGCTTATATATTAAAAAAATAACTATATTTGAGTAGTGGGAATAGGCCACCTGGAGAGGAGGGGTGAGAAGCAGTACCGGGGTGGGCACCTCATTCCACTTAATAGATAGATAGATAGATAGATAGATAGATAGATAGATAGATAGATAGATAGACAGACAGACAGACAGACAGAGAGACAGACAGGAAGACTAACAAAGAACAAGAGTGACAAAGAGAGAGAGACAGACAGAACGGGGATTGGCAACTACTGCCATTACTGGAGCCCACAGCAGGACTCCATCTGTGGCTGCATAATTCAAGAAAGTCCCACTGTTCTTATGCAGAGAATGTGAGTGAAGGGCTTCTCTTACTACACTGGGCACTCTGGATTTTTAGGTACCCAGAAAAGGTATTTTGGTCCATTATCTTAAAGAGCACAATTTAGAATCCAACTAAACAGGTTCAATTTAGCTAGGTTCAGGTGTTTGTTTTTTAAAATTACACTATTTTATGTTTTTCCATGTTTTTTGTTTCAAGGTGATAAGAAACAAGATGGTGGCTCTCATGTCACAAAAAAAAAGTTTCTTACTGTGAGAAGCAAGAAGTGAGAAATCAAAAATGGTCTTGCAACACAGAATTTTTTTGTGTCATATCACAACGTAATTCCCCAAATCCTACTGGGTATGCTCAGAACAGAAAAAAATAAAACTTTAAATCCTTGTAACTGTGGAACCATTTTGTATTTTTTCAGTAAATCTTCCAAAGTTACTACCTTGGTTCAGCATGCTTCTACCTAGAAAGGTTTGGAAGAAAATTCCATTCCATTTAGGCTGTAGGTGAGAGAAAACCCAAATCCCATGTTAAGTATATGAAAAAAATAGACATTTACAGGAAAATGACATATCCGTATCTCAGACACCGTACAAGTTGCTGTCACGAAACTTTCCACAGTTGCCACTTGGACAACACATACAAGCTTGCAGCTGATTTTTCAAACACTGCCAAAGTTTGGGTTTAATGCTGAACACCCAACTCAACTCTACCTATAGGGGCACTACCACGCCCCTATAATATAAAGACATGATCAGATAATTCCTGAAATTTTGGTGATATCTCTAGAGAAACTTAATTCATGAAATGTTTGTGATATCTGTAGAGAAATTCTCTGCCTGCCTGCCTGCAGTACCACTAAAAGGCCACCAGAGAAAATCTCATTAGAAATATCTGGAAATATCTGACCAAGTCTTTGACTGCAACTGTGTTTAGATATATTATAGTGGTACTGTAATGGTTTATTAACTTCACAATTGTTCAACCAATTAGCACAGAATTTTGCATGCACAGTCTGGCGAAGTGTATCTCTTGATGGGCCAGGTTTCAGTACAGTCAGATGTGCAGATTCCATGATGTGGATAGTGAAAAAAATGCAGAAAATCATTGTTTGTGCTGTTTTTTCGCCATCACATAGCACCCAGATGGTTTGGAATGCTGGTCTGCAATTGTCAGGGTAGAAAGGGCTTGGTGAAACAATGTTAATCCATTTCAAAGTTATTTAATGTTAAAAATTCAGGTTCTGAGCATGCTCAGTCAGCACTTCGAAATAGCTGAATGATATTTCATATGGGAACTCTTTTTCATGAGGTTTTTGTGAGCTTTTTCATATGCTGATGTAATCATCCTCCACTGCCCCCCTTGTCTAACTAGCAGGGCTGCTCCTCTCACCACATGGTGCCAAAGAGAGGGATGTGGGTTGTCATTGCAGTTTATAGTACACCTACGTCTGAGCCTGCCATACACAGACAGGCAAACCAAGTGTGGCAACTACCTGGCACACACCTTGTGGGACCATTTACCATGGCCATCAACCTAGGTCCCTGAGAGAAAACATTTGCTCACAATTATGCTAGGATTGCACTTCTGCACAGGCACATCCAAGTAATTCCAGATGCAATGGAAGCAATAACAGTACTGTCCAAACCAGGTTGGGATTCTAGGGTGTGGCTTTTATTCACGTAACAAAGTAGGAATAATCACAAAGCGAAGATGGACCCCCACAGGGCTACATATACTGGTACTGCAGATTACGGAGGTACAGACTTCCTGAAATCCCATTTAGCATAGGCATAATGAACACACACAGTGAACTCTCAGGTTCTGAATTACACAGCGAACTCTCTGGTTCTGAAATGGTGATTGGCACATAAGGCCAGTTACTGGTACATTTCCTTTTGACTAGGCACACTCGGCCAGTACTAGGACACTTTCCCATATTTCATGAGGAATACTAGTGGCACCATGACCACCAAAGAGCACATACAGACTCAGAGAGAATCCAACCCTCATCTGGGTAACTATTTCCATCAGGCACTGGCCAAATGCACTGAATGAAAATTGAACTGGTGCCCAAACTGAACCCGGAGAGGTAAACTGGTTACTCCAGATGGGGGGGTCTCCCACCTTTTGCTTCCAAGTTTATACTCAGCCATTCATCTGGTAAATAACATCCTCACAGAAAACTTGTAGATGCTATCTTGAAATGTCTTTCATACGTAACATACTACATGACTAAAAGTTCTGTACTTAGACAGTCTCTCTCTCTCTCTCTCTCTCTAGACTCCATAGTAGGTAGAGACTTTTAAAAACAGAAACAGTCTAGGTGACAGGGTCCCTTTTGTCACAGAAAATTCACCAAGGAATGCAGGTGCCCCTATTGGGCTGAACATAAAAGTACTCACAGTTTCTGAAGTTGTCACAGGCAGCTTTACTAGACAGACTGGGTGAGGGGATGGCCACTGAACCCTGAAGATCACCCCATCCATCCTGGGATGGGGCCAAGGAAAACCCACTTGGAACGGTTTCCACCACTTCAATCTCTGTCTTCTATGTTCTTCTTCTAAGGTGAGAACAAACTACCCAAAACACAGTGGTAACTGTCTGTCAGAGCTAAAACTGAGGAGCTGCTGCAGGCTTCAGCCTCCTCCTCCTCCTGTAACTTCACTCTACAGACCTCTGAACATTCTAAAGCTATCTCCCTTGCAGCTAGACAAGTGTGACTTATGCAGCTGTGAGAGTTCTAAGATTACATCATCCCTCCAGCTCAGCTGAGACTGAAAAACAGAGTGTGACACTGTGAAATCCATTTACCTGTCATTTCAAAAGCTGCCTATCCCTGCCTGCCACTGGTTCTAACTGGGATTCTAGTAACCCCTGGGAACAAGAGGGTTACACTCACCCTCAGCCAGGAAAATGAGTGTCTCCAGTCTTTACCTACATGGCACCAGGCCCACCTATCCTATGTGTTGACTATGGGGAGGTAGTGCTACCTTCTCCTCTTCCATGTGCCAGGCACAGGCAGACAACATTAAGGGCCCAGAGGCCATTGGCTGATGCATCAGCCCCTACACTATGATCTTACTATGGATAACCAGTGGCTCTGGAAGAACAGTCAAGAGCATAGCCCTAATACATCAGCACTGCAGCCCCTACAGATGATCAGGACCACAGCCTGTCTATCCCCCTAGCCCTCTAGAGAAAACCTATCTAACCAAACAAACTTACCCAAAACAGGGGAACCTCCCCCATCCCTGGATACCTGCAAACCAAACACAGAGCTAACATTATACACAAGAATTACACTCCCACACTCCCCCACAAATACACCTGTGGAAGGAAAAGGTTAGCACTTGTTAGCAACTACACAGTACTTTAAAAAACACATTATAGCACAAAGGAACTTCAATGAGTCCCTCCAATCATCTTCTTGTCTTCTCTTCTTTCTTCACCAGGATCCATCTGAAAGAGAAAAGACAGAACACACCCCAAATCTGCAAAACACACAGTACAACAACAATAACCCATAACATCAAAACACTGGAGAATCCCAAAATATTTTTTAGACAAGTACAAAACAGTAGAAAATAGTAAACACCTTTTGGGGATTTAAAACCCTAAATATCCCAGCTAGTGACAAACAGTGCCAGGTTGCACTTGTAAAAAAGCTTTCAGCTTAGAGTGCTACTCCTGGTTAAAAAAAAAAAAGTGCCTGAAGGCAGAGTCCATAAAAGAGTCTCTTCTGGGCTGGAGCCTGGTGAAGCACAGTTCCCTCGTTACTATAAATCCAAAGGGGAGAGTCTTTGTGGACAGTTCAACAGCCTGTAGTCTGCCAGGTGTAGGTTGTGTATTGCAATGTCAATAAGGTAAGAAAAGTCTGAATTTACCAGTCCCTTGAAGAATGAAAAAATGGACATCACCTGGATCTCCAGCTGAAGACTCTCCCTGGCAGCATTTTTCAGATACAGCTGGGTGAAAATCTTCCAGAAAACAGGATGATGAACTGGAAACTGCTGGACTGATGTCATCTTGGGCTAATGTCATCTAAGAGATGGAACCTTGGAACAGGAAAGGAACAGCTGGGTTGATGTCATCCGAAATCCCAGGTGATGAATCAGAAAAGCAGCTGGGTGATGTCATCTTGGAAAGATGTCATCTGGAAGGCTAGGCAATGAAATTGGAAAGGCACACTGCAAGGCTGATGGAACTGCATGCACATTGGATGCTGGAATACTAGACTGGCGGAACATCATGGGTACGGCAATGGCTGGATGGCAGACACTGGCTACCACTGCTCTGCTTCCCTCTGGGTGGGCACGGGCACATTCACAGGATGATGGTAACATTGAGGGTAGTACCACAATGGGTCAGGTGCAAGAACTGTGACCCCATCTGGGCGTTTATAATTCACATGATGGAAAGTCTTGTTTCCCTTTTTGTCCACATATCGTACAATGTCTATGAACAATGTCCTGCCCAACTTCCAAAACTGCAGTTTGTCTCTTATCACTTTGTCTCTGACATAGGAAGTTGTACTTATCAATTTCCTGGTTGGGCTCTTCCTCTAGCCAGACTCTCCTGTTTTTCTCAATCTCCTCCCAGACTCTCTGAGGAAAGGTAGGAAAGGACATTCCATAGATTTTGTTTGCCTTCCTATGAACCAGTCTTTCCTCCTTACTACTCTTCATCAGTCTGAGACCCTTGGCCTGGCTTGGGGGCAGCCAGTCCTGGTTCTGCCAGTGTCGCATATTCAAAGCTATGTAGAACTTGTCCCTGACCCCTTCTGAGGGCAGGGCTGTGGAGTCACCAACTTTTCCTTCTGGTTCCTCTGAGGCAAGATCTTGAGGCTGCATACTGGGAGCCCCACAGAGAAATACACTTCTTCCTCATCCTCTTCCTCACTTAGGATCTGGGCCCCGGAATGAGCAGTCGTCCTCACTCTTGAGACTGTCCACTCTTCACTGGGTGTGGAGGTAGACACCTCCCATTCTAAGGTTTCTCAAACCCCATCCTTTCCCACGAAGCTAGGACTAGAACCTTCTCTCCATGGATCCACTGATTCTCCCTCTGCACTGTCCATCTACGACACAGGCATGGAGATATCATGAGGAATCTGCTCCGGCAGTACATCTGCACCCTCTTCCTTTGTGCCACACTCTGCTGGGCCTCCCCCAACAGGTTCAACCTGGTGCTGTGTGCTGCTACTTGCAGGATCTTGTAGCTTTGTCCAAGTGGGAGCCAAATGAATTTTAGGTGTCTTGGACTGACCTTGCTTCTCTAAACACCCTGAAAAGTGAGGAATCATGAATACGTCCCTTTCAGCCTTGAGGCACATTATGCATACTCTCACAGGGAATCCGGGAATGGCAACATGAGGAGGTAAATTTCCACTGTAGAAACATTGCCCTACTTCTTTAAGTTTGGTAACCTCTTCAGCTATCATAGCCCAGGCATGATACAGGTAGCAGGATGGTCCTGAAACCATGACTGTAGATAAACACACAAAAGTTCACTGTTATTACTGAGTTCACATTACTTGGAACAGTCACACAAAATGGCTCCCTGCTACTGTGTTTACTTTACTGCCCACCCTGTAATGGCGGCGGCCGCACTTCTGGTGCATCAGCAATCTGTGTCTTACTCAAGCCACTGCTCATCCAATTTACTGCATACCGATAAATTTTACTCATACTGTACTGACTGCACTGCTTTTCTTCCTCAGCACATCTATGTGATTTTCAAGGACTTTACCATTAGCTTTCAATCAGTTTTACTTGCTTAAAGTCACTAAAGCCACAGTATTTCTTGAACAGGATTGCCTGTTGCAGCCTCTCATAAAACTTACAGTCTCTCTTTTGCTCAGAAAATGATACTGTTTCTGAATTCAAAATACATGCTCACAGTCTATTGCTCAGAATTCTTGCTGGGTTTTGATTACTTTAAACAGTCCTTCTTTGCAAAAACAATCACACTGTTTACACACAGATCCAGTTGGCTTTTGAAAATCACAACACAGTTTGAGCTCAGTTTTACTGAATGGTACACGCTGAATCAGTAGCTGGCTTGCTCCGATGGAAATCTCAGCCTAAAGCCTATAATGGAAGGCCTCTGGGTCAAGGCTGGCTGGTGATACTGCTGATTGTCACTACGAACACCACACTTTCTTCCCAGTCAATTGGATTATGAGTTGAGCCTGAACTTACACAGACATAGTCTGTATTTACAAAAATCAAACGTTTAGAGTCACCATGATGATTCTTCTGCAACCAGCTGGCACACCACTTGCTTTCTCCCTCTTGAATACTGAGCAGCACTCTGAAGCTGGCTAGGGGGTGGGACTGATTGCAGTCTCAACAATCACTTGACGCCATGCAAATGAGCCTCTCTCTGTTCTCGTGCTGTTCTCCATCGCGGCAATCGTCGAGCAGGCAAAATTTAAGCTGCAAAACAGCTTTTTTTTTCTTTCAACTGCAACTTCACGGTGGGAGCACCATTTTGAACCATTTCTCTTGGCTATTTCTTTAGCAACTCCCACAGTTCAGACAGCAAGCTTTTTAAACTTTCAGGGCACAATTGTTTCTTTGTTTCCCACAGTTCACTATACTTTTTCTGCCACAACTTGAAAATTAAAGCTGGCAAAAGTTATTTTCAATGCAGGAAAAGGGGAATGCACAATCTGGCTTTACAGCTCTTTGGTAAATTTGGCACAATCACAGCAGCACATGAATAACAGGCACAAAGTGGCACATATGGATGGCACTACTCTAGGAAAATCCGTTATGTGCAAAGCTTCTGATTTTAGGCTACCAACTGCCAGGCAGACAAAATGCATGCACAACCTGAGCAAACATCTCTTGTTTTCTCCCAAATTCAAACTCATCCACAGCGGTGCCTCCATTTTGTAACCACCCCCCACTGGCCTCCCTTGTTTAACTAGCAGGGCTGATTCTTTCACCACATGGTGCCAAAGAGAGGGATGGGGGTTGTCACTACAGTTTATAGTACATCTACTTCTGAGCCTGCCATACACAGGCAGGCAAACCAAGTGTGGCAACCACCTGGCACACACCTGGTGGGACCATTTACCATGGCCATCAACCTAGGTCCCTGCAAAAAAAGTTTGCTCACAATTATGCTAGGTTTGCACTTCTGGACAGGGGCACCCAAGTAATTCCAGACAGAGTGGAAGCAATAACAGTACTGTCCAAACCAAGTTGGGATTCTAGCATGTGACTTTTATTCATGTAACAAAATAGGAATAATCACAAAGCAAAGATGGACCCTCATAGGGCTACACATACTGGTATTGCAGATTACTGCAGTACAGACTTCCTGAAATCCCATTTATCATAGGCATAATGAACACACCCAGTGAACTCTCAGGTTCTGAATTACACAGTGAACTCTCTGGTTCTGAAATGGAGATTGGCACACATGGCCAGTTTCTGGTATATTTCCTCTTGACTAGGCACACACAGCTAGTACTCAGACACTTTCCCATATTTCATGAGGAATACTAGTGGCACCACTACCACCAAAGAGCACATACAGGCTCACAGAGAATCCAACCCATGTCTGTGTAACTATTTCCATCAGGCACTGGCCAAATGCACTGAATGAAAATTGAACTGGTGTCCAAACTGAACCCGGAGAGGTAAACTGGTTACTCCAGATGGGGGGGTCTCCCACCTTTTGCTTCCAAGTTTATACTCAGCCATTCATCTGGTTAATAACACCCTCACAGAAAACTTGTAGATGCTATCTTGAAATGTCTTTCACATTTAACATACTACATGACTAAAAGTTATGTACTTGGACAGTATCTCTCTCTAGATTCCTTAGTAGGCAGACACTTTTAAAAACAGAAACAGTCTAGGTGACAGGGTGCCTTTTGTCACAGAATGCAGGTGCCCCTCCTGGGCTGAACGCAAAAGTACTCACAGTTTCTGAAGTTGTCACAGGCAGCTTCACTAGACAGACTGGGTGAGGGGATTGTTCCTGAACCCTGAAGATCACCCCCATCCCTCCTGGGATGGGGCAAAGGAAAACCCACTTGAAACGGTTTCTGCCACTTCAATCTCTGTCTTCTATGTTCTTCTTCTAGGTTGAGAATAAACTACCCAAAACACAGTGGTAGCTCTCTGTCAGAGCTAAAACTGAGGAGCTGCTGCAGGCTTCAGCCTTCTCCTGGAACTCCACACTACAATCCCCTGAACATTCTAAATCTATCTCCCTTGCAGCTAGACAAGTGTGGCTTATGCAGCTGCGAGAGTTCTAAGATTACATCATCACTCCAGCTCAGCTGAGACTGAAAAACAGAGTGTGACACTGTGAAATCCATTTACCTGGCATTTTCACAAGCTGCCTATCCCTGCCTGCCACTGGTTCTAACTTGGATTTAGTAGCTCCTGGGAACAAGAGGGTTACACTGCTATGTTATTTTACATTTTTCCCTAAAGATTCAGTTTTGGAAAACCAAAAAAAAATGACATTCTAGAAAGTGACAAACACTTGTAAAGTAAGTACCTTGTTTATCAGGCCCCCCCCCCACTTAGCTGGATTCTGCACTTAACTGTTGGAGAAATGCCCTTGCAATGTTGTCTTTTTAAGATCATTAATCTTTTTTCATCACTCATGATATAAAAAGAGATTTTTTTTCCATATCATAAGTGACAAAAAAAATCCTTTTTCTGAGGGGAAAATCCTTTCTTGATTGCCGGCATGTTTTCTCTGGTGTTTATTGGCAACCCCCCACACTTGGATAGCCATACCAGTATTTTTTTAAATATTGTATTTTATATTTCTCCCTGGTGGCCAGTGGATCCCCCCCACTGTCCACTGATTATTCTAAGCTATATACTATACTGCAATCCAAGTTGGGATATGGTCAGCCAAGGACCGTAAATCTATTTTTTTGGTGGGGGGGACTTCATTGATTTAATGGAGAAAGGTGACACATGGACTGTGCAAAAACTCTGAATGATAGGGTCAAAAAGACAGCAAGGATGGATGACATAATGTGTACACCACTGTCACCAGCACTTTGTGCTCACCAGTGATCTGTTAGTTACTAATTAACAGGCATTTTCAGGAGAGCAGAAGAATACTGGATAACTGTCAGTGTCAGTATAAGAAGGCTACACCCAATTGCACCACACCACAAACCGCAACGTGCCTTGGTACTATACACATAATCTGACCAAATGGGCAAATAATTTGTGTACTGTACTTTACACACATGTAAGGGGGAATTACTGTTACTGGGTCCCAGGTGCAAGATGACTATTAACAAAAGTGTAATTACTAATTACCAGCAGAATATCAAGGGCACCAGGCCACAACCCCCAACCCAAGAAGTGAAAGAACCATATAGGCGAGTGGCAGACACCACTGATTTAGTCGACTAAATGTACCGTCTGTACACACATGCACACCATATATCATTTGAAAGCTTATTATGTCTACCTTAAGAAGAGATATGATGTGGAGTAGTGCTGTATGGAAGTTTAAAATTCCAGCAGAATGAAATTCAGCAGAAATTTCAAAATTGCACCAAAATTCTGCAGAATTTCACCAGAAACGGAATGGTGGATTTCTACAGCAGTAAATAGTCATGGAATGATTTTCCATGGACAAAATGCTGTTCCATAGAATATTATACCACAGATCCTAATGTTTTCTGTGGAAATTGTTGCAGAATAATTTTCTGCGCCAAAATGCTGTTCTGTGGAATACTATTCTGCGGAACACAGCAGGCAGAATTCCATAGAAGAACTAGCAAAATTCCAGCAGAAATTCAGCCAGCAGAATGGTCATTCCATGCTAATTCTGTTGGTGTAATTTTGCACAGAACTAACGTGGAGCTGTTAAGTGGTGCTGTTACCACAGAAATGGGGCTAAACAATGGCACCCTCAAAATGCTAGAATGACCACTTTAAAATATTTGTATTTGTGTCTGTTAGTTTAATGATGTTATATATTATTTCAAAACATCAAATAGGATTTTTTTTGTGACCTTAAAGCATCACAACAACAATCTAAAGAGAAAAGAGAAAAACAAAATCTAATAATAAATTTGTACAGGTATTATTGAAATGTAATAGTGCTGGTAACATTTCTAGTCAACATCATTATCATCATCTTGTTCATCATCATGGTCTCTGTCGAGAAGGCATGGGTTACCACTGTCTTCATTGCCTTGGCATGTACACAGTTCTGTGCAGGCAAGGTTGTTCTGACTACAGGCACAGTTGATTGAGCAGCGAACCCTACTGGAACCAACACAATTAAGGTCTTGGAGAATACTGGATACCATTGTGCTCTTGAAGAATACAGGAAGTATTTCCTCATCCACATTTTACTATCCATGTTCCAATGGTGATGCAATATCTGGTTTACCTATGTGCAAAGACATCCAAATCTTTGTTTGCCAAGATGCTCTTTTGACACGCTGCTCAAAACTGTCTTTACATGGTGGGAGTTTGGCCAATGACTTGTCCTTTTTATTGTATTTAGTTTTTGTTTGCCAGGTAAGTGCACTAGCCAGAAATTGACCATTTTCAGGCACTACCTGGAAGAGTACAACAAAAAATACAGACAGGTAATATTTCATAAATACAGGACAATTACATATGGGGCAGGTCAAAAACAGTTTATGAGAGATGCTACAATCAGTCAAAAGCAGCACTACCGAAGGCAATGAAATCATATAAGGTTACATGTACAGCAGCAAAATCAGTTTGTAGAAGAAATACCATTCAGTTAGAAGTAAATTTCATGATGTAATAATGTAAAGAGGGAGACAGTGTAGGAGGCAACAGTGAGAGTAAGCACAGTGACAACAGGGTAAGTAAAATCAGAATGATAAGAGCAAGTAAGGGCTTACAAAGGAAGATAAGGGGGCAAGAAGTAGTCTGAAGGAATGAAAGGGATTGGGGGAGAGTAGAGTGGGTGATTGTGGTGAGAGGAGTAAGGTGGCATATAGTAAGACTGGAGATAAGTGAAAGCATGATGGAATCAGGTGGGGTCAAAACAAATGCATGGGTCTATAAGAGATAGACAACGGCACAGCTCCTTTCTGAAGCTGAGATGGGATCTCGACTGATGACGTGCTATAGGAAGGGAGTTCCATAGCAGGGGTGCAGCATGATGGAAAGCACCAGTTCCTTTGGATGTACAGCACCTTGGTACATTAATTAAAGACTTTTCGGCTGATCACAGCCCATGGGAGGAGGTTTGGGGAACCAACAGCACTGCAAGTGAGGAGGGAGTTTGTTGTCTGAAAACAGAATCAATAAAGGAGCTTAGTGAGTATTGCCGGCAGGCAGAGGGAGAGAGCCATTTAAGGTCTCTGTAAAGTTGACAATGGTGCTTGAGACGAGGAGACGAGGAGGTGTACTGACATATATTATTGTATGTAATGTCCTATTTGTGGAGGGTAGTTTTATGTGCAGCGGCAAAAATGGGAGCACTGTATGTGAGGGCAGGGAGCAGAATACCTCTGGCGATAGCCAGCTGAACAGATGGGGTCAGCATATAGCTGGTCTTATAAGCGACACCCAGTTTAGCATTCACAGCTTTGCTTGTGGACTGTATATGAAGAGTATAATCCAGAGATTGGTCAAGAAGGACTCCCAGGTACTTAAAAGACATTACACACTCAATTTGTGTGCCTCCTAAGTCACATACCATCAGGGATATCTGACAAGCCTTAAGTTTAGGTGCAGAGCCTAGAAGCATGGCATTGGATTTCTTTGCATTTAATGCCAGTTTATGGGCATGCAGCCAGTTTTGAACATTTTTGAAGTCAGAGGAAAGGGATGCATTTATACTGGCAATATTTGTGGAGCTGAAATAGAAGACAAGTTCACCCACATAGAGAGTGGATGAACAGGATTGAAAAATGTCAGCAACATTGTTAGTAAAAGTGAGAAAAGAAGGGGCCCCAGGACAGAGCCCTGAGGTACCCCAATGTTAATGACAGTACTGTCAGGTAAGGAAGAATTAAATTTCACAGTCTGTGACCTATTTGACAGATAACCTCTATACCAGTCAAGAACAGGGGGTTAAAAGCTCAGATTTTGAAGAGTGGAGAGAAGCAGAGGATAATCAACAAGATCAAAGGCCTTCATAAGGCCAATGAAAACTGACCCTGTTAGTAATCCCGCATCCATGTTGGACAGCATATCTGCTGTAAATTTGAGAAGAGCCATAGATGTACTATGACCTTTTCTGAACCCATGTTGGGTTTCAGACAGAAGGTTATACTTAGGTAGTTAATAGTTTGGCTAGTAACAAATTTCTCTAGAATTTTGCTTAGGACCAAGAGAATGGCTATAGGCCTGTAACTGGTGATTTCCTTAGGGTCATCTTTTTTGAAAACAGGTGTTATACGAGCAATTTTCCAGAGATCCAGGACTGCACTGAAAAAGAGAGACAATGTGTAGATTTTGGCCAATGGAGAGGCAATGAAAGGAGCAGCAAGCTTCAGAAGTTGAGGTTCCAGGGAGTGAGAGCCACAGCTAGTGTTATCAGAGATAGATTTCAAGATTTTCATGACTTCTGACCTCGAGATAGACTTAAAGTAGAAAGGTGGGGTGTTAGGTAGCTTGCAAGAAGGGGAGCAGGTAAAGTCCAACCAGTGAGTAGGTGATGAATGAGAGTGTGTATTTGTTGGCAGGAAGGAGGAGGTATATTGGGACAGATCACAGAACATTTGATTGAAAGAGTTTGCTATGGTGTTAGAGTCATTACAATGAATACAGTTTAGTATCATGTCACCAGGGGTAACCAACTGAGAAGCTCTGAGAAAAGTTTTAACATGAGCCCAAAATTTCCTGGGGTCACCCACAGAGCTTGATAATAGGTCCTTACAGTAATTACTCTTGGCTTCTCTGACTTGTTTTTTTCAGGAGTTCCAAAGAGCTCTGTAGGTATTGTAGTCCGATTTTAGCCCTGATTGTTTGTAATACTTCCAGTGTTCATCTCTAAGGTGCAACTTTACGAGCAGGTCTTTGTGGAGCCATCTTGTTTGTTTACCTCTGACTCTTCTAGTAACCTTTGGGACATGATTGCACTGGACAGCCAGGAATTCATCAAGTAAAATATTTACGGTAGTGCGTCCTCAACATTACAGAAGTGATATATTCCAGACCAGTCAATTTTAGAGACAACATAAAGAAATGCCTCTTCATCCAGGTTGGCAAAGTTGATAAGGGTGATGAGATGTGGTGGAGGGGATGGAGGAGCTACCGAGGACCAGATGCAGAAAGTCGGAAAATGATCCGTTAGTGCATCAGCCAAGGAGCCTGAAATAGATACATGCTCCATGCAGTTTACCAGCACCCAATCAATGATGGTAGAGGATTGTAGTGATGGAGTGATTCTTGTGGGCTCTGTCAGCATCTGATGAAAGCTGTAGCTTTTTGTCAGTGAGAGCAGTGAACTATGAGCTGTCCCTAGCCAATTTAGGTTCAGGTCTCCTATAATTAAGACCTCATTGTGTTTGGTGTTTTTGGAGGTTTGATCAAGCAGGCCCTGCTGTCTAGCTATTCCCCCAGAAGGGGGGTTGTCAGTGCAGATAATATGGAGTTTCTTGGCACCTAAGGCAAGAGTTGCATGTAGGGATTCACAAACCGAAGAGGAGGCAGAGGTAGGGATGGACACAATGTTGAGGTGATCTTTGTGGAACAGAGCAACTCCACCACCACATTAAGATGATACCCTGTCACTGTGAATCAAGGAGTAGTTAGACAGGGAGCAAAAGGAGTCAAGTATCCCCAGCTTAAGCCATGTTTCTGAAAGGCATAGGATGTCAGGATTGTAAACATTGACCCATGCCTCAAGATCAGCAAAGTGACAGGTGAGACTTCTAATATTCATATGGGCAATAAAGAGCCCTTTGTTGGAGATCCCAGATATGTCAGTTGATGAAAAATGTCAGTGGGACCTGGATTCAATTCAACATCCCCTGATAGAAGGATTGCTAAGATGACTAGCAACCAAAGTTTACCACCATTGAAAGTTGTGGGAACAACATGCCTAGGTAACTGCTTGCTAAGAGCAGAAAAAGCATAGTAGGTACAACCATTCTGGTAGAAGAGGAGGTTATGGGCAGAGATTCTGCAATAAGGTTTGAAAAGCAGAAATCAATAGGTCATGATGAAGTGGCACCGGTCTTGTAGGTACAAAGGATAGATACCACAATCTCATTTAAACATAGTAGCAGAAGCAGTGAAGAGAGCAGCCCCACCAGACAGCAGAGTACTATGCTTAAAAGTGAGACTAGAAGTAGTCAGTTAGCGTAGTACAATAACCCACTTCAGAACAACTTTGAAGAAAAGGTGCAGCAAGAGGAAAAGTCAGTCAGGGCAGTAAAATTACCCACTTCAGAAAAACTGAAACAAATGTGCAGCAAGAGGAAAAGGCAGGGGGAGTAACCTCTCTGCTAACTCTAACCAGGAGTTGGAAATCAGAGCCGTGTGAGGATAGGAAAATATCTGCCTGAGAAACACAGCCAGCAGGTCAATGTGTGAGATCCTCACAAGAGAAGAGGCAAGGGAAGAGAGAATAGTGGGTATAGTAAGCTACTTAGTCAGAGCATTGAGAGTTCTACCTAGTGGGATAGTAGGAGAAAAGAAGAGGAGGAGTGGTCAACAGCAAAATGCACTTGGTGCTTGCTTAAGGGCAGATAGAATAACAGCTATATGGGGAAGGATTTTAGCAATCTCATAGTTTTTTTCCTTTCATTAAAAGCATCTAATGTATACTATGAAGCAGACCTGCCTGCCAAATCACTCGCTTGAAAAGCTGTCACAGAGAATCTTTTCTGTTGTTGTTTAAAAACCCCCAAAAGATGGTCACATACCTAAGCAGGATTGGGTTTAATAAAAGTTGGAGTTCCCTCTAGTGTTGTGCAGTGATATTCTGCAGATGGCAAAGTCAACTGATTGTTTTTGGGGTTTTTTGCCTACACGTGACTCGCTCCACAGTATGAGTAATGATGCTCACAAAGGGTGGTGGTGGGGGCGGTGAGGTAGCTGATGCAAAGCATTGGTGGGGAAAAAACAGCTGCCATTTTTGTTAAGCCACCGAGAAGAAGCAAGAGCCAGTATCCTCATACCTGGAGGGTCCAGTAATTCAGGGGAAGGAAGGCATATCAAGATTTGGCACCCTCACGACTGCACTAGACCACTGTGGAAAGAGGAAGAAAGGAGCAGCATTAGTACAGGTAAAAGCGGGAGGTGTCAAGCCTTGGGACTGGGGAAGACTCAAGCAGGCTGGCAAGGACTGTGTCTCTAAAGACTGGTACTACCTTTACTGGAATGCATTTACCTGGAAATAATGGCTGTGGGTGCTTCAGTTTAGAGAGAGCTCAAAAGAGAGCTGGAAATGTGGGCTGTGTGTAATTCAGTTTACAGAGAGCCCCACACATAGCTGAAATTAGGGTTGTGTGTAATTCAGTTTAAAGAGAGCCCCATATGGAGCTGGAAATTAGGGCTGTGTGTAATTCAGTTTAAAGTGAGCCCTAAATGAGAAGTGACTACCATTCTAGGCTTTCAGCCCAGAACTAACTGAAAATAAATTAAAGTGCAGGACAAAGCAGGAAATAGTAGCAGAACTTGACATTATTACATGCTAAAAAATACGTTTGCTGCCCAGCACTAACAAAACATAAATAACATTACACAACAAAATGCAGTAAATAGCAGCAAAAAATAGAGATTACTTTAAAATAAAACTATCTACTCTACTCTACTCTGCCGACAGAATTTAGTAGAGACAGCAGAGTGGGGCCAGTCCAAGTAGTCTTGATGAGCATTTCTCAATCCTGGCGCCAAAATCAAAATTCAAACAGTGGCTGTTTTTGTTAAACCTCCGAGAAGAGGCAAGAGCCAGCATCCTCATACCTAGAGATTTCAGTAGTTTGAGGAAGGGCAGGCAGATCAAGATTCAGCACCCTCATGACCACACCAAACCACTGGAGATTCCAGTAGTTTGGGAGAGGGCAGGCAGATCAAAATATTCGGCACCCTCACGACTACACCGGACCACTTTTGATGGCTAGATTGAGGCACAAGCAATTCAGGTCTCTGTGGGTCTCCTTTTCTTTCTTGCTCTGGTAATACAGCACTGCTACTAACTTTCTTGCTGCAGAAATTGTGGCTTGTTCATTACTCTCTCCCAATTTGTCAAGATCTGTGAAGTGTTAAGTTCCCTTTGTTTTGACAACACTAAATACAGATTTTTTCCCAAAACCAAATAGGGATGACACAGAGTCACATCCTGTTAATGAGTGTACAGCAGGAAGTATGTTGTAAAAGTCAGGAGTAAGTGCATCACAAATTGCATGCCCTAGTATGAAGTGATGCTTGTCAGTAGTGCTGGTAAAGGTGCCTGTTTCTAACTACATGTCATCTGTGTTCCATTTCTGGAAAATAGTGAATAGCAAGGACCAAAACATCTGTATCAGGTGACTTAATTACTATGATTTCTTTAACACCAAGAGACTCAAAAGCCATACTGGCAGATATAGCATGCAGAAACATCCTCGTGTCCATGTCCTCTTGAGTACTGTACAAGTCTTGGGCTTCTTCAACACCTCTACTGGCAATGGACTTTGCTACTTCTGCAATGGAAAAGTCTCCAGCAAGGAGTGTTTCTGTTGGGTGTTCTCCTACACTCTCAGGTGCATTTTTAACCATATATTCATAGAGGGATTTTGTAAGTGACTGCTTGTTGGATACTATGTTTAAAAACTCTTTCCATGGAGGCATAGGGTGTCCACCAGTCACATGGTATTGTTTGCATCCAGCCTTCGATCCTGTCCGGTGATGTTTTTCTGTAGTCTTCACAGCGTTAATGTTGTCATATCTGTCGAAGACTTCGATTACAGAATTAGCTTTGTCAAATCCTTTTAGGACCTGCTTCAAGTACTCAGCAGAAAATTCATTGAATGTGTGGAATTTGTCTCCAGCCATCATTTAAATGACAGCCATGGCATCTCTGATGTACACTGTGGTTTCTTTGTTATATCCTCGTAGTTCATGGAAGCTTTTAGCTTGAGCTTCCAGCTGATGGCCTAATTTAACCTTTTCTGTTTTTCTCATTGTTCCATCAGCATGGTAGAGGAACATGCGTTCATAGACCTCACCAAAGCCTTTGACCTCTTTGATCATGAAGTCCTCCTCCATACTCTGGCTGGCCCTCCATTTCTCACCTGAGGTCTGCCTCTGGTTCAAGGATTACCTAACGGGCAGATCCCATCGCACCACTATTAGCAGTGTCCTCTCTGAATCCTGCCCCATCAAATATGGCATCCACCAAGGGTCCATCCTCGGCTTCTCTTCTCTTCTCTTCTCTCTGGTCGTAAACTCCCTGCCTGACATCTGCACCACATCCAAACTCATTCTTTATGCTGATGATGAAGCCCATTTCTGTCACGACAAAAACCCCAACGCTCTCATTAACAAACTCCAGTTTGATTTCAGCAGACTTCACACCTGGTTCATGTTCAGAGATCTTGTACTCAACTCCAAAAAAAACTAAGTTCATGGTTTTCTCCAGCCTCCACAAATCCCTTGGCTTAGAACTTTCCCTCTATGACACCCTTGGTAACGCCATTGAAAGAGTCAGTGAATTCAAGTACCTGGGCTTACTCCTGGATAGCCACCTCAATTTCAATGCTCACACCAGCCTCACAATCAAAAAAGCCCACCGACACCTTGGTATCCTCCACAGAACCAAGCATTACCTTAACAGGGAATCCAAATCCCTCTTAAGTCTCCAGCTTCCTCCTTCCTGTCTTCGATTATGGTTCACTTGTCTCCCTCCCCTGTCTCTCCATCAAAAAGTTCTCTAGACTTCGAAGCTCCTACCACAACACTAACCTCTTTGCCTCTGGTCTCCCTAAACTCACACATCACTGTGACCTTTATAAACTCACCAGTCAGCCCTCACTTGAGGCCTGTCTCAACTACAAGATGGCCACCTTCTTCTTCAAACTCTCTTGTGGACTGCTTCCTGATTGCCTCACCTTTCTCTTCCAGATAGCTGCCACCACCAGGACCACTAGACTGTCCTCCACTGTCTCTTTCACTGTTCCTTTTGTGCTGGACCACTCAAGGCCAGAAAACATTCTCTTTTATGTGACCCAAGCTCTTTAGCTTTCTCCCTCCAGAACTAAAACTCTGTCTCTCCACAAATGCCTTTAAACCCAATATCAGGAGACATTTCTCTCCCACCTGCATCTGCTCACATCCCTAATCTGGCTCCTCTTCTGCACTCTTTTCCCCTCACTCTCTGATTATTCACCTATGGCACTTACACTCTCTTTCTAGCACTTGTAGTATGGTTAATCCACCTATGCTAATTTTTAGATTGCACTTAAATTTTTTGTTTCCCACTGTTATATTATAATATTGTTAAACCCTTACTGAATGCTTAATGTCACCTTGTATTTGTTAATTCACCAAGGCTAGTTCATGGTTTGCCCTTTAGTCTATATTGTCCTGATTTTATATACCATTGTATTAACCCTCGCTGTTAGTTCAATGTTTCAGCCTACTGTATGTCATGTCTCATGATTGTTGTATGTAACTGGATGCTTATGTAAATGGGCAGCAATGCTCAAATACCTTTCCAGTATAACCAATAAAAATTAAATGAAAAATGAAATTACATAGGCACAGGTCCTATTGGGTGACTAAGAACAGTTGCCATTGAAACATCATCTCTGCATCTTGCTAAGGACAGGGCTCAGTGGAAAACAATTTCTGGACTGCTAGCTACTGTGATTTACCCTCCCTTGCCAGACTTGAATTTGGTCTTCTTGATCATGTCAGCAAATGTTTTGATGCCATATTTTTTAATGGGGCTGAAGAAGCTACTTGTCCCATCAGAATCAAGTGCACCTCTCACAAATCCCTCCATTTGTTCTTCACCAACATCTGCTATTTTCAATAGAGACTTTTGTACATCTGATGTTACATGCAGTCCAGTAGATACAGTATGTTGATAAGCACCTCTGAATGTGATTCAGGGTCAAATGGGTTTGTCATATTGTTGATGACAAGGTTGGTAAGGGCTGTGACATGCTTCATCCCTCTTCAGTGTGGAGGCAAGGACTTGTTTGTGGACTTTGTCTTCACTACTTGTTGATAGGCCTCTTCTTTCTCTCATAGCTTTTACATATTCACTCTGGGCATATCTTGTGAGGGTCCATCTGACAATGGCTGGCTTCTTTCTTGTCAGTCCTACAATCCCACTGCTGCCCTTTGAGTCTTTGATGACAGTTTTTTATGTTTCCATGTCACTTCAAATTCCATTGAAAGAACCAGAAGTCTGACACACAGCAAAGTCCCCAGATTCAAAAGTACTGTGTACTTCTTCAAGGAGAGTTAGCATATCAAGAATGTAGATTAGAATCCACCTGGCATAACTGGGCCTGTTTACAGTAAAAAAAAGTATGGAAGCATGGCCCACTGTGTGTGTGTAGGTGAGGTTTCCAATCACCCTCTCACTTTGCTTGGACATTTAGAAGTAGTATCTGCATAGCCTGGAGAAAATGATCCCAGAACATGAATTTAGTGAATGGTCATAACCCATGCCTGAAATTTCTCCAGTAGTGGTAGCATATGCTGAGTTAGAGCATCATCAAGCTCTTTAATGGCATGTTGTAAGGATTCAATGTCTTCAGATTCAAACACCTTTTGACTGTCAGCCAGCATTTACCAAACAAATGCTGGGACTCCATGAGTACCTCCTCCTTGCTCGCACCATTTAACATATGAAAAAAGCTTCAGAGCATGCAGGGCCTCAAATGTTAGAGTCAAGCATGGCTGAATTGCTTACCAGCAAGTATTTGATCTGCAGTATAAGCTGCATACACATCAGAATCAACAAGAAGGTCTAGCAATCCTGTGTCACCCCAAAAGTTTCCAATACATGCAATAAAATAACACAGGGCGTGAAACCACCCCAGTGAATCACATTGGTACCAAGTTAATTTGGGAGAGTCCAATTTACTTGCTGAGCAACAGCATACAGCTGCTGATCCATGATCTGAATAGCATGCTGCTGGCCTAGAGCTGCTGACATTTCCTTACATTTCAGCATTGTAGTACAGACTGTGGCCATGTCAGCTGGTTTGGCATCCACAATAGGTGTATATGCAAATGCTGTGTAGGTGCTCTTCTTTGTGGAAAGCTTGTGGTTGAAAGTAGTCCAAAATGGAATCAGCTCAGTGTGAACAATATCAACATCATTTGGTATTGGTAGGACCTCACGAGGTAGTAGTCTTAAAAAACAACAGGAGAGATCTTGGACAGCTTTCACTTGTAGGTGACAGCAGTTTATTTTCTCAAGTACTTCATGTCGAGACAGTTCTAGACATGTTCTACATTTTCTATATGCTGCACACTGCATAAGAGACTCCGATTACCCGAGGAGAGAGTAAGTAACTTTTCTTTCCCATGCTTCAGTGAAATTTCTTGTAATGCTGGACTTTCTGCAGATTGTTTTTGAAATACAACTCTAGCCATTGAATGGATGGTATTTTTTCTATCAATAGTCTCTACGTTGATGTCTATATTATCATCTCCTTCATGGATGAGATTACCACCAGCATGAAGTGGTACAATTCCATTTGGAATGAACACACTGCCTTGGAGTCTTTCTACTTCAGTTTTTGCAGCACTAGTCATGAACTGCCTCACCTCATTATAATTGATGCAGAATCCATGAAGGTGTAGTACGCCAATTAAATTACAAGACCCAAACTCATGGTGTAGCTGTGCAGCAAGGCTTACAGTATGTGCAGTGGTGTGATCATTTTTGAACTGTTAAATACTATGCACTTTGCAATTCAGAGGCACCTTCTTTGATTGTGTTGACCTGGTGTTGGGGTTCCCCAGATAGTTGGTTCTGGGGAACTTCAATTCATGGGTCAAGGGCAGGCTCTTGGGGTTTGGGAGTGATCTACATAAGAGTATGGGGGCTCTGGGCATGACACAAAATGTTACAACAGCAACGCATTCGGGTGGCCACACGTTGGACCTTGTTTTTTCTTTAGGTTTAGATATTATTGACCTCAGAGTTGATCCGGTGGTTTGGTTGAATCATAGCACCATGGGGTTCATGTTTAGGGCCCCCCAAGATGGTTCTGCTCCTGTGGAGATGGTCCAGTACCGCCCTTTAAAAGGGGCTTCCTCGTTAGGACTGCAGTGCTGAACCTATCGAGTGAGGAGGCGGCATGTGTAATTTGGATGGAGGAGGCAGTGGCAGCCTATAATGGGACTGTCACTGCTGCCTTCAACTCAATCTCACCCATTCATGTCCATCCCCTGTCTACTCACTGGAGACCTCCATAGTATGATGAGGATCTCCAGAGTTTAAAGACTAGGAGTCAGAGGTTAAAGAGGTGCTGGAGGAGATCTGGCCTGATGGAGGACAAAGTTTCCCTGAAGTCACATTATGCTGACTATCAAGGGGCAATCTCCCAAAAAAGGCTGAATCTTTGTCTGGAGAGATTGCTGCTGCAAGGAGCAGACCAGCTCAACTCTTCCACATGGTAGACGGGCTTTTACATCATGCCTGTCTCTATGTTAGTTGGGCAGGTTCTAGCAGTAGGTTCAAGGAGCTTGCTCTGTTCTTCGCCAACAAAGTGTCCTCTATCAGAGCCACGGTCTCAATGAGCATCTCTCAAAATGGATGCAGGGTCCAGCCTGAGCCATGTCAAAACACTCCTTATGTCTGGGATGAGTTTGAGTTAGTTGGGGTGGAGGAGGTGGCAGAGGTGGTCTTGAAGCTGCGACCAACACAATGTGGTCTGGACCAAGGTCTGACCCTCCTTTTGGTTGGATGTTTGGACCTGATTGGACCTGTGACTGCAGAGGTTGTCTGAAGTTCTTTGAGGAGTGAGGTCTTTCCATTTGCCTTGAAAGAGGCCTTGGTCAGACCCCCTCTTGAAGAAGCCCTCTTTGGATCCGGACTGCCTCGACAACCACAGGCCAGTCTCTAACTTTCCATTTTTAGTCAAGCTTATAGAAAAGGTGGTGACCACTCAGCTCAAGAGGCATCTTGCCTCTTCATTCACATATGAGTCTTTCCAGTCTGGGTTCTGAGTGGGCCATAGTATGGAGACTGCACTGGTGAGGGTGCTAAATGATCTCCTGATGGCAAGGGACAGAAGAGACTATACCATATTGGTTCTCCTGGACCTTTCTGTGATGTTTGACACCATGGATCATGAGGTGCTGCTTGACCACCTGCAGTTCTGATGTGGCCAGTCCAGAAATATCATCAACTGGTTCAGGTCATACTTTACAGACAGAGTGCAAAGGGTGACGATGGGGTTAGCCTCATCTAACCCACAGCTTCTGTGCTGTGGGGTTCCTCAAGGTTTGATGTTGTCACCCTTGTTATTCACAGTGTATATGCTGCCATTGGAAGACATTATCAAGCAGTATGGGCTTGGTTTCCACTGCTATGTAGATGATACTGAGCTATATCTGTCCTGTGTGACCGATACCCAGGTGGCGGCCTTTGTATTTAACAGCTGCCTTGAGGAAATCCAGGCATGGATGACTCAAAACTGGCTTGTGCTTAACCCAGACAAGACTGAAGTATTTGTGGTGGATCCGGGTATTCAGGGTGGGAGGATGAGTGGCTACTCCCTGGCTTAGTGCTGGGGAGGATTCCCCTTGCCCCATCTAGAAGGGTGAAGGATCTGGGTATGATCCTAGATGATGGCCTGACACTTGATGGTCAGGTGTCAGCCATGGTCAAAAGTGGATATTACCATCTTAGAAACACTACCCGGATCCAAACCCTGATCCCAGCTGAAGACCTGATCATGCTGGTGCATGCTTTCATCACATTCAGGTTGGACTACTGTAATGTCCTGTACCTAGGATTATCTGGCGGCAACCTCCACTGGCTGCAGCTGGTGCAGTATGTGGTGGCAAGATTGTTGACAGGTGTGAAAGGTGTGATCTTATCACCCCAGTCCTCTGCGAACTGCACTGGCTGCTGATCAGGTGGAGGATTGTCTTCAAAATAGGGCTCCAGACCTATAAGACCCTCCTTGAAAGGGGACCGGTCTATCAGCAAGATCTCCTTGTCCCCTACTGGCCACCCTGTGCACCCTGTTCTGCTGGGGAAGGCCTGCTTGGAGTTCCCAGGGTTAGGTTACAGAACTTGGGAGACCGGGTGTTCTTGGTGGCCGCGCCTACCCTGTGGAACTCACTGCCTGGTTATTTGGAGGAGGCTCCTAGGTTGAAGCCTTTATAAAAGGTCTGAAGACCTATCTGTTCCAACAGGCTTTTATTGATTAATATATGCTATGTTTTAAAGTGAACTAGATAGATTAACCATTTACTCCCAGTCAATGTATCTATTTTGTTTGATTTTTTTAAAAATTGTACTGTTTTGCCTTGTACAGTGCCCCAAGTCCTTGGAATGGGGTGCTTTAGAAATAAGGTACCTATATTTCTGTCTATCTATCTATCTATCTATCTATCTATCTATCTATCTATCTATCTATCTGTCTGTCTGTCTCTCTAATATCTTCTGAAGGATTACACTCATTGCTGGCTGAATTATATGCCTCTTTATCTATCAACCAAAGAACAAACCCCTGCACCAATTGGGGCACAAAAGTAGTTGACCTCTGTAAACTACAATCCCCTGGCTTTGGATAATATTCTGAGGGTTTCATTTTTGCTATTGCAGACTGAAGGATTAAAGCGGCATTATACAAAACCACTTGTTCATTTGAAAGCTGCTCATCAGGCTCACTCATCGGAAGAACATCCACAAAACATTTGGATGACTTAAGTTCCTGCTTCAGATTACTAGCAGCCTAGATAGCATCAACTAATGTTATTGTGCTACATTGAACAATAGTAGTCTTGCTTGTCCATGCTTTGCATGGAATGAAATTGCAGAACCATAGTGTTTTTTTTTAATCTTGCCTGTAATTTGTTACTGGAATATCTTTCAGTCTACATCTGAGGGAAGAAGGGTTTTATATCTTTGCAGCAGCTTGGACAGTAGAAGAGCCTTCTTGTTGTACATAAGATCATTGTCTATCTCTTCAATCAGCTGATAAAATGCAGTGCCATAAGGTGACAGTATTGTTGTAGTGGAACCAGATGGTATTGCTTTCAGATTCATTTTACTCAAGTAGGAAGAAAGGCATGTTGAGTGATAAACTGCATCCTTAGCAATCAAGTCTTCCTCAGATATTGTGTGCAACATTTCATCATCTTCTCTTTGAAGTGCTGCCTCCCTTAGATTGATTTCTCTCTCAAATGTTTGAATTTTATGAAGTTTCTTCACTTTCTTGTGTGTTTTTCTCAAGCAAACAATGCAACAGGACTGATTGCTGGAGGACCTGCTTGCTCTGGTGGCTATAGAAGCAGGTGAAAATGATGCTGTCTGATCAGATTCAGAGTCTGTTTTCTTTCCAGGGTCCAGTACAACTCTGACATGTGCCAAATTCAACTTCCTTGTATTTTTCTGAAATCCACCCCTGTGACAGAGTATTGGTGGCACATCATGTAAACTAGAAAACTCATCCAGTCACCACCAGTACAATTCATCTCTCCTGGTTTCTTCTGCCAGCATGACAGAATTCTGTCCAGCACTGGTGGATTTTGACAGTTTTGCATTCTGTTGATTTTCTTAACAAATAACAAATTTTTCAAAGTTCATGGAGAGGCTTTTTCTCTTTGATGTAAGTTTTAAGGGTCTTGTATTCTCTGGCCCAGATATTCAAACTGCTTCAGGCTGTGGCGCAAACTTGGGCACAGCTCAACTTTGCTGTGCTGGGGTGTGGACTAAGCGATATTCAAAGGAGCTGCACCATGGCTCAGCAGCTTTGAATATTGCACCCTGGCCACCCCCAATATGCATGGTGCAGTGGCACTGCACCAGCGAAAGTGGCCAGAGTGGAGCATGGAGATGTGCTAGCGCAAGTTCCATTGTGCCATGCACAGCACCCGTGATATGCAAAAGTTGACATGCAAATGGGGCCATAATTTATGCAAGGTGCACATGGGGCCATTTGCATGTCATTATGGCCCCATTTGCATGCAGGTGCAGTGATCCCTGATGACTTGCGCCTGGCACCCTGCCAGGCAGCAGCCATCAGGGACCAACACCCCCTGCAGCCCGATCATGGGCATCTGTGTAAAAATAGAGAAAACCTTCCAAATCCCTGGTGTTCCAGTGGACAGCTATGTGCCCGATCGCGGGCATCTGTATTACTAAAATACCCCATCCAATATCCCTGGTGGTCCAGTGGTAGCCCCTCCCCACCGCCCACTGGCTACACCCCACCCCCGTTCAGCCAGCGGGTGGCAGCACCCACCTCCTGCCTCCCCACCGCCTGCCGACTGACACCTCAGTAGGACTGCATGCCCATTGGTTCACAGTGTGAACCAATGGGCGTGCAGCACCTACTTACTACACATTTCAGATATGTGAATGAATCATTCACATATCTGGAATGTAAATCTGTATAGTCTGCATGCCCATTGGCTCATGCTGTGAACCAATGGGTGTGCAGTCCAACTGAGGTGTCAGTCGGTGGGTGGTGGGGTGGCAGGCAGGTGGGGTGCTGCCGCCTGCCAGCTGACTGGGGGGGAGCGGGGTCTTGGGGCTCATTGAGCGGGTGGGGAAGGGGATACCACTAGGCCACCAGGGATATTGGATGGAGTATTTTAGTAATACAGATGCCCATGATTGGGCAGAAAGCAGTCCACTGGACCACCAGGCATATAGGAAGTTTTTCTCTATTTTTGGACAGATGCCCATGATCGGGCACATAGCGGTCCACTGGACCACCAGGAATTTGGAAGGTTTTCTCTAATTTTACACAGATGCCCGCGATCGGGCACATAGCGGTCCACTGGACCACCAAGGATATAGGACGAATTCTGATTTTACATGGATGCCTGCGATTGGGCATGGGGGGGTGCTGCCTGGTGCAGCCAGAGCTCTGGTGGCCACCCACAGGTGGCAGCAGCTGTGTTGCACCCTGCAATGCGGCAGCTCACCTGTGGGTGTCCATCAGTTGTTCCTTTTTTTTTGGCTTAAATTTGTGCTGGCACAGGTAGGGGTTGTGCATGCATGGCTCTGCACATCCCGGGCTGAATATTGGGCTGTGCAGGTTATGCATGGGCACGCCCCCCTACTTGTGCCTGCATACATTACTGATGTGCTCCGGCACATCAGGATTTGTGCCGCGTACTTTTCCCTTTTGAATTTTGCACTGGGGCATATCAGTGGGTTGTGAATGGTACAACACTGTTGTGCCATGCACAACCCTTTTGAATATCTGGGCCTCTGTGTCTTCATATACTGTAGCTTCCATGTGGAGGTAAAATTCAAAACGTAAATTGCTAGCGTTACCACCACCACTACCACCATTTCTCATGTTGTACAAGTATACAGACTTGTGCAAAATTAGATATAAATTACATCTATATGTTAGTATCAAAAGTGCCATTTTTGCTTAGTGAGCACTTTATAATTGATGCCCAAAATGAAGCTGTCTATTGTCATCTCTAGCACTAATACTGACCTTTGAAAACATGTCAATGAATTAAAAAGCTAGTTTCCAGAATATTTCAATGGCTAGTACTGCATGCAAAGGCAATTACAAATTAAAACCTTCTACCAGGCAGACTAGATGCTACATTATATGTACAAAATCTTACAAATGGAGAAGCATTACATTAAGAATTCATGTACATTCGTATCTACCCACTATGCAGTAAAAACTATGGGCGTGCAATGTACTGCTACTGGTGCGCAGCCTCCAGTGTGAGACTGATTTAGCCAGCATATTTCACTTGAAAATATAGAAAACTATTGTAATCACTTATGAGACACTCTGACAATTAAGAATATGCAATGTAAAAACATTTCATTTTAGTATATAGCAAAATGTTGATATTCACCATTTTTGCCACATGCTAATCAGCTTCATCACTTCTGAGAAAAAAATACCAGCCAAGGCAAAACCAATAAAAAACATTTAATACATTGTCATTTGGTAGCTTTGACCAATAAACACCACATTAAGATGTTGAAGTGAACTTAAACATTAAAAACTGGAGTCATAGTCATGTTGCAGTGTTTCTGGAACTGTGCAAAAAATGATGTTTTGTCATTTTGGGTACCATTGTTTAACCTCACTTACAGGCTTATGGCTCCACTTGACAGCTCCACATCATACCTCTTCTAAACATACATAAAATAAGCTTTCAAATGATGTATGATGTGTGTGTGTGTGTGTGTGTGTGTGTGTGTGTGTGTGTGTGTGTGTGTGTGTGTGTGTGTGTGTGTGTGTGTGTAGGGTGGGCACATTAAACTCCAGAAATATGGCCCTTTTTGGAGAATTGGCGCATGCCTAATACGAACTATAGCAGCATGCCCTATCAGATAAATGGCTAATATCTCATTTGATAGTAACCCATTTTGATCATACCTTCCTTAGTTTGTGATTTTACACTAAAATTATAAATGTGAAACATTGTAGGTGTCTATTTAATAATTTGTCTACTGTAATTAGATATTGTTCCTTTTTTGTGTTCAAACATTTCACTGTTCATAAAGCCATGGAGCAGACTCTGATGGCTGGTGCTGTGATACCACAGCACTCATGAGGTCAATAGCTGGCTCCAAAAGACCACAGAATGTTTATTTATTTATTTTTCATTTCATACTGGGATATATATATATCACCACTTGTGGATACATTACAGTGTTTGATGAAGTATATTCATATTATCACTGTATTGCACTTCATTATTTTTTTTACAAGACCACTGAATCAGTGTCAAACCCCCCCCACCCACCCACACACACACACACACACACACACACATACTTGCTTGATAAACTGGGAGCACGAGAGCTGTGATTGCTACTACTTGAATTTAAAAAGTTGGACACCATCATACACTATAAAGTCTTATTGTGCTTGTTGAATACTATATAAGCACATTTTTTCTCCCAAACAAATCGGAGGCACTTTAGAAAGTCCTAGCTCATCAATCATTAATATTTTCTTTTATTAATATAGCACAAAGGTCACTGACTTTGACATACTCAGTGATCTTCATGTTAGAAACACCTTGTTCTCATTTAGAAAAGGTAAAGTGGTGATTGATGTAGAAGTGTGAGAAATAACAGATGTACAGACAGAAGGTTAAGATGCATAAAAAACGCAAAGGCATGCGTTTGTCATTTTATTTCAAAACAAAAAAAAACAAACCCAAAAAAAACTTAAAGTTCACAGAAAGGGAAAAAAATGGTGTTAGTCTTCACACCTTAAAACAACAGGAAATACTTCTTTTCACAAACTCCTGAATTGCCTTTTTCTTTCCTTTGTCTGAACAGCACTTTGTGTGGAAGCACACACACAACTTCCCTGTTCTGTGGTCAGTCGTATACTGACCCACCTCACTATTTGACAATGTCTCCTAGTGGAGGATTTATATAACACCCAGAAGGGGCGTGGTTAGAACTGAGCCCCTCCTCCTTTGTGACATCACATTACCCAGTTCCTATATAGGCAGCAATTTCGTGGGCTGCCATCCCTATAGCAGTACCTTCCCATGTTAGGCTTCAGTCAAGTAAATAGCATTTTAAATTACACAAATACATGTATTTTACAGAAAGGAAACAGCATGGTTAGTTATATAAAAAGAATCTAGAACCTAAACAAAGAAAACTAGATGAGAGGCGCTCTTCCTATCTGTCTCCTTGTAAGGGTTTAGATTCTTTTTATCTTTTAAACTTCTCAATTTGCAAAAACAGAAGAAAAATCATTTATTTCAAACAGTACGGTAATTATCTGCATCTCAACCTTTTGGCTTGTACTAATTGTATCTGTAATGCAAACAGTTTCTTATACAGTCTTTAAAATGCAAAACTAAGAGGAAATCCATTTTATTACAACAGCAGTAATTTTATAAATGCTGAATAGCAGTCTAATCAAACTTTATTTCAACTGCATACAGCCTAAGGTTTGTGCTTCAGGAGGCTTGTATTCATTCATTTCTGTCTACCCTATGGCTGCAATTTCAGCCAACAGCTGTTTGTACTTTCCAGCCTTCTAACTATCTGAGGGCTTCACCTTAAGTGAATACAGCTCTTCCTTTGAATATTTATGGGCACTACAGGGTTTCTTTTCACCTGCCTGTAGTGTCCTACTTATAGTTTTCCACAAGTCAGCCCTTTGCATTGGTATCCAAGGAGTGGATACCTTTTTCAGTGCTGCAGGACTTCAGAAGAAGGGTCCCATGGCAACAGTAAACAGTTGCCTACTGTCTTCTTTTACTGAGCTGATGCTTCATTTCTTTAGAGAATCGCAACAAGTGGTTGCGATTCTACAGCTCAGTGACTCTGTTTCTCAGACCCTTTGCGGCACGAACATGCGCAGATGCTTCGTGAGGGTGTGAGCGTGCAAATGTGTGATTATGCGCACATTTCGCCGCTGCATCCACTTGCTTCAACAGCTTTAGTGCTAAGTGCTTTTCTTTGGCAAAACTCTGTTTCTTCTTTAATTTTTTTCTGGACTACAATGGGGCACCTGCAATTTGTCTCAAGGCAGAGAGCTATGAATACGTACAGAAAGCTTCTTTTCCCACAGTAACTCTTTCTTTCAATACTGCATCTTTCTGGGCTTTCTTATTTATTTAGATGCAAGCAGGGTATATTTTTTTAAGGGCAACAGGGGACAGTAAAGGAAGAATTTTAAGATTGCCAGGTTGGCCACCATGACAAGAAATTAGAATAGACAGAATATACAGAAGAAGACAGGATAGAGTGAAATTAGAAAATGGGGGGGTGGGGCATCTTGCAATTATCCTGATAATATAACAGGACCCTGTTACAACTGATGACACATTCTGTTGTTTTATTTTCAACCTTTGAATTATATTATGCTGTAGTCATCTTTGTTTTTGTACAGCAATTGCCTGATCCATTGCCCATCTTGATCACCATATCTATTTTAAATAAGGCAAATACAATTGATGTCAGAAAGGTGTCACTGCAAATATTATGGCCCAGATATTCAAAGGGATGCACCTGTCACAACTCAGTTGCACCAGGCACAACCCTGAAATGTGCCCCAGCGCGATATTCAAAAGGGGCATCTGCGCAGCACAAATCCCGAAGCACTGGGGCGAACTGCAATTGTATGTGGTGCATCTGAAGGAGGTGTGCCCATGCATATTCAGCACATCCCAATATTCAAACTGGGATGTGCAGCACATATGCTGGCACAACCCCCAGATGCACCGCAAACTTGGGTGCAAAGTTGTGCCAGAAAAAACCAGGAATAACTGCCAGCCACCCACAGGTGTGCTGCTGTATTGCAGGGTGCAACATAGCAGCTGCCAGCCATGGGTGGCCACCTGCCTACCCAGAACACCATCCACAAGCACCCATATCGTCTCTGGTAGTCCAGTGGTACCCCATCCCTCCCGTAGCTGCGAGCGCCAGTAAAATGTAATAACTACGTTCTCTGGTGGTCCAGTGGCACCCCCCACCCCTCACACCCACACAGGACCCCTTGCCCACCTCGCTCCCCATGTCATCGGCGGGAGGCTGCAGCCTGCCTGCATACCACCCATCCAGTCACCGAATGACAGCTTACAGTATGGGCTGTAAGCCCATTGGTTCACACTGTGAAATAATGGGTATGCAGGGCATATTGTACTAGACAGTCACAAATATGTGAATGAAGTCATTCACATATTTGTAACTATCTAATACAATCACATACAAGTCCATTGGTTCACAGTGTGGACTATGGACTTAGCCCATATATAACTGTCATTCAACGAACGATATCTTGGGTGGGTTGCAGCTGCCCTCCAGTGATGGGGGGAGCGGGGTGGGCAAGGGGTCCCGTGGGTGGGAGGGGTGGGGTGCCACTGGACCACCAGGGAATGTTTTCATGTCATTTTAGTGGTGATCGGGGCTAGGAGCAGGGTGGCCCACTAGACCACCAGGGACTGTATTAATGTCATTGTACCAGTGATCGGGGCTAGGGGCAGGGGGAGACCACTGGACTGCCAGGGGCTGTAGTTATAACAGTTTACCAGTGATCATTGCTATGGGAAGGAAGGGGTACCACTAGACTACCAGGGTTTGTTTTTATATAAGTGATACCCATGATTGTGGCTATGGGGCGGGGGATGCCCCGGGACCCCCTCAGTCCACACGTCATTCTGTGCTGGGTGCCAGGCGCATTTTGCTGGGCTGCCCTGCGCAAGGCATGCAAATGAGGCCATAATTTATTTATTTATTTATTTTCGGAATTACAACCTTTGAGTCAAAGACTCCTTTGCAAAGGCTCCACGTCTGGACAAACATACAGATTTATGAGAACACAATATACAGATTAATGTGAACATGCTTCTTTGCTTAGTGCTACACAGTGGTGCTTACAAATTGAAAACATACATATACAGATATGAAGTTACAATAGGGTTTGTCTTGCAGTCCTAGGTCTGTTGAACATGCCACAAATGGTGGAATGCTAGCCTTGACATGCAAATGACCCCATTTGCGCCTTGCATATTTTATGGCCTCATTTGCATACCCTCTTCTGAATGTAGTAAAAAGTAGTAGTAAAAAGTTTATTTTTATACAGGTAGCAGTGTTAAACATCATTGGGTCAATGACCCTTTTTCAAGATGGACCTATAACATGTACATATAAAATTTTACATATATTGCACAAAAATCAAACTTATGCTACATACATCAATAGCAGCAATACTTGAACAGTTATTTAGTTTGATTCATCATTCACCACATAATTACACTCACTCACGTCAAAGTCGACTAAAGACAAAATACATATATTATCTAAAATCTTTAAAGTTCACTGTATTCCTAAGGTTAAGGAAGCTTCACTGCACTCGTCATGCACATATTATTCAGTCCATCCATGTATAAACACTTCAACCATTACATATACATTTCATTGCTAAGTCATAACCAATAACTTTCATAAAATATTTTGCTTGTTGGATTTGTTTTTTCTCTTTATCAATCGGGGCCCACAGCTTGACAACTTTTGTTCCGAAGGTCATGTCACCAAATCTATTATATAATTTATGTATAACAAATTTGTTTCACACATTACCTCTAAGATTATGGTTATGTATATATGTCAATTATGACATTTTGTCAACAAGGCACCTAGGGTTCTGATTATGTACCACCCCATGAATCTGTTTTAACCATTTTTCTTCTATTTTTTTGCTCTAAATGGGGTCATTGTAGTAGCATAAATATATCACAGTGGTGAGTATAATACTCACAATGTAATACAAATCTGGCCAAATTGTTATATAGGACTTGAATAGCTCTTAGATTTGTCTTACTAGCCTTGCCATAGACATGGATTCCATACTCAATACAGAGTATAATCAATTGATTTGTAATATCTCCTCTCATTTTCTGGTTTAAACAGTATTTTGACCTCTGAAAAGCTCCTAATTTGTTATTGGTTTTACTTACTAAATCTTTTATATGAATATCAAATTTTAAATTTTGGTCCACAAAGACCCTCAGGTACCTGTAGAGCTCAACCTGATTTAATATTTCATTTTTTCTGGTTTTTATAAAAATGTTAGAATGAGTGCTGGTGGCTTTCCCTTTACTCAGGAAAACCATAGAATTTGTTTTTTTACTGTTTAAAACAAGTTTTGACTGACACAGCCATGTCTTCATCCTACTATATTCTTTTTGAAGACATTTCTCCATCTCCTGGATTGAAATATCCATGGGCCAATAGGACTGTATCATCTGTGTACATTCTCAGGGCAGTGTATTCTTCAACCTTTGGCAACTCATTCACATTCATTAAAAATAGTAAGGGGCCCAAAATCAAGCCTTGGGAGGCTCCTCTTTTAATGGGAACTGGTTTTGACAAAAATTCCCCAATCCACACTTGCTGGACTCTTTCAGTTAAATATGACTGAAACCAGGGGAGAGTTTCATTATCTATCCCCCACCCCAGCATTCTGTCAAACAGTATTCCATGATCTATGGTGTCAAAGGCCTTGGAGAGATCCACGAACACTGCACCCACTGACCTTGCGAATAGCGAATATCACGGCTGCTGCACCCAGCGCAACTGCATTTGTGCTGACGCATCCCCATGCTCCCTATCTGTTGCTTACACTGGTGCAGTGCCACTGTGCCATGCGCAGTCCATGCCATATCCAACAGTACTGCACCATGGTGCATCACCATTGAATATCACCTGGTCCTGGCCCCAGCACATCCCAGATTGCTGTGCCCATGCTTGCACCATTGCCAGATGCAGTCTGAATATCCAGGCCTACAAGTTTAATGCATTGATGCAGAATCACCTGATTTACTTAAAAAAAGAGGACTACAAAATAAATGATACAGTACATCACTAGAACAGAGGACTGTGTCAAACATCATCACTGTACCTTTTTGAAATGAGAGTAAGGCATTTGAAATGCAAGTATGTCTTGTAGTACAGATTGGTTTTGTGTGTCATTGCTGTTGTAGCTAGCAAATCTAACCCTTGATCGGCTTCTAATTCTGCTCCTACCTCAATCAAATTTCCTCCAGGAGAATATACTGTTATTATCAAAATCTTCCTGGTCATGTGTTAGTTTTTTCTGTTTTTCAAGTATCAGCTCTGATTCATATTTCTCCAGTCTGCTCTTCATTAATGTGTCTGTCTCTTTAAATGCAGCAAGTCCTTGTGTTTAAGCACCTCCCTTTTGGTTTCCTCTAATACAGACAGCAGTTTCTCATGTTTTTTCACATTAGCCCTAATTAGGAGTTCTATGAAAATGTTAGAGCATGTAAGAGCTGCCTCGATCCACAGATCTCTGAATTCAAAAGTGTCTAGACCAGAGGAGGGAACTATGTTCATACAGAGCCTGTGTGTTGCTTGTTTCTTAACCAGACACTGCTCTAAAGTGATTAAGTTGTAAGTAATGTCCAGTTCCTTCTTAAGAAGTTTCTTAAGCTTGCCAAAAATAACTTTAATTTCACTTACTTCAGGCGTTGTTTCGCCATTAAGACTGAGTTTTTCTTTTGCTCTGTTCCATTTTGGCTGTAACGATTCTGACTGCTCTGAGTCAAAACTTGGCTCCACATTAGTCTGCAATTCTCTATTTGACATTTTCAAGGAATACCGCAATGTTTAAGGTATGGTGGACATAGGGTCAATGAACTTTTAAAAAGGGAGAGTGAGTGGATCTAAAGGTTACAAAGTGTTAAACCTGATTGGTCTCAATGACCAGTGGGACCTTAAGCCATTCTTGAAGAAAAATTAGAGAGATTTCTGTATATACAATTTTTACTTAAAAGAGTTCTCTTTTCTGTTTTTCTAGGTCTGGTTTTGTTTGGAGAAGATGCAAGTCTATAGATCCCTGGAATTTCTTAAGCTTATGGAATTGGGTGATGATCACATTATAGAAGAACTCCTTCCTCTCCAGTACCCACCACCACCTCTCCTCTCTCCTGTGACCAATTTGGTTATTAGTGTTGCTGTATTTTCATAGGCTCTTATAATACCCCTTACAACACCCCCTTTCCTTCTACTTCCACTACTTACAATCTATTTGTATATTTTCTGTTACTACAAATCCACCCCCAAACCAAACTCCAACCCCCCCCCCGGCATTCTTTCATATAATACCGCTTCATATAATACCCCTTTTTTCTCTACTATTTTATCTGTTTCTTTATGTTTTTTGCTAGAAGATTTTGCTGAATGATTTGGTAGCTTTATGTATAGCATTTTTGATAATTATTGAGTTTTTCACTGCAATTATTCATTACATATGCTTGTCTTTGCCTCCCTTATTTAAGGTATCCATACAATTGTGTATGAAATTATTTATGAGCATAGGCTAAGCATTTGTTGTTTGTTACAGATATACACACTTTTTTATAAGCTGTTTTGATATGTATATTATAATGTTTTATGGTGTTATTTAACTTGTTTTGCAAACAGCACTTTATCTGTGATGTCATAGTGATGTATGTATAAATTTGGGGTCATGACTACCTCAGGCCACATTCACTGAGGAAGGACTAACAGCTGAAGCACTTGGGGTCTATTGTGTAGTTGGCTCACCAATAAATCACAGCATTTTGCACTGGAATTTTTGTTGGAGTCTCTTTTCTGTTGGAGTGCTGGTTTTCTGGATTTGTTTCCAGTCATGTTGGTGCAAGCTAGAACAGAAAGCTGTCCTTTGGCTTTCTTTTGGCCTTGGATAAGCTTTTCCCAGAAAGTTAAAGTGCCATAACTAACACAATGAAAGAAAACACCAGTTTTGTCAGCATTAAAAATATTAGCAGGATCATAGCCTGCTAGGAGACCAGGGAGAACATCTGCTAGCCAACCACTTGCGCCACTGCTATCTGTGCTCAGCTTCTCACCACAAGCATGTTTGTAGCAGATATTGTGGTCGCTCTTCCATCTCTGCAGCCAGCCCTCAGTAGGATTAAAATCAGGCTTTTCTAATCCTTCAGCTTGCTGCTTCACTTTTTGAAGCAGCAGGGGATCGCTAATAAGAGCCTCCCTCTCCCTGACACTGCTAAACCACTGTAGCAGTCCTTCTTCTACTTCAGCATCTTTGCCTTCACATTTCAGTTTCCATGAGGGGTTCTGGTTAGATCAAAGACAGTAGACTTTGGTAGGGACAAGTGTACCACACGATTCCTGATGCTCATCTTCAGGAGAGACTCAATTTGTTGGAGGAGCGCAACCTTCCGAGACAGTGGGATAGCCACACATTTGAATGCCATCAGGTAAACTGGCACAACAAAACACAGCACAGACAAAGGCAATCTGTGAATGACCTGCTAAGTGACATATTTAAGGGAGTGGCCAACACCTGAGCTCAATCAGTTCATTAAGCGGTAAGTGTTAATTGCAATGGGGCATTAATGGGTGTCAGCAAGGACAAATGTAGGCTGTGAAATGCTGTTCAATAATAGCATGAAACTGCATTTTAAAGTCCGTAAATATGGTGGACAAGGTCCTCACTAACTATATATTTTAACACTGGAAGCATAGGCAAGGAATTGGGACTACGGATTTTATCCATTTAAGCCAATTGACCATGATAAGCATGTATGTCTTAAGTGGTTTACACTGTACATATAAAAGCCTTACCTATCCTGCCTCCATCATGTCAGTGTGGGAGGTATCCTCTGAGGCACTCCAGTTCTTACAGATTGTGTATTAAGTTCTGCCTGATAGACTGTCGATGCACATGTGACTTCTAAGTTCAAAATCTAAGCTCCATCACTCAGTACACTGCCCACTAAGCCCAGTTTCAGTTATGCATCTTAACAGGTTGCAGCACTCTACCAGCTCCTGCACTAGAGACTGAAACTGAAACACCCTCAACCACATTTCATCAGACTAAGGTAAGACATAAGACTTCAGCTTGGCTTGCTGCTAATTTGAGTCAGGTCAGGCCAAAATGACTACAAATCTCACTAACAGTAACTCCTTTTTGCATGTCTATGCAGGTAAGGAACCTCTCAACCTATTGAGGGTCAGCATGTCAGCTACTACAAAGAAAATCTTCTTTATAATCATAATATTTACCAGCCCTGTGCGAACAAAAACACACAAGAATAAAACAAGGATGTAAGGAGAAATATTGGCATGGCCAGATCCCCCACTTAAAAAACTGCCACTCACAGAGACACTCCTCCAGCTATGCCCAAGCATGACTGTGACCCCTGCATGTAGCAGTCACCATACGTGCTAGCTCAAGATCTCACTGAGGCCTCCCTAACCAGTGGGGTTCGACTGTGAGAGCTATAAGGACATATGGTACTGCAGCTCCTTCTAGAGGCTTCTCAGACTACAAGTGAATGAAAGGCAGTGGGATTGCCATTAAACATATATGGGAACACATGCAGTTAAAAATATGCCACAACAGAAGCAGGGACAAAACACATGGGCTGCATGGACACATGTGCCTGTTGTGGGACCAAACCACGGTGGTCACGGTCCTGCAGTGTCTGCAGCTGTTCAGAATTGCAGCACTGTAGGCTCCCATGATGGGGCGGCACTATTCCCCCATCCGGGCAAACCAGTGCACCTCTCCATACCCTCAGCCAGATGGGCCTACACCTGGGGACCATGCCTCCTGCAAGTCACCTGCACCAAACAATTGGTCCTCCAATGGGGCCATCACTGCCACCAGGTTCATTATCTCCACCTCGCTCCAGTTCCTGACCTAACATCTGAGTCCCCCAGCACATGCCATGCTCACTGTGCAGTACACCAGCCTACCCAAACAATGTGGCACCTAAAAGTTACCTATGTAACACTGCTGCATCTGTTGCATGACAGGAATACACAGCACACCATCGTGCAGCTGTGATTGTGTGATAGACATTCACAATTGTGGCCTATTGTGCAGTACCACACATGCACAAAGCCGGAAGTGCGAGTGGGAGACTGGGGTCACATCCGGGAGACTGGGGTCATGTCCGCAACACACGTACGTGCAGGTGTGCACATACACCATCTTGTGAAGGGCATGTGTTGCCACACATGCTGCATGCCAATGGTGCATTGACTACAGATGCATGGATCATGGCAATGGTGCTGCAGAGCCAGGTACACGACAGGCATGGAATGCGTTTCCCTGTCACATGAGTGGCATACACCCACATATGCATGTGCGTTAAGACATGCATGTGCAGCACAGCTGGCTGCATGAAACAAGGACATGAACACTGCACAGCTGCCTCTGTGTGTGGCAATTGCGGACTGCACAGCATGCATGTGCTGAAACTGCACCTGTGATTTGCTCTGGCATGATCATGTTGCACATGGCACTATCCATTGTGCATGAGCAATTCTGCAATATTCAGCCAGATTATGCAAATAGCCTCATGAGCCAATGCCGGGCACAAGTGCTCATATTAGCATCTCATTGCTGGTTGCTCACAAGCTCATTTGCATGAGTTGATCCATAAAAGTGACCCCATACATCACTGGTCACTGACAGGTATGGCAGCCTTTCAGGTAAGACTTTTCACATTGTGAAAGGTCAATTTTAGTGCACTGCAACATTCCAGTGCTGCACTGTTACAGGAAATGCTACCATGCTGATCATCTGTGCACCATTACTGTTCACAGGATGCATCATGTCAGAATCAGAGGGTGCTGCCAGTCCAGTGGCACTGAGAGTTAAGGTGCTGGATGCCTAACCTCATGTCATGCCAGTGGCCTGGGCTCAGGAATGAGCCTGGGCCATCGGAGGTCGGCAACGGGGGGGCAGAGCTGGATGGAGCTGCCGACAGGCACACTATCCTCTCCAAGGAGGTGGGATGGCTCCTCTCTGCTGATGGCTGCCACGTGGTGGAGGCTGGGGACAGCAAGGGCCAAGAGAAGAGCCGGATACTAGGTCAATGGGGTGGGAGGAAAGGGGCTGTTACTGGGGCTGTGGGACTGATGCGTGCCTCCACACGCATGTGTACCCACTCCCGGGGCCCTTGGGAGAAAATGGTGGGGAAAACATTGCTGGCAGCATGATGGTGACCAACTCTCCACAGGCACCACTCCTGGGCCATGTGCAAGGTAAGCTCAGGTAATTCCGAGGGATGATGCTGGAGGTTTAGTCTGATGGGGGCTAGCCAGGCAGAAGGCAAGAAATGTTACATGATAAAAAAAAAGAATCGGAGGATGCTGAGGAGCAGGTGCCTGCCAGGACGTGCAGGCCGAACTTCAGCAAGGACAAGAGGCAGACCCTGTTTGAGGCCTACCTGGAGAGGGAGGACCTCCTGAGTGGAGCCACAGGGACCACACAGGAATGGGCCAATGGGTGGGAAAAGGTGGTGACATATGTCAACACCCATGACCACCACAACTGCAGTGCACAGGAGTGCAAGAAAAAGATGGGCACAGACAGGAGGAGTATAAAGGAGAAGATAGCTGCCATCAGGGCATCACACAATAGGATGGGTGATGGATCATCCACAGCACTCATCCTGTCAGCAGAGGAGGAGCTGGTGGCAGCCACCATCAGCTGGGCATCCATTGAGGGTGTCCCGGGGGGAGGTTTCCAGACAGGAGGCAGCACATCACAGTACTGTGAGTATGACAGCAGGGGGAGAGAGCATGTGCATGCCACTGGCGTGCCTGGTACAGTGCAGGGGTGTGGAAACCCTGTACCCAATGCATCATGCTGTGGTACACTGCCTCCACAGCCACACCATGCACCAACATGGTCCCATGTGTGCTGTGAGGCAGCAGCATGGGGCATGTGAGGGTAGGGACATGCAGGGTCCAGGGGGTGCACATCACCCAGAATGCCTGTCGGCTGTGTGGGCACTGTGGTGTGTGCTGGTGCCTGCATGGACACAGTGGTCACTGTCATCATCATGGCACACTGCACAGGGCATGCACATGTGTGGAATTTGGGGGGACTGCTGTTTGGGGTGGCATGTCAGTTATACATGTACATGTGCAGCACACTGTTGTGTGTATGCACACTTGCAGCCACCAGGTTCTGTGACATGCATGTGTCCTGCCAGGCATGTCATGTGGTGCCGCCACACCACATGCAGGTGAGGCCTGGCACTCTTGTGGCAAACATGCAGATATTACACAGTATACCAGACTACATGCATTGCAACCTCAACACAGTTAACACTACCCATTCTGTCTTTCAGCTCCATCATGCCTCAGAGGTGCTGTGCAAGATGTGACAAAGTACATGGCATGTGATGATCCAGAGCCATCAACATCGGCCAGCATCGTGGCCACAGACAAGGAGCATGGAACCGGCCTGGGACTGGTGGAGTTCCTTGGATTGGGAGATGAGGATCCACTGGCCAACATCCTTCTCCCAGACAACCTACCAGTGCTTGTGCCAACAACACAGGATGATCATGCCAATGACAGTGATGATGACCTCACCCTGACCATGGGTCGCACTGGTATCATCAACCATCACTGAGGTCGGGTCTTGACAAACGCAGCGGTAGATAGCCCTGACAGCCCAGGGAACATGCAGCCCCCCTTGTCCACTCAGTGGCATGTGGTTTGGCTGCCGGTGCTGGCTGGGGATGGGGAGCAGATGTGGACACTGGTGCCATGGGGCAGGTCCAGCAGGCTGCTGCTATGCTGCAGTGGTCTGCAGTGGACACTGTGCAGCAATCCCCAGGGGCCACCATCGGCACCCACATTCAGTCCCCACAATGTGCATGGGCCCCTGTGCATCTTTCCCAGATGAGGGATGTAGCACGGCATGCCACCACCCCTCCAGCCTGTCAGCGCCAGCACCATGATACACCTGGCACTGACATGCTGGATGAGCACACTAGGCTACTGCAGGATTCCATGGGCAACCAGGCAATGTTCAGGGTAGAGCTATGTGTGTTGTGGGTTGATGTGCATCACCTGGCTGAGTGAGGGGACACTGGATGTGCACAGCTGATTGGTGAAGTCCGGCAACTGCAGGAAGCCATGACTGAGTCACTGAAGTGCATTGCAGAGACCATCGCTGTGGGCTTTGCATCACTGGTGTTGACTGGTCACAGCAGAGCATTCAGAACTCCCCATAGCACTACGTCCACACCACAGACTCGGCATCTGGCAACCCCATCGAGGCTGATGCTGCCCACAGCCATGCCCATCCCTGCCACACCCAGCAATAGCCAGTTTACCAGTATGTACGTACCCATGAGGACTCAGTCACATTCTCAGGCCTCTACCACCATGAATGTGTTGGTAACACCACAAGTGGCTGTTGAGCAGCCTGTGGCTGCCACACAGTCAGGGCGTGGTTCTGCACGGTAGTCCTGACAAGTGTGCTGCCCAGTCCTGTCTCCTGCTGCTGTTGCCAGCTGCATGTATGTGTGTGTGATCATGGCCTGGTTCACATGCTGTGGCACACGTGTGGCCTGGATCATGTCCAGCATGTGTGTGGGCAGTTCTGCTGTATCATGTGGCATGGGCCTGATGAATGCAGCACTCTGTTTTCATTGCCTGTGTGCCGGCGCATACCCTCTGATCTATGCCATGACCTGTTGTACTGCTGTGTGTGTGTGTGTGTGTGTGTGTGTGTGTCTCCCACTCCCTGGCTACACCATTGTGTGTGTCCCTCCTGATGCCCTGCTGTGCACCCTGTGGTAGTTCTGATGTGTGTGCCTGCCTGTGATCATCTACATGGGTTTACAGCACACAGCACATGGGTGATTGCATTTGTCTCTGTTGCTTCATGGGGATGTGTGCATGCATGTGTGTCCACCTGTGTGTGCAGTGTGCAAACATGTGTCCCTGCATGCATCTGTGTGTGTGTGTGTGTGTGTGTGTGTGTGTGTGTGTGTGTGTGTGTGTGGTGCTGTGTATGCACTGCTGCTCTGTGCAGCACTCACCTGTGGTTCCTGAAGTTCTTCTTGACTATGGTGTCCCTGTTCCTCCTGGCACATGCGGCCAGCCTGGGATCCCTCCTCTCCATGGCTGGCTGCACACCCCATCCAACTGGTCCTCCTCATTATCATCAGTGCTGTTGCCATCATCCACCTGGACAGGTTGTTGCACCTGGGTTATGCCCTTATTACCCCATATATGTCTTACACTATATCTCTGGTCTATTATAATTGTTAATGTCTCAGCATGGTGGACACAGACATCATCACGTCACTTCACCATGCCATCCCCAAAGATGGCCAACAGGATGTTGATGGTGATGACGAGATACAAGCTATCATAATCCAAGATGGCCATGCCCATGGGTCATCAACCCAAGATGGCCACACCCATGGGGCTTCATCTCAAAATGGCTGACCATCACATCACGGAGATCGGATTACACATTCACAGGGAGCTGTGATTGCTGCCTTAAGTAATAAGGACAAGCAAGATATTGAAACAATGATTATGAACAATTTTGGTAGATGTAATGTTACTGACGAGCAGAGAGAAGCACTTAGATTGGAAGTGGATCAGTACATTAAAGAGGCTAGTAAACAGCCAAATATTGTGAGAGTTTTGACAGATGCTGCAGCAGCAGATGCTGCATTAAAGGGAGCTGAAACTAAACCACTACTGCTTAACCCCATTAGATCTGCACAGTCAGCACAACAGATGGCTAATAGTATCGGACGCATGCAGCCGTCTGAAAATTTGAGTTGGCACCTTGCCAAGGTTAAAGCACATTGTGAAATGCTTGGTTTGCCTCCCGATGGTTGTGTACAAGTTCTAAGGTTAACTGGAGATCCCAGCATTTGGTCTAAACCTCCATCAGACATAAAAGACGGTACAAAACAGGACTGGACTAGTATTTGTTCAGCCTTAATGTCAGCACAGTACCCAGGAATAGTTGGAGCACGACTGGCATACAATGTAAAGCAAGGGGTTAAGGAATCTCCTGCAAACTATCATGGATGTTTGTGGATGGCTTATTGTTCAGGCAAGACATTAGCAAATGAGCAATGTGAAGCTGATAATTTGGAATACAAAGATTTATTCCTTCGTAACATGACACCAGGTCTAAGTAAAAAAGTTGAGTGTTCTATTTTTCCTGAGGAGGATAATTTAGCAAAAATGTTAAAAGTGGTTAAAAGAGCATTTCAGGTGTACTTACGTATGCTTAATTCTGGCACTAAAAATAAGGTTGCTGCCATTCAGCAGCCTCCTGGAGGGGCAACCCACTATAAAGTGGAAGGGGAGAAGGCACAGAGTAAACAAGCTTCTGCTCCCAAAAATGGAAAAAGCAATAAAAACTGGAGGGAAAGAAAGTATAATAACAAAGGAAATAGACAGAGTGGCAAGTATCAACATACTGGTCCATGCTACAGGGAGATTGCAGAGGAAAATAAAAACCTCCGTGAAGCCCTGCAGTCAAGAAGCTCTAGCAACCCTATTCCTGAACGCCCTGTGGCTGCAATAATGTCATCATCCCAGACCACATGGGGGGGGGGAATGCAGGTCTGATTTATGAACCTGTACAGCCAGCTGCCAGAGCAGCACCTCCTCCAGTCCTGACTATTTGGATGCTTTGTCTCAATTTTTACCTATTTTTAATGTTCATATTGGCAACTTAAGTTTGTCTCTCCAATCTCTTCTCAATAGAACAGATACCCACCTGATTTATATCAGTAATAAGGTTACCAAGGCTCAGAAAGCACTTGATGATCTGATTAGTGATGATATTGCTATGATATTGGAAAACCTAATTGTGAAGTTTACTTTTCAAATATTTGTGGTGATTCAGTTTCTACTAACATTAGTGCTTATAATTACATTTTGTTGTTTAAGGAAAACACTGAAAAAGGGCATTAACAAGCTGAAAGAGTCTAACATGTTTAAATATAAGAAAAATAGCAGGACAAGAAGACGCAGCATGAGATTAGAGGGGGGCCGATTAAGGGGGAATGTGAGGAAATTCTTTTTCACAGAAAGGGTGGTGGATACATGGAATGGCCTACCTCAAGAAGTGGTGGCTAGGAATACAGCGCAGGGCTTCAAACAGGCATGGGATAGGCTTAAGGGAGCAATACAAATAAGTATGAATAGATAGGCCACTGACAGAACAAAGGCCGATAGCACATTTATAAGGTAGAAAAAGAAATGGGCAGACTGGATGGGCCTTGCGGTCCTTATCTGCCGTCAACTTCTATGCTTCTATGTTTCTATGAAACACCATCGTGACTAGTTAAAATTCCTCTACCAGGCTCGTGCCTCGGGCCTGTAGACTAATGGTGCCTAACCGCTGCCTTTTTGTTGTGTTGCCACTTTTGCAATTAGGGCAACAACGAGGGGACTGTTGCACCTGAGTTATGCCCTTATTACCCCATATATGTCTTACACTATATATCTGGTCTATTATACTGTGATATTGCTATTTTGCACTAACATTATAGATTTAGCATACATCGTATAAGCATGAGTGCTAGGAATGTGCTTTGCTGCTAATATATGCTAAATGTACTATGCATGGTTCATTTATACCTCATTATATTACATTTATCTAGAGTATGATTGTTTTTCATGTATATTCCATATATAGTTGATCTAATCACTGCTTAGGTGTCTTTGAAGGATCGTGAGTGATTATTATGTACTTATACTCTCATATAATTATATGTATCTACACTCAGGCACATATGCCATGTGTAATATAGCTTTGTAAGCAATTCTCTATTTCTACCAACAAGAGACAGATCCCTTGTTTAGTCTATCATCTAAGCACATGTAGACTGGAAGTGTCAGCATTTCTCTTTGTCTAAGGTTTATGCTCTAGAAGCATTATTTCTTATACTCATTAGTATTCTGTCTCCTAAGTAATTATCCAATAGAGAATGTATTCTGTAACACTGTTTATAGTTCAGAACCAATACATATGGTTGTGTGTATCAGTAAACTAGTTCTTATCTTAGAATATAAAACACTGTCTTGCCAGTTTCTCTCTCTCTAAAAGCTTTGTACGTGCAAATAGACTGGCAAGTCACCCTTATCAGTGAGTTATTATCCTGCTTGGCTGTGAGTATAATAAAAATACTTTATTTATGACTACTTGTGAGTGTTATTTCTAGCTAACATTGTAGACATAGAACAAATCTGATTTATTACTTTAGCAGTTAGTCTTCTAATTGACAAGGTATGCCACAGTCAATAGCCATGTTGTGCAGCATACAACAGGCCAGGAATATGCCACAGGCGTTTGCATGGCTATGCTGAAGGGCACCACTGGATCTGTCTAGGCAATGGAATTGCATCTTGAGCATGCCAAAGACATGCTCTGTGATGTTTCGTGTGGTGATGTGTGCATCGTTGTAGCTCTCCTCTGCACCATTGCTTGTTCGCTGTATGGGGGTGAGCAGCCAGGTTTGGAAGGGATATGCACTGTCACCTGTGGGGTGGACACATGTGATGGTTACTGCCTGTCATTGCCTGTTCCAGCCCCCTTCCAGTTCACACTGCCACCACCTGCCACCCAGTGTGTCCTGTCCAATGCCTCCCATGCACAGCTGCTGTACCACCATTCATGGCTTGCCATCTGTGTTCTGCATGCCTGGGCACCTGTGTCCATGCTCCCCTGCAATGTTGCCATCCTCCTTTCCAGTCCTTTCCCCTCCTCTAACACTGGCCTTGTTCCCCTTGTCCCCAACCTGTTGCTGTGTGGTGTACTGCACTGCTGCTGGTTTCACCTCTTCCCAGGCCCTACTCACCAACTAGGTGCCCTGTGGGGATCACTGCACTCTCAAATCACTGGCACACATGGAGTGGCACCATATAAATGCATCATGTGTACTTCCAGGTTGTGTGGTGCACACAATGATGATGCACCCAGTGGCATTGCACACCACCTGGCAGTTGACAGAGTGGTATCCCTTTCTGTTCATGTAGACAGCACCTTCTGGGCCAGATGATGCATGTATGGCCACATGGGTGCAGTCAATGTCCCCATCATGCCTGGCATGTGTGCCACCCTGTTGAATTAGTGCATGTGTGCAGTACACTCTGCCTGTGTACTTGGGAATGTTATGTACTCCGAAGCACATGGCAGCACAGGGCATTGAGGACCTGGGTGAGGAGGCAGGACATGGTCGGATACCAGCAGTGGCACCCACTGGTTTCTGGAAGGTGTCCTTGGCAAGCAGACACATTGCTGCTGTCACCTTGGTCTCCACCATCATGGCATGACTCCTTCTGGTGGGTCCCTGCAGCTTATCATGGAATAGCTCACATAACTGCCTCAGAATTACCATGTTCAGACAGTACCAGTCCACTATCTCAATATCATCATAGTTCTTGAATGTTAGCCAGGTACGATACTGTCTGTGTTGGGCATACCACCCATCGGCCCTTCCTCAGCCACATTGTTGTTCCTCCCTCCTCTTGACCCCCCTCATGACCTGCTGCATTAGAAATGGTCCTGCTTCCATTGCATTGGCTCTTGTGGTTTGTGCCTGTGCTGTGTGTGGTTGAGCCTCCTTCATTTATGCTCAACTTTGTGTGGCACAATCTGTGAGTTGCTCCACAGTTGTGCCATGTTTTGTGTCAGAATACGCCATTGCACCACATATTCATGATCACGCCCCCCTGTATTTACACAGCATACATTACTGTTGCACAGCGGCACAACCGGAATTGTGCTGTGCTTTACTACTGTTTCAATATGGCTCTGGGGTGCAATTCTGTGATTGCGCCAGCGCACTTCAGTTGGGCAATGTGCAACTCCTATGAATATTTAGCCCATAGTCTATAACAAAAATGAAGTTAAATTACATAATAGAACAGTTAGACAACATAATTAACATCAGGATACAATGAAGGAGGGGTCATCAACTAATTAATAATATGCACAAAAAATATATCCACTATATACATAGAAAATATTTACAATATATATAAAGTGAATGCCGTGAAGAGGGGTTAAAAGCACACACACACATATATATATATATATATATATATATATATATATATATATACACACACACACACACACACACACACACACACACACACACACACACAGAAAAATCCTTATCCAAATGTGCAGGGGGATAAAAAAATGTTTGGATAAATGGGTTTCGGATTAATGGGGATTCCATTAGTAATGCACACATTACCTAGCTGCTTTACTATATATAGTATGAGATATCATATACTGCAGCAATCCACATGCATACATGTAAAGATTAGTGTTTTCAGGGGACTGTGTACTGATGCAGGCCTTTTTTTTGCTGACATAGCCTGTATCAGTACAACTGCATTAAACACAGTGATGTCCATGATTTACCCAGGATAGAAGTCTGTGATAAACATGCTGCATGCTGCCCGCGCTAAATCCCATCTGTCTCCTACTCCCAAGGTCCGTGGTAAACAATCTGCTATTTTTTTAAAAACTAAGCTGAATGAGTACAGTGATGAATGTAAGCCTTGATTAATGTGTTCCACACTCACTATAGTCATGACAATGGCAACAAGACTGCTTAACTATGTGCTGAGCAGCTGACAACTGCTGTAGACCATAGACTGAATGCCAGACAGGACAAACAGACTGAACCGCTAACTGACATAAATTAACAGGTGCTAAAAATAATTGAAATGCCTGGGGACAGAGAGGCATATTGGATAACTGGGGGATTCAGAATATATATAAAGAAGTAGAGGAGGGACAGCCAAGGGGTCGGAACTGATAAATGATCCAGCACTCAATTTGCAGGACATCAGGGGAAGCAATTGCATGACTCCTTGAATGAACATGCGAACAGAGTTTCGAATGTGGATAATTTTACTGGGATAGTTAACTTCAAGGTTTTTTGGAGGTTATTCCACAGTAAGGGAAGTGCAAGACTTATGAACGATCTACCAAAATGTGATCTAACTTTAGGGATGATAAGTGATATATAGCAGAGGTTTCTCAGGGGATAGTTGCCAACAGTACAAGCAGACAGGCAATCTGAAATGTACTGGGGAAGTTTGTTAGTAATATATCTATACATCCAGAAGGCTGCATTGTTATGCCTTCTAAATTTAAGAAATGTCCAACCTACTGAAGAGTAGAGAGAGCAGTGATGGGTTGAGTATGACACTCCAGTGTTAAATCTTATTGCTCTGTGATAGAGGGTATCAAGCTTGGATAAGGCAGTGCTAGGACCCTGACCATATAGGAAATCAGCATAATCCAAAAGTGGAAGAAAGATGGTTTGAACCAACATAGTTTTGGCTTTCTGAGTAAGTAGATGCTTAATCTGGAAGAAAAGACCAAGTCTCTGTTTTAATTTTTTCATTAGTTCCTCAATGTGGTCGGTGAAGGATAGTTTATGGTCAATCCAGAACCCTAGGTATTTAAATTTGACCATGAAGCCTAATGATTCACCTAGAAGCATGGTAATTTGAGGTACTGTACCTAGGGTGCAGGGAATAGATGCATTGACTAATGATAAAAAGAATATGGCCTTTTTTTTAATTTGGTGTTTAATAGGAGTTTTTAAGTGTAGGAGGATTTGCTATAAACAGTTGAAGTATTATTGAAGGTCCTTACAGGCCAGTTCTGGAATACGCCTATCAATATAGAGGACCGTATAATCAGCAAAACGATGGATGTTAGCTGATTTGATACCGTAGTTAATATTGTTAATATAAATTGCGAAAAGTAGAGGTCCCAGGATAGACCCCTGTGGCATGCCTCTCTGAAGAGTTTTCAGAGGATAGAGGTCCCCGTCTGCTTTAACCTGCTGATGACGATTAGTAAGATAACTGGCAAACCATTTCAATGACAAGGAATCCAGAACAATGTTTTGAATAGTGACCAGAAGCAGGTCATGATCCACCATGTCAAAGGCATTGCTCAGGTCAAGGAATAAGGCATACACATAATTTTCAGCACCTGAGGCATTCTGCCTCTCATTAGTGACCTTTGCGAGTGCAGATATCATACTGTGACATGGTCTAAATCCTGACTGTACTGGATTAATCAAATTAAAGGAATCCAAATGTTTTGTAAGCTGAGTGTTGACTAATTTCTCGAGCAATTTAGAAAGGATAGGAATCAGGGATATGGATCTGCAATTATTTAGATCACTCGGATCACCAGACATGAACAGAGGAAGAACATGGGCAGTTTTCCAGATTGATGGGAAAACACCCTGGGCAAGAGACATATTGAAAATGTGGGTGATAGCAGCAGACAGGACATGGTAGCCATGTTTTGAGAAGTATGGATCAATATGATCAGCACTTGCGCACTTCCTAGTGTCCAGTTCCAATAATAAATCTTCCACTTGTTTCAGTGAGACAAGGCAGAAGGAGAAAACTACATCTTGAGCAGGGATGTCAGAGGCTGAACAAGCCAGATCCTGGACACAAAGCTGAGTACGTAGGGTATTGGCAGGAGAGGTATCAAACGCTAGCCCAGTGGTAGCAAAGTAATTTTTGAGGAGGTCTAGAATCGTCTGTTTATCTGTAGTAGGGGAACCACCAGAAGAAATTTTAGCAGGAGAGAGTTAGCCAGACTATGTCCCTCAGTATTCTTTAAGGTGTTCCAAAATTTAGCAGAACACTTGGAAGAGGAATCCAGTTTGGTACAAAAGTGTCTGACTTTTTCAGCTCTGGTAAGTTTTGTACATTGGTTCCTAACTGCCCAAAAGCTACCCAGTCAGAAAGGAGTTTAGTTTTACAATATTTTTTCCACAGGGTGTCCCTATTGAGCAGTGCAGTCTTTAGGCTGGCCATGAACCAAGGGCATGATTTTTTTCTTAGTGTGGATTTTGATTAAGGGCGCATGTCGATTTATAGTGCCAAGGACAATATTCTGGAATACCTCGTAAGCCTCAGTCACAGTGGGGGCCAGGTAGAAGTCTTGCCAATGTGAGTACTGAAGATAAGAGAGGAAGGCATATTGATCAAGGTTATGATGACTTCTTTTAAAGATATACCTAGAGGTGGAAGCTGGTTTAGGTACAGACCTCATGCAGACTATGGAACAGTAGTCTCTGATGTCATTAAAACAGATGCCAGAATGGGTAAGAGGTGGGGTTATTCACAAGGATAAGATCAAGCATGTTACTATGGGCTTGATTTTTCATATTTTGATGGGTAGCTTCCGTGATAAGTTGTGTAAGCCCAAAGGTGTCGCAGATGTCTTTTAGAGGTCTAGAGCTAACAGAGAACCAATCTAGGTTGAAGTCACCCATAATGATGACCTCTGAGGATGGTGTATCCAGTGCATTGCACAGATGATTCAGCACCTTAGGCCCCACCGAGGAGGGTCTGTAGCATCCTATGATGCAAAGAGATATAGAAGATAAAAGTTGAAATTTTGTTGTCAGACTTTCAAACTCCTTAGGCATTGTGGTGGAGTCAATAACAGAAGCAGTAAATTTGTCATGGAAGTATATAGCTACCCCTCCTCTTACATAGATACATAGATACATAGACAGTGTCGGCAGATAAGGGCCTATGGCCCACCCAGTCTGCCCATTTGAGTTTGTAAGTTCAGTTTATGTTTTCCTAGAAGTCTGTTGTCCCTTACCCCTGACCTCCAGAATTCCTTTATGTCTATCCCATGCATTCTTAAATCCCATGATTGTTTCAGCCCCCACCACTTCCTCTGGCAGGGTGTTCCACTTGTCCACCACCCGTTCTGTGAAGAAATTCTTCCTCATGTTTCCTCTGAATCGTCCTCCCTCCAACTTCATCCCATGCCCTCTAGTCCTGGAACATCTTTTTCACTTAAAAATAGTGTATTCCTGCACCCTGTTCCTCCCTGTAAGATACTTGTATGTCTCTATCATATTCACTCTCTCCCTCCTCTCCTCCAGGGAGTACATGTTCAGTTCCTTCAACCTGTCCTCATAGGACTTGTGATGCAATTCATGCACCATCTTTGTTGCCCTCCTCTGAACCTTCTCTACCCTGTCTACGTCCTTACGTAGGTAAGGTCTCCAGAACTGTACACTGTACTCCAGGTGGGGCCTCACCAGTGTCTTGTATAGTGGAATTATGACCTCCTCTTTTCCTGCTGGTGATGCCCCTGCCCATGCATCCCAGCATCCTATTTGCTTTACCTGCTAACTTGTCACACTGTTTCCCTACCTTGAGGTCATCAGAGATGATAACCCCAAGATCCCTTTCCTGCTTGGTGCATGCTATATACTCCCAACTGATATATTGTGCCAGGGTTTTGTGCCCCATATGCATTATCTTGCACTTCTTTGCATTGAATTTCAACTGCCAAGCCCCTGACCATTCTTCAAGTTTCTGCAGGTCCTTCTCATTCTGTCTACACCCTCTGGTGTGTCTTCTCTGTTACAGAGCTTTGTGTCATCAGCAAACAGTGAAATTCTGCCTTCTAGGTCCTCTGCAATGTCACTGATGAAGATGTTGAATAGAACGTTCCCAGCACTGATCCCTGTGGTACCCCACTGGTCACTCTTCCTCTGTGAAGTGACAGCCATTTACCACCACCCTCTGTGTCCTGCTGCCCAGCCAGTTACCTACCCACCACACTACTGTCCTGCCCACACCCATATTCCCCAGTTTGTGTAATAGTCTTCTGTGGCACAGTGTCAAAGGCCTTGCTGAAGTCCAGATAAGCCATGTCCACTGCCCTCCCCTGATCCACCTCCCTAGTCACCCAGTCAAAAAATTCAACGAGGTTGGTCTGACATGACCTCCCCCTGGTGAAACCATGCTGACTTGATCCTGTAGTCCATTGACAACCAGATGTTCCACCAATCTCTCCTTCAGTAGTTCTTCCATGATCTTCCCCACTACCGAGGTGAGGCTGACTGGTCTGTCATTCCCCACTTCCTCTTTGTTCCCACTTTTGTATAAGGGGACTACATCTGCTGTCCTCCAGTCTTTGGGTACCTCCCCTGTTTCCAGTGATCAGCTAAACAGGATAGCCAGAGGTTCATCCACCACCTCTCTTAGTTCTTTAAGGACCCTGGGGTGCACCCCATCTGGCCCCATTGCTTTATCAACTCTTATTACCTCCAGTTCCTTCAGGACCCTTTGTCATGTAAAGGGACTTGTGTCCATTTCTGCACCATTCTCACCCCTTGTACTCCCTTCAGACTCATTACCCTCCTTTTCCTCAGTAAAGACTGAGCAGAAATACCTGTTCAATATGTCAGCCTTACTGTTGTCATCCTCCACGCGGCCCCCATTCTCCCCCTTCAGCCTCACTATCCCTCCCTTTGCCTTTCTTTTTTCACTTATGTACCTGTAAAAGGTTTTGTCCCCTCTACCCACTGATTTTGCAATGTGTTCTGTCTGAGCTTTGGCTTCCCTTACTGACCTCCCTGCCTCCCTTTGCTTCTCCTGGTACTTCTCTGTATTCCCTTCTGCCTGTGTCTTTTTGTATTGCCTGAATGCAATCTTTTTGGCTTTCACTTTCTTTGCTACCTCTTTGGAAAACCATAATGGTCTCCTCTTCCTTTTCCTCTTGCTAACCTGCTTAATGCATAATTCTGTTGCTCTTGTAATCCCAATTTTAAATACTGCCCACTGTTCCTCAACCCCTGACTCTTGCCCCATTCCCCTTAATGCCTCTTTCAAGTATCTCCCCATTTTCCCAAAGTCTGCCCCCCTAAAATCCTGGATACTTGTTTTTGTGTGGTTTGGTTCTGCTCTTTCTGTGATTTCAAACCACAATGACTGGTGGTCACTGTTCCCCAGGTGCTCCCCCACTGTTACCCCCTCTTCTGGAGTGTCTGTCAGTGCTGAAGACATTGTAAGAAGGAACATTTATTTCATGGTCCAGAGTGAAGGGTCTGAGCCAGGTTTCAGTAACCACCAGAACATCTGGCATGGTGAGACAAATCCAAGACTGTATAGAGTCAAATTTTCTTAGGAGACTGCTGGCATTTATGTGAAGCAGACTCGTCCCCTTTAGTTGAGCCAGCTCAGTGGGTACAGAACTAGGGAAGAAAGGGCCTGGGTTTAGTTCAGCATTATCATAGCATAGTAGTAGCAGCAGTAGAAATTTTTTGAGAGAACTTAATATCAGCCCTAAGAAGTCAAGTCCATCCCTTTTTATAATGATGGGAGGAAAAGGATGATTAATAACTAAAACAAGGGCCAAGTGGACCCAATGATGTATATAAAAGCACCCGGGCATCACAGAAAAAGGATGTCTGAAAGAAAGGAGGGGCATAGTTAGTGAAACCTACCTAGTATAATGAGTAAATTGGGTACCACAGTGCCAAAGATGTTGCAAAGTTAATTCCATAAAGGATGATGAAAGGTTGATTTGAAAAATGCAAGGTTCATTCAGGCTTGAATTATTTGATGGATGATGATTAAAAAAATACATAAATAAATAAACAAACAAACTATGATAGTAGTGGTGGATGAGATTTAATTAAAATTCTCATCCGGGACTGCTATTTAAGATGAGCCACTGTCTGTAATCCCTCCCATCACTCCTCCTCTGAATATATTTGTAATGTCAGAGAAGTTTTTGATAGTAATAGGAACTACTTAATAGTGTTACATACCCTTTTTTTCCATGTCAGCCATGTACAGTAGACAGCATGATATGATTTGAGAAGTTTCTGATAAATTAAGTTTGTGGTGGCCTCAAGTCTAGACTGTGTTCCCTTCACCTCATCAAATACTGTCCTCTCTTCCTTTTCTCATTTCCATGGCTTTTCATAACATTAGCCACACCAGTCTATGCTGTTCATCTGAAAGGCCTAGAATGGTGTTACTGAAATGTCCAGGTAGTATGAAAACTGAGATCAATAGTTAGTGATGGCAGATGAATTTAATATTGTTACAAAGGGAATAAAATAAGAGATTATTAATTTAATAAAAAAATGGGTGTGCAAATATTAGACTATAGGACAGACCCTAAAAAGAAAACAGGACATCATATAAAGCTGTAAAACTGTTCTCCATCACAGCAGTAAAAGACCATACTCACAATGCTGCATGGAAAGAATTAGACTAATTTACTACTAATGGTCTTAATAGCCCTACTTTACACCTCCAAGACTGACTTGTTTAAAAACAAAGGTTTGCATGACAACAGAACTTGTTTGTAATCTGAACATGCAGGTGAAACAGTGAATGATTTAATAGAATCTGTTTTTGGAAGAATGCGAGCATTCAAAATTACTAGAAAAGTACTACCTCTAAACAAAACTAGATGATTAGATAATGTTTCTGAAACTCAGATTATACAGTCCAAAGTGGGTCGATTGGCAACTATCATTCTCTGTTTGGAGGTCATTGGGTTTTAGAAAAATGAAGGTGTTAATTTAGGTGTTATAATTTTCCCTTCCCAGCAATACCCATGCCATTTGCTGCTGTGAAGTTAGAGGTGACAACTGGGCAGGCAGGGACACATTTGGATCATTGGAGTACCTTGCACTTGAGGACACTTCATTATTAACCTGCACTGCCAGCAAGCAAACATGCTAAAATGTCATACATTTGCTTACAATAAGATGACAAGAAACTGAAAGAAGAAATTTAGTGGAGAATCTAACAGATGCTGCTTGACCCACTATAAAAACTGAATTTGCACTGGTAATAACTGGAGGACCAAATCTGGACCTAGAAAACCAAATCATCTGGTCAAAAACCGAGTAGGTGGTAACATTACTCTAGCTTCATTCTGTGACCCCTTGTTCTAAAGCACCCTTTCCTCTGAAAAATACCTCCCACCTGTACCTTATTCACCCCTGTGAGGTATTTAAGGGTCTCAATCATATCCCCTTCTCCCCCCTGCACTCCAGTATGTACATGTTTAGTTTCTTTAGCCACTCCTCATAGGCCTTTTGATGCAGACCCTGTACCATCTTGGTAGCCCTCGTTTTGGACCATCTCTCATCAATCTATGTCTTTCCTGAGATGCGGTCTCCAAAACTGAACACAGTACTCCAAGTGGGTTCTTAACAATGACCTATATAGGGGCAACACCACTTCCCTTTTCCTGCTGGTGATACCCCTACCTGTACACCCCAGCAACCCACTAGCTCTCCTGACCACTTTGTCATATTGTCTGGCCACCTTCAGGTCATCCAATATGATTATCCCCAGGTCCCTTTCCTTCTTGGTCATTGCAAGTATCTCTCCCCCCTCCCCCCACTATGAACTGCACCCCCTGTTTCTGTGGCTCAGTGCATTAGTTTGCACTTTTCTGCATTTAAACCACAGCTGCCAAGATTTTGACCACTCCTTCAGCCATTTTAAATCTCTTTCCATCCTCTGCACACACACACACACACACATCCAGAGTGTCCACTCTGTTGCAGATCTTGGTGTCATCTCTAAAGAAGGAGGAGACATTCCTTTCCAGTTCCTCTGATATGTCACTAATTGTGACAGAGGTGATCCCCTCACACCTGTTGCCAGTTGTGACAAAAGCTGCCTCTTGGGTCCCTCACCTACAGGGCAGTCCTTTGTCAGGGACTGCTAATTCTTTGCCACCACCTGTTTTTTACTTGGAACCAGAAAACCACCCTTTACCTCCCACTCAAGGCCAAGAAGGTCAGCACAATAACTGTGGGTAGAGTGCTCTTCAGGGACAGTCTGCAAACAGAGTCCAGCAGAAATAACAAAAATTATCTTTTAAAATAAACAGGCAGTCGCTGGAATTATCAAAAATAGATTCCTTACTACAGAACTACAAGTACTTACAAACAGGATATACAGTATGTACAGTCAGACAAAAGGATTACCAGTTTACTAAGAAATAGAAAATAAAGCAAGTTACACAGACAGTTGACAGATAGAAAAAGCTGAGCTTCCCTCCCTCTTAAAATCTATTTACCTACTGCAAGCTAAGGGAGACACTTACCATAAGTTAACTTCTTACCTAGCAGCAGGGACCCTCCCCAGCTTTGAATGTTGAATGTTCTGGAGAAAAAGAGAGTGCTGGCTTTCAGCACCCCAATTTATTCCCTTTCTTGCTTTGAGGAGTGGTCTCACTTCATTGAGTGACAGTTCCCTACTGTCCCCACCCCGAAATGTGTGTGTTGTGTACAGTATGTCTGTTTGTGTGTGTGTATGTGTATGTGCATGTGCACGTGCGCATGTATGTATATGTGTGTGTATGTGTGTGTGTGTGTGTGTGTGTGTGTGTGTGGATGACATCATTCATGCCAACAGGCCTCCTTCACACCTAGATATCCTTTATCCAGTTTACAATCCTGTTTTGCAGGATGTCTGAGGTATTCAAAATTACACCCTCACATCTGCCTAGATGTGCAGCTTAGATGAGCTTGTGGGAAACTCGCAGTGAGCAGTAGCCAGTATTTACCATAACACCTGCCTGGACATGTGACTTGTAAGCCATGTTTTCATCCACTTTCAAATAACAGAATTTCTAAAAAGGAAAACATCTACACTAGCACAAGAAATGACCAGATCAATCTAGTCATATGTTCATCACATCGTCACATCCCCCCCCCCCCAAAAAAAGTAAGAAATGTCTCTTTTGGGTGACTCCCAAGAGACACTGCTGTTCATGTAGGGACTGGAGGAGTGCCTAAAGGAACATGCTATGCACTTAGCCCTGCCTCAACAAACCACTGGCATTGACATTCTGCATACCACTTGGATGCTGAATGGTCATATCATAAGTCTGTAGTATCAAACTCCAGTGTAATAATTGTGTGCTCTACCCACTAGTCCTATTAATCTGTGGGCTATTACTATCCCTCTCCCCATAGGGAATTTTCAAGACATTGCTTTCTTAGAAACTTACACTGTAATAGTTTAGAATTTACTTGCTTGCCATCTGACTATGGTAGCTTTTGTTTACTACAGGCTAACATGTGTGACCCCTGTATATCAGAAAAGAAAAAACAACAAAGATGGGGTAGAGGTAGTTTTTGTTGATTTAAATCTATATATGCAAGGCCCCTAGAATTCTGCTGCCACAGAATTTTGCACAGAACTTGCAACCTGACGCTGAATATCTGCAATGCCTCAGAATTCACTGTTCTTGGTGATTCTTTATTAATATTTCCAGTTTATCTGTAGCACTTGGTTCCCTTCCCCTCCTTTTATATCCAAAACATCTCTATCTTCAGCATGTGATGTAATCAATGCTATTATATCATACATTAACTAATGACAGGGCTGCATTCTGCCACAGAAATGAGTAGTCACTTATCTATCACAGCTCCCACTCCCAGAGGAAGTGGCATATCACATCAAGTACTGTGATATTTTCTCAGCCTCTACTACAGCATAATAAAATTTTCAGTCTTAAGTTATTACACTAGGGCCAACTTAAACAAATACTTAACAATAGCATAGCCCTGTTAACTCCATACCTTACTTTGTACAGAATGATTTGTGCCGTTAAGGTATAGGGATGCTGTCTGAAATGAATAACTGGTAAAATAAATTAACCTGTCTTTTTTAGGAAAAAAAATTATGCCAAGAAAGGTGGAATATAATAATGTGTAGACCTGTTGAAAGACCAGATCTACTAAATGAGTAATTGAGCTGTACATATTTTTGCCAGGGTTATTGATTAAATTTTACCACAGGTTTATAGAATTACTTAAAAGTTATGGTGAAATGTTGTGTGCAGGACAGGCTGTTGCACCAGTGGGTAGCATGTTGTGTTCCTGTGCTGGCGATGCAGGTTCGAGGATGAGCTCTGGAAGCTGTCTGGGTAGCACAAGGATGGGGGGGCAGCCCTGTCACACACCACCACTCTGAGCCTGGGAAGGTATGATGCAGTGTTCTGCCACATGGTTGACACCTCATGATGGGCTGGGAAGCTTTCACTCACTAGGGGTTCACATGCATGTTATGGCCTGATGGGATTATGTAATGTGTCAGGAGAAGTGGGTTGGCATAAAAAAATGAGTCTTGCAATATCGCCTCTATTTTGTGTATTCCACTTCTAAATGGACCTGTGTGGATGAGGATACAATTTTACAGTCACAAGAAGGTAAATGTATTTAAAAAAAACAAAAAAAATGATGTTACAGACTGCATATAAATATGTGATACACAGTGGGGAGCTCACAAGTGGTGCAAACAGCATGAGTATATAGATAACTTATTTATCACATAAGGTGCCCTCTATGTATTTCATTTATGCAATAGGGTAAAGACATTAAGTGATAGATTTTTTATTCAGCTTTTTTAAAAATAAAACAATTTCTAAAAGTCTGTGTTTTTTTTAAACTAGTGTTTCTGTGCTTTCCCCCATCATGATTGCCATAGCCATTGCAATCAACTTGAAGGCAGGATGACAAGCTGAGGCTGTGATGTGGCAGTTCATTAGTGCTGTAGAACTTCCACAAAAATTACAAACCACTACCACAGAAGTTCTGTGGCAAATGGTAATCCTGATGCAGAACTTAGTCCCAAAGTGCCACAGAAAAGTAGGGGCCTTGTATATATGTAAGTCAAATAATGACAAAATGGGTATCAGTAAACGCTTACATACTCAGCTATGACTTTATTATAATCAGAAAAGACTCAGCTCAATGGTAACATCAGTAATGACGTCATATTGACGTATACATCAGTACTTTGCAATGTCATTGAAACTATGGAAATTGGTGGTATCAGAATATAGAGTTATAACAATGCTTGTTGTGTAAGTGTACGATTAAATTGACACTGTAACAGTAATATCTTTGCTGTTACAATTTAATTGTCATCTTCATCCCCACTGTTTTCATCCTCAGCATCAAAGACCTCATCTGCCAGGCTGGCAGAAATAACATCATTGTTATCTTCCTCATCTGACTGATTCAGAGTCTCCTCCAGGGACAAAATGTCCACCAGTTCCTGTGGTAAAATGCCACCATCACACCAGTCATATTCCAAGATTCCTGTTTCATCAAGTTTCCACCCATGTGTTTCAGGACTTGAGATGTTAGGGGGTGACACATGGGCATTTTTCCCGACAAGGGCTTGGTAATTCACTCTCAGTACATGCATTCTCAATGTTGACCTACATGGAGGTAGTAGACTCAGATCAATGCCATCATAATTTGACAATAGTCGGATGCTTCCTGTGTGAAATTCCTGCCTTGCAATATCGTACAAAGTTTGTTGATATAAGTATATGACAGCTGCCCATACAAGCAGCAACCAAATATTTCAAGATCAGCATGGATGGCATCTGATACACGTTCTGTGTCACCAAGTGCTTGGAAAGTTGGCATATACTCCTTTTGTTTTCACAGGATGTTGTAGGGTTTGATTTTCCCTTTCCTAACAAATGCACTTGTGTTGTTGCACCCTGAAAATGCATGCAGTGCAATCAGTGCATTACACTTCTCAGCACCATGAATCTGGATTAGAATTCTGATGTTCAAAAGCTGATGTTTATTTGCCACTCCTGTGTCAAAGTAGATGTTCTTCTGTATTTGATTGCCATAGTACAGCAGCAGCAGAAATACATCTGTCTGGTGATCTAATGATGATGTCAGTTGAGGATGTTGATGCCACTGCATGAAAGCAGTGAAGCAATATTTGCATATTCGCTTCTTCCTGAGATGAAGAAAGCTCTGGTATATGGCAGCTCTGTGTTGCGATTCCATCAAGGCTTGTCAAAGAGATACAGTTTTCCTCACAGATGAAAAAGATTTGATGACCCATTAGTCCTGGTACATATGTTTCCCTTTGCCACTCATTGAGAAGCTTGATCAAATTTGTCTTGTTGTCATTGTTTGTGAGAAAGGATTTCCAATCTCTTAGCACCTTTGTTGATGGACCTTTCACCAAGTAAGAATCCGATGATCCTTGTGTTCTGCATTCAGCTGACTTTATGGAATTATATTTGTAGGTGTCTGTTACAAAGTCCAACCTTTGTACCTTTTGTAATGCACTGAAAACCTTTTCAGTTAGCTCTCCAAATGTCTGTGGTAGACCAGCCATTGACTGGAGAAGTGTATTGCCATCACCGTTGTAAACTGCGTCTTCATCCCAATTCATTGTACGGAGTGCTGTCTCATCTTCAAGTTTTTGAAAAAGGGTGGATTTCTTTGTCTTCGCTGGTAGGCCATCTGAAGTTGCTAATGACCATGGCAGTGGGCTCAATGGATACAAGAGAAGCGTCTCCCTGCTAAGGTTGTTCTGTTCTGAAAGCATTAGCAGTTGGCCAAAGGGGTTTCTTTGTGCAGTCACTTGAACAATTTTCTTTTGTGAAGATCTGAGTTTCTTTGACTGCTGAAGGGAAGCAAACATCTTTAGTGACTGCTTTTTCAAAGGCACATGAAAGGGAACTGTTTTGTCAACAAGCCTTGTCTCCACAAATTATTGAACGGTTTCTTTCCCCCATTTTTCAGCACTAAGCAAGTCATTTTCAACATCTACTGGTGCTTGTGCACCTGATGAGAGACAGAATTGTGCCTCTTTGACTTCTATGTCAAAAGGATTGCTGAAGTTTCTGAATGCATTGATCAGCTTCTGTACATCCTTCTCACTCTGTGCCATCTCTGCAGGCCTAGCATCTTTATGAAAGGACTCCTCCAAGTCTACCATTCTAGCAGTTTGAAGTGCGGCAGTCACATAGCTTGCTCAGGCATGCCTTGTTACACATCACCAGTAATAGACTGCATAATTCCTACTGAATCCAACAATACCTCCACTGGACTTGGCATGTTGAATGATTGTTCAATGGTCAGATCAACAGCCTTTCTTGATGCTGACACATTGGATCTACACACACTGAACCCACCATTCTCCAGCAAGACATCAGTTCTAGGATGAGTATGCTCTAGATTCAGGAGTGTAAGAAAATAGACAGATAGATAACTTGCAAAGGTTTGGCAATCCAGGATAAAAAGCAGAGGGAAAAGTTGTTCAACACATGCTAAGTGCAGATCAAAGTTGTTCTCCTTGGTAGCATGCAGAAACCTAAGCATCAACCAGATTATGTCCATGTACTGTATTCAAAACTGTGCTTTCTTCCCAAGTTTTCCATGTCTCACTTTCTCTTTAAACGTGAAGTACTTTTTGCAAAGTTAGTGACAAGAGTCACTGGCAACTACCTCATGTGATGTATCAGACCCTGGTCTTTCCACTAGCGTTTTCACCTCTTCTTTAACCTCTTCTACCAATGTCTGTGCTGTTTTGGAATGATTGAAAAAGAAGGCATTCAAGTGCCTCAAGGGTAAGCTTATGAACCTGCATGGCCCTGTTGTAGTGTTTGCCAATCAATACTTTTTCAATAGAGCCTCTGGCACACATCTCAGACTTAATGATGATGTCGACAAAGCCAGTACTATGTAGCAATTTCCTAAGAGCTCCTAAGTATGAGAAATTGTGTGGAAAATACCAAGTCACACAATGACATCACTGAACTGGCATGCATTCTGCCACACAATAACATATGCCTTCTTTTCAACAGCAAGATCAAAAGTAACAATCGTGTACTGTTGGGCAAACTCTCTGGTAACATTTTATGATACCTGCAGTACATGTTGAACAGTGGAGTTCTCGGTAACAGAAGAGCTAATTGCTGCCATGTAATCAAGATTTGTTTGTCTTTGCGCTGATCCTGACTGGTCATCTGTGGAAGATACCGAGCCTGTCCACCCAGAAAAAGATTGTGTTCCATCATACATCTGGCCTCTGCAGAAAATCTACTTGAAATCTGATACACAAGCTTGGTTCACAATCTCTGAAACAGAGGTGGCAGTCTGAACTACAGTCAGGTTTGGTTCAACTTGTTCTTTAAAAAGCATGGTTCAAGCTCTTGAGGCTTGTATTTAATGTTTCCATGTCATAATAGCAATTGTAAAACTGTGATCACTATTATGGGGACTGTATGTCACTGGAAAGCAAATCGGCGATACACACTTCAAGGTGACCCAACATCTGGATTTTCAAAAAGTGATTTTGCATGGGGACTGTGCCCCACGCACCAACCTGAATTAAGATTCTCAGCTCCAGGGGGGTGCATGTTGGGGAGGGGGCCAAATCCAGATTTTGGCAAAATTTAAGTGCTGCAGCTTGCAGCTGTCGAAAAATGTACTCACTCCCGGTCCTGAACCCAGTACCTGTTGTGCCAGAGTTAGCCACCCACACCACCATGCCACACTGTTAGTTCAGCGGCAGCAGGTACACCAGTCTCCTAAAACTCCATCCCTGTCCCTCTCCTTTCCCCTCGCTATTCCCTCTTCCTTTCGCCGTTCACCATGGTTGCTTTCCCATACACTCACTATTGTGCAGGGTAGCCCAGAATAATAGCACACAAAATGAGTTGATGCTTTTGTAGTCACTCATTTTGGTCACTATTATCACTGGATACCATATTTAACAGATCTCTTTTTGCTTTTGGACAGGCTATATCCCACAGATGCAGGTAGGCATGCCTCTGCCTTTTCCTGCATTACAATACCATGAGTTGAATGCATGGTGCCAGCATCAGAAGGGTTTCTTCATTAAGACTGAAATTAACCCAGCAAAAATACATCACACTATTTCTGTCAGTGTCTATGGTTACAGATAGAGTGCTGTCATTCTTAACGCTATCACACATAGCAGTTTCTACCTCCAAAAGGGTTGAATTGAACACACAGTGTTCAAAGCGGTTGAGGATACTCATGATTTCAGTGCTACCAGTGATGTGCCTTACAGTCATTCCTAGGAGGAGATGTTTTGGCATTTTCCATTGACCACAACTCACTGCATAGCAAATATTTTGGCCAATTGAATTCACCAACCTCTCTCTTTTCTCTTAAGGTGTTCATAAAATTATATCTGCCAGAAATTAGGTGGGCCAGGAATTTTACAAGCACATCTGAGGGTGAGATGGTGTTGGAGAGCAGGAAAGCTGAAGAAGGTGGCAAAGGAAGCTCCAGTGATTCCCTGAAGGAATCTATGATAAGACAATGCAAAAGAGTCTCTGCCTCTTCAAATCTCATGTCAGGAATGCTAATGAGATAACGAATGCTAAGCAGAAGCATTACTCTTACCTATTGGATGGTAATTGTACCCAACAAACAAAGGATTTTTGACTTACAATTAATATTTTATTGAAAGGTCAGGATAATGATATCTCCAATGTATGTAATGTTGAAGAACAAATGAACCCAATGTCACAACTGGTGTAGATAAATTTAATGATTATTTTAGTAATATGGGTACTACAAGTAATCAGATTGGTGAACCAGTGCAGCAGGCGATAGTGGGTAGTTTAGCAAATCAGTTTGTCTTCTCAGAGATTACAGTTGATTCAGTAGTAAAAAAAACTATTGAAATTAAATACCTATAAGGCCATTGGCCTAGACGGCATCCAATCTAAACTGTTTAAATATGTTACACTGATAATAGCACATCCCCTGGCATACATATTTAATCTATCTTTGAGTATGGGAGAATACACAATGGTGTGGAAACTGTCAAAGTTTCTTTCCATTTTTAAAGGGGGTAAGAAGACAGAAATAGGCTATTATTGCCCGATCTCACTTCTGTCTCAGACATCTCAAATATTTGAAAGGTTGGTGGTGGCACAGATGGTGGAGCATTTAGACTCCCAGGGCCACCTTAACAGTATGCAGTCAGGATTCAGAAAGTGCCATAGCACTACTTTGGTCTTGGTAAAGGTAGTAGGGGATTTGCAGGTGGCCCTGGACAGGAGGACACCAGTTGGTGTCATATTTGTGGATTTATCCAAGGCTTTTGATTCATTGGACCATGGTGTCCTCCTGTCCAGGGCAGCATCACTTGGTGTGGTGGGGCCTGGACTAAGACTGCTAATGTCATATTTGAATGACATAACACAAATGGTTTCTATGAGCAGCTGGGCCTCAAATTTTGTTCCTATTGGATCAGGGGTCCCCCAGGGTTCCATCCTGGGACCTCTTTTGTTTAATATATATATATATATATGTGTGTGTGAATGGATTAAGCTTTTCAGATACATCAGTATCATATCACTTATATGCTGATGATACTATTATTTATACTTCAGATTCTACAGTAAACATGATAAAAGATAAGCTTCTGAAAGCATGCATTGAACTACAGGTTTTCCTTAAAAACAGTAGATTGGTACCGAATGCAAAGAAGACATAGTCCATATTGTTTCATCAAACATTTGAGGAATGGGAGAACCTGGCCCTGGGTATTGTTACCCTGGATGGATCCCCAATCCAGCGGGTGCAGGTCTATAAATACCTAGGCCTATGGTTAGATGACTCATTGCGTGGGTTGTCCATATTAATAATTTAATTAAAAATGTGGGGAAAAGATTGGGAACCCTTTATAGGGTAAGGTTCTGCATGAGTATAGATATCAGAAGAAGGGTGGTGAATTCTATGATTATCCCCATGTTTGAATATGGGGACATCCTTTGTGCACGTGGTCAAAGAACTGATTTAGAAAGACTAGAAGTCTGCTACAGCAGACTTGCCAGATTTATTCTGGAAGCCCCCCACCTCACCCATAAGTGTTACTTATATAACCAGCTGGGCTGGTTAAAATTAAAAGAGAGTAGACAGGAGCACTTACTGGCATTGATGAGCAAGAGGTTTTCAGGTGGCCTCCCTTGATACATTACTTCTAAGCTTGTACATAGGACAAAACGTAACTCATTAAGAGCTGTAAACACTTTAGACCTGGAAATTCCAAGATACAACCAGGAGGTTGGTCACCATTCAGTTTTTTATAGGTGCCCATTAGGATGGAATAAAATACCCCCAAACTTGAGGGCAATAGAGGGGAGCAAACCCTGGAAGGGGATTAAGTCTTGGTTTGGAAACACAGTCAGTAATACAAGACAACGCTGTCTTACTCTCTCTGTAACTTTTTAAGAATTCTATATTAGAATGTTATGACATTTGATGCAGTGAATTAAACTAGGGTACCCTTACTTTTGTGTAAGGATAGATCAAGACAAGTTTATATTGAATACTGTCTTGTGTTCCTTCTGTGTTCTATTTTACTTTGTATGGTATTGCATTGTGTCTCTTTTTCATGTTGGCTTGAAACAATGTTGTTTTAAAATGAAGTTTTAAAATGCTGTGGATCTCGATGTAAATTATTTGTAATTCAATCGAGCTAATCCTAATTCATATGAATTTTAATATGAATAAAACATTTTACTACTTTACTACTACATGTCATCTGATGCAACAGATTTCAAATGCAATCTCCACAACCTGACCAATTGGAAACTCATCTGAGTAAACAAGTTCACTTCTAAAGTTTGGCTGCCAGAACCTTGTCTTCTAATCAAACTGTTTGATCAACTTGTTTTTCAACTTATCTGTTTTGTAATTAGGATTATAGAATGCTGGATAATGAGCCTGCATAAACGAACAGTACAGTTCATATAATATTGTAATTTATTCAGCCTGTGATCCTCTGATGATATTCTTTTCAACATATTCAGTAAAATACTGAAATGCCTTTTTATGGGCTCTGATTTGCTCAACACTTTCACCAGTTTGGACCACTACTGCATTTCTGTCATCTTTTTTTGCATAATCACGGTGACAAGAGTTGTGATAATGAGCCTCCCTTGCAATTAAATCAACATCTTGAAGGCTGCATAGTAGATTATCTTCTTTTGCCTCTGCTGCTTTTTTGATAGATATCTCTGCAGTTTACGATACACAATATCATTTTTCCCTAGTTTTTGTCTTCTTCTTTTCTTCCAGAAATCCACTTATCTCTTTTTCCTATAATACACTGGTTTGAAGGAAATAACACTTGAGAGGGTGTCTCAGCTCTGCTCCTTTGGGAGGTTGAAGGCTGTTAGTCCTCTGTGTCATAATCAACCTGACACTTCCTTTTCCTAAGGTATTTGACATTTGTAAATGACTGGTAGCACCATCTGTGATACCCATGACACATTTAATCAAGTTCAACATTCTTGCATATGTCGTCGAGTCTAATAGGTGGATCATCACACAATTGTCTCCTACATGCAACCTTTTTTATTTTAATGGGTTCACCACAACATATCCAATACACACTGTCTTAGGGTAGCTGTTCCAGTCCACTGGGGTGTCTAGCAGATGAGGCATACTGATGAGTCCTGGTAGGACGAAACACGTGTCTATGTCTCTGTTAGCACCCTTTGCAAACTGTGTGAGAGGCCTTTCAGCACCATGCAATTCTGCTTAAAGTTGGACCAGCATAACATTCTGTGGTGATTTGCATATGTAGCCCATGATGCTTTGCATTGTGTGGGCATGTGTGATTTTGTATTCTCTTCAATTTTGGACTGACTGGTCAATGTCAAAGGTCTTATTATTATGTCTGACTTGTTCTTGCTGTTGTGAATTATGAATATCTTCTCTATGGTATGGCTACTTGTCCACCTCAACTTAGGTACTTTTAGTGCTACAGGATGCTCGTCAGCCATGCTATCTCAAGTCCTGAAAAAAGAAATAAAAATTATTTATTTTGCTTTTTCCAGAATTATTTTCTACTAAAACAACCATTTCAATATTGATAGATACAATATTAATTTCATGGAAAATATCTTTATATATCCCCTTCGCAGTCTATTTGATTTCCAAAACTGTCGGGTAAAAATTGTGACTTTATGATTACATTGCTTTTGACTTCATGAACCTCTTGGTTATATTCATTTGATAGAAAAATTTCAAACTCTTTTATTGATACCCAATTTGCCATTATTTTTCATCACATACTTAGATTTACTACATTGAAATCTATCCCTATCCCTTCGTCATTGCCCTTCAGTTCCTAAGAAAATTGATGACACATATAACACTGTTTCAAACAGAAGCTACCATCAGCAAATGGCAAACAAGTAAATTCCCAAATTGCAATGATACAAATTTTTCAAAAGTTATAGACTTGAAAATTCCCTGGGGGGGGGTCACTGTCTAGACCACAGACTATATGAAGCCATGTCAGGCGATTATGATCTGTGACCACAGTGAACTCCCTCCTGTAGAAATACGGCAGCAGCTTCTGAAGGGCCCACACTATCCCAAGACACCCCCCTCAATTGTGGCATATATTTCTTCCCTGGACTTAAGCTTCTGGCTCAGATACACTATGGGGTACTCCTCTCCCCTGTAGTGTATCCTGGCTCAGGACAGCAACCAGGCCATGATCCAAGGCATCCACATGCACTACAAACCTTAGGTAATAATTGGTGCTAGCAAGCACGGGTGACCCACATAAGGCCTCCCTCAACTGTTGGAAGACAGACTCACAGTTCTCTGTCCAGAGAATTTTCTTTTTGGTCAGGTCTATCAGGGGCTTGGCCACATAACTAAAGTGAGGTACAAACCTCCTGTATTACCCAGCTGTCACCAGAAATGCCCTTACCTGTTTCTTTGTACCAGGAGTTGGCCAAGCCTGGATGACATTAACATTCACAGGCTCTGGACAGATGCATCCACTGCCCACCCAGTGCCCCAAGGTAGGACATTTCAGCCATGCCTACAGTACATGACATTTTTCCATCTTAACTGTCAGCCCTGCAGCCTTCAGTCTACATAACACCTCCCTCATGTGCCTGATGTGATCTTCCCATGTCTGGCTGTAAATGGCAAAGTCATCCATGTACTCCAGTGCATATTCACCTTCCTCAGCCAGAACATACCCTTATGAACTCCCATGGCTCACTATCCCAACACACACCTGCCCGGGCACTATTACCTGATAGGTGTAGTGTTCCAATAGTGAGAATCCCAGAGATGGATTCTCCAATGGATTTTTACAGGGGTAAGGTAATAGATGTGATGAGTTGCTACCTTTCCCCTGTTCATGCATGTGAAGGGAAAGTTGATTTGGGGAGTAGGCCAAGCTGCTCTGGTGACTTACAGAGCTACACCACCAGCAGCTCTGCCAGTGCACTCAGACCTGGGTTCTGGACTGGGCATATCCTTTTAGGGAACCCCCCCATAACACTTATTTTTTTACTCTGGGGTCCGCTCCCCCTAGGAGTTTATTTTAGTTATGGGAGATGTGGGGGGTGAAGCACCCCCACATTTTACACTTAGTTTTGGTTATAATGCCTGAAATATTGCTGTCTGGCATATGATCCATTCAAGGCTGAGAATTTTGGGCAGATTGACTCAGTATGCTGAGTGTCGGCATACCAAGTTTAGGTACTGCATAGTATATCCAGCCAGAATGTGATCCAGAAGCTACAGAAATGCTGTGAGTACATTCTTCATCCCAAATGCTTTACTTGGAATTTGAATAGGCCAAATGGGGTGACAAAAGCAGACCTCTCCCTGGCTGCAGGTGTTAGGGATACTAGCCAGTAGCCCTTTTGTCAGGCCTATGGTGGTCAGGAACTGGGTGCCCCCAGCTGATCCAAGATCATGTCCATTCTGGTCATGGGGTAAACATCTCACTCCATACAGCTGTTGAGCCTCTGGTTGTCAACACAGAACTGTGTGGTACTATCCTTTTTGGGGATCAGGACAACAGGCGAGGCCCAGGGGCTACTGGACTCCTGGATCACTCCAATGGGCAGCATTTTCCTGAGTTCCTCTAGCATGGTCTGCTTAACCCCCTCTGGTACCCTGTAGGTGGACTGCCTCAGCAAAACTTGGTTCCCAGTGTCCATGTGGTGTTCAGCCATCGTGGTGTAGCCTGGTTTCCCCTTGAACATGTTCCCAAATTCTCACTGTGCCCCCATCTCCTTTGCCTGGGCTGATGTCAGTTGCCCAGAAGTGGTGAGGTTATCAACTGAGGATCCCTGTTGTGCTTCCCCAAGGAGATCCTTCATTCCCCTCTTCTGTCATGCTGCACACAGCAAGGACCATTTTCTCCCTATCATAGTAGGGCTTCATCATGTTCACATGATATATCTACTGCCTTCTGTCAGGCAGACCTGCTACATAGTTAACATCACTCACATTCCTGATTATGGAGAATGGGCCCTCCCATGCTGCCTACAATTTATTGTGTTGGACTGGGACAAGTACCATCACTCGTTGTCTGATTCTGTACTGCTGGGCTCCTGCCCCATGGTTATTCCAGGTTTTCTGCCACTGTTGTGCAGTGGCTAGGTGCTCCAGGGCAAACCCCATGAGGTCCTTAAGCCGGGCCCTGAAATTCAGGATGTGCTCCACAACAGACTCACCTTGGGAGGCAGGGTCACCTTCCCATTCATCCAGGTCAATCAAAACCTGGTGATGACATCACCAGGGATATGCTAGTCTAACTAAAAATTCTGATGCCTTTGTACAGTAGCTGTAGCTAGGCCAAGAAGCTTTGGGCCATACCTGTGTTTAAAATACTGGACCCAGTCTAAGGAAGCTTGAAAGCTTTTGCAGTGCTGCCACCAGGTCCTGGTGCAAAAACCAGATGCAAGGACATTCTCATTGTGCATGAAGCAAGGTCTGTGTTTTACTTGCTAAGCATTTTGGCTGAAGTAATGTTGCCTGCTGATGCCTAGACCAAAGACTTAACCTTAAAATTCACAACCAGAAGTAAACTGCAGTGCTGTGAGAAGGACATTTAGTTGTCCTGAGATTAATGGCAGATGAAACATGAACAGTCATTAAAGTTCCAGTTATTGAAACAACTTTGCTATCCACAAAAAAAAGTTATTTGAATCCAGTATTGCTATGGACTTTGCAGATTAAAGCTGTGCTCTACAAATCCAAGAACTGACTTTTGGTAAAGTGACTTTCAACAAGTGAAGTTTAATTTCCATTCTTTTTCCACGCCAAAAAGTTCCAGGGTCAAGAAGATTAGCTAACTAAAAGAGACCTTTTCATCAAGAGCCAGACTCAACCAAGAGTTCTAAATTAAGAAAATAACCACTTCAACAACCAGAAATGTAAGTATTAATTTTGATTACATTTACTAATTAATGTTAATTAATAGTTTTAGCAATTTAAATTGGTTTATCTGGGAAAGTTACAAGGGAATTTACTTCTAACTACAGAACTTGGGGTATATTGTTTGAAAGCTTTGAACTAAGAAATATTTTGCATGATCTAAACAGTTAAAACTGAGTTTTATGAAAGTACAGTACAAAACACTGATGTAATGAGTTGTAAGTTCTCATACAAAATACATTTTACATGCTATAAAGTTTTTAAACAAGTTTTGTACAGAAATAATCTAAGATATTGATCTTATGAATTGCATGTTCTTATGCATGAAGGTTATGTTAAATACTAAGTATGATAAACGTTTAGTATAACAATTACCATTTATTATGCTAAATATTGCTTATTCATTTGCAATGTTTATTTGCTAAAATTTGTTTTATTAGTTTGTTAAATTATCTCAGATTTTGTTGATATTTACAATTATGTTTGATATTTATGCTAATGAGTCATATTTAGAATTATTATATAGGTGCAAATAAAATAGATATTTTTCATAATTATAAGTGTGGAAAGCAGTGTTATTTGCCATTATTTTGAATCTGGAAAGCATAGGATAATATCATATGTGAATTTTTATTATTTTCAGTAATTTATAAATTACTTTTTGGGTAAGGCCCGAAAATAATAAAAATCCCAGACGAGCCCCCAAAGATGTCAGAACAAAGGCTAAAATATAATTTTCTATAATTATGCACTTGGATTCACCTCATGCCTTACCCCAAAATTATTTTCATAAATAGCAAAAAGAATAAAATTTAATTATGATATTACCCTTGTTCTCCAGATTCAAACATGATGGTGAAAAACACTGTTGACACACTTTGGATTTTATGAGATATACATATATATGTCATTCACATATGTGCAAGTCATACATATTCATAGATAGCATAAATATCAAGCATAATAAAAATAATGTAAACATAATAACCTATAATGTAAACAAAATGACAGGTTTCAGAAAATCACCAGCAGATTTCAATATCTTTCTGCACAAGGCCATGCCTGATACTGAAAGCAGATGAAATCTGGTTTATGTGGATTTAAATACCCAAAAGGACACCTATTCCATGTGTACTGTCTCCTGCCAAAGGTAAAAACCAGTTTATATTGATCTTGTGGCTCTACTCGTAATGTCTAGAATCCATTTGCTATATCTAGGGTAGTGAAATATTTGGCACCTTGAACTTTGGCCAAACTTTGGTCTAAATATGTCATGGGCCAGCGAGATAAAAGCACCTGTTGGTTTAACTTTCTATAGTCAATAGTGAGTCTCCACTTTCCCATAGGTTTTAGTACAGGCCAAATGAGGGAATTATAAATAGAGTTTACCTGTCTTATAATCCCTCACTCCATTAAGGTATCCAGTATCCCTTGTATATGTTCATAAGATGCTAGTGGTATTCTGTACTGAGGTAGATAAACTGGACCTTTACTAGGGTCAGTAGGTACCCTGGTAACATGGAGATCAGTTACCCCACAATCATAAGCATCTTTTGCAAACATGTCCTTAAACTGAAGGAACATTGCACAAACCTTTTTTTTCTGCTTTTGTTTCACCATTACAATTTTGTATAGCTTGCTCAACTTGTTCTTTAAAATCAGGGAAAGGTACATTTATATCTATTTCTACCTTATCTTCAATTATATCAGAAACATTTTCAGCATCAATCGCATGGACCTCGCTAAATTGTTCTGTTTCAATAACCATAGTGGACAGCACAAGGTAATCATTTTAAACTTTACATGCCTATAGTTCTTCCTGATCTACTGGACAAATTTCTTGTAAAGCAATTAAAGCATTTGGTATGGACCTGATTTCTGCATCTGTTTTATAGCTAAAAAGCTTTAAAATAAAAAATATAGAAAAATTAAAAATAAAGAGCAATATTTTGCATGATTTAAAAAGTTAAAATTGTTATCATTTAACTTTAGTGGCCTAGCTACAATTATAAAGCCATCAGAATTTTTAGTTAGACTAGCATAGGTCCTTAAGATATTAATGGGATTCCATCAGAATTTTTAGTTAGACTAGCACAGGGCCTAAAAAAGCTAAAAAGCTTATGCAGTGTTGCCACCAGGTCCAGGTACAAAAAACAGATGCAAGGGCATTCTCATTGTGTATAAAGCAAGGTCTGTGTGTTTTAATTGCTGAGCATTTTGACTGAAGTAATGTTGCCTGCTAATATCTAGACCACAGACTTAACTTTAAAATTCACCAAGCTACTGTGTACAGCATTGTGAGTAAAAGAAAGTCTCATGATTAAGGTTAGTAGCAGATGTACAACATAAAGGAATCATTAAAGTTCCAGTTAAAACAACTTTGCTATGTACAAAAAAAGTTATTTAAATCCAGTATTGCTATGGACTGTGCAGATTAAAGTTATGTTCTACAAATCCAAGAACTGAAATTTGGTAAAGTGACTCTTAACAAAGAAAAAAATGTAACCTGCTGCATTTGTCCATACAAAAAAGTTCCAGGGTCAAGACAATTAGCTAACTAAAAGAGACTTTTTCATCAAGAACCTCACTCAACCAAGAGTTCTAAGTTAAGAAAAGAAAAAACACTTCTATAACCAAAACATTAAGTATGGTTTTGATTACTTTCAATAATTAATTTTAATTAATAGTTAAGTAATTTCAATTGGCTTATCTAAAAAAATAGCAAATAACTTACTTTTAACTACAACATTTAATATATAGTTAAAAAGCTTTAAAATAAAAAAATATTTTGCATAATCTAAAAAGTTAAAACTAAGTTTGATAAAAGTTTAATACAAAACACTAATGTAATGAGTTGTTGCAAGTTCTCCTAGAAAATACATTTTACATGCTATAAAGTTTTAAAACAAGTTTGATACAGAAATAATCTGAGATATTAATCTTATGAGTTACATGTTCTTATGCATAAAGGTTATGTCAAATACTAGGTATGATAAAAGTTTAGTATAACTATTACCATTTATTATGCTGAGTATTACTTTTTTCCTTTGCATTGTTTATTTGCTAGAATTTGTTTTATTAATCTGCTTAATTTCCTGAAACAATTTTGTTGATGTTTACAGTTATGCTTAATATTTATGCTAATAAAAAATATTTAGAATTATTATATAAAGGCAAATAAACTATATATTTTTCATAATTGTCATATTCAACTTTAAAACTGATGAACAAAGAAAATTTGTTGTATTTTTATAATGGTTAAAACAATGTAAAAGATTGCTATGTTATTTTAAAAGTGTACAAAGTTGTAATCCTGTTTAATCAAGGCTGTTGATGTACTGTACACATTTCTATACAAAAAGTACATCTCCCAATTATGTCATCTAGTGATGTCACACATTGTGATGTCACATCCAATGATGTCACATGTGATGATGTCATTCACTAAGGATGTCATAAGTTACCACATGATGATGCAACGTTGTGTTTTATGTTCATTTTCCCTGTAATGCTTAAACTATATACCCATACATAGTAGGATTATAGTTTGAATTACAAACTATATAATCCTTTATATTTTAGTTAAATTTACTTATGCTTAAATTTACGCTTTAGTTAAATTTGGTATGCTATAGGTGAGATTTTGTCAGTGATCACAAAGGGTTCTTGCCAAGCTGGGAGAAACTTTTTGACCTAGGCTTTATCCCTACTGTAGTTCATGTATAACACTCTATCATCAATTTTTTGGAAACCATTAGCTTGACTAAAGGAATAATTAGGTGAAATAAGAATGTTATTAAAAAAATAATTTTAAATTGAAAACAGATTTTAAAAAATGAGATATTTCTGTATAAAACTTGTTTTAAAACTTTATAGCATGTAAAATGTATTTTTGATGAGAACTTGCAACAACTCATTACATTAGTGTTTTATATTACACTTTCATAAAACTCAGTTTTAACTTTTCAGACCATGCAAAATATTTCTCATTTTAAACTATATACCAGCTTCTGTAGTTAGAAGTAAGTTTCCTTGTTACTTTCCCAGATAAGCCAATTTAAATTACGTAACTATTAATTAAAAATTAATTATTGAAAGTAATCAAAGGCATACTTAAATTTCTGGTTGTAGAAGTGGTTCTTCTCTTCACTTAGAACTCTTGGCTGGGTCTGGCTCTTGATGAAAAGTCTCTTTGTCAGCTAACCTTCTTGACCCTGGAACTTTTTGGCATGGACAAATACTGTATGTTAAACTTTCCTTGCTGAAAGTCACTTTACCAAAAGACAGTTCTTGGATTTATAGAACACAGCTTTAATCTGCACAGTGCATAGCAATACTGGATTCAAAGAACTTTCTTGTGGATACCAAAGTTGTTTCAATAACTGGAACTTTAATGACTGTTTATGTTTCATCTACTCTCAAAACCTTAGACACCAAACTTTCTCCTGCACAGCGCTGCAGCTCACTTTTGGCTATGAATTTTAAGTTTAAGTCTATGGGTTTAGGTATCAGCAAGCAACATTACTTCAGTCAAAATGTTCAGCAAATAAAACACAGACCTTGCTTCATACGCAATGAGAATAGCCTTGCATCTGGACCTTGTGGCAGCACTGCATCAGCTTTCAAGCTTCCTCAGGCTGGTCCCTGTATTCCAAACAGCATGTCCAAAGCTTCTTGGCCTAACTACTGTATAAAGCCATTAGAATTCTTTGTTACTCTAGTATAGGTCCTTCTCCATCAGATGTTGGCTCAGACTGAGGTGTGAACAGAAAAATTCACTAATATGAAATTGACCACAACCAGAGTTTTATTGGTTTGAGTCACTAAGGAGGTAGGACATCTCAGATGATAAATGATGACATGCAGACATGGCTTCTAAGACATTACCTTTTTCTAAAAACGTGTTTTTTATTCAAAATTATTTTTCTTAATAACATTCTCATTTGACTTAATTTAAACATTAAACTTACATATTCAGATGTTTTTTCTTAAGGGGAGCATTTTGGTATACATATATTTCTGGCATTAATATTTTTAAGTTACACTATTAAGGATTATAACATCATAATTTTAATAAAACTTTTTTAAAATAAAATGATAGTCTTGCTCTAAATATTCTAAGCTACAAAATAATATAAGATATGTAAGAAAAATCCATCATTAAAGTCTTTCAAATATTAGTTTTTGTAGAAACACATGAGGTTCTTTGTTCTGCTCAGAAACGTAATCGATTATTGTCAGAAAAGCTCATTTTCTATAAACTTTTAGATGGTTTTTCTCTTTATAACAACAAGGTACGGATTTAGAAGTCATTTTTTTTCGACTCCTCAACATGTGAGCTATCATTAGATACTAGATATATTCAGTTTGTAATAAGAAAATGATATTAAAATAAGTTTTCAACATAACTCCTGAACTCTTGGTCCTGCACTCATGAAATGTGGTAAGCTTATGTATTATACTGGTGTATAATAACTGTCCAATTTTCATAGCGGCCCCATAATATGTTTTTAAGATATATGCAAACTACTTTTCTTAATATACAAAGTAATGGGACTTTTTTTTTCTTTTGAGGAACATAGCAAGCTGTATTTAGTAAAAGTGTCTTCCCTGGAATGTGATTACCATGGTAACCTCTCAGTTGGACTAGCATACTAGCAGCTATTCAAAGGCATGTGCCAGTCCTTGTTCTGTGGGGAGGCCCCATCTTATCTCTGTTCCACAGCTAGAGCACAGAGCCTTGAAGCATGAAGCTTCAACTTTAAAACAGTCTTTCTTAGACCATTTTTTTCTGAACTCTGAATCTGTCTCCATCTTAAATGGCATCATTCCTCCATTTCAATGTTTTTAGGACTTAATCAACAGTAATCTTTACCAGAAATTAGAGTAAACATTTCCCATAATTAATACCATATAAAATCACATAATAATACAGTAATTAAAAATCAATTCTTGATAATAAACATAAAACCATTTTTTCCATCAAGGGTTTTGTCCCTACATTTCCCCCCTTTTGAATAAAAATGCACCCCAAAAATGCATTTGTAATTCAAAACTATAACCTTACTATATATGGATATATAGTTGTAAGCATTGCAGGGAAAATGAAACAAAACACAAAGCTGTGTCATCATATGATAATGTATGACATCATCATCAGCATATTACATCATTACATGACATCATGAGGTGTGACATCATAAGATGTGACATCCCTGGATGACATATTTTGCATAGAAATATGTACAGTACTACATGAACAAACATGATTACAACTATGTACACTTTCAAAATAACATTACTATCTTTTACATTGTTTTAGACATTTTATACATACAACACATTTTCTATGTTCATTACCTTCAAAGATCAGCATTACAATTAACATTTTAGTTAACTCTTGTTCATTATTTCCACTCTTTTTAAATTTGTGTACCTTCTTAAATCTTTAGTATTACAATACAAATAAGGCTAGTAATTACTTAGTGTTACATTTCATAAGTTATGTCCCCCCATTTGCTAAAGGCACTACTAAACTGGCACTTGCAACTTTTATCAGTGTCTACCAAGATATCATTCCTTGATTGGAAGTTACATTTTTGGTATTACACAGATTTAAGTTTAAGATCTATTTGTAGTTTACCTTTATAGCAAGCATGGTTACATTGGGATTACTTAAATGAAATTACAAAAATGTTCTACTATTTCATTACCTTATTGTCCCTTGACCCCCCCCAGAAATGAACCACAACCACACCATTTTGAAATCTTTGGACATTCATTGGCAAATATATTTATTAATTCTATTGGCACAATCCATCCATCTACAGTTCAATTGTGATGTCCAATCAGATACATTTATCATAACATAATTTAGTCTTCAACATTCTTCTCCTTCTGGCCTCATCTTCCTCCTGGTTGTTCTCCTCCTTCCATTCTTCTGGGTCCAGACACTGAATCCAGCCCCCTCCTCCATCACCAGAACCAGGCCGGTTCCCTGTTGAACCCGGGCCTCCCCTTCCAGGCCCAGACACTCTGTATCCAGATCAGACCTATTCCACCTCCCCTTTTAATCCATGCATAGGATCCTTGCCCCCAGCCCATGGTCCTACCCCCCGGCCCTCGCCTCTAGCCCCTCCCCCTTTTATTTCTTATACCACCTTTTTTCTCTTCTTCTCCCCTAGCACCCTTCACATGTGCTCCTTGTTATACCTTTCATCCATTGGGCATACTGTGCCCCCTGGCGAGGCTCCACCTAGCCCCCAGCCCTCAGCTACCTCTTCACAGCTCCATATGTACCCACCCCTGCCTTGTGATGTCACTGGCTCCTCCCTCTCCCCCTCTCCCTCCCCTCAGCCCTTAGCTTCCTACCTTGATTTCTGGGAGGGGCCTGGGACAACCTGGCCTGCCCTTTAAATAGCAAGATTAATTGTCCCTTGAACCCCCCCAGAAATGAACCACAACCGCACCATTTTGAAATCTTTGGATGCTTGTTAGCAAACATATTTATTAATTCTATTGGCACAATCCATCCATCTACAGTTCAATTGTCATGTCCAATCAGATACATTTATCATAACATAATTTAGTCTTCAACATTCTTCTTCTGGCCTCATCTTCCTCCTGGTTGTTCTCTTCCTTCCATTCTTCTGGGTCTGGACACTAAATCCTGCCCCCTCCTCTCTCATCAGAACCAGGTCAGTTCCCTGTTGAACCCAGGCCTCCCCTTCCAGGCCCAGACACTCTGTATCTGGCACCCAGACCTATTCCCCCTCCCCTCCCCCTTTTAATCCATGCCTGGGCTCCTTGCACAGCCATGGTCCTCCCCTCCCCACCTCCTAGCCCCCCCCTTTTATTTCTTCCACTGCCCCACCTACCACTTGCACTTGGATGGTGGGGCTGCTCACTTGCAGGTTAAAACCTCAGGCCTTTTTAGGCTATCCTCCCCACTAGCTCACTAATTGGCCTTAGGAATAGACACATCCTGAGCTCAGTCAGGTGCACCCCGTCTGATCTGCAGATCATTGCCTGCTCATACTTTATGTCCCTGTGCTGGATGTGTATCCCCCCCACCTCTATGACTGCTCTTGCCACCTTTCTGTTGAGCCACTTCCTGACCTTTTCTATAAGCTTGACATCCTTGGCTGTCCTCATACCCTCCTGGATGTGATCTTGGACCAGCCGATGTTCACGCCTGGCCACCACCCTCGAATGGTTTTAAAATCCTCCAACATTTGTTGCCCTAACTCCCCCCAGGATATCCCTCCCAGGTTGTTGTCACCTAGATGTACCAATATTCACTCTGGTCTGCCCCATTGCCCCTTCAATTCCTGCAGGAGAGGTAACAACTGAGCCCATTTCATACCCCTGATGCCTTTCCATTGTACACTGGTGCAATTTGACTCTGAGTGCATTTGGGTCCCTCTGCCCATGGAGGATGGAAACCATTCTGTCCATTACACAAATGAATGCCCCATGATCCACACCTTCCCTCTGGTACCTGCCATGAGAACAAAAGAAAATAGTGTGAGTCATCATTTGTTAGCACCTGACATACCTTTTGTAACTGTCTGACCTACGGTGGCTGATTCTTTTCAGTTCCTCCACTGTGTCCCCCCTTTTTGCTGCCTCCAAGGCAGCACCAATCCTAAAAGAGTGTGGGGTGAATTCACCCAGCTCTTCCCCTATAAATGCCAGTGCCTTCCTCATTACTGTCCCCACCTGGAATGCCGTGACTGGCATTCTGTCCATGTGCCAGAACATCGCACCTCCAGCACTGCCCTGTGGTTCTCATACTCCTCCCATGCAGCCACTGTGCAACCCAGCTCCCTGGGCTTCCTGTGCAGGGTCACTGTGGCCACCCACCCCTTCTGGTCCATTTTTGACCTGGCCAAACTGATGGAGATGGTGTTCCCCTTGACCCATACTCTTTCATGTTGTAATGAGAGTTCTGGCATCCCTTTTTGGGGACCACCACCTCTCCCCAGAATGCCTCATCTGCCATTACCTTGAAGACTGCCCTGAAGAGGCGGGCCTCCTGGGCTGAGCTGCACACACTCTATGTGGTCCCCAACACCTTGTCCAGTAGTTGGCCCCTGATCGGTGCCTGCCATCCTTCCTGCTCCCTGTCCCCTCTGCCATCTGGCAAGCATCCTCTTGACCATCCTGCCCACCATGGCATCTGGCCACCCTCTGTCCAGGCATGCCCAGCTCACTCCTGCTAACTGAACCACTATCATGGTCTGCGCCATCCCCGACTCCCATTTTTCTACCATAAACCTCTCGACCTGCTCATCCCGGACCGGTTTTGTCCTGTTCCATCCCTGTCTAGCTCTAAGCTCCTGGAAGCTGGCCCAAACCCCTTTGTATGCCCCCAGGGTCCTGGTTGCCCAGGAGCCCCAGTACAGTGCCCTTGCAGTGGACCTCCAACCCCCCCACATCTGGTCTGGGACCCTGGTCCTGTGTGTTGCTGCCTGTGGCGCCAGACTCTGGAACCTGTTGAGCTGTAAGTGGGAAAGACTGTCAGCTAATTCATTCTTGATCCCTGTGATATGCTGTGCTTTTAACAACACATTCAGCTTCAGTCCCAACAGTACCAACCTCCTCATTACTCGGCCCACTGTCTCCGTGTTTCTGCCCTGCCTGTTAATGACCTCCACCACTCCTTTATTGTTTCACCACAGCATGATGCGTTTTCACCTCATCTGCTCTCCCCACACCTCCATGAACACCCAAATCAGGAATATTTCTAAAAATGTGGTGTCTCTCAACAGGCCTACTGGCCCCCATTGGCTTGGCCAGGCCTCCACCATCCATTCTTTTCCTTAAAATTTGCTCACATTCTGAGTGCCCCTGAGGCATTGGTGTATAGCTCTAGGTCCGTGTTGTGCTCCCATCCTGTCTGCCAGAATGTTGCCCAGTTATACTGGTCTAGGAATTCCTCCCAAATCTTGAGGTCCTTTCATAGTCCCTTTGAGATGTCTTCACTCAGTGGTGCAGCTTCTTTGCCTTCCCAGTCACACTCCTTAGCATTCTCATAAATGCCTTCCCCAGGCTGATCACCTTGCATGCAAAATTAAAGTGCACCAGCAGCTGCTGTACTTGTACCAGCGGCACCCTCTGCCACCCTATTATTTGTGCCAGTAGCCCCCATACCCTGTCCACTTTGTCCCCTGGTAGCCAGAAACAACCTTGCTCCATGTCCACTGCGATCCCCAAGAACCCCAGTTTATGTGCTGGACCCTCAGTCTTCCCTTGTGCCAGCGGGATATCCACTCGCACATCACCATGAAGTCCCCCAACATGCTCTGCATCTCTACGTGACTTCCACTGATGATCAGAAAATCATCCAGGTAGTGCATTACCTTCTTGTGGCCATATTTCTCCCTGAACACCCACTGAACCCATGAGCTGAAAGCCTCAAACATCGAACAGCCCACCGAGCAGCCGACGGGCATGGCCTTGTCAAGGTATATGTCCCCTTCGAACTGGAACCCCAGCAGGTCCCAGTCAGTTGGGCTGACTGGCAGCAGCCATAAAGTGGACTCTATGTCCATTTTTGCCAACCAGGCCCCCTTTATTGCCCTGACCAGCTCTACTGCTTGATCTAATGAGATGTTGGATACAGTTTGCAGGTGGTCTGGAATGCCATCGTTCACCAATTGCCCTCCTGGGTATGACAAATGGTGAATCAGGCTGTATTCACCTGCCTGCTTCCTACGGACCACTCCCAAGGGGGATATCCAGAATTCAGGGCACAGTGGCCCCACCCTTACCTCTTTCCTTATCTTTTCTCTGACCTCCCCTTCCTTGCCTCTCACTGACCCCAGGTTCTTGGCCCTCATCCATCTTTGCAGCCCATGGAAACCCAGTGGGAAACCTTCCCTAAAACCAGCTTGGAGGCTTTCACCTGCCTCCCTGTGTGGATACTCCCAGATCCATGTCTCCACCACCTCCCGCATAATGGGGGTGTGGGACAGTGAGTACCCCAACCTCCCCCTTTCCTGCTCCTGTCTAATAACCATAGGTGGCCCTGAGGCCTCCCCTGTTATGCCCCCACCTCTGTTGAAGCCTCCCCCCTGCTTCCTAGATAGAGGAGGTCCTGTTGATGGCCGCTCCCCTGTCCTCCCCTCTCCCCCCCTTGCCTGCAGGTTGTCAACAGATGCGCTTCCCCTCATCTGGAGCAAACATGCTTGAATTTACAGTGTGCCCAGTTGCAGGATGCCTTGTTGAACCCCCAACAGGTTTTTGCACTTGTGGCCAGCATGGTCCACCTCCCAGTGTTCCCCACAGTTGGAGTCCCCTGGCCTGACATGGACATGGTTTTCACCCACAACTCAGAATGGGTACTGTCCCACCTCAAGTCTCCCCTTGCTGCCATGCACTTCTGGAAGACCTCATCCTCTTTGAGCCATCCAAAACCCAATTTAGCCTTGTATGCATTCCTGATGGTCGCCATGTAGGTCAGTAGTGGGGTGGCCAATTCCAACCTTCTTCCAGGACTATGGCGCTATATACTGTGAACCCCACTTGCCAATTACCAAATGTTTTCCCTTTCCATTTTGCCTCCTCTGCCTTGTGGCTTACCACTGTGAAAGTCACGGCCATCTCAGACTTTCCCACCGACTCCTTCTGCTCATACGTCTTGGCGGTTTCCTCATCCACCAATCCAAATATGTCCACAAACTCCCCTTTCCATATCCACACCTTCAGTGAGGCTGACACATGGTCACCCAACGTGAGTCCTGGGGATCCATCGTATTTCTGTCCCCCAGCTTTTGCCCCCATCCCTCCACCCCCCTTCTTTCCTTATATGTCCTGGAGCACTTTTTACATTTTATCTATCCCTGCCTCCCCCATGTCCCTCAGCAGCCCCTCCAAGTACCCCTTGAGGTTTTCATCTTTGGTGATATCCCCACATCCTTACCCCCATCTGGGCTCCCGTTTTCTGGCTCTGGCTCTGGCTGTGGAACTGGTTGTCCTTTCCCTGCCCATTCGTCCCGCTCCTTCCTTTTCTGCTGCACTTCCTCCTTCTCTTTCTGTTTTGCCACTGCCATGAACTCTGACATATGTCTCATCAGTTTAGTGGCTTCCTCCATCATCCTCTTGCTGGTCATCTGTTTTTTCTTGGGTGCCATCTCTGTAAAACTGCTATGGGTGGAAATAAAAGAACATGTTAAACCACGGTCCTACTGGACCTCTCTCTACTGGCCCACCCTGGCGTTATACCTCCGGCCTCAGCCAGGCTCACCTCACACTGGGGGTTATCCACTACTCACCCCAGTGCAAAGCCTCTGGCCATAGCCAGGCTTGCCCCATGCTGGGGTTGTCTGCAACTGATGATCAGCCCCCCAAAGCTTGCCACATGGCACACAGAGCCTAGGCCACCAGCCCAGGGCCTTTCCATGTGACTGATGCCTAAAACCCACAGCCCAGGGGGACCAGAGCTCACAAACTACTTGCGTGTGACACAGATTTGACCTGAAGCCCTCCATGGCACTAGGACTTCTACCCTTGTGCTGGCCCAATTAAAACTGGTACTAAAGCTACTGACAGGAATGAGAGAGGCCCATGGCCCCATCACCCCACCTGCCCATCTTCCAGTGGAACCACAGGCAGGAAGAGAAATAACAAGAGGGATCCACTACAAATTCCAAACTAAATCCTGCGGCTGCATTCAAAACATAAACTGGGAAAGACATGCTTCACTGACTGTCCCCACACTAGCATCATCACACTAAAGTCCCATCCTAAAACAGTACCAATCTCTACAAACAATCCCACTGTTCAGTTTCAATGCAAAACGATAAGCAAATGCCTAGCATGAGCTCCTTTTTAAAACATAAATGCTACTAGAACACCATTCCATTTAAAACACTAGCATCCAGCATACCAAGAATGCCTTCCCAAACTCTATGAAAAAGGAATGCTCCATTTGTCAACCAGCAGTAACCAACTAATAAGTCACTACAAGCTTGAATTTGCTTCCCAGTCCCTAACTGCTCATCCTAAATACCCGCAAATGTTATCTTTTTTGTAAAATGCCTGTTATTGTTCATCTTTTAAAATGCTGAAAATAAACATTATTGTTGTTAAATCCAATTCTTAAAACCAGTCAAATGCCATACATATTTTACTGGGCCTGGCATGCCACGTGGTCAGCAGGTCCCAAAGCCTATATTCTCTTATTTATCTTTATTAATCCTTTAAATAATTTACTTTCTAGTCTCCACTAGGTAAGACAAAAATCTCTCAGCAAACCTGCTTGTAATTTTTCGGTCTCCAATGCCTGCTTTAACCTATTAATCAGCAAAACATAAATTCTTAAATCACTTTTTTCCTTTTTTTTAACAACAGCTAGCAAGCAGTGGCCAGTCTTCCAGCATATCTTTTCTTTTTTACAAATCTTTGAAATAAATACCTTAAACCATGAAAAGTTAATTCTGTATTAAAAACTGGCTCTCCCTTGTTCTAGCAAAACACCCTTACAAAAGGACTCTGCTGGCTGCCTGAACCAGAGTACTAGACCCTAAATTCCATGCGGTCAGCCATGTGGCCAGCAGGCCAAGACAGAAACCTCTCACCAAACCAGCTTATAATTTTTCTGTCTGCAATGCCTGCTCTAACACATTAATCAGCAAACCATAAATTCTTAAATCACTTTTTTTTTTAACAATAGCTAGCAAGCAGTGGCTAATCTTCTAGTGTATCTTTTTTTAAACAAATCTTAGAAATAAATACCTTAAACCACAAAACTTCCATTCTGTATTAAAACTGGCCCCTTCAGCCAGCAGCCAGGCCATGCTCTAGCTTCTGGCTGGCTTAAGCAACAAAACCACAGCAGTTACTACATTCTTTCTCACATAAAAACTGAAAAACAATTCCTTAAAGCAACAAAACCACAGCAGTTGTTAACATACTTCTTCAAACCAATCTTGCATCTGCGTGGCTGGCCCTTTTAAAACCATGCAATTTTCACTGGGCCTAGCCATGCTACCACCACATGGCCTCAGGTGGCGTACCTCGTTCACCAATGAATGTGCTGAAACTGTAAACAATCCCAGCAAAAGAGGGCTAGCTGCCTGTGAACTACCCTTAAATAGCCTATTAGGACCTCAATCAGGACCCCTGATGGTCCCTCCCCCCTGGCCAATCCCCAGGCCCCTGGGATCCTTGTCATATGATGCTCGACCTTGTCCCCACCCTTGCCTTGTGATGTCACTGGCTCTTCCCCCTCCCCTTCCCCCTGCAGTCTTTGGCTTCCTACCTTGATTTCTGGGAGGGTCCTGGGACAACCTGGCTCACCCTTTAATTGGCAAGCTTAATTATACTACTAAATCAAAATCAAAACTTTTACTATTTCTTTTTACATTTTTAATGAAAATTAAAATCAATTAAAAAAAGTTTTTATCTGAATTTACCTTATTTCGCAACATTTTATTCTCCCCATTGTTATCCACTTTAGTATTACATCATTAACTACATATGCTTCTTGAAAACCTCTTTTTTTAACCTCTTTTTAGGTAATACCTTCTGTTAGTCTTCCCAATAACTGGAACAGCAAATATCTGAACTGTAAAGGACTTCCCCCTTTCACTTTTTGCTAACCACAGTTAGTTTTAAAAGTGACAGGCTCTGTTTGGGGACTTATGTACTAGGGGAAAAAAACATGCATTACTCTACTGCACAAACCTAGGCAAAGTATATAATGAATACTCAAATCCATATCACTGCTGCAAGTTAGGCACAAACAATACAGTTTATAAGACACCTTTCCAGTAACCTTAACAAAAAATGTATTTATTTTATCTGAAACTGTTGCAGTGAGCACATCACCATTTGGACCACTTGAGGGATAATTTATCCAAACCTCAAGGCTGGTGATGTCACTTTATTGGAAAAGGGTTTACTCTTAATTGTGACCACAGAATTTTATTGGCCAGGCTTATATACACACCCAGTTGTACAAGTGCATTTATCCCAAGGCATGAGAAATGTCAAACCTTGCATGATATAGGATGTACTATATGTTCCATATCTGGAGTTTCAAGGCAAGTGCCTATACTTTTCAAACTTTATTTGTGGATTGGAACATTTGTAACCATTCATTTTAAAACTGGGTAAACCTGTGCACTGATGGGACAATACAGAACTTTACCAGCTTTGTTGTTGGCTTGCATTACCTCTGGTTTTATTGAGTGGCACGTCTTTTCTAAAGTCTTCAGTGGGTCTGGTACTTAATAGTTTAATATTTCTGTCAAAAACAGGATGGCACTGGAAAAACAGGACTTACTTTCTTTATGAAGAAAATTAGGCATCTGTCTTAATTACAGATTTAGAACATCTTGTTTTGACACACAAGCCACATAAGCTTTACTTCTCCAGTTAACCAATTTTCAGAATTACCAAAACTAAATACATCAATTACATTAGAACCTACAAAATTTAGTTTAATCATTAAATCATTTTTCTCACAGTAGCATGAATTTCATTGTTTAGAAACTTTACTGACACTTTCTAAATGGAATAGACCTCTTCACCTGTGAGCATAAGATATTCTGGCCATAGTCGAGATTAGATTTAAACCTCATTAGAAGGTCATTTCCTATCAAGAAGTCATTACCTGTTTTGTTTGTAACATACTCTGGGTGTTTAATGACCATTTTACCAAATCTCAATTTTAACCAAACTTTATCCAAGGTTTTCTGAGCTTCCTCTCCAAAACCTACAATTTGTAAGCTGTTAGGAAGGATTTTCCGCTTTTGGAGTCACCTAAGGCATCAGTCACTTCATCATAGAGACTTTTAGACATGAGACTTACTTCAGCCCCAGAATCTAGTAAGGCCTCATGATTTATATTGTTTTTAATATTTATGTCACAGTAAAATCTTTCTGAATTTTCTTTGGAAATTAAGTTGCCCAGGCAGAATTTGTCTTTCTTCCCTGGCAACACAAAAGTTTTACAATTACATTTTACAAACTGTGGTTGATACTTGCTCTGGGACCCTTTTGGAGAAGGATAATCACAGAAATCTGTCTAGACTAACTATGTCTAGACCTGTTTTGAGCTGCACTACAATTTTGCTGGTCATAGTCAGAAAAGTGGCACCCCCTGTGGTCAGTTTTGTCACCATGCTCACAGCCATACCCTTCACCTAGGCCTCCGACCTTTTGAGAGGGACTCCAGTGTTGGTGTTGGTCTGAGTCCTGGTAAGGCTGTTGAGCCACAGTTGGACCAAGCATGGGCTTCAATTGTTGTTCTTTGTTAGACATAGGTAAATTGTCTCCCCCCTTAGCCAAAGTATTAGAGCTGGTAGCCTTCAATACCTTAGCTTGCAGAACAGAGGAACTCCTTTTTTGCCTAATCTTGTGCTTTTTCTTGTATTTCTTGAATGTTTCATGCTCTGAATCCGAATCCAAATTACTTTTAAGTCCTGGGGTAATCTTCTTTTTGCTGTGAGGCAATTAATTTTCTGAGTCAGATGATTCATCCAATGATGTACCAGAATCAGTCAAACAATCTAACCTTTGAAATGCTTTTATTTTTCCTTTAACCTGACTTTTACTTAGTAAATGGTCATACTTTTATTTTAATTGAACCAAATCCTTGTTAACCTGTGTATAAGGATCTGCTAGTTCAAAATTTATTCTTTTCAAATTCAAACACTGTTCTTGACATTGCCTAGTTGCATTTAACTCACTTTGCAAGACAGCATTTTCAACCTTTAGCTTCACTAAGTCACAGTACTTATTAGAAAGGTCATTTTTACGCTCCTGTAAAAGCTTTTCTAAAATGTCTACCTGGACTGAAAACCTACCACACTCAAAACACTTATCTTCCAACATTTTCTCCAGCTGTTGTATTCTTCCATTTTTAATTTTAATGAAAGTCAGCTGTTCTGTGGAATAAATTACTGTTTCAGTGCTAAGCATATTTGCAGTTACAGCTAAAGTTGTCATGGCTATGCAATAGTGATTACAGACTTTAACAACAACAATTAAGTATTCTTTTGAAAAACAGTTAAAATAGCAATGACTCCTTACACAATTTAAACAAACAAAATATTTTTTCTTGAGGTTTTCGAAGTTGTATTTTCTCTTTCTTGTCACTTTACTGTTAGAGATTCTATCGTGTTCACTTCTATGCTTTAGCCCCCCCCCCTTTTGCTTAGGTAGCTTTAGACTCGGAAAAACAAAACAGAAAAGTATTATATCTGCAATTTAGAAATCTTGCAAATACTAACACTAGTAACATTTATTTTTCATACACTGTAAGTGTGGATTGTTATTTACTAACAATTATATCCTGGATGAGCCCCCAAAGATGTCAGAACAAAGGCAATCATATAACTTTTTACAATAATGCACTTGGATGTACCTTGGTTCTTACTTAAAAAATATTTCATAAATTACCAAAAATAATAAAAATCCACATATATTATCTATGCTCTCCAGATTCAAAATAATGGCAAATTACACTGCTTTCCACACTAATTATGAAAAATACATATTTTATTTACACTTATATAATAATTCTTAATATTCTTAAGTAGCATAACTATCAAGCATAATTGTAAACACCAACAAAATTGTCTCCTATAATTCAATAAACTAATAAAACAAATGTTAGCAAATAAACATCTTGCAAATGAATATGTAATATTTAGCATAATAAATGGTAATAGCTATAATGAACTTTTATCGTACTTAGTATTTAACATAACCTTTATGCATAAGAACATGCAACTCATAAGATCAATATCTTCGATTATTTCTGTTTAAAACTTGTTTTAAAACTTTATAGCATAAAAAATTATTTTGTATGAGAACTTGCAACAACTCATTACATCAGTGTTTTGTACTATACTTTCATAAAACTCAGTTTTAACTTTTTAGATTATGCAAAATATTTCTTAGTTTAAAGCTTTCAAACAATATACCCCAGGTTCTGTAGTTAAAAGTAAATTCCCTTGTTACTTTCCCAGATAAGCCAATTTAAATTACTAAAACTAGTAATTAAAATTAATTATTAACAGTAATCAAAATTATTACTTAAATTTCTGGTTGTTGAAGTGGTTTTTCTCTGAACTTAGAACTCTTGGTTGAGTCTGGCTCTTAATGAAAAGGTCTCTTTTAGTAAGCTAATCTTTTTGACCCTGGAACTTTTTGGCGTGGACAAAGACTGCAAGTTAAACTTCTCTTGCTGAAAGTCACTTTACCAAAAGTCAGTTCTTGGATTTGTAGAACGCAGCTTTAATCTGCAAAATCCATAGCAATACTGGATTCAAAGAACTTTTTTTGTGGATAGCAAAGTTGTTTCAACAACTGGAACTTTAATGACTGTTCATGTTTCATCTACCATTAACCTCAGGACAACTAAACTTCCTTCTCACAGCACTGCAGCTTGCTTCTAGCTGTGAATTTTAAGGTTAAGTATTTGGTCTAGGCATCGGAAGGCAACATTACTTCAGTCAAAATACTCATCAAATAAAACACAGACCTTGCTTCATACAAAATGAGAATGTCCTTGCATCTGGTTCTTGCACCTGGACCTGGTGGCAACACTGCATAAGCTTTCAAGCTTCCTTAGGCTGGCTCCAGTATTTTAAACACAGGTGTGGTCCTAAGCTTCTTGGCCTAGCAACAGTTATTGTATACAGCCATCATAATTTATAGTTAGACTAGCATAGTTCCTTCTACATCGATGGTTTGGCTCAGACTGAGTTGTGGCTCAGACAAATTCATTAATATGAAACTGCCCTGGTGATGTCACCACCAGATTTTGATTGGCCTGAGTCACTAAAAAGGTAGAACTTCTTAGATGATGAATGATGACATACAGACATGCCTTCTAAGACATCCCCTTTTCCTCAGGACTTGTTTTTCATTCAAAATTATTTTTCTTAAAAACATTTTTATTTAACCTAATTTAAACATTAAACTTACATATTCAGACGTTTCTCCTCAAGGGGAACATTCTGGTATACATCTCATATTTCTAGCATTCATAGATTTTTTTTGCAGTTAAACTTTTTTTATTAATTTTTCATAAGATATACAGACAAACCTCTTACAGTACAGTACAATGTGAGGATTTTTTTTAAGAAATTGAGGCAGCATATAATAAGAACATTGCTACAATAATACAAGGAGCTTTTGGTTTAAAATATAGTAAACAATACAGGTCATGTAATTAGCATATACTTGACATTTGTAGTGAACTTAAAGTGGATAGTATGATTAGATATGGTTTATATTAAAATGTTACATAATTATATATGATGCTGCAAAGGAAAAAGTACATTCATAAAAGGATTGTGGAGTAATAAAGAATGATTGAGAACAGAGTATAGGAAAGAAAAGATATATAAGAAAGTTAAGAAGAGACAGAAACTATAAAAAGGGGAAAAGTGAGACTACAATGATGTAACAGTAAAAGGGAAAATCCATATATATTAAGTCCATACATTGGTGTTGGAAGATTTAGTTGATTCCAAAAAATTAAAAAAGCCCTGCCAACAATTGTTATATAACATGAGTCGGTCAGACAAGATATATGTCATACGGTCCAGAGAGGCATATTGCAATAGTTGGTTAATGATACCGGGAAGGGTAGGGATTATGTTGGATCTCCAATGCATGAGGATTGTGCGTTTAACTTGAAGGAAGAGTACATTTAACCATCTGCTCTGCTAATATGAAATTTTATAAGAACAGTGATTGAAAATACCAAGAATGCAATGTTTAGGGTCTAGTGTAAAAGGTTGACATACCACTTTCATTGCAAATCTGTGAGTACAGTGCCAAATCTTTTGTATGAGGGGACAGTGCCATAAGATATGCAATAAATCCCCATTGGGGGAACTGCAGTGCCAGCAATTGTTATTGTTCAATAAACCCATTCTTTGTAATACAACAGGAGTTCTGTACCACAAATGAAGGATCTTGGTTTGAATGAGGGAACCTGTTTATCATTAAAAGATTTGTGACAGGAGAGCCAACATCTGGACCATTGTGCATTGGTGATATTATATTGTAGCAAAGTACTCCATCTGTTTTTAGCATTGACAGAGTAGTCAGGAAAGATATCACAAATATCTTTGTAAACAGTGCTATTTAAATTGGATGTTGTTTTTATCCATTTAGAGATGTGCTTATCATACAGAGAATTGATAGAGAAGGGTGTGAGGTAAGAGTTGCATGCGGTACGAAGCTGTAGATATTTCCAAAAATCCTGATGGGGAAGATTCCATATGCCTCGTAGGTCGGTGTAAGATTTTAACTTTAATGACTTGGGTTCAAGTATATCCTGCAAAAAGAGAATACCCTTATTTTTCCAGGTACGACAAAAAATGGGGTGATTATCAAGAGATATATGGTGGTTACCCCAGATGGGGGTGTAAGCTAAGGGTTTGGGGTTAGATTTAATATGCTTGTGAATGATTTTCCAATAGAATATAGAAGCAGCTATGGTAGGGTGAGACTTTAAAGAAGAGGTAAGGGTGTTATAAAGGAAAGAAGTCACCACATTACCAGGACATAAGGATGTTTTAATATTGACCCATAAAGGAGACTGGATGTTGGGTTTGTTAAACCATTTAATTGTTTGAGATGTACGGAAAGCCCATAAGTAGGCTTGGAACCAAGGAAGGCCAAAGCCACCTTTTGACCAATGGGATCTAAGTTTATTACGACTAAATCTAGGTATTTTGCCTTCCCAAATGAAGCTGCCGATAATTTTGTCTATTTTGGTAAGAAAACTAGAGGAAGTATCAAAGGGATATTGGAAAATAGGTATAATATTTTAGGAGTTATTGACATTTTAATGGTGGAAATTTTACCATTAAAGAAAGTTTAAGTAGCTTCCATCTATCAAGTGTTGTTTGGATACTGGTTAACAGACGGAAAGATTAGCATCCCATAATTTATTCAATGTCGAGGTGATCCGAATGCCAAGATAAGATATACCTTGGGGGCCCAACGAAAGCCTAATGAGTTGTTCATGAGGGACTACAAGGTTGTTGAGTGGATAGCGTTTTGGATTTGTTAAGGTTTAGAGCTAGTCCGGAGGGAGGTGAAGTCATTCAGTAGTTTAACCAAAGGTTGCCCAGAACTTTCAAGGTTTTCTAGTAAAATAAGGAGATCATCTGCATATGAGAGTGAAGTATAGTGAGAGTTGCCAATAGTAATGCCTTTAATTGTACCGGATTGACGTAGGGACACAGAAAGAGGTTCCATGGCAAGTATAAACAATGAAGGCGATAAGGGTCATATTCATAGATTTTAAGTTGCACTATTATGGTTCTTTTGTTCTCCAAGGAAAAGTAATAAATCAGTGCCAGAAAAGTTAATTTGCTATACATTTTAGAAGGCTATTTTCTTTATAGAAACAAGATACATATTTAAGTGTCTTATTTTCAGACTGCTAAAGATGCGAGCTATCATGAGATACTAGATTTGTTTAGTTTTTAATAAGGAAATGATATTGAAGTAAGTTTTAAACATAACTCCTGAACCCTTGGTCCTGCACTTATGAAACTTGGTAAGCTTATTTATTATAATATTATTTGTCATCTGTTACATTTTCAAATCGGCACCATATAGGGTTTTTAAGTTATAAGCAAAATACTCTTCTTAATATACAAAGTAATGGGACCTTTTTTCTTTAAGGAACATAGAAGGCTGTACCAGATACTGGTTTGCACAGAAACCATAAATTTAAATAAAAGTGTCTTCCCTGGAATGTGATTACCATGGTAACCTCTCAGTTGGACTAGCTGACTAGCAGCTATTTAAAGGCATGTGACAGTCCTTGTTCTGTGGAGAGGCCTCAAAGAAAGCATCACACTACATACTCAACTTAGAAAGTGTCTACTAATATCATGGCATAAAAACCAAAATGGAGTGTCATCTTCATTTTCTCAGGCTTCATCTACCATATGGCAAAGGGATGCTTAGGAAACAAAGATATTTTCCCTTTTAAGCATTAAAGCTAGATACCTTGTCTTAAGATTTAATTAACCAACTCTTTTTGTTTTGCTCTTAGGAACTTATGCAAACAGTAATCTTAACCAGAAATTAGAGTAAACATTTCCTATATTAGTCCCATATAAAAATCACATAAAATAATTATTAAAAATCAATACTTGATAATAAAAATAAAATAATTTTTCCATCAAGGGTTTTGTTCCTACAGTACCGGGGGAAAGATTGCCAACAAGCAACTCTTAGGAGTAAAAAGATTCTCCAGGCCCAACACTGGGTCAAAGGCTTGCTGAATGGAGCACCAAAAGAAATAGACCTTAGGGCACTCCCGTAACAGGTGATAGAGAGACCTGGAAGCCTCATGGCATCTAGTACATACCAGGGATGGAAATTTGCCCATTTTGTGCAGTTTTACCAGGACAAAGTATGCATCATGCATTATGTTAATTGCACAAGTCAAAGTCTGTCTTGCTTGATATATTTATATGAGTTGAGCCATGAGGCTTTCCAGAATTCACCATCAGCCAACCTGGGAAGTGCATGATCCCAGTAATAACAAATACCAGAAGAGAGATGAGGATCCAGATACTGGAAGTGTTTATGTAGCACAAACACTGCATGTGGTTGGTCTGCAATAGACAATAAGGAATCCACCCCCTCCAGATGTATCATGCCCCAGGGGTTTGGGACCCAGAAAGGAATGCACTGTGCCTTTAAGCTGGAGGAATTTAAAGAAATCCTGGCTCTTTAGTCGAAAACGGGCCTGTAAAGTAGGAAAAGAGATTAATCCGTCATCTTGGAGCAGGTCAGCTGAGGTACAGGCACTTAATTGGGGACAAAAATATGGTGGAATGGGACGGTGGTCTATCTAAAAGTGGGGATTATTAAATATAGGCTGAGTAGTTGTCCTAGTCCAAGACAGGGATAAATATGTTTGGAGTTGGTCCCATGCTTTGAGGGACCACTCTATGGGGGTAGCGCACAAGGACCAAGGAAACTGTGAGGGTCACAAATAGAGCAGACTGGTCAGGGAGCAATCCACCATAGTAGCATTAAGATATAGTTCTACTGCCTCTCTGTCCCCCATGTGCTAGGTAATGCTTTTACCTCTCTCTCAGAATTCCAGTCTCTACAGGAAAGCACACTGTGCACAAATACTGGCTTTAAATCCATGCACTGATCCTTACTGCACTGCCACCAATGTGATAGAAGTGACCCCTCACCCCTTTACCAGTTGTGACAAAAAATTACCCCTTGGGACCCTTGATTACAAGGCAGTCCTCTGTCAGGGACTTCTAATTCTTTGCCACCACCTGATTTTTACATGAAACCAGAAAACCACCTTTTACCATCTACTCAAGGCCAGGAAGATCAGCATAATAATTGTGGGTAGAGAGCCCTTAAGGGACAGTCTGTAAACAGCGTTCAGCAGAAATGACAAAAATTACCTTTTAAAATAAACAGGCAGGGTACATACCATAAAAATGAACATCATCCCTAGGTTGCTGTTCCTTTTCCAAACCTTGCCCTTGTCAATCCCCTTCCCATTTTGGAAGGATGTACACAAACTCCTCTCTAGATTCATATGCCAAGGTAAAGAACCCAGACTTTCCCATGACTTGTTGTGTATGACCAGAACAGAGGGAGGTCTGGCACTCCCAGATCTAAAGAATTACTATTTAGCAGCACAGGCTGTATACTTGGCTTAAGCAGAGGACCGATTCGGGGTGGTACTTGATAGAACTGGAACAGGCAAAACATGTGCGGTTATGGACATTGCCCGCCTCCTACATATCCTCACAGATGATCTGGGGAGTTCTTAACCCCTGGACCAGACACACGTTAAACACCGTTAGGCTGCTACAATGTCAGCTGGGGGTACCTAATTCCCTTGGCCCTTTGACCCTGATAAGCCACCATGAACAGTTTCTACCTCCAAGTCAGGATCAGGGCTTTGGTTTCTGGGAAAGCCATGACCTCCCTAGATTTGCCCATCTTCTGGACCGGGGAGTTTGTATGTAATTTTTGCCACTCCAGCATAAATATGGTATCCATAGAGAAGACCACTTTCGCTTTTTGTAAGTTAGACATTTTATACTGCAGCAATCACATCTAGAGTAATTACAAAGACCTATGATGGACTTAGAAGACTTATCTTATAGATGGGTTTGGCTAAACATTAAAATGAAACCCCATCACAACTTTATCAATTACTCAATACCAAAAATGTTATTTATGCAGACAATATTAGACTCAGATGGATTCAGGAATATGGGACTAATATTACGATTTGAGAGTGGAAAGAAATGTCTAGCAGGAGGCTGGAAAATTGCAGCTTCACCTTCTTGGGGTGAATTCCACTGGAGGGTGCTGACAAGAGTTTTTAGGACTCCAGTCGTTATGCAGCACTTTGTTACAACATAAACTGCACTGTATTGGTGGGGCTGTGGCATGACAGGCACACATTTTCATATTTTTGGGGATTGCCCCTTAATACAACCATTTTGGCTCCATGTCCATGCACGACTGCAGAGATTATTAACAAACTCCCTCCCTTTCTCCTTCCTGGCACTAATATTTGGCCTTCTAGATAGATCTATTCTCCTGAGGGCAAAACATAGTAAGCAAATATATCACATTCTAAGGTTGGCTGCTCTAAAATGCATCACTTTAAAATGGCTCGCACCTGCCCCCCCCATAGCAATGTGGTGGGCGAAGGTGGAGGAGATTGAATTGACAGAGTATATCACCACCTTGCTTAGAATAAGTTTAGACAAACATTTAGAAACTTGGAGGCAATGGAGAGGGGCAGGGGAGTAAAGATAGGGGAGGGGGGAGGAGGGGTGGAGGTCTTGAAGACAACTTGAGAGTTATTTGGGAGTATGCCTTAAAAAGCTCTTTACACGTATACCCTGTATTTTTGTAAAAAGGATTTGAATAATATTTTACAACAATCATGGACCTTCATTAAAGCAAGTTAATGTGAATACCTATTACATCAGTAGTAATACTGTGCTCATTGGCAAGGCCACTGTTTTTCGGTTTTTACCGGAAAATCCGGTAAAATTCCGGAATTAAGGCTGCCTGAAAACCGGTAAAAATGAAGATTTCATGGAATCTGGCATTTTCTATCAGATCAGTAAATCTATAAAAAAAGTCTGTTTTTCTTTTAATTCCTTCCTGTACTATTTTCAGTTTGCTTTATTTAATGCACTGTATATTAAGTCTTCTTTAATTCTGATTATTTATGCACATACTAAAAGAATGATAACAGAATCCCAGTAAAATCCAGAAATTAGAGTAACAATCACCGGTGAAATTCTGGAATCTTAAGTCATGAAAACGGAATTTAATTGTTTTAATCACCGTAAATCAGTGGCCTTGCTCATTGGGCACAGTAACTAGGCTCTTTATAGATGTGATAACAATATGAGGGTATGTCCATGTGCATTATAATTCACAGATTATTGTTAGTTATTGTTTTTTCTGTAATCATAGTATAAATCAAGCCTGGGTACCCTCATTATCTGGCACAAGGGGGTCAATAGGGGACTTTATGTTTCTGGACTCTTACCTTTTTGGAAAGTAATTGAGGCTTTGTGGCCCTTGAAAATAGCAGAAATGATGTACCCTTGTATGACACTGGTAAGGGTAATTGATAATGCTTTAATCAAGTAATGACAAGAATATATGATGTAACCCCTACTGTGTAAGCTTGTTGCATACATTGTTAAGTGCCATATGCAAATTATGTGCATCAATAAAGATTAAGTTACAAAAAAATAAAATAAACAGGCAGTCACTGGGTTTATCAAAAATAGATTTGTACTACAACACTACAAGTATTTACAAACAGAATAGATTTATAACCAGACAAAAGGATTACCAGTTTATTAAGAAATAGAAAATAAAGCAAGGTACACAGCAGTTGACAGACAGAAAAAGCTGAGCTTCCCTCCCTCTTAAAATCTATTTATCTGTTGCTAGCTAAGGAAGTCAATTTCCCTAAACTGACTTCTTAACTAGCGACAGGGCCCCCCCCCCGACTTTGGATGTTGAATCTTCTAGAGAAAGAGAATGTGCTGGCTTTTGTCACTCCATTTTATTCCCTTTATTGCTGTGAGAAGTGGTCTCACCCCCTTAAGTGACAATTCCCTACTGCCTCCACCCCCAAATTTGTGTGTGGTGCAACTGTGTGGAAAGAGAAAATTCTGAATTTGTAGAATTTTGATAAAATATTGTGAAATTCTGTGACATTTTTCAGAATTTCATGGAAATTTCATGGAACTTTAAAAATGTATTATGTCGGTCATAACTTGGCCATCTATTGAGCTAGTCCTCTGAAATGTAGCTTGCTTAATATCTGGGAGGAGTTCTAATGCTGTGCCAAATATCATGAAAGTAGGATGGATTGTCTCAAAATGATAGGTGCTCAAATTCTGTCATTTTATTTTTTGGGGGAAATTCATTAACATTATTTTTCTGCATATACCTCAGCCATCTCTAGGGCCATATATTTTAAATGTGTCATGATTACTGGATGATTGATATTTTAACAATATGCCAAATTTCATGACATTAGGATGGATTGTCTCAAAAGTATAAGTGCTCAAAAATCTACCATTTTATTTTTGTGGGAAATTTCATTAGAATTTGTTTCTGCATTTACCTCAGCCATGTGTTGGGCCAGACATCTTATATTTGGCATGATTACTTGCTCATATGTGTTCTAACAATATGGTAGATATCATGACATTAGGATGCATCGTCTCAAAATTATATGTGCTTCAAATCTGTCATTTTGTTTTTTATGGGAAATTTCATGAAAAAAATATTTGCATATTACTCAGGCACCTTTGGAACGAGACATGTGTGTATTAGCATGAATAACCTTTTTTAATGGTAATAGAATCCTCTAAATATGGAGAGAATTAGATTTGACATTTTTTAAGTGACAGGGGTTCAAAAGTTCACTATGTAAATATTTGCAAAATTTTGTGAAAGCACTCAAAAATGTTGATGTTTGTAACTTCTTTGTTCTTGCAGGCATAGGCTTAACATTTGACATGCATATCTGGGGCAGAATTCTCAAAAGGGATGTGCCCGGCCCATCTGAGATGTGCTGATGCATCCCCAACTTATGCTGAAAAATTTTTTTTTTTTTTTTATTTAACTTTTTACTCCTCCGGAGCCGCCCGCCGCCCTATCCTTCCACCCAGTCACGGGCCACCGGCTTCTGCTCTCCAGATCGGCCACCACCCCCGATACCCCGTGGCTTACCCCCCATGGTGGGGCCTGCGGCACCCCCTTCATATATGCCGTGGGCACAGGAGCTAGGTCGGGGGCCTGGCCTGGAAGCACATTGAAGCCACAGCGAGCTTCATCCATGATGGCGGGCAGCTCATCCTCCTTTTTCTGGTTTTCTCCCAGGGGAGGTGGGGTCGTGCAATGACGCCAGCGTCCACCCCGCCTCCATCCATGCTGAGTGTCGGCTGCGTGGAACTCCTGGTCTCCACCAGGGGTCCCCAGCACGCCGAAGACTGCCCACACCCTTCCCCCAGAGTAGGAGAGCTGCCTATCGGATGCTTAATCCTACTTCCCCCGGCCGGCCCTCCGATGATCCGGGTCCGTTTCCGAACCCGGGTCGCCGGCGTTGCAAGTGGAAATCCCACCGCTGCGCCGACGGGCCGGCCCCTTGTGCTGAAAAATGATTCAGCAAGGGGTCCAATGCCCTGGCACAACCCCGATGCACCAATGCATCACAGATGCACTGCACAATGTCAGAAATGATATGTGGTGCATCTGGGGGGTTGTGATGGGGGCATGCCCATGCATACCTTTGTACAAAGTTGTGAATGACAGTCTACAGTATGCACTGCATGCCCATTGGTCGACATGGATGACCAATGCACTGTGTGATGTACAGTGGGCTGTCAATCTTTGTCAGCATAGTCAGCAGGCAGCCATTGTGGTGTGTAGGAGGCTGTGCTGCCCATCGCTAAGGGACTAGCTGTGCTTTTTGGGTGGGGGTCCTGAATGTATTGGGGGTGGGGGAATGACTATGCCACCAGGGCTATTTCTCTTATGGGCTTCAGGGGCTCTACAGCTACAGGCAGGGGGACCACTATACCACCAGGGCAGGTTGTTTCTGTAGTTGTCCTGACAGCTCTGCAGGGTGCCTGGTGCATTTGGCCAGGTGTATCCGTGCAAGGCACATGCAAATGGGGCCATAATGACATGCAAATGGCCCAATTGTGCCTTGTATGCCTAATGGCACCATTTGCAGGTCTGTGACTGTGAATGGCAGTTTTGGGCACAGCACATCCTGATATACACTGCCCCATTGAGTTCCCAGCTAGATGTGGGGGATGCACTGACAGTCTGGGCTGGGTGCAACTGTGGTATTCACAGAGGGAATGCACTGGGGACATTCCCCCTGGCATCTTCTATGTATACCACAGTATGCGCTCAGTGCATCTCCACTGCACCGGGGCAGTCGCGATGTGCTGAGGGCATCTGCCTTTGTGAATCCCACCCGATGTGTATTCTGGTGTGTAACACAACTGGATAAACTGGTTTAGCAGTTTTAAATGTACAGTGGAAAACCAACAAACAAAAAAAAATATTGGTAATATTTTCTAAAAAGTGTATTGTAGCATAAAGAAGAAGCAACCAGAATTCTTTTTGTGGAATTTAACATTCACAAGGCATGTATCACTACTCCATTTGATAAGCTGGGCTGAGCTTTCTGCAGTCCTACTGTTCCTATCTGGGTGACTATTTTGCCCCACCCTTCTCTCTTAGCATAGCCAGATTGACTTAGTAGAACTACTGATCCCACTGACATCCTCTTTGTTCTTTGCAATGACAAAATCCCTTTATAAAAGAGTCACCTGGGCTGGCCCAGTGGCGCTAAGGGTTGTGACACTGGACACCTTACTTTGTGCTATGCTGGTGACCTGGGTTCAGGAAAGACCTCGGATCACCAGGGAGCCAACATAGGGGGAAAGGTGGGGGCAGGACTGAGCTTCCTAATGGCAGCTCTCCTCTCCCAGGAAGGGATGGTCACCATTATGCAGTCCCACCACCTCCAGGTGGAGGTCTGGTGGTGGCACAGGTGGGTACTGGTGACCAGTAGGGTGTGGCGTCCCACAGTGCCTGATGCAAGTATGCCTCCACATGTGCGCGTTCATGCTAAGGATGGTGAAGGTGGGGGAAAAATTGGGGAAAAAATGATAAACACATAATTGAAAAAAAAGAGTCATCTAATCCTTTTTCTATCAACCTATCCTGGTGTGAATAGCCAGAATTCTTCCTTCCTTGCCCCCAGAGAGTGTCTTTCCCCATTACATCATTTTGAGTGCCTCTAAGTCCCAGACATGCACGTACGTTAGGCTACCTGGATCATCAATTTACTGAGTGTGATCCTTATATATCCTGCATTCAGTTTGGAATTGTTGACACTCTGTGCTTCCCTGCTCCAACTGGGGGGGTCTTCATCAGTGTGCTACAGTAGCAGCCACAGACACTGCCAGCTATTTCCCGAAATTTCTGTAATATTTCCAGATATATCTAATGCTTTTTCCATTTCTATAGTAGGGGCAGCAGAGAGAAACTCTTTAGAAATTTTGTGAAATATCTGGATATAGCTGGCAATGTCTGTGACTACTACTGTACCCTGCTCTGTTGTCAATTTCTTGGGGTAACTATGTATCTAACCCCTGCAACTGGTGACCCCAGCACTACCTGCATCTCATGCCCCATCCTTTAATTTTAACCCCCCAGATAAGGCTGAGTGAAATTAGCAATTTCCAATTGTATTTAATTTTCATTAAAGTTCACAATTTTCCCAAATACTCATGGAATTTGACTTTAAATATAGACTTTATTTTGCAATTGTTGGCAGCAGTCAACTAATAAAACTGACACACAGTCCCCTTTTAAGGTCAAAGAACCTGGCAAATGTAATGGCATTGCATTCTCTCATTTTAAAATTGCAGGGGCTTATAAATTTGCAATTTACATTTTTGCAAAATTTTATTTTGCCATTTTCTGAAAGTTTGACTACGTTTAATTCCATCCCATTTAATGTTGTAAATAAGTACTATGTCAGAAATGACTCTTGGGTGCTTGGTGACTATGTCCTTTTAAAGCAGACAAAAGGCTGATTGATTCCTTCGGGGAATGCTCCTATTGGTTCCCTGGAGATCAGGGGGCATCTCCTCTTTAGCGATTGTTTCTCTTCAAATCCTTCTGTTGTGACCGAGCTCTAGTGCTGATCTGCACAAGCCATGACTCCCAGCTCTCTGTGAGAGAGAGGGGGGCTCTTGGCTTCAGACAGAGCCTCCTCCTCTCGCTAATCACAGCAAACTGTGGGATGCAGATAATAAATTACAACTAATGTGAAGTAAACTGCCATTTAAAAGTAATCACCTATTTCATAAGGGATTGGAAAGATAGCTAAAGGGAGATAAAAAAACACAAGGGACAGATGGGAACCCAGGTTCCACTTAACTGTAAGATTATGATCATACAGAAACAGACACTTTAGGAACAGAAAACATTTCTATCATGGGAACAGGAACTTGAATTTTCATTCCCAAGCCCACTCAAACAGCTACAAAAGCAACAACAGATCCCAAGGCTGCAACTCAGCAAAAAGAGTTTGATAAACAGCACCTTCAGTCCCAAGCAGCAGTCCAAGCAATGGCTATACCATACAACTGACCAATCCACACCATTCTCCCATAGCAGTCATTGGGGTCGCGAGGGCTAGAAGGAGATTGGCCTCCCCAGCAGCAGCAGCCCAACTCGGGGACCGGATCGCCTGCGCCACCCCCCCCGACCACAGATCAGTCATTGGGGTCGCGAGGGCTAGAAGGAGATTGCCCTCCCCAGCAGCAGCAGCCCAACTCGGGGACCGGATCGCCCGCGCCACCCCCGACCACAGATCAGTCATTGGGGTCGCGAGGGGCTAGGAGATTGCCCTCCCCAGCAGCAGCAGCCCAACTCGGGACCGGATCGCCCGCGCCACCCCCGACCACAGATCAGTCATTGGGGTCGCGAGGGCTAGAAGGAGATTGCCCTCCCCAGCAGCAGCAGCCCAACTCGGGGACCGGATCGCCCGCGCCACCCCCGACCACAGATCAGTCATTGGGGTCGCGAGGGCTAGAAGGAGATTGCCCTCCCCAGCAGCAGCAGCCCAACTCGGGGACCGGATCGCCCGCGCCACCCCCGACCACAGATCAGTCATTGGGGTCGCGAGGGCTAGAAGGAGATTGCCCTCCCCAGCAGCAGCAGCCCAACTCGGGACCGGATCGCCGCGCCACCCCCGACCACAGATCAGTCATTGGGGTCGTGAGGGCTGAAGAGATTGCCCTCCCAGCAGCAGCAGCCAACTCGGGGGACGGATCGCCCGCGCCACCCCGACCACACAGATCAGTCATTAGGTGGCGAGGCTAGAAGAGATTGCCCTCCCAGCAGCAGCAGCCTTACCCGGGGACGGATCGCCCGCGCCACCCCGACCACAGATCAGTCATTGGGGTTGCGAGGGCTAGAAGGACATTGCCCTCCCAGCAGCAGCAGCCCAACTCGGGGACGGATCGCCCGCCACCCCATTCCACAGATAGAAGTCATTGGGGTCGCGAGGGCTAGAAGGAGATTGCCCTCCCAGCAGCAGCAGCCCAACTCGGGGACGGATCGCTCGCCTACCCCCCCCCCGACCACACAGGTACGCACACCGAGCTGAGGGATTCTGCAGCTACAGTTGAATTTTGGCTTCTAAACTTGGACTATTTGCTTGCGCTTACAATTGCTTTTCCATCGCATTTAGGCTGCTATTTTATCTGGTGTTCTGTTAGTTAATTATGGTCCGACTGTGTAGCCTTGCACGCCTTTAGCTAAACAACTGAAAAGATAAAAAGATAAACGGGCAGTGTTCTGTTAATTAATTCTAGTCCTCAGTCTCAGTAATGGAAAAACGCTGACTGCATTGCTCGTTTTGTCTTACCTGGCCCACCTCCTCTTACCAGTATTTAACTCCCCTTTCTCTCCTCAGATCAGTCATTGGGGTCGCGAGGGCTAGAAGGAGATTGCCCTCCCCAGCAGCAGCAGCCCAACTCGGGGACCGGATCACCCGCGCCACCCCCCCCGACCACAGATCAGTCATTGGGGTCGCGAGGGCTAGAAGGAGATTGCCCTCCCCAGCAGCAGCAGCCCAACTCGGGGACCGGATCGCCCGCGCCACCCCCCCCCGACCACAGGTACGGCACACCGCGGAGCTGAGGGATTCTGCAGCTCACAGTTAGAACCCCGCCCCCACCACCACCCTTGGTCGGCTTTCCACTTTATAGGCAATACCACGTGAGGCTGCAGAACCAATCAGCCCACTTTACCATCTGCAGGTTATACTGGCTGAACACTAGAGGGATCCTGCCCTTCTAAGCCCTCCTATCTCTCAAACAGCAACATAACATAATGACTCCTTTAGGACTTACATTGTTCATACTGCTTCTCCTCACCCCAACACTGCTACAAAAACACAGCCCTAAACCTCTATGACACTGACATATATTCTTATGCCAGCCTCTTGTCCACCTCCCATTCCCTCTAACCCCTCCCTCTACCCTCCTTTCTCCACCTGCACCCCTCACACACTGGCCTGCCCAACTGCCTCCTCTCCTCCTTTCCTCCCCTCGGACACCCATACCCTGTGCAGCCCATAATAGCTTTGTGGCATCCCCTGCGCGTAGCCCTGCCCACCCTTAGATCCTACCTATCCCTGCAATACCCCTCGCAAACCCTCCCGACCGCCCGACATCACCACCATCACAGCTGCAGTCCCTTACTCTGGCTCACCATCCTACTCCTCCTGCTCGGGTAATGTCCACCCCAACCCTGGCCCAGGACCCGGTGCACTGCCTCCACAGGGCATGGCCTCCGCATTGCCTGCATGAATATCTGCAGTCTGCCTAAAGACTGCTGCACTCCAATGCTGGGCCTCCCAGCATAAGCCTGATGTCCTTGCCATGGTGGAAACCTGGCTCTCACCATTGACCCCGGACTGACGGTCTCCCTCCCTGGCTTCTCCCTCTTCAGAAGATCGTGTGGATGTGCGTGGGGGGCTGCGCTGTCTACCTAAGGAACTCCCTCCTGGGTCATGCCCTGCGTGCCCAAAACTAGATCATGGGGCTCAAGCTATCACCCTAAAAATCTCCCTGACCCAGGCCGTGGCCCACTTTGCTTACAACGACATATGTACCCCCCACGTGAACAAAACCAAGCTATCCACTCCCTCACTGAATACCTCACTTCCTGCCTCCAAGGCAGAACAACTCATAGTGGGTGACCTTACCATCAACTGGCTCAGCACTTCCTCAGCTCAAATCAAAGATACCTCTCTGCCCTTGATCTATCCCAACTAGTGACTCAACCCACCAGATTTAACCAATCTAGTGGGACTAGCACGCTGCTTGACATTGTGCTCTCCAACCGCCCTCACAAAATAAAGGATATTAATATATTGTCCAACTCCCTCAGTGATCACTCACCAATTCTCTGCCACTGGTCCACCCCACGATCAAAACCACACGACACCCACCCCGTCGTCGCTTTGCCGGGAGGTCTCGTAAACTTAAGCGTCACCTTGCACAACTGGATTGGTCCTCAATCTCCCTGCAACGGACATAGACGATGCCCTTGCCTTTCCTCACAAATGCCTTCTGCAAGGCCTGTGATGTTTTTGCCCTGTCACCCACCCCGTACTAAGAGGCACTCAGCCGCCTGGATAACCACCACCTGCTCCAACAGCTGAAGCAACGTGATAATCTATGGCACATTGCTGTCAATACTGGCAAACTAGCTGACAGGCAGGCCTACAATGCAGCTCGTAACCAGTGCACCTGGGCCATAAGAAAAGCCAAAGCCAGCCACTACCAATCCACCTTGACATCCACTTGGGGCAATGCCCGCACCTTCTGGAATAACATGAAGGAGTTAAACGGGTCGACCTGCTCCACCCCTCCCTCTCAGATGATCATAAATGGCGCTGTTAACGCGGACCCTTCCCGTATTGCCAACTGCCTCAACGAAACCTTCACTGATCTAGGCTCAGTTCTCCCGGCCCACTTCTTTGACCCCATACCGGTATGCGACAACCCAGCTATTGCTCGCCCCCCACTTCTCTTTAGGACTATCTCCCCACAGGATGCGAAGCCTATCCTCCTTAACGCTCTTTCTTCCCGCAACCCTAGTGAGGACCCCCTCGACTCCTGGATACTCCGCCTAACATTGGATGTCATGTTAGTCCCCCTCACTGACCTCCTCAATCGATCCCTGTGTCTCGGCCAATTCCCGAAGGCATGGAAGCAGGCTGAAATCATCCCCATACATAAGAATGGAGACCGTACTGTGCCGATAACTACAGGCCTATCTCCATCCCCCTCTCCAAAGCGCTCGAAAAATAGTATCCACGCAGCTCAGAACTTATCTGGCAGCCACAAACATTCTGTGTTCTGAACAACATGGCTTCCGCCCAGGGCACAGCACCACCACAGCTCTTCTGGAATTCTCCCACCATATACACTCTGCACTAGATAGCAGGGAATTGGCTGGGGCAGTATTCATTGACCTGTCCAAGGCCTTTGACACTGTGAACCACCCACTATTGCTTGCCACCCTCTGTAAAGTAGGGCTGTCATCTGGACCATTAGCCTGGTTCTCCAGCTACCTTGATGATAGATCACAACGCGTCAAGCTAGCTGGTTGCCTATCCTCGGCCCTACCTGTCCTCTCCGGAGTCCCTCAAGGCTCCATTCTGGGCCCCACATTATTCAGTCTCTTCCTGAACACCCTTCCCAGCTCGTGTTCAGGAAAATTGCTATTATATGCAGATGATGCAGTCTTGCTATCCTCGCACCCCAATCCGACCACACTCCAGAACAGCCTTCAAACCTCCTTCAGCCAAGCTGAAAAATGGTTCCTCGACCACCGCCTAGTCCTGAATCTCAAGAAAACAAAGTCAATGATCTTCACACACCACCAAAGTAGCTTCAAAATACCCCTCTGCATACTTCCCAACACCCTCCATCCCCTTGAGCAGGTATCAACTTACAAATATCTGGGGTCACCTTTGACTCGGCCTTCTCCTTCCATACCCATATCAGTGCCCTATCCTCTGCCATGAACACCGGATTGGGCTCCTCTATCGTCCACAAAGACTGCCTCCTGGCTTCGCCCTCGGTTGGCCATTAATTCCGCCATCTTGTCACTAGTTGACTATGGCCTCCCCATACGCTGCTGCTGGCCCTCTACCCTCACCAAAGTCCAGACCTCCATCAACAAAGCCTGTAGGCTCTGGCTGGTGCCCTAGAGGAACCCATACATGCCAGCTCTATGCCACCACAGATATACTCAATCTAGAAGAACGTCTGCAATATCACACTGGTATACTAACCAAAAGACTCTTCTAGGTCTGTGTCCCCCGGTGTCACTGCTCAACTCCAGCCTGCTTACCAACAACTGCCACCCTGCCGCCTCAGAGGCTGCCTTCCAGGTGCCTAGAACCAGGACCTCCCTTGCCCAAAGGTCCTTTATTACAGAGCACCGTCCTGGTACAACTCCCTCCCCAATCACATCTCAAACACCCTAAAATTGGGCAGTTCAAAACTGCTCCTGTAACCACATACTTGGCACTTCGGAAGTGTTTGTGCCTACAGTGAGGCCATCCACTGCTCTCCAGCCTTGACAGCCTGCCCCACTCCTTTTTTTTTTTTTTTTTTTCTTTTTTTGGTCTCCATTCTGTGATACGATGGTATTCTTCCGATTCTTTATGCTATGTATAATTTACTCTGTATAACACCGATGTCTCATGCTCTTTATAATGTACAGTGGCGTGAAAAAGTATTTGCCCCCTTCCTGATTTTCTTTATTATTGCATATTTGTCACACTGGATGTTTTCAGGTCTTTAGAGAAAATGTAATATTAGATAAAGGGAACGTGAGTGAACAAATAACACTTGTTTTTTTTTTTAATTTCATTTATTTAATGAAAAAAAGTTAACCAACACCAACTGGCACTGTGTGAAAAAGTAATTGCCCCCTTACACTTAATAACTGGTTATGCCACATTTAGCTGCAATGACTGCAACCAAACACTTCCTATAATTCAATATCAGTCTTTCACATCGCTGTGGAGGAATTTTAACCCACTCTTCCTCGCAGAACTGCTTTAATTCAGTAACATTTGGTAGGTTTTGAGCATGAACTGCTCGTTTCAGGTCCTACCACAGCATCTCTATTGGGTTTAAGTCTGGACTTTGACTAGGCCACTCAAAACTTTAATTTTACTTCTTTTAGCCATTCTGATGTGGACTTGCTTTTGTGTTTTGGATCATTGTCTTGCTGCATGACCAACCCTTCAGCTTCAGCTGACGGAAGGATGACTGGACATTCTCCTTAAGAATTTTCTGGTACAGAGCAGAATTCATGGTTCCTTTAATTATGGCAAGTCATCCAGGTCCTTAGGCAGCAGCATCCCCACACCATCACACTACCACCACCACGCTTGACTGTTGGTATGGTGTTCTTACTGTGGAATGCTGTGTTTGCTTTACGCGAGACATTATGGGATCCATGTTGTCCAAAAGTTCCACTTTGGACTCATCTGTCCATAGAACATTTTCCCAAAAGGCTTGTGGATCATCCAGGTGCTTCTTGGCAAATGAGATGAGCATTTATGTTCTTCTTGGTTAGCAGTGGTTTCCGCCTTGCTACCTCACATGAAGCCCATTTTGCCCAGTCTCTTTCTGATTGTGGAGTCATGAACACTGACTTTAGCTGAGGCAAGAGTAGCCTGCAGTTCTTTGGATGTTGTTTTAGGATCCTTTGAGACTTCTTGGATGATTTTACACTGCGCCCTTGGAGTAATTTTGGCAGGCCGCCCACTCCTGGGAAGGGTTCACTACTGTTCCAAGTGTTCTCCATTTGAGATTATGGCTCTCACTGTGGTTCGATGCAGTCCCAGAGCCTTAGAAATAGCTTTGTAACCCTTTCCAGACTGATAGAGGGCAACAAATTTTTTTCTGATCTTTTCAGGAACTTCCTTTGATCATGGCATAATGTGCTTGTTGAATCTTTGTGCTGGCAACGTGACTCTGATGGTAAGGGCCAAAATAAGCGAGGTTTATATTGAGCAGGGCTGGCTGTAATCAAGCCTGGCTGTGTTCAATCAGCTGTCTCTAATTATCCCTTTAATTGGGTTGATTTAACTAGGGGGCAATTACTTTTTCACACAGTGCCAGTTGGTGTTGGTTAACTTTTTTCATTAAATAAATGAAATAAGTAAAAAAAAAAAGTGTTATTTGTTCACTCAGGTTCCCTTTATCTAATATTATATTTTGTCTAAAGACCTGAAAACATCCAGTGTGACAAATATGCAATAATAGAGAAAATCAGGAAGGGGGCAAATACTTTTTCACACCACTGTATGTACGTACCTGTATTGTTCCACCCTGTCTCGCCGCACTACTTGTTGTCTCCCCTCCCTGTGACGAGGTGCTTTTGTAAATGAGTCTGTGACTCAAAGGTTGTAAATCTGATTGATGAACTAAATAAAATAAATAGCAGCTCACTTACTACAGTTTGCACAGGTGTGAAAAAATTCAACACAAGACAGGTGGGTCCTAGAGGTGGTAACCAAAAGATAAGCAATAAAATTCACATAAATACCAGCAAACAACAGACTAGTAAATTTTCCAGTGGCAAAGCAAAAAGTACATCCACAACAAGTACAATAGATCATTCAAAACCTAAATGACAAAAGGGCCATCATGGAAGTCCCACACACAGAAAGAGGAAAGGGAATATATTCCAAATTCATTACAGTGCCAAAAAAGATGGGAAATCTCCAACCAGTCTTAGATCTCAAATTCTTAAACCAGTTTGCACTGTACGAACCCTTCAAGATGGAGACCATCCAGTCCACCATATTAGCCATACATCTGGGGACTATCTAACAATGGTCAGTATGGAGGACACCAGATTCAGGGACCACAGTGCTGCGAGGGTAGACACCCTGTCCCCAGAGGGGAGGTTTGACATGGCATATGGAATCCCACTAATTCCAGTGATACTGCAAGTTCTCAGGGAAAAAAACAGATCAAAGGTAATGTTAATCACCCCATACTGGCCTCAAAGAGTGTGGTTTTCAACCACTGTGACAAAGACAACAGACTGACCAAGGAGGCTACTGGAAAAATGGACATGCTGTACTACAGCAAGGACTGGTGAGACACCTCAATCCACAGAACATCACGCCAATGGCTTGGCTCCTGAAAGGGAAAGACTGCTAAAAGCCGGTTACCACCCCAAAGTCATAGATACCATGACTCTGTCTCAAAAAGAATCAGCAATCTCTACATTTTCCAGACAATGAACGATATTCACCACATGGTGCTCAACCAAAAAGATAGACCCATTCATGGCATTCATTGCAGATATCCTACTCTTTCTGCAATAACGTCTCGATAAAGGCTTATCTTCAGCTTCCTTAAGAGTTCAACTGGCAGCCATAGGAGCAGTCAAGGGACAAATAGGAAATGTCCAGCTAGTAGCACACCCCAAAATACCACAATTCATGAAAGCAGCAATCAGCATACATCTCAGACACAGACTAACCACTGCACCATGGGACCTCATCCTGGTGCTGAGAGCCATGGCATCCCCTCCATTCAAACCACTTCTGTCATTGGAACTCATATGGCTGACAGTCTTTGGCATTATGTTCAGCCAGAACGACAAGCAAACTACAGGCACTTTTATGCAGGGCATTATACCTAATGTTTTATGAGGAAGGAATGTCAATAAGGATTGTCCCATCATTCCTGCCTAAAACTGCCTCAGATTTCCACAAGACATGAACAACAGAGCTACTGGTTAATATGCCAGCATCCACTGATGATGGGGAACCAGCCTTCAAAAAACTTGGCATGAGGAGGGTGGTGGCATCATATATCAACAGAACTGGAATTTTCATGAAGTCAGACAGACTTTTTGTGGTTGCACAGGAATGTAGAAAGGGTCAAGCAGCATCCAATGCAACTATTCTAGCATGGCTGAAAAGGGCCATACACGAGACTTTCAAAGCAACTAACAAACCACTGCCAAAGGCACACTTTACACATGCAATGGCCACATCCTAGGCAGAAAGAAACATGGCTGCAACAGAAGAACTATGTCCAGCTGTCACATGATCATCTGCAGTATGTACACATTCACAAGGCATTATACACTAGATATTGCACAAGACCATAAGATAAATTCTGGCCACACTGTACTACAGGCAGCCATATCTGACTCCGAGCATGGACTGTCTTCCCACCCTGAAAGAATAGGTTCTATTTGTTAAAATCCTATCTGTAAGAACTGGAGTGTCTCAGAGGATAGTCCCCCAATGTTAGTTAACTCACTTGGTAAAGGTGATTATGGGTGGGTAGTCCTCTGAGGCACTTCACATCCTGCTGGATGAGGCAGTAGGTGACTGAAATAAGACAACAAAGTATGCAGAACCAGCATGCCATATGGCCCAGTACCACCTAGTGTGTAGTGAACAGGGAATAAATTACAGGAATATTTTTGGGAGTTATGCTTAATTATTGGATTGCAAGTCATCTCTACCTAACCAGTTTTATTTCTGATGAACTAGCTTTGGATGATATCAAAACTGGGCTTAGTGGGCAGTGTACTGAGGGATGGAGCTCGGATTTTGGATTTAAAAGTCAAATGTACAGTACATCAACTGCCTATCAGGTGGACATTAATACCCTATCTGTAAGAACTGCAGTGCCTCAGAGGACTACCCCCCCACAATTACCTTTACCAGGTAAATAAACTGCCAATATTTTATAAAATCCCTCAAAGGTTAGTTGGCCCAGTGGCGCTGAGGGTTGAAGCGCTGGATGCCATACCTCGTGCTGCACCGGTGACTGTGGTTCAAGAACCAGCCCAGGTTTCTGGGAATCAGTGGGGCAGGCAAGAGCTGGACTGAGCCAGCATCAGGCAGTTCTCATCTCTGGGGGAGGGTTTGGCACCAATCTGTCTAGCAGATGGTGTTGGGAGGGGAGGGGAAGGGAGAGTTCTGTTAGGCACTTGGTGGAAGCTGTGTATCCACATGGCTTCCCACCTGGACCCTTATCCTTCACACTGGCACTCTCAGGGAGGGGTTTTGGGCTTCCCACAGCTACTTCCTTTACTATGAAAAACCCATGCCCCCTGCCATGCACTGTGATCCTCACAAGGATGGATAAAGCAGAAGGTCGGTAAGCCACCACTGACAGTCAGTGGGAAAGGTTCCAATGAAAAAAAAATGCCTCAAAGGTTTTCCTTCTCTATTAGAAACATAGAAACATAGAAGTTGATGACAGACATGTGCCGCAAGGCCCATCCAGTCTGCCCATTTCTTTTTCTACCTTATGAATGTGCCATTGGCCTTTGTTCTGTCAATGGACTATCCATTCATACTCATCTGCATTGCTCCCTTATGCCTATCCCATGCCTGTTTGAAGCCCTTCACTGTATTCATATCCACCACTTCCTGAGGTAGGCCGTTTCATGCATCCAGCACCCTTTCTGTGAAAAATAACTTCCTCACATTACCCCTTAGTCGGCTTCCCTCTAATCTCAAGCTGTGTCCTCTTGTCCTCCTATTTTTCTTATATTGAAGCATGTTAGACTCTTTCACCTTGTTAATACCTTTAAGGTGTTTGAATGTTTCAATCATTTATTTATTTATTTTATTTAATTTTTGTTGACCGGGTAAGTGTACTATACATATCCTGCCTATTTTCAGGCACGACCCGGGGGAGGAGGATACAGATGAATGCCAACTGACCTTGAACCAGATTAAGCTGTTGGTGGTATTTTTAGTGAATGAGGGAAATTTGGCCTTGACACCGGGGAAATTCCCCTACTCTTTTTGATAAGTGCCATGGGATCTTTAACATCCACCTGAACTACCTCCAATCCAGGCAGATGGGACCTCGGTTTAACGTCTCATCCAAAAGAAGTGCAGCACCCCTCTCGTGCTGCACTATAGTGTCAGTACTGGGATATTAACCCAAGTGCCAGATGTGGGAACTGAACCCACAGCCCTCTGATCTCCTGGCCTCAGAGGTGAGTGGTCTACCTACTGAGCCACTGACACAATCATATCACCTCTCTCCTTCATTTGCTCTAGGGTATACATATTGAGTTCTGTTAATCTGTCCTCATATGTTTTCTGATGCAGTCCCTGCACCTTTTTGGTTGCCCTTCTCTGAACTGCCTCAGTTTGGTTAATGTCCTTGTGAAAGTGTGGCCTCCAGTACTGCACATAGTACTCCAGATGGGTCCTAACCAGTGTCCTCTGAAGAGGGATTATTACCTCCCTCTTCCGACTTGTGCTACCCCTACTAATACACCCCAATATCCCTCTAGCCTTACCTACTGCTTTAGTGGTCTGCTTGGATGATTTCAGGTCATCGGTGATGATGACGCCCAAGTCTCTTTCTTCCCTAGTGACTTCCAGCAACTCCCTCCCAGCCTATAGGTGGCTTCAGGGTTTCTCGTCCCTATCTGCCTATTGAAGACCTGTTTCATTTCTACTGTTTCTATATCATAAAAAGACTTGCACTTATCACATTTTCTAGATAAACCTGGCATACATTATTTTGAAACAGTATAGCTTTTAATATAAATTCAGTTTCTTCTTTTCAGAGTGTTACTACAGCTGATAAAAGGATATTCATGGCCTTAAAAGCTTATGTGCTGTACAATCTTTACATAGGACTTAAGGTGGGCCAAAAAGGGTATCAAACTAGCAAGTAACTCTTGCTTTCCAAGTACCAACAGGGCTACAAACTCCCTTTCGTTAGAACAAGATGTTAAGAATTTGGAACATGAACTAATGCTTTATTTCAATGAGTCCCTGATGAAAACTCATAGTGCCACAAGGACTGTCTTAAATGCACTTTTACATTGACATACACATTTCTCAGTCTTTTATGCTTGACAGAAACTTTACCAAGCATTAAAAATCCAAGTAACTTCTGGCAAGGAGATTCCATGTGATAATGGAGATTGCAGAAAGGTGATCGCTGTTTGGGCTACTGTACATCGCCAAAAATCAATTTTGGTGATGTACACTTGAGGCGTACAGCAAAAGGGTGCTGGACACTCAGGTTTTTTTATGCAGGGGCAGCACCCCCCCCCCACCTCCCCTCCTACACCCCTCTAATACAGGATTCTGAACTCCAGGGGGAGCAAAAGAAAAAATAAATAAAATCCCAGACCAGCACAAAAAACAAGAGCACCCAAGACTGAACCCAGCACCCTCCCAACCCTAGCCTGCCAACAACCCACCATGCCACATGGCCAGCACAGCAGCCCACTGTCTCATTACACCCCACAAACCCTCCCTTCCCTTCCACCCATTGCAGGGCATGGTCCCTACCCACCTCCCATGCGCATGTGTTTATATAGCGACATCTTGTCAGTATATTTGCCAGTCCCCTATCTGGTCACCTTCCCTGCCTGGTAGCCCTGTGCACAGGTGCCGTGATTGAGTCACCCTTTTTGAAAATGCTCAGTCATGGTCACCATCATCACAGGCCACCAGCAGGGATGGTGAAAGATGGCTATGGTAAAAGAAAGAATAGCCAAATTAGTTACACTCGAGAAGGCATAAATGCTTCCAATTATATGCATCTGAAATATTCCCAACGATGCCTAAGATTTACTATTTGTAAAAAAAATGGCCTATAACTCAGCTTCCTGTACTTTAGAGAATAACTCTAAGCCAGAATTATTTATTTATTTATTGAAATGTTTCACCAGAAAGGCACATTGAGCGACCAATCGCTCATCTTTCAGTGCGACCTGGGGGGAAGGGGTACAATAGGACTGAAACAATAAACATTCAAGTTACAAGATCAACATTAACATACAGTTCTAATGCAGGTGTTACAAGCAGTGGTACAACAATGTTGTGCATAATAGGTAGAAAGAGTGGACAATAATAAGTGCCGGGTTAATAAATAAATAAGTGCTTACTTAAAAGTAAAGAAAAGTGGGGACAGTAAGAGAGAGAAAGGAGAGGGAGGGAGGGATAAGGTGGGGGGAAGGGGAAGAGTCATGTTCAAGTTACATAAGTTACAAGACCAACATTAACATACAGTAGCAAGGCAGGTGTTACAAACAGTGTTAAAACAGAGTTGTGCATAGAATGTAGAAAAAGTGAATCAATTGAAAAGGCTTTGCCTGGAGTTCAGTGGTCAAGCAGCCAGCCACTTCTACTTCCTGAGCTATACAAGCAGTTCCTTTCAGCCTCTTTGTGAAGCATATTTTCTTTGCAGCTGGAGGCTATGTTGGTTTGTCCTCTGAGCTGGCTGGGGCCTACTCCCCCCCCCCCGCCTGCTGTTTCTGTGTGACTGCTTGACTTCAGTGTTTGTTTTCCTGCTTCTGGTTTGTATCTTTCCTACGGGTATGTGCTTACCTGTGTTTTATGTTTCTTGCTTTTGGGCCTTTGCCTGTTTTCTGTTTTGCTGTGTTTTGATTTTGTCTTTTTTGGGGGCTTTGTTTCTAAGCTCCTAGCACACTGCTACTCAGAGCTCATGCTACTGCTTTCAGTTACCTACAACTGCAGCCGCTGCTGCTGTTTACTTTAATTACTAGTGTACCCAGTGCTTGTGTTTTTACACTGTGCTCTCCACGCTCAAAGTACTGCAATCATTATCTCTGTGTTTCAGCTCAACCATAGCTGCTCCATGTTGCATACTCAATTCTTTTCATCTGACACAGTTTATTCTTACCCTAGCTGTGCTGCTCATTCCTGATCTCATTCTACTTGCAGCTTCATTGTACTGCCTGGCTACACCTGCTTTCAAAGTATTTGTCTCCATTTTTTATTGCAGTTACAACTCAGGTCTGCCAACTAAGCTCCTGCTGAGGCTGTTAATATAGCTTTGTTATTAAATCTTGCCTCGCCGCCAAACAATCCTAGGAGTATTTATCATCTTGATTTGGCTATTCAAGTCTGACTGGCTTGCCCCCAATTCAGTGCTGTTTAATTGCTATACAGTATGTTATGCAGGTACACCTATCACTACTACTGCTTACTGACCTACATGCAGGTCCTCACTTGCTTACGCAACCGTTGCTCCTTGCTTACGCAAACCATTGCTTCTTGCCTACTGCCATCCCCTTGGCTTCAGGTTCTGGGATTCTGCTGCACTCAATCTGCATTCAACCTTGCAAGGTCTCAGCACTCAATGCTCATTACGATCTCAGCATGCCATGCTCATTCAGCTAACCATCTTTTCAGCTCTCAACCAATTTCTGGGGCATGTCAGCCATTCTATTCTGGCACAGGGTTCCTGCAGCCAGTGGTCTAGCTCTGCATTTAGTCTGCACCTTGAGCGTGTCCAACATAGGGTGGGGTCCTTCTCACCTGGCCCATAGCTGGGAATGTCCTCACCCCGGGCTTGGCTTTAGCTGCCTGCTATGCGACAGCAGCTCCTGGTGTAAAATTTAAGACTAGCAGTGAAGGGTGGTTATGATGATCTCCTTTAGCTCTAGTGTTCCACTATAACAGTTAGCCATTGACTTTAGTTGTTTCCCTAGCAAGGCACCTTAACTGCATTCTCCCTATGACTGCCTCTGGTTCACCTGGTTTGATTTAGGGTGGGAAGGCCAGGTGAGTGACTCAGCAGTTGTTGCTCTCCTTCTGCACCTTGGATGCACATATTGTTGCAGAGTTTTCTCACAACTTTCCATGACATTCCTGCTAGAGGGTTTGAGTGATAGTTCTCCTCCAAATTGGAATGTTTTCCACCTCCCTTTAATTGGGTTTTCCAAATTGCAGCTGCAGAGCCATCACTAAATAAACTATCCCAAGCCTGGAGGGAAGGCAACCTAGGCCTTGGATCCCCAGCGATTTCCTCCTCATTGGGTTTTTTTCTCTCCTCCATTGCCTCAGGTCATAACACTTAGTTAACATAGTTGTTTACCCTAGTCAGTGGCTCAGTAGGTAGTACACTCACCTCTGAGGCTGGGAGATTAGAGGGCTGTGGGTTCAGTTCCCACATCTGGCACTTGGATTAATATCCCAGTACTGACACAGTAGTGCAGCATGAGAGGGGTGCTGCACTTCTGAGGTGCCGTCTTTCAGATGAGACGTTAAACTGAGGTCCCATCTGCCTGGATTGGTGGTAGTTCAGGTGGATCTTAAATATCCCATGGTACTTATCGAAAAGAGTAAAGGAAATTTTTTCTAATAAACAAAAACAGAATACAACAAGATATTACAATACAGCTCAAAATCAAATGTTACAACAGAATCAAAAAAGGAAACAAAGTATTAGCAACAAAAAAAACTTGTAACAAAAGAGAATCAAACTATCCCACCCATCCAACATTATGCCATAATCAATTACAAACAATAAGACCCAAAGTCCAAGATTCATATGCATAAATCCTATCCAGGTCAGTTTGTATTTGGAAAAATAGATCCTGCATATGAAGCACTTTATTTTGCAGGATTCTCTGACATCTTACTTGCCAGATTGACCACTTAATACAGGCTAAAACAACAAAAATTGTACTCCTCCACCATTTATGCCATTCCCTAGGTATCTGACCCAAGACTAAGAGATCATATGTCATATTGCAAAATAGACATTCATTCCACCAATTCACCAGGGATCACCAAAAATCTTTCACATGAACACAATCCAAAAAAAGGTGTTGAATGGTTTCTAAGAGGCCTTGAAAAGTTTGTTCCAGACAACTCCTCTCAGACAGTTGTTTATGTTTTTGGTCATTCTTAACATTTAACTTTTGATGACCACAAAGCCAATTCATATCCTGCATTTTTCATGGTATCTTGGGTTCTACTATACTGGCTAATAATAAATCAGCATTAATATGGTAAAAAATCTGAAACAAAGGTTCTTCAATATAACAAGCATCCACAATAAATTTATAAAAGGATTTTTTGTTATGAGAAATAAACCAGCTAAGTTCAATTTTCCACAGTCTAATATATTTAAGATATCCCAGACATAAGAGGGGAGCAGTTTTTCAGAAGCAAGCCACTTACCCCTATCCCAAGCAGTCAAAAATGGAACACCACAACTGCATACAAAAATTACCCTTCTCTATAGTATCTAATAACATAGGTCTTATTGAACTATACAAATAATTCCCAAAGAGATACACTAGTGGCTGTATCATATTAAGTCCTCCCGATTTCCATGATCTATAAGTATGTGCTCTTTTAACGGGATTCAATCGACTACCCCAGAGCAATTGAAAAAAAAAAGACTCATCTTCTTAGCATGCATACTAAAAGGCAGTGAGAACACATGGGAAACGTATAAAAAAACAGGTGCAATATAAGCCTGGAGAAGAAAACCCCTTTTCTTTCTCATCATTTTCCAAGATTACCATCTAAGCACTTTCTGAGATGCCACATCATAGACTGTATCCCAATTGTATTGCATAGCATCCTGTTTACCAAAATAAAGACCTAATAATTTCACATTTTCACTAGTAACTGGAACATCAACGTCAGTTTTAGGCTCAGCTCCTCCCAATACTATTATCTTACTTGTAATATGATTAACTTTTGTACCAGTGATTGGCTGGAGACTTTCAACAATCCGTAACACCCTTCTACTGGAATTCAAATCTGCTACTGAAAATACTCAGGGGGCATCCTTGTCATACACCAAGTTGCAAAGAGGCAGGCAGTCCCAAATAACATTTCCTAAAGGAGTAACCATTGCATCAGAATACAATGTTTTCAACAAATCAAGCAGTAGAGGCGGTATACCAAAATGATGCAAAACAGCTCATGTGTGCGCTTGCCGGATCACATCAAATGCTGTGTCCTGATCTAAAGATAACAGATAACCTGTCAAATTCCATTGCAATCCCTGGTCAACAAGTTCTCGGAGGTAGACTAGATTACTTATAATATTTCTATCAGGGACAGCACAAGTCTGAGAGGGAATTAACAACTTCTGGGCAACTTTAGATAATAAAACCAACAAAATATTAGCCAAAACTTTGTAATCTGACGTTAACAAACTTAGAGGTCTCAAATTTTTCAAAATATTAGGATCTTATTTTTTATAAAGGAAAATCATGATCCCATTTGTCATAGCACATCCAAGTCAGTGCTCAGTCCAAATAGCTTCATAATGAAGTTCTAACCAGGGAAGCAATAAATCAATATAAAGCTTGTAAAATTCATTAGGTATCCCATTAATACCAGGTGAAGTTCGAACCAATAACTTATTAACTGCCTCCTTTATCTCAGTAACAGTAAATGTAGTCTCTAATCCCTCTGTGTCTTCTGGCAATAAGGGAGGAATATCAAGATGTCAAAAAAACAAATCTGCAGACCCAGAATCAATATCCTTAAATGTGTTTTGTACATACTGTACATCTGAACTATTTGGCGTATATTCCTAACATCTGTCACAACAGTACCTGTATCATCCGATAAAGCTGACCTAACAAACCGTTTAGAATCTCGAGAGGGTAAATCATAACGGTTCACTTGTGAACGGGTACCCTTAAGCAGATATTTTTGCTGAAAAGAATTTCTAACTTCCTGTAGTTTAAGGAAATCAAACATTTTACCTTTAAGGTCCAAAAGCCTCTGTTGTATTGTACCATCTGAAGGTGTTACCTGGGTTAGTAACTTTAAGTACTGAGTCCTGTAACTGAGGTAGGATAAATATTGATCTGTAGCTTTTGTTTTAGATAACTGAATAAAAAACTGTTTCAAATCCTGTTTAGTATCTTCCCACCATTCAATAGGGTTATCGTACAAGAAACAAAGATCAGAGCGAAGTTCAAGGAACAATCGTACTTGTGCCCTCATGAATTCTTCTTGTAAAAAAGTTATATTCAATTTCCAGTAAGCATGGCCCATCAGAATCTTTTGGTGATGCTCAATTAACACTTTAACCACCACATGGTCAGAAGTCTCCAGAGGTAAAACAGAGACTCCTGATATTGTAATTTGATCAGACAAAAACCAAAAATCTATTCGGGAAGATAAAGTACTCTTAAAGAATGTGTGTCTAGGAGAGTTGTGTAAGATATCATAGACATCCCGAAAATTATTCTGTTTTACTAACTGAAGTAACATAATAGTATCACAAAAAAGGTTTTGCGACTTTCACCCCAATCTCGAGGAGCTAAGCCACAGTTAAAGTCACCTTCCCACAGCACTAATTTTGAAGTATACAAATAAGGAATAATGTGTTCAAAAAGCAAAGATCTATCCACTTTTTTTTTGAGGGGCATAGATGTTAATTACATGATAAACACAGCCATTAATAACTACGTCAAGAAGCATAGCTCTACCCGGTGAAATATCTAGAACACGTAAAATTGTAACAGCAACATCAGAAAATAAGAAACCTAAGCCAGTACACTGATAATCTCCTGAGGACCATAGGGAGACACCCCATCTCTAATCTTTTTCAGCTGCTTTTAGGTCTAATAAGGAATGCAACCTCATATCTTGCAACAAAATTACATTCCCACGACCGTCCCGCAAACTAGCAAAGGTAACCCTCCTCTTTAATTGTGACTTAATACTATTAACGTTAATAGTAAAAAAAGTAATATTGTCAACCATGAAAGCGTACAAGAGAGGGAATCACTACAGAGACAAGCAGACCACCATTTAAGAAAAAGATGAAACAAAAAAACTTCATTTCCTTTTTTTCCCATTTTTTTTTGGCTTCAGTTTATCACCGACACCTGCATCTGGTACAGTTTCTGCATGTGAGGAGGCCACTGAGGAAATATCAGAATCTATGCCATCCTCTTCCCCATCCTGGTCAAATAACATGGCATAAGAATTGTGAATAGGAACTGAGGAAGGGTCTACAGAAGCCTGTTTCACTTCCAACACAGCTTTAGCTGATTTAGATCGAGTCACCCTTTGAAAAGGAGTATCCTGTAGCAGAACCAGAGGAGGCATGTTAACCTGATCAGCCTCAGTTCCAGGAGGTTGGTCAGAATCCACCACCAAGTCAACTAGATCAGCATCTCCAGGTGGAGGCAGTGTAGTGAGGGGATCCTGATGAGGAGGGGTGGCACAGGAAGTTGCCTCCACTACAACCTCCTCTGAGTCTATGGCTTCCAACTGTGAAAGTTCCATATCTGAATGTGTACTATCAGCAATATCCACAGGCTCCTCAGACTGTGGCTTATCCACTGTCTGAGAACTTGGAGTGGATGGATGCGATTGGTGAAGCAGATCATGCATCCTCTGCTTTTCTTTTTGTGCATTTATTTTATTTATTTACTTATTTAAGTTTCCACATCAGTGTGTGCAACAGTCATCATTTTTAGTTACAAACATATAGTCATTGACTTACAGACATGTAATAACCAGTACAAAGACTTGAGCTATGAGCAAGACAAGGGAAGGAGGGGTGGGTGGGGGGAGTTAGGGTAGGAGATTGAGGGGAGGAGGTGCAGGGTAAGGGAGAGTATGGGAGGTGATTGGGACAGGGGCAGGAGTGGAGATATGGGGGGAGTGCTGGAGACAGTACAGCCAGGGGGCCTTGTTGAGGGAATATGACAGGTAAGCTGCTAGGGGTGCAAAGACTGATTGTAAGTTCTGGGTGCTGGGGCATGTGCAGCTGGAACGGTGGAAATGTTAAGATGGGCAATCACAGGATACAAGCAGTGAGAGGCACAGCTTGGACTTGAAGAGGCTGAGTGTTGGAGCGGTGGCTATGTCGCTGCCAAGAGAGTTGAGCCAGTTGGATGCCCGATAGCCAAATGATCTTTGTGCTTGGGTCATGCGACATCGTGGGATATGTAGTAGATGGGAATTGGATCTCCTCATAGTGACATTCCTATGTCTAGGTTTAAGGAGGGCACAGACACCAGTTGGGGCAAGCCCCATTATAATTTTCTTGGCCATGATGCAGTTTTGGTATTTTATGCGTTTGTCCAGTTGAAACCATCCAGATTGGGAATGAAGGTCACATGTGTGGGTATGGTGATGTGAGCCAGTGATGAGACGACAGGCCTTATTCAGGGAGGTTGTGATACATTTGAGAGCAGTGGTAGTTGCATACCCATATATGATAAGACCATAGTCTATGATGCTGACGATGGAGATTTGGATGGCCACTGACAGTGCTTCTGGGGTTAGGTGTTTCCTGTGCTGGAATAATACACCTAACCTTGCATTGGCAGACTTTGCAACATTGCTGATATAGACAGCGTATGAGAGGTGGGGATCAAGGGTGATGCCGAGCTACTTGAATGATTGTATTTGCTCTGGGATGGCTCCTTGTTCGGTTTCAATGGAGAGGTGGAGTTGTTAGTTTTTGTTGTGGGGGCTGCAGAAGACCACAGACTTGTTTTTTTTTCTGATTGAGAAGCAGTTTATGATTTAGAAACCAGTACTCGATGGAGGAGAAGGCTCCACTGAAGTTTATTCTGTAATTGGATTGGATCAGGGTCTGAGGTGAGGATCACAGCATCGTCGCGAGGTGAGGATCACAGCATCATTGGTGTAGAGAATTATTTGTCCTGGGCAGCTGTCCAGTAGTGAGTTTAAGATTAGGCTGAAGAGGAGGGGTCCCAGAATGGAGCCCTGGGGGACTCCTGAGTAAGCCGGTCTAGGGTCCGAGAGTGTATCAGTGATTCTTACTGTTTGGGACCATTCTTCAAGGTAGCTCTTAAACCAGTCAACAGAGTCAGTTGACAGCCCAGTGTTCTGAAGCTGGGCAAGCAGGAGGCGGTGATTGACGGTGTCGAAGACTTTAGTTAAGTCAATGTAGATTGAGCCTAGTAGTTCACTGGAGTCAAGTGCATTGTGGATTGTGCCAGTGAATTCAAGTAGGGCTGTGGAGGTGCTGTGACCTTTGCGGAACCCGTGTTATTGCTTGCACAGGATGTTGTACATATCCAGGTATTCTGTGAGCTGGTCTGAGACGATGTATTCTAGTGCCTTGGGGAGTGGGGGTAGTAGGGAGATAGGTCTGTAGTTATTGTGGGCAGTTTTGTCACCACTTTTATGGATGGCATGCATTAGCAACAAAGGCATCCTGCTCTGCATGAATAGTGGGATCAGCATTATTATGGGAAGCCCATGAACAATTGTGAAAGGTATTGCCTTGTTCATCACATAGGTTACATTTCAGAGGTCTTCTGCAGTGTGCACCAATGTGTCCCAAGTTCCCACAAAGGCCTCATTTCTGTTGGTCACAAACATTACTGAGATGACCTACATTACCAACCTTATAACAAGCTCTGGGGCTGACCTGGGTAAAAAAATCACTCTCTATCCTTTCCTAAAAAGAAACAATTGGGGAGATGCTTCATCAGATCTTGTTCTAAATGCAGATCTACCAGATAATGCCAACCCCCAGTCCAAAGGTGTCCTTCATCCAATATAGGCTCAAGTTGACCTTTCACCATACAATGCTGTTGTAATCAGTAAGTTATATCTGCAACATTTACCCCCCATTTTGGAACAACACAGTTATCTTCTTTGTCACAGGTTTAGTTAAAGGAATAGCCATAAAAGATGTCCACAAAGGCATGTGTTTAACGGCTTGAAACTGTTTCCAAAACCTTTCCAGACCTACAGAATGTTTGAAACTAACATCAAATACTGAGTCACCAGGCATGTGAATTAATGTACTGTATATATTTCATAAGCATAGAACTTCATGCTGCCTTTAAGGAGTTCACTTCCAACAAAATGCATATTGGGAACTCAGACAAAGGCCCTCTAAATTTTAGACGCACTGCATTGCATCTCATTGCAGGTTCTGAAAGTAATCCAAAAGTAGCAGGCAACAGCCGTTCAGATACCCCATCATGCCAGACAGTAGTGGGGGATTGTTGCATAGGAGTAAGCCTTATGGGAGCTTGGACAGAGGGGGAAGCCATCTGTGGTGCATCAACAGCTAGATTGCCACCAGCAAGGGGAGAAGGGGGTATTCAGTGATTACAGGAAGATCTCCTTCCAAATGCTTAATATTGTTCAGGATGGAATTCTGAGACAGTTCTAGGGCTAGTGGGGCCCCTATTAAAGGGGTAGTCTGCCAGGAGGGAGCAGATAATCAGAAACAGCCACAGAAGCAGAGGCATGCTGTTCTGAGTCAGAAGCAGGGCCTACATCAACCCCAGAACATTCCATAAACAAGGAGTGCCAGAAAAGTTGGCATCCCATCCTGTACCATCTGGACTTTTAACCCAGCCTGCAGCTTCTAAAGCCATTGTAACCCATGCAGCAGGAGCCTGAACAATGCTATCTGAGAGCTCCACGTTCTTGGGGACAGCAGAAATTGAAGGGGAACATGCTGCAACATATGGTCGTGTCATAGTATTATTATCATGACCAACAACACCCTCACTTTTTAGTCCAACCTTATTAGGAGACAGTCCGAGTTGAAAGCACTCAGCCCCAGAAGGGTTATCACCCAAGGCCCTTGGTGCAGCAATGCTTTCCCCAATAACAACAGTTGGGGCAGTTCCATGAACATAATTAGGTGCCCGAAAACAATTTGATCCCGTAGTAGTCCCAGTACCTGTACCCACAGTACTTACGGTCTCAGGCAGTGTCGCCGTACATAGCGGAGAATCCATCCGAAAGAGGGGAATAGTCTCCTGCACAGTGTGAGTTGCAAACGATACTACAGCTGCATCATTCAATACAGCAGGAGTACAGGCAACATCCAGTTCCTGCACAGCTGTAGAGACAGTTGACGTTAGCTCTAGGTCTAGCAATAAACAGTTCCTGGTAAGCAGGAATTGCCACTCTTCCTCCACAAGTTGTTGATGAATATGCTGAGCAGCTCAGGCTCCAGGCAAGGAAATTGCCATTGCAGGTACAGTCGGTAATTCTACTGGAACACTTATAGGACATTCAGAAACTCATTCAGTAGCCAAAGCAGCTCCCTCAATACTGTCGTCAGCCATGATGATCACTAAGAAGAAGGGGGGCCAAGGCGGTAATCAGCACCTCAGCTACCCACATGTCTATCCTCTTCACCAGCAGCAAGCAGACTGCAGGATTCAAGGCACACACAGTGCTCGCTGACAAAGAGTAGGGGAATGTCCCCAGTGTCCTAGCCAAATTTCCCTCATTCACTAAAAATACTATCAACAGTTTCATCTGGTTCAAGGTCAGTTGGCATTCATCTGTATCCCCTTCTCCCAGGTCATGCCTGAAAATAGGTAGGGTTTGTCTAGTGCACTTACCCAGTCAACAAAAATTAAATAAATAAATTGTTTCTTTAGGTAGGTTCTGCTGTTGGATGGAGGAGGAGGATGTCCTGCCATTCCGTCTCTCCTTAGGGGATCCCCTAATCTCAAAGCAAAACATCAGTATCATGTTACACAGACCTGGGTAGTCATTACGTTATCCAACTGAACATCTCATTGCATTATCAAACTGCCTATGCTTCTTTACTACTACTACTACATTACAGTTACTGCTCCTATGTCACAGTTACTGCTTGCTCACATGCTTGTGTTGCCTCCTTCTTTGGGGATGATTATACATTTCTTTTGGGCATTCCTAAGGTACCTTTAGACACTGGAATTGTCCCATGGCATATCTAGGGGTGGAACCCTCTCTGAGGGTTCCTTACCTTTTGTAAACCTACAGGGTGGTAATTCCTCTGGAATAGAGAGTGCAAACAGCCAAAACCAAACTAACACAGTTGCACAAGCATGACACTATACTGGCTGCATAGGTCAGTGAATTGAAAAGGCTTTGCCTGGAGTTCAGTGGCCAAGCAGCCAGCTACTCCCACTTCCTGAGCTATATAAGCAGTTCCTCTCAACCTCTTTATGAAGCATATTTTCTTTGCCCCACCATCCTCCCCTCCTCCTCCAGTGGCAGCACTCTCTCCTTAGGGGATTCCTAAGGTACCTTTCATCATGGAAATCGTCCCGTGGCACCTCTAGGGGTGGAACCCTCTCCAAGGGTTCCTTGCCTTTGTAATCATACAGGGTGCTAATTCCTCTGGAATAGAGAGTGCGAACAGCCAAAACCAAAATAACACAGCTGCACAAGCATAACACTATACTGGCTGTGTAGGTCAGTGAATAATAAGTGCTGGGTTAATAAGTAAACAAGTGCTTAGATGAAAAAATGGTTAAAGGAGAGGGAAGAGTGAGGAGAAGGGATGTAGGTGGAGGGGGGTAGATGAGGGATACATGCTCCTGCAGGGGTAGGAGAGGGACCCATAGAGAACATTTGGCTTCCCTTACATTCTGTGAGAGATCAAGGGAGGCCAGTAAGGGGGAGCAATTTGGAGGAAGGGGAGGAGAGCTAGAAATGTGGGGGGTGAAGGTGCATAGAGTAAACTGAAGGTGATGGTAGAGGGGTAGGGTTTATCCAGGGCTCAATAGGAGGGAATTAGGGAGGGACATGGCAGGAACAGCAAGGCACAAGGTAATTTATGAGGCAGAGCTGATGGAGTAGGCAGAGGATGAGTGCCAGATTTGAGGGGGTAGTGAATTCCAAATTTTTGGGAGGTGGTGAGAGTAAGCAGATTGTCCTATTAGGGTGGATCTGCAGGGGACTATCAGGGTTCGGGAGTTAGTTGATCTAAGGGAATGGGAGGATGGGTGGATTGTTATAAAGGAAGAGGTTAGGTAGGAAGGGAGCTCACCTAACCAGTGCTTGGAGTTGAATTTAGCACAGTGGGAGAGTTACCTATTTTTAACAGAGGGGAAGGATAGGGCATGATAAAGATCACAGTGGTGGGTGCAAGGGAGGGCATCCAGGGCAAAGAGGCAGAAGGAATCAAAAGGGTGTCCAGACTAGCCAGGAAAGACTTGGGGTAGCACCATAGACTATGTCACAATAGTCAAAAATTGGCAGTATCATCTTCTGAACAAGTTCACACCTAGCCATAGGAGGGATGCAACTACGGTTCCTGAACAGGGCACCAAGCTTGGGGTGAAGTTTTTTCTGCATGGCATTAATATGTCCAGAGAAGTTTAGGTGTTGGTCCAACTAAACACCTAGGTACCTGAAGGAGGATGTGTCCTCGAGTAAAACCCCATCAAGGGTGTGGAAGTTGGTAGGGAGGGAAACCTAGAGAGTCTCTGCCTTGTGCCAAAGGTCATGGAGACAGTCTTCTTGGCATTGAGGAAAAGTTGATGGTTAGCAAACCAGAGCTGAACTTTGTCAAAGTCTCACTGTAAGCTGGTTGTAACCTCAGCAGGACAGGAGCCAGATGCATACAAGACTGTATCATCGGCATATATGCATATAGTGATGGAAGTGGAGCAAACAGAGGGAAGGTAGTTAAAGAAGATGGAGAATAGGAGGGGCCCTAATACGGAGCCCTGGGGGACACCAATGCTAATTGGGAGGGGAGGTGAGGTGGCATCCAAGATCTTAACTGATTGGGTTCTGCCAATAAGGTAGGCTTTGAACCAATTTGTGGCAGAGGGAGATAGGCCTGCTGCTGGGAGTAAGTCAAGGAGAAGGGAGTGAGAGATGGTGTTGAAGGCCTTGGCAAGGTCGACAAAAATGGCAGAGGTAATATGGCCACTGTCCAATTCAGTTAGGATGGAGTCTGTGAGCCGTAGAAGAGAGGTGGTGGTTGAGTGGTTTTTCCTGAAACTAGATTTAGAAAGGGGTGAAAAAGGAGGAGTTAGATTGAAAAGAGGTGAGTTGGGAGAGGACAATGTGTTGTTGAAGCTTGGCAAGGGGAGGGAGGAGAGAAATGGGGTGACAGTTGCCAGGGGATGAGGGGTCACCTTCTCTGGGTAGAGGGAGGACCACTGAATGTTTCCATGAAGAGGGGACTGAGGCAGTAGAGAATGAGAGATTTATGATTAATGAGAGGGGTAGGCAATGGCCAGAGCAGAGAGGGAGAGGAGTTTTGGGTCAAGGCCATCAGTGGAGGCACCTTTAGAGGGGTTGATGGTGAGTAGGGCACTTAGGGCATTGTTTGGGGTTACAGAAGTGAAAGAGAAGGGGAGATGGGAGAGTGGTGGAGGGGGCACACCAGTAGAGGGTAGGAGGTGTGATGGGTAGAAAGAGAAGGATTTCAGTAGCTCAGTGGCACAGGAGGTATAGTAGAAGTTAAATACCGCTACTACGGCTGGTGGGTTAGACACTAGTGAGTTATTTACTTTAAGTACCGGGGGGTGGGCAGGATGGCAGGGTAAATAGGGTGTTGACCACCTTCCAGAACTTAGAAGGGGAATTTATGTTGGTGATGAAGGCAGATTTGAAATATTCAGACTTGGCTAACCTTGTAGCCCTGGTACAAGTGTTTTGGAGCATGCGGTAGTTCGCGAGGTCACTAGGATGTTGGGTGGCTTTATGTTTCCAGGCCTGATTTTTAGCCCTGAGACAGGCCAGAAGTTCAGGCGTTATCCAAGGTAAGTGGTTACCTCTGACTCTGGTTTGTTTTAGTGGGGCAAAGGTGTTCTAGTTTACAAGAAAGATTTCTTTGAAGTAGGCAAGGGCCTTATCAACCATGGGGAAGGAGGTTAGTGGGGACCAGTCAGAACTGGCAGGGTTACTCAGGAGAGGTTCAAGGTCAAGAGATTTGAAAGAGCATAGTAGTATGGTTTTGTGTGGTGATTTAGTTCTGTGGACTTTCCTAACTATGTATATTGGGTTATGGTCACTGAGAGCATCAGGGAGGACACCAGAGGTGATAACAGGGTGGGGGTGGGAGGAAAGGGCCCAGTTGAGTAGGGAGTGTTGTGTCTTGTGGTTTGGGCAGGTGGGTTCAGAGATCAGTTGGGAAAGGTTTAGGGCTCCAATTTCATTTTTAATTTTTGTAGTTTTAGGTGACAACCAATTTATATTGAAGTTGACTAGGATGAATAATTCCCCAGCATGAGAAAGGAAAGTGATGGGGGTTAGGCGGTGTAGCGCGACTGAAGGATGGACATTTGGGTGGCAGTCAATGCCAGCTATGAAGATTGGAAGAGTGAAGGGGATGGTCACATGATAGCTAGGGCATCATGGGTCTCAGGATTGGAGGATGAGTAGATGATAGAATATTGGACGGAGGCTAGGACATAAATGGCCACACCACCACCCCTGCCAGGATAGCCTTGCCTTAGCAGTGAGTAGCCAGGAATAGAGACAGAGTGGTCAGGGATAGTGCTCTTTAGCCAAGTTTCTGAGATGATTAGAATGTCTGATTTTAGAGTGCACACCGTAGTGTGACTCTGGTCTATTATTTGCTAAAAACTGCGGTTGTTTAGATGTAGAATCTTTAAGCCCTTTGGAAGGGCTGAGAGAAGAGAGTGGGGGGGAGGTAGTAGAGGAAGCACCAGAGGAGCAAGGGGCAATAGGGCCTGGGTTGGGGTGGATATCCCCAACAGAGAGTAAGAGGAAGGCGAGTATGAGAAAGTGAATCTTAGGGGATTTTGAAGGGGCTGGCGAGGAGGTTGGTAGATTTGAGGAGAAGGGAGTGGATAAGTGAGGAAAAAGAAGGTGGAGAACCGCAGTAAAAATGGACACCATTATCAAAGCTGCATGAGGAATAGTGGCAGAGTGAGACTATATTTCAAAGGGGGGAGGGAGTGATTGGAGATAGTAGCTGGTGGGGTTGGGATAGCTATTAGGAATAGATGAGTAGTGAGCAAGTGGTGGTGGTAAGGAGAGGTATATGAGCAGAATAAGGTGAGAGAGAGGAGAGTAGGCAATGCATTGCTCATAAAGGCAGTGAAAATTGGTGGACAATTGATTTGTGAACAGAAGGAATATGTAAGCAGGGAGCATGGATGGAGCTGATCAGATGGAGGGGATAATTGTAGTTTAGAAAGGTATCTATAAGAACAGGCAGAGATCCCTTTAGATAAAGATCGCATCCCTCTAGTGGCAGTACAATATAACTTTTGTAATGGGAAAATGGACACAAAAAAAAAAGTCCAGAAAAGCACGCTCATAGAAACTAGCCCTAACAGAAGCTTAGTGCAGGAAGAATGTAGTCTGGCAGGAGTGTCAGGAGCCTATCAGGGATAAAACATAGACAGAGAACAGCCAGGCCTGGAGAAATCTTGCAAGTGCCCAATTCAAATCTCAAAGGCTTGTAGGAAGACCATGCCTTGCTATGCTGGCAGTGGTGATAGTTGGACAGGGTAAGGCTGGCAGCAGTAAACTGGTGAAATTGCTGCACACTGGAAGAACAGCACCTGTGTCAGGGGGTCTCTGAACTGTAGGGGAAAAGAGAGGTTTAGCAATAGATATATCAAAGTTGGGGGGGCAGCTATTAGACCGTTAGGACAAGAGGCTCAGCAGGGTAAAGGAGGCAGTAAAACAACTGTTTGGTCAGAGGGCAGGAATTAACACCAAAGGAAGTGTAGAATCATAAGAAGACAGGGGGTTGGGTGTGGGTAAGGCAATGCCAGGTTTGAAGGGGAGTTTAGAGAGAGTGAGGGAACAGAGAAGAGCTAAATTAAAAAGGTAAATGATTAATTTCTGAGAATTAACAAAAAATGGCAATGCACAGACAAGCAGGGTATATTGCTGGACAGTGTTAGGTTCGGGGGGTTATTAGAGAAAGTGAAAGAATGAAAAGAGAAGGATTTAAATTGTAAAATCTAGCTACACTCGCAAGTGAAAAATATGAAAAGCAGCCTAGTCAAGCCCTACTGAGCTGGCCATTTGGAGTAGTGTCTAAAGGCACTGCCAATGTAGCCGAAGGACTTGGGTTCAGGTCCTGGGGTGGGATACAATTTTTGTTCATCCTGGAGTATTTTTATTTCTAAGTCCACCCCCCTCCAGAGTTGAAAATATTTAAGTTGGGGGGTGCGGGGTTCTTGCAATAGAAATGAGTTTAAATCTGCTGTTCTCCTGTTGAATTACTGTTAACTAAAATGGCAACTGCAGCCAAACTGTTATAATCTTGGGGGTGATTTCTGATTTAGAGCCCTAAAGTAGTGGGAAAGTGCATCAATTTGTAAAAGTTTTCCCTGCACTTACCAGTAGGACATTGCAGCTGTCTTTAAATTGCAAAGTAGCACGATCAGAAAGCCAAAGTAATATTTGTAAAAATTAGTGAGTTTAAATCGGCTGCTCTCTGGTTGCCTATCTGTTAACATACTGTATATGTCAATTGCAGCCAAACTGTTACAACTTTGGGAGCGATTCTCAGCTTTAGAGACCTATAGGACTGGGAAAGAGTAGCATTGTAAAAGTTTCTCCCTGCATGTATGAGTGGGACACTGCAGCAGTTACATTAACTTTAAGAACTTACACAGCTCCAGCACTGCTGAAACGACCAGGAGAACTGCCCAAACACTCAATCCTGGCCATTAAAGCAGCACTCACTCCCTGGCAGGCCGCGTTTTGGTGCTCCCATATTCCCCTCGATATTTCTAAACTACAAAACTTCACCTTGCACAGACGCCAAAGCTTTCTCCCGAATTTAGGCCCGCTACAGGGATTGAATTCTATCTGCTGTGTGCTGAAAGGCTCACAAAAGGGACTGAATCCAACCGCCTCTGGCTGTAAATGCAAACGCCACAAGGCCATTGTTTAGGGTCTCTCCCACGCGGTTTTCCTGGGCCCCCAACTCCCCAGTCATTTTGCCCAACAGATTAATAAGAGATCCAAGAAACTAAACTCAAAAACCATTTAGCTCTAGAATTTCCTGCACCAATAACAGGGTTTACTTTTCTCACAGGTCCTCCTACTGTTCTGCCTATAAATACCCTCTTTCTCTCCTCAGACATCGGGATTAAAGGGTCACGAGGGCCCCTGGAATGAAGACAGCCCTCCCCTCCAGCTGCAAGAAAGGACCCCCCCCCGAAGCACACAGGTACGCAGTCAAATTTTGGAAGCACATCGGAAGCTACTGGCACCATTTTTTGAATCTGGCTGCTGCCTCACAAGCAAGCACAGTGCTTTCCAGTGGCTGTGTGCTTCTGCCAGCGCTTGTGCTGGCTCCCCACCACCCCCACCACCCCCTTTGGTGAGCTCCTCCTTTTATAGGCTGTGTCACATCACTCCCCAAAACCTATCAGCCTATTTCTCCATTTGCAGCTTATCAGCTGCTACCACCAGAGGGCACCAAACCAAAATCTTCATCCACCTATTTAAAATTCAGGCCAGGATGCTGCTGCCTACATCTTTTATTCTCCTCCAACTGGAAAGTCTATCCTCCCTGCCCACAGCTGTCCTCCCAAACAGAGAAACCCCACTGTTTTTGCCCCCAAGACTAACCCCACAGCCTTGCTACGTTGCCCATTCATACACACCTGCACAAGATATGACCCATGACCATTATGGTCACATTAGTGCCACTATCCTACCACCTTCCTTTCACATGGGGCTCTCGGTTTTACACACCCCAGCCCGCCGCTAACCCCCAGTTCCCACTACCTCTCATACCACCACATCTTGCCCTAAACCTCCTTGGGTAAAATTTAAGCATCTCATCACATTTCTCCTGCTCCTGTCCGGGGACATAGAGGCAAACTCCGGTCCCAACACCACAAATTCAAACACCCACTCCCCCTTCTCCTTCCCCAAAGGCCTCCGTATCCTGCATCTAAACACCTGTAGCCTATTATCAAAATTCTCTCTGCTGCAGCCGATTGCCTTAACACTATGCCCTGAAATCCTAGTCATCTCCAAAACCTGGCTAAAACCTCATAATACTGATGCGGAAGTATCCTTACCAGGGTACACAATAATCAGGTGTGACCGCCCAGGAAAAAAGAGAGGCAGAGGCACAGCTATGTACATCACCAATAGTCACCAGTTCACAATAGTGGACATCCCTTTATTCCCTGGAAACATAGACTCCTTACTCATCAAACTCTCACTCCCTAGTTCCACCCCCATATATGTGGCAGGCTCATACTGCCCCCCCAGCACACCCCCGAGGACATCCTTTCCTACCTGGTCACCTTACAGTCTCTAGTGGCTGGGGGTGAACTCCACATCACTGGCTCTTTTAACATAAACTGGCTAGGACCAGAAAAAGCCCACCTGAAGACCAAAATTAAGGTCCAGAGCCTCACTCAACTCATTACTGATCCCACCAGACTAAATCACAAAACTCTAAACCACACCTTACTGGACTGAGCTCTCACCTCCCACCCCCATAGGATTCTTAGCGCAGGCCTCATACTCGATGTCATAAGTGATCATCATATGATCTTCATGATCAGGAAGGTGCACAGCCTCACTGCCCCCCCAAAGACACTGAGCACCAGGTCCTATAACTCCCTTAATTTAGCTTCCCTCCTGTCGGCTTTAGGTCGGATAAACTGGTCTTTTATCTCTGAGGCATCCTCCATTGACATAGCCTTCAAAGCTTTCAAAATCAGTTTCCTTAAAGTCTGGGACAAACATGCCCCACTATGTATGAAAAGAGTCAGAGGAGCGCATCTCCACTGGATCTTGGCAGACATAATCAGAAAATGCCACTCCAGTGACCACGCTTGGAAAGCCTACAAGAAAATGGGCACACAGGCTACCCTCACTACATATAGATCCCTTTGTAACGCATGCACAAACAGCATCCGCCAAGCAAAAAAGAGTTACTTCCTATCGGCTTTCAGCAAAAACATAAATCATCCAACTGATTTCTGGAAATCTCTCAAATTCCTGCTCTTCCCCCCACCCAACCTGCACCCCTACACTATCAGTCCAGGGCACCCTCATCTCCGACCCCATCTGTGTAGCTGAAGCTTTTAACACCCACTTCTCCAGCTGTGCAGAAAAGCTCCTGTCCTCCCTCCCGTATTCTCACCCCCCGGTTTCCCCTCACCGTACATGCCCCCCTCAAACTGCCCCCAGCTCTGCCATTCTCCATCTGCCCAGTATCCCAAGCAGAAGTCTTCCACTCCCTATGGGCTTTAAACCCAAACAAAAGTAAATGCCCAACATTCCTGGATGCTAAGATGCTTTTCCTCTCCACCCCAGCCATAGCCGCTCCTGTAGCCGACCTTTTCAATCTATCCTTCTCTTTGGGCAAGCTACCTACGGCCTGGAAGCTGGCCACCGTTATACCTCTACCAAAAGGTGGAGACCTCTCCTCTCCAGGAAATTATCAACCCTTCTCCCTAATCCCTATCCTGGCCAAATTACAGGAATGACTGGTCCTGTCCCAACTCACTCCGTACCTAGATGCCTCCTCCTTTTTCACACCTTTCCAATTGGGCTTCCGAAAATCCCACTCAACCATCACCTCCCTGCTTCATGTCACTGGTGACATTCTCATGAGCATGGACAAAGGAAATATCACCTCTGCCATCTTCATGGACCTAGCCAAGGCCTTTGATACCATTTCCCACTCCCTACTCCTCTCCAAACTCACTGACGCAGGGCTCTCTATACCGGCCACTGAATGGTTCCCTGACTACCTAGTGGGCAGGAAACAAGCAGTCAAACTAGCCTCTCACACCTCTCACCCCTTGCCAGTCTCTGCAGGAGTCCCCCAAGGTTCAGTTCTAGGTCCTCTACTTTTCTCTGTCTTTCTAAACGACCTCCCAGCAGCGTGCACCCACTCATCCATCCAGATGTATGCAGATGACACTGTCCTATATGCCTCTGGTCCCACAAAACACAGCTTAGCAACCCTCCTTCAGGAAGATTTCAATGCCATCCAGAACTGGTTTAGGTCAAACCAGTTATTTCTTAACTCTAAAAAAAACCATATCACTAACATTTGGCTCCCCACAAAGACTCTCTAGCCAAGCCTCCTGCCCCCCTTTCAAAACTTTGGACGGGACCCCCCTGGAGAATTGTACTAGCTTCAGATATCTGGGCATCTGGCTAGACCAACACCTAGATTTCACATCTCACATTAACTCTTTACACAAGAGGCTGCTCCCCAAACTTGGCACACTATACTGTAACAAAAGCTGCCTCCCCACACAGACAAGGCATGCCATTGTCCAAAAAATGATCCTTCCCATACTCGACTATGGTGATATAGTATACTCCATCACTCCCGTGTCCACCCTGGCCAGCCTAGACACCCTGTTCCACTCCTTCTGTTGTGTCATCCTCGACTGCCTGCAATCAACATACCATTGCAACCTTTACAGCTCTTTAACCCTACCGTCCCTCCATGACCACAGACAAACTAACTGTGCTAGGTTCACAGCCAAATATTGGTCCCTCTCCCTTCCCCCCTACCTGTCCTCTGCCCTCTCCCAACAACCTCCACCTGCGTACTCCCTTAGGAGTATGGACCCAAGACTACTACACGTCCCGTTTATGTGCACATCCAAAGGCCAGGCCACTTTTAACTACTGAATCCCACAGACCTGGAATGCCCTACCTGCCCCCATAAGACACACACCAAACCCCTACCTTTACAACCGATTACTCAGAGTGCACTTCTCCTCCAGCTGCTCCTGCTTCAATTAACAATTTTAATGTCATGCTGTTATCACCTAAAATGTATTGAAAAGTACTCTACCCTCCGATTCGTTACACTATATGTATTCTACCCCTGTCTGTAATTTTTCTCCCAAATTGTTAAGGTGCAAGCCTTTGTTTATCATTTTGTACTTTCTATGCATTAATTTCTAGCTATGTATTTGGGTCTCGGCCCTCAGGTCGCATCTGGAATCGAGCACGTTGCTCAGTATGCTTTCCTGGTAAAACATGTAAATAAATAAATAAATGTTTTGTACTTGGTGATTCCATTGTTAAATTCACAGACAAAATTGTATGCAACCCTGATAAGCACAACTGGGTTTGCAGTAATTTCCCAGAGGCTAAAATATCAGACACTCACAATATAGTTGCAAATATCTTGAATGACATTGCAGGGATTTATATAACTCTAAAAATTGATTAGCGTTTTGCTCATAAAAGTGCTAAATGTTTGTGAAAATGCATAGCTCTTGTCTCATTGTGTTTAATAAACACAGCACTTCTAGAAAATCTATATAAATAATTTCTGTACAGTTTGTATAGTCCCAAGAAAAGAATTGCTAATCAATTATTTAAAACCCTGCATTGGTTAAAATCCATTCGTCATTATCCATGTGGGAACTAATAATATTAATGAATCAGAAATTGAAGATATCCAGAGGGAATTTATAGATCTCAGCAAAACATTGAACGAGAAAGGTTGTGAGATTTATTTTTCTGAAATCTTATAGTCCACAGGACAAGTTTCACTAGGCAGAAGAAAGAAAGCTGATTAACAAATGGCTACATAAATGGTGCTTAAAGAATGAGTTCACCTACATAATGTATTGGGAAATATTCACAAATAATCCCAGCTATTTCAAGTGGGATGGCCTTCACTTAAGTAAGATGGGCAGTACAGTCTTAGGGGAAACAATTTTCAAATTGTATTTCAAATTTTTTAAACTGATTTGCAAGGAGGCTCAGGAAAGTGTTGTCATCTTAACAGGCCAAAAATATTTACCTTCAAGAGGGATACCTGGCTGTAAAATCTTAATAGCCAATGCAAGATGTTCAAACTTAATAAACAAATCAGAATTAGAAATTATCCTTCACAGAGATCATTTTGATATGGTGGCAATATCAAAAACATGGTGGAACTCATCATGTTGTTGGATATGTAAAATACCTGGGTTCCATCTTTATTACAAAAACGGAGATAATAAGAAAGAGGGTGGAGTTTGTTTCTATGTCAAAAATTATCTTGATTGTAAACAAATAGAAATTGTAAAGAACACCTCAGTTTCAATCAAGAGTATTTGGATACAATTACAACTCCAAAGCAAGTCAAAACTGATTACAGGGAGCTGCTATAGGCCTCCTACAAGTGATATGGAATATGATGATAATCTAATCAGAGAAATAAAAGTGATATTGCATCAAATGAGGGACTTAGTTTGAGCAACTCAATTTGAGTGAATCAAAAATAGCAACTGTAATTATAGTGGCTGAGAATAAATGGCGCAGGGGTAATATGAGTGATTGTGGAGAGTTTTGAGCAATTGTGGAGTGTGTGCAGTCCTGGAGTTAGTTATATTAATTAGAGGGGGTTTGAGGGGTATGGCCCCCCCAACGGGTGGTGCCCCTGCATTAAAATGCTTTTTGTGAAAGTACTTTAAACTTATCAGCTTTAAATGTCATACCTGAAAAGACATTGCAACCTTTATGTTTATATTGTACAGAGGTTTGAAGTATTGGTCTTTAAAATGTTTTTCTTGTGAGGAGATATGCCCTTCTTTGGTCTTGTTGCTATGGAGTAGTTTGTTGTGTGATGTGTGTTTCTGTGGAAATATGTGCTCTTTTGGTTTGGGTGCTGATCATCCTTCTGTAGTGGCGTAGTCGGTAGAGTATGGTGCTACAGTAGGTAGGTAGGTATAGTTGTCATTTCGAAGTTCTGCATTACATTGTGTTCTGGGTTCAATTCCTGGTTTATTTGTCTGTGCAGTTGGATTGTTTCTTGTGGTTGTGCTGTAGTGGTGAACTGTTGTGTAGTTTTTGTTTTGGTTTGGAGACTAATCAAGTGTTGGTCTTTTTTATAGTTCTGTTATTTTAGGTGTGGGAGGTATTAATTTGTATTTGTTTCTTCCTGATTTTGGAGCACTGAATATATGTGCTTACTGTATATTTTTGGGGGTCTGTGTAGTTGCTGTTTTGACATTCGGTGTTATGTGTATGCACTGTTTGGGGCTGCACTATTGTGTAGTCACTCAAATGGTTGATGCTGTTTTATTTTTTCCCATTATGACATGGAACCATAAAAACAGTAAATTACCTGAGTGACACAATATTGCTGGGGATTTCAATTTACCTGGGATTGATTGAAATTTTTTTAATGGTTTCTTCTACCCTTGAGAATGATTTCATCCATTTATTGTTGGAAAATGGTATGAGTCAATTAGTCAATAAACCCGCAAGAGGCACCAACATTCTGGACCTTGTTATTACTAACTTTGATTTGGATATTACAAATACATCAGTGCTGGAATCCCTTGGCAATAGCGACCATTATATAATATCAGTTGTCCTCCCGGATTGTACAATAAGATATGTAGGAAATACTACATTCAGGGATTTTTCAAAAGCCAATTTCGATGACATTTGTAACCGTCTAAATTCCTTTGACTGGGAAAATGATCTGACAGTGTTGTCTGTGGAAGATAGTTGGTTACTTTTAAGGGACAGGATCCAGGAAGTGGAAATAACATGTCCCCTTCAAGAAAATGTATAATAACAAGGGGACAATTCCAGTATGGTATACCTCTGCTATTAAGAAACAAATCATGAGGAAGAGAAAGGCATATGCATACTTTAAGAAAAACCCATCCAATATTAATAAACAAAAATACAAATATGATTAATGGGTGGTGAAGTCTATGACAAGGAGAGAAAAGAAAATGGTAGAGTTTGGGATTGTACATTCAAAAGACAATCAAAAATTATTTTATAATTACATAGACCACAATAGAAACAGCTCTAGGGTAATAAGTTCCCTGATGGAGAATGGGATTACTAAAGATGATCCTACAGAATTTGTCAACTTGTTTAATATATATTTTTGTTCAGTTTTTGGTGAAAAGGGGAAATGTGACTTGGATAATAATTGACTTTTTGGTGAAACCATGTATCATTCATTACATGAGATTGACAATGCACTCAGTTTTGTTAAAACCAATACCTCTCCCAGTCCTGATGACATCCATCCCAGACTTCTTAAGGAACTGGTGGCAGTTCTGGGTGCCAGTTTACCATCCTTTTTAACAAATCTCTGAAGACCAGTGACATCCCTTGTGGTTGGAGGAGTGCTGTGGTTTTTCCACTTTACAAAAAGGGTAATTGAAGTAATGTGGCTAATCTAGTGGAAAACTTGCTAATATGGGTTTTAGTATATATCTGGTGAAATGCGTTAAAAATTGGCTATCTGATTGAAAACAGTGTGTGAGAATTAGTGGCTACTGGCATTTCACAGGATTTGGCGCTTGGGGAAACTCTATTTGGGTTGTTTATTGGTGACATGCACCTTAACATTAAAAACAGCATAATCAAATTTGCGGCTGAAACTGAGTTAAGAGGGTAAGTTAGTGATGTCACCCAATATCAATTATTAGTGCATGACCTGAAGCAGATTGAAATGTGGGCAAACATAAACAAAATGAAATGTAATCACACTAAATGTACAGTTCTACATTTATGGAAGAACAACCCTTTAAATATGCATACTCTAAACAACATCCCATTAAAATCTGTAAACAAATTATCTTGATTTGGGAGTTATTATAAATGACAAATTTTCATCATAAAATCAGTGCAAAAAAGGTTACACAGATCATGAATAGTCTGTTAAGGGCTATTACAAAATTCTTCTTTTCCTGGAGTGAAAAGTATATATTACCACTTTACAGCAGTTTTCCAGGAGCAAACAGTGGGTGGGATATTCAAAGGGGTTGCACATGGTGCAACAGTGTTGCACCATGCGCAACCCACCAGTGCGTCCCTGCACGATATTCAAAGGGGTAGGTTGCTCTGCACAATCTCTGATGTGCCAGGGCACACCAGTAATGTATGCGGCACGAGTGTGGGAGGCTTGCCCATGCATATGCAGCACATCCCGATATTAAGTCCGGGATGTGCAATGCATATGCAGGCACAAACCCACCTTGCGCCACACAGGGGGGTGCAAAGATGTGCCTGTCAAAACCAGGAACAAGTCGGGGGACACCCACAGGAGGGCTGCTGTATTGCTGGGTGCAACACAGTGTCTGCCTGCTTTGGGTGGCCACCTGACCTCCCGGAACTCAGTCCAGGCTTCGTGACCCCCCGCGGCCCAATCGTGGGCATAGTATTAATTAATCCTGGTTGTCCAGTGGTCCTGATCCCCTGCCTGATCATGAGCATAGATATAATAAAACCCTGGTGGTCCAGTGGACTGCTATCCTCTGCCCAATCTCGTGCCTGTAGTATTAAACACCCTGGTGGTCCAGTGGACCTGAACCCTGCCCGATCACGGGCATATGAATATAATATACCTGGTAGTCTAGTGGACCCATTCTCCTGCCCAATCGCAGGCAAATGTACATAAGATCCCAGGTGGTCCAGCGGTACCCCCTCCCCACTGGCCCACTGAGCCCCACCATCCTGCACCCCCCCAGTCAGTGGCAGCTCCCGGCTGCAAGCTGCCCAACTGCCTGCCAACTGACAGTGTACAGTATTACTGTATGCCTATTGGTCCACCGCGTGGGTCAATGGGTGTGCAGACCATACTGTACAACACAGTTCTGAAATGTGAGTGAACCATTCACAGTTTTGGACGGTGTAGTATGGTACGGTCTGCATACCCATTGGCCCACACAGTGGACCAATAGGTGTACAACTGTACTGTACACTGTCAGTTGGTGGCAGCTGGGTGGCTTGTGGTGGGAGATGCTGCCCGCCGGCTGACCTGGGGGTGCAGGGTGGCGTGTGCTCTGTGGTGGTGGGGGGTACCACTGACTACAAGGGTTATTGTTTACTTTTGCCCATGATCAGGCAGGAGATCAGGTTCACTGGGCTACCAGGGATATTTTATTCACATTCCTGTGATCGGGCAGGAGATCGGGTCCACTGGACCATCGGGGATATTTTATTCATATGACCATGATTGGGCAGGAGATCAGGTCCACTGGCCCACCAGGGATATTATATTCATATGCCCATGATTGGGCAGGGGAGAGAGTCCACTGGACCACCAGGGTTATTTTATTGCTATGCCCATGATTGGGCTATGGGGTGCATTGCCCACCAAGGGGAAAGGGGCTTTGGTCCCCGATGGCTGCAGACTGGCAGGACACCAGGTGCAAGCCACCCGGGATTGGCGCACCACATGCAAATGAAGCCATAATGATATGCAAATGGCCCCATTTGTGCCTTGCATACATAATGGATTCATCTGCATGCTCAAGGCTGAATATCACTCTTGCTGTGCCTAGCTCAACTGCACTTGCACTGGCACAGCCCCCTGCTCCCCTGCTGCCACTTGCATTGGTGCAGTGCCACTGCACCATGCACAGTGTGTGCACCCTCATTGCCATATTCAATGGTGCTGAGCCATGGTGCAGCACCATTGAATATTGCCTAGACTATGCCCTGGCTCAACCGAGTTGCACTGTGCCCAGGCTTGCGCCCCAGCCTGGTGCAGTCTGAATATCCTGCCCAGTATATATTACCTCTTTGCAGAACATATATTACACCCCACTTGGATTTCATTTCTCACTTCTGGTCTCCATTTCTGAAAGGTGACATACAACTAGTTGATTGTGTCCAAAGACGTGTAACTAAATTGATCCCAAGACTCAAAAATATGACATATCAGGAAAGATTGAGGCAAATTAGTCTCTTCAGCTTGGATGATAGAAGATTGAGGGGTGATATATTGTTGCTTTTTAATATACTCCAGAATCCTGAACCCATGTCCCAGTGTGGTATTACCTTTTGTGAAGGATCATTCAATCTAAAATCACATAATAAACAATTAATGTTATCAAGAGCTAATACAGATACTAACAAAAGGACTAGTTAGTTCACTATTAGGGCATCTCAAGTCTGGAATATGCTCCCACAGTCTTGGGTAAATATAAAATGTTTCAGCAAATTCAAAGCAAAGCTTGACAGCTTCTTAATATCCTCATCTATAGTAAAATAATGTACCCACTCGGAGTAGGAGACAGTCCTGATGGACTAGCAGCCTTCTACAATTTTACTAAACTGAGTAAACTGGGTAAAAGCTGTGTTCAAGATAGATATACTTCATTTTTTGTTTAATATAACTATATCCACTTGTAAATGCAGTGTATGTCAGGATGCAGTTTATATATTCCAACCCGCTCTCCTAGGCTAGCCAACATCTCTGTCATACTTAAAATATAAGAATGCTATAGAATGCAATACCAATTTATAAAGACAATGGGGGAGGGGTTCAGATCTGCTGTATCTAGATGCAATTTTCTATTGTGTAAAAGTTTAAATATATAAACACAAATTTCTTCTATGTCCAGTTTCAAAGCTAATACATAACTAAGTGCAGTTTTCACAATTCAACTATTGATGTTTCTGGACATAGATGTGAGACCTAGTTAAACACTGTCCATCAATTATATCTACTTCAAGTGATTTATATCAAACATTGTATGTAAGCTGCCAGAAAACAAGAGAGCATAGGTTTAAATGCTGCATATGTGTCCAACCACTGAAAGCAGCTCCAATAAGACAGAGTCTGATCTAGACATATCATTTCTACTTCTGACATTAACATAACTAGGAGTTATGCCAAATTGCCTTCAAAATGGCTGGATTTTGTATTAGATTTTCAAAATGTGAACCACAGAACATCCCCTCTGATGTCACTTTAAATGTATGTGACTGTGCTCATGATATTTTCCAAGTGACACATGTACACCACTTTTGCAAATTCATAGTAAAAAATTAAGCATGCATCATTATTGTCTGATGCATGCTTCATTGGTCATGCATCACTGCTGCATGTGAAGAAAAATGTTAGACCACATTTTTTGTGGTCTAACAGCTTTTACCACAAGTAGCGCAAGTGTACTACTGTAAAAGGTGGCACATGTATCTCAAAATCAGTACCTAAGTGCTTAACTTTATTTTATTTATCAACCTGTTAAATCTGTCTTTGTTAATGGCAGAAATCCCAATACGATTGCAGATATCTCAGTGATGTGACTTAAATGACCTCTACACGTATAGAAAAGCAGGTAATTCAGTCTCTACATGCTGAATGGCATTTAAACCAGATGAAATGGGGAAGAGTGAATACTTAGTCCTGGTACACTTTGAGTTAACCAAGCCTTTTCAGCATACAGTGCAGTAGAGTTCCCAATATACAACCCTGCAAACTGTAGCAACTGTCAGTGACTATAAGTTTACACCTTTCGTGCTGGTAAGACGCAGTGGTGGAATTGAAGGAACCAGAAGGAACTCAGTTGCAGGAGTTAAACTGAGAGCCTGACTCAGTTCTAGGAGTAAAATGTGGAAGGACTACTCCTGTGTAATATATGCCCACCAAAGGATATAAAACTCATTAAATGACATGATGAAATGGAACATGTAACAAGGAAATGTGTCCCCACACCCCTGCCAGGCATGTTTGATCTTACATGAATGGTGGTGAGTTCCCCAAGTTAATTTTGTCCTTTTCCAGCACTGGGAAGAGGTACCAAAATGAGATGTCCACTCCCTTCATAATTATGCATGCTGACAACTGAGATTGTAGCAGAATACAATACATGTGTTCCAGTGTTCAGATTAAACATCTCCATTCTGGATACTGACATCATAAAGTATCCATATATGCAGACATAACTTCACTGTTTATAAATGACCCTCTGTACTTCATCCTGGAGCTACTGTACTTAAACATGCAATGCTACAATGATCTCCACTCTGCTTGGACCTAGAGAAAGTAAAATATCTGGGGATCTATTTGTCAAACACCTTGGCAGCTGCTCTGTGGAACAACTATACTTCTTTCTTTACAGAAATGTCGCAGGATCTTGCACAGTGGAATAAGTTGTCCCTGTATCTAACTAGAAGAGTGGATGTGATCCAAATGGTGATCCTACCAATAGAATTACATATATTTCAAAATGCCCCTCTTTCCTTTACACAACACCTTTCAGCAATGGAACAAAGAAATAACAAGACTGTTCAGGGCCTGACTTCATCCCTGGGTTAAACTCTCAGCTCTGTTTCTTCCTAAGGGGAGAGGAGGCCTTGTCTGCCCAACATTCAAGCTATATTGCTGGGCTCCACACCTATTTTTTACTGCACTTCGACAGCTAGGGGCTCCCTGAATGCTGTGACAAAGAATAGAGACAACACTTCTCCCAGACTTGGACTTTGTTAAGGCCAGGTATCATTTGGAGACACAGCCTGGTTATCTTGCAGACCTTAATCCACCTTAATCCATGGCTAGGATACCAAATCTCAGTCTAGATAGCCATCCACAGTGTGCAGCATTTATTTCCCTTCCTTAGTTTACTTTGTCCCATAACCTTATTGTAATGCTTCCAGCTAGCCCTGATTGAGCCAGCATTCCGGAGGTGGGAACACCTCTCACTACAAAATCTTTATCAGCTCATGTCAGGGGCAATGTTCAGTCCTTCACTGATGCTCAGTGGGAGTTCAGTCTATGGCAGAATGACTTCTATAGATACCTACAACTTAGACATTATTTTAGTACTCTCCTAATAGGAGTATGTCACCCTGAGTCCAACCTGGCTATAATTAACACCCTTGTCTCCTTAATTTAAACGGGTAATGCTGGGTTCATAATCTCCTTTTTTTTATAAGGCCCTAATAGACACTATGGGTGACAACAGAGTATGTGCTGCAGAGGTGGCAGGAGGAATTTGGCATGCCAATTACAACAGAACAGTGGCACAAGTCTTGTCAAATAATCTCTAAAATTACTTGTTCCCACTAGTGGCAGGAATATGTATGTAAACAGCAGATTTGGTTCTTCCAAACACCTGCTATATTGGCACACTACCCCACAGCCAAGGATGCCATCTGCTGGAGGCATTGGAGGGACACTAAAGCCCACCATACCCATGTAATGTGAGCTTGCCCCATTTTACACCCTTTTTTCAATCACTCAGAGCAAAACTGGAGATGCTGTATAGCAGGCCGTTGCCTTTGTTTGCTGAATTGTTCCAGTTATGCTGCTCCCATGTGACCTGCATGACCCCCCACTCATGATACCTTTTAGATGTCCTGCTTACAGCAGCAAAGAAGACAATCACTAGGACATGGCTTACACCTCAGGTTCCAACCTTGACAACTTGGAGAACCATAGTCAATTAGATTTATAGAATGGAGAGGATTACACACACTTTGAATGATAGGGTTGAACTCGTTTCTTTGAGATGGAATAGGTGGATCCAGCACATGGTGACTAAAGATCCAGACTTTGTGCCCTGAAGATAAAATTGGAACAGGGCAAAATGCTTTCCCCTTCCTAGCATAGAAGAGCCCAATATCTCCACCAGGTTAGGAGAGATGCCCCTAATGATAATTCAACACAAGAAGTGTGGCCAGTCCTGTTTGTCATTCCCTTGCCCCCGCACCCTTTTATTTGGGCTGTTGTCCCAGTCCCCTTGGCTCACCTCTCCTCACACATGGTGACTTTAAAATTGATTCTGGGTTCAAGAAGGCTTAAGTTACACATTGATTCTATGCACCCCCCCCCCCGAGCTGTGCCTTAGGGGCAGAGGACATAATTAAAACCATTACCCTCTTAGCTCAGAATGTTTTAGAGCACTTCTGAATTGATTGCACACTGAATTGTATGTACTGACTAATAGTTATACTTATGGATGATGCAGACTTTGAAAATGTTGACTAAAGATTATATTTACAAAACATGTAATGCTGTTTGTCTAGCAGGTTGCAGAAAAAAAATTCACATCATATTTTCACATAATCTTTCAGGTGGTGGATACGTATTGCTTAATGTAATTTCCTATTCATAAGTTAAAATAGTAACACACATCTAAGAATCACGATTACTTAAAATTTTATAGAATCGTATACTCTTAATTTTCCTCCACTACCAATGTCATGTGATCTTACTTGTGTCCTACTTAGGATGCAAAACTTCCTAAAACTGCATGTTTATGTCACTTCCTTCATCCATGGAATGCTACCTTTTCACGTCACACTAGGAGATGGTATTACCTTAAACAATTCTTCGCCAAAATTCCAATGGTGAGGAAACTGAAAACGTGTTTTAAAACAATACAGAAGGTGAATGTTACTACTAGTTTACAAATTTGAGAAAACAGTGTTAGTAGAATAACTGTAAAAACCATGAAAGATACAGAGAGCAAACAGGTCAATAAATGTAGAAATGTTGTAATACAAAAAGAAAACTGGTGCAGAAATCATTAGGCATCTGTTGTTTGAAGAGTATTATGCACAGCATACTTTAGCCTCTTCTCTGTATTCAAAGTGAAAATTGATGAGATGATAGAAAGGACTATGCTCTATAGTCCAATTACTGCAACAGAGGCAGATTTTTTATGTTACCAAAATCATATAAATCTTTGGAGGACCCTCCCCCGCACCAGGTTGCCCTATTGTCTTGGGAGCATGAACAATATCTGAAATAAATTGTCCAGGTTGGATAACTTCTTCATAAAAGATGTAAGACTGATTCTCAGTCATGAGGGACTATCACATAATTGGTGTGAACAGATCTTGTGACAATCCCTTGGTTGTGACCCACTTGATCCACACTCAAGTAGAGTCAGTGGCCTTTCTGCACTGGTGTTCATCCAGGTGTGCTGGTGTGTGGAAGGGGGACCAGTTGGCATGTAAACCACTGATGTACCTGTAGCAGTACTTTTGCAATGGCCTTCAAGTACCACAAGACTAATCTGGCAGTACATGGTCATTGGAGTGCTATGCAGAAGCTCACAAGTGTCAAGGTACTATGATCAACATGGGACCAATGCTGCAAATAACAGCATGCATGGTATTGGGGCTAGGGTGGGGGTGCTAGTGGACTACTAGGAAAGCTTTATGTTTAATAGTTACAGTAGGTTGGGAGACAACTGACCACAAGAAAGTTATAAAGACACAGAGCAATAGACATGTGTGACTGGCCCGCAAGCAGGCCAAAGGTATGACTGAGGAGGCATAGGGGTATCTCTTAAGGTAATACTGCTATAGACTTTTATTTTCATGGCAGTATGCCATGCACATACATTTATCTGAGGATATGCCTATTGATACTGTGCACAAGCCATGTTTGCTCACAGGAGCAACTGGATGCCTTAATTTGCAGTTTTGTATGTGCACCAGGAGGTCTCAACACCCCCCCCTCCCCAGCACAGGTAAATCCTTCTCAGGATAGTACTTCTGTGTGCTGTCATATCCCAGTGGATAAATATGTGATTGGGAACTGGCCCAAGATGCACCTTAAAATACAGAAAACCACTGACAACCTGTACTGTATATACCCTGAGCCTTTGTCTTCTGAGTAATATAGGCCCTGCGTATTACTGTAGACCTTTCTCTGCATATTTAGTTTTCCTCTATTAACCTCCTTTCCAATCTATGTTTGTATAGTAAAATATTGTATATCTGACAGGTAGACATAAACCTTTTAAAGTTTAAAGTTGTTGGCAGCTTCATTTTAACTTTGACTAGGTCTGTTCAAAGCTGGTTTGAATCTTTTCTCGTGTCTTATTTGAAGTGACATGTTGAGATGGTGGATGTGATCAGCTGTTGGAATTTCTGATTTCAAATAAATTAGATTCTCTGACCTTCACAGTTTGTTTTTGGTTGTAAATAATCAAAACCTGGAAACGAGAGTTTTTCTTTCAGACCATTCAAGTGTTGGTAAGACATTTCTTTGTATTCTCGTTGTAACATTCCTTATTTTTCACATAAGAATACAGAAATCAACAGGGCTAAAGCCCAGTGGCAATACAGCATTTGTACAGATAGTTAACCATACAGGGAGGGGGGAAGGGGAATGAGAAAGAGGGGAGGTAGAGATTGGGGAGGGGGAAGGAAGGGATTTAGGAAAAGTATCAGCCATATCTTCACAATCTAGTGACTGGAACACAATGAAATAATCCCTCAGGGCAAGTATTACAAAGCTATATTCAGATAAAATCACTAGTCTAGGGTTACAGTCAGTCTGTCAAATTAAGCATATAAGTTCCTTTGCATCTGTATATGTACCAGAGTACCATACTCACCAAGAGAGTTCAGTTATTGGAGCACAGCTATAAAGGGGCACACACTGCAGGAGTAATGTATCCGGCCAGATCCCTCTTCAAGGCCTCAAGGAGATAGCTGAGTACGAATGAACATATTCTTGGTAAAATCTATGATTGACCTACAATGAAAACATAAATATCCCAAAGAATCTATAGCAAGCTGAGGCCAATTATTTAGCATCCAGTCCTGAACCAGCAAACCTAAAGAAGACAGATGTGGATGCACTTCCAGGAGAGTAAAAGTGAAGTCAAGAGGGGGCGTGATAAATGGATCAAGTGGAGAAATCCAGAGGCAGAAGACATTACAACTCCTCAGATGACCTGGGTATCCAGAAGTTCTGTGAACTGACCAGGCAGTTCCAAGTGGAGGTCATACCACCCATTCAGAGCGCCTGCTTACTGGAAAATCTTTAACCAACTGGGTGTAGGGAAATTCAGCCGATGCCTACCTGAGGGTCACCAGGGATCTGAGAGTTCAGAAAGTTTAGATAGTTTAGATAAGGGGTCCAGCATAGTTTGAATTTGGTCATTTGATATTTCTGGAGGTGGGAGATCCTGTCCAGTTTGGCCAGCAATGAGAGAGATGCCAAAATGTATATCAGTGTTGGAGTCAGTGGGGACCTCCATTTATAGATCAGGGCTCTCTTGGGTTGAAGAGTCAGCAGAGCCAGCCATCTAATCTCAGAGGGGGCCATTTTTGGGATGATGGTCTGAATATCCAAAATGTAAAAAAGGGGACTGAAAGGGATCTGTTTTCCTATCACCTTGGATGCAGTGTCCTGTATGCCTTGCCATAGGGGTTGTATTTGTAGACAGGACCTGAGTATATGCAATAAGTCTGCCCCAGACCTTTGGCATCTCCAGCAGGTATCTGAATCAAGGAGTTTGGCTTTAGCAAGAACAGCAGGGGTTTTGTACCAGGATTGAGCTATTTTGTTTTGTATTAGCCTTGATCTGGCATCAGTCAGCCATCCATGTATGTCTTTCCATGCTTGTTCCCAGGACAAAGAAGAAATAGGGGTCTGAAGCATCCTTTTCCATTCATACTTTGCCATCTCAGAGTATGAGGGGAGAGTATTTCTCAGCTTAGCATAGATATGCCCTGCTAGACCTGCCAGGTGTTGTATCCAGCTGTGCAAATCTGACGTACTTAATGTGGATGTGGGTGGATGTAAAACGTATCAGAGTGCCACCCGGAGTTGAAGATATTTCCAGAATTCTGACTGGGGAAGATTCCAGATTTGTTGGAGGGAGTGAAATGCATGAAGGACCTTAAGATTGCAGTCCATCAGGTTCTCCAATTTGTGGATGCCCCACTCTGCCCAGGATTTCCAGTAGATACAATGGGTACCAATGATAATATCAGGATTTTGCCACAGAGGGATGTATGGGAGCAGAAGGGGATTCTGTTTCAGTCTTTTGTGGGTGGCAAGCCAGTTATACCTGCCTGCCTCTACCGTTGGCAAAATGGGTAACGTTTTGGGACCCCTGTGGGGACAGGGTCAGTGGGCCCTATGGAATATCAGAAGTGAGGAAGAATGAATTGTCTCAGTGATATCTAGCTCAATGTGGATTCACTGTGGGGAGAGAGTCGTAAGAGGGTGCATCCATCTAACAGTTTGTGCTAGAAGGAATGCCTGATGGTAGCCCTGTATCCATGGAAGGTTCTAGCTCCCAAGGCTCCAGTGTGCTCTAAGTTGGGAATGGTTGAACCTTGGTTTGGAACCTTCCCACAGGAAGTCTCCAATGAGTCTGTCTATGGCCAAATGCCACGGTTTAGGTAAGGAAATGGGAATATACATTAAAAGGTAAAAGATTTTGGGGGCAGAGACCATTTTTATTGTTGCAATGTTCCCCTGCTAGGGTTAGTTTGAGAAGTTTGCACCTATCAAACTCTGTTTTTAAGGACGTCAGAAGAAGTTGGACGTTAGTCTGTCAGAGTGTCTCTAGGGAGGGTGTGAGGGTAATTCCCAGGTAAGTAATACCATTTGGGGCCCATAGTAGCCTTGAGGACTGTGCCATCTGTTGGAAGCAGGTTCCATTCGGGGGGGTGGTAGCTCAGTCTTAGTTTGGCTCAATTTCAACCCTGAATACTTAGAAAATGATTCCACGAGTTTTAATAAGTGGGGTGCGGATCTCTGTATATCCATCAGGGGGAGAAGCAAATCATCGGCATACATAAGAGATGTATATTTTGTATTCCCCACTTTAATACCATTAATGTCTGGATGACCCCGAATAGCATTTGCCACCGGTTCCACTGCCAAGACAAAAAGGAGTGGGGAGAGGGGACAGCCCTGTCTTGTCCCTCGCTCGAGTAAGAATGGGGAGGACAGTATAGAGTTCATGTTAACTCTAGCCGAGGGAGATGAATAAATGGCTTGAATTCTGGAAAGGAATTTCATGCCTAGGCCAAATTCTGCAAGAGCCAGGTATAAATAGTCCCAATCAATGGAGTCAAATGCTTTTTCGACGTCCACTGCAATGGCTGCAACAGGTGTGGGAAGGGATCTTGCAATATGCATAAGATTCATTAGAGTCCTTAGATGATCAGAGCTGTGATGCCCAGGAATGAAACCCACTTGAGAGGGGTGTATCAGTCCTGCAAGACGTGGGCTTAATCAGGATGCCAGAATTTTAGAGTATAATTTGCTGTCAATGTTAATTAATAATATTGGACGATAATTACCTGGATTTGTGGGATCCTTACGTTTTTTGGGTATAATTACAATAGTTGCTTCTCTTAGGGAAGGAGGAAGAGCACCTTTAAATTTGATTTCCTGATACATTTCGGTTGGAAGAGGGGTAATAGTAGGGGCCAGTGCCTGGTAAAAATCTGCTGTGTATCCATTGTACCCAGGGGATTTCCTCAGTTTAAGATGATTGATGGCTAAACTCACCTCCTCTGGGGAGATAGGGAGCTCAAGGAGTTGCGCTTGTTGGGGAGTAATTTTAGAGTGCTGTTGAGATTGCAGAAAGGGCTGTATCTCACTATTCAGATGTGTGTGTGTAGAGTAATATCAAGCTCTATAAAAAGAGGCCATGATGTCATTTATTGCCTTGGGGTGGTGGCCAGGGTCCCATGTTTGTCTTTCAGGCCAGCAATAAACCTACTAGCTTGCTGCTTACAAAGCTGGTATGCAGGTATCTTGCCGGCTTTATCGCCTCCTTCCCAAAAGGTGTGCTGAAGGCGTAGTATTGCCACTTCCGCTTTCCTGTCAAGGAGCTGATTAATTTCAAAGCGCAAACTTAAAATGGATTTACCTATTGAGGAGTGAGGGGAAGGGGAGGGTAAAGACTTGAAAAGGGTTTCCGCTTCCCTTAGTTTCTGTTCTAGTGCTACTAGGTGTTGTTCCCTTTCCCATCTCTTAGCTGCAGCGAAACCCATTATACTGCCTCGCATGGTGGCTTTAAAAGCTTCCCAGGTATTACCTGCCATGGTGTCCCTTAGGGGATTATGGGCCAGAAAGAGAGCAGCTTCATTTCGGGCCCAAGGGATAAAATCAGGGTCTCTCATTAAGAGGGGGTCTAACCTCCAGTTTTGGGGTGGGGGAGGAACAGGGTCCCACTGGAGAAGGAGTTGGACCAAGGCATGGTCAGAAATGACCCGTGGGAGAATGACAGCATCAAGAGATTTCACAGTAATGGCGGATGACCCCAGCCAAAAGTCCAGTCTGCTGTATGAAGCATTGGGCTCTGAATGAAAGGTATAATCCCTGGTTCTGGGATGAAAAAGTCTCCAAACGTCTGATAGACCTTGGTCAGAGAGCATTTGTTGCAATGCATTAATACTTCTGGTATGTGTCTCTTTATCCCCATCATTCCTGTCGATTGTTGGAATAAGGGTAAGATTAAAGTCTCCCTCGATAAGGAGAGGACAATCAGGGGGATTGAATTCCAGGATGACCTCTACGAGATTATGGAAAAACTGTGGGGTATCCTCATTAGGGGTGTAGAGGTTGCAGAGAGTAAGTGGCCCTGACGGAGTATCACATGTTACTAAAACCCATCTACCATCAGAGCTAGAAAGAGTCTTAGTAGGGGTCCAATGGAGAGATTTATGAATTAGAATGAGGATTCCACGTTTCCTAGTAAGGGCACTGGAGTGAACTTGTCGTCCCACCTAGTCTTTGGACATACAATTATGATCTTCCCCTGTGAGTTTAGTTTCTTGGAGAAATGCCACCTTAGAGTGGAGACAATTCAGGTGGACAAGAACTTTTTTTCATTTCACAGGAGAATTTAAGCCCTGGACAGTCCAAGTGTGGAGTATTAAGTCCGACATTCTAATCCTATGGGGGTGTGCGGGGGGGGGGTTAGGACACAGTAAGGAGGTGCAAAAGTAAAGGGGGATAATGACATCACTTCTTCAGTAAAGAGGTGACTTTAGTGGGTGAGAACTCTGGGCTGAAGCACTGCACCTTGTGGGAGGGAAAAGGGAAATGGAAAGCACAGGAAAAACTACAGAAAAACACCCCTAGATACGGGGATATGAAATTCTGCACTACGCTGTATGCCACTAAATAGAACTGTCTAAAACACTATTTTCATTTATTTCTTATAATATCAACAGTAAGTACAAAAATTTGAAACAAAACACTAGTGAGAGCAGTGAGGGGCTTAACCGGCTGGAAATCCAGCCAATGGTATGCTCTCTCACATCTTCGAGGTGGAATAAAAGCAGAGTGGGAGTGAGAAATAGCTGTAAGCTACCACAAAAATAGTGGAGTAGCCAGTGAGGTATCACTCTCAGGGGTTATACTAAAATGGAGATTACATAAGCTGATAGCTGTACCCCAGAGCCTAACATATAGTAACCCTCTAGTAACTCCACCCTCCTGGGAGAGTCAGGGCAGTGGTAGGCAACTGCAGTGAAAGAGGTACATAAGGTATGTGGAGTTCGGGGGGGGGCATCCGTTAGTGGATATAGAGGTAGAGTAAGTGAAAAAGAGGGCAAATATACTGCAGGGCTGGTCTATGAGTATAAACCACAACTCCCTGCGCTTTGCCTGGTTCACCTATGACTGCACCTGTAGAGAGCAAACACAAGGTGAGGATTCCATGCAGACCACAGAGGGAGCTAAAGATGAGAAGTGTGGTGTAGGAATCGCCCTCACAGCTCATTAAACATAGTAACATTTTGTCTAAAGTAACAGTAAACAAGTGTGCCAAGTGGCAATTACACACAATATTGGTGTACCTCCGAGGTGGAGTGTCTCTTGGTGGGGGAGTACCATGCAAAGGCACCTCCCATCTTCCTATATATGAGGAAAGCATGAGAGAGGGGTAACAGCCCTGTCAAGGGCTGCCCTCACAATTTATTTTTTTTTTTTAGTTTTTTGTTGACCGGGTAAGTGCTCTAGACAAATCCTGCCTATTTTCAGGCACGACCCGGGGGAAGGGGATACAGATGAATGCCAACTGACCTTGAACCAGGTTAAGCTGTTGGTGGTATTTTTAGTGAATAAGGGAAATTTGGCCAGGACACTGGGGAAATTCCCCTACTCTTTTCGATAAGTGCCATGGGATCTTTAACATCCACCTGAACTACCATCAATCCAGGCAGATGGGACCTCGGTTTAACGTCTCATCCGAAAGACGGCATCTCAGAAGTGCAGCTCCCCTCTCATGCTGCACTACAGTGTCAGTACTGGGATATTAACCCAAGTGCCAGATGTGGGAACTGAATCCACAGCCCTCTGATCTCCCAGCCTCAGAGGCGAGTGTGCTACCTACTGAGCCACTGACACTGACCCTACTGAGCCACTGACACTGACAATGACAGAGACCCAGTACTTATCCCCAGTCGGCTATTTCCCCAGTCATCTCCTTATAACCCTCCCGTTACTCCCCCAGACACAAGACCTTGGGTACTTATCTGAATCAAGCATTCGGTCACCAGATTAATCTTCTCAAGAAGAGATCAGTTCTTCAGCTGGGAGAGTTGCCGGGTTGCGGCCTGGCGAGGCGCAGGAAGCTGCCGGTTGTATTTCTGAGTCCTGTAGGGGTGAAGCAGCATCCATGCCCACAGCCCATGAATTTCTCACTTCTTCTGAGTCTGATCCTGGCCAGTCAATAGATAAAAGGTCCATAGTGTCCCAGAAGTCATCTTCAGGGTGAGGATCGAGCAGAGAGTATCTATTTTGTGAGAAATACGGGCTAGTCTAAATGGTCTTATGTCAGTCGTCAGGGTAGGAGTTTTAATCTTTGCTATCCATAATCGTCTGCAATCCTGCGGGTGCTGACACTTAGAGTGAGTGTTTGTGGAGGTCTCTTCCATACTTTAGGGTTTTGAGGCCCTAGCTCAGTCTTAGATGCCTGATACACCGTTGGCATTGTGTCAGCAAAGGAATCAATTTTAGGTGATGATCTCCTCGAGGGCTGAGAGCTGGTGCAGACCACAGCAGTGTCCTGGGTCAGTGTATTTGGGGGACCAGTGTTCATAGACCACATTGCCATGATGTAGGCAAGTCCTGCTTCGGGAGTAGTGAACTGGTGTGTAGTGCCATTCACAGATATTTTTAGTATTGCAGGGTAACGAAGGGCAAAAGGAATTTGCAAATCATGTAGCCTACAATGCACCTCTGTGTAGGGTTTCCTTTTTGGTAGCAAGTTCTTTTCAGTAGTCTTGAAAGATCATAATCTTATGACTTTTCCACTGAAGAGTACCCAGCTCCCTTGCTTGATTTTGGATGGCTTCCTTTTTGGTGAAGTTTAAGATCCTGGCAATGATGGGCCATGGTCTGTCCCCTTGTGCAGGTTTAGGCTGGAGAGAGTGGTGCACCAGCTCTATCGTGATTCTTGTAGTGGGTGGAAGATTAAGTATATCTGGCAGGGCTGTTTTTAAAAAAAAATGCAGTTTTGCCCTCTTCACAGCCTTCCGGGAAACCTAGGAGTCACAAGTTGTTGTGGTGGCCCCTGTTCTCAAGGTCATCTAGCTTTTCTTGTAGTGCAATGATTTGTGCAGCTTGCCCTCGCAATGTAGCGCAGTGTCCCTGCAGAATGTCACTTTGGGCAATTGCTTTTTGCTCCATCCGGTCTATTCTGACATCTATTTGTTGTATGGAGACCGTAGTGGTGTTAGAAGCTAGTGTTAAGGCATTGATGATAGTTATGATGGAAGCAAACATTTCCCGAATTGAGAGATCCTCACTCCCATTCATGGAGTGCTCCATGAGGCCTTCTGTGTTGAGACTGCTCAGAAAAAAAAAGGGAGATATTAAAGGAATCCTCCATTGAATTCTCCTGAAAGTTTTTCTGGTATGAGGTATACTACTCCGATCTGTTTTACCTCAGAAATTCCCAGGAGGGATTCAACTATTGGCAGGGTTTATTTGGGTTCTCGGCTCTGGGTATGTGGCACTGTGGAATTAAGTCACCATCTTGTCTGCTGGTTGGCCATGATCCCCGTGCATCACATCTATGTATTTTAACAAACTGGTCCTACAGCCCACTGCAATGCTAACTGCCCTTGAATTTGAATGCTGAGCTTTTACTGAATGCCTTAGTCTATGTTTGTAAAAGATGAGGGATCCAACAACTGAAGCCGTCATATGAAGTGAAATACAGGGTTACTGTGTATTACAACCAACTCAATAGAGTTATTATTTGAAATAGTACCATTGGTCTTGTGTTTTGGGAGGTGTCTTTTCTATTGTTTGTTACAGAAAATACTGCCTAATTTAATATTTAGAGTCATGTAATTGGGTTATTCTATATAAGGAACTTGATAGTCAACACAAACATTGTGTATGATGTTTGTAGTAATGCTTAAAGACATAAAATGATAGAATATGAATCATCTTACATACTACACTCACATTGGTTTCATGTTTCTTGTTAAATTCAGTTGTTACTGGAATTTTTTTTTAAAAATGCAGCCTGATCTAGTGACTGGAGCACAGACTAAAGGACCAGGAGATTGCAGGTTCTAGCATCAGTAGAGCTACAGTAAATACTCATTAGATGACCTTGGGTTAGTCACTCAACCTATTAGTGCTCCAGTCCACCAAGCTGCAGAAATTGATAAAAGCATAACCCCACTGAAAATAAAATGTTGTATCTCAGCTGGGCTAGCCTGGGTAAACCTGGAAAAAACAAAACAATTGCAGGGCACTTTATAAAATTGCTCTCATGTTTCAGATCCTTACAGAATACAATGGCATCAAGGATTTTTCTTTTTCTTCTTTTCTAAAGAACTTTCCAGGTTTCTTGGAAATGCTGGTGCTCACTTCATCCCTTAAGTGGATATACTGTAGCAGCAATGAGAATTGTTGCTTCTACACTCTATTTAAGCAGGAGTTTGCTGTATGTGTGCTGTGAACATATACTATATATTCAGTCTGGTGCAGCTCAACCCCAATGTATTGTAGCTGGCAGTAATCGTGGGTGACATTCATTAAGTGTCAAGGGTAATCCAGTGAACAAGTGGCAAGTGTGGGTAGCAGCAGGTGGGGACATGCAGCTGCTGTGTGGCACACATCATTTCCAGGGAGTGAGGGCCATGCACACAGCTCCTGGGATGCTATGCAGTAGTTTTTATCGCATCTGGTTCTGCTCCTTCTCAGACACCGGGGACACTCTTGGCTACTTGTTCCCACTATGGGTGCAGTTAAGGTAGGTTTTGCTGCAGAACGTAAGGTGTAGAGGATCAGTTCAATTAAATGGTGGGTTGAGGGGTGCAACTTGTATCACTTTGGGGTCCTACAGAAGAGGAGGCTGGGCAGCATAGAATGAATGATGACAGGTCAAGGTAAGTCAGAGAAAAATCAAAGATGGTGAAAACACTTTATGTTGAAAATATCTTTAGCTGGACAGTTTTCAGACAATTAAACTCTTAGGAATTGTGTTCCAAATTCTTCAGGGTACAAATCCATCCTGTGTTATTAAACCATGGATCAGAATGCTGTCATGTGATTGTTCAATACCAAATCTCAAGACAGTATTTAATACCTACTGTTGCTCAACGTTTCCTTAGCAACAGGCAATAGTTCATGATGATGAGCAGTAGTTCAAAAAAGTACTGACTACTGCCATTGATGCATTTCCCACTCCATACAGTGTCTTTCCTACAGATAGCAGCCAGAATATACCCTCTACCTACTGTACCATATTATTGTCAACTGCCATCTCAGGCAAATAGTGTCACTTGAGTTATACAAGAAATGTAATTAATATTGTACTAACAATAGTATGATACTGAGAGTTACAGTATATGTATAATGAAAGTGACTGTACTTGTGTTAGATGGTACAGTAGTTAGCACTGGAGGTGAACAGAGGGTAAGTGCTGGCCTCCTTCTGGGGAGGGGTACGGGACAGGTATAATGTTAACGATTAGTACCAGCAGGGTAAGGAGCCATTGGACTACCAGGGAAACCATTTATTTTAAATGTGATATGGGAGCAAACGTGGGTACCATTGGCACCAGGGAAGTATTGTGTTTTTTTCCCTTTTTTTAATCAAGGGGCCAGGTTAGTTTGGGAGGTAGAAACTGTTTTTTTTAACAAAGAAACCAGGTTAGTCTGATAGATATAACTTACACATATTTTAGTAAAACAGATAATGACCAGAATTATTTTGGGATACAATAAGAAAATCTTTACCACTTGAGATGAACTAATGGCTTCTAATCATCATATTCACCTCAGCCTTTAATCAACTCAATAGTTCATCTCTTGAGTCAATATTTTCTGACTATATCCCTCAATTCTTGTTAATATTTGTATATTATGAACTGAAGCAATGATGTATAAGAAGTCATAAGGTACCTGGCTAAATATGTCAATTCAGAGACTGACAAGTGGCTCGACAGTAGTACCATTTTGGCAGCCCAGATTTGGCAGCAAACTGGGTCACTAACACCTGAGTGGCCTTGTCTGGGAGCACTGCTCATGGCACCTTATTCCAGCCTTTGAGAGGGGGCACGAGGTGCTGTGTTCTACCACCATAGTGACCCTCTGTGGTGAGTCAGGATCACAGAAGTTATGGCTACATGCAAGACTGCAAATAGTAGATGTGTATGTAATACCAGGGATAGTGGAAGGGAGCAGAAGTTAAAGAGGAGAGTAGGCCAGAATGGTAGCTACTAGGAAATCAGTGTTGGCACTACTAGGACCTGTGACCCTTCCAGTCCCACAGATGAGATTCAGCACCAATGGGAGAAGGGAGCCTCTCTGCTGACCCCAGTATGGGATAGGGAAGCTATAGATGACAATGTGGGATGGCTAAGGGATAGATGAAGTTTGGAGATCACCTGAGACAAAATCAAGATGCATCTAAGCAAAGAGGAATAGTATGGTTATTGACACAAGATGCCATTTTAGGCAGCCAAACACCAAGTGAATGACTTTTTAAAACATTTTAGAAAATCATGTCATTACTCTTCAAGATCTCCACTCTGTTCAGTGACAGCCACATGTGTGATATTTACTTTTGCAATTCATTAGTGTGAACGTTTTGACCATTTGAATGTGGCTGCTACAGCGGTAGCCAGTAAAAAGATGCATTCTGTATCTTGATATATCAGGAAATTTCACTGAAATGCAATTGAAATGGCTGGGGAATTCCTGTTACATTTTGATGTATCTGGATATTCTGTATCTTGTTACTGGCCACTACTGTATTTGTTCCCAGGCTAGTCCAGTAAATTAGAAGTTACATTTCAGCAATCTGATCCTGTAGAGATTTTTAAATAAATAGTACAACTTGATCTGTAAGCTGTCCAGCAAAGAGAAGCCAGCAACTGCAGGTTATGCCGATGATTGTTTTTTTCCCCCTAAATCATGTAGGGTGGTCCAGTTACAACATTAACTCAGACAAATGCTATAACTTTGGAAAAAAAAACCTTACAAGGACTTCATTGTTTATATTCTATGATTGCAACCTATATAGAACAAACTCTGACCAGAGCCTGTACAGCTGCAGCAGTGGTCACAGCAGAACATGGCACTTTCCGATGTGTCCAAGATGGCCACCAGAGTTCTCTGCACATGCAGGATGACTCACGCATGCATACTGGGCTCCAGCAGCCATCTTGGACATGCCAGAATGTGCCGTGTTCCGCTGCTGGACAAAGTAGTGAAGTGGATGCGCAGCGATTGCCGTTCACCTCCACTATTTACAAGTCCATTCACTATTGGGTATGCTCCCTTTTTCCTACTGAGATTGCAGCACATCTGCAGAGCTATGCCCACTGCAGCCATAAAAAGGGACAAACAGTACATGAAAAGTCTCGACTCTGAGCTAGTGTGTTCTAAATCTAACTAAACAATTGTATCTAACTGCTCTTGCTAGGGATCACTGAGACACCAAATGAATAAGCAGCAACTTACCCAAGGTTGACATTTGGTATTTGATATTACAGTAGTGCCATGATATGGAAAATCACTCATAGGTTATGAAATGAGAGCCCTGAGCATGTATACCATGCCTGTTACAAACTAATTGTTCTGGTTTAATTGGCATGATGTGTTTTCTTCCTATTTATTTATTACTATAGTAATATCATAAATATTTTATTCTATAAATACACTAATGAAAACCAGTGAATATGTTTACTCATACAGAAGACTATAAGCATTTTTAGGTCTGTATATTGGGTGAGATTCCTCTTCATGTGTAGTATCATAAATATAATATATTGCACTGTACAAAACAGATAAAGGATATAATGGCTTCATTCTCTAGGCCAGTACCTTTTACTTCTTTTATTTCTGGCAAGACTTGACAAAAAGGGCAATGTGAATCACATACAGTATGTTCACGCAAAAAATATGATGTACCATACTCTATAAAAGCTGAAAAAGGAGACGTTCTCTTATGGCATACAGGGTGGTATCTTTTCACAGATCACCTATGCAGTCTACAGTGTTGATCATGAAAAGGTTTCCTGTTATCAGAAGCTCTAATGTTTGTAATGGGAATGTGCTCCCTCAGTAGTAACTCAAGGTAACTAAAGGCATAGTGCAGTAAGATGTACCATCTTTATGGTCAGCACTGTATATGATGATTTCCCTGTAGTGCATTTCATGAACAGCATAATAGCACTTAAGTACTGTATTTATTCCAATTACTGAAAAGTGTAGATTGCCCTGGTACATAAAAATTAGTTAATAAAAGACTTACTAGGCAGTAATTCTTGGAAAGTGGTAATGACAGGAGAGGAAATAAATCAGTATGTAGTCAAAGGAAACTGGAGAAAATCAGAGATGTAACAGTAAATGGTGCTAGCTAATTAGGTAATGCTTCAATATTCGTAGACTCATTTTATTTTTGGCAATCCCAAGAAGCATTACACTTTTTCTAAGAAATCAAAGTGTGATGATGAATCTATTCAGTTTTGTTTAGAAAAAAACATCCTAAAGTCGTGCACCATGGCAAAAAGAAAGCCTAGCAGACTGTAAAGTCATACTAATCTGCCATTGCTATTACATTAGAGTAGAAAGAAGCAACTGCAAAGATTAGCATTGTGTGTGTGTGTGTGTGTTTGTTTTATGTTTTATTTGCCCACAGTAGTACCTCATTTACAATGGGGGTCCATTTTTTACTCATTTTCCATTTTGTGGACTGAAGAAATGGGAAAGGGAAAGTCATCTAACTACCCTTGCTAGGGCATGCTCTAGGTCACATACTTAGTAAGTGGGTGTGACTGGATTTGAACTTGGCTCTCCTGGATAACAGCTGTGATCTGTTCATATCAGGCAACACTGCAAAGTAGTGATAATTCATTTAATAGTGTTTTTTGACAACAGAAGAATACATATTTGGGAGTTAGCAAATATTTAAACTAGGGAGAGGAGGTGCCTGAACAATCTGGTCTTGAATCACACACACACACATATACACACACACACACACCTCTGCAATGGCTCTCCCCCTAGACAAACAAGCACTAGCTTTCCCTTGAGCAATGACAGACATGGAGAGAAGGATGAGCCATGAAAATAGGGAGGAGTAGAGAGAAGAGGTGGATGGGATGGAGTGGCAGTCGATGGAGAAAGACATACTTGGTTCATGGAAGGCAACTGAAATTAGTGTCAGCAGCTTGGGAATGAAATGGAAGACTTCCAGACAGTAATGGTAGAAGTCCAACCAAACCTAATTGCAGTGACAGAAATATGGGTAACACAGAACCATGACTGAGCCATTACTACCCCATGATATGCCCTATTCAGAAAGGACAGAGGTATGAGTAGGAAGGTGGCAGAGACAAAGTGAGGGCAGAGCCAGAGATGGAACTGGGGATATCAAGGGTGTAAAACAAAATGACAAGACCTTCTTTAAATATGTCAGAGAGAAGATAAAACAAAGGAGAGTATTAGGCTAAAATCAGGAAATGTTTGTGTAGATGAGGATTGGAATACTACCTAAATACTTGATAAATACTTTTGGTCAGTATTCATGTACAGGCGGGGGGCCTACTCCCAGAAACATGGTACACAGAGAACCATGACTGGCATGTTACCATACCAGGGTACACAACCTACAGGAGGGACAGGTAGGGTAGAAGAGGGGGAGGGGTAGCTCTCTATGTAAGGGAAGGGATAAAAGCAATGGAACAAAAGAGTAAACAGGGAGGAGAGGAGGCACTGTGGCTCACCTTAGAGACTGGAAATGGCACCACAATCTGCACAGGGGTTGTACAGACCCCATTCCAGGGGGAAGGAATGGACAAGGATATGTTAGAAGGCAACCTTAGGATGGCAGAGAAATAGGAGATACTGTTGATGGGGGACCTGAATATGCCAGATGTTAACTGGAGCCCCTTTGCTGCAGCCACATCAAAGAGTAGGGCCATTCTCAATGCCCTATAGAGGGCATGCCTCAGACAGCTAGTGTTGGAACCCACTCAGGAGGGAGCAATCTTAGACCTTGTACTCTCAAATGGGGACAGTGAGAGGATCTCAAATCTAGAAGTGGGTAGCCATCTGGGAACAAGTGATCACCAAACAGTGTGGTTCATGATAAACTCAGCTGCATAGTCAAGCCATACAAAAGTGAGGGTACTGGGCTTCAGGAGGGTTGACTTTGGCAAAATGGGAGAGTGTATTAGAAAAGCACTAGCAAACAGGCAAGAAAGAGGGGTGGAGCAACAATGTAGAAACATCAAAACTGCCATCACAGAGGCAACAAGCCTTTGTGTGAAGCAAATAAACAAATCAAAACAAAAAAAAAGTCACTATGGATCTCAAAAGAGGTGGCAGGGAATGTTAGGGAGAAGAAGATAGCATTTATGAAGTATAAGGAAACAAAGAAGGCGCAGGACAGAGAACTGTACCAGTTAAGGCAGAAGAAAGCAGAAAAGGCAGTCAGAACAGCAAAGGCCCAAACTGAGGAAAAGATAGCCAATTTAGTTAAGAAGGAGGATAAAACCTTTAATAGGTACATTAGAGAGCATAGAAAGACAAAGGGAGGGACAGTGAGGCTGATTAGAATGGACGGTGGGTGGGCAGAGAGGGACAGTGAAAAAGCAGGGATACTGAATGAATACTTCTGCTCAGTATTCACAAAAGAGGAGGAGGGGGTATCTAATCCAATTAACAGAAGCACTCTGGATAGGGGGGGTCAATCACAGTCTTTTCACAGAAGAAAGGGTTCTGAAAGAACTCCTAAAACTGAAGGTGGACAAAGCAATGGGACCTGATGGCATTCACCCCACAATTCTAAAAGAATTAAGGGGAGAACTAGTGACACCGCTGACTACCCTTTTTAGCAAATCATGGGAGGATGGTGTGGTACCTGAGGACTGGAGGAGGGCAGATGTGATTCCCCTTCACAAAAGTGGGAGCAAGACAGAGGCAGGAAACTACAGACCTGTCAGTTTGACCTCTGTGGTAGGAAAAATTATGGAATCACTTCTGAAGGAAAGAATTGTTGAGTACCTAGAGGCCAGTGGGGCACAGGACTCAAGGCAGCATGGATTCACTGTGGGAAGGTCATGTCAGATGAATCTAATCGATTTCTTTGACTGGATGACCAAAGTAGTAGACCAGGGAGGGGCTGTGGACATGGCCTACCTAGACTTTAGCAATTCATTTGACATAGTCCCACACCAAAGATTAATAAACAAATTAGCCAGCCTGGGAGTGGGTCCCAGAGTGGTAGCTTGGGTAAAGCATTGGCTGAACAACAGGACACAAAAGGTAATAGTAAATGGAGTCCACTCTGAAAAAAAGGGGGTTACTAGTGGGGTACTGCAGGGTTCAGTACTGGGTCCAGTCCATTTTAATGTCTTTATAAGTGACACTGCAGATGGACTGGAAGGAAAAGTATGCCTCTTTGCAGATGACACAAAAATCTGAAACAGGGTTGATACACAAGGGGGCATGGAAAGGATGAGAAGGGACTTGGCAAGGTTGGAGGAATGGTCAGAAGTATGGCAGCTTAGATTCAATGCAAAGAAGTGCAAAATAATGCACCCGGGAAAGGAAAACCCAGGGGAAGAATATACAAAGAGAGGTAGTAACAACAACAGAAATGGAAAGGGACCTGGTGGTAATCATATCAGATGACCTTAAGGTTGGCAAGCAACATGAGAAGGCAGTAGGGAGGGCTGGGGGATACTGTGATGTAAAGGGAGAGGCATCACCAGCAGAAAACAGGAAGTTACTATCCCTCTGTACAGACAGTTGATGAGACCCCATCTGGAGTACTGTGTCCAGTTCTGGAGACCCCCTCTCTGCAAGGATATTGGCAGGATGGAGGCAGTCCAGATGAGGGCAACTAAAATGCTGCAGGGTCTGCAAGAAAAGCCATATGAGGAGAGACTAAAGGAGCTTAATATGTATACCCTTGAGGAAAGGAGGGAGAGGGAGAACATGATAAAACTTTTAAGTACCTTAGTGGAATCAACAAAGTCCAAGAGGGTAGCATCTTTCAGAAAAAGAGATGCGCAAGAACAAGGGGACACAATTTGAAGATAGAGGGGGGACGGCTCAGGGGCAATGTGAGGAAGTTTTTTTTCACAGAGAGGGTGATGGATGCTTGGAACCACCTTTCTGAGGAGGTTGTGGTGTCTAAAACTGTGGAAAAATTCAAGAATGCATGGGACATACATAAGGGAATTCTTGTGGGGGAGTAGGAACAAATAGGCTGTTGGTTGACTAGGATCTGGAGCTTAACCAGCAGGTAGAGAAATGGGCAAACTAGGTGGGCCAAGCGGTCCTTATTTGCCGACAAAGTCTATGTTTCTATGTTTCTATGGAGGGAGAAGAGGGGACTGAAATTGAGACTTGTACTGGAAGAGTGGTTACATAAGAAATGAAGGGACTCAAGGTAAATAAATCTCCAGGATCAGACAGTAGGCAGTCAAGAGGCTTAAAGAGTAGGGGCTCAATTTTCATAATGAACCTCAGTTGGCACAAGTTGTGCCAAACGTCCACTAGCAGCAAACTCCAGAGTGCCAGAGACCCTGCAACTGTGAACAGCAGGGGTCCTGGGGTTATCATCTCCAGAGTAGCCAAAAGCAGAATGGTGTGCTGAACAGGTGGTACACTGGAGTTGTTTGGCAGAGGGTGCCACCAGCCCCCCAAACCATCACAGAGCCAGCCGCTGACTTGCCTGTCAGTGTGTGGGTAGGTTACAGCAGAGGAAAAGGGTGCTTGTGGAAGTGCTAAACTGGGCTGTGTGGGTCATGCCAACATGCTGCCAAGTAGGACAGTGGCAGCAGGGGCACCTCACAGCTGCCAGGGGGTTGGTCTCCTGGCACACAAATCCATCACAGCCAGGGACAGTATCCACTTTATAGTGATATGGGCTGCAGCCAGATTAAACTACCAGCAGGTTTGCCTAGCACAGGATCATGAAGCGCATGATACTGGTATCATTGTCTGCTAATCTATGCCCATTCAAGGCACTACCACTTGCTGCCATCATTCTAAATGACCATGACCCACACAGCTCGATGTGGCACTTGGACAGTAGATGTTCTGGTTTGCTTTTGGGGATTGTACTCCTCCCACCTGCATGGCCTGCAAGATCTATTAGACCAGCTCAGGGCTGAACTAATCACAGCTGAGACTTGCACCCACTGGGGAGGTTGCAGAATCCTGATTTAGGGGATGCTGCAACCCCACTGTGGAGCAAGCTCCCTTGTGACATGGCACAACCCCAGGTCAGGAGCAGGGGTGGTGCAAGGGTGAGATGGTGCATGGGATCCCAATTTTGATGCAGCCTACATTTGAAAATTGTGATGGTTGCAACATTTGGTGCAAAGTGCCATTTGCATCAGTTCCTTTTTGGCGCAGGCACCTTGCACCAACATGCCACATTTAAAAATATAGTCCCAGGTTGTTTACTTCTAATAGACAACTTGTTATTTTATTTATTGTATTTTGATGTGCTAGTAATTACTTTTATAATAAAATATTTGTTAGTGCTGTGAAACGTGAGATTTCACCTTTGCTTTTCACACTGCTAGTGGAAAAAAAAGAGTTCAATAGAATTCTGGTATTGTGATGTCAGAGACTGCCAACTACTTAGGAGCCCCATGTATTTCAATGAGAATCTAAATATATTTTTCTGTCTTTCTCAAAAGAAATAGAGACTTCTTTCAACAACAAAAAAATGCCTTTTATATGTTTGCACTCTTGTGGTCCATCTGTATTATTTAATATTTTTTAAGCAATAATTGGCTTCTGTTTTCTTCTTCCCAAGTAAAATCTGATTATGAAGACAATGCCACTGGCAAAATTATAAGAAGAGGTCATAGATTATCAAAAATCACATATTTCTGTTTATTATATAACATTTTGGTGGTAGAAAGTTTCCATGACAATCAGAAAACAGATTTGCAGTTTCCCACTGAAATACACTGGCAACCTTGCCAGTAAAGAGTTTCTGAGTTCAAAGTACAATGATTCTATTTGATTCTTTTTATACTAGCAGTTGGCAAAATTCAAATGAAAAGATACTGTAAGTAAAGAACCACATGAAAGCGAACTGGATGTTTGCAGAGGCATCTAAAGGCCGCAAACTTTCATTCTTTAGGATATATATCTTTACTAAGCACTTGCTCGTAAAGGAATTGGGTCTTATTAAACCACTCCTTGAAGACTGGGTTAGTCCAAGAGGATTAAAGAAGGGCAGATGTGGTCCCCCTGCAAATGAGTGGGAGCATGCAGGAGCAGGGAATGAACACTTATTTCACAGTAAGAAATGTCCTGGAAGCTGTCATCAATGAGCAACTGGTGGAATTTCTTAAAACAAATGGTCTCCAAGACAAGAGGCAGTATGACTTTGTGAAGGGAAGGTTATGCCAGATTAACCTTATTGCATTTGTTGACTATATTATGAGGGCAGTGGACAAGAGTCAGGCAGTTGATGTGGTGTGTGTATATTTCAGTAAGGCCTTTGACTCAATACCCCATAAATGGCATATGAAGAAATTGAAGGATCTGGGATTTGGGATAAAACTAACTACTGTGGCTAGAAAATTAACTAGGAAGAAGGATCCCACTGGTGTCAGTAAACAAAAAAACCTTCAGAGGTCAAGAAGGTCATACATAGGGTACGACGGGGGTTGGTGCTGAGACCAGCACTGTTTAATGTGTTCATTTACAACTTAGTGGAGGGAATCAAGAAATAAATTTGACATACTGCAAATGATGCTAAACTTTGTGGCAGGATAGACTCAGTGCAGAGGATCCGGGGCTTAGCAACATTGAAAAGTTGCAAGGGTGCTCCAAGGAATGGCAGCTGAAGCTCAATGCCAGGATGGGCTAAGTTATACACAAAGACAAGGGAAACCAGAAGATGACTTATTAGTAGTAGAGGAGAGGGGACAAAATCAGTCAGACAACTGAAGAAAGGGACTTGGGACTCATCATTAGTGATAGTCTCAAGTCAATATCCCACTGCACCAAGGCACTTGGAATGGAAAGCCAGATGCTGGGATGTGTAGGGAGGGGGGGTCTTGAGTAGAAGAAATGAGGTGATGTTGACCTTCTATGGATCAGTGGTAAAACCACCAGATGTTGCAACTTAAAACTATGGCAATGAAGTTGGAACAAAGTCAGGAACTTCACTTTGTGTAGCTAGGTCAATTTATTTGGATTTCACCCAACCTTGCAGAGCAAAGTTCTTAAAAAAAAAGGCACTTTTTTAAGCAATAATTCACCATCCTCCGAGTGCTCAAATGACTCCCATCCCACTAAAGCCAACCAGATCCTTAAATATACTGTCCTCCCCTCCACCTCCTACCCTTCCACACTCCAGCACCCACCTTCCTCTCACTGTCACTGCAAAGTTTCCATTAATTAAGAATTGTTTAGGGCATAGAGTAGAGTCAGTAACGTATAATAATCCCTTCCTCCACTATGCCAAATCACATAATGTTAGCAACCCACTTCTCACTCCAATCAGTATATTCCAAATTCATGTGCCAACCCTCCCATCCTTCTCACACTCTAGCACACAACTCCCATTCACCCCCAAGTCCCCAAAGTATAAGGATTTGCTTAAAACACTATAGAAAGAAAACCTGTCCCACAGTTGACCTCAGTCTTCAGTTTTCTGCATGTAATGAATGAACAATGGTATAATCCTATAGTAACACCTAACTAACCTCTTAGGGCAGTTAGCAGCTTAATTAGGAAACACCAATATAAGTGACAATAGCTTTTAGTTAGGGCAACTTGGATTAAAGAATCAATATTTTTTTCTGCCCGGACACCACTGCAATAAGCCTAGCTCAGTGTGATAGGGGGTCTTAAACAGCACCTATAAATCTTGACTCTCACTAGTTCCTCCCTCAGGGTCAAGAATTACTGGCAGGAGCCAGCAGCATGTCACAGATCACATTAGCTGTTTTTCAGCACCTGAAGTGCATGAGCCACCTGCAAGGTATCTAAAGGTAAAACAATGTATAGATGTTTCCCAAAAACTGCTGGTGAAGATCAGTAGCATGTCACAGAACACACAGATGTGTGTTTGATGCACAGAGTGCTCAAACTGTCCTGCAACCAAAGCCATAAACAAAGAACCAAATGTTTAAAAAAAATGTAACAGTGTTTCAGGTGATATGATGCTGTACATTCCTACACAATCTATAGCATTGCACTGCAGCTGTGCTGTGGTTGGCATCCCACTATGTTTGTTCCCTTGGAGTGGTCATAATAAGAAAGTTGACCTCTTTTAGTTGAGACCAAGCCCTGAAGACTGCTGAGAAGTCCATAATTAGTTACAATAAGGAAACTTGAAAATGAGAAGAAAGAAATGATTAGACAGAGCAGAAGGAATAGAATAAGGATTCATTAAAAAATGTGAAGAAGGATGATGTAATGTGTACAGTGGAACACTAAAAACAAGGGCAAACAAAAACTGAAAGGATACAGAATCAATAAATCTAGTGAGTGACATGGCTCAGTTGGTTAAGAGCTAAAGCACAGATTGCTGAGGTTCTGGGTTCAAATCCCAGTGAGAGTCACATTTTTCCTTTCATTTCTACAACTGGATTTCAAAATGTGCCTTGCAGTGGAATATACTGCACTTGGGAGAGAGACAGAGGAGGAGTTATTTGAGTCTGTAAAAAGACTTCCTGGTTGCTCATTGCAACACCAGAAAGGAATGTACATGTGATTCACATGGGAAGACTCAGGGGCCTTAATTGACTGACCTCTCATAGCTCAGTTGGCTAAGAGCTAAAGCATGGAATGCTGAGGTCCTGGGTTCAAATTCCAGTGAGAGTCACACTTTTCTTTCATTTCTACAATTGGATGCGAAAGGAAAGAAACATTTATGAAAAAAAAACAATAATTGCTGGCAGAAAATACAGGAGAGAATCAGAAACAAGACAATGCAAAAGATAATAGTGTATTAAAGGTATCAAGTAATGTGTCTGACCTCATAATGAATACAGTACTTGCATTTATGGAATGTTAAGAAGTTTAAAGATTCACACCTGTCTTTAAGAACATTAATAATGATATCTGCAAAGGGACATAAATGGGGTGATGATGAATGAATAAAACATAACAGAGAACTGTAGAGACAGGGGCTATAAAGAGAATGGTCAATTGATAATAATATAATGAAAGCCTTGGACTATGGGAAAATAGACAAATCCTTGATACCTTGGGATGTTAACATAGTACCCAACAAAAATAGATTTGGTAAAGAAAATTACACCACAAAGCAAAATGGAGGGGAGGCTAAAAATTAAACATATACAGTACTAGAGATAATTGAACAGTGTAAACTTATCAGTTTGGTGAGGAAAGATCATAATGGTGGAAAATGTATATGTACAATCAACACAAGAACTCACAAGTTACAGTACATTATAGATCTCACAATTCAAGGATTACATAGAGTTTTACTAGAGACTGTAAACTCATTGATGAACATTATTGATACAGTAGTCCCTTAAAACATACATGCAATTTATATTGGGATGATGAGTGTTTTATGGGTTGAAAGAAAAGTAATAAATAATTGTGGACCAAAAGATTTATTGATAAGGGCTAAAACAATAGTAAAACAGTTTACAAAAAATTGCTACAAACTGGATCAATAGGTAGTTTTACTAATTGACATGCATTAGTTGGAAGATGGAAAAATCTTCTGGATGGGAAGAATGATACATTAGTTCATTGACAGGCCTAAATGAAAAGCCTGTTCAAACTAAGGAGACAAAACTACAGTACTGTAGGAGATATAGTTTATGTGATTTGGAAGGAGACAGAGCCAGAAAACTGATATTGTGTTCAGTGCATCAAACATACTGTACACTCAAGCATGACTGGACTAAGTGCCAAATGAGAACAAGCTAGTAATTAAAGCAGTGAGTTCCATAACTAGTATAACTATCAACACAGAAACAAGTAAAATTGTTCTCAGTTGCTACAGTACAGTATGTTGGAATATTTTAGGTTTATTTTCTAAATTTTCCAATACCAAATATCTCTTATTTCTAAACTTGTATGCTGTACTAATCCATGAGAAATGGTGCTTTGAAAATAAATGATAATGCAAGGTTACACACCATATAAAAATGCATTAAAACTCTCTAAATTTGAAAGATCTAGTGAATGACTAACTAACCTGTTCAAGACCAACACAGGAATTCAATTGTTAGAGATACATTGGAAAACTCATAGAATATGTATAATTACAGTGTACAAGAATCAAATTGATCTGGTTTATATGCATATTTATATTCCACCAAAATTCACTAAGTATGAAAAAGAATGAGACTGAAATGCAGTAAATGAAACAAGTGAGGCAAATTATGAATGTATTGGGATGCAGTACATCAGACTAGTAAGGCAATTTATGAATTATATCAAGGACAGATAGAATTCCAGGAAAAATGATTTTTCAATAAATGGAGTATGCACTAATATGATAAATGGAAGTTATTAGCATTAATCTACTGAAAGAAATATTGAATATTAAAGGAAGTGACTATGTAATAAGTAACAGTAAATCACCTGACAAAAATGCAAAAAAAATTTGTTTCAAACTTAAAGAAAGAGATGACAGCCAATTTGTATATAATGGAAATGTTAATGTTAATTGGCAGAGTGCACTCACCTACAGCCCAGTGAAGCCAGTCATGATACAATGCAATGATTTGCAGAAAGTGACATGTCACAAAATACTTCATGACAAAAGGGCTTAATTGCCACTGAATTACACTGTTCCCTGTGATATACTGCAGCATTTTGTGATATACTGCAGCATTACTGTATTACATCTTGGCTGGCACCACAGTACATTGAACCAAATTGTGTCCTGCAATTATCAATTTTACCTTATGTAACATCCTAGGAATCAATTTATGTTCAAAATGCTGAAAGTAGTTATCAGTATGGATAGAGGCCATGAGCCCTTAGAATGAGTATTTAAAGAGGAGACTCAAATAGCTGGTAAACAGCATATCTGAAATCATCATCTGAATATGCAGTACTTACAATAGATTAACACACATTCAAATTGTTATGGAATTTTGAAGGAAGAAAATATCAAAATTTAAAATTGCTATAAGGCACAATTTGAAAAACAAAATATAAGAAGAAAATGATTAAAAAATAAGAGCAACAATGCAAATAATATTTATACACCCAACACTGACACCAGCACCGCCTCCCTCCATTAGTATCAGTCATTTCTCTGTGTCCCTGATTTTATTGTGTTGCTTGCTGTTTGAGTCTTTTTTTTGCTCATTCCACAATTTATTGTATAGTAATTCTTGAAAATGTGTATTTTGCTATACTTATTTCTATTTTATTGTATTTATTTCATGCATTGTATTTTGTTCTTTCCTCATCTCTTCCCCCCAACCCCTCCCCCATATGATACATCTGGAAAATTGCTGATACCAGCTCAGCATGAATGTGCTGGTAAAACGTTTCAATTAATGAAATAAATAAATAAATAAAATGTCAGTACCAGATATATACTGCACATGCCTACAGAATCATAATCAGCAAAATAGACTTGGTTCAATAAAATGTGCCAATATGAGAAGAACAATACTACTGAGACTAATGTGATATATTAAATCTGATCCATTACAAATACCATGCATGACATAAATAGGGAAAATAAATTTTAAGGGGGAAATACTCAAATTAGACAAAAACTATGGCATTGGCTTTTTGAAACAATGAAAATGAAGGGCACAAAATAATTCTGAATTCTGTTTGCCAGAGGATCTAAAATTTTAGAACACATGTTGATGTACACATTACTACAGCAAGTTTACTGGAATATCATAAATTATTGTTTATGATAAAAAAAGAATATTGGACAGTTGTAGGTTATTGGGAGGATCAAGGAAGCTAAGAATTGGAGAATTAAATAAATTCAAAAGTACAAATAGCTATTATGACATTAAGATTTAAGAAAAGCTCCAAGATTAGATGAAATACAAAATAACACCTATAACAACAACCCCGCATGGTGGGCCTCCATTTAGATACATTTTATAATTTAATAATAGAAAACAGATATAAACAAAATCAATGTAAAGAAAACTGCATAGTCCCCATATTTACTGTAAAATTGTGAGTTACTCTAAATGCATTGCGTGCTAAGGCAGGCATTGTCAAATATCAAGGAGCAATTATGCATCAGTGATGACTTATGTGCAGCTGTGCACTCACTGACCACATGATTAAAATATTTGAAACAACAAGCACATAATTTTTTTCAATGAACTTAGTGAGTATGCAGTTACCAGAATTCATGACTCTTTATATAAACATGACTTGTCATCACTGTTGCCCTGGGGTGCTAAAGTGCTGAAATGTATGAAGCATGCCCTAGTGGATTAGGTTCATGCCCAGCTGTTGATGCAAAAAGGGCAATAGTATCAGAACTTGTCCTCTTTGTTCACCAGACCATCAGCCAGCAAAGACCAGTACAAGACTAGTACCAACACCAGCAGTACCAACCCTGTTTAGGAAGTGCTACTATCTTTAGTTGATGTATCAGAATACCAGGAGGAGGAGGAGTAGAAGAAGAATATTTTTGAATGGGAGTTAGCAAACTAAATGCTTGTGGCATGCTTTACACACTCAAGGCAACTTCTAGTAAATGATGAGCTCTACTGTACTGGGCTTCAAAGTTGGAAAAGGGCCTGTTTTTAGCTACTGTATGTTGCTGTGAAATATCTGAGTTGCACACCAGATAGCGTAAATTCTGATCAAGTGTTCAATAAAGCAGGACCAATTGTAGAGCTACTGTAGGCAAAAGTTGTGAATTCTGCTTTACTGGAACTTTCACAAAAGTTTGACAACTTTTGTGGAATTTTCCGAATTTTCACCTTTGGCGAAACTGGAAATCTTCTGAATGTGTTTGGTGAATTTTTGCCCTGTTCCATGGAATTTTCTCACTGAACTGTGGAATAATACACATGAACTGTGGAACTAATATATTAATCCAGAATTCATGTAATTATTCCACAGTTCAGTTCTGCATGGTCCTGGTAAATGAAACAAAAAACTTTCCCTGGTGCCCAGTGGCACCCCCACCCTCTGATCATCATCCCTATAAAATCTTAATCTTTTCCTATTGTCTAGTGGCACCCCCCACCATCTGATCACTGGCCACATAAAAATGTAAAATGTATTTATTTATTTATTTATTAAGTTCTTGGAGTACAATACCTATGAACCAGAGGTTCTTTTACTAAGGTTCGACATCAGTCAAGGTAGCAGAGAGAAAAATTATACAAAAAGCAAATTAGGTACACAACAAAAGTAGGTTACAAAAGGAATAAGTGCTATGCCATGGTACAGGATATCATAAATAAGTGCAGAATCAATGAGAACTGATTACAGGCAGCCAGGGAAGCTTTGTCAGTAGGGAGAAGGGTGGTGAGGCCTAGGAGGGTGGGATGGAGAAGAGAGAAGGGGAGAAAGGTAGGGTGAGGAGGACATCTGAATAAGGGGGGAGGAAGGGGGAACGGGGGGAGGAGGTAGGAGAGTAGGAGATGGGTCAATGAGGCAATGTGAGGGGGGACACAAATTAGTGGGTGCAAGAACATTTGTTGGAGTTAGATAGGTGATTCCAGACATTGAACTTAAAAGGGCCTAGCATAGAGAGGTCAAGTGTTACAGGAGAGAGAGATCGTTAAGACAGCGGGGAGCCCTAAACTTGAAGGAGCACTGGGCCAAGGAGGTACAGCAGAGAAGAACTTGACAGACCGGACTAGGCATGCCTCTAATGTGGTGAGGGTTGGAGGTAAGCGAGAGCAGATTTTTGAGGAAAGGAGTAGTAAGCCCAAGACAAATTTTCTTTGTGAATAGGCAGGTCTGGTAGGCAATATGGCCCTCAAGGTCGAGCCAGCCTGACTGTGCATACAGGTCACATGTATGAGTTAGTCTCAAAGCTCCAGTAGCTAATCTGCCAATTTTCTTGAGGGTAGTATGAATTATTTTAAGGATACTGTCAGTAGCAGCTCCATAGATGATGAGACCATAATCAATAATAGAGAGTAGGGAACTGGTGATCGCAAGGTGGAGGGCATTAGAGGTGAGACAGCATCAGTGGATGTATAGCAGCCCTAACCTATTGTTGACCACCTTAGCTACATGGTCCACGTGGGCATTAAAATACAATGTTTTGCCCAGTGTGACCCCTAGGTACTTGAATTGCTTAACCTGTTTCAGAAGTTCATTGGAGTTGTTGATAATGTTAAGTTGGTGGTGTCTAAACCGACTGAGTGCTAGAGAAAAGCATTGTTTTTCCTTTTTTGTAGTTAAGAATAAGTTAATGCTCTATAAACCATCACTCAATTGCAGAGAAATCATTCTGTAATTATTGTTGAAGGGGGAAGAGAGTCAGGGAGCCTGGAAAAAATGGCAGCACTGTCCATATATAGTAGAAGATTAGTGGAGCATGATTGTAGAAGAGAGTTTAGAAAAAGACTGAATAAAAGGGGGCCAAGTATAGAACCCTGAGGGACACCTGAGTGAACAGGGTGGTTTTCTGACAGTAAATTGCCAATTTTCACTCTCTGAGATCGGTCAGCAAGGTAGCTTTGGAACCACCTCATGACATCGTCAGAGAGACCTAGGGCTGCGAGTGTGTCAAGCAGAAGGGAGTGTTTCACAGTATCAAACGCTTTAGTAAGGTCGATAAAAATTGCCCCCACTTGGTGTCCATTTCCCTGGTGTCTAGAGACATCCCACCCTAAGATTGCCAGCCCTTTAAAATTTAATGTTTTCCTGGTGTCTAGTGGCACCCCCATACTTTGATCACTGGCCCCATAAAAATATGTTTCCATAGTGTCTAGTGGCACCCCCTACACACATCCTCTGATCATTGCTCCATAAAATTTAATGTTTTCCAGGTATCTAGTGGCACATGACCCTCTGATTGCTAGTCCAATCAAATTTAAATTTTGTCAGGTGACCAGTGGCACCCCCCCACTCAGCCTTCAGTCACCAGGTGTGGTAATTTGATTTTATGTGGTATTTGATTTACAAATGCATCATGTGATTAGCACATCATCCTGCAGTATTTTTGCCATGAAGTGTAGTTTGTGCGACAACACAGATATTTCACAGTCACCCTGGTTAACTCCACTTGCTGCCTCAAGTCCCTGCTAAAGCATGCTATTGACATAAAAAGAGGTTACCAGTCTAACTTTCTATGTAATAAAGAACAAGAAAAATGAACAGCAGGCAGTGTTACTCACCATATATAAGATTTACTGTATTTATGACCTCCAAAGTTTCAGATTCACATTGGATCATTCCTCAGGTGAGGTTTAAACATTCATAAACTTAGTATTACCTCATCATAAAAATTAAATTACATACTTTGCTTAATAATGTTCTATAAACTCCATCAATTTGTAACTAAAAGGTTGATCAATCATTACCGTAAGGGGAGTAATATTACATTTCCTTCAGTAATCAGTTTTCAGTTGGTCTAATTTAAATTTATGTATGCAAATAAGACAATACAAATATTTTCAGTATTTCTATTCATTTGTAAGTCACGTCAACTAAATCATCAGGTATACTGTGTCATCCCTTCCTTTTTAAAATGTACTCGGCAGCATTTTCAAATGCTTACATCTGTTTTGTGAACACAGGTGTAAGACATCTGCACAGACTGTTAGACTACCAAAAAGGTGGTCTAACTTCCGAGTGCAATTGCCATGACTTCCAATCCTAGCTGGCTGAGACTTAACCCGGCCAAGACGGAGGTGCTGGTGATTGAGCCTCGTAGCAGGTATGATGGGTTGCCTCCCAGGGCTAACTCTGGTGTTGTACTGGGTTTGACCACATTCCCCAAAGGTGCAAACTCTGGGCATAATCCTTGATAGCAGACCAACTTTTGAAGATCAGGTGTCGTCTGTGATCAGCAGCGGTTTTTACCATTTGCGAAACATTACCTGGATTAAGCCTGTCATTTCACCCGAGGACCTGCCGACACTAGTACAGGCCTTTGTTTCCTCCAGACTCAACTACATTAACGCTCTGTATGTCGGGGTCATGGGAGTGACCCTCTGGCAACTACAGCTGGTGCAGAACATACGGACATATGAAGAAACCAGCAGAAGAAGGCCATTTGGTTTATCAAGTCTGCTCTTATTGCAGGGTCCACAGCTGAGCTAATGTCCCTGCCCTCCTCCCTCCCTCCCCACTCCTCCCATCCTCTCACCCATGATCCTTACTTTCCCCATGCCTATCCCAACCTCTCTTAAATCTGCTCACTGTCTTCAAAGAGATGACCTCTTCTGGCAGTGTATTCCAAGTGCCCACCACTCTCTCTGTGAAGAATTGCTTCCTGACCTCCCTCCTAAACCTCCCACCCTTCAGCTTAAGACCGTGCCCCCTTGTCTTATGGTTGCAATTCAGCTTAAAGATACTCTCCTTATCAACCTTATTTATTCCTTTCAAGTACTTGAAGGTCCTAATCATGTCCCTTCTCTCTCTCCTGTCTTCCAGAAAGTACTTGTTCAGTGCCCTCAATCTCTCCTCATTTGCCTTACCCTGCTGACTGGCTATCTTCTTTGTAGCCCTCCTCTGGACCTTCTCCAGCAGGTTAATGTCTTTTTTGAGGTGTGGGCACCAGTACTGAACTCCATACTCTAGATGCAGCCTTACCAGTGACCTGTACAAGGGCAGTATAACCTCCTCTCTCCTACTACTGATCCCCCTAGATATGCATTAAAGCATCTTGTTTGCCTGGCTGCTGCTTTCTTGCACTGCTTGGAGTGCTTCAGGTCACTAGTGATCATCACTTCCAGGTTCTTCTCCTCTGATGCAGATACTCGGACTCCACTCAGGTAGTACTCTGTCCTAGGATTCTTGGCTCTAATATGTATAACTTTGCATTTCTTGGCATTGAAGCCAAGCTGCCCAGATCCTGGACCACTTCCCCAGCTTTTCCAGATCTTTCTATAGGTCCTGTATCCCTTCAGCTGTGTTCACTCTTCTACAGAGCTTGGTGTCATCTACAAATAGGTACATTTTGCCCTTAATGCTATCTCCAATGTCATTAATGAAGACGTTGAACAACACTGGCCCCAGCACTGAGCCATGCAGGATCCCACTGGTTACCTCTCTAGTGCTAGATAACTCTTCCCCCCACAACCACCTTCTGTGTTCTGTCCCTCAGCCAGTTTTCCACCCATCTGGCCATCTTTTCCCCAATCCTGAGATCCACCAACTTCCTGATCAACCTTTTGTGGGGCACAGAGTCAAAGGCCTTGCTGAAATCAAGATAGAGGATGTCTAACGCTTGGCCCCTGTCTACTGTCTTTAGTGACACAGTCAAAGAAGTCAATCAAGATTTGCTTGACAAAATCCCCCATGAACCCATGCTGCCTCACATCCTAAAGACCATGGTTCTCTAGATATTCCACCAACCTTTCTTTTAGTATGGTCTCCATGAGGTCAGACTGACTGGCCTGTAATTCCCTGGGTCATCCTTGGGACCACTTTAGTGGAGGGGCATTACTTGTGCTGTTCTCTAGTCCTGCAGTGCCATTCATGACTCTAGTGAACTAGTAAATGGGTCTACCAGTGGCCCTGCTGGCTCTTCAGCCAGTTCCTTTAGTACCCTTGGATGTGCTTTGTCCGGGCCTGGTGATTTGTCCACCTTCTATGCCAGCAGCCCCTCCCTCACTCTATCCTCCTCTATCATTCCATCTGTGTTCCCCTCCCCCCTGCTCCTCTTTTTCCTCCTGATGGCACTGGTCCATCCTTCTCCCTGGTGAGGACGGAACAGAAGTATTCATTTAGTGCCTCTGCTTTTCCCTCATTATATTCCACCCACTCCACCTCTTTCTTAAGCTTAACAATCCCTTCCTTCTTGTCCCTTTTCTCACTTATATAGCAAAAGATAGCCTTCTCCCCCTTCTTAATTCCTTCAGCTATCTGCAGCTCCTTCTATGCCTTTGCTCTCTGGACTTCTTTACTTGACTCACTAGCCAACCTTAGGTAATTTTCCCTATCCACCTCTCTATTGGTCTTCCTGAATTTTCTATAGGCCTATCTATTTTCCCTTACTGCATGGGCAACCCCAGAACTGAACCAGCTGGGCGCTTTGGCCCACGTGTTCTTCCCCTGAGCCTAACATACTCATCTGTGACAACCAGTATTCCTTCCTTTATGATGGGCCACCTTTGGTCCACCCCCATATCTGCTCTCATGCCTGCCAGATGGCTCCTTAGCACTTTTCCCATTATCCTAAAGTCTGCCCACCTGAAATCCAAGATTTTGGTCTTAGTCGGGATGCTTTCCCTGCCCATATACAACTGGAACCACACTGTGCAATGGTCACTTCCACCCAGTGGCTCCCTAACCATTATTTCCTGTACATGCTCCCCATTTGTGATCAAGAATTGCCTCAGCTTTTGTTGGTTCAGTGACACCCTGAGTCAGGAACCCACTCTGCAGTCCTTCCAGGATCACCTGACTCCAAGCACACATTGTGGATGGTATGCTCCAGTCCACCTTGGGCGTGTTGAAGTCCCCTACAATTACCATCTCTCCTTTCCCTGCAGCTTCCAATATTTGTGAGTTCAGTTCCCTGTCCCTCTCCTCATCTGGATTGGGTGGTCTGTAAACCATCCCCAACCTGGCCTTTCTCCCTCTATTGGACCTTAATTGAACCCATAATGCCTCCACCTCCCCTTCTTCTGACTTCTCCCTCCTGCTAGTTATTCTGTCTGTGATATAAACTTCCACTCCTCCCCCTTCCCAACTACCCTGTTTCTCCCGTTTAGTTTACGTCTAGGGATTGCAAGGTCTCAGTTATGGTGTGATGTTGCCCAAGTCTCGGTTACTACAGCTATGTCCACCCTCCTGTCTGCTAATAGTGCTTGCAGGTCATCCATCTTGTTAAGACTCCGCACATTCAGAGACACCACCCTCCATCTAGAATCTGACCTTCTTTCTCTTCCCTCTATTCTTCTATTCATATTTGTCCTCTCTGTGTGCACCCCTCCATGTACCCTTGTTATGTGTTCCTCACCCCCTCCACCCTTTGCAAACTGTGTTCTTGCCCCTTCCACCTCCTCCCTCCAGACCTGCTCCATCAGTGTGGGGGGAATGTTCACTGACCTCATCGTCTCAGAGTCTGTGGGCCTGCATTCCCACTGCCTCCCACAGTAGTTTAAATTAAGTGTAGTGGTTATGTATTCCCCCAGTTTGTCCCTGAGTACCCTCAAACCCTCCCTACTGAGGTGTAGCCTGTCTGGTGAAAAGAGTGTTTTGTTTGACCAGGTCTCCTCCCAGTCCCCAATATAGATGAACATCTACTGCCTGCACCATTTCCTCAGCCAGTCATTAAAATCCTCCATTCTTCTTTTCCTGGCTGTGCTGGCCCTTGTTACTGAGAAGGCTAGCGAACGTCCTTCCTCCCTGCAGATATTCCCCAAGCCCATGCCCTCCAGAAACAATCAGCCATAGCTCTGACCCACCACCCCACACTCCTCTGTTCCACACTGCTTCCCAGTGATTTAGCTAGTAAAGTTGGCTCCTGCTAGTTTCTCCTCCCTCCTCCCAAAGTGAACTGATCTGTAGTTTTCTGACTCTACTACACAACATGGAATTTCAAACAGTAACAGCTCCCAATATTCCAAACAGAACTAATTAAATATTCCAGCACTAAATGTTTCTCAATAACAGTTCAATCCCACAGCACTAATTAATTTCACCATTACTTTTTATCCTTACAGTGCAGACTATTCCAATATTAAAGTGAAAAGAAATCAACACTTCCATATTGTTGTTGCTTCTCAGGTTCACTGCTTCCCAATGATTCAACTAGCAAAGCTGGCTTCTGCTAGTTTCTCCTCCCTACTCCCAAAGCCAACAGCAAAGCAGGCTCCTGCTAGTTTCTCCTTTCTGCTCCCAAAGCTAAAAATGCAGCAGCCTGGTTGCTGATGGGTCTTTCTAGGTCCAGTCATGTAACCCTGGTTCTGTGTGTCCTGCACTGGCTGTTGGTCAGGTGGAGGGTCCTTTTCAAGGTGGGTCTTCTCACCTTTAAGTACCTATATGGAGTGGGCCCTGGCTATCTGTCAGAGCTTCTGACACCAGTCACCTCTGCTTGATCCCTCTGCTCCTCTTTGAGGGGCCTCCTGGATGTTCCCAGGGTTCGGTTCAAGACTTCGTGAGATCATACTTTCAGCATATCTATGCTGACCCTGTGGAAATCGCTACCATTTGCAGTTCTGGAGGTCCCCTCAGTAGAGGTGTTTAAGTGGAGGCTGAAGACCTACCTCTTCAGCCTGGCTTTTAATGATTACTGAATTCCATCTTGATTTTGTTCAGTCCCTGGTTATGTTATTTTGAAAGTTTCTCTTTTAACATAATTTATATTTTATTTATTTAAAACTGTAATCGTGTTACTGCCTGTTCTCTTGTAATTTTCTGTAAGAAGCCCAGAGCCTCTGGGATTGGGCACCGTATAAATAAGATTTGCCTTGCCTTGCCTTGCCTTACCTAAAATGATGCATGTGTCACAATTTGACACGTGGGTCATTTTATTTGCTGTAAACTGTGGCAAGTGATGCAAATGCACCAGGGTGTTTGACAATATGTCTTGAGCAGCACATGTTAGAATTAAGGATGCAAGTGCTTCAGAGCTCTGAAAATCCTGGCCATTGTGGGTAAGAACTATACAGAAACAAAAGTAAGTTCAAGTCAATAATCAAATGAAATCAATAATATTTAAATACTGTCAAATAAATAACATAAAAACTAAGGAAAGAAACTAAACAGAAAAAACTGAAGAATGAAATGCCATGAGGATCATTTATGAGAATAACTAAACACCTTTACATGATAATCAGCTGGAAAGAAATAAACACGTGGGCAGCCCTGTTTATAACGGACCAGTATTACCTTTACTGTTATTTCTAATAATGCCTATTTCATTCATTTGATGTGATTTGCAAGTGAATAGAAGTATCAAAGGTATTTTAATTCTCTTATGTACATACAGGAATTTAAATAAATGAATAAAGATCTGAAACACTGGATGTTTTAGAAGGCTAGAAATTAAGTAAGTCTTATTTTTAATGTGTGAGACTATCCGATAATGGCTTTTCTTGGCGTACCTGTCCAGTTTCAGACAAACTCCTCCATGCTGATTTTTTTTTTGTTTATTTTCAACAGGATCCATGCTCTCTGAGAGCTCTTCTTGATTCTCAGTGTACAGTAGTAATGAACAAATCTGCCTGCCTTCTTCTCCTCTGTCCCCTGGTCCCCTGGTGTGATGCAGGGTCGGACTGGGGTACAGAGGGCCCACCTGGAAAATCAATAGATTAGGGCCCAGGTTGACACACTCATATCAATATTCCACTTCAATCTGATATACTAGCTGTGTGTTTGCATCTTACATTTATCAACAGTGTCCCAGATACCCCATTTAATTAGAAAAAAGAAGATAAATGCAAAAGTTTTCAGAGTTCAGAAGGTAACCACTTTCCCAACTGAGGGGGGCCCACCTGGAAATTTCCAGGTATCCAGGTGAGCCAGTCCGACCCTGGTGTGATGTGGTGCATAACTGCAAATGCATTGTTCTACTTACAGTTTGATCCAACATTCTAAGTTCCAGCTTTCCACAAAAATACCTGTGGTTTGGATTAGTCCAGTTTATTAACTCTGTCTCTTGTGCAGAATTTGATAGCATCCATGATAGTATTAGTATACATGTATTGTACTTTATTTTTTATAGTATTTTAATAGAGTTTTCATTGCTTTTGAAAACACAGATCACCACCTCTGCCTCAAGTTAGACTACCACACTTTCCCCTCTCCATTTGGCTCCTTCTCTGGTGCCTATCACTTAACTGACATCCTAAGATCCTCAAAAAAAACTTTCTGCACCATGATGAATTCTACTGCAGGGTATGGCAGGAAAGTGTGGCATACTCCCCTCATGTCTGTAGATCTTTGCATGTGGATAGATGCATCTGGTTAGACTGGTGGGACCCACCTCCTGGAACTCACAACATTGTGACATTAGTTCTAAGTGAAGGGCAGGTTGCCCTTTTTTGAACGGCACCAGTCAGATTTATGGAGACAACTAGTCGCAGCACTATTCCCTTTCTTGCTTTCAGTTTTTTATTCCCAGGTGCTGCCTGGGTTCAGGAACTAAGGAAGGGGAATATAAACCCCCTGCAGTGGCTAATCACCAACACTAAAGTTTTGGATGGGCAAAGAATGCAGATCTAAGCCATCCTCTCCCCCACCAGGACAGCATGCTGGTGCTCATGATAACCAGAGCAGCCCAGGAAGACTGGAGCTAGGAAACTCTGCCAGGTTCCAGAGTGGACTCAGTCAGCTGAGGGCCATGCCTCTCTCCTCACCAGGCAACTAATCCTGGGCACTGCCTAGGTTCAAGAAGAAAGGAAGGGGAATATAAACCCCCTGCAGTGGCTGACCACCACCACCACCAAAGTTTTGGATGGGCAAAGAGGGAGGATCTGAGCCCTTCTCCCACCCTGACAGCATGCTGGTGCTCATGATGACCAGAGCAGCCCAGAAAGACTGGAGCTAGGAAACTCTGCCAGGCTCCAGACTGAAGCCCATCAGATGAGGGCTGCACCTCCCTTCTTGCCAGGAAACCAATCCTGGGCACTGCCTTGATTCAAGAAGTAAGGAAGGGGAATGAAACCCCTTTCCCCACAGTTGACTGCTGACAATGAAGTTTCGGACAGGCAGAGATGGAGGAACCAAACCTTTTCCCTGCCCCGACAATGTGTTGGTGCTCACGATCACTGGAGCAGCCTAGGAAGACCAGAGCTAGGAAGCTCCACCAGACTCCAGAGTGGAGCCAGTCAGCTGAAGGCTGCACCTCCCTCATCACCAGGCAACCAATCCAGAGCACTGTCTGGGTTCAGGAGGTAGTGGACAGACAAAATAACTGGGCAATTAAGCAGCACCTTGGGCTGTGGACCCCCCCACTTGAAGCACAAAAGTGCAAAGGACATTGAGTCTGTCCACTGGAGTCTGCTCAATGAGGCACCCACAGCTGGCCACTCTGCTCCCCTTCTGACCCAAGTGGACCCCAGCTCATTGGATCCCAGGTATGACAGTATTGGTTGGGGGATGCATTGTAGGGAGTATGTACCTTGGGGTCTTGCTGCTTAGCATTTAGGGAGTTAGCTTATTGTGGGCTTAGGAGGCTTGCTATTAAACTGCTGCTGGGTATTAGTGTGTTTCTGGGTTTAATGGACTGCTGTTAAACTCTTGCTAGGTATTAGTGTGTTTCAGGGTTTAGGAACTTTCTGTTAAACAGTTGCTGGGTATTGGTGCACTTCAGGGCCTGGGGGCATGCTGTTGCTGGGTGTTACTGGGTTAGCTTTTCTTGGATCTGTGACAAGAGGACATGAAGCACAAAATCAGGAAACAAGGAAATGTGGGGAATGGTGCAATGCAGTGGTTGTTGGGTGGCAGTCTACAGGGAGACTTTCTGGAGGCTGTGGTGCTATCTTATCTGTGAGTGTCTCTTTCTGGGTAAAGGGAACAGGTCTCTAGGCTCCAGGCAGCACTGACTGAGAGTCAGAATAATGCTGCTAGACTCAAAGATGTGTTGAATAGGAGTCGGGGACCATTTCTCCCACCCAGTGGCCACCCAGCCAGACACCACTGCCTCAAAGGATGCCAGAAGGGAGAAGCAGTTGTACTAAAGTGAGTTTCAAAAGGGCAGGGGTAATGAGATCTAGAATGCTGGGAGAAGTGAGTCAGAGACACAGTCCTCAACCGGTACAACTAGGACATTACTGCACCATTCTGGCGGAGGGGGACTGCCAAGAAGGGGCACCCAAGGTGGGTGACAGTAAGGACATGGGAGTCCATCCAAATGGAGTCCACAGGGGAAGGGGAAGGAGGACTCCAGAGAAGGAGGAAGCAACTTCTGGCGAGTGACTCTGTTGTCAGAGGGAAGGAAAGAAGGTAGAGAGGAAGGTAAAGTGCCTTCCTGGTGGGATGGGAAGCATATCCAATGGATTACAAGGGCAATAAGAAGGAAGGTGGAGCTGGATGGCTTTGTCTATCTTGGGATGAATGGCCTAGCTATGGATGAGATGTGAGCAGTGCAGGAGCAGTTTAGGGAACCGGGGCAGGGTCTTAGGCAGGTAGCATGCACAGTAGCCTTTATGGAAGTGCTGCCTGCCTACAATATGGGGAAGGAGAGGGAGCTCCTCAATAAGACCTTCAAATTATGGTTAAAGGAATGGTGCAGACAGGAGGAGTACATCTACATTGGGGACTGGAGTTCCACCTGAAGGGATCAGAGCTTATACCGGGGGATGACGTGTATCCATCCAGGAGGAGAACAGCAATCCTCAGTGGATGGTTCAAATGTTACTTTGATGGACATTTAAACTAGCCAAGGAGGGGTGACAGATGACAAAGGGAATGTAGTAACTGTCCTCTCAGGCTGTGGCAGACAGTAGAGAGATTCAAAGAGAAGAGAATTCCACCAGGATGTAAGACAATCACAGTAGCAAGAGATTAACAGGGGAAAAGGGGGGAAAAGAGCAGGCAGAATAAAAAGGTGAGGAAGGGGAGACAGCTACAAAAAAGAGGGACGTGACATGAAAAGGGCTAACACAATCTGGAAAGCTATGTGAACCAATTGCTGGAAGTCTGGAAAATAAGATCCCAGACCTAAAGGCCACCATGGTGAGGCAGACCTGGATGCTGTGGCCATTACTGAATCATGGTGCACAGACAACAATGTTTGGGAAATGGCCATACATGACTTCATGGTATTTAGAAGGGACAAGGTAGGAAAGAAAGGAGGGTGGTGGTGCTTTATGCTAAGGAAAACATAAAAGCAATAGAGGTACAAGGAATTCAAGGGGGGCCAAGATGTTGTGGGTTATCCTCGAATCAGAAAATGAAGCTGCTATTTAGACAGGAGAAGTCTACAGGCCTCCAATACAGGGGGAGGACTTAGATAAAGAAATGTTAGAAACTAGTGGCAAAATGACTGAAAAGGGTGTGCTGCTGTTGGAGGACTTAAATCTCCCAAATGTAGATTGGAGCTTTCCTGCTGCAGCATCAGCTAGAAATAGAGATATCCTGAACTCCCTACAGGGGGCATTCCTCAGGCAGCTAATGAATGAACCCACTTGGGGTGGGGCTATACTGGACCAGGTGCTTATTAATAGGGACAGTGTTGCAGACAGCAGGGTGGGAAATCATCTGGGTACTAGTGATCATCACGCAATGTGGTTTAATTTAAGAACAGCAGTGGAATCTAACCACACAAGGGTGAAGATCCTGGATTTCAGAAGGTCTAACTTTACAAATATGGGAGAATACCTTCAAAAGGACCTGGCAGGGGAGAGGTCCTGGGTGGGGTGGAAGAAAAATAGGCCAGACTAAGGGGGGGCATAATAAAGGCAAAAACCTGTATGTCAAACAAGTAAGCAAAAGCAGAAGGAAGAGGAGACTGTTATGGTTTTTGAAGGAGGTGGCAGAAATGGTAAAGGGATAAAGAGTGGCAGTCAGAAGGTATAAGAAGACCAAGAGAGAGGTGGATAGGGAAGTGTATCTGAGGGAAACAGAGGGAGGCAAGCAAAGCAGTAAGGAGTGCTAAGGCACAAACTGAGGAAAGAATAGCCAGGCAGTATCAAAAGGGGACAAGGCATTTTCAAGTATGTTAGCGAGAAAGGGAAGACAAAGGGAGGGATTATACAATTAAGGGGGGGGCTGTACTGTGGAGGACCAAGAAAAGGCAAACATCTTAAACATATACATCTGCTCGGTGTTCACAGTAGAAGGGGAAGGAAAGGAGCCACAAATAGTCACCAAGAGCTTTAAGGGGAGGGAAGTGGACACCAGTCCCTTTTCTTAGGATATGGTAAGGGAAGCACTCACTAATTTGAGAGCGGACAAAGCCACGGGGCTGGACCGGGTGCATCCAAGAGTGCTGAAGTAACTCTGGGAGGTACTGGCTGCATCCCTGGTAGACTTGTTTAATAGTTCACTGGAGACTGGCATGGTCCTGGAGGACTGGAAAAGAGTGGACATAGTCCCACATCACAAAAGTGGTAGCAAGAAGGAGGTGGGCAATTACAGGCCTGTCAGCCTGACTTCCGTGGTAGGGAAATTAATGGAAACATTAATAAAGGAAAAGATTGTGGAATACCTGGAATACAATGGACAGTAGGGCCCAAGGCAGCATGGTTTCACAGAGGGAAAGTCATGCCAAACAAATTCAATATATTTTTTTGACCAGATAACCAAGGTGCTGGATCAGGGAGAGGTGGTGGACGAGGCCTACAGAGACTTCAGCAAGGCCTTCAACACCATTCCACATAGGAGACTGGTAAAAAAGTTGGGTAGCATGGGGGTGGGTAGTAAGATGATAACCTGGGTAAGAAACTGGTTAGGGCATAGGAGGCAGAGGGTGGTTGTAAATGGATTTTGCTCCGAGGAAGAGAGAGTAACCAGCAGGGTACCCCAGCGATCAGTAATGGGGCTGGTCCTCTTTAATGTCTTTATTAGTGACATAGTGGAGGAGCTGGAAGGCTAGATCTGCCTCTTTAGGGATGACACCACGATATGCAGCAGAGTAGACAATCCGGAGGGAAATCAAAGGATAGTAAAAAGATTAAAAATGGCTCTAGGAGTGGTCAAAAGTTTGGCAGCTATGGTTTAATGCAAAAAAAGTGCAAAATAATGCACTTGTCTCACAGAAACCCAGGGTGGAGTACATACTGGGGGGAGAGATACTTGCAACAACCAAGCAAGAAAGGGACCTGGGGGTAGTCATCTTGGAAGACAAAAAGGTGGCCGAACAATGTGACAAAGCACTCGAGAGAGCTAGTGGTATGCTAGGGTGTATAGGCTGGGGTATCATCAGCAGGAAGAGGGAAGTGGTATTGGCCCTATAAAAATCATTGGCAAGACCCCACCTGGAATACAGTGTCCAGTTTTGGAGACCACACCTCAGGAAAGATATAAAGTAGAGGCAGTCCAGAGGAGGACTTCCAAGATGGTGCAGAGTCTGCATCCAAAGCCATATGAGGATAGACTAAAGGACCACAGTATGTACACCCTGGATGAAAGTGGGGGATTTTTTTTAATTTTTTATTTATTAAACTCTAGGATTACAAATACCTTTGAGCAAGAACTGCTCATTTACAAAGGTTCCACGTCAAAGGATGGAAGATTAACATACAAACAAAGGAAAACATTAATACGGGGTCTCAAAAAACAAAATACTGTATTTCAAGTAGAGAGACACCAAAAGGATAGTAAGGCCAGAAGGTGGGTGGGAGTCAGGAAGGAGTGGGCAGGCTGAAGGGCCATTGTTAGGGGGGTTGGTATGAGAAGTGCAAGGTAGAGAGGACTGAAGTCTGAAGTGCTAAAAGATGGGAGGGTGTGGGTGAGGTAGGGGAGGAATGGGGGGGTAAGGTGAGAGGGAGGAAAGTGGAGGACAAGGATAATTAGCCAGAAGGAGTTTAGGGACACACAATGACAGGCGTGAGTAGAGATGCAGTGAATTTTTTTTAATCAGTAGCGAAGTGAGCAGAAGTGGACACCGCATTAGCAAACTATGAAGTGGGCATTGTAAATGCTCACTTAGACATCATCATATTACTTCACGCTGCCATTATGCCTAACGGGCAAGGTGGAAGTGACAAGTAACTAGGCAGCCCCCCACACATCACATGGTTTACAGTACTGTAAGTCACATGCTTTAGCCAGCAGAAAGGAAGTGAGTCAGAGAAGCAGTTTCGCTTTCTCCTTTGCATTCATAGAGGGAGAAGGCTTTGTGAGAGAGCAGTGTAGAGTCAGTGACTGAAAGTGCTGTATTGCCTTTCTGTGAAGAAAACAACAGCTTTTTTAAAAGCTATATCTTTAGTTTTTGTATTGTGTTTGTGACATTTTTTTGGTAGTGAATTTTTTTTATAAGTTTTGTTTTGTGTGTGTGTGTGTGTGTGTGTGACTGTGTGTGAATGTGTGTGTGTGCTGGGGACTTGTGTGGGAGGGATGAACCTTGGAGAAGGTGAGTCGCTGGCCCTTGGGTGCGGTCAGAGAGGGACTGCGGACACGCGATATCTGTGGATGCTGGACCGCCTCGACTCCTGGGTGTTGCTTCCAGTGGAAGCTACATAAGCAGCAGCAGCACGAGCACCAGTGCCACTTGTGGCTGCTGTGCATCCACCTTCTCCGCCACTACCATCACCACTGGTAACAGCTGTAGAGGCTCCAGCAGCACCCCCCTCCACCACCTCCACAACCAGAGGAGGTGCCCCTTGAAACCATAGGTGGTGCGAGGATTGTGTCTGGTCTTCCCCCGCAGCTCCCCAGTGTGGGAGTTTTTTAACTCTGTGGGGGGAGACAGCACAGTCGTGGTGTGTCATCTGTGTGGTGTGCTGGTGTGCCGTGGCCCCTGGGGAACACATTTGGGGACCAGTGGCCAGTGCACCCACATGTTCTACCACCACAAGGTGGAGTGGCAGGTTGCCACAGAAGGGGCCAGGCATCCACCTGCAGGTCCTTCTGTGGCAGTGGCCGAGGGTGCTGCTGGGGTCAAAGTTGTGCCTCGCCACAGCAGGAGGAGGGCCAGTACAGCAGCTGCACCACCACCACCGCCACCACAGCCACCAGCACCACCCTCTCCACCACCACCACTACCTGGATTTCCACCTGCAGAGGACCCCAAAACAGTCCCTGCAAAAGAGGCTGACATCGCCTTGGTGTGGGCGGCCCTGGAGGAGAATAATCAGAAGGTTGGTGCTTTGCAGTAGCAGGTCGACACAATACAGCAAATACTGACAATGCTGCACCTGCTGCTGGACCACCTCATCATCCCACAGCCACATTAAGGGATTGTTTTCTGCCCCCCCACCCCACTACTGTGTTGTAATGTTTTTGTGTGTTTTTTCCTTGTTGTTGTTTAATAATACACATTTTCCCTTCCAGGGGAATCTTTCTTGCTCCACATAGTGCAATACATTTCTGTGAAAACCTCCCATAATTTCATTATAGGGTGTCACGTGATGGAGGAATTCCCATTCTGAGAAGCTGCCCACATTCTGCCCACCTTCTCAGCAACATTAGGACGTGATGCCAGGGAGAGCTCAGGTGGGTGCATTACAGTGAATGTCTGATTGTCCAGCAGCTTTCCGAATGTTTCTTTATGTTATAATGGTCAGTTTGTGGTGAAACGTGTGGGCACATTTCCAGTAAGAAGAGTCTTGTTAGTGGAAACATTCCCACATTTCACCACAAAGTGAACCTTATAACATAAAGAAACATTGGGATAGCTGCCGGACATTCACTATAGTGGAGCATGCACCTGCGCTCCCCCTGGCGTCACATCCTAGCGATGCTGAGAAAGGGGGGCAGAATGTGGGCGGCTTTTCTGAATGGGAATTCCTCCATCACATGACACTCTATAATGAAATTATGGGTGGTTTTCTCAGAAATATATTGCACTCTGTGGAGCAAGAAATATTCCACTGGAAGTAAGGCCCCCACATAATAGGTTATGTGCATCACCATAACTATGTAACATGGTGAATCTCTGAAAAGCAGCAATGCAACAATCTGTTGAGAACTCTGACCTATATTTTTTAATGCTATGTTACAACTTCCTTTACTTACATCCTGACTGGAGTGATACGAGAATTTCCAATAGGTGAGTCTGCTGTACTACCTTTTTTCATGTGTGAAATAATGAATGAAGCATTCCTTTCAAATTGGTGCTGACCAGGTCCTTGTCATTGTTTTCCTCTGTTTTTCTCCATCACATCAGTTAGTTGTTATATATCACTTCTGTTGTAAATTAACAGTTATGCAGCAGGCAGTGTTTTATGACACCATGGAACAATGTTTATTGAAAAGTGGCTGCAAATAAATACAGACCTGGTCAGAACAATATTGAAAGGAGTGTTCATTTTTTTGTTCATACATGAAAAAAAGTAATCAACTAAGTAAAGCAGACAGAAATTGTGAAAAGAAGCATATCATTTAAGTCATAACTCGGAGTAGCTAGTGGCTGTAGCAACGTAAAGTAGCATAAAAAAGTACAGTTCAAATTTGTCACGACATTCTTGCAATGCTGCTTTAATTGATAATGTCAGTATGACATCATGAGCTCACAACAATCACACAACACACAAAATGCATCCCCAGAATTAATGGCGCACTCAGTCATGCATGCAGTGGTGGCACAGAGTCCCCAGATTTTTTCTGCAGGCACAAAATGCATCCTCCTTGTGTGCAGAAAATTGACAAGTGGTAACACAGTGAAATGGGAGTGTTTCAGGACATACAAAGTCCCCCAGAATAAAATGATGATGTGAGCGTCCTGTTGCTGATCCAATGTGTTCTGTGAGGTGATTCGAGCAAATGCAATGTGTTTATCTCAAGTGGATGGAAGGGTGTCCTTTGGCTGTACACTAATAGTAGCTTTGGTGAGTAGATATATATATATAGATATATGTTTGTATATTTTGTAGGTAAGGAGGGGGATTGACATGTACTCATGGTATTGTTCTGTATCACAGGTCACAGAAACTGTTGGTGTGCACATTCCAGTGCTCAATGAGAATTTTTTGTGTTGAAATTGAAAATGGATAACTCTCAAGCACATGAAGGTAAGTATTTTTTTGGGCGGGGGGGGGAATCATATTTGCAGGTTTGTCTGTAATGGTTTTTAATTTTGTTACTTCTTCACAGATTTCATCTGCATCCTTCTGGAGCCTGCTTGTTAATGATGGTCATGGTCATCTAATGAAACGACTTCTGCATGTTGCATGTGTTCCCAAGCCCGGGGGAGAAGGGTGCCGGATGATGTTGAAGAACTTTTTTGGATAAGGCCACTCTGACAGAACAACAAAGCATCTGGAAGTTTCCTTAAAAAAGAAATGAATGACTTCTTACAACTTAATTGTTATTTGTCCCTCCGTGGTTCTTAATCTCAAGTCAAATTACATTTCAAACCCACATCTTGTCAACTAACACAACCTGTGTGCAACTTTTGCTGCAGTCTTTCCAAAACAATGAAACGGGTGAAATAAAATCTTCATTCTTACCAGAATGGATTTCACATGGATATTCCATAGGTTCCTCTTTGTACGGTACAGCTGCAATATCATTCCCATCGAGTTTTAGCGATGAAGACTTTTTTTGTTAACTTGCAAAAAAAACAAAATAAGTGTACCGTATGTGTTTTACTATAGCGGCTCTGAAAAGCTACAGAAAACAAAACATACAACTAAAGGAAGTGAAACAGCATAACAAACATGAGTATACATACTCACTTTATGGTTTAAATATTAAGAAGCTTTGTGTCTCCAGCTGATGGTTGTGGTGGAGTAGCTAACATCAGTCCAGGTGGTGGTGGTCCGGGGGTCAGACAGACTCATGCTCAGTGGTGGAAGTGGCTAACATAAGTCCCGGTGGTGGTGTTCCGGAGGTTAGACAGACTCATGGTGGCAGTGGCTAACATCAGTCCTGGTGGTGGTGGAGGTGGTCCTGGGGGCAGACAGACTCATGCTTAGTGGTGGCAGTGGCTAACATCAGTCCAGGTGGTGGTGGTCTGGGGGTTAGACAGACTCATGGCGACAGTGGCTAACATCAGTCCTGGTAGTGCTGGTCCAGGGGTCAGACAGACTCATGCTCAGTGGTGGCAGTGGATGACATCAGTCCTGGTGGTGGTGGTCCGGGGGTCAGACAGACTCATCCTCAGTGGTGGGAGTGGCTAACATCAGTCCCGGTGGTGGTGCTCTGGGGGTCAGACAGACTCATGCTCAGTGATGGCAGTGGCTAACATCAGTCCCAGTGGTGGTGGTCCAGGGGTCAGACAGAGTGATGTGGCAGTGGCTAACATCAGTCCCGATGGTGGTGGTCTGGGGGCCAGACAGACTCATGCACAGTGGTGGCAGTGGCTAACATCAGTCCTGGTGGTGGTGGTCTGGGGGTGACAGACTCATGCTCAGTGGTGGCGGTGGCTAACATCAGTCCTGGTAGTGCTGGTCCAGGGGTCAGACAGACTCATGCTCAGTGGTGGCAGTGGATGACATCAGTCCTGGTGGTGGTGGTCCGGGGGTCAGACAGACTCATCCTCAGTGGTGGGAGTGGCTAACATCAGTCCCGGTGGTGGTGCTCTGGGGGTCAGACAGACTCATGCTCAGTGATGGCAGTGGCTAACATCAGTCCCAGTGGTGGTGGTCCAGGGGTCAGACAGAGTGATGGTGGCAGTGGCTAACATCAGTCCCGATGGTGGTGGTCTGGGGGCCAGACAGACTCATGCACAGTGGTGGCAGTGGCTAACATCAGTCCCAGTGGTGGTGGTCCAAGGGTCAGACAGACTTATGGTGGCAGTGGCTATATCAGTCCTGGCGATGGTGGAGGTGGTCAGGGCGGGCGGACAGACTCATGCTCAGGGGTGGCAGTGGCTAACATCAGTCCTGGTGGTGGTGGAGGTGGTCCGGGTGGGTGGACAGACTCATGCTTAGTGGTGGCAGTGGCTAACATCAGTCCCGGGGGTCAGACAGACTCATGGTGGCAGTGGCTAACATCAGTCCCATTGGTGGTGGAGGTGGTCCGGGGGGTGGACAGACTCATGCTCAGTGGTGGCAGTGGCTAACATCAGTCCCGGTGGTGGTGGTCCTGGGGTCAGACAGACTCATGGTGGCAGTGCCTAACATCAGTCCTGGTGGTGGTGGTCCAGGGGTCACACAGACTCATGCTCAGTGGTGGCACTGGCTAACTTCAATCCCGGTAGTGGTAGTCCGAGGGTCAGACAGACTCAAGGTGGCAGTGGCTAACATTAGTCCCGGTGGTGGTGGAGGTGGTCTGGGGGGCAGACAGACTCATGCTCAGTGATGGCAGTGGCTAACATCAGTCACGTTGGTGGTGGTCTGGGTGTCAGACAGACTCATCCTCAGTCGTGGGAGTGGCTAACATCAGTCCCGGTGGTGGTGCTCTGGGGGTCAGACAGACTCATGCTCAGTGGTGGCAGTGGCTAACATCAGTCCCAGTGGTGGTGGTCCAAGGGTCAGACAGACTCATGGTGGCAGTGGCTAACGTCAGTCCTGGTGATGGTGGAGGTGGTCAGGAGGGGCGGACAGACTCATGCTCAGTGGTGGCAGTGGCTAACATCAGTCCTGGTGGTGGTGGAGGTGGTCCGGGGGTGGACAGACTCTTGCTCAGTGGTGGCAGTGGCTAACATCAGTCCCAGTGGTGATGGTCCGGGGGTCAGACAGACTGATGCTCAGAGGTGGCAGTGGCTACCGTTAGTCCTGGTGGTGGTGGTCCTGGGGTCAGACAGACTCATGGTGGCAGTGGCTAACATCAGTCCCTTTGGTGGTGTAGGTGGTCCGGGGGTGGACAGACTCTTGCTCAGTGGTGGCAGTGGCTAACATCAGTCCCAGTGGTGATGGTCCGGGGGTCAGACAGACTGATGCTCAGAGGTGGCAGTGGCTACCGTTAGTCCTGGTGGTGGTGGTCCTGGGGTCAGACAGACTCATGGTGGCAGTGGCTAACATTAGTCCTGGTGGTGGTGGACGTGGTCTGGGGGGCAGACAGACTCATGCTCAGTGATGGCAGTGGCTAACATCAGTCCCATTGGTGGTGGTCCGGGTGTCAGACAGACTCATCCTCAGTGGTGGCAGTGGCTAACATCAGTCCCAGTGGTGGTGGTCCGGGGGTCAGACAGACTCATGGTGGCAGTGGCTAACATCAGTCCTGGTGGTGGTGGAGGTGGACTGGGGGGCAGACAAACTCATGCTCAATGGTGGCAGTGGCAAACATCAGTCCTGGTGGTGTTGGTCTGGGGGTCAGACAGACACATGGTGGCAGTGGCTAACATCAGTCCCAGTGGTGGAGGTGGTCTGGGGGATGGACAGACTCATGCTCAGTGGTGGTGGTGGCAGTGGCAAACATCAGTCCCAGTGGTGTTGGTCTGGGGGTCAGACAGACACATGATGGCAGTGGCAAACATCAGTCCCGGTGGTGGTGGAGGTGGTCTGGGGGACGGACAGACTCATGCTCAGTGGTGGCAGTGGCTAACATCAGTCCCGGTGTTGGTGGAGGTGGTCTGGGGGATGGACAGACTCATGATCAGTGGTGGCAGTGGCTAACACCAGTCCCGGTGGTGGTGGTCCTGGGGTCAGACAAACTCATGCTCAGTGGTGGCAGTGGCTAACATCAGTTCCGGTGGTGGTGGTCCAGTGGTCAGACAGACTCATGCTCAGTGGTGGCATTGGCTAACATCAGTCCCAGACGTGGTGGTCCGGGGGTCAGACAGACTCATGGTGGCAGTGGCTAACATCAGTCCCAGTGGAGGTGTTGATGGTCCAGGGTGGCACATCGCCTTTTAACAACTTCAGTTAAAACCTGCAAACATTAACCACATCATCATCCTCATAAAGAAAGCTTCCCTTAGTCATCTATATCTGACGTCTGACCACTGGGAAATTCTTTCTCAATTGTGTCGTCATCTGCATCAGTGGAGGCCATTTGAGGCAGCCACTGCCAGTGCCACCAGGATGGTCCATTTCTACATCACCAAACCACCATGACTAGGCCGGGGTACAGATACTGAGGTTGCAATCTGTGCTGATATGTGCCTGTCATTCATTTTAATGAATGTTAGCAAACTAACATTTGCAGGAGACAGGTTTGTCCGACGATCCCTGACTATTGCTCCTGCTGAACTGAATACCTTCTCAATACTTACACTGGAGGGTGGGCATGTGAGGTACTTCAGTGCCACTACAGTCAGCTATGGCCATTCACTGGCCTTTCCACTCCAGTACAAAAGGCGATCTTCAGTTATTGTCAGATACCTGTTTTCAGACAAATATGACTCAACCAATCTCTGAGCTGCACTAAGTCCAGTTGTTGATGCATCATCCTGTTTTCCCGAATCATTTATTTTACAAATATTCACTTGGGACAAAGCCTCCAAAAGCAGGTTGACACCAGCCGCTTTGTATGACAGACCACCTGGAACTGCTGTCCCCTTTCCCATGCAGGATATGCTTGATAGTCCTACAGGGACACCTTCAGCCGGATTATGCTGCTGAGGTTTGCTGACCTTGTCACGTGGCTTCTGTGGCCCATGAACCAAGCGCACCAGTTGACCACTGATATTTTTTACCTATTCAGGCCCTCCCTCCAGTACTGATGCAATTCCTCATTTGCATCGTGGGTCCAGCATTGTTGCTATGGCAAAGTTGTCACTACACTGAATGCTCACAATGTGACGATTCTGGTTGAATACTGTCAGCATGTGTTGCAGCAACATACTGCTACCACCATCTCCGGCAACATCAAGGCCATGCTGTACATTCACCAATGTCTGCCTCAGCACCCACAGCAGTGGAATTGATAGGCTACTGGAGGCAGACTCACCACTCACTGCCTGTGTGGCATGTTCAAAAGGCTGCAAAGTTGCTATTACAGAGTCCATGAGGCGCCACTGTTCAGTTGTCATAGACATGGAGGCCCCAGAACTGTCACGGCTAGTGTGCATCACAACATATTCTGAGATGGTTTTGTATTGTTCATGCAACCTCTCTGCCTTGTATAAAGTAAAGTTTTATTGGGTGACAACTTCCGGCTTCAAGTGGTGGTGAGGCAGGCTGTTTTGTATCTGCAACTGCCGCAGTTGGTCACAGGCCTTTCCAGATCATGCAAAGTGAAAGCAGATATGTCATGCAGTGGTCAGCATTTCCTTTACATCAGGGTGCTGCAGAAACTCCTGCTCCACAAAATTTAAACAGTGGGCCACGCATGGAACATGAAAAAAAACACCATTCGTGATGCATTTCACCACATTTGACCCATTGTCACTTGCTATGAACCCAGCTCTCAGGGACAGAGGGTTTAGCCATTTGTCAATTTCAGTCAGTACCATGTCCAACATGTTCTCACCAGTGTGTGAACAGGTCACATTGCGCATAGCAATCGTTGCATGTTGTCGAAATCCTGGAAGATTGCTACTGCGACAATCCACCTTACTGCACTGATTTTTCACATTACCAACATCACAAACAACCCCCGGCACCTGCTCCCAGTGTGCAGTTATACACAAATATGAACTCCCCGCTGTTTTGCCACTTGTCCACATATCCATACTTAAATGGATGAATGGAGAGGAGGAATGTTGAAGGGCATGTCTTACTGAGTCAGACACAGTACGGAACAACTTGGGAACAGTACGGGTAGAAAAGTATGTCCTGGATGGGACTTTCCATTTTGGGCAGGCACGTGCAGCAAACCACCGGAACCCAGAATTCTTCACAAAGGAGAAGGGCAAAAGATCAATTGCCAACATTTCCGCTACAGCAGCATTAAGTTCACGTGACACTGTATGATTTGGGGGTTACTTCAGCTTATGCACAAAAACACTCTGTAACTTGGGCTAACTTCAACGTTTTACATGGGGTGTGATCACAAATGGTTGTGCTGTGTGATGTATGGCATTGGCAGGCGGTGGAGTGTGGACACTTGATGAAGACAGTTGCACAGGTGATGATGACAAACCCAAAAATGCAGTTATTTCACCAGATTTGCCAACCGGGGTTCATGTACCACTTGCACTAGACATACTGCATTCACCACCACCACCACCACCACCACAAAAACTGCTACTCTCACCAGCACTGGTCAACATTTCAAAGTCATTATGGTCCTCCACCTCATCATGCCTGTAGTAATCCTCTGCTCTTATTACCTCAGTACTGCACACGTTTAATTTACTACTGGACTTAAGAGTCATGGAAGGAGATAACATACTCACTATGGTTGCCAGTGACGAGGGTGACCACCCCACTGTTGTATTAGCTGCCAGCTCGTGCTGGGTCCACAGTGCCAAGTGCCTATTCTTAAGATGTGTATGCTGTCCTTCTGTGCCAGATGGCTCCCCTTTTTACCTCGACTCACATGCACATGGCAAACCTGGCAGATTGCAACTGACTCATAATTTGCATCTTGAACAAAAAAATCCCAAACAAGGGATTGTGATGCTCTGCTTTTAACATGTCCATGTTGTGGCTTATTTAAGTCTGTTATTTTAAGCACTGAATTGCGGGGGACATGATGTTTTGGGCACTGCACACCTGCTACTGACCACCACGACTACCTATCATATTAACTACTGGGTCATCATCATCAACTAAAACTGGTAAATCACAAGTTTTTACGGGGGTGAGGGGGATTCCTGCAAACAGACACAGACACAGCCACTTTGAATTTATTTTTCTCTGGTTCCCAACTGGGGTCAATTACATCATCATCATCATATTCACCAACATCACACACATCTACATCTTCTGCTTGGATGCTAGCATGTGGACTGCATGTTGCAACAACAGCAACATCATCGTCATCATCACATTCATCATCAGCATCTACACCATCATCACCTGATATTTTTTCACCACACTGTGAATCACTGCATGGAAAATGCATGACGTTAACTGCCACGGTGGACGGAATATCACATTGTATGCTATCATTGACATGATTATCAGAATCTTCAGGTTCATCTACTGGGATGTTATGGGGAAATATGACATTATCTTCACTGCCACTCACTTGTACTGCTTCACACTCAATATTGTTGGATATGGTACACTGGTCTGAATTTGAACTTGACGCACCAATACTTATACTTCCACCATCACTAACACCAGTAACACTAACACCACTGGCTGGGAAAACATCATCTCCTCCAACTATGAGTGAAGCTACTGATTGGGCTGTAAAAATCATTGCAGGAGAAATACCTTTCCTCACATCAACAATGCACTTCTGCATCTGTGTACTACCACGCCCGCAGACTGTCTTACTGCCAGCATTGCCATGGCGAGAAACAGCTTTGCTTGCACATCTCTTTGCAGGCATTTTGGGGGATCAACCACAATATTATAACCAAATTTAGATTTTGATGTGTTCACTCTCTGGTTGGGGGGACACTGGAAGTGAAGCCAAAAAAACAACTGTAGCTTCAGCAACAGATAATAGATTTGTCTGTCACACAATGAAAACAACTTCAGTAACCAGTGGTGCTGATGAGGTCACAAAAACAATCCAATTTTTTTAAAAATTCCTTTTGTGGGTGGGGGTGGGGGGGAGCACTGACTGCAGATTTTTATGACAGTACAAGCAGCAAAACAAAGAACAGATACCACAATCACAGTACAAAATCAGGCAGCTGCAGTGGATAGCAGATTCACACTGCTGTGCCTGCAATTACACTAGTCTGTGGCACAATAAAAGATGTATTATTTTTGTCATGCAACACCGCATACACACTCACACACAGAACAGTTTGTCTACAATGCTGAACGAGTAATGCGTAGCAAATTGAAAAGTTCAGTAATATGCCACGTATTGTAATGTAAACAACCTGAAATTATGAACTACTGCACCAGATCCACACAACACACAATCAGCAAGAAAAGTTCAACAATTACTGACAATATTACTGTGTGTACATTAACACAGTCAGTTATATAACAAAAATATAACCAAAAAACAAAGAAAGCACTATTTCTCCAACTTAAATCTACCTACCCCCCAGATACACCCCTCCCCCAAAGCACACTTTCACTGTCTTTCACTACCCACACTCAATGCTGTACATTAACATTCAAAGTCCACACAAATACAAAAATGCTTAATGATATGAGCACAGGAGGGTTTCCTACAATCGAAGAACTAAAGTTTGAGCCCCCAAAAACACGCAACAAAGCTTTTTTTTACAGCTTTTAGAAAGTTTCAATCATAGACAGCTCTCAGAGCACACTGTCTCCTACTACTTCCTACACATACTACCCCGAACTGAGGCTGTGCAGATCAATATAGAGCCCATGTGACCTGAAATCCCATGAATAACTGCAAAATTCATCTTCAGAGCTCAAAAACAAGGTGAAGTGAGGCAAAGTGCATTGTTCTCAATGCACTTCACCTTAATATTTGGTAGAGTAGTGGTCTGGGAAGGCGGAGTAATGCAAAGTCATTGTTTTCAGTGGACTTCGCATTACTCATTATAACGTGAAGTACTCCGCTTCGTGTTGCGGAGCACTCCACGAGTCCATCTTTGCTCCGTGAATCACTTCACGGAGCGGATTGAGTCCACTTCGCCCACCACTAGGTGTGAGTATAGAGGCTGACCAATTAGGAGAAGCAATCACGTTGGCTGGTAGTAAAGAGGTGAAGTCATAGTTGCTTTTTAAATGGGCTGAGCGTAGTAGCTGAAAGGATTCCTTGTTGAGTGAATTAAACCACTAGGGGACCCTGTGGGTGAATGACCTCTGGCCCATAGTGGTCCGGCATCTGGGGACCTGGAATGTTTGACTTAGCATACTTCGGGTGTGTTGGGTGCTGCAGTGGGCAGTCAGAAGCTTTTCAACCCCAGGTGGCATGAGCCCAAGGAGAACCTTTTTGGTTAAGAGGCGGGCCTGGTATTTGATCCTGCTGATGAGAGGGAGCCACCCAGACTGGGCGTACAAGTCACAAGTATGTGTAGGGTGGGCAGTACCCATAAGAAGACTGCATGCTTTGTTGAGTGCCACCGATATCCTGCGGAGGGCTGTAGGAGAAGCGGAGCTGTAGATGATGAGCCCATAGTCTATGATGGAGGTGACAGAACTGTAGCTAGCCAGTCTAAGGGCCTCCGTGGTCATACAGTGTTTGTGCCTGTGGAACAGGCCAATCCATATGTTAGCAGCCTTTGCAACATTGTCAATGTGCTGAGCATAGGAGAGGGAACAGTCCAGAGCAACGCAGAGGTATTTGAACTGAAGAACCTGCTCCAGTGTAACCCAAGATTGGTTAGTGTTGATGAAGGGTAGAGAGTTATGTTTGCACCTTGCATTGCAGAAAGTCATAACTTATGTCTTGTTGTAGTTCATGACAAGTTTGTGTGAGCTGAACCATTCCTCAATGTGTTTGAAGTCACGCTGTAGCTGCCCTTCTAGATGCTTGGTGTTGTGATGGCTAGAAAACAGGACTGCGTCATCCACGTAGAGAAGTATTTTCTGATGGCAGACACTAGGGAGGCCATTCAGAAAGAGACTAAGGAGTAGGGGTCCAAGGATGGACCCCTGCGGTACTCCTGAGAGGACTGGTTTCTTATCAGAGGTGACATCAGCAATCTCAACTCGCTGGACCCTTCCCTCAAGGTAGCTTGTTATCCAGAGCAGGGCATCCTTGGACAGCCTGATAGTTGACAGTTGCCTGAGTAGGAGTGGATGATTGATGGTATCAAATGCCTTTGCAAGGTCAATGAATATTGCACCCACACAGTTTCCTTGGTCAAGGGTGGTGTGGTGTAAATTCCAGTAGTGCAGTTGTAGTGCAGTGCCCTTTTCGAAATCCATGTTGTTCAGGGCACTGGATATAATATTTTACCAGATACTCAGTTAGCTGGTCCAATACAATTCATTCCAGGGCTTTAGATAAGGGGGGAAGGATGGAGATGGGTCTGTAGTTGGTATGCAGTGACCTATCACCTCTTTTGTGTACAGGAGTAATGATTGCCTGTTTCCAGAGACATGGGAATTGGGTCAGCCTTAGAGAGAGGTTGAAGATCTTTGTCAGGAGTTCAAGGATTTCATCTAGAACAAGTGCAATCAGTTTCAGCTCGAGGGAGTCACCGCTGTACCCTGAATTGTGGATGGCTTTGCCAATATATGTATGAGCTAAGTTCATTGGGATCACTTTGAAGTAGAATTTTGGGAGTGAGCAATCATTGCCAGCAGTGTCATGGTGAGTGCTGGTGGAAGGGATGTCGAAAAAGTCCAGTGGTAGTACACTGTCCAGGTCTGAAAATGCAGTGTTGAAGGCGTCGGTGACAGTATCAAGGTCAAGCATAGAAGTTCCATCGATGTTTAGCTGATCAAGACCTTTAAATACCTCATGGGGGTGAATAGAGGTGGGAGGTATTTTTCTGAGAAAAGGGTGCTCTAGAATAAATGGTCATAATATGAAGCTGGAGAGGGGCAGGATCAGGAGAGATGTGAGGTATTACTTCTTCACAGAAAGGGTGGTGGATTCCTGGAACAGTCTTCCAGTGGAGGCAGTGGAGGCAAAAACAGTGGTGGGATTCAAAAAAGCCTGGAGTAGGCACAAGGGACTCATAAGAGAAAGGAAGAGGGTGGAAGAGGCAGTGCCATAGATCAAGGAAGATCTGCAGTGAAAGTAATGGGTGTTTACTCACCTGGTAAAGATGATTGTGTTGGTTGACATCCATGGCACTCCAGACATTACCTCATGGATTTTAGCCCACCTGATAGGCTAGTGATGCACATGACTCTAGGATCAAATTTCTAGTATATCCAGGTCCCAGAAACCCCTGTTCTCCAGTTCGAATCTTCCATAGCTGAAATCAAGGTTAGCAAAGTGTAAGAAAATATTCCAAAGAAAAAACAATATAGTCATTGTACCTAATGAAGCAGCCTGAGACATAAGCTTGTTTGGCCAATTGGCCCAGTTTTATTTTCCTATTATTTACAATCTAATCTTGACCCCAATTAGGTCGACGGTTGAAATCCTCCACCCCTGTAGTTGTGCCCATAGTGGCCTATACCTTACCCCCTCTTTAGGTATGTTTGGGAATGCACCGATCCTGGTCACTCTGAGTACTCTGTCGGGAGGGTCTTGGAGTGCCATGGATGTCAACCAACACAATCACCTTTACCAGGTGAGTAAACACCCATTGTGGATGGTTGACCATCCATGGCACTCCAGACATTACCTCATGGGTAGATAAGTAGCAGTATAGTACCCTAGGGAGGGAGACAGAGTGGTCTATGAGTGAGAGGCAGAGGTGGCTGTTAGGAGGATCTGTGTTGCAAAAGTGGGCTTTATGTTGTACAGATGCTCAAGCCTATAGTGTCTGGCGAACGTATGGATGGAGGTCCATGTTGCCGCTTTGCATATGTCTTTGGAAGACATGTTCTCCCTCTCCGCCCAGGAGGTGGCTACTGATCTGGTGGAATGGGCCTTGATACCCTTGGGGGGTGTCATATGCTTGGCTATATAAGCTTCCTGGATGGTTCTTCTGAGCCAGCCAGTGATCGTGGTCTTAGAGGCTGCCTTACCCTGTCTTTGTCCCCTTGTGACAATGAATAACCTCTCCATCTTACGTAAGGGCAGAGTCCTGGCTATGTAAATGGAGATGGTGATCCCGACATCCAGATGATGTGGGATTGGCTTAACACCCTGTTGTGTGTCTCCAGAGAAGGTAGGAAACTTGATGGGCTGTTCCCTATGGAAAGTTGTGGATACCTTCGGTTGGAAGGCTGGAACGGTCCGTAAGTGGACTCCTTGGGGGTGAACATGGTGTAAGGTTCCCTACACGACAGTGCTCCTAGCTCTCTGATCCATTGAGCTGAGCAGATGGCTACAAGGAAGCAGGCCTTGAGGCTGACCCAGAATAGGTCCACCTCATTGAGCAGCTCGAAGGGAGCTGTACTGAGGGAATCCAGTACCAGTGGGAGATCCCATGGTGTGATGGAAGGTCGGACCCTGGGTCAGAGTACTCCCACTGCTCTTAGGAAGTGTAGGGCATCCGGGTGTGCTCCTGGGCTGTATCCCCCGATGGCGCCCGTGGCTGCTTCAATGGCCGAGAGTTGTACTCTGAGGGATGAGTGAGCCAGTCCCTTGTCTACTCCCTGTTGGAGAAATAAGAGTATGGATGACATGTCCGGTTGCTCTGGGTCCTTACCTTGCTTGCGACACCACTTCACGAATAGAGACCACTGTCTACCATAGGTGGATGTGGTCGAGGACCGTCTAGATTGTAGCATCATCGATATGACGGACTCATGGTAGCCTGCTCTCATCAGTCTCTTCCTCTCAGGAGCCAGGCCGTGAGTTTCAGAGTCTGCAGGGCCAGGTGAAGTACTGGGCCCTGTGTCAGCATATCTGATCAGTAAGGTAATCTGAGGCTGGCTAAAGTCATGTTGAGTACTATGGCAAACCATGTCCTCCATGGCCAGTAGGGTGCCACTAGGATGATGGTACATCGAGATGCTATGGTCTTGCTTAGTACCTGGGGAAGTAGGGGAAGGGATGGGAACACGTAAGCATGCTCCAGGAACCACGGTTGTGAGAAGGCATTGGTTCCCTGGGACCGGCTTTCCCTGAACCGTGAATAGAACTCCTGAACCTGAGTATTTTCTGCTGTGGCCATGAGGTCCATGGACACTGGACCCCAGGTTTCCTGGATCATCTGAAAGAGACGGGGATGGAGCCGCCATTCTCCTGGGTGAACCTGTTGCTGGCTGAGCCAGTCTGCTCACACGTTGAGTCTGCCTGCAAGATGCACAGCATCGAGGTGGCTGAGTTTGGTCTGCACCCAATTGAGGACTGATGTTGCCTCCCTCAGCATGGCCTTACTCCTGGTGCCCCCTTGTTTTGCAATATACGCCACCGTGACCTGGTTGTCAGAGTGTATAAGAACTGACTGGCCAGAGATGGATGATCTGAAAGCCTCGAGGGCATGAGCTACCACTCTCATTTCTAGTATGTTGATGGATAGCTTGGCTTCTGTTGAAGTCCATAGCCCTTGAGCCATCAAGTTGCCCAAGCATGCACCCCAGCCTGACAGGCTTGCGTCCATTTCTATTGTGGCAGTGTAAGTTGCCTCTAGTGGAACCCCTCTTGTGAGGTTGGACTTCACTGTCCACCATGCTAGCGAGTGTCTCACCGATGGTGGTAGTGGGACTACGACTTGTAGGTTGAACTCGTTCAGTGATCCCTGAGTGAGTATGTAAGTCTGAAGTGGGCGCATGTGCCATCTTGCCCAGGGAATGAGGTCTATGCAAGATGCCATGCAACCCAACAACTGGGCTATGCGTCCCATGGTTGTCTGATGGCGAGATCTCATGTGACGAACCAATGTTATCAGATTGAGCACCCTTGTCTGAGAGGGTTTTGCCCATCGCTGTGATGTGTTGATTAGTGCCCCCAGACGTTCAATCTGTTGAGTGAGCACCAGATGGCTCTTGGCACGGTTCACTACCCAGCCGTGTTCCTCGAGTGCCAGTAGGGTGGTCAGTGTGTCTTGGTGCGATTGCTCCTTGGAGCGTGCCCGAATGAGCCAGTCGTCCAAGTAGGGTATGATATTCAGACCCTGTTCCCAAAGTCTGGCTACTAGGACGATGGACACCTTGGTGAACACCCTTGGTGCCGAGGTGAGCCCGAAGGGCAAGGCTTGATACTGGTAGTGGTGGCCCAAAATGTGGAACCAGAGGTATTGTCGGTGTTTAGGTATGATAGGAATGTGGAGGTATGCGTCCTTCAAGTCTATGGACCTGAGGTAATAGCCTACCCAGATGCTGCGTAGGGTTGACCTTATGGTTTCCATTTTGAACCTGTGACACACCATGTGTTCATTGAGGTGTTTCAGGTCCAAGATGGGGCGGAGTTCTCCCGATTTCTTGGGCACGAGGAAGAAAATGGAGTACACCCCTAGTTTCTGCTCGTGCGTGGGAACGGGCTGGATAGCTCTGTTTTGTAGCAACTCTGACAGGATGTGTTAGATCTGATGTGGGGTTGCCTTTCTTTTGGTGATGGGAGAACTTAGAAACCTGTGTGTGATGGGAGAGTGGGACAGCTCTATAGAGTACCCTCTTGACACCACCTCTAGGACCCATCTGTCTGAGGTTGTGTTGAGCCACTGGCACCTGAACAGTGACAGTCTTTGTCCCACGAGGGGTACAACCCCTGTCCTTGCAGGGTTCTGGGAAAGTAGTCATTGTTGTTTCCCCCTGTAACCTCTACCTCTTCCCCTGAATTTTGGGCCACGGACTCGAAAAGAGGACGGTTGGTAAGAATGGGAAAAGGAACTGCGGTGACCGTTGTATGTTCCTCTGCCTCGAAAGGGACTGTTCTGGGAGTGTGTGTCTCTGCGAGGTTGGTATGACCTGTTTCCCCCCCAAAACCTCCGCCTCACTGAAGGGAGGTAGGTGTACTTAGCCTTGTTCTTAAGTAGATCTCTGCCCTCCTCTTTTTGTTTCAGGAATTCCTGTAGGCCCTCCCCAAAAACATGCTTTCCCTTCATGGGTAAATTTTGTAGTAATGTCTTTGATTCGTTGCCGGCATCCCATAACTTGAACCACAATGCTCTCCTGGCACGGTTGGTGATGGCTGTGGCCCTGGCGTGCAGTCGAAGGGTGTCCACAGCCATGTCTGCCAGGTATTTTGCAGCATCGAGAATGCACTCTAAAAGTTCTGCCTCTCTGGACTTAGGGTTTGCTTGCTCTAGGAGCTCCTCAAGCCAGTGGATTTGTGCACGTGCCGTGTAGATGGCCATTGTGGAAGCTTTGGCAGCAGTTCCCTTGATCGCAAAGGCCCTCTTTAGCATGTCCTCCACTTTCTTATCCATTGGATCTTTTAATGCTATGGTTCTGCAGGGTAAGATGGTTTTCTTACTGAGCGCTGCCACCTGAGGGTCAATGATTGGGGCTTTGCACCAGATACCTGTACTGGCCTTGTCCTCTTGGACCGGATACGTGCTGTCCAAGTTTCTCTTCTTTGACATTCTGCTTGGCTCTGTGGATTGCCACTCTCTGTTGAAGACATCCTCGATTGCTGGGCATACAGGGAAGGTCTCAGAGGTGGTCGTCTTTTGTTGGATCATGGAATCTAATTTTGACTCCGGTTTTCCCTCCTCGATGTCGAACCCCATAGTGGCCTTGACAATTTTCATGAGGCCTGGGACCATGTCAAAGGAACACAGTTTTGAAGTGAGGGATGGCACAGCTTGTGGTTCCATGTCCTCCTCGTCGGTATCCACTCCATCCTCTTTGTCTGGTATCTCCTTGTCTTCACCGGAATCCAGCCGAAGATTGTCTGGTACTGGGTCCTCAGTGTCTGGACGTTCCTCAGAGGGCCCACCTGAATTGTCTGGCTCCAGAAGCGGTGCTGCTGTTCTATGCTGTGTAAGGGATTTGAGTTTCTCCATTATCTTCAGCATGAAATTCTGTTGGCTCTCCATCATGGCAACTGTGGCCTGTTGATTCTGTATCAGGAGGGTACCAGGATCCATCCAAGTGGGGCCGCTGGGCCCTGGATTGCTGGGACCTATGACAGGAGTTTGCTCCATTGATAAATCATCATCATCATGAAGACAGGCAGAGCAAAGGGGGCCCAGGATGTGGGCAGGACAGCAGCGTTGCAAGAGGAGCACTTCTTGGCCTTGACCATCTGGTGAAGAAAGAAGAAGGCAAGCGTATAGTTAGGGCTAGTGCAAGGTACTTTTATTAGGCCATTGGGCCTCCTTAGATATTTGTATTTGCAAGCAGATTGAAGGTTGCCTTTAGCTGCCAGAACAGCCTGTGCCATCCCTTTGATGGTAAGAACAGCATGTGGGGTTGCTGTGGGAGGGACCCGTCATGGATAGGTGCACCAACCTGGCGGTCACTACAGGGAGGGACCTCCAGAATGGTGACAAACATGTTGGGCTGCTGTGGAGAGGGACCCGAGTGAAAACTGGGGTGGTCCTGTGATCACCACCTCTACATCAATGGTCGCTATGGAGAGGGACCTGTGTGTAAAAAAGGGGGGGGAATCTCTGGAATTGTGGCCCGTATATAGAGGTCACTATGGGAGGGACCCCATATATATGCTTGAGGGAACATTGGGCTTGACTGGGCTCAACTGGGCTTGTTCCCCCATCTGTTAGCTCGTTTGACCCCCTGTTATGTCTAAATTCATGAGAAAGAGGGGGGGCCCCTTTGTGGGATCTGAGAAGTTGCACGACCTGAGGGGCTTGGGGTTCCTTAGCAAGAGTGGATGGCCCAGGAGAGGTTAGGTTCTTGACCCCCCTGAGGCCTGCGACCATGTGGTTGAGATGCAAGAGCCAACGCCCGGGCGCTATCCTCAAGTGTGGATGAAAACCGGGTGTTTCCTTCAGCCTTCTTGACTGTGCACACTCGTGAGGGACTGCCAGAGAAAGAACCTACAATCTATGGGGCAATAGATGTTATAGGCAGATCACTGTCACTTCTGGAGGAGAGAGATGAGCTCTATCATGGCCTTGCCTGAAAAAGGTAGGCTGCGGGCTTGAATGGTCGTTTGAGGACGCTGTGGCCATTGCAGTACCTCGTGGTGGTCTGGGGGCGAGCAAGCGCTTGTGATGTGCCTGGGATATTCGCCTTCCTGACACTAGCCCCTATATAAGTTGGGGGGCTAAGGATAGAAGAGCCGACCACGCGGCAGTGGGAGGGGCAAGGTGTTGCAGAGCATGGATGTAGGCCAGAGGCCTATGGGAGGCGCGCTCTCCAAGCGAGAGAGAGAACAGTGTTTCAACCACGGGGGAGACCCCTCATGGCGCAGAGTGCCTCGTGGACGCCTGCAGCACGACTAGGGGAGGAGAGGCGAGAGGGCTGGCCATAGGCGGATGCCTTCCCCTTGCGCTACCGCATGATGCCAAGAGGGGGTTCAGGGGAGCGCCAGGACGTGCACCTAGCGTGGCGCAAATTCAAAAAACAAACAGCCATCTGCAGAGTGAAAAACCCCACTACTGGGTCTCTCTCCTTTTCTTAACGCAAAAGCACAGTTAGGGCACCTATAGGGATGATCCCCTCTTAGCGATAGCAAGCAGACTTAATAAGGGGTGAAATTAATCTTATGCAGTACAAACACATGTTAGAAGCTATCTAGAATCCTAACACAACGAACAAGATCATGATACCACTGCTGGCTCCCAGCTCTAAGCAGGCTGGAAAACTCTTAGTCTCTCACGATGCAAACGACAATAAATTAAACTAAATAACTGAAGTAAACTGAAACTTGAGTAAACTTAAACAAACTTAAAGCCACACAGCTGGCTTTTTCTACACTGGGACACAATGTGCTGCATTTTTATGCTGGAACAGCAATGCAGCACCTAGATTTTCTACTCCTAAGCCATAATCCTTGTAGAAATTATAATCAGAGGCCTACCTTTCTGTGTGGAGAAAACAGGGATCCTGGTGTGCTTGTTGCCTGATCAGATGCACGATTTGAACTTGAGAACAGGGGTTTCTGGGACCTGGATATACTAGAAATTTGATCCTAGTCATGTGCATCACTAACCTATCAGGTGGGCTAAAACCCATGAGTTAATGTCTGGAGTGCCATGGATGGTCAACCAATCACAATGAAAATGGGCAGATTAGATGAGCCAAGTGGCCCTTATCAACCATCAGTTTCTATGTTTCTATGCCAGTCTTGCATCTTCCCTTCTACAAGTTCTTCAGTCTGCACCACCAACTGCCACATGGTCACAAAGGCTGCAGTACTGAAGCGTAAAATGCTGTCCCCCCCTCACCGTAGGAGAGCATCTAGTGGGATATTTCACCTCCTCTCTCTGGCCAGCACTTCCCCAGTGATGCTTCTGGCAAAAACTGTATACTAATAGCATTGTTGTTTCTGCCTCCTCTCTTGTCAGTTGTTCCCTACCCTTATACAAACTCTTATAAACTTCTTCTGGCTCTGACCTTGCTTCAGCCATGTACTACACTTCTGCTGCTACAGTGTGCTGATAGTTTGTAGGGATTGGTTCCTAACTGTAAGTATTTAAATTTTTTATAACCAAACCACTTTCTCTTGTAGCTGGACAACAGGACCCTGGACTGGACTACTGTATACTGTAACTAATGCCAGGCTGACTGGAATGGACTGACAGATGTTACTAGTTATGGTAAGTATTATTCTTTCTTTGCAGTTGGACTACATCCTGGACTGACACAGAGAGCTGTTAGGGATTTGTGCAAGTACAATATTTTTAGTTGCAAATGGAAACTAGAGTGGACTCCATTTGAGGGAACAGACTGGACCAACAGAGCTGTCAGAACTGTGCATTGATGGCATACTTGTTTGTGCTTCCTCTTTATTCAGTTCTTTCCTGCATTGCGTTTGGCCCAGCCCTTGGCTGACTGATCCTGGAGTCCAACTAAGAATTAAATCATGCTGAAAAGGATAGAAGAGAGTGCACAGTGTGAAACTGCTGCACTGACAGATTAACGCCCTCATTACAGCAGGAGCAGGGCAGAGAAGTGTGTATTTAGTAGACTGAAAGGAGTACAAGGTGCATTTTTGAAATATTTGTTTAAATATTTATTTAACTGAATGCTGGTGGTGTAGAGGGCTAAGAAATCCATATGACTTTTAATAAATGTTCCACCATGCCAGTTCCATCAGGTACAAGCTGGTTGTTGTGGAACAGGGATTGGGAGTCATGGACGAGAGGCACTGAGGAAAGGGCAGCACGTATATGATAGAACAGTCAAACAAAGCAAGATTCATTACTCCCCAGAAATCCACTGGTTCCATTCCCACTGTTGTACAAACATCCTTTCCTGCAGGTCATCCAGTTCATCTGGTGATAAAATCATCTTTAGTAAACCAGAAGCATGGAGTTTCCCTCCTCTTCCTTCCTCAAGTGCTTCCAGTTTCCCTTACTTAGGATAGAAGTGCTCCATCCAGAAATGTAAATATTAGTCTCCCCCCCCAAAAAAAAATAATTTTGCATTGCTGCCCAATTTGTTAAAGTCCCCCCCACACACACACTATCAGTAGTGGCTGCTGAAAACAGCGTGAGGGAAGGGAGTCAAGTGGCAGTCCCAAATCATGAATTTATATCATTCATGTTTATGTTTTCTGGGCATCTAAGGTGCAGCACTTGCAAGTAAAATGCAAAACTTAACTTTTTGATGTGCTCAAGGGGAAGAGGGAGGTCACGGTCAGAGTAGGGTGGGTGGAGGAATTCTCATTGATAATCAAGGTCTGGTCAGGTTGGAAGAGGTGTGCACAGGCATTTTGGGTGCATGAATGTGGGAATGGTATCTTCACTATTATAACAATACAAATCAGCTATTCAGCTTGCTGACAGACTTAACCAGAAGGGAGGGGGAGAAGAGTTTTTCATTGCAGAGCATGACAGAGTAGGGGCAACTCTACAGTAAAGGGTCCAGGGTGTAGGTGGGCTTAGTGATGATGGCACAGTGGGTTTGGGGGCTTATGTATGTTTTAAAAACGTTTAGAAAAAAATAGACTGACAAAGTTGGCGCAGAATTTCACAAAGATTCTCGATGTGTGAAGTTCTCTGTTTTGCATAAACTTCACTAGCAAAGAAAAACTTTGCCATATCTGTAGCAATTGTAAGGGTTTCCCTTGTATTTAACATATATTTTTTTAATGTTCTGTTTCTGTGCTTCCAGCACCGGGCCCTGAGGCGCCCCCAGTTCTATCACCAACTGTATCATGGACTTATGGTGCACTGCTTAAATAGGAAGAAATGTGATAGATGGCAAGCCATCATACCAAACATGCATAGGCCAGTGGACTGCGGAATATGTAACTTGGCAATGAAACTGCACTATTTAGGAAAATCAAACTATGTTTGTGGACAACCTAAAGAGTGATTATGTAGAAATATAAGACTTTCACTAAGAAAGCAGGGACATACATTTTTCATTCGACATATCTTTGCACTGAATTCTGCACAGGGGTACTATTTATTTATTTATTTTAAAATTGGTAAAGGAGAGAGGCAAACTAAGCCAAGGTTCTTTTCCAAGTGTGACCTAGGAAAGGGGGACAATGGAAATCAGCATTACAATACATAATAGTGAGTCACTTGAACAACATGACTGACAACATGTTACGGATGAGTAAGTTCCTGACCTTCAGTGATTTACTGACTGTATTCAGAATTTAAATTGGAAGTGGGTGTCCGTTTGGATCTGGTTTTTGTTTAAAAAAAAATAATAATAATAATTTGGTTCCAAAATCATTTATTTGAGGGCTTCAGTTTAAATCATTACATTGGCTTTCATACAGTATATTTAGGTGTCAGTGTTATAGATGGGTAGGAAAAGGCAGGTTAGAAGGTTTTAGAAATGAATACCATTTTATTTTCTGAATGATATTATTCATCTTTGTTTTATTATGTGAAGAAAGCCTTTAGAAAGTAACATGAACCAAAGCAGCCCTGTCAAGACATAGATAATGTAGGTATATGGTTTTCACACAATGGCACTGCAGAAACATATCAAAAAGTATTCTTTAGTAAAAGGTTAGAGTGTGCATTTCTAGGAAACATTCTTTTTTGTTTTATACAATGGTTTTCAAGGTTGTAACATAACAAAAAGAGATTGACACTTTGTAAAATGGCTTTTTATAGGAGAAATCTTTTCCTTCGGAGCCCTTCCAAAGTTCCTATGTAAATTAATTAAAAAGTAAAAGAGCCAAACGTAAGTTTAATCAATACAATGGAAATCACTTTGTAGAGACCAGAATTACTTCCACTCCTTTTAAAAAATGCATCATTTCTCAAAATAATGTTTGGTCATAAAGCCAAAACATTACTTTGTGAGAAATCATTTCCATTAAAACTTATAGGCCCAGATATTCAAAGGAGATGCTCCCAGCACAACTGTGCTGTGCCAGTGCATCACATGCGTTGTTGGGCATATTCAAAAGGAAGGGATGCACTGCACAATTCCGGATGTGCTGCAGCATGCCCATGAATATGCAGCTCTTCGCAATATTCAGCCAAGATGTGCGGAGCAGCTGCCCACACATCTTGGAGATGTGCCACACAAAGTTAGGTGTGCAGAAAACACACCTGACTGGTAGCCGCCCACAAGTGGGCTGCTGTACTGCACTGCCCAGCACAGCTGCCAGCAGCCCCTGGGTGGCTAGCCCCCCAGTCCCCAATTGTGGAATAAAATGTAGCAAAACCCATTTCCCTGGTAGCCTAGTGTCCCCTCTCCCTTAACTAGACTGCAATGTAACTGCAAATAAGCATCATAAACATTCTCTGGTAGTCTATTGGTATCCCCCTCCAATCTCCAAACCCGATTGAAGAGTTTTAATATAATGTCCATCAACGCTGGTAGTCTAGTGGCAATATAATATGCCCTAGTAATCTAGTGGTCCCCCTCCCAGCTCCAAACTCCGAGTGCCACAAAACCGGGCTAGTTCATAACAACCTTCCCTGGCAGTCCAGTGGCAATCCCCGCACCCACTCAGGACCCCACAGCCCACCCTGCTTCCCCATCCCAGCAGTGACATATGGTTGGTGGGCAGCACAACCCACCCATACACCTCCACAGCTGCCTGCTGACTGAGCTGTCACAGAATGACAGCGTACAGTATGCACTACAATACCACTGATCGACACTGTCGAGCATTGGTCTTGCAGTGTGTACTGTACACTTTCATTCACAAAGTGTCAGCTTTGTGAATGAAAGCATACAATACACACTGCAAGACCATTGGTTGACAGTGTCGACCAATGTTATTGTAGTGCATACTGTATGCTGTCATCCTGTGTCAGCTCAGTCGGTGGGCAGCTATGTAGGTGTGCAGGTGGGTTGTGCTGCAGCAACCATATGCCACTGCTGTGGGACAGGGAACTGGGTGAGCAGTAATCCTGAAATGAGGTGAAGACCACTGGACTACCAGGGAGGGTTTTATGAATTAGTCCAGTTTTTCAGCTATTGGAGTTTAGGGCTGGGAGGGGGGCCACTAGAATATGAGGGCATATTATATTACAATACCCTACACTGCGATTGGGGTATGTGGAGGGGAGGGGGTACCGCTAGACTACCAGGGCTGATGGACATTGTATTAAAACCTTTTGATTGGGTTTGGGGATGGGAGGGGCACCACTAGACTACCAGGGAATGTTTATGATACTTATTTATAGTTGCATTGTGGTCTGGGGAAGGGAGGGGGGCCACTAGACTACCAGGGTATATGGCATGCTATGTACCTGCAGGGTGGCCAGTGCATCATTTGGGGCACATCCCTGCAACTGACATGCAAATGTGGCCATAATGACATGCAAATGGCCCCATTTGTGCCTTGCATACCTAATGGCACCATTTGCATGTTTCGGTCTGAATATATGGAATTTTCACTTGGCGCATCCCCAAGATGTGCCATGCATCCACATTCCAGGTATTCAGACTACACAGGGGAATGCACCGGCACATCTTCGCCAAACCCAGTTTGTGCCACCCTAATCTTTTTTCTATATTCAAATGAGGTGCATGATTGTGCATCTTGTTTAAATATAGCACTTTTGCACTCTGGCTCATCTCAGTTGCACAGAGCAGCCACTTGTGCCCTTTCCGGGCACAGTTTGAATATCTTGGCCATAATGTTTTAACTTAAAGGGGTCATGAAGAGCGTTTCCTTAGTTCTCATTGCCTGTTTTACCTGTTATGATCTGTTTCCCCAAATATAATGTATACTGAAATGTAACTGTGTCTTACTAAATTTATATTTGTCTACGTCTCATTTTCTTGTGTTACATGCTTTTGCCTTTCACCCAGCTACAGAATTTCAGTACAGTGGGTATCAGAATCACAGCTGTTTTCCATCACATTAGAATACAGTAGTTGTAACTCTCTTCACCTCTAATTTAATTTTCGTTATTTGATAAGCTATTTTAGTTAATAGCCACAGATACAAACGCACTAACATCACAACAGGTTAAGAAAGCAAAGCATTCCAGATGGAACACATTTCCTACACCTTTTAAAGTACAACACAGTGTTAAGATTACACCAGAGCTTCTAAGTTAGCCCTTTGATGTTTCTAGAAACACCTTATTAAATAACTTATGCTTGAAACAGGTAATACTGTACAGATATTGGGAGCTCCACATTTGAGTAATCCAGATTCTTGTTTCCAGAGTGGATACTCTTTAATCTCTGGCCAATCCTGTAGTAGTGACCTGAATAACTGATAAGGTTAGGTTAGACCACATTGGTTAGCAGCAGCATAGGCAGGGGGGTGTTCAGGGTGTTCAAACACCCCCCGAACTGACCTCCAAAATGTATTTAAAAAATTAATTTTACTGAGCGTACTTTCCCTTTAAATTCGCACTTCAGTGCCCATTGTTGTAATGTTGTGTGCTGCCTGGGGTAGCTGCCCTCGCGCTCCTTCTCCTCAGATCCTCCTCTCAACATATAATCAGCCAATTAAATTGGCCAACATGTATTTGGCGGCTTTGCGCACCACTGCACGCTGTGGTCGTTTTTCCTGAGAGAAAAAGAGAGGCTGCAAGAGAGAAGAAGCAAGCGAGTTGGGACTCAAGTTCAACTGGAAGTGAGAAACAGAGTCGTGGGACCATAATATTTATATTAGGAGCCTCAGCCCCTCATAGTCACCAACTCACTGCCAATAGATGTGTGGAGCTGAGTCTGAGGTACCTCCTCAACTTAAATAATTTAGCAGCGGACGTGGGTGTGTGTAGTCGTGATGCAAAATTAGGAGCCAGACAGGCCTGCCACAGGAGAGGAGGGAGAGAGAGAGAGAGATGAGAGACCATCTATTGAGCCAGCTGCCTTGCCCTGCAGTCTGTCGACGACACCGCCTGAACTTTTCAGTCTCCCCCTCGGGCCTCTCTGACAGTCATCGCCCCCCCATCTGAAGTCTTCAGAGAGCCTGGAGCTGCATTGAAGCTAGCCAGGTATGGTTTGACACTGTCACTTGTGGGGGGGAAGATTGGGTGCCATTGCTGCCTCATTGAACACAAGAAGTATGTTGGTGACCCATGGATGGAGGTCCTAGCAGTGGTGCACATTGGAGGGGTGGGGAGCTAAGGGGATGAAGCTCCCACTTGAGAAATTGCTCCATATAAGTTAGCATTGAGTCAGGTATAGCAACAGAAGGATTTTTTTTTTTAATTTAAATATTGCAGATGCAGCTGCCTGCTGTTTTATTCCCAACTTTGTATAACTCTGTCCTCCTCATCTAACCTGACCCTACCTGTCCAGATCTGATGGAGTTACACTAATGATCAGTTGGTAAAAGAAAGTAATGTAAAACTTATTTTCAGTTTTTGCAGTGCAGGCTCTTTTCTCTAGGGAGCAAGAGGGGGCAATCATGACAAACTGATTTGGTGGTGCTTTTTTTGATACAGTCATTGCATTGATGTTTGCGTGGTCACATCAGTTACTATTGCCACATGACCAACAGAGACAGGCGTAGGCAAGAATATGTTTTTGTGCTTGGGTATCACACCTCACTTGCAGTGGCATGTGTGCACACATCCGGAACAAAAGACACTATACCACGTGGTGTGCTTAATGATTTTTTACTGGCACCCATGTACTACAATGCTATATAGCCATAGTGCATGCCATCTGTGTGCAGTCATTGTTTGGAACCAGCTCGAGAGAGAGCACCTTGCTGTCATAGCGAATTGAGAGAGATTGTACTCATTGTGTTTCAAGGCAACAACTTAAAAATGTAAATATTATGATATCGCCAGTCTCCCTCTTCTGTCACTGTCATTGTCTCGCTGAACAACTAAACTGGTGAGATAACTGCAGCCATAGAAAGCGTCGCTTATACTGGACTGGGGTTTGGGGGAGATATTACGGGGGGGGGGGCTCTGCCTAATCTGATGAAAAATTTAACATACAATAAAAAAAACTAGCATAAAAAATAAAAGTAAATTACATATTTTCAATAATGCAGGTTCACAATAATTACGATTATGTCTTGCAGTGCTTTACATTGAGGTTCACAGTAGGAAGGTCATGTCAGATGAATCTAATATAATTTTTTGACTGGGTAACCAAAGTAGTGGACCAGGGAGAGGCTGTGGACATGGCCTACCTAGACTCTAGCAACGTATTTGACACAGTCCCACACAAAAAGAGATTAATACACAAGCTAGCTAGCCTTGTGGTGGGTCCCAAGGTGATAGCCTGTGTAAACAAGGCATTTGTCAATGCCGAATTTTGTCGCACTGCCATTGCCTTTGGTAGTGCATTGTGGAAACACATGTTTGGCAGGATGTGAAAAACGACAGCTGTACTGTTCATACGGAGGTGTAAAAAAATGGCAGTGGTAAAAATGTGGCATGTAAGTATTGCAAATATGCGAAGTTACAAGGGTGCGTGGGAAATGAGCAATGCACACTTGTAACACAGGCATTTTATGGAGTTTTGGCACCAAATTTTCAATATAGGCATTTTAGCACCTTTACTCATGTACAGTGTCACTGTCATGTCCTCAAGCTGTCTCAAAAAGTGATTTTGTACAGTGACCACGCTATTCTTCATTGGACGTGCGAAAACACATTTTGGGCAGGATATGTAAAATGACAGCTTTACTGTTCATCAAGAGGTGTGGAAAAATGCCAATGGTGAAATCCAGAGTGAAAATATTACAAATGCACAACGTTACGAGCATGCGTGCAAACCGCGCAATGTACACTCATAACACAATCATTTTATGGAGTATCATCACCAAATTTTCAACATAGGCATTGTAAGACCTCTGCTCATGAACAGTGTCACTGTCATTTTTGCAATCTGGCCCGAACACTGATTTCCCACAGTGAGGCGGTATTGTGCGCCGGAAGTGTGGAAACACATTTCGGCCAGGATGTGAAAAATGACAGCTGCACTGTTCACAAGGAGGTGTAGAAAAATGACAATGTTGAAAATCTGGCATGAAAATATTGTGAATGCGCGAAGTTACGAGGTTGCGTAGCAACTGTGCAATGCACGCTCATAAAACAGCCATTTTTTGGATTTTTTCCACCAAATTTGCAACATAGGCTTTTTGAGAGGCCACCTCATGAACACTGCCACTGTCCTTGTGTTAATCAGCCCCAAAAGGTGATTTCGCACAGTGACTGCAAAACTCCTTTCGGGACAGATTAACGCCAAAACTGTGACAGAATTCAGTGAGGAGGGCCCCAAAACCCCATGTTGAAAATTTGTGCAAAATCCAAAAATGCCCAAGATATGGAGCAAAGTTGAAAACCCTATTCATTCCATTATACAGCTTACCGGCATTTCCTCAGTTCATGGTCGGCTTTGAAGAGTGCAGATGTGTTCCGGTCCAGTGAACATCATCGTGCCAGACTCGAGTAAGTATGGGGTGGGGTGGGGGTGTGGGAGGCAGGGTCGCAGTAGGTGGGTGCGGGTGGTGGGTAGGGAGACTACGAGGACCGTTTCAGTTTACATGGACCAAGGAAAAAAAAAAACATGGACGGTTTTCTTTTACAGGTTGTTTCTTTTGTTTGGGGGTACAATAGCTGATGGGGATTGGGCACCCCCATCAGCACAGAAGAAGGGGGGAGACATGATAACGATGGGGAGTGGGCTCCTCCATCAGCACATACTTCAAGGGGCAGGGAAGCCGACCGAAGGATTGGACACCCTGAAGTCAGCGCTGTCGGCAGAGAAGCGGCCACTGTGCCACCATGCTACTAGCTGGCGAGTACGTAGGAAGGGCCCGCTACATGTGACGAGCTTTGCTCGGATTGCAGCGGGCCTTTCCTTAGATGTGCTCACCAGCTGAGTATGCATGGTGTGGCATCGCTGATTGGGGAATGAGGGACGCAACTACTGGTGCATGCCCTGCATTCACCCAACAGCGACCGCACCTCCAAATCCCCACTGTCACAAGATGTTGGCTGCGCACGCACGCCAACATAAAAATTGACTGGACAACAGGATGCAGAGGGTAAGTAAGCAATAATATCCAACAAGGTGGGTGGCACTGGGCTATACCGGACCACCCAGGGGCAAAATTAAGCCTGATGCCACAGGTGGAGGGCCTTATATCCCCCTGGAAGGTCTGATATAGCCCATTCCACCCACCCAGGAGGGTATTGTTGCACATAGAAAATGGGTCACTGTACTATATACATTGGAAAATATAATAATTGTTATGTTTAAATGTTAAAACTTTTGTGCATTTCATTTATTTTGTAATAAGATAGTTCCTCCGCCTGCATTAGATTGCTGTGTTATTTTTTGAACAATGGGACTTTTGGCCTACTGGACCTTCTGGAGCTGGGATTCTGGAGCTGGATGTCATGGCTACCCCCCCCACACACACACACACACACACTTGTACACACACACACACACACACACACACACATATACACACACACATATACACACACACAGACACACACACACACACACAGAGCCAGGAAGCAGTATCACAGTTAGCGTGATGAATTGTGTTCATGTGCTTTCGATGTGTTTTATTGATTTCCTTTGTGCAGTGGCTGTCCTATGTGACTCAGGGTCTCCATTGTTCTTTACATAGTGTGAATGTTGCTAAGTGAAGGCATGGTTGGGAGACTGCAGCCATTTCAAATGTGTCCAATCAGGAAATAGGATTCTCCATGCCCGTTTTGTAATAGTGAATGGAGTCTACGCTGAAGAAACGGGGGTTACTAGCAGGGTACTACATGTTTCAGTACTGGGACAGGTCCTCTTTAATGTTGTTATAAGTGACATTGTGAAGGGACTCAAAGGAAAAGTATGTCTCTTTGCAGACGACACAAAGATCTGCAACAGGGTCAATACACAAGGAGGGGTGGAATGGATGAGAAGGGACTTGGCAAGGTTGGAGGAATGGTCAAATGTATGGCAGCTTAGATTCAATACAAAGAAGTGCAGAGTAATACATCAGGGAAACAAAAACCCAGGGAAAGGGTACACAATGGGGGGGTGAGGTTGAGATACTGACAACAACAAAAATGGAAAGGGACCAGTGGGTAGTCATGTTAGATGACCAAAAAGTGGGCAAGCAATGTGAGAAGTCGGTAAGGAGGGCTGGTAGAATACTGGGATGCATAGAGAGAGGCATCACCAGTAGAAAACAGGAAGTTGTTATCCCTCTGTACAGACAGTTGGTAAGAACCCATCTGAAGTAGCGCTTAGACAGGATGGAGGCTGTCCAGAGGAGGACAACTAAGATGGTGCAGGGTCTGCACCAGAATACATAGAAGAGACACTAAAGGAGCATAATATGTATGTCCTCAAGGACAGGAGGGAGAGGGGGGACATGACAGAAACTTTTAAGTACCTCAGTAGAATCAACAAAGTCCAAGAGGGTAGCATCTTTCAGGAAAAGAGATGTACAAGAACAAGGGGACACAATTTGAAAATAGAGGGTGGGTGGGAGGTGCAAGGGCAATGTGAGGAAGTATTTTTTTTTTCACAGAGAGGGTGGTGGACACATGGAACAGCCTTCCTGAGGAGGTTGTGGGGTCTAAAACTGTGGGAGAATTAAAGAATGCATGGGACAGACATAAGGCAATTTTTGTGGGGGGTAGGAAGAAATAGGCTGTTGGTTAACTAGGATCTGCAGCTTATCCTGTAGGTAGGAAAATTGGCAGACTAGGTGGGCCAAGTGGTCCTTATTTGTTTCTATGTTTCCATGTTACTCTAGCATGAACCTGTCAAACACAGTACTAAATATTCTGAAAGTTTCCCGGAAACAGTTCACAAGAAAATCCTATTCCTCAAAATGGAAAAGATTTTCAATTTGGTGCTCAGGTAAGAGAGGTTCTTCCCTGGAACCTGATTTAACAGTTATTCTGGATTATTTAGAACATCTGCACTCAAGTAGATTGTAGACTTCATCACTGAAAGTGTAATTAGCAGCAGTATCAGCCTTCCTACGTACAGGGAAGCCAAAATCTCTAGTCTTACACCGTGTTCAAAAGATTTTTCAAAGGCTTCCTTCACCTGCAACCACCAGTTAGGGAACCTGTTCACCCTTGGGACCTAAATATATGCATGGCACAACTAGTACTCTGCCTGCAACCCAGTCCCTTCCAGTATACATTTAAATAAAGAAAGAAAATGCCTGTTCCATCTGTTGTCCTGGCATTACCCTCTGCCACTTGGGTGACCTGATGGTAAGCACCATAAAGTGAAGGGGCACTACCTGTATGAAGCACACTTCCTGCTTTGGCACCAAACCAGTGAATTTCAGATCTGAAGACCATTTATGAATCTTCATGGCCCACACACCTTGGCCCCGGGCCCAGGCCTTCTCAACCCTTTCCATCGGGGGATCCTGCCACCCCCCCAACTGTTGTCTTGGCTCGAAGGCCTTCCTGGTGTCTTGTTGTCAGCTGTGCCCTGATCCCTTTAATCCATGGGTAATCAGTCATATCCAGGGTTCTAACAACATGAGTTCGATAGTGATGTCAGGCAAGTGCACAGTTCTGGCTTCAGGTGTTGCTTCAGAGACAGAATGTAATTCAAACTCTGCTTTGTGGTCATGCTCCCCCTTGTCTTTTAATGTCAGATTTATCTTCACTGGAGAGATCAGGTACCTCTGAGTCCTTTCCCTGTCCTCCCAGCTAAGTTTTTTGTTTATTTTATTTAAAATATCAGTGCAAAGTTTATTTCAGTTCATTTTTTGACACTATGTGTTGACTTAGAAAGAGGTTTCGTGTTTCTGTTTATTTCTGCATTTTTTTCCTCCTGTTTCTTGTTGATTCTTGTAACTGGAGAAATCTCAGTAAGTCATGGCTCCTGCCATACGTGAGAGAGCCACATTTCATAGTAAATGTAAGAAACAATATCAGTATACTTTATTTTACAGCAGTTTTACTGCTTTTCTAACCTTCTTCATGGCAGACCATTTTTTAGTCAATTGGCATAACTGAGAGACTCAGAAAGAAAAACAGGGCCTACAGGATTTAAAAATTGTGAATTCTGGGCCCAATTTTTAAAAGTAAAACTATGATGAAAGGTGCATCATAGTTTGCGCCAAATGGGTATGACGCAAGTGGCACCTTGTATCATAGTGTGCGGCATTCTCAATTTTCAAATGCCAGCTGAGGTAAAATTGAGATACCATATGGCAAAGTCCCACTGCACACCAGGTCACAAGGTGGTTGCACCATGGTGGGGCTGCACCATCCCCTTGTTTGCTATTCTAAAAGCCCCACTGTGGTTGCAACACAGGGCTGTCTTTAGATCAGCCAGAAGGTGGTCCAAGGGCCCTGTGCCACTGACTGTCCGGGCAGAGATTGGTGGGGATCTGGAAGGAGGAGACCCGAGGCCAATAGAGCCATGGTGGTGCCATGGGGGGCAAAGGGGGCACGGCAGCAGTGGGAAGGATGCATGGAGGGACCAGGGTGAGATGCCATACACTGTACCACACGGCCGATTGGGTCAGGTGGGAGATATGGCTTGACCAGCATGTTCCAGACCCTCATGGACAGCAGCCCTGGCACCTGCTCCACAGGAGCCTCAGGCACAGGCATTGTCATTGGGCATCCTCCGGCTACCACACATGGGGCTCTGCACATGAGTAATGTTGCGGTGCCCGGAGCACTTTCCTGGCCACCACATGCACCCTACAACCTGCACCCACTGCCACTCACTGCCTTTAGGGGTCTATGGGTCTTGTGGAGCAGGTGCCAGGGCTTCTGTCCATGGATTCCTGAACATGCTAGTTCAGAGGTCCCCTCCACCTGGCCCGATTGGCTGTGTGACACAGCACATGGCACCTCCCCCCAGTGCCTCCACATGTCCCTCGCACTGCCACTGTGAAAGCAGACCATAATGAACTTGTTTTAAATGCTTAGGCCCTGACCATGATTTTGACCAATCTACATCATCTTCATCCAGGGGTTTTGCCTTGGAGAGCGACCAGAATGCTAATGACAGAATTTAGAATTCTGTTTAAACTTGACACTGTGGTATAGGGCTGCAAGTTTGTCCTACAAAAGAGTCAACCACTTCAAACTCCAGGTGTTTCATTTTTTTAGACTGTAGTGACCAGTTAGGGGAAATAGGTGGACTTTTGGTTTGACAGGTTCACCCTGGTCTGAATGGTGCAGACCAGGCAAACCAGTCGAACCACAAACCACGGATCACTGCTGAAACAGTTAACTATGACACAGTGTGAGTCATAGCCTCATTTTGGAGCTAGAGTCAGCTCGACCACATGAGCCAGCAAGAAAGCTCATTCGCTCACTTGTAGTCCAGCTTTTAAGTAGCTCAGGCAGGGCTGTGATTCACTTCTAGTTTGATTAGCTAGGAAGTTCTTCAAAGCAAAGAAAATCTTCAAACGTTCAGCCTACACTAGTTCTGCAACAGTAGGACTACTGAGTGGTATATTTAGCAGAAAAAAGAACTGAAAAACAAAACAAAACAAAAACAGAAACAAAAAAGCAGGCTAAGCAGCAATGTTGCAGCAGGCGTCTAGGAGCAGGGTTTGCCTGAGAGGGAGATCTGGGGAAAATTCAACCTGCATTCCAAGGAGCAGCAAATCCCCAGCAAATTCAACTCCCAGGGCTAGCAAAAATAGGAAAGAACTAAACTCTCACTGGTTTAATTCCTGGAAATGGGCCAGAAATATAAAGCTAACAGACCAGAAGCAAGAAAGTTATTTTATTTGTTATTTATCATAACTTGGATTACATGACCTATGAGCCAGAGGCTCTTTTACACAGGTTCTGCATCAGAGAAAGAGACAATAAACACAAACTAATGAAACAGAAATGATATACATCAATTTAAACATAACAAATGCTCAGATAATTATACACATGGGAGACAAATCTGTGCAAAGTAGCATTAGCATTAGCGTAGGTATAGGAAGGGGAAATGAGCTGCCTAATTCTGGCCTTGTCGAAAAAGATCTGGGGGGGAGTAAGAAATGGAGGCGGGGGAACAGACATTGCTGGCATGGGAGTAAGAGTGATTTAGAAGGGAGCAATCACAACTGCTAGGAGTGGTGAGGTGCCGATGTAGTTCATGTTTGAAAGGGCCCAATTTTGCAATTACCAGAACTGCAACAGGGAGGTCATTTAGCCATGTGGGCACCCGGTAAGCAACTGACTGCTGTGCCTGTGAAGTTGTCTCCACTCCCCTCCATGTTACTAATGTGCAAGCATGTGCCCCTTTTGTATATTTGTATGTCAAAAATTAGAAGTTATATATACTCAGTTCTGAGAGCGAGCTGTTAGGCTTATGCTGCTAGGTCTGACTTCTTCGAGTGTCCTACCCATGTCAGTCCACACTGGAAAAAAAGATCGAATGTCCACTACTGGAAATGGGATTGTGAAGTATGGTTGTTTCCACCCACAAGATGGTAAACACTCAAAACCGAGTGGTCCCCCAAACTTGGTCAAGTTACACACTGGTGAGGCAGGCAGCAACTCTCATTTTTCCTCAGAGCACAAAGGCATTGATTTTTCACTAGACAGAATTCAAACATGCCCATCGCTCTGTTAAGAGATCTAGGATATTACATCTTTTCTTTCTGGGAATTTCAGGTGAGGTTCCTCCCACCCCTGGCCCCTGCCAGCCTCTAGCATGCCATCCAGTTGGGGTTACACATAATGACCGAACCATCCACACTCTAGGGCACAAAATGCGTCAACTATAAATGCAATCTCAGCGGGTATTTGTGGTGAGGCTAAGGCTTGGATTGGTGTATTCTAGCCTTATCTTTGTGCACATACACCAAGAGACAGCAACACAAAAATTGCTAGTCTCTCTGACTGGGTTCTATATGATAATGGCGAGCGCCAAACAGTGACTCGCATTATCGCGACGTCAGGGCAGTGACAACAATTTCACCACCCTGACTTCCTCAGCACACAGAAGAATGGCGCCGGCGATTTAAATCCCTTGCCCCCCTACTTAAGGATTTTAAACACATTGTGGTACATGTTGTAGGGGTGAAAGCAAAAAAAAAAAAGTTTCGGGCCGGGCGCAACAAAACCACAGTAGTGCCCAGACTGGAACTCCAGCAATGCAAGCAGAGGCAAACCCCCAACACCACGACACCGATCATCAGCTGACCATAGTGCCAACTCCTACATCCCCTCTGCACCCTCCCAGGCCACGATCGATGTGCTCGCTCCCCCCTGTGTGTGTGTACATAATGCAACATCCTGTCACTAGGATCACCCACCCTACCACATCCGGTCCCCCTCCCTGCCCTCTTGCCTTTCAGGCATTTTCCCACATCGCATCACCATTTCAGACAGCACCATGATTCAGGCGCCCACTTTCACATGCTACCCTCTCTCTGTACTCTCAGTTTTGCTTAACTTGTAATACAGTCATCTTACTAATGAAAAACTTTCACTTTCGAGGGTCACATACTGGAAACTGTCACTTTTCTCCTCACAGGACTGCTAATATTCTTCTGCTCTAATAGGGGTTGCCTCTTGCCCTCACAGAACTGCTGTCCCATTCTTCTTTCTCTCTGAAATGACAATCTGTTGTCCTGGCATCAACAGTCACCACCACTTTCTAGTGTCACTGCTGACATCACACTCACTATGGTGACATACATGACCAAAGGTCCTTCACCCAGTCACTGGACGGACTGGCACGCGCCTCTCACTCTGACAGCTCCACTTTGTTGGGCTCTCACATTCGGACCACTATACACTGACTGTACTTCAATATCACCATTCTAAAAAGTGTCCTCCTCAACTGATTCCATTGTGGGTCAAGCTGCTGCAACAGTTCTAAATGACATAATCATCCTCTGCTCAGGCTGAGTGAACAATGATGTCATGTAAAGAGCTTCTAATAAGCCCTCTACTAGCTACCCCTATTGTCCTATTAGGAAAGTAGGGGGCAGCTGGTAGATTGTGGCTAACACAGATGGGATTATCATTCTAGTAATCCCAGGGGACTAGGCCATTACATACTTTTGTGTGGGTGGTAAAAGCTTCCTATGTGACTAGGAAGCACAGTGTGGCCAAAACCCAAACTACACCTTTCCCCACACTTGTGTCCCCACAGTTTCATGCCTTATAATGGCTGGTGGCTCCTGATGGGAAGTGAAAAGCATTGGGGTTCCACCTCCTTCTGCTTTTCAGATTAGTGTGGCAGTGTTACTGAATCATCTTTATTGATGTTTCACTTGCAATTTCAGTGAATGGAGCCTTAGGCACACTCATCATCTATCAGGCACAGCGTTAAACAGTTCCTCAGGCTGAAGAAAAACTGGAGGATTTTATCACTGGTGCCCGATAGAGAAATTGTGTTTATGTGGCCTTTTATGCTTTTGTTTGCATTCATATTGTGCTTTGTTCAAAGTTTACTCTCCTTATAAGGTTTACTTCTACTTGGTGAATCACAGCACTGATGAGCATTAATCCACGCTTTCTGTTACAGCTTGCTGGAGTTGTAGTCCTGGCTACTACCTGCATGAAAATCTTATCAATTTGCTTGCAGTGATCACATTGTGATCCAAATAAATAGCATCACAAGATGGATATACGAGAAGGGAAAAAGAAAAAATCAAGCAACACGCTGCTAAAATATGTTGCCAAGAAACCCCGTGTTGAAGATGTACCAGAAAACACTGACAGTTCACTCAGTGACCCGGATCCTTATGTTTCGTAAGTGAATAATCACAGTGACAGTTCTTCAGAACCACAACCATCGTGTTCCACCAGTGTACCTGATAATATAGGAAGTGATCACGCTGACGCTGCTGCTGTTGGTAGCACTGGCACTTGTAATGCACTTGACATAGGGCAGTATGCTGGGACAACTGATGCAATTGGTGTATCTGAACAGCTGAAAATTGATTTACTCAGAAATGTGTGGCGGCCTTCTAATGATTATTCTTTCTCGAAAAATGATCACAAATTAGCATTTCAGGCTTCATGGTTAAGCAGATTTATCTGGCTGTGTTATTCTGCAAAAGACAACGGAGCATTCTGCAAAGTGTGTTCTGTTTGCTAAAAGTGCTGTTGGAAAGAGATCACATCAGACTTTGGGGTACTAGTTGATAAACCTTTCACAAAGTGGAAGAAAGCACTGGAAGTATTAGTCATCATGCAAAAACGGCTTATCATCAACATTGCCATGAACAGGCAGAAATTTTTTTGAAAGTGAAAGCAGGATCACTAGTAGACATCACCACAAAAATAGATTCCCAAAAAAGAAGATGGTGGAACAATATCATAACAAATTGACATCAATTGTTGATACAGTGCTTGTGTGTGGGAGATAGGGACTTGCTTTGTGAGGCCATAGAGACAGTGGACCAATACAGTCCTAAAATCCAGTAATAACTACAGAAAATGATGGAAATTTATGTTCGCTAATAAGGTTTAAGGCTTATAGTGGTTACCAAGTGCTTCGAGATCATCTCCAAACTTCCTCTCTTAATGTGATTTACATTAGCCCACACATTCAAAATGAGATTGTCACTACATGTGGAGCTGTAATCCAGAGAAAGCTGGTAGACAAAATCTGGAATGCCAAATACTTTACAGTCCTTGTGGATGAAACAACAGATATCTCTGGACTACAGCAGCTTTCAGTGTGTGTCTGATATGTTGATTGCCAAGTTAGTGAAACAGAACCTTTCACAACTTATAGCATGAGAGAAGATTTATTGGGTTTTATGCCTGTATATGATCTGACAGGAAGAAATCTGTCTGATAATATTCTGAGGTTTCTTGCCAGTGTTGGAGATCATGGTCTCAACCTTACTGATATGCGATGTCAAGGTTATGATGATGCCAGTAATATGTCAGGCAGAGTACAAGGTGTACAAGCATTAATTCAGCAGCAATACCCAACAGCTCTTTACTTGCATTGCACTAGTCACTCACCAAATTTAGCTCTAAGCAAAAGTTGCACAGTGGCAGGTATCCGCAATTGTTTAGGAACTGTCAGTGATGTTTGCACCTTCTTTCCATCTTCTGCACAGTGTATCGCTATCTTAAAGGAACAAGTAGGCATGTTCCTTCCTCAATCAAAAAAAGACAGACTTCTACCTCTGTGTGACACTAGGTGGATTGAACGACATGACAGTTTAATAACCTTTAGTGAGCTGATTTCTCCAGTCACAGCAGCATTGAAATACTTCGTAGAACATGGAAATGATGAATGTTCTTCCAAAGCTACTCAGTTTCATGTTGCTATCGGCCACAGCAAATTGCTTGTTGCACAGCACTGCTGTGTGCAAGTCTTCAGTGTCTCATTCCCTCTGTCCAGGTGCTTGCAGCAAGAGAACTGTGATATAAGTTCTGCCCCAGCCCACTTATGCAGTGTCAAAGATGCCGTACGTGAACTGCAATCAGACTGTGACAATTATTTTTATAAAGTCTTTGAGGGCACTCAAAGAACAGCCCATAGCTTGGGCTAAGAGTTACGGATTCCAAGACGAAGTGGCAGGCAGCAACACAGGGTAAACTACCCAGAAGACAACACAGAGCAATATTTTCGAAGAGCTGTGTACATTCCTTTCCTTGACTTTTGTTTGTCTGAACTAGACAATCACGTTACCTCTCATTCAAAAGTGCCTTCTGGTTTCAATAGCATCTTGCTAGTATACCTAGCTGATGGCTTTGCGAGTCATTTTCAGTCTGGAGCATCAGATCTTGTAAACTTTTATGAGTCTGATCTTGATTCTGAACAAGTTGTATTGTCTGAATGAAGCTGTGGGGCCATAAATGGAAAAATACTGCAGAAGAACCTAAATCTGCAATAATGGCATTTACTCAGTGTGATGCACAGTTTTACCCAAATGTGCACAAGCTTCTGCAGATTTTGGTTACACTACCTGTTTCTACCGCATGCTCAGAGCGATCTTTCTCCTCTCTCAGGCAGTTAAAGAGTTATTTTCACAATACCAGCTGTGAAAACAGACTTGTTGGTCTTGCACTTCTAAGCATTCACCGGGATATTCCATTACAAAGTGAGGAAGTGATTGACAGACTAGAGACCACACATAGCTGGTGCTTGAACTTACTACTTTAGAGTGTTTGTCCAGCAACAACAGTGGTTGCAATCCCACATTTCAAAAACTAGTCTATTAAAATGTTTCCAGTAACAACTGATATAGGACCACTATCTCATGATGACTGGTCTGGGACTACTTTCCCACAACTGGTCTGGAAACAGTTTCCCAGGAATATTGCTCTGTGAACAGTTTCACTGGATGTCTGAGCACTGCTCCATCTGGGACTCTGGGACTAATTCCCAAACTGATCTGTGATCACTTGTTGTCAGACATGTGTATAACTGCAAGCTTGCTATCCAGCTGCCAGTGTGCCACCATAGCATAGTGGTACTGGTTAGTGTTGCAGTCAACTGCAAAATCCTGCAATCAGGGCAAGAAATAAATTTTTGTAGCTGATTGTCCTACAAGGCTGAGGTGCAGGTATACATTACTCATGTTGACTGTCCCACCAACTCTGTAGGTGGCTTGTTAATTTTTGTTTCAGAATGTTATATTTCCACTTCTAGATCAGCGCTAATAAATAGTGCGCTCCATGTCTGGTGCGCAGTGCATGAAAAAAGGGCTTGATAATTGATGAAAAAGCCTAAAACAGGCTTCCAAATATTACCTGCTGGCTGGTAAATGGCCCTGGAAATTATTTCACAAGTGTGTCCACAGGCAAGTGTGCAAAACTCCTTTCTGGTACACCATGACATAGAAAAATAGAAGCTGACGTCAGAAGGAGTCCACAAGCTCATCTAGTCTGCCCATTTGCTATAACCCTATTTTGACTCTTGATTTGTCCTTCATAGTCAGGGCTCCCTTGTGTCTCTCCAATACAGTCTGTCTTGATTCCCAGCCAGTGTTGACCCCCATAACCTCCTGGGGCAGGCTGTTCCAAGCATCCACCAGTGTTTCTGTGAAGAAAAACTTCCTGGCGCTGGTAGAGAACCTCTCTCCTTGCAGCCTGAGATTATGTTCCCTGGTCCGGGAGCTCTTCATGAACTGAAAATGTTCCTCTGCCTGTTAATGCCTGTTATGTACTCAAATGTTTCAGTCATGTTCTCACCCTCTCTTCTCTGCTCTAGGGAGTACATATTCTCTACAGAGGCAAAAAGATCCACCTCTGAAGTGCCCCACCTCCTCAAAACTGTACTAAGTATCTGGGGATTCAGACACCACTCGTGGTGGTCCTGATTTATCCTGCTGAGGGAATCTATCAATACATTGTCCTTCCCTGGAAGGTGTATGGCTGATAAGGATACTTTCATGGAGTATGTCAGGAACCACAGCCTTATTGCTTCTGAGCAAAGTGGGGCTGACCTGGTCCCTCCCTGTTTTGTTGATGTAGTACATAGTTCACTGTCCTACCCAGCCAGTATAGTGTTATGCTTGTACAACTGCGTTAGTTTGGTTTTTGGACATTCAAACTCTCTGTTCCAGAGGAATTACCACCCTGTAAGGGAACAAAAGGCAAGGAACCCTCAAAGATACCTTAGGAATCCCCCTTAGGAGAGAAGTGCTGCCACTGGAAGAAGAGGGGAGGATGGTGTGGCAAAGAAAAAATGCTTCACAATGACACTGAGAGAGGAACTGATTTATATAGCTCAGGAAGTGGGAGTGTCTGGCTGCTTGGCCACTGAACGCCAGGCAAAAAGCCTTTCCAATTCACTGTCCTACACAGCTAATATAGTGTTATGCTTGTGCAACTGTGTGTGTTTGTTTTTTGGCCTTTCACACTGTCTGTTCCAGAGGAACTACCACCCTGTGGGGGTATGAAAGGCAAGGAACCCTCAGAGAGGGTTCCACCCCTAGAGGTGTTACGGGACAATTCCCATGGCTAAAGGTACCTTAGAAATCCCCAAAAGAAATGTAGTACAATCATATCCTAAAAAGGCAACATGAAGCATATGAGCAAGCATTAACTGTGCTGTAGTAGCAGTACCTGTGATGTAGTAGTAGAGAAGCATAGACATTTTGATAACGTAATGAGAGATGCTAAGTTTGATAATGTAATGAAATGCCCAGGTTACGTAGCATGATACTAATGGTTAGTGTTGCAATTAGGGGATCTTCCAAGGAGAAAGGGATCAGCAGAACATACTCCATCTCCATCCAACAGTGGAACCTACCTAAAGAAACTAGGGGACACTACTATGCTAACTATCAGTTATGACGTGAGGCTACAGAGTAGAGAAACCCCCACTATGAGGAGGAAATCTCCGGGGATTCAAGACCTTGCTCTCCTTCCCTCCATGCTTTGGTTAGTTTATTTAGTGATGGCTCAGCAGCTGCAATTTGGAAAACCCAATTAAAGGGAGGTGGTAAATATTCCAATTTGGAGGAAGGCTGTCACTCAAACCCTCTAGCAGGAATGCCATGGACGGTTGCAAGAAAACTGTGCAACAATACATGCAACCAAGGTGTAGGAGGAGATCAATGAGTGCTGAGGCAATCACCTAGCCTACACACCCTAAACTCAAACCAGGTGAACCAGAGGCAGTCTTAGGGAGAATGTGGTGAAGGTGCCTTGCCAGAGAAACTACTAAAGTCAATGGCTGTTACAGTGGAACACTAGAGTCAAAAGAGATAACTTTTTCCACCCTTCACCGCTAGCCTTAAATTCTACACCAGAAGCTGCTGTCACATATCAGACAGCTAAAGCCAAGCCCGGGGTGAGGACAATCCCAGCTATGGGCCAGGTGAGAAGGATCATGATCCAAGTTGAACACGCTCAAGATGCGACTACATACAGAGCGAGACCATGTGCTCACCAACCTAAAAGAGAGGCATCTGTTGTGAGACTTAAGGAAGGCTGTTCCTTTAGAAAGGTACACCTACCTGAAGGTTGTGCTCATCCAGCCACCACTGCAGTCAGTGCCTATACTAGGTTATGGGTGACTGGAACCAGTTTGGACAGTGAGTCTGTCCATTGTGCCCAGTACTGTCTCAGGTGAAACTGGATGTCTTTCATTTGAAATCTGGAACCTAGCACCACTGTGGTGGCAGCTGCCATGTGACCCTTCAGCCTGAGAAATTTTCCTGACACAAATGAGTTTGCTTACAGCAGAATGTTGTTTACCATGTCCTAAGGCAGAAACCTTCTGCCTAGGCAGGTGTTCAGTTCTGTTCCAATGAACTCCAGTACTTGGAACTGGCATTTGCTGAGACTTCTGTTCATTTATGAGAAAACCCAGGGATTCCAGAGTAGATTTTGCTAGTGCTAGAGAGTTCTCTGCATGCTGTTAGGATTGACCCACTACTAGCCAGTCATCCAGGTATGGAAAAGACTGTTACCGCCAGTTTTCTCAAACACTCTACCACTATGGCCAGGTACTTTGTGAAGGCCCTTGTAGCAGAAGTTAGGCCAAATGGAAGTGCTGTGAACTGACAGTGGCATGAGGCAAGCCTGAATCTCAAATACTTTTTGTGACATAGTCTGATAGGGATGTGAAAGTAAGCATCCTTTAGGTCCAGGGAGGCTAGCCAGTCTCCCATTTGCAATGTGGGAATGATTATTGAAAGAGTAACCATTTTGAACTTTGGCTTCAAAATGTGTCTACCACTCTTAGATCTTGAGTATGTCACCAATCCCCATTTTTTCTTCCTTGAGAGGAAGTATCTGGAGTAAAAGCCTTTGCCCCTTTGACTTGGGGGCACTGGCTCCACTGCTTTGATTGCCAGAAGATGTTTTACCTCTGCTTCCAGAAAGAGTCTGTCTGCAGATGTAGCTGGTGCAAAGGTTCTTGTTCTCAGCTTGGGGAATGATCTTAAGCTAAGTGCCAGCCCCTGACTCCCTATCTCCAGGGCCCACTTGTCTCCTTTATCTCCTTGATTTGGGGGCCTGTACACAATGCCTATTCTGAAAGGTTTTCCCTTGTCCATACCTACTGTTAGCCACAGTGACTCAAAGCCATCAGGTTGCTCTTTTACTAGCTTCCATCATATTTAAAGAAAAGCTTTTTCCAGAAAAGTTGTGCCAGTTCCATATGTAATGGTATCCCCTGTCTTGGCACCAATCACACAGCCATGAGTTGAATTCGCATATTGCAATCTCTCTGACTCACTTGGTGCTTTTTCTTTTTCACTACACTGACAGCACTTCTGAGAAGGCTAATTTGCACAGAAGGGAAGACTAGGTGGGCCAAGCAGTCCTTATCTACCATAAAATTTAATGTTTCTACATGTGCAGCCTGTCTATTCCTACAGAGGATTGCTTTTAATTTGTGCTGCTTGATGAAACTGCTGATTGCACATAAGATACCATTCTAAAACATTTGTTTCAATAGACATCTTTCAACAATTGACACCATGATGTTGAAGCATCCATAGCACAACCTTACATAGGTAGCAGCATCTCCAGTGATGTGATGCTAACACTTTTTCACTTGGTACAGACCCACCCAATGACAGACAGAGAAATTAAACCAGCAGTCAGTGAGGGGAAACTGGGCATCTCGGACTGTGATCCAGGTGCTCATTTCAACATTTGACTGCAATCCAGCTGGTCTCAGTTTCAGTCATAATTTCCTTTAAATGTATTTCCACCTCAAATTTCACTTGAGCAGTGATCATGGTGAAATTATGTTGGAATAGTGATTCTACACTAACTGGTGTAAATGGCAAGAAAATAAATATGTCAGAAAAACTGTTCCCAGACCAGTAAAGTCATCAGTCTCTAACCAGTCATCTTGGAAAACTTGTCTTGGGCCAGCTATTAAGAGAAGCAGGACCCAGACCAGTCATCTCAGGAACAAACTTACTGCAGCTCAGAACTGAGTGAATAGATAGTAAGAAACGTGTACCGTCATCATCGAATGCATCTCTCTGCACCATGTGATTGCAGAGCTCCTACTCATGAAACTAAATACAACAAAAAGAGTGATTTGAGCATTAAAAAAATCTTGGGACTGTGAATTGCATCAGTTGGTTGGAAGACAAAGGCACTATTGAAGACTACTGAGCCAATTGGTGATAGTTCTGTAGCTTACAGTGCTTTTTGAAAACAATCTATTCTCTTGTTGAATAAAAACTGCCTAACACAATTTTTGTAAAATGAGTTAAGTTTCTCAAAGAAATGGAATGTCCGACCATTCTTCAAAAGACTGCATATTGAAACAGACTGGGCTGCCTTATGACACCTTCATGAATGCTACTACACTATCCTCCCAGATGAGAGGTACCACCAACGATGTCTCCAGAAAATCCTCCACTTCAAGTGGGAAGACCACCGCACTAACTTCAGTGTTCTCGCTGAGGCCAATGTCACCAGCATTGAGGCAATGATCCTCAGACATCAATTCCACTGGACTGGACACTGTGTATGGATGCCTGACTCTCGACTCCCCAAACAAATTTTATACTCCCAGCTCCGACACGGCCAGAGATCCCATGGCGGTCAAAGGAAACTTTACAAAGACACACTGAAAGCATATCTCATGAAAACAGATATGGACATAACAAGCTGGGAGGAACTGGCCACCAACTGATCTCAATGGTGCCAGAACCTCCATCAAGCGAGGGCCTGTTTCGAAGAGAAACACCTTGCTCTCGAAACCGAAAACAGAGAGCGTAGGAAGGAAAGGGAAAGAAACCCTAGCCAGCAGGCAGCTCTCCCACATGGAAACATCTGCAATTTCTGTGGACAAATCTGTGGCTCTAGGATTGGATTACTGAGCCACTTTAGGACTCATCAGTGAACCATGGCAGAGATCATCCTCAAATCGAGGGATCGCTGCCACCGCCGCCGAGCCTCCCAGATGCATGACACCATTGCAGATAGTCAAATACCATGGAGACATGGAGAAGCTAGATGCTGCTGTGAATGAAGAGCCAGTGACAAGCTAGCTTTATACTGGATGAGTCCACACAAGACATCAGCAATTGCATGAATAATCCTCAGCCAGGCCCCTAAGAGAACATGAAGAAAAATGAAGATGAGAAGACACTAAATTGTAAGTACAATGTTTATTTAACACTTACATCAACATGTTTAACAATTTTTTTTTTAGACAGTAACTTTACTTCAAATGTCTCTCACAGGCTGTAAGGGTTGGTGGTGGTGGTGTAGTTTATCATGGCACTGTTGGTCAGTCAGTGGACTACCATAGGTACTTGCAGCCTTTCTGGCAAAACTGCATATCGTAATGCATGTAGAGTGAGAGGTTGATGGCACTGTTGGACAGCCAGTTGTCCACAACCATTGGAGGTCCTGCTGACTGTAATGCCAGCAAGAGTTTTCCACACCCTTGATTCTTTTGGAATAAAAAATTCCAATGAAATTAGCAGTGTGGAACATGTAACAAAACTGTGCTTTTACTTCAAAAAAGCCCTAAAACTCACCACAGAGCATGTAAACACCCCAGAGCTTCTGGGGGCATAGCAGCCCCCAGACACTCAGCAGCAGCCTTTATGTAGAAATATTTCAAACATCACAGTATATTACAGAAACTGCATAAGCCTAACAGCTCACTCTCAGAACTCGGAGTACATATAACTGCTCACTTTTGACATACAGATATATAAAATGGGCACACACTTGCACACTAGTAACATGGGGGGGCAACTAGGGTACCATGACAGAAAACATGGGGGAGTTTAGATGGTGACCTGGTGCTCATGGCATAATATTCCACCACAATCCATGTACATAGTGGTACAATGCCTTGTTGCCAGGCGGCATTACTAACACAGTGGGTAGAACCACATTGGTGGTTGATCGCACTGTTAGAGAATCAGTTGTCCACAACCATTGGAGGTTCTGTAGACTGTTATGACAGCCACAGTCTTCCACAACCCTGATTCCATGTGAAAAAAAAGGTTTCCCATGAAATTAAGGGTGGAGAACATGTAACAAACGTGTGTTTTCTTCAAGAAAACCCTCAAAATTCACCACAGAACATGTACACACTTAGAGTAGGCCTGGCAGCCCCCAGACCCCGGCTTTTATCTGTCCCTTTTCAGAAATGTCATATTTAAACACCCCCCCCAACAGAATTCTGGCTATGCCCCTGTTGGTTAGTACTGTATTTTTCTTTGAAAGAATGGCAACGGTATGAGAAAGTAGTTCCAGACTGTCACTGAAACAACTGATAAATATCACGAAACAGATTTATGGCAATAATACCCACTCACAGATGTTAATATTTAATATAGTTCATACTTTATCCAGTAAAACCAGCCCATATCAACACCTGCTTATGGCCTGGCCAACGGTTTGAGGCACAAGTCTCTTCCTCAGGGCCTTTGCAGGTAACTATATAAAAACAAACATGATAATTATATGGTCAGCACACATAATATTTTCAAGGATCATAGGAATAGCATACCTATTGGCTCAAACAATGGGCCCTATGCATGAATGTGCAGAGTGGCTACGCGCCTCGCATCTGTGGCACCTAGCCACTCTGCGCCCATTGCACCCCCTGTATGGGATGCACAAAATGGAGTGTGCAATCCCTATGCATCTGATACCCCAGCCACGCAAATAGCAATGCACTGTGGGTGAGTGTGTCTACAGTACGCGCCATGCACTATGGCACAGGATGCTGTGCACTGGGAGTGTAGGAGGCTGCCAGCTATGCCAGGTGGAACCTTGATGTAACCCACTGCATACCCCCATGGACTACCCTACCCCCCAGTCATAGTGGCAGTGAGACCTGACAATCTGAGCCACCCCAACCCACTAAACTGATGAGGAGGGCTGGAGCAGTGGAATGGAAGAGCACCATACCTGGCAATGTGTCCCACTCAGTGCCATCCAAACCCCCCCAACAGATGGCCACCCTCCGCAGTGACTGCCATGTATCCCCCTGCACAAATGGTAGCCCCCACCCAGTGATGCCATACACAACCCCCCCGTGCACACACAGATGCCCTGCAACCTCCCAGACCCTGGTACCTGGTATCCCATAGAAGCATTGGTGGCCTGTAGCCATTGGTCCCCCCACCCATAGCCCCAACACCCAGGCAAACATCTGACAGGAACATGCCCAGCCAACCCAGTAGTCCCCCAACCCCAGATGCCATCCCCCCCAAACCTTATTGGTAGTCAGTGGCATCCCCTAATCCTGCAGCACTGACACCCCCCCGTACCTGCACAGCCAGTGCTGTGGCTGTATGGCCAGCAGCACAGCCCTCCACACACCTCCTCAGCCACTGTCCATCCAAGAGATGCTGAGAACATGCAGCCTATTAATAGGGGCAGTTCCCAGCATCACTCAGATGGCCTGTGGCAGAGAAGGTATGCAGAGGGCTGTGCAGCTGGCCATCTGACTGTGCCACTAACTGTGCAGGTATGGGGGGTGTTAGTGCCATGGGGCTGGGGGGAGTCTCTGACTACTGATGAGGTTTGGGAGGATGGAATCAGGTGTGTGGGACTGGGGCACCTGAGCACCTGGGGGGGCTGGTGAGACACCGGGAACAGTCTTGTGTGGAGGAGGGTTTGTGTTGCACACAGGGGTCAGGAGTGGCCATGTGTGGGGTGTGGTGGGGTGCTTCTGCTGCCACAAGGATGGGGTGGCATGTGGGAGGGGTCTAGCTGCACAGGTACCAGGCTGCCATGTGTTGGGGTGGTGTGGCGGTGTGGTGGGTGGACCCCGTGAACCAGGGGCTCAGCCATAGGGTCCGTGGCCAGCCAGGGCATAGCCATGTGAGTCCGGGTGTCCGCTGGTGCAATTCACACACCTGGACCCACACCTACTCACATTAGATATCTACAGTGGGACCCATGCCAGGCATCCCACAGGATGCATGACTGGGTCCGCAACTCTGCCCCCTGCTGCCCTGAGGAATATTGTGCACCAGGGAAGGCAGAACCATGGACAGGTGGCAGCTGATGGTGACTGCTGGGTGTACCTGTCCACAGATGCTGAGCTATGCAGGCGGGATACACGCCTCCAATGCATATTTCAAGCCAGTTCATCAATAGGGCCCAATGTAAATAAGTGGTGCCAAATGTTGCTCCAACAGCAGTGATACTGAACAAATAAATTATCTCTATGTTATAAGTTCAGACACCTAACAATAGTAAAATTGGACATAAGGCAAATAAATTGATTTTTGCAAGTGGAATAAGTTGTCAATACAAAAACTGTACCTTGATAATGCAAGATAGCAAGGTAAGCTGCTTATCAAATAAATAAGATACTCTAATTTTTTGAGCTGTAAATAATTAAAAAATATGTATTTTAGAGACAAGATATCAGAGCAGATTCATATCATATATTTCTAATATTTTTAAAATAAAAATATTAATTGCTGGCTGGCAAGTTTAAAATGTGTAATTCATTATCTGATTTTTACCTTACACAAAGATAAAAAGGAGTTTGATAATACTGTACAAATAAAGCAGTACTTTACTAGTTAATCTTACTCTTAATCTTAAAATTATTGTAAGTTTTAACTTGAAATCATTTAAACTTCAGGGAGTAACACTAAGATGCATTACAACCATTTTGTCTATTCCAGTAGTACCCCTGCCCAACCCCCCCCCAAAAAAAAATCAAACAAAAAAAGATGCAGCTGAGATATGGGTGCCAACCGGTAAACTGCACATACAACAAAAGAAAAACCATGGCACACATCAGAGCAAGAAAAAAAGACAATTATACAATGACAAGAAAATTTCCTGGACTCTGACTGGTCAGTGTGTGCTTATTACAGTGAGGTTATCTGAACACAACCTCACAGCATCAAGTCCAAACCTACAGATAACTGCATGCCAGACTGGCTAACCAACCACAGCCTCTCTTAACAAGAGAGCTTGACGCCTTGCAATTGAAGTACAGAAACAAAAGCTTAGTTTCATATAAAAAACCTTATTTACTTATATTGTAGGGGCAAACATTTTTGTCATGGCTAAAACATTTCATAGTTAGGCAGAAAACAAGTGTCAGAACATCTTTTTAGAGTGGGAACATCTTTTTTATAGTATCAGTTTTACGGTTTTATTTTTTATGAGGAAGCACATCACATATGAATGCAATGCATCACAGGTATGCAAATACCTAATTGCCTGGTATTTCATAACACACTATAGTGATACCAGACAATTGATTATTTGCATACCCATGACACAGTGCTTTAACATGGGGAGTGTTTCCTCAAAAAAAATATTTATTAAATTAAAAAATAAAACTGTAGAGGAGTCATGTGATGTCTGGTTAGAGGGAGCAGCTCTCCAGTACCTCTCCCACCCATCGAGCTTAAAAAGCACTATTTTTAACATCAGTCACTACTTTTGGGGTACCTAACATCACTTCTCTGCAAGTCTTCATGCCCAGGATGCTGTTACTGTGGAGTTTGGGCAGTTTTCTTGGCTATCATGGACACGGAAATGAAAATGAAGTTGCAGCTGCGAAAGAAATAAAATCTGAATTTCTCAGGATCACCCCATTTTTGTACGTCTAAAGAGAGCCTTCTTCCATCCAATTGTGACCAAGATAATCCCTGCAGGTATCTGATTTTAAATGCTATATCCTGCAAGACTACAGGTGAAGATTCAGGATAATTGGCACTCTTATGACTCCAATGATCAAGTCACTAAGGACCTCCAGTGCCTGCTCCCGGAGTTATCTAAGCTTGGCTGATTCCACCAGGAACACTTGGTTTTATGCTTATGGGTACAGCTGGCTCTACAAGTTATTGTTGGAGTGACTTTGATTTTGTGTTATTCCTGAAGAGAAGAGCTTGACTTCTGCACTAACTGATGGTTAGGTGTCTCCCTGAGCTTCTCATCTCCTTTCCTTTACATTTGCATTAGCCCTTCATCATTTTACCTTACTACCCTCTATACTGTCTGGTTGCCCAGCTGGGATTATTGTTTCTCCGCCTGTGATGGTTGTACTCCTGGGTCCAGAATCACCAGCAAGTTTCTATATTTATCATTACTTGCATTGACTTCCTGCTGCCTTAAATACAAGCTTTTACACTCCGCTCCCACCGTATTTAAATCATGAGCATTGGTACAGTTAGTGCACCCTCATTGTTTATTGACTGTCTCAGCTTTGTCAATCACCCGTTTGCATTATTATTAGCTGAGGACTCTGCTGCTGGACTAATACAGACTTCTATCAGACCCAACTAATTGGTTAGTCATTTTGTGTTTTTACTGGCCACTAAATGAGCCCCCTGCTAACTCCTGTGATCAACCTTGATGGACACTGAGAAACACCCAAGCTTTTTGCTTCCTTTGTTTTTTGTTGTGGTCCACAGCTTCCATCTTTTCCTGGGACTTTGGAACTGTGAACGTATTATCTGGGTCAGTTTTGGAACTCTGCTGTTTCATTTACTGACTCCGAATTCCCAGGTGTTCTCTCCTTTCCTGGGGATATAAATATTGGACTTGTTCACGTGTACTGTTTACGTTAATTTTAGTGTAAGACTACAGCGGTTTATTATAGTTAAGGATTTGTGTGCTTATTATTAGATACCTATTCATTATTGGATTTACTTGTTGGGTGGGCAGGGAAGGGATTGGTAGAGGTTGTATGCTACCTATTCTAGGTGACATCATGAACCATTATTCAGGGTGGTGTGGGACCGCTGATTTTCTATGGTGGGTTCTAACACTGCCACTTTAATTACTGTTCACACGGGCCTGTTACATCATTCAGCAGTCTCAAGTTTTTTGTCTGGTTATTACTTCTATTTCTTAATTGGGGATAGTTCAGGACTTTAGAGGTTTTTGGGGTCCTCCTGAGGAGGTTGTGGTGGGGGGGTGGGTTCTCTGATATGTTTGTTGGTTTTGTGGGTTTTGGGGATATTTTTGGATTAAGACATGTTGTTGCTTTTCTTGGTCTCTATTTGGGTGCCTATGGGATTGGGGGGGATATCATCAGAGGAGGGGACCAGTTAACACGGTCAGGTTATGTTTTCCATTCAGGCTGGCAGTATAGCCTAGAGGTTAGAGGAATGAGGTGTGAACAAGTTTGATACATCCAACAGACCAGACCTGAGTTTGATTCTCACAACCTCCACTTGCATACTGTGTGACTCTGAGGAAGTCACTTAACCGTCCAGTGCTCCCAGGTCACTCCTGAAAACAGGCACTTGTGCCTAGTGGGCCTTACCCGGTTACCAAAGACTAAAATAAAATAAAAAAATTCTGTCTTCCCTGATTCAGGACCTAGCCCTCATGAATACATTACACTTTGTCATGGCAGAATACACCTTCTCTACTTGGAATGTTAAGGGGGCTCAGTCACCCACCAAACGGGCTAAAATATTACTCCATTTTCATAGGTTCCAAGTAGACATACAGCTTTCCTACAGGAGACTCACCTGCTCCCATCCCAACCTCTCGTTTCAAGGCAATCATGGGTGGGTTAGGTGTTTAGAGCTGGCTCAGACTCCCGTAAAACCAGGGTGGCTGTTCTCGGAGAACCCCCTTTTGCATACTTCAAGAAGTGGCAGATCCCCAGGGACATTTCATTATTCTCTGGGCATTACTCTGGGCACAGGAAATGATATTAGGTGTGGTGTATGGCCCTAACACAGAGGATCCTCACTTCTTTACAACCTTAGCTTCTACCCTGGCTCACTGGATCTTCCTTCCTATTATATTGAGGAGAGATTGGAACCTGGTTCTGTGTAATGACCTTGACAGGACTGGCAGGGTTCACCAAGCACTCTCTTCCACCCAATTGGCTATCTGAGTCTTGATGGACTAAATGGGCCTGTTAGATCCATGGAGGACATTAAATCGGGACAGTAGAGAGTTTTCCTTTTACTCCTTGCTGCATAACTCCTTCTCACATTTAGACTATTTTATGATTGGGGTAGAATGCCTTCTCGGGGTTCTTGTGAGCCATTACTTGGCTAAAGTCATTTCTGACCACCACCATGTTCTCCTTTGGTTGAACTTCGCCCCCTCCTTTTCCAGAGATAAAATGTGGATCCTAAACAATCAGTTACTTAAATCAGAGGACCTCCTGAAACATAATCAGTCCTTCATTGCTTCCTTTATGAAGTTAAATTTGCCCTCTATGCCTACCCGGGATATATTCTGGGGCACCTCAAAATGTGCCTTCAGGAGAGAATTAATACGGTCATTGACCAAATGGAAAAAACAGAACATGGCTACCTTGTCTTCATTATTGACCCACATACGAGAGCTAGAGGAGCATGTCTTGTAGAATGTTTTGTAATCAGAGTGGGAACAACTAGACACCTTCTGCTTCCAGTATAATACCCTTCTGGGGTAAAGAGTGGAGCACCTGCTACTACATACTAAGGTAAACTACTTTGACCAGCGGGAAAAAATGAGGAAGCTACTGGCCCTTCAGTTGCAATCCCAACCCACAGATAAGATTGTTACTCCTCTCCGTGTGGTCACCAGCTCCCTTCTTACCTCCTCTTGGGATATAGTCAAGGCTTTCAAAACCTGTTATCAACAATTGTATGCCCCACCTTCCTCTCCCCTGGATCTTGACTGCTTTGAAGACTTCCTGAGAGACATACCCCTCCCGCAGTTGACCGACTCACACATGGCCTCCTTGCAGGCCCCAATATCCTTAGCTGAGGCCTCCCTGGCTATAGACTCCTTAGCTTCTGATAAATCTCCCTGCCCAGATGGGTTTACCTCCAATTTTTATAAAGCATGTAAAGCTCAGGTAGCCCCTATCCTTCTGGACACCTTTAATTATGTGTTCCAGACTGGCTTGTCCAATGCCTCCCTTACAGATGACTACCATTGTGGTCCTTCCCAAACCTGGTAGGGATCCCCTGATGGTCACCGACTACAGGCCAGACTCACTTATTAATGTCGTATTAAAATTCTCATCAAAATAGTGGCCTGTTGGCTAGGGCTAATATGTGACTCCTTATTAGTAAAGAACAGTTTGTGTTTGTCAGGAAGAGACATTCGGTAAACCACCTTTGGAAACTATTCTTCGTCCTCCCTGCATCCAGGGATTCCCCCATCCCAGTGGTGCTGGTGTCCATGGACATGGAGAAAGCTTTTGATCAGGTCTCCTGGGAGTGCCTGTTCGTACTTCTTCCCAAATACCGCATTCCTTAAAAGTTTATCCGGTGGGTCAGCATGCTCTACTCTTCCCCAACCACCACAACACTATGTAATGGTGTTTTATCATCAGCTTTCCCTCTTCATCAGGGCACCAGGCAGGGATGTCCTCTCTCTCCCCTTATTTATTCAACCTATTTTTGGAAACCCTTATTCATAAAATCATCCTCTCTCCTCAAGTTTCTGGTATTTCCATCGGCCAAAGAGAATATAAGTTATCCAAATATGCAGTTGATATTTTATTGTATATTTTCTCCCCAGTTACATCTCTGCCTGCTGCCCTTCAGGTTATATCTCACTTCAGTGCCATCTCCAACTGTAAACTAAACCTGATGAAAACAGAAGTCATGCCTATCAATAATGCCACTTTTAAAGCGGACATTGCACATCTGGGCCTGGTTTGGACAAGGGATAAAATTAAATATTTGGGAATCTACCTCAGTAATTCACTCCTTAAAATGTGCCAATACAACCTGGATGTGACAGTGGCTCACCTTAAAGTAGACATGGACCGATGGTCCTTATTACCTCTTTCTCTGTGGGGCCACCTTAACATAATTACAATTTATTTATTTATTTTTTTATTTCTAATCTCAGATTAACCATTTGAGCTCAGAGCTCTTTACATTGGTTCCATGTTAGTACATTTAGAACAAGTAGGTGATTATACAGAGGTTTGAGACAAACAAGGCAATAGAATTAGAATGAGAACATTTAAGTACATTTGGTCTTTAAATAAAGGAATGCAAAAATTATGGTGAAAACTAAAACTGGAATAAGTAAACACAGTCAGATACATACAGGAACAGACTAAATAACTGTGCCCAATGGGGAGCCTGTTAGTTGTCAGCAACACGAGGGGGTTAGCGCATAGAAGTGCTGGAGAGATGGGGAGGGGGGTTGAGCCCCAGGTGCAGGGTGTCTGAAAAAGAGAGAGAGAGAGAGATCTGTTTGGCAGAAGGGCAGATGGTAGAAGATGTCTTTGCTAGGTGCTAGCGATGGCAGACACATTGAGAGTCCTGTATTAAATGGTTCTTTAGGTTCTTTTTGAAGGTCCACAGAGTGGGCAGGCTAATAATATTTTCATGGAGGGAGTTGAACCACAACAGTGCCCGATAGGCAAAGGACCTTTGTCCTTGAGATATCCGACATTTTGGAATCAGGAAGGACTGCAGTTCCGAATTTCGGGTGAGCCTGGGATTAGTGCTGGGAATTAAGAGTTATTGGACCCCAGTCGGGAGCTGACCAAGGCAGATCTTTTTGGCCAGGAGGCAGGATTGATATTTTAAGTGACCAAAGAGCATTAGCCAGTGAGCCTTTATACAGAAATCGCAGCTGTGGGTTAGTTGGTGTGCCCCTAAGGTGAGCCTGCAGGTATTGTTAAGGGCAGTTTTTATAGGTTGGAGGGCAGTATCTGTGGCAGAGCCATATATTGGCAGTCCATAGTCCACTAGGGAACCCTCTGAACTGTGTACCGCTATGCTGAGGACTTCAGGGGTCAGGCTCTGCCTATGGCTATAAAGTAGCCCTAAGTGTTTGTTGATTGCTTTAGCTGTGATGTCTATGTGGAGGGCATAGGAGAGCGAGCTGTCAAGAGTGATTCTGAGATATTTGAAGTGATGAACACATTCAAGAGGAACACCACCCCTATCACATATTGTTAGTGGGTAGGTTTTTGTGCTTGTTCTTAAAGCTGGTGAACAACATGGTTTTTGTTTTTTTGTAGTTCATTATCAATTTATGATTTTTGAACCACCACTCAATGCTGGTGAAGTCACATTGTAGCTGTTGCTCAAGAGCAGTGGGGTAAGAGCCATTAGAAAAGATAACCACATCATCCACGTAGAGGAGGATAAGGCATTGACTGGCTAGGGGGAGGCAATTCAGAAATAAGCTGAAGAGGAGGGGGCTCAGTATTGACCCCTGTGGAATGCCTGAACACACAGGCTTGGTGTCAGAGAGAAAGGTATCTATCCTGACTTGCTGTGAATGGCAGTGTAGGTAGCGGCAGAACCATGCAGCTGCCTCAGGGGCAAGGCCTATGGCAGTGAGTTGGTCAACTGGGAGGGCATGATGACCATGTCAAAGGCCTTTGTTAGGTCACTATAGATAGCCCTGACTAGCTGGCCAAGACTGAAGGATTTGTGGATGAAGCTTGTGTATTCCAGGAGGGCTGTAGTGGTGCTATGCCCAGCCCTAAAGCCATGTTGCTCTGCGCATAGGAACATGTGCTTGTCCAGATAATTGACAAGTTGGTCAGCAATGATTAATTCAAAGGCCTTCAAGAGTGGTGGTAGTATAGAGATGGGTCTATAGTTCCCAGAGAGGGCACGATCCTCACTCTTGTACAAAGGGGTGACTACTGCAGCTTTCCATTTTGGGGGAATACTGTGAGATGGAGTGAAAGGTTAAGGATATGGGTGAGAGGAGACAGGATTTCTTTGAGTGAGAGCGAGATTAGTTTCAGGTCGAGGTTATCCCCACTGAATCTCCCCTTCCCAAGCACTTTGTGCAGCTATTTCCTGGTTTCTCCGAAGGTAATAGTCTTCACGTGAATGGGGGGATGTGATGGGGATTGTGTGGGTGCAGCAGAGATGGTGGGGGAGAAGAAGTCACTGGGAAAACATGCTGCAAGTCGGTGAAGGCATTGTTAAAGGTGTTGGCAATAGATTTAGGGTCAAAGATGGGGGAGCCATCAACGCAGAGCATGGTAGGGGCTATTTTGGGTTCTCGCCTGGTGACCTCATTTAGGTTAGCCCAGAATTTGCACCTGTCATTCCAGTTCTTGGTTAGGGCATCTTTATAGTATACGTTTTTGGCTAATCGGATGGTCCTGGTCCAGTTGTTCCTTGCACGTTTGTAGTTCTGGATATCAGACTGCTTGCCAGTGGTCCTAGCTATATGCCAGAGGTGGTCTCTATTTTTCATTAGTTCAAGGGTATCAGGGCTCATCTAGGGGTTAAAGTAGCATTTGATCTTCCGCTTTGTTATGGGAGCATGGGTATCACAAATTGTACTGAAGAGGAGGATGAAATGGTCGAGCGTGTCGTCAACGTCGAAAACCTCAAAAACCGAGGACCAGTCAGCACTGAGGAGATCCATTCTGAAGCGGTCAGCATGACCAGATTTGAGAACCCTGCTGGTGATTGTTCTAGGAGGTGGTTTGGAGAAATCATTAGCCCAACTGAACATGACAGGGGAGTGGTCACTGATGTCGTCAGGGAGGATGGAGGCATTAGAGGCATACTCAGGTTGGTTGGTGAGCACCCAGTCAATCAAAGTACTAGTGCACATCCTGTAGTTATTCCCATGGGTGTTTCAATGAGCTGGGTAAAGTGGATAGTGTGAATTGCATCCTTGAATTGGTCAGCTTCAGGGGCAAGTCAATTAATATTGAAATCACCTAAGAGTATAACCTCAGAGTTTAGGATTAGGCTTCCAGGACAGTCTATCATGGCATGGAGACCTTGGGCCGAGTTCTTTGGCGGGATGTAGACAGATAGAATTGTGACAGTTTTGTTGTGGGCCCCAAGAAGAACCTTCATGGCAAAGGCCTGGGCGAATGACCCTAGGCTGGGTAAATTCATCACTATGATCTGAAGACTGTCCTTAAGGTAGATTGCAGAGCTTGCCTAAAGATCAACTAGCCCAGCAGACTGGTGGCTCCATCGGGGATCTTGGGAGTGAGCCATGCCTCTACCACAGACAGTACGTCTGGATCAATCCCTGACGACATCCTCGGCCCCTAGAAATTGGACTGCTATTTGAAAACATCTCTATACATTCCTCAAATGGGACAGATATAGATTTATGCAATTTAAAATTATACACACCCTTCATTACACCCCAGTTAAATTACTACCCATGGATAACTGTTCGAGATGTAGCAAAGAATTGAGCACCTTGCTTCATATTCTGTGGTCCTGTGAGAAGGTGGATCCCTTTGGTAATCTATCCATGCATGGCTGGATCCCCTATTAGGGCTGTCTGAAGCTTTTTCACCTGAAGTCTGTATTTTGGGAGATTACACAGATGGCCTCCTTGGGAATCAGAGGCCACTCATGGCCCTCGGCTCAGCCTGTGCTAAAAAAGTCATTCTTTGGCACTGGCTGGATCAGCATATGCCCCAATTTCTCGAATGGTATAAGGAGATATTGTTTGCCCTGCAAGCTGAGTGCCTCATTGCTAATGTGACAGGCAACTTGTACAAGTATTCCAAATATGGGAACCCCTACAAGTCCTACTGACACCTTGAAGATTTCTCGATCACACTTTTTTCTTTTTAGGGAGTTTTTATGTCCCTTGGTGCCTATTAGATTGTGGGCATCTGGTGTCTTGCTCTCTTCTGAAATGAAACCCCAGGTTGAGGCTCCCTGGGCCCCCTCTGGAGATGCGTGGGAGGAGGGGTTAAGTGGGGGGTTGGGGTTGTTATGGTTATAATATAAAATGTACACTCTTGTTTACCTTCAGACTAGTCTTCCTATTGTATAATAAGATTTGTTAATTACATCTGTCTGTTTGGCATGCTTTCCTGATTTTAATAAAGTTTATTCAATATGAAAAAAATAAGACTGTATAACTGATACTATAAAATAGATGTCCCTACACATAAAAGGGATGTTCCAACACTTGTTCTTTGCCTAACAGCCATTTACGTGTGCTCATTTGTGTCCCCACAATATTAATAAATAAGAGCTATTGTATAATAGCAATAATGCACACTTGAGTGTGGGTTGTGCTGAGAAAAGCTCACTTCTGGGGTGTCGGATGCACTTGGTTTTCAGCCTCGTGTCCAATCGCCCCAGGCATGAGCTTATCCCATCACCATCCACACCCTGTCATGCATTATTGCTTAAATACACTATAGATAAGTGACAAAAACATTATTAAAGTGCTCCAAAAACACTCAATGTTTCACTTTACAGCTTCATCAGGAGTGTAAAAGGCACCCCCACTAAGTCACTTAAATAGTGACTTCTCTTAAAGGCACAGTAACAATAAACTATCAGTGTAGTAAGTGTATACGTGCTCAACCAAACTATATGCAATATGTACACTATTTAAGAACTCCAAAAATAAATATCAGCTTAATTTAGTACAAAAGATCATAAATATGTTTGGATTAGCATGTTACAATAAAATGTATACTACTAAATTACATTATGCTTACAATATTAGCATAATGCTAGATACAAAAATAATAGTAATGCAACCCATAGTACATCATAGAAAGGGGGGCTAACTCAGTCTGATCATTTATGCCTGGAAACATTGTTGCCTGCAATTTAAAAATCCAAAAATTCTCTCTTCTAGCCAATAACAGTTCTAGGTCTCCCCTTGTAGGTCCTATGAGTACCTTTTCAATTCCCATAAATAAAATGTGATGTTCTTTAGGATTAGCTGCCCCTAACACATGTTCCACTAGCACATAATCCCTATTACCATTCTACATGGCCTTCATATGATCACCCATTCTTTCTTTAAAATTCCATTTGATTTTCCCCACATAGAATATGACACACTGACATGTGGCTAAATGAACTACATGAGTACTATCACAATTAATACTTTCCTTAATTTGATAGTTCTCCCCCTAGCTGGATTCACAAAACTGTCCCCTTCCTTTAGTACCGTACAGTACTTGCATCACCCACACTTAAAATTGCCACTGGGCAAAGGTGGCAGCAAAGTTGTATTACTCTAAGGATACATGGACTGCAGACTATGTGTCACCCTGTTACCAGTATTTGATGCCCTATGATATACAAACCTAGGGAGTTGGGCAGTAAAACTTTTCCTCTGTCTGGAGTACATCCCAATTCTTCCGTATGCTGTTTCAAATCTCACCCACCTTAATGCTATAGGTCATGATAAAGATAAGCAGTGAAGTGGATCTATTAGCAACCACATTTGTAACCCTAGATAAAAGGAGGTCCATCCTATTCCTATTACAAGGCCTATCTCTAGCTTGTTGTATAACCTGTGTACTGTAACTACAATCTCTAAAATGATTTTCCATATCCATACAATTAGCTGCAAATGATTTTGGGGTACTGCAACTCCTGTGGACATGCAGGAATTGACTAACAGGTACATTATTTATGGTGTGGTGAGGATGACAAAAGATGAGCAACAAAAAAGAATTCTGATCCGTATTCTTCCAATACAAACTAGTATCGACACTCTCCTCTGTGCTTTTAGAAATCTCCATATTAAAAAAAATGTTTTTGAAACACAATAACTTTGAATTTCAGATTTGAATTAGTACTCTCCAAAAAGGACACAAACTGAAACAACTCATCAACTGATCCCTGCCATACCATAGATATATCATCAATAAAGCACCTCCACAACATAATCCTATATAGAAAAGGTTTCATATCAACCTCATACATCAACTTTTCTCAAAAACCAAGATAGAGGTTAGTATAGCTTGGTGCAAATGTGGCACCCATTGCTGTACTACTTGTCTGAATGTGATAGTTACCTAAAAAGGTAAAACAGTTGCTCTCCAATACAAATCTAGCCAGGTCAACCAAAATTCAGTAGGTGAATGAGCTGATGTTCCCCTTTGATTCAAAATGTAAGATAGAACTTGCAAACCTGCCTCATGGGGGATATTAGTACAGATAGAGTGAATCCACATTGAGGGTTACCAGAAGATCTGTGTCCTTGACATGGAGATTCTCCAATACCCCCAAAATTTCTGTTGTATCCTTGATGTAAGATCTTAAAGACTGAGCAAACGGTCTTACATTAAAGTCGGTATACTAGGACAGGGGTTCAGTCAAAGATCCTGTTGAGGCAATAACAGGTCTGCCTGGTGGGGGGGGTTACTTAAAGACTTATAAATCTTACGAAAGGTGTATATTGTGGGCCTAATAAGGTGTGGAACTGAAAAACTTCATTATCAATAATAAACATTTCCACTGCACTGATAAGGAATGCATCCATTTTGTTTTTAAGGGGAAGTGTGGTGTCACAAGATAATGGATGCTAATACCTCCCATCAGATAACTGTCCAAGGACTTCAGCAACATACAGTACTTATCTGTGTCTTGGGATTACAACTCTTCCCCCCCCTTGTCTGCAGATTTAATTGTAATACTTACATCCTTATCTAATTCTTTCAGAGCTTTAAATTCTTCAGAACTCATATTCACAAAGGATACCGTCTATGGCTCATCATAAGTTGCCTCAGATAATTTTCACAAGCTTTCACAAACACATTCATTGTGGGATTCGTAGGTTAGATACATGCAGATTTGCTTTTAAATTTCTGCATCTCATGTTGTTGTCCCAACAGCTGTAAATCATCATCATCCAATCCCACTAATTTAGTATTATTCTGAAGCAATTCAGGGTTAACAGTCCCCTCAGTATCATTTGAATGACCCATATCTATATTTTGAAAAAAAAAAAAAACACCTTACATTTAACAATTGTCCAAATTTCTGAATATTAATAAATGTCTCAAAAAAGTCAGTGTTAGCTGTAAAAATGAACTTCAAACCCCAGTTCAAGACTTTTAGTTGGGCTTGTGTAAGTGTTTTGCTTGATATGTTAATATCATTCACATCACTATGTTCATCATTCAATATTCCTCCTCCTCTGAAACCTCTTGGCTCCCCTTCAGTTGGTGTATCCCCATGTGTATCTCCATTAGGTCTGAGTATTAGAATGCCCTATTCTTGTATTTTCTCCTCCTTGTCCTCCACTTGACATGGAAAACCTATTCTCTTGGGGGCTTTCCTTTCAGAAAAAAAAATATTTTAAAAGACTTTTACACCTGCCAGAGCATGCTCCTTAAGTGATCTTTTTTCCTGTTTGCAGGTTCAAAGACAAGTAAGCCACTCAGTGCTGGCCCCTTTAACAGCAGTGTCAAGTGTCACACATAGGAGGGGCCTTTTGCAAGTTCAAGACAAGGTGTCTGATGACTTCATCACATCACTCCATGATGTCAGGCATATGTGAACTCCAAGGCACAATAACATTGTAGTGCAAGTTATCCTGTTACTGACTTATCTAACACTAAGGAAAGTGATCCTACATGGACTCATTTAAAGCTATATTGCTAAATTTCACTCTCTCTACAAGTTTAGAAGTTTTATCCAAGTAGGTCTAAGGTTCACATCTAGTTGGATCGATATGATGAAGTCATCAGACACCTTGTCATAAACATGCTTAAGGCTCCTCCCATGTGTGGCACTTAACACTGCTATTAAAGAGGTCAGCTCAGAGAGGCTCACATGTCTATGAACCTGTACACAGAACAAGGAGTGCATGAGGAGAATGCTGTGATGAGCATAAAAGTCTATTAAAACAAGAGTTATCGGAATGGAAAGCAACCAGAAGACTAGGATTTCAATGCCATATGTTATTCTGAAATTGTCTCAGAGAGAATTTCTCTATATTCCCTGAGTAGTTGACACCATGCAGGAAAGTGTACAGATGCAGGAAAGATATGTTTACGTGTTATAAAAGATAACATGGTTGTGCTATAAGTAATTATGTTTCATTGAACTAAATGCCCTAACTATGATAACAGATTGTAGACACTACTGGGATAGTTTAATAACACTGATGTAGATTAAAATGTTTGTGATGTATCTAAGTGTTACTCCCCAAAGTTTAAAACATTTCAGTTCAAATCTGCAGAATAAGTAATGGGAATAACTAGTAAAGGACTACTTTATTTTTATTTTCAGTATACTTTATATTTATTGTACAAGATGAGATCAGTAAATTAATTACAAATGTTAAACTTGTCAGCACGCAATTAATATTTTTATTAAAACATTTAGAAATATAAGATATTAATTGGTTGAGAAGTCCTCTCTCTACAATATGTACTTTTGATTATTTACAACTAGAAAAATGAGAACAACTTTTTCATTTCATAACAGGTTATTATGCACTACTGAGGTAGTTTTGTGTATTGACTACTGATTCTATGCTAAAAATCTATTTATTGCCCTTGTTTTCAAAGTTACTGTTGCTATGTATCTGAACATACAACAAAGAATTAATGTATTTGTTCAGTATCACTGCTGTTGGGGCAAAATTTGGCATCACTTATTCATACTGTCTGATCCAATAGATTCACTATTCCTGTCAGTTAAGTGCACTGACATTAGAATTATCATGTTTGTTTTTATATAGTTGTACTGCAATGGCCCTGAGAAAGAGGGTAGTGCCTCAAAACATTGGCCAGACCATAAGTAGGCATCAATAGGTGCTGGATTTACTGCATAAAAAATGAAATCTAATAAATGTTAACTTTGGCGAGTGTGTCTCATTGCCTTAATCTGTTTTGGAGTATCTTGATGGCTTGTTAGTAACAGATTCTTCCCACTTCTAATTGTTTCTGCAGGAGCTACTAGTGGCTACCTAAGGCTACAACTGAAATAATCAGGCAATAAAAAAAATTCCTTCACAGAAACACAGAAATATTGACAAAGTCAGCAAGAAAAAGAGCATCAGTTCATCCAGTCCACCCTGTTATACCCTATTGTATGTCGAGACATGCTATCTAGATATTTTTTTTACCCTTCCTCCACCTTGCACCCCACCTTTCTGCTACCACCCTGAGTAACTATTAAGCTGCTGACTTTGTCCCAACTGTGCTTCACACCGTTATTGGTTTGGAACCCACCACCTCTGTTGGTAGACATAAACATGTAAACATGTCTTGCAGAGATTGTAGTATTTAACAAATAAAGGCTGAAGAATATAATAATATTACATGTTGCCCTCATAAGGGGTAAAGTTAATAAACATGCATAATCCAGAATCATCCATAGTAGCATAAGGGTGTCATAAAGTGATAATAAAGCTCTACAACGTTTGACAGTACCGCCAGTGATTTTATTGCAGGAACGGAGGTGACATCTCTGTGCCAAATTATGCAAATTTCCCAATCTCCCAGTCAAAACAAATCCCAATGCACTTATCCGATAATATATATATAAATCAGAGTCATGGTGTAAGTAGTTTCAGCCACATGTATGAACAGTATTTTATTTTATTTAAAATTTAGTGACTGGGATAGGTGCACTGAGCTGGGGCTTGTTTGCAAGTGTGACCTAGGGCAGGGGAAACAATAGAGGGTGAAACAGCAATAACAAAGTGACAACAATTGGTACATGAGCATATGCAGTAAAATAAAATCACAGTACAAGAAATGAATGTATGAAAAAGATAAAAACAATGTAAAAAATGTACATGTACATTAGCTATGGGGTAACTTGATTGAGAGCTAAAGGACTATGCCACCAATGTCAGGCAAAATTTTTATATACAGTAGAACCTGTGAAGCATATAATTCAAATCACAAAGTAGACTGCGTTGTAAGCTATACAAATGAGTAGGCAAAATTGAGTAAAACAGGAAAATAGCACCAGGAGGATGGATAGGACATGGGTTGTAATGTGGAGAGCAGAGGAGGAAGTCTATCTGTAGGTGCATTCTTTAATGAAACATATCAGTAAGTGTAGCTTAAAATAGTGGAGGGAGGAAAAGAGAGGGAACTGGAGATGGAGGCTGTTTGAAAGTGCAAGAAAATTAATAGAGATAGCAAACTGGCCTGCTATAAATTTACTGTGAGGGATGTAAATTGAATGTGTAGCAGATGACCAGAGATAGTAGGAGGAAGGAAGTGTTGGGGGACTAAGGAGAGGGGAGAGGTAAGTACAGTACAGTTCAGATTAAACTTATGTGCAATCAGTTAACAGCTGCTTAGCATTGCATCTGTTAAGGATGTGCATAGGAAATATCTTAATAACTGATATCTATTATAGCTGTTAGCTGGTTTCTGCTGAGTTCTGAATGAACTGCCTGAATACATTTTTAGTTGAAAACCACTTGTGTAGCTGAGGGGAAAAACAACAAAGCAACTAGTTGGCAACTGATTGAAGCCATATTAAATGAATGGGTGGCAAACTGGCTGCACAAGAAGTTTAACAGGAGCTGTACTTTAGGAATAGTGGCAGGTCAGTATTTGGTCATGATGGAGAAACAGTGTGATAGCTGCTGGACCTCAAGAGGGAGGAAAGAGAGATTAGAATTTAGAGAGCAACAATGGGTGAGAGATGGAGCACTAACAGCAAAAAAGCAGAAGGAATGGAAAAGGGGGTCAAGTATGGCAAGTACAGACTTTGGGGCAGTGCTGTGGACTACATCTGAATAGTCGAATAGAGGCAAGATCATCTTAAAGATGATCTCATGGTGGGCCTGGAAAAGAAGGCATGATTTGTTTTGGTACATGATTTATTTCAGTGCATGTTTTATTTTCAGTACAACACACAAAGCTTAGGGCAACGTTTCTTGTGCATGGTATCATTATGGGTGGAAAACTGAGATTCTGATCTTGTCACACCCCTAAGTACTTAAAATGGAGTACCTGTTCAAGTGAGTTGCAATCTAAGGTTGAGAAGGCAGGTGTACTGTATGTCGGAGCTTGGTTAATCTCTGTCTATTGAGAGCTGGTTTGAATGGAATCAATGCTGGACATTGTCAAAGCCACACTGAAGTGAAAACTCTAGCTCAGGGACTGATACACCAGAAGCAAATAGAACTGTGTTGTCTGCATACATGTTTATGAGGAAAGAGTGATGGATGGAGAGGAAGTAATTTAAGAAGATGGAGAAGAAGATTGGGTCAGGGATGGAACCCTGTGGGACACTAGGCATGACAGTCAGCAGGGTGAATAGGGCATCACCAACTTGGATCAACTGGTGCTGATCTGAGAGGTGGGAGCAGACCACCTGACTGCCAAATCAGATAGACACGCAGCACTTACCTTTTCCAAGAGGAGGGGGTGGGTCACTGTATCAGAGTCCTTAATGAGGTCTATGAAAAGGATCACAGTGAACAGACCCTCATCCATGCCTTTCAATACAAAATCTGTGAGCTGGAGGAAGGAGGAGATGGTGGTGTGGTTCTTGCAGAAGCCAGACCGAAGAGAGGAGAGGAAAGGAGTCAACATAGGAAGATAGATTGGAAAGAACACATTTTTCCTGCTGCTTAGTCAGGGCAGGGAGGAGCAAGATTGATTGGTAGTTACCTGGGGAAGGAGGGTCATCCCCTTTGAGCAGAGGGAGTAGTTTAGCCTGCTTCCAGGACTGGTGACAGATCCAAGTTGGAAAGAAAGATTGAAAAGGGAGGCAAGAGGGGCAGCAATGGCTGGTGCAGAGAGATGGAGAAAATTAGTATCCAGACCTTCAGGGCTCTTCCTCTTACTGGAATTAAGTGAGGATAAAGCACTAAGTGCATGATTTTGCATTTTTTCTCACCACCAGTCAAGTTCCCAGTGTACAAAAAGGGCTGAAAATGCTTCCTTTCCACAAAAGACTGAGGTCCCTCCTGCTCCTAGAAACTATCAGCCCATTTCCTTTATCATTGTATTGGCTGAAGTTCAAAAGCAACTGGCACAGTTTCTGCTTACCTCCATCCTGAATGACTCTGTCTTTCTCAGTCCACACCAGTCTAGCTTAGGAAAACCAGTTACACAGTTTGCTCTCTCCTAAAGGCTTACTAAGTCCATCCTGAATGGTATGGACCAGGGTCTGCTCACCTCTGCTATTTGTCTCAACCTTGACAAGGCATTTAGCACTGCAGCTGACTACCTCTACTGGACAAGCATGCCAGAGCCAGACTCTCTCTGATCTCCTGTCAAGTGGTTTGGTTCCTTCCTGGCTAAAAGATCCCAAGTTATTTTGTGGGAATATCCCTCACCCACTTTCCACTTGCCTCAGATTAGAGGAAAAACCAGGATTTGAGAAGTGTTTTTTTTCCACTAAACTAATTCCATTTTTAAGCAGGATGTATAAAAAATGTTTTATAATAATATAATGAAAGGCTTGAGGGCTAAGGCATTGAACATTTTATCTCCTGCCACACTAGCAACCTGTGTTCAGGAATGATCATGGGTTGTGGGTGTTGTTTGGGTGGGAGAAGATTGAGCATCCCATCGCCTGTTCTTCTCTCCCAAGGATGGGTGGCCAGTTGTCTCAGCCATTTCTGCCACTGGGTGGAGACCTGGGTGGCAATGCAGGCTTGAGCAACTTGATGAAAGGGTCTGAGGCTGTGCAGGACATGTGAGTCTCCATAAATATCTGTGTGTGTTGTTTGACAGACACCTTGACTTCTACTGCCATACTGATACCGTTCATAAGAAACTTCTAATTAAACTTAATGCCTTACACCAGAACAGTTGTAATCACCCTCTCAACCTGATGAGAAATTGTAAAATGATTCATTATTGGATTACTGCGGTATAATATATAGTGCTGAACCCAAGTCCACCTTTGCCTGGTTGAATCCCTTTTCATTACTTTTGCACTTCGCTCTAGACTTACTCCCTGTACCCATCATTACTCACAGTACACTAACTTCTCACTGCCCTTACTTAAGGGTGGAAATTGTTCCAATGTGTACAGTATTCCTAATCTTCAAATTCTCACTTTGTTACCTTTACCCTATCTCAAATCCCATTTTACCTCATACCCTTTCCTATAATGCTGTCCATGGTTCTGACTGCCCATTCTTTTACCCTCCGCTGTACCAAACCCTCCAATGGACAGGATGCCTTTTGTATCACCTCCCCCACTTGTGGTCCTCCCTCCACTCCTACTTCCATTTTTCCCCATTCCCCTCAACTCTAAAAGCCCTAGTCTGTGAATATGCTACTCATGTCTGTACCTGTAACTAATACATTAGTGATGAATGCTTTAGTATTCAAGCTGTACTCCTCCTTGCTTCCACTCCCCATACTTCTCACTACCTTCTTCAATTTTCACTTGCCTCATCCCCTTCTACCTAACCTGCCTCCCCTAGTACCTCACCTCTCTCACTAGTAGTTGCCAATGACTGTGAGTGATGGTTGCATGCTATCACCAACTCATATACCTGGAGGACATTTGTATTTCTAGTGTCCCAGGTACCTTTGCTCCCTTCTGCCATTATAATTCTTAGTGTACACCTCCCACCCTCTATTGCTGTCTATTTTATATCCTCTGATGCACTAATCTAGTCATGTATTGTGCTACTGGCAACCTTTTGTATTGCCCTGCACGATGTTTACATTTATGATGTATTCCGTCCACCACAAAATATACATGTAATTGAGCAGATTTGTATGATTTGTGTTTCTTCCTGGCCAAAGAGTTTGAAGTCAATAAATCAATTTTTTTTAACTCAATCAATAAATACCTGTAAATACTGTTAAAGTACTAGTACCCCTTTTAACATAAGAGTCCTGCAAATGAGAACTACCAGTACTGCACCTTTTTACAAACATATGAACATATGAATGTGCCAGTGGAAACAGACCACCCAGTATATCTAAATCTGCTTAAGCGTGCAGCTAACACCCCTAGTTTGCAGCTGCCCCCCTTTGTCATCCTTCTGCCACCCTCCACCTCCCCCACCCTCCTCTCCCTATTCCTGTCCCACCCTTTTAAAGCTGTTCACAGATTTACATGATACCACCCATTCTGGTAGTGCATTCCATTTTGCTACACCCTCTGTGAAATAGTATCCCCCATTTCCTCCTAAATCTACCCCTGTTCTTGCCCATGCCCTGGTGTCCCTCCCTCCTTAGCTTAAAAACTCCATCTGCCCCATCCGTATTGATTCCCCTCAGTTACTTGAATGTGTCTATCATGTCCCCCCTGTCCCTTCTATCCTCCAGGGTGCGCATGTTCAGGTCTCCCAGCTTGCTCTCATGGTCTCTCCCCTCTATTCCACATATCATCTTTGTTACCCTCCTGTGCACCCCCTCCAGTAGCCTGATATCACGCTTCAGGTATGGCCTCTGAAACTGCACACAGTACTCCAAGTGAGGACTTACTAGCGACCTGTAGAGAGGCAAGATCACCTCTCTTCACCTGGATGAAAACCCCCTCTCTGTGCAACCCAGAATTTTGTTTGCTTTTGCAGCTGCTCTCCTGCACTGGCAGTGTTGTCCATGGTCCCTGCTGCCATTACCCCTGGGTCCTTCTCCTCCTCACTGATCCCCAGCTTAACCACTCCTCCCAGCCAGTATTCTCTCCTTGGGTTCTTTGCTCCAAAGTGTATAACCTTACACTTCTTTGCATTGAACCCCAGCTGCCACCTCTCTGACCACTCTATCTTGCTTAGGTCCCCATGCTGCTACTTCCATCCCTCCCCTCCAACCACCACTGCTCCCATGTTGGTGTCATCTGCAAACAGACTTACCTTGCTCACCACCCCATGTGCAGTGTCTGATATGAAGAGCCCAAATAATACTGGTCTCAGCAAAGAGCCCTGTGGCACTCTGCTTGTCACCAGCTTTGGAGTTGAGAGCTCCCCTCCCACCACCACCTGTTGCAGCCTCCCACTCAGCCAGCTTGTAATCTAGTTCATCATTTTTGCATCTACCCCTACACCAGTTAGCTTCCCCCCAAGCCACCCATGAGACACTGAATCGAAGGTCTTGCTGAAGTCCAAGTAAAGAACACCAACACATGACCCTTATCCAGCTCAACTGTCACCCAGTCATGAATATTGTATCAGGTTGGTTTGACAACACTTAACTGAAACAAACCCATGCTGTCTTACATCCTGGAGGCCGTTGTCCTCCGTGTTTGACACCACTGTTTCCTTTAGTATCATTTCCATGAGTTTGCACACTATGGAGGTGAGACTTACTGGACAATAATTACATGGTTCGTCCCTTGGTCAGCTCTTGTGTAACAGCACTGTATATGCCATCCTCCAGTCCAGTGGCACATATCCCAACTCCAGTGAAGTGCTGTACAGATCCACCAGCAGATCCGCTAACACCTCCACCATCTCCCTCAGCACCCTGGAATGGATCACATCCAGCCCCGAGGTCTTGTCTACTGTCAATGCCCTCAGTCCCTCTAGGACTCTACTCGCCTCAATTCCTCAATCTGTAGCTTCCTGTCCCCCCATCCCCACCCTCCCAGCCCATGGTGGTAGCTGTGACCCCTTTTCTTCCATGAACACTGAGTAAAAGTATTCAATGCTTCCATCTGTTCCTCCCCCTTTTCCGTCCACTCCCCACCATTTTTATCCTCACTATTGTCTCCTTGAACTTTCTTTTCTCTCTGATGTATCTGAAAAAGTCTTTCTCTCCCCCGTTAATTCCCTGCACTAATCTGAAGTTTATTGTTCTAGGAATTAATACCTTTGAGCCAAGGCTCTTTTACAAAGGTTCCATGTCATTAAGTACAAAAACATAGTAGACAGTGTTACAAACAATCAGTAAGCCGTTTAACAAGGCCACAACTTAAACAGTAACATTTATGTACAGAAAAGAAAAAGGAACTCAGAGACAGTCTCAGCTCCCTCTGGACCTTGGCTTCTCTCACTTTTCTGTTCACCTCCCTGGACCATCTTGCATACTCCTCCCTGTTCCCTTCCTTCCCCATCCCCCTATACCTGTCATGCACCTCTTGTTTTGCCCTCACCACCTCCACTACCTCGCTGTTCAACCAGCATGGTTTCCTTGCTTTCCTCCTCTTACTCTGTGTCTTGGTATAGGCTTCTGTTGCATCTGTAATCCCCCATTTAATAATATCCCATTTCTGCTCCACATCCATCTCCTGCCTTATGTCCCCAAGTTTCCCTTTTAGTACTTCCCACATCCTCCCAAAGTCTGACCCCCTGAAATTTACCACCCAGGTTACTGATTTCTCTGGCTCCCCACACATCGTGATATTAAACAACACTGTTTGGTGATCGCTGTCGGCTAGTGGATCCTCCACCCTTATTTCCCTTACTGCCTCCCCACTCAATAATACCAGATCTAAAGTGTTCTTTAGCCTAGTAGGTACACTGACCAACTGAGTTAGGAGCCCCTTCTGGATCATGTCTAGGAGCACTTGCTCACTAGCACTGGAGGTGACAGGAATGCTCCAGTCAACCACTGGCAAGTTGAAATCCCCCAAGATAACCACCTTACCTTTTCTACATACCTTTCTGATTTGTCCCACTAATTCCCTGTCAGGCTCCTTAGATTGGGATAGTGGCCTGTATACCACCCCAAACCTCAGTTTCCTACCCCTTGAGTCTAGGAGCTGTAGCCAGATTACCTCTGTTCTCATTTCCTCCCCTTGTCCCTTGTACATTTGATCCCATCCCTCACATAGACTGCCACCTCAACCCCTTCCCTCCTTATGGTCCTTTCTGTATTATTTGTACTCTGGGATTGCCAGAACCCAGTCACGGTGTTCGGTTGCCCACGTTTTCATGACAGCTGCAATATCCACCCTCCACACTGCCAAGAGTGCCTGTAGCTCAGCTGATTTGTTGCCTAAGCTTCTCGCATTCAGCAAGACCACCCTCCATACTGCCTCCTTCCCTTCATCATCCTCCATCTCCTCCCTTCTGCTCCCTCCCTTTTTGGTTGCCCCGAGTCCTTCCCTGCTAGCCTGGGGGGTAGGCTATGACTCCACTCTATCGGATCCCTGCCTACCTGCTGTCCACTTGCCACACCCCCATCTAGTTTAAGTCTACCTTTGTCATAATATACATTCCCAGTCTTTGCTTTAATATCTTTTTCCCCTCCCCGCTCAGGTGCAACCTACCCCTTGCAAACAGATTGTTATTATCCCAGCTACTTTTCCAGCTGCCCACAACCCTGTACCCCTTAGTTCAACATCATTCTAACAACCATGTGTTCAACTCTCCAATCCTCTCCTTTCTCACTGTGATTGTGCAGGGTACTTGGAGCAACTCTGAGAAGGCCACAGACTCGCCAGTCTCCTTGCACAACCCTCTCACTTCCTCAAACCTCTCCCTTGTTACCTCCACCATTTCCCCCACTAGGTCATTTTTCCCCACATGTACCACAATGTGTGGTTTCATCCTGCCCCTCCTTGCGCACCTTAGAAGTGCCTGTTCTGCCTTGTCTGCCTTTAATCCCAGTATGGACTCCACCCATATCCGACTGTCCCTCACCCCCATGTTGCCCCATCTGATCTCCTTGAGTATGGAGTCCCCCAACACCAGTACACCCCCTCTTCTTTCCTTGTGCCCATTGCCACCCCCCCACCCAGGTTCTCATTCCCAGAGCCACTCAAGGAGGTGCTTTTACCATTTGTCCCAGTGTCTCCCCTTGCACCTCTCAATTGAGACCCCTCCCCTCCTCTTGTTTGACTGCCAACCTCCCTCTCCCTCCTCATCTCTCCAAGTTTTATCCCTCCCCCTGCCACATCATGCTCAATCTCTCCACTAGTAATGCCCTTCAATCTCTCCTCTTCATGAGTACTATCCCTTGTGCAGTCTCCTCCTGCATCCTCTGCCCCATGTGTCACTAGTACAGCAAACATGTTCCCTATCCTCTTTACATTACTATGTGTTTTCTCCTCCCTCCTGCCTACTTCTGCTTCTCTTTTGCTAGGCCCTACTAGAGTTCACCCTTCATCAGCTGGTCTCCTGTCTAATTTGTCCCCTTCCCCTGACTCCTCCCTTGAGCCACTGTTCCTTCTCTGTCGTGCTCCCCCAATACTCTCAGATGTCAGCCATTCTACCAACACACCCCTCTCCTCACCCCTCAACCTCACCAGCTCCCTGCCAAACCACTGAACCTCTTCCTTGAGCTTTCTTAGTCTGTTACATTTTCAGCACCCTCCCAGCCTCCACAGTATGTTCATTCACACTGTTGCCCCACAACCGTTGCACCCCACAATCCTACCCATGGTTCACACTACCTATACAGAACAGCGAAATACAGTCTCTCTATATTGATTGCAGTTGTTTACAAACACAATTAGAAACCTAAAAATAGTATTCCCAAGTCTCACAAACATATACAGTCTAAAAATTAGATGTTTGCCCCAGGTCCTCTTTAGGCTCCTCCCCCACTTTATGCGCAATAAGCAGTTGTGACGCCCATTGAGCATAATTCAAAAAACAGCCACAGAAACCTTTAAACTAAATTCAAAAGACCCAGCCAAAGAAACCTTTACGCTTAATTCAAAAAACACAGCCACAGAAACCTTTAAACTAAATTAAAAAAAATAGCAAAACTTACAAAAATCCTCTCCACACTACCTCTCTCCACAGCAAGTAGAATTAACTAATCATTCTATCCTGCAGTTTAAAAAACAATAGCAAAACTTACAAAAATCCTCTCCACACTAGCTCTCTCCACAGCAAGTAGAATTAACTAATCCTTCTCTCCTGCAGTTTGACGGCTCTGTTAGAATTTAAAGACTTTGTGGGTGAGCAAGTCTTGGCATGTCCTGTTCAATCCCTCCAGCCACAGAAATCTTTAAGCTAAATTCCACTTTAAGCTAAATTAAAAAATATATGTATAAAACAACAGCAAAACTTACAAAAATCTTCTCCACACTAATTCTTTCCACAGCAAATAGAATTAACTAATCCTTCTCTCCTACAGTTGAAGTGCAATGCTCTCTTTGAATTTGTCCCATACTACTCAATCAAGCTCTGTCATGAGACCGTAGCACAGCGGGAGCTGAAAGAAAGGAGGAACTCCTCAGAATGAGTGAAATGATTGCACAGGGGAATCAGACAGCAGACCAGGAGGATGACAGGAAGAAGAAGCACTCTGAAACGTCCCTGGGAGCTCTGGAGGCAGTGGGTCCAAGTAAGATGCATACGGCTGTTGAGCAGCCAGTATCTGCTGTTTGTACAGCACAACTGGATTGGGGGGCTCTCATTGAAGCTACCTGGTCACCGGAACGGGCTTTACGGGTTGCTGGATGGATCGCTGTGTCAGGAGGTGCTTGGAAGCCGGCTGGAGTTACTGAATCTGTGCAAGTTGGTCCTGGTACACAGATAAGTACAGTTAGCTCTGTTGCTAATGCTCCTTCATTATATAACCCTATGCTGCGTGATAGTTTCCCTACTCCTGAGTCTGCCCTTCTGAAAACTGTTCCGGAAAGTTTAGTTGCTGAGGATTCTGCTCTTGCTACAGATGCAGTGCAGCAGCCGGCTCCTGACCTTTCTGACAGGCCTTCTTATGCTAGTCATTTTCATCAACCTGTGGAACTAGCTAAGTGGTGTAATGCCATTCGTCTTCGCTATGTGGGCCCCAGAGATAATCCCCCTGATCATTTTTATGTTGGTAAAATGCTTTTGTAACAAAGCATGGGGTTCTCACCCTCTGAAGTTTATGCATTGATTCATATTCCTGGGGAGTTTATCTTTGACATTAGGTTTCATACCCCTGCTCTATTAGAAACCTTTTGGTGCCAATATTTAAATTTAAAAACAAATCCTTTATGGTCTGACTTTATTGTTTTGCCTTTATCTAAACAGCCCTTTCATGTTATCACCATCCTTTTTAGGAACAAAGAGGTTAATGTGGTGGATATTGTGAACTGGTTAACCAAGAGGTGTGACATTCAGGGTAATCCTGTTCCTGTCTTGAACACTGAGGGATTCTGGAATGGGGGATGGAAATTTCAAGTGAAATTGCATTCTACAGATACTGACTTAATACATCTGCCTAATTTTTTTTTTTCTGGGTAGGCATAAGGGCTTCATCTTCTACCCCAGCCAACCCAGACTCTGTTTCAAATGTGGGTCTAAGACTCATATTAGTGTAACCCCTCACCCCTGCCTTTTTGCCAAAATGACAGGTGGCATGCTGTTGAAGCTGACAGCAGTACCTGGTGGGGACCTGGGTTCGGGGAGGATGAGGTTACTCGGCACATGGGGACCTAGGTTTGGCTACTCTGCACAGGGGCACCCAAGTAAATCCAAACACAGGAAGCAATAACTGTAATGTCCAGAACCAGGAATGGGATTTTACAGTCTGGCTTTTATTCACAACTAGCTGAACACAACAAAGCATAGACAGACCCCCATGGGGCTACATTTACTGGTAATGCAGATTAGAGACTACTACGCGGTCCGCTTGAAGAATGAACCAATTATACTGTTTTCAGGCTCTGAACCCACCAGGCACACAGCCCAGACTTGCATGCGCTTTGTGAACACAGCCCGATTGGCCCGGCTCCCCTGCCGGCTACTTGATCCGTGGTCCATTTGAAGAATGAACCAATTATCTTGTGCGACTCCTAGAGAGATTTCCTCCTTACTTCTTATGACTCCCATCTCACAAAGAGAATTTTTCTTTACATTTGTTGTGGCTCCCCACACCACTTAGAGTCTGCTACTCCTAGAGAGATTTTCCCTTTTGCAACCCACGTCTGGGTACTTCCCTCATCACTGGCCAAGTGCATGAGGCAAAGTAGCAACCACAGCAGAAATCCATAGAGGTGGACCTGGTTACTAAAGATGGGGGATATGCCCACCTCCAGCTCCCACAGCCCATACCCGGCCATTTCTCTGGAAAAACTAAAACTTCTGAATGTAGATTAAATGGTAGATGAACTGTCACATCCCTTCTACAATTTACTTGAAATCACACAGCACTCTAGCATTTGACACTACTCCATTTGTTTGACCTAGTCCTATAGGCTTCCCAAATTGTAGCTCAATTCCTAGATTTCCTCCCATGTCCCAGGCTGAAGAAACACATTTTTTGCCCTCTTATGTTAGAGCAAACACTCACCCTTTAGTTGCAGGTGCCCCACAGGTGAATCACAAATCTTCCAACTTTTCAAAACAAAGACTGAACTGAAATGGCAGCTTTTCTTTCTCCTGGTAGAATTAAGGGGATTGCCCCAAGAATCTGCATGGGGATCTTTACATCCCCCCCAGAGGGAGGGGCACTGAGACCTGAACAGCGGCCTCCACCACTTGAAACTGACTCCTTCTCTTGAAGGCAAACTGGAACTGCTCCTTCTTACTTGAAGGCAAACTGGAGACTCACTACTTCCCTTTGAAAACTCCCAACGTTCTATCTAACTCCCTCTGCTGCAGATTCCAATGTGGCTTATGCAGCTGTGAAAGTTCTATTGGTGATGTCATCCCTCAGTCTCAGCTGAGACTGAGAACAGAGTGAGACAGTGTGAAACCCATTTAACTGGAGTTTCATAAGCTGCCTTCCCTGCCTACCACTAGGTCTTACTGGGATTCTAGTAACCCCGGGTAACAAGGGGTTACATTAGCACCTTGTGTGATGTGCTTAAGTGTACCCACTGTGGAGAAACTGATCACTCCAGTGCTCATTGCTTTCTGACGTCCAGATGTCCTCTCTGTGATGAGATAGGGCATACTTTTGAGACTTGTCCTCTGGCTGCTAAGAACACAGCTGAAGTGGATTTTGGGGTTCAAGACCATTACATACGGTTAGCTGTTTTGCAGGGCCTCTCTTCTATGGGGGAGTGGCTCATGGAGCTTCTTCGGCTAGGCTACAGCCAGCCAGGAAAACCCTGGGTCAGCTTTGATTTCTGATGCTGTTCCTTTAAATGGAGTTGTGGCGCCCATTGAACCTGAGCTGGGTGTTGTGGGTGATGCTGGTCCTTGTCCCACCTGCCCTTGGATCCAGCCCCTCCTGATGAGGGTTTTACCATGGTTAGTGGTAAGAAAGGGAAAAGTGCTTAAAGGGAAGAGTAAACCAGCTAAGAAATCCACTATCTCTGTCTCAGTCCCACCCCTGGCTGACCCTAATATTTATGATATTTTGATGGATGATTCAGAGGTGGTGTCGGAGTTGGTTCTGTCTATGGGTGACCCCTATTCAGCCTGAGACTCTGGTGCCTTCAGGAGACCATGTGGAACCTAGGCCTCAGGATTGTAAGAGCGGGAGGGTGACTTGGGCCTCTAGAAAAGTGAAGTGATTTTTTCTTTCTGTGACTTATGGCTCTGTTTCACTTTCGAGTGGCATCCTTGAATGTAAACAGCATTAGAACACCTGCTAAGTGTAAAAACACTGTTTCTCAGTGTGTACATGAGAATTTAGATTGTGTTTTTTTTCAGGATGTTCATTTACATTCTCCTGAGGAATTACTGGCAGCTACCACTGGTTGGATATGGGGGAACTGTTTTTGGTCACAAGGGACAGATTTATGTAGCGGGGTTGGGATTTGTTTTTTTCTTGCTCACAGTCAGGTGATTCATCATGTAGAAGTCATGGAAGGTAGGGCCTTGGTTCTGGATATTAAATGGGGTTCACAGCCTTTGTGTTTATTGAATGTCTATACACCACAAACTAAATTTGATAGGGTGACCCTTTTTAAATCACTTTACCCCTTTTTGTGCACTTCTTCTGTGGTTATCATGGGAAGTGATTTTAATTGTTCTTTACCCTCCCAGGTATCTACAGCTTTAGGTAAAAAGGTTTACTGTGATGTGGCTTGTTTGGCTCAATTAATTGCAGATGTTGGTTTAGTAGATGTTTTGGGGCCTAATGTTTGAGGGTCTAGTAATACATATTTTTGTAGTCCCAGGGCATCACGGATTGATTATTTTTTTCTTTCCTCCTGGGTTGTGCAGTCCAAATACAGTACTTACAAGAGGTGGCTACATCTGACCATAGGTTACTTAAGTTAACCTTTTGTGATGTGCCTGTGGCCCAGAGGGGACCAGGCCTTTGGAAGTTAAATACCAGTCTACTGGATATCCCTTGTGTAGCCGCAGGGTTCTATTCTCTTTTGGTGGTATGTCAGTCTGTGTTTTTTTTTGTATGATGATTTAAATGACTGGTGGGAGGATACCAAAAATGAAGTCAGGAGATATTTTAAGACGATCGGTAGAATTAATGGTAGGCTTTGGCATGATGAGCTTCATCATTTCAGGGGTTGACTTCATTTCTGGTCCACTTTCCATCAGCATATGGGGTCTGAGTGTACTGATAAGATTAAAGAGTTAAAGGTGGAACTGGCATGGTTACCATCACGGGTTTTGCAGGACATGGAGAGGAAGCATAAGTATGGGATTTTGGGGGAAAAAAGGGACACCTTACCATTTGAATCTATCCAGCTTTTGAGGGAATCCTATAGAATGAGGGCGAGTATTGACTACTGATGGTATTTTGGATACTATTCATGCTTATGCTTCTGACTCTTTTATGAGTTAATCTCTTCTGAAGGCCTCTATTAGTGATTGGTTATCTTGTAGGACATTACCTACCTTGGTTCCTGACTTACAGGATAATTTGCTTAAGTCCCTTACACTGGACAAACTAAAATCTGTGATTTGGTGCTTGAAAGTGGGGACTACTCCTGGTTCCGATGGGCTTCCTCATGAGGTCTATAAGGTGCTTTGGGAAGTGTTGGGGTGGAATTTTGTAAGGGTCTTGAATGTAGGCTTACAAGCTGGTAATCTCCCTGAGAGTGTGTTGCAGGGCATTTTGTTATTAATTTTCACGAATAAAGGTGATTGGGGAAATTTGGATAATTGGAGGCCTTTGTCTCTGCTAAATACTGATTATAAAATCTTGATGAAGGTGTTATGTAATTGTTTATGGGAGATCTTGGATTCCTTGTTACATCCTTCACAATTTAGTGGAGTTCCAAACAGGAGAGTTCAGGATGCCCTGATTCTTCTCAGGGAGATTTTACATAAGGGGGCTTCACAGAAAATCTTTGGTCATCTGGTCTGCCTTGATCAAATGAAAGCTTTTGATCAGGTAGAATACATAGACCTCTGGGAGACCTTGAAAAGTTATGGCTTTCCTTGACAATTCATAGGTTGGTTACAAACGTGCTATAAGGGTATTAGTTTGTTGCCAAGTGTGAATGGTTGGCTAGGGCAGAAGGTTATGGTATATAGGGGTGTTAGGCAGGGTTGTCCACTCAGCCCTTTGCTTTATGTGCTTTCATTAGACCCCTCATTGCATGCTTTGAACATGTCAGATGACAATATAGGTCTGTCAGTAGGTTGTGCAGATCTGCAGATTGTTTCCATAGCCTATGCAGATGATTTGGTCTTGGTTTTGGTGAATAGATCTTCTGCTGAAGCAGCTCAGTTATTATTGTAGACCTTCTCTGACATTTCTGGCTCCTCCATTAATAAATTTAAAATTGGGATCCTACCATTAGGCTACGATGCTGCTGATCCAGCCTTAATTTGGAACATGCCTATAGATTTAGGTGATCAGAGGATTCTTGGTATTTATTTTGGGGGTGCTGATGCCCATAGTTATAATTGGAAAAAGCAGTTGTTAGTGGCACATGACAGGGTGGCTCTCTGGAATAAAGGATAGATGACAAAAGCTAAACAAATTTATCTTATTAAGACCTTTTTATTGCCGTATTTTTTATTTTTGGCAGCAGTTTTACCCCCCCCACCCCCAACTTTCTTTGGAGACATCACTTTATAGTGTGTTTTTTCTTTGTTTATGGGGGAATAGGCTGAATCCAGTTAAGCTGAGTATAACATATTTACATGTTTGTGAGGGTGGTTTGGGGATGTTGAATCCAGTGGCGTTTCTACATGGTACTTTTATTTTTTGTAACTTAATTCCGTTGTTCAAAGGGGGGATAGCAAGATATGGACCCTGTGGGTGGCTGATGGTATTGGTCTCCTTCTGGAACAATGGGACTCTTCCTTTTTACCACGTCAAACCAGGCTGTCAACTTATGCTAGTCACTTTCAGGGGATGTTTAGGAAATTAAAGTCCTGGCACATTGTCAGTCTCTGTGTACTCAATCTCGTAAACTATTTTATAATTATGTGCTGCAAAAGTTTTTTTTATGCAGACCCATGGTTTCATGACTTGCCCATTGCTTATCAACATTCCAAAGTGCAGTTATTAGTTAGTAAGAGAGTCCCTAAGTATATGTGGGATTTTGTTATGGCTTTGTCTGCATAAAAGGTTGGGGGTGAAGGGAAATCTGAAGCATAAGGAACTCTCAGAGAGATTTTGCCACAGGGAAGAGAATTGTTCAGGAGTAATTGAAACTTAGCAGCATTTCTTTTTTGATTGTCCCTTTGTTATATCTTTCTGGTCTAAATTCCATGCTACCTGGCCACTGAACCCTTTCCAAGGTTAGTCTTCTGAGATCTGGACAGAGGGGGTACTTCCTGGCTCGTGGACAGTTTATGACTCTATCACGATTCGTCTTTTAATGGGATACATTAGCTTTCAGTTTTGGCAGGCTCGTTGCAGCCTTATGCTTCGGAAACAGCTGAAAACTGAAAATCAAGTTTTATTTAACATTAGAAAGGAAGTGCTCAGGTGGAGGATGCTGGAAAGGGGGAAGTGCACCCAGATTTTTATAAACTTTGGTGGTGAAAAATGAATTGGCTTGATACGGGTTAGGGGTTTTATTTAGGACACCTTTTTTTACCTTTTCCTGGTTCTTTTCTTTTGCTAAAATAGAGTTTTGGGCCTTTCGGTTATTTTTTGGAGGTTGTAGTAATGTATACAATATTTTAGTGCCCAACTCATCTATTTCTTGATGGTTTCATTTATTTTTCAGATACTGTATGACTTTACTATTTGTTTGCTTATTTTATGATTTGTATCTTTATTTTGTGTGAATTTACACTACTTGTATATGCCTGCTTTTTGATATGCTATATCTCTGTTTTTCCCCAGCTCTTTTAGTGGGGTGGGGACAGGGGTTATGTATGCATAAGGTTTTTTTTGGTTTGACATTCACATATGATGTAATATGTATTTATGTTCTTGCTTTCCTTCCCTACGCTTTTGTATGCAGCAATCTGATTTTGTATATTTTGCTTTCAGGTTTTCCCCTACTCTTAGTGGGGGGAGGTGATCTTTTTTCATTTAATTTTGGTTTCTAAGTGTTTTCTTAAGAAGGTTCGTTTGAGTAAGTATGACTGTAATACTCCTTTGATTTCTTTTCTGGTTTATATATTTTTTGTGTGACTTAACACTGTTTTGTCCTTATTTTGATTTCTCATACCTTATGTTTGTATACTGTTTTGTGTGACTCAACACTGTTCATAAATTATTTGGTTTTGATGTTATTCTAATAAAAAATTCCCCTACTCTTTTCGATAAGTGCCATGGGATGTTTAACATCCACCTGAACTACCACCAATCCAGGCAGATTGGACCTCGGTTTAACGTCTCATCCGAAAGACGGATATGACAATAAAGTGTAGCAGTTAAAATAATAAAAGGCTTTCAGACTTTCACATAAGGTGACTAGAACAGGATGGAATCAGAAATCTGCAAAAGCCAGGACAAAGAGGTGGGCCTTCAGCCTTCACATGAACACCTCAATCAAGGGAGCCTCCCAGACTAGATGTGGTAGCGAGTTCCACAGGGTCAACTCAGAAACACTGAATGCACAATCTCCTGAAGTCCTGAGTCAAACCCTGGGAATGTCCAAGAGACCCCTCAGTGAGGATCGGAGGAGGAAGCAGAGGATGCCAGTGTCAGGAGATCAGACAGGTAACCAGGATCTAGTCCATATAGGGCATTAAAGGTAAGAAGACCCACCTTGAAAAATACCCTCCACCTGACCAGCAGCCAGTGCAGAGCCTGCAGGACTGGGGTCACATGACTAGACCTTGAGAGGCCCATCAGTAACAGGCTGCTGCATTCTGTACCAGTTGCAGTCCATGAAGGGCCTCTCCCATGACCCCGAAGTACAGAGAGTTGCAGTAGTCAAGCCAGGAGGTCACAAAGGCAGGCACTAGCATTGGTAGGTTCTCAGGTGGAACGAGGGACTTAATCCGGGCAATATTCCGCACATGATAAAAATCACTGCTGACAACAGATGACACCTGATCTTCAAAAGTCAATCTGTTATCAAAGATCACACCCAGATTTCACACTCTTGGGGAAGTCAGCAATTGGGAGGAACCCAGGAAAAGCTCTCTTTCAGCCCCAGGTGACAACCCATCACACCCACGACCAGGTTCGATCACCAGTACCTCTGTCTTGGCTGGGTTAAGTCTCAGCCAGCTGAAAGCCATCCAGTCATTGAATTTAGTCAGACAGTTGTAAAGCACTATGACAGCTCCTGATGTTCTGGGGGCAAAAGACAAGTACTGCTGGGTATCATCTGTGTAGCAGTGAAACTCCACACTGTACTGCTGAATGATCTCACCCAGGCGCAGCATATTGACTGTGAACAGCATCAGCGATGAGATAGAGCCCAGTGGCACTCCACAAGACAGGGGCATTGGGGAGGAGGAGAAATTACCCATCACCACCTGTTGCACCTTATCTGAGAGATAGGACTCAAACCATCTGATGACAGTACCAGCGAGTCCACAAAACTCACAGAGCTGATCAAGAAGCACAACGTGGTCCACAGTATCAAAGGCTGAAGAGAGATCGAGGAGAACAAGAACTGACCTGTCTCCTCTATCTCTAGCCCTGAGCAGATCATTACCCACCCTCACTATAGCTGTTTCTGTAGTATGTCTAGCCCAAAAACCTGACTGAAATGGCTCATAGATGCATGAAGACACCAGGCAATCCTTGAGCTGCTGTCCCACTAACTTCTCAACAACCTTGCCCAAAAAGGGCGGGTTGGAGATAGGGCAGTAATTCACGAGGACGTCAGGGCTGAGGGAAGGTTTCTTTAGGAGGGGACTCACCAGCACTTCTTTCAAAGCCTCTGGAAGGACCTTCTCCACCATTGAGCACCTGGCAATCCTAGCAAACATCGGGCCAACAGCCTCGACATTTTCCATTAAGAAATGCATCGGGGCTGAGTCCAGTTCACAAAAAGTGTGCTTTAGCTCTAAGATCACCTCAGTCACTTCAGGCACCTCCACTGGCCTAAACTCCTCCCAGACAGGTGTAGTGCCTCTGAAACCCCTAGCCCAACCACTACAAGGCAAATGCCTCTCTGGCAAGATCCCCGACTGGATGACCAACACTCTGTTGGAGAAAAACAGAGCAAACTCCTCAGCTCTTCTGCTGCAGGCATGCAGGATGAAAAAGCCAGTCAACAGTCTGAAATAGCTGAGATGGTCTGTTCTTCCCTGCAGCAATTTCTCTGGACAGAAATTCTACCTTCTTACAGGCAATTGCCGCCTGGTACTTAACATAGTGGGCACGCAGGGCTAGCTTGTCAGCCTCCAGCTGGGTCCTCTTCCAGCAACACTCCAACCTCTGACCCTTGATCTTCATCACCTTGAGGTCCACAGCAAACCAAGGGGACATCAATTGAGAGGATCTGGGTCATATGCAAACTGGTGTGAGAGCATCCAGAGCTTTGGAGACCACCCTGTTATAGGTGGCCATCGCCTCTCCGGAACCAATCGCACATGCTGCGATGACAAGAGATTGGTCAGCTGGTGCCAACAGTCCCTCAGGGTACACACCCCATAAAGGGTGATAGCTGACCATCTCCTCTGGGAGGGACTACCAGAGGGGCCCCAAATGTGAACTTTATGGTACAATAATGAGACCAAGTGACCCGATCAATTTTGAGGTTATAAACCTCAAGACCCAGCTGGAACACCAGATCGAGTGTGCAGCCATGCTGGTGTGTCACAGAAGCAACTGCCTATGACAGGCCCAGAGAATGCATTAATTGGAGGAGGTCATAACCGAAACCTGAGGATTCGCTGTTGATCCAGGCATTGAAATCCTCCAGGATTAAACACAGGTGGGACTCCAATACCTGATCATCAATGAAGTCCACCACCCCCTGCAGGAAATTTCACCTCACCCCATACCTCCTGACATTCCCCCAGATGCCAAAGATCACAATGCCACCCCCCACTGACTCTGGATTCCATCCCATTAGGGATAACTTGTGTCTCCAAATCCCTGCTACTAGCACCGTAACAATGAAATTAAGCCTGCTGAGTAAACCCCCAACACACCCTAGCTCCCATTACCCCTTCTCCCCCCAGTACAACTGAATCTGCTCATCTTCTGGGATAAGCCAGGGAAACCAAAACCCAAAAACTACTCACAGGTAACGGCTCTAAAATTTCTAAAACAACATGTTATGTGTCTAGCCTGGTTACTCTTATTGCTTTCCAGTAACATCCACCAGAATCTTGGACCAATCCTCAGTTCTCCCAATAATGGGCATCAACTAACCATTTCAGAAATGAATATCTGCAGCCTCCAGGCCAAATCTGATCCCCTTCAAATATGGATAACACAGCAGAAGCCTGACATCCTCTCAATTGTTGAAACCTGGCTGATGCCGAGAGTTCCTGACCAGGCCATCCAATTAGATGGGTACACCTTCTTCAGGCAGGATAGGGTCAGAAAACATGGCAGCAGTTGTATTCTCAATGTCAGAGACACCCTCATGGGCCAGGTACTACCCTGACCTGTTACCTAAGGAAACTCCCAGATTCTGCCAATTCATATTCAGTTTTGTGCACAGGCAAATGCCTCACGCTAGTCACTGTGTATTTTCCTCCTAAGGCCCAGTCTGAGGGTTTCAAATCCACCCTTGACTACCTTACTAGCCTCCAAAATGACACTGAAGTACTCATCACTGGGGACTTTAATATAAACTGGTTGTTCACCGAAGCCGCTCCCTATAAAGATGCCATCTCCTCAATTGGCCTGACCCAATTAATCAAATCATCAACCCACTTTAACCATCATTCCACCACCAGCACCCTGCTTGACTGGATGATTACTAACTAGAGTAAGGTAAAGTGCTCCCACTTTGCTATGTGGAGCACTTCGTGTATTATCCTCCAATCCAAGTAGTGCTCCGCAACACGAAGCAAATTACTCCACCTATAAATCTGAATGCAAAGTGTACTGTTTCCAATGAACTTCACAATAATTTGCCTTGTATTACAGCCTTCCCCTTAATTTTAACTCAAAGTGCCATTGATTTTAATGGACTTCGCTTTGCTTCACCTGTTTATTGCTATCTGAGGTGAATTTTGCATTGATTTATGGGATGGCAGGTCACATGGGCTCTATATTGTCTTGCACAGCCTCAGTTCTGTGTAGTGTGTGTAGTGGAAAGCTGGAGACAGTTTGCTCTTAGAGCTCTGAGAATCAAACCATCAAAAAAGCTTTAAAAAATCATTTTTGATCCAATTACTTTGTTCCAAATTTAGTACATTGACTGTAGGAAACCCTTTTGTGCTTAGATCATCAAGTGTTGATTGTTTTTGTATGCATTTTGAATGTTCATTTAAAACATTAAGCCTGTGTATTGACAGACACTGTTGAAGTGTGCTTCGAGGAGGAGTGTATCCATGGTGGAGTGAGATTCACATGAGAAAGGCAGGTTTTCTATTTCATACTAGCACTGTGTGGTAGTATGTGTGCATTTATGTACACACAGTAATACCTGAAGTAATTTTTGATAATAATTTTCTGTTTGTTGTGGTGCCGTACAAATTTTCATTCTGTTTAAAAGATTTATTTATATAGTGTACTGCACTGTTAAAATTTCTGCTCATTACCCGTAGTGTGTGAGTGTGTGTGCCATCAAGTCAGACACATTTTATTGTGCCTCACAACAATCACCACACTCCGAATCGGTTATCCATCTGCTGTATTTTTTACTGCTTCCTTCTATCTAGCTAGTGGACTGCTACTGCATCGCTCCCCATCCAAACCACAAATGTATAATTTATTTTTCCAGTTTGGGAATTGTGTGACCACTGGTTAAGGTGTGTTTGTGCCTGTGAGGCTGTATCTGTTTATAATGTGCACTCTACATCTGTGAGTTTGCATCTGTTTAGTGCCCAATCTGCATCTATAAGCCACCGTTGTTTTTGGGAGTTCCATTTACCCCAATTTTCAGAAATCTCAATTTGTTGTGAATTTTCTGTGTAATCCCCAAAAAAGCCTGCAAAGAGATGTGCATGCAAAGATGCTTCTGGCACTAGCACTGCTGCCAGTGGCAAGATTGGCCATGGGCATGATTGTATGCAGCAGAAGTGCATAGCTGATACCAGTAAAGGGATTTCTCTAGGTTTTTCACAGTGCAATTGGTAGCTTCAGTCAGGGTTGGAGATGTTGTTGTCCCCGCTGGTGGTAGTGAAGTTGTTGATGGCATGAGTATTGCCCCAAGTTCAACACATGACAACAAGTTAACTGGTTTCCTAAATATTGTGGAGTCCAAAGCTTAATATGTACTGTATAACTGCAAGGAAAGGTGTGTGTGGGGGGGGGGCATGATAGAAACTGTCAAGTACTGAAAGAGAATCAACAACATATAAGAGTGTAGCATATTTTGGAAAAAGAGATGTGCATGCATAAGGGGAAAACATTTGTAGATAGAAGGGGGATGGATCAGGAGCAATGTCAGGAACTATTTTTTCATAGACAGGGTGGGGGTGCAAGGACAAACAAAAACTAATGATCAATGTTACAGTGTGAGAGCAGCAGTTGAAACAAGCTCATTATTTGGAGTTGGTGCACCTCCATGCACTCCAACTGCTGCTCCACGTTGTCAGTCCAGTGGTTCACATAGTCCCAAGGACATAGAAATCCAAATTACTCCTATATACTAAATCAAACAATTCTAAGAAATTCAAATCTCAAAAGAGACCTTTGGGGCCTAGTGGATAATAAACTTAACTTGTCTAACCATTGCACAGCTGCTTCTAAAACAGCAGTTGGATTGATTGCTAGGATTATGCGATCCTTTACTACAAGAATGGCACAATGCATTATTCCTTTATAAAGGAGTTATGTTCGTCCTCATTTGGACTACTCATCTCAGTTCTGGTCTCTTAATTTAATTAAAGACAAGGACAGGGTTGAGAGAGTACAAAGGTCTATTAGTAAAATTATTCAGAGGTTAAAGCATATAACATACTCGGATAGATTAACCTCAGTCAGACTACACCCTTCGTTATATTAGACATCAAAAGGGGGTGGTTTACTACTTTTATTTATTGAAAATCGGATTTACAACCTTTGGGTCAAAGACTCGTTTACAAAGACTCCACATCAGCAAACAGTACAGAACATAGATTAACAGCATACAACAATACACATACTTATTCCATGGTATTAATAATGCATACAGTAAACACATAAAGAGGAGGAGTGTATGGTCTATACAATTAGGTACAGTAGCTAGTCAGGCCAGGCTAAAGAGTTAGAAATTGCCATGATTCAAGCAGTCAGAGTACCGACATTGTCATTAATACAGTCAATCTTATATGGAGAATTAACAGCATTAGTATACAGAACAGTATTGCCCATACCTAATCCAAGTGGTGTAGTTGATACTTCAGGCTTAAGGCTTAATGTACCTACTGAAATCTAGGTTACAGCTTCACTACTGTGACTGGACCAGGCAGGCCTAACCAGGTTCCAGTAGCCAGTTATTGGTAGTAGTTGTGCAGCAGTCCAAAACTTATCTGGTGCAATCGCAGCAGCGTGCATATAGTATGTGTTTTTTGAGGGCTATTTTGAATGGGCCTAGTCTGGTAATAGAGCTAACAGCCGGTGGAAGATCAGTGTACCATAGTGGTGCTCTGTAGGAGAAGGACCTTTGGGCAAGTGAGGTTGAGATCTTGGGAACAGTCCATATCTGTTTGTTTGCAGGGCGGGTGTGCAGTGAGGCATGGGCAGTGCGTAGGGAGCTAGTAACTCCAGAGGGGGAGAGGCCTAGATGAATGTTTTTGGTGAGGAAAAGTGTTTGGTAGCAGACTCTTTTGTCAAGGGTGAGGATATTTGTTTGGCATACAGGGTGCAGCTGTGGGTGCGCCTATCTACTCCGGTGAGGAGTCTACATGCTTTGTTGATAGCTAGGTGGATTTTATTTAGAGCAGTGTTGTCAGCGGCCAAGTATACAGTTAGTCCATAATCTACTAGAGAGAGAACAGAGGAGGTAACAGCAAGGTTAAGGGCCTCTGGCGGAAGGCAGGTTCTGTGCCGATATAGTAGCCCAGTACGAATATTTATGGTTGAGGTGAGATACCTAGATACATAGATACATAGACAGTGTTGACAGATAAGGGTCTACGGCCACCCAGTCTGCCCATTTGAGCTTGTAAGTTTACTTTTTGTTTTCCTGGAAGTCTGTTGCCCCTTAAACATGACCTCCAGAATTCCTTTATGTCTATCCCATGCATTCTTAAATCCTGTGATTGTTTCAGCCCCCGCCACTTCCTCTGGCAGAGTGTTCCACTTGTCCACCACCCGTTCTGTGAAGAAATTCTTCCTCACATTTCCTCTGAATCGTCCTCCCTGCAACTTTGTCCCATGCCCTCTAGTCCTGGAACATCTTTTTCACTTAAAAATAGTGTATTCCTGCACCCTGTTCCTCCCTGTAAGATACTTGTATGTCCCTATCATATCCCCTCTCTCCCTCCTCTCCTCCAGGGAGTACATATTCAATTCCTTCAACCTGTCCTCATAGGGCTTGTGATGCAATCCATGTACCATCTTTGTTGCCCTCCTCTGAACCTTCTCTACCCTGTCTATGTCCTTACATAAGTAAGGTCTCCAGAACTGTACACCGTACTCCAGGTGGGGCCTCACTAGTGTCTTGTATAGTAGAATTATGACCTCCCTTTTCCTGCTGGTGATGCCACGGCCTATGCATCCCAGCATCCTATTTGCTTTACCTGCTGCCTTGTCACACTGTTTCCCCACCTTGAGGTCATCAGAGATGATAACCCCAAGATCCCTTTCCTGCTTGGTGCATGCTATATCCTCACCCCCCCAACTGATATATTGTGCCAGGGTTTTTGTGCCCCATATGCATTATCTTGCACTTCTTTGCATTGAATTTCAACTGCCAAGCCCCTGACCATTCTTCAAGTTTCTGCAGGTTCCTTCTCATTCTGTCTATACCCTCTGGTGTGTCTACTCTGTTACAGAGCTTTGTGTCATCAGCAAACAGGGAAATTCTGCCTTCTAGGTCCTGAGCAATGTCACTGATGAAGATGTTGAATAGGACTGGTTGCAGCACTGATCCCTGTGGTACCCCACTGGTCACTCTTCCCTCTGTGGCGTAACAGCCATTTACCACCACCCTCTGTGTCCTGCCACCCAGCCAGTTACCTACCCACTGTACTACTGTCCTGCACACACCCATATTCCCCAGTTTGTGTAGTAGTCTTCTATGTGGCACAGTGTCAAAGGCCTTGCTGAAGTCCAGATAGGCCATGTCCACTGCCCTCCCCTGATCCACCTCTCTAGTCACCCAGTCAAAAAATTCAATGAGGTTGGTCTGACATGACCTCCCTCTGGTGAAACCATGCTGCCTTGGTTCCTGTAGTCCATTGACAACCAGATGTTCCACCAATCTCTCCTTCAGTAGTGCTTCCATGATCTTCCCCACTACAGAGTTGAGGCTGACTGGTCTGTAGTTTCCCGCTTCCTCTTTGTTGCCACTTTTGTATAAGGGGACTACATCTGCTGTCTTCCAGTCTTTGGGTACCTCCCCTGTCTCCAGTGATTGGCTAAACAGGATTTTATTGATATGAGGATGAAATGAGAAGCTGGGATCAAATGTAAGGCCCAAGTATTTATAGGTATGAACCTGTTCAAGCGGGAGGAGGGCTTAAAAAAAATTTTTAGTTGGGCGTCACAGTCCTTGCTCTGCCGGTGGACAAAGAGCATTGACTTAGTCTTTTTTACATTGACTACCAGTCTGTGGTCCGTGAAACAGTTTTCGATGTAGTTGAAGGTGAGTTGTAGGGATGACTGTAGGATTGTAAGATCTGGGTGGGAGGCAAACAGTACTGCATCATCTGCCTAGAGTGAATGATTATCTGGGCAGGATTTAGGAAGGGTGTAAAGGAAGATACTGAAAAGTAATGGACCAAGGATGGAGCCCTGGGGGACCCCAGAGCAGACTGGCAAAGGAGACAAGAGAGTGCTGTTTATCTTGACCAATTGGGACCTATCTGAGAGGTAACTTGTAAACCACGAGATGGGTCCAGAGGATAGCCCAGTGAGGCGGACAGTATTTATGAGTAGGATGCGTGAGTCAGTATCGAATGCTTTCGACAGGTCTATAAATACAGCTCCTGCTAGGTGTTTCTTATCCAGGGCATTGTGCAACAAGTTAGAGAACACTGTGAGTGCGGTTGTTGTGCTATGCCCTTTTCTGAAGCCATGTTGTTCACTACAAAGTATATTGTGTGTTAGTAGGTAGTCAGTGAGTTGGGTGGCAACGATTTTCTGAAATGCTTTTGAGAGGAGTGGTAGGATGGAGATGGGTCGGTAATTGTTGGTTGAGGTGAGGTCCCCACTCTTTAGTATTGGTGTGATCATAGCCATCTTCCAGTCAGTGGGGAACTGCCCTAGACATAGGGATAGGTTAAGGAGATCAGTCAGTGGGGAGAGCACAGTGTCAAGCACCAGGTTAAGGATTTTCATATCAAAGGAGTCTTTGCAGCAGTAAGAGCCCCCAAGGGCCTTTGCAAGGTATGGCCTTGCTTCATTCATTGTAATAACCCTAAGGTGGAAGGGAGCGTAGGCATTGCTTGACTCAGGGGTCCTAGGGGTAGGGTCAAAGAAATTGTTTGGAAGGATTGCTCTCAGATCAGAGAAAGCAGCATTTAGGCAGTTGGTGATGATAAGGGGGTCTGAGGTACTGTCATTGTTGACAGTTAGCTGGTTGGGGGGTGGCGTCCTGGATTTTCCATTCAGTTCTTTTAGATTGCCCCAGAACAGCCTAGCATTCCCCCAGGAGGAGGCGAGGGTAGTTTTGTAGTAGTATGATTTGGTTCTTCATATTGCCCAGGTGCAACTATTGCAAGCCATCTTGTAAGCAAGCCTGTCCGCAATCCCACCAGAGGCAACCACTTTGTGCCATAGATCATCACGATTCTTTAGTTGCTGTAGGAGGGCAGGTGTGACCCAGGGGGCATTACATTTTTTGGAAAGAACCTTAGTGAGGGAGGCAGATTTATCACACGCATTGTTGAATGTGCGAGTGAAGTAGTCGAGGGCTTTATCTATGGTTGGGGTGTATTTGATTGGGGACCAGTCACACTGGGCTAGATGCCTCCTTAGTTTAGTGAAGCCTCCAGGTTGAAGACGGCGTCAGGTAAAACTGGTTGGTTGGGGTGTGTGCTGCAGACATGACCTGGTGAAGAGGATGGGGGAGTGATCGCTTAATGAATCCGGAAGTACAGTCAGGTTTGAGATTTTTTTGGGATGATTGGTGAGTAGAAGATCGATAAGGGAGCTAGATCCATTCCTGGAATTCCAGCTGGTAGGCTGATTAACTAACTGGGCCAGGTCAAGGGCAGTGAGGGTGTCTTTTATCGAGGAGGCCGAGCTCGACAGCCAGTTCACATTAAAATCCCCCACTATAATGTGCTTGGTTTTCTGAGGGAAGCTGGAGATATAGTTGGCCAGGGATTGAATGGCTGGGATTTGGTTTCTTGGTTGGATGTAAGCCATGGTCATAGTTACACGGTCTCTGGAGGGGTCTGGAGTGAGTTTTATCATCAGGGCTTGTGCCCTGTGATCCAGTGAGGGAGCTGGAAGGTTTTGGCATAGGAAGGAATCTCGGATATAAAATGCACCCCCCCGTTTACCAATTCTGTCAGCTCTAAAAAGGGTAAAGCCAGGGAGAGCAACAAATGTGTCAGGGGTCTTCTTTAATAGCCAGGTTTCTGTGAGAGCGAGTACATCCAGCTTATGCTGCAGCAACCAGCATTGTAGTGGCCCCAACTTTTTGGGCAGGCTGCAGATATTCATAGTGCCCATTTTGAGTCCTAGCTGGGTGGCCCCTGGATTTGGTGATATGGGACCTGGGTTGGGATGCACATTGCCTGAAATTAGAAGCAGTAGAGAAATGATTCTGAGGAGTGCCAACAGTTGCTGCTTGCTCATTGCTGGTGTTGTGATGCTTCTTTGCAGTTGTGCCGCAGGAGCTAGGAATGGGCAGTGAGAAGAGAGTAGGGATGGAGAGTAATGTGAGTAGACATGGTGGGTGGTGGTGGGAGGTGATAGGTGGGAGGTGAATTTGAGGGGAGGACAGGTGAGCTACAGTAAGTGATAGGGTAGGTGGGAGTCTGTTGCATGGAGGTGGTCCCAGAAAGTTGAGTCACCAACGAGGGATTGGGCATTCCCTGTAGAAGGAGGATGAGGGAGGTGAAGATTAGGATGCTCATTCTAGGGCAAGAACTAGTGTGCAGAGGACTGGGGATTGGAGGAGCAGCATAGAAGCTGCCTTAAGCAACACAGTAGATTTAAGTTGGAGGAGGAGAATGAGAAAGAAAGGTATACACTGTGAATGGAGACAGTGATTGTAGCTGCAGAATAGTGCTGCCCCCAAGAGGCTAACTGCTATAAGCTGCTAGTGGAGAAATGGGCTGATTGGTTAAAAATTCAGCCTCAGCCCTATAAAAGGGCGTGTCGACCAAGGGTAGTGGTGGGGGCAGTGGGGAGCCGATGCGCAGCACATGATTCTTCAAAATCAAGTCCTCACCGATAGCCATGGATTTCTCTGTGGAACAGTTTTTAGTATTACTAGATCTCATAATAGAAAGTTAACTGTGCCATGATTTAATACCAACAAAAGAGACAATTTTTACCTAGTGAGAGTAGCTAAAGTATGGAATAAATTACCACCTTTCATTGTTCATATCAAAGATGTTAATGTCTTTAAAAAAGCCCTAAATGGCTATTTTTATAATAAGCACACACTGGTGTAATTTGACCCATCAATGTGGGAGACATTCACGATGGGCCTTGTGCCTTCTTATGTCCTTGTAAACCTATTAAACCTAGTAAACTCACTCCACATCAGGCCCAAATTGGCATGAGGGGCAGGTATTCATGCAGGGTTGCCATCACCACCTGTAGGTTGTGGAGCAGCTGCTTGCTCCATGGCCCACCCCTGCTTGACACCATGTGCTGGTAGAGGCCGTGCTGCCAGCTGTTGCCCAGCAGGGACAGCAGGCACATTCCTGCCCTGTTCGGCATGCTCGGCCTGCCAATCTGCACAGTGATGGCTGTATAGGTGGATGCGCTGACCACCTGTACCCAAATGACTTCCTTTGGGGCCACGGCACACCACCTCACCAAACAGATTGTAGTTCACTACACTGGTGTCCACAGGCAGTGTAGTGAAGAACTCCCACACTAATGAGCTGCGGGAGGACCAGGCACAGGTGCAGGGGCCCAGATGTTGTTGCCAGCTGCTGCTGGTGCTCAATTGGAGCTGGGGGTTGGGAAACCTGCTGCTGCTGCTGCTACACTGACTGCTGTGGCTCCTACCTTACTTTCTGCTGAGCCACAGGTGCAGGGGCCAGGCAGGTGGTGGCACTGGGGGGGGGGGCGCTGGAAGGTGCTGCCAGAGGTAGAGATGCAGTGAAGTTAAAATCCACCTGTGAAGTAGATGCAAAGTAACCCACTTCACATTATTTTCAGGCTATAAGAAGTGCCCATTAAAAACAGCTACTTTTCCACTGACAATGACTTCAGGCTGCTCACTCCACCTTACTTCGCTTTAAAGGCGGAGTGAGAATTTACATGCAGCCCACACACATCACATGGTTTATACAGTCTAGGTCACTCCCAGCCCCAATTGTGCAGCAGTAGCCCCTAACTCCAACACCTGGGCCCCCCCCGCCTGTGCCTGGTCCTCCCCACACCTCATTAGTGAGGGAGTTGTTTACTATACTGCCTGGGGACAGCAGTGTAGTGAAATGTAATCTGTGTGGTGTTGAGGTGCACCATGGCCCCAAAGGAACTTACCTTGGCACAGGTGGTCAGCGCACCCACCTGTACAACTACCACCATGTACAGTGGCAGGCCAAGGTTGCAGAACAGGGCAGTAATGCACCTACTGGCCCTGCTTGGAAAGAGGGGGCAGCACGGCATCCACCTGTTCATAGTGGTGTGAAGTGGGGGACGGCCATGGATCAACCATCAGCTCCGCCACCACAACCTGCAGCAGGTGATGGTGGCAACCCTGTCCAACTATATGCCACACAGGCCGATTTGTGCCTGATGTAGAGTGAGTTGGAGGCTGTTAACCACCGCCTTGACAATGCTGAGCAACAGCTGGAGTGAATTGAAGGGCACCAGCTACAATTTATAAGGATGCTTCAACTGCTGCTGTCCATCAGAATGTTTATCAAAATTTTTAGTTTGTCCTTGCACCCACCGCCCTCTGTGTGAAAGAATCATTCCTGATGTTGCCCCTGATCAGTTGCCCCTCTATCTTCAAATTTTGGGCCCTTCCTCTCACACATCTCTTTTTCTGGATGATGCTACCCTCTTGTACGTTGTTGATTCCCTTTTGGTACTTGATAGTTTCTATCATGCCCCCTCTTTCCTTGTATTTATATGTAATGTCCTTTAGTGTCTTTTCATCTAGCTTCATTCTGGTGCATACCATTCAACATTTTAGTTGCCCTCCTTTGTACAGCCTCCATCCTGTGTACATCCTTGCAGAGATATGCTCTCATCACTGTACGCTGTACCTAAGATGAGGTCCTACCAAATATATGTACGTAGGGATAAAGCATCCATTTTTGGACTTCATTTTAATGTGATGGCTACCAATGCATCCCAGTATACCCCCAGCCCTCCTTACTTGCTTCTCACATTTCTTGCATACCTTTAGGTCATCTGACACAGATCACTGTCCAAAGCACACTTCAAGTGCCTGTCAGTACACAGACTGAATGTTCTACATTAACATTCAAAATCCACACACAAACAATAAACACTTGATGATATGAGCACAGGAAGGTTCCCTGCAATCTATGTACTAAATTTTGAGCAAAAAAAAAAAATGGCTCAAAAAGGCTTTTTGAATGGATTTTAGAGGGTTTGAATCTCAGAGCTCTGACAGCAAACTGTCTTTAGCTACCACTACACACACACTACACATAACTGAGGCTGTGCAGAACAATCTAGAGCCCATGTGACCTGCAATTCCACGAATCACTGCAAAATTCACCTTGGAGCTCACCAACAAGGTGAAGTGATGCAAAGTACCTTGATTTCAAGGCACTTCACATTCAAATTGGTGCAGAAGTGGTTGTGGAAAAGTGGAGTAATGCAAAGTCATTGTTTCCAATGGATTTTGCGATTCTAATTATAAGGTAGAATACTCCAGTCTGAATTGCGGATTACTTCATGGATTCTGCCTTAATATGCAAATTGCTTCACATAGCAGATTTTGGCCACTTCGCCCACCTCTAACCAGAGGTTGTGCTTCCATGGCACCACTATCTCCTGCTTCATGGAGGGGACCACTAGCCCAGAAGGTGCTCCGGTTCAGACACGGGGTTTATATTCTTAGCTATCTCTCTGTCTCCTCTCAAACACAGCTCTTTCTCCCACACTAGATAAGGTGAAAGTGAAAGTCTTTCACTCTGATGGAATCATGTGATGCCTTCTAGCTAGCTAGATGTGTGCTGCCCAAGCTCCCACCTCAACTTACTTTAAAACAGCCTATTTTGCCATCTAAATCACAAAATCTGCTAACTTGTCAGATACCTGGCTTTCTGCTGCCATAGAGCACCATCCGACTGTTGTTTCTTACTTATTTTCAGCCTGCAACTATCCCGAATGGAAGCCGAAATCAAACAGGACCTCCCGATGCACACACCACCCCAGATGCCAGACAAAACTGCAAAGCGTTCCAAGAACCAAAACGCCTCAGCAGGGAAAAGCAGTCAACCAACCAGTGCTGCAATGCCACTTTCAGAGGACAAATTCCTGTCGGAGTTAGCACCGCTTAAAGCTGCAGTTCTGGACTTTGCCACAGATCTTAAAAAGATTAAGGCTGATCTGAAAGAAATGAATAAAAATCTGTCAGACATCTCAGCCTGTACAGTCTTCCTAGAAGCTTGGCAATCCAGAGTAGACCTGGAGCTTACTTCGCTCAAACATAAACTCTCCAAAATGGAACTAAAGCTGGAGGACCTGAAGGCCACAGCAGACATAATAATCTGGTTATCTTCAGCCTTCCCGAAGATGAAGAAGGATCAATCCCTGTACTATTCACTCAGAAACTACTCACAAAAGTGGCCGGTCCCCCAGTGCATTCTTTGAGCTATGTGGTGGAGAGAGCTCAGAGATCTCTGTGGCCTAAACCACTGCCTGTAACCCAACCCAGGCCTTTCATTCTCTGCTTGTTGAATTACTTGGATAGGCAGCACATTTTAACTAAAATCAAGGAACTCCAAGCTGTTTATTGGGGTTCTCTATTCTATGAATCACTCAGGCTCTCCCTGCAGCTGTCAGACAAAAGAGAGCAGCTTATCATGCTTCAGTCTCTAAGCTGATATCAGCAGGTATTTGGTTTCGTATGCTGTATCCCACTCGGCTGTCAGTTATGCATGATGGGCAATGGAAAACCTTTGAAACAGCTGACCAAGTGACTAAAGACCTCCCCAATCTTTTCCCCGACCTCTTTAGCGCCCGCTGAAGCAAAGGTTATTCGATGAGGTGCAACAACAAATGGCTTGAATATTGTGCTGGCAACATTGATCTAGCTGCTCTCAGACTGGCCTCTTACCGATTTCCTACAGAGGAAGACGAGGCTTCTCCTTCTACCTCTTTCCTCTGTGGACTCCCCAGGCTTCATAACCGACCTGCTCCTGGACTGCCCTTCATATTGTGAGCACTGTTCCACCTGTGTGAGCATGCAAACTGGGACTGTCTTCACGAATCTGTGCACACTCCTGCACCAGCACACTATCACTGCAACTTCCCTGCTACTGGGCTCCGAAACGTAGTGACTCGTTCCACTAGATCTCCATTGCCTGAAGAAGAGTCAGCCCATCAGACAAACTGGGAGTAAAACACTGTTGATTTCTCAGTTTGGACTCTCTCTTTCTTTTCTCCAGCTTTCCCTTCATTTACTCCCGGCTGTCTCAGATGTTACCTGTAACAGTAATCTGCAACAGGACCTTTTCTTTTGTTTTAGCTCTTCGGGACTAAGTTTGCCATGAGCCTTACATAGTACATGGTTAATACTGGCTCTGTTTGTCAATCACTACTAGTCTGGTTCAAGAAATTATGGTTTGCTATAGTTTTATGAATTGGGGTTATGGTGTAAATTGGGCATGCTCTGCCCTGACATATTTTTGGTTCCACATATGCTAATGCCGTTTATCGGCAAATGCCTCGGGGCCTTCTACAACAGTTCATACATGACTTTCCCAGTAAAGTCAGGGAGTTCAGTGGGCATGCTACGGCCTGAACCATATTGTTGTGCTGACCTTAGCAAGTTTCCACTGCTTTAATGTTTTTTAATACTTACATGGGAGCAGATTTCCAGGTGTATATTCCTCAAAGGGGGAGAAGAACTAACTTCACTTTTTGTTCAAAATGTCACACTTATTTTATGCTTTAATTAATCAAATATGGGTTTTGTGATAGTTCTCCCCCACTTTTGCCTAACGACATAGTTCTGCATTTAGTCATTATAATATACATTTAGAAGTAGATAGGAATATGTTTCTAGTTAATGGACTGTCTGGCTGTTATACATGTTATTATTTAGATGCTTATGTAGTTTGTTGGGGGCGGGGCACAAGGGCAACTTGTGTGGAAGCCAGCATGCATCAGTTCTTGGCGCTGGGACCTCAGCAGGGAAATAGTCCTCATGTAGTTCATGGTTGTGTTCACCTTAGGGCTATTACTGAGGCCCCTGGGGGGTGTAGTAATGCTCAGTGTTATGGTATTTACTGTCATTGCAGTTATAGGGGGAGGAGTTGGTATGGGGATGTTTGGAGGATATCAGAGGGATGGTTGGGGGGCAGGTATTCCACTGTATATTGGCATTGACTCTTTTACTGCTTACTACCTTTCTTTTTACTTTTACTGTTCTTAGCCATGGGCTCCAATCTCGGAAGGATACTCCTGATATACAGCTGCATTAATGGCTACTTTAAATTTTTGTTCCTGGAACATCAAGGGAGTTCAGTCACCTAAAAAGAAGATGAAAGTGCTATTGCATTTACAAAAATTACACACCAACATAGCTTTCTTACAAGAAACACACCTACCTCCCCCCAGGTCCTCCAACTAAGAGGGACCTGGGTGGGATAAGTCTATGGTTCTGGACTAGATACACAGAAAAGAGAGGTTGCCATTCTAATTCCACGTAGATTACAGTTTCGATTACTTCAAGAAATTGCTGATCCCTCAGGCAGATTTATTCTACTCAGGGCAGTTTTGGGTCACCTGGAAATAGTGTTAGGCTCAATTTATGGGCAGAATAGTGATGACCATTCCTTTTTTTCTACCATAATAACACCCTTTCGTCTCAATCCTCTTGCCTATGATATTAGAGGGGGACTGGAACTTAGTGTTGAATAACCAACTTGACAGGACAGAGAGCTCGTAACAAGTCCTTTCTCCTGACCAACAGGCATTAGGAGACTTGATGCACTCATTAGGGCTTGTGGACCCTTGGAGAATTCTAAACGCTAATGGTAGGGAGTTCTCCTTCTACTCTATACTACATGGTACATACTCCAGGATAGACTGCTTTCTGATTGGAGTGCTACATCTTCAAGGGTTTGATTACTGTTCCTACTCACCATTGGTCATATCAGACTACCATCCGGTAATGGCTAGGATCAATTTAGCCCCCTCACATGTCCGAGATAGGATGTGGAAATTCAATAGTCAACTTCTTAAACCTAAGGAATTCCATAAACATATTATTACTTTTATTCTAGATTTTATGGGGAACTATGCTCCCTCCATGGCCAAATTAGATGTCTTATGGGAATGCCTAAAATGCAGCCTTCAAGGGGAAATTATCTGCTGGGCCACAAAACACAAAAAACAGATGGTCACCTCTATCTCTACATTATCAGAAGATATTCAGGGACAAGAATCTTATTTATTCCCATCTTCACCACTAGAAGATTGGGAAAAACTAGAAGCCTTGAGGGCACAATATAACAAGTTGATTGGGGAAAAGGCAGAGCATCTTCTGTTTCATTCCAAAGCCAATTATTTCGACCAAGGGGAAAGGGCAGGGAAATTGCTTGCCATGAGGTTGCATTCACAAGAAATTGACAAAAGTGTACCTTCTATTCTAACGGATGAAGGAAACCTCTGCACATCCCCAAAGGATACAGTTGAAATTTTCAGAACCTTTAATCAGACCCTGTACACCTCACCTGGCAAGCCCCTTTCAGCCACAAATAGCCTCCTTTTTTCAGGACATAGACCTTCCCCAATTTACTGACTCTCAGACTGCAATATTAGAAGCCCCACTAACTCTTGTTGAAATCACTGCAGCCATTGATGAATTACCACCTGAAAAATCCCCCGGTTCTGAAGGCTTCACATCTAATTTCTATAAAGCCTTCAAGGCTCAGCTCTCCCCAATACTTTTGGACACCTTCAATTATATTTTTGAAAATGGACTGACTGATCGATCCCTAACAACTGCCATCATAGTAGTTCTTCCCAAACCAGGCCAAGATCCTCTTAAGGTTTCAAATTACATACCTATCTCACTCATCATCAATGTAGATATTAAGATCCTAGCCAAACTCTTGGCTACCAGATTGGGCAGGGTCTGGATTTTGTTGATTAGTAGAGAACAGGTTGGGTTTGTGAGAGGTAGAGTCTTGGCAGACCACTTCACAAAAATGTCTTACCTTTTCTCTGCATGCAGGCACTCCCTGGGAGTAGCTGCCGTGGTGTCCCTGGATGCAGAGAAAGCATTTGATAGAGTTTCATGGGATTACTTTACTATTGTATCTACATTTCGTATCCCCCAACTATTTATATGTTGGATACAAGTGTTCTACTCATCCTCAACAGCAAGCATCTCATGTAATGGCTCCTTATCCTCCCACTTTTTGTTATACCAAGGCACCAGACAAGGATGTCCACTTTCCCTATATTTATTCAATTTGTTCCTCAAACTTCTTATCTATAAACTTAATACTGTAGCTCACCTCACATCACTGGCATAACAATAGGTAAGAAGGAATACAGATTATCTGTCTATGCAGATGATATACTTTTGCATATCTCCTCCCCAACCACCTCTATCCCAGTGGCTTAGCAGATCATTTCACAATTTAGCGAGATCTCTAATTATAAATTAAATCTAGGTAAAATGGAGATTATGCCACTTAACAGATATACTTTCAAAGCAGACCTTCAACACCTAGGTTTCCTCTGGGTGCAGGAGAACCTGAAATATTTAGGTATATTTCTTAATACCTCACCCTGGAAGACTAAACAAAATAACTTGGACAAAGTAGTGTCCACTACACAGGCAGATATGAATAGATGGAAACTGTTACCCTTAACCCTATGGAGAAGGCTTAATGTCATTAAAATGAACATCCTACCCTGCATACTGTACCCCCTCCTGATGTTCAATGGGTTTATACCCCAAAACTGGTTCTCCCATTTCACTCAGATTCTTACCTCCTTTCTCTGGCAGGGTAAAAGAGCCAGATGGGCATATATTAAATGTATGCACCACAAAAGAGATGGGGGACTACAAGCTCCCAACCTGTACCTGTATTACCTTGCAATTCATTTAACTGGTCCTTACATTGGTATGCACATCACTTGATAAAGCCGAGGAGTACATACACCCCCTATGGGTAGATATTGAAACTACCCTCTGTTCTAGTCATGGAAATAAATGTGGCAGCATTGCCTTTTCTCCTTAAGAAGAACCTGCCTATTCCATTGCAGGTCACACCCTTGGCAGGATGCTTGAGATCTTAAGTACAGCTCAGTAAATTGCTTAATTCAGATCCCAAACAGGACATCTCCCAGCCAATATTTCACAACCACCCCTTTAAGATCTCTGGTCAAATGCTCTCCAAAGATAAGTTGTGGTCCAATATGACAGTTGACAAAATTAAAGATCTAATGGTGTCCCAAAAACTTATGTCCTTTCAGAAGGCCTGCTCTACTTATGGCTGGAAAGCTGTTTCAGCTTTCAAATATTTTAAGATCAGCCATATGTTGTATGCTGCCCTTGGCAGAAGCCCATGGGAGTCCACCCATTATGATGCAGTCTCCCCCTATTTGGATTCAATTCCTAATGCTCATCTGATCTCCTACTCTTATCATTATTTACAGCCCTTTTTTGACTCTAGTGACAAACCATGCTTCTTTTGGTGGGACAGGGCCCTCCCCTCCACCTCTCCAGCTAGAAACTGGTCTCATATATGGAAGCATCTGTATATGATTATACATTGGGATAATTACTGGTTCATGCAATTTCAAATCAATCATGATTTATACTACACCCCCTTGAGATTACACAGGTTGGGTTGTTTACCAATGTATCTCTGCACAAAATGTGGCAAAGAAGTGGACACACTCCAACACATTCTGTTGTCATGTGAAAATATTTCCCCCGTTTGGTTCTCCATACAAAATAGATTGGACCCCTTGTTAGACCTTTCCAGAAATTGCAATCTGCAGCTTGTATTATGGGAGAGTACATGGACCAATTGGTGGGCAATCAAAGACTGCATATAGCTTTGATATCAACTTGTGCTAAAAAGGTCCTTCTTCTACATTGGAAAGATCAGATTGTTCCAAACTATGTTGAATGGTATAAAGAAATAATGTTTGTTCTACAGGCAGAAAGGACAATAGCAAGTATATCCAATCAAATGCCTAGATACAACCACATATGGGAACCTATATACACCCTCCTAGCATTACAATAATTTAGCAAGGAATGCTGTAATCCAAACTCATAGTTTTATGTGTAATAGCACAAAGTACACAATACTCCATCTAATCAAGGGTCAGACTATTTGAACCTCTCAGATAGAAATCCCTCTTTCTTTTCCAAACCATACTGTCACATATATGGAGGAAGGATGGGGCAGGGGGAGGGGGCAGTAGGCATGGGGGGTGGGGATGGGGGTAGGTATAGTTTATTGTTTTTTCTTGTATTTAAAAATATAATGTGTTCCTGGTATGAGTATTATTGTGGATCACATGTATTTGTTACAAGCTTAAATGTCCATTTGTACTGTGTCTGTTCCTCATCTGGTTCTCAATAAAGTATACTCAATAAAAAAAAAAGTATTTCACTCTCTTGCATGATTAACTTCCTGCCTGAAAAATGTGAACTGCAGACTGTGAGCCATGTGATCTGTGGGCTGTTACAATGCTCACTCACTCCGCCTTTAAAAGAAAATAAAGTAAAGTAATGTGGAGTCATCATAACGAGAAGTCATTAGGACACGAAGTGGCAAAGTATAGCATTTCAATGGGCACTTCGCGTAGCTATATGTTGAGGCAGAGTGTGAAATTTCTCCTCTGCTACACTAGTGAAGTTAAACTTCACTGCATCTCTATTACTAACCACCCAGACAGGTTTACAGACACCTCTGTCCTCCCTGACTGTATAAGTGACACCTTCCCCATCCTTTGCAAATGGTCCAATAAGATGCCCAACCCCCCCCAAGTACTATAACCTCTAGAGTTCTACAATCTGGCCAACAAGATCTATTCAAGTCCTACCTCAGACACTAAAATTGGTCACCTGTCATACTAAGGATATAAACGAGGCCCTTGAGTACTTCATATGCATTTTCAATGCATCATGTAACATCTATGCTGCATTAAAAATGCAAAAAGTGAAGGGCACTAACAAATTCTGGCTCACCCCCTCCCTCCTCCAACAAATGACAGAAAGGGATAACCTTTGGTATAGAGCCCAGAGTACAGGTTCCCGCTCAGACATTCTAAGCTTCGCATCTGCTCATAACAAATGTACCAAGGCTATCCGTACTGTGAAAAGTCAACACTTTAAACAGGAGCTAAATAACTCCTGGGGGAAGTCACAGCTTCTGGGATAATATAAAAACTTTAACAGGAAAACCCAGCAAAACTCCTCCTTCCATGGTCAACATTAACAGAACACTGACCTATGATACCAAAGTTATCCCAGGTGCTTTCAATAGGGTTTTCACTGACCTCAGTGGTGTGCTCCCTCCTAACTTTCTAAACTCCCACAGAGACATTAAGCCTGAAGCTGGTGAGCAAACTCAGGACCCTGGGCCCCCAACCTTCTACCTTAAAAAAATATCAATCTCTGATGCCAAAAAGTACATTACAAGGTCTATAGGAAAATCAAAGTTCAGCAATGATTCCCTGATTCTTAAACTGCTCACCCTCACCTTCAATGAAGTAATTCGCCCCCTAATCCATATTTTCAGTCTGTCATTAATGACCACCAAATTCCCAAAATTATGGAGAAAAGCCCTAGTTACCCTCGTTTTCAAAAGTGGAGACCAGACCAACTCCTCAAATTATTGTCCCATCTTCTTACTCCGTCCACTTTCTAAGGTGCTCAAAAGGGTGGTCAGTGACCAGCTTGTCAAATACAGTACCTAGATAAATATCAGCTCCTATGCCCAAAACAGCATGGTTGTAGGAAGCAACACAGTACCATCTCTGCACTCATTGAATTTACTAGTTTTATCCATGCTGCATTAGGCTGGGGTCATATGGTTGGGGCCACATTTATTGATTTAACAAAGGCCTCTGACACTGTCAGTCATGGGATTCTGTTAACCAACTGGCCTCCATTGGGTTATCCTCTGTATCCATTCAATTGTTTCATAGATACCTCAGTGAACGCACTCAGCATGTCAAAATTCTAAACACTATCTCTGACCAATGCTCTATCACTACCAGGGTACCCTAGGGCTCTTTCCTGGGCCCCCCTCTATTCAGTATATTCCTGAACAAACTTCCATCAGCCTGCCAAGGCCAAATTCTCCTGTATGCAGATGATGCAGTGCTGTTCTCGAGCCAATCCTCCCCTACAGAACTTCAGGAAGATCTGCAAACCAGCTTTGCAGCTGTTGAATCTTGGTTTCTGAAATAAAAGCTACTCCTTAACTACAAAAAGACAAGGACAATGCTCTTTGCTTCCCCTCAGAATAAAGATAGAACCTTTCAACTCCAAATTTGTAACACTCAAAGTGAAGATCTGGAACTGGTCCCGACGTTCAAATACTTAGGGGCCACCCTTGACTGGTCGCTATCCTTTACTCATCACATCAATCTGGTTGCCAAAAATGTAAATGCCAGAACTGGGATCCTCTATAAGCACAAGCACTGTGTGACTGATGAAGCCCTCAGACTTGCTGTGACCAGCTCCATCACATCCATCATCGACTACGGTCTCATAGTATATGGAGCTGCAACAGACTCTGCCCAACAGAGAATTAAACTGGTGCTCAACAAAGCATGTAAGCTTCTCTTAGGAACCCATCATCTAACACATACCAATGAACTTTATTCATGTACAAGGCTGCTCAACCTAGAATGCCAGATACAATACTTAACATGCCCAATTGCCAAAAAGTCCCTTATGGGTCTCACCACCCCTGGGTTGCTAAGCCTAAGCCTCCTGCATCTGAACAACTGCACCAGGACTACCAGAAGTGAGGGTAATCAGCCACTCAACATTTCCTTTCACCATACCTCCCAACGTCAGCAATCCCTTGGGTATCAAGTTCCTAAACTGATAAACTCACTGTGCCCCAACCTTCAGGCTTGTACCCAGCTTATCCAATTTAAGACAAATCTCAAGACCCTTCTGGTGAATGAAAATGCTACATGTGGCTGTGGTCACTAATTTACTCCCCTTTCCTAATCCTTGACAAAACTAATCTCCAGCTGCTCCTCCCCACCCTCCCTCCCCCACACACACACTGTCAAGGTCTGGCCTAGCTGCTCCTTGTCACACTTATCTATCTTCCCCTAGCACCCTACTAACTCCCCCACCTTCTTCTCCTACCTTCAAACTACTAGGTACCTGTGTGTTCAATAATTATTCAACTCCCTGTCTTTATAGTTTATTAATTCTATAATCTCGATTATGTATTCCTGCAAGCAACTGTTCTTGTCATGCACAGTATGTGATCATTTTGATCTCTGTTATACTGTGAAAATGTAGTATAATCAACTATTTTATGTTTCTCTATAACCAATTGGAATTGCCATGTATTATGAAAATTATGCTGTCCATTCTACTACGTGTTATGTTTAAGATGCTATTGTCTTATGTTAATTATTTATTTACCTGTCTGTATCCTGACACGGAACTTCTATAAATGAGCTTTTAGCTCAAAGGTCAAATCCTAGTATCAATAAATAAAAAATATACAATGGGGATGCCATAGTCACACCATATCCTTAGTTTTGGAGGGTTGGTGAGTAGCTACTTCAAAGCTAATGTCAATGTGAATCCTTGGTCAGCAGGCAGTATGTGCACAAATACCAGATGGCCTCTGCCTTCCCATTGTTACATGTGGTCCTCACTCCCTAATTAGCCTCCCACTGTGAACCTTAGACAAACCTTATGTTATACATATAATGAAAAATCACTACTAACTTGTAGGGCATTGGCACTTACCGTACAGGTGTGAGTAGCCAAGGAAACATTATAATTCCATCTTACTCTGTTTAGTAACAGCATGTAGTAGGCCAAGACACTTGTGTCTTTGTTATCTTCTAAGATATTGTTGTACCGTCCGCACTGTCATCTTTTGGATTTATGTAATATTGCACTTTTTATGTAATGTTGTATGTGTTCCTTCCTACTCTGTATAAGCTCTTTGTTCACTTCATTCAACATTGCACTTTCTGTATCATGTTATCTACACTGTGGAGCCACCTAGCTATTTTGGCCAATAGGGCTTGCCTGTAACTCTAACAGTAATTCTCATATACACATGGACTAGCTGTTGCCATAGTCACTATCTCACTATAAGAACTGTTGTATTACACATTCTCACTGAGATCGTTAAAGGGTGATTGATAAACTACAGCTCCCAGTATCCACTTGACTGAAGATACTTTTTAGGGTGTAAATCTAATCCTTGTCAGTAATAAACAAGTTATTATTGCTTTTGCAACTTGCTTGTCATTTCTTCAGCTGGTATATTACCATCTAGAATCTGAGGAGGACTTGGGTTTCCCTAACAATTGGTGCCTTGACTCAGATGGTCTAAACTAGTGAAGATTCAGTGGCATGTTGGCATACCCTTCCCTTGAGGGTATTAAGTAGGAGAACTCCCCCATACCAGCTCACCCATGTTCTGTTGTTACCTCTGTAGCATTGTGTAAGGTCTGGCTGCTTACTGGGCAAAGTTAATATCGCCTCACCTTGTTCAATGGCAGTTTTGCGTTCCAGGACTGTGCTGAGTACAGACTGCCCAATCATCTGTCTGTTCAACCACTGTGGATGCATACACAGCAGGGGACTACAGATGGGTTAATTTGAGAGTCCCCCCCAATGTTTACTATCTGTGCAGCTTTGAGGCTTGTTGTCTCAATTTCAAGTTCCCTTGCCTCCTATGGTGGCTGCAACAATTTATCCCCAACCCCAGTACTGGGGACCTCCACCAGTTGGATTTCAACCCAGCACCCGGTGCTGCTGCAGATTCTACAGACTGCACAGACCCACTCTCTGCAAGGTCTGTTGGTCACAGCATTGTATCCTGCTTCTTTCCCTCTTTAAAAGCATTGCAATTCTATTGTATACTGTTGGACTGTAAGTTTCAGCTGTAAAAAGTAATCTGACTTTGCAGACTACTAAAATGGCCAAAAGCAAACCTCTAAGAGGAAATCATCCAGGTTTTGTGGTTGTTCTCCAGATGGGAGTCATCAGGACAGAGACAGGGAAAAAAATACTTTGACACTAGATAAGTGTGTGTGTGTCTTATCCTGAAAGTCATCACGGGGATGATATATTGTGTATTTTGTCCTACAGTTTTCTTTAGTTGTTTTCTGTCTGCTTTATTTCTGTAATACTACACACACTAAACAAAGTAATGCTCTCTCTCTTTCTCTCTGTCTTTTTCTTTCTCATTTTTCCAGCGTATATCTGTGTTTTGTGGTTATGTTCTGTTCTCAAGGTTGCTCTGAAGATAGCTTTGGCTGTCTTCAGAGCAGAGCATGTTAACAAATATGAGTTACTGTACAAAAGAAAAAAAGCTTCTTTGCCTCTTATCTGACTGTTTTAATTAGTTATTTTTTATGAAAGATTTGAGATGCTTGAATACAGTTATCGAAGGACTTTCATATGTAAATTGTTGGCTGGAATAGGTGGTTTTGAGGGTGAAGAGATATGATGTCATAGATTGTAATATGTGGAAAGATTTGTAGGTTGCAGACAATGTGCCAAACAACTGCTAGGTGAAAATGTAATATGTTAACAGCTATGAATGGCTTTATCATACTTCTGGTTAAAACCAGAAACTCTTTGCTAAAGAGAAATACAATGTTCTCCACAGAAATTTCAAAATGGCTGAGTGCCATATTTTGGCTATGTGTCAAAGGGTGTCGTCCTGGTCTCCTAGATGTGTCTTCACTTACAGATAATGTGTTTTACTGTATTTTCAGATAAGATCTTGTCTGGCTTCAAATAAACAGAAATAATGATGTTTTATTTTATAAAGTGGTTGAAAGGTGTTTGAAAAGTTTTATTTTGGAAAGATGTGGCATGGAGATATATAAATGTGTTGGTTTAAGTTAGTTGTAGTTTGTTGAAAGACAGATAGTAGGCAGCACATATCTAAAACACTTTTACCATTTCCTAATGAAAATATGGGCATTACTTCAGCAAATTGGTGTCAAATAATAAGCCGATCTAATCATACTATTTGTGTTCAGCATTTTTTTTAGTGTACTGCTTCAGCCAGCTGATTAAATGACACTTCAATATGCGTAGTGTTAAAGGGCACTGCAGAAACAGCCAGGTTTGAGTCCCAGCATCCATTGCTTGTACGCTGTGTGACCTTTGGCAAGTAACTTGAACTTCTTGTGTTTCAAAATTCTGTGTCACTACTAGTTCAAACTTGATGTGTGTCCCTACCCAAAGCACAAACTTCCCCCCAAAATGTATGTTTTCATAGAAACACAGTAAGTGTGAACCCTACAATTTATTTTTTTTTCCTTTTCATTTCTGTAGTACTTGCACTCTGAGCAAAAAAAAATTAAAGACAGACATTTTCTTCTGGGCTTGCAGCCAAAACCTACTGGCTTATCTAACACCAAGCCCAATGTCTTCCTTCATGGAGATTTAGTTCCCACATGGCTCTCTCTCTGTTTATGCACAGTGTCAAGTAACGCCCATGCTATTGGGTGGGGGGGCACTCAACACCCCCAGCATTTGAAATTAGACATTTATTTTAACAAAGTTTGCTGTACAGTATACTGCCACAAAATATTACACCTGTTTTGAGAGATTTTACCAACTATGTTTACCAATGATAACCTTTTGTTTCTGGCCTGAAAATCATAACATCTTTTTATGTTACTATATTTTATGCATGCATTCTAAAATATATGTACTTGCAGTATTTCAATGAAGCAGGATCTTTTATGAGCTCAACTGATATTTTGTAATGTTTAGGACAAGGGAACACAAGGAGCTTGGCTCCTCTTGCTCTAGAAAATAATCTAATTTTATTTTCAGAACTCCATCAAAGTGTGGCTAGTAGCCACAACAAACACCTACCCCTGTTTAGGGGTTGCTGAAGGCATACATCTGTATAACCCCAATGCAGAAGCTTTTTTAAAATCAGTACTAACTTCTCACAGAGAGAACCATGTTTTTGTGTTTTTTTTCTTAGGAAAGAGAGACTCCAACCTTCTGATAATGTATAAAGCTATACTAGTAGGTTAATTGCAATATAATGTTGTTACTGTTTCAAAAACTTTGGGATGCCTTATTTCTAGTGGCAATGGGGCCACACCCATTACTATGTTTCCAGTGTACACCTTTTTAAGGTGATGACTGACTGGCTAATAAGATTGCCAGCACATTTGTGGTTAAATGGCCACACCCCTACTGTCAATTAAGTGTCATCTGACATCTAAAGAAAAAAAAACTGTTACAGCAAACTTTAGTGGAAATTTACTAATCTGTTACCTGGCCTCTGTGCCAGCTTTGGTCAATCCAAAGCACAACCCTTCCATTACTACAGTAACTGAGCTGCCTCTTTTACCAAACATGGAGCTCGAGGTGGGTATGGAACATGCCCCTTGCCAATTCCAGTGCAACACTTGGTGGCTGCATACAACAGGAAAAAAAAAGTCCCTCTGGACTTGACTGAGCCATAGCTGGAAGATCCAGAAATAAAAGCAGTATATCAATCTCTCCCCAAGTCACAAAAATTAAAATGTGTTTGCAAATAACTAATTTGTTGCTCAAAGTTTGGAAATGTCCAGTGCACTCTAACATTGTGAACCAGCTCAGCCCTTCTGTTTGTTAAACGCGGTGACCAAACTGCACCAAACCTGTTAATAGGTGGCTTTATGCCAACCACCACTAGCGTGGTGCAAGAGCCATAAGCACTCAGTAAGTAATCAGCTGAGCGGGGGGAAGGGGTTGTACCTTCACCTGTTCCTTCTTGTCTTTACAGGACAATGCAACAGACTTCCTCTGGACAACAAGAAATATCCACCTTTCCAAACATGGAAGAACTTTTCCTGATTTATTTATGGTTCCGATTGGTGTATCCTGAAAAGGTCATGCCAATCCCAACCATGCTGCTTGGCAAGCCAGGTCCCCTTTTTGTCTTTTTAAACCCACAAACACAGAGAGAAGGGATACAAAAAATAATTCTCTTTCCGCACAAATAAACATGCAACACCATGTGGTTGCACAAAACTTAATGGTATACCCACCTCTACAGCTCATCTCACCAGGTGCCTGACAAACTGCATGCACACATCCTTCAACCACAGCCCTCAGGAGGCCTACATTAAAGCCAGGCACATTCGGGGCATGACTATAATCTCTAAAATGTTGTTTTAGAAATGTTCACCACTTTTGTTTCTATATATATTGTGATGCACTATGCCCAACATGGTCATTGTATCATTACAAATATGTTTAGATTTCATGATATTGTGTTTTTACATGTAGTTGCAGCTTATCAAGTATAAGCCCAAAATTCTGCTCGACATCCAGGGATGTTACACCCCAAGATGCCTCCAGTATAATTTGGGTGTAACAGGCCTGGTGGGGATTGTATTACAGGATAAGTCTGTCAACCTGACATGGGGGGGGGATACACAACAACTTAGAAACAAATTAGTTGTTTCTTTTCACAAGCTAATAATGGTCTAAAGTCTCCCAACAAAACCCCAAATGTACTGCTTCTTTTCACCATATTATGTGCCATCACCAAACTGTACACTTTATTTCATTGCTAGCATCGCTATGTTTCCAACTGTTATTCCCCCAACAGTGCAATGCGGCAACCCAGACCAACTAGTGGTCTGCTTGCATCACCACGCCCCGGTACCCTTTACATCTATCCAATTACAACATGACAGCATTCATACTCTGCTTCTGTAACAACATTTCTAGGTTTCATATTGTCATGTTACTAGACCTTCTAGAAGCATTTCAGACACATACTCAAGACCCAGTAGCAGGCCCCCACACTATTGAATACCTAGAAGTATTTTGTCCAAAACCCACAAGAAAGACCCCCAGAGGGCCCCCATTTTCAAACTTCACAAGTGCAACAGGCACTGTCATAGGTATAGGCCAAGATCTATTTACCCCAGTATTACATGATATAAATGGCATACAGCCATAAGCTAAATGTTTAAAGTGCATGCTACTGCACTCTTATTTCATGAGACAGGCCTATAGAAGTCCAAAACTGCAACATATAGGCAAGGAAACTATGTTTTCATTACTGTCCCAGCCTTTTCTGAGACCTGGAAACAGGTTGTATTCACAGATGACCAAACGGTGTTCCCTTCTTATCGGACCTCAGCATGTCCCTTTGAGGGCATGGCAGATGTCAATCCTTTTTCTTTTACAATTTCCAGAAAGTTAGGTTATGTAACACCACATCTTAATCAAAGACATTACTAATAACCTTGTCATTTTTCAATGCAAAATAGCTATGGTTGTTTTATCAACTGTGTTTTTTTTATTTTATTTATTCTCTTCTGTGCTGCAGGGTACTTACCCTTCTTCCATCTGTTGTGCAGGAGCTCAACTACCTTGTCCTCAGGGCAGCCTCTGCCTCAGAAGTACAGCAGGGAGGACTGAGGCTTAACCCCCACAGCGGGGCCCTCCCCCTGTGTGGGAAAACCAGGAGAAGGAGACCGCATCACCTTAGGATGCCACCCTGACTTACTCCAGGCTTTGTTTGCTCCACAAGGTAGGTCACCCATCGTGGACTTCATATTGCATGCACAGAAGGATTTTTTCTCTTGGTTATCCCTAGAGATGTGGCGTGCAGTGTATCCAGTGTGGCGTGATGCTCCCTGCTGCAAGATACTGCTGTCGTCACTCCCACCACTGTGACCCTGCATTGGTAATGCCTCTGGCTTCTACTAGAGGCCATTGCTACAGCTGAGAACCCCATACTCCCACCCTGAGAGAGGAGAGCAGTCCATCGGATGCTCAATTCCCTCTCGCCCCCTGCTGACCCCCGATGGCCCAGGCTCATTACCAAACCCGGGTCAGCGGTGTGGTGTGAGGTGTGGCACCCTGCGCCTCAACCCTCAGTGCCACTGGACCAGCTTATCAACTGTGTTTATAAGAGCATTTTACAATATTCTCAAGTTTAAACAAAATGGCATATGTAAGATCTTCAAGCAACACATTCAACCTTTCTTCACTGCTGGTGTTTTCCAAACCTGGCTGGCACCTCATACAATCTGTTCTGTTATGGACTGTTTATCTCCGTGCAGGGGTGTGATTAACTTACATAACACAACCGCTACACCAGTGTGTATGGCTACTCCATTGAAAAACTCAATGTGCAATCTAATGCACCCCTTGCCAAGACCTCTGCAAATCCAGCCATCCAGCAGACAGCAATATAAACATTGACTTTCTTGCTATGTTGGAGTTTTGTCTTTAAATCAATGTCCTCATAGCCTCATGTGCCTTGTGTGGTTACCATCTTTCTGCAAATGACATTTAACCTGTAACTACACCAACTTGTGGTTACTTATATGAATTTTGTGGACAGTTACTCATATGAACTTTATGGACTGTTACTCATATACATTTTCTAAACTGGTCATATACATTATATAATGACCTATCTGTCAAGAGACATTATCAACAGATTCTTCAATCAAGCAAAATGTGCACAGCTGCCACATGCCTTATCTACTCTCAAAGTGCAATCGTCATCATCAGTGGACAATAGTGTATCCTTTTATGTTCAACGATGCATTTAATACTGTTTTTACCAATTATGCTATGTGGTTACAAACATTAATACTCATTCTTATACACATATCACTTGTGATGTTGGCATACCTAGTTTCTGTTTTGTCATTTACAAACAAACCATTCCATTTTGCTCAGTCTGTGATTACCCCTGTACCAACTTCAGAATAGGACTCCTTTCATGGTCACCTTGACTATCTGTCTGCTATAAACCAGTTTTAACAAGGTTTTTTATGCAATCGATAATACTGTGTTGTAATCAATTATAAACTGCTTTTCTGCTTTAAAATTTAAACCTTTGCTTTATCACATATAAAAGCACTGTTATTTATCATACTGTTTTTATTCCAACACCTAATTATGACAACTTTATCAATACATTCTCAAATACTTGGTTCCAATTAACTTTTAAAGGTTTTATTATTATACAACTGTTTTTAATTCTCTTTTTGATACAAACACTTTACTGTCTATGGTGCACTCAAAAACAACACTGTTAAAGACTCAAATTCCTCTACAAGGCTCGCACATTGGGTCTGTAAATGACACTGTTGCCCACAAAATGCACCCAATACTGTGTTGCCTTTGCAGTAAGACAACAAGGGGGAATGTTACATGAGGTCTCCACACCCTAATTAGCCTCCCACTGTGAACCTTTGACAAAACTTATGTTATACATATTATGACAAATCGCTACTAATTTGTAAGCCATTGGTACTTACTATACAGGTGTAAGTAACCAGGGAAACATTATGATTCCATTTTACTCTACTTAGTAGTAGTATGTAGTAGGCAAGACACTTATGTCTTTGTTATCTTCTAAGATATTGTTGTACAGTCTGCACTGCCATTTTTTGGATTTGTGTAATACTGCACTTTTTATGTAATGTTGCACGTGTTCCTTCCTACTCTGTATAAGCTCTTTGTTCACTTCAGCCAACATTGCACTTTCTGTATAGTGTTATCTACACTGTGGAGCCACCTAGCTATTTTGGACAATAGACTTGTCTGTAACTCTAACAATAATTCTAATATATACATGGACCAGCTGTTGCCATAGTCACCATCTCACTATAAGAACTGTTGCAGTTGGGGGATTGATAAACTACGGCTCCCCGTATCCTCTTGACTGAAGATACTGTTTAGGGTGTAAGTCTAATCCTTGTAAGTAACAAACAAGTTATTTCTGCTTTTACCACTTGCCTGCCATTTCTTCTGCTGGTTTATTGCCATCTAGAATCTGAGGAGGGCTTGGGTTTCCATAACACTACCCTCAGGAGCCAAGTATCTCACCTATGTCATTAGCCCCATCCCTGCTGGTTTCAAGTTGGGATAACTGAATCTGCACACGAACTTGGATCTTCCAGTTGGTAACACAGTGAACTGTCCCATGCTATTGGGCAAGTATGATGGTGGTAGTTTAAACCATTTCCATTATCCTCTGCTGCAGCTTAACATATATAGTCCCTTTTTTAATTTTTTGGACATTTTTTAATCTTGTGGGTCTGCTGACTCTTTACTCCTTTGGCTGCTGCAGGGGCTGCATCACTCTTGAGACCTTCTTGTCTCCCCACACTTAAGAGCTTACATCATCACACCCAGCCACAGCTGTGGTACTCCCTCAGCTTGCCTGCCATGACAGAGTGATGCTTTCAGCTTCTGTGGCAGGCGTCACCCTAAATCAAGTTGTCTGCTCTAGTGGCAGACCCTAAATGGACATGGGATGGGTAGAGCATCAGTTCAATCAGCTGCCTTTATTCCCACTTTTACTCCCACTCTATGAAAGTGTGCAGTTGTTCAGAGGTTCTGGCTAGCCTGAAGCATGGGCATGTGTGCTGTCCCCTTCCCAGCGCTCAGCTAGAGGCTATCTACTGCACTGCATCCTGTGGGTATGAATAGACTATTTTCATACCATAGCAGGGAGTACATTCCTCCACAGGGCATGAGCTCATCATCTGGGATGTTCAGCTCTCCACCTTCTAGAGCTCTACATGCCTGGGTCACTAATATTGTGAGCAGCTGCAGTTGCAGGAAGTGACTTGGCCAGATATTTCCAGAAATGCCTCTGATATAGCTAGAGAAATTTTCTGCCTGCCTATAGTACTGCTTTAGGGCCACCAGAGACAATCTCTTTAGATAAAACATGAAATAGAAGTATCTGACTATGGCAATTGCTGTAACTGTATGCTTCTGACACACAACCAGGACATATCAATGGTCCCTTTTTTAGGGAAATGGAAATTGTAAGATATAGTGTACAGTGTCCTCCAGGATGAATCACTTTTTAAATAGATGTCACCATTTCCTATATGGCACATTGGAGTAATAGTCTTTGGATTGCATTGCTTTCTGTAGTATCCAGCAAGATATCACTGACTGAAACTATGATACATTGTGCTTTTATCAAGGTGGGAGGCACTGTAATTGATTCAATTAGTACTGCTTAATTTTTTATAGTTACTGTAGTAAAGTAGAAATACTGTATCTACTACTCTAAATGTGCTCTTTCCTGTTTAGCACCCTCTTTCCCATACTGTGTAAAGGAATTTCTTAGCAAGAGACACGAACATGACTCTGCATATTTTGCACTGTTTTATATTAAGCTAACCAGGCACCAATTGAATTAGGAGCTCTCACAGGGATACTCAATGTCTAATGCATGTTTCAATCCTGAGATCTATAGTACTTTGTTTTAATCAAATACCTTTTCGCTGAGCATGCGTGTTCCTTAGGGAGTTATCATGTTGCTTTCTATCTATGTACAATAGGTCAGGCAAGGCTAGCTTTCATCCTTTGCAGAGTTTAGTTTGCCTTTTGATTTTGAACCTCTGATATATAATTACAAACCTTGCTTTACTCACAGGGACAAGAACAAGTAAAGTGGAAATGAATACATGACTATTGTAGGAACTAAAACAGATTCAGTTGAAATGAAGCATGTTTGAAGGGTTTTTTTTAGGTTTTAAAATGTTTTAGAAATGCTGTAAATCCAGTCCCCCCCCCCCCCAGTCATTTAAAGCACTCATGGCATCAAATAGCAACCTCTTCCCACTCCCTATTCTAAGACTCCCCTACATTTCTCAAATGTTTCATAGTGTCCAGTGGTATGCCACTTCAATACAGGCCTCCAACCACTCCCAGATGGTGCCTAGCGCAGCTTGCAGCTGAGCTCTAAGGCCAGCCACTGTCTAATAAAAAGACCACATTACTACATTTCTAATATAAATGAAACGCACAGTATTCTTACATTCTTTGGCAGTATTTGTTATTACAATATGGGCAGGTGAGAAGGTGAAAGAAAGGCTATGCTGATTATTGTCAGAAAGGGACAAGTTGGGGGCTGCACAGGTGGTGGTTCCACTGGACACCAGGGAGTTTTTTTGATATTTTTGGGACTTGAACTAAAAAGCAGAGGTAATTCTGAGCTGCAGTATGATGGGAAGGGCATTTAAATTGTTTTTGAGTGATGGTGATATTGAGTAGAGTGATCCCAAAAGGCTCAAGGATGCAGTGAGAAAGTCAGGGGCAGTTTGTTTTGTTTTCAAGGGGATGGGAATGTGGGAGAATTCTGGGAAAGACAAGTTACAGTACATAGTTGGATGGGGAAGGCCATTTAATTTGATTTGAGGGTCTGGAGCACAACCTATCAACATTAAAATGCATAATTTTAATTTTAACATGTGGAGTAAATAGCAAGACTGAGCAGCACTTTAATAATATGTTTAATACAGTGCACCAAATATGTAGTGTTGAGGGTGTTTTTGTCAAGTTACTTTCATTTTCTAATGGTTTTGTATGTCCAGAAGTAACACTAACATTATGTGGAACATCAGTATATATTTATACAGCAAGAATACATGTGGGTGTTAAAACACATAGGCTATGGAGTTTTCATAGTGCAGTTAGTGGTCATCACGTTTGCCTAAAACACATAGGCTATGCTAAATGCACAGCATTGATAGGTATTCTGGGGAAGTTGTAGTGGATCAGCAAAAAGAAGAAGGACTTGTCTTCCCAGGTGTTGGTATTGCATGTAAGATGCTGTGAGGGCTGATGGACATAGTGGTATAGTGTATAGGGAAAGGGATTTTTTCCCTCCCCAGTTCCAGTTGGCCCCATTCCACTAGCTCTCACCTCCAACCTGTCATTCCGGTGTCCTCAGGATTTACCTTTGTCCAGCTCTTTCCCCAGAGCCTGCCTCCCCTTCGGGGTTGGCGAGGTCTCCCAATCCCCACTGAAACCAGGATCTGGTTTGCAAGGATGGCACCTGATAGCCAGGTGCAGGGCCTGCAGGAAACCAGTGTCATCCTAATAATAGGTGCAATTTTCCCTTTTCGCCTCTGTGCAGCATGGTGTGCAATGGCACAGCACTATGACATGTGTAGCATGCACCAATGCATAACATGTTGACAACTGCCATTCTCCTTCAGCCTCCCTAGGCAGTCCTGGGTGCCTTTCCCCTTGCTTCCTCTAGGGTTCAGAGAGGCACAAGGCCCTGAAAACACTCCTACCAGAGGAGGACAGCAGTCCTGCAGATGCTTGATTCTCCTTCCCTAGGCCAGCCCTCCAGTGCCTCAAGCTTGGTACTGAACTTGGGTCACTAGCATTGTGAGTGGTAGCTTTACTACTGTGCCAATGGGCCTGCTTGGAAACCAAGTTTACCATGATTTTATGGGGTGTTGTTGGTAGGGGAGTGGGGAGGGATCAGCACCGCACAAGGATGGAATAGGCAATTTCATTTGTTTTGAGCAGTCAGTGTTGAGCAGGAGAAACTGGATAAAGGACATTTATTTTTGGGGGGGTGCATAAAGTATATCACATATATAAATTATTATAGGAATATTAAACAAAAAATTAATGAATAGGATATACTTTTAAAATTTCAAATCAACCAGGCCTATTCCATTGTTTCTTTATCACATTTTCAAAAGCCACCTAGAAGGTTTATCAACTTCAGTAGGAGGAGACTAAAATACCATGTGTGATCACTGATCATATAAATGTTTGAAACAAAATATCTGGCTCCTAGACAGGGAGTGCTGGAGTAGGCCTCAGCTGAAGGAACATTTTAATTGAGTGCTACAGTAAACCAAGCAATTTGATTTCATTTGAATCAATGAAGTTAAACACTGATAGTATGGCTCTGAGATCTGTAGATCCAGGTGCAAAGACTGTACATGGCAGATGTGAAATCCTTAGCTCTTATTATGGCTGAGTTGTAAATGGCAAAAGATTGTACTTAACATAGAAATGCATAGTTAACTATAACTACAGTATAATCAAGATAATTCAAACTGAATTTCTATTTGTAGTGGTAAATAGGAAACGCTAGATGAAGAAAGGCTGTGATTCATTAGTTCAAGTTTTGCCATCTATGCAGCTACAGCATTCAATATCATGTGAAATTCTTGTAGCCATTTTCAAGTGTGAAGCATAGTGGTACATTTTTTAAAAATTCTTTTCTCTCCACTCACTGACCACTGGACCCTCCCTCAGTTGTCACCCAGCTGCTCCTACCCAGCCTGATACCCTCCCTACCTTGGGACCCTGAAACTCCAACCCACCCCCGACTCACCTGCAGGCAACCCCTGACTTGCACCCCTGAGGCAGGGCTGCCTTCTTCATCTTGGTGTTTCCTTACCAGTATCCAATGGCCTGCTGGTGGAGGTGAAGATCGGAGGTTGACGGACCCAGGAGGGCAGGATCCGGCAGTGGTATGGGGCTGTGGCACAACATCATCCTTCCAGTAGTCAGGGTTTTTCCTTGTTCTTGCATGGTACTTCCCATATATCTTGTTGATGAGCATGGACAGGCAATGACATCCAGGGAAGGCACGTGCTCTCATGTGTGTCACACTGACATCTGCCACATCAAACCATCCCATGAAGTTGAGGACTGTCGGTGCAATACCTCCTAGCTACTTCCAGGAGGTATACTGTTGTCAGAGCCCTCTACCACCCACCCCAGAGAAGGTGAGCAGTCCATCAGATGCTCAAAACTTCTCCCCCTGGCTGAACCTCCAATGCCCTAGTCTTGCTCTTGTACCTGGGCCATTGGTGCTACAAGCAGTACTGCTATCACTGACTGATGGGCTGGCTATATCGGTACATTTTATGGAAAGTGTTGACACTATGGAGAGGAAAAAAACACTGGCCTCAAACCACTGGGAAAGAACCAGAGGCCAGTTGAGATACTGTTTAATTAATGGATGTATTTATTTGTTTGTTTAGTGTTTCACCAGGAAGGCATACTGAGATTAGAACAGCTCATTTCTAGATGTATCGTGGGTGGAGCGGGTACAGGGACACACAGTAAGAAACAAAACATTGCTATTTGATACATAAGCACGTAAAAGGATAAATAAAATGCAGTAGTTACACAGTAAGGTAATGCAAGTCTGCAAATTGAAAATTGTAAAATTGGAGCACTGAACGAGTATACACTGGCAGAAAATAAAGATACCTCCAGAACAGTGGGCAGCAGCAAGGGAAAACACGCAGCCATCTACAAGATAGTGTATTATCTATATTTGGTGACTTAGTAAAAGGAAACAAAAAGCTAGGAAGTGGAGGCAGAACAGCTGGGAACTGACAAATTAGAGCAGGGAAGGGAAAGTAGTAGTAGGAAAGTAGAAGAGAAGGAGGGACATAGAAGAGATGTGAGAAAAAAGAATTAAGTAGACATGAGTGGTGTGTCAATTAGACAGACTCCCTGAGAGAGAGAGAAAGAGAAAGAGAGAGAGAGAGAGAGAGGAGTATGAGGAACTGATGTGGTAAGAAATACTAGAACAAAATAGTAGAGCCTATATGAGAATCCTAACCAGCATAGGTGTTTCCATGGTGAGCGAGGAAGAGTGAGTGTTAGAGTGTCTTAGCTGGTAGGTGGAAGGAGTGGACTCCAGAGAAAGAGGCTAAAATAGAAGGGGAGGGAAGGATAGCAGGAGAGGTGTTTAAGCTTAAGACAGGGAGATGTAAACGGAACATCATTCAGTGTAGTGGAGGGGAGTCAAGGGCAATGCAACAGAAGCAGTGAGAGATGGCTCCAGCCTACTGAGAGTGATGTGGGGGGAGCGCTATATACTGTATCCCTGCGATCGGTGGCAAGGAGAATCATTTGCACAGCAATCTCAAGGAGGGAATGGAGGGGAGATGGATTTGTATCTAGTTGGTGTATCATATTAAAGGTGGAGCTTCTTATGGATGGCGCTGATGTGGCATGAGAAGCCAATATGAGGATTTAATTAAACACCAAGGTAAATATTTAAATGGCCAACTTCTTCCAGCTGGAAGACATCTAGGTTGGAGCTGATTTGAGTTAGGCATTTTACTGCCTGGAAGTAAAGGTAGTTAGGATGGTTTGTCTTGACATTGAGTGTAGGCTGACTTGCACAGAACCAACATCGTACGTTGTTGAAGTCATGATAGAGCTGTGCAGCAAGCTTGAGGAAAGAGGGACCATAAGCAAAATGCACAGTATTTATTGATTGATTGATTGACTGTTTGATTTATTTATTTATTTAACTGTAGCCACAGGAACTGCACCCACCCTCTCAAGGGACGAAAACAGACTGCACCAAAGACCCCTGGGCATTCCTCTACCTGCAGCCATAGCCACAGGAGCTGCTCCCCGTCCTCTCAAGGCCCAAAAACACAGTGCCAAAGACCCCCTGGGCATTCCTTCACCCATGACCATAGCTGCAGGAGCTGCTTCCTGCACTCTCAAGGGCCAAAAACAGGTACGCTTGCTTCAACAGACACAGCACCCTCATCCAGCTCTTGAATTTTCAAATTTGGCACCATTTCTATGTTCTTTGTTTGAGCCTGGGGGGTCACCTGTAATCCCTTAAGCTTAGCCACTAAATAATTACATTTTAAGTTTTTTTATTCCCTCTCCTTGTAGAGCTCTCTAAACCAACCTATTTTTTTTCTACATTCTGCAGCACTCAGAGCAAAAGTTGTTACCACTCCACAACTGCTCTTCTGTTTGATTTTGCAGTTCATTCCTATTTCCAGTTCTCGTTTTAGCTCCCTTGCTCTAATAGCCTGCCCTCAGTCCCGTGAGTTGCATTAAGCCTACAGCTTACCGCTCAGGTCACGGACTGAACCAGAATATAACCCTGGGCAGCAGCTCACTCACAAATTCTGCCTAAAGTGAGCCTGCCTTTTTCAGGTAATTTTGGGCAGAAGCTCACTCATGGGAGCCTCTCATAATAAAACAAACTTGCCCTAATTTCTATAAAATACTCCAATTGGAGCCTGCACTTCAGTATTAATTCAAGGCAGCAGCTCACTGGTAGGAGCCTCACAAAATTAATTAAACTTGTTTAGTCCTACATCCCCAGATTGGTTCAGTCAAATTACTTGCACCCTGAGGTTGGTTTAATTAAATTACTTGATCACTGAGTGGCCTTTTGTGCCAGAGCCTGCTCTCACTGTGATGTTTTGGTCTGCACCCAACAATCTCTATTAAATAGACTCCTCCAGGAACTCCACCATGACCATCTGAGAATTCCACAGTCAGCTGGTATTCTATCCCTGAAACTATAACCTCCGTTCTTAAAGGGATCACAGCTAGATCACCCACTTCAGTTAACTCTTATCAATTTCTGCTGCAACCTGTCCTATTTAAAAGGACCTCACCCTAAATCTGCTTATAACCATTTTAATTCTTACACTCATGCTCTCTTCTTCTAGCTTAAGTTACACGTTCCCTCTTAAACAGCTTTTTTTCTATACTTACCACTCCATTATTCCCCATCTCAATCTCCTACTGTATCCAACTCTCCTCTTCCAACTTAAGCTTCATATCCCTCCTTATAGAGCTGTGCACTCCCTGGGCTGTATTTTTCTCCTGTCTGCCCATCCCTGCCCACTATTAAATGCTTGCTTCCCACAGCTTGTCCTGCCCGCTGTTACTCTATTGGTGGATACCTTTCCCAGCCCAAACCTTAAACAGGCTTTCCTAACCTTGAACGTCTTTTTACTTCTCTTAGCAACACCTTCTCTACTGTGTGCCTTGCTGACTGTCCTGGCTTTGTATGCTGTAATCTTTTGTCCTGAGCCTGCCAACAATGACACTCCGTAGCAATACCACATAGCATGCTGCAGTATGGCTCTCTCCCTGCTAATTCACATCCTTCGGATATTAATACTGAATTGTTTGAACCTTACCCAACTGAATCACTCCTAGTCAGGGGTATCTTCAAATGACAACTGATGCAACCTCCTACTGCTTCAGCCAGTCTGCCTTCTTAAATACCCTAATTTATGCATGCCTGTACCCTGATGCCTTTCCATGGATACCAACTCCAGGAGCTACTCTGAACCCTATCAAACCTTTATGACCCTCCCAGGATCACCCACACCATTAACTATTCCTGTCCATATTGCAGTGTTCAGCCTAGTGTCACTTCACCTCCTCTCCTAACTGTGCATATCCCCCTCCAGGTCCCCTTTCCTCAAACGTGGTTGCCAATCGCTACTCAAGTTCCTGTATATGGGGCTTAAGAAGCTCCTTCTACTCTTGCTGTTTTGCTCAGGAAACATTGAATTAAATCCTTGAAGCCTCTACCTGTTACTGCTCCCATGGATCTACATCAGCTAAAATGTCTCAGATGTATCCATATCAGTGCCTGCAGCCAGCTAAAAGAAAATGAATCTAATTCAAGTCTGGGTACTCCACACCACCCCAGGTGTACTTGTAGTTTCAGAATCCTGGCTGAAAGCCTCTACTCCCAATCAGGCTATGAATATCCTGTCCTACAATGTTTACAGAACAGATACAATAGGGGTGGGGTGGTCACAATTTATGTTCTGGACAAGTACACAGTCTCTGTCCTCAACTCCACAACCCTGCCCAAGGAATTCAAAAGTCCCACCCAAAAAAATTTATTTATTGGCTAATGAATCTATCTACACTTCTGGCTGTTATAGACCCCTTTCTTGTGAACTAGGGATAATTTCCCACCTAAACAGGATCCTTGGAACCATTGACTCTGAGTTTATTTGTATGGGAACATCAACTTGGACTGGAATTCTCATTGCTCTGAACCTTTGAAAAACTTCTGTGATGTACGTGGACGTACACAACTAATCTGTGATGTGACCCACCCTAATACTAAAAACCCTGGGCACAGCACTCTCCTGGAACTAATCTTTACCAACAGGCCCCATAAAATTGCTCATACCACAGTATTTCATAAGGATGTTAGTGACCACAGCACCATTGCCTGCTTGAGGCACTCCCCAAAAACAACCAGTGCATCCAATTTTACCTACAAAAGAAATTTCCACAAACTTAATACCTCTGAGTTCCTGTCTGATCTGAACAGGATCAGATGGCAAAAGTTTTACCTGGCCCTAACAGTCACCGAGGCATATGCCTACTTCCTCAACCTTTTAATGGAGGTTATTAACAAACATACCCCAATGACAAAACTCAGGGATAGGAAAAAAGCCTGTCCTTGGTTCTCTAACTCATTAAAATCCATCTTACATCACAGAGATCACCTATGGAAAAAAGCCTGCAAGACAAAATCTGAAGGCGACTGGGCTGCCTTCAGAGCGGCAAGATACCAGTGCACCACACTCATTTGGGAAGAAAAGGTAAAGTACCGCCAGTCTGCCTGGAGTTATCCAGAAACAATGCTGCTGATTCTGGAATACTATTAGGGAACTCAAAGGGCATAGTTCACCTTCATCCCTTCCAATTAAAATAGTCTCAGGGAACAATGCTTACACAAATACTGATAATATTCTGTACCAGTTAAATAATCACTTTGCCACAGCAAGCTTAACTTTTGACTCTTCTCCCATCAGCAAGCTGTCATCCCAGCCGCTTGCTTGCACCCTTTCATTACCTCCCCCAAAAACTTGCCTTTACTCTTCACAGTTTAGTTTCAGCCCTGTCTCACTCAAGCAAGTTGAGTGTCTCTTGCTCACTCTAGACCCTAAAAAAAGTGCAGGAACAGATCTGTTCAAACCATACTTTCTAAAGATAGGATACTACTACCTGACCCTGCCTAACAACCACTTGTTCAATCTGTCACTTTCCCTAGGTACTATCCCTCCCATTTGGAAAACTGCCCATGTCATCAGTTTGCTTAAATCTGGTGACAAATGCGATCTCAATAATTACTGATCTATTTCACTTCTGCCCATTCTATCTGAGCTCCTTGAAAAGCTGGTCAATGCCCAACTTAGAGAGCACCTAGAAGCAGAAAATCTACTGAACCCTCTGCAATCTGGGTTTTGCCCCAAACATAGTATGGTATCTGCCCCAGCAAAAGTTACAGATGACTGGTTACCTCCCTCGGTGCTAAGCATCATGTTTGCACCCTTTTTTTTTATTTAAGCAAGGCATTCAACACTGTTGATCACCAATTGCTATTGGACACATTAGATAATTTTGGTCTAGATGATACCTCGCTAAATTGGTTCTGCTGTTAGCTTACAACAGGCAGCAACAGGTTAAAGCCAATGGCACCCTCTCCCCCTTTAAAACCTATCCTAGGAGGAGTGCTACAGGACTCCATCCTGGGTCCATTATAATTTGCCATTTACATTAATAATATTAAAAACACTGTCAGCACAGCAAACGTACACCTATTTGCAGACGATGCTGTGTTTGTGGCCAGGCCTACTCTCCAACTCACCTGCCTTGAGTTACAATGTGACTTTGACCTACAGTACTTCAACAAAACTTAATAAATCTAAAACTACTCCTCAGTGCTAAAAGGACAAACATTATGGGACCGTGCCCTAATAACACAGAAGTTCAAACCAACTTCTTGAATGAAAATCTTCAGATCAAGACTATCCTGGGAGAAGTACTGGAACCAGTTGAGAAATTTAAATATCTCAGCTTCTGACTGGTTCGAAAACTATCTTTTGTAATGCATATAGAGGAAACCACCAAAAAACATTGCCAAAGGCTTGGTCTCTTTTATCAAATAATGCACCTGCTTAGCCAACAGTCCAAACTAAGGTTGGTCAAAGCAACCTTTCTCCTGTTAATCGACTATGAGGACTTTCTCTACAGTCATAGTCCTAAGTCAGTCCTAGCTACCCTTGACACACTCTATCACAGGGCCTTAAGATTCAATACAAATGCCCCTTTCAACACCCATCATTGCTCCCTTTATCTGCAGGTTGGTTGGTTGGCGATCCCTTAGTGTCAGGAGGTATGCAACGCATCCCTCTGGGTTTATAGAGCTCTAATCCTTAAACTCCCTTCCTTCCTACATCTGCTCCATGTTTAAATATGCCTCTAGTGCATACACCATCAGGAAGTCCTCATAATTAACATTTGATACTCTACGGATTAGAACCTGGTTTGGTTCTTCACCCCTAAATTATGCCCTGCCAACCACATGGAACAGCATGCAAAAAACTCTTAAACTTAACCTTATCGTTAGCCTGTGTACATTCAGGTCCTTGATTGGACGTACGTTGAAGGATGAATGCAACTGCTATGCGTGAACCTACCTACTGTAATTATTGTACATATATTCTCTCTGACTCCTGGCACTTATTCCTCCCCACTAACCTCCACCGCTTCCCTCTTCTAATCCTCCCCCATCTCCCCACTGGCCTGATTTGCTTCAAACCCCTCTAACCCCTTTCATCCAGCACTAGTATTAAGAACTTGTACAGCATCCACCCCCCGATGCTCCCCCCTTTTGACGCTTCTTAGTTTTCTGCATTCTTCACCCTTCCTTCCGTCACACCTGCTTTCCTCTCACCCTCTAGTTATATTTTTGTAACCTGCACTACTTTTCAGCCATTGACCCTACTCTATTGCTATAAAACTCCTTGACCTTGCATCTTATGTCCTCTTCTATCATTCTAATTTACTTTGTTGCACCAATCATTTTTCGTAATTGTTGTATGCAACTAGCTTTACCTGTACAGGCACCTGTATTAGATTTAGAAACATTCTGCTATTCAGTATTGTACCTAATTAATTTCCTTATGTCTACTGTTCTTGTACATGGTATTTCAGCTGCATCTGTACTGTACCACTGTAACTGTACTGTATTTTGTATTGTATATATGTCCCTCCAGGACCTCCTTGCAAATGAGTTGTCTCAATGCTGTTATACTGGTAAAATAAACTTTGAATTGAATTTATTTATGTATTTTTATTTAACTAGGAAGTGGGCTGAGTTAAGAGCCCATTTTCAGTCATGCCTGACAAAGATGCAGATTAATAAACAGTACTTCAAAACTGAGAAATCAGATTACATAGGAACAGGGTTATATGCAAGAATTATACATACAATATTGTACAGTATCATTCATCTTTTTTCGCGGGGTAGGAAGTAATGACACTTAGACAGTCAGCTCCTAGCTGGTCTGTCTGTTTTTCATGAACTTTCTCTTTTTGTTGGTGCTCAAAATTATCTACATTTTTGACCACACTGCAGATGATCACCTGGACATCATTCTCACATGTCATTTTTCTATCTCTGGACACAGGAATTATATCAAATTGACATCTTCAGTCTCTTGTGAGCTCATATGAGAAAACTATTCTCCGTTTTGCAGAGGAAAGCATTGCTTCAGTCAGATTCAAACTTATTGAATACACAAACTGGTCTGGCCTGGAACATTGATGCAAGGCAAGGCAATGTTTATTTAAAAGATGCCCAATCCTGGAGGCTCTGGGTTCCATACAAATCAGACAAACAAATATACATAAATAGGTCCATAAATAGTAAAAGAAAAAAGAAAGAAACAATTGATGATCTGTAATACTTCACGGATGAAGAAACTTGATGCTCCTGGTCTAGGGGTATAGTTTACACCTTATTAGAACGGCCTGTTGGCACTAAACAAGCTACTGTATCTGCTAATGCTGCTGGGCTTCTTCTGGGCTTCCTTGCCTTGGCAGTTTTCTCTGGCTGTCTTGGGGCTACCGAATGTTTATCCTGTTCAGATGTGCTAATTGCCTGAGAAGGTTACCACCATCTTCTGCAGGGGTGCCACTTATCATGAGGCAGGTGACACCCCTCCCCCATACTACATATCATGAGAGGATTTACTTACCTCTGCAGGGTCTGGGTTTCATCTTCACTTGCTATTTTTGGCACTGAAACTGAGTAGCTGCTTGACCAATGGTACTTGGCCCAGTGGATTTGTACTTTCTCACCCTTCATTGCTAGACTGAGTTAACAGGTCAAGAGACCCGGACTGCTGCATCAGGATGTGCCTAGGAACCTGCCTAACTCACCAAGACTTTTACTTGCCCAGTTGGGGCCAGTGTTTGCTGAGAAGGTTCTGCCATCTTCTGCAGGGATGCCAGTGGTTGCGAAGCAAGAGCCTTCTTCCACCCATATGCTACACATCAGAAGAGGGCTTGAGTTGTGATGTGCTTGAATGCCCCCCAGAAAAACACCAATTCCAGGACTGCTTGTAACTTTAAACTTTACCAATTGCTGCCACAGACCAAATTGGGCTGCTGGACTTTCTGTCCCTTTTGGCTAAAATGCCCTCCAATTATGGCTCAAATAGCAGTGCCTGTATTTGTGATAGTAGTTCTTACTTGTAATTAAAATTGCTATTTGTGTGCCATTGACTGCATTACAATGTCTTATTTCATTAGCAGCACATAATCACTAAATGTACATAGTTTCTCTTTCCCTTCCCCTGAGAAGTACCCAGAGGTGAGCCCTGAATCAGTCCACCTTCCCCAGCTAACAGCCTGCATAGGTAGAAAGGACTTAGGATTTTAAGCGTCCAGGACTTGGGATATACTTCACACATACTGATTTAAATTAAGTGGTTAAGTTCATCAAATTAAATTAATTATGAGATACATTGTATTAAGGACTAAAACAATTGAACCTGTACTCTAGCTGCAAAATGTTAAGGCTAAAATATCACCACTGCAGTTTCTTACATGGCCTAGGATCTAAGGTCAATGTTCAGCACCAACATGGATGTGGTGAATACAGAGGTAAAATACTTTGCTTCAATGGTGCAGGAGACCATTAAGGGCTATTTGTTGCAAAATGAGGAGGGGTCACTTCAACAGGAGCTCTACAGCAGACCCTGAAAGCAGTGGTGACAGGGGAAATTACAAAATATACTTCCCAAAAGAAGAAAAAAGGACATGGCCAAGACACAATCTCTCAAACATGAATTATTTGATATAAAAGCACTCCACAAAATCACTATAAATGATACCCTGTTGCCAAAGTTTACTGATTGCAGATTAAGACTGTAGACATACAGCACATCAAAAATAAAATAGAGGGGCAATTTAGATATTCCAGACAAAAATGTTATGAGGTTGAAAATAGGGTTGGACATCTCTTGGCCTGCTAGATTCAGAAACAAACTATCACCAGAGCAGTCCTGGAGATTCATTTGGGGGCGCTATTCTCCCATCCTGGGAAAACAGCAGATACATTTGCAGAGTATTATGAGAAATTATACCTGAGTGAGCATACCCCCACACATGAAGTGCAACTACTAGAGTACTTCAGCAAATTGCAGATCCCCAAACTTTCATAAGAGGCCCAGGAGGCCTTAGAGGGCCTTATTAGTTGTACAGAGCTAAAGGATTCCTTTAAAAATTTAAAGAATGGCTCCACCTACATGGCAGAGGGCCCAAAGTTTAGTTTTGCAGAAACCTCTAGAGAATCCCACCATATGCAAGTCATATAGACCTATATCACTGCCGCCAGCAGTCTTAAAGATGTTTACATCTATATTGCCTAACAGAGTACAGATACAGTTAGGTGGTCTAGTCCACCCAAATCAAATAGGATTTATTAAGTGGCAGAACCTACTGTAGGCGATAATATCCAATGCCTCTTTAATATTCTTTCCTCACAACAAGGAAATCCTCACTTCGAAATCGCCATCTCTATGGACACAGAGAAAACATCTGACTGGATAGAATAGGCCTTCTTCCAACACATACTGGAGGTCATGGGTTTTGGTCCCAAATTTAGAGGTTGTATAATAGCACCATACAAAACCCCAAAAATTTTAGTAAAAGTCAACAGACTAATGTCTGATTAATTTCCCCTTCAGTGAGGAGGGTTGAGGCAGGGGTGCCCCCCTCTCTCTCTCTCTCTCTCTACTTTTATTTGTGCTCTGCATAAAGCCTTTAGCAATTGCAGTTCAACAAAATCAGAACATAATGAGTATTAAAGAGCTAGTGTACTGCCTAAATCAAATATTAGATTTTTAAAGCAGTCAACCATTATCTTTTATATCTGAGGTACTTTTTATTTTCCCTTTGTTTAATTAGAATATTGTTTACCTGATGTTAGTAGGGATAATGTGTGGAACTGCTCTTAGCCCTGGAGCTGACATACCATATTCTACTGCCCCATACTAAATCCTCAACATTGTGACCTCACTGACTGTGACATCACTACTACTTAGGAACGGCAAGTGAGTGGCTGCCAGGTCATTCACTTGTGATGTCACTGTCAGTGAGATCACAATGCTGGTGATGTAGTGTGGGGCAGTAGAGTTAGATATGTCAGCTGCGAGGCTAAGAGCAGTTCCACATGTCCAGCACAATAGTATCACATAGAATACTTTCTGATGAGCAAAAGAAAAAAGAAAAATACTTCAGAAATACAAAGTTACAACTGACTACTACTTAAATTTGCATGCAAAAATAAGAAAAAGCAGAGCTAACACCAGCGTGAGCATAAAGTTCATCCCAAATTCTTGGATATCTGATTCAAAGTTTTCTATTGCTTAAAAACAGGAGCCATAACACCGCTACCAACAGCCAAACATTTTCAAGTTCCACTGAACTCTTTCTCAAGTCTTAATTGCCCATGTGCTACTCATCACCTTAAATAGGGTAATATTTAAAAAGACAATTCTACCTAATTTATTTTAAGTGAAACACTACTTACAATCTAATTCTTATCTATATTATAGCATCACTAACACATCTCATGACTACTAAATTTAACAAACCTTTTTATAGCATCATAATATCTGAAAAGTGCTGGGATTCAAACAAATCTATGTAGCTAAATGCTCTATACAGTCCTATAGTGATCTAAAAATACATTTATACATATACTTATACGTTATAACACATCTTTCACTAACTATGTACAAAAAACTTTATACAAAAAATCCAGCTATATGAAATAGTATAACTTATTAAGTTATTAATTTATATTTAAATATTTCTGTTAATAGCTTACATAATAATATGCACATAACATATGCAATGTACTGAACATACTAATCAAGAAATGTCCTGACAGTTACTAACTTTGAATCAGACATCCAAGAGTTTGGGATGAACTTTATGCTCACGCTGGTGTTAGCTCCGCTTTTTCTTATTTTTATGTTCAGTTTGATACGTGAGCAACTTTACCAATTGTCCGGTCGACGACCTGCCCATTTTCTATGGACTATTACTTCAATTTGAATTATTTTCCTGTCTGCCTGTTGTGGCTCCACTAGCTCTGTAACTTAGGAAATTCTGAACAGAAAGTAGCCCTGTATGCTGATGATTCCCAATTTTTTCTCTGGACCCAGTCACCTCCACGCCAGCTTTGTGTCAAGAACTGAAGTAATTCAGCACTCCATCCTGCTACAAAATTAACTATACACAGTTGGAAGGACTGATTTTATCAGGGATTAAAACAAAGGTCTTTGAGGCAATGGGCAGTGCAAAATACTATGAGGCATTTAGGAATCCAGGTCACTCTACAGTTATCAAAATTGTTTACTTTAAACCACTTCAGGCTCCTTAAAGGAAAGACAGAAGATCTGATCTCCTGGATACTGTTCATTATCTCCGTGAATGGTAGAGTAGAAGTATTTAAAATGAATATCCTTCCACACCTACTATATTACTTTTGGGCACTCCCAATTGCAATACCCAAGACATTCTGGGGAAAGGTAAAGAAACTGACTTTAAAGTTCTTTTGAGTAGCATAAATAAGTGTGGGCAGGACAGAACACCCTGATGCTAACTAAGGAGAATGGTGGATTAGCACTGCTGAACTTTGAGTGGCACTATTTAGCAGCAGAGGCAACCCACATAGTCACCTTCATGAAACAAAGATTGGAGTCAGGATGGTACACTTTAGAAAACAGACTGACACTCCCAGTTTCATTTTATACTCTCCTCTTTCTACAGTAGACGTCCCCCATTCATAACATAATCATAAAAACATGGATCCCAAATTCAGTGTAGAACACATAAGGCCCCAAGACAGCAGAGTCTCTCACAGTGATCATAGTGACCCAGGTTTCGAGATAAGGGGCCAAAAATTCAGAGACTCCAGCTTATGCAGGTCTGGGGAGAGACTAATACCCAAGTACTTAATGGAGATTGCAGCCCAAGCCAGGCCTGAGTGTTTCCCCATCACCCTAGTGGTTAGGCAATTTAGGGGTAATATCTCAGACTTAGACCTGTTAATTCTCAGCCCCAACAGTTTCTCAAATTGAGCAAATAAGTCCAGCACTGGGTCTGGGCTTGCCTGAATATCTCTAGTCAAAATGAAGGGAGTCATCTGCATAGAGTTTAGTTTTGTATATCTCTTGTCCAACTTGCAGGACTTGTATAGCCATATTAGTCCTTATGTTGGAGGCTAGTGGTTCGATGGCTAGGACAAAAAGTAATGGGGAGAGGGGGCAACCTTGCCTAGTGCCCCTTTGTATGGTGAAGGGGTCAGAAAGGAGGCAGCTGGAAAGGACCCTTCCCCTTGGGCCATTATATATCGTGCTGACCCAGCCCATAAATTCAGGACCAATATTAAAGTGTTCCAAAGTGTTGAACAGATATTGCCATTCGACCAAATCAAAGGCCTTCTCGAAATCAATGGTTATGGTGGCTGCTGGTGTTGGCAGAGATGCAGCATGTTGGAAGATGGAGATCAGAGCTCTCAGGTGGTCAGCGCTTGATCTCCCCTTAACAAAGCCCACCTGTGAGGGGTGTATTAGAAGGGGAAGTACTGTTTTGAGTCAACTGGCTAGCACTTTAGTCAGAATTTGTGCATCTGCATTTATTAATTATATGGGTCTATAGTTCCCAGGGAGTAATAGATCTTTGCCTTTCTTGGGTAAAACCATGATGACCACCTCTCTCATGGTAGGAGGAAGGGCCTGCTAGGAGTGGGCTGCTAGTAGCATCTGAAGCATCGGAGCCACCACATCCTCCTTGATGACCCTATAGAAATCCACCAGGAATCCATCACTTCCTGGAGATTTATTCAGGGCCATCAACTCTATTGCTTGCAGAAGCTCTTTTTCTTCAATGGGGCATCCAAACTGTCCCTGAGAGACTCCGGCAGTTTGGATAGGTGAGACTGTGCCAGGAAACTGTCCACTTTGGGTTTGTGTAATAGGGTCTGGGATCTGTACAAGGTCTCATAGAAGGTCATCAGAATCTTATTTATTGCTTTAGGGGAACAGCTTACTTTTCCTGTACTGTTTTTCAACTGCTCTACGTGTCTCTTGGCTTGCTGCTTTCACAGCCTGAATGATAGCAGTTTGCTGGCCCTCTCACCATGCTCCCAGTATTAGTGTTTTAATCTGGAGATATGGAGCTCAGCCTGTCTTGTTGCTAGCTTGTTTAGTTGAATCCTCAGAGCTGTTAGTTCACATCAAAAGGAAGGGTTCTGAAGTTGGGAGGTGTCCTTCTTGTACACATCCTTCTTATGTGACAGTTTGAGTTCTATCTGCTGAGCCTCAGCCACTCATAGCCTTCTCTGATGTCCTGCATAAGCAATGATCTTGCCCCTTAAGGATGCCTTAAATGCTTCCCATATCATGGGCAGTGGGGCACTATGTTCTGAGTTATCCAGAAAGTAGTTAGCTGCTTCCAGCTTTAACCATTTTTGGAAAATAGGGTTGTTTAATAATAGCAGATACAATCACCAAGTGAGGGACCGTTCTTTCCCTGGAGCTAAGTAAACCTGTAACTGAATTGGAGCATGGTCAGATATTTACAAGGGAGCTATGGACACCTCTGCAATGGCAGGATTCAATTTGAGTGACACAAACCAGTAGTCTAGCCTACTGGCAATGCTACAGGCTTCAGAGTAAAATGTGAAGTCCTTCATGACTGGGTGAAATAATCACCAAGTATCTACAAGTTGATGCAGTGTCAGCAGGTCTGATAAGGTCTGCAATGACTTGGTGTGGGGCTCTGGTCTAGCGTTAGACCTATCTAAGAGAAGATCCATAGCCAGATTAAAGTCACCCCCCAGGAGAATATCAGGGGAGTCCTGTGCTATGTCTAGGATTTTTTGGGACAGGTGATTATAAAACTCTGGGGCATCCTCATTCGGTGCATATGTGTTCCCTAGGAGCAACAGCCCCCTGGGTGTAGATACCTTGACCAAGACCCATCTCCCTTGCGTGTCTCCATGTTGCTCTCTAATTTGCCATTTTAAATTTTTGTGTAATAAAATGGAGACCCCCCCTGACCTTCCCCGAAACACTGTATCCCTCCCACCCTACCCATTCTCTGACCAATTTCTTCACTTCTCCCTCCTTGAGTTTGGTTTCTTGCAAAAATGCCACCTGTGTTTTCAGCTTTTTAAGCCTGGCTAAGATTTTTTTCCTTTGATAGGGGCATTCATGCCCCTAACATTCCAGGATGTAAACATTACTGGTAAGGGGCCTGCCATAAAACACCTATATAAATATTCTTTTTCCCCCCTCTGTGCAATCCCACTCTCCTCAAGGTCAGTCTCACTCTCTGGGATGTGTGCCTCCTCCCTAAGATCTGGAGGACCTCTTGCCCCATAGTTCTCCTTTCCACCTCCTTGATAGGATGTTCCACACTTGCTGTATTGTCAACAAAGTGTTCCTTACATGTTTGTTTAGATGGTCGTACGTATACTTCGATTTTGTGAGCGCGGGGCCACTCATATCTCAGTGACCCTAGCGTCCACCCACTAAATGAAGTAGTGACATTTATCCTGTGGCTTAGTGGACATGAGTGACCCCCCCATATGGTCCAGACCTGTACACACATACCCACAATTAGAGTCTGGCCCCCCAATATAGCCTGATGGATCTGGTCCGCTGCTACAGCAATAGTTATAGGGACTGCTCCAGAGCTATTCGCTCTGGAGCTGTCCTACAACACATATCTCTGTGTGTCTCTGGTCACATCTTAGCCTCCCCATGGGGAGCCGAAACCAAGGGGAGAAGGGACCAGCCTCTCCTCTCCCATCCATGGATACCACCAAAAACAGGTTGATAAGAAAGCACACAGTTGTCCCTAGCGAGTTGTCAGCCTTCGTAAGGTGACCCTGCGACCTTTAGGCCACTAAGGTCATGTTGATTTGAGTGTAAGTGAAGTCACAGGTGGCCGGCACTGGAGGAGTGCCTTCCCCTACCCACGTAAGGATTGCTCCTCTCTCACCGTCCGTCCCCCCTCCCCCTCAAAGAGAGGGCGAGGGAGCCAGCGAGCAGCTATAGGACCAAACCTGTCACTCTCCAACCATACAGGTGTAAAAATAAAACCCGAAGCCTTGTGGCTTCAACATAGTAAAAGAACTTTCTACATATCATTCTATAACATTTCAATCTAACAATATATATTAAAAATTTCTGTGCATTTAACTACTCATGCAACACCTTAATTCAAACTTGATGAGGAGTTAAGATACATGTTATGGGGGGCAGGGGATTATACTGACATCCTTTAGCTGCTTTCCCAGGTTGCTGGGTAATGGACCACCTGCCAAGTTATTCAGCCCTGGCTTGGCTGCTAATTGACAAGAGCTATCTACCCATCCCAAGTGCACCATGTCAATACTAGGCAATGACCACTTGTAAGGCTGAGCCAAAAGTAATGCAAAATGTCTCCGGTTAGGGTATATCCCTTTTGCCAACTCCCGATGTACTTATCTGGAGTGGCCAAGGGATATAGAATTTCATAGTGTGAGTAAGATCCCAGGCAGTGCTATACAGGTGTTGTGCACTCAGCAGCTTCATCAGAAACCCTCCCAATAGTGTCTCTCCCCAAATTTCCCTGTTGTGATCCCCCCCTTCTTCCCCTATGATGCCAAGCTCTCCCTAGGTTAGCTGCCTGACATAGAGCATTACCACCTCAGAGGCAGGAGAAAAGACCAAGTCCCAAAATATCCTCTGCCCTTTAGGCAGTCTGCAGCATGGAGTCTGAGGCATCCAACAGGACTGTTAGTTGTTCAAGGGAGTCAGTCTCTGTGTCCTGAGGGTCCGGTAGACAATCAGCCTAATCCACAGGCAGTGGGGACCAACCAGCATCTCCTTCATTTGGTGCTCCCTCCTGAATGGCTTCACGGCAGGTCAAATCCAACGCGGTGGATAGCAGATCTTGCAAGGGTTCAAACCTGTTGGAAGCTTTTACTGGAGTCAGCCCAGGGGAACTGCTGCCCACATCTGAGGGAACAAATCATCGTTACCTACTTCAGGAGCACTGCTGTTTCCTCTGACATCATTGTAACTTGGGCTTTCTTCTATCTCTTTTTAGGTCTGCCCCTGTTGGCCTGTTGCCATTCAGCCTCTGCAACCATTTCCTTGCCTTCTTCTCAATGTGCACTCTGTTTCCACTCTTGTGCCACCTCCATCTTTAATTCCTCTTTACCACAAGGAGTGTCAGGCCCTCTGCCCCTGGGTTCCTGCCATTCATGATAGTCCTGCTCAAACTGTTCGGCTGATGCAGGGCTGTCAAAGGACCTGTATTCACCATTAATCTATAATCGCAATGTAGCAGGGTGTCTTAGAGAAGTGGGAATATTTAGCTTGTAGCACTGCTGTTTGACTGCTGCATAGGCTCTGTGGCAACTTGGAAGCTCATAAGAAAAATCTTGGAACATCTGGATTCTATGCCTCTGCCACTGGAAAGGCCCTTGGTCTTTGGCTCTCCTTAAGTTCCATTCCTTCTCAGGCTATCTGAGGAACTTAATCAGTATTGGTCTAGGGCACTTCCCTTGTGATAGACAGGGGCTAGGGATCAGTGTGCCCACTCTGTCTCTGGTGGTGCCATGTTATTTGCCTTTGTGATGGCGGGCAGAAATTCTTTAAGGAAGCCTGAGGTGTCTCAGCCCTCTAGCCCCTCAGCACACCGACTAACCTTATGTTGTTTCTCCTTGCTCAGTTTTCCAGATCATTGACCTTATTATGGAGAAATTGCAGTCTACGATGATTATCTGCTAAAACCTCCTGCTGGCTCTGTATCATGCCCGATGTGTCCTGGATCTTTTTCTCTGACACGGAGACCCTGGTGGCAAGCTTTTCAAGGTCCAAATTAGTTTTCTGTGCTGCTTGTTTCACAGCTGACATGTCGATAAGGATTCTGTCCAGTTTGGCCATCATTATATCGTAGCCTGCTGATTATTGTGGGTCGGGAGCAAGCATCACTTGTTTAACACGACCCACGGGCATCCCTGCCATTATAGCCCACTGCAAGTTTCTTGTCGCAGGCATCAATTACTCAAGGGGGACCTGTCAGTTAGGCCAATATGCCTCATGGAGTTGGCACTTGCCTAAGCTGAAGTTAGTCCGTGTTCAGTTGACTGTTACCTCTGATTTTAGACTCGTTTGACAGCTGGAGAGTTAAGCTGTTATGTTGTGGTTCCAGAATGGGACAGTCTATATACAGTTGTCAGATGAGCTGGCAAACGTACCCCTCAGCAGTTTCCTTAGAGATTTATGCTGCCACCATGTTTGATGGCAAGCTACACCCCTAAAACAGGACCAAAATTAAAACTAGACTTAGCCCATACAACACTGAAATGAGATGCTAAAATTAGGGATTAGGGAGGTCACCTACCCACTGCAGCTAATGTTTAATCTTTCCATTACTACTGGGCAGATACCTGATCTGTGGAAAAAGGCTTATGTGATCCCCATATGTAAAGAGGAAGATATAAGCCGGCCTTCCAACTAGTGCCCATTCTCCATTTCACCCCTTATCCAAAGATTTAGAGATAATAGTGAATGACCAGCTCATAGACTGCCTGAGTCACCATGAGTTCCTGGTAAAAAGCAGCACAGGTTCAAGGAAGAACAACACAATGGCTGCACTCCTGGAGGTCGCTGACTCAGTTAATTGTGCTGTAGACAGGAGAGAAATAGCTGGGTCAAAATACATAGATTTTACCGAGGCCTGTGACCTTGTTAGTCAAGCCCACCTCTGCTAGAAACTTCTCAGTCTGGGCCTTTCTGAAGACTCAGTCTGCTGGCTCAAAGACTGCTTAACAGGTACATCCCAAACTGTAAAATGCCGCAATGTACTACCTGATGATAAGTCAGTCAGTGTAGGTGTTCTCTGAGAGTCAGTCTTAGGACCCCTACTCTTCAGTCCATTTATAAACAACATAGCAGCAGTCAGCAGCTTGACCAATATAATACGTTATGCAGACAATGCTGTCATTCTCCAGTGACAAGAGCTTGGAGAAGCTGAGGATGAGGCATCAGGCAGGCATTACCTCCATTCAGGCATGGTTCACCTCCAACCTGCTTGTAATGAATGTAAAAAAGACGGCACCCGTAACAAGGCTTACACCTCACCTGTCTTAATAATTACCTCATCTGGGGTCACCCTATAACAAGTACAAACTTTTAAGTATTTAGGCATTATCCTCAACAGTACCTTGTCGTCAGTGCACACATTGACTACTTAGTCAAGGCTGTCAGCTCAAGGCTAGCCTGTTGTATAAATGTAGGAGCAACTTCCTGCCTGAGATTAAAAAAAACTCCTTGCACAGTGCTTCATTACAAGCATTATTGACTATGGGATTGTAGTATATGGATCTGCGAATGACAGTGTGATGCCCAGGATGAGGGGTTTCTTTAATAGGGCCTGTTGCTTTGCACTAGGCCTAAAAAATTATACCCACACTTCTGTAATATACAGCAGCAAGAACTTGGTAAACCTCAGTTTGATAGTATTCCATCACACCTTTGTCACAGACAATAAAGTGTTACAAGGCTTGCTGTCCTATGGCCTATACTCTATGTTCAAATATGTTGATAATAAATATGGTGCTAGGAATGTGGCGTGTCACACCATACTGCTTCCTTGCAGAAGAACCAAGCTTTGGCCTACATGGACGATATCATGCTAACCCTCACAAAACCAGAATCCTCGTCCCGGCACTCTTGAGCCTCCCCTTTCATTTCACTTACTTGTCCAGATATGAAGCTAGCATGTTCAAATTTATTCTACTGCCCTTCTGTTCCAAAGCTATGGTCCTCCCAAACTTTCATTGGGGCCTACAGCCAGCTCAATCCAGTGTCAAGTTCCTAGATATGCAATTTTGCTGGTACTTATGGGGCGTGGGAAGGCTGAATATCTCTCCACTTCTTGGCAAGATAAGGAAAGACTTGGATAGATGGAGCTGTCTTCACATTTGTCACTGGGGAAGGCCACATTCATCCAAAATGATGGCAGCCCTGAAGCTTCAGTTTAGTCTGGACAACTTACCTATCATACTTAAACCCAACCTCCTTGAAGCTGTGAGAAAACAGATGCTAGCTTTTTCCTGGGGTGTGGGACCATGGAGACTTGACTCTCAAACAGGTGCAACCCCTAGTAAGGGCAGATTTTGAACTCACTTACTTGGATCTCAGATATGTGGCAACATTGTCTGCCAACTCACTTGTTCCTACCCTACTTTCTGTTCAGAGACAAGACCCAAATGGTTAGACTGTGAGACCCATGCCCAAGTTGCAGCACCATACCAGGCAGTTATGTTTGGGAACCTTCCCAGTTGCCTCCCACTCCACTCTCACTGCCACAAAAACAACATGTACAAGACTAACTAAAGCACTAAAATGGTCCTCAATGGGCTCCCACATCTTTATGCTCTGGTGGAACCCCCTTTTAAAAATAGGGGGCACCCCTGTTGCATGCAAGACTTTGCAAGACAAAGGGATTCATAGGTTCTTCCAGCTGACTGACGATGCAACGGTGCACCTTAGAACTTTTGAACGGCCCCAAGACTCCTTTCCTCTTGCCAAGAACCAACATTGGTAATATCTGCAACTGTGACATACCTTGTGTCCCATGCTTCTCCAGAACTATAAGATACAGCAGCCCCATAACCTTGATACACTACTTCTCCCTCTGGGACACTCCACTACCGGTGGCTGAGGTATATTTGGGGTTACTGTCTCTCAGGGGCAACAACTTGGACTCACTTTGAGCTGAACAGAGTAAGGAACTGGGTCTGGAGAGTTCTCCAACTAGCTGGGGCAAATGCTGTACAAACCTCAGACTTGCAGCCAGAGACATATGAACCCACTTCACCCAGTTCAAGATACTCTACTGCTGGCATAGGACCCATCACCAATTGCATAAGTGGGGCTTAGTGAGTCCAAATCAATGTTGGAGATGTGATATAGCATCTGGCACCATTACTCACATACTCTGTGAGTGCCCCATCCTAAGTCCATACTGGACAGACGTCCAGTCAGTTTTAAGCAATCTACTCCAACGGAATGTTAACCCCCCCCCGTTAATCAATCTAAGCCTGTTAAGTACAAGACAAGACTCTGACACCAGGTTGCTAGTGGCTAGAAAATGGATCCAAGGGACCCTCATTATGGCCAAGAATATAGTTAGGCACTGAAATGACAAAACCTCACCCTAGACCTCTGAATGGCTGCTGGAACTCAGTAAAGTGGCCAGCTTTGAAAGGGCTTACTACAGCATGCTTAACAAAATTGACACCTACACTGCTCTATGGGGACCATATCTGCTCTCTGCAGACTGTAAAATTCTGCAGGGTTGTTATATAACTCAGTACCTTCTTGTTCAGGTGGTAACTCATGGAACTACCCCCAGGTAATCTGCAGTTCATGACCAGTCCAAGTGCCTGGAGATTACTTTTTATCTACTCCTCTTTAGACCCTCTCACACCTATGGATTCTTCTGCCCAAGATCTCACAGAATCTATCGTATCCACTACTATTTAATATTGCCCTATTGGAATGAGTCCTCTGGCTACACCTCTATATACACTTCTTCTGGTACAGTTAAACCAATGTGACTAGTCAGACGTCTTATCCCAACATCCTAAAGAAACAGGCCTTTAGGGCCATGGCAATAAGGCTTCCATACTCCATTGCTATTCATATCAGCTACCGTATCAGGAACTCCCTTGATGCTGTAACAGTCTATTAATCTTGTTGCACACCAGTTTGGTCAGATTGTATTCCTCTGTCTTGGCCTGGACACAACTGTTTGTGATTGTTCCTGCCTTATATTGTTAACTAGTTATAATGTTATTTTCAGAGTGCTCTACATATCCTTATTAGAGTTGTATCTCCATGAGAATTTTCTCGGCCAGGATGGTTGTTGTCTTATTTGTCTTTTCGGCTTTTGAAATTCAATAAACTATTATTACAAAAACAGAACCACCTTGGTCAAAACTGTTTTTGTACCATTTTACAAAACAATGGAATGACCTGCCCAATACTTTAAGAACCAACAGTTCAGCTGAATTTTTAAAACCAAGCTGTTATGTTCACTCACTCCATCTGGAACATGTAACTGCTACTGTTGATCAAATAATGTATGCCCAAATGCATACTATGTACACTGGACATTATTCATAATGTATACATTATACCAAGAGAGTGTATGTTAGAACGTCGTTCTAACCAGAAATCAGTTTGAGCCAAAATATGGTTCTGCTGCAGTAGTGATGTCTGTAGTGCAGCAGAACAACATTTCATTCTGCTTCAGTATGGACTTCACACTGTGTTGTCCATGAGTGCTACAGTATCCTTGGTTACCAGTCAAAACGCAATCCCCAACTACTTAAGCTGAACCGCTAAGATAAAAAGAAAAAAATGCAGTTTGTCAAACTCATAACTCAAAATGTTGGCAGACAATGTGTACAAGAGTCACAAAGTATCAACCATAATGCACTGTAGGTGAGGGGTGAGGGAAGAAGGTTGAAGGGGGTTGCAGTTTCACACATAGTAGCAGTTCTCATCCATGCACCCTGTGTTGCTGCTGTTACATGAGGTCTCTGCACCCTAATTGGTACCCCAAGAGGTACACCGCAGACAGCTAGCATTTAGGTATATGTTATACTACATATAAGGCTAAGGGCATCTACCGTATAAGAGTAGATGTCAGGATATGTATGCATATGATTGCTATATGCTTTACTATATGCTTTACTTTCTAATATACACATGTGTTTCTTGCTTACAAGATGTTAGGACACCTATGTCCTTGTAGTGTTATGATATATGAGTCGGCATTGCCATCTTCTGATGATTTGCATTACTACACGTCTATGTACAAACTACTTCTTTGTTTCCACAAAGTGATGACTATAACAACATTGTATAATGTTATCTAGGACTGAGGAGTCACCTCTAATTTAGCGAATAGGGCTCATCTCTGTAACTAGAAATGTTTCTATGTTACAGTAACCATGGTAATTATCATAGGTATATAATGTAAGACATTACGTCTTCCACCTCGGAGACCCCAGGAGACACGGAGATTCCTCAAGGTATAGGGAATGCTTAGCATTGGCTCCAAGTTCCTAATGGTAAGAACTGCTTAGGGAAACTGTGATTTTCCTTTTGGTAATAATAAACAAGTGTTATTACAATTATGCAATGTGTCTGTGATTCCTTGCATTCCCATTATTGCCAAGAACCTGAGAGTGAGGTTTTGACCTCCTGACAATTGATGATCTCGTACAGGCTATATTTGGAGTTTGCAAAGTTTTCACTTGTTGCTACAACTTTCCCTTTCCAATGGGGACAGTAGGTGTGCATACCCGCATCACCTCTCCCACTTTTCATCCACTTTTCAATAACTTGCAAAGTCTGGCTGCTTATTGGGTGTGGTCGATGCTGACTCACCTCACCCCATGGCAGTTTTGAATTGCAAGCTTACTAGTGCACAGTAGCCTGCATGTGAACTAGTGCACCTGTTGTGGATCGATACACAACATGGCACCTTTTCGCAGTTTAATTTTTCTTTCTATCCCACACAATGGCCACCATATCAAATATCTGCACAGACCTGAGACATGGAAGATGGGCTGACTTTGCGTGGGATGCAAGTCAATCCAAAAAATCTGTACTGGGGATTTCAACCCAGTGCTTGGAAATGAGACAAACACCCAGAAAGTGAGAAGCTAAAGGGCTGTTGGTCGAGGCTCTCTATGCTCTTTTGGAAGCCTCCAAAGCAAGGTTTCGAACCCTTGAACTGCAAATCTCATCTCTTAAGCTGGAGATGGGACTGGGAAACTGAACGTGCCAAACACGAGCAGGATTTGGAGTCTGAGCTCCAAACTCTGTGAAATGAAAATGATCCCCTTTTGCATCATTCTGCACAGGCAAATGAGCAGGAACCTTGTATGTTGAAGCAGGAGTGTGAAAGTTTGAGACAGAATAAGGGGCAGGCTTTGCAAATGAATGACTTGTTAAGTAAAATGAATGATCAGATGCGTGAGGAGTTGGGAAGAGTTACAGGATGAGATAAACCAGGTACGTAATGACTTAGGAGCAGCTACTAGGGACAATCGCGAATTGAGCGCTGCGTAGAGTGTTACAAAAGCAGATGCAGGATGATGTGGATCAGAATGTTGCAATAGTTAGTCATGAGGATTGTGAATACAAAATGGTGAAACTGCACCATCAGCAAGAGGTGCTGGCTGGTCACGTCAAGGCGATGGGTGGCGTAGCCTCCGCTTTGATGACATCAGAGGAGGAGGAGGAGGAGGAATCAGATGATGACATTTCCCAGTACAATGCCCAGTCACACCCCTACTATGGCCCAGTAACCCCACCCCACCATCCACAACATGGCGGACCCTGTCACATGACACCACATCCCTACATCATCAACGGCATGACAACCATGATGGGCGATGCCAACATGGTGACCCCCATAATGGGGGGAGCAGGCCAATGCCTAGCCCCAATGGTACCACCGATCATCATTATTACTGTGGACGTTAAGCAAGAGATAAAGAAAATGACTGAGACTGCCTTAAGCAATGTGACCATTCCCGAGAGAAACAAACGGGTTATCCGAACCCAGATTAAGCAGCTGCTACTGTAGGCTGCTACTAAGGAAGGAATGGTCCGCACTGTAGCTGATGCCGCAGCTCAGGCAGCCCTGCAGGGAGTCTGAGACAATCTACCTCTGAACGATCGTCCCAATAATCCCCTACAAATGGTCCACTCTGTTCAGCAAATAGCTGACAGCATTGGTCGGATGAGGCTGTCTGACAACCTCAGTTGCCACTTGGAGAAGAGGCATGCTAAATGTGAAATGCTTAGTCTCTCTGCAGACTACCAGGTCCAGATCCTATGCCAGACCATTGATCCTGGCCTATGGGTGAAAATCCCCTATGCTGTCCGCCAGAACAGGCACGCCACCTTTGAAGAAGTAGCAACTGAACTCATCACTGCACACAACCCAGGTGTGGTAGGAGTGATGCTCACATATCGTGTGAAACAGAATGAAAAAGAAAAGTCCAGCAACCTTCCACCAAAGGCTTTGGATGGCCTAACAAGCAGGGAAGAACCTCACAGGAGAAGCCGCTGATGAGGACCTCATTGAGTACAAGACCCTGTTCCTTCGGAACATGATCACTGCAGTGCGAGAGAAGGTAGAGCCAACCACCTAACTCACCATGGAGAGGTTTGCCAATATTCTTCAGAAAACAGAGAGAGTTTATCAACTCTACATCCATGATTCAAGCTCCAGATCCAAGAAGGTAGCTGATGTAGAAGCCATTCCCAAGGCCATGATGCACTACATGGTGGAGCGGCAAGCCCAAGAGAAACAGCCCCTCCCTACAGATAACCAACACCCCCAACAGGCCCAACAACAATGCAGGGGTGGGAACTGGAACTACCATAAAAGTAAGAAACACCACAAAAACAATAAGGGTAAACAACAGAGACCATGCCCTTCATATGGGGAAATAGCGAATGAGAATTTAAATCTCTGAGACCTCCTTGGGAAAGTGCGCTCTGTAGTGAACGCTGTTCCAGTACAGGCCCTTGCTGCAATACAACCAGGAGAACAGGCCTCCACAGGCCACAGAGATATGGGAAGTTCAGGCTCTCAGGCCCCTACAGGCCTGAACCCGGATGCGGCCCCCTATATAGCATCAGTACAGCAAGGTGAGATGGTTCACAGGAACCAGGTCCAGAATCTCTTTCAAGAGCTTCCTAGTGCTTCCGCTGGTACAGATTGACAATTACAGGCCCCAGTCTGTATTGTAAACAAGCTGGTCTTGGATACAAACGGAAGGCCCTGCACAGAGGCTGAGGTCAGGGGCCACCTACTCACAGTACTGTTGGACACAGGCGCCGCTGTGTCTGTATTACAGGATGGCAAACCAGACACGTCACCTTGGTCTACTGGACAGAGGACCAATATGTCTGGTATAGACAGAACTAGGTTACCTGCATACCGCTCCCTGCCACTACCAGTGACATTGGGACACCTGAAGGCATACCACACCTTTCAGCTAATGGTATTGCATGATCACCCTAGTATAATCAGAATTGACATCTTGGCACTGCACGGCTGTGTGGTAGACCTAGCCAATATGTTACTGATACAAATTCGTGGACAATATCACACCATTATGATCCCTGACTGACACGTGGTTGCAACAATCTTCACAAATGACAAAGAGTATGATGTCATAGATTTGTTTAAGAACTGTGAGCTTTTCCCAAAGCTCTTCCCATCCTACAAAGGCATCTGGAGGCATTTGCCACTAACAAGCATGACTGTGGCAAGATGCACACTGTCATTGAAGTGACAGGCCAAGCACATGAGAGGCAAAGACAATACCCCTTCCCATCCGAGGCCTTGCCTTCTCTTAGGAAAATGATTAAATAACTCCTCGAGCAAGGTGTAACCAGGACATGTGTTTCCACTGCAAATTCCCCAGTGTGGCCTGTGAAAAAACTCATGGTGCCTGGAGACTTACTATTGACTACAGGATACTAAACTAGGTCACCCCTAGTTGTGCCCCAACTGTGGCATCAGCACTAGATGTGCTACGACTGCTGACCCCTGACCAGCAATGGTTTAGTGCCCTGGACATCTCCAATGATTTTTGGTCATTGCCATTGGCCCCCAAAAGGCAATATAAGTTTGCCTTCACCTTTGAGGGCAGGCAGTACACCTGGACCTACTTACCACAGGGTTCCATAACAGACCCTCCCTGTTCCATCTGCACATGATGGATGCCCTTGAGGGTTTCTCTACACTCCATTGTCTCTTGCAGTATGTGGATGACCTGTTGTTGGCCACAGCCACACGGGAACAACATTTGGATCTCTTAGACAAACTACTGACCCTCATCCAGAAGGCAGGCCTCAAGTGTAACCCAGCAAAAGCACAACTGTGTCAGAAAGAGGAACTCTTTCTGGGCCTGAGGATAACAGATCAAGGCTGAAGCCCTACCTGGAAGAAGATACAGGGATTGCAAGATTTGCCACTGCCCACTAGTGTGGCCACCCTTAGAAGATTTCTAGGTATGGTAAATTATTCTAGACATTTTATTCATGATTTTGCTCAGAAGGCCGCCCCTCTGTATGAACTACTGAAAAAGAATGTCCCCTGGACTTGGGGCCCAATATATACCCAAGCTGTGACATCACTGAAATGGGCCCTGGCCTCAGCTCCAGCCTTGGTCAACCCCAATCCAGCCTTGCCATTCCATCTGGAATCCACCACCTCTGACATTGCTATGTGTGCAGTGCTGGCCCAGAAGGTCCATGGCACCCTGAGACCCACTGCATATGCATCACAGCTCTTGACTCCAGTGGAACAGAAATACGGTCTTTGTGAAAGGAACCTTCTGGCAACCTACTGGGCTGTCAAGCACTTTTCGCATATAGGTGGGTACTCCCCCCTGATTATCAATACAAACCATATTCCAACAACATTTTTGCTATCAGATAGAGTAAAGGATGGGTCAGTCTCTAATACCAGACTGACACACTGGTCCTTCCTTCTCCAGGACAGAGACATCAAGGTCCACCCAACCAAAATGCCATCCATGCTGGCGCATGGCCTCCTTTTCCAAGGAGAACCCCATGACTGAACACTGCAGCCACCTGATCTACCAGATCCAGGTCCTTTCCTTCCTGCTACATCACAGCTACTTGAGAACACCTCATTGTGTCATGTCTTCACAGATGGATCAGCTTCCTATTATCAGAGAGAACAGATAGCAGGAATGGACATATTTGTAGTTTACCCTTTTGGTAACACTGTTAAGATTTCTAAACTTTGCAGTGTGGCATCATCACAGTATGTGGAAATGGCAGCGGTGGCTTGTGCCCTCGAGTTCATCCAGCATAGAACAGAGGATACCATCATTTTCACAGACTCTAACTGGGTTTGTTGCTCTCTTACAGAATTCCTTCCTTTCTGGCAGAAGAACCCTTTACCTCTTCTAATGGCACCCCGGTGAAACACAAGGAACTGGTAACATACATTCATTCACTGGCACTGAAGTTTGCACACAAACTCTATGTACGCAAGGTTAAGTCCCACTCTATACATGATTTCTATCATGCCTTCAATGACACTGCTGACATTCTTGCTAAAGAAGGGGCCCGAGGGGGGGACACCTGAATGATGAACCATCCAGAGGCCAGAGCAGCTGTCCACATCGCAGCAGTTAGGAAGAAAGCTGAACCCTTCTCCCCCTTGGATTTGTCAGAAGCCCAGCATGCTGGCCATGAACTCAAAGATGTGTTCAGATTCCTGGACAAAGGTACTGAGAAGAATTTACCTGTACACAACCCATATTGAAGACATGAAGGTAAGTCACACCTGTCCCCGTATGACAAGCCCATCTGGTACCAGCCATATGACACCCCCACCAAATTGTGGGTGGTCCCTCGTCATCTCAGATCTGAATTTCTGCACCAAGTACATGTTGCTCCCACTGGTAGACACCAGGGAGTGGAGAACACACTCCAGAGACTTAAGACCACTGCCTGGTGGCCTGGTGTCACCAATGATGTTAAACAGTACATATACATAGACAACTGCTTTGTTTGTGGGCAAAACAACCCCATTCCTACTAAATGAAATGCCAAACTACTACCACAAAGGCCACAAAGGCATTTTGTCCCTTGGCATGCCTTACAGATTGATTTTATTGGTCCCCTCACCAATACCAGTAGAAACAACAAATATGCTCTTGTGGTAACTGATCTTTTCTCTAAGTGGGTTGAAGCTTTCTCCACTAAGACATGCACTGCAAAAGCCACTGCCAAAATCCTGGTGGAACAGATTTTCTCCAGGTGGAGCCTACCTCTCAAGGTGGATTCTGACAAAGGAACCAGTTTTACAGGTGAGTTGATGAAAGAAGCACTTGAACTCCTTGGAGTTCATCAGAAGTTCCACATACCATACCACCCACAATCATCAAGTCAAGTATAGAGGGCCAACAGATGGATTAAGCAAATGTTTTCCTAGTTCATTGAGGACAATCCCAAGGATTGGGATTCCCTACTGCCATTACTCCTTATGGCAATTAGGGTCATGCCCTCAACCACCACCCAGTTGACACCCTTTGAGGTGATGACTGGTAGAAGCATGAGATTACCTGAACACCTGTTATTTGACCTGCACACCCCCACTGCAGACCATGTCTCAGTGGATCAGTATGTGAAAAAACTCAGAAAAGACCTCATACACACTCATTTGTATGCTGCCAACTGCATGGACAAGGCCCAGCAAAAGTCCAAAATTCAGTTTGACAAATACACACAAGAAGTGGATTGGCAAGTAGGAGATCAGGTAATAGTTCTCAGATTTGCGCATCCGACACATTCTTTCTCCAATAAGTGAGAAGGACCCTACCCAATGGTCAACAAGCACAGTCCAGCAGTCTATCAAGTTAGACTCATGCAAGATAACAAACTGACTGACAGATGGTTACATACAAACCAGTTGAAACTATATAAAGGAGTATAATTACTTTTCCTCAACCCATTGGGCAGAATAGTACTAATTTGCTAATGTTTGATTTTCCTTTTTCAGATACACTGACAAGATGGCTATCTTGTTCCATTTTCTCCTCATCTCAGGAGTTATCCCCTGCATCCAAGGCATGGTAAAGCACCTCCTTCCTCACCTTGATCCTTCAACATCTGCCCCAGAGGGAGTTTCCATCAATATACCCGAAAATCTGATTACCGTTCAGGAAGGTTCATATGCCTACCTCACTGCTTCAGTTGTTGTTCCTGATAAATCTACCCTGCAAATTGAGTGGCAAACAAATACTCCCCATGGCCAAACTCTCCAAGGGAACTTTCCATGGATGGCCCAATGCAAAATTGTCCCCAAATGGTATTTTGTCCTTGCACCAGACCTCTCTTAGACATTCTGGTTTATACAGTTTCACTGCCTTAATTGACCCCTCATATTGTGATTCACTGTCTAAAGATTCTGCCAGGAAATTATGTGCTGTACACAACATGGCCTCAGCTGCCATGTATTTATCTGTGTTACCCCCTACTGAGAAACAACTTTTGGAATGTCCAAAGCAAACCCCTGGTCCTCGTAGTGGTCTCACAGCCACTGCTTTACCTGGCCCTCTGATTAAGAACTTACAACATATGCATATCCCTGTCTTGCTTAACTTGACTTACTGGAATATAAAATAATTTGGCATGTGTCATACTACTAACACATCATTGTTTTATAGTACTTTGTTACTTGATAGCTTAGCAGCTTTTCAGTTTCGTAACCAAGACCCTATTGCCAGGGTATATGCTACTGAGCATAGAGGCAATTTTAGCAGAAAACGTCAAACAGATGATTAAAGCCATAAAAGAAATGCATAAAACATCTGATGTCTCTGGTGTCACAGGTACCGTCACTGGTCTTTTTGGTACTGCAATGTCTATCTGGAATAAAGTGGACATTGCTACTATCAAAGCACATTCATGAAAGTTTAAAACTGGTATGATCAATGACATCATACCCCCATTATTGCATGGTGTGGATGGCCTTAGTCAGGAAGAACAATACACTGTCTATAATATGCACAATATTGCTAAGGCATTTACAGATTCTAAAGATAAGATTAATGCCCTTATTGCACAGAACAATAAGGAAGCAGATAAGTAATACATTGCTGCAAAATATTATGCTCCCCTTATGGATCATATATTATCGCTACCAACAGCAGCCTCTTCCGTGATCTGGAATCCGGATGAATCCCTGACATCATACATGATAGATGCATCTCTAAATGGTATTTTACACAGTGCAAAGCCCCTAACTATGTCACCATGTGTATGTTACAATCTCTTACTATTCCTATTGCTACTGCTAGGAATTTAGGATTCATGACCAGGCACCCTAATACTGGTCCTTACTTTACTTCTAAGAAATGTTTAATTAAGGATACTATGTTTGTGTCTTTTACTGTTTCTTTACCATGTTTTGATCTTACTAGAGCTATATTTGATAAACTAGCATCTGTACACTCCATTGGGCACTTTGATGATGACATCTACAGAGGACGCCTTGACTTGCCGCCTCTACTGGTTTTCCATTCTCTTCTGGACACATGGGTCACTCTGCACAGGGACTGCTGTGTGAAGAAAGGGCATATTTATTTGTGTCCATGTGATGTTTTTGATGTTATTAAACCTGTATGTGGATATCCCCCAGACAGTATCGATTGGTCCTTTTCCATGGACAATGACAACACCACCAATGGCACAGAATACCAGGATTCAAAATCTGCTCCATATGATTCTCAGTTGTACCAGACTTACCAGAAGGAGGTTCATCACCTGTCAACATGAATTTCCAAACAGACTTTTTTTTTCAGTTGTTTAACCAGGAGTAGCACACTAAGCTGAAAAAATTTTACAGGAGTGACCTGGGAGCACAGGGAAGTTAAGTGACTTGCTTTGGGTTACGCAGTATGCAAGTGGAAGCTGTGGGATTCAAACCCAGGTCTGGTCTGCTGGATGTCACCAGATTTGCAGCTCAGAGCCTTAAACCACTGCGCTATACTACTGTATAGCAGGAAATATTAGCTTTCAGTTTATTTTCGCTGTATTAGCTTAACTGACAAAAGCGCTAAAATAAGCTGATCACTAATATTACAGGGAGCATAGTGCTATAATTGGACATGAAGCTGATGCACTAATTCAACAGGGCACTAAATAGTACTGCACCCCATTCCATGCTAAATTAAGAGGGCGCTAATATAACCTGCTATACAGTACCTCCCTATTTAAACTTATACTTGCCCAGTACAACTACAAAAATGGAGACTGCATACTGTTAAAATGCAATATAATTCAGATGGTGAATTTTGTGTGGTCACTAATTTCAAGCATTTTATTTATGGAGAAGACATGTACTATTCCTGATTCTAACTTCTGCTTTGTTCCTCATCAAACTACTATTATTGGGCACACAGTTATTACCCCTGTTCCCCTTGTGGAATCTGATATCATTGATGGTAACCCTGATTATCTGCTGACTCTTTCAGAGTACTTACCCTACTTTAATGTACACATTGATCCTTTGACTTTAAAATCCCTTTTAGACAGGAAGGACACCCATCTCATCCACATCAGCAATAATATTTCTAAAGCTAATGGAGCTGTATTCAACCTTATTAATGATGGTGATTTTAATAGTGCACTTACTAGTACTTGGTTAGAGATTACCTTTAAAGGTTTTGTTATCATACAAGCATTTTTGATACGTTTCCTTATTATTATGCTTTGCTGTCTCCGGCACACACTACACCAATACCGTGAGCAGCTGGAATTCCTTTACAAGGCTCATGCGTTGGGTCTGTAAACGACACCTGCTCTCTCTCCACTTCCTTACTTTTGCTTGTGTTGTCCCTTCTGAGGAACAAGGGGGCGAATGTTACACAAGGTCTCTGCACCCTAATTGGTACCCCCAGAGGTACAGCGCAGACAGCTAGTATTTAGGTATATGTTATACTAACATATAGGGCTAAGGGCATCTACCGCATAAGAGTCGATGTCAGGATATGTATGCATATGACTGCTATATGCTTTACTTTCTAATATACACATGTATTTCTTGCTTACAAGATGCTAGGACACCTGTGTCCTTGTAGTGCTATGATATAAGAGTCAGCATTGCCATCTTCTGATGATTTGTATTACTACACGGCTATGTACAAACTGTGCTTCTTTGTTTCCACAAAGTGATGACTGTAACAACATTGTATAATGTTATCTAGGACTGAGAAGCCACCTCTAATTTAGCCAATAGGGCTCATCTCTGTAACTAGAAATGTTTCTATGTTACAGTAAACATGGTAATTATCTTAGGCATATAATGTAAGACATTACGTCTTCTACCTCGGAGACCCCAGGGAACACAGAGATTCCTCAAGGTATAGGGAACGCTTAGCATTGGCTCCCAGTTCCTAATGGAAAGAAATGCTTAGGGCAACTGTGATTTTCCTTTTGGTAGAAATAAACACGCTTTATTACTCTTATGCAATTGTGTCTGTGATTTCTTGCATTCCCATTATTGCCAAGAACCTGAGAGTGAGGTTTAGACCTCCTGACACAGCTATTTCACTGATATGAAGAATCATCAATGCTGTAAGTTTTCCAAAAGCCTCTTTCCTTTTTTTGTGTCTCCACAGTGATCAAGTTGTTGTTGTTTTGTTCTGGTTTACAAGGAGAAAGCGATTGCATGCTGCGATTTTGATATTTTCCAATCGTTATGTTGTGTACAAAAATTGTGGCAGACTTTGTAATAGTAAACTATTTTCTCTGCTGTATGTTTAGTTCTTGAGTTTTTTTATATGTGATTTCAATTGGACTTGTCCATACACTATAAAGAAAAGTGTATGGTTTTACCATTCACAACAAGGCTAATCTCTATTTCCGTGGTTACTATGATGACTGTAGGACCTCTCGAGCTTTGCTCTCGAAGTCAACAGTCATCAAAGTAATCACTTGGGTTGATAATAGCCTTGTTGTGAATGACAAGCCATACACTATCCTATATGTAGTGTAAACCACTGTACTGGCATCAGTTGTATAGCAATGTTTACCTATGTCTGCCACTGTATAATTGTAATCAGGGTGCCAAATGTGGGATGCGCCCCTCCTCCCCAAGGTCCACCCACCTCTGGAGTTAGAATCTATAAGTGGGGGGCATGGGTGGCACAGCCCCCCAGAACAGGGGTGTGGGGTGCACAGCCCCCCTCAAAAAACATGATTGGCAACATTGCTGATTGGCACCCTAATTGCCTGGTGCCGGATTGTGGGTGCATTATCGTGGTAGAACCTTAAAAACTAAACTAAACATGTAGCCTTTTTGGCAACAAACACAGGGGGAACTGAGTAAGATATGGCCACAGCTGCAAAATATTGGTTTTGAGATAGCACTGCTCAGAGCCCCACCACCGAGTTTCTGCAGGCACAGAAATGACTATTTCATACTTTCTGCTTGGCAGTAGTGAAAGGAATCACATGTCATTGGCTATCCCCAGTGATCAATTTGGTAGCTGAATAAAAAGCAAGAATTCAACTACAGCTGGTATGGAACATCTCACTGTAGACCTCAGGCTCACTAGAAAGAAATAATAAAGATGGTTTACAAATGATACCCCAGTTTGATACAGAGAATCCACCTATGCTCTGTAGCAGAAACAAACTGAATGAAATAATACCACACCAGACATGATGTTAAATATAGAATAAAGGATGTGGAAGTGTGTGATATGAGAGTTTAATACACACCGAGGTGTGGGATGCTATATAAACCCCAAGGGGTTTATTAAAGCATCCCACACTGAGGGTGCACATTAGATTCAAGTTTCACACAATTACCCATCATTTATTTTGTATAATATCTGGTGAGCAATTTTTTTCCAGCCCAAGTCCTGTGATCCTGTGTCACACACACACAGACACACACACACACACTCTGTCTCCCTCCCTACTTTTTGCAGTTACAGTTTTGTTTTTATTTATTTATTTTTTGAAAGTTATATTTCACATCGGGCATGCAATCATGCTTACTGTATTGACTCATTCCCACTCGCATTCTGCATCGCCTGAAGCTGGAGAACTGAACCACAGGATCAACCAGATGAGGGTTTTTTGTTTTAATTTAAAGGCAGGATCAAACAGATAGATAAAGAAAATGGTTTTGAGAAGGTGAAGGAGTGTTGTTGTGGCAGCTCCTCTCTAACGGAGATTTGGAGCCACCATATTTGGGAAATATTATGCCAGTCCACACACAGGACAAGTGCCAATGACAGAGCAATCGATTTTGACAGACCAAGTGTGTGTTCACCGTAATAACCCATGCATTATTACAGTGAATATCAATTTGCTAATCCTAAAAAAAAAATTTCTGACCAGTTATATAGAGGATAATGGCTTGTGTTATGCTGTTTACCAGGTTGTAATCACCTTGAGCGGCTGCCATGCTTGTAAACCTCGAGAAGTTTACTGTCAGCATGGCAACCGCGATAGGTGATTTCAAACCAGTAAACAGCATAACCCCAGCCATTGTCTTTTATAGTGTATGGGGTTTTTAGCAGGTCCTTGTTTTTTAAAAACATAACTTTTCACTGTTGTTGAAACTGAAGTAGAAATCACTGTGTCAGATCTGGTTGGACAAAAGTCATCATGTGGTAACTCAGGAAGAGGACGCATCAACTGCGTGGGACAGAGGGGTTGTGGGAAACATTCATCAGCCGAGATGGGGATTCACAGTCGCTGGAGGCCACCTGTAGATAAGGCTGGGGGAGGTAAGACAAAAAAGCAAGGATACATTTTTTTAAGAATCCAGCCCGCTTTGCTGTGTGCTTGGTGAGGACATTGTGCCATTAATGTCTGTGTACTCTGTGACCACGTTTAAACTACAGCTAATGATTATCAGTTCAAAACACTCGCATATCACGTTCTAGAATTAGAATGCTGTTGGGTGCCACTGATTCCATCTTGTAATATCACCGATCTGATGTAGGCAAGCAAGGTTTACAGCTCTTACATCAAAATGATGAGATTACAAGAAAATTGAAAGATACCAGGCTATTCATTATAAGGGCTCCCCATACATTATTATTATTTATTTATTAGTTAAAGCTTTCCTGTTCTGTGTGATAAAGTCGGGAGGAAGAGTTGTGCTGTTGAATTCTCCTGTAAAGAAGTCCACATACAGCAATGTGCTGTCTTGTAAAATCATGACGATCAAAGCAATTCTAACACACTGTAACATATGAATTTCATGTATTGTTGACTTCTTTAAATAAACTTAAAATTAAAAAAAAAACTTAGCTTAGTCTTCACTATTATGGTTCCATTCTCACTGAAGTTTAAAACAACCAGAATAACTCATTTATTGACCTGTGTTGCCATTATGTTGGATCAAAGGCCAGGACAAGATTTAACTTGCTACAAACTGACTAGCTGAACTATTTAAAGGAAACCTAACATTCACTGGGCTTCTCCTGTTTGCAAGTGAGCAAAAGTTGTACCCTTGCAATGTAACTTTAATACTGTCCCATGACAATGCATGAATCTTGGCTACCAAAATTCACCAATTTAAAACATTGGTAAGCCTGGGAAACTTTGTGAATGACAGAGTACAGTACTCACTGCAAGCCCATTGGTCAACAGGGTCTACCAATGGGCTTTCAGTAGTACAGTCATGGACAGCTCTGTCTGTGGGCAACCATGGCGGTATGCGGGTGGGTTGTGCTGCCAGCCACACATCAGGACTGGCTGGGATGGAAGGAGCAAGGTGGGGAGAAGGTGTCTGAGTCGGTGGGGGGTCTGCAGGACTGACAGGGGGTCATTTGGAGTGCCGTTGGCATTGCATGTGGGTTGGGGTGGGGGGGTTTATATACGAAGATTCACTGCTGCAGTGTGCAGCTTGGCAACAGGGCTATGGGAAGGGAGGGGGGTTTGATTGTATTTGGACTTACCACCTTAGGGTGCAGCAGTCAGAATGGGGCTATGGGCAGTGAGGGGGGATTTCATTGTACTTGGATTTACCACCACAGGGTGTGGCAGTCAGAACAGGGCTACAAGCAGGGAGGGGGTTTCAATGTACTTTGATTTACCGCCGCAGGGTGCAGCAGTCAGAATGGGGGTCAGACAGGAAGGGGCAACCACTGGACCACTGGGGCTCATTCATGGGCAACCTCACAGCGGCGAATGAGCCAGGGATGGGTGGGGGGTACAAACTGCCTCCCTTGGGCTGCGTGTGGCCCATAGCCATTGCAGGGCCCTTGGTGCATTCCGCCGGGTGCAACCCTGCTAGGTGCATGCAAATGTAAAGGAGGCAGTATAGCGCAGTGGTTTAAGGCTCTGAGCTGCAAATCTGGTGACATCCAGCAGACCAGACCTGGGTTTGAATCCCACAGCTTCCACTTGCATATTGTGTGACCCTGAGCAAGTCATTTAACTTCCTTGAGCTCCCAGGTTGCACCTGTAAAAAAGCTTTCAGCTTAGTGTGCTAGTCCTGGTTAAACAACTAAAAAAAATATGGGGCCATAATGATATGAGAATGGCCCCATTGTGCCTTGCATGCCTAATGTCCTCATTTGCATGTCTGTGGCTGTGAATGGCAGCTTTCAGCACATTGGGAGATGTGCTGCCCCATTGAGTACCCAGCCCAGCCAGGGAGGTGCCCTGGCGCATCCTGGGCTGGGCACAATAGTGGTATTCACATAGTGGATGCACCAGGAGCATCCCCAGCACATCTTCTGTGAATACCACAGTTAGTGCTCGTTGCATCTCATTTGTGCCGGGGCATCTAAGATGCACTGAGCGCAAGTCTTTGAGAATCCTGCCCACTGTATCTATCTCTAGCCTTCCACTACATCATCAGCATTGTGATCTCACAGACAGTGACATCACAGGTGACTGATCTGGCAGCTAGTGAGTGGCTCTTCCTAAGCAGCAGTGATATCATAGTCACTGAGGTCACAATGCTGATAATGCAGTTTGGGGGAACAGAGACAGATATGTCAGCTGCCAGCAAAGTGCTGTCCTATACATCACACCTACTAACATTGGGTAAATAATCTTCTGATTAAAGGGAAAAGAAAACGTACCTTAGATATAAAAGGTAATGGGTGACTGATATTAAAAGTAATATTAGTTTTAGGCAGTACAGTAGCTTTGTAAAGAAAACATTTCTGCACATTGCTGGACATCCAACTCTCAGTCCATGACGTAGACATAGGAACAGTGAAATCTGCTCCTGAGGTCAAAGACCCAAACTCAACAACAACCCCAAAATTTTATTTCAGAATTCTCAAGAGTAGAGACTACATAAAGAAATTAATAAACTAAATGCAAAAAAAGGTGTTTGGGTTGAATAAAATAAAAATAAATTCCAAAAGACATCTGCAGCGCATATCTTCCCAGTTCTAGCAGAACTGTACTATAGGAGTCTGACTGAAACAAACTTCCCAGAGTTTTGGGAGTGTGTCATAATTTTATCTATCTCCAAGGGAGGTGAAGTAAACAAACTAATAAACTATTGTTCAATAGATCTACTGTCCGTGATTTCAAAACTATTTGAAAAATAGGCACACAACCAGCTCTATTACTCTTTGGAAAAGTATGGACTCCTGGCTCCTAACCAGTTGGGGTTCAGGGCAGTGAGGTCCACAACCACTTCACTCATGGAATTTGTGGACCTGCTTGTTGGAGGTCTATGGGAGTTGTGTTCCTTTACCTCTCAGAGGAATTTGACTTTGTAGATCACAAAATCCATATGCAAACAGTGGCCTAAGTAGAGATCTCAGGGAAAGTCTTAAGCTGGTTCAGCTCATACCTCACTGGAAGGACTCAGCACGTGGCTGTTTGGGACATTCTGTCTGAGGGGGGGACACTATACAGAGAGGTCCCACAAAGATCCATCTCAGGCCTCATGAAATTCCTAATATATGTAGACAACCTTCCCAATCACACTGCTACTTAGACATAAGACTATATGCTGACAGCACCACACTAATCTGCAGAGCAAAAAAAAACAATACAGGAATGGAACGCAGCAGAAATGATTTAAAACAATTCAGTATGGTACGCAGCTCAAAAAAAGACACCAGCAATGTGTTTCAGAAATATAAGTAAATAAGGTAAAAACTATTTATTGGACCCTAAACTCACACATGGTTTTCAACTGGCAAACACTACTGAATAAAAATACCTACAGGTGGTCATTGACAATCCTCATCAGCTTAATATCCACATACACAACAAAGTTAAAGATCAATTGCAATTAGGGTTGGGAAAACTGGCTGTGACCCAATGATTCTAACTCTGATTTTTCCTAAATGTTCTGAGTTACTCTGATGAATTGTAGACTTAATGAGGTGGTCCCTCCCCCCCACCCAATCACCCACTTGATATAATGTAATAAATTTCCCTGGTGTCCAGTGGTTCCCCCCATCCTGATCCCCTAGAAGTTATATACCATTCCCTGGTGTCTTGCAGACCCCCCTCCCTATCCCTGTTCCACTGTATTAGAATAAGGTACTAGTCCATTTCCTGGTGTCTAGTGGACCCCACCCCCACTCTGGCAGGTAGTGCCCTGCCACCCCACTCCCCTCACCCAGACCTCAAGCCGGTGACTGACACAGCCCTCCACTCTCCACCATGGCCAGCCAATGACTAAGCTGTCATTGAATGAGTGCATACTTGTACAAGTACATGCTTGTTCATTGACAAGACAGCTCTGCTGGTGGCTGGCTGTGGTGGAGACAAGAGGAGGCTGTTCCGTGGTTGCTAACAGGGGATATGAAGGGATGGGGAATGCCATGGGGTCCACCATGCCATTCCCCCATTCCATCCCAACCTCCTGCCAGTGATTGGAACAGCCCTCTGCTCTTGTCTCCAACATGGGTCGGCCGCTGACAGAGCCGTCATGAATGAATGCAAGCTGCAATGAATGTGTGCATACTTGTATAAGTACAGATTCATTCATTGACATCTCAGTCAGTGGTCGGCTGCTATGGAGAGCAGAGGGCTGTTCAGATTGCCAGCTTAGGGTTGGTGTGAGGGAGAGTGGGGTGTGGGGCACTACCTGCTGGAGTGGTGGGGTGGGGGACCATTTAGACACCAGGAAATGGACTAGTACTTTATTCTTTTACAGGTCAATGATGATGGGGAGGGTGGGTCCACCAGACACCAGGGAATGGTATATAACTTCTAGAGGATTGGGATGGAAGGGGAACCACTGGACATCAGGGAAACTTGTTACATTGTGTCGGGCAGGTGATCGGGGGGGGGGGCAATGTACTCCAGGGAATACTCTACATATAATATGGGCATGGCTGCGGGTGGGGGAAAGGACCACTAGACACCAGGGAAAGATAATGTAATTTGACTAATGCCTCTTTTTCTTTAACTGTCAGATCACTGGATCTTAGATCTGGCATACATTATGCATGCAATTAAGCACAGAACAGTGGTAAAATGCCAGACTGAACTGGACTGCACTTCCAAACTGGGCCATCTTGGCAACCTGGGTTAACCTATGAAAGGCTCAGTTGTCTCAGTCAAAGCTGAGTCGGCACAGTCCGGGGAGCTTCAGATGTGGAGCAGAGCCAGTTTGCCCATCACTAATTGCAATATTTTTCAAATGCTTTTAACATATTTAATTTGCTCACCATGAGAACAACCAGTCAATATACATTGCAAGTAAAGTGGTGGAATTGTCATTCCTCATGTTCACATAATATTTTATTGCCTGTCTTTTTTGATGGTCTCACAGAAAATCTCTCAGACATTTACAGACCTGCTGGCATAATCTTGGGTGAGTGCTGATACCATTCAGGTAACAATGACATCCTTTTCCTCAAGGTCTTGGCAACTTAGTACGTATAGAGGACATCAGATTATGACGTTCAAAAAGAGTCAGTGTTTGCTTCCAATTTTCTGATGGTTGTCTTTATTAATTGAATTATTCCAGTAAAACACCATGAGTAAATATCTGTCAGTTTCCCTAAACTGATCACCAGCACTTTGTGCTCAATATCACTTCTCCCACCCACAAAAAAACGAACAAACTGATGGGTTCTTAACATGTACATTTTTGTTCCCGATGTTCTCTTCCAGCCCTGAAGGAAGCCCCCCCAACACACACACACACACACAAATGGCTTCTTCTTTATTCCAAAGTATTGTCCCATAAAAATTACTTATTAATCTCTGAAAGTAACACAATATTTATCTATAGTGCAATATTGATAAAATCCAGTAGGCAAAGGTCCTCAGGCAATTTGAAAGTAAACGTAAGTTGTTGCCATTATACAATCTGATGTACAGTAGTGTGTGCATGTGTGTACTGAGCTACCGGGATCTTGAGGAAGATGATGATGTCATTGTTGCCTGAATGACATCATCACTCATACCGGATTCTGCTATCTGGTCTAAAAATGTCTCAGGGATTTTCTGTGAAACCATCAATAAGGAGAGCAATAAAATAGTATCTGTACATGACAAATGGCAATTTCTTCATTTCATATGTAATAAGGCCTTAGGTGGGGGAAAAAAAGTAAAGTTTACAATATGGTTATAACATATCTGCAGTTGACCTTTAAAATAGTTAACTACAGTATACAGTAGTAGCGTTGCATTTGTCAAGGCAATTTTGTGAGATTCCTTATTTATCCTTCACAAAATTTAGGGACAAAAATCTTCTAAAATTCTTTTTGTTATACCTATAGAAAGAGACCAGTTCCTATTACAGTACTTAGGTGCCATCTGGTAGATTTTCAATTACACTATCAGATGAGACAACCCTCTCTGGATAGCAGTGAACACATTAACAAACTAAAAAAAATTCCTAGCTAAAGGTTTCACAATTCTCAATAGGGATTTTTAAAAATTCTTAAAAATACCTTGACTAATTCGGTGCTACTACTATAGGAGCATAGAGAGGCAGAGCCTTTCTTATCTCAAAGAATGCCTGGGCAAAAACTGAACAGTAACTGATTCTCCCAGTACTGGAATATGGGAGCTAACTCTGCTGACACACAAGCCAAATCTCTTGCTGGAAAAGCTAGAGGTGACCTACAATAATCTTGCCGCTTCGTTTTGCTAAGCCCCTTTCCCACCCACCATTGCACGATATTCAGAAGACTAAGCTGGGATTCATTACATCTATGAAGACAAAACAATATGTGATTATGGCTTTCAAATCTTTCAGAGAGAGAACTTAAAGCCCAACAGACTAGGATCTAAAACAGTGACCCACAGACACAATAATGAAATCAAAAACAGGTCTCAATGTCCCAGAAATTCAGAACACCTGTGGATAGATGACCTGAAAATATTGTCTCACTAAGATGCTGAACACACTTCCCCAGACATTAGGAAAATCCCAAAACCCGGTGCTTTCAAAACTGCCATGAACAAGGAACTATTTAAAACAGTCAACTGCTTTTAAGTTAATACATAGTTAGTTTATCATAAGACCCAGACCAGGATCCTAGGTGAGAGGTTTAAATGCTTCATTGCAAGCATTTAAATTAGCCAAGGGGGGGCACTGAAAAGGAGTAGGGAAATCCCAGCTTCCCCCCACAAAACACAGTAATTAGTGAGGTAAACACCAAGGTAGAGAAGTCATTAGGGAGCAGGACAGAGGTACATGTAAAAAATGGCAAAAGCAGTAAGGACAGGGACGGGGCTAAAAGGGGTAAGGCCATCAAAAAGTAGAGGGTGATGAGTACCAATGCCTGTAGTCTGTATAACAAGCTCCCTGAACTAGTGGCCTTAATGGTAGAGGGTTATCTGGATATTGTGGCAGTCACAGAAACACGGTACACAGAGAACCATGACTGGGATGTCAACATACCAGGATACACAATCTACAGGAGGGACAGGGAGGGTAAAAGGGGAGGAGGAGTAGCTCTCTATGTAAAGGAAATGATTAAAGCAACAGAACTAAAGAGTAAACAGGGAGCAGATGAGGCACTCTGGGTCACCCTGGAGACAGGAAATGGCACCACAATCTGCATGGAGGTTGTATACAGACCCCTATCTCAGGGGGAGGGAATGGACAAGGAAATGTTAGAAGGCATCCTTAGAAGGGCAGAAAAAGGGGAGATATTGTTGATGGGGACCTGACTATGCCAGATGTTAACTGGAGCACCTTTGCTGCAGGCATATACAAGAGCAGGGTCATTCTTTATGTCCTACAAGGGGCATGCCTCAGACACCTAGTATTGGAATCCACTCGGGAGGGAGCAATCTTAGACTTGGTACTCTCAAATGGGGATGGAGAAAGAATCTCAGATTTAGAAGTGGGTAGCCATCTGGAAACATGCAACCACCAGTGTGGTTCACGATAAACACAACCATACAATCAAGCCATATAAAAGCAAGAGTACTGGACTTTAGGAGGGCTGACTTTGGGAAAATGAGAGAGTGCCTCAGAAAAGCACTAGCAAGTGGGCAAGAAGGAGTGGTGGAAGAACAATGCGGAGTAATCAAAACAGCCATCACAGAGGGAACAAGCCTTTGTGTAAAGCAAATCAACAAAACACAATGAAGGAAAAAAACACTATGGTTCTCAAAAGAGGTGGCAGGGAAGGTTAAGATAAAAAGGATAACATTCAGGAAATATAAGGAAACACAGAAGGAGCAGGACAGATAACTTTATTAGTTAAAGCAGAAACAGGCAGGGAAGGCAGTTAGAATAGCAAAGGCCCAAACTGAGGAAAGGATAGCCAACTCTGTTAAGAAGGGGGATAAGACCATTTATAGGTACATTAGGGAGCAAAGAATGATCAAAGGAGTGATACTGAGGTTTAATAAAAGGAAGGGAATGAGGACAGAGGGTGACAGTGAAAAAGCAGGGATACTGAATGGATATTTCTGCTCAGTATTCACAAAGAAAGAGGAGGGCGAGGTACCTAAACCAAATGAGAGAAACACTCTGAAGATGGGGGTCAATACCAGTCCATTTACAGAAGAAAGGGTTCTGAAAGAACTAATAAAATTGAAGGTGGACAAGGCAATGGGCCTGATGGAATTCACCCAAGAATTCTAAAAGAACTAGGTAGAACAGTGACACCTCTGACTACTCTCTTTAACAAATCATGGAGGATGGGGTGGTACCTGAGGACTGGAGGAGGGTGGATGTGATTCCTCTTCACAAAAGTGGGAGCAGGACAGAGGCAGGAAACTACAGACCAGTTAGTTTGACCTCAGTGGTAGGGAAAATGATGGAATCACTTCTGAAGGAAAGAATTGTTGAGTACCTAGAGGCCAGAGGGGCACAGGACCCAAGGCAGCATGGATTCATGATGAGAAGCTTGTGTCAGATGAATCTAATAGATTTCTTTGACTGGGTAATCAAAGTAGTAGAGCAGGGAGGGGCTGTGGACATGGCCTACCTAGATTTTAGCAAGGCATTTGATAGAGTCCCACACAAAAGATTAATACACAAGTTAGCCAGCCTGGGAGTGGGTCCCATGGTGGTAGACTGGATAAAAAATTGGCTAGACAACAGGACGCAAAGCTTAGTAGTAAATGCAGTCCACAGTGAAGAAAGGAGGGTTACTAGCGAGTACCACAGGGTTCAGTATTGGGACCAATCCTTTTTAATGTCTTTATAAGTGACATTGCAGAGGAACTGGAAGTAAAAGTATGTCTCTTTGCAGATGACACAAAGATCTGCAACAGGGTTGATACACAAGATGGAGTGGAAAGGATGAGAAGGGACTTGCCAAGGTTGGAGGAATGGTCAAATGTATGGCAGCTCAGATTCGATGCAAAGAAGTGCAAGGTAATGCACCTGGGAAACAAAAACACAGGGGAAGAGTACACAATGGGGTGAGATACTGACAACAGTAAAAATGGAAAGGGACCTGGGGGTAATTATATCAGATGACTTAAAGGTGGGAAAGCAATGTGAGAAGGTAGTAATGAAGGCTGGGGGATACTGGGAGGCACAGGGAGAGGCATCAATAGTTGAAAACAGGAAGTTGTTATCCCTCTGTAGAGACAGTTGGTGAGACCCCATCTGGAGTACTGTGTGCAGTTCTGGAGACCCCATCTCCGCAAGGACATAGAGTGGAGGCTGTCCAGAGGAGGGTAACCAAAATGGTGCAGGGTCTGCACCAGAAGACATACGAGGAAAGACTAAAGGAGCTTAATATGTATACCCTTAAGGAAAGAAGGGAGAGAGGGGACATGATAGAAACTTTCAAGTACCTCAAGGGAATCAACAAAGTCCAAGAGGGTAGCATCTTTCAGAAAAAGAGATGTACAAGAACAAGGGGGCACAATTTGAAGAAAGAGGGGGGACAGCTCAGAGGTAATGTGAGGAAGTATTTTTTCACAGAGAGGTTTGTGGATGCATGGAACTGCCTCCCTGAGGAGGTTGTGGAGTCAAGAACAGTGGGGGAATTCAAGAATGCATGGGACAGACATAAGGCAGTCCTAGTGGGGGGTAGGAGTAAGTAAGCTGTTGGTTAACTAGGATCTGCAGCTTCTCTGTTAGGTAGGAAAATGGGCAGACTAGGTGGGCCAAGCGGTCCTTATCTGCCATCAAATTCTATGTTTCTATGTTTCTAAGACATGTAACTGTGTACCCACAAATAAATCAATACTACCCAATGTATCATTCTACTTTAATGTACTATCCAGATTCTGCTTAGACATATGTAAATGTCAGAACCAAATATGCCACATGGCCAGGAGCCATTGTCAGAGTAACACCTGGATCATGAGCCCAAGCTACAAGGCCCCCCCCCACAACACGCCACTTGCCCAGCTGAAAAAGCAACAGGAGCTGTATCTCTACAAATCCCTGCTATACCTATTAGAAGCCACAGCGACTGTATGGGGATGGGACAAACACCCAATTCCTGATGGATTTTTCATTGTGGTTTAGTTTGAGCAAAATATATCTTACAGCCTGGAAACATTGTTGGTGCTGCACAGGGATCGTAAGCCAGGGGTTGCGCTGCAACACACCACTTACCCAGCCTCTTCTTTCCAGAGTGAACCAATCGGGAACTGACATTTAAGATTTCCTGGACTATTTTAGGACATCATTTACAAGTGGTCCTCCATGCTGTGATCCTCCATGGAAAGGACCAAGAGCAAAGGATCATTGTCTGCCTTTTGCCTGCTGGTGTCAACCAGTAGGCAGCTGGTTTGTCGTCCATTATGTTTCTCTCTCCTCCTGTCTCCTTTTTCCAGCAGTTAATGTAAGGACACCTACTGCACAGTTAAAAGCTTCTGAGTATGTTATTCTGTCTTAATATGCCAATTCAGTTATAGGTCTGTATTCAGCTTTAGTCTGCTCAACCATTCCTCACTGCATTTAATTCAATATTATATTGTTTAACTGTGTGACCTTTAATGTGCTTTTTGTGTTGCTCCTTATTGTTTGCTTCCTGCAGTTTGTGACTCCTGCTGCTCTTACTCAGCTTTCTACCAGCTTTTGCCCACCCCAACCCCTTGCCTGCTTACCCCCTTCCCTCTTCCTTGGCTGCCTTCACCATTTTTTCTTCAACATTATTTGTTGTCATTTGCACTAATCTCCCTAAAGCTTCCTACCTGCTTCTGTCCACCCCAACCCCTTGCCTGCTTACTTCCTCCCTTTTCCCTTGGCTGCCTTCACCCTTCCTTCTTCCCCTTTCTTCTTGTGATTTACACTAATCTCCCTATATTGGGCCCCCCATCTTTCTATCACCATACTCCTCCTCCTCCTCCTCCTGCCCTTCCCTTCCATTGTGCTGCTTTCACTCTTCCTTTTACTTACTGGCAACTGCAATAACTCCCTATATTAGGTACCCCCCCCATCTTTCTTTCTCTGTGCTGCTCCAACCTTTGCCAGCACACACCTCCTCCCCCCAAATGAGGCTGCTTTCAGTCCTCCTCCTTCTTCCTTTACTTATTGTCAGTTGCACTAACTCCCTATTTCTGGTCCCCTTTTCTTACATCACTGTGCTACTCTCACTCAGCTCCCATACTACCTGCTAATTCCCTACTTTTTACATATCCATCCCTCCCTCCTCTCAACCCCCCCCCACTATGTTCTGTCATCCCTTTTCCCCTACCTCACCTGGCTAAGCTCACATTTCCCTCTTATAGTTGGTCTCTGATTTCCTCCCCTTTCCAGACAAGCTGTGCTCCTCCTTCTCATCTCCACCACTACTCTTCCTTTTAGTGCATTTCCACTCCTTCTCCCTTCTCTGCATAAAGCTTTTTCCCCTCACTCTTATTTATTATCAAATTGTGACTTCATAACCTTCAGTTTTTCTAATATATTCCTTATCCCCCTTTCTCTCCTTCCCCTCCTGTTTTCCCTCACTTCCCTCTCTCCTACTGGCTTTCGTTCTCCTCCTCCCTCCTTCACACTCCCCGCTCCCCTCCTCCTGCCTTCCCTCTCTTACCCATTCCCCCTGGCTCCCTGGTTGCTCTATCCTCCCTTCCTCTTGTCTCCAACTTGAACTCCTTAGATAGTTTCTTCCTTCCATCCTGTCTCCCCCCTCACCCCCTCTCTCCCTCTCAACTGCCACATAAACATATCCCTGACTCAGTTAAGCTCCTTATCTTGCTGCTGCTACTGGCAGGTGATATTGAGCACAATCCCAGCCCTGCTCATTCCCCTCCCACTTGTCCCCCAAAAGGTTGAGAGTGACTCATATCAATGTCTGTACCCTCCTCCTCCAAAAGATAGACTAACTGCAACCACTCATGGTTAAGATTTAACCTGATGTGTTAATAATCTCAGAGTCTTGGCTATCCTTCAAGATTCCTGATACTGCAGTCGTCATCACTGAGTACGCTCTCACTCAGCAGGATCATACTGAGAGAGGTGGTGGTGTTGGCAGCTAGATCTCCTCTACCCCCCAGTCTGTTTCTGTACTCTCTGTCTCCTCCCTCTCTGCAAATGAACTCCTCCTCCTCCATCTCTCTCTGCCTTTTTCTGTCCCTATCATTGTGGCTGGTGTCTATTGCTGCCCTGGTCTGTCCCCCTCATCAGTCTCTGAGCTCCTTACCACTATCTCCACATGTGCCTTGTCTGCTGAATTACTCATCCTTGGAGACTTTAATATAAATGATCTCTTTCCCTCTAAACTAAACTCTGTCAAAACATTAAGTCCCTTAATCTAACTCAGCTGATGTATGATCCAACCTGTCACACTCACAAATTCCTCAATCATGCCTTACTGGACTGGGTTCTTACCTCTCATTACTGGACTGGGTTCTTACCTCTCACCCCCACCATATCACAGATGCCAGCACCCTTCCTTATGCCCTTACTGACGATCGTATGGTCTATTGTGCATGCAAAATAAACCATCCAAAAGACCCTCCCAAACTCCTCCAGATGTGGTCCTTCCTGTCGCTGGACATGACCTCCCTCCATGTAGACTTGGCAGCAACTGACTAGTCGCCCACCTCTTATGCCAGTACCAACAATTCTGCCCTCAGCTATTTCAATACCAAATTCTTGTCAATCTGGGATCTGCATGGCCCCCTCAGAAAAAACAGGGTCCGTAGTTCCCACCTCCCTTGGATCTTAGCAGAATTACTGGCCTGCCTACAAGCACATGATCTTACCCGGAAGGCTCATAAGTCCTCTGGCTCCCATGCTGACTTACTCAAGTACCAAGCTCTTCACAATGCCTGTACCAGATCCACTAGGCTTGCCAAAGCTGAGTAATGAAAACAAATAAAGTTTACACTGGACTGGCGGTACTCAATGACCGAACAGCAACTGTAAGAATAACAAAAGTCAGGCACTCACCACCTCATCATTTATTAAAAAGACAATCACATTATATGAACAGCCTGTCTGATGTGTTTCTGACTGGAGCCTTGGATAAAGGACCAGCCAGTCCAAAATGCGTCAGGTGGGTTATTCGTGTAATGTGATTATCATTTTAATAAATAACAACTTAGCCACATATTGGTGCTTGGTGTTCACATATACGAGGTGGTGACTGCCTGACTTTTGTTGTTTTTACCACAGCTAAATAGTTGCCTTCAACTTCCAGAACAACATGAATCACTTCTCTAAGTTCTGGACTGCCATCTGTGCCCTCTCCTCCTCCCGTAACCCAGTCCTCCTCCCAAGTGCTCAAGGTGGGTGACATCGCCATTTCTGCCTCCCTCTCTGTTGTTTCAGAGTTCAACTCCTTCTTCACCTCCTGTGCTTTCTCCCTTCTCTCCTCCCTCCCCCCTGCCCTCCCTCTCCCCTGTTCCACCACCCCATCTCTCCCCCCTTCTCTTCTATCACTCCTCATGACACCCTCAAGGTTCTCATGGCTCTTAGCCATCTCAAGTGCAGGAGTCCTAATGGGCATGACATCAAACTCCTACATCTCTCCACCCCTGCCACTTCTCTATCAACCACCTCCCTTTTCAACCTCTTTCTCCCTTGCCTCCATCCCTGACTCTTGGAAACAGGCTACTGTCATATGCCTTCACAAAGGAGGTGACCACTCCTGTCCTGGCAACTACCACCCTATCTTTCTGCTCCACACTTTAGCTAATCTTCAAGAACACCTTGTGCTATCTCATCATGCCCTCTTCCTTGATTTTTCCTCTTTCTTCACCCCTTTCCAGTCTGGTTTCTATAAATCCCACTCCATATCCTCCTCCCTCCTCTGGCTTATTGACTCCATTATTTCAGGCATGGATCAGGGTCTTATCACCTCCACCATCTTTGTCGACTTAGCCAAAGCCTTCGGCACCATAGCCCACCACCTTTTCCTTGACAAACTTACAGCAGCAGGGCTCTCAGACTTTGCTACTTATTGGTTCTGCTCCTACCTTGAGGATAGGATTCAATCTGTTAGACTGAAGACTCCTTATTCCCCCCACTTCCTATTAGCACCGGTCCAATACCCTTTTTGGTCTTCCTAAATGACCATCTGGTTGACTGCTCCTCTGCATCCATCCATACATACACAGATGATACAGTACTATTTGCCTCTGGTTCCTCCTCCTCTTATCTGATGACCAGGCTTCAGCCAGACTTCAATAATGTTCAGCACTGGTTCTGGTCAAATCAGCTATCCCTCAATGACAAAAAAAATTGCTTCCCATAAACTTTGTCACTAGGTATAAGCTCACTAGGCTTATTGCACTCTCCTCCTTGTGCACCTTAGATGACATCACAGTCAATGAGGTTCCCTCATTTAAGTACCTCGAGGTCTGACTCAACCAGCACCTTGATTTTTCAGGGTAAGTGGATGCCATCCACAAAAAACTTCACCCTAAACTTGCTACGTCATACAAAAATAGAGGTTCCATTCCTCTTCTGGCTTGCTGAGCCATTATTCTGAAAATGATTCTCCACATTTCCCACTATGGTGATGGTGTCTATAGTGCTTCTCCTGAGACCACCCTAGCCAGACTGGATTCTCTCTTTCACTCTTTCTGTCACTTTGCCTTGGGCTGTCCACCCCACATCCACCATTGATCACTCTCCCTTCCCTCCCTTGAAGCCAGACACCTTGCTCAATGTACTGCCTTTATCTCCAATAACTAGCTAGGCTCTCTCCTCTCCTACCTAACTTCTCTCCCCCCCCCCTTCCTCTTACACCCTTTGCAACCCTGGCTATTATTCCCTTGTACAACCTTCAAGGAAATCCTTAGCTGGCAAGGCTGCTTTCTCCTTCCACTTCCCCAAACTATGGACTTCCTTCCCCTAACCATCCACTCTACCTCATCCCAATGATCACTCTCCTCTCTTCTCCACAATTTTGCTTCTCACTCCTGCAGTTGTACCTGATTAAAGTAGAGAAGCCAGCGCATCGACTAGAGCCAGGTGGGGTGCTAACCAAGGCAGCCAGCCTGAACACAGAAACACACTAAGATTGAGGCAGCACTCACCACCAAATTAAATCCCTTTCTGTTGGTGAGCACAGCATCTGGCAATTTATTTGCGGCACAATAAATATATCAACTTTTTTACCTGCAACTTACTAATCTCTGTTGTGTGGCTATGTTTTGTTTGTTGGTGAGTTGTACCTGGACCGTGTCCCTGATCCATTACTCACTACCTTCTCCCCTTCCTCTCTTCCTCCTCCTGATCTACACCTAAATACCCCCTTTTTAACCCCCCTCTAGCGACTAGCCCCAGCTCCTATTGTTAACACCTGTTACATTGGCACTTTGAACCGCATATTCCTTGAAACCCTTTGGATAGCATCCTCTGTCATTTTCCTTGCGTAAATTGCACTTTGCACTTTAATTCTATTTCCTTGATACCCACTGGATTGCATTCTGTGCCTTATCCTTCCATAAATGACATAAATTGCCTTTTCATTGTAATAGTATATGATTCTTAGTTTTTGGTTTTACCTGCTATGCAATTATTGTTCTGATTGTTATTCATTGCCCTCCTCTACTCCCTTCCCCCATGACATATATTGAAATGAGCTGTTATCAGCTCAGTATGTCTTTCCTGGCAAAACTTTTGAAATAAATAAATACAGAAGTTTTAATACTGTACCTCTTATAAAGTTTATGCAACAATGCCACTGTAATAGAGCAAGTGTGTTCACAGGGCTTTTAGATCTAACATTTATATCCTGCATCAAAACAAATGATTTTCCTATTACATGCTATGCATGCGAATACAAGAAGAGGCACAGACTTTAGTGAGGTCAATAAGGAAAACTGAGAACAAAATGGAACTGAATATTTGTCTATACTGTACCTGCACCTGATTGGAAAGGAGAGGGAGTAACTTACTAGGATAGCTTCAGACCTGCCCACCAGGTAGGAACTAAACTAAGTGACCATGAGATCAGATGGTCAAAACCTACATGCTTTCTTGTAGAACAGGGAGGGCAACAGTGCTGAAAGCCTTAGCCATGTCAACAATAAAGCAGAAGTGAGTATGCCCTGATACACCTCCTTCAGGATCATGCCTTGAGCCAAAGTAGGGAGGAGATAGTGTGGTGGGATTTATTAAAGCCAGAGTAGAAGAGGTTAAAAAGAAGAGGCAGAGTCAAGAAAAGGGGAGACTTCTGAGAGAGCCTGGTGTTACTGGGCTGTTGATCGGTGCAGGAAAGGGGGAGACTGGAAGTACCGTACTTAACTAGGATGGAGGGATATCCACCTTTGTAAAGGGAATGACTTTAAAAGTCTTTTCCTCCTGGACATATTAATTTAGATACATAGACACTGTTGGCAGATAAGGGCCTACGGCCCACCCCGTCTGCCCATTTTAGCTTGTAAGATCACTTTATGTTTTCCTAGAAGTCTGTTGCCCCTTACCCTTGACATCCAGAATTCCCTTATGTCTATCCCATGAATTCTTAAATCCCATGATTGTTTCAGCCTCCACTACTTCCTCTGGTAGGGTGTTCCACTTGTCCACCGCCTGGTCTGTGAAGAAATTCTTCCTCACGTTTCCTCTGAATTGCCCTCCTTCCAACTTCATCCCATGCCCTGTAGTCCTGGAACATCTTTTTTGCTGAAAAATAGTGTATTCATACACCCTGTTCCTCCCTGTGTGAGATGCTTGTATGTCTCTATCATATCCTCAGTCTCCCTCCTTTCCACCTGGGAGTACATATTCAAGTCCTTCAGCCTGCCCTCATAGGACTTGTGATACAATCCATGTACCATCTTTGTTGCCCTCCTCTGAACCTTCTCTACTCCGTGTATGTCCTTTCATAGGTAAGGTCTCCAGAAATGTACACTGTACTCCAGGTGGGGCCTCACTAGTGTCTTGTATAGTGGAATTATGACCTTTCTTTTCCTGCTGGTGATGCCCCTGCCTATGCATCTCAGCATCCTACTTGCTTTACCTGCTGCCTTGTCACATTGTTTCCCTACCTTGAGGTCATCAGAGATGATAACCCCAAGATCCCTTTCCTGCTTGGTACATGCTATATCCTCACATCCCAATTGATATGTTGTTACAGGGTTTTTGTGCAAGGAGACAATAATGAGGATAAAAATGGGTGGGGAGTGGATGAAAAAGGGGGAGGAGCAGGTGGAAGCACTGAATGAATACTTTTGATCAGTGTTCATGGAAGAAAAGGGGGACTGCTACCACCATGGGCTGGGAGGGTGGGGACAGGGGAGAGGAGACAGCAGATGGAAGAATTGAGGCAAGTAGAGTCCTAGAGGGACTGAGGGTACTGAAGGTAGAAAAGGCACCAGGGCCTGATGGTATCCACCCCAGGGTGCTGAGGGAGATGGCGCAGGTGTTGGCAGAGATGCTAGCAGATCTGTACAGCACCTCACTGTAGTTGGGATGTGTGCCACTGGACTGGAGGATGGCACATGTAGTGCCATTACACAAGAGCAAACCAAGGGATGAACTGTATAATTATTGTCCAGTAAGTTTCACCTCCATAGTGTGCAAACTCATGGAAATGATATTAAAGGAAAGACTGGTGTCGAACCTGGAGGATAATGGCCTCCAGGATGTGAGGCAGCATGGGTTCATTTCAGGGAAATCTTGTCAAACCAACCTGATACAATATTATGACTGGGCGACAGGTGAGCAAGTTAGACTTCAGGGTGATAAACTAGGAAATTTCACTCATTTTTCAACCAGAGGTCCTTCCTTAATAGATTATCTGTTTTGGAATGGAGATGTTTGAATATGGGAAACTTTAATAGTCCCTGTAAAAGTGGATAGTGATCACTGTTCCTTGCTTTTAGAAACCAGACAGTTAGATCACGGTGATATTGTTTTACTCTCTGAATTTGAGATTCATTACTATAAAATTAAATGGAACAACACAGTTTTGAGCCAGATAAAAAATCTAGTAATAGACATTATCAAAGATGGACTAAATGATATACACAATTTTGCAGCTTTATAACTGGGTGTGGCCTCATGTTTGGAAAAAAATTAATCTCTGTTAATCAAGCCATGTGTAAAAAGACAGAGGTTAGACACTATGGTAACATTATGGTTTGATGAAGAGTGTTGCAGAGAAAAAATTAACTTAATAGGATTTTAAGGTTGGTGAAGGCAAAAAGAAAGGGTTCTACCTACAAATATTTAAATAGACATAGATAGCAATATAAGGCCTTTTTAGTGAAGAAAAAGAGTGATTTTCAACAGAAACAATGACAGAATATGTTGAGAGTCATAAACAAACAAGATTATAGTAGATATTGGCATTTAGTGGCAAAAGGCATGAATAAGACCAGGTTTGAAATCGATACATATATTACACTGAAAACCTGAATCTCATATTATGCAAATAAGTTTTATAGCAAAGAGCTTGAGGATATACAGGTGTATCTGAATTTTGATATGAGTTAGTTTGTTCCATTTTTGCTCTCAGATGTTTATCAGGCAATTGCCTCTTTAAAGCTGTAAAAAGCTCCGGGACCAGACCAGATCCCCTTGGAGGTCTATTTAAATTCCCCTGCAGTCTAGGCTAAGCATCTCATTATATTCTTTAATGTTTGCTGCAGGAATTGGTTTCATCACTATCATCGAAAAGTGCTATAATTATTTAAATATATAAAAAAGGAAATAGGGCCCTCATAGCCATATACAGACTGATATCTCTATTAGACCACATGGGGAAAATGTATGCTAGATTAATTTTAAATCTACTCAGAGAGCACATGGTTAGACTAGGTGACTTATCAGAATCCCAAGCAGGATTTCACCCAGGTTATTCCACCACAGATAATTGTTTTGTGATTTGGCATTTGTTAGAAAAATATGTAACTTTAAGAAAGCAAAAACTTTTTGCTGCTTTTATAGATTTCAGTACTGTGTTTGATACCATATCTCGCAAAAACATTATGGGAGATAATGAAGCACAAAGGGTTTCCACATGGGTTAATAGCAATCATTAGAGAACTTTACTCCAAAACCTGGGCTCAAGTACAGCTCAGTACCACAGGGCAGCTGTCATCCCCTTTTCCAACAAATAGAGGAGCTAAACAAGGCTGTGTCCTTGCACTCACCTTGTTTGTGTGTATATATATATATATATATATATTGATGAACTCTTGAGAAAGCTACAAAAGGTAGAAACTGACTCTCCTAAAATTTTAGGGAAGGATTGTGCAACACTTGCCTATGTGGATGACTTGATTCTACTTTCCCTCACAAGTTCAGGCTTACAAGCCAAACTAAATATACTGGACAAATTAACAAAGGAATATGACTTAAAAGTTGATGAACAAAAAAGTAAAATCTTAATTTTTGGAGCTAGAGGTAGATTATCTGGGTGGAAGATTGGTAAAAAATAACTGGACATAGTTAAAGAATATACATATTTAGGTCTTCAGCTTACATGCGAGAGAAAATGGTTTAAACATACACAAAAATTAATCCCTAACTTGAAAAGAACAGTCAATTTGCTACACAGGTTCAATTGAAAATATGGAGGAAACTCAATTAAGCCTTTTTTATTAGCCATCAAGACTAAATATAATGCACAAGCACTATACCATGGGGAAATTTGGCAACCAAGAAAGGTTAATAAACTAGAAATACCAATAAATTAAGTTTTGTAATCACATTTAGGGTTAGGGAATGCTGTTCCCTCTTCTATTTTGAGAGCAGAATTAGGATTAGCTTCTATGGGAGTATATTTTGCAATAAGAAATGTTAACAACTGGATTAAAATACAGCATCATAAATTCATACATTAACGTATTGCTGTCTTAAGGAAAAATACAAATGGCTGAGTCTGGGGCACTTAAAATCCAGTTGGTTAGCCTTAGTATTCCAAATTTTACAGGAATCCGGACTGGTATGTCTAAGGAAATATGAGGAGAATGGTATTATGATAAGTCTCAGGTATCAGTCCTATGTTGCAGCCAGGATTTTGGAGTCTTATAAAGCTAAAGATCTGGAATATATCTCCCAATTAAAAATGTCTCCATGATATAGAGTTAATGGTAATGAACACTTTTATAGATACCATTATGACATTAGCAATGAACCAAAACAAAGGGCCTTGTATACCAAATATAAATTAGAATTGTTCCCCAGTAATGTTCTGGATGCTATTTATAGGAAGGAGCACCTTAGGCACACCAATTTTTGCTCATGCACTAGAAGCTGTGAAGAGAACCTTAAACATGTTATATTTGAATGTCAGTGATATAATAAGCCTATAGCCAAATTAATTCTACCAATTTGTAATACAATATCAACTGTTGCTACAGATCTTTTATTGAAATTGTTATTCACTACAAGTAATGAAATGATTGTTAAAGCAACGCCAGATACTTAGTAAGCATAACAAAATATGTTTAAGACTAAAAAATAAAGAGTCAGAAATAAGTACAGTATAAAAAAGCCTCTTATAATTGCCAGCCATTAAATGACAAGTATTCCAGCTATCAAATAGAAATGGTGATTGTCTTTTTTTCCTGGGTATAAGATTAGTCTAGCACGTCATGTATTTAAATTAGTTTTTAAATATTTTTATATGTACTTTAATGGAAATTTTTGTCTGCTATTTTGTAGTGGTCTTTGACTGATCAAACAATGGAGAATAGCTATCACTGTCCTCCCCCTCCTGTGTTCCTTGCAAGATTCCTCTAATGATAGAGTCCCCCACCAGGATTCACTTCCTCCTCCTCTAGAGTCCACTGCTCTTTCCATTGAGTTCACTTCCTTGGTTGACCTCCACATCCTTCCCTTCCACTTCTCCGGGTACCTCATTTTGGTTATCCCCATTTGCTAGTGCAGTATATGAGTTCTGGAGTGGAATAGGATCTGGGATGTGCCTCTGCCTGACTGTCCTAACCTTTCCTGAGCCCACCATCATCCAAGTGCTCCTCGTTCTTGGCATCCTTTGAGGCAGCTGCATTGGACTGGGTGGTCTCTGGATAGGAGTGAAGGTACTCCTGACCCAGTTTACTTCCACTCTGAGTCTGGCTACCTCACCCCAGAGTCCAGAGAGATGCCTACAGATAGGGCAGCATCTCTGCATCCTTAATGATCCTCTTATCTACAATTAATTAAATTCTACTGTATATTTAACAGCATTAATCTCTATGAAGAAACAATTAATTTGAATTTAAAAGAGTAAGCACTCCCAACATGTGCTGTTTCCTGTGGGGTTTTCCCATTGGTTTACCTCTTTCTGGGTGAACAAATTATTTCTCTCATTACCCCTATTTCTATCCACCTAAAGCATATATCATGTCCACTACTTTTATTGCCCTGAACAAGCTGCAAACTTTACTCTGACCCACCCTTTTGATTTGTTTAAAACAAACAAAAAATAGTACCTCCTCTTACACATCATCTTTTCCAGTGAAAACATGCCCAGCCTTTCTTAGTGTCCCCAATAGCCTAATTCTTGATCCCCTTGGCCATTTTAGTTGTTCTGTGTTACAGCTTTACTGTTTTATTTTTTTGTATGCATGACTGGCTGAATTTCTGTGTTTAGCACTTTCAACATTCTGTGGAGTTTGTCTAAAACTGTCTACAAAATTTTCACTTTGGTTTGCATGTCAGGTTGTTTTAGTATAAAACATGTTTTATTTTCTTACACTTTTTTATTTTTGTCTGACTCAACTGACTTCGGTATTGACAAGAGATTCATAGGGCTAATGATGAACTATCTTTCACAAAGAGGTATTCTTAACAATACCAGAAGTCTCTGAACAGATAAATTGACCCTGAGGGATACCATGAGAAGAATCGCTCCAAATTAAATAAATAACATTGAATCACCATTGTCCTGAAAATGATTAATGATTAAGTGCAACAGTGTCAATAGTAAATGATTAAGTGCAACAGTGTCCCTGTATTAAAGAGATATTCGATATTCTCCTTTTATAACTTTTTGTAGAAGTCACAACTTATTAAATATTCTGTGAGAGCAGTTTTACCCTCTCTGAAAAAAGTAAATTCAGGCAGCCAACTCATGATGTTTTAAATGAGGATCCAGTTTTACTGTAGATCCAATGATTCATTGAACATTGGTCTCTCATGTGCAACCACCAGTACAGGTGCTAATTAGTGACAACTGTAAATATGCTTTTTATTGTGGGCACCTGTCCACTGTGAACTAGACTGAGACCAGCACAACTCATGTCACACAGACCAGTGAGAAGCTATCTGATGATGTAGCTTTTGCTCACTATTGACCATGGCCACATATGAACCAGGACTGTTGGGGGGGTGGAGAAGCAAGATGGCCACAGTGCTACTCTGCTCCAAAAAATAAATCAATCAATGAATCAATCAGTCAATCTTTATTTAACCAGGAGAAGCACCATTAAGATAAACTCATTTGCAAAGTGGTCCTGGGTGGACAAATCACATTAAATTGACACTCGAAAAGAACAAACTTGGGAAAATAATATACAATAAATAGATACAAGGAAGCAGGAATACATAATACAAAATATACAATAAATGATATGTAACATGAGATATTCAATATACAATATGTACAATATATACAGCCTAGAGTGGTGGAAAATGGGGAAGAAAAGAAAGTAAGGGGGAAACAATGTAATATGGGAGGAGAAAGGAGGAGATGAAGCAGGTGAAGACATCAAGTGAGTAAGTGGTGCTTGGGTGAGGGGAAGCCAGGAGGGGAGTGGTGAGGTAGCAGCAAGGGGGCGAAGAGGGTGCAAGACTAGATGAGGGTCACTGGGGACTCAAGTCCTACCTAAAAGAGTAAGAGAAGAGGATAAGAAGAGATGCTCATGAAGGACAGCTCCTGCAAATGCTCAGTTTTTTTTATAATGTAACTAACTAGTTTTTAACTCTTTTCCTTGCTGTTCACTAAATTATGCTGGCTTTTGTGACCATTATAGCTACTGTTGTAATGATAGTTGAGGCCAAATATGCTGACTGTGTGTACAGTTGAAGAAGACCAAGCACTTGGTATCCGATGCTGTTATTTGAGCTTTGTTTTGGCTGCTGACAAACTGTTAGTGAGGCTGTTCTTAAGGCTCAACAAGTGACTTAGCAGAATATCACTCTACACTCAAGAATGAATAGTAAAAGTGAGTGGCACTGTTGTGGTCTGGATCTCAGTATGCCATGGACTTCTGGAGTTGGTGTTGCCTCATGGAAAACTGGAGGAAGAAATGAGAGGATGATATAACTATTTACAGTACATGCTCAGTATTATGTATGGAAGGTATACTAATGTTACCTGAGGGCATTGTGAGTTCCTTTTTATCCATGCTTAAATGCAATGTTCAGTGGAGTTCTTTTCTCTTTTCTGTTGCAGTATTGTTGCAATTGAGAGATGTGGAACAGAACTTCATGGAAAACGATTTACAACCAGACCTGGCAGAGGAGAAGAATTCCAAGAAGATCTGACTTTGAAAATGAGGTTTGGGGAAATATGAACTCTGGAGCCCTATCGACAGGGAGAGACTGTTTTTCAGGCCCAGTTTTTCCCATGGTTGTTGGTGTCATGCTGTACAGGCCTGCAGCTTTTGATAAGGAGCTCATGAACTCCCCCACTAAAAGGTACTGTTCTCTGCATTATTCCAAACATGAATTATTGACAGACCATGTTAAATGACCAAAGAAAATGGCACTAAGATACTGTACATAGGAGCCTAATTTATCTGGTCTATAATCTTGAAATGCTTGTATGAACCAGGAAACAAAAGGCTTGGTAGCCATCACGCTTTTTTGTGCAAAGTCACCTGCAGAACCTGTGGAACAATTAAACTGACTCCCTAATGAAGGATATGGGTTTAAATTAAGCAGAACTCTATTACACATTCCTTGCTATCTTTACCAAATATTGCTAGTGGTAAGTTATGACAAGTAGCCTTAGGAAATATCCTTCACAGCTAGAGGTAACAAAGACCCTGTGCTGCCACAGTAAAATAAAGATGCTATTATACTATCCCAAAATGTAAGGAAATAAATTACAAAAATAACATTAATGCATCAGTTAGGGTTAAGGCACAGATGAAGAAGGATTGGAGGGGGACATGGCATGTCCAGCCCCTAATGCTCACCACATTCCATTAGAAAATAAGCTGGGTGGTCACAGCATAGCAGAATGGGATGAGTGTTAGGGCTGGAGATGATAATGCCACCCTCTGATCCCTCTTCATCTATGCTGGGTGGGGGTGGGATGTTAGGATTAGAAACCCAAATGCCACATTTTCTTACCTTTGTCACTTTAATCCTAGCTGATGCAATAAATGCAGTATCTATATATATATATATATATATATATATGTGTGTGTATGTGTGTGTGTGTGTGTGTGTGTGTGTGTATATATATATGCATATATATATATATATATATATATATATATATATATATTTAAATATATGCATATGTATATATGTGTGTGTGTATATATACAGTATATATATATACTGTATATATATATTTATATACTGTATATATACATAAGTATATATTGTCTCTTTGCATAGATGGTGTCAGTCTTCTCATATCTAGCATGCCTGATTTATACTACTCAGTGAGACAAAAAAAACATTGGCAAATGGGCTACTTGTTGATAGAACTCAAGAGATAGCAAGGGACAGACTGACACATGGCAAAGTTGTAATAACTCCTACTGACATAATGCTGTCACTGTGCACACTGCTTAATGTCAGTCTGCATTGTCCATGTTTCATTCATTATATGTATCAACACTATGTTAAGGAAAAAAATACATTGCAAGACAGCACGTCACCAAACTTGATAGGAAGAAGCCTAGCATATCATAACAGTTCCAGAGCAGACTGCAAGGTAAGCGAGCAATGATCCAAGGATAGATATGCACATCACACAATGTAGTATAACAGTCAAAAATGTACATGAATGTTTACTAATGGCACATATTGAAGTCCTAATTGATGTGTGAATTGCCCACCCCCACCCCACTCCCAAATGCATGTCTTTCAGTCTGCGAATAAAATCACTATATAAGATAGTATTGCAACTGTTTAATCACTTAGTAGGAAAAAAAAACAATGACAGACACAAAGTTTTTAATTAAAAAAAATGACCATTAAAGGTTATGAAAATGATTTTTGATATGAGCATATTAGCTTCCCTTGACCCTTGTGGCCTCCCAACTATATGGATGTCCTTATGCTTAAATATTTTACCAGCGACATGAGAAACTAAGTGCAATTACATAATTGTTCAGTAAGGTACATCATGTGTGAAAAGTACTCTTCTCATTTCATTATGCTATTTACATGGAGAAAACTGGGACACCATTTATATAAAATGGAAGAAAAGTGCTACAAACTTCTGTGGTTGCTTAACAGTAGCACATTAGTTCACTGTGATCCCCATGACTTCCCATAGGAGATGGCTGTTAGGTTGGATATCAAGTAACATTAATAAACTGCCTTTGTTAAGTCCAGTAGTGTAATTTCATGTAAGTTGCTGCAAAATGTAAGGATTAACCCACAACAGAGCATGGGTCTACTGTGGATTAATGTGTGTGGGGGGGGGTTCCAATCACCCAGCCATGCATTAATCCCCAGTAGACCCATGCTCTGGAGTTGGTTCATTCACTTGTAGCATGGGGAAGAGAAAGGGTTCTCTTTCCCATGTACATTTGCATAAAAGTAATTTTAAAGCACAAAATCACAAAGGTTCCAGAAGGATTTTAAGGTTCCTACCATGGGGAGGAGAAAGAGGGTTGCACCTGACTGGATAAACTACATGCTGAACAGGCTGAACTTTTTTATATTGTGAGTACAATGATGAACAATTACTGATTACATGTAGATGTGATCAACATTTCAGAACATGTGCTCATTTTGGCTGACTTAGTTTTGTAAACTGTGGAATCATCTCCATTTTTCTGCTGTTTGATGTTTGGGATTTGGCTGCTTTGCATTATGGGCAATGCATATATTCTAGTGCAGAGGAGATTTGAGATCTGTAGTTGTTGTTACAATTCTCTTGGCCGGCCAACAGATGGTACACTTAGGCTTATATCCTTTTTACCTGTGAATTTTACAGCCAGCATTGCACATTAATAACTTTGCCCCCTTTAAACTGATTTACATGAAATTTAGAGATCATGTCCTTTTTGTCAGGAACTCTTTATCCTTTAAATTCCATGTAGATCAGTTCAGAGCAGACAAAGTTACAGAGGTGGAAAAAAATGCTAACGTCTCAGTTTTTGAAAATGTTAAACCTTTTTTTGCCACCCGATAACTAAAAAAATAGGACACTTTGAAACCTGAAACTTTCAGGTTTGATAAAGATTGGCTGAAGGTGTGTGCTTGTGTGGTTTTTAGGTTCCACTGTTAAAGCAGTTTTTTTAAATATTTAATAAAAGACATGGAGGCAATCTGGAAAATCATATGTGGCATACATTATTGTGTAGTTACTGAAAGGGTATGTGTTTCTGAACTAATAAACCAACAAAAAAAATATTACTTAGTCATATAGATGTTTTCAAGTTGCTTATGATGGAACTGCCAGAAATTTCACTAAAGCATATCTATTCTTGTTTGACAGCTATCTGTTGGTCGGCCATGAATTGCAGACTAAGACTGTTTTAACCACTATGTACTAACAGTCTTAGCCGCAATTCATGGCCAGCCAACAGATGGCTGTCAAACAAGAATGGTACAGTACTACTGCATTTGTAAGAGGGTCTTGTGAGAGGGGAAAGACAGTGTCGTTAGACACTACCATACATTAATTGAGGATTAATGCATGGTCAGCTGATGCAAGTTGACCAATCCTGTGCAACCCTTTCTCTTCCCAATGTTAGTAGATAATTTATACTTAAGCAATAAGGCATGACCAAGGGTTATGTTAATGGTCTGTTAATCACCTTCTGGGGGTGTACTGTGGCACGAGGTGTAGCTGAGTGCCACATGGCCCTAAAGGGTGATTAACTGACCATCAACATAATCCCTGGGAGTGCCTTATTGCTATTATAATAAAAAAATGTGTTTAAACAGTGTTAAACCTTGTTCAGCATATGGCTAAGCTCTACATGTATGTTAATAAAAGATTAACATAAGGCTGTTAGAATGTTGGCAACCAATCAGGAAGCTCCATTTCTCAGACCCTTTTCATAATTAAGCAATAAGGCATGACAAAGGGTTATGTTAACGGTTTGTTAATCACCTTCTAGAGGTGTACTGTGGCACGAGGTGTAGCCGAGTGTCACATGCCCCAGAGGGTGATTAACTGACCATTAACATAATCCATTGGAGTGCCTTATTGCTATTATAATAAAACATGTTTTTAAGCAGTGTCAAACCTTGTTCAGCAAATGGCTAAGCTCTACATGTATGTTAATAAAAGATTAACATAAGGCTGTTAGAATGTTTGCAGCCAATCAGAAAGCTCCATTTCTCAGACCCTGTTTATAATACACATTATGCACCTTTGATAATTAATTATATGTTTTGTAGCCATGATATGGATCATATTGTAATGTAATATTAAGTTAGGTGTTCACTATTTGTTTGTTATAGATTGCAATTGTCCTTACAGCTGTGCGATTGCAGACAGTAACAGTTTACAACTGCTGCAAATATGTATTCACAGTTTGAGTTCTGGTTCACTTTCAGGTTCAGAGCCTTATAAAAAGTCACTTTCTTCAATGGCAAAGCTGTAAGGGCAATTGAAATCTATATAAAACAGTTAACCCATAATGTCCTATTTGTAGAGTCATACATATTATTGTCAAAATAAATATAACTGGCTTCCATTGGCCATAATGTGTAGTCTACACTAATCTTTTGCAGCCACATAAATTATATGAAACTACAGGATTTAAAAAAGAGGTTTATTAATGTTACTTGAAATCCAACCTCACAGCCTTCTCCTAATGGGAGGTCATGGGTGGTCAAAGTGAGCTACTGTGGTACTGTTAAGTCATTACCAATGATTGTAGTACTTCTCTTACACTATCAATGAAGTCCCAGCTTTTACCCATGTAAATAAAATAATTAAATAAGATAAGGGTATTTTTTTCATGTACTGTAGTGAAAAACTATGTAATCAAACTTACTTCATCATTTCGCTGCTCATTTTTTTTCACCCATATCTATGTCCTACATTAGTTACATATTTCCCAAGCATGCCACCTATTACAGATGGGAGGTCAAGAAGGTCAAGGGGAGCTAATATTCTTGTATGAAATTATGCAATGCAATATCTTGATTTTACTGTGACAACATACAAACCTGGCACCTAAACCCTAAGGTCTGGCCCTATTGGGATTCAAACCTGATATCTCAGGCACTTTCTCTATTAAACAAAATGCACTGATTCTCAAATAAAACCTAATTAAGACCTTGTGAATACAATCTTGAAATTTATTGCCTGGCAATATCATAATACAATATAATTCAAAGAAGGATTATGTAGTGAATCAGAACACTGCTTCTGTCCAGTCTCTATTGTCTTACTATGTTACCATTGTATAACTTTCCAGATTGTATTTTGAAGCTTTCAGTTACTTTTCAGCACTAGTTTTGTGCTTTATGGGTAATACAAACAGTACCTGAGATTACAGGCTCCACTCCTACCAGGGCCTACTGTGAGTGTGGTCTCTGTTTTTCTAGCTGTCAGGGTTCCTTTCTTGCAATACAACTGCTTGGCACTGTCAACATTTCCAGCTTTTTTAACAAATATGTTGGTGAGATAGTACACCATTCCAAGTAATCACAGTAGCCACACATCCTCAGGTGTCACACAACTGTTAACATTTTGTTTCTTTAACATGATCAGTATTACATGGGTAACACAGGAAGTGTAGAACTGTTACCTGATAAGGAAGGTATTAATTGTATAACAAAGGGTCTATTGTTTCAGCCACACATCCACTAAAAGGCTAGAAAAGTAGAGAGGATCAATCAGTTGGAGTATAAGAGAAGAACTCCCACTACAATCTCAAAATGTATTCACTGGTGGCAATACAGTAATACAATATAATTCAAAGCAGGATTATGTAGTGAAACAAACTCTCACTGCTTCGGTCCACTTCAGAAATCTGCACCTGCCGCAACTGCATAATTCACAAGGCATTTTCAGACTGTATTTTTAACATCTCATTTGAAGGTCTTCTTTAGGTGTCTGTGCTTTTTACAGACTGCACATGTTTAAACAGTGTGAGTCTAAATATTCACAAATAATATTGACAAATGGACACAAAGAGTTATGTGTTTTACATATTTCTAATTAATTTGCTTTAGCGCACACACACACATCTTTTCTTTGGCTTCAGTGAGATTTAGAACATATTAGGAGTTATTTCATAACATTCAATTCTGTGACCTTTGATTTACTAGTCTCAGAAGCCCTGAATACTGTTACCAGGCAACTATCAAGTACATGAACTTTTCCCTAGATGAACTGACATTGCTAGGGTTGCTAAATATTTTACTGTAGATCCTTCTGGCTTGCTCTAGTACTCTGTACTTTTTAAATGAATAACCACATTATTCGTACAAAGTGTACACTATATTAAATGTAGCAGGCACTTATCAGATGCAAAAGAAACTCAAACCCAGTTTGAAATTGCTCAGATTATTTCAAATAATACAGAGCATGATGAATCCTATACTGATTCTGTTATCGAAGAACTCTCATGAAAAATTGTAATTTTTCTTTTTATTTTGGATGCAAAGTGCTAGATTGTTATCAAGCTGTTAGCTTATATGAAGCAATGCATCCTTCATTTTGGTGAGTTTATTTTTGGTGAATGTTACATGTGACATTTATGGAGTTTGGTAAGTCTTGCCATTTTTCAACAATTAATCATCTGGTAATTTATTGCACTTAAAAAATCAATCAATCAATCAATCAAATCTTTATTTATCCAAGCAGACATCATTGAGCAATTAACTTGAATTACTGTCAAACCTCAGAAGCAGACAGGAAGATATAATGTAGGACTTCTGATTTCTACCACTATCTAGCTTTTAGACTATTTATTTATTTATTTATCAATTTATTTCAGTTTGGGATTAATACCTTTGAGTCAAAGACTCATTTTCAAAGGTTTCTAGTAAAGTCAGTAACAAGAACAGGTAGAATACAAATACAGACAACAATGCACATTACTAGGCTACAAGAAAAAAAAATACAATGAGTTTTCACATAATTAGGGGTATAAATAGTACATAGAGGTCTATTATTGCAACTACTAGCATGGCATGCAGGCAGCTTTACTACTAAAGAGAGCAGTCGGGGTTGGGGGGAACAGGCAGGGAGAGTACCCAGATGGGGCAGCCAAGGGGATTGTGGAGAGGGGGGACAAGTGGCCATATGCAGGCATTGTCACTAGAGCGCATCCAAGGAAGAAGAGTAGGTGAAGGGGAGGGCAAAATCCATTGCATAGTGGTGGTGGGGGAGTGAAATCAGTGGCAGTGGATTGAGGGAGGGATGTTTGTAGGAGTAAACAGGGAGAGGGGCGGGCAGAGGCAGCAAAGGCTGGATAGCATGTGGGTGGAGAGGTTGGGGTTGAGAGTGCCCTCAGCGTGGGTTAGGTGTGGCAGGCACAAACCTTTTGGAGACCTAGATAGGTATATATTGAATGAACGAATATAGCTGAGTATGGAAAACGTATTGAGGATGCAATCACTTATTATGTTTATCTGAGTAACCTCCCCTACCACTGGAATATTGGAATAAGTTGAGAAGTTCTAGATTGGTTCTGTAGGAGGTAACAGGATCATAGAAAGGAATAAAAGATTGGTGGCATGGAAGCATGCAAGGTTAGTATGGTCTACTGGAGCGCAATATGCAACTGAGTTTTAATGTCTACTATGGAAATGGTAACAAGGGTTGTTTTTCTTTTAGTACAAGGGCTTTTTCTTTTTGAAGGTTTGTTTATGCTGGCAGACTATTACTAATGGCATTAATCACTCTTATTTGGTCAAAACCAAGATTTTGTGGGACAGACACCAATGTTGAATGGTTCCTATTTATTGATCATAAGCCTCCTTTAAGGACAGTCTATTCCAATTTACATGCCTTCTTGTGTGAGTGGGACTTCTGGACATCAAAGGCCAGAGGGTGCAAACAAGTGCTGTCTATCTCTGTCTCAATATATTTGGTTAAGTGTCCATATTGACAACTGCACTCATGTCAAATGATATGTGTATAAGTGTATAAGTATGTACTTTTTACTTGTGATCATGTCATTATTTTTTTATGTGCAAATGTATATAATGTGTACAAGTGTTTTTAGTATATTGTAAAGGCTACTGTTGAACAATAAAACCAAATGAATGACAAAGAGACAATCCTGAAGGTGTAATACCTACAGGGTCATAAAGGTAACTAACACTTTTGAAAGCCACTCAACAGGAGCACATCACAAATGATTCCTCACCTATATTACAAAGAAGATAATTTACTTAATAACCAGTAGCCTCTGAAAGTGACATTGCAAGGGCCAGACAAAAAGCAACGTCACAAAATATTTATGCCATAACTCTACTGCTACCCACACCCTAAACACATACAGTATGTACAGTAGCTGCACAGTTCAGTCAACCTGGCCATAAAAACCTGAAAGATGTCCCCATTCTAGCTATTCTGACCATCAACTATGTTGCTGACCTTTTAGATGCAGAAAATACTGGATAGATCAATTCCATACATTCCACCCTAAGGGAATGACTATTAGAAAAATAGTGGACCTGTTGTAGGAGAATTTCAGAAGTTTCATATGCACTTCATTTCCTCTGATTTGCACAAAACCCTTTATTTTCACTTGTTTTCTTGGTCATTAAAATGTCTTTATTTACACCTCAGTGTGTAGTCTTATCTGTATACATGACAAAGGACTGTATATCAGTTTGAAATGTACAGCCTGTGAATATTTTTTTTCTTTTTGCTGTATGAACACTGTTTTGACACCAGGAAAAACTTCAGGACTACAAATGTGTGCTATTTTTCTTATGTAGGGAGAAATGACAAGGACACAGTCACAAAATTAGGCAAGTTTATGCAGACTAGATAAACAGCTAAACCTTTATCTGCCATAATTTTCTATGACTCAGTGATTCCATGTTTACTCAGCTTCAGAACCAATTTCTTATCAGGAACCATGTGAAATGATTAACAAATGGTATACCAACATTAAGGCAAAGCAAGCAAGTTTATGTTTAGGCACCCTTTCACAGTGGCTCAGGACTTGGTACAGAGAAAACAGACAAACAAAATCAATACTATATGAATTACACAACTAAATAAAAAAAAATAAGACTTGAAAGAATGAATAAATTGCTCCAATAAATCAATCTTTCTTACTAGCAGTGTACCCAAATATAAAATCATGTCAGGCAGTATGCTAATTGCAAAATATGTAAAATCAGGACCCCTTTGAGGGCCTCCACAGAGCTGGTGGAATGGATGTGAGGTAGCAAGGAATTCCATAAGACTGGTGCAGCCTACACAAATGCTCTGCCCCCTGACAGCTTTAGTCTTGATTGGGGCTGCACCAATAATTCAAGCATCTGTAGAGCAGAGAAGGTGGACAGAGGTATGCTTGGTCAGGAGATCTTTCAGGTAACCAGGTCTCATAGCCTTTAGGGTATTGTATACCAGTAAGCTGATCTTGAATCTGATGCACCACCGAATGGGCAGTCAGTGCAGATCGTGCTGCACCAGTGTGATGTGATCCCTACAGGATGTATTAGGAGATCAATCAGGGAGCCAAATTCTAGGCCAGCAGCAGGTGATACATCAGACTCCAAGACAAACCTAGGTAGAGTCCGTTACAATAATCATATTCGACAGTCACCCTAACCCCCTTTCTCTTCAAGCCTCCCTGTAGCGCTCCTTCACTAAGACTGAAGACTGGTTTTTGGATCATCGTCTTGTCATGAACTATAAAAAAGGCCAAAACCATGCTCTTCACCCATAGACAAAACAAATTTAAAAACTTTCCCCTCACCATCCTCAACTCCAAGGGCTCACCACTTGACCTGGTACCCACCTTTAAATACCTAGGCATCACCCTTGACTCCTCTCTCACTTCCCTAGAATAGGGCTTTTGTATAGGCATAAGGGTTGCCTGCCACCAAATGCCCTAAATCTTGCTGTGACATCTCCAGTGCTCTCACTTATCAACAACGGGATTGTCATCTATGGCTCCACTGACACCACCACCCTATGCTGTATTAATGTCTCCCTAAACAAATCCTGCAGACTTGTCACAGGATGTGACCAGTAGACCCATACCTGTGAGCTCTGCTATAGCACCAACTGGCTTAACTGCAATGGACAGCTCAGATACCAGACCCGTCTCCTTGCCAGGAAACTCTCACTCCGATCCTCCCCCCGGGACTTCGCCATCTTGTGCAGCACTCCACCCAACCCCCAGACAACTCAAAGCTCCCTGTCTGCCCCTCTCTTAGTACCCCGTTGCAGGACTTCCCTGGGCCAATGCTTCTTTTTCCACAGGGCTCACCTCTGGTTTAATTAATTACTTTTTGCTGTCTCTCTGGAGCTGACTCTAGGCCCATTTAAATCCTGACTCCACTTGGAAATTCTCTCCCACTTCTGCTGCGACTGTGCTTAGTCCCTCTCAGCAAGTCAGATGCAAGTCACCCACCACTTTCCCTTTTATCTGGGGTCTGCCCCTAGCTCTTGACCCTACAGAAATTGTAACCATACTGTAGTTTATTGATCACTGTCTTTTGATACTGTAACTATTGTTGTTTACTGCTCACTGTCTGACTTGGGCTGTATCTCTCCACCCTTGAATTTTGTTACTTGTCCTCTTTTCAACATTGTAATATTGCTCTTTTCTTGTCTTTCTTGTACCCTATTATGTTATTTAATTTTTGACATGGAGCATTTGCAAAGGAGTCCTCGATTCAAAGGTTGTAATCTGATTCATTCAATAAATAAATAAATAAATAATCCAGCCTGGATGGGATGAAAGAATGGACTATTATAACCAGGTTACTTGGTGCCAGATACCATTTAAGTTGGCCAATATTTTGAAGAGGGAAAAAAAACACTATGGACAACTGCAGACACCTAATGTTGAAATGTCAGTCTACAGTTCAGAGTAACTCCTAGATTTCTATCCATATCAACAGCTTCAAAGGTGATGCCATTTAGAGTTAATATAGTGTTAATCCTTGTCACTGTTGATCCGTGAGAACCTGGTTTGACAATCATTACTTCAGTTTTGCTTGGGTTGAGACTTAACCAGTTGGAGGCCATCCAGCTCTTGATCACTTGTAAATAATGACACAGCACAGGACCAGCATGTACCCCATCCATTGAACATGACAGGTTTAGCATAGGTTTAACTTGGTATTTTCAGCATAGCTGTGAAACTCCAGAGCATACTGTCTAATGATCTCACCCAATGGCATCATGTACTGTACATGCAAACTGCATTAATGCTAGGATTGAGCCTTGAGGCACACCACAGTCAAGCACAGCTGCCTCAGAGATGAAATTACCTAAGACATCCTGATGCATTCTTTTGGTAAGGTAGGACTTGAACCAGTGAGTCCCACACAGTGTCTCAGGCATTCCGAAAGCACCATATGGTCGACTGTTTCAAATGCTCATTAGTGATCAAGAAAAGCAAGAAGGGAATGGTCTTCTGTCTCTTGCAGTAAGGAGATCATTGAACACCTTGATGAGTTCAGTCTTGATGCTGAGATGAGGGCTCAATCCCAGCTAGAGAGGCTCATAGATGTCATACCTTTCCAGGTAGGCCTTCAACTGCTTTGCCACAACCTTCTAGATTTCTTTCTCCAAAAAGGGAAGCTTTTGGGACTGGCATGTAACTCAGAAGAATGTCAGTAACCAAAGATGATTTCATCAGGAGGGGTTTCACCACAACTCTTTTCAGGGCAGCAGGAAAAAAAACCTTTCCAAAGAGATGACCTGATGATCTCAAAAATGTCCTGCCGCAGGGCCCCATAGCCACTAATCAGTCTGGTAGGCCCTGGATCCTGGTCATTTGGTCAGATAACCATACTGTGAGGTTCTTGTTTGAGGCCCCCCTAATAGACCTTCCCCACCAATACCACCTTTTAAGAGGTTTGATCCCACAGGGTCTGACGGCAGTGCTGGATCTTATCAGGTTTGATGAGTGCATGTGAAGAGCTGGGGGAATTGATTTTGACCTATAATAGGGTTATTGCCAAGGCCCTTGACTCTATTGCACCTGTCCGTGTTTGACCCCTCACCTCACAGTGGAGATCTCCCTGGTTTAATGGGACTCTCAGGGAGATGATGATGAGGGGTCGATGGTTAGAGTGGCACTGGCAGAGATCTTTTTTGGCAGGACAAGCTTATATTGATGTCTCATTATAGAGACTATCAATCAGCAATCTCCTGTAAGAAGGCATAATTCCTGTCCAAGGAGACTGCTGCAGCAACTAATAGACTGGCTCAGTTCTTCTGCATTGCTCATAGGCTGTGTAATTCTGCCTGTCTTCAGTCCAGGGAGCTTGTTCACAAAAGAGGTGTGATGAGTTTGCTTCATTCTTTGCTGATAAGATTGCCTCCATCAGATCAGAAATCCAGTTAGTGCCCCCTAATGGGGTGTGCAGTGACAGGCCTGAAGTCTCAGTCATTTAGTCTGTCTGGTCCGACTTCGACCAGTTGGCAGTCATGGATGTTGTGAAGGTTGTCCAGGAGTTATGGTCAACCTACAGTAGTTTTGACCCGGGACCAAAATGCTTCCAAGTATAGTGTGTTGATGTCATTGGCCTGGTCCTAGCCAGGATAGTCTGGTGTTCCTTAGTGGCAGGGGTTTTTCCTGGACTCCTAAAGGAGTCAATTGTAAGGCCATTCCTGAAAAAAACGTCACTGGACCTGAACTGCTTAGCCAACTACAGACCTGTCTCTGACCTCCCTTTTGTGGGTAAGGTTATTGAGAAGGTGGTGGCCATTCAACTGGAGACTTATTTATCAGCTCACACCATCTATGGTCCTCTGCAGTCAGGTTTCAGGAAAGTCATAGAGCTGAGGCTGCCCCTGTTTGGGTGCTAAATGATCTTCTGGTGGAGAGATCAAGGAAGACATTCCATCCTTATTCTCCTCAGTCTCTCAATGGCATTTGACACTGTGGACCATGGGGTGCTGATGGAGCACCTGTGGGTTTCTTGTGGACCAGCTGGTACAGTTTTAAACTGGTTTCAGTCTTTCCTCACTAGTAGGATGCTGCGGGTGGTGTCCAGGATTTTTTCCTTAGTGCCTCTGCCCCTGCAATGTGGGATCCTGCAGGGTTCCATTTTATCCCCCATGTTGTTTGCAGTGTATATATTACCACTAGGGGACATTATAAGATGGTATGTGCTGAATTTCCACTACTATGCAGACAATATTCAGCTATGCAAGTCTTTTGCACCCAAACAGCAGGAGACGGTCTCAGTGTTCAACTGTTGCTGAGATCCATGACTAGATGAGGGCCAACTGGTTGAGGTTGAATCCAGACGAGACTGAAGTACTGGTGGTGGAATCTGGTAGCCTGGGGAGTGAGGGTGGAATCTGGTCAAGTCTCTGGGCTGAGGCTAGGGGACTCACAGTTGCTCACCTCTGATTGGGTAAAGAACCTTGGCATTGTTTTGGACTGTGGCTTGACACTTAAATCACAAGTGTCGGCCATGGTCCAGACCTCATTTTACCATCTGAGAAACATCACCAGGATCTAACATCTGATACCCTGGGTGATCTGCCAACACTAGTCCATGCCTTTGTGACTTTGTGCCTTAATTACTGCAGCACCTTGTACCTGGGGCTGCTGAGGGCTGATCTTCATTGTCTGCAGCTAGTGCAGAATGAGGCAGCCAGGTTGCTGACCTGACTGTCTAGGTTGTGTCATATTACACCTGTGCTGTGCTTTCTGCACTAGCTGTCAGTTAGGTGGCAGATCTCTTTCAAGGTTGGTTTGCTGACCTATAAGGCCCTGCATGGCCAGGGGGGGTGGCTACTTGCAAGACCTCCTATGGTCCTATCACCCCTTCCACCCCTTTGCTCAGCAGATGAGGGACTATTGGAGGTTCCTAGGGTTTTTCTTAAAGCATCGAATGCCCGTACTTTTTACTTTGTGGCCCCAACCCTATGGAACTACCTCCCTCGTCACATGCAAGAGACCCTCAGATTGGATGCATTTAAACAGGAGCTGAAAACATTTTTATTTAAGCAGGTGTTCTTTCTTAATTAGTTCCGTTGAGTTAATTAGTAAATAAGCATGAATTATTTATTTTTATGTTATGCATTTTAAATGTTTTAGAAATGGTTTGTGTACAGCGCCTTGAGCCCAAATAAGAAAGTGTGCTATACTAAATAGAATATGAATAAATGAATGAATGAATATATAGTAGGTTGAACTCTGTCCTAGGATCTTTCAGAATATCTCCTCATCCAAAACTAGAGAAAACTCTCTTCCAGGTGGCTGATAGCTTGGGCCTATCCTAGGGCTGGTACTGCCAGCCCATGACAGGCCACTAGAGGAAATCCCATTGTGTATATAGGAGACCTTATTGAGAAAGAACCAATTAAAATCATTGCATTTTTCAGCAGAAAAGATGCTCTCAGACCAAAGATAGGGTGGATTAGGCAACCTATCTATCATTCATAAGAGTTGAGGTAGTCAATTCTTACCCTCAGCAATCACCTTCTATTTTTATCCTTTTAGAACTGGGAAGGCCCACTAGTTATAAGTGCCTATTTTCAGGGGTGACCCTGGAGCACTGTGGTTGTTAAGTGACTTGCTCAGAGTCACAAAGTACACAAATGGAGGTTGTGGAACTCAAACACAGGTCTGCTGGATATACAGTGGCATACCCCAGGATGAAACCCAATTCTGCAAAATTTTGCAGCACTCGGCAGGATACTGTAGCAGACCTACTTAATAAAGCAATGTAATTTCAGTGGCAATTAGTCCCTTTCATTTTTCAGGAAAATGTGACACTGCCATGATGAAGTGAATGCCACAGTTTCCTGTATGACAGAAGGGACTGATTGCCATTGAAATTACATTGTTTTATTCAGTAGGTCTGCTGCAGCATACTGCAGAGTGCTTTAAAATGGGTTATGCTAACCTCTAGTCTACACTGCCAGCCCCTTGACAGAAACTCTTTTTTAGGGTGATTACCAAGTGATACTCACTGTAGAGAGTTATGAGCACTAATTTGTCCTTTATTAAGTAGGTCCTCCACCAAAAATGCTACAGCCACTGTCCCCCTGTCTTTAACTGCCTCAGCTCCGCAGAATAGCACAAGAAGATGTGGTGGGATGTCAAGGGTCACATAAGGAATGGTGCCAGAGAGTTGATGGCAGACATAAGAGCCACATTGCAACCCTTCACAGCCTTCTCAGCTCCACTGGTACATGGTGCCATAACTCTTGATAGGTCCAGTGCCGCCATGATATAGGAAATTCCAGAAGTTGCCTTTGTTCAATAAAGCACATTCCTGAGTCTTCTGCATGCTTTTTTCCCTTTATTATATTTGTACATGGATCCCCTGTAAACCTTTCCAGTAACTGAGGTTACCATGGCAGAAATCTTCTTCAGGCTGAGAGGGCAGGCAAAAGGCTGCATAGACAGGCAATGGCAATGTTGCTCTTTAGTCAGTCAGCAAAGGGTGGATGAATTGATAGGTGGTCACCACCATACATCACCCAGAGTGAATTGCCTCACTTTTGTGAAGAGCCTGACCCAGAACCAGCTCCACTATGAGTATTTGGGGCCCTTGTATTGTACAACCCCTGATCTACCAGGTGGCAGTGCACTGCATTTCCAGTGCACCGCTGTGCAAACTCCCTTACTTTTCTACAGGTCTGAGTAAGATTAAGTGCTTTAAACTTTAAAATCGTGTATCTTCTTTTCATCTACAATACTGAAATTTGACACCACTATTTAAGGAAACACTTCTTGTGTTTTTTTTATGTGACAAGATATATGGAAGTCACATTGCATTCTTTAAATGGATGTTTTAAGTATGACACAGGTACATTTAACAAAATGTATAAGGAAAAGTAATGCATACTTAGAGACTCATGCTGTACCTTAGTTACTAAAAGTCATTCTTAAACGATTTTTTAAAACTGAACATGAAGAGGATTCAGCCAAAGAATGCTCCAAACACATTTAAAGAATGCATTAAGGGGCAATTTCATCCATTTAAGATTATAAAGGATAAGTGAACATTTTACTTCAGAAACCATGTCCATACTGATTCGTATCAGCTACAATTACAGTATGTAATGTCATATACAGAATATATAGTAGTCCTTTCAAATAACCACAGTAGGATTACACTAAAAAGTGCTATTTTTGCAAGTGTAAGGTAAGCATCATGGTCAAGAGGCTCTAGCATATGCTAAGGAAGCTGATGACTCAGGTTCAAATCCAACCAGATCACCATATACTTTGTGTGAATCTAAGCAGGCTACTTAATGACTAAGTGCTTCTGTCCTCCCAGATGTGAAAATATGTAAAAGTATTCACTAAAAGCAAAGATATTGCATGCACTGGACCTATCAAATGTCTTGGATAAAGCTAACAATATTTTTAAACATTCATACTGTATCCTTACTCTAACCCAAGCCCTAACGGGGAACTCCCCAAATAGGCAAGGGTGGTAGTACCACAGTACTTTTAAAGATACCCTTACTAGATACTTGAAAGTACTAGCATGCTGGGGAACTGCTAGTATAAACCTTTTACATACTTGCCCCTTACCACACAGTGTTCCCTAGATATGGAAGGTGCATAAAAAAGGTCACTCACTTCCTTTCTGAAAACCCCCAACTAGCAGTGTCTGATGAAAATAAAATGCTTTCCAGATAAGCTATGTTACAGGGAAAACAGGAGTGCTGCTCACTCATTAAACATGCCAGAGCAGTCTTTCAGATCCTTTCTTTAATAGACTGGCACATGCATTTGTCTAAACCTTTTGGTGCGCTCTCAAGAAAACACACAAAGATGTGTTATGTTACCAATAGTTCAAAGTCCACATGTATCCAATTCAGATTCATGGTGTGTACAACCTTTAGCCCCTGGTTCCTCCTGTTCTAAGGTATAGTTCTGAAATCAAGCATCCTCACAAATGCACACAGATACTTTTCATGTTTTACCTTCTTTGGGAGAAGTGAGGAAATAATCCCAGGCAACCTATGTACCACTGTGAAGGGAGAGATGAGCATAATCCAGAGTAGTAGATTGGGTCCAACACATAATGATTAGGAAGTTACTGGGCACACATAGAAGCTGAGCACAATGGCTGTTTATAAGCTTGGAAGCTGCAGGCTGAACACACACAGAGCTGGGCAGCATGGGCAATTTATTTAAATAAAAGGAACACATTACAAATAACATTAAATTAAACTAGTACTGAAGTAGCAGTCAGACTTAAAATATGTTACATTCCCTCCTATGTTAGACACTTCCACAAATGCTCTTTTTAAATACAAACTTTACAAAAAGAGAAAAACTAGATACACCCCATCAGGGGTAAGGGTACAAATGTATTTCCTGGTAACACAGGGAGAACAGAAATTGAGAATGCTGGGAGTGGTGCAGTTGCTGTGGGGTGGAAGTTTTCAGAGAGATCTTCTGTAGACTGCAGTGCTGCCAACTGTTTACTCTATGCTCCATTTAACTTCCTGAAGCAGCACCTAGCACTTTACATATTTTAAGTATTTTAATATTTTAATTCTTTTAATATGTTATATGTTTGGCAATTTGAGATATTTTAGATATCATAGCTATTGTAGGTCCTTTCTGTACCTTGCTTTCACAAATCAGGATTAATTCTTTTTTTGTTTTGTGAGGCTATGATTCTATGTTGTCCACTTTATGTTCTCCTTTGTTAGACAGAGCTGCAATGATTTATCTAATCCTCTGTTTTATTTGTGGAGTCTCTGCTGGGGGGGTGATATTGCTATGTTAATGTTAATTGTAGTTTATTATTGTTATAGTTTGTTTTATTTGTTAGTTTGCCTTTTGTGTGTTGAGTATAGTTGTTTATTATGTTTTACAAAACCTTAATAAAAATGTATTCCATAAAAAAAAGAATGCAGTGCTGCCTCATCTACACACACCTCTATGGATTGAGGGAGGAGGTAGCTAGACTCTAGGATGAGTTGGCTAGGATTCAGGGAACCTCTTCCCCTACCCAGGGGCCACCAAGCCTGCACCATTACCTCACAGGATGTCAGGAAGGAGGAACAGCTTGACTATACTGGGCTCTGGAGGGGGATGGTGGGACAGAGGCACATTCCTCAACTAGTACCACTATGTAATTCCTACACCACCCTGGTGGGCAGAACTGCCGAAAGGAGGCACCCATGGTAGAGACCAAGGAGGAGCTATGGGCCTTTCATAGTGGAGACCACAAGAAGAGTAGTAAAGGACCCCAGAGGAGGAAGTGACTTCTGTTGGGGGACTCGATTGTGAGGAGGATAGATCTGGGAATAAGAAAGTGAAGCAGAGGTAGGTCAGGTGCATACCTGGCCCCATGGTCCAGAGGGATAGGAAGCTGATCCTGAGGATGGCTATGGCAGCAGGAGAGAGAGCTGGTTGTCATTGTCAACCTGGAGATCAATGACCTGGTTAGGTCCAGGGCTGAGATAGTACAGGGGGATTTCTGGGAGCTAGGGAGGGGTCTTAGACAATTAGCTTGCACAGTGGCTTTTGCTGAGGTGATGCCCATCTACAACAAGGGAAAGGAGAGGAATCTCCATACCAGAAGGTTCAACTCATGGCTGCAGGAATGGTGCAGACAGAAAGGGTTTTGCTACTTTGGTAACTATGGGACCCATCATGGAGGATAAGGTCATATACAGGGGTGATGATATGCATCCATCTAGGAGGGGAACCACAGCCCCAAGTGGATGGTTTAAATGTTACTTCAACTAAAATTTTAACTAACCAAGGGGGTTGCAGAAGGAATTGGGGAAGAAGAAACTGCCCCCCAACAGGTTGAAGTAGAAAGTAAGGCGAGAGTAATCCCATAGGGTGCAAATTAATAAAGGAATCAGGGTGTTTGAGATAAAGGGTGAAGTACACAGGAACATTAAAATGAGAAGGGTGAAGGAAGGAGGGAAGGAAGACAAAAAGGAATAATGGGGCAACAAGCATAGTGGAAAGAAAATCAGGAGGACCATGTGTGTGAATGTAAGTCTAGGAAATAACATTCCAGACCTAGAGGCCATGAGAGGCCAGCTTGGATATTGTGGCCATTAATGAGCAATCATGGTGCACTAAAAACCATGACTGGGACATGGCCATACCAGGTTATACTCTGCTCAGGAAGGACCAAGTGGTATGGAAAGGAAGGTGTGTGTTGCTTTGTGTGAGGGAAAGCACAAAAGTGACAGAGATACAGGGAATACAGAGAGAGGCAGAGGTACTGTGTGTCACCCTGGAGATGTGGAATGGAACCACTGTTTACACTGCAGTGATCTAAAGACCACCAGCATAGGGGGAGGAATTAGATAAGGTACTGGTGGAAGCCATTGGCAAGATGGCAGAAAAGGGGGAGGTGTTGCTGGTGGGGGATTGCAACCTACCAGAAGTGGATGTAAGCCTCCCAGCAGCAGCAGTTTCAACTAGAAGTATGGACTGCCTGGACTCTCTCCAGGAGGTGTTCCTCGGGCAATTAGCCAGTGAACCCACTTGTGATGGGATAATACTGGACCTGGTACTCACTAACAGAGAGAAAGTACTGCAGACATCAAGGTGGGAGGCCACCTGGGGACTAGTAATCACCACATAATATAATTCAATATAAGGACAGCTGTGGAATCAAACCACATAAGGGTGATGGTCCTGAACTTCACGAGGGCAGGGGTGGCCTGGGTGGGCAGAGGAACAGTGGGCAAAGCTAAAAAGGAACACAGTAGAGTAAAGGTAGCACACACCAACAAATGAAATAGGGCACAAGGCAAGATGTTACAAGTAAAAAACGTTGATATTTATTGTGCCACAAAGAAATGCCACATACAGCAGTCACTGACAGTAACCCCTGCGATTTGACTGATAGATCTTCCTATGGGGGCCTAAAGCTAAAAGGGAGCATAGTAAAAGCAATAAACCTCTGCATCAAACAACTGAGCAAAAGCAAGAGGGAAAATATTTCTGTTTCTGGAAAGAGGTGGCTGAAAAGGTAAAGACAAAAAGGGTAGCATTCAGAAGGTATAAGGAGACAAAGAGGAAGGAAGACAGGGATATGTATCAGGGGAAACACAAGCAGGGAAAGCAGTAAGGAGCACAAAGATGCACACTGAAGAGAAAATAACCCAGGTGGTAATGAAAGAGACCAAGAGATTTTTTAGTTATGTAACTGAAAAGAGGAAGACCAGGGGTGGGATTGTAAAGTTAAAAAGGGAAGAGTGGATTGTGCAAAGGGGACCATAAAAGGCAAACATCTTGAACAAATACTGTGGTTCAGTGTTCACAGAGAAAGGGAAGGGCCACAAAAAGTAACAGAAGCTTTGGAGGGAGGGAGATAGACACTAGTCCTTTTTTGGAGGCAAGAGTCCTGAAGGCACGCACTAATCTGAAGGTGGACTAAGCAAAAGGGACAGATGGGATGCATCCAAGAATATTGAGGAAGCACAGGGAAGTACTGGCATCACCTCTGACAGTTATGTTTAACAGCTCACTGAAAACAGAAGTGCTTTTGGAGGACTGATGGAGGGTGGATATAGTCACATTACACAAAAGGGGTAGCAGGGAGGAGGCTGGCAATTATAGGCCAGTCAGTGTGACATCGGTGGTGTGAAAATGAATGGAATCAGTGCTGAAGTAAAGGCTTATGGAATGTCTTGAATCTAGTGGGTCACAAAACCCAAGTCAGCATGGTTCCACAAGGGGGAGGTCATGGCAAACAAATCTGACAGATTTCTATGACTGGGTGAAAAAGAATTTAGATCAGAGTGGAGTGGTGAATGTTGCCTACCTAGATTTCAGTGAGACTTTCAACACCATTCAACATAGGAGACTAGTAAGCAAGTTGCATACCATTGAAGTGGGTCCAACTGTGGCAAACTGGTGAAGAAATTGGTTAGGGGATAGGCAACAGAGGTTAGTGGTAAATGGAGTTCACTCTGAGGAAGGCAAGGTGACCAGCAGGGCACCTCAGGGATCAGTGTTATGACCGGTCCTCTTTAATGTCATTATAACTGACATTGCAGAGGTGCTGGATGGGAAGACCTGCCTCTTTGTGGATGACACCAGAATCTGCAACAGGGAATGGAAAGGATGAGCAGAGTCCTGAGAAACCTAGACCAGTGGTCAAGGGTATGGCAGCTGGGTTTCACTGCAAAAAAGTGCAAAATAATGCACTTACAGTACGGCACAGATACCCAGGGGTAGAGTACAAAATGGGTGGAGTGGTATTGACTACCACCAAGCAGGAAAGACACCTGTGGGGTAATCATTTTGGATGATGTAAAGGTGGCCAGACAGTGTGACAAGGCAGTAGGGAGGGCTCATGGGATGCTGGAATACATAGGGAGGATTATCACCAGCAGAAAGAGGAGGTGGCATTGCTTCTGTATTGATCAATTCTAAGACCCCACCAAGAGTACTGTGTCAAGTTCTGGAGACCACATCTCCAGAAGAACACAGACAGAGTGGAGGTGATCCAGTGGAGGGCAACTAGAATGGTTCAGGGTCTGCATCAGAACCCTTACAAGAAGAGACTAAAGGACCTCAATATGTACACCCTGGAATAGAGTAGGGAAAGGGAGGATAAGAAAGAGATCTTTAAATATCTCATGGGGGTAAATAAGGTACAGGAAGGAAGTATTTTTCAGACTAAAAGGTGCTCAAGAACAAGGGGACATCTTATGAAGCTGGATAAGGTAGATTCAAGAGAGATGTGAGGAAGTACTTCTTCACAGACAGACTGGTGGATACCTGGAACAGCCTTCCAGTGGGGTTGGTGTGGGTGAAAACAGTGGTAGGATTTAAGAAGGCATGGGCAACACAAGGGAATCATAGTGGAAAGGAAGGAAGGAAGGAGGGAGGTAGAAAGAGCTGTAGATCAAATACAGTCTACAGTAATAGTGTAGGCAGAAAGAAATAGGCATGCTGGATGGGCTAAGTGGTCCCTAAGTGGTCCTTATCTTCCATCAAACTCTATGTTCCTATCTTTCAGTGAGTTTACTAGCAAAACAGAGTAACTGAGGAATTACTGTTAAGTGCATAGTACTGTTCAGTCTAAAAATCCAGTCTGTCTGGAACCTTGAGACTCCTCTCTAGAAACCATCTCACTAGGGTCTGGTGAGCAGCTTGGTAGAAACTGCAACAGTTGTGTCCAGAAATTTCTGGATTGGCAGGTTGGCTTTTGTCATCACTACCTGCCTCAGTCTCAACAAAAACAGCAGGGTCACCAGATTTCTGTATTACAGGAATGGAAACATCAGGCACTGTTGGAGTATCTATTTCTTGTTTCTGCCAAAAATCCTTAATACTCCAAATCTGATCAATGTGCTGACACCAAATGGCATCCAGTACCACTTGTACCTGATAATTCCTGGGAACTATTTTCCCATTTGTGCCTGTTCAGAAGTCTCGAAGTGTTAATAAGTGACCCACTGAATGCTGATGGGTCATGAAACTACATTGTGCCATAGTCTGAGTGAACTGCTTATTATGAAATGGGTGGAAAGAATGGTGGCTCCTGACTGGCCAAGAAGTACTTTCAGCTAGACTCTTATACCAGCACAACAGCTCAGCTGAAAGTTGCTTATCAAAAATATGTTTAACAAATACATCAAATTTACTAAAAAGGTTCCATTTCATTATAAGTCACTCTAAGGCTGCATTATGGTGGGCTAGCAGACCTTCTTGGTTGGTAGAAGTACTCGACTTTGCCTCATGGTTCTACACACCTGAGGCAGGCCATTATCAAACAATAACACACCCTCTGTCATGCCTTACTGCTAAATTGACAACCCCCTGGATACAACCCACTGAATACTCAGTTTAAATAAATCCAACCTAGTGTGCAGACTGTGTCTTAACAGTAGCATTGTGGGTGGCTCATTCTTAGTGAGCTTTGGGGTGTTTGTATAAACTAGCAAAAAATTTGCCAACTTATTTTGTAGCGTCCTTTTTATCTTCTTCTTGTTGAGTGCAGGACTTGTTTGAGGCTTTGAAAAAAATGTGATCTGCTAATCCATTAGTATCAGGATGGTACAATGCTGAGGTAATTTGCTTGATGCCATTCTGTTGCATGAATATACCAAACTCTTCTGAAAGAAATTGAGGCCAAATGTCACTAACAATCTGCTGTGGCAACCTGAACCTGGCAAACATAGTTCACATGAAATTAATATTGTGTGTGGACATAGCTACATCTGCGCCAATCACCTCTGGTTCCTAGTACTGGGCATCTACTTTGACAAAGAACACTTTCCCAAAAAATATTCAGGCATAGTCCACATGTTGACGTTGCCAAGGAGCTGTTGGTCATTTTCAGAGGTTATGTGTTGCAGCTTTTGGCATATTCTGAGCTTGGAAAAACCAAGGCCAATCTTTTATCATTTACTCAATTTTTTTGACACAGGTCTGGCCACCAAACATAACTACAGCCCATTGCATTTTTCTTCAATATTCTGGGATGTCTACCATGCTGCTTATGCAACACTTGTCCTTGCAGTTTGTAGGTAAACTAACTCTACTGAATCATAGTAAACAACCATGAGAAGCAGTTGAAGTCTGTGATCATGATATGGTGCGATGTCTCTTTCTAGAACTTGACTCCATCCAGACATGATCACTGCATGTGCCTGTACAAGTATCAAGTCATGCTGAACCTTACCCATATAGTCAATGGTAGGGGTTCAATCTGTGACAAATGAAATGTCATCAGTGGGTCCTCTGCATCTTTACTCACCTTTTAGCAGAGCAGTCAGGATTGCACATCATCATTGGTTTGATGAGCTGCTAGCTTGTGTTCAATATCATTTAATTTCCTACCAGGAACAAAGCATACAACTGAAAGCAAACAAGCAACTGTAATTGTAGGAATCTCTTCATTTGGGAGAAAGATAGAAAGAAGGGTCTGGTGGGCTGTCACTCTGGTAAATTTCCATCCATGCAAATATATGTGTCTCCTTATCAGTCTGGGAATTGTTGCATTCTGTTGTGTTCAGGGTGCACATCAATCACTCTTTCTATTTCATCTGTCACAACATGTAACATAACAGCACCCATATCATAGGGCAAGGCATCACAAACCAGTTTAACAGGCAACTGTGGATCATAATGGGTCAGGACTTGTTTGGCTATAATTATTTTGCTTCCTTAAAAAAAAATCACATGATCTGACTAATAGAACTTTCTGTTTTTCTCTAGCAAGGGGGTTAAATGGCTGTAAGGTGGATGCCAAATTCTTTAGGAACATATAGCAACAGTTTACTAGTCCAATGAGTGACCAGACATGTGTAGCATTTGCAGGCCTTGGTACACTGAGAATAGCATTAGTTTTCTCTTTAGGTCAGTGTAATCCATGTTGCTTAATCTCATACACAAAAAAAAAACATTATTTTTGAAGAATTCACATTCTCTAAATTTACTATCAGTCCAAAATTGTGTGTGCATGTCAACCAAGCCTAATTTGTCTAAGAGTTTAGCATCACTTTTTCTGTCAATAATCATATCATACAGGATAGCCTGGGTACCAGATATGCCTTATAGTACTGTACATGGTCAATTGTTTCTTGTCATATAGGTGGTGACAATGCAATCCCAAACAACAGTCTAAGGTAGTGGGAATAATCCATTGTTGGCATTAATAGTCAGGTACTTCTTCAAGTCATTCTATTCTCACCTTCTAGTTGTACTGTACTTCTGCATGCTCCAGATCTATTTTACAGAAAAGCTGTCCACCTGCTAAAACTATTACACAAAAATATCATATACACCAGCCCAGTGGCAGAGAGGGCTGAGGCACTGGATGCCTTACCTCTCACCATGCTGGCGATCTGTGTTCACAAACAAGCACAGGTTGCATGGAGTCAGCCAAGGTGGGGTCCTGGGAGTGGATAGAGTAGCTGTCAAGCAGCTCTCCTCTCTTAAATTGGGGGGATAGGCCTCTCTGGCTCTTGACTGCCACTGAGTGGAGGCTTACTTGTAGCTTTAGAGCACTGGAGGGGCTGGCATTATGTTGGGTGTGTGGATCAGGGCTGTGCCCATTGCCAGTGTGCATGCGGTTCCTCCAGGTACATGCACTGCCATCAAAACTGATATACCAGGGATGTAAAAGGGGAAAACAATAGGTGGAAAAAGAACCCCCAGCAGCAGGATGAAGACCGACCCCCGCAGGCTCTGCACCAGTGGCTGGACATGCACTGTAAGACCTGTGGCAGGGGATGCAGGTATAAGGTAAGTCCGAGGGAAGCCAGGTGACAGGGCTGGGGGTGGATGGTCAGACAGGGACAGTGAGAGGAAAAGGAGAAGAAAAAAATAATAATAATAAAAAACATATCATCTACCTTTGGCAGTGCATACTGCTACACCTGAAGGGCAGGGTTGACAGTCACCTTAAATTCCATGCAGATTCTTACAATGCCATGTTTTTTAATGATTGGGACAAAGTACATAGCCCAGTCACTCTTTTTGAGTTTAACCAAGATACAGATACAGAGAAGATAGACCTTTAAAGAATAATGGCTTGTTTAATTTAGAGACTCCTAAAGTTATAGATTAAAGGATAAATTAAGGTTATAGAAGATTAAGAAGATTATAGAAGATTAAAGCAAAAGTATTTGTTAGTCAGCATAAAACTGCATCATATAGTTTCTCGGCAAAAAAGTATTTCTGACATCCTTAATTTCATGCTCAGTTCATGTTACATTTTCTCATGTATTGTTAAAATAGCTTTTACAGCTAACATTGCAATTAATCACTCACGAAATTGAAGATAACCACCATTTGCAATTTTTAAAACTCTCTTTCATTCATTTTACCAGTTGAATGTACAGTACATGCTAGAGTCCTAATGTAGATGTATTATCATGGTGTTACTGCATGTTTCAGATGGTAAAAGGCATGACACAATACTATGATATTGAATTGTTTTTATGGTGGGCATGACATGGGAAAGGGAACATTTAAAAACTTCAAAATTCCATAGCATGGTTAAGGAGTCAAGATAATAAAAAGACCATGGGTATCTTGATATTTTTAGGCAGTCAAACGTTACTGCTGAAAAAAAAAACAACAACTATATGATCACTAACAAATACTGCTGCTTTAAGTCCCCTTTTGATTACACTGAAAAGGTTCACAGTTGTTTAACCCTTACCCAAGAGCCATTAAACATTGATGATGTGATACATATTATAAAACATTGATATTTGACTAACTGGGGCAGATATTTAAAAATAATTTTAAGGGTGAATGAAGATTGGACAATTGTTATTCTTCCTTTGAAAGTGATTTTGGGATATTTTGAGCAGACTCCTCCCCACTTTAGTCATTTTTGTTTACTGAACAGGAGGGGGCACTGAGGACTTCAATTTTCTAAGCTCATAAAATTAAACCTGACATGTTTATTTCTGCTGGCAAAATAACTGTTGGGGCAGCTCACATGGCAGCCCACCACACTTTCAAAAATGGTATATGTGTGACAAGTTCATTACTGCTGGCAGACAAGCAGTTAGAGCAATCCACATGACAGGCCACCCATGTTTTAAAGAAGGAGGCTTACAGTGATTGGAGGCAGGCATAGTGGATTAGGCCCCTAAGGAAGAGGGGGTTGCCTTGCAGTGACATTTTAAATACTTTTTAAATACAGTCTTATTAATGAACTTAATCATCAATGAAAGCTTCATCCCATTAGTTATGTTTATCACCTGTTCCTTCATACTGGAATCCTAACTCTTCATCTTCAATATATGAATTGGAACTAGGCAGGAACTCATATAGAGTTGCAGCAAAAGACATGTTCAGATATTTCTTCACTTGCCAGCAGTACCACTGTAGGGCACCTGAAAAAATCTGTTTAAAATATTGTAAAATTTCTGGAAATATCTGAACATCTCTTTTGTTGCAACTGTCAATTCTTCTTTAGTCTGTGGCAGCAAAGAAGTATCATCATTGTGTGGGATTAAGGGGCAATTCTTTTTTTTATTAATGAGAGTTTTTCAACAATTTGGGTTGGCAGATGTGTACATTTATTAGTGATCATGGCTCACACTGAGCTGGTAACTCATCAAGAACTGACATTGGATGGTGGGCAGTTCAAGTAGCACTTCACTACAGAAGGCAATGATGGCCATTCCTGAATCTGTTTTGCCTAGTGCAAAAGTGTTTTTTATCAATGTTAAAGTGCTTTCAGTCAGTCAGGGACTATATAAATCCAACATACATTGTACAGACTTAAAGCTAATGTTCTCCTTTTCCTCTTCTTTCTACACTCACACAGTATCACGTAGTAGTAGTAGTTATGTTTTTTTTTTTTTTGGAAGGAGAACAGAGCATATCAGTACAAACTCATTTTCAATTACTTCCTGAAAATGGAAAGTACAATAATATCAAAAACATGAATAAGTATCCTAATTTAAGTCATGAAATTGCAATACCACATCCAAAATTAACACATTTGACTCTAAAAATAAATTTCTCTAGAAACAATTGCGAAGGTGGATTCTTATTATAAAAGTGCAATGGTAGTGGAATGAGGTTCTAAACATGGGGCCTCAATATGAAAAAGTATTACTAACAAAGACATTTATTATTAGTGGGACATAAAATAGGACTCCACCAGTAGACAGAAGACCGGGTACTTTATATAAATAGAATAATAGGTAGGACATTGTGTATTATGAGGCTATAATATCATTGAGAGGTTTCAGGGATAATATATGGATCCCAGGATCCATTGTTTCCATGTTTGTAGTCATCCATAAGTTGGTTTTTACTGTTACAGGCAGTTTCAGTTAAAGTAGGCTCATGCAGATCACAAGAATTTGTGCTGTTTTTGCTTGGGACAGAGTTTTGAGGCAAGTGGGAAATGCCTAGATAAACAAACTCTAACAAGAGTCAATACAGCTGCAAAATAATGGTATTGTGGGCAGTGAAAAATGTGTAAACTAGCAATTTTTGCGATAGCCACTGAGCCACCTAATGATACTTTCCAATTGTTGCGCTATACACACACATTGGCTTATATATATATATATATATATATATATATATATATATACAGTATATGCATATATATTCCAGTGTAATATAGCAGTGCACTGTCTACACACATTTTTACAGATAAAAAAAAGACACACTGAGGGACCGTTTTTTTCTTTTCAGGCTCCGAGGGACATTGGAGGGTGGGAGGTTAACACTAGCCACCTCATTTAAATCACACTGAATACATATACACCTATATGCATATATATTCCAGTATAGCATAGCAGTGCACTGTCTATGCACAGAGAGCATTGCCACTTGCACAGTAACACACATATCCTGTCTTATTGGGCATTTATTTACTTATACATCTAACCCTAACGTTTATTGTATTTAGGCTAAGAACTGTGTTTTGCAATAACTTATTGTGCTAACTTATGACATGACAAGGTAACTAAGGTCATGGACCAGGGAGGTGGATGTGGCCTATCTGAATTTCATGAAGGCCTTCAACACTGTCCCCTACAGAAGGCTTATTGACAAACTTCACAGGCTGGGGTGGATCCTTAAATAGTTCTGTGGTTGAAGAGCTGGGTGAGTGGCAGGAGTCAGAGGGTTGTGGTAAACATGGAGTACTCTGTAGAGGGAAAGGTGACAAGCAGGGTGACACAGGAGTTGGTGTTGGAGCCGGTCTTCTTCAATGTCTTTATTGGGGACATTGCAGAGGGATTGGAGGGGAAGGTATGCCTCATCGCAGATGATACAAAAGTATGCAATAGAGTGGACATGCTAGGGGGTGTTGAAAGAATGAGGGAGGACCTTAAAGACTGGAGAAATGGTCTGAAGAATGACAGCTGGGATGTAATGCAAAGCAGAGCAGGATCATGCACATATGGCACTAGAACCCAGGGGCCAAGTATGAACTAGGTAGGAGGTATTGACAGTCATGAAGCAGGAAAGGGACTTGGGAGTTATCATCTTAGAGGATCTAAGTGAAACTAGACAGTGTGATAAGGTGGCTGGAAAGGCTAGTCAGATGCTTGAATGCATAGGGAGGGGTATTAGGAGTATAAAGAGGGAGGTCATATTGCCCCTGTATAAGACACTCATGAGACCACACCTGGAATACTGCATCCATTTCTGGAGGCCCCATCTGAGAAAGAACATAGACAGGGTGGAGGTGGTGCAGTGGAGGGCAACTAAATGGTGCAGGGTCTGTGGAATAAGACATATGAGGAAAGACTAGCCATGCCAATATTTAAAATATTTATTTTATTTGGGTAAAGCATTTAATCCATTTTAAACATTGGATTTTTACAGGATATGCCAGTTGAGTTTCAATATATCATTTACTGTGTGGTTATGCCTTTATCCATTTGTTCTAATTTATTTGCACAATGCAGATCTGTTGAGAGGCAGTTTCAATGTGGTCTTCTTTTCACACATTTTTACAATGTGTTTTCCTAGAATATGCCTGATGATTGCAATGTATTAAGCCTGGATAGTTTACACAAGATGTGCCATCTTATTTTCAGTGGGGTTCTTCATCTACACATTATTATGCTGTATTGCATAAAATCAGAGCAAGCTGAAAACAATGTTTTACATCTGGACTAGGCTACCCTGGATAAATACTTTGTAAAATGGGTAAAATCATGACCCTACTGAAAACAAAATATTGCATCTAATCTGGGATATCCTGAGGAAATACAATGCAAAAATGTGTAAAATAAAGATCCCACTGAAAATGATATGTAGCGTCACCTTTGTGCTATCCAGGATACAAACTATAGGCTAGGAAACATTTAAGAGAAAGCTATCATTCTTTCTATATTATCATTATGTAAACCATGTAGTTGAGATGTGGTGTAAGTGGGGAAGAAGCTAAGTTGATGAGTATGTTATTTTAATCATTAAACAGCTGAATGTAATTATACAATAACTGCATTTCCCTATGGTAGCAAATTCCACATTGTAAACTGAGCTTCACTGTGCTCCATGTAACCAAGACTGACATAAAAAAACAGTTTCTTTATTATTTTATAACACATTAAGCTGCAGTATTTATTTCAAATGTTGTAGCCATGAGGATAGTATATATGTGTGTGTTTGTTTGCATGAAAGGAGTTAAAGAAACAGTTGTCTTCTGATATAGTAAACTATGCTGGGTATAGTGCTGGAGGCTATAATATGTACTTATATTTGAAACCAGAAAAGTTGCTATTTGCAAGGCTAAAAGTTACAGGATGTGTTTACCAGCCATACTGTAGCTCAGTATAAATATTTTTTTCCCAGAAAGCATGGTAAAATGAGTAACAAAAGATACCATTCTTTACTTGTCTTAGGGGTTAATGAAGCAGCTGTTCTCTGCTATTCTAAAATGCATTCTAGATACTGATGAAGGCAATAACAAGTTTAAGATAATTGGTTGTGCTATGCACTTAGATTTGAAACCAGAAATGGTGTCTGTTTTCGAGGCTGAGTTTCTGAATGTGTTTGCCAGCTAAAGCCCAATATAAATAGTTGTTTTTCAAAATGCATAGTAAAAGTAGCAAAGAAAGATAACAGTTCTTTACTTGTCTTAGGGGTTAAAGAAACAGATGTCTTCTACTATAGTAAACTATGTCTGAGACAGTGCTAATCAGATAATATCTTAAGAGGTTAAAAAACAGTATAAATCTTTTTATGAGATTTGTTGCTGGAAAAGGGTGACTAAGCTGACATGTTTATGAGCTATGAATATTTCTTGAAAGAGAATACTGGCCAGATTGAAGCTAGTAGTTATCACACAAAATAGTCCAGTGCAACACTGCTCAGCTGAATAAACACAGCAGAGTAATTCCACAAAACCTCCAGTTTGATCTAGCCCATTAGGAATCTGGAGAGCTCCTCTTTTCTACTGTAATAGTAAAACATCTGCAGGGCTCTGCCTACTGCAGCTGTAAAAAGGTAACTATAATAACATGGAGCATAGTTCACAGTGCATGAAGAAGTTTTAATGGAGAAGCCATTTGAATGATAAAATGGTCCTCAATAAAAACTGTTGGGACAGTTTTTATAGACCTGTTCAAAGCTTTCAAAATAATATCATCACTTGCTTCTAAAATTATTTCTTTCTCACTGGTTTTCTTCAAATGTTGTATCTTGGTTTTCATCTTATTTACAAGGAAGGTGTCAGACTGTTTCCTGGAATTAATGTCTATCCTCTTTTCTTTCTACAAACACAGAGGTAATTCAGGAGTCTATTTTGGGTCCTGTTCTTTTTTCATTTATTTGTTGATCCTTTACCTTTAATAGTTAGGAACTGTACTATTAGACTTTATGCTGGTGATACCACTCTTTTCTTTGCTCATAATGATTTAAAGTTCATAACTTCTACTCTTTAAACTGATTTTGACAAAATTGCCCATTGATTTTTCTCTAATTTATTGAAACATAGAAACATAGAATTTGACAACAGATAAGGGCCGCTTGGCCCAGCTAGTCTGCCCATTTCCCTGCCTGATGGATAAGCTGCAGATTCTTGTTAATCAACAACTTACTTCCTCCTATCCCCTCCCCCACTAGAATTGCCTTATGTCTGTTCCATGCATTTCTCTTAAATAGTAAAAAAAAAAAAAAAAAACAAGTAATGCTATTTGGATCCAAATCCCTCAAAAACTATGCACTTTCCTCCTTCATCATTAAGCTTAATAATGTCCCTTTGCAGCTTGTTCATGAATTAAAATATTTGGTCATGGCGTTTGACTCTGCTCTTTCTTTTAAATCTCACATTTACAATACTACTGTAAAAACTTGTCAGTGCCTAGGTTGATTGAAAAGAGCCAGACACTGTTTATTATTACGAGATCATAAAATCATTGTGGCCCAATTGATACTTCTAGTTTTAGATTATGGCAATTCTATCTATCGCAATTCTAACATTATGGACCTCTCCTTAGTTGACACGGTATATTTTCAGTTATTACAGTGTATTCTAATTAGTGTAAAAAACACAAATCACGGTACTCTTCCAACCTAATTAAACTGGCTATCTCCCTCATCAACATGTTAACATCATTGGCTTACTTTGATCCACAAAACAGTAACTCACTTAACCCCAGCTTATCTCTCAAATAAATTGTTAGCCTCCACTCATAGTCATAATTTAAGAGAAATTCCGATACGAGGTTTACTCTTACCAAGATACCAGTCTCATTATGTTAGAAACTGTTTTTCTTTTGATGCCCTTCTTTGCTGGAATAAACTTTCACTTGAGTTACAAAATTCCCGGATATTAAATATTTTCAAACATAATCCCAAGAAAAGGCTTTTTCAGGCACAATCAATCTGTAACCAACTGTTTTTCTTGCACAAGTTACCTGCTGTGTTACCCAATAACAGCATTTAAGTGTTCATTTGTTATTACTGTGTTTTAATTGATTTTTTTTTCAGTTATTAGTTTCTCTCCCACTGATGGCTATCTCTCAGAAGGGCGTCCCCAGCCCCGTCCCCCGGCATCTACCAGCCGACGCTGCAAGGCTTGCCTCCCTTGGTGGGGTCAGCAGGGGTCCCCTACTCCCCCACCGAAGTCTGGATATAGTTGGCCAACACTGTGGCTAGCCAGGGGCAGAGTCTGTGAGGTGCCCTCTGCCATCCTGTATGGCAGTCTATTTCCTCCAGTTTTCTCTCCAGGAGTTGGGACCATGCTATGTCACCACCGGAGGGGGGTGCGCACACTTCTGCACATGCTTCCTCCAGGTGTCTGGCCCGACTCCTCCCTACTTGTGGTATGGTGCCTGTCCTCCAACCTCTGCTGGGGGGTGATCAAGTGCTGACCACCAGGAACCCCCCCAGAGAAGAAGAGCAGTCCATTGGATGCTAAATCCTTGTCCTCCCCTGCTGACCCCCGACGGCCCATGCTCATTCCCAAACAGAGGTCGCCATCATAGCGTGACATAAGGCACCAGTGCCTCAGCCTCAGTGCCACTGGGATGGCTTTAATTGATTTCATGAGCAACAAGTTACCAGTTGTGTTACCCAGTAGTAAGTATTTACGTGTTCATGTGTTACTACATAGGCTTTGTATTATTATATATGTTTATTAACTTTGTCATGTTTGTACTCAATGCACTTGGGATGTTCTGTAAATGAGACTTGATCTCACTGAACTCATCTGTAAATGTAAAACTTTTCAATAAAAAAATCAGGAACAAAGTAAGTGTACCCCCCCATCATGCCTATCATGCTGGCTGGCTTTTACTGGACTTGACAGTTACAGTAAATACTGGCTTGTATGCAGCTGTGCTGAGTGTGCATGGCGCCTGGACAATCTCTGATGTCATAGCACTTTCACAGAAAAATCCATCAATATTATTATGACATCTCATAATACTCTTATTGAACATCCAGTGATGTATTATGAGATCTCGTAATAATACTGATGGATTTTTACAATAGTATTATGCGTTTTTTGTTTAACTTTTAATGGTATTATTAGATATATCCATATATTACAAAAAGATTATACATGTAACAAATTTCTGAGTTAGTGTATAAAGCGACATTTTCTATAATACAGCCAGACATCAGTTTTATCAAACTGTCCTGGCATTGGGTGCACATCGACAACCATCACAGTATCATGTCTCAACAGCAACTGGAATACAGTGAAGACTATCACAGCAACATTTTTGGCAGCTTGCTATGATTGGTCTGCTGGGTTCCCAACACTGTTGCCTCTGGGGTGTTTGTCCCCTCCCCATACCAACTCCAACTCACGGTTGGTTAATTTAAGTGTGGGGGTGTGGGGGGCAGACCCTCCCACATGGGGGATGTGGGGGGGCAAAGTCCCACACAGAAAACACCAGATCCCCCAGCATCAGCACAACACCAGTTGGTGATGTTGTGCCATCGCTGTGCTGATGGTTGGCAAATTCAGTGTCACCATGGCATGGTGGAACCAACCATCACAGATCTGGATACAGAAGACTGTGAAGGGTGTCATAAGTAGCATTTATTATGTATCTGATCAGCCTATTATAAAGAGTGTTCAGTCTCTTTAGTGAACTGTAAGTGACATTAGCATAAATTATGTGAACATATGAACACATTGAGGAAATAATGCATTAACCATTGGTTGTCTTTTTTTGCACAGGTACAGTAGACAAGAGCAATGCCCAAAACTGTCACCATTTTAGCCCCTAAATTTGTTAAAAAAAATTGTTAAATGTGAATCCCACTTTGCATGGGATCAAGCCAAATGTCCAGAAATTTGTAGTGGAATATATTAGCTATGATAATACCGTAACATGTTTTAATGGACAATGTACATCAGGGTTTGACACTTTGTTCAGATGTGCTCAAGAGCCAAAATGCATTCTTTGTATTTTGTTAGTGTTAACTACACGTAGATTTTTCAGAAACATATTTCTTTTTTTAAAACTCAGCTTTATTGAACAGTCTTATTACAATCATGACAAATTCATAGGCATACATCAAGTCTAACTTACAGCTGCACTCAAAGGCTTGTTCATAGCTCCACTCTGCTGAGCCCCATTTAAATGCTGTTTACTAAAACTGCTTTAAAGCACATTAACTGCTTAACTATGCTGCTCCAGATATAAATCCTGTGCATCTGCTGTTTTTAAATTTACTGTAAACCCGGGAGCCTAGTTCCCCCAATGTAAAGCCCTGTTGTGATTAATTCAAGCTAGTGGAGAAACTTAGTGGAGCTGTGATAATTACAAGCTAGTAGAAAAATGTAGTAGAGCTAGCCCCTCACTCGTTCTTACCTACTTAAACCCTGTCTCTTCCTCTCCTAGCTCACCTCCCCATAGCAGGCACTGTTGAGGTTGCGAGGGTTGGAAGCCCTCCCCCGAACCGGAGAGCACACCCCCCCACACAGAGGAACACAGCAAAAGGTATGCAGTCGTCACCTGCTCCTCAGCAGCTCACCAGAGAGCTTCACCCCACTGATGCTTCGTGTCAGCTACCCCACCACCACACTTGGCAAACTCTTACTTATGTATGGCTGGTCACATGGTAGTAGACAAAACTAACCAATCAGCTCAGTTTACCATTTGCAGGTTATACCTTTCAACCACTAGTGGCCTCCTCACTAAGAACACCTATACAGTAACTTTAACTCTTGCACTGCTGCCTCTACATGATGACCCCTTTTGTCCTTTTAACAATCTTCATCCTCATCCCCTGGGCATCCCTCCCGCCATTGAACTATCCTGACCTGATGGACTGTCAGGTGCCATGCACCAGACTCCAAATAAACATTAGTAACTCCATTACCAAAGCTGACACACACCCTGGGTGCCACTTCCACACTTTTTCATTTGACCCTGCTGTACTCCCACCCAGCTTCCAAACCAGCCACCTTGCCCTTCTGCCCCACGATCGTCAGCCAACACCTGCTATCACAAGGCCTAATGCCTCCCCCAGAAAGCTGCGCTGGGTTGCATATAATACTAAACTTTTGATTACACTACTGCTTCTCCTAGCAGGAGATATTGTGCCAAACCACAGACCTAACCACTATCACACCCCAAACCCCTCAATACCCCACCAACTCCCCCCAGGCTTAAAACTGTCTTACCTAAATATATGTAGCCTACTAAATAAAATAACTCAGCTTCAACCCTTTGCCAGGTCCCTCAGCCCGGATATCCTGATTATCTCAGAAATCTGGCTGAAGCTTCACAACCCTGACTCAGAATTCTCTATTCCTGGCTGTGCACTCATCCGACATGATTGTATGGGCAAAAAAGGGGGTGGCTTAGCAATGCACACTGCATCCACCATCCAGTTCTCCCCAGTCACCCTACCCCTGCCTTCAAAGTCCATCGATATTCTCATGGTAAAACTCTCCCTCCCACATTCAATTCCAGTCTACATTGCAGGTACCTACTGCGCCCCTGATGCCAGCACAGCTGCTATACTGGATCACTTGGGCACGCTAAACTCCCTGACTCCAGGAGGCAAGCTCCATATACTTGGGGACTTTAATCTGAACTGGCTTGCTGGGGCCAACTCCAAGCTCTGGGACAAGGTGACTGCCTTAAATCTAGCTCAACTAATCTCTGAGCCCACTCGGCACAATCACAAAACTTTGAATCACACCCTCCTAGACTGGTCCCTCACCTCACACCCTCATAGGATCATAGCCTCAGGCCTCATCCTAGATGCCCTCAGTGACCACCATGGAATCTACTCTGTGCATAAAATCTTCAGACCAAAAGCCCACTTATCCAAAATCCTTATGGCCAGATCCTTCAAATCACTGGACCTCACCTCCTTATTAAATGACTTGGTCAGTTCTGACTGGTCATGCATAAGCCAATCAAACTCCATAGATGAGGCCCTGGAATTCTTTAAGGCCAAGTTCACTGCTGTCTGGGACTGTTACGCCCCCCTCAGGTGAACCAGAGTCAGAGGCTCTCACCTCCCATGGATCTCAACCGAAATCCTTATACTCCTTACAACCAGGGACAAGGCCTGAAAATCCTTCAAGGCCTCCAGATCACCAGCCAACCTCCAGCAATACCACACATTACGTAGTGCCTGTACTAGGAAAATCCACCAAGCAAAAGCCAACTATTTCAAAGTCACATTCAATTCCTCCTCCCACCACCTAGCCAATTTCAGGAAAATGGTAAAATCTCTTCTCAGCCCTCCATCACAGCCCCCACTCCTACCCTGCAGGTAGGTGGTCTCAGCATCACTAACCCCCCCTGCAGTGGCAGCACTGTTTAACTCCCATTTCACAAACAACAATGACACTCTCCAGCCATCACTTCTCCTTGCACAGTACACCTCCCCTCCTCCATACCAAGAACCATGCAATCAGCTCACCCCTTCTTCTTCCTGCAGGTCACCCCTGGTGAGGTATATAATGCACTGATTGCCCTTAATCCAAGGAAGGGTAAATGCCCCACTGGGTTGGATTCCAAAATGCTCTACCTCTCGGCCTCACCCATAGCCAAACCCCTGGCCTCCCTTTTAAACCTATCCTTCTCCCTTACTGAGGTACCCTCTGAATGGAAACATGCCACTGTAATCCCCCTTCCTAAGGGTGGGGATACCTCAAACCCAAGCAACTACCGACCCATCTCCCTTCTACCTATTCTGGCTAAACTCCAAGAGTGTCTAGTACTCTCTCGCCTATCACCCTTTCTGGATTCCTCCTCCTTTTTTACCCCATACCAATCTAGGTTTAGGAAATCCCACTCCACCACTACCTCCCTTCTCAGGCTCACTGATTCCATCCTCACTGGGATGGATGCTGGCCACATCATGGCTGCCATTTTCATTGACCTGGCCATGGCATTTGACACTGTCTCCCACTCACTTCTCCTGACCAAACTTGCCAATGCTCGTCTATCCAGCAGTGCTATCAGCTGGTTCCTCTCATACCTTGTAGGCAGGTCCCAATCTGTCTGACTCAGTTCCTCCATCTCGGCCCCCCTCCCAGTCTCCACAGGGGTTCCACAAGGGTCTGTCCTTGGCCCACTCCTGTTTTCCATTTTTCTGAATAACCTGCCTTCTGCTTACCCACACACCTCAATCCACATGTACACGGATGACACTGTGCTGTATACAGCTGGCCCCTCAGCCTCAGAGGTCTCAACTAGATTGCAGCAGGACCTTATTACAGTTCAGCGCTGGCTTCACACCAATGAACTCCTCCTCAATGCCAACAGTCTCAGTAATCTTTGGCACAAGGCAGAGACTTTCAAGGCGCCCCTACCCAATCATGTTCTGCACCCTCGAGGGGTCACCCCTGGAGGTCTGTACCTCCATCAGATACCTCAGGGTCTGGCTGGACCAGCACCTCAACTTTTCAGCCCATATTGACTCTGTAATTAAGAAGTTGCACCCCAGGCTTGGGGCACTTTACTGGAACCGGGACTGCATCCCAGCTCCTGCCCACAGGGCCATTGTGCAGAAAATGATCCTCCCCATCTTTGACTATGGGGACGTAGTCTATAGTGCAGGTCCTACATCCACCCTAGCCAGACTGGACCCTCTTTTCCATTCTTTCTGTTGCTTTATCCTGAACAGTCCTTACTCCACTCACCACTGTACCCTTTACCAATCAATGAACCTCCCATCTCTAGACAATTCAAGACTGTCCCACTGTGCTAAGTTCACAGCCAGGTACTGGTCCCAGCTGCTCCCCTATTACCTTGCCACTGCCCTTGTCAACCCCAGCACCCCTGTATACTCCCTCAGATACATTGACTATCAGTCCCTAGCTGTCCCACACAGGGCCACTGTTGCTGGCCAGGTGGCTTTTAGCTACTGCCTGCCGATGCTGTGGAATTCCCTCCCAACAAACATTTGTCACTTCTCCCCCGTTCCTCAACTCCATGCTCCAGTCTCATTTCTCCTTTACCTGCTCATGTGTCTAAACAGTTTACGGATCACAGTATAGCAGGGCTGTGCATCCAAGCTGTAAATACAACACTGTCTGTTCCTCCTGACTATATTATATGGTAATGTACCTATGCTATGCCTGTATCTGTTGTTATCTCAATCCTTTTGTATCCTAAACCTGGACCTTTTGTGCTAGTGGGTATTCCCATTATGCAACCATATTTGTATTATGTCTGTTCAACTATGTAATTGTACTCCCTTCCCCCAGGACACATCTGGAAATGAGCAGTAGCCTGCTCAGCATGCTTTCCTGGTGAAACGCTTAAATAAATAAATAAATGAGTTAATCCATGCAATGGGAAATATCCTCAAATATGTAACATACAGTGACATTCCAGATGTCATGTGTTGCTGACGGAATAGTGCCACTATGGATTAGATAAAGATGGCCAAGGGTGAATGTGTCCTCACTGCAGCACCACTTACAGTTACTTATTTCTCTTACTTCAGACCTGGAAGGTATGTTACACATAGACTTCCCCATAGTATACTGAGTTTGTTCGAACAAAGCCATAACTAAGGAACTCATAACATGGACTAAGGACCATTTCTTCCAGGACCACTTGCCTGGTCCTCATCAATATGGCCCCCACTTGTGCTGTGCAACCTTGTCCCTCAACTGTGTCTCTTTGTTTAACATTTCTTCTTAAGTCTTTTCTTCTCACCCAACCCTTAAGCTGTAATCTCCACCCTTCTCCCAACCAAATTACACCCATGGTATCATGCATCCTCCTCCCTACTAAGCAGCCATGTTTCCCAACCCCTCCATCTGTCTATATGTTTCTCCCAGCTTAGCCTGAGCTTAGCAGTGATTGACTCCATCAGGATCACTTCTTTCATTCTGTGGACCTGGTCTCCCAACCTAGGGAGGGTCTGGTGATGACTACTTCCTAGTTATGCATTTTAGGGCCACTACTGATATGGTCAGCAGGACTTTCCTGGTCTCCACAGGTTGATGTGTCAAGGAGAGTAGGCCTAACACCCATTCCTCCCCCAGTAGTGGGATTTGCACCTTTGTCATTGTATGAACTACACTTTGAATCTTCTGCCAGTATGGGGAAAGTACTGGGAAAGCTCCAAAAACATGCCAGTGTGTACCTAGCCCCCCAACATCCTCTCCAGCACCTATCATCTCTCAAAGATTTAAAGTGTTTGGTTAGCACTGGGGTGTGGAAAAATCTTGTTAGGATTTTCCAAAAAAATTCTCTCCATATCGAAGCTGATGTGGCTTTCCAGCCCCATTTCAATTTATGGTTCCAATACGACTCCGAGATGGTGATACTTGCCTCTCTTTCCCAAGTTCTCCTTATGTTCCCCAGATGGTCCCCACCTTGTTGAAGGAGCAGTTTATAAATACTGGAGATATACCTTGTGTGACCCAACACTGTGACTGTACTGTATAAGAAATGTCCCCAGCTGGAGTATGAATGGGCTAACTTCAGAATAGTATCCCCTGAGTTTATAAAATGTTTCACCTGCATATACCATAGAAATTCAGAGTTAGACCAGTGAAATTTCTCCTTTGGTCACTGAAAGGAGATGCATTGGTCTCTCTCCAGAAACTGGAAGAATCTGGTGATCCCCTTTGTGGCCCATCTAGTATAGCCCAGGTCTAGGGAGGGTGGAAAGAATCCAGGTTCAAAGTGAATTAATGACAGGTGACCTGGTCCTGTTGGAGTGTTAATCCTCTTCCTGATCTGACTTAGCTTTTCTAGTCCCTGTATGACCCATCTGTTTTTAACCTGTTTCCTGTATTCAGGGGGGACTTCTGTCAGGGCCAGTGTGAAAAGGGATCTATCTTTCAGAGTGGCGTCCTCTATAGCTTACCATTGAGAGGTGTCCCTTTGTTTGTCCCAAGTCATCAACCCTGCTGTTTGAGTTGCCAAATAATATGAATAAAAGTTAGGAAGACCCAGACCTCCCTCTTCCTTGGGGTGCTGAAGAATGCCCCTGGCTATCCTGGTTTTTTTAAGATTCCAGACAAATTTAGATATATCCCTGTTTATCCCAGCCCAGAATTTCTTGGGTATTTTAAGGGAGAGGGACTGAAACAAAAAAAGTATACATGGCAAAATATTCATTTTGACAACTTCCACCCTACCCACCAGGGAAAGGGGCAGAATCCACCACCTAGCCATGTCCTGTTTCACTACTCTCCAAAGCTTGTCATAATTCTCCACAAACAATTTGGAGGAGTCTGTCATAATTTGCATCCCTAGGTATCTGATCTGGTTATTGAGTGCCCAAGCAAAGGAGAACCTGTTTTTGAATTCCTGTGAGGAGAATCCACTAAGGACCATTGCTTCTGATTTAAGGGTGTTAATTTTGTAGCCTGAAATTTCTCTGAATGCTCTTAAAGTAGCAACTAGGTGAGGTAAGGAGTATTCTGGGTCAGACAAGAAGAAGATGGAATCACCATGTACAGTGAGAGTTTGTACTCCTGTCCCCCAGTCATCTCACCCCTTATTGCTGGATCCTGCCTAACCCTAGTAGCCAGAGGCTCCAAACTCAGGGCAAAAAGCAGGGACAATAGTGGACAGCCCTGTCATGTGCCCCTTGGTATTGGGAAAGGGCATGAGCTGATGCCATTTACCCTGACCACGGCCTCCGGTCCATCATATAGATTTAGTACTGGCCAAAATTAATTTGTTCCATCAACTGTTTTAGAAAATTCCAATTAACCCTGTCAAAAGCTTTTTCAGCATCCATGGAAATTGTCAATTGAAACATGAGATGAGTGTGTTGGGCTTAGATAATATTCAACATTTTTTTAAGATTATCAGATAGATACTGGCCAAAAAGAAAGCAGTTTGATCTTCAAGTATCACCTGGGTAATTACAGCCTGTAATCCATTGGCCAGCAGGACAGTAAATATTTTTAAAATCTACATTCAGTAGAGATATTGGTCAATAAGACCCACACTCCACTGGGTTCTTCCCTTCTTTATGCAGAACTGTAATTCGAGCTGATTGCTAGGACTTCCATCAAGTCCCAGTGACTTCCCCCCTTTAAGGGCCTATACTTGTGTTTTTATCTCAGCCAGGAAAACTGAGAACTCTATGGAGTCCCAGGCCTCTTCATCCAAAGTTTTTAAAACTGTTCCTTGAAAGAACTCATGGATTTTTTAAGTCAAGATCCACTATGGGGTCCTGTGTGTAGAGCTTTCTGTAATAAGAGGCAAAAGAGGCAGTTATTCTCTCTGGGTTGCTAGTGACTTTATTGTCCTCCAGGTTGGTTATCTTCAAAACTAGTCTACTACCCTGCTGGGTGTGGAGGGTACTAGCCAATAGTTTCCCTGCTCTATTTCCTCCCGCATAATGACTTTGGCGAATACGCCGGTAAGAGCCCTCCAATAGATTAATTAGCATCTTGTCTAGTTTCTCCTTAGTTGCCCTAAGTTGCTGTCTTAAATTTGGGCTGAGAGAAATTTTATGCTGAAACTCCAAATCAGTGATGGAGTCTTTTAATTCCTTGATTTCCTTATTTCTCTTCTGTTTTTCCCGGGCTGCATAGCTTATAACTGTCCCTCTTAGGACGGCCTTTAGAGCATCCCATCTGACTGCAGTCATCATAGCTCTAGCTGGGTTATTGACCAGGTATTCGACAATGGTATCCGCAATATGGGATTTGAAATCTGTACAATTGAGGAGACCCACATTAACATGCCAATGGGAGTTTCTAACAGAGGGGAGTAGAGTGAGCAACACCCAAACAGGTGTATGGTCTGAGGCAGAGCAGGTGTGAATGGTGCATCTATCTGCTGAATAGGCCCACTCCTCCGACATCAAGATCATATCTATTCTTGTGTAGCAGTTATGCCTGTAGTGGGAATAATCTCTCTTTTTGCCATTCTTCCACCTCCATGTATTAATTTAACAAATCTGCCGTCTGGATCTGTAACCACACTCTGCACTTGAAGGGGGCAGGACTTATACACTAGGATTGCAGTGCATCTCCTATGTGGGTGAGCCAGATTGGAAGAGGAATGAACCGATCTCACCCATCTATGACACAGTTTTTTGTGCCCTGCATCTGTGTGGTATGTCTCTTGGAGGAGCACTATTTGAGTTTTTAACCTCCCCAATTCTTATATAATCTGAGCTCTTTTGATCAGGTGATTGATCCCCCAGACATTATATGTTACAATGTTGAGCCACCCCATTACAGCAGTGTGGCCAAACTCCTCATCTGTAAGAGAAGAGTGTCCTTTAGGACACAATATAGAGGTATGTGCACAACATTTGAAATATCAAAACCCATTAACCACAGACCATTAACCAGTCCAATAAAAACACAAAACAAACTGTTTTAAAGCAGTTCCCTAACATGGGGAAGGGATCCCTACTCACAACAATTCTGTTCCTCCTTCCAAGTTGCCACGAGTTGCCCACATTCTGCCTTCTGGTGGAAACTAGTGGGAAGTGCTGAGAGAATCCCCGCACCTAGCTGCAAGTGTTGGAGTACATCCATCACTAGCTGCATTCGTGGAGACCACCAGACTGATGTAGACTTTCCCCCTTCCCCAACCCAATGTATTGCTGAATGAGGGTGGGTGTCTCGGATCCAGTTTTGCCACCTTTACCTCGAGCCCCCCTCCTTTTCATTTCACCCATTTGGCCTTAGTTATAAGCTCCTCATTCTGAGAAAGTTTTGTTATCACTTTGTTTTAAACAGGGCTCACAGAGTCCCCCCGACAGCAGCCCCCGATCACTCCCAGGAGGAATAATCCTGGTCAAAATCCTCAGGTTGCCCCCACGAGGGCCCATCTGTCAACATACAATGTTTTCCAATCTCAATCATTTAGTTCTCCACTGATTTATTCGATAGGGTAGTTCCTCGAAATAACCCCAAACAATATGTCCCAGTCTCACATGACTTGGTGGAGAATAGGCCCAAAAGTTCCTCTGATCATCAGCCTGAAGGTTTCTTGGCTTTTTCTGCTTAATGGCCTCACAATGCAAATTGGCTAGCGTTGTTCAGGAAGTTGAACCTTTGAGCCCCACCCGCTCCGTTGCCTACTATCTGCCATTGTCTCTTCTCTATTTTCTTTATCAGCATGGGGGGACCAGTTCATCAGCCAGCAATTCCAGACATGAGAGATATTTCTTTGCTTCACCCACATTGTCAAAAAACCTAGTGCCCAAATCTGATGTCACTCTAAGTCGAGCTGGGAAGTCTACCCTTGCTTTCAGGCCTTTCCCTCTGAGAGCCTTCACTATGGGGAACCACATCTTCCTCCATGCCATCATCATAGGTGCATAATCAGGCTCAAAGAACAATTTAGTGACCCCAAAGTTAATTTCCTTCTTAGCCCATGCTTTCTTAAGTACTAGGTCTTTCATCCTGAAGTCTAGGAAGGCCATGGTAATCAAGCGCTGTTGCGCCTTGGGGTCTTTGGGGGGAGCAGACAAGGATCTGTGGGCATGAATCACATTCAAAGGAATATCTTGGCTTATATCTAGCAGCTCCCTGATCAAGCTTTCAATAAAGTCAGGCATGTTACCTTGCTCAGTGTTCTCTGGAAGGCCATGGATTCTTAGGTTGATTAGTCCGGAACAGTTTTCAAGGTCTTCGACTTTCCCCATGAGGAGCTGAGAGCGGTCGTGGAGCTGGAGAATCGTGCCATTATGTAAGTCCACCGTTTCCATGTAAATTGTATGCTGTTCTGTGATTTCCTCAAGCTGTTTTCCCTGTTTAGCAATATTATCTCTGTTTTTCTTTGTATCTGCTTTGATGGTATCCAGGGTGTTACTAAGCAGTCGCAGCTCGCAGCCCAGCTGGCGGGAGGTGATCGTAAAATCCCCCCCCAACCTCCTTGGAGTCACTCTCCCACATTTGTGCCAATGCTTTAGAGGCCTCCTCACTGTGCGCTACAGGTCTGGAGGGCAGATTCAATTTTTGTTGCTGGATCCCCCCACCTGACCCCAGTTTGGGTCTATATCTGGTTGCCATGGTAGCGGAGATTAGATTTAGCTGTTTTAGAAGGTCTGCCTCATGGGAGATTAAAGATATAAAATTAATGAGATGAAGGGACAAGGAGAGCTTAACCCCGAGTGTCTACATCAGTCAGTGACATCACTGGAAGTCCCAAGAAAAGTATTTCTGATGCAGATCAAAGTTCTCCTGGAGGGTCAGCAGAATCTTTTTTTTCCTTCTTGTATTTCTCCACCTCACACTTGGGTGGCCCCTAAAGAAGTTACCCTTATCCTCATCACCAGCCCCACCATGGATTCACATCCACCTCTTGAGCCTTCATAGGTGGATGGGTGTCCTGTTGGATGGTGCAGAGCCTGCAGGATAGATCACCAGCATCCTGTCTGCCCAAGCAGTGTTCCCTACAGCTTTTCTCCCCAGGTGTGTATGCATGCTATGGTGTGTAGGTACTGCATGAAGACCTAGTATGCCTTAACAACTTGCACCAGATTTACCAGGTAGGTGACCACTGTTCCTCCACCTAACCTCTAGTTGGTTATTAAGCAGCAGTATACACTGTCCCCCCTCCCCAAAGGAGAAAAGCCATTGTAGGATGCTCGACCCTCCTTCTCCTGGCCAGCCTTCAAGTGACCCCAGATTTGTTGCCAAGCCCAGGTCACTGGTGTACTGGGCAGTGAGACCTCCTGCAAGAATTAAATGAGCATAGACACTATAGCAACCTCTTACCTACATGGTAGTAATTCAATGACAGGATTGAGGCACACTGGTTGGGCAGTGTGGGGAAGCTTGTACTGTGATCACCAATGCTGTATTCTGTCATGCGGATAAACAGAGGACTTCAGTTTCCAGTGCAGTTAATCTGGTACCTTTCACAATCTTACGAAATTTGCCAGCAGATAAAGGCCTAGAGGTCTGTCAAGTCTGCTCGAATGTGCAGCTAGCACTAAAAAATTTACATACAGAAAAAGTATTAAAAAGATAATGACTGCATGAGTTCTATGAGTGACATGCAAGCATGTTATCACTTACACCCAGTTGCTGATACACATTGCACGGTGCAAGCATGACTCAACACACACAGCACTGAGACTGTTTTGCTTATGGATTCTGTGTGGCTGCTAGCTGCCAAGGTGGCGTGTTCAAAAGACCATAAAAATGAGCATTTAGTCAGACAGCAGATTGCACTGTTGGAACATATGCTTAAAGGAAACAGCACAAAGGGTCCCCACACTCAAGTGTAGGGCTGGTCCCAGTGTGCCCTTTGTGTACAAAAAAATTATGGTTTACTTACTGTTTACTGTAGTACAGCAGATTGCCTCAGACTAATTTTGCTTAACTGAAGGCTGACATCTTCTGTTACTACAAATCCTAGTATCCCTTGCAGCTGACGTCAGAGCAATAGGCAGCAAAGGGAGAGTCAGTCACTAGACACTAGGGATGTGATTTGATTACCTAACACAGGACAGGTGTTCAGGGGTGAGGGATACCAATAGACACCAGGGGCCAGGTTTTCAAAGCCTCGAGAATGCTGCAAGCCCCTGGTGTGCTGAACATTTGGCACACAGGTATTGCATAATTCTCCTGGTCGACAATGGGGATTTTCTATCCTATGCTCTGATTGCCACATGATAGACCAGCTTTTTTCTGGTCTAGCTTGCATCAGTCCCGGTACACTTTCATGGGTCTTGTGCCAAATATTTGGTGCAAGCAACTGTAAAGTGGGAAAACTCATAACTGCCTGATATACTAAAATTGTGTGCAGCTGTGGCAAAGGTGTTTGGCACAGCAGCACCAAAAAAACAGGTTTGATACAGGGCTTGACACAAGCAGTGTGTCGCCCTTTTGAAAATCTGACCCCAGGAATATGGACACTGAATACTAAATGGGTTTTTGGGAGTGAAGGGTGCCACTAGACACCCGGGATGTGATCCCCTAATATGGCTTAGGTGTTCAGGGCTGGAGAGGTACCAGTACACATCAGGTATGTGATTGCCTAACACAGAGTCAGTGTTCAGGTTGTGGAGGGAACAACCGGACACCAGGGAAACTGTTTGTAAACTGAATGCAGGAATTGTGTTCGGGGGTGGGGGTGACACTAGACACCAGTGATATGATTGCCTACTGGACAAAAGGAATATGCAAACTGAAAGCAGGATAGGTGTTCAAGGGGTAGGGGTACTGCTAGACACCAGGGATGTCATTGCATAACATGGAACAGGTGTTCAGGAGGTTGGGGGTACCACTGGACACCAGGGATATGTACACTGAATATGGATGGGTGTTCAGGCGGTGTGGGGTGCCATTAGATGTCACAGATGTGATTGCCTAACAGGAGGACAGATTATTTGGGGTGGCGGTGCATTAGGCAGAAGGGATGTGATTGTCTAACATGGTAAAGATGTTCAGGAGTGTTGGGTGCCATGAGATAGCAATGCTGTGATTGTCTGACACAGGATGGGTGTTTGGAAGGTGGAGGGGTACCCCTGGACACCAGGCATATGTACACCAAATGTGGATGGGTGTTCAGGGGGTTTGGGGTGCCTCTAGATGCTGTAGATGTGATCACCAAACACAGGGATGGACATTCAGGGGTGGGGTTGTAGTGGACAGCAGGGATGTGAACGTCTAACATGAGATACAGTGAAGCCCGTCAGGATCAAGCTCGGTGTCACAGTTTCTTGCATTACAAAAGGGACTAATCCCCATTGAAATTGCATTGTTTTCTGCAGTAACTCTGTTGCAGTATGCTGCAGTACTGGATTTAATCCTAGTGAGCTTCACTGTAGGTGTTCAGGGGTGTTGGTTGCCACTAGACACCATGGATGTGATTGCCTAACATGGGACAGGTGTTCGTGGGGTGAGGGTGCCACTAGATACTAGGGATGTGATCACCTAACACAGGATGGGTGTTCAGTGGTGCGGGGTGCTGCTAGACACCAGAAAAGTGATTGCCTAACACACAACAAGTGTTCTGGGGGGGCAGTACCACTGGACACCAGGGTTTGTAAACTGAACATGGGATAGGTGTTCAGGGGGTGAGGGATGCCACTAGACACCAGGAATGTGGTTGTCTGACATGGAATGGGTATTCGGGGGGAGTGAAACTAGACACCAAATATGTGATCACCTAGCACGGGACAAGTATTCAGGGGTGGAGGGTACAACTAGACATCAGGGAAGTGATCAACTAACTTGGGATGGGAGATAGGAGGTGGGGTGGTGCCGCTAGACATCTGGGATGTGATTGCCTAACAGTGGACAGGTGTTCAGTCGTGGGGGTGCCGATGGACACCAGTGATGTCATTGTCTAACACGGGACAGCTGTTCAGCAGTGGGGGTGCCACTAGACACCAGGGATGTGATTGCCTTACATAGGATAGGTGTTTGGGGGTAGATGGTGCCACTAGATACCATGGATGTGATCGCCTAACACTGGATAGGTGTTCAGTGGGGAGAGGGGATGCAATTAGACACCAGGGATGTGAATGCCTAATACAAGACATGTGTTCAGGGGTGGAAATGCCACTAGACACCAGGGATATGAAAACCTAAAGCAGAATGGGTATTCATGGGGTCAAGGGTGCCACTAGACACCAGGGACAACCAAATCACTGGCATGATGGATGATCATGGGCTGGTGGCTGCAGTTCAGCTTCTTTGCCATTAATGGGGGGTACAAGATTAGTGCCCATTTAAATTGTGGTTTTTGGTGGCAGTAAATAGCACTGCTTTGGGACATTTACTGCCATCACAAACCTTTGAAGATGCCATTGCAACCATGTGCGAGAGGGGACCCCTTCATTTGCATGGGCACAGTGTTATGTTAGCACCAGCGTGCAAACAGGTTTAGGGCACACTTACTGGAACTGTGAATATGCCTCACCAACACAACCCACAAACTGGGGTAGCGCCTGGGGAAACCACATTAGTGCCAGTGTTAACGTTTGAATATCTGGCCCCAGGATGCAATTATGATGAAGCCTCCATATATCAAACCCATACTTGTAGCTGACTACCTAGTGAAGATCAAGCCAGGTGAGTTTCAAAGGGATATACATAGTAGATTTCTAACTGGCATGGAGCAGGATGCAGAGGGATATGGGGATTGGCACTCCTTAGGGATTAGAGCTGCACTGATATGCAGCATTCTCATCAATGATCTACAGGCAAGGTCCCCAGAAGCCTGCTTAAGTTTGCTGATGACACTAAGTTGTCATGGTGGTTGACACCCCTGAGGATTGGGACAAACTTTGGGTGCACTTGAAACAAGCTAGTTGATTGACAGAACTTCTGGAATCTCACATTTGATGAAACTGATTAAAAGGTACTACATTCTAGGAAAAAACTAAATTGAGGTAGGACCTAATCACTGTGTGTGGCTTCTTTTGCTTCAGAAGAGAAGGAAAATAACCGGGGTGGGGGTGGGAGGTCTTAATAGAAGTGGTTGAATTCTGATGTGAATTAAAAGGGGGTAAACAACAGGGAAGATGAAGCAATTCTGCCACTTCAAAAGGCCTTGGTCAGACTTCACCAGGAATACTGCATGGAGTTCTGGGCTTCTCAATACAAAATTGATATTGAGGCAATAGAGGGGGTGCAGAACAGGACCACGAAACTGATAAGAGGTATGGAGGATAAAAGTTATAAGGAAATTATGTGGTCTCCAATGCATTGTTGAAAAAGGAAGCTGGCAGGGAACTTTATTTCGTTCTTCCACATACTCAAGAAGATTTACAGGATTGCAAAGATGCAGAGTTTTGATCTGAGCCTCAGGCAGGACATGCTCTGAAGCTCAAATGTTACAAATTCAGGGGTAACATTAGGAGGCATTTCTTCTCTTAAATCCTATAGCACAGCCTACCAGCAAACATAGTGGACATGAAGAGGGTATGAGCTGTCATGGTAAGTCTTGACAAATGTCTGATTAGTAAGAGAATTACCATATACCCTGGGTTGTAGAGTGGTTTGGGAACCCCTTTAAAAAACTAGGAGCTCCAAAAATAGCAAGCACAAATGTTATTAGTTTTTAAAAGAAGTCAGCTGTTAACTTTTAATTTCAGAAGTATTTTTTTTTCTCAATTTGCTTGTTTGAGGCTTTTCTACCTGGTAGTATAAGGTGGGATGTAAAGAGTAGTCTTTACTAGGAGACAGACCTAGACAGAGAAACCTAGAAACTGACAATGCAATCAGAAAAATACCAATGGTCCATCCAGTCTGTCCATGGTTCCCAGGCTATCCTTTGAACCTAAATGCCATCAAATGCACTAGCCCTACCCACCCTCCAGCCTACTACTATTACCCTGAGTAGCTACAATATCCTTCAATCTGTCCAAACTGTGATTGAAACCATTTATGGTTCTGGATCCTACCAGCTCGACTGGCAGACTGTTTTAAGGTTTTACCACATTCTCAGTAAAAAGTAATGCTTCCTCATAGTCCTCTTAAACCTTCCCCCTTTCAGTTTCCACTCATGTTTATCATGACCTCGAATTTCTGCTTATGCTAAAAAAACTCCTCAGTCTGCCTTATTTATTCCTTTCAGGAATTTGAAGGTTTCTGTTGCATCACCACTCTCTTATCTGGTGTCAAGCAAGTATATGTTTAGTGCTCTGAGCTGTTCCATCAAAAGATCTGCCATGCTGGCTTTGTATCATCTTGGTCACCCTTCATTTCACCACCTCTAGCCTGTGTTTATCCTTCCTGAGGTGAAGACTCCAGAACTGGGCACAGCACTCCAGGTGCAGCCTTACCATGAACCTGTAAAGAGGTAATATTACCTATTGCCTTCTACTGTCTATACCCTCCTGATACATCCCAATATCCTATTTGTTTTATTAATGACTTTATTGCATTGACTTTCTTGTTTGAGGGTTTCACTAATGATGACTTCTCGGTCGAGTTCCTCAGTCATAGTGCTCAGCTCAACCCCTCCCATATAATGCCACATCCTGGGTTCTGGATCCCTAGGGGCATCACTTTGCACTATATGGCAATTAATTTAAACTCTCAGAAGTTGAACAACCTCTCCAGTCTATGCAGATCACTCTGCATCTTCCTAATTCCCTCTTTGCTGGCCACACTCCTACAGAGCGTTTTGTCATCTAAAAAGAAACACAATCTGCCTTGGATTGCTTCTCCAATGTCAGTAATGAACATATTGAACAGATCCATGTGGTACCCCACTTATGACCACCCCTGTTCTGATTTGACCCCATTCACAATTACCCTTTGCGGCCTCCCCTTCATCCAATTTTTTGTCTTACTATGTCCCTTGCTGCCCCCAGATCCTCCATCTTTTTCAGTAATTGCCTATGAGGCGCTGAGTCTAAGGAATTTCTGAAATCAAAATACAGTAGGTCTATGGCGTGGCCCCCATCCAGTGCCCTTTTCAACTTGTCAAAGAAAACTATTAGATTAGTTTGACAAGATTTCCCTGCCACAAACCCGTGCTGTTTATTATCCTGTAGGCCATTGCCCTCCAGGTACTGTGGTCCACAAGGTCCTCCTTGGCTAGTGACTCCATCAGTTTCTCTACATCTGAGAAAAGACTGATGGGTCTGTAGTTCCTACCTGCTCTCTGTCACCCTTGTGGAGTGAAACAATATCCACCACCTTCCAGTCTTTCAGAATAACTCCTGTCTGTACCCTACCAGAGGTTCAGCTAGTTCTGCTGCCAGTTCTCTAAGAGCCCTCAAATGCATCCCATCCAGTCCCTAAGTCTTATCTGTCTTAAGGGCTGCTAACCATTTCAGGACCCTTTCACTGGTAAATACTGGCTGTCTCATCTCTGGGAACCCTTTATTGGCTGCCTTGATGCCACTCTCTGGAAAGGGCCTGCTGACTTTCCTGGAGAAGACAGAGCAAAAATAGTCATTTAGAATGGCTGCCTTTTGCTCATCCTCTGGTATTACCCTACCTCCCTCTGATAGCCTAAAAATTGTCCCTTTTTTTCCCCCCAATATACCTGAAGAATTTCTTCTCTCCACGTTTAACCCCTTCAACAAAATGCAGGTTCGTGTCTGCCTTAACTTCCTTAACCATCTTCCTAGCTTCCCTAGTTCTCAGTTGGTATTCTCCCCATTCTTCCTCCTCTTGCTGTCTTTGTTCTTTATGAAGGCTTTTTGGTTGGCCCTTACTGCTTCTCTGACCCTTTCTGAGAACCACATTGGCTGCTTGTACTTGCTTCTCTTGGTTACTGTCTTCAGGCATATCTTTGATGCCTTGAAAATGGCCCCCTTTATTGCCTCCCATCTTTCCTGCAGCCCTCCTATGCTGTCTACCCCGACTAACTTGTCCTGAACTAATGTCCTCATCTTGTTGAAGTCTGCACTTCTAAAATCAGTGACCTCAGCTTTCAGTTGGGGTTTATCAGTCCCCAGGACTAGCTAAAACCAAATGGAGTTATGGTTGTTTTTCTCTAGTGGCTCCCGTACCAGCACTACTCCTACCATCTCTGAGTTGGTGATCACCAAACCAAGGATGGCAGACTGACTGGTGGGTTCTCTAGCTGTGCAAGCAGACAGTATTGGACTGTATTCTGTAAGGCCTGACTTCTGGCAATTCTTCAACTGGAACCTCCAGTCAATGTCCAGCAAGTGCAGGTGCAGGTCACCCAGCACCAACATCTCTTACTCCCTATCCCTCTCCACCACATGTCCTGGCAGTCTATGGATTACCTCCACCCATATTTTCCTGCCTGAGGCTGCTGTGAACTGCACACACAGTGACTCTGTCCCCCAGTTAGTCTCCTTTATGTGTCTGTCTTCCATAGATGGTCTAGAAAGTGGAAGCTGAGGTTCAGTGCAGGGAAATGCAAGGTTCTCCACCTGGGGGCCAGAAACCCAGGTCAAGTGTACACCCTGGGGGGGGGAAATGCTACAAGTCTCGATGGTTGAGAGGGACCTGGGGGTGGTGGTGGATGTCAAGATGAACAACTCTGAGACTTGTAGGAGGGCAGCAGCCAAGGCCAACAAGATGCTGGGATGCATCGCTAGGGGATCACCTCCAGAAGGAGGAAGTGATACTCCTCTGTATAACTGCTTGGTGAGGCCGCACCTTGAGTACTGCGTGCAGTTTTGGAGGCCACACTTAAAGCGGGACATTAACCTCCTGGAGAGGGTCCAGAGGAGGCAACCAAAATGATTTGGGGTTTGGGGACAGGACTTATGAGAGGCTCGAAGAGCTAAATATGTACACATTGGAAGAGAGAAGGACCGTGGGGACATGATAGAGGTCTTTAGGTACATGAAGAGGGTAAATAGGGAGGAACAGTCGGGTGCTTCAAAGGAAGGAGGAAGGGCCACTAGAGGGCATGGCTGGAAGCTGGAGGGGGGAAGATTCAGGGGAGAAAGGAGGAGGTGCTACTTCACTGAGAGGGTGGTGGAGCCATGGAATGCACTGCCTAGGGGGCTGGTGGAGGCAGAGACAGTGGAGGGGTTCAAGAGGGGGTGGGACAGGTACAGGGGAAGGGTTCTGGAAGCAAAATCCAATGCAGCAAGAATATCCGGAACCAGGAAGGGAGAAGCCAGAGAAGGCGAGGGGGACAGCAAGGTCAGCACCCAGGTTGGGGACTGACCAAACGAGCAGACACGAAAGACCGTTAGGCCTATTCTGCTGGCATTTTAGTATGTTAGTATGTTAGATTCAGTGCCATCCCTAACATAGAGGGCTACACCTCCCCATTTATATTTTTCTCTATCCCTCCTAAACATGACATAGCCTGGGAGTGTCAGGACCCAGATGTTATTTTCTGAGGTCCAAGTCTTTGTAATGGCTATGAGGTCCACTTCGATGTCTGCCATTATCATCTGGAGCTTGCTGATCTTATTACCTGGACACCTGGCATTGAGGTTGATTCTGTTCAATGTAATCCTTGACCCCCTTTGGCTATTTACTTCTCCTTTTTCCTTTTCCTCCCTTATCTCCTTTTCTTCTTGTTGATTGCAGACTCTGCGGTTCCCCCGGTCCCTTCCACCAGCCAGGTTTGGACCTCAGCCCCATTTTAGCCTGCAGTGTCTCTATAATCCCTAAGACTAGGGAGGGTACTAGCTAGGTTCACCTTTCTTTCCCACCACCTTGGCTCTCCTAGACACAGAATACCCTACATTCAGATTAACTGTCTGATAGAGATTTCAAACTTCTGCTTCGGTGCACTAGACCCCTCTTTTGTCAGGTGAAGGTTGTCACTCTTGAAAAGCCATGTCCCAAAAGCTTGCCCAGTCACCCACAAGTTGGTACCCCTTCTCCTGATAACAACCACTCAGCCATCCATTTAACTCCTCTAGCACCTATTTTCTTACTCTTTCATCACTCCTCCCTCTGCCCCACACAAAGAGGACCTCTGAGAAGGCCAGGAAACCAAGAGTGCCTTTAATCTGTTCATCAGACTACAAAAGTTCTGCTTCACCATCTCCACAGTCTGGTTAGCCAGATTATTGGTAACCAAGCATACTAGAACCCCCAACTCCCACAGCCTCCACTATCCTCCAATTTTATCCACATCCTGGATGCCTGTTGCCCCAGGAAGGCATTTGACAATCTTTCTCCTCTCCAACCCTCCTTCCACCACCATCCCTAATCCCATAATTACTGCATCTCCAACCACCAATACTCTCTTAACTGATTACTTCTTGGCCAAGTGAGGCAAAATAATGTTTCTTTTTTCCTCACAGGTGACATAATAAATGCTGACAGGTCACCAGTCTTTTCAGCGACAGATGTTGACATTGCCCTATTCCACATCTGCAACATCTTCCAGTGCACCTGGGACCTCCATGCACCCCTCAAGAAATGTAGAGTTAAATGCTACCACCACCCCTGAATCTCACCCAATCTTATTGCTTTGTGTCGTTCTAGAGATGAGGCTTGGAGGCGGTACAAGACCACCCATGCTACATGTGATCTCCAGTCCTACAAACAACTCAGAAACAACTGCTCAAAGGCCATCCATCTATCAAAATCCTCTTACTTCAAAGCACAACTTTCCCAAACCCAAAGCTCCACTGCATCCTTCTAGAAGGTGATCAACTCCCTTCTCAACCCTCCCTTCTAAGCAAGCATGTCCTGTCCTCAACTTTGATGGCAGATCCATCTAAGACCCAGAGTCTGTAGCAGAACTTTTGAATAAATTCTTCACCTCCTGTGCCATGCCTGAGCCCCCCATGCCCACTCCCCCACCCAACCAACCATGACCCTACAGAACCAACCTCCCCTACCTCTGGTTTCCTCTTTCCTCCTTTCATGCCATGGGAAGTCTTCAACGCAATCACCGCCCTAAACCAATTGAAATCCAGCCCTGAAAGGTTTCACCCCAGATTGCTATGTATATCTGCCACTGCCATAGTTGCCCCCTTGACACACACATAATAAATCTCTCCCTCTCCACAGCCACAGTTCCTGCAGTCTGGAAACTGGCAAAGATCATCCCTCTGTGCAAAGGTGGAGATCCCTCTTTACCTGGGAAATACAGGCCCATCTCACTCCTCCCCTCCCTTGCAAAGGTCCTGGAATCCCTCATACTGCCCAAACTGTCATACTTCCCCTACTCTAATAGCTCCCTCTCACCCGTGCAGTCAAGTTTCAGAAAGCACCACTCCACCATCACCTCTCTGCTACGAGTAACCAATTCTTTACTCTCAGCCATGGATCAAAGCCAAATCTCTGTCACCATCTTTATTGACTTGGCAAAAGCCTTTGACTCCATCTCCCACCCACTACTACTCCACAAACTCTGCTCCCTTGGCATAGCCCAGACTGCTGTCAATTGGTTCTGCTCATACCTCCTTAACAGATGACAGTCAGTTCAAATAGGCGCCACCCTCTCCTCTCCCTATCCTATCTGGTGTCCCCAAGGCTTTATCTTTGGCCCCATCCTCTTCTCTCTTTTCATTAATGACCTTCCCTCTGCCTGCCTCTCCTCAAATGTGCACCTTTAGGCAGACAACACTATCATTTTTGCCTCTGGCCACTCCTACGACAGCGTCCTTCCCAATCTCCAGGCCGACTTACATAGAAAATTAGAAGCATAGAATTTGACGGCAGATAAGGACCGCTTGGCCCACCCAGTCTGCCCATTTCCCTACCTACTGGATAAGCTGCAGATCCTAGTTAACCAGCAGCCTACTTCTTCCTACCCCCACCCCCCAGAATTGCCTTATGACTATCCCATGCATGCTTGAATTCCGCCACTGATTTTGACTCCACAACCTCCTCCGGAAGGCCGTTCCATGCATCCACAACCCTCTCTGTGAAAAAATACTTCCTTAAATTACCTTTGAGCCACCCCCCCTCTATCTTCAAATTGTGCCCTCTTGTTCTTGCACACCTCTTTTTTTGAAAGATGCTACCCTCTTGGACTTTGTTGATTCCCTTAAGGTACTTGAAAGTTTCTATCATGTCCCCCCTCTCCCTCCTTTCCTCGAGGCTATACATATTAAGCTCCTTAAGTCTCTCTTCATATATCTTCTGGTGCAGACCCTGCACCATTTTAGTTGCCCTCCTCTGGACAGCTTCCATCCTGTCTATGTCTTTGCGGAGATTGGGTCTCCAGAACTGCACACAGTACTCCAGATGGGGGTCTCACCAGCTGTCTGTACAGAGGGATAATAACTTCCTGTTTTCTACTGGTGATGCCTCTCTGTATGCATCCCAGTATCCCCCCAGCCCTCCTTGCTGCCCTTTCACATTGCTTGCCACCTTTAGGTCATCTGATATGACTACCCCAGGTCCTTTTCCATTTTGTTGTTGTTAGTATCTCACCCCATTGTGTACTCTTCCCTGGGTTTTGTTTCCCAGGTGCATTACCTTGCACTTCTGATTGAATCTAAGCTGCCATACATTTGACCATTCCTCTAACCTTGCCAAGTCCTTCTCATCCTTTCACCCCACCCTGTGCATCAACTCTGTTGCAGATCTTAGTGTCATCTGCAAAGAGACATACTTTTTCCTTCAGTCCTTCTGCAATGTCGCTATAAAGACATTGAAGAGGACCGTCCTATACTGAACCCTGCTGTACCCCACTAGTAACCCTCCTTTCTTCTGAGTGGACTCCATTTACTATTACTCTCTGTGTCCTATTCTCCAGCCAATTCTTTACCCAGGCTGTCATCTTGGGACCCACTCCCAGGCTGGCTAACTTGTGTATTAATCTTTTGTGTGGGACTGTGTCAAATGCCTTGCTAAAGTCTAGGTAGGCCATGTCCATAGCCCCTCCCTGATCTACTACTTTGGTCACCCAGTCAAAGAAATCTATCAGATTCATCTGGCATGACCTTCCCGCTGTGAATCCATGCTGCCTAGGGTCCTGTGCCCCTCTGGCCTCTAGATACTGACAATTCTTTCCTTCAGAGTGATTCCATCATTTTCCCTATCACTGAGGTTAAACTAACAGGTCTGTAGTTTCCTGCTTGGCCTTGCTCCACTTTTGTGAAGGGGAATCATATCTGCCCTCCTCCAGTCCTCGGGTACCACCCATCCTCCATGATTTGTTAAAAGGGTAGTCAGTGGTGTCACTAGTTCTACCCTTAGCTCTTTTAGAATTCTGGGATGAATCCCATCAGGCCCCATTGCTTTGTCGACCTTTCAGTTTTAAGAGTTCTTTCAGAACCCTTTCTTCTATAAATGGCTGGTATCAACTTCTGTATCCAGAGTGTTACTACTGTTTGTTTTATGTACCTCCCCTCTTCATTTGTAAATACTGAGCAAAATATTTGTTTAGTATCTCTGCCATTCACAGTCTCCCTCTGCCCTCCCTCACCTTTATTAAGTCTCACTATCCCTCCTTGGTCTTCCTTTGCTCCTGATGTCCCTATAAAAGGTTTTATCCCACTTCTTAACTAGGTTGGCTATCTTTTCCTTGGTTTGGGCCTTTGCTGTTCTGACTGCCTTCCCAGCCTCCTTTTGCTTTAACTGATACAGTTCTCTATCCTGCTCCTTCTACGATTCCTTGTATTTCCTGAATGCTTTCTTTTTCTCTTGAACCTTCACTGTCACTTCCTTTGAGAACCATAGTGGTTTCTTACATCGTCTTGTTTTGTTTATTTGCTTCACACAAAGGCTCGTTACCTCTGTGATGGCAGTTTTATTATTCCCCATTGTTCTTCCACCCTCCTTCCTGCCCATTTGCTAGTACATTCCTTAGGCTCTCACCCATTTGGCAAAGTCAGCCCTCCTAAAGTCCAGTACTTTTGTCTTTGCTTGTAAGCTTGACTCTATTGCTGTGTTTGTTGTGAACCATACTGTTAGTGATGCTCTAGTTCCCAGATGGCTACCCACTTCTACATCTGTGATCCTCTCTCCATCTCCATTTGAGAGAATCAAGTCTAATTTTGCTCCATCTCAAGTGGGCTCCAGTACTAGTTGTCTAGGCATGCCTTGTAGGGCATCTAGAATAACTGCACTCTTCAAAGTGGCAGCTGCAACTGCACTCCAGTTAACATCTGGCATATTCAGATCACCCATACTGCATATCTCCCCTTTCTGCCATTCTAAGTATACTTTCTATCATTTTCTTGTCCATTTCCTCCCCTGAGAAGGAGTCTGTGTCTACAACTCCTGTGAGGATTGGTGCCATTGCCTGTCTCCAAATTTACCCAGTGCTTCTTCTCCTCCCTGTTTACCCTTTTGTTCTGTTGCTTTTATTCCTTCCCTTATGTAAAGAACTACTCCTCCTCCTCCTCCTCTTTTACCTTCCCTGTCCCTCCTGTAGATAGTGTATCCTGGTATGTTTATGTCCCAGTCATGGTTTTGTGTGTACCATGTTTCTGTGACTGCCACGATATCCAGATGTTCCTCCTCCATCAAGGCCACTAATTCAGGAAGCTTGTTACCTAGACTACAGGCATTGGTACTCATTGCTCTCCATTTTTTGATGGCTTTACCTTCTGTTGCAGCATACCCCACTGACCGTTCTACCTCAGTCTTTTTCTCATTTAGTACCCTGTTTTGTAGGGAGAGGCTGGGATTTTCCTGCTGCTTGTCAGTGCCTCCCCCTTTGACTAGTTTAAAAGCTTGCCAATGAAGCATTTAAACCGATTGCTCAAAAGACTTGTTCCCTTCCTGGACAGATGCAGACCATCCTGCCAGTATAGGCTGGTGTCCCTCCAGGTGGAACCCCAGTCCCCAATGAAGCCAAACCCCTGTGCTCCACACCATTTTTTCAACCATTCATTAAACTGCATGGTGCCAATTACCCTCGCCTCCCCCATGCCTTTGACAGGCAGCACCTCTGAGAAGGATACTGTGTGTGCTACTTGTCTTAGGCCATTCCCCAACTCTGCAATGTCCTCCTGCACTGCTCTAATCTCATGATGAGCCAAGTCATCTGTCCCTAGGTGGACAATTACATCCAGCTCACAATCCCTTGCAGCTGTTCTCGTAATCATGAGGATGCGCTTCCTGTCCCTCCAAGTCATGGCACCAGGCAGGCACCTTACTTCAGTTTTCCCAGCTCCCCCCAGTTCTATACCCCTAATAATTGAGTCCCCCACCAGGAGCTGCTTCCTTTCCCTGTGGTGTCCTCTGCCTCCTTCCTGTGGGCCTCCCTTGTGACAGTTGTCATCAGTCTTCTCTGTGGGTGCATCCATAGGGGAGCTATGCTCCCCCAAAATGGTATATGGATTGTGGAGTGGAACAATTGACTGGGTGTGCCTCTGTTCCACCATCCTCACGCTCCCTGAGCCCACTGTGGTCCAACTGCTGTGCTTTCTTCGCAACCTCTGAGGTATTGGTGGTGGCGCTAGTGCTCCATGGATGGGGGAAGTTCCCTTCCTACTGTCCAGTGTGGCCTGGGGAAGGTTTCCACTACTGTCAGTGCGGCCTGAAGGCGGGCAGCTTCCTCCCTCAGGGCAGATGGTTGTCTGCAAATGAGAGCAGCATCTCAGCCTCAGAGAAGACTCCTGGAGACTGCCTTTGGCCATTACATTGCACTACTCCCCACATGTTTATCTACCTTTTTTTTTGTTTGTTTGTATTTGTGTGTGTGTGCGCATGCGCGTGTGATTTGTTATATAGAAATATATGTTATACAATGTGTATGCTTATATTGTCAGTGCAGTGTGCTAGAGAGGATATGACAGTGAAATGCACCTTGCACTCGAAGAAATGATGTCAGAATCTCAGGTATAAAGGAACTATTTCCAGGGGTGGGTGGAGTGGCCTCTGGCCACTCCTTCGACAGCGTCCTTCCCAATCTCCAGGCCGACTTAAACCGAGTCCAGTCCTGGTTCCTTGAAAACCAGCTAAGACTAAATACCAATAAAACTGTCACCATGGTTTTTTGGATCAAGACAGAAGTTAGCCTCCCTCCTCACCCCCACTGTGATCACCACCCTGGACTGCTCCGCCCTGGAATTGGTCCCAGATTTCAAATACCTGGGTGTCTGACCAGACAGCTACCTCAATTTCACCACTCACATTGAGTCTACCTGTGCCAAACTCTGGCCAAAACTGGCTGCCCTATGTTGGCACAAAGCCAGCCTGCCCCTTCCCACCCGGTGTGAGCTTGTATGTAAAACAATCTTGCCACTGTTGGATTACACTGATATTGTTTATGGAATGGCCCCAACCTCACCTCTCTCCAAACTGGGCATTCTACTCAACTCTTTCTGGTGCTTCGCCACTGACTCCCCCCATGCACTCACCACTGCACCCTCTACGCTGCACTCTCCCTTGCCCCACTCTCCCACAGAAGAACCAGCCACAGCATCTCCCTCATAGCAAAATTCTGGTTCCCCCACCTCACTTCCTGCCTGACCCCAGCAAACTCCCTTGATTACCCTCTCTAACACAGGGACTTGGCTCCTTTCACATCCCTCGACCACAAAACATCTCCAGCAAAGCTGTCTTTTCACACCGGTTCCCACTTTTCTAGAACAGCCTTCCCTCTGACTTGTGCCAGGCCTTCTCTCTTTCAGCCATAAAAAAAACTCCTCAGGCTCCTCCCTACCCCACCCTGCTCCAATTGCCCAAATATTTCCCAGAACACCCCCTAAGCCCCACCACCTTAAGATAATTTTTTTCCAGCAGTCCTGAACACTATTTCGGTATGCTGGCTGACTCCATTATGATTGCAAACATTTTGTGTACTGTATGAAATATGGTTGTGTATACTGTGTCTTTTTTGAAAGTAACTAGTGAAACTCTTCTCACTTCTGTGTACGCTCTGTACCTGGGTTGTGCCTGGAAATGAGCTTCAGCTCAGTGTGCCTTTCCAGGTTATCAATTTTTAATAAATAAATAAAATAAATAAATGTATTGTAAGATGGGTGTCAACAATGGCTATAAAGTGCAGCCACCACAGTGGTTGAGTGAGGTAAAATGATTTCTCTTTTTTCTTCACAGGTGACAGGTATTATAAGATGGGGAATTGACAATTACTATATCATGTGGCCACCACCACAGTGGGTACTTGAGTCTAAATAAAGTCTAAATAATCTTTTCTTGTCTTCACAGTTCTCTTGTGCTGCTGTCTCCTGCTCCAGCAATCAAGCCATTTCCATCTTCTCCACCTAGACATCATTGCAAAAGACACCTGTTGAAATTAGTGCAACAGTAACACAAAACAGCTAGTGTCACATCTGCAAAGCTTTTAAGAATTAAAAGAGCAACACGCCCCAAAAAAATATACTTACCTTACGTGGTTGAAAAAACTGCTGAATTTCAAAAACAGATACAGGCTGGACCTATGCAGCAACATGCTTTCATCATCCTAGTGATAATACTTGAAAATAGAAAAACAGTAAGAAACAAGCATTTGTCAATGCCGAATGTTGTCTTGCTGGTTTTGGCATTGGTAGTGCAGGAGTTAGAGAGACACATAATAAAAATAGCAGTGAAGTATAGAACCGACATCAACCCCACCCCACCCTGCAGAGAGTGGCAGGCATTGGGGTGTGCATTTGGGTCGCTGACCATAACGCTCATGTTATTTCACCTCACCCTACCCTGCCGAGTCTGTCAAGTGTCGCATTGTGCCTTGGGGTCATCTGGCCTTATGCTCACCCCATTTCATAAGGAAGCATGTTGAGATGGGTGCAGCATAGGAGAATGGCTTGAACTTTGGGGCTGAAGAGTCCAAGGCACACCTTGATGCCAGTCAGTGGCTGCAGGGTGGAAGTGGAGGACCAATGGTGTGAGCAGCACAGAAGACAATCCAAAGAAACACCCCTGATTCCTGTTAGTCTGTACAGGGTGAGATGTAATGGTTAGAAACCCTAATGCCCTGGGTGTGTGTTGGTATTTGCACTCCAAATTTAAAACATGGCCTTTTTGTGACCCCACCTCATGAAAGCTTTTGGGACCTCTGTTCATGAACAGTGCCGCTGTGATTTTGTTAATCTGTCTCGAACATTGATTTCCCACAGTGACTGCACCATTCTGCACCACATGAAAATGTCAGCTGCACCATTGATAAGGAGATGTGAAGAGATGGTAATATGGGAAATCTGGAGTAAAACTATTAAACATTCTCGAAGTTATGAGTGTGTGTGAAAACTGCACATCGTATGCTTGTAACACCGTTATTTAGTGGAATTATTTCACCAAATTTTTAACATTGCCATTTTAGGATCTCTGCTCATGAACAGTGGCACTATGATTATCTTAATCTACCCGAACATTGATTTCCCACAGCGACCGTGTGATTGTGCACCAGATGTGCAAAACTACATTTCGGGCAGGATGTGACAAATGACAGCTGAATTGTTCATAAGAAGGTGTGCAAAAATGACAATGTTGAAAATCTGGAGTGAAAATGTTACAAATTCTCGAACTTACAACTGTACATGGACACTGTGCAATGCACGCTTATAACATAGTCATTTTATGGAATTGTTTCACCAAATTTTCAACATAGGCATTTTGGGACCTCTGCTCATGAACAGTATTACTGTGGTTTTCTTACTCTGTTCTGAACATTTTTTTTCTACAGCGACTGCATCACTGCACGCCGGATGTGCGAAAACACAGTTTAGGCAGGATGTGAGAAATGAAAGCTGTACTGTTCATAAGGAGGTGTGAAAAAATGGCAATAGTGAAAATCTGGAGTACAAATATTAAAAATTATCAAAGTTAAGAGTGTGCATGGAAACTGCACAACACGCACTTGTGAAACAGTCATTTTATGGACGTTTGTCATCTAATTTTCAACATAGGCATTTAAGGACCTCTGCTCATGAACAGAGTCACTGTGATTTTCCTAATCTGTCCCAAACACTGATTTCCCACAGCGACCATGCTAGTCTGCACCGGAAGTGCGAAAACACATTTTGGCCAGGATGTGAAAAATTAGAGCTGTACTGTTCATAAGGAGGTGTGGAAAAATGGCAATGCTGAAAATCTAGAGTGAAAATATTACAGATTCGCAAAGTTATGAGTGTGCATGGAAACTGCGCAATGCACGCTCGTAAAACAGTCATTTAATGGACTTTCGGCACCAAATTTTCAACATAGGCATTTTAGGACCTCTACTCATGAACAGTGTCACTATGATTTTCTTGCTCTGTCCTGAACACTGATTTCCCACAGCAACCATGCTATTCTGCGCCAGAAGTGCAAAAACACATTTCGGCCAGGATGCGAAAAATGACAGCCATACTGTTCATAAGGAGGTGTGAAAAAATGCCAATGTTAAAAATCTGGAGTGAAGATATTGCAGATTCATAAAGTTACAAGTGTGCATGGAAACTGTGCAATGCATGCTCGTAAAACAATTTTTTTTTTCACCAAATTGGCAACATAGGCTTTTTGAGAGGCCACCTCATGAACAGTGGCACTGTCACTTCATTAATCCGTCCCGAAGGGTGATTCCATGCAGTGACCACAAAATCACCTTTCAGGAAGGAATAACACCATGACAGTAACTGAATTCATGAGGGGGGTCCCAATAACCCCATGTTGAAAATTTGGTGGCAAAATTCCCAAAAATACTTGAGATATGCATCAAAGTTGAAAAAACCCTATTTATACCATTATACAGCTTACTGGCATTTCTTCAGTTCGCGGTCAGCATTGAAGAGTTCTGACATGTTCCCGGCCCACAGAAGACTGTCACACTGGGCTATGGAAGTAAGTATGGGGTGAGGGGAATGTGGGGAGGTGGGACACGCAGTGGTGGGCGTGGGTTGGGGGGGCTGCAGACTGTGAGGGACCATTTTCTACTTTAAAAGGGAAAAAAAAACATTGCAGGAAGGTTTTTGTTTTTACAGGTATATTTGACACACTGGGGTGGGCTCCCAGCATGTCATCTGTATGTTTTTTTTTGGGGGGGGACTGTAGCCAACGGAGATTGGGCACCCATCGGCAAATAAAAAAGAGTTTTGGGGGGGATGATGCTGACAGGTTTTGGGCTCCCCCATTGGCAGATGAACTGGGAAGGGGGGCATGACAATGCCGACAAGGGGATTGGGTACCCCCCAAATCAACTTTTCTGTGGACTATGTGAGGAGGACGGCACAGCCGCTGCCATGTCACACTGAAACTTACATCGGGAAAGGCACACCCTGCAATGAGATGGAGCTCCCTCATTGCAGCAGCTAAAACCTTTCAAGGTGGTGAACACACTTTTGCACTGCTGCCATAGACAGCATGCAATCTAATTCGTGCCACGGAGCCCAGCCCCAAAAAGCAGTGGTGCCACAGGCTAAACAGGACCGCACCTCCAAAACCTGCTATTCCGAAGTTGCCACAACATGTTTCTTGTGCAGCAGCAAGACAACATAAAAATGATTAGAAATAAAGTGGTTACACAACCCCAGTCAAAAAATAAATAAATAAATAAAATACTTCCCCTTGCTGGTAGGTCACAAAGCTTTTGATTAAAGAGAACAGCAGACTGCATCTTTTTCCATGCAAAGTACTGGAATGACCTGTTAATCTCATTTTGGCAGCAATGGAGCAGTAAATGTGAAAGGAGCAAATGAACAGGTTCAAACAGATCATCAAGAGGGGTACAGTGAAGTAATTTAATTCCTTCAGGAGCTCCTTTTTATTTATAGCTTTTAGAGAATTTGCAGAAGTGAGAAATTTATATATTGAGCTTGGCAGTTGTGTGTGCTAAAGTTCTTGATAACACAGACTGCCCGAGAGAGTGCCTTAACCAGCATAGTAGCAACGGCGGCAGCAGTACTTTATTACCAGCCTTACTGATTTCTGGTTTGGGAGAGAATTTCCAGAAGTGATAAATTTATATATTGTGCTTGACAGTTGTGAGTGTCAAAATGCTTGTCTAAAATTTGGCCTACTTTGTTTTTTCTGGAACATTTGCACTAGAGTTGTGCAATGAATTACAGCAAGGGCAGTCTGTTGCAGGGGGGGAGAGTGAGACACAGTGCAGTGCCATGTAGTAGTAGTTGAGAAAAATGTTTGTGATAGTGTAAGGACTATGCATTTGCACAAGAAATACAAGAGTTGAAATCTGATGTTTTCTTTTGAATGGATGAGAACAGAAGAATTTCTAAAGATAGAACAAAGCAGTAGCAGAAATCAAGAAATTCAGACAGAGAGAAATAAAGATGGATGAACATTTTTTTTATTTTTAAGTTTTCTTTTTTTAATTTTAGGGTTTAACAGAGCAGCAATAACAGAAATAAAGAAATATAGACAGAGAGAAATAAGGATAGATGAACATTTTATTTTTTTTTTTTATTTAATTTAAAGCTTTTTTTTTTTTTTTTTTTTAGGGTTTAACACAGGGCAAAACAGAAAGATAAAAGAAAATATCTCTGTTGGAGGTTTATGGCCTGGGGATAGAGGGTGCACCACTACTTTGCAGTTTGGCCAAACCTTCCTGAATAGTTTGCTTGTTTCACAGCACCTCGTCCAACAGCTCCTCCATCCCCATGACTTGCCTGGAGAACTTCCCTACCTCCCTTCGGAACTGTTGTACTTCCACATGGGTGGATGTGGGAGGAAGATCTCAGGCCAGTCTCTCAGGTGCCCCTGCAGCACTCATGTCTGACTGCAGGTCCCTCTCCCAGTCACCTCCGTCTCCCCTTCCTGTGCCAGTGCATTACATTTCTTTCTCTTGCCTGGCAGAAAAGAACCAGTAGGGGTGGCACGACCTCCACCCCTCTCATCAACTTTATTTCTCAGATACTCCTCCTCCTACTCCTTACAGTGCCTCCCTCTAAGATGTGTGTTCTGTCCACAAATCCCCAAATTGTTCCCTCATTTCCCACACCAAACAACAGTGTGGCATAGTTTGCAGGTGACCACAGTGTTGTCGGTGCAGTCAATATTAAACAAATCCCAGACAAGTGACATTGGCTGCTGCCTACTAGGGGAGGAGCAAGCTGATCCTGACTGTGTCTCCTCCTCCACGCGGTGCACAGATGATGGTGGTGGTGATGGTGGTGGCACAACAGCTGGCTGAGCTGGAGCTTCTTTTGCTCTTGGTGGTGGTGGTGTTTCCCTTTCCTCATCTTGTTGCTGGGGGTACTACACTGTGAGGTTGAGGTTGGGTGCTGCTGTTGTCTCCTACTGCCAGTGCCATGGGCCTGGCACTCTTGATGTGGAATGCATGGTGTCTCCCATCTGCTACCTGCATCTCCCTCCTCCTGACCATTCCCACTCATTTTAAACCCTCGATAAGAGACTAAAAAGACACATTAGAAAAAAAATCATGCTAAAAGAGATGAAATATAGCACAAATAAAAGTGTTCAATAGAAAGAGAATAACAGCTAAAGAACAACTAAACAAAGACTCACAAACTGTATAGTAAAAATAAGATGAAGAACAAGCAAAAGAAAGCTGAAAAATATTTTCTTTTACTAGGTTTTACTATGAAAAGAGCAGATCAGCCCCCTTCCTCAGACTGCAAAGTGAAACTCAGGATGGGTCAGTACATAGAACAGTAACATATGACCTGCAGGAGTTGTTTCCATGTGACCTCACTTGTTTACAACCAGTAGCTTCATTTTGAACAGACTTTGCCTAGCTGTGTTGATGGTGAAGTTACCAGCAAAGTTACCGGAGAAGATAGTAGGCAAATTTACAAGCTGATGGAAAACATTTGTGGATTGCTCCGTAGAGTCAAACTGAGTAAATTTGCCGGAAATTCACCCACGAATTAAAACTTTGTAATATCTCTAGTAGCTACCCTTGACTCTGTCCCTGCTGGGTCTGAAGCCATTAATGGTTTTGGTGCCCACCACCTCTGCCAACAAACTGTTCCATGGCTCCACCAGCCTTTCTGTAAAGTAATACTTTCTCATAGGGTTTTTTAAACCTTACCCCATTAACCTCCACTCATGACCCTATATACTAGCTTCTCTGTTCCTGCTAAATATCTCCTCACAGTCCACCTTGTTAATTCCTTTCAGGAACTTGATGGTCTCTATCACACCTTGCCCACCCCGTCATCTGGTTTAGAATAAATACATGCTCAGTATCCTCATTCAATCCTTGTAGGATCTTCCCTCCTGGCTCAAAATCATGTTAGTAACCCTGCATTATACCTCATCTAGCCTGTTCCTGTCCTTTCTTAGGTGGAGAGGCCTTGTTTTGTTGACTGGTTTGCTTAAGGGAGTCACTAATGATGACTTTTTCCTATGGTGTTGTGTCTAGCTTAACCCCTTCAATTCAATACTCTGTTCTGTGTTTTTTTGTTTTGTTTGTTTGTTTTTCTGCTCCTAAGTGCTACGACTTTCCTTTCTTGGCATTGAATTTCAGCTGCCATACATTGGACCTATTTTCCAGCCTTTTCAGGTCTTCCTGCAATTCCTTTATCCCCTCCACATTGTCAACCCTACCATACAGTATAGCGGCATCTGTGAATAGACACAACTCCTATGTCACTGAGGGACACATTGAAAAGGACTGGGCCTAGAATGGATCCCAGTGGTACTCCACTGGTGACCTCTCTTTCTAATGATTTGAACCCTTCCCTGCAATTGTCTGGTTCATCCCTCCCAACCAACACCTGACCCACCTTACTATTTCTTCAGCTGTTCCTAGATCCCCCATCTTCTTCAGCAGCTTTCAGCACTGAGTCAAATGCCTTGCTAAAATCAAAGCAGTGTAAGTCTACTGCATGTCCCTTGTCAACTACTCTGGTTATTCAGTCAAAGAATACTATAAGATTGGTCAGACAAGACCTCCCTGCCATGAACCTATGCTACCATCCTGAAGCCCATTTTACTCCAAGTACAGTATTCTACTAGGTCCTCTTTCACTACTATCTCTGTCAGTTCCCTTCATGGAAGTAAGGCTGACAGCTCTGTAGTTTCCTGGATGCCACTTGTTCCCTCCCTTGTAAAGTGGAACCATGTCCACCATTATCCAGTCCTTGAGAACCATACCTTCCTACATATAGATATTGAATAGCCCCTCCAGGTGTTCAGCAAACACCAATGCCAGTTCTCTGACTACTCTCAGATGCATCCCATCTGGCCCCAGGGTTCTGTTTACCTTCAGTGCTACTAACCTTTTTCTGACTCTTTCACTAGTAGATTTCTGCAGCCTTTTTTCTGGGATCCCTCTATCAGCTGCCTTTATGCCACTCTGTGGCAAGGTCCTGCTGTTTTCTTTTGTAAACCCTCAGCCAAAGTACTCATTTGGCATGGCTTCTTTATGCTCGTCCTCCTCTATTACCCTGTTCCCAACATAAGTCTGACAATTTCTGTTCCCATCTTTTTTTCCCTTATACAGTACTTCAAAAAAAAGATTTTCCCCTTCCTTGACCCCTCTGCAATGTTCAGTTCTGTGTCTGACTTAATTCTGACTGCCCCCTTGGACTCTAGTTTTTTCCTTTTTCTGATACTCATCCCATTCTTCAACCCCTGCTTTTCTTTGTACCTTATAAAGGCCTTCTTTTTGGCCCCAAGAGCCCCTGTGACCTTTTCTGAGAACCAAATTCATATCTTTTACTTGTTCCTCTTGATAACTGTTGTTGTGCATGTTTTCGTTCCCTAGATAAATACCCCATTTGTAACACCCCATCTTTTCCACACTCAACTGATTCTGTTTACCCCAGCAAACCTGCATAGAATGAATTCCTTCATTTGTTTGAAATCCACCCATCTGAAGTCTAGCACTTCAGCCTTAAACGAGGTCTTAATGGTGCCCAGGGCCAATTTGGACCATACAGTACTGAGGTCAGTATTGAGGTCACTGGACCCCAGTGGTTCCCCAACCCCTGTTCTGTCTGCTGTCTGTGGGAACCACATCAAGAATGGGGAATCCCTGACCTGCTTCAGCACCATACAGTATTGAAATGTGTCAAGAAGGGCCTTTTTGTGGTGCTTCTGGCTGCCAGGATGTCCCATTTGATGTCTGGGAGGTTGAGATATCCTACTACTACAATCACCCCCTTTACCACCCCTTCCCTGCTTCTGATCCTAGTCCCTTATCTCTTGCCTTTCCTTGCCCTGGTGGCATGTAAACCACTCCCTGTGAAGTCTCCTACCCGACTACTCTGTGACCTGCACCCATAGTGATTCTACCTCCTCTTTCCCTCCCGTGATACATCCTCTACAGCCACAAGTCCATCCCTGATTTAAATGGACACTCCACCTGCACCCATCCCACTATCATTGCTATATGGTGTATCCAGAGACCATCGGATCCAGTCATTGTTTGCATTGACCATAGTTTCTGCAATGGTCATTAGATCCAGTCCAGAGTATGCTGCTGGTGCCTGGAGCTCACTTACTTTATTACCCAGACTCCTGGCATTGAGACATTTTAAAACTTTTTTCCTCACCCTCTCTTGGTTCTTCAGTGACTCCACAGTCACAATTACCTGATGCCCTTAGTGTCTTGTGTTTTTTTTTTTAAGTTCTATTTGGTTTACACTCCTTGAACCCTTGAACTCATTACACACTACTACTACTTCTTGTACACCTTGCTCACATCCCTGGAGGAGTCCTTGACAGGTTCCATCCCTCTGTCACCTTCCTCAACTTTGGAATCTCTACCCCCAGCCTCCCCACAGTTAACTCAACTGTCTTTCAATAAAGACATCAAACTTCTGCACTAACACACTAGTCCTCTCTCTTATCAAGTGAAAGCATCATTTTTGAAGAGCCTTCTGTCCCAGAAGCTCCAAAGTCCCCTACAAAGTATGACCCCTGTTCTTGACACTATCATTTCAGCCCCCCTTTGAACTCCTTGAGCTTCTCCTTTCTCAGTGTGTCCTCCTCTTCTCTCTATCCCAGACATGAAGGACCTCAAAAAAGGCCAAGGAAGCTGAGTGGTTCTTCAATCCATCCCCACAGCCACTGGAAGCCCAGCTTCACTGGCTTGAATGGTCAGTTCACCAGATCATTGGTACCAGAACTCCCTGCTCCTTCCCTCCTCCACTATTATCCTTATCCTTTCCAAATCCTGGAAGGCTGATGCACCAGGCAAGCATCTGATCACCTCTTTCCTGCTCTGTCTGCCACCTTCTCTATGCTTGTTACCATAGAACCACCTATCACTAGAATCCTCTTATTGAGTTCCACCCACTCTTACCCCTGGGTGTCACCACATCTTCCTTCCCTTCATCACCAACTAATTTGATGCCCTACCAGTTAGAATCAGGTACCTCTGCCTCTTCCAGGGGCACAAAGCAATTTGTCATTCATGTCTCTTGGGTAGGGCTGACTGGAGTGAGACTGCCCCTGCCCCCAATCTTCACCTTCTCTCCTTCCCCACTACCATCCCTCACCACCCTCCATCTACCATGCAAGCCAGTGGGCCTCTGGGGTAGTGAGGGCGCAGGGGGGTGGGCACCAACTAAGCTGGAGTTACAGTTGGTATACTTCCTCTCTTGCTGTTGCCAACTGAGCATAGAGTTCCCAGAAGATTCTACATGTAGGTCAATATCCCCTTCTCCATAGCATATCCCTGGAGATGAGCACCCACAATCCCCAACGCTGGCTATCTCCCTATTCACCGAATCTCCCTTCTGGATTGTTGATTGCTTATAAACTAATTTAGTTACTTAGTAATGTGTGGATATAGTGGATATAGACTGTCTATTTTATAATGTTATCCTATATACTGTACGTATAAGCTAAGCTTACCAGTATTAGCAGTGGCCAAGCAATACCACATCCAAGATACAACATAACATAATGTGTGCCTGTCTTGTAACTATACCCTATTTAAGGAGATGCTAACATTAAATAGATTTAACCATGGTCAGTAGCACTACATATTAGATACAATCTAACGTACCTTTGCTGATGACTTAAGCAAAGGACTTCAAGCACCTGATAACTTACCAACTGATTCTAGATTGCTTCCACTTCTTTTGAGTCCCTTGTGCACCTGTGGTCTTCCTGCAGGTGCTCTGCAAACTCCAGTATTCCTTCTTTGTGCCACTACCTTGATGAGGTGCCAGCATGAGGGGATGCATAAAGAACCATAAATGTATCTACAGGAAGAGCTTCCTGTCTCACTGAGCTGCCTCCTTGCTCTGATAGCAAGAGCTAACCTTTTGCCATGTATAAGGTCACTTAAGGTGACTTGGGCTGACCAAAAGGAATTATCAAATCCCTGACACTTATTTTGAGTAGTGTCAATCTGGGGTAAAATCTCATCTTTTCACTAAAGACTCAAAGCCCTCCATTTACTTATCATGATGGATGTAAAAAATCTAACAACCACCCAGATATTCACTTTTTTAAAGGGATGAAAAGGAAACATCCAACAAACAGCTGATCATAATGCTGTGTTACACAACTTACACAAAGGACATCACTGCAGATGCAGATCTCCCCCCTCTGGTCAAGTTAGCTTGAGCTGAACTCAACTGCACTCCACAGGAAGCTCCTTCAGGTGTAAGAAGTAACAGTTAACTACTTGTTAACATTAATATTAATTTCAGGCAGTACATTAACTCTTTTAAGTAAGTGGAGTCAGCCACGATGAAGCGCAGTAACTTGCAGTAATGACATGTCACAAAATCATACATGAAAAAAGGGCTTAATTGCCATTCACTTACAATGGCCCCTGCAAAAAACTGCAGCATTTCTGCATTGCATTCTGGCTGTCACATTTGTACATTAACACAGAATACTTATTCATACCTGCTTATAAAATAGGGCATTGGAAACAAATGACATAGTGTCCCTTCAGACCTTAAATTACATTTTAATAGGACGTCTAAGAACAATTAACAAGAAAACGATGAATAAATCTTCTGTAATGGTTGTAATAGTTAAATGATGAGTGGTTATCTTATACAAGCATAACTAATCATAGGAAGAAGAAATACAGTAATTTATAATTCAGAATGACCTAGATTAATAAGAAAGGTTAAATAACCCTGTGTTATTGCATATGCATAACAAATTAAGATTACGCAAAATGCTATAACTGATAACTGAATGACCATTCATCTGTGATTATATTTCTGAAAAATGAATGCATAATGACATTTTAATAGCTTTCATTTTCCTTTGAAGAGTACAATTCCATACATTTGCAATAAAAAGCTTAGATCCAGAGCTGTGTATAATGTGGATTTCTATTGGTGGAATTCAAAAAGTCTGGCAATTCCACTTCCAAAATTCTTTTTGGAATTTTTTGATAAGTTCCACAGAAATCTGAAAGTATTTGTGGAAAATGAATCAGTGGCTAACATGAACCTCACAACACTAATGTGTGTTTACCACAGACTACTAATCTGCAGTTTAAATAAAAAGCTACAATGAGCTTTTGGGATTTCAGAATTCTACTTCAGGTGAAATTCCATTGAATTAGATAGAATTTGTTAAATTCTGTGGAATTCTGTCAGAAGAGAAATTTGAAAATTCAGCACTGCTCCACTTAGAACAAACTCTTTAAAGCCTGAATGTAAACATTTATAGTCTGCAATAACTCCTGTATAACATAAGGGGATCAATGTCACATTTAATTGCTGTACACAGTTGTGAAATATAATATAGTACAGGTCTGATTTATTTTAATACTGTATGTTCGCATTGTCTGTCTTCCTTTTCTGTTCATAATTGTATAAACCTAATGTTTAAATGATATTTGACTTGACCAGCAAATTATTAGAAGTATTTTTATCAGTTAACTAGTACTTTGAATCATGTATCTCTTACAATATCACCTTCACAAAAGTTGGATCTTTTAAAAGTGATACAAAATGATTTCTTACATAGTTCTCTACCCTCCCATTTACCTTTCCATGCAAGGTATGTATTCTGATATGCTTTCTTCAATGTTTGATAATTTTTTTTGTACCTTTTTAGATCAACATAGACTTCAACTGTCCTCAGCAGTTACTGCTCTTTCTTTTCATATTGCCAATACATTTCATGCTATTCATCTTAATGGCCTGGGAATGGTGTTGTGATGCATAGAATATCCGGGCAGTATTAAAATAGAGCCGCATCTTTTTGGAGAAAGGGATTCAGATAGTTACAATGGCAAAAAATATCTAGATTTTTTATTTTACAAAAAATGTCAAACCATATCAGAATACTAGGGCACCTACAGGTATAAAACACTTTCCTACCCCCTTTAAAGTAACAGTTCAAGTTAGCTGGGAAAATATTTCACTATAGAGTTTTTAGCAGCTATGTGTTTCTGTAATTCTTAGATTCTCTACTGCAGTGTGCTTTGTACATTCAACTGTTTTGTTTACAATCCATTGCATATGTTATTAGTCTTGTAATTAGTGTGGATCCACAATAAAGATGGAAGCCCACAGTAGTTTCTTAAAAATCTCTTTCCAGTGGCTCTCTCTTTAGCTGTGAAAGCTGTATTCAGATTGTAAATAGGCATGTGTGGCGTAAGCTCATGTGTATGGTGATTAACAGCATAGTACTGCCCCAGTCAACTTAGCTTTATCAAGGTGGGCCGGGCAAAGAGACCATAGCTTTCAAAATCCTCTGAAACACTTACCTTGCCTTAAGAATGAAACACATTGGTTGTATAAATTGTTATGTGTAGGTTTTTTTTTTTGCTCTAACCACTTTGTATCATGATTAAATTCTGCTTTAAATGTAGGTTAAAATGTGATAGATTTTAGTATTAAAGTCTGACTGCATGTACCCCAAGTAGAATATTTGTAGTAAGAACCACATTTGGCAAGGTTAATAGTCATAAAAATTGTTTACTCACATATTCAAGTTAAACAATGCCAAAGCCATAGCAGTACACGCTTCTGACCATTCAGGTATGCAGGCATTTTCTCAAGGGAGCCGTCATGGCCCCTTCACATAGTGCATTTATATAAAAATATTTAAAGTGACAGAGCTCATATTTATTACTTTGTAAGAGCATATGATGTTGAATACCACATACTGTATATCAAAACAGATCCAAACAGGATACTGGATAGAGAGGGAGGAAGAAAAATATTTTTATAAAACAAAAAATCTGAAATTCAGAGCTAATAATTCATATGGTGCCATTACACTGATGTGCTACATCATAGTCTTCAGTGTAGACAGAAGGAGCAGTAGAAAGGGTCTGGAGAAGAAAAATCACCTAGTAAAATATCAGGAATACAAGCTTAATATAACATTTCCTTATTCAGCTAGTTATCAATAATCATAACCATATTATTCAGATCCAGAGGAGGGCAACCAAAATGGTGCAGGGTCTGCACCAGAAGACATACGAAGAAAGACTAAAGGAGCTTAATATGTATACCCTTGAGGAAAGAAGGGAGAGAGGGGACATGATAGAAACTTTCAAGTACCTCAAGGGAATTAATAAAGTCCAAAAGGGTAGCATCTTCCAGAAAAAGAGATGTGCAAGAACAAGGGCACAATTTGAAGATAGAGGACGGCTCCAGAGGTAATGTGAGAAAGTATTTTTCACAGAGAGGGTTGTGGATGCATGGAACAGCCTCCCTGAGGAGGTCGTGGAGTCAAGAACAATGGGGGACTTCAAGAATGCATGGGACTGGCATAAGGCAGTAAGGCAGTCCTAGTGGGGGGGGGTAGGAGGAAGTAAGCTGTTGGTTAACTAGGATCTGCAGCTTATCTGTTAGGTAGGAAAATGGACAGACTAGGTGGGCCAAGCGGTCCTTTTCTGCCGTCAAATTCTATGTTTCTATGTTTCTATTATCCTCTCTCAAGCTTATTTGTTCATTCCATTTAAGCACAATTCAATTGCAATACACAGACAAGATCTTATTTAAAGACTAACATTAGCTGTTTAGTAAGAACCCCATTTAGAACATATCATTAAGTCCTTGTGGGCTGTTTGATTTTAATCTGTACTTTCATATAGTTTCATATCTGAGCAGTGAGTTATTGAGGTCCCCTTCTTGAGGGTACAATTTCACTTTCGCAAGACCCTTGTACCTAAAATTGTGCTGATGACCACACTCCATCACATCTTTTGTGAGTGCGCTATTGCCATCTCTCTTCTCAATAGTCCTTTGATGCTCACTTACCTGCAATTTGAAGACACGTATGGTTTTGTCTACATAGTGGGCATTGTAGTACTCACATTCAACAACATACACAATGGATGTTGTACTTCAGTTAAAGAACTGCTTCTGTGTCAATACTTCACCTTTACTGTGTAGTACAAAATGATCACCTAGTGCCAGCAAGTTGCAAAATTTGCAGTTTCTACGCTGGAAAGTCCATTGGGGGTGGCATAAATCTGACTTTGCCTTTTTCAATAATAAACTAGAGACAACCATAACTGATATATTCCTACCCCTTTGGTACTCTATCCTGGGCTTTTCTGACATCCAGTTATTCAGAGATCTGTCCAGTTGTAATAAATTCCAGTTCTTGTCAATTATTTGTTTTACCCTGTATGGTTGTGGGCCAAATATAGTCATAAAAATGTAAGTGGCCAGCCTTCCTCCCCTGATTCAAATTGTCCCATCTGCCCTTAGTTGCCAGTAATCTGCTTTGGTCTAGATCTCACACTCATTCCTGAGCATGATCAATATGAGGTGCATCATAGTCCCTCTGAGTAAATCTATTTCTAAATGCATTCGCTACCTCTCAGAAGTCCATAACTTGGGTACAGTTCTGGTGTAAATGCATATACTGGTGCACAGGTACATTTTTGACTGTGTGCTTGGGGTAGCTAATCTGAAAGTGCATAATGGAATGTCAGTTGGTGGGCTTGTGGTAAGGTGTACTGTCAAGCCCACTGGTTGAGTTTTTCACAACAATCACATATAACGTGTTGATGTTATTATCATGACAACTTAAATTGAACTTTAGTATCTGGTTGGTCATTTCTAAGTAACCCACTAACTGTTCCAATGCCTGCTTCATACCCTTCCAAAGCAAAAAGTGGACATCAATGAATCTCTTATATACCTTGAACTTGTCCAGGAATTTGTTGTTTTCAATGTTAAACATATAGGAATTCTCCCAGATGCCCAGCTAGACATTGTCATAATTGAGGGAAGAAGATGACCCCTTAGCTGTTACTTTGACTTGTAAGAGTGTTGGTCCAGATACATGAAAACGTTTTATTTTACTACTTTTTTCTGTCTGAGTCAAAATCATATCTGTTCATCTGGGAGAAAAGTTAGTACATTTTTTGTAGAGCTTCTCTTGGGAATTTAACCCCTTCTGTTGTTTTCTGTGTTAAACTTATAGGAGTTCTCCCAGATACCCAGATAGACATTGACATAATTGGGGCAGAAGATGTCTCCAAAGCTGTTACTTTTACTTGTAAATAGTGTTGGTCCAAAAATATGAAAAAGTTGTATTTTAGTACCTTTCAGGTCAGAGTCAAAATCATATCTGTTTATCTGGGAGAAAAGTTAGTAAACCTATGTACAGTGTATCTTCCCTCAGGGATTCAACCCCTTTAGTAGTGGTGATACAGTATTAGTATACAATGCTTGTATATCTAGTGTTACCAAAAGGGTATGTTGTGTCTGTGATACATCTCTCAGCAAATTCAGAAAGTCTGCAGCATTCCTTACAAATGATGGGAAGACCCCGCCCCAGAGATTCCTAATGTGTACATCTACACATTTAGCAAGTGGTGTAGTGATTGAAGCTACTGATGGCACAGTAAGTCTCCCCAGGAATTATCCAGTCACTTGTGAAGTTTAGGCAAATAATGGTAGTTTACTCACCTGGTAAAGGTGATTGTGACCATATACATCTCTGAGGCACTCCAAGTTCCATACATCTAGGGTTATTTCTCCACCTGACAGGCTGCATAAGCACATGTGACATCAAAGACGAGACTCATCCTAGCAGGATAGTGGTTTAGCCAGTTTGGGTCAGTTTCAATGACTTCCAAAGCAATGGTCTGAAATAAAACATTTTATACATGTAGGCTTCTTACCAAAAGTGAAACAAAAACTCAGAAAATGATAAGTCATAGACTGCTGTTACTTCTTATTGCTACAGTCTATGAAAGAAACTGGCCTATATGGCATGAGGGTAGAGAGTGTTGCACCAAATCTGAACACAATGTCTAAAGGGAGGAATGTAGAGTGCCTCAGAGATGTATACATTCACAATCACCTTTACCAGGTGAGTAAATTACTACTGTGGAAGATAATATCTGAGACACTCCAAGTTCCTTACAGCTAGGGTTCTAAGAAGCAGTGCCCAAAAATGATGGTTGGAGTGACTCATTGTGTTCAGATGGGCATGATCTGTTGTAATTCAATGCACCTTAGCATGTGACTGTAAACTACTGTCTCTTATCTTTAAAGGTTGTACTCTGTATATGTTGCATTATCTGTAATTAATTTCAGGTCGCCCCTGATAAAGGGACTGTTACCAGGCTCAGTGGGCCCACCCAGTTACCAAAATTAAATAAATAAATAAATAAATGATCTATGCACTAGGAGAACTGAGGTGCCGAAATTGGCTTTGGGTTCAGAGGATACATCAAGTCTATAATGTCTAATAAATGTACTTATCAAGTTTCATATGGCTGCTGCACAGATCTCTTCTGTGGTAGCCATGTTCCTTTCGGCCCAGAAGGTGGCCACAGCCCAGGCGGAATGAGCTTTAAAGCTACTAGACAGATGTTTTGAGCTTGCTTTATAAGCCTTTTGAATGACCAATTTTAGCAAAGATGAAAATGTGTAACTTGATGCAACTTGGCCCTTTTTTGCATCTCTGGAATATGACAAACAGTTTATTTGTTTCACAGAAGTCTTGTGTTCTGTTTAAGTATGTGATGATCACTCTCTTCATCCTTGGGGTGTGTGTCCCTGGATCTGTGTCTTTTTCTGTTTCTGGAAGGTTCATCAGTAGCTCTATTGTTTGCTTCATGTGGAAGTCTGAGGCAACTTAAGGTATAAATGAAAGAATGGTTCTCATTGTCACCCTATCTTCGTGTAGAACTAGGTATGTGTCCCTTCGAACAGGGCCCGTAGTTCACCTATCCTTCTGGCTGAGCAAACTGCTATCAAGAAAGCTGTCTTTAGGCTTATCCATTTTAAATCTACTATGTGTAGAAGTTCAAAGGACACCAAGGTCCTTGCTCTGAGAAGTAAGTTCAGGTCCCCAGGCTCAGTGACATGTTTGACATTGGGATGGATGTTTGACGCTGCCTTTAGGAAGCGTATGACATTTTGTAAGTAAGTAAGTAAATCTTTATTTATTAAGTGCCCTATCCATGAGGCTCATGATGCTTTACAATGCACAGACAGTGAGACAGGAATGAATCTACAGTTCAGAAACAACAATGACAGTATAATAAGGGAATTAAATAAAATAAATAGAATCAGTTAAGAACATAAACAGGTATGGTTCATTTCCTGAAAGCTTCCCTGAAGAGATGTGCTTTCAGGCCCCACTTAAAGGCTTCCAATGAGAGGGCCTCCCACAAGGAACTTGAAAGTGAATTCCACATGGCTGGTGCAGCCACTGCAAATGCACAGTCACCAGATGTTTTTAGCCTGGCCCTGGGAACTGCTAGGAGACCTTCCTCAGAGGAACGGAGCTAGCACTGAGAGGGATATGGAGTCAGGAGATCATTCAGGTACTGTAGCTTGGAACTAGAACCTTTAAGCAAGCCCCTGGAGATGCATTATCTATTTTCCCATGTGTGGCTCCAATAGTAGCCAGTTGGACTCCCAGTGACAATGGCAAGAGTTTCTTCTCCAATTCTTTGTGTAGGAATAACAGGATATCTGCAATGGATTACCATTCCATTACTACCAATTTTTTACTACACCACTTTGTGAAGGCCACCCAGTGCCTTTTGCATTTTGAGGTTGTTGAACTCCTTCTTGATAGTGTCAAAGTGTTGATTATGGCTTGATGGTATCCAGCCCTTATCAATCTGTCCCTTTCAGGAGCCAGGACACCAATTTGTGTTTCTGTGGGTTTAGGTGACAGACAGGGCCTTTTTGTAGCATATCCTGTCTGGTTGGGAGTTTCCATGAGTGGCCTATTGCCATGGTGACTACTGTGGTGAACCAAGACCTCCTCAACCAATACAGGGTAATCAGTATGACTCTTGCTCTGATTGGTGAATCTAGTACTTGGGGCAACAGTGGTAGAGGTGGGAAGATGCATGACTCTTCAAAAGCCCATTCCAGTGATAGTTCATCTATCCCCATGGATTGTCAGGCACTGGGTGTTCTTGTTGTTGGCCATGAGGTCAATTTGGGCTGGCCACCAGTGTTTGCTTATGATCTAGAAGACCAGTGGGTGGAGTTTTCAATCCCTCGGTGAATTTGCTGATGTCTGAGCCAATCTGCCATTGTGTTGAGTTTGTTTTTCAAATGCATGGGCCCAGCTCATTACACTGATCACTGCTCTCTGTATTACTGTGCTGTTTATCCCTCCTTGCTTCATTACGTAGGCAACTGTGACCTGTTGTCAGACCTAATGAGAACATTTTTATGTCTGATCCTGTTGCTGAAGCTAAGTAGTGCCCAAAATACTGCTCTCCTCTAAAGCACATTGATTAGATGCTTGAATTCCATCAAGGACCATTTGCCCTGTGCAGCCTGCTGTCTCATGTTCCACCCAAACCTCTCAGGCTGGCATTCATGTCTATGATGTCCTTGTGTTGTATGTCCAGTGCTAATCCCCAAGTTTGATTGCCTTTGCTCGTCCACCAGTGTAGGGATGCTGCTATCTGTGCTGGTATGTCTGGAGTTGTGAACAGAGCTTGATCCAGATTGAGACCTTTTTGTTATGCTAGCAGTAGCATTTGACTCATGTTCCATCAGGCCAATGGGACTAGGTTGATAGGGCCCTGGAGTCTTGTTCCAGTGTCGGTTGTCTGGTCTCTTGTAGGCTGCCCAACCAAGCTATAATGTTGTTTACCCTCTTTTCCAATGGTCTTACTGTTTCTGTCTTTATAGTTATGATTTTTTAATGACTGACTGCATGTGAGACTGCTCTTGCGATGATTTATTAACCAGCCATATTCTTGTAGACATTGTGCCACTGTTTGTGTCTGACAGGTTGTCTGTTTTGGAGACCTTGCATGATAAGCCAATTGTTTAGGTATGGGATCACTTGTATGCCTTGATCTCTCATTTTGGCCATTAGAACAATGGTTACCTTTGTGAATATTCTGGGGCCTGAGGCGAGTCTCAATGACAGGACCTGGTACTGGTATGGCTTCCCCAGGATACGGAATCACAGGAATTTGAAATGAGAGTGACAGGTAAGCATCCTTCAGGTCTATGGACATGAGATAGTCCCCCAGGTTGATTGCCCTCAATGTAATCCTGATGGTTTCCATTTTAAGTGGCTTGTATAGTACTGAGCGATTTAAGAACTTTAGATCTAAAACTGTCTGTAGTTCGACTGTTTTCTTGGGGACTGTAAATAAGATGGAATAGATCCCTTTTCCCTTTTTATTCTGGTGGCGCCTCTGTAATGGCTTTATTTCATATTAGGTCTTCTATGATTTGGTTGATTTGGTTTGGCTGTACTTTGTGTTTGGAGCCAGGGAAGATGATTAACTTGTACATTCTGGGTATCCTTTCTAACTCTATTGCATAGCCCTTGCTTATGATTTCTAGTACCCATTTGTCATCAGTTGATTGATTACTCTGCTGAGCAAACTACATTAGGAGACCCCAGACTGGCAAATGCTTTGGTTGTGGATGCACAGGGCAGTAGTCTCTGGTGGATCTGTTTTTTTATGGCCACCATTGTTGTAAGATCTGCCTCTGTTGAAAGCTCCTAACTTTGGTATCTATTACTGTTGGTGGATAGATATTTGGTATGGTATTCTCTGTTCCTGTTGCCATATTGTATGTGGCGTCTGTCTCAAAAGTTTCCAGTTGTACGAAATATGCATCTAGCTGGTAAGTACATAAACCTTGAACTTTTGTCCTTGTCTGGGGATTTGCCATCCTCTTTGGCTTTGATGTATTTGTCCAGGCCTTCTCTGAATAGGAGATAACCCTTGAGCAGTAGATCAAGCAGCATTGCCTTGGAATCGTGTCGGCATCCTCCATTTTAAGACATAGGGCTCTTCTTGCCCTTTTAAAAATGACTGCAACCCTGGCATATATATTTAAGGAATCCACCACTATGTCCACTAGGTATTTATTTGTCTGCATAGAATACTCCAAAAGCTGTGCATCCAGTCACTTAGTGGTCATATTACTGTCTGTGTCCTGGAGCCATGCCATTTGGGGTCTTGTGGCAAAATGGTTGTGGTTGCTGCTCTCGCATCAATGCCTGCTAACTCAAAATTGTTTTTGAGGGTTCTATGCAATAACAGTGAAAGCCTAAAGGCGATCGCTGTTATCTAGAAGTCAAGAGTGCCAAAATAAATTTTGGGGACTCTGACACCCTGGCGCACAGCAAAAGGGCACCGGGGACCTAGTATTTTTTGGGGGGGCTTCACCCTCCACGCCCACCCTACTTAAGGATTCTCAACTCCACGGGGGTGCATGTCAGAGGGGTGAAAACATAAAAAAAAAGGTTAGGACAGGGTGCAACAAAAATGCACCAGCGCCCAGACCTGAACCCAGTACCCTGGCGACCAATGCCATGAACCAACCCACCATGCCATGGGGCCGGCTCAGCAACCCACCATGGCACCACCCCCACATACCCTCCCACCCCTCACTGTGTGTGCCTCCCCAGCGCACATATGTAAGCAACATCCTGTCTCTATATTCACCCACCCCCCCCAATCTGGCTGACCTACCCTCCCATAGCCGTCCCTGAAATGCGCTGGAGAGTGGGTCACCTTTATTGTAGGCACCCATTCCCCACTGCTAATATCATGGGATACCATTTTGGTTTAGTTCCATTTTCCTATCTGCTGGCTCCTTAAGGACTGTTGTGTCCTGCAAAGGTAATACAGTTTTCTTGTTTACTGCTGCAATATCTGGGTTGACAGCAGGTGCTGTACATCACAGTTCCAATTTGTCCACTTATATTGGGTACATCGTGTCCCACAACTGGTGTTCTGGTATGCGCGCCAGTTGTATAACCTCTGTTTCTTTTGACATGAGCTTGTCAATAGCTTCACAGACTGGGAATGTATCAGTTTGTTTTGCTGCAGGGAGCAGGCATGGCATGAGCTTGAACTGTGGTTGTTGTGTTGGTTCATCCAAGTCCACTGTGGTAATTATGTGCATAACAGTGTGGGTACCTGGTCTGGGAAGCACATTTTGACTGTGAGGAACTGGGGGTCCTGCTCCATGCCCAGTTCACCTTTAGATTCTTTATGTGACTTTTCCCCACTGTCTGGAGAAGTGTTTGGTGGTGGGCTTGCAGGGCATGCACCACCTGTGCTGGATCTCGGGCTAGTGGGTAGGGTGGTATCGGTCTGTGTGGGGTCTGTAGGAGCCAGGTTGCATTAGCTGGCAATTTCTGCCAGTTTCTCTAGCATGTCAGCCATGAATTGTTGCTGACCTTGAATGACCTGCTGGTTCTGTAATATAATTGATGCTGTGTCTGCCATATGAGTAGTTGATTGGGGGGGGGTGTGTGAGATAGCCAGTGGCTCAGGCACTAGTAGGATCTTGGTGGTATCTGTTGCCTGAGCCTGACTGCTCCATAACGTTGCAGGCTGTCCAGTTTAATTAGGGCAGAACTGGCCCAGTTGGTCTGCTGTCAGAGCCATGCAGCAAGTTCTGCATGTCCTTGCTCTCCTTATCATTGTTTGTAGAGTGACAAAAAAGGGGCTTGGGTGGGAGAAGGTGATTGGTGAGATGCCCTAGTGTGGATCATTATAGCATAAAAGTATACGTGCTGTGCAGCAGTACATTAAACCAATACAACTTGTTCTTCATATAGGAAAGTGTATTGTAGGTTTACATGCAGTTAGTACAGTTAAATCTAGTAGAGCTAGTAGTTCCATATAGGATGTCTGCCTTGGATACAAAATGGCCACCCTGTGAAGTAGCCCTATAGGTAAGAGAGAGAGATATTCCTCACTCAAGATAACAACCGATAAAGGGTTCGACGCATCACTTCTGGTGGTTGAGGTCAAAAAAGTATACGAGGCATGTCAGAGGAGATTCTGCAGCCTATAGTGCTTGAGTAATGGTCAGTGTAATGGGAGAGGGATGATTTGACTAAGGATGGCTCTGATCTGGTCTGTTTTGCAGCAAATAGCGATCGGGAGCAATCTGGAGTCGGTGCCCTAACCAAGATGACACCGACCACACTGCACATGTGTGGCCTAGTGGACATCTAATCAGTGATGTCAGATGCCCAGTGCACATGAAACAGTGATGGAGAGAAGGGCTCAAGGCTCCAAGAAGAAAGTCCAGTAAGAGCTCAGCATGGCACATCCACCATGATTAAATAACAAAGCTCCCCCTGCTTTGAATACAGATGTTCATCTCCACAGATATAACTTGCCTTCACAGACCTAACAGGGTGCCTCCGAGAACAGCCATACAGATATATTGGGACCAGTAAGAGGTAAACTCATGAGATTATTTAATGCCAGGCATACAGTACAGAAGTTGAATATTTATACAGTGGTTGTTCTTGGAACAGCTAGCACAGGTTCCAAGACTCCACAGGAACTAACCAGTTTGTAAAGTCCTGCTAGTGGAGGGGGGGGAGCTTTCAGCTATTTTACAGCACAACAAGTTGTATGACTGCAGTGATAGGGGTCATACACATGCACCAGCATGTTTCTTTAGCTTGAGCATGCAATGAGGTAAAAAGGGTGGTGGATTCCAACTGGCAATTATCATGTGGCAGACCACAAGAAGGCTTCCCGTTGCATAAAATGTTCTAGTGCCTGCATAACCAATGTATGAACGCAATGCCAGCCCTGTAGAATCAGAGGCTGGCTCCCCATAGAAACTCCAGGTAATTAGAAAATTAGAAGGAAGGTATAGCCTACTGATATTGATACATTAAATATGGTTAGTCACCAGACTAGTATTAAAATGTTCATACCTTAACAAGTTGATAACAGGAAGTGTGGTTAAAATCAGAGTGCTGAAGGCAAAAACTAAGACCTTGAGCTGCAGCCTAGTCAGATGCACCTTCAAAACTGACCCAGACTGGTCAAAACACTATCCTACTGGGTCAAATTTCATCTTTGATGTCACATGTGCATCTGCAGCCTATCAGGTGGACACATAACCCTAGCCTTAAGGAACTTGGAGTGCCTTGAAGATTATCCCCACCCCCAATAAAAGTTAGCCTCAGTCATTGAGTCAACTGTTAAATTCAATAAATAAACAAATAAAATAATCATAGGTCTCCTTGGACTTAGCGGTAGAGATGCAGCAAAGTTTTACGTTGATAATGAAGTTCTGGCGAAGTCATTGACTTCAACCTCTCTTGAAGCACAATGCAAATTTGCCATGCAATGATTTCAGCTTTTTTTTTACAATTAAACTGTTTATTGAATTTTTTTTCTTTTTACATAAATTGAGATTGCATATACAATTAAGGTTATTACACTTGCAACCCTGGCATTGATATAGCAGTAGCAGAAAGGGGTATTTGCATTCACCTTGTTGATCATGCAAACAGTTTCCAGGGTTGTGGAGTGTCAAGGCTTCTGAGCAACTTCTGTGGGGTTACAGTGGCACTTACTGGGCTGGTGATCTGACCTGTCATCCATCACCCTATGCATAAAAAGTAAACACAAAAAACAACTATTCTGTATACACACTTTATTTACAACAGGGAGTATCTCTGAGGATGACAGAGTCATTCTCATTTTCACTGTTCTCAGATATACTTTAATGCATACATTAACTGTTCAACATGTCTCCTGTTTACCTGATCCTCATCTTGGGAGTAGTGTATTTGTGGAAGGGTGTCCAACAGTCCTCATATTTTGCAGTGGTATTACTTGCTAGATGGGAGAGGTGGTCCACTGAAGCTAACTTGACTATGAATGTAAGAATCTCTTGGTGTGTAAGGACTTCCATGGTCCTCCACCTGCATAGGATGAGGCGTTTGGCTTGCATTGCCAATGAGGCCAGCCATCTGTGTTCTGAACCTTGTAGCTCAGGGACTTCTGACTGCATGACTAGTAGGAGTAGGGGTATGGACTTAGGGATAGATTTGCCAAGCACTCTGGTGCTTATGTCCCACACTAGTACCCAGGTCTCTTGCATCAGGGGACAGGACCAGAGAATGTGCAAGGGATCACCTGAGTGTGCATGACATCTCCAGCATTTGTTGGAGCTCAGGACTCCTGCAACATGTAACACAACTGGGGTGCGATACCAAGAGTGCAGGATATTATTTTGGATTAACCTGCTCATTGCATCTTTATAGTTTTTCTGGGCTGCTCACCAACATTCTTTTCATTGCTGTTCTGTGAATCTAACATGCAGGGCCTCCTCCCAATTCCCCTTGGACATATCAAACTGGCTTGGTATTGTGTCTCTCAGGATGGCATATATCTTGCTATCTACGCCCTTGGGTTTTAGGAGCCATAGGGACTGTATGACGTGGGAATATCATTTTGAATGGCTTTTAGCCAGTTCTAGCTGGGCACTGCATATTTGCAAGTACCTGCAAAAGTCTGTGATTGGGAGCCCCCATCTATTCTGCAGATTGGTGAAGGTGTCTATGACTGTAGAGGCTGAAGTAAGCAGGTCCTCAATCTTGTGCATGCCCCTTTCTGCCCACCCTTTCCAGTTGATCATTTGGTTACCTGTGTGAATGTTCTCATTCCCCCACAGGGGGGTGAACTTGGTCTGGGAGAAATCGGTACCTAGTTTCTTTTGTACATTGGCCCAGAGCTGTACGGAAGGGTCAATGGTGGGTTGCGCCTTCAGTCTTGGGTTAGAGTTGTTATACACCAAATGTGGGAGGGGTAGCTTACCACTTTGTACTTGCTCCATATCCACCCATTGTGGTGTTGCCCCTCCTTGTGGTCTCAAACAATGCAGTGTTTGTGCCATATGGAAAGCCCAGTTATAGCCATCCACCCAGGGGAAGCACCACCCTCCCTCTGTCCAGTGTGACTGCAGCTTGTTCCTACTGTATCTTGGGGGTTTCCCCTCCCAGAGAAATCTGCCTTTTGCCTTGTCTATCTTAGAACTCCATGTCATGTGGGTGGCCAGTGGGATGTGTGCCAGAGTATAGAGAGTGCTGGGGCCATGACCATTTTGACCACAGCAATGTTCCCAGACAGGATAAGGCTGAGTTTGCCCCATGTCATCTGTTGTCTCTGCTAATAATGGGTGAAGATTTTGGTCCCAAAGTCTGGAAAGAGAGGGACTAAATATGATACCCAGGTAAGTGACGCTGTCACCCACTCATCATAGCCCTGTATTCCCTAGTTCGGGGGGGGCATCTAGGGTTGAATGGGAGCACTTCGGCTTGTGTCTGGTTGAGGCATAGGCCTGACAATGTATGAAACCTTTAAAGTGTGCCCAGCAAGGGGGGGCAAGGTCACGGTTATGTCTGCTACCATGCGCAGCTGGTGGTCTGCATACATAAGTGTTGTATACTACTTATCACCCACTGGGATGCCTTGGATCTTCCCATCCTCCTAAAGTTTGGCTTCAAGGCGTTCCATTGCCAGGATGAATAATAGGGGAGAGAGAAGGCACCCCTGCCTGGTACCCTTTCCAGATGGAAGGAGGGACAGTGTGGAGTTTGTAAGTAACCAGGCTGTGGGGGGGGGGGTGTTATACGGGGAGGTTGTTCAGGTCTGAAACCAGGGACCTATGCCTTTATGTTCTAGTATGGCATGGAGGAAATACTACTCCAGGATATTGAAGGCCTTTTCAAAGTCAATAGCGACTGCCGCTGTGGGGGTTGGGAGACCTTGGGCCATGTGTGCTGAATTAATCAGTATCCTAATGTGGTCTGGACTGTACCTACTGAGGACAAATCCTACTTTGGAGGAGTATATCAAGAGTGGCAGAAAGGGAATTAGCCAGAGGGCTAAAGCTTTGGTAAAGATCTTGTTGTCAACATTTAATGAGGATATAGGGCGGTAACTACCGGAGGAGGTTGGGTCCTTACCTTTCTTCGAGAGTACTGTAATCACTGCCTCTCTCATGGTGGGTGGAAAAATGCCCTCCAGCTCTGCCTCAACATATGTTTGCTGCAATATTGGGGAGACTATATTTGCTAGGGCCTGCCAGAATTCTACAGTGTAGCCATCACCGTGCCTTCCCCGGATGAAGTGAGAGCAGGGTTTCTTTTATCTCTGCAGTGGTTATCTAGCATTTTGGCCTGCTGTTCTGAGATAGTTGGGAGGTTTGCTGAGTGCAGGAACTCTTGGGTAGCTGCTGGTTTTGCCTTACTAGTGGAGGTACAGTATATAGGGAGGTATAATATTTCTCCATTACCTTATTTAGTGCAGTACTTGTGATGTGTATTAACCCTTTCCCATCCCTGAGTCCTGTGATATGCCATTCCATCTGCTGCTTTCTTAACCTGTAGGCCAGTACCCATCCTCCTTTCTCCCCTCCTTCCCACTACTTCTGTTAGAGTTTAAGAATGGAGAACTCCGCCTTGTGCGATGAGAGTGAGTTGATCTCTATACGGAGACCTAGGATTTTCTATCTTCAGGTCATTCTCCATGTCTTTTAGATGTTTTTCCTGCTGTCTCCTCCTGGCTACAGCGTAGCTAATAATTTCCCCGCCTCATGGTGGCTTTAAAGGTCTGCCATGTGTTCCCTGATGTGGTGTTTCTGACAGGGTTTTCCTTAGAGAAAAGTTGGGCTTCTTTTTGGGCCCATACAACAAACTCAGTGTCCCTGATTAATAAGGGGTCCAATCTCCAGGATGTAGAGGTGGAAGGAGGAGGGCCACACAAGATGGTTAGTTGGACTGGGGCATGATCCAAGATTATGGTTGACAGTGTGTCAGATGCTACTGCTGCCTGGGTAATCTGAGGAAAGGAAAGCCAGAAGTCGATATGGCTGAGGGATCCATGTACCGCCAAGTAAAAGGAGTATGGTTTACTTATGCTAAATCGACAACACTGTTGTCGAAGTTCAGCATGGTGAGATCCCCAGTGTTGACAGATGAATTTTCACATGTCCGACATTGGTGTGTTTCTATTGGGGGGCTGTGCACCCCGAACCCCAATGTGGGGGCTGAGCCCCCTGCACCCCCACTAAAGATTATCAACTCTGTGTCAGAGTTGATTTGAGGGGAGCAACACACAGCGTAAAGGCAAATGTTTCTCAGGGTAATTGACAGATACGCATACCCTCAAAACCCGTCAAGATTGTACTTGTGAGGGATTTTGCTGTGGTTTTGCCTTACAGTTGACATATGAAGAAGTAGTCCCTCTCTCTAGGGTTTACCACCCTCAACAGATCAGCTAGGCCTTGATCTCTCATCCAACTTTGTAGGAGCATGCGCCCTTTCCCATGCATGTCCCATGCCCCAAGTTCCTATCTATCAGGGGTATAGAACCAGAATAAAATCTCCCCCCAATATAGTGGGTGTCCCAGTGTTTGACAAATTTAGTAAATTCTGGGCAGCCTGGTGAAAGAATTCTGTGTCATCCTCATTGGGACCATATAGATTCCCAAGTAGGATGTGGCCGGTAGGGGTTTGGAAAAGTGCATAAACCCATCTACCTTGGGGGTTCACCTCTGTCATGGTGAGAGACCATTGTAACTGTCTATGGATCAGGATTGCCACCCCCTGCTTCTTGGTTGGCAGAAGCATGCACCACTTCGCCCACCCAGTCTAGCTCTAGGAGTTCATGGTCCTTATGTGTCAGACTCATCTCTTGCAGATATGCCACCTGCAATGTGGTCTTTTTTAAATATGGCAACACTGTGTTCCTCTTCACCGGGGTATTCAGTCCTCTCACATTCCAGGTGATGCAGGTTCAATTAGCCATAATCGGTTTGTGTGGGGGTTAGGGGAAGAGGTATTATGCAGTGTTTCCCCTTGAGGGAGAAATGGTATTGGGTAATATGGAGTTGGGTCCCATGTTAAGGCCAGCTGGAAAGTACTGGCCAGGGTGACCAGGGCCCTTCACAGGGTGTCAGGTTAGAGGCAGTATCCCTGCGGGGGGGGGGGTGCACTCCCTAAGTTGGGAAGTGTGGGGAGTCCATATTGTGTCAAGATTTGGGCCCTGATTCCATCTCCTTCCTCCTGGAGCTCTGACCTTGGTATGTCCCATCATCTGCATGCACTGTGTAATGAGAAGGAGCATGGTCCACATTGAACTATCCCTGCCTATACAAGTTAACTTAACTAACAACCAAACCCAGCTATTTACAAAATGCACATCTGAGCCTTGAATAAGCCACCCTGCGTAAGCAATCGTCTGCCCCGAGAGGCAAATCAAGATCAGCTTGGCAACTTCTGTGGGTGTGGTGTTTCTGTACATACATAAACCTGCCAACCAAGTTGCCAGACCTCCTTGAGACAAGTGGATCTTGGCTGCTGGTCTGTGAGTCAATGCTGTGGCGGCACACCTTGGTCTGTACCGCTCTCGCCTTGTGGGGCATCTGGTGAGTACTTGGCAACCATCCACCCTCCTACTTGGGGGGAAGTTGAGGTGTTGTGGGGGGAGAGCAGGGGTCCTGTAATCAATAACAGCCTCGGTGAGGGGGGCTGTCTCGTATACTGATCAGTTGTGAGGATTGCCCTTCCTGGCTTGCCATCTCTCTTCAGCTTACCAGTACTGATGAGGGCCTTGAGTGAGGAGGTTGTGGATTCCAAGGCTTTATTCCCTTGTTTATCCAGTCCTTGGCCAGTTCTGGGGGGAGGTAAATAGGTGACCATTTGCCTGTGTACTCTTACATATCATCATCATGATGATTGTGTCTATAATAAAATCATGTACTGTATGACACATTTTAACAAAATGCATTCTACAACTTTCTCTCTCTGCCTGCAGCTTTCTCAAGAGGACTGACTGTACTGATGTTTGAATCACTGCAGTGTTATAAATAAAATGTTTTACTCTTACATACCCCATCTGTCATGCCCTCCCCCAGCCTCCTTGTCCCCAACCTCATAAACCAGGGGGGAGTACATTTCTACAACACACACAACATTTCTGTACAAGTATTTGTCACTTTATCTTGTGTGTCTTGAACATTGAACCAGCATTTTTACTGTGTGGTAACCTGAAAGACCCAGGACGGGGGGGGGGTACCGATCACTGGGCACATCAAAGTGGCCATCGTGGGCTCAATAGTAAGCCATTTCATTTTGTTTTAACAAAAAGGAAACCCATGGAGTCATGGCCCAACACCAGTGAGTGGCATAGAATGTGGTGAAGTCGGTCCCTCACTTTTCCTAGCCCCTGGCTGCAGCAGGTGGAGAGAAAAAGAAATTTATGCCCCACAAATTGACTTATGTGAGGAGCTACCAGCAGTGGCTACCTTTATCAAGCACAGAGTTCTGTCTTCTGATGGTGCAAGGAGCAAAACACATCGTGGGAGAAAGGGAGGGTAGAGCAGCGAGCACAACTGCCACTTATGATCTGTGGGGTTGAGCCATAGGCCTAAGTGTGCACTCAATGTCTAGCTATGAGGTAGTTCAGTTCCACTGTTTGCATGCTGTTCCCTCTTGCCCTTCCTTCCCTCCCATCCTAGTATAATGATGTAGGCCCAAGTGTCACTTATCTGATTTAGGCTATGGATCCAGGACATCCTCCTGTAGTTCTCACTGGCTGAGTGTTGGGATATCTGGCCTCTGTTCATCTTCTCTGACTCCTGGTGCTTGATTGCTGGCATATTGGTCCTCAGCTGGGCTTTGTTCCTTCTCCAGTTCTGGTGAATGGGCTCTGACAATGGTGGTTGATCCTCCGTATAGGTCATGATGTAGTCTTGCTGCTTGTCCCTTGTGTCTGGTGACGATTACCTCAGCACTGCATGTCTATTCTGCATCATGTGGTGAACCAGGGCCATGGTTTCTGCTCTCTGCTGTTCCCAGTTCCTGTCTCTGATGTTGGTCCCGGTTCATGCTTGAGGAGGGTCTCACTTGCTGTACACTTCCCTCAGTTACTGATTCTTCCTATGTCTCTGAAGGGCTCAGTCCTGTTCCCCCAGGGCACCTCTCCTAAGTTTCCATTTCCTCAACTCCAGAGGGGGTGTTTGGGCTGTGGTGAACTGGAGAACCAAGACTTGGAGTGCTTTTGCCCCCTGCCCAGTTCTTGGCAAGATACTCTTCAAGGGCTGCTGGGGTGTCGAAGGACATCGGTGCTCCACTGAGGACAACCTGAATGTTGGAAGGGTATTGGAGGGAGTACTAGAAGCCCAGCTTCTGCACTGTGTGGCAGCCTGCATATAATCCCTCCTCCTCCCCAACAATTCTTTAGAAAAATCTTGATAAAATCGAGATTGTATGGCCTTCCCAGAACAAGCAACCCATCTCCCGTGAGCGTGCCAGTATGAGCTGCCTTGTGTTGTAACTCAGGAGCTTAATCATGATTGCCCTCAGCTTCTCTCCCTTGCATAGGATCAGGGCCAGAGTCTGGTGGACATGCTCGATAGCTAATCTGAACCCTTGTTTAAGGCCAAGGATGGAGAGGGGGTTTTGTTGGAGGAATTGGATACTCTCCTTTTTTTTGGCCCCCTACACAAAACCTAGCAGGCACAGGTTGACTGCCTGCTGTGGTTCTCCAAATTGTCCACTTTGAGTAGGAGGCTTTGAATCAGGCCCTGTTGTTCTCTGTTTTCCACCTGGACCTCTTCCAGTGTGACCTAATGGGATGCGACCTGCCACTTGGTCCAGGTCAGACATCCTTCTAGTTGTTTGATGGCAGCTGTGGTCTCTTACGTGACAGTAGAAACTTGGGCCATTTATGAGATTCATTTCCAAACATTTTGTCGACCTTCTGGGGATTGTAGTTTGTCTCCCTATTTGTTGCCATGCTGCTGCCGCCTCTTCTAGCCTTCTGCCCATGCCAGTGAACAATGCTGAGGATGGGTAACAGAAGAGGTATAAGTGTACCTTGTTTCAGAATCCGTCAGGATATTTGATTATATTGACTTGATGCCACCTTCTGATTATATTTTCAGATTATATACTGCACAAAAAGCTGCAGCTGTAGTCTCAAGCTGCAATTTTGAATCCCAGCTTCACAATTTCAGCTTTGAAAAACGTTGTTGTACTTCGCATATAAAATAACCTCACCTTAGACACTGCTTTACAGTGAATTCAGGTGAAGACTCCTAAGAAAGAGACTGTAGGTCACATGCAACAGTTCCTGCAGGTCACATGGTACAGCTCTATGTATAGTACACCGTATCCTTCAGTTTTACTTTGAAGTCTGTATGGGTAAGTGGAATGGAACCGATCTGCTGCTTTATGAGCCTTGAAAAACAGATGCGCTATGTCAGTCCCCGGCTGTATTTCGTGACTGGAGGGAGAGCAGGATGATGGGCACTGGGCACTACCTGCTATGGTGGGGGGCCACTAGATTACTAGGAGATAGTGATAATCTAAATATCAATACAATGGGTGACATCGGGGATTGGAGAGGGAAGACCACTAAACCACAAGGACAGGGCGATAATCTAAATATTAATACAAATGGCAACATTGGTAATCGGGGAGCAGGGGTCCACTAGACCACCAGAACAGGGCATAATTTAAATATTAATACAACGAGCGACTTCAGGGATTGGGGAGGGGGGCCACTAGACCACCAGGGATTGGGGAATAAATCAATTATACCAACACCGGTGGCATCAGGGATCAGGGTGGGGGAGCCACTAGACTACCAAGGAGTCTTAAATATTTATATTGGGAGATTGGGCTGGGGTGGGGGGCCATGGCACATTGCTGCAATGTGCAAAACTCACCCAGAGGGCACATTTCTAAGTACCCTTAGACCAGCTCTGGTTGGTCTAAGGGTACTTAGAAGATTGCCCTCTGGGTGAGTTTTGTGAATGCCATTTGAGGTGATTTGGCAGCCTGCCTCTACTGCAAGCCCCTAGCACCTTGCTGCAGCTCATTACCTGGCACAAGTGGCACAAGCCCTGTTTGGTGCAGGCTGCCTTTGTGAATCTCTCCCAGGGAATCATTTGGCACAAGCACTACTTTGCACAAATCATTGGGATGCAAGCCCCTTATGCCACCCCGGGAGCTTTGTGAATCAGGCCCTCTGGTTTTGTGACTTCTTCGTTATTATTTATAATTTGTTTTGGGTTTCTTTTTTTCAATTTTTATGCCTTTTCTGAATTCACTTTCTTTGTGTTACTTTTACTTTTCATACATTTTCATTTAAAGAAAAAATTAGTGGAGATGTAGAGCAGAGGGGGAAGAGTATGAGTCAGAGTGAGGAGAGGGAGGAGAGGGAAGAGAGAGGGAGGGATGGTCATGTGGTCGACAGATGGGACACACCATCCCATCTGTCTGAAGAGGAAACCTTTAAAGGCAGCACTGAGAGCACCAAGTGCTGGAAGAAGGGCTAGCAAGAAGTCAATAGCAGCAATAACTTCTTTGTACAGTGCCCCCAGACAGCACAGCAGCAGCAGCAAGTATCAGCACCTTCCCTTATCACCACCGTTCCATCACTTGAAGAACCTGCAAGAGATAAACTCCATGTGTTTCTATTTCCTGTGGTACTACCACCACCACTGGCTGAGGCCTGTGAGGAGGAGCCCCCAAGACCGTCCTCCTCTGGCACCTTGCCTAGGCAACAGCACAAGTCCCTATTTTGGGAATTTTTTGATTTGGACCCCACCAACTGTGTCATGATATGCAAACCGCACCAGACAGTTGTTCAGCATGATAACTGGGGCAGCCGCTTAGGCACTGGTGAGCAGCACACCCACCTTGGAGCAAGGCACTGCTGTGAATGGAAGGAATACAAGACAACTGGTGAGAAGGGTGGAGGCAGTGCCACTCTAAGGGGTCCTTCACTGCCATGAGGGAGCAGTGCAGCATGCAACAGTGAGGTGCACAGTTGCCAGAGGGAAGCACTGATGATGGAAATGTGACCTGCAGCTGGACTTGGGCACTGCAGCAGGAAGACCACATCAGACCCCAGTTGCAGATCCTTCTCCTTCGAGCCCTCAGACAAGAGATGAAGTGGCACAACTCTGCATAGAGATGGGGACCTCAGACACAGAGTTGTGTCCATGGAGGCTACACTGCCAATGCTGCTGTCAGACTAGGAGACACTACTTAAGGGAATGGTGGAACTCCATGGTGGGGGTGCACCCTCTATCCCACCAAGGCCATAGTAATGAATAAACACCATAGGCCAGATATTCAAAACTTAGTGCAGCCACTAAGGGGGGTTGGCCACTCTAATCAGGTTTTGCACCTGGTTTGTGGGTGGAGTCTATATTCAGAGACCCCTGCAGCACAGGCAAAACCTGTTAGTGCCCAAGCACTAACATAACGCTGTATCCATGTAAAGGATGGGGTTCCCCTGCATACAGAAGCAGCGGCAATTTCAGATGTTTCCATCAGCAGTAAATAGCACCCAGAGGGGTCCTAATTACTGCCTTTGAAAATCTAGTCTTAACTGGGCACAAAGCCCGGATAGTGGGATGGCTATACTGCAGCTGCCCATCCTCCACCCTCCAAACCACAGTCCTGGCAAAATACAGGATGCCCTGGTGTCTACTGGCAACCCCCCACTACCATCCAATCCCCCATCCCAGTACTGTGACCATCTGCCCTGGTGTCTAGTGGCATACCCCAACTTCCAATCCCCCATCCCAGTGAATCCAGCAATTCCCTGGTGGATAGTGGAACCCCCTTGCTCCGGCCTCCCAGACCAGATATTACCCTACTTCTCCAGTGTCCAGTGCCATACCTCTAAGCTCCTGGACCATGCACCAAGACCAATCTCCAGCATCCAGTGGTACCCCCATCTGTCAGTTGCCACAAGAACCTCTTAACAGTGGCAGTTCCATGACCCCCAGCACCCACACCCAGCACATCCCTGCCAACCCACCCATATCTGTTATGGTGGGGCTCTGTGCAGGGTGTCCAGTATGATGACTGGCACAGCCCTGCTGTCATCTCCATGGCTGGCCACCGTATAGGAAGACAGGGAGCATGTGTACAATAGACAATCTGCTGTACACATGCTAACTGTTATCCCATATTTCTTTCTATCTTTATTTTTTAATCAAGAATGTAGTTTGCAAAACTGCTTATTTTGTGAGTACCTTCAAAAGGACTGAAATACTGCATAACTGGTTCTCCCTTGTGGTTAGCTGGATTGTCTAATAGTATTTTGTGACATTTTGCATCAAACTATTTTTAAATAATTTACTGGTGGCCAAGGAGTTGTCATTGTAAACCCTGTAGTTTATGTATTTGAACCCAGACAGTGCCTCAGGTGGTGGAAACTGGTTACCCCTGATTGCTTTCAGAGCACAGAACACCAGGTTGTATTGGGTCAGAGGAGGCTTACATCACAGGTATTGGGCTCAACTGCTTGATTTTTCTCTGATTGTAATTGTTTGTTTTTTGCTGGGTATTTTCTCTGTTAAATAGTTGTGCAGCTTGTCTTGCTGAAAGGAAGGTCAACCCTCGTCATAGTGGTGGGTCAGAGCTTGCAGGTGATTGTTTCTGGAGAGCATGGCTTGACCTACCCCCCGCCCTCACCCCATCCCCACCCCCACGGTATCATTTCCTTTATACTAGGGGTTCTGCCATCATTTCCTCAAGAGGGCAAGGGGCATACAACTGTCATATCCTTACCAGCACACTGCATTGAGGGTAAATGCATGCATGCATATACACACAAACTAAAAAAAAAACTTAAATAAATAGGAAAGAAGACAGGCATGTGGGGAGTAGTGTAATGCTCTGGCTGTGGGGCAGCTGTCTTCTGGGAGACTTTCTAGAGACTGTGATGCTGCCCTACTTGCAGGTAAATCTCTGCTCTGAGGGAGGAGGTTGCCCATCTCCAGGACAAACTGGACAAGAGTAGGGGAACCTCCTACACCCAAGGAGCACCAGAGCCACCACTGCTGCCTCAGAGGTTGCCAAGAAAGAGAAGTGGTTGGACCATGGTGGGCTCAGGGAGGGTGAGGTTGGTGGAACAGAGGCTCATCCCACCAGTTGTACCTCTCTACAATCCATATACCATTCTGGTGGAGCACCATTCCCCTATGGAGGCGCCCACATTAGAGACCGAGGAAGTTGTTGGGAACTGCCACAAGGGAGGCCCACAGGAAGGTGGCACAGGACACCACAGGGGAAGAAAGCAGCTCCTGGTGGGGGACTCAATTACTAAGGGGGTAGAACTGGGGGAGGCAGGGGAAAGCGAAGTAAGGTGCCTGCCCGGCGCCATGGCTTGCAGGAACAGAAAGTGAATCCTCAGAATCACGAGAGCAGCTGCATGGAAGAGGGAGCTGGATGTCATTGTTCACCTAGAGACAAATGACTTGGCTGGGCATGGGATCAGAGCAGTGCAGGAGGAGTTTGTGTAGTTGGGGAGGGGCCTTAGACAAGTAGCACACACGGTATCCTTCTCAGAGGTGCTGCCTGTCTATGTTATGGGTGAGGTGAGGGTACTCTGCACCATGCGATTCAATGAATGGTTGAAAAACTGGTGTGGAGCACAAGGTTTTGGCTTCACTGGGGACTGAGATTCCACCTGGAGGGATCCCACCTATAGTGGCATGATGGTCTGCATCTGTCCAGGAGGGGAACCAGTCTCCTGGGTGATAGGTTTAAATGCTTCATTGGCAAGCTTTTAAACTAGCCGGGGGGGAGGCACTGATAAGAAGTAGGGAATTTCCAGCCTCCCCCCACAAAACAAGGTATTTAGTGAGGTAAACACCAAGGTGAAAATGTCAATAGGGAGCAGGATGGGGTAAATGGAGAAGGCAAAGTCAGAAAGGGCAGGGATGGGGCTAAAAGAGGTAAAGCCATCTAAAAAGGGTGACTAATGAGTACCAATGCCCATAGTCTGGGTAACAAGCTTCCTGAACTAGTGGCCTTGATGGAAGAGAGACACCTGGATATTGTGGCAGTCATAGAAACATGGTACACATAGAACCATGACTAGGATGTAAACATAACAGGGTACACAATCTACAGGAGGGACAGAGAGGGTTAAAGAGGAGGAGGAGTAGCTCTCTACATAAAGGAAGGATCAAAGCAACAGAACTAAAGGGTAAACAGGGAGAAGAGGAGGCACTGGGGATCAACTTGGAGACAGGCAATGGCACCACAATCCGCATGGGGGCTGTATATAGATCCCATCTCAGGGGGAGGAAATAGACAAGGAAATGATAGAAGGCATCCTTAGAATGGCAGAAAAAGAGGATATATTGTTTATGGAGGACCTGAATATGCCAGATGTTAACTGGAGCACATTTACTGCAGCCACATCCAAGAGCTGGGTAATTCTCAATGCCCTGCATGGGGCATGCCTCTTACAGCTAGTATTGGAACCCACTCAGCAGGTAGCAATCTTAGACCTTGTACTCTCAAATGGAGAAGGAGAGAGGATCACAGACTTAGAAGTGGGTAGCCATCTGGGAACTAGCGACCACCGAATAGTATGATTTACGATAAACACAGCTGTAGAGTCAAGCCATACAAAGGCAAAGGTACTGGACTTTAGGAGGGCTGACTTTGCCAAAATGGGTGAGTGCCTAAGGAATGCACTAGCAAATGGGCAGGAAGGAGGGGTGGAAGAACAATGGGAAAAAATCAAAACTGCCATCACAGAGGCAACAAGCCTTTGTGTGAAGCAAATAAACAAAACAAAATGAAGTAAAAAACCACTATGGTTCTCAAACGAGGTGGCAAGAAAGGTTAGGGAGAAAATGATAGCATTCAGGAAGTACAAGGAATCACACAAGAAGAAGGACAGAGAACTGTACCAGTTAAAGCAGAAGGGAGCAGGGAAGATAGTCAGAATAGTGAAGGCCCAAACCGAGGAAAAGATAGCCAACTGAGTTAAGAAGGAGGATAAAGCCTTTTATAGGTACATCAGGGAGTGAAGGAAGACCAAGGGAAGGATAGTGAGGCTTAATAAAGGGGAGGGGAGGGGAGGTGGGCAGAGGGTGACTGTGAAAAGGCAGAGATACTGGACAAATACTTTTGCTCAGTATTCATAAAAGAAGAAGAGGGGTAGGTACCTAAACCAAACAATAGAAGCACTCTGGATAGGGGGTTGATATCAGTCCATTCACAGAAGAAAGGGTCCTGAAAGAACTCCTAAAACTCAAGGCAGACAAAGCAATGGGGCCTGACAGGATTCAACCTAGAATTCTAAAAGAACTAAGGAGAGACCTAGTGATACCACTAACTACACTTTTTAACAAATCATGGGAGGATGGTGTGGTACCTGAGGACTGGAGGAGGGCAGATGTAGAAGTAGTAGTAGTAAAATTTTTATTTAATTGACAAGCAAAAGAATAGGAGACTCGACCGAGACAAGTTCATTTCCAGCAAGGTCCTTGGTGTGATTCCTCTTCACAAATGTGGGAGCAAGGCAGAGACAGGAAACTACAGACCTGTTAGCTTGACCTCAGTGGTAGGGAAAATGATGGAATCACTTCTGAAAGCAAGAATTGTTGAGTACCTAGAGGCCAGTCGGGCACAGGACCCAAGGCAGCATGGATTCACAGCAGGAAGGTCATGCCAGATGAATCTAATAGATTTCTTTGACTGGGTAATCAAAGTAGTAGACCAGGGAAGGGCCGTGGACATGGCCTACCTAGACTTTTGCAAGGCATTTGACATAGTCCCACACAAAAGATTAATAAATAAGTTAGCCAGCCTGGGAGTGGGTCCCAGGGTGGTAGTCTGGGTAACAAGCTGGCTGGACAAAAGGACCTAGGGGGTAATAGTAAACGGAGTACACTCTGAAGAAAGGGGGGTTACTAGTGGTGTGCCACAGGGTTCAGTACTGGGACCAGTCCTCTTTAATGTCATTATAGGAGACATTGCAGAGGGGCTGGAAGGAAAAGTATGCCTCTTTGCAGATGACACAAAGATGTGCAACAGGGTTGATACACAAGGCGACATGCAAAGGATGAGAAGGGACTTGGCAAGATTGGAGGAATGGTCAAAAATATGGCAGCTTAAATTCAATGCAAAAAAGTGCAAAGTAATGCACCTGGAAACAAAGTCCAGGGGAAGAGTACAAAATGATGGGGAAAGACTAACAACAACACAAATGGAAAGGGACCTGGGGGTAGTCATAGCAGATGACCTTAAGGTAGGTAAACAATGTGAGAAGGCAGTAAGGAGGCCTGGGGGATACTAGGATGTATAGGGAGTGGCACCACCAGTAGAAAACAAAAAGTTGTTATCCCTCTGTACAAACAGTTGGTGAGACCCCATCTGGAGTGCTGTGTGCAGTTCTGGAGACCCCATCTCTGCAAGGACATAGACAGGATGGAGGCATACAGAGGAAGGCAACTCAAATGGTGAAGAGTCTGCAACAGAAGGTTCTACATCATATCAGTGACTGCCAAAAGGCAATCACCGTAGGGCAACTGTACATCACCGAAAGTCAAAAGGGCACCGGGGACTTACAATTTTCAATTTTATGCGAGGGACACAAGAGGCTTCGCCCCCCCCCACAACCCCTCGTACTATAGGATTCTCAACTCCAGGGGAGTGCATGTTGGAGAGTGTGCAAAACCATAAAAAAAAATTGGGGGCAGGCTCAACAAAACATACCTGCACCCGGACCTGAACCCAGCACCCACATGACCCCAACCCTGCACCCACCCACCACTCCATGGGGCCATCTTAGCAGCTCACCACAGCACCACCCCTCACAAATCCTCCCTCCCCTCCCACTCCTCGCTGAGTGTGCTTGCTCCCCCCCATGGGCGTGTACATGTAGTGACATCCTGTCACTATGTCATAAACCCCATCCGGTAGCGCCATTCCTGGTAGATAGCCCAATGACATGCGCTTTCAATTGAGTCTCCTGCTTATATGTGCCCAATCATGCATCGCCCATGTCATGGGATACCACAATGGAAGCCATACAAAGAGGGACTAATAGTGCTTAATATGTATACCCTTAAGGAAAGGAGGGAGGGGGGACATGATAGAAACTTTCAAGTACCTCAAGGGAATCAACAAAGTCCAAGATGGGAGCTTCTTTCAGAAAAAGAGATGTAGAAGAACAAAGGGGCACAATTTGAAGATAGAGGTGGGACGGATCAGGGGCAATGTGAGGAAGTATTTTTTCATGGAGATGGTGGTGGACACATGGAACCATCTTCCTGAGGAGGCTGTGGGGTCAAAAACAATGGGGGAATTCAAAAATGCATGGGACAGACATAAGGCAATTATAGTGAGGGGTAGGAAGAAGTAGGCTGTTGTGTAACTAGAATCTGCAGCTTATCCAATAGGTAGGGAAATGGGAAGACTACAGGTAGGTGGGCCAAGCGGTCCTTATCTGCCCTTCAAATTCTATGTTTCTATATGGTGGCCAGCCACAGAAGTGAGAGGAGGGCTGTTCTGGTTGTAATAGTGGGCTTCTTACACAGCTCCGTCATCACCGGTGGAGAAGTGGCTGGGATGTGCTCAGTGTGGGCTGAGTGGGTGGGGGACCATGGAACCTCTACTGTTCAGTGGTCCTTGTGGCAACCGGTGGATGAGGAGAAACATTGGACACCAGTGATAGATCTGGGTACAAAGACTGGGAGCTAGGGGGATGCCTCTGGCACTGAGGAGACAGGGAACTATCCAGACTAGGAGACGAGTGCAGGTGGGGGGGGGGTTCTGCTAAAGGGGCTCTGTTGTAGCAGTGGGATGGGTGCTCAGTGGGTGGGGAATGATTCCACTAGCCACCAGAGAATGGATGGATTCACTGTGGGATGGGTGATCAGCAGGTGGAGGTCCACTATCTACAAGGACTTATAGAAGAATTTAGGGAGCAGGTTTTTTTGGTGGTTATCAGACATCAGGGACTCTGTTTCCATCACTGAGATCGGGATTGAAGGGTGGAGGGTGCCACTAGAACACCTGGGACATCTTGTCATTATTGGGAAAGGTGTGAGTGGAGGGCCTCTGGACACCACAGACTATAGTGTGAGTCATAGGATGGGTGTTGGGTGGGGGTGCCACTGGACACCAGGGCATACATGTGCCATACCGGGCTGGATGACTGGAGAGTGGGAGTGCCACCAGACACCAGAGAACAAGGCGTATGGATGGCTTGGAGACTCAGAAGGTAGGAAATGCCACCAGACACCAGGGAGTCTGGATTAAGAACAGGGCAGGAACTGGGAGGGTGGGGGTGACACCAGACACCAGGGATCCTGGAGTATGTACAGGTCAAGGACTTGGATGGTAAGAGTACCACTGGACACCAGGGACCTGGGAATGTGTACAGGTCAGGGGATCAGTGCATAGGCGATGCCACTAGATACCAGGGAATATGTTGGAGACATTGGAATGGGGATCGGAGGGTGGGGGTGCTACAAGGCACTAGGGACTACATTATCAAAGAGAGGACAGGTGTTCAAGGTGGTGCTGGTCACCAACAAAAGACTGATGTGGTGGGTGACCACATGATGGGCACAAACCTGCCGCCACTTCCCATGCAAGTAAGCCCATAATGGGCATGTATATGGCCTCTTATCACCTGACATGTCCAATGGGCTCATTTGTATTCTGTGGGTTAATATTATGCCACTGCTCTCAGCACTATCTGATAGGGAGGTGCAATTCACTATAGGCCGGTGCAGTCCAGGTTCCTGTGGGGGCAGTACAAAGTGACCTTACGCATGCACTGACATGGCCCAATATTCAGTCAGATAGCATATTTACACTATCTGACTGAATAACAACCCAAGTTGATGCAAGCACAAGCGCAGCACAAACCTTTGTGCTTCATTTTTATACTTCATTGAATTTCTGGCCATATATGTCTTAAATTCTCATTTCCCCTATTTTTCTCATGTCCCAGATATTATAAATACTTGTTGCATGCCACTGTGCAATGTCAGTCAATCTCCCACTACCACAACAGCACCTCTAAGTTGTAATTCAATTTAGTGCCCAGCAATGCACTATATGAGAATCTCATTTCTGATTTTTTAGATCCTAGAAATTATATATTCATGCTACCTGTCACTGAGCAGTGTCTGTTAGTCTCCCACCACAGCAACAGTGTTTCTAAGTTGTGATTCACGTTAGTGCCCAGAAATGTACTACAGTATATGAAAATCTCATTCCCCATATTTTCTCACATCCCAGAAATTATATATACTTTCTACCTGCCACTGTGCTATGTTAGTCTCCAACCACAGCAACATCACCTTTAAGTTGTAATTCACTTCAGTGCCCTTAAATGCACAATATGAAGATCTAATTTTCCATTTTTCCTCACATCCCAGACATTGCATATACTTGCTACATGCCGCTGCACTATCAGTCTCTCACCACAGTAACATCACCTATAAGCTGTAATTCACTTTAGTGTCCTGAAATGCATTATATGAAAATCTCATTTCACATTTTTTCTCATGTGCCAGAAATTATATATACTTGCTATATGCTGCAGCAGTGCAGCAGTCAGTCTATCCCAGCTGCAACAGCACCTCTAAGTTGTAATTCACTTTAGCACCTTGAAATGCACTATATGAAAATCTCATTTCCCATTTATTTCTTATATTCCAGAAATTGTATATACTTGCTAGTGGTGTGGCAAAAAATTGAATATGTATGCTTGTGACAATTACCCTATCCCAAAAAATCATGTGTGTGCTTGTTGAGTAAAAAAAAAAAAAACACAAAACAAAATCCGTTTTTTTGATCTGCTACCAAGTGGATGTATTGTTGTCTAGGGAACTGCCTAGGGGCCACTGGGTATTGTAGTCTTTAAAGCATTGCATGGGACTACAAACCTGGGGATAAACAGTTTAATTTACTTCTATTTTAGTTGCACGTCAGTTTGGTAGCATTGTACTTGCTGCTAAACACTGTACCAAGCTTTCAAACACATTTTAGTTGAGTCTGTGTGGTCTGGGCGCACTGTCCAAATGAGGCAGTTTCCTGGTCGGGGGGCTTTAAAGCTCAACTTCCAGCGAGTGGAGTGAGAGGGGGCAATGCAAGGGTGGAAGTGCCATGCTGCACAGGTAAGTTGCCATCTGCCAAGGAAGGCTAAGTAGGAGGCCAATCCCTTTAGATTTGAAAATTTGTAAGATTTTAGTGGATTTGTGTTATTTCTGTTGATTACAGTCTAGTAAGTTCAGCCTCACATAGAATTTGATTACCATGGATACCACTAATGCTATTTTAATGATCCTCTGTAATGAGGGATCACTTATCGAATGGATTAAATGGCAAATATTTGATCTTGCCACTAAGGCTGCTGTTAAACAAAATGTTATCTGTACTAAATGCTTACAAAATAACACCTCATCTGATAAACTTCAGGAAGCTAAATCTGAATAGTTTAAGATCTGTGAAATCAAAAAAATAGAATGCTTTGTTAATGAAATTAAAGCTGAAAAATCAGCTAATAAACAAAGAAAATACTGGCCAGAAAAAAGACCCAGAGAAAGGCTTGATGATTCCCTAAGCTCAGGCACAGCTGAACAGCCCCCAAAAAGAGGTAGATATGATCCAGAGGTCAAATTAGAGGAAGTCTGGTCCTTGTTAAAACAAAATAAGCACACAAAAAAGCAGAAGGGCAATGTCTAAACCTGATGTTGCCTTAACTAACAGATTTGCCCCATTAGCAGATTTACAAGAGTGTTCAGAATCTACAGCATCATAGACTTCCTCTAACAATCCTGATACTTTTTCTACTGAACCTGGAAATTTCACAAAAAATATGGACATTAAAAAGAAATTAATCATTGGTGACTCAATCTGATATTGAGACAGTCATATCCCCACAAAGGAGAGATTTCACACCACTGTGACATGTTTACCAGGTGCTAGATATGCAGATATTAACAACAGAATCGATAACCTCATTCATAAAGATTATTCCATTATTCCCCATATAGGCACCAATGATGTGGGAAAATGATGTGAAAAAGATATTTGTTATGACCTAATTGCACTGGGAAAAAGGTTAAAAGAAAATGGGCATAGGGTTGCAGTATTTAGTACACTACCAGTTCCACAAGCTTGCCAGCAAAAAAAAACATACACTTACAGGGACAGTATTAGAATAAATGCCATACTAACTGATACATGGATGCAGGTCTCCTGTTCATTAACTGGGATCTGTTTTGGGCAAACAAAAAACTATTTTCAAAAGATAGTCTACATTTGAATAAACTTGGGTTAGAGACTTTGGCAAAAAGCTTCATGTCTGCTTTGAAGATAATGGATTTCAACTTATTGATGAGGGAGAAGTTATTGTACCTTCATCCATCAAATCCTACTCAAGCCGTAGTTACATTCAGTGATTTTTGAGAAAATTAACTCAAAGGCTTCAGCACCTCATATGTCTCCAATTATCCTTCATAGAAGCAAAATTAATTGTTGGTTATTCTGTGCACAGAGTTTAAACAATAAATTTGATGAACTGCTGGCCCACATAGCAGTGAAAAAGCCTGACGTTATTGCAATCACAGAAACTTGGTGATGATATAATGATGGTCAAGTCAAGTCAAGTCAATTTTTATTTATTCAGTCTTTAAAAAATTATTATCACAAAATACTAAATAAAAAACAAACTTACGTGAGACATACTGTACATATTATGACATGCATATTAAGAGACAATAACAGACATTAAAAACATTGAGTGTATATTGTGTAACACGGCACTGGGTAAAGTTGTGGAAGGGCGTTACCTCCCAGCACGTATGTTCCATTTTCTCTCTGCCAGGACCACAAAGTGTGGTGCATACACTACAAGTCCCAGGAGGCATTGCACCACAACTACACAGAGCTAAGTACTTGATTAAGAGCAGGTGCAGGAGAGTGATTGCCTGCATAAAAGAGGGCTCAAACAATACCTTGTGTCTAAGTACCTGATTAGGAACAGACCTGGAGCCTGGCTGGGGAACATTTGCAGAAGGATTTTACTTTGGAGAGAGAGAACTCTGAATCAACTGACTGCCTGGTTTGGAACTTTTGTTTGGCCTTCAACAACAAATTGGATTTTTACTCTGGAAAGAGAGAACTCTGAATCAACTGACTGCCTGATTTGGAACCTTTTGTTTAGCCTGCAAGAATGAATTGAATTCTGATTTTGGACTGGCTGAAAACCTGAGACTGGTAAATAATTTTCCTTTGAAACTTAGAACAAGAGACTCTGCTAATTTTGTTTGTATGTCCCAGGAAACAGCTTAGCTACCTGGGTTATAGAGAGGGAACAAAAGTTCACTGTGTAGTTAGCGCTCAACAAAGAGCTAGGTATTATTTTCTGTTGTTATATTTTCAACCTGTGTTATATTTGAATGCACCTCTCACAGTAATCTTACCAATAAATGCACAATCGGTCTGCTGAGCTAAGCTGCATATCCCAGGCTGTGATAAAAAGTGTTTATATCCCCACCTACAAGATCCCAGGGTAACACAACCCCCCCCCCCCTTGTGTTACAATTGATAGAAATTGTTAAAATTTACAAAATATGTACAGGTAACCATTCCAGGGCAGCAGTGTAGTGTACAAAGTTTAAAGATGTTTGGGATAAAAACATTGCTGGCTATGACCTGTTCTTTCTTAACAGAGAGTCAAAAAATAGCCTTATGTATCGATTCCATGTCCCAATCAGTGAAATGATCTCAGTTCAATGTAGATAAACAAAAGGTTATTGAAACACTTTGGTGAAATTGTTTCCTAACTCTCAGGATTCCTTAATTATTTGATTATGCTACCACCATCCTGATTCAGCTTTAGCTATAAAGCATCACATTAAATTGAGAATCGGCCTGAGAAATGGGCGATATTGTTTTCATGGGGACCTTCATTTTAGTGATATTGATTGGGTGACTCTTTCAGCCAGTACTACTGCAAGCAAATCATTGGTCAATGCCTATGAACAAAATGCACTTAAACAGTCTGTAACAGATCCGACATGGGGAGTTAACGTTCTGGATATTGTGTTAAGCTCAACAAATATCACTATAAGAATTTGTAGATCTTGCTGTCCATTAGCTAATATCGATCACAGTCCTATTAAATTCATTACTGATCATGCCTGTATCAAATATCAGTGGGTATCAGAGTTTTATTTATACAAAAGAGCCAACCTGATATAAATCAATAAAGCACTGGCCAACATGGATTGAGTTTCCATATTAACAAACTTCAACACAGAAGAAATATGGCTCAAGATTGAACATGTCATATTAAATGCTAGTGATAAATACATTCCAAAATTCAAAAAGGTTAAAAATATTAAAATTAAACCAAAATGGCTGAACAGTAAAATTACTAGGTTATTAAGAAAGAAAAACAAAACATATAGATCATTCAAAAATCAATATTCCATTTCTTTGAGAAAAGTACAAAAGATTACAGAAGATATGCAAATGTGAAATAAGCAAAGATAAGAGGAACATGGAACTCTATCTGGCCAGAAATGCCAATAAGGATAATAGTAAAGCATTTTTCAGTTATATTTCCTCCTTAAAGAAATCAAAATGTAATATTGGACCCATAATTAACAAACGTAGATCAATTAGTGAACTGAAGGAAATTGCTGACATGTTCAATGGCTATTTTTTTTTAAAAGTTTTTGCAAAAAAGAGTAAAACAACCAATTACACTGATATATGCATAAGTGAATATATTGAAATTTCTTAGGAAGAAATTAAAAATAAAATCCAAAATCATAAAGTTTATTCTTCCCCTGGTCCAGGCATAATAACTGAAAGTATATTAAACATTGGGGCCCAGATATTCAAAAGGGTTGCGCCATGCGCAGTAGGGTTGCGCCAGCGTAAGTCTGAAAATGTGCCATTCTGCGATATTCAGGGGAGGCAGTTATGCCCCCAAATGACGCTGAGCAATAACGCAATGATAATGAATGTATGCACAACTGAAGGGGGAGGAACCATGCATAAATGACGCAGTGCAATATTCAACAACATGCACCACGTGCAATAGGGGAGCAAGCAGAAGTTGTGCCATAGCGGAAATGAGCCAAAATAAAAAGGAACAAGGGAGAGGCGCAAGAACGCTACAGGGAAGCCACAAGTTGCTGAACTATAGCCAGCCACACAGGCAAAACACACACACACAGGGCAGGACAATGAAAGGGCACCTGGAACCCACAGGCTCAGGGAAGGTATGGGGAGCCACAGCCACAGTGCAGAAGGGGGAAGTGCCACACAGCACTGAGGCCAGCACAGTCAGGTGTTCCCAGTGCTGGGGAAGTAGCAGCCAGGGCAGTGGGGGGAACACAGAAACAGCTGCCAGGGGGGATGAACACAAGCCAGGGACATGGCCAGTGCCACCATCCAGATGGAGGCAGTAATGAGGGGGGTGAGAAGGTGGGCAGCAGTGGGGCGCTGTCGTGGAAGGACCCATTGGCGGTTTGCCCCCAACAGGCAGTACCGAGCCCGCACCAGCTTCGAGCTGTATAGTGATACTGACATCGTGGGCCAGTGCCACCTGAATCAGACAATTCTGAGGCAGCTCTGTGAGCTGTGCAGTGATGTGATGCAGGCACCCACACGACTGAGCCATGCTCTGTCAGTGGAGACTAAAGTGACAGCTTGCATGTGCTTGTTCGCCACGGGTACCTTCCAAAGACCAACAAGGGACACCACAGGCATAACCCAGTCGGCCGCGTCATGCCACCTCACCCAATTCCTCAGCGCACTGCTGCCACATGCTGTGGAGTACATCCATTTCCCCAGCACACCAGTGGAGCGCACAGCAAACATACAGGAGTTCCACAGGGTAGCACGTATGCCTGGCATGCTAGGGGCAATAGACTGCACCCATGTGGCCATTCGCACACCACCTGGCCCAAGGGGGCCACATACATGAAGTGCAATGGCTATGCTAGCATCAACTGCCAGGTGGTGTGCGATGCCAGGGGGCGCTTAATCAATGTCTGTGCCACGCACCCTGGGGGAGAACACGATGCTTTCATCTGGCACCAGTCAGCACTGTGCCACAGATTCGAGAGTGGGGACATCCCCACTGGCCACTTAGTGGGTGAGTATGCAAACCACATGGACAAACATAGGGCTTGGGAGGGGCATGGTCAGAGGTGACATGGATAGTGGCCTACATGGCCCGGGGCAGGGCAATGCTGATCACCAAACTAACCTCCACCCTCTAAACACAGGTGACAGTGGATAGCCACTCCGTCCCTGGCTGCTCACACCATACCGGCGGGCCCACAACCCCATTGCAGCAACGCTACAATGAGGCACATGCCACCACATGTAATGTCATTGAGTGGGTATTCAGGATACTGACGGCACGTTTCTGTTGCCTGGACACCTCCGGCAGTGCCCTACTGTACAGCCCCTCAAAGGCCTGCAGGCTATTCCTGGCCTGTTGCATCCTGCACAACATGGCCAACAATTGTGGGATAGCCATACAGGTCAAAGAGGGGGACAGCGATGGGGACGATGAGGATGCCAGTGACAATGGTGATGGGCAGCCCCCCCTTGGGCGTCAGGACCCCCGACTGCTCCGGCTGGCACAGCTGCACCGGGACACCATCACGGAGGAGCACTTCAGCCAACCCAGGCAAGTCATGGGGCCATGTGCAACCACCAGTGGCAAAGGCACAACCCACAAACATGCATGGACACACCAGGGGTGCATGCCATCAAGGGAAGTGGCTGGGCATGGAACCACACACACCACCAGGGATAGGTGAGGTCTAACACTGCACATGGACAGACACACACACACACACACACACACAATTCACCAGACATGCACAAAGGGTAGGACGCACACTGACCCAGAATGCCACCCCTAGCCACACACGTCCACAGACCACCACGCCCACTGCCTGTCATTGTGCGTGTGTCAGATGCTGGGCACCATTGCACATTGACGTACAGCACAATGCAGGCATCATTATGCACACGCAACTGCGGACAGCAGCCAGGAGGGTTTGCAGATGGACTGTGAGTCTACGTGTAGGGCCGGGTACCCACCCGTGCATTGCCCGCTGAATGACACAATGCACACAGGGCAGCATCAGACAGTAGCCACATTGAGAGACAGGTCAGTCACGTGCCACAGTGCCCCGGCCACCACGGATGCGTGGGCAGCCCCGGCGAGACCCACCAGCACTGATAGGCTGACTACTGGCCTCATGGGGTGGCACCGATGGTCCCCCAAGGGTTCCACTGCGTGAACACGACTGTGCTCACATTGGGGTCTGCAGCACACTGAACATGCCTGCGCCAGGAGTGCTCAGGATGCCCACAGCTGAACCCGGTGTCGACAAGGATAGTGTCGCATGACGCCGGGACCGGGGGGTGGACATTGCACTGCGCGGTGTCTGTGCCACACGGGCAAATAACTGTGTGCCCCCTGTGGCCATGGCAACTGTGATTGTATGTGTCAGCCTGTCAATGGCAGCGGTCACATCGTCCCGCATCCGGTCCATCCCTGCCAGGAGCAGAGCGGTTTCTCTGCTGCGACGCTCCTCTGCCCGCTCCAGAGCCACACTCAGTGCATCCACCGCCATCACAAGCCACATCTTCTGATTGACTGATGCTTGCAGTATGCGGGTGTGTTCATCCAAGAGGTCATCTGCCTGATCGGCATGCTGTCCCTCAGGGTGTGCACGGCACTGATGCTCAGCACCCCTTGAGAGTGGGCGCTGCACACCAGGGCCAAGCCTGGGCATGTCCATAGTCGGTGCACTGACGCTGCCCCCTGACACTGTACCCCCAAGCCCATTGGCCAACTGCTGATGCTGCCCCTCTGGCTGCCGCTCCCCAGGGCTCACTGGTGCCACCGCAGTGGCCGCAATAGTCCCACTGTCCTGTACACACACACCAGTGCTGCCCCACTGGTGCTGACAGGCACAGGCTGGGACTGTGATGACACGTAGGGCTCCACAGCAGCACCACCCACAGCCATGGCCGTGATGTTACCTGCTGTGTGGCCATCCTGCAGCACATATGTGTCATTGTCCATGACGTTAGCGACATCATCATCGGTGATGGACCCGGCACCAGCCCGAGTCCCAGCATGTTGGCATCCGTGGACGCTGGCATGCTGGGACACGGGCAGGGCCTCCTCTGCACCTGCTCCAACAACATCAGTCTGGACATCCAGGCGGGCCCACTGTTGTACTGAGCCACGTATTCCTGTGGAGGTGGATGGGCCCTCCTCCATCTCCATCTGACTGGCCTCAGTGGACAGGCCCACCACCACTGACCCATGCAGACGCTCAGGAGCTGTAAGGGAAAACAAAGTTGCATTACTGCATGTGACCTACCCTGTCGCCCCCCAATAGACAGACCATGACCTACCATGCAGTGACGGGCTACAACCCATCTGGAATTCACCACCTGGAACACCCTCAATGGCGCAACGCTGCATGCTGCCAGCAACCCTCTCCTCCTGTGGGGTCAGGCGTAGCACCTCCGGCTGTCCCCCACCTGTCGCAGATCGTGCTGCCCTGATGGCAGCCACCTTCTCCTTAATCCTCCTCCTGTCTATGCCCATCTTCTTCCTGCACTCCTGCACGGAGCACTGGTGGCTGCCATGCAGGTTTACAGCACATGCCACCTCCTCTCATGCAGCAGCATGGGCCTGTGGTGTTCCTTTGCGCCCGCTGAGAAGTGACTCCTGGTCTAGGTAGGCCTCGAACAGGGCATCCGTCTCGGCCTTCATGAAATTTGGCCTCCTCCTCCTCCTCCCACAACTCTGTTCCTCTTCCTCCACAACTCGCTCGGTCATGATGCAGCCTGTGAGAATGACAGGTGTTACCTGATACTGTGCAGTCCCATGCATGTCCCAAAATCCACAGTCCACACTCTTAAACAGCAGGCAACTCACCAATAGACTGCAGTAACCGACTATGGCCAGTGCAGCCCAATGTCGCACTTTTATAGCGCAACCCATGCAAATGAGGCGAGGCGCATCTTTAAGTGGATGCAAATGCAGTGACTGCGCCTTTAAATGGCTGATTAGCTGATTTGCATATGACGGCTGAATATCATGCTTTTGCGCTTTGCGCAATTGTGTTGAATGTGCTGAGCCAAGGGCGCAGTTCTGTGACATGCGAAGTACACACCTAACTGCACATGCCTGGGTTGATGATGCAGGCACCTGCTGTGCTGCTGATGTGCTGTGCACGGGAGGCAATGCAGGGCACAGCCACCATTGTGCCAGTGGTGCTACAGCACTGTTCACCTATATGGCGTTGTGGCACTGGGGCATCGTAGGCACACTGGGGTAACAGCGTGGTAGGCCACTACAGGAGGTGGCACACAGGCACCCAATCACGCTAGACGCATTGGGTTCCACTCGCGCTGCGGCTGTCCGTGTGCCAGAGACCTTGACCCTGTGCCCGACCTTTGCCCCCTAGGCGCTATGCGTCAGTTATGGGTGCACCACTATCACGCTGTTCGGTGACAGCGTGATAGGGAATGGCAGCGCTGTACAGCGCAGCATCTGCACGTGGCGGAACCACGCTGCACAGCGCCATTTTGACTTAACCGAGCAATAGAGATGGCGCGGAGGAGAGCAACACAGTGGAGCCAGGTAGAGAGAGCAAATTTGGTTGCCATTGTGGAGCCACTTGTTGGCCCACTATTTGGTGAGGCACCCCTGGATAGGTCTAGGAGTCAGGGGTGGCAGGAGGTGGCCGATGCCCTGGAGAAGGCCACTGGTATGGGGCGGATGGTGGAGCAGTGCCGCCACAGATATGGGGACCTGAGATGAAGGGACCCAGACCTGCTTGCCCACCTGCGGGCACATGCCAGGAGGGGCACAGTGCCACGGCCAGGTAGGTGCAACATCCATACACTTTTATCTTCCATATGGGTATCACGGTTGCATGTGTCAGGCACATGGGGGGGAACCGTCCAGTGTTGGTCGTGGTGGTGTTATCAGGGTGTGGGGTGGGTGGGTCTGCCTGTGTGGGATTGCACACACATGGAGGCGGGAGGACTTTGCTACAGCATTGTACTGATGTTCATCTCTCCATGTTTGCACCTTAGGCCCAGATGAGCGACGGCTGGCGAGGGAGAGGAGGCACCAGCAGGAGGACCATCAGTCCGGGAGAGGTGAAGGTCCACAGAGGCAGAGGGATCAGCCTGATGATGGTGAGTGCCTTACATCCTTGATTACTATTGCATGCTGTGTAACAGGGCGGGCAGCGGGGCATGGCCACCATCCATTGACACCACTGCCATGCACACAACTTGTTACAGTCAGCACTGTCCAGTGGCACTGCATGTCTGGGAGTGTGTCAATGGTGGTCCATGTGTGCACTGGGTACCTGGCTGTGCCACTGCCTTTGCACCACATAGCCATGTCACTGAACAGCCACGGTGGTGCTGTGCAGGACTTGGCTGGTGGGTGTGTGCAGTGGTCTGCATGGCTGTGCGCGCCTGGGTGGGCAGGTCTTGTGGACACGATCACTGTGGGTGGTCACACACCATCACAGAGGCATGTCCCATGGCCGTCTGCCATGCACAGTGGGTGGGTTGCATGGGGCTGTGCATTCACACCTATTGACTCTGCTCCCTTGTCCTAGGTAGACGGCAGCTGCATGACATCAGAGTGGCATTGCGGGAGATCCTCCAGGTTGCCAGGGCATCACTGGAAATATTAGAATGTATCGACAGGCTGGGAGTACGACGGAGTCATGGCAGGAGGAGAAGCGCTCGTGGTGGGGCTGCCTTGCATGGTTCTGTGGTGTAGGGGGTTGCACTGTCACAGTGGGGTGGTGGCATGCATGGAGTATCCTGCACTGTGGACACTGCTCCTGGGCAGGGTGTCTGGGGTCACGGTGCAGGGTGTGGTCTGCATTGGTGGGATGGTGTGGCACGGGGTGGTTGGCCCTCCTTGTGTGCCAGTCACAGCTTGCCAGGGGGTGTGATGGGGCACCATGGCCCAGCTGTGGGTTGATTGCTGGTCTCCATGGGCCAGTGGTTATTCCAGCCCTTCCCCAGTTGTGCAGTGCATGGGGTGTTGGGGGACGATGTCTGTTCTGCTGTGTGTTCCTTTGCCCATCTGTGGCATGGGTAGTGGGCCCCTGCATCCCTGGTTGTGCTGTTGCATTGCTGCCCTGCTGCTGGGGGGAGTCCCTGGTTGCGCTATGGCACATCAGATATGCTCAGCTTCACCTCCCTAGTTGAGCTACGGCGCAGGTGGTGCGATATTCAGTCATCGGCTGTAGGCGCATCTTGGCCTGCGCAGTTTTTGAATATCGCACCTCTTGTGCATGGGCGCAATGGACTTGCGCTTGCTCCTGCTGTTGCGCACTTTTTGGGCGCAGTTTGAATATCTGGGCCTCTGTCTAAATATTTAATTTAGCCACTAAAAATGCTATTTGAATACAGCAGAAACAGCAGGCCGATCCCCAGCAATTGGAAAAAGGCTAAAGTGGTTCCACTTTATAAAAAGGGTGAAAAGCATAATGTTAGCAACTACAAAACCATTAGCTTAACATCAATAATATGCAAAATACTAGATGGTATCATAAAGGATAGAATATTATCTCCCTTGAATAGCATTGATCCAGATCAACATGGTTTTATGAAAGGGAGATACTGTATCACAAATTTGTGTTTCTATGAAAACATGAGCCATCATCACTTGGATAATAAAACACTGCATGATGTTATGTTTTAGGACTTTTGAAAAGCCTTTGATCTTGTACCTCACTGGGCAGTCATTGATAAATTAAAATCACAGGATATTAACTCAAAATACGAACATATGAACATACGTACATACGAAATTAGCCTGCAGATTAAGGCCTAGAGGTCTATCAAGTCTGCTCGAATGTGCAGCTAGCACCCCTTATTCTGCAGCTGCCCCTCCCTTCCACCCTTCCCCTTCATTAACTCGCCCCCTTGTCCTGTTCCGTCCCCTTTTGAAGCAGTCCACTGTTCTACTGGATACCACTTCTGCAGGTAATGCATTCCACCCAGCCACCACCCTCTCTGTAAAAAGTGTCTCTCATCTCCCTCTGAACCTTCCCTCCCTCCAGTCTCATATCATGGCCCCTGGTGTCCCTCCCCTCCCTTACTTTGAACAGCCCCTCTGTACCTGTCTTGTTTATTCCTTTTATGTATTTAAAGGTTTCAATCATGTCCCCTCATCCCTTCTCTCCTCCAGTGAGTACATGTTCAACTCCCTCAACCTCCTCTCGTATGATCAGTCCCCCAGCCCCTTGATCATCTTTGTCACCCTGCGCTGCACCCCCTCCAGTAACTTAATGTCCCTGTTCAGATATGGGAGCCAGTACTGCATGCAGTACTCCAGGTGCGGTCTAACTAATGACCTATACAGTGGCAGAATCACCTCCTCCCTCCTCGAGGATATACCCCTTGCAGTACAACCCAGCATTTTGTTGGTCTTTGCAGCTGCCTTCCTACACTGTACTGAGTTCTTCATTGGCCCTGTAATGAGTACCCCCAGATCCTTCTCCTCCTCTGTCTGGGCTAGCTGCACTCCCCCCAGCTGGTAACTCCTCCTTGCGTTCTTCATCCCAAAATGCAGCACCTTGCACTTTTTGGCATTAAACCCCAGTTGCCAGGTGTCTGACCAGGTTTCAAGCTTTGCCAGATCATCCTGCAACCCCTGCCATCCCCTAGGTCATCCACCACTGCTCCTACCTTGGTATCATCAGCAAACAGACTGATCTTGCTCTTGATGTCCCATGATATGTCTTCAATGAATATCCCAAACAACACTGGTCCCAACACGAGCCCTGTGGAACACCGCTCATCACTACCCTTGGGTGTGAGAGCTCCCCACCCACCACCACCCTCTGTTGCCTTCCCTGAAGCCAGTTTCCTACCCATCTCACCAGCTTTGCACCCATCCCTGTGCCTACTAACTTACTTCCCAGCCTTCCATGCAGCACCGAGTCGAATGCCCTACTGAAGTCCTGATACAGGACATCCACTGCATGGCCCCTGTCCAGTTGCCTAGTTACCCAGTCATAAAACTCCACCAGGTTGATATGGCAGGATCTGCCCCGTATGAAGCTATGCTGTCTGTTGTCCTGTAGTCCTTTGGCCTCTAGGAGGGCCACCAGCCTCTCCTTCAGGATAGTCTCCATTAGCTTACTCACGATGGATGTGAGGCTCACTGGTCTGTAGTTTCCTGGTTCATCCTTGGGGCCACTCTTGTGGAGGGGCAGTACATGAGCCATCCTCCAGCCCTGAGGTACACACCCTAAATGTAGTGAGGCATTAAATAGGTCTGCCAAAGGACCTGCAAGGACCTCTGCCAGCTCCTTCAGTACCGTGGGGTGGATGCCATCTGGGCCTGGTGCCTTGTCCACCCTCAGTGCCTTCAAACCCTCCCAAACTCTGCCCTCCATGATTTCCTGATCCATCACACCTTCCCCCCCTGTTTCTGCCATTTCTCCCCCTTTGGGTGTCACCCCCCCTCTTCTTTTTAGTAAATACTGAGCAGAAGTACTCATTTAGTGCTTCTGCCTTATCGCACACTGCTTCCACCCAAACCCCCTCCTTCCTAATCCTTACTATGTGGTCCTTACAGCTCCTTTTCTCCCTGATATACCTAAAGAAGTCCTTCTCCCCCTTCTTAATGCCTTGTGCCAGCCTGAGTTCCGTAGATGCTTTGGCTCCCCTTACTGCCCTTGTCACCTCCTTCAATTCTGTCAAGCACTCCTCCCTGTCCTCCCCCCTCCGTAATAAATAGATTTCATGGATCTCTAAGTGGCTGAAGGGGTGTACTCAAAGGGTTGTAATCAATGGCATTATGTTGGACAAGGACACCGTTACTAGCATAATACTTCAGGGATCAGTATTGGGTCTTCTTATATTTTATATCTTTATGTCAGACCTAAGTGAGAATATTTGTAACTAGATTACGAAGTACACTGATGATGCAAAAATAGGTGACACATGCAGCTCAACAGAAGAAGCAAACAAGATCCAGGAAGATCTAAATCATATCACAAATTGGGCATCAGCTTGGGAGATGCATTTTAATTATGATAAATGCAAAGTTATTCACTTAGGGGCTAAGAATAAAAAAAAAATCTGTACTTTTTGTATGGATGCCAACTTATTTAAACTTATAATATAAAGATTTAAGAATCATAATAAGGGAACGGGGAATTGTATAACCAGGAGAGACACACTAAACCGAAGCTTGTTTCCAGGTGCTACCTGGGAGCACAAGGAAGTTAAGTGATTTACTTAGGGCCACACAGATTGCAAGCGGGGGGCTATGGGATTCAAACACAGGTCTCCAGGTTTGCAGCTTAGAGCCTTAAACCACTGCATTATATTGTCTTCCAATAAGTAATGGCTTAAGCAGTACCAAGCACATTAATGAAGCTATTAATAAAGCTAACAATGTGGTCTATCCACAGGAATATAAAGTCTAGTGATCCATTAGTATTAGCTCTACTTTACAGATCCTATGTTCACCCACATTTGGATTATGACTGCCATTTCTGCTGCCCTTATAAAAGGAGCAACCATTTCCAGGTAGAAACGGCACATAAAAGAATGACAAAATACATGTTAGGGTTACAAGGGTGTAGTTATCAAGACAGATTAAAACATTTAAATCTCATGACACTTGAGAGGAGGTGTTTAAAAGGTGACTTGCTACTCATGAGGGAAATTGTCCAAGATCCTTATTTCATGTACGAAATGGGATTTGAGTTTAAGACCGGTTCTGTTAATACTAGGGGGCATGCACTTCAAATAAGAGGATACAACTTTAACAGCTTAAAAAAAAAAGATTTTTCACAAAGAATAGTAAATTGTTAGAATTCACTTCCACAATAATAAACAGACCTTTAAGAACAGACTCAATAAATTAATATTGTCTGGAACAAACCTACAGTAGAGATGCAGCGAATTTAAATTACGTCGTCGAAGTGAATGCGAAGTGGGTGTTTCGCTTTGCCACTCCACTACGCGGAGTGGGCAATGCAAAGTGCTCACTCTGCCTTGTCATTACCACTTCGCGTTAGGTGGAATGGCAACGCAAAGTAAAGCAAAGTCATTGTTTTGAATGGACTTTGCGTTCCTCATTATGATTCTTAGTGATCCACTTTGTGTTTCAGATTTGGCAGCCCCCCCACACATCACATGGCTTACAGTACTGTAAGTCACATGCTCTTTAGTTAGGCAGGAAGGAAGTGAGTCATACAAGCAGACACTTTCACTTTCTGCTGTGCAGATGGGGAGAGAGGAGTGAGTTTTGTCCCTGCTGATACTCTGAGATCAGAGCAAGGGGGAGGATTTAAACTTTGATTTAGACCCAACAGCTTTTTTAAAAGCTACATTTTTTTGTCTTTTCTGTACTCTTTTTTACTTAATTTGTTCTTTCTGTAAATTTTATTTTTCTTACCTTTATAAGTAGTTAGTTGTTTGTCTGTGTCTGTGTGACTGTGTGTGTGTTGTGTGACAGTGTGAGTAGTCATCGCTCGGACTGAGGGAGTGCAGTAGGAGAGATGGACCAGGGTGAGGGAATGTCTGGGGTGGGGGCAGCTCTGGGAGAGTGTGGTACTGGTCAGCGTCGTACTGTGTGCATGCATGGGGGCCCATTCCTGTTGGACCGATAGAAACTTCTGAGTGTCCCCACCTTGGAAGCAAGACCAACACCGCCTCCTGACTCTGAGGCAGTTGAACCACCAGGTCCAGCACCAGGTCCTCTGGAGCAGGATGTGCCTGTGCCCCCGGGCCCAAGTGTGGATCCCATCCCTGTTCAGCACCATGACCAGCCAGATGCCAGTTCATCTGGCCCTCCACTGCCTGTGTCTGGTCCAACCCGCACCTCCATTGTTTGGCAGTCTTTTGACTGTGTCAGGGAGGACAGCAGTGTGGTCAGGTGCTGCCTATGTGAGGTGAAGGTGTGCCGTGGCCCCTTGGGGACTCACCTCAGGACTGGGGGCCAGTGCACCCATATCCTCAATCACCACCAGTTGGAGTAGCAGGCTGCCACAGAACAGGCCACGCCTGCACCTGCTGGCCATTCTGTGGCAGAGGGTGCAGCTGTGCATGGCGGCAGCCCTAAGAAGGGGAGAGCCAGAGCAGCACCTGCTGCTCCACCAGCACCCTCACCACCACCACCAGCAGGTCAGCCTGTAGAATGTGTGGACCCCAGAGAACTGCGTGTAACACAGTCTGACTTGGCAGTTCTCTGGAGTGCTGTCGAGGAGAACAATGAGAGGGTGAGTGCTGTGGAGCAGTGGCTGGATTGCATAGAGGGACATCATTTGCAAATTATATCCGTGCTGGAACTGCTGCTGGATCACCATGGGATCCCACATTGTTTTTTTTTTCTCCTCACACCATGTGCCCCTCCACACCTTCCTTGCTGTGTCTTAAAATGTATTCCTCCACCATCCCCGACCCTTGTATGTAATTAGGCCCTTTTTTTGTTGTCTTCCATGTGCGTGACACTTTGTATTCTGGACCCCCTTCCTTCTGTTAAGTGTGTGTGTGTGTGTGTGTGTGTGTGTGCGTGTGTGTGTTTGTCAACAGTGTGTGTGCGCTGTTTTGGTGCCTCATTAATGTTTACTTTCTGTCACAGAGTTTTTGTGGAAAAGCAGACTAAGCAGTGAAGTTATCCTGTGCTAAACTGCATGTGAGCAGTCAGTCTTCTTTCCTGTGTGTGTATGTACTGTAGACACTGTCCAGCTTCTTGCAAACATATCTATGCTGATTGCTGTGTGACTTGTTGTTGCTGTGTTTATGGTATAAAGAATAAAGATAAGAATATGTAACTTATATTTTGTTAGGAGATCATAGCAATCAAACATCCTGCTTTTCAACAAACCGTATCTAACAGACATGAAGTATTGCTGATGCACCCAAAATATTTCATGGTGTACAGACATTATAAAGTCAGAAAATTGATAACATCCAGTTCACTGCCACCACACTGTACTACCACATTCCTTTTTTTCATTATTTGTTCTGGAATATGTCTTTCTAGTTTACACTGGCAGTGTCAGTTTTTCAGCAAGTTGATGTACACCATAACACGACACGGCGCCAGTGGTAGCATAGTGTAGTAGTAGTGTACTGCAGGACCTGTTATATATTCTGACTTCAACATGTCTGTACATCATAAAGTATTTTGGGTGCCTCAGCAATATTTTATGTCTGTTGGGTATGGTTTGTTTAAAAGCATGATTTTTTTGTGCTATTATCTCTGCAAAGTCATGTGTGCACTGTGTCTGTGTGACAAGTGATTGAGGTGCACACTGGCCCAAGACATCTGAAAACATATAACTTTGTCTGCTGCCATTGATGGTGCAAATAAAATATACAATATATATTCTTATCTTTATTCTTTATACCATCACCATGAACAGTGCAACAAGTCAGCATCATTCAGCATATATATATGTTTGCAACTTGACGCTGGACAGTGTCTGCACACACAGGAGAGAAGACAGACTATACACATGGGGCAGGATTCACAAACATCAAGGAAGGTCCCGCAGCTGTGGGAAAACATCAGCGCTAGTGGGTTTCCACTTGTGAAGCCGGAGGTCGCCTGCAGCTGCGGGTATTCACTAAGGTGGAGCCAGAGTACAACCTGCTTCATGGATTACTGCAGCTTGTGAATGCTGTTGCCAGGGATAGCACCGCAACTTTGGGAGGCTGCTATGGGCAGTGGGACCCGCCCTAGCACCATCTGCAACTGCTGTGGCTGTGGATCGGCCACTCCGCAGCTGCGGCGATTTCGAGAAGCACAACTGGGGTTGCGGAGTGGAAATTCATCCTAAATCTCTTCTTGAATCCTGCCCATGTAGATTAGCACAGTATAATTGCAGTGCCCAGTCCTGCTTTTTGACAAATACTTCACGATAGCATGACAGAAAATAAACTATACTGAGACTCCAAAAATATTTACCAAACTCACCAGAATTCCCAATCCCAAAATGCAACTGTCTTTGCTGCTGTTTCTGACAGAAGAGAACTTGGGTTTCAGAGCAAGAAACAGACGTCTAGAACTACAGATTTTTTACTAATGAATCACTTCTATCTCAGCAGGAGTTAGTACCTGTTTGGATTAAACAAATAGATACTTTATTAGAAAAAGGGGGTATCATTTAAGTAAAAAAAAAGGAAAAAGTCACTGTGCATTTCGCTGAGGAAGGGGTCTGTATCAGTTTAATTTACTGAGTCAGAGCAGAAGGTGTATCTAATTGGGGGTGTGGCTTAGCAGCTTAGGTGTACTAAAGCAGCTGTCTCTAATTACAACTTCCTGCTGTTCCTGACAGAAGAGAACTTTGGTTTCAGAGTAAGAAACAGAAGTCTAGAACTACAGATTTTTTACTAATCGCCTTCCTTCCCACCCTCTACTCTCTCACCCAAAGCCAGTTCTACTTTTATAGCCACTGGATTTGACTGACATCAGGAACTTCCTGTTTGGCAGTAGGAAGGGAAGGATCACTAAGACACATTAGTTTCATCAACCTTGAGTGAACCTAAAAAATAACTCTTTCTCCACCCCGGCTGCTGGAGGTCTGAATCCAAGCACAGAAGAAGGAGACTACTGAAGACTACAAGAAGTTCCTGTCCCAGAACAGAAAAGGTGAGAGTTGTAAGGGCACATAGGCAGTAGGAAAGTAAATGTAAAAATACATAGAGGGAGGAGAGAGTAAGCATACAAAGCAACAGGAGAGGGGACACAAAATAAGTCAAGATGGGAGTGGTGCAGTGCAATGGCTGTGGGGCAGCAGTGTTCTGGGAGACATTTTGGAGGCTGCGATGCTGCCATGTTTGCAGGCACCTATCTGGTCTGCGGGATGAGGTTGCCTGTCTCCAGACTGACCTGGCTAGGATTTGTGAAACCTCTTCCCCCACCCAGGGACCACCAGGGCCACCACTGTTACCTCAAAGATTGCCAAGAAATAAGAACAGTTGGACCAAGGTGGTCTCAGGGAGGGAGAAGGTGGTGGAACAGAGGTGCATCCCTCCAGTTGTACCTCTTCACAGTTCTTATGCTGTTCTGGCAAAGAGTGGTTCCTCTATGGAGGCATCTGCAGTGGAGACCAGGGAGGATGCTGGGAACCTCCACAAAGCAGACCCACAGGAGGGTGGCATGAGACCCCACAGGGGAAGGAAACAACTCCTGGTGAGAGACTCGATCATTAGGGGGTAGAAGTGGAGGAGAAAAGGTACAGGGAGGTAAGGTGTCTGCCTGGCACCATGGCTCAGAGGGACAGGAAGCAAATCCTCAGGAGCATGGGAGCAGGGAGCTGGATATCATTGTCCACCTAGGGAAAAATGACCTGGCTGTGAATGGGATCAGAGTGGTGCAAGGGGAGTTTGTGGAGTTGGGGAGGGGCCTTAGACAAGTAGCATGTATGGTAACCTTCTTGGAGGTGCTGCCTGTCTATGGCAAGGATGATGCTAGGGTATTCCGCATCATGGGATTCAATGAATGGTTGAAAAACTGGTGTGGAGCTCAGGGATTTGGCTTCATTGGAGACTGGGGAGCCACCTGGAGGGATGCACGCTTATACTGGCGCGATGGTCTGCATCTGCCCAGGGGGGAACCAGGATCCTAGGTGACAGGTTTAAATGCTTCACTGGCAAGCATTTAAACTAGCCAAGTGGAGAGGCACTGAAAAGGAACAGGGAAATCTCAGCCTCCCCCCACAAAATACAGTAGTTAGAGAGGTAAACACCAAGGTAGAGAAGTCAGTAGGGAGCAGGACAGGGATAAATGCAGAAAAAGGAGGTAAGGACAGGGATGGGGATAAAAGTGGTAAGGCCATAAAAAATAAATGGATGGTGATGAGTACCAATGCCTGCAGTCTGTGCAACAAGCTCCCTGAACTAGTGGCCTTGATGGAAGAGGGATGCTTGGATATTGTGGCAGTCACTGAAACATGGTACACAGATAACCATGACAGGGATGTCAACATATCAGGAAACAGTCTACAGGATGGACAGGGTGGCTAAAAGAGGAGGAGGAGGAGTAGCTCCTATATAAGGGAAGGGATTAAAGCAACAGAACTAAAGAGTAAACAGGAAGCTGATGAGTCGCTATGGGTCACCCTGGAGACAGGAAATGGCACCACAATCCGCATGGGGTTGTGTACAGACCCTGATCTCAGGGGGAGGAAATGGACAAGGAAATGATAGAAGGCATCCTTAAAATGGCAGAAAAAGGGGAGGTATTGTTAATGGGGGACCTGAATATGCCAGATGTTAACTGGATTACCTTTGCTGCAGGTACATCCAAGAGCAGTGTCATTCTTGATGCCCTACGGGGCATGCCTCAGACAGCTAGTGTTGGAACCCACTCGGGAGGGAGCAATCTTAGACCTGGTACTCTCAAATGGGGAAGGAGAAAGGATCTCAGATTTAGAAGTGGGTAGCCATCTGGGAACAAGTGACCACCAAACAGAGTGGTTCACAATAAACACAGCCATAGAGTCAAGCCATACAAAAACAAGAGTTTAGGAAGGCTGACTTTGGGAAAATGAAAGAGTTTCTCAGAAAATAACTAGCAAATGGGCAAGAAGGATGGGTGGAGGAACAATGGGGAATAATCAAAACAGCCATCGCAGAGGCAACAAGCCTTTGTGTGAAGCAAATCAGCAAAACAAAATGAAAAAAAAGCCACTATGGTTCTCAAAGGAGGTTGCAGGGATGGTTAGAGAAAATGATAGCATTCAGGAAATATAAGGAAACACAGAAGGAGCAGGACAGAGAACGTTATCAGTTAAAGCAGAAGGAGGCAGGGAAGGCAGTCAGAATAGCAAAGGCCCAAACTGAGGAAAAGATGGCCAACTCTGTTAAGAAGGGGAATAAAACCTTTTATAGGTATATTAGGGAATGAAGAAAGACCAAGGGAAGGATACAGAGACTTAATAAAGGGGAAGGAATGTGGGCAGAGGGTGACAGTGAAAAAGCAGGGATACTGAACGAGTATTTCTGCTCAGTATTCATAACGGAAGTGGAGGGGGAGGTACCTAATCCTAACAAGGGAGAATCTCTGTGTGGGGGGGTTGATACCAGTCCATTCACAGAAGAAAGGGTTTTGAAAGAACTCTTGAAACTGAGGGTGGACAAAGCAATGGGGCCTGATGTGATTCACCCAAGAATTCTAAAGAACTAGGGGTAGAACTAGTAACACCACTGACTACTCTCTTTAACAAATCATGGCATGGTGGGGTGGTACCTGAGGACTGGAGGAGGGCAAATGTGATTCCACTTCACAAAAGTGGGAGCAAGGCAGAGGCAGGAAACTACAAACCAGTTAGTTTGACTTCAGTGGTAGGGAAAACAATGGAATCACTTATGAAATAAAAAATTGTTGAGTACCTAGAGGCCAGTGGGGCACAGGACCCAGTGCAGCATGGTTTCACAGCAGGAAGGTCATGTCAGATGAACCTAATAGATTTATTTGACTGAGTGACCAAAGTAATAGACCAGGGAGGGGCTGTGGATATGGCCTGCCTAGATTTTGGCAAGGCATTTGACACAGTCTCACACAAAAGATTAACATATAAGTTAGCCAGCCTTGGAGTTGGTCCCAAGGTGGTAGCCTGGATAAAAAACTGGCTGGACAACAGGATGCAAAGGGTAATAGTAAACGGAGTCCACAGTGAAGAAAGTAGGGTAATTAGCGGGGTACCGCAGGGTTCGGTACTGGGACCGGTCCTCTTTAATGTCTTTATAAGTGACATTGGAGAGCACGTGGAAGGAAAGGTAAGCCTCTTTGCAGATGACACAAAGATCTGCAACAGGGTTGATACACAAGGTGGGGTGGGAAGAATGAAAAGGGACTTGGCAAGGTTGGAGGAATGGTCAAATATGTGGCAGCTCAGATTCAATGCAAAGAAGTGCAAGGTAATGCATCTGGGAAACAAAAACCCAGGGGAAGATTACACAATGGGGGGTGAATTAATAACAACAAAAATCAAAAGAGCTCTAGGAATAATTATATCAGATGACCTAAAGGCGGGCAAGCAATGTGAGAAGGCAGTAAGGAGAGCTGGGGGTATACTGGGATGCATAGGGAGAGGCATCAACCATAGAAAACAGGAAGTTGTTATCCCTCTGTACAGATAGTTAGTGAGACCCTATCTGGAGTACTGCGTGAGACCCCATCTCCGCAAAGACAGAGTGGAGGCTGTTCAGAGGAGGGCAACCAAAATGGTGCAGGGTCTGCACCAGAAGACATACGCGAAGAGACTAAAACAGCTTAATATGTATACCCTTGAGGAAAGGAGGGAGGGGGGGACATGACAGAAACTTTCAAGTATCTCAAGGGAATTAACAAAGTACAAGAGGGTAGTATCTTTCCGAAGAAGAGATGTGCAAGAACAAGGGGGCACAATTTGAAGATAGAGGGGGGATGGCTTAGAGGTAATGTTAGAAAGTATTTATTGACAGAGAGGGTTGTGGGTGCATGGAACAGCCTTTCTGAGGAGGTCATGGAGTCAAGAACAGTGGGGGAATTCAAGAATTCATGGGACATGCATTAGGCAATTCTAGTGGGTGGTAGGAGGAAGTAAGCTGTTAAATAACTAGAATCTGCAGCTTATCCATCAGGTAGGGAACTGGGCAGATTAGGTGGGCCAAGCGGTCCTTATCTGCCATCATATTCTATGTTTCTATGTCTTGTGTCCAGAATATTCCCCAGTGCTGACAAAGTGAAATGAGAGTGTAACATGAAATGCAAAGTGTCCCAGAATTAATGGCGCACTCAGTCATGCACACAGTACTCACACAGAGTCCCCAGATTTTTTCTGCATCCCCAAAATGCATCTGTCTTGTGCCCAGAAAATTGACAAGTAGTAACAAAGTGAAACGGGAGTGTTACACCATATACAAAGTCCCCCATAATTAATGGTGCACTCAGTCATGCACACAGTGGTCACGCAAAGTCCCCAGATTTTTTCTGTATCCCCAAAATGCATCTGTCTTGTGTCCAGAAAATTGACAAGTGGTAACAAAGTGAAATGAGAGCATAACATGAAATGCAAAGTGTCCCAGAATTAATGGCGCACTCAGTCATGCACGCAGTGGTCACACAGAGTCCCCATACTTTTTCTGCATCCCCAAAATGCATCTATCTTGTGTCCAGAAAATTGACAAGTGGTAACAAAGTGAAATGAGAGCATAACATGAAATGCAAAGAGTCCCAGAATTAATGGCACACTCAGTCATGCGCGCAGTGGTCACACAGAGGCCCAAGATTTTTTGCATCCCCAAAATGCATCTGTCTTGTGTCCAGAAAATTAACAAGTGGTAACAAAGTGAAATGGGAGCATTTCGCCACATACAAATGTAGAATACTTGGTTTGCTGGCCAAGGCACCTAGCTTCACCTGAGCTCTGTCCTTCTAAGATTGCTTGAAAAGACAGAGCAGAGAACCTTACCAGAGCAAGGGAAATGGATTGAGACTTGTCTTGGCTAAGAAGATTTACTGTGTGTTGTTATTTTTATTTTTTTGTACTCACAGGGATTGCTACTGTTTGTTGCTAACATTTCATTGCTTTATTTTTCTCTGATTCAAATTGTTGTTGCTGGTATACCTTCTTCTGCATTATTACAAGGTGTGCCTACAGGTACGTGACAACATATTACTGCTGTAATCTTCTGATTCAAATTGTCTTTTGCAAGGTATATCTTCTGTTACTGCTTTATTTTTCTCTGTAGCAAAGCGTTTCTTACAGGGTGTATCTTCTCTAAAATTATTACAGGCGGTGCTTTACAGGTTTTACCATTTTTATCTAACATTAGGATAAACTTTCAGGGTTACTGCATTTGTTGTTGACTGATTGTTTCTGCTCCTACCTCCTTGTTCTTTCATCCGTGGTTCTTCTTTTTCAGCAGGGGAAGGGCCCAGCCACCCACCCCCATCCCCAACCACCCCACACTACACTCCTTTTATTGGGTACCACAGTTGTAACATTTCCTGTGGCAAAGCAGGAAGGGGCTGATCAGTGGGGCATCCACAAGGTGAGCTCATTTACAGGGGTACTAGTAATTTAACTTGTTATAACAAGTTATACGAAAACAAAACACAAAATCAAACCATTACTTGCATTTTCTTCCTTCTAATTACTCTGACCAGATTATAAACCCAGCAACTTATCTGGAATGGATATCATTAACTGAAGGTACTGTGGAACACTTTTCAGAAGGACAGTCTTACAGGATTTAGGACACTGTCCTACATGCTGGGCCATTGGAGATCTTAGGGCTCAGCTCCTGGCATCATGGGCAGAGATTGCGCGCCTCAAATTTCATATTCAAGAGGAAATACATTATAAGAACCACCCACCATTTCCCCAACATCCAACAGAAGAACCTTGACCACAGAGGGTAATTGGTCCAGGAGGTTGGTTAGTGGTTAGGAGTGGCAAATCGGGTGCCCCATCACTCTGTGCTCTCCAACATATTACCTCCAAAAACCATATAAACACTACAAACAGGTATCTGCCTCTATCTCTGAAATCAAACAAAGGGGTAGAGGACACTGCAGAGCAGGACACTGCAGCACAGGAGCTAGCACAACAAAACTCGCCCAAATCAGGAACCAAGACAAAAAAAGCAAAAAGGAAATCTAAAAAACTTCTGATCATAGGAGACTCCATGATTCGGGGAGTAGATACCCATCTCCAGCCAGGGGTTATGGTCAGATGTCTCCCAGGTTCATCAGTGTGGAGAGACATAGTTAGGGTTGAGGAGCCATTTACATGTTAAACCTAAAATTTTGCACCTTATTAACTTTGCAACCATTCAATGGATTTGCCTGAAATTTGGAATACACGATCAAGAACCATACATCTTGGGATCTGCCAACTTTTGTACTGTTCGGATATACGACTGCAGAGTTCTTAAACGTGATCTGCGGGCGCGTTTACTTTTTTTTGAATTATTTGCTCATCTGTACAGGTCACATGGTTTGCGCAATCGGGTGCAGTATAGCGCAGTGGTCTAAGGCTCTGAGCTGCAAATCTGGTGACATCCAGCAGACCAGACCTGGGTTTGAATCCCACAGCTTCCACTTGCATACTGTGTAACCCTGAGCAAGTCACTTAACCTCCTTGTGTTCCCAGGTCGCTCCTGTAAAAAAGCTTTCAGCTTAGTGTGCTATACCTGGTTAAACAACAACTAAAAAAAAAAAAACAGTCCAAAATCTTTCTTAGGAATGTGCGGCTGGGTCCCCGATGTGCCTTTTGAAGATTTCTTTTGAAAAATATTAAGCTGTTCAAAAGTTATTCAAAACAATTTCCCATTATAAGTCAATGGGAAAAGTTAACAAAAGTTCAACAGTGTCGAAAATGCAGTTTTTACTTTCGCAAATGGCCCTTTTACTGTCGCAAATCCGCCATTTTGTTTTCAGTTGGTCATCAGAAAAATGCTTGGCATTTAAATTTGGGACCCTCTAGCAACCTAATTCTTTTTGCATTCACCTAGTCGGACCATGAGGATGCTAGGCATGTCTTTATTTTGGGGTAAAACACCCCAGAAACTTGTTTTTCAAATTTCTGGAAAAAGTACTTTCACAAAGTACTTTTGCATTTGCGACACTGTTGCATGCATTTGCGAAAGCTTTCGCAAAGTTCGACAGTACTTTTCCAGGCTATGGGAAAATGACAGCAATTCTTTGTCACGCTGCTGTAAAAGAACGGTTGGTCTTTTGGGTTGAAATTTGGAAGGAACGCAGCCAACATCTCACAGATGTGCCTTTCAGTGCTTTGGTGAAAAAATATTACAGGGCGGCAAAGTTACGGCACTCCAAAGTTGATGCTTTTTCCCATAGGATAACATTACGGCATCTGCCACTTTACAGGAATACTTTGCCGCCCGGTTGCAAAATAACAGTTTGGTCTTTGGGGCTGAAATTTGGAAGGAAGAAAGCCAACATCCCACAGATGTGCCTTTTAGTGGTTTGGTGAAAACATATTACAGGGAGCCAAAGTTATGGCATCCAAAATCTCTTTTTTCCTATAGGATAGCATCACGGGCGTCAGCGCAGCCAGGGCCCGCATTCAAAACGTGAGATACCGGACTTTCATCAGAAAATGCTTAGCCCCTAATGGGCTAAGCATAAACTAGTGAGGAAAGTCATAAATCATATGACTTTTAATTTTTTTTTCCACGTTGTACGGTTCCTGAAATATAAGCAATTTAGTATTCCAACTCCTCATTTTCTGCTCCAAGACCCATTATTATGCATACATTCTTTGTACTCACTGTCTTTCTCTATGCAGCCTTTGGGGAAAACCAGCCTGTGTGCTTACATTACTGTTACCCTTATCGCTTCTGCTCGCTGTTCTGTACCCGTTTCACTTACTGTTCCAGTCTACGGCACCATGTGCATTACCCTTTGTATTTTCATTTGCGCTTGCGTTTGCGTTAATTTAACCATTTGTGTCTACAGTACTGTTTATCTTTGTGTTTCACTTTGTGTCACCATGCGTATTACCATTTGCGTTTGAGGGCACCGTGTTATGTGACAAGACATCACGTGGCGGGAGCCGCGCTCCCACCGCTGCATTACACTCACTATTTCTCATTATCATTCTCAAAAAGAAGGGAAATTAGAGGCAAAAAAATCCTTTTAATGCATTAGTTAGGGTTGTTCCACAGCGACAAAAGTGAGGACGGTGTTGGGTTGAAAGCCCTTGGACCTCGCCCACACCCCAGCCAGCATTGGGGTGCACGTTGTTGTCAGTCCTCTCACCCCATTCTCCCATACCTCTGCTTCTTCATACATCTGATGGGTGAGAGATAGGGCCGACAACCCCAATGTGCACCCTGATGCCAGTTGGGGGTGTGGGCGGGGTCCAAGGGGGGCTTCTAACCCTAACACTGAATTTCCTCACTTTTGTCACTGTGGAACAACCCTAACTAATGCATTAAACAGAGTTGTTTGCCTCTAATTAATATATAGAGATATAGAGATATATTTGCATTTTGTAATGGGGGGTTGACATATATAAAACATGTACTCATTGTATTGTTTTGTATCACAGGTCACAGATACTGTTGGTGTGCACATTCCAGTGCTTGATGAGGACTTTTTGCATTGAAATTGGAAATGGATAACTATCACGCCAATGAAGGTAAGTATTTTTTGGGGGGGAGGGGGAGCATATTTGCAAGTAGGTCTCATTAATGGTTTCTTATTTGGTTATTTCTTCACAGATTCCATCTGCATCCTTCTTGAGTCTGGATGGTACTAATGATGGTCATGTTCATCAATTGAAACGACTTCTGCGTGCAGTGTGTTGTATGTGTGCCACAGCCGGGGTGCGGGGGAGGTGCCTGATGTTGAAAAACTTCTTTGGATAAGGCAACTATGACACAACAAAGCATCTGGAAGTTTCCTAAAAAAAGAAATGAAGGATTTCTTACAACTTGATTGCAGCAGTAACACATTATGTTTAAGCTGTGGCTGTTCCATGGGAATCTGGATTACTAACACAGATCGTAAACTGTCACAGTGCAATCAGCAGATCAATCACAAGTTAATTTAGTACCAGGCTGTATAACCAATACACTGTGCCAGTGTCTCTGGTTCTCAATCTCAAGTCAAGTTACATTTCCAAACCACATCTTGTCAAGTAACACAACCTGTATTCAAGTTTTTGAACACTGTCATGGCTGCACAGCTGCAATTTCAGAATACAGTGCATGATATCTTGCTGAAATAGATTTGGCTATGTATACATGTCACCTAGTTTATGAATCCTACTCAGTCGCATTTGCTGCACTCTTTAAAAAAAATTGAACAGATCAAATAAAATCTTGATACTTACCAGTATGGATTTGAAATGGATATTCCATAGGTTCCTGTGTACGGTACCGACTTTTAACAAAGGAGAGTTTTTTTTGTTAACTTGTAAAAAGACAAAATAAGTTTACTGTATTGTTTGACCATTGCAGTTCAGAAAAGCAACAGAAAACAAAACATACAGCTAAAGAAAGTTAAATAGCATAAAAAATGTTAGTACACATACTCACTTTTTAGTTTTAATATTAAGAAGCCTTGTGCCTGTGGCTGACGGATGTGGTCTCATGTTCGACTCCCTCTGCCTTGGCATAGTCAATGTAATGGGGAAACATTGGCTGAATGACACTGGTGGTGGGTGCTAGTGCTGATAGCTGCAGCACATGATGACATTCCTTGTGACATCTTCCTGCATCTGGTGGTGGTAGCAATGGATGACAGCGATGCTAGTGGTGGTCCGGGGAGCAGACAGACTCATTCTCTGTGGTGGCAGTGGCTAACATCAGTCCCAGTGGTGGTGTTCCAGGGGGCAGGCAAACTCATTCTCTGTGGTGGCAGTGGCTAACAGCAGTCCCAGTGGTGGTGGTGTTCCAGGGGGCAGGCAAACTCATTCTCTGTGGTGGCAGTGGCTAACATCACTCCCAGTGGTGGTGGTCCAGGGGAGCAGACAAACTCATTCTCTGTGGTGGCAGTGGTTAACAGCAGTCTCGGTGGTGATGGTCCAGAGGGGCAGACAAACTCATTCTCTGTGGTGGCAGTGGCTAACATCAGTCCCAGTGGTGGTGGTCCAGGGGGGTATACAAACTCATTCTCTGTGGTGGCAGTGGCTAACATCGGTCCTGGTGGTGGTGGTCTGACTCCAGGGGGAACATCGCCTTTTACTAACTTCAGTTAAAACCTGTCAACATTAACCACATCATCATCCTCATAAAGAAAGCTGCCCTCACAGTCACCTATGTCTGAAGTCTGACCACTGGGAAATTCTTTCCCCATTGTGTCATCATCTATGTCAGTGGTGGGCTGTTTCATGCAGCCACTGCCAGTGCCACTAGGTTGGTCCATTTCTACATCACCTAAACCACCATGACTAGGCCAGGGTACAAATACCGAGGTTGCAGTCTGTGCTGGTATGTGCCTTTCATTCATTTTTATGAACGTTAGCAAACTAACATTTGCAGGAGGAGAGGTTTGTCCGATGATCCCTGACTATTGCACCTGCTGAGCTGAATACTCTCTCAACACTTAAACTGGAGGGTGGGCATGTGAGGTGCTTCAGTGCCACTGCAGTCAGCTCTGGCCATTCACTGACCTTTCAACTCCAGTACAAAAGAGGATCATCAGTTTTTGACAGATGCTTGTTTTCAGACAAATATGACTCAACCATTCTCTGTGCCGCAATAAGTCCAGTGGTTGATGCATAATCCTGCTCTCTGGAATCATTTATTTGACAAATACCCACTTTGGACAAAGCCTTCCAAAGTGGGTTAATGCCAACCACTTTTTGATGACAGACCACCTGGAACTGCCATCCCCTTCCCCTTACAAGATACTCTTGATGCTCCTTCAGGTGCACCTTCAGCCAGATTATGCTGCTGAGTTTTGCTGACCTTGGCACGTGACATCTGTGCTCCATGAACCAAGCCATTTTTTACCTGTTCAGGTCCTCTCTCCAGTACTGAGGCAATTCCATGTTTGTATTGTGGGTCCAGCATTGTTGCCATGGCAAAGTTGTCACTACTCTGAATGCTCAAAATGTGACGATTCTGGTTGAATACTGTCAGCATGTGTTTCAGCAACATACTGTAGCACTGTCTCTGGCAACATCAAGGCCATGCTGTACATTCACCAATGTCTGCCTCAGCACCTGCAGCAGTGGATTTGATTGGCTAATGGAGGCAGACTCGCCACTCACTGCCTGTGTGGCATATTCAAAAGGCTGCAAAATTGTTATTACAGAATCCATGAGGCGCCACTGTTCAGTCTTCATAGACATGGAGTCCCCGGAACTGTCATGGCTAGTGTGCATCACAAGATATTCTGAGATGGCTTTGTATTATTCACGCAACCTCTCTGCTATGTATAAAGTAGAGTTCCACTGCGTGACAACTTCCAGCTTCAAGCGGTGCTGAGGGAGGCTGTTTCGCATCTGCAACTGCTGAAGTTGGTCACGGGCCTTTGCAGATCATGAAAAGTGAGAGCAGATATGGTGTGCAGCTGTCAGCATTTACTATACATCAAGGTGCTGCAGAAACTCCTGCACCACAAGATTTAAACAATGGGCCATGCTTGGAACATAAAAAAAGCCACCATTCATGATGCATTTCACTACATTTGACCCATTGTCACTTGCTATGAACCCAGCTCTCAGGGACAGGGGGTTCAGCCACTTGTCAGTTTTAGTCAATACCACATCCAGCATGTTTTCACCAGTGTGAACCAGTCACATTGCGCATAGCGATCATTGCATGCTATTGAATTCCTGGAAGATTGCTACCACGACACTCCACCTTTACTGCACTGATTATTCACACTACCAACATCACAAACAATCGCCTGGCACCTGTGCCCAGTGTGCAGTTATACACAAATATGAACTCCCCACTGTTTTTTCACTTGTCCACATATCCGTACTTAAATGGATGAATGGAGAGTAGGAATATTGAAGGGCATGTCGTACTGAGTCAGACACAGTACGGAACAACTCGGGGACAGCACTGGTCGAAAAGTATGTCTTGGATGGGACTTTCCATTTTGGGCAGGCATGTGCAGCAAACCACCGGAACCCAGAATTCTCCACAAAGGAGAAGGGCAAAAGATCAATTGCCAGCATTTCAGCTACAATAGCATTAAGTTCACGTGACACTGTATAATTGGGTGGGTACTTCAGCTTATGCGCAAAAACACTCTGTAACGTGGGCTGACTTTAACCTTTTACACAGGGTGTCGTGACAAATGGTTCTGCTCTGCAAATGGCAAGGGGTAGAGTGTGGACGTTTGATGAAGACGGTTGCACAGGTGATGATGACAAACCCAGAAATGCAGTTATTTTGCCAGATTTGCCAACTGGGGTTGATGTACCACTTGCACTAGACATACTGCATTCACCACCACCACCACCAAAACGGCTACTTACACCAGCACTGGACAACATTTCAAAATCATTCTGCTCCTCCACCTCGCCATGCCTGCAGTAATCCACTGCTCTTATTTCCTCACTACTGCACATGTTTAATTTACTACTGGAGTTAACAGTCATGGAAGGGAATCACATGCTCATTATGGTTGCTGATGAGGGTGAACGCCCCACTGCGATATTAGCTGCCATCGTGTGCTGGGTCCACAGTGCCAGATGCCTATTCTTAAGATACGCATGCAGTCCTCCTGTGCCCAGATGGTTCCCCTTTTTACCTTGATTCACACGCACATGGCAAACCTGGCAGATTGCAACTGACTCATCATTTGCATCTTGAACAAAAAAATCCCAAACAAGGGATTGTGATGCTCTACTTTTAACATGTCCATGATGTGGCTTATTTAAGTCCATCATTTTAAGCACTGAAGTGGGAGGGGCATGTGATGTTTTGGGCACTGCACACCTGGACTGCAACTGACCACCACGACTACCTATCATTATTACTGGGTCATCATCATCCTCATCATCATCGCCATCGACTGAAACTGGTAAATCACAAGTTTTTACAGGGGTTGGATTAATGCAAAGAGACCCAGACACAGCCACCTTAAATGTATTTTTCTCCGGTTCCCAGCTGGGGTCAATTACATCACCATCATATTCATCAACATCACCCACATCCACATCTTCTGCTTGGCATGTGGACTGCATGTTGCAACCACAGCAACATCATCATCATCATCATCACATTCATCATCATCATCAACAACACCATCACCTGATATTTTTTCACCACTCTGTGAATCACTGCATGGAAAATGCATGATCTGAACCATGGTGGAAAAAATGTCATGTTGTATGCTATCGTTGACATGGTTATTAGAATCCTCAGATTCAGTTACTAGGATGTTACTGGGAAGCATGACATCATCTGCACTGCCACTCACTTGTACTGCTTCACACTCCACTATATTTTTGGACACAGTACACTGGTCAGAAGTCGAACTTGAGGCAGTAGTACTTATACTATCACCACCAGCAACTGCACTAACACCACCGGCTAGGAAATCATGATCTCCTCCAACTATGAGTGAAGCTACTGATTGGACGGTAAAAAACATTGCAGGAGAAATACCTTTCCTCACATCAGCAATGCACTTCTGCGTCTGCATACCACCACACCCACAGACAATCTTACCACTGGCAGCAGTGCCCTGGCAAGAACCAGCTTTGCTTGCACATCCCTTTGAGGGCATTTTGGGGGATCAACAACAATATTCTAAACAAATTTAGATTTTGGAATGTTCACTCTGCGTGGGGGGACGCTGGATGTGAAGCCAAAAAAACAACTGTGGCTTCAGCAACAGATAGAGATGCAAATTCACAAGTGAAAACAACACCTTAACTAACCAGTGGTGCTGAAGTCACAAACAATCCAATCTGGAAAACAATTCCTTTTGCCGGTGGGGGGGGGGGGCACTGATGGCAGATTTTTACGGCAGTGCAGTGCGAGCAGTGAAACAAAGAAAAGATACCACAATGGCAGTACAAAATCATGCAGCTGCAGTGGATAGCAGGTTCACACTGCTGCGCCTGAAAGTACACTGTGGCACAATAAAAGGTGTATTATTTGATGTCACGCAGCACTGCACACACACTCACACACACACAATTTGTCTATAGCGAGTAATGCATTGCAAATTGAAAAGTTCAGTAATATGCCACGTATTGTAAACAACCTGAAATTATGAACTGCTGTACCAGATCCACACAAATTTCAACAATTACTGACAATATTACTGTGTGTACATTAACACAGTCAGTTATATAACAAAACTATAACCGAAAAACAAAGAACTTCTTATTTCTCCAATTTAAATCTACCTGCACCACAGATACGCCCCTCTCCCAAAGCACACTTTCACTGTCTTTTACTACACAGACTCAATGTTGTACATTAACATTCAAAATCCACACACAAACAAAAACCCTCAATGATATGAGCACAGGAGGTTTTCCTACAATCGATGAACTAAAGTTTGAGCAAAATAAATTACTCAAAAAGACTTTTGTAACAGCTTTTAGAAGGTTTGAATCACAGACAGCTCTCAGAGCACACTGTTTCCTACAGCTTTCTACACACACTACCCCGAACTGAGGCTGTGCAGATCAATATAGAGCCCACGTGACCTGAAATCCCATGAATCACTGCAAAATTCGGCTTTGGAGCTTAAAAACAAGGTGAAGTGAGGCGAAGTGCATTGCTCTTAATGCACTTCACCCTAAGATTTGGAGGAGTGGTGGTCTGGGAAGGCAGAGTAATGCAAAGTCATTGTTTGCAATGGACTTCACGTTACCCATTATAACACGAAGTACTCTGCGAATTCGCCTTGGCTCTGCGAATCACTCCACAGAGCGAATTGAGGCCACTTTGCCCACCACTAACCTACAGTATTACAGGTACTAAATAAAGACAATTAAATGGGCTTTGGCCTACTGCTCCTAAACCCACCATAGTATGAATCTTAGTACATGCTGCTGTACAGTGTCAGTCAGTCTCTCATCACAGCAATAGTACTGCTAACTTGTAATTCACTTTAGTGGCCAGAAATGCACTACTTGTACTGTATATGAAAATCTCAATTCACATTTTTCTCAAGTCCTAGAAATTCTGTATATTTGCTACATGCCACCGTGCCAGTCTCCCACCACATCACTTTTCTCAAGTCACAGAAATTATATGTGATGTTGCTATATGCTGCCAGCAACTCAACGATTACATTATGTTAGAAAGTTAAAGCAAATGTTTTACATGAAATGCTTCTTGCGATATCTATTATTGATTATATGTGATTATATGTCTATTGTATTACTGTATGTTTTTATATGTATAACTGTTTGACCATGAAAACGGGTCTGTGGCCCATGGACTTACCAGTATAAATAAATAAAACAAACAAACAAACAAGTAGCATGATTTCCAAAAATAACAGGGAACCTGATTTGAGAACCGACCAGGGAGGCGCAGGTACTGGATGTGGTCCTGGCAGACAGTGACCAGATTGGGGGCCTGGAGGTAAGGCACCCATTGGCGGGGAGTGACCATGCCATGGTCTGGTTCTGCCTGGACCTAGGAGGGGTAGAAGGCTGCACAAAGACGGAGGTAACTGACTTCAGGGGGGCGGATTTTAAGGAAATGGGAAGGATCCTTAAGGAGCATTTGGATGGGATTGAGTCAGACATGGACACTGATAGTAGATGAGAAATCATCAGGAGAGGGGTGCAGGATGCTACCAGCACCTGTGCAAGAGTAAGACGAAAATGTGGTAGGGCCTGAAAACCCTGCTGGTGGACCAGGGAGGTCCAGGAGGTGGTGGAGGGAAAGAAGGCAGCCTATAGGCAATTCAAGTGCTTAAGGAGTGAAAGGGATTGAGGGGAGTATGAGCTGATGGCTAGAAGGGCCACTAGGGTGGTGAGGGCGGCTAAGGCAAGGAAGAAGCAGAACCTGGCCAGGGAAATTAGGAGAGGGAACAAGGGGTTCTTTAGATACATTGGGGAAAAACGAAGGGTGAAGGGGCAAATTAGCAGGATTAAAACAGGGGAGAGATGGGCACAAGACCCGGGGAGCAGGCTGAGGTACTAAATTATTACTTCACCTCAGTTTTCACCAAGGAAAATGGGGGTGATGCATCATACATGGGAGGAGACAGTGATACCGAGGAGGGGGTGGCCCTTACCGATCGGCGGGTCTGGGGAGAGGCATCATTGACAGGAGGGGGGAAGGCTAAGCAGAGAGAAGAGATAGCAGAAGTGGAAATCACAGCAGAGAGAGTGAGGGAAGCCCTCAGGTCCCTTAAGATGGAGAAAGCACCGGGACCGGATAAATTACATCCCAGAGTGCTGAAGGAACTTGCAGATGTCCTGGCAAAACCCCTGGCGGAGCTTTTCACCATCTCACTGAGGACAGGGTGGGTGCCCCAGGACTGGAAGGTGGCACATATAGTGCCTATCCACAAGGGGGGATCAAGAAAGGTGGCAGGGAACTACAGGCCTGTCAGCCTGACATCGGTGGTGGGCAAGATGATGGAGGGCATTGTCAAGGAGAGGCTAGGGGCGGACCTGGAAAAGTCAGGGTGCCTGGACGATAGACAGCATGGATTTGTCCCGGGAAAATCATGTCAGACAAACCTTGTGGAGTTCTATGACTGGGTGATGAGTGCCTTGAACCTGGGTAGACCAGTGGACGTCCTCTTTCTAGACTTCAGCAAGGCATTGGACTCTGTTCCTCACGTGGGCCTGTTGAATAAGCTGGGAGAAATGGGGGTGGGGAACCAGATGATCAGATGGATAGGCAATTGGCTCCAGAACCAGACCCAGAGGGTCATAGTTGGCGGGATAGTCTCATCCCCAAGGAGGGTCATTAGTGGGGTCCCACAGGGATCAGTCCTTGGCCCCTCCTGTTCAACGCCTATGTCTCTGACATAAGGACAGGTATCAGGAGTGAGATGAGTCTCTTTGCGGATGACTCAAAACTGGGGCGGGTGGTGGATGGGAGGAGGGAGGGTGTCCATATGGGGACCTGAGGCTCTGGAAAGATGGTCTAGAAAGTGGAAGCTGAGGTTCAATGCAGGAAATGCAAGGTACTGCACCTGGGGCCAGAAACCCGGGCCAAGTGTACACCCTGGGGGGGAAATGCTACAAGTCTTGATGGCTGAGAGGGACCTGGGGTTGGTGGTGGATGTCAAGATGAACAACTCGGAGACTTGTAGGAGGGCAGCAGCCAGGGCCAACAGGATGCTGGGATGCATCGCTAGGAGGATCACCTCCAGAAGGAGGGAAGTGATACTCCCTCTGTATAATTGCTTGGTGTGGCCGCACCTCGAGTACTGCAAGCAGTTTTGGAGGCCACACTTAAAGAGGGACATTAAACTCCTGGAGAGGGTCCAGAGGAGGGCAACCAAAATGATTTGGGGCTTGGGGGACAGAACCTATGAGGAGAGGCTTGAAGAGCTAAATATGTACACATTGGAAGAGAGAAGGGACCGGGGACATGATAGAGGTCTTCAGGTACATGAAGGGGTAAATAGGGAGGAACAGTCAGGGTGCTTAGAAGGAAGAAGGAGGAGGGGGCCACTAGAGGGCATGGGCGGAAGCTGGAGGGGGGAAGATTCAGGGGGAAAGGAGGAGGTGCTACTTCACTGAGAGGGTGGTGGAGCCATGGAATGTGCTGCCTAGGGGGCTGGTGGAGGCTGAGACGGTGGAGGGGTTCAAGAGGGGTGGGACAGGTACAGGGGAAGGGTTCTGGAAGCAAAATCCAATGCAGCGAGAATATATGGAACTGGGAAGGGAGAAGCCAGAGAAGGTGAGGGGGGCAGTAAGGTCAGCTCCCAGGGTGGGAGCTGACCAAACGAGCAGACGCGAAAGACCGTTAGGCCTATTCTGCTGGCATTTTAGTATATTAGTATAATGCTGTGCAATGCCACTTTTTCTCTTTTTTTGTGGGAGGCTTTTGGATTATTTATAGTTGAAATTTACAAATGGTTTAGACATTAAAAACAAGATCTCACTACAAATCTCATTCACCATTGCACCTCTGCTGCACTGGTGGAAGCGATTTCTTCCCCAGGCAAATGAACTGTTTTATTGGGGGGGGAGTGCTGGGGAAGCAGTGCCTGACATGAGTAGTGGTGCAGGGGTGCATTTTATATTTTACCATATGTCACCACATCCTACCACAACATGGGGTGCTGATTTACGGGGACTGAAGACAAATTCAATATTTTTTTCTGGTGGTATCCACTGTTTCATTCATTCATATCCAACAAATAAGATTTTTCCAAATTCCAACTTTTTTGCAATTAAAGACCAGTAACATAGCAACATAATATCTGTTAGTAGAAAAGGATCTATAGGTCCACCCAGTCTGCAGCCATCTTGCAATTACTTGGAAAAATGAGCGACCAGATCTGACCCAACAAAAAAGTTGGAGTCTCATCATGATCACTCTGCAAATGCTCTATAGATGTGCATTTATTTCACACACACACACACACACACACACACAACACACACCTCCATGAAGCACTACTTTCTGATTTCAGCACTTCTGATACAGTCTGCCATGCCCAAGATGGCCACTGGAGCTCAATGTTCATGCGTGAGCAGTGGCGCATGTGCTGGTGGCCATCTTGGGCATGGCTGACTATTCGGCCATGAGCTCAGCCACCACTCTTACAAAGTCATCTGTTGTCTCACACTGTTGTTGCATATTACAGGTGGTCTGCCTCAGCACCCATAACATAAGTGGGTACACTGCCTCTATTAGCCATGAATTGTCTGGCTAATAGAGGCAGTATCCCCACTGACTGTCTGTGTGTCATGATCAAAAGGCCTCAAGATCAAAATCCATCAAGCCATAAACCTCCAATGCTCTGTTATCAGTTACATAGAAGCTGTAGAACTGTCACAGCTTGTATGAAACCGCATATACTCTGGTAAGGCCTTATACTGTTCATACATCTGTTCCAGCAAATACAGGTTTCCACCTCATGACAACCTCCTGCTTGAATTGCTTCTGATGCAAACCATTGTTAAATTGCAGTACACATAATTGGTCCCTGGCCTTTCCAGACCACGGAAAATGGCCACAGATTCGACAGTACAGGGTGAGCACTTCTTTAATATCACATTCTACCAAGACCTCTTGCGCACCCAGGTTTAGATAGTGTTCAAAGCAGAGCACCCTAATAAAATTCCCATTACTAATAGCCTTGACAATGTTTGCACTATTGTCACTGGTTATGAAGCCTGCCTTTAAGGATAGTGGGTTCAAGTGTCAATCTCCTCCAAAATTGATGCCACCATGTTGTCCCCAGTGTACAAATCAATCACGTTCCTGATAGCCAGCATTGCATGCTTGCCAATTCTGGCTTTGTAGCTTCTATTATAATTAGGTCACTTGCATTTCCTGCCAAGGTTATAACCAAGCAGGCCCCTTCAGTTGTACCCAATGTATTGTTATGCACATAAGTGAACTGTCAATTGTTGTCCCACTGCTTCACATATCTGTGGTAAGATGGATGTTTGAACTGGAGGAACACTTCTGGACATGTGAAACTTTTTTTAAAAAACATACCTCAGTTTAGGAATTGCTCACTGGTATATCCTGGACAGCACTTCCCACTTAATGCATGCTTTGGACAAAAAGTGAAGGAAACCAGCATTCTCCATAAAAGAAAATTAGAGAAGATCAACAGTAACCATCTCTTCCTCAGCAGCATTTAATTCCCTGACCATGGAATTATTAGGGGGGAATTAACAATGCTTGGATAGAACGCTAGGAGTAGATGACTGGGTGTTTTTTGGGTTGGTGCTTTTTGGGAACAGTTTTGTGTGGTCACCATGTTGCTCAGAGGATGTCACAGATGGAGATGGTGTCAAGAAAATTATAACTTGGCTGAGGAGTTTTGTCAGGGTGACACTGCCACTGCTACTCCTGTTTCTGATGCTTATCAGTGATTTCACACTTTCAGGAGTACTACTGACCTCCTCTTCAACAGTCTTTTCCTCCACAGTATCCTCTGCCTCATATCTACCTCCCAAACCACCTGCAGAAACTTCCTGGTATTGTGCTTGCCACCTAACCATATGTTTGGCTTTAAGATGGGTATACTGTCCACCTGTGCCATAATGAGACCCTATCTTGTCATGGCATACTTGGCCCTGACAAAGCTGGCATATTGCCATAGTGTCACTATTTGGATCAGTAATAAAAAAGTCCCTTTCAAGGGATTTTGAAGGGCGCACAAATTTATGTGGAGCACCAGTTGTGATGGCCACCACATCCACACCCTCACTTGTTTCTGTTCATGGATATGTGTGTCATTATAGATTATCTTTTGTGGAAGAAGTTGCCAATGCTTACTCTTCAGTTTGAAAAATTCATATACTTTGCTATCAGTGTCTGTGTTTTTTTTTTCAGGTTCCCACAAAGGCTTGATGATAGTTTCATCCTCATCTTCACCCCCATTTCCTCCTCCTCATTTTGCATGTTGTCCTCTTCATCATTTTCCTAAGATGGCAGTGGCACACACAACTCTGCAACTGCATCATCCTAAGATGCAGGTCCAGTACCACTGTCCACTGTCTTGATATTTTTCAACACTACTGTGTTTACTCAGTGATGTTGATGGGTTGTTGTAATTTCAGAAAACAGATCTTGGCTTTCACTGCTGCCTCCCTCAAACAAGAGAGCAGCCAAATCAAATGCTATAAACACATCTTTAACAGCACCACAACCATCACACACTGCAGCTACACTACTACCACCTGTCTGCCTCAATCAGTGGTCACCATTGCTGCCTTTCCTGCCTTTCCTCCCCTGTCTACCCTTTCCCTCTACCACTCTTTCCAATGTGGTACCTCTACCACTCTTTTCAGTGTGGTAGTGGTTAGTACAGTAGTACTAGTGGCTTGAACAATAATAAAAATACTGCAAATAGTAAAATAGATATTATCAAATTATTAAAAATCAAAATGACAAGAAAGGGATAAAGTATTGTGAAAAATAATAAAATGATAATATGAAATGCACTCTGAAAATAGAAAATAGCAATGTTTCAACATTGGATCTTCTTCAGGAACTATCTAAAGGAGAAAAAAGCTAACTTAGTGTAGAGAGGACGGAACATAAGGGATATATATGAGGGGAAAGAAAAAAGGGGGAGACTCTTGGAGAAGAAGTGATAAATGGCAAGTTAAGAAACTTGACATTTATCACTTCTTTTCCCAGAGCCTCCCCCTTTTTTCTTTCCCCTCATATAGAACACATATTGTTTTGCCCACATAATGGACATGGCAGTACTCATATACTGCTACATATACCTAGGAAGTTGTACAGCAGTTACATAACTACTTCAGTGTCAGTCCTCTCCTGTACTGTGGAGTACAAAATGATTGCTTAATACCAATGAGCTGCAAAATTTGCAGTTTCCACATCACAAATTCTTATGTGGAGTGGGGTGTAAATTTGACTGTCTCCTCTTTTTTTGGTAATTAACTGGACATAACCATATCTGACATATTCCTACCCCTATGATAGATCATCCTCAGTTTTCCTGGCATCCAGTTATTAAGAAATCTATCCAGTTGTAATAAATTCCAGTTCTAGTCAATTATTTATTTTACCTTGTACAATTATGCAGAAAACGTAGCCACAAAATTCAAGGAGCCATCTCTCCCCCAATTCAAATTCATCCATCTGCCCATAGTTTCCAGGAATCTAATTTGCTTTTGTCTAGGTATCTCACCTGTGCCACAGCATGATCAATATTAGAGGCACTATAACCACTCTGAGGAAATCTATTTCTGAACTTATTTGCTGCTGTCCAGAAGTCCCTATCTTGGGTACAGTTCTGGTACAACTTTATATACTGGTTTACAGGTACATTTTTGACTGTGTTCCTGAGGTGGCTACTCTGAAAGTGCAGGATGGAATTTTGATTGGTGGGTTTGTGGTAAACTGTATTGTTGATGACAGCAACTTACATAGTTGCATCCACTGAGAAGTGAGGCTAGCAAACACGGGCATTTCAGCCTTCTGCTATCCTACAACCACAGTATAAACACAACTGAATTTTTTACAACAGTCACATCCACAAAGTTGATGTTATTATCATAAAAGTTCAAAGTTAACTTCAAGTTCTGGTTAGTTGTTTCCAAATACCCCACAAATTGTTCCACATCCTGCTTTGTACCCTCCCAAACAGAAAATAGATCATCGATGAATCTCATATATATCTTAATCTTGTCCAGGAATTTGTAGCTTTACACATTAAACATGTAGGTATTTTCCCAGATGCCCAGACAGACATATGACATTGACATAGTTAGGAGAAAAATATAGCCCCATAGCTGTTCCTCTTACTTGTAAATAGTGTTGGTCCAGAAAGATGAAAAATTTGCACTTTAGTAATTTTATTTGCACTTTAGTAATTTTTCTGTCATAGTCAAAATCATATTTGTGCATCTCAGAGAAAAGATTGTATTCCTATGAAGAGTTTCTCTCAGGGACTCAACCCCTTCAATATAGGAGATGTTTAGATAGAACTCTTGAATGTATAGCATTACCAAAGCAGTATCATGTGTCACTGATACTTCTAACAAATTCAGACAGTCTGCAGTATTCCTTGCAAACAATGGGAAGACCACCAGGAGAATTCTAATGTGCCCATCTATAAAGTTAGCAAGTTGCTCAGTGAGTGAACTTATTGATAACACAGTAAGTCTCCCCTGGGGTCGCTCCAGTCGCTTGTTCACTTTAGACAAATAATAAATTGTTGCTTTAACCAGTGATTCAACTGTTGAATAATCATAGCTCTCCTTAGATATGACAGCAGACATTAAAAATGTATATAGATAACAGTGAGTATCTGTTTTGAAGTTCTTCATTAGCGATGTTGCAAAATAAAATTTCAGTGAAACTGATGTGAAATCGGCAATTTTGCCACAGAAAATATATTTTGAAATTCCACCATTCTGTGAAATATTTTGAGGGATACTAACTTGAGAAATGTCACTACAAAATGTGAAATTTCGCTGTGAAATAGTTTGCGTAATGAAAATTTCTTAATTTCTCACAACACTGTTCTTCATTGGATCTCCTGGTAATGGTCTGTAAAACTCCAGGTCATTCAGTCGATATAAGATTTCTTCTTCAAAATGGGCTCTTGACATTACAACAAAGGCCCTGCCTTTGTCAGTGGCTTTTATTATTTCTCTGATCTGTTTAACATCATGCAGGGTCTCTCACTCTTCATTCATGATATTGAAATATCTAGGTTGTGGGAGATCATTAAACAGGTCCTCTATATCACTGTCACAGCCCTTTCAAACATGCTTACTGCTGCATTCTGTGGTGGTATGTAAGATGACATCTTCTTATACATGGCCATCTGTAAGTTATTTCATACTAAGGATCATACTAAAGACTGAAAAGGAGCAAAAGACTGGGTAGCCCATCTAGCTCCTTAAGCTGCATATAATAGGTAACATTTTTATTTGAACTCAAAAAAACATCCATTCTGTTTTTAAATTTTTATTTTGACTGACAATTACAGATAATGGCAAACTGTTCCAGGGTCCAACAATTCTTTGAGAGAAAAAATAGACCTTTTTTTTTCATTTAAATTTGTTTCTCATCAGTTGAAGTGGATGACCTCTAATATTGATAGATACTTGTTTAAACTCTAATCCACATTCTAGTGTTAAATGTGAATCCTATATAATGTCTCCTGTAAATAAAAGGTCCCTTCTAAGTCGTCGATGTTCCAGAGACATTAGATTATATTTTGAGAGCCTTTCTCCATAGGACAGAGTTTTATCTGAAATGGCCAATTTTGTAACTCTTCTTTGTAGTCTTTCTAATCTGAGTATGTCTTTCTGCTTAAATGAGCTCCATAATTGAGAGACATTAGCAAAATGCGGTCTAACATAGCCCGGTAAAGTGGCAACAGAATGTTTGGATGTTTAGAAGTTATATTATGCCTAATTGCCCACCAAATTTTGTTGGCTTTACTAATAATATTTGTAATATGAAGGTCAAAATTTCAATTTCAATCAACAATGATACCAGGATCTCTTTCGTTGTCCTTATTAGATAACACTTTATTATACAAATAATATAGGTTTTTGGGATTATGTTTTCCGAAGTGCAGAACGCTATATTTAGAAATGTTAAACCTCAGGTCCTACTTTGTGGACCAGGCCTCTAAGGTATTTAAATCCCTCTGGAGGGCCTCAATATCTTTGGACATTCAGAAAAATGTTGGAAATTTTGCAGTCATCAGCATATTTTGTAATTTTGCTTTGAAGATTATGTGATAAATCTGAAATGAAAATTTGAAAAATATCTAGTGCTAAAACAGATCCTTGAGGGACCCCATTTTCTACTGGCTGCCAAGTTGACTTATGGCCATCGACAACAACTCTCTGTTTTCTATTTTTAGGCCAATTGGTTATCCAATGTATAAACAAGGGTTTTCTTTTCTTTATTTTGGGAATACATTTATTAGCTGTGTCTAAAATAATAGATTTAAGTGAGCCCCACATTTCCTCAATATCTTTGGTATTTAAAAGATCAACCCAATTAATGTTGGCTAAATAGTTGTTTAGAGCAATTTTGTCTGCTTTATGAAATGCAAAAACTTGTGTCACATTTACTGAGTGTACAAGTGACATACATAGATTGAAATTAACCATATAATGGTCACTGTTTCCTATAGGTGCTGAAACTTTACAGTTAGTTACTCTTAGAGGCTCACTACCTAGAACAATGTCTAGGATATCAGGCCCACAAGTTGGGGATGTAACATATTGTATTAAATTCAGCTCTTCACAAGAATATAAAAAGTCTCTTGAAGCTTGAGTTATAGCACATTTATTTGCCCAGTTAATGTCACTAAGATTTAAATTGCCCATAAATATAATATTTCCTATATCTGCTGCTGATGCCATTTCTGTAAAGATCTCATTTAAAATTAATCTATGTGAGTCAGGTGCCCTATAACAGAGCCCTATTATAAAGTTTTTATTGTTTTGATTTTTTACACTGAGCCAAAGTGACTCAACAGAACTTAATTATTTTTTGATTTTGTACGAAATGTCACTTACATTTAGAAAGGAGCTAATAAACAATGCAATACCCCCACCCTTCCGATCTTATCTACTTAAATGAAACAGGGTATAGCCAGGAATAAACTTATCCCAAGAAATGTCTTTTGCCCACCAGGTCTCAGTAATACCAATTATATCTGGATTATTATTTTTAACCCTAAGAACTAGTTCATCAAATTTATTTCCTAAACTACGAGCATTTAGAATATGGACTTTTAATTTACTCTTTAATATCTGCTGGGAAACGTGATGGACAGGACAAGGAGTTGAACTAGTTAAATTTTCCCCCAAACCTACCGGTTTAAATTGACAGTAGGAATATAACTTTGGAAGGATTGGTAAAGTTCTTTTACTCCATATTTATTCAAATGCAGTCCATCCCTAGCAAACAGATTATAGTTCTTATTGAATGTGGCCCAATGACTAATAAAACTAAAATTTTCATCACTACAGCAATTTTGCAATCTTGTATTGATCCTCTCAATGGTATTATTCTTTTCCTATCTCACACGAGGAAGTGGAAATATACCAGAAATAAAAACATCACTGTTCTTAGATTTATTGATTTTTTCCCAACTTGGTAATATCAAAACAAATATATTTTTCATGGGAGTGGCCTGCTTTATTAGTACCAAAGTGGATAATAATGTTTGAGGATTGGATTACTAATGAGTCAATTCTTCATGTAATGTCCTTCATTTTAGCTCCAGGAAAACAATACACAGATGTATGATTATTGTCATTATTACATAGACAAGAGTCTATATAATTAACAATTGAGTCCTCTATAATAATAGTGGGCAAGACAACAGCAGAAGCACTATTTGTTTGACTAGAGTCAATCTGATCAGTCATTAAAGGTTAAAATCTATTTCTAGTACAGAATGACTGGCTATAAGCACTATTCGAGGGTGGGCATTCAAGCATTGGAGAATGCACTTGCTCAGCCATTCTTCCCTTTTTAAATTTATGCTTTTGGGGAGATTCCCAACCTTCATCTGTCCCTAGATCATAAAGGAGATCTCTACTTCTTTTATTAGAGGTATGAGTGCCAAGGGTAGTGGAGACATAATATACTGCAGGTAGCTGGGTTTTATTAGCTGACATAAGACAACCTTATCCTATCATACCTGGGTTTACTTGGGGGTATGGATTCACACTATCAGTCAGTGATTGACTCATTGAATTGTTTTGTAAATTGCAATCCTGCAAAAGGTTGTCATTTAAGGTCTCTGTTTCAAGATTTATTTATTTATTTATTTAAGTCTTTGGTAACCGGGTAAGGCCCACTAGGCACAAGTGCCTGTTTTCAGGGGTGACCTGGGACCACTGGGTGGTTAAGTGACTTGCTCAGAGTCACACAGTATGCAAGTGGAGGTTTTGAGAATCAAACCAAGGTCTGGCCTGCTGGATGTAACAAGCTCTTTCACAGCTAGTCACTCTAACCTCTAGGCTATACTGCCAGCCCAATTAGGGATTAGGGAGACTTCTAAACATGTTGTCCACAGAGTTTTCTAACTCCCTAAGTTCCTTGGCTACTTGTAACTCTTTAGTAAGAGTAATAATCTCCATCTTGAGAGCTACTAATTCTGAACAGCGAGAACAACTTTGAATAGTAGGCATGTTTGAAACAGAAGGTACATTGTATAGCACATGATTACAAGTACAACAGATCATTAAAACATGTCTGTTATTAAGGGACAGTGTATATGTTTTAACAACTGCGTTAGCCATCTTAAAATTGGGGGTGACTAAGCAGTTTCACCAGCTATAATGATAAGACTATTAGCATGGGTACCTGCTATCCATTGATGGGTATACTGTCCTACTAAACCTGCTGACCTAGCTAGACACACTCGACACGCTCGCAGAGAAGCGTGTGTCTCTGTGCACATCTCCGCATACTCATCTGTACACGATCGCTGCGCAAGCATTTTGTAGTCAGCACCCGAAGTCATGAACAGTCATGTGACCAATACCGGGAGTACAAACTCCAAAAGTTAAAACACTAAATTCAGGCTGATTTAAATATTAACTCCAACTGGAGTCTACAGAAACTAGTACATGCAGGTAACTGCGTCCCCACACAATAGTTGCTCTAACTCAGTCTGAGGTCACAGCAAGTACGGTAGGTCTTACAAGGACTACACTTCCCAGGTAACACCTTAGGTGATGTAGCTAGGCCAAACACTAAATAGTTTAAAACTCAATGTCTGTACAGCAAGTGCTGAATCGCAGCTGAACTGGAGCCTATCTCACAGCTTTTGGCTGTCCCACAGGTCAGTCCTGCCTGCACTCCTTTCTTTTAGGATTTAAAAAAAAATGTGCCATGGTTATTTGCAAGGCCACTGATTTACGGTGATTAAAACAATTAAATTCCGTTTTCAAGACTTAAGATTCCGGAATTTCACTGGTGATTGTTACTCTAATTTCTGGATTTTACCGGGATTCTTTTATCATTTTTTAGTATGTGCATAAATAATCAGAATTAAAGAAGGCTTAATATACAGAACATTAAATGAAGCAAACTGAAAATAGTACAGGAAGGAATTAAAAGAAAAACACACTTTTTTATAGATTTACTGATCTGATAGAAAATGCCAGATTCCATGAAATCTTCATTTTTTACCGGTTTTCAGGCAGCCCTAATTCCGGAATTTTCCCGGAATTTCCGGTAAAAACCGAAAAACAGTGGTCTTGGTTATTTGTTATCATTTTTTTCCCCTAATTTTTGTGTCTCATTTCTTTAATTTGTTTGTTGATTGAGAAGAAAGTTGGCATCAGTGTACTTGCAAAGCATGTGATGGAGTGTGGTCATCAGCACACCTTTGAGAGAGTGATACTGGACCCTTGAGGAGGGGAACTAAATAATGCACTGGTCAGATGCATAACTAAATAGCAGTATAAATTAAAATCAAATCGCCCACCAGGACTTAACAATATGTTCCAAATGGGGCTCTACCTAAAAAAATAGCTGATGGTAATGTTTAGATCTAGCCTGCAAATCCCAAATGAATTGCTTCATGCTTAAATGGCGTGAAGAAATAATCTGGAAATAATCTGGAAACATGGCAGCCAAAATAACATGGTTATGTCTAGTCATAATTAAAGCTGAATAAACAAATGTTAGATTAAGCTTGTACCCCTGGCATTTTACCTGGTGTTTTTTTTTTTCCTTCTGCCCCCTCCCCCCACCACCACAGCATTCCTTTTGTCTGCACTGACAGTTATGGTGTAGCATATCAGTTTGATGGCACCATTTGAATTATTAGCTCTAATTAGCAGATTGTTTGTGTTTTTCAAAAATATTTTTCCTCCCTCCCCCCATCCAGTATCTTATTTGGTTTTATTTTCACTGTTATTTGCACTTATGAACTAATAAATATAAGCTCTGTCATTTTAAATATTTTTGTATAAATGTACTGTGTGAGGGGGCTATGACAGTATCCTTGAGAAAGCACACACATGTTCAAAACTTCCGCGGCCTGGGCAGCTATGGTTTTGGTATTGTTTAGCTTGAATACGTGAGTAAACATTTTTTACAACTATTAGCCTTTCCAGGTGTGGTTCTTACTACAAATGTTCTACTTGAAGAAAAAAAAGAATCAGCATTTATATAGCGCTTTTCGTACACATTGTAGTCCAAAGTGCTTTGCAAGCAATGCTAGACTGGTTGGAAGGAGACTAGTGACTGCATTTATTTTAAACTAATTGCTACTGCTATAGTTTAAATATCTCTTTTTTCCCAGCCCAGACCCCCCTTTTTTTACTTTCCATTTGCAAATTATACTGCAAAGCCACTAGAGGGCAACAATCATGTGTGGGTTGCAATCCTCTTTCCACTGCTCTCCCTTAACACTTCCTTTTTTTTTCCAATTGTTTAACCAGGTGAGACACACTAAGCTGAAACTTGTTTACAGGTGTGACCTGGGAGCACGGGGAAGTTAAGTGACTTGCTCAGGGTCACACAGTATGCAGGTGGGGGCTGTGGGATTCAAACTTGGTTCTCCAGATTTGCAGCTCAGAGCCTTAAACCGCTGTGCTATACTGCCACTTCTAGTCCTGGGTCCTTCATACTTAAAGCAAATTACCTACGTCCTAACATTCAGTGGTGTGATCTGAATCTGTGACCCTGCAGCTGCACCAAAGAGACTGCCACATTTCAGTAAGATACTTGCGACCTCTTTCATCTCAGACCATGACCAATATTATTTATTTATTTGCTTTTGGTAACCGGGTGGGTGCACTAGACATAGAGATGCCTATTTTCAGGCACAACCCAGGAGTATACAAGTGAAAAATACATGGGCAGTACAATGTGACGCAGCACAAGGGAGAGGTAGACAGTAAGATAATCTGTGATACAAACAATATTGTCAACTGGATTGTTATACAGTGTTCAGCAATATAGACAGTGCAGCTAGAAAAAGTAAAACTAAACAGAACAAGTAACAACAGGTCTGTGTTGGAGCTATCAGGAGGGTCCAGACCAACAGTAAGTGCCATCGTATGACACAATGTTAAGAGAAAGGAAGGAGTGGGGAGACAGGGAGAAAAGGGGTGAGAGGGACAAAGGCAAGTGCAGGAAAGAACAGGTTGGAAGGTGGAAAGGAGTGGAATGGTCTAAGGTGGATGTAAGCATGTGCAGGGATTTGATGCCAGTAGATGTTCACAGTGGAGTTTCTTGAAACTAGCATGGGTGGGAGCTAGGCGAATAGTTTGCAGAATAGAATTCCGGTACTTAGGTGCAGAGTAAGAGAAAGCACGTGTACCCATGGTGGTTTTGCATCTGGGGAAGAAAAGAGGGGCACAGTCATTGGATCGGAGACCATAGGTGGGGGTTTGGGCGTATAACAGGGAGGTGAGAGATTTGGGGAGACCTGATCTGGTTATACCATGTAGTAGGGAGCCAAAGGCTAGTAGCTGGTGGGCAGAGGGACTAGGCCATTTTAGGTCAGCGTAAAGCTGCCAGTGATGTTTGAAACGTGTCGATCCAGAATCATAGTGGCAGATGCTATTGTAGGTGGTGTCCCATCTGAGGAGCGAGGTCTTAGAAGCTCCTAGGTATGTGACTGAGCCATAAGCCAGAGTTGGAAGCAGAAAACCTTAAGCCACAGCAAGCCTGGCAGATGGCGTGAGGGCATAGCTTGTACGGCAGACATCTTCAATTTTTGCGTTGATTTGCAGGTGGTGGTGATGTGGAGGGAAAAGTCCAGGGATTCATCAAGGAGGATGTCCAGGTATTTGAAAGAGCTGGTACTAACTACAGGGGAGCCATTTGCACACAAAATTTGAAAGGAGTTGTAAGTCGATTTGAGTCTGGCTGGAGAGCCGAAAAGCATGGAGTGTGTTTTATTTGCATTAAGAACAAGATGATTTTCACTTAGGCAGGTTTGAATACTGTGGAAGCCTTCAGTTAGGGAGCGATTTATATCCATGACATTTCTTCCACTACGGTAGATAACAAGATCGTCTGCATACAGCAAGGATGAGCAGTCAGGAGCAGCCGATGGGAGGTGATTTATAAAAATAGAGAACAGTAGCTGGCCGAGTATGGAGCCTTGGGGAACTTCCATTAGTACAGGAGAAAGATTAGACATGGCTGATTTAAAAGCTACAGCCTGCATTAGGTTGGTTAGGTAGTTGTTGAACCAGGCAACTGTGTCGACAAAGAAACCAAGCGAGTAAAGTTTAATAAGGAGAAGGGAGTGTTTGACCAGGTCAAACGCCTTTGTAAGGTCAATGAATATGGCCCTTGTCAGTAAGTCAGATTCCATTGCACCATAAATGTCATTTGTAAGTTTTAGGATGGCAGTGGTAGTGCTGTGGCCTTTGCGGAAACCATGCTGGGAGCCTGAGAGGAGGTTATGCTTCTGTAGATATGCTGCAGTTTGGGTTGTCACTAGTTTTTCAAGGATTTTGCCAAGGACAGAAAGAATGGCAATAGGTTGATTGTTTGACATTTCTTTAGGATCACCTTTCTTAAGGATGGGAGTGATTCTGGCTATCTTCCAGATGTTGGGAACCGTGCCATGACATATCGATAAGTTAAAGATTTTTGTTATGGGGGAGGCGATAAGAGGGGCAGCAATTTTCAGAAGCTTAGATTCCAATCCATCAGCACCAGGGCTAGTGCTATCAGAGATGGAAAGTAACAGCTTTAGAACTTCTTTTCTGGTGATGGTTCAAAACTAGAATGGTGGATAAGAGAGTGCCGGTTCTGTGTCCATGGAGCTGGAGGTGGGGGGACCAGGGGGGAAGGAGGCTGAGTAGCTCAATAGATCGGTAAAATGGCAGTTTAGTGCATTGGCTATAGTCACAGGATTATTACAATGTAGGTTATTTATCTGCATGTCATTTGTGGTGGATGTTTTGTTGGCACCAAGAGGGTTTTTATAACGTACCAGAATTTCTTAGTGTCACCAGCAGATTTCATTAGTAGGTCCTTACAGAAAGAGCTTTTCACTAGTCGAATGTTTCTTTTGAAGGAGTTTGTCTGGACCCTATAGTTGTTAAAATCTGCTTGGAGCCCTGAGGCCTTGAAACGCCATCAGCTTTTATCCCTTGTCCTAAGTTGAGTGAGGAGATCTTTGGTGAGCCACTTTGTTTGCGTTCCCTGTATGCGGTGAGTGACTCTGGGGGCATGGATGTCCTGTAAGCATCCAAACCTAGCCAGGAAGTAGTCAAGGGCTGAATGGGCATTAGGGGTGGCAAAGATAGGAGACCAGTCTATCATTGAGAGGTCAAGCAAAAAATGTGCCTGATTAAGATTAGCCAGATTACAGAAGGTAATGAGTTTCAGCGGAGGAGATGGTGGTCTAACAGAGCGCCAGATGCAGTATATTGGGGAGTGACCAGTTATAGCATCAGGCTGGGTACCAGCAGAGACTATGCTATCAAGACAGTCCATAAGAGCCAAGTCAATTAAAGTACTAGAACGAGGGGGGGGGAAAACCCTTGTGGGGTCAGTGATTAGCTGGTGGGGTTATGGCCATGAACCATTGTGTGGTAGAACTGATTTGATTTGCTATTCTAGTTGAGATTTAGGTCACCCATAATAAGAACCTCTTTTCGACCAACGACCGTGTCCACCTGTGATAATAATTACTTGAGCCCAGCAGTGCTACCCTTAGGAGGATTATAGGCACAAACTATATGCAGTTTCTTAGAGCCTAGTTGTAGGGTAGCAGGAATAACTTCACAATGAGAGAGGTTAAGAGAGACATTTCAGTGTAGGGATAAGTGAGTTTTAAAGAGGACTGCAACACCCCCACCTCATTTGGATGTGGATCTATCTTGCCGGAGTATTTTATAGTTAGGTAATGTGCACAGATTATCTAGGGTGGAGGGTTTTAGCCAGGTTTCAGAGAGACATAGAATGTTAGGGTTATGTTGGGTAGCCCAGGCCTCTAGTTCAGTTAAGTTGTGGGGTAGACTCCTGATATTCAGGTGTACAATACGCAGCCCCTTTAGGTCCTTCCAGGCTGTAGTAAGGTGGGCTATGTTATCAGCAGGTCCTGGGTTAAGTTCAACATCTCCTGCTGACATTAATAAGAGGAGCAGATAAGTTTATGATGAGGTAACCAGGTGGGCAGGGAGGTAATTGGAGGAAGGGAGTTATGAAGCGTATAAGCAACATGGTAGGTGATTCTGTTGGAGACCAAGAGAGGAAAGGTTGCTAGGGGCCACTGGGATAGAGTGAGCATGTTGGAAACAACAGTGAGGTGAGAAGAGACGCCCTCCCAGGAGAGAGGGTAGCTTAGCCTGAGCAACACTAAGAGTAGTGAAATAATAGAGACTAATAGGGCGGTTGCACTCGGATTTAGGGCCCTGTTTTTACAAAAGGTGGATGCCATAGTAATGATAGAGAAAAGTGACAGATAAAATAGCTAGATGAAGAGAAAAAAATCCACAGGTATCTGAGGAATCTAGGTAGAAACAACTAATTGTGAACCAGCTTTCAGAGCAGGAGTGAGATGCAGGTATTTTTAGCAGGTTTCTAAGAGCCCTCTAGTGGTGAGGAAGTATAGGATGCAAATGAGAAAGTGAGGAGATAATTAAAATCCTCATGTACTTCCACAGTAGACAGGAAGTAGGTGGGGCAGACGACCCCTATAAAACAAATGCCAGCCAAGGGTGGGTGGGGATCAGCCACGCAGCAGCCGTGGGACTGAGCGCTTAGCAGCAGGGAGTTTGAGCTTGGGGCCGAGAGATCACAGTGCAGCTGCCATTTGGACCGGGCTGTCTGGGTACTCCAAGTGCCTAAAAAGCCCTGCAGATCATTTTAGAGAGCTGCTACACTGAGACATGAGCCCGATATCACGCTAGCTCTCTGTACGGGGATATTTTCAAATGTAAGGTTGACGAGTGTCTAACCCGATAGCCGTTAACACTAATAAGCTGTGTAGAATTTCACTTCATCCACATTGTACTGACTAGCGCCTGATTTCATACATAGTGGCAGTGGAGATGGAAGTTCCAAAAGGCGCCAAGATTCAAATTAGGACAAAGGCAGACAGCTTTTAGGCGGCGTTTCTGCAAACGGAGCACACAGCTGAATAAATTATCTCACTTTCTGCTCCGACTGCGGCATGGCTTGCTCTAGGGCAGGGAATCCTCCAGTTAGGGCTAGGGAGAGAGAAGAGTGCACAGTTTAAATAGGGTCACAAACAATAGGAGGAAGGTAATAGGAGGAGGCATAGAAAGAGAGATGGGTGGGGGAAGGAGGAGTTTGGTAGTGCAGGCAGAAAGAAAATCACAGTGAAATTGGAGTCAGTATAGACGCTAAATTACAACTCTTCTAATAATATTATTATTTCAGCAGCACTTCACATGTAGCAATCCCTCAGCAACACAAAAGTAAAAGCAGATTACAATGCGGGTAGTGTAACTAGGTACAGATACATTCAAGCCATAAAACGTCTAGGTTACAGCTAGCACATAGCTTTACAGATATTTAATTTAAAGTCCACATACAGTATTTCAATTAATTAATTAATTTTGGTCCACCGTCTGCCGCCCGAAGTGAAACTGGACCAAAGGGACCTAAAACTTGGCCAAGGACCTATCAGGGTAGAAAATTCAACTTAATTGCCTGAGACCAGAGCTCCAGATAAATTACTTTTAAGTCCCATACGAATTTAAACTGAACGCTTAGCAGCAGGGAGTTTGAGCTTGGGGCCGAGAGATCTCAGTGTAGCTGCCATTTGGACCGGGCTGCCTGGGGACTCCCAGTGCCTGAAAAGCCCTGCGGATCACTTTAGAGAGCTGCTACCCTGAGACGTGAGCCCGATACCACGCTAGCTCTCTGTACGGGGATATTTTCAAATATAAGGTTGACGAGTGTCTAACCCGATAGCTGTTAACACTAATAAGCTATGTAGAATTTCAGTTCATTCACATTGTACTGACTAGTGCCCAATTTCATACATAGTGGCAGTGGAGATGGAAGTTTTAAAAGGCTCCAAGATTCAAATTAGGACAAAGGCAGATGGCTTTTGGGTGGCGTTTCTGCAAATGGAGCACACAGCTGATGAAATCACCTCGCTTTCTGCTCTGACGGTGGCACGACTTGCTCCAGGGCAGGGAACCCTCCAGTTAGGGCTCGCTTTCTGCTCCGACAGTGGCACAGCTTGCTCCAGGGCAGGGAACCCTCTGGTTAGGGCTCACTTTCTGCTCCAACGGCAGCACGGCTTGCTCCAGGGCAGGGAACTCTCTGGTTAGGGCTGACATCAAGTGCCTACCAGACAAGCGCTACTCATACTGCTGTGTCTTAGCATGGACACATCCCCCCCGGCAGGTTCCTCGCCCCTGTCAACCCACCATCACACACTTCCCCACCCTACCACTCCCCAGCCCACTTACGGTGTAAAGCACTCTCCCTTTGCACCCCCCACCAGCTCATCTATCCACACCCCCCTCCTTCCAGGACTCCCCTTGGCCCCCTTCTATCTGGCCATCCCAGCGCTTCTGTCTTTACCCATTCCTATTTTTCTCCAGAGCTGGGCCATGCACGGTATCCAGCCCAACTGAATCAGAAAGTACATGGCTCTTTTCAAACTTGTCTCTCTCCTACTTCTACTGTCAGGCAACGTCTACCCCAACCCAGGCCTTGTACCAGACAGCCCTACCTGCCCATCCACATCCATTGGTCTATGTATGACCTCGATGAATATTTGCAGTCTGCTTAAAAAATTTGCTGACCTACAGGGCTGGGTTGGACAACACCAACCGGATATCCTAGCACTAGTGAAAACATGGCTATCCAAAAAAAACCCTGATCACTTTATTACCATAACAGGTTACACACTCTTTCAGGAAGACAGGGTTGGGAAACATGGAGGTGGCTGCATGATATACCTCAGAGACATGTTGCAAGGGCTTGCCCTTCCCTCACCTCAACTGGAACATGGTGCCCAGGCAATCTCCCTCAAAATTTCCACTGGTGCCACCTGAGCTCCCCTAATATTCACAGCCACCTATATCCCCCCTCAACACGAGTTTCCTGCCTTTCAGTCACTTCTAGAGCACTTCTCCAATCTGCCCATCAAACTGGAACAGATCACAATGGGTGAGCTCAATATTAACTGGCTCTCCAGCTCTGCCTCCCAAGCCAAGGATGCTATAGAAGCCCTCAATCTTACACAATTGGTAACTACTCCCACCCAGTTCCACCCTACCAAAGGCACTGCCACACTTCTGGACATTGTCCTCTCAAACAGACCTCATAAAATCACCAGCACTGCCATACTACCCAATTCCCTCAGTGACCACTCTCCCATCACCCTCTCCTGGTCCTGTAAAATGAAAAAAACAGCACCAAAAACTGTCCTCCAATGGCGCATTCACCCTGGCAAGCTAACACAGCTTAGAGTGCACCTTGCCAGCTGGGACTGGTCCCCGATTAAACTAGCTCCTGATGTTGACACTGCTTTCGGTTACTTTTCCGATCATTTAATGCAGCATGTGACATCTTTGATCCTCTTACTAAATCATCTATTAAGGAGCATAACTCCCTGTGGATAATCCCGGCTATAATCAATCAATTGCAGAGTGAAGATAACCTCTGGCACAGAACAATCGAATCTGCCAAGCCTGCAGATAGGCAAGCCTATAGTGCTACACACAATAAATATCACCTAGGCCATCCTTAAGGCAAAATCAGACTGCTACAGATCCATGCTTGCCTCCTCCTGGGGGTCCACTTGGAAGTTCTGGGATAATATTAAGGAGCTGAACAGAAAGTATACAATGCCACCATCCACCCCAGCTTGACGTAAATGTCTTGCTCACTACAGACCCACAGTGTATCGCCGATAGACTCAATGACGCTTTTTCAGACCTCAGTGCAGTCCTCCCCACCAACCTCTTCAACCCTTCCCCTGCTCTCCCCCCACCTCCACTACCCCCCTTTCCACTTCAGGGCCCTCACACCATCTGAGGCCAAACCCTACCTACTTAAAGCCCTCAGTGGCACTGGCTATAGTAATGACAGACTGGATCCAAAACTCCTTTGCTTAGTTCTGGATACAGTCCTTGCACCCCTTACCAGCCTTCTCAATTACTCACTCTGTCATGGCCAATTCCCCCTTGCTTGGAAGACTGCAGTGGTCACCCCTATATAGAAAGGTGGGGACCATACCTCCCCCGGGAACTATAGACTAATCTCGATACTGCCCCCCCGAAAGTCCTAGAAAAAGTTGTGGCTGACCAAATGATCAAATACCTTGACAAACACCTGTGTAGAACAGCACGGTTTCTGCAGGGCACATAGCACCACTACCACCCTCATCAAGTTTTCCAACTATTTACACACAACCCTGGATAAAGGGCTCCTCATGCATGCAGTCTGCATCGACCTATCGAAAGCCTTTGATACTGTCTGCCACCCACTCCTCATATCCACCCTCTCCCAGTTAGGTTTTTCAGATGGGCCTCTGTCCTGGTTCTCCAGCTACCTCATCTCGTGGTCACAGTGTGTGAAAATCAACAGTACCCTCTTTGGCACTTGGCAGGTCTTCTCGAGTGTCCCACAAGGCTCGATCCTTGAACTGCTACTTTTCAGTTTGTACCTGAATACACTCCCCAGCTCCTGCTAAGAAAAAATGCTCCTCTACGCAGATGATGCAGTCCTTTTCACATCCCACCAGACCCCATCCCACCTCCAAAGTGCTCTGCAACACTCTTCTAATCAGGTAGGAATCCTGGTTTCTGGACCATCGCCTTTTAATTAACTTCAAAAAGATGAAGCACATGCTATTCTTTCATTCCCAAAGCAAATCCAGGGACGCCCCACTCATTGTTCTGTCTAGCACCCTCCTTCCCCTCAAGCAGGTAAAAACCTACAAATACCTGGGCATCACCTTTGACTCTGCTCTCTCTTTTCATAATCACACATGCACCCTCACTACAGCCATAAACATACCTGTCAGCCTACTGTACCGCCACAAGAGCTGTCTACCACCTGCAGCCCTAAGGCTGGCCATCACCTCCTCTGTGCTATCCCTAGTGGACTACGGCATCCTGGTGTATGGTGCAGCAGACAAAACCACACTCAATAAAATCAAAATATCCCTGGACAAAGCCTGCCGCCTACTTACGGGCTCCAGCAGGCTCACCCACACATGTACCTTATATGACCTTACTGATTTTCTCAGCCTTGAGAAAAGGTTGTGCTACTAAACCTGCCTCCTAACCAAGAATATTGTTGCAGTCCTTGCACCTCTAGGCCTCTTTTCCATTCTCACCCACTCCATCCCTGCCATCCTCACCCAGAGCGCACTCAAATGTACACTTCAAGTGCCCAGAGTCAGGACATCCCTGGCCCAAAGGTCCTTCCGATACCGGGCCCCAAACTGGAGCAATGCTCTACCCTCTGATATCGCATCTCAACTAAGAATAGGGCCCTTCAAATCTGCACTTAGGCAACACCTAATCACCATCCACAGCTGTAACTGCACATAGCTGTTTGCTTCCCCACCTCACTGGGGAACCCCCTCCATTGTCTCATGCCCTGGCAGAACATGTAGCTGCCCAAGTGTCACCATGTTTGTTTTAAGTTTCTACCTATTTTTATTTATAACAGAACCCAAACTGCTGTCTCTGGTGTACTAGATGGTTTAGCTACATCACTGTATAGGACCTGTATAGCGTTTCACTCTCTTATGAATAGTATTCCTGAAGCCAGATATTCAGAAGGGTTGCGCATGGCACAACACAGTTGCGCCATGCGCAACCCACTGATGCACCCTGGCCCGATATTCAAAGGAGAATTGAGCCTTGCACAAATCCCGATGCGCTAGAGCGCATCAGTAATGTATACGGCACAGGTAGAAGGGGCATGCCAATGCGTACTCCGCACATCCCGATATTCAGCCCAGGATGTGCTGAGCCCATGCATGCACAACCCCTACCTGTGCTGCACACAGGTGAGCCAAAAAAAAAAAGGGGCAACAGCTGGCCACCCACAGGTGAGCTGCCATACTGCAGGGCACAACACGGCAGCTGCCACCTGTGGGTGGCCACCCGAGCTCCGGCTGCACCTTCCTGGTGGAGCCCCCCATGCCCGATTGTGGGGATACATAGAATAATAATAGTCCTAAATCCCTGGTGCTCCAGTGGACCGCATGCAGCCCGATCGCGGGCATAAATATGTTTCAAAATGTTAACTCTCTCCCTGGTGGTCCAGTGGACCGCTCGCAGCCCGATCACGGGCATAAGTATGTTAAAAGATGTTAACACTCTCCCTGGTGGTCCAGTGGACTGCTCGCAGCCCGATTGCGGGCATAAGTATGTTAAAAGATGCTAGCTCCCTCTCTGGTGGTCCAGTGGACCGCTCGCAGCCTGATCACGGGCATTTGTTATAAAAAATGACACCCCAATCCAACCCTGGTGGTCCAGCGGTACCCCCCTCCCCACTCACCCACTGAGCCCCACCGCTCCGCTCCCCCCCGGTCAGCGGTGGGAGGCAGCTCCCCACCCGCCCGCTGACTGACACCATACGGTGGGGCTGTACACCCATTGGCTCACGCTGTGGACCAATGGGCATACCTTCCTACTGTATCGCTGTCGGTCAGTGGGCAGTAGTGGTAAGCAGTTGAGGAGCTCCCACCTGCCGCTGACCGGGGGCACGGGCGGTGGGGCTCAGTGGGCGGGTAGGGAGGGGTACCGCTGGACCACCAGGGTTGGATTGGGGTGTCATTTTTTATAACAAATGCCTGCGATCAGGCTGCGAGCGGTCCACTGGACCACCAGGGATATAGATCTTTTATTCTACTTCAAATGTCCGCGATCGGACTGCGAGCAGTCCACTGGATCACCAGGGATATAGGACTTTTATTCTACTTTAAATGCCCGTGATCGGGCTGCAAGCGGTCCACTGGACCACCAGGAATATAGGACAGTTATTCTACTTCAAATGCCCATGATCGGGCTGCGAGTGGTCCACTGAACCACCAGGGATATTGGACATGTTCTGCACTATACACATGCCCGCGATCGGGCATTGGGGCACTTTGCTGCAATGTGCACGGGGTGTCAGTCCCCGATGGCTGCTGCCTGGCAGGGTGCCAGGTGCAAGTAGTCGGGGATCGGTGCACCTGCATGCAAATGGAGCCATAATGACATGCAAATGGCCCCATTTGCACCTTGCATACATTATGGCCCCATTTGCATGTGCACTTTTTAATGTCACAGTTGTTGCACCTAGCGCAATGGAACTTGTGCTAGCACATCCCCCGCTCCACTCTTGCCACTTGCACTGGCGCAGTGCCACTGCGCCATGCACACTGTGGGTGGCCAAGGTGCGATATTAAACGTTGCTGTGCCATTGCTAGCTCCGTTGAATATCACCCTGTCAATGCCCCTGTGTAGCCCAGTTGAGCTGCACCCAGGCTTGCGCCACAGCCTGGTGCAGTCTGAATATCTGGTCCCCAGTATTTATGTACATACATGTATAGTATTTTCCTGTATGGAGTTTTTGCTCTCGTATGAATTTTATCCCTTGAATTTATGTACATGTATAGTGTTCCCTATGTTGATCTGTACTCTATCTAACTATGTCTGTATTTGTATATACTATCTGTTTACTGATGAGGAATCATTGCAAATGAGTCCAACTAAAAGGTTTGCAATTCCGATTTCTACTAAATAAATAAAAATAAAATAAAGTGACTGAACGTGTAGTGGCAGCCATTTCGCACATCAATACTCACACACAGCCTTAGATAACTGCATGAACTAGTTATATGGGAAGGGGAATGTTGGTTAGGGCTCAGGGCATACTCCCCTACTTTTCCAGTAAAGGGACCTATCGACCATCAATCAAGATGGCCGATGCTGGTGGAAGCAAGCAGGATGCATTGATGTAGCCATCAGCCCTTTTGTTGGGGAACCCTTCGTAAGCCTTGGAAAATGCTGCATTTGGACTACCTGCTTCACCAATTCACCCGCTTGTACAACAATCAGTTCAGGACTTACAGATGCCTCTTCAGCATTCTTCCTGAGTTGACTCCTGGAACAGTGATCTTTCAATGTCTACAGCCAGCCACACAGAGGAACCACAACTACTCATTGGAATAACTGCCCAGTGTGAACGTTTGCTTTTGATGCTCGATGCCTCAGAAACTTCACTACCAAGGGAGAGGGCTGGTACTGGAAATAACAAAACATTGCCACTGGTTACTGATGTGCTGATTTCTTTGCTGCAAATGGACACCGCTAAAATGTGTGACCATCTCATGCCTGACTTAGCAGGGCAGATTATGAATACGATACCACCATTCTTCAGGATCTGAATTAGATAACATGGGATCAAGACTGACTAAGAGCCCTACGGTAAGCACATATACTACCTTTTTTACAGCTTATAATGACTCCACTATTATTAGCAGTGTGCCGGCAAAATATAACCACTGCTCCTCAGCACACCAGTGTGACCCCGGGAGTGTCACCGGGAGAAATGTTATGAGATTGTATTTCGAGTGGGGACAATACGGAGTGGGTAGATGGTCCTCATTTAGATTGTTTGAGCACCATACTTAAGGGTCAGAAATCTACCACCCCCTCCCATCATTGCTACACTGACATAACATGGGGCTTCCCAATTGACTAATGTTCCTAAAATTGAGGCTCAGGTAGCAGCTTCTCCATCTCTGTTAACGCTTGCCTCTCCTGTTGCTCCTCTTGAACATCCTGAAATACTGGACATACCGGGTGTTTCTTCCACTCAAGTCACCTCCTTTACTGTTGAATCCATTATCAATATGCTCTGCTGGGAAGGCTAGTGATCTTTTGGGTCCCACTTTACCTACTTCCAGAGGGTCAAGTTTATTTGTACCATCTCCGATTAACTTTGTACCTCAGTTTCCTTTGGCTGGCCAGCATCAGGGAATTCCTCCTCACTCATCAGACAAACAACACATCTCCAAGCCCAGCTGGAGCCTGGAGAAGGCACTGCAGAAGGCAAGTCGGATTGTGAGACCAGATGGTCTTTCTTTAATACCTGGTCCGGGTCTTTTGCCTGCATATTATGTTGATATTTGCTAACCACCATAGGAGACACAATCACAGGATTCTGCTGCTTGGTTGCTGGCCCACCAGATGCAGAATATCTGGTCAGACTCGGAGTCTAGTTCTGCACTGCTGCATCCACAACACATCACTGTACCAGCAGAACAGGTTCCACCAGAGACTACACCTCCAGTGTCTCAGGATGCCATCCAGGTTTCGGAGCTGTCTACCCCTCGAGATGCTCAATTTAAACTTTCAAATCTATTTACGGCAAACCTGCTCTGGCCCCATGGCACAACACTGTATGCCTGAAATATACCGTAGCAGATGAACTTCCTCCTGAACGATCCTTTCTAGTTGAAAGGTTATTAATGGAATATCTGGTGGAATTTGTCCCAGATGATGCTTTTGCCATCATCTATGTGTCTGGCTCAATTTTCTACGATGTCAGCTTCCAACTACATTCCTCTTTGGATCGATTTTGGACAAAATATAATTCTTTAAGGTATTTGAAACTTTGGTTATCTTTCCAAGCAATCCCTCTCACCAGACCTACCACTTGCACAGTGACAGTGATGTTCCACAATGAAGGGGTGGATGTCCAGAATGTGACTTATTGACAGCTGTGTGAGTACTTGTTTACCCAGAGAAGATTCTAGATAAATATGGGATATGGACTGAGGGATGGAAATAGAGTTCAACTTCATGCCACAGACACTGGACTAGCACATCTTCCTAATAGCTTATTTCTGGGTTATGATCATGGAGTGTGCATCTATTCAGGTCAACCAAAAGCTTGTTTCAGGTGTGGCTCTATTAACCACCTAAGTAATGTATGTGACCAACAACTGTGCAGCCTGTGTCTGGAACATGGACATATTGCAGCTCACTGCAACAACAACATGAAATGTAATCTATGGCAAGGGGATGGTCATTCCTTCTGTGATTGCCCTCGGGCGGCTCACAGCAAACCTACTAGTTTACATCTTGATGATACACCCATTACCACTGTGCAACCCGATGGAGACCCAACATCTGGACATTTGTTGCATACACCTGCAGTAGATGTTCTTTCCTCAGCTGTATCAGTGGGACACTCTTTGTTGGCTGTCCCGATGGCTGACTCTTACCCTATTCCTTCAGAATCTCCTCCTGATGACCCCATGGCTTTGGCCTTGTCCATGCCTGTCACTACAGAGACCCAGAAACTATTACTGCTTCCAAATATTCCTGAGGTTACATCAATGCCACCTCCTTCTTTTTTCACCAAAGTACCTCACAGACGATCCCTTCAGATTCAATCTCTTCATAGTAGCTCCCAATGAACAGCTCGTATGTCTCTTCCTCTTCAGAACAGGTTCTGCCTGCTTGCCTCTTCCAAAGCGTGGGGGGACACAGATGTGGATATTAATACAGACACCTCTTCCACAATGTTGCTTGGCTTCGATGGCTCACCAGACACCAAAAACAACACCCCAAGGTGGATGACAGCTTGTAAGCAGAAAGTTGGCTGCTCCACCGGATCAAAAGTAAAATTGAAAAAAAAAACATACTAAGCCACCATAGTTATGGCATTTGACTAATTTTGGTTTTCACTTTCCTTTTCACTCCTCTTGTGTATGAAGGCTGTGACACTGAATCTCAATAGTATTTGCAATCTCATGTGGAGGAATGTCCTATTCCAGGTCCTGCAGGATTCAGGAGCAGAGTTACTTTTCTTACAAGATACACGGTTACATTCTTTGGCAGACATTGCCACCACACAAAGACTCTGGACATGGGGTATTTCATATTTTTCACTCGGCACAGAGAAGTGTTCAGGTGTAGCTATCCTGTTTAAACATCTTTCTCCCACAGTTTCCAGGGTAGTTGAAGTGCAACCAGGTTGGGTTCTCTTGCTCAATTGTTATATTAATCATACGGCTTTCAGACTGATTGTTATTTATGCTCCACAATCTAAATTTGACAGGGTTACTTTATTCAAGTCCCTCCAATCTTTTTATGTACCTTCAGGATAATTATTCTTTGGGGAGATTTCAATTGTCCTCTCTACCTTCATGATAGGGAGCAAAGACATCTAAATTGTTCTGTGACTCATCATGCTTACTGACCCTTTGTAGAGAGTACACCTGGTAGATGTGTTTTGTGCTCTTCACCCGACTGGTGGATTTACCTACCATAGAGTGCTTAAGACTACATGTATTGATTATGTGTTTGTATCCCATAGGTGAACCATAATGCCAGCATCTGTTTATCCCTTTGGACTCTTGGATTATTCTCTCCTCCATTGTACCTTACCCATAGACTTGTCCATTCTGTCAGGAAAGACTGTCGGAGGTTGAACAACAGCATTCTGACAGTCTCTTCCTTTCTAGATAGACTGAGATCCCAATTGTGGGCATGTTTGTCAGTCTTGGATTTCTATCCAGATGTACTACACTGATAGGATCTTACCAAATATTCCATCGGAGAGATGCTGAATAGCTACTCCATGTCAGTTGGCAGATTCACCTACACGGCTTATTCAGATTTATGTTTTACTCTCAAGATTCCTTACCCTACAAAACAAAAGGGGATTGACCCTCACAGCCCAAATCCAATCCATGACAGACTGTATGAAGACCTTTCAATATGAGAGGGCGAAATCCATGACATTTGAAAGGTGATATAGCACTCAGAGTAAGCATCTGACAGGTAATATATTTATGATCTGTTTTCACAGAATTCAGAATTGACAGATGACTTCCTTATGTGGCCATGCTGGGTTAGATCATTCCACTCATGATGGGATGCATCAGGTGGTCCAGGACTACCTGCATCAGACAGTTGGTATGAGTTTTCCATTAGAGAACTGAGTTCCTCATTTTGTGAACTCCCTACCTCTTCCAGAGGTGAGGCCTGATGAAAATGTCCCTCTTACTCAGCCAATAGCTGTAGAAAAAGTCCTCTCAGTGATTCATTCACTATGAAAACATATTTCACCAGGCATGGATGGGCTTACATCTGAGTTATATCAGTTGTGCCCCTCCATCTTTAGCCCTCTCCTTACATTCGTTTTTAATTATATTTTGGCTCATTTGACCTTTTCCAGCTCAATTACTGAAGCCATAAAAATATTTTTATTCAAATCTGGTGATAAGTGACATATCACTAATTGAAGTGCAAACTGTCTCCTTAACACTGATGTGAAACTCTTAACTCATATATTTTTAGCCATTTATCCTGACTGTTTAATACCATAGTCCATCCCCTACAGTCATGTTCCATCATCGGCCGAAAGATTCAAAACAATCTCTTGTAAATTAGAGATTTAGTCACCTCCTGTCAGTCACGACAGGTTGGACATTTCCTTGTCATGTTGACAAGGTTTCCCATGACTACCTTTTTCTTGTACTGCATAAAGATGGCTGCTTGGATATATTTATTTGTTGGATCCATCTAATTTATTCCCACTCCTTCATCCTCCCTACTATTAAAGGCTGGTGAGGCTCCCATATTCACCTGAAATGGGGTGTCTACCAAGGCTGTCCATTAAGTCCCCACCTTTATATATTGACTTTAGATCTGGTATTATGAGCAGTGACTGCAGCCCACAAGATTTCCGGCATTCCCTGGCCTTTCTCTGGTGACTCAGTAAAGCTATCTGCATATGCAGATGGTGTGTGTTTATTTGTGAAGGATATACTTTCAGGTGAAAATGCCATAGATTTGATTAATAATATTGCTTTGATTACCAGTTCTGGCATCAATGCGTCAACATGTACAGTGCTTCCAATTGAGACACATGGGGTTCCTCCTCCATCTGTTAGGAACCTAACTGTATCAGTAGAGCCAGTTAAAATTCTGATTCTTTATTTTGGGAGTTCAAATTGATGGTCCTCAATTGGGTCCATGCTTTGGATACTGGAACCTACCATGTGGCAATTTGGAAGGCATGGTAGTTGTCCCAAAAAAAGAGGGTGGGTATGATCAGATCCTTTTTAATTCCCATTTTTTTATATGTTAGTGCCATTTTTCCCCTGCCCATTTCTTATGAAACTAGACTATATAGCATATTGTTTACCATGGTTTGGGGGAGTAGACTTAACCCGATTAAGTGGGACATTCTCTACCTACCTCATGATAAAGATGGGCTTAACATTGTGAAACCAGTGGTTTTCTTCTATAGTATCTTTTTTCATTATATCATAGTTTCTTGGATATCAGGCCCCCTATCCCCTTGGAAAGAATTGGCTACATATTGGATGACGCCCTTAAAGTTGGAATGGTGTAGACCAAAACCATTTTTTCAGCAAATCCACTGTTATCCTGGGTTTTTAATACCTTTTTGTTGTTTATTAAACATCGCTGGTTATCATGGGATTTAATTTGCACCCAGCATAGGAAAGCATTTTATAAGGTATTACACCCTGTGGAAGCAGATGTCATGCTGGGGGTCCAACCTATTCTTAGACATTGTGCCTTATTATATTTGAATAGCATGAATTTTCCACCTCAGTATTGGAGTGTCGTGTGGCTATGTTGCCATAGTAGAGTGAATGTTAAGGTTAATAATAAACACAATAGTGTTACGGAACAAAATTGCCTGAGAGATCATTGCCTGACTACAGTTGAATCTATTCAACATTTGTTTTCTGATTGCCCTTATATTCATCTTTTTTGGACCTTTTGGGGAACCACATAGGTGGACCCTTATTGGATCTCTATTACTTATGAGGCCCTTGTCAATGGCTGTGTGATTGGTCACTCCTCCATGCAGGATCCTTCCATGTTGCTTTTAATCTTTTCCTGTCTTAAGGTGATGATTTGGAGGTGTCAATGTAAATGTGTATTACAACAAATATTGGATCACCCCTCCCTGTTGCAGATGGTTGAATCAGACCTTTGAAGACAGTGGGCAGTGGAAAGAATCAAACTCTCCTCGACAGTGTGGATTCGCCAATGGAAATATTGCTCATGGGTGCTTTTTTCATATCATTTAAGTAGTTTTTCTTCCACGCAGATAATTGTGTATGGATGGTAATTACCCTGCTATATTACCTTTGTCTCCCTCTTTTCCTTTTATTTCTTTAATCAGTTTCCACATATGGCTCCTTATGGTGAATTGGTTTTTCCCTTGATTATTATTTTTTTTATTGTTGTTATCTAATCCTATTATTGTAACTGTTTTGTGTTTTGTATCTTTGGAATTATTAATCATTGTTTTTATTCTTTAATAAACAATTCCCCTACTCTTGCCAGTTGTGTGGATCATTGTCCATCTGTCCAAGATGGTGCACATGGAGGATGAGGGTGGTGAAGGTCCTTTTAATTCCACCTCAAGTGCTTCTAAGATTGCAGCTGATAATGAAAATACTATGGATATTACTCTGTACCCTGAAAAGAACTCTGTGAATCTGCAAATTACAGCTACAGAACTGAGTATGGTTATGGACACTGTTGAACCTGATGAGACACCTAGAAATATAGAGCAAAATAGATCTCACTTTTCTGAAGAAGAAGAAGAAGAGGATAGCCTGCAGTTTGCCAGATCAGAGGATATGCCAACTGAGCAAGATGATGTCCAAGCATAGAAATTACCTCCTGGGGTTACAGGGAGAGGAGGATGCACACCTGAATAAAAATCCTGCTGTTCAAGGACAAACACAACAGCCTCTACAAACCCCTTCTACAGCAGTGGTAACTAGTGCAGGAAAATAAGAGACTGTGGCTGAAATTACTATTACTCCAAACCATCAGCTGGCTCCATGACAGCAAATGACTCTGTGTGGATTGAAACAAACTAACAGCTGCTACAAGGACATATGCTGGGGCCCTGTAGAGGCAGACCAGTCCTGAGCTCAAAAATGACAATGGAACATATCTGGCATCCAGAAGCTGCCCTGCAAGCTGCAGGGTGGCAATCAAATGGCAGTTGTCATGATTGGACTTCACTGGGACCTGTTCCTGCAGCTGCCATAATAAAGGAGGCCTGGCAGGAACACGAACATAGTGAACTTCCAAAAGAGACTTTAGATTCAATAAAGTACACCGCTCCAGATTTTGAAAAGCCATAACCAGCTCCCTCTCAGACCCATAATAATGCAAAATATCAAGAAAACATACCTGTAGGGATGGCTGATGTAGCCAGGACTGTGGCAGATTCAGATAAGGCAGAGCAATTTTAAAAGACCACTTCAGACAAAACAAACGGAACAGAAACTGTCAACCCCATTATAGAACAAATTAAAATTGTTATAGATCTCAGTGACACAAATTAAAATATTGCTTCTTCTGTTCTGTCTATCAAGGAGGATGATGCGTCTCCTTCTGAACATAGATCAGCTGAATCTGATGGAGAGGGCACATCAGCACAATGTCCCAGAAACAGCAAAATCTGAATTTTGCAACAAAAGTGGAGCAGACACAGGGAGGAAAGCAGCAACAATAGGCTCCTATAGGGTGATTGTGTATGTCCAAATTATTTCAGTGATAGGAGAACCTGCCCAGAGAAGGAATACTGTCCGCCTTACATATCAAGGTGGACCAGAGAGTATTCCTGATAGGCAACTTATAATAAGACAATTACTGAAAACTTCAATGGGTTTTGGAGCCACAGAATTATTTGCAGTCATTCATGTCAAAGGGGAAATCAATCTTTGACATTAATTTTAAACAGGTGCAATCTTTGGAAAGCTTTTGGCAGAAATAAGCTGTGGTTATAGACATTCCTTTATGGCAGACATTTTTTCCTATCCAATTAATTAAACCTACAGTAAAAACTGTCTCCCTTCAGTTTAGGAATGAAGGGGTAAATATAGTGGATGTACAATTTTTTATTTATTTAGTTTTTGTTTACCGGGTAGGTGCACTAGCTAACATTGCAGATGAGGCACTCTGGATCACCCTGGAGACAGGAAATGGCACCGCAATCCACATGGGGGTTGTATACAGACCCCCATCTCAGGGGGAGAGAATGGACTAGTAAATGATAGAAGGCATCATTAGAATGGCAGAAAAAGGGGAGATATTGTTGATAGGGGACCTGAATATGCCAGATGTTAAATGGAGCACCTTTGCTGCAGGCACATCCAAGTGCAGGGTTATTCTTGATGCCCTACAAGGGGCATGCCTCAGACAGCTAGTATTGGAACCCACTCAGGAGGGAGCAATCTTAGACCAGGTACTCTCAAATGGGAATGGAGTAAGAATATCCGATTTAGAAGTGGGTAGCTATCTGGGAACAAACGACCACCAAACAGTGCAGTTCACGATAAACGCAGCCATACAAACAAGCCATACAAAAGCAAGAGTATTGGAACTTAGGAGGGCTGACTTTGGGAAAATGAGAGAGTACCTTAGAAAAGCACTAGCAAACAGATAAGTAGGAGAGGCGGAGGAACAATGGGGAGTAATCAAAACAGCCATCACAGAGGCAACAAGCCTTTGCATAAATCAAATCAACAAAACACAATGAAGGAAAAAAATGCTGTGGTTCTCAAAAGAGGTGGAAGGGAAGGTTAAGGAGAAAAGGACAGCATTCAGGAAATATAAGAAAAAACAGAAGAAGCAGGACAGAGAACTTTTTCAGTTAAAGCAGAAAGATGCAGGGAACGTAGTCAGAATAGCAAAAGCCCAAACCGAGGAAAGGATAGCCAACTCTGTTAAAAAGGGGGATAAGACCTTTAATAGGTATGTTAGGGAGCAAAGAAAGACCAAAGAAAGGATACTGAGGCTTAATAAAGGGGAGGAAATGTGGGCAGAGGGTGACAGTGAAAAAGCAGGGATACAGAATGAATATTTCTGCTCAGTATTCACAAAGGAAGAGGAGGGGTGGTACCTAAACCAAACAAGAGAAACTCTCTGAAGACAGGGGTTGATACCAGTCCATTTACAGAAGAAAGGGTTCTAAAAGAACTAATAAAATTGAAGGTGAACAAAGCAATGGTGCCTGATGAGACTCACCCAAGAATTCTAGAAGAACTAGTGACACAGCTGACTACGCTCTTTAACAAATCATGGGAGGATGTGGTGGTACCTGAGGACTGGAGGGGGGTGGATGTGATTTCGCTTCACAAAAGTGGGAGCAGAACAGAGGCAGGAAACTACAGACCAGTTAGTTTGACCTCAGTGGTAGGGAACATGATGGAATCACTTCTAAAGGAAAGAATTGTTGAGTACCTAGAGGCCAGTGGGGCACAGGACCCAAGGCAGCATGGATTCATGATGGGAAGGTCATGTCAGATGAATCTAATAGATTTCTTTGACTGGGTGACCAAAGTTGAGCAGGGAGGTGCTGTGGACATGGCCTACCTAGAGTTTATCAAGGCATTTGATACAGTCCCACACAAAAGAATAATACACAAGTTAGCCAGCCTTGAAGTGGGTTCCAAGGTGGTAGACCTGGATAAAAAAACTGGCTAGACAACAGGACGCAAAGGATAGTAGTAAAAGGAGTCCACTCTGAAGAAAGGAGAGTTACTAGTGGGTACCGCAGGGTTCAGTACTGGGAACGGTCCTTTTTAATGTCTTTGTAAGTGACATTGCAGAGGAACTGGAAGGAAAAGTATGTCTCTTTGCAGATGACACAAAGATCTGCAACAGGGTTGATACACAAGATGGAGTGGAAAGGATGAGAAGGGACTTGGCAAGGTTGGAGGAATGGTCAAATGTATGGCAGCTCCGATTCAATGTAAAAAAGTGCAAGGTAATGCACATGGGAAACAAAAACCCCGGGAAGAGTACACAATGGGAGGTGAGATACTGATAACAGTAAAAATGGAAAGGGACCTGGGGGTAATTATATCAGATGACCTAAAGGTGGGCAAGCAATGTGAGAAGGCAGTAAGGAAGGCTGGGGGGATACTGGGATGAATAGGGAGAGGCATCACCAGTAGAAAACAGGAAGTTGTTATCCTCTGTACAGACAGTTGGTGAGACCCCATCTGAGTACTGTGTGCAGTTCTGGGACCCCATCTCTGCAAAGACATAGACAGAGTGGAGGCTGTCAGAGGAGAGCAACCAAAAATGGTGCAGGGTCTGCACCAGAAGACATATGAAGAAAGACTAAAGGAGCTTAATATTTATACCCCTTGAGGGAAGAAGGAGAGGGACATGACAGAAACTTTCAAGTACCTCAAGGGAATCAACAAAGTCCAAGAGGGTAGTATCTTTCAGAAAAGAGATGTGGAAGAACAAGGGGCACAGTTTGAAGATAGAGGGGGACGGCTCAGAGGTAATGTGAGGAGTATTTTTTCATGGAGAGGTTGTGGATGCATGGAACAGCCTTCCTGAGAAGGTTGTGGAGTCAAGAACAGTGGGGGAATTCAAGAATGCATGGGACAGACATAAGGCAGTCCTAGTGGGGGTGTAGGAGGAAGTAAGCTGTTGGTTAACTAGGATCTGCAGCTTATCTGTTAGGCAGGAAAATGGGTAGACTACGTGGGCCAAGCAGCCCTTATCTGCCATCAAATTCTATGTTTCTATGTTTCGATATGACTATTTTCAGGCACGACCCAGGAGAGTACAGAACATGGTGAAAACAAGTACAGAACATTTCAAACGAAAATGAGAAACAAACCTTACACTTTTAGGTGGCAATACATTGTACATAGATGCAGAAACTTAAATGGTAAAACATAACCCTGTCAGAAAAGCACAGGCAGCATTACCCTTTCTGAGGTATTGACAGCTTACCAAAGGTACAACAAAAGGAGAAACTGGAGATATAGCAGTAGACAATAGCACAGCTAGCATAATAAGTTATATAAGCAAGTCATACAATAATACAAGTAAAATACAGTAACAGGAGATACAGGTAGCAACTTTACAGCTGCAGTTGGAATTAAACGAGATGGAAGGGAGTTGGGCAGGCAGAAATACAGAAAGGTGGCACAGTAGAGTAGGGTGAAGTAGGACAAATTAGAGCAGTTTTAAGCTATGCTAAGTTGGGGAGGATGTAGACAGCGGGAAGGTAGAGGGGATAGGAAGGCAAGAGAAGAAACTGCATAAGGGAGACAGTGGCTAAAGAAAAGTTATATGTAGAAATTTGGGAAATAGGAAGAATGGAAAGGTGGATCCCTTGTTAGGCTTGTATGAGCTTTTCACTCCGGAAATCTGCCTATTGGTGGACTACTCCAAGATTTCAGTGCTCACTCGCAGGTACCATATGGTCCTCATATCCATTTTGGTTAAAAAAAGTAGTGTTGCGCCACTGGAAAGATAGTGATGAACTTTCCTATAGTGAGTGGCTCAACGTGCTCTTAGCCAATCTCAGAACAGAGAAAACTATTGCTAGTCTCACTAACAAGATAAACTGGTACAAGAGGATATGAGACCTCTTACATACCCTTCATTCCTTATAACTGTAGTGTCCTGGTACCTATTCATTGGTTGTACATTCCAGGAATATGTGTCTGTGTGGGGTTGGGGGTGGGTTGAAGGGAGGTGGGGAGTGGGGGGGGGGAGAATGGGTCTTGTCATCCTATCATTTACTTTTCAAGTGTAAATTGTACCTGTAAGATCTGTTCTCTGTATTGTAAACCTAATAAAATTTGAATTGCAAAAAAAAAAAAAGGAAATAGGAAGAATGGGAGAAGCAGCCTGGGCTCTTGAGTTCATGACAATCAAACAAGATCCATTTTGTAAGGTCAAGCCAAGTGTCAGAGGCAGGGGAGCAGGGGACAGTGAGGTAGGGGAGCCTACAAGTGAGTTACGGTGGGTCAAAACAAGTACAAAGTTCAGCCTGCAGGAGATATCGCTGGAGCACAGTCTTGAAGTATAGATGGGACCCAGCTTGACTAAGTTCAGGAGGAAGCATATTCCAGAACTGAGGAGAAACTTGTCTGAAAGCACCAATACATTTTGAGATATAACATCTGGGGACTTTTAGGAAGGATTTATCAACTGACCTCAGTTCATGTGAGGAGGTGAGAGGAAGTAGCAACTCTGCCAAAGATGTTGGGATTTCCAACCTAATAATAGAGTCTACTAGACAGCCAAGGTAGTACTGCCTAGATGCAGAGGGGGAGAGCCAGCTCAGGTCATTGCACAGTTGACAGCAGTGCTTTAGTCGAGTGGACAAGGACATGTAGTGGCATATGTTGTTGTATGTAATATCCCACTTCTGAAGGGAGGTTTTCTGGGCAACAGCCAGTATGGGGACACAGTACGTAAGGGTAGGAAGTATAATTCCCCTTACAATGGCAAGTTTAGCAGATGGCGTTAGCATGCAACTAGTCTTGTACGCAGCACCCAGTTTGATATTCACAGCTTTACAAGTAGTTTGAATATAAAGGTTTAGATCCAGGGATTGATCCAGCATGACCCTGAGATATTTAAATGACGTGACATATTCCAGTTGTGTTCCACCCATGCCAAGGACTGTAAGGGATGTAGGACAGGTTCTAAGTTTAGGGGCTAAACCAGAAAGTATGGCCTTTGTTTTCTTAGCATTTAGAACCAGTTAATGATCATAGAGCCAGTTGAGGATGTTCTTGAAATCATCAGAGAGGGCAGAGGTTAGGTCAGCAAGTTTATTAGCGCTGGTATAGATGACAAGATCATCAGCATATAGGAGAGAGGAACAGTTTTTCAGTGCCCCTGGAACATTATTGATAAAGAGTGAGAAAAGAAGTGGCCCCAAGATAGATCCTTGGGGCACACCAATGTTTACTGACGCTCGGTCAGACATAGCTGAGTAGAATTTGACCATTTGAGACCTGTTTGATAGGTAGCTGTTAAACCATTTGACAACTGGAGTAGAGAAACCCAGGTTTAGCAGCCCAGATAGGAGCAAGGGGTGGTCTACCAGGTCAAAGGCCTTTATAAGGTCAATGAAAACAGCTCCCATGAGACGCCCTGCATCCATATTGTAGAGAATGTCAGAGGTAAGTTTTAGCAGGGCAGTAGTCATGCTATGGTTCTTTCTGAAACCATGCAGAGCATCAGAAAGGACATTAAACTTTGCAAGGAAGTCAAGAGTTTGCTTGGTGACAACCTTCTCAAGTAATTTAGAAAAAAACGAGAGAATAGCTATGGGTCTATAGTTACTGATGTCTTTTATGTCACCTTTTTTGGAAACAGGAGTTATGCAAGCTAATTCCCAGAGGTCCGGGACAGTGCTGCAAGAGAGGGACAGTGTATATATTTTTGCCAGAGGAGAGGCAATACAGGAGGCCACAAGCTTGAGTAGGAATGGCTCAAGGTCGTCGGACCCAATACTAGTATTGTCAGACACTGATTTAAGAAGCTTAAGGACATCTATTGATGTTACCGACTTGAAGTAGAAAGGCAGAGTTTGTGCAGGCTCTAATGAGGATGTAGAGGTGTCAGCCACATTATTCAAACCCCAGGGGGTGGTGATGATTACCTAGGGGTTGGAAGGAGGAGATATATATGGACAGGTCCAAGAACATCCTGTTAAAAGCATTTGCTGTGGTGTTTGGGTCATTGCAGTGAGCCCCATTTAGTATCATACCAGTTGGTGTGTTGAACTGGGAGGACCCAAGAAAAGACTTGATATGTGCCCATAATTTACTGGAGTCACAAACAGAGCTAGCCAGCAGGTCCTTGCAGTACTTACTTTTAGCCATACATATTTTCTTTTTGCAGAGATTTCTGTAGGGCCTGTAAGTGTTATAATCAGACGACTGCCCAGTTTGTTTAAAATGCCTCCAGAGTTTGTCCCGTGTGCGTAGCTCTGCCAGAAGGTCCTTGTGTGGCCACCTGGTTGGTCTACCTCTGACTCTCCTGCTGACCTTAGGAGCATGCTTAATCTGAGTGTCAGTGAATTTGGTGAGAAAGATGCTTAGCGCCTCTTCAATATTTGTTTCTGTGATAAATCTCAGACCAATCAACGATGGAAATATCATGAAGGAAGGCGTTTTCGTCCAAAGTTGCAAAGTTCGTTAATGTAATGTAGTGTGGTGGGGGAGCTGAGGGGGCACCTAAGGTCCATATGCAGAAAATTGGAGCATGGTCAGTTATAGCATCAGATAGGATCCCAGACATAGGCACATGCTCCAAGCAGTTTATGAGTAGCCAGTCTTTCAAGGTACCTGTTTTTGGCGGATTTGGAGTCCTAGTCAGTTCGGTCATCACCTGATGTAGGTTATGGCTGCTAACCACCGATACCAACGAGCTATGAGTGGGTCCCAGCCAGTTTAGTTTTATGTCTCCGAGGATTATAGCCTCATTTTGGCATACATTGACCAGAGTTGTGTTGAGTAGTTCTTGAAATCCAGCCACCCCCCACAGAAGGGAGGTTATAGACACAGATGATATGGAGTTTCTTTGAGCCAAGTGTGACAGTGGCAAGTACAAGTTCACATGACGTAGGCAAGACCTGGTCATGGATAGCAGTAATGTTGAGATGCTCTTTATAACAGATAGCAACACCACCTCCATGTTTGGCTGTCAGCCTATCCCTACGGATGAGGGAGTAGTTTGCTATAGAGCAGAGAAAGTCAGGTATCTTGGGTTTCAGCCACGTCTCCGTAAGGCAAAGAATGTCAGGGTTGTATTATTTCATCCATGCCTCTAGCTCATTCATGTGACATGTAAGGCTTCTAATATTCATATGCAGAATGAAGATGCCTTTACTAGCTAGCCCGGTTAGGTCATCAGCTGCAAAGTGGATGGGTGGACCAGGATTTAATTGAATGTCACCTGATAGAAGGATTAGTAGCAAGGCTAAGAAACAGAGCCTTACAGCATGGAAAGCATGAGTGTTTGCTGCCCACCACCTCCATTTTTCAAGAGCTAGAAGCACATAATAGGAACAGACCTTAGGGAATGGGAGAAATTGTCAGGCAGATACTGGCCACAGGCTGGAGACAAGGAGGTTTGAGAAGTGGAAATTCTGGAGGTCCGCTATCATGCCCTGGTGGTCACAGGGGATCGAGAGAGAGGATACATTCATACAAAGGAGCACAAGAGGGACGAGGATTCCACCCCCGGGAAGGTAGCTAATCATAGCTTTAGGTACCTGGTAAAAAGGGGAACAGCAGGGAGACATGGCTCACTGATTTGCCCAGAGTTTTATAAATGGGCAGCGTGACAACGTTGAAATCAGAGTTACAAATGCAATTTGAATTTTAGGGGAGAAAGCTTCCTTTGCTATGGAGCAAGATAAGTAAGAGTTCATTAGAGATCAGTTAAGATAGGTACCTGCGGTAGTCAGAAAACATTGCAGGATTTGAACTGAGCTCAGAAACATAGGGTAAGTACCAGTAGGATGAGCACGTATGGTGCTCAAAATAAGAGATTACAAGAAACTCTTTGCCGCGAGCATAGTCAGACAGGACTGTGCAATCAGCCCAAACTGAGAAATGTATCATCGGCCCACTAGCGGCAGAACTTTATAAGGAGCCAATGGAAGTCTAGGCTCTTAGTCATATGACAAAAAGGCACTATATAAGTGAGAGCCCACCCAGGGTGAGGAGCCAGTGCTAAGCACCGGCAAGATACCAATTACGCCTTCACCGCCTGTATGTCCAAAATCAGCCAGGCTCGTGGTCTTCCACACTGGGGTGGTGCCTTCAGTAGTAGAGCTCCTTCTACAAGGGGAAGCCTCAGAGGAGCGGCGGCCAAGTCAGGATTAGGTGGAGCAGTGCTGGAACAATACTGGTTATGTCAAAGGTGTGAAATCTTAAAATGTCCTGCCCCTATTCTGGAAGCAGATTATGTCTGGACAGCGAGATGGAAGGTGAAGGATCAGCTTAAACAAAAAAAAATTAGGGATAAGTCACCTGTGAAGCAGTTTTTACATAGGTAGAGACTTTGGACTATGCTTTTATTCCAGTCAGCCAAAAACCTGTCACAAATGTGGAACACAAACCCATTTAAGTTTGGTATATGACAAGCCCAGATGCAATTAGTGGTTACAATATGGACATATTAGCCTGGGCTGTCCCAGCTTGTGCAATGAGATTGTGCATTCCTAAAGACACTGTCCCTGGGCAGTTCATAACCACCTAGATATAAGACCAGAAACAAATTATAACAGAATCCCAAGTGAGAACATAAATAGCTAGTGAAACTGTGCCAACCTCTCTCTCTCTACATGTAAAAGTCTGATACTAGAGGAAAGCCTTAGCCTTGTGCACCTCACTTAGAGGAGGTGACTGTGTTACCTTTGACCTCTATCAGGCACAAACAAAGCACACTTGGTGCCTCTACTATGATCCCTGGAAAAGGCAATGAACCTTCAGGAGAATAGGAAATAGTGCCTTAAAATTCCCTGAAACTGCTGAAATTCAAGCAGATGCGATGCCCCCACCCTTGTCCCCTGAATTACCCATGACTATAGTACAACCACACAAAAAGAGTTATTTCTAAAGAAAAGCTGAACAGTATGATCAACCTAAACCAATTCCCACTAGACACAGGTATAGTGCTTTAAGTAAACAGAAGCATTGGGGAGATATAGAAGAGGATGATAAGGATTCTGACGCATCATCTGTAGCATCCTCACTGATGGATTATTCATCAGATTCCCAGCCTGATATTTCTAACCCCCCCCCCCAAAAAAAAAATTCAAAAGGGAGAAAGGGAGCCATGTCTAACAATTTAAACCGACAATAATATCAGTAGTGTTAACACCCATAAGAAATGTTTTACAACCTAGCACTTTGTGAATATCTCTGCCAAATGATGTAAATGCTCTTCAAGACCCTAGAATTAAACCCTTGCATAAGGAGTTTTAGGCAAAAAGATTATGAATTATGGGAGGTTCTTTTTGTTCCTAAGGGGAGGATGTTTGTAATGCAGGTGGCAATTGTGTCTAAAGGGAATTGTTACACAGTAAAACGAACAGTAGAAATAATGCATGGTAGAACATTATTATTGCATGCAACTTGTAGCAACCTGAAGTACTGTTTTATTAATATATGCGCCCCTCAAGCCATATCAGTAAGAGTGGATCATTTTAAAACAATATAACCTTTTTTTGAACATCAATAAATTAATAATTTTTGGTGTAGACTTCAATTGTGGTCTCTGTATTAATGACAGAGGAGGTGGAACCTCCAAAATATACCTGTATAATGGCATGCATTGTTTAAGTGATATTATTAAAATGGCAAACCTACAAAACAGTCATAAAATGACGCATAAGGTGGGAGCTGAAACATATGTTAGAGGAGTGTTGGCAACACATATTGATTTTTTTTTCTTTCAAAAAACACTAGAGTCAAAGGTGCATGTACAGTGCCTACTGAAAGCTCAGACCATTTGATGATATCCATAGGGCCCGATTCTAGAAGGGTGGCACAAGTTGCCACCAAACGCAACTTGCGCCACCAGCAACTGCGGCATTGATCCTGCACCCTGTTCTAGAAGGGGCAGGGTCTCCACAGCAAAGTCCTGCAACTTGCGCCATGTGACAAGGTATGCCACACAGAGGGCGTACCTGACCAGCATGCCATAACCCGCTGCCTCAGGATGCAAGTACACCCTCCTGCCCAGCAAGCCAGAGGTGCCCTGCAAGGCTGGTGTAAGTTGCTACATACGCCATTCTACTTGGCGCAACTGGTGTTATGCCAGGCATAACTCTTCTAGAATCTGGCCCCTAGAAACTGTCGGCAGATGAGGACCTATGGACCACTCAGTCTGCCCATTTGAGCTTGTAAGTCCATTTTATGTTTTTCTAGAAGTCTGTTGCCCCTTACCCCTGACCTCCAGAATTCCCTTATGTCTATCCCATGCATTCTTAAATCCCATGATTATTTCAGCCCCCACTACTTTCTCTGGCAGGGTGTTCCACTTGTCCACCACCTGTTCTGTGAAGAAATTCTTCCTAACATTTCCTCTGAATCGCCCTCCCTCCAACCTCATCCCATGCTCGCTAGTCCTGGAAAATCTTTTTAGCTGAAAAATAGTGTACTCCTGTACTCTGTTCCTCCCTGTAAGATACTTGTATGTCTCTATCATACACCCTCTCTCCCTCCTCTCCTCCAGGGAGTACATATTCAAGTCCTTCAACCTGTCCTCATAGGACTTGTGATGCAATCTATGTACCATATCTGTTGCCCTCCTCTGAACCTTCTCTACCCTGTATATGTCCTTATGTAGGTAAGGTCTCCAGAACTGTACACTGTACTCAAGGTGGGGCCTCACTAGTGTCTTGTATAGTGGGAGTATGGCCTCCCTTTTCCTGCTGGTGATGCCCTGCCTATGCAACCCAGCATCCTATTTTCTTTACCTGCTGCTTTGTCACACTGTTTCCCTACCTTGAGGTCATTAGAGATGATAACCCCAAGATCCCTTTCCTGCTTGGTGCATGCTATATCCTCACCCCCCCAACTGATATGTTGTTCCAGGCTTTTTGCGCCCCATATGCATTATCTTGCAGTTCTTTGCACTGAATTTCAACTGGCAAACCCCTGACAATTGTTCAAGTTTCTGCAGGCCCCTCCTCATTCTGTCTACACCGTCTGGTGTGTCCACTCTGTTACAGAGCTTTGTGTCATCAGTGGACAGGGAAATTCTGCCTTCTAGGTCCTGCGTAATGTCACTGATGAAGACATTGAATAGGACCAGTCCTAGCACTGATCCCTGTGGTACCCCACTGATCACTCTTCCCTCTGAGGAGTGACAGCCATTTACCACCACCCTCTGTGTCCTGCCACGCAGCCAGTTGTCTACCCACTGCACTACTGTCCTTCCCACTCCCACATTCCCTAGTTTGCTTAATAGCCTTCTGTGTGGCACAGTGTCAAAGGCCTTGCTGAAGTTCAGATAGGCCACATCCACTGCCCTCCCCTGATCCACCTCCCTTGTCACCCAGTTGAAAAATTCAATGAGGTTGATCTGACATGACCTTCCTCTGGTGAAACCATGCTGCCTTAGGTCCTGTAGTCCTTTGGCAACTAGATGTTCCACCAATCTCTCCTTCAGTAGTGCTTCCATGGTCTTCCCCACTACTGAGATGAGGCTGACATGTCTGTAGTTCCCCACTTCCTCTTTGTTCCCACTTTTGTATAAGGGAAATACATCTGCTGTTCTCCAGTCTTTGGGTACCTCCCCTGTTTCCAGTGATTGGCTAAACAGGATTGCCAGAGGTTCAGCCACCACCTCTCTTAGTTCTTTTAGGACCCTGGGGTGCACCCCATCTGGCCCCATTGCTTTATCAACTCTTATTACTTCCAGTTCCTTCAGGATCCTTTCTTGTGTAAAGGAACTTGTGTCCATTTCTGCAACGTTCCCAACCCTTGTATTCCCTTCAGGCCCATTACCCTCATCTTCCTCAGTAAAAACTAAGAAAAAATACCTGTTCAATATGTCAGCTTTACTGTTATCATCCTCCATGCAGCCCCTATCATCCCCCTTCAGTCTCACTATTCCTTCCTTTGCCTTTCTTTTTTCACTTATATACCTGTAAAAAGTGTTTTCCCCTTTACCCACTGATTTTGCAATGCACTCTTCTGTTTGAGTTTTGACTTCCCTTACTGACCTCCCTGCCTCCCTTTGCTTCTCCTGGTATTTCTCCTTATCCCCTTTTGTCTACATCTTTTTTTATTGCCTGAATGCAGTCTTTTTGGCTTTCGCTTTCTCCGCTACCTCCTTGGAAAACCATAATGACCTCCTCTTCCTTTTCCCCTTGCTAACCTGCTTAATGCATAATTCTGCTGCTCTTGTAATCCCCATTTTAAATATTGCTCACTGTTCCTCAACTCCTGATTCCTGCCCCATTCCCATTAATGCCTCTTTCAAGCATCTCCCCATTTTCCCAAAGTCTGCCCCCCAAAATCCAGGATATGTGTTTTTGCGCGGTTTGGTTCTGCTCCTTCTGTGATGTCAAACCACAGTGACTGGTGGTCATTGGTCCCCAGGTTCTCCCCCACTGTTACCCCCATAACACTTTCCCTGTTTGTGAGCACAGGGTCCAGTATTTCCTTCTGCTGTGTTGGTTCCATGATTAGTTGCTTGAGGAAGGCACCTTGAAGGGAGTCCAGGATAAATCTGCTCCTGGTAGATGCTGCTGCTAGGAGGCTCCATTCTATATATGGAATATTGAGCTCTCCAACCAGCAACACTTCTCCCTTGTCTGCAATCCTTTGGATGGCTAACATCAGCTTTCTGTCAGTTTCTTCCTCCTGGGCTGGTGGTCTATAGACCACCCCTGTGCAGATGACCAGCTCCATTTTCTTTTCCAGCTTAACCCAGTGTATCTTACAGTATCTTTCCCCCAATTTATTCCTCCTGGATCTCTGTGTCCTTTATGCCATCTTTCACAAAAAGTGACATTCCTCCTCCCATTCTATCTGCCTTGTCCCTTCTGAATATACTGTAGCCATGTATGGCCATCTCCCAGTCATGGTTATCATTACACCAGGTCTCTGTGATGGCCACAATGTCCAGGTTCAACTGCACCATGACAGCCTCCAGATCCTCCATCATGTTCCTAAGGCTCCTGACATTTGGCACACATGGCTTTCCATGATTTGAATTCACTGGACTGTTTAGCTGTTCCATTCCAGCCCCCTCCCTGGTTGTCATTTATCCCTGGTTCTCCCTGCTGTCTGCCCTTCTGTTGAATTTTGCCACCTTTTTGCCTATCCACCTCTTGGGTGCTTATTTCCATCTTTTGCACACTGCTTTGTAGAGATATCCACTCCTCCTGTTCACTGGTTCCACTGCTAGCTATGGGGAGTGGGCAATTAGGTACCATCCTTGCTGGCCTGCCACCCCCCCCCTTGGCTAGTTTAAATGCTTGTCCATGTAGCATTTAAACTTATCATTGAGTGCTTGGATTCCCCTCCAGGATGGATGCAGGCTGTCAGGCTTGAACAAGCCTCCATCCCTCCAAGTGGGTCCCCAGTCACCAATAAATCCAAACCCATCCTCACAGCACCAGTTCTTCAACCATGAGTTAAAGTTCCTGGTGCATGCGCCCCTATGCTCACCCATGCCTCTCACAGGTAGTGAAGGTAACAGAAGTAGCTACTTGCTTTAGACCCATCCCCAATTTCCTAAACTCATCCTGAACTTCTTTGGGTTCCCCATTTGCCAGATCATTAGAACCTAGGTGAATAATGACATCCAGCTCACCCTCTGATCTTGCCTTCCCAGCGATCCCCAGGATCTTCCTGGTAGGCACCTCACCTACCTGTCCTCCCCCTCCTGTGTTCCTAGCTGGATCCCTCTTATGATAGAGTCCCCCACCAGGATTCACTTACTCTTCCTCTGGGGTCCACTGCTCTCCCCACTGAGGTCACCTTCTTGGTTGACCTCCACATCCTTCCCTTCCACTTCTCTGGGTACCTCAGTTTGGTTGTCCCCATTTGTCAGTGCAGCATATGAGTTCTGGAGTGGAATAGGATCTGGTATGTGCCTCTGCCTGACTGTTCTAACCCTCGCCAAGCCCACCGTCATCCATGTGCTCCTCATTCTTGGCATACTTTGAGGCAGCGGCATTGGACTGGGTGGTCTCTGGATAGGGGTGAAGGTACTTCTGACCCAGTTTAATTCCACTCTGGCTGCCTCATTCTACATTCCAGAGAGATGCCTGCAGATAGGGGCAGCACCTCAGTATCCAGAAGGTCTGCCTGAATATGGCTGCCCCTCAGCCACTGCATTGCATCACTCCCCACATTATTCTGCACTTATACTGCTATTCCAGTACTTGTCTGTTACTGAAGCTCTCCTACTTCCTTTTTCATTAATTTACTGACCTAAAAACCCTGCCACTGATCCTCAGATACGTTTATTTAATGAAGGAAAACAAACAAGCAAACTGACAAAAAACAAAAGTCAAAACACTTGTGCTGAGGGTGGACTTCCTCCCCCTTATGCCCCTCCTACTCCACAACCCCTGCTATTCCCTGTGCATAGCTTCTGTTCATCAGATATAACAGAGCATATAATTAAGAGTGGGGGGCAGGAGAGGGAGGGTAGGTGGAAATTTGCAACAATTAAAGAAGGCAAAGAAATACACTGCCACTACAAGCACACCAAACTAGGTTTTACATTTTCAACAGCCCAGAAACAATTCTAAGTAAAGACAGCAAGAAATTACAGTGCCACTAAAAGCCCACAATCTAAGTTTAAAACAAAAACAGCAATGAGTAGTTACTGCAAAGCACTGAAATGAATCTGGAGCCTTCCTCATCTGGCTTCTTCTTGACATACTCAGAAAAAAAGTTTCACTATGGAAACTAAATAATACTTTATTGCTGGAGGATGACATAGTTTTGAAATGGGAGCATTGTTTTAAGGCATGGGTTTCTGTTATGGAGGCGTATGACTCACTGCTATACTGGTGGCTAGAAACTAAAAAAAGATTTTAAGGAATTTTCTCTGTTTTATAAAACAAGCTGTTTATAATTCCAGAAATAATTAGTTACAATATTTAACATTTAGGGAAAGTTGCAAACATGTTTTTTTCAGACTCATATTGAAAAAAAGAATTTGGGCCCCAAGTAAAGCAAATAAAATGAGAAATGTTTAAATGTCATTATAACAGAGCTGAAACTTAGAATTTAGAAGATCAATTTGGAACTCAAGGATGAAAACTGAGTTAGATGTTTTTTTAGGAATGTGCAGTATGGATAACAAATGAACAGACTGATAGTCTTTCTGACCCAAAATTTGGCAAGATATGTACAGATTATAATCAAATTATGGCTATTGTGCAACACTACTTGATGCCCATGTTTGGTACTTCACCTACTGCAAACCGGGATACATTGTTTTGGACTATGTTGACATCTGAAGCATATCTGACCATCTACAAGAAATAACTGTGTCCCCTGTTACTATGGATTAAGTCAAATTAGCTATTAAAAAATACATAATAATTCAGCCCCGGCAAAGGATGGTTTGTCATCAGAATTTTGTTGAGATTCAGTACTCATCTTAGTCCAGTTTTGGCAGTGTTATTTAATGAAACTTTACAGTCAGATTCGGTGCTTAAATCCATGTTTCAAGTTATGGTTCTATTGTTTAAGAAAGGGGACACACATTATGTCAGAAATTGGAGATCAATAGGCCCTCTGAATGTAGATTTTAAATTGCTGGCTAGTACTCCATCTGCTAGGTTGGAGAAACTTGTGGATATCGTATTAGCCCTAGTACTGACATGTGCAATACCTAAGAGATCTATATTTCATAATTTTTTTTTTAGAGAGCTGATAAATAAAGGTAACGCATAGACAATTTCAGGATACTTATTGTCCTTGGGGGGGAAAAAATCAAATGACAGAATTTGTCACACATATCCTGTATATGTTTAACATTCTTTTGGGTTATAATATTCCACCTAGTTTTGAATCTTGGATAAGGGCACTGAATACCGTCACTATTATACCACATAAATGGATGGATTGAAAAACAAATTAGAGCATTTAAAGGTGTTCAGCAAGGCTGCCCATTAAGTCATTCATTGTACATTTTTTTATTAGATCCCTTTATTAGAAAAATACAAAATAATCCCCAAATAGATGGCATTACAGTTTGGCTGAAGACAAAAAATAATGCATGTAATAATAGAAATACTAAATCTTGGCTTGCTAGATTAAATAGAATGGTGAAAAAGTTAGACATCTCTGACTTACGGTCTTATAAGGCTAGGATGCAAACTATTGCTTTCTGTATTGAGCTATCCAGAGAATTTGTGATGTTTTTATTTATTTAGTTTTTGTTAACTAGGTAGGTGCACTAGCCAGCAAGTGGCTATTTTCAGGCACGACCCTGCTCAATGAGATTTTGAGACAGTTTATAATATGGACAAAGGGGTCTCTATTCACAAACACAACTACTATTTGGAATTATAAAGTATTTATTATTTTGCAAAAAGAAGGCACATAGAAATACACTTTGCAAAGCAAAATTGAAGCTCCTAATGGGCAACAAAGAGTGTATATTCAGAATCAACCATATCAATTGCTGCAGTTTTAATACTGTTACTAAAGATGTTCCTCCCATTTTTTACCTTCTATTGGAGTGTCCAAAGCTTAAACATGAAAGGATACAGTGGATAACTCCATAATTGATTTCTAAACCAGTGTTTACAAAGACAGAGAAATGTTTGCATGTATTGTCCTAAATTTAAACTCTGTACTTTTCAGGGTAGCACAATTTTTTTAATATTGCATGAATTAGAGTTTGCTTATGAGTTACTAAGTTATGATTGTACAACTTAATTGTTATCTTTGTACTTGTATGTTTTAAATGCAATAATTCTTTAGAATTTTATACATTTTGATAAATAAAAACTGAACTGAATCTGTCATTTAAGCACATCAAGAATACGATGCTAATAATGTGTTTGCATATACAGATGATTTCCACCAATGTGTAAAAGGTGAATCTGTTGGTGTAGAAGTACTTACGATAATACTGGCCTTTGAACATGTCTGTGGAGCACAGCTGTATTACTCTAAAAGTGAAGGATTTCCACTATCAAGGTGTAAGAGAAATGAAGGAGTTACTCATGTAGCTAATATTTCCATTTCAGAATCACCTATAACAATTTTAGGAATTACTTTTGGCACTGCTAATGATGCTTTATTCAACTAGGAAGCCACCATAGCTATAGCTAACAGCAAAATGCTATTGTGGAAATATAGGATTATATCAAGATCCAAAAGAGTTTGTTTTTTTATTGAAACATTTGATCTTGCAGTGATTTTCACGAGGCACATATTTTTCTCCCCACCTTTTGCCACTGAAGCAAAAATATGTAATATATTCATTCAAGGGCTGTAGCATAGTAATTTGACCCCATTAAAATGGGTTATCCATACCCTGATTATTGTTTTTTCCATAGTATCTGTATACATTGCAATTTTTCTAAAATATTATACCGGTATTCCATTTGGTATTGGTTAGTGGCTTCTCTCTTTAAAAGAGAAATGAGAGTGGAGTACTTTAAGAATACCTTCTACTTCTAGTAATAAAAAGCTCCCTATGTGTATGAAACCAATAATGACACAAAATTGACAATGGAAGGTTACACCATTAATGATAACTTCCAAAAGCAGAACATTGTTATATTTATCAATTTTAAATGAGAATTGTATATATTTTTTCCCAATTGTTTAACCAGAGGTAGCACACTAAGCTGAAAGCTTGTTTACAGGTGCGACCTGGGAGTACAGGGAAGTTAAATGACTTGCTCAGGGTCATACAGTATACAAGTGGGGGCTGTGGGATTCAAACCCAGGTCTCCAGATTTGCAGCTCAGAGCCTTCAACCACTGCACTATACTGCCTCCACTTAAACCTCAACTTCCTTTCTGCCCTGAAGGTCATGAAGAAATAGCCTTCCAACAGTTAAGAGATAAAATAATTCTGTTCATATGTGGAATGTTAACGTGTTGTAAAGCCATGGGAGAACTGGGGTGTGGAATTCTTTAAAACATAAGGCTGTGAAGGAACACATATGTCTCCATCCTTCATGTGTGTGGAAACTAGAACCTCAAGAACATTTCTTTTTATTATGTCCATTTACTAAAGATATTTTGAAATAGTTTTTTTAGAGGCATGGAAAGATAAAAACATATTTCTCATTACCTAAGAGAATTTGATTTTAGTGTTGTTTCCAGTCAGATATTACACATATCACACAGATACTGAACATTAAGGCTGATTTTTGCCATGTGCAAATAGTACCTTTGGCAAGCCAGATGTGTGTTTATCTTACTGCAAAATGAGACAAAACAAGCACTCAGCTGTATCGGGAAAAATATCACTTCTTTAATGTGCAAACTGTGTATAACTGTAAAATAAATTAAAAAATTCACATCAAACCACTGACTGATGAGCCCCAGCACTGTGAAGTAAAGGTCTCCTCTCCCTTAGGGGGTGTTGCTACTCACACATCACACTTACTAATTATACTAATACTTCAGGTGTAGATCATGAATACCAATGCAACTACAGTTAAATAAAACCACAATAAAGCCTGTGCACCTCAAGCACACCTCCACACTAATCCATTCATTTTAAGGATCAGTATCCATCAGTTTCCTGATCACTCAGAGAAGCCATCTGGTGTAGAGGGGTGTAATTAGGATCAACAGGTTTCAATTATAAAACTTGAACCCACCTCCAAATAACATAGAAACATATAATCTGATGGCAGATAAGGACTTGTTGGCCCACCTAGTCCACTTATTTTACCAACCTGTTTCATATACAGCAGATCCTAAATGATCTGTGGTTTATCTCTCTTTCCTATCGCTTGAGTTCCTTTATGCCTGTTTCATGCATTTTTGAATTCCCCTACCATTTTTGGCCCTACAACCTCTGCCAGGAGGCTGTTCCATGGATCCACCACCCTTTCCATGAAAAAGTACTTTCTCACGTTATCTCTAAGTCTGCCACCACCTCTATTTTCATATTGTGTCCCCTTGTTCTTGAACATCTTTTTTTGTTTTAAAGATGCTACCCTCTTTTACCTTATTTACATCCTTGAGGTATTTGAAAGTCTCTATTGTATCCCCCCCTCCTTCAAGGAGTACATATTTAGATCCTACAAGTTCCCCTCATATGGCTTTTGGTGCAGCCACTGCACCATTTTTGTTGCTATTTTCTGAACTGATTCTAGTCTGTCTATGCCCTTCCAGAGATGCAGCCTCCAGAACTGGACACAGTACTCTACATGAGATCTTGTCAATGTTCCATACAGTGACATCACCACCTCCTTCCTTTTGCTGAAGACACTTCTCCCTATGCACCCCAGCATTCCACTGGCTCTCCTCAAAGCCTTCTCACATTGTTTGGTAACCATTAGATCATCTGATATGATTACTCCAAGTCTCTTTTCTGTTTGGTGGCTGTCAGTACTTTCCCCCTATCATTTATTTATTTATGACTTTGATTACCGTTTAGGTACACTGGTCCAGAGGACTATTTTCAGGCACAACCCAGGTCTAGAGGTAAAAGTTACAAGACTACATGATATACAATTTGTTAAACACTCAAATATTAGTACAGGATGGGTAGATATATACAGCAGTAAATAACAAGATATTAATAACGTAGTAGGGTAACATAGGTACACCAGTAAATGCAGTGATGATATCAGCAGAAGGCAGAAAATAGATGATGTACCTAAACACCAATATTAGAAAATAGTGGACCCACTCACTGCCAGTGCCCCTAGGTAGTCTGAATAGCTACCAGGAGCTGGAAGGAAGAGAGACAGAAAAGCAGGGCAGAGAAAGGATAGAGTAGCCAGGCACAAGGAAGTAGCTGTTAGTGCAGACAGTTCAGGCTGTGTTTGGTTAGCAGCAAGGATTTAAGATTTTGTCTAAAGGTAAGATGGGTGTTAGCAGATCTGAGGGTTGCAGGAAGCCCATTCCAAAAGGGGGGGCTGCATCTAACAGGGCGTTCCCACCCATACTGGTCAAGGTTTGTGACACTTCAAGAGGAGGAACAGCAGTGGAGCGGAGGCACCTAGGCAAGGTATGGTATTTACAGAGATTAGAAAGAGGGGAAATAGTGCTGTTTCTTAAGATGGTGTCCACAAAGCAGCCCAGAGTGAATTTGAAGTGGCCTTGTAGGGACAGCCGGGCCAAGAGAGCGGTAAAGGTCACAGTGGTGACGGGAGAAGAGGGCAGACAGCGTAAAGTGGTAAGCGCTATTATAGGCAGACGTGAGTCTAGCTTGGAGGGTGGTGGAGAGTTGAGAGTAAATGGGAACAGTAGTCCAGTATCGGTAATAGGTTATCTCAGACTATAGTCAGGTGAGTCTCAATAGACAGGTAGGGTTTCAGACAGTAGGCAGCACCAAGTTTCTGGTTGATGCTACGGATAACAATATAGACATGGTCAGTGAAGGAAAGAGTGGGGTCAAGCATAACTCCCAGGTATTTAAGACAGGAAACAATTTCCAGAGCAGAACCATCAGGGGAAGAGGACAAGGAGAGGAAAGTTGTCACGATGGCTTTGGTTAGGACTGGTTTAGATGCAAAAAACATACCTTTTTTTTAGCTTTAATCAGCAGGCAGTTGGAAGAGAACCAGCTATGTGCAGCACTATAGTTCTGGGTTAGGATAGAGGATATACGAGGAAGGGATTTGTCACTATGGAAGATGACAAGGTTGTCTGCATATAGGAGAGTGTTGCAATTAAGACAGTCAGAGAGAAGTGAATTGACAAAGATAGAAAAGAGCAGGGGGCCAAGTATAGACCCTTGGGGTACACCAGTGGTAACTGACCAAGCAGGAGATGAGGCAGCACCAATGCAAACTGATTGGGAGCAGCTAGAGCGGTAGCTCTCAAACCATTTAGTGGTCTCAGCAGAACAACCAATTGTTTGCAGTTTAGTGAGGAGGAGGGCATGGTTGACCAGATCGAATGATTTTGATAGGTCTACAAATACAGCATCAGTGGCACGGCCATGGTCCCTGTTGGTGAGGATGAGAATGGTGAACACATCCAGAGCTGTAGCAGTACTGTGATGCTCGGGGAATCCATGTTGCTGGGTACATAGGAGGTTAAATTTATTGAGCTATTCAGATATGTGGGAATGGACTACCCTTTCAAGTAGTTTACTAAGGTGGGGGAGAATAGATATAGGCCAATAGTTGTCAGGAGAGTGGGGGTCCCCAGCTCTGAAGATGGGAACCACCTTCACAGCCTTCCAGGAGAGGGGCATGGAGGAGGTTGATAGTGTGAGATTAAATATGAAGGTAAGTGGTCTGGAGGTCACTGAGGAGATTAGTTTTAGGAAGATTGGGGAGATGCCATCGGCACCTGGGCTGCCCCAGTTGGGTGGACCCCGGAGTAGTTTAAAGGTATCTCTGGGGGAGTTGGTCTTGAAATAGAGGGGGGTGGGGGGAAGAGGAGGGGGGCAGAGGCTGGTCATGGGGGCACTGCAAGGACCTGAGCAAGAGGGTTGGATGGTAGGGTGATAAAATGGATGGGGGATGGGGTAGAAGCGGTGGAGGGGCATGGCACAGAGTGAGAGGGATTACTGGAAGTGAGTTTACTGAGAAGGACCGACAGGTCATTGAATTGAGAATTTAGTGACTTGGCTATGACCAAGGGATCGGTCAGTAGACCTGAGGGAGAATTTAGGTGTCTGTTAGAGTTGTGTGGGCCGGGGTGCAGAAGGAAGCTTATGGAGTACCAGAATCTCCTTGGATTGCCAAGACTCCATCTCTGGTTCTTGACATGATAGTTCCATTTTAGAGATCTAACCATGTGTCTGCATTGGTTGCGCAGGTACCAGTATTCATTCCTAAGGGCCAGGGAAGGGGACAGTTTGTAGTTAGCCAATTTATGGTCCCTCTTCTTCATGAGGGCAAGGAGTTCTGGGGTTATCCATTGTGTACACCCACCTCAGACTCTCCTAGTGGTGAGAGGGAAGTGTCGGTCCTGAATATCAAGTAGAGCATTGGTGAAGAAGGCAACCGCAGTATTAACATCAGTAAGGGCATAAAGGCCCCACCAGTCAATACACTTAAAATCATCAAGGAGGAGAGTCTTACTGGGGCAGTTAAAGTTGTGAAAGGTAAGATACTTGGGGGGGTGAGGGGCCTTAGAGAACCAGATGGTGTAGGTGGGCGAGTGATTGTTCAGGGAGTCAGGCATGGTGCCTGTATGAGTGATTCTGTTCTCCCTGTTGGTAATTACCCAGTCAATAAGGGAGTGAGAGGAGGTACAAGTGTTGAGTCGATTGGGAAGTGTGATAGTTTGGACCAGGTTATGTACCTTTAGTAAGTTTGCATAATCAGTTTCATGGGTGTCTTGGCAATTGAGGTTAAAATCCCAGAGGATGATGGTTTCCCTGGTAGGAGAGAGATCCATACCCAGTGAGCAAGTTTTGAAGGCCAGCTACACCACCCTTCGGGGGATTGTAGGAGCAGCCCCGACAGAGTTTTTTGGTTGATGCCAGTTACTAGGGGAAGCATCATCAGAGCAGAGGATGGAGGAGACTGAAAGATGTTCTCTAACAAACATAACAGTACCTCCTCCCATTTTTTTGCAGGGTCAGTCCTTGTGCAGCAGGGTGTAGCCAACAGGTTGGAAAAGGGAATCATGGTGCCGAGGCTTCAGCCAGGTCTCTGTGAGGCAGAGGATGTGTGGGTTGTGGAGGGAAACCCAAGCCTCAAGTTCTGAGAATTTAGAGGGAAGATTGCAAATATTCATGTTTGCTATACTTAATCCAGGGGGTGGGTCCAGATGCAGCCGGTGGAAGTGATATGCATGTTACTAGGGCCTGGGTAGGGTTCACTGCCACCACCAGGGAGGAGCAGGGAGAATAGTAGCATTGGTAGTTGTGGGCACTGCCGTCCAGGGAGTAGTGGGGGGATGGAGAAGGAGAATATGGAGGATCCTAGTAGTCTGCACTTGGGGATGGAGAGAAAGGCAAGTGAGAGGGGACTGAGCAAGGTCCTCTCCAACCAGAACAGAGGGGGAAGGAAAGCACATGGGTGCAGAGCTTCCATGTAGTTTATGAGATCACCTTGATCAAAAGACAGTATCTGGGCACAGCAGTCCACTATCAGAAGGGTGCTTAAAAGTGCAGCTGCAGCAAGGTGAAGAAAAGGGGCTTCATGTTGTGACAGAGGGCTGGTGGAAAGCAATAACATTCAAACACTGCAAGGGGGCAGATAGGGCCAGTAAGGATAGTAGGACAAGTCAGTGTGTTTCCAGTCAAGGGGAAAGAAGAAACGGAAAGGATAGGAAGGGGCAGTGCAGCACAAAGGCAGTAGATATTTGAAGATGCCTTTAAGGAGAAGGTCAGCAAGATGGGAGAGCCTATCATGGGTTCTCCTCCCCCACATTTCTGTGCCCCGAGTGCATGATCTTGCACTTCTTTGCATTGAATCTTAGCTTCCAAACCCATGACCACTCCTCAAGCCTGCTAAGGTCCCTTCTCATTTTCTCTACCCCTGCTGGAGTGTCAACTCTGTTGCAGATCTTTATGTCATATGCAAAGAGACACACCTTCCCTTCCACCCCCTCTGCAGTGTCACTTATGGAGACATTAAAGAGGACTGGTCCAAGCACTGATTCCTGTGGGACCCTGCTCTCACCCCCGTCTCTTCAGATTGAACTCCAGCCACCACCACCCTCTGTGTCCTTTCACTCAGTCAATTTTTGACACAGTTCACCACCCTGGGACCCACTCCCCGGCTGCACAGGTGCTTACTAGGCTCCTATGTGGAACGGAGTCAAAGGCCTTGCTGAAATCCAGGTAGGCCACATCCACTGCCCCTCCCTGATCCAACTGCCTAGTCACCCAGTCAAAGAAATCTATCAGATTTGTTTAACAAGATCTTCCCAGTGTGAATCCATGCTCCCTCAGATCCTATGCTCTGTTGGATTTGAGATATATCACAAACCTCTCTTTCAGTAGTGATTCCATTAGTTTCCCCACCACCGAGGTCAGGTAATTGCTAAATACACTCTAAACCCTTATACCAATAGGTGAAATAAGTGTGTGAAGTACTCAATGAAAACCTCTTTTTTGGTGGTCTTCTTCCCTTCCAAGCTGGAGGGTTCAGCCCACCCACTTACTGCCTCCTATGCCCAGGCTTTACCCCCCTGGATGGGGCCATCCGGCAGGCACACCCTCCACAAAGAATTTGGTCTCTTGCCCCTGGTTTACTCCTCAGGGCAGGGCCACAGGTTTGGGATCCCCCGATGGGCATTAGTCTCAGCAGGAGCAGGGGCAGAGGTGGGGGCCATCATGAATGGAGCATTTTTTTGTATGCTGGATTACTGGGGGGATGTGCAATGACACTAGCATCTGTCCTGCCCCCGAATGTGTGGCACCAGCAGCAGCAGTACCTCCAGTCTCTGCTAGAGGTACACAGAGTGCCAGACACTCTCCCCCCCTCCCCTTGAGAAGGAAAGCAGTCCCTGGGATGTTCAATCCTTCTCACCCTGGCTGGATCTCTGACTCCCAAGTCTTTCACCAAACCTGGGATGTTGGTGCCACAGGCGGACACCTTGCCACTGTGCTGGTGGGCTGGCTGCAAAATTATTTTGTAAAACAAGTCATTTGCACCATACACCTACTCAACCTATCCAATTTACTTTATCTTTTTATAAAAATTAATTAATTAAAGGTTTACACCAAAAATTAACCATCAGTTTCAAGAATCATGTAGATACAACTCACGGATGTACTGATGATCTGCAGTAACCTAGATGGCAACTTCTATATCTATATCAAGATTTATAAATTTATAGCCAAGTTGTCACATCTAATAATACCCATTCATATGAGATTGCCTCTAAGTTACAAGCATCCAGTAACACAGTAAGGGGGAGAGATTAAATAAATTCATGTGCACTATTATAAATATAAAGCAATATATCCTTATAGTGAATATTAACGCCTCTATTACTAAAAATAAGTCCACACAATAATTAATATCTACTAGTAATATTGTGCATTCAGTGCATGACATTAATCCTACTTCAAATCTAAAAAGTGCACACCAACCTATCCATTAACACAGTATACATTTGAATTAAGAAAATAACCTAATGGAGTTTGAAATTTCACAGAAATGGTTCCTAGTTTATGAATTCATCAAAATTGTAGCATTTTAAAGTTTTTAATTTAAAAATCCACATAGATTCCCTCAGATAAAAGTAATGCCCTGTCTCCTCACAGGGTTTACAAGGAACTCACTGAACTGCAGAATAAATTTATGAATTGCCGATTTAGGTATTAAACTGGGGACAGAAATTCTGCAGAACTGATAGCTGAGAGTGATCAATTCTGTGGTATTTCTTTCCTCGGTTTAATACAGTACATTAATCCATTGTAAGTTGGAATTTCTGCACAAGTTGCCTAAGTGCATACTGAAATTTTGTAGAAGTGAAACTTTGAGTTTCAAAGAAATTCCACTGGTGGAAATTTATTTTCACACAGCCCTACCTCTGACAGCCCTCTTTAACAACTCACTGGAAACAGGAGTGATTCCAGAAAATTGGAGGAGGACCGATGTAGTCCTGCTTCATAAAAATGGTAGCAGGGAGGAGACTAGCAGCTATAGGCCAGTCAGTCTGACCTCAGTGGTGGGGAAGTTAATTGTGGAATATTTTGAATCCAGTGTGTTACAGGACCCAAGGCAGCATGGATTCATTGGGGGGGGGGGCATGTCAAACCAATCTGATAGATTCCTTTGACTGGGTGAGCATGGAAATATATCAGTGTGTGGTGGTGGACATGGTCTACTTATAGTTTAGTAAGGCATTTAACACCATATCACATAGGAGACTCATAAGGAAATTGGGCAGTGTAGGGGGTAGGACCTAAGGAAGTAAACTTGGTAAGAAATTGGTTAATTGATAAGAGACAGATGGTGGTGGTAAACAGAGCTTATTCCTAGGGAGGAAGGGTGACCAGTGGGAGCCTCAGGGCTCAGTACTGGGACCAGTCCTCTTCAATGTCTTTAAAAGTGTCATTGCATATAAGCTGGAAGATAAAGTATGCATCTTTGCAGGTGACTCTAAAATCTGCAACATGATAGACACTCCAGAAGGAGTGGAAAGAATATGCAGAGACTTAAGAAAACTCAAAGAGTGGTGAAGGGCATGGCAGCTGGATTTCAAAGTGAAAATGTTCAAAATCATGCACCTAAGGCACAGAAACCCATAGGCAGAATACAAAATGGGAGAAAAGGAATTGATGGTCACCAAACAGGAATGAGACCTGGGGAGAATCATAGATGACCTCAAGGTGGAGGGGTATCCCAGCAAAAAGAGGGAGGTGGTGTTGCTACTGTGCAGATTGCAACTGAGACCCCACCTTGAGTACTGTGTCCAGTTCTGGAGACCACATCTCAGGAAGGACGTAGACAGGGTGGAGGCTGTCCAGAGGAGGACAACTAAAATGATTCAGGAACTGCATGAGAAGCCCTCCAAGGAGAGAATAAAAGACCTGAATATGTACACCCTGGAAGAGAGAGATGGGGGAGGGGGGGAACATGACAGAGACCTATACATACCTCACGGGGTTAAATAAGGTACAGGTGGGGAGTATTTTTCAGAGGAAAGAGGCACAAAAGCAAGGGCATATGCAACAAAGCAGAAAGGAGGAAGATTTAATACAGATGTGAGGAAGTATTTCTTCATGCAAAGAGTAGTAGATGTTTGGAACAGTCTTCCAGTGGTGGTGGTGGAGGCAAAAACAATGGTGGGCTTCAAACATGCATGGGATAGGCACAAGAGAATCATATTTGGGAAGCAAGGGGGGAGCTGAAGATCAAGTAGGGACGGAAGTGATAGCATAAGATATGCAGGGAATTATGGGCATTCTAAGTGGGTAAAGCCATTATCTGCCATTAATTCTATGTTTCTGGGTTGCTTCATACGTGGCTTTTGATAGTCTCCATCCCAATGGTGATAATTCTGTTAAATAATTATTTTATGCTGCCAAGAGTTGGAGCTGGATCGTGGTTTAATTTTCTCCAGTGATATCTCCTCTTCATAATGCTATTAAGGGTAGGTAGTAGGGGAAATTCACTTTGCAAAGAACTTCACAAAGTTCTCCGGCTCCATTTCATCAATGGACACACTTATGTAGCATTCACCTGCTGAAGTGGCCACCTTCCCCCAGTGAAGACTGTGCATAGTGTCACTTCACCACCAAATGTGCCAGAAAAGTGCAACTACGCATAATTTTCAGTGGGTGAACAAGCCCTTTGCAGACAAAAACTATAGAACATGTTTCTGGGTAACAAAGAAAAGCTTTGAAAATATTGGAAAATGAAAGAATGGTAACATTTTAACTATATTACTTAAAAAAACTTTGCCAGGACTGCTTCCCCCTACAGTCCTAGAAAAGATTTTTTTTTTTTTTAAGTGATATAGTGAGTGTCACTAAAAGATCCTTTCCCCCTACCAACGCCACATCAGTAAAGTTACACAATACACCAACCACCTCCCTCCACAATGGGAGCTGGGGGGGTAATGTGTTTTAAATGGCCTGTGTGGTGGAAGGGTCAGGAACTGCATGTTACCATGGGTGTGGTGTGGGTTAAACATTTAAAACCCAAAGATCTTTGCCACACAAAGTTGAGTTGAAGTCAGGAAAGTTTGGCCTGCTATGGGTGCAAAGTTCTTGATAATAAAACTCTGCAAACAAATTTAAAAGTTGCTGTATCTTTGACTGGTTTGTCCTCCCCTAGGTTGTGTCTCCTCTCCTTAGGAGAAATAAGTCCTCTCCCTCTGGAAAGTATGTACCCTGTTTGCTATTCACTGTGCTTTTGGCTTCTTCCCTAATGTACTTTTAGTCTAAGGGGACCTCATCCCTGTGGTACTTCTTGATGTGGATCCTCCTCAAGATAGTTTCTGTGTCTTCAAAGCACCCCGAAAGGGTATTGGTCCCCATAGCAGGAACAGAGGAAGTGTACCTCAAAGTTTCACTCTTGCTGCACAAGCATTCTACAAACTATAGTACCTGCCTTCCTGACTACCCCATACCTGTAAGTCCCTTACTGTCCAAACTATCTGTCCTCCAGTCTGCCCAGAGGTTGTCCTTCCTCTATCAGTCATTTGTTCCCCTTCCACTAATTGCTTCTTCATAATTTCAGTCCTCCCATAACCTGCCAGTCCTTATCTGTGTACTGTAAGCATACCTAGTTACTTGTCCACTGACCCATTGAAATACTGTTCCGGTCCCTACCAATGAAAACTGCTTAAAGAAGAATTCAAACAGTAAGTATTTGCATTTTTACATAGTGTATACATTATTTATTTGTTTTTTGCTGTGTCTGACAATAAGATTTGCATTTATAGTTCATATTTTATGGAATGTTGTTTTATGTTGCAGGATGTATATATGAGATAGTGGTTGTACAGCCCTTCAGTCCATTCATTTTACAATCCATAAATCTTTCACAGACACAAGTAGAGGGTTTCAGTGGTACAGGCCAATGTCTTTTGTGTTATTGTTACCGTGGTGGGATAGTGCCAACATTTTGGTCTGTTTTGTAGTGATTATGGCCTGTTTCCTATACAGGTCAGAGACACTTTGAGCTGATTCTCCACTGAACTAAACCTTGAGAAGTTTCCAGAGCGTTGGCAAAGAGCTTGGCAAGCCAAAGAAAGGACAAATAATCCTTCAAAATATTGGAGTCAAAAACAAAGTGGACTAAATGATGGCTTTATTTTAAAACTCATCTGCAAGAGTCAGATTGAGAAAGTGAGGCATAACGTCTGCCATGGCTATAGCGAATGATGTACAGCAGAGGCAGAGAAGTCTTAACTTTGCACTATTTGCTTAAACAAAGTTCTATATTCTTTAAATTGGGAAACGCATCAATGCATTTGTCAGTGAAAACTATGGATTACAATTTTTGAGCACAATGGTCCCTAAGGACTCAATAAAGGGAGTAAAAGGATTTAATTATTAATTTAAACCACATTACTATGAATTTATAAAGAGATGTTCCCATGTCCTCTTCATTGGTTTTGATTGTCATGGACATATTTCAATAAAAACCAACAGAGAAGATGTTGTTTGCAGGAGAAGTCAAGGGTCCTCCTCTCCCTGCCAGTGGGATGGCATTCCCTTCTTCATTATTCCTTTCTACCATATGTTCTATTGTATCAGAAGGCCCATCACAGACATCAGCAAAGGAAGATGACTACCTAGCCTGGTTTGCTCAGAGAACAGCCAGAGCAGCAACAGTTCAGTTTCATTCACTATCTCCAGAAGTAAACAAAATGTTTCCTTGACATTTTACAAATCTGCTCCTAGAACGAATACCATGCTGCATTTTTTTATCCTGGGTCCCACACATTGACAGAGTGCACAAGCACTTTATCCATAGTTGCCACCATGGTACACTACACTGTGTTACAGTACAGAGAACAAAAAGTATACCAATGAAATGTATCACAAAATTGAAACCATGTTTTTTAAAACATTTACAAATTATCTTCATTTCTCACTTTTGTTCATATTTATAGAGATTTACACACAAAATCAAATTTTTAATGTATGCATTTTTCTTTACAGAATCATTAATTCCAGTTATCAATGATTTTTTAAATATTGGTGACCAGGTAAGGCTCACTAGGCACAAGTGCCTGTTTTCATTGGTGACCTGGGAGCATGAGGGTGGTTAAGTGACTTGCTCAGAGTTACACAGTATGCAAGTGGAGGTTGTGGGAATCAAACCCAGGTCTGCTGGATGTATAAAGGACATTCACAGCTTGTTATTCTAACCTCTTGGCTGTACTGTCAGCCAGCATGCAGAATGCTGATGAACACTTGCTCACTGACAACTGCAAGAAGGGGGAATTTTCAAAAGGGCTAGACATGTATGTAAATGCATGCTGCACCTGTATTTTCACCTGATCGACTGCCTATAAGCAGCCCTGCTGCTGTTTTCAAAACATGTGCCTGTTTGCAAATAAAGTAATGATTGGTGGCTAAAGATGCAGTGAATTTTAAATCCGCCGGCGAAGTGGCCTCAAAGTGGCCACTCGCATGGAGACAACGAGAAGTAGGCACCATAAAGTGCCACTTAGCCTTCTGATATGACTCGTAAGGTTGTCATTATGCCTTAACACGAAGTAAGATGAAGTGACAACAAAATAGGCAACCCCCCACACATCACATGGCTTATAGTACTGTAAGTCACATGCTTTAGCCAGGCAGGAAGGAAGTGAGTCAGAGAAGCAGTTACTTTCAGTTTCTCCTTTGCAGTTGTAGAGGGAGAAGTCTATTTTTGGTGAGAGAGGAGAGCAGTTTGTGTCTCAATGATTTTGTGCAGGAAAAAAACAGCTTTTTTAAAAGCTACATCTTTATTTAATCTTTGTATTGTGTTTGTGATTGTTTTTTTGGTACTGGATTTTTTTTTATAAGTTTTGTTTTGTTTTGTGCGTGTGTGTGACTGTGTGTGTCAGTGTGTGCATATCTGAGAGTGTGAGACTGAGTGCGGGTGAAAGTTAGGCATTCACTCAGGACTCGTTGGTAGTCAGGGACTTGTGTGCAATGGACTCTGGACAAGGAGAGTCTCTGGCCCATGGGCATGGGCAGAGTAGAGGAGTGCACACACGTGGGAGCGGCTGTGTGTTACTGGACCGCTCCCAACTCTTGGGTGTTATTTCCCTCCCTATGGAAGCAGCAGCAGCATTGCCATCGGTGGCTGCTGTGCATCCACCTACTCTGCCACTACCACCACCACCGGTGGCAGCTGCAGGGGCTCCAGCAGCACCCCCTATACCACCTCCACAGCCACAGGAGGAGCCCCAGGAAAATGTAGGTGGTCCAAAGTTTGTATCTGGTCCCCCAACCCTACAGCTCCCCAGTGTGGGAGTTTTTTAACTGTGTGGGGGGAAACAGCACATTCATGGTGTGCCATCTGTGTGGTGTGCTGGTGCACCATGACCCCCTAGGGGACACATTTGGGGACCAGTGACCAGTGCACGCACATGGCAAACCACCACAAGGCAAAGTGGCAGGCTGCCACCGAAGGGGCCAGGCGTCCACCTGCTGGCTCTTCTGTGGCAGTAGACGAGGGTGCTGGGGATGAAGTTGTGCCTCACCACTGCAGCAGGAGGAGGGCAACTGCAGCAGCTGCTCCACCACTACCACCACTGCCACCTCAGCCACCAGCACCACCCTCTCCACCACCACCACTACCTGGGTTTCCACCTGCAGTGGACCCACCACAGTGCCTGCAACACAGGCCGACATTGCTTTGGTGTGGGCGGCCCTCGAGGAGAACAATGAGAGGGTAGGTGCTGTGCAGCAGCACGTAGATCAAATCCATCAACAGCAGCTGCAAAATAGTCACAATGCTGTACCTGCTGCTCGAACACCATGGCATCTCCCATTAAGGGATTGTTTTCTGCACCCCCCCCCACTACTGTGCTGTACTATTTTTGTGTGTTTTTTGTTGTTGTTTAATAATAGACATTTTCCCTTCTGATGTTGCAGTGCCTTTGTTGACTTTTTGTTTTGGAGTGCTTGTGGACAAGCTGTTGTGAGCAGTGCAAGTATGATGTGTAAAACTGCATGTGTGCAGTCAGTGTTGTTTCCTGCATATGTGTGTGTGTATGTGTGTGTGTGTGTGTGTAACATCAGACCTTGTGCAGTCTGTTGCAAACATATATTGCTGTTGCTGACTTGTTGCAGTGTTTATGCTATGAAGAATAGCGAGCAGAATACAATATATTTTATTGTCACCATCATCGTCAGTGGACTAAGTGATACGATACTTTTTCAGAGGTGTCTGGCCAGAGTGCACCTTAGTCACATTGTATACTATACTGCACGCATAACTTTTAGGAGAACATATTTTTTTGTGCTATGATCTCTGCAAAGTCATGTGCACTGTGAGTGACTGAGGTGCACAGTGACCCGATACCTCTGAAAAAATATCATATTACTTAGTCCACTGATGCTGATGGTACCAATAAAATATACATCAGGGCCCAGATATTCAAACTGCACCATTCTGAGGTGCAAGCCCCTGCGCTGCTCAAAATAGTTGCGCAGGGGTGTGGCCGGGGCGATATTCAAAGGAGTTGAGCTATTGAGCAACTCCTTTGAATATCACCCAACCACAACCACTGCGCGTAGCGCAGTGGAACTTAACGCCACCGCAAGTTGCCAGAGTTGAGCATTACACTGCGGTGGGCGCAGAGTACCGTGCTCATCATCGCAAATTTCCGATATTCAAAAGGTGACATGCAAATGGGGTCATAATTTATGCAAGGTGCAGGGGCCATTTGCATCTATTTATAGCCCCATTTGCATGCCATTAGCATGTAGGTGTGCCGATCCAAGGACTTGCGCCTGGCAGCCCTGCCAGGCAGCGGCGTCGGGAACCGATGCACCCTGCAGCCCGATCATCCGGAGCAGTATCGTCATATACATCCCCCACACACACACATGTCTCGAAGCCCGATCGCGGGCATACAGTAACCTGTTCCCGCCCACACATCTCCTGAGCAAGCGGTCGGGCATGCAGTAACATGCCCCCACACATCTCCCCAAAGCCCGATGTGTGGGCAGAGCGTGCTATCAACCCCACCCCAGTGCTTGATCGCGGGCAGAATGTAAAAAGTCCCCCAACCCAAATATCTCCTGGTGGTCCAGTGGACCGTAATGCCCGATCGTGGGCAGAATATTAAATTACAACCACCCCAAACATCTCCCTGGTGTCTAGTGTCCCCACCCACCCACGAGCCCCTCCACCCCGCTCCCCGCAGCGGCGGGCAGCAGCATCTAGTCCAGATTTGTGGAATGCTCATTCACAAATCTGACTGGTCATGTACGGTATGGGCTGCACGCCCATTGGCTGTAGCTCTGCACCAATGGGCGCAGCCCTCACCGGTAGTGTCAGTCGGCGGCGGCGGCGGGTGATGCTGCCGCCTCACGCTGCTGGGGGGAGGGTGAGGGGCTTCGTGGGTGGGTGGGGGACACTAGACACCAGGGAGATGTTTGGGGGTTGTAATTGACATTCTGCCCGTGATCGGGCATACGGGTCCACTGGACCATCAGGAGATATTCGAGTTGGGGGCTTTACATCTCTGCCCGCGATCGGGCACTGGGGTTGATACATGTTCTGCCTGCAATCGGGCTTTGGGGATGTGGGGGTATAGCATTGTCATGCCCGATCGGGCTCGGAGATGTGTGGGCGGGGCCATAGCTATTGTATGCCCGCGATCGGGCTTCGGGAGATGTGTGGGCGGGGTTGTTTTTATGTTCTGCCCTCGATCGGGCTGGTGGGGGGGCATAGGGACCGAGTTGGGGGCCAGCCAGGGGTGGCAGCTGCTGTGTTGCGCCCTGCAATACAGCAGCTCACCTGTGGGTGGCCCTCAACTTGATCCTTTTTTTTTGGCTCAAGGTTGTGCAGGCGCAGGTTGGGGGTTGCGCATGCACAACTCTGCACAACCCGACTGAATATCGGGTTGCGCAGTTTATGCATGGTTCCTCCCCATTCTGTTGAGCATGCATTCATTTGCATTGCGCTGTTGCGCAACCTGTTGTCAGTGGCGTAACTGCCTCCTGCTGAATATCGCAGAATGGCGCATTTTTGAACTTGCGCATGCGCAACCGTGTTGCGTATGGCGCAACCCTTTTGAATATCTGGGCCCAGGTATTCTTTGTTATCTGTATTCTTGATAATGCAACAAGTCTTACCATATATATGTTTGCATGAGGCTGGACAATGTATGCACACACAAGAAAGAACAGTGACAGCACACATGCATTTTAGCACAACATACTCGCGTTGCTCAGTCTTCACGCTGTTTGCGAAACACTTAAAATCTGATTCATGAGTCCCGACACAAAGTAAACATTACTGAGGCTCTATAACTATTTTGCTTGTGAAATAGACATGAAAGACATTCACCAAGTTACAGCATTGCACCTGATATATGGGTGCCTTACTTCCAGGAGAATCTTTCTTGCTCCACATGTCCTTACATAGTGCAATACATTTCTGTGAAAACCACCCATAATTTCTTTACAGTGTGTCACGTCACAGAGGAATTCCCATTCATAAAAGCTGCCCAAATTCTGCCCCCCTTTCTCAGAAACATTAGGACATGATGCCAGGGAGAGCGCGGGTGCGTGCTCCATTATAGTGGATGTCTGATTGTCCGGCAGCTTTCCGAATGTTTCTTTATGTTATAATGGTCAGTTTGTGGTGAAACATGTGGGCATGGTTCCAGTAAGAAGAGCCTTGTTAGTGGAAACGTGCCCACATTTCACCACAAAGTGAACCTTATAACATAAAGAAACATTCGGATAGCTGCTGGACATTCACTATAGTGGGGCACGTACCTGCGCTCCCCCTGGCATCACATCCTAACGTTGCTGGGAAAGTGGGGCAGAATATGGGCGGCTTTTCTGAACAGGAATTCCTCTGTGTCATGACACACTGTAAAATTAAGGGCAGCTTTCACAGAAATGTATTGCACTATGTGGAGCAAGAAATATTCCCTTGGAAGTAAGGTGCCCACATATTAGGTTATGTGCAACACCATAACTATGTATCGAGGTGAATCTCTGTAAAGCAGCAATGCAACAATCTGTTGAGAACTCTGACCTATATTTTTTAATGCTATGTTACAACTTCCTTTACTTACATCCTGACTGGAATGATACTATAATTTCCAGTAATTGAGTCTGCTGTACTACCTTTTTTCATCTGTGAAATAATGAAAGGAGCATTCCTTTTAAATCAGTGCTGACCAGGTCTTTGTCAGTTTTTTCCTCTGCTTTTCTCCAACACATCAGTTAGTTGTTGTATATCACTTCTGTTGTAAACTAACAGTTATGCAGCAAGCATTGTTTTATGACCCCACAGAATGATATTTATTGAAAAGCAGCTGCAAATAAATACAAACCTAATCAGAACAATATTGAAAGGTGTGCTCATTTTTTTTCATACATGATAAAAAGTAGTCAACTTAGTAAAGCAGACAGAAATTGTGAACAGAACTGTATCATTCAAGTCACGACTCGGAGGTAACTAGTGGCTGTGGCAATATAAAGTAGCATAAAAAAGTACAGTTCAAAATTGTCACGACATTCTTGCAATGCTGCTTTAATTGATAATGTCAGTACGGCATCATGAGCTCACAGTCACACGACACACAAAATGCATCTGCCTTGTGTCCAGAAAATTGAGAAGTGGTAACAAAGTGAAATGGGATCGTTTCAGCACATACAAAGTCCCTCAGAATTAATGGTGCACTCAGTCATGCGCTCAGTGGTGGCACAGAGTCCCCAGATTTTTTCTGCATGCCCAAAATGCATCCTCCTTGCGTACAGAAAATTGACAAGTGGTAACAAAGTGAAATGGGAGCATTTCAGCAGATACAAAGTCCCTCAGAATAAAATGATGACCATGAGCGAACTGTTGCTGGTCCAATGTGTGCTGCGATTTGAGCAAATGCAATGTGATCATCTCAACTGGATGGAAGGGTGCCCTTTGTCTGTACATTAATAGTAGCCTTGGTGAGTTGATATATACATAGATATATATTTGTGTATTTTGTAGGTGAGGGGGGTTGACATGGACATGTACTCATGGGCCCAGATATTCAAACTGCGCCAGCTGTGGTGCAAGCCTCGGCGCAGCGCAACTTGGCTGTGCAGGGGCTTTGACTGGGCGATATTCAATGGAGCTGCACCATGGCACAGCATCATTGAATATCACACCCTGGCCACCCGTAGTGCACATGGCGCAGTGGCACTGTGCCAGCACAAGTGGCCAAAGTGGAGCAGGGAGATGTGCTAGTGCAAGTTCCATTGCGCTATGCGCAGCAACCGCGATATTCAAAAGTGCACATGCAAATGGGGCTATAATGTATGCAAGGTGCAAATGGGGCAATTTGTATGTCATTAGGGCCCCATTTGCATGCAGGTGTGCCAATCCCATGCGACTTGCACCTGGCGCCTTGCCAGGCAGCAGCCATTGGGGACCGACGCCCCCTGCAGCGCGGCAATGTGCCTCACGGCCCAATCACGAGCTTAAGTAAAATAAAAAAACAATCCAATATCCCTGGTGGTCCAGTGGACCACTGTCAGCCCGATTGTGGGCTTAAGTAAAGTAAATAACAATCTAATATCCCTGGTGGTCCAGTGGACCACTGTCAGCCCGATCGCGGGCTTAAGTAAAATAAAAAACAATCCAATATCCCTGGTGGTCCAGTGGCCCCCTCTCCCACCCGCCCACTGGAGACCACCGCCCGCCCCCGTCAGCGGTGGGAAGCACTCCACCGTCGCCAGTACGCTGCTGACTGACACCATCGGTAGGGCTGTATGCCCATTATCATAGCATGAGCCAATGGGCTGTAGCTTGTCAGATTACATTCCAGATATGTGAACAGTCACATATCTGAATGTGTAGTACGGCACGGGCTGCACGCCCATTGGCTCACGCCAGGACTAATGAGCGACAGCCCCACCGACGGTGTCAGTCGGCGGGGGCGCGGGTGGCAGGTGGTGGTGCTGCCACCTGCCACTGACCGGGGCAGCGGCGTGGGCCCAGTGGGCAGGTGGTGAGGGGGTCCACTGACCACCAGGGGTATTGGACTGTTTTTTATTTTACTTAAGCCCGCCACCGAGGTGACAGCAGTCCACTGGACCACCAGGGATATTGGATTGTTATTTACTTTACTTAAGCCCATGATCGGGCTGACAGTGGTCCACTGGACCACCAGGGATATTGGATTGTTATTTACTTTACTTAAGCCCGCGATCGGGCTGACAGCAGTCCACTGGACCACCAAGGAGTTTGGAGGGTCATTTTTGTAGGTATGCCTGCGAATGGGGATTGGGGGTCGCCATCAGGTGTAGCCGGAGCTCGGGTGGCCACCCACAGGTGGCAGCAGCCGTGTTGCATCCTGCAATATGGCAGCTCGCCTGTGGGTGGGCAGCCGTTGTTCCTTTTTTTTGGGATCAACTTTATGCGGTGCAAGTAGGGATTGCACATGCATGGACTCAGCACATCCCAGGCTGAATATCGGGATGTGCAGAGAATTCATGGGCATGCTCCCACTACCTGCGCCGCATACATTACTGATGCTCTCCGGCACATCGGGATTTGTGCCAGGCACAATTCCCATTTGAATGTCGCACCAGGGCGCATCAATGGTTTGCACATGGCGCAAACAGAAATGTTGTGCCATGTGCAACCCTTTTGAATATCTGGGCCCCGGTATTGTTCTGTATCACAGGTCACAGAAACTGTTGGTGTGCACATTCCAGTGCTCTATGAGAACTTTTTGGGTAGAAATTTGAAATGGATAACTCTCAAGCACATGAAGGTAAGTATTTTTTTTGGGGGTGGGGGGAAGCATATTTGCAGGTTTGTTATTTTGCTACTTCTTCACAGATTTCATCTGCATCCTTCTCCAGTCTGGTTGTTAATGATGGTCATGTCATCTAATGAACTGACTTTTGCATGGGGGGGGGCCCTGATGTTGAAGAACTTGTATGGATAAGGCCACTTTGACAGAACAACAAAGCATCTGGAAGTTTTCTAAAAAAAGAAATGAATGACTTCTTACAACTTAATTGTAATTTGTCCCTGGGTCTCACTCTCAAGTCAAGTTACATTTCAAAACCACATCTTGTCAAGTAACACAACCTGTGTGCAACTTTTTCAGCACTGTTATGGTCAGGGCTACACAGCTGCAAGTTCAGAATACAGTGCATGAATGATATCTTACAGAAATAGTTTTGGTGCCGTACACGTCACCTAGTTTATGAATCATATTCAGTCACATTTGCTGCAGTCTTTCCAAAACAATGAAACGGATGAAATAAAATCTTCATACTTACCAGAATGGATTTCAAATGGATATTCCATAGGTTCCTCTGTATGGTACAGCTACAATACCATTCCCACTGAGTTTCAGCGAAGGAGACTTTTTTTGTCAACCTGTAAAAAAAAACAAAATAAGTGCACCGTATATATTTAACCACTGCGGCTATGAAAAGCTACAGAAAACAAAACATACAACTAAAGGAAGTGAGGCAGCATAACAAACATGAGTACACATACTTACTTTATGGTTTAAATATTAAGAAGCTTTGTGTCTGTGGCTGATGGATGTGGTGGTCCAGATATACTCATGCTCAGTGGTGGCAGTGGCTAACATCAGTCCCGGTGGTGGTCCAGGGGGCAGACAGACTCATGCTCAGTGGTGGCAGTGGCTAACATCAGCCCCGGTGGTGGTGGTCCAGGGGCCGGACAGACTCATGTTCAGTGGTGGCAATGGCTAACATCAGTCCCTGTGGTTGTCCAGGGGGTGGACAGACTCATGCTTAGTGGTGGCAGTGGCTAACATCAGTCCTGGTGGTGGTGGTCCGGGGGGCGAACAGTCTCATGATCAGTGGTGGCAGTGGCTAACATCAGTCCCGGTGGTGGTGGTCTGGGGGGGGGGCGGAGAGATGCATGCTCAGTGGTGGCAGTGGCTAACATCAGTCCCGGTGGTGGTCCAGGGGGCAGACAGACTCATGCTCAGTGGTGGCAGTGGCTAACATCAGTCCTGGTGGTGGTGGTCCGGGGGGGCGAACAGTCTCATGCTCAGTGGTGACAGTGGCTAACATCAGTCCCAGTGGTGGTGGTCCAGGGTGGCACACCACCTTTTAACAACTTCAGTTAAAACCTGCCAATATTAACCACATCATCATCCTCATAAAGAAAGCTGCCCTCACAGTCATCTATATCTGAAGTCTGACCACTGGGAAATTTTTTCTCCTTTGTGTCATCATCTACATCAGTGGTGGGCCGTTTCAGGCAGCCACTGCCAGTGCCACCAGGATGGTCCATTTCCACATCACCAAAACCAACATGACTAGGCCGAAGTATGAATACTGAGGTTGCAGTCTGTGCTGGTATGTGCCTCTCATTCATTTTAATGAATGTTAGCAAACTAACATTTGCAGGAGACAGGTTTGTCCGATGATCCCTGACTATTGCACCTGCTGAGCTGAATACCCTCTCAACATGTACACTGGAGGGTGGGTATGTGAGGTACTTCCGTGCCACTGCAGTCAGCTCTGGCCATTCACTGAGCTTTCCACTCCAGTACAAAAGAGGATCTTCAGTTATTGTCAGATGCCTGTTTTCAGACAAATATTACTCAACTATTCTCTGTGCCACACTAAATTCAGTTGTTGATTCATCATCCTGTTCTCCCGAATCATTTATTTCACAAATACCCACTTGGGACAAAGCCTTCCAAAGTGGGTTGACGCCAGCCACTTTGGATGACTGACCACCTGGAACTGCAGTCCCCTTCCCCTTGCACTTGCAGGATATGCTTGATGGTCCTCCAGGTACACCTTCAGCCGGATTATGCTGCTGAGGTTTGCTGACCTTGGCACGTGACTTCTGTGCCCCTTGAACCAAGTGCACTAGTTGACCACTGATATTTTTTTTGCCTGTTCAGGCCCTCCCTCCAGTACTAAAGCAATTCCACGTTTGTATCGTGGGTGCAGCATTGTTGCTATGGCAAAGTTGTCACTACGCTGAATGCTCACAATGTGATGATTCTGATCGAATACTGTCAGCATGTGTTGCAGCAACATACTGCTACTACTGTCTCCGGCAACATCAAGGCCATGCTGTACATTCACCAATGTCTGCTTCAGCACCCACAGCAGTGGAATTGATTGGCTAATGGAGGCATACTCACCAATGCCTGTGTGGCATGTTTAAAAGGCTGCAAAATTGTTATTACAGAGTCCATGAGGCACCACTGATCAGTCGTCATAGAGATGGAGGCCCAGGAACTTTCACGGCTAGTGTGTAACACAAGATATTCTGAGATGGCTTTGCATTGTTCATACATCCTCTCTGCTATGTATAAAGTGGAGTTCTGCTGACCGGATGGCATTGAGGGCAGAGGCGCTGGTCACAGCACCTCTCACCATGCCGGCGACCCGGGTTCGGGAGTGAGCCCGGGGCACCGGGGGCTGGCAGGGGAGGAGAGAGATTGAGCATCTGGTGGACTGCTCTCCCTGTCTGGGGAGGGGGGCCATGATGGTTGGTGCCTGACTGCCCCCTGGTGGAGGCTGGGAAGTGGCAGACGCATGCCGTACTTAGGGGTAGAGTCGGGGACAGACACCTGGATGGGGACACGTGCAGACGCATGTGCGCTCATAACCACTGGTGTCATTACACACCCACCAACTCAGGGAATCTTTGAACAGGGGAAAAAAGTGGCACCTCCTATGGTTTGATGGCCGTTTGCGAGTATTCATCTGGATGCTGGCACCCGAGCTGGATCCATCAGGGTGGGGAGTTAGGGGGCTCCCGGCCACCCCGCTGCAGTGGGTAAGCCACAGGGGCTATAGGGGTGCCAGCGGTCCCAGTCGAGATGGTCTGCGGCCGGATCCCAGCTGATGGGATGCGAGAAGAATAGCTGGGTTAGAGAGGCGGCCACAGGAGGATAAATAAGCATGTAAAAAAAAAAAATTTTTTAAGTAAAGTGGAGTTCCATCGGGTGACAACTTCCAGCTTTAAGCGGTGCTAAGTCAGGCTGTTTTGTATCTGCAACTGCCGCAGTTGGTCACGGGCCTTGTCAGATCATGAAAAGTGAGAACAGATACGTCGTGCATTGGTCAGCATTTCCTTTATATCAAGGTGCTGCAGAAACTCCTGCACCACAAGATTTAAACAATGGGCCATGCGTGGAACACAAAACAAAAAAAAAACACTATTCGTGATGCATTTCACCACATTTGACCCATTGTCACTTGCTATGAACCCAGCTCTCAGGGACAGGGGGTTTAGTCACTTGTTGATTTCAGTCAGTACCACGTCCAACATGTTCTCACCAGTGTGTGAACAGGTCACATTGCGCATAGCAATCGTTGCATGTTGTCGAATTCCTGGAAGATTGCTACCATGGCAATCCACCTTACTGCACTGATTATTCACACTACCATCAGCACAAACAACCCCCGGCACCTGCGCCCAATGTGCAGTTATACACAAATATGAATTCCCTGCTGTTTTGCCACTTGTCCACATATCCATACTTAAATGGATAAATGGAGAGAAGGAATGTTGAAGGGCATGTCTTACGGAGTCGGACACAGTGCGGAACAACTTGGGGACAGAACAGGTAAAAAAGTATTTCCTGGATGGGACTGTCCATTTTGGACAGGCACATGCAGCAAACCACTGGAACCCAGAATTCTCCACAAAAGGGAAGGGCAAAGGATCAATTGCCAGCATTTCAGCTACAGCAGCATTAAGTTCACGTGACACTGTATGATTGGGGGGTACTTCAGCTTATGCACAAAAACACTCTGTAACATGAGCTGACTTAAACGTTTTACATGGGGTGTGATGACAAATGGTTGTGCTCTTTGATGAATGGCATTGGCAGGGGGTGGAGTGTGGATGTTTGATGAAGACGGTTGCACAGGTGATGACGACAAACCCAGAAATGCAGTTATTTTGCCAGATTTGCCAACCAGAGTTGATGTATCACTTGAACTAGACATACTGCATTCACCACCACCACCACCACCAAAACTGCTACTCTCATCAGCACTGGACAACATTTCAAAGTCATTATGCTACTCCACCTTATCATGCCTGTAGTAATCCTCTGCTCTTATTACCTCACTACTGCACACGTTTAATTTCCTACTGGGCTTAACACACATGGAAGGGGCTAATATGTTCGTTATGGTTGCTGGTGATGAGGGTGAATGCCTCACTGTGGTATTAGCTGCCAGCTTGTCCTGGGTCCACAGTGCCATGTGCCTATTCTTAAGATACGTATGCAGTCCTCCTGTGCCCAGATGGTTCCCCTTTTTACCTTGACTCACATGCACATGGCAAACCTGGCAGATTGCAACTGACTCATTATTTGCATCTTGAACAAAAAATCCCAAACAAGGGATTGTGATGCTCTACTTTTAACATGTCCATGATGCTGCTTATTTAACACTGTTCTTTTAAGCACTGAAGTGAGAGGGCATGTGATGTTTCAGGCACTGCACACCTGGACTGCAGCTGACCACCATGACTACCTATCATTATTACTGGGTCATCATCATCAACTAAAATTGGTAAATCACAAGTTTTTACGGGGCGGGATTCCTGTAAACAGACTCAGACACAGCCACTTTGAATTTCTTTTTCTCCGGTTCCCAACTGGGGTCAATTACATCATCATCATATTCATCAACGTCACACACATCCACATCTTCTGATTGGATGCTAGTATGTGGACTGCATGTTGCAACAACAGCAACATCACCGTCATCATCACATTCATCATCATCATCTACACCACCATCACCTGACATTTTTTCACCACACTGTGAATCACTGCATGGAAAATGCTTGACATTAACTGCCACGGTGGACGGAATATCACATTGTATGCTGTTGTTGACATGATCATCAGAATCCTCAGGTTCAGTTACTGGGATGTTACTGGGAAGTATGACATCATCTACACTGCCACTCACTTGCACTGCTTCACACTCCACTATATTTTTGGATACGGTACACTGGTCAGAATTCGAACTTGACACACCAATACTAATACTACCACCACCACTAACGCCACTAACACTAACACCACTGGCTGGGAAAATATATACTTCTCCAACTATGAGTGAAACTACTGATTGGGCTGTAAAAAACATTGCAGGAGAAATACCTTTCCTCACATCAGCAATGCACTTCTGCATCTGCGTACTACCACACCCACAGACTATCTCACTGGCAGCAGTGCCATGGCGAGAACCAACTTTGCTTGCACATCTCTTTGTGGGCATTTTGGGGGATCAACAACAATATTATAAACAAATTTCGATTTTGTTATGTTCACTCTCTGATTGGGGGGACGCTGGATGTGAAGCCAAAAAAACAACTGTGGCTTCAGCAACAGATAGAGACTGTCACACAATGAAAACAACTTCAGTAACCAGTGGTGCTGATGAGGTCACAAACAATCCAATCTGGCAAAAAATTCCTTTTGCCAGTGGGGTTGGGGGGGAGAACTGACTGCAGATTTCTACAGCAGTACAAGCAGCAAAACAAAGAACAGATACCACGATTGCAGTACAAAATCAGGCAGCTGCAGTGGATAGCAGGTTCACAGTGCTGCGCCTGCAATTACACTAGTCTGTGGCACAATAAAAGGTGTATTATTTGATGTCACGCAACCACCACACACACACACACACACACACACACACACACACACACATATACACACAGCAGTTTGTCTACAATGGTGAATGAGTAATGCATAGTAAATTGAAAACTTCAGTAATATGCCACGTATTGTAATGTAAATAACCGGAAATTATGAACTGCTGCACCAGATCCATACAACACACAATCAGTAAGAAAATTTCAACAATTACTGACAATATTACTGTGTGTACATTAACACAGTCATACAACAAAAATATAACAATAAAACAAAGAAATCAGTATTTTTCCAACTTAAATCTACCTACACCACAGATACGCCCCTCCCCTAAAGCACACTTTCACTGTCTTTCACTACACACACTCAATGTTGTACATTAACATTGGAAATCCACACAAAAGCAAAAACGCTCGATGATATGAGCACAGGAGGGTTTCCTGCAATCGATGAACTAAAGGTGGAGCCCCCAAAAGAAAGCAAAACTGCTTTTTTTAACAGCTTTTAGAAGGTTTCAATCATAGACAGCTCTCAGAGCACACTGTCTCCTACTGCTCCCTACACACACTACCCAAAACTGAGGCTGTGCAGATCAAAATAGAGCCCATGTGACCTGAAATCCCATGAATCACTGCAAAATTCACCTTCAGAGCTCAAAAACAAGGCAAAGTGAGGCAAAGTGCTTTGCTTTCAATGCACTTCGCTTAGGATTTTGGTGGAGTAGTGGTCTGGGAAGGCAGAGTAATGCAAAGTCATTGTTTTCAATGGACTTCACGTTACTCATGTTGCGGAGCACTCCTCGAATCCACCTTTACTCTGCAAATCACTTCGCTTAGCGGATTGAGCCCACTTCGCCCACCATTCGTTGCAACACACTGTATTGATGCAAATGTGATCTGTATCATTTTTTGCTACAGTTTCTTCTTTGTCTAATGTGCTCACATATGTCCAGGATGCCCAGTCTCCTTCAGGAGAAGAAATATTTTTTTTTTCTGGAAGGCCTTCCTTCCTATGACAGTTCATACAGAAAAGAATAAAGAATGAGTCTCAATCATTATATGTTTGGGATATGTTCTTTTATTATTAGTCTCTCCAAGGCCACATCATCCCACCATTTTACGTACACTGCTTAATTGTGGGATGTGGTCCTGTGCAAACAAAATTCTAAGAATTATTAAAGATATGTATTGTTATTCAGCTACAGTAAATGTTGATTTTACAAACACGGTTACAAGAGAAACCATATGTGTTTCCAAAATACATACCAGAACTTTCTATTATTAGTGCTGTTGACTACCAGAGGGTCATTCTGGATAGCAGGCTATCATTTGTGGCTCAGGTATCAGCAGTAGCCCATAGAGGCATTTACCATTTTAGAAATGTCAGCTGAATAAAATATCCTATCCTCTGTGAAGACCTGGTATCACTGCTACGTGCTTTTTTGATGTGCAGATGTAACTACTGCATTGCCTATACCCCAGAGTAAATGAAAGCACCTATAACACCAGCAGCTGGTGCAGAACTCAACGGCCAGGGTGTGGTCAGGCCTACCTAGGTCATATCATGCAACCCCAGTCCAGCATGAATTGTGTTGGTTGTCAGTAAAGTGGTGAATCACCTTCAAGGTTAGGTTACAAACCTACTGTATAAAGCCTTGCATGGAATAGGACCAGAACTCCAGTCCCTTCATTCCTACTTCCACCCTTTCCACCCCATTGATGTGGGTCTTCTTGATGTTCCCAGGGCTAGGATTAAATCCTCAGGCAATTGGGCATTTGAAGTAGCAGTCCCATGATTTGGAATTCCCTTTCAAGGGATTAGGTACATTTCATCGATTCTCAATCCACCGCCTACTATTTTGCTGTATCCGATTTATCAGATTCTGAATGACGGCCTCATTTAATTGCACGACACTCAAAACGCTGACTCAGTTGCGATTTGTGATTTGCAATGTGCTATTTGCTATTTGCTAAATTCTCTGCCTTGCAAGCAAAGTTTGCTTCTTGCTACTTGCTACTGGCTACTTCCTTCTTGCTACTTGCGAATTGTTTAATGAATTCACTAACTTGACTCAAATCACAGTTGCGACTTGCTTCTTGCTACTTGCGAATTGTTTCAGTGTTTTGATTGGTGGTAAATAGGAATTTGGTGAATTGACAGATTCGATTAGACAGAGTCAGTGATTGATGTGTCGGTGAGTCAAGAGTCGAACAGTAGTACTGATCCCCTTGCAAGAGCCCTGAGGGAGGTCCCATTGGTATTAAATAAACTCTACAACTACTACTAAATCATCGGGGGCAATGGACATCACCCACCTCAATTTCAGCAAATCCTTCGACACCGTCCCACATATAAGGATGGCTAGCAAGATGGGTAGTCTGGGCATGAGCCACAAGGTAGTAAACTAGGTCAGGAACTGGTTAACAGACAGGAGGCAGAAGGTGGTGGTAAATGGGATAGAAACATAGAAACATAGAAGGTGATGGCAGAAGAAGACAGCTAGGTCCTTCTAGTCTGCCAATTTTTTTTAGACCTATTCTGACACTCTAGTTGTCTTTTGTAGTCAGGGCTTCCTTGTGTCTATCCCATGTATTCTTGAATCCCCCCACAGTGTTGACCCCCACAACCTCTTGGGCAGCCTGTTCCAGGTGTCCACCACTCTTTCTGTGAAGAAAAACATCCTGGTGTTGGTAGAGAACCTCACTCCTTGCAGCCTGAGGTCATGTCCCCTGGACTTGGAGCCCCTCTTGAAGCGAAAAAGTTCCTGTGCCTGTACATTGTTAATGCCTTTTATGTACTTGAATGTTTCAATCGTGTCCCCTCTCTCACTTTTCTCTGCTTCAGGAAGTATATATTCAGTTCCCTAACTCTTTCCTCGTAGGACATATATTGCAGACCCCGAATCATTTTTGTCGCCTTTCTCTGTATTGTTTCCACCTGTCAATGCCCCTCCTGAGGTGAGGCCTCCAGAATTGGACTCTGTATTCCAGGTGAGGCCTGACCAGTGACCTATACAGTGGCAGTACCACCTCTCTCCTCCTGCTCATGATTCTCCTCCCAATGCAGCCCAACATTCTGTTGACCTTCAATGTTGCCTTCTCACACTGCTTACTAACCTTCAAGTCATCTGAGATTATGATTCACAGATCTTGTTCCTGGCTTGAGGGCTGTCAGTCTTTCACCTCCTAGGTAATTCTCCTTTTCAATCTGGGAGGGGGGTGACCAGTGGGGTACCACAGGGATCTGTCCTTGGGCCAGTCTTGTTTAATGTTTTTATTAGTGACATAGCAGAGGGGCTTGAGGGAAAGGTCTGTCTGTTTATGGATGACACCAAGATCTGCAACAAGGTGGATACTCCTGATGAGATGGAGAAAATGAGGAGGGATATGGGAAAGCTTGAAAAATGGTCCGAGGTGTGGCAGCAGGGGTTCAACTCAAAGAAGTGTAAAATAATGCACTTGCAAAGAGGGAACCCTGGAGAGTGCTACAGAATGGGGGGAAGGGGAAGTTACTGACTATCACCAAGGAGGAAAGGGATCTGGGGGTTATCATTTGAGATGACCTATAGATGTCTAAGCAGATTACAAATGCAGCAGGGAGGGCTAGTGGCATGCTGGGGTGCATAGGCAGAGGTACTGTATCACTAGTAGAAGGTGGGAAGTGGCGATGCCATTGTACAAAACACTGGTGAAGCCTCATCTGGAGTACTGTGTACAACTCTGGAGACCACACCTTCACAAGGATATTGACAGGGTGGAGACAGTCCAGAGAAGGGTGACAAAGCTGGTATAGGGCTTGTACCAGAAGACACATGAGAAGAGGCTAAGGGACCGCAACATGAACTCACTGGAAGAGGAGAGGGATCGAGGGGACATTATAGAAACATTCAAGTACCTTAAAGGCACAAACAAGGTACAAGGGGGTGACCACTTCCAGTACAGGAGAAGTACAAGAATGAGGGGGTATGATATGAAACTGGAGGGTGGCAGGTTAAGGGGGAATGTGAGGACATTTTTCTTCATAGAGAGAGTGGTGGACACATGGACTACTTTTCCAAAAGAGGTGGTGGGTGCAAGCACAGTGGAGGGATTTATACATGCATAGGACAGACATAGGGGAAACTCTAGTAGGGGGAGGGAGCACAGAAAGCCATTGACCTAGTAGGGTCAGTGGTATCAAATCAAGGGGAGGGCTTACGAGCAAACTAGACAGGCTTGGCGGTCCTTATTTGTCAACAATGTCTATGTTTCCATGTACTACTACCATTACTACTATTTATGCTAAAAAGCATAACAAATCAGATGTCTGCAAATAGGTTAGCGTACTGAACTTTATGCACTAATTATTTCACTTGTCTGTCCTACCAGATGCCACAAATTCTTGGAGTGAGGATTATACTTCTAGTACACATTCTATAGTTATTTTCTGACACTGAAATAAAGCATTTATTCATTAATTTAACATTAAGTCTGTCTTGGAAAACATTATATCTCTGTAGAACTCACTCCACCCTCCCTTAGGCTTATTGCCTTTTACGTTGCCCTTAAGCACCAGCTGAGGTCCCATTTCTCTTCTGCATGCTCTTGTCCTCAACCCATGGTCACCTGATCCAGTCTCTTCTCTGCTTTCATCACCCATAGTACTTCTACAAGATTATTTGGTGCATTTTGTATGTTTCATATTTATTGTACTCACTTTTTTAAGTATATCTTTATTTTCACTTACTTTCTTTTCTGTCCAGTCTTTTGGGGGGTCATGTATTATTTTAACATAATGTAATGATTGAGTTTTTGCTCTACTACTATCAGTAGTAGGCTTCAGTTATTACTTTTTTTTAACATGCACATTTTATTGAATGTTAACAAAAGAGCAAGTATAAAAGCTCAAACATTAATACTCAGATAACAAAGGCACATACAAGAACCAACTACTTACATAGGTGAAGTCATTGTGGAAGAACAGGGTAAATAACAGTTCAAAACAAACACTGCAAGGGACATGGTACATATGGTACATATAATAATACAGAATTGCAAAAACAGACCTGCATACAAACTGGTAAAAAGGATATTACACAGATACATTAAGATCCACTAATAAAAGCTAGTAAAAGAACACTAACTGGCTAAATTCCATTAACTCTGAGCTGATTGAGGAAACAAAACTACGCCAATTTAAGGCCAAGCTGCTTCAGTACCTGGCCACTCTTAGTAACTGCAACTGTGTCACCTGTGCCTAATCCTACTGTTATTGATAGCTTATCTGTCCTGCATAGGACCCATCTTCCACCCCCACTTCCTCCTCTGCCTGGTGTGACCCCACTGAGCACTTACCACCACGTCCCCTCTTTATCCCCCCACCTTCCTACTTTCTCTTCACAAATATTAATCCCCCAATTTTCATCCCTTCCCCCAGTTCCCCCTCACCTCACCCTCCACTTTAAAACCCTTTGCCTTATCCTCTCTCCCCCCACATTACCCAGCCCTGCCCTCTCACCTATTTACGTAACCCTGGGTAGATTCCTATCCAGTCCCACCCTTCTGACTACTCAGCCCCCTTATTCTTGCACCTCCTTTGTCTCTGTCCCCATCCTCTCCCTGCTCTCATCTATTCTGCCCCCCTCCTTTGGTCACCACCACTTCTGACCCTCCATAACGCTACCTGCATGCTATAAAGCTCAGCTACCACTATAAACTGCTTTTCCAGCTTGGGTATGCTCTTAGTACTGTTGCAATAAAGTTGGCCTCTCCTACCTAATGTGTTTTAACTGTACTTGCTTGAATCTGTATCTGTATGTACCATAATGTACTTGCTTGCTGCATATACCCCTATCTGTTTTGTAATGTCTATGTACCTTGTCTATTGCCTTACAATGTGGAAACTTTTTGTAAATGAGCTTTGAGCTCAAAGGTTTCATCCGAAATTCCAATAAATAAATAAATAAACTGCATAGTAAAAGCCAGATTCCTGGAGACTAATACATATGATATACAAGACAGCATGACCTGCTGTAGATTGGAGTAAGAGGGTTTCAAAATTTGGGAAAGGAAACTGAGCACAAGTGAGAGTGGAGAAAAGAGTCCCATTTGTTATGATAGGCATCATGTTTTCCAGAGGTGATTAGAGCATTCTATCAAAAAGCATCAACTGGGAAAGAGCAGAATGCCAGGAAAGTATTGGAGGGAACTGGATGGAAGTTTCCATGTCAGAAGCAGTAGCCATTTAGTCTCAAGCAGGTTGGTAACATAGAAACATAGAGGTTGACGGCAGATAAGGACCACAAGGCCCATCCAGTCTGCCCAAAATAAGCCAGAATTGCTGAGAAAGAGAAATGGGGGTCAATCTGGAAGGAAGACCTAAAATAGTTAATTCCGGGTGAGGTCAAAAGAGAGAAAAAAAGGTGCAGATGTGCAATCAAGACCACTGGGCCAACGATGCACTCCAAGGCAGCTAGCCCAAAGTAACAGCAATGTAAAACAAAAAATGATTGAACTCACAGGAAAGAGCCACAGGCAGAGATTCTTTGAATTAAATTTATTCAAGCTCAAAATACAAAACACTGTTTGGCAGCCCCAGTGCTTTGACCATTCGGTCTTCCTCAGGCCACCCCCTGAGGAAGACCTAATGGTCAAAGCACTGGGGCTGTTGGATGGCGTCTTGCACTTTGAGCTTGAAGAAATCTAATTCAAATAATCTCTGCCTGTGGCTCTTCCCTGCAAGTGCAACCATTTTTTGTTTTACATTGTTAATTCCAGGTGAGTGGGGATAGGAGTATTCAGGATTTTAGTGCAATCTAAAACGATAGCTTCCCACCAAGTAATAAGACAAGGGCAGCTCCACAAAGATATGTAGCAAACCCACCTCTGGTTGTGAAAAATGCAAATACGTAGAGTCAACTGTAACAGCCATGAAGTAGAGGGCTTGAGAAGTTCTACACAGCGATGCAGGAGTTTTAATATGCAGTAGCCAACATTTAACATCATGGCAAGATTTATATGCCAATTTTATCCCAGCCTGCCAGTCCTCACCTATAATGGACGATTAAGTTCTTTCTCTCATGTAAATTTGCATTGCTCTTTGCAGATCAAACTGGTCAGAAATGATACGATTAGTTAGTATCTCAGCAGATGGGCTATGATATAAGGCATGTATCCAAGCCCAAAACTGTGGAACAAAACCATAATGCTCCAGAACATTATGCACATAGCACCACTGGATGGAATCAAATGCCTTCCGGAAATCTACCACAAGGGCAGCATAGGAACAGGAGCGGTTTTAGCATATATTTTCAAATTTGAAAGGGTCTGAAAAAGGTTGCCACCTGATTTACATTTACGGAAACCCACCTGAGACAGGTATACAAGGGTGGGAAGGGCTTTTTCCGGATGCCTTGTGAGAGCTTTAACCAAAATATTTGTGTATGTGGACATAAGTGATATGGAGCGATAGTTCGCACAATCAAGTTTGGTCATCAGATTTTGTAGGAAGAAGGGTTATTACAGCCTCACGTTGGGTAGGAGGAAGTCGTCCATTCCAATGTGCCTCTTGTAGAGCAGCCAGAGGTGGATAAATATCAATGTCTGCATCAGCTGATATAAATCCATAGTGATGCCATTCTGTCCGGGGCTTTATTTTTAGTGAGGGGCAACAACACCGATTGGAGTTTTGCTTCAGTGAGTAGTGCATCTAGTTCATCCCATAACTGAGGTGGCAGCCAGTGGGTGGAAGTGTCACCCAAAAACAACTGCAGGAGGGACAGAGTAGAGGGTGGCACCTTGGAAGCATACAGCTGCTTATAAAATAATCTCATTGTGTTATTCACCTCTTGGGAAGAAATAGCAATGGTTCCATCGGGTTTTCGGAGTGCAGGGATACGGGATTCAGCCTGCTGTTTGCACAAACTATAGGACAAAAGCTTTCTGCTCTTTCACCAGATTCCTAAAAATAATGACCACTGCAAATAAGCTGCCATTTGGCCTTACAGGAAAGAAGAATGTTCAACTTATATTTAACTCCCATAATTTCGACCTGTAGGGAGGGACCTGGTGAAGGGAGTTGTTTAAAGAGATGCTCTAACAGGGATAAAATTTGTGTCAGCTCTGAGATCTCTGCATCTGTCTCCTTCCATTTGTCATTTGAGATGGTGATGATGCCGGCCATGCAAAAAAGCCTTAAAAGGCTTCCCAAATAACACCTGGCCATACATCAGCAGTATTATTAGTCTCAAAATAAAATTGGGCTCAGTTATTACTTTTGACTGACTAAAGTACTATGTTTCTTCCATGTCAATTACTGTATTATTGTTATTCCTTGATCCCCATCTCACAGGTCACACAACTAGAAATGAGCCTTGGGTGAGTATGCCTTTCCCAGTCATCAGTTTTCAAATCAATAAATAAATAAATAAATAAAACTCTTTTAATGGTACAGGGTCTTCAGTTCTGCAATAATAAAATATTTTAGTCCAGGGCTCAATTTTTCTAATGTGAAATTCGAATTCAGACAGTCTAATTAAAATCTACCATTAGTATTTGTTTTTTAAAAAGTGAAGAAAATGTACCAATAAAAAACTTAAACATGATGCCACTTGAAAACTATCATAATGAACATAAAAAGAATAAACAAGAGTGGTTCTGACCACTTTTACATGAAGTGCCTGATATTGTAACAGTCAATAAACATCCAGTTACATTCAATAAACATGATCAACAACCAAATGTCCATGTTTGATTTAATTTGCAGGGAGAGCAGTAATGTCCATGAGCAGTGGTCACAACGCATCACCAGATATACAGTAGTTTCTCACAAGCTCAGTTTGGCTCAGAATTTGACACAAGAATGTAGACTGTGGAGTATGTTAAGTCGAGAAACAGAAATGATCCCCATGTGCATTTTGGAAACAGTCCCGTAAAGAGTAACTTTCATGTCCCATCTGTGACACCTGTAGAAAACAGCTAGCATGTATGCTACCAGTCGTTACAATTCCATTTTCTCCAGGCCTTTCTTGATGGACTGCACAGTTGCTCCCCTTCTGGGATTCTGTCATATGGGTCTTGGGGATCATGTCTCTGCTGCAGTTCAGGTGAAGAGTGAGTGGGTATAATAAAAGTACTCTCAGATACAGAACTGCGGCTCTCAGAAGGTCCATATTCCTCATGCTCTTCCTCAGGGTAAGTGATGATGTTAAATTCCACAGCAGGTACTGCAACTGCCACATGATGGTCAGCTTATAACAAAGCAGCAAACTGCCAATGTTAAATCCAAAAGAACTTGACAGGTCAGTTGGGCTCCAGTCCAGACTTCCACTAATCTCCCCAGGAAGGCGCACAGGTACCAGCCTTGACCAAAGTCCCTGGGTGTCCAAATGTACATCTGGAGGCTCCCTGACATCTGGATCCCATTAGCTTGTCCCAACTGCTGGCCTAAAACAGCCAAAACAAACTGGCACCAGCTCAAAAGACAGCAAAGATATAGCAGGTTCCTGGTCCCTGGGTCCAAATTGTTGTAGCAAGGGAGACAGGCTGAATTTGATTTCAGGCATCTATCCTTGCTCTTTTGACTTCCTCAAGGACCTGAAAGAAATGGTCGGGGGGAATCCTTCAACCCCTACTAGACACAGAATAAAACACCATTCACCCACCGTTCAGTGTTCTTATATTTTTTTAGAAACAGATTATAGATCACTGTTTAGAGCCATGGTGGTGATCTGCAATTTGTCTCTAAGTAAATAAAAGAACACTGAATAGTAGGTGAGTGGCACTTTTTTCCTGTGTCTGGGAGGGTGTTTGCAATGGTTTTCACAGGAGTGGGCTACTTCCTGAAAAAAGTTTTCTTTTGTTAATTACAGTACTGGTGTCATTCAAAACAGTAGGATAATCACTCCACAAAAGGGCTCAGCATGGAGCAAAGTCCCCATGGAAAAGCACTTTTCCTGGACCACATCTGACAGAACCTCAGGTTGTTATGTTGCACACTTGAAAAACAGCAGATGGTGGTCAAATTTCAGATGTGTCTGATTATTGTGTGGTATGCAGTGATGATAGCGATTAAAAATGAGCAACTGATAAACCAGTGACTCATTTTTAGTGCTATCATTATGCACTACCCTGCAAGGGTAGTGATGGAACAGCAAGGAGAGTGACCAGAAAGGGAGGGATAGGGAGGAGGAGGAGGGGTGGGATAGGGAAGAGGGTGTAAGTAGGAGGGTGTGCCTGCTGTAGCCGAGCCAACCATGTGGTGTGGTGGTGAGAGTGGCTGGCTCTGGTGCAGTAGGCACTGGGTTCTGACTGGATGGAGAAGAAATTTTACCGCTGCTTGAGGCTGCTATTTGTTTTACTCCCACACCTAGTTTGGCCCCCTCTTCAACATGCACCCCCTCACAAAAACACTAAGTGTTCCTGAAAGTGTGGTCACCGAGAAGTGTACATCTCCGATATGCTTTTTAGGCAATATAGACATGCCATAATAACGATCGCTGTTTTGCAATCTCTATTATGACATGGAACCATCTTGTGCTGCTACCATGTGCAAACAGTGTCCCAAAGTCTTTTGAAGTCACACAGCACTGACACCAGTCTGAAGGAATGCAAAACTCCTTGGCACTAGCAAGACATGTGCAATGAACATGGACAGTATGCAGAGTTTCTGGCAGCGAATCACAGAATCAAATCATAGATGAGCAGCTCCACATGTAACACAACTCCCCCCTCTTCCCACCAGCTGCCTCTACCACCATGACAAATGAAGAGGAGGATATGTGAAATAACCTTAGTGGCAGACTCCCATGGCTAGGGGTAATATGATGGTTCATCTCCCCAAAAACCACCCTAATGCTATTGTAAATTACCAGAACTGCATTTCACCCCTCCCTGTAGGTATGGCCACAAGAGTTCCATCTATGTAAGTCTCTGTGTGCCACCATAATACAACTGATCTGACCATGCTACTTGCATTATTTTGGGGAGATCACTCCCCATATTCTTGTTCTTGGTCCCTGTCAATGTAGGTTTCTGTGTCGGCAAGCAAAACAATCTTGTTGTTACTCACTTACATCAGCTAACCCCTATCTCTGGGCTCAAACAGAACCACCCTTAACAGGTCAAAAAATAGACTTTATTATTTCAGCACAATGTGAACTTAGATAGTAGTACAGCTGTGCAGAATATAAAATTCTGCCTGCAGGATACCCATGGAATAACCATTCTGATTCCATGGAATTCTGTGGAAGTGTCACAAATATTCCACAGAATTTTGCAACATTTTAAATTTCAGTTATTTCACTATAGATTTATATGTACATATCCAAATAATACAATATTTGGAACACGAACAGTACTCCATGGCCTACAACAGTGTGCCAAATTTCAGAGTTGTCGATTGTAAGGGGGCAGAGTTATGTGCGTCCAAACATTTAATCAAAATTTAATTTTCAGTTATTTTGAGATCATTTTAAAATTTCTTATCCACATTTCTCCACAAATATCAGGATTTAAAGATACACCTAGAATTTGTATATGTACCATGTTTTAAGTCTCAAGCATCAATGGGAGATGAGTTGTAGGTAGCCAAATATTTTGCCAACATTTGGATTTCTGTAATTTTAGTATAATTTTGATAGTATTCATTGAAATGTTACAAAATTGACAATCATACAGGTTATTACTACAGTTGTATATGCACATATTTTCAGATTTCTAGCTTTAAATGAGACTGAGTTATAGCCTGCCAGACATGGTGCCAAAATTTAAATTTCAGTTAGTTCACCCTAGTATTAAAACTACATATCCAAATTTTACCAGAGTTGAAATATTTAAACTACTATACCACGTGGTCATTTCTCAAAAAGTTCATATTTTCAGCTTTAAATAGCATTAAATTAAAAGTAGTCAAACTTTCAAAACATTTAAAAATTTAATTTTGCAAGAATGCAAACTACAAATTTATAAATCCCTGAAACTTTAAAACCAGAGAATGCAATACCATTACATTTGGCAGGTTCCTAGACCTTACAAGGAGACTGTGTGTGTCAATATTATTAATTGCTTGCTGCAAGAAATTGCAAAATAATATCTGTACTTAAAGTCAAATCCCATGAGTCTTTGTGAAAATTGTACAATTTCATGTAAAATTCCATAAAACTGGAATTTTCTAATTTCACTCAGCCTTATCTAGGGGATTCTAATTAAAGGATAGGGGTATAAGAGGCAGGTAATGCAGGGCATCACCAGGTCATGGAGTTAGATGCACAGTTGCACCAAGAAATGGACATCTGAGCTGGGTAGCACAAGAGTGGTAGGCCTGCAGGTTGGAGCAAGAAAGCACAGTGTCAACAATTTCAGCCAGAATGCAGGATATTTAAGGATCACATCCATGAAATTTATGATCCAGAGAGCCTGATGTACATGCAAGTCTAGGACTTAGAGGTACTCAAAAAGGTAGTGGGGGAAGACAATGTCTTGGGCAGCAGGAACAAAGAATTCTGGCTATTTCAACAGGGTACATCAATAGTAAAAGGAGTAGGTGACTCACATTTTAAGAGAGTTTCACTGAAAAGAACATAGAGGATATCAGTGAGATCAGTTGTTCTACTGAGTCAATCTGGCTATGACAAAAGAGAAGGGTGGATAGTCACCCAGAGAAGAACAGCAGGACTGCAAAAAGCTCAGCCCAGCTTATCAAATGAAGTAGTGATATGTGCATTTTTAATGTTAAATTCCACAAAACAATTGTGGATGCTTCATATACAGTATACTGTATATATTATCATAAAAATGTGAGAAAATGTTACTAATCATTTTTTTTCTTCTGCAAAAATAAAACTGCTTAACAAATTTATCCAGGTGTGTTAGACACCAGGATACACTGACTATGGATATGCATGTCAAATGTTAACTCTATGCATGTAAGAGCAGAGACGTTGCAAACATCCACATTTTTTATAGTTTTCACAAAGTTTTGCAAATGTTTACATAGTAAAGTTTTGAACCCCTGTAACTTAAAAATCTCTTATTTAATTCCCTCCATATTTAGGTGATTCTATAAGCATTACAAAATGGTTATCTGTACTAATTTAAACATGTATAGCTCCAAAGGTGCCTGAGTTATGTGCAGATGACATTTTTTCATTAAGTTTCCTGAAAAAAATAAAATGAATGATTTTGAGCACATATAATTTTGAGTCAATGCATCATATTGGGTTTTATGTGATAAGGGTGAGTCCCTTATCATGCTGCTCAATAGAGTGATGAAAAATTTGCCGGCGCCAAAAGGGTGACTTCACCTTAGAGAGACTGCCGCAAACAGCATGATGGTCCTCTGAAACATTAAATACATCTTTTTTTTTTGTGGGGGATATGCCCCACACACACCCCTTTGTGGGAGGCAAGCCCCTTGCACCCCCCAACATAAAGATTATCAACTCCAGGGGGAGAAGACTTAGAAAATAATAGAATCTCCCCCTAGAAGCAAAAACATTACCTGCACCAGGATCCGAACCCAGCACCTCATGCTCCAGGGGCAGTGGCTCAGCCACTATACCACTCGGCCAGCTTGACAGAGCTTGGCTAAATAATTCTTTTATCCCCTTTCGAGAGTGTAGCATGTATCCCTGAATGCTACACTTGCTTTCCCTATTGATAGCTCTTTTTCACTACTCGATCTGCATAGGAGCTGTATTATTGAGTCGCTCATATTGATACACTCAGTAATACTCGCTTATATGTGGTGCTACCATCATATTGTCATGAAATCTAGCACATTGTTAGAACACCTATCATATAGAAATCATGCCAAATTTAAGATCCCGAACCCAATAAGCGGTTAAGGTATATGCAGAAAAAAATGTTCATGAAATTTCACACAAACAAAAAATGACAACATTTAAGCTCCTACAATTTTGAAACTAACCATTTGAATTTCATGATATGTGGCATGTTTGTGGCCATTAGATGAAAGAGTACATATTCCAATTTTCAGAGTTCTAGCTTGAATGGCGGCTGAGTTATAACCAAATTACTACATTTTAAAAAGTCTGCAAAATTCTGATGAAATTCCAGGAAATTTCACAGAATTCACTGACATTTCATTGCATTCCATGGATCTGGAATTTTCACATTCCACACAGCTCTGGATACTAGCAAGATAACTTGGGATACAGTCAATTTATTTTAATGCCCAAATGTTAACCCTATTTGTGGCTTGCATTAGCAGTTTAGCTCTATACCCCTTTCACTATGAACGTGGGACAAAGGGCATGACACTTTAGGCTTTATTGCTTTCAAAATACCAACATTTATTTACATGGCATATGCACACACCACATTGATGACAGGGGCCTACTGAGTCAGTGCCCCTTCCCATACCTGAACTAGGAACCAGTCAGCAGCAGCATTATACATCAGCCATAAATCAACAACACTTGAAATACTGTACAAGTCACAGAATAGCCAGCCAAGGGTTTGCACTTGGCAGCATCTATAACATAGTTGCAGGTTGCAACTAAATGACACAGATCAGTTGTTAGAAATGACCCCTCAAAGCCATGAGTGAAAATGGGCCATGGGATATACCCAGCCCCTAAAACCAAAGCTTTTACTTGATGCCTTGAAGAAGGTTAAACATAGAAGGGGTGTACCCTTCTAATATGGGTGGCAATTCCTAGAAAAACACTGCAAATCTGAGGTAGAAAATATTGGCCACTGCATATAACTCCTCACCCCCCCCCCCTCCTCAGGATTTGGTGTCTAGCTCCTTGTGGTCACAGATACAGTATAAGGGCTTAACATGGCTCATTTTATCCTTTCCTGTTGCCTCTAGGTACAGATATCTCAGCAACCACAAACTGCATTTGTCTTCCATGAACCTTTCAACTCTCTCTTAGCCCTTGATTCCTCTGTCAGGAACATCTAACTTCTCTCATAGCCTGTAAGTTGACTAATGGGACAGTAGAGTAGACACCATCAGGCAGCTCTTCTTGAGGATAAGCCACCAACAGGTCCTCACCATCACAATCCCATATACAAGGTGGAATCTGAGCATTCAGAGATCCACAATGGAGTGTGCTAGTTCCACCCGGATCTAAGACCATGCCACTATCCTGAGCAAGCAGGCCTCTCCAGTCAGTTGGAGCCAGAGAAGTGCATCCATAGGGGCCCAGAACCCCAAGGGCTCTGACACTGTATATAGTACTTATAAGTACCAAAACTACTTTTGGTGACTGGGTTCCTTATAATATGCTTGTAGCAGTAGGCAAAAACACCCAGGAAAACTGCTGTAGCAGTGGGTCTCAACCATGCATAGCACAGGGTAAGATTTTGTTACCAAGCAGAAAACATTTCAATAAACAGCTGGAAGTGAGCCATCTGGATTCTGCTTGCCCTCCTAGTAAAATATGTTTAAATAAATAAACAGGAGATATATTCAATACATTCTGGAACACTGGATTAAAACATTAACCCCATAGTGCAAAAACATAAGCACAAGATAAATCTGCAGGTTAACCAGTAACCCCTATTTGCAATGCCTAAGCCATTTCAATGTATTATGCTTAATCAGATCATTAGGAGTCAGATTCTTAAAACATTTTAACACATAGCTAGTGTTTTTCGACAACATTCAGAACACTTTTTGGGAAGAACAAGTCTACAAAGACTTTTTAGGGATATCACAAGAACGTACTGCATATATCTTGTACATTCTGATGATGACCCTAGAAGTTCTGGGAAGGCAGCTTTCCTGCAGAAAAAAGTTGTCTGGAGCAACCATCTTAAATGTTCAAATGTTTTTAAAATCTGACCCAATACTGTAAATGCGTGGGTCTGTTCTATCCATGTGGGTTTCATCTCTGCTGATTATGTCCACTTAGATGACTTAGATCTGATGCATAGCTCAAAAATACTGAAAATGAGTGTGGGGCAAAATTTAAAGTTTCATTCTTAGTGACACACAGTTATTAAAGGGTTATGCTACATTTTTAGTGCCAACAAAAAACCTGGAGTAACTAAACAGTATAAATATTAATTTGATGCTGCAGCAAGTTCATTCAGTGCCTCAATCCATTGGGATAAGCCATTCTAAAAAAAATTAGAAACTATGACGATCATGATAAGGTTTAGGTACATAACATTATGTTATCACACTCAAATGCATGAAAATGTAAAGCTTTACATTTTCTAGTAATTTCATTTAATAGTTTCCTGGGATGTGAGAATATATTTGTATTTTAAAGTATCACAAGCTATATTTCTTTATTTAAAGGAGTCATGATAGTTGCTAAATTATAGTTTTTAGAAACTGCTTAAAAGATGATTGAATTTTATTGTAATACAGTAAATAGAGTAAGGCAGAATGATTAATGTGTAGGGATCAGTAATATTTATATATTTATTTCAAATTATATACTGCATATGCCTACAGTAGCTGGGTAGAGGCTGAGTATATTACAGAAATGCCTTGAATCTATTCTGGATTATTGCTCTTTCTTAGATTAAACTGAATCATGTCAGTAGATTTTAATTTTACTTTAAGGTTTCCAGCACTGAGCACTGTTAAACTAGCTATTGTTAATTTAAAGTAATTAATTTTTACTTCAGTCTAGAACTTCCAGTTGCTTGTCATCCTTTCCTTCTGCAATTTTTCTGTGGTCTGATTTTTTGCCTTCCTCAAACACTGCAGTGTAGTTTCTATAGCCTTCCCTCATACCAACAGTGCTTTTTGGCAGCAAACCAGGATTGTCAACAGTACTAACTCTTTAGACAAGCCTGCAGAAGTGGGAACATTGGAGTATGTGCAAACCAAAGACAGCCCAATAGAAACAGAATCTTTAGCAGCTTTCTAATCATTCAATAGACCAGCAAGAGTAAGCTCTTTTAAAATATGATGGCATAACTGATTAGACTCTTTGGAGTAACTCTTTCACAATGCGGGAGAGAGCTGATAAACAATGAGGATGATTACAACAACCCTTGACAGTATAGGTTTCTAGAGAATTCAAGCACACCCGGAGTGAATTAAAAGGCGCAAGGCATACAGCAAAGGGCCTTTCAATACACATGGGAAGTGTTTAAATTTTCAATATACAGTGGAGCCAATCATGAAGCAACACATAAACTTGCAATAAATGCTATGTCACAAAATACTGCATGACAAAATGGCTTAATTGCCATTGAATTAAACTGTTCCCTGCAGCACACAGCAACATTTTGTTATATGCTGTTGCAGCATTATTGCATTGCATCCTGACTGACGCCACTATACCCATGCTCTATGGTGGATTGTTGTGTTTATAAAATCTAAAAGTTTTTTTTATAGACAACTTTTTTATTTTCCTGCAGGTTGGCCGTAGCTAGATTGACATAACATTTAGTAATGACGGTTGAATGCCTTTAAATGCCTTTAATCGGTTCCAAAAAGTGTATTTATTTTGAAGAAGCCTATGCTATGCAATGTTGTGGGTTATTGTATTTAAAACATGGAAATAATTTTTATTTAACAAAAAAATGGCTTTATTTTCATTTAGGCCATAGTAGTTGCACCCAGGTGCTGCATCAAATAGTGCCACTTTGCAAGCTCAATCAAGTGATATCAGTGGTGTGGGATTCTTTGGTATGGACAAAGAATCATAGATACTATAGAGTACCAGACAGACTTAGTCATAGTAAGGTGGGCTCACGTCTTGGAGTATCTACCATGAAAAGGCATTTGCTTCAGTCACGTTGGTCTTAGGATGAAAAGGGAAGCCAACACATAACATCAACACTACGCAGTGATCATCATGGTGGTGATAATGATGGGCAGGGATAGATGAATGTTGTGGGTAGAGAAGAGGAGAAAGAAAGTCATCAAAATGTAAGTGTCAGCATACAATTATCCCCCATTCATAGGTTCCTTGGATGTTTTACTCATACACCTCTGCAAGGATATAAATCACCATCCACCTCCACCACTAAGGGTAGCAAAAGTAGGCAAGGCAAGGCAATTTTATTTCTATGACACCCAATCCCGGGGGCTCTGGGAGCCATACATTAAAAAAAGGTAAGGTCAGTACAACACACACATTCTATAAAGTATTCTATAAAACATATACAAAACAACAATAATTATAACAACAATTCTTAGCATAGTTAATACTCATGTAATTAGTGCAAGTCAATTGCCCTTGTTGGAAAAGGCAAGATGGAACAGGTGAGCCTTTATCCCCTTTTTAAACAGCTCAGTTGTCGGGGCCTCCCTGACATCAGCTGCAAAAGTATTCCCCAGGGTCTGCCCACCAACACTAAAAGCATGGTCACTGGATGTTTTATGCCAAACCCTGGGAACAACAAGGGGGCCCCTGGTTGAGGAGTGGAGGGAATGGATCAAGGTAGCAGGTGTAAGGAGCTCAGCCAGATAGCCCTGGTCCAGCCTGTATAGGGCCTTTTAGGTGAGCAAACTCACCTTGAAGAGGACATAAATAGACTTAAAATAAAGCTTAAGTAAACAACGGTCTCACTAACGAGTTTTAACTTTAAGTATGATGGCAACATGGTTCTGCCTCTTTTAACTGTAATAAAAGCCAAATATTTTCTCAGATGATATATCACAGTGAGGTCTGAGATGTAGTGAAAACTGACTCTTGAGAAACGCCACTTAATAAATTATATAAAACAGCACGGGGCTTAGGTTCCTCTGCTCCGATGCACTGGTGAGGGCAAAGTTAGGCATGTTTGGCCCAAAATCATTGACTGATGCTAGGAAACTTGCATACTGGATAAAGGTGACCATGATGCAAAATAATAGACTACATTATTATGCCCAGAATAAAAAAATAAATGGCAGTAGCTGGGGTGTCGACAGTCAAACTGATTAAAAAACATTAACCTATTATTAAACAAATATAGTTTGAAATTCCTGAATCAGTATAAAAGTAAAAGGATTCAAATCAGTACAAAATATAACAAATACATTGCAAATAGAATTATAAGCTTTTACAAAGAAAATGATTTAAACAAAATATCTAGATTGAAAATCTCTCCATGGTTAATATCACATGGTGTAAAACATGAATTTACATATTTTCTAGATGGTCTAATTGAACAAGATGAGAGAAAATTATACACAAAATATCATTTTGAGATTTTTCATAGTAAAATCTTAAAGGCTTATTATTAAAAATCTACCATTCATTGCTGAAAGAGTCTGTGACTGTACTAGACCAGACCTAGATAACTTATTTCATGTAATGTTTTCTTGTGCATAGTATGATGCACTGAGAAAATACTGGTTTCAGCTAATTTGGAACACGATTCAATCCACAGATAGTACTGTATTATTAGATGTCATGTTTACCATACAGGATCATCAAATAATCAATAATGTAGCATCTGACTTAAAAACCATTGTATTAATTCACTTAAAACACACAGGGTAAATAAAAGTATTGTAGTATAGGGATTACTGGAAAGTTTTAAAATGTGATTTTTGGAGAGAAATGCTTTTTATGATGACCGATGTATAAAACTGTATTCTATTATTTATAGAAGCTCTGCAATGATGTTTGTATATTTATGTATATGTATTTACGTCAAGTCTTGTGTAATGGGCTGTGACCAAACAATAAACTTTACTTTGCTTGCTTGTAACAAACTCATGATGCCATTCGTCTTTGTGGGCAAAGGAGGTTTACTATTGCAAATGGAAGTTGCAGTGCTAAGGGATCATATATGCAGTTGTACTGTATGTGCTTCTCCACAGTGGTTTTCTAGATTTTGTATCAGTGTCTGCAAGATGTCACCTGCCCTATGAACATCCATTGTTCTGGAGGTTCACTCCAACACTGATTCAGAGAGGACTGTGCTTAGCCCAAGGAGAACAGTGGTTCCAGAAAAACATCTGATTAGAGCTTATAAAAGCTGAAAGATGCACTGAAGGCTATCGACTCTCCTGCTGCTGCAGCCCTGCTCTGATGTCAGATGCAGGGGATTCTGGAATTTGTAGTTATAGAAAATGTCAGATTACAAGCTGGCAGAATCGTCTGTTACAATCTACAATACTGCAGTAAACAGTGAGTACAAAAGTCTTTTTGCAAACAAAGTGCAAATTGGGACCAGACAGTCATTTGGGTGTAGGGCTGTTAGTTCTGACTGTTCCTCTTTTAGATTATACATAGAATAAATGCTAGAAATGTGGTAGTGTATGAATAAAATATTTTCATAGAGTGGTCAAACAAATTAAACCACAAAGCTAAATGCATAATACATTTCTTTAATCAAAAATGGTTTAAGATTTATTTTTACAGATATTAAAAACTTCACAGCAGGGATTGAGCTAAATCCTTTTTAAGAGAGAGCTGATAGTTTCTAGTTTCATGGAGTGGAGTGTGTTCACAGTTAACATGGTTGTTGATTGTTGCTTGTTAACTGTAAGCAAGATACTAATTTAGCATGCAAATGATATGATGGATGTGCAGGAATGAAGCCAAGATGGAGTCTCAATTTGATGTGTATAATTCTATTGTCTGAAAGAGATGAGTTTTGAAGCAACTTTGCCAGGTTAAGTAGAAGCATTTTATTTTTGCCTTGATGCGTTTTGTGGTGAATTAAATTAGTTCTACTGTTTTTTTTTTTGTTTCCATATTTTTAATTTTGCCAGCTGGTTTGCAACTGCTTTATACTTTTTATTTCTTTGGTACAACACCCAGGGGCTCTGGTATGGGGTGCTTTATAAAAAAATGCTTATGCCTGGTTATCTTCAAAATAGACAGAGTTGTTGTCCCTGCCTCCAAAAAACTCATCTGATGTCAACTCTCTTTCCCTTGCCCGCTCCTCATTTTTGTTGGTAGGCTCTATGCCTCTCCCAAAGCCAGACATTACTCTTTATTTAATACCTTCTGCTCTTAAGCGTCCATCTCCTCCTCTGGTGAACTTCTGCTACTAGGGTACCTACACCTTAATTGGTTCTCTGTTTCAACCTAACTAATCATTAAGAAAATTTAATCCTGAAACCTCATTCAGTTCATTACTGATCCTACAGTACTGGCTTAACCCCTGTTCACCTAATCATACCCTTATTGACTGGAACCTCTTGTCTCATCTCTTACCACATTGTTGAAAAAGGCACCTATTGTACAGTTTCAATGACAGTGACTGTGGCATGGTCTATTGTGTCAAAAACCACCACCATGCCAAATCACCCCACCCCAAACTTTTGACTAGATAAGGGTAATCAGGCCCCTGAACCTGCAGTCTCTTCTGGAAGATCTCCAGAACACTGACTATCCCCACTTCTGTGTCCACTGATAGAGTCATGATTGTCTCCCTCTTGTAATACAAATTCATCACCAGCAGGGATAAGCAGGCCCCTTTTAAGCAGTCCTATATCAGAAGATTCCATTTCATATGGGTCTCAGCTAAGATTATCAACCTTTTCTCAAAGCTTCTCCAGGTATAGTACCTCAACAAGGCCTCAGGTTCCCCTTATGACTTCTTGAGTTATAAGGGGCTTAGAAATTCCTGCAAATGGCCACAAGGGAAGCCAAGTAAAGAATAACCAGCAGTCTAAGTGCCTTCATTGACCCATGAAGTGTATTCATTCTCCATAAACACATGCCATGGACTGGTTTATTCTGCTTATAAAATGGGAACCTTAATTCTTTATTTTCCATGTTTCTAAATGTAAAAATAAATGCACATGTTCTGTCACTCTGTCATAAAATAGGTCCTCCGCATGGTGGAACTACATTGTGTTTATTTTTCTACATGAATAAAAATGTCCAAATGAAGACTCTGTAGTTGTGGTTCTCTGCCTCTGTTCTGGTTTTATTGTTTGCTTTTCTCATGTACTGTGGGTCATTATTTAATGTACTGCAACCAGTTTCATGGGTTACTGATTACAATGCCAAGCATGTACACGTAGCACAGCAGCAGCAGTTCTGCACAGTACCAGTGTTTAAGGACTTGGAACAGCACTATCAGGGGTATGGAGCAGAGCAGCAGCTGTTCTGTGCAGTACTACTGTTTTGGCACTGGGAGCAGCACAACTGTCTTTTGGGACCAGCACCAGCATTGTATTTGAGTATGTGCCATTTGGACACATTGCTTCTCTTAACTGTACCCAGTAGTCAGGGGAGTAATGGAACCGAAAAAATGACTACTGATTTTTGTTTAAAAGTCTGTACTGAAATTGTGATTTACAGATGTGCACTTGGGCTACTACTGAGCAGATTTACTGCTTCTGGTAACCAACCATGCTAACTAAGAATTAATAAATGGTCCTATGATATCTGTAAACTAATCAAATTATTGTGTTTTGAGCACCCCATTTTATAAATCAAATTACTGTATTTCTTGGCCAACCTCCAGAATAACCTAACAACACCAGAAATTTGTAGTAAGAGATTCATTCCCTTCTTGATCCTCTCTTCTTCTGTTATACCACAGCCCTCCAAGATGGAAACTCTCCTATCTGTGACTCCCTTAAAACAGCTGCTAAGAAAATTCTTTATCGCCTATGCTCTTTCACTCCTCTTTTCCCCCCTTCTACCAGCTTATTCCATTGTTTCTCTTTCTCTGTCATCACCCCCATCATATCCTCTCTGTCCTTTTCTGCCACAGCAATTCTAGAGGTCTTATTACTGGGGGTTTGAACCCTAAACTCCTATGCCTCTCTCCTTCTGCTGTTGCAGCCCCCTCACCTTTCTCCTCAACCACTCCTTCAGTCTCAGCACAGTCCACTTTGTATTAAAGCAGAGGAAGGTTATCTCTTCCACAAAGGATGTGATTCCTATCATGCTCTTTCTCTTCTCCCTACCCTTGCTGGGCCCTATGAAAAGGTTGTTCTTTCACAGCTCTCATTCATGGTCTCCTCTAATTTCCTCTCCCCTTTCAGTCTGGCATCTGAAAATCCCATCGTGTATTCTCGTCGCTCCAGCATGTCACTGATTTCATTTTGATTCAGATGGATCAGATTCAAGGTATCCTCACTGTTGCTATTTTCATCAGCTTTGCTTAGAATTTTAAAACAATGCTGTACCCACTACTCATGGACATGCTATGGAAACAGGACTTTCTGCCTCATCAGTTGAATGAATCCATTTCTTCCTCACTGGCTGACGACAGTTAGTTCAGATTGGTGACACCTTGTCTTCCCTCCCCATCATCTCTGAGGTTCCCCAAGTCTCCATCTTGGACCCTGTACTCCTTATTATCTTCCTATGTACCCTTCCCTATGCCTGTATAACCACAAATATACATCTGTATACTGATGTCACTAAATTGATTCTGGTGACTCAGTCATTGAGCTTGAATTGTCACTGCAGTTTGGTTTTGCCAACATGCAGTAAAGGTTCTGCTTAAACCAGCTAATACAAAATGCTAAAAAGAAAGTCTCAATGTACTTTGGCAGTAGTCAACAGCTTATAAGGCTCTGCTCCTCCCTTATTTTTAAAATCTTAGATGGTACCCTAAATGAGGGTTCTCAATTAAAGTATCTCATTGTGTGACTGGATCAACCCCAAAATTAATCCTGGCTAGAGGTGAGCAGAAGTTGCAAACTCCACTCTCGCATAACTTTGGTGAAATTTCACAAATTTTGCAAAATGTTCTAAACTTCCACTATTGTCAAGATTGGAATCTTCTGAATGTGTTTGGCAAATTTTTGACATTTCATGGAATTTTCTGGCTGAACTGTGGAATGGTAAACAGGAACTGACAGCTCTGAGGAATTTTATTCTGCAGTTTGATGGATTATTCTGCAATAAGTATAATTATTCTGCAGTTCAGTGATCAGTTCTGTCGAATTTTATTCTGCAGTATAATTAATTAATCTATAATTCATACTTTCATGCTGCAGTTCAGTGATGCACTGAACTGTGGAATGAATGAATGAATGAATGAATGATTAATGTATTACACTGCAGGGAAAAATGAACTGACCACAAAAGTTGCCAAAGTGTATTCCAAAATTTTGTGAATACAAAACCACTAGCAGAAGTTTAATTTAGCAGTGCTATACTCCTGGCACATCAGGGTCATCCACAAAAAGCTGAACTGCAAACCCTTATACTACAAGAAATCTTGCTTACCCTTCCTGGTCTGCCTTGATATTTTTCCTAAGATGATTCTTTCAGCATTTGACTATGCTCATGTGAATTATGGTACTTTACCAATGTCCTCTCTAGCCTAATACTGGTAGAGCAAAAAAGAGCACAGTTATTGGAAGGATTGGGACAGACTAGATGGGCCAAAGGCCTTTATCTGCTGACAAATTTGTATGTTTCTATGTTTCTAGCCAGAATGGAACCAGTGTTCCACTCTTTTGGTGGTTTATCACTGATTCTCAACCATTTACCCACATTTGTTCCCTCTGCCTTTATCCTCACTTCCCTGACTTGTGTCCAGACATAGCTCTCTCAATATGTCTCTTATCTCTCTAAATACTAATTCTCTTAACTCCCTCCCTCCCACTTCACCCTCCCCAATTTACTCACCTTGCTCTACTGACTCATAGGCCTTCTCTGTTCCTTGATGCAAAACCTTTGCTGGAGTAACTGCTATCTCAGGCCACCTCCCTGACCTTTGGAACAATCTCCCTGCTCAGGCTGACCTCTCTTCTTTTTACCTCTCTCTCAAACAGATCCTTAAGTTTCATTTTGTGCACTCCTGTTCCGGCACCTACTGCAGATCTATTCTAGATCCACACACACTCCGCTATCACTTCACACCCTCCTCCCCCACCCCTTTTGCTGAACTGCAACTCCAATGTTTGGCTAAAGGCACTGGATACACATTTTACATTTTGTTGCCATACAGACTGCTTTGCCACAGTTTCTTGGTCTCTCCTGAAAATGTCCCTGCTATTTATTGCATGACTTTTGTATCCTTTTAATTATTCTTTATCATATTCCAAGCAATCACTGCTACATTGCACTGAGGAACCAGCACTATATTGCACTGTATTGTATTGCATTGCATTGCATTATATTGTAGTGTGTGCCAGCTCATGCATTTTTTTTTTCTTTGCCCCCTCCCCTGTGGTCATGCCTGGAAATGAGCCAGTGGTATCTTTACTGGTAGTGGACTGTTACTGTCGTGCACTACCCTCCCCCCACCAACCAGCAAAAGGTATTTTTTTCCAGATTTGGATTTGTGACTTGTGAGCACTGGTTAAGTGTTGTTGTGCCTTTGAGTCTGCATCTCTTGAGTGCACAGTGCAATCTTTAATGCTGGGAGACTTGGCATTTCTTGTTACATTCTCATTTCACTTCATCAGACTGGGAAATTTTCTGGACACAAGACAGTAGCGTTTTGGGGATGCATATTAATTCTGGTGACTGTGTGTGACCACTACACAAATGACTGAGTGTGCCATTAATTCTGGGAGACTTTGCATTTATTGTTACGCTTTCTTTTCACTTCATCAGCAATGGGGAATTTTCTGGACACAAGATGGTACCATTTTGGAGATGCACATTAATTCTGGTCACTGTGTGTGTGACCACTGCGTACATGACTGAGTGCACCATTAATTTTGGGAGACTTCATATTTCTTGTGCTTTCATTACACTTTGTCAGCCTGGGGAACTTTCTGGACACAAGACAGTAGCATTTTGGGGATGCACATTAATTTTGGTGACTGTGTGTGACTACTGCATGCATGATGTCTTAGTGTGCCATTAATTTTGGGACCCTCTACATTTCTTGTGCTCTCATTACACTTCATCAGCACTGGGGAGTTTTCTGGACACAATGCATGAGCATTTTGGGGATGCACATTAATTCTGGTGACTGTGTGTTTGAAGGGCTGCCAGTATTGTTGTCACTTCACCTTACTTCACGTTAAGACAAAATGACAATGCAAAGTAATAATCACAAGGTAAAGTGAGCCTTTTGCATTGGCCACTGTGCGTCGTGGAGTGAAATCATGAAGTGCCTACTTCATGGGTACTTCACCAGCGGAATTTAAATTTGCTGCATCTCTAGTCACTATAAACATTCCTTTATAACAGCAAATTATGCCACGGTTTTCCCTATGGGAAAAAGGCAAATCCACTTATTATAAAGGTGTAATGTTTGGAGGCACTTTTTCTTCCAGTGTGTTTCGAACTTATAGAATAGCTTTACCAACACAGACAGTGGGCATGAAGACATTACAAGTACAGTGCAAGCCAAGAAGGTATGCCTGTGCAAATCTCCACTTTCAAAGTTAATTACATGGCATGGTTGGTGGAGATGGTTTTGAAATCTCTTTAACTTCATACATGTTTGCAGAGCAGATGTCATCACTGCTTCTTAGTGTGTGGGGATGCAGACATGATGAACCTAAAATCCATTCTGGAAACTTTTTATGTTATTGTGTATGTATTTTTCACATGTGTTTAGTTTCTTTGGTAACAATGTTAATACAATAAGTAATAAATGTGTTTGTTTTTCAGAAATGGCCCAGATAATAAGAGTACATATTGCAAACAGAACATAACAGTGACATAATTACAAATACAATCCAGAAAATGAGAATACACTCTGCTTAAAATGCACCAGTTAACATATTTGGTACAGTGGATGGGTACACAGTACATTTCTTTTTAATACAAGGCAGATTCCCATGTATAAAGAGTACTGAAAGACAACCAGGTATGACTGGTGCAGGGAAGCAAGCAAAAACTAAGAACAGGTACTGTACCAGCTGATCAGCTCAAACTTTGGTAAAGTAACACTAATTTAATGTGTTGGCTTGAATCAGAGAATTTGGACTGACAAGGAAGTCAATTCCAGAATCTGGGGGCTGTATTCCCTATTGGTGTGCACTGAGAGCCTCGTGAAATGTGATGCTGCATCTCCTAAAGCTATCCTGAGAAGCAAAATATCAGACAGACAGATATACATATAGACAGGCATGAGGACAGACAGGCAGACAGAGACAGACAGACAGAAATGATCGGTGACTGGCAGTTCTCCAGGTATAGTGTGAGACTATGGGAGAAGTTGTTTCAGGAATAGCAGGTAGAACAAATAGCATAAGATCCACTGAATCAGCTGGTAATGGCAAGCATGTTTGCATCATAGATAAAATGTATAGCTCCTAGGTCTGATTTTGTCAGCACTTTTCACTGTAAGTATAAATTAAGAGTTTCAGAATTAGAATTTGCATTAAAAATGTCATGCCAAATCCAAAGGACTTGAAATATCTCCAAAATCACCCAAAATCTATTTCTGTAGCAAGATTTTGATAGGGCTATAATCAAGATTTGCCTGTGCTGTGCACAGCAGCAGACTTGCATTTGCATCTCTACAGACATGCTAGACCATCTTTTAGACAGTCAAATAAGTCCTTTGTATCTGTTGGATTTGTGACTGAATTCACATCAAACAATTTCTCACCAATTTGATTTGCATCAACAAACTGTTACAATTGTAATTTGCCTCTTTTTGTACATGGATTGCCACTGACTATGACTTTTTTTGCAGACACATTTATTAAACAAAATCTGGTCAGAGCCGATATGGATGCACAGAGCTTTAAGAAGCAGTTGCTTCACCTGTCATGTCAGTGAAAGAAGTTATGACAGGGAAAGAAGACATTAAAAAAAATTCTAATTGGCATTCCATCAGCTGCTGTAAGTCTCACATGAAGAGTAGTGTTTATCTGACCGGTGCTTCCATGCCAGATGACAGTTAGCATCAGTTTCTGTAGTTGTTCTGTGGGGAAATGCAGCTTGCTTTTATTCCAAATTAGGGTGCAGTTTTAACTCAGAATGTGTCGGAGAGCCACCAGAGTACCACCAGATAATGCCATTCTCAAGATGACAGTGACAATGGAACTGTGAATGTGCGATACTTGCACATGTGCAGTTTGAGTCACGCATGCACAGTCATGTCATCACCGCAATTTTGTGAATGGCATTCTTGGGTGGTACTATGGCGGTGCTCAATACACTCCATGTTAAACTGCACAGTATTTTGGAGTAAAAGCAAGTTGCATTTCCCCACAGAAGAACTACAGAAAATTATGCTGACTGACACCTGGCATGGAAGTGCCAGTGAGGTAAATGATACTCTTAATGTGAAAGTTACAGCAGTTCTTTCATGGCAGTTTTGTAAAGGCTCCTTTCATGGCACCGTCACTTCCGCAACTGCAGAAGAAAAAGAAGTGTGCTGCAAAGTGGATGTGTTTACATGGTCAGCAGAGGGGAAGCACTGCAAAAACAGAAATACTGAAAAGTATGCTGCAGCACTATGGAAACACACTGCATAGCTGTCCAGTCTTGTGCTTCCACAGTGCTAGTATGATATAATCATTGATGGCATAACATCTGCAGAGCTCTGCCCACACAGCTGTAAAAATATGATGCTTGGGCAGATGTAGTACACAGTTGTACCTCCATCCACCCTTTTAAAAATCCAGCTCTTTCTGTGTACCACAAATAAAATCTTAACTATGTGGGGGGAATGGAACTTCTAGCCTCAGAGGTCCTGCCCATCAGTCCTCATACAACAACAACAAAAAAAAAACAATTGAAACTGAGCTTTGACCTTTTCTAACAAGAGAAATTCTGGCTTTTCTCAAAGGGGGTTGCCTGTTAAAAGGCAGCCTGATTGTCATGGGTTTCCCTGATGAAATGCCAGGGGGTGAAGGCAGTGGTGTAGGAGAGGAAGTGGAGGGGAAGGGGGATGGGAAGAGTGAAGGGGGAGCCAGGGGGATTGACTGATGGATTATGGGAGAAGTAGTAGGAAACAGGTGATTGGTCTGAGGGCAAGGCTAGAAGAGGGCTCAAGGAAAGATATATAGGTGGTTGCTGGAAGGACAGAGCCCTCCTAGTTTGCTAGTGCTCAAATTGAATACTAACACATCAATTGGCAGAAGCAGCGAGAGATTGATCTGCAAGGAGTCTGGAAGGTAAAAGGTAATGGTGAAGAGGTATGGGTTGCTAAAAATAGGATGCACTAAAATGAGCTGAAGTGGTGGTGTAGGTAACAGATGGGGGCTAGTTGGTGTAATGCTGGAGTGAGGTAGTTGGTACATCAAGCAGGTTTTGGTTTTGCTGTATCAAGGGACACTGGTTTACCATGATATAGAAAAGGCAAATTCTGTTTTGCAGACTGAAAAAAAAACCCAGTATTGTCACTGGTGTCAGCAAAGCCAAAATCCATTTTTACTGGTGCTTGCTTTGTGAACTTTATTTAAAAAAAGTTCAGCCTGCTAGCATGCATTTTAGCAATTTTGACCTATACTGTTGTATATCTATACTTGTAGCTATTAAGTTATTATAATAGATACAAGGTATGATGGCCACAGCAAAAGCACTACAACCCCCTTTCCTCAGGTGTGATGGCCACAGCACTGCGGCCCCCATCTCTCAGGTGTGATGGCCACAGCACTGCAGCCCCCATCCCTCAGGTGTGATGGCAGGAGCACTATGACCCCATCCTTCAAATGTGATGGCAGCAGCACTGCGGCCTCCGTCTCTCAGGTGTGATGGCAGCAGCACTGCAGCCTCCATCCCTCAGGTGTTATGGCAGCAGCACTGTGGCCCCCCCATCCCTCAGGAGTGAAGTCAGCAGCACTGCAGCCCCCATCCCTCAGGTGTGATGGCAGTAGCACTGTGGCCTCCATCCCTCAGGTGTTATGGCAGCAGCACTGTGGCCCCCCCATCCCTCAGGGGTGAAGTCAGCGCACTGCAGCCCCCACCCTTCAGATGTGATGGCAGCAGCACTGTGGCCTCCATCTCTCAGGTGTGATGGCACCAGCACTGTGGCCCCCCCATCCCTCAGGAGTGATGTCAGCAGCACTGCAGCCCCCATCCCTCAGGTGTGATGGAAGTAGCACTGCAGCCCCCAACCCTCAGGTGTTACGGCAGCAGCACTGCAGCCCTCACTCCTAAAGTGTGATGGCGGCAGCAACACTATGACCCTTATCCCTCAAGTGTAATGGTAGTTGAAGCACTGCATGTACCCACATCCCTCATGTGTGACAGCAATACAGAAAACCAGTGTCCCTTCTCATCCCTTAATGCCCATGCCCCACATGCCCAAGTAATACATTTCTAGGTCTCTTAGTTTATGACAGCTCAGACATGAATTAAGCTGAGCGACCAGACACCAATGTTGACTTTCTCGGTTCCATCCTATCTAGCATCTAACTACCAGTATTTGCTTTTTGAAAGTGCACAGTTTTAGTGCAGGATGGAGAGAGTTTAAATTTTCAGATGCCAGACTGCGTCAGATTTCCAACCCCATATCAAATTTGGCAACCTCAGGATGCAATTTTTGTGGGTTTCTGTAGTGCCATTTTTTTTCCCGGTCCCTGTTATGAACACTTTCCCCACTTACAAGCTGGCTGCAGGACACATGGATGAATGAATAAGTACAGTACTACGCTTTGAGCCCTGGAGATTACCATCAGCCACAACACAATGCAGACTGTATTCCCACCCACATGGCCTTTCATGGTAACCTTCATCCAAATAAATATAAATAAAGTCAATAATAAAAGTACATTTTAAGAAAAGTGGTTTTATAAAGTCAGCAAAATATTTTCAAAACAAAATTGTGGAGAACAGTGCAACAGTAGAAAAAAGTTTACTGAAACAAAACCTAAATGAAAATGTGCATAATGTTGAAAACAGTGAGGCAAAATATACACTGGAAAACAAATGAACTGAACTGAAACGTACAATATTTAAAAACATGAAAAATGCAAAACAGTGCAACACTAAGAAAAAAGTGCAATGCCTAATTGAAAATGTGCAAAATGTACAAAAAATTGAGACAAAATGGTGAAAGACAAGTGAACTAAAATCTACGGTATAACTAAATACATGAACATACAAAGGTACATGAAATGTGGAAGCCAGTTAAACAGTAGAAAAAAATAAACAAAACCTAAATGAAAATGTGCAAGACAGTGGAAAACAGCAACAAAATATGCTGTGAAAAACATGGGAACTAAAACCTACCATTATAAATGCATGAAATGTACAAATGAATGTGAGAACAGGGCAACAAAATTAGTAAAAACATTTACTTAAACCCTGTGTACATGAAATGTGCATAACATTCTATCCAATGGTGCAACAAAGTGGTGAAAACTGTTCAAGTAAAACATACTTATGAAAATGTGAAAAATGATTCCAACATGTGGAAAATGTCCATATATCTAATCCATTGACTTATTGATCATAAGCTGGGATAGCAGTTTCACATTGTCCACAAGCAGGTTCCGCCGTTGCTCCGTGTGGATCTGTCCATAAACAGAGAAGGATCTCTCCACGTCCGTGCTTGACACTGGGATCCATATAGCTTGCAGAGTAGCTCGGCATAGAACAGGTAATTGCAGCTGTATCGAAATCCAGTACTGGCCAACGTTAAATTCTGATATGTCTGGAAAGTCTCTTATGCTCTCTACAACATATACCTCCCAGTCCTTTTGTAGTGCCATTTCGTTGTGCAGAGCAAATACACGAATGTCACTGGAGTACTGTGAGAAGTCTCTATTCAGTTTGGGAAGGTTGTAGGGGTTCAAAATACGGCATGATTTCAGGAAGTCCACAGATGGATTTGCATCCATGTGCTTGGCCAGTTTGTTCAGTGCTATTTCAAATTCTTTTTGGAACAATTCAACCTATTCCTGCTTAACCCGTGGCCTAAGACAAGTCATGTTTGCATCAGTTCTTTCTCCAAATAACTCGGTCTTTATTACTCCTGGCTGAAACCGCTGTTTTATTGCCTGAAGTATATCATAGGCAGAAACAGCCAAGGAATTTTCCTTGCTTTGTACAATCTCTATTGCCCTGATAAAGTCACTGCAGTTCTCAGCAATGAAGGTTGTCTAAATCTGCAACTCAGTAAACCAATCTTGGAAAAGCTTTTTTAAAGAATTTGTGGAGTTGCAATCACTGGTGTCCTCCCGGAAGATGTATCTTAAGTGCTCAAAATAAAGGGAATGGCACTTCACCACTCCAAACTATGTGTTTCACTGGGTTAAGACCGGAACAGGAGGCAATACTTTTCTTTCTACAACTCTCTCTCCTCCAGGAATGCCAAGTACTCCTTCCTGCATTTTGGTGACCACTGAAATGCATATTTTATAAGTGCCACAAGTTTGTTAACCACTTTAAAGTGGTCAATCCATGTGTCTCCCACCAAGAATAACACATGCGTCTAACAACTCACATGGATCACATGGTCACCAATAAGGCCATGCAAAACATCTTTAAAGCACATCAGCATATACCATGCATTGTCACTGATGAAGGCAACTTCTTGGTCCATCTCAACATCATATTTTTGTAATGTCTTTAAAACATTTTGATCTACCATGGAGTGGTTCACCACTGTCAGTTCTGTTGTGCTGGCTATCACAGATTTTCCACCCTCTATGACAAAAATAATGGTAAGGACACAGCAGGAGTCTGTATCCCTTGTTTCGTCGCACATCACTGCAAGTGTCTTCCCTTCCACAAGCCTTGAAATTCCCTCCTCCATCTCCCTATTCAATTGGGGCAAGTAATTTTGACTTAAAGTGTCTGTCTTTGGGAGAGCTATACTTCCTTTGATATACTTTGCCATCCAGTCTCTCAAGCATGGCTGGTCTAGCTTTTCAATTGGTATATTGGCACCGCACCAAGCCCTCAGTGTGTCCAATACAATCTCTTCCCATGCTGCAGCTGCAGAAGTTGCAGCAGTAAAGCTGGTGTGCAGGGTCATCAACTAGTGTTTTTCTTCTGGCTCATATTCTTCACATGTTTTTTACTTTTGCAGTGATCCACCACTGTATCCTACCTGATATAGTCAACAGAAGTGACAGAATATTTTCCCTCCATCCTCATACATGCTGTCAGACTTGAACTGCAATGCACGGTCCTTAGCAGTAACATTAGAAAGTTTTGCTATCTTGCTTGGTGTTGCCATTGCAATGTTTAGTGAGGATGACTCCAAAGAACTAAAAGTGAACTGAAGTTGGAAATAATAAAACCAGCTTCAGAACTGTACTATATTATTAATCAAATCTCACATCTAATTCATGGCCATGGATGAGAGTCAGGAGGAGCAACTACAGAAACCATGCAGACCTCAGAAGCTCTCAGCATGCACTAGCATCCAAGAGTAGACTATTACCATTAAAATGTATCCTCAGACACAGCTGAGAGTCTAGAATTGAGAGTCTGGAGCAGCAGCCACAGAAATCATGCTGACTGCAGTAGCTTTCACAGTCCAGGCTAGGATATCAAAAGTAGAACATCGGCATCAGCACATATCCTTGGTCACATTTAAGAGGCATGAGGAGCAACTACAGAATGCACGCTGATGTCAGCAGCTCACAATCTATAGAAAAATAATTATCCCATGAATACCAGCATCAGAATCTCATTGCTGATCTATGGCCAAGGATGAGAGTTGGGAGGAGCAGCTACAGAGATCAGGCGGACCTCAGACGCAGTCACAGTATGGACTCGAATACAAGAGAAGAAAATCAGCTTCCAAATATATTCCCATTCAGAGCTGAGAGTCTGGAGGGGCAGCTACAGAAACCACGTTGACCTCAGCAGCTCACAATGCAGACTAGAATATCAAGAGTAAAATCATTGGCATCAACATATATCCATAATAACTCCTGGTCACAGCCAAAAGTTGGGAGGAGCAGCTACTGAACATGTGTTGACCTCAGCAGCTCACAAGCCATACAAAAATATCAAGGCAAGAATAATAGAAAACTGCAGGCTGTGAATCTTACTAACAGAAAAGGAGCAATTCTGTGCTGAGTGGGAACGCAAAAAGACCAAGCTGTAGATGGCCCCAACAGTCATTTGATCAAGTTCAGGAGTTGCACTTGTGGACCTGGACTTCACATAGTGTCCATTGAGGGACCATGTGCCTTTGGCCACTGCCATGACACCAAGAAGATGCAGATGCAGGAATGCACTTTCTGGCACATGGTGGCTGGTGTACAGAAGGCATGCTTGCTCTGGCAGCCGAGTCATTCTGTCTGAAGGCAGGAATGCCATGTCCTGCAACATATTTTGCACTGCCACCATGTACTGTAGGCACTAACTGGGGGACAGAAAGGACATGGGCAGATTGATGGTTATACTCAAGGACTGGAACAGGCAGATAGTGCTCACCAGGGCCTGGTAGAGCTGGTCCTGGGATGGTGCTATGATTAACCAATCATCCAGATAGGGAAAACACAATGGCAGTAAAAAGCTAAGGAGGACAGGGAGGGGTTACCCACCTTATGCAAGACAGGTTGACATGAAGACCAAAATGACACGGTATGTCATGTATTTATGTACATGACGACCAAAATGACATGGTACATCAAGTAGTATTTATGTACACAGTATATACATCATTGCCTCCCCCCCCCCACCCAGTTGGTCAACACAACTTTTAATTTAACAACTTAAACTGAAAATGCTTAGTGCCCTCCCATGCCACTGACTCAACACCACTCCCCCAGACTCTTCTTTAACAGCATTCAGTTAAGTAGCTCAAATATCAAAACTTCATCTCCCCCAACCCCCATTGCTCTCTGACACTGCATTTTTATACTTCCCAGAGAGAGAGACAGAGAGACAGAGAGACAGAGGGAGAGTGACAGCTTCATGTGCTGAGGCAGAAAACCCAGTGCTTGTTTGCCGTTATAACCAGCTGGTTATAACAGCAAATTATAACTGGGTTTCTCTAAGAGAAAAAGGGCACAACAGTAATTTTAACACCTTTATTACACAAGTATCAGTTGTGTATCCCTTTGATACCAGCAACGAGACCCGTAATAAAGATTGCAAAGAAGCACAACTGTACCTTTTGAAATGGGAGAACACTCACCAGAGCAGATCACAAAGCAGCACTTTCAAGGACTGACTTGCAAAAAAAAAAAGTCATTATGGTCAAACTCTGTACCACCACGCATGAGCATTTTTAACATAAGACACCCCCTGGTGGTCCAAATGTTAGCACATTTAGCAGCACTTTAAGACCTAAAATCATAATAGAAAAGTTGATAAATCTGTAGCTCACAGAATTTTATCATCATCATCGCACAGCCTGCCACCAACACCCACATGCCTCCCATCAAATGGCAGTCCTGTAGCCCTCCCTTACTGTGCTTAAACTGAACCACCACATATGAGATATATTGCAGCGGCAAATCACGTTTCACTCGGGATGATGTTGCTACACATACATCCCAACCATTCATCAGTGCATGTGTGCATAGAAGCCCAGATGCACCCGATGAATGAGTTTTGCTCAAATCACATTGGAAGCAACATAATTTATTTTTTGCATTTTTAATTGACATTTTAAATATACCCCGATTTAGAGTTTCTTCCCTGCATCGTGCCACATGTGTAGGCACCTGCATGCCGTGGCTCCCCAGAGCCTTCCCTATGTTTGTTGCCAGCCCGCCTGCATTACCCTCTGGCCTCCACCTGAGGGCTGTTGAATGGCGGGGGAGAGAGGATTCCTCCCCAAGAGAGGAGAGCTGCCTTACAACTGTTCAATCCCACTCCCTCTCTTCAACCACCCCAGACAGCTTCCGATGACCCTGGCTTGTTCCTGAAACTGGGTTGCTGGTGTGCTGCCAGGTGGGGCTCTAGCACCTCAAACCCCCCCCCCCATGCCATTGTGCCTGCTTGCAACATAAAGGAATTTAGAGGACTAAAAACTTTACCTTTTAAAAAGTGCAAGTAGTCGCCTCAGCAGATCTTTACACGGCAGCACTCGTATGATCTAGAGTACAAACATTAAAGAAAGTTACTATCCAATGATGCACACAGAGGACCTGCCCAACCAACACACACCATGCAGTGGTGAGTCCACATACACACATCCCAGCACCTCCCCACTAAAAACAGCTGCCCCCCCCAAAGCTTTGTAAATTGCCCACATCCTACAGCATCCCTCACACTGTCCAAGAGCCAACTGCAGAGTATCTTATAAGATTCTTATATGTCCGCCTCACCCCATCACCCGACACTTTGTCAGGGCTTCAGATGGTGGGCAACCACTTACAGTAGTCAATGTACTTTTTTTGCGCCCTTCCCCCCCCCCACACACACACACACAATATTCTGCTGCAGTCACAAGCAGCAGCCCTCAACACTAGGCCACTTTTGTAGGGGGGGGGGACAATTGAAAATTCCACCTAAAAATGCAATTTCTTTTTCTTTTATTGTAACCTGGGTCTTGGGGCGGGGGGTCCTTGTTGTGATAACCCAGCTTGCCCCTAACACTCCACTCCATGAACCATGGACAATCCCATGAGAATTAAGTTTAAAAAAGTCCTCAATTTCTCAAGGGATCTAATCTTACTCAGAAACTTAAGAACCAGTCAGGTACACCTACTTGATGAGTGGAGTGAAGAAACAGGCCTGAGGTGCTGGTCGCAGTCTGTTGGCTGGTGTTTCAACATCATCAGCATGAATCTGCAGTAGCACACAGTTTAAGGCACAGCGTTCTTGGAGACTTCAGCTTCTCACTCCAAGCAAGATGGCAACAGCAGTCTTTCATTGATCCTCCTCCAAGTTAGACAGCAGCATCAGGTGTGATGGCAGCAGGTGCATCACTGCAGCCCCCACCCCTCAAATGAGATGGCACCAGTAGGTGCAGCACTGCAGCCCCACCCCTCAGGTGTGACGACGGCAGCAGGTGCAGCACTGCAGCCCCCACCCCGTAGGTGTGATGGCTGCAGCAGGTGCAGCACTGCAGCCCCACCCCTCAGGTGTGACCGCAGCAGTAGCATCACGACAGTACTCACCCAATGCCATGTACCAAAGCTTATCTGTCAGAGTTCAGACATGAATTAAGCCGAACCACCAGATGCCAAGATAGACTCCATCTGTCCAGTCCCTATCTAACATTTAGTTGCCTGAATTGGTTTATTTGTAAACAAAATACATTCAATTAAAAAATCCACAAAGTGATTCATGAGGATGCTAATGGAGAGATACAGAAATTCACAATCTCGCCCAAGTAATAAACTAATCCAGAATTGCACCCACAGTAAATTGGGTACTTTCTGACTCGGTCTTCATGAAAATGGAGCCTCTTAGTTTTCATGTCGGAGTTCAAACTCATGAAAGGAGTTCTACTGGCAAAGATGAAGCTATGACCACTGTACAGATCAGGGATTCATCTCTCCTATCCCCCACTGAAGTTAACTTAAATAAATTAATCTTTGTGCCTTGATCACTAGTACAAACTGGTACATCCTCCAATGTGTCCGGCATTTTTATTATGGCACTATTGATCATGATGTGCTCTTGCTCATAACACTGCAAGCTGATGACACTGCCTTGCCCCTTCCTCAATAGGCAGGGCAATAGTGCCCTTAGGCAAACCCATAGGATTTATAAAAAGGCATTGGAGATATAAACTTCAATCTCCATGCACAAGGGCACTATTGAGGAAGGGGCAAGGTAGCGTCATCAGTTCATGAGCGAGAGCACGTGATGTTCACAAGCACCAAAATTAAAATGCCAGGCACACTGGAAAATTTACCAGTTTGAGTGATCAGGCTCAAAGATTATTTATTTAATATAGTGACTGCAGGGGGGGGATCAGAGAGGTAAAGCCCCAATCTGTACAGCGGTCAGGGCCTCACCTCTACCAGTAGTTCTCCTCTATGAACCCTTCATCTCTGCAGTTCCCCAACCCCATCCAAGAAAACACAGACTGCCTGGCACCAATGTGGTTCCACCACACCACCTAGAAGGACAGACAACACAGGAGGTTTGTGGGAATGACACCTCCAGATAACCACACGCTGCCACGTAGGACCCACCCTGAAAGGCAAGTACTTGATTGGTGGTTTTTATTAGCATCTCCTCGGACAGTGGGTGTTGGGACTGACTGTGATAGCCCAGGTTGCTGCTAATGCCCCACCACCACCACCAACAGCTACTTGTTTTTTTTTTTGAACTTGTAAGTTTATTAGCAAACTTCAAGATAGGCTTCCAACAATATCCCATTAAACATACCTGCAAAAGGTCCAATATAGAAATCTAACTTATTTATCAACTTGTCTTTGTTTACCCCTAGGTAATCTGATGCTTACATCCTCCAAAATTGATGAAGGGAACTGGGGAGGACTATCCGGTTTTCCAACTGCACTGATGCACTCTGGGTTTTGTCTACAGTGTCCTTTCAGTCCAAATTAATCCATGGACCCACCAACTACTTCAAAATTGTGTCATCTGACAGTTTTGACAGCACAGATGAAACATGGTTGATTCCATTTGATGTGGTTTAATAAAGTTTTTTTTTTTTGTCAGAGTATGTCTCTCTTCTTCTACACACACCCAGACACACACACACACACACACAAAACCCAGAAATGACTTTTTTTAAAACCATATTTACATTCAGGATAGACAAGGTGAAGCAGGTCCCAGCAGTACAACACGGTACATCGCTAGCACCTAGAAAAGGCATCTCCTACCATCTGCCCTTCTCCCAAATAGATATCTCTCTCTCTCTCAGAAAGCCTGCACTTGGGGCTTAACCCCCCACCCCGTCTCTCCAGCACTTCTATGCGCTAATCCCCTCGTGTTGCTGACAACTAACAGGCCCCCTTTTGGGCACAGTTATTTAGTCTGTTCCTGTATGTTTACTTATTCCAGTTTTAGTTTTCACTGTATTTTTTGCATTCCTTTTTTTAAAAACCAAATGAACCTAAATGTTGTCATTCTAATTCTATTGCCTTGTTTGTCTCAATCCTCTGATCACCTACTTGTTCTAAATGTACTAACATGGAACCTATGTAAAGAGCTCTGAGCTCAAATTGTTAATCCAAGATCAAAAATAAAAATAAAAATAAAATAAAACATAAAAAAAATAATGTATTTTACAAATAAGACACACGCCCAGAAACCACCCCAAGACTGCCAAAAAAAGACCCTTCTCACTGCTCCAGGGGGAACTGGCTGGGGTACAGGACAGGGTGCTAAATGAGGAGGACAGGCCACAGAACATATTGATCAATCATACAGTAATATGCAATAAACTACATAAATATACACATTAAGATTTTAGTAAATATTTTCTACTGTAGGGTTTCATATCTCCTACCAGTCCCTAATTTTGACACAGAAACTTATCTTCAGTGCTTGGCAGTCCCTTATACGAGTTGCACAGTATTAAATAAGCCAAAAAAATTGATTAGCAGCTTTACACAAGAAAGTGCTAATTGGCTGTAAAACTGCATAGTACTTAGCAAAGAATGGTTATAAAAATGTAAAAAAATACATCATTTTTTATTAATTTTGTTTATTATGCCATAGACTCACTGAAAAAATAATTAACAGTCTACTGCTATGCATTTTTGGATATGGTTAGCATAACCCCCTGTTTTGCTGTGCTATATCAGCTATTTAAAACCCTTTAATAATAATAATAATTTTATTTTTAAAGCACCTTTCAAATTTTCAAAGCGCTGTACAAAACATATAGTAAAAAGAAGACCAAACATTATAATACACTATAAAACATTCATAAAACCACAATTTTAACAACAATTCATAAAATACTATAAAAAAGCAATTTGGTACAAATGAGTTTTTAGGCCACTCTTAAATTCCCCCAGGGAGGTGCACTGCCGTAACCGATGGGGTAGAGAATTCCAGAGAGTGGGAGCAGTGTAGGAAAAAGCTCTACAACCAGAAGAATTTAGACTCACTCTCAGAATCTTCAGCAACCCCTCGTCGGCCGAACGGAGCGATCGGCCAGGGCAGTAAGACACTAGAAGATCTTTTAGATAAGCTGGACCCTGGTCGTGTAGGGCTTTAAAAGTCAATAAACAGACTTTAAAGGTGATCCGCCACTGAACAGGGAGCCAGTGCAGTTCGCACAGCACCGGGGTAATATGACAGGACCTGCTGGTTCCCGTCAAAACCTGGGCCTCCACGTTCTGCACTAACTGAAGGCGGCGGATTTCAACCCCAGGAAGCCCAAAATACAGGGAGTTGCAGTAGTCCAGATGAGAGGACACAAAGGCGTGGACCAACATAGGTAGCATGTCAGATGGAACGAGGTGTTTCACTCTAGCGATATTCCTAAGATGGTAAAACAAAGTCTTGACGACTGCTGACACCTGCGAAGGCAGTGTCAGCCTGTCATCCAAGATAACCCCTAGGTTACGCACCTGTTCAGAGGTCAGAAGTGACACACCCCCAAGAAAAATTCCTCAGGGTGCAACAACAGGCTACCCCTCTATCCGACAGCCCAGGTCCACCACCAAAACCTCTGTCTTTTCTGCGTTCAGCTTCAGCCAACTAGAATCCATCCAACCCTGGATTTCTTTCAGACAGTTGTTAAACACTGAGAGAGCTCTATCCTGGTCAGGAGCAAAGACAGGTATAGTTGGTATCTATCTGCATAGCAATGAAACCTCAGCTTATACCGCCTCATAATGTCTCCTAGGGCAGCATATACACCTGCAATAACATGAGAGACAGCACAGAACCCTGAGGCACCCGCACATAACAAAGATGTTGGGCCAGAGGAAAAAAGCCCCGACACAACTCTTTGTGATCTCCCAGTGAGGAATGAGGTGAACCATCGAAGGACGGTTCCTGATATTCCACAAATCTGCCTCAGGCGTGCTAGCAACACCACATGATCCACGATGTCAAAGGCTGACGAGAGATCAAGAAGAACTAGAATAGAACATCTTTTCTGGTCTCTCACCCTCAAGAGATCATTAAGCACCAGAACCAGCGCAGTCTCAGTGCTATGTCTTTTACGAAAACCCGATTGGAAGGGTTTGTAGATGCCATGGATGGTTAAATGGTTCTCCAGTTGGGACGCCACTACCTTCTCAATCACTTTCCCAATAAAGGGTAGGTTTGAGATGGGTCTGTAGTTAGTGAAACAGTCAGGGTCCAAGGTAGCTTTCTTCAAGAGGGGTGTCACCACCGCATCTTTCAGGGAGCTAGGGAACTCACCCAATTCCAAGGAGCACCAGACTATTTGCACAAGGATTGGACCGATGATGTCGCAACAACCCAGTATTAGGGAAGTCGGTCCAGGATCCTAACTACAGCTCGTAGGGTGCACACCATGGATAATCCTCATGACATCCATGAAATCAGGTCTGCTGAAGGAACACCAAGAAGACTGAGGTACTGTGAACTCATGCTATCCAACAGCATCCCCCTTAGAAGCCGCTGGATGCAGATCCGTCCTGATGTCGGACACCTTATTAGCGAAGAGTCGAGCGAGCTCCTCGCACTCTAATTGCAAAATAGCCTTCCGAACTTGTAGACAGGCTGGCTTGCACAGCCTGTCCACAGTTCGAAAAAGCTGAGCCGGTCGATTCCTGGCTACTGCACTCTCCCTGGACAGGAATTCTGCCTTCTTATGGGAGATTGCAGATTGGTAGACAGAATAATGGTCCATCAATCTAAGGCGGTCGGCATCAAGGGCGGATCTGCGCCAGCAGCGTTATAATCTTTGCCCCTGTCTCCGCATCTCCCTCAATGTCCCATCAAACCAGGGTGCCTTGGGACGAAGGGAAAGGGGGCATACACGAACAGGAGCAATAGTATCCAGAGCCAATGTAACAGCCTTATTATAGGCTGTCACTAAGGTCTGTGGACTACTGCTCGCCAACGCGGGGGACAAGAGGTCAAGAACTGCCACAAGGCCCTGGGGTGTAATATCCCATAAAGGGCAGTATCTTGCCATCTCCACCGGGGTAGGCCTTCTCAGGGGGGTACTAAAATTGAACCTCACCATGTAGTGGTCCGACCAAATGGCTGGTTCCACCCCCAAATCGAAAGCATCAATCCCAAGGAGAAAGACTAAGTCCAAAGAGTGCCCAGATTTATGAGTAGCAGGAAACCACCTGTGTAAAGCCCAAAGAAATCATTAATTGAGGAAGGATTACCACCAGTGAGTTCATCATTGAATCTAGGCGTTGAAGTCACCCAGAACCATGAATCTGGGTGACTCCAAACGACATGTCAACGATGAAGTCTGCCACTTCCTGTAAGAACTGTTTCCCATCTCCTGGTGGACGTAGATGAGTATGATTCGAACGCCAACACCCACTACCACTGTGCACTCAAAGGACTCAGCCTCCCCCGTAACCACACTCATGAGGCCCAATTCTGTCTTAAAACAGACTGCAACCCCCCCACCCCTGCGGTCCAATCTCGGGCGGTGTATCACCGAATACCCATCTGGAGTCATAGCTTCCAACATGGGGCGTTTGAGGGTAGTAAGCATGACATGGACCCAGCAGACTGGCATACATGTGGCAAAAAATGGTTCTGTGCCACTGTGACCCTCCACCCCTCCCTCCTCCATCACCAGAGGTCAGAACCATTTTTTCAGCATGTGCACTAGTCCGCCCAGCCCGTCCCTCCATCGCCCATCAATGACCAATCACTGAGCATGGCACAGACACAGTGGACTGGCATACATGTGGGAAAACAATTGTTCTGTGTTACTATGCCCCTCCACACCTCCCTCCTCCATCACCACAGGCCAGAACCATTTTTTCAGCATATGCTCCAGTCCGCCCAGCCCGTCCCTCTGCCGACCATCAACAACCAACCACTGGAGCATGGCACAGACCCAGAGGACTGGCATACACATGAGAAAAAAGTGGTTATGTGCCACTCAGCTCATCCATCCATCCCTCCTCCATCACCAGAGGCCAGCACCAATTTTTCCCACGTGTGCACCAATCCACCGAGCCCGTCCCTTCACCGACCACCAACGACCAACCACTGGAGCATGGCATGGACCCAGTGGACTGGCATACATCTCAGAAAAAAATGGTTCTGTACCACTGTACCCCTCCACCCCTCCCTCCTCCATCACCAGAGGCAAGAACCATTTTTTTCAGCATGCACACCAGTCCGCCCAGCCCGTCCCTCCGTCGACCATCAATGACCAACCATTGGAGCATGGCACAAACCCAGCAGACAGGAACACATGGAAAAAATAGTTTCTGTGCCACTCTGCCTGTCTGCCCCTCCCTCCTCCATGTTCGGAGGCCAGAACAATTTTTTTTCAGCATGTATACCAGTCCACTACGCCCATCCCTCCACTGACCATCAACCACAAGCCACTGGAGCATGGCACGGACCCAGCAGACTGGCATACATGTTGAAAAAAACTGTTCTGTGCCTGTCTGCCCCTCCGTCTTTGCTCAGAGGCCAGTACAATTTTCAGCACATGTTACCACTCGGCTAAGCCCATCCTTCACAGGCCATCAATGACAAGCCATTGGAACATGGTGCAGACCAAGAGGACTGGTATACATGTTAAAACTGTTCTGTGCCACTTCGTTTGTCTGCCCCTCTCTCACTGCAACCAGAGGATATTACCATTTTGTTTAAACACGTAGTACCTGCCAGGCCTGTCTTTCCACCAAGAGACCAGAATAGCGAAGGACTGACCTGGCCTACTGGTAGTACACAAACTCAGAAAAAAAAAACAGGTATCCAAAACATTATTACTTTTTTTAATTAGGCATACCAGCTCGCCCCCACCCCCCGATCTTCCCTCCCTTGCTTTCACATTCAAAACAACAGCAGCAGGGGCTATAAAAAAAAAAACACATTACCAGACTATGGCAGGCACTTAGGCAGTTGTCCTGTGTCAGTAGAAGGTAACGCATGTCAGGTCAGCAGTATCACAAAGAATCAGAAAGGGCAGGTCAGCAGCACAAGGAAGCTGGTAGGGCAGGTCAACACAGAAGCACACCAGAACCAGGCTAAAGTGCCCACAATGATACATCATTAAGGCCACTCTTCCATCCTCATCACAACAGCACAATCACTCTTCCCCACCCTGGCACACCAGAACAGCCACTGTTCCCACCCAGATACACCTGAAAGGTCACTGTTCACCACGATGACACACCAACATGACCACTCTTCCCCACCCCGAGGGTACATAAAACTATGGCTTACCCCCAACAGACTAGCATGACCACTCTTCCCAAGTATCCACACCCCACCAACACAATGCCTGTTCCTCAACCCACTGACACACAATGCCATTGTCCCCCACCCCACCACCAGTATCCCCACCCCACAAACACAATGCTAGTGTGCCCACCCCACAGACACACCATGGCCAATGTCCACACTCCACAGCCAGTGTCCTCACCCCACCATCACACAAACATGGTCAGTGTCCCCACCCCACAACACCATGGCCAGTGTCCCCATGCCAACACATCAATTATCCCCACCCCGATCAATGTCCCCATGCCAATCCATCAAGTATCCCCACCCTACCCAGTGTCCCCATCCCACTGATACACAGTGCAAGTGTCCACACCCCACAACCAGTGTCTTCACCCCACCGACACAACGCCAGTGTCCCCACCCCATGACCAGTGTGCCCACCCCACTGACACACAATGGCCAATGTCCCCACACCACAGCCAGTGTCCCCACCCCAAAAACATACAAACATGGCCAGTGTCCCCACCACACACTACCATGACCAGTGTCCCCACGCCACCCAGTGTTCCCACCCTGCCACCAGTGTCCCCATCCCACCGACACAATACCAGTGTGCCAATTCAATCTACACACAATGGCCGATGTCCACACTCCATGGCCAGTGTCCCCACCCCATCAACACACAAACATGGCCAGTGTCTCCACCCCACAGCACCATGGCTTGTGTCCCCATGCCAACACATCAAGTATCCCCACCCCACCCTGACCAGTGCCCCCACACCAACATGTCAAATATCCCCACCCCACCCAGTGTCCCCATCCCACCGATACACAATGACAGTGTCCCCACCACACCGACACACAATGCCAGGGTTCCCACCTCACCACAAGTATCCCCACCCTACCAACAACATGCCAGTGTCCACACCCCACCACCAGTGTCCCCACCCCACTAACACAATGCCAGTGCGCCCACCCCACAGACACACCACGGCCAATATCCACATTCCACAGCCAGTGTTCTCACCCCACCAGCACACAAAAATGGCCAGTTTCCCCACCCCACACCACCATGACCAGTGTCCCCATACCAAAACATCAATTATCCCCACTCCAACCAGTATCCCTATGCCAACACGTCAAGTATCACCATCCTACCCAGTGTCCCCATCCCACCAATACAAAATGCAAGTGTCCACACCCCATGACCAGTGTCCCCACACCATAGACACAATGCCAGTGTCCCCAATCCATGGCCAGTGTCCCCACCCCACGAACACACAAACATGTTCAGTGTCCCCACTCCACACCACCATGGCCAGTGTGCCCATGCCAACACATCAAGTATCCCCATCCCACACTGACCAGTGCCCCCACACCAACATGTCAAGTATCCCACCCCAACCAGTGTCCCCATCCCCGATACACAATGCCAGTGTACCCACCCCATGACCAGTGTCCCCACCCCACTGACAAGCAATGCCAGTGTTTACACCCCCATCACAAGTATCCCCACCCCACCGACACAATGCCAGTGTCCACACCCCACCACCAGTGTCCCCACCTCACCGACACACAATGTCCGTGTTCCCATCCCACCAACTGTGTCCCCACCCCACCGACACACAATGCCAGTGTCCCCACCCCATCGACACAATGCCAGTGTGCCCATCCCACTGACACACCATGGCCAATGTCCTCACTCCATGGCCAGTGTCCCCACCCCACCAGCACACAAACATGGCCAGTGTACCCACTCCATACTACCATGGCCAGTGTCCCTATACTAACACATCAAGCATCCCCACCTCGACCAGTGTCCCTACACCAACATGTCAAGTATAACCACCCTACCCAGTGTCACCATCCCACCGATACACAATACCAGTGTCCCTACCCCACGACCAGTATCCCCACCCCACCAACACACAAACATGGCCAGTGTCCCCACCCCACACCACCATGGCCTGTGTGCCCATGCCAACAATCAAGTATCCCCACCCCACCATGACCAGTGTCCCCACACCAACACGTCAAGTATCCCCACCCTACAGAGTGTCCCCATCCCACTGATACACAATGCCAGTGTCCCCACCCCACGACCAATGTCCCCACGCCACCTACACAATGCCGGTGTGCCCACTCCACTGACACACCACGCCACAGTCAATGTCCCCACTCCACAGCCAGTGTCCCCACACCACAAACACACAAACATTGCCAGTGTCCCCACCCCACACCACCATGGCAAGTGTCCCCATGCCAACACATCAAGTATCCCCACCCCAACCTGACCAGTGTCCCCATGCCAGCACATCAAGTATCCCCACCCCACCCCACCCAGTGAGTGTTCCCATCCTACCGATACATAATGGCTGTGTCCCCACCCCAAGATGAGTGTCTCTACCCCACCGACACACAATGCCAGTGTCCTCACCCCACCACCAGTGTCCACACCCCATTGACATACAATGCCAGTGTTCCCATCCCACCACCAATGTCCCCACCATACTGGCACACAATGCCAGTGTCCCCATCCCACCACCAGTGTCTCCACCCCACCGGCACACAATGCCAGTGTTCCCACCCAACCACCAGTGTGTCCCCACACCACCACCAGTGTCCCCACCCCACCAACACAATGCCTGCCAGTGTACCCACCCCACCAACACCCCTGGTAGATGCTGGTACATGTTTGTATCCGGCAAGTAAGATTTTACTTTAACTAGCCCAGTGGGTTAGTTCTACAGAAGGTAACGTTTCAATAAGTGCAGTGGCTGGGGCAATGGAAATGTCTGTAAGGCAAGTGGATTTTTCTGAGTCAAAAAAATAGCCCTGCTGGCTAGTGGCTGCAAAATTTAATTTTGACCCCTGCAATGCCAGTGTCTCCACCCCAACAACACACCATGCGGCCAGTGTCCCCACACCAGCAACATACAATGCCAGTGTGCCCACCCAACAAACTCAATGCGCACAGTTTCTACACCCCACCAACACACAACAATGCCTGTGTCCCCAGCACACCAACACACAACAATGCCAGTGTGCCCACCCCACAAGCACAGCCAGTTTCCACAACTCACCAAGCCAGTTTCTCCACCCCACACTGACCAGTGGCCCCACGCCAACACATCAAGTATCCCCACCCAGTGTGCCCACTACACCAACACACACCACAGCCAGTGTCCCCACCCCACCAACACAGCCAGCATCCCCACCCCACCAAGCCAGCCATCCCCACCCCCATCAACACAGTGTTCCTACACTATTGTGGCCCACAACAACCAGCACACTCAGCACACTCCCAAAGTAATTTAGAAAAGAATGAAGCTGCTTCACCTACTTAACGCCACACCTGCCCCACCCAGCTGTAATCTAAGATGGCTACCAGTATACACCCCTGCTGTAACCTAAGATGGCTGCCGATAAACTACCCCCCCCAGCTAAAACACAAGAATAGAATTATATCGACCACTGGTATAGCCAGCAGGCAACAACAGTTTAAACAAAACATTTTTGTTATAACTCAGTTCAGTGTGGTCGTCTCAAACCAAGGACATCACCAGCAAACACATTTAAGTGCCATCATGATCCCCCCCCCCCCAAACCTTGCACAGGACAGTATTTTAACAGAGATCAGATCAGATCAGCACATACTGGTAATACCTGCTCCCGATCTAGTAGTACAAAAAAATTATGTAACTGTTGGTCTGATTCTGACCACTTCAAATGGGAAAACAGTTTTCAAGACAGCGAGCAAGGAAAAAATTACTACAACTTCCACATCTCCCACAGGCAGTAGAACATATATTTTTTATCATTAAACATCCATTCTTCTCCATTTGGCTAAACAGAAACAATGACATACAGTAAATTAAAATAAAGCAAGCACTCACATTCTCCAAGTGAGAAGAGCCGTACTGTGCTCCTGCTTCAAACAACATGAAGTCATGCTGTATTCTGACATATTGCAGTTAGCCCAAGCGCTTGAACTGCCACTGAGAGGAAAGAGTTAATTTCTGTGCAGAGCATAGAACGTTGAGCTCGAGCTTGGTTCAAACCTCTGCCTGCTGCACTTTGAAGTGTAACTGTCAGATTCTTTACTCCACCTAACTGAACAGTCGCTCCGGAGATTTCTCTTTCACTCTCGGTTCGCGGTTTAAAAATCATCGGTTTTACTGATATTCTCTCATTATTTTTCAGTTCAGATCCCTGTCTGTGGCACAGTAAGTGCATAGGTAGTGGACTTAGCTAGGAAAAGTGTGTGGAAATTGTATTATGAATTTGTGTGACCGGTTCGGCTGAACCGGTCTCTGGTTTATTGATTGTTTTCTTTTCTTTACAGGAATTTTAGTGTGAGGTACCGGTCGTTATCGGTTTTAAAAAAAAACAAGTGTTTTCATTTTTTTTCAAATACCCGTAACACGGTTATGGTTAAGGTTGCATGCATGGCGGTTGCCATAAGAAGGGTAAGTGTTTAGTTATGGCATTGTCTGAGAAACCCAAGAAAAAACTGGGCCCACTGGGTTTCAGCACTGTAGTGAGTGTGGGGAGGCCAAGGCTGACCCTCACACCACTTGTGTTTACTGTCTGGGTTTTAGTCACCTAGAGTCAGACTGCCAAATCTGTAAAAATTTCCTCAAAGCCACCCTGGATAAAAGGTTGGGCAGGCTTAGGGAAAATGAGGCTGAGAAGTCCGCTGACTTGGATGGCCAGCCTGGTTCGGTTCTCACCGAACCAAAAGGAGTGCCCTCTGACCAGGGAGAGAATCCTTCGGGCAAAAGGAGAGACGATTCTGAGGGATCGGTTCCATCAAAAAGAAAAGACAAATCAGCTGGTTCGGATCCAGAACTGCATCATCTGACCACCGAGGAAATTGCACGAGTGATTCGTATAGTGGAATCGCTTAGTTCGGTTCCGACTGATCCGGCACCTTCTGGCAGGCGTTCGGTTCGGTCGGTCCCTCCGGTTCAAGACTATACCCCTGAAGATGTTTATGACCCAGACTTGGAGGCGGAAGATGATTATTATGATGATGAAGGTGATGATGATGAAGAATATGGAATCGAAGGTCTGGATGAGCCTATCGAACTGGACATCTCCCCAGACAGGCTTTCTGGCATTTCCCCTCCCAGGCTTTCTGAGTCCCCTTCCCACTTTATGTTGTACAGGAAAGTGGCAGAAACCCTCCAGCTCCCTATGGAGGAAGCTGTTGAGGAACAAGAGGAGCCTGACTTTGTGGAGATGATGGACATCCCAGAGTCCAAAAGGTTGTCTATTCCCCTTCACAAATCTTTTGGGAAACAGACACAAAAGCTGTTAAAATCTCCAACTTCATTAACCCCTGTGGACAGATGGATGGACAAGAGGTACATGCTGTCAGGCTCAGGTATGGAGTACTTGTACCAGCAGTGCAGCCATGTCGGGGTCGTGCAGGCTGCAGCCTGTGATAAGGTTAACATTCCCTTGGCTTCACATCCCCCCAGATAAAGACTCCAGGAAATTGGATGTCATGGCAAAGAAACAGTACATGGCATCCTCTTTGGGACTCAGGCAGGCGAATTACATGGCTTATACAGCCAGGTACCAGACATCCAGGTGGGACAGTGTACTGGCACTGGCTAAGATGGCCTCTCCCCAGCTTGCCAAGGAGCTGGAGAAGGTGGCTGCTGATGGGATTGAGGCATCAAAGATACAATTTCATGTTGCTGTGGACTCCAACGATGTTTCATCTAGAATCATGACTACATCTGTGTCTCTTCAGAGACTGGCTTGGCTCAGGTGTACTAGCCTTTCTCAGGATACCCAGGCTAAGGCCATGGATTTTCCTGTGGTTAATAATTCCCTCTTTGGGGAGCAGACAGAGAATTACATGAAGAAAATGGTACGAATACAGGACCACCTATAGGAGTGCACAGGCCAAGGACAGACAAGCAACTCCTCAAAGGCAGTAAGCTAGGGGCAGAGGCAGGCCTTTTCATAGGCCTTTCTACCAAGCACAGGCCTCCTCTCCTTTTTCTCAGAGGGGGGTTCTTCAGAGGGAGAGGCAGAAGTGGGGATGAGCAGGGCTGCATCCACCTCTCAGCCTAAGGATCCTGCCAAGCAGACACCCTGAGGTGTCACCCTGGGTCGACTCTTCTATTCCTGTAGGAGGCAGGCTGGCTTACTATTTCCAGGACTGGAAGTCTGTTATCTCAGACAAGTGGGTCCTGGAGGTAGTTGGCCAGGGACTTGCTCTCAGCTTCAAAACATTCCCAAAGCTGAGAGCCAGATCTCTTCCACCTGCAAGTATCTCCGAAACCATTGCTCTAGAGGCAGAGGTTTTATCTCTTCTGGCCTTAAGGGCCATAGAGAGAGTTCCTGCAATACACAGAGGAAACGATCTGTACTCCAGGTACTTCCTTACCCCGAAAAAAACAGGAAAGTGGCTGCCCATCCTAGACTTAAGATACCTGAGCAAACATTTGTTGAAACCAAAGTTCAAAATGGTGACTCTGGGAATAATTCTTCCCTCTCTAAGGCCAGGGGAGTGGTTAGCCTCCCTGGACCTAAAGGATGCCTACTTTCACATTCCCACTAGGTGCTCCCACAGAAAGTACCTCAGGTTTGAACTGTCTTCAGTCCATTACCTGTTCAAAGCAATGCCCTTTGGCCTAACATCAGCTCCAAGGGTGTTCACAAAATGCCTGGCAGTCGTAGTGGCTTTCCTAAGGAGAAAAAATATCTCCATATGCCCGTACCTAGACGACTGGCTTATAGTCAGGGCCCCTACTTTTCTGCGGCACAGTGGGACCAAGTTCTGCGGCAAGACTACCATTTGCCGCAGAACTTCTGCGGCAAGACTACCATTTGCCGCAGAACTTCTGCGGCGGTGGTTTGTAATTTCAGTAGAAGTTCTGCGGCACTAACAAACTACCACATCGCAGTGTCAGCTTGTCATCCTGACTTCACTTTCATGGCAGTAGTTATAGCAATCAGGATGGTGGAAAGCACAGTAACACTAGTTCAAAAAATAACAGAATTATAAAAATAATTTTATGCCTAAAAAAGCAAAACAAATGTCTCTCTCTTAAGGTCCTAGCCTGTTGCATAAATGACATATTCAGAAGGGATCTTATGTGATAAATAAGGTATTTCTATATGCATGCTATCTATCCCACTAATGAGGTTTCCACTGTCTATCACTTATATATTTGTATGTGCTTTCTACACCACTCATGAGGTTCCCACTGTGCATCACTTGTATATTCATATGCAATCTGTAACATACATACAAATATGCGTGTGTGTGTGTGTGTGTGTGTGTGTGGTGAGAGAGACAGAGATACTGTATGTGTGTGTGTGTGCGTGTGTGTATGTGTGTGTGTGTGTGTGTGTGTGTGTGTGTGTATATATATATATATTTTTTTTTTTTTAATTTCCATGAACTTGCATCCTCATTCATACGGGTCCCATTGGAAATGGAATAGAGGAGTTATTGCAAAACTCATTTTTCATGCCAACCTGCTTTCCCTGACACACTGCATAACACCATCAGCCATGATATGCATGTGAACCAATTGTGAGATACAGCTCTCCGGCCCATTACAATGTGTCTGTCCACCATGTGACAGAACACTGCACCATACCTTCCCAGGCTCCGAACAGTGATGTGTTCCACCAATCCTTGTGCTGCCCAGTGAGCTCCCAGAGCTAATCTCTGAACCTGAGTTGCTGGCAAAGAAACACAGCATGCTACCCTCTGGCACAACAGCTGTGCCTGCACACAACATTTCTCAATAACTTTTAGGTGATTCTATCAACCAATGACAATATGTAATCAATAACTCTGGCAAAAATGCGTACAGTGCAATTATTTATTTAACAAGTCTATTCTTTCAGCAGGTCTACACATTATTATATTTCACTTTTCTGGGCATAATTACTTTATTTTTCTTAAAAATGTAGATAGTTAAATTAATTTTACCAGTTATTCATTTCAGATAGCGTCTCTGTACCTTAAAGGCACAAATTGGTTTGTAAAATGTGAGGTATGGACTTAACAGGTCTGTGCTATTGACAAGATTTTGTTTAAGTTGGCCATAGTGCAACAATGTAAGACTGAAAATTGTATTAGGCTGTAGTGCAGGTTGAACAAATATCACCATGCACGATGTGCTATGCCACCATATCTGGCTGTGGGAGCTGTGGTAGATAAGTGACTGTTCATTTCTGTTGCAGAATGTAGCCATTTCATTAGCTAATGTATGATGTTATAACAATGATAACATCACATTCCGAACATATAGGGGGGTTTTGGATATAAAAAGAGGGGAAGGGAACCAGATTATATGTATAAACAGAAATATTAATAAAAAATCACTAAGAAGAGTGAATTCTGCGGCACCGCAGAAGTTCTGTGGTAGATTGTAAGTTCTGCACAAAATTCTGCGGCCGCAGAATTCTAGGGGCCTTGCTTATAGTGGGTCAGTCTCCAGGCCAAGTCAAGTCAGATCTAAAAGTGACCCAGTAAATGCTCACTTCTCTAGGTTTCCTTCTCAATCTTCCCAAGTCAGTTCTCGAGCCAGTACTGTTGACTTTCATAGGGGTGGCACTAGACACTGTCAAAGCAAGAGCATTTCTTCCCTTGGTAAGAGTGAAGGCCATCATGGAGCTGGCTTCTTCCTTCCACCCTCTGGTCTCTCGACCAGCAAGACACTTTCTTCAGTTGCTGGGCCACATGGCAGCTCCACTGCAGTGGTCCAGGGGGCCAGATTTCAGATGAGAGACATTCAGTTTCATCTGAGGGCTTTTTGGTCTCAGAAAAAAGATCCTTTGACCAAACTGATTCCAGTGACTCAGACTCTGATCCAGGCTCTTCAATGGTGGCAGGATCAGGAAGATCTCAAGTAAGGGGTCCCATTCATTTCTCAGTCTCATTCTGTGGTCCTAACCACAGACACCTCTCTCCTGGGTTGGGGAGCCCACTTGGAGGCTCTCACAGCCCAGGGATTGTGGTCCACTCAGGAGTCTTTTCTCCACATCAGCCTTCTGGAGTTTAGGGCTGTTTACCTGGTTCTACAGGCTTTCTCACAATTAGTAAAGAACAAGGTTGTTAAAGTCAGGATAGGCAACACCACCACCATGTGGTACATCAACAAGCAGCGAGGCACTTGGTCTTCGGCCTTGTGCACGGAAGCCATGAAAATATGGTTCCTGGCTTACTCCCTACAGACCTCTCTGATAGCTGTCCACCTCCCAGGGAAGGACAATGTGCTAGAAGATGCATTGAGCAGGATTTCCCAGGGCCATCACAAATGGTCCCTGGATCCCCTAGTGTTAAAAGTGATTTTTTTCAAGATGGGGCACTCCAGAGATAGATCTCTTTGCAGCCCCAGACAATCACCAACTTCCTCTATTCTGTTGCAGACACCCAGTCTTGGGCTCAGTCCCTCTGGATGCTCTGATTCTGAATTGGGAAGGGAAATTTCTGTATGCCTTTCCTCCTTTTCCTTTGCTGTTCAAGGTCCTGGTCAAGGTAAGGTCACAATCTTGCAAAGTGATCCTGATTGCTCCAGATTGGGGCAGGTGGCCTTGGTATCCACTGTTGCTGTACCTAGCTGTCCATCTTCCCCTGTCTCTTCCCAGGAATCACAATCTGTTAATCTTCTTTCAGGGGAGGATTTGGTATGCCAACCTTCGGTCTCTCAATCTCAAGTCATGGCTCTTGAAGAGTTAGATTATACAAGTTTGCATCAGTCTCAAGGGGTTCTGGACATTCTCAAAGCCTCTCGAAAACCTGCCACCAGAAAAACTTATAACTCTTAATGGAAGAGATTCAGCATCTGGTGTTCCAAAAAGCATACATCCCCAGCCACTGCTGAATTGTCTGCAGTTCTGGATTATATGGTTTGCCTCAATGGCCTAGGCCTCAGACCAGCTACCCTCAAAGTACATTTGTCAGCTGTTTCTGCTTTTCTGTCAGTGTGAAAGCCTTCTTCACTGGCATCTCATCCTGTTTTCTGTAAATTTTTCAAGGGATTGCTTCATACCAACCCTCCCTTTAGGGATCCTACCCTACCTGGGATCTTAACGTTTGCATTGCCCAGCTTATGCAACCCCCTTTTGAACCTTTGTCTTTAGCAGAACTTAAGTACTTGACTTGGAAGACTGTGTTTCTGGTAGCTATTACCTCTGCCAGACGTATCAGAGAGTTGCAAGCTCTGTCAGTGGAGCCTAATTTTATCTCATTCCATAGAGATAATGTGGTCCTTAGAACCAATAGGAGGTTCTTACCTAAAGTGGTTTCAGATTTTCGTTTGAACCAATCCATGTCTCTCCCTGTATTCTTCCCTGATAATTCTTCTACAGGAGAGAGAAGATTACACAGTTTGGATGTTAAAAGGGCCCTTAGTTACTACATTGAGCGTACTAAGGCACACAGGTTTGACTCCCTCCAGTTGTTCCTCACATATGAGGAAGTGGGTAAGGACAAACATGCCACTAAGAGAGCTATTGCCAGGTGGATTGTCTCTTGTATACAATTCTGCTATGAGAAGCTAGGCAAAATACCACTCTTAGGCCTAAGGGCTCATTTGACTAGAGGTACAGCTGCTTCCCTGGTTGCTGCCAGTGATATTCGTTTACTAGAGATATGCAGAGTAGCCACCTGGAAAACAGTCCATACATTCACCAAGCATTACTCTCTGGATATCCAGGCAAGGAGTGATGCTTGGTTTGGTACAGCAGTACTGCAGAGCCTATTCTCAAAATATGTTCTAATCCCTCCTCCATGGAGGTACTGCTTGGTAGTCTGCAATATGTCAGAATACAGCAAGATTTCATGCTGTTTGAAGAAAAAATTACTCACCTTAGTAACTGTGTTTCTTCTAATGGAGTCTTGCTTATTCTGACCTCCCTCCCTGCCTCCCCTCTCAGAACCTGTTTTTGGGAAGTGGGCTGGCAAGTGCAGTGTTGCACCCCAGAGGTGCATTTGGGAACTCCCTCTTTTTAGAGAGGGGAAGTGGGTTATGTTTCTTTATTTCAATAGTCATAAGTTGTTCACTACCTGTTTTTTTTATTTTTGATTTCTCGACTTGAGTCTTTTGGGGGATCCAAAATATTTGGTTGCCATTTGGCTAGTAAAACTCTACAATTTCCACATAGTAGGTTAGTTAGTTAGTATTAGCTCATAAGAATCTCATGATTACACTTCAAAGTGCAGCAGACAGAGGATGGAATCGAGCTCCAGCTCAACATTCTGTGCTCTCCATAGAATTTAACTATTTCCTCTCCGGAGCAGTTCAAGTGCTGGGGCTAACAGCAATATGTCAGAATATAGCAAGACTCCATTAGAAGAAAAACAATTACTAAGGTGAGTATTTTTTTCTTTTTCCTCTTCCCCTGAAATCTTGGACCATACTCATTCACCATTTAATAACATAAATAAATACTGGAATATTTCGGACAAACAGATACTACAGCTAGAAAAATAAAGAAAACATTACTCACCTTAGTAATTGTGTTTCTTTCCTGGTGTTGTCCTGGTGGGTGTCCAGGTGGAAGTAAAAGAACCCAGGGCACTCTTTGCAAAGAGCAGGGAACATTCCCGGTGTCCTGGCCAACATTCCCCTTCCCATAAACTGGTTTATGCAATTATCCCACCTGTATGTAGGTGATGATGTGCGATATGGCCATCACCACACATTCAGTCACTTCACATTCAGTCACTTCACTACCAGTCTAGCATTGCTTGTAAAGCGCTTTGGGATACTGTGTACGAAAAGCACTATATAAATGCTGATTCTTCTTCTTCTTCTTCTTAAAGAACACAGGAAGAGACATGAATTGGCTCAAATGAAAATCTGAAACCACTTTAAGTAAAAACCTCCTATTGGTTCTAAGGACCACCTTATCTCTATGAAATGAAATGAAATCAGGCTCCCCTGACAGGGCTTGTAATTCACTGATATGTCTGGCAGAGGTAATAGCTACCAGAAACACAGTTTCCCAAGTCAAGTTCTTGAGCTCTGCTGAAGACAAAGGCTCAAAGGGGGGGTTGCATAAGCTGAGTAATGCAAACATTAAAGTCCCAAGCCGGTGTAGGGTCCCTAAAGGGTGGCTTGGTATGAAGCAACCCCTTATAACATTTACAGAAAACAGGATGGGAAGCCAGTGAGGAGTGCTTTCCCACTGACAGAAAAGCAGAAAAAGCTGACAAGTGTACCTTGAAGATAGTTGGTCTAAGACCTAGGCCATTTAGATGAACCATGTAATCCAGAACTGTAGACAGTTCAGCAGTGTCAGCCGATATGTGCTTCTTGGAACACCAAATACTAAATCTCTTCCATTTGGAGTTATAAGTTTTTCTGGTGGCAGGTTTTTGAGAGGCTTTGAGAATCTCCAGAACCCCTTGAGACAGGTGCAAATTTGCATACTCTAACTCTTCAAGAGCCATGCCTTGAGATTGAGAGACCGAAGGTTGGGATACCAAATCCTCCCCTGAGAGGAGGTTAGTAGATTGTGATTCCTGGGAAGAGACAGGGGAAGATGGACAGCTAGGGACAGCAACGAGGGTACCAAGGCTGTCTGGCCCAATCATGAGCAATCAGGATCACTTTGCAGGATTGTGACCTTATCTTGACCAGGACCTTGAACAATAGAGGAAAAAGAGGGAAGGCATACAGAAATTTCCCTTCCCAATCTAGAATCAGAGCATCTAGAGGGACTGAGCCCAAGACTCGGGGTCTGTAACAAAACAAAGGAAGTTGGTGATTGTCTGGGGCTGCAAAGAGATCTATCTCTGGAGTGCCCCACCTTGAAAAAATCACTTTCAACACTAGGGGATCCAGGGACCATTCGTGATGGCCTTGGGAAATCTTGCTCAATGCATCTGCTAGCACATTATCCTTTCCTGGTAGGTGGACTGCTATCAGAGAGGTCTGTAGAGAATAAGCCCGGGACCATAACTTCATGGCTTCAATGCACAAGGCTGTAGACTGAGTGCCTCCCTGCTTGTTGATATACCACATGGTGGTGGTATTGTCTGTCCTGACCTGAACCACCTTGTTCTATACTGACTGACAGAAGGCTTGCAGGGCCAGATAAACCACCCTGAGCTCCAGAAGGTTAATGTGGAGAAGAGACTCCTGAGTGCACCAAACTCCTTGGACTGTGAGAGTCCCCAGGAGGGCTCCCCACCCCAGGAGAGAAGCATCTGTGGTTAGAACCACAGAATGAGACTGAATGATGAATGGGACTCCTTGCCTGAGGTTGTCCTGATCCTGCCACCATTGAAGGGCCTGGATCAGGGTCTGAGTTACTGGAACAAGTTTGGTTAGAGAATCTTTATTTGGTTAGAGAATCTTTTTTCTGAGACCAAAAAGACCTGAGATGAAATTGAATGTCTCTCATCTGAAATCTGGCCCCCAGGACCACTGCAGTGGAAGTTGCCATGTGGCCCAGAAGCTGAAGGAAGTGCCTTGCTGGTCGAGAAACCAGAAGGTGGAAGGAGGAAGCCAGCTCTATGATGGCCCTAACTCTTTTCAGGGGAAGAAAGGCTCTTGCTTTGACAGTATCCAGCTCTACCCCTACGAAAGTCAGAAGCTGTACTGGCTCGAGAACTGACTTGGGAAGACTGAGAAGAAATCCTAGAGAAGTGAGTACTTGCTGGGTCACTTGCAGATCTGACTTGACTTGGACTGACCCACAATGAGCCAGTCAGTCAGGTATGGGAATATGGAGATATTTTTTCTCCTCAGAAAGGCCACTACTACTGCTAGGCATTTTGTAAACACCCTTGGAGCTGATGTTAGGCCGAAGGGCATTGCTTTGATCTGATAATGGGCTGAAGGCAATTCGAACCTGAGGTACTTTCTGTCGGAGCACCTGATGGGAATGTGAAAGTAGGCATCTTTTAGGTCCAGGGAGGCTAGCCAGTCCCCTGGCCTTAGAGAGGGAAGGATTATTCCCAGAGTCACCATTTTGAATTTTGGTTTTAAAAGATGTTTGTTCAGGTATCTTAAGTCTAGGATAGGCTGCCACTCCCCTGTCTTTTTCAGGGTAAGGAAGTACCTAGAGTACAAGCCTTTGCCCCTGTGTATTGTAGGAACTCTCTCTATGGCCCTTAAGGCCAGCAGAGAAGAAACCTCTGACTCTAGGGCAACGGTTTCGGGGATACTTGCAGGTGGAAAGAATCTGGCTCTCAACTTTGCTAACTTTTTGAAGCTGAGAATCAGTCCCTGGCTTACTACCTCCAAGACCCACTTCTCTGAGGTAACAGACTTCCAGTCCTGGAAGTAGTAAGCCAGCCTGCCTCCTACAGGGATTGGGGAGTCGACCCGGGCTGACACATCAGGGTGTCTGCTTGGCAGGAGCCTTAGGCTGAAGAGTGGATGCAGCCCCGCTCATCCCCCTTCTGTATCTCCCTCTGAAGAACCCCCTCTGAGGAAAAGGAGAGGAGGCCTGTGCTTGGCAAAAAGGTCTATGAAAAGGCTTGCCCCTGCCCCTAGCTTGCTGCCTTTGAGAAGTTGCCTGCCTTTCCTTGGCTTGTGCACTCCTGTAGGTGGTCCTATATTCATCCATCTTTTTCATGTAATTCTCCGTCTGCTCCCCAAACAAAGAATTACCCACCACAGGGAAATCCATGGCCTTAGTCTGGGTGTCCTGTGAAAGGCTAGTACATCTGAGCCAAGCCATTCTCCGAAGAGCCACAGATGTAGCCATGACTCATGATGAAATATGATTGGAGTCCACAGCAGCATGAAATTGGATCTTTGATGCCTCAATCCCATCAGCAGCCACCTCTTCCAGCTCCCTGGCCAGCAAGGGGGGAGGCCTGCTTAGCCAGTGCCAGTACAGTGTCCCACCTGGACTTCTGGTGCCCAGCTGTATAGGCCATGTAATTAGCCTGCCTGAGTCCCAAGGAGGATGCCATGTACTGTTTCTTTGCCATGGCATCCAGCTTCCTGGAGTCTTTATCCAGGGGGTGTGATGCCAAGGGTATGTTAGCCTTATCACAGGCTGCAGCCTGCGCAAACCCAACATGGCTGCATTACTGGTACAAGTACTCTGTACCTCAGCCTGACAACATGTACCTCTTGTCCATCCTTCTGTCAACAGGAGGTAAAGAATTAGGAGTTTTGAACAATTTTTGTGTCTGTTTCCCAAAGGACTTATGAAGGGGAATAGACAACCTCTTGGACTCTGGGATGTCCATCATTTCAACATAATCAGGCTCCTCTTGTTCCTCCACAGCTTCTTCCAAGGGGAGCTGGAGGGTTTCTGCCACTTTTCTGTAAAACATAAAGTGGGAAGGGGACTCAGAAAGCCTGGGAGGGGAAACACCAGAAGGTCTGTCTGGGGAGATGTTCGGTTCAATGGGCTCATCCAGACCTTCCATTCCATCATCATCATCATCATCATCATCATCATCACCTTCATAATCATCGTCCCCCTCCAAATCCGATTCATAAAAATCTTCAGGGGCATAATCCTGAACCGGAGGAACCGACCGAACCGAACGTCTGCCAGAAGGTGCTGGTTCGGTCAGAACCGTACAAAGCGATTCAACAATCCTAATCGCTCAGGTAATCTCCTTGGTGGTCGTAACATGCAACTCTGGATCCAAACCAGCCGATTTGTCTTTTCTTTTCTTTTTTGATGGAATTGATCCCTCGGAATTGGCTCTCCTTTTGCCTGAAGAAGTATTGCCCTGGTCAGAGGGCACTCCTTCTGGTTTGGCTGAAACCAAACCGGGCTGGCTATCCGGGTCAGTGGACTTCTCGGCCTTCTTATCCCTAAGCCTGCCCAATCCCTTGTCTAGGGTGGATTTATGGACATTTTTACATATTTGGCAGTCTGAATCGAGGTGGTCAAACCCCCAGACCATAAACACAGGTGATGTGGGGATCAGCCTTAGTAAAGACTTCCCCGCATACACTGCAGTGTTGAAACCCAGTGGGCCCAGTTTTTCTTTTGGGTTTCTCAGACGTAGCCATCCTATAACTCGAACTTACCCTTTACTAGGCAAAAGCCAGGTAAGACCCCCTTACCAGTTTCTAACCACGTTACGGGTATTTGAAAAAAACACAAGAAACACATTTTTTTTAAAAATGATGAGGACCGGTAGCAACACACTAAACCTGAAGAAAAAAAAATACAAAGAATAACACGCAAGATAACCGGTTCAGCTGAACCGGTTAAAAGTTCAAATTTACAGTTTCCACAAGTATCCTATGGCTAGTCTACTACCTAAGTACTTACTATCCCACAGACAGAGATCTGAACCGAATTATAAACGAAAGGATCTGTAAAACAAATAACTTTAACCGATGGATGAACTGTGAGCAAAGGAGAAATCTCCAGAATGACTGTTCAGGTAGTCGGAGTAAAGAATCTAATGGTTACACTTTGAAGTGCAGCAGACAAGTTTGAACTGAGCTCGAGCTCAACGTTCTATGCTCGTCATAGAATTTAACTCTTTCCTCTCCGGAGCAGTTCAAGTGCTGGGGCTAACTGCAATATGTCAGAATACAGCAAGACTTCATGTTGTTTGAAACACATATAGCACTGAGCAAATTGAAATTAAGCATGGAACACACACCCACATACACATACTGCTGCGATATGACTGAAAATGAGAAAAAATATTAGATGGTCAGCACTGCATTAAGGTTGACTGGACCTGGTAACTACGGAATACTGTGTATAAAAGTTCAGCAATCAATCAGCGCGAATGAATGTTTTAGGTCAGAGCAATGCAGTAAGAACAACAAAACTAACAACACAATAATGGAGCAAGAATCATAAGACTGAATGCAAATTGCGATGTAGCTTTTAAAGGCTGCAAATCTCAGCCACTGTGTGAACAAATGCTATTTCCATTTTTGGTGCTCTTTTCTGTTGACCAATCAGATGTCCACATTTCTCTCCATGGCTCCGTGTATACAGAAAACCAGTGCCCCTGTGTATAACAAGCAAAAAAAAAAAAGATTGGTTGTGGGTGCTGGCTTTAGTGGCTGGGAGCGGTGGTTTTCGAGTAAGGCAAGCCCAGTAAAAGCTGGAGTGTTGGCCAGAGGGTCACAGTTATTTTAAAAGACCGGACTCACTCAGCCACCACTTGGCATATAAGAAAAGCAGGACTGAGAGTGTCATGCTGAACTGTGCTGATGGAGGCCTCTAGTCGGAACTACGTGGTCAGTAGCAGGGTGGACGGGGTGGGTTCAGAGGAAAGATGAGTAAATTTTAAAACAGACTAGCCAAGATAGTGCAGACATATGCTCCTCAAATGATCACTTATGAGTTTAACAGGATGTGCGAGTTCGGCTTTAGAAAAAACTGGTCTGGGTAAGTGACTTATAAACGATGTGGGTTGTGGTTCTTACTTCATGTATGCATGACATTAAAGTCAAAGACTTTTGGAATTCTGAGCAATTGATTAAACATTTCTGAAAGCATTTGTTAAACATACTTGCCAGTTGACTGAAATCCACAGGCAAATCCTCCTTCCATGAAGGTCTGCTAGGTAAAAATGTAAAGTGGTCACATAGTTGTCATTAGAACACCTGTAGCTCCATAATATGAGGAACAGTCTAATAACATAATACCTGCAATGGGTAACAAGGCTTGATGGTAGGGGGGAAATAAAAGGGAAGGCCGGGCCAGCATTCCTCCGGTTTGGCTATGATCCCCAGTTACTTAGTGAGCACGGGCCAATGGGGCAAGGAGCTAAGATGGTGGAACAGTCAGGCACTCTGTTGAATTCAGAACTAAGAGTACCTGGCCGGGGGTGGGGGGGCATTTGTGGTTTGAGGGATATCTGTCGGAACATGGTTTATTGTTTAAAAAGCAAGGTTAACACACCAATGGTAGCACGAAAGGCACATAAATAATGTGACAGTTTTTGACTCTGAACTTAGTATGAATATTCTTGCAGCAGAAGTTTTCATGGATTCTGAAGGAGGTAGGTCAGGTCTGCATATACAAAGAGCCATAAACATGGCAGGAACAGGCAACACAGTGCTTCTGCATGCAGAAGTGGTCATTTTAGAGAACGGAAGAGAGGGTGTGGGGACTAGATGGTGAGCGCAAAGTGGGAGCACAGGAAAGGGATGCAAACCATCTAAAGTGTAATTGATGTTAGTAAACAGGATGGGATGAGTTAAATTTTCAATGGCAGGGCTAGTGGGCAACACAGAGGGTGGAGGATAAAAGGAAGCTGGACAGTGAATCGCAGATTAATAAATACAGTTTTGGTTATGTTTTTGGGGCAACATGGTAGAAACCTGTACACGGGACCCAGATATAGGCCTGCAGGGGAAAACAGGCCTAGCAGTGGACAGTGGATAAAGCAGGGGCAACTTAAAACAAAGTATAAAAAGGTAGGCTGCCCATATTGCAGAAACAAAGAGTTTTGACCTTGCCATAATATGTGGCAAAAGCAGAGGTCATTCCACAATTAGCAGGCCAAATCTAAATTTGGTTAACATATATATATAGGTTCCTCATTTCCACAAAAAGCTAGCTACAGGGTAGGGACATAGAAAATGTATAAAAACACCAACAAGCTGTATATTAAAAATACCACCAACAGCTTAATCTGGTTCAAGGTCAGTTGGCATTCATCTGTATCCCACTCCCTCGGGTCATGCCTGAAAATAGTCAGAATTTGTCTAGTGCACTTACCCGGTCAACAAACACTAACTAACTAACTAACTATCCTTACAAAGGGGTGCAAGGGGTCAAGACAGTACACCAAGGGATCTGTTAATTAATGGTATGTTTTGTTTTGGAGTTTGTTGCTGTAGGAATGGCACCCAGAAGAAAGGTGAACAAAAAAGGAGCTACAAGCATTAAAAGTCAAAGGGGGGACAAGGCAAGGTGAGGGGAAAAGGGTCAAGGGTATAAAAATGGGAAGCGAGGGCAGAGTAGCAGGGATGATGTTGGGAGACTGCATGCCACATTCCATAAAAGAAAACATATAGAAAAGGGAATATGTGGACATGTTTGCACTGGTAGAAAAGGAGATGGCCAAAAAATATAAGGAAAGGGAGAAAGTGGGAAAGACAGAGATGGCAGTGGCACTAGCTTTAGTGGGGAAGACACCAGAAGTCAAAAGTTTCAAAAGATAGACCATAAACACATGGGTGGTAGGCTTCAAGCACTTCAGTGTGATTATGCTTCAGAAGCAGCCTGAGCTGGCCATACCCCTATTGACATGTTCAGCGATTGTAAGAGATGCATATAAAATGAAAGGAGGTTATGGGTGACTGAAATACAATGATAAGTTCAGGCAGAGGATGGTGTCACATGGGGGATGTTCAGTGGGACCCCACGCATGCTGATGTATGTCTGTGGATGATGATGGGATACACAGGTGGGGGTTTTGATGGAGCAAAAAAGGAGATAGGTAGTCAAATAAAATCCTGTTGGGGTTATAATAAGGCAACTTGCAACTGGGCAAATTGTAAGCTCAAACACGTATGCTCCAAGTGTGCCAGGCAGCACCCGGTAATCTGGTGCAGGGTCATGGGCAACGGGGTTGGGAATCAGGCCTATGGAGGGCAGCCATTTCAGGGGACCTTTGGGAGGATGAGAGCGGGAGGGATGGAACAAAGAGGATGGGGAGGGGATTCAGAGAGAAGTGCGTTTGGTGCAGGATAGAGGGGTAAATAAACTGGAGGAGGGCAAATTGAGGAGAAAGAGTGGATTTTGCATGGCTTGAACACCAATCAGGATGGACGTGCTGATGGATTGGACCAACGGCTATATGGATGGGAAAGCTAGGTGGGTATTAAGGGAAGGATTTATGGAAGGGTTCAGCCTGCACTATGAGGGGAGGAGGGCTATGAAGGCAAGTAATTTAGGGTCAGTAAAAGGTAATGAGGATGTGGCTAAGAGAAAGACAGAGAAGGTGATAGTGCCAGACAGGGTTGAGGGCCCATTCAAGGTGTCTCCTTTTTATGATGCTTAGGATGTCACCACTGAGTTTGGTGCCCAAAAAGCATCTGGGGGAATATCGGTTGATTCACCATTTGTCATACCCAGAAGGGGAATCAGTCAATGATTTGATAGCAGATGAGCAAATGGTGGTGTCCTACTCGACATTGAATCAGTTGGTAGAAATTATATGGGCAGTGGAAGTGGCATGGCTGGCAAAGACAGATATAGAAGCTGCTTTCCCACTGCTCCCAATATGGGTGGAGGATTGGTACCTGCTAGGTTTTCAATTTAGGGGCAAGTATTACTTTGATAAAGCTATGCCTATGGGGTGTTTAGTAGCATGTGCCAACTTTGAGATGTTCAGCACTTAGCTGCAATGGGTTTTTGGGAGAAAGTATGGGCACAAGATGGTGGTGTTTTATCTGGATGATTTTTTGTTGGCAGGGCAGGGGGTGGATGGTGCAGCAGCAATGCTGCAGGAGTTTTGGGAAGTGTGTAATGCATTTGGGGTGCCTTTAGCAGAGGGGGAGATGGAGGGGCAGGCTCACAAGTTAGAGTTCCCGGGGACTGAGGTGGATGTGGAGAAGCAAGTATTCAGGCTATCAGACAGAAAAGTTATGAAGCTGAATGAGCTGATCACACTACTGAAGGGTAAGTGGAGAGTTCCATTATCATTGATGCAACAGTTATTGGGGCACCTAAACTTTGCATGACAGGTAGTTATGTCAGGGAGAATTTTTACCCGGTGGCTAGGTAGGGCCATGGGGAAGACAAGAATATTACATCACTGGGTAGATATTTTGAAAGGAGTACGGCAGGATTTAGATGTGTTGGAGCAATTTCTGCAACAGTACAATGGGGTCACATTCTGGCAGTAAGAGTGGTTATTCAATACAGACTTCAAGTTATATATTGATGCAGTGGGGGCATTAGGGATGGGAGCATATGTTAAAGGGGACTGGATATCAGAGAGATGGCCGTGGAATGGGAGAAGAGGGGGTTATTGCAAGATATCACATTTTTAAAGATCTTCCCGATATTGGTGGCGGTGACCATTTGGGGAGAACGGTTGAGGGATCAGAAGATAGTATTTTGGTGCGACAACTGAACGGTGGTGGAAGTGCTAAATATGCAGTGGGGGGTCCACAGAGATGGTAACAAGAGTGGTCAGGCAGCTGGTGCTAGAAGGTCTAAGATTGAATCTGTCTTTCAAAATGAAACATATTAAGGGAGTAAAAAATTAGGTGGCTGACAGCCTTTCCCATTTTCGGTTGGACAGATTCAGGTATTTGGTACCAGGAGCAGCCACCAGGAGAACGTTAGTCCTCACCCACTTATGGGAGACTGTATGGAAAGAGCCCGGTTGCTGTTCAGAACCTTTTGGTCTACGAGTACCTTGATGGCATATGAAGAGGCATGGAAAGCATTCCAAGTGTTTCAGCAGCTCACAAGGATGGAGGTAAGCAGGCACCAGAAGACATAAAAAGAGAGACTTAAGGAGCTTAATATGTATAGCCTCAAGGAAAGGAGGGAGAGGGGGGACATGATAGAAACTTTCAAGTACCTCAAGGAAATCAACAAAGTCCAAGAGGGTAGCATCTTTCAAAAAAAGAGGTGTGCAAGAACAAGGGGCACAATTTGAAGATAGATAGAGGTCGGCTCAGAGGTAATTTAAGGAAGTATTTTTCACAGAGAGGGTTGTGGATGCATGGAACGGCCTCCGGAGGAGGTCGTGGAGTCAAAAACAGTGGTGGAATTCAAGCATGCATGGGACAGTCATAAGGCAATTCTAGGGGGTGGGGATAGAAAGAAGTAGGCTGCTGGTTAACTAGGTTCTGCAGCTTATCCAGTGGGCAGGAAAATGGGCAGACTGGGTGGGCCAAGCGGTCCTTATCTGCCATCAAATTCTATGTTTCTATGTTTCTATGTTTCAGGCCAGTAACTGAGGGTCAGGTGATAAAGTTCATGGCAAGGAAATGGGAAGAGGGGATGGTGCATTCAACCATGGGGATTCACTTAGCGGGGATTGGACTGGTATGCAATTTACAAGGGTGGGGGAGCCCAATAGATCCCCAGTGGTGAGACAGATGTTACAGAGCTGGCAGAGGTTGCAAGTGAAGAGGCTGGATGTCAGGAGGCTGGTAGCAGGTGAGTTATTGGGTAAGCTATTAGGGATATTAAAATATATCTGCCACTAAGGTTATGAGGCTTGTTTGTTCCCAACGGTTTTCTTAGTTATGTCCCATGGCACATTCAGGGTAAGTGAGGTGGTAGCAAAAAATAAGAAGGATGGGGGAGGGGGGCTGCATTGGGGAGAGGTACAATTTGGGGAGGACAAGAGAGTGATATGATATGGTTGCACAGGTCTAAGACAGATTAAGCAGGTCATGGGGGAAATGTGGTCCTGAAGAGGGGACAAGGGGGAGGCATGTGTGTGTAAGGGCATTGGAGGATTACATAGTGGATATACCAGCTAAGGGAGGCAGCTTGTTCATGCATGGGGATGGGGCCAAGGTCTCAAGTTTTCAGTTGATGGTGGTGTTAATGAAAGGGATGGAGTTTTTGGGCACAGAGGCAGATAGGTTCTCATCAAATTCATACCAGATCAGCACAGTCTCGAAGCTGGCTGCTCGAGGTGGGTTAGTTGTAGAAATCAAGGAAGTGGACAGATGGAGATCAAACTGCTATAAAAAATATATTAGGAAAATGAAGGAATAACATTGTCTGTTTTTCCCCCTCATATGCAGTTCGCAAGAGGATGGTGTGGATTGTGGGGCATTCATTTAGGTATTAGGCAGAAAGGTGAGCTGAAACGAGGCCTGGTGGGAGACAGCTACACAGGGCAGCAGAGGAAACCAGCGTGTTTTGGAAGGGGATTTGGGGGATGAGATGGCCATAGCTGTTACCGCTTTTGGAGGAACTCAGATTGAAATGGCCAAGGCCAGATTTGTTAATGCTGCATTTGGGGGTGGGGCAATGACTTGGGGAAATGGCCATAGGTAGAGTTGTTTCAAGAGATCAGTCGAGCTATGGAGATGGTTTGGACTGCTGGCCTCAGGTGATGATTGGGTGGTCAGAGATGATAGCAAGGAGAGAATGGAGTCAAGCACAGGATATCAGGGTAATAGAGTAGTCCAGGAAAAGGTTGAATAGGAGGATGGCATGGTTTATGGTGGATATGGGGGGGAAAATATGTGTTGCACAGGGATCTTTCATATAAATGTGCAGGGTACTATAGGCATGATGGGGTGCATTTATTGGATGTAGGAACAGAGTTCTTTAATTTGTGGCAAGAAGAAGTGCTGGAGGAATGGGAGGAGGAATGGAACATGGAGTGGGGGAAGCCCATCATTCATCGCAGGACTGGGAGATGGGCTAGTGGAAGGATGAGGAAGAAGCTGGGGGGAGGGGTGAGGGAGAAGAGGTGCAGTGAGAGGACATAGAGGGCACAGGGGGAGGTAAAAAGACAAGCCATGGGCTGGGTCTACATTCAGGTGTGCCTGGTGCCTTGTGGGGTGGTCATTCTAGAGACCCAAAGCTGGGTGTTGGGTTGACATCCAAGCCCAGAAAGACAACAAGATGGAAGAACTGGAGTTTTCAGCCAGAAGAAGGGTGCTGGGTACACAGCCAAGCCCAGGAAAGACAAGCTAAGGGAGGGACTGTGTTTACGTAGAAGGAATGTGAGAGAATAACATAAGAGAAGTTGAAAACTGATATGTACGTATACAGCATATGAATGTATTTATGATTATATTCACATATAAATAAAAATGTGAAGTGCAATGAAATAAGGACTGTATGAGAATTTGGAATGTAAAGAGATGTTTCAATAAAAATATCTGCCAGTTGAGTACCCAAACAGGTTCTATGGTGTTTCATTTTATGAGGGGAATCCCAATGACAAAGGGGTTGCCTGTTAAAAGGCAACCTGTTTGTCAGGGTTTTCCTGATGAAATGCCGGGGGAGGCAGTGCTATAGGAAAGGAAGTGGAGGGGATGGGAAAGGAGGGGGTTGGGGGGATTGACTGAAGGATTATGGGAGAAGTAGTAGGAAACAGGTGACTGGTCAGATGGCAAGACTAGTGGAGGGCTCAAGGAAGTGTATATAGGTGGTCGCTGGAAGGACAGAGCCCTAGTGTTTTGCTAGTGCTCAAACTGCCCACCCTCCTGTCCTTCTAAGGTGATTGGTGGAAAATAGTATTGGGGCATGAGAGGGGGATGGGATACAAAGGGGATATAGATTATGTCACTGAAAGAGGGAAACAGAAGTAGGGAAGGTGGTAGTCAAAATGTGGGTTGCCAGAACAGGACAATACAATAAGGAAATACATGGCAGGTTTACTAGGTTGCCAAAAGAGGGCAACAAGCAGCAAGGAAGTGCTGGATGAGAAGGAAATGGGTTGCCAAATGAGAGCAGCAGGTGACAGTGGATAGAAATAGGAGATTGGAAAGTGTTGTGGGTTGACAGGAGAGGGCAATATGTAGCATGGGTTTAGTGGTTAGGGAAGGATGAGAAAGAAGGTGGGGGGAGGGGGGGAGAGGCTAAGAGAGAGGATGTAGGGGACACAGGGAGTGGGGTGGTAAAAGGACAAGGCACAGGCTGGGTCTACATCCAGTTGTGTCAGGCGCATTGTGGGGGTGGTTATCCTATTGGCCTGAAGCTGAGTGTCAGGTAGACTTACAAGCCCAGAAAGACAACAAGATAGAAGTACCGGGGTTTTCAGCCAGAAGAAGAGTGTTGGGTACACATCCGAGCCCAGGAAAAACACGCTAAGGGAGGGACTGTGTTTACATAGAAGGAATGTGAGAGAAAAACATAAGAGAAGTTGGAAAGTGGGTATATATGTATATATGAATGTATTTATGATTATATTCAAAATTAAATAAATGGTAATGTAAAGTGCAATGAAATAAGGACCATGTGAGAATTTGGAATGTAAAGAGATGATGTTTTAATAAAAATATCTGCCAGTTGAGCACCCAAGCAGGTTGTATGGTGTTTCATTTCATGAGGGGGAATCCCAATGACAAGGGGAATTGTGATCCCAGTCCCACCCCACATTTATCCTTTTGAGTAGCATTGCCATGTTCTTTTGTAATAATATATTGTGAGTGTGGTTACCAGTATCAGATGTAAAAGAATCCTCTTACTGCAGATAACTGTAAGTGGGTTCTATGTGATAACAGCGAAAGTCTAAAGGCAATTGCCATTATCGCGAAATCAGAGTGCCGAAAACATTTTTGGCACTCTGACACCCCAGCACACAGGAAAACGGCACTGAGGACTTACTTTTTAATGTTTTCTGTGGGGGGCTTTGCCCCCCGGACCCCCCTACTAAAGGATTCTCAACTCCAGGGGGGTGCATGTCGGGGGGGTGAAAACACTTAAAAATAAAAGGTTTAGGCCAGGCTCAATAAAATCACACCAGTGCCCGGGCCAGAACTCGGTACCTCACCCGCCCCAACCACAGGCCATCCCCCGATGCCACAACACAGCTTGGTGACCCACCACAGCGCCAGCCCCTACAGCTCCTCCGTCCCCACCCAGCCCATGCTTCCTGTGCTCGCTCCCCTCCAGGGCACATACATATAGCGACATCCTGTCACCCATTTCTTCCACCCACCATCTATGCACACTACCTTCCCATCACTGTGAGGGATTTGCTGGGGAACGAGTCATCATTACAGACGGTGCCCTTCCCCGTGCGCCCTCCCTCATGGGTTACCCTGTAGGTGCTATGTGACTGGTAACAGGTGCACTGTGAAAAAGGGAACAAAATAGACTTCACCAGTTTGGGGAACATTCATGAGACCAGCAAAGTAGTTTTAAAGGTGTACTTTTTATTTAACTAGCACCAAGCACTAATGGACTTGGAGTCACACATTCAGGTTCACATTGGTGACCTTGATGTGAACCTACTTTGTTTTATTTTCAAACCTTTTGCCAGGCATGAGTTATAATGAAACAATAAAATACACCAGGGTAAAATCTGCCAGTGAGTAGTTTGCAGTGGTTCCCTTGAAGAAGTGTGCCGCCTTACTCCATTACATTCAATGGAAATGAGGCTGTACAGTCTGAGGCTGAGTAAAGACACCTTTGAGAATAGAGAAATAATTTTTGCATCTCGTCACCTTAATGGATGAGATGTGTAATGAGTTTCCTGGCAGACACAAACCCTGTAGGGAAAATAGTTTGCCATAGCATCAACAACTGCTCCAGTATGATGGCATACCCCCCAACTTTGCAACTACCACAACAGTACTGTCAAAGAAAGTGTGCAAGGCCATGCAGGAAGAACAAAAAATAAATTAATGAAATGCTAAGGAAAGTTTTGATCTGCATAATTGTCTATCTTTCAGCAGGGACTATGTGCTTCCACTGACCCTTGTTAGGCTTTCAACTGCTGACCTCCTTTGTCCTCACATCTGGTTTTGCTTTAACATCAAATGGTCTGAATCGTTAAAAAATGCAATTAGCTGCCTTTCGTGTTGCTCCAGGGACACAGTACATACAATGACTTGTGCTTGCAGGGTCTCCAATGGGACATGGGCAATCCAGAGAAAATTTGGCAATTTATTTTCTCTAAGTATTTATAGAACACTTCATCTTTGGACCATCAGAAGCACCTGCTTTAAAACAATACAAAAGTATTCATTTTTTTGTAAACCTGAGCTTTACTAAATTACGAAAACCTTATTGGTTGCCAGTTTTCATAGTTACAGTATAATTGCATGTTAAATAGATTTGTCCACACTCTTTTACAGTAGTCCCTGGGTCTCTAAACATTCATCTCTGGAGGCCAGTCTAGTGAAATGAGTTCTGCAAGATAATGGCAATATTCATACAGTGGTAATTAATTACTGTAGTAGTCTCAAATCTCAAATGTCTAGAACAATGCATGTTAGGAATGTTAAAACTCCAGCCAATACTAGAATGCTCTGGCATAACGTGGGGGATCACAGCTTGCCCATGAGTGAACAAAATGGAATTCAAAGAAGAGTATATTATTTTATTCTACCTCACTATCACTTTTATTATGATAATAGTCTTTGGAAACAGCACCTTTGACCAAAGATGGTAATGGCCACACTTAGACACATGCTTGTGCACTGCACAGCATACTGATGCTAGTCTTTTACATCTTCAACTGATATTTTTAGCAGATTCTGTGTTTTTTTTGGTTTTGTTTTTTTAATTTCTCCCAAGCTGTTTCTTTCTACAGTATGTTATGTTGTATTATGACGTGAAGTAAAGATTGAAAACTGGGCATCTATCAACACAAATTCATCAGTCCAGTGAACTGAGAAAAAGCTCCTGCTGTGATTTGTTTCTTCCAGTATCCTTTGCAACCCATCTAACAGCTAATTCTTCCTTTCCTTTTCAACTGAAATTGTTTCTATTCAAAATAATTGTGCTGTCCATGGATATACAGAAAATATTCTATGAATTATACGTATGAGAGAAAATAGCTTCCTGACACACAGCTAGTTCAGTAAGTGATGTCTCTAAACAATGTTAAGTGCATTAGAAAATGTGAAACCATACTATAACTCTTTAATAAATATCTTATTGTGAAAAAACAGAACCTTTCTTGGGAATACTATGTAAACCAACTATTTAAGTTCAGAAATATAGAAAACCACTGTTGCTTAAATGTTTAAATTCACATCTGAAAACATGCTGAAACTGCAGTGCATTGAAAATTATGTGAGAAATAATGAAATAGAAAAGTATATTTTGACTGGTGGTAAACCAATGGAGGGATTATATATATTACTACAATTTTAACTATTTAACATTTGTTTGTGTGTTAATATTAAGCTCAAACATGTGTTTATTAATTAAACAAATGTTATGACACTAAAGAAGGGACAGTATTATTCCCTTCTGCAGATAGGATGGTTTAGGGTCTAAGTCCTAAATCCTGTTTTCAAACATTTAAAAACTTACATCTGGATCTGTTGAATTCTCATTGCCACTGAAGCATGATGGATTATATAGCACTTAATGGGCTTGTAAGAAAATTGCTTCAGCCCCCTGTGGGCTTTTATTTATACTTTGAAATGTCTTCAGCCCTTACAATAGCTTTTAAAATTATATTTTCTTCAGCCTGTATCTGGGGACTTTTATGGTATAGTACTTTCCTCCTTCTGCAACAGCTATGGTTAGGCTATACTTGTCTTGTTATCAGTAAGGTGTTGTCTTTAGTCATATCTCCAGTTAAATGCATATATGCAGAAGCATATGTTACTATCGTATACACTAACTGATCTGAATGTCATGCCGTACATCACTTTGGATACCACAGTATCTGATCAACAGTATGGTAAATTCTTTTGACTCAGAGTATCTTTTCTTGAGCTGACTCCCAATCCAGATTTCTGCCCCTCTTCCTATGAAGCAGTGATGCTCTCATGTCAAGCTTGGAATGTGAGTACAGCACTTTTGCAGCATCAGCATGCTGGTATCATGCACCGCATGCGCATTACTAAGAAACTGTGTTCCAAAAATAATAAAAACCTATTAACAATAAAAACACCTTTCATCAGCAATAATACTCTGCTGCAAAAAGCAGTATTTAAATGCAAGGTACTGCTGCTGACATGAGCTTTGTTTATTTATTTAAAAGTTTCACCAGGAAAGGCATACTGAGCAGAACTGTTCACTTCCAGATGTGTCCTTGGGGGGGAAAAGGGGGTAGGGAGCAAACAATAATACAGAACAATCTGCAATTTACAATAAACTATACAGGATTTACAATAATACAGGGATACAGTGAACAAGCAACAAGAGCAATCAGTACCTAGCAAGCAGTACAGAAATACAGGGAAGGTGCAGTGGATTCATTCAGGAACAAGCAAGTAGTACAAGAAATAACAGTGCAGTAGTAGATCTGAACTAGATGGGTATAGTAATTACTGTAAATATGTGTTAAATGCAGGGGCAGGATGCTTCCATAACTAAATAGTACAGGGATGGCAATTTGCATAAGGCTCAATTCTAGTAGTATGAGTAAACAGAGTACTCTAGCAACAGCCAGTGAAGGTGTATCAAGCCCATAGAGGATGGGGTGTGTGGAGCAGGATATTAGGAACAGTTGCAGACTGTCCAAGCATGACTGAAATGTAGAAGCAGCATGTTCTGTAACATTTGCACCAAACATTGACATACATATTGTTACTATTGTGTTAAGTAGGAGCTAGAGCATTTCTGACTTTATGTATTTCAGTGCCAAACATGTTTTTATTTGCAAAATCTGTTCCCGCCTATGTTTCACTATAATATTAGCAAATCACCTTATGAAGCAAAACATGAAGGTGAAATGTGCTTTAATGTGTGCTGTCAAGTCAGCTGTGCCAGCTGTGGGGTGCTCAAACCATGGCACAGCTCTAGGCTCAGCTGATGGCAGCAAGGGTAGAAATATCTCAGCTGCATCACCAGCTCAGCAGAAGCCCACATCCCGCACTCACACTCCCCCAGAGACCCACTGGTGCAGGGAGTGGAGAGTAGTGGGAGAGGGGACAGGAAGTGGAAGCAGGGTTAGCTACAAGGAGGTTGACCAGACCCTTACCATCCAGATAGCGAATAGATTTGCACCTCTAGAGGAGGTTCAGGCACCTGACTTTGTTGGACACATCATTGAGACAGTCGATGGGAAAGGGTAAGGCAACATGTTGGCATCCAAGGGGAGTCCTAGTGATGGGGGACTCAGTGATTGGAGGGATGGATGGAAGGGGGTTGGTCTGGTACCTTCCTGGGACAGCCATGATTTAGGCAGGATGGGGAGGATGGAGGAGAGGGAGGAGGGGGAGATGTGTGTTCTGGTGCACCTGGTTGCCAATTATGTGGTGAATCAGTCTGTGGAGATGGTGAAACAGAACATTTGTAGACTGGGGGACAGATATGCAGCACACTCAGCCTCGCTGGCCTTTTCCAAAGTCCTCTCTGTGTTGTGCACAGAGGAGAAGCAGGATAGGATAAGGAGGGAGTAATAGAGAGGTTTAACAAATGGCATAAGGGATGCTGTAAGGATAAGGGCTACCACTTTGTGGGGGACTGTGGGGAATTCTGGCACAAGAGGCTCTTCAAGGGTGAAGGACTTTGACTGATGAGAGAGGGGACCAACGCACTGTGGCAGAAGTTTGATGTCTATATCAGACATTTAAACTGACTTTGGGGTACTGGATCTGGCAGAACGTCAATGGGGTGGAGTAGAGGAAGGGAATCCTAGCTAGTACTCACCCACATCTGAAGACTTGTAGCAGCATAGCAGGTAAAAAGAAAGCTGTGGCCCTTACTGGACGAGGTGAAGAAACTTTGGAGTGGGAGAACACAAACAGTACAAGCACCAAGAAAAACAAGGGTATGAGAGGGACATGTGAAGCACAAGGATAGTAGCAAAGCAGAATCAGGGATCGGATGGAATGGGGTATGCCTTAATAACAGAAGCCCAAGTAATAAAATCAGTGAGCTCCAGGCGCTGATTGCAGACAATGAGGTGGACATTGTGGCTATAACAGAAACATTGTTTTTTGAAAGTAATGCCTGGGAACTGACAGTCCCTGGGTACTCGATGTTCAGGAGGGATAGAGGAACAGATAGAGGGGGAGGAGAAGCCCCTTATGGCATGGAGGGCATAGAGGTGATGGAAGATGGGGGCATCAGGGGTAGTAATAGGGAGACTAAGTCACTGTGGATACAACTCACAGCAGCCTCAGGCAAGAAACTCCACTTGGGGGTAATCTATAGACCAGCAGGGTGAGGGGAGGTGAGAGAGACAGAGAGCTCAGGGAAGAACTGGAAAGAGAGTTAGCTAAGGGGGAAGTAGCAGTGATGGGTAACCTAAACCTGCTAGACATTGATTGGGATGTTCCAGTGGCCAGGAGCACTAGAAACCAGGTCTTGTTGGATGTGTTCAAGGACTGTCTACTGGTACAGTTAGTTAAGGAGCCCACCAGGCAGACCACATTTCTTGATGTGGTGCTCACCAACTTGGGGGTGGTAGGAGCTGTGGGAGTAGGGGAGCCATGAGGGAACAATGATCATAAGTCCATTTGCATCGAACTGACCCTTGTGTCTAGTAAGCTGCAACTGAGAGCTGAAGTCCTTGGTTTTAGAAGGGCAGACTTCACTAGACTGAAGGAGATCGTCAGGGATATATTAGTAGGGGTGGTCAACATTGATGGTGTGGAAGAGTGTTGGGGGGTGATAATTAAGGGGATCTTTCTCGAGGCACCTATGATATGCATGAGAATGGTAACCAAAAAGAACAGGTTCAAGAGACTGCATAGTTCTTGGTAAGGGTCGTGGAAGTGGTGAGGGCCAAGAAAAAGCCCTTCTACAAATTTAAAGAAAAGCAGGCAATGAAGACTGGGAAGAATATTGCTGAAAAACAGAGCGCCAAAGAGGGTGGTTAGGGAGGCAAAAACAGACACAGAACTGCGTATTATGAGGCCAGCCCAGTGGCACTGCAGGTTGAGGTGCTGGTCACTACACCTTGCACGACGCCGGTGACCCAGGTTCAGGAACGAGCCTCGGTCACCGGGGGTCAGCAGAGGTGACAGAGGATCCAGCATCCAGAGGACTGCTCTCCTCTCTCGGGGATGGAGTGCTTGTTCTTCAACTTGCCGACTGCCCTCTGGCGATAGCCGAGGGGCAGTATGGATTGGGAGGCATGCACTGATGCCCTTTTATTGGTAGGGGAAATGGGCAGGGAGAAAATGGTGGAAAAAGAGCCTGGCAGGCTCTGTGCTGGTTTGCTGCATCCCAAGGGCCATCCCCGGCTTCTGGATTGGGTCTCCTGGGAAGGAGAAGCAAGCAGCCTACTCCCTGGCCATGCCGTGGGGGACAAGCCACAAGGGAATTTCCAGGGGCCGACAAGAGCAGGGGCGGCAGGACCAGAGAGTGAGTCCCTCCATCAGGAGGGCCATAGCTGCCTGTCAGGGCTCCAGGAGGAAAAAGAAAATAATTAAAAATAAATAAAAAAAGAACTGCTTATTGTGGAGGGGATCAAGAGAGAAAAAACATTTCTTTGGGTATATTAATGAAAAAAGGAAGAAAGGGGGAATTGTGAGTCTAACAGGGGGTAATAGGGTGATCAAGGTGGATAGGCAAAAGGCCGCCATCCTGGCATGCATGTTGGTACAGCAGTAGCACTACTGGTCATGATGCTGATGACCCTGGTTCAGAAGCAAGCCCAGCAGCCAGAGGCCCAGCTGGGGGAGGAGGACTGAGCATCCCACGAATGTCTCTCCTCCTACAGGAGGAGGGTGGGGAAGCACGGGTGCTGAAGTGGTATCTGGAGCTTGCAAGTTTGGGTGTGTGTCTGTAACAGATATTTGGCCATGCACCACCACATCACTGCATGCCATGCCCCCTCCGGGAAATTACTAGGCCAGGCAAGGAGGACGTACACCCCTGCCAAACCCCACATAACATTCCGAAGCACTCAACCCCCGAATCAGTCTCAGTCCTTTGTCAGGGAAGTAGTGGTATGGAGGCCCTACCCTTAGGGGTAGGCCAGGGTGCACTTCTGGCATACAGATAAGTCTTGGGGGATGGAGGTGGCAGGGATATGAACCAACAGCTAGCTGGCCAGTAGCCTAAAATAAAAAGGCCACCATCCTTAATGATTACTTTTGCTATGTTTTTTGTTTGTTTGTTTGTTTCTATACTAGAGAGTTGAATCAAAGAGACTATTTAGGGGTCCTAGATGTGAGGTTGCAAGCATTTATTAGCAAAAGTGTCCTGAAAGGGCTGGCAGACCTAAAGATTGATAAGGCCCCAGGACCAGACTGGACGCTTCTAAAGATACTCGGAATTGGCAGCAGAACTAGTGGATCCCCTGGTAGATCTGTCCAACAGCTCTCGAAGGACACGGGGTGGTCCTGAAGGATTAGAATTTGGTGGACATAGTTCCACTCCATAAATCTTACCTCTATTGTAGGAAAACTGATGGAGTCACTGGTCAAAAAGGATCTTGTGGACTACTTGGAAGCAACAGTCTCTAGGATACTAAGTAGCATGAACTTGTGGCAGAGAGGTCTTGTCAGATTAACCTGATAGTTTTTTCTTTGTCCAGGTGATGAGGGAATTGGAGAGGGCCATGCTGTGGATTTGCTCTACTTTCACTTTAGCAAGGCTTTCAACTTGGCACACCACAGACACTTGCTGCAGAAGATGTAGGATCTGGGTGCAGCTATGGTCATAGTTAACTGGGTAAGAAACTGGTTAAAGGGGATGCAGCAGAGGGTGGAGGGAGGTCATGAGAGGGGAACTGCACAGTGATCTGTCCTGGGTCTGGTCCTCTTCAACATGTTCATTAGCGACATTGGTGAGGGGATCCAGGGCAGGCTATGTCTCTTTGCAGATAACACAAAGCTCTGTGGGAGGGTGGGTGTGTCTATCTCATGCATTCTTGAATCCTGTAACTATCTTAGACCCTACCACCTCCACTGGGAGGCTGTTTCAAGCATCCACCACCCTTTCTGTGCTGAAGTACTTCCTAACATTTTCTCTCAGCCCCCAACAGGTTCATAGTGTGACCTTTTCTCCTCAAGTTTCTCTTTTTCTAGAAAATGCTCCCTTCCTGTACCTTATTTATTCCTGTGAGGTATTCGAATATTTCTATCATATCCCCCCTTTCCCTCCTTTCTTCTAGGGAATACATATTTATTCTCCAATCCTTTCCTTCAGTAGTATTCTGAAGAAGTACTTGGATAGTGTCCCCACTTATAAATGTGCTGGGGTTACATGATTCTATCTGCATTATAGGGTAACATTGATTAAGTGTGTTATACATATGGTATGATTTTTTTATTATTTTAAGTATGAGTGAAGTTTTAATTGTTAGTATCAAATGTAAGAAACCATATATGTTATTATGGCCATATCCTTTCTAATTCCTATCCCCAGGCATGGTTGAAAAAGGGTCTTCGGACCCAATCCACTTTCCTGGTAAAACTAACAAAGAAATAAATAAACAGTAGTGATACCATTACTTTGCCCACTACTGAAGTCAGGCTGACAGGCCTGTAATTCCCAGCCTTCTCGCTGTTTTCCATTTTGTAGAGTTGGACAGCATCACCCTCCTCCAGTCTCCCTGGATCCCTCCTGTTTCTAGTGACAGGTTGAACAGGGCTGTCAGAGGTGCATCCAACTCCTCCTTGAGCTGTCTCAGTACCCTGGGGTGCACCCCATCTGGTCCCATTGCCTTTTTTACTTTAAATGTGACAATTCCTTAATGACCTTTTCCACTGTAAAAGGGATAGTGTCTACCTCCCTTCCCTTAATGCCCATGTCTTGTATCACTGGCCCTCTACCTACACCCTCAATAAATACTGAACAGAAGTATTTGTTCGATATGTTTGCTTTTTGGTGGTCCTCTTCCACACACACACCCCTCCTCCCCCTTTCAGCCTTACTATCCCTCCCTTGGTCTTTCTCTTTTCGCTTATGTATCTAAAAAAAAATGTCTTGACCCCTTCTTTATTGATTTGTCAATATTCTCTTCTGTTTGAGCTTTTACACTATTAGCTGCCTTCCCTGCCTCCCTTTGCTTCTCCCGATAAGTCTCCCTATCCTCTTTTTTCTGTTTTTTTATACTTTCCAAAAGCCAGTTTCTTTGCTCTTACTTTTTCCACTACCTCTCTAGAGAACCATAAAGGTTTATTTTTTCTCTTGCCCTTACTAACCTGCCTGACATGGAGATTGCTAGCTTTTTTCAATGCCCTTTTATTTTTGCCCACTGGTTCTTGACTCCCCCCTAGTTTCCCCATCCCTGCCATACAGCCTCTGATTCAATCTCCAATTTTCTTAAAATTAGAACTCTGAAGTCCATGACCCTCATCCTCATGCAGTTCGCTTCTAAACTGGTTCTTATATTAAACCGCACCATACAATGGTCACTGGTCTCCAGGTGGTCCCGCACTGTGACATCAGCAATACCGTCCCCGTTTGTCAGTACCAGGTCAAGCAATGCCCCCATGGGTTCAGTTACAAGCTTCCTGAGGAACGTCCTCTGCAGCAAGTCCAGGATGTCCCTACTTCTGGCTGGTGCCACAGCTGGGAGGCTCAAATCCACGTCCAGTAGATTGATGTCCCCTACAGTACTAGTATCACCTTTCCCTTGTGAGCCATCCTATGGATTGCTTCAATGATTTTCCCATCCACTTCTTCCCCATATGCTGGAGGTCTGTAGATCACGCCTGTGTGAATAACAGCCCCTTTCCACAGGGTGACCCACAGTACTTCTACTCCCCTGCTTCCCTTGTATTTCCATAGCCTTTATGTTTATTTATTTATTTATTTACTGAGTTTTGGTAACCGAGTAAGTTCGCTGAGACAATTACAGTCCCTTTTTCAAGGTTGACCTGGAGTGTTTAGCCATAGGATTACAATAGAAGCTGCGTGCATAATAATGTATATACACCAAAGGTAACAAGTTAGCAATGGTATGAGCATATTCATCACAACAAGGTTCACCTACAATAGGATACAGGTAAGATACAATATTTACATCAGATATCTAGATACAATATTTACATTAGCAGATACATGATAAGATAGCAAGCCAGGAGAGTGAATAATACTCAGGAGAAGAGTGGCATGGGGGGGAGTGGTGGGGGGGTTGAGAAAATAATGTGTACCTCACATAAAGAGCTACTCCTCCCCCTTTTCTACCTACCTCATCTATTCTGAACACATTGTAACCTAGTATGGCCATATCCCAATCCTGGTTTTCACTGCACCAGGTCTCTGTAATGGTGACTAAATCCAGGTCTGCTTCCACCACAGTGGCCTCCAGATGTGCAGTCTTGTTGCCCAGACTACAAGTATTCGCAGACATGGCTTTCCAGCATGTGCTGCCACTACCCCCACCTTTTTTTTCCATTTGCCTTCCCTTATTCCTCTCACTTATTATCGTAGCTTCATTTTTCTCTTCTTACTCCTGGTTTTCATTTTTTTGTTTGTTTCTTTTGTGAGTTTTCTCCCTCTGGATTCCCATAGTTGAACTCTTAATGTTCATAATAAACTCTTGTTCAATCTATGCTAATGATATGTTCACATAAGATGGCGCTAGTGCTGTTCCCATAGCAGTGCCACTGCATCAATAGTAGTATTTCCTATTAAATGTGAAATAATTATGGTTATGTATGAATTCTAAGACCAAATGTAAAAATTCAGGGTTTATGATGTTTTCAAGATCAGCTTGCAAAGCACCTTCTCCACTGCATGTTAACCCTGATCATGGTAGACAGATGTATATAAGCTCTCCACATCTACTGTAAGCCATAAGTAAGATGTTTTCCATTTAATAATTTCCCCAGGATGTCCATAGTCTCTCTGACATAGGTTTGGTGACTTATCACTAATTCTTTAAGGAAAACATAAACGATTTAGATACTTTCTCCATTACACCACCTATGCCAGAGACAATTGGATGCCCTAGGGGGTTATTGAGGGTTTTGTGAAGTTTTGGAAGTGTATAGAATGTGAGTACCCCCCAACCACAGCATCAAGCAGCCACCCCCTCAGCCCCCTTACCAGAATCCTTGGTACCATGGGTGCATACGGTGACTGGCACAGCCCTCCTTACGCCTCCTTGGATGGCCACTACATGTCCCGGCAGGGAACGCGCCTCTTACTTATAGGACAGTATGTGTTAGGGCTGTGCATGGTCTGAATTGTATTTCCCAAATACCATGAATAGTGGGCTTGCTGAATATTCAGATGGACGTCCCGACTAGTTCACTATTTGGCCGCTATTCGGGACGTACTATTCAGTGGGTGAGATTTCAAAATCTCACAGAGCTTTGCTGGCCAATCAGAGGCTGTTTATGGAGCTCACAACCAGGAACACCATGTGATCTCCTCACTCTGAGTGTGTAGATGAGAGGAGACCATAATTTCTGAGAGAGCTAGCTCTGTTTAGTTTGCCACTTGTGACTTTTATAACTGTTTAAAAAAAGTTTTGTGTGTGATCCAGTTTTGACATCTGATCACCTTGTGACTGCATCTGGCTGCAGTTTTGTTCTTCATCCTTAAAACAGGGCTCAGTTTCAAGGAAAAGGAGAGTCTGTGTGTGAGTGAATCTGTGTGTGTGCTGCTGCATGCTGACTCCTCTCCCCCACTGCTTACAGTTTCACAGCTCAGCTGAAGCAGTGTGTTTTGATTTGTTTGCTTAAGAACCAATTAGTTCTTATCAGGAATTTGTTCTGTCAACAAAGTCCAGCTTGGCTTTTGCATGTAGTGAGTATCTGTTACTGGGCTCAGTAAGGCCATGTCCACACTACGCCTCTGTAACGTTACAGAGTGCCCAAACCATTACCTCAACGGTTTGCGTTTACACCTGTAACGTTACAGAAGGCATTTTTCATAACTGTTGTTGAAACCACATCTGGGGTGGTTTCAACAACGGTTATGAAACCAATCCTGCCTCGGTAATGTGACCGGTGGTAGTGCGGATGGGCGGTAATGGTCCCCTGCAGGGCCTATAGCACAGTGCGAGCTGCATTGTGGGATTGGGCACCGCAGTAACGGTTGCCCGGTTCCCAATGTGTGGACTGGTGGTACCGGTCTCGTACCAGTCACTGCTGCAGTATGGACACACTGTACTGCTCCCTGGCTGTAATGGTTTCTGTCTGTTATGGGGTCTGAGCGGTATAGTGTGGACAGCGTCTAACAGTGAGTGGCTCAAGCTTTTGTCGATTGCCCCATCCCCACTGCTGGGCTTGCTTAGCTTTTTGTTCCAAATCCACACACAGCCCCTGTAGTATTTTCTATTTGTTTTGTGAAGCCAATTGGTATTTTGCTGTATCCAGGTTCCTGGCTTGGTTCCCTGCATAACTGAGGTGTGACTGTCATCTGACTACCTCTTCTCTGCGTTGCAGCTTATCGCGGCACATACATCATCCGTGTGTGCGTTGTATTGTTGTTCTTGTAATCTGTGTCCTGCAAGTGCATGCACAGTTGTCTGCACACATGTTTTTTATGGTTTATTAAGCAGAGTATTTTTTTCTCATTGGGTCAGGCTTGGCCCATTGAATTGTTGCTGACTGTGGTCTGATTCTTGGCTCAGTTCCCTGTACAACTGAGTAAGAAGGGTGTTGCAGGTGACTCTTCCCTCCACAGCTCACTGCACCTGAGTGGCCTCCTGTGCATATGAGTTTTTTCTTTTTTGTGTGTCTTCGCCCCCTGTGTGTGCACTGCTGTGAGTGTGTACATGTAAATTTTCTGTGAACTACTTTAGTAGTTCTGTGTGTGTCAGGTGTGACTCACTGGGTTCTGTGTGTTGTAAGTTGTTTGGTGCACCTTCAAAGCTTGAATTGCTGTACTGTATGACTGCAAAACTGACACTGTACAAGTAAGAAGTTGTTTGCTGACTCCATCTTTCTCTAGTATCAGACTGTCTTTATTAGCTGCTACATAAGTGGCGTTGGTATTGTTGTTTTCTGCAAGAAGCACCAACATAAACAAAAACACTAATCACAAATAATATACACAGTAAGTTACAGACCAGGGGTGGGATATTCAGAAATGACCAGAGGGAGACACAAGAGGGGTGCAGCAAACTCCACTGCACCATGGCGCAAGGAGCGCGATATTCAAAAGATGCGCATGACAAGATGCGCCTGCACAACTCGGCTGAATATCACACAGATGTGCCACAGCACAACCAGGGATGTGCTGGGGAGCAAGTCAGGAAGCACAACAGTGCAACCAGGGATGCGCAAGGGAGCAATCCATAAAGCACAAAAGCAGCAACCAGGGATGTGCAAGGTGCAGTGCTGCATGCACCAGGACACAAATGGAATGACAACAGGCACAGCAAGGAGCAAGCCACAGCAGTGGAAGGGCCTGCCACCAGGGCGCAGAGTGTGCCAGGAGAGAGGCATGGTAGGCACATGAAGGTACACTGCCAAGTGTGCATGGGGCAGTGGCATGCCCCGACCATGTGCACCACAGTGGCGCATGGAGGCAGGGTGGCAACAACGGCCACTGGCACACAGGCACCGGCAATCCCCCACAGGGAGGCATGAGACACACCACCTGGACCACAACCAGCAACACACAGGCAAGCAGCACACAAGGCACACGCCACATGACCTATACAGAGAGTGCACAGCCACCATAGCCTTCCAGTGGAGGAATACCACCAGGTACAACCCCCAGTCCACCCCAGTTAAACCACACAGCTGCCAAGCACACCACTGCAGCATGGCCCCACACGCCAGCTGCAAAGCAGACATGGACACAGATGGATAACCACATAAAATTGTATTGCAACAGGTATAAAACAACTATGTACAAAAATACAGGTAACAGGAACAGGGAATGAGGAGGCCACAAACAAACAGAAAGGCCTGGGAAGAGAGGCAGGGGGACAGGGGTAATGGCAAAACAAGGCAGGGCAAGGCAGGGGGCTCAGGAAAAGGGAACAGAAGCAGGCCAACTTTCCCTAAGGCCATCCATACCCCACCGGAGCCTGATGCGGCCACCTGTGCAGTCACTGTTCCATCATCTGTGCCGCCTGGAGCGTGGCAGTGGTGACCTGCAGGGTCTGTCGCAGGAGCTTGGTGTTGACATCAGGGCGTTGGACACCTTGGACAAAGGAGGGAACATGGTATGAGTGCTGGTCCAGAACACTGTAGCCCACCCACTGTGCGCAGTGGACATCGGTGACATGTGCCCTTGGGATGGCACCCAGCCACCCGCAGTGTGTGCGCCCACATGAGCCGCCAACCCAGTGATCCACAAGCATGCAGAACATTGCACACCAACACCATCTATGCACCACCCACCACCGCCATGGCATGCAGGCAACATGGCAAAGCAGCAGGATGGCAGTGGCAATGCCTAGACCTGGGTGCACCCACAGCCCACCTGCAGCAGCCACACACATGTGCGATAGCCACAGCATGGTGCAACAGTCACAGTGGGCAGTGCACAGCTGGAGTGGCCATGAGCACAGAGGGCCATGTCCCACCTCCACCCCCGCTGCCCACCCTGTACAACCATGTAGCCTGAAACTGTGCCTACCTGCATGCTGTGGTGCACCTTGCGCCTGTCTGGCAGCACCGCCCATGCGGCCTGCATTCGGCACATGGGCCCCTGTGGTGACCCTCCCTGGCCCTGCTGCAGCACCGGCCAGATGCGCCTTCCTCCGATCTTCAGGGCCTAGGAAGGAAACATGGATTAAGATGCATCAGTACCTGGCAACACCTCATGACCCCCACCCCAGCACAGTGTGCCAACCTGCCCAGCGCAGCATCGGTGCAGTGGCACAGGGCACCCATGGTGCACCACCATGGCCAACAGGATGCACAGCCCCAGCCTCCACCCCAGGCAGCATAGCGTGGCAACATGACTGCCCCATGGACCACTGGTTGGGCATGGACAATGGCATAGTGCACTTACCTGGCTGTGGCACAGCATCCCTCCGGACATGGGCCTGTAGATACCGGAGTTGCTCAGGGTACCTCCACAGCAGGTCCCCATAGTGGTGGTGCCTGCATTGCTCGCCACTGTGCCATGCACCCGTGGCCTCCTCCAGGCCATTGGAGACCTCCTGCCACACCACCGTCCTCAGCCTGTTCCGGGTCACCTGGCCAAACAAACACCCAGCATGTGGCTCCACAAGGACCACAAGATTCACCAACTCCACCTGTGTCTAGTTAGGAGCCCTGGCACTACTACAGTGCTGCATGGCTGTATCTAGGTCAAGGAATCAAAATGGCGCCCAGTAGCTCATGCGCTGGGGGCGCCCACATCAGCATCCGCATGGAGATCCACTGCCAGCACCAATCTCGCAGCCACGGGGATGCGCACTATGGCAACGCAGTACTGGCAAGTGCTGCAGAGCTCCCAGAGGTGCAAAGGGCAACTGTGGTGTCAAAGGTTGGCATGCACACCCTGCATGACAGCACTGTTGGGCCTGCCATGCATGGTGCATGGTAAAGGCATGTGGGCACCATGGTGCACGGCCTAATAGTGTATGGGCACCATGGCACCCATAGCACAGGAGCTCCATCAGTAACATGGCGCCACAGTGCCATGGACGCAATGGCACCCAGGCACCATAGGCCATATAGCACGTGAGTGCCACATGTACAACAGTGGCCAAGCACTGTAATGCCTGCCGCGCATTGTGCGTAGGGTGCACCGGAGTCATACATGATGGCAGTGCACGCATGCATACTGCAGGGCCTGTTGCGCACATCACAATGTTGCGCCATGACTTGAGCATGCGCAACTCCATTGTGCAATGCGCAACTTCACGATATTCAGCCAGCATATGCAGATTAGCCTATTGGCATGTCCACGAATCATCAGAGGCATTTGCATATTATTACAGTTGCACAAGCCCTCATTTGCATACAATGTGCTCTAAAGGTGCTGCAGGACTGCACAGGGCATGGACCGGTATTGCATCCTACAGGGGTAAGAGTCACGCTGTGGGCCTGTCGGGACGGTGGAATGGGAAGGTGGTGTGGGTATCAGCAGATATTTAACACATCTCTATCTCCACAGGACTGAGCATGACCAATCATGCAGAGGTTGAGGAGTGTGGGCCTGCATGCAAGTGCATGCCCAACTTCACCAGGGCAGAGACGGATGCCCTATTTGAGGCATAGCTGGAACAGGAGCCTCTACAGAGTTGCTCGACAGGCATGCCACAGGCCCAGGTAACAGCATGGGAGGGTGTGGCCCGTGCTGTGAACCAGCAGGGCACCCATCAAAGATCTGTGCAGGAGTGCAAGAAAAAGGTCGGCACAGACAGGAGGAGGATTAAAGAGAAGATGGCGGCCATCCGGGCGGCGCGTGCAGCCACAGGTGGTGAACAGCCTGTCGTGCCCCAACTGATGCTGCAGGAGGAGTTGGTGGCGGCTACTATGCTGCACAGCACCCTCGAGTGTGTACCCTGTGGAGGCTTCTAGACAGGAAGCAGCCCGTCACTGCATGGTAGGTATGGCAGTGATGGGGGCAGGGAGGCAGGGTGGCAGGGGGGCAGAGGTGGGTGACAGAGGCAGTAATGCGACTGTGTTCCCTTTCAGCTCCTGAGCACCTGTATGCAGTGGCTGAGGTGGGGGTGTCCGCCGTGGGGGCGGTCCTGGACCCGGAGTACCATCCATCCACCTCCACTGGTGTCCAGGGGCCAGATCACATGCAGCCCAGCACCGCTGTCCATCTGGATGCCCATGGTGAGGTTGCGAATGAGGCCCTGCCTGTGTTTTAGCTCAACGCCAGGCATTGCTTCCAGTGTGCCGAGACACAGATCGGGGTGGGATCCAGAACTGTTGATGACTAGGCCATCATCTCGGACAGTGCTGTTGTGGTTGCAGGGGAGGCATCCATACCACACAACCACCACAGCAGTGCAAGCAGTGCCATGAAGGTGGTTTTCTGTCCATTGGCCACCATCACCGGTGTTGCTGTGTATGCCACTGGTGTGGCACAGGATGACGGTCTTGGCTTTGGTGGTGGTGGTGCAGCTGCACCAGTGCTGCCCTGTGCACAGTGGCCAGAGGGGTAGCAGTGGTGGTTGGAAGGTGTCAAAGGAGGGCCGAGTGCAGTGCTCGCCAATGGTGCACCACATAATTAGCAGCCCCAAGAGTGCCCCGCTGTGCAGTACCCACCGTCATGGAGGGGCTGGGCCACGGGGTCATGCACCACCTGTGGGTTGGCACACTGCCCATTCACCCCAGGGCACCGACCCCTTGGCCAAGAACACATGTCTGCTACAGACCTCTGTTGAGCAACAGGCGCTGGTGGTGGCAGGGGTGCGAGTGCTCCACGCAGAGCTGCACCAGGCAACAGAGCGGCGCTACAGAGACTTTGCCCAGATCCTGGCAGAGAACACGTGAATGTGGGTGGACACGGCCACAGCCATGGATCAGCCTACCACTGCGGTCAGAGCTGGCCTGACCCCACTGGCCTCCCTGGTGCATGGCTGTCCACTGCATACCCCGCGGAGTGCATTCTTCACCTCTCGGTCATGGTGTCGAGCAACCCCCTCTGTGTTGAAGCCGGGATCTGCTGTGGGCATTCCAAGCATGCCTGGGGCAGGCATGTTCAGGAGCCTGCAGACACCTGTGAGGACCCAGTCGCATTCTCACAAAGAGACCCCTGAGGGAATGTCACAGACACCCCCTGTGGCCATTGCATAGCCAGAGTCTGCTGAGCGGTCATGGCAGGCCATCCATAAGTCCATGACGGCTGTGCAACTGTGCGGCATTCTTGAACCGCCCACCTCCCCATCTGCTGTCTGCTGCTGCCCTGTGTACACATTGGTGTGGTGTGTGCGTGTGCATCCCTCGGTCATGGCAGCCATGGTCGACGCCACACACGGGCCTCGTGCACATCCACCCGGCTACTGGCCACTGTGGCGTGTGGATGATGATGCCAGCAAAGCGCTGACTGTCACTGTGCACCGGTGCTCACAGTCTGACACACCCCCGGTGCCCGCCTCTGGGTGGGGGCATGATGGGTCCTGTGTGCATGTGCGTGTGTGTGTGTGCGGTGGTGTGTGTGAATGGGTGGGTGGTGTGTGTGGATGTGTGGGTGGTGTGTGCGGGGTTGTGCTACGTGCTTCCATGGTGTCTTGTCCCACACCTGTCTGCACTCCTCTCCTGCCGTCCCTGTCATGGGGCCCGCCCATGCATGCCTGTAAGCTGTGCCATTGACCTCGGGACACGCACGTGGACATGGTCCCCTACCTGCATGCTCCATAGTGCTTCTCTGCAGTTGTGTCCTGGTGCTGCTCAGCCATCCTGGTCAGCCGCTGCTCCCCTCACTCCGGGGGGGCTGCCCACCACCACCAGGCCTGGCTGCTGCTTCGTTCCCACTGCTGTTCCCCTTGTCGATCTCGACAGCTATCCCACAGTCGATGGCCATGTTGTGTGGTATACTGCAGGCCAGAAATAGGCTGCAGGCCTTTGAGGGGCTGTACTGTAGGGCACCATCAGACCTGTCCAGGCAACGAAACTGTGCCTTCAGCAGCCCAAACACCCACTCGATGATATTCTATGTGCTGGCGTGTGCCTCATTGTATTGCTCCTATGTTGGGGTCGACGGGTGCTGGTATGGGGTAAGAAGCCAGGGCAGGAGTGGGTAGCCACTGTCACCTGTGTGTAGAAATGTCTGGTTAGCATGGTGGCCTGTGTCACTGCACTCCCCCGCCATCCCATCCACACCCCCTGGCACCCCTGCCCTAGCATCCCCCACACCCTGCCCTGTTGTGCCCAGCTGTCCACTTCTGCAGCATACTCACCTACTAGGTGGCCAGTGAGGATGTCCCCACTCTCAAACCAGTGGCAAAGTGCTGACTGGTGCCAGATGAAGGCATCGTGTGCTCCACCAGGGTGTGTGGCACAGACATTGATTATGCGCCCCCTGGCATCGCACACCACCTGGCAGTTGACACTGGGGTAGCCCTTCCTATTGATGTACACTATCCCCTCTGGGCCAGATGGTATGCAGATGCTGATGTGGGTTCCCCCAGCATGCCAGGCATACATGCCACCCTGTGGAACTCCTGCACATTTGCTGTACACTCTGCTTGTGTGCTGGGGAAATTAATGTATTCCGCAGCATGTGGCAGCAGTGCGCTGAGGCATTGTGTGAGGAGCTGTGACACTGCTGACTTGGATTATGCCTGTGGTGTCCTCTGTTGGTCTCTGGAAGGTACCCATGGTGAGCAGGCACATGACAGCCATGATTTTTGTCTCCACTAACAGGCCGTGGCTCCGTCTTGTGGGTGCCTGCATCTCCTCACTGCACAGCTCACACAGAGCTACCTCAGAATTGCCCAGTTCAGACAGAACCAGCCCACAATCTCTGTGTCACTGTACTGTTCAAAGGTGGTGCAGGCGCAGTACCACCTGTTCCGGGTGTACAGCCGATGGGCCCCTACATGGCCGCGCCGGTCTGCAAGCTGCCTCCTCACACTCCTCATTCTGCCTCCATCTGGAAGATGGCACTGGCCATGGCTTGGGTTGTTCTTTTCCCCCCAGGTGGCTGTCTCCTCAGGACCCCCCTGGCTGTGTGCTGCTGACTATGCCCCTACACTGGGTGCACACCTGTGTTCTGGCTTCCTGGCCAGTGGACTGAGGGCTGTGGCCTCCGCCTCCCACCTGTCTGGGCCCCTGTGCAGCCCCTCCTGTGCTGGGTGTCACAGGCACCTGCTGCGGATGTTGCCTCCGACCCTGTCTCACGGCCACACACACACACACACACACTCACACTCACAGCCTCTGTCAGTGTCACACACCCTGGCCCACACTGTGTGCCACTCCCAGCCTGCATCTGTCTCTTTGTGGCTCCCCTCCTGCTGTAGAGCCTGCCCGCTTGCTCTCCCTCTATCTGGCTCCCCTCTGGTGCAAGCCTCCTTCCCTTGCTTGCTCCCATTTTTTATGGGCTCAAGTCTGATCCGCGCAAGTCCCGTTTGCTCCTTGCTTGCGCCGTCTGGCTGCTGTTTAATATCGTGCTGCACTGCATACTCATGACAACGCCCCCTGCACTTGCGCATGCATTCATTACCATTGTGCACTGGCACATTGAGACTTGCACTGCGTAACTGTCGTCGCTGAATATCGTTGAATATAGCTTTCCAGCGCAGCTGCTCTGGTGCATCCCTGTTGTGCATTGTGCAACTGCTTTAGTATCCAGGCCCATGTCTCATTAATCCCGTAAACATGCATGGTCCAGCCCAAGCAAGTCATCTTCACCACCAGTTGTAAGCGGTGAGGAACAGGGTAAGAGAAGGTCTGTTCATATTCGCCACTCTAAAATAGTTTTCTCCCCGATAAGCCTTCAGGTTCTGGTGTCAGTAAGATTTGGGGTAGTACTAGTACTACTATAGCTACAACTGCTGCCACTACTACTACTACTAGTACTGCATTTGCAGCATCATCATTTTATAAAAGTAGGAGGGTTTTACAGCTGACATCTCCGGTCATACAAGAACAAGAACCCACCGCCACTACCAGTGGTAGTGCTATTCACACAACTGCCCCCATAGAGGCAACATCGCCTATCAGTGTGCTCCTCCCCACCACCACCAGTGCCATGATTTCAGCAACCAGAGCAAATTCTTTGTGTACTGTTGACACCACCACTGCCATAACAGTGTGCACTGTTATTTGTGCTTCTTGCACAGCCACTGTCACTACAGCCTTTGCCACCATTAGTAGTACCGAATGTTCTGCTGTCACCATGTCTACTGCTGCCAGTATTATAACTAGCTGTAATATGATACCAGTTTTTTTGACTGTAACTTCTTATTGTAATTCTGGCACCAGGACTATTGTCAACAGTGCTACTACTTTGCCAACTGTGCCCATGACTATAGGTACTGTGACTAGTTCTGACCATAAGACTGTTACAACGACCACACCAATTGTGTTGCCAAAATGAACTGTTGCTCAGCCTCATAAGTTTCCTCTCACTACATTTCCTATTGCTGATGTGGAGGATTCTGAAGAAGAGCATTCATCTGGTTCAGAATATTTACCAGAGCCACAAGACTTGCTAAGTACATCATCTGACAGTGATACCCACCTAAGTGAATTTGACGATGAGGCCAAATATGCAGCATATCTGTGTGAGAAGCGTGAACATGCAGCTGCCAAAAAATGTAGTGCTGCTCATCATGGCAAGCAAGTCGGTCAGGGTCACCCTCCTCCTCCTCCTCCTCCTCCTCATCATAAAAAACCAAACAGTCCACCCTGTCCTTTCAAAGAGTTGTGTCAAGTTCAACTCTATCTGATACAAAAAGTAGTTTTACAACTACATCTGTTGTGGAGAAAGAAAGGAGCAGAACAACTGCATCCACTGCACCCAGATCTGATAAGGGAAAAGGGGCAAAACATGCCCATGGTTGCCCTATTGGAGACCGTACTTCCACTGACAGTGTGGGGAAAAGTGTGGTGTGGCTGTACTTTAGTGTTGTAAAAGATGATCCAACAAAGGCAGTATGTTCTGTGTGTGAATATATTATCTGCCCCCTCCCAAGTTTCACCCCATCCCCGAGTTATGCCCCATCAGGTGATGGTTATCTTATTTCAGGGGAACGTAGGGGGTGATGCCCCTTACAGAATGTCAGTGCAGTACTGTTTTATCAATGTGCAGCAATCACTTTTATTGGCAGTCACTTATGTGCACTTGTTATTTTTGTCTCGCTGTTTTTGTAGTTGCTGTTTTTGGTTCACTCTTTTTTTTTTTTTTTTATGAAATGTGCAGGTAGGACTAGAAAAGGTTTGGGGAAGAGAGGTTAGTATGCACATTGATGTTCTGACCAGCACTGGATAGTCAAAGGAAGGCAAGGTACATTTTGTGGCTGAGTATAGTGACAGAGATGGGGGCATGGCAAGGGAGGGGAGATGCGGACACCGGGGGACATAGGAGGAGGGGTTTTAGTCGGCAGGATGGAGGTGGTGAGGTCGAGGGGGGTTGGATAGATTGGAATGGGTGGAAGGTGGTCTCCCTAAATGCAGGGAGCCTGGGTAATAAAACCACAGAACTTCAGGTGCTCCTTGTGGAGAGGAGTGTGAACATCACTGCAGTGACTGAGACTTGAGCCACCCAGTACCATGACTGTGATCTGGCAATCCCGGGGTGCAAAATTTACAGGAAAGACTGGGGGGTTGGGAGAGGGGGTGAGGTAACACTCTATGTGAGAGAAGGGATCAGATGCACAAGGGATGAGGGGGAGGAAGGGAGGACAGAGGCACTATAGATGCAGCTTCTGGACTACAAGGGTAGAAAGCTGAGGCTGGGGATGGTGTACAGACCACCAGCCCAATCAGTGGAACTGGACAGGGAGTTAGTGGAGCAGATAAGGAAGGTGTGTAGAGAGGGGAGTGTGGTGATTGTGGGGGATTTCAATATGCCAGGGGTAGACTGGAGCACCCCTGCCACCTCCAGTGCCAGGGAGCAGATGCTTCTGGGTGCAGTCCAGGATGGTTTCCTGACACATCTGGTCAGTGGGCCAACATGACTAGGTAACATGGACTTGGTGCTGTCTAATTGGGGAGGCAGTGAGGGAAATAAGGGTGGAAAACCCAATAGCTGGTAGTGACCACCAAAAGGTATGGCTCACTCTTAAGTTGGGCAGGGAGTCTGGAGGTGCAGTAACAAAAGTAGTGGATTTTAGGAGAGTGGACTTCAGGACGATGAGAGAAATACTGCAAGGGAGACTTCATGGTATTAGGCCAGATATGGATGCACAGCAAAAGTGGGAAATTATTAAAACCGGGCTAACAGAGGCTACAGAAGCTTGCACCAGGTCTAAGAGCAAGAAGTGCAGGGCCAGGAAACCATGCTGGCTGAACAGAGAAGTGTTGGAGGGAAGGGGGTGAGGGCAAAGAGAGCTGCATACCAGAAGTTCAGGAGAACGAGGAAGGAAGAGGACAGGGATGCTTATGAGAGTTGGTCCAAAGAGGTGACCAAGCGAGTGAGAGTAGCCAAGGCCTCAGGGGGAGCTAAGGTTGGTGCAGGGCATCAAGGGAGGGAAGAAGAACTCTTTTTTGCAGTTAAACATTTTATTATTATTGATTTAAGGCAGAACACACACATCAAGGCAGAGTCTTGCACATGAGGATTCGACAGATAATGTTACATATAGTATGATCATTAACTACAATTGACATAATGTTCTGTCAGTTTGCTTCAACCTTACAGGGTGTAACTTAACATATACTTTATACCACAGACTGGGCATCGAAAGGATAATTAAATTAATGAGGAGTCGCTTCCCTCCAAACAGAGGGGAGCGCATAGCAGTATAAGAAGATAATACCACAAAGAAGGATATAATAGAAGGAAATCAGTATCGTATGGTTACTCTATCAAGGGTATGTCTTACTTCCATGTAAATTATAATATCAACTATATACAACTATGGCAATTTTTCCTCTTGTTTTATTATTTCGAAGGGAAGTATAGAAAGGAACGGAATGGAGCAGGGGAGAGAGGGGGAGGCTTACAAAAAGAAGGAACTATCCAAATCTTATATAGTAAGGGTGGAGAGTCTAAAAGGTGGAGCTGGAAGAAGTATTGTGGCAGTACTTGGACCTTAAGTAAGGTTGCCAACATTGGTCATATCGAATTAGAGAGCCTTGGGCAAAGCTGGAGATCCTCTCAAACGTGGCCCCTTGGACTAAGGCCAGAAGGAACTGATGAAAGGTGGGTGTCTCGGGGGTTCTCCATCTTATCAATATAAGTCTTTTGGCCAGTGCCCCGGCCATAATGATCCACTGGGCCCCCGGACTGTACTTGGATATCTCAGGACTGCCGCATCCAAGAAGTAGGGCAGGGCCAGGGACGATATTGGGGAATAGTTGTTGACACATGACCTGAATGTCATGCCAGAACTGCTGAAGGTTGGGGCAGTCCCAGAGTATATGAAACAGATGAGCCCCCTGGTTACCACATCTCCAGCACGTATCAGTCAGGATAAGCCCCATTTTAGCTAGTTTTGCCGGGTCTCTATACCATCTATGAAGGGTCTTGTTCATGATAAGTCTTGTACGCCCATCCCGGCAAGCCAAGTGGATACGAGCCCACCCATACTCCCATTGTTGTTCTGAGATCTCGATCTGTAGCTCTTTTTCCCATTGCTGTCTGGCTTTCTGGGTAGGGTCTAGGGTGGAGTCTCTGAGGGCATGATGTATGATACTAGCTTTGTTCTTGGTAGCTTTATTCCATGAACTTATGGGGTGAGTCATTTTTTGTAATGAGACACTATGGGGAGATTTCAGGAGATGAGAGATAGCATCTCTTAACTGAAGGTATCTCGAAAAATGAGAGGCCAGGAGCTGATATCTTGCCCTTAGGGACTCAAAGGAATCAATAACAGTGGTCCCTGGGAGAAGGAGATCATGTATTAAGGAGATACCCTCTCCCTCCCATACTTTCCAGTGCAGGGTGGATTCCCCTACTTTCAAGGCCTGATTTCTCCATAAAGGCATAAATTCCCAAGGAGCCGGGTCGTAGCCCAGCAGAGTCATAGCTTGTTTCCAGTATTTAACTGGAAGCAATATGGGAGGAGAAAGGCCCACGGGCAGTTTCTTCCTACCGTAGTAGAATGGCTGCCAGAGCGGCAGTGTGAGTTAGTGAAGCTTCTAATTGGAGCCATTACGGGAGCTCTGTCCAATTTTAGAAAACGACAAGAGTTTGAGCCAACACAAAGGACATATGGTACCGCTGTAACCAGGGGAGTCCCCAGCCCCCCCTTTTCCAGTGCTGCCGAAGTTTGAGTTTGCTATATTGGGGGGGTGCACCCTCCCATATAAAATTGCCCATTAAGGTCTCCATTTTCTGAAACCACTTCTGAGGTATAGGCAGGGGTACAGTGGCGTGAAAAAGTATTTGCCCCCTTCCTGATTTTCTCTATTATTGCATATTTGTCACACTGGATGTTTTCAGGTCTTTAGACAAAATATAATATTAGATAAAGGGAACCTGAGTGAACAAATAACACTTTTTTTTTTACTTATTTCATTTATTTAATGAAAAAAGTTAACCAACACCAACTGGCACTGTGTGAAAAGTAATTGCCCCTAGTTAAATCAACCCAATTAAAGGGATAATTAGAGTCAGCTGATTGAACACAGCCAGGCTTGATTACAGCCAGCCCTGCTCAATATAAACCTCACTTATTTTGGCCCTTACCATCAGAGTCACGTTGCCAGCACAAAGATTCAACAAGCACATTATGCCATGATCAAAGGAAGTTCCTGAAAAGATCAGAAAAAATTTGTTGCCCTCTATCAGTCTGGAAAGGGTTACAAAGATATTTCTAAGGCTCTGGACTCCATCGAACCACAGTAAGAGCCATAATCTCCAAATGGAGAACACTTGGAACAGTAGTGAACCTTCCCAGGAGTGGGCGGCCTACAAAATTACTCCAAGGGCACAGTGTAAAATCATCCAAGAAGTCTCAAAGGATCCTAAAACAACATCCAAAGAACTGCAGGCTACTCTTGCCTCAGCTAAGGTCAGTGTTCATGACTCCACAATCAGAAAGAGACTGGGCAAAATGGGCTTCATGTGAGAGTAGCAAGGCGAAACCACTGCTAACCAAGAAGAACATAAATGCTCGTCTCTCATTTGCCAAGAAGCACCTGGATGATCCACAAGCCTTTTGGGAAAATGTTCTATGGACAGATGAGTCCAAAGTGGAACTTTTTGGACAACATGGATCCCATAATGTCTCTCGTAAAGCAAACACAGCATTCCACAGTAAGAACACCATACCAACAGTCAAACATGGTGGTGGTAGTGTGATGGTGTGGGGATGCTTTGCTGCCTAAGGACCTGGATGACTTGCCATAATTAAAGGAACCATGAATTCTGCTCTGTACCAGAAAATTCTTAAGGAGAATGTCCAGTCATCCTTCCGTCAGCTGAAGCTGAAGCGTAGTTGGGTCATGCAGCAAGACAATGATCCAAAACACAAAAGCAAGTCCACATCAGAATGGCTAAAAGAAGTAAAATTAAAGTTTTGGAGTGGTCTAGTCAAAGTCCAGACTGAAACCTAATAGAGATGCTGTGGCAGGAACCTGAAAGCAGTTCATGCTCAAAACCTACCAAATGTTACTGAATTAAAGCAGTTCTGCGAGGAAGAGTGGTTAAAATTCCTCCACGATGTGAAAGACTGATATTGAATTATAGGAAGTGTTTGGTTGCAGTCATTGCAGCTAAATGTGGCATAACCAGTTATTAAGTGTAAGAGGCAATACTTTTCACACAGTGCCAGTTGGTGTTGGTTAACTTTTTTTCATTAAATAAGTGAAATTAAAAAAAAAAACAAGTGTTATTTGTTCACTCAGGTTCCCTTTATCTAATATTACATTTTCTCTAAAGACCTGAAAACATCCAGTGTGACAAATATGCAATAATAGAGAAAATCAGGAAGGGGGCAAATACTTTTTCACGCCACTGTAGATGGGCCAATAAGTAAAGCATCTTGGGAGCAGCCATCATTTTGATCGAATTAATTTTCCCAGCCAATGAAAGCTTTAATGCCTTCCATCTACCTATGTCAACCCTGAGTGAGTCGATCAGAGAATTGAAATTGGCTGCAAACATTTTAAGCGGGTCTGGGTGTAGGATAATACCCAGGTATTTGATGCCCTGAGGGGACCATTTTAGCCCCAAGGCAATAAAATCCGCTCCAGAGGTTGAGGAGTTTAATGGGAGAATTTCAGTTTTGGACTGGTTTAATTTTAGACCTGATATCTTGGTGAACTCAGTCAGGGTTCTAAAAATTGACTGAATCCCCAATTGAGAATGTTCAATAGTAATAAGTAGATCATCTGCATATAGGAATGTCTTGTAATTGACGTCCCCCACCTGAATCCCGGGGATAGTGCTGGATGACCTAAGTGCAATGGCCAAAGGCTCCATCGCTAAAATAAATAAAAGGAGAAAAAGAGGGCATCCTTGTCTCGTGCCCTTTTGTAATTGAAAGGGCAGAGACATGGTGCCATTAGTCAGCACTGAGGCTAGGGGTGCAGTGTATAACAGCCTTATCCAGGCGATATAGGCTGGGCCAAAACCCATAGATGAAAGAGTATGGAATAGAAAGGCCCATTCGACCGAATCGAAGGCCTTTGCAAAGTCGAAGGCCATAGCAGCTGAGGGGATTGGTGAGAGTTTAACAAAGTGCATTAAAGACCCCAATGTTCTGTGATGGTTAGACCCCAGACGACCCTTAACAAAGCCCACTTGGGAAGGCCCAACCAAGCCTTGCAAAAGGGGTTCAAGCCGGGCAGCAATAACCTTAGCCAATATCTTGGCATCTGCATTAATTAAAGAAATGGGGCGATAACTGCCTGGAGACAGCGGTTCTTTCCCTTTTTTTGGAAGCACTGTAATAACAGCTTCTCTCATGGAGGGGGGTAGCTGTCCAATAAGTAAGGAATGCCGAAATACCCGAACCAAATAAGGAGCCAGATTAACACCAGGGAGTCTGTACAAATCAATAGGCAGTCCATGTTTTCCAGGGGTTTTACATGGATTCAGAGCTTGGATCGCCTGATTAACTTCCTCAATAGTAAATGGGGATTCTAACAATGCGGTATTTCAGCTGGAGATACTGGGAATGGGTAGCGAGGTCAGGGGGATTTGGAGAAGCATATAGATTTTCATAAAATTGGGACATGATCAGATTTATCCCTGAGTTAGTACGACAGGGGTTCCCAGTTGAATCTAACAATGCATGTATCACCTTAGAAGCTTGCTGTCACTTGAGACGATAGGCCAATAGCTTACTGGCCTTTTCTCCCCCTTCCCAGTAAGCATGACGCATGCGTCTAAGGTTTAGCTCAGCCTGCCGAGATAAATGAGAGTTGAGAGAGATTCGGGTGCTGGCTAACTGTGCTAGTAGATCTGAAGGGGGGGGGTTGGTTACCCTGGGCTTTGTATTGAGCTTCCAAATCATATAGCTGCTTCTCCAAGGCCGGCTGATCAGCAGTCCGGAGGTGTCTCCTGGCTACCGCAAAGGCTATAATCCTGCCACGAATGGTAGCTTTGAAGGCTTCCCATAAGGTCGAGTCAGATACCTCACCATTATCATTGTCAGTCCAATATTCTGTTACAGCCTGGCCAATCCAGTTTAAAAAAGTCTTGTCTTCTAGCAAAAGTGGGTCTAACCGCCAGGCATGAGATTGGTGGGGATCAGGTCCCCTCTTGAAAACTAATTCAAGCAGGGCGTGATCGGAAACGTAAATTGGATGAATCAAAGCCCCCACCACCTTCTCATATAACCCAGAGGAAATAAGCCAAAGATCTATTCTACTGGAAGAGCCATAGGTTGGGGAAAAACAGGAATAATCATGGACTCCTGGATGTAACGCCCTCCAGGCATCCAATAGTCCAAGCTCGGACATTAATTTCACCACTGCTTTCCTAGCCTGTCTATGGGTTCGGGGGATTTATTGCTTCTATCTAAAGTATGATCTAATGTTAAATTAAATTCCCCTCCTAAAAGTATTGGGGCTTTGTTTTTGTTGAAGTCCAGGATGGCCTGATTAACTGTATGAAAAAATTGCGGGCAGTCCTGGTTAGGAGCGTATATATTGGCCAGGACAAGGGAGCCCTCAGCGGTTTCGACTTCGGCTATAATCCATCTCCCTTCTTGGTCCCGTATAAAGTCCTTCACCTTCCATCCCAGGTTTTTATGCAAGAGTATGGAGACTCCCCTCTTATGGGTGGGAGCCACACTATGGAGTTCTTCAATCACCCACGCTTGCTTAAGCTTGGGGCTTCCTTAGAAGAGAGTTTAGTCTCTGCAAGAAGGCCACCTGAGAGCTAACTTTTTAAAGTGAATTAACACCTTCTTCCATTTAATGGGTGAGTTAAGCCCCCTCACATTCCATGAAATTAGCTTATGCTCCATTTAGACCTTCAGTAAAACATATCCGCAGGAGTAAATGAATGGAAACATTAAGGAGTGAGCCTGAATATACCCCCTCGCTCCTTCTTGCTTCCCCATCCAGCGTTAGCACAGCTCCACCTGGCCCCATTAGGATTGCCATAAAAGAATTAACACAACACCATAATTTCAACATTTTAACCTGACAAAAACAGATACTAACATGCACTATCCCTGTTAACTGAGAACAATTCAACCCATTACGATTAACAAGACCCATCCCCAACCCCCTCCCCTTTGTTCGCAACTTTGTACTCCCACATAAGACCAGCATCCACTGAACGTGTCGGCTAAAAATAAAAAAAGCCCAGACACCAGTAGAGGTCTCTGGGAGGTAAGTGACCCCATGAACCCATCATAACTGGGAAAAGAAAATCTCCTTGTAACCCCTAGTGAAGGAGACAGCACAGGGAAGGGAAAAGAAGGAAAAAAAAAAACCCATCCAAACAACAACGGCCAAAAAGGCTGTCCTCTGATATAATAATAAAGGACAATTATGAAAGCTGAGCATAGCCCCTCTCTATGTTTAGGGTAATATCTAAGGCTGATTTACAGGTATGCAGAGCCCAAAATTAAACCATGGGCAACACCCTGTTTATCTCCATTATTCATGCATATCAGCCAGCACAATCACAAAGAGAGCCGGATCGGCACCTCGAATTGCAGAGAACAGCAAGTGCCAAAGTAGCTGCTCCGATAAGAACCTTAGGGCCCATCATAACTATCCTCTGAAGGGGAGGTCCCCTTTAACTTGGAATGCGGGGGACACCTCCCTGATCAGAGGCTGTATCTGTTAGCCCACCGACAGGCCAAGCATTTAAAACCAAAAAGAGATAAGGTAATAAGAGTCAGCCAACTGATTCAGCAGCAGGGGTGGAGGTAGCCATGCTGCTTGAGATTAGTTCCAAAGCCGGTACAGTGGCCATGGTCCCAGTATCTTCCATAGTGGTATCAGCTGCATCTTCGGCCTAAAGAAGCTGTTTGGCCACTGAAGATTTCGAGCCGGCCGAGCAGGAGCATCTTGGTGGTAGAGGAAGGTCTCGGGGAATGTCTTTGGTAGGGAGATCCATCAGGACTTTATATTGATTGTTGCTCATATCTGGAGTGAGAGACTCACGAGAGGCACTTGGATCTGAACTGCAACTCCTGCTTCTACTTCTGGAGCGGAGCCACGGGGTTTTGTCTATGTGTCCTCCTTTAATCCTCTCCCTTCTTCTGTTCTTTTTCTTACTTCCAGAGGATTTTTGAGGAGATGACCGAATGGGAATCAAAAGTTTTCCGGCTGGGTGAGAAGACGAGACTGCCGCAACATTAGGGGTTGCAGGTCCATTAGTGTCCATCGGGGCAGATATAGTAGGGAAACCCCTTGGGCTGTGAGGTGCATGCAGTTTACCCCAGTTCAATTTGGGTGCCTGTGAAGCTATAAAGTCCTCAGCTGATGCCGGGTTATCAAAGACCCATGGTGATCCATTAATCCTAATTTGGAGAGATGCCGGATAGCGCAGTGAATATTCAAGACCCAATTCAGCACATGCCCTCCGAGCTGCTGTAAAGGCCTTCCGCCTGTTGGTAACCTCCAACAAATAGTCAGCAAATATTTGAATTTTGTGCCCATTCCAGTGCAGCTCTTTCTTTTGCCGTGCCAGCTGGGTGATCCGTTCTCGGTCTTGAAACCGGAGGAATCAGGCTAGGATGGTTCGAAGGCACCCTCCGGGGGGCGGCCGCAGGGCCAGGGTTCTATGTGCTCTGTCCAGCTCCCACGGAGTCTCGCACTGGTAATCCAACACTGAGGGTAGTACTCGCTGTAAAAAGGATATAGCATTGTTCCCTTCACAGCCTTTAGGGAACCCAACAAACCTAAGGTTATTTCAGTGGCTGCGATTTTCCAGATCCTCTACCCAGGCCCAAAGATGCTGGATCAACTGCCCCTATTCGTGAACTTTGGCCCAGGCCTTACGACAGTCATCTTCCACCTCAGCTAGTTTGTACTCAGAGATACAGGCCCTTTGGGATAAATCTGTAATATCTTCTGTATTCTTCCTTGTGGCAACATCCATTTTGTCAATGCGGTGGAGGATTTCTGCAAACATCTGCCTTATTTCTGACAGATTGCTATCGGGAGTGGTCAGATAGGGCCTCCATAATGCACGCAGTCTGTCCAGGTCAGTCGTAGAGCACAGCCTGAGCACACCGAAGGAAAAAAAACACTAAAGCGCTCCCGATGTTTAAAGTGCCGGTCTGAAAACAGATATTGGGACAACCACTGGTGAGTACAGTACCACAGTTTAATACCGTTGCATGGAAAGAGTTTGAATAATGCAGGATTTAGGGGTTACTTTCGGGATCAAGCCTATCAGGCGTCTATTCGATTCGGCGGTTAGCCACGCCCCCCAGAAGTACTCTTTTTAGACATGTCTAGAGGTAGTTCAGAGACCATAGTGAAGATAAAGTGGTGAGGGGAGAGGGTGGAAAAATGAAAGGAACAAGCGGAAGTACAAAGTGAATACTTTTGCCCCATTTTCACAAAGAAAAAGGATGGTCCACTACCACCATGGACTGGTAGGGTGGGGGTTGGAGGGAAGGAGATGATGGATGGAATGATCTAGGGCAGTAGAGTACTACAGGGTCTGAGGGCATTAAGGGTGGACAAAGCACCAGGTCCTGATGGCATCCACCCCAGGGTGCTAAGGGAGATGGCGGAGGTGTTGGCTGAGCCACTGACAGACCTGTTCAGTGCTTCCCTGGACATAGGATGGGTGCCTCTGGTATGGAGGGTGGCCCATGTGGTACCCATACACAAGAGTGGCCCTAGAGACGAGCCAGGAAATTATTGACCTGTCAGTCTCACTTTCATAGTGAGTAAACTTATGGAGACGATGCTGAAGGAGAGGCTGGTGTCATTCCTCGAGGGTAATGACCTCCAGGATGGGTGGCAGCAAGGGTTCATCTTGGGGAGGTCTTGTCAGATCAGTCATGACTGGGTAACAAGACAGCTGGATATGGGTCATGTTGTAGATGTCCTGTACTTGGACTTCAGCAAGGCCTTCGATTCAGTGCCTCATGGGAGGCTGGTGCAGAGCTGACTGCTGCGGGGTGGGGACAAAGCTGACAAACTGGATAAGGAACTGGCTGCAGGGGAGTCTGCAATGGGTGGTAGTGGTGGAGGGAGCTGTCAACACTTAGACCAGTGACAAGCGGTGTGCCACAGGGTGCAGTGCTGGGTCCGGTGCTATTTGGGCTCTTTATCTCAGATATTGCACATGGAGTTGGGTGCAGGGTTAGTCTGTTCACAGATGATACTAAAATGGGGGCAGTGGTGGACAAAGAGGATGGATGGAAACAACTACAATGGGACCTAACTAAACTGGAGGTATGGTCAGAGAAGTGGCAGCAGGGATTCAATGCGAAAAAGTGCAAGGTTATGCACTTCGGGGCAAAGAAACCAAGGAGGGACTATTGGTTGGGAGGGGTGAGGCTGGGGATCACTGAGGAAGAGAAGGACCTAGGGGTGTTGGTAACAGCGAGCATGAGCAACTCTGCCCAATGCAGGAAAGCAGCAGCTAAGGTGAAAAGGATGCTGGACTGTATCACAAGGGATTTACCATCCAGGCATAGGGAGGAGATCCTGCCCCTCTACAGATCTTTGGCCAGGCTGCACTTGGAGTACTGTGTGCAGTACTGGCATCCCTATCTGAAGAGGGATATTAATTTACTGGAAGGTGTGCAACAGAGGGCAACAAAAATGTTACAGGGGATGAAGGGCAAGGTCTACAAGGACAGGCTGAATGAGCTGAATATGTACATGCTGGAGGAGAGAAGGAATAGAGGGGATATGACTGAATCGTTCAAGTATTTGAGGTGGATGAACAAAGTTAGCACTGAAGGGGTGTTTAAACTGAGGAAGGGTAAGGACACAAGGGGACATGGACTAAGATTGGAGGGTGGAAGATTTAGGAGGGAGATGATGAGGCACTACTTCACTGAGAGGGTGGTATCTAAATGGAACACTCTACCAGAGAAGGGGGGGTGGTATCATGTAAGATAGTAGGAAGTTTTAAGAGGGCATGGCTCAGAGCATGAGGGAGGGTCTGGGTGGAGGGGGCTGAGGCCATCATGGGAATGACAGATGGGGAGGGGACTGGGGCAGCTGCAATCTAGGGGACTAGCTGCACACTCGAGCAGACATTGATAGACCAGGTGGTCTGTTTCTGCTGGCAGATTCATATGTTCATATGTTCTTGTGACATGGAACTAGCCACAACAAATGGTGGTTGAGCATAAAATGATTCCACACAGTCTCAGCAAAAAGAGGTGCTTTTATGTTTGCTTGCAGTATCGCACTTAAGAAACATAGTGTCTACTCTAAATTTTATTGAGGTGTGCCTCCTCACTTCCAGTACCCTGGTCCCTTTTGCAGGTTCAGCTGCACCTTTCAATGAATGTCGGAGCTGTCTATGACAGACTTCAGATGCAGTAGCGTACAGTTCTGAGGAAAATACTGCCTCAAGCAGCGGTGGTAGCATGTAGGCAATTTGCATACTGCTGATGGCAGTATGCAAATTGCCTACACATATGTCTTCACTGCATCTGAACTGTCATAGACAGTTCGTCGTCGCCCTCCCACTTACGTAGCATGCTAGGAGCCTACCTCGGTGTGCTCATGCGCTCCCCTCCACCTGTGTACACTGTATGACCTATGGGGGTGCCCAATCCCCCGTTGGCTCCACTGCCCCCCCAAACAGACCTCTAGGTGCCATGCTGGGAGCCCACCCCAGCATGGCAAACGTCAGTATGGCTGATGGGGGTGCCCAATCTCTTGTCGGCTCCACTGCTGTCCCCCCCAAAAAATAACCTTTCAGGTGTCACACTGGGAGCCCACCCTAATGTGGCAAAAGTCCTGCATTGTCTTCCTGAAGAAGATGCCAGGCTGTGAGCCCACCCCAGCGTGGCAAAAGTCGGTATGGCCTATGGGGGTGCCCAATCCCCCATCGGCTCTACTACCGCCCCCCCCAAAAATAACCTTTCAGCTGCCACGCTGGGAGCCCACCCCAGCATGGAAAAAGTCCTGCTTCATCTTCCTGCAGAAGCAAAAAAAAAACTATAAAAAAAAAGGTCCCTCGTTGACTGTCTTGCCCCCCTCCCCCAACCTGCTCCCACCCTCTGACAACCTCCCCACACCTCCCCATACTTACTTCCGGAGCTCAGCGCGATGATCTTCAGTGGACCAGGAACACGTCTGCACTCTTCAAAGCCAGCCGTTAACTGAAGAAATGCTGGTAAGCTGTATAATGGCATAAATGTTTGTTTTTTTTCAACTCTGGTGCATATCTCAGCCATTTTGGGGACTTTTTTCACCAAATTTTCAACATGGGGTTCCTGGGGCCCCACCTCATGAACTCAGTCACTGTCATTTTGTTATTCGGTCCTGAAAGATGATTTCGCAGTCACTGCGCAGAAGCACCTTTCAGGACTGAGTAATGAAATGACAGTGGCACAGTTCATGAGGTAGGGCCCCCAAAATCCTAAGTTGAAAATTTGGTGAAAAAATTCCCAAAAATGACTGTGTTACAAGCATGCATTGTGCAGTTCCTACGCATGCTTGTAAGTTCACAAATTTGTTATATTTTCACTCCAGATTTTCAAAATTGCCATTTTACCACACCTCCTTATGAGCAGTACAGCTGTCAATTTTCACATCTCACCCAAAATGTGTTTTCGCACATGTAGCACACAATGGTGCAGTCGGTGTGCGAAATCAATGTTTGGGACAGATTAAGAAAATCACAGTGACACTGTTCATGAGCAGAGGTCTTAAAATGGCTATGTTAAAAATTTGATGACAAAGTCCATAAAATAACTGTGTTAAGAGCGAGCATTGCGCAGTTTCCACGCACCCTGGTAAGTTCAAGAATTGTAATATTTTCAGTCCAGATTTTCAACAGTGGCATTTTTCCACACCTCCTTATGAACAGTACAGCTGTCATTTTTCACACCCTGGCCAAAATGTGTTTTCGAGCTTCCGGCACAGAACTGCATGGTCGCTGTGGGAAATCACTGTTCAGAACAGATTAAGAAAATCACAGTGACACTGTTTATGAACGGAGGTCCCAAAATGCCTGCGTTGGCAATCTACTGTAAAAATTCCCCCCAAAAAATTACATTACGGGCGTACGTTGTGCAGTTTCTACGCACACTCATGGCTTCACCAGTTTTTTTTATATTTTCACTGCAGATTTTCAACATTGCCATTTTTTTACACCTTCCCATGAACAGTACAGCTGTCATTTTCCACATCCTGTTCAAAATGTGTTTTCGCACCTGTGGTGCCAAATGGTGTAGTCGCTGTGCAAAATCAGCTTCTGGCTAACAAACTGATACTGCCACTGTTCATAAGGTGGGGGTCATAAAAAACCCATGTTGAAAATTTGGAGTAAAATATCAACGAACGCTTGAGGCATTAGAGTTTCTGACCATAACGCCTCACCCTGTAGAGACTGACAGGCATCAGGTGTGTGACTTGGGATTGTTGCCTGTAATGTTCATGCCATTCCACCCACACCCACAGCCAGCAGCCAGTGAGAGGCATCAAGGTGTGCCTTGGACTTTCAGCCCCAAAGTTCACCCCATTCTCCTATACTGCACCCATCTCACCATATTTCCTGATGGAATGGGGTGAGCATAAGGCCCAAAGACCCCAAGGCACACGTGACACTTGTCAGTATCTGCAGGGTAGGGTGTGGTGAAATGGCGTGGCCGTTATGCCTGATGACCCAAAGGCACACCCCAATGCCTGCCAGTCTCTGCAGGGCGGTGGTGGGGTTGGCATCAGTTAAATACTTCACTGCCATTCCTATTATGCATCCCTCTCACTCCTACACTACCAATGCTAATGCCAGTAAGCAAACATTTGGCATTGACAAATACTTGTTGAAGTATGGTTCAGTAGTTCAAATCAGTTTCAGCAACAAAAGATTATAATTCTTAGTATAAGGCCCAATCACAATTATAGCAGTTATAAGGCAGAGCAGGACATAATGTTAAAAAGGCTGGGCAGGATTTTTTTAAAGGACAACGCAAGCTGTGCCAATGGTAGCTTGCACCAATTGCCTATGTGCCAGCGACCCTGTACCTGATTCTCTATCAGATAGGGTCCCAGTGGCAAAGTCCTGTAGTTTGTGGCAAAGCTATCCATGTGCCAAAGAGGCAACACACCCGAGAGGTTTGCTGCAAACTGTCCTGTAGTTTGAGGCAAAATAGAAAGCAGTCCCTGGTGGCTAGCAGGCCTCCCCTGCCCCGATCCCCTTTTTAAGAAAAGTAATCAGGGCCCTGGTGCTCTAGTGGATCCCTCTCCCAGTCCTGATCTTCCATATTAAAAGATAACTTTCCTTGGTGATCTAGCAGATCCCCCTCTCATTCCCAATCTGCCCATGTTACAAGATAACTTTTTCCTGGTGATTTAGTATGATAGCACAACACCACAACACCACAACAACAATATGGCAGCGAACACCACCACAGAGACTAGTGGTAGGCAAAGTGGCCAAAATCCACTATACGAAGCAATTCGCAAATTAAGACAGAATCCACTAAGTAATCCGCGAAGAGGAGTACTTCACTTCATAATGAGGAACGCGAAGTACATTGGAAACAATGACTTTGCATTACTCCATCTTTCCTCAACCACTTCTGCATTAATTTTAATGTGAAGTACAATGAAATCAACAGAAAGAGGAAGGAGGTGCTATTAAAACTTTATTACTCTACTGGGATTAAAGAACTAGAACTCCACCACTGGGAACCTTCAATTTAGGGTAAAAACAAACAAACAAAAAAAAATAAAGTGTTAGTGTGCTTGTCTGAGTTGGGTGAAGTGAATTGTTATCTGTGCAGTTAGCTACTGTAGGTGAAGGAGGAAACTGTGAATTAGGGGGAAGTGGCATAGGCAGAAGGAAGCCAGGTGTTTTGGATTTAAAAACTGCTCCAGATAGCTTTTGGCAGAGAACCTCAAGAGGAAGGAGGTGCTGTTAGAAGTTTACTACTCTACTGGGACTAAAGAACTAGAACTCTACTACTGGGACCTTCAATTTAGGGTAAAAATAAACAAACAAAAAAAGAGTTAGTGTGTTTGTCTGAGTTGGGTGAAGCGAATTGTTATCTGTGCAGTTAGCTAGGTGAAGAAGGAAACTGTGAATTGGGGCAGTGGCTTAAGCAGAAGGAAGCCAGGTGTTCTGGATTTAAAAATTATTCTAGATAGCTTTTGGCAGAGAACAGCAAGAGGAAGGAGGTGATGTTAGAACTTTACTACTCTACTGGAACTATATAGCCCTCCCTCCATCCCCTCCGTTCCTTCCACCCCCCTCCCATAGCCAGTTCTACTTTTATAGGCACATGATTTTACTGACAACAGGAACTTCATATGTGGGAGCAGGAAGAGAGTGATCACAGAAGCATAAAAGACTCGCCATCCTAGAAGGGAAAGAGTAGCTCTCCATCCACCCCTAGCTGCTGGAGGTTTGACTCTGAGCAAGTAAGAAGGAGACTACTGAGGAATATAGGAACTTCCTGTCCCAGAACAGAAGATCAGGAGGTTTAAGGGCATGGAGGCAATAGAAAAGTAATGGAAAAAAAAAGAAAATTATATGAAAATAAAAATAAAAAAAAAATAATAAACAGAGAGAGGAAAGAGTAAGTATACAAAACAACAGTTAAGGGGCCACAAATAAGACATGATGGGAGTGGTGCAGTGCAGTGCAGTGACTGTGGAGCAGCAGTCTTCTGGGAGACGTTCTGGAGGATGTGGTGTTGTCCCATCTGCAGGCACCTCTCTGGGCTGAGGGAGGAGGTTGCTCATCTCCAGGCTGAGTTGATCAGAATTTGGGGGACCTCCTCTCCCACCCAGGGACCACCAGGGCCACTGCCACTGCCTCAGAGGTTGCCAAGAAAGAGGAGCAGTTGGACCACACTGGGCTTAGGAAGGGTGATGGTGGTGGAATAGAGGCACATCCCTTCAGTTGTACCTCTACACAATTCATATGCCATTCTGGCACAGTGTGGTTCCTCTCTGGAGGCACCCACAGTGGAGACCAAGGAGGATGCTGGGAGCCTCCACAAAAGAGACCCGCAGGAGGGTAACATGGCACCCCACTAGGGGAAGGAAGCAACTCCTGGTGAGGGACTCCATTGCTAGGAGGGTAGAACTGGGTGAAGGAGGGGAGAGGGAGGTAAGGTGCCTGCCTGGCACCATGGCTTGGAGGAACAGGGAGCGAATCCTCAGAATAGCAGGAGCAGCTGCACAGGAGAGGGAGCTGGATGTCATTGTCCACCTAAGGACAAATGATCTGGCTGGGAAAGGGATCAGAACAGTGGAGGAGGAGTTTGTGTAATTGGGGAGGGGCCTTAGACAAGTAGCATGCAAGGTAACCTTTTCGGAGGTGCTGCCTATCTATGGCATGGGTGAGGCTAGGGTGCTGTGCACTATGGGATTCAACCAATGGTTCACAAACTGGTGCAGAGCTCAGGGTTTTGGCTTCATTGGGGACTGGGGTCCACCTGGAGGGATGCAGGCCTATACTGGCATGATGGTCTGCATCTGTCTGGAAGGGGAACCAGGCTCCTAGGTGATAGATTTAAATGCTTCATTGGCAAGCATTTAAAATAGCCAAGGGGGGAGGCACTGAAAAGGAACAGGGAAATCCTAGCCCCACTCCACAAAAAAATTAGGGTAGTTAGTGAGGTAAACAGCAGGATAGAGACATCAATAGGGAGAAGGGCAGGTGTAAGTGCAGAAAGAGACAAAGGCAGTAAGGACAGGGATGGGGCAAAAAGGGGTAAAGCCATAAAAAAATGAAGGGTAATGAGTACCAATGCCCGTGGTCTAGGTAACAGGCTCCCTGAACTGGTGGCCTTGTTGGAAGAGGGATGCCTGGATATCGTGGCAGTCAAAGAAACATGATACACAGAGAACCATGACTAGGATGTCAACATACCAGGGTACACAATCTACAGGAGGGATAGGGAGGGTAGAAGAGGAGGAGGAGTAGCTCTCTATGTAAGGCAAGGGATCAAAGCAATGGAACAAAATGGTAAACAGGGAGAAGAGGAGGCACTGTGGGCCACCCTGGAGACTGAAAATGGCACCACAATCTGCATAGGGGTTATATACAGACCCCTGTCTCCGGGGGAGGAAATTGACATGGAAATGATAGAAGGCATGCTTAGGATGGCAGAGAAAGGGGAGATAATGTTGATGGGGGACCTGAATATCCAGATGTTAACTGGAGCACTTTTGCTGCAGCCACATCCAAGAGTAGGGCCATTCTTGATGCCCTACAGGGGGCATGCCTCAGACAGCTAGTGTTGTAACACACTCAGGAGGGAGCAATCTTAGACCTGGTACTCTGAAATGGGGACGGAGAGAGGATCTCAGATCTAGAAGTGGGTAGCCATCTGGGGACAAGTGACCACCAAAAAGTATGGTTCACGATAACTCAGCCATACAAAAGTAAGGGTACTGGACTTCAGGAGGGCTGACTCTGGGAAAATGGGAGAGTGCCTCAGAAAAGCACTAGCAAACAGGCAAGAAGGAGGGGTGAGGCAACAATGGGGAAACATCAAAACTGCCAACATAGAGGCAACAAGCCTTTGTGTGAAGCAAATAACCAAATCAAAACAAAAGAAAAAACCACAATGGTTCTCAAAAGAGGTGCCGGGAAAGGTTAGGGAGAAAAGATAGCATTCAGGAAGCATAACGAAACACAGAAGAAGCAGGACAGAGAACTGTACCAGTTAAAGTAGAAGGAAGTGAGGAAGGCAGTCAGAAAAGCAAAAGCCCAACCCGAGGAAAAGATAGCCAACTTGGTTAAGAAGGGGGATAAAACCTTTTATAAGTGCATTAGGGAGCGAAGAAAGACAAAGGGAGGGATAGTGAGGCTGAATAAAGGGGACAGTGGGTGGGCAGAGAGGGACAGTGAAAAAGTAGGATACTGAACGAATGCTTCTGCTCAGTATTCACAAAAAAAGAGAAGGGGGAGGTACCTAATCCAATCAATAGAAGCACTCTGGATATGGGGGGGTCTATCCCAGTCTTTTCACAGAAGAAAGGATTCTGAAAGAACTCCTAAAACTGAAGGTGGACAAAGCAACTGGGCCTGATGGGATTCACTCCAGAATTCTAAAAAAACTATGGGGAGAACTAGTGACACCACTGACTACCCTTTTTAACAAATCATGGGAGGATGGTAGGGTACCTAAGGACTGGATGAGGGTGGATGTGATTCCCCTTCATAAAAGTGGGAGCAAGACAGAGGTGGGAAACTACAGACCTCTCAGTTTGACCTCAGTGATAGGGAAAATTATGGAATCAATTCTGAAGGAAAGAATTGTTGAGTACCTAGAGGCCAGTGGGGACAGGACCCAAGGCAGCATGGATTCACAGTGGGAAGGTCATGTCAGATGAATCTAATCGATTTCTTTGACTGGGTGAGCAAAGTAGTAGACCAGGGAGTGGCTGTGGACATGATCTACCTAGATTTTAGCAAGGCATTTGACAAATTCCTACACAAAAGATTAATAAACAAATTAGCCAACCTGGGAGTGTGTTCCAGGGTGGTAGACTGGGTAAAACATTGGCTGAACAACAGGACACAGAAGGTAATAGTAAACAGAGTCCACTCTGAAGAAAGGGGGGTTACTAGTGGGGTACCGCAGGGTTCAGTACTGGGTCTGATCCTTTTTAATGTCTTTATGAGTGACATTGCAGAGGGACTGGAAGGAAAAGAATGCCTCTTTTCGGACAACACAAAAATCTGCAACAGAGTTGATACACAATGGGGGAGTGGAAAGGGTGAAAAGGGACTTGGCAAGGTTGGAGAAACGGTCAGAAGTATGGCATCTTGGATTCAGTGCAAAGAAGTTGAAAGTAATACACCTGGGAAACAAAAACCCTGGGGAAGAGTACACAATGGGGGGGGTAGTAACAACAACAAAAATGGAAAGGGACCTGGGGTAATCATATCAGATGACCTTAAGGTTAGCAAGCAATGTGAGAAGGCAGTAGGGATGTCTAGGGGGATACTGGGATGTATAGGGAGAGGCATCACCGGTAGAAAACAGGAAGTTTTTATCTCTCTGTACAGACAGTTGCTGATACCCCATCTAGAGTACTGTGACCAGTTCTGGAGACCCCATCTCCACAGAGACATAGACAGGATGGAGGCAGTCCAGAGGAGGGCAACTAAAATGGTGCAAGGTCTGCAACAGAAGCCATATGAGGAGAGACTAAAGGAGCTTAATATGTATACACTTGAGGAAAGGATGGAGAGGGGGGACATGATAAAAACCTTTAAGTACCTCAAGGGAATCAACAAAGACCAAGAGGGTAGCATCTTTCAGAAAAAGATGTGCAAGAAGAAGGGGACACAATTTGAAGATAGAGGGGGGACGGCTCAGGGGCAATGTGGGGAAGTATTTTTCACAGAGAGGGTGGTGGATGCATTGAATGGCCTTCCTCAGGAGGTTGTGGGGTCAAAAACAGTAGGGAAATTCAAGAATGCATGGGACAGACATAAGGCAATTCTTGTGGGGGTAGGAAGAAATAGGCTGTTGGTTAACTAGGATCTGCAGCTTATCCAGTAGGTAGGGAAATGGGCAGATTAGGTGGGCCAAGCAGTCCTTATCTGCCATCAAAGTCTATGTCTCTATGTTTCTTACTTTGCATCACTTCGCGTTGTTGCGAGCTCCAAGGCGAATTTTGCAGTGATTCATGGAATTGCAGGTCACATGGGCTTTAGATTGATCTGCACAGCCTCAGTTCTGTGTAGTGTGTGTGTGTGTGTGTGTGTGTGTGTGTGTGTAGTGGAAACTGGAGACAGTTTGCTTTCAGAGCGCTGAGATTCAAACCCTCTAAAAATCATTCAAAAAGCCTTTTTGAGCCATTTTGTTTTCTCAAAATTTAGTACATCGATTGTAGGAAACCCTTCTCTGCTCATATCATCGAGTGTTTGTTGCTTGTGTGTGGATTTTGAATGTTAATTTAGAACATTCAGTCTGTGTGGTGACAGACCCTTGAAGTGTGCTTGGCAGAGGGTTGTAGCTGTGGTGGAGGGAGGTATATAAACTGGGAGAAAGACAGTCTTTCTGTTTTAGCAATATTTTTCTTGTATAACTGTGTTAATGTTCACACAGTAATATTTTCAGTAATTTTTGACATTTTTGTGCTGATTGCTGTGGTCCAGCAGTGTATAATTTGTTAAAAGATCTGATTATATTACTGAAGTTTTCAATTTGCTACACATTACTTGTAGTGTGTGTGTGAGTGTGTGTGTGAGTGTGTGTGTGATACGTGCCATCAAATCAGACGCATTTTATTGTGCCACACAGTAATTGCTGCACTGTGGAACTGCTATCCACTGCACCTGCGTTATTTTGTACTGCTTTGTGGTATCTTGGTAGTAGACTGTTACTACAGTGCACTGCCACCCCCAACTGGCAAAAGCTATTCTTTTCCAGATTTGGATTTGTGATTTGTGAGCACTGGTTAAGGTGTTGTGCCTTTGCGTCTGCATCTCTTGAGTGTGCAGCGCAATCTTAATCTGTCTGTGCATTTGCATAACTTTAAAGCCCAATATCCATCTGTAATTTAAGTCACAGTTGTTTGTTTGGCTTCCCTTCTGAGTACCATTTGGTGCATTTCTCGACGTGAACATTGTATTCATTAATGTGCATTTTTAAGTCAGGGCAATCATCACGAGTCACTCACAATACAAATTGCGTTTCTTCATCTTCATGGTCACGATGGTTCATGAATTACAAAACTAAGTTTTTGGGTTGTAAGTTGCATGTAACCCTATTTTGTTGTATCTTTGCTTGACCATTGTACTCATTAACATGTGTTTTCAAGTCAGTGAGTTTGGGGTGGTACAGGTTCAGGAAGTACAGCCATAGGTATTTGAGTAAAGTTCATTAGTCATGTCACACCAGTCACTTGTCACAGCTCCAAGACAAATCACGTTCTTCATCTTCAAAGGTACGATGATTCATGAATTACAAAACATTTTGGTTTTTGGGTTGCAAGTTGCATGTAATCCTGTTTTGTAGTATCTCGGCTTGACCATTGTACTCATTAATATGTGTTTTCAAGTCAGGGTGATTGAGGTGGTACAGGTCAGGGAAGTACAGCCATAGGTATTTGCATACAGTTCATTAGTCATGTCACACCAGTAACTCATCACGAGACAAATCATGTTCTCCACGAATCACAGCAGTTAATTTTTTTTTCTGTTCTGATGATACACTGATTGAGAACCAGAGGAAAAAGAAAGTCAAGATGGCTGTGTCTGGGTCTGTTGGTGTTAAATCCTCCCCTCCTCGAAAAAGCTGTGATGTAGCGATTCCTATTGATGATGATGATGATGACCTGGGGGAGGCATGATAGAAAATATCAAGTACTGAAAGGGAATCAACAATGTACAAGAGGGTAGCATTATCCAGAAAAAGAGAAGTGCATGAGGAAGGGCCCAAAATTTTAAGACAGAGGAGGGACAGATCAGGGGCAACATCAGGAACTATTTTTGCACACAGATGTTGTTGGAGCCAGGAGCTGCTGCTGCAGTGAAACTCTCTTTCAAGCATGATTCACTTCCTGCCTGCCTGAAGCATCTGATCTAGAATGTGTAAGCCATGTGATGTGTGTGGGCTTCCTGTAAATTCTCACTCCACCCTTAAAGGCAGAGTGAGCAATGCAAAGTCATTATCAGCATCATCACAAGACGAAGTGGCGAGTTTGCACTTTCAATGGGCACTTTGCATTGCCATAAAGTAATGCGAAGTGGTCTACTTCATGTCTACTTCACTGGTGGAATTTAACTTCACTGCATCTCTACACACAACCTCCTTCTCCTACTACAAGGTGAAAGTGAAACTCTCTTTCAACCATGAGTCACTTCCTGCCTGCCTGCCTGAAGCATGTGACCTACACTGTGTAAGCCATGTGAAGTGTGTGGGCTGTCCGTGAATTTTCACTCCGCCTTAAAGTGAAGTAAGGCAGAGTGAGCAACGTGAAGCCATAATTACAACACAAGGTGGCGAAGTGAGGGTTTTAAATGGGCACTTCGTGTAGTGGAATGGTAACATGAAGTGGGCCACTTCACAGGTGGAATTTAAAATCTCACCAGTTCACTGTGGTGGTTCGCTGTCTGCCGATGCAGCGATTCCCAGTGTAGCACCCCCACCCCGAACCAATTCCAACTCAGAGTTGGTTAGTTAGAGATGGGAGGTGCAGGGGCAATGTCCCCTCAAAAAAACACTTCTCCCCGATGGAAATACTGACAATAGTCAGCATTGTTCCCGTCGATGTCGGGACATTGTTGTTGTATTGATGTGGAACTCTTTAGTGGATCCCTCCCTATCCCCATTCTGCCAGTATAATATGTAACTGTCCCTGGTGGTCCAGTGGACCCCCCCCCACCCTGGCAGGCAGTGTCCAACCACCTTGCTCACTGTGTCCCATCCCCAAGCCAGTGACCAGCACAGCCCTCCACTCTCCACCATGGCCAGTCACTGACTGAACTGTCAATGAGCCCTAACTGTAACAGCAGTACAGCACACACTCATTGACAGCTCAGTCAGTGTCTGGCTGCGGTGTACAGCAGAGGGCTGTGCCAGTCACTGGCTTGGGGAAGGGACAGAGGTGCGGGGTGGTGAGGCACTGCCTGCTGGGGTGGGTGTCTACTAGACCACCAGGGGCAGTTACATATTATACTGGCAGAATGGGACTAGGAAGGGGGGCCACTAAACCACTAGGAAAGTTATCTTGTAATATGAGCAGATCGGTGATGGGAAGGGGGTCCACTACACCACCAGGGCTCTGATTACTTTTCTTAGAAAGGGGACCGGGCTGGGGGAGGCCGCTAGCCACCAGGGTCTGCTGTACATTTTACTGTATGGTTGCCAGGTGGTGCAAGTTCTCCAAAGCCTTCCAGAGGACACACGTCTAAGTACCCTTAGACCAGCCCTGGCTGGTCTATGGGTACTTGGGCAAGTGTACTCTAGGAGGGTTTTGAGAATCCTGAAGTAGGGAACATGGCAGCTTGTGCCTGCCGCAAGCCCCCTTGCACAATGCCGCAGCCCATTATGTGTCTCAAGGATGGTGAAGGCCCACTTTGGTGCACACAACCTGCATTTGATGAAGGCAGCTTTTAAAAATTGCTCTCAGAGCATTTTTTGATGCAAGCCCCATTTTGCGCCATTCCTTCTGGTGCAAGCCCATTGTGCCATTCAAGGAGTCTTTGAAAATCCTGTCCACTAAGTTTGGAGTTGCACATAATATCACATATATTTTATGTTTTTTGAAGACCCCCCCACACACACATTTTTAAGTGGTCACTTTAAGATAAATACTTGCTAAGCTACAAAGTTATTTAAAGCATCTGTATATAGCATTCAACGAACAGCCATGTTGAAATTACAACATTTCAGACCTAGTTCAAAAACTCTGAAAGCAACAAATCAATTAACTCCCTCCCTCCACCATTCCTACATAAACTTCATTGGACAGTCTCCCACCTCCCTTGGTTGCACTTCACCTGACCAACCTATCAGAAACAGCTGCATATCTCTTTCATACATGGAAGTAATACTTGCTATCACTCCCATATACTATAAATCACCCTGGGAGTGTACTTTTCTGTGGTTAGAACAAGATTTGGGGGAGAAGTGCTAGGGAGAGTGGGACAAATAGTTGGGTTACTATTGTCATAGTTTTGGAGAGTATGGGGAGAAGGGTGGGAGACCATACTAGAAGAATGGGAGAAGAGGGGCTTATATATTTTTTTTATTTAAACAGAAACCCCCAAACTGTCATCTGCTGCCAGCCACCAGTGCATTTCTTTGTAGCAGATGGTCACAGGCATGGGGGAGCTATCTGTGCCTGGGTCCAACAATGGGGAGATTTTTTAATAGGAAATACCTTTTTTTCACCATTATTTGAACCAATCCCCAAGGATCCTTGCTCCCAATGTTCCTGACCTCTCACTCTTGCAGTGACCCATCCTTCTTCTTAGTAAATACAAAACAAAAATATTTTTTTAGCCTTCCCCTTGTCCCCCACCTCCCTCGTCATGCTTGCTGTTAAGTCTCACTATACCTCATTAACCTTACATTTCTTCTGGATGTAACAAAAGAACACATTTTCCTTTTTCCTCTCCCCAGTGAAAAACAGAGATCTGTCTCTGCTTTAGCCTTTCTCATGTTCCTTGTGGATTCTCTTGTTTCTTCCAGTTAGTTTACCCTGCTTTCTTCCCCTTGACTTCCCTTATACTTAGAAAATGCCTTAATTTTGTCTCTAAACTGCCTCGTTTATATCAGTTGTGAAACACATTAGCACCTTAGCCCTTTTTCATTTCGATACCTTTGCAATACAGATATCTTCTGCTTCAAGTACTGCCTTTGTAAGTGCCACCTTCTTTTCTTCTGTGCTCTTGTAATTTGCCAAAGTTAGAGGTGCCCCAGTAGTCCCCAGTTTCCCCAGTGTACCCAGAAAGATGCCCAGTACATTAAAAGCATGTAAAACCTAATAGCTTTTATATTCAGCATAAGCAACAATGGCCTGGATGGAATGTTGTGCTGAGTTGCTCATGCACAGCATTCCACTCCAGCCATTCTAGAATCTGTAGGTTCAGTTTGGAAAAAGAAAGTTCAGTTTAGAAGTAGATCCTGGTAGCTGTGGAGGGGAGAGTAAGCAGCAGGTCTGGGGGGGACCAGAAAAAGGCTTACCTGGTGTTTGAAGCCGTCCCTCCAGGCTTGCTTGCTTGCATGCCTGCTCCTTCTCCAGCTGCTGAAGACATCAGAAGAGCTCCAGTGTGGTCGGTGGTGCCATCGGGGCACCACAAGAAGAAAAGTAATGTCTGGTGCAGTCAGTGGGCTGACAGCCCTGACGTTTATTTGTTTTATGCCCCAGAAAATTAATTTAAAAGTTTCTCCGGTCCCCCGTCAGCAGCAGTAGCAGAGCTGCATCTTCAGTGCACCGAGAGAGCGAGAGTCAGGATGACCCGAAAGGCCCCTGACATCCACCGCATTGCCTGAAGCCCTCCCACTGCCAGAGATACCTCCCCCCTCCCGACCAGAAGCTCAACAGAGTGGTGAGTAGGCGGCAGCACTCGCTCCGTGCTGACCGCCCTGCAGAGAAGGACTGTGCTTTTGTTTTGTTTTTTTATTTTAAACAATGCGCAGAAGGCACTTGGAGCAGCGGTTGAGTGTCGCGGGCGGGACAGGAAGCAAGGACCTGAATTTAATTAAAGAGAGTGGTGGGTGCAGTAACGCCCACGGGGAGGAGAGAACTTTGCAAGGCCATAGAGAGGCCTATTAATATTAATGAAAGGGGCGGGAACAAGGCGGGATGAAGAAAAAGAGTGGCAGTAAGGCCACAGTTAAGCCTAGATCTTAAAGGGGCCAAGCTAAGAGAGGCCCAGGGGTGTTAAAAGGGGCAAGTCATGCCTGGCATGTTTAAGAAGGGTGCCAGGCCCAGGTCAAAGAGAGGGCACCAGGCCCAGTTTAAGAAGGGCATCAGGCCCATTTTAGAGAGCACCAGGCCCATTTTGAAGGGCACCAGGCCCAGTTAAAAGGGCACAAGGCCCAGTTTAAAAAGGGCACCAGGCCCAGTTTAAGAAGGGCATCAGGCCCATTTTAGAGGGCACCAGGCCCATTTTGAAGGGCACCAGGCCCAGTGATACTGAGGGCACCAGGCCCTAGCAGTAACTAGGGGCCAGGCCTATCGAGGTAGGGCAAACCAGGCCCTAGCAGTAAGAAGATGCAAGGCCTAGTAAGTTAGGGCAAGCCAGCCCAGTAGTAGTAAAGGGCTACCCCGGCCTAGTGAGTTAGGGCAAGCCAGCCCAGTAGTAGTAAAGGGCTACCCCGGCCTAGCAAGTTAGGTAAGCCAGCCCAGTAGTAGTAAAGGGCTACCTAGGCCTAGCCAGTTAAGGCAAGCCAGCCTAGCAGTACTAGGGCACAAGGCCCAGCCAAGTGGAGATACCAGACCCAACAGTAATAAATTAGGGGTACCACAAGGCCCAGGACCCGTAGCTAGTTATTTAGGCTTACAAATGTGTTAGGGGCCCAGAGATAGGAGCGACCCCAGATTTAATAGGAGCCTAGTTAGCCACGTAAGTCCTCCTTTGTAAAAGGGGCCCAGTCACCCATCTTTGGTATTACCTTCCCTAAAGCCTATTTCCCACTGTAGTGTTTCCACAGTAACAGGAGAACCTGACTTAGCTAGAAGGGACCACATTAGAGTTAGGTCCACCAGAGCTAGGGTTAACTCTGTAACATAAATTGCCTGTATATTTACTGTGGTCTGGATACTGAGACTACATAGTTTTTGACCACTACTGCAGAATTTGAGACTGTTTGCGTTTTCCTACGTTATTAGTCATTCACAAGCATTATTGAATGTCAGAACTGTCTTGCATTGCTGTGTGCCAGCATTTCAGTGCTGGATAACCATCGGAATCAGTCTTCAACTGTCTTCAGAATCACTTCACCCTGGTGCAACCCTGTCAGATGTCACCCATCCTTCAAGAACTATCCTCCAGTGCATCCAGAAGCAGACAACAGTCAATCTGAGAAAAAGCCGTGTCGCACTCGCCTCAAAGTTGCATCGTCCCATTTGTTATTTTCCTCTCATAGTTTCCGAGTACAGCTTGGTCCAGTGCAGAAGTCTGCCGTCCATTTTCTTGTTTTCCCACGTGCAGCAGAGTTCCGGTCGACCCGTCAGTGTCAGTTCTCCGAGTGACATTCGGTTTATTGTTTTAGTGTGTCCTGGCTCATCTGGCCGTGGACTCCAAATTGGTTGCAGTTCGACTTTCGTTTTATTGTTTTGGCAACTGCCTTGGCTTGTCCGGCCTTGGAACTCAGAAGACCGATGCACTTTGACACCCAGAGAGAGAGTGGCTGCCTGGAGTCCAAGAGTGGTCCACAGGTCCTGATCCAGTGGGAGCGTCAGCCAGTGTGTGTCTTCAATCCAGAGAGAGTGCTTGCCTGGAGTCCAAGAGTGGTCCAGAGGTTCTGATTCTCCCGACAAAGTGTGTTCATCAGCTTAAGACTATACCTGCAGTCCAGAAGTGGACTGTTGGTTGGTTCTTCTTCTTCTTGATCCCTTTCACTTGGCAATCCAGAAGCGGATTGTGGCTGAGTGGTTTGCATCGCCTGTTCTTTCTGGGCAGTCTAGAAGCGGACTGCAGCCGGATCTTGTATTCCTTTCCGGCAACCCTAGAGTGGTGGGGTTTAGCCGAGGACCCATGGTCTGTTAAATTCTCTCTTCATCCTTAGTTTTCCCACCTAGGTTCTGTGTTTCACTGGGAAACCAGTGGAGTGTTTCACATTTTCTTTCGTCAACAGAGAAAGTTACATGCACCAGCTGATGATCGTCTATTGCATAGACTCAGTCCTCTAGTAGTATTGGAATGACTGTATTCTAGAAACCTAAGTTTTAGGCAGAGGTGCACCTCGGGGTCAGAAGTAGATATCTGAAGATAAGTAAGACGATCTTACAGCGTAACTGTTATAGTCGAATGATCTATTTTGGTATTCTCTGCCATAGAGTTTCCCTCTTATAGGGAGGTAGAAAAATAGAAACCAGACACTCTTACAGCGTAGCTGTTACAGCTAATTATTCCTCTTGCCTATAGTAAAGTAGTAGCTTGTATATATATGATTGTCCCTCTTTTGTGATCTCACCCGATAATCAGTTACCAATAAACTAGTTCCTTTTCTCCACCCGTGCCTCCTGTCTCTCCATTTTGGTGAAGAATTACATCACATAGCCAATTAGGAAAAGAACTGCCTTACCACCTGGGTGGGTATATTGGAATATCCTTATAGTCACAGCTTTTGGCTCACTTCACTTGGTGCCACGGAGTTACGTGATTCCTATTCATTCCAAATATTCCCACGTCTTCTATCTCCTTCTATTTATAAACCATCAACTTCAGGCACACTTCACTCTCTACATTCCGTATTCCATTTATGTTTTGCTCTAATTGTTCCCTCATTTTGCTGAAGTCTACTTTTTTGAAGTCCCATAACATTACCGTTTTTATCCCTTTGACTGTCCCCACCATGACCTCCAACACTACTGTCCTATGGTCACTGGAACCAAGTGGTTCTAGCACTACTATGCCGTAAATCTGCAATCTTCTCAATAGAGGTCAGCAGCAGGTTAAGCAGGGCCCTTGTTGGGATATAAACTAATTGTTCCAGGAAAGCCTCTTGGCAGGCATCCAACAGAAACTGATTTTTAGTGCCAGCTGAGATTGGAACTTTCCAGTCCATATCTGGGATACTGAAATCCCCAACTACTCTACCACCACTTCCCCCAGACTGGCTGCCCTCTTATGTGTCTCTCCAGATTCACTGTGCATCCCTTGATCCTGATCTGTTTGTCTGTAGACCACCCATACTGTATCTGAATTTGTTTCCCTTTCCCTACAGCTGCCATACTCAATAGGTTTCCAAAAAACACCACCACCTAGCTACGTAGTTCTGTTGCTTCAATTCTAACATACAGTGCTACCCCACATCCCCTGCCCTTTGCTCATGATCTTCATGAATTGCATGTGTCCTGGCATGGTCACGTACCAGTCATGGTTCTGGGCTGTCCACATCTCTGTCACCAACCTCATTTCATGTTCTCCCTCTATGACCAATGCCTGGAGGTGTGGCATTTTGTTCCCAAGACTTCTTGTGCTGGCACATACCATTTTCCAACATTTCCCTGGAATCACAACTTTTCTACTTTCCTGTGGTTTGCTAGGTTCTGCTGAATTTATCTGTAGTGAAGGGTAATCACAGCCCCGTTTCTGACATTTTGTGTGTGCCTTGCCTTTGACTCCCTGCTTACTACTTTAAAGTAGTTACAGTACGTGTTGTGCATATCTTTCTCCTAGAACCCTCCTTCCCTCCTCATTGGGGTGAAAGCTGTCTCTTTCGAACAACCTCCAACCCCTCCATGTTGGGCCCTAGCCCCTGTGGAACAAAAAAATCTGTCTTCCTTGCACCAGTCCGATAGTGACACATTGAACTGGAACATGTAGAATGCTTCCCTTTGGTTAATGTATGGCCATGGTAGAACCTTGGAGAAGGTTACCACTCCTGTTTATTACTTAGCTACCTTTCCCAGAGCACAGAAGTCTGCCTTTACCTGTTCCATTCTCTGTTTGCTCAGTTCATTCAAACCCACAAGCACACTCTGATCAAGCTTTTCTCCCCCCTCCTTTGTGAGTTTCATCATGCTGGCAATTAGTGTATCTATCTTCACCACAGATTAACAGCAGAGCACCTCTTTGCCATCAGATGTGAAACCCAGCTCCCTTCCAATGCACCTGATTATAAATTCCCCAATTATGAGAATCTTCCTCTTGCCCCCTTAGAGGCTTGACCCGCTCCCCAGTCTGCTGTCTGTCAGCACCTGCCTCCTCAGAATGCCATTACCCTCATATCTTTTGATGGCAGATTGAGGTATCACCTGTTGCAACAGGGTGAACCTGCTGCTGCTGCATAGCCCTACTTCCATATGTTTGGGCTTCCCTCCTCTTCTCCATCCTCCTCACTGCCATCCAGCTGCCTTATTTGGCCTGAAGTGTTCTATGAAGTGGTGAGGGCAGAAACACCCTATGTGGCATGGTTTATTTAGCTTTCAAGTGGCATATTTCAGCCCTTACAGCTTACAACTCCACCATCATGACCCGGTAGCACCCATGTAGAGAGCTGAATATTGAGGGCTGCACTTTTGAGTGACTCATTAATAGAGCTTTACAAGGGAGTGAGTGGTGCAATACATCGCTATATCCTGCATAGTGAGTATAGCAAGGAGCTGTACACACTAATACAGGATATAGGATCCTTTGTGGCCGATTCCCACCGAGCTGCTCACACAGCATAGTAGTGCAGGTTCGGGTCCGGCTACGGGCAGAATAATTTTATTTTTTTCAAAATCCAACAACTTGCCCCTTGGTCCACACCTCTCTTGGAGCTGGTTATTTAAGTTTGGAAGGTGAAGAGGGGGAAGCCCCCTGCATAAAGAAACATTTTTTTATGTGCATTTGTAAAGTATTGTAGCGACCGGTCGATACAATATCCGTTGCCGTTTTGACCATGGGCTCATATTTGTTCTCTTTATGTGATAGGCGGTCTTTCAGACTCACCTTTATCACATAAAACCTCATGATCTAGAACATCCAGCAGCTGAGATATTGACAAACACCCAGAGCAGTCTGTTATTAGGCACTGTCACATACCCCTTATATATTCCCCTAACATCTCATCTAAGTTTCCCCGCAATGCATGGCTGCTGTAGTGAAGTGTATGATTGTTTTTCTTACCTGTGCCCTCTATGATACCGTATCCTACTTATAACTACAGTACTCACACCATCAGTGGTGTGTTATTCCAGTCAGGGTATCCATGTGATCCCCTGCTCAATGTACATTTTAAAATTGTAATTGTACTATAAGACTCTCCCTGTTAGGGAGCCTCTGGGAGGTAAAGATTAAGATAAATGTTACCATAAGTACCCTGTGTAATACACTCTCAAGAAAATATCAGTGAAGAAAAATTTAGAACTTAGCTTCTCAAATTATTCTGAATTCTGGCTCCTTTTGTTTATTGTAAACAGCTTTGAACAGATATCACTAAATTTCAAAGATGTTGCATAGATGTTCCTTTGCAACAAAGAAAACACAAAACAGAAATGAAACAAAGATTAAACTCCAAATAGTTACCATCTCCAGTATGATGACAGCAGTAGAGAGGAATCTAAGCTTCCACAGGCATCTGATAATGATCTGCAAAAACAAAAGCCAAAAAGACAGCAAAACCCAGTAAAAACTGTCAGTGGAGCAGTCAAATAAAAAAGGTCCTGAGAGACAAAAGATTAACCCTACAGAAGCACCATGGCTATACAAAGCTGCTTCTGGCCTCCTGGTACACTCCACATAGGACAATCAGCAATATCATGGTTCAGAACAGCTTACATGACTTCAGCCTTCAGCTAGTCAGAAGCCAGTGAAAACAGACAGCAGCAAACAAGTACCTTTCAGTAGCAAACACATACAAAATATTTCAGCATATGATAAACAATAAAAATAAACAATTCAAAAGTTGAAATAGTTCAAAATGTTTTTAGACTAAAATGAAAAAAATTCTACTGAAAGTAAAATTAGTAGTGGAATACAAGTTGATACCAAATGAATGTAGCAACCATCTTCACAATCAACATGGTAGCTTTTAGATCATTTAACCTACAGTGATTTCCACCCCTACGGTAAATGATATCAAACATTATGGTGTGCCATGAAGCAATATCAGTCTTGTTAGATCTAGGTTACCCACTGCACAGAATGCAATATCAGCATGCAATGGGGCCAACATGGCTGGTTACGGCTAGTGATGGTGTTGGCTACCTGTGTAAATCTAAATATTGAAAAAACAAAGATATTGTTCTTTGCAGCAAGAAATTTCCTTCCAAGAAAGTAGTGTTGGAAATGCTTAGTGAACACCACCATAGCCAACAGCTCTTTCTGTGTGGTGGCATACTTCAGTTCCACTGCAGATAGGGCCTTACTGGCTTAGTCCATTCAAACTTTGCTCCCTTGTCGACCAGAAGGTACATCTGTTCAGCAATCTTTGTGAAATTATGGATGAACTGTTGGTAATATGATGCTAGACCCAGAAATCTGCATACCTTGGTAACATTTTTAGGGATAGGTCAAGTTCTCACTGTCTCCACTTTAGCTGGGTCAGTGGCGATACCTTCTGCACTGATCACATGTCCCAGGTGCTGAACTTTGGTCACACTTGGACACTTTGACTTTTAAGTTAGAGGCCTTAAGTCTGTCTAGAACCAAACCCAAATGAGCTACATGTTCTTGAATGGTTCTACCAAAAACAATGATGTCATCCAGATAAACCAGACAGGTGGTCCGCTGTAGGTCTGCCAGAATAAGGTCCATCAAATGTTGAAATGTCCCAGGTGGGTTACATAATCCAAAAGGCATGATGTTAAATTCAAAGACTCCTGCTCGGGTGACAAATGTTGTCTTCTCTCTGTCCTCTGGCTTGACCTATACCTGTCAGTAACCGCTGGCCAAGTCCAAGGTGGAGAACCATTTAGCTTTTGCCAACATATCCAAGGTGTCATGGATCCAAGGGAAGGGGTAGGTATCCTTGATGGTGACCTTGTTGAGCTTACAGAAGTCCACACAAAAGCAAAGTCCACCGTCTTTTTTTCATACCAACACCACTGGGGCAGCCCAAGGACTGGATGATGAATGGATCACACCCTTCTTTCGCATGTCACACAAATGTTTATTGAACTCATCTTGTAAATGTATTGGGACTCTTCTTAATCCAACTTTTATGGGTCTTGCTTCTCCAGTATCAATTGTGTGGAAAGTTCAGTTAGTCCGGCCAATGTCCATGTCCCCAATGCTGAAGATGTCACATGTTCCTGCAGGAGTTCACAGACTGCTCTCTTTTCTTCTGGCTTTGGAGCCCTATCTAGAAGCCCTAACCCTTCCATCAGGCCATTCACTGTCCAGGTCCCATCCAAGTATTTGTGGCTGATCCCCATGCCACTCATCTCAGTGCTAGCGACAAATCTTTGTTATAAGGTTTGAACATGTCTAGACCGAAATTCTTTTCTAATGACTTTGGCTCCGGTTCAAGGTTCAACACTCAGACTGGTATCTGGCCTCGTCTACTGCACACTAAGGCCTGCCCTATGAGGAATCCCTTAGGTCCAGGTGAGCCTCCTTCTGGTTCTACTACCCCTTCTTTCAAACACAGGGTAACTGCATCCACATAATCATGAATAACCATCTCCGACCTGGGCGGGATGACCAGCTGCGTGAGTGTCACTACCCTCCTGATGGCACTCATTTCAGATTTAAGAGCTAGTGGAAACTGACACCCTGAAATATTGCACACTTGGTTTTTCAGGTCAATTATGACACTGAACTCAATAACGAAATCAGTTTCTAACAGGGCAGTGCCATCCTTACTTACCAGGAACTCCCACCTGGTCGTGACGTCACCAACTCTAAAGTCTGCCTTCCAGACACACATCACATTCAGGGACTATCCATTCATGACATTTGTGGTGTCTCTGTACATCTCTAGGGGTTCTTTCTACCCCCTGGTGGCTTCTTCCCACAGGTTTTTATGAATCAATGAATTTTGGGCACCAGAGTGCACTAATATCTCACGAGGGATATTTTGAATCCTCCCTTGCAAGTAAACTCCACTTCCCACTGCATTGTAGTTGGATGTACAGTTTGTTCAGACCTCTTCATTCATAGCAGGCATATGGCACATTACTCCTGCTGACTCTAGTTTCCTGAGTTCTGATGTCACTCTCGGGCAAAGTATCCCTCTGCCCCACATCTCCAACAGGCGTAGAAGCATTATCTATCCTGCCTCTCTCTATTAGGTGGCCCCCCTTCTGGGGAATTGTCTTTCTCCATCCTTTGATCAGTTTTGCCAATTGTCACAATCCAGGCTGCTAGGTTGTTCAAACTAGTTGGACCCCTGCAAGTCAGCTCTCAACCTCTAAACTTCCAACATGAGATCTGCCACAACACCAGCCAACTGGTCTACTCTGTCTTCTAGACATTCCTTTCTGGGTGTCTCTTCCGCAGTGCCATGTAAGTGGATTTGTTGTTCTAGTTCCCTTATAGCCTTGAATTCAGATGCAAGATTGATGGCTTCCTCTACAGTTTTGGGTTTGGCACTTCTCAATTGTATTCAGATTTCAGAGTTCCTAATATGACTGGTGGAATGGTCTTTTGTCAACATATCTTAAGTTGCAAAGTCAGCTCCTGGGTATGTCCAGTTGATTAGCATCTGCAGGGAATTGCTTGAACTCTCACAAGGTTTCCTTTTCTTGTCTTTGCCGATCCAGGAAATTCACTTGATACCAGTCTTCTAACATCGGAGGTTCTAGATATTTTTTAAGGCTGTCTTTAGGCGTTCATAGTCAGTGTAGTCGGTGGGAGCCAAGTCCTTTATAAACTTCTCTGGCCTGCCCTTTTAAAAGTAGAGTCATGAACTGGAACTTGGTTCCATCATCCCAGCCATTGACTCATTCTGCCATTTCATATGGTTCCACCCAATCAGACTATTCTCTCTCTCCCCCTCCAGTATATGGCTCAGGTAAGAAGATGGGGTGGGCCATGAGGCCCTATCTGCCTGGGCAGATGTTCCTTCCCCACCACCATCCATACTGCACTACTGACTCTAAGCCTCTTACTACTGAGCCCAATGGTATCCTACCTCTGCCAGCAAATTTGTAACTGGCCCTACCCAGAATTTGAAAGCCAGTTAGCTAAGGAGGAGAGCAGAGGCCTTGTTGGGTTGTTCAGCCCAACAACTGGGTAATTGACCCCTATTTCAATGCAGGCCAATCAGCACCAGCAACTGGTAAGTTTAGAGAGAGAGCCGGGATAAAGAGTAGGCTGTGTTCCCCTACGTGGGTGCCACTGGGTGGTCAGCAGAAAAGAGATGGACATGATAAGAGTCAGGTACAATAACAGTTTACTGAATTTTCAGAAAGCAATAACAAATATAAGGGAAGGGGGGACCTATACTCTACGGGAAATGACTAGAAGGGCAAAGCATTTCCGCCTGCAGGTTTTAGGAACAGGAACACAATTATTTAAAATAGATTCTAAAAAGTACTGTAAACCCTAAAAAAGGTACTGTAAACTCTTAAAAAAAAGTACTGTGAACTCTAAATAAGCAATCAACTGGTTGATCACTGGCTTAAGGAGCTTTTTCTATAATGCAGGCTATAGTCAGACTACAAAAAATTTGTAAAGTCAGTACACTTTGAGTTCACTTCTGGTGAGGATCTTCATACACACAGTTGAAAGGATGATAAAGAAGAAGTAAAGAGAAAGAAGATGGGAAAATCCTGCGAGTGCAACACTGGCATCCGAAGTGCTGGCCTAGGGGAGGCTACTGGGATATTGAGAAGTTTTGATTAACATGCCATGGATCAGTTGGCTACACCCACCTCTCCTGGGTTGCTGGAAATAAGAACAACCACAAAAGATTCCTTGGCTAAAAACCCACCAGTGGGCCACTGAAATTGAAGGATAATTGCAAAACTTCCTTGGCTAAAAACCCGCTGGTGGGCCACTGAAATTGAAGGACAATTGCAAAACTTCCTTGGCTAAAAACCCACTGGTGGGCCACTGAAATTGAAGGACAATTGCAAAACTTCCTTGGCTAAAAACCCGCTGGTGGGCCACTGAAATTGAAGAACAATTGCAAAACTTCCTTGGCTAAAAACCCGCTGGTGGGCCACTGAAATTGAAGGACAATTGCAAAACTTCCTTGGCTAAAAACCCGCTGGTGGACCACTGAAATTGAAGGACAATTGCAAAACTTCCTTGGCTAAAAACCCTCTGGTGGGCCACCAAGAATAAAGAACAGATGCAAGGATCCAGCCACAGTCCTCTGGTGGACAGCCAGGATGAGATGACAGATGATGACCACCCTGCCACAGCCCTCTTCTGGACTGCCTGGTAAGGAAGAAGATGGGAGGACCCCACAGAAATCAAGAATCAGGATGAAGAAGTCTTCAGATGTTGGAGAATGGCAGAGTTCTGGGTACCAAGGCCAGACGAGCCAAGGATAAATGGAAAACAATAAATGGGATGTAGGTATGGAGAAACTGGAACTGAAGATCTTGAAAAGACTGATGAAGAAACACTTAGAAAAACAAGAAAATGGCAGCTGCTACTCAGTCCTGAACTATGTCAGACTATGACTCATGGCGGGTGACAAGGGGACGTTGACAGGGCTCTTCAGAGAACCTTACGGCAGAATCTCACTCTTCAGGTGGAGACTTGAAGGTGTGGAAATACCAGCTGAATACCTTCCTGGTGCTGTCGGTGACTGATTCTGGAGCTTACTTGCGGGACACCCTCCCAAGGCTGCTGAAAACTGACTCAGGGATGGACTTGCTGAATGCCCTACAAAAACTGCTGAAGACTGATTCAAACACACTAACACAAGATGCTGACTCAATACTATAAAAAGTCACAGTTCTGACAGTGCTGCTTAATATCACAGTTCCAACAGTTGTGTACAATATCACAGTCTCTGGCTGTACAGACCTCAGTAAATAACAGGCACTTGGTTGCTTCTATCTGGTTACCTTCTTGGTGAAGCCCTTGCTAGCTGTTGACCAAATGTAGTGGGGGCTCTCAAACTAAAATGGGCTTCCCTGCTACTGTGGGTAAACTGGTGGCTAAATACCAGATGGCCTCATTAGACTGCAAGTTATACTAACAGGGTGGGGGCCCTTAGAATGATTTGCCCCGGTATGGCTGGTTAGGTCCCTTCAACACCTGTGGACCTAAATGGCTAGCTAGGCCCCTTTAAATTACAGGACTATTTCTGGGTGAGCCCCTTCTGAGCTGTGGGCCTACTTGCTGGGCACCGCTTAACTGACCAGACTACACTGTATCGGGCCCCTTTCAAACTCTGGGGCTTTCCTGGCTGGGTCCCTCTAAAATTACTGGATTTATTGTTGCCCCTTTACACTGTGGGCCTATTCATCTGGACCATCTTTTAATCTCTCCAGGGCTTTCTCTCCGCTGCTGGGCCCCTTTAAGTTATGGGTCTACTGTTGCCCCTTTAAACTGTGGGGCTTGCCTTTGCCCCTTTAAATCACCTCCAATGCATGGACGCTTTTAATCTTTCTACAGGCCTAAGCAGGGCCTCTCTATCACTTTTTCTATGGCTCTGCCTTTGCCACACCCCCTTTGTGAATATTTATAAAATATCATAAGGACTTTTTCCCCCCCCCCATAGCACTCTGCCATTTCCAAAGTGACCAGGGTGCTTCAAAACAATTCATTTGATAAAACTTTCTGGCAGTCAGCACCTTGGCACTAGTGCTGCCACCGACTCAATGCCCCGGCCTGGGGTGAAGAAGCTGCAGGGAAGAGGGAGGTACTGCTGGCAGAGAAAGGAACAGGTGCAGGCACTCAGGTGGATGCCAGGGGGCCTTGCAGGACCTAGAGATGGCCGACACTCATTCTGCTTCTACCAATGCGGCTCTTCCATTGCCGACAATGAGGAACCAGAGCATTTACTTTTAAATTAAAAATTAAAAACAAATGGGGCTAAACTTAGCTGACACCATGCCAAGGAAGACTGGGAATGGGACCACCGCACACTGAACTGACACACTTTAGGGCCAGAGACTGCAGGAGACACTGAAGATGCAGGACGGAGGAGCAGAGGTACATGGCACAGCCCTCAGATGGCTACCACCTTACCAGGTAAGTCAGTGGGTCCCGACTCACTATCTGTGTCCTCCCTCTCTCATCCCTACTTCAAACTGCCCCAAGGACCAACTGACTCCCCTCGAATTCCCCCCAGTATTCTAGCTGGGCCACGTGGTCCTAACTTTCCCCTGACCTTTCTATTTTTATTTAAAAAGAAAGAATCTCCTTCCTTGTACTCTCGCGCTGGGGAACCTTGACATGTTCCCCACATGCAACTTAGCTCTCGGGCATGAGAGCATTACCTAACTCTAAATAAAAAAAATGACAAGGAAAAGGGTATAACTTTTGGGGCACTCGGGGAAGGGGGGATTTTCAGTTACAGTACACATTGAGTGCTGTGATTTGGGCAGAAACTGGATCACTGGCTTTGTCAGCCAGAATATTAGTAAGAGCAATTAATCTCTGGCTAAAAAATATGTGTAATGGAAGATACAGTAGCCAACTCCCAAAAATATGTTGTTTGGATGCACTGTTATCAGAAGGCAGTGGTACATGGTTAAATAATCTGGAAAGTACAGTAGTTTATGAAGGGTAGGTCTAGATACCCTTTTAGCCTGAAACCCAAATCAGGATGCTGATACTGCGCCTTTGTGGAGAGGGCTATTCAAAGAATTGTGGACAATACTAGTCAAAATGATCTAATGAGGATCCATGATTCATGGGCATACTCACTGTTGGGAGTTAATAAAATCTCTTTGGGTACAGAAGGATATTTACTATTCTGTGAAAATAATCTCCACAGGAAAGCAGCAAGCAGATTTATGTTAGAAATAGATATTGAGCTGTAGACATTTGGACAGACATATAGATGTTCCCACGAATTGTTATGAGAATGAAAGCATGCCAGACATTATATTGGACTGTCCACTTTTAATTGATAAGAGGAAAATATGTATAAACCCATTTATTGCTCATTTAAGAGTACATGGGAAAGAGGAATTAGTTAATAAATTATACAAAAATGAAAGGGCTGTTCAGTATGTCACTGGGAATTTTGCATGTATAGTACTTTATAAAGAAAAAAGATGACTGCCTGTTTTTTATAGTTTCCATTGTTAGAATTTTTAATATTAATCCACTCACTGGCAGTATAAACATCCCACTCTTGCACATCCCTCCCTCTGATTGGTGATGGCAGCACATCGAGGTAGGGTCTGTGGGGTTTAAATTTGAGCAGCTTTAGATGCATTATCATAATCTGTAGTGCTCGCTCAGTGTTGTGAAGTGGGACAGAGTGGAATGAGTCTGCTGGAGTCAGCAGGAAAGGCTGGTGCTAGGGCCAAAATCTTTGCATAAGGTGACTTCTTTGTGCTTAAATATTTCTACTCATGTTTATCTTTATTGTTCTGGTTTTTCCATGAGACCTGGTTACTATTTTAAACTTATTATTATGCCTCATTTTAGAATGAACTTATGTATTTTGTTATTTGTGCTATGGTTATCTGCCACACCATCCATTATAGTTACCGTTGGACATTATCACTCTAGTTTTGAAAGTCAGGATAACACTCTTACTGGGTTTAACATGTAATCTGATTAGGGCTGTTCCCATAAAGGGGTACAGTTGCTGTTCAACAATGTATCTGATTGTGGCTTTTCTTTTGCTGGAAAGGAATCATGTGAGATACATTATTTGAATGTTTCCCACTTTCCAAGAATTCCTATCACCCACCTGGACCCAATGAAAACAAAGCTTTTATGGTTCCATGTCATAAAGGTGATCACAAAAGAGCGACGATCGCCATTAGATTGAGTGTACATCACTGAAAAATCACAATGGCAATGTACACTTGTGGGTTACAACACATTCAGCAAGTTAAAATAATATCTATGCAGGGAGGGGGCTGTGCCCTCCGATTTAATATAACCAACTCCGGGGGGGTACATGTTGGGGAGGGGGAGACAGTCTGAAAAAAAAACACATTGTGGCAGCAGTAAACTATACCCCCGGTCCCCAGCCCCAAACCCAGTACCTGCTGTATCGAAGCTAGCCACCCTCACCACCACCACACTGCTAGCTCAGTGGCAGCATGGCACACTACCCCACACAAATATTTTTCCCTATCCCTCCCCTTCTTTTCCCTATCTTTCCCTTCTGGTCACCCTCTCTCGCTCATCCATACTCTCGCTTTCGCATTCTGTCACTACCCTTACAGGGTAGCCCAACAGGGTAGCACTGTAAATGAGTCGTTCTTTTGACAGTCACTCATTTACAGTCACTATCATCACTGTATACCAGTTTTTACTAATTATTTTGCTCAGTTCAAGCATTATTTTTTATTATTTTGTTGTTTTTATAATCGTCACTCGGGTTCAGTTCAGCCCTAATCCTGGTCCTATTAATAATGCAAATTTAGATTTTCAGTTTTCTAATCACAAAATTTTGTGCACTTTAATATTCAAAGTTTACATGCTAAGTTGGGTGGTCTTGAAGCTTGGTCTTATAATAATGTTGATTTTATTGCTATTTCAGAGCCCTGAATTGCTAATAAAATTTCCAAATCCCAATTCCATGATTAATGTAAAGGGTTACAATGTTTTTAGAAATTATAGACAGGGACAAAAGAGATGGGGCTGCCCCTTGTTTTATGTTAGAGAGCAACATAGAATGTGCCAGAGCAGTTTTCAAAATCCATCTACTACTTGTAAATGTTTGCCCCTCACTTTGGCTTCAGAAAATAATAAATTCATGTCCTTAGCAGTTAGTCCCCACCAGGTCACTGCCAGATTGATAATGATATTGTATGTAAAATTAGAAATATTGTGGTCAAAAATTGAAAGATGTGTTTTATGGGTGACATGAACCACAACTGGAATGATAAAATGCATATAGGAATAAGGGAACTGGTAATACCTCAGTCATTGGCTGGATTATGTTAACCAATACTGCAAAAAAAAGCAATCTGGTGTCCTTCCTGGTAGTCTTAGTGATCATTGTGGAGTACAGTGCTGCTGGACTGCAAAACAGAAATCTGTTCCACCAGTGTATAGCCACACCAGAATTTCTTTTTAAAAATGGACATATCAAAATTCTGAGAAGCCCTGTCACAGCTTGATTAGTCTTGTCTAGACCATATCACTATTGCAGATAATGCTTTGTTAAAATTCTGCTCTTTACCTCAGTTTGTGATAAATTAATTTGTATTAAAAGAAAACTTAGGATCAGAGGAAATAAGCAAAAATGGATCACACCTGAGTTAATACAAATGATGAGGAACAGAAATAAAAAGTGAAAGATTATGGGAAAACAAGAAGGCAGTCTCATTACTGGCTTATGAACACCTAAGCAATAAATGCCCATCTTCAATAAGGCATTTGAAACAACAATATCTAATTCAAAAACAACAGACGTTTATTGGCAGGAATGCAGCTGTGACCTGGGGCCAGATTCATGAAGGATGATATAGGGCTTGTGCCAAGCCCAGCATCATCTACAGTTTTTGGTGCAGCTGTGCCAACACACTGTGGCACAATGCAGCCCAATACAACATGGGCTGGCACACTTGCAGCCTTTATCACATTTTATGGCAGCTTGCGCCAAAGGTTTGGCGCAAGCCCTCTAAAATGCATCCCCCTTTGATGCAAAGTTAGACTGGGGGAAGCTGGTCTGACATTCTGCATCCAACACACCTGATTGTAAATCACGATCAGTGCCAAATGTCTGCTGCAAGCCCCCTGCACCATCTATTCGGTGCACCGCGGACTTGTGGCAGATACAACCTTTTGTGATTCAGACCACTGATATCTCATTAATGAGCCATTGGGTAAACATCATAAGTCCAGTCCCAATGTCTTATCCACTGACACTGGCATACTTATTGACTCATGTGCCATAGTGAATGAATTTAAAAATGTTTCACTAATTTGATGAAATACATCCCAGAAGGCACTGTTACCTTAAGCTTCCTGAGACCCCCCACCCCACTTCCTGAGGTAAGAAGCACTGCAAATAGTATAGGAATGAATGCAAAAAGCAGATGCTGAAAATAAATTGGGGGAAGAAAGAATGATACAAAATATCAACACAGAATTAGATCAATTCAAGAGCAAACAACTAAGTAAACTACTAAGAACATCAGGGGACAAAAAATCAGACTTGAGAAATTTACAACATGAAGAGTGGAAAAAAATTGATGAACCTGAAAAGCTTGAAAAAGTTTAAAAGGCAAAATTAAAGGGGACATTGGTTCAAACTCAATTAACATTTAAAGCAGCAGTACTTATAATCAAGAAGTGATTATCAAAATTCTGCTTTTTGGCTGGAAACATGAAGCCATAGTTCCTGTTTCCACATCTGTAAATATTTTTTCCAGTGATCTTTAGTTTTTTAGCTATTTAAAATTGATTTCAATTGTTGTGGATCCACAGCAAATGTGGCTGGAGCCTAATTTGTAGCAGAGCTCCCCACTCACGTCGCATCACATCTTTTATTTACTTCCATGGGACCCTGTGCTGTGCATTCCCACTGTCCCTGTATAGCACTGAGAATCACGTGCATGCACAGCAGAGGGTTCCAATTCAACATGGCAGGTGGGAAAAATGTAAACAAAAACAAAGAAAATTGGAACAAACTATGGAGTGATAATGCAGTGAAACCAAGAAAGATTACCAGGTACAGTAAGTGTTCAACAGAGAAGAGGGAACAAAATGTTGCACAAGATCCATGTTTTTTTATCTAGCACTGCTGCTTTAATACCACAGGGAAACAGGGAAACATGGCCTGGCTTGAAATGGTGGCAAAGATAGACAATACCAGTGAAATAGAATTTCAGGATGTCCCTATCACAAGGGGAGAGGGAAAGGATGCAAGGTGTACACAGAACGGAAAACCCAAAGGGTCACATGATGCAAATGGAAAACTAGAATCAAATAGAGCAGGGACAGAGGCGCGAAATCAGGAGGGGACACTACCAGAGATTTCAAAAGCACAAACACAAGAAGCTTTGCAACCAACAACCAACCCAAAAATAATATTTGGTGACACACATCCCAATGATGGAGGTGATGAGGAACAAGTTTAAGACAAACACCAAGTAGGGCATAAAGAATGATGGAAACAAATGGAAACACTCAGGCTAATGTAAATCAATTATAAACACTACCAGGCAATATAAAAGAGCTTAAAAACAAAATGGAAATTTTGGAGAAGGTGGTAGTTAATGAAACATCAAGAATATCTGAATTAGAAAAAAAAGGCAGTCCAATATCGAATATTCTCTTAACCACATTATAGTAGAGCACAAAATGATAATTAGAAAACAAGATGAAATTATAAAATGACAGGAAGATCACAAGAAAAGGTCCTGGAGAAAAAGTGTAAGGATGTGTAGAATGCTTCAACAAAGGGAAAGTGGCTGATGTTTAAAACAACTGATGCTAGAAATGTTCTAACAGTTATTAAAAGATTCAGAAACTCAGGAACTGGAGATGGACAGAGTACAATGGAATGAGAGAGCAACAGACAGTGTGGAACCTCATCCCATCATAATTCATTTTCTAAGATCTGAAAACAGATATCAGAGGATAGCAACCATTCTCCCCAAATAAGCATTTGTCAATGCTGAATCTTTGCTTGCTGGTATTAGCATTGGAATTGCAGGAGTTAGACAGATGCCCACCTCCATCCTGCAGAGACGGACAGGCATTGGGGAATGTCTTTGGGTCATCGCCCATAACGCTCATGCCATTCCACCTCACCCTATTCTGCAGACACCAACAAGTGTTGAGGTCTGCCTTGGTGGCTTTACAGTCACCCCATTCCATAAGGACATACACTGAAATGGGTGCAGTATAGGAGAATGGGGTGAACTGTGGGGCCAAAGAATCCAAGGCACACCTTGATGCCTGTCACTGGCTGAAGGGTGGGGATGGAATGGCATGAGCATTACAGCTGGCAATCCAAAGGCACACCCCTGACACCTGTTAGTCTACACAGGGTGGGATGTTATGGTTAGAAACCCCTAATGTCCCAAGCTTTTATTGGTATTTGCACTACAAATTTTCAACATGGCCTTTTTGTGACCCCCGCCTGATGAAAGCACTGAGACCTCTGCTCATGAACAATCTGTGATTTTGTTAATCTGTCCCGAACGTTGATTTCCCACAATGACCGTGCCATTCTGTGCCAGATGTGTGAAACCAGTTTGGGCAGGATGTGAAAAACAACAGCTGCATTATTCAAAAGGAGGTGTGTATAGATGGTAATGTTGGAAATCTGGAGTGAAAATATGAAAAATTCTCAAAGTTACAAGTGTGCATGAAAACTGCACAATGCATGATCGTAACACAGTAATTTTTTTTTTAATTCTTTCACCAAATTTTCAACATAGACATTTTGGGAAATCTGCTCATGAACAGTGTCACTGTGATTTTCTTAATCTGTCCCAAACATTGATTTCCCACAGCGATCGCTCCATTGCGGGCCAGATGTGCCAAAACACATTTTGGGTAGGATGTGAACAATGCCAGCTGTACTGTTCATAAAGAGGTATGTAAAAACAGCAGTGTTGAAAATCTGGAGGAGAAGTGTGCATGTAAACTGTGCAATGCATGCTCATAACACAGTAATTTTTTGGAATTTTTTCAGCAAATTTGCAACATACGCTTTTTGGGAGCCCCCCTCATGAAGAGTGGCACTATCATTTTGTTAATCAGTCCCAAAAGGTGACTCAGCACAGTGACTGCTAGATAACCTTTCGGGACTGAATAACACCATGACAGTGACTGAATTCATGAGAAGGGGTCCCAAGAACCCCATTTTGAAAATTTGGTGCCAAAAGTAGAGAAAATGGCCAAGATATCCACATAAGTGGAAAGAAAAAACATTTATGCCATTATACAGCTTACTAGCATGTCTTCAGTTCGCGGTTGGCTTTGAAGAGTGCAGACGTGTTCCTGGTCCACTGAAGATCATCATGCTGGGCTCTGGAGATAAGTATGGGTTGAGGGGGGTTTGGAGTGGTAGAGTGCACTAAGGCTGGGTGCGGGTTGGGGGTGGGGACCTGACCTGCGTGGGACCATTTTCTTTCTCTCAGGGATAAAAAAAAAGAAAAATACATCGCGGGAAGTTTTCTTTTTTGCAGGCTAACGGGGATTGGGAAACCTGTCTGCAAAGAAAGCCTGTTTGGTGGGGCATGATGCTGAGGGGGGATTGGGCACCCCCCTCAGCACACAACAAATGGGGGGAGGATTATGCCGACGGGGATCGGGCTCCCCCATCAGCAAATGAACTGGGCAGGGGCATGCTAACAGGGGGATTGGGCACCCCTGTCAGCTTTTATGGGGACTGTAATTGAACAGCAACAGCACCACCATGTTTTCATGAAATGTTACATTCCTAACATATGTCACACCCACAGTAGCAGATGGCTTTGTTGTCGACTGCATAATGGAACTGCTTGAGCGAAAAGTGGATATGACCCAAACTGATTTACTGAAAGCTAGTTCCACTACTCAGGCAGCACTGAAATATGACTAGTCCTATGGGGCTGCTGCAATGATCAGGGACCACCCGCCATCACACCATCAGCTTGCAGTCTGCACTATTCAGACCCAACACAGAGATGAATGGCTGATGCTGCAATGATGAGTTAGCCCCTGATTGTGGCGGCCAAATTGCTTCAAGTTGGTGGCACTTCTGGAGAACCAGTGTCATCAGGACAGTGGACCTGCATTGATTGAACACTGTCAAGTCCACAAATGCAGTGCCGGCATTGACCGCCACAGTGCCACACCTCCACAACCCGCTTCTCTCCTAAACTGCTACATAATGTTTCTTGCGCATGCTCACAAGCAAACATAAAAAGGCTTCAGATTTCAAGATTAAAGTATTTCAGTTAAGCAAGAGTTTTCTTGTGCTGTACTACAAAGAAAGGAATGCATTCATTAATACTCAGCAAAGCCTGTGGAAAGAAAAAAATCAAAGCAAACTTAATATTCCCAGCAAAGCTGTACATTTAAAAACAAATAATGACATTCTCCTGTATGAAGTGAATGAGGATGCTGTAAACTTCTCAGGCTAGGACTACTAGCTTTATTCAGGAATATCTGATGATGATATGACAGTGACTTTATATCCACATGTATTGACTATATGCATTTGAATGGAACTGTAACGTCATGCTGTAAATAAACTGAACTGTAAGCTATGACAGCTAAGTGTTGAAAATGTTCTTGGGGGGTATGTACATGAAATGCACAGGGATTTGACTGTAATATTTTCATACAGTAATAATGTAACCTTTAAAGAATACAATAGCATGCTACAACATAAGAAAGTATAGAAGTGTGGTGCAGAATAGAAGAGTGGTGCAGAATAGCACACATGATATAAGGTGGACCAAGTGAAATAGGGAAAGCATATGGGGAGCACCCACAGAAACCTGTGGGGTGGCACAAGGGAGGGAGAATGGGCTCTGGGGTGATCAGAAGAAAACAAGCGTTTGTCAGTACTGAATGTTGTCTTGCTGGTATTGGCATTGGTAGTGTAAGAGTTAGAGAGATGCATAATAAGAATGGCAGTGAAGTAGTGAACTGACACCAACCCCACCCCCACCCTGCAGAGTCTGACAGTCATTGGGGTGTGCCTTTGTGTTGTTGGCTACAACACTCATGCCATTTCACCTCACCCTATCCTGCAGACACCAACAAGTGTCGCACCCTACAGACACCGACAAGGGTCACAGTGTGCCTTGGGGTCTTTGGGCCTTATGCTCACCCCATTCCATAAGGAAATATGCTGAGATGGATGCAGTATAGGAGAATGAGGTGAGCTTTGGGGCCGAACAGTCCAAGGCACACCTCGATGCCTGTCAGTGGCTGCAGGGTGGGGGTGGGGGTGGAATCGTGTGAGCATTACAGTGGACAATCCCAAGTCACACACATGACACCTGTCAGTCTCTACAGGTTGGGGTATTACAGTTGGAAACCCTATCACCCAGGGTGTTTGTTGGTATTTTCACTGCAAATGTTCAACATGGGTTTTTGTGACCCTACCTCATGAACAATGGCAGTATCAGTTTGTTAGCCCAAAGGTGATTTTGCACAGCGACTGTGCCATTTGGTGCCACAGGTGTGAAAATACATTTCGGGCAGGATGTGAAAAATGATAGCTGTACTGTTCATGAGAAGGTGTAAAACAATGGCAATGTTGAAAATCTGGAGTGAAAATATGAAAAATCAGTGAAGTCACGAGCGTGCGTTGAAACTGTACAACTCATGCCTGTAATGCAATTATTTTAGGGATTTTTTTAACCAAATTTTCAACATACTGTAGGCATTTTGGGACCTCTGCTCATGAACAGTGTCACTTTGATTTTGTTAATCTGTCCCAAACACTGATTTCCCACAGCGACTGTGCCATTGTGCACCACATGTGTGAAAACACATTTTGGGCAGGACATGAAAAATGACAGCTGTACTGTTCATAAGGAGGTGTAAAAAATGGCAATGTTGAAAATCTGGAGTGAAAATATGAAAAACTGGTGAAGTCATGAGCATACATAGAAACTGCACAACACATGCCTGTAATGCAATTATTTTGGGGATTTTTTTAACCAAATGTTCAATATGGGCATTTTGGGACCACCGCTCATGAACAATGTCACTGTGATTTTTTTAATCGGTCCTGAACATTGATTTTCCACAGTGACTGCGCCATTATGCTTCACATGTGCAAAAACACATTTTGAGCAGGATGTGAAAAATGACAGCTGTACTCTTCATAAGGAGATGTGAGAAAATGGCAATGTTGAAAATCTGGAGTGAAAATATTAAAAATTGCTAAAGTTATGAGTGTGCATGGAAACTGTGCACCAGACACTTGTAACACAGTCATTTTTTGGAATTTTTTCACCAAATTTGCAACACAGGCTTTTTGGGACCCCACTGCATGAACAGTGGCACTGTCATTTTGTTAATCAGTCCCAAAAGGTGATTACGCACAGTTGTCATGAAATGACCTTTTGGGACTGAACAATGAAATGACAGTGCATGTGTTCATGAGGTGGGGTCCCAAGAACCCCATGTTGAAAATTTGGAGCCAAAATTCAAAAAACACATAGATATTCACCTAAGTTGAAACCTCCCCCCCCATTGATGCCATTATACAGCTTACCATGATTTTCTTTAGTTCACAGTCAGCTTTTGAAGAGTTTAGACATCTCCCTCTCCATCAAAGATCTCCATGCCGGACCTCCGGAGGTAAGTATGGGGTGAGGGGAGAAGCGGAGGGGTGGGGTGTGCAGAGGGTGGGTGCTGGTTGCAGGAGGAGGGGTGTTCTGAAGATGAGGGACTGTTTTCTGTTTTACAGGGACAAAACAAAAATTCAAGGAAGGTTTTCTTTACAGATTTTACTAAAACATACATTTGGGCACACTGGAGTGGGCTCCCAGTGTGTCACATGGGTCTTTTTTTGGGGGGGGACTGAAGCCGACGGGGATTGGGAACCCCCATCAGCAAATAAATTGAACTGGGGAGGGAGCATGCTGACAATAGGATTGGGTACCCCTGAAGTTGACTTCTGGGGATTGTGTGGCAGATGGCGGCAGCCGCCACCATGTTTATTAAAATGTTTCACCAACAAAGGCACATAAGGGAGGCATGTCATCTGTGCTGCTACATGACGAGCTTGTTTCTGATTACAGTGGCACATTTTTCAAGTTGGTGGCACTCTGCATATACTTGTGTCAGTGCTAGCATGCTGGCTAATTGGAGAATGCGGGACGCACCTTCTAAAGCATGCCCTGCATTCGCCAGCACTGATACACCTCTGCATTTCTCCTACTACCACAAAATGTTGCTTGCACACATGCAAGATAATATAAAAAGGTGTTGCCAGCAATGTTAAAAAAAAGAAAAGCAAGCACTTGTGTGGTAGGATGGCTTTGATACAAAATATAGATGGGTTTTGATAAAATACATAGACTGTAATATTAACTGAGTATCTTCTCTCGTCAAGAGAGCCGTATTATTCATATACTTTATAGACAACAGTGTACAACAAACTCTTTTACAAGAAACATATTTAAGCATAATAGAGACAGAACAATTTAAAAACATCTTGGATTAAAAAGGTATTTTGCTCTCCAACAGAAAAAAAAGTAGTAAAGAGGGAATTATACTTAAAAATAAGAACTTTGAAAGAAAAATTAGATTAGAACAGAAACAGACTGCAGAATCAGATTATTAAAATAAACATGAGGGGCATTTTGTTATGCTTTGTTATGTATCATTGTATGCTCCATTTAAGAAATTCTTAACATTTTTTGCAGAGATAAACAAGCTTTTCTTGGATTGTAACACAGAGGGACATCATTTTAGGAGGTGACATAAACTGTTCACTAGCAATCAAACTACTATATATAAGTCATCAAAAACAAAGGGATAGCATAAGTAAAAACAGGTTATTTAATAACTTCTTAGACTCCAATATGCTATTTGACTTATAATTACAACATAGAAATAATACTGATTATACTCATCAATCCAAGAAGGATAAATCTTCTGCCAGACTGGACTATGTATTACTGTCAAAGCCCTTAATGGTAATGAATTCATATTTCTCTTCTTAAGTAGAAACATGCATGTTATTGGATCATAAAACCCTATTCATGTTCTAATGTTTATTAATATTAATACAAATACAAGTTAAACAAAATCTGGAAATTTACAATGAATGGTTAAGGGATAGAGCATTTTCAGAAAACAATTAGTGAGCCAAAAAAAAAAATCTTTTTGGGAAAACAAATATCCAGACAAGAAACACACTGTAAAGTACTGGGGTCAATTTTCAAATACCCTCATAGGTCAGCACATCATGTGCCTAACCCCAGTGTACCACAAACTCAGTTGTGCCAGGAGTCCTGCACCAGATTTTAGTAGAACTGCGGTCCTGGCACCAAAGCCCAGCACCAGCCTGTAGGTTAGTTAAGAGTTGAGATGTGCTGGAGGCCTACCCCCATGGTCATGCACTATTCATCCTCTGCCCTTCATGCCCTCTGTCTTTTCTTTCCTCTCCCATTACATTTCACAACTTACCAGTGCTGTCGGGCGCTGGGTGTTGCTCGTAGGGGGAGGCGAAGGGTGGGGGGTGGTGAACAGTGGAGTGTGAATGAGTGGGGCCACCTCATTGGGGTCATTAGATCCAGGAGATGGCCTGAGGTGAAATGGAACCCAGAATGTGGTTCTCCTTGTCTGGTTTCCATACCCAAGGGCACCACCAATATTGGTGGGCAGGTGGCCCGGACTGCCCCGGAAGTTTGTCCAACTCGGGCTGTGTTATGCAATGCCAGATCCATCAGAAACAAGACTGCAATTATTGCAAATCTTGTAGAAAATGTGGATCTGGCTTGCAGTACTGAGACTTGGCTGGATGAGAATTCTGGCCCCGTTTTGGAGGCTTTGACTCCAGCTGGGTACTCAGTGATTCACCACCTGAGATTCAACTTCAGGGGGAGTTGCAGCCTGTTTTAAGACCGAACTTAACCTCACAAGTGTACCAGTACAGGAAGCTGAGTCATTGGAGTGTACCGTGGTAGTAGGTGTAGGCTGTAGGATCACCCTCATTTACTGTTCACCCGAAGATGAGAAGAGATTCCTTCAGGAAGTGGTGGATTTCATCATTGACATGGCATTTGAATCACAGAGACTGAGGCTTCTGGGTGATTTTAATGCCCAGATCGATGATGAACTCTCGCAGTTTGGACAGCACTTCCTCCAGTTGATGTCATCTCTTGGCCTTACACAGATAGTTACCACTGCTACCCATAAACACGGTCACTCCCTTGACTTAGTTTTTCTCCTGGGGATCAAGGCCTCTGATTTGGGGGTGGAACCAGTTGTGTGGTCCGATCACTACACCGTGGGATTTAGTTTTAGTGCCCCCCCTTTGTAGGCCTACCCCTGTGGATATGGTCAGGTATCGCTCTTTACGGGATGTTAGCTCTGAAGGCCTAGCAGCGGTACTTGACCTATCATCCCTTCCAGTGGCAAACAATGACCCAGATGCCCTCGTGGTGGCCTATAATAGGGCCATCTTGGTGGCCCTGGATGTCATTGCTCCTGTCCATGTTCACCCTCTCTCCCTTCGCGCTCGGTCCCAGTGGTTTGATGGGACCTTGAGGGAGATGCAGCGATGAGCTCAATGGTTAGAATATTGCTGGTGGAGATCCTGCCTTGACGCCAGCCACCTTAGATTGATGGAGCATTATCAAGCCTATCAATCTGCAATCACCCGTAAGAAGGCAGAGTTCCTGTCTGGGGAGATTGCAGTTGCTCAGAATTGAGCAGCTCAGCTTTTTCGCATCGTGGACAGGCTGTGAAATCCAGCTTGTCTACAGGTCCGAAGGGCTTTTACGCAAAGGGAGTGTGATGAATGTCCTTGATTCTTTTCTACTAAAGTGGCTGACATTAGGGAGGCGCTCCAACCGGCACACTCTAAGGGTGTTGTTTTAGATCAGCATGAGGCTTCCACCCCTCTGTTTTCCTGGAGTGCCTTTGATCAACTGGAATTCCTGGATATCATGTAGATTGTCCAGGGTGCATGCCTATGTGCTGTAGTTTGGATCTAGGACCAACTTCCCTGATTTTGGGTTGTATTGATTCTATTGGTCTGGTCCTAGCATGAATAGTCTAGTGTTCCCAGGAAACAGGTGAGTTTCTGAGTTCCCTGAAGGAGGCGGTGGTAACACCCCTCCTGAAGAAAGCTTCTTTGGTCCCAGACTGCCATGCAAACTACAGACCAATCTTTAATCTTCCCTTTTTAGGGAAGGTGATTGAGAAGGTAGTGGTTGTACAGCTGGAGAACCATTTGACCATCCATGATATCTATGAACCCCTCCAGTCCGGTTTTCAACAAAGGCATAGTTATGAGACATCACTGGTTCGGGTGCAAAATGATCTCCTGATGTCTAAGGATCAGAGGAACTGTTCCATTCTGGTTCTCCTAGATCTCTCATCAGCTTTTGACACTGTGGACCATGGGGTTCTACTTGAGTATCTGAGGTTCATCTGTGGACTATCGGCTGTAGTCCTCAGGTGGTTTACATCCTACCTCACTGGATGAATGCCGAGAGTGGTTTCCTGGGTTTATTCCTCAGACCCAGTTTCCCTGTCATGTGGGATTCCTCAGGGCTCTGTATTGTCCCCCATGCTGTTCGCAGTGTATATGCTGCCCCTCGGAGACATTGTAAGAAGGTATGGGCTGAGGTTTCACTGCTATGCTGATGATACCCAGCTCTACCTTTCTTTTGCACCCGATCAGAATGGAGCTCTCTCAGTCTTTAATAACTGCCTTAGTGAAATCCAGGAGTGGGTGGATTCAAGTTGGTCGAAGTTGAAGTTGGAAAAGACAGAGGTGTTGGTAGTGGATCCAGCGTGCCTGATAGGGGGGCTGGGGATTGGCTCACCCTCAAGACTTTATCTTGGGGGTGTTTCACTCCTGACCTCTGAACAGGTACATAGCCTGGGGTAATACTTGATGAGGGTTTGACTCTGCATCTGCAGGTGTCTGCTGTCATCAAGTCCACATTCTACCATCTCAGGAATATCTCCAGAATTAGGCACCTTGTTCCGTCTGGCGATCTTTCTATGCTGGTCCATGCTTTTGTGTCCTCACATCTGGACTACTGCAACTCCCTTTATCTAGGGCTTCCTGGGGTTGAAATACGCTGCCTGCAGCTGGTGTAGACTGCAGCGGCCCTGCTTTTGACTGGTACATCTTGATCCAGCCATATTTCGCTGGTGTTGTGCTGACTGCACTGGCTGCCAGTACAGTGGTGGATCACCTTTAAAGTCAGTCTTCTGACTTATAAAGCCCTACATGGACTTGGCCCTGACTACCTGAAAGAGTTCCTGGTCCCTTACTGCCCTGGGCGATTGCTCTGCTCAGCTGGTGAGGGGTTGCTAGAGATCCAGAGAGTGTCTTTGAAACCTTCCGGGGCTTGTACATTTTTGTACATGGCCCTACACTCTGGAATTCTCTACCCCGCCAGATAAGGGAGTGCATGACCATGGAGGGGTTTAAAATGGCTCTAAAAACATATCTGTGGACCCAAGTATTTGGAGTCTGATTGTATTTATTTTGTTAGCTGTTTTTAGTATAATGATTGACATTTTTAATCTGTTTATTCTGTACGGTACCTTGGTTTTTTGAAAGGCACCATAAAAATAAAGTTTTATTATTAATATATATTAAAGCCCCTGAGTTCCCATGCATTGAACAAATGGCACATGGGGAAGAAATGCCACAATATTCAGGATCATTGTGCGATAGTCTTCTGAGGGCCAGACCCCATTGGTCATATGCCAGGAGGGTGGCAGAGGTTGTGGCACTACCACAGGTTGGGTGGATGGTGGGGTTGCTAAGGCCCCAGAGGAGGGATGGGTTGGGAAAGTGATCTTGGAGGATGGGCAGCACTCTGGCCTGTGCTGTGGGGGGGGGGACCTCAGCACACAACTGACACAGGTAGCACCAAAGACTGAGGACACCTGTTTCCCTGTGACCAGACTATGTGGCAGCATGCTGCCAGCCATCTAGATCCCTCTGTGAAGTTACCTGCCTCTTTGACCCCCTCTACATGGGTGCCCCTTTGATGAGGGCCAATTTAACCAGCTCTGGATTGGTTTAACTTTGTGTTGTCTGTGGACTTTTGGGGCCATTGAAAATTCCCTATTGGGAGACATGGCAGCAATGCTGTGGAGCACAGCACCCTCTGTCATGGCACAACACCATGCTGAGCACAGGGGTGGTGTAGAGCTGGTCTGATGCAAGAGCACTTGATTTTGATGCAGCTTGCATTTGAAAATTGGGACTGAAGCAACTTTTGACACAAAGTACCCCCTGCATCAATTCTGTTTGATGCAGACACCTTGCATCAGTCTCAGGGCTTTGGAAAATTGAGCCCCTGGGATGCATTTAAGACAACATTATGGGGCAAAATTATGAATTTTGCACTGTTGAAAAACAAAGAAAGTGTTTCATAAAAGAAGTAGACAGCAGATTGACAACACTAGAAGAAGAAGGAAAACTGGGAGATAGGAATAATCAGGAGGAATATAAAAAAAAATAGTACACACATTTTCCAAATATAATCAAAGTGGGGGCACTCAAAGAGATTGTGGTAGTTACAGAGTAAGATTCAAGGAAAACTATTAGCAGAAAGTGCATAAGCAGAGGGGCAAAGATTATCTCAATAGTGGATGAAAATGAGAACATTTATATAGACAAGAACCAAACAGTAGAGTGTTTTTCCCAGTACTACAGCCAACTGTATAATTCAGACTGAGACCCACAAAGAGAACTACAATATGACACCAAATTCATTAAGAAGCATTCACTTACAGAAGTGAAGACAGACACCTTAAAAGCTCTTATTCAGGAAATAAAAATGAAAGAAGCAATACATCAGATGAAAAAAATGAATAACCCAGGGGAAGATGGTTTCTCTTTGATTTTACTAAATTAACTGCACTGTTGAAAAACCTAGTTCAACAAATTGAAAAAATTCCAACCATTCCTCCCTCTTATTGAAAAGGCCCATATTTCACTTATGCCAAAGCAAGGTAAGGCCATCAAAAGGCTAAGAATTAAAGACTAGTATCCATTCTTAACTTCATATATAAATTCCTGTCAAAAAATAATTCAGAATAGAATACTAGTACATTTAGTTAAATTAATACATACAGATCAAGGGGCTTTATTCCTCTTAGAACAATTACAGTTAATTACAGTTACCTATGAGATCCCTAGTTCTAAACCCTGTTCTAAAAAGAGTCAGCATTTTTCTTACCTTTTTGCAGTCTTCTAGTACCATAAGAATCGTTGACTTTCTGTAATCCACTTAGAGTAAAAAAAGATGTTGTACTGCTTCCATCTCTGACTCCAATTAATCCACAAGGTGCCCCCCCAAAAGCAAAACATAATAGAAAATGCAAAAATACCTACACCCCTCCAAATAAAAACATAAGTGAAAGAAATGTTTTGATCAAAAATTAAATCCACAAGCAATGCTGTAATCAAGAAGAAAAAAGGGAAAAAAGGCTGCCCAAAAGAATTTATATGATTATCCAAGAAGACATCAATGGGGAGCTTGATCCAGCCAAAAAGACTCCTTCACCGAAGACTCCACTAAAGATCCTGATCCAGTCAGAAGACTTCATTGCCAAAAACTCTACCCACAATGCCTCTCAAAGACTCCACAAAGAATCTGATGACTCCATCTGATGATGAACATCCTACAGCCATAGCTCCTCCATGAAGATCACATGGTTCTCTGCTCTCAATGCAGGCCGCTCCAATGATGTCTTCAGAATTCTAATCCATTGCATTCAGGCAATCCCTCCATGAGGCCCTCTGGCCAGCCAGTACTACTTTTCTGCACATGCTCCAGTTTATAGACTGCTCCTTTACCTATTGACCAACCATGAACACACCACCACTGATCAATTTGATGCAAGTTCCCACACTGCAGTGACCATTCTGAATTGCTCAATGTTGACCTATGGTGCAAAATTTAAACCAGTCTTGAGCCATACAGTAACAGCCAAAAAAAGTAAAAAATCACAGGCTATCACAAATGAAACATCACAAATTTAATAATAATAATAATAAAAAAATTAAAATTCTCACATAAAACCGATACTCACCCAGAACTTTTGGATAAATTCAGTATGTCACAGGGGCCTCTGAAATAACTTTGATTTTTTTTTTTTGTAGGGTGACCTTATGACATCGCATGTGTCTCAGCGCCCCTATAGTTAGGGTTGAGTAGGGTATTTAATGTTAATCCCCTACCTTTGTGCCTTAATAGCTTTGTCCCCATTCAATAGAATTGCATGAAATGCTGCATGCACAGTCAGGGGAGGGGGATCTTGATTTTGGTAAGTTCCTTGACAGTGGGATATTCAGATTCCGAGATCTGGATAGTGCAAAAAGTGGAAAAATCTGGTGTTTTGCTGTTGATTTACTTTCACATACAGCCCAGTCAGCTTAGAATTCTGTTCAGAAATTTTCAAAGTAGAAGTGACACCCCAGAAAGGTGCCAGTTTTTGGTTTGGTGAAAAAGTATTAATCCATTCCTGAGTTATAAAGATTTGAAATTTTAGTTCTGGGCATATTTAGTAGAGTATTTCATTTATATGGGTAAGATGAAGGAAGAACACCCTGCTCTAAAAGAAGATTCTTCTTTTGTGAACCAACAATTCTTCTTTTGTGAGAAAAAAACTTCTTTTGTATGGCAGCCATCTTTTTTTATTTTTTCAAAAAAACATTTTGAAAATTCATAAAAATCATTCCCTAGAAAAAGATAAGCACACACATCTAGCTAAATGGCACCTGTTTATGTAGAATCTGGTAGTTTTTTTTTAAAAGACGCCTAATTATGGTTTTAGGACTTCCCTAAATCTTAGCTGGAAGGCTTAGCAAGGGACCCAGTTCTTCTTACATCAGCCAAACTTCTTTCATGAGTCTCAAAAAAGAAGAGTCTCAGTTCATGAAAGAAGATGGCAGGACTTAGTTTTTTTTTTACAGTTCTTTCATGAGATGACCTTGGTTTTTTGTGGGTCACGAAAGAACTCACAAAAGAAGAATCTTAGTTAATTGGCAAATATGTTGGGACTTCTTTTTTTTTTTTTTTTGCATTGTTTTTTCATGAGCCAACCTTCTTCTTTTATGGTTCACAAAATAAAATATGAAAAAAAGAAGGCAGGCTCATGAAAGATCTATGATAAGCACTAAGGGCACAATTCTCAATGCCCTTAGAGGGATGCATTGTTCCTGTGTCATACAATTCTGATGCAAGTGACACCTTGCGTCAAAAGATGTGCCTGTTGCTATTTCAAAAGGCAGCCTGCATTAAATGCAGGCTGCCTGCATCAAAGGGGACTTGCATCAGCCTTACCCCACAAAATGGGCTGCGGCATTATGCTAGGGGGGATTGTGGTAGATACAGGCTATCATATCCCCACATCTGGAATTCTCAAAACCATCTCAGAGGGCAATGGTCTATGTACCGTTAGACCAGCCAAGGGCTGGTATAGTGGTACTTAGCAACCCTTTGGGAGGGTGTATCAATGGTGCCACCCCCTCAGCCCCAATCTCTAGCATGATATGAAAAATAAACTCCCTGATGGTCTAGCGGACACCCAATCAGCCCCATTCCCTATAAAGGTAAGCATGTTCCCTAATAGTCTAATGCTCCCCAAGCCCCGATCTCCCATTATAATTATTTAAATTTGCCTGGTGTTCTAGTGGACCCCTGATCAGCCCCATCCCTATAAACACAATAGCATAACCTCTTCCCTTGAAGTCTAGCACCTCCCCCAAGCCCTGATCTCCCATTATAATTATTTAAATTTGCCTGTTGTTCTAGTGAAACCCCAGTCAGTCCCATCCCTATATACTTAATGGCATAACTTGTTCCCTGGTAGACTAGCACCCCCTAAGCCCTGATCTTCCATTATAATTATTTAAATTTCCTTGGTGGTCTAGCTGACCACCCTGGTCCCGATCCCCTGGTAAAAGATATTTCCAACATACTGGTGGTTTAGTAGATACCCCCACCCACAGTGCCCTACCACCCCACTCCCTCACAACCCATAACCCAGCTGGCGACTGGCATGGCCTACAGTTCACCACTGCAGCCAGCTGCCAACTGAGCTATAAATGAGCCTGTACTGTCTATAGTATGTGCTCAGTGATTGACAGCTGCTGAGTGCATTCTGTATATAGTCATTGAACAAGCAGGGTGTTGGGAATATCTTTTACCAGGGGATCGGTGCGGGGGGTGGTTGGCTAGACCACCAAGGAAATTTTAATTATTAATGGGAGATCAGGGCTTGGGGGCCACTAGACTACCAGGGAACAGGTTATGTCATTGTGTATGAAGGGAGGGGCTGATCAGGGGTCTGTTAGGCCACCAGGCAAATTTAAATAATTATAAAGAGAGATCATGGCTTGGGGGGCACTAGACTATTAGGAAACTTGTTTGCCTTTATAGGGATTGGGGCTGATAATGGGTCCACTAGACCACCATTGTGTTTATTTTTCATGTTGTACCTGGGATCAGGGCTGGGGGGTGATATAGACAGCAGGGACTGCTGTCTGTGGTGCTAGTGCCGCATGGCGGCCCCATGGTTTGTGGCACACCTCCACTATGCGTCCTCTGTTTGGCACACTGCCAAGGTTGCCACAAGCTGTAGGACAAAACCACTGGGACCCTACCCAATAGAGAATCAGGCACAGGGTCACCGGCACAATGACAATTGGTGCAAGCTGCCTTTGACGTGGCTTGTGCCAACTTTTGAGAATTGAGCCCTAAGTCCCTTAGGGAGGCAGTATAGCGCAGTTGTTTAAGGATCTGAGCTGCAAATCTGGTGACATCCAGCAGACCAGACCTGGGTTTGAATCCCACAGCTTCCACTTGCATACTGTGTGACCCTAAGCAAGTCACTTAACTTCCCTGTGCTCCCAGGTTGCACCTGTAAAAAAGCTTTCAGCTTAGTGTGCTACTCCTGGTTAAAAAAAAAAAGTCCCACCATCCTCTTTCATGAGCCAGGATTCTTCTTCTTTTCTGAGTTCTTTCATGACTCAGAAAAGAAGAAGGTCATGAAAGAACTATAACAGAAACAATTTCCCACCATTTTCTTTCATAAGCTGATATTCTTCTTTAATGAGGTCTTTCATGACTCATGAAAGAAGAAGTTTGACTAACAAAAGAAGGTGAGACTGGTCTTTTGTGAGGTCACACAAAAAAAATTGTTCTTTCATGAAATCTCACAAAAGAACTGTCCATGACCAGGGCTTTCTTAAATTCTGAAGCCACAGTTGGAGTTGTGCTGTTCACTTCAATTAGAGCACTGAGCCACCAATCCCTTCATCTATCTCTCTTTCTCGCTCTCTCTCTCTCTTCCTGTCTCTCACTCTAACTATATATAGTTATCTATCTCGCTAATATCTATCTATTGATTCTTTTTTTTTATTAAGCTGACTGAGTTGCTCACCCCCAGTACTGCTTCTTTCTCCCGCCTCTGCCAGTTCCTCTACCCCCAGTGTTTTCATTTTTTTAACTAGTAAGCAGACTGGTGCCCACTCCTGGTACTGCTTGCCTTGCCTCCTCCCCTCCTGCTCATCCACCCCCTTCATTTAATATACCTGATGGTACCAGGATCCCCAGTCCAGTACTGCCATAGATCATCCTGAAACTATAACAGAAACAAATTCCCACCGTTTTCTTTCATGAGCTGAGATTCTTCTTTAATGAGGTCTTTCATGACTCATGAAAGAAGAAGTTAAACTCACAAAAGAAGAAGGTGAGACTGGTCTTTTGTGAGGTCACACAAAAAAAACATTGTTCTTTCATGAAATCTCACAAAAGAACTGTCCATGACCAGGGCTTTCTTATATTCTGACACCGCAGTTGGAGTTGTGCTGTTTGCTTCAATTAGAGCACTGAGCAGCCAATCTCTTCATCTGTCTCTCTCTCTCTCTCTCTCTTTCTCTTTCTCTTCCAGTCTCTCACTCTAACTATATATATAGTTATCTGTCTAGCTAATATCTATCTATTGATTTTTTGTTTTTTTATTAAGCTGACTGAGTTGCTCACCCCCGGTACTGCTTCTTTCTCCCACCTCTGCCAGTTCACCTACCCCCAGTGTTTTCATTTTTTCAACTAGTAAGCAGACTGGTGCCCACTCCTGGTACTGCTTGACTTACCTCCTCCCCTCCTGCTCGTCCACCCCCTTCATTTAATATACCTGATGGTACTAGGATGCCCAACCCAGTACTGCCATAGATCATCCCAAAACTGGGGTGCCCAGTCCCCAGTGTTGGCTTCTGTCCCCTACAGTAAAGAAAGCTATTTCTCATTGATCTTTTTTGTAACCTGAAAAGAAGATAATGATCTGTCAGTGATCAGACACTCCTCATACTCCACACCACCACTCATCCCACCATGACCCCCCACTCAACACCCACCACTCCAACCCCCCCACATACCCTCATCCACCTGAACATGTCTCATGGCGTGTTCACCTGCATTCTCAGTATGAAAACAGAGAGACTTTCTTGAAATGTGAAGACACAGCTGGAGTCATGCTGCTGGCTTCAGTTAGAGCAGTGAGACACAACCCCCCGATCTCTCTCTTTCTGTCTCTCTGTCTCTCACTGTAACTATTGTTTATCTATCTGTCTGTCTGTCTATGCATAAAAAAGAATGTTATTGACTATGCAACAGTGGGTTCCCTTCATCTCTGCTCTTCTCTCTAAATAAACTTGTCATGTTGACTGCTAATATAAAAGGTGAAATGAATACAATTAAATCAGACAAAGGGAAAGTTCTGTAAGCGTTTCATCTACATTTTATTCTACAGACTGGGAAGAGTGAGGGGACAGAGGAAGAGGAGGGGAGAGAGAGAGAGAGACAGCATCAGAAACAGAGTGGGGCAGAAACGGAGAAAGTGTGGACACTAGGTGAAGTTCCCATGGCCTTAATTTTCTCTGAGCATGAATTGCTTGAATGGGCACTTTGAAATGAGTGACCAAGTCATCAGTATGCCAAATAACACCAGGCAAGTATATACATTTATACTATTACACATTCTAATATACTTCTTATCTGCCATTATCGTTACCGTGATATAACTAACATAAAAGAGTAAATGAAGCATGACTGGCATGTGACTCTGCAGCTGAAGTGCTAACTACAAACCAACAAAAATAAATAATTGTGGACTCTGGGCAGATTAATTTCTGTTGATGCTGAGGGTAACCTAAGGTGTGTGGCTATTTATGCTTGGCCAATGCAACTAGTTCCAGATCACCTGCTAGCATACTACCTCAAATGCATATATTTGCTGTATCAGGAAACTCAAAATGAAACATTTAAAAAATGCATTCTAGTTTGGTTGCAAAGCCTATGCAATTTTAGGGGGTGATCACTAAGTATGTAAGTAAGTAAGTCAATAAAATTTATTTCTAAAGTGCTCATCCCCGGAGGAACTAGGCACTGAGCAATGATATACAACAATGTAAAAATATAAACGGCAGATAGCAAAATATAACAAATTTAAATGAATGAAACTAAAAATTTAGAAAAGTATAAACAATGCATTGTTAGTAAGATTAGTATAAGTAAAAAGCCTCCTTAAATAGGTGGGACTTCAGACCCCTCTTAAAGGCTTCCAATGAGGGAGCCTCTCTCAAAGTCCTTGGGAGAGAGTTCCACAGGGTCAGGACAACTATTGAAAAAGCCTACTACCCAGATGACTTCACCCAAACCCTGGGAACCACTAGGAGGCCCTCCTCTGAGAGATGGAGAGGACAGAGAGATCAGAAGGAGACAGTAGATCATGCAGGTAGCTTGGCCCCAAGCTGTGTAGGGCTTTATAGGTCAGCAATCTGACCTTGAAGGCAATCTGCCACCTCACTGGTAGCCAGTGAAGATCACGTAAGACTGGTGTTATGTGGCAGAACATAGGAAGGCCTGCCAACAGCCTGGTCGTAGTGTTCTGCACTAGTTACAGGCAACACAGGGCACCTCTATTTTGCCCCAGGTACAAGGCATTGCAGTAATCAAGCCTGGAAGTTACAAAGGTGTGTTTCAGTGAGGGCAGGTCATCAGATGGGATAAAAGGTTCAATCCGGGTGATATTCCTCAAGTGGTAAAATCCACTTTGGACAATAGCTGACACTTGAGCCTCTAGTGTCAGATTGCTGTCAAGGATCATGCCCATTTTTTCATCTTTGCAGAAATGGCCAGCTGAGAGCCACCAAGTACAAGACTGGTGGCCTCCATTGCCCACTCAGCATCCCGTCAATGTCCAGGCTCAATCACCAAAACTTCCATCTTAGCTGGGTTATTCTTTAGTCAGTTGGAGGACTTACAGCCCTGGACATAGGCCATCAGGAGTTAAATACAGAGACTGCACCCTATAGTCCTGGTGCAAAAGACATATACAGCTGGGTATCACCTGCATAGCAGTGAAAACCCATATTGTGACATCTAATGATATCTCCAAGGGGCAACATGTATTCTGTAAACAAGATGGGTGACAGTATCGAGCCTTGCAGAACTCCACAGGACAGGAGCATTGGGTGGGAGGCATAAATTCCCATCACCACCTTTCGCATCCTGTCTGTGAGAAAGGACTTATACTAGCTGATGACTGTGCTGGTGAGTCGACAATGCTCTCTAAGGTGATCCTATAACACCACATGATCCATGGTATCAAATGTCACAGAGAGATTGAAGAGAACAAGAATAGTCCGTTCACCCCTGTCTCTCATCCTAAGAAGATTATTTTGCACCTTGACAAGTGCAGTCTCTGTAAAAGGCCTTGACCTGAATCCAGACTGGAGATGCTCAAAGATTTATTTATTTATCTTGAAATGTTTCACCAGGAAGGACATACTGAGCTAATATTAGCTCATTTCCAGATGCATCCTAGAGGGAGATGAAAGAGATAAGTATACTAGATTTTACTACAAAATAAAACATCATACAGAGAATAAATAACAGTTCAAAGATTGTACATTAGGAACAGATGTGTAATAGACATATGCATAAAGAATAAATATTAAGAACACAAGGCTAAGACTAAGATGGGAGGCTAGTCCCTTAGGAACAGAGAAAGAGCAAATATGTTGGTGAGGGCAGTAGGAGGGAGCATGGGGCATGAAAAAGGGGGTAAATAACCACTATGGAGTGGAATAGGAAAGGGGAAAGGGGAAGACTGGTAGAGAGGGAGAAGCAGACCCTCGTCCCTCTAGGATGCAAACCCCACAATGGCCAAACACGGCTGGGTGCATACCTACCTTGTGTCCTGCTTTCCTGCCCTACAATGGAGAAAGGAAGGAGTGGGGAAGGGCAATGGAATAGTAAAAAGCAGACAGGAGTGAGAAAGTGGAGGGGGGGAGTAGAAGACTAGTTTGGAGGGAAGGGAGTATGATAGAGAGGGAGAGGCAAACCTTTGCCCTTCTGGGATGCAAACCCCACAAGGGCCAGACACTGCTGGGTGCACACCCAGCCAATGTCCTGATTTCCAGGCCTGCAAAGCAATGGAGAAGGGTAGGACAGAAGAGGGGCAAGGAGTAGTAAAAAAAGCAGGCAGGAGGGAGTTAGTGGAGTGTGGTAGGATTATGACTAAGGGAAATTATAGGAGGGAGCAGTGTGGACATGGAGTAGAGATGAGAGAGAACATTTGGAAGATGCAAAGCAGATGGCTAGGGACAGAGAGCTGCACAGGTTTGGAAAGCAGAAGGAGAAGGCAACTTAATCTGCAAGAGATTTACGAAAGGGAAGTAAGAGGGAGTGATAGCCTGAGTTAGGGAAGGATTATGGAGAGGGGATCAGATGGGAGAGAAGAGAGCTGACGAAGGGGGAGTGAAGCCAGCCAGAATTTAGAAATGAAGGAGAAAAGAAAGATGTCAACGTGACATGCCTCGAGTTGTATGGCCACTACTTTCTCAATAACTTTAACCTAAAAAGGATATGTTAGAGATGGGTCTGTAATTCACTAGACTATCCAGGTCCAATGAACGTGTTTTCAAGAGAGGTTTCACAAGAGCCTGTTTCAAAGGCCCAGGGAAGATCCCCATCAAGAGGGAATACTGGACAACTCAATGAATACTGGACCAACAGAGTCCACACAGCCCACTAGAAGGTGTGTCAGGCCCAGTTCCAGATCACAGTATGTCAGTCACAGCTTCAAGATGATCCTTCTAATCTCTTCCACCCCCACTGGATTAAACTCACTCTAGATTTGAAGAAAGCCCTGTTAGTCCCAGACCTGACACCCTACGGCAACTGTGGGTCCCAAGGGAGATACCTGACCTGATAGAGCACACTTTGTCAATGAAGAACAGAGCAAACTCTTCACATCTAATGGGTGAATAAACTCTAACCAACTGAAGACTGGCTGGATGAAGTAGCCTGTCCACAGTCCAGAAGAGCTCAGCAGGTCTGTTCTTCACTGTGGAAATCTCCTTGGACAGGAACTTTGCCTTCTTGTGGAGATTGTCCTTTGATATTCCTTACAATTGGATTTCAAAACCAATTTGTTCTCATTAGTCTGGGATCTCCACCAGTGGTGCTCCAACCTCTGACCCTCTGTCTTCAGCTCCCTGACCTTTCCATTGAACCATGAAGATCACAAGCATGAAGACATGGGTCATACATGAACTGGAACTACAGAATTGAGGGCCCACGTGACAGCCTTATTATAGGCCAGCACTGCCTTCACCAGTCCTGTCTCACATTAAGTCATCACACTCAATAGATCCAATATCATTTGGAACCCTGATGGGGTCAAACCCCTGAAAGAGTGGTAACAGACCACCTCCGCAGGGGGAGGGTTCTCAGGAGGGCTGCCAAACGAAAACTTCACTCTGCAATGATCCAATTAAATGACCAGATCAATCTCAATTTTATCAGTCTCAAGACCCAGTGTGAATACCAGGTCCAGGGTGTGACCATGTGAGTAGGTCACAGAGATAATTATCTGTGACAGACCCAATAATTCCATATACTGGGGGAAGTCCTGACCAAAACATAAGAGCTTATCATTGACCCAGATGTTGAAATAGCCCAGAATTATCCATTTGGGTAACTCCAGCACTGGGCTGGCTATGACATCTATGACTTAGTACTGGAACACCCTCTCATGGCCCAGTGGTCAGTACATGAGAAGGACCTTCAGGCAGCCACACATCCAAATGACATGATAGGTCCCACTGGGAGCACAGAGAAGTTCAAGCTGGATCTAAAGCAAATAGCCACTCCCCCCCCCCCCACATGGGCCCTTCTTGGGCAGTGCACAACAGAAAACCCAGCCAGGACAGGTGCCTCCAGAAGTGGAGAGGCACCATCACCTAGCCAGGTCTCTGTAATTCAGGCCAGGTTGACTGAGGAAATCAGGTCACACTCAATATAATTACATCCATTTAATTGCAGTTTATTTATTTAGTTTTTGTTGACCGGGTAAGTGCACTAGACAATTTCTTGCTTATTTTCAGGCACAGCCTTGGGGGGCAGGGGGATACAAATGAATGCCAACTGTCCTTGAACCAGATTAAACTTTTGGTGGTAGTTCTAGGAATAGGGGGACATTTGTCCAGGGCACCGGGGAAATTCCCCTACTAGCCAGTAGGGGGAACCCTTGTCACAGAGATGGAGGAGCCATTCAATGCAAGAATGGACATGGAGGAGGTTGTGGTTTTCATGGAGGAGGAGACGCGGATAGACATTATGGTCTAAAAAGAGGAAGGTGCAGGAGTTTTACCTTTAATGAGCAATCCTGAGGACAGCAGTGAGGATATGGAGGTGAAGGGTGCATCGCCAGCTCGGGCATGTACTGTGGAGTCCTGCCAGGACTCCCCAAGGGATTTCTCACCAAGGAGCACAAACACGGTATTGGCTGGGGAAACTCAGCTTCCGGGAGAAATGGCAAGTGCTGTTCTGCATCACAGAGCAGCGACTGTGTCACAAGTGATGCGGAAGCAGTTTAGTTTGAAACAAGGAAGCACAGTAAAGGACTGGTCGGTAGGTAAATTGCTGGTAAATTCAGGATGGATGCAGTTGCTGGATGGCCGATGGGTGCCAGATGAAATATGAGACGAAAGCCAGAACGGAGTAATGGCAAAATCAAATGGGCCTGCTACGAGGGATAACAGCACTGAGCCCCAAAATAAGGTACTGTGTGACCCCGACATAGAGAAAAATGATGACTTTAATTATAGCGACTCTCGGCCGAGTTCAACAGGCACCAGAAGCTTGCAAGCTAACTAAAGAACTTGAGCATTGTGGGAAAAGAAGGGAGAATGGTACAGAGAATGGTGATTCTGGTGATACGAAGGGGGATAAGTGTGGAAATGCTGATGAGTCAATTGAAGGAGGTTCTGGAGGGAGTAACATTTTTTCACAAAATACAGAGAGGTCCGAGAGGTAAAAGGGCCTAAATAGGAAAACACAGCCTGAAGAGGGTAGGAAGGGAGCAAGTAATGAACCCCCTGATAATACTGAGAGCAGAGGGAATAATGAAGATGGAGGAACAAGTGGGAGTGGAGGGGCTGGCTACTGGGAACCAAAACCGCTGGGAGAAAGGGCCTAATCTGTCTGATCAATTTAAAAAGAAACTAGAGCAGGCCCCCTGAAGGAGATGAGGCTATACCAATATGATAGGGCGAAATCCTTGGAAGCAGAAATGAGGTACGGTGGGCCCCTGTATCAAGTTTTTGAGGGGCCCCCATGTATCCCAGTCTGACACTGTAAATATGTTTGAAACTGTGCTGTTTTCTGAGTATGCTCAGTTTAAACAAACTCTGTCCAGAGCCGAAAGTACTGTTGGTGATACGTTTGGGGTAAAAAGATTGAAAATTACTAAAATTAAGAGCCTGTGTTCACAAAATGTAACAGCGGGTCATAAAGTTGTTGTGTTTTAATATTTTTTCACCAAATTGTCAACATAGCCTTATTATGGCCCTGCATCATGAGGAAGGGCAGAGAACATTTTCACATCTTGGCCTAAAGGTGATTTCGGGCAGGGACTGTGAAATCATTTTTGGGATGCAAAAACAGATTTTAAGCAGGAGCTAAAAAATGGCAGCTATCACATTCATGAGGTGCTGTACAGAAATGGTTATGCTGAAAATTTGGGGTAAAGATACTGAATATTGCCAAAGTTATGAACTTTCATTTGCAAAAGTCAACATAGCCTCATATTTTTTTTTAATATGCTTACACCAAATTTTTAACATAGCCATTTTATGACCCCGCCTAATGAACAAGGGCAGAGGAAATTTTAAACTCATGTTCAAAATGTTATTATTTGCAGGGAACATGAAATCACCTTTCAAGAAGTAAAAAATATTTTGGCCAGGATTTGTAAAATGACAGCTATCACATTCATGAGGTGCTGTAAAGAAATGGCCATGTTGTGAATTTGGAAGAAACATATTGAAATGTACCAAAGTTACTAGCCTGTGTTCACAAAATTCAACAAAGGCTCATAAATTTGTTGTTTTTTTAATATTTTTACACCAAATGTTCAGCATAGTAAATCATACAGGCTTCAATAAACTCTGGCCCTGATATTCAAAGGAGTTGCGCCTGGCGCAACGGAGTTGCGCCAGCACAACCCTGCATTGCACCCCGTTGGGAAATTGAGAAGGCTGCCTGGCACAGCATAAATCCTGATGTACTGGGGCACAATGATAATATATGCGGCACAGATGCAGGGGGCGTGCCCTTGCATATGCGGCACAGCCCGATATTCAGCCCGGGATATGCGGCGCATATGCCAGTGCACCCCTATACTGTGCTGCATAGGGGGGGCTCAAAGTTGAGCCCCTACAGAGTAGGAGCAAATTCTGGCCACCCACAGGCAGGCTGCTGTATTGCATGGTGCAACACAGCAGCCCAGCCGTGGGTGTCCACCAGCCTCAAGCACTCATTTCCCTGGTGGTCTAGTGGACCCCCACCCATAGCTGTGATTGCATGGAATATGTTGCTAAAGATATCCCTGGTAGTCTAGGGGCCCCCCCAGTTCCCAATGCCCCAATGTGTATGCAACATGACCATCTCTGGTGGTCTAGTGGTCCCCCCCACCTGATTCCCCGGTTCCCCGATAAATGACAATATGACCTCCCTGGTGGACTAGTGGTAACCCCCGCCCCTTGTCATGATCATGGTAACATCCTGTATTGCAATGCCCTGGTGATCAGTGGCCTCCCACCACCCACCCACAGAACCCCTTGCCCACCCTGCTCCCCCCCATCTGGGTGGGTGGCTGTATCCTGCTTTGCACACTGCCTGGCCACACCAAATGACAGGTACAGTATGGGCTGTAAGCCCATTGGTCCCCAGTGTGGACCAATGGTTTGTAGGCATACTGTACCAGACTTGTCCCAAGATGTGAATGGAGTCATTCACAGATCTGGGACTGTCTAGTACAGTATGCCCTGCAAGCCCATTGGTCCACACTGGGGACCAATGGGCTTACAGCCCATATGTACCTGTCATTCAGCGGGTCGGCCTGGTGGTGTGCGGGTAGAATGCAGTCACATGCCGCTGACTGGGGAGTGGGGTGGGCAAGGGGTTCTGTGTGTGGGTGGGTGGGGGGCTGCCACTGGATCACCAGGGCATTGCAATACGGGATGTTACTGCGATCGCGGCAATGGGAGGAAGTTTCCACTAGACCACCAGGGAGGTCATATTGTCATTCATCAGGGAATTGGGTATGCAGGTGGAAGGGGAGACCACTAGGCCACCAGGGCTGGTCATGTTGCATACTCATGGGGGAATCAGGGACTGGGGGAGGCCACTAGGCTACCAGAGCTATCTTTAGACACATATACTGTGCGATCACAGCTGCAGGGCCATGGATGCCCAAGGATCCCCACAGCAAACGTCATGCTGTGCAGGGTGCCAGGCACAAGTCACTGACCTGCCCTTCGCAAGGCATGTAAATGGGGTCATAATGACATGCAAATGGCCCCATTTGCACCTTGCATATGTTATGGCCTCATTTGCATGTCCCCTGCTGAATTTCATGGGTGATGCACCTAGTGCAATTGAACTTGCACTGGTGCATCCCTGTGCTCCCTATCAGTGGCTTGCACTGGTGCAGTACCACTGCACCATGCGCAGTTTGTGCATTGCCCGTGCCATATTCAACTGTGCTGTGCCATGGCACAGCACCATTGAATATCACCTGGACCTGGCCTTGGCACATCACAGTTGCGCTGTGCCCAGGCTTGCACCACTGCTTGGCACAGTCTGAATATCCCAGCCTATATGTTCAGTTATAACAGATCTGTAGAATCTACATAACTCAAAGTCCAAAATTTAGAGTCTTGGTCTAGCTGCCATTTTAAAGCACAGTGATCCTACAGTAAAAGACATTTTAAGCCTTTACTGTTTATGGAATGCAGCAATTGTTCCCCTTCAGGTAAATGTGTTAATTTAAAAGGTGAATTAAAAAAAAAACTCAATGTACTGTGTCTGTGGAATCAAATACAAAGGATTTCTATTTATCTGAGGAGAAAGGTGGTGCTATTAACTACAGCATACTATACAGTGGGATAAAGCACATTATAATTTAGGACAAGGAGGGCTGAATATCATAACTATGAATGATACATATATATTTTCTCGGATAAGACACTGTTTTAATGCCTATCCATTTAAATGCTTAAAAGAACATACAATAAGCATTCTTATTTATCACTGTGCAATTTCCATAATGCAAGAAATTATAGGGTTTATAATTGCTTTTCATATCATGTATCAACCATTTAAATACTTAAAAGAACACACAATAAGCATTATTAAGCCAATTGATTCAAAAGGAAACATTCATCATACTGTTTGTCATGCCTGCACAATAAAAAAAGTTATTTCATTCTGTCTCTGTGCCTGATGTTTATTTTTCTTTATTTAGCTTTTTTTGCACCGCATACATATCAGCATGGCCTCCTGTAGAGGCAGGGAGTAGTATAGATGACCCATGACTTTTCACAGTTTTAGGCCTGTCACCTTAACTCATACTCAAGTCTCTCCATGGGTAAGACTTTCACAGCCAGGATGTCCCATAGTTCAAAGGTCAGCTGCTGTTGAGAGAATGGGGAGGACATTTACTGAAAAATAAGGAGGCAAAGAGGGTAGTTAGGCAGGCCAAAGCAGGCACATAGCTGCGTATTGCAGAGGTGGTCAAAACCAGAGAAAAGCTCACTAGGTCAGGGGTAGTTCTACAGTACTGGAGGGTGATGGATGCAGTTCTGCTCCATAAGTGGTTGGACAAGGAACAAGCAGAGAATTACGGACCTGTCAGTCTTACCTTTATTGTAGGGAAGCTGTTGGAGTCACTGGTCAAAGAGTACCTCGTGGACTACTTGGACAGCAGTGGTTCCCAGGATAGTAAATAGCAATGATTCATGGTGTGGATGTCTTGTCAGACTAACCTGATACATTTTCTTTGACTGGGTGATGAGGGAACTGGATAGAAGTCATGCTGTGGATTTGCTCTACTCTGACTTCAGCAATGCTTCTGACATGATGCTTCACAGATGCCTGCTGTAGATGGAGGATCTGGGTATTGCTAAGATCATAGTAAACTGAGCAATTAACTGGCTAAAAAGGAGGCAGCAAAAGGGTTGTTGTCGTATCAGAAGAGAGGGAGGTCACAAGCAAGGAATCTCAGGGATCTGTCCTAGTTTCACTCTACTTCAATATGTTTATCAGCAAAACTGGTGAGGAAATTAAGGGCAGGTTGTGTATCTTCGTAGATATCACTAAACTCCATGGGAGGGCAGATGGAGATGAAGAAAATGCAGAGTGACTTACAAAAGCTAGAGAGGTATTCTAAGATTTAGCAGTTGAAATTCAATGAAAGAAAGTGCAAAGTAATACACCTAGGAAACGAGAATCCGAGGACACAGTACTGGATGGGTGGGGTGAGACTTAGAACTACAGCTAAGGAATGAGACCTTGGAGTTATTTATTTTATTTTTTTTATTTAGTTTTTGTTGACCGGGTAAGTGCACTAGACGAATCCTGCCTATTTTCAGGCACGACCCGGGGGAGGGGGATACAGATGAATGCCAACTGACCTTGAACCAGATTAAGCTGTTGGAGGTATTTTTAGTGAATGAGGGGAATTTGGCCAGGACACCGGGGAAATTCCCCTACTCTTGCCAGTAGGGGGAAGGCTGTCTGCATGATGGCCACTCAGAGCGGGACGCTGGAGGAAGAGGATGTCTGCACAGTGGGAGCGTTTGCCTCATCTCCCACTGTATTTGCAATGGAGGCTAATCAATTGTATTGCTCTGAAGCTGATTCAGAGGATGAGTTCCACGAAGCTCCTATTTCCACAGAGGAAATGGAGAAAATTGCTGAAATGTCTATGAGCGAGTTCACCTTGCAAAAGTTTGATGTGTGCATAGAATCCAGAGGTTCAGACGAAAAGCGAGAGTTTCAACAACCGGGAGCCGCAAAGCCGGCAAAGAAGCTGCAGAGTATGGAGGCACTCCCTGTCATTAGCACAGTCAATCCCCTGTCAGCTCCTCAGCTGATAAGAAGACTTTAGAAGGCCCTGTGGGGCGTGGTGAGCCAGCATGCTCCTTCTCTGTCAAACCTAAATCTATTTATACTGACATTGTCAAAAGGCAGGCTGGCAGTAGATTCGTTGGAGCTAACGAGTGCCAAAAGCCTGATGACTTGCAAGACAAGTGGAGTGAAGTTTCTGAATCTGTTTGTTTAGTGGAGCAACAAAGGATTTATGCGGCTCCCAATTCTGCTGATTTTAGTCTGAAAGCAAATGTACTGCTGAATAAATCAGCAGGTTTTGTGTTTAACAACCGGCTTGTGACGAGGCTGTTTTTTCTCCCGCAATTGTGTATCAGTCAAAAGTGGAGTCTCAAGCTGGCATCACAGAGTTTCTTTTTTCCAGTGTTTATCCTAAACAGCAGGGCAAAAATGGTTCTGTTCCTACAAAAGACAATCCCTCTGTTCAAATGCCAGGATCAGAGGACATTGCTCCTAATCTACTCAGGAGGCCCTGGTTTCCGGGGAAAGCCCTAGTAGGGGCTGGTTGGAAGCAGGCTCCTTCAGGTATTTGGCTACCTGACCCTGCGTGGGATACTGACTTAAGTTTTTCACAAGATTCCCCTGCTTGGAAACCAGGTTTAAATGTTAACATTAGCACAGAGGCCGTGACAAAGAGGGAAAAGCTTTGTGAACCTAGGCCTCACTCCTCTACTTTGCCTTTAGAACCACAGGCTTTACAGGACAAAGCCCTCAAAAGGGATTCTGGCCTTCATTCTCAAGTTACCTCACCACATTTGGAGGACTTTGATTCACCTAAACAAAAGCCTCTAATGTCCGAACTGTTTTCCAACGCTAAAAGGGAGGCTGCTCCAAGAAGGAACTCAGTGTGCATACGTTACAAAGGGGGTTTGGAAAATAGGCCAATATTTATGTTGGAAATAATCTTCTAAAAGACTCCCTTCACTTTTCACCGAAAGATGTATTTGCCTTTATAAACATATCTAGAGAGGACAATTTTGATGTTAGTTTTAGTACATCACATGCATTGGGCCTTTTTTGGGAAAGGTATGGGCAGGTAAAGTTTTCTCCCACATGGACCCCCTTTTTGGTTACCCCCCTTACTAAACCCTTGATAAAGTTTGTAACTGTAATGTTTTGGATTGAGGGGGTCCATGTGGAAGATATTACTTTCTGGTTGTCACAGAAATTAGAAGTTTTAAGTTCTCTGGAACCTATCCTGGATTCTGAACAATTCTGGATGGGGGTTGGAAATACAAAATTAAACTAAGGAAATCAGATACTGGTATTGAGCATATACCTAATTCTTTTTTGTTTCATAGGGATAGAAGGGTCTGTTTTTATGGGGGTCAGCCTACAGCGTGTTATGTGTGGCTCAAGAACTCACTTGTCAAGCATATGCGATCAACCCTGGTGTGACAATTGTGGGGAAATCGGTCATGCTACTATGCAATGTGCAAACCATACTAAATGTGATCTATGTGAGGAATATGGCCACGTCTTTAGGGAATGTCCTTGAGCTGCAAAAAATAAAGCAAACTGTATCAGTCCTGATCTTTTGATTCAGCAAGCTCAGGATACTGTGGGCCCCCTCCCCCCAAGGTAGGTAAGTATATTCCCCAGGCTGCCTCCTCTACTAGGTCTCCTTCCCCAGGTCCTCTAATGGAGGCGCAATCCTCTGTTTCAAAAACCCATGAGGAAGTTAAGTCTTGTAAGGCCCCTCTGGAAATCCTTGAGCTTGTTCCAGTTTGTTATGCAGATCCAGTAGCTCCTGAGAATGATTTTAAGATCACTGCCCCTTCATCTCAATTACCTCAAAGGAGATCTTCTAGGAACATGCAGCCAAAATCCCCCCTCTTCCATTCCTGTAGAATCAAGTAATTCCTATGCGGCCTTATTCACCCCATGGCGGGGAGACAGAAATGGAGATAGGAGATTCAGACTCTCAAAAATCTTTTTTGTCCTCTATCTCCCAGTCTGTGGACAATTATAAAGAGAAAAAAAAAGAAAAAACAGAAAATGTAAGGGATAACTGTAACCAAAAGACTATTCAATGCTGACAACATGGGGTTCATTGAATATTCATACTATCAAAGGGCAAGCCCTATTTCAATATATTCATGACAATAAAATTTCAGTAAGTTTCTTGCAGGAAATCTGGGTGTACTCAATAGAGCAATTATCAACCTTCAGGAGGGAATGGCCCTGGGGCTCTTAATTGGTCATTTGGAACAGATAGTGCAGATGGTATAGGCATTTTATTCAACTCCTTCGATTTTTCACTCCACAACTTAATGGATCTTATTCCTGGTAGGGTCCTGATCTTAAGATGGGAAATAGCAAAACATTTGTTATAGATTCATTAATATCTACAATCCTCAGACTAAAGCTGATAGAGTAGATTATATGAAGGCAGTGCAACCATACTTGGTTACTTCCTTTAATGTATTATGGGAAGGGGATGTTAATTGTAGTCTAATTAAAGCACTCCAGTAGACTAAAAAAACCTACTGTGATTCTCATGCACTAGACTCTATAATTAGGACAGCTGGTTTACTTAATTGTATTTCCTACCTTTCTCAGGGACCCAGGTTTTCATTTATGAAAGAGAAAATACAATATTTAATTGATTACATGTTAGTTTCCCCATCAGTACAGGTTAATTCCTTTCAAATGAGACCTATGGAATTCTCAGACCACCTATTTTTACTATGCTCCTTTCAATCTGTAGGCCCGACCTTCAGTAGAAAGGTACAGTGGAAACTAAACACTTCAATTTTAGATTCCCCCCATATAAAACCAGGTACAAAATTCATTTTACAAGCTCGTTTATCAGTGGCTTTTTTATACACAGATGTGGGAGCATGGTGGGTGGAGACTAAATCAGATCTTCGTAAATGGTTCAAAAAACAAGAAGTAGTAGCAAAAGATCGTCATTTTTTAAAATACTTATCTTTAAGACAGCAGCTACAGAGGCTCATCTCGATTTCATGCACTTCCAGATAGGATTATTCTGAGCAAATCAATGTGCTTAAATCTAACATGAAATTCTATCACTATGACAGAGCAAGGACGTTACAAGCTATTCTTTCCAATGGTATAAAAAAAAAACATAGGCGACCCATTCAAGGCTTGCAAAACCTTAAAGGAATCTTCAACTATTGACTTTCTGATAAGTGCAGATGGCTCTAGAGCTGCAACAATAGATCAAATGAGGGATTTGATTAGACAACATTATCAGTCATTAGAACCTGGCTCCCCCATTTTAGAGGAAATGATAACTATCTAAAATCCATTAGCTTACCCTCAGCATCAGCAGAGGCTTTAAAATTGTTAGGGCCATTTACCAGTACAGAAATAAATGAGGCCATTCGAAAGATGAAGCCTAATATTTCACCAGGGATAGTCAGGCTTCCTAATCAACTGTATAAATGTTTTCAGAAAGAATTGAGTAAATGTCTAAAAATCTTTTTTCAATTCTTTTTGGATACTAATTTTATGTTCCCCTCCTTTACTGAAGGATTGTTGATACATTTGTTCAAATCGGGATAGGAATAATATAAAGAATTGGAGGCCTATCACTCTCTTAAATTCTGATTATAAAATATTTCCAAACATTTTAAATAATAGGTTAAAACAGTACGCCAAGCTGGTTATTTCTCCATACCAATTCTGTGGAATTCCTGATAGAAGAATTCAATCTGCCCTGATGATCATAAGAGATGTTATTGAACATTTATCACTAGCTGGTAAATCTGGATGTATAATTATTGCGGATTTTGAGAAAGCCTTTGATAGAGTTCACCTACCTTACATTTTTTTAGCACTAGAAAGCTTTGGGATCCCTATACAAATGATTAATCTTATGAAATGGCTTCATCAGTTTAATGCAGTCTATCCTTTTTTACAGGGATGTACAGCTAAGAGCTTTCAATTAAAAACTGGGGTCCAACAAGGCTGCCCCCGAGCCCCTTCCTGTTTATTTTCTCATTAGATCCCCTTTTGCAGTTTTTAGTCAATTCACCAAGGTGGATAGGTATTATTGGGGATGCACCTGATTGTCAGCATAACTTGCAAGCCTATGCCGATGATTTGAACTTATATTTTTCAGATCAGGCACAAATTCATGAATTTCTGGAGGTTTTTAAGCTATTCTCAGCAGTCTCAAATGCCAAACTAAATCTTCAGAAGTTTAGAGGCTCATTTATTGGGGCAATTGGGCCAGCAGAGGTCGTGCAGGATGATATCTGTATTTCACAAATCCCACAAAAAATGTTAGAAATTCTTTTTGGACCACAAAATCTGCCAGTAAAGAATTGGGATCTAGTGATAGAGAAAGTGGGAAAGAAAGTGAACAAATGGAAGCAGTGGAAATTCTCTAAGCTTAAAAGTATACATATCATAAAACAATTCATTATACCCTGTTTACAGTATATTGCTATGATTTTCCTCTACCACCTCAGCTGAAGACTAAAATGTACAGTGTATTTCTTCAAATGTTATGGGAGAATCATCTGAATCCAGTTAAAAGACACTATACTTATTTGGATAAAAAATCTGGGGGACTTGGGATGATAGACCCAATTGTATTTCTGCACTCTCTATTTTTTATGAATACTATCAAATGTGGTTTGGCACAAGTAGAGAGCATTGAAAAGGGGTGGGTTGACAGGGCCTTAAGTAAATATTTTAAAATTTGGCACAATGTAGCTCCCAAAATGAACCCTCACATACATATTTTCCTGTATTTTAAACCGGCAATGCAAAAATTATATAGATGACAAATTACTAAAGCTATGATTCAGAATAATAATACACAGAATATGTATACGTTAATTATGGGGTTAATACATCCACAAGTTCCTTGTTTTAAGAACTGCCTGTCAGCCCAAACCCCAATGGTAATGGCACAACTTAATAATACTAGATTGCATCCAAACCAGTGGGAAACGCAATGGCTTATAATGTATGGACGACTTAATGTCAGGGGAAATGCAAAGTACAAAGCTAAAGAAGAGAGGAATTGTCCTTAAATTGATTGTATAAATACTAAAGAAACTATAGAGCATTTTTTCTTACAGTGCTCCTATGCAAAAGACTTGTGGGTATATTTAGCAAGATTATGGAATTTTAAATGGTTTCCTACTGTTACATATGAAATACTAGTGTTGGGGATTTATCCCCCTAGTTTTGTCCTTTATCATACCAGCACTTTATCTTTATTTTTTAGTTGTGTGAGGTATTTCTTATGGCAGGCAAGATGCCAATGGGTGCTAAGGAAAATGTCTTATGAGTGCTGTGGTATCTTAGTATCAAATGAACTTTCAAAAATATATTTACAAGAATCACAGATATTTAAGTCACTTAAAATTAAGAAATGGTGGAAGGGTTTCACTCATTTCATAAAATTTAAGTGACTTCTTGTAAGTAAGACAGGAATTGTTAAGAATAATGGGTTTTCTTCCTTGTTAAAGTGATACAAATTATTTGTATAATTTGTAGTAACATGTTGTTATCTATGTTTATTATTACAATAAAAACTCCCCTACTCTTTTTGATAAGTGCCATGGGATCTTTAACATCCACCTGAACTACCACCAATCCAGGCAGATGGGACCTCGGTTTAACGTCTCATCCGAAAGATGGCACTTCAGAAGTGCAGCACCCCTCTCATGCTGCACTACAGTGTCAGTACTGGGATATTAGCCTAAGTGCCAGATGTGGAAACTGAACCCACAGACCTCTGATCTCCCAGCCTCAGAGGTGAGTGTGCTACTACTGAGCCACTGACACTGCTCTTGATCAGTTATCATCAGTGACTTCCTCAAACAACTGAGTTAATGCAACAAGGCATATAGCAATGCAAGTAAAATACTGTGATGTATCAAGTGGGGTATTGATAGCGGGAGGAAAGCGGTAATGCTTCCCCAATATAAATGTGTGTGTGTGTGAGTGTGTGTGTATATATATATATATATATATATATATATATATATATATAAATATATATACACACACACATATATATATATATATATTCATGGCAAAAAATCTCAGTTTAATGCATCAGTTAGGGTTGTTCCACAGTGACAAAAGTGAGGAAATTCAGAGTTAGGGTTGAATGCCCCGTTGCACCCCCAGCCCCTCCAACTGGCATCGGGGTGTGCGTTAGGATCATCGGCGCTAACTCTCACCCCATTCCATGTGTACACAAGCTGAGGTGGTGAAGTATAGGAGAATGGGGTGAGAGTTAGGACCAACGACCCCAATGCACACCCCGATGGTGGTTGGGGGGTGTGCTGGGGGGGTACAAGGGGGGGCTTTCAACCCTAACACCGAATTTCTTCACTTTTGTCACTGCAGAAGAACCCTAACTGATGCATTAAATGGTTTTTTTTGCCATGAATTTCCCTTCTTTTTGAGAATGAGGACTATAAATAGTGAATGGAATGTGGTGGTGGGATTGTGGGCCCTTCGGGCTCCTCGCTCCCACCATGTGAGTTTTTGTCACATAGTAACTGTAACTGCAATGCAAACGCAAGTGCAAAGGGTTATGCACATGGTGACGCAAACATAAATGGTAAAGCAAAAGCCCAAAAGACCAAACCAGTGTTTTGCAGCAGGGTGGCAAAGAATTCCTGTTATTTTGCCCATAGTGTCGAACAGTAGTGTCGCAAATCATGACACTTTCGCAAAAAAAAGAAATCACAAAAGTGTCCCAGGTGCTACACTACTTTGCGACACTACTTTTCCCAAAAATTTCAAAAACATATTTCTGGGGTGTTTAACCCAAAAATACAGATTAGCCTAGCATCCTTGGGGCTTGACTAGGTAAACACAAAAAGAATTGTGTCCCTAGATGGTACCAGTTTTAAATGCCAAGCATTTCTGTGATCAGTAACTGAAAAAAAATTGCTGACTCATGAAACTACAGGGGTCATTTGTGACACTAAAAACTGCATTTGAACACTGTCAAACTTTTTGTTTACTTTTCCCATTGACTATGATCGGAAACTTGTTTTTAAAATAACTTTTGAACCTTTAAATTTTTTTCCAGAAAAATTCAAAAGGCACATTGGGGGCCCCAAAGGCACGTTCCCTGAAATTTTTAGACTGGTCACACAAACATGTGACCTGTAGGTATGAGCAAAGCATGAGCAAAGCATAAATGCGCTACAGAATGTCGCTAATAACTCCGCTAAACATATATCCTACTGGTACGAAACTTGGCAGATCCTGAGAACTATGCCAATGCTCCGTGCCTGCCAAATTGCCCCTATTTTATATATATATATATATATATATATCGATTTACCGTGATTTTGATTGAAATTTTATAAAAAGCCCAAAAAATGCTTCAGTCAAAGCTCACACTACTATCCTACCCATCCAAATAAATTTGTTGTGCTGGATTAGCATCACCTGTCTTTAATGACATGTAAGTAAGTGATAATCGAAGTCTTTTGTTACCTTGATTGCCGATTTATGAAACAGCACTCAAGGCAACAAGGTACTTAAATTGAAGCTTGTTAGTGACCTTTTCATTGTCATTAATTATTAACTGCTATGCAGGATAAAATAGGTAACATCAGCTTGAGTCAGGTATAGCAGGTAATCGGAGGCTACTGTTGTGAGCACCAGAAAGCTGCGATGTATATTTCTTCCAAATCGGTGTCTGCCAGTAAAACTGCCAAAGTGGGAAATGTATACCCAAAGCAGATATGTCAGCAGTATGAGAAGGGGACTTTCCATATATCGGGGGATATTTTATTTTGTACCAGTTGCAATATCCCGGTGGACCATAAAAGAAAAGCTTCTTGTGACCGCCACTTGGAATCATCTACACACCTTGCTAAAAAGAGGAAGATTGAATCAAAATCTGAAGGGGCAGTGGAAAAGCAGGTAACTGTGCGAGAATTATTTACAACAAAGGCAGCACACAAAGAGACTAGAAAGCTGTCATTATTTAACCTTGTTGAAGCATTTACTTCAGCTAACATACCACTACATGCCCTAGATAATACAGTGCTTCACTGCTTCTTGGAAGAAAATCTAAAGTCAGTTGGTGTTATCTCCTCCTCACAATGGTTACGAGCCCGAATATTTGCCGAAAGTTTTGCATATCATGTGGCAGAAATTAAAAGTAAAATGCAGGAAGCAGTTTCTGTCTCTATTGTCTGTGATGAGACAACAGATGTAGAAGAACGTTGCATTTTAAATATTGTTGCTGTGCCATCTCTTCACAATAGCAAGGTATACTCGACTGCAGTTGCAAAACTTGAGTCATTCCTCCTTGAATGCACTATGTTGGAGGCTACTAATTTTAAAACAGTATCGCAAGCAGTTCTGAACTGTTTATTAAAATATGAAATCCCCCTACACAAAAGTTGTAGCTTATGTTACTGACAACGCCATGTATATGAATAAAAGTTGGGACCACAGCCTGAAGCGTGTTCTTTAAATGCAGTCCACGCTACCTGCTCAGCTCATCTTTTAAATTTATTGGGTGACATTTGGCGTAAACACTTTCCTGCAGTGAATAATTTTGTTGTTTCAGTAAAAAAAGCATTTACTGCGTGCCCAGCCAGAAAGGCTCAGTTCAAACAATATCTGTCTTCAATGGGACAATCAAATGCTTTGCCACCCATGCCAGTCTTAACTCGCTGGAATACGTGGTTTCTAGCAGTATTTTATCATGCAGTTCATTTCAATGAGTACTCTGAAATTTTTAGAGATGAGAGTGCAGCATGTGTTGAAATTGTTGGCTTATGTGAATGTGATGCAGTGAACTGTGAATTAAATGAAATTGCTGAAAACGCTCCACCCCTGGTACAACTACTTCAAAAATATGAGGCAGATGACATCAAAGCTCATGTTGTGTTTGACGAACTATTAGATTTTGTTACGTTCCTAGAAGTAAAGTCTGAAACCAAAGATCATCTACCCACTAAGAAAACACTTTGTGCTTGTTCCATAAAAATAAGAGATTACATGACAGGTATTGGGAGATTTCATCAGTATGCCAATAATTTTTTTGCTGCTGTGCGGTTCTTTAATCCATCAAGACTTGCCACGTTTGCTGTCACAGAGCAATCAATATGTGAGGATATCCCCTGGTTCGAAGATAATATTGCAGCAAAAGCTGAGCTTAGAAACTACATTGCCGAGATACAGCATGGCACTGAAATACCTGAAGAGAGAGACATTTTAAAATATTGGATTGACTGCAAGGAAAGATTTGTGCATCTGTCAAAAATTGCTATTATGTGCCTAAGTGTACCCGGTACACAGTGCCAGTGTTGAGCGTTCGTTTTCAAGATATGGAGCAATGCTGCAAGATAACAGATGCAGTATAAAACCAGAGAATTTAAGAATGTATTCTATGCTGCAACAAAACTAATTCTCCCTGATGCACTTTAATGGCATGCTTTTAATACTTTTAATGTTATTTCTAAGCTTTTTACGATTTATAGTTTAAAAAAATAATCAGACTACATTTATATTGTTTTTTTTATTGTTTTGCGATAATTTGCATTTTACCGTGAAAAACGGCATATTTTGCCATGCAGATGCCGTGAAAAAAGGTGATTTTTGCCGTGATTTTCTTACAGCCTTACCTATGAGGCACTGAACATTTACTCATTAGAGACCAGAAGAGAGAGAGAGAGGAAATATGATAGAAACTTTCAAGTTCCTGACAGGAATTCAAAAAAGTGAACTTGCATGAATATTTTCCTAGAATAGCAGGGCTGGAAACCTGGAAGGAGAGCAGGTCACAGGGTGATAGCAGAGGACTACGGACCCACTTACACTCTTATGGTAACTACATTTGGTAGTATAGGTGATATGTTGAGGGTCTCTTACCTGGGTACTAGAAATCAAGAGGTCGGAGTCTTGAAGTGATAACTTCCATTGAACCTGTAAAATAAATGAATTCGAAAGTGGTCACAAAGGATTCTTAGTTCTTAGGGAGTAAATAGGAAGAACAGGACAGGTTAAACAGAATAATACTTATCCGATGGGAAAGAGTCAACATCCTGTCAGACCTGTTAAAATAATGAGAAAAATAGCCTAATATGGAGAAAATGTAGTGAGAATAGAGATAGACTAGGTGGGCCAAGCGATCCTTATCTCCCCTTAAATTCTGTTTCTAGGACAGAGAGCAGAGATACAAAAGGGGTATATAGCAGCATAAGAGTAAAGAAAAAGGGGCTGTTGTATAAAAAGTTACAGATAAGACAAGACAGGAAGCTAGAAATATAGAGAAAAAAAACAAAATAATAAACAGAAAAATAGCAGGCAAGAATGTTGTGGAGGGAGGGGCTCTGCAGAAACCACTTATAGCCCCTAGATGCCTAGTGGCCAGTAATTAAATGTAGTGTCCAGGGTGGGCTAGTGAGGACTTTTCTGGGCTAGTGGCCCAGCATAAATAAAATAATTTAGTATTGGTGGTACAGGGTGCTACAGTTATCCCATGCAGGGGCCAGTACATTATGTACACAATATCCCTGGTGGGCTTGTGTGCTGGTTTCCCTGGTAATTAATGTCCAAATGTATTTATTTTATTATTTGATAACCAGGTAAAGCCCACTAGGCACAAGCACCTGTTTTCAGGGGCCACCCTGGAGCACGGGAGAGGTTAAGTGACTTGCTCAGAGTCACACAGTATGCAAGTGGACGGAGTGGGAATCAAACACAGGTCTGCTGGATGTACTAACCTCAAACATTCTTCAGAGGCTCGCTGCTAGTTCATGCTATCAACATGGCACAGTTAGTGATGCAACTAATAGTATGGATGAAGGTTTGTAAATACATCATTAACTTCAAATGGAAACTGAGTTCATTCACTCATTTCCAACTCATGTCTCAGCATCTAATGCAATCTGAAGGCAGAGCTGAAAAACAATGCCTGACTTTGCTCATAATAGGAAGTGGAGTGAGAAAGAAAGAGGAAGAAAGGAAGGAAGGAAGGAAGAAAGAAAGGAAGAAAAAGGAAGAAAGAAAGAAAAAGAAAGAAAAAGAAAGAAAGAAAGAAAGAAAGACACTTGGTTTTATGGACACTGTTGTGCAGCACTATGGGGCTGCTGTATTGTTGAGGTACCATCCTTACCGTTGGAGGTAAGCCCATGGAGGCTTACCTTTAAGGCTGTCTGCCATTTCACATCAAAGACTCCAGTCACTACTGACCAAACAAGTGCATTAGTCCTCCCGCTTGAATCAAGAGTCCCCCAGTAGGTGACTCAACTGAACCAGACACTCAAGAGCACCTGTCTTGGGCAAGAAATATAATTTGGACTGTGTTGAGTCATGGGTGGGCTGATCCTGTCAGTAGATGGCTAGGTACTGCATCCCAAGGTGTGGTACTATACTTACACCAGGCCCACCTAAACATTTCTCTGGGTGGAGGCACCTTGCTATATAAATTGTATCATGGATATCAACCTGCTAACCTGTTGTTTAATGAACCCAGCCCCCTCAACCTTGTTTAAACCCATAAGGCAGGGGAAGTAACCCGTAACATCACCGGTAACCTACAGTAGTTACATTTGGATGAGACAGTAAAACCATGGTCCCTCCTGCCTTTTTCTGCTGGTTGTTTTTGTGGATGTTAAAGATCCCAAGGCACTTATAAGGGGTAGGGGATGTTATCCTTTGTCCTGGTCCAAATTCCCAGTCAGTAAAAAAGCAGGTCCATGTTGCCTCCTCCCACCCCAACCCCCCACCCTCACCCCCACACACTAGATTCACCTAGAAATAAGCTGCCACAGCTAAGTGTGCCTTTCCTGGTGAAAAAAAAGTATATAAAAATTAAGAAACTAAAAATTGTATAGCTCCATTGAAACACATGATATTCCAAAGCACTTTACAAGCCACAAAGAATGGTAGCAGTTGTTAGACACACTAAGTAAATCAGATCAAGCGAGGTTATGGAAAGTTCAAGGAATCTAAATGAGACTGAGGGAAGTTCAGAACAGATGAAGAGGTAGGCATTTAGGTATAGGGAGGTAAAGTGACTTGCTCAAAATCACACAGTAGTGGTGGTGGTAGGCAAACCTATGCTTCCAGATTTACAGTTCTTGTGCACTTAAACCACTAGACTACATTGTAGTGCCAAGCATTTTTAGGGCACCTTCCCTGTCTGCTATTCAGACAGATAATTTTTTGAATCAAATGTTAAAGGCATTGGGGGGGTCACACACTGGGATGAAATGGCACTGCCTCATCAGTTGCCTAGTGCTCTGAGAGGGAACAGATGACCTAGCAAGAGGACTGCACGGCTCTGCCCATGTAGCCCTAACTAGCCCTAAAAAACACCCACCACCCCACTCCCCCCCAGAAATGTAATAGTGGCATTGGGGGGAGCCCAATCCCCCAGTGCAGGAATCCTCATCCTCCCCCTGACCCTTCTTCTTAGCACCCAGCACCCCATACCCAGACTAGAAACATAACAGTGACACTGGGGGTGCCCAATCCCCCACCGTTGTGATTGTCATCTTGGTCGTGTGTTTTTTTGTTTTGTCTTTTTTTTCAGATCAAAATCGCTGAAATTACAGCACATTTAAAATTAATGTACATGTACCAATACATATGAGGACCAACAGGTGCACAGTGCTGCCCTCACAAAAGTTGATATACTTCTGTGTAAAAAATTCAGGCTTCTGCCCGTTTGAAAATGGTGTTTCTGCAGATAGAGTGATGGGAGAGGGAACTCTTACTCCATGTTTAGTGTCATTGTTCATTGGCAGGGGTTCCCCAATTGAACACACCTGATCACATCCTTAAAGAAAGTCCTGGTATACTGGTGGGAGAGGAGGAAGACTGTGTTAATGCTAGCCATGTAGGAATGAAACTGACTTTATGTGGTCTCCCACAATGTCAAGGCTTCCCCATATTCCACATAAGGTGTGTAGGAGTGTGTTTTCACCCCTCCCTCCTTCCTAGGATTTCAGCAGGCTACATCCACAGCATGTGCAGAGCCATGCGGCTCCTTCCCTTGACTTTCATTCTTAATCATCTTCCTTTGTCCCCCTGTCCTCCTCTGTCTCTGTTCTGTCCCTCCTGCCCACCCCATCTCTCTGTTCTTTTGTGCTTGTTTTGGATTCCCGAGTTAGCTGGCACCTTGTCTCTGTCTGAGACCGCCCTCTGACTTTGTCTTTCAACTTGGTGCTCATCTTTCTTTGTGTGTCTCTGTTTAGACACCCCCCAACTGCTTCTATTAATCTGCTGTTTCCTTCCTTACAGGTGCCACTTGCCCCCACGGGCAGCGGTCACGATCCAGCCATAGCACTTCTACGGTGCAAGGAGCCTGATCCACCTGCCCCCCCCCCAAAGAGATAGATAAGGTACGACACTTGAAAAAAATTGCCACGGTTTCTCTGGACTGTGTGAATGCTAAACCGGATCATCACTTGCAATTTGCCCTTTTCAATTTCGGCACCTTCTCGGGGTAGTGCTATTCGCTCCACGCCTGTGTAGAGCTCCCTAATTGGCTGGTCTCACTTGCCTGAGACCGGAGCCCCCGAGACATGCGACTTAATGTAAGCCTGCATCCCTGTACTCGCCTCCTAATTTACATATTTTAATTTAGCCTGTTCTGCTCGGCCTGTGTAAATTAACTTACCATTCCCCCACCGCTGCAGTTTTTCTCCAACTGTATGTGCACTGATTCAGTGCTAGCTCTGCAAACTTCCCCTTGATTTTTCATCCCAACCCCTCCCCCTCCCAGTCCTCCTTTAAATGCACATTGCCTCCGCCCACTCCTGTCTGATGTTTCATTTATTGGTTACTTACTGTCAACAACTGCCATTCCTCCCATCCCCTTTTGCAACTAAGCCTGCTAGCAGCTTTATCTTATTTTGTCTTGCTGCGGCATACCATTTTGGTACTTTAGTTTTGTTTATTGTTCACTATCCTATCCTGCCTTGCTGAGGTATCCCATTTTGATATTTTATGCTTGCTTATTGCTCACTATCATATCCTGTCTTGCTAAGGCAGTTGATTTAGGTCAGGTGATCTCTCCAGTACTTAGTCTGCTCCAGAGTAGTAGCTAAGAAATTTGCTTCAAAGCCTCTCTGCCCCTAGTACTACTTTATAGTCAGGTGAACTCTTTTCTTATTTAGCCAGACAAGGAGCTGTACTTAAAGATTACTGCTTCAGGCTCCACTGCCTATAGTACTGTTCTGCAGGAATTAAGAAATTATCCTCCATTGAGAATCCCTTCTCCTGCCAGCACTTATAGTGCCCATTGGGTGATAGTCTCATAATGAGGTCATATTACCTGCTTCTGTGCTTGTCTTTGCTCATCTTATATGTATTGGACCCAAACGTGAATCAAAAAATAACTCCTAGAGTGGAGAATGGCTCTCTTTTTACATTGTCAGACCAGGACTTTTCCTATCAAGTAGAAGTACTTGTATATGCTCTAACTTCCCCTAGCCCACTGCTGGTCCTTCACCTGCACCAGCATACAGGAACTCTCCTACAGCCTGCCCACAGGGGTACACCACCTTCTGCATACTCCCCCCCCCACTCCCTTTGACTATCTCGGTCAGGGTATTATTGTATGCAGCATCAGGCAAACTGGGAACTAGCCTCAGAACTCCCTGTACTGCCGCAGGCAAATCACACAACTGAAAGAAGACTCAGCCACCCACACTTCTTCTAGGACTCTGCAGGAAACTCTTGTTCCTGCTTTTATGATGCTCAGGAAATGTTGAGCTTAATCCAGGCCCTCTGGCAACCATGGAATCCCCAGCAGATCTGCAAAGCCTCAAGGGGCTTAGATTCTTGCATGTTAATGTATGTAGCCTATCAAAAAAAAATCACTTCAGTTCAGGCCTGGGTATATCATACTGCTCTAGATGTTCTGGTGATTACAGAGTCCTGGCTCTGAGCAGCGACCAGTAACAACAAAGTTTACATCCCCTCCTACTCTTTATTCAGAGCCGACAGGCAAATCAGAGGTGGTGGGGTAGCTATTTACATCAAGGATAAATTCCCAGCCTCCATAATTGACTCAACTTCTGTCCCAAAAGAATTTGAAAGCTTGTCATTAAAGATTGAAATCACTACCAGCGTCTCATTATGTATACTAGGATGCTACAGACCCCCATCAGTTGGACTACAGTTGTTAAATCATCTCGGAAACATCCTGGGTTCGGGTTCTTCAGAGTATATCATACTAGGGGACTTCAGCTTAGACTGTCTCTCCAGTGCACCCACCCCACTTAAAATGTTCTGTAATTCCCTTGGGTTGTCACAGCTAATAAACAAATCTGCTCGTCCTAACACGCTCAACCCAAATAACAGTACTCTCTTGGATATCATTTTAGTTAACAAACCCCATTTATTCTCCAATGTTGACATCTTTTTCTCTGATATTAGTGACCATTGCTTCATCGCGTGTGTAAGATCCACTCTTAAATCCACAACTGCACCAAAATTCTCCTTTAAAAGTAGCATAAGCAACTTTGATCGCCATGGGTGTATATATCAGAGCTAAGAGACTCCATGCGATGGCAGGACTTCTATCTAGCCAAGTCCCTGACTACGGCTTATGATATTTACTCAGAAATTGTGCTAGGGACTCTCAACAAGTATACTCCCATAGTCAAAGTTTGTGCCAGAAACAAATCCTGTTGGTGGTTTACGGAAGACCTGAAAGATGCTTTGTGGAGTAGGGATGTATTCTGGAGAACTGCTAGGAAAACTAATTTAGTAAATGACTGGAATTCTTTCCGGAGGCCGAGGAACCTCTGCACCAAAATGGTCAGAGAAGCCAAACCTAATTTCTTCCACTCTCAGCTGGAGAGCTCCTCAAGAAATGCCTCCAAATTCTGGAGGACGATCAAAGACACTGAAGGTCACACCACTGTTAATTCCCTACCTACTAAATTATTGATCGACAATACTGTCATCTCCAACAGACCATCTATCCTCGATGCTCTCAATAATCATTTTGCCACCGCAAGGCTAGCCTTTGACTCCTCTCCCACAAATATCCTCCGCCAACAGATTGGATTGGATACACAGGAAAAACCCATCTCCAGTCCATCTTTCTCTCTGCAGCCTACCTCCCTGAAAGAAGTCGAAGATCTTCTCCTTCAGTTGGATACTAGGAAAAGTGCTGGGGCTGACTTCATTGATATGTACTTCTTAAAGGTCAGCTACTGTGTCCTCGCAGTCCCAATTACTCATCTCTTCAACTTATGCTTGTTCCAGGGTGACCTACTGCCCATTTGGAAAAATGTACTTGTGGTCCCTTTGTTTAAGTCAGGAGAGCCTAGTGACCTCAATAACTACAGGCCAATCTCCCTACTTCCAATCCTGTCTAAGATGCTGGAGAAAATAGTTAACTCCCTGCTTCGGAAGTACCTGGAATCAGAAAAATTGCTCAACCTGTTACAATCTGGTTTTAGAGCACAGTACAATACAATCTCTGCTGTAGTCAAGGTGACAAATGACTGGCCACTTGAATTAGACAAGAAAACTTTGTCTGCGCAGTTTTCTTGGGCCTAATCAAGGCGTTCGATACCATTGATCACAGACTGCTTCTGTCGTCCCTCTGGAACATTGGTGTGGATTCCTTATCCATTAAATGGTTCTCTAACTACCTCTCAGGATGACTTCAACAAGTAAAGGCAGAAGGGGAAGTTTCTCCACCAAAACCCCTATTGAGGGGAGTACTGCAAGGCTTCATTCTTGGTCCCTTGCTCTTCACCATTTATAGTAACAACGTAGATGCCCTCATCAAAGAAGCACAAAATACACCTATTCACGAATGATACAGTACTCTGTGCTAGTAGCACCACCCCTGATGCGGCCTTTAAAGCCCTTCAAAATGAATTTAATCTGCTGCAGTATCAGCCTATAAACCAGAAACTGCTCTTAAATGAAAAAAAAAAAAGCAATGTTCCTCTCGTCCCTTGACAATGCAATAAATCCTGCAATTGCTGGGACACTCCAGCAGATCACTACCATTCTAGGTGAGCGGTTGAACTACGTAACAAAGTTCAAGTACCTGGGGGTCTGGTTAGACCATAGACTTACTTTCACAGATCACTTAGAAGAACTGGCAAAGAAACTTAGACAAAGACTTGGTCTGTTCTTTAAGATTAATAATCGCCTCACAAGAGACGCTAAACTGAAACTGGTTCAAACTACCTTTATTTCCCTATTGAATTACAGAGATTTTCTATATAGTCAGGAACCTGCAGGTACCCTAGCCAAACTCAATACGCTTTATCACAGAGCCATAAGATTTATCACGGGTCTTCCTTACTCAACCCACCACTGTGCATTGTACACGGCAGTGGGATGGTCATCCCTTGCTTACAGACGGAGAAAGAATGCTGTGGTTTGGACATACAAAACTATATCAGATAAACTGCCCCAGTATATCTCTGTCTGTTTACCTTTTTGCACTCAGGGGAAGTATGCCCTGAGAAGCACCTCTTATATCTACCTTTATGTTTACAAAGCAAAATTTCGCATTGGCAGAACAGCCATCAGCTTTGTGCTCCCTCAACTGTGGAACAAGCTGCAAAAAAATTTGAAATTAACTCACCCCATCAGCCTAGCAGCTTTTAAATCTCTATATCTACATTATAATAAGGAGTCCTGTGCCTGTCTACCCTAAATAGTGACTCCCATAAGTCCAAGTACACTCTAATTAATACTGTTAAAAGACTGATCACATCTATAATCGACTCTTCCCTCTCCCCTTTTTCTGCCCCCCCATATCTGTCCTTTCCACATTCCTTTGACCCTGGTTCCAGCTCTAAATTCTCCATACCGTATCACTATATATCTTTTTATATTAAGTTTTATTTATGTTCGGTGCACCCGATATGTGTATTTCTTTACTTATATGGAAAAGTGTGTCCTACTCAAAACTAGCTGTATCTTCTGTTCCAAACATATACTACTGTCAATGCTACCTGCTGATACTTTGTATATACTGTATTATTGTATCTCACTTTATTTTTATTATTATTATTTTTTGTGTGTTGCATCCCATGTATATTGTACCCTGTTCCTTGTTGATAAACCCAGGTCCACCTCGAAAATGAGCTTGCTCAACGGTGACTGCCTGGTTAAATAAAGACTTTGATTGATTGATTGATTGTTGCCAGCCCAAGGTATAGGAGTCTGGGTTAAAGTGCAAACCCAGGTCTCCTGTAAGGGAATGCAGTCCATTCAATTAGTGCCACTGCAGCCAGAAGAAAATAAAGTTGAACATGGGAGTCAATATGTACTGCAAAAATCATGACTGAAGGTTTTCGCATTTAAAAAAAAAAGCGTCAAATTCCTTATATCATATTGTCTTTGATAGTCACTAATTTTTTTACTACCTCATGTGTGTTCCATTGTACTGTAACTAGTATGGTATCCCATGAGGAGGGCGCATGGGGAAGGGTGCCGTCCGTAGCGGCGGCCTCGTTCCTAAATCCCTCATGGTGATGGGAGGAGGTAGGGTGACCAATGGGGTGGGAAATGGGCAACAGGATGTTGCTATATGTACATGCATGGGGGAGTGAGCACGGTGGGAGGGGCTGGGAGGGGCAGAGGGCTGTAGGGGTGACACTGCGGTGGGTTGCTGAGTTGCGTCATGGCATCGGGGGTTGGCCTGTGGTTGGGATGGGTGAGGTGCAGGTTCGGGTCCAGGTACTGGTGTGATTTTTGCACCCAGCCCAAACCTAATTCTACAAGTTTCACCCCCTCTGATGTACCTCCCTGGGTTAGGGAATCCTTTAGTAGGGGGTGCTTGGGGTAAGAGAGCCCCCACGAGTGTGTGCCCCCACAGAAAGCATTGAAATATATGTCCTGGTGCCATTGTCCTGTGCCCTGGGGTGTCAGAGTGGCGAAAATGTTTTTGGCACTCTGACTGCACGATAACGGCGATCGCCTTTAGACTTTCACTGTTATCACATAGAACCATTAAGTATAGTGCTTTGAACTCTGTGTTTCATCCTAAACCTCTTTTTTTAGGCAACTGGAAGTGGGATGAATATGTGTCCCATCCCCTGGACACCAAGTTATGGGCTTTACCACTCCAGGTAGGAAACAGGCCAGGGTTTGTTAAACATCTGGACGATGGCACTTACAGTGAGGTCCCTGAAGGCTGCTGCTTAATGCAGACAGATAACTGAACAACTACCACTGTCCACTCAGGGATACATTGAGTGAAGAACAAAATAAATTATTAAACTACCCAACCAAAACCTTAGCCCCCTAAGGAATGCTACTTATCTACAGACACTACACATACATCTTTGATCTCTATTTGCCAGGGTTCTTGAATAGCAAGGAGTCCTCCACACAATTTGTTCTTGCCCACTACAAGGCACTGGGTCAGAACAGTGCCAACAAGAATAGCGCAGTCAAGAACCGCACAGAAAAAATAGCACCATTTTTGTTTTTGCTGGGGGGCACCAACCCCCCTACACACGGGGGGGATCTGCCACCCACACCCCCTGGACTGAAGGATTCTCATTCTGGAGAGAGCAGATCACAGGGAAAATTTAAATTCAAGGGGCTGTGGAAAACTGTTTCCACGGTCCCACATACAAAATTCTAAGTCCCGGGCGCAAATAATGTTGGAGACCAGGATTAGAAGCCTCATTTCCACTGCTGCAGGCTGAGCTGCTCTATGCTCCAGGCCTCCACACCATGGGAGCAGCTCAGCCAGCCTCCTGGATTCTGGTGCCCTTGTGTGTGTACAGCACCACAGACAGTGACTGGGGAGCACTTACTGAAAGTGCTGTATATCCCCTCTTGCTGTCCGTGCTAGCGCTACATGAACTAGCACTCTGTAGACTGGCGCTATTTGTGTAGCGCTTTTCTAACTGGGTACCCCACTACACAGACCTCTTGTCCTACATTTCCTCTTTATGCAAGATGAAGACAAATTGGAGAATTGGAGGATCAGTGTGGTTCTTTAGTGTTGCAGCATTCACCTTCTGGGATACACACTGGAGCTGATGTTATCCTTACCAAAAAAAAAAAAAGTTATGCCACTAAGTTCATAACCCCATTGAAATATATTGAACTGCATACCTGTTTCTTCACTTCATGATGCAGCTTTGAAGAGTGAAGACATGTCTGTGGTCTGGAAAGGATTATGGCATTGGACTCCCAATCAGTAAGTAATTGCTTGGAGGGGTACTGAGTGGGAGGGTCAGGTAGGGGCAGTTATGGCTGCAAAAGACATAGATGGACCGTTTTCTTTTTACAGGGTTTACTTAAAAAAAAAAAAAAGGCACGGAGGATTCCTCAGTGATACACTGGTGAATTCGGCACCCCCAGTGTCACTGCTATATTTCTGGGAGGGGAGAGTGCCCACCTCAAATATCTGTCTGCTTTTTTGAGGTGTACAGTAGCATATAGTACACTGGAGGAGGTATGGTCCTAATTCATCATTTTTATCCTAAATCTATTTTTATGGGCAACTTGTGCATGTGGTGAATATGTGTTCCATCCCCTGGACACCAGGTTATGGGCTTTACCACTCCAGGTAGGAAACAGGCCAGGATTTGTTAAACATCTGGACAATGACACTTACAGCGGGGTCCCTGAAGGCTGCTACTTAATGCAAACAAATTCCCAAACAATTACCACTGTCCACTCAGGGAAAAGAAAAGTGAACCACAAAATAAATTAATAAACTTTACCCAACCAAAATATTAGCCCGCTAGGGAATGCTGCTTATCTACAGACACTGCACATACATATTTGGTCTCAAGCACGGAAGCTTCACGTCTGCTACCTTATCCTGAGATACATAAACAATTATGAGGCAAAACACAAAACCACTATACAAGATATTTAGAAGAATAACTGTCTAGTAAAATGTCCCAAAACCTTTCACAGATTATTTTTTTTGCCACAGGAAACAAAACAATTGCCATCATATTCATTAATACCAAAGAACCAAAAACAACCTCCTTCCATCCATAGTTTATGTGCCTGTCTCACACCTGCCACTGTACCAAGTCTAGTTTCCTTATAAAAAATGAAATTATACAGTAATTTCTATAAAGTGCATAACATCACCAAGCATTTGTGGGGGGGGGGAGTTAATGCTGTTTACAGGATTCTACTGTATATGCAGATTAGAAAGTACCATAAAAAAGGGGAAAAAAGAAGGAAATACCACCTTTACTGAGGGGCAGTGCCACCCAAACAACTCTACTCTTACTAAAGGGAAATGCTAGCCACCCCCTTAAGGTGAAGCTACTGCCAGCACCCATCTACTCTATAACTGATGATGAACACTGTCAATCTCTACACTCCCTATGTTTGGGGTATTATAGGCCACACCCACCACTGACAGCCACCCAACCCCATACTGAGGGACACTGCTGACAGCTGGCTGTGCCCCACTCTTCTTCCCTCGTCTTAGTCATCCCTCTCATGGGTCTGCACTTTCTCGCCCTTCACCACTCTGTGCTTCCCATATCTGTGGGTCTCGCTGCTGTTTGGTGACAGCTCTGCTCTCGTTACCACTGCTTCCGACCTCAAATCTCTTGCCCATGCACCACTGTGGTCTCTTGTGATGCAGAGGTTTCCCTACACCCACCAAATTAATTATGTGCATATATCACTCCCTGGTCTCAGGCCCCTGCACTACGCCACTCACCAACACATACAGCCATCTACATGGGTATGAGCTTTAGCTCAGGCCCCTTCATGTGTCTGTTGTTACCCTCTCCAGCACCTACAAAGCCCATTATGCCCTGTCTCATCCCCACCGGAAATAATGAGATGGAGAGGTAGGAAAACTCCCTCTCCCATTATAGAGCATGTTCTATGGCAATTTGCAGGACTTTTCTGCACCCCTTGTATCCATCACTCGATGGGCATCCCCTATCCAAGGTCCCTACTCAGTGCCTCCATGGAGATTCTTCTGCATGCACAGCAGGGGATCAGCCTGTCCTACATAGGGGAAAAACACACATAACTCTATTCTAGTTCGGGGGGGAGGCAGAGGCCTGGTAGGTGGCTGTGAAATACTGCAGTGCTGCGGTGGGTAGGGAAAACATAGGAGGACTGCTTCACAGACGCAGAGGTGACTGTGTCGCAATACAACATGTTGTTCATTCAGAAGGAATGCAGAGTCCTTTTTTCTCAGTGATCGTAAAAGGACTGCAGTGCTGCACCCACTGCTGCCCTAAAAAGGAAAAGAAATAGCCCATTGTTCCCTAACCCATATCCTTTAGACCAATACAGCCCCTATCCCCTCACCCTCAGACCCCCATTCTACCCTTCTCCCCCCAGCACTCACACTTTAATAAGTTCAATAATTTTTTGTAAAAAAAAAAAATACAAATTATGATGGTCGACCAGTATGAACCACCCGCCCCCCATCCACCGACAGCCAGTGCCTTGGAGCTCCTTAATAGATTGTCCCCCCACCATACCCCACACTCTACTGGCAGCAGTCCAGTACCTAGTTTCATACAGGGGATAAGAAGGAAGGTGACCAACATAGCCTGCCCTCTTCCATGGCCGGTTGGCTTCTTCTGAATGAAAGCGCTTGCTTGCATGGTAAAAACAGCTGATCATGTGATTAATGGTTTTTATCATGAGTGCTTTCAATCAGAAGAAGTGGCCAGCCATGGAGGAGAACTGGCTGTGTCAGTCAACTTCCTACTTATCCCCTGTATGAAATTGGGTACAGGACTACTGCTGGTAGGGTGTGGGGTGCAGGGGTTGGCTGGGAACAATCTGTAAAGGAGCTGCAGGGTACTAGATGCCGACAGCTGGCCATGTAGGTGGGAGGGTCAAACCAGTCATCCACTGGAGTTTTTTTTTTTTTTTTTTTACAAAAAAATAATTAAACTTATTAAAATTTGTGTGCTAAGGGAGAAGGGTAGAATGGGGTTCCAACTAAGTGAAGCGGGATGGGGGCTGCAATGGTTTTAAGGATATGGGCAAGGGAAGGGGGACTTTTTCCTTTTTTTTCAATAGAGACAAAATCACAAATACAAATACAAATACTGAATATTTGAAGGTCCCGAACAGAATATTTGGCAGAATATTCAGAATAAGGTATTTGCACACCCTTAGCAGATTCTATTGTTTAATCAATTAACACAAAGTTTGTGTAACATAGTATAACAATGCAGTGATCCATTCTCAGCTGTAATTAGTGCATTGCAAAATGAGGAGTTTATTATTGCCTGATTGTGTTACCACACCTTTGCTCTTGACACAAAGAAATTTACATGTCACGGGCCGGGGAACAGCAGTGCAATGCAAATAACTTGGTTAGGTATTATTGGGTGCAACATAATTTGTACCTGTTAACATGCTGCTCACAACAGGCACCGATCATTACTCCAGTCACATGGCACTGTACCATGCTACTGCTCCCTGTACATTGGCATGATACCCAGAAAATTCTTTCCACCCTGTCCCCATACCTTAACAGGTGCAGTTGACCTGTTGTTCCCATGTTCCATGACCTGATGGCTTTAAGTTGTGGTGGCCCATTGCCCCTTCATCTTCTCCTTTTTAACAACTCCCTGATAGCTCAAGTTGGACACACTCTCTAGTCTCAGCCCATCCAATGAGCTGTTTTTCTGAAGTGTGCTCCCCCCCAAGTCCTTACCCTGCAAGATGCCTGTTTCTGACTGAAGTACTGTGACCTCCTTACTTCCTGCCTGTTGACTTTCTAAAGGCAGAAGGTCCCAAAGATGCTGTGATGAGCTTTGTGAGGGCTGCAAGTATTTGTGAATGGCTAGCAAGCTATCTGCATGGTAACCCCTGCCAACTTTACGGCATAGCCCTAAACATATTTGCAGTCATGCTGGAGAGGGCTATGACCTGTGCAGAGTAAAGTTTGATAGGGCAGCAAAGTGGCAGGCAGTGATACATGGTAATGGCAGTCACTTATTGCCACGTTTTTAGTCTGTGTATGGAGCCCGCCAGATGCAATGATAGGTGATGGTTTCTTCAAAATGGCAGTAGCTCTTCTGTAGTAGTTCTTAATCTCATGTTGCATTTGTGACCTTCATTCTCGGTACTGTACATGATTCTTAATCTAAAAATTGGTTCTAACAAAGTAAATCATAACTTTACTCATTTGCTTTTTTTTTTTTAAACTTCTTTATTAGAGTTTTATGTTTTCCAATAATACGACATACAGTACATACATATACCCCAGGATAAATACCAAGGCCCATATCTCCAAACTGGATATGGATACTATGTAGATCCCCACAACTATTTACATACACAGTTATAATATATTATAGCCAAAGATTTAAGTCCATTTTAATCGATGTAGTACTTAATTCTAGTCCTTCAAAGTTAGCACTAATCTGGTCTGTTTCCAATTCAGACTGTTCTCTAAATTATTCTCTCAACTTTGAAGTAATTATATCTTCTCAGGACTGAACTTTAATAACTGTGTCCCTGGGAGAGAGAGAGAGAGAACCCATCCTAGCCTTATAAATATAAAGAACCTTCTAAGTCAGCTAAAGACAATCTCAAGAGAGTGTTATGCTTCACTAAGTAAAAAAACCTACCCTAAACAAAATCACGTATCTCCATGAAATCATAATCCCTTCTCACATTCAAGAGAACATTACAGGCTAATCCCCTTCAGACAGACAGATCTGGGTCTGGGCACTTTTCAGTTGTGTTGAGTACACTGCTTCTAACACCCTCCATCTTTTATATTTTCTTTTTCTCCTCTATTATCATTTGTCTTTTAAATCTATCCGGGACCTGTAGAAGATCACTGACTTATTGATCATAATTATAAGTATGATCATTTTTCCAGTGTCTTAGGACAAATGCCTTAACCAGAGCGAACATCAGAGACACATGATGCTTAGCTGAGTCCCTCACAACTGTTTGCATGTCCCCCAAAAGACAAATCTCTGGTTTAATATACTCCGAGTAATTTAATAACATATCCATTTTTTGACCAATTTGAACCCAAAATGAATAAATTTTGGGACAGCTCCACATCACATGTAGCAGGTCCCCCGGTTTTGTTCCACATCTAAAACACAGGTCTGTCTGTCTGAGTTTTCTAGAACATAGTTTAACAGGGGTATAGCAAATGTCTGACCAAATAAAAAATTGCATAGTCTTATACTTTGGTATAGGCATAAGTTTAACATTTTTCCATATCTCTTTCCAGTCAGGCCTCGGGGGGGGGGGGTTAGAGTTTTTTCCCAGTACACTATCTGAGCCTTAGATTCTAAGCTCACAAAATCTAACAGCACCCTGTAAACTTTTGAAAGGGGGTGTTGTAGGTATTCAATCTCCTTCAGATGGTCCCAAGTAAATGAACTTTGTCCCATTTCTTTATTATCTCGTATAAATTTCTGTACCAGATTTGTAATTTGGATCTTTTTGAAAGTCCCATTTCCTAGCCTGCACTGGTAAATTCACCCTATCTTCTAATATAAAATCTGTCACGTTTAAGTCAGATAGTTGTGATGCCCATGGTTGATTAATTGTTAGTCCCCCAGCCTAAAGTTAGGATTTCCTAATATAGGTTGATCTCTAGCTCCCCTTTGTGCCCTCCTCTGTGTCGGACTTAATAAATCCCACCACGCCTTCACTGATTTAAAAATTGGTGACTGCTTTCCTTTATTAGGTAAAGCCCCATGATCTATAAACAGTAATGCAGCAGGGGAGAGTTTTTGGTCCTTTAAAGTGCGCTGCTCAATTTTGAGCCAAGTTGGGATATATCCCCCTTCTCCCCAACTCCTGGACCACTGCCCCATCAGGCCAAGCTGTCCTGCTACGTAATATAAAAATAGGTCCAGAAGCTTAATACCTCCCTTAAGATGAGAAAGGGATAAGGCAACATGTTTCCTCCTTGGAGGCTTAGAATTCCACAAAAATTCTGAAATTACCCTTTGGATATTAATAAACCTTCCCTTCAGAATGTTATAGGGTAGTAGATAAATCGGGTATAACAATCTAGGTAGGAGATTCATTTTAATCAATCCCAATCTAGCAGTGAAGTTCAGTGGGAGTTTATTCCACCTTAAAATGTTATTTTAATTGTGGCCAATAAATTTCCCACATTTTCCTCCACCCCATCTTCTGTTTTAGCCATGATCCAAATTCCCAAATACTTAATTTTTTGGGGGGCCCAGTTAAGCTGCAAGTGCTCAAAATCTGCTATATAGGTATACACGGTAAGTGGAAGAACTTGAGTTTTACTTAAATTTAATTTATAGTTGGATACCTCTGAGAATTTTCCATTAACTCCCAGGGCCTTTTGGAAACTATCGGCTGGATTACATAAATGCAACAAAATATCGTCAGCAAAAACCGAGAATTTAAGCTCCATCCCATGAACCTCAATTCCCTGAACCATGGGCTCCATATTATTTGCCCTTAATAAAGGTTCCAAATAAATATTAAACAGAATTGGTGGCAAGGGGAAGCCCTGTCTTGTCCCATTTCTCAGCAGGAACTCTTTAGAAAGGTAACCGTTACATAGGACCCTAGCTGTAGGAGCTTTATAAAGATTTTTAAGGCATCTGAGAAAACTCTTCGGAAAACCCATTCTCTCCATTGTAAAAAATAGGAAATTATGAGAAACCCAATCGAATGCCTTCTCGGCGTCAAGTGCAATCAGTGCCATAGCAGACTTAGAATTGGAAGCCCTATGGAGAATATGGTGCAACTTCCTTAATGCATCATGTGCCCCTCATCCCGGCATGAACCCAACTTGGTCCTGACTAATTAATAGGGGAGCGACTTTTAGAACCCTGTTAGCCAAAATCTTAGTAAGTATTTTAATATCCTGGTTTATTAAAGCAATGGTCTATAATTACCAGGTAAGTCCCTAGGTTTATCCGGTTTTGGAATCAAAGTAATGTAGGCCTGGTATAAAGGAGGGTGGGGAACCCCATCTTTCATAATATTCAAGAATAACTCTTTCAAAAGAGGCATTATTGTCAATAAATGGACTTTGTAAAATTTGGCCGACAGGCCATCCGGCCCTAGTGTTTTACCATTTGGCAATTCTTTAATTGCCTCCATAATCTCTAGATCAGAGATTGGGGCAGCTAATGCCTGGGCATGCTCTATGTCGAGTTTGGGCAAAGGTATTTTGTCAAGGAATCCTTTATTTCTTCCTCTGAACTGGTACCCCCCTCTTGATAGATCCCAGTGTAATAATCCTCAAAGGCATCAGCCATTCCCTGAGGATCCATAATAATTTCTCCTCCAAAATTCACTGCCATAATAGTTCTTTCCACCTCTCACTCCCTAATTCTAGAAGCCAATAAGTCACCCGGCACATCCCCCTGTATCAAGTATCTGGCATTTAATCTTTCAAGCCAGCGATCAATCCTAAGGTTCATTATACTTCTAAATTCATCTCTTAATTCCCTTAGCTCATCATCCATCTCATTGGAGGAACCCTCTAAGGGTAATAATGACCTAATGGCCCCAGTTAGAAATTCTTCCCATGCTGTATTCAATTTATTCCTCCTAGCGGTATATTCCTGCGCTGTTCCTGCACATAATACCTTGCAAGTAGGTCAAGCAAGTTTCTTATCCACCAGTGTCAGAATCTGAGTTTGAATAATCTCCTTCAGTGTATCTTCTAGTTTAGTCACCATATTATCAACCGCTAATATCCCTTCATCCAACCACCACCAATATGGTTTAGGGGTAATATTGTCTATCTCCCATGGCATCTGGATCAGGGAGTGGTCAGATAGTACTCTATTAAAGGTATTCAACTCTTTAATACCCCTTAATGCTTCCCTATTGACCAAGAAAAAAATTAACCCTAATATGTGTCTTATGGACCCTGGAATAAAAAGTCATCTCAGTATCCCCTTTCTTATGCATTCTATATGGATGTACTAGTGCTGTAACTTCCAGGAATCTATTTAAAGCTATCTGTGGCACACTGGGTAATCTATTAGAAGGAGGGTTCCTATCCACTCCATTATTGAAACAGAGGTTCCAATCACCTGCCATAATAAGTGGGCTAGATGGGAGCATAGCAATATCAACTTCCAATGAAGCAAAAAATTCCGATTTAGCTGGGGTAGGGCCATAAATTGAGGCACATGAAAATGAGCTTCCCAGAATTGAACCCAACACATGTATCCCCCTGCCATCCTCTCGTGACTTAATTCGATCAATTACATATGGGCAGGCTTTCCTTATTAATATCGCCACACCTCCCGATGCTTTCACATTCCCAACTCCTATTACTTTGCCCACCCAACCTTTTTTGAGTAGATATAATTCCTCATTTAGTAAATGGGTTTCTTGGAGTGCAGCAAAATGAACCTCCAACTGATTTATATATTGCAGTATAGCCAGTCTTTTCTTCCTCCCCCGAGGCCTTTTATATTCCGTGAAAGAAATTTAATTAGTACCATATTCTGTACCACTACTCCTGATATTCACTCTCATACATTCTATCTTCTTTATTTCATATATCATGGGTTCTCTATCTCCCCTTCCCCCAAGCAAATCCCCCTCCTACACCCCCCGATCCTCTGATCACCCTCCTTAACCTTCATGAGATGTGTATGAGTCAGCCCCAAGGTGTCTCCGATCCCCCCAAGTCTCAGCGTATCGCCACCTAGGAACAGAAGACCCCCACCTTATTCCCAACCCCACAGTAAGTTCTTAGATTACCTACTACCCCCTATAGCTTTAAACAAATGGAAGGAGAAGAGGGAAAAAATATATATATTGGTCCAGCATCATGGCAGCTGCCTCCTTCTCCCCATACGTAGGCACCACCACTATAGCAACATCTTAATCTCAAATTTATAGGATTCCTCACCCTGTCTGTTTCCTCTTATAGCCTATCCAGCTGAAACTGATTGTGAGGGACAATATCAAAGAGCTACTCCAAGGGAGAACCTTAATAAAAAAAAGGAAAAAAATATACTCAGTAATCCCTGTAGCCAGTATTTAGTCCTTCCCCCCCCCCATTTTTAGGAGGAGCCCCTAGCCCCCGGGAGAGAACAACCCATTCTCCCTAGCATATTTGCTCTTTAGCATCTATGGAGCAGAACCCCCTCTTCCCCTAACTTTTTGTCCCATTGCAATCAAGAGCCCCATTAACCTGCCCTACGCTTATAACATTTCAGACTATTCAATGGCCGATCCTCTTCATACTATTAAACTGTAGTTATCTGGTATAAGCAAAGGAAAAGAGAAGAACATTTAACAGCTGGCAGAAAGAAAACATCCCAATGATCCAGGACTGTTGATATTCTCAGACCTGCTATGCCCTGGAGAAAAAATTAAAAGCAAAAAAGACAAACATCAAGGTCAGCTAAAGGGCTTCATTTCACAGTCCCGTGGAACCTTTAACTAAAGTAGTCTCAGTCAAAAAAAGCAAATCTCTTCTCCCAAGTCTGGAATTTAATCGAAGTTGGCCAACAACACTACCAACTATCACAGCACTTCCCAATCGTTACTGTTCACACTTGTCGCTATACTGCTTGCAATCTTGTGAGTCCCTCATTCCTTCAGGTCACGGACTTGAACAGATCTGGAAAGCTCCACTCTGAGGCTTTCCATGGCATTGCACGTAGTAGCATATCTTTTGTCTCCTTTTGGTAACTTCACTATCAACGTAGCTGGGTACTGTATTCTGAATTTCAGACCTGCCAAGTAAAGCTTCTTCATCTCCGTATACTCCTTCTGCTTCTCTCTCATTGAGGGTATTAAATCTTGAAAGAGCCAAATAGAAGCCCCATTCCACTGCAAATTTATATTTGCTTTGGCTTTATTCAGCACATGTGTCTTCTCCTTAAAATTCAAAAATCTCATAATAATAACTCGAGGACAAGCTCCAGGTGGGGGGGTTTCTCTCAACAAGCGATGAGCCCTCTCAGTGTTGTAAGATTCGCCAAACAGCGTCGGACCAAACATTTTCAGGAGGAGATCCTGCATGAAAGCAACACAGTCTGGGCCTTCCAATTTCTCAGGGAGGCCCGCCATAATTAAATTGTTCCTCCGACTACGTGATTCTTGATCCTCAGGCGATCCTCTAGCTTTTTGACTAGCCTTTTAAGACCAATTACCTCCTGGTCCATGGCTCCCATTTTCCTTTCCTGTGAAGCAACTCTGGCCTCCACATCCCCCACCCTTTGTGTTAAAGCATGTAAAGCCAGCTTCAGTAAAGTAAAATCAGCCTGCAGCCCTTGTAAAAGCTGCTTAACCTCAATAATATCTTCTGAGGCTGAGTGCCCTCCTCGATCTTCTACTCTCGGATACTTGTTTTCTTCTGGAGCCGGGGAATGGAGTTTTGAGTGCTTGACCACTGGCGTTCTTGCTACCAAAGGTTCAGGGCTTCCACTTTCCATCTGGGCCATTCTGCCTTCCAGGCCCGCTTCTACTTCTGTTAAATATAGTCTTTTTTTTTTAACTTAAGTTGAGTCACTCGTCAAAGTTCAGTACCTTACTAACAATCCGAGCTCCTAGCTGAATAAAGTTGGGGTCTTAAAATGCTAAATAATATGTTTTATTTTCAGAAACCCGGGAGCAGTCTCAGAGATGTCTTTTCCCCACTAGCTCATCACATGATCTCCACTTATTTGCTTTTTGAGTTATATAGTGTTACATAAAACCTCAGAATAGATATTTAAAATGACTTGAGAATATCATTGCTAGCAACACTATGAATTGTTTAAAATGTTATGCTATAAAGGAGAAAAATGGATTCAGCATGAGTCATAATCTTTGTTTTATTGTTTGCAGTGCACAACTATGCTCACCTTCTGCCGCGCCAAGCTTCTCATATTGGTGGGTCTCACTGTTGTCCGGTGACAGCTCCACTCTTGTCATTGCTGCTTCCAATTCCAAAGCTTCTGTTCATGTGCTGATCTGGTCTATCATGATGCAGAGGGTTTCCTACACCCACTAGATTAATTACATGCATATACCGGCCCTGGTCTTGGGCCCCTGCACTACACCACTCACCAACACATACAGTCATCCACTTGGGTAAGAGCTTTAGCTCAGAATCCTTTTCATGTTCATTGTTACCCTCCCCAGTGCCTACAAAGCCTATTACACCCCATCTCCTCCCCACCAGAAATAATGAGATGGAGAGGTAGGAAAACCCCCTCTCCCATTACAGAGCAGGTTCTACAATGATTTGCAATGTGCCCCTCGTATCCAGTGCTCGATTGGCTAACCCTATCCTTGGTACCTACTTTGCATCACCATGGAGATTTTTCTGTATGCACAGCAGGGGATCAGCCTGGCCTATGTAGGGGAAAAACACACAGAACTCTATTCTAGTTCGGGTGGGGGGAGTAGGTGGCCATGAAATAGTGCAGTGTTGCAGTGGGTAGGGACAACATGGGCAGACTGCTTCACAGATGTGGAGGCAACTGTGATGTAATCCAACATGTTCATTCGGAAGACATGCAGTCCTTTTTTTCTCAGTGATCATAAAAGGACTGCAGGACTACGCCCACTGCAGCCCTAAAAATGACTGTTCTAAGAATAGGGGGTATTTCTGCATTTTGATCAGACTGTTTTCACTTCTTCAATCCTAATGTCTGCATTATATAGTATTTCTCAATTAATATGCACAGTATCCATATATTATACTGGCACACTAGTGCCAACATAATAGGGTTGCATTAGGGTTTCATTGAAAATGGCCATTTCCTGAGGTACACTGTAGATCTTGGTCATCTCAGTCATTTTAGACTGTAGGACTGTGAAGTGTAGTATGCACCTTGTCAGTCTTGGGGTGTATTAACCACCACCCCCAAAATTTCATGAGTATACTTTTTGAACTTTGGAGTTATTTAAGTGTAACAGCCAGTAACAAGGGACCCTCACTCCAGTGTGAGGCTTGTCCCAATGTGCACTTTGTGTACAATAAAAATTTGGATTACTTACTGATTACTGTAGTATAGTAGATTGTATCAGAATTTTGCTTAGTTCTAGGCTGACATATTCTATTACTACAAATCCCAGAATCCTCTGCAGCTGGCATTGGAGCAGTAGGCAGCAGGGGGAGATTTTATATTCTAGATTGCATGTTAGAGTTGATATGCATTCTGTTCTTTTGTTTGCTGGTTCTGCTGTCCTCATTGGGCAATATATAGTCACAGAGGACTGTACAGTATTTTGCCCCTGTAGAAAATCAGACCTGGAAAACATCTGATCAAAGATAATAAAAGCTTTAACATTCACTGCAGGCTATTGAATATCCCACTGCTGCCTACTGTTCTGATGTCAGTTGCAGGGAATTCTGGGATTTGTAGTAACATAAGATGTTAGCCTGGCCCTAGAACTAAGCAAACTGAATCTGATATAAACTACTATACTACAGTAAACAGTACATAAAGCAAAATGCTTTTGTACACCAAGTTCAGATTGGGACTTGAGTGTAGGGGGCTTTTGTGCTGACTGTTATCCTCTAAGGGGTGAACTTATGAATTTTTACCTGATTTGGTACCAAGATGTTTGTTCTTATCTAACTAAAAATGGCTAAGAGCTAGGGTATGAAACTTTACTAGGTGTGTTATAGAAATAGATACCTTTGGAGATATTAGGGGAAAACTAATTTTAAGTTCACTTTGATTCGTTATTCACACATGTGCATTAAAGAAAATCTCTGTTTAAAACACATAAAAGAAATGAACATGTTTTTCCATATTAAAGTTCATCTCAAACAAAATAGATAATTGATTAATAATTTTTAATTTGGTAGTTCAGTGCTCCTTCTTTTATCTGACAACCTCCATGCCTCCTAAATTTTAGCAGATAAAAGAAATTGGCAGATAATAGAGGGTGCTAGTTTCCTGACAAAATTTTCTAATAATACTGGCTGATGATGCTTCAATTTCAGCCCCCTTCCCCCACACAGACACTGTCCAGTACCCAACAAGAGCTAAGCATACCAAAGGCACAGAGGCAAATTAAAACAAATACAGGACGGTATTATTATGTAGGGCAGCAGTTTGCACACACCTTTTTGCAATGGTCCATGAAGAACGTCTTTCCTGAGCCACATTGTCTCTGGTTTCACTGCCCTCATGTTACTTTAGCCCCATTTCTCAATATTGAAACAATAAAAAGAGTTCCCCACTGACATGAAGACTATCTTTAGCAAACCATGATGTCTCTGGCTTCTCTTCACCAAGGTCTTTCCTTACTCACTGCTGCTTACTATTGTTGGAAAAAAAAGGCACTCCATTGTGACACGAAGACTTTAACAAGCCACACTGTCACTTGCTTCTCTCTCCCCCCACCCTCCACACTCACTACAACACCACTGCTCACTAATGAAAAATAGAAAGCACATCCATGTAAATGTATTCTCAGTTTTTATCAAGTGCTCCTACTATGGTTGGTATCCTAGTACTTTTCTTGCTGTTGAGGACAAGGTATGTTAGGGGGCTACAACACTGTAACCAGTTTAGAGATAAGTGATTTAGGGACTTTACCTGGTTATCAGTATGGGACATTTAAGACCCTTATTATCTAATAATGTGTCTCTGTACTTAGAAATTAATCTGTAATCCATGGAGTTTATGTTCCCTGGCCAGGTTCAAAGAGCTGTAATGGCATCACTAGTTTGTTTTATGTATTTGTGATTTCTAATATGAAACTTCAATAAAATATAAATTGGAAAATAGAAAACAGACCCACTTTGATGCTCTCACCACATTTCAAGGTAGAATGCCAAATGTACTGTATTAATTAAAAACATTTCTGTAATAAAAAACATTACTGCAAACTAAATGACCCCCCTTCGCAGAAAATCCCGCTTCATGGCTACAGCTTGTAATAGTGCTCTACACAACTCTGCCTGTAAAACTCTGCCAAAACCACAAGCCCAAATGTTCATGAGATACCTGGCAGAGTACATAGTACTATACATCCTCATCAGTGTAACGTAAAACTCTGCCCCTTAAAAACAATAAAATTAAAACATTTGAACAAGACAGAGTGCTCACTGATGATGTACTAAGCAAAGAAGCACTGACACATTGCTGCCAGAGCATGGCAAATAATCAGGGGAGATTAACATTGTCTCCACAGAGACAGTACACAAAGTGCCCCTAGCAGATGATGGACAACAATGGTGATGGTTAAAAAAGGAAATCGACATCAGTGGAAAATGGAACAGAGGCTACCAGAAGCCGTGCAGAAGGATGGCAGATAAATGGGGGGGGAGGGGGTGGTGGTAAACAAGGGAGCACTGTACTTTTACATGATACCTTAGTATCTGTGAGGGACAGTTAGGTATATATAGTGATTTAATATAGTTTGTTATTTATAATTTATTATTGGTAAATAGTCACTGTGTAATTAAAAATCAGAATGATCATATAGAATGCCTTTAATGAATTTTTGCAGGTAAATATTTACATGTAGCAGGAATATTATTAAAGATGCATTATCATAATATTCATGTTTCACAATGTGTTTGTAATTTTGTAATGATTTTACTGGTGTTCGTGTGAGTACAAACAATATTTTTGAATTTGTGCATCATTTTTATATTTTCTGCATTTCTGTTAGTTTTAGAAATTTGCTGAAGTTTGCAAAATATTAGTGTACATATTTTGGGAATATTGTTGAAATTACATAGAATATGGAAATGTACTTGTAGTTAGAGAGTTTTTAAAGTATACATGTTTTGTGGACTATATCGTAAAATTAAATTGGTCTAGGTATACATGCTACATATTTTTTTATTACTGTGTATTGCAAAGTGTATGAACTTTGCATATCAAATTTGAATTTGACTGTGTTTTGTGTGATAAATTTAAAGATGATTTTGTGTTTTGTGATTACTTTTATAAATGCTACATCCAGTCTTGAAACTGGATTTTAATCTACAGTATTTCATGTAAAAGAATTTTCAAGTTTAGTATGACTACTTCACTTCTCACTTCTCACTTTTATACTGTTAAAATAGTGTAAAAAAATACTACAACAAAACATGATTTTATAAATATACTTTGATTAAAAAAATGAAATAAATAATAAACATAAATCAGAACAGTGGAAGACTTATCCACAAATTAAAAGACTGACAGAATATAAAAAAAGGTGATGCTTTTCTATTTTCAGCATTCATTTAGTTTTACTATATTGTTTTGCTGAGAGAATATATGCACTTTATTATACAAATAACTTCAAATGGTGGAGAACATTTCCACAACTGAAAACAATAACAAATTCAAAACATTATTTTTTATTTGCATATGTACATATAAAAAGTGAACTTATATACATCATGCAATAAAATAAAAGGTGGGAAACATATCCAAAAAATAAAATAGTGTGCATGTCAATTAAGAAAAAAATGAATGGGGGTTGTTTACTCAAAAACAAATAGTAAAAAAAAGCAAAAAAAAAGTACTTATTTACATTAAAGTACGATACAATGAAACTATTGACATGTTTATTTACAAAAAGGGTGGGATATAAGATGAGAAGACAGAGATTGGAAGCTGTGGGAGAGTTTTACAGTCTTTCTCTGGGGGTTAAGAAAGAGGCTAGGGATGGAGCAGTGGTGGATTTAGAGGAGATATAGAGGGAATGGATAGCAGTAGCTGGAGGTAGGGGAGGAGATTGAATAAGGAGATGATGGGATGAGGATTCCTGGAAGAAGATAGGGAGGAGAGAAGTAGAAGCAAAAGTATGGAGAGGATAGGTGGGGTAGTTAAAGAGGTGGAGGATTCAGATATAAAGACACATTTGGAATCAACAGTGGAGGAAGGTTTTGATGCAAGTTTTAAGAATGTAGAGACAACAGAAGATAAACAAACCTCTAGCCAGAGCCAATAGGGCTGTAAAGAGCTACCAAATTACCAAAGTTACAAATGTGCGTAGAAATTATGCAATGCCAGTTGTAACTTGGCCATTTTTTGGCAGTATTGCACCAAATTTTCAACATGGCCTTTTGGGACACCCCCCCCCCCCATGAAGAGTGCCAGTGTCATTTTGTTCACTTGTCCTGAAAAGTGATTTTGCAGAGTGAACGTGCTATTTTTTTAATATTCAGAAATTGGTAGGGAACTTAATATGAGGTTGGGGCACTTTGCAAAGCTTCGGGAAGTGTGACATTCTCAGATTTTTATCAACATCACTGGCAAACTATAAATTGACAATATATCTCCAATACAAACACATTTCCTTTTTGAGTTTTTTATTCAAAAGAGATTATTTTTGCTGTTGTACATGACATGGTCATAACAACAAGTATAAACAATATTCACAAGTTAAATATTTAAATTGCATACTACATGCTGAAGTAATATTATACATAGAATAAAGTATGGGGTGATGTGTGTAATAAGAAGTTTACACACACCCGAAGGGTTAGATGTTATATAAACCCTGAGAACGAAGCTTGAGGGGTTTGTGCAAAGCATCTAACACTAAGGATATGTGTAAACTTCGAGTTTACACACTACCCCATATTTTTATTTTATATAATTTCTGGGTATCCTCCTTTTGGCGACAGCAATTATATAAAATAGCAACCATTCCGGTGTGGCTGCGCTCCAGTTCAGTTTTCAACCGGTGAGACAGTTCACAGATTTTCATTTTCTTAGCTTTTAAGTGTTTTTTTTTAAATATTTTTGCTTGTCCCTACTTGGAGAAAATAACACTTTTTGGTTTTTGAAGTGACTTACCACTGTGTTTCTCTGGTGGTTGGGTTGTGAGTGAGAAGGAAGAGGTGAGCCAGAAAGGGAGGGAGACACTGGAGCGGGCGCATGCACAGAGTGAGGGGAACCGTGCGCTTGTTTGCCATTATAAATGCTTCTTTATAATGGCAAATTACGGCATGGTCTCCCTATGGCAAAAAGGGAAGACCCATTAATTACATGATTATTAAGAAGCAATGGTCAAATATTGAAAACATCTTTTATTAAAAAATGTTTTCCATACTTTCAATCAAATATTATTTTGGATAAACATTTCAGATAGTAATTTATTATTTTCTTGTTGCCGCCATATAATTCTGTTCAATCACAGTCATCAACATCTGGCTTGCTGCTAATTCAGTCCTATTGAATTTATTTAGTCAGAGTACATGCTGCTGTGTGTGTGTTTGTGAATGTGTGTGTGTGAACATGCAACCCGTCACTGTAGATAAACAAAATGCTATAGTCCCCAGTTCCGGCAGTCTCTCACCATTCACCAGGACTAAATGCAGGCAGTGTGGAAACCAGTCATTTATCCTGCCCCTGCACTGTAGCTGTCTCTGTGGATTATCCAATGGTTTAAAGCACAAGTGGCATCAGTCCCTTACCTCTTACCAGCATTAAATCCATCACAGTGTGGGTAAGTTTGCACTGAGCCTGCCTCTCATGGTGCTGTACCTGTAGATAAACTGAGGACTTTATCTACTTTTTACCAACAATAAATTCATCACAGTGGGTGAATTTGTGTGTGTGTGGGGGGGGGGGCTACACAGTACCTGTCCCTGTGGATAAACAAAGAGTTTTAGTTTACCATCTAGTGCTATCTCAACTGTACCTTGTATAAGCATTGAGAAGAAAAGTCAGCAGTGAACTTGGTTCTATGGATAAAGAGAGGTGTTGTAAGTCCTCACCTTTCACTAGCACTGGATAGCAAATATACAAAGGTTGAATAGAAAAATATAAAAAAAAACAGCAGAAAATTGTCGCAGATCCCAATAAGTGCCCATAGGAAAAAAAGGTATAAACTTAAGTTTGTTAGTAAGGGGCAAGAGAGCGAACAAAGCTGCAGCTGGACTGTCTGTAATCTGACACTGTAGTCTGTCTGACAGTTTCAGAGCTTCAATAATTTCTAGAACAACAGATAATGAGATAACCCCTAGGTTGCTGAAAGAAATAGAATAAATTTATGAGACTGAGCTGGACAGATGCTCAATCTGTAGCCCTATAGAGGTTCAATTCAGGGGCTAGAAACAGCAGTTTCAAAAGGTTTTTTTGGGGTTAATATCCTGAGAAGTTCAGAGGTACAATACAGTAGCATAACCCCAGAGCAGCAAATAGCAAAACTCAGAGGGGAAGTGCGCTATTTTGCAGCTGTGGAGGAATACTTCCAAATGTCCAAAAAGGGAGTTCCATGATCAGTCATTTTCTAGAGCTACAATTTGATCTCAATAGGGCTGTAGGCTCTGCTCACAGCCCTAAAAAGAGCAGTAGAATATGATTGTAGGAGGCATATTGAAGAGTGGTAGATTGGGAGGTGAAAGGAAGAGGTAAGTTGGGTTGGAACTGCTGAAGTATGGGAAGGGGAGGGTTTAGAGGCAGCAAATGTTCCTACTTCTATGGCAACAAGAATGGGTCTTGACTGAATGCTTTGGTAAGAGCATCAGCCATATGCTGTTTAATGCCTTCTGAGGCATTAGAATAGTATCAGTACATTTGAAAGTAGAAACAGTAGCTGGCGTTTGCTGTTTCATGCCTTCCAAAGTATGGAACATATTCCCCATTCCTTCTCCAATACTTGCAATGGCATCTGCTATGTTCCCATTTGAGTGTTCATGGTCCTGATGGTAGCTGCCATAGCACCCTTGTTGTTGCTAAGGTCCCTCGTCATGCAGACCTGTTGCTGTTGGTGCATGCTGATTCTTCATTGATGTACCAGCTTATGCTTAGACGCTTCTTATTTGCCTGTAAAGAAACATAAGCAGCAACTACTTTTATGTTTTGCACATGGATTTTTCTGTTCTTTGTTTTGTGTTTTCCTTTATATGGTGGTTATAACAACAACTATATTGACATCTTTACTGCTTGAAGCACACCACTGAACTGTTAATTAATTATTTAAAGAATTGCATGGTTTGTCAGTAGCCTGTAATAATGTACCTAACAACACCTTCATGAAATGAAAATACAAAGTCATACTATTAAAAAAAATTCTCAATTGGTTTTAAACACATAGCACTTCATCAGAGTGCAATTGCTTTAACCATTAATGTACTTCCCATGTTCATTCATAGATACTTGGCCTTTGTCATCAAACTCAACTACCATTTTCAGAAAGGACTAAAATAAAGCAAAAAAAAAAAATTTACAAAAACAAAAAGAAATTTCTACTTTAAAAGTGTCATTACCTATTTTAGACCAATGACTTTGGGACTTTGATACTTACTCAGAGCAGTCAGCCTAAGAAATGGATAATGAGTGACCTTTTGGGGATGGTAGGGAGAGTGGGAGCATCTTTTTTTTTTACCATAGAATATTTTTTATTTATTCATTATCCTTATGAGCAAAGAAAAGGTACATACACTTGATATACAGTATGGAATTCTCAGATTAGACAATCCAGGTTATACATTACTTACCAGTACATAAGGAGTTACATATATTCCTGTCCATAACAATATACATTCAGACATCCTTTGAAGTTCCTAAACAAAGAGTGTTAGGTGCCGACAGAGCTTAGGTATAGGATCCCATGCCCTGAAACAATTCTTTACAAACAATAGCTCAATGGTCTATATAATGGTATCCGGTCAATATCGTGCAACCAAAATAGCGCGGCATAATATAGTGCATAGAAATCAGCACCGAAATATATTAGCGTGAATGCACTAAAGCGCACATCCTAAAGAGCTCATGTCAGCACTAATCCATAAAACACCTGTGATATCACTCCATACCTAGATTGACGTTTTTGGAGAATGGAAGTTCAGTTTGTCACCAGTCAGAAGGGTGGCAGTCTTGCATCCCTTGATGGGTTTCTTTTCAGAAAGGAATGTACTGCTGCTAGCAAAACCTACTGGAAATGCTTGTAGTATGATAAAGGACATTGTACAGCTTGGATGCACCTTGAAGGGAACACTGTCTTAAAACACATTGGGGAACATAATCATGTCCCTGACCCTGCAACTGTTGCAACTAAGGTGGCTATTGCTGGCATGAAAGACCATGCTGCAACCACATGCGAGTCAACTCATCAAATTGTTGCATCAGGGATATCTGAGTTAACACCATTTGTGGCTTGCCAGCTTCCTGCTATACCACTGCTAAAATGGATAGTCAGGAGAAACAGGCGTGCCACTGCCCAGCCACCCCCACAGCCTTCAGATGTGCTATCATTAGTACTGCCACGAGAATATACCATTACCGAAGGAAATGAGCCATTTCTAATGTTTGATTCTGGTGCTAGTGCTGATAGATTCTTAATTTTCTCTACAAGAAAGGATTTACAGCACTTAAAATCATCGGCCCATTGGTTTACCGATGGTACATTTAAATGTTGCCCTTCAATCTTCTCACAGTTATACACCATTCATACTGTGAAATATAGCTCTGTCATCTCCCTTGTGTACATCCTTATGGCCAACCGCTCTGCTGCATCTTACAATAAAGTATTTGCTGAGTTGAATCGCCTATGTGGGACACTGCAGCCTGAAACAATACTAATTGATTTCGAGCAGGCTGCCATAAAAGGATTCAAGCTTGCCTTTCAGACTGCTAAAATGCGTGGTTGTTTTTTTCATCTATGTCAAGTGTTGTGGAGAAAAATACAGGATATACCCGCATTATGCCAACAATACACTACAGACCCTGATTTTGCATTACATGTACGATATCTACTTGCCCTTGCATACGTCCCACTGCAAGATGTCATGTCAACATTTGATGAACTATTGCAATATGACTTTTACACCACAAATGCAGAGCTATTTTCACCTTTGATTGACTATTTTGAGGACACCTGGTTAGGTAGGCCACTAGCCAGGGGTGGAAGATGGCGACCAATGTTTGCAACAGACATGTGGAACTGCAATGATGCTGCGCAACATGATTTGCCCTGAACAATTAATTCTGTTGAGGCTTGACATCGAAAATTTAATCACTTCATGGGTGCTCACCATCCTTCAATTTGGAGGTTTCTGGACTTTCTAAAATCAGAGCAGCATTTCAATACAACAGTCATGGAGCAGATGATAGCGCGTACAGTGGTGTCTGAAACACGCAAGAAATACAAAGATACAGCTCGCAGAATCGCAGACATTGTGGCACAGTATGGATCAAGACCCAGACAGGAGTTCTTGAGAGGAGTTGCTTAAAACTTCCAATTGCAGGCCTAAGAAAATGTCATACAGCTTGTATGAGTACTAACTTGAATACTTTTACCCAAACACTCCCCTAGTCCCAGTTTGAAAGATTAATAAAGTTTTGGCAAATATAAGTTACCTTTTATTCATTTTGCTTGAATTTTGGGATTGGTGTGGGTCTGGGCAAGGATGGACTAGGCAGGGTTCACATGATGACTTAAGGTAGGAACTAAATGTTCCATTCCCAGGGACAACTATAGATGAGACACTGAGACGGTACGACTTTGCAATCACTCCCTCAGTTCATCACTTTGTTAGCACTCCACTCCACTCCGAATAAGGTATGTAACATTTTAACATTTTAATTTTCATAGAACTGATTGAGTCAGCTACCGCAGCATGCGATACACCATGCGACATTGTGCGACATTATGTAGCTATGCTATTAATGCGTAGTGTTGTTTTGTATGCGCTTACATTTACCGCGCTAAGAATACTATGCTATTTTGACATTGAACCCTATATAACTAAGTATCCAGGATCACTCTATTAATAGCAATTAGAGGTGTCCAGAAAGGTATATTGACAGTGAAATAAGGGAAGAGATTTAGAGCAAGAGAGAAGCGTAATTAAGCAGGACAGAGCATAGCTGTTCAGTGACAGTTTTAATTTAGGTCCTTGAGGTGTAACTAAGAGACTTCCATGTCAATGGGCGTCATTGAATGGTGGGGTTGCCTGGGGAGGTGAAGTGGAGCCCTGCATAGAGAGGAGTTGAGGTATGCTCCCCATTTCTTATAGTATGAAGGAAGCTGCCCTCTATTGGCGTAAGTGAGCCTTTCAAAGGTGGCTAGTCTGGCTAAAGCAGAGTGTCATAGGGAGATAGGTGGAGGTAAAGCTTGTCTCCAAGAGAGGAGTAGGAGCCTTTTAGCCTCCATGAGGGCTACTAAGAGTCAGTTCTTTTGTGGTGCCGGCAGTTGGTCCAAGGGAGCGGAGTCACACAATAGGATCAATGGATTGGAAATGTCGATGGGCAGCCCCGGTACCCCAGAGCAGTCCATTACCACGGCTGACCAAAAAGGGGTCGGGGCCAGACAGTGCCACAGGAGGTGCAAGATATATTTGCTGGGTCATGCAGACATCTCCAGCACTTCACATGGGAAGGATGCCCCATGAGTGAAGGTTGGCAGGAGTGCAATACCACCTGAGGAGAATTTTAAGTTGGATTAGTTGACTCTTAACACCTTTATAAATGGAATGCACTTGACGCAGGCATTGACACCATGTCCCTGGGGTAATAGGGATATTAAGATCTGCACTCCATGCAGCTCTACAGGATTCCATGTGGTCAGATTGTGCCTCACGCCATGTGCTGTAGAATTGCCCTGCTAGACCCTGAGAGGAGGGTTTTAAGTGTAGGAAGGCCAACCAGTGCCATTTGGGGTCAGAGAGGTGTGCCCCTCTAAGAGATTAAACCATGCTACATAGTTGCAAGTATCTCCAGAAGTCATTAGACTGGAGAGAGTAGCGAGCTTTCAGCTGCTCGTATGACATGAGTGTGGAGGAGTTGGGCATATAAAGGTCTTACACGGTTCAGATCCCCTTGTTTTCCCATGTCAGCCAATTAAGTGGCTTGTTATCTACCATAATGAGTTGGTTATGCCATAGGTGCAGATATCAAAATGGCATAATACATGCTGCCTTCAAAGTATAGGAGGCCGCCATGAGTCTGAACCATGCCTTCCTGGTCTCAGCAATGACCGGGGTGAGCTTGCTGGGAGGTATAGGGGTGTTTGTTAGCAATAGGCATGGAGGGGTGCCCTGCAAAAGTCGAGATTCCACCTGAACCCATAATATAGGAGAGGAGAAAGAAGGGATGAACCATTTACAATAATAATAATAAAATGTATTTGATTAAGCGCCTTTCAACTTTCAAAGCACTGTACAATATACATAAAAACAAAATACATATGCAAGTACATATAATATACAATCAGGATAATACCAAAAATGCTTTCCCCCGTAAAAAAGCCTTAAGTGCCTGCTTGAAGCTCCCTGCTGTCCTGCACTCCAGAAGCTGACGGGGCAGAAAGTTTCAGAGGGTAGGTGCTACAAACCCAGAGGCATGAGCATCAGATGACTTTAGGTTAACCCTCGGAATCTCCAGCAACCCCTTGTCAGTATAGTGGAGCTGTCACAAAGGGGTGTAAGGAACCAGGAGGTCTTCCAAGTAATCGGACCTGATCTATGTAGGGCTTTGTAAGTCAATAGACCTACTTTAAAGGCGATCCACTACTGTAAAGGCAGCCAGTGCAGAGTGTGAAGCACATGGGTAATATGAGATCTTCTGGAAACCCCAGTAAATAAACATGCTGCCGAGTTCTGCACTAGCTGTAAGTGGCAGACGTTAACCCCAGAAAGCCCTAGATCAACGGAGTTGCAATAATCAAGGTGCGATGTCACAAAGCCATGGACCAAAACAGGCAGGTTGCCAGACAGAACAAGGTGCCTAATCCTAGCAATGTTCCTAAGATGGTAAAAGGCCAGCTTGATGACTGCCGATACCTGATGACAAACAGACCATCATCAAGCACCATTCCCAGGTTATGCACCCATTCAGGGGTGAGAATCTGGGCCTCCCCCAGGACTAAACCGGAAGGGAGCCCAGGCCTCAACCTCTTTGTCCTAAGACCCGGGTCCACAACCAAAACCTCAGTCTTTCCTGGGTTCAACTTTAGACCGCTGGAGTTCATCCAGTCTTGGATTTCTGTGAGGCAGCTGTTCAATACCGAGATAGTATTAACCTGGTCAGAAGCAAAAGACAGGTAGAGCTGGGTGTCATCAGCATAGCAGTGAAACCTCAGCTCATACCATCTTACAATGTCTCCAAGGGGTAGCATATATACTGCGAATAACATGGGAGACAGCATCGAACCCTGAGGTACCCCGCAAGGCAGAGAGAAAGCCCCAGATGAAAACAAACCTGAGACCACACTCTGCATTCTCCCAGTGAGGAAAGATGAAAACCATCTGAGGACTGTACCTGACAGCCCACAGATAAACCTCAGGCATTCGAGCAGAACCCCATAATCCATAGCATCAAAAGCTGATGATAGATCCAGGAGAACCAAGATAGAATGGTGTCTCCGAACTCTCGCAATAAGGAGATCATTGAGCACCTGAACCAGAGCAGTCTCAGTACTATGCCTCTTATGAAAACCCAATTGGAGAGGTTCGTATAAATTATGGATGGTTAAATGGTTATCCAGTTGAGCAGCCACAACTTTCTCAATAACCTTCTCCACAAAAGGCAGGTTAGAGATAGGCCTGTAGTTTGCTAGGTTCTCTGGGTCTAAAGAAGCTTTTTTCAGAAGGGGGATCACCACACCCTCCTTCAGGGAACTAGGGATCTCACCCATGTCTAAAGAGCACTGGACAATCCGAGCTAAGACTGGGCCAATGATCTCATTGCAACCCAAAATCAGGGAAGTAGGGCCCAGGTCTAAACTACAGCTCATGGGATGCATCTCCTGGACAATCCTCATAATGTCTATAAAATCCGGCAGGTCAAAGGTGCTCAAGGAAACTCCGGGCTCTGCGACACAGCACCGATCAACAGCAACCCCCTGAGAGTGAAGTTGGTGGCACTCCCGCCTGATGTCATCCACCTTATTCACAAAGAATCGAGCGATCTCATCACAATCAGTTTGTGTAAAAACTCGATGGAGCTGCTGACAGGCTGGGTTGCACAGCCTGTCAACAGATCTGAGGAGTTGAGCCCGGTCGATTCCATGCAACACAGATTTCTCTGGACAGGAATTCTGCCTTCTTACGGGAAATTTCTGTTGGGTAGAGTTTATAATGCTCTAGCAAAATAAGGTGGTCGGCATCAGAGGCAGTCTTCCTCCAACGACGCTCTAACCTATGCCCCAATTTCTGCAACTTTCTTAGAGCCCCATCAAACCACAGGGCCCCAGGGTGACGCGGAAGGGGATGAACTCAGATAGGAGCAATTAGATCGAGGGCTGAAGATATGGCCCCATTATAGGCCACAACCAACTGCTCGGGATCTTTGCAAGACTTGTCCAACAGCGAGAGGTCAGTAACCACCATCAGATCTTCAGGGACCACATCCCACAAAGGACGGTACCTGACCAACTCCACAGGGGCCGACCTATCCAGGGGGGCCACAAAAATTGAACCCAACTGAATAGTGATCAGACCAACCGACTGGTTCCACCACCAAATTGGAGGCCTTGGTCCCCAGGAGGAAGACCAAGTCAAGGGAGTGACCTCCCTTGTGTGTAGCTGAGGAAACAACCTCTGTGAAGCCCAGAGATGTCATCACCTGGAGGAAATTTTGACCAAAAAGTGAAGATTCGTCATTGACCCAGGCATTGAAGTTGTCCAGAACCATCAGTCTGGGCGACTCCAAAGCCATGTCGGCAGTGAAGTCTGCTATTTCCTGCAGGAATAGCTTCTCATCACCTGGTGGACGGTAGATGAAAGCGATCCTGCACCCAACACCAGCTACCACGGTACACTCAAATGACCCGGCCTCCTCAACTGGTATACCAGTTAGGCCCAATTCAGTCTTGAAACAGACCGCAACCCCCGCAGTCCAATCTTGGACGATGTACAACCGAGTACCCAGTGGGAACAGCCGCCTCTAAAAAGGGGCTGCATTCCCATCCAACCAGGTCTCGGTAATACAAACCAGATCTGCCCTAGCAACAAAGTCTGCAATAAGACCAGTCTTGTTGCAGACAGATCTGGCATTGCATAACAGCTCCCGAGTTGGACCAGGTTGGCGAGCTGTCTCAACTACTTGCCCTCCCAAACTGGAGGTGCCCTTGGGTATGGAAACCAGAACGGAATTACCATGTTCCAGATACCATTTCACCCCAGGGCATCTTCTGGGCCTAACCACCCCTATGGGAGAGCCCCACTCATTCAAACTCCGCTGTCCACAACCCCCAACCCGCCCGACTCCCCATAAACAATCCCCAACGCCCAAAAGCATTGATAAGTGAAAGCAGGCAGGGGGAGGAGAAAGGGCAGAGGGCACGGAGAGCGGAGGCCGAATAGCAAGGACAGGAGGGGCAAGCAGGCACATTTCATTGACACTATTAAAATAATGGGAAAGCACAAAACTCAAAATTTCCTAAATCACAAGGTGATACTATAAACAGAGCTAAAAACCTCAAAACAAAAATAACTTAAACAACAATCCTTACCCTAATAAAACAAATAAACTACCCCATCCCACTATAAGATAACCTTCAAACCTCTAAAAATAAAATGAAATAAAAATATAAAGAGAAAAAGAAAAAAAATAAAACTAAAAAATAATACAATGACACAATCCCCTCTCACAGGATAAAATAGACATACAAATACACAATGCTCCCTCTCCCATAGCCCTCTCACAGCCAAGGAGGGGGAAAAATAATAAACCAAAAATAAAACACCCCCTCTCACAGGATATTCCAAACAAACAATAACATAAATTTCCCCCAGCCCTCACAGCCGAGGAAAAAAAAATAATAATAACAAGGCACCCTGGTACTCTCACCACCAGGGAACCATAAAACAATGAAAAAAAAAGTCAGGGAAAAAGGCATCAAACAGTAGGAGGAGCCATAATAATCCAACGTAAAATAAATCCAATGTCAAGTCCGGTGAAGCAAGATAGATGTTTTCAATATACAATAATATTTAGTCTTAGTAGCTTGGGTGGAATGGCAGGACCAATGGTAACCCTGCAGCCAAGGAAGTCACATGCCCCCCTTAGACCAATGAGCCCGCATTTTACTGTGGCTCCATCTTGGTGTCTTGCCCTCCCAGAGGAAGAATGATATCAGTGTGTCTAGAGGGCGAAAAACTTTGCCTGATAGGGTAATGGGGAGATTGTAGAGAAGTTATGCCATTCTAGGTAGGAAGAGCATTCGGATTACGGCTACCTTGCCTGGGAGGGAGAGCTTAAGGTGGCACCAGCAGTTCACTTCCACTGTTAAGAGAGTAATTAATGGGCCAAAGTTCCCATGCTCTAGTTGCTTCCAGTTGAAGGGAATATTTATGCCTAAATATGAGAAGCTGTGTGGGGCCCGGGTTAAGTCTAATCCTTGCAAGCAGGTATTTGTGCAAGCCGTGTTAAGGGGGGATGACGCTGTTTTTTTTCGATTAACTTGCAAACCAGACAGCTGGGTGAACTCTCTCAGGGTTTCTAGGATGCTAGGAAGGGATTTCTTTACGTGGGTTAATGTTAGAAGTAAGTCATCTGCATACGAGGCAATCAGGTATGTGTGCTGACCTACTTGTATGCCCCTAATACCATCAGTGGCTTGCAACTTTCATTGTAAGCGGGTCCAGAGCCACCAGAAATAAAAGGGGGGGGGACAAGGGGCAGCCCTGCCATGTACCCTGCTGCAAGGGAAAGGAGGGGGAGATATCCTTATTGGTTAGAATTCTAGCAAGAGGGGCATTTTACAGTACTTGGATCCATTGCCTAAAGTATGGGATGAACCCATACAGCTGGAGTATTTCATGGAGGTAGGGCAACTCTACAGAGTCAAAGGCTTTAGAGAAATCTACTGCCATTGCTGCCATAGGAGTGGTGGAGTGCATTGCAAGCCATTTAAGATTAAGGACCAGTCTGATATTGTCGACTGCAGGCAATCCTTTAGTGAAGCCGACTTGAGATGGGTGTATGATAGAAGGTATGGCCTCCATCAGTCGAGTGGCAAGCATCTTGGCTGTGATTTTATTATCAACAAAAGTGAGAGAAATAGGGCGATAGTTGGCACAGTTTAAGGGGGTCATCTGATTTCTTTGGAGGAGGGTGATCAGGGCTTCATGCATAGTGGGGGGGAGAATGCTGGTCACATGGGCCTCTTGTAAAACAGAGAGGGGGGGCACTGATTTCCATACTCATGAGTTGATACAACTCTGTAGTCATACCATCAGGTCCAGGTGATTTGCCTTTGGCAAGTTGATTTAGGGCATTCAGTAGTTCTGTCTCAGTGAGGGGCTTATCCCAGGGCATTCTTCATATTGTCGGGTAATTGAGGGATATTGGAAGCAGAGCAGAAGTCTTCCAGCTGGCGCATCATTTGACTTTGCTCTAAGGTTACGTGTGACTGATACAGCCACTGATAGAAGTGTTGCATACATTCATTGATCTATTTAGGGCCTGTAACCACAATATCTCCCAAGCTCTTGAGGGCTTGGATACGGGAGGCAGCCTGTTGCTTTCTTAACTGAAAGGCAAGGAGTTTACCCCCTCTATCTCCTCCCTCCCAGTAAGCGTGCTTGGACCTAGTCAGCATCCATTCTGCCTTTTGTTGCAGCATTGTGTTTATATGATATTTTAGTCCAACTATCTCCCGAAGAAACAACGGGTCGGGTGTATGAACAGTGGAGGCCTTAAATCTTGCTTCTAGTGTCGACAATTCAGATTGCAGGTTGTTTAGGTCTGCCCTTCTGGCTTTATTTTGTTGGGCCACGTAGGCAATAATACATTCTCGTAATACAGCCTTGAAGCCTCCCATACTGTAGCAGTGGATGTATCAGTGGCATGATTATGAGAGAAATAGTCTTTGGCTGTCTCCCGTATCATAGACCGGAATTAGGGATCTCGAAGGAATAGAGGATTACAGCGCCATCTGGTACCCAATCCACTCTGCCCAGAGGGAATGTAAAGACATGAGACTGGAGCATGGTCTGAGACAAGAATGTTGTCTATCCTAGTAGAAGTGATATCTTGGGCCACAAGGGCATTGGCTAGACAGAAATCAGTCTGGCTATATGTGATGTGGACAGAAGAAAAGAAGGAGTAGTCTCACCCCGAAGAGTGATCTCTTTGCCAGGCATCAATCGTTCCCCACTCCATCATAATTTCTTGCAGGGCCAGCACCGTTTTGGGGTGTGTTTTGGGGGGTGGGCTTGGATTTATCCAGAAAGATATCTAAGGTGAGGTTAAAGTCACCTCCAATCATGATAGGAATCTGTGGGTGACCTGCCACTAGGGACTCTGTGGCCTGGTTGAGATCCAGAAGAATTTCCAGATTGTCCATATTTGGGCCATACACATTTGCTAGCACAACATGTCCCCCAGGTAAAGAGAACCGAGTTGCTATCCAGCAGCCTTGAGTATCTGAGGCCACTTGCTCCTGTGTCCAAGGGCATGATTTCTGGATCAAAATAGCCACACCCTTAGATTAAGTTGACGCTGAACTCACTATAACGTTACCTACCCATGACCTCTTGAGCCACAATACAGTTCTTGCAGTGAGGTGCGTCTCCTGGATAAGTACAATATCCACCTGCAATGAGCGTAAGTATTTAAGGATCATAGATTGCTTGATCTGGTGGTTTAAGCCCTTTACATTCCATGAAATAAGTTTTACCCCTGTCTTTGAGTTCTGCATTATAGTTCCCAAGTTTAAATAATGCACAGGTACTCACCGCCTCGATACAATAGGGACAGAGAAGAGGGAGTAGACAGGTTACCTGAGACAGAGGAGGGAGGGTCGGCTGTGTGAAGAGACAAGGTAGTCTGTTCAATAGGTACAATGGCAATAATAACCTGATATAAAAGCAAGAACAATTAAGTTAGGTGTACTAGATATGAGAAAGAAGTAACAATCTATTAACACTAATGCTAAATACAACAGTTTACCCACTAAGGGGTAGTTTAATAAAATTATTATCCACTAGATATTTCAAAGCTGCAAATGATTAGGTAAGCTAAAAGCTAAAGGTGAATTTAATGTTTGCATGAGGGTGCAAACCTCTACACTGCTGAAGAGGAGCACTCAGCCACACTGACCTTTCCCCTATGTGGGGAGAAATGGAGATTAACCAACCAATAACACATAACTCCATCCAAATTCCTCACCTAAAAAGGACAAAGGTGAGGGGGAGGGAAAAGGTGTGGGGAAAGGGGGGAGGGTGGTACAAAGGTAAGGGGAAGAGGGGAGATCAGGGAAGAGAAGGTAGGGTCTCATTGCTTTAAGTCATGGAGGAGGCTCAGAAATATACCTAGCCAATTAGGCTAACATTCCTCCTCTTAGTGTACAGGCTGAGGCTGGGCACGGTGCCCTCAGTGGTCCACCAGGGCTAAGCTATGAATGCTGCAGGGGACAGAGGGTTCTAACAGGGGCCTACTAGTCTGGGTATGGATGGGTTGCCCACTGGAGGGGGAGGCCATGTGCAATCAAGGGGATGATCCACTGGGTGAGGTGCGATCATCAGGCAAATTACAGGATCAGTTAATTAAATTACCCCAGAATTCGGGAGTGGACACCCTCCAAAATCACCCACAGGAGGCTTAGCCAGCAAATGCCAGAGTGTTACAGTGGGTGAGGGGTTCCCCTCTGCATCAGGCACACATTTGGTGTCACTAAGTAGCAACACTGTCATTGGGGAGAAGCTGAGTAAGTAAACAAGAGAAAACAACACAGACATGATGCATTCAGTCATTTGGGGCTTGCTCCCCAGTGGCAGCAAGTCGTGTTGCAGGGTGTGTGGGTTCCAGGGATAGTTCTTCTGCAAAGGTTAGCAACCCAGCTTTAACTGAGATATTTGAAAAGTCCTGACAGTCCACCAAATCTGAGGGAAAATCTGCCCAGGATGAGGTGTCAGCCACCTCCATGATAAGCTCATCAGGGATGTCTTGTACTTCAGGTTGGTCTGGAATGGGGTGTTCATCCTTGGTTTGTTTTGCAGGTGGTGCTGTTCCTGGACCCTTGAAGGGAGATCCCTGGTCACTCGAGGAGCGTTGGTGTACCTGGGTCATTTGGCCTGGGCCCCGCTGAGGTAGAGAGGAAAAGGAGTAACCTGCTGACTGTTGTTGAGCTGCTTCGTAATTGTTTTCCTGTCCCAATGGCTTCAGGAGAGGAGGGGACCTGGGGGAGGCATTTAATGGTGTCACTGTCCGGGCATTATTGTGCTCCTCCCTGCAACCACCACCTGGGGAGTAGTTCATCCTGTCCCACATTCATGGTCCTGGAGCCCATAGCCTTTTGGGAGTTGCAGTGCTGAGGGAAATCTGAGGCCAGTATTTGAGGGCCCAAGTTTTGATCTCTCGAGGTGTCTCAGCTACTATGTGCCTGCCATCTCAGGACACATAAAGGTAGGCAAAAATTCTAAACCCATATTTGAACCCCTGTGCTGCCAGCAGTGTTTTGATAGGAATAAAAGCTTTTCTACGAACAGCTACCTCTGTAGAGAAGTCTCTGAAGAAGGACACTTAAGCCTATGCCACATAAGTTCACCCCTGTCTCGAGCTGCCCTCAGTACTTTTTCCCTTGGTGGAGTATCATAGTATGTAAGTGATAATGGGCATAGGAGAGACACTATGAGATCGAAAGCCACTGGGTATGCGGTTTGCCCTTTCCACCTCAATTGGTCCATGCCATCTATCCCCAAGCATTTTGGGGATCTCTTCGTTTAGGAACCTCTCATTGTTCTGACCTTCAGAGCCCTTGGGGATTCTGAGGATTCTGTTATTGTTGCGTCATCTACAGTTTTCTTGGTCCTCTGCCCGTCACCACAGGATAGCCAGTTTCACATCCTGCTCCTGTAATCACTGCAAGATTTTGGCTTGACCAGCTTCTAGGTCATCTGTACATTGTTTCAAGACATTCAGCTTGTCATTTAGCACCAGCACTTCGGCAACTGTGCCTGATAGCATCACTGAGATGGTGTCTACCCTTGCCAATAAAGTTTCCAACATAGCAGTAATGTTTTGCAATGAGGCACTTACATCCATTGGAGGGGAGGAGTTTTCTTTAGCGGTTATGCCTAGGCCAGTCGTAGGATGTTTAGAAGAGGCCATACCTAGACTGTGGCAGTAATGCTTCCCGATGTTTAAATTGAGGCAAAGATTTGAATTGCAGGTATGTCCACGGGGATTTAGCTGGTTGTGGCCATACGTATTCTGCTAGATAAGCACTACCAGAAGCCCACCATGCAAAGTCAGTGATCTGGGGGCTGCTCAGGTCTGTGGAGGGTCATGCAGTGACCGACACCACAGGACAATATGCCAGATTGCTTGCCACAATATAACCCGCACCAAGCAATGAGAGAGGGCTAAGGCAACATACTATTGCCTGAGGAGGGTCAAGGGTCCCTGGATGTCAGCATTTTCCAGTGTATTGTAATACCTGGGGACTGAGCTGAAAGTTTAAGAGGCCATCTTCCTTGACATTCAAGCCATGCCCCCCAAGAGTGGGAGCATCTTGCTGCCTCTGTGGTTTGGCTTTAATATAATAAAAACAGTATATTGTTCATTAAGTCATGTATTTTACAATAGTTTTGTGTTTTACTTGTATTTTGGCTGTTACATACAATATATTGTTATTTGAAATACTCTGAAGTACTTGTCCAGTTTGGTTATAATGTTATATTTTATTTACAGAGAAGGTAAGCAGAAAATAATTATATAGATTTTACACATAAGAAACATATTTGGGTTTATAAAGAGAAATCTGTTAAAATTAAGACAACATGAAAACTTTAGGTCTGTAAATAAATGTATCTCTAATGATTATGTTTACTTTGCAGATATTTAACTATAGCTGCACAATGTTATCAATGAAGTTGAGAAGGATATTATTTTTTGTGGACTGTGTTTATAATATAGTAGCATAGTAGTGCCAATATATTACTTTATATTTAACAATTATTACTTATGATTTTGGTTGTGGGTTCAAGTTAAGAGTTTTCTTGGGCAGGGGGTACATCCTCTTAGGGGCTAGCAAAAATGCAAATAATACTTATGTTATTGTAGACTAATGTGTTTAAGTACACTATGGCCCAGATAGTCAGAGAAGTTGCACATGGTGCAACTGAGTTGCGCTGGTGCAACTACAGACTTGCACCGCAGAGCCATATTCAACCAATGCGGCTGCTCAGCGCAAGTCTCATTGCACCATATCACAAATTTACTGAATGCAGCGCAAGTGCAAAGGGGTGTACCCATGAATATGCCACACGATCGCATATTCAACCCAAAACTATGGCGCAAGTCAGGAGCAAACCACAGGATGCTCCAGTTGGACTTGAGTCTATAAAAACAGGATCAAATGCAATCTGGAGCACAAACCAGAGTGCTAAGGATGCCAGTCCATTTCTAATGGAGCAAGTTATGAGGGGTGTGAGGAAGAGGGTGGAACAGCACCGTGGCCAATGAAGGGCCCATCGACAGTATGCTCAACACAGATAGTACTGGGCCTGCCTCACCTTTGAGGAATACAGTGATGTGGAGATTGTGGGCCAGTACTGTCTGAACTGGGCAATTCTGAGGTAGCTCTGTGAGCTGTGCAGTAATGAGCTGCAGGCAGCCACTGGATGGAGTCATGCCATGTCTGTGGAGACCAAGGTGACAGCAGTGATGCCCCTGCTTGCCATGGGCACCTTCCAGAGACCAACAGGTGCCACCACAGGGATCACCCAGTCAGCCACGTCCCGCAACCTCACACAGTTCCTCAATGCTCTCCTGCCACATGCTTCAGAGTTCTTATGATTCCCAAGCACACAGGCAGAGCATACAGCAAACATGCAGGACTTCTACAGGGTGGCAGGTATGATAGGGACCATAGACTGCACCCACATGGCAATACGCACAACACCAGGCCCAGAGGAGGAGGCATACATGAACAGGAAGGGGTACCCCTCAATCAACTGTCAGGTGGTGTGCAATGTCACGGGGCATATCATTAGTGTCTGCACCACACACCCCAGGAGTGCACATGACACTTACTTATGGCACTGTTCCATCCTGTGCCAGAGATTCAAGTGTGGTGATATCCCCACAGGGCATTTGGTAAGTGAGCAAGACACAGGGATGGATGCGAGTGCAGCGATGTCAGGGGAGGACAGCGATGACACAGGGGAGGTGAGGTGCAGGAGGCAGAGGGCAGCAGGGGTGAAGGGGGAGCACAAGCATAGCACAGAGATAATCATATCCTCTCCCCATACTGGTGACAGCGTATACCAGCTCAGTTCCTGGCTGCTCACCCCCTACCGGTGACCGTCTACCCCCAAGGAGGAGAGATACAATGAGGCACACACCTCCACATGCAATGTCATTGAGTGTGTCTTTGGCATGCTCAAGATGTGGTTCCACTGCCTACACAGGTCAGGTGGTGCCCTACAGTACAGCCAACCGAAAGCCTGTGGCCTGTTCCTGGCCTGCTGCATGTTGCACAACATGACCATTGACCATGGGATAGCAGTCCAGGTGGATGAGGGCAACAGCAGTGGGGATGATGGGGAAGACGGGCTGGAAGGGGGTGTGCAGCCACCCCTGGAGAGGTGGGAACCCAGGCTGGTAGCTGGGAGCCAGGAGGAACAGGGCAACCAGCACACAGGAGCACTATGAAGAACGTAGGTAAGTGCAACGACATGTGTGCAGGGCCTGCACGGACCACCACCCCACCCACAGGGCTGGATGGGCACATAGGGATGCATGCAGTGACATGGGCACACACAGATTGCATGGTGGATGCAGAGCCACAGAGACACACACAGCAGAGGCATGGGCACACACACACACACAGGCTGCAGGACATGGTATGGATCAGATGCAGGACACTGGTGCACAGGCACAGCCAGTGCAGATCTGCCCTCATCACACCCACGGCACAAGGCCCAGCAACCCAGCCAGCACACACAGAGGGTGTGTACCGCACCACACAAGCACATCACCCCATGCACAGGGCAACACCACACCTGTGTGCACTAGGCAGCAGTAGCAGACAGCTGGACAGGGCAGCACACCCAGCAGGCCTACTGCATGGTGCCACAGCCACCACGGCTACATGGGTGGCCATGCCCAGGCTGTTAGGCAGCCCCAGGCTGGGCAACAGCTACCGGGGGAGTGTCCAACACACTTGCAGGGGCGGAGGTCTGAGAACACAACTGGGTTCTCACTGGGGTGTAGAGCCAGCTGAACAGGGTTGCACCGGGGGTGTCGGGGATGCCCACATTGGAGCCCAGCATCAGCCATGCAGGGGTCACCTGATGCCAGGACTATGGAGTGGAAGTAGCACTGTGGGGAGTCCTACATGCTCGGCCATGCCCAGTGGACACCAGTGATGCAAACCCAGCAGCAATGGTACTGGTCATGTGGTCCAGTGATGTGGTTATGGCCTGCTGCAGCTGATGGATCTCATCAATGAGCTGGGCACATCCACTGTCTTGCCACTCAGCCAGCTGACGCACTTCAGCTCGCAGTGCACGGATCTCCATACTGAGTAGCACCTGGTTGTCTATGGATGCCCGCAGCAGCCGGGTGTGCTCAGCCAGCCTGTTGGCATCCTGCACATCCTGGGACAGATTCCAGCCTGCTGGGGTTTCCATGGCACACTGATCAATGTTCCTGTCTGGTGGAGGCTGCACAGGGAACTGCACAGGATGTAGTATGACTATGGGTGCAACAGAGGTGACCCCTGCAGAGTGCCACCCAGTGGTCACTGCATCCTGCTGTCACTGTCCCTCCATCTACTGGTCCATGCCCAGTGTGGCCATGGCACCAATAGCACCCCCTCACTCAGGCACAGGAGTGGCACCACACACCACTGTGTTGTCATGGACAGGGGGCAACTGTGCAGCTGTCAGTGCAAGACTGGACCACGACAGTGCTTGCAACTCTCCCTGGACATTGTCTGGCACCACATGCCTGGTGCTGTCCAAGATCAGCATCATATCATCATCGGAGTTGGACGCACCTCTCAGCTGGGTGCCTGCACAAGGCACAGGCAGGCTGTCATACATCAGGAGCTGAGACAGCGCATCATCCGACTCCAGTCCCAGGACATCCAGCATCCCCACACTGTAACAGCACAGCTGGTCCCTGTGCTGGATGCCCATTGACGTTGATGGCACCATCTCCTCTGGTCCCATGTTGGCATCCTCCTCTGCATGTGCCTCTCTGCAGAGACATGATGGTACTGGAAAACAGAAGCACAGAGTCAGCATAGGTGTAGCACCCATGCAGACAGGTCCTGCACCCAGGTGTGCAAGCAGCCGTGGCCCCCTTCCACCTTTATGCTATGCAGAGCAGCATGCCACACCCACATGGGCTATGCAACATGGCGGCAGGACCACCTGCATGGTACTGCCCATTTCCCCCTCCATGCATGGTGTGTGTTGACTCACAGTGCTGTGAAGGGCTGCCACCCATCTGAAAACCACCACCAGGAAAGCCCTGTATGGTGGCATGGCTGATGGTTGCCACCACCCGCTCCTCTGTTGCCATCAGAGCTGATGCAGTGGGAGGTCCACTGCCCATCCTGGTGTGGGAAGCCCTAATAGCTGCCACCTTTTCCTTGATATGGTGTTTGTTCATCCCCACCTGCTTACAGCACTCCTGGGCACTCCACTGGTGCCTTCCATGTGCATTTACATAGGCGGCTGCATCATCCCACCCAGCTGAAATGTCTTGTGGTGTGCCCATGGCACCACTCAGCAGGGCCTCCCTGTCGAAGTAGGCCTCAAACAGGGCCTGCGGCTCCGCCTTCGTGAAATTGGGCCTGCGCTTTCATGCAGGCCCATGCACCTCCTCTCTCTGAGCCTCAGACATTATGCTACCTGTGGACAGTGAGAGAAATGGATGTCAGTGGCAGCATAGCACAGAATGTTGCTCCCTTGCACTGTAGGCATAGGCCTCTCACAGCCAGAGTTATGTTCCCCTTACCAAACTGGCTGTAATACCAGTCCATGGCCTGTGTTGTGGCGTGGCGCTTTTTAAGTGCTATGCATGTAAATGAGCTTGTGCGCAATGGCAATGAGCTGCTAATGAGCCCTGTTGCACCACGCATAGCCTAATGAAGTGATTTGCATATGGTGACTGAATATCGTGGTTTGCACCATGCTCAAGCAGGGTGCATTGGAGCAATTGTGCAGTGCAAGTCCAGCACATGCATGGTGCATGGGCCTGCAGTGCACATGTGCGCACCCATGCACAGTGGCCTATCGTGTGACCATATGCAGTGTGCATATGCTCACATTGTGCATGCAGTGCTGGTCACCTATCACGTGACCACACACATCACGGTGCACTGGTACATGGCACAGCTGCATGGGATGCTCTATGCCATGTACAGTGCAAGCCAGGGTCATGTGCGATGTTGCACAGGGTCACACCCTGTGCCATCAGGGTCACGGCCATGACCCTGTGCACCCATCAGGCCATGACGCTGTGCACATGTGTGGTGCTGTGCAACACTCCACCACAGTACACACCAATCACGCATCCACATACTGCGCGGTCATGTACAATGGTACACTATTGCGCAACATCCACGGACTGCACCAAGTGCATGCTGTGTAGGCCATAACATGTTCTACAGTTGCATTGAACTGCAGCCATGCCGGGCAATAGTACAACAAGTTGGGCAGTAAATTGGACCGAAGTGGAAATATGCAACCTAGTTGCAGTGGTGGAGCCCTATGTACCCTGGCTGTTCAGGCACGTGCCCTTACAGCAGCCGAGGACCGAGGTGTGGGACCGTGTGGCCAGAGCCTTGGGAGTACCACCACGGGGTGTGGTGCTGCTGCCAAGCAGTGCAGGCACCGCTAGAGTGACCTGCACAGGAGGGATCCAGAATAGCTGTGACAGCTCCAGGCATGTGTCCAGCGTGGCACTGTGCCACAGCCAGGTTAGTATTACCATCCGTTATATATGCCCATGGTGCACCTGTACTGGGTGTCCAGATGCGCAGCGTGTGCCACTGCTAGGGGGCAGACATGGTCCTGGCAGCTGCTGCATGTCCTGCATGGGTAACACGTGCAATGCTGTTGTGCGTGTTGCAGTCATGCAGGCACCAGGGCCACGGGGTGAGTGGTGTCCTGCCTTGCGCCATGCCAGCTGTATGCGGGGGAAGATGTCTGTGAATGACTGTCCTCTCATGTCCACCTCTCTCTCAACCTTCCACACATCCAGAGGACTGCAGGAGGGCCAGGGTGGCTGTGGCCATGACAGGCGGGAGCAGTGATGGGACAGCTGCTGGGGCTGCAGGATGGCGACAGCCAGGTAGGCATGTTCACACTACTGTACTGTGCATGTGTGGGTCACTGTAGGTCACAGGGTTCTGGACATAGTCACCACTGCCATGTATGGGCACTGTCTGGGTGGGTGCAAGGACCAGTGGACATGCCGGTGTTCCACTGCGTATACGTGTACCATTCCCATATTCACTGTGCTGCCCGGGGGGGGGTGTGCACACATGGCCTCCATTGTGTGTGCAGCCACAAGTGCCTGCAGTCCACATTGTGTGCCTTGCATGTGTGCCGCTGCACCCACTGTGTGGCCCTATATGCCTCTCCACACTGGTGTGGTGTGCTGTGTGGATGGCTGGTGCAGCCCTCCATGCACGGGACCTTGGGGGTCTGTCCACTGGTGTGTGCCTCCACTGTGGGTGGGATGGGGCTCATCCTGGCATGTCACATATTGCCTGTTCTGTCCCTTCTCCTAGGTCAGGCCAGGGTACTGCCACAGAGGAGGACGGGGTGGCCAGTGAGGGTCCTGTATGCTATCCTGTGCCAGCAGAGGAGGTTGACAGCCATGATGGGACCCCAGCTGCTTGGAATGGTGGTGCTGAGAAGGGACATATGCCAGCTGGAGGCAACTGTGCATGGCAGACATTAGCCTGGATACACTGGGCCACAGTCCCTGTGTGCCCTGCCCTTCCCATGTTGCCCTGCCCTTCCTGTGTCGCCCTACCTATCCCCACATCCCATTGTACAGCTCCAGGACCCTATCCCTAGCCTCCCATGACCCCTCACCATTCCCTTGTTTTGAGTAATGTAAATAGTTGCCCTGTTGGCTCACTTTTCTTTTTTTTTGTATTAAACCCTTTTCTTTGCTACATCTTCTGTGTCTGTGTTTTCTTTGCCGGTGGCGTGTGGAGCCATGCTGCAGGTTTCTGTTGTGCTGTGCTTGGGCTTGTCTCTAGTGTCCCTCTGCTGTTCCCTTGGGGCACTGCACATGTGTGCACCAGGCATGTGTGCCATGTCCCTGTCCTGTGCATGTCCCCATGCGGTGGGTCTCACAGTGGCCTGTGCCTGACCTTGCACCGTGTGCCCTTGTCTGCTTGCACTGCCCTTCTGTCCACCTATCATGCTGCCCACCACCAGTGTGCTCCATGGTACTGTGCCCTTCTCCATTCAGGGTAGCAGTCCTCTGTGTTTGTGTGTTCTCCTGGCCCCATGGCCATAGCCCCCTGCTGCATGGCCTGTTGGGTATGCCTTATGTGTCTCTGCCATTGGCATGCCAGCAGTGCCGGTGTGTTGCCCTGGTGCTTGTGCCATGGTTGGTGGCCTGAGGTTCTGTTTCTGACATCTGGTGCCCTGTGGTGCCTCCAGGACTGAGTGCCCCTGTTATCTGTGGTTGGCCGTGCTGGTGGGGCACTTTGCCCTATGCGTCCCTGCCTGTGTGTTCCTGTTGCCCATTGCCCTTGCTCAGCCAGCTGGGTTGAGTGTTCTGGCCTGCTCCCATGCATTCCTGTGATTGCACCTTGGTGCATCCTTACTATATTCAGCCTGCCTTGTGCCACCGCATGTCAGTGGCACATTTTCTGAATATGGCATCTTTTGCCGCATGGCGCATCTGCATTGCACTGCATCATCATTGCGCACACCTTGGGTGCAAGTCTGAATATCTGGCCCTATGTTTTCTATAAGTTATATTTCAAACGCTGACACAGCCTTTTATAAATGTTCTGAATTTCTTAACGTGCTAAATCTAACATCATAAGGGTTACAAATAAAAGTATTTGTAATAGATAAGAATACTTTTTAAAGATATCTAACTATACTTTAAGTTATCAAAAATAAATATATTCTGTATGTATGCATTTTTTGTCCACCTAGTTGGAGTACTCCTGGTTCTGAGCTTCTGGTTCCAGACTGTCCATGTGGCATAATTGACCTTCTTGATAACAGTCTTTGTAATTGTCATGCAAATAAGGTATTTTCCTTGGGGGCTCTGGAAACTTAATAGGGCCCTTAAGTATACTTGGGTTGTGTGTCTCAGAGTCTTTAAAACCATGACTGACAGATCCTCCTGTATCACTGCAAACAGATTTTTTTTTAATTTGGTTTGGATCTGACAGACTGATGAAATTGGTAAAATAAATATAAAAGTGCAAAGTAATGCACCTGGGTAACAAAAACCCAGGGCGAAGAGTACACAATGGGGGGTGAGATACTAACAAAAACATCAGTGGAAAGGGACCTGGGGGTAGTCATACCAGATGATCTTAAGGTGGACAAGCAATGTGAGAGGGAAGTAAGGAGGGCTGGCAGGATACCGGGATGCATAGGGAGAGGCATCACCAGTAGAAAAAAGGAAGTTGTTGTCCCTCTGTACAGACAGTTGTTGAGACCCCATCTGGAGTACTGTGTGCAGTTCTGCATACCCCCATCTCTGCAAGGACATAAACAGGATGGAGGCTGTCCAGAGGAGGACAGCTAAAATGGTGGAGGGTCTTCACCAGAAGACATATGAAGAGAGATTGAAGGAGCTTAATATGTATACCCTTGAGGAGAGAAGGGAAAGTGGGGACATGATATAAATGTTCAAGTGCCTCAAGGGAGTAAACACAGTGCAAGAGGGGAGCATCTTTCAGAAAAAGAGATGTGCAAGAACAGGAGGACACAATTTGAAGATTGAGGGGGGACAGCTCAGAGGTAGGAGCATAGGAACATAGGAAGGTGTTGACAGAAAAGGACCTCCAGGCCCACTCAGTCTGCCCATTTGTCTAGCATCCCTAGGCCTGCCCTTGATCTCCCCCCTACCCTTCAACAACCCTCTGTGCCTGTCCCCCACTCTCTTGAAACCCCACACTGAACTTTCTCCCACCATTTCCCTAGGCAGCCCATTCCAGGAGTCCATCACCCTCTTTGTATATATGACAGTCAAAATAAAGTAAAACAAAATTGCTTAAGATAATATGGAATGAAATAAACAGTTCAACTCAAGGTTATTCTTGTAATTATGTAAGTTATTTACAGGAAATAAACACTGAGTGAAAGCAAAAAATGCCACAAAATCACTGCAAAAATTTAACAATTTTCTTGGGGCTAGGCGGCCCCTGGTGCCCCGGACTTTTTTTCAGAATTTTGTTGCCCCCCCTCCCAACATTAAAGCTACTTGAACCACCCCTGAGAAGGTATCAGGAGATACAGAGGGAGGAGGAAAGGGAGGTGTATCAGGGGAAACATAGAGAAGCAGGGAAAGCAATAAGGAGCACAAGGGCACAAACTACAAGAGGAAATAGTCCATGAGGTAACAAAAGGGAACTAAACATTTTTTGGTAAGTGAAAAGAGGAGGATCAGGGTGGGATTATAAGGTTAAAAAGGGAATGGGGGACTGTGCAGAGGGAGACCAGGAAAAGGCAGACATCTTAAAAAAAAAACACTTTTGTTCAGTGCATACAGAGGAAAGAGAAGGGGAGGGGTCATAAAAAAGTAACAGAAGCTTTGGAGGGAGAGAGGTGGACACTAGTCCTTTTTCAGAGGAGAGAGTCCTGAAGGGACTCATTAATCTGAAGGAAGACAAAGCAACTGGACCAGATGGGGTGCAGACAAGGGTACTGAGTATGCTCAGGAACATACTGGCTGCTCCTTTGACAGTTCTATTTAACAGCTCACTGGAAACAGAAGTGGTTCTTGAGGACAGGAGGAGGAGGGTGGATACAGTCTCATTACACAAAAGTGGTAGTGAGGAGGCTGGCACTTAACATCAGGAGATTTCTCAATAAAATCTTGCTGCTTCAGCCTTAAGTCTCCTCTGTCAACCCTGATGTCTTAATCATTACTGAAACCTGGTTAAAACCTCACATTGACAATGATTGCATTGCTATCACTGGCTACTCCCTCATCCGCCAAGACCAGACTGCAAAGGAAAGGGTGGTGGAGTTGCCATGTATGTTGCCTCTTCCCTCTCAGTCACACCCATACTCACAACTTCCATCCCTCAGTCTCACACGTCCATGCTGGTGAAACTAACCTTACCACACTCCATCACTATCTTCATCGCTGGCTCCTACTGCTGCCCCAACACACCTATATCCTTTATCACAGATCCCCTGTCCTCCCTGCATCAACATTAACTGGCTTGCCCCTACTCATTCCAAAATTTGTCAAGACATAGCTGCCCTAAACCTGACTCAACTAAGAAATGAACCAACCCATCTAAATACAAAAACCCTTAACCACTCTCAAACAAACTGGATCCTGTCTTCCCACCCACACCAGATATTAGCCACTGGACTACTTCCTGACTCTCAAAGTGACCACCACCTGATCTACGTGGTACAGAAAATAGAAACATAGAAATTGTCAGCAGATAAGAACCACTAGGCCCATCCAGTCTGCCTATAGACCCTATACATTGTATGTGGCCAATGACCCTATGTGATCAATGGCTTTTCATCACTCCCACACCTCTCAAGCTTCCCTAGTGCCTGTCTCAGGCATGCTTAAACCCCTCCACTCTGCTTGTCCTCAGTATCTCCTATAGCAGACTATTCCAGGTGTCGACTACCCCTTTCTGTGTAGAAGAACTTTCTTACATAACCTCTTAATCTAACCCCTTCCAATTTCATATTGTGCCACCTTGTTCTAGTACTTTTTCTACATTGGAAAAGGTCCCCCACCTGCACCTTGTTTATGCCCTTGAGGTACTAGAAAGTTTCATCACGTCCCCCAGCTGTCTCCTCTACTCCAGTGAGTACATATTGAGGTCCTTTAGTCTCTCCTCATATGTTTTGTGGTGCCAGCCCTGCACCATCTTTGTTGCCTTCTCTGGATAGTTTCCACCTTATCTATGTTCTTACGCAGGTGTGGCCTCCAGAACTGTATGCAGTACTCCAGGTGAGGCCTTACCAATGTTTTATACAATGGCATCACCACCTCCCACCTCCTGCTAGTGATACCCCTGTCTATGCACCCCAGCATGCCACTAGCCTTCTCTGCCACCTTTGTACACTGCCTTGATACCTTAAGGTCATCAGAGATGATAACCACTAGGTCCCTTTCCTCTTTGGTGACAGTCAGCTCCTCCCCAACCTGTATCTCTCCCCAGGGTTCCCTCTACCCAGGTGCATTAGTTTGCACTTCTTTGCATTGAACCTCAGTTGTCACATCTCTGACCATCTTTCAAGTTTCTCCAGGTCCCTTTTCATTTTCTGCACCCCTTCTGGAGTATCCACCCTTTTGAAGATCTTGATGTCATCTGCAAACAAGCAGTCCTTTCCTTACAGACCCTCTGCAATGTCACTGATGAAGACATTGAACAGGACTTGTCCTAGTACTGACCCCTGTGGTACCTCACTGGCCACCCCCTTCTTCCCAGATTGTACCCCATTTACCACCACCCTCTGTCTCCTGTCTGTTAACCAGTTCCTAACCCAGTTCACCACCTTGTCTCCCATGCCCAGACTACCCACCTTGTTAATCAGCCTTCTATGTGGGACAGTGTTGAAGGCTTTGCTGAAATTTAAGTAGGCAATGTCTATTGTCCCTCCCTGCTTTATTTCCCTAGTCACCAAAATCAAAAAAACTATTAGATTTGTTTCACATGCCTAATTTCCTGCTATGAATCCATGTTGCCTCATATCCTGAGCACCTCTGAATTCCATATGTGTCACTATCCTTTCTTTCAGCAGTGTCCACCGCCCCAACCCCCCCCCCAAAACCCTGTTGATCCTATCCAATAACTCCTTGGATATCACTTCCCTCCTAAATGAGCTTTCTAACTCAGACTGGTCTTACATCACCCATGCCTCCTCCATTGACTTCGTACTCTCCTACTTCAAGTCAAAACTTCTCTTCTCCTGGGACAAATACATGCCACTGAAACAGATCTGTGTGTGTGTGGTAATCACTTACAATGGGTCACCTGTCTCTGAGTCAGGGACCAAGCATGGTGGACCCATAAAGCTACTGGTCTTCCCTCTGATTTACAGAAATATAGAATGCTGCAAAATGCTTGCACCATGGCAATCAGATGAGCTCCGGCAGTTTACTTCAAGGACACCTTTCTCTCTAACATAAGTCACCCCTCCATGTTCTGGAAGGTTGTCAACTCCCTATTCCACCCACCATCCCAAACCCCCACACCTGAGCTCAGAATTGGCAGTTGCACAGTGTTAGACCCCCAATCCATAGCTATGGAGTTCAACTCCTTCTTTACTTCCTTCGCATTATCCTTTCTGTCCTCTCCCCCCCCCTTCTTGACTCCTCTAACCACACCCCCACCCATCTCCCAACCTGCCTCCTCTAACCCCTCCTTCTCTTTCAGTCCTATTACTTCTGATAATGTTTTAATGCTCTCATTACTCTCAACCCCTCCAAGGGTAAATGCCCATCGGGGCTGGATACCATGATGTTTTACCTCTCTGCCCCTGCTATAGCCACACCTCTCACCCCTCTTCTAAATCTTTCTTTCTCCCTCATCTCTGTCCCCATTGAATGGAAGCATGCTACTGTTGTACCCTTCCCCAAGGGAAATTACCCCTCCTCCCCTGGCAACTACCATCCTATCTCACTCTACCCCATTTTCACTAAACTACAGGAAAGTCTGGTACTATCCCAGCTTTTCTCCTTCCTTGACTACCCCTCCTTTTTCACTCCATACCAGTCTGGCTTTAGGAGATCCCATTCCACTATCGCCTCCCTTCTGAGGATTATTGACTCTATCCAGTCAGGCATGGACCAGGGGCACATTACCTCTGCCATCTTCATTGATCTCACCAAAGCATTCAACACCATGTCACATCCCCTCCTGCTATCCAGTCTTTCTAAGGTGGGGCTATCAAATGAGGCCACCAGCTGGTTCCATTCCTACCTTGTAGGTCAGACGTAATCCATCCAGATTGGAAACTCTCTCCGCCCTCAACCCATTACCTCTGGTGTGCCCCAGGGCTCTGTCCTGGTCTCCCTTCTCTTTTCTGTCTTCTTAAGTGATCTGCCCTCTGCCTGCCCACATACATCTATCCATATGTATGTGGACAATACCATCTTATATGCATCTGGCCCCTTTTTAACTGACATGGTGACCAGACATCAGTGTGACTTCAATATAGTTCAGCTCTGGTTTTGCTCAAACCATCTTTTTATAAATGCCAAGAAAACAGTCTCCATGACCTTCAGCACAAGGCAGAGATTCTGTCAGCTTCCCTCTCTCCCTTCATTCCACACCCTGGATGGGATACCACTCAAGGATTGCTCCTCATTTAGATATTTTGGGGTCTGGCTTGACCTGCACCTCAATTTTTCTGTACACATAGAGACCTTGCACAAGAAGCTGCACCCTAAACTGGGTGCCCTGTATCCCCCTGCCAGTACCAAGGCCATTGTACAGAAAATAATTCTCCCCATCTTCAACTTTGGAAATGTTTACAGTGCCACCCCATCCTCCTCCTTAACCAGACTGGATACACTCTTCCATGTCTTCTGTCTTTTCACCCTTGACTGTCCTCCCCCCTGGACTCACCACTGCATCCTCTACCAATCTCTTTCCCTCCCTTCCTTAGAGGACAGGTGGAGTATCTACTATGCCAATTTTGTGGCTAAGTTTTGGTTCCAGTCTCTGCCCTCCTACCTCTCCTCCTCCTTCTTCACCCTTCCTGCTATGGCTTACTTACTCAGGAACTCTGATCCTCTCACCTTATCTGCCCTTAATTGAACCTCATCAGCAGGTCAGGCTGCCTTTTCCTTAAGGTTTCCTAAGCTCTGGAACTCCCTCCCTCACACCATTATTTTGCTTCCTGCCTCCATCTCCATAATTCCCTTCTCAAAAACCTTTTCCACTCCCCCTTCACTTGCTTCTAACCCCCTGCCCCATCTCTCCTTTTACTGCTCCCTGGCACCCCCAATCTACTATTTCCTGCTCCCCTCCTTAATTTGATTACTCAAGGTGCTGCCCTACAGTAGCCCTGTAAATAACAGCTTAACTTCAATTCAATTAGATCAGTATTCTAATTGTTTTTATTGGCAAGTATGTTATTTAATTCAGGTCTATGTGTTCTTATGCTCTGCATTGTTTTATGTTATTATTGTTCCCTCAATGCTCACACAAATTTCTTCAAATTGTATTAGTTTATTATTTATTAATACTGTAGCTAAGTGTTTTTGCCTATTACTATCACATCTATTCCCCTCCCCCAGGACACATCTGGAAATGAGCACTTGCTGCTCAGTATGTTGTTCCTAGTAAAACTTCAATAAATAAATAAATGCAGGCTAGTCAGCCTGATATTGGCAGTGGGAAAGGTAATGGAATCCCTGCTAAATGAAAGGATTGAGGAATACCTTGAATACAGTGGGTTACAAGACCCAAAGCATCATGGGTTCACATGGGTGAGGTAATGTTGAACAAATCTGATAGATTTCTTTGGCTACATGACAAAAGACTTAGAACAGATTGGAGTGGTGGACATGGCCTACCTAGATTACAGTAGGCTTTCTACACCATTACACATAGAAGACTAGTAAGAAAGCTGAATAGCTTAGGAGTGGGTCCAAAATTGATCAAATGGATAAGAAATTGGTTAGAAGATTGGCAAAAGAATATGGTGGTAAATGGAGTTCATTCTGGTGAAGGGAGGGTGACCAGTGGTGTACCTCTGGGGTCAGTACTGGGACCAGTCCTCTTTAATGTGTTTATAAGTGACAATGCAGAGAAGCTGGAAAGGAAGGTCTGCCTCTTTGCAGATGACACCAAAATCTACAACAAGGTGGACACTCGGTGGGGGGTGGAAAGGATGACAAAAACTGGAAAAAACTAGAGGAGTGATCAAGGGTATGCAGCCGGATTTCAATGTGAAAAAGAGCTAAATAATGCACTTAGGGCATAGAAACATGGGTGGAGTACATGTTGGGGTAGAGAGGTATTGACAACCACCAAGCAGGAAAGAGACCTGGGAGTAATCATATCAGATGCAATAAAGCAAAAGGATGGATGAACACCATTGATAGTCCAAAATGCTTCTGTCTTTACCTTCTTAAAGACATACAGTACCAAAGGGCAACATTTCATGGCACTGCCATTTCATCAGGCCTGATGTGTTCACATTATGTTAAACAATCAGAAAAAAACAATCAAATAAAAATCCATATATAGTTTTTCACAAAAACATCCATATTTGCCCATCATAACCACTAAGCAGCATTAAGGTGCAAACACCCAGGTGGAAAATTTCTCCACTACCAAAATGTTGCAATTTGTAATACAGTATCAGAATGTTTCCTAAGGACCTCTAAATAGAGTCTTAAACACCTTTGTGGCACTTAACTGAGAATGTCTCCTACAATGTGAAAACAGCTCTTATATAACATTCTAAAAAGTTTTTTTAGGTTATGTATACTTCTCATAATATTATGGCAAATGGGACCATGTACAATCTCATACCTTAGAACTTATGATAAATTTGATTCCAGTGCATTATTTTCCAAGGGGTTGTCCCTTGAAAGATTAAACATTAAGCAATCATTTACACTGGGACAACAACATTATCTGGTACAAGGTTAAAAGTAAATAATCAGCATAAGGTCTAATACCTCATGAAAGATTTCACTTTGTAAGACATGACAGCATTGCCTCTGCTGTTTCTTCCAAAACAAGTAAATTTGCACCTGAGGAGTCAATACTATTTAAATTCTGCAAGACAATACATTCCAGTAGTAACAAACTCTGGTCAGAGCCACTACGGCTACCAATGCATTAACCTGATAAGGGTGTTTCGTGGGCTTAAATATAAAGATGAATTGTTGTAGTCAGCTTTGTGTCTAAATGTCATTTTTGGTAAAGTTAGATAATTTATCTGATTGATCCTGTGTTTCCCATGTGTTTAAAATGTGAGTGGTGAGTGTGTCTTGTACTATGTAGGGAAGGAAAGGGACCTCTGCACCAAGGCCTTCAATTTATGGTAGAAGAAATGGTGCAGAAAGGAGTGGCATGGGGACTGAGGGTCAACCTGGAAGGATAAGAGCCTATACCGAGGTGATGGCCAGCTTCCATTAAGGAGGGAACCATAGTCCTCAGTGCATGGTTTCAATCAATCAATCAATCAATCAATCAAATCTTTATTTATTCAGGCGAACAACATTGAGCACAGCTCATTTGCAAGATGAATCTGATAAGGTCAAGGTTCAATAATTGATACATATACAGATATAATCAAAACACTTATATATACAGTAAGAAAAAGGCAGAAATTGATTAAACATAACAGTACAAGGTAGGACAATGAAAGCAGACTAGAAAATCGAATATATACAGTACATATCAACTATGGAGGTATCATGACATACATTCAACATATGGCACCCAGAACTTCTAAGGTTCCTGGGCAAGCCAATGTAGACAAGGAGACACAGTGTCTGAGTGACTGAGAAATGGTGATCATAGCCTCTGGTGAGTGACAAGGTAGGAAGGGGTATGAGGGACTAGAACAGGGGCTGGGGCTAGTACAAGAGGTGTGTAGGAGTGATAAGGGCTAAGGTAAGGGCCAGGAGTGAGTGGGCGAGGATTATAGCCAGGAGTTCAGAGATCTGTGGAAATAAATTTATCGGGAACAGATATGTCATAATATGAAGGCTGCCTGAGAGGGAGATCTGTGGAGATAAGTTATGGGGAAGTGGATTGCCAAATTAGGATGGCTGACTGAGAGGGAGAGGGTTAGGAATGCGAATAAATTAGAACTTGTGGAAGCAGTTGCATTTATCTGGGAAGAGGCTTAGGTAAAGATGTTTGAAGGATGCTAAAGATATCAAGTAAAACAGCTTCAGGGTCTTCTGTAAAGTATTCCATGATATAGCTAGAGTATAGCTGATAGCAGATCTCCCATGCCGGGTGTTGACTTTAGGCACCTTGAGCATGATGAAGTTGTGGCTTCTTAGTGCATAGGTACTAGCTCTGACCTGAGTGAAGCAGTCTAGAATATAGTTTGGAAGCTTCTTAGTCAATGCTCTGTAAATCCAAAATGCAGCATTTCTGTTTCTTCTGAGATGTAGGGACGTCCAACCGACTGCAGCATAGAGAGAGCAGTGATGAGTGTTAAGTGGAAGATCTGTAATGAACCTTAGTGCTCTGTGGTATAGTGTATCCAATTTACTTAGGTAGGAGATGGGGCAGTGACTGTAAAGGAAATCTGCATAGTCAAGCACTGAGAGAAATGTGGCCTGAACCAACCTCATCTTGGAGTCTCTGGTTAGGGAAGTGCCTTATTCTGAAGAATAGACCAAGTCTCTGGTGAAGCTTTTTTAGAAGTTCTTCAATGTGAACTGTGTAGTCAAGCCTACTATCTATCCACACACCCAAGTACTTGAATTTTTCTACATAGTCCAGGCTTTCTCCTAGGATAGTGGATAGCTGGGGGAGATTGTTTAGTGAGGAGGGACTTGTACGGCTTTGGTTGGAGAACAGCATTGCTTTGTTTTCTTTGCATTTAAAAGAAGTTTTTTTTCCAATAGTTGATGTTGTAATAAGAAGAATTCTGCTTGTAGAATTTCACAGGCTGTAATAGGCGATGGGTTGCTGACATATAAAACAGTGTCATCTGCAAACAAGTGAACAGTGGCTCTGGTAAGATTTGAATCAATATTATTAATATAAATGGCAAAAAGGATAGGGCCCAGAATAGAACCTTGTGGAACTCCTTTTAGAAGTGGTTTTAGTGGAGATAGATCACCTTCGGCTTTCACTTGCTGTGTCCTTCCCGTGAGGTAACATCTAAACCATCTAAGGGAGGATGGATTCAGGCCTATGGAATGCAAGGAGGAGAGTAGCAGTTCATGGACCACCGTGTCAAATGCCTTGCTTAGATCTAGGAATACAGCACAAACACTATTCACTATTAAATGTTACTTCAATGGACATTTAAAGTAGCCAAGGGGGGTAATGGAAGAAATGAGGGAGGCAGAAAGTGGGCCACCACAGGCTGAGATAGGGAGTAGGGAGAGCCAAAGCAGGGGGTTAGTAAATGAGGATGGGAAAAAGGAGCAGTCAAAGAAGAAAGACAAGGAAAGAGGAACAACTGGAAAAAGAAGAAAGCAACAAGAAGAAAGCTGAGAGATGTCAAAATGGTGCAAGGTCTGCATCAGAAGCCCTAGCAGAGAAAACTGAAAGAGTTCAATATGTACACCCTGGAAGAAAGGAGGGAGGGTTGGGATATACTGGAGCCCTTTAAATACCTCACAGGGGATAATAAGTTACAGAAATGAGGTATTTTTCAGAGAAAAAGGTGCTTTAGAACAAGGGGTCATGATAAGAAGTTGGAAGGAGGTAGATTCAGGAGAGATGTGAAGAAGTACTTCCTCACAGGAAGGGTGGTGGATTCCTAGAACAGCCTTCTATGGGAGGCAGTGGGTGTGAAACCAGTGGTGGGTTTCAAAAATGTCTTGGATAGGCACAAATGAACCCTTGGAGGAAGGAAGAGGATGGAAGAGAAAGCCTTGTAGATCAACTAGTGTCTCCAGCAAAACTGATCATAATTTAAAAAAGGGCAGACTAGATGGGGCCAGCAGTCATTATCTGCCATCAGTTTCTATGTATGACAGGTTATGTGATTCAAATGGCTACAGTGTAAAATTATTAATATATACAACATTGATACTGTAAACTGTGTGGCACACATAATTCTTGTTGTACTTTGCTACACAGACACGATAATCAAATGGGTAATAGAGGATAGAGGAGTTGAGACAGCTTGGTGTTGCAAGCTCAGCAACAGCTGGTCACATGTATTTTCCTGTGGACAGAGTGCAGAGGGATGCCTGGATACCTGCCAACCATGTACAGTCTGATGTCATGGCTCTACACAATACTGTAGATATAAAAACATGATAGCTTGTTTTCTTGTTTCCAAAGCTGTTTGAGAAAGCACATAGTGCTAAACACATCAGGTGATGTCCTACATGTCACATCATGTACCAGAAAGTACTGTGAGGGAGCAGGGAAGCGTTGGGTTTCATTTGGACTCTTTTGGATTTTTATTCACCTTTTCCAGACCTAAATAAAGGATAATTTGTACCTTCTACAGTCTGGTGAGTCCTTACGCTTTAGTGGCTTTTGATTTTTTAGATTTATAGCAAAGTTCTGTATGCATGGGCAGAGGGGCTGGTCCCCCACTCTGTTGTTCCCAACTGTTGTCTTTGACTGGAGCACGGCCTTTTCCCATTGTGGTCGCACCTGAACTATTCTCTTCACATGTATTTTCCTGTGGACAGAGTGCAGAGGGATGCCTGGTTACCTGCCAGCCATGTACAGACTGATGTCATGGCTCTACACAATACTGTAGGTATAAACATCTGATGACTGCATATTACTTTCTTGTTTCTAAAGCTGTTTTCTGTAATACTTGGGTGTTATTACTAGGAATTCTGAGACAATAGGAGACGTTGTACGTTCATATATAGTTGTCTCATAATAGTCTAAAATGATCATTTCATTATTCCCCATGCATATATGTGTCTAGTTTTCTCTAGGTTCCTTAGTCCCACAAAGGGCTGTGATAAAGAGTTAGAACCAATAGAATTGCTATTGTCCAGCTCCAAAATGTAAAAGAATATGATGTGGGGATGTGTTACAAAATATTTCCTTTACACATCCAGCAAATGGTCCAGTGCTGCTTCATGACAGCTGAGTAAATGCTAGGGTCAAAAAAATAGCCACTGGCTAAAATGCACCCAATGTTTAAGCCACTTCTGAACTTAATTAGCCACTCTGCAAACATGGTCTGATGCTGCTTTCCTGTCTCTGTGACCCCAAAATCCTGGTGTTTTCCACTGTTTAGTGCCCAAAGTGGACTGACAGATATCATGTTCTCGAGGGGCAGTGAGTGAACTTGCTCTCTCTAGCAGGCTTTGCTCATTATTTTTGTGAAGACAAAAAAAAATGAGTTCTATTGCATGGGACCAATTGCCAAACATACTGATGGATGTGACAAGGTCAGCCTGCTCTGTTGTGGTGCAACAGCCAACCACATTCAGTTATATTTATCAAAATGCCTTAGCCACAGTGGAGAAAGGAAGCATAGAAATATTAGCCTCATTAGCTGCATTGATTTTACAGTAGTCATTAGTGATGCTGGTGATCCTTTGTGCACACCAATTGCCAAAAAAACAAAAATTGTATACCTATTAATGACCGAGATGGATAAAGAATGGGACCTCTCTCTTTTTTCCATAATTTTTATTTTAAATGAGTCACTGTCAGTCAATTTTGCATCATATTATTTCTAGTTGAAAACCCATATTTTCTAATTGCTTACCTTTTCTAAAATTCATTAATGTTGCTGGTTGTTTTAACTACTCCTTTCATAGTAGAACTTAAATGCATGCTAATGGTGCTACTATACCCAGAGTTGTTTTGCTTCAAAACCAACTCTTACTGTACACTCCCTGAATTTTAGTAACACCTTCAAACAATGCAGCAACTCATGATGTCATGATTCTCCTCCCCTCCCACTGTGTAGTGATGTTTCATTTGGGGGGGTTCCAAGTCCAGGAAAGATGCAGTGGGTGTTGATCAAGGACTTTAAGCAAACATGTTTTGACAAACAAGAACCTGAGGTAATGAGTTGAAGCTGGAGGGGTGAAGGTTTAAGAGGGATGTGAGGAAATTATATTTTATGGAAAGGGTGATGAAGCTGTAGAACAGTCTGACAGCAGAGGTGATGGGCACCAAGACCATAAATGGTTTCAGTCATGCTGGGATGGAGTGAAGACTTGGTGTTTGCTCAGGTCAGCAGCATTAAAGAGGGGAGCAGGGGGTGCTCTGTATGGACAGTATATCCTGGGGCAAATAGGGAAGTCTAAGCAGACTAGATGGACCTTTTGGTCTTTTTCTGCTGTCATTGTCTATGTAATAATATATGCATTGAGCAAGGGAGAAAGAAAGAGAAACATGTGCGAAGCAATATGCTACTCATAGAGGGGTGACACCATGATAGGTACATGCTGTATGAAATTATTGTATCATGATGGTATCCAGCTGTATACCAATAATGAATAAGCTAGAATATGGGATTTTACTTATTTTTGTTTTATTTTTAATAACCCAGACATTGTCTGCACAGTAACAACACACAGCTAATAATACTGCTTACAATTTGAGACCTTGTTTTTATTTAACCACTTTATTCATTTTTGGGGAGTCACTTGTAACATGGCTGCAATACTGTTCAGACAGTTAACTTTTGGTTTACCTATGAATGCCTCTTAAAAGAGATTACTGAATGTATTAATGCCAGTACACAATATTACCCTTAGGACAGGTTATGGAGTGCATTTGAATAGATATAAAAATTGTGACACTGCACTGTATGTTGAGTAAGAATGGTGTCTCTGATTTTGAGCATTTGCCCCTGATTTTACTGGGCAGTGTCCCTCATTTTGGTCCTGGAAGGGTGAGAAGTATGCATTCGGGGGTGGCCAGGTGTTGCAGTTGACAACACTATGATTTCTTTGCAATCCCCTATGATGCCCCATGCAACACATGGAAACCCTTAAACATTTGTTGCCTAGCATTTACCCCTCCTACAAATACAAAGCCATGAGAGTTCCATTTCCACTAACAGTTAGTTAGATCCTTATCCTGAAAGGGTTAACATAAATCAGCCCTTCAGAGAAGGTAAATCATTTCCTCCCCCACCCTCCACTCACACACACTCACATCTGGAAGTGATAAAGCAATTGGAAAATCCTCCGGAATTTCCTCTAAAAGCTTGCTGTGTCTTCTGTTGAAAGTTATGCCAGTAAATTACTTAGGTTCCAAAGTCTAGCAAATCACATTTCAATAATAAATAAAATTAACAAGCCAGCAAGTGAACAAATAATTAGTTTAGTTTAGTTTATTAGTCTAGGAATTAATACCTTTGAGCCAGGGCTCTTTTACAAAGGTTCCACGTCACAAAGAACATTTAACAAAGCACGATACACATTACAGGTAAAACCAGACAGGAAAGTTACATCATAAATTTGCTATTAACAGTTTAAGGCAGTAACGTTTTTAAGTTTCATAGAAAAACAAGCTATAACAGGTTCAAGCAGTAGACAATTTCGAGGTTAAGGAAACCTCCAGGGAGAGGTGATCATTAGAAGCCAAAAGGAGACTGAGAGGAAGGAAAGGTGGTGAGCGGAGAGTAAGAGAGAGGGACAGGAAAAAGGGGGAGTGAGTTTGGGTGGGAGACAGGAAGTAGTAGAGGTACCAGAGGGTTCATTAGTCAGGGAGGAAGAGGCCTCAGATGTGAAGATGGACATGAGGAGTAGTAGTCTTATCTAGCGAGTCACAGTTGCTAGTGGTGGTGAGGTAGCATAGAGCATGGATTTGAAAGCTTCAAGCGAGGTTGAGGATAGAGTAGGTGGACTAAGCGCATTGAACCATGTCGGGGCCCTGTATGCGAAAGATCTTTGTCCCTGTGCAGTCCGGCATCTCGGAACCAGGAAAGGTTGGCATTCAGATCTGGTGGAGGGTCGTGAGCCAGGATTCAGTCAGAGTAGGTTTTGAATACATAATGGAGTCAGTCCCAAGATAGATTTTTTTGCCATTGTGCAGGTGAGATAAATAAGACGATTTGATAGGTTCAACCAGCCTGATTCATAGTACAGATCTACACGGTGAGTCAGTCTTTGAGCCCCGTGAGGAGCGGCAGGTCTTATTTAGAGTGATTGAGATACACCTTAGAGCAGTGGAGGTAGCTGAGCCATAAATAATAAGGCCATAGTCAATGATTGAGATTATGGAACTCTGTATAGCTATTCTCAATGCCGCTTGATTTAGAAATTGACGGTTATGGAATAGTATTCCAAGGCGCTGGTTCACTGTTTTCGCAGTGTTGTCAATGGGTTGCAAAGGTGAGCCCTTGGTCAAAAGTGATGCCAAGGTATTTGAAAGTATTTACTTGGTCCAGTGTAATTCTGAGAGGTTTGTATGGTGAGTGGAGTATGCCTATTTTTGTTTTGGTGATTGGAGAAGAGCATGGCTTTGTTTTATTGTGGTTTAGCACAAGTTTACTATCCAGGAACCACCTTTCAACACTAGAGAAAGCAAGTTGCAGGCTTTTCGTAGGGAGTTTGGATCCTTGTGGGAAGAGAGAATTACAGCATCATCAGCGATAAGATTATTTTCTCCTGGCAAATATCTGGGAGGGAGTTAAGGAACAGGCTAAAGAGGAGCGGTCCAAGAATTGATCCTGTGGTACACGAGAGAACTGGTTTGAAGTCGGAGAGTTCATTAGAGATTTTACAGCCTGTGACCGATTGGACAGGTAACCTTTTACCTCAAGCACAAGGACCTTCGCCAGGCCTAGGCTAGAAAGTAGGAGGAAAGTAGGCCATGATGGACTGTGTCGAAAGCTTTTGTAAGATCGATAAAGACTGCAACTTTGTTTGGCACCCTTTGTCCCGGCTGAGTGGACTTCTAGAGAAATCAAGTAAGGCTGTTGTTGTACTATGTCCTTTCCTAAAGCCGTGCTGTTGATTACAGAGTAGATTGTATTTGTCCAGGTAATCAGAGAGTTGGTCTGCCACTATTCGCTCAAGTGCTTGAGAGGGAGGAGTATTGATATTGGTCGATAGTTTCTGTTGAGGTTTTGTCCCCTTTGTGCACTGGCATAACTATGACAGATTTCATTTGTTGGGAAATTGACTTTGGCAAAGGACAGATTAAGAATTTTTCAAGGGTGAATTACTTCATCCAGGGTGAGAGACAGGATTTTAGATCTAGCGTGTCACTACTTGTTCTGGATTTGGAGCAGGCCTTTTTATGTACTTGTGTGCTTTGTGCACTTTGATTTTCTTGAAGTAAAATTGTGGTTTGTCACGAGGGGTGTTTTGTGATACTAGGCTAGGCACAGGTAAGTCCGAGAAGAAATCTGGGGGGAGGACCCCACTAAGGTCTGTGAATGTCTTGTTAAGTGCATCTGCAATAAACTTTGGGTCAAGAGTGGTGGATCCATCAACTTTCATAATGATAGGTGACGATTTTGATTGCTTACCCATTATGTTTCGGATGTTGTACCAAAAAGCTCTTCCATCACCCCAGGTGGATTCAAGGGCGTTTTGAACAGGCTCTTCATTTGCCTAATTTGTGAGGTACATCTATTTTGTGCCTGCTTGTATTTTAGGGTATCATGAGGTGAGCCTGTGTCTCTGGCAACTGCCCAGAGGTGGTCCCAAACCTTGAGTTCGCAAGTAGTTTGGCAGTAATCCATGATTTGATAGCCGCTTTGATTTTACGTTTTTACTGGGGCGATAAGTCACATGCAGAGTTGAAAGATTTAATGAAGTATTCTAGTGCGGTATTAATATCAGTTGATTCAAGGATTGTGTCCAGTCCTGTTGTAGGAGATGGGTTTTCAACTTGATAAGATTCCCATAAGGCAATACTCTGCTTGTTATAACTTTGGGGGGTGGCTTGAGAAATTTATTAGACCAGGTACAGGACACTGGGGAGTGGTCACTGAGGGAGTCAGGGAGGACTTTAATGTTTTTTTATCTGGTCAGGGTGATGTGTGAGAACCCAGTCAACAAGGGTGCTTGTACCAGTTTTGTAATTTTTCTGGGTGGGGGAGGTTACCATCTGAGTCAGGTTTGCTGCTAGGATGTCATCTTTGTAAGAGCCAGTGTCAGAGGCGAGCCAGTTTATGTTGAAATCCCCGAGGAGGAGGAGCTCATTTTCAGAGGGCTGCAGACTAACAAAATCAAGTACAGACTTAATACTGGCACGGTGGTCTTTGGAGGGATATAGACTGCGGCCACTGTGAGAACTTTGTTTTGTGCACCAAGAAGCAGTTTGATAGGGAGGAGTGCATCTGCGTATTTGTGGGGGTGAAGCTGCCGTGTTGACAGGAGAGGTTGTCCTTATGTAGATAGCACAGCCCCACCTTTCTTGCTTGCCCGTTGAGTCTGAAAAGATTGTAGCCTTCTAAGCGAGACCGCATGATCCGGTGTTGGGAGATAGCCAGGTTTCCACAATGGCTAGTATATCAGGGTTTTTGTCCAGCAGAGTTTGAAGAGATGCCAATTTGGGAAGGAGGCTGCAGATATTTAGAGTGATAATGGAGACACCACTACCAACTTTCCCTGTTTTTGCCTACTTCAGTGCAACAGGACCAGGGTTTGGGTGTATCCCACCAGATATTAAAAGTAGGAGGAGCAGAAGTTTCAGCGATGCCATTCTGAAGTTCATAATAGGTTGGAGTGAGTTTCTGCTTGTACTTTTAAGATGCTTGGATTGTCTTCTGGAGTCCCAGTAGAGGGTGATCGTTAGTGAGTTATAATGATGTGGCAGTTTCCAATTAGGAAATATGGCTCTTTGCACCCAGGTATTAATTGGGTGATGTTTGTTTAAGACTTCAGAGTAAAAGCCATGGTACAATGTTTCGGGTAGTAGTATAGAAAGGTGAGTAGGTGGAGGGGTAGGGTAGGCGGAGGGAGTTGGCATAAGGGAAAAGGAGGGTGAGGGGTGAGTAGGAACAGGTGGTGGGGACTAAGCCAAAGCATTTTTTTAGTGAGGCAGGAGACAGCCAGAAGCAGTGTGGCTAACAGTCAGGGGGTGGTAGCAATAGGAGGGTGGTGGGGTACTTGATTTTAGTGGGCTAAGGTGGATAGCCAAGCACTATGGCGAAGTACAGAGAAAAATGAAAAAAAGACTGGGAGGGTTTGGTGCCAGAGGGTTTAAGAGAAGAACTATAGTACTGTTGAGATCCAGGATCACATAATATGTTAAAGTTCCTGAAAGGTGATAAACTGTGGCCTGCATATGCAATATGTAAAACTTTTGTCTATATGTTTCCTTTGTTCTTCAAAGTCCTCAGAGATAAGTACAATACCTTGGGAGTAGGTCAGACAGTAGGCATATGCAATGTGTGAAATCCTTTTATCTGTATGTTTCCTTTGATCTTCAAAGTCCTCAGAGACAAGTACAATACCTTTGGAAAAGGTCAGACAAAAATGTTGATTCAGTCACAAAATGTGTTAAAATTCCTTTGTTCTTTAAAGTCCACAAGTGCAGTTGCTTTAAGAGTTGTCAGATGAGAATGTTGAAAATGTTGATTCAGTTGCAGGACCCAGCATCACCATGTTTGTAAGACTAGTTGTAAGGCATATGCTTCCTTGGGGAGGCTTCAAGAAAGTTGATTTAAAATTAAAAAGCTGATACCTGTTGATGGCAATTTGCAGAAATTCAGTCCAGGAGACTTTCACCAATGTTGTGTGCAAGAATGGCACAGGTATTCCCAGCAGAAAAACATGTAAATGAACAAAAACTAACCTACAGACACAGACAAGCACAAACAGCCACCCACACAGCCCCAGGAGGAGGAGCTTTTTTGTATAAATAAATGTTTTGTATATATAAAGACTTCTGATGTTTCCTTTTTACAAATGCCTGGTGCATCTGTGGCTACAAATTGGACAGCACTCTCCCTCTCTCTCTCTCTCTCTCTCTCTCTCTTTCTGTCTCTCTCGCTCTCTGTAGCTAACTATTCAAACAAGAAATTTTTGACACTAGCATGCAAAAAAAGTTTCTGATTATACTGTTGCAGACAGCTAAACTGATTTAAAAAAAGAGTTGTAAATAACTTGCCTTTGTGCATACACCAAGTCACTAGCTTTCAGGTCACTTAAAGCAGGCATGACAAGAATGGCTAACAAGCTGAAACAAGCAACCATGTTAGCACACTCGTCCCATTATGTACAAATTAAAATCAAAATACATGTACTGTTATTGTGACCATTATTTCCCATCAAAACTTAAAAACCCTGTCATAGTGAAAGAAAAAAAATGCTTCTTACCAACCACTGCAGAATAGCATAGTTACAGTTGAAAGCTGTGATCTCCTGCAGTGGCAACAACACTTCATTCTATGTTGATCTGAATGAAATCTGAACATCATTCTTCATTAGGAAACACTGAGTACCAGAGAAAAATAGTGTGGTAAACAGACTGCTGAGAGGAGGGATTGCTATAAAACTCCAATTTTATGAAGTTTGTTAGGAATCTGATGAGCTCCATTTTTCTATGTGATAATAAAATGTCTGCAGAACTCTGCCCTGCAGCCATAAAAATGAGAACCCCAGGACAAAAAGTTTAAGAATTGTAGAACAGAAAGTAAATGTTAAGCTCATGTTAACCTCTCATAGAGGTTAGAATGGTATTCTAGAAAATAATAATACTTGAATACTGGATTAAATAATAATACTTTAGACAGAGTTCAGCAGTCTATAGAAACTGGATATAATTGACAACAGGGCCCTATGTAAATGAAATGTAAAATAACCAGTGCACAACCTGAAACAGGGGTGCTTACTGAAAAAAATGATAAGGCCATTAATATGGATTTTTTAATAAGACTCCATAAACTAAACAGTCTCATATTGTAATGAGTAAAGTGACCAATCATATTCTTCATTCAAACCAATCCTTGAGTCTGTACAGTTCATGACATATATCCAGTGTTGTCCCAGTGTAAATGGGGTACTGTATATGTTTAATCTTTCAAGGGACAGTCCTTGGAAAAATAATGCATTGGCATAATATTTATCACAAGTTTTAAGGTATGAGATTGTACATGGTATCATTTAGCATAATATGCTTCAGAGACCTATATATAAACCAAAAAATATTTTTAGAATGTTATACAGTATAGTGGCTGTTATCACATTATAGGAGGTATTCTCAGTTAAGAGCTACGAAGATGTTTAAGATTCTACTTAGAGGTAATTAGGGAACATTTTAATATTACAACTTGCAAGTTTTTTGATGGCTGGGAAATTTTACACCCAGGTGTTTGCACATTAGTGCTGTTTAGTGGCTGTGATGGGCATATATGGATGTTTTTTTTAAAAAAAAACTATATATGGATTATTATTGTATTTGTTTTCTGATTGTATAACAAATTGGGAACACAGTGGGCCTGATAAAATGACAGTGCCATGAAACATCACTCTTTGGTACTGTGTGTATATAAAAAAAGAAAGGCAAAAGAATTTTGGACTATTTATGGTGTTCATCCTTTCCTTTGCTTTATTGTGCTCTGTGACTGTTATTTGGATGACCCAATATTAAGTTTACAGTTTGGTCTCTTGTGAAAGCAAGGGCAGCCTGGAACACCCCCCTTTTGGTAATCATATCAGATGACCTAAAAGTGGCCAGGTAGTCCAAGAAGGTAGTCAGGAGGGCTAGTGGGATGCTGGGGTGCATAGGAAGGGGCAATGCAAGCAGAAAGAGGGAAGTTGTGTTGCCTCTGTATAGATCGCTGGTAAGATCCCACCTATAAGGTATCTCGTTATATAGGTGAAGCAAACTGAGTGACTCTGATATGAGTGACTCACTTTGCGCACCTGAGGGAATAATGAGTGTGCAGGCATAGTGAGGGGAGGGAATAGTGAATGTGGTGTGATGGAATAGTGAGGGCAAATTACAAGGGACATGTAGAGTATTATTGGCTAAATGGAGGAATGAACCCTGCTGCTGCTGAGCTGGCCACCTGTCATGGCAGATACGGTCACCACCTAGAATGGTGATCGTCCTGGGTTCAGGACTGTCTGCAGGCAAATTATTTTTTTGTATGTTTTGGCTGTTAATGTTTTTTTGATTTCCTGTTGTGTCCTGTGGTTCCCCTGACTGATGTTGCCCAAGCTGTGGGTATCCCCCCTGCATACTGTGGCCCCCTCTCATTTATTCCCCTTTCCCCAAATGTCCACCCCCAGAGTTGATTATATTAATATGGGGGGTGGGGGGATTCTCCCCTCCCACAAAGGGTGGTGAGGGGGGCATCACCCCCTGGATTAAATGTTACTACATCTTTTCCCACTCTTGCACTGTATAGTGCCGTCGCTGCCTTGGCGATTGCTGTGGTGGCTGTATAGACTTTTTTATTTTTGGCTAAATGTACTCACTGTTGTGTGAGTCACCATTAAATATTCACTGTTATGACATAGAACACATCTAGAGTACTGTGTTCAGTTCTGGAGACCATGGGCCAGATTTTCTAATGTTCTAGATCATAGAAAGCCCTGGTATGCCAGCTATACAGTGCATGGGGCTTGTGGCAATCTAACAGGATTTTCTATCCCATGTGGTGATTGCCACAAGACAGACCAACCTTTTCTGATCTAACTTATAGAAATCTTCGGGCCATTTTATGGAGTTTGCACCAGATATTTGGCACAAGCTGCTGTAATTTGTGGAAACCATCGCAACTATATACGAAATTATACAGTCGGGTGCAGCTGTGGTGAGGAGTCTGGTGCACCACCAGACCCTAAGTGTTGTGGCACAGGGCTGGATGCAAGACCTGCATCACACTTCAAAAATCCTGCCCCATGGATTCAATTTTCAAAACCCCTCGACTGCCACAAGATCCTGGTGTGCCAGTTGTTTGGCACACAGCATTTTTAGCATTCTCCTGGCTGGCAATTGGGATTTTCAGTCCCGAGTGCCACATGCCACAAGTTCAACCAGCTTTTCCCTGGCATAACTTGCACCATTTGGGGGACTCTTTTTATGGCTCGTTCACCAAACTTTTGATGCAAGCTGCCAGAAACTGAGGAAACTGTCAAAATGGTGCCTGGCAATAAAAAGACAGGTGCAGTTGCAGCAAAGGAGTTTGGTGCAGCTGCACCAAAAATTGCTTTGTTGCAAAGCTTGATGCCAGCCCTGCATCAGCCTTTGAAAATCAAGCCCCACATCTCCAGAAGGACATGTACAAAGTGGAGGCAGTTCTGAGGAGGGCAACTTAAATGGCGAAGGGTCTGCATCAAAAACCCTATGAGGAGAGACTAAAGAACACAATATCCACACTCTGGAACTGAGGAGGGAGGGAAAATATGATAGAGACCTTTAAATACCTCATGGTGGTAAATAAGGTACAGGAGGGAAGTATTTTTCAGAAGAAAAGGTGTTTAAGTACAAGTGGACAAGCTATGAAGCTGGAAGGTGGTGGATTCAGGAGAAATGTGAGGAAGTACTTCTTCACCCATAGAGTGGTGGCTTCCTGGAAAAGTCTTCCAGCAGAGGTGGGGCAGGTGAAAACAGTGGTGGGATTTAAGAATGCATGGGATAAGCACAAGGGAATCATAATGGAAAGGAAGGCAGAGGGAGAAAGAGCTTTAGATTGGGTATGGTCTGTGGCAATAGGGAGGAATGGGCAGATTGGAAGGGCCAAGCTGTCTTTATCTGCCATCTGATTCTATGTCTCTATGTTTCTGTGTTATATGATGTAGTTCTTAATACATAAAATATAATTACTGAGATCACGTGATGAGCCTGGCGTGAGAAGACATCTTCTGTGCTGCTACTAGGCCCTGCTAATATAACTAAGCCTTTAAACTTTCTCAGGACCCCTAATAAAAGTTGAGCTACCTTATTTCAGTCAGCAAGGTGCTTCAGGCTAGATTTCTCAGTAGAAACATGGTGGGGCTGAGCGAGTGTAAGCAGCTTGTATTTCTCTGACATTGCACTTTCGGCGTCAACAATAGGCCGAACTGCAGCATCAAAATGGAAACTGAAGCCATGGAGTCCCTCGCGGCATGTACTCTGGTGGTAAAATGACCTAAACCCGTATTGCCCATGCCAGATGAACAGGCAGGCCAGCTAGAGAAGGACAGGGGTACTGATTCGACCACGGAGAATATTTTAGAAATCAAGCAAATGTTACAAGAGCTGGTGGTCGATTTTGCTACAGTCAAACCGGCTCCGCACTCGTTGGCTCAGAGGATAGAGTCTCCTTGCAGGAAAGGAAGGTTTCCACTATGGAAAAAGATCTGATTGCAGTGTGTAAACAAGTCAGGAAGCTCAAGGATCAGATGGAAGATCAAGAATCCAGAAGTAAGAGAAATAATCTTGATTTAGCAGGGCTCCCAGAGAGGGCTGAAGGGTATGACTGTGTTTCCTTTGTGCAAGACCTCCTGCTTAAATTGCTTGGCCCCACACCATTTGGTGAGGGCTACAACTTGGAAAGAGCACATAAAGCCCTAAAAGAGATGCCCTCGTTGGGTGCAAGACCACAGGTCCTAATAATGTGGTTCCTGAATTACAAGGAAAAGTCCCATGTTCTCTTCACTGCTAGGCAAAATAAAGCTCTGCATTGGAATGGTGCATCTATCTGGCTGTTCCAAGATCAAACACCATCGGTTAGGGAGAAACAAAAGAAATATTTGGAAATAAAGAAGAAGTTGTACCATGCTGGAATCAAGTTTTGTTTGCAATATCCCACAACTTTGATGGTACGACTTCAGTCTGGGGAGAAAAAGTATCTAACTGCGAGTGATGCCATTGAGGAGCTGCGATTTGAACTCCCAGAGTTGTTTAAGTCACCGACCTGAGTTGCTGAAGACAAGAAGAGGACTGGTATGATTTAATAAGTTGGGACTTTAGAGATGGAACAGAAATGCAAAAATTGTCCTTCCTTTTCAGGTGTTCCAGAAAAAGTTGAATATATTTGCTTAAAATGTTATGGTTAATGTTGTTAAGTTACAGAGGGGCTAGAACGGGACTGAAGGGGGATTGATATCCTCAAGAGGTGGTGGGATCCGAATCCGGAGTCTAGTGGTTTCTAGGGAGAGGGGGCAGGAAAGGGTTATGAGGGAGTGCAATTTACTGTTATAGGTTGAGGGGTTATTGGCAATACTGTTTTTTTTGGGGGGGAGCCATGTTTGATGTTTTAGAGATGGAAAAGGGAGGGAGCTAAAGTGAGCCGTAGAAATGAAGCTTAAGATGTGGCAACAGACTGGAGTTGGCCCTTCTCTGTGGGGTGGACTTTGAAAGGAGTTCAGGATATTCAGGAATAGATAGACATAATCATTAGGTTAAGGGAAGGGGAGCTAACCTATCACCCAAAGGCGGGATGAAGGAGTGGAACAGGGGCATGATTAATGCTCAGTTATTCAATGAAGCTGTTAACTCCTTTTAAGGTATTATAGGAACCCTCTTGGGTCTGAGGGACTATTCATCCCTGAAGGGTAATGATAGGAGGAAGGAAGGGGACTGCTGCAACTCCTGGCAAAATAGGATGGTAGACGGAAAAGCTTGGAGCATATTATTTATTCTGCAAGCTGGGATTTCTTCCTAGATTAACTAACCATCTTTTAGCCAAATAATCTAGAGGATGAAGGAATTTAAGGGACAAAATATATTAAATCACTCTGATGGGGGCACAATTTGAGTATGAATGAGGGTAATTTATGGGGAATCTGAGGGGACTCAATGAGACAGAGGTACAGGGGAGGAGAGGTCAAGCTGCATGGGATGTCTTAAGTTTTGGGCAAAGTCCTGAGAGTTGTTCATTTAATTTGAGGGGCCTGGGGGGTGCACATAAAATGGCTCATCCATGAATCAATGATTGAGCGGAGGATGATCCAGGGATCGGGGTTCGGGGGGGTTAATGGGATCTGGCAGGAGAGAGAATCCATTAAAGTGCAAGAGAGAGAGATGCAGACCTTGAGAGGGCAAAGTATGATTATTTGGAACCATATTTTTTATATTTACCATTGTTATGTATTAAAATAATTTCATAGAACATAAAAGGCCTCAGGGGTAGACGCAAAAGAATGGTAGTCTTGAGGCATATTGGTCAGATGGGGGCTCACATAGCTGCATTACAATAGACCCACTTATTGACAGAGGAACTGATCTTCCTTAAGCGGATGTGGGTGGGTCAGGTTTATGGGGCAGGTAAGAAAATGGCCTCGGAGGCTGTGGTGATCTTAATAGGGAATTCCTGTCCATATAGTATAGCACAGGTGATTACTAGGGAGGATAGTAGAGGGATTTACCTCTCAGGTAATATTTTAGGTAAAGAGCTTACAGTCACTTCTATTAATGGCCCAACCCCTTCCAATCCTGACTTTTTTGCTTAAATGGAGATGGATATTAATATATTCTGTCTGTACTCCCTCATTTTGGCAGGGGACTGGAATCTATGTTTACATAATTGAGAGGCTAGGATACCACCATCCGAAGGGCTTCTGTCTAGGGCTCAGATCGCTATGAATAGATTTTTGGAGGTCACAACCCTGGTAGATCCACTCCGGACCCATTCTACAGGGGGCAATAACATGACATTTTTTCTGTGACCCATAAGAGTCAAACTAGAATTGATTTTTTTCTGGTTAACAGGGAGGCACTTTGTGAGGTTAAGGAGGCGATAACTCGGTGTAGAATTTTATCAGACCATTCCCCAATTCAGCTGATTTGGGAACCAAAAGCTGCTCCTTCTAGCCCGTATAGATGGAGGCTGAATGATTCTCTTTTAACTGAGATTTCAGTCCAGAGCAAATTGGAGGAAGCCCTCCTGGAGATAATACAGAAGCAATTGCCTACACTTCAGAATGAAAATTTAGCATGGTCAATCTTTAAGGTGCTGTATGCAGGGGTAGTGCAGGATTTTGCAGCACAGAAAAGTAGAATGAGACGTGCAAAGGAGGAGTTTATATTGGGGGCTATAGAATCATTGGCTCCTTTGGAAGGTTGCTCCATGGAAATAGATACTGAACTTAAAAACTTAAGAAGGGAAATGATGGACATTATGTATGGTAAAGTAGAATTTTGGTTAGAAAAGATTCAAGCTAAATATTTAATGCAAGGAGATGTGCCTGGCCACATCCTTGCAGCTAGAGTTAAGGAATGGGAAACCACAAGAACAATCACCTCCATACGGTATGCTGTAAAAATTTTAATGGATCCCCAGAAAATGGCAGATGCATTTTCGTCCTATTATAAGGAAATTTACCAGGCAGGACATCTTGCTGGGGAGAAAGAAATTAGGATGTTCCTAGAGGGAATTCCATTACCAGTGCTAGATCCAGAGCAGGTCAGAGAGTTAGCAGCTCCAATAAGAGAATCTGAGATAATAGATGTGGTACAATCTCTGCCCTCTGTCAAAGCTCTGGGGTCTGATGGCCTAGCGGCTAAGTTTTATCAGGCACATCTCTGTACTTTACTTCCACTACTTAAAAAATGTTTTAGTAATATAATGCAAGAAGGTGTGTGTCATCCATCGCTATACCAGGCATATATCTCCCTGGTTCCAAAACCAGACAAGCTTAAAGATTTACCTGGTAGTTATAGGACTATAGCCTTGATGAATCAAGATATTAAGATCCTTATGAGGATTATGGCTAATAGAATATTGAATATTGCTCCAAATTTAATCAGTCACGAACAGGTAGGATTTATGCCGGGTAGAGGGGCACATGACACCATTAGGAAACTCCATCACATACTTAGTTATGAGCCAGATTCCCATCTACCTCTAGCCTTGATATCTTTAGACACGGAGAAGGCCTTTGACAGGGTTTCCCATCCATTTCTATTTGCTACAATGGAGAGGATGGGTTTCCCTGAGGGCCTTCTCAGAGGTATGAAAAACCTATATGCAGCCCCCATGGCCAGAGTATTATGTAATGGATATGTTTCACAGGAGATTTGTTTAGTAAATGGGACCAGACAGGGATGTCCCCTCTCGCCAATATTGTTTAATATATACCTGGAACCACTGTTAAGGGCTATTACTAAAGATGCTAACATAAAGGGGATTACAATAGTGGGGATGGATCTAAAATTTTTGGTCTTTGCAGATGATATACTTCTACACTTACAGAACCAGGCCTCAAGCTTCGAAAGAACCATTGAAACTATAGGGCAATTCTCCAGAGTCTCGAATTATAAATTAAATTTGAGCAAAACACAAATTCTCCCTTTGACACTGCATGTAAGCAGAGCAGATTTTGTGCCACTGCAGGTACACTGGGAGATGGAAAGGATTAAATACCTGGATATTTGGATTACAGCTCGTATGGAGGATGATGCGGCAACAAATATGGACAAGGTGCTGTTAGCAATTAAAGGGGACATACTTAGATGGAATAAGCTTCCTTTGAACTTTGCAGCTAGACTTGGACTAGTTAAAATGAACCTATTGCCTAGGTTATTATATCCTATATACCTAGCCCCATATTGCATTCCCAAATTATGGTTTTTAAAAATTCGGAAACTGTTATCTGAATTTCTGTGGAATTCCAAGCCTCCTAGGAAAAAACATAGTATCCTGTGCTTACCGCACAACATGGGGGGGGTATCAAACTGCCTGATCTTCATCTATATTATGTGGAGGACAAATGGGGCTTATGAGTAGATGGGTTAGAAACTTGTAAGGAGAGTCATATATTCCAATATGGATACAAATAGAGAGGCAAATATTAAAAGAATCAGGCCTCTCTCCAGAGGCTTTTCTTTTTGCTACTCCAGAGAAATGCCTTAAAAACAAAGCCCTGACTCCAATAATTAAATCAGCATTGGCCTGGTGGTTATTTCTCACTCCTGCCCAGAGAAGGGATCAAATGAGGATTCGAGACCAACCTGTGCTGGGCAATCCCAATTTTCTGATTAGGGGTAAGGTAATTACTAAACGATGATCAGCTCAGCTCCTGGGCCTAACATTAATGGATGTTATAAAGGATAATAGGGCGGTTTTCCAAATAGGTGTGATGCAATGCACTTTTTAAAAGGTTACAGCTTACCAAAATGCTGGAGGAGGTATGAAGAAAGCTAGGGGGCCCATCAAAAAATCCGTTTATCTGGGACAATCTAAAGGAAGTGGATCCTGCATCTAACTCTCTATCTAAAGTGTACAAGGTGCTATTGAACTATATTAGCCCGGACTCTCCAACAAGGATTCTATATTGGGACAGAACATAGGCCCCCCAGAGGCCTGCTTAGAACAATATTTGGAGGAGTAACAAGTATATACCTATACCCAAGTATAAGATTATGCAATTTTTTATTGTCTCTCATATGCATTTTACCCCTGTAAAACTATGTGATAGACACCTTAGACAGACGGACCTGTGTTTTAGATGTGGAGTGGGACAAGGTGATATTTTACATGTGATGTGGGAATGTAGTAAAATATCGCCTCTATGGGTTGAAATTAAACAACAGATGGACCCATTATTGGATTACTCAGAATTTTTATTGCCTGAAATTTGCATATTAGGAGACATGTGGCAATTATCAGGGGCCACGCCCAAATACCATCTTTCTCTGACGACAGCGATAGTCAAATCCTTTATATTGAAACACTGGAAGGATGACTACATCTATACCTAAGACCAATGGGTGAGAGATCTTATTTGGGCTTTGGGAAGAATAAAGAGGCATATTTATATGGAGGGTAGGAAAGGGTTATATAATAAAAGATGGTCGACTCTAGAGGCAATCTATTCACTGCAGGTTAATAATACCCACACAGACCTGTCTGTCAGATTGTGATTAGCAAGAGATTACTATTTAGGAATAATGCAGTCTTATATGGATTTATCTCGGGTCTAAAGGGATGTATTATCTACAATTGTTTTTGGGTTGAGTTGGTATTAGTTAAATAGTATTAAAACAAGGATCTTGGTCTGCATAGGTTCAAGGGTGGGGAGGACTCTCTCTCTCTTTCAAGGGGACACATCTTGGGGCCACCTCCTGGGTGTAATGTTATTTTGGTTGTGGCTTATGTTTTATAATTCTAGGGGGTAACAATATTTCTGTTTCAGGGGCTTTACCTCTGTTGGTTAAATTGAGTCACTGATATTGTTACCCTAAGATATAGATGCAATTGGAGATTGTGAAGGTAATGGATGGTCAACCCCATTAGCTGTAAATGTACATAGTTGGGGCTGTACATAGTTTTCACAACCAGTTTTGGGATTGTGAGTCCTGGGGTCACCTGGGATATATGTGTGTATGTCTAAAAACTTGAAACAAACTAATAAAGAGTTTAAAAAAATATATATAATTACTGTACTTAGTTGGGGTTCGGCAGATTGCTTATGTTTGGTGGGAAGGGCTGGTTGTTGAGATGGTGTGGTTTTGGTAGGTGCTGAGAAAAGTGAAAGACAAGACAGATTTATCTGATGAGTTATTATTTAATTCTTAAATACAGTAGCTATATGTCTAAGCATACACTGAACTATATAATCTTTCAGTGGAAAAGGACCACTTGATCCATCTACTCTGCTCAAGTATTCCCTGCTTATTTTGCCTCTATACAGAATAACTGGTCTCTGATGTCCTTCTCTCCTCTTGCCTATGTTTTACTACATACTTGTCTTTATTCCACACATTGCTGACATTTTCCTATGTTTTGCTGGCCATTGGTATGGATTCGCAATAATTTCTATATGTCCACTACCCTTTCAATGCAGATATATTTTTAAACATCCCTCTTAAACTCCCCCCCCCCCCAGCATTAATATACGTATTGTGGTTCTGCAGAGCATGTTCAGTGGAAAAGGCTCCACTTTCATGCTTTGTGTAGTGCTGCAAAACTGACTAGAGTAATTTGGTGGCTGAGGGGTGGATGACAGCTCAACTCTAGAATGAACAAAATCCTTCCACTCCACCTATCAGATCCCCTTAGTGCTGAGCCTCCATGACAGAGCAGAAGGGCACTCTAATTGCTCTTGCCTCACCCGCTTCTCATTTCCCCCTCGTAATAGCTTGAGAAACAGCCATTGAGGGGTATTGAATGCATCATGAAGTATCTCATACTGAAGGGAGGGGCTGCAGTAAGTACACTTTAACATCCTCAACAACAGGTGCCCTGAAAGAAGCATGTAGTTGAAAGGCTTAGTTAGTCTCTGGACACAAGTGGTTCATGTCCTCCCCCCTTTTCCTTTTGTTTTGTCTGAGAGGCACCTGGGCTACGTTTTGGCCAGCAGATCTATTAAGGAAAAATATTTGAGGAAGCACTTCCATTAGGCCAATCACTCCCATTCCCCAGGGGGTACTGGGTCAATACTGCGCATATAAGACAGTGCAGTGTTAACTGTGTCATATAGAGCATGATTTACTTTACAGCAACAGGAGTAAAACTGTGGTAGGAATTTACTGCTACCCCCTGTTGCTGTATGCTATTATGAGGCATGATCAAGTTGCTGTGTGCTAGGTGTGTGGTTGAGCCACTCCCACGGTGGAGCCTCCCCAAGCTCACTCACTGGATAGTACCATGTGAAGGATGATTCCAGCTCCTGGGACTGTAGCGCTGGGCTGGCTAACATTCTTATTTCTCCTTCGAGCACTTGCACTACTGTATCATTGTACTGGAGGGGGGTGACTTTCATGAATTGCATGAGTTTGTAATGTCTCCTGATAGGAGCAGTCTACTCTCAGCCCTTGTTACTTCTACTCACCCTGGCTAGTCCTCTTGTAAAGGAACTTCTTGTTACTGTACACTTCAGCACAAGGAGGGAGGGCCCACATTTACAGGGTGCTAACTGCTGAGATGGGTTTACATTCCCTCACTCCTAATTTTCCCAGTTCCCAGAGAGGCAGATACAATGGCACAGGGCTTGGTGTTTTAGTCCATTAACTTGAATTCCTCAGGGACATTCTAAGGCTACAGGTGGACACTATATAAAGGAAAGAAGTTAGTCCATTGCTTCAGGTTAGAGTGCTGTGAGCTGTCAATCACAGAGACATGTATGTATGACTCTCACTTTAATGGTGGGACCAAAGCCTTCTAAAACCACTAGGTGGTGCATGAATATCTTCCATCTCTCCTGTAAGGATTTCCCTCAATGGCAATCTAAGGAGACAGACCTGTACTTTGCATGCAGTGATGTTCTGGATACATCTCCAGCCACCCTATAAGACGCCTTCAAGGCCTACCTCAGAAGATGCATAAGTTATGCAGGGCACAACAAAAAGAAGAGTCTCAAAGAGCTGTCAGAGTTGGAACTAACCTTGCAAATAAAGAAAGAGAATATAATGCTCTTCCCCGCCATGCTCTGCCACTACAGTGAGGCACCATGCAACTTAAAAATAAGATAATTTCTTTAATTTACAATGCTACTCAGAAGGCTATCCTCCAAACCTCCCACAAATACTGGGAATCAAGAGAGAATATTGTCCATCTCTTGGCCTATAGAGCCAGAATCCACCAAAAAATAAATTGTCAGCATTTCTCAGGCATTTATCTGGTCAAATCCTAAAAAAGCCATCAGAAATAATTCAGTTTTTTTGCTCATTGTATGCCAACCTATAAACTTCTCAGATGGGAGTTCACAACTCTAACCTGCAAAAATTCCTGTGGGGCACTCCTTTAACCAGCGTCTCTCCCCAACAGATGGATAGTCTTGATGCCCCTCTCACTGTACAAGAAATTCAGGCAGCAATAAAGAAATTGCCCAAGGAAAAAAACATCAGGACCGGATGAACTATCAGCTAATTTCTATCAGTCATTCTCCTCCCCAACAGATAAAAATCTGCTTACAGTTTTTTGAGACACTTTTGGGGGGGGAGGGGGGCTAGGGCGCTCCCTCAATCTATGATGGAGATAATAAATATCTTGCTATCAAGGCCTGGCAAAGACCCATAACTGGTAGTGAATTATTACCCCAAATCTATACTTAATGTAGATGTGAAGCCTATGGCAAAAATGCTGATGCACTGCTTAACTGCCATAATTCCCTCCATGATAAATCACCACCTAACAGGGTTCATCAGGGGTAGAATGATAGTGGGCAACATCAGAGTGGTGCTGAATGTAATATGGGCAGCAACCAGATCTAACACTCCTAGTCTGCTGGCCAGCACACATACAGAGAAGCCATTCAACTCCATAGTGTGGGACTACCTCTGTAAAGCAATGGCCACATTTGGTATTGGGCCCAGGTATATGAAATGGATAAAAAACATTGCATGCCTCTCCATTAGCCAGGGTTTCATCTAATGGCCTCTTTTCTGAGCAGATACACCTACAAAGAGGTACTCAACAATGGCTGCCCCTCTCCCCTCTATTATTCCTCATTACAATGAAAACACTCCTTTGCAAGATTAGATATAGCACACAGGTAGCTGGCATTAGATGTGGCAAAAGACAAGTCAAAGCATTGCCTTTTGCCAACGACCTGCTTCTCACACTATCTGCTCTGGGGGTACATTATCAGTGGCCCTATCAGTACTAAATGATTTTAAATCTCTGTCAGGTCTTTGTTTTTTACCTTAGTAAACTTTATTGAAAAAAAATGTAGAAATTGGAGTACAGTACAAAAACAAACTGTAGGTACAGACAGAGTAAAAACCAGATATTCAACAAAAAAACAGCAGCATTCTATCTCAGAGCTAATTCCCTGAAGAGAAAGAAATATTCATTATAATCCAGCAGATGATCATATATAAAAAAGGACAAGAAGAAGCAGACACGTTTAAGGCAGGCAATACAGAGATAATGAAATTACACTGTAACCCTGTTAAAGCCGTATTTCTCCAAGACAATATAATGAAGACTACTAAAATGTAAAAAGCACTAGTATTGAGAGCATTGACATCTAGCAAAAAGCACTTATAAAACTAAAATGTTTAAACTAATTATAGAAGAGTGTATAATCATTCCCATCTCTTCATATACCCAGGGAGACAGTGTCAAAGGCTGGGAACCAATTTTTCCATCTTAAGAAAAGAAAGCAGTTCTGCATGCCATTCTTTATACGAAAGAGGCTGATTATCCAACCAATGTCTCAGAATTACTAGCTTAGCTACTGTCAAAATAAGGGCCATGTGATAGTTCTGAGAGCCTAATAAGTGAGAATTACCCAATCCCACAAGGAAAAGTTCAGGCATAACTGCATCTTGTAGTCCTAGAAGTGGATCTAAATGGGATTAAATTTGAGCACAAAAGGGTCATACAAACTGGAAATCCTGTAAAAGGTGTCAAAGAGTTCCCTCCTGTACATTACACCTTTTATATAGTGAATTAGGTGATTTCACCAATTTAAACATGCATTTCAGAGCATTTATTTATTTTTTTATATTTTAGTCTTTGGAAACCGGGTAAGGCCCATTAGGCACAAGTGTCTGTTTTCAGGGGTGACATGGGAGCACTGGGTAGTTAAGTGACTTGCTCAGAGTCACACAGTATGCAAGTGGAGGTTGTGAGAATCAAACTCAGGTCTGGTCTGCTGGATGTATCAAGCTCATTCACACCTTGTTCCTCTAACCTCTAGGCTATACTGCCAGCCCAGGCATTGTGTAGAGTCTTATATAACATGGTGTGCAACCTATCGACTTTAATATATGTATGTATATATTGTCAAGGGGAATTAAAAAAAACAGTTTGGAAATTATTTTTCCCAAGAGTTACATAGCACATACATTTGCAATCCTAAAATATCTCAGAGTACCTTCTATAAAATTGAAATTGCATGAGGTTTAATTGCTAACACAGCTAAATTGTGGTATTCTGTACCCTCTGCCAATCTCCAGAGGCACGGGCCCCAAAAACTTTGTATAGCATGGATGAGTTGTATAAATGGAAAAATTTTAATTCTAGGGAATGGCAAAAGCAGTCCAGAACTCTTCAAAAGTAACTAGAATAAAAAAAAAAACAGTTTGAAAATTATTTTTCCCCAAGAGTTACACGGCACATGCATTTGCAATCGTAAAACATATCAGAGCACCTTATATAAAATTGAAATGGCATTATGTTTAATTGCTAATGCAGCTAAGTTGTGGTATTCTGAAGCATCTGCCAATCTCCAGAGGAACGGGCCCCAAAATCTTTGTATAGCATGGATGAGCTGTACAAATGGAAAACTTGAATGCTGTGGAATGGCAAAGGCAGCTCGGAACTCTTTGAAAGTAACTAGACCATTGTCCCATAGGATATCTGAAATATTCTGTAACTCTGCTTGTGGGGAAAAAAGACAAAGGGATGGGTTTATTAGCTATTCATAAATTAGGGTTAAGATGAATAGGTTGCATAGGATCTCTCTGAGCAGAATACTTGAGGAGGCAGCAGAGCTGGGTTTTGATTCACACCGACCACCCTAAAGGATTGTGGCACAAGGCAATTGGTAGTTTAGTACAGGAAATATATTGTAAAGCCAGAATAGAAATACGGTGACATTTACAAAGGTATAATTCAGTGTCTTTACAATAAGGACTAGGCTGGTCCAGATTGACCCCCATATCTGGGAAGCAGGCCAAAAATTTACTGGCCTGGGATGCAAGGTAATACCAACAGAAATTTGGCAATTGTAATCCTTCATGCTTTTTTACCAGGAATAGTTTAGCCAAAACTATTTGGGATTTCTTACCTTTCCATATAAAATTTGAAATGACTTGATTTTTGGAACCAAGATTGGGGGATGGGGATACCTAACATGCTAGTGGGGTAAAGTATCCTAGGTAAAATATTCATATGAACCAGAGAAATTCTACCCCAAAGGGCCAGAGGGAGATATTGCCACCTGGCAAGGACCACTGTAATAATACGCCTTGCAGAGTTCAAATTAAGTTCAATTAAGGCCTTGATGCCCAGTGCCAACCGAATGCCTAAATAGTTGTAGTCAGATGCAAAGCAACATTTTTGCAAATGTGAAGGTAGTTCACTTTTATGGGTATACCTCCCCGACAGTGACACCAATACAACAAACTACGTCAATGCTGACAACATCGACAGTTTGCTGTATTGGTGCGCTAGAGACCCAGGCACACTGTCTCTCGGTCCTGCACCCCCTCCCTGAATCAACTCTGACTCAGAGTTGATTATATTTAGAATGGAGGTGTGGGGGGGGGTTGGAGGGAGAAGCCCCAGATAGCAATAGAGACTGGAGTCCTTTGGCATTTATGCTGACTGCAACTTGCGGTTGACAAAAATTTCTTCACTGTGATGCCGGTCAACAACATTTTTGTCAAACCGGCATCTTAGAGCCACTTTTAAGCATCCTCGAATTTAAAGGCATAATAAGCATCTTGGATAGGTTGAGTTTGTATCCTGACAGCCGTCCAAAGTCTTTAAGAGCTTTAAATGCTACAGGAGGGGAAATGCAGGGGTTAATTACAAGCAATAAGATGTCATCTGCATAGGTGGATAATTTTAAACTATGTGGATCAATAGGGATATCAAAAACTTGGAGATTATGTATAATATGTCTGCTAAGGGGCTCAAGATACAAGTTAAACAAATGTGGGAACAAGGCACACCCTTGTCGTGTCCCCCACTATAAGTAGTGATGGGCAAAGTGGCCCCAATTTGCTCCTCGGAGTGATTTGCGGAGTGAAGGTGAATTCGTTGAGTGCTCCACAATGCGAAGTGGAGTACTTCACGTTATTAATGCATAACGCGAAGTCCATTGAAAACACTGACTTCACGTTACTCCGCCTTCCCAAACCACTACTCCACCAATTCTTAAGGCAAAGTACATTGAAAATAATATACTTCGCCTCACTTTGCCTTGTTTTTAAGCTCCAAAGGTGAATTTTGCAGTGATTCATGGTATTTCAGGTCACATGGGCTCTAGATTGTTCTGCACAGCCTCAGTTTGGGGTAGTGTGTGTAGGAAGCTGTAGGAGACAATCTGCTCTGAGAGCTCTCTGTGATTCAAACCTTCAAAAAGATGTTAAAAAATCCTTTTTGAGTCATTTTTTTTGCTTAAACTTTAGTTCGTTGATTATAGGAAACCCTCCTGTGCTCATATCATCGAGCGTTTATTGTTTGTGTATGGATTTTGAATGTTAATATACAACATTCAGTTTGTGTACTGAGATACAGTGGAAGTGTGCTTTGGGGAGGACATATCTGTGGTGTAGGTAGCTTAACTTGGAGAAAAAGACAGTGCTTTCTGTTTTGGTGATATTTGTCTTGTATAACTGTGTTAATGTACACACAGTAATATTTTCAATATTTCTTTCCATTTTTTTGCTGATTGTTGTGGTGCAGCAGTGCATAATTTTAGTTTGTTTAAAATACCTGTATGTGGTTATATTAGTGAAGTTTTCAATTTGCTATGCATTACTTAGTGTGTGTGTGAGTATGTGTGTGTTGCGTGTCATCAAATCAGACACCTTTTATTGTGCCACATAATAATTTCAGCAATGTGAAGCTGCTATCCACTGCAGCTGTGTGATTTTTGTACTTCTGTGTGGTATCTTTACTGGTACTAGTACTAGTGACTGTTACTGCCACAGTGCAGTACACTGCCCCCCCCCACGGCCTGCCCCAACTGGCAAAGGTATTCTTTTCCAGATCTGAATTTCTGATGGTGAGCACTGGTTAGGTGGTGTGACTTTGTGTCTGCATCTCTTCAGTGTATTTGTATCTCTTTAGGGCCCAATCTCCATCTGCAACTTAAATCAAAGTTGTTTCTTTGGCTTCCCTTCAGAGTACTGGACAAGTGTGGTGCTTAATTCTGCATGAACATTGTACTCATTAATGTGCGTTTTTAAGTCAACACCATCATCATGAGTGACTCGTGATACAAATCACATTCTTCATCATCATGGTCACAAATGCAGTCACAAATCATGATTCACGATCATTCAAATTACAAATCACAACATTCATTTTTTTTCTAGTTACTTGGATGCATTGTAAGCCCACCCCACCATTGTACTCATTGATACATATTTGTAAGTCTGGGAGTTTTAAGCTACAGCTCATTGGGGAAGTACAGTCGTAGGCGGTAGGCATTCACGTTTCTTCATCATCACAGTCACAAATGCAGTCACAAATCACGAATCACGATCACGTCACGAATCACAACATTAATTTTTTTTAATAGTTACTTGAATGTATTGTAAGCCTGTTTTGTAGTATCTCTCCATTCTTCACCAACCCACCATTGTACTCATTAATGTTTTTTTTTTCAAGTCAGGGAGTTGGACAGTGTCTGCAGTACATACACAGACTGGAAAGAAGACTGACTGCACACATGCAGTTTAGTACAGTATACTTGCACTGCTCAGAATACAAAGTGTCACGCATATGAAAGACAACAAAAAAGCTCATAATTACATACAAAGGTCGGGGATGGCAGAGGAATACATTTTATAACACAGCAAGGAAGGTGGGGAGGCACATGGTGTGAGGAAAAAATAAATAATGTGGGATCCCATGGTAATCCAGCAGCAGTTCCAGTATGGACATAATTTGCAACTGATGTCCCTCTATGTGATCTAGCCACTGCTCCACAGCACTCACCCTCTTGTTGTTATTCTCAACAGCACTCCAGAGAACTGCCAAGTCAGCCTGTGTTACATGCAGTTCTCTGGGGTCCACACATTCTACAGGCTGACCTGCTGGTGGTGGTGGGGGGTGGGGGTGCTGGTGGTGCAGCAGGTGCTGCTGTGGCCCTCCTCTTCATAGGGATGCTGCAATGCAGAGCTGCACCCTCTGCCACAGAATGGCCAGCAGGTGCAGGCATGGTCTGTTCTGTGGCAGCCTGCCACTCCAACTGATGGGAATTGAGCATATGGGTGTGCTGGCCCCCAGTCCCCAGGTGAGTCCCCTCGGGGCCACGGTGCACCTCCACCTCACATAGGCAGCACTTGACCACACTGCTGTCCCCCCAGACACAGTCAAAAAAATGCCAAACAATGGAGATGTGGGGAGGACTAGGCACAGGCAGGGGATGGTCAGATGAACTGGCAGCCAGCTGGTCACGGTGCTGAACAGGGATGGGATCCACACTGGGGCTCTGGGAACAGGCACATCCTACTCCAGAGGACCTGGTGCTGGACTTGGTGGTGGTGGTGGTTCAACTGCCTCAGAGTCAGGATAGGAATCAGTGCTGGTCCTGCTTCTGGGGGGGGCACTCACAAGTTTTGAGTGGTCCAACAGGAATGGATGCCCATGCCCTCCACACATGCAAACGGTATGACACTCACCACTACCGCGCTCTCCCAGAGCTGCCCCACCCCAGACATTCCCTCACCCTGGTCCATCTCTCCTACTGAGCTCCCTCAGTCCAAGCAATCACTACTCACACTGTCACACAACACACACACACACACACAGTCACACAGACAAACAACTAACTGCTTATTAAGGTAAGAAAAAATAAAATTTACAGAAAGAGCAAATTAAGTAAAAAAGAGTACAGAAAAGACAAAAAATGTAGCTTTTAAAAAAGCTGTTTGGTCGAAATCAAAGTTTAAATCTCCTCCTCGCTCTGATCTCAAAGTATCAGCAGTCACAAAACACACTACTCTCTTTTCCATCTGCACAAGTGAAAGTAAAAGTGTCTGCTTGTATTACTCACTTTCTTCCTACTTAGCTAAAGAGCATGTGACTTACAGTACTGTAAACCATGTGATGTGTGGGGGTGCTGCCAAATCTGAAACACCAAGTGGGTCACTTAGAATGATAATGAGGAACGCGAAGTCTATTAAAAACAATGACTTCGCCTTACTTCGCATTGCCATTCTGCCTTAACGCGAAGTGGTAATAACAAGGTGGAGCGAGCATGGCAATGCAAAGTGTCCACTTCGCATTCACTTCACCGGCGGAATTTAAATTCACTGCATCTCTAACTGTAAGGGAAAGGAATCTGAAAATGCACCGTTACAAAATACTTTGGCCATGGGGTTAGAATAAAGCAATTTGGTCCACTGAAGAAATTCAGCTGGGAAACCAAAAAGCTGCCAGTGTCTGAAAAAGAAAATGCCAATAACCCAGTCAAAAGTTTTTTCAGAAACCAGGAAGACAAGCACTGTAGGTGTGTCTGATTCCCAGGATGCCAAAATTAAATAATTTTACACATGTGATCTGTAACCAAGCAACTCTGCATAAAGCTGGTTTGCTTTCAGCCTATCAGAGGTTGTCAGATAGCCACCACTCTTTTTGCTAAAATATGCAAAACAATTTTCACATCAACATTCAGTAAGGAGATAGGTTGGAAATTACTGACTGCTGAGTGTTTTTTCCCAGGTTTAGAGATGAGGGTAATGAAAGCTTCCAGGAAATCATGGGGAAAGAGTTGGAGTGATACCAATAATTATAGAAATCTGTGTTCTGAGGTGCCAGTTCTGATTTAAGGGAAAGACAAAAATTAGGGGAAAAGACATTCGGCCCAGGGAATTCATCTAGTTTCAGAGCCAAAATAGCTATCTCTATCTCCAAAACAGTGATTTGGGTGGCTAGGGTCTGAGATAGGAGGGGTCTAGTTGGGGGAGGTTGGCCTCCCTAAGATACTCTATGACTGATAATGTTAGATCAGGTTCCTCAGTCTCCACTCTATATAGTGGCTCATAATAATTTTAAAATTCCCTAGCAATCTCTCTAGGTGCTGTGAGGATGGAATTATCTGATGCTGACTGAAAGGATCTAATCAGGTTGGATGTTTCCAGCTGTTTTATATGCATAGCTAAAAATTTGCCAGCTTTCTCTCCAAACATCTCAAAATTAAAGTTGGACATGATAAAGAGCATGTTCAGCTTGCTCCTGATTCAATTAAGTATATGCTACCTTTCTCTGATTAAATTGTATCCAGTCATCAATTCAGCATATGCTGCCTTTTCCTGATTAAGTCGTACCCAGTAAGCATCTGTTGAATTAGGAGTAACGTTCTTTTCTAACTGGCGAATGAACTGTAGCAACTCTTCCTCACATTGTTCTCTACACCTTTTCCTAGATGTAGCTAGGCGGATAAGTTCCCCTTGGATCACGCACTTATAGGCACTCCAGCAGGTGGCAGGGGACTGTGCCGAGGAGTTAGTAAATTCTAAATAATCCCTAGTAAATTGTTTTAATTTATTACAGCACCACTCATCTTTTAGTGGGTGGTTATTTAATCTCCAACACCTATCTCTATCTGAAGAGGGAGAAAGGAACACTGAGAGGGATAATGGGGCATGGTCTGAAACAACTTGACTGTGAATCTCATAGAAGTGAGTGTCTTTGATAAAGGTTGGACTAAGTATGTGTAATCAAGCTGAGAATGAGTGCCATGAACTGGGGAGGAAAATTGTATGTTCTCTATCTGTGGGGTGGAGGGTTCTCCAGAGAGCTACTAGGCCACTGTGATCCCTATGATCCCGGAGGGCCTTCTGTGGTAGAGATAATCCCTTTTGAAGTTGTCCAGATCTATCCAATGTATCATCAACTGTAAGATTCCAGTCCTCCATTATAATCTTCAGAAGAGTGGCAAATGAGTAAAAAATGTTCAGGTTTAAAAAAAAGAGGGTGAATCAGTATTAGGGCCATAGATATTACCCAATAAAATTTCATACAAGCCAATACGGGCATACAAAAAAAGATAACAACCATCTGAGTCAGTGATTTCTTGCATGACTTGAAACGGAAGGGGTTTATGTACCAAAATCAAAACTCATGCCCTATGGGAGCTGGAGCCTGCTCCATATGAGTGACCTACCCAGAGACGACAGAGGAAATTGGCATCCTTAGCTATGATGTGGGTCTCTTGAAGCATTACCTGGTCAACCTTGAGAGTGGCAAGATGTGTCAATGCCCTGGTACGCTTCAAGGGAGAATTACCTCCTTTAATATTCCAGGATACTCAAGTTAAATAGGAAACTGCTATGATAAGGGTGAAATGATATAGAACAAGTTTCCAGCAGACAATGGAGTGAGAAACCAGAGGGGGTCAAACACTCTTCTAAGTAACATTCTAGGAGTCTTGAATGCTGCACCATATATTAAATACTCACAAAACCATCTGATACCTATGTGCTCCTGAATAAACAAAAGGGGTTAAGTCTCATAAAACTCAGCGAACTAACATTTTGAAGTATTACATATAACAAGTCAGTTAACCACAACAAATGAATAACAGCTAGGTATAATAATATCCCCTGCATACCCCAACCAAAACAGGGCGGGGAGGGAAGGGGAACCACCCAGTGAAAGGGCACAAGGCCCTCTGTCTGATGATGGATGATGATGGCTCAGGGAACTTGCATCAACTCCCAGCAACCTCATCCCAGTTAATGACATGAACAGAAGAATAAATGGGAACAACCAGTCACAGAGAGAAAACAAAAAAATCAGTAGTAGTAGAGAAGGGAAGGGGGGACAAGGGAGACAAGGAGAGAGGTTAGGGGGAGAGAGGGGGTGTGTCACCCTTCACCCTTGCTACATGGCCGCTTCTGTGGTTCCTCAACAAAGATCTTCCAAACTCTCACAATCTATGGTCACAGTCTAATAAGTTGCAAAGGAGAGAGTCTAGTCCAATAAAATGCCCCTTCTAATAAAGATCAAACAAGTTAAGAGAGGGAATGAATGAAGAAAATAAGCATAGAGTCACCCACTGAAAAGGCAGCAGCAGTCTTCAAAACTTGGGCTCGTACATTGCATACTCCATACAGAAATATATCCATAAGGCACACAGTCCCAGTGGCAATGGTCCATTTAGAATTCAGCTCAATCAAACTCCAATACTAAAACAAGCATTTGTCAATGCTGAACATTTGATGCTTTGGAAGGTGTCTGCTCCTGCTTCTTGTTTATGTCCTTCAGGTACTTCAAAGTTTTGTGCCCTGTGCCGGACTACCCATCTTGTTAATCAGCCTTCTATGTCGGTCTGTGTCGAAGTCTTTCCTGAAATCAAGGTAGGCGATGTCCACTGCCCCTCCCTAATTTACTTCCTTACTGAGGCATTAGGGTTTCCAATCCTAATGCCAACCTCCCCACCCTACAGAGACTGACTGGCATTGTGGTGATGTCTTTGGGTCATCAGCCATAATGCTTATGCCATTCCACCTAACCCCACCATGCAAACACCGACAGGCATCACAGGGTGCCCTGGGATCCTTGGCCATTATGCTTACCCCATTCCATAAGGAATTAAGCTGATATGGGTGCAGCATACGAGAATGGGGTGAACATTAGTGCTGAAGACCCCAAGGCACACCAAGATGCCTGTCACTGGCTGCAGGGTGGGGGAGGGTGTATAATATTCTGAGCATTATGGCCGACAACCCCAAGTCACACCCCTATTGCCTGTCAGTCTCTACCAGGCGTGGGGGTGTGGCGTTACAGTTTGAAACCCAAACACCCCGGGCGTTTGTTAGTATTTTTGCTCTAAATTTTCAGCATGGGATTTTTGGGACTCACCTCATGAACAGTGGCACTATCATTTCGTTGCTTAATCCCAAAAGGTGATTTTGCACAGCGACTGTGCCATTCAGTGCTACAGGTACAAAAACATATTTCGGGCAGGACGTGAAAAAATGACAGCTGTACTGTTCATGGGGGGGTTTGAAAAAATGGCAATGTTGAAAATCTGGAGAGAAAATATGAAAAATTGATGAAGTTATGAGTGTGAGAAGAAACTGCACAATGCATGCCTTTTTTCACCAAATTTTCAACATGGGCTTTTTGGACCTCGCCTCATAAACAGTGGCACTGTGATTTTGTTAATCTGTACCAAAGGTTGATTTCCCACAGTGACTAAGCCATTCTGTGCCACAGGTGTGAAATCACATTTCGGACAGGATGTGAAAAATGGCAGCTGTACTGTTCATAAGGTAGTGTGAAGAAATGGCAATGTTGAAAATCTGGAGTGAAAATTTTAAAAGTCTGCAAAGTTACCAGCGTGCATAGAAACTGCACAATGCATGTTCATAATGCAGTAATTTTTTTGAATTTTTTCAACAAATTTGCAACATGGGCTTTTTGGGACCTCCCTTCATGAACAGTGGCACTGTCATTTTGTTAATCAGTCCCAAAAGGTGATTCCATGCAGTGACCATGAAATCACCTTTCAGGACTGAGAAATTAAATGACAGTGCCAGTGTTCCATGAGGTGGGGTCCCAAGAACCCCATGTTGAAAATTTGGTGCCAAAATTCCTAAAAAGGGCTGAAATATCAACCTCAGTTTAACCCCTCCCTCACCTCACAGAGTCCCATTATACGGCTTACCTTGAAATCTTCAGTTTGCCAGTCAACTTTGAAGAGTGCAGACATGTCCCACTCTGCAGAAGATTGCTGCTCCCAACATCTGGAGGTAAGTATGGGGTTAGGGGGGTGTGGGGAGGTGGGTGCTCAGTGGGTGGATAGGGATGGGAGAGGGGGACTGGGAAGACAACAGTGGACCATTTTCTTTTTTACAGGGTTAAAAAAAAAAGAATTCAGGGGACAGTTTTCTTTATTTTAGAGGTAAAAAAATATATACATTTAGGCACACTGGGGGACATGCTGACAAGGGGATTGGGTGCCCCAATGCCAGCAAAGAAAAAATACATTTAGGCACACTGGGGTGGGATCCCAGTGTGCCACAGTAGTGTGTGTATATGTGTGTGTGGGGGGGGCATGCTGACATGAAGACTGGGCACCCCAATGTTGGCAAATATTACCAACTGTTTTTTTGGGGGAGGGGGTGCATCCAACACTGGGAGTGGGCATCCCAGTGTCGGAAAAATTTAAACAATTACTTTGGCACACTGGGGTGGGCTCCCAGTGTGCCACATTAATGGGGAGAGGGGGAATACATGCCAACACAGGGATTGGGCATCCTGATGTCAGCTTTCTATGGAGTGTGTGGTGGGTGGCATAAGCCTCCACCCACTCAGAGGTTTGCCACAAGATGTGTAATTTATCTTGCTGATTAAAGCATTTCAAGATATCACCCGGGGAACACTGCGGTGGTGGTTAAGGGCACAAGGAGTGGTGTGCCCTCTTGATGGGGTATAAGCTACCCTGGGCTGGAAGACCAGCAACTTCTTGTAACAGCTGCTGGATGAATGCAAGGATATCAGAACCTTCAAGTTGTTCTTGCATGCCAACAATAACCAGATTTTTGTTGCGACTATGAGCCTCCAAATCATGGGCTTTTAATTTGAGTTTAGTTAGCCGCTTCTTCATGTCCACAAGCTTAATGCTCTCCTGGGCCTGGGTGTCCTCTAATGAGCTAATGTGGATTTCAGCATCACCTAGGCAGTGGTAAACTGTCTTGAGGGCTGGTTTCAGAGATTGTATTTAATCAACTGCCTTTGCCAATGTTATCTTAATTCCAGCCATGTCTGCATCTCTGTTAGGTCTTATGGTTAACTGGGCAAAAATAGAGTTACTCTCATTAAATGGGGTCACACTGAGGTCACAATTTATACATTCAGGGCTTAGATGGCAAACACAAATAATCAAGTATCTGGGCATTTGACTAGAAGTCAACACAAAGAGCATGATCAACCTTATTTCCTTATTATACCTGCTTCCTTAGAAACAAACTTTAACAGTTGGAAAAAACTTCATTTATCCTTCTGAGGTAAGACAGCACTGTACAAAATGATGGCCTTTCCAAAGGTACTATTTTTGTTAAACAGTCCAGCACTACCTATTCCACCGACTGTTTTCAGATGACTAGAGAGACTTTTTACCTCCTTCCTCTAGGAAGGTAAGAGGCCTTGCTTTTGAGTAAAGAAACTGTGGGTACCATGGCACACAGCAATATGGGTGGTGCTGTGGCTCTGGGCATATCGCCAAGCAGCAGGATTCTGCTAGAACCTTCATTGGCTTCAAGCACCTGGAATTTATAATCTGCTATGGCTTCTTCTGGAACATAGCCTTACGTGAGACCCTCCATGGGTGGGAACTACCCACTGAGGAAAGGGAGGTGCACCACCAACCAGATTTTCCAGCTAGTCTTGGCATACGCTAATGAGATGCATAACTGGAAAAATGTATAATCTTGGGTCCTAGGAGCCACTTTGGCATAATCCACACTTCAGTATAGACAATAGACCACTTCACTGGCCCTCCTGGGAGATTAAGGGGATACAGATAGTGAGGTACCTATATAGTCCCTGAAGCAAATGAACTAGACTCATTTAAGAACTTAGCAGTAAGATATACCCTGCCCCTATCAGACTTCTGGAAATTGCTTCTGACTGGAACAGCAATTAGGGCATGATTTCATACCCCACCACTGGAGGACGTGCCCCCCCTGCTAAGGGTTATGTCCAGTTTGTCCAGCAAGTCTCTGAACGTTAGAGGCAGAATATATAACTTTATTGTAGCCTCTTCTATACCAGCCTTGCAGAACTGGAAACAGGCATGGGAAAGGGAGATCCAAAAGGGTACTACCACCCACAGACTGGTATCAGTTGAAGCAGATGGCACATACAGGATTCAGAGATATGCAGTAGCAGGTGATCCAAAAGAACATTTTACATGGGTGGTACCATACCCCAGAACTTAAAAAGATGCAGCTTATGACGCATGACACTTGCTGAAGATGTCACCATCACCCAGGTAATCTAACATATTCTATGTGTCTGCCCAGTCCAAGAAACTCACTAGACCAGAGTTCGACAAAATAGCAATGAAGTAACTAACTTCCACCTATCAGCAGAACTGCTTGACTGGTTGTTAGAAGGGCATGCCCTGATGCTGAACTTTCAAGACATCAGAAACTCTGGCTATGCCCAGCTACACTTGAAGCCATTAGACAAATTTTGTTCAAATGGAGATCATCAACACCTCCTTCAGTAGTACAATGGCTCAGTGGTGGATGCAGAATATTACAATGGGTGGTGCTTAGGTGTGTGCATACTTATTATGCAATTTAAAAAATATATATCTTTCAAGTTGTCTGCTATTATCTTTCTCAATACATTTTTGACAGATACAAATGTAATCCATAGTTCCGAATATAAACTTTTGTATGATCAATAAATCAGACTTCTTCAACAAAGCAAAATGCAACAGCAGCAAGCAAATAAGTTAGAGTGGGGGGGGTCAGTCGCACCCTTCACTGACCCTAGATTCGTCACTGGAATAGCTCCTAGCCCTTGAAAAACTAATTCACTTAGCTAGATCAGATATGGAGAAATTTAGAATGATATGGGAACCATTTCTCCAATGGATGAAAACTTATAAATAGGCAGAGTAATCTGGCCTAGTATACCTTCTTTCTCTTTGAGATTTATGGCTTGTAACCTCTACTTTTCACTGTATCTATGTTGTGCTATAAAACTTAGCTTGCTCTTTACAGAAGTCACCCTAAAGAGTTGAGTATGTATAGGTTAAGTAAGCTTTATGTCAAAGAGGAAATAGATGTATTAAGACTACCATTCATATTGGTATTGTTTCTCCTTTTTTTGACTTATTTTAGACTGCAGTACAGTTGCATCACTGAACAAGACAGTGTGAATGGTTACCTAGATATTTTAATACGTTATTTAATTATGTTCATTTTTAAGCATTCTCTTTCTGTCTGCATTTTATTATCAAAATGGTTTTAGAGTTGTACACCCAAGGGGTTTCCCTGGTTAGGGTTATAACCTTGTTTTTGTATTTGTGAATGTGTAAGTCTAATAAAAACATATTTAAAAAAAATAAATAAAAGAGAAGTATTAACTATATTAAGTATTAACAACAGTATGTTTTGCTTGTTGGGCCTTATTGAAACTCTTCCAGTAAGAAGCTGTCCATCTTGCTGATAATGCATTCTGTGTATTTGTACCTCTCTCCCCATGTGACACAAAACAGATAAAATGGATTTCTTGCATAAGCCTATTACTGATTTGACTGGTGAATCTCAAAATACTTAGCTGTTACAGGCCACACTGAAAAGTGTAAGCAAGTGTATGCAGTGAATTTGTGAGCCATCTGCACACACAGGATGAGTGCTTGGCATTGCAGTAGCAGCAGCAAACTCCCAAATCAATGTATATTAATGAGCATGACGTGAACGCACAGCTACAATATATTATAAATGAGCTACTACATAGTCGTGGCTCTGTTCCCAGATGCACAACACCATATTGACAGAACCTTAACGGATAATTCTTTCTGCACCTCTTGGTTAAAATATTTTAGAAGACTGCAGTGTAAATAGTTTTTATAATGGCACTTGCACTCTTATAAAGCTACATCATTCTATTAAAATGTTACTAGCTAGTGAAATATTTTCACAAATAACTGCAACAATTATCCTAACATTTTAGTGGCCTTGCAACTTAATTGGCACCGCAGAACAGGCAGCGTGGTCAGAGGAAGGAAGTACAGGACCAGGGAACATGTCATATATGTTAAAATGAAGCTGGTACAATACAGAACTTTGGTGAAGGAGTCCCTTTGGTATTAAGAAGGATTGTCTCAAAATGGACAAGCCCCTTTGTTAAAGGCCTGGAAGCCTAGATGGAAGGAAGGACAGAGAAGGAGGGGGAAGGGGGGAGGGAGGACAGGTAAGACAGTGGTGGGGATTTGGAAGAAGGGTCATAAGGGGAAGGGCACAGTCAGAAAAAGAGGCTCGGCTCCAGAGGCGATGACCTCACCAAGAAGGAGCGAGTCTGATGGGCGACAGAACACAAAAGATAGGTTGAAGGAGGAGAGAGAGAGAGGAAAAAGATAGCAAAGGGGGTGGGGGAGAAAGGGGGATATAAGAGGCCCCACAGATGAGCTCTCCCTCACTTTTGCTAGACAATAATTTAGATTTTGTTTAGCACATCAGTCAGAAGAGTTCCTGAGGCTTGTTGCAGTTTTAAGGGGTAAGGTCATTTGGTAGCTGAGTTGAGTTTCTGTTTTCTAAAGCATGCTTGCTAGAAATAAATCTAGAGATTAACAAGAAAAGGTATTTATTTAGGCAGTGTGGTCAGCTATTTACATAATTTTAAAAAAATGGCGCTCATAAGAGAGTGCAGTTACAGACAATTGTTGGGTAGACAGTTTGGTCATAGAATGGTAAGGCTTGTAAGGCAGGAGATTGTTACAAAGGTGAGCAAAAAACATAGGAGTTGGGGAGAGAGCAATTTTGGGTTGTTTCCTTGACATAGGCTGGGGGCTTATGAAGTAGGAAGTACAGACCTAGTTGGGTAACATAACGTGCATGTTGCTTAAACCATTAGTTTTGGTCAGTAAGACAGGAGCTGGAGCATGGCTGTGCTGCAGTCAAAAGAGGGATCATTGAGGCTTCTGGGGCACACAGTTCTGCTTAGGGAAGTTCAATACCACAGCAGCTGAAGTGTCGCAGTGCTGCAGCCAGCAGACAACTTTTTTGGGAGTAACCATGAACAGGAACAAGGTCCTGAGAAGCTTCGGGGGGGGACAGAGGGTTTACTGTGAAAATTGGGAGAGTGCTGGAGTACGGGCAGAGGGCAGGAGCAGGTGAGCAGATCCTGGAAGTGAACCCAAGGGGAAACAAGGGGACCTGCAATAAGGTTTTTTTTTGTGTGTCCTTTTAAACGTTTTGGCCATTTTTTTCTATGAAAGGTGGGGGGATGGCAAGGTTGCGATAAGAGGGAGGCAATAGAGCATTGCAAGAGAAAGGAGTCAGTGGCACAGTGCACCCGAGTGAAGGAAAGGGAAGATGGGGGGGCAGAAGCACCCGGTAAAGGGTGAACAGCATGACAGGGTTTTTGGGGACACCTGCGGTCTATTTGCAATACCAGACAAGCTAGAGGAGAGACAGTCATAGTGTGTGCAGGGCTGAAGGCCTGAACAGGAATAGGATTGACTGTGTGGCGATGGCCATTAAAACAACAGGGCCGCGTGGAGGCCTGCCATTTTGGAATCGGGCAACCATGTGGCAGTTTCTATTTTGGAATGCAGGTGCCCGCATTTGATTCTCATTTGTGGCAGGGGGTGATGTGGTCACCATGTTGGATATTGAGCAGCAGATGCTCATTTTGAGGAGAAGCCACGGAGGTTAACCGCATGGGGCACACATAAATAAATATATATCTTAGGATAAGATGCTGAAAAGGGAAAGAAGGGATGGTGAGTCTGCCAGACAGACCTGGGTGATCCCCAAAAAGAGGGAATATGGGTGTAGAAAAGGGGATTAAAACAACTGTGTGTAAAAATAAATACATAAACAAATAAAAAATTAAATAAAAGTGGAAAGGGGAACAGAAATAAGACAAGGGTAGGAGGGTAGCAGAAGGTTGAACATACATCGTAGTTATTTCCATCCCCCTTCCTTTGTCGTTTTTCCTGTGATTTCTTTGATAATAGGACAATGGGCACCAGAGGGCCACTTGCATTGAAAGCAGGTTCCAGGAAACTGATCCTGGGCTTGTGGTAACAGAACTGCTTAATTTTAAAATAATGTAAAGCTATAGGGCTGCTGTTGTTGTGATACGATCCTTGGCGACAGAAAAAGGGAGTCCTAAGAAAGGGAATTTGTAGCAGTAGGCAGCAAAGCTTATCCTAAAAAAAAAAAAAGGGTTCTTCCATTGACGATGCTTTTTAGCAGCATAATTTTTTGTAGGATTGGAAAAGGGGGAAAATGTGGCAGCTGAACCCTTAGACTCAAGCAGCCTTTGTTTCTAGCTTGCATATTCATTTCTAATAAGAGGGGATTCCATGAGTGTAAGATAGTGCAAAAAAAAAAAGTTAACGTTGCAGTCATTAGGGATATCGTATCAAAATGCTGGAGGGAAAATGGCCTGTATGGCTATATAGGGGTTGGAAGCGGGTTACCAAACCAGGCTCTATTGATGAGTTGGAAGTCTGTTCCAGTAAAAACTTATCCTGAAGAATTTTACTGTTTGGCGAGCAGCAGACAGCGTAATCCTAAAGGGACCCTGTCTGGGTAGCTGGTAGTGATAAAACCCAGGGCTGCATGTTGGACTTGGGATAGCTGGGATTTCACAGGGTACATAGAAGACCCGGACTAAACCTAAGGGCCACAATGGGGTTGATGATGCCGAAGAATTGGTTCTGTTTGCCCCACTGTCCAAGTACTCAATATTTCCCCACCCTCTGTGCTATGAGGAACAGTTGTCAATTGAGCTGTAGAGTGAAGGTTGTAATTTTGATATATATATATATATATATATATATATATATATAACTTTATATATATAGATAGATAGATATTATGGTAGCACGGTAGTGCTACCATAGTTAGGGTTGAGGAGCCATTTACATGTTAAACCTAACATTTTGCACCTTAATAACTTTGCAACTGTTGAACAGATTTGCCTGAAATTTGGAATAAACGATCATGAATCATACATCTTGGGATCTGTCAACGTTCGTATTTTTCGGATATACGGCTGTGGAGTTATTAAGCATGATCTGCGTGCACATTTACACTTTTTTGGAATTCTTTGTTTGTCTCTTCAGGTTGCACAGTTTGCATGACCAGTCCGAAATCTTCAGGGAACATGTAGCCAGGGTCCCCGATGTGCCTTTTGAAGATTTCATGAAAAAATATTAAACGGTTCAAAAGTTATTCAAAAAACAATTTCCCATTATAAGTGAATGAGAAAAGTTAACGAAAAGTTCGACAGTGTCACAAATGCGTTTTTTATTTTCGCAAATGACACTTTTTCTGTCACAGATCTGCCATTTTGTTTTCAGTTGGTCATCAGAAAAATGCTTGGCATTTAAATTTGGGACCCTGTAGCAACCTAATTCTTTTTGTATTCACCTAGTCAGACCCTGAGGATGCTAGGCATGTCTTTATTTTTGGGTAAAACACCCCAGAAGTATGTTTTTCAAATTTCTGGAAAAAGTACTTTTGCAAAGTACTTTTGCATTTGCGACAGTGTTGCATGAATTTGTGAAAGCTTTCGCAAAATTTGACAGTACTTTTCCAGGCTGTGGGAAAATGACAGCAATTCTTTGCCACACTGATGCAAAAGAACGGTTTGGTCTTTTGGGCTGAAATTTGAAGGGAACGTAGCCAACATCTCACAGATGTGCCTTTTAGTGATTTGGTAAAAAAATTTTACAGGGCAAAAAGTTACAGCACTCCAAATGTGATGCTTTTTCCCATAGGATAACATTGCGGCATCCGCCACATTACAGGAATCCTTTGCGCCCTGCTGCAAAATAATGGTTTGGTCTTTTTGGCTGAAATTTGGAGGGAAGAAAGCCAACATCCTACACATATGCCTTTCAGTGGTTTTGTGAAAAAAATATTACAGGGAACCAAAAGTTATGGCACTCTGGCATAAGTGTTTTTAGTTGTCACTGCCTATTTAACCTAGGGAGGTGATGGTTAATGATTTATTTATGTTTTTGGATAACCAGGTAAGTGCACTAATCCAGTGGACCATTTTCAGCCATGACCTGGGCCACAAGGTGGCAATGCAAGAAAAGCCAGCAGTGGACACAATTACAACTTGGTACACAGGTAATACAAACACTCATTGAAATAAAACCAAATATTTTTGGGGTACATATGTTTTCCTGGTACCGTAGTCAACACCAGCCATTGGTGTATCAGCCCTAACAATATATTAGGGTTATTGTGGTCTTGTCCACAATCCCATTGTACTGTACTGTGAAGTGGTTCTGGTATGCTTAGGGGTGCTGGTCACAATGATGCTTGGGGAGTGGTCCATTAATAACCATTCAGCCAAGCACAAGATAGGGACAAGAGTCAAGCTACATGATGGGCCGGTGGGTTTATGGACTCCGGCATATGTTTTAGTTGCCACTGCCTATTTAACCTAGGGAGGTGAGGTTTGTTTAGTTATTTATGTTTTTGAGGTTAACCAGGGATGGATGCTAATCCTGGGGACCAAGTTCAGTCATGACCTGGGCCACAAGGTGGCAATCCAAGAAAAAAACAGCAGTGGACACAATTACAATTTGGTATGCAGATAATACAAACACTCATTGAAATCAGAAAAAATAATTTGAGGTCCATAGGTTTTCCTGTTATTGTATACAACACCAGCCATTGGTGTACCAGCCCTGACAATATATCAGGGTTGCTGTGGTCCTGTCCACAGTCCCACAGTACTGGGATGGGGTCCCAGTGCTCTTAAGGGTGGTTGGTCACAATGATGCTAGGGGAGCGGTCCTTCTAATAACCAATCAGTCAGGCACAGGATGATACGTACCCCCTACATTCATAGGTCAGTTGCTAATGCTGCCAGGTACTTGGGAAGGCCCTTTGCACTAATGTAAGCTGGACAAGGATACAGGATGTATATTGTGGAAGATGCAATACCTTGGATATTGGGTGGCTGATTTGAGGGGGAGGTGGAGACACTCATATTGGGGAGCTAGCGGGCTAAAGAAGCTTTATGGGGGGGTTATAGTTCCAATGGCTGTCTATATGAATAACAGCAGCATTAACCTGGAGTATTGGGTGGATGCAGGGGGATTTATGAAATTTAAATTCAGAGGGGGTCATATGGAAGTCCCTGATCATTACTGTGAGAAAGAAGTTTTGACACAGATCATTACCGTAAGACAGAAGTTGAGTAGAGTTTTACTTCCACTTCAGGATAACATGCAGGGGTTGGAGTACCAGCTGGCAAGAGATGGATGAGCAACACTCAGCATCACTTCAGTGAGGAGGGAGGTGAGCTGGTTTGAAGTAAAAAGAGACCAAACAGACTGGTTGTTCAGGCTACTGATCTGAAGTAAGCTGCATCTGACTGGGGGAATATTGCTCTTACCCACTTGCCTGTGGCCGCTGGGGGGGCCAGGGTGTAGAACAGAACAGTAATCTTCCTTTCAGTGCATCTACAGAGCCCAGGGATGTTGTTTTCCCCATTTCAGGAGGTGAAGCCACTAGGGCCAATTGTGGGGCCAGAGGCATTGAAAAATTAGCAAGGAGGATGACAAACGGGATGGCAGCAGGGGACAGAGAAAAGCAGGGGGCAGAAAATTCATGCAAGATGGGAATTTCAGGCCACTTGGCCAGCTGGGAGGGAGTTGAGGTTCATCCCCAGAAGGGAGAAGGGTAACAAAGAATTAAAAAAAAGGAGGATATCAATCACAGTCATGGAGGATAAGGGTAGCCGCTGAGGCTACAGTTCAAAGGGTGCACAGGGATGGCTTGGAGAAATTGTACTGAGGACAATGGAATACAAAAAATGGGCATCAGAAATAGCAATCAATAAGGAAATGGCTTCTTTGCTAACCAATGGGAAATGGAAACAAAGGAGGGGGAGTATGCAAAACAAACAAAAAAAATAATAATAACAATAAAGAGTTTCACAAACATTGGTTATACAGTATGTTACAGAGCATCATCTCCAACATAAAGGTCTGGATCAGGGGGGCATGCCTACAGATAAGGGGGCTGAAAGAAGGCCCAGAAAGAACAGCTAGGTCTCTTGTCCACCAGAAGGTACGGGTCCAGCAGAGCAGGCGTGCGATGGATGTGCTAGGGTGCATAATAAGGGATCTAAACTGAAAATATACAAAAGACAGCTCATGGTACACCCTTGCTTCACCCCTTAAAATGCATGCATTTCAAAAAAGTATATATATATAATATATATATATGAGGAAAAAAACTCCATTTAATGCATTAGTTGGGGTTGTTCCACAGCGACAAAAGCTAGGAAATTCGGTGTTAGAGTTGAAGGCCCCCCTTGTACTCCCCTGCCCACACCCCCAACCAGCATCGGAGTTCACATTGGGTTTGCCGGCCCTAACTCTCACCCCATCAGATGTGTGAGGAAGCAGAGGTATAGGAGAATGGGGTGAGAGTTAGGTCTGACTACCCCAATGCACACCCCGATGATGGTTGGGGGTGTGGGCGGGGTGGTCCAAGGGTGGCTTTCTACCCTAACACTAAATTTCCTCACTTTTGTCGCTGTGGAACAATCCTAACTAATGCATTAAATGGATTTTTTGCCTCTGATTTCCCTTCTTTTTGAGAAGAATAATGAGAAATAATGAATGTAATGCGGCGGCGAGAGCGCGGGGCCCAACGTGATGTCTTGTCACATAGAAACACGGTGCCCAGAAACAGAAATCGTAATGTGCATGGTGATGCAAAGTGAAACAGAAAGATAAACAGTACTGTAGACAGAAATGGTTAAAATAATGCAAACGCAAGCGCAAATGGAAAGGCGAAGGGTAACCCACATGGTGCCGTAGACGGGAACAGTAAGTGAAACGGTTACGGAACTGCAAGCAGAAGTGGTAAGGGTAACAGTAATGTAAGCGCACAGGCTAGTTTTCCCCAAAAGCTGCATAGAGAAAGACAGTGAGTACAAAGAATGAATGCATAATAATGGGTCTTGGAGCAGAAAATGAGGAGTTGGAATAGTAAACTGCTTATATCTCAGGAACCGTACGATGTAGAAAATAAATTTAAAAGTCACATGATTTATGACTTTCCTGGCTAATTTTGTACTTAGCCCCAATTAGGGGGCTAAGTATTTTTCCAACGAAAAGTCTGTATCTTGCACCGTTTCCGAGATACGGGTTCTGAAAGGCGCGGTGAACGCCGTAAAATTATCCTATGGGAAAAAAAGAGAAGTTAGGAGTGCCATAACTGTGGTTCCCTGTAATATTTTTTCACCAAACCAGTAAAAGGCACATCTGTGGGATGTTGGCTTTCTTCTCTCCAAATTTCAGCCAAAAAGACCAAACCGTTATTTTGCAGCAGGGCGGCAAAGGATTCCTGTAATGCGGCGATGCTGTAATGTTATCCTATGGGAAAAAGCATCAACTTTGGAGTGCCGTAGCATTGCCGCCCTGTAATATTTTTTCACTGAAACACTGAAAGGCACATCTGTGAGATGTTGGCGGTGTTCCCTCCAAATTTTAGCCCAAAAGACCAAACTGTTCTTTTACAACAGGGTGCCAAAGAATTGCTGTCATTTTCCCACAGCCTGGAAAAGTACTGTTGAACTTTGCGAAAGCTTTTGCAAATTCATTTGACACTGTCGCAAGTGCGAAAGTACTTTGTGAAAGTACTTTTTCCATAAATTTGAAAAACATATTTCTTGGGTGTTTTACCCCCAAAATAAAGACATGCCTAGCATCCTCAGGGTCTGACTAGGTGAATACAAAAAGAATTAGGTTGCTAGAGGGTCCCAAATTTAAATGCCCAGAATTTTTCTGATGACCAACTGAAAACAAAATGGCAGATTTGCCAACGTAAAAGGGCCATTTGTAAAAGTAAAAACTGCATTTGCAACACTGTCAAACTTTTTGTGAACTTTTCCCATTGACTCACAATGGGAACTTGTTTCTTGAATAACTTTTGAACCGTTTAATATTTTTTCACATACTCTTCAAAAGGCACATCAGGGACCTGGCCACATGTTCCCTGAAGATTTCAGACCAGTCACACAAACCGCACGACCTGTAGAGACAACCAAAGAATTGCAAAAAAGCATAAAATGAGTGCTCAGATCATGCTTAATAACTCCACAGCCGTATATCCCAACAATATGAAAGTTGGCAGATCCCAAGATCTATAGTTCTTGATCAAGTATTTTAAATGTCAGGCAAATCCGTTGAACAGTTGCAAAGTTATTAAGGTGAAAAATGTTAGGTTTAACATGTAAATGGCTCCTCAACCCTAACTATGGTAGTACTACCGTGCTACCATATATATATTTTCTGCTTAAAGTTGGACCAGCATAACATTCTGTGGTGATTTGCATATGCAGCCCATGATGCTTTGCATTGTGTGGGCATGTGTGATTTTGTATTTTATATATATATATATATATATATATATATATATATATATATATATATATATATATATGTATGTATGTATAGAGAGAGAGGTAGAAGACATGGTTTGCTGACCAAGGCTCCTAGCTTCACCTGAGCTCTTTCCTTCTAAGATTGCTTGAAAGGACAGAGCAGAGAACCTTACCAGAGCAAGGGAAAAGGATTAAGACTTCTTTTGGCTAAGCAGATTTACTGTGTGTTGTTGTTTTTATTTTGTACTCACAGGGATTGCTACTGTTTGTTGCTAACATTTCATTGCTTTATTTTTCTCTGATTCAAATTGTTGATGCTGGTATACCTTCTTCTGCATTATTACAAGGTGTGCCTGCAGGTGTGTGCTAACAGATTACTGCTGTAATTTTCTGATTCAAATTGTCTTTTGCAAGGTATATCTTCTGTTACTGCTTTATTTTTCTCTGTAGCAAAGTGTTTCTTACAGGGTATATCTTCTCTGAAATAATTACAGGTGCTGCTTTACAGGTTTTATGGTTTTATCTAACATTAGGATAAACTTTCAGGGTTACTGCATTTGTTGTTGACTGATTGTTTCTGCTCTTACCTCCTTGTTCTTTCATCCATGGTTGTTCTTTTTTGGCAGGGAAGGGCCCAGCCACCCACCCCCATTCCCAACCTTCCCACACTACACTCCTTTTATAGGGCAACACAGTTGTGACATTTCCTGTGGCAAAGCAGAAAGGGGCGGATCAGTGGGGCATCCACAAGGTGATCTCATTTACAGGGGCACTAGTAATTTAACTTGATATAACAAGTCATACAAAAACAAAACACAAAATCAAACCATTACTTGCATTTTCTTCCTTCTAATTACTCTGACCAGGTTATAAACCCAGCAACTTATCGGGAATGGATATCACTAACTGCAGGTACTGTGGAACACTTTTGAGAAGGAGAGCCTTACAGGATTTAGGACACTGTCCTCCATGCTGGACCATTGGAGATCTTAGGGCTCAGCTCTGGGCAGCAGGGGCAGAGATTGTGCATGTCAAATTTCATATTCAAGAGGAACTACATTATAAGAACCACCCGCCATTTCCCCAACATCCAATAGAAGAACCTCGACCGCAGAGGGTAGTTGGTTCAGGAGGTTGGCAGGTGGTTAGGAGAGGCAAATCAGGTGCCCCATCAATCTGTGCTCTCCAACATATTACCTCCAAAAACCATATAAACACTACAAACAGGTATATGCCTCTGTCTCTGAAATCAAACAAAGGGGAAGAGGACACTGCAGAGCAGAACACTGCAGCACAGGTGCTAGCACACTAAAACTTGCCCAAATCAGGAACCAAAACAAAAAAGCAAAAAGGAAATCCAAAAAACTTATGATCATAGGAGACTCCATGATTTGGGGAGTTGAAACTCATCTCCAGCAAGGGGCAATGGTCAGATGTCTCCCAGGTACATTAGTATGGAGAGACACTGACCACATTACTAAAATTGTTCACAAAGCAGGAGAAAACATTGATGTCCTGGTACACATAGGGACTAATGATCTCGCCAGCTGGTCAGTTGTGGAGACCAAGGAACACCTGACCAGGCTGGGTGACAAACTATCATGCATTTTGTCTGGCATCTCCTTCTCTGAGATCCTGCCAGTCTGGGAGAGGGGGGCAGATGGACGGAAGGTCAGAGAAGGGGAGATAGGGGAACTAAACATGTGTCTCAAGGGTTGGTGCCAGGAAAAAGGACACCGATTTGTAGGGAACTGGCAACAGTTGTGGGAGTGAAAGTTCTTTAAATTTGATGGACTGCATCTGACTAAGGAGGGAGTCAGTGCATTGGAGCAAAAGTTTGACATCTTTCCAGAATATTTAAACTAGCAAATGGGAAGAACACCCTTCCCCCCTCAGCTAGTGGTCAAACAGGGATTCAGCATGTTTGCAGTTCATTTGCATCACCAGGTAAGAAAAAAGGTCCATCTCCCCATACGATGCACAGGGGAAATGCCAGTCCTCACTCAACAACTAACACACTGAAATCTGGCCAATGGAAAATCATGTACACAAATGCTCACAGCCTGGGAAATAAGATTCCAGACCTGCAGGCAATAATGTCAGAGGCTAAACTGCACATAGTAGCAATTAGTGAGATGTGGTTTACCAGTAACCACACTTGGGAGACTTCAGTACCTGGCTATGTACTGTTCAGAAGAGACTGAGGTGCAAAAAGGGGGGTGGAGTGGCCCTGTATGTCAATGAAAATATCAAAGCAACATAAATTCAGTCTACACATAAGGAGCCAGAAGAAGAACTGTGAGTCACCCTGGAAACAGGAAATGGGTCAGCCATAAGAACTGGGGTTGTCTACAGGCCCCCAGATAAGGGTGCGGACATAGACACGCTACTGTTAGAAGATATACAAAACATGACAGCTAAAGGGGAGGTTCTGATAATAGGAGACTTCAACATGCCAGATACAGATTGATCAATACCAGCAGGAACATCTGCCAGAACTAGAAACATGGTGGATTCCCTGCAGGGGGAGGGCCTCAAACAACTGGTACAACAAACCACAAGAGACAGGGCTATCCTAGATCTAGTACTGACTAACAGGGAATGGATCACAGATCTCCAGGTAGAAGGCCACCTGAGGGCCAGTGACCATCACATGGTATGGTTCAATTTGGCCACTACATCGAAATCATCCCATTCCAAGGCAAAAATATGGTACTTCAGTGGAGCTGACTTCGATAAGATGGCCAACAGAGTTAAGCTAGCCCTGGCAAAAAGAAACACAGGTGAGGGGGTACAGGCAAAGTGGGCAAGCATTAAGGATGCAATACTTGAAGCAACATCCCATTGTGTCAGACAGAAAAGGAAGTGCAAAAGAAGAAGGAAACCACTTTGGTTCTCAAATACAGTAGCAGAAAAGGTCAGAGCCAAAAAGCTGGCCTTCAGGAAATATAAGGGAACACAGTGGGATGAACATTGGGAGGCATACCAAACTGCCCAACATGAAACAGGGAAGGCAGTAAGGCAGACAAAGTCCCAAATTGAGGAAACACTAGCATGAGCAGTAGAACAAGGTGACAAGAATTTCTATAGATACACTAGTGAAAGGAGAAAGTCCAGAGGGGGTATTGCTAAGCTCAAAGGAGAAAAGGGGGCATGTGAGGAGGAGGACCCTGTAAAAGCATCTATCCTAAATAGATACTTTTGCTCAGTATTTACTGAAGAGAAGGTAGGGCAGGGCCCACAGCTCAGTACTATGGACATGGGGGGAGGGAGGTGAGCACTACTCCCTTCACAAAAGAAAGGGTCCTACAAGAACTCACTAAGCTCAGGGTGGACAAGGCAATGGGGCCTGATGGCATACATCCCAGGGTACTTAAGGATCTAAGGGTGGAACTAGCAGAGCCATTAGCAGAACTGTTTAGTGAGTCTCTGAGCACAGGAGAGGTCCCAGAAGACTGGAGAAGGGCTCACTTGATCCCGCTCCACAAGAGTGGTAGCAAGGAGGAGGCAGGGAACTACAGACCAGTCAGTCTTTCTTCAGTAGTGGGCAAGATTATGGAGGCACTCCTTAAGGAAACTATATTGCAACACCTGGAATTCACAGGGGCACAGGATCCAAGACATCATGAGTTTACAAAAGGAAGGTCCTGTCAAACTAATCTCATAGATTTTTTTGACTGGGTAACCAGAGTGGTGGACCAAGGGGGAGCAGTTGATGTCGCCTACCTTGAGTTCAGCAAAGCCTTCGACACTGTTCCACCTAGAAGATTGATAAATAAGCTGGGTAGGCTCAGGGTGGGTCAGAAGTTGGTCAACTGGGTGGCAAACTGGTTAACAGGCAGAAAACAGATAGTGGTGGTAAATGGTATACAGTCAGAAGAGATGCAAGTCACAAGAGGGGTACCTCAGGGATCAGTCCTGGGGCCAGTCCTCTTCAATATCTTCATTAGTGACATTGCAGATGGACTGGAGGGTAAGGTTTGTCTGTTTGCAGATTACACCAAGATCTGCAACAGAGTAGATGATCCGGATGGGGTAGGCAGAATGAGAAGAGATCTGAATAAATTAGCAAAATGGTCAGAAGAGTGGCAACTGGGATTTAATGCAAAGAAGTGCAAAATCATACACATAGGGAAGAGAAACCCTGAAGCCACCTATAGGCTGGGATGGTAGTTATTGGAGTCACAAAGGAAGAAAGAGACTTGGGCATTATCATCACCAATGACCTGAAATCATACAAGCAGACCTCTAAAGCAGTAGGTAAGGCTAAGGGGGTCTTAGGTTGTATTAGTAGGGGTATCACAAGTCATAAGACAGAGGTAATAATCCCTCTTTACAAGACACTGGTTAGGCCCCATCTGGAGTACTGCGTGCAGTACTGGAGGCCACACCTTCACAAAGACATTTACCAAATTGAGGCAGTCCAGAGAAGGGCAACCAAAAAGGTGCAGGGACTGCATCAGAAGACATATGAGGAAAGATTAACAGAGCTCAATATGTATACCCTTGAACAAAGGAGGGAGAGAGGTGATATGATAGAGACATTCAAACACCTTAAGGGCATTAACAAGATGAAAGAGTCTAACATGTTTAAATATAACAAGAATAGCAGGACAAGAGGACACAGCATGAGATTAGAGGGAGGCTGATCAAGGGGGAATGTGAGGAAAATTCTTTTTCACAGAAAGGGTGATGGATGCATGGAACGGCCTACCTCAGGAAGTGGTGGCTATGAATACAGTGTAGGGCTTCAAACAGGCATGGGATAGGCATAAGGGAGCAATACAGATGAGTATGAGTAGATAGGCCACTGACAGAGCAAAGGCCGATGGCACATTTATAAGGTAGAAAAAGAAATGGGCAGACTGGACGGGCCTTGCGGTCCTTATCTGCCATCAACTTCTATGTTTCTATATTGTTTTAAATAATGTTAGCCGGGAGCATGCCCTGAGTTTCGATAGATTTAATCATAGGCAGGAAGAACTGGAAGGGAAATGATTGATGACCCAAGGTCACAGTAACGTGGCAGGAGAGAGTGACATGATGGAGATGGAGGGATGCAGAAAACCACAGGGATATAATTGGAGCCTGAAAAGAGGACGAGCAGAAGAACAGGAGAAGGTTTGTCAACTAATTGGGGGGAGATATGATGGCATGGTGAATTAGTAGGACACCTAGCTGGTTTTTGGGTAGAGTGAACAGGGTCCTGCTAGCGGGGGTGGGCAACCCCGTTTTCATCACAAAATCAGAAAGGGCATGGATGCCTAGTGAAGCCGTCGGGAGGGAAGAAAGCATTTTGAGGGGGAAGACTGACTTCCAAATGCAAGCTGGAGTCAGGCTAGTGGAAAAAAGAGAAAAAAAAATACTTTTTTGAGGGGAGGGGGGAACTAATTCTAGAGTTACATCAAGATGGTGTGTAAGAGAAGAGTGTGACACCCAGCAATGGAAAATGGGGGGCAGGAATTGGACCTGGCCTAGACAAGAGGAAAGGGTGTGGACACCCAAGAATTGAAAATGGGGGCAGGAATTGGACCTGGCCCAGACATTAAGAGATACCCCCCCCCCAGTTTTACAGCTGGGGTGAGAGAGAAAAATGAACAAGAAAGAAATACCCCATCAAGTTTACACTCAGGGGGTGAAGGAGAATGTGATATAAAAGGTGTTTATAAAATGTGTGATAAGTTGTGATATTTTGAAATAAAGAGAATATGGGAATAAAGAAATCTGTTAAATATGGTATGTAAAGGAACTCAGTATTGTTGGATACAGTTTGAATGAAAAGTTTAATAAACAGTGTGCTGACTGATCAGCCAAAGCAATACTGGGTGTGGTGTCTTTCTTTGGGCGAAAGGCTCTAGAACAATTGAGGATAGATTAAACCCAGGTATGTAATCAGTGTCTGGGGCCAGCCAGAATGCAGCTGTAGGGATTATAATTGAGACCTTCATGGCTCACAGGGTGGAGGGATTGAAAGTGGTTCATCTACCACCCAGCAATGTGGAACTGACATAGAGTAGAGGGCTGGACAGCTTTACAGACCCAGTCCCTGGGAAGGTAGAAATTCCAAGCACAGAAACATAAAATCTAGTGGTAGATAAGGACTGCTAGGTCCACTCAGTCTGACCATATTTTTTACCTTCACTTTGTAGACCTCACTTGATTAGCTTTAGGGTTGATGGCAACAAGCCAGTCCCTCCCCCCACCTGTGGGTCTGTGAAGGGTAGGGAATGGGATGTTAGGGTTCAAAATCCTAACATCACATTTCCCTACTTTTGATGCTGGAACCCTAACTGATGCATTAACAGAGTTTTTTTTTGCAATTAATTTCTTGAGATACTATAATAGTATCCTTATTTTACTGTGCACCCTTTGGACCCTGCACTCCTATCCCTCCACAGATGCATATATGTATCTAGCTGTGGAAGCACAGGGACCTCTGGCCCCCTGCACTTTCAGTTATAGCACAACAGTCATCAAATTATCTCCATAGCCATGTTATTACCCCACCTTGTGTACCCAGTGCAGACACTTTTTCAACCCACACCAAAACATTTCTCTGCATGAGCGCAATGTCAATCCACAGCATAGTTGCAAAAAGCACATTTTGGACAGGATTTGAAAAATGACAGCTGTGACATACATGAGGTGATGTAATAAGAAGGCTATGTTGAAAATCTGGGATCAAAATATTCAAAATTCACAAATTTACAAGCATGCATAGGAAATTGCAACAAATAGTTATAACCGTGCCATCTTAAATAATTTTGACCCCATATTTTCAACATAGCTTTCTTATGACCTCATCACATGTACTCAGTACATAACATTTTCAACTCCCCCACCAAAATGTAATTTGGCATAACTGCAATGCCATTCTGCGCCACAGGTACGAAAACATATTTTGGCCAGGATTTGAAAAATTACAGCTGTAGCATACATGAGGAGGGGTAATAAGAAGACTATGTTGAAAATATGAGGTGAAAATAGGGAAAATTTTGAAAGTTATGAGTGTGTGTAGTGAGGTTGCAAGGAATGGTCATAATACAGCCATTTTTTCAAAATGTGACACCAGATTTTCAACATAGCCTTTGTATAACCCCACCTTATGGACAATATGACTGTCAGAAAGGTCATTTTGCCAGCTGACCATGAAATCACAATTCTGATGGGAGTTGCCTAATGACAGTCATACTGTTCATGAGGTGGGGTCCCCAAAAGGCCATGTTGAAAATATGGGGTCAAAATGATGAAAAATGGCTGAGTTATGCCTAAAAGTTGAAAAGCCCCCATTGAAATACATTGGAGTGCATTTACCTTAGTTTGTCCTATTGTAGTCACCGGTTCTAGCAGCAAGACATGTCTTTGATCAGGAGAATGGTTCTTAAACCTGAGACCTCTTGAGGTGAATGAGGGTCTGTAGGGACGTCGGTTTCAACATGTTGCAGTGACAAGAATACTGCCGACCTCCCTCACAGTGACACATGGTCATGCCATTCTTTGCCTTCCTTTCTATACACTGCGGCTTGTGGTGGTGTTTGAAGATGATCTTGACATTCAATGTACTGTGATGCACATATAATCAGTAGTTTGAGAACTCATCCACATGTCTGTGGTCAGGTGCACACAGCACCACATTCACTGTCTTGAAGCACCAGTTTTATATTAATTTGCATACATTCATACATTGTGGGAACAGCCAAAGTTGCAAAATGCAGCTGTTATGGCTGAAAGGTCCCTTGACACAGATGGAAAGCATAATCCAGAAATATTCCTCTTTGGTAGCCCACCAGCGAAACCCAAACAAATTTTCCAGAGTCAGTATGTCACCGAAATAAAACTGATTCCACCCTGTTCAGGGACAAAACTGTTATACTGTACCCTATGAAAGTATATATTAAATGTTTAGGATAAAATATATGTGAACCACAAAGAGTCCTTGTAACTAACTTTAATCTTTGTATAATTGCCTGATCCTATCATTTGTGTATTGTTATTTTGCCAGTCTGTAAACTTTCTCTATAATTAATCCAGGGTTGCCCCTGAAAACGGGTCTCCTAAAGCCCAATGGTTTTGCCCAATCAGCAAAATTCAAATAAATAAGTAAATGGCTTAGTATGTTGTAAAGTGGATCAGAATATTTTAAAAGGGCTCTAAGACTGTTATTCTTCACCACAGAAAATGCTGCAGGCCCTTGGCAAAAAATTCAGCTATTAACTGATGAATTTTTAATGTTACAAGATGCGATTTACCGTAAGCAGCTTTCTGTTCAAGCATCACAGTAATGGTCTGCTGTTTAGTTCAAGCAGCAGGGCAAAAAACATGGGATTGCAGTGGTAAAGCTATAGCTTGTCCAAATACTTTTGTCAGTGAAGTCAAACATGTTTGTTTTCTTCCCTGTCTCTCAGTCTCTTCATCATCACTATTGTCTGTAGGATTATTTTCCTCACGGATATTTTTTTCCCTTGCTCAGGAGTGCTGCCCAGCCGAATGGTTGGATGTGCTCTTTGCAAATGCCTTTTTAGTGCTGCTGTCCTGAACTGGCCCCTCTCTTTCTCTCTGCTAACTTCACAACGGCAAACAGTGCAGACAGAAACACATCCATTTTTGGGACTTTTATGAATATAGGTCCACACAAGTGAGGCGGAACATTTTGTCATCATGCCAGGAATTGCAGCATTTTTGGTGGCTGGTGTCTGACCCTGATTTATGCACACAGTAGCTGTCCCCAGAAGAGCTACCATGATGGCTATTGATGCTTTCCCACTACTGACTATGGCTAGTAGTGGGGCTTGCTGTATGTGTTTTTTTTTATTTTTTTTTATTTTTGGGTTTGGGAACCCAGTTGGCATCCTCTACCTCAGTATCACATTCTGATTCATCACCTTTGAAAGGTCATAACTGTGATACATCATGATCTTGATCTTGCACATTTACAACCTCTCTTCATCAGAGGCACTGCGTTCTGATGAAGGAGCTGGATATAAATGAGTGGCATATCATGATATGCCATGTCTAGTGGTACTAGAAAGAGCCTTTTCCTTAATCATTGACTTTCTAGGTCTAAGTGTTTTGGCTACCCGTTTTTGTGTTTTACTTTTATCTGATTTTTCTGTCGATGCTGACAGTGCTGTATTACTTTGATCAGGGGAGTCACCAACATTCTTTTCTTTTTCTGGTTGTGTTGCTTCATCTTTTTCTGATTGTGTGGCTTCATTGTCAGCTGTAATAATTAATTCTTCAGCGGCTAATTTATTTATTTTTCTAAATTTCTTTTCGGAAAATATTTTTATTGTTACATGTACCAATTTCAGCCATACTGCCAGTGTTGGCCACATGTTCCATTTCCATAACAGACTGATTCTGAATCCATTTTTGGGGGGTCCAACTTAATTACTTAATAACTTACTTATTTGTATTAGTTTGAATGCAGAGATGTGCAATACAAAATCTGGGATGTGACTCCCCCTCTCAAAATATGTGAGGCACCATGACCTAGTAGTAGTTCAGTCACAGAGATGGGCAACAGAGTCTCAGAAGTGACACCCCCCCCTCTCAAAGTACATGAGGCACTATGACCCAGTAGTAGTTCAGGCACAGAGATGGGCAATACAGATTCCACAGCAGTGTGAACTTTCAGGGCAGCACAGAGATGGACACCAGAGAGATTACGGCAATATGACCAAGTAGTAGTTCAGACACAGAGACGGTCAACACACAGTATATTACAGTATGACCTTTCACGGCAGCATGAAGATGGGCAGCACAGAGTCTGAGATGTGGGTGACACCCCCACCTTCAAAATCTATTCTGTACAGTACAATAACCCCCCCTTCAAAATTAGTGAGGCACTATGACCTTCAGACAGAATCATCCTATCCTGTCTGCTTCCCTTATTAGTTTTTACTTTCTTAATATTTATTTCAATTTTTTTTATAAAAATATATTTTTCAAAAAGAAAAATAATTATTAAGTTGTTGGATGCTGCAGACTAATGTTATTTATACCTTTTTTCAATTTTGTTGATCTTGCAACAATGACAGACTGATTTTACCCAGTCTATTCAGGCACATAGATGGGCAGCACAGAGTATGAGATGTGGCACCCCTCTTCAAAATCTGTACAGCACTATGACCTAGTAGTAGTTCAGGCACAGAGATGGGCGACACAAAGTCTGAGATGTAGGTGACACCCTGCCTTCAAAATCTGTAGGGCACTATAAGCCCCCCTCAAAATTAATGAGGCACTATAACCTTTAGACAGAGTCCTCCTGTCTTCTCCCCTTGTTAGTTCTTACTTTCTTAAATTAAAAAAAAATGTTTTACAAAAATACATATTCAAAAAGAAAAATTTCATTTCATTTTTATTTTATACTTGTAAGAAAAATGAGCTTATCTGCCCATCTTCACATGCGACAAATACAGACAGAAATATACATTAACAAATATAACAATACATTAAACAACATGTTAAGAACAGTCAATCAATAACCACCATAAAATGACTATTTCACAAAACAATTACATTCATCCTTATCATACAGCCATTTCCACAAAGAAATTTTAAAAGTAAATAAAGATGTGCATTTTACCAAATAAAGCAGAGGGAATTAAAAAATAATGGAGCTGTAAATAAAAAAGACCTGTGACCAATTGATTTCTTGCATAATGGGATTGAAAAGGTGAGCTTACTCTGGGATTGAGTCCCACATTCATTATTTATAAAAATAATTATTAATTTGTTGAATGCTGTACACTGGTGATATTTAATGTTTTATTTTTCAGTTTTGTTGATTTTGCAATAAAAACAGAGTGAAACTAATACTTAACCTAACCTATCACATAAACTATTTTTTTTTTGTTCCTGAATGATTTCATGAGAACTGCACCTGCCTCATGGCACTTCAGGCCATGTTTTTCATAGTATCCCAACCCCTTTCCTGTTTTCTTTAGTTTATCTAAAAGTAAGAAAACATCTGCAATGTGGACTCTGCTGTTGTGTGCACGCTGTTGTTGTTTGCTGTTGAATTCCTCTCTCTCTCTCTCTCTCTCTCTCTCTCTCTCTACTCTCGTTATCTCTCTCTCCCTTTCTTTCTGACTACGGAAAAACATTTATTTTTGTTTTGCCATGGAGTTATGTACTCTGCAACATCTACACTCTGCTGTTGTCTGCTGTTGAATTTGTTGGTCTTTCTCTCTACTCTTCCTCTCTTTCTCTGACTAAGGAAGGAATCTGTTGTTTCACTTTTCTTTCTGTGGAGTCTGCACTCCGCTGTTGAATTTGTTGGCCTCTCTCTATCTCTCTTTATGACTAAGGAAGAAAAACATTGTTTTTTGTTTTTTTTTTACTGTGGAGCCTCCCCACACAAACAACTGTCTCCTTTAAATGCAAAGCCCCAAATGAGCTGGATGCATTGTTTCATATGGGATATCCTGTGGTGACTGACGCACAGGATTGGCTAGAAAATGAGGCAATCACAGACAAAATACCTAATTGGTTGGTTCCTTTCAGTGTCTCAGTATCATGAGTGTTTGTCATTATTGGCAATGTTACAGTCCAGGGACTCGGGAGTATTCAGTCGAGATTGGGGAAAACATTTTTCCTTTTTTATTTCTGTACCCTGCCCTGCCATCTGAAGAATGAGATACTACCTGTAATCTGCGGACTGGACCAGATGTTTGAACTGGGACAACTTGGCAATTCAGGTAAAGTCATAAAAGTCTTGGTATTCCCAAACGGAGCTAATTCAGCCCAGTCCAAGGAGCTTTGAAAGTGTGGCAGAGCTGTTTCAACCATCCATAGTGTTGAACAAAGCTAGAAAGAGTTGAGAATTCCTCTGTTTTTGGGCAAATGAGGATTTGGTTGGTGTGAATTCAAAAACACAAGGTAAATTTTGTTTACATGATCCATTGATCAAGCAATAATGCACTACAGGGAAGGCGTTATGATGGGATAGTGGCCCACCTCAGCTGGATTGAACTACAAGGCAAAGATGAGTGCTTCCATGACCCAAGAAGGGCTGTTATCCCACCATAACACCCTCCCTTGAATGCATTATTGTGATTATGAAATGGGTCCCTGCTATTAAATGGCATATAGTATTTTCAAATTATGTTGGGATTACTACATTTAGAAATGAATATTTAAAAAAATGTAAATTAAAAGTCCAAAGCAAAAAATAGTTCAGTCTAAAGTCTACATTTGTTCCATAGTGCCAGCAGGTGGCACCATTGTTGTATGAAGCAGCACTATGGGACCATGAGGACATGCAGTAACTTCAGCCATTAGCCTGTCCTGACAGAGGAATGGGTCACTAATGTACTGTCAGTGTGGAGTCAGGGCAGGCTGCAGTGGGATCAGGGCAGAGCAGGCAAATGTAAAAGTTGCTAGTGAGTTTGTTGAAAAAAGAAAAAAAACAGTAATCAGCAACTGTTGCTGTGGTGTGCGTGAGACACAAACACAGCCACACACCTACTGTGATTCATGAAAAGCACAATTACAAAAAAAGGTAAAGCTGTTTGTGAAGTGGGACCACCAAAAATGTGTAAGACTGGGGAAAGAAGAGCAGGGAATGTACCACAGATCTGTTCTGAATGGCAATGGAGGGCGTGTGTGCTTACAGGTAGGTTGTGAGGACAAGCAGTTATGCTTTTTTGCAATCATCTATGTGGGGCAGCACGATGATCAGTTGAGGTAGATGGCTGTAATGCTGCGTGCTGACCCTGTTGCTCTAGGAGTACTTTCAGTCAGCTTGTTGTCCTGGGTTAATAGCCCAGCTTAAAGTACCTCTAGACCAGTCAGGACTCAGCATTGTTAGTACCCATTTCATAATAATATGTTGTCACTTCCATCATTGGTTTTTGCACTTGCTGCAGTTATTCAAAAACAAGATCAGTCCTCTGTCGGATTAGTAGAACAGTATTTCTAGTGGGTTGAATATCCAAGTGATGGAGCTTCTCACACTCACATGTTGTGAGTCAAGGATGTTTCACTGATTTGCTAAGCTGAAAGCTTAGTTATTTTTCAATTTATCCTCCAGAAATATGCCACATGCAATCTCCCAGATGCTGTTGATAGTTGGACACTAAGGAAGCTTGTGGACACATTTCAAACTTACAAGTGTAGTCCACCATACTGTTTTAAGAGAGTTAAGAGGGGAAGCAATGGTACAAGAGATGGTGATTCAGCTTTCCTAGAAGTGTTGCACCAACTGCAGTTCTTCATGATATCTGTGATTAGTCAATATTTGAAGGCTTAGGCACAGAAATGGGTGTATGAGTTGCCATGGTCTGAAAAAGAAATGAACATCAGTGATTACAGTGCAGTTCTTATTTTGTTGTGGCAAGCTACCATAGATGTGCCACATGTTGCTGGCAATGCAATCGCACTGGCATGTAATGTGGTCTTATACATTATCAAATGAGCAAACAGCACTTCAGTAGATGTGGTAAGAGATATCTGCTTCCAGATCCATGACTTCCCAGCTGTGGTCACCTGACTTATTACCACTGTCTCACAGAGAGTGTGGAGCCTATGAAGCCAGTGATAGATTAATAGGCACTTTTTTGTTTGGCAAGCCAGAGCAAATCCATTACATTAATGTAGAGATCTAACAGAATTAGTGTTGTGTTTTAAAAGACATAAAGTTTGTGCTCAATGTGACCTCAAATTAACTGATACACTTCACAGTAATCTGGTTGATATCTACTATCCCCTTCATTCTATTGAGTTGTTAGATGTGTGTTTGTTTGGCATAGCGTAGTAGTTCAGTTTCAAACAACTGACAAGTGAAAATCATGAGAGAGGCATTTTTGCTCTCTTAAATCATGAGGAATTTTTGGTTAGATGAGAGACACCTTGTCTGATTAATCATATGAAGTTATCTTTTACAACATCTGAAAAGGCTGCGCTCTACTACTTTGCCTTGATGTTCCTTTTTAAGCCATGGAGAAAGAGCAACTCAAGTATGGATATGAGAATGACTAGCAGGCATTTGAAGAATCTCTTGATAGTATCACTTATCCCATGTTTCAGCAGTATGCTGAAAGACTGTGAATGGAACACACTCAAGAGCAGAGAGTTTGGGCTGAGATTCAGAAAGATATGCCTGAACCATCCTCAGAGCTTGTCACCGAAGACACAGTTTGTGCTTCAGATAACACTGTTCCATTTCGTGGAGTGACAGAGCTCATGGTAGAAGTTGCTGATTGTATAAAACAAATTTTCCATGAAGGAATGTACATTGCCATGTTAGAAAACACATTGAAAGTACAAAAGCAGAAAATGTATGACATGATAATTGCAAATGTTTATCATAGTTTAAGACATGATGCAGTGATTTGTAATTGTACTGGATATGAGCCACTGCAAGTTTCTCAATTGTGCAGCTGGTACTGGAAAATTATTCATGCCACATCTATGAAAATTAGGGACATCACTCAATTGTTTCACTTATGTACTGTATGATCACTTCTCAGACTGGATTGGCAGCTTATAATATTGGTGGTATGATGTTGCATGGATTGTTAATGTTGACAGTTAAGCATGGCAGAGCAAGTCAATATCAAAAACTGGCATGGGACTTTGTTACTGCACTCAGAGATTTTTTAAGGAGTTGAAATTGTTAGTGGTGGCTAGAGTAACCATGGCTTCCAATCTCATACTTGCTTGCATTCATTTGAGGTTTGATGAGATTGTGGAAGGTTACACCTATCTACCTTTGCAGGAAGACACATAGTAGTCTTTTGGGACTTACTTCAGCTTACTCCTGTAAATGTTAAACCTATCTTTTGCACGTTGACTGTAGCTGAGGTGACGAAAAGTATGGAATCCATTGGTGATCCTAGTCTGTAGCATCTTTTTACATATAAGGAGCCAACATAAAATATGTGACAAAATAATGATCACATATACAGGGATCTGTTGTGTGACTTGAACACTAGAAAGCTATTTTCATTGACTATGAAACTATTGAAGTCTAGGCTAATCACATAAGATGGAGATTCTTTTCAAGCTGCAGTTGAGACATTTGCAGAACAAGCTCAAAACCATTCCAAATCCATGGTCTAATGCCAACATTGTCTTCATGTGATAAATCCAGTACAATCTTTCACCAAAGGTAGAGCAGCTATCTTGTTCAACTTCCATTGCTGGACTGTATTGATGATGCGTGCATCACCAACATGTTTATGTCATAGCTGGTCTGTTAAGATCTCATTGCAGATTTATCAAGAATGTGGCTGGACTTGATAACATTCTCACTGTGCATAAAAATGCTCCTGTGATGCTTCACCAAAATCTCTGTGTTGAAAATGGTCTAGTTGTAAATGGTTTCATGGGTAGTATAGTCAACTTTCAATCTGACGTTCAGAAAGTGTTTGTTGAACATATTGTTTTGAAATTTGATAATATTGATGTGGTACTTATAAGGTCATCCAGAGAATTTCAACTCATAAAAGCCATTTATGTCATGAGAGAATGATTTCCTTTAACTGTCGTATATGTGTGTCAATTCACAAGGCACAAGGTTTGACTTTTGATACTGCACTGTTCTCACTGACATTGGAAAAGACATATTCAAATGAGAGATGAATTATGTAGCTCTGTCAAGACTGTGTACTCAGGATGGGCTACTCCTTATCATGCTAGACAAATCTAAAATCAGAGCAGAAGCTGAGTGTGTCATGGAGTACAATTGTCTGAGACATCTTTATCAGACTCATCTACCTATGATTCCATTCTATCAGGACAGATAAACTGATAAGTAGGTTTCAGATAAGCATGTTCCAAGACCACAAAAAATGTCGACACAACAGACTCAAGTTAGGATTGATGAATCTGTTACTGTACAAGTGTTGGAAGAAGCATCAACATTATGTGGTGGATGAGCTGTGGTGGTTTGTACCCCTATAGTTTAGGGTGATGCCAGATAAATCTGGAAGAACAGGCTGGAGGCATACTCTAGATCCAAGATGCAAGGATTATTAGCAACAGCTGGAGCACACAGAAAAGACTTAGCATTCACTGTCACTATCACACATGAGAAAGAATGAAAAAGATTACTGGGATCACAAACTGGCCCCACTAATGTCATACAAAAGTCCAGGTGACTCAAATCCTAAGGACATAGCAATCCAATGCACCAAGCTTGGGTGTCTATTATTTTGGTCAGCCAACCGCTGAGTGTGAACCTAAGGAAGTACTTCCTATACAGGCCATAAAATGGGGCATCCTCCAGTGAACCAGAAACAGAGTAAAGCACTGTAGGCCTCCTGGCCCTGAAAAGAAGGTGACTCCAGGTGTCACTGAGGCAACGTCAAAAGGGAAGCACCTGGTTGAGGATGGGTGTTGATGCCCGGTTGTGGGGGAAGAGAACCCTTATCTGGAGTTGTCAGCTGCGGTGACCTCGGGCAGGAGGGCAGGTGATATCCAGTCAAGGAAAGGGTGCTGGGTGCAGTGATCCACTGGATGACCTCTGGGTAGGTCCCTGGAACCCTTACCACCTCACCCCTGCAGCTTCAGAATCTGACAATCTTCGGTGTGACCTCTTGATGAGCCACTGGAACAAGAGCCACCTATGGACAGTACAATCAAGAGCATGGTGGCCCTCGGTGTGGCCTCTTGCATGGGCCACCGGTACTTACACCACCTTGGGGGATGAGGCACAGAGCCTGGCAATCCTTGGCGAGGCCTTGGTATAGGCCACCTGTACTATTGCCACCTTGGGACAGTGTCTATGTGGGAGAATGAGCAGCGTGACTCTGAGTCCCTAAAGCTAGAGCCAGGGCATCCCCTAACCTGACTCACTTTGGTGGGCCCTAGCTACCAGCTGGCTACCACTTACGACTGTCAACTATAAACCTGGGGCATCGTGGTGAACACTTGGAGTTAGTGGAGGTTGTTGGAGGTGAGTGCAGGTGATACTGGGCTTCCCGGGTGCCCTCCATGGGTCAAGGAAGAAGCACTGGAGGAATCCTAGATGAGGTGTGTGCAGGAGCCCCTGAAGTTCAATAAGAATATCTGTACTCTGGGGAATGCACAACCACAAAGGAGTGATAAGGCCTCTTCTGCTGGAGACTGCTGCATAAAAGGTTCATTGGGTCTGTTTCCCAGCCAAATAGACTGACTCGCTGCTCTGGGGGAGCCAACTAGATGGAAAATTTCTGCAGAAAACTGACTGAGGCTGCTACTGGAGATCTTCTGGAGGGAGTTACACTGAAGGGACCCAGGGGATTCGCTTCAACCTCCTAACAGGGAAGCTGACATCTATTGCCTTACTGTCCTTCACCCTCCCTGATCAAACTCTTTCTCCTCTCTCCATCCTGTGCAGAGCATTCTCTAGGCTGGTGCATAACTGGCTACCTGCCAGGGGATTGGCTCCTTCATCCAGAAGTCAGCTTCTTGAGGCTGGGTCAGTGGCTTAAAAAAAAAAGTCTCCAAATTTGAATCTACCCCGGCCACAGGGATTGGCTGAGAGGGCTCAACCTGGCTTCCTTCTCCCTTGCTGGTACATGAATATTGCTCAACTGGTGTGGCTTAGGTTGACTAGGTATCAGTCTTGAGCAGGGGGAAGGGAGAACGAAGGAAGGGAAAAATGGTTTTCTTTTAAAATCCTGAATTTAGACTACTAGGACTATATGCTGGAGAGGGGCCATTTCTGTGCTTCAGAGGGTACCCTAAGCTTTTCAAGGGTTTCCCATTAAGCTGCCAGGGTCCCCATGACTGTCTGACCCCCTCATGTCCCTGAGCATCCCCCATTTTCTATGATTCCCCCAATTCCACTATTTTCTGTGGTGCCCCCAATCTCCCTGGGGCACTACAGTTATTAGAAACAGTTCTGGCACCTGCAGCTGAAAATATAAATGCCATCAAGTGAAACATAGAAACATAGACTTTGATGGAAGATAAGGACCACTTGGCCCATCTAGTCTGCCCATTTCCCTACTTACAGGATAGGCTGCAGATCCTAGCTAACCAACAGCCTATTTCTTCCTACCCCCCACAAGAAATGCCTTATGTCTGTTCCATGCATTCTTGAATTCTCCCACAGTTTTAGACCCCACAACCTCCTCAGGAAGGCTGTTCCATGCATCTACTACCCTCTCTGTGAAATAATACTTCCTCACATTGCCCCTGAACCGCCCCCCTCTATCTTTAAATTGTGTCCCCTTGTTCTTGCATGTCTCTTTTTCTGAAAGATGCTACCCTCTTGGACTTTGTTGATTCCACTGAGGTACTTAAAAGTTTCTATCATGTCCCCCTCTCCTTCTTTCCTCAAGGGTATACATATTAAGCTCCTTTAGTCTCTCCTCATATGGCTTCTCTTGCAGACCCTGCACCATTTTAGTTGCCCTCCTCTGGACAGCCTCTATCCTGTCTATGTCCTTGCAGAGATGGGGTCTCCAGAACTGGATGCAGTACTCCAGATGGGGTCTCACCAACTGTCTGTACAGAGTGATAACAACTTCCTGTTTTCTGCTGCTGATGCCTCTCCCTATGCATCCCAGTATACCCCTAGCCCTCCCTACTGCCTTCTCACATTGTTTCTAACCTTAAGGTCATCTGATATGATTACACCCAGGTCCCCTTCCTTTTGTTGTTGTTACTACCCCCCCCCCCATTGTGTATTCTTCCTCTGGGTTTTTGTTTCCCAGGTGCAGTACTTTGCACTTCTTTGCATAGAATCCTAGCTGCCATACTTCTGACCATTCCTCCAACCTTGCCAAGTCCCTTCTCATCCTTTCCACCCTTCCTTGTGTATCAATCCTGTTGCAGATCTTTGTATCATCTGCAAAGAGGCATACTTTTCCTTCCAGTCCCTCTGCAATGTCACTTATGAAGACATTAAAAAGGATTGGACCCAATACTGAACCCTGGCGGTACCCCACTAGTAACCCCTCTTTCTTCAGAGTGGACTCCATTTACAATTACTTTCTGTGTCCTGTTGTCCAGCCAATGTTTTACCCAGGCTACTTCCCTGGGACCCACTCCCAAGCTGGTTAATTTGACTATTAATCTTTTGTGCGGGACTGTGTCAAATGCCTTGCTGAAGTCTAGGTAGGCCATGTCCACAGCCTCTCCCTGGTCTACTACTTTGGTCACCCAGTCAAAGAAATCAATTAGATTTGTCTGACATGACCTTCCCGCTGTGAACCCATGCTGCCTTGGGTCCTGTGCCCCCTCTGGCCTCTAGGTACTCAACTATAACAAGTGTTATGCTAATAGTATTGTTCAAATCTTTCTGTATCTTGAGCCTGTGATGCAAGTTATCAGTCAGGTACAGAAAGAAATGGTGGTGGATGCAATGAAAACTGTGATCTCTCTAGTGACTTCACAGAGAAATTAAATTCACAATTGAGCTAACTTGCACATGACTGCCTCAACGCATCAGCTTCATGGCAGATTTGCTACCAGTTGCACTGGAGGTTTTTTCTAGCACTGGATGACACTCTTGACATTCAAGGTGTTCAAATTGTAGATTTTGTTTCAGACAACCATATCAGGTCACTACTTCTGTGAACCGTGACATCATAGAACTGTAGAAAGATGTCCTAACCAAATATATTTAGGTTTACCTGTTTCTGACTTACCCAATTGTAAAACACACAGGTCTCACAGTGTTGCTACAGAACAGTAATGTGCAATTTGTGGAGTTATGCTAAATAAAAATGTAGATGTGGATGGTTGCTCTAAGTGTGTTTTGGTTATGCTCAGCCATTTTCATTCTTGAGGGAATAAAATAAATGCAGAGATTTCAAAGATCATTTCAGGTGATGATTATGTTAAAGGTTTTTGATCTGAAACCCATACAGTTATGGTTTACCTTGCAGTCAGTAGGTCTGGCCATTAGAGCATATGGTTGCATTATGAACAGGTATGGACTGACTGTAATGATTCTATCATGACATTTAAATAGTGTCTGCAATGAAATCTGAGAAATGAATATCTTCTGATTTTAGAATTTATATCACCACACCCATAGTAGCTGATGTGTACATTTTAAGTAGGATTTCAGTAATGTAGATAGACACAAAACACTTAAAAAGTGGCACTTATTTTGTAAAGTTGGTTTATAGTTTGTTATGTTTGACAGGAATGTCTAACAATTTTATGTTACAGACTTTTTATGTCTAAATACTGTAGGGTTATAAAGTACTGTAGGTATCTTTGTAGGGATATGTGGTTTCACACATATAGTTCAACCAAGCTTTACTGAAGGTGCAGAACTGGCATTTGTATCACACTAATGTAATAAAATGTGGGTTACTGTCTAGATTAGATTCTGATTTAAAAGCAGTAGTGGTTTCAGATGCAGTGCAAGCAAGCATTACATAAGGTGAAGGACAGGCATTTGAAACACATTTGATAAATATTTGGTTAACAGAGTTTAGATTTTAATTTGGGTTAAATATTTATTCTAGAACATATTTTATTTATTATTAGTTACATAGTTTTGAAAGTTTGGTAATAGTTCTGATTATATCTAGTTTACAGAAAAGGGATATTTATAGGTAAAATATTTTTTACTGTATGATATGCACATTTATGTAAAAAGATATATGATTTTAAGGCTTAATGTACTGTAATAACATTTTTCTTAAACAATGTATATTGCAAGCCACATTTAGTTTAGATAATGATTGGATATAATTTCTAAACCAATTCTTTGTTGATCCTTTTTAATCTGCTGTTATACTTTGCATATGTGTAAATATTTCAACATGTAAAAATGTATATTTGTAGCTCTGTACATTTCTAAGTAAGTTTTGTATGGTGTACAGAGGTGTGCAATTCATTTTTATTATGTTATAGTTTGGATGTTTAAAATATAGTACAAAACCTGTTTCATGTATTTGTTTTATATTAAAGATTTAGTAGATGTGGACTTGTAGGATATACCACAAAAGACAGATTTGCCTTTTTCTGACTTTTAATTTTGATCGCTACTGTTGTGGGGTTCTTTTTCTGACTTTTAATTTTGATCGCTACTGTTGTGGGGTTGAGCAGGAATGTTCCAGACCACTATAGTTGTTTTTGTGTTTATTATTTTTCATTGGTTCTGTTTTTTTTTTTTTTTGTTTGTTTGTTTGTTTTTGTTTGCCTGTTTAAGGAATTGAGCTTTTTCCCACTTGGTTATTTCTATTTTTTTTAACTATGTTATTATGCTGTGTGTTTATTTCATATAAAACTCATTTATTTAGGTCATGCATATTTGTCTATTGGATATAACTCTTGAATGTAAGTATAGTTTGGTAAATACTTTGCTTTCTTAGAAAGTAAAGAAATCACCTTAGTATAATATGGTTATATAGTATTCATCAACATAAGCCTTGCATTATTTTGTATTAAGGCGTTGTTACTTTGTGGTGCTCTTTTGCATTTTAGGAGCGGTCACAGTGACCACTGAAAGGTATTACTTTCTGACTACAAAGCCTTGTCTAACTTCAGCAGCAGTACAGTACATCCTACTGGTCGGGATTATATAACCCAGAATATGAAGGTAGGTTTATTATGTGAATTAATCATCACACTTATGGTATGTTTCTACTTGCTACCGTTAGACCATGTTACCGTGCACATGTTTCATTTAGGGCATTAACAAAATAAGTTGGTCACTACTTCTAGACAAATATTAGTCTGTGCCTGCATAATTTTTTAGGTATGCACTCTACTGATATCTAAATATGTGTTGAACGTTCTACTGTACCATCTACATTTTTTAAAGTATATCCTTTGTCTCTAATTGTTTCTCCTTTTTTGTTGTTTCTGTCAAAAATAAAAAAACTTTTAACTGAAAAAAAAGAATGTAAGGAAATGTATGGCAAAATAAATATGGTGATGCACATTAGTCTTACTATTTCACAAAACACAAACCCCAGAAAGATAGGAAATACACTATTAGAGCTGTTATCTATAACTGTCCCCCCCTCCTACTGTATGTGTGCAGCCTTCATGTGTGTAGATCATTGTATATTGTACATGGCTGTCCATCCATGTTGAGGTACTGCATACTGGGTCTATATATTTAAAATTGTTTAGTAGCAGTCCTAGTCACCACCACCTCCCCCTTCTGAATCTTTCTGATAAAGGTGAAGTATCGTAAGTAATCTTGGGGCTAATGTCTACTAAAAGAGTTTGTATGGCCAGTAATTTTAAAAACATACTGATAATTATATTACATTTTCTTGAATTGAGTTTTGAGTTTTTAATAAAGGTGGTTATTTAAAATATGTTTTTGACTACTACATGTACAAAATTAGTAGTCAAATGTATAATCTGTTTATACATCAAGGAGTATTTTTCCTCTTCTTTTCAAAGGTTATTCTACAGATTTAAATTAGTAGCAATAGAATATTTGATGATATGTAAGTGTCTAAAGGTTTAATCTTGATAGGCAACCTAGCCACACAATGGAGTCTAGGTTTCCTTTCTTATAAAGTGAGTAGACAATGTTAGACCTGTGGCATAGAGGGCTGAGGTGTTGAATGCCTTATCTCCTGCCATGCTGGTGGCCTGTATTCAGAATCAAGCATGGGGTGCTGTGGTCAGCCAGGAGAACAAAATCTTGGATGTGATAGGCTGTTCTCCTCCTCTGAGGTGGGGTGGGAGCAGTGCATTGCATTAACCTGGCATTTAGCAGCAACTGGTGATCAGATCACTGAGCCCACACACAAGGGAAAGAGTTATGGCAGATGTCCAGTGAGCTGCATACAGAAGTCTGCAGAACTCAGCCATTGTGGTCATTGCACACCAGCTCCTCCCCAGCATGAGGAAGAGAAGAAAAAGGGGGGAAAAAATCACCATGGCCGGCAAAATGATTCTCTGACCCCTTACAAGCCCTGCACTGGTGACCAAGGCATGGCACTGACTGGATCTTTTCCAGTGGGTTGAGCTCAGTTCCCCACCACTCCACTGGGGGGGAGTAAACTGTAAGGATGCTAGAGCTGATAAGTCTGGGAGAAATATAAAATGGAACTCCAGTCCAGCCAAAGCTCAGAAAAATATGAAAGTGAAAGGTATTCAGAAAGGAGAGGCCATAGTCCAATCAATAGCAAATATAACAAAAATACCCAGATTGGGAAAGAATGGCCCACTCACCAATTCAATTTCAGATATTAACTTTTTATTTTCAAATTGCATCCAGTCTATATATGTCATACATTTTGGGATTATATCCCTTCCTCAGGGAGTCCAGTTTTAAATTTGTATATATCAATTTTCTCTTATCATTTTATCATTTTGTATCACAGCATCAGTATTGCTTTATTACTCCCCTTAGGATGACACAGGACCATTTTTACCACATTCTCTTTAAATTTGTTATCTATTTCATTCTTGCCTCTGTGTGCATACTACATTTTTTTAAGTCTGGAAGAAGCCATGAGCTAGTATTGGGGAGTGTTAGCAAGGAAAGAAGCCAGCCAGGAGGGAGAAAAAGGACTAACAAAAAATAAGTAAGTAGAAAAGCAGGTCTTTACCATGTAAATTTAATTTATTGTTGTTCTAATGACATACTGCATTAACTCATTGTATGTATGTATGTGTGTGTAACCACGCTGGTGTAAATTCTGAATATTGTATTTTAAGGGAGAGGCTATAGTCTAATCAAAAGCTAATATAACAAAAACACCCAGCTTGGAAAAGAATGGGCCACTCACCAATTCAATTTCAGATATTAACTCTTTTTATTTTCAAATTGCATCCAGACTATATATGTCCTACTTTTTGGGATGCTATCTTTTCCTTAGGGAGTCCAGTTTTACATTTACATATATTTTTTATCTTATACTTATGTATCACAGCATCAGTATTGCTTTGTTACTCCTGTTAGGATAACACAGGACCATTTTTACCATATTTTCTTTAAATTTCTTATCTATTTCATTCTTGTCTCTGTGTGCATCCTACTTTTCTTCTTTTTTTTTTAAGTCTGGGAGAAGCCAGGTCCTAGTTTTTGGGGAAGGGGGAGGGGTGTTGGCAAGGAAAGAAGCCAGCCAGGAGGGAAAAAAAGGACTAACAAAAGAATAAGTAAGTAGACAAGTGGTCTTTGTCATTTAAATGTAATTTATTTCTGTTCTTGTGACATACTGCATTAACTCATTGTATATATCTAAAAATGCTGCTGATGTCTCTGTAACCATGCTGGTGTAAATTATGAATATTGTATCTTAAAATATTTTATGTAAAGGCAATAGCCAAACAATAAACTTGAACTTGACAAGTTGGTCAAAGTTTTTTTTATTTCAAAGCATGAATAATATTATTTGGTATACTGTGAACATATATTTAAAAAAAGAAGACACAAGCAAAGCTATGCTACTATTAAAAAGGTTAACTATTTGTTGTATTTATAAAGTGGATGCTATATATAAGATAAATTATTATGTTATTTAAAGGTACAGGTTCATCAAATAACAGAAAATAACTGCCACCGTGTGTATATATAGCAGGATAAAATAATAATTATGAACTGGGTACTATAAATCCTAGATGCTGAATGGCTGAGCCCTCTTCTTACCTGTGATTAAAATTAAAAAACATAATCATTTTTAAGAAAAGGTGCCAGCCAACAGTTTCTTTTATCTGCTCCAAATCTGTCTGCTCAAACATTTCAGCAGCCAGACAGCCTGGGCTGAAGTCACGGTCCATGGCAGCAGCTCTTCGGTACTAATAAAAAAAAATGACCAGCCACCAACTGCACAGAAAAATAAACACTCCAGCCACAGCAACTAATCCTTTTCTTATTTTACCCCATAACCCACCATCTCTGTATTTTCCTTTCACTTCAGTTTTCCCACTGATGCACCTCAAAGTCACACGCTGCTCCTCCCACTCACACTCAACATGCTGCTCCTGGTTGACCTCCACTCACTCAAACACACAGGCATTACCAAAAAAAAGCATTTGCCGGTCACTCTTCAAGTTAGAGAGTAGTCTCACTTACTGCTCCATTATTTAGGTATCCCGTGATAAGAGTGCTGGGGAATGGGCACCTACAATGATGGTGACCCACTCCCCAGCACATTTCAGGGAAAGCTACAGGAGGGTAGGGCAACTGGATGGGGGGTGGGTGACTATAGCTTATGCGCATAGGGGTGGGAGTGGGCACACACAGTGAGGGATGTGAGGGATGGTGCCATGGTGGGTTGCTGAGCCAACCCCATGGTGTGGTGGGTGGGTTGCCGGCATCAGTTGGTAGGGTGCTCAGTTTGGGTCCAAGCGCTGGTAAGTTTTCGTTGCTCTCGGCCCAAACCTTTTTTTAATGTTTTCACCCCCTGACATGCAACCCCCTGAAGTTGAGAATCCTTTAGTAGTGGGGTGTGGTGAGCAACAGCCTCCGCAGACAACATTTAAAAAATTAAGTCCTCAGTACCCTTTTGCTGTGCACCTGGGTGGTAGAGTGCTGAAATAAATTTTCAGCACTCTTGACTTCTGCATAACAGCGATCACCTTTAGGCTTTCACTGTTATGACAGAGAACCATTGTTTAACACCCCTGCAAGCTTGGGGAGTGAAAGGACAGGGAACCAGACACAGCACCCTTATTCCATTTCCATAATAATGGTAAGCACTCCTGCCTACTGAAGGGGGGTATGTAACCATGCAGTCTGCCTTTACTGTGTCCACAGAGCATTACAAAATAAGCACATCTGCATTCTGGGGGTTGGGGGATACAAATGGATGTTTCTTCAAAAGTACCAGCACCAAAAAAAGATTTACCAAGACAACACTGCCTTACCTGCTATGAGCTTCTTCCTATTGCAACAGAAGCACCTGCTGACCACAATGGTAATCACACCCATCAAAGAACTATTTTGTACAAATGTGCTCCTATAACACCTCAAACATCATGTTTTCCCATTTTTTCTTCTGATAAAAATTGGTGTGGTACAGTATATTATGGGATATTATCACTTCTAAGGTGCATGAGACACTTGGCCTGTGGCCTTGTGCCCCACAATGCACCTGAGGCATGATGATATCTGATGAAATATTACACACTCTGTTGTGTATTCTTGCATAATTATTTAATATCGATCTTGTGTTGAAGTTCCAGTTGTGTTTTCTGTTTAGCATCCATTCTGGGTATTCTTGGGGGGAAAATGCACATGTTTATTAGATGTATAGATACAGTGATAAATCACTATCACCATTTATAACATGCAGTAGTATTAATAACAGTTTCTCAAAACTAAACTTTTGAAATTATTTTGTCCTTAGTCTGCAAGAGTTAAGTTATAAAGTGATGATCACTTCTTTAGCTGTATTTTTAGAAATATCTTAATTCTTGATATAGAATTCACTGCATATCCAAGCAATAAGACACAACGGGGTGTGGTTTGTGGCCTGATAAGAGTATGCCCCAAATGCATTATGAGGCATAAGGCACTTGCACTGAGTGCCTTTAGCTCCTGGGCAGTGCTCTTATCAGACCATAGCCCACACATTAGAGTGTCTTATTGTGCTTATAAAAGGGCCCAAAAGTAGAAATAACAAATTTTAAAAAGTAAAAAGCTGTCAAAATTGACAAAATTGCAGAAAAAAAGAGGTTTTCTAGTTACAAGAGTAAAAATAATTCCACTATGTACTGTACTGTCCTGTACAGTACAGTGTGTTTGCCTTTGTCACCAGTAGAAAGGTCCCCTCCCCACAAACAGACGTCATTCAGGTTAGGGCCCCCCACTCCCTCAGCCACACACACACACACACACACACACACACATATACATACACACACATACAGTAAGTGTCTTTCTTTTGTGTACAGTTTGAAATTCTGTTGTTTTTTTTTGATTGACAATGGTGGTATTTTAAGGAGTGAGCGTGTCCATCTTCTGCTGCCGTACTGTGGAGTATCCTTCCCTTACAGCACATCTCGCCAAGTGAGCGTATCTTTGAAAGAGAATGGAAGTGGATTTCCAGGGCATCTGGAGTGGTCGTGTGTTTATTGAGGAACCTGGTTCTCTGGAGAGTGGATCACAGTTAAGAGGCTGGTCAGTGGAATGGGAGGAGCCGTGCCAGTGCCGATGAATGGATTGGTCACCCCAGTAGCCAAAGAATGGGTGAGGAATACACTGTGGACTGCAGAAAAGCTGCTGCACTTGCGAGAAATTAACAGGACAGCTGTGAATAAGTGGACTGGCAGGAAGTTTTGCTAATGAAACTAAAAAGTGTGTGGAACTTGTAACTTGTCTCTTTTTATTTAATGTACTGCTTGTGAGGTGGGGAAATGATGTAGGTCTTGAAGCAAGTATTGATTTTGACAGTACTGTGTCACTGGTCTCCCATGTTTCCATTGGGTACTGGCTGAGGAGGTGCAGCAGGAGAGTAGTGGCACGCATTGATTTCTTCATGTGCTGTATTTTGTTTGACACAATTAGTGCCAGTTGTAAGGTTATGTCCTGATAAGAAAACAACTGGAAAAGGCTTTCAGCTTATCATGATTCAAGACATTTTGTGCCCATTTCATATACATACACACATATATATATATATATATATATATATATATATATATATAGGGATATGACATGGCCTGACTGAAGATATCATACCATGTCATGTTCTGTTTATACAATGTATGCTTTGGGCCCCACTCAACACAATCCCAAATGGCCCCTTGATACAATCCTTAACATAGAAATAATGGCTATTCCATCTCAATTGTGCATATCTGTTGTAACACAACAGATGGCATATGTTATTTAAAAAAATGTGTGTGGTTGATCTTGCCACCTTAAAATAAAAAACATGTTCTGGATTACCCAAACACAACTCTTTATACCCCCACCACCACCCATCCAACAGATTACATATATTAAATGTTAAAAAAAATGCCTGATCTTGGCACTGTAAATGTATTTAATAAATCATATCTGGTTGATCCTGCCTGTATGTTAAAAAAATACTTAGTAAAAAAACATATCTGGTTGTTCCTGTGACTTCTGTTTATCTACTGCTTTGTGGAACGTGGCGTGACTGAGCAGCTATCCCCAGAAGTGTGGTGTCGTGGCTATAAATATGTTCGAGGCACTGTCCCATTTTCAGAATGAGGGAGTCATCGACGTTAATACATTTAGAGATTTTTTTCTCATGGGTTTATTTTGTGTAACGAAGCGTTATCAGTACGCCGAGAGAGCGAGCGAGTCGGGTAGTTTCAGACCATCAGATGTGCGAACATGTGTCATGCTGCGGCAACATATGCCCGCACTTTCATCTGGTGGTCTGAAGCTGCCAACTCACTCATTCTCCCTCTCAGTACTGTCGGCATTGCTTAAGAAATAGGCTAAAATAAGAAAAAAAAACTTTCTATATGTGGCAGTGATGACTCTCTTATTCTAACATCAGACAGTGCCTCAGGTTCTCATATTTATAGCGCCCGCCACGCTACACTCAGGGATAGCTGCTCGGTCAGGCTACGCTCCACTAAGAAGCAGATAAACGGAAGTCGTGAGGATCAACCAGATATGTTTTTAAATATTTAGCTGTGTAAAATATGAGCCGATTTGAGAAATGCATGGGGGTCCTGCTTGTAAAGAAAAAGCTGTGGGGGGGGGGGCTGCTCGTATCAAAAAAGCCAGATGATACAAAGTGAAAAGGTTTCACTTTCAATGTGATGACGTATAGGAACATGGAGATATCAATGATATCTTCACATGTGAAGATATCAATGATATCTCCATGACCTGGCTGAGATAGTACATTTTATCCTGACATTTATACCAAAACATACATTGTATAAACATATATATATATATGCACATATAACATAGCAGATGTGTGTAGCATGATTTTGGACCTATTGCATGCCCTTGGTTCATCACAAGGGTGGGTGCTGATTAATGCTGCTACTAAACATTTTTAAATATATAGACCCAGTGCGAAGTACCAGACCATGGATGAACAGCCATATACCTATACACTGGTCCACACTTATGAAGGTAGTGGATTTAGGGGAGCCATATTTAGACATAATAACACTAATACTATATTTCCTAACTTTGTAGGGGTTGAGTTTTTTGTGGTAATAAATATAATACTGTATATTTCTATATATGAAATATGTATAAGGGATATGCCACAGCCTGACTGAGAATATTACTACTATTCTTTCCAAGTGCAGTTTTATCTTTGACATCACAAGTAGTGTAGCCACGAGTATGCCAAATGTCAAACTTCATGAGGGGAAGAGCTCTAGGAGAATAGCGCTATGACTGCAGTCATCCCCACCACACTCAACCCTCACCTTTAGACCCCATTCTAGGACACTAAAAGTCAAAATCATCCTGGCGCATGATGTCACTCCCTGGTGACCCAGTAGCCCTCCTCCCACTCCCTGTGCCATCTGAAGTCCATGGTGTGCAGTGGAAAATTCCTCCATATCTCTATCGCCCCAAAATTCACATTTTTTCATTCTCAATTTCACAAAATTGTCTGTTCCTCTATAGCTCATATGTGGCTAAATGAAATATGCAACACCCCGCTGCCAGCTCAGAGTGGTTCTACAGATGGTGGTGTGGCAAAACTCATTGACAGCCTTTGTAAGGGTCACCCTGCTTTGTGCATGGTCATGTTATATTTGCATGGCAACCTCCACATGGTTGCAATGTCAATAACAACTGCTATATCTGTCCCCTCTGTTTGGACAGACACATGTACAGACCTTGTTGGGGATCAACCCTGGGACACAGAGTCCCAATGGAAGAAGATCTAACCATTCTTCTACAGTAACAGAAAATTTATCATTAGCTAGGAAATTAGAGCACTCTTTTGGCTATTATGTTATATATCTCATAAACTTCCAGTATATGGCTGTTTTACTTCTGAATGTTATTCACTTTTCACTACTAGATGTTATTACTTCACAAAGACTTGTCTTTTCCCATACACAGATTCAGAATTGTTAACATTTTATTTGGAAAAAAACTACTGAGTAGTAACTCATTTATAATGACATCCTGAATTATAAATACAAAGAAGTTACATACTTAAGAATTATGTAATAAAGACCATGTAACAGAAACTATAAACAAGCAAATCAAAAAAAAATGAAGTACATAGATACATAGATACATAGACAGTGTTGGCAGATAAGGGCCTATGGCCCACCCAGTCTGCCCATTTGAGCTTGTAAATTCAGTTTATGTTTTCCTAGAAGTCTGTTGCACCTTAACCCTGACCTCCAGAATTCCTTTATGTCTATCCCATGCATTCTTAAATCCCGTGATTGTTTCAGCCCCCACCACTTCCTCTGGCAGGGTGTTCCACTTGTCCACCACCGGTTCTGTGAAGAAATTCTTCTTCACGTTTCCTCTGAATCGTCCTCCCTCCAACTTCATCCCATGCCTTCTAGTCCTGGAACATCTTTTTCACTTAAAAATAGTGTATTCCTGCACTCTTGCACTCTGTTCCTCCCTGTAAGATACTTGTATGTCTCTATCATATCCCCTCTCTCTCTCTCTCTCTCCCTCCTCTCCTCCAGGGAGTACATATTCAGTTCCTTCAACCTGTCCTCATAGGACTTGTGTTGCAATCCATGTACCATCTTAGTAGCCCTCCTCTGAACCTTCTCTACCCTGTCTATGTCCTTACATAGGTAAGGTCTCCAGAACTGTACACTGTACTCCAGGTGGGGCCTCACTAGTGTCTTGTATAGTGGAATTATGACCTCCCTTTTCCTGCTAGTGATGCCCCTGCCTATGCATCCCAGCATCCTATTTGCTTTACCTGCTGCCTTATCACACTGTTTCCCTACCTTGAGGTCATCAGAGATGATAACCCCAAGATCCCTTTCCTGCTTGGTGCATGCTATATCCTCACCCCACAACTGATATATTGTGCCAGGGTTTTTGTGCCCTTATGCATTATCTTGCACTTCTTTGCATTGAATTTCAACTGCCAAACCCCTGACCATTCTTCAAGTTTATGCAGGTCCCTTCTCATTCTGTCTACACCCTCTGGTGTGTCTACTCTGTTACAGAGCTTTGTGTCATCAGCGAACAGTGAAATTCTGCCTTCTAGGTCCTGCGCAATGTTACTGATGAAGATGTTGAATAGGACCGGTCCCAGCACTGATCCCTGTGGTACCCCACTGGCCACTCTTCCCTCTATGGAGTGACAGCCATTTACCACCACTCTCTGTGTCCTGCCGCCCAGCCAGTTACCTACCCACCACACTACTGTCCTGCCCACACCTATATTCCCCAGTTTGTATAATAGTCTTCTATGTGGCACAGTGTCAAAGGCCTTGCTGAAGTCCAGATAGGCCATGTCCACTGCCCTCCCATGATCCACCTCCCTAGTCACCCAGTCAAAAAATTCAATGAGGTTGGTCTGACATGACCTCCCCCTGGTAAAACCATGCTGCCTTGGGTCCTGTAGTCCATTGACAACCAGATGTTCCACCAATCTCTCCTTCAGTAGTGCTTCCATGATCTTCCCCACTACCGAGGTGAGGCTGACTGGTCTGTAGTTCCCTGCTTCCTCTTTGTTCTTTGTTGTACATTTGCAAATAACTTCAGAATGAGAATCCAACAATAGTAACAATGCAAGAAAAGGCTTCCAAGCTCATTGTTCATAGCACAATGAAGTCACTCTTAAGGGCAAATGCTAAGTGATCACTGTGACTACTTAGTAATGGTACTGTACCTTGAGACTGCATATGGAGCCTTATGTCCTAAATTAAAACTTAAACATCTGAGTTCTAAATTGTTTATCTTTTCTAGACTTAGTTCTTTCAACAAGCTTAGCCTTCTAAAGACAAAAATAAATGTTTCATTTCATGTTAGGGATTCTGTTAATGCCATTCTTCTTCGTATCTTCTCAAGCCTTCTGCTATGGCAAACCTGAGACAGCCTTACAGGACTGGAGCTGAGAAGTAGTAACAGCTTACTAGAAGAGACATTTCACATTGTTACATTCTTGCATAGGAAGGCAAGGAATGGGTCTCTACTCAAAAGGAGAAAATGTTCTGGGTAGCAGTGTCATTCCTCATCTTAATTCCTTGGTGATTACTATGAAAATGTTAACATGAAATATAGAATATTAATTGATGCACAAGGTCCTATTAGCTTTGATATCTATTATTGTACAATTGTTATGGTAGCTAGTGCTATGATGTAGATTGCTGTCTAGTGTTTGTGTAATAGCTAATATTTTCCCTGCAAGCCAATAAAGCTTAATTAAGGCATCCACTCTTTGGGGGACTCTGAAAGTAATAAAGAGTATTCACACTTGCCTTGCTAATTTTATAGATAAAAATATAAAGGAAAATGCATATTAAACTAAAGTGGCAATATATCATATGCTATTTTATTCCCAGCTATATTATAAAAGCCAGAGAAATCTAAATCAATAATTCAGCTGTCATCGTCTCTTAGTGAAATCATTGACCTTCCTAGGAAATTTCTGTCAGAGACTAAAAAAAGAGATAGTGCTGGGACAAAAACCATTAAATCAATCTAAACTACTTATAGGCAAATACACATTAACTGGAAAAGGAGTCATTTGATCTTTTTAACAAGCACTTAGCTATGAATCGTACTCTTTTGTACTCCTGCTATCTATGCACTAAACTATAACATTATCTATGTATTGGCACTTAATTTCATTACACCATTACCACCAAAGCACAGAAAAGGACTATATGTCTCACTGAGAGAAAAACATAGAGTATGTCCTCATGTCCCCTAGATGTTCTTTCTAGTGTGTCAAATAACAATTAACATAGGCACATTTTAAAAAGCCTTTTGCTCCCTTCCTCTCTTATCTGAGTTTGTGTTTTTTTCTAAACATAATCACTTCTCTTAAGTATTACACAGATGCTAACTAAAACTTGAAAAGTATGTTGTCCCATTTTATACTATGAATGTCCACAAAGCCACAGACTGATTCTAAAATTGTAGGTTTTGTCTGAATGTTTTTCCCACAAAGTTCCTTCCTAATTGACTTAAAAAATGTTCCTTCTCAATTAAAATTGTTTGTAATGTGTAAGTGCTGTAAGACTTTCTACAGTTTGCAGTCATGCCTTTTCTCAGTATGCTCCTCAGAAGTGAAGCAGTTTACCAAACAAGATTCTACAATGTAATTGCTGACCCTTATTAGAGGATTTAAAAAAGAGTTATTATAGTGCCATTAATTTAACTGAATATGGATGTACACTGGCAATTACTAATATTTATGAATTTTCACCAACTTAAGTGCGTATAAACAGTCCCTTCTTGGTTATAATCATCATTCAGCCTCCACGGGTAGTAGTAACATTTATAAAGGTTGCTCAGATTTTCCACCCAAGACAATTACTGAAAAGGAGATATTGCCTCAATTAAGGAAATTTCAGCATGGGAAATTAGTGGGATTTGATGGGTTAGCTAATCAGCCTGTCATACCTTGTCATAGCGGCTTCAGTGGCTATGTTTTGTATGCTTTCCTTTGTTACATGAACTGTTCCAATTGAATGGAAGATGGTCATAGTTGTTCAAGTACATAAGGATGGGCTACAGTAGTGATCAGGTCAAAACTTACAGTCCAACAATACTGCTTTCTGTCTTAGGTAAATTCCAAGAAAGAATGGTATACAATCAATCACAAAATGCAGTCCTACAAGGAAATACATATTCTCCCAAATGGAGCACAGCATGGCTTATGTAAAATCATTGGCTTTATAACAACCTTGGTTCAGTCTCAACAATATACCTTGTACTACTGAGGCAGACTTAATGACTAAAGAAGTGTTTATTGACTTGACCAAATCCTTCAGTCAAGTCGGCCGTGTAAAATGAATTGGGAAACAAAGTACCTTGCATTGGATAACATGTCTATGTCATAGTTTTTGGTAAAATAACACAGGTTTTATTGTCTCCCGAAAAAGTTCAAGTTAGTCTCCTATGGGTTCCTTCTAAGCCCTTTACTATTTGCCACATTCATCAATAATGCCCACCAACTGTAGTAACACAAATGTTTTGTTTTATGCAGAAGGTGCAGCCATATGTAGGAGTGCAGAGAACATCTATGACATTGACTGTAGTTTGTGCAATGCTGTTTAGCAGTTATTTTATTTAGTTTTTGTTAACCGGGTTAGGTGCGCTAGCCAAAGTTGACTATTTTCAGGCACGACCCAGGAGAATACCTACATAAAATGAGATGAGATTATACAATGCATAGTATATAGTACAGGTAGATTAGAATACAGATCAAGTCAGACAGTACTCGAGATAATACAAATAGCTATGCAGAGATGGCAAAAGTGACATTAGTACATGCAAATAACTGAAACTGGGCTAAGTGGCAGCTATAAAGATATTTTATAGCAAAGCTTGTTTAGAAGTGCAGCAGTGTCTTGGGTGAAATAGAGTGGTTAGCTGTGAGGCATTAAGTGGGATCAAAGCATGTGAAGGGGTCCCGGGATAGGTGGTGATATAGTTGTTTTTTGAACATTGGGTGGGAGTTAGCCTGCCTCAGGGCAGGAGGGAGTTCCAGGTGGTTGGGGCAGTGCAGTGAAATGCTCTAGAGCTTTTTGAAGTAAGACACCTGGGTATGGTGAGTAGAAATTTGTTTGCCAAGCATAGTCCATGGGCAGGTGTCTGTGGTACAAGTAGAGCTGCAAGGGAGGAGGGGGTTTGGTTACAGATTACAGAGTCTGTGAGGGTCCCTAGGGAGTACAGTCAGTAGGCAGTTGGGGAGAGCCAGCCTAGGTCACTATACAGTGTGCAGTGGTGCTTGAGGTGATGGGAAGAGGAGGCATACTGACATATGTTGTTATACATGGCATCCCATTTATGGAGAGCAGTCTTATGGGCATTAGCAAAAGTGGAGACACCATATGTCAGTGCTGGAAGCAGAATACCCTTGGCAATTGCCAATTTGGCAGATGGTGTTAGCAGGTGACAAGTCTTATAGGCGATTCCAAGTTTGGAATTTGTTGCTTTACTGGTTGACTGGATGTGCAGACTGAAATCAAGGGATTTATCAAGGAGGTCTCCCAGGTATTTGAAGGATGTGACACAGTCGATGAGAGACCCCCCTAGAGTCATGGGCTAGGAGGGGTTCCTTACAGGCCCTGAGTTTGGGGGCAGTGCCAAATAGCATGGCTTGGGTCTTTTTTGTGTTGAGGATGAGCTTATTAGCATTTAGCCATATTTGCACATTCCTGAAATCTGAGGAGAGGTTTTTGTTAATGATGTTAACTTTGTCAGTGCTGGAGTAGAGGACAAGATCATCAGCGTATAAGATAGCTGAGCAGGAGAGTATGGCATAATCTATGTTGTTGATGTATAGTGAGAAAAGAAGGGGTCCCAGGATGGAGCACTTGGGTACTCCGATGTCAGTGCTGGTCACATCTGAAAGAGCGGAGTTGAATTTAACAAGTTGTAATTTGTTTGATAGGTAGTTGTTAAACCAGTCAACTACTGAGGATGAGAAGTTAAGTCTATGCAGGTTTGAGAGAAGCAGGGGATGATCAACAAGATCGAAAGCTTTGGTAAGATTGATAAATACTGCTTCAGTGAGTAGGCCTTTGTCCATGTTGCAGAGTACATCGGTGGAGAATTTGAGAAGAGCGGTTGAGGTACTGTGCCCTTTTCTGAAACCATGTTGAGTATCTGAGAGAAGGTTGTTCTTTGTGAGATAGTCAATGGTTTGGGTTGCAACAAGCTTCTCCAGTAGCTTGCTTAGCACAGAGAGGATGGCTATGGGCCTGTAGTTGTTGATATCCTTTGGGTCTCCTTTTTTGAGGATAGGCGTAACTCGGGCAATCTTCCAGAGATCTGAGACAACACCAAGAGAGACAGACAGAGTGAAAATTTTGGCCAGTGGCGAGGCAATCAATGGTGCTGCTAGCTTCATGAGTCATGGCTCGAGTGAATCTGAGCTGGGGCTAGTGTTGTTGGATATGTTTTGCAATAGCCTTTGGACCTCAGATCTAGATATAGCTTTAAAGTGGAAAGGGGGTAGTAGTTAGTTGGCAGTGGTCAGCACCAGATGCAGATCTCTGGGGTGTGCAGTAAGGGTGAGATGCTGTGGGAGGTGAAGTGAAGGACGAGATGTACTGAGACAGGACTGTGAATAATCTGTTTAAGGCATTTGCTATAGTGTTCGAGTTGTTGCAATGTACACCATTTAGGATCATATCACCTGGGATCAATGACTGGGTAGCCCCAAGAAAGGTCTTGATGTGTGTCCAGAATTTTCTAGGATCACCAGCAGAGTTTGTTAGCAGTTCCTTGCAGTAGATGCTCTTTGCTGTTCTGATTTGTTTTTTACAGGTGCTCCGAGAGGCCCTGTAGGTATTGTAATCCTCCGGTAGTCAGGACACTTTATACTTATTCCAGAGTTTGTCCCGTCTGCGCAGGTTATCCAGCAGGTCCTTGTGTAGCCATCTTGTTTGTTTACCCCTGAAACTTCTGGTGACCTTTGGGGTATGTTTATCCTGAAGTGCTGTGAAATTATCAATGAAGATATCAAGGGCAATTTGAACATCATGGGAGTGATAGATGTCAGATCAGTTGATACAAGATACATCATAGAGGAAAGCTTCCACATCTAGTTTGGCAAAGTTGGTAACTGTGATGTAGCATGGAGGGGGTGGGGGAGCAGTCTCCGGGCTCCATACACAGAAAGTGGGGGAGTGATCTATGATAGCATCTGCCAAGATGCCTGCAGTTTGCACATGGTCAAGGCGATTCACCAGTACCCAGTCTATGAGGGTGGAGGTAGTTAGAGAAGGGGTGGTTCTTGTGGGTTCAGTTAAGATCTGGTGCAGGTTATAGCTCTGCGTTAGTGTCAGCAGTGTGCTGTTAGTTGGTCCCAGCCAGTTTAGGTTAAAGTCACCTAAGATTATGACTTTGTTTTGCTTGCCGTTTGTGATGGTTTGATTAAGTGAATCCTGAAGACCTGTGATACCTCCAGTGGGTGGGTTGTAGGCACAGATAATGTGGAGTTTTTTTGCACCAAGGGCAATGGTTGTGTGTAGGGACTCACAGACTGAGGGTGAGCCAGTGGGTGGGCAGACCATAACATCAAGATGTTTTTTATAGAGGATAGCGACCCCCCCTCCATGTTTTGGAGAAGGCCTATCTCTCCATATCAAGGAATAATTGGGCAAGGAACATAAGGAGTTCAGAATGTGAGGCTTGAGCCATGTTTCAGATAGGCACAGTAGGTCAGGAATGTACACTTTTATCCATGCCTCGAGATCAGCAAAGTGCCTGGTAATGCTCCTAATATTCATATGGGCAATGAGAAACCCTTTTCCTAAGACAGTCGGTAGGTCAGTGGGAGAGTGGTGGACAGAGGGGCCAGGGTTAAGTTCTACATCCCCTGACAATAGGATGATGAGGAGTAGGAGAAACCACAGTTTAATAGTGTGGAATGGGAGATGAACCAGTTGTGTCATTTTGTATTTTCTGAGCATACAAAATAAGTTGTAGGTACAACCCTTCAGAAGGATAAGGGTGGTGTAGGCACACACATGTTGTGTTTCGGCAATTTGGTTGGAGAAAGTAAAGTCATTGTGTTGTGAGGTATTCTCTCCATAGTGGTTGTTGATTGGAACAGAAGTAGATACCCCTTGTAAGCATAATAGCAGTATCAGAAGCAGGATTCATCCTCCCAATCTATGAGTTGCCAGTTTTGGCAGGAGACTGCAAATGTTTACTGTAGCAAGGGTGAGTGTTCTTGAGTGACTCATGGTGAGTTACTGTGGACCAGAAAACTGATTGTTACTGTAGATCAAAGACCCAGAAAGTGTTAAATTCCTGAAGGTGATGAACATTCATCTAGGGCATATGCAGGATGTAAAAATCCTTTGTTAGAATCTTCCCTTTGTTCTCCAAAACAGTTGTGAATAGACTTCAAAGACAAGCACACATTCTTTAAGAAAGTCAGATGGAAATGTGGATTCAATGCAGCACTCCACAACCCAGAAACTTGTATAAAAGATTTACTGACCTCACTTTTGCTTTTTGATGTTTTCCAAAAAAAGTTGATTTATGATGAGAATGCCTATACCTGGTGGTGATGTTTTGTAGTTTCTTAGTCCAGAAAATGTTCATAGATGTTATGTCCAAGAATGGTCCAGTTCCTCCAAGAAGAAACACATGAAAAACCACAAAAACTAAACTACTGACAGAGACAAACACAAACAGTCAGCCACATTGATAGTTACAGAGTGGTTTACTAAAAATTAACTTAAATCAACAAAAAACAAGGGTATGTTCTTTTGGGACAATGGTTAAAGTGAACAAAAATAAATATTTACTTGATATCTGAACATTAGATGGTAAAGAGTTTAACCTTTTGACACGTTTTTGAATACCTTAGTGTATTTCTGAACTTTTCCAGAATATTAGCATACCTGTTACATCTCCTTTCTAGGTGCTTTCTATGCTGTGTACTATATACTGTATAGTATTCATCTTGTTTCCTGATTATAACCCTTGTTGGGTCCACAATGCTATTTCTAAACCACATGAGGTAGACACATTTTCTTCCTGAGAAAAAACACATTAAATTATTTAAAAGTATCTAAATTCTGGTGGGAGTAAACTCTTTTACTAGTTAATGCAACTAGAAGATGCCTGGAATCTTTAACTGTGAAAAAAGTAGGGTCTAATATTTGTCTCAAACTTTGCTGGTTTGTTGCTTTCAGAAATCTTTATGTGAACTACATAATTGTAAATATTTCCCTTGATATTTGTGGTACATGATGTACATTGAAACATGCTGTTATGTTTGTAAATGTTTTTCGTTGATATGTGGTATACATGCTATATAATTATATTGCTGTCTTACAAACAATGTCTTACTCCTTGTTATATTTTCTGGGTCACCCTCAAAAAGGGCTACTTCTGAGTGGTCTTACTCAAACATTAACATTTAATTAAGTAATAAATATGAATAAATACATCAATCAATCAATAAATAAAATGTATATCTAACTCTGGTGTGTACTGTACTTATTCCATGCACATTATCATGAATTACTGTGAATAAGGGAAGATCAACATTAAAGGGGGGATCTGGGTGCCAGAAAAGAAATCATACCAACAGAACTTAGCTATGCTATATTCTAAACAAAACTTGATGTTACACTTTTCCTTTCTTCTGTAATTAGGATATTTTAATTTATGTTATAATGAGGTTAATTCAGAAACTACAGAGATAATGTCTTTATTGTAACATCATAGTCATTTTTCTACCAACAAACTATGAAGTCCCACAAATGTGACCTTTACATCACCTCCAACTAGCTCCCCCTCCTCTCTGAGTCACCCTTAATGAAACCTTGCTTTTTTAAAAGAGCAGTCATCTGCCAATTGCCAGAAGGTGTCTGCGGCCACATTTCTCACATCAACAATGGATGTGGAGCTCATTCCATGGACAAACAAAAGTTGCTTCTGCCACTTAGGATAACATCTCTAGAAGAGTCCTCCTTTGTATCTAGAGCAGTCAGAGCCTGGACCACACTACCCTGAATGCTTACTGCTCTCCCCACCCTTCCCCATTCAAGGCATATGTCACTGCCCACCTTTTCCAGAAACTCTGTTGCAGTTGTGACTAGTTCCAACCTATTGCTTTGTCCCCACCCCAAAGGGCCTCCCTTTCATGCACATCTATAAGCAACTTACCATTCCACCCACTCTGCACACATCTGTTTCGATGTTGTAGCCTGCTGAAACATGCAACTACTACTACTTATACTGTAAAAAAAACACTTTTTATTTTTTTGTCGTGTGTGGGAGAGCATGATTCTGAATGGAGTTTTATGAATTCCTGGGATTGTTTTATCATCATAGTGACATCAAACAGTTGTTGTACTATCTTGAGCACATCACTACAATGGGACACTGACATTGAATGCCCTTGCATTCAGGTAACCATGACAGCCATGCTGATTGCTCACTTTTTTCAGTTTCTGATTACATTCAGTGACATCCGTTGCTTCTACAAAACGTTGAATGGACCAACTTTTTGTTTTGTTGTTAACATTTAATTTCTGAATTGTTGTTGTTAGTTAATCCTAATAATAAAAAGCTTTATTGTTTCACATTGACTTGTCTGAATCAATCAGTACAGGTAAGTTTGTGACAGTCTGATAGTCTACGTCACTCTCCAAGAAAATCATGGAGAATGCTGCTTAGTACAAACTGCTCTCAAATGGCAAGAATGAATTCTCAAACTGCTCAAGAAATAAACCATTGTTTCACTGTTACCTATTCACTATGAAAGAACAATGGATGGGCAACAGTGAACAACAACAACACTGTGTTCACTTCTCAAAGTTGTCATGATATCCATTGACCTCTCAAGCTTCACTGTTGAGGACTACTTGGTTGTCATGACAAACTCTCAAAGTGAACACCCTGTTGTTCACTGTTGCCCATCCATTATCCTCTATGTTCTCATCTCTTGAAGTTAATGTTGTACTTGTTGTTGGTCTCTTTACCTAGCCTAAATACCTTTGAAAAAGGACACTTAAACTCAAAGGTCTTTTAAACACAATTTCAATGGCCAACACAACCAGTATAGTGTTTTTCTTGTTCAACTGTGTTACCATGCTTAGGCTATTCACACTCTCTATTCCATGAGAAATTACCACACTGTAGGGGTACCAAAAGCAAGGAACACTTGAAGAGGGTTCCACCCCTACAGGTGCTGTAGGAAGGTTCCCTTGGCTAATGGTTCCTTAGGAAGAAGCCCCTTGAGGAGAGAGGCAAGCCACTGGAGGAGGGGAGGATGGTGTGGCAATGGAAAAGTGCTTCGGAAGGAGGCTGAGAGGAACTGCTTATATAGCTCAGGAAGGTGGCATGGCTGGTTGCTCACCCATTGAACCACAAGCATAGCCTTTTAATTCAATGGCCTATGTAACCAGTATAGTGTTATGATTGTGCAACTGTGTTACCATGTTTTGACCAATCACACTCTCTATTTCATGAGGAATTAGCACCCTACATGCTATACACTGTATTGCTGTCTTACAAACAATGTCTTACTCCCTGTTATATTTTCTGGGTCACCTTCAAAAAGGGTTACTTTTGAGTGGGCTTACTCAGATATCGGCATTTAATTAAGTAATAAATATAAATAAACACATCAATCAATCAATAAATAAAATGTATCTCTAATTCTGGTGTACAGTATGCTGTACTTATTCAATGCACATTAATATGAGTTGCTGTGATTAAAGGAAGGCCTACATTAAAGTGGGGATCTGGCTACTACAAAAGGAATCATAGCAACAGAGCTTAGCTGTGCTATATTCCAAACAAAACTTGATTTTACACTTTTTCTTTCTTCTGTAATTAGGATATTTCTATTAATATTACAATGAGGCTAATTCATACACTACAGTCATAATGTCCTTATTGTGACATCATAGTCATTTTCACACCAATGAAATCTCACAGATGTGACCTCTACATCACCTCCAGCTAGCTCCCCCTCCACCTCCAAGTCACCCTTAATAAAACCCTGCTTTGTAAAAGTCCACTTTTTGGCCAATTGCCAGAATGTGTCTGCAGCCACATCTCCCATGTCAGCAATGGATGTGAAACCCATTCCATGGACAAACAAAAGTTGCTTCTGCCACTCAGGAGAACATCTCTAGGACTCTCCCTCCTTTGTATCTAGAGCAGACAGAGCCTGGATCACAGTACTCTGCATGCTAACTACTCTCCCTACTCTTGTCATCTTTAAGGCAAAAGTCACTGCCCACCTTTTCCAGAAGCTCCATTGCAGTTGTACCTAGTTCCAACCAATTGCTTTGTCCCCACCCCAGTGGGCATCCCTTTTAAGCATATCCTGCCCCTCCAGTACCATTCATAAGGTTAACCGTAAGGTCATTTAACTCCACTTACCTGTGATATTTGTTACTGCCTGATGAAACCCATCTATAAGCAACTTACCATTTCACTCACCACTCTAGACACATCTGTTTAGATATTATAGCCTGCTGAAACATGCAATTACTACCTACACTATAAAAAAAAAACACTTTTTATGGCTAAGTGGGTGAAGCTCCGCAGTCATTTTCCGTCACTGTAGTAGAACAGAGGGTCACAACTGGAACGTGGCCCTGTGTTCTCTTACAGTGATGTGGCAATGTCTGGACAGTGCTGACTCCATTGGCACTGTCCTCCAAGATGGAGCTCCCCTCTGCAGCACAGTCGCCCCCTCCCAACAGGTGCACTACTTTGGACAGAACTTCTGGGAAAACTGCAGGTGCGCAAGTATTGCTCATGCGCAGTTTTGTTGCAACCACCATCTTACAAATGGTACACCATCACTGCTCCAACAGCTGTGCCATCCACTCAGAAGCTTTCACCACTCTGATATCACCACTGCTGCTCAGAGAGCCTCCCCTGCTGCCACTGTACCAGTAAGAGCTCAGTGCAGCCGTATTGGTTCCGACCAGAATTTTTCATTTTTTTGTAGTGTGTGGGAGAACATGATTCTGAATGGAATTTAATGAATTTCTGGGCTTGTTGTGCCATCATAGTGACCCTGGTGCATAGCCCACCTGCACCTGGCCATGCACACTGCACTCCCCCAGCATGCTATTCATGTCCCCGCTATGCCACCCTACACAGCCAGTACCCCAGCCAAATGCACAGCTCTGCTGGGGATGGGCCAGGGACTGGTGTGGGGGGCACATTCGTACTCCATGCCATTCATGAAGGTGTGGGTGCCCTGCATGGGGGGATGACTGCTACACCTTCTGGAAGGCAGTTGTAAGTGGTATACCCCCCTGGGATGCTGCTGCTAGTCATGGTGGGGATGGTGGGGGTCAACAGACCCCTCACTATGGCCACCCTGTCATTAGGGCACATTGGGAGGGCTGGGAGATTGTCATCTGGGGGTCCCCCACTCTCAGTGCTGTGGGCGCATTCATGCCTACAGACATCATGGCACCTCATGGGTGCAAGGGATCCAGTAAAGGGTTCTGTGACAGGCAGCCGATTGGCAGCCTGCCTGAGTCCTCAACTCCACACCTGCCTGCCCATGTGAACCTGTGCACCAGGGGATGGGGCCACGTAAAGGAGCTGGATGGGGATCAGTGTTTGTGAATGCGGTCCCTACGTGGCTCTCCCAGTGGTGTGGAGCTGAGTGGGGGGGGGAAACATGCCATTTGTGTGTATCCCCTTCCACAATCATGAATCAGGCCCATTCTGAATAAACTGACTGCAGCAAAGGAAAGCTGTCTTTGTTTTTTTATTTGTAGCAGTGTGCTTTATGGTGAGTACAGCAGGTCATTTGTAAAGCTTGCTTTCCTTGAATTGTTTCAGATTTCATTTACTGCTAGCACCAAACTGATCACTCAGTAGTTAATTGATCCCCTCAGCTGTTTTTGCTGTACTATCTGTGGGTTAATGGTTACTCAGAGAACCATATGGGCGGGTGCTCCCAGTTTGTATCACCATCATTTTTAGACAAAATGCAAAGACTTTAACCATGGCAACAGGAGAGACAAATGAGAGCAGCAATTCAGAATTCCTCTCTTATAGTGAGTCTGAGGGAGCTGAAATCATTTTTGATCAAATGGCCTGTGACAAATTGTTTGTCCCACATGCCAGCACTAGTTCAGCATTCCCCAATCCTGATGGAACTGTTTTGGAGAATCTTAAAAAGAAATTACTTAGATATCAGTTGCATTGCCTGTCACAACATTGTAGGGACAAGCAGATCCCCCATGGACTGAGAATCAAAAAGTCACCAGCCTGTGGACTGGATGATTAGATTTTGATGACAGAATGGGAACAGATCTGCAAGAAGGCTTCTAGTAATTTGACTCTTAGTCTGATAAAGAAAGCAAGGAGAGATGTAGCTTGTGTTGAGGCAGAAATTTTAAAAATGGAGGCAGACATCAAAGTAAATGTCACTCACACAGAAATGGAGCAACTTTTTAATAAAACTGAAGACAATGAAAATAAATTGCATGAAGAACTAAAATGTTACAAATTCTGCAAATATGAGATGGATGCCAACAATTATGAAAGGGGGCAGATATAAAACTGGCAGTGCAAAACTTGAAGAGAATCATTTTACTATAGGGGCAACTCAAACTGACTTAGGGTGGACAATTTCACATCATCATCTGACAGCAATTCTGCTGTAAACAGATCAGACAAATGGGGGTTACCAATAAAAAGCAGCTTGAATTGTCAGGGACCTCACAGAGGAAATGGATGTGAATAGGGAACTGGGGAGGAAAGGGAGGAGGGAAAGGGAAGGGGACAGAAGGAGGGAGAGAAGGGGCGGAGCCAGATTGCATCAGCAGGTATAAAATGATGCAGATGAGGCAAGTAGAAAGGGATTGGCTGAGGGAAGGGGCTGAGCCAGTGGTCCTTAGGGGTCCTCTAGTGGTTCATAAGCAGTGCAAGGGAGAATTCACCCTCTTTCTGCTAGGATTTTTGTTTGACCCGCCCACCCACCTTTATTGATGGAGCAAAGGGAGACAGTTTAGAAAGAGGGGGGGATGTAAGGATCAGAACTGGAAGGGCTACTGGAAGTGCGGCAGCTCAGCTGGTGGGACAGGTCAAGGATGGCTGGTTGGAGGGCAACTGTGCTGGGTTGGAAGGTGGGCTGCTGGAAGAGAGCAGTTGGAGAAAAAGGCTGAGGGTTACCAGCCTGGGGCAACAGGTGGCAAAGAAGAGGAAGAAGGGAAGGGAGAAAGGAGGGTGGAGGTCAGCAGGGCATAGCCAGGATAAAGGGAGGGTAGATTATGGGTGGAGGAGGGTAGGGAAACATGGGCTGGGGGTAAAGTAAGTTTAAGCACGTTGATAATGAAGATGGTATGGGGTCTCAGGTCAGGCATCAGGGCCCCGAGAAGAAGGAAGGATGATTGGAAGCACATGGAATGGGTTGGAACTAGATGGACTCAAGGAAAGAATGATGGACTAAAATGTTGTTGATACATTTGAAATGTAAATAATGTGTGTTAGGGATTTGAAAAATATGTAAATTAAGGTGTATTAATAAACATGTTGCCAGTCAAGCACCCAAAAACTGAGTAGGTGTGGATCATTTCCAAATGAGGTTCATCTAACAGTAGAGATTTTTTTTAGCCAAAAGAACAATGCCATCTACACCAGACCAGTCCCAATCAGTTCAACAAATCTTTTTTTTTAATTGTTTAACCAGGAGTGGAAGACTAAGCATGAAAGCTTTTTTACAGGTGTAACCTGGGAGCACAGGAAAGTTAAGTGACTTGCCTAGGGTCACACAGTATGCATGTGGTGGCTGTGGGATTCAAACCCAGGTCTCCAGATTGCAGCTCAGAGCCTTAAACCACTGTGCTATACTGCTTATAATCAATAGAGTAGAAGGAAGACTAGGAGGGGACATGGGAAGAGAATGAGGTGGAGGCAGAAGACCCTGGCAGCAATTGGGGCCAATGAGATGCTCCAATCACCAGAGCAAATGACGATCATAAATCTTACTGATAAAGTGCTTAATAAGTATCAAGAAAAATTGTTACAACAGGGTCTATCTTTTGTGCCAGCTGGAAATGTTAACCTCTTTCAGTTCTGTGTTAATCTGTTCAAAATTCATCACCAACTGCATTTAAAGAATTTCTTTTCGAAACCACAACAAGGTAGTTTGTAATGTACTGTCAGAAATGCACATAATTTTAATATATCTCCTGAGGTTGAACATATAAATACCCCCCAAATTATGACACATACAGAAACGGCTCACTTTAAAAAGAAATCCACCTTTTGTCCACCAACTATTCAAAATCATGCTGCTAACACTTTTTCAGCATTGGTGGATAAAGACATTGAAAATATTTTGAAGACCTGCAAAAATGGCTGTTACAGAGACAATTTATTTAAAAATGAGGATGATCCATCTTTGATTATTAAACCAGTTGATAAAGAGAGTGTAATTGTGCTCTAGGTCAAAGACCAATACACATTTGGGATGGAGCGACAGCTCTCAAATAGAAAGTATTACGAGAAAATTCCAGCAGACTCCACCATGACTATTCAAAAGACTGCTATGGATTTTATTAATTGGGGCATCTTAAGTGGTCACGTTACCAAGCAGGAAGGTAGGTACCTTACCAATCAAAATCTTATAAGACCATGTATATACTGTACTTGCTGCCCCCAAATCCATAAGAATCCCCAAATCTACTGGAACGTCCAGTCATAGCCAGTATTGGACTGGTGATCGAGCCATTCTCACAACTAGTAGATTGTTACTTAAGACCACTTGTTTCTGATTTATCATCTTTTTTGGCTGATACCGCTGATACTATTTGCACCCTCTCAAATATTATTGCAAATAAGAATACTTTCATTGTCACTTTTGACATTGAGAGTTTATGTTCTAATATACCGCACCAAGGCAGGCTGGAGTAGAATATTTTTTAAATACAAGAGATGTAGTAGCAGTTCCCAAAACTGGTTTTATTGTAATCATGGCAGATCTGGTGCTCAAATCTAATTACTTTATGCACAAAGGAAAATGTTATGTCCAAAATCAAGGAACTGCAATGGGGACAACTTTTGCATCCAGCCTGGCCAACTTATATGTGGGCTGGTTGGAGGATACTATTCTGCATACTAACTTACTTTTTAAAAAAACATGTTATTTTCTGGAAAAGATATATTGATGATTGCCTTATGCTATAGGATGGTATGGAAATAGAGCTACAGTTGTTTCAGCAAACTATGAAGAATGCATAGGAAAATCTGAAATTCGCAATGAATGCCAGCAGAGTGTCCATATATTTCCTAGACATTACAATTTACAAAGAGAGTTAACAGCTATTAATTACTTTATACAGGAAACTGATGGAAAGAAATAGCCTCTTACACTTTACTAGAAGCCACCCTAGATCACCTGTTAGGAACATCTCAGTTGGACAAATGCTACAGGTAAAACAGGTGTGCAGCACAGAGGGGAAAGTCTGCAAAACACTCAAGATCTACAGCGCAACGTTTTACAAATAGGGACTCTGCACTGGATAGTGTAAATACTGGCATTGACAGAGCTCGAGCATCAGAAAGGGAAGTCCTACTAACATATAAGAAACAAAATGAAAGTACACAACCCACAACTTTTGTAAAGAACTTTTGTAATCAAAGTGAGCAGATGGCTAAAATCATAAAAAAACACTGGCCAATTGTACAGAATGACTCAACTTTTGCACAAAATGCATTGACCCACCTGAGGATCGCCTATTGAAGAGGGAGAAATTTGTAGGATGACCTAGTACATAGTTTGATTGTGTAGTTTGTTGGACCAGCGGCTGAGCTGCGCTTAATGCATAACTGACAATGAGCAAACGTCATGTTGCGTACCTACATGCAGAGATAGCCCAAACTAGAGGGTGCGGGGGCACAGCCCCAATGAAAGGTTAAGTACATTGGTTAAGCCTGCTATTATGTTTGTTTTTTACACTTTTTCATGATAATTTATTTTATTTGTGGTTGTGTCAGTTGACACACGTGTCTCGTTACATAAGCGTTACGCTAAGCTTACGTTTACAGCAGAAAGCGACGTGCGATTCCCGTAGCTTTTGCGCTATGCAACCTGGATGGTCCGACTCTCTACACAATCACCGTACATAGTTACTATCAACCAGATGATTTGAGACAGACATGGCTACCTAATGCTCCAAAGGGAAATATCAAATATGGCCACTGTGCACAATGTAACAATACTACAAATTCACCAACCTTCAAACATCCTAGAACGGGAAGAAAATTCACAATGGGTTCCTTCATTAACTGTTCCATGTCAGGAGTGATCTATCTGTTAACCTGCCCGTGTGGGTTAGGTTATCTGGGTCACACGAAGAGATCCCTTAAGGACAGAATCAGTGAACATAAGTCGGCAATAAGAAATTGAGTGCTAACCAATGCTATGGCAAGACATTTCTTACAAGTGAATCATGGCTCCCTTGCAAATTTAAAATTTACAGGAATCAAGAAGGTTACATGCAGAGATGATGTCCAAAAAAGACTCTAACAGAGAGAGAGAGAGAGAGTTTCTGGATTTTTAAATGTCACACTTTGCATCTGAAAGGACTGAATGAGGAACTCTCATTACAATGCTATTTGTGTTATGTTTGCATATCTGCTGTTCTTTTGTCTTGTATTTATGTTTTTAAGTGTCTGTTGGTTTGTATGACATCACTGGCTCAGCATCCAGCTGAATCATGCCTACCCTAATGAATATTCATTAATTTTGTGTGTTTTTGAACTGGACGACTCTAGTCATATAAGCTCTGAGGAAGCCTTTCTGGTGACAAGTCAGCTGATTTGCATTTCCTACCCACGTGGACAAATTCTAGCTGTTTGGTCTTTTGTCTAGCTGCAACAGAGCACCGTTATGGTTCTGGAATGTGTTTGTATGATTTTTGCATAACACTTTTGCCACTTGATTTGCACTTTGCAGTTTAGCTTCGTTATTCTGAGGACTTGTTTTGAACATTGGGACTATTCTCCAAGGGGTGCAAGGTACACAGAAACCATGTATACCTTGCATCCCCACCTACACAGTCACACATGGGTGCAGGATGCATGAATGCATGACAGGAAAGCAGCCTCTGGGCACCCATCTGCCCACCCCCACCCCAGTATGCATGAGTGTGAGGGTGGATCAGCGGACACAGGCAGGCATCCAATGGGCTGGTCTGTCCCAGTCTGCTAGTGGATCCCCTGTGCCACATGGTGCCATGGATGCCAGAATGTACAGCAGGGTCACAAACACCAACACTGGGTGTGTGCCTGGGCAGCCACCCCACCACCCATGCAGTGGATCAGGTGGGCTGGGGTAACATGTCGGAGTGGCCCTACGGTGTTACCCACTGCTGGTGGCATACCGTCGGTGGGGTGCAGCAGCTACAACTACCTCTAGATTGCATAGCCTGTGCCTCCCCTCACCCGGCACTCCATGCTTTCAGGCCTAGGGTGCAGCACAGGCATGACCCCTGCACCACTCCCTGGAGTGCCCCCTTCTGGAGATCATGGGCTGTCCAGGGGATCCAGTGCATGCCATTCCCATGTCTCTTTGGAGAATTGGGTGCAGGGGGTGTAGCGGCCGTGGAGTGTCTACATGTCTGCAGATCGTGGTGCGTGGCCACTCCACACCTTTGAGAATAGACGCCATTCAGAATAAATTGACTTCAGCAAAGAAAAGCTGTCTTTGGCATTTCATTTGTAGCAGTGTGCTTTATGGTGAGTGCAGCAGGTTGTTTGGAAAGCTTGCTTTCCTTGTACTGATTCTTTCATAACTACCTCTACCCTCTTCTTTTATGTGATTGAAGTATTGTCTACACTTTGGGAGGAAAAACAGAGGTAGAAGCTATAAACTGTGTGGGGCTCCTCTTGCTGCAGGTAAGGAGGAAAAGGAGCTGTTGGTCATATATAGCTGGTAACCTGGAAGACGGGTACTTACAGGCCCCACCATACAGGGTGAAGAGCCACCATGATTCTAGATTGTATCTGGGCACAGTTGACTAGGAGACTTTCATTAACACTGCTCCTAACTGCAATAACTAGTTACACCTGAGCAAATACCATTGTCCACGTGGAGGAAGTAAAGTTAAATACAGATAATGTATTAGCCACATGCATATACTTTGTCCCACAAGGGGGGTACACATATTTATAGTGACACAACACGCAGTGGCTTTCTACCATGGTCACTGAAATTCATGGAGTCCTCTACACAGATCTCTTCTTACCACTATCTACAAGCAGTTCTGCATGTCTTAGCTGCTACCACATAGAGGTATTCATTTGGCCATAGTCTTACAGTGACCAACACTTTGGTGTACTTACGGTCCACTGTTACTCTTTCCCTTTGGGAGGCCTAATCTTACCTGGGTACCTATCCTGAGGCTTCCTTGTAACCTACCCTCAGCTCCTGCTTACAGTGGGGCAAACATTCTTGAGTCTCCCAGGGGCAGGGGCACAGACACATACCTTGATGGGTCACACTAGGAAAACATTTGTGACTATAACATAGGATTTCTGCTTGCCCCCCATGGCTTCATACATATAACCTAGGCTGCCATACTCCTCCATCTTGAAAACAGTAATGGGCCCTCAGAAACATGACTTCCTTAAGGGGATCCCCCTACTTCTCCAGTACACTCTCATTTTGTTGGGAAACTGAATGGCCTCTAGACGCTCCATTCTGTGTACTCCTATGCTCTTCTCTCTTTGTTCTCAGATTTCCTTTGATGTTTTTTTATCTCTCTCTCTCTTAATCATTCCTCTTTCTCAGCTTCCTTGTTACCTCTGGTCAGAAAACACCACTCCCCTCCCAGATGGGGAGAAGCTGCTGGACACTCTTCTTTATTCTTTCAGGATCAGGCCGTGATCTCTGCACTTATCTAAGCGGTACATGGCTCAGCTAAGGAACTCAGAACTCAGGACAGAATTCTGAGCACGTGCATGTCTCTTACGTAAATTAAGGTGTGGATAGGCAAGCAACAACCAACTGAGCTCAGTCATTGAACATGTGGGCTGGGCATACATAGTGACTCAGCAGGCCAGCACTGCTGTTAGAAGGGATCCTAAAATATTTTAGGAGTCAGTGCTCCAGTCTCCTCTTTATCTTATTAGTAATCAGGTACAAATAGGCAGGATGTAAGAGCCTGGTTACTCATATAATATATAAGGGCCTAAAGCAGGGAATGCAGTACAGGGTCACTGTCGACCAGCAAAACTGGGGATGTATCAAAAGAGAGGTAACTAGCAGAGAAGAAAAAGTGATTGTGCTACTTTACAGGACCCTGGACGGGCTCTACCTAAAGTATGGCATGCAGATTTAATCTCTTCACTATAGAAAGGACAATGAAGCAGACAACAACGTGCAATAAAGGGCCATCAAAATTATTAGATGTATATGGGGCAAAAGCAACTACAAGATGCATCCATCCAGGATGGGGACGTCATTCCTCAATGAATGGTTTAAATGCTTCCTGGGCAAGCATTTAAACTAGCCAAGGGAGGAGGCCGATGGGAGCAGGGAGACTCAAGCAGCCCACCCCCACAGATTAGAGCAGCCAGAAAGGAGAATCAGGAGGGAAAGTTGAAGACAAGTACACCTGAATCAGTCATGGAGGGTAAGGCAGGGGGAGGAAGGCAGGAAAAGGATTCCAGGGATGGAGGGAAAGAAACAAGAGGGCAAAGGCAGAACTAGAATGGGGGGCAGACAGTAAAATGTGGAAGGTCATGAGTACAAACTCTCCGCAGCCTGGGAAATAAAATCCTAGACCTGGTGGCCTTTATGGTAAAAGCTGACCTGGACATAGTGGCAATAACTGAGACGTGGTACACCGCAAATCACTACTGGGAGGTAAATGTACCAGGTTATGCTCTGTTCAGGAGGGACAGAAAAACTGAAAAAGGGGAAGGCCTGTACATTAGAGAAGATGTAAAAGCAGCTGCAGTACAGGGTAGATGGGAAGGGCGAGGCATGTTGGGTCACTCTTGAGCCAGGCAATGGCACTGCAGTTCACACAGGGGTGATCTACAGGCCTCCAGTTCAGAGGAAGGACGTGAATAGGGGGCTAGTGGATGAAATACACAAGATGGCAACAAAAGGGGAGGTACTACTGCTGGAGAAATTTTAATATGCCAGATGTGGACTGGACCATCCCGGCAGCTGCCTCAGCCAGGAGCCAATTCATCTTGGACTCCCTGCAAGAAGCAGGCCTCAGGCAGTTAGTGCTGGAAACCTCCAGGGTTCTTGAACTAGTGCTGAGAAATGGAGACAGAATCATGGAAGTCCGAGTGGATGGTAACTTGGGGTCCAGTGACCACCAAACAGTGTGGTTTAACATGGGTATAGGTTTGCAGTCACACCACACAAAGGTGAAGGTCTTGGATTTCTGAAAGGTGGACTTTGCTAGGATGGGCATAGGTAGTATAGAAGCCCTGGAGAAGAGGCAGACAAGAGGGGAGGTTGACGAGCAGTGGGCACACCTAAAAGGAGCCATAGTGGAGATGACAATCCAGTTCATTAGGTTGAGGAACAAAGGCAAGAGAAGGAGGAAACTACTATGGTTCTCAAAAGAGGTAGCAGAGAAAGTAAGGGCCAAAAGGTTCGGTTTCAGAAAGTATAAGGAGACACAGAAGGAAGAGGATAGGGTGGTGTGCCTAAATTGTCTAAAAATAGCTTTTAGGAGAGCAAAGACGCAACAGAGAAACAACTAGTACTGATGTTGAAAAAAAGGGGACAAAACATTGTATAGGTACATCAGTAAAAGAAGTAAGTCGGGAGGGGATTGTAAGGCTCAGAGGGGATGAAGGGAAGGGTGTGGAGAGGGACCTGGAAAAGGCTGAAATACTGAATAAATACTTCTGTTCAGTATTCACTGAAAAAGGGGAGGAACAGGGACCACAACTGGGCATCAGATAGAAAGGAAAAGGGAGGTGAACACCAATCCATTTGCAGAAGAGAGAGTTCTGGAGGAGCCCACAAAACTGAAGATAGACAAAGCAATGGGGCCAGAACTACAGAGGGAACTAGGTGTGCCACTGGCTGCCATGTTCAGTGAGTCACTCAACACAGGAGTGGTTCCAGAGGACTGGAGTAGGGCACATGTAGTCCCTTTTCACAAAAATGGTAGTAGGGAGGAGGCAGGAGACTATAGGCCACTCAGTCTCACCTCAGTGGTGGGTAAGATTATGTAGACACTGCTTAAGGAAAGGATTGCGGAACACTTGGAATCCAGCATGGCCCAGGATTCAAGACAGCATGGATTCACAGTAGGAAGGTCATGTTAAACTAACATGACAGACTTTTTTGACTGGGTAACAAAGGAGGTGGATCAGGGGGAGTAGATGTCACCTACCTCAGTTTCAGCAAGGCCTTTGACACTGTCCCACATAAAAGACTGATGAACAAGTTGGGTAGCATGGGCATGAGCCACAAGGTGGTAAACTGGGTTTGAAACTGGTTAGGGGACAGCAAGCAGAGGGTGGTGGTAAATGGGATTCAATCCGAGGAGACTGGGGTTGTAAGTGGGGTACCTCAAGGATCAGTCCTGGCACCAGTTCTTTTTAATGTCTTCATTAGTGACATTGCAGAAGGACTGGAGGGGAAGGTTTGCCTGTTTGCAGATGACTGATAGATCTGTAATAGGGTGAGCACTCCAGATGGGGTGAAGAAAATGAGGAGGGATATAGGAAAGCTGGAAAAATGGTCCAAAGTGTGGCAACTGAGGTTCAGTGCGAAGAAGAGCAAAATCATGCACCTATGATGCAAAAATCCTGGAGAGAGCTACAGGATGGGAGGGAGTTGCTGGCAGTCACCAGGGAAGAAAGTGATCTGAGGGTTAGCATCTCAGATGACATAAAGATGGCCAAGTAGAGTACAAAGGCTGTAGGGAGGGCATGTTGGGGTGCACAGAAAGGGGTATCACTAGCAGAAGGATGGAGGTGGGGATACCACTATACAAAACATTGATGAGGCCTCATCTGGAATACTGTGTACAGTTCTGGAGGCCACATCTTCATAAGGACATAGACAGGATGGAGGTGGTTCAGAGAAGGATGGCAAAGATGGCACAGGGCTTGCACCAGAAGACATATGAGGAGAGACTGAAACTCCTCAATATGTATACACTGGAAGAGATGAAGAAACAGGGTGACATGATTGAAACCTTCAAGTAGCTTAACGGCATAAATAAGGGGCAAGTGGGCAACATCTTTCAGTACAGAAGAAGTAGTAGAACAAGAGGGCATGATATGATATTGGATGGGAGGCAGGATTAGGGGAAATGTGAGGAAGTTTTTCTTCATGGAAAGGGTGGTGTATGCATGGAACAGCCTACCCCAGGAGGTGATGCGAGCAAGCACAGTGAGAGGATTTAAACTTACATGGGATAGGCACAAGGAAACCCTAGAGGTGGAAAGGAGAGGCTAAATCCAGTGACCGAGTAGGGTTAGTGGCCAATAATAAAGGTAGGGTATACGTGCAGACTGGATGGGCCTAGAGGTCCTTATCTGCCATCAATTTCCATGTTTCTGTGTTAAGGAAGCAACATTGAAGAGAATGTAAATTACACACAATGGCATTGTTGATGTCAGCCATATCATTCCTGTGGATAAAGGCAACTACATTGTCTGCGTACAGCAGGGATTTGGCAGACATGCAGGATAATGGCAGGAGGCTCTATTTTCAGATGTCTGAATTTGATGTAAGGTGCCTGCATCAAACAGAAATGATGCAATGGGCATCTTTCATCAAATATTGTGGAGTTTGTGATCCTGGAAGGCCAGCTGCAGCAAACCAGGGACCTCTGTGCCAATCAGGCCATGCATCAATCCTGTGGCACCAGGGTCAGGGTGAACCAGATTGCTAGGGGGGCTTGTAGCAGATGCTGGCTTCCACATCCCTTTAAATGAGATTCCAACAGCCAATGGGACCCACCAAGACTTAGACCACCCAAAAGGTGGTCTAACTGCCCTTGCACCACACCCACAGACAGTGCAGGGTGGGAGCAGGGGCTGGCCTGGCACCCGCACAAGTGGGCAGCTGTGCGATAAGCACAGCAGAGGACTGTAGCAATGCAGCCAGGTGCAGACCACACCAGAAACAGTGCCACCCAGACCCCCGACTTGTGCCCCATCTGTCTACTGGACTTGCAGCAGGCACACCTGTTGGCAGCACTGTGCAGGTCCTGGGCAGGGCCTTGTACCCCACATCTGCCACTTGTCCCTTCTCCAGGACTGTGGACGATGTCAGCTCCTCAAGATTTTTGCTTGTCTGCTTGTTTGTTTGCTATGTAGTAGCAGACTGTGGTCTACCAGGTTGAAAGCATTGGTCAGGCCCATGAACACTGCACCAGTCATCATGTTCATCTTGGTATACGGTGTTCATGAAGCTGACCAAAGTGGTGCAGGCTGTTCCTGAAAGCATGCTTTTCCTCACAGAGAAGCTTGTGCTGGTTTAGGTATGAGGTTAGTTGATTGTAGATGATTTCTCTTGCACCTTAGCTAGGACCAAAAGGATGGAAATGGGCTCAGAATTGTTCAGAACTGTTCTTTTACCTTTTTTATATAACAGCACTTCTGTGGCTGACTCTAAGATGTCAGGAACAGATTGAGTCTTAAAGGAAAGGTTAAAGATTTTAGTGATGGAAAGGGTGATTACATTTTGGAGGCAAGCCATCACTGCCAGCAGATTCACCAATCTTTAGTCTGGCTAGAATTTTAAAAGCTTCATTGGTTGCAGCTTTTTTAAGGTAGAAACAACGAGATGAAATTTCTCTATTGAACTCAGATGCAACTTTATGGGGTTCCCCTTCTGTGATGGGCTCACTAAGTTTCTCCACAGGCCCGATTTTAAAATGATGGGGACTGTCACAAGGGGATTGCATCTAAAGCATGAAAGCAGAAGAATCCCAGCAATGGCTGGATTACCCAACCACTCTTAGATCTCATGGGCAATAAGGACCACTTATGGTACAAGGCTAAGGCCACAGGAAAACCTGTTGACTTTCAAAGGTATAGGGCAGCTAGAAACAACTGAATCCATGAGACCAGACTAGCTAAGGTCCAGCACTACAAAGGCTGCCTAAGTAAAACATGGGGTGATCATAAAATATTTTGGTGCAACCTGAAAGACCTCACAGGAAAGAATAGTAAAGTCTCCCCCTCCATGCTCCTAGTTGAAGGAAATATCAGACAGGACCCAAAAACCATAGCGGGCACTTTTAAAATCATTTTCTCTAACCTTAGTTCCATCCTCCCCCAGGACTTATTTGATGATAAAGGAGGAATTCTAGATGGTTCCCTGTCTGACTGCAATGTTCCTCCAACTGGAAACCCCCCCTTCTATTTCAAACAAGTCTCCTCTGCTGAAGCTAAAAATACCTACCCTTGGAAAAACCAGGCACAGTAATGACTCCTTTGACTTAAAACTGATTGCTCTCTCACTAGACAAAGTTGTACCTGCACCCGCACCCACAAAAATACTAAACTGAACCCTCAGACAAGAGCAATTCCCAAAGAGATGGAAATCCGCAGTGGTGACACTAGTGCACAAAAGTGGTGACCATGCAACACACTCAAACTACTGGCCAATATCTATCCTACCCCCCACTCTCTAAGGCCCTTGAACATATCGTCTCAGAACAGCTAGTTGACAATATGAATAAGAAAAACATCCAGTGCCCCCAGCAACATGGATTTCGAAAGGCCCATAGTACCACTACTGCACTTGTGGAATATACAGGCTACATACACAAAGCCCTCAACACTGGACAATTAGTAGGGTCGATATACATCGACCAAACTAAAGCATTCAGCATTGTGACAACAACCTGCTTAGAAAGCTATCTGTACTTTGCCTATCTATGGATACCATTGGATGATTCATGAGCTACCTAGCTGACAGAACTCAGCAAGTAAAAATAAATAGTACCCTATCTGATAGCAGGAAGGTGTCCACTGATGCTACATTCTGGGACCCCTTTTATTTAGCCTGTTCCTCAACTCTCTTTCTAGTATCTTCCCAGTCAAAATTCTGCTTTATGTTAATGATGTAGCCATTTTCTTCAGCAGCCCCCATCTCAACCTACTCAATAATGAGCTGCAGCATAGCTTCACAGTACTAGAGGAATGGTTAAGCTAAAACAAACTCCTTTTAAACTATAAAAAGACTAAAGTTGTGCTATTCTCCAATCCCTGTAACAAACACTAATCCAGCAAACTCACAATTCTAAACTGTAAACTTGAATCCCTAGACCAGATAACCACATTCAAGTAACTCGGTATCACCCTCGACAGCTCCGTCCTCTTATTCCCACCATGTAGATCATGTAGTCAGAACTGTCAGCACTAGAATTGGCCTGCTCTACAGACACCGACATTGCTTGACAACTGAAGCACTATCCCTTGCTGTTAATATATCTTTACTCTCCATTGCAGACTATGGTGTAGTTCTGTATAGCACGGCCACTGAAACTGCCCTGAGTAGGATCAAAACAGTCTAAACAAGACCTGTAGGTTGGTTCTAAGTGCAGGCAGCTGTACTCATACCTGTTACATATATGCACACACCAAATGGCTAAACTTCCAGGGGAGGATTAAGTACCATTTCTGCCTATTTAGTAAAAAAAACACCTAGGCTTAACCCCCAACTCCATCCAGATGCTCCCTCAAGCTGGCTTCAAGCTCACAGCTGACCAAAGACAAGGCTAGAAAGGCACTACATATCCCCTTTCATCACACAGCACTTGCTCAATGGTCCTTCTCCTGTAAGGCCCCACTGTGGAGCAACGAATTGCCCCCTGCCATCACAGACATCCCAAGCTAGGCCCATTTAGAAGAGAACTAGCACTTTACCTGACCACACAAAGTGAGTGTGATTGCTCAGACTAATCTTCCTTATCCCAACCTCCCGCTCCCCCCCACTTGTTCATCACCCCAGTACTCACCATCCGAGCCCCTATTTTTACTACTTCCCCATTCCTTAGTTCTTGCCTGCCTATCACCCCTCACTTCCACCTCTGCTACTCCCTCACTGTACTCTACTCCTACACTGCAACACCTCAACAACTGCCAACATTTGTCTGCTTACCTCACCTCTTGCCTAAGAACCCCCCCATGATGATCTTCTTTCCTTTTTGTTTACCTCAAGTTAGGATCAGTGTTACCCACTAGTATCATTGCTCTGTAAAAGATGCATTACCTAAACTTACGTAAGCTTATCTAAATTGTAAATCACAGTTTGTGGAAATAAGCTTGTTTGTAAATGCTCTTTAACTTTCTCCGTATTTTTATTGTTTAGCCACTTGTATTCCTTCTGTATATAGCTCATGTCATTGTGTACCTGCTCATATTCCTGTGGCTGACATGGAACCTTTGTAAATGAGCTCCTAGGTCAAAGGTTGTTGTCCAAGAAAATAAATAAATAAATAAATGGGAGAAATGGTACAAAGGACTCATTCCACCACACTGTGCACCAGTCCTGATTTTCCAAGTCAACCTGCACCAATGGGGGGACCGCCTGTGGCAACCTGGCTTGCACCATCCTTGCTATGGCTCCACCAGTGTACCATGGCAGAAGGGGATTTGTACCATAGTGGGGATGACATATCCCCTAATTTAGCCTCCCAATGAGAGCACAGGCCCTGCCATTAGACCAGCCCATAGCTGGTCTAACATGTTGTATTGCAGCACTGCTTTAGCCCTCGCTGGGGGGGAGGGTGACCCTGTGATCTCCAGACAAGGTGGCACTACAGCCCCCAACACCTGCCAGACCACCACTACAGTGGCTGGTGGTCCATGGCAAGTACAGACCCACTCTCCCCACCCTTGGTGGCACTGCTGAGTCAACCCCCCCCCCATACATACCTGCACTGCAAGTGCATTTGCCTTGTTGGGGCCAGTTGCCATCCTCCACCCCCAATCTGATCTGTCCCCCCTTGTGAGCTAGGGCATGCCCAGGATTACCCATCAACCATCATAGTGATCAGCCAGTGGGTTGCCATCACTGTCTGCTGCTACAACAAGCCCATCTCATGGCTTGTGGCATTCCCTGCTGGTGCACCATTTATGTGGCACAGCTGTCAACTAGTGGCAAACCCAGAGGCTTTGGCATCGGGACCCCACTTTTGTAAAATCAGGCACAGTGTTCCTGGCATACCCGGGTTTACTGCAGCTGGCGATTCACTGCACCATGCACCGATCTAGCACATCATTTTAAAATCAAGCTCCATGTTACGTAAATGGTTGTTCAACAGATTTCCCATCATCTTGGGGTCTATGTGCATAGTGCTGTTGGCGCTGATAACCATTGAGACCTCAGTGGTTCTAGAGTTGATTATGTAATTTACACAAGACCAATTTTTTTTGTTTAGGATTGCTTAGGCTGGCCACTTGTTGAGCTATGAGATACAAATTCTTGGCCAGGATGAGTTTGTGCTTGCATTTGTTCTACAGGTGCTTATTGGCATTCAAGGTAGGTTTAGAATTTGACTTTTTACAAGAGTCACAAGCCAAGTCCCTAGTTCTCATTAATTTGAAGAGGTTACTGGAAAGCAAATCTTAATTCAAGTTCTTGACTCTGCACTTTATCAAGGGTTCATGCTTGTTAAGCAGCTTGGTGGATTCAGCAATGAAAAAGTCTAGTGCACAGTTGACATCAGGGATTGCATCCATGAAGGACCAATCTGTAGTTGTGAGATCAGCTTGGAATGCCTGGGGGTTGAAGCTTTTGCAGCTGCAGTATAAAACTTCTTTAGGGGCAAAGTTATGAACAGCACTACTGTGCCAGAGGCTGTAGACAACAGATTGGTCACTGACTGTATCTGACAGGTGGTCACATACCCTGACCCTGGATGGATTGCTGACTAATATCCAGTCATTGAGGTAATGACTCCCTGTTTTATAGTTTAACCTAGTTGAGGTGGTAAGGATCTGCTTAGTGTTGTGATAGACCAAATCTTCTCTAAATGCTGCAGTGTTGGATAACCAATTTAAGTTAAAATAACCTATTACTGTTAATGTGATGCAACCCAGGTTGGATAACATAAGTGGCGCATCTTTGAGACCCTTGATGCCTAATTTGGGTAGGGGTTGTACATACAACATTTATAGGGTTGTTTCATACCCAGACTCAAGTGCAGAACTAGCCACTTGCAGGCATGCAAGAGAGTATAGTTTAGAGTGAGGACCTCCGCATCCTGGTGTGATTTAAACATAGAATAGGATACCCCGGCACCTTTTCCCCATTCCATCTTTGACATGGGTTGTGTAGTTTGGTGATGTGAACTCAGATAACAGCCTTTTGCGTACTCAAGGGTATTCATGTGATCAGTCTGAGGTGTTTAATCTTGTGTACTGCAGCAGGATGCAGGGACACACCAACTCAGATGTGGTAAATTCAAAGGTAAAATTGGGAGTCGCTTTTCTTCCAGAGGGTGGTGAACTAATGGAACAATCTATCAGCAGATACAGTGGATATGAAGAAAGAAGAGGACGTAAGAGAAGCCTGAACAAATTTCTACTTACAAAGCCATACCAATCCATGTGGCCTCCTCAAAGGGCTTCAACACACAGCAGATGGTCACCATCAATCGTAGTTGATTAGGGCAGACATTTACCTCTCCCTTGCCAACCCATTGCTAAGCTGCATACTGGTGGATAGCCTTTTTCTTTTTTCTTGCAGCTGTTGTATCATGTAATTGGTAGAATTTCACCTTGGTGGAATATTTTGTTTTAGGAGATAAAGGGATAAGTAATTCTTCTGCTGAATCTTGAATGAGCACTATTGTGCCTTAACACAATAGTTAAAATGGCCACATCATTTTTAGCCACCTCTACACAAAATCTTCACACTGCTGCCTTTTTCTTCAAAAAATCCTTGAACAACTGAGTTAATATGGTGAGTAAAGTATGGAACATGGGTAGTCATCTATCCTGACTGCCTTTACAATGCTCTGGCATATCGCTAGGACCAGACTATGGAATGGGCTGGTGTATCTCTGAAATGAGAGAAAAAAACTGGAGAGGTGGAGTATGAGAGACCTGCCCATGATGTTTCACAACCACACATACACCACATGCACACTGAGTAACACCTACCTTGGAGGGCTCCTCTACCATCCACATCTCTCCATCACTGTCCTTATAGTAAATATCCTGTGATCCCACCCTATTGGCTAGGATCCTGCAATTGCCTGTGGAAGCCTCCTCCTCTTCGCAACCATGGACAAGGGTCATGGAGAGCGGCTTCTCACTGAATGCCTATGGAAACACAAAAGGAGGCAGACCATGAGCCAGTTGTTCCATCCTGCAGTCCCACCCATACACCACCCATATGCAGCCAGGTACTCACCTCCGCCAGCTCTGTGACCTCCCAAATATTGCTGCCCATCCCGGGCATCCTGGTATGTGAGGGTGGCCCTCCTCCATAGTTCGTGGGGATACTCCCCCAGGCACCCCACAGCTGCCATGGATCTGGGTGCTGCTCTGACAAGTTGCTCACAACACTGGAGGTTGCCACACCGCAGATATCCTATCACACTATGCCTCGTGCCGGAATGCACCTGAAGAGCCAACATAAAGGGCCATGGCGTGGACTGGGGGTGCTAGATGGTATGAGCAGGCCAAACTGCCACATTATACACCAGTCTGCCGCAGACCACCAGCTGTGTTAGTGCCCATCTGTATGCCATGTGCCCTGGACTGCTGCTGAATGCCCTCCTGCTGGACGAGAAGCTGGCACAGTTATGGTGGCATCAGGTCCACCACCAGCCAAGGATTATTCATGCCAGACTACAGATGTTGTTCCTCAGCCTCAGACACACGCATTGCATACAGCAGTTCCGTATGGGCCAAACTGTCATTACATCCTTGCACAGGCTCCCATGACACTGAAGTACAGAGAGTTACAGTAGTTGAGCCTTGCAGTAACAAAAGCGTGTACTAGAGTCAGCAGATCTTTGGGCAGAATGAGGGGCTTGATCCTGGTGATGTTTCTCAAGTGGAAAAAAACAGTTTTGAATACAGATGATACCGGATCTTCAAAGGTCAGTCTGCAGTCCAGGATCACACCAAGATTGCGCACCCTTAGGGAAGCCACCAACAGATCAAACCCCAGAAAAAGACCTGTGTTGGCTCTAGGCGATGATACATCATGCCTGTGGCCTGGCTTGATCATCAGTACTTCTGTCTTATCTGGGTTAAGTCACAGCCAGCTGGAAGACATCCAGTCATTGATTTTAGCCAGACAGGTGTTAGGCACATCTACAACACCAAGTGTTCCAGGCGCAAATGACAGATACAGCTGGCTGTCATCTGCATAGCAGTGGAACTCCAAACTGCCAAATTATCTCACCCAGGGGCAACATGTACACTGTGAACAGCATTGGTGACAAGATCAAGCCCTGTGGAACTCCACATGACAGGGGCATTAGGGAGGAGGAGAAATTTCCCATCACCACCCACTGCACCCTATCAAAGAGATAGGACTCAAACCACTTGATGACAATTCCGGCAAGTACACAATACTCACAGAGGCAATAGAGAAGCATGAAGTGATCCACAGTGTCAAAGGCTGAGGACAGATCAAGGAGCACAAGAATTGAATTGTCTCCTCTATCTCTAGCCCTGAGCAGATCGTTATGCACCCTAACTAATGTTTCCGTGCTGTGTCCAGCCCAAAAACTTGATTGAAATGGCTCATAGATGTCAAAGCACACGAGGTGTTCCTCGAGCTGTTGAGCCATAAATTTCTTAACAACCTTGTTCAAAAATGAAGAGTTGGAGATGGGATGATAATTTGCCAGGACGTCTGGGTCAAGGGAAGATTTTTTAAGGAGGGGTCTCACCAGAGCTTCTTTCAAAGCTTCTGGAAAAACTCCATCTGCTATCAAACACCTGGCAATCCTGGCGAACACTGGGCCAACAGACTCAGCACATCTCATTAAGAAATGTGTTGGGGCTGGGTCCAGTTCACAATAGGTGTGCTTCAGCTCTAAGATTACCCCAGTGACCTCCAACACCTCCACTAGCTTAACTCTTCCCAAATCGGTGGAGTGCTTCTGTTCCTCCCGCTCCAACCACTGTAAGGCATCGATGACCTCACTGATGAAATCCCCGACTGATAGCTGACATTCTGTCAGAGAAAAACAGAGAAAACTCTTCACATGAAGTGGATGAAAAATACTTTCTCAGCTGTAGACAGGCAGGATGAAGTAGCCTATCTACAGTTCAAAAAAAGCTGAGAAGGTCTATTTCTCCCTACTGCAAATTCCCTGGACAGGAATTCTGCCTTCTTACTGGATATTGCCTCCTGCTACTCACCATAGTGAGCACACAGGACCACTTTGTTGGCCTCCAACCGGGTCTTCCGCCAGCAACGCTCCAATTTCCGACCCTTGATCATCATTGCCTTGAGATCACCATCAAGCTAAGGGGATCTCAAGTGTGAAGATCTGAGTCATATACAAACTGGAGCGATGACATCCAGTGCCTTGGGCACCACCCTATTATAGGTGGCCACTGCCTCACCGGAGCCAATTGCACAAGCTGCATCCACTCTAGATAGATCAGCTAAAGGCAATAATCCATCAGGGCACAAGCCCCTTAAAGGGCAATAGCTGACCATCTCCACAGGGGGAGGGCTTCCAGGTGGGGCCCCACATGTAAACCTGCAGTGATCAGACCCCAGGACTTGATCAATCCTGAGGCATCAACCTCAAGACCCAGCTGGAACACCAGATCAAGCATATGACCTTGTTGGTGGGTCACAGAAGTAACCACTTTTGCCAGGCCCAGTGATGACATCAACTGGAGGAGGCTGTAACCGGAACATGAGGATTCACCATCGACCCAAGCATTGAAGCTCCCCAGGACTAAACACCTGGGGGACTCCAACGCCTGGTCGACAATGAAGTCCGCTACCTAGAGAATCCTGCTGCCTGCATCTAGACCCCCACATACAGCAATGCACTCAAATGATCTGGTATTACCAACCAGATGCACCATGAAGTTCAGGCTAGATCTAAAAACGATAGCCACTCCCCCACCCCTGCTATCCTTCCTCAGGCAGTGCACAACAAAGTACCCGGCAGGGACAGCTGCCTCTAGAATCGCACCAGCATTGTCCCCCAGCCAGGTCTCCATGATGCAAGCCAGGTTGACAGAGGAAATCAAGTCCACAAAAACTGCAGTCTTGTTCCTTATCCATCTGGCATTGCAAAGCACCACTCGGAGAGGTTTAGCGGGTACAGCTGGTCCTCCAGCTACCTGCCCACTCAGTTTGGTGGGACCCCTGGGTATGGACACCAAACACATCTGGCCTCTCTCTAAGCTCTGTTTGAACCCAGGGCATCTTTTGTACCTAACAACCTCAATACCACTTACCTCTCCAACCCCAGCTGCCTCCTGCCATTGTCAACCCACCATCCCCCGTCGTAATCCTGACCTCCCTGCAGTACCTTGCTGCGGTGGAAGAAACTGGACTAGACTAGGAGGAGAGGATGGAACCCTGACAAGCTTAAAGGCCAAGAAGAGGAGAGGGTGCTCTTAGTGGTACTCCAAAGAGGGTCAATTGAGTAAGAGCAGTACCTCACGATGGTGCTCCCTAGGTGGGGCTCCGGAAGTAAAACATCCAAATTTATTGTAGAGAACTCTAAGCGTGTTGAACTCAGAGCACCATAGGGCTATTTACTGTAAATATGCAAGAATATTTCTCTCTTTTTCCCCTCTACCCCTAGTCCCATCCCCACCCCCTTGGGATACCTCTGGTACCTTGAAGCAGCCAATCCAATACATGCCTATATAAAACAAGAACAAACAGTGACATAAAGTAACCTGATAGCTCCCTCTAACCATTGCAGCAGTAAGTAGCTGTGTATCCTAAGAATGTTGTCTATCTGGGCCCATTTAGATGCTTGTGCTTAGTGAACAGGTATATGGAGGCATAGGTGGTAGGAGTACTTTCACCCCCAGCCAATCTAATCTTATGAAGCAGCATCTTTAATATGATCTTGAAGCTATGAAAGTTACCAAATTCCTATGATCTCAATTACACAGGCATTTCTAAACCAAGATCCTAACACCAGAGCTCCAGTCTTAAGACAGCATGCAAGCTGTCATCTGGAATCTTAAATTCCACCATTGAAGCTGTGGCTAGTGTGTCTCTGTCTCTGGCAAATCAGCAACACTGGTTTGGACTGTTAATGGTTATACCACAGACATCTCTGTTCTGAGTTAGCAGGATCCGCCAGAGGCTGGAGGCCTATATAAACTGCTTCCTCCTGCTAGAAATTCACTGCAGGTCAAGGTAACCAGGCCGGCCCAGAGCCAACAAACCCAAACCCCTACACTCTGAAAATCTCTTCTCAGGAAGGAAGAAAGGGGGCAAGTCATGTGTCATAATAGTAGTCAAAGTCTAACTGCTGCGTGGCAGTGCCAGATATTCCATCATCCAGCTTACATATTGCCTTTGTACTGTAAAGTCACCAAATTGCATATGCTGGCTCCTGTACTATCACAATTTGGAGAAACTTTGATAGGGGATTGGAAGGGAGACCTGATCTTTCCACTGCTGAACATTTAGGGGTATAGAGTTGCAGGAAAACTATTTACAAGTACACATTTCTCCAGATTCACAGTCATTTAATTATATTCACAGATTATTTTACCTTGTGCATTTCAGTAAGAAAATATTGCTTACTGTTAACAGTAATACATAGTTTAGCATGCATCAGCAGAGAAAAAGGATGTCTTTCTTTTTCAAAAGGTCCTTCATGCCCCCAAATCCATGGTGCTTGTTGAAAGGTTCTGAGCTGATATCTGGGTAAATCTGCAGCATACAGTATGCAGCTGGTACTTTACACCTCTCTCCTTCCTTGCCTTTTCCACAATCAGTTCTTTATCGATAAACTGTAGTTGTGCAATTTTCCACTGGCAAAAGTGAGTTTTTGGGGTTGGAGCTAGTCTACCTCTCAGGTTGCTGTGTACGCAGTCTATAGCCATGCTGCCCTTGTTACTATTTGAAGAAATTGCTCTGGATTTTCCCCCTCCATACCCTGGGGTAAACCAACTACTTTTAACTTTTCCCATCTGCTGTGGTTCTCTAACCTGTCCACTTTCTGCTGGAGGTAGGTGATCATTCTTTCAAACTTTGAAACCTGAATTTTCATTGGGGCTAGACTGTCCTCATTTGTGATAACCCTGTTTTCAGTCTGGATAAGTCTTTTGCTTATGTCAATTATTTTAGTGGTTATTTGAGTTACATTATTTGTATAACTCTCAGCTTTTCTGTGACAGGGCAAAATCCAGAAGAAACTCTATGATAATTTGGTCTTGCCTGCAAGCAGACCCACCACCCTTCCCTGGCTCTCTGCTACAGCTTACAGTTCACTCTATTTCCCCTGCTTATTAGCCTGAGATAGTGGTGCTTTGAGCACCATTCCAGACTGCGGCTCACAAAAAAATGAAATATCATCTGTGGGTACTTTTTGCTTTTTCAGCTTTCTCAAAGCTTTCTTATTATTATTTGCCAGTTTGCTGGAGATTTATGCAGATTTGTGGTGCAATTTCTGAATCACGGTGTCTCTCAGACATTGTCCATCTTGGAATCATTTGACAATACGTTGAAAGATATAAAATAAAATGTCACAGCTACAATATTAGATGACCATTTTAAGGATGACTTCCTTGTTCTGGAGCCCACTGCTTTACAGAAGTAAAAACAGACAGCACATAATCCAAGAGGTGCACATGGCCCAAGCACCCTTGAATGCTTCACATCTTCCAGTACAACAGAGAAATTGTTCCTAGGCTCAATTACAGGGTGCAAGTATCATTTTCCATACTGAAACCTCCAGGAGTATGTGTATCTGTAGCACAGTTGCAGAGGATGAGCATCATGCACACCATGGCAAAAATATATGGACTTGTTTAAGTCATATTGAAAACACAATGTCACATTTAGAAATCTTGCCACAGGAGGACTCAACTGCTAAAATAATGCTTACTGTATATCTTAATGAACCCAGAGACCCAAGCCCTGAAGCACATCCATTGTTGTACCGGACATCAAAGAGATTCATTTGTTTGTTTGTTTTGTTTATTTAAACTGGTAAGACTGTGGACCAAAGACCTGTTTACATGGGCAACCAGTGTATATACAAATCAATGTTTGGGGAATAGTGATGGGGTATTTAGTGCTTGTGTAACCTGTAGTACTTTTTGTGGCTTTACTCTGTTCTTACCCTTGGTACATAGGTAGGAATTTGTAGGGAATAGAAGGCTAACGAACAAGGGCGAGAAGAACACCGGAGAAGGAGGAGGAGGTGATGGTGGAGGACAGAAACACTGCCTAAGCAAGGGAGGTGTGTTAGAGAAGGGTTTAAGTAGCAATTGTGAGAGGAGCTATTCCCCACATTGAACCTCGGGCTTAAGCCCTCCCATTCAGTGTTTGGGGAATAGCAATGGGGTATTTAGTGCTTGTGTAACTTGTAGTACTTTTTGTGGCTTTACTCTATTCCTACTCTTGAGTAGTAGGTATGTAGGTAGGAATTTGTAGGGAATAGAAGGCCCAAAAAGATACCTCTTCCAACTCACGTAGAGTATGATTGCTGACACTCAGGAAAGGAAACCCCCCCCAGGTGGAGGAAACCTCTGAGAACCCATGGCCATTGGTCTGCCCCATCCTCTGGGCATACTAAGAGGAGAAGGACCTAGGTTCTAATAACCATAGCTACTTTTGAGGAAGGCAAGCTTTTTGAAGAGATGATGGTCCATCCTCTATCCATGGATGATGATCCTGAGGTTGAATTCTGAAGAAGTGGAAGAATCCTAAGTGTGAAGCAGATCCAGTGAAAGAAGGGTGAATGAAATCCAGATTTCCAAGGTAATGGAGTGCGCTTGTCCAAAGGGATTGCAGGGACATAATGAATGAGGAGAGCTTGATTTGCTCAACATGCTGTCAGACAGGGAACAATGGGAATGTGATGACTGTGAAGTCATAAGAGAATGATCTAACTTGTGAGAGGTTTGGCATTCACGGTAAAGTCTGGAGGTAAGGAATTCAGTGGGGAGCTATAAGTTGCGAAATAAGCATCCATGAAGTGGAAGAAGGAGTTGAGTCTTTGAGTTGCGTGCCCAATAAGAGAAATGCCATAAGTGATTTGTAGACAAGTACAGGAAGATTGGCATATGCAGTCCTGCTGATAATTGAATATATAAAGAGAATGACTGAAAGTTCAGTATGAGGAATTGGATAGCTTATTTAGGTACTGATGTTATATCCGTACTTGAGCTTGTTCTGCTGGTCCACTGGCTGATGTATATATGGGTTTTTCTGAGGTGTAACTGCCTGTGAGATGCACTGAGGTGGCAATGTCTGGTTAGGTTTATAGGTAATCTGATGCCTAAATACTAAGAAGAAGCTTGGAAGCAGATATCTGGAAGTGTCTATAACTGGATTGGTAGTGCAGACAAGTAGTGTGGAATGCCAAAGGACCCTAGTGCTATGGTTGATTAAGACCTGTTGGGAGGCAAGACTGGGATAGTGAATTCGCTGTAATGGTTTCAGATTTCTAGACAGAGAATCAGAGAAGCCTGTACATGGTGAAAGTCTTCACTAGAGGGAGTAATGGAGATAATTCGTGAAGGATGGACTAGAAAGACCACTGGATGGGTAGCTAACTTGACTGATGGTAACAGGATGGAGAAATGCAGATGAGTATATGAGGTATGGTGATGTTCAGGAGCTAGAAAACAGTGGTTTGGACGGCATAATGTTAGTAAAGCAGCTAGGTATGGAAATGCAATGATGACAGTTCTGGGAAGGCAGCTGTGAAAGTCTTAGGATGAGCAATGGCTGTTGAGAAAGTAGGAGTCAAGTAACACAGTCAACAGAGTTGGTGTTGGTAGGAGAGGCTGTAGAAGGTAAAATGGATGATGTCTGTAGTGGTATGAGTGATAATGATTATGAAGTCAGAGCATAACAGAAGGATGTAAGTCCTTTCTGTCTTGGAGGATAGCCAGTGAGACATGGTAGACAGGGAAGTCATGGTGATTGAATGGACAGAAGTTGGAGGGTGTATCCAGTAGAGATGGAGGAGATATTTCTATTGTCCAGGCGAATGAGATTCCATAATGATCTTGAGGAGCTGATTGGGCAGTATATAAAACTCTATGATGATGTAGGAGTCTATGAAGCATGTTATCCAAGGGATGTTAACTACCAGTAGTTTTTCTCAACAGTAATGAATACGTGATCCATTGAGTAGACGAAGGGTACTGTTAGAATGGCCAGAGTAGGAGAATGAGATAGGTAAACTGGAGGAGCAGTTGACCGGGTAGGAATACTGGTCAGAGATAGGGTACTAGGCCCAAAAGAGACACAGCAAACAGTATGAAGCCCCAAGCCTGCAAGGTAGAAATGAAAATGATGCCATCCAAATTGGAAGGAAAATACAGAGTGTATGCTGATGGTCTAAAGGAATGATCCAGGGAAGGCAAAGGGCTAGGCGCGAAGCCAGATGACATACAGTGCAGGGAGGAACAGGATGGGGTAGGTTCTTCAGCGAATGGCACTGGAATGCAGGAAGGCTGTAGCAAAGTATCAGAGGATAATACACTGAGGGCCAAGGAGCGAAGACAAGCACCAAAAGCAACTGAGTCGAGATACGTGAGTCCCACATATGACAAAGGCTTCAAATGTCGAGAAAAGGATGGAAGGTGCTAAAGCGAGAAAGGACAAGGTTCCCACATCTGAAAAATAAAACAAGCACGTATAGCAGCCAGAAGGGGATCTGCAGCAAGGAAATCCAAGAGACAGTCGATCTGTACTGATAGAGACTGAACAAACTGGCCAGATCCACATCTTGAGGGAAAGGAGGCCAAAGGAAGTCATGTACGATGATTCATGGAGACACAGGATGAAGACTGGTGAGGAAGGAAGGTAATCATCGGGAGTAGAGGGGTCCTGTTTCTGGAGGGCAGCTACAATTGGGTAGGAAGTAGATATTGCAGAGGAATGAATTGACAGATGCAGGCACAGGCTCCTAAGCAAAGGATGTGAGATGAGACAACCTGGATGAGATACTCCAGATAAGGTATGACAGCGGAGGCAAAGTTAGTAAGTGGTTCAGTTCCAGGAGGGAGCAGCAAGCCTTGGTCCAGTAGAGGGCATACGAGTTGAACAGACTAATGCAGAAATGAATGTCCAGTCCTGGTAAGTGAGGAGAATAACCAATAACGATACTACCAGGCAGTGGTAGGAGGGTGGAGACAACTGAGAGGATGAGATCTCAATCCAAACGGGAGTGGCACTCAAGTAAGAGTCAGAGTCAATATGGAACTAGTGAAGTCACAGAAAATGGGCAACCAAACCAGGTAGTCAGAGCGTGAACCAGCATACGAAGCCTGTAGGAAAGTTGGGAGGTGGAAGGAATTTGAGGTATATAAGGCCCCATTCCCAAAGGGAAGTGGCAACCCATAATAGGTATAGGTGCAAAAGGTATAAATGGTCGAAAGCATATGCAGACTACCATCTACATAAGGCAGCATGATAGGACCATGAATCAATGCTGCAGACCAGATAGGATGGAGAAGGCAAATTGGGCAAAGTCATGCAGCACCCGGGTATCAGGCAGAGAATGTGTAAGGTATAAGCAGTTGAATGTAGATTCATGCATCCATCATGACGGTTAAGGCGTAATGATCTTGACTTGAGGGAATTAGGCATGTGTAGGATGATGAGGGCACATGAGATGGAGAAGTTCCATTCCTGAAGGGAAGCAGCAACTGGTATGAGGTAGAGAAGGCATGGTATGATTCAGAGGATTGTAGACAAAGCTCCCATCCCTGGTAGTCGGGGTGATCTAACTTTCACTCGATGCTGTCCAGCAGAGTTAGAGATGGAGGATGTCAGGTTGGTAGGAATTAGAAGGTAGTGCTTGTAATGGAATCCCATCTCCAGTAGACAGGGGAAGCCCACCTTCACTCAGGACCTCAGAAGGTACAAGATAGGGACGAAGTCCAGAGTACTGCTGGTATGGGCTAGCAGAAAGTGCAGAATGTAGCTGCTGAAACAGGGTATATGAGGAAATTGCAATGCAGGCAGAATGAATGAACACTGCAAAGGTACAGTGGGATATACTTAGGAAGGATAGAATGGTGGGCACACAAACAGGAGTTAGAAAGGAGGGTCAGTCATTGAAAGCAATATAAAGGATTGCAGAGGAGGACCCCATAGTAAACGGACACACACCAGGGAGGAATATTGATGTGAGGGTAGATGATTGAGATTGTAGATAGCAGGGACAGTAAAGTGGGATCAAGCCCTGGGATGGTAAAATGGGAGTACCTACCCTGGCAATATCCTGGAGAACAGGACCCATAGCACAAGTTCACCCTCAATGGGCTGCATGCCACCAGCCGGCCATGGGAAAAGAAGGGAAAACAAATGCAGACACAGAAACAAGACTGGAACGCAGGTGCCGACAGGGACCTATGGAGGAAGGAGAGGACAAAAAGAGTGAGTTGGAGGAGTAGCGGGAGGTCGGGGAGGAGATATAAGAAAAATGCAGGAATTGGAGAGTGTAGCAATCTAGTGAAGGCGAGATTGAGTTTAGTAGGGAGATGAAGCATGCTGTTCTGTATGCCATGCTGGTGGATTCGAATGCCGACAAAACTATAGCTTCAGAACCTGTTGGCAGAGTTGGTAAGGTGTAGATATTTATACAAGCAATGATGACCAGGGAAGTGAACTGGACCCAAAATTAGTCTATAGTCAGGCAGGAACTGAGGGTAAGGTAGCTGATGGTGTGGGATAGCATGTAAGTTTCAGGCAGGCAAAGCTGATCTCAGTTGTAATGCAATATTTGTGCAATGAGCCAGAGACCTACAGACATGAAGAGTAGTATTGAATCCAAAAGTATCCAAGAATAGTAGCCAAATACAGGTCAATGAGCACCTCCCCTCCACAGATGACAAGCCAGCAGGCTAACCAGGATGATGCTCGATGTGGAGTGCAAGGTAGCCAGAAAGATAGAACTGATGACGGTGGCCAAAGCATAGACAAGTAGGGGATACAGCTTGTGCCATCCAGCATACACAATGCGATTTCCACCACCCACAAAAAGCCATTGTAAACACAGAGACCTGAGTAATGCATTGAGAAAAAGTCTGTCATGTGCAAGCCAGAGATGCAACATCCGTTTTGTTTCATAGCACTAGTGATGCTCAAATTGCACAATCCAGTCAAGAAAGGAAGGAGCACACTCACTGCCAACCATGTCCTGATCCAGGAAGCAAGGAGGAGTGCCAAGGGAGAAAGGAAATGCAGAGCAGTCAGGGAGGCAGATGGCACATGTAGCTTTGGAGAGGAATGGATGAGTGGAAAGCAGCGGCCCGCTGGGGACGAACAGGAAGCAGGCATGCTGCCAGAGGGGTATGTCTGCAAAAATGTGATGGTGCTGTTCCCTTCCATGTTCTTCAGAAACCATACAAGGTGGGTGGAGAAGTCCAGAAAAAGAAAACAGAGGGGGAGACCCAGGCACAGGTGGGAGATGAAGGAGAGCAAGGAAGTTGAACAGAGAGGGATGGGGAGCAGAGGATGAAACGAGAAATGGGAGGAAAAGGAGGTAAGAACACAAACAGAAGAAGAACAGGGAAAAATAATGAGGGAGGGAAGGGGAGATGGACAGGATAGGGGATGACTGGAGAAGACAGGAGCAGCAAGAGGGAGAAGAGAGAGAGAAGACACAGCCACACAGGGAGCTCAGGAAAAACACTCCCTAAGCAAGGGTGGTGTGTTAGAGAAGGGTTTAAGTAGAGGTTGTGGGGGGAGCTGTTTCCCACATTCAACCTCAGTATTAAGCCCTCCCAAAGATACAGACAATATAATAATATGAAATACAGCAAAGTACGCGAAACAAGCATTTATCAACACACATCCAAACTGTGTCTAAGCAAAACATTTACATCAGCTCTCAACTGTCAAGTACTCTCTCAGTTTTTTCTCAGCATTCGGCAAACTCTTGTTCAAATTGCTATCTATTATCTTAGTTGTGACACATAAGTGTACCTTCAAAAAGGATATTCAGCAACACTTGCAACATACTGTATCTCCCACCAGAGTTACACTTCTCCCTGAATGTGCTGAACAACTGGCATTTTTAGATGTCAGCTTGTCCACACACTGAATTCCAATTATGACCTGCACTATGCGCAGCAAGATGAAAAGAGTCTGATATCAAAAGGATAGATTACTAAACAACTACATGCCACCCTACTTTCTCCTGATTGGTGGACGTACATGAGGAAATGCACCATGGATGCTAACTTTCGACTTTAATAACCTTAAAAGGCTTACTGCTGTCTGCTGTTGCTGAGTTCTTCGAATAGGCAGCACCATCTGCCACTGTCTCTAAACGAAATGTTAATTTTGGCACAACAAAACACAGGTTCCCTTATTCAGCCTGGCAGAGTTATTTTTTTCTTATGTGTGCACAACCCAGCTTCAATGATTTTAAGCTGATGGCCCGCTTCAGTGACATTTTATTCTTCAAATACTGCATGCACTGTAGGTGACTGTAATCTTTCATTATTCTGTTTATGCCACTGCACACCCCAGACAACTGTCACTCCACATATTGTCACTGTCACTGAAAGTCTTAATAAAATGTTAAATATACACATACTGACAGCAGTTACTTGCCACCACCTTCACTGATTTGGAATGGAAGTTACATAACAGCACTGCTGATATCTATCTCTGGATGTCTTTCATTCCTCCCTTGCAGGACAAAAATCAGTTGCACTGACCAGATCAAAATATTACACCCCGGTGAGACTGTACCAGTACAGCAGGGCGAGTGGGATGGACAAGATGGAGGAAGAAATTATACCATTGGTAGTGCTAGCAAAATTTCTAGTACTCTTTCAAAACTGTGTGAATTTGCCAATTTTCTTGTTAAGCAATGTTCACAAACATGCACAAAAACTCTGGTGTAAATTTGTGAGATGCATTTTGTGAAAATGTGCCATTTTGGTTTGAGATTGCACTTTATTTAAAATACGAAATTGTGCAATTTGTTTTCAAATGGCATTTTTTTAGAAAAGGCAAACTTTCACTTTATGTTTTGAGATTACACATTGTTCATGAGAATACATGATGCACTTCCTGTCAGTATGCAGGAAGTATATGTAGTGAGAGTGGGAGACTTTGCTATGTGAGATAGATAGATAGATAGATAGATAGATAGATAGATAGATAGATAGATAGATAGAAAGAAAGACAAACAGACAGACATGTCTAACATCAGATTGGAACACATACAGGCACCTGAGAAATACCTATACTAGTCCAAAAGCACCCAGAGAATTTATCTAAACTCCCTCCAAATCAAGAACCTATCCAATTTGATAAATTTCTGGACCCAAATAAATTACTAAAAGTGGGGTCCATTATAACATCACATGGGATATTAGTAAATAGTAAAGCCCTATCTAACCCTAAATCCATGGCTACTGAATTGAATAAATTCTTCATGGACTTGGTCATTCTCAAAACCCACCTAGGGAGCTACTCCAGTAGTTCCCAGCTACCTTCCCAACCACCTGTACCTGACCCTCAACCCCAGTTTAATTTCAGACTGGTGGCCAGGAAGGAAGTGATCATGCAGCTGAGATCCCTAAACATGCAATGGCTCTTCTGGCTACATTAATTTAGAACCCAAATTTCTCAAAATAGCAGTCCCCATTATTGCCATTCCCCTTATTTTTTTTTATTTTTTTTTGTCCCCAGGCTGCCTATCTATCAGTCCACTGCCACCTAACCCCATCCCCTGGGACTTACCTGCAGCCCACCGGCATTCACCCTGGATTGCCTCCCAGGGCGAGGCCATTGGGGAAGCCACCTTCCAACTCTCCAAATAGTACCACATGGTTAGTCCGGTAGCTGAGTGCCTCGGCTTGCTGTGTGGGACTTGGTGGGGCAAACATCATCTGGCCTCACCTGGAGTTGTTTCCCCATTATTGTTGGGAGGTGTGGCATGCAATGATGTAAGGGCACAGGTGCTCATGTCTGGCACACCTCCTAGGATCCTACAAGCATTGGCTGGTACATCCCCCAGCCTCTGCCAGGGGTCAGTCATATGCCAAGTGCTATCCCCCCTCCCCCCCCCCAGAGGAGGAGGGCAGTCCATCAGACACTTGATCCTTTTCCCCCTGGCTGGCCCTCTGCCTCTCTGGGCTCACTTCTGAACATGGGTCTTCAGCATTGCAAGCGGAAATCCAACCACCGTGCCGGTGAAATGTCTCTCTGCCACTCCCCTTAATCATCTTATTAATTAATGCCTTCTTTCTGGGATGGTCACTGAAAAATGAAAAGTAGCCATAGTGGTTCCAGTCTATCACAGAGAGCTGAAAGAACAAGTAGAGAACTACAGGCTGATTTCCCTACTCCACATCCTTGCTAAAGTGCAGGAGAGGTTGTAGTATGACAAAATGCAGGCCTACCTGGAGTATAATAACTCCCTCACAAGCATTCAGCATGGCTTTCATAAAAATCAAGGTAATGACACTGCAATTGGTGTGTGTGACCTCTGACATACAAAATGCTTTTGAGAAAGGTTTAGTTACAGGTGCAGTCTTTGTCAACCTTACTAAGGCATTCAGCTCAGTCAGTCATGACCTCCTTCTGTCTAAACTAAAAAATGTTTCTTTGGATGACCTTTCCTGCTACTGGTTTCAAATTATCTGATCAATAGAAAACAAAATGTTAAGTGGCAAGGCTGACTATCAGATTGGTGGGTCATGACGGATGGAATTTCAGAAGGTTCTATCCTGGGTCCCTTTCCTTATTTATTAATGACATACCCAGTAACTGTTGAGGAGCACTGTTACAACTTTATGCTGATGATGCCATTCTGTATAGGTTTTCAGCTGATACTGAACCAATTATCAGCAACTTGGAGACTGACTTCCAACAACTCAAGTCCTGTTTCTTTTCTTTTTTTTACCTCCTCCTCAGCCGTCCTCTCCTTCCGGTAGCCATTCTCCCTTTGCTGCTTCCCCCCGATCAGCTGTCCTGTTGCTCCATCACCTCCATTGTCCTGGACATACCCCTTCACTGGAAGGGGGGCCTCTACCTGCCTAGGCCCATTGGGAGGGGAGACCAGAGTGCACATAGGCACTCCCTTGCATCTGCGTGGGGTGTGGACATACAGGGTTGGAGGCATTCCAGCTGAGCAGAGCAGGACGGCGGGGCCACTCTCATCCGGGTGGCATGTGTGCCATTTTTGCGTTTTCCCTGTTGCTGTATACTGCGCTACTCATGTAATGCTCACAGTCTCCACTGGGAGCTGCTACAGAGCGAGACTACCCCACAACCCACCCCAGAAGATGAGAGCAGTCTTATGGATGCTCAATCCTCTCCTTCCCCTGCCAGCCCCGGGGTCCTGAGTCTATTACCAAATCCGGGTCATCAGCATGGCATGAGGTGTGGTGTCCAGCACCTCCACCCTCAGCACCACCGGGCCGGCCTCTGTTTCTTTTCACAGACTTTTCCTTATTGTGAAAAAGGCCAAAGATATGCTGTTTGGACACAGGAGGCTTGGCAATGACAGACAACACCTGTTAAGTTTGTTCACCACAGGGGGAACTCACCTTGAAGTGGTGGAGATATTGAAATAACTCAGTGTCACACTAGACTAAGAAATGATCTTTGACCCCATGTGAAGACTGTAGCCAGATCACTATGTCAGAAATTGGGCCTCTGCTACAGGCTTTTCCCCTATGTCTCAAAGGAGGATTGCCTTACCATTATAGGTAGCACCTTAATGCCTATGCTCTTCTGTGGTGCCCTTGTCCTTCAGGCCACATGGGTCTCGGACCAGAGCAGGCTCAAAACCCTGTATTAGAAAATCTGTTGTTTTATGGTTAGTGCTCCCTCTATGGATCACCAATGTGGAGTTCTTGCGGCTCTTATCTGGCCCTCATTTGAAGCAAGATAGCAATATCCACTGTACTGCCTTACCTTCAAAACTGCCAAGATCCCTACACTCCCTAGCCTTGTGGGATTACTTAACCTTAAGCCATACGTGAGGCCTCTGCATCACACTGCTAGCCCCTTACTAGAAATCCATAGGGTATGATCAGCATCAGGAAGGCATTCCTTCTCACTGGTGTCTCCTTCTCTATGGAACTCACTATCCAGTGAGATTCAAAACTGCCCTATCCTAGCACTATTTAAAAAGAGGCTCAAAGACTATGCACTTGGGGTGAATCAATGCAGGTGTAAAGGGTAACCTGTCATCTATTGTACTACTCATTAATTCCAGGGGCAGAACTTGGTGATATATTCTGGTGATATTTTCCCCAGTACTACTGGTTCTGAGTGTACCTTGCAGAACCTGTGTTTTCTGTGACTTTGCCCTAAATGTCAAAACCATCTGTACTCAAACTGTGATTAACAAATGTTTGCTGTGTGTAAACTTTTATTTACTTGTTATTTCCTCCACATACTATATTATAACATTGTCCTGTACTACAATCACTGCAAAAAGTGTTACTCAGTTCCTATACTTCAGGTCACCCCCGGAAAAGGGATTTGCATGTCTCAGTGGGCCTACCCAGTCATCAAAATTCAAATAAATAAGATAGACAGACAGAAAGATAGATAGATAGATAGATAGATAGATAGATAGATAGATAGATAGATAGATAGATAGATAGATAGATAGATACTGTATATAGATAGATAGACAGACAGATAGATAGATTTTTGATTATATATATATGTATTTCTATATTTGTTTTGAATCTTTTTTTGGGTGGTAATTTAAAGAAATGTCAGGTGGTGGAAAGAAAAGCTCAAAATTTAGCAACCATGAAACTGCTATTATTTTGGACCTATTATCACAGTACTACATAGAATTATTTGGAGTTGGTGCTGTTCCCATCTATGAATGAAAGGAAATCTGGATGAAAATCCAAAAGCATATGAAAAAGGCCACAGTTGGTTGAACGCAACCTCGCCCAGCTTAAAAAGTGGTTTAGTGAATTAGCACAAATAAGAGTAAACACAGCCACAGGACCTGATAACATACACCCAAAGTTACTAAGGGAAATGCCAACTGTTCTTAGTCTCCCTGATGATTATGTTCAACAAATCATATGCCATATGACTGGAGGAAAGCCATAGTTGTGCCAATACATAACAAACTCTGGTCAGGGCCAATATGGCTGCTCAGAGGAACTGTGACACTTTTGTGCGGTGAGAGCGAGTAACACCATAGTCAAAGCTCTCAATGCACTGGAGCCTTCCATGCTGACAGTGATGGCTCCAACAAATCTGTGCATGCATGATACTCATGCATGTGCAGTTTGTGGTAGGGCCATCACTTCTGCAGTTGTGGAAAGTAGTGCACCAGGGGGGCTGAGCACCATGGAGGGGAGCTGCATCTGCAGAGGTCTGGGAAAGAGGAGACACCGCACACCACAAGTGACTTCAGCACTGTGCACAGAAGACTACATCACCGAAGGAGAACATGGACATTGGTTCCAATTTCCTTTTACAGTGATGTGATCCCAAAATGACTGCATGTCTCTGCCCATGCAGCCATAAAAAGGGCAACATGGGTCTGGTCTCCAATTACAAGCCGATAAGCCTGACAATAATTTGCAGTAAAACTGTAGAAAAATTAATCAAGAAGAGACTGGGATCTGAATTAATTTCCAAGGGAATTAAAGACAAGCACCAGTATGGGTTTACAAGTGGCTGTTCCTGCACCATTAATCTCATAACCTTTTACTACAAAATCAGTAAAAGCATGGATCAAAACACCCGAGTTGACATAGGTTCATAGGTTTATTCAAGCCGGGGATAGATACAACTATCCTATTAGGCTCACCTTCTGTTGTTTTTATTTATTTAAAAAGAAATTTACTGTCTCCAAAGTATAAATCCACCCCATTTTTAAATTAATTCATTGTAGAACTAGTGATAATTTCCGTTGGTAAGTTGTTCCAGGCCCCAACCACTCTTAGACTGTACCAATTTTTCCTAAAGTTGTGCACCCAAGTTTGTTGACATAGTTGTTTCGTGTGTTTCCTTGTACTGGTTCTCCCATAATTATATGTGATACCCAAGTCTTTTAATAAATCTTCATCCTTGATACTTTTGTATAGAAAACATAGATCACCCCTTAATCTACGAAAATACAATGAATAAAGATTCAGACTCTCCAATCTTTCATAATATTCTTTATTTTTAAGTCCCTTTATTTGTTTGGTTAATCTTCTCTGTACTCCCTCTATAGAAAGTATGTCCTCCCTATTATATGGGGCCCAAACCCTCGCTCAGTACTCTAGGTGTGGTCTGACCAGTGCAACATACAGAGGAACCAGAACCTCACTCCTTCTGCTTGCTATGTGTTTTAATATACAGTTTAGGAACTGGGTTGCTTTTTTAGTTGATTTCTACAGTGTACTCTGAATTTTAGATCATTAGTAATTGTAATGCCCATGACATAATATTACTAGATTTCAGGAAGGCATTTGTTACAGTCCTTCACTATGAACTACTATAAAAGCTGGTTAATATGGGACTGGACAACTATTTGATCAAATGGATAAAGAACTGGCTTTGTGATAGAACTCAGTGTGTTAGGGTGAATGGCAATCTCTCTGGTGAGGGTGAGGTTAGTAAAGGAGTGCCCCAGGGATTGGTTCTTGGACTGGTCCTGTTTGGGCTATTTATAAGTGACCTAGATAAAAATGTACACAACTATTTAAACAAATTTGCCGATGACATTAAGCTTGGGGGTGAATATGACTCCATAACAAATTACTACTCCCTTGCAAAGGATCTAAAAAGTTTTGAAGCATGGGCCACATGTAATAAAATGCATTTGAACCAAGCTATGTCTTAGGAGAGTGTTGGAGAGGATGAGGGAAGGGGGGAGCCTTGAGGCAGGAGGGTCTCATTGGGGAAATAATGTGAGGATGTCACATGGGAGGAACAGGGGTTCAAGATAATGGATGGGCAGGGAGGGCAGTAACGGACCAAACAGGGGGTCTAGCATTAGTAGGAAAGCTAGAGGTGGGGGAAAGGAGCTAAAGCACAGCCAGGCAGGAGGGGCAGGAAATAGGTTTGCTGTGCTGGCAACACTGGTAGGCAAGGATGGGATGCACAATCTCCAGGGGAGAGCAGGAGGGGCGGGAGGGAAATCTGCAAGGTCAGGAAGCTGTCAGGAGGAAACAGGAGAGGGAAGGAATCAATGCTGGTGGGTGACGACAGAGGCAGAGCAGAGGGGTGGGGGCAGGGTGGAGGGAGGGATGTGGAGGGAGGAGAGGGAGCAGTGAAGGGCAGGTGACAGAATGGGGGAGAAGGGAGTAGAAGGTGAGAAGGGAAGTTACTGAGGTGGAATGCTCTGGTGATGGAGACCATGGGAAAAGGGTGGGAGCGGGGACAAGAAAAGAGGAAGGGGGTGTGTTAGTGCTGGGGGATTCCATACTTAAAGGGATCAGATGGGGAGGAAGGGGGGGGAGGCATAGTAGAATATGGATGGAGGCTATACCTGGTCTAACCGCAGACAGGGCAGGGCAGGTGGCCCTGAAGTGTGCAAGGAGGATCAGGAAGAAACCGCAAGTAGTGGTGCATGTGGGCACTAATGACCTGGCAGGGGAAATGGTGGAAGTAGTGAGGAGGATATTTGAGAAACTGAGAGGGCTATGTGAGGAAGCGGGGGAATCAGTGACCTTCTCGGAGGTGCTTCCAGTATCCTGCGTGAGTACGGGATGGAAAGGGAAGATTGGGGAGTTCAACACTTGGTTGTAGGAATGGTGTCGGTCTAACAGCTATGGGGCAGTGGGGGACTGGGGCAGATCCTGGGACAATAAGGATCTGTATGCAGGGGATAGGCTGCACCTGAGAGGGAAGGGGAAAGGGGTATTAAAGTAGAGGTTTGAGGGGTACATAGCATCAAAGATAGATTTAAACTAAGCGGTAGGGGGTTGGCGTGAGGACAGCTAGTAGGCAGGGAACCCGAGGGGGTGATCATGCCCACCCCCAAACTATCAGAGAGGTATTTAGGGTAGGGACACAAGGAGAGGTTGGGGGGAACCAGGGTGAGGGGAAGATGCAGGTTGGAGGGTGGTCTCACTGAATGCAAGAAGCGTAGGCAACAAATCAGCTGAGCTACAGGCCTTCATGGTGGTGGGGAGAGTGGACATTTCAGCCATCACGGAAATATGGGCCACCCAGAACCAGAACTGGGATATGATGATCCCAGGGTACAAAATATTTGGAAAGGACAGAGCTAAGAGGAAAGGGGGTGCATGGCAATCTACGTGAGGGAGGGAATAAGGTGTATAAAGGAGGAGGGGGAGGAGGACAGGACAGAGGCCCTATGGATGCAGTTTCAGGATTCCAGAAGAAAGACACTGAGGATGGTAGTAGTGTACAGGCCACCAGCTCAGGGGCACAACCTGGATAGGGACTTGGCTGAGCAGATTAGGAAGGTCTGTAGGAGGGGGAACAAGGTAGTAATGGGGGACTTCAACCTCTCAGGGGTGGACTGGAACACCCCAACCACAACATCTGCAAAGGAGCAGGTATTGCTAGATGCATTTCAGGACTGCTTCTTAGTGCAACTGGTCCATGAGCCGACTAGGGTGGGTAGGACTCTGGACCTAGTATTAACAAATAGGGAGGCTGTAAGGGATCTGGGAGTGGAAGACCCTCTGGCTGGGATTGACCATCACACAGTGTGGTTCACACTCAACATGGGCAGGGAAACAGGAGGGATGGGTACCAGGGTGATTGATTTTAAGGGAGCAGACTTTAAAAGGATGGGGGAGATTGTAATTGGGCATCTGGTAGGAATCCAGGTGAGCATGAGCGCCAGCCAAAAATGGGATATCATTAAGAGAGGGCTAGCAGAGGCAACTGAGACTTGTACCAGGACAAGGAGCAAGAAGAGAAGGGCAGGGCAAAGTTGCCAAGCTGGCTGACTCGGGAGGTCTTGGAGGGGTGAAGGCCAAGAGAAAGGCATTCCAGAAGCTTAGGACATTGGGAGAGCAAGGGGACAAAGACGAGCACACAAAGAAATCCAGGGAAGTTACCAGGCTAGTCAGAATGACCAAGGCTTCCAGAGGGCTGAGACTGGTGCAGGGTATCCAGGACAGGGAAAAGGACTTCTTCAGATACATTGGAGAGAGAGAAGAAAGAACAAAGACCAAATTGTGAGGATTAAGAAGGCTGGGGGGTGGGTGGAGAAGGGGGAGGACAAGGCAGAGGCACTGAATGAATACTTCTGCTCTGTGTTCACAAAGGAAAAGGAAGGGCAGATACCCCAAGGGAAGGGTGGAGTGGACGGGGGGGGCAGGGTGACTGATATTGGGATTACAAAGGACAGGGTACTGGAAGGACTAAGGGTGCTGAGTGTAGACAAGACACTGGGACCAGACGGCATTCACCCTAGGGTGCTTAAGGAGCTGGTGGAGATCCTGGCGGGACCACTGGCAGACCTGTTCGGTGGAGCACTGGACACAAGATGCGTGACACAGGACTGGAGGATGGCCCATGTGGTCATTCATAAAAGCAGCCTGAAGGATGACCCAGGTGACTATAAACCGGTGAGCCTAACTTCAATTGTGAAGAAGCTTATGGAGTCGATCCTAAAAGAGAGGCTGGTGGCCTTTTTGGAGCACAATGGTCTTCAGGATGAGCAGCCACATGGCTTTGTCTCAGGCAAATCCTGCCAAACAAACCTAATCGAGTACTATGACTGGGTTACTAGGGAGCTTGACAGGGGTCATGCAGTGGACGTCCTGTATTTGGACTTCAGTAAGGCCTTTGACTCCTTGCCACATGGAAGGATGGGGGGGTAAACTGGAATACATAGGGGTGGGAACAAAAATGGTCAATTGGATCACCATCTGGCAGGGGGGAGGCAGTAAAGGGTGGTGGTGATGGTGGGGGGAACTCTCATCACCGAGGAATGTTACAAGTGTGGTGCCCCAGGGGTCGGTACTGGGACCGATGCTGTTTGGGATATTCATAGCCGATATCTCAAATGGGATCCGGAGGAGGATCAGTATGTTTACAGATGATACTAAGATTGGTCTGGTGGTAGATGACATAGAGGGGTGGAGGGGCTGCAGGAGGACCTGACCAAACTACAGGAGTGGTCGGAGACATGGCAGCTGGAGTTCAATGCCAAGAAGTGCAAGGTCCTGCACCTCAGAGCAAGGAACCAGAGGAGGAAATATCAGTTGGGAGGGGTACAGTTAGAAAGCACCATGGAGGAAAGGGACCAAGGAGTACTAATAACTGGGAATATGAACCACCCAGCTCAGTGCAGGAAGGCGGCAGCGAATGCAAACAGGATGCTGGGGTGCATTGCACGGGAAATCTCCTCTAGGCACAGGCAGGTGATCCTTCCCCTGTACAAGTCACTGGTCAGGTTGCACCTGGAATACTGCGTGCAGTACTGGCATCCATTCCTGAAGAAGGACATCAGATTGCTGGAGGGGGTGCAGTGTTGGGCAACGAAGATGATCCAGGAACTGGAGGGAAAATCCTATGAGGAGAGGCTGGGAGAGCTGAACATGTATTCCCTGGAAGAGAGGAGGGATAGGGGAATATGATCGAAACCTTTAAATACTTAAAGGGACTAAATTGGGCTAATACAGAAGGGGTTCTGGGGATCAGAAGGGGGAGAGACATGAGGCGGCATCAGCTGAGATTTGAGGGGAGGAGATTCAGGAGGGAGATCAGGAGGCACTTTTTCATGGAAAGGGTGGTGGACAAGTGGAATACTCTGCCCAAGGAAGTGGTATCATGTAAAATGGTGGAAAGAGTCAAGAGGGAGTGGGACAGAGTGGTGGGGGATTGTTATGAGGAAGGGAGGGGAGGGTGGAGCAGCTGCAAGTTGAGGGGCTAGCTGCGCAATCAAGCAGACGCGATAGACCATGAGGTCTGTTTCTGCTGGCATTTTGTATGTTCATATGTAAGATAAATGAATGGTTCTGCATATGGGATATAAAAATCATATGTACAATTACATTTTAAATGGGAAAATTATACAGGCTGTAGAAAAGGAAAGGGATCTTGGTGTAATAGTAAATAATAACCTTAGGACCAATGTAATAAAATTACTCAGATGGCCGGAAGATTATTAACAAATGTCCAGCTTGCATTTGTATTATGTAGTGAACAGTATATACTGCCCTGTATATCATGCCTACATCCGTCCTTATTTGGACTATGCTTCCACTTTCTGGAGCCCATACTTCAAGAGAGGTATAAACAAAATTTAGAATGTGCAGCGTAGAATAACCAAGCTCATCCCTCATCTTAAAAGATTAGCATACACAGAAAGATTGGCTGCAACAGATGTGGTTAAATTGGAGGACAGATGAAAAAAAGGGGATTTATTACTGTTATTCAAGATTCTTAATGACACAGAACTAACAACAATGTGTGGACTAGAATATAACAGCAGACCCTTGACCCTTAGATCACACGACAAACAACTGCTAATCCCAATGGCAAATACTAATAAAAGGAATAATTACTATACATTAAGGGCAGCAGCAGCCTGGAACAGGTTACCCAAAGAGGTGGTTAATTCACAAACGTTTAGTATTTTTAAAACATTGGACAAACATCTGAATTGGACTACTACTAGGACCTAACCCACCCACTAGGGGTGGGAGACAATTGAGATGGCCATATTGCCTTCTTTTGTCTTGCAAACCAAGTAATTTTGAGGTGTGCAACTAGGACCCAGATAGTTATTGCAGGTAACCAGGGTGCAAGGAAGCAAGGCCTGAGCCCAGGCCAAGACTGCAGAGATCAGGAAGGATGGAGAAGCTGCTGCCACTGAAGCACCTGGTAAGTGGTAAATTGTAACAATATTTATTAGCTCTCAACAGTATTTCGGTATCAGATTCAGCTTTTAACAGTTCTGTAAAATCGGCAGATCACTAGCTGCAATTGCTCTTCACAAGACCTGTTTCACTTTCCCACTGTCATGAAAAGCATGACATTATAAGGCATAATGTTGGAGACTGGTACACACAGACCCTCTGCTCAGCATGCACTTCATCCTGTACAGCACAACCTATATTATATGAGACCCAATTACCCAGATCTCCTGATTATCGAAACTTTAACATTATCCTCCAGCTCTGGTTTGCTTATTGTTAAGGACCCCTGACTATCCAAATTCTCAAGTATCTGAACAAATCTGATGTCTCCCAAAGCATTTGGAAAACCAAGGTTGTATAGTAATTGGACTGCAGCACTGTCTTTAACTATCCTGTAAAACTGTGTTACAGTTTGTATCTTAAAATGAAATTTGTTTACATTGTTTAGTGAGGTGATTACTCATTAGACAGTAAAAATATAATCATAGCTCTTTTTTTTTTTGTCTCCGGGCTCCCTCCCCCCACACCGGAGGTTCCGGCCCTCCGCCCTGCTTGCCACCTTCCCATGCCCTGGCTTACCCCCTGGGTGGGGCTGCTGGGCAGGGGTCCCTTCTCCAAGGAACAGTCTCTTGGCCCTGGTTTGCCCACCAGGGTGGGACCACATGAGGGGGCCCCCCAGTGGGCATTAATCGCAGCGGGAGCAGTGGCAGAGGCAGGGGGCCATCATAAATGGGCCAGGAATTTGTTTGACAGGCTGGAGATCCCTGGGGGCAAGGATCTGCAATGATGCCAGCATCCGTCCCACCACCCATGGCCTGAGCTGCTGGCTGCAGCAGTACCCCCAGCCTCTGCTAGAGGTCTGCATGGTGCCAGACACTCTTTTCTCCTCCCCCTGAGAAGGAGAGCAGTCCCTGGGATGATCAATCCTTCTCCCCCCATCCGGCCCTCTGACTCCCAAGCCCATCACCGAACTTGAGCTGTCGGCACTGCAAACGGATGCCTTGCTGCTGTACCAGCAAGCCAGCCCTATAATCATAGCTCTTTGATTCCACCTCTTCTTAGTTACCTCTCAGATGGCCACCAGCTGAATGAAAGGAGGTGATCAGACACATCGAGGACAGTCAGAGATGTGTGGCCCAAATGGGACGTGCTGTCTTTAGCACACTGTGAGGTCTGAGAGTCTGCAGCAGTCAGTGGGTGGGGGGGCTCACACTATCTACCAGTGTACAGTGAGGCTATTTGTATTTCTCTGTTCAAGTGGGTGCACAGTAAAAAAATAAAAAACATAAAATTTATAATTTTAGCCAACCAAAGTTGATTTCCAGGCTCGTATTTTTTGTATGTGTGACTCATAAAGTAAAACACTGAAAATATGTGGTATATTCAAATGTGATAATAAATCGTTCATAAATCTATTATTGTTTCTAATGTACTTTTTGTGGTTCTATTATTTCATATAATGGAGCATTGTCCTAAGGAGGTATAGTCAGGAAGTACAGGGACAGGTGACATTCCAGAAGGTGGTAAGTTACACTTTTTAATTCTGCAGTTCACTGATATCCTGGGTCACACCAATGTTGCAAATGCGGCTCTGTGTCTTATGGTATGAATGATACAGGCTATGGATACAAAACATGACAGCTAAAGGGGAGTTTCTGATAGTGGGAGACTTCAACATGCCAGATACAGATTGGTCAATACCAGCAGGAACATCTGCCAGAACTAGACACATGGTGGATTCCCTGCAGGAGGAGGGACTCAAACAACTGGTACAACAACCCACAAGAGACAGGACTATCCTAGATCTAGGACTGATTAACAGGGAAGTGATCACAGATCTCCAGGTAGAAGGTGGCCTGGGGGCCAGTGACCATCACATGGTATGGTTCAATTTGGCCACTAGAACTAAATCATCCCATTCCAAGGCAAAAATATGGGACTTCAGAGGAGCTGACTTTGATAAGATGGCCAACAGAGTTAAGCTAGCCCTGGCAAAAAGAAACACACTTGAGGGGGTACAGGCAAAGTAGGCAAGCATTAAAGACGCAGTACTTGAAGCAACATCCCATTGTGTTAGAGAGAAAAGGAAGTGCAAAAGAAGAAGGAAACCACTTTGGTTCTCAAAAACAGTAGCAGAAAAGGTCAGAGCCAACAGGCTGGCCTTCCGGAAATATAAGGGAACGCAGCAGGATGAAGATAGGGAGGCATACCAAACGTCCCTAAGGGAAGCAGAAAGGCAGTAAGGCAGGCAAAGGCCCAAACTGAGGAAACACTATCCCAAACAGTAAAAGAAGGTGACAAGACTTTCTATAGATACATTAGCGAAAGGAACAAGTCCAGAGGGGGTATTGCTAAGATCAAAGGGGATAAGGGAGCATGTGAGGAGGAGGAGAACCATGTAAAAGCATCTATCCTAAATAGTTACTTCTGATCAGCATTTACTGAAGAGAAGGTAGGGCACGGCCCACAGCTCAGCACCATGGACACAGGGGGGAGGGAGAGAGGTGTGCACTAGTCCCTTCACAAAAGAAAGGGTCCTACAAGAGCTTGATAAGCTCAGAGTGGACAAGGCAATGGGACCTGATGGCATACATCCCAGGGTACTAAAGAAGCTAAAGGTGGAACTACCAGAGCCACTATCAGAACTGTTTAGTGAGTCTCTGAGCACAGGAGAGGTCCCAGAAGACTGGAGATGGGCTCATGTGATCCTGCTCCACAATAGTGGTAGCAGGGAATAGGACGCAAGAAACTACAGACCAGTCAGTCTTACCTCAGTAGTGGGCAAAATTATGGAGGCACTCCTTAAGGAAAGATAGTGCAACACCTGGAATCTATAGGAGCACAGGATCCAAGATAGCATGGGTTTACAAAAGGAAGGTCCTGTCAAACTAATCTCATAGATTTCTTTGACTGGGTAACCAGAGTGGTGGACCATGGGGGAGCAATTCATGTGGCCTACCTTGACTTCAGCAAAGCTTTCAATACTGTTCCACGTAGAAGATTGATTAATAAGCTGGGTAGGCTCAGGGCGGGTCAGAAGTTGGTGAACTGGGTGGCAAACTGGTTGACGGGCAGAAAACAGAGAGTGGTGGTAAACGGTATACAGTCAGAAGAGATGCAAGTCACAAGTGGGGTACCGCAGGGATCAGTCCTGGGGCCAGTCCTCTTCAATATCTTCAACAATGACATTGCAGATGGACTGGAGGGTAAGGTTTGCCTGTTAGCAGATGACACCAAGATCTGCAACAGAGTAGATGATTCAGATGGGGTGGGCAGAATGAGAAGAGATCTGGATAATCTAGCAAAATGATCAGAAGAGTGACAACTGGAGTTTAATGCAAAGAAGTGCAAGATCATGCACATAGGCAATCAAAACCCTGAAGCCACCTATAGGCTGGGAGGGGAGTGGCTGGCAGTGACAAGGGAAGAAAGAGACTTGGGCGTCATGATCACTGATGACCTGAAATCATCCAAGCAGACCACTAAAGCAGTAGGTAAGGCTAGAGGAATGTTGAGGTGTATTAGTAGGGGTATCACAAGTCAGAAGAGGGAAGTAATAATCCCTCTTTACAAGACACTGGTTAGTCCCCATCTGGAGTACTGTGTGCAGTACTGGAGGCCACACCTTCACAAGGATATTAACCAAACTGAGGCAGTCCAGAGAAGGGCAACCAAAATGGTGCAGGGACTGCATCAGAAAACATATAAGGACAGATTAACGGAGCTCAATATGTATACCCTAGAGCAAAGAAGGGAGAGAGGTGATATGATCAAAACATTGAAACACCTTAAGGGCATTAACAAGGTGAAAGAGTGTAACATGTTTCAATATAAGAAACATAGCAGGACAAGAGGACACAGCATGAGATTAGAAGGAGGCAGATTAAGGGGTAGTGTGAGGAAGTTCTTTTTTACAGAAATGGTGGTGGATGCATGGAATGGCCTTCCTCAGGAAGTGGTGGTTATGAATACAGAGCAGGGCTTCAGACAGGCATGGGATAGGCATAAGGGAGCAATACAGATGAGTATGACTTGTTAGACCATTGACAGAGCAAAGGCCGATGGCACATTCATAAGGCAGAAAAAGAAATGGGCAGACTGGAGGGGCCTTGTGGGCCTTATCTGCCATCAACTTTTATGTTTGGAGCGAGCCAAGGTCACTGAAGTGCTGGCTGGGGAAGTGGATGGAGCATCCCAACAGATGTTTGTCTCACCAGGGATGGAAGGGCACCTGGTCTCCTCTTCAGTAATCTTACTTGGGTGAGCACAGTTGGTGTTGCAAGTGGAGCCAGCATATCAAGGGTGAGGGGGGGGGGCCTAACAGAATGATAATCTAATTCCTGGAAGTGCTTTATTGCTATACAAAAATGATTTTAAAGGAAACGTGTTAGATCTGTAACTTTTGAATGTTTTCCTCATTGAGCGAGATTAAAAAATGTTTTAATCCTCCAACTGTTTAATAATGATTGTTCAGTATCACATTACTTCATTCCAGTCATTCAGTAGTGATAGAGAATGGAATGCTGACAGGAAGAATTCATGTGCCATAGCAACCAGGTTGTGCATGATGTACAACAAAGATTAAAACATTTTATAAGTTTCAATATGGCATCTTCTGTGAAGAATATTATAACATGAAAACATAACTAGCAGTGTTTGATCATTTTTATTTCTGCCCACTGGTCACGCTATGACATATGAAGGGTGGGTTGCATTATCGTATGCTCCATTATAATCAATGGAGCGTGCTCTCTCTGTATGGTGTGGTGCCTGCAACTGTACTCAGCAAAGTTAACCCAAAGAAGAGAGGGACCATTTCTTATAGCTCAAAGATGTTCAAAGGTCACATATCTGTTAAAAGACTCAGTGACTGATGTCGATAGGAGGATATACCATGCTAATAAGCTCAAATAGTTTAGTAATAGGGATAACATTGACTACACTAGCTAAAGTATCATCCAGGGAGTACACAAGGATGTGTGAGCTTCTTTAGATAAGTCAGAAGAAGAGATGAGGTCTGTCAGGCTGGATACATTGAAATATAGTCTAGACTGAAAAGAATTGTTAATTATAGACTTTTGCATGCCAAGGGTTCTCTTCCATAGAGGATCAGCCTCATCCACAAAATACCTCAAGGGTAAACAGTAATCCTAAAATGTGTGTACTCTACATGGTTATAAAAAAGTTTTAAGAGTCAACATAAAAAAAAAAGAAGGGTGTCCTTGACGTTTGGTACAAGTAAGAAACTGGCCAGAACACTGACCCCTGTGTTCACCACACTGCATGACATCCCTTTCAAATCAGTTAGGTCCTTCAAGTACCTCAATGTGTGGCTTGACAGTAAGTGTGACTTCTCATCCCACACTGATGCCATCTGTACAAAACTCTGCCTCAAGCTCAGTGACTTGTACCGGGACAAAGACTACTTACATCTGCAGACCTGCAGGGAGCTTGTTACCAAGATTGTGCTAACTGTCTTCAACCACATGGATAAGGTCTATGGCGCCACCACCTCCACATCCCTTTGCAGACTGGACATCCTTTCTAACTCTTGCCATTTTGCTACAAACCCCCCTCCCATACCCACCATTGCTCCGTCTTTTCCTCTATGTCTTCCCTCTGCTCTCACATCGTCAGTCTCACTGCACCTCCCTCACATCACAAAACTGGTTTTGTTCCCTTCCCTCTTACCTCTCCTCTTCCCTCTCCCAACTCCCGTCTGCTTCCTGTTCCTTAAGTTTCAGAGGCCTTTGCACTTTTGCCACTACTCACCCATGATCCTCCACTGAACAGTATGCCTTCTTCTGTTGATTTCCCTTACTCTGGAACCAACTCTCATCCTCCCTCAAGCTCTCCTCCTCCCCTGGTTTCCTCATGCACCAGTTGAAACTCCAACCGCACCCCACCTGATCCTCTTATCCTTCCTCCTGACACCTCCCTAGTCTGAGCCTCAACCATCCTTGGCAGGGCATCAGGCTAGGTCCCTGCTACCTGCCTACTGGTTTCACTTCCTTATTACCTCTGTTCTTCCATCCACCATGGGACCAGGCATAAGTTGGTTCTACAGGTCTCTCGCCTGTTATCAATATCGTAATTGAGTGCCATGTATTGCTGCTGCCTTTACCACTGCACTTGTTAGGTGTTTCATTTTTGAGCAGTGACTGCATTTTATTCTCTGTGCCAATCTGTTTTTGTACTTATTTACTGTTGTGCAAACTTTCTACTAAATGCTGTTCATCTCTTTTGTTATTGTACATTATACTGCTGTTCTTCCATTATTCCCTTCCCTTGGGTTGCACCTGGAAATGAGCCTTGGCTCAGTGTGCCTCTCCCAGTTACCGATTTTCGAATAAATAAATACAGTGTTTATGCTTAGAAGTCTGTGTTAGTGAAAACTGAAATGTATGTAAACACTTAGCAGCAGAGCAACACCCAGCTGGTTAGAACTTGGTCAACATTACTGCACTTTGAGGGGGAGGGACTGTAACAGCTGTGGTATGCCTGTTTCAAGTTTTAATTTAAAATAAAAGAATGCTACATAGACCTGACACTAGTAGAAGGTCCAGTGAGATGTAGGTTTGTCTAGCAAAAGAGATAGCCTAAGACCTCTGTAAAAAAAAAAACAGATACAATGCATGTTGCAGTTATTGTCACTCCAGGGTGCAAGATGGGGTGGGGCATTTGCCTACACCACAATGTAATACATTTAATAGTACACTATGCAAATAGAATATATTAGCCACCTAAGTAGCAATTTTAAAAAGCTGCAGTTAGCTTATTTGGTAGCACAGGTTGATAGTATATTTAAGCCCTAATGGTTCAGTGATTTGGGAGACCAGCCAAATTCTGCACTAGGCAGCCTGTATGTAAAGAAGTTTAATGGAAAAAGTATTTATTTTTATTTATTTATTTAAATTTCAGAATTTCAGTCCTTTGAGTTGATGACTCCTTTGTAAAGGCTCCACATCAGTACATGCATACATACATAGCTTAAAGACAATTTGTACAATCCTTACGTGGCAAACATTAGATTAAGACATATAAAAGACAAATTGTACATTGCTTACTAGGCAAATATTACATAATGTCAAAATATTCCTGGTTACACAATACAGTTAATTTATTTTACATTGCTGTGTTAGTTCTCTAGGGTTGTTTATGGACCCTGGGTCATTGCAGGGGAGAGAGACTGGGTCCCAAGTTGGGGGCCATGCCCAGTAAGGGAGTATGGTTTTATTGGCATCATTAGATTTATTGTTGGCCTGGGTATGTAGTTCAAGGAAACACTTGCTTACCATCCCCTACCGTGTTAGTGAGGACTGGTTGTTACAGCCACAGATCTCTGAGTCAGTGAGAAATCTCTTAATACCGTTTTTGGATAGGCCAAGGCTATGGGCCTGGGAGATGGTTGAGGGAAGTTTATTTAGCCAGAGTGGAGCACGATACCGGAAGGATCTTTTTCCTATGGCAGTCCTGCAGTGAGGGACTAGGAGCGGGGTGTTGGCCTGGTGCCTAGGGTGCTCCTGTGGGGGTTGGGTTGGATGAGGGGGTGGAGGCCCTTAGGAGCAAGATTCAGTTGGATCTTTTTTGCTAGGAGGCAAGTGTGGTACACTATTCTGCCTCCAAATGTCAGCCAGTCTGCTCACTTATAGAGCTCATACGTATGGGTTAATTTATCGCTGCCTGTAACCAGTCTACAGGCTTTATTGAGAGCTGGTTTGATGCTGTTTAGGGCTGTGTTGTCAGCCGAGCCATACATTATTATGCCGTAATCTAGCACAGAGAGGACTGAGCTGGTTACCGCCAGCCTTAGTTCCTGGGGTGGGAGGCAGTGTTTGTATCTATATAATATCCCAAGCTGGACGTTCGCAGAGGTGGAGAGGTGTTTAATGTGTATATGGTAAGTTAGTGATGTGTCCAGAGTGATGCCCAGGTATTTAAAGTTAGGGACTTGTTCTATGTGGGTGCACTGAGAAGTTAATATTGATAGCGGGGCATTACTGTTAGGGTTTTGACGGTGTGCAAAGATCCTAGTTTTAGTCTTGTTCTAGTTAAGTATTAATTGATGATCAGAGAACCAGGATTCTAGTTCTGTAAAGCTGCCTTGCAGGAAATATTGTGGAGAGTTGGAATTGGGGTGTTCCCAGTATACTACTGCATCGTCAACATAGAGCAATAGTTTACCACTGCAGGCCAGCGGGAGGGAGTTTAGATACAGAGTGAAAAGAAGAAGGTCTAATATCAACCCTTGAGGGACTCCTACACGAACAGGTTGCATAGCTGAGAGGGTGGTGTTGATTTTGACTTGTTGCGTCTGGTCAGTGAGATAGCTTTTGAACCAGGAGATTGTTTCTTGGGCGAGATGGAGGAAGGGGAGAGAGTGGATAAGGAGTGAGTGGCTGACAGTGTTGAAAGCTTTGGTCAGTATCTGTAAATAAAGAGTGGCTGCAGCATTTGCAAGCACTGTTCACACTATTGCAAGCATCAGAGCGAGTGAATTAGTGGTTTTGAGCTGCATTGGAACTCCCCACAGTGTGCTAGCACTGAGCACACAAAAGGAGGAGGGGGCATTCCACTGCTGAGCTGAACCATACTTGCAGTCAAAAATTCAGGCTGTGGCATTAGAGTGTGGAGCCAGGTATGCTGCTCCTTTCCTCACTGCATTGATTAGAGGACCAGTGTTATTAAAAAATAAAGTAGCTTGCAGCCGGTAAGTATCAGGAAAATACTTTTAAGGACTGTCTGCAATATTTAATACACGCATTGGGGTTCAGATGAAATGCCTGAGGGCTAATTGGAAAGTGCTGCATAGCGTTGGGGCACAGAGTAGCAAAAAGAACTAAACACACTAAAAAGAGGCACACTGAATTAAATAAATTGTTTGGGAGCATGGTATTAACACAGGGATAGCAACTAGGACAGGCAGCAATGCTCTGCATGCTCCAGTATTAAAAAAACACTAGAGTTCAATGAAGCCAGACAGTGCTGCAGGCAGGCAGCCATCTTGTAAGATTTAAAACTGCAGAAAAATGCAACATTTTTCTCTCTATGGAGTTAAACCACAAATGCACCAATTTTTCAGGAGACATTAAGGACATACAATGTGTGCTCATATTTGTGGCGATTTAGGGAAAACACTGGTGGTCAGGAAAGGCAGGTCACCAGAAACCTAATTTAACATCCTTTATGTGTGTGTATGTGTGTGTGTGTGTCTCAGAGAGAGAGAGAAAGAGAGAGATCATGTTACAGAGCTCAGCTCAGGGAGGAGGCAGTCTTTCTTGGACATATTAAGTAAACAATAACACACAACAGTGTATAAATTAAAGCTGTAGTGATGCATACCTCATGTGCATTGTGAGACACAGGGCCAAAGGCTAAGAACCTTTAACCACCCAGGAAATATTCCACTGTAGCTTAATGCACACTGTGGAGTGTGTTATTGTACTTACTAAAGTGGTATAACATTAAAATGTATATAACATTAATAAAAAAAAAATTATTTAAAGATAAAGATATGCATTTTGTTTATGGTTCTGTGATTGAAATGTGGTATTGTGTTTTCTGTAGTTGTAGACTTTTTCTATGGAGAAAGCATGATTTGAGATAGGTAGTGTATGTATGAGTATTCTCAGTGCAATACTTAATGTAGGGCTGCAGGCTGAATCAAAACATTGTCTGGAGACTATATTTTTAATATTCCAGCCAGGGAGCACAAAAAGGAATTTGAACGGTGCTGGATCAATTGAGGCACTATAAGGACATTACAAATGTAGAGGGCAATAGAGTGTGAAATGGATGGTATTCCAGAGGCCTGAGTTCAATTCCCAGTAGGTCTCATTATTTCTTTTGCATTACAATTTGTTATTTGAATTGCTTAGAAGTGGCTGATACTGCACCAACCAATATCTAATTGTCATCTTAATTATTCCTATTTGCAGGTTGCAATACCAGAAAAAGGAAGTGTGTCCAGGAACCCCAGGTCCAACCATGTGAGCCTATATTTCAGTGGTTAGAGCAGTGGTATGGTATTCTGGGGGCCTGGATTCTGTTAGCACCCTTTGCAAACTATGTGAGAGGCCTTTCGGCACCATGCAATTCTGCTTAAAGTTGGACCAGCATAACATTCTGTGGTGATTTGCATATGCAGCCCATGATGCTTTGCATTGTGGGGGCATGTGTGATGTTGTATTTTCTTGAAACTTGGCTTCCCAGCCAAATGCCCCTTGGGGTAACCCTTGCCTCAGTGTTTGCACACAGAGGTTCTTTGTCTTTTAACTGGATTCCATTCTCAGTAATCACATTACTTCTTTCTCATTACAATTTACTATTCAGTTTTGTCTACTCCTGAAAAGTCATGAGGCCATGGTATCACTGAATTACCTTTTCTATGGTGCTTCATAGTGTTAAGTGGGCATTTTTGTATATTAAAAGAGATCTATTAATCATGGACTTGAAGGAGGGTGCCTGATTATTCTAGAGCCACTTGTTAGGAAAAGGATACTGTTATTGCCACTGCATTATATGGTTAAATGCATGCCGACAATAAGTGCTAACTGCAATATTTAAAAGTATAGTATTGCTATTGTTTATTAGATATCTGGATGGGGTATCAAGTATGGGTTAAGAAGCTGACTGAGGTTTGGGTTACAGGCCTAGCAGTCACTGTATACCATTAAGGCACACATATTTAATTTCACTGAGCTAATATAGGTCAAGGAAAGGAACCACTGGTTAATAAGGAGAGCTGGGAAATGACTGAGGCCTTCAGTCTCCTGTATAGCAATTATTAGATCTGTGGGGGAAAAGGGTATAGCTGTGTTAGTGTTTTAAAACATAAGAGGTTTATTTATTTGTTCATATTGAAAGCATTTACTGCATTGTATGAACATTTTGCAAAATTAATTTTGCTTGTCTGTTACACTGGCAGAACAAGCACAGTAACATTTCACTACCTGCAGTATTTGTTCTACTGAAAACTGTGTCTGTTATTATTCCAATGTTGTCTGAGTCCTATTCATTCATGTGGTCTCCCAGGTCAGTCCACTGAAGTCTGCACCTTTCCGCTCACATGAGTTTCTAAACTTAGTTCAGCTGGGGTGCCAGCTAAGCATAGCATCTTCACTGTTTTCTCCAACTGAGCAGGGGTGGAGTAGATTGGAAAGTAGGAACCCAGACACTTTGGCACTGTTACATGGGGCCTCCTGAAGTGTGTAGTGTCGAAGTGGCCACAGAATGCTTTTCAGAACAAAAGGCTCCTACAGTACTATAGGGAAAAATATCATTCATTCATACTCTATCTCCTGGAATTATCAAGCCTGCTTGGCTTCATTAAACTCCATCAGCCCAGTCTACCAACCGCAGTCATTTCCCTTCCAACTATAAATAGTTTCTTAACAGTACCACCCCAGCATTCTCACACAGGATCCAACACCATGGCCAGCATTCTAATGTACAGTACCTTACATGATGACTGTTGTCTGGGGAGTAAGTTGGTCACATGAAGTAACCTCACCCCGGCCCCTCTTTCCCAATCAAGCTTTTGAACAATATAAAAAGACTCTGAGAAATGGAGCTATCTGATTGGCTGTAAAGATTCTAACAGCCTTATGTTAATCTTTTATTAATGTACATGTAGAACCTAATCATATGCTGAACAAGGTTTAACACTGTTTAAAAAAACATTTCTATTATAATACAGTAGCAATAAGGCACTTCAAGGGGTTATGTTAATGGTCAGTTAATCACCCTCTAGGAGCATGTGGCACTTGGCTACACCTCATGCCACATTGCACCCCTAGATGGTGAGTAACAGACCATTAACATAATCCCTGGTCAAGCCGTATAGCTTAATTGACAGTCAAAATTATGCCTTGACTGGTCCCTGCTTGCTTATGAGATTATTCAGTAAACATGCTAATCAATCACATCCGCAGAGGTGACATTCTGTCTTACACCCATGCACTGTGTGTGGTGAAATGTCATGTGGAATACAAGCGCAGTCTACTTGCCAAATGATCCTTAAAGCAGAACATTAGGAGCCACATCCCATGTTTTATTGATCAATACAAAGTCTCCTACTAGTGCATTAGTCCAACAATTTCTCTTAATATTTCCACTATGCTCATTATGATAAAAATAGAATGCTAAAAGGACTGAAGGTACAACCTGTAACTTGCTTCTCCTAACACATTAGTATGCTTGTGCAGGCACAGCAGTGTCAGTTTTGACTGATGATCAACACTGCATAAAAAAAAAAATTTGTACGAGTTTGTAGAGCATATCTTTTCTGCAGTTAAATGGCAGGTACTACTATATAAACAAGCCACTGTCTTCTGAAAATTATTCAGTTCAAGCATCAGTAACATCATTTTTGTTAACAACAAACACTGTCCAAAACATGGTAATTTATTTGCAGGAAGTACACATTATCATTGATTATTGCCAGTACTTTTTCAGCTAAAGTTTAAGTACTGTAGGAAAGTTGTACAAAATTTCCAGGGACATGTTCTTCAGTTCTGCAAACAACAGAGGTTATTAGCAGTTGCTCAAGCAGGCCTTGGGGGGTGCTTTGGTGTCAATGTGTTTTTTTTGTCAAGTGACTGTTGTGGCCACAGAACAATTTATTTGTTGTAGAAACTGGAGCAATGAGTGGTGTCCTTGATATAGTAACTATTTGGAACACCATATTCAGAAAATGGATAAGGGTAGCAAGCTGTACAAAATCAAAATGTGAATCACTCCATTGCAAATTAACATCTATTAACTGTTAAACTGACAATTGCAGGCCATGCTGATGAGAAGAATTTAACATGTATTCTGACTTTAATGAGTTTTTCTCATTTCAATGTAATAAGTATTTCATGTTTTAATTTGAGTGTTGACATCAGTGCTCATGAAAGCAAAAGGTCTGATGGCACATGAAGCTAAAGATGTCTTTCATCCACATGTCAGGTACAGGAACAGTGCAGACTGCATTATCCCCACTCTTCTTTGTCAGCAGATGCTGACCTGGTGGAACTGGTCTTTTGAGTGTAATTCAGTCTCTGTGCTTGTTTGATCCTCTTGTGAGCAGAGATAACTAATCAGAGTAAATTGTTTGACATTGTGATATAGACTAGTGTCCTCTACAAACTCACCTCAAAGCTGGTATGTTCAGTGCTAAAACTTGATCTATACCAGCGATTCTCAAATGGTGAGGCGCGCCTCCCTGGGGAGGCGCGAGCAGCTTCCAGGGGAGGCGCGGAGGCTTGCTTGTATTACCAGAAAGCAAACAAGCAGCCAAACTGAAAACGGCAAAACGGTGCCTCCGCGGACTGTAAACGCGCACATCCCCCATCCATTCTTTACAAACACATCATCCCCCCTCTCCCCTACTTTTGTCTTCAGTCCCAGTTGTCCTTTGATGACTTGATGAGGTGCTAATAGCACCTTGATGAGAGGCGCCAACTTCTTTCTGCCAGTGCCGGAGAAACAGAAAGGCATCGGACCTAGAGGGGCTAGGAGGTATCACAAGCCCACCAATCAAGAGGCCGAATTTCATCTGTACTGGACCAATGAGGAGTAGGTAACTAACAGCCAATGAGAAGGAAGGAAATGCAACCAATCGTATGCCTCACATTTCCAGCCAATGGCTGGCAGACTTCTTCGGCCAATCAGCTGCTGCTTACCCTGTGCTGCAGAACAGTTCCGGCAATAAAGCAGCATGCCCAGGATGCTTTTTTTCTCACAGCTGCTGAATCGGAAAGATCTGCGCCGAAATTTCAACCGGGGACCCGCTGCTTCAAGCCGCTGCTTGAGTCGCCGACTCCGATCGTCCGTGTTCATTTTGCCACTGCTCTTCAAGCCACTGCCGAGTCGCCGACTCCGACGTCTGTGCATTCACAGTTCATCTCGTTGAAGCTGCCAGCTGCCACCTGGAGTGTAGAAGTGAACTCTCCTATGTCTGTTGCTGAAGGGGCTGGTAAGCATTGATTTTTTAGTTGTTTTTGCTGAAAGGGCTGGTCAACTCAGGGTTTTTGCTGCAGGGGCCTGGGGGCTGCAAGGCTGGTGTTTTAATATGCCTCTTAAAAAAACATTTATTTCACCCCCCACATTGAGGGTCTGTAAGGTTGGGTCTTTAATGTGCAAAAAAAGTTCATTTGACCCCCCCCCATGGAGGGCCTTCAAGGATGGAGTAAGGAAGGGTCTGTAAGGTTGGGGTTTTACCTGCTGCTAAAAAAATGTTCTTGCCCTCCCCTCATCTTGGAGGGTTCTAAGGAAGGAGTTGTACGGTTGGGGTTTTTCATATGCTGGTAAAAAAATGTTCTCCCCATATCTATCTGCTGCTGTGAAAATGGGACTCTCAGCCAGTAGGTTCCATGAATATTGTTACTGGAAACAGGGGAGTGTACATAGACAGAGCTGACTATTTCACAGGAAGGATTGCTTCTGGTTCGTTTTTTATGTCTGGTCTATTTGTATTTATGGGAGGGGGTATGGTTGAAATGCCACAAAAGGAAGTCTTGTGGTGATTAGGGGTGCTCAATGCTACAATGATGGATCTGCATCTTGGGGCCTGGGCTGTGGAGACTTTTGGATGCTTCTGTTTTGTGGGAAGATGCACATTTGTTTCTGCTAATGTTTTTGAAGTGATGGACCTGGTGGTTTTACTTGGAGGGGTGTAATATCAGACGACAGGTGTGTGTCGTCTCAGCATAACATCACGCCTGGGTGATTAGGCACGAGGCCACAGGCGAGTGTGATTAATCACCCAGAAGTGACGTTATCCCAGCACGACACACACCCTGGAGTGCATTATTCCGATTATACAATGGCTCATTGTTATATATAAAAAAAATATTTTAAAGAATGTTTTTATTAGTGTGAACAAATATTTTTGTTTCTTAAGAGGAGATGAAAAACGAGAGATGCAAGGTACATAATGCCATCTACACTGGTTCACAGTGAGGCTGAGACTAGAGCTGTGATGTTATGCTGGGATAACATCACAGGTCCAGCCCCAGACTGATCAATCCAAATCCAGGAAATTTTCTTGCCATTGTATAATTATGGTTTTGACTGTTTTCTGAGTGAAGGTTCTGTGGGTGTAGCTTGGGCATATATATGATTGTTTTTGGTACTAAAATGGTGCCCTTTTTGGGGGGTGGGCTGCAGTGTACCTTGGACATGAGGTGCTTCTTCAGGTCTTATGAATGGCCCTCCAAACCCAAACGAGACCCTTCGGTAGGCATAATTTCCTCTTGTGTGCCATGAGTATCAAATGGTGCTGGTTATGTTTGTTTTTGTGAGTGAAGGGTCTGCTGGTGTAGCTTGGGGGGTGAGAGGCTTCTTCAGGTTTTCAGGAGTGTTCCCCATCCCAAACCCATCCAAGACCCTTCACTGTAAAAAGCATTATTTGCCTTACCTATGTGTGCTGTGGGGTTCAAAATGTGTGTTGTAATCTTGTGTCTGCATATTTGGGTGGGTTGGGAGGCTTTGGAGTGAAGATCCCACATGAATACCCCACTGACATGCTGGAACTAACTGATAAGAAAATCATGTTAAGTATGAAGGAATTCTACTTTGCTCCTCGTCCCCCAACCCCCAGTGTCTTGCCTGTGTGTTGGACAGCGTGGAGTGAAGGCTGTGCTCATGGCTTACCTTTACATGGGGTGCATCAGCCCAAAATAGGCTCAGTGGAGTGGGGGTCTTTTGGTATTCACAGCAGGGCCCTGCTATGAAGTCACCCAGCTACCACGTTGAGGTAGACCTCCCATCAGCTGGGTCCCTACTCTAAACTGCATCTGCCTCTGAGCACAGACAAGCACTTGATCCCCATCTGCATGTCCTTGGATCCATTTCCCAAGGCCCTTGCATAAGAATTTGTGCTAGAATTGGCTGAGGTGTACCTCAACCCTTTTGTCACAGCATAAGTGTTTATGTGCACTTAAATTGAGACATTGAGCTGACTGCACAGTTACAGTACACTCTCTCTGTGAGTCACCTTTTGCTGTGCAGATCAGGATGCAAGCCGACAGGAGTTGCCATGTTGAGGTCAAAGAAGGTGAATGGAATCTGTGGTTGGTGTGCTGGTCTGGCTTGAGCTGGAGGAGTGAAACACAGGACTGGCTAGCTTGGGAACTGTGAGTGAAGCAGTGTTGGCCTGGCATGCCAAAGTGACAAATGGGAAAGTTTGGTTCTGGATAGAAATGGATTGTGAATCATTCTTTAAACATCTCATTGCTTGGTTTTTGGTCTCATGGATGCACAGCGAAACTATCGTAGGGAACAGTGTTTTTATTTGTTGGTCTGTTTATGATGCTCGTCTTCTTTTCAAATTGACATGCAGTTTAGGGTACTGCGTTTTCTGCAATCATTGTTTTCCTCTTTTTGGAATGCCCGACTGTTGTTGGACATGCAAGTATGTGCATGTCCAGGAGGATTTTGGTTACATTGTTTGACAATTTCCAGCATTGGTGTATTGTAGATAATGGATCGCTTTCTGGTGACTGGAAGAAAACGCTTGCATGGAGAAGTGGCTGTTGCTGACGTCAATGAAGGAGCTGCAGGCCCTCAAGCAAGTGCAAGGCCAGACGGTATGATGATGAATATTTGAAGATGGATTCACCTGGACTGGGACCAGTGAAGCACCTCGCCACAGTGTGTGGTATGTGCTGACGTTCTGGCACAAGACAGCATGCGACCCTGCAAGCTGCGACGGCATTTGGAGACAAAGCATCCCAGCCTAGTTTCCAAACCTCTGGAATTCTTTCTTCAAAGCTACAAGAACTGAGGGGCCAAAAGAAACTGGTGGAAAGGCATGGCACTGTGCCTAGCAAAGCTGTGGAAGCCTCGTATTGTGTGGCATTGCGAATTGCCAAAGCAGGAAAACCACACAGCATTGGTGAGCAATTACTTCTTCCTGCTGCAAAAGAAATGTGTGCAATAATGCTGGGAGACAAAGCAGCAGCACAGCTAGATGTCATCCCTCTCCAAATACAGTTTGCCGGGCGCATTGAGGAGTTGTCTGTTGATGTCAAGAAACAGATACTGGACTCTGTTCGCAAAGTCCATACTTTGCATTACAAATTGATGAGTCCACTGACATTGCCCATGCTGCACAGCTCCTTGTCTATGTCCGTTATGCCATGGAGACTGAAGTCTCGGAGAATTCCTGTTTTGCCAACCGCTGCCTGCACGAGCAACTGGGGAGGAGCTGTTCCACATGCTCAATAAATTCATTACAGAAGAAGATCTTGCCTGGAGCCAATGTGTGGGAATTTGTAGTGATGGAGCACGGGCAATGACTGGCAGACACAGTGGCATGGTGACAAGGTTGAAGCAGTGGCTCTTGGTGCTGTGTGGAATCACTGCATGATCCACAGGGAAGCACTAGCAGCCAAGAGGATGCCAGCTGATCTTCACAAAGTCTTGGCAGATGCTGTGAAAGTCGTGAACTTTATCAAGGCACGCCAGTAAATGCAAGACTCTTTGCTGTGCTGTGTGAGGAGATGGGAGCAAACCACAAACAACTACTGCTGCACACAGAGGTCCGTTGGTTGTCCAGGGAAAAGTACTAACACGCCTCTTTGAATTATGCGACGGCGCGATTTTCCTTGCTGACTGTGGCTCTGCACTTGTGGAAAATTTCCATGATTCACGGTGGCTTGCATTGCTGGCATATTTAGCGGATGTTTTGACAGACTGAAACACTCAATGCCTCACTTCAAGGTCGGACACCAACATGTTCATTGTAAGGGACAGGATTGAGGCATTTTGTCAGAAACTACAATTATGGTCTTCAAGACTGCAGCAGGGATTGGTTTCCTCCTTCCCACACTGGAGGATTTCCTGCAGGAAAATGAGCTTCCATTGACAGTGTCCAGATGCCAATTTCAGAACATTTAAGTGGACTGCATGAAAAACTCTGTGAGTACTTCCCTGAATACCAGCAGGTGGAGTGTAACCAGTGGGTTAGGAATCCGTTCATTTTTAAACCGAGGTCTGTGGACAACCTGCCATTAAGAGAGCAAGAAAGCCTTATAGATATGGCTACAGACCCAGCACTGAAGGTCTCTTTTGGACAGTTGTCACTGGCTAAGTTTTGGCTGTCACTGGGATGTGAATTTCCAGAATTAAAACAACGAGCGCTTAAGTGTTCTGCCTTTGCTTCAACCTATCTCTGTGAGTCTGGGTTCTCTGCACTGGCTGCCATAAAGACAAAGTATAGGTCCCCCTCAGGGTTGAAGATGACTTGGCGCCTACCTCTCAACAGTGCAGCCACGAATCCAGCAACTGACTGCCAAAAAGCAGGCTCACAGGCTGCCTTCAGCTGAATGATTTTTAAAAGCGTTCAGATGCTAGATTTGGTGGTGGGGTGCCTTTAATGACTCTGAAAAACAGGCGTACAGGCTGTCTTCAGCTGACTGACTTAAACAGCACTGGATGTACAGCACATTTTTTATCAGTTGACTTTTATTGCTGCTTTGCATGGTATCTGGTGTGCAGTGGTAAACTGCCTTTCAGTTGACTTTTAATTAGTCATTTGCACTGTATTTACAATGCACAGTGCTTCGCTTTGTAAATAAAACACTATCATAGTATATTTTGCCTGTTTCGTGATTGCGCATGAAATCGCGCATGAAATTTCATATCCTTTTGAGTGTGTTCTACTGTGCTTGAGACATGGGGAGGCCCAGGCTTGTCCAAAGTGGCATAGGGGAGGCTCAACCTGAGAAGGTCTGAGAACCCCTGATCTATACACTTGAACTTTTTCCAGTCTCCCTCGGTAAGAGGCTCATACATTTTCCAAATCAGCCAATCGAAAAGATTAATTTTTAATGGACAATAGATAAGTCTGCCTAGTGCTTTTAGACTTTCAGTAGAGACTTTCTCAAGGTTATATATTCTTTGCCCTATACAAAGAATAAAATCCTTTTTTCAGTGCTTTCCATTTTACTATAGCCCTGTATATGTCTGTGAAGCCATGAAAGTGATTCAGTCTGTGTGTGATAAATAAGCTTTCTAGTGCCAGTAGAAATGTTACAATTCTCCTGACCAGATTGCTGGAATCAATACTTTTTGGAAGCACTCACTTTTGATATGTGCAGGCTGACAAAGGTTAAGTTAGGTTCATCAAATCAGACAGGTTCAAAGCAAGGTCATAAATGACTGATTTGTGCCATGCTGACTAGCACAGTTGTATATCAATGCCACACCAAGACCGACCTTATTACAGAAAAGGCTTGGGGAAAATCATTAGCAATATCTAGAAAATGTAAAGTGCATGGCACTATTTAGTGAAACATGAAGAAACTTCTTTAAATGCCAAAGTATTTTACCCACCGCAGAAAGCCTTTTACATAAATTGAAGTATTGTACATTTGTTTTCTAGCAATTGAATACAGCAGAAATGTTTTATTTATATTTCACTGGGATTTTTTTACCCAGAATAGCTCATATGCAGCATTTCTTTTTACTGGGGTTATGGTTTGGCCCAGTGTTACTACTGATAACACTGAGGAACAGGTAGGTTAAATGATTTACTCACAGTGAGTATATACGTGGCTTAAGTGGGATTTGTAATATACTGTAGTAGCATAGTAATTTAAGGCAAGAAGGGACTCTTGGTCAATAATGTCTACCCCCCAACCCACAGTTCATCAGCAAGGGTGAATAAATATGCTGTACAAACATGCTACTTTATAGGGATTCTCTACTTATTCCACTAAACATGGAACACGATCTTTCCATCAGCAAGAAAATATGTGTCCATGCTTACCCTGAAGACCTGTACTATATTCATGTCCATTGTCTCTGGTGGTAGGCTGTTCTAAAGGTACACTGCCCTCTGGGAAGAAAGTGTCACCTTAACTTGCTCACCTCTTATGTACCTATATTCCCTTCTTTCATCTCCATTTTTGTATTCCTATTTTTCTCTCCATCTCACACATACCCCTGGCTCACATGTCCCTTTTATCTCTTCACTTACCCACTAACACTTTTTTGTTCTGTGGCTGGGCATCCTTATCAGCCTTGCTGATATCCGCTATGCAAGCAATAACACACAACGAGGTGTGGGTTATCACCTGATAAGAGCACACCCAGTGGTGTACTAAGGCACAAGGTGCTTGGGATGGAGTTCCTTATGCCCCTGGGCATGCTCTTATCAGGCAATAACTCACACCTCAGAGTGTGCTATTGTGCTTATAAAATGGGTACTCCTAGTAAAAAAAATCAATAAAAAAGCACATAAAAAGTTTGAATACAAAAGGTTTTAAAAGTATGATATTGTCTATACAAAAACATAAAAAGTAGTCCTTGTCATTGTATTGCAGTGGCGATGTTTGCTAAAACTTAACTAGGGGACTGTGGTGTCTGTCTGTTTCCTCCTTCCCACTCCCAGTCAGACACATGCAGAATATGCGTTTTCTTTTTTGTGTGTCTGTCTGTGCCTTTGGAGTAGGTAGCAAATGCTCAATGACTCATTGACAATGAGTTTTACTTAGAGGAGTGGGAGCTGGGACCTTGCCAGACCCTGTATTTAGCGGGTCTCTGATAATGTTTTTCTGAACCCCCCCCCCCCACAAACACACACATGATCCTTCAAAATGTTCTTTTGATTTTTTTCATATATGTGTGTGTGTGTGTGTGTGTGTGTGTGTATGTGTGTGTGTATTTATGCTTTTTTGGAATAAATGAAGAACAAATGTAGTTTTCCTGTGGGGAGTGGGAGTGAGCATGTCCCTCACCAGTCGCCATATTTAGCGTTTCTCCAGTAGTGCTTTCCTGATCATGGTTGGTTGCTGGCTGTGTAAAGAGAAAGTGGGAGTGTTAAAACAGAAATAAAAAATCATCTGAAACACCTGGTGCAGGAAGGGGACAAGACCAGGTGTCGTGAGTTGTGGAGGAGCAGTCCAAGCTTCATTTTATAGCTGCATCATGCGCACAGTCAACCGATCAGTTTCTCTTCAGAACTGCAGAGGTAACATTCTTTGTAGTATATTGAGGGGAAAGGAGTAAAGAAGAGTTTCCATTGCCCTGTCATGAAGCATAAATTGCATCTTCACTGCCAGTAACAGATGTTGTGTTGTGGTATGGGGGTAGAGGTGGGGCAGGGACCAAGAGAAGGGCAGCTCAGCTACACAGATCTTCATTCTTGGCAGCATGATTTCTTTTGTGTGGTGAGTCCTGAATGGCTGAAGAGGTACCAGTTGGCAGGTTATACCCTGATAAAGACACGGCCAAAAGTACCTCTCAGCCAGTCAGGACCCATAGAATTCCCAACCCATTTTATAAACTTTCTTAACTCACCTGGCCTATGTTTTAGATCAGGGTCAGAAAACAGAGTGTGAGGGCCTTGTGATAGAGTGGATCCTATCTTATGCACAGTTACAGTATCAAGTGGAAGTATCCATGATCCTCCCCCCATTCCTCTCACCCTTTACCTATTTTATTTTATTTTTTCTCTATCCACCCCTACTTCATTTTCTCTCCTATCCAAATTTCACTGCTAGGCTGGCCACTTACAGTAACCTCTCCAACCACTGTACTATCCCTTTATCTGTTCCTCCCTTCTTGAGTCCAGTATGGACAGAAATAATTTGTAAAAAACTAAAAGGAAAAACAAAGCAGAACACTGGTAGAAATATCAAGGGCAGTGTGGTGCCAAGATAGTGTCAATTTAGGGGCAATTTATCTTTAGAGTGTATGCTCTTGTAATAAATGCGTGGACTGTGGGAGAAAAGAAATTACCTTTCAGTCTGTTTTTCTGACCAGTTGCAAGTGCATGAGCAGATGTGTATTAGCAGACAAAAGAGCCATTTTTCACTAGATAAGTTAAAAAAAATTTGAAACCATGCAACTATGGGGACTAAGGTCCTGATACGGAAGTGAGAAACCTTGTTAGTCAGGATATAGTGCATACTATGCATTGGTATAAAAAATATATATACTTAGCCAGATGATGTATTATGGAGAAGAGTTGCATGCTCCTGAGATAAGCCAAATTTGCCAAGAGTAGAAATGGAGCAGCTGGTGTAGTGTGCACCCTTCAAGTTAGGTTGGCCAAAATGAAATGTTTGCCAATGGCTGCTAAATAGCAGCATACCAATTTAGGGTTTTGATCTATTTTCTTACCAGAGGTTCCTCAATGGGTGCCCAAAAGAGAAACCCTGGGTGTGAATAATTATAATGCAGTAGAAAAGATATAAGCATGTAAAAGTTGAGTGGCTGTCCAGGGAATTCTAATAATGTTATAAGTTTCCTGCTCCTGAACTAGCTGATAGCCGCTCACTTGAAAAGATGAATGCTTGATAATGGACTGCTGCTCTGTGCTGGTACAGTTAATGTTTTTTCCCTTTGTGCTAAGAAATAAAACAACAAAATAAAATAAAAAGAAAAGAGAATACAATAAGAGGTTCCGTGAGCTGTCATGAGAAGGGAGAAGAGACGCGCGCCCTCCTCTTCCCATTCCCTTTGAAAATCCAGTGAAACCCCCTGGTACAGAGACAACACTTAGTACAAGCACTGTGCTAGGAAAACTGGGGACAATGTACATGTTGTAATCCAGTTTAAGAAAATATCATGTCCCTACAGGAGCTGTCAGCTCACAGAATGAGACTTTTTATATTATTTCTATGTGTTGATGTCACGCTCAGTGGGAGGGGCTTAGCCCCATTAGTGCTCTTTACTAATGGACAGGGCCACTGGAAAATTGCGGGTGCAATTTTTCTGCAATTTCCGCAATTTTCACCCTTCTCCGCACGAAATCTGCAATTTCTTGCAATTTCTTACATTTATGGAATTTTTGACTGAAATTGTATAAAAATATTTAAATTCTCAAGGAAATCTACTCAGATATGGTACACAGACTTGGATTTGACCAAAACAGTACAGTGTGAGGTGAGAAGGGGTCAAATGTGACTCTGCTTTCATGTGATTCACTTCCCTGCTTTGGTTTCAGAATCCTCTGGTCATGCATATGTAGACTTGAACACTTAAAATCTGTGTTAAAGCAGACTATCAGAGAACTTTTTGCTGACACAGAGACTGAAACAATAGTTGTGAGAAGAGGTGCAAAGTGCCCCATTCACCTAAATGAAGCATTGACCACAATGCTTGTTTTTAAATGGTAGGGTAGATTTTCCTTGTATAAATACTTTCAATCTGAAAGGATTTTGATTCAAATGTGTCAGGAGTTTGGATGGCCCTGCTGATTATAAACCTGAATGTTGGGTTGGTGACAGTGATTCCTTACATGTCAGTCTGCCACAACTGTATACTCACATACAAAGCCTACAAAAAGCAAACATTTCTGAAAACTTGCTGAACAGGTTAAGTATAGTTAAACAGTTACCTTCAAATAGACAAAATAATTACAACCCAAGTAAAATCATTGCAAACTGAGTAGAACCAAAGTACAATGTATTAAAAACTATTGTATGATGTAATGAAAAGCTATTGGTATGATTTGATACTTCATCATGTGATTTTAAAATGTACTTAGTGCTGATTAAGAACAGTAATCATTTTAACAAAATAAATATTTTCTTACTAGACCTTTATTAGGCACCCTGGTTATCTGTTTATTTTTTTCTTGCACCAAAGCAAGTAGTTCAAACAGGCTTCATTATTTAACATCTAGAAACTGGCAAAATATGTTGTTTCAGGATGTATTCAGTACAGACTAACTGTAAATTACTGAATAAAATCTAGTTAGCACTGCATGACTTAGATGTCTTGATTTTTAGAAGATATGCTACATAATGCTTAGTTTACAGTGCATTTCAAAAACACACATCTTTCTTCTTATTAAAACCAGTTACAAGTGGCAATACCTTTATCTAACAATTTATGTGATCAATACATGCTGCAGCAAACAATAAAATATTTATTAGGGGGCAGTGGGGATGTATAGTGAACCCCCACAATTTTCCTGCAATTTCTGCAAGAAAATCCCCGCATTTTGGGGTAAAATTTTCCTCAATTTTCCAGTGGCCCTGCTTATGGATGTCATTTCAAACCCTTTACAACAAAGAAATAGGAGTTAATTCTATGCTAGAATGCTAACCCATTAACTAAAATGTATACATAATCACTGTTGGATGATAGACTCCTGAGAATAAGAGATATAATACTGGCTTTAGAAAAAGGGGTGGATCATCTGACGGTGATGTCATCCATTGGTGGGTATATAAACCCACCTCTGGAAATACAAGTAGATAGGTGAGTCAGTTGGTTGCTGCCCATAGAGTAAGGAGGACCTCAACAGTGTGTGCTTGTTTCCACATTATTCTATTGCAAAGGATGAACTAAGCCTCATGAATTTTCGGAATCAGAAAGTTTGCTGGATATTGAACATTAAATAACCTTTTGCTTTCTGTATGTTTATTATTTTTATTTTTTATTTTCTGATTTGAATAAAATAACAATGCACGCCTGCATTTTTATGCACCTGACTTCTGGTTGTTGTGTCTGTTTTATCCTACATCTTCACAGGCCCGATGGTGCCTGACTCCAATATGCAGAAAGTACTTTTGGACTGGTTATGTACAAATGGACTCTGCAATTAACTATGCTTAGAAATTGTTTTTAATTGTGTGTTTTATGTAAATGTTATACTTTTGTGCTAAGCACTCTTTTTGTCTTGTGGTACTTCCAGGTAAAACATGTAATGTCATTATGACTATTTAAACTGACTGATATAGCACCCAGAAACCTCCAATGAAGTGCTGGGGACTGGCACTAAACGTTAAGTCACATGCTACAGCGTTCCTGTAGCTACCTGGATTGTATTTTAATTTCAAGCTGATTTTGCATGTATCATGCACTGAATAAAAATTTAATAACTGGGTACTGTTTATTTCCATTGGAAAAGCTGGTTATAATTGATCGTTATAACCTGTGGGTTATAATGGCAAACACACGCCAGCGTTCCCTACAGGAAGTGAAAGAGATAGCTCATGCTTGCTGTACAGCATGGCTGTCACAACACTCACACTGATTACATTTCCTGCTTTTCCTTGAAACTGCTTTCTGGTGAAAAATTCACCTTAGGTCAGCACACTTTCAGGATTATCCCCACAAAATCTACATTGCAATGCCTTCACAATTCCATGTTGGTGACCTATGCAAAAGAGAAACATTGATCCTGCTCTCTTTCTCACACCATGGAAACTGGCAACCTCTAAACCTGCCACATTAGAATATTGCCATGGATACCAGTATTTGGAGCTGAGCCTAATAATTGGTTCGCACTTTTTAGATTTTAAGACTTAATTTACTATTTGCCTTAAAAAAGTTAAGCACAAGTCTAAAGTTCTAAGGATGTTTGCAGTTTCATGCAGCTCTAAAACTTGTTTTATTGTTGCATTTGTTACTACTGACAGCCACACACAAATAAATAGGCCAGTGGATCTTGAAATAAATACAAAGTTATTCTGTTCACAGCAATTTTCAATAAATAGCTGGCATCCATAGCAGCATCTCTTTGTGGAATAAAAGGATATTAAATAAACTACACTTTACACAGGTCTCCTGTTTTCTCCCCCTTCACCCTCTTATTCTCTTTTTTGCAAAGCTTGCTCTCCCTCTTTCGCTCTACCTCATATGAAACATATTGCAGGTCAAGCTACTTTCTCATTTTGTTTCCTTAAATTATCGCGTTCTCTTCCCCTTTCTATTCACTCATCCTTTCCTGCTCTTAAAGCTCTTCACCATGATTTCTTTTCCCACTCCTGAGGTCGTTTCAAAACCCCTTGTTGGCTATAACTCTTATCATGTTTTTTTTCAGCAGTTCCCATTTTCTTTACTTTATTAGTGCCCCTTGCTTCTTATTTTGAAATGTTGATTAATATTAATTTGCTCTTTCATCAGTTTCATCTGTTTCTTCTACAATTTACTATATACAATTTATTGTTTGACAAATTTTATTCGTAATCATTAATATCTTATTTTTGATTTACTTATTTCCATTCTATGCATTGTTACTCAGTATTTTGTATCTGTTCTCTCCTCTCTTCCCCTTCCCCTTCCCACAGGATACCTCTGGAAATGAGATGTTATCAGCTCAGTATGTCTTTCCTACTAAAATGTTTGAAGTCAATAAATAAATAACTTTTCCAATTATTTATTTCAACAAAATTGGTTGCCAAACAAAAAAAAATAGTGCCAGCAACCACGTAAAACAACACAGGGGGAGGAGTGTAAATTCAAACTTTTGGCACATCATTGGTGTGAGATGCTTTGATAAACCCCTCAGGCTTTGCCCTCATGGTTTAGGTAGCATCCCACATCATTGGTGTGTATTAAAAGTAGAGTAATAGATAGATGAGCATGTATTACAAGGCAGTAAGACGATAGAGAGGTTTTGTGGCTTTGGAACCTCGAGAGCAAAGCTCGAGAGTTTCCCAAAGTCCACAAAACCTGGAAATGGTCTTACTGCCTTTTAATAAATATTCATTTATGTGTTATTATTTGTAATATATGGATCCGACTGGAAAATCTGAGGCTTTTTTTCATGTGGATTCTGTGAAACAGGTTGGCCGCCCACAGCACTGAAGATGCACATGCTCTCGACTGCCTGCCTGCAGCACTGAAGACTCACCCCCACTGTTTCTGTTAAAAAAATGTTGTCTGGGCCAGCTCATTGGTGCAGCGGCTGGATTTCCGCTTGCAACGCAGGCAACCAGGGTTCAGGAACGGACTCGGGTCGTTGGAGAGCCGGCCGGGGGAGAAGGTTGGAGCATCTGTAGACAGCTCACCTTCTCCAGGGGGGAGGGCGGGGAAGTGAGCGGGCACCTGCTGGCCCCTGGCAGAGGCGGGGAGCAAAGCAGAGTGTCAGGGTTTAAAATATTTGGGGGAGTGATGGACGTAAGCGTTCGCCATGACGTCACCTACGTCACTCTCCAAGGGAGAAAACTGGAAAATCAGCTCCCTGGCTGGCCAGATGACAGCTCTCCGGTCACCTCACTGCCGTCACGGCCCCACAGCCTCCCACCCCAGCAGCACCTGAAGCTGATGCCGCAGTGTGCTGGACGACCCCCACCGGTGCCTTCCCTCTTGGAGGAGGGGGACCCACCTGGCGAAGGGTTACGCCAGACTACTCAAGGGGGCTGTGTTCTGGGGCTGAGGTAGGTCGTGGGGATGGCGGACAGACCAGGTAAGGACCTTGAGGGGCCTGAAGGAGGTGCTAGCCAGGGAGCAGAGGAGGAAGAATAAAAAAAATGTCTGAATTTGGTAGGCAGTCCTACCTTTTAGTTTTTTCCATCTTTCAGTGAATGCAAGATCAACCAGATAATCCATTGTATGTTTGAAAAAAAAATCTGAAGAAATGAAGGGGACGCATTCGTCTTGCTTAGCGAGAGTAAACAGCAACCATGTTTTTTAGATTGTTCTGCCTTGCCACAAAGAAAAGTTGCCAATTGGAATGCATGCCATCACTTTGGCTGTGCAGAAAGGGACATGGCACCATGGCAACTGGGTCTCTGTGGCAGGCAGATTTGTGCATGCACTGTGGCATTTCTATGATAACATTATCTCTCAGAGCTGAAACAATAGTATTATCAGCTCTGAACAATAATATTATCAACAAGAACTGATGGTATTATCACTTGAACAATGGTACTATTATGGAAATGGCAGTAGTGTAGTACAGGGATTTTTTGTATGAGTTTTGATAGTATTATTTTGCTTATCCATATATTATGTTGTCATTATACACTCTTCCCCATGCATTATTCAAAATATATATATCTATATATATATATAGATATATATATATAATCATGGCAAAAAACTCTCTTAATGTATCAGTTAGGGTTCATAGCACAGCAACAAAAGCATGGAAATGTGGTGTTAGGTTTACGACCCCTACCACCCTACGCTCCACACACCAACAGGCATCGAGGTGTGCATTGAGGTCATCGTGTCTAACTCTCACCCCATTCTCCTACACTGCACCACTTCAGCTTCTTTACACATGGAAGGAGGTGAAAGTTAGGTCGACGACTCCAAAGCACACCCCGATGCCTGTTGGTGTGTGGAGGGTGGGGATGGGGTGGTAGGGGTGGTAACCCTAACACCACATTTCCATGCTTTTGTCACTGTGTTATGAACCCTAACTGATGTATTAACAGAGTTATTTTTGCCATGAATATCTATCTATGGATATATATATATATATATACATATTCATTTTAAAAAAACTATATTAATGCATCAGTTAGGATTTTTATTAAACCATAAAAAGCTGGGAAAGTCAAGCATTAGGGTTACAAACCCTACCATCCCACCCCCACCCCTCACCCTCCACACACCAACAGGCGTTGGGGTGTGCCTTGGGGTCATTGGCCCTAATTCTCACCCCATTCCATGTGTAAACAAGATGAGATGGTACAGTATAGGAGAATGGGGTGAGAGTTAGGCTGAAGGACTCCACGGCACACCCCAACACCTGTTGGTGTGTAGAGGTGGGGTGGTGGGGGTGGGATGGTAGTGTTGGTAACCCTAATGTTGAATTTCCCAGCTTTTTACAGTTTAATAAAAACCCTAACTGTTGCATTAATGTAGTTTTTTGCAATGAATTTCCCTTCTTTTTGAGAAAGTGTAATGTAACTGGTATGTGGTTGTGGGAGCGCAGGCACTCCAGGCCCTGCGCTCCCCTCATGCTACCCATTGTTATATAATGATATGTATAAATGAGAACATGGGCCTTCTGGGCCCTGCACTCCCATTTACACATAAGCATGGACATACTGTACAGCAGCCCCATATTCATGAAAAGTAACCCTTGTAACACTAATTTGGCAATATCTCAGTAACCATAACAACTATGGGAAAAATTCCATTGAGGTTGCAATCATGACTTCAAAATCTCAATGGGTGCTAAAGGTGGGCTAAGCTGCTGAGAGTGAAAAATCTTTATCTCAAATCATTTTCGAGATACGGGGGCTGAAAGCAACACAGGTGCCACAATTCAACGGACGCACGTAACTCAGGCATTTTCAGGATTTTTTTACCCAATTTTCAACATGGCATTTTATGTACCCCACCTCATGAACAATGTCACTGTCATTTTGTTAATCTGTCCTGAAAGTTGACTTTGCACAGCAAACGTGCCATTCTGTGCCCACAAGTGTGAAATCATGTTTTGGGCCAGAAGTGAAAAATGACAGCTGTATATTGTTCTTGACGAGGTGTGAAAAAGGGTAATGTTGAAAATCAGGAGAGAAAGTATGAAAGATTGGCAAAATTAGGAGGGCACATACAAACTGCATGATACACGCTCATAACGTGGTCATTTATGGCAATTTTTTAATCAAATTTTCAACACAGGCTTTTTGGGAAATCCCCTCATGAACACTGGCACTGTGATTTTGTTAATCCACCCCAAAAGTTGATTTTGCACAGCGACAGCGCCATTCTGCTCCACAGGTGCAAAAATGCAGTTCAGGAAGGATGTGAGAAATGATAGCTGTACTGTTCATGAGGAGGTGTGACAAAATGGCAATGTTGAAAATCTGGAGTGAAAATATCAAATATTAGCAAAGTCACAAGCATGCGTAGAAACTGCATCACACATGCTTGTAACATGACCATTTTGGGGAATTTTTTTTCACCAAATTTTCAACATGGACTTTTTGGGACCTCTCCTCTTGAACACTGGTACTGTAATTTTTTTTAATTCATCCCCAAAGGTAATTCCATGCAGTGATTGTGAAATCACCTTTCAGGACCGAGTAATGAGATGACAGTGACATTGTTCATGAGGTGGGGTCCCAAAAATCCCACATTGAAAATTTGGTGCAACAATCTAGAAAAATGGCCAAGATATCAACATAAGTTGAAACCCCCCACATTGAGTGGCATTAAGTGGCTTACTTTGATTCTTCAGTTTGCGGTTCAGCTTTGAAGAGTGCAGACATGTCCCGGTCCTGAGAAGATCGCTGCTCCTGATCTATGAAGGTTAGCATGGGTAAGGGGGGAGTGTGGGGATTTGGGTGATCAGTGGGAGGGCGAGGATGGGGGAGGGAGAGCTTGTGAGATGATGAGGGACCGTTCTCTTTTTTTGTAGGTTTAAAACAACATTTAAGACATTGGGGAACAGTTTTCTTTATTTACAGATACTTTTTTATATAATAGGTATTTGGGAACACTGGGATGGGCTCCCAGTGTGCCATATTAGTGTGGGGGTGCATACATGCCGACACAGGCATTGGGCAGCCCATGTCGGCAATTGTAAACTACAGCTTTGGTAGGGGGAGAGGGGGGTATCATCTGACACCAGGAGTGGGCATCCTGGTGTTGGAGCATTACTCCCTAGGCTCACATACTGGTGAGGGAGCCTCTAGTGCTGACATGAGGATTGGGCACCCCATGTCGGCAAAAGTGTTTTTTTAAATCATTAATCCTATTGTCGGCTCACGTATCCACATAATATGACTTAGGATCCTAGTTTGTATGCATGAGATATGACTTAGGATCCTAGGTCATATTACGCGGCTACAAAGTAGGATTTAAATGATTAAAAAACACATTTTACAGGCATATGTCATCCTGTAAAGTGCAGAATGCACCAAAGGGGGTTCCAATAAGCAAGCTATATGTGTTAGTTCCTCCTAATACTATAATTTTCAGAGGTTTCAAAAACAATTGTTTGGGCAAAACTGAAAACAAAATGGTGGCCACATGAAAAAGGAATTTTCTCATACAATGCAGGATTCCTGTTTTGTATCAACCAGCTATCTTGAAGTGCTTACTGAGCATGCTTAGAGACAAGTTTTTCAAATTTTTAAATTGCAATAACTTAAAAACTATTTATTCTTTTTGCACCAGACCAGCAAAAGGCACATCTGTGGGTTAGTCCCTTTCTACCCTGCAAATTTCTTGCCAAACAACCAAATCCTCTGGGCTGTAGACAAGTTCAAAGAAAAATTCCAGCAAAGTCAATGGGTAAAATAATGTTTCTTCACCTCTCCATAACTCAGAGACTGCACATCCAACCAGAATGAAACTTACTAGATCAATAGACCTATCCCACAGAAAGGTGCCTACCAAATTGTGTGTAAAACCATTCAACAGTTGCAAAGTTATTAAAGTGCAAACCTTTGAGTTTAACATTGACTTGCCTAATCAACCCTAACTATAGAGGCGCGACCGCACCTCTATGTTTTATATATATATATATATATATATATATATATATATATATATATATATATATATACTGTATATATATACACACACACACACACATATATATTGTATAGTGGAACCCTGTTATGCATGGAAGTTCATGCTTGTTGTGCTGCAGTAGTGCTATCATTATGTTATGGTATTGCAGTAGTGGTGCCACTACTGCAGTATAATGACTTAGAATGCTGCCACACAGCTGTTTTCATCAATCCAGTTGAGCTGGAAGCTGTGTTCTTTTTTTTTTTACTTCCCCCACATGTGTCCTGTATACTCTTAACACTGCATCCTGGGCCTTTCTAAGCAAAATCAAGCCATAATCAGCATACCACAAACAAATGCAAATACCTCATTAACCATAAGCCCAACACACAAAGTACCAGAGGCAAAGTTGTTCAGCATAAAATTACCTTTCCGATGGTGCTATACAATTAATTATAAGCAATTTTGTTTTTTTCCTATATTAATCAAAATAGCAAAAAAGTGTTTTTGTTACAATAAAAAAGGCAACGTAAACCATTTTAGGTAGGAAAATATGTAACATATCAACACCAAATTAAGCATCTATACATTAGATGTACTTACAAAAGTAATTTTGTACTAAAAAGCAATTTTCTAATATAAAACATGTATTTTTTCCCATTTTATTCAAGGTGCTTAGGTAAGGCTTAAGGGACACATGTCAGCCATGCACACCATACCATAAACAAATGCAAATAACTGCTAAAGTATACATGATACACACAAAATATGACTGGAAAACTTGTTCAGCACAAACTTACCTTTCTAACGCTGCTATGCAGTCAATTCCAATCTATTCGGTTCACATGTAACACAGAGAAATAGTGCTGTTGACCTGAGAAGTGTCCAGGGTAAAAAGAAAGTCTTTGGCTGCTGACTGAAGTTGTTGTGGGAGACAAAGGGGATGATTTGGCTGCCACCTATAAGCATTTCCCAGAGATAATGAGTTAACCTGAACTTGGAGAAAAAACTGCAGCACATAAATTCAGTAATCTGAGCCCACCACCTACATTCAAGTGCCCCCCCACCTCCAGTTCACTGAAAGGAAGTGGAGTGTCTGAAATAGCCATGGATGTCAATAAATTATAGAAGATAATATATTGTTATAGATAGTATAACAGATTGTTAATTGTTCTTGGTTTTTTTTGTCTACTTTTCCATTTACAAATTATACTGCAAAGCTACTAGAGGGCAACATCTCATGGAGGTTGCAATCCTCTTCCCACTGCTCTCCTCTTACACTTCTAGTCCTGGGTCCTTCATACCTAAAGCAAATTACCTACACCCTAACACACGATCAGTGGTGTGATCTGAATCTGTAAACCAGTACATCATGGCCAAGTTCACAGCACTGTGCATTCCATTCTGCCTAATATTTCTATTTATTGCTATTTTATAGCTGCATCCCTAACTCACCCTTCACTGCACAGTGAGGAGGTCCCACGACACAGTCTCAATACTGAACCCCGCTCTGTGTATCTCACTCCTACTTGCCTGACAAAATGTGGAGTTGTATACTTTGGTAGGTGGCTCACCAGAAGGCTGCAAATGTCCTCTCTTTTTGCTAAAAATGTAAAGCAGCTACTTACTTCCTCTATCTGACCATACCTATTACTTCTCCTGCTATTAACCCTTGTGGGTGATGTTGAGTTAAATCCCAGACCCACCATACCTTCATCTGCCCTTAACCCCGCCAACATCATCATATCAAATGCCAAAAGGGCTAAAAATTGCTCATTTAAACATACGCAGTCTCAGACCTAAGATGTCTGAGCTTTAAGCCTGGATTAATCAATACACTTCTGACATCCTGGGCATCTCTGAGACCTGGCTGAAACCATGCATCAAACAACATGAGGTTGCTTTGCCTGGATACAAATGTTTCAGGAAGGATCGACTGGGAAAAAGGGATGGTGGTGTCCTCATGTATGCCAGGGAGCACTTAGATGCTGTTGAAATACTCGTGTCTGAATGTGGACCTTCTGCTGTTGAATCGATCTTCCTTTCCCTCACCCTTGGCACTGTAAAAAAACTCATAATAGGTTGTGTATACATGTCCCCTAACGTAGCAGTCCGTGGCCTTCCCTCCTTCATAACCTCCCTTGCTAACTTCCCATGGCATGACCTTATACTTGGAGGTGACTTCAGTGTTGACTGGCTGCTTTCCAACTCTTCCAAACTGACCCATCCTGGATGACTCAAATCTGGTTCAAATGATTGGTGACCCTACTCATATTAATACAAAGATGGGTAACCATGCTTTACTTGACTCGGTGGTCACAAACTGTTCCCCGAAAATAAAATTAGCAGAGATCCTCTCAGACGGTATAAGTGACCACTCACCGATGCTCTGTCTATGACGTAACAACTTCCCTAACCCCCCTCCTAAGATCATCACTGTGCAGGACATGTCCAGGTTTGACATGAACAACTTTGTCAATACCATCCACAAAACTGATTGGGATCCAATTAATACCCTGCCGGATGTTAACTTGGCACTAGACTATTTCATGGCAAAATTCACTAACATTGTTGATCCTTTAAAGAGTTGCCGGGTAAAAGGTATTAAAGCACCATGGCTTACCAAGGAATTAAGACAGCTCATGTCCACTCATGATAAGGCATGGAGGACTTATAAGGATAGTGGGATACCTACTGTACTAACTGGCAGACATGTAGACAACTAAGAAACAGCTGCAAGAACTCAATCCAAAAAGCAAAATGACTCCACTTCAAGAGAGTCCAGATTGAGCATTTTAGTAATCCGAAAGAATTTTGGTGATTGGTTAACTCCCTTTTGAAGGGTAACACCTCTGAGACCCCCAGTTCCCTTGATGCCCAGGGGGTCTCTCTGACTGACCCCGCATCTATTGCCTCTGGCTTCAATGAGTTCTTCACCAAACTGGATAGGTACACATTAGTATTTTCTAATTCATCCACTCTCTCCCAACCTGACCCCCCTGCCATCAGTCGACTCTATGGACCACCCTGTCTTTCATCTAAAGCTTGCAACCCTTGCTGAGGTTTGCCATCTCCTCATGAACCTAATGGCTGACAGCACATCTGGACATGACACTCTAGAGCTCAAATTCCTTAAGTTGGGAGCTGATGCCCTAGCCCGCCCTGTGCAAGATTTATTTACTCAATCCTTCCGTACTTGCACCACCCCTGAATAATGGAAAGTAGCAGTTGTCATCCCCATCCACAAGGAAGGTCCCAACTCGACAGTGGACAATTTCTGACCTATTTCAATACTTTGCCCTCTAGCAAAAATACAAAGGTAGAGGTGGAAGACTACACTTGCTGGCAAAGTCACCTAGCTTCACCTAAGCTCTTTTCTTCTAGGTTGCTTGTAAGGACAGAACAAAGAACCTTAGCAGAGCAAGGAAAAGGATTACGGTTTCTTTTGGCTAGGCAGATTTACTGTGTGTTATTATTTTCTTTTGTACTCACAGGGATTGTTACTGTTTGTTGCTAACATTTTATTGCTTTATTTTTGTCTGATTCAAATTGTTGTTGCTGGGTATACCTTCTGCTGCATTATTGCAACAGCCCTAGCCCTGTCACCACAGCTATCCAGGGGTGCTCCTCCTTTAGCTTTCATCCAGTAACCTTTAAACAGGTGGAGGACCTCCTGCTAGCCTTGGACACTAAAAAGTGTGCCGGTGCTGACCTCTTAGAACAGTTCTTCTTGAAACTTGGCTGCTATCACCTGACAGTTCCAATCATTCACCTTTTTAATAGTTCCTTGGCTCATGGTGAGTTGCCACCACTTTGGAAAATAGCACACATTATTCTTCTTTTTAAATCTGGTGACCCAACTGACCTGAACAACTACTGCCCAATTTCCCTTCTCCCAATCCTATCAAAGACCCTGGGAAAAATTGCTAACTCTCACCGACACCAAAAACATCCTAAAACCCACCCAATCGAGATTTAGGGCCAAGCACAGTACTGTATCAGCCCTTGCCAAAGTGTCCAATGAATGGCAAACCACCCTGAATACTAAACAATACATCTATGCCCTCTTTTTAGATCATAGCAAGGCCTTCAATACAGTGGATCATCATATTCTACTTAACGTCTTGAGCAGCATCGGAGTAAACAACACTGCCTTAAAGTGGTTTGATTACCTCACCAACCTAATGCAACAAATCAAAGATCAAGGGGAACTGTCTCAGTTAAAGTCCCTGCCATGTGGTGTGCCATAAGGCTCCATCTTGGGCCTTATTCTCCTTGCTATCTATATAAACCATATAGACTCCTATATACGCACAAGTAACATTCATCTATTCGCTGATGAAACCGTGATCTATACTACTAACACCTTCCTAGACATAGCCCACAAGGAGCTTCAGTTAGACTTTGACATTTTTTCAATGCAACTTAGTAAGACTCAAGCTTCTGCTTAATGCCAAAAAGACCAAAGCTATAATTATCTCGCCTTTTGCTGCCCACTACACAGGACCATCTTCGAGCTTCCAGATTTATACCTTGCTTGGCGAAGTCTTAGAACTAGTAGAAAAATTCAAGTTCCTGGGTGTTTGGCTGGATAACAGGCTCAACTTATTGGCTCATCTTAATGGACTATCTAAAAAGCTAAGACAATGTCTAGACATATTTTATCGGATAAGACACCTCCTTACTCTTGAAGCAAGGAAAGGACTTGTCCAAACAACTTTTCTACCGCTGCTTGATTATGCTGACTTTCTCTATAGTCATTGTCCTATTCAGGCACTATGTAAACTTGACACCCTCTACCATCATGAGCTGAGATTTATCCTAAACATGCCATTATGCACTCACCACTGCCTGCTCTATCAGGCACTAGACTGGCCCTCCCTCACTCTGAGGAGGCAAAAAAAATGCCCTCATGTGGACATACGGGGCCCTAACCGATAAACTACCAACCTATATTTCTATGCTGTTTCAGTGTACTGAGGGAACGTATCATCAAAGGAGTTTGTTGCTTGTCTCCTCTCTACTAGACCTTGTTTTCACCAACCGCCCCCCACAAAATAACAAACACCCAAGTCCTCCCTGACACCCTAAGCAACCACTCACCAGTACTCTGCAACTGGTCTGGTACCACCCTCAAAACCGCTCCCAAAATTACTGCGAAATGCATACTATGGCCTGGTAAGCTAGCCCATCTCAAGGCACACCTCAGAGAATGGGACTGGACACCCCTAACAAATACCCTCGACCCAGACCATACCCTTGAACTGTTTATCAACATCTTTAATGCAGCCTGTGACAAGTTCACCCCCCCTTACCAAAACTGTGACCAAAGGGAATCATGCCCCATGGCTCTCAGACCACCTCCAAGGATTACTACGTCAGCGTGACAAGCTATGGCACCTTGCAAATGAGACTCAACGGCCTCAAGACCGGCAGTGTTATTGAGAGGCACGTAACAAGTGCACCTGGGCCATATGAACCACCAAAGCAAGCTATTACAAAGCCACCTTAACCTCCACCTGGGGCACTGGACGTAAGTTCTGGGAGAATATAAAGGAACTCTGTGGCAAAGGCCCTAATCTGCCACCTGACCAAATGCTAATAGATGGTAGCCTCTCCACCGACCCTTTCAGGATAGTCTCGACCCTAAATACCACTTTCACTGATCTCTCCCATGTTTCTGCCCCCCAAATTTCTTTGACCGCCCACCTGCCTGTATCGCCCCCCATCCCCCCCTTGCTCCACCCTTCTACCTAAGAGTCCTTACCCCGGAGACAGCCAAACCCTACCTCACCAAAGCATCAGCCAAAATCATTACAGTCACGACTCCCTGGACCTCAGGCTTCTCCTCCTCACCCTCCAGGAAGTCCTGGCCCCACTCACGCACATTCTCAATCACTCCCTCTGCCAAGGGAAATTCCCCACCCTCTGGAAATTGACCTACATCACACCAATCCATAAAAGTGGTGACCGCACATCCACAAACAACTACCACCCCATCTCTATCCTACCCCCCGTCTAAGGCGCTAGAACGCATAGTCGATGACCAACTCACTGACCAGCTCAACAAATATAGCCTTCTATCCAGACAACAGCATGGTTTTCGCAAGGGCCATAGCACCACTACCACCCTCCTTGAATTTACCTCCCCATGTCCACTCTGCCCTGGACTGTGGCCACCTCACAGGCGCCATCTTCGTGGACCTATCTAAGGCTTTCGATACCATAAACCATGCCCTCTTACTGAACATCCTGGCCTACACGGGTTTCTCCAATGACACCCTAAATTGGTTCACCAGCTATCTCTCTGATAGAACGCAGATAGTCAAGGTAGGCCCTGTCCTGTCACCCCACCTCCCTATCCGCTCCGGTGTTCCACAGAGCTCCATACTTGGCCCCCTACTTTTGAGCCTATACCTTAACTCCCTCCCATCCTCATGCCCTGGAAACCTGCTCCTATATGCGGATGATGCGGTCCTGTTCGCCTCTGACCCGGCACCCCTCAAACTCCACGAATCTTTCCAGCACTCTTTAAGTGTAATCGAGGACTGGCTCACCACCCAGCATCTTATTATCAACTATAATAAGACTAAAGTCATGATTTTCGCCAACCCTCAGAACCCACACAAGAACCTCTGCCCCCAATTTCTCATTGACAATCAGACCCCCTTAGAACAAATAAGCAGCTTTAAATACTTAGGGATCACATTAGACCCTGCGCTCAGCTTTAATCAGCACATCCTACACCTATCAACTGCCCTTAGCTCCAGACTAGGTGTACTCTACTGGTACAAACACTGCCTCACCCCTGAAGCATTACAACTTACCATAAACTCCTCTATCCTCTCCCTGCTAGACTATGGCATCCTAATATACAGTGCCACGCCTCCCACAACCCTAAACAGACTCCGACTCATCCTAAACAAAGCCTGCTGTCTCATCCTTCATTTCACACACTCCTGCTCCCTTTACAGTAGCACAAACTGGCTAAACCTGGACAGCAGAATCAAGTACCACACCTGCCTTATGACCAAAAAGGTATTGCTAGGCCTCACCCCACCTACCCTAGACCAAATTATCCTCCCAACACCACCAGGCAAAACAACCCGTAGTACTAACAAGTGGCTACTATGGGTGCCCCATGGTCAGACCTCCCAATACCAACGCACTTTCAGTTTCAGAGCCCCTTCTTGGACAAGCACCCTCCCTAGCCATATAATGGATGAAATAAGGCTTGGCCCTTATAAATCCAAGCTAAGGGAATACCTTCAGGCCTCAAACCGATGTGACTGCCCCGACACCTGATCTGACTTTGCCACTGTCAAAGAAACTACTATCGGGTCTCTGTACCTAACAACAACAACTACAAAAAAAAAAAAAAGCCCCTATGAAACTATATGACCATCAGCCTATTACAGAACCTTCTGTAACTATTTCTGGCTGTGTTAATGTACCTAAGCTACTGTTAGCCACCTACTGAACAACTATGTAACCTCTTGAATGTTATTTGTAACTGTGCTGTAATTTCTGCTTTTCAAGTGCTGTCACTGTACCTTTTATGTATGATGTGGAACCTTTGGAAATGAGTCTCTGACTCAAAGGTCTTTTCTGAATTACTTCAAATAAATAAATTAAAAAAGTACCGGTACCCAAAATAAGGACACAGCATGGTTCAGCGGCTATCCTCTTTTCTCTGTCCACCCTTTGGAATATCATGCAAAAAACTCAGGCTGGTCTCCCTCCAGGGGCCTCAATCTTTCAGGAGGCTGCTCACTCTCAAACTGAGAGCCCTGTGTGTATGCTGCAAATAACCACCTCCTCCATCTCCTGTGGCTCCCCAAACTCTTGGCACTTACATGTATTCCCCGAGCACTTCTCTTCTTCTTTCCACCTTGGGATTATTCTGCCAACTCCCACCTGTTTGTTTAACTACATCTATTTCCACCCCACACCAACCCTTTCCTTTGTTTTTCCCCTGCCCACACACCTTCAGTTGTTGTTCCCTCACTTACCCTATCTGGAATCCATCATCTTATTGTAACATTGTAACCTTTGTCTGAATAATCCCATGTCTTGAAGGAATCCTTTATATGTACAGTCAATTATCAACCCAGATAGTGTTCACCATATGTACTTCCCAGCCCTGATCTTCTTTGTTTCTCTGTAACTGTCTTTTATTTGCTCATTGTGTGTACACTGCTTATCTGGTAATTTTGCAGTAGTTGTATATGTTCAACTTGTCCAGGACTGTCTTGCAAATGAACTTGCTCAAGGATGATTTTGCCTGGTTAAATAAAGTTTGATTTATTGATTACAGGGTGTGCCTACAGGTGTGTGCTTACAGATTACTGCTGTAATCTTCTGATTCAAATTGTCTTTTGCAAGGTACATCTTCTGTTACTGCTTTATTTTTCTCTGTAGCACAGTCTTTCTTATAGGTTATATCTTCTGTGAAATTATTACAGGTGGGGCTTTACAGGTTTTACAGTTTTATCTATCATTAGGATACGCTTTCAGGGCTACTGCATTTGTTGCTGGCTGATTGTTTCTGCTCTTACTTACTTTTTTCTTTCATCCATGGTTCTTCTTTTTTGGCAGGAGAAGGGTCCAGTCACCAACCCCCATCCCCAACCACTGCATGCTGCACTCCTTTTATAGGGTAGCACAGTCACGACATATCCTGTAGCAAAGCAGGAAGGGGTGGATCAGAGAGGTATCCACACAGTGACCTCATTTACAGGGGCACAAGTAATTTAACTTGTTATAACAAGTTATACAAAAACAAACAAACAAAACACAAAATCAAACTTTTGCTTTCATTTTCCTCCTTCTAATTACTCTGACCAGATTATAAACCCAGCAACTTATCTGGAACAGATATTATTAACTGCAGGTACTGCAGGACACTTTTCAAAAGGCAGTTATACAGGATTTAAAATGCTGTCCTACATGCTGGGTCATTGGAGATCTAAGAGTTCAGCTCCAGGCAGCATGGGCAGAGATTGTGTGCCTCAAATCACATATACAGGAGGAAATATATTATAAGAACTGCCTGCCATTTCTCCAAAATCCAACAGAAGCACCTCGACCGCAGAGGGTAGTTGGTCCAGGAGGTTGCCAAGTGGTTAGGAGGGACAAATTGGGGTGCCCCATCACTTGGTGCTCTCCAACATATCACCTCCACAAACCATATAAAAACTACAAACAGGTATCTGCCTCTATCTCCAAAATCAAACAAAGGGGCAGAGGACACTGCAGCACAGGTGCTAGCATAACAAAACTCACCCAAAACAGGAACCAAAACAAAAAAAGCAAAAAGGAAACCCAAAAAACTTCTGCTCATAGGAGACTCCATGATTCTGGGAGTTAATACCTATCTCCAGCCAGGTGTAATGGTCAGATACAGTAATGGCCAGGTACATCAGCGTGGAGAGACACTGACCATATTGCTAAAATTGTGCAGGAAGCAGGAGAAAACATAGACTTCCTTGTGCACGTAGGGACTAACAATCTCACCAGCCAGTCAGTTGTACAGACCAAGGAACACCTGACCAGGCTGGGAGGCAAACTAACATCTATTTTGTCCGGCATCTCCTTCTCTGAGATCCTGCCAGTCTGGTAGAAGGGGGCAGATGGATGGAAGGTCACAGAAGGGGAGATATGGGAGCTAAACATGTGGCTCAAGGGCTGGTGCCAGGAAAAAGGACACAAATTTGTGAGTAACTGGCAACAGTTTTGGGAGTGAAAGTTCTTTAAATTTGATGGACTGCATCTGACTAAGGAGGGAGTCAGTGCTTTGGGGCAGAAGTTTGACATCTTTGCAGAATATTTAAACTAGCAGCACCCGATATGTCAAATGGGAAGAACACCCCTACCCCCTCAGCTACTGGTCAAACAGGAGTTCAGCATGCTTGTAGTTCATTTGCATCACCAGATAAGGAAAAAGGTCCGGCTCCCCCCACGACGCACAGGAGAAATGCCAGACCTCACCCAACAACTAACACACTGAAATCTGACCAATGGAAAATCATGTACACAAATGCTCACAGTCTGGGAAACAAGATCCCAGACCTGCAGGCAATAATGACAGAGGCTAAACTGGACATAGTAGCCATTAGCGAGACATGGTTTACTAGTAGCCACACTTGGGAGACTTCAGTACCTGGTTGTGTAATGTTCAGAAGAGACTGAGGTGCAAAGGGGGTGGAGTGGCCCTTTATGTCAATGAAAATATCAAAGCTACAGAAGTTCAGAATACACAAAAGGAGTCAGAAGAACTGTGGGTCACCCTGGAAACAGGAAATGGGACAGCCATACGAACTGGGGTTGTCTACAGGCCTCCAGACCAGGAGGAGGACATAGACACATTACTGTTAGAAGATATACAAAACATGACAGCTAAAGGGGAAGTTCTGATAATGGGAGACTTCAACATGCCAGATACAGATTGGTCAATACCAGCAGGAACATCTGCCAGAACTAGGCACATAGTGGATTCCCTGCAGGGGGAGGGCCTCACGCAACTGGTACAACAACCCACAAAAGACAGGGCTATCCTAGATCTAGTACTGACTAACAGGAAAATGATCACAGATCTCCAGCTAGAAGGTCACCTGGGGGCCAGTGACCATCACATGGCATGGTTCAATTTGGCCACTAGAACTAAATCATCCAATTCCAAGGCAAAAATATGGGACATCTGAGGAGCTGACTTTGATAAGATGGCCAACAGAGTTAAGCTAGCCCTGGCAAAAGAAATACAGGTGAGGTGGGTACAGGCAAAGTCGGCAAGCATTAAGGATGCAATACTTGAAGCAACATCCCACTGTGTTAGAGAGAAAAGGAAGTGCAAAAGAAGAAGGAAACCACTTTGGTTCTCAAAAACAGTAGCAGAAAAGGACAGAGCTAAAAGGCTGGCCTTCAGGAAATATAAGGGAAAGCAGCAGGATGAAGATAGGGAGGCATACCAAACGTCCCTAAAGGAAGCAGGGAAGGCAGTAAGACAGACAAAAGCCCCAATCGAGGAAACACTAGCACGAACAGTAAAAGAAGGTGACAAGACTTTCTATAGCTACATTAGTGAAAGGAGAAAAGTCCAGAGGGGGTATTGCTAAGATCAAAGGGGATAAGGGGGCATGTGAGGAGGAGGACCATGTAAAAGCATCTATCCTAAATAGATACTTCTGCTCAGTATTTACTGAAGAGAAGGTAGGGCAGGGCCCACAGCTCAGCACCATGGACACGGGGGGGAAGGAGGTGTGCGTTAATCCCTTCACAAAAGAAAGAGTCCCACAAGAGCTCATTAAGCTCAGGGTGGACAAGGCAATGGGACCTGATGGCATACATCCCAGGGTACTAAAGGAGTTAAGCAGAGCCATTATCAGAACTGTTTAGTGAGTCTTTGAGCACAGGAGAGGTCCCAGAAGACCGGAGAAGGGGCTCATGTGATTCTGCTCCACAAGAGTGGTAGCAGGGAGGAGGCAGGAAACTACAGACCAGTCAGTCTTACCTCAGTAGTGCATTAAGCTAATTTTACATTCTAAAAGGCTTTTTTCCAAGGATCATCCCACATCTCTACCTACGAGAACTACTCCTGAGCAGATCGTGGTGTTTCTGCAACAAATGGATGTTGGAGATGCGGAGAGCTCAGCCCAAACCCCATCGCCGGCTAAGGCCCCGAAAAAATCCAAGGCCTCTCCATCTGCTGGCCCAGACCAAGAGCAGACAATCCCAGAAGATGAACCACTTACACTAGCGCAATTCTTGGCAGAGTTTAAACCCTTTCAAGAGGAGGTCCATTTGATCACCGAGGAATTGAAATCAGTAATGCAGTCTCTAGAGGACCTATCTAAACAAACTGGAGATTGTGAAGTCAGAATTACATCACTGGAGAAAAAGCTCGAGAGACCTAGAGTTGGTTATACTGAGACAGAAAATCACTAAAATGGACAGCAAGATTGAGGACTTAGAGGGACAGGGTAGGCAGAATAATGTAGTACTCGTCAGCCTCCAGGAAAAGGAAGAGGGGGGCCAATGTGATCTTGTTCACCCCAAAATTATTAGTGAAATTGGCAGGCCCTACACCTTTCAGGACCATCTACACATTAGAACAGACACACAGATTGTTGAGAGCCATGCCTCCACCCGGAGCCCCTCCGCGACCACTCATTTTTCATTTTTTAAACTCTCAAGAAAAGCAGCACTTTCTTCTAAAAATCAAGGAAATCCAAGAAATTAAGTGGGAGAGCACCAACCTTAGAGTGACACAGGATTTTCACATATCAGTTTGTCAGAGAAGGGCTGAGTATCATCCCCGGCGGTCAAACTGATTGCTTCTGGAATATACTTTTGGATGGGCTACCCTGCCAGACTCCAGGTCCTTGTGGCCTGTACTTGGTCTAGTTATGAGGACACTACCGCTGCCACCATAGGTCTGAAGAAGGCTCTACTGGAACTGTTCAAGTAAGGGCAAAACGGAGGATTTTATTCCAATGAGAAGATGGAACTCTGAATTTCAGTTCTGCCTGTGTTCATATTGGGGTATATTGGAATGATCTCCTTATATCTCTGGGTCCCAGCTACTTGTACATGTGCCAGTTCGCATGTGGTTTGAATGGCAGCTTGAAAATTAAGGGTCACACTCGAACATTTCAAACAGCCTGGCATAAATCTATGACTGATAATCTGTTTGCCTATCTCCACTGTGCTGGTTGTTTATCTAAGTCGAGTGGGGGCAGAATCTGTTAGATCTGGAGAGATAAGTGTGCTAAGGCAGGTTACTACCCAATACTTACTTCAGTCTCTGTCTCGGAACTGCCACTTGAGAGTGCCTGCGCATCTTTGTTTGTTCTTTAGTCCCTTATGTGTGTCAGACTGATTTAAGGACTAATTCCATCAAATAATAGGTCTCTGCAGTTAAGAGACCACCTTTTGCTTTATTTGTTTGTTTTTTTTTGCCTTTTGGTCAGTTTATTTACCATTCACAACAAAATTTGGTTAGCTCAATACAGTGAAGTACATACTTGCCATCACACGGTTTGAAAGGGTCTGCTCCCACTGTTTGGAATTACTGAGTGGGTCCAAGAATATTTTGGGAATATTTTTTTAATAACTTTTACCCAAGGAAGGGACTAGGGGCACAGAGATCTCTGAGTACTTAAGCTAGCATTCACTTCCAGCAAACAGATTAAAAGCTCTGCATTTTGCCGAAGTTATAAGAATTGCCCTCCGACTCTGCATGCGGCTCACTTACAGTATTGCTTAGTAACATGAATGTGGTCGTGAGAGGGGGCTCATTTCTATGGTCTTGTCAAAGGGTCCCTTAGAGTATTAATGCATTGCCAGATAAGAGATCCCCATCTTGTAGGGCTCTGAGGTTAGGAGTCCGGTTTTAAGTTTCTTTTCTTTTCTTTTCTTTTTTTTTTTTTATTCTCTTTATCCTCCTCTCAGCCTGCCTCCTCCGACCCTTCAGTGAGGACCCCCAGACATCCCACTGCCCGGAACCCTGCCCACACAGACCACAGATCCCCATAGAGCCGCGGATTACCCCCTTGGGCGGGGATGAGGTGGGGGGGTTCTAACCCCGTAACTTACGTTTCGTCAGTCTCATGGTCTGTTGGGCGGGCACGGGCACATCATGGGCATGTCCAAAGTCCTCCCATCTTCCCAGTTGAGGCAGGCTCATTCCTCATTTTTCTCCCTCCCCGAGCAGCTGACGACCTCCCCTGACGTCATGGCGCTCACATCGATGTCCGTGCTGCTCAATGGCCAGCCATCCCCTAGTGGGGCTTGCAGTTCCCTGAGCCTCTGCTGAGGTCATGCAAGTGCCGGGCATCGGCGAATCCTCCCGAACCCGAGGCGAGCTGTCCTCGGTGCTCAAGCCTGTCTCCCAAGCTGACCCCCGACAGCCAGGTCCACTCCCGGGCTCGGTCGCGGGCGTGGAGCGAGGTGTGGGGTCCAGCGCCTCAACCCTCAGTGCCACCAGGCCGTCTGGTTTCTTTTCTTTTCTTCTTAGCTTTATTTTTTGTATAAAAGTTAAATGGGGAAGGATTAAGTCCGAATGGAGCTCTTTGTTACTCTCTGAAATAGATGGGACTGTTCCATTACTCTATAAGTCACGAAGTGGGTCCCACATTGAGAGTGAGTAATTATCTGGCAAATCTGCATATGGAGGGGGTATCATGACATAGAGAAGCTAACTTTACAGGTCATAAGCCCCGATTCTATATGTTACACACTCCATTTCTATGTAACACCCTGATTGAATTAGACCCATTGACTGGGCTACACTAAAGGGGTAAGGGGAGAGGGAGCCACTACTCGGTAAATGTCTATAGAGAGCTGGGGGAATTAACTCAATCCAGCAGGATGACCAGGTTGAATTTTCCGATATAGCTTTAAATTGGCATATCAGAATTTGTGAAAAGGGATACGGGAGGCTGGGAGCTGGAGCAGAATAATGGGTTTCTTGGCAGTCATGGGCCAAAGTGTGTTTTGGTGGAGGGGAGGGGGGTTGAGTTTAATTCATTGCATTGTTGTTACATTTATGCTGGTATTAATGATTGTTATAATTGAGGTTAGGAAGAGGAGGGGGGTTGGGAATGGGGGCAATCTACTACATCAATGTTAATGTTTCAGTTAGTTTTTCATGTTTATCGAGCTGAGGGTTACTGGAGCGAGGGGGGGGTTACATAAGGGGGAAGGGGGGAAGCCTTGCTTGTATGGGGTCAGTGGTTATTTTGCATCTTCCAGAAAGTACCTTTGTGGTCAGTGGTTCCAACTGCAGCTACGTGGTAAAACTTAGACAGCAGAATAATAAGTGGATTAATCCTCATGGGAGGTAACTATGATTGGATTACATGGAATGTCAAAGGGGGGCAAGAAATAAAACAAAGAGATACAAAATACTTCAACATGTACAGTTACATAAAGGGAAGATTATATTTTTACAAGAAACGCATATGCTTGAATCAGAGGCCAGCTTATTTAGGAGACAATTTGTGGGACAAGTCTTCATGGCGTGAGATAGCATGACGAGCTGGGAAGTTGCCATCTTAATTTCAAAATCTACATCTTTTGTTTGTGAACAGTGTATCAAAGACCCGGAAGGGCGTTATATCCTTATTCATGGCCTTTTAGATCATACAAGAATGATAATAGGGAGTGTATAAGGCCCAAATGCAGATTCACCAGGTTTTTTTATGGGCTTGCTGAATGTTCTATCCCCCTTTGTTAACCTCTCCATACTTTTAGGTGGGGATTGGAATCTCCCTTTTAGCCCCAATCTAGATAAAGATGGAAAGAAACAGGCAGGTCTGTCCCTGGCCCAATGAGCTATTTGTGATCTCTCTGATGATACAGGAGTATGCGACCCTTGGGGGTTCTACATCCAGGCCTCAGGGAGTTCACTTTTACATCAGATGTTCATAAATCTAGATTGAGAATTGATTTTTTCCTACTAGGTCACTCTATGCTCCCGGGGCTCAAAGACTGTACAATAGAACTGGGTGTAATTTCGGGTCACGCACTGGTTAGATGTTCTCTAACCCTCAATCCTAATACTCCTAGGCAAACTGTATGGAAATTAAACAACCAATTACTTAAGTCAGAACAAATTAAGGATAGCATTAGTAAAAAAATAAAACAGTACCAGAGTGATAATCTCAACTCAACAGGGATAGGGGATATATAATGGCGTGCTCTGAAATGTGCTCTGAGGAGAGAATTGATTAAAATATTAGTAGAGTGAAAGAGGAGCAGAGAAAACAAAGCACAACACCTGCTGGAACACATAAGAGAAACAGAGCAGGCTTTATCCCCAGCCACCTCAGAGGAGACTAGGGGAAAGTTAATAGGCCTCAGAACTCAGTACAGTGATCTTTAGAAGGAGAAAGCAGAATATGCCATCCTCAAAACTAAAGCGACTTATCTTGATCAAGGGGAGAAATCCAGCCATCTGTTAGTCATGAGGCTAAGAGTGGAGGAGTCCTCTAAAATTTTTCAGAGTATCAAATCCCAGAGAGATGGCTCTATTAAGCTCCACCCCAAGATAATTTGAAAATGATTTCAAAGAACTATACAGCTCCATGAAACATCAACCTAGTACAGCAATAGTAGAGCACTACCTATCCTCTGTTCAGTTACCAACGGTCCCAGAAGATCTCAAGAGGGTTTGATTTCTCCCATATCAGAGGAGGAAATCCAGTCAGCAATCAAGTCTCTAACCCTAGATAAGGTCCCAGGTCCAGATGGATTCTCCCTGAATTGTTATAAGTGTTTTGCTGACCAATTAGGGCCGAGCTTGAAGAGGCTGCTTGCTAACATATTACAAGCAGAAACAGTGGACAAACACCTGTTTGAAGTTCATATCATAGTTATTCCTAAACCTGGAAAAGATCCCAAAAAGGTCACTAGTTATCACCCCATATCTTTAATTAATTATAATAAAGATTCTTGTTAAAACTTTAGCAGATTGGCTAAGGTCATACCCCTCATAATCCATCAGGATCAAGTTGGTTTTATGGCTGGTAGAACCTCCTCTGATCACTTACCAAAGCTCTCTCATATCTTCTCTGTGTCCCGGCACTCAGACACCCTGTGTGGCTTGATGTCCTTGGACTCAGAGAAGGCCTTTGACAGAGTGGATTGGCAAATTCTGTTCTCAGCCATGGATAGGTTTGGATTTCCTTCCGCCTTCATTAAATGGGTCTCCTCTTTGTATAAACAACCTAGCGCAAGATTATACTGTATTGGGTTCTTTTCCTCCACCATTTCATTATTCTCAGGTACCAGACAGGGTTGCCCTTTATCATCCCTCCACTTTCAGATTTACTTGGAACCTCTTCTCCATAGCCTTCGTTTAGATCCTAGGGTTTCAGGGGTGATGGTGGGATCCCATGAATTTAAGTTTTCCGCTTATGCGGATGACATCCTTCTGCACCTGATACACCCTAACACATCCTTTCCTGCAGCACTGAGTATTATAGAAGGCTATAGTAAAATTTCAAATTACAAAATTAACGTAGAGAAAACCACGGTATTTCCTCTCAACTTAAAGTTACAGAAAAAGGTAATCAGTGACCTGGGATTACAATGGAGCCCAAATACCTTAAGATATTTGGAAATATAACTGGCTAGGGGTCACTCCAAAATGGTTCCGCTTAACTTGGATTCTATCCTTCAAACAGTTAAACTGGACTTAGCCAGATGGAGTAAGCTTCTGCTTTCTCTCTGGGTCTGGATAAATCTCGTTAAAATGACTGTCCTGCAAAATATGTTCTATCCTATTAGCATGCTTAATGTCTGGCTCCTGCAAATGTGGTTCAAAAGGGCACACTCAGTGATCTTGGGCTTCATCTGGTAAGGGAAGGTCCCTCGCAGAGCCTACCACAAATTAGCTGTGCCTAAAACTAATGGGGGGTTAAGATTGCCTCACCTGGGTTTATATTACTGGGCTAGTAGTGCCAGCAAATATTTAAAATGGTTACTATCCCCCACTGAGGAGACCTCCCTGCCTTATATTCCCTCATGGGTGTTGTTAGAAATAGAGCTGATTAGAAAGGTAGGTCTAGACCCGATTGCCCTGTTATATTCAACTCCTAAATCTCTCCCAAAAATGCTAACATCAGTTCCCATAATCACCTCTCTGAAGATCCATGCCCAGCTCTGCTCATTTTTAAGGTTTTCTGCAAGTCAAGATTTCCATCAGCCATTGTATATGAACCCAAATCTGACAATAGGCAGCAAGATGATCCACGCAGATTGGATTCCTGCACTGGGGAGATTGAGGGTGAGTGATTTGATGAATGAGGGAAGATGCCTCCCTGTGGGAACCGTACTTGACAAATACATGGTGGGCTCAAACCACATTTTTAAAATTTACCAGGTCAAGCACATGTTAGTAGGATTCCAGGAAGGCCGTAGAGAAGATAGACTTCCAAAGAAGTACTTTGAATTACTCTCTCAGAGTGTGTGGGCCCTGCATGTAGTATCAAAGTTTTACACCTCTCTTTTTGATCAAGCATATGCGGTTCTCAATGGGAATACCTAAATACTGGGCAGAGCAGATGCTTGAATAGTCTAGAGATTGGGAGGTCTTATGGCAGAATACTTATCACCATACTACCCAGGACAGGCTTAGAGTGATGCAGTTCCAACTGCTAAATAATATGTTCTGGACTCCAGCCAAACTATACAAAATTGGTAGAACCATTAATTCTATCTATAACAGATGCCATCAGGAAGATGGTACTCTCTATCACATATTTTGGGAATGTCCCCCTGTCCGGGACCTATGGGATGTCATTATGGCCAAGGTTGATTCGCTATTGGGGATAGATGACTGCTTTACACCAGAAATTTGTTTAACTGGAAATTATGCGAAGGTGGAGGTGAAGGCCAGGAGATATCACATGGCTATGATCTCCTCCTCCTCCCTCAAAAAATTAGTGTTAAGGCACTAGCTGGATGATCTCCCTCTAAGTTACGTGGAATGGCTAAAGGAACTTCTATTTAACCTAAATGTAGAAAAAAATAGTGGCAAGCCTGAGGAATTGCCTCCACAGATATAACAGAATTTGGGAGATTTTTCATACTTGTATTTGCTTCAAATGGGAATAACTTACTCCTGATATGCAGTGTAGCTGGATTGTTCAGGCAATGGGGTAGCCTACTTGAAAGTTGTTTCAGGGCTGGAGATGCTTCATAGAGTTTTGGCAAAGCTGGGGAGGGTAAGGGAGAGGGGGTGGGCAGAGGGAGGGAGCAGAGGGTAGAAAGGGGGGGTAAGAGGAGTGAGACTTTTCGACTGTGATTGTAGCTTCCATGTCCTGTATCACCTCTTGCTCTGTATTAAGAAAACTTAATAAACTTGAATCTCAAAAAAAGAAAGAAAAATAGCAAGACAAGAGGACACAGCATGAGACTAGAGGGGTAATGTAACGAAGTTATTTTTCACAGAAGGGGTGGTGGATGTATGGAATGGCCTACTTCAGTAAGTGGTGGATATGAATACAGTGCAGGGCTTCAAACAGGCATGGGATAGGTATAAGGGAGAAATACAGATGAGTATGAATAGATAGGCCATTGACAGAGCAAAGGCCGATGGCACATTTATAAGGTAGAAAAAGAAATGGGCAGACTGGATGGGCCTTGCGGTCCTTATCTGCCATCGACTTCTATGTTTCTATGTTTCTATAATCTATGACTACCTACAGGATTACCTTAACCTCCACCATCTGCTCTCCACCTGTCAGCATGGGTTTAGGAAAAACCACCATACACTTAAAGCTCTGATTAAAGTCACCTCTGACATATTCTGTGACTTGACCACGGCTTTTGACTTGGTTAACCATGGCCTTCTATTACAACAACTGCATGCCCTTGGCATTGATGCCATTGCCCTGTCCTGGGCCCAAAGTTACCTTTACAGCCGTACCAAAAAAGTAAAATGGGCAGGCCCCCTATCTGACCTGAGTCACATTAACCATAGTGTCACCCAGGGCTCCATATTGGGCCCATTACTTTTTTCTCAGTATATCAATGACCTCCTTAATAATTGTGGTGGGACCTCTGTTCACCTGTATGTAGATATTGCTATTGTATACCATTCTTCTCCTGATATTGGCAAGCTTTTAAACTAGTCAAGGGGGGAGGCACTGATAAGCAGAAGGGAATTCCCAGCCTCCCCCTACAAAACAGGGTACTAAATGAGGGAAAGACCAAGGTACAAAGGTCATTAGGGAGCAGGACCAGGGTGAATGGAGAAAGCAAAGTCAATGAGGACAGGGATAGTGCTACAAGAGGTAAAGCCATCAAAAAATAGAGAGCAATGAGTACTAATGCTCATAGTCTGGGTAGCAAGCTTCCTGAATTAGTGGCCTTGATAGAGGAGGAATATCTGGATATCATGGCAGTCACAGAAACATGGTACACACAGAACCATTACTGGGATGTAAACCTACCAGGATACACTATCTACAGGAGGGACAGGGAGGGTAACAGAGGAGGAGGAGTAGCTCTCTACATAAGGGAAGGAATCAAAGCTACAGAACAAAAGGGTAAACAAGGAGGAGAGGAAGCACTCGGGGTCAATTTGGAAACAGGCAATGGCACCACAGTCTGCACAGTGGTTGTATACCGACCCCCATCTCAGGAGGAGGACATGGACAAGGAAATAATAGGAAGTATCCTTAGAATGGCAGAAAAAGGGGAGATATTGCTGAAGGGGGATCTGAATATGCCAGATGTTAACTGGAGTGCAGTTGCAGCAGCCACTTCGAAGAGTGGGGTTATTCTAGATGCCCTACAGGGAGCATGCCTTAGACAACTAGTATTGGAACCCACTCAAGAGGGAGCAATCTTAGACCTGGTACTCTCAAATGGGGATGGCGAGAGGATCACAAATTTAGAAGTGGGTAGCCATCTGGGAACTAGTGACCATAGAACCGTATGGTTCACAATAAACAGAGCAATAGAGTCAAACCATACAAAGGCAAAGGTACTGGATTTCAGGAGGGCTGACTTTGCCAAAATGGGTGAGTGCCTAAGGAATGCACTAGCAAATGGGAGGAGGGGTGGAAGAACAATGGGGAATAATCAAAACTGCCATCACAGAGGCAACAAGCCTTTGTGTGAAGCAAATAAACAAAACAAAATGATGTAAGAAACCACTATGGTTCTCAAAGGAGGTGGCAGGAAAGGTTAGGGAGAAAAAGAAAGCATTCAGGAAGTACAAGGAATCACAGAAGGAGCAGGACAGAGAATTGAATCAGTTAAAGCAAAAGAAAGCTGGGAAGGCAGTCAGAACAGCAAAGGCCTAAACCAAGGAAAAGATAGCCAACACAATTAAGAAGGGGGATAACACTTTATATAGGTACATCAGGGAGCGAAGGAAGACCAATGGAGGGATAGTGAGGCTTAATAAAGGGGAGGAGGTGTGCGCAGAGGGTGACTGTGAAAAGACAGAGATACTAAACAAATATTTTTGCTCAGTATTCACAAATGAAGAGAGGGAGGTACCTAAACCAAACAGTATAAACACTCTGGATACAGAGGTTGATACCAGCCCATTTTCAGAAGAAAGGGTTCTGAAAGAACTCTTAAAACTGAAGGTGGACAAAGCAATGGGGCCTGATGGGATTCATCCCAGAATTCTAAAAGAACTAAGGATAGAACTAGTGACACCACTGACTACCCTTTTTAACAAATCATGGGAGGATGGGGTGGTACCTGAGAACTGGAGGAGAGCAGATGTGATTCCACTTCACAAAAGTGGGAGCAGGGCAGACGAGACAACTACAGACCTGTTAGTTTAACCTCAGTGATAGGGAAATGATGGAATCACTTCTGAAGGAAAGAACTGTTGAGTACCTAGAGGCCAGAGGGCACAGGACCCAAGGCAGCATGGATTCACAGTGGGAAGGTCATGTCAAATGAATCTAATCGATTTCTTTGACTGGGTGACCAAAGTAGTAGATCAGGGAGGGCTGTGAACATGGCCTACCTAGACTTTAGCAAAGCATTTGACACAGTCCCACACAAAAGATTAATATACAAGTTGGCTAGCCTGGGAGTGGGTCCCAAGATTGTAGCCTGGGTAAAGAACTGGCTGGAGAACAGGACACAGAGGGTAATAGTAAATGGAGTCCACCCTGAAGAAAGGGGGGTTACTAGTGGGGTGCTGTAGGGTTCAGTACTAGGACCGGTCCTCTTCAATGTCTTTATAAGCGACATTGCAGAGGGACTGGAAGGAACCTTATGTCTCTTTGCAGACGACACAAAGATCTGCAACAGAGTTGATACACAAGGTGGGGGTGGAAAGGATAAGAAAGGTCTTGGCAAGGTTGGAGGAATGGTCAAATGTATGGCAGCTTAGATTCAATGCTAAGAGGTGCAAGGTAATGCACCTGGGAAACAAAAACCCAGGGGAAGAGTACACAATGGGTGGGGGGTGAGATACTAACAACAACAAAAATGGAAAGGGACCTGGGAGTAGTCATATCAGATAACCTAAAGGTGGGCAAGCAATGTGAGAGGGCAGTAAGGAGGGCTGGGGGGATACTGGGATCCATAGGGAGAGACATCACCAGTAGAAAACAGGAAGTTGTTATCCCTCTGTACAGACAGCTGGTGAGACCCCATCTGTAGTACTGCATGCAGTTCTGGAGACCCAATCTCCACAAAGACATAAACATGATGGAGGCAGTCTAGAAGAGGGCAACTAAAATGGTGCAGGGTCTGCACCAGAAGACATATGAAGAGAGACTTAAGGAGATTAATATGTATAGCTTCGAGGAAAGGAGGGAGAGGGGGGACATGATAGAAATTTTCAAGCACCTTAAGGGAATGAACAAAGTCCAAGTGGGTAACATCTTTCAGAAAAAGAGGTGTGCAAGAACAAGGGGGCACAATTTGAAGATGGGGGGGGGGTCGGCTCAGAGCTAATGTAAGGAAGTATTTTTTCACAGAGAGGGTTGTAGATATATGGAATGGCCTTCTGGGGGAGGTTGTGGAGTCAAAAACAGTGATGGAATTCAAGCTTACATGGGACAGTCATAAGGCAATTCAGCTTATCCTTAATACTAAAAAAAAAAAAAAAAGAACATATTATTCTCCAACTCATCCACATCAATCCTCCCCCCTCTGGCTATCCTCTCACATACAGGGGATGCACTTAAATCGGTCAGGTCCTTCAAATACTTGGGAGTAACCTTAAATCCCTCACTTACCCTGGATGCGCATGTTACAGCCATCACTAAAACTATCAACAAAAAAATCGGTGTCCTCTTCCGCATCCATCCATTCCTTACATTGACCTCATGCCGCAAGATTGTGGATGCCACACTCCTGACCCTCCTTATGTATGGTGCTCCATTACTATGCTCTGCTTACACATCTGTACTATCATGCCTATCACAGCCTTACCATAGAGTTGGCAGGTTTGCTCTCAGGGCCAATGCTCGGCACCATCACTGCAATGTCCTGTCTGCCCTAGGTTGGCTACCCTATGAATTTTAATTACGCCATGCCACATTAAGCTTTATACATAAGCTTGTACATCACTTCACTCCTCCTTGCCTTGCTGATATTGTTCAATGTCATCTCCCTCGACATACCCTCAGATCTACCTCCTTGCCTCTTCTCTAAGCGCCAAACTTAAGACTCTCCATGGCTCGGAGATCATTTGCATTTTCTGCTGTGTCCCACTGGAATGCTCTACCCCCTTCTATACTGGTCTGCACCTCCCTCTCTCAATTTCAAAGGTCACTGTTAACTCACCTAACTGCTCCACTTTGCTCCTGCTTCTGCTGACTTCTAACCCCTGTTCACTTCTTGCATGATTCTCCTAGCAAAACGTCCCACTCTCTCTCTCTCTCTCTCTCTCTCTCCTCTCTCTCTCTCTCTCTATATATCTCCTGCTCTCCAGGACAAAAAAAAAAATGTAAATGATGTCTGAATGTATGTAAGGTTTTGTTGGCTGTGCTTTAAATTGCTCATTTTTGCATAACTGAATGCAACTGATGTACTCTCTTACTGTATGGCTGTTGATTATGCTTTAGATTGCTTATTTTACATAACTGAATGTAACTGATGTACTCTTTTACTGTATGACTGCTCCTTATCTAATTTCCTGTGTCAATGAATGCACTCTCAATGTACCGCACTTCCCATATCACCCCTGAAAAAGAGACCGTCTTGTCTCAGAGGGCCTACCCGGTTACCAAAATTCAATAAATAAATATTTACATCCATGCACAGAGAAGCTTGTGTCCTCATCTTGAGTTTTCTATGGCAACTGGTGAACATCTCGAGCGTCACTCTAAAGGCTCCTTGTTGCCATAAAAACCTCTTGGTGCAGACACAGGCTTGTTGTGTATGACTGCCCATGCATTATCCTCTATGTTTAGAGGAACAAAATTGTTCAATGAAGTGCTTTTGAACACAAACTGGTAGGCGAGTGCCATCTCCTTCTATTTCAGCTCACCTGCAATGGAGATTTTGGTATTTTCTGAACATTTTCTACTATGGGGCATTCCCTTTTGGTCTGTGTGTTTAAGAGCTGAAATTCACACTTCAGCTGCAGGAGAGCTTACTTCAGTCTACAGACTGTTTGCCTTCTAAGACTCTGCTTTAAGGTTGTAGCCAACTGAATTACTTTACTCATGAATGGTGTGTAGTTTCTTGGGTTCATCTTGCAGTCATCTAAAAATTGTGCTCCATATTGTTCACTTTCCAGTACATTACATCTGTCAGGGCAGAGACATTATAGATGATTGAAATTGGACCTGTCAGTTTTTTCCCTTACCTGCACTATGATCTTATGCTCAGAGGTTAAATTGAGCAGAAGCCCACAACAACTCAGTTGCACCACCTCTTAAAAAGCTGTATGATAGTTTCACCACCTCTGTCATCTTTCTCCATTGAATACTGTTCCTACGTCTAGAAATGACAGCTCCACCACCTGGAAATCTAAATGTGAGAGTTCCCCCACCTGGACATTTCCAATTTAACCACTGCCTAGGATGTGATGCACACTGACTCTACTGCATTGATAGAACATGTAATTGTAATGCAAAAAAGTGTATGTCATAACACTGCAACCCTAAAAGCATGGAAATCAAGCAAACTGATTCTTTGCATCTTAACTACTTTCCCAGCTCTAAGGTGGTTAGCCTAGTTAAAATCTAGAGAGTTTGGATGAATATATTGCTATTTACTCACCCCTTTCTCCTTATTGTTGTAAATTAATATGTTGTATGTGTAATAAAAAGCCTATGAACAGCACCAACTAGAAGAGTGAACCCTCATTGAGAGTCTTCTGGTGTTGAGCATTTGCAATATAAAAAGCTTTTTAGGTGTAAGAGGCTAAATTGAAGGGAAGATTAAAAGCATACAGTAGGCTTATCCTCTCAGATTACAGAAATTCACATTTAACTGAATGCTTAGCACTGCTGCCTTCAATCTTTTAAAGGCCTGATGTTCTAGTTCAACAGTGGTTTTAGTGGATTTGCTATGAAGATACTGTAAGCCAGTCATAATAGCACTGTAGAATAATAAAAATGCTGTGAAGAAATTCAATAAATGAAAGCAATTTTGCACAGAGCATCACATTACCTGTGAACAGCCATGGAGATGCAGGGGTACTCTGCCTCAGAGCATTTAATGACTGGTTGAAGGCATGGTGCATGGAGGAGGACTTCTGCTACATCAGAAACTGGGGGGCCAGTCTGGGAGAATATGGACCTCTATAAGGGATAAGGCATGCATCCTTCCAGAAAGGGGACTGCAGTCCTTAGTGGGAGGTTTAAATGCTATTTTATTGACCATTTAAACTAGCCAGGGGGAGACAGTAAAATAATGGGGGGAAATTATTGCTCATACAGATGATGGAGCAGCAGAGTGAGGTCTGGGGGGGGAGGAATTCCCTTAATACAGGGTCACAAAATAGCAGGGATGGGAATAAGGCTGAAGAAATGGGGCAAAACTCAGAAAAATGAGGGTAGAGAATTGAAGGACACAAGGAATGAGGAAGTTTAAAAGGTAAGAGGAAAGTCGGGGGGGGACTCCCTGTCCTTCTCCCAGCATCCTCCCTGTCCTGCTCCCAGCATATCGATATCACTGCAAGAGCTATTAATACCAGAATCAGGATCCTCTACTGCCACAGGCATTGTCTAACCCATGAAGCTTTAAACCTGGAAATCAGCAGCTCAGTTGTCTCCCTCATGGACTATGGGCTGGCTATATACAGTTCTGCCACCAGCATGGTGCTCCAATGGATCTCAGTTGCCTTAAACAAAGCCTGCTGCCTACTCACAAATGCATCAAGACTCACACACGCCTGTGAACTTTATGCTCGGGCTGGCTGGCTTCAACTGAATGACAGAATCAGGTATCAAACCTGCCTTCTTGCCAAAAAAGTCACATTAAATCTGCTTCCAACAAGGGTGCAGAACCTGCTGACACTGCCTATGAATACCAGACAAACCAGAAGCTCCGCCACTCAAATTTTCCAAGTGCCTAGATGCCACACTACCATGGCACAGTGTGCATTCTCACACCATGCTCCCCTCTGGGTAAATGCACTGTCCCCTGACATATCTGGCTCCTCAACGATTGGCTGTTTTAAACATAGACTGTGCCAGCTCTTCACTGATACGAGTAGCTGCATGTGCCCCTGCTAAGGCTCAGCACACAGCAACAATCTGCCTCAAGCACTTATCTTTGCCTCTGTCATGACAGGATAGACAAACCGCAGCACTTCACCAACCTCCCTACCCCTCCCTGGCTCTGCCCCTAGACCCCTTGACCTCTCCCTACCCTCTTCACTCCCTGCCCTCTATGCTCTGCTCACCTAGCCTTCCCACGCCCAATGTATCCTTTCTTATCCTTGTCTGCTTATCTTCTTGATGTAGGCATACATTGTACAATGCCTCAGCATACCTAGTGCTTTGTGATTGAATTCTGTAGCCTCCATGTATAATTTTCTCATTATTTGTATATTTTTGCACAGTACTGTACCTTTTTGTCTAATATATCTGATGTGCAACATTTCAACGAGCATCCACTCACAGGTATTATCCAAGACCTCAATAAATAAAATAAAAAAAAAGACTGGGGGAAAGGCTCAGGAATGGGAGGGGGTATCAGGGCAGGGGGCAGGGGACAAAGGAAGTGTGGATATCCATGTGTGCCAATGCAAGGTGTCTTGAAATCAAAGTAATCCCAGACCTGAAAGCTATCATGCTAGAGGCTAATTGCATTGTCAGACTGGCAATTAGGGGGCAGGTGCTGATAGTTGGTGACTTCAGTTTTCTAAATGTGAAGTGGAAGCTTCCAACTGCAGCTCTAGCAAGTGGTAGGGCTATTCATGACTCACTACGAGGGGCTTTTCTCAGGCAGCCAGTCAAAGAACCCACTAGGGCAGAGGCAGTGCTGGGCCTGCACTGTACACTTCCCAGTGGGCAGTCCCCTTAGTACCAGTGCTACTCATTCAGTGTGGTTTAACATAAAGGCAGGAACAGAGGCTAACTACATGAGAATGAGGGTCCTGGACATTGGTAGGTTTAATTTTAAAGATATGGGGACTGCCTCAGAAACTGCCCCAAGGGATGGATTGCCAGAGAAGGTTGGAGGCACAGTGGGGAAAAATAAGGCAGGCTATAAATAAAACAACCAATCTCTATGTGAAGAAAGGGAGTAAAATCAGAAGGAAAAAGAGACTGTAATGGTTCTCTAAGGTATTAGAAAATGTGGTGAAGGAAAAAAAATTATATTCAGGAGGTATACAGAAACACAGAGGGAGGAAGACAGGGAAGTATATCTAATAAAGCACCGTGAAGCAGGTAAGACAGTGAAGGGAGCAAAGACACAGACAGAGGAAAGTATCACAAAGGGGTAGTTAGGGAGGATATGACTTTGTTTCGGATACATACGTGAGAAAAGGAAAGCAAGGGGAGGGATAGTAAGGATAAGAAGGGTGAAATGGGGAGACTGTGCAGAAGTGCACCACAAAAAGCAGACATCTAAACACGTACTTCTGCTAAGTCTTCAAATTTGGGGCGGAAGGGAACAGACCACCAGGGAATAGCAGGGACGGGGAGGGTGGAGGTGGACACAAGTACATTTTCAGAGGGAAGAGTCCCTAAAGAACTCACAGATCTGAAGTTGGACAAAGCTACAGAACCAAACTGGATACACCCAAGGGTTCTGAAATAACTCAAGGAGGTGCTAGCTGCCACACTGACAGCATTATTGAACAGCTCACTTGAAATATGCATGGTTCTAAAGGACTGAAGAAGAGCTTAAAGGGGCAATGTCAAATTTATTGTTCAAGGTTTTTTTTTTAGTTGCCTTACCCTTGCTACTTTCTGTGCTATCTTCTCTGTATTTCCTCTGTGGGACTCTCTCTACATGTGGTTACATCGTGATTATAAATAAAAGAACCATAAAATCTATGCTGCTTCCTCCTCTGCTTTTGTTCCCAAAAAAACGCTATCTAGATAGCATGCACGTTCATGCTCCATTTTGGAATCTTTGGAGGGGAGGTGTGCACTCACTACAAGCAGTCTGAACCAACTTCTGTCCCTCCCTTGTACCTTTATATTTTGCTCCTGACCCTTTTCTCACTTTTCTGCCTAGCAGCTCTTTCAAGCACATCTTCAGTTCAGACGTCCCGGTTCCAGTTCATCTGTGGAATGGCAGCTCAATTGGTAATTTATCTTGTTGCATATATATTTTACTATATATTAATTTTATTTTTATTTATTTTGTTTTGCAGTTTATTTATTTATTTATCAATTGAGCAGAAGACTTGGCTTGGCTCTTAGTGAAGAGTGTTGCTTCTCTTATTCTCTGTTCACTCTGTGATTTCATTCTGGCTTAGTCTCAAACTGCTACCCGAATAAAAAATAAGAATTAGAAATCTGCCCTTATGAGTTTGTGTTAGTTGCTGTACAATTTTCAACTTTTCCTTCAATGTGGTTGTTATTATTTACCCATTACTGGGCTTATTATTTGGTTAGAGATGCCCTTGCATGAAATCACCACTGGGCCTGAGATAGTTATGGACTGTCTGGAGGAAGAGAGCAAATTGGATTTTTTTTAATCACATGATATACATTCTTATGTTAATGTCATAACATAATACTTTGCAGAAGTGTACACACCAACAACTGATTATTCAGTCTTCCCAGTCTCCTGTGTCCACAATAACTGCCATGGTCATCAAGGCAATTGCTTATTTCAGTCCCTTATTATTTTTGCTAGCAGAAAACAGGAGAAACAGCACTCACCACTTTTCTATGCTCTCTGTTTGGCCACCTTATTTATTTTCTTTCAATTGGAGATTCAGCCTAGGAAGCCTAGGATCCAGATACGTTTCAATTACCAATCATTCTAATTCGGGATGGAAAGCTGATATCAATATGTGTCCAGAATGAGCACTCTTCTTATGTCATTTTTTCCCAAAGGTAGCAACAATAATTAGGTGACATTTATTAGTCTGTTACCTAGCATTCTAGCTAACTGGACTTACAAATACAGATGACAAGGTTGCCTGTGACCTGCATTCAGAGTCTAACTTATCTTTTTCCAAACAGTTCTAATTTGCAATACACAAAAAAATGTCAGTTTTTAAGCCAGAAATGGTTAAGTGGCAGATCTGAACCAGGACAAAATTAAAAGACAAGGGAGACACTACTCCCTTTTAATAAGCTTTCTGTGTATGTCAAGTAACCTTTAAAAATAGCTTCTTTATGTTTTTATTTTTACTATTAGCTTAATTGTTTCAACAAGAATAAAGCTTCAAAACCACTCATGGTTTCATATTGTGGCATCAAAGGGTAGCAGTTTGAGACAGAGCAGAGAGCGAAATGACAGAGAAAACAGAATAGAAGCTGCACTCGTCTCTACTAGCCAAGACAAGGCTGCAGCTCTCTTTGTAAGAAAATAAATACGGTGCAGACATGAAGAATAACTCCAAAATGGAAGCAATAAAATAAATATGTAACAGAAATCCCAAAGTGACTTCCCTTTCTTTCAACAAAGTGGAACTGGGACATCTGAGTGTACAATACATAAATACAGGAAAATGGTCTCATGGAACGATCTGTGTTTGGCCACAAAGACACACCTGTTCTCTCCTTAGAGTTTTGATCTCGCTCAGTCTGCAATTGCTAGAATGAGCAGATAAACAGATCTAAGAGATCAGAGGAGGGGAGCAGCAGGACTCAAACCTATGAGACAATCCGAGGCTGGAAATCCTAGGAAATCAACCCTAATATACTTGTTTGGGTTATCAGTTACACAATGTTGGGGGTTATTATGTAATAAGACATGCACTTGTGTACAGTCTTCACTAGACTAGAGTTAGAAATTGACTGTCTGGATCAGGAGAGCCTACTGAGCTTTCTTTTGTTTTGTTTTTTATTATGGAACAAACTAAGTTACTGATGTAATCTTGGTAAAAAATACTTTGCACCAACCAATGAGTATTCATTGTTGTCTTCTCCTTGTCAACAATTACTGCAGCTGCCAACATCCATGCCACTTCGGTTACATATTACTTTACTTGGTCTTCCATTTATATGCTTTAATATGTGCCCTTTTTACTTATTTCACTATTATTTCCTTACAGTCAGATTGTCAGCCTGGGCTTGGCTTCTATGGGTGAGTGCTGCTTCTCCAATTCTCTGTTCTCTCTATGCTAGTTTACTCTGGCTCATTCTCCAACTCATACCCTTTGATGACACACTAAGAAATGCTCAACTTGAGATTCCTTTTGTTATATGCTGCACACTTTAGTAATGTTTGTTCTATGGTGGGGTTATTATTTATCCACTTTAGTGAAGAGAATCGGAGCAGCAGCACTCACCCTACCTACAAGTGCAGACTGCTGCTCCGATTGTAAGGAAATAAATAAAGTGCACATATAGAAAGCATATGTCTGCAAGGGACTGATAAGAAGCATGTACTGGCAAACAATCAGCCTAAGTGTTACAATCACATAGAAAAGCAGAAACATAGGCAGTGACAGGTCCATCAAGTCTGCTGATTGAGCCCTACATAACCATGTGACCTAATGTTAATGCAGGGTTCCAACCCTCCACATCAGTCTTGGTTTTCCTTTCCCCTATTTCATCTCTACACATGATTATGATTCCTTTCACTCTGCCCCAAGCCCATTTGAAGAACCCAACAGTTCAATGTGCTTATGCAACTTGGTGTGATGTATGCTTATGTGACTTGGATACACTGTGGCTGTTCATCTCTGTATCCATGGGATATACCACCCTGTAGGGGTACGATAGCAAGGAACACTAGAGGAGGGTTCCACCCCTATAGGTGCCATGGTAATGATTCCCTTGGCTAAATGTAGCTTAGGAAGTAGCCCAAAAAGAGTACCCAAAAGGGTGCCGAGCATTGAAGGAGGTGAGGAGTCAGAATGATATCGTGGATGGGAATGGAGGTGAGAGATGTAGATGGGTAGGACAGGAGAAGAATGGGAGATGATGAGGAATGTTTAGTGGAATGGAATTTGTCGCAAAGCAGAAAGGCAGGACTTCCTAAGGAGAGAGAGAAGAGCCAGGACCACCATCTGACTCCAATCAACAGCAGAACCTAACTACAGAACCTATGAAAGCCTAACCCTATCTAATATTATGACCATCAGTATGGAGAAGAGGAAAAAACCCTTTGAGGAGGAAACCTCCTGGGATCCAAGGCCTAGGTCGCCTTCTCTCTAGGCTGAAGGATGCTTTGGTTACTGATGGCTCAGCTACTGCAAGAGTTGAGATCGAGGGAAGAGGAAAAGATTCCAATTTGGAGGAAGCTCTCACTCTGTCCTACTAATAGGACTACTTTTGAGGGTTGCAAATGATGTCTCTGCAACTAGATGCCCAAAAGCAAAGGAGGAGAGAAATGACCACTGAGGCACTCAACTGGCCTACTTGAGCCTACAAAACAGATCAAGTGAACCAGAGGTGGTCAGATGGACAATAGTGGAAAGGGGGTATGACCACCCAACAGTGACACCAACACAGTGACCTACCAATCTGTTTACAAAATTGACGGGTTGCTGACAGGTCTCTGTGCTGGTGCACCCGACACAGGGGCACACTGTCTCCTGGTGTTGCACCCCTCCTTGGGGGTGGCTGGAGGCAAAGCCCCCTTTTGTTAAAACTGGACTGGGAGATGAATGGGAATTATGTCAACCGCAACTTGTGGTCGACATAATTCTTGTCGATGAGATGCCAGTTGACAAAAGTGTTGTCAAATAGGTATCGTAGAGTCACAGAAAGCATGCCTCCGAACCCACTCGGGCAGCTAAAGGGGCCCTGCCAATGAGAGCCCCTCACCTCACAGCATGAAGCCATAAATTCTACATCTAGAGGTGTCACCAGAATGAGGGACAACTGAAGGTCCACCTGGAGCGAAGACATTCTCACTGAGGGCCAGGGAGAAGGACCCTGCTCTGAGCTTCGCATGCTCTAGATGAGGACTTTGTGGGTGCAGAGTGAGACCGTTGGTACAGGCTAGCCCCAAGCCATGGAGCAATGGACACAGAAGGCACATCTCCAAGTGAACAGCAGGATGAGTCGAGGTAGCATGAGACCCATATGAGAGGTATGTTCGGCTAGTCGATGTGAATGAGTAGACCTACACAGAGGCTGGATGGAGTGAAGTAGACCCCAATGTGGGTCCAGAGAAGGAGATTGCAAGTAGTAACCACAGAAGTGCATGCCAACTGGGTCCATTAATAGGCCAAATTAGGAGAGGATTGAATTGCATGACTGGGACAGATGAGAATGGTCAGGTGAAGCCCACAGCTGATGGTGAGGTAGAAATTGTGAAGTCAGTATGGGAATAGAAGAGGTTAGAGAATGAACAGATGAGATGCGTTGATGGATTGAATGCCTTGAAAGTTTGTATGGAGCTGCAGTAGAAGGCGGGGTGAGTCAAGGCTGAGGAACAGTACAGGATGAGAAAGCTGCTCCTGCTGCCCAGAGCTGTGATGCCCACTGCATCAATGCAGTCCCCAGCCATGGGAAAAACAGTGCAGCCATGAACTAGGCACTGTGATGTCAAGCTGCTAGATAACGAGGGAGAGAAATGAAGAGATTAAAACCAGCAGCTGTAGCTGTTCTGATGAGACAGCTGACAAAATAGTAGATAAATAACTGAGTGCAAGCCAGCAGCTGAAGCTGGGCTCATGAGGCGAGGAGTAAAATACATAGCAGGAAACAGATTGAATAAGTAGGGCTGGAAACCCCAAAAGAGAGTGAGCAGCAAGAGACAAACAAGGGGGGGATGCAAAACCCCATGACAGGATAAAGAAGATGCAAGAAAGGTAAAAGGAAGACTAAAAACAGTGCTCCATACAGGAAAAAACATGCTGTCCAGAGACAGAGAGAGAGAGAGAGAGAGAAAGCAGTTGAGGAATCAGAGGTACCTGTCCCTTGAGACGGGAGAGTGGCTATAACTTGGAAGCATGGAGGTATGGATGGAAGTTAATCACCCCCCAAGTGCTGCAGTAAGACATCCAAAATGGTGGAAGAAAAGAAGGGAAATGGCAAATGGTAAGGAGCTGAGGGCAAGAAACAGAGAGAAGCTGCGGCAGTATAAGTGAGGGAGCGAACAAGGAGAACGGGCAGAGGAGAGCTCCAAATATGAGGTGAGTGGTCTAAGGCAGGGAACAGATGAGGTGGCAGTCAGGCAATGAGGGAGAAAATGAAGCTGGGCTGAGCTTCAGCTGGATGCGGGGCACCGGTGGGTGACGTCCCACCCTGAGTGCAGGAGGAAACAGCCATGCTGGCGAGACAGAAGAGAGAGAGAGAGGGGGGGGGGTTAATGAAGTGGCAGTCAGGAGGCAAGGGAACAAATGGTGACAGGAAGCAAGGAGCAAGGTGGTGGCCAAGGGGAATGACCACAACAGCAGCGACCCAGACAGGAGAGAGCGAGCAGGCAGCCAGAGGTGACTGAAGGAACAGGGGCAGAAGGAGGAGAAGCTGAGAGCAAGTAAGAGTGGTGCCTCTGGCAGCAATGAAAAAACTATCCTGGACCAGCCAGGAGGAGTAGCCTTTTAAGGCCTGATTGGGGGAGTGGTTTGTTGCTCCACCCATTGAACTACAGGTGTAGCCTTGCAATTTTGGTTTCCACAACCCTGGATGCCAGGCAGTGCCAAGGTTCCACCACCCTCTGAGTAAAATAATATTTTTTCACACCCCTTCTGAATCTTCCTTCTGTCAGCTTCCAGTCATGCCCTCAAATTATCATACTGGTGTTCCTGCTGCATAATTTCTCTGGGTTCACTTTGTTTCAGGAATTTGCAGGTTTGTACCATATCCCCCTCTCCCTTCTGGTCTCCAGCCAGTACATGTTCAATGACCTAAGACATTACTCATAGGAGTTCCCCTCTGTCATCTTTAGCACCCAACACTGCACCACAAACCATGTCATTTCTAAGGTGAGGGCTCCAGAACTGCACACAGTTCACCAGGTGCAGTCTTGCCAAAGATCTATAGAGGGGTAGTATCACGTCGTTCTTTCTACATGGATATCTGCCCCACCATGCCTATCAGTACCTTAGTAGCTGCAGTATTAACAAGTGCTGTTCATCGTAGCTTCACTTTTTGCTCAGTGTGATAAAAGTGGTACTGCATTTGTTGCTTTCTACTTGGAGAGCATGCATATGGGTTGTTTGATACATACTGCTAACTGGATGTGGTTTACTAACTTGTTCTAATTTGTTGTGTTTGTGAAACCATAACACAGTGTACTGAGCTGTAAATCACTCTGTGTTCGTTCAGGCAGAGGGCTGTGACCTAGTCCAGCATGCATCACTGAAGCTGTGAGCCTTATCCCTATTGGTGTTGTGCTCAGTGTTTCTGCTCATGGGAAAACACAGGTCTCGTTGATGGTGTTTTGAATGTGCCAGCTGCCTATGGTGGAGCAAATCAGGTACTTACATCTAATGCATACTGACTTGATGTCTGTCTGTAATCATCTTGCCTGTGTTAGATGTGGCAGCTCACTGGGCTGCTGGTGGGCCTGTTGGCTAGTCAGTATAAACATGCATGTGCAGGCATAAATATCAGGGTGCGCTGAAATTACATTGCATAAGTTATTTGGTAGGCATATCTCATTGTTTTTAGAAGAGATGCTTTTGTCAGTATTGTCTGTCTCACTTTGCATGACTACAGAATAATGTATTTTTAAACACATTAGGAAAAAGGCACATGATTGTATTCTCATACACATCACTTTTGGCAATATACTTTACCTCTAATGTTAAGACATCTACTAATTATCATCTCATATATGGTGGTCCTGTTTCAGTTTTTGTCCAGTTAATGCTTTGCTTGGCATTAATTTCATTATTATCCACCTGTATATATTCTTAAGAATAACTTGATTGTGAGAATCTGCATATTTTTATATGTATAATTCAAATATTATTATGGATATTGTGATGTTCTCTCCCCTTTGTATGAAGGATGTCTTCTGATTGTATGGTTGTTATTGTATGCTTAAATATCAATAAAAAGATAAACTGAAAAAAAAAAGAAAAATGGCACATCATCAATTGAGCCTTTAGCTCTTTTTGACATTTGACTGCTTACCAATACTACCATCGATGCTCTTTCCTTCTAATGACAGTGCATTCAGAAGCACTTATGGGTGACTTAAGTGAACAATGCACAGACGTTTACTCTGCGGTATGTTCTGGCTGATTATTTTCTATGAGGTCTGTGCAGCAGGCAGGAGGCTAGTAACTGTAGGTTGGTCAGTCTTACTTCAGTTGTGGGGAAATTAGTGGAAACCTTGCTAAAGGGAAGACTGGTAGGTTATCTTGAATTTAATGGACTGCAAAGACCACAGGCAATATGGATTTTGGGGGGGGGGGGTTATTGCTGAACTAGTCTGATAGACTTCTTTCACTGGGTGACAATGGAAATAGATCAAGGGTGGGTAGTGGATGTAGCCTATAAGGAGTTCAGCAAGGCTTCAACACTGTGCTGCACAGGAGGCTGTTAATAAAATGAAGCAGCCTAGGGGTGGGACCCAATGTGGTGAACTGGATTAGAAGTTTGTTAATGGACAGGGGAAAGAGAGTTGTGGCAAATGACACTCACTCAAATGATGCAAGAGTGACCAGCAGGGTACCACAGAGCTCAGTACTGGGACAGGTCCTCTTCAATGTTTTCATAAGTAATATTGTTGAGGAACTGGAAGGAAAGTTATGCCTTTCTACAGATGATACCAAAATGTGCAATGGGGTGTACACTCATTTGGGGGTGGAGTGAATGCATAGGGAACTTGGGAAACTGGAGGAGTGGTCAATAACAGGGCAGCTGGGCTTCAATGCCAGAAATTGCAAAACCATGCACCTAGAGCATAGGAACTTGGGTGCAGAGTATGGATGGGGGGTCACTGACAATCACCAAACAGGAAAGGGACCTTGGGGTTATCAAATCTGAAGATCTCAAAGCAGCAAGACAGTGTGACAAAGCTGCAGGAAGGGCTAGTGGAATGCTGGGGTGTATGGGGAGGTTCAGCAGGAGGAGGGAGGTGGTGCTGCCACTGTATTGCTCATTGGTGAGACCCCACCTGAAGTACTGTGTCCAGTTCTGGAGGCCACACCTCAGAAAGGATATGGACAGAGTAGAGGCAGTCCAGAGGAGGGCATCTAAAATGGTGCAAAGGCTGCACAAGAATCCCTATGAGGAGAGACTGAGAGAGCTCAGCGTGTACACCCTGGAAGAGAGGAGAGGTAAAGTGACAGAGACCTAAAAGTACATTATATCACAGGAGTGAACGGGATACAGAAGAGTAGTCTCTTTCAAACAGAAAGATCACCAGGATCAGGGAGCATGCAGTGAAGGTGGAGATGGGAAGTTTAAGAGAGATGTGAGGAAATATTTCTTCACTGAAAGGGTAATAGACACCTGGAACAAATCACAGCTATGGCAATTATTTATTTCTCTCTTCCATTTGTTTGGGTTCCATATATGTGCACATCGCACCCTTGAGAATGTAGATGCCTGGAACAGACTGCCAGAAGAAGTGTTGGTGGCAAAGACAGTGGGGGGGGGGCTACAAGCATGTGTAGAATAGACATTGGAGTGTATTAGGAAATGGGCAGGGAGTAGGGAGGGTTGCTGGAGACCAGTTAAGGTTGGCAGAGACAGAGCAAATATGGAACATCTCATTCATAGAGGTGTGCAAAAAAAAAAACTTCTGCTGGCAGAATTTCCACGAAAGTCAGACTTTCGCTTCTGCAAAAGTGCAGAAATCAAATTAGCATCTTTCGTGGAAATTCTGACTTACAACGGGGGAATAGATGTATAAATTGTGGATCATTGTATTAAACTGTGGAGAAAAAATATCTGCAGAACTGATCACTAAACTGTGAAATAATTACATATACTGCAGAATAATTCATTAAACTGCGGAAAAAAAATCCTCAGAACTGTTATTCAGCAGTTCATGTGTATTATTCCACAATTTAGCCAAATAATTCAGTGGAACAGGGTGAAAATCTGTCAAACACATTTGGAAGATTCCGATCTTGCCAATGGTGGACATTCAGTAAATTCCACAAAATATCCAAATTTTTGGGAAAGTTCCACAAAAGTGGAATTTGCAACTTTCACCCACCTCTACAGTCAAACACTGGTTTTATGTTTCAGTAATATGATTCCTAAAAGTGATTTAACCATATAGTTGCAACCCCTACCAGGGTTTGTCTACCCCCACAGAGAGCGATAACAGGCCCCTTCACATGTTGCCAATGTTTTGCCCCAGGGGCCGACACTAAATGGTAGCTACAGTATGACCAAATGCATGACATTCATGCCTGTACTAGTTTGTTGTACTGTGCACAATAGGGGCCTCGATCATCCCCTACATGATCGCTAAACATTGTGTAAATTTGTGCAACTTTTTCAGGAAGGTAGTAGTGGGGTTGTAAAAGCTGTGGATGGATACTGAGCAGCTGGTGAGGGACTGAGTTCAATGTGGGACATGGCACAATTACAGGCAGAATGGGTCTAGGACGGGGGCATTCCACTGACATCATGGAGTACCTGAAACTTGGGGTATTAATGGGGAAGGGGCACTGAATGCTACCAGAGTGAAGGCCTAATTCATGATTGGTTATCCCTGAGGGCCCAAAGGTAAGGAGGGGAAAATGTGAGCTGAAGACATTCAGGCAGCACCACCTGCAGCACACATATTCACAGCATGCCCTGCTGCAAATCTGAGTCACATGCCAGTACATTACATCTGGCTTACTCATTTGCAATTCAATGTACTGTAGCTGCAGGAGGACTCCTTCCCCTGTAACTATGCAGTTATTGCACTCTGTTTGTTATAGGATTCAAAGTGTGACAGAACAACTGGACAACTGCCCCCACCACACACAGTTTTGCCCCACCACCTTTTGTTGACTGAGAATGGAACCCATTATCTTTTGAGTGTGTGAAAAAAAGAAAATTAATTGCCAATAAAGGCATTTTAGGAACAGTAAAGTACCTTTTAGTCTTACAGGCCTATAATGTTTTGAAATCACCTTAGTTTTTTTTCACCTTATCTTCTCTTACTCTGGAAATACATTGAGTTGTCCCTTAAATGCATTTGTACCATAAGCACTAGGCAATATTTCTATTAGCCCACATATCTACCATGTTCACAATTGAGCAATTTCACATAAATAGTAAAAACATTTCACAAGTTTTATTTTGCCTTCTGTTTTTATCTGACTACACAGTGTTGTCTCTCTCCATTGCCTCTCAACCATCCTAGTAAGTCTAGTTTTTGTCCTTTGGCCATGCAGCACCACTCCTTTCATTGCCCCCTTTCCAACTGGCCAGGAATAGTAAGCTGAGGAGAATGAATCATATCCACATGGAATAAGGTAAGAGACCTGCCTTTTTGGCATGCCTGGTTTACCTCGTGTTGATTATCTAGGGACATCATCCTGCCTTCACTTGTGTTACAGTTGCATCTCTCAAACTTCCTGTCCAATGCCAAACACTCTGTAATATACAGTGGCACACCATCCCCTTCACACTCCTTCTGTATTAAGCAATACCTGTTTCCAGTGGAACCCATTCCCTTACCCCATCCTGTGCCAAGAACTCCCTTGGCCTCATTGACACCCCCAGTACATCCTGTGGCTAACACTGCCTGGTGGTCAGTGATACCCCCTACCACTAGTACCTCCATCTTATGACAAGCACTCACTAGTGTCCTTTGGCACTCCTCGCCCCTGCAAAGTGTACCACACCAAGCACATCCTGGTATCTAATGAAAACGTCCACTCTCATGCCATTCCATGTTAAGCACTCCCTGGTGTCCAGTAGCATCCCCCTGTCCCCTGTCCCATACTAAACACTGCATGGTGTCAAAACCATCCATTTCATAACAGCATCAAATGTCAGTCACTCACTGGTGTCCAGTTGCACTTCGCCTCCCTTTGCCAGGCCCATGATTGGCACTCTGTTGTCCAGTGGCACCTGCTTCTTCCCCTACCCTATCTAAAATACTCTATAATGTCCAGTGGCACCCCTCCCTCACATTGTACAATGCCATGTTCTTCATGATGTCCAGTGGCACCCACCTCCATTTTGTCTTTCCATAGTGGCCCTGTGTCCAGTGGCCCCTCTATCCTTTATTTAGTCCTGTGCCAAGGAATCCCTGTTGTTCAGTGGCACCCCACCTCACGTTGTTCTATGCCAAGAACTACACAGTACTCAGTGTCACCCAGTCCTTCTTTCTGTATGATGCCATGCACTCTGTAGTGTCCGGTGGAATCCCCTTCCTTGCCTAGTCTCCTGATAAGAACACTGTGGCATAACATGGACTCCCTTCATACTTCCATCATGGATTAATCACTCCTTGGAGTCCAGTGGCACCCCCTCCCTGTTCTTGCCCCAATCTAAGCACTACCTGATATCCAGTCAAAGCTCCCCACCCAAAACTATTCAGTCCCTGGTAATCAGTGGTATACCATTCCACATCCTATCACCTGCCAAGCAGTACAGGGTAACTAGTGGCACTCATCTCCCTCACTGTATCTCCTGCTAAGCCTTTCTTGTGTCCAGTGGCACTCCCTGTGTATCACAAGATCTTTTGCCAAACAGACCCTGTTGTTGAGCTGCATCCCCGCCTTTACCCATCCCATGCCATACTGTCAATGGTGTCCAGTGGCACACTCATCATTACCCAGTCCCATGCCAAGAGACATGGCTACCCTAAATCTAGTACTGACTAACAGGGAAAGGATCACAGATCTCCAGGTAGAAGGTCACCTGGGGGCCAGTGCCATCACATGGTATGGTTCAGTTTGGCCACTAGAACTAAATCATCCCATTCCAAGGCATAAATATGGGACTTCAGAGGAGATGACTTTGATAAAATGGGCAACAGAGTTAAGCTAGCCCTAGCAAGAAGAAATACAGGTGTGGGGGTGCAGGCAAAGTGGGCAAGCATTAAGGATGCAATACTTGAAGCAACATCCCACTGTGTTAGAGAGAAAAGCAAGAGCAAAAGAAGAAGGAAACCACTTTGGTTCTCAAAAACAGTAGCAGAAAAGGTCAGAGTCAAAAGGCTGGCCTTCAGGAAATATAAGGGAACGCACCAGGACGAAGATAGAAAGGCATACTAAACTTCCCTAAGGGAAGCAGGGAAGGCAGTAAGGCAGGCAAAGGTGAAAACTGAGGAAACACTAGCACAAACAGTAAAAGAAGATGACAAGACTTTCTATAGATACATTAGTGAAAGGAGAAAGTCCAGAGCGGGCATTACTAAGATCAAAGGGCATAAGGAGGACCAAGGAAAAGCATTTATCCTAAATAGATACTTCTGCTCAGTATTTACTGAGGAGAAGGTAGGTCAGGGCCCACAGCTCAGCACCATGGACACAGGGGGGAGTGAGGTGTGCACTAGTCCCTTCACAAAAGAAAGGGTCCTACAAGAGCTCAATAAGCTCAGGGTGGACAAGGCAATGGGACCTGAAGGCATACATCCCAGGGTACTAAGGAGCTAAGGGTGGAACTAGCAGAGCCATTATCAGAACTGTTTAGTGAGTCTCTGAGCACAGGAGAGGTCCCAGAAGCCTGGAGAAGGGCTCATGTGATTCCGCTCCACAAGACTAATAGCAGGGAGGAGGCAGGGAACTATAGACCAGTCAGTCTTACCTCAGTAGTGGACAAGATTATGGAGGCACTCCTTAAGGAAAGGATAGTGAAACACCTGGAATTGATAGGAGCACAGGATCCAAGACATCATGGTTTTACAACAGGAAGGTTCTGTCAAACTAATCTCATAGATTTCTTTGACTGGATAGCCAGAGTGGTGGACCAAGGGGAAGCAGTTGATGTCACCTACCTTGACGTCAGCAATGCTTTCAATACTGTTCCACATAGAAGATTGATTAATAAGCTGGAAACGCTCGGGGTGCGTCAGAAATTGATCAACTGGGTGGCAAACTGGTTGGCGGGCAGAAAACAGAGAGTGGTGGTAAATGGTATACAGTCAGAAGAGATGCAAGTCAAAAGTGGGGTACCTCAGGGATCAGTCCTGGGGCCAGTCCTCTTCAATATCTTCATAAGTGACATTGCAGATGGACTGGAGGGTAAGGTTTGTCTGTTTGCAGATGACACCAAGATCTGCAACAGAGTAGATGATCCAGAAGGGGTGGCAGAATGAGAAGAGAACTGGATAAACTGGCAAAATGGTCGGAAGAGTTGCAACTGGGGTTTAACGCAAAGAAGTGTAAGATCATGAACATACGGAAGAGAAACCCTGAAGGCACCTATAGGTTGGGAGGAGAGCTGCTGGCAATTACAAGGGAAGAAACAGACTTTGGTATCATCATCACAGATGACCTGAAATCATCCAAGCAGACCACTAAAGCAGTAGGTAAGGCTAGAGGGATGTTGGGGTGTATTAGTAGGGGTATCGCAAGTTGTATGAGGGAGGTAATAATCCCTCTTTACAAGACACTGGTTAGGCCCCATCTGGAGTACTGCATGCAGTACTGGAGGCTACACCTGCACAAGGATATTAACAGAATGGAGGCAGTCCAGAAAAGGGCAACCAAAATGGTGCAGGGACTGCATCAGAAAACATATGAGGACAGATTACTAGATCTCCAATACGTATACCCTAGAGCAAAGGAGGGAGAGAGGTGGTATGATTGAAACATTCAAACATCTTAAGGGCATTAAGAAGGTGAAAGAGTCTAACATGTTTCAATATAAGAAAAATAGCAGGACAAGAGGACACAGCATGAGCTTAGAGGGAGGCTGATTAAGGGGGAATGTGAGGAAGTACTTTTTCACAGAAAGGGTGGTGGATACACGGAATGGCCTACCACAGGAAGTGCTGGATATGAATACAGTACAGGGCTTCAAACAGCCATGGGATAGGCATAAGGGAGCAATAAAGATGAGTATGAATAGTAGGGCTGTGCGAATACCTTTTTTCAAATATCCGGCCGAATATTCAGTATTCTGTTCCCAGACATTTGTTATTCAGTATTCGTTATTCGTTATTCAGCTAGCAAAAATGCCTTCTTAGAGAACTGGCATACAAGTCCTTTAAATTGCTTCAGGGAGAGTAGAATGAGCTCTCATGTCACTTTGGCTTGTACACTGGTACCACAGGCTGTCGTTTGGGATTGCTGCTTCAATAGGAGGATGCAGAAGTCATGGCACTTTGGCTTGTGCACTGGTACCACAGGCTGTCGTTTGGCACTGCTGCTTCAATAGGAGGATGCAGAGGTCACAGCACTTTGGATTGTACACTGGTGCTACAGGATACAGGCTGCCTTGTCCCACTGCTGCTTCAGGAGGAGGATGCAGAGGTCATGGCACTTTGGCTTGTACACTGGTGCCACTGCCACACAGGCTGTCTTGTGCTGCTGATGTTTCAGGAGGAGGATGCAGATGTCACGGCACTTTGGCTTGTACACTGGTGTCACAGGCTGCCTTGCCTCACTGCTGTTTCAGGAGGATGATGCAGATGTCACGGTACTTTATCTTGTACACTGGTGCCACAGGCTGCCTTGTCCTATTGCTGCTTCCGGAGGAGTATGCAGATGTCATGTCACTTTGGCTTGTACACTGGTGCCACTGCCACACAGGCTGTCTTGTGTTGCTGAGGCTTCAGGAGGAGGATGTAGAATCCATGGCACTTTGGCTTATATACTAGTGCCACAGGCTGTCTTCTTGGGTACGGTTCTGTTGTGGAGGAGGATGCAGATGTTGTGGCACCTTGGCTTGTACACTGGTGCCACAGGCTGTCTTGTTGGGTATGTTTCTGTTATGGAGGAGGATGCAGATGTCATGGCACTTTGGCTTGTACACTGGTGCCACAAGCTGTCTTGCTGGGTACAGTTCTGTTGTGGAGGAGGATGCAGATGTCGTGGCACTTCGGCTTGCACACTGGTGCCACAGGATGTGTTGTGCCGCTGATGCTTCAGGAGGTAGATGCAGATGTCACGGCACTTTGGCTTGTACACTGGTGCCACAGGCTGTGTTGTTGGGTATGGTTCTGTTATGGAGGAGGATGCAGATGTCATGTCACCTTGGCTCATACACTGGTGCCACAGGCTGTGTTGTGCTTCTGATGCTTCAGGAGGAAGATGTAGATGTCATGGGACTTTGGCTTGTGCACTGGTGCCATTGCCACAGGCTGTCTTGTGCTGCTGATGCTTCAGGAGGAGGATGCAGATGTCATGTCACTTTGGCTTGTACACTGGTGCAGGAGGGCAGGTTACCATGTCCCACTGCTGTTTCTGGAGGAGGATGCACAGGATCTGGAGGAGGATGCACAGGAAAATAGTTCATCATGGGCATTCTGTTCAGTTTCCCATAGGATTCAACCCAAAGTATAAGAAGACATAACTGTCATTTATTGTACTTGGGTGAAAAAAACAATGTGTACTACAAGAATAAAATATGCCACACCCTTAAATAATTGTGGCCTTTAAGAAAACCAACTAAGAAAACATAATTATACCCATAGGACAACAGTATAACTTCAATAGGCTTAACTCAGTCAATACTGGTATTTAATTGACAATCTACATATGGGTACACTCCTCTTAATGGGATTGGGTATTACAGGAAACCCACATGACAGATCCTTAAATAATTCTGTCCTTAAAAAAAACAAACTAATAAAACTTAATTATGCCCATAGAACACTATAACTTTACTTCATCAGGCTAACATACAAATTCAAATCTTACCTTCGTAGCTGAGAGGGATGTCTGTGAGGATGGCACTCTTGCATGACATCCATTCTGCCCATGATGTGTGGCCACAACGATGCTTTTTAATGAATGCTACCTGTTAGGGACACATAATGAAATGTAGTGCTTCCAAATGGCCTGTACACATCCATGAAGCCTCCCTTCTCATGTGGCCATCAGATGATTTAAAATCAGTGGTCACTGGTCAGACAGCTCTATTTCTTCCTCTTATTTTATGTATTGCTTTTTGGTTTTTTCTCCCATCCCATGCCCTGCCCACACGCCCCTGATGTGACATGCACATGTGGAGATATGCGCATGCACACCCTGTGGGACACTCCCAACCTGCCAGTCACCAGGTTCCACCTACGCTCATTGCTGAGCCTTCACACAGCTACAGCAGGACTACAGATGGGTGCCCCCCACCCAGAAGAGGAGAGCAGGTGCTCATTCCTACTCCCACCCCCAAACCCATTGGCCCAGCACCCTGTGGCAACAAGATGTCATTCCCGAACCCATGTGGCCTGCACAGCACGAGGTAAGGTGTCCAGCGCTTCAGCCCTCAGTGATACTGGGATAGCCTACACTGTTTTATTTCAGTAATTTTCACACAAATACCACCAAACAGAAAGAAAACAATGAAATGACTGAATACTTACCTTAGCAAGTCATACAAACAGTGTTTTTCAAAGAGTCCATCAGACTCATGATAAAATTCCTGCAGGGTAAAAAAAATAAAATAAAATAAACATGATTAATTTCCATCCAAGATACAGAATTACAGAAATACAGAGGCACTGTTCAATCATAATTCCCAAACCCCTTCACCTAAACAAACATAAAACAATTAAAATATTTCATACAACTTACTTACTTTTGCTGGTAGCACACAATGTGGTACTTGAAGATGAGCAACATCACTCTGGCTTGGGTGGTCATCATCATCCAGACTTCTTCTTCATAATTATTGGTGATTTGACATGGTAAATTAATACTGGCGTGGAAGCTGGTGAGGCCACACTGGTGTCTGATATATTTCAGTCATGGGGAATACTGGAGAGCAAATCTCAGGCACGGGCAATACTGGAGACTGGTGATGCCACATTGGTATCTGGCAAATTTCAGGCATGGGCAATACTGTAGACTGGTGATGCCACACTGGTTTTCAGCAAATTTCAGTCATGGTCAGTACTGGAGACTGGTGATGCCACACTGGTATTCAGCAAATTTCAGGCATGGGCAATACTGTAGACTGGTGATGCCACACTGGTGTTCAGCAGATTTCAGGCATGGGCAATACTGGAGGCTAGTGATGCCATACTGGTATTGAGCAAATTTCAGGCATAGGCAATACTGGAGACTGGTGATGCCACATTGGTATCTGGCTTATTTCAGGCATGGGGAATACTGGTGAATGGAGACCGATGATGACAAACCAAATATTACACTTGGCTGGTGCTGCTCTAAGCAACTACTTAGAATATTTGTGCAAAATTATGCTGAGCTCCCACCACCTCACATTTCATGGACACCATAAATGGTTTACAAATTCATGTGATTATTAAAAAAGCACAATGCCTGATGCATTTCGGATCCCAAAAGATCCTTTTTCAAAGGCAATTACAGCAAGACTGAACACTATTATATATACATACGTGTTGTGACATCACAGTGACATCAACATTTCAAACACTCTTCAAATTCATAGAATGTAATACACCCTGACCACATGATGTGCCCATGTGAAACATCCGTTACCTACCCTTATGTGCTACATATTGTTAAACAGATAATTCCAAAGGTAATACAGCAAAGTGTTAATAAACTGCAGTGCATAACCATTGAAAGTGCAGATGCTGAAAACATATGATATCATATATATACAACAGTATAGCCAAATAATTGCCTATATTATAATGTACAGAAAAGCAGTGGAAGGGAAGGCCTCATTACGTCCTTGGGTGGTCCGGGATTGCCCAATACCGCCCACCCGGTCGGGTATTATTGCTTGCGTAACACCTAAGGGTGGGTAATGGATGTTTCACATGGGCACATCATGTGGTCAGGGTGTATCACATCCTATGAATTTGAAGGTTGTTTGTATTATGATGTCACTGTGATGACACAACACTTATGTATATATATAATAGTGCTCAGGCTGTAATTGCCTTTGAAAAAGGATCTTTAAGGATCTGAAATGCATCAGGCGTTGTGCTTTTTTAATAATCAATTGAATTTGTAAACCATTTATGGTGTCCATGAAATGTGAGGTGGTGGGTGCGCAGAATAATTTTGCAACAAAGGACAGCATCACCAGTCATGAGGTTTTTGGAAAAAGAGAAATATATTGAGTGTCATTAACATAATGCCAGATGGGGTGTTGGTGCACATAGTCCACAAGTTGGCCCAGACCAGCAGCACAGGGGGCGTGTGTCACATAAAAATAGCATTGTTATTAACGTGCTGTGAAATTAAATTATTCAAGACTTATTCTTGTAATCAAGATGTGGTAAACTGAGCCTGATGAACACAAATTGCTCAACATGTTCAGGGTCTAATAAGAATCTGTGAGGCTTCACCACATCCACTGCTGTGCTAAACAACCTCTCTAATGGCACACTGGTTGGGGGGCAGCTCAGGTATTTCATGGCCAGCTGTGCTAAGTGAAGGTATGATTTCAACTTTTTGGTCCAGTACTCCAGTGGGTCAACTGAGATGGGTTCAAGAGCTTCTGTCAAGAAACAATTTAAAACATTGCTGGCAGACAGTGGGTGCTGCTCGTTGCACTTTCTTTGCTCCGCCTCTAGGGATGAACTGAGTTGTGCCCAGCAGTCTTCTTCCTCCATTTCTAGGACATCCTCCACCAGCTGTTCTTGTTCTTCCAGGGCTACTTTGGTAGGCATCACATCCTTGTCACACATTGTAAAGGTGAGAGCTGAGAACAGCTGCTGACAAAACTCATTGACACGGTGGGAAGGCATTTTAAGGTGCAGTATATCGCACTTAAACCTTGGGTCTAGCATCGTTGAAAAAACATATGTCTTAGTGGCACAAATATCTGTGAACCTGTTCCCCAATTTAATTGTTAGATTGTGTACAAGGGCCATCACTGCTGGTGCAAGATCAGCATGGGTGGAAAATTTCTGCAGTGACTTCTTCAGTATCTGGACTGCAGGGATGACTTGACACAGTGGTGCAGATTCTGCACTCATGTCACGTGCGCTTCTTTTAAAAGGACCAAGCACCTTTACTGTTTCTTGAATAACAGACCAGTCCTGGTGGCTGAGAATCCCCCCAATATCTGTCTCCATACTAGAGATGCAGTGAATTTAAAATCCGCCGGTGAAGTGAACGCGAAAAGTGGCCACTTCACATTGGCACTTCGTTATGTGGAGTTTCCCATAGGAAAGGCTCACTTCACCTTCTAATTATTACTTTGCATTGTCATTCCACCTTAAACGTGAAGTAAAGCAGAGTGACAACAATATTGGCAGCATCCCACTCACACAGTCACCAGAATGAATGTGCATCCCCAAAGTGCTACTGTCTTGTGTCCAGAAACCTCCCCAGTGCTGATGAAGTGAAATGAGAGTGTAACAAGAAATGCAAAGTCTCCCAGAATTAATGGTGCACTCAGTCATTTCTCGCAGTGGTCAGATCACACACAGAGTCACCAGAATTAATGTGTATCTCCAAAATGCTATTGTCTTGTGTCCAGAAAATTTCCCAGTGCTGACGAAGTGAAATGAGAGCGTAACAAGAAATGCAGTCCCCCCAGAATTAATGGTGCCATGCAAATGCACAGACAGATTAAGATTGCACTGCACACTCAATGGATGCATACAAAAAGGCACAACAACATCTAACCAGTGCTCAGAAGTCACAAATCCAAATCTGGAAAAGAATACATTTTGCCAGTTGGGGGATTAGTGCACGGCAGTAACAATCCACTACCAGTTCATGCAGGAGCAGTGGATAGCAGGTTCACACTGCTTCAATTACTCTGTAACACAATAAAAGGTGTCTGATTTAATGGCATGCATCGCACACACACTCACACGCACACTCAAGTAATGCGTAGCAAATTGAAAACCTTTAGTAATATAACCAAATGTTTTAAACAGATAAATTGTACGCTGCTGCATCACAAAAATCAGCAAAAAAAATTCAAGAATTACTGAAAATATTACTGTGTGTACATTAACACAGTTATAAAAGAAAATATAGCCAAAACAGAAAGACTGCCTTTTTCTCCCATTTAATCTACCTGCACCACAAATACGCCCTTCCCCCAAAGCACACTTCACAGTACACAGACTGACTGCTCTAAATTAACATTCAAAATCCACACACAGCAATAAACACTCGATGATATGAGCACAGAGGGGTTTCCTACAATCGATGTACTAAATGTTGAGCAAAAATATTACTGAAAAAGACATTTTAAACAGCTTTAAGAGGTTCTGAATTGCTCACTGCACACACACACTACCCAGACCAGAACTGAGGCTGTGCTGAATAATCTAGAGCCCATGTGACCTGCAATCCCATGAATAACTGCAGAATTTCATTTGGAGCTCAATTACAGAGCAAAATGAAGCGAATTACATTGATTTCAATGTACTTTGCCTTAAAATTGGTGGAGAAGTGGTTTGGGAAAGTGGAATAATGCAGTCATTGGTTTCAATGGACTGTGTGTTCCTCATTATGAAGCAAAGTACTCCGCTTTCACATTGTGGAGTTCTCCGCAGAATCCGCGTTACTCAATGAATCACTTCACGGAGCAAATTGGGTCCACTTCGCTCACCACTACTTATAGTACTGTAACTCACGTGCTGTATGGGAAGGAACAAAAATGCCTATGGCTGTACTTCCCCGATGAGCTGTACACAAAACTCCCCGACTTAAAAACGCTTACTAATGAGTATAGTGGTGAAGTGGTGAAGCCTGGAGAGATACTACAAAAGATGCTTACAATACATCCAAGTAACTGGTAAAAAAATTAATGTTGTGATTTGTGACATGATCGTGAATCGTGATTTGTGACTGCATTTGTGACCGTGATGATGAAGAACATGATTCAGTGTCGATGGTGTGAGATAAATAATATGGCACTGTATTGGGAATGCGAATGCCTATGGCTGTACTTCCCCGATGAGCTGTAGCACAAACGTCCCAACTTAAAAACGTTCATTAATGAGTACAATGGCGGGGTGGTGAAGCCTGGAGAGATACTACAAAACACGCTTACAATACAACCAAGTAACTAGTAAAAAATTAAGTTGTGATTCGTGACATGATCATGAATAGTGATTTGTGACTGCATTTGTGACCGTAATGATGAAGAATGTGATTTGTATCATGAGTGACTCATGATGATGGTCCTGACCTAAAAACGCATATTAATGAGTACAATGTTCATGCAGAATTATGCACCACACCTGTCCAGTATTCTGAAGGGAAGCCAAAGAAACAACTGTGACTTAAGTTACAGATGGAGATTGGGCTCTAAAGAGATGCAAATGCACAGACAGATTAAGATTGTGCTGCGCACTGAAAAGATGCAGACGCAAAGGCACAACACCTGACCAGTGCTCACCATCAGAAATTCAAATCTAGAAAAGAATATCTTTGCCGATTGGGGTAGGCCATGGGGGGAGGCGCAGTGTACTGCACTGCTGCAGTAACAGTCACTAGCACTAGTACCACTAAAGATACCACAAAGAAGTACAAAAATCACACAGCTGCAGTGGATAGCAGGTTCACATTGATGAAATTATTATGTGACACAATAGAAAGTATCTGATTTGATGACACGCATAACACACATATTCACATACACACTAAGCAACGCGTAGCAAATTGAAAACTTTAGCGATATAACCACATATTTTAAACAAACTAAAATTATGCACTGCTGCACCACAACAATCAACAAAAAAGGCAAGAATTATTGAAAACATTACTGTGTGTACATTAACACAGTTATACAAGAAAAATATCACCAAAACAGAAAGCACTGTCTTTTTCTCCAAGTTAATCTACCTACACCACAGATACGCCCCTCCCCCAAAGCACACTTCCACTGTCTCTCAGTACACAGACAGAATGTTGTACATTAACATTCAAAATCCACACACAAACAATAAATGCTCAATGATATTACCACAGGAGGATTTCCTATAATCAATGAACTAAAGTTTCAGAAAAAAAACAACTCAAAAAGGCTTTTTTAACAGCTTTTAGAAGATTTGAATCACAGAGAGCTCTCAGAGCCACTTCCTACACACACTACCCCAAACTGAGGCTGTGCAGAACAATCTAGAGCCCATGAGATCTGAAATCCCATGAATCACTGCAAAATTAGCCTTTGGAGCTTAAAAACAAGGCGAAGTGAGGCAAAGTACATTGTTTTCAATGTAAGAATTGTTGGAGTAGTGGTTTGGGAAGGCGGAGTAATGGGAAGTCATTGTTTTCAATGGACTTCTCGTTACCCATTATAACGTGAAGTACTCTGCTTCGCATTGTGGAGCACTCCGTGAATTCACTTTCACTCCGCGAATCACTTCGCAGAGTGAATTGGGGCCACTTCGGCCATCTCTACTCCACACTCATTTCATAGAGAACTCGCTTCTGCTCCAGTAGCCTTTGCAACATGTAGAATGTTGAATTCCACCATGTTGACACATCCTGTATCAGCTTGTGCTGTGCTTCTGAATGCGCACTTGCACCTGCCGCAGTTGGTTTGTGGTTTTAAGCAAGTGATGGAAATGGGCACACATTTTTCTTGCTGTCTTAAGTGTTTGATCAACCTCTAGTGTCTTGCATATGGACTTTATCACCACCAGATTCAAAGTGTGTACATAACAATGGATGCCTTTAAAGTGCCCATCTGACAAGGCCTATATCATATTTGCTGCATTGTCAGTCACAATGAAATCAACATGCAGCGATGTGTCTTCAGTACACACACGCAGCATGTCTTGCACGATGCCAAAATGTTGGCAGACCGGTGATCCACAGGCATAATGGACACATTCAGAAGTGCAGATCTGCTATGAGACATTGTGGAGCCTACACCAGGGGAATGACAGGAAGTATCTAGACCTGCACCTTCACTGCCTGTACCAATTGGGTCTGCTGCACACCAATGTGCAGTCAGTGACATGTATGCATGGTTGGAGTTTGTGCTACTCTGTATGTCTGTTGTGCAATGGAATACATCCCTGACTGCATTTGATAGTTGCTGCAAGACTGCCTTGTGCACATCCTCATAAATGTTGGGCAGAACAGTACAAGAGAATGTTGTGCGTGATGGTATCTGATACCGTGGGTGCAAATGTTGCATCAGCTGCCTCAAACCAATGTTTTCTACCATCGAAAATAGCTGAAGATCAAGTGCAATCATTTTCCCAATTAACTGGGTGATCTGTTGTGCACATGGGTGTTACAGGTAATATTTAGTACTTGCATGAAAGGACCACATAATGGGTGCCAAGGAAGTCTGGGACTGTAATGGGGTCTGATGCCTTCAATGGGATATTTTGTGGACCGTGCAGCAGATGAATCATCAGGAGGCAAAGAAGCAGCCACAGTTTGTCCTGACACAGTTTTGTAATGAACTGTCACTGGTGTGGATGGGTACGAAAAACTGTGTCAGACTCACTGACATGATAACAGTCACTACCACTTTGTGACTAGGAATCATCATCATGACCTGGACCATCACATGTACCACAAGAGGGTGTTGCTGATGTCAGGAGGTCTAAACCTCACTTTCAGGTTCTTGGCAATATTGGGAATGCAAGTAATCACAGACACATTGCATAAAAGTAATAAACTTGTTTTGTACCAGAAAGGATAAAATCACAGTTGCCCTAAGCAGTTCTTACCAATACGAACCGGAAGCCAGTGCTAAGCATTCCCTATACCTCGAGGTTTCTTTGTGTCTCTTGGGATCTCCGAGGTACAAGACTAGTGTATCACATTATATACCTATGATAATTACTATGGTTACTGTAAGATAGAAACATTTCTAGTTACAGAAATGAGCCATATTGGCTAAATTAGAGGTGGCTCCATGATCCAAGATAACATTATACAATTTTGTAGTAGTCATCAGTTTGTGAAACAAGAGTTCTTATACAGAGTCTTACATAACTCAATGTAGTAGTACAAATCACCAAAAGGTGGCAATGCCGACTTACATATCATAATTATTCCAAGGACACAGGTGCCTTGGCATCTTACAAGTAATACACAGAAAATACATAGAAGAATATATGTATTAGCAAGCAAAGTGTATTACAACAATATGAGTACATATCCTGACATCTACTCTTGTACGGTAGATGCCCTTAGCCCTATATGTTAGTATAACATATGCTTAAGCACTAGCTGTCTACGGTGTACCTCTGATGGTACCAATTAGGGTGCAGGGACCTCATGTAATATTCCACCCGTTGCCTCCAAGGGCAACACAGGCAAATCTAGGGAAAGGCCAGAGAGCAGTGGTCATTTACAAACCCGACGCACAAGCTTTGTAAAGGAACTCGAGCTGCTCAAGGTGTTGGCAGAATGTGCGCTGTAGGCAGCAGAGCATAATAATCAAAATAAAGATTAAAAATGCTTGAATAATAACAAAACCTTTAAAAGTAATTTCCAACCAGGTGTTAGTCAATGCGTCATTCGTGTCACCATCATTAATCAATGAGAGGATATCTTCATTGGCCTTGGTCATATTATTGCTGATGTGGATGAGGTGTGTGACTTTCCTGTCTAAAAGTGATTTTAATGTAAGTTTGAGTGGGTCTATGTGTACATTAAAATATGGTAAGTATTCAGACAGTATGAGCAGATAATCGGGCTTACCATCAATGATGTCTGCATCAATGAGGAGGACAGGGGTTATGACGGTATGTCCGATCACAGTCTTTTGGTGGGGGACAAAACAAAAATTGGGGTTATCAATAACACATGTCACAGATCCATAAGTATAGCTTTTAAAGTTAGTTACCACACAATACTCCCCATCAGAATTATACTGAGAGCGAACAGTAGGGAGTGTCCACTTTTGCAACTGGACAGGGCAGGTGTAGGCCGTCTTTGAATCCATGTTGACAGGTAATGAACCTCCTCATGATATGATTGGTAGAGCTTATCTGGAGCCAAAGTCAAATCCAAGGAATCTGTGCCATTCTTGGTGATGTCATCATCCATGGTAAAAGTCCAGTCAATGCTATCTGGAGAATAACCACAAACAGGTTAAATAACATCAAATACATCACATCGGCACAAGTAAATGTATTGCTTCTTCACACAGCAGTCTGTGTCTGGAGCCACCCAGGTGTCCAGGAAAGGATGGAAAATCAATAGAGGCAGTAGATCCAGGCGTTCTCTGTAGATGTCTTCGCCCAAATGCCCAATGGAGTGTACCAGTGCAAGCTTGTTGAACAAGGCTGTAGTGGGATCAAAACGTACTAAAGAAACGGTAAAAGAAACAAACATAGTACAGTATCTCTTATGGAACATTTCTTAGCAGTGAAACAAGGACCAGTGTTAGGGTGTCTGGTCACAAACCCCAAGTTCCTAGCTGTGGAGAGAGGAATAGTTAAAGTTTGTTGCATACACATAGAAATACAGCCAGGGGATTTACATTGTGGACAATACCATTTGGAAATGCATCTGTCATGTATGATATCAGGGATCCTTCCAGATTCTAGACACGGAAGAGATTGTTGATCGTAGTGATAATGTATGAGCCATAGGCAGAGCAAAGGATTTCTCTAGCAATGTATTGTTTATCTGCTTCTCTGTTGTTTTGTTGTATGAGTGCATTAATCTTGTCTTTTGAATCAGTGAATGCCTTAGCAATGTCATGCATGTTGTGTACCGTGTATCTTTCTTCCTGACTAAGGCCATCCACATCATGCAATAATGGGGGTAGTATATTGTTAACCAGGCCAGTGGAGAACTTGGCAGAATGAGATTTGATAGCAGCAATGTCTGCTTTATTCCAAATAGACATAGCCATAGCAAAAAGGCCTGTGACAGTACCTGTTGCACCTAAGACATCAGAACTGTCAACTTCACATGTCTTATGTTTATGAGTTTGATAAGCAGGAGTGGGTGTTCTCCTATAGTTGCCTCTATGTTCAGTAGAATGGACTCCGGCAATAGGGTATTGAGTACAAATCTGAAATGCAGCTAAACTAGCAAGCAATAATGAACTATAAAATGCCGATGTATTAGTATTGTGACACATACCAAATTCTTTCATATTCCAGTAAGTAAGATTAAACAAAACAGGTATATGCATAAACTGTAAGTTATTAATTAATGAACCTGGGAGGGCAGTGGCTGTTAGACCACAACGGGGACCAGGGGTGTGCTTTGGGCATTCCAAAACCTGTTTATCAGTGGGTGGTAACACAGAGAGGTACATGGCTGCAGAAGCCATGTGGTGTACAGCACAAAATTTTCGAGCAGAATCCTTAGACAAAGAATTACAGTACGAAGGATCAATTAAGGCAGTGATGTTGTACAAACCGGAACGTCTTAATGCAGTTTGTAACAAGGACAGAGAACCACTTGGGGATAACTTAGCATTGGGCCAACCCTGGAAAGTTCCTTTGGAGACTTTGGCCACAGGGAGAATTTGTCTTTGTGATGTGGTTTGCCACTCAATTTGTAGGGTAGATTTATCAGGAGCAACAACCGAGGCAGTGAGGTAAGCATTGGAACCTTCCTGGACAGTAATCAGACTATCGGGTATATTGATGGATACTCCCTCTGAAGGAGATGCTGGAGGATCAAAGTGTGGTAGGAGGTTCGGTACCGTGCCTTGGATGCAGGGGATAACTCCTGAGATGAGGAGATAATGGAACAAGACAGCCATCTTGTCAGTATATCTGAAAAGCAAAATCAAACATTAGTCAGTTAGTACTATTCCACCCAATGGGGTGAGAAAAAGTACTTAAGCACCTTTATACAGTTTTAGCTGGTTTGCATGTAACCATATGTCAGTCAACTTATTGTTATGCAGGAATCTAACCTGATAGACTGCTGGACTGAGCTTGTTGACGATAGGGTATGGGCCTTCCCACTTATTGGAGAAGGAATGGGTGGGATGTGCAAATTGGAGTACCATTACCTGATCTCCAACCTGCCAATCCACTTCTTGTGCATGTTTGTCAAACTGTATTTTGGATTATTACTGGGCTTTGCCCATGCAGTTGGCAGCATACAAGTGTGTGTGTATAAGGTTTTTTCTGAGTTTGTCCACATATTGGTCTACAGACACACGGTCTGCATCTGTTGCTGTTCTAGGGGCAGTGAGGAGTAGTTGGGAGGAGGGCCTGAGGACTCTACTGTGATGTTTTAATTCCAGACTCGAAGCTAGGTTGGGGGGGAGGGGCAGGTACAATTGTGTGTGCCAGGCAGAGTGTAGAATCGTGAATTCTACTTTTCAAGGAGGGGTCAGTTTAGTACAAACAGTATATTGCAGTGGTGATCCCTGTTAATGGCTCCTGCTGCAAACCTGGCCACACGGTGCTACAGTGCTTTAAGTTTTGTGAGCTCAGTAATTTTGAGTGATGATAGGACAGGGGCACCATACAGCATAGTGGGTAGTAGGATACTATTAGTAATGGTTAATCTGGCATGAGCTGTGAGGTAGGGATTTAATCTATATAGGAGCTCTAGTTTTTGGTTTAACTGTTTGGTCACCTGGTCCAAGTGTGGTCTGAACTGGAAATCCTAATCCAGTATAACTCCCAGGTTTTTGAGGGAGGATACAGTCTCAATAGGGTCCCCATTCAGTGAGCAGATTTTTAGTAATTCACTCCTGTCATGTCCAAGTCAGCGATGGCTGAAGAGTATGGATTTAGTTTTCTGTTCATTTAATAGCAGCTTGTTAGCCTTAAACTATTCAACCAGTTTGTGAAAGTCAGCTACGAGGTTTGTCTCAATTGAGGTAGAGTCTGAATGGTTCTTATATAGCACCATATCATCTGCAAAGAGCAGTGCTTTGGCATTCCCACAGTGCTTTGGTAGGTCATTAATAAACAAAGAAATAACAACAGCAGCCCCACAATAGAACCCTGGGGAACCCCATCTGTAAAGTCTCTCAGTGGCTGCCTCTCCATTTCACCAGTTGCTTATGGTCTGTTAGACAGCTAATAAAACAGGAGCAGGACAAATTATCAAGGCCTAGTCCCTTGAGCTTATGTAGAAGCAAATTGTGTTTGACTAGGTTAAATGCCTTAGTAAGGTCTATAAAGATAGCACCATTTATTTGCCAGCATCCTGCGCTTCAAGTATAGTAGGTCTGTCATGAACCATACTAAGGCTGTGTCCATGCCATGATTTTTCTGAAAGCCATGTTGGGCATCAGCAACTAGATCAAGGGTTTTCATAAAGGACTGCAGCTGGTTATAGACCAGTCTTTCTAAGATTTTGGAGAGGGTGCTAAGGATGGATATTGGACAGTATTGCTCTACCAGATCTTTAGCTCCTTCTTTGAGTATTGGCACTACATTGACCACAATCTATATGCTGGGAAGGTACTCTGCAGTAGAGGCATATTAAAAATTGTTGTAATAGGGGCAGCTTGTATTATTACAACATGTGGGGAATTCACAACTGGAGTAAACTCATACGGAACAACAATCATGTTTTCATGCAGATTATCTCAGTAATAAATAATGAGGAAGAGAGTTACAGAACTAATGTGAAATGTAAGCAGGATTGTGTCTAAATATTGTGTTTTAAAATATTATCCTAATGGTGTTAACTGCACTTTAAGGGAAAATAAGTAGTAACTTATATTAATGTGGTGGGAGTTACAGTAGGTGTCTTCTTCACAGGCTATCCTTGCTGCACACCCCAAAACTGTAATGCTAGCTCTGTATTATTTACTTATAAATGTGCTGCAGAACTTACCCTAACAGTTCCATGGAAAGTCAGAGTCCCTGATGCAGAATTTTTTTCTAAAGTGCCACAGAGAACAGGGGGCCTTGGACATTAGCGGGATTCCCCAGGGCTTTATCTTGGGGCCTACGCATTCAACATATATTATCTGAGACATAGGGGAAGGGGTCAACAGCAAAATGTGTCAGTTTGCAGATGATACCAAACTATATGGGAGTGTGGACAGTGCAGAGGGAGTAAGGTATCTGTTCAGGGATGTGGAGAGGCAAGGAAGTTGCCAGAAAAATGGCAGACTCAAGTTTAATGCCAAAAAGTGCAACGTCATGCACAATGGGAGGAAAAATCCTAAAATGGATGACTCAGTAAATGGAGTATGGGGGTTGCAGAGAACAGAGGAGAGACCTAACGTTGTATGCTCAATGCGGAAAAGTAGATGGGAGTGCCAGCGTACATCTGTATAGCTCACTGGTAAGATCACAACTGGAATACCACATCCATGAGTTCTGGTACCCTAAAAATTACAGGAAAATGTTAGAATCAGCCCAAAGGAGGGCGACAAAGATGATCAGCTGTTTTCAGGACTGCACATATAATGAAGGGGTAAGGATCTTGAACATGTGTTGTCTGGAGACCAATAGGGAGAGAGGAGGCATGATAGAAACAGATAAGCTTCTACATGGGATTAACAGGGTGGACATGACAGTACAGTTTACAATGAAAGGAACCACAGTCACTAGGGGACATAACTTTAAAGGAGATCAGAAACAGTTTTTACACCTGTAGATGACCTCCAGTTGTTCTTTTATTGTCTACCCAGTATTGTGATATGTTTTTGACCTTTTTTTGTCAAATCAGTAATCTAATTTTGTTGCCTTTTTAACTAACCTGAACCCCTCTCTCCTCAGCAGTTGCTGCTTTCTCCTTTCATACTGACTGAACATTCTATGACATCAATATATAGGACAGTGTATGGGCAACTATGCAAAACCAGTGTGTTGTGCCACCAAGGGGTACTGATTCCCTGTGACCTCAAGAATGAAGCTCGATAGGTCCATGGGAATCAGATCCCCTAGGTGGCACAACACTCTGCTTATGCATAGAATTGCCCATCCACTATTCTATGTAGTGTATGGACATCAATGCCTATTTTGAACACTGCACTTTGTTTCAGTAGACTGGTGGTTATAGGTTTGGTGGTAGGCTCAGATTACTAACACTGTGCTGCCGATGTTCTGCAAGTTCAAGTTTAAAACAAAAACAACTTTTAGCCTAATTGGATAGGAGAAATCAAGTATGTGGCATCATTTCAAGTTGTTCTGCTGCAGTAGTGACATCACTACTGCAGCACGAAAAACATAATGATGTCACTACTACAGCAGAACATGCACATTCCAGGCATCGAATTCCATGCATAGCAGCATTCCACCATACACTGTAACGCCAGTCCAGGCCATTCAGATGAATAGCATAGAATGGTGTCATTGATGTCATAGAGGGCCAGATATTCAAAACTTTGCCCCTGGGCTTAGATAACACTGCTTGGCAGGCAAATGTAGCCTGGAGCACAAAGCAAGCTATATTCAAAAGGAATTGTCCGAGGCAAACAGCCTCTGAATATAGCATGGGAAAGAGGCCCCATGCAAACTGGGCTGGGAGTGCAGGGCAACAGTAGCCCTGGAATATGACAGCGCTGAATATAGCAACCAGTAAGTGCAAACCACAACAACAACACAATGCACAGTGACATGAGGGTAGGTAGAGAGGTACTATGTGGCCAATGTGTGTGCCAGCAAATGCATGGACCCAGTACAGCTGCAAGCAGCAGATGTGAAAGAACAGTGATCAGAACTGTAAAATATTCTCCGAACTATTAGCGCAGAGCCAAGCAGTTTGCCTGGAGCAAACATGTTAGCCCGGTGCTAAACTTTGTCATATTCAAAAGTGACATGCAAATGAGCCTACTTAGATAGTCTCTGGGCAAACAGCCACATTAGCATCTCATCATGCCCTGACTTGCATGCGGTTTGCCCAGCGTTACTGCAGGGTCTCACAGCTCCACCTGTAGGTCAGTCTGGAAGTACAGGGTCTGGCCAGGTCTGACTGCAGCTCCACCTGTAGGTCAGTCAGACTACACATGATGATAGCTGCAGGCTACATGTGGACAGTACAGCATAGCATAGTATATCGTACCCCAGGGGACAACACAGCATAAGCACAGGTGGTGGTGGTGCTGCATGCCACCGTCACACTGTAGGTCATGCTACAGTGCACAGCAGACACTACAGTAGCAAGATGTAGTGTGAGGGACACAGCAATGTCTATGGTATGTAGGGCAGTGATGACCACTGCACTGTACACAGTGACAGGCCCAGCTTGCAGGTAATTACTGACAGTGGACAGTACTATTACGCTGTTTTGTGATCCACAGATGCTGCACCTGTGCCATGGTATGCACACAGTGTCATGTACATGGGCAGCTGTGTGTGCCGTGGCATCTGTACAGTTGTGTGGTGGGTGGCTGGGGGGGCATGTAAGATCCAACAGGCACACAAGTGGTGGCGTATTCCCACTACTGGCCCATGTGCACTGTGTGATGTGTCCCAGTCTTGTGGCCACACCTGGGCTGTTGTGTGGTCTGGCCACCTGTACACCCACCCCTCAGTGGCCACCATGCCCACAGTACTGCATGTGTGTGCTGGCATCTGTTAGGCACTGCAGACGTATGGTCTGTAGGTGTGTGCTATATGGCCACACTACCATGCTGTCCCCCATGGGTTGGATCACCCCTTACTGTCTGTGCTTGGCTGGGACTGGTGGCAGCTGCGGGCATCATGGTGCTGCCAGCAGTGAGCAGCATGTGTCCTCCATGTCTGGCATTTTCTAGTTGTCATACTCCTATGCTAGGGTTGTGCAAGCCACACAAATCCAATGCAAACACCACACAATACACCAATGATGTGAAAAGCTGTTTGCCCAGGGTTAAGACCAGCTTTTCCTGGGCAGTAAATTGTACCGCGCTAAGGGTCATGCTATGTTGCGCTAAACACCTTAGCGCGGTGCTAGCCACTGAATATCTCATAGTGCCTTTATTTATGTTCACTATGCCACTTGCATATCATTATGCTTTGCCCGGCGCTACTGCTGTTAGCGCGCACTAGTTGGCCTTTTGAATATGGCAGACCTGCGCTAATCCCACGCTAAAACACGCAAACTGTTTGCGAACCATGCAAAGCTTTGAATATCTGGCCCAGAATGTCTTAGAAAAATGAAAAGAAAGAGCAGTAGCTGGTGAGGAGAGTGGAAATCTATGTAGATTTGAAGGTACCCCAAAACTAGATGATTTTTTTCTTATCAAAAAATCATCAACGTTTATCAGAATACATAACTGGTATGGGAAGGAAGATGGAAGGGCAATTAACCATGTAAAAATCATTTCATATCTCATTTAAGTTGACTGGTGGTAGGTTCATGAAAGATGTGAGGGGAGTTTTTTTTTTCCCAAAAACTTTTTATTACATTTTTCAAATAGAACACATGTAACTAGAGATGCAGTGAATTTAAATTCCACCGGTGGAGTGGGCAATGCAAAGTGCTCACTCCGCCTTGTCATTACCACTTCGCGTTAAGGCGGAATGGCAATGCGAAGTAAGGTGAAGTCATTGTTTTTAATGGACTTCGCGTTCTTCATTATGATTCCAAGTGATCCACTTGGTGTTTCAGATTTGGCAGCCCCCCCACACATCACATGGCTTACAGTACTGTAAGTCACATGCTCTTTAGTTAAGCAGGAAGGAAGGGAGTCATACTGTACAAGCAGACACTTTTACTTTCTCCTGTGCAGACGGAGAGAGAGAAGTGTGTTTTGTGATTGCTGATACTTTAAGATCAGAGCGAGGAGGAGATTTAAACTTTGATTTAGACCCAACAGCTTTTTTAAAAGCTACATTTTTTTGTCTTTTCTGTCTGTACTCTTTTTTTAATTTCTTCTTTCTGTAAATTTTATTTTTCTTACCTTTATAAGTAGTTAGTTGTTTGTCTGTGTGACTGTGTGTGTTGTGTGACAGTGTGAGTAGTGATTGCTCAGACTGAGGGAGCTGAGTAGGAGAGATGGACCATGGTGAGGAAATGTCTGGGGATGGGGCAGCTCTGGGAGAGTGTGGTAGTGGTAAGCGTCATACCGTGCGCATGCGTGGTGGGCATGGGCGCCCATTCCTGTTGGACCGCTCAAAACTTGTGAGTGTCTTCCCATCCCTGGAAGGAGGACCAGCACTGCCTCCTGTCCTGACTCTGAGGCAGTTGAACCACCACCACCACCACCAAGTCCAGCACCTCTGGAGCAGGATGTGCCTGTTCTCCCGGGCCCAGGTGTGGATCCCATCCCTGTTCAGCACCATAACCAGCTGGCTGCCAGTTCATCTGGCCCTCCCCTTCCTGTGCCTGGTCCTACCCACACCTCTGTTGTTTGGCAGTTGTTTGACTGTGTTGGGGGGGGAAGCAGTGTGGCAAGTGCCACCTATGTGAGTTGGAGGTGTGCCATGGCCCCCGGGGGACTCACCTGGGGACTGGGGGCCAGCACACCCATATGCTCAATCACCACCAGTTAGAATGGTAGGCTGCCACAGAATGGACCATGCCTGCACCTGCTGGCCATTTTGTGGCAGAGGGTGCAGCTGTGCATGGCAGCATCCCAAAAGAAGAGGAGGGTCACAGCAGCACCTGCTGCTCCACCCTTTGCGTCCTGTTGTCTAACCACCACCACCACCACCAGCAGGTCAGCCTGTAGAACATGTGGGCCCCAGAGAACTATGTGTAACACAGGCTGACTTGGCAGTTCTTTGGAGTGCTGTCAAGGAGAACAATGAGAAGGTGAGTGCTGTGGAGCAGTGGCTGGATCACATAGAGGGACATCAGTTGCAAATTATGTCCATGCTGGAACTGTTGCTGGATCACCATGGAAGCCCACATTAGTTAACATAGAAACATAGAATTTGAAGACAGATAAGGACCGCTTGGCCCACCTAGTCTGCCTATTTTCCTACCTAACAGGTAAGCTGCAGATCCTTGTTAACCAACAGCTTACTTCCTCCTACCCCCCCCACCAGGACTGCCCTACTGCCCTATGTCTGTCCCATGCATTCCTGAATTCCCCCACTGTTCTTGACTCCACAACCTCCTCAGGGAGGCTGTTCCATGCATCCACAACCCTCTCTGTAAAAAAATACTTCCTCACATTACCTCTGAGCCGTCCCCCCCTCTATCTTCAAATTGTGCCCCCTTGTTATTGCACATCTCTTTTTCTGAAAGATGCTACCCTCTTGGACTTTGTTGATTCCCTTGAGGTACTTGAAAGCTTCTATCATGTCCCCTCTCTCCCTTCTTTCCTCAAGGGTATATTAAGCTCCTTTAGTCTTTCTTCGTATGTCTTCTGGTGCAGACCCTGCACCATTTAGGTTGCTCTCCCCTGGACAGCCTCCACTCTGTCAATGTCCTTGTGGAGATGGGGTCTCCAGAACTGTACACAGTACTCTAGATACAGTCTCGCAAACTGTCTGTACAGAGGGATAACAACTTCCTGTTTTCTACTATTGATGCCTTTCCCTATGCATCCCAGTATCCCCCCAGCCTTCCTTACTGTGTTCTCACATTGCTTGCCCACCTTTAGGTCATCTGATATAATTACCCCCAAGTCCCTTTCCATTTTTACTGTTGTCAGCATCTCACCCCCCCCCCATTGTGTACTCTTCCCCTGGGTTTTTGTTTCCCAGGTGCATTAACTTGCACTTCTTTGCACTGAATCTGAGCTACCATACATTTGACCATTCATCCCACCATGCCAAGTCCCTTCTCATCCTTTCCACTCCATCTTGTATATCAACCCAGTTGCAGATCTTCATGTTGTCTCCAAGAGACATAATTTTCCTTCCAGTTCCTCTGCAATGTCACTTATAAAGACATTAAAAAGGACCGGTCCCAGTACTGAACCTTGCGTTACCCCACTAGTAACCCTCCTTTCTTCACTATGGACTCTGTTTACTACTACCCTTTGCGTCCTGTTGTCTAGCCAATTTTTTATCCAGGCTACCACCTTGGGACCCACTTCAAGACTGGCTAACTTGTGTATTAATCTTTTGTGTGGGACTGTATCAAATGCCTTGCTAAAATCTAGCTAGGCTATGTCAGCAGCCCCTCCCTGGTCTACTGCTTTGGTCACCCAGTCAAAGAAATCTATTATAGTCATCTGATATGACCTTCCCATCATGAATCCATGATGCCTTGGGTCCTGTACCCCACTGGCCTCTAGGTACTCAACAATTCTTTCCTTCAGAAGTGATTCCATCATTTTCCCTACCACTGAGGTCAAACTAACTGGTCTGTAGTTTCCTGCCTCTGTCCTGCTCCCACTTTTGTGAAGAGGAATCACATCCGCCCTCCTCCAGTCCTCGGGTGCCATCCCATCCTCCCATGATTTCCTAAAGAGAGTAGTCAGCGGTGTGTCACTAGTTCTACCCTTAGTTCTTTTAGAATTCTTGGGTGAATCCCATCAGGCCCCATTGCTTTGTCCACCTTCAATTTTATTAGTTCTTTCAGAACCCTTTCTTCTGTAAATGGACTGGTATCGACCCCCATCTTCAGAGTGTTTCTCTTATTTGGTTTAGGTACCTCCCCCTCCTCTTTCTTTGTGAATACTGAGCAGAAATATTCATTCAGTATCCCTGCTTTTTCACTGTCACCCTCTGCCCACATTCCTTCCCCTTTATTAAGCCTCAGTATCCCTCCTTTGGTCTTTCTTTGCTCCCTAATGTACCTATAAAAGGTCTTATCCCCCTTCTATCCTTTCCTCGGTTCGGGCCTTTGCTATTCTGACTGCCTTCCCTGGCTCTTTCTGCTTTAACTGATAAAGTTCTCTGTCCTGCTCCTTCTGTGTTTCCTTATATTTCCTGAATGCTATCCTTTTCTCCTTAACCTTCCCTGCCACCTCTTTTGTGAACCATAGTGTATTTTTCCTTCATTGTGTTTTGTTGATTTGCTTTACACAAAGGCTTGTTGCCTCTGTGATGGCTGTTTTGATTACTCCCCATTGTTCCTCCACCCCTCCTTCTTGCCTGTTTGCTAGTGCTTTTCTGAGGCACTCTCTCAATTTCCCAAAGTCAGCCCTCCTAAAGTCCCATACTCTTGCTTTTGTATGGCTTGATTATATGGCTGTGTTTATCAAGAACCACACTGTTTGGTGGTCGCTTGTTCCCAGATGGCTACCCACTTCTAAATCTGAGATTCTTTCTCCATCCCCATTTGATAGTACCAAGTCTATGATTGCTCCCTACTGAGTGGGTTCCAATACTAGCTGTCTGAGGCATGCCCCTTGTAGGGCATCAAGAATGACCCTGCTCTTGGATGTGCCTGCAGCAAAAGTGCTCCAGTTAACATCTGCCATATTCAGGTCCCCCCTCAACAATATCTCCCCTTTTTCTGCCATTCTAAGGATGCCTTCTATCATTTCCTTGTCCATTCCCTCCCCTGAGATGGGGGTCTGTATACAACCCCCATGCAGATTGTGTGCCATTTCCTGTTTTCAGGAGTGCCTCATCTGCTCCCTGTTTACTCTTTAGTTCTGTTGCTTTGATCCCTTCCTTTACATAAAGAGATAATCCTCCTCCTCTTTTACCCTTCCTGTCCCTCCTGTAGATTGTGTATCCTGGTATGTTGACATCCCAGTCATGGTTCTCTGTGTACCATGTTTCTGTGACTGCCACAATATCCAGGCAACCCTCTTCCATCAAGGCCACTAGTTCCGGGAGCTTGTTACACAGACTACAGGCATTGGCACTCATCGCCCTCTACTTTTTGATGGCCTTATCCCTTTTAGCCCCATCCTTGTCCTTACTGCCTTTGCCTTTTTTCACATTTACCTCTGTCCTGCTCTCTAATAACTTCTCTACCTTGGTGTTTGCTTCACTAATTACCATGTTTTGTGGGGGGAGGCTGGGATTTCCCTGCACTTTTTCAGTGCCTCCCCCCTTGGCTAGTTTAAATGCTTGCCAATGAAGCATTTAAACCCCTCACCTAGGATCCTGATTTCCCCCCAGACAGATGCAGACCATCACGCCAGTATAGGTCTGCATCCCTCCAGGTGGTTCCCCAGTCCCCAATGAAGCCAAAACCCTGAGCTCCACACCAGTTTTCAAACATTCATTGAATTCTCTGGTGAGGAGTACCCTAGCATCACCCTTGCCATAGACAGGCAGCACCTCCGAGAAGGTTGCCGTATGCGCTACCTGTCTAAGGCCCCTCCCCAACTCTACAAACCCCTCTTGCACTGCTCTGATCCCATTTCTAGCCCAGTAATTTGTCCCTAGGTGGAAAATGACATCCAGCTTCCTCCCTTGTGCAGCTGCTCCCACGATCCTGAGGATTCGCTTCCTGTCCCTCCAAGCCGTGGTGCCAGGCAGGCACTACCTCTCTCTCCCCTTTCTCCCCCACTTCTACCCCCTAATGATTGAGTCCCCACCAGGAATTGTTTCCTTCTCCTGTGGGGTCCCATGCCACCCTCCACTCAGTCTCCTTTGTGAAGGTTCCCAGCATCCTCCTTGGTCTCCACTGCAGGTGCCTCCATAGAGGAACCACTATGCACCAGAAGAGCATATAAACTATGGAGAGGTACAGCTGGAGGGATGCAACTCTGTTCCACCACCCTCTCCCTCCCTGAGCCCACCCTGGTCCAGCCTCTCCTCTTTCTTTGTGACCTCTGAGGTAGTGGCATTGGCCTTGGTGGTCCCTGGGTGGGGGAAGAGGTTTCATGAATCCTAGCCAGGTCAGCCTGGAGATGGGCAACCTCCTCCCTTGGACCAGAGAGGTGCCTGCAAATAGGGCAGCATCGCAGCCTCCAGAATGTCTCCTGGAACAATGCAGCCCCACAACCATTGCACTGCACCACTCCTATCATGTCTTATTTTGTGTCCCCTCTCCTGTTTCTCTGTATGCTTACTCTCTCCTCTCCTCTCCTTACAACTTGCACCCTTCCTGTTCTGGGACAACAACTTCCTATATTCTTCAGTAGCCTCCTTCTTCCTTGTTCAGTGTCAGACCACCAGCAGCTGGGGGGGAGAGCGAGCTACTTTTTTCTTTTAGGGTTGACAAAACTAATGTTTCTCTATGATGCTTTCCTTCCTACTGCCAAACAGGAAGTTCCTGTTGTCAGTCAAATCCAGTGGCTATAAAAGTAGAACTGGCTTAGGTTAGTTTTTGTTTTCTCACACCATGTGCCCCCCCACCTTCCTTGCTGTGTTATAAAATGTATTCCTCCACCATCCCTGACCCTTGTATGTAATTATGCCATTTTTTTTTGTTGTCTTCCGTATGTATTCTGAGCAGTGCAAGTATACTGTGCTAAACTGCATGGGTGCAGTCCTCTTTCCAGTCTGTGTATGTACTGCAGACACTGTCCAACTCCCTGACTTAAAAACACTTATTAATGAGTACAATGGTGGGATGATGAAGCCTAGAGAGATACTACAAAACATGCTTACAATACATCCAAGTAACTAGTAAAAAAATTTATGTTGTGATTCGTGATGCAATCGTAAATCATGATTTTTGACTGCATTTGTGACCGTGATGATGAAGAAATGTGACTGCCTATGGCTGTACTTCCCTGGGCCCTGATGAGGTGTGACACAAAACTGCCTGACTTAAAAACACTCATTAATGAGTACAATGGTGGGGTGGTGAAGCATGGAGAGATACTACAAAACAGGATTACAATACAACCAAGTAACTAATAAAAAAAATAATGTTGTGATTCATGACATGATTGTAAATTGTGATTTGTGACTGCATTTGTGACCGTGATGATAAAGAACGTGATTTTTATCACGAGTGACTTGTGTTGATGGTCACATATTAATGAGTACAATGTTCATGCAGAATTATGCACCACACCTGTTCAGTACTCTGAAGGGAAGCCAAAGAAACAACTGTGACTTAGAGATGGAGATTGGGCCCTAAAGAGATGCAAATGCACAGACAGATTAAGATTGTGCTGTGCACTGAAGAGATGCAGATGCAAAGGCACAACATCTAACCAGTGCTCACCATCAGAAATTCAAATCTGGAAAAGAATACCATTGCCAGTTGGGGCGGGCCGCGGGGGGCAGTGTACTGCACTGCTGCAGTAACAGTCACTAGTATTAGTACCAGTAAAGATACCACAAAGAAGTACAAAAATTACACAGCTGCAGTGGATAGCAGGTTCACATTGCTGAAATTATGTGGCACAATAAAAGGTGTCTGATTTGATGACACCGTCACACATACTCACACACACACACTAAGTAATGCGTAGCAAATTGAAAACTTCAGTAATGTAACCACATATTTTAAACAAACTAAAATTATGCACTGCGGCACCACAACAATCAGCAAAAAAATTGCAAGAATTATTGAAAATATTACTGTGTGTACATTAACACAGTTGTACAAGAAAAATATCACCAAAACAGAAAGCACTGTCTTTTTCTTCAAGTTAATCTACCTACACCACAAATATGCCCCTCCCCCAAAGCACACTTCCACTGTCTCTCATTACACAGACTGAATGTTGTACATTAACATTCAAAATCCACACACAAACAATAAATGCTCGATGATATGCGCACAGGAGGCTTTCCTAATATCGATGAACTAAAGTTTCAGCAAAAAAAATGACTCAAAAAGGCTTTTTTAACAGCTTTTAAAAGGTTTGAATCACAGAGAACTCTCAGAGCAGATTGTCTCCTACAGCTTCTTACACACACCACCCCAAACTGAGGCTGTGCAGAACAATCTAGAACCCATGGGACCTGAAATCCCATGAATCACTGCAAAATTCGCCTTTGGAGCTTAAAAACAAGGCGATGTGAGGTGAAGCACATAGTTTTCAATGTACTTCGCTTTAAGAATTGGTGGAGTAGAGGTTTGGGAAGGCGGAGTAAAGTGAAGTCATTGTTTTCAGGGGACTTTGCGTTACCCATTATATCACAAAGTACTCCACTTGCATTGCGGGGCACTCCGCCGACTGCTTAACTCGCTGCTCCACATCGGGAGCTTAATTGGGGCCACTTCACCATCTCTACATAAAATAATCAGATTATTCAATAGGATCATAACAAACCAAAACTCAAAACTGGTAAGAAAATCTATAAATTAAGTCAGTTTCTGAAGAAACAACATTAAACAAGAGAGTTTACTACCCTGGATCAAACAAAGAGATACAAGAACAAAAGATAATCAGAAAAACTATAGAACAAAGAGTGTAAGGACTGAAAGGGAGGTAACAATACCAAAAAGGATAAACAAGAGAAGCAGAAAAAGAGGGGGGCCTGAGGAAATTAACCAGCCAGGTAGGAGGGAGCAGGGGAGAAGGAATAATCAATAACTTACCAACCCTTCTGCAGAAGTATAACAGGCATACTATGAACAAGTTGGATAACCTGAAAGTCAAGGTGGAAAAACCAAAAAGTACACTAAAGGTGCCCAGGAATGAAAACAGCTAGCCAGACGAAACACCCACGGGTGGGAGTTTTTTTCCTCACAGAAAGGATGGAGGAGATTTGCAACACCTTGCCCAGTGAGGTAGTGAACACTAGTATGGGGTGATGCATATCAGAACAGGATATATTTAAGGAAATATTGAGTGGTTCAGGTAAATCTGACCTGGAGTAGCTGACAGTGTTTTTGTTCGTAGGTAGGGTCAGGACAAACAGACAGTGTTTTTGTTTGTAGGTAGGGTCAGGACAAACTGACAGTGTTTTTGTTTGTAGGTAGGGTCAGGACAAACTGACAGTGTTTTTGTTCGTAGTTAGGGTCAGGACAAACTGGATAGGCATTGGGCCTTTGTCTGTCTTCAGCATTTTATGTTTCCATGGATGCAGGGCATAAATAAAGGTATTTGGGCTTCTGAAATACAGTAAATGGTATCCCAAATCTCCAAAAGACTGGTGGTTTTATGTTTTCTCCAGTCTCCTGCTGGTGTGGCATGTACCTACTATAGTTTTTACTGCTATGAGGTAGAGAACAGCTCTACTTATGTGTCAGTGCTAAAGTAGCACCATGGGCATCTAGCATTTGTCATGAAGCTGCAGGTTGTAGCCCCTAGCAGGTAGTAGAGATCCCCACAGTCTGAAGCAAATTTAAAGCTTCAATATAGAGGGAGGGTCCCTTCCCCCCCCAAAAAAAAAATTTATACTGTATATATATCATCACGTTGGCTATTGTTTACCATATGATGAGTGATTACATCCATGGACTGTGCACTGATTTGTAAATAACATTGTTCCTGCTTCACTGCAACTTAAAGTCTGGTGTGCCCTATTTAAAGTATATCTGCCTAATGCAACAAACAGTGACTCAATAGGGCTGATGCATGCACTGAAGATTTAAAGGTAACTTAGGGAACTATTGTTTAGTAATGTGTTCAGCCAGTCACCATCATTGTGTAAAGTGGCCAGCCACCAATGTAGATGCAGAGTTGTAACGAAGACCCTCACTTCCCAGGGGACAGAATAAGCAAAGCTCCACTGTAACACTGATGCAATTCCAGAGGGGAAGCACCTCCGGGCCTGCCTAGAAAGGAATTACCTCAGATGGAGGCATCATGCTGTTGAAAGCAATCTTTTACAACTAAGAGCCCAGTGCCATCTGCCCAAAGGACAAACCCTCTAAGCCTTATGCATTTTGTGCCACGCTTTAGCCAGTCTTTATGGACAAGTGTTGCATACTGAAGACATTTTGCATGAAAACAGGCATCTTGCCCTTTCAACTTATATAAACAAAGAAACAGAATTTGTTGGCAGAAAAGGAACACTTGGCCCACCCAGTCTACCCAGATTTGCCCCTGCATAGTTTGTTTCTGCTGACCCTAACTAGTCTCCAGTGACCCTCCCTCCCCCCTGCCTATTTACTAAGATTCCACTATGTCTGTCCTATGCATGCTTGAAGCCAAGCCCTGCTTTTGCTTCCACCACTCCTGCTGACAGTCTGTTCAAGGTGCACCCCACTCTTTCAGTGAAATAGTACTTCCTCACATCCCTGTTAAGCTCCCCACTTCCGGTTTCATCACATGCCCTCTGGTCCTGGTGTGCTTTCTCATTTGAAAGAAACTCCCCTCCTGCACCTTGTTCACCCCATGGTGGATTTTTAGGTCTCTATCATGTTCCTTATACTCACCTGTCTTCCAGGGTGTACATGTTGAGATCCCTCAGCCTCTTCTCATAGGGCTTTTGATGCAATCCCTGTACCATTTTAGTCACCCTCATCTAGACTGCCTCCACCCTGTCTTTGTCCTTTCTGAGGTGTGACCTCCATAACTGGACACAATACTCCAGGTGCGGGTCTCACAAATGAGCGATACAGTGGCAACACCACCTCCCTTCTCCTGCTGGAGATACCTCTCCCTACGCACCCCAGCATCCCACTGGCCCTATCCACTTCTTTGTCACACTGCCCTGCCACTTTAAGATTATCAGATATGATAACCCCAAGATTCCTTTCCTGCTTAATGACTGTCAGTACCTCTCTCTATCCTATACATAGCTTCTGGGTTCCTGTGTCCCAAGTGCATGGTTTTGCACTTTTTGGCAATGAACCTCAACTGCTATGCTCTTGACTACTCCTTGAGTTTTCACAAGGTCCCTATGTATTCTCTCCACCTCTTCCTGAGTGTCCACCATATTATAGGTTTTTGTGTTATCTGCAAAAATGCATACCATTGCTTCTAGTTTTTCTGCAGTGTCACATATGAAGATACATAAAAGGATCGGTCCCAGCACTGAGCCCTGCGTCACCCCACTGATCACTCTGCCCTCATTAGAGTGTCTGCCATTCACCACCTCCCTTTGTCACCTATCTATTAATCAGTTCTTCATCTAATTTACCACTTTGGATCCCACACTCAGGCTGCTCAGTTACTTTATCAGTCTCCTGTGCAGTACAGTGTTGAAGTCCTTGCTAAAGTCCTGATAGGCCATGTCCACTGCCCTCCTTGATGTAGTTTTCTGGTTACCCAGTTGAAGAAATCAAGCTCTCTGAGTTCATTCAGTATCCTTGGGTGTTCCTGTCTGGTCCCACAGCCTTGCGCACTTTCAGAGCTGCAAGTCCCTTCAATACTTTTTTCTCTAAAAATGGATTTGTGTTCACCCCCCTCTTTGTTTCTGCTGCTCCCTATGGTCCATCCCCCCTCCATCTACTGTGACTACTGAATGGAAGTACCTGTTCAGGATATCTGCTTTTTCTTGATCCCCTTCTGTGTAGTCCCCTCTGCTGCCCTCCTTATCCTCACTATCCCTCCTGTTGATTTCCCCTTCTCACTTGCACATCTGAAGAAAGTCTTGCTCCCTTTAGTTACCCCTTTGGCTATCCTTTCCTCTGTCTGTGCCTTTGCTCCTCTCGCTGCCTTTCCTGCTTCCCTCTGTTTTACTTAGTATGCCTCCTTGCCTTCCTCTCTCTGCATTTCCTTATACCTCCTGAAGGTCACCCTTTTTTCCCCTCATTACCTTGGCCACTTCCATACAGACCCTAACGGCCTCTTTTTCCTTTTACTTTTACTCACTTCCTTCATTCAGAGGTTGGTTGCCTTAATTATTCCCTTCCTCATTTTCTGTCATTGTGCCAGTAGCCCTCTCTGGCAATCCACCCCGTGAGGCAGTGTCTGAGGCAGTCTCTTATTTCTTTGAAATCAGCCCTCCTAAAGTCCAGAACCCTCATCTTCATGTGGTCTGCCTCTGTTGTATCTTAAAGTTAAACTACACTGTACAGTGATAACTTGTACCTAGGGGACTGCCCACTGTGGCATCTGCAATGTTGTTATTGTTTTAACCCACTGGGTCCAGTACTGCCCCATCCTTAGTGGGTTCCTTTACTATCTGCCTCAGAAAAGCACCTTGTAGGGAGTCAAGGATTGTCCTGATCCTTGCTGAAGCTGCAGTTTGAAGGCTCCAATCCACATTTGACAGACTGAAGTCCTCAACTTGCAGCACCTCTCCCTTACTTGCCATCCAGATGATTGCTTCCCCAATTGCCTATCCAACACCTTTCCCCGTGCTAGAGGTCTGTATGGCACACCTGGATGGATAGCAGCCCCAGTGCCTATCAACAGGATGACCCACAGCATCTAGAGCCCTTCTTTTTCCTCAGGGTGCCCCTGTACTTAAGTGGCCTTGATTTCCTTCCTCACATCTCATATAGTACAACCCCTCCTCCCTTCCTTCCTTTCCTGTCTCTTCTGAACACAGAGTAGCCTGGTATGGCACTGTCCCACTTGTAGTTGTTAGTGCACTGTGACTCCATTATGGTCACAAAATCCAGGCTAGCTTCAGCCATGATGACCTTCAGGTTCAGAATTGTATTTTTCATAGGACTCCAAATGACTGTCCTTTAAACCTGCTGTCTCTAGTTAAAAGACACTACGCCTCTGGCAGCTTCAACTCCCTAATCGCACACCTGATTCACTTCATCTGCTTCAGCTGGAGGATGCAGTGTTGTCCCATCTTCTCCCACCCAGGGACCACCAGGGCCTCTGCCGCTGCCTCAGAGGTTGCCAAGAAAGATGATTGGTTGGACCACTGTGGGCTCAGGGAGGGTGAGGGTGGTAGAACAGAGGTGCATCCTTCCAGTTGTACCACTCCACAATCCATACACCATTCTGGCAGAACCTGGTTCCTCTATGGAGGTACCCACAGTGGAGACCAAGAATGATGCTGGGAACCTCCACAAAGGAGACCCACAGAAGAGTGGCACAGGGTCCCACAGGGGAAGGAAACAACTCCTGGTGGGGGACTCAATTGTTGGGGGGGTAGAACTGCGGGAGGGAAGAAGGGGAGAAGGATGTAAGTTGTCTGCCCTGCGCCATGGCTTGGAGGGACAGGGATTAAATCCTCAGGATCGTGGGAGCAGCTGCACGGGAAGGGAGCTGGATGTCCTTGTCCACCTAGGGACAAATGACCTGGCTTGGAATGGGATCAGATAAGTGCAGGGGGAGTTTGTGGAGTTGGGGAGGGGCCTTAGACAAGTAGCATGCATGGTAAACTTCTCAGAGGTGCTGTCTGTCTATGGCATGGGTGTAGCTAGGGTGCTCTGCACCATGTGATTCAATCAATGGTTGAAAAAACTGGTGCAGAGCTCAGGGTTTTGGCTTCATTGGGACTGGGGGTTCACCTGGAGGGATACAGGCCTATACTGGTGCGATGGTATGCATCTGTCCAGAAGGGGAACCAGGATCCTAGGTGATAGGTTTAAATGCTTCATTGGCAAGCATTTAAACTGGTCAAGGAGGGAGGCACTGAAAAGGAGCAGGATAATCCCAGCCCTCCCACCCCCACAAAACAGGGTAGTTAGTGAGGTAAACACCAAAATAGAGAAGTCAATAGGGAGAAGGACAGGGGTAAATGGAGAAAAAGGCAAAGGTAGTAAGGACAGAGATGGGGCTAAAAGGGGTAAGGCCATCAAAAAACGGAGGGCAATGAGTACCAATGCCTGTAGTCTGGGTAACAAGCTCCCTGAACTAGTGACCTTGATGGAAGAGGGTTGCCTGGATATTGTGGCAGTCACAGAAACATGGTACACAAAGAACCAAGACTGGGATGTCAACATACCAGGGTACACGTTCTACCGGAGGGAGAGGGAGGGTAGAAGAGGAGGAGGAGTAGCTCTCTATGTAAGGGAAAGGATCAAAGCAATGGAACTAAAGGGTAAACAGGGAGGAGAGGAGAGGAGGTACTGTGGGTCACCCTGGAGACAGGAAATAGCACTACAATCTGCACGGGGGTTGTATACAGACCCCCGTCTCAGGGGGAGGAAATGGACAAGGAAATGATCGCAGGCATCCATAGGATGGTAGAAAAAAGGGAGATATTGTTGATGGGGACCTGAATATGCCAGATGTTAACTGGAGCACCTTTGCTGCAGCCACATCCAAGAGCAGAGTCATTCTTGATGCCCTACAGGGGGTATGCCTCAGACAGCTAGTGTTGGAACCCACTTGGGAGGGAGCAGTCTTAGACCTGGTACTCTCAAACGGGGATGAAGAGAGGATCTCAGATTTAGAAGTGGATAGTCATCTGGGAACACATGACCACCAAATAGTAGGCTTCATGATAAACACAGTCGTAGAGTCAAAATCATACAAATGTGAGGGTACTGGACTTTTTGAGGGCTGACTTTGGCAAAATGGGAGAATGCCTCAGAAAAGCACTAACAAACAGGCAAGAAGGAGGGGTGGAGGAACAATGGGGGACCATCAAAACTGCCATCACAGAGGCAACACAACTTTGTGTGAAGCAAATAAATAAATCAAAACAAAGGAAAAAAAACACTATGGTTCTCAAAAGAGGTGACGGGGAAGGTTAGGGAGAAAAAGATAGCATTTCAGGAAGTATAAGGAAACACAGAAGGAGCCGGACAGAGAACTGTACCAGTTAAAGCAAAAGGAAGCGGGGATCACAGTCAGAATAGCAAAGGCCCAAACTGAGGAAAAGATAGCCAACTCGGTCAAGAAAGAGGATAAAGCCTTTTATAGGTACATTAGGGAGTGAAGAAAGACCAAGGGAGGGATAGTGAGGCTTAATAAAAGGGAGGGTGGGTGGGCAGAGGGTGACAGTGAAAAAACAGGGACACCGAACAAATACTTCTGCTCAGTATTCACAAAAGAAGAGGAGGGGGAGGTACCTAATCCAATCCATAGAAGCACTCTGGAAAGGGGGTTGATATCAGTCCATTCACAGAAGAAAGGGTTCTGAAAGAACTCCCAAAACTGAAGGTGGACAAAGCAATGGGACCTGACGGGATTCACCCTAGAATTCTAAAAGAACTAAGGGGAGAACTAGTGACACCACTGACTACTCTTTTAAACAAATCATGAGAGCATGGTGTGGTACCTAAACACTGGAGGAGGGTGGATGTGATTCCCCTTCACAAAAGTGGGAGCAAAGCAGATGCAGGAAACTAAAGACCTGTTAGTTTGACCTCAGTGGTATGGAAAATGATGGAATCACTTCTGAAAGAAGGAACTGTTGAGTATGTAGAGGCCAGCGGAGCACAGGAGCCAAGGCAGCATGGATTCACAGTGGGAATGTCACGTCAGATGAATCTCGTAGATATCTTTGACTGGGTGACCAAAGTAATAGACCAGGGAGGTGCTGTGGACATGCCCTACATAGACTTTAGCAAGGCATTTGACACAGTCCCACACAAAAGATTAATAAACAAGTTAGCCAGCCTGGGAGAGGGTACCAGGGTGGTAACATGGGTAAAATATTGGCTGGACAACAGGACACAGAGGGTAATAGTAAATGGAGTCCACTCTGAAGAAAGGGAGTTACCAGCAGTGTACCGCAGGGTTCAGTACTGGGACTGGTCCTGCTTAACGTCCTTATAACTGACATTGCAGAGGAACTGAAAGGAAATGTATGCCTCTTTGCAGATGACACAAAGATCTGCAACAGGGTTGATACACAAGAGGGGGTGGAAAGGATGAGAAGGGACTTGGCAAGCTTGGAGGTATGGTCAAAAGAGTGGCACCTTAAATTCAATGCAAAGAAGTGCAAAGTAATGCAACTGGGAAACAAAAACCCAGGGGAAGAGTACACAATTGGGGGGGAGGTACTAACAACAACAAAAATGGAAAGGGACGGGGGGGGGGTAGTCATATCAGATGACCTAAAGGTAGGCAAGCAATGTAGGGATATTGGGATGTATAGGGAGAGGCATCACCAGTAGAAAACAGGACGTTGTTATCCCTCTGTACAGACAGTTAGTGAGACCCCATCTGGAGTACTGCATACAGTTCTGGAGACCCCATCTCCGCAAGGACATAGACATGACGGAGGCAGTCCAGAGGAGGGCAACTAAAATGGTGCAGGATCTGCACCAGAAGCCATATGAAGACAGACTAAAGGAGCTTAAGATGTATACCCTCGAGGAAAGGAGGGAAAGGGGGGAACATGACAGAAACTTTTAAGTACCTCAGTGGAATCAACAAAGTCCAAGATGGTAGCATCTTTCAGAAAAGGAGATGCACAAGAACAAGGAGGCACAATTTGAAGATAGAGGGTGGACGGCTCAGGGGCAACGTGAGGATGTATTTTTTCATGGAAAGGGTGGAGAACACATGGAACGGCCTTCCTGAGGCAGTCATGTGGTCAAAAACAGTGGAGGAATTCAAGAATGAATGGGACAGACATTAGGCAATTCTAGTGGGGGTTAGGAAGACGTAGGCTGTTGGCTAACTAGGATCTACAGCTTGTCCAATATGTAGGGATATGGGCAGACTGGGTGGGCCAAGCTGTCCTTATCTACTCTCAGAGTCTATGTTTCTATGTTTCAGCTACTTTTCCTGCCTTGATGTCACAAGCCTCTATTTGTGACATCAGAATGTTTTATGTAGCCATATGTTTTGATGTTACAGCAGATTATTATGACCTCAAAGCAAGAAAAGCAGCAGGAACTGATGAACGCTAAGGGGCATAAAACTTGATTTCCTGCATACTGTATCTCTTTGTGGTAAAGAATGAATACTATGAGATTTGAGCACTGCTGATGCCAACTGTTGGTGTTTTGCAGAAAATTTTAATTCCCTTTAAGAAATTGTTTAATTTCCTTATCTGCCATTTACAATTATGCACTACCAAGTTTATAAACAAACTAATATTTTACTTCACCCTCTGCTTACTGCATATGACTTTCCTTCAGCACTCCACTTCTGGGCCTCACCTGAATATCTACAAGCCTACTTAGTTGCTGGAGAATGCAATTGCTCATTACTATCTTCTAGAGCTCTCACCTTCAAATTGCCTCAGCTACCAACCTGATGGTGCAATGCTGATAACCCAGGTTTGGGAATAAGCCTGGAGCATTGGAGGATCATCCCAGGTGGGGAGGAGGATACAGCAACCAGCAGACAGCTCTCCTCCTCCTCCACTGTGGGTGGGTTGCAGCATGCAAAACTCTTACCCTAGTGTTGGCTGGGGGTTAGTGAGTCAGGGACCACAGGAACAAGGGGATTGGGGGAGAGGCAGATGTTGGTTAAGTCAGGTGTGGGAGCTGGTCTGACATAACCAGGATGTCATTGCATGTCTTCTCCTCCAGGGCAACAATTTGGAGGCAGTATGGCGCAGTGGTTTAAGGCTCTGAGCTACAAATCTGGAGACCTGGGTTTGAATCCCACAGCCTCCACTTGCATACTGTGTGACCCTGGGCAAGTCACTTAACTTCCTTGTGCTCCCAGGTTGCACCTGCAAACAAGCTTTCAGCTTAGTGTGTCTCACCTGGTAAAATAATTGGTAAAAAAAACAAAAAAACAATCAGGGTGGAAAATAGTCAACAGATGAAAGGGTGGCATGGCTCCTGCCTACCACATCCTTTGCCAGATCCAACCTGCTCTGGGCTGGCTGCCCTTGGCCTTCAGCTCTGCCTGTGGCCAAAATGCATTGTATGGAGAAGTTCACTATAGCACTGAACATAATGCTGCCTCTGGGGCAGGCTGAGGGGTCTGGCCACCTGATGTGTCAGAGGTGGACCAGGGGAGTCCAGTACCATGAGCAGGAGGATCTTGACCAGGCAGGATACAGGCACTGAAGACAGGCTGAAAGTGGTGTTGTTCAACAGTGCAAGGATGGGTAAACAGAATGAAAAAAGTACCCCAACTTTAGAATGATATTAGCAGGCATACAATTGCCTTTCTTGCTCCAGACACCTTCAGATTACTCAGGTCAAGTACCCTCTATCAATTCCTTCACAAAACTGATTCAGTCATATCTCCATTATTGCTGTTTTCTGGAAAAATAGGCCCCATGTGTTTGCTATGCCTATGTTTTTGAAGAGATATATACTGCAGCTGAATTGCTTTTTTGCATGTCTTGGGGCATAAATTCTCATTTGTCTGATCAGCTGTGTCCTGGGATCCTTACAACCATGAGATGTCACATCTCATATAACTTGCCCAGTGCACAAAATGATAAAAAATAAATATTTGATAATAGCCCTTAATACATTTACTTGAGAAACTCAGTAAGTGTTGTAAGTAGGGATTAATATGTGTTGCAGTTGTAAGGAGGCCTGAAGGTGAAACTCTCCCTGGGCTAACAGCATGAAATCTGGAAGCCCAATACTCATCCCAGTGGGTGTCTATGTGTTAAATTTGTTATTGCTTAGGGACACTGTTTCCACCTTTCACTAAAAGATAAGTCAGTGTAATTGCTTCATAAATACCTTTCAACCTGCCAGCACTAATATTTGCAGCACTGACCTTTAAATGTGAAAAAATGGTCACACTTTGTAGCACATGCTTATTGTAAAGGGGAAAAAAGTAGGTGTTGTTTCCTGACTAAGATTTTTCTTTTTTCATTTTTTTGTTTTACAATTGGTTCCACTGTGTGGTGGCACAACAGAATGCTTGCTTTGAATGAACATAGATTTAGATTACAATGTGTTGCATTATACTTGATGTGTGCAGAATTTCAAACATACAGTTTGTTTACAGACCATTAGAGTGCAGGTATAGTATCTTAAAAGTTTTCCTTCCCAGGTTCTGGGATTAATCCTTACTGCTGATTGCTAGATTATGAATCCAATTAGTATGGTAATGTTTTTATTGGAATAATACAGCAGGGGGAGCGAGGATGCAAGGTAGCGTTTGTACTGTATGTATTTGAGATTTGAAATCAGGACACACAGTGATCTTCCTAGCTACTGCTGGCTACTTGGTAGCTATTTAATAGGTACCACCTCAACCTGCTTCTAGAAGACCAGGGCCTGAAGTACCTAAGTGTTGTCCTACTCCCTTCACCTAGTCTCTTCTGAGTGTAAACTCTCCAGCAGGGTCTAGTTTTGAGTGCCTAATGATGCAGGGGTATCACAAAATCTGTTAAATGGGGGAGGGGTGTAGAGGTGGGAAATAATTACAACATTATCTGCCAGGCTCCAGCACCTTTCCCCCTTTCTCAATGCCTCTGCCAGAGCCAGAGTAGAGCAGTGCAGGGCTCACAGACCACTTTTTTTTTATCTTTGTGCCCTAAATGCCATCTGATTCTGTCAGCTTCATGGTCCAAAAGGAGGCTGTATAATAGTGAGTAACCCCACCCATCCCATATTTGTCATTCATTAAGTTGGGCAGGTATATATATCATGTGACCTGACTCTTCCTCCCCCCCCCCAGGTTCATTTAAGAAAATTGTGTGGCCCAGAAAATTGAGAATTCTAGGAATTATCTGAGCTATTAGTGCTATCCAGTGAACAAACTAATAAATTATGTCCTGTCAGTATACAGATATTTACATCGGATATTTTTTTTTAAATGTACATTTTTTTAGGAAATATGGTATTATGAGGAATAAGTACTTAATGCAGCGTCACACTATTCTGCAATACATGATTAAATGAGTACTACAGTTAAAATTTGCAAAAACATATGTTGTGCAGAGTGTTTTGAGTTGTGTGTTAAGTCCTGGTGTATCCTTCCCTTTGTTTGCTATTATGAGTTTTTTTTCCCTAAATTGGCTTGCTAGTTATGTAGTGGAGACCTCTATCTTAGCATGGTTTATTGCTCTTCATTTTCCTACACCTCCTGTCCTGTGTGACAGTGATGTGTCTGGGACCGCTGATTCAGCTAGTAATAGAGATAGGAGTCTGATGATCTGGCCTCCACTAAACAACTCTAATTCAATATTTTTGTTTCTTGTGTGTGTGTCTGGTCTAGTTAGCAGGAGTAAATGTTTTGCTTTTAAAACTTTTCATCAAACTACGCACAGCCATAAAATGCATACAAATCAGCACAGATCATCAATACTATTCAAAACAGAGAAGGGCTACCAGACTGGCTGTCTTACAGATGTACTCAGTTGAACAGAGAAGAGATGGGGAGATATGATTGAAATGTTTAAGTATATGAAGAGAATTAACACAGTGCAGAAGGAAAACCTGTTTCAGATGAAATCAGAGAGTCGTACAAGAGGCCACAATCAACGACTGACAGGAGGTAAATTTAGGGGAAACATCAGGCATCAGGAAGTACTTTTTTTCCTGAGAGGGGGGTCAGCCCTTGGAATAATCTATCACAAGAGGTAGAAGGCTAAAAAAATGTAAGGAAATTCAAACTTGCATGGGATAAACACTACAAGGCAAAAAAGGAAATAGTCTAAGAGGAGGGGGGACGTATTCTGGGCAGACTAGATGGAGCAAGAGGTCCCCTTCTGCTGGCAAAGTGTTATGTTCTTATGTTCTTAACTAGCTATTTTCTTACAGAATAACACACTCAGTTACCCTTCCAATATTTGCTAAACTGTAAATGAAGCCATTAGTACTCACTGGATATGGACAGGTACCTAATACCACAGCTCTGCTGTTGTAAAATTGACTCTAAACCAGTACTTGCTGAATCCATGGCCCCAGATATCTCACTGTCACATGGAACAGGATGCATTGCAGGAAGAAGAAAAGCAATAAATCATGTTAATATGGAGATCGCCAGGGGCCATAAAGCTACCACAAAATGAGCAGTCTAATTTAGAAAAAAAAACTCCTAATAGCAGACAAGGAGAAGGACACACCAGGACTACACACACAACTCAAAACATTCTGCACAGCATATGTGCTTGCAAATTCTGACTGTAATACTCCTTTAATGTTGATTAGAGGTGGGTAAATTAATAAATTAGAAATTCACCTAACATAAATATTTTGAGTTAAAATACAATTATATTTATATATTTCATTATTTAAAATGTGTAAATGAATGTGCAGCCTGGTTAAATGTAGGTTCACTAGGCTTGAGATTTCACTAGGCTTGAGAAACCTGCCATCAGATGGCAAACATATGTTATTGAGTAGTCACTCAACAAATGACTAAAATGAATTATGAATGACACCTTATAGAACTAGTTTGAAAATTTGTTAGGGTGAGCGAGTTGCTAAACACTCTTTTTTCTGCATACTCTGTAACTTTGGTTAAGTTACAGCAGCATCTCTCCAGTTAACCTGATAAGTGGATCAGACCATTTTTTTTAAATGACTGAGTCCTTCTGGGGACATCTCTTTTACGAACACTTGATAAACAAAGATTTTCAGCTTCGCAAGTGGACCCCTTTGCCAACAACCCATTAAGCCACCTTAGGACATGAACCTCGATTGTTTTTCTTTGGACACACCAGGCATTCAAATTTTAGCTTCGCAACAGAGATGTGTGAAACTGGAAAATTTTGTTCCATTAAATATTTCATGAAATTCACACATTTCGTGAAACATTTTACTGGTGTAAAATGTGAAAGTCTGCTGGCAAATTGCAAAATTTCACCCATGAAATGTGAAACTTTGCTAAGAAATGCAAAATGTTGCCCAGAAAACATGAAATTTCACCCATGAATGGCAAAATTCAGGCAAAATTTGGTGAAATTTGGGCAAAATTTGACAACCTTTTGAATTTTGCAGTGAAATTTTATGTTTTATGAGCAAAATTGTGTAATTTTGCACCCAGCATATAATTTTGTGTAATGGTGGAATTTCCCAAAATGTTTCACATGGAAAAATTGCCAATTTCGTGGCAATTTCACCAGCAAAATTTAATTTAGCAACATTTCTACTTTGCAGTCATTATGTCTTTGCACATAATTTGGTTCTTAATTCCATATAATTTCTAAAGTTCCTGTCAGTGTACAGTATATAGGATGGTGTACAGTAGCCCCAAAACAATAATGCTATTCTTACACAGAGTGGTTACTATGACATAAAGGACCTCAAGAGCGAAGCTTGAGAGGTCTCTTTGATGTCATATTAACCACAATATGTGAAACGAGTGATGCTTTGTATTTGGGCTACCATACATTATTCTATATATTGTATGGTCCTAAAAAAAAAAAAAAGCTTCTGTTACTTTTTTTTCAAGCATCAGCCTCTGCCGTTCATGACCAGCACCTCTCAACCATCTGCCCACCTGCCAGCTCATGCATGCAACCATCACTAGCCCTATCAACAGCACTGATGGGGCTGCTTACATTGTGATGTTTATACTAAAACAGAATGAAAAGTCATTCTGTGTTAGTATGACTGTCACTACTGCAGCAGAATGACTTATTTTATAGAGTATGGATCTCCATATACAATCACATTCGACCATACACTATATATCCTGTTGAGACAAATAAACATTATTATAAAATGGGTAAAATAAATCTCTTAATTTGATTGGCTGAAAGAACCTTCGAGCCGTGTCCTTATCAGCATGTATTTATGCCAACCGGCACTTTCCTCACCTAAGCGACCTCACAGCAAACAGCAATCACTAACCTACCAAGCTACAAATTCATCCAAGGACCAACTAGGCACACAAGGAGCAGCACCAACCCAAAACACCACAGACCTGCAACAGCAGGCAGCAAGCAACACATAGCCTGTCTGTGCCTCGCTACGCAAAAAAATTATTAAATTCAACCAAGCACCTGCTCCTGCTGCTCTCCCCACCCCCAAGCAGCTGCAAGAGAAGTTTGTGGGAGAACACAAGGCATCTAGTCTGGCAATTCCAACACAGGTAGCCCTCAGCAGTACTTCTCTAACAGGGAGCATTGCAGGTAGGTTACACCACCACATTAAAAGTGTCATGTAAAATCAGCTCAACGCAAATGTTTCCCCCAAAACTACTAACCTGTGCTGCTCAGATGAAAAAACGGCAATCGCATTCAAGTCTAACAACACACCTGGGCGTGCTCTTATCAGGAGATAGCCTACACCTCATTGTGTGTTATTGCTTGCTTATGTATTTTCTCTCACTGCATCCCATTCTGGATAACACACACTGCCTTTCTTGAAAAGTGTGTTATCTGTATGCTACTTCTGCATACAGTAACACTGTAATACGGAATCATAGTGATATAAGGTCAGGAGGTACTATAGGTCCATTATGTCCCCTTCCCCCACTTTACATGCAGAGATGGAAAACGTATGCTCCCTAGACAAAAAAGTATCAGTAAATGACAGTAAAGTGGTCAAACTTGCTTAAACACAACATGGCAATGATAGGCTGATATTGTACCTACTTCAGTGGGACCGGGAGATGCAAACTCGAATGGAGGACCTAGAAAATAGATCATGTAGAACAACCTTAGAATACATGGGATTCCGAAATCTGCAGAGGAAGGTTTTGCCACTACAGCCAATTTCATCCAGGAACTCCTGTGCACTACCCTCTCTATCCCATCAGATCTTAACTTGGACATAGATTGTGCTCATCGATCATTAATACCCAGACCAGCGGATCCCAATGCTAGGCCACGCTCCTTCATTGTACGCATGGTGTACTATCAGAGCAAAGAATGGCTTCTGCGGGAAGCGTGGTGTCATAAGGAACTTAAATATCAAAATGCCACCATCTATTTTGACCAGAATTTTTCAGCAGCACTGCAGGCAGAAAGGCAATGAGCCAAATCTGTTGTTAGAGATTTGTGGATAATGAAAAACATCAAAGCTCAAATATTGTACCCCGCAAGGTTAAAGATAAAACTGGATTCTGGTCCAAAAATCTTCCCCTCACTTGTGGAAGCAACACCTTTTCTTAAAGAAATGGAAATTCCAATACCTGATTTAGAGATTGAACTACTGGAGAGAAAGTTTTGGGCAGGAGTATGGAGTACAGTCACCAGAGGTACAGCCAAAAAAAGAGGCCTCCTGGGCTCTCTTGCACAACATGCAGTGGTAGATGTCACTAAAATCCTACAGCGCACAGGCCAACAATCGCAGATGAACAGCAGTTCCTTGCAAGCTGCACCATCCCCGCACAGATGAACTCTCGAGACTTTTGAGTTGGCAGTTCATTTGCACAGAAAGAAAACCTGTGTACCCCTTTGGTGATCAGATGAACAGACTGCAATGGATGAATAGCTCAATTTGTCAGACTTTCAGATAATGATTCTATGTTTATTTAGAGGAGGAAGGGACTGGGGAGGGGGGATCATGACTCTCCTGTCACAAATGGGGGGGGCTTTCCTGCCCTCTTTCTCTATCTACACTTCAGGTCATGAGTCGGGGGGGATGAAAAGGGTTTTGGAGGGTATCTGTCTGGCTGGAATGGGGGTGGGGTCCCCCAGGAACCTTTGTTAAAACCTGTTCTGTTACTGGGAAAGTTGTCTGAATCCAGAGGAGAGATATTTCTCTCACGTTATTTTCTGGATTCACCCACCTGAGGGCAGGGTGAAGGGAAAGTACTAGCTTAGCTGTTCCAAATAAAATGATGCCTTGGGAGGAGAGGGGAAGAAGTAAAACGAGATTATGGGTGATAAACTCTGAACCTCTCTCTCAGGGGGAAGTCTTTACCTCTCAGTCCCTTTTCTAGGGAACCAATGACATCGGATGAGAAGCAGTATTTATTATAATAAAGGGGGAAGGGGTGGGAGTTCTCTTTTTTATTGGAAGACAGTCGTTTTTGGGGTGATACTAAAATAACTGTGAGCCCTCTTGCCTAGGAAATAGGGGTAGGGCCACAACTCCCAACCAGTACACCATTGGGGTAATTGCATAGTCACAACCAGTGATTTCTCACTGTTGCAGCAGCGAGACACTCCTAGGAAGTCAAAATAAAAAGTTGCTTGACATTAAATATTGATGTTGTTGGTTGTTAGCCGACTTGGTTTTGCTGTTATTGTTCATGGTTTATTATTTACAAATCTTGTTATAGTCAATCGAAGTGGAGTCCTCAGACACAACAGGGGAGAACTGGGATGAAGAGAGGTCCCTTAGACAGAAACGTCTATACCAAATCCAAATATGGACCAATTAAACATTATTTCACATAATGTAAAAGGAATTAACTCCCTAATTAAAAGAATGAAACTGCTCATTGAGCTGAGACGCATGGACTGTGATGTCGCCTTCCAACAGAAGACACACTTATTGGACGCTGAGCATTCAAAACTCAGGCGTCAATGGGTGGGTCAGGTGGAGGCGGCTTCCCATCCCTCTGCCAAAAAAGCCAGAGTCGCAATACTCCTTAAGAAAAGTAGTTGTTTCTTGGTTCAAGAGGTAGAGAAAGATTTACAGGGTAGCTATATTAGGGTCACGGGTAAAGTTCAGGACCAAATAATACATGTGGTAAATATTTATGCACCAAATATAAGGGCAGAAAAATTCCATATAGAAATATTTCAAAAATTAATAGGGCTGTCCAAGGAACAACTAATACTTGGTGGGGATTCTAATACAGTTCTACAACCAACACTAGACTTCTCTTCAGGTCAACCGCTAACCACGAAGGCCGCTATTAATACACTGAATGCTCTGATGCTGTAGGGTGGGATGGTGGATGTATGGAGACAGCACCACTTGAAGGAAAATGATTATATGTTTTACTCAGCAGTGCAAAATTCTTACTCCCAAATAGTTATGTTCCTAACATATAAAACTGACCTATATATGATCACTAAGTCTCAGATCCATTCAATTTCTCCATCGGATCATGCCCCAATATCTGCAACACTTGCCTGGGAAACAGTAAATAGGCGAACTAACTGGAGACTCATTGTCTCTGTTAAATTATAAGGGATTTACCAAACAGGTAGCCAAAACCATTACAGGTCTTGCAGTGGACTCACCCCCGGAAGACAGTTCCCCATTAATCTGGTGGGACACTATGAAGGCTGTGGTTCGAGGGCAAATTATCAGTTTAGCCTCAGCCAAAAAGAAAAGTAGAAATAAGAAGATATTAGAACTAAAGTACATAACTACAGATTTGGAAACTAGGCACAAACAACATCCTGGCGGGAACAGAATCCTAAAAGAATTAACAAATAAATATGCAGAATCAAATAAATTAAAGGATGAAACTGCAGAAGACATACTATGTTTTTCGTCTCATAAATATTATGAAGCTGGGGATAATGCCATCAAATTGCTAGCAATGAGGCTAAGAAAGAAACAAGCTAGTAGACATGTCCCCTGTATGAAAAAACAAAGATGGTTCCGCGGGCCAGTGGGACAAACCAGAGGAAATAGCCACTCAGTTCAAAAAATATAAGGAATTATACACAGAGGATAAATCCCCACATGCGGTGAAAACCCAAACCAGGGCTTTTCTAGAACAGTTACAGCTCACTAAACATTCACTAGAGGCCCAACAGTCCTTATCAGCCCCAATTATGGAAAAATAAATCATATCAACAATAAATGGTTTACCCACGGGGAAATCCCCTGGCCCAGATGGATTCCCTGCAGAATTGTACAAAAAACTTAAACACGAATTAGCACCAAAATTGGTTAAAGTAATGAATGTCACATTAGAGGACAAGTGGCTTCCAAAATCATGGACAGATGCCATAATAACAGTAGTCTCTAAACCAGGGAAACCAAGGACATGCTATGAATCCTACAGGCCCATTGCACTATTACACCAAGATTTTCCAGGATAAATTCATTGCCACCTGGAATGCCTTTGCTCCTTTCAGATGGACCAGAGTCCCTGGGCTTCACCTCCCCTGGATAACCCCCAAACTACTAGCCTGTTTTGGGGAGCTTGATCAGGCCTGGAGAAAACACAAATCTACTAAACATACAAATGACTACGACAAGTACAGAATGCTCCGCAATTCATGTACTAAAGCTACTAGACTGGCTAAGTCTGATTATTTCAACTCCTCATTCCTGACTAACACTAACTCTCCATCTGAATTCTGGAGGGTAGTTCATACCCTATTCTCTTCCCCCTCTCACTCTCCCCCTCCAGTTCTCAAAATAAATAAACCCCTAGTTTCCGACCCTAGCTCCATGGCCAATGAATTTAATGCTTACTACACCTCATGCGCCACGTCTCTTCTAAATTCCCTTTCCCCATTGCCACCTACTAACTTCAGCCCTTTGCCTCAAACAGTGCCTACCCTTCCCCCATTTACCTTTTCTGCTATCTCCTCTGATGAAGCTCTTAATGCTCTCCTATACCTCAACCCCTCTAAAGGCTCCTCACCAGATGAGCTTGATCCTAAACTTCTCTACCTTTCTGCTCCTGCAATTGCTTATCCTAGCTCCCTAATCCTTAACCTGTCCTTTATTTCTGCCCAAGTACCCTCATCCTGGAAACACGCTGTAGTCCTTCCTCTCCCCAAAGGTGGTGACACATCCACTCCTGGCAACTATCGCCCCATTTCCCTCCTTCCTGCCCTTGTCAAACTTCAAGAACATTTAGTTGTCTCTCAACTATCACCCTTCCTCTCTGATTCCTCATTTTTCACCCCCTTCCAATCTGGTTTTCGGAAGAACCAGTCAACAACCACCTCCCTCCTCAGGCTTACTGAGGGATGGATGATGGTCTGATCGCCTCAGCCATCTTTGTCGATCTAGCCAAAGCTTTCAACACTGTTTCCCATCCCCTGCTCCTTTATTCACTCTCCTCAGCTGGCCTTGCTCCATCAGCCACCCACTGGTTTAAATCCTACCTCACTGGCAGGACCCAGTCAGTGAGAATCCTTGATTCCATCTCCCCTCCACTCCCCATCAACACTGGTGTACCTCAGGGCTCAGTGCTTGGTCCCCTATTTTTCTCCATTTCCCTTAATGATCTTCCCACAGCCTCCTCGTCCTCTTCTAGCCACATGTATGCTGATGATACTGTTTTGTACAATTCCAGCAAAAACCCTGCTGCTGTGCAAATCAACTTACAGTATGACTTCAACCAAGTTCAGCTCTGGTTTGCTTCTCACCAGCTTTTTCTAAATGCCAAGAAGACAGTCTCAATGACCTTTGACACCAGGCAGAGACTCTCTAGGGTCCTGGCCCTACCCAACTTCCACACGCTTGATGGGACCATCTTGGAGGACACCGCCTCATTTAGATATCTGTGAGTTTGGCTAGATCAGCACCTCAACTTCTCTATGCATATCAATGCTATCCTGAAGAAACTAATCCCCAAACTTGGTGCTCTGTATAGGAATCATAGATCCATCCCACTGACTGCGAGATGCAAAATTGTCCAGAAGATGATACTCACCATCTTTGACTACTGTGACGTAGTCTATGGTGCTGCTCCCAAATTTTCCCTGACCAAGTTGGACACTCTCTTTAACTGCTTCTGCCACTTTGCTATCGACTCTCCTTCCCACTCGCACCACTGTGAACTCTATTGCTCTCTAACCTTCCTTCCACTATTTCACAGACGCATCTCTCACTGTGCCAAACTAACCTCTAAATTCTGGTTCAGGGGACTCCCCTCCTAGATCTCATCCTGTCTCTCCACTCCACCTCCTCTCTCCCAATCTCTCAGATCAAATGATGCCCACATCTTGATGGTCCCTCACCGCTCCACCCTCATCAGTCAGACTGGTTTTGCCCATTGTTTCCCTAATATCTGAAATTCCCTCCCCCCTGAAATATGACACTCCTCCTCCAACTACTCCCTTACCTCTATCTTTACACAATTACCTTTCCCTCAGCTGTTCCTGCTTTAACCCACCTTAATGCCTATCCCCAGTTTCTGCCTTCCTATCATGACCCCCCCCCCAGCAGGGTTCTCAACATCCTTAAGGGGGAAATCAGGAAATGGCTTCCCCTTCTCCTCATATTCAGATCTTGCCTCTCCCCCCCTCTCCTCCACCTGCCCTTCTGGATCACCAGTGTGCACAATCTAACCCCATTCTTTTTATTCCAACAGCACTTGCATACTACCTCGAGCCTGCTCCTGGTACACCCATGCACTATAAATGGTTCTATTGCATTATTACTGTTTTGTACATTCATATATTCTTTTGAATGATTTTGGACATGTATTGTAATTTACCAAATGTTCCACTACTGTTTATGGTACAATACCTTGTGTTCCAACTGTTGCACAATCTTACAATGTTGTATTGTTTGTACTACCTACATACTATTGTAACTGATCATCCTTCACAACACTATGTAACCCCTTCCCCAGGTCACACTGTGAGACAAGCAATTTGTTGTTCAGTGTGCCCTCCTGGTGAAACATTTCAATAAATAAAAAAATAAAATGTTAAGATTTTAAAAAAATCCTAGCAACAAGACTCCAATCCCATACTGAATCTTCAATCCACTCAGATCAGACAGGTTTTATTCCCTGTGGACATATGTCTGACAATATCAGAAGATTACTTAACATAATTAATACATACATGTGATATGTCCAACTTCCTTAAGAGGGAGGTTTGGGTCAAATTAGGAGGGAGATTGGCCTGCCACCTTGCTTAAGAGGGAGGCTTGGGTCAAATTAGGAGGGCGATTGGCCTGCTAGTAGGGAGGTGCCGTAACGTTGTGCATTTGTCCTTAAATGGTGTCAAAAACATAGGAAAAAAAGTCATTACAAAAATGTAATGCATTTCATTTTGTCAAGAATAAGCGCTAAAAAGAATAAACAACTAGTTATATAAAGTTATCAGATACATTGAGCATCACTGATTTAATTTTTAAGTGTCTTTATCTGACCAAAAAAAAAGATGGATATTTTGGACAGAATTTTACTTAAGCAGGAGATTTTGTTTCCCAGGAGGGAGGGTGGGAGTTCAGTCAAAAAAAAAGGGAGTCTCCTGCGTAAAGAGGGAGATATCACATGTATGTTAATAATCAAACAGAAACCAAGATCCCCCAAATTGCCATTTTTTTTAGATGCAGAGAAGGCTTTTGACTGCCTTAATTGGACTTATATGAAAGAAGTCATGATACTTTGGACTTTTTCAATACCTGCAGTCCAGGCACTACATAAGCACTACTGTAGGATGTGCAGACCTCATCAGACTTCCAGCCCAACCAATAATTAAAACAAGCCAAAAAAGTCACATGGCAGACTCAAAGGGGTATGTATCATACATATTTAAGGTGTAGGAAGGAGCTGTCACGCTCATAGTTCAAAAAATAAAACAGAAATGGCAGAATGAAATGTCCCTCTCCCTGATGGAAAAGGATTGGGACAGGATTTGGAGAGGGGTGTCCAAAACTTCAAGCTCTGAAAAATAGAGAGAATATAGGTGGAAAATCACAGCTCAGTACTTCCTTACCCCAGTGATAACCATGCATTACACATTTTCATCTACAGATAAATGTTGGAGGGATCGAGGAGGCAAAACACTACACAAACATTTTCTGGGAGTGCCCGGAACTTGCAACTTATTGGAAAACAATTACCCAGACCTTATGGGAGATCTTCCAGTTTAGAACCCCCATTAGTGCAGCTAACCTCATTTTTGGTCTTCCACCCAAAGAAGTCAGAACACCTAACCTAAAATATTTATATTATATCTTAGTAGTAGCACAACGAAAGTGGTCACCCAGCACAGGTTGACTTCTGAGACTCATACACTTGCAATGTGGAAGGCTAATGTTAATTCCATTAAAGAAATGGAAGCAACTACAACATGACTGAGGCTTGAAACAGATAGATTTAACTCAAGATGGTTGCTCTTCTATGACTACATAGAATGTAAAGAAGGAAAACCAACTTTGGAACAGTTTATTCTGCCCTAACTCAAATTCATATGAATAATCTGGAATTTCAGTCATCCAGGAAAACCAGATTGGGGATAGCTCGTGGAAGAGCTCCTGAGGGAAAGTTAAATATAATAGTATAATGTAAAGATAAGATATTAGGGTTTGTACTATAGATAGAGAGCAAATAATAAGACTCCACTTCAAATAATTAGAATCAACTTTATTTAATGGTTAACTTTTTGTTGAATTAGATAATGTTTCTTGTTTATTCGGCTTGAAAGTAGGCAATAATTCAGCATGAACTTGTTAATACCAAAAAACAGCTACAATTGTCAGCATTGGCTTGTTAGTTCACAGGAATAATATGGACATTCTGAAAAATGAACTTTATTAAAAGAACCATCCTAGGAAGCACTGGTGAACTCCTCTGGAACAACACGGTAGAACACCTGTAAAGGAAAGAAAAGTGAAAATTATGTAAATGTGATTCCAGACAATATTAAGCTGTAATAAGGACATTTCAACTGCTTAATGTTATTGTATGCTGGACTGATTAATAAAGAGCTACTAAAGTTAAAAAAAATTAATGTCTAATTCAATTTATTTTAAGCACCGTCCAAGATTACATTAAACTCAGGAGCAACAGAGCAACCCAGCACACAGCAGCATGTTCATCCGTAGCACAGCCACACACTTTATTGACTGATCCCTCTTTCCGCGAGGCTTACCCCTTTATGAACTTTCCCACCTACATGACCAAATAGCAGCTAGTCAGGTGACTGTTGGCAAGTGGCGCAAACACATGCATACTTGCCGACTACCTCCACCACAACTTGAGCCACAAAGGATAGAGCTGAGTTGGTAGTTGGAAAGCAGCAGCAGCCAGGAGGAGGAGGAGGAGCCAAGAGGTAGATGGATTCAACCGTAACTCAAGTTTGAGCAGCCGAGCACATGACCAGTGATGTGCCAATGCACATTATTTAAAGTGCAGACAGCTCAGTTTTTCTCATTCTCATGATCACGGTGTAAGATGTGACAGGCTGACAGTGAGCAATGCACAACTCAGACTGAACTGAAGTGTGGCCATGTGGCGCATATGCAATCTGCATTCCCCTGTTTCCCATTGCTTCAATTTGTTTTTGGAAGTCAGGGGCCCTTTCAAGCTGGGGGCCCAGGGCGAACTATCCCAGTTGCCCCTGCCCCTGGGCAGCTCAGATTGTCAGAAGAAAAAATAAATAGACTCAGAACCTGGGTACAACTCAGTGCCTGGGCACAATTGCATCCCTTGCACCCCCTAATGCAGGCACTGCCCCTTTTCATGATGAGTGAACCTCAATGCTATTTCCCTCAGAAATCTGTCTTGTTCTGCCTTTTTTTTAAAGTATTGTTTATGATTTTTGCCCAGCACAGCCCCCTTCTGGTGGGAATTGCACAGCTGTCTTCTCTGGCATCTATACCCTCTTCTATCTCCACAGATGCCACCTTGAGGTGGGATTACCATCTCATCACTTCCTGCGGTATGCTGGCCCTTCCTTATGAGAATGGTTGGTTATCTAGGCATGGGTCCAAGTGTTTTCCATCATCCTGCACACTGCTGGGTACTTTTCTTGCCCCCCCAAAGAAGTAGCATGTAATGAGCTCCAAGCACACACACACACACACACACACACACACACACACACACACACGCACACACACATGTATACACACATTTTGTCACTGCAGAGATCAGCCAGCATTTTCTTCTGCCTAATTTAGAGTCTCTGCTGCACTGTCATCCATGATCACTCAGGAGGAAGTGTTGTGGCAGAGCCTGCAGCTCTCTTCCCCAAAGAAGGAGAGTATCTTAGGGGATGCTCAGTCTTTATCCCTCTGGCCCTGCAGTGCTGTGGTCTTGATTGAGAACCCAGGTCCCCAGCATCATGAGCTGTAACTCTACTGCTGCACCAGTGATTCAGTTCTGCCTAGTCCTACTTTGAAAGCCTGAATTGCACTGGTGTTCACTACCTCACCTAGATGGCTGGTCTATATAATGATTACATACTGTGTGAAGTAAAACTTTCTGATGTGTCCCCTTATCCTGTCCCCCATCCACACACACACACACACACACATAGTTTGAATGCATGCCCTCTTGTTCTGCTCACAAACTCAATCAGCTGTATATGTTCCACCCTGTTTGGTATTCAGAATACCATGACCATGTCCTTCTCAACCTTTTCTTCTATCAGCTCAGTAATGCATGTCTAATCTTTTCTCTTAACTCTTGCCCCCAGACTACTAATAAGGTTGGTAGCTCTTTGAATTTCTTGTTTTCTACTAAGCCATTCCTGCACTACAATAAGGTGACTAGAACTGTATTCCAGGTTTAGTCAAACCAAGTCCTTCTAGAAGTAAAGCATACCTCCTTGACCTGCTTCTTCATGCCTGCTTAATATCTTCTACTATCATGTTTGCTAACATGACTACGATAGCACACTTCCTGCCTAACTTCAGCTTACCATCTGCAGTTACCACTGCTGACTGCAGTTATCTCCACGGAAATTATTGTTCTCTTCTTTTTGTTCTCTTTCTGGTGTGTTAGGGTATCAGTGATGATCAATAAACTAATAAAACAGTAAAAAATTCAGACTGGAAAGTTAAAAGATTTTGTGTAATACTGGTGAAAGAGTTCTAGTATTGAGATACATTTGGGGAGTCAGTTTAGTCTAATGGTTAGAGTATAGAGCTGTGAAGCTGGAGATCCCTTATTTGCCATTTACTCTATCACTCTGGGCAGGTCACTATGCACCTATCAAATTTCTTCCTAGTCTCTGCTGTCTAATCTACCTGTTCTCTTGAGCTGGCAGCAAAATCTTTCAACTTCAGTTGACCTTTCAATTTCCCTACTTTTGCTGGAAAGTACAGTAATATTTAAGATTAATGACCAGGATCGACACCATTATCACTTTGTATTATTGTGTTATGGTGTCTCCAACCAAAAAGATGCAAAATGCAACATGTGTAGTGGGGGTCAGGGGTAAAGATGTAATCAAATTCAAAAGCTGCAGAACACCAGATTATGGATTTCCTCAGTAGTAAATAATGCCAGTTTATTTTTTTATACATAGGAGGTTCGTATCAAATGGAACTAATCCTTCAACTATTGTCGAGATAAAATTAGAATTTATTTTAAAAGTCATGGAGCAGTAAATCATCCAGCATTACAAGTAAAAAGCTATCCTCACATAAATTACCTATCATTCCTGTCATGGTGCTGTCTAAAATTGGTGTTGTGGTTTCTTTGTGAAAGACTGGAAATAGACCATCTAGTAAACAGCAAGAAAATGCTGCATGTACTCAACTCATGGGTCCTGTACAATAGGTAGGCAGAGACAGTGCAAGACACAAATCCAGCTGTGCTGTAACTAAACCCCATCCTAAACCTGGTGTGACTACCTCCATCTTAGCTCCACTGAGACCTTTTCAGCTTTTATACTTTCAGCCCAAAGCTCTCTCTCATTTGAAATTGCAAAATTTCTACAAATGTGGGGTAGACTGAAGATGTGTGTTCCAGCACACTAAGGGGCAGGCAGAGAGCGGCTCAGTTTGTTTTGTGGTATTTTCAATTGTCAGAATAGAGTGATCTCGGGTCATGCACTGTATTTCAGTTTGCTTCTGAAACATACTAGATGAAATTAAAGGCTAAAACCATGACATCATCACCTCTCAGTGCTTGTACCAATGCATTTGCTAAAATACCACTGACAGCTTAATCTGGTCCAATGTCAGGTGGCATATATCTGTATCCCTTCCCCTGGGACGAGGCTGAAAATAGGCAGAATTGTCTAGTCCTACTTTCTCAGTCAACAAAAACTAAACAAATAATAACAATAAATTTGTGACTTTATCAATGACTAATTAAGTTACACCTTTAACCACAGCACAGCCATAACCATACACATTAAGATATTTTTTTCCTGCGTCTGATTCTGAGAAGTGGGATTAATACACACAAAACAGATGTTCAGTATGAATCAGAGTGTAGAGGTTTTGGTCAAAAATACTTTCTTTTAACAACTTTGCATTTTTTAAATAATACTATTCTCAATACTTTAAAACTTTTGTGGTGGAATTCGACATGATTCCAAGATGGCTGCTTGAGGGTACATGTGTGTAGAAGCAAGCTCCGCACCTCCTGAAAATCAACTGGATTTTATCATCTCTCATGCGAGCAGCAACAAAACTCTTAGATGTGCTTTAAATCACTACTAGAAAAGAGATGCTGTCATGTTGAAATCCATAAGGAATATAAATTACAAGCAGACACTCATGAGAAAAAAAACCCTGAAAATTACGTCCATAAAGAATACAAGTCAACCAAGCCTGGGAAACAGAGCTCCATTGGAACAGGCTGTTGATACTCTTGAGGCTACATCTGGCTCATCTACTCTACCTACTGTGCAAATGTGGCTACAGCAGAAAAATATGCAGTTCCTACGTGTAACGGAGCAAGGTCTCTTAAAAATTTCAAATTTGCTCTCTTCACTCACTGCAACTCCGACGCAAAAAAAGGTCACTATGTCAAATGAGAACTTTAATCCTGGAAACTCTCAAAAGGACATAGAAACATAGAATTTGACGGCAGATAAGGACCGCTTGGCCCACCCAGTCTGTCCATTTCCCTACCTAATGGATAAGCTGCAGATCCTAGTTAACCAATAGCCTACTTTTTCCTACCCCCACCCCCTAGAATTGCCTTATGACTGTCCCATGCATGCTTGAATTCCACCACTGTTTTTGACTCCACAACCTCCTCGGGCTGTTCCATGCATCCACAACCCTCTCTGTGAAAAAATACTTCCTTACATTACCTCTGAGCCACCCCCCGTCTTCAAATTGTGCCCCCTTGTTCTTGCACACCTCTGTTTCTGAAAGGTGCTACCCTCTTGGACTTTGTTGATTCCCTTGAGGTACTTGAAAGTTTCTATCATGTCCCCCCTCTCCCTCCTTTCCTTGAGGCTATGCATATTAAGCTCCTTAAGTCTCTCTTCATAAGTCTTCTGGTGCAGACCCTGCACCATTTTAGTTGCCCTCCTCTGGACTGCCTCCAACCTGTTTATGTCTTTGCGGAGATTGGGTATCCAGAACTGCACACAGTACTCCAGATGGGGTCTCACCAGCTGTCTGTACAGAGGGATAACAACTTCTTATTTTCTACTGGTGATGCCTCTCCCTATGCATCCCAGTATCACCAAGCCTCCTTGCCCTCTCACATTGCTTGCCCACCTTTAGGTCATCTGATATGACTACCCCCAGGTCCCTTTCCATTTTTGTTGTTGTTAGTATCTCACCCCCCCATTGTGTACTCTTCCCCTAGGTTTTTGTTTCCCAGGTGCATTACCTTGCACTTCTTAGCACTGAATCTAAGCTGTCATACATTTGACCATACCTCTAACTTTGCCAAGTCCCTTCTCATCCTTTCCACCCCATCCTGTGTATCAACTCTGTTGCAGATCTTTGTGTCGTCTGCAAAGAGACATACTTTTCCTTCCAGTCCCTCTGCAATGTTGCTTATAAAGACATTGAAGAGGACACTACTGTCTTCTTCGATGCAGAAGAAAGGTATAATCAACCAGCAACTTCTGCAACACAAGATACTGGCATATCAACGGCTGAGAAGAATGAATTGACAGTTCCAGCTAAATTCCAAGAGATTAGTCTAGTAGAGCTCCAGCCTGTAATTTTGGGTCAAAAAACATTGCAAGATACCAATAGCTTAGATAATATGGCAAAAAGACCAATTGCACCAACTGTTATGTTGAGAGCTACAGGAAATTAAATTGTATTAATGCAACCAGGTACTAAAATATGTAACCTGAATCTTGCTGCAAATGGGGTTGGAAAACTTAGGTTAAAAAACAGCTCATGCCCCTCAATACCCCCAAGATATGGATGCACTTACTAGAGTAAAAGCAGAAATTAAAATGGACAATAAGTCGGGGTTTGAACAAATCACAAAAGCATTGCCAGGCCTTACTATTTCTATTAATGACCTTAGTACAAAAATTGACTCTTTAACCAAATGAACCTCTGAAGCCAAGAACCGGATCAGTTTATTAGAAGATGTGGTTACTCCACTCCAACAACAGCTCACAGAGTACAAAACACAACTGCAGAATTTAGAGCAAAAAAAATTGTTAATCAAGAAGACAGGTCTAGATGAAATAATCTATGACTAATAAATATCACAGAAGGTGTTGAAGGCAAGGGGGATCCTACACAATATTTTGAAAAACTTTTAACCAATGCTGTAGGGTTAAAATATCCAGAAGAAAAAGTACCTCTAGACTGAGCCCATAGAGCAGGACCTTACCCCTCTAAACCCTAGAATGCAACCTCTCAGTGCCACCCAGTAAGGCCAGTCTATATCAGAGTTCACTATTATCAAGACCGAGAAAGACTGCTCCAAAAGGCTAGAATGGAAAAGGATCTGCTAGCAGAAGGTATGACATTTTCTGTATTTCCTGATTTTAGTACAGAAACTGTGCAATCTAGAAGAAGCTTTGATAAAGCCAAAACAATGCTTAAAGAAATGGGGATTCATTTCTCCATATCACCTCTAGCAAAGCTTAGATTTTTATGGCATGGTGGAATGCATTTCTTCACGGATCATAAAAAAGCTGAAATCTTTTTGAAAATACAATTTGACAATAACCCTTTGATGCAATCTCACTCTTTAAATGATCAAATGAGTAAGGAACAAATGTTGAATACTGATACAACAAGTATAATGGATTAACAGAAGGGACCAGTATCTATGTAGTCACTTAGAGTCTCTCCCTATTTTGTGAAATGCTTTGTGAAATGTTAGTTTAAGATATAAAGGATATGTATAGTTTCTAAATCAAGACTAAGTGGGAAGATGGGTCACAATTCAACTTAACTGGGTGAAATTAAAAATGATGTTTGTATATAGCCCATATATTGATGCTTGGATACTAAGAAATAAAAATGGGGGGAGAGCGGAGCGATTCATCGCTTCTAACGCACATAATGCTACACCTCGTCCATGGCTATTGAGATAGGAGAAGAAGGGGGGTACCTAGGTCACTTTTTAGAAATATGAAAGCTACATGTATGTTTTACATAAGACCGATGGTAACAGGTGGGTTAGTAAGAGAGGAGGAGGAAAGGGTTAGGCACACACAGGTTGATGAGGGGAAAACATTTTAAAAACTTCAACAAGGTAAAAATGGCATGGTACAGACTATAATAGAAATAGAAGGAGAAACACCTAGTTTGGGGCAGTGGATCTTAAACAAATTGGTAGCACTATTGGGGATGCAGAATCTTAATAAATTTTCCCAAAAATACTTAAGATTGAGAAATGTGTTTTTTCAAGATCTACATGGCTAACCATTTAAAAATTGCAACATGGGATGTTAAGGGTATGAGAGAAAGAGTGAAAGGGAGAAAAATATTTAATTATATTAACAATCAAGCAGTCAATGTTTTAATGGTACAAGAGAGACTTTCAATACCATGCCGATAAATGGGGACAAGGGATAAATGCATAGTTTCTTTCAAAGCTAGAGGGGTGGCCATCTTTTTTAAAAGAAACTCTGGTATCACAGTTATCAAATAAAATACTGATCCCAATGGTTGGTTCATATTTTGTGAGATTCTAGTAAAAGGTATGACTTTATCATTACTAAATTTATATGGACCTAATGAGAACTCACCATATTTTTACATACAAATTGTCTTGATTGCTATGACTTATAAGGCATTGTTAATTATAGAAACATAGAAACATAGACATTGACGGCAGATAAGGACCACTTGGCCCACCCAGTCTTCCCATTTCCCCTACCTATTGGATAAGCTGCAGATTCTAGTTAACCAACAGCCTACTTCCTGCCACCCCCACTACAATTGCCTTGTGTCTGTCCCATGCATATTTGAATTCCCCCACTGTTTTAGCCCCAACATCCTCCCAGGAAGAGCAGTTCCATGCATCCACCACTCTCTCTGTGAAAAAAATTTCCTTACATTACCCTGCCATCCCCTCTATCTTTAAATTGTGTCCCCTTGTTCTTACACATCTCTTTTTCTGAAAGAGCGCTACCCTCCTGGACTTTGTTGATTCCCTTGAGGTACTTGAACATTTCTATTGTGTCCCCCCGTCCCTCCTTTCATCAAGGGTATACATATTAAGCTCTCTCAGTCTCTCTTCATATGATTTCTGATGCAGACCCTGCACCATTTTAGTTACCCTCCTCTGGACTGCTTCCATCCTGTCTATGTCCTTGCATAGATGAGGTCTCCAAAACTGCACACAGTACTCCAGATGGGGTCTCACCAATTGTCTGTACAGAGGGATAACCACTTCCCTTTTTCTACTTCTGATGTCCCTTCCTATGCATCCCAGTATACCCCTGGCTCTCCTTACTGACTTCTCACATTGCTTACCAACCTTTAGATCATCTGATATGACTACCCCCAAGTCCCATTCCATTTTTGTTGTTGTTAGTACCTCCCCTGCTATTGTGTACTCTTCTCCTAGGTTTTTGTTTCCCAGGTGCATTACTTTGCACTTCTTTGCATTGAATCTAAGTTGCCATATGTCTGACCATTCCTCCAACCTGGCCAAGTCCCTTCTCCTCCTTTGTACCCCACTTGTGTATCAACTCTGTTACAGATCTTTGTATCATCTGCAAAGAGGCATACCTTTCTCTCCAGACCCTCTGCAATGTCACCTATAAAGATGTTAATGAGGACTGGACCCAGTACTGAGCCCTGAGGTACTCCACTAGTGACCCCCCTTTCTTTGGAATGTGTTCCACTCACTATTACCTCCTCTGTCTTGTTGTGCAGCCAGTTTGCAACCTAGGCTACCACCCTGGGACCCACTCCCAGGCTGGCTAACTTGATTATTAATCTTTTGTGCAGGACTGTGTCAAATGCCTTGCTAAAGTCTAGGTAGGCCATATCCACAGCCCCTTCCTGGCCTATTACTTTGGTCACCCAGTCAAAGAAATCTATTAGATTCATCTGGCATGACCTTCCTGCTGTAAATCCATGCTGCTTTGGGTCCTGTGCCCTGCTGGCCTCTAGGTACTCAACAATTCTTTCTAATAGGAAGCAATTTTAATCTGGCTCTAAATACTGAATTGGATAAACCAAATACCATGGTTTCTTAAATTCAAACTGTAGCAAAAAAAAAATTAAACAGTTTATGGATAATTTTGGTTTGCTTGATCCTTGGCATTATACCTACCCCACAACAAAGCAATACTCTATTTTTCACCTGTGCACCAGACTTATTCAAGAATAGATTTTTTTCTAATGTCAGAAACATTACTATATCTAGTTACAATGAGTAACTATAGAGCAATACACATTTCGGATCGTGCCCCAGTTATTTTGACGTTACAAATCAAGAAATCAAATCAATATACTCATTTTAGATTTAATAACCTTTTACTCAAATATTCTGTGTTCATTTCTAAAATCACACAGGAGATTGAAACATCTTTTCTTTAAATAAATATGAGGAAGTAGCAGCTACAGTACAATAATTTGGGATTCATTTAATGCCTACATCAGAGGCATAACCATTTCATATAATGCAAAAAAAACTTAAGGAAAGAAACAAAAAACACTAGCCCTTGAAAATACAATGTCACAAAAAGAAAATGTATTTAATATCAACAAAGATTCCAGGACCCAACAAGAAGTATTGGAACTTAGAAATCAATATAACAAAATGGCAACCTCAGAAGTGGAACAGCAATTAAATACTAGATCTAAATACTATGCAATGGGTGATAAACCCTTAAAATTCTAAGCTGGCAACTCAAAAAAGAAAAAGAAAATAATGCAATAACTAAAATTAGGGATGAAATGGTTATATTAAAATCTGACCCTATGGAAATAAATAAAACATTTGAACTATGTTACAAAAAATTGTATGCCTCCGAACTATGTTCAGAATCTATTGATATAGAAGAATATTAGCCATACCATCAGTCAATGCTATGCATAGGAATTTATTAGATCAAGATATTACACTACCAGAAATACAGACAGCAATTAAAACTTTAGCTCCAGGTAAATGATCAGGTCCAGATGGGATCACAATTGATTTTATAAAATATTTAGTAATTTGATAAGTCCTCATTTAAAAAGGTTATATGCTTCAAAATCAAACAATGGATCCATCAGCATACGAGGCAACAATACTTTTATTTAAAAAAAAAATTTATAAAGATCCCACTGTTACCTCTTCCTACCATCCAATTTCCCTCATTAACACAGACTGTAAAATTTAAACTAAGATTTTAGTGAACAGACTTAATAGAACTCTTTCTGAAATAATACATACAGATCAAAATGGGTTTATGCAAAATAGACAGCTCAAAACAAATGTTAGAAGAACACTAAACCTAATTGATAAATTTAAGGACAATGATTACTCAATATTATCTCTAGACACTGAAAAAGCATTTGATCAGGTGGGATGGGGATACATTAAAACACTTATTAAAATAATGAATTTTGGACCCAGATTTCAATCCTGGATAGACATACTTTATAATAACATAACAGCTAGAGTCAAAATGAACAATGAAGTATCAGAAATTATTACTCTACAATGGGAGGGGGGTGAGGCAGGGCTGACTCCTATCACCGCTCATATTGGCCCTAGTCATAGAACCTTTGGCAATTTCAATCAGAAAAAACATAAAAATCAAAGAGTTAAAAGTTGATCAAGTAGACCATAAAATTAGTCTATACGTGGATGATGCCTTACTGTATACGGATAACTTAAATAAAATATACAGAGAACTCAGTCTTACTCTAGATATATTTGGTAATGATTCAGGCTAGAAGATTAATTGGGAGAAAACTGAACTAACTGAGTCCAAACATCACTCTGATCCATTTAACACTATAATAAACCCAAAAATCAAGAAAGTTATGAAAGTAAAATATTTAGGCGTATTTTTGGATAACGGTAATGAACTAATTTTTCAAAATAACTTTGAACCCATACTAAGTAAAACACAAGGCCAGCTTAATAAATGGGAATCACTACCATTAAAGATCATGAGCAACGTTTTTTTACATATTTTTTATAAAAGCTTGAAAAGCGGAAATTCAAGTCCCTATGTCATGAATAGTGTTTCCTGAAAATTTCATGCTGTTTGATTTTGTGGTTTTCTTTAAATCAGCATTTGTTAACTTGCTCTACAGTGGCTGAAAACAGTGGAGTTATTATCTGTCCTCTCAGTCAAACTTAGAATGCAGTGACATCATTTTGGAGTAGCTTGCTGTTTCAGATTCCCAATCAGAGCAGTAGTTTGTAGAGATGATGGTTTGCTGAGCTCTCCAAGTTTCTTACAAACACAGTCTCTGGCTTGTGTTTAGATAGATCAGCTTAAAATATAAAATTATCTTCTCATGAAAAGCTGATCATTTGAATTTCAATGCTGAATTGAGGTAGTGGAAATCTTTCTCTGTGAGAAATTAGCTTGTCTGTATGACAGCTCTCAGTTCTTTCTAATCAAAACTCCGATTGTTTTTCTAACTATATAACACAGGGCTATTAAACGACTATAAAATAAATCTAAATTTTGTTCATTCACAGAAACAGTTTGTCTTTGATGTAGCCTCCATAAATAGATTTCATGTAAGAAATTTTTTTTTCATGTCAGATTGACAAACAGTGCATGTGCTGGAAATACTGTAGCAGAGTGTGACAGGCACCTGTCAGAACTCACAAATTTCAGTTCTTTGGTGGTTTCTGTGTGAAAATACATTATGTTAGGTATAACTAAAAACACTATGTGGCATCCTGACGCACCGTGTCTCTGCCTCACAGTTGTGCTGTGCTAAGTCCTAGAGTGCCAGGTTCCCTGCCTCCACAGCTAGGGCTGCTATACCATACTGCCCTAGCCACCAAAGGTGGGCCTTTTGCTATAGCCTACTATTCACTTCCATTGCCCCAAATGGTCAGGGCTGTTGCACCATGTGTACCCCATTTCACAGTTAGGGCTGCTGTACCCTGATGTCCCCTGTGTTCTGCACCACAGTTGAGGCTTCTGTACCATGCTGTTCTCTATCCCCTGTCACCAGAGACAGGGCTGCTGCACCATGCTTCTTTCTACACAGTTGCGGTTGCTATGGTCTGCTGTGCTGTAGAGCCCCATGCCTCTGCAGCTAGGGCTGCTAAGCCATGCTGCCACTTGTCACAAGATTCAGGGTATTTGCTGCACCCTGTTGCATGCTTCCACACATGAGGTAATTGCACCCTGCCACCAGAGTCAAATCCTCTGCTACACCCTGCTCCTCACACCCCTTGTCCCAAACAGGCACGGCTGCTGCACCCTGTCCCACAGTTTGGGCTGCTGTATCCTGTGGCCACCCCTATCTCTTGCCTGAACATTCAGGGCTGCTGCACCCTGCTTCCCACTGTCCCCACACCCACAGTCAGGGCAAAGGCACCCTGTTGCCCCCTGTTCCTATATCCACAGTCAGGGCTGCTGTGCTGTGCTACACCCTAGAGTCTCATGCTGCCTGCATCCACAGTTGGGGCTGCTGAACCCTGCTACACACTTCCATTGCCCCAAATGGTCTGAGCTGCTGCACAATGTGTACCCTGTGCTATTGTCAGGGCTGCTGTAAACTGATGCCCACCTGTGTCCTGCCCCACAGTCAGGGCTTCTGCACCATGCTGTCCTTTGTCCCCTGCCACCATTGTTCCCTGCTGCACTACAGAGTCCATTGCCTCCACAAGCAGGGGACAGGGTGCAGCAAATGCCCTTACTCTTGTGCTATACCCTTCCTGAACAGCTGGGGTTGCTGCATCCTGCTACCCTCTCTCTCTGTCTCTCTCACCCTCACAGTCAGGGACACTGTACATGTTGCCCCCTGTTCCTGTCTCAGCAGGGTGTAGCAAAGGATTTGAATCTGGTGGCAGGGAGACAGCAGGATGCAACTGTCTGAAATGTGGAGGCATGCAACAGGGTGCAGCAAATGCCCTGAATCATGTGGCAAGTGGCAGCATGGTGCAGAAGCCCTAACTGCAGAGGCATGGGGCTCTAGGGCACAGCAGGCCACAGCAACCACAACTGTGTAGAAAGGAGCAGGGTACAGCAGCCCTGTCAGTGGAGACAGGGGATAGAAGACATCATGGTGCAGTAGCCTCAACTGTGGGGCAGGACACATGGAGCATCAGGGTACAGCAGCCCTGACTGTGAGATGGGGTACATGTGGTGCAGCAGCCCTGATCATTTGGGGCAATGGAATTGGGTAGCAGGGTGCAGCAAAAGCCCCACCTCTGGTGCTAGGGCAGCATAGTGCAGCAGCCCCTGCTGTGGAGGCAGGGAACCTGGCACTCTAGGGCTTAGCACAGCACAGCAGCCCTGACTGTGGAGACAGGAGTGGGGCAACAGGTGCAGTATCCCTATCTGTGAGGATGGGGGACAGAGAGCAGCAGGGTGCAGCAACCCCAACTGTTTGGGCAGGGGGCAGCAGGGTGCAGTAGTCCTGATTCTTTAGGCAGGGGATGGAGGCAGCAGGATGCACAATCTCTGACTGTGTGGGAGAAGACAGTGGGCAGCAGGGTGCAGCAGTCTCGAATGTGGAGCAGAAGGCAGGGAGCTTGTGGTGCAGGGGACTGGTGGCAGTAGACTGCAGCTGCCTCAACTGTGGGGCAGAGACATGGCGCATCAGGATGCCACATAGTGTTTTTAGTTATACACATATATGATGTATTTTCACACAGAAACCACCAAAGATCTGATATTTGTGAGTTCTGACAGTACATGTGCTTGAAATACTGTAGCAGAGTGTGACAAGCACCTGTTTGTTAATCTGACATAAAAAAAATGATCTTACATGACTGTATTTATGAAGGCTACATCAAAAACAAACTTTCTGTGAATGAACAAAATTTAGATTTATTTTATATTCATTAAACGGCCCTGTGTTATAGAGTTAGAAAAAAATTGAGGTTTGATTAGAAAGAACAGAGCTGTGATACAGACAAGCTGATTTCACGCAGAAAAAGATTTCCACTACTTCAATTCAGCATTGAAGCTGAAATGATCAGCTTTTTAAAGGAAGAGAATGATATATTTTAAACTGATCTATCAAAACACAAACCAGAGACAGGGTGTTTAAGAAACCTGGAGAGCTTAGCAAACCATAAACTCTACAGATTGGGAATCTGAAATGGCAAGCTACACCAAAATGATGTCATCACACTCTAAGTTTGACTGAGAGGACAGAAATAACTCCACTGTTTTCAGCCACTACAGAGCAAGTTAACAAATGCTTATTTAAAGAAAACCACAAAACTAAACAGCATGAAATTTTCAGGAAACACTAATCATGACACAAGGACTTGAACCACAGCTTTTAAAGGTTTTATTAAAAATATGTAAAAACCATTGCACATGATCTTCAACATTAATTCGAAGGGTAAACATAATCAAAATGAATACATTGCCAAAATTCCTTTTTCTATTTCAGACACTCCCTATACTTATTAATAATATTTTTTTTTAAAAGGATGGAAAAAATAATAAAAACATTTTTATGAAAGGTAAAAGACCTAGGCTAAAGATTGAAAAATTATATCATTTGAAGACTGAAGGGGGACTGTCTTTATCTAACTTCTATTGGTATTATTTAGCAGCAAATCTATCAATAGCATATGAATGGTGCCAACAAGAAAGTTACCAGCAAATTGCCAAATGGAATTGTCTCAAACTCCATTTAAGTTTATAAAACATATTTTGTACTCTGGTACCTCACAACAAAGATGAACTCGATCTTATCTACAACACGAACAACATGTAAACTATGGGATATAATTATGGGAAAATATTTCCAACCGAATATGATCTCACCAAACACTCCCATAATTTTAAATGGGAGGCAGAGGAGGACAAAGGTTTTAAAACATGGTACCTAAATGGATTAACAGAGATTAATCTCATGTATGATGCTGATGGATTAGTATCCTTTAATGAAATCAAACAGCTTAATAATATTCCTAATCACCATGTTTTCAAATATTTGCAACTTAAAATGTATTTAGAGAAAAATGGATTATGATATATCAAACCAACTTTAAATGATGTAGAAATTCAACTTATGATAAAAAATAACACCAAATTGATATAAAAAATGTATGCAATATTACAAAATTAATTAAGCAACCCGTTAAGTATATTAAAACAAAAATGGGACGATAAACACAACTCTAATTCTGGATACTAAATGGGTACAAATCATACATTTTAATGCTATACGGTTATTATCTACTAAATTAATTCAAATATATTTCAATATAATAGATTGGACATATTATACAACTCATAAGCTTAATTTGATTAACCCAAATTACCCAATTAACTGTCTCAGATGTAAAAATCATAATGCTGCTTTAGAACACATGCTTATTTTCTGTGAAAAATTAAATGTTTTTTGTCAGAAAATTATAGATACAATCGATAAGATGACACTTTTGAAACTTAGAAAAATATTGAATGTTTATTTCTGACCATGGGTTATATTTCAGATTCTCCTAATTATAGTCAAAAAAGTTTAATAATGCTGGCAATTATTAGTGCACATAAGTGCGTATTGATGAAGTGGAATCACACCATCCAGAATATGAAATGTGATTAAATCTCATGGTCGATATATACAAGATAGAAAAGATACATTATTGTTTGTGAGATAATTATATGAAATTTGATAATATATGGAAGCCGTTTGAAAGTTTTCTATCTTTAAGAAATATCTTGCAAAATCTTACTGTAAGATGAATTATTATTAGAAATGATTAATCCAAATCGCTTTCTTTATTGTAACTATTGATTATCTTCTAATGTATTTGTATGTTAATGTTTATATTCCTGTACCAAGCCTGCTTGAATTATGTTTACATTTCCTTTTTTTTCAATAAAAAAGAGACAAAAAACATTTGTGATAGTGCAGAATTATTTTAGAAAATGAACTGATAGAGTATATGTTAGTGGTTTTGAGTTTTAAAAGGGTGAACTGGCCGGCCCGGTGGCGCTGAGGGTTGAGGTTCTGGATGCCACACCTCACATCATGCCGGCAACCCGGGTTCTGGAGCGAGCCTGGGTTGTTGGGGGTTGGCAGGGAAGGAGGATTGAGCATCCGTACGACTGCTCTCCTTCTCTGGGGAGGGGGGTATGCTGCCGTCGGTGTGCTGGCAGCCTCTGGCAATGGCTGGAGGCTTTACAGTGCACAGACAGTCTCTGAAGGAGGGATGTGCTGGGGCCAATGCTGGGAAGAAGTGCATGCGGTAGCTTGTGCGCTCCTGTCCCTTGGCATCATTACATGCCTCACACGTCACGTACTGGGAGAACAGAGAAAAGAGGGCACCAGTCGCGGCGGCATGATGGCCATCTCTGAGGGGGACACGCTCAGTTCTGAGGGTGTGCAGAGTTACTGGATCTGGTCTGGGTGGCAGAGCAAGGGGAGGCTCTCCATCTCCCTGCCATGGGGGCAAACCACAGGGGGTAGCTACGGGTATGCATTTAGAGCAGAGGAGTCCTTGGGACGGTGGCCGAAGACCGAGAGTAGATGCCTGGACGAGAGGTGAGGCAGACTGGTGCCAGGGAAAAAAGTACTAACTAAAAAAAATAAATAAATAAAAGGGTGAACTGGGCTACAAATGTCATTGAGTAAAATATTTTTTACAAGGGATATGTGAATGTAAATGTTAGAAGTACCTTACAGCTATATGCATCAGACAGACAGCAAAGCAGCTTATATGCAATGCCAGCTAGTTCTGATGTGAAGTATTGCAAAAACAGGGACTTACTGTGTAGAGAACATACTGTGTCAGGGCCCTCTGATGTGAGAGGCTGATAGTAGTGTGAATTCAAAGCTCAGTCTGACCTACTGTACTAGCAAATAAGAATTTCCATTCAGCTGAATAATTAGAGTTGTTGCTGTTGGGATCCAGGGTTCCAGGTCTGATTCACAGTACGGGCTCTTGTGTGTCTGCTCAATAGGAGAAACAGGTATAACATTTGAGTATCATACTATTCACTCATTTCAGATTAGATTGTTTGTAAAGTACCACATGTGGCTTTTTCTAAAGAATATTTTTCTTAAGACAATCAGATGATTTTATTGCCTGACCACCTGTGCTATGATGTATAGGACATCACTGCATATAGAGGCTGTAATTTCAATTTCTATTTATTTACTGTACATACCACATTAGCATTTTTCTCTCAGAGTAACTTCACAGCAACCAAACATGAAGAAGCATGAGTGGCCCCTGTTAAGTTCTTATGGCATCATAATCGGTGACTTCGCAATGAGGCGTCAAGAAACAGAAACAGAGCATGTTGGCAAAAAAAGAACCAGAGTTCCATTCAGTCTGCTCAGCTCCCTGCCTAGCTCATGCCTGTTGCCTGGCTGGATTTAAAGATCAGATAGCGTAATGGCTGATTATCATCACTCCCTTCACCAGGTATCTCATCCCCTCTTATACCTGTGGGTACCACTCTCCCCTTATGTCTGTCCCTTCAAAGGCTAAATCCCTTCACATTCTTCTCATCACCCACCTCTCTGGCTAGTCTATTCCAGTTGTCCACTACCCACTCTGTGAAGATCTTCATCTTGTCATATTACCTCCCCTTTTGCCCCCAATCATTTTTGTGGACCTTTTTTGTATAGTCTCTCTGCAAGCCCTCTCTTTCTTGAGGTGTGGACTTCTGAACTACATGCAGTATTCCATGTGCAGCCTTACCAGGAAATGGTAAAGGGGTAGTATCACCTTTTTTCTCTTGATATCAAATGCATCCTGTTTGTCTTTTTTGAGGCTGATACAATTATGACTTCAGGTCTCGTCTCAGTATTTTGCCCCATCCTTATTCCCCCTTCCAGTGGTCCATTTGATGGTTCCTTCTTCTTTCCATATATATTTTCTCCCCCTCCCTGCCATCACTCAGGGCCCTGGTCCCATGAATATACCCTGTTCAAGTGATTGCCATCATGTGGACAGTAGGGGAGTTTTCAACATTCATTTTCTCCCTCTTCCTCCCTCCTACCCATTATTGTGGGATGTGCCCAGCAGTTTCATAGAAACATAGAAACAGATTTTGATGGCAGACAAGAACTGCCTGGCCACCTAGTCTGCCCATTTCCCTACCTAATTTACCCCGATCCTCAATGATCAGCAGCTTACCCTCTCTTTCCTACCACTAGGGTTGCCTTCTGTCTATCCTATGCATTCTTGAACTCACCAATTGTTTTAGCCTGTATGATCTCAACTGGGAGGCTGTTCCATGCATCCACCACCCTTTCTGTGACAAAATACTTCTTCACATTTGTGGCCCAGTGGCGCTGAGGGTTGAGGCGCTGGATGCCACACCTTGCCGGCAACCCGGATTCGGGAACAAGCCCAGACCATTGTGTGTCGGCAGGGGAAGGACTGGGATTGAGCGTCCGTCGACTGCTCTCCCAGTCCTGGGGGAAAGGGTGGGATACACACTGTGTTCTGGCAGTCCCTGGAGATGCCCGGTGGTACTGCGGTTGCACGGGTGTCTGGAAGGGGGGGAGCATGACGGACATCTGCACATTGGTGCATGGACATCATTGCATGTCCATGCTCCCACTGGGGAGAAAATGTGAAAAGGCTGGGCATGACTGTGCAGCTTGATAGCCACGCCCGGCCATGCAGGGACGACTGTCGTGGAATCATGCTGGGGGAGGGTTCGGTGCCCGGCTGGCTGGCAGGGACGGGGAGCCCTCCAGTGGATCGGCTACAGCCGTGCTGGACCTCCCCAATCATGCGAGTGAGCCTGCTGCTCTCCCCACGGGCAGGGCCAGTGGCTGGATACCCCCACCGGTAAGGCACTGGTAAGGCAGTGGAGAAACAGAGTTGCGATAACAAAAAAAAAAAAAATACTTCCTCACATTTCACCTGCGTCTTCCCCCCTCTGGCCTCACATTGTGACCCCTTGTTTTTGCACATCTCTTTTTTGGAAAGATGCTGCCCCCCTGGACCTTGTTGATTCCCCTGAGGTACTTGAATATCTCTATCATATCCCACCTCTCCCTCCTGTCCTCCAGGGTATACATATTTAGGTCTTTCAGTCTTTCCTCATATGTTTTCTGGTGCAGTTCTTTCACCATTTTTGTTGCCTTCTCTGGACCAGCTCTATTCTGTCAATGTCCTTTAAGACATGCGTTCTCCAGAACTGAACACAGTATTCCAGATCTGGCCTAACCAATTGTCTATACAGTGGCATCACCACCTCCTGTTTTCTATTGATGATTCCCCTCCTTATGCACCCCAGCATCCCTCCAGCCCTTCCCACTGTCTTTTCATATTGCTTGTCCACCTTCAGGTCTTCGGTTATGTTTACCCCCAGGTCCCTTTCCAGTTTGGTTGTTGTTAGTATCCCCCCCTCATTTTTTATTCCTCTCCACAATTCCTGCGGCCCAAGTGCATGATTTTGCTCATTTTTGCATTAAATTTAAGCTGCCACTCCATTGACCACTCCTCCAACTCGCCCGGGTCTGTTCTCATTTTTTCCATCCTGTCTGGAGTGTCTACCCTATTGCAGATCTTGTGTCTTCCACAAAGAGGCACACCTTCCCTTCCAGTCCCTCCATAATGTCACTAATGAAGACATTGAAGAGGACCAGCCCCAGAACTGAACCCAGTGGCACCCCACTGGTCACCTCCCTCTCCTAGGATTGTACTCCATTCACCACCACCCTCTGTGTCCTGTTGCTCAGCCAATATCTGACCCATTGTACCACCTTGGGACCTACTCCCAGACTGTGCAACTTGTTTACTAGCCTCCTGTGTGGGACGGTGTCAAATGCGTTGCTAAAATCTAGGTAGGCCATGTCCACCGCCCCTCCCAAATCCACCACCTTGGTTACCCAGTCAAAGAAGTCTGTCAGATTTGTTTGACAAGATCGCCCATCTGTGAATTTGTGTTGCCTCGGGTCTTTATTTTTTTAAATGGTTTAACCAGGAGTGGTACACTAAGCTGAAAGCTTGTTTACAGGTGCGACCTGGGAGCACAAGGAAGTTAAGTGAATTGCTCAGGTCACACAGTATGCAAGTGGGGGCTGTGGGATTCAAACCCAGGTCTCCAGATTTGCAGCTCAGAGCCTTAAACCACTGTGCTATACTGCCTCCCTTTGTTGCCTCTGGTCTGTGCCCCACTAGCCTCCAGATATGCCACAATCCTTTCCTTTAACATGGATTCCATGATTTCCCCACCACTGAGGTCAAACTGACTGGCTTGTAATTTCCAGCCTCCACATTGCTCCCACTTTTGTGTAGTGGTACCACATTCACCCTCCTCCAGTCCCCCGGCACCACTCCTTCCTCCAGTGATTTGTTAAATAGGGCTGTCAATGGTACCCCTAGTACCCCCCAGAGTTCTTTTCAGTATTCTGGGATGCATTCAATTTATTTATTTATTGAAGAGTTTTACCAGAAAACCACACTGAACAACAAATTGCTCATCTCACGGTGCATTTTGGGGGAAGGGTATGGGGAGTCATAGATACAGAGTAACAGTATTCATGAGATAAACAAATCAAATACAAACTGGATAGACACTATATTTACAATTCTAGATTCACTCAATTCATACAGTGACAATTACCTACATAACAACAAGGCTAGCATAGAACATATGATACAGTTAAGGTGCAATAAAATTGCCTGATACAAGGCCAGGACAAAAGATATTTATTTAGTGCAATCAGGTTAGGCAAGTGCTAGAGAGGAGCTACTGCATGAGACACAGTGGCAGCTATGGTCAGCATTAAGCAGTGCAGAGAATTGACTTGAGCACAACTAGGGGCATTAACAGTTTGAGGAGTAGTACAGTAATTAAAGAGGGCACTGGAGATAGAGTGAGGAGATGATGAGTGTGATTTGAGTTTAATTTGTGCTTGTTTGATCCAATCTGGTTCTATTACCTTGTCCACTTTTAGTTTTGAGAGTTTCTTTAGGACTCTTCTCCGTGAATGGACTGGTATCCACCTCCTTCCCCCTGTGTGTGTGTTTCTACCCCCTAATTTTGGTCCCTACCCTTCCCTTTCCTTTGTAAATACTAAGCAGAAGTATTTGTTTAGAATTTTTGCTTTTTATAGGTCCCCCTCTGCACCTTCCCCCCTTTATTCAACCTCACAATCCCTCCATTGGTCTTCTTCCTTTCCCTGATATACCTGAAGAAGGTTTTGACACCTTCTTTTACTGACTTTGCTATCCTTTCTTCAGTTTACACTTTTGTGTACCTGGCCACTTTCCCCACCTCTTTCTTTCTTGCCTGCTACACTTCCCTGTCTCCCTCCTTCTATGTTTCCTTGTATGTAGCGCTCACCCACTCCTCTGCTTCCCACCCCCTCCTCACCTATTCCTTTCTTTCCCCTCCAAAACTCTATAACTATGTTGTAGTTGTAAACTGTACAATCTGCTAAATGTATAGTTATATGAATATCAGTATACGTGTATGTATTAGGTGTAATGTATCTATTATAGACTTATTATATATGGTTGTTAACCTAGCTGCTACTGTATGTATCTTGTTGCAATATTGTCTGTTGTCCAAATCCCCTTCCCCCAGGACATACCGTGAGATGAACTTCTGCTCAGTGTAACTTTCCTGGTGAAACACTTCAATAAATAAATAAAATGTTCTGAATGCCTGTTTTTCCCCCTAACTTTCCATGCTACCTCTTTTTAAAACCATAGTGGTTCTTCTTTTGTTTTTTTTGCTTTGTTTATTGGCTTTACACAGAGGCCTGTTGTCTCTGCTATGGCTCCTTTAACTTTCTGCCACTGTTCCTCCACTCCTCTCCTTCCTCCTTTGCCAGGATTTTCCGGAGGTGTTCCCAATTTTTGCAAAGTCTGCCCTCTTGAAGTCCAGGATTTTTACTTTTGAGTGACTTGACTCTACTACTGTCTTTACCTTAAACCACACTGTACGGTGATTGCTAAATGTCTGCCCACTGATAGATCTGTTATTCTGTCACTATTTGTGAGAACCCAATCTAGTATCGCTCCCTCCTGTGTGGGCTTCTTCACCAACTGTCTGAGGCTCGCCCCTTCCAGGGCATCCAAAATGTCTCTGCTCCTGGCAGTGACTGCCGCATATGCATACCAGTTAACATCTGGCATGTTTGGGTCCCCCACCAACACCACCTCCCCTTCCTCTGCCATTGTGTGTATGGTTTCCACTAATACTCTATTTCTTCCCCTTGTACTGGAGGACTATAGACAACTCGAGTGTGGACAATGGTGCCATTTCCCATCTCTATTGTGACCAACAGAGCCTCTTCCCCTTCCTGTCTTCCCCCATCTCCATTGCCTTGATCCCCACTCTGATGTACATAGCCACCCCTCCCCCCTTTTTGCCCTCTCTGTCTCTCATGAAGATTTGGCAATGAAGCATGTGCTTTTGGATGAGTAAGCTCCCTGGCCTACTTGCAAGGGCCACTATAAACTGAAACCCACTGCCAACAAAGAGGGGGCATTTGTATGGTTACCAGTCACCTTGCTATGTTTATGGTGACAGTTGCCTTGCTTTATGGGGCTATACTGAAGGGGCAGTTTCTGCTTGTTTAAAATATTCATGATTGCCTGTCACCTAGTTACTGAAGGGGCAGTTTCTGCTTGTTTAAAATATTCATGATTGCCTGTCACCTAGTTACTGAAGGGGCAGTTTCTGCTTGTTTGAAATATTTATGTTTGCCTATCATCTAGCTGACTGAGAGGCCAGTTTCTACTTGCATTTTGGAAGTGCTCTGACTGTTACCTAGTTTATTGAGGGGCCTGTTTCTGCTTGTTCTGAAAGAGCTCTAGACTTATCCGAGTGTTAATTGGTAAAAGGGCAGGGAGAGATCAGTGCTTGTTCAGGAAGTGCTATAGGCTGACAGTGTAATATATAGGGAAGGGAGGGTCTTAATCTTGTTTGAAAGGGCTTTTGACTGACTAGCTGATTGTGTGTGAATCAGGAAGGGGGCAGGACAAAGAAGGAAAAATGTGGAAAGCTAAGGAGGAACCGGCTTGGACCAGGTGTGGGAATCATAGCAGATGGGGCTGGCGGGGGACAGGGCAACAGCAGCCAGTGCCACCTTAGAGGGGGAAGTGATAATTATAATTACAAGGCAATGAGAGGCAGGAAGGGATTTGGTGGGGGGGATAGCTGGCTGTAATGGTTGTGGGGCTGCTGTTTTCCTGAGCACTGTGGAAGCCAGGGGAATGCCCTATCTATCAAAAACTAAGGAGGATGGAGGCTGAATTAGCAAGGATGAAATGAGATCTCGAGAGGAGAGACAAGAAGGGGAGTGGATGGGAAGATGGAGGGGAGGATAAGGAGAAGAACCAAGAGGGTGGAGGAGGGAACAAGATGGCGGAAAGAGACCGGGGACCCAGAGCAGGGACAGGGGGCCCAGAGCAGGAAGAGGACAAAGAGACTATGGACAGAAGGGAACTGAGGAAATTGTACTTGACAGGAGCTATACAGTGGTGTCGAACAGGTTCTTTCTTTCTTTCTTTCTTTCTTTCTTTCTTTCTTTAGTTTTTGTTGACCGGGTAAGTGCACTAGACAAATTCTGTCTATTTTCAGGCATGACCCAGGAGAGGGGATACAGATGAATGCCAACTGACCTCGAACCAGATTAAGCTGTTGGTGGTATTTTTAGTGCTGTCCTCTGACTGAGTTGAAGGACAAGGAAGGAGTGATGGAAAGGGAAGCAGTGAGCACAAGAGAGCCAAGTCAGGGAAGGGGAACTGAGAGAGGTGCACATAAAGGGAAAGTAGGGACAGTGAGGGGGAGGACAAGTGTAGGTTGCATACAAACAGGTGGTAGGGTCACGGGGGTGGAGAAGAATATGCAACATGAGAGAGGAGCAGGGAGGAGAGCTTGGAAAAGGGTAGGGCAGTGGGGAGGGGGGCAGGAGCTGGGATTCAGAGCCAGGACCCAGATGGGGAAGATAGTCCAAGGAGACAGGTAGCAAGGAAAGGGGGGGTGAGGGAAAGGGGGGCAGGGGGAGGTCAAACTGGAGAGGACAGAGTGCAAAGGAAGGTGCCTACACTGGAAGGAGGGTGCATTAAAGGGCAGGAAAATAGAGAAGGGGAAATTCTGAGGGCAGTAAGGTCTGGGGCAATGGTTGTATACGGGGATTCAATCATTAAGGGGATTCAGTGGCAAAGGAGGAAAGTAACTTTTAAGGGGAGGTCAGTTTTTGTGATCCAGAAATGGAGGCTAGAAGGGCACTCCCCAGGATAAAAGACTTCATCAATCTAGTGGGAGATAAGCCGCACCTAATAGTGCATCTAGGCACAAATGATTTGATGGGGGAAGAGGTGGAGGTGGTTCTAAGGAAGATCAGGAAGTTGGCGGTGGGCTGTAAGGGATTGGTCAGCTCCCCAGCCTTCTCAGAAGTCTGCCAGTGCATTGTGGTATCACGGCCAGGCAACTCGGGTAAAGGAATTTAACCTCTGGCTAAGGCAGTGGTGTGGGAGGAAGAGCTTCACATGTCTGAGAGACTGAGGGGATATGTGGGTGGATGAACACGTGCGCAAGAGACAGGCTACACATAAGTGACGCGGGGGCTATATTACTAAGGGCAAAACTGCAGAGATACATTGACGAGAGGCTGGGGGTTGACTGGAGTTTAAACTAGACAGAGGGAAGTGTGGTACTGGGGGGCCAAAAGGATCCTCTGCCTAACAGGTACAACCCAGCCTGCACTCACCCAATGCTAGAGATAAGGAACAGCATTAGGAAAGGGTATTATATGAGTGGGGGGATGGATGTGAATTCTACCCAATGCCAGGAGCCTAGGGAATAAAATGGCAGACTTGGAGGCAGTGGTGGGGGTGGATGACCCAGACCTAATTGCAGTAACAGAACATGGTGGATGGGGGGACATATCTGGGAGCTGGAACTACACGGGTACAATCTTTTTAGGAGGGATAGACAGGGTAAGAAAGGGGGCCTAGCACTGTATGTGCAGGAGGGGATAGTTGCGGTGGAAGGTAGGGAGCAGAAGGGATCTACTGAGATCCTTTGGGTTACATTGGGTAGTAAGGGGGGGCAATAAGGATAGAGATGGTCTACAGACCACCACATCAAGGCAAGGAAGTGGATTTGGAATTGGCTAGGGATATACAGGAAAAGGCCAGGAAAGAGGAAATCCTAGTGGTGGAGACCTAAACCTACCTGATGTAGACTGGCAAATTCCATTGGCCACAACAGAAAAGAGCAGGGGCTTATTGGAATCCCTGCAAGATGCGCTCCGAAGCCAGCTAGTTAAAGAACCTACTGGGGGGGGGTGGCTACACTAGATGTCATTTTAACAAATGGGGACAGAGTGAGGGAGGTTGAAGTAGGGGAATACTTGGGGGACAGAGATCACTGGATGGTCAGGTTCTTCATCCAGGCAGGGGCAGAATCGGGCAGGTCAACCTCCAGGGTGTGCGACTTCAAGAGAGCAAATTTCAAGAAGATGAGTGGCATCTTAAGGAGTGAGCTTGCAGGGATCCAAGAGCTGTAGGAGGTAGAGCAGCTGTGGGAAGCAATTAAGGGTGGAATTATCAAGGCCATGGAGCAATGCATCTGGAGAATTAGCAAACGCAAAAGGGGAAAAAAACTCCTGTGGTTCATGGCAGCGGTTAGGGAGGCTGTCAAGGAGAAGAGAAAGGCCTTTAATGCCTACAAAAGATCACAGGGGTTAGAGAAAACAGAGGTCTATAAGTGTAAGATCAGGGAAGGAGTGATAAAAGGAAAAACAGGCAGGGGATTCCAAGACTTAGAAGAGAGGGGGTAAAATAGCTGTAGGAGATGAGGAGAAGGCAACTCTCCTAAATGAATACTTTGCAACCATTTTCATGACCGAGAAGGAAAGGAAAAGAAAGGGCCTGTATTGAGCAAAAAGGGGAGGGAGGGCAAGGAGGTAGACACAAGTCCCTTCACAGTGGTGAGGGTGTTGGAGGAGATGGGAAAAATAAAAACAGACAAGGCTATGGGACCTGATCAAGTACACCCAAGGGTGCTTCAGGAGCTAAGGGTGGATCTGGTGGGACCTCTGGCCAAGCTGTTTAATCTATCCCTGGGATCAGGAAGGGCCCCAGGAAACTAGAAAAAGGCAGTGGTGGTACTGCTATACAAGGGAGGGAGAAAGGATGAGCCTGGCAACTACTGCCCAGTCAGTCTCACCTCAGTAGTAGGCTAGCTGATGGAAACTCTCATAAAGGAAAGACTGGTAAGGTACCTAGAGGAGGAGGGTCTGATTGATGATAATCAACATGGGTTCACAGATGGTAGATCTTGTCAGATTAACCTGATTGATTTCTTCTAAGGGGTTATGGAGGCATGCAGTCAGGGGGAGCAGTGGATGTGGCCTGTCTGGATTTTTAGGAAGGCATTCGACTCCGTCCCCCATAGAAGGTTGGTAAGCAACTTGAGCAGTCTGGGTGTGGGAGCTAGGCTTACAAACTAGGTGGAACATTGGTTAGATGGGAGTACCCAGAGAGTGGTGGTCAATGGAAAGCACTCCAGGAAACTAGAGGTAATGAGCGGGGTACCACTGGGGTTGGTGTTGGGGCCCATACTGTTTATTGTGTACGTGAGGGACTTAGCAGAGGGTCAAAATGGAAAGGCATGCTTGTTCTCGGATGACACAAAGATATATAACAGAGTGGATGCTTTGGGGGTGGGGTGGGGAGGATGAGGCAGGATCTAGCAAGGCTGGAGGAATGGGCAGAAAAGTGGCAATTGCAATTCAATGCAAAAAAAGTGCAAAATAATGCACATATGACGGAATAACCCAAGTCCCTTACTGCCTCAAGGGGGACACTGCAGGTCACAGAACAAGAAAAGAACATGGGGATTTGGATCATAGACACATTAAAGGTTAGGAGGTAGTGTGAACGAGCAGCTGGGAAAGCAACAAGAGTGCTGGCATGCATTGGGAGGGGCTTCACTAGTAGGAGGAGGAAGGAGGTGAGCGTGCCACTATACAAAACATTGAACAGACCACAGCTGGAGCATGGAGTTCAATTCTAGAGGCCCCATTTGCAGGGTGACAAGGGTGGGCTGGAAAGGGTACAGAGAAGGGAGACCAAGATGATCCAGGGGATGCAGAGAAGACCATATGGGGAGAGGCTGGAGGAGCTTGGTCTTTCTACGCTGGAGATAAGATGAGATGGGATGGGGGACATGGTGGAAACCTTCAAATACATGAAGGAAATAAATAAGGTTACAGGAGATAGCATCTTCAGTCTGAGCAAAAACAAAACCACCAGAGATCATGCATTTAAGCTGGAGTGGGCGATTTAAGGGGAACGTGAGGGGGTGTAACTTCTCAGAGGGGGTTGTACAACCATATAACAGATTGTCAGAGTGGGTGGTGGAGGTGGATACACTGGAGAAATTCAGAACAGCATGGGATAACTACATGGGACTAGGAAGGGGAGGTGAGAGAGAGAGAGGAGGGAGATAAAAGGGCAGAGGGGGGGCTCGATAGGCCAAATGATCCTTTTCTGCTGGCATGATTCTATGATTCTGTGACCTTTTCTTGACAATGTGAGCTGCCCCCCAGCAGCTGCTTGTGGCATGGTCCCAAAGTGATGACTAATGCTCACTTCTAAACTCTGTCATCTGCACTGCAATGGGAATCACTGCCACTAAGCCATCTGGCGGCCTTTAGGTTTCCTTCTACCAATGTGCATCACTTTGTACTTCATTTCACTGAACATGAGTTGCCATACTCTGGATCACATTTCTAATTTTTACAGGACAGTTTTCATTTCTCTAACTACCACCGTAGAGTATACTTTGCACCAGATCTTAATGTCATCAGCAAAAAGACACACCTTATTCTACCTTCCCTCGCCTATATCACAAATGAAGAAATTAAAGCACACCAGTGCCACAATGTGTCACTGTGGTATCTCCCTCATTACTCTCCTGGGCTCTGAGTGCACCCTATTTATGACCACCCTCCACTGCCTTGCAAGTTCCCTATCCACCTGGCCATTTTGTCCTCTATGGTTAGATTTCACAGCTTTATTAGCCTTCTGTATGCAATGGCATCGAAGACCTTACTTAAGCCATGGAACAACATAGCCACTGCTTGACTCCTGTCTGCAACCTTTGTGACCCAATCAAAGAAGTCCATTTGGTTAGTTTTGCAATATCTCCCAGCTATAAACTCATGCTGCTTCCTGTCTGGCAACTAATTTGCCTTAAAGAATTCCACTGCCTGTTACTTCATGATGATTTCAAGCAGATTGCTTACAATCAATGCTAGACTGATGGGTCTATACTTTCCTGGGTTATACTTGCTCCCATGGAAGGGCCACATTAACTACCCTCCAATTTACTGGAACCACAACATCTTCCCCTGCAGTCTATGGTAACAATCCCAGTCACCAAGGAACAATTTAACAGATTTATTAAATGCAATGCTAGTGTCTGCCTTCAGCACTCTTGGTTATAACCAATCAGGACCAGGTATTTTGTCCACTTCAGTGGTTTGAGGCTCCTGAGCACTCATTCTAGATTATCTTATCTCCAGTCCTCTTACCCCCTCTTTGGCCTGCACTCCAAACTGTAATAGAGCTCCTCTCCTTCCTGGTGAATACGGAACAAAAGTAATCATTCAGTATACTGTAGCAGACTTTTCCCCATCCTCCTCCTCCACCGATATCCTTTCCTTCCTTAATCTGATAATACTCTCCTTACATTTTCTTTTTCTCTAATGTACAGTACCTTAAGAAGGGTTCCTTTGCACCACTGGCCCCCATCACTATTCTCAGCTTTGTCTCTGCTTTACTTTTTCTAATCAATGTTCTAGCCTTACTCATCATTTTTAGGTACTTCTCTTGACTGGCCCCACTTTGTACCCTCTTCAATTTTCAGAATGCCATCCTTTTTGCACTTCCTGCCTCTCCCACCCCTTCTGTAAAACCAGATTTTCTTTGTATTTTTGTCCCTCAAAACCTGCCTCTTGCATAGTGCTGTCACCTCATTACACCTCTTTTTATATCATCCCATATGATGTCTGCCCCTTCCACTCACTCTACCTGTACCAGCTTTTTTCTCATTTCATTTTTATTTCAACTGGTAAGCAAATTAGCAAAAATGTCATTTTTTACAGCAACCAGTACATAAAATACATGGTGTTATTTAAAACAAACACAATTGGAATCCAACAACATCATACTATACAGCCAGATTTAAATGAAAACAATAATACACCATTCGTAACAGACATGGGTAAGTTATTGTAAAGGGTAATTGCTTTATATTTAAGAGATCTCTGGCTAAATGTTGAGTTAAAATGTGGGATGGAGAAAACATATTTATTTATTTCAAATTTTGGTTAGCGGGAAAGGCACATGGAGCCGAGGCTCATTTCCAGGTGCGACCCAGGGTTGGGGCTAGAGAAGGAGACCACAAAGTATAGTACAATAAAAAATGAACAAAAATACAATTTAAAACAGCAGATAGGTTTGGTTGGTTACAGGCACCTATACAGGGTATTTATAGTATGAGAAGAATCAAATATACATTTACATCATAGATGTTAGATAATTTTGGTCATGGCGTTCTTGCTATCACGTACTGTCACAAACATGTTGTTTGGAAATGGGATGATTAGGAACATGAGCAATGGGGGAAGGCACAAGTGCTGTTTGATGGAGGGGTGGGATGGCAGGTTCTGAAACTGGGGAGGCTGAATGTTTCATATAGCTGGGAGCCTGTAGGAGAAGGCAGCTTTACCTGCTGAGGATGAGGGGGAGGGGAGGGAGAAAGTGCAGGTCTTCCTGACATGTAGATTGTAGGGTGAGATAGCTACTGGGGAAAGTATGTGTGATAGGTAGGGTGGGAGAAGGTTGAACTAGTATTTGGCTATGAGAGAGAGTGAGTGGATACTGCGCCTATGTGATAGAGGTGCGAGGTCTAGGGAGAAGCAGAGTTGGCAGTGATGAGTCCAAAGGGGTAAGTTAGAAGCGAAGCGGCAGAAGGGGTTTAGCAGGGTGTTGAGGTGCTAGAGCAAAGATGCTGGGGCAGCACTATAAATGATGTCAGCATAGTCAAAGATTGGGGTAATTGTTTCTGAGACTAAGTCACAACAGGTGGACAAAGGAAAGGAGTCCTTACTGCAGTACAGAATACTGGATTTTGGGCATTGCTTGGAGGTGATAGAGTCTGTGAGATTTGAGAAATTGAGTTGGGGGTCAAGCCAGACCCCTAGATATTTGCAAGTTGTGACAGTGTTGAGAGGTGTGCTGCTAGGGTTTTGAAACTCGAGGAGAGGGGGAATGACCTTGCCAATTTTTTGGATGAACCAAATATCATAGACAAAGTTTTGGTGGTATTTATTTTTTATTTGCTTTTGAGGAACCAGGAATGAATCGCTAGTATATCTTGTTGTAGTGGGGCATGGATATCTGATATGGTGCACCATCATTTATTTTATGACCTAGTAGAAAATGTATTAACACATCAAGGAAATTTCTCACTACCAGATTTTGGCATAAGATCAAGGACAATTTTGTGCAAAGCCTGCTTTTCAGCATTACTTCAGCTTGCCAAAGTCCTCCATTCTGAAGCCCAAGACCACAGCTTTTGAACTGAAATAAGGTGCTTCTATGGTTATGTTGAACTACAATGTATTTTAGTCACTGGACCCAGTTGTTCCTTCACATCTACTTCTCTGAGTATCTCAGCTTTTGACAGAACTAGTAACTAGAACCACAGCATCAGAAAATAGTTTAGCATCACCTTAGCCAGTGTGCCTGAATATTTTCACTGTTGGCTGACCAGCTTTTCTAGTCCACATCCAACTTATTTAGTTCACTCAGCAGAATCCCTTCCACTATGGCTGATGCATCCCTGATCTCCTCCTCCTCTAATTCCCTGTTACCTTCCTGTAACTGGTTCAGTAATTTGTACACTTATGCTGACCCTCAAAATTTTTGATTTTTAACTTTCTTATTGCAAATCCCTTCACAGTAACCACATTTGGCTAATTACATTTTAAAGAAAAAGGAAAAAGCAATTTCTTGCTTAGAACTATAAAATTCATAGTCTCATTATACATTATACATACCCAATACTATTCTGTAATTAGAAATTTGTGCATCACATTTATAATCTGTGTGCTTTAAAAAGTTCAAGATCTTAAATGGGGGGTGCAAGAGGATTTAACTATAGAATCTATTCTAAGTTATTTTAATAGGTACAAAATATTAATATACTGAAATATAAACTGTCATTTGGGAGGTAAAACACAAGCATAAACTAGTTTTATATACTCTCTCAATAGTTTAACTAAAACAAACTCTGGTCAGAACCAATACAGCTGCAAAATGACGAATATGCAGCATAGCCATCGTATTACCCCACCTCATGAACCCAGCAGGTAAGTGTTCAAATACCCACCAAAATGTGATTGTGCACCACAGAAATGTCTTTCTGCATCACAGGTGCAGAAACACATTTCAGCCAGGATATGAAAAATGACAGCTGTCACTTTCATGAGGTGTTGTGAAAAAATGACTATGCTGAAAATCTGGGGCCAACATATTTAAAACTAATGTAGTTATGAATGACTGTAGAAAAATTTCAATGTACACTTGTAACGTTGTCATTGTCACATATTTTAACCCCACATTTTCAACATAGGCTTCTTATGACCCCACCTCATGAGCAATGGTGGTGAAAATTGTCAAATCCTGCCGGAAAGGTGATTTCAGCAAGTGACCACAAAATTACCTTTTGGGCCTGATTTGCATAATTCCACTACCATTGTTCATGAGGTGGGATCTCAAAAAGGTCATGTTGAAAACTTGGGCTCAATAGATCCCGGGTTGCACCTGAAAATAGGCGCATGGCTGTCTAGTGTGCCCTACCTGGTTAACAAAAACAAATAAATAAATAAATAAATATGCAAGAATGACAAAGCTATGCAATAAAGTTCAAAATCCCATTGAAATACATCAAACCACACTTACCTTAGTTTTTCATATTGCATTTAGCAGTTCCAGAAGCAAGACATGTCTTCAGACAGAGAGTGGATCTTCACCCTGGGACCATTTCAGGTGATTGAGGGTATGTGGAGGGGTGGTGGTGGTGACTGCTCTGTAGGAGGTCAGGGTGGCAGTGTTAAGATCAGTGAGCAATTTATTACAGGTCCTATTTTGAAAAGTGATATGGGGATGGCAATCAGAGAGTGGGGGCCACTAGACACCAGGCAATATCATGGAAACACAAGTACAGTGATCAAACGGTGGGGGGCCACTAGATATCAGGGAACATCACAGAAACATGGGGATGGTGATCAGAGAATATGGGACAACTAGACATCAGGGAGTATCACTGAAACAGGGATGGTGATTGGAGGGTGGAGGGGCCATGAGACACCAGGGAATATTGAGAAAACATGGGGATGGTGATCAGAGGGCAGGGAAGCCACTAGACACCAAGGAATATCATGGAAACATGGGGACAGCAATCAGAGGGCAGTGAGCCACTAGACACCAGGGAAACATCATGAAAACATGGGGACAGAGATCAGAAGGCGGGGGAGCCACTGGACACCAGGGAAACATCACAGAAACAAGGGAACAATTATCAGAGAGAGGCAGGCCCCTAGACACCAAGGAAACATCACAGAAACACAGGAAGGTGATCAGGAGGCAGGGGATACCAGATACCAGAGAAACATCACAGAAATACAGGATGTCAATTGGAGGTTGGGGGTGCCACCAAATGCCAGGGGACATTAGGAAAACAAGGGGACAATGATCAGAGGTTGGGGGGGGCACTAGAGACCAGAGAAGCATTACAGGGTGGGGTGCCACCTAGCTCCAAACCCAGAAGTGAACTGAAATGAGTACAGAGCAGGAAAATTGTGCATGGGGGGGGGGAACAGCACTTTAGTAAGTAATGAGGCTGCATGTGCTTCAATTCCACTGTGGAAGGACAAAGTTGAGGTATCCAGTCACATGCTTCCAGAGTCCCCTCTCTCTACAACATCATAGCAATACGCAGAGTTCTCTCACAAATTCAGGGTGTGCTAGCCAAATATTCCTCGTATGTGTTCTAGTCACAGTTGTTCTTAGCCCCAGCCAATATGCTGCATAGCTCTGTTATGCCGCTATATAAATAGCTCCATGATGGAAGATCAACTCTCCTCTCAGTCAGTCAGCAACCATACCCCATGCAAATAACTTTACAGAAAAATACAGTTCTGTGCACTTTTATGTCTCGTTTCTATTCTCCATCAAATTATTTTCAAGAATAGTATTAATCAATTATATGATTATTTAATATAATCTTATTATCCCAATACATTACTCAGCTTGCAACATTTGCAAAAATTAGGAAATCTCAAACTCAGTTAAAATAAAAAGTCAAATCTGTTCCATCAGATCTTCAGCTTGTTCAGCACATCTTTCTGCTTCTTGTTTTTCTATCTTGTTCAAAAGGACAAATTCCCTCAAATGGTCAACATAAAAAAATAAATATATTTTTCCTTTCCAAGTGAAAGAAACATTTTGCTGGGAAAGGAAATTGAAGTACAATATGTGAAATCTTGCAGATCCTCTATGAAAGCCAAACAAAGCTTGCTCCTTTTGTGCATGGCAACTGTGAAATGTAGCTAGATTCTAAGATTAAAGATTTGTACACAAGAACTTGCCTCTTGAGTACTATTTGGGTTATAAGTTCATGGTCAATATCAAGTGACAAGAAAAATGAAATCAGAGGGACAGGTCCTATTAAATTTAATGATGTAGCTCCTGGTGAAGATGTAGAAGACATTTCAGTTGAATTGAAGTTTTTTTTTATTTTTATCTGGGAGTCTAAAGGACTTTTTACACATTTCTATTGTCAGTTTCACCCAAACTGCTTCCCATGCTCCCCTCCTAGAGTAGTATCTTATCTTCTGTGGATGCTTTTTGTCTTTCCTTCCTGAAAGGTTTGTCCCAGTTGTTCCTAGCTGCCCATGTTCCACTATGTCTAACAGGTACATCCTCATCTCTGTCACCACAGCCTAGAGCTCACTTACTTTTTACCTGAAGCTTCTAGCATTGAGGTTGATCACCCTCTAGGAACCATGTCTCATACTGATATTCCTTCAGCTGACCAGACCTGCCATTATCATTCCCTGCATTATTTCATCTAAGTTACCTAAGCCCCCTGCTACTGTCCTGAATGTCTACTGCATGCCCCTTTGACCATTTCTTTGTTACCCCTTTCCCACAGAGTTCTCTCACAAATTCAGGGTGTGCTAGCCAAATATTCCTCGCATGTGTTCTAGTCACAGTTGTTCTTAGCCCCAGCCTTTGTCTGCTACTTTAAATGCTCCAAAATGCATGCACCAAACTTCTGCCTCAGTGCATTTATCCCTTCCCTATTATGATGAAGGCTATCTGGTTTAAATAGCCCTTTCTCCAACTAAGAAGTACTTCAGTCTACCAGGAAGTGAACCCCCCTCCTTGGTGCACCTCTCCACTGATTCCCTTACCTCCCCTTGCCTGTGCATTGTGATGATGTCTGAGAAGGTCACAATACCAACCAACACAATAATCCTGGAATCCAATATCTTGGTATCACTGCTCCCAATGGCCTTCTTCTCAGATCATTCATCCCCAGATGGAGATTAAAGTTTGCCATTCCTCACACTTCCCTAACCAACCTTTCTACCATGAGAAGTACCTTATCTGCTGTTACCAGTGGGAGACAGCACTCCACCATCCCCTGTTGTTCTGAGGCACAGATCACAGTCTCAGTACCTTAACTATAGAATCCCCTACTATAAATATCCTCCTTCTAACTCTCACTTCCTGGACACTGTGCCTCCCAGCAGGCATTGATGCTGCTGGGGCAGTGGTTGAAAAGGATGCTGTCTCCTGGGAGGGGAATAAAATTCACTGCTTCATTCACTGAGGTGACATTATTGCTTGTTGTGATGCCAGGGCACCTTTCATCACCAGTTGCTGCCACCTGCCACCCTCTCCTTGCCCACTACATACCAGCCCCGATTGTGAGCCCCTAGAGGTAATCAAAGAAGAGAAGCAGCAGGGAGCACCCCACGCTCCTACTCTAAACGTATCTGCAGCTAGTGAATTAAGGCTGATACTGCAGGTACCATAAAGTGAAGTACTGCAAACTTCTTACATACTGAGCAGCCTCCTCACCTCCACACTGTGTCCAACAGGAGTCTAGCACCACAGCTCCTGCAGCTAACCAAAGAAGCAGCCATTGGAAGATCTGGATGTTTCCAGAAATTTCTAGGATATCTCTTTTGTGCCTGCCAGAAGTACCACTATAGGGCCCAAAAGATACTTCCTTTAGAAATATCACAACATGTTTGGAAATATCCAGGCAATTTGATGGCTACAGTTGTTACTCACTTTCCCAAGGTACCCACCTCTGCTTGCTGTAAATTGCTAGTTTACTTCCTTTCTATAATTCCTTTAAATTGATATACCAGAGATAGTAATATTACCCTCCTACATTATATACTACTTTTATGTTAGTCTGATGTACTCAATATAGGGTTTTACTAATACATCCTAAGTTACTTCCCAACAATCCCTGTGTACAAACCCCTACACAACCTTACCTCAGATAGGGATTTGCTTGTACTTCCCAAGCTGCTAACCAACAATGCTCATACACCATGTATACATATATATATATATAAGAGGCAAAAAACTCTGTTTAATGCATCAGTTAGGGTTGTTCCACAGCGACAAAAGCGAGGAAATTCGATGTTAGGGTTGAAACACCCTTTGCACCCCTCCAGCCCACCCTCCCAACTGGAATCGGGGTGCACATTGGGGTCGTCAGCCTAACTGTCACCCCATCACTTGTGGAAAGAAGCTGAGGAATAGAAGAATGGGGTGACAGTTAGGACCGATGACCCCAATGCGCACCCCGATTCCAGTTGGGGGGGTGGGCTGGAGGGGTGCAAAGGGTGTTTCAACCTTAACATCGAATTTCCTCACTTTTGTCGCTGTGGAACAACCCTAACTGATGCATTAAACAGAGTTTTTTGCCTCTAATTTCCTTCTTTTTGAGAATGATAATGAGAAATAGTGAATGTAATGCAGCGCTTCCGCCACGTGATGTCTTGTCACATAGTAACATTGTGCTCACAAACGCAAATCGTAATGCACATGGTGACACAAAGCAAAACAGAAAGAGAAACAGTACTGTAGACAGAAATGTGAAAAACAATGCAAAAGCAACCGCAAATGAAAACGCAAAGGGTAACGCACATGGTGGCATAAACGTGAACGGTAAGTGAAACGGGTACGGAACCATAAGCAGAATTGGTAATGGTAACAGTAATGTAAGCGCACAGGCTGGTTTTTCCCAAAAGCTGTATAAAGAATGTATGGAAAAATAATGACTCTCGGAACACAAAAATGAAGACTTGGAATAGTAAATTGCTTATATCTCAGTAACTGTACGACACAGAAAAAAAATTTAAAAGTCATATGAATTATCACTTTCCTTGCTAGTTTAGGGGCTAAGGAAATTCATGACAAAAAGTCCATATCTCACACCGTTTTCGAGATACGGGCCCTGAAAGGCGCGGCGAATGCCGTAATGTAATCCTATGGGAAAAAAACAGAAGTTCGGACTGCCATAACTTTGCCTCCCTGTAATATTTTTGTCACCAAACCACTGAAAGGCACATATGTGGGATGTTGGCTGTGTTCCCTGCAAATTTCAGCCCAAAAGAACAAACCGTTGTTTTGCAGCAGGGCGTCAAACGATTGCTGCAATGCGTCGTACGCCGTAATGTTATCCTATGGGAAAAAGCATAAACTTTGGAGTACCGTAACTTTGACGCCATGTAATATTTTTTCAACAAAATACTGAAAGGCACATCTGTGAGATGTCAGCTGCGTTCCTTCCAAATTTCAGCCCAAAACTCCAAACCGTTCTTTTGCAGCGGAATGCCAAAGAATTACTGTTATTTTTGGCACAGTGTCACAAAGTAGTGTGGTGATTTGCGAAAGCTTTCGCAAAAATTTGCGACACTTTTGTGAGTTCAACACTACTTTGTGAAAGTACTTTTTCCAGAAATCTGAAAAACATATTTCTGGGGTGTTTTACCCCAAAATAAAGACATGGCTAGCATCCTCAGGGCCCGACTAGGTGAATACAAAAAGAATTAGGTTGCTAGAGGGTCTCAATTTTAAATGCCAAACATTTTTCTAATCACTAACTGAAAACAAAATGGCGGATTTGCGACAGTAATAGGGCCATTTGCGACAGTAAAAAGTGCATTTGCGACACTGCCGAACTTTTTGTTAACTTTTCCTATTGACTTATAATGGGAAATTGTTTTTTGAATAACTTTTGAACCGTTTAATATTTTTTCATGAAATCTTTGAAAGGCACATTGGGGACCCTGGCCGCATGTTCCCTGAAGATTTTGGGCCAGTCGCGCAAACCGTGTGACCTGTAGGTGCGACCATAGAATTCCAGAAAAAGCATAAACACGTGCGCAGATCACGCTTAATAACTCCGTAGCCATATATCTGACTGGTACAAAACTTGGCAGATCCCAAGGCGTATGGTTCTTGATCATGTATTCTAAATTTCAGGTAACTCCGTCAAACAGTTGCAAAGTTATTAAGGTGCAAAATTTTGGGTTTAACATGTAAATGGCTCCGCTACCATAATTATATATATATATGGAATATGCAACCCCCCTACTGGAAATATTGTCAATATTGTTTGTTCAAGCTCCAATTGGCCTCATAACATCACGAGGGGTGAAGCCACAAGTGATGCCATTAGATTAATTGGCATGAGAACATAAAAATTTCAACAATATTTCAGTGAAAATTGTATCCATTTATGCCATACCGCTCAAAAAATGGAAAAAAAAGAAGAATGTTCTGCTGTTTTTTGCTAATTATAAAAAATCTAAAAGGTATCCATAAATGAAACACCACACACTTTGTAGATATTTGCGTGCTGAACAAACTTCATGGTGACAGTACTATGCTATCATTTTTTTCATTTTAAAGTTATTTGCATTTGTTTGTTTCAAAAAGTGAAAAAAAAATTAATTTTCTGTTTGTTTTTTTGGTAATGATAAAAAACTAAAAGTTATCTATGAATGAAACACCACTCATTTTGTAGATTTTTTTGTGCTGAAGAAATTTTTTGCTCACCGTACTATGCTATAATTTTTCATTTTAAAATTATTAGTATTTGTTTGTTGAAAAAGTAAAAAAAAAACAATTTGAATTTTCTGCTTTTTTTGGTAACTATAAAAAACTAAAAGGAATCTATCAAGGAAACATTACTCATTTTGTAGATATTCATATGTTGAACAAATTTTGTGCTCACAGTACCATTCTATCAGTTTTTGTTTTAAAGTATTTTGCATTTCTTTGTAGAAAAAGTGAAAAATTTAATTTTCTGCTGATCTTTTGCTAATTTAAAGACAAATCAAAGGTAGCTGTCAATGGAACACCACTCATTTTTTAGATATTTTTGTGCTGAACAACTTTCGTGCTCACAGTACCATGCTATCATTTTTCGTTATAAAGTTATTCACATTTGAATAAGGTTAGTACTGCTACTGAGGCCGGACAATTTAATTGAGTTCTGAATGAGCCAGTCAGGACTCACTGCAGGTATAGATAGCTCAGTTAGTAGAGCATCAGACTTTTAATCTGAGGGCCCAGGGTTCAAGTCCCTGTCTGGGCAGCAATTAGCTTCAGATTAGCAACATTGCAGATAATCTGGAGGGAAAGATGTGCCTCTTCGCAGATGACACCAAGATCTGCAACAGAGTGGACACAACAGAGGGGGAGGAAAAAATGAGAAAGGACCTAAGCCTATTAGAGGAGTGGTTGGGTGTCTGGCAGTTGAGTTTCAATGCTAAAAGGTGCAAGATCATGCACCTGGGTCACAGGAGCCCAGGGGAAGAGTACAGGATGGGTCGGGAAATTCTGGCCATCACAAATCAGGAAAGAGACCTGGGAGTTATCATATCTGATTACTGGAAGGTGAGCAAACAGTGCAAAAAGGTGGTAGGGAAAGCAAACAGAATGTTGGTGTGCATAAGATGGGGCATAACAAGTAAGAGGAAATAGGTGGCGATGCCACTGCACAGATCACTGGTGAGGCCTCAGCTGGAGTAGTGTGTCCAGTTCTGGAGGCCACATATCTGGAAGGACATTGACAAAGTGGAGGCTGTCCAGAGAAGGGCAACAAAGATGATATATGGACTTCACCAGAAGCCCTACGAGAAAAGACTTAAGGACCTTAATATCTATTTACTGGAGGAAAGAAGGGAGAGGGGAGATATGATAGAGACTTTCAAGTACCTGAGGGGAATAAACAGGGTACAGGTGGAAAGCACATTTCAGAGAAATCTTTGCACAAGAACAGGGGGGCATGATATGAGGCTGAAGGGTGGAAGGCTTAGGGCGTAATGTTAGGAAGTACTTTTTCACTGAAAGGGTGGTGGAGCCATGGAACAACCTTCCAGCAGAAGTGGTGGGGGCAAAAACAATATGGGGGTTCAAGAGTGCATGGGATAGACATAAAGGTACCCTGGAGATGGGCAGAACAGGAAAGCCACTGATCAAATAGGATCTAGGGCTGCAGCAGTGAATAGGGAAATGGGCAGACTAGGTGGGCCATATGGTCCTTATCTGCCAACAGATTCTGTGTTTCTATGTTTCTTTAGTTCTATATTTGGACCTAGAGTGAGAATATTTTGATATCCTCACTCTTGGTCCCCATGAAGCAAACATATCACTGATATCTGCCCTGAAATATACTCACAAGTATGGCATAAATATTCATACTGTGATACAAAGAATTTGTTGGCAGATAAGGACCGTCTGGCCCATCTAGTCTGCCCATTTGACCTGCATTCCCTTATGCTATAGATTTAGCTGATCTGTGATTTTTCCCCTCTCCCTGTTCTAATTAATTCCACTGTGAACCCATGTTGTACTGGATCCTGCAGCCTGTTGGATTCAAGGAATGTCACAATTTACTCTTTGAATAATGATTCCATCACTTTCCCCACTACTGAGGTTAAGCTTACTGGCCTATAGTTACTAGCCTCCTCCCTATTCCTGCTTATATGGAGAGAGACAGCATTAACCTTCTTTCAGTCAGCTGTCACCATCCCTGTTTCTAATGATTTGTTGAACAAAGCTGTCAGTGGTGCTGCTAGTTCCTTACTCATTTCCCTTAGAATTTTGGAATGAATTACATCCGGTCACATTGCCTTGTCCACCTTCAGCTTTTCTAGTTCCTTAAGGACTCTTTGTACTGTGAATGGACTTGTAAATATACCCTCCTTCTTGGTGTATCTTCTACCTAGCTTTGGACCCTCCCATTCCTTTTCTACAGTGAAAACTGAACAGAAATAGCAGCTTTTTCCGTGTCCCCTTCCGCTGATCCCTCCTCCCTTTCTCTCTTTAGTCTTACAATCCCATCCCTGTTTTTTCCTCCTTTCTCTGATGTATCTTAATAAGGTCTTGCCTCCTTTTTTTTATCACCTTGGCTATCCTTGCCTTTGTCTGTGCTTTGGCTTTTCTGACTGCCTTCCCTGCCTCCTTTAGCTTTTCCTTATACTCTCTTCTGTCCTCCTCCCTTTGTGTTTCCTTGTATTTTCTGAAAGCTAATTATTTTTTCCCACACCCTTCCTGCCACCTCGTTGGAGAACCAGTGTGGTTTTCTCTTTATTTTTGCTGTACTCACTTGCCTAACGCATAGGCTTGTGGCTTCTGTTATGGCACCCTCAAGATGCGCATATATATATATATATATATCTATATATATACTTTGCAAAAAAACTATGTTAATTCATCAGTTATGGTTAAAGCAACACAAGTAGGGAAATGTGGTGTTAGGGTTCTCAACCCTAACATTCCACCCTTACCCTGCAGGCAGCAAATCAAGCATGGGGTGTGCCTTGTGGTTCTCAAGGCTAACGCTCACCCTCTTCCATCAGTAAAGAAGCTGAGATGTGTACACTGTATAAGAATGGGTGAACCCCAAGGCACACCCCACACCTGATTTGCTGCCTACAGGGTGAGATTAACTCTAGCTGATGCATTAATGGAGTTTTTTTCACAGAATTTCTTTACTTTCTGAAATTGTATAATCATATCCTCATTTGCCTGTGAGACCGCAGGGCCCCCATGTCTCCATAGATGCATACATGCATGTTGCCATGGAAGCATTTCAGCCAAAACAGCAACCAGATTGTCAGCATACCCTCCTTATTACCCAACCTCATGAATGCTGTGCTGAGAATTTTCAAATCTCCACCAAAATGTTATTCCATACCACCTCAACATCATTCCATGCCACAGGTGAGAAAGCACATTTTGGCCAGGATTTGAAAAATAGCAGCTGTCACATTCTTGAGATGATGTAAAAAAATGGCTATGTTGAATTTTTTTTTCAAATTTAATAAACTTTATTTAACTTTTCCAATTTACAGAAACATAAAACAGTGACATAACATTGGATTAGAGATAGTTGCACAACGGATTAACAACACCTTACAATTAGCTTAGATGTCACAAACATGCTATGATCATAGTCACTGAAAACTATGGGAAAAAAACCAAAAAAAAACAACAATCAATAGCCAACTTAACTCTACTCTGCCCCCCCACCCATGTTTCCCCATTATTTAGACCCCCTCCCCTCCCTCCCTGAGTGCATGAAAGTTGTTACACTTGGTGTACTCAGTATATAATTAGGATATAGCTACATACTATGACAACTTTTTACCGTAATATTCAGATGGTCAGTAGAGTGTGTAAGGGGGTCCATATCCTTTGGTAGTAATGCATTCTGTTGGACATCTGAGCTATTAAACTCTCTGCTTGTAAAGCAAAGAGGACCTCATGTAGCCATTCTGCCAGAGAAGAAATTGTCTGGTCCAGCCAATGCCGAAGAATGACTTTTTTGGCACAGAGGGACACAATAGTCATGTGTTTTCACTGATTGCCAGCCAGACTATGTTGAAAATTTGGAGTGGAAATATTTAAATTACCAATGTTACCAGTGAGCGTAGTTAAATTTAAACGCATGTGCAGAACTTTGCTAGTTTTTAATATTTTGATCCCAGATGATCCATACAGCCTTCTTATGACCCACCTCATGAACAAAGGCAGTGAAAATGTTCAAATCCTGCCCAAAAGGTGATTTAGCTAAGCGACAGCAAAATCACTTTTCAGGCTGAATTTGTGAAATTCTACTGACATTGTTCATGAGGTGGGGTCTCTAAAAAGCCATGCTAAAAATCTGGTACCAAAATATGCACAAATGGCCAAGCTATACATTAAGGTTGAAAATCTCATTGAAATACATTGAACCGCATTTACCTTAATTCTTATATTGCAATCACCAGTTCCAGCAGCAAGATGTGTCTTTAAGCAGAGAGTGGATCATCACCCTGTGACCTGTTCAGGTGAATCAGGGAGTGGGGGGTGTACTGGGCTGTGTGGGGTAGTGGGTGCTGAGTGGGAGGTGAGGGGTAGGGGCCAGATCAGTGAGGGACCATTTTCTTTTTTGTAGGTAAAAAGAAAAACAATGAGAACCATTTTCTGTATTTCACGTATGGGGACAGTGATCGGCGGGCAGGGGATGCCTCTAGACACCAGGGAAAGGAAAAAATACAGGAGGGAGATGTTGGCTTGTTCCACACTGTACTCTTAAGTGCACTGCTCAGGAATCCTTGCTGCTGATATTCCAGGGGAGGGAAAAAACAGGAAATACTTGGGAACAAGAATGAGGTTTGTGGTACTCTTTGCCCCTCGGTACCTGTTTGGCCACCACATATGTCTTTGGACTTCAGAGGAGCACATGGTACCCTGATGAGCTTGCCAAACTGGTGGAAAGCTACCTCCAGGAGGAGTGCAAGGTGGCCAGGGGAAGAGGTGGCTAAAGCTGATGGAGAGATTTTCAATGAAGGAGCAAACTAATTAAAAAAAAAGAACTCAAGACTAAGATACGGCACAGGATTCTCCCTTCATGACAATATGATCTTTTTTTGTGACTCGTTCATTTTTTTGTATCGTGCGATCACAAAAAAAGATATATAATATAAAAAAAATTATTTCAAGGACATGTCTGCAACAGTGAACTGCAGATTACACCTAACTGGCTTCCGAACAGCCAGCTAGATGTGTTGATCTCTCGCCAGGATGTCACTTTTGTGGCTTTGGAAATTTTTTTGCCAAAAAACAGGAACAAGATGGTGGCAAACAAAAAAAGAATTGTTCTAATATGAAAAAATATTCCTTTTTTGTTTCATACAGCTACTTTAAAGTGCTTACTGAGCCTGCTCAGAATAAATTTTTTTTAATTTACAAAATGAAATAACTTTGGAACAGATTAATATTTTTTCACCAAACAAGGAAAGGGCACATCTGTGTGTCAGCCACTTTTGACTCTGAAAATCCCAGGCCAAAATTCCAAATCATCTTGGTTGTAGGAAAGTTCAATGAAAAAAAATAGAACAGCAAAACCAATAAGCAAAAATTCACATTTTGCACTATCCAGAGCTCAGAATACACACATCCAACCAAAACAAAGCTTGGCACATCCATAGATCCATAGATACACCACTCAATACAGCACATGCAAAATCTCATGCAAACCTGCTGAATGGTTGCAAACTTATTAAAGTGCAACATTTGGGGTTTTACATTAAACAGCCTGCTCAGCCCTAACTATAGGGGCATGACCACACCCCCATAATATATCTATGTAATGCAAAAAAAACTTGTTAACCCTATAGATCACCCCATTAGGTGTGTGTGTTTCAGGAGTGTATAGAATGAGGTGATCTGTAGGGTTGACAACCCCAAGGAAGACTGCACCTCTGATTTGTTTTAGGGGTGGGGGTGAGGTTTTAGGGATGGAAACCCTAAAGCCATATATCCCTACTTTTGTCACTTTAACTGAACCCTAAATGTGGCATTAATGGAGTTTTTTGCAAAGAATTTCCTTACTTTTTGAGATAGCATAAATGTTACAGAATTGCCTGTGGGAACGTTGGGCCCTGCCATCCTACCATACTTTTTCAGATTGTGTAATTGGATCCTTATTTGCCTGTGGGAATGCAGGGCCCTCTGGACCCTGTCCTCTGAATCCTCTACAGATTCATATGCTGTATGCATGTTGATGTGGAAACTCAGGACCACCTGGGACTTGTGCTATCATGTGTAGGATAACAGCAACCAAACTGTCATCATAGCCTTCTTATCACTCCACCTTATGAAGCTGGTACAGGACATTTTCAAATCCAAGCGAAAATGTCATTCTGCACCACAGCAAGGTCATTCCCCCAAATTACTCCCCCTTATACTGGCCACCCTTGAACTCTCACAGAATGTAAGGAACCCTGAATGCTTTCCATGGGTCCCTCTCCTACCCCCAAAGGGGCTTGTATCTCTCATCTACTCCCTTCCCCCACCATCCTGAAGGGGTCTTTCTGGGACACTTCCTTATCCCCTTCTCTCTGGTCCCACCAGTCCCCTTGCAGTTTTCCTTGCATCCTGATGGAGTGTCCAGGGACATGGCTCTTCCCCCCAACTCACCCCTGCCTCTCTTTTCCCCCTTTTCTTTCATGTAAGCACTTGTTTACTTATTAACCTGGCACTTATTATTGTCCACTCTTTCTACCTATCATGCAAAGTACTGTTGTAACACTGGTTGTAACTCCTGCCTTACAACTGTAAGTTAATTTTGAACTTATAACTCAAATATTTAATGTCTCATTCCTATTATACCCCTTCCTCCCAGATCACACTGGGAGAGGAGTGACTTGTCGCACAGTGTGCCTTCCTGGTGAAACATTTCAATAAATGAATAAATAAATAAATTCCACACCACATGTGCAAAGAGACATTTAGGTGAAGATTTTAAAAATGACAGCTGTCATATTCATGAGGTGGTGTAAGGAAATGGCTATGTTGAAAATTTGGGGTTAAAATATTTAAAATTACAAAAGTTACATGGGAACATATGTAAATGTGAATGGATGTGCATAACTTTACCAGTTTAAAATATTTTCACCCCATATTTTCAACATACCCTTCTTATGACCTCACCTTGTGAACAAGGGCAGTGAAAATGCTCAAATTCCACTCAAAAGGTGATATTTTTCACCAGGTGACCATGAAATCACCTTTCAGGCTAGATTTGTGAAATTCCACTAACATTGTTCATGAGGTGGGGTCTTCAAAAAGTCATATTGACAATTCAGTGTCCAAATATGCCAAAATGGCAAAGTTATACACCAGAGTTGAAAACCTCGTTGAAATATATTGAACTGCATGTACCTTAGTTTCTCATATAGCAGTTAGTGGTTCCAGCAGCAAAAAGTGTTTTTGATCTGAAAGTGGTTATTCATCTTGGGACCTCTTCAGGTGAGTAGGAGTGTGTGGGGGTGTACTGGGGGTGTGGGTTGGTGGGTGTACAGTGGGAGGTGGGGTGGGGTGACATTGCTGAGGGACCTTTTTTTACAGGAAATAGAAGACATTGAGGGAAGGTTTTCTTTACTACAGGGACACAAAGATGGGGACAGCATCAGAGGGTGGGGGGTGCCACTAGAGACCAGAGAAAATGTAAAAAAGCACAGGGACAGTGACTGCAGGATAGGGGGTACTCTAGACTCCAGAGAAATATGGAACAACCAAGGGGGTGCTACTGGGGACAGCCATCAGAGGGTGGGGGTGCAACTGGACACCAGGGAACAAGAAAGAGAAATACAGGAAAGGTAACCAGAGGGTGGAGACACCACTAGACACCAGGGGAAAAGTATAAAAATTTACAGAACTGATGATGGGAGGGTGGGGACCTCTAGACACCAGTGAAAACTTTTAAATATAATGGGGAAGGCAATCAGAGGGTTGGGGTTCAAATGGACACCAGGAAAAATAGACACAATTACAAGGACATAGGAATTCCTTGACAAGAAAAAGGAATCCAGAAAAAACTAAGTCTGAAATCCTTTTTCATGACTAGGGATCCTTTTTGTTTGAACAAATTTATTAAACAAAAAAGGATCCTTTGAAACAAAAAAGAATTGGAAGAATGACTATGTCCAAAATCCTTTTTTGTGACAAGGGATCTTTTTTCATACAAATGAAAAAGGACTCATGAAAAAAGCTGGACAACATCTTAGTCCAAAATCCTTTTTTAATGAGATGATATTCCTTTTTCACTTGAATGAAAAAGGATTCATGAAAAATGCCTAAGCGAGTGATGAAAAAGGATTTAAAATGGGAAAAAAAGAACATTCTGGTGTCATTTTTCCCACAGATAAGTGTAGAATCCACCAACTGGAGTCCCAATGAGCAAGTTACACATTTTGATCTATCTGCAGGATGTCATTTTTGCAGGTTTTGAAACTTTTTTGTAGAACAAAATGAAAACAAGGTAGCGGCAAATGAAAAAGGAATTTTTTTCTCAGGAAAAAGGATTGGCCCCAAATGAAAAAGGATCCTTTTCATTTAACCAAATTCATTTTTAATTCCAGGAAGCTATCCAAAAGACTGTACTGCCCATTGAAAATAACTGAAACATTGAAATTTAATAACTTTGGAACAAGCAAAAGGCACATCTTTAGCCCAAGCCCTTTCTACATTAAAAATTTCAGACCAAAATTCAACACCATCAGGTACAAGGCAGTGACAAAAAAGCAGCAAAATACAAATAATTTTTACATTTTTGCTGTATCTACTTCTCGGAGTCTGCACATCTGACCAGAATAAAACACGGTTCATTAAGATATCTACCACACAAGATCATGCATGCAAAAGTTTATGCAACTCCATTGAAGGGTTGTGAAGATATTAAAGTTCAAGATTTGAGGTTTAACAAAGAATGCCCTGCTCAACCCTAAATATAGGGGGACTACCACGCCCCTACAATATATACAAAAATTGAATACTTACTGTAACTTGCCTGCATGAAATTTCACCATGCAATGCCAGAAAAACTCTACAAAGAGCAACTAGATTAACTGGCAACTTTACCGGTAATGCATGAAAGCAAACTCACAATCTGATACAGTGTCCGATTAATCTTCCCCACTGTAAACAACTGGTTGCTATAGACAAGGCATCATGACGTTCCAATCTGGCTACCAAGCAGCTTTTTTTGATATGAGCATTACTTTTTAAAACACGGTTTTGAAAAGATTTGAATGCAGACAAATCAGAAATCAATCAAAACTGGACACCTTTCCAAACATAGAACTCGCAAGTAGATTACAGCAGCAGAGATAAATCTAAAGCAACAGCAAACACAAGATGATTATCCAAAAACAAAAGTCAAAATGTAGCAACAAAACTCTGCAAAAGCAGTTCAAAGAGGTCCCAGAACAACAGATGTCAATGAGTAATCCAGTTCTGCATGAATATTAAGGAGAATCAGAGTCACCTGTGACCTGCTGGCACATTTTCCAACAGAACAAAACAGTGATCAGGTGGATTCGGTCAGCCACCAACTGGTTATGAATCAGTAAAAGTAAACAGCAGCCAAGCAGCAAGTTTTCAAAAATAAATCATCAAAACTTCTGTAAATGTCAAAATTTGAGAGATGATAAAATTAATTGGTTCACAAGTTTTTAGACAAAAAATAAAATTGTTTCTATTTAAGTTAAAATGTGTAGAGGAGTGCAAACTTGAGAGCAAATGAATGCAAGAGCCATCTTGACTACCAACGTTCCAGAATCTAAAGATAATAAAAAGTGTCTAGAACATTAAAGAACACTACATATGACAGTCCCAGGAAAAGGGATGTTTTTTCCTCTCTCACTTTTATTACAAGACAGGAATATCTTTTAACTAACAACATATGAACAAAGTACTTCAAAAACAAAATGTAACAACTTGTGTGCAGTAGTTCAACATTTATAGTTGTCAGTTTGCTGCTTGGGAGTGCTAGCTCATCAAGTTGTTAATTCACACCTTCCACAGATGCCAAACTGGCCTGATCCAAATGAAGAGGTCATAATTACTACCCATTTCCCTGTTCTTTCATGCTACCCACCCTCTGATGTGACCACCTGCCAGCCCAAAAGTATCTCCTGTTTGCTGACTTCAACTATTAACCCCAAATTTGAATGTGTTCATATTTGCAGTCACACATTGCCAATCCTCAAACCCTTCTAAATCAATAGACCCCTCCATACCTACTTAGGAATCCTGTGCCTTTTATATTCTGTTTGTAATCTTCCTTAACTCATGGGGGTTGTAATCGATCATCCCTAACATGAGCATAGTGACTGGATGGCATGTCTTTTCATAAATGTGGAAATATCACTGGAAAAAGAGATAGGCAAATAGTTTAGAAAAAGACTACAAGTACTGCAAAGCTTTCCCTTGCCAGCGAGATTTGATTAACTCACTGGTGAACAGTTAAACTGACTGTGGGGGAGGAGCTGATGCTGGGGGAACCACTGCTGAAGGAAAGCATGAGGGGAAACCTAGCTAGGGCTCCCTAGAAATAAGGGGAAGGAACATTGGACAGGGAAATTGCAATGCAGGTGTTCATTATAGGCTAAGAAAGGAGACAAGCGAGCGAGGGATTGCTAAACTGCAAAAAATAGGGAAAAAGAAAATTAAGGAGGTTGAGGGACAATGAAGGTAGATGATCTATAAAAGATGGGAGGAATTTGGATGCAGCATGGATGGCAACTGCCTCACTGCCAGGAGCCTGGAAAATAAAATTAGGGAGTTCCAGGTGATAGTGGCAGATGTGAGGTTGGACCCTATAGGCATTACAAAGAGTTGGGCCACAGAGAATAATGACTGGGACCTGGTGGTCAGGGGTTACACCATGTATAGGCAAGATGGGGGAAAGGCAAAGGAGGTGGGGTAGCCCTCAATGTCAGGGAAGGCACTGAGGTGGTAGAAGATGGGTCCATCTGGGGAGGGAATGGAGAAACAGAATCACTGTGGGTTCAAGTCATGACAGCAGTAGGCATGGGGTCGTCTATAGGACACTGGGGCAGGAGGATGGAGGTGAAAGGGGACTAGAGGCAGAAATAAAGAAGGGGTCTAAAAGGGGGAGGTTGTAGTAGTGGGGATTTTAACCTTCCAGACATTGATAAGGACATTCCAGCAACTAGGCGTACCAATAGATAGGCCATGCTAGTTATGTTGCAGGACTTTCTGCTAGTGCAGCTGGTCAGGGGACCCACAAGGCATGCTGCCATTCTTGATGTGGTGCTTACCAGCTCAGAAATGGTAGGTAGAGTGAGGGATGAGGAATTACTAGGGTCCAGTAACCATAACACCATATTGGTTGAACTGGCCCTTTACACCAGCATACCCTTGTCAAAGGCTAATATTCTGGATTTCAGGAGAACAGACTTCAACAAGATGAGGGAGACAATTAGATATTTTTGATGTAGTATTAGCCATTGCTAAGCAATTTAGATCACAAACTGTAGAGAGAGAGAAAGAAATGAAGTGACCTACTGGGAATTGAACCCAGGCCCATGGAATACTATCCCAGAGCTCTAACCACCAAGCTACAGGCTCACATGGTTGGCCTGGACACACCTCCTTTCTCTAGTATTGCATATTCTGCAACTAGAAATGATCAAGATGACAATTAGATGTTTGTGATGCAGTAATAGTCACTACTAAGCAGTTTAGGTCACAAATTGTAGTGAGAAAGAAATAATGTGACCTACTGGGATTTGAATGCAAGCCCCCGAAATACCATCCTGTTGCTCTAACCACTAACCTATAGGCTCACATGTTTGGCCTAACCTTTCCAGGCACACTTCCATTCTCTGGTTTTGCAAATCCTGCAACGAGGAACAATCGAGATGACAATTAGATGTCTTGGTGCAATATGAGATGAGGGAAACATTATTCCAGGGTAGGATGATGGGGTGGATGGAATCAGGGGTGTAGAGAAAAGGTGGGGAGAACTTAAAGGGACCATTCTTGAGGCAACAAAATCATGCTTCAGGACAGTCACCAAGAAAGCCAGGTACAAGAGACCAATCTGTTTCTCTAAGAAAGTAAGAGAGGCAGTGAGGGTCAAGAAAAATGTCTTTATCAGATACAAGTAGTAGCAGGGGGATGGAGAAGGGAGTGAGTAACAGGAGAAATTGAGGAAGGCCAAGAAGACAGTCAGGGATGCAAAGGTAGACAAAGAGCTGTTTTATTTTTTGTGGAGGAGGAGAAGGGTGGGAAAAAACAGTATTTCAGATATATTAGGGAAAAAAGAAAGATGGGAAGAATTGTTAGGCTTACAGAGGGGGGCCAGGGTAATAGAGGAGGTAATGCAGAACACAGCCATTTTTAACAACTTCTGCTCAGTTTTCTCAGTAGAGAGCAGTGTGCCTTTGCCAAAAAATGGCAAAAATGCTGCTGATAGAGGAATTCCAGAAATGAGGCAGAAGATAGTGTAGTTAATTCACCACAATGTTTTCTACAGGATTCATTGCTTCTGTGCAGGAGACTGGAATGAGAGACAGCACACAAAAGACATATAAAAACAGACCTTTATTGTAGCACCAGTGTGGCAGGTCAAATGTCTCATTTGGCCACAGCAACTGATTTAGAACAGTTGACCCCTGATGGAATTTACTAGGCCCTGGCACTGGCCTGCAGAGGTGCTAGCTTTTTTCTGGCTGGAGTTCACACTGGAGTTGGTTAATTGCAGTGTTGTCAGACATCTCAGGTAGGCAGAGTGTGGCAGGAGTGTAGGCTCATTCTCAGATCCATCATCAGCTGTCTTCTCACAGGCTGTGCTGGTGCCCTTATAGCCATACCAGATCCCTTATGCTTGTACATTTGTTGCTTGGACAGCTGGGCTCTGGATTTCATCTTGATACTCAGGTAGTCACAAGTAGACTGGAGACATAGGTTGATTTGTCATTGCCCTGTGGTACTATGGCTGGAGATATTACAGCTCAACCTTTTGAGCAAAAATGCCCAGTTCACTTCATGTCTACATATTTTAGCCCAGATTTCCTGCATCCTAGCAACCACAGGTTTCCAGGCAACTGACAGACTATTTCATCATGGCCCATGATGTGTAAAGTGCCTAACATAAACAATCAATGTCACTGCCACTGTGAATTGATGCCAGGTGATGTCATCCGAAGTCAAAGTGGCTGTAGCATCTGCAGTCATCTCACACTGGCTATAGGACAGCTGCTGTATAGTTGTCCACTAGCCATCAGAAGAGCAGCTTGCATTTACAACAGCTCTGACCCTAGGGACAGTCACACAACCCCATGTTTGTTACAGTATTTACAAGTGAAAGGGCCAGAAAAGGGCTGGCATACAAGGTGCTCAGAAAACTGGCATCTGAATGGGCTGAACCCCTAACAGGGCTAACCAATAGCTCAGGTAAGTTAAGTATGGTTCTGAAAGATTGAAGGGTAGCAGATGTAGATTTGCTCCACAGGGATGGGGACAAGAGCAACCAGGTGACTGCAGGAATGTTAATCTTACTTCGGTTGTAGGTAAATTGATGGAAACATTAGTCAAAGAGACCTCGTGGACTACCTGGAAAGAAATCACCTCCAGAACAGTAAAAAACATGGGTTCATAGCAAGAAAATCTACTCAGACCAACCTGAAATCTTTGACTGGGTAACTAGTGCAGTAGATAAGGGACAAGCAGTAGATTTTCTCTACTTCAGCTTCAGCTTCAGCAAGGTATCTGACTCAGTGACACACAGAAAGTTTTTGAAGAAGCTAGAGGATCTAGGTGCAGTGAAGCACATAGTTAAATTCATGAGTAGTTGTTTAAGAGAGAGATAGCAAAGGGTAGTGGAACTCAGAGTCAAATATGAGTAAAGAGAGGTCACACACGGTGTGCCACAGAGTTCAGTCCTGGGTAAAGCACTTTTCAATATGTTTGTCAGGATCATAGTAGAAGAAATTCAGGGCAATATGTGTCTCTTTACAGATGATACTAAGCTCTGTGATATGGCAGACAGGGAGGAATGGATAAGAAAGTTGCAGAGGGTCCTGAAAAGTTTGCAGAGGTGGTCCAAGGTTTGGCAGTTGAAGTTCAATGCCAAAAAGTGCAAAGAGATGTATACTGTAACAGGAACCCCAAGAAGCAACATTAGACAGGAGGAGTTAAGCTGGACACTACTTTTGAAGAAATGGACCATGGTGTCCTCATAAATGACTCATTTAAACAATCTGGCTAATGTATCAAGGCCTACAGCAAGATGACCAGGATACTGGGTGTAGTGGGAGGTGATTTGACAGCAGGGGAAAGAATGTATTACAGTACTACTCTGTATAGGTCACTAATAAGGTCACATCTGAATACTGTGCCCAGTTCTGGATCCCTCACTTGACGAAACATGGGGACAGGTTGGAGATAGTGCAGCATAGAGTAACGAAAATGAATCATGGCTCACAGCAGCACTAGAAGCCAAACAGTTAATTCTCTCGAACTGGAAAACAATGATCATTCCCTCTACCACTCAGTGGTGGCATGCCGTCTTGATGTTGATCTCCTATATACAAGTTCTATACTGGCAGAGAAACAATCGCCCTAAATTGCACAAAGCATGGGCACTTTGTTCAGAGAAGTTGGGTATTACAGATTGTAGCCGTTGTATATATTGAATGTTTTTCTTTTTTGCTCATTAGAGCCCCCTCTCATATAAAACACCAACATATGTCTTTGGATCCATATTCTTTATTATTTTCCCCTATCCCTTTTACCTGGGCCTTGATAGGTGTTGCCACAGCAATGGTTCGAGGTCATTATCTTTGTTAAAGTTAGAACACCTCTGGATGAAACATGGTAGTTTACAGCTTGTGATACTGTGATTAAGATATGGCCAGCACTGTCTGGTGTGTTATTGAATGGACGTTTCACGTAGGTATAATACTGTTACTTCTGTACATTGTAAAATTTTTTTAGTCCATTGTTTCTTACATGTTATCTAGGGAAAATTTCAATAAAATGTTCTTATATGAAAGAAAAATGATTCATGGCCTGCAGGATGGCTCTTATGAATATCAGCATACAGCACTGAACGTGTACTCACTGACAGAAGGGAGAAGGGTGATATGATAGAGAACTTCAAAATCCTGAAAGAAATAAACATGGTACTCTGAGAAGAACTATTCAACAGGAATAGTGGATCTAGAACACAGGAACATGAGTGGAAGCTGATGAGAGGGAAATTTAGAAAGGACGTGAGGAAGTTATTTTTTTTTTAAAGAGTTTAAGCTGTGTAACAGCCTGCCAACCAACATGGTGGACATGAAGACCATTAACATCTTCAAACATGGTTGAGACAGAATTAAGGGCATAATAGTCACCCAGAGAGTAGCAGCAAGGAGGGAACATAGCGGTAAGTAGCATGGGCATAAAGTCCATACAGACACTAGGTCTTGGGGTAGGATAGGGTATTACGGGCATTCTAGATGGAACAATGGTCTTTTACCGCCATCAGCATCTGTGTTCCTGTACAGTTTGTGATCTTGGCCCTTTGCTACTGTAACAGATGTCCCAGCATTCAGCTCTTCAGGCTCAGTGTGGGCCTGCTACATACAAACTTTGCAACACCACCACAATGGGAAACTGTCACAGGAATTATGTGTCTTCAATCCCAAGAGGATACTGTGTGGACTTTGGCTCTCCTCAGTAATCAGCAGCAGCTTATACACAGTATCTGAGTTACAGCACAAAATGTAACAGATGTCCCACCACTTGGCTTCTTCTTACTCACTGTGGGCCGACTACAAGTAAGGTATGAGCATTTATCCATAAAGATTGTTTACCCTTATTCCAATCATCTGTTGTTTTTACCCATATCTGATGCAAGAATAACATAATTTTCACTTAATAGTTGTTAAGCATTAAAGTTTGCTACTTTGTAAATACTGATGCTTTTATCCTTTATGTGTGCTGTGAGCAATTCTGCACTCATTTTGTATGGTCTTTTGCAAGGTGAGGGGAGGCAAGCACAGATTTCTGTTCTTGATCAACGAAAAATGATGCCTGAAGTCCCTTGCTGCAAGAGTCAGCAACCTCTCGCTTTTGGGTTTAGAGTTTCTCATAAAGCCAAGGTTTGCAGAAGTTAACTTCTAGAAAAAGAAAACGAGTGAAAAAGTTATTACTTGAAACCCACTGTAGCATTAAGTTCTGTAACTATTTGACTGATCTAAAGTTCTCTGAATGTACAGCATGATATTAGTAGAACCACTCAGAGCAAAAGGCAATTTCTTCAGCAGTGCGTACTGGTACTATATGCAGTGGGTGGGATATTCAGACTGCGCCAGGCTGTGGCGCAAGCCTGGGCGCAGCACAACTGGGATGTGCCAGGGTGCTGACAGGGTGATATTCAACAGTGCTGCGCCATGGCTCAGCACCGTTGAATATTGAGCTGTGGCCACCCGCAATGTGCATGGCACAGTGGCACTGCACCAGCACAAGTTGCCAGAGAGGGGCAGGGGGATGCGCTAGCGCAAGTGCCATTGTGCTAGGCACATCACCCGCGATATTCAAAAGTGCACATGCAAATGGGGCCATAATGCATGCAAGGTGCAAATGGGGCCATTTGCATGTCATTATGTCCCCATTTGCATGCAGGTGCGCCCATCCCCGGTGACTGCCAGGCTGCAGCCTTTGGGGACTGATGCCCCCTGCACAAGCAGCAAAGTGCCCCACTGCCTGATCGTGGGCATATGTACTAGATGTAAAATGTTCTATATCCCTGGTGGTCCAGTGGACCACTCGCAGCCCGATCGCGGGCATCAGTTATAAAATGTTAACAACCAATCCATCCCTGGTGGTCAGCGGTACCCCTCCCCACCCACCACTGAGCCCCACCACGTTCCCCCTGGTCAGCGGTGACAGCTCCCCTCGCGCATGCCACCCTGCCGTCTGCTGACTGACTCATACAGTGGGCTGTACCCCAATTGGTCCACAGCATGGGCCAATGGGCGTGCAGCCCCCTACCGTCTACACCAGTCCAGAATTGTGAATGGATCCATTCACATTTCTGGACTGTGTAGTATGGTATGGGCTGCACGCCCATTAGCCCTACTGTATGGAGTCAGTCGGAGGTCAGCGGTCGGCAGGCATGTGGGTAGGGAACTGCCCACGCCACTGACCAGGGGAGCAGGGTGGTGGGACTCCAGTGGGCGGGTAGGGAGGGGTACCACTGGACCACCGGGGATGGATTGGTTTTTAATATATTATAACTGACACCTGCGGTCGGGCTGCGAGCGGTCCACTGGACCACCAGGGATATAGGAGGCATTTTAATTATACTTCTGCCCGCGATCAGGCTGCGAGCAGTCCACTGGACCACCAGGGATATAGGAGGCATACTTTATTATACTTCTGCCTGTGATCAGGCTGCGAGTGGTCCACTGGACCACTAGGGTTATTGGACCATTAATACATTACTAATGCCTGCAATCGGGCACGAGGGGTTGCTACCACAAAGATGCCACCGGAGCTCCGGTGGCCACCCACAGCTGGCAGCTGCCGTGTTGCGCCCTGCAATATGGCAGCTCACCTGTGGGTGGCCAGCTGTTGCTCCTTTAATTTTTCACTCAACTGTGTGCGGCACAAGTACGGGTTGCACCTGCATCTGCTCAGCACATCACGGGCTGAATATCGAGTTGTGCGCTGTATGCATGGGCGAACCCCCACACTTAATGCCGCGCCACATTACTGATGCGGTCTAGCTGGCAGGATTGTGCCACGCAATTCCCCATTTGAATATTGTGCCGGGCGCATCAGTGGGTTACGCATGGAGCAACTGTGTTGTGCCATGCACAACTCTTCTGAATATCCTTCCCAGTGTGTATTCACATACCACAGTACCAAGTAAACATTTTTGTGAGCCAATAATGATGCAGGTGAGATAATACAGAATCAGTTCATACAGTGGCTGTACCAAATATACAGCCAAATGTTATTTATTTGCTATAATTACTGTTGATTTCAAGCTGTGCATGGGCCTTAGTGGTAGGGAAGAAACTTACTAGAAAAATCATATACTTCACCCTGCTATAACAAAACGCATATACCTAGAGCAACAGAAAGGAAGGACATCTGTCTTTATTGAATAATATTAGAAGGTAGAATGAATAAATAAAGAACTGATATCCGTGAGAGGAATATGCCAATAATACAACTGCATAGATTTTTAGTAAAGGCAAAAATCATCTCAGTTACACTAAGACACAAAAGCATTCAGCCTTGCAATTTCTTAAGACCTATCCACTCCTGGGAAACACATCAACTATACTCAATGGCAATGATCCAAACCATGATGAAGTAAGGCAATTTCATTTTTGTTGACCATTGCTTCAGGTCATAGTAATTTAATGAGTAGTAATCCTATTTAAAATATGTTTCAGGCACCACAGTCCCTGCTGGGAGAAAGCTGCCACACACCAACTGATCAATGCTCAGTCTGTGCATTCGACCATTCAATGATCGATTCACCCTTGTTATGAGAAAATAAATGCTTAAGATTCTAAAAACTCTTTCTGTAGACAGCCATTACTAGGCCATTCATTTCATAGAGCTTATGCCATGCTTGCTTTCTTCAGTTTAAAATAGGTATTTCCACAACTGTCACAGAATGCAAAGGACTGCAATGCTTGAGCATGCCTTTAGGAAAATACACCATTGGAAAAGGAACTATATTAATAGAGACACTTAGATGGCAGATTATCTGCTTTGCTAGAAATGTGCAGGATAAGAAACAATCCAAGAAAAAGTTAATCTTTCCCACATTTAACATAGCAGTGAAATAAAATACTTCCACTTAAATCAACGTGCTAAGTTTTACTTCCTCCCCCCCATCTGCAGGCTCCTTCCCATTCAAAAGTCTTGTTCTATTTAGGCCATCCCCAGACAATCACCACCTGTATGCCACCACTTCTTCTTCTACCATACCTCTTGTCCATTTTTGATCTCTCATTAACCCCAAGTCAGGTAATGTAATGTAACATGCACGTGCAGGATCACTGAGCATGCAGAAGGCAGAGTTGTGGCAATGGTGGTATGTAATTAGGGATGGGATGAAGAGGGCACTTGGGAGTAGGAGAAGTAATTATTTTTTCTTTTAGTACTAGTTTTGTCCCCCCTACCATGGCTTCCATCAATTAGGCTCAAGCAGCCCTGTCACTCTCCCAGACTCCAGAGAACCCCATTCTATTGCCCTTGTGTGGAACTGTCTGATGGTATGGCTTTCCACGGGGAAGTAGACCCCAACCCATGCACTCTGCATTCAGGGGCAGTGGCGTTCTTTCTGCTAGGCCAACAGGCAGCTTGATACCCAAGTAGGATAGCATGATCCTGCTAAACTGGGAGTTTTTTCTTCCCTGTTTTTCTCTGTTCCTTGAATCACTGTTCTGTGAATTCACAGTGCAGGACACAACAGGTATGCATGCCAAAAAGCTCCCTGCATCTCTCCTCCCACTGTCATTCCTGCTGGCTTGCAACATCTCCCCCCCCCCCCAGTGGAGCTCATGCAGCAGGGATCAGCGTGTCTACCACTCCAGTAACATGAGAGATCTCAGGGATGTTCAGTCTTCCTCCCCCAAATGGGTGCTAATGATCCAGGCTTGTCCCTGAACCAGGGTCACCAGCATCACTCGTGGCAACCATGCCACTGTGCCAGCTGACTGTCACAACAGCAGGGTGGTATCTTCCAAAGGAACAGGTTGCTACATGGAATGAGTATTGGGTGGTCATACTGGGGAGATGTTGTCAAAGGATTCGAAGTTCCATATTTGGTGAGGAGAGTTTACAAACTTACTTGGGAAGTTATTTTGTTGCTGCCAAGGAGGGTGTTCAGAATATAAAGTCTATAATGTAAAGCAGAATTCAAACATTATGCTTTAGGGTTTAGGATGTTGATTATCCAACCTTGTGACATTTATTTAGACTGACCCAGAGCACACAGTATATACTGCACAATATCTAGATAAACTAATCCATGTCAAAACCCCAGTATCTATCCTGCCAGTACTCAGTGACTGGTAATACTAGCTGAATCTATAGCTCTCAAAAGAAAGATTGTTGACAGCCTCATTTGCAGAATGGCTAGCAGAGATAGTTTCATGCTCACACAGTACGGGGCAAAAAAAGTCCTCCTCTGTACAAGCTTTGGGGATATCTTAATTTTATTCTAGAAATTTAAAGGACATTATCTGTCTTGAACATTTCTATATCACTAAATCCATTTGACATTTTGGTTTTTTTACACCTTATGTACCTCAGCTGAGGTGAAACATCTTGTTTCCAGAGGGGTCCTGATTCTGTCTATTCCTGCAGCTGAGTGGATCAGAGACTGGAAGGTTAACAGGATTTTCCTATTTTCAGCAAAACAAAGACAGTAAGCATCAGAAGGACTCTAATCTCATGATGTTCAAAACTACGATTTTCACATTTTCCATTCTTTATTGCTAAAGAAATTTGGATGAAATAGTTATTTGCTCCTTATACTTTGTTTAGTTCTGCTGCTCTTCCTGCCTTGAAGTTATAATCCTCCGTTTGTAACATCAGAAGCATTTTGTGGTAACAGGTCATAAGCTCAGTATAATGACATTGTGGCAGGTATAAACTATGTGAACAAATGAAGTCTCAGAAGACAAAAGTGCTGGTATAATAAAATGTCTTCAACAATAAAAACTAGAATGTACACGCATTAAAATGTTGAGGTAATCTTGTGTAACTGAGTTTTGCTTATGCCAACTGTGAATAGTTTTGCTGGAAGCTAGAAAAATCTATTTTAAGTGACTTCCCTAAGGTCACACAATAAGCACTTGACTCATGAGATTTGATTGTCTAATCTTCTGGTTTCAAAGCTACATAGCACTCTAACAAGGAGACCACATTGCCTAATAGAGGTATTGTGACTACCTAAAAATATTTCGTTTGAGCAGCTATTTTTAAAACACATTTAATTGTCAGTTTTGCATAAAGTATCCCACTACAGTAAAGATGGAATCCCCAACTGTTTTTATAGTCTCTTGCTTTGAGGTCACTCTTTGGCTCTGCACAGTATTTTCAGAAGGTGGATACCGTGTGTAAGGGTTATACTAATAAATGCGACTGATGATGAAAAGCATGACTGCACCATGGGCTGCTTAGATCCACCATAATGGGTTGAAGCAGCAGCTCTTGAAAAATCCAAAAGTCCATCTCATCTCAGAAATTAAACAAGCACAACGAAAAAAATATTTTTATGTTTTTCTTCACTGTGTTTACTGGACTTTATTAAAATAAACATAGCTCATACAATTGCTTATGCCATTGCTATAATATGCATTACCTGGAAATTTCCATTGTCTGCTTCTTATTCACTTTATATGCTTATCTTATTTTTGACAATTGTACATTTAAAATAATGCATTTTAATAGTATACACACAAATCTTAATACCAAACTGTGGTATTTTATGATGACAATAACAGGTAGGAAAAGAAAAATAAATGGTAAAAAACACCATACAGCGACAATGCATCTAAATAATTAGTACTACATTATTGAATGTGCTGCTCAGATGGATAAGTTTAAAGTGCCAAGGTCAAGGAGGCCAATTCCAGAATGAATGGCGTAACTCACAGGCAGCTGTGAGTTACATCATTAGCTGCTATGCCGGGGACCCTATGCCACATTCCAAGAGTAGCTGGGTCCTGGCACTTGCGCCATGTGGGTTATGCCATGCAGGAGGCACAGGCATGGCATAGATGTCCCACATGGTGCAAGTAGTGGACAGCTACCAGTGGCTCCCCTGAAGCACCCCCACCCTGGAACACCACACTACACACCAGGGGGCATGGGGGGCAGGATGGGAGGCATAGGTGTCTGGGGAGGAATCCAGAGAATGGACTCCTGGGGGTCCCTGAGATTTGGGGGTGGGGGACAGGGGTATGCCTGTGGTGGAATGGGGTCACATCAGTGCCTTTGTCGCAACACCAAAGGGTGGGCAGCCGATGGATAGTACCATTGGGTGCCACTTAGAGCAGCTCTGAGCTGTTCTAAGATAGCCCCACCAGCACGGTTCTCAAAATCACACTTGCTGGTTACGGCAGTTGCCCTCCTGGACTTGGGCAAAGATGGTGCCGTAACCCGCACTTGCGCCATGGCATAATGGGCTGCAGCGTAGTGGGTGTTATAACCCATGATTGTCATAGCCCACAGCTGCCATGGTGCAAGGCACCACTTGGAATACCATCAGGTGTATCACTTGACGTAAGTCATGGGATACGCCAAGGGGTTTGGAGTATCTAGGCGTACACCGGCATAGCACAACTTGGAACTGGGCCCAAAGTAACCATAGAAACAAGTCTTATTTAACCTAGAAAGTGGACTCTGTGAGCACTAGAAAGTTTTACTGACTCATGATTTGAATGGTACTGCATCCAAAACAATGTTTACTCTTTATTTGACTAATTGAGATTATAGCTGGCAACTAGTGACCTAGACAGATTCAACCTGATCTCATTCTCACTCAGTTTCTTAAAGTAGCAGCCAAAGGGAAAGGGAATGCACACATAAAATGTGTGTTGTCATGGGACAAGCTCTTTCACAGCATATTTGTCTCACTCACTCTCTTACCTTGTAAGACCAGTTACAGGCAGCATATTTTTTCTTGTTAATTGCTCTATCCCTAACTGTTCCATAGCTCTTAGGCAACCAGCTATTTTAAAAGCAGTGTATTTAAGGATGTGTAAAGGAGTCCATAATTTTCTATGAGGTAATCTTGTGATTAAACATTGTTTCACTCACAAACAAGGTATGTCTGTGATCTGTTCATCAGGGGAATTTAACTGGCCCCTAAAAAGTAAGATGCGGGAAAAATGTCTAATTCACAAGTCAAAGTGCATGGTATGAGTATATTATGTACATTTACCATTGTAACACCATCTGTATTAATGGATTACTCAAAGAAGAAACATGTTTGTAAGTGTTAGAGATACTGTAATTAATTAGTATTGTTCTTTGCAGCTTATGCATTGTCAAATGTCCATTGCTGTTGCCAAAGACATGTTTTAAAAACATGGCTATACAGACTTTCAAATTATTTCCCCTTTGAGCAAATTTTAATAAACATAAATTGGTGCTACTGGGGGCTCTATATCTGTTGCTTTTGTATGGAAATATTGTATATGGAACCCCCCCCCCACGTGAAATGTTCTACAGTCAATTAGCTCTCACCTTCAAGTTCTTTCACCTCTTGTCTAACCTCTTCCTTCATATTCACTCTGCTGCATCCCCTTTCCCCCTGAAAGCCCTCCCTCACAACTAAAAAACCCATGTCTCCCAATGACCCGGATTCTTGCTGCCACTGCTTCACTAATTGAAAGGATTTTTGCATGCGTCTGACCCTTAAGTGATGTTTTGAATTAGTACAAACACACCTAAACAATTCCTGTCCCCACCAGAAGATAACTGAAACTCTTGCAATTTTGCTACTCTGCATCCTCATCTGGTAGACTGTATGTATGTATGTATGTATGTATACATGTATTTATGCATTGAGAGACTTCTGCAAGGAATGGTTGAGTGAGCTGTAAATTGCTCATTTCCAGGAGTGTCCTGGAGGAAGGGTACATAGGGAACACATTTATTGATTGGTTGATTGACTAATTGACTGTTAGATTTATGACATAACATAATTTAACATCAAACAGAAAATTCATTTACAATGAACAGCAGCAGTTTATATCACAGGCAGGACTAATGGTGCAATAGTCAAAATACTGTAAGGTGAGGCAAGGGCTGAGTTATTTTCTGGAGAGCATAAGTAAATAAGCTGAGATGGGTACAGTATAAGAGGATGGGGTGAGTGTTATGCCTGATGACCCCAAGGCACCCCCTGATGCCTGTTGGTGTGTGCAGGGTGGAGGTGGGGTGTTAGGATTGGAAACCCTAATGTTGTATTTCCCTCCTTTTCACAGTTTATCAACCCTAACTGATGCATTGAACATAGTTTTTTGCAAAGATTTTTCTTTACTTTTTCAGAAAGTGTAATCATAGCTTTATTTGCCTGTGGGAGTGATGTGCCCTTCCAGCCCTGCACTCCCATCCCTCCATAGATAAGTATATGTATTTCACTACGGAAGGGCCCTGCACTCCAATTTATAGGACAACAATTACCAAATTACCAACATAGCCATCTTATTACCCCACCTCATCTACCATGGAACAGAACATTTTCAAATCCCAGCCAAAACTTAACTCTTTTTTCATTTGGCCACCATCTTGTTTTCAGTTTTGCCTGAAAATTCAAATTAGGAAACCCCAAAAAATGATATTTTGGGGAGGGACTAACAGATGTACCTTGATAATTGTGACCCCCTTAGCTGGATTCTGAACTTGTGTGTTAGAGAAATCCCCTGGATTTTTTTTAACATTATAACTGTTGTTCCATATCATGTAATATGAAACAAGATCTTTTTTTCATATGACGAGATATGAAACAGGTTCTTTTTTCATATGGGGATTGCAATTCATACAGCCGCATTTGTAGAATTACTCACAGTAACAACCTGCTGTGCCTACTACACTCAGGCAGTATGCACATAGAGCTCAACAGTCTGCCAATACAACTACAGCTATAGAGCAAATCTCCCCCACTAGTATCCAAGGATATCTGTACAGATTCACTTGAATGTGTTGTTCAGGATATGAACAGGAAACAAAATTAGCATAGTCCTACCATAAACCTCCCTGCCAGTGTGATTTAGGATCCCAGTTACTTGGAAAGTGTTGTTAAGTTTCTCCCAGTAGCTGGGTTCACCCTGCAAGAGAATAAGGGGAACCAACACCATTGCCATGTCTTCCCTGGTGTCTAGTGGCAATCCCCACCTGCCGATCGCCATCCCCGTTATTTTCTTGATAGTGCCGACAGCGGGGGGCCCAATCTCTATGTCAGCATTTATCACCCCCCCAGCAGTGTGGGGCACTGGGGAGCCCACCCCAAGAGTCCCGAAATATTAATTTCATTTTAACCTGTAAAAAGAAAACCATCCCCCAATGTCTTTTTTTATAAAAAACCTGAAAAAAAGAAATTGGTTCATTATCATCACCACTATCCCCTTCCCCCATCATGACCCTCCCACTGAGCACCCACCACCCCACACACACCTCCATACCCTGTACTTACTTTCAGAGGTCATCCACTGTCATCTTCTGTGGATCAGGATTCATTTGCATTCTTCAAGGCCAAACCACAAACTAAGGAATCAAGGTAAGTGCCATATAATGTATTTCAATGGCATTTTGAACTTATGTTCATAACTTTGCCATTTTTAGGATTTTTTTCACAGATTTTCAACATGGGCTTTTTGGGACCCCTACCTTATGAACACTGTCAGTGTCTTTTCATTAATTGGGCCTGGAAGGTGATTTTTTGGCCACTGCATGAAATTACCTTTCAGGGAAAAATTAATGAAAAGACAGTGCCAGTGTTCGTGAGGTGCGCATGTTGAATATTTGGTGAAAAAAATTCTTAAAAAATGATAGAGTTATGAGCGTTCATTGAAATGTTTCTACGCATGTGCATAACTTTGGTAATGCTTTGGTAATTTTTAATATTTCGACTCCAACTTTTTAACATAGCCATTTTTTCACGCCACCTCATGAACAACACAGCTGCCATTTTTCACATCCTGACCAAAACATGTTTTCACACCTGTGGTGTGGAAAGGCATTTTGCCATGGATTTGAACATTTTCACCTATGGGGTTTATGAGGCTGGGTCATAAGAAGACTATGTTCAAAATCTGGGGTCAAAATATGCAAAAATGCCAAAGTTATGACCATTCATTACAATTTTGTTATGCCGACTCATAACTTTGGAAATTTTAAATATTTTGACCCCAGATTTTCAATATAGCCTTCTTATTGCCCAGCCTCATGCATGTCAGAGCTGTCATTGTTCAAATCTTGCCCAAAATGTGTTTTCACACCTGTGTTGTGGAATGGCGTTTCTGTTGCACAGAATTATGTTCTGGTGTGGATCTGAAATTTTTTTGTACCATGGTACATGAGGTGGGGTAATAAGATAGCTATGCTCAAAATTTGGTTACTGTTGTCCTATAAATGGAAGCGTAGAGCCCAAAGATCCTGGTGCTTCCACAGCTACATACATATGCATCTACAGAGGGATGGCAGCATAGGGCCCAAATGGCCCTGCGCTCCCACAGATAAATAAGGATATGATTATACTATATGAAAAAGTGAGGAAATTAATTGTAAAAAACTTTGTTAATGCATCAGTTAGGGATGTTACTAAAGCAACAAAAGCAGGGAAATGTGGTGTTAGGATTTCCAATCCTAACACCCCACCTCCACCTTGCAGACACTGACAGGCATATGGGTGTGCCTTGGGGTTGTCAGCCCTAACGCTTACTCCATTTTCCTATACTGTACTTATCTCAGCAGTTTTACTTATGGAATGCGGTGAGCATTAGGGGTAGATCTCTTGATGTTCCAAGTTTCGTTGTGGTCAGATTTCCGGATTCTGAGATCTGGATAGTGAAAAAAACTGAAAATTCCCCACTTTTTGCAGTTTGTTTCTCATCATGTTGTGCACAGATGATGTTGAAGGTTGGTCTGACATTTTTATGGTAGAATGAGGTTGGGTCACAGAACAGCCCAGTGTTTCTTTGATGGAAAAATATCACTCTTTTCCAAAGTTATAGCATTTTTAATGTCCCATTATTTTCAATTACATTTTAATTTTTCAGGATAACTGCACAGAACAAAAAAGAATGTTGCTCTGGTGAACAAGGATCCTTGTTCTCGAAGGCCCAATCCTTTTTCACCAGAAAAAATTCCTTTTTCATGAGCCGCCATCTTGTTTTTAATTTTTGAAAGCAAAAAAAACTGTTATAACTCTGCCCACAGATGTTTGTTACAGACATCAAAGTATGTTTTTTACTCACTGGAAGTTGATCAGCTGTTCTGTGTGATTTGTGGCATTTCTATGCCCCTAAAATTATTTGTTTAACTATTTAAATCCTTTTACGTCACTTGCTAACTTCCTTTTTTATCATTCCTTTTTCATCATGGCAAAAAAGTAAATTGACTGGCAAAAAAGGATTTCTCATTTTGCCGACCAGATGTCCCCTTTTCATTACAGATGGCCCTGCCGGTAATTCTTGTTTGGCAGCCAATTTCCTTTTTCATCATAATGAATAGGGATGGTGAAAAATAAATTCTACTGGTGAAAAAGGATTACCAGCAGGGCCATCTGGTTGACAAAAGGGACATCTGGTTACCAAAATGGGAAATCCCTTTTTTGCCATCTGATTCCTTTTTCACCATGATGAATAGGGATGGCAAAAAGGTGTGCTAATGAAAAAGGATTTTAACACAACCATCTGGTCATGAAAAAGCATTTCTGAGAGATCTGGTCCCCAAAAACATAGCCATCTGGTCTGGAAAAAGGATTGTTATTCACCAGATAAAATTATTTTCCACCACCACAGGAAAGGATTGGAGGAAAAGGATTTTGCCTGGCGGAAAAGGATTTCTACTGTTGAAAAACAATTTTTTTTTGTATTTTTTTTGTTTGTTTAATGTCACATTACATAATGTCACCCCCCCATGAGAAAAATCCCTGGTCTCTAGTGGCACCCCACCCTGTAAAAATATATTAAGTTTTATTTTTTTTTTTTATGTCACTACCATGCACCCACTTTTTTGGGGGGGGGGTCACAATGCTCCCAAGTTTTATCCCTGGTGTCTAGTGGTGCCCCCACCCTCCAATACCCATGTTCTCATTGGTAGTTGTGGTATCCCCCCTCATGGTTCCTTTTTTATTTTTATTTGTCTCTGAAAATAAAACAAATGCCCTTCGATGTTGTTTGCTATTTTTAACCCCAGTAAAAAAAAAAGTCCATTGCTGATGACACCCGCACCCCCCACCCAACCTCCTACTGTGCACCCTCCCCCACATGATGTCCCCACTGTTTCTCACTCACTTCCAGAGGTTCCAGGTTCAAGATCAGCTCTCCTGATCGAAGACACGTCTTGCTGCTGGAACCGGTGACTGCAATATGAAAAACTAAGGTAAATGCCCTTCAATGTATTTCAAATGGGGATTTTCAACTTTTATGCATAACTCAGCCATTTTTCATGATTTTGGCCACACATTTTTAACATGACCTTTTGGGGACCCCACCTCAGGAACAAAATGATGGTCATTAAGCACATCATCAGTTGTCAAAATCACCTTTCCAGTGGGATTTGTATAATGACAGTCATATTGTTCGTGAGGTGGGGTCATAAGAAGGCTATGTCGATACCTTAGGATATAATCTAGGTATCCAACTAGGTCTGATTGTTATAAGGCTTGTCTTGTCAACTATCTTGCCTAACTGTAATATGGTTTACAGCTTTCCTACTTGACTGATTGTATCTAACGGTTGTCTATAAAAAGGGGGAAAGCTGTTGTTATCCTGTGATATGTATGGTTCAGTTGCTGTACATTACTTTATAAAACTCTAATAAAGTATATTAAATTGCAAAAAAAAAAGATGGCTATGTTGAAAATTTGGGGTCAAAATTTCAAAAAATGGCTGCGTTATGACCATTTGATGCCATCTTGCTATGTACACCTGTAACTTTGGAAATGTTTAATATTTTCACCCATATTTTCAGCATAGTCTTCCTATTACCCCACCTCAAGTATGTCATAGCTGTCAAATCCTGGCCAAAATGTGTTTTTGCACCTGTGGTGCAGAATGGCATTGCAGTTGTGCAGAATTACATTTTGGCAGGGATTTGAAAATTTTCTGTACTGACTAACTGTTGTGAGGTTATAAGAAAGCTATGTTGAAAATATGGGGTAAAAACTAAAAGAATGGCACAGTTATGACTATTTATTGCAATTTTGGTATACATGCTCATAACTTTGTGAATCTGAATTATTTTGAGCCCAAATTTTCAACATAGGCTTTGTATTACAGCACCTCATACAAGTTATAGCTGTCATTTTTCAAATCCTGGCCAGAATATGTTTTTGCACCTGCACTGCGGAGTGGCATTGCAATTGTGCAAAGTTACAGTTTGGCATTGATTGAAAACTTTTCTGGACCGGTTACATGAGGTGGGGTAACAACATGGCTATGGTGACAATTTGGTGACTGTTACGAACATATGAACAAATGAACAAGCCAGCAGAAGAAGGCCATTTGATCTATCCAGTCTGCTCATATTGCAGGGTCCACAGCTTGAGCTAATGTCCCTGCCCTCCATCCCCACTCCTCCCATCCTCCATAGCCATGATTCTTATCTTTCCCCTATGCCTATACCAGCCTCTCTTAAAGCTTCTCACTGTCTTTAATGACATGACCTCTTCTGGCAATGTATTCCAAGTGTCCACCACCCTTTCTGTGAAGAAGTGCTTCCTGACATCCCTCCTAAACCTCCGACCCTCCAGCTTAAGACTGTGCCCCCTCATGATATGGTTGCCACTCAGCTTAAAGAGACTTTCCTTATCAACATTATTTATCCCTTTCAAGTACTTGAATGTCCCAATGATGTCCCCTCTCTCTCTCCTGTCTTCCAGGGAGTACATGTTCAGTGCCCTCAACCTCTCCTCATATGCCTTGCTCTGCTGACTGGCTATCATCTTTATAGCCCTCCTCTGTACCTTCTGCAGCAGGTTAATGTCCTTTTTGAGGTGTGGACACCGGTACTGAACTCCATACTCTAGATGCAGCCTTGCCAGTGACCTGTACAAGGGCAGTATAACCTCCTCTCTCCTACTACTGAGCCCCCTAGTTATGCATCCGAAGCATCTTGTTTGCCTTTGCTGCTGCTTTCTTGCACTGCATGGAGTGCTTCAGGTCACTAATGATCATCACTGTCAGGTCCTTCTCCTCCTCTAATGCAGCTAACTCAGACTCCACCCAGATAATACTCTGTCCTGGGATTCTTGGCTCCAATATGCATAACTTTGCATTTCTTGGCATTAAAGCCAAACTGCCAAATCCTGGATCACCTCCCCAGCTTTTCCAGATCTTCCTGTAGGTCCCGTATCCCTTCAGCTCTGTCCACTCTCCCACAGAGCTTGGTGTCATCTGCAAATAGGCACATTTTGCCTTTAATGCCATCCCCAATGTCATTGATGAAGACATTGAACAACAGTGGCCCCAGCATGGAGCCCTGTGGGACCCCACTGCTTACACCCCTGGTGCCAGATAACTCTCCCCCCATCACCACTCTCTGGGTTCTGTCCCTCAGCCAGTTTTCCACCCATTTGGCCATTTTTTCCTAAACTCCAAGATCCACCAACTTCCTGGTCAACCTTTTGTGGGGCACAGAGTCAAAGGCCTTACTGAAATCAAGATAGAGGATGTCTACTGCTTGGCCCCTGTCTACTGTCTTAGTGACACAGCCAAAGAAGTCAATCAGATTTGTTTGATACGATCCCCCCCCCATGAACCCATGCTGCCTCTCATCCTGGAGACCATGCTCCTCTAGATATGCCACCAACATTTCCTTTAGTATGGTCTCCATGAACTTTCCCACAGTGGAGGCCAGACTGACTGGTCTGTGATTCTCTGGATCATCCTTGGGACCACTTTTGTGAAGGGGCACTACATATGCTGTTCTCCAGTCCTGTGGTACCATGCCTGACTCTAGTGAACTATTAAATAGGTCTGCTAGTGGCCCTGCCAGCTTCTCAGCCAGTTCCTTTAGTACCCTTGAATGTACTCTGTCCGGACCTGGTGATTTGTCCACTTTCAATGCCAGCAGACCCTCCCTCACTCTATCCTCCTCTATCACAATGTCTGTGTTTCCCTCCCCCCGCTCCTCTTTTCCCTTCTGAAGGCACCGGTCCATCATTCTCCATGGTGAAGACAGAACAGAAGTATTCATTTAGTATCTCTGCTTTTCTTCCATTATCCTCCACCCGCTCCACCCCTTTCTGAAGCCTAACAATCGCTTCCTTCTTATCCCTTTTCTCACTTATATAGTGAAAGAAAGTCTTCTCCCACTTATTAATTCCTTCAGGAATTTGCAGCTTCTTCTGTGCCTTTGCTTGCCAGACTTCCTTACTTGCCTCACTAGCCAACCTTAGGTAATTTTCCCTATCCACAGCTCTCTTGGTCTTCCTGAATTTTCTATAGGCCTACCTCTTTTCCCTTACTGCCTTGGAAACTCCAGAACTGAACCAGCTGGGCGCTACTGACTGGAAGCACAGGGGATGGAGGTCCCTGTGCTTCCACAGCTAGATACTTATATGCATCTATGGAGGGATGCACTCCCACAGTAAAACAAGGATACTATTATGCTATTTCAAAAAGTAAGGAAATAAATTGCAAAAAGACGTCATTAATGCATCAGTTAGGGTTAAAGCGACAAAAGTAGGGAAATGCGGCATTAGAGTTTCCAACCCTAACACCCCATTCCCCACCCTGCACAGACCCACAGGCAAGGGAGGGGGTTATACTGGGGCCATGAACCCTAACACTCACCTCATTCTCCTATGCTGTAGCCAAGTCTTCTACTTTGTAATGGAATGAGGTGAGATTTACTCCAAAACCCTGAAAAGAAGAAAAGAATGATATCTTAAGTCTTCATCTCTCCTGAAAAGACATTCAGTCTAAGTGGCCCTCCCACCTGTCGCACTCGTGCTAAGGACAGACACAAAGGACATGGACTGGAGTCTGCCCGGACTCAACCCAGCAGACGGCAGCCATTCACTCTGCCTGATTCACATTTGGCCTTCTGCATCTTAACATCCTGCATTTCAGATCCACTGGACTACAGGTTTACTAAACTGATGTAGCACTGAACAGTTGGAGTGTTTATAGAGATGCCAAGCCTTTTATCCTGCCTAATCATTGACTTACTGCTGCTTATCTTTTCTTACACTGTCTAAGCATTGACTTACTGCTGTTTCTTCAAACTGCTCACTAAGAGAGGTGTACTAAGTTGGTGCACCACTGAACTGCTGAGTGATAGATAGACAACAGGCTGTTACATTGCCTATATACTGACATACTTTTGCTTGTCTTAAACTGCTCACTAGATTTTGAGCCTGTCTCACCTGTATTGACCCTTCTACACATGAAATAGATACTGCTTGGATGTTAGTGTCTGCTTCTGGTTTCCATTAACAGCTCATGTGTGTTACTGTAACTTAGTTTCATTCATTGAAGCTTTCATTGCCCCAAGATAATTATTTGTCCTACCCACAAGGACACTATCACTCCCTACATCATCTGCATTTTTCCCTTCGGCACTCTAGTCTCTGTGTCAACATCTGCAGGTCTATAAATACCCTACTGGGAAGCCTGTACATCCCTGTCCTGGTTACCTTGCACTATAATTCTGCAGGTCTAGTGAAACCCTATCTGGGTGGACAGTGTACCCCTATTTGTGATACTGGTCCACACAGGATATCTCTACCTCTCTTCCTCCTGAGCTCAGCCTCAGTATAGGAGAGCCCTCGCTCCTTGAAGTACTCAGGACCACTTGCCTGAGAGTTATTCCCACCCTATCTAAGCTTACACCTGAATACTCAGTTAATGATGGAGTGCAAAGGCTCAGTCTTTGTCTTGCTCTGCCTGAGTTTTATGGTACTAACAAACAGGCACGGGGTCATAATGTCGCAGAGGAAACCACGTTGGCAAATAATGCCACAGACAAAACTGTGCAAGATGAAAAAATGTCAGTAAAATCACCCCATTGATTACAATGGGACATTTTCTTTTTATTCACCCCCCTCCCTGGAATTAATATCTATTATCTATATCTATTATTATAACTCTGGGGGGGTGGACTTCGGGGATAGGGTGAAACACTGCAAGCAGAAAAATTCCTTTAAAAAAAAGAGCTGCAACACTACAGGACCTGGGGGGAAAAGAACCATGCCCCCAGGTCCCCTGTGCCACCAGGTGCTGGTGCTCTAGCCACTCCACCACGGGAGTGGCTAAACCACGCATTGCTCTAGCAGCCTCTTTGACACTCCACCATTTGACTGTACAGTGATGGGGTAGTGGTTAATCCCAATAGCTGTAAACCCCGTGTCACAGTACTATCTTTAGTGCTTTCTGCAGTGCAGTAATTGATGCGCTGGTTTGGCAGTGCTATAGTCACCCAGTACCTAACAGACAGATTGGTGGCTAAAATTTATACTCCCAGTCCATGGTATCACTACTGTCATTACATGCCCCAGGCTCACATCGAAACCTAACTTGTCTTCTCCCTGCTGTCAGAAGTGAGAAACAGAAAGGTATTAGATAGCTGGTATCCAGGCATTTGCTGCTAGCATCTAACCTCAGTACTGTACTGATACTTAGGCTTCTAACCCAATCATCCCTATTAATTATTTTACTAACTACTGGGGATATGGAGACAAACCCCAGCCCTGGTCCCACCAATTCTCAAATTACATCCCTTTCTAACCCAGCCTGGTCACTCCGCAAGGGTCTTAATCTAGTTCACATGAGCATTCCTGAACTTGAAGCCTGGGTGATTTTATACTCCTCTGATATCCTAGCTGTCTCAGAAACTTAATTAAAACTGTATGGTCTGATGAATGAAATAGACATCCCTGGCTATAATATTTACAGAAAAGACGAAACTGGGAAAAAATGTTATGAATACTCTTTGTACCACAGAAGTTTCTTTAGCCTCCACAGACCCTTCCTATGAATGTGTCCTTGTTAAAGTAATCCTAAGTGACACTAAACACTTATACGTAGGTTGCAACTACAGCCATCCCACTGTAGCCAGGCTGGCCCTACATAAGTTACTGGGCTTTATAGGGGAGCTTACCCTCAGTGAGCTTATTTTGCTAGGAGACTTTAACCTCAGCTGGGTAGACAAAGGTCCATGTATCTTTCAAAAGGTACTTAGGACTCTGACCTGCACCAAGTCTTTAGGAAGCCCAGCCAACTAAATGCCAAATATGGGAGTCACTCCTTCATTGATCATATTCTGGTTAGTAGAACTGACTGTGTACACACAGCAGGTATCTTTTATAATGCATTGAGTGACCACCTCTCCAGTGTACTCCAATTGGAGCAACATTTTCTTCCAAATACCACTTCAAACCATATACACAAGAGATTACTCCAAATTGGATGATACTACTAAGACCTTGCCTGGGTAAAATGGGTGGACATTGGGTCACTTGTGGATGCTAATCTTGTGCTGGACTTTCTAATTAATAACTTTACCAATGTAGTCTTCTCCACAATGCTCCTACCTCTCATCATATCTTGTATTATTACCAGTCTCTGCAGAACATCTAGCTGCCAATGAGGGTCCAAGGTTCTATTATTGGGACCAGGCTCTCCCGGTCAGCAACTCCACAAGAAATGGGCATGACATCTGGAAGCATTTATATAAATATATAAAGTGGGATAGATACCACTTCATGCAATTTCTGATCATCCATCATCTTTATTACACCCCAGTTAAATTGCCTAAGATGGGTAGACTACCCACAGATTCTTGCTCGAGATGCAGTAAAGAGCCTAGCACTTTGTTTCATATATTCTGGTCCTGTAAGACAGTGGTCCCATTTTTGGAATTCAATTCGAACACACCGAGATCCCCTGTTGGGGTTGTCTGATGCCTTTCTTCCTGAAATTTGCATTCTGGGTGAATACAATGACTCCCTGATTGGCAACCAGAGGTCACATATGGCCTTAATTTCGACATGTGTAAAGGTCATCCTTCAGTGTGGAAAAGGTCATCCTTCGGCACTGGCTTGACCAGTGCTCACCTCAATTCCTTGAATGGTCTAGGGAGATACTAGTTACCTTGCAAGCTGAGCGCCTTATAGCCAGTGTGTCAGGCAAGATTCACAAGTATAAATGTATCTGGAAACCACTATACTGTATGGTTTATTAACAGTATGAATACATGTTTCAGCTTTCCCAGTAGTACTCCCTTTAGCGGACCGGTGCATACATGGTCAGGTGTTTCTGACCAATGTTCTTCTGATATTTTACTTTTGTAAACCTCTCCAGTGATGGGGCGGGTGGGAGATATGGGGTGCGGGGTTGTAAGGGTTGTGTGGTGTTTATATTGTAATATATTTTATATGTTTCCTGGACCTGGTTATGACTTCTTCTTTTCACCATACTTCCAGGATTTGCTATGACTCGCGCATGTTGTTACTTTTGTATTTTCAATAAAGTTTATTCAATTTGAAAAAAAAAACCTTTACTAATGTAGTGAACAAGCATACCCCCCAACCCCTTGTACAAAGAAGAGTTAAGGGTTTTGCTCCAAATGGTTAACCTCAGCTCTACGTACCTCAATGAAACTGAAAAATCATGCTTGGGGGGGTACACTAGGCCGCAGACAACCAGCAGGATTGGCTTGTTTACAAGTAGCTCAGAAACTCCTGTAAGTCCAATTTAAAAAGGGCCAACATTAAGTACCTGAAGGACCTACAGTCTGACAACCTGTAAAATCCGAAAAGCTTTTAGAATCAGTTAAATAGTCTCTTTATCGGGTGGGCTGGAGTGACTAATCGTGAAATTCAATACAGTGAAGGCACTCTCAGTGACAACAAGCAGATTGCAGAAGCATTCGATACACTTTTTTGGGGGCCTGAATGCTTACAAGGGCCCTCCTGTTCCCACCCCAGGCTCCTCTCCCCCACTTGATCATCCAAACTTTCACTTCCAGCTGATGATGAAAAAGGTGGTCCTGAATCAATTACTAAAAATTAAACAGACAAGTCTGCAGGACATGACAAACTTGAACCCCGGCTCATAAAAATGCTGCCCCTGTTCTGGCATACACATTGATCAAACAATACAATCTGTACCTTCTCCAAGGACTTTCCCCCAAAAACAGAAGGTAGCACATTTGGTTCAATGTCATAATGGCGATCGTCAAACCACGATTGCTGTTACAGCGAGTGTACAACGCCAAAATGAAAAATGGCAATGTACACTCCCAGTGAGGACTGTGCAAAAACCATAAACTGTATTTAAGTGGGGGCTTTGCCCCCCACACCCTCTTAACTATAGATTATCAGCTCCAGGGGGATGCATGTTAGAGAAGGGGAGACAGTCGTAAAAAAAATAAAAAATCCCACCTGCACAAAAAACTTACCCCTCCACAGTCCTGAACCCTGCTTCTAGCACTCTATAACCAGCCACCCTCACCACCACACCATATGGGCAGCTCAGCAACACCATGCCAAACTACCTCCCACATACTGTCTTCCTCATCCCTCCTCTTCTGCTGGCCATCCTAACTTGTTGCTTTTCTTCCTAGCTAACCTGAATCTTTGCTCTTCTTCCATCGTTACCCTTTCAGGGTAGCTCACATTACAGTTGCTGAGACTGAGTCACTCATATGTGAGTCGATCAATCTCAGTCACCCATATAACAGGTTACCGCACATGTGGTTCCAGTCCATAAAGGATGAGCGAGGGAATCTACGGAGAATTGCTTCCCAGTTACCATACTCTGCACCCTGGTGAAAATTTAAAAGTAATTAGTTTATAATCAGCTCTTATCCTGTACTACATGGCACTCTTTTATCATGGGTGTCCAACACAGCTTTCGCAAACACTGTGGCATTGATACTGCATGGGTGCACCTTACCTCAAATATCCTTGGGGCACACGAGATGGAAAATCAGTAGGAGTGGTATTCGTTGATCTAACCAAGGCCTTTGATCTGGTGGACCACGAACTCCTCCGGGTCAAGCTAATGAAGCTGGACCTTGACCTCCTCTCCTTTCATTGTTTCAAAAGCTGCAGGGTTGTATCCTGAGACACATTCTCATTTCACTATTCATCAATGAACTCCCCCCAACTGCAATGAAGCCAAAGTGCTTCTTTACTTTGACCATGCAGTGCCTTATATAATTGGCCCTGACTCAAGGTCATCAATTCTGAAGTCAACAAGGACTTTAGGGAACTCAAAAAGAGGTTCACCTCTAACTGTCTTATCCTGATTGAAAAAAAAAATATGACCATGCTATTTGGAACAAGGAAAATTGGCTCTGGCTATAGTGAGTTCCTGCAGAGCAGTACCCCAAAAGTGTACCCATTCAGAGGTTGTGAATTCTATAAAGTACCTTGGTGTATGACAAGACCAGGACCTTTCCTTCAAGTCACATACGGTACTGAATGAGTAACTAAGATTCTCACACAGAAGCTGGGTGTACTTTATAGGCTCAGGGCTTATCTTGCTACCGAAGCCTGACTGTCTGTAACTACCAGTGTTCTGAACCCCACACTCCCTCCTGTATGAGGCCCCAACACTCTCCCCTCTGAAAGGCACTGAACTAAACAAACTGAAGCTGTTGTACAACAGAACTGATAGATTTGCTCTGGGCACTGACATGTCCTTGCCTCTCTCAACTGGCCCCCCCAGAAAACAAACTTAACTACCCTATGCTCGGCCTATAAGATGTTAAATGGCTACTTCCCTAGCCTCAGAGATGTCCTGGTCTGTAAGCCCTAAAGGAGACATCTCCACTCCTCTTTTCTTCCTGTACTAGAGGTCCGTAGGACCCTAACCACAGCAGTTCAATGCTCCTTCTCATACAAACCTCCGAGCTCTGGAACAAGTTCCCTCTTCCCATCCAGGAAAGCACAACACTTTTATACAGTACTTCAAATGGCAGTTCAAAGAGTGTCCCCATCCTAAACATAGATGTACAATGCCTGCTGCTGCTGATTCCTGTTAAGTCATCATCCGCTTATGATGCTGTAGTCATCATATGTTGTCTATATGCTTTGTCTCATTACTGTCCCCTTTGCTGTACAATGCAAGTAGATAATGTACATTGTATTTCTGATTCTTGTTTTTTGAGAATATGTACCTATTACTATCACTGTTATTATTGCTGTATTACCATTGTTACTACTGCTTTTCTTCATCTCATAAGATGCTTACAGTTCTGCACAGAACCTTGTTACTATATCCAATTTCCACACTGAATGTAATTAATTCATGCCGCTCCTGAAAAAGGGATGCATGACTCAGTGAGCTTACCTGGTTAACAAAAACTGATAAATAAATAAAATAAACAAGTCAGGCATGTCATATTTCATTTATGCAACAGGTGTGTAGGTGGTTTTGTGATAGAAATGCTAAAAAGTTACAAAATTAAAAAAGTACAAACTGTAACCTGTACCCTTCTATTCAATAGGTCAGCATTAAAGCAAGCATTCAATAACCGTTTGCTCAATCACAGATTAATGGCATCTTATACATGAGAATATATTTCTGAGCATGATCAGTATGGCCTAAATGAGTAAGATAAATTTCTGAGCATGCTTCATGACCAACTTCATTTATCTTGCTGTGTGGAGTCACGATAAAACCTTTTTACTTATTTATCAGTGTACACATGTCATATAACTATGGCCCTGTCCACACTAGGGGTCATATAATGTTACAGGCAGGCAAAAACATTACAGGGGCTCCCAAACACGGTGCTCAACCACACTGAAAGTGTTATAGAACCATGTTTGAAAACCATGTTCAAACCCTTGATACTATCAGGGTTTTTAGTACAGTTTGTAGCAAGGTTCTGCTTGAAACACACTCACCTCAATGATGTGGATGGGAGTCTGGAGCGTGCTTCTTAGGGGATGGCTGATAAGATGCCATAGCACCACAAGTCTCCTTAACACAGTTTACTCCAGAGTCCAAACATGGAACATACAGAAATATGGCAGTATGAGCACACTAGCATGATGAGTCCTGTAAAGTTATTGAAAACGTTACCTAACTACCATTGCCGGTGTGGACAGGGCCTATAATGTATGTCTTTGACTGAACTGTATAAACATGCTTTATTAGCAGTCCCTTTTGCTCCAAGAACCACATATATTAGTACAGCAGAATACTGGAATCCTTACAAAACACTTAGCACAAGAAATACATTTCATGCAGTAGCAACAAAATAAGTATACCGTTCTTGACAATTGCTCAGCTGAACATATAGGGAATGTGTTGCACTCTTAATTATTATATTTGTTAGTCACAAATTCGAGGCCCAAACTGTGTAAAATACTATGAAATATTTTACACAGTCCCTGGAATAGTAATGACCACCTAATTTATAGCAGAATGTAAATGAAAGCAGCCCTGAATGGATTTTAATTGCTTATCATTATGTAGCTCAAAGTTTAAAATGAAGAACCCCAAGTGGATTAACAGAACACAGTCCTTGGAACTGCACAGTCCATTTTCATTTAAGAAATGGATTAGCAATAAGCAGCCTTTCAAAGAGACAGGTGTACCACAGCACAAACAAATCAATTTGCATAGCAAATTCTTATAGGAATTGTGCAGGTCCAAGAAATGCAGAGTAATGGCGCGACACTGCAATTGTACGGAAGTGAAAAGCCATTATTGCTTCTTGACTGCAGAGTGTTAGAGTCTGCATAAAGTGTGGTATACAACCAATCACCCACAGACAGAACAACAGCTGAATAAATTCCGCAGTAGGAAAAAATAAAATAAACTGTGCTCGAACAAGAACTAATTCCACATAAAAGCCAACTTGGCTCAAAACTAAGCTTTCAGAATGGCACACATACAGTACCATCCTCAGAACTCAGTGGATTCATGTAGACCACCTCTGCGTATAGGATTCACCCCATCACAGCTGGACCTGTAAAAAAAAGTGAACAAAAGAGTGAAGTGAGTAAGGGAAAACAGGGGTGGGGCTCAGGGCAGAATGAAAACGCAATAAACAATAAAAAAATATTCACAACAAGGTAACAAAGCCATACTAAGCTACAAGAGGGGAATAATTAAAACAGTTGTAGAAAGGGAAATGCATCATTCAGCCCCTTTGCCACAATTTTCTTGAGTTTTAACATACAGAAGGCTTCACTGTGGAGAAGATGCTGGAACTTATCTCCTCCTCTTGGACTCACAGAAGCTTGTTTGATGCCCACAAAATGTTAGGTGGCTGAAGTTCCATGATTGGCCTCTAAGTAATTCTTTGCCATAGCAGAGTTTGTTTTCCACATGTATGGTGGTCTTCTGTTCAACAATTCCATTGCTGAGAGGCCCCTTTGTATATCCCTCATAAATCATACCACAGGACAAGTAAGCATGTACCCACACCCAAGGTATTACAAGTGATAGAATCTGTAATAACATACTTGTGACCAGTCTTCGAGAGACTAAACATTTTTATGCCTCTGATGTTGGAGCAGTTATCACAATTCCTGCACCAGAAGGGGGATAAAACCTTTCATAGGTACATTAGGAAGCAAAGAAAGACTAAGGCAGGGATACTGAGGCTGAATAAAGAGGAAGGTGGTTGGGCAGACAGCGACAGTGAAAAAGCAGGGATACTGAATGAATACTTCTGCTCAGTATTCACAATGGAAAAGCAGGGGTAGATACCTAATCCAGTCAATAGAAGCACTCTGGATAGGGGGGTTGATATTAGTCCTTTCACAGAAGAAAGGGTTCTGAAAGAACTATTAAAATTGAAGGTGGATAAAGCAGTGGGGCCTGATGGGATTCACCCCAGAATTCTAAAAGAACTAAGGGAAGAACTAGTAACACCACTGACTAACCTTTTTAATAAATCATGCGAGGATGGTGTGTTACCTGAGGACTGGAGAAGGGCGGATGTGATTCCCCTTCACAAAAGTGGGAGCAAGACAGAGGCAGAAAACTACAGACCTGTCAGTTTGACCTCAGTGGTAGGGAAAATGATGGAATCACTTCTGAAGGAAATAATTGTTGAGTACCTTGAGTCCAGTGGGGCACAGGGCCCAAGGCAGCATGGATTCACAGCAGGAAGGTCATGTCAGACAAATCTAATTGATTTCTTTAACTGGGTGACCAAAGTAATAGACCAGGGAGAGGCTATGGACATGGCCTAGCTAGACTTTAGCCAGGCATTTGACACAGTCCTGCACAAAAGATTAATAAACAAATTAGCCAGCCTGGGAGTGGGTCCCAGGGTGGAAGCCTGGGTAAAACACTGGCTGCACAACAGGACACAGTGGGTAATAGTAAATGGAGTCCAAAGTAAAGAAAGGGGGGTTACTAGTGGGGTACTGCAGGGTTCAGCACTGGGTCCAGTCCTTTTTAATGTCTTTATAAGTGACATTGCAGAGGGACTGGAAGGGAAAGTATGTCTCTTTGCAGATGACACAAAGATCTGCAACAGGGTTGATATGCAAGGTGGGGTGGAAAGGATGAAAAGGGACTTGGCAGTTTTGGAGGAATGGTCAAATGTATGGCAGCTTAGATTCAATGCAAAGAAGTGCAAAGTAATGCACCTGGGAAACAAAAACCCAGGGGAAGAGTACACAATGGGAGGTGAGATACTGACAACAATGAAAATGGAAAGAGACCTGAGGGGTAGTCATATCAGATGAGCTAAAGGTGGGCCAGCAATGTGAGAAGGCAGTGAGGAGGGCTGGGGGGATACTGGGATGCATAGGGGGAGGCATCACCAGTAGAAAACAGGAAGCTGTTGAACCTCTGTACAGACAGTTGATAAGACCACATCTGAAATACTGTGTACAGTTCTGGAGACCCCATCTCCGCAAAGACATAGACAGGGTGGAGGCTGTTCAGAGGAGGGCAACCAAAATGGTGCAGGATCTGCACCAGAAGACATTTGAAGAAAGACTAAAGGAGCTTAAGATGTATAGCCTTGAGGAAAGGAGAAAGAGGGGGGACATAATAGAAACTTTCAAGTACCTCAAGGGAATCAACAAAGTCCAAGAGGGTAGCACCTTTCAGAAAAAGAGGTGTGCAAGGACAAGGGGGCAAAATTTGAAGATAGAGGAGGGCAGCTCAGATGTAATGTAAGGAAGTATTTTTTCACAGAGAGGGTTGTGGATGCATGGAACAGCCTTCTGGAGGAGGTTGTGGAGTCAAAAATACTGGGGGAATTCAAGAATGCATGGGACAGACATAAAGCAATTCTAGTGGGGGGTAGGAGGAAGTAGGCTGTTGGTTAACTAGGATCTGCAGCTTATCCATTAGATTGGGAAATGGGAAGACTAGGTGGGCCAAGCGGTCCTTATCTGTCATCAAATTCTATGTTTCTAAGTTTCAGGACAGGTTGAAAGCCATCGTTTTTCAGAGGCTTGAGGGCACAGAAGCATACTGCTGACTACTTTGTCTTTAATCTCTGTACCCCTTTTAAATGTCACTTGGTATCTGACACAAAACATGTTGCATAGTAGGATCAGTCTCTAAAACATACCATTGCTTCCTCCCTAAAGCCCCCACTTATTTCCCCACCGGTTGTACCATAGGATTGTAGTGGGTAATGAAATTCTATCACTGATGCTTATTTGGCAAATTATAATTCTTATGTTTATAAAACAGGTTAACCCATGGTGTAACCCTAGCCATTAAATAATATAAGCTCTATTAATAACTTGATTTGGAAGCATCATCCTCTTAAGCTTCGTATGCATGGCCTCTGAGTGCACCTCAAATTCTGTTTCTGTTGAATAAGTCAAACATAAAGTATCTTCAAGAAAAGCCCAGTTGAAATATTTTCCACAAGAAATTTCACATGAAAACTATTAACCCAGAGGATGTATTCCTGTCAATGGCTTCTCTGAAGATAGTGGTTTGTAATATATTTTCATTTATAAAGATGGATGAATCCAGAAATTGTACCTTTTCTTTACAAATATCATAGGTGAATTTGAGGGACTGACTTTTGCCATTTACATAATTAATACATTTGCATAAGCATTGTTATTGTCAATAAAACAAGTACAAGAGAACAGGATTCCCAAAAATTTATTGTTGATGTTTGCTCTTCCTACAAGCCAGCAAAAAGTTTGGCATACTTAGGGCTACAGGTTGTGCCCATTGCAGTACCTCAAATGTGACTTTAAGACCACTTCTCAGACATGATAATTATATTCAAGAACTTATTCTGCCATTTATAAGGTGAAAGCAGTACAGTAGGTGACAACATTTCTTCTCCTCATAGGGTTTATTTGTATAAATCTTCATTGTCTATTGAAGCCCATTTGAATTCTCATTAACTTCCATGTTTTTAAGTTTGTTGAAAATGTATGTTGTATTGTAGCAACAGCACATGACTGCAGACACTGAGCTGGTCCCTTGATAAATAAATCAACAAACTGGGACAGTGGACAGTGATTCCATAACTGCACAAATGGTCCCAACCTACTTGGAGGACTACTTGGTTCCTTGTGTACCTTTGGGAAAAGATTGGAAACAGGGCCGATTAGCTTTTTTCACATGTAGATATTCATATTCATACTTTTTGATCCATATTTGATTAAGGCCCTGTTTGAACAGATTATTAATCATGCTCTGGATCTCAGATGTGAGATCTTTAAGAAGGACTTTGTAAAAGGTGTTATCATTAAGTTGTCTCTCAGCTTCATTAATGTGTGCCTCTATATCCCATATGACCACTGCCCCTACAAGTTTAGTAACAAATAGGGTTGAGTGAAATTAGAAAATTCTGATTTTGTTGAAATTTTGCAAAATGGAACTTTCTTGGAATTTTCCAAAATTCTTTAATTGGTCATACTTCAGTCTGTCTTGTAGGAAGAGATCTAACATTTTACACAATTTTAGGGGTGTGCAAAAAAAAAATTCCACTAGCGGAATTTTGCCACAAGGCAGATTTTCGCTTCTGCAAAAGTTTGGAAATCATTTCGTCAACTTTCACATAAATTCCACTGAAAAACTGTGGAATAAATTTAAGAAATGCGGGTTAATGTATTAAACTGCTGGGAAAAAAACCCCGCAGAAGTAATGCAAACTGCAGATAATTACAGTACATGATATACAGCAAAATACTAAGCAAGATATTTTATTTCTGCATGTCATGTTAAAAGTCCACAGTTTGCAATTAAATGCTGCAGTACTAAGTGGAAATCTGCAGTTATTTGGTGAAAGTTCACATTCTGCCACAGGCGAAACAGCAGAGAATTACGCAAAATTTTTGAAATTTCGCAGAACTTCCACAACAGCAGAAATCTGCACTTTCACCCACTCCTAACAATAATTGTATCGGAGATGCCTAAAATGGGTGCCAGGCTTCATGACATTTGCATGAGGGTAAGGGAGGTTATAGGGGCTCAAAGTCTGGCAATTTATTATGCATGTGAACATTTCAGAAGATGTTTCTATGCTTACAACTAAGCCACCGTTGGAGCTAGATAACTGCAAATTGATATGCATACATTCTTGGAAGAATCACAGAAACTACTAAATTAACAGTTAATTGGCTATATATTGTAACTTGAAAGTTACAGACATTTAAATTTCACAACTTATTTCTTAAATTGTGTGAACATTTTCAAACTATTTTAATGTTCATAGCTCTACTGCTGTTGTAGGAATACACGCAAGATTTGGCATGCATACTATACTGAAGTAAATACTGTACTGTATGTCCTTGAATTTAATTAAGCTGGATACATGTGGTTTAGTAGGCTACAATTTATTGTTGATATTTTAGAAATTACTAATTGGCAAAATGTGCTCAAAAATTCATGAATATCATAGGTGAATTTGAGGGACTGACTTTTGCCATTTACATAATTAATACATTTGCGTAAGCATTGTTATTGTCAATAAAACAAGTACAAGAGAACAGGATTCCCAAAAATATATTGTTGATGTTTTGCTCTTCCTACAAGCCAGCAAAAAGATTGGTATACCTAGGGCTACAGGCTGTGTCCATTGCATTACCCCAAGTGTGACTGTAAGACCACTTCTCAGACTTGATAATAATACTCAGGAACTTATTCTGCCATTTGTAAGGTGAAAGCAGTACAGTATGTGACAACATTTCTTCTCCTCATGGGGTATATATGTATAAATCTTCATTGTCTTTTAAAGCCCATTTGAATTCTCATCAACTTTCATGTTTTTAAGTTTGTTCAAAATGTCTGTTGTACTGTAACAACAGCACATGACAGCAGGCACTGAGCTGATCCCCTTGATAAACAAATCAACAATTAGAACAGTGGTTCCATAACTGCACAAATGGTCCCAACCTACTTGGAGGACTCCTTAAGTCCTTATGCACATTTGACAAAAGATAAGAACAGGGCAGATAAGCTTTTTTACATGCAAATATTTCTATTTGTACTTTTTGATCCATGTTTGAGTAGGACCCTGTTTGAACAAGTTGTTAATAATGCTCTGGATTTCAGATGTGAGATCTTTAAGAAGGACTTGGTACCTGGTTATGTATTGTTCAGAAGAGACCGAGGTACAAAAAGGGGGGGGGGTGGAGTGGCCCTGTATGTCAATGAAAATATCACAGCTACAGAAATTCAGAATATACATAAGGAGCCAGAAGAACTGTGTGTCACCCTGGAAACAGGAAATGGAACAGCCATAAGAACCGGGGTTGTCTACAGGCCCCCAGACCAGGGGGGAAGACATAGACACATTACTGTTAGAAGATATACAAAACATGACAGCTAAAGGGGAGGTTCTGATAATGGGAGACTTCAACATGCCGGATACAGATTGGTCAATACCAACAGGAACATCTGCCAGAACTAGACACATGGTGGATTCCCTGCAGGGGGAGGGTCTCAAACAACTGGTACAACAACCCACAAGAGACAGGGCTGTCCTAGATCTAGTACTGACTAACAGGGAAGGGATCACAGATCTCCAGGTAGAAGGTCACCTTGGGGCCAGTGACCATCACATGGTATGGTTCAATTTGGCCACTGCATCTAAATCATCCCATTCCAAGGCAAAAATATGGGACTTCAGAGGAGCTGAGTTTGATAAGATGGCCAACAGAGTTAAGCTAGCCCTGGCAAAAGAAACACAGGTGAGGGGTACAGGCAAAGAGGGCAAGCATTAAGGATGCAATACTTGAAGCAACATCTCATTGTGTTAGACAGAAAAGGAAGTGCAAAGAAGAAGGAAACCACTTTGGTTCTCAAATACAGTAGCATAAAAGGTCAGGCCAAAGGCTGGCCTTAAGGAAATATAAGGGAACACAGCAGGATGAAGATAGGAGGCATACCAAACTGCCCTAAGGGAAGCAGGAAGGCAGGAGCAGGCAAAGTCCCAAACTGAGGAAACACTAGCACGAATAGTAAAAGAAGGTGACAAGACTGTCTGTAGATACATTAGTGAAAGGAGAAAGTCCAGAGGGGGTATTGCTAAGCTCAATGAAGAAAAGGGGGCATATGAGGAGGAGGACCCTGTAAAAGCATTTATCCTAAATAGATACTTTTGCTCAGTATTTACTGAAGAGAAGGTAGGGCAGGGACCACAGCTCAGCACCATGGACACGGGGGGGGGGAGGTGAGCACTACTCCCTTCACAAAAGAAAGGATCCTACAAGAGCTCACTAAGCTCAGGGTGGATAAGGCAATGGGATCTATTGGCATACATCCCAGGGTACTTAAGGAGCTAAAGGTGGAACTAGCAGAGCCATTAGCAGAACTGTTTAGTGAGTCTCTGAGCACAGGAGAGGTCCCAGATGACTGGATAAGGGCTCATGTGATCCCGCTCCACAAGAGTGGTAGCAGGGAGGAGGCAGTGAACTACAGACAAGTCAGTCTTATCTCAGTAGTGGGCAAGATTATGGAGGCACTCCTTAAGGAAAGGATAGTGCAACACCTGGAATCCATAGGGGCATAGGATCCAAGACAGCATGGGTTTACAAAAGGAAGGTCCTGTCAAACTAATCTCACAGATTTCTTTGACTGGGTAACCAGAGTGGTGGACCAAAGGGGAGCAGTTGATGTCACCCACCTTGACTTCAGCAAAGCTTTTGACACTGTTCCACATAGAAGATTGATAAATAAGCTGGGTAGGCTTGGGGTGGGTCAGAAGTTGGTCAACTGGGTGGCAAACTGGTTGACAGGCAGAAAACAGAGAGTGGTGGTAAATGGTATACAGTCAGAAGGAAATGCAAGTCACAAGTGGGGTACCTCAGGGATCAGTCCTGGGGCCAGTTCTCTTCAATATCTTCATTAGTGACCTTCCAGATGGACTAGAGGATAAGGCTTGTCTGTTTGCAGATGACACCAAGATCTGCAACATAGTAGATGATCCAGATGGGGTGGGCAGAATGAGAAGAGATCTGGATAAACTAGCAAAATGGTCAGAAGAGTGACAACTGGGATTTAATGCAAAGAAGTGCAAGATCATGCACATAGGGAAGAAAAACCCTGAAGCCACCTATAGGCAGGAAGGGGAGTTGCTGGCAGTCACAAAGGAAGAAAGAGACTTGGGCATCATCATCACTGATTAACTAAAGTCATCCAAGCAGACCTCTAAAGCAGTAGGTAAGGTTAGGGGGATGTTAGGGTATATTAGTAGGGGTATCACAAGTTGTAAGAGGGAGGCAATAATCCCTCTTTACAAGACACTGGTTAGGCCCCATCTGGAGTACTGCATGCAGTACTGGAGCCCATACCTTCACAAGGACATTAACCAAATTGAGGCAGTCCAGAAGGGCAACAAAATGGTGCAGGGACTGCATCAGAAGACATATGAGGACAGATTAACGGAGCTCAATATGTATACCCTTGAGCAAAGGAGGGAGAGAGGTGATATGATCGAGACATTCAAACACCTTAAGGGCATTAACAAGGTGAAAGAGTCTAACATGTTTAAATATAAGAAAAATAGCAGGACAAGAGGACACAGCATGAGATTAGAGGGGAGGCTGATTAAGGTGGAATATGAGGAAATTATTTTTCATAGAAAGGGTGGTGGATGCATGGAACGGCCTACCTCAGGAAGTGGTGGCTATGAATACAGTGCAGGGCTTCAAACAGGCATGAGATAGGCATAAGGGAGCAATACAGATGTGTAAGAATAGATAGGCCACTGACAGAGCAAAGGCCGATGGCATATTTATAAGGTAGAAAAAGAAATGGGCAGACTGGATGGGCCTTGCGGTCCTTATCTGCCATCAACTTCTATGTTTCTATGTTTCTATGACTTCATAAAAGGTGTTATCATTTAGTTGTCTCTCAGCTTCATTAATGTGTGCCTCTATATCCCATATGACCACTGCCCCCCACAGGTTTAATAACAAATAGGGTTGGGTGAAATTAGCAAATACTGATTTTGTTGAAATTTTGCAAAATGGAACTTTCTTGGAATTTTCCAAATTGTTTTTAATTGGTCATACTTCAATCTGTTTCATAGGAAGAGATCTAACATTTGACACAATAATTGTATGAGAGAGGCTTGAAATGGGTGCCAGGCTTCGTGACATTTGCATGAGGTGAGGAAAGGTTATAGGGGTTCAAAGTCTGGCAATTTATTATGCATGTGAACATTTCAGAAAATGTTTCTGTGCTTACAACTTAACCACTTTTAAAACTAGATAACTGAAAATTTATATGCATACATTCTTGGAAGAATCACAGAAACTATGAAATAAACAGGTAATTGGTTATATAACTTGGAAGTTATAGACATTCAGATTTCACAATTTATTCTTAAATTGTGTGAACATTTTCAAACTATTTTAATGTGTATAGCTCCACTGCTGTTGGAGGAATACACTCAAGATTTAGCATGCATACTGTACTAAAGTAAATATTGTGTGTCCTTGAATCTAATTAAGCTGTATACATGCAATTTAGTAGGTTAAAATTTATTGTTAATATTTTAGAAATTACTAATTGGAAAAATTTGCTCAAAAATTCATGAACACATAATAGGTAATGCCACTGGGGAGGCAACATTGTGCTATGGTTTAGGCCACGGAGCTTCAAACCTGGAGACCTAAGTTTGAATCCCACAGCCTCAACTTGCATAATGTGTGACCCTGAGCAAGTCAGTTAACTCCTTGTGCTCCCAGGTCACACACCTGAAAACAAGCTTCAGCTTAGTGTGCCTTTCCGGGTTAAACAATTTCCCCATTCTCCCCCTAGAATTCCACTTGTGGAATTCAACTTTCACAAAGCAGTTATCACCACTGAATCAACTTCCCCGCAATAGCATCATGGCCCTGCAATACCCCTTCCACATTCCTTCAACAGCGATGCCCAATATCATGCTCCATTATGACTAAAGGTATCCAGATTCTTGCGTCACAATGGCTTAAGCCACAACTTGTTGTAAGGCTTGACGTCACTTGTTGCCATTACTTACAAATAGTGAAAATATACATTGTTATCTAGAGGGTTGTTAAAGAGTCAGCAGGTGGCATTGTACAAAAACAATGCAGCTCTTGCATGTGTTTCACAAGTCATGAAGTAAGTGAGCGATAGTGGTTGTCCTGGAATCCCCCCTTTTCCCTCACAAAAAGACAGAGACCATTGTTTGTTGCTGTGCTCAGATTGGCAATTAATTTATTTATATATCATAATTCCATGTTCCATTTCATCCTCTTGTATTATATCTCTCACAATTTCATTTATTTCCATCCATATATCAATCTCTGATCATCCCTCTTTCTTCCTCTTTTTGCTTCCCCCAAGTGAAAACCTGGGTGCCTTCTTCTTCTCCTTTTCTGTTAGGTAATGGTGAAAACTGAGACTGCTTTTCTTTTTCAGCTTCTTCTTTTCATCTTATTCCTTTTCCTTTCCCCCCTCCTCTCCTTCCCACACTTTTTCCCCATTAGCCGGTCTCCAGCTTGCGTTGGATGACTGACTTTCCCCTCACTTAGGGTAGTGTTCCTCCATACCTCAGGAAACCTCCTTCCCAGTCCCCCCTTTTTTTTAATTTATCCTCCATTTTTTGCATGCCACCTCCATACTTCTATAAAACCCATCATTTCTGTATTAAACATGTTTATGACTAGATCTGACAGATGCATGCCATCCGACCTGTAGAAATCTTCTACCCACTCTTCCACACCCTGCAGTATCACCTGTCCTCCCATTTTCCTTATCAGTGTCCCTACCCTTCTGTTCATCTTTCTCCTTGCCCTATCCAGAGCTCTATGGCTGTGCTCATGTCTCCAAACCCTAATTGGTATCATATCTGACCAGGCAAGGCATACCCTAGGCCACCACCATTGTATTGTCTCTAGGTCCCTTTTTACTTGCATGTATGTGTCCACCCATGGCTCACCCCCAAGGTCATTAACCCCTAAATGTATAATAATTAAGTCTGGAATGGGTCGCCGCTCCTTCAGCTCTTTCAGGGTAGTAAGCAGTTGTGCCCATCTCATCCCCCGGATGCCGCGCCACACCAATCTACATTGTTTCACATCTTGGTAAAGCTGCTTTCCCCCAGCCTTTTTCTCAGCTCTCCTTTTCACCCAATCAATATAAGAGTGGCTGCAGATCCAGACTTCCGTGGTCCTCCCTTTTTCTATAGGGTTTAAGCAAAATAAATGTCTTATATATGGTCTTAGTTTCGTTACCATAATATCACCTCTCCCCATCCCCCCCAATGTGGCTCCAGATCTGTAACAAAAAACATAGGTGATACGTTAGTCTCCACACTGCAGTGTTCGAATGTATCTCTTGTAATTGGCAGACCACCAGCGTCCCTTTTCCAAAATATTATTCACAGTCTCGCCTATCGCTGCCCACTGTGTGGCAGCCCCTATCCATAAGGAGTGGGATGAATAATTAATCGGATCCTCCCCCAGGAATTGCATGCCTTTTCTGAGTAATGCTGAGACTTGATAACTTGTGACCCTCTTCCCATCACCATGCACAAATAATCTCCCTGTCCTCTTCCCATGCTCTGCGGCGATAGCCCACAAAGCCTGCACAGGGCACACTGTGCCCTCTACATGTTTCCTTAGTGTTACTATGCAACCCTGTCCCCTTTGATCCGTCTTTGACCTCTTAATCAAGATCTGTATCACCTTCATCCCCCAGCTTATGTCTTCCCATTCTAATCCCCCTTCCTTGTCTTTCTTGCCATAGCCTACCACCTCACTCTCATGGCCCCTGCAAACATTATAACATAAATCGTGTGAAATAGCTGGGCCTCGGCTTTTGATCTGCATATTGCTGGTAATACATCTTTTAGTTTCGCAAGCCACTGTTCCCCTATTGTTCTTCTCTTATCCACTGTCCCTTGTTTTAACCTACTCCAGCCCTGCATCATTCTTCTAATAAACATCGATTTTGTCAGGTCCCTCCATCCTTTTAAACTGCAGATAACACTAATCCCTGCCAAATAGACCCCCATTGTGGTGTGGGCTGTTTCTTTTTGCCATTGTTCCATGGTGAATTTCCCCAATTGTTCTTCTGTGAGTGGCCTACTTACCTCCATATGGTGTGTTGCCCTGAATGTTTGAAACACACGCCAGGCCCCATTGTAGGCCTTCAGAGTCTGTGGTGCCCATGAACTGCAAAACAACAGTTCTGCTCCTTCTTGCCAATGTCCCAGATGTTCATTGGTATGGGCAGTTTTTTGTTCCTCCGCTGTTGGTGCCAGCCTTCGGAAACGATCCAGCTGCAGAGGGGAAAGGCTGTCAGCCAGGCATTGTGTACCCCTTCTATGTGTTTCGCTCTGAATGACATGTTCAACTGCAAAGCCCTTAGCACCAAGAGTCACAGAACTTGCATGACTGTTTCTGACCTGGCTCCCCTGTTGTTTAGGACCTCTACTAGTGCTCTATTGTCACACCAGAATGTCACTTTCTGATTCCGTAATTCTTCCCCCCAAACCAGGGTGCATGCCCAGATGGGCATGATCTCTAGCAATGTTATATCTTTCACCTTACCATCCTTCACCCAGTCTGCTGGCCACGGTTCTGCAAACCATCTGCCCCTCAGATAGCCCCCCATGCCTAGGCCCCCAGCTGCGTCAGTGTAAATATCGAGGTCTGTGTTATACACCCATTCCTCCTGCCAAAAGGAGCAGCCATTATATTCCTTGAGGAATTCCCCCCATACTTTAAAATCCTCCTTGACTCCTTTTGTCATGTCTACCCAATGGTGTGGTCTGGTCACTCTGGCTGTAGCCCTTGCTAACCTTTTGGTGAAAGCCCTACCTGGCCCAATAGCCCTGCACGTGAAGTTCAGATGTCCCAATACTTGTTGTACCTGTTTTAGTTGTACTCTTCTTCTACTGGTATGTATCTGAATCAGGTCCTTCAGTTTTTCCACTTTTCTGTCTGGCAGCTGAAATATTTCCCCCGGGGCATCTATCTCAATACCCAGAAATTCTAACACCATACTGGGCCCTTCTGTTTTTTCAGGTGCCAATGGAACCCCTAGTTTTTACACAGCTCTTAGAAGCTGGCTAACATTTTTTCTGTCTCTCTTTTCCCACTGCCTATAAAAAGGAAATTTTCCAAATAGCGAAATCACTGTTTTATAACCAGTTCTTTCTTGAAATTTCCCCTGCAAACATGTGCTGAAGGCTTCAAATGTCGCACATGCTATAGAACAACCCATGGGCATGGCTTTGTCAAAATAGTACTGTCCCCCAATTTTAAACCAAACAAGTCCCAGTTCTCTTTCCTAACTGGAAGTAATCTGAAAGCAGACTCTATGTCTGTCTGCCATCCATGCATCAGCAGTTGCCCATATGATCCGGACTGCATCTTCCAAAGTGGAATATGTCACTTTACTATATTCCTCGCTGATAAAATCATTCACCGAATCGCCTTCCAGAAAGGATAGGTGATGAATCACCCTGTATTCCCCTTCCTGTTTTTTGGGGACCAAACCCAATGGAGAAATCCTCATATTCTGCAATGGGGGGGTATCATATGGTCCCTCTATTCTCCCTGCTGCCTTTTCCTTCTCTATTTTTTGTCTTAACATTTCTTCCTTCCCTATTACTGAACCCAGATTGTTCGCCTCTCTGGCTTGCCTTGGGCCCTCTGTAGGAAGGGAGTTTTAAAACCCATCTATAAGAAATTTTTTTTTTAATTTTTTTTTTAAAAAGTCTGTTGCAACAGCATTTTGTTTTCCCCATTTCTTTTCTTTCTCTGAACGGTAACATTATATAGGCTGGCCACCTATATAATATTCTGTAAACCCTTTTTGTTTTCCTTTTCAAGTCATTGCTTCTGATAGATGCTGGTAACCCCAGCTTACATTTGTACAGTTAAACTTCTGCCCAATATGGAAAACTAGGTAGCAGTGGGCTGTTTAGCTTAGCGTAAGGGATGTTATGTCCTTTGTTGGTGTAGGTCAAAATAAAAGGTGAGATTAAATTTGTTTTGTGAACTTTATCTCCCTATCCCTCGGTCAGCATTCTCCCCCCCCCTTCATCCTTTCCTAAGTAAATGCTTCATGTTGGTAGACGCTGACTCCTTTAAGGAGAATAAAGTACAGATACGCTTTGTTTGTTTTTTTAAAGTAGCCTTCAAGTCTGAAGAATTGCTCAGAGCTCTTTTCTGCCCTTATTGTTAGAGGAACAGGATAAAACAATAACAAACACAGGCAGCCATTTTCTTTGAACTGCAAGTCTAAAACCAAGCTACAGATATTTCTAAAGCTATGTAAGCATGAAGTAGAATCCCAGTTTTCTTTTTAAGTCACAGTATAGTAAATACTTTAAAACAGCTAGCTGTTTGCAGGGTTTCTGTCGTTTTTCTTTTTAGAGATTTACCTGTGGGTGTTGAATCAAATCAAATCCTCCTTGTTGTTAAACCTGCAGCTCAGCCTTCTCTATAGGTCTGGCCAGCTGAACTCTGTCCTTATTTAGAGGGATACACAAGTAGGTGGAACCCTGTTTAGATAATTTGAAATTTAATTCCATAAATCATTGTGTTATATTTGTTTATGAATACTAAATATGACTTAAATAATGAGTCTGTATTTCAAGGTGTGTAAATGTGAAATTTATGTTTTTGGATTAAAACACTGTTTAACTCATCAAAGTAGGAGGGACTTCAGTGTCACATGGTTATATGTCTATATAAAGAAATCTTTTAGTTCATTCAGACAGATAGTCTGGGAGGTGCAGACATACTCTGCCCTCCATGTGTCAATACACTAGTGGTATTCTGGTGTCTGGTTTCTGCATTAATGTTATCAGATTATTTTTTTTTCCGTTCTGCCTGAAGTTCGAATTTATTCCGTTTTATTTTTTTTTATGCGCTCTTGAATAAAATCATTTGGTTTGAAGTACCTTCATCATCTTCCTTATTAAATCCCACACATCACACCCGCACACTGCAATGAAAAACCTGTGCAAAAACCTTTTTGAATCATTTCTGTTGTTTTCCTATTTGGGTATCTGTCTAACCAATTTTCCCATGCCTCTATCCTGATGGGGGTTCTAGCTTCTTTAAATTGCTCCCTTGTCTTCATTTCTTTTTCTCCACCAAGGTCTCCCCCTCTGATTGATGTCTGGCCTTGCTGATCAATGATTCTGACTCCCTCTATTTGCATGTCCCAGCCCTTCCCCCCATTCCATGTCTGCCCTTTATATCCCTGTCCTTCCCGAAAAAACTGTTGACCTGACCCTTGCCCTCCAGATCCTTGGGCTCCCTGGACCCATGTCGTCCTGCATCTGCTCACTGGATGTGATCCCCCACACTTTGAACATGCATGCCGGAAACGGCATTGCGGCCAGGAGCAAAAGGCCCTATTGTAGGCCCAGCAACATCTCTGTGGCATGGCACCTTTCTTCCCAAACTTCCCCTCTGGTGTTGACTGATCGGTTACGTAGTCTGTCCACAAGTCTAGTTGTTTCGTGTCCCATCTTACATCCCCATATGTTGCCATTCTCTGCGGAAAGAATTCATCATAGTATATCCACCCCACACCCCCTTTCACTTTTGCTCTCCATATTATCAAGGAGTATGTTATGAGTGGAATGCCCAAATCGGGCCTCTTTTCCAATAATATGGCTGAGAATGTGGCAAAAAATACAAACCACCCTTCTCAGGTCTTCCCTTTAGAGAATTTGTCCTCCTCCTTCTTGCCCAACAAAACTACCGCTGCTGCCATTTCACTCTTCCCTATATTTTCTGCCTCCTCATATTTTGCTGCCGCTTCCCGGCTTACCAAGGTGAAGATATCCACGTACTCTACCTTCCATATTTTCTCTTTCATGGCCAATGGTATGTACTCGCCTACCCTCATCCCATGAGCTCCTATCTCCCTCGTTCCTTTTCCTTCTTTCTCCACCCCCCTTCTTTTTCTTTCGGCACTTCCTTTTCTGTCCTAATCTCTGCTAGTGCTGACTCCATCTGCCCTAAACCCCCTGTCCCTAGTGCCAAAACAATTTGGTTTATATACTCTTTGATGCTGTCCCCCACGGAGCCAGGTGTGTTAACCTGTGGCCTTGTCCGCTCCTTGTTGCCTGCCGTCCTCCTGGTGCCCAAGTATGGTGCCTTGTGGTTGAAGGGGTGGTTGCTCTACTAGTGGCTGTGGAGGAACCAGTACAGGCTGGGAATCTGGTCTGGGTTCCACTGGAGGAAGCCTACACTGGTCCTGGGGAGGTACTGGCGGCACTGAGTCAACAGGGTGCAGGGGTACTGGACTAGCCACCTTGTTGAGTCCCACTATTGGTGGCTGTGTCCTGGCTGGGCTGCTAGATCCCTCAGCTGGTCGCTTCCCTCTGCCCCCTTTTCTCCTCTCCGCTTTCCTTTTCTCCCTAGGTCTCAGGTCTCCCCTGTTCCCCCCCTCGACCAGCTCCCACATTCTATTGGCTTTTTCTGCCAGCTCCACTATAGCCCTGTAGGCATCCTCCTTTGAAGGCCTGTTCTTTTTTGGTGCCATGTTCCTTGCTGTCCACAACTGTGGAAACAACTGAAGAAAAGAAACGAGAATTTCATTAATTACAACTTAGCTAATAACAGTCCCCATATGACCAGGACCCATTCCAAGAGAAAAGGTCGACCAACGACGACTAAAGTGCCCCCCTCCTATTTTTCTCTTTTTTTTAACTGTTCTTATTGCCTCTCATGTCTTCTATTCACCTCTCTTTTTCAGTGCCCCCCAGGCCTCAAAAGGCTTTACACGTCACCTCCTGTGGCTGTCCAGGCCTAACCATATTCCCCTTGCATGCCTTTGCATTGTTATGGCTGCTAACCCTGCCAGGCCTCTCCATTCCCTTCCCCTTTTTCCTGTTTTTTTTTTATGCACCAAGTGGCTTTTGTGGTGCAAAAAATCCCCATTGCCCTTCCTCTTGAGAGCCCCTTTCCTTGTCCCTACTTTCCCCCTGGCTTCCTTCACCATGCTCCTGTCCTGCTGGGCCCATTTCTCTTTGTCCCCCCCATGGATGGAGTCCACGCTGCATCCATCACTCTGTTGCTTGTGGCCTCATTTTGGCCTATACAACCCCTTTTTGCATGTCCTCGCATGCCTGAGACTGTATCCCCTTCTTTCCATTGCTCCCATGTTTGCATGGGTTGCTTCCTCTCCCCTTTGAGCCCTATGTCCATTGTTTCCCCATCCTTAGGCCCTTTCCTAGCTCACCAGGCCATCTTTGCTACCACTGTGTGGTTCCTCTGGCTTGTGATGTCATGCCATGCATCTTTCTTCGGCGCTATCCTGCCACCCAGGCCTCTATTGCCTGCCTCCGCATGGTTCCCCTGGCGTGTGATGTCACGCAATGCATCTTTCTTCGGTGCTAACCTGCACCCAGGCTTCTATCACCTGCCTCCCCCTCCTGTTCCCCCTGCCTTCCCCTCCCTTGCCCATTGCTCCCAGTGCTCAGCCCTCAGGTCGCCATCAACCCTGCTTCTACTGTCCATGCTCCTTTTCTCCAGGAGCTGTCCCCCTCTTCTCTTGAGATGGATGCCTTCTCCCTCCCTTAGCTTATTGCTTTTTGCTTTCGGCCCCTTAGGCCGCCACAAAACAATGCCTGCTGACCTCGCTCCCTTTAGGCAGGCCTCGTCTCCTTGCCCCCTTTCGAATTTCCCTCTTCTCACTCAGCAGTGAGATTCTCCATTTTCCTGAACATAAGCTGAAAAGCTCCCTGTTACCCCAAGGTCTCCCCCTCTGCAAACATTGAGTGAACACTAATCTTCTGATTTTACACCAGCATCAGCATCAGACCATAGTGCCGTTCATGCCCCATGCGCTTGCTTGGAAAAGCTTTTAAGCAACTCCTTCAATTTCAATTCTGCTTCCTAAAAAACCCTTGCAGGCCGAGGCCTTGCCTGTTCAATTCACCTTTTCTGCACGAGTTCCTTGCATGTACCCAGAAACCAGGCAAAAAGCCCTGTACAAACCCGCAAAACAAAGCCCTTACTCGTCTCATTGCCCTAATGGCATTCCACAACTCCTGCAGCAGCATAGGTTCGGCTTGCCTCGCGATACCCTTAAATGAAACATACAACTGCAAAACTTTTCCTGCCTATAATCCCCTTTGCCCAGAACATGTCTGCAAATTCAGAACTTCAAATTAATGGAACGCTGGTGTGGGAATGCCAGAAAGCTATGCCTTAAAAGTTTCTTCAACCAGAAACCGAGAACTAAGCAAAACTGTTACCGCCTGATTCAATTTACAGCAAAACTTCACTCAAACAGGGGTCCCTCTCAAAAAGTCATACAAACAAAGATCACAATCTAGGCCTACTGAGCCATTCACCTACAATTCACCTTCCATGCTTATTTTCTTATAAAGTAATGCAACTTGTCATTATATCTCATTATTAATTTATTTCTATATTTATTACCATATTATTTTATTTATTTATTTTTTTTAAACTTCGTTCATTGTGAGCTATCTTACCTGTTGTATCCTAGTGTTCAAACCTACCCTGATGTTCAGCCAATCTGATGTGCAGCAGTTTCAATTAAATCAAAACTCCAGCAAAAGTGGCTGAACCACTCTTGGGTTGCCCATTATGTACCTCCACTGGCCCTTCCCCTTCCTGTTGCCTGGCCATTGTTCTACCCCCTGGCCCCCCCCTTCCTTCCCCCCCTTCTGAGCACACCATCTTGATGAAAAGGGAAGGGGTGCACCAGGACAACCTGGTCTGCCTCTTAAAGGGCAAACTCCATTATTTGGCATATTGCAAGAATTCAGAGTAGTGCACAGTGATGTCCATGACTATTCCTTATGGTTTATCACTCAAGATAGTGACATGACATTTGGCACTACTGTACTTTTACTATGGAGTCTCCTATGAACACTGCCTTATTGCCACTTTACCCAGCATTTACCTTCCTCTACAACAGCAAATCAGGTGTATGACTGGGCAAAATGCATGGGCATGGCTTTGTCAAAAGTATCAAAACATTCTACAATTTTGCAAAAGCTCATGAAATTCAATTTGAATTATTGTTATTTTGGAACATTTGACTGCTTATAACTTGGCCAGCCTTTAAGCGAAAGATCTGAGAGTTGACAAACATAGTCTCTTTTTTTTTATATTGTTTTTTCTCCCAGCTGGCTGCTCATCTCTCAGAGATATACCCTGATCAGGCTAAACAAATCCATCATTCAGTTGGCTACAGGTTTTTCTCTAACACTTTTTTCCCTCCCATCCCCACTGGTGGGGTGGTGTCTCTGTCTACCTTGCATGGTCATGGCTTTCCCTGTGGCAGCCGAAAGCTCCTTGGTCAAGCCACAGGGGTAGCTGTGTTAGTGGAACCCACTGCCAACCCTCCTAGACTGAGATGCACTGCCAAGCAGCAGCTGTTTTTGCCATGGCTTGCCTTTCAATGTAACTTCCAGGACTCAATTTGGTACCCAGCTCATCAGCATGGCAGCATGACATTCTGCTGCTTGGCCATGGGGATGGCCTAAAAGCATAATATTTAGGGTGAATGAGCCTATGAAAATTGGTGTTATTCTAGTCTCTAGTTTTAAAGTTATAGGGGCTTAAAATTTGTCAGTTTACATAATTATTAAATGTAATATTAAAATTTCTGAAAGTTTGGAGGCTTATAACGCAGTCACTTTTCAAGATGGAGACCTGAAACTTGGTACACATCTGTATGAGCCTTGGTACATCCTGCATGCCAAATGAGGTAAATGTGGTTTACCTGGGACCCCAATATTTGAAATTATATTGAAATAACTGAAATCACAATTTTGGCAAAAGTTTGTGAAATGTTCACAGAATGTTTGAGAAATTTCAAGGAAGCAAAATCGGAATTCCACCTGAATTTCACTGGTGGAAGATAAATGTTACCCAGCTCTAACAACAAATTTTATTTCATTCAAATCTTGGGTGAAATCCCAAATGTCTGCTGCTCCTGTATGCTGAAAAGTCTGATCCTAGATCTTTAACTCCATAGTGAGTGGGGGGAAAAAAGAACAAAAAGGAGAACCTTTAACAAACAGTACCTCAGGGCTGAGTGCACAATCCCTGTTTCCATGCACTGCCTTCAATGGTTTATTGGGCATACACTAAGCCCTGAAACACTGCCATTTCCTGTTCCCTTGCCCAATGGTGTTGGAGAGTTTTGAAAAGTGGTAGGGACAAAGATGTAAGGGGTGAATTCCCTTCCCCATGGTGAATCTCTCACCATTCCATTTGTTTGACAAGTTTACAACTGGTGGAATAACTCATCCCAACCCCCAGATTAACAACAGCCCCATCTGCTTAGTTATGTGAACCCTAAGATTGATGCCAGCTCCCTATGCAGGTTTTGTTCCATGGACATTGCATCACCTGACTGGCAAAAGGACTTCCATAAGATATTAAGGGGAATAGCATAGAAAGCAAACCTGAACACTTTTACTTTTTCTGCTACCTCTCTAGAGAGCCATAGTGATCTCTTTTTTCTCTTGCCCTTGCTCATCTGCTTCACACAAAGCTAAGTAGCATTTTCATATTCCCTCTCTAATTGTAGCCCACTGTTCTTCTACTCCCCCTAGTTTCTCTATCCCTGCCAGGTCATCCCTGAGACATTCTCCAATTTTCTTAAAATTGGCCCTCCTGAAGTCCAGGACCCTTGTCCTTGTGTGGTTTGATCCTGGCTCTGTTCTTACATTAAATCACACCATCCAGTAATCACTTTTCCCCAGGTGGTTCCCCCACTGTGACTTCAGCAATGCTATCCTTGTTTGGACTGTCCATTAAGGATTACTAATTTAGCAAAAATAAAAATGAAAAGGGAAATAATTCAGTAAATAAGAAAAAAGAAGAACTCGATAAAAAAGGTTGCTGTGTTAACAGAAATTCAGAACATCGGCTGAAAGGTAAACGGAATGCCAAGCCAGTTTGAGATAAAGCAATCATTTCAAACCCAGTGCCATTTAATCCAGCTGTTATAATGTAGAATTGGGATCAAAAGGAAAGAGCAACTAGCCAAAAGTCCAGATGACTGCCTTCCAACAGTATACATGCGGGGGCATCCTCATTCTAAATCAGAGACCAGAATTACTTTGAGATTGAAGATCTAAAACATTCTTAAATCAATCCTGATTGATAAATTAAAATGGGGCAATGTATGTTCTACTTTTACTTACCAGAATAAACTGGAAAAAGTGGGTCTGTGTAGTGGTGAAACCCCACAAATAAGAGCTTATGTGTTAAGTCAGAATCTCCATCTGGTTTAGTGAGCTGTGACAATGTAATTGCTGATACACAAAATAGGCTAGAAATGCCTCCCAAAATAAACAAGTCTGCTCCCTGATAAAAAAAAAAAAAAAAACAACACAAATTCAATTCAATTTAACTTCTTTTTTATTAAAGGTATAATAAACAGCAAGATAGTAGATCATGTGAGCTATCATGCTCATTTCCAATGGCATCCTTAACACATTTATCATATGCAGCTACATAATAATAATACATAATTACGAACAAACATACACTTTTAAATAAACATCATATAAAATTATCTAAAAGTGTCTAAAACAAAGATGACAGCAGTGCTAAAAAAGAGGAATCTAGCATCAAAAGACACTAAATAATGATTGAATAATCATGTCAACAGACACAGGGCATAGTTCCCTACCTACCAGCCACTGAAGAACATTATTAGAATAGATTTATGAAACCACATGAATGTATTTATAAATTAGACAGTGAAGAGCCACACAGAAATGAATAAGTGTCAGGGCAGTTAGGAGTCTTTGGGCCAGATATTCAAAACTTTGAGCTGGGTGCAAACCGTTTGCGCAGGTTTAGTGCTGGGTTAGCGTGGGTCCGCTATATTCAAAAGGTCAAATAGCAAGCACAAAATGCATTAGTGCCAGGCAAAATTATAATGTACTCAAGGGGCAAACTGAGGAGGCCTGTCAGCATAATGCTATATTCAGCGAATAGAGCCATGCAAATTGGTTTTGTGTGACTTAGCACAACACTTTGCGTGGTGCAAATTACCACCCAGGAAAAGGTAGTCTTAACTCTGGGCAAACCAGCTTTGCACGACTTTGTGGCTTTGCTTGGCTTTGTGCAAGTTTTGCATGGCTTTGCACATCCCTAATCAATAAGTATGACACATAGAAATAAGCCAGACATAGAGGAAACATGCTGCTAAATGATGGCATCACTATGATGTCATCATCTGCCACCAGTCCCAGCCATGCAGTAACTGGTGACCCAGCTCCCACTGGACACCATGGCAGTGCGGCCATATAGCACACACCTGCAGACCACCCTTCTGGTGACACCAGCAGATGCTAGCACACACATGCAGCACTGTGGGGTTGAGGGGAGGGTGTACAAGTGGCCAGGCTGCACCACAGACTGGGTGTGGCCACAAGGTTGGGACAAGCCATTATGTGCACATGGGCCAGTGCTGAGAATACCCCAACTCCAGTGTGCCTGTCTGATGGTATGTGCCCCCCAGCCACATAACGCACATCTCTACAGACACCACAGCACACACAGCTAGCCATGTATATGTCACTGTGAGCATCTCATGCCAGTGATGCAGCATCTGTGGGTCACACAGCAGCATAACAGTGATGACCACTGTCAGTAAACACCTGCAAGTTGGGCCTGTCACTGTGTGCAGTGCAGTGGTCATCACTGCCCTACACACCCTAGGCATTGCTGTGTCCCTCACAATACTGGTCCCCTTGCTCTTGTAGTGTCTGCTGTGTGCTGTCACATGTACTACAGTTTGACAATTGCAAGCAGCACCACCACCTGTGCCTGTGCTGTGTAGTCCCCTGGGGCACAATATGCTATGCTGTACTGTACAAATGTAGCCTGCAGCTATCACCATGCACTCCCAGACTGACCTACAGGTGGCACTGTGGGCAGACCCAGCCAGCCCCTGTACTTCCAGACTGATCTACAGGTGGAGCTATGGGACCCTGCAATCGCGCTGGGCAAACTGCATGCAAATCAGGTCATAATGAGATGTTAATCTGGATGTTTGCCCACAGACTACCTAAGTAGACTCATTTGCATGTCACTTTTGAATACAGCAAAGTTTTGCCCTAGGCAAAAGTGATTGCACCGGGGAAATGACTTAGCTCCGCCCTAAACCTCCACAAATGTTTTTGCGCCATGCAAACATTTCAGAAATATTGCACATTTTTGCACAATGTAATTTCACATGTGCTGCTGCTTGCAGTTTTACTGACTCCATGCCTTTGCTAGCACACACATATTGGCTACATAGTTCACCTCTACCTTCCTTCACATCGCTGTGAACTTGGATGCTTTTGTGGTGTGCACTTCCTGGTTGCAATATTCAGAGCTGTCTTATTCCAAGGCTATGTTTGCACTGCACTCCCAGCCCAGTTTTCCTGGCTTCATTAGCATGCTGTATTCAGCAGGTTTATCACCAGGGCTATCCTTTTTGAATATAGCGGGCTATTGAGTCCCGGCTAATTTAGCATGCCAGGCAGTGTTATTTTAGCCCCGGGGCAAAGTTTTTAATATCTGGCCCTTATAGTTAATGTAAATCAAATCCAAAAAATTTTTCTCTGAAGAGAAAACCCCACACCTAAGGATTCATTGGAATATAACAGATTTGTGGTTTTGCAACAAGTCTTCTTATCCTGATTCAGGTTAAATGATCATGCATGGAACTTACTATATCCCTTGCCTGTAATCTCATGCAATATTGCTGGTTTAGCAAAAAAGATTGAGGACACTAAATGGATCTGTTTTATTTAATGTTTGTAAATGTTTTTGCTTCAAGAGACATGAACAAATACAGTGGTTCTCTTTAATATCTTTATATGTGACAATGTTCTCTTTTGTCTAAACATGGCTTAACCCCAAGATACCAGACGCTGCAGTCACCATCCCTGGATACTCTATATTCAGGCAGGACAGGGTTTCCAAATGAGGTGGAGGCTGTGCCATCTACCTGAGGAATTCCCATCTGAGTCAAGTCTTCCTGTTCTCAAACCCTAAACCACCCTCACAGGTTCTCGCTATTAAAGTTCTACTCGGGGTGCACAACAAGGAGCTCACCATTGCCTCTGTGTACCTACCCCCTAAAGATCAGCCCAATGGATTTATGAGCATATTGGAAAGCCTACAGGGATTACACCATAACTCTGAACTCATAGTACTAGGTGACTTCAACATAAATTGGCTATCGCTGGAGGCCAGAAACTACAAGGATGCTGTCACGTCACAGAACCTCACTCAGCTTGTTACCACCCCCACCAGATGAGCTACTAAAGACATACCTAAGCCATCTGGACTGGACACCAATCGACTCTGCCATTGATGTAAACCAAGCCTTAGACCTTTTCATCAGCCACTTCACTGTGGCCTGCAATATCTTTGCACCTCTCAAAAAGCTGAAGGTCAGGGGCAGAGCTAACCCTTGGATAACCCCCGATCTAATCACTTTACTCAGACATAGGGATCATCTCTGGCACTGTGCCTGTGCAACATCCAAACCTGGGGATATTCATAAGTATAAAGCTGCCAGAAATGAGTGCATGTGGGCAGTTAGGAGCGCCAAAAGCAAATACTTCAAGCAAGCTCTCTCCAACTCCTGGGGTGATGGAAAAAAGTTTTGGAGTAACTTGAAAGACCTTACAGGCAAGGACCCTAAGTCACCACCCACCATGCTCAACATAAATGGAACACCAACATCTGACCGTTACACAATCACCAACACCTTTAACAATGCATTTTCCAACTTGGATAGTGTCCTCCCTTCTAATTTCTTTGATGACCCTCTGGTAGTAACCCTCCTGCAACTACTCCTCTCCTACACCCTGCTCCACAATTCTACTTCAAGGAGATCCCAGTGCATGAAGCCAGAACCTATATTCGGAAGGCCATTCACAATGCACGCTACAGCAGTGACTCCCATGACCTGAATTTGTTAGCACTTGTCCTTGAAGAAGTCCTTGAACCCCTGACAAAGGTCCTCAATCTATTACTAAGGATGTCCCAGTTCCCATCTCGCTGGACACAGGCAACCATCACACCAGTACACAAAAGTGGAGACAAATCACTGCACTCCAACTACAGACCTACAGTATCTCCATCCTCCCTCCATTGTCTAAGGCCCTGGAGCACATTGCCTCAGACCAACTAGTCAAGTACCTGGAAAAATATGACATCCAATGTCCTGAGCAACATAGTTTCTGAAAAGGACACAGTACCACCACTGCACTATTAGAATTCTTGGGCTTCATTCATACCACGCTCAATCAAGGAAACTGTGTAGGGGCAGTATTCATCGACCTTACGAAAGCCTTTGGTACTGTAAACCACCCACTCCTACTCAAGCAGTTATCAAACATTGGGCTCTCCAATGAAGCACTGCTCTGGTTTTCAAGCTACCTTGGGAAGAAGGTCCAGTGGGTTAGGATTGCTGGTGTCACCTCGGAAGAAAAGCCAGTCCTTTCAGGGGTCCCACAGGGGTCCATCCTGGGGCCACTACTCTTCAGCCTCTTCCTCAATGACCTTCCCAGTGTCTGCCACCAGAAATTACTGCTCTACACTGATGACACAGTCATGTTCACCAACCACCAAAACTCAGAGCTCCTTGAGAAACAATTACAGCTTGAATTCATGCACATCAAAGAATGGTTCAAGTCACACAAACTGGTCATGAACTACAGCGAAACAAAGGTTATGACCTTCTACAAAGCCAGGACCAAGTACAAATCCCGTGACCTCACCATTCTAAACCAAACAGGGACCTTACTTGAACACATTCCTGATTTTAAATACCTAGGTGTCACATTGGACAGCTCACTCTTCTACCATCAGCACATAGATTCTGTTGCCAAAGCCATCAACATCCGTATAGGCCTGCTCTACAGGCACAAACACTGCATGACTCCTGACACTCTCCAGTTGGCTATCAACAGCTCTGTCACCTCTATCATCTATTACAGGCTAGCAATTTATGGCTCTGCCTCCGCCTCTGCCCTCCACAGAATTACAGTTGCACTCAACAAAGCATGTAGGCTGCTAACTGGGGCTGACCGACTTACACACACTTGTGACCTGTACACTCAGGCAGAATGGCTTCATCTCATCAGCCGGATACAGTATCAAACCTGCCTCTTAGCCAAAAAAGTCCTCCTCGGGGTCATGCCCCTGGGCATTGAAAAGCTCCTCATTGACCACCACAGCACCCAGCGAACTAGAAGTTCACAAAAACTAACCTTCCTTGTCCCCAGATGCTGGACTACTCATGGGCCAGAGGGCCTTGCCCACAGAGCACCACAGTGGTACAATACTCTCAACAAAGAAACTCTTACTGCTGCTGCTCTTGGCCCTTTTAAGAGACAACTCCATCTTCATCTCATTTCAACTAGTCGTTGTGACTGCCTCGCCTAATCAGGGGCCCACCACTCACTGCCCTCCACTCCAGTCTTGACAGCTACCTCTCCCCACCTTGCCCCCTTCTACCTGCCTACCCCCTTACCCCCTCTCCCTTTCCTCCCCCCAGGGCATTTCCTGACTTTTATCCCTCCCCTCTCTCCCCTTTAGAGCTCTTACCCTCACCCTCTACTCTCTGACAATGGTCTTCCTGCCTGCATACCCACTTCCCTCTCACCTGCAGTGCTTATTTCTAAGATTGCCCTTGGCTGGTATGTCATGTTACCTAACATTTGGCACATTTTGAATTACTGGAATTTCCTAAGCCTCCGTCTCTTACTTCTTTTTATTGTGTAACTATGTATTATTATGTTGACCTTTGTATGTATGTATACCCCCCATTCCTTCAACGTGGAACCTTTGTAAATGAGCAGTTCCTGCTCAAAGGTATTTGTAATCCTAGATTTCAATAAAATAAAAAAATAAAAATGCAGAGAAGCTGGAAGGGAAGATCCACCTTTTTGCAGATGACATCAAAGTCTGCAACAAGGTGAACACTCTAGGGCAGTGGATGGAATGGGTGAGCATAGATCTGAAAAATCTTGAGGAGTTGTCAAAGGTATGGTAGCTGGGATTCATGTGAAAAAGTACAAAATAATGCACCTAGGGTACAGAAATGTGGGGGCAGAAAACAAAATGGGTTGAATGGTATTGATGGCCAGCAAGCAAGAAAGACACCTGGAGGCAATCATATTGGATGACCTAAAGGGGGCAAGGCAGTGCGACACTGCAGTTGGGCTAGCTAGAGGGATGCTGGGGTGCATAAGGAGGGGTATCACCAGCAGAAAGAGGGAAGTGGTGTTGCCCCATATGGATCACTGATAAGACTCCACCTTCAGTACTGTATGCAGTTCTGCAGACCACATCTCTAGAAAGACACAGACAGAGTGGAGGCGGTCCAGTGTAGGGCAACTAAAATAATGTAGGGCCTGCACTAAAAGCCCAATGCTGAGAGGCTAAAAGAACTCAATATGTACAACCTGGAAAGGCGGGATATAGTAGAGACCTTTCAATATATCACAGCAGTAAATAAGGTACAGGAGGGAAGTATTTTTAGAAAATAAAGAGCTCAGGAACAAGGGGACATGCTATCAAGCTGGAGAGGGGTAGAATCAGGAGCAATGTGAAGATATACTTCTTCACTGGGACAGCCTTCAACCAGATGTGGTGGAGGGCTTACAGTGGTGGGGTTCAAGAATGCATGGGATATGCACAAAGGTATCTTAGGGGAAAGGAAGGTGAGAGGCAGAAACAGCTGGAGACTGTTTAGGATCTGCACTAATATTGTAGGTAGAGAAAAATTGGAAGATGGGAGCAAGCGGTCATTATCGGCTATCAAATTCTATATTTCTATGTGCAGTAGTAAGGTAGAGATGGTTATAGACAGTTTTATTGCATTCTCTTAGTCAAAGAAGAACAATTTGTTAGATCAGTTGGAATGACCTGTGTATTCCCAAGGCTTTGCCTAATGGGTAGGATATTGAGGTAGGGTTGCCATACCTTCTGCCAGGGAACATGAAGCAAATGACAAAAAAGTATAGGATATATTATTCTGATTAAATGAATACTGTATGTTCCCTCTATACCAAATCATAATGTGGTTGAAATCCAATCTGTTCTTGGAGAATTGTTAGGCTATCTAAGATTACTTTTCAATAGATGCAGACATTGTTTTAGCTGGAGGTGGTTATGTAAGCTGTGGAAATCTTAATGAGATACAGACAAACAGTTATGGGCTAGATGATGCAGCACAATATCTCACATTATGTACAGAAGGTCTCTTAGTGATAACTTTTTAAATCATATGGGGAAAAAGTTTGTTAGAAATGGCTAGAGAATTTAAGCCGCACTAACTTAATGGGTGGACACCAGGAGATAAAGTGGGCAAAATTACATTCCCTACTAAAAAGCTGCAAGTGTGCTTGATTTCTTTATGAGTTGGTGTTTCTTTTGGTGCCCATTGTGTAATTAAAATTATACAACAGCAATGTTAAATGTAGAGATGTGATTTGCTAACTGGGTCTTTTATCCGTGAGTAAATCCCAGTATAACTCATGGATAAAGATCCAGTCAACCACATCTGTGCCACCCCATTTTCAAATCTATCCAACCACTTGATTTTCACAGGAGATAGACTGCCATCTTAACTCCCTGCCAAACTGCTGCTGAGCCCCGACATGAAAGTGAAACTGCCATATTTGATTACCGGTAAATGGACAAAAGGCGGTGGAGCACTAAGATAAAGAAGTAAACGAAACAGTCCCAAAACCATATCAGACTAAAACACTAAGTATGTGCATCTATACCCCCACTGTGTTTTACAAACAACAAAGTGTTTTACAGAGTGACAGCACTCTAGCCACCAAAACACGGAAACCCAGAGAGGGTCATGCTCGCCTCGCACTATCATCCTTCAGAAAATCAGATATTTTAACAGTCTGAGAAATGCTCAAGTGAAGTGTTTCTTTATTAAAAATGAGGCCTAAAATATACAGAAATCATGGCCAAAAAGCCAAACCATGATACTGGGCATGTACCTATTCATATGCATATTCCAGTGGATATGCATAAGCACAGGAGCATGCCCACTACCAACACTCTGCTTTTTGGCCATGATTAGTATACATTTTAGCCCTCAGTTTTAATAAAAAAAACACTTTCCCCGCTTGAACATTCTTCTAACTGTTAAAATATCTGATTAGCTGAAGGGTTATGGTGCGACGCAAGCACGACCCTCCCGTGGCTTCAATGCTATGGCGGTTGGTATGCTATCAATCTATAACTTGAAAAACAAAATAAATTGACTCTCACAGGATCAGTCTTGTGCTGTAGCCACCATCGCCCTTACTGTCTGAGTTTTGGGAGATGAAGGTGTGTGTGTGGGGGGTTGTGATAAAAAAAACACACACAAAAAAAAAAACACAAAACAAAATAAAAACATGGAACCCTCACACAATCTTCTCTTTGTTTAAAAACATGTGGGGCAGTATTCTTCCTAACAAAAGAGAACTATTTTTTGTGTCACAACAATATATTCAATAAAAACTATTTAAAATGGCAAAAAACTGTAATTTTCTTTTATGTCATGTTACAGGAACAGAAGGAGGACATTGTATAATCACAATAAACCACTCCAGAGTGCAGGCTATGCTGGGATTTACCCACAGTTACCTTTGCTCGTTGTATTGGTCAGCACAAAATTCCAGTTCTTTTGAACAAAGGACAATGCAATTATTTTCTCACTTATTTCCCTAGGTTTACAATGTGATTTAATTATGTTCAACACAAACAACCTGACCTGCAGCTCCAAATGAATACCTCAGAGATCAAAATTATGGTATTTGAGAAGTTTATTACAAAATACAATTTCTTGGTGTATACACATTTATTGGTACAGTACTATACATTGATAATCAGGTGGTTGAAACTGTAAGAGAATACAGATTTAGTACATGGGAGTCTTACTACCGTCTAAGGGGAATTAGGGACCTAACCACCCTGTATGTAATTCTGGAAAGTTATCCATGCCCTTTTCAACTCCCCTCCACACACTCACATCTTCTATGCCAGTCCTCAGACAAGGGAGCATGACCATCACTGGCCCAGATGATATTGCTTCCTCTTTTAACAATTTTTTTTTCACCTGTGCCAGTTCACTTCTCTCTTTCCTCCCTCAACCTCTGCCCCATCCTTCCTTCCATTTCCTTCTCCTTCACCTCTACAGTTTCCACCCATAGACAGAACAGCACTACCTCATCTAGCCCCACTGCTACCGGTAATGCCATACAAAATAAGAGACTTGTAATAGTCAAGTAAAAAAATAGGTATCTATTAAAAGCAATACCTGATATAAAATGGTCAAAACCCTTCACAGAGATGTACAGTAGGCAGACAGACACCACAGAAAAACTCAGACCAGTCTCACTAAGGAATCGTCAGGGAGTGTAATTAGCTACCCCGCTCAACCTGAATTTAAATTCACATATTTAAAGTGACAGTAAATTACACATAATAAACATACACATGCAATATTTTATCAAATAAAATGAATCCAAACCACACATGAAACCATCTAAAGTGTAATAAATGCAAACACAGTTCATACAAATGTACAAAGTAACAGTTTTGGTGTAATATGGCTAGTGCAGTTGTGGTGTTGGTAGCTCCCTACATATTATTCCTACAATTTATGTTTTCACAATGCAGTATTTGCAACCGTTTATCAAGTGTCAAGTGTTTGTTTATTATGTGTGATTTTCTGTGCACTGTCACTTTAAATAAGTGAATTTAAATTCATGTGGAGCAGGACTGCTGATTACACTCCCTGATGATGCCTTAGCAAAACAGGTTTGAGTTTTTTGTGTGGTGTCTGTCTTCCTACGTCTTTGTGAGGAGACCATTTTATATCAGGTAGTGCCTTTAATAAAATATCTATTTTTGCTTGAATACTACAGTACAAGTCACATTAAACTGTTCCCTCAACTCACTGGTGTAGCATTGTTCAATGAGTTTCCTAATCTGTGCAGTGTTTAATTCAATGAATTAGTAAAAGTTTAGTATTGGTTTGTAACTAGCTGTTAGGACTATAAGCTTTATTTTCAGCTGAGTGCTTATGAGTTTCATTTCAGAAGGAAGACTAAACAATTATTTAGTAATGCTGTGATATTTATAAACAATGATCTTTAGGAATACTGTGATATTTATAAACAATGCTCTTAAGGAATGCTGTGATATTTATAAACAATGCCATGAAAATGCATTGCATAAACACTGTAGAACAACTACTGCCAAATTACTAAACAGGTACACGTGAGTTGAGCAGGCAGTGAAGAATGGAAGGAAAAGAATTAAAAGCTTCAACAATTCAAGCTGCCACTGCAGTAGAATTGCAACAAAAAATGCTACACCAGCGAGTTGATGGAACAGTTTAATGTGACTTATACTGTACAAGTCTCTTATTGCTTTTTTTGTCTGGCATTACCAGAGGCACTGGAGCTAGATGAGGTGATGCTGTTTTGTCTGCTTTAAAGCAGCAATGTCAGCCTGGTCTGAGAACACATATGGGCAGCCTTCACTGTTTTCTCCCATGATGCCAACTCAACAGCCATCATGTGCAGGGACACAATCTCAAACCATCTGCGTAAGCTCCAGCACATTCTCACAGCTTCACATGACTTAGGCTGTCCTGTGGTACTGATGTCACTAGACATGGAGAAAGCTTTCAACAGGGTTTCATGGCAGTATCGATATGCCACCTTAGATGAATTTAGCTTTCCCTCACAATTCATAGATTGGATCAAACTGCTCTACTCCAAACCAATAGTGAAAGTGTTGTGCAATGGAATCCTATCATCACACTTCCCCCTTCAGAAGGGCACTTGCCAAGGGTGGTCCCCATCCCCCTTCCTATTTAATTTATACATAGAACCCCTTATATGACACTTTCTTCTGCATAACTCCATCAAAGGTGTCCAAGTAGGTTACCACTGATACAAAATCTTCACTTATGCAGAAAATATCTTGCTGCATTTAGAAGAGCCCAAAGTCTCCATCCCAGCAGCGCTAGAAACCCTGAACTGCTTTGGCGGGATTTACAAACTAAGCATAACCAAAACAAACATAATGCCTCTCAACCACAGTACCCCTAAGCCCCAGATAATTCAATGGGGAGGTTCCTGGATCCCAGATGGCCTCAAATATCTTGGTATATGGATTTTTAAGAGCAAACAGAGCCTCCTATTGAAAAACCATGACCCCCTGATCTGTAAAATAAAACAAGACCTCACTAGATGGACTGCACTCCCTTTAACTCTCTGGGACCGAATTAATTTAATAAAAATTAACATCCCCGCTCCACATACTTTACCTGATGGGCATGGTTGGGGCACACATCACTCTCAAGTGGTTCAACCAGCTCAAATAATTTCTAACGTACTTCCTTTGGAACCACAAAACACCCAGAAAGTCTCACCAGCACCTGACCTTCCCTAAAAATCTGGGTGGCTTGCAGCTACCAGACATTCACATTTACTACCTCACAATCCATGCTAGCCAATTGCTCCGCTAGAGAACTGCACACCCCAGAGACCTGAAATTACCCCACTTCCCACACTGGAAGTGAATAGAACTAGATCTTTGCCATACAATCAAAATTAATATCAGCACTCCTCAGCATCCTCTTCAGTAAACTGCCTGTGCCACAGAAGTCAACTCCGATAGGCACCTCCTTCCTAGTGAGCAAACATCTCCATAGGTTAATAGGCACCACTCCAATCCTGGACCCTGCCCAAGCCATCTCAGAGAACCCGTTTCAAGATACAGGGATGTACCATCCCTCACTCCTTCCTAGGACAAATTGATGCACTAAGACTCAGTTCTCTCACTGTGGATGGGAATGCAACCCCCATAGACTAATTCAGCGCCAATAACACACATATCAAGGCCATCTTCCAGTACCTCCAACTCCAACACATGCTAATACACACACACTAGGTCCTAGACCATGGGATACCTCCAAATTCTCCACATGGGATGAGCTGCAACTTCTAGAAAGTCAGAGACATGTAGTCTCTCAAATTTGCAAAAAACTACTTCTCACAACCACTTCTGAGGAGAGCCCCCAATGCTAGTGTTGCTTGGATAGTGCTTTTGTGGATCCGACTATCCTCCATAAAATAGTGCTGGTATATAGAAACATAGAAACATAGACTTTGATGGCAGATAAGGACCACTTGGCCCACCCAGTCTGCCCATTTCCCTACCTACTGGATAAGCTGCAGATTCTAGTTAACCAACAGCCTACCTCCTAACACCCCCCACTACAATTGCCTTGTGTCTGTCCCATACATGTTTGTTAACTATTTTAGCCCCAACAACCTCCCCAGGAAAGCAGTTCCACGCATCCACCACTCTCTCCATGAAAAAAGATTTCCTCACATTACCCCAGAGCCGTCCCCCCTCTATCTTTAAATTGTGTCCCCTTGTTCTTACACATCTCTTTTTCTGAAAGATGCTACCCTCCTGGACTTTGTTGATTCCCTTGAGGTACTTGAATGTTTCTATCATGTCCCCCCTGTCCCTCCTTTCATCAAGGGTATGCATATTAAGCTTTCTTAGTCTCTCTTCATATGATTTCTGATGCAGACCCTGCACCATTTTAGTTGCCCATAGGATGACCTAGGATCCAGTGAATGGATTTGGAGGTCGGATCCATCAGATCCAAACTCAGATATTTGGATCAGGATGTCGGATCCCATCTCGAATAGTAGGAGCTGATGGTCAGATCATTGGATCCCTGGTAAGATCCATCAGATCCATCTGATGCCTTGGATACATATAGTGGATCCTAGGAGGTTGGATCCTTGGTTGGATGGTTATGCCATCCAAGGTTATCCAATATCTGACAAAAATGATGGTATCTGATGGTATCTGAATTTGTAGGATACTATCCGAGCAACATTACCCAATGCCACTACTGGGTCAAGGAATTCCCAGTTATAGTGATGCCAGAAGTTAGGGATGGAATGTGGTAAAACACATAAAAATACCGAAAATTTGACGGACTCAGGTTAATGCACTACAGAATAATAAACAATATGTACTTGATACCCATCAAATTGCACAAGATGGGCATACTGAGTTCACAAAATTGCACTAGATGCAGACTAGCAATGGGGTCCCAAAAATACATGCTGTGGGATTGCTCGAAGGTACGACCACTATGGTCCAAAATTCAGAGATGCATGGACACCTTGCTAGGTTTAGGAATGGCCTTTACTCTCCAAACCTGCCTGTTAGGCCTAGATACCCACTGCATGTTTGGATTAGGGAAATATCACATCTCATTGATTTCGGCCATAGCCAAGCAGATTGCACTAAAACATTGAATGGGCAACTCCTCTCCCTCCTTCCAGGAATGGCACAACACCATTCTAGAAGAACTGTGGATAGAGAAAATGATACATTTTCTTTACAGCTCCCTACAAGGATATGCCAAGCACTGGGGACAGCTGGAGGCCCTACTTCAAATCATGTGATACATGATCCCCCCACACACACACTTATTTATTTATTTATTTGATGTATCGGTTTACAACCTTTGAGCCAGAGGCTCAGTTCCAAAGGTACCTCGTCACATGTAAGACAGAAGCTAATACAGACAGGGTATAACAACAGTTACATAGAGCATGTGTTATAGATATTTGTCACTGACATTATTTACAGTATTTGCAGTAAGTACAGGATGTAGATATTTTCAGACTTTATTTACAATATTTGGCTGACGATATTTGCATCATCACAGCAGAGAGACATTATTAGCTTGAGAAAGCATCTAAACAGAGTAGTCAGTTCTATTCATGGGTTTGGTACTTCTTCTCTTCACTCCAACCCAAACAACTCCATCACCCCACACCACAGTATGGGTCCTAGTCCCCCACCATCCATACCCTCCTCTGTGCACTAGCACATCAACAGATACTGCTGGAGGGGTGGTGATGCTACACTTGTCTTAAAACACTACTCAAACTTGAAGCTCCCTATGCATATTCATAAGCTGGTTACTGTTACACTGTTATTGACACAGTATGAGATATTCTGTATGTTGCATCTTGTATGTTATAGTCTTCTTGTACATATATTTTTCAATAAAGTACATCATTTTAAAAAAAAGCTGTCATGCAAGGTCAGCTGTGACCACTGAATGGAATGGACTGGTGATGCAGCTCCAATGTACTGTATGCAGAATGCATACAAACATATGAATGTTCCAGCAGAAACAGACCTCCTGGTCTATTAACATCTGCTCGAGTGTGCAACTAGCTCCCCTAAGTTGTAGCTTCCCCAAATCCCTCCCCTTTTGTCCACCCTCGGCCATTCTCAGCCTCACCCACTCATACTCTCTCCTGTTCTCTGTCCCATGCCCTTTTAAAGCTACCAACAATTTTGCATGTTATCACCCTCTCCGGTAGGGCATTCCACTTCAACACCACTCTCTCTCTCTGTGAAGTAATGCTTCCTCATCTCCCTCCTAAATCTTCTCCCCTCTATTCTTAGACTGTGCCCTCTAGTGTCCCTTCCCTTACTCAGTTTGAAAACTCAGTCGGCTCCATCTTTGTTGATTCCCCTCAGATACTTGAAAGTTTTGATCATGTCCCCCTCTCCCTCCTCTCCTCCAGTGTGTACATATTCAGTTCCCCCAGCCTGTTCTCATAGTCTCTCCCCTCCATTCCCTGTATCATCCTCATTGCACTCCGCTGAACTACCTCTAGTACCCTGATATCCTGCCTCAGGTATGGCCTCCAGAACTGCACACAGTACTCCAAGTGTGGCCTGTCCAGTGGCCTGTAGAGGGGCAAGATCACCTCCCTCCATCTGGATGAGAACCCCCTCACTATACACCCCAACATCTTGTTCGCCTTCTCTGCTGCTTTCCTATAATGGGCAGAATTGTTCATGCTCCCTGCTACCATCACCCCTACATCCTTCTCCTCCTCAGTGATTCCCAGCTTCACCTCCCCAACCAGTATCCTCTCCTTGGGGTCTTTGCCCTGAAGTCCATAACTTTACACTTCTTTGCATTGAACCCCAGGTGCCACCTCTCTGACCACTCCTCCAGTTTTGTTACGTCTCCTGCAGTTGCTTCCATCCCTACTCCTCGTCCACTATGGCACCCATTTTGGTATTGTCTGGGAACAGACTTACCCTGCTCACCACTCTCTGTGCAATGTCTGAGATGAAAAGCATAAATAGCACCAGGCCCAGCACTGAGCTCTGTGGCACCCCACTCATCACTGGTCTGGGTGTTGAGAATCCCCACCACCACCACTACCTATTGTAGCCTCCCACACAGCCAGTTTGTAATCCAGTTTGCAATCTGTGCCCCCACTCCCATGCCAGTTAGCTTCCCCCCAAACCACCCATGAGGTACTGAATTGAAGGCCTTGCTAAAATTCAAGTAGAGGACATTCACTGCATGGCCCCTATCCAGCTTTCCTGTTACCCAGTTGTAATATTGTACTAGGTTAGTTTGACAGGACTTCCCCGATACAAACCTATGCTGCCTCACATCCTGGAGGTAATTGTCCTCTAGAAATGACACCAGCCTCTCCTTTAGTATAGTCTCCATGAGTTTGCCCACTATGGAAGTGAGACTGACCAGTCGATAATTGCCCTGTCCGTCCATTGGGCCACTCTTGTGTATCTGCACCACATGGGCCATCCTGCAGTCCAGAGGAACACATCCCATATTCAGGGAGATGCTGAACAGATCCACCAGCACTTCTGCCAGCACCTCCACCGTCTCCCTCAGCACACGGGTGGATACCATCCGGCCCTGGTGCCTTGTCCAACTTTAGCACCCTCAGTCCCTCTAATACTCTACTTTCCTCAATTATTCCATCTGTCACCTCTCCCCCACCCCTCCCAGTCCAAGGTGATAGAGGTTCCCCTTCTCCTGCGTGAACACTGAACAAAAGCATTCATTTAGTGTTTCCGCTTGTTCCTCTATCTTTTCTGCCCAGTCCCCACCCCTCTTTATCCTCACTATGTTATCCCTGCACTTCCTTTTCTCTCTGACATATCTGAAAAAGTCTCCCCCCCCAATTCCCTCTGCTAACCTTAGCTCCCTTGAGGCCTTAGCTTCCCTCACCCTCTTAGTCACTTCCTTGGACCATCTTGTCCTCCTCCTTCCCTGTCTGTATGAACCTCTGGTATGCAGCTCTCTTTGCCCTCACTGCTTCCATCACCTTCCTGTTCAACCAGCATGGTTTCCAGGATTTATTCCTCTTACTCTGTAACTTGGTGCAAGCGTCTGTCACCTCTGTAATCCCCCATTTAATAATGTCCTATTTCTGCTCCACTTCTGTCCCAGGCCCTATACCCTTAAGTTTCGCTTTCAGTATCTCCTGCATCCTCCCAAAGTCCGCCCTCCTGAAGTCCACCACCTTTATTAGTGAGCCCTCTGATTCCCTGCTTATCGTGATAGTAAACCACACCATTTGGTGATCATTATCAGCTAGTGGGTCCTCCACCGTTATTTCCCTCACTGCCTCACCATTCAACAGTACCAGATCTAGTGTGTTACTTAGCCTAGCAGGTCCAGTGACCAGCTGTGTCAGGAGTCCCTCCTGGATTGCATCCAGCAGCACCTATTCCCTAGCGCTGGAAGTGACTGGAGTGCTCCAGTCAACCCCCGGCAGATTGAAGTCCCCCACAATTACCAGGTTCCGTTTCCTACATACCCACCTGATTTGTTCTGCTAACTCCCCTTCCAGGTCCTCTGCCTGGGATGGTGGCCTGTACACCACCCCAAACCTCAGCTTTCTACTCTTGGAGTCCAGGAGGAGTGCCCCTCGATCCACTCTGGGAATGCCACAAAACGTAGATTGTTACGACAGCCTCGTTTTTTGAGGTCATCAGTTTTGCCCCTCATCAGCTGGATTGTGTGCTACTGCTCCTGAAGTGCTGCTGACAGATCCTGCACCTTAATCTTTGTTGAAGTAACCCAATGCTCAGTATTAAACATCTTGGACTCAAGGCATTGAATGACCTGGGTGATCCGGTTCATTGCCATGGTTACCTGGGACATTTGTGCCATTAGCTGTCTGAACATTGCCTCGATCAATGGCTGCTCCCAGTTCTGGGGCTGATATGGATTTGCCATGTTGCAGGGCTGAACACTCCACGCAGGGCACTCAGGTATTTTGTCATTTTTTAACCAAGTTCTAAGTAATTTCACAGAAATAAGACTATTGTTAGAGTCCTTGGCTTAGACTTCCCCGCTGCTTGCAGTTTGTGAGAAGATCAACAGTTGCAAAATAGGTGGATTTAGTCTGATAAGTCCCTCTGGGGGCTATAGAGCTGGAAGTTAAGCTGCTATCTTGGTTAGTGCCCCTAGTGGCAGTCCTCGAAGTGAATGTTTTTTCAAAATCTACCGCTATAGCTGCTGCTGGAGTGAGAAGGCCTGCGGCCACCTGGGCCTGAGTAAGGAGTGCTCGGATGTGGCCTGTGCATGCCCTTCCTTTCACAAAGCCCCCTGTGCTGGATGTGCGATGCTTGGGAGGATCTTGTCAAGGCATGTTGCCAGTGCCTTCACCAGGATCTTGGCATCTGCATTAATCAGTAAGATGGGCTTGACAATGGCTGGCTTTGTAGAGTCCCCCCGGAAGTACTGTTATTATGGCTTCCCGAAGGGATGAAGGGATGATGGTAGGGCCCCTAGTGTCCATGCATTCTCCAGCATATTTAACAGTGGGTTTTCAATATGCTCTAGTAATCGCTGATAGGTGTCCACTGGGAAGCCATCACTCCCTGGGGATTTGTGTGGGGACATCAATTTAACTGTTTTCTGGATTTCTTCCACTGAGAAGGGATCTTCTAGTTGTTCCTTCTGAACCTCAGTCAATTTAAGAATGGGAAGCTTACCTACAAAGTCATCAAAGACTCATTTATCCCATTGGATATGGGAGTCATAGAGCTCTTTAAAAATGTTACCGTAAATGTATTTAGATCCCCAGGAGCAGTGAATAGCTTCCCAGATTTGTCCATTAATTGGGCAATATGCCTCTCAACCTGCTTTTTTTTTTTTTAAGTCTGAATGCCAGGAGCTTGCTGTTGTTTTCCCCACAGGCCCAGAATTTAAATTTAGTCCTTTGCAACTGAAGTTCAGCTCTCCTTGTGGCCAGGGTGTTCAGTTTTATTCTCAGGTTTGGAAGTTCCCAAATGAGGCTATGGTTCTTAAGCTGTGAGGGATCAGCTTTATACCTCGCCGCTTTCTCCTGCAGTTGTTTCTTTAAGCTAGTTACTTCTTGTTCTCTCTCTGTTTCCTTCTGTGAGAGGCATAACGTATTATTTTTCCCCTTATTGTTGCCTTAAATGAGTCCCAGATACCAGCTGGTGTTGCAGACCACAGGGGGTTATCTTGAAAATATAGTTGGGTTTCTTTCTTTAGTCATAGACTCATACCCGAAAGTCTGCATCTTGCAGGAGAAGCAGGTCCAAATGCCACTGTGTAGCTTCGGGACTCTGGACCACTATTGGGAATGTCAAAACTACCGGGGCATGGTCAGACAAGTAAATAGGGACTATCTTTACTGCATGTGTCTCAGCTGTGATTCTGGTGGAGGTCAGCCAGATATCCAGCCTTCTGGCCATTGCCTTAGTTGATGAAAAGTAAGTGTAGTCCCTCCCTGTTGGGTTTGCAGTTCTCCAAATATCTGTTAGCTGATGAAGTGACATAAGATTTTTAGGGCCTGTAGCACATGGATATAGGGCTCTGGTTTAGAGTTAGACCTATCTAGCACGTAGTCCATTGTCAGGTTGAAATCTCCCCCTATGATCACATCCGGGTTGTCAAACACCATATCCATTGTCCCCTGTGAACTTTAGTCATAAACCCTGGGTCATCTTCACTCGGGGCATAGATATTTGCCAGAAGTAGTCGCCCATGCTGAGTGGCCAGCTTTACTACCACCCAACTGCCCTGGTTGTCTGTTTTTGTATCCAGTATTTTCCATCTGAGATTTCCATGAAGTACAGTAATATCAAAACCCCTCGCTTTGCAGATTTAGCAACACTGTGTGTGTCCCATCCCACCCATTCCCTCTTGAGTTTCAGGGCTTCACCCTCCAATAGTTTTGTTTCTTGAATAAAAGCTACCTGGGTTTTTATTTTTTTAAGATGTGATAAAACCTTTTTTTCATTTTATGGTGGAGTTTAGGCACCTTACATTCCACAAGGTGGCTGTAACATCTGTGTAATTAGCCATTCCCCCATGTATTAACATTAATACCCCTACTAGCACTCCCAATTACTTTATTCGAGCACCATTTCAGTGCCCTTTCACTGTCGTAACCCCCCTCCTTTCTTCCAGTTGACCACCTATCCTGCCCTTTATTGCCCTCTTAATGGTACTTTTCCCTTCTTTTTGGTTCTGTTCTGCTGTTTCTCTTTTTCCTCCTCCCTTTTTATTTTCCAGTTCTAAAACATGTTGCAATCATAGTGCCTTTTTTGTATTATCGGGGTATGGACTGAATGACAGGCCTCTTGAGCACCCGCTGAAACAACTTTCCTGAACAATACATAACAAACAATAGTCAGTATTTCAGCCTTAATACAGGGGTCTTATAGCGTCTGCCCAATTCCCCCAGCCTAGGGAATCAATGGCCCTATTAAACCCCCTGGGGCACACCGAGCTGCCTCTGCCACCTCTTTTATTTACTACCCTTTCGAGTGGTAGATGTTAGTTTAAAATTATCCCACAAGTAGGAAGGAACCGCCATTTGGAATCTTTCTTACTACGCGGTGTGCTCAACCCACACTAGCTAGGTTGGCACCTCTTCCTTTATTGTACTCCCCTTTCTCCATGGTGGCTTACTGGAGAGACTGTTAGAGGGAAGATCTGGTTTGAGCCTACATGATCAACTGGGTAATGCCCCCCCTTAATCACAGTACGGACATTGGCTTCCTTCTGTCCCTGCCAGAAGAGGTGCATGGGGGGGTAGTGAAGGGGCCCTCTCTCATTTCCCCCCTTTCTCCTCAAAAGTCAGTTCCTGTGCCCCCTACAGAGCCCCCCACCGCCCATGGTCCTCCAAATGCCACGTTGTTACCCCCTTTCTATTGTTAAATCCTCAGCGTGCTGGCATTCTAAACCAACTGGAGCTTGTATAACTGCCTTACCCTAAAATCCACCCTTTTTGTCTAGGACAGGAGGCTAAGTATCCCTCTGTTTAACCTTTGGATATCTATATCAGACCCTTCTAGCAGTGACTTCCTATGGCTTCAATGAGCAGAGGGAAAAATGAAACATTATCCCCTTGTAGCAACATTTGCCTATTGAGTTTGCCCTGTTCCGGGGTGCACCCTATAGGCACTATCCTTGGATCTAGCAGTCATCCCATAGTTCTAGGCAGCAGTCAACTCACTGTCTCCATTTAGATGTAATAAGGATAGCAGTCCATTATTCAAGGACCATATTGGGCTGTCAGGCTGCCTTAAATAGACCGATTGACTTATTCTTTCAACCCAAGGCTGGGTCGGTAGACCCTTCGGAAAGGTACTGTCTCCTGGGGCTGAAATCAACTGTGTAGCCAGCAGCAAGGCCCACACCATGCCATGGAGTTGAGTAAGTTCTCCTTGATTTTCATGTCAAAGAATGTGATGCGGGCGATGCTGCGCGTCACTTGATGGGGTTTAAAAAGGGGGATTGTTTTCTTTTATTTTACAGTACCTGCTTCATCGGACGTTTTTAAAGATTCCCCTGGACTGGGTACCCACTTTGGGACCAGCACATCCTCCGGCATGCCAAAAAGATTCAGATTACTTTCATCCAGGGCTGGGCCATCAGCCCAAGATTAACAGCTGGGGGCCCACTGTTTGTAGATTTCAGAAGCTGTCAGGGTGTCCAGTGGCTCCTCTTCCCCTGTCACTGATAAGTCAAGTGGACCTTGTGCTAGTTCCCTAAGTGGCTTATATCTATTGGAGGTCTTCATGGGTCTTACCTCCGTGGATTCGCCACTTGGGTCTGAAAGTTGCTGATGGCTTTGCCTGCTCCTAGATCTCATTGGGCCTCATCTCGGCTGTGGTTTATCCTGCTCTGGCTGCCTCTGATTATTTAGGGATTTATTCTTCTTTCTCTGATGGCCCCTTTGTTCTTGGTGCCACATCTGACCTGGAGATGAGTTTTATTGTGAGCCTTCATTCGACAGTGGTGTCTCCGTTAGTGTGAATTATGGGGGCGGCCTATTCGCCTCCTGGAGTGCCATGGATTGGAGCAAGGGTCTTGCGGTAGATTGCTGTATGTGCCCCAGAAAGCTCTTCACTTCTGCTGGTGAGTTAAAAGTGATAAAATCCCCTTGGTATTGAACCCAGAGCAGTGTTGAGCTGCCCCATGAGCCAGTGACAAGTGCCCCTTCCCCTGATCTGCCCATCAGGTCTTTACATTTAACCATAATGCTGAGCAGCTCCTCTGTGAGACTTTCATGCTGCTGCTGCCCTCCCCATACTATTATCTGGCCAATTGTGTTGTTCTACTTAAATGGTGTCTGAAGTCACACAGCGCCACTGACAGCTGAGCAAGGTGGAGCATGTAGGATGCGAGGCGAGGGACATTTCTATGTCAGCCAAGAAAAATCCGAAAACATGTCGGCAACGGTGGCTTGGTCTTATCACAAACGTCTATCAGTCAGGTAAATGTTGCTGGTGGCAGCCTGATTAGTTGTGCCAGTTTGAGAACTCCCAGTTGGTCGTCTGGGGAGTGGATAAGTCAGGGGTTAGCAGCAGCTTGTGTTGAAAAATACATGAAATTAAAGTTATTGAAGCATTAGCCTCTTTTAAATTTCCTGTGGCTGTCTGTATTTAGCTCAGATATCTCAACTTCTGCTAATGGCTGCTGTTTGTGCTCTGACCAGTATTGTAGTATACAGATAATGTTTTTTCTCTTAAACACATAGTTTTACTTTCCTCAAAGCTGGCCAAAACAGGTATATGGAATGGAATTACTTCTGCATCCCTATATTATGCAATATGTCTTTTGTGTTCTGCAACTTAGTAGAGGGCAAAATGAAATGCGATAATTTAACTATACTACATCCTCCTGCAATCTTCTCTTTGCCCAGCCCTTTGCAACCTTGCTGTCAGTTTGACACTACTGATTTACAAGGCAGCATGGTGTAACTGTTTTTAGATAGCAACCGCCTGTGAACCATGGATAACACAGGTTTACATCCAGAGGCAAACGTAATTATGTAATATTGGGCAAGTCACTGTAAACTCACAATTCTAGTCCACATAGATACATATTAATGGAAAGTCAATTGGGACTCCACTGCAGAAGAGATGCTGCAGAGATCTTTGCTGGGATAACACCAACATTTTGGTCCTATATAGAGGATTGTGTATGATCGTCCATACACAACAAGGATATTTTTCACTCAAGAGGAATCCATAGTAACCAGAAACCTCAAGAGCACAGCTCAAGAGGTCTCATTACCATAGAAACCTCAAGATTCAAAAATATCCTTAGAGTGTATCAGCGGTCATACACAATCCTCTATATAGTATCAAAATGTTAGTATTACCCCAGCTAAGATGCTATTACCTGGCTGGCTGCAGGGTGAATTCATACTTCTGATCTGTACGTGAGGTTAGCAAAATGCCTATGTCAAGCCAGCATGTGACAGCTGCAGCCAATATACTTTATGTATCACTTATACTACAATGTCAGCAATGTGGTAACATCACATGCTACACAATACAAGTATGTATTCACCATGCGGCCAGACACCTCTTAATTTTAGAGCAAGGGTGGGTGGAGGAGAATTCAGATATGAATTATTTAGCTTCAAAATAAGCCAGAAAATGCAGCACAGAGCATCTAGAACCCATGGGAAGCTGGGGGCCTGGCAGCCACCAGACCTCAGACTTTAAAAAAAAAAAGAAAAAATTCAAAAAAAGAACACCACTTGTAAAAATCCTGGTGAGGGCCTAGCGGTCCCCAGATTCCTTTGACCTGACTGGCTGCAAGGTGAATACATACTTCTATTCTAAACATGAGGTTAGCAAAATGCTGACATACATGGCCTGGTCTATGTTATGCCAGCAGGTGATTGTAGCAGACAATATATATATACAGTATATCACTTACACTACAATGTCCGCATTTTGCGAACCTCACATGCAGAATACAAGTATGTATTCACCCTGCAACCAGACACATCATAATCTAAAGCAAGGGGATGGAGGAGAGCTAGGATATGAGTTATTCAGCTTCAAAATAAGTTAGAAAATGCACCACAGAGCATCTAGAACCCTTGGGCTTCTGGGGGTCTAGCGACCCCAGACCCCACACTTACTTGAAAAAATTCACAGACTCCCAAAAAGAACCCCTTAGGAAAATCCTGGCAACGGGCCTGCTAGGATCATTACTTATAATAATAGGGGATCAGGGCTGGGGAGAGGGGACCACAGCACATTGCCGCCAAATTGCCCAACTCTCCCTCATTTAACTCTCCCTGAGGATAAATTTCTAAGTACCCTTTGACCAGCCCTGACTGGTCTAAGGGTACTTAGAAATTTGCCCTCAGGGAGAGTTTTGAGAATCCAAATTTAGGGGCTTTGGCAGCTCGCATCAGATGCAAGCCCCTTGTGCCATGCCACTGCCCATTTTGGTGCAGACAGCATGTGGTTAATGCAGACTGCCTTTTAGAATCACTCCCAGTGCATCTTTTGTCACAAGGGGCATTTTGCACAATTCCTTGTGGCGCAAGCCCCTTGCATGAGAATCAGGCCCTTTATCTCTGACCATTTGATCACTGATGACTCCATCCCCTTTTATGAAGCCTACACAATGAAGGTTAGACACAACTTAAAATGTTACTGGGCTGCTGAAATCTCAAAATTTGCCAGTTTTTGTCACAGTTCATATATGCCTCCAGGCCCCTACTTCAACAGAAAGTAACTAGCCATTGACAAAATATTCAGACTACCAGCAAAAAAGTTGTCTGGTCATCACGAGTATTTTTGCTCATTTTTAGCAGAGAATGTTGATGGAAGATCTGCATTCTGGTATGCATAGTAAACTCATGGTTGTTTAAAACACTCAGAGTGAGCATGACAAAGAGGCACTATGCAGGATGAGTAGTACATAGGATCTGCAAAATGATGACTTGTAAATATTAAAGCCTCATTTTGTTAAATGAGCACTGCTACTTCAATGAGCTTGATCCAATATATAGTATTTTGCATTGGCAACCATGTACAACAATGATGACATCATGAATACCACAATGCAAAGCTCAAAAGGTCCCTGATATCATCACATCCTGAGATGCAAACATCGCCATAATGTGCATGGTGATCTATGCATTGTTTGGTATACTATATTCTCATTAAGTAAAAAAAAAAGAGAATACAGTAGTTGTATTTGCTTTCCTTCACAACAGAAAATATTTCGTTTTTTATCAATATTAAAAGAAACTGCTCCCAGCTACAAAAAAAACACTCTGCTTTAGTAATAGTATTATTTGATTTAAACTATTTCAGATTAAGTTTACTTTTTAAAGTGATAATGCATCAAGCACTGACAGACAGCAAAATAGGAACATACAGCAGTAGCCATCACCAAGAGGAGTTATGGTGCACCACCTGGTGCACTGTATTCTGATATTGGTCAGAAAAGCTGCATTCAGATTAATGCAGCTTTTCCAATATTTATGAATACTGGTGCTTCCAGCAGCATGCCTCAATTCATCATAGTGATTGCTACCACTACAAACGTTGAAGGCAGAAGGAGGCTGAAGGTCCACTGAGTCTGTCCTTCCTATACTACCCTACCCCACAACCTACCATACTGGTGGGCTGTCCCCTTCTCCCCCGCTCCTCCACCCCATAAATTGTGTTGCCTTCCTGGTGACTGAGTCCCCTTACCCTGTTCCAACCATATGTAAATCCATTATGAGTAGCTACCCCCCCATTACTTCCACTGGTTCCATGGTTCCACCATACTCTCAGTGAAGTAGAATTTCCTCACGTTTCTCTTGAACTTGCCCATCACCAAATTCCAGTCATGCCCCCAGAGACTGCATCCCTATTTCTTACAAATAGATTAGAAACATAGAAACATAGACTTTGACGGCAGATAAGGACCGCTTGGCCCATCTAGTCTGCCCATTTCCCCTACCTACAGGATAGGCTGCAGATCCTAGTTAACCAACAGCCTATTTCTTTCTACCCCCCACAAGAATTGAATCACGTCTGTCCCATGCATTCTTGAATTCTCCCACAGTTTTAGACCCCACAACCTCCTCAGGAAGGTTGTTCCATGCATCCTCTACCCTCTCTGTGAAAAAATACTTCTCACATTGCCCCTGAACCCCCATCTTTAAATTGTGTCCCCTTGTTCTTGCATGTCTCTTTTTCTGAAAGATGCTACCTGTGGAAGGCTAAGGGTTAACAAATAGACGCTTGACAGAAGAGATGAAATCTTGTCAGACTTTTATTTGCAGGAACCACAAAAATAAATATTAAACAAAAACGAACTGGACGTTTATACAAAAATATAAAATAAATGCAGGTCAAATAGTAAGCTCCATTACATTATTCCAGGCTTATATTGGAGTAGTACTTTCCTTTCTACTGCCTCTGAGGTGCTTCCAACACAGCACCCAAGTTAAATCTGAATTCTTACATACAATGGCCTGGTATATAAAGGGTGCAGAGGAATAGGATTGGTCTTCTCAGCAGTCAGTCAACTATCTTTTTTAAACATTCAAACAAAAATATTAATTTGTGCACATTATCATACCTAAAACATCCTAATCATTTAATTCATATTAATTTCCTATGTCAATTTCTTTCCCTTGGATTAATTTCAATCCTGAATCCAGTTTTGAAACGCCGACAGATACCGCCCCAGCTTTCCTGCATAAAATGAAGAAGAAAGGGGCAGGCCGGCTCTTAAGAAGCAGGAGAGCTGAGCGGGTCTCCAGTGTTTCAAAGCACTGAAAATAGATGTATTCATTTAATATATTTGGACAGGGTTAAAACCCTGTTTTACCCTTTTAGAGGATTAAAACCAAAAATCCCTTCTAAATAGAGGTAACCAAGGGCTTGACTGCCCGTTTTATTTTGTTTGCCTTCTCGATAATTAAGAGTCCCGAAAACGGAAAGTGCAGCAGCACGAATGTGCGCACTGTCGAAAGGGTATCGGGAATTACCGAGACGTTGAGCCAAATAAGAAAACAAATCCTGGGTAAGTGGCGCTTTCTTTAGGACTGACTAAAAACAAAAACTAGAAAGGCAAAGGGAAACATGCACTGGCCCGCTCTAATCGGGCATTAGAATACAACAGTGCAGCAAGAGGTACGAGTAGCTCAACAGTGGCACGGAGCTAAAGGGGAACAGAAACAGAGGAATGTGAAACAGATTGAAATGTCTGTGTTGCCATTTACGCTGACAGGCTGCTTCAAAAATGCTGTGATATAATTTATACAAGTTAACAGCTGAGCGGTCTTGACAACACTGTTGGAAACACCAATGTTAGAACTGATAGCTCATTTGGTTTGAAACATGTCCATAAATATTGTTTTCCTTTCCAGGTACTTGCCTTAAATGATGTGCTTAACCAGCGAATGCATTTTCCCATATCTACTGTATTTCGCTGCTGCACCGACCCACTCCTGGGGATAGCTTGCTCTTGCTGCTCAAAGGCTGCACAATCTGTCCGTTTATTCTAATTCTAAATTACGAGTAAATTTCTGTACTCCGGTCTCCAACAGCAGGTAGTCCGTTGGGATTGCTACTAACTTTAACCCACTTGCTAACAATACTTAGCTTCTTACTAAGGCTCTAAACAACATACGCTCTCTTAATACAACAGAAGATTTTACTGTAGACAGCTTCTACTGCTACGGTGGGGGTTACTTTATAGTTTAAATTTCAAGTTGTAATAACCTCAACAGACTTTCCACAAATAGCGATAAAGACAAGTACGAGGTTATTTTTATTATAATAGTGTGTAATAGATGGCCAGTCTATTACCCACTATTTACCCAAAGAACCAAACACAGACAAACATAAACATATACACATTGACCGCATTCATTCCACAAGACAACAAGAAAGAAAAAAATGGGGGGGGGGCTACCATGCCCCTTTCACACTGCCCTCTTGGACTTTGTTGATTCCACTGAGGTACCTAAAAGTTTCTATCATGTCCCCCCCCCCTCCCTTCTTTCCTCAAGGGTATACATATTAAGCTCCTTTAGTCTTTCCTCCTATGGCTTCTCTTGCAGACCCTGCATCATTTTAGTTGCCCTCCTCTGGACTGCCTCTATCCTGTCTATGTCCTTGCGGAGTTGGGGTCTCCAGAACTGGATGCAGTACTCCAGATGGGTTCTCACCAACTGTCTGTACAGAGGGATAAGAACTTCCTGTTTTCTGCTGGTGATACCTCTCCCTATGCATCCCAGTATACCCCCAGCCCTCCCTACTGCCTTCTCACATTGTTTGCTAACCTTAAGGTCATCTGATATGATTACCCCCAAGTCCCTTTCCTTTTTTGTTGTTGTTACTACCTCCCCCCTTCCCATTGTATAATCTTCCCCTGGGTTCTTGCTTCCCAGGTGCATTATTTTGCACTTCTTTGCATTGAATCCTAGCTGCCATACTTCTGACCATTCCTCCAACCTTGCCAAGTCCCTTCTCATCCTTTCCATGCCTCCTTGCATTTCAACCCAGTTGCAGATCTTTGTGTCATCTGCAAAGAGGCATACTTTTCCTTCCAGTCCCTCTGCAATGTGACTTATAAATACATTAAAAAGGACTGGACCCAGTATTGAACCCTGCAGTACCCCACTAGTAACCCCTCTTTCTTCAGAGTGGACTCCATTTACAATTACCTTCTGCGTCCTGTTGTCCAGCCAATGTTTTACCCAGGCTACCACACTGAGACCCACTCCCAGGCTGGTTAATTTGACTATTAATCTTTTGTGTGGGACTGTGTCAAATGCCTTGCTGAAGTCTAGGTAGGCCATGTCCACAGCCCCACCCTGGTCTACTACTTTGGCCACCCAGTCAAAGAACTCTATTAGATTCATCTGACATGACCTTCCCGCTGTGAACCCATGCTGCCTTGGGTCCTGTGCCCCACTGGCCTCTAGGTACTCAACAATTCTTTCCTTCAGAAGTGACTCCATCACTTTCCCTACCACAGAGGTCAAACTGACAGGTCTGTAGTTTCCTGCCTCTGTCGTGGTCCCACTTTTGTGAAGGGGAATCACATCCGCCTTCCTCCAGTCCTTGGGTACCACACCATCCACCAATGATTTATTAAAAAGAGTAGACAGTGGTTTCACTAATTCCCCCCTTAATTCTTTTAGAATTCTGGGGTGAATTCCATCAGGCCCCATTGCTTTGTCCACCTTCAGTTTTAGGAGTTCTTGCAGAACCCTTTCTTCTGTGAAAGGACTGGGATTGACCCCCCTATCAAGAGTGCTTCTGTTAATTGGACTAGGTACTTCCCCTTCCTCTTTTGTGACTACTGAGCAGAAATATTCATTCAGTGTCCCTACTTTTTCACTGTCCCCCTCTGCCCACCCACCGTTCATTCTATTCAGCCTCATTATCCCTCCCTTTGTCTTTCTACGCTCTCTGATGTACCTATAAAAGGTTTTATCCCCCTTCTTAACCGAGTTGGCTATCTTTTCCTCAGTTTGGGCCTTTGCTATTCTGACTTCCTTCCCTGCTTCCTTTTGCCTTAACTGGTACAGCTGTCTGTCCTGCTCCTTCTGTGTTTCCTTATACTTCCGGAATGCTATCTTTCTCTCCCTGACTTTCCCAGCCACCTCTTTTGAGAACCATAGTGGCTTTTTCTTTCATTTTGATTTGTTTATTTGCTTCACACAAAGGCTTGTTGCCTCTGTGATGGCAGTTTTGATGATTCCCCATTGTTGCACCACCCCTCCTTCTAGCCTGTTTGCTAGTGCTTTTCTGAGGCACTCTCCCATCTTGCCAAAGTCAGCCCTCCTGAAGTCCAGTACCCTCACTTTTGTATGGCTTGACTCTGTAGCTGAGTTTAACATGAACCACACTGTTTGACAGTCACTTGTTCCCAGATGGCAACCCATTTCTAGATCTGAGATCCTCTCACTGTCCCCATTTGAGAGTATGAGGTCTAATATTGCTCCCTCAAGAGTGGGTTCCAAAACTAGCTGTCTGAGGCCTGCCACCTGTAGGGCATCGAGAATGGCCCTGCTCTTGGATGTGGCTGCAGCAAATGTGCTCCAGTTAACATCTGGCATATTCAGGCCTCCCATCAACAGTATCTCCCCTTTCTCTGCCATCCTAAGAATGCCTTCTATCATATCCTTCTCCATTCCCTCCCCCTGACATGGGGGTCTAAACACAACCCCTGTGCAGATTGTAGTGTCCTTTCCAGTCTCCAAGGTGACCCACAGTGTCTCCTGTCCTCCCTGTTTACTCTTTTGTTCAATTGCTTTTATCCCTTCCTTTATATAGAGAGCTACTCCTCCCCTTCTTCTCCCCTGCCTATCTCTCCAGTAGGTTATGTACCCTGGTATGTTAACATCCCAGTCATGGTTCTCTGTGTACCATGTTTCTGTGACTGCTACGATATTCAGGCATCCCTCTTCCATCAAGGCCACCAGCTCAGGGAGCTTGTTGCCCAGACCATGGGCATTGGTATTCATTACCCTCCATTTCCTGATGGCCTTACTGCTTTTTGCCCCATCCCTGTCCTTCTTCCCTTTGTCACTTTCCTCATTTACCCCAGCCCTTCTCCCTATTGACACATCTACGTTGGTGCTTACTGCACTTACTACCGTGATTTTTTTTGGGGGGGCTAGGCTTTCCCTGCTCCTTTCCAGTGCCTCCCCCCCTTGGCTAGTTTAAATGCTTGCCAATGAAGCATTTAAACCTATCACCTAGGATCCTGGTTCACCTCCTGGACAGATGCAGCCCATCATGCCAGTATAGGCTTGCATCACTCCAGGTGGACCCCAGTCCACAGTGAAGCCAAGTCCCTGAGCTCCGCACCAGTTTTTCAACCACTGATTCAATCCCATGGTGCGGAACACCCTAGCTTCTCCTATGCCATAGATGGGCAGCACCTCCAAGAAGGTTACTGTGCATGCTACTTGTCTAAGACCCCTCCCCAATTCCACAAACTCTTCCTGCACTTCTCTAATCCCTTTCTTAGCCAGGTCATTTGTCCCTAGGTGGACAGTGACATCCAGCTCCCTCCCCTTCCCACTATTCACCTTGTATATACCCCTAAGAAATTTGTATGTTTAAGTCATGTCCCCCACTCTCTTTGGCCTCCAGAGAGTACATATTTAGGGCTTCCAGCCAATCCTGATAGGCTGTTCCCTGCTGGCTCTGGATCATTTTGGTGATCCTTCACTCTATCGACTCTAGTATGTCAATGCCTTTCCTCATGTGAGGGCTGCAGAACAGGCATAGTATTCCAGGTGTGGCTTCACCAGGGATCTGTACAGTGGCAGAATCACCTTGCTTTTCCTGCTGTCAAACCTCTCCTTAACATGATCCTAACAGAAAGTGCTTCTGTAATTAAAACAGAAATGCTAACTGTGAAGATTTTTGCATAGTGCCTGGTGCATAATATTTTGAAAAACTAAGCTTAGTTTCAAACAGTTTAAATCAGACTGGGTTTACATCAGCAAGGTGCAGGGTGGATTTGCGTTGTTTTGTTTTTTTTGTAGTTGAAAAAAATGAAAAGATTTTCTGTTCAGAATAGGTAGTGGGTTCCCTGGGTGTATATGTGGGAGGGCAGAACATAAATCTGAGTAAATAAATGGCAGGTTTCACAAATTTCTATTCAAATTTAATGACTGTTGTATCTGAAGGACACAACAGTATTCTAGCACCTATTGACTCTGTTTGACTTTTTTATATAAGTTGGAATTGGGAAAGATCGTCCCTGGATTATCCCTGGAGTGTGATTACTGATTACTGAGAGGTGCTGAGAGGCGTTGTGAGCGAGATTAAAAATCCGGTAATAAAGTGAAATTCTCTTGCCTTGTAGCTGGGCTGTGAAGCGTGGAACAGATTCGGAGCCTGGATTGTTCGTATCCTATTGTTCGTGTCCCATTGCAGTGGAGGAGGGAGCTGGAGTTGATTGGCCTTTGCGTTGATTAGTTTTCATGGGGCAGCAAGTTGGTTGATTACCCCGAGAGGAATTTCTTCTCGGCCCTTGATCGGACCTAGTGGTGTGCTGTGGGCTTGCTGCCATAGGGCAGTCGGCTCCGTAGTGCTTCCGTTCTGCTGGACAGTAGCTGGTGGGTGGCCGTGGGGCAGCGCAGGTCTGGGGAAGGGTTTTGTGGCTGGGTTGAGTTCAGGGAATGCTGTCAATGTCAATGGAACTAGCTGAAAAATAACTGTATTTTGACTCCAGTTGGAGTGAAGACTGCGAGGAGACATAAAAGAAAGCCAGCTACTCGAATCTGTGTGATTTTATGATTAAACAGGGAGTGACAGTGGCGGGTTCGTATGAAATAATTTGAATTGATTTTGGACTGAGAAGTAAAATCTGGTTAAAGAACTGACTTTAGATTTTATCGCTGGGATTCATGACTGTTTTGGTTCTCTGTGGAAGTGAGAGCCCACAGGAGGAACTGAATTTCATTCATGGCTCCTTGAGACATGAGCGTTATGCTTATTATCACCTGTTTCTTGGATAAAAGGAGTGATAAAGTTGTTTAAGAAGAAATACTGGATTGAGCAGGACTTTTAAATGAACTGAGACTTTCTTGTTGAGTGAATATTTTATTTTTATTAATTTTATAGTTGATTTTATTTATTTTGTTTATTTTATGTTAGTTTAAGTTGCCATTAATGTGGTAATTTGTGTTATTCTCCCCTTCTGTGTGAGAGACTGTGGGTGGGATTTGTAAACCTTCCCTCTTTTCCCCCACTTTGTGAGAAAGAGTGGAGGAGTTGCCATCTAAGTGTGGTTTGGTTTCATTTTGTTAATAGTTGTTTATTTTATGTTTTTTGATTTAAAAGTAGAGTGTGGAGTGGTTTTTATTAAGGGGTATATTAGGATTAAATAAAAGTGTTGATTTAGCGGGTTTTTTATAGTTTAGTATTATTGTTAGGGTCTGAATGTTCTGGGTTGGTAAAAAAACAGTCAGGCAGTACTCCCCCTCAAGACTGAAGGATCTCCGACCATTTGAATGTCCCGCATTTCCTTCAGAAGTTTATAGGAAATGCCGAATATTCGGCATTGCAAGACGTAGGAGTGGAGGGAATAGGAGATCCTGGAACTCTTGTGGGGGATGGGAAAAGAGTGGGTGGATAGGGACTGTTAGAACCAGGAGGCACCCTGGGGTGAAATGGATACAGGAGCGAGGTCCATTATGTCTTGTACCCATACCCAAGGGCACTGACTTCATCAGGCAGGAGGTGGAGTCATCCTTGGAGTCTCGTCCCTTCCGGTGGCGTTAAGCAATGCTAGGTCTATCAGAAACAAGACTGCTTTGGTGGCAGATCTTGTTATATCTGTGGACTTAGCTTGTATCATCAAGACGTGGCTTGATGAAAATGCGGGCCCCATTTTGGAGTCCGCGGTTCCGGCTGGGTTCTCGGTGATTCACCACCTGAGAGTGGATCGTAGGGGCAGGGGAGTTGCAGTCTGTTTTAGACAAGGACTGGACCTCAGGGGGATACCAGTTGGATGTACCAACTCCTTTGAGTGTATTGTGGGAGCAGGTGCAGGCTTAAGGATACTTCTCATTTATCATCCACCAGGTGATGGGAGGGAATTCCTGAGGGAGGTTGTGGATTTCATTGCCAAGAGGGTATTGGAATCTCCCCGATGGTTAATTCTGGGGGATTTCAATGCCTGGGTCAATGATGAACTCACGCCTTTTGGTCAAAACCTCCTCCAACTGTTGGATTCATTGGGCTTGACACGGGTTATTACCTCTGCAACCCATCGGGGGACACTCATTGGATTTTATATTCCATCTGGGGATGAAAGTCTCTGGTGTGGAGGTGGAGCCCATCAGTTGGTCTGAGCATCATGCCCTGAGGTTCAGTTTTGCAGCCCCCTGAAAGAGGCCTGCCCCTAAGGAGGCAGTACAGTTCTGTCCTTTGAGAAGAGTTACCTCAGAAGGCTTAATGACGGAGCTGGACTTCTCGGGATTTCCAATGGATAGCACTGACCCAGAGTCCTTAGTGCTAGCCTATAATAGGGCAGATGTGAGGGCCCTGGATGTCATTGCTCCAGTCCATTTTTGTCCCTGTACTCTCCACCCGGGGGCTCCATGGTTTACCACGGAGATCCATGGATTGAAGAGACAGTGCCTAAGATTGGAGAGACGCTGGCGGAAAACTCACCTGGAAGTGGACAGGCTTAGACTGTTAGATCATTATAAGATCTATCAGTAAGCAATTTCCCATAAGAAGGAAGAGTTCCTGTCCAGGGAAATTGCTACAGCGAGGAATAGACTGGCCCAGCTCTTCCGGACTGTGAACATATTGTGCAGTCCAGTTTATCTTCAAGCTGGTCAAGCATTGTCACATTTACAGTGTGAGGAATCTGTGATGTTCTTCGCTGATAAGGTGCCCACTATCAGGGATGAAATCAGCCAGCGCCTCCCCTTTGGGTCTTGTAGTGATCAACTGAGGGACACAAATACCCAACTAACTTGGTTCACCTTCAGTCAATCGGCAGTCATGGATATAGTGAGGATCATCCAAACTTTGCGGCCAACCTGCTGTAGATTGATCCAGGCCCTACTCACCTACTTGTGGGGTGTGTAGAGGTTATTGGCCCAATCCTTACTGGGATAGTTGCGGTGTCACTGGAGAGATGGATCTTTCCTGATCCTTTGAAAGAGGCAATAGTATGCCCCCTTTTGAAAAAACCTTCCCTTGATCCCGACTGCCCAGAAAACTACAGACCGGTTTCAAATCTTCCCTTTTTGGGATAGATTGTCGAGAAGGTGGTCGCCTTGCAGCTGAAGGACCATTTAACCATCTACAGTATCTATGACCCTCTCCAATCTGGCTTCAGGAAAAGGCATAGTACTGAGACGGCTCTTGTTTGGGTACTAAATGATCTCCTGATAGCGAGAGATCGGAGAACTCATTCTATCTTGGTTCTCCTTGATCTCTCAGCAGTGTTTGACACCGTGGATCATGGGGTGCTGCTCAAACACCTGTGGTTTCTCTGTGGACTAAGGGGGGGTGGTCCACAGTTCATTTAAATCTTTTCTGCAGGGTAGGACTCAGAGGGTAGTGTTGGGGATTTATTCTTCGGCCTCTCACTGTCTACACTGTGGGGTGCTACAGGGTTCGGTGCTGTCCCCCATGTTATTTGCGGTGTACATGCTTCCATTGGGGGACATTATAAGACATTATGGATTGAAGTTTCATTGCTATGCCGATGATTCTCAACTCTATATGTCTTTTGTGCCCGAGCAGGAGTCTGAGTCAAGCACATTGTTTAACAACTGCCTCCTGGAGATACAGAATTGGATGAGTACCATTGGTTGAAGCTGAATCCGGGAAAAACAGAGGTATTGGTGGTGGAACTGGGGGTGAGGATGTCAAGTTCATGGGTGGGAAAACTCTCAGGTTTATTTCTGGAGGACACTCCGCTTATGGCATCTGGTCAGGTACATAACCTTGGTGTTATATTTGATGAGGGCCTGACCCTGAAGGCTCAGGTGTCGGCCGTGGTCAAATCATCCTTTTTCCATCTAAGGAATATAGCATGGGTGAAACACCTGGTTCCATTACAGGATCTTCCTACCCTGGTCCATGCCTTTGTTGTCAGTCATCTTGATTACTGCAATGCCCTTTATCTAGGGCTGCCGGGAATGGATATTTGCTGCTTGCAACTGGTGCAAAATGTGGCGGCTAGGTTGTTGACTGGAAGCCCAAGGTCCAACCATATAACACCTGTGCTTCACAAGTTGCACTGGCTGCCTGTACAGTGGTGGATCACTTTCAAGGTCATGTTGATGACCTATAAAGCCCTACACAGGTTGGGACCACACTACCTGGAAGAACTTCTGACTTCTTACTGCCCCTCCTGCTCCCTCCGATCCTCTGGCGAGGGATTGCTTGAGATTCCCAGGGTAACCTTAAAAACATCTGGTAGAAGAATGTTTGCCTTTATGGCTCCTACCCTGTGGAATTCTCTATCTTGCCAGATACGAAATAGCCTGACTGTGGAGGGTTTTAAAAAAGCCCTAAAGACCTTCCTTTCTAATCAAGCATTTTCAGTGATGTAAATTATGTTAAAGTTGTTATGTATAAAATGCTATTTATTATTGTGGTTTTAATGCTGCTTAAGGAATTTTGTAAAGGCATCCTGAGCTTGGGAAGGGCGCCTTACAGGAATAAACTTTACATTACATTACAAACTTTACATTACATTACAGTACATTAAACTGTGGTGCCACAGCTTTTTAGTAAGCATAGAAATCCATGCAGAATAGATCCTAACCCTATACTATCTCAATATTTTTATTAACTTCATAGAGAATACTAATAATATACAGTTCTGATGGATTCCCAGTCATCTTTGAAAAATATTTGAAATAAATACATTCTTGAAGGCGAACCAAAGGAGAGTAATCATGGCCAGAAGGGGAAGACCTATGAGAAAATAATGGTTGACCGTAACATGTACTCCATGGAGATTAGAAGGGTAAGAGAGAGGGGTGGCATGACTGAAACCTTCAAGTATCTTAGGAGTATAAACAGGGTGGATTATCAGCAACTATATAGGTTTAGTGATGGGCCCATTACAAGGGGTCACAAATGTAAACTGATGGTGAAAATTTAGGTGAGACAAGTGGGGAAAATTCTTCACAAAGAGGGTGGTGGAAAAGTGAAACATTCTACCAGAGGAGCTAGTCAATATTAAGATACTTGCTAGTTTCAAGAGTGAGTGGGATAGGCACACAGGGTTAATGAAAATGGGATTGGCCATGCAGAGATGTAGAATGAAGACCCTACAATAGGAACTGCCAGTTCTAGACTGGTGGGAACTTAAAACAGGTACGAACCGAACAGACTTGATGGTGCCTGGGTCTTTTTTCAATTCATAAACTACTGTGTTTATATATTTCTTTCCATAACAAAGCAATGACCATTTCAAAAAAAATGTTCATTAAAACTTAGCAATGGGACTAAGTAATTTATCATATAATAAGCTAGACAAATCTTAGACTTATTCAGCACGATGTCAATGGTGGTGATATTCTGTCAAGGATAACACTTTTGAAAACCCTGCTTTGATTTTCCAGCTAGCCTAAAATAACAAAAATGCTCATATCGGTTCCTTAATGTAAACATTGTGTAGAAGCAATAATTTCTCATTGTGAGGCATGTTTCACTCAGGATGATCTGAATTTTTTTAATAATATGATCATTTATCTTAACATATTTTCCCCAGAAGGATATTAATTATTAGCAAACTTGTCAAATACATATATATATAATTTTTCAAAGCAAACTCAAACTTGTAATATTCCTTTGAGGAATTAAAAACATAACTTTCAATGTCAGTGGCCTGGTTATTAATGGGAACAGCATGAACATGAAACAGATGCTGCCAGCTTCAGCATGAACTTGTTAATGACAATATAGTGGCTAGTTTTAAAAGTTCTCAGAAAGACGATTGCTATAACCAGCAAAAAAGGAACATCAAGAGAGGTTCTAAACTAAGCACAGAAAACAGTTTTCCCTTCTAAATCTGGCATGACAGTGAAAAAGATCACTGAACCTAAGCACGCACAACACTGTAACTGTAAATGTTTTTATCATGTTAAATATGGTCAGGCAGTTGTGCCCTATTAAGTATTCATAGTGACAGTTGACACATTTTGTACAGGTGGAAACTCTTCATTCTGAAGCACTCTGTAAAATGTTATAAAAATTAATGGAAATGTAATGGGCTATCATTATTTAAAGCCCTCTTGGGATGGTTATGACTCAGGGCAAAGCTGAAGGCTAAAATTAATTGCAGTAATATTGCCTTAGGTTTAGGTCATCATTAATGTCATGATGTTACTGCTTTGCTGCAAGTAGGAACTTTCCAAATTTTGGTCAGTATAGCATTATAACACAGCTCACAATTAATATTAAAGCACAAAACATTGAACCCTGCATGTATATTCACAGATACAAAATTTAAGTATCTGCTCAACATCTCAAATATTTTGACACCCAAGTACTTAATAACACTGTGCTTTAAATACAGACAGTAAAGGGTATAGCTTGACTTCAGGGAAGATGGCAGCCTAATTCTCTCCTGTTCCACCTCACCAGGCAACATCCCTAATCTAAAGGCATCCGTAACATTCCCATAGCAAAAAAAAAACAAGATAAGCAATCTCTGAGACAAAGCATTTCAGTGGACATGTTCATCCATTTTTGGCTTACTTTCTACTTAGTCTGACTGCACTGCTACTGAACCACTCCATCGAGTCTTGGATCTCACACACTTCAGACTTTCAGTGATGGTGACCTCTTTTCTGCTCAACCCTGTCAAGTGACTATTTGCTCAAGTGCTGCAAGAAATAGAAGATTTCAAATCAGAAGCTAACAACAATTCAGCTTCAATATCACAAATGGCAGAAAAGCTAGAGAGAATGGGCCAGCGGAGCATTGCTATTGAACAAAACTGCCAACACCTCACTGATCACCTCCATCACCAAGCTAAAATCACCCACCAGCTCCAGGAGAGAGTGAATGATTTAGAGAATAGGGACCACAGCAACAAACTGTTGTTTGTGAGCTTTCCAGAACATGTCAAAATGAGGGATTCCATCGGGTTCCTCTGCCATGCTCTCCCCAGCCTCCTCAAGTTACCTGGCAACCCCCGCATTGACATCAAGCAGATCTACTGCTTGCTTACACTCCAGCCTAAGAAAGGAGAACAACTTTGACTCATTTTGGACAAATTCCTCTGCTTCCAACTGAAGGAAGATATCCTCAGACAGACAAGAGAGGCAGGCCATCATAACTTAACTATCGGAAAGAAGGAAGTGCTGGATTCTCTTTAAACCCTTGATAACAAGGTGACCCACAGCTCCAATAAAAAAGGTAATGTGGTTTTATTAACAAAGATGGATTTTACGAATGAAACCTTCAAATTGTCAGATAATGAAAGCATTTACATCAAATTAAAAGCTAATCCCACAAAACAGTTCCAGGAGCAATTGTATATTTGCTTGACTGCACTTTATTAAAAGGTGAAATTTCTCCACAAGAGTTGGATTTCTTGAATGTCAAGCACCCACATGTATTCACTTTTTATTACATCCCAAAAGTCCAAAAAATAATAATAACCTCCAGGGTGCCCCATTATTTCTGGAGTTGGCTCTCTAACTGAGAAATTGCCTTAGTTTACAGATTATGTCTTGTAAGCTATTGTAACAGTGCTCCCACATCCAAATAACCATTTCCCCTGTAGCAAGCCCTAATTTTCCTCTACTTTCCCCATAGAGGCAGAATTAAATCCCTGTATAAATCCCTGCTGATTTTTTTTTATTCCACTGGTTCCTTATTTATGACTTTGTTCTTTATTTAGTATGTCAGCAGCCTTTTATCAGGAAAAGAGCTCTGATTTGCTGTTAGGTATTAATATTATATGTCAAGATGGCCTTGGAATGATTTGGATTTACATGGTATCCATAAGGCATAATGGGGGAATTTACTTATTGAATTTTGTTGACCGGGTAGGCACACTAAGACTAGAAGTACCTTTTTCAGGGGCAACCATGGGGGGGCGGGGTGGAATACAGATGGTAACCAACTGAAACCGAACCAGATTAAGCTGTTGGTGGTATTTTTAGTGAATGGGTGAAATTTGGCCAGGACACTAGGAAAATTACCCTACTCTTGTCGGTAGGAGGACTCGCTGACTGTCAGGATGGACATCTCAGTTGCTGAGCAGCTTTCGATGCAGCAGGACGAGCTGCAGACCGAGGGGCCAATTGCTATGCCTAGTTCAGAAAACGCAGAATTAGACATCTTCTTTGAAGCGTCCGCGGAGCCGGGTGCCTACATAGAATCTGAACTGCCATTGGATGCTTCGCCTATGCAGATAAATATGCATGCAAAGTTAGCACCATTTTTAAAGGACTCTGAAGTTAAACTCACAGTTCTGACTGCCTATCACTCCTTTCAGCCTTCATCCCTAGATGTGTCGCAAAGCGGGGATGCAACACCTGTGGCAGCTGTATCAGCGGAGTTCCCACAGATTGACAGCGAGGCTGCCATGTCAACAACTCCTGGTTTCCTTTCTGAAATCAACACAGTTCCAGATGCTGCACCACAGTCCTTTGGTCCAGGTAAAACCGTAACAGGTACTGTTTACTCTTCTCAGTTTTCTGACTAAAATCAGGCAATGGTCATTTCTTTTGCTGCTAAACAGCGAATGGTAAAAAGTATTGCAAAACCTTCTAATAAACAGATGCCCTCCTGGGCCGAACAAGTAGAAGAAGCTGACAATTCATGGTCTGTATCTAAAGCCTTAACATCAGCTGGCTGGGCACAGCTCCCCGATTCAAGCTGCTGGATTTCTGGATTTTACCCAATTGTTATTCCCGGGGTTCGTATGACGAAAGGGGATGTGCATAATCCTTCTTCCCCAGCTTCTACTTTAAATGACTCTACTTCTCAGGACACTGTTGGTCAGACCTGTCCTATGGAGGCCCAGCTCTTGGACGCTATGATATCAGGTTCACCTCTAGCTCTACCCTCTTGTTTTATAATTGACACAGAACCCTGAACTTTGCTTTAATTCGCATAATGTTACACCGTCTCCAGCAGAACATTCTCCTCGGATGACTCCTTCTACATCCATGGAACACATAGAGAATCAGGCTACTGGGGACATCCCTGAAGGCTCTTCAACAGGTTCTGCTCCTGGCCCTGACTGGACTACTCCTCACTCTTATGCTTCCTTTTTTCACCCCCAACTTTTTCTGCCAAACGGCATAATGCCGTTCATTTTATTTATAAAGGGGGTATGGAAACATTCCCAGATCGCAAATTTGTTGCTAAAACTTTGTTAAAGGACAGTCTGCATTTTTCATCAGCTGAAATGTACGCACTAATACATGTTTCAGGGGAAAAAGTTTTTGATGTTAGTTTTAAATTAAATAGTGGTTTAGATAAATTTTGGAATGGTTACCAAAAAAGTCCAGCAATCCCCTTTATGGTTTCCTTTTGATGTATTTCCACTGACCAAACCAGCCCATAAAACAATTACGGTACTTTTTAGGAATGAGGGGGTAAGTGTCACAGATCTCATTTTCTGGTTAAATCAGAGATGTACAGTACTTGGGCACCCTGAAGCAATGTTTGACTCTGAGGACATTTAGATGGGGGGATGGAGAATCAGGGTTATACTGTGCTCTTCTGAAGATGGTTTTCAGCATCTTCCAAATTGTGTCTTTCTGGGATGAGATGGGGTGTTCTCTTTTATGCAGGGCAGCCCAAATCCTGCTATAGGTTTGGGCAATAGGGTCACATCAGTAGTGCCTGTGATCGATTACGCTGCACACTTTGTAACTCCTTGGGGCACATGAGTGAGCAATGTAAGAATATAGTGGTTTGTTCATTCTGTGGTGTAATTGGTCATTCTTATGCTACTTGTCCAGAGGCTGCCCACCAGCAACTGGATCCACATGATTCAGAGGAACAAAGGCTGTTGATTGCTGTCGCACAGTGATCACGTGCTACACACTCAAAAGTATCCCCCCAAACTCCACACCCACATCCCCCCCAAGCCACCCCACATCATTCCAGATCCTTCGCCCTTTACACCCCTCCCTTGTTGTTGGATGATATGGCAAACACCCCAGAGGCCATAACAAATGTATCACCAATTCAAATTTCAGCCATCTCCGATGCGCTGTCCATGCTCCCCCCCCAATTTCCACAGGAGATGCCCTTTCACACTACGGTAACTAGACATAAGTTATATAATTCACAACCAGCCTCTAAGGTCCCTAAGTTGGTTAGTACTCACACTACTAACCGCTTCCATGCCCTTTTGCTTGCTCAGGATGTTTCAGATGCTGAATCTGAATCCTCTCAAACAGGGGTTGATGCCTCAGATAAAATTTCAGATGTGAAATCTGAAGGGGACTGGCTTACAGTCCCTCCAGCCAAGACATTACCTTCTAACGCAAAGAAAGGGAAAAAAAATAAGCGTAAGCCCCCTTGAAATCTTCTCCTTAATTTTTTTTAATGTCTCCTCCACTTACTTTCTGCTCGTTGAATGTGAACAGCATTAAAAATAAACTTTGACAAACTACGTTATTTTCCTTTTTAAAGTCCTTGTATTGTAACAAATTATTTTTGCAAGATACTGGGTTACATACGGTAACTGAACTATCCTGTGCTACAAAATGGTGGCACACTGGAGTTTCTTACTGGTCGTTAGGACTGAAACCTTGTTCTGGGGTTGCTATACTTTTTCATAACATAGATGTGAAGGTTTTAAAATTAATTGATCTAGTCCCAGGTCGAGTTTTGATTTTGGATGTATTGTTTCAGGGGATTTGTTTTAGACTAATTACTGTTTATGCACCACAAACAAAAGCGACTAGGGTTAATTTGTTTCATCTCATCTAACTGTATTTGCATACATCTTTTCATATTGTTTGGGGAGGTGATTTCAACTGTGGGTTGCCTAATAAAGATAGGGTAGGGGTGCAAAAACCTCAAAATTATGTTGTGATAGGTCTTGCCTAGCTACGGTTGTACAAACGGCAGGTTTAATTGATGCATATGCTCGATTACATGAGACCACTGTCCCTACTTTCCATAAAAGAACCCTTGCTACCAGGATAGATTTCTTTTTTTATTAATAAATTCTTACCGCTGAGCTCAGTTTGGGTGACCCCTGTGAAATTTTTTAACCATTGTGCTTTATGCCTTACTGTTGGGTCCACAGCTGCGTTCTCTTTCGGAAGAGGCATCTGGAGACTAAACTCTATGCTTTTAGCACAGCAAGATGTTTTGCAACATTTAGATTATTTCATGCAAGCTCGAACATCCCTGTATGATATGTATGAGGATCCTCTATCATGGTGGATCGATACAAAAAAGGTATAATTTACTTGTTGAAATTTCTGGGGAAGTTACAGCGGGAAACAGCGAATTTTTCTTATCTTAAATACAGGCGACAACTGCAGAAAATTATGTCTTTAGCCCAAACCACTAAACATGATTTTACCTCCCAAATAAAAATCCTCAAAGATAAAGTGGTGCCTTTTCATACACATCAATCCTCTGTTTTGAAATTACAACAAAAGTGTGGTACGCAGGAGAATTTTGCTACTATTTGTCCCTTTCTTGTTAGTAAGAATAGGGTGAGGAAAAGATTTTTTGACTGTATTACAGGACAAGATGGTCAGGAGAAAACTACGCAACAAGATATGATGTCAGTGGTGATGTCATACACATCGTCGCTCTTCCAGGACCAGCCTGTTGATTTAGCTGCAGCTCAGGCCTATTTGCACAGTATAGATGTCCCAGATTGTCCCCCCTCCACACTTTCTCACTTAGTAAGTCCTCTAACTCCTCAGGAAGTACTTACTGCCATTCATTCACTCCCAAGAAATAAAGCACCCGGTAAGGATGGTTTGACATCAGAACTTTATAAACTGATGGGCACTGAATTTTCTCAGGAGCTTGCTGATGTCTATTATGACCTGTTGTTATATACCGACTTCCCTCTAGATATGATGGGAGATATTCTTATTTTTTTACACAAGAAAGGCGACAGGAAAATTCTTTCAAATTGGAGACCAATTAGTCTCTTAAATGTTGATCTGAAAATGTTAATGAAAATTTTGAATACCCATCTTTTAACAGTGTCACAACACCTAATTTCTCCTGCACAGTCTTGTGCCATTCCAAATCGTACCATAATTGATCAGTTGCTTTTCTTATGAGAAATTTTCGACAGGTCATATATTGCAGGTTTACCAGGGTTTGTGTTGTCTCTGGATCAAAAGGGAGCTTTTGATTCAGTAAACCATGATTTTTTGTGGCTCACTCTACAACATTATGGTATCCCATCAGTTTTTATTTCCTAGCTACGTAAACTCTATAGGTATGCTACATTATTACCTATGGTTAATGAACATCTGGGGCCTTTGCTCCTGGTTAAAAGGGGAGTGTGACAGGGTTGTCCGGCTAGCCCTTTATTATATGTTTTCAGTATTGATCCACTTTTGCACACCCTAAATAGGTTTATACCCCCTATCACGGTCTCAGGTGTGTTAGTTCCTTTTTAGGCTCTAGCATATGCAGATGATATTTGCATCTGTACTTCTACAGTTTCATCAGTACGGACCTCTGTTGAAATGTGTGATTTTTTTGGATCCCTTTCTGGAATTTCTCTAAATAAAAGTAAATGTCTTGGTTATGAATTGGGCGTGGTTTCTCCTGCCCAAGCCCATATCCTAGATAGTAACCTTACGACAAACCCAATTCGGATTCTGGGCATTGTTTTTGGCTTCCCAACTCCTGCAGTTTTTAATTGGGATATACAACTTGAAAAAAGTAGAAGTATGGTACAGAATTGGAATAAATGGCAGCTTACTAAAACTAAATGTATCTATATGATTCAGACTTATTTATTACCCCTTTTCTTGTTTTTGAGCAATATTTTCCCCCCACCGAAGCAACATGAAGCCACTTTGTTTAGTATATTTTTTTAAGGCCATTTGGGGTAGTCGCCTCAATCCCATAAAACATAATATTTTATATTTGCCAGTTTCTAGTGGAGGTCTTAATATGGTAAACCCTCTGTTGTTTTTTTATTGTCAATTTTTTTTCTCTAATTTTCCACCTTTATTAAAACACATCTCTAAATTATGGACGGGTCTCTTCCAGCAGGCAGTTGAGCAATGGTTTCATGATTGGGAGGATGGCTGACTCAGCCGTCTCAACACTACTACCCCAGTGAGTTCTTACCATCGTGAAGTATTCATAACATTACGACAGTGGCAAATACCTAGTGTTTGGCTTCTTTCAAAACATAAGAAAATTATATATCAGTAGGTACTTGATTCTCATTTTACTGAGCAAATCACAATTCCAAAATGTCCTGATTTACACATCTTACCATTACAGGGTTTATTGATTAATAAATATATTCCCCTCAAACTTTGGGATGTTACCTGGTTATGTGGTCATGCGAAGCTTAACGTTAAGGGTAACCAATATCATAAACAGTTGCAAGAACAAAATTGTTCTCATCCTGGTTGTTCTCAAATACTCGAAACTATGCACCATTTATATTTCTCATGCCATACATTTCTACATTTTGGCAGTATGTTGCCAATGTTTGGCAAGAGCCAGCTTTTTCGACCGTTTCATATGAAATCTTGATTTATGGTTCATATCCCTCAGTTTGGAGTAAATGGGATACTAGCACTTTACATGTTCTTTTCGCAGTATTTAAATGGTTTATTTGGCAAAGTGGGTGCCTTTTTACTTTACAGCAGAAGGAATTCTCCTGTGTTGAACTTTTACAAAAAATAATGCTGAACTTTCTAGTATTTAGAAATCTGAAGCTGCATTATATAATCACAACATTCTGATGATGAACTGAAGAAATTTACCTTGGGTTACAGATAATGGTGTACCTATTACATAAATTTGTTTTTTTTTCCTCCCCTTTTCCAGTTCTTTGTTGGGTTTTTGTGTTTTTTCTTTACCAGTATGAATTAATACTGACTTCATTGTATTTTTTCCTTTATTTTTTTCCTTTTCTGCTATGTTATCTTATAATTCCTTTGTATAAGTGTGATTTAACACTGTTTTTTTTTTCTTCTTTGTTTTGTCTTGAAGTTTTGTTAATAAAAAAATTCTCCTACTCTGTCGACAGAGGGTGCTGTTTCTCTGTCTGTCAGGGTCTGCATCCCAGAACTATGGAGGACAACAGCAGTGGAGGTTGTGCTGTGGATGGTCAGTCTGCTTCTACAAATGTAGTGAGGGAGGTGGCTGGAATACACCACATTGGTGACCAGCATTGCGACTCCGATATCTCACCTTTTCAGACAGAAACGCCAGGTGCAAGTGGCACCGCAGTAGGGGAAAGCATGGAGGTGGCCCTCCTTCTTCAGGGGCTTCATTTTCTAATTCTATAAGGTATACAGGTTCAGATGTTCAAAGTATGAGGGAAGAATTATAATTAGCAAAATGCAATTACCTGGCTGCCAAGCACAGAATGGAGCAGGAAAAGAAGTGGAAACTGGAGGTGCCTACCTCACCACAGCAGATGCCAGAAAGTACATCCAAAGTGTTTGTTTGCATGATTATTGTCTCCTGCTGTTGATTGCTATTATTAATTCAATTTATATAACGATTTTGTGACTTGTAATGTATCCTTATATTTTATGTGTAACTTAGATAAATAAACAGGATTGTCTTGTGAACTGGACTAATAAAGTCCAAAATGGCATATTTCCTGTATAAAAATAAAGTTTTTACCTACCTACCTTATTTTGATATGGGAAATTATGGAATGAGGACATGTGGGGTAAGTGTCAGGATTTCTGTTGGCCCTGGACCAATGCAAAGCATTTGACCATGTCTTGCATGAGCACTTATGGGGCTGCTTACATAGGTATAGGATTCCAGCTCAGTTTATGAGGTGGATACAAGCCTGTTATAATCAAGCCATTGTTAAACCCTATTGCAATGGATGGATAGGGAAAGGGTGTGAGGTTAGTAGAGGAGTGCATCAGGGTTACCACCTTAGTCCGTTATTGTACATATTTTCTACTGACCCTCTACTGTGGAAACTAAATCAGTCAATCGAACTCACAGGATTCTTTTCCTTTTCCAGTACTGATTCTGAGATTAGAACTGTGGCTTATGCGGACAACCTTTGCCTTATTTTGGCAGATAAAATTTCATGCATTCAAGCTGGTAAGATTTTGCCTTTCTTTTCTCACATTTCAGATTCCAAAATTAACCTTCACAAAAGCAAATGCATGCCTATAGGGGAGGGTGACCAGACCATAGATACTATAATTGGTATACTGATTACTACTGAACCATTTTCTATCTTAAGGGTTTTTTTTTTTTGGAGCACAGGGATATGGCCATGGCTAATTGGCAGGTAAAATTACAGCAGGCTTAAAATAAATTGACCATGTGTAATAAATGGAGGATGGCCAAGACTAAACAGGTTTTTATGGTTAAGACC